>JAZHRO010000036.1:141160000-151160000 GCA_037157565.1 Thalassia testudinum
CTGGCCCATGTCGAGGGCCCCCAAAGGCCGCTGATGGCCCCACAAAGCGTGACGGCTCTCCCGCGGGCGCCACGTGCCTCCTCTCTCTTCGGCCCTGTGAGAAGTCTGGCTGGTAGGGCCTCTTCCGCCCGCTGTCAGTGTCGCGTGCAGACGGGTTGGTCTCTTCATACGTCATAGCTGCCTCCACCACCCTCGAGAACGTAGGCAGCTTCAGGGGTTTGACATACCCCCAAATAGCAGGCTGGAACCCCTCAATGAACCTCCAAAGGCGCTTCTACTCGGTAGCCACGGCTGTCGTTGCGAAACGAGACAGCTCTAGGAAACGCGTGCGATACGCGCTCATGGTCATCATCCCCTTGCAGAGAGTGTGGAACTCCCACCTCCTCTGGTCCTGCCACGTCTGGGGGAAGTACTGCTCACAGAAGAGGGTGACGAACTGGTCCCAAGTCGGCTCGTCCCTCTACTGTCCTCTGATCGCCCTCTACCACCTGTGTGCCGTGCTCTCTAGCTGGTACGTGGCAAAGGCCATGCGGCACTCCACTGGGGGGCGAAGGGTGTCAAATACCTTCTCGATCTGCTCGAGCCAGACCTCTGCCTCGGTCGGGTCCTCATCCCCCTTGAAGGAGGGGGGCTTTAGCTTCCAGAACTGTCCGAAAAGCTCATAGTGGCGCTAAAGGGGAGACGCTGGTTCACCTCTCGGTAAAGAAGCCTCGTGCTCGGAAGTGCCGGAGGAAGGTGGGGGTGGTGGAGGCCCACCCTCTCCCCCGCGTCCAGCGCCGTGTCTGTCTCGTGGTCCCACAGAGGACTCCCCCTCCGCAGCCCCAGGGAGAGGCGCTTATGGCGGCAGGTGAAGCTCCTCTCGCACTATGTCCCGTATCAACTGGGCAAGGTCCTAGGCCTGAATGCCCGGGAGTAGTGGCTGGTCCACTGAGGCGTCAGGCTCAACGCGCCCACCCCTCTGACCTCATTTTCGACCGCGTCCACGGCCCGCCTCGCTACCTCCTCGTCGAGGCATCTCCTGCAAGGAGACGTGAACACGGAACAGAAAAGATGTCAATACTAATCGATATTCAACAAAGGAACCTTAAAACAAATGTCAAAAGATACGTTGTGGTGGCTACTCTAGTTACAAGCACGTGAATTGGTTATTTTCTAGCCAGTTGGTTTACTTCTCGGGACGACCTTGCTCTGATACCATCTTGTTACGACCCGGTTCCCAAATCCCTACAAGACACGAGAATCGGATCGACTCGACTGATCCCAAGACCCAATCGTCCAACGAGAAAGTAACCAAAAAATCGTAAAATAAACCACATTCACCATGCAAGTAACTAACAGTAACAAAAGTACAGCAACAAAGAAAAGAACTACTACAATACATACCATCACAACAATAGATAATTAAAAATAGGTATAGAAATATGAAGTTTACAAGAACAGAGTACAAGGTGTAACAGAATACTCACTACTACATAAAATGGGTACAACAAAAGTACAACTATTGGGATCTACTAAGCCCAGCACCCTCCGCAGCCGTAGGCTCTGGCTGCTCAGCACCTAGTCCTGAAAAAGGTGACAAATATGACACGTCAGTGAAGCGCTGAGTAGGGTGACAACCAGCTAGCTAAGAAAAATAGTAAAGGTGGACAAGTAGCTGTTGGTTTTAATTTCTTTCTTTATTTCTCTATTTACTCTTTCTTAATTTATTTCTCAGGTCTTTCTCTTGATCTCGAATGTTTCTCGTGAGAACGATCTTAATTGCAGTCTTTTCCGAAAAGTAGAAGTAGCACGTGGTGCTCTCCTGGCCAAGAGAGTCCCCCGTGGTGGTCCTACCCTCAGTTAACCACCCCAAGGTCACTAACAGACATAACGGTGACTACGGCACACACGATAAATGCACGGGTAGCTACCCCGCACTGGCACGCAATCAGTCATTTCCGTTAACGGATGCACCCAAAGCACAGTACGGAACCAGTATATGGTAGAACCCTCTCAGTAATAGGGGTCCAGCCCCTCCACAGTAACCAAACAGGAGTCTTGCCCCTCCACAGTCCGCGCACCCTCGCCTGACTACCCTGGTTTGTCCAGTGGGCCTAACAAGTCGGTGTAGGACGGCTAACTGAACCCCGAGCCCCGTGTGGTGGCTATCTCCCTCCCTACACTAGTAGCTCTCCCTGGTACGGTGTATGCGAGGGCCAAAAGTTGGTACAAAGTGGCCAGACCTAACCCCGGGTCCCTGGGGCGGCTAGCTCCACTCTACACTAAACAAGGAGACAGTCGCTCTCCTTGGTACTCCGTACTCAAGAGCCAGCTTACTTCCCTATCCACTTTCCCAGTTCCATTATATTTATTTTCTAGAAGCTCTACTCCTAATTCCCCGTAGGGTTTATGCTCATATTTCTCAGGCTAAGCCATACTAGGTTTCATCATTTCAGTTTTATTCGCATATAGCCCGTGTTTCCAACATTTAATATCAATTTATATATAAGCAGCTCGAATTTAGTTTCCAAATAATAGGAATTACATGTAGCAGTTACTAGAAACAGTATTCTACATTTCACAGGCAGCTGTTATCCAATTACAAGCAATTATCATTATTCTATCTACTTATCCAAGACTGCAATTCAAGCATTCAAGACATTCGTTTCAGTGTTTCTGTTCTTAGGATTCATGCCACACCCTAGAATCTATCATTCAATCTAGTTTTCAGGTCTTAAGATTCATTCCATACCCTAGGATCTATCATTCAATCTAGTTGTTAGGTCCTAGGATTCATACCATGCCTTAAGATCTATCATTTATTTTAGAGATGCATTAATGTTTGTAATTAACTAAGGGGAGCCACTCTACACGTAAAACCGAGAGTAATGAAGGTGTGATCGGCAGGTCCACGTGCCTCTGCAACCCCCAAAGCCGCAACAGAATGAGGTCCTACACAAGGATCAATCACAAGGAACCACTCAGAACATAATACAAGTATTTCAAACAGGTAGAGGAACTAATTTTGAGAAGAACGGAATCTTAAACGCGGAAATCGGACCTCGAATGAACTCTAAACGGGTCAAAAATGACAACTCTGACTCAAATCAGATGTCTGGAATACCTTCCAGACGTCTTAAAAAGTGGTCCAGGTCATACCTCACTCTGCGCTGCTCCTCAGACGTCCAGAGATCCTGCTGAACCGTCTGGACCCAGTTCCACACGTCCGACCACCTCTCCAGACGTCTGGAGACGCTCACCGCCGTCTGATGCCTTGCCCAGACGTCTGAACTACGTGGGAGGGCATGTCCTCGCGCCTTCCCGAAATGAATCCTGCACACATGACGAAAACTTCCTCAAGACAACACGCCTCAAAACCTCGGCGGAATGGCCTGCATGGCCGTATCTGCAAAAGGAGGTAGAGGAGGAAATACTTACCTCACAGTCATCTGGAGTTCCCTCCAGACGTCGCCTACGTCATCGGGATGTAGGTCCAGATGTCTAATTCTGGGAAAAATTTCCAGAATCAGAACCTCCTTCGTCTTCTTCCCACTGCGAGCGGCTGCGCCACGCTCGTTCGCCCATTGCCTGAGCTGCAGCAGCACCAGGGAAACCTCCCCAGTACCACGCTCCTCCGCACGCCCGCCGGCCGGCCTCGAGCTGCTCTTGCGAGCTCTCTCCCTCACGGCACGTGTGCTCTCTCCTCTTTCTTCTCGGTGCACCCCTCCTCTCCGCCACTGCACCCGGCAGCAGCGGCGGCTCGCTCTCACTCTCGTTCCCGTGCTCGCCCTGGAGGAAGGAGGAGACGAGTAGATGTGGTGAACGAGGGAGAGGGGAGGGAAGTATTTGTAGGCATGGGGAAGGCGTCTGCAAGTCGATGAAGGGAGAGAGAAAAAGAAGAGGGCTGCGGGTTTCAGTCTGCACGCGGCACGCGCGCAGACTTGCGATCGTACGCATGAAAAAATTTATTTCTAGACATTTGGACCAACTCCCAGACGTCTTAAAGTGTTTTTGATGCCTCGAGTCTTAACAACAGACAAGCTGAATGACCCTAGCTCTTTGGGACCTAGGGTTTTCTTCATGGTGTCTCCCCCTTGTACTTGTAAGAATTCTATTTCTGATTGAATCTCCTCCTCTTCTAAGAATAAAATTTCCTTGAAGCATCAGAGCAAAAAAACTTGTAGAGGCATCCTTCTAGTTTTCCCCATCATAGAAACATTTTGCAGTGGGAGTTCATGGTTGAGCCCTAGTGACTCTATCTCCTTGCACTTCACAGACTTAGATCCTCAACATTTAAAGATCTATAATGATGCTAACCATGTAACGACAATCTCTCAATTTCCTAATGGAAAGATCCCCCTACCAAGGAGGTCAAGATGAGCACTTCCTCTTTTTCCCAACTTTATACCTAACACTTATTCTTCAAAGAGGGTAAAGCGCATCTAATTGGTGTTAAAAAGGTGAGAGAGATGGAGCAGTCAGCCTTTCCCTTGTTGGAAAACCGTGATACAATATGGGATAAAGTTCGATTTTCACTTGTCTAAGTCCTCGACTTTGAAAACTCTAAAAAGTACAAAATATTTTCTAGTTGCTCTTATCAAATATCTCTGGTTCTTTCTCCTTGGTTTGGCACTTTGTTCTTAAGCTTTTGCCCTTGCTTTTGTTCCCTTGTTAATTTAAATTGTGCATTTTCCAATTCATATGGATTAGAATGAACTAGTGGCTACTAAATAACACTTGCTAGAAATCACTTTATTGTAGAAAAAAATCATCAAAAGAGGTGAAATGATCTTGATCACTTAATCGATATCCAAATCTACTTGAGAAATTTCACCATAACAAATTATTTCTCATATAGTCAAAAGAAGTTGGTCCAAATCAACCTCAAAATGCTCCATCATATCTACTCTCGTTCTTCAAATATTCTAATGCACACTTCAATTTTGTGAGTATAGAGTATATAGCGAGCAAGCAATCGATCCTCACAATATATGGATTCAATTAAAAAGTTATCAGATAATAATCCTCAATTTTTTTATGATCTAAAATTTTGTATGAGCAAATTCTAGTGATATTAATCATCTCCCGCATCACCAATTCCTCAAATGAGACACAAACCTAAGTCTGCTAAAATTAGATTCCCCACCATTCAATCATGCATGCATGCCCTTGTGAACAACCCCACGCTCTCTCTCTCTATGGTTTACATGGAGGACTTTCTTTTTAGAAGTGTTAGATGCAAAATATCTCTATATCTCTCTCTCTCTATATATATATATAGTTTACATGGAGGACTTCTTTTTTTAAAGGTAACATGCAAATGTACACACGACACATTAAATACGTAGGAAATACAAGAGGAGGATCTGCCTGCAAACTAAGCAATACACGTGCATGTAATACTATGCATTATTACCGTATATCGAGGGATTAGTGTTTCAGGCGACTCGTGGCAGTTAGATTCTTAATTTTATTGCTCTATTCATAGATACTAGTTAGACATATAGACATGTTGGAATAGTTGTCCATCCAACTGGAACATAATAACGAGGTAAGATCCAGAATTGCGACGTGGGAAAAGTTGGGTCGCTTTCGCGCCCTCGGAAGGAAGACAAAGTTGGTGGGGTTAGGCTTCAAGGGCTGACAAGCGACCCGAGACATGTGATCCAAACAATAAGATTGCAAAAGTTCGCAGACTCGGATTTCACAGATTGCAATGGACAAATTTCTTGCACAGAAGATGTCTGCCCATCAGCGTCGAGTGGGACATGCTGCAATGGGTCAATGGATTTATTTTATCTTACCACACACCAAGGAGATGTATTTATCATTATAAAATATATGCACGCACGTACATGCAAAACATAAGGCAGAGAAATGAAATGGGCAACAGTGATGTAATTTACAATCTAAAATGCAACGTGGAATTGAAAATCACGTCGAGTGCGCTCAAAATATCCCTCTCTTTAGGTGAAGTCTATGAACGTAATGCATCACTATGTTCAAAATATCCTTCAAAAGTAATGGATCTATCACGGCTTAAGAAGTAAGCAGTGCCACTTCTAAAATACATGTATTGTTGTAAAATTAAAAATGACTAGTATAATTTAATTCAAAAATTAAATTAAATAAATATAAAATCGAAAATTTTTAGTTCATAATCAAAATATACTATCGTAAAAGTAAAAATTATTTATTTGTTTTCATTTAAAATAAGAAATCATTCATAATTTTTTTACTCACACGTGACGATGGCCGTTTAAGTTGCGGTGAACTCTATCACCTAATAGCACTTGTGTTCTATTTTTGTGTAAGTCACTCAGCAAATTTATAAATTAAATACATCGTTTTCTTAAAAATTTAGTATACATTTTCCCAGCTAAAATCTTCTTGATCCTTTTTCAGGCAATCGAGGAAGTAACGTGAGTGTCGCTGATCTCTCTCTCTCAAAGCAAACATGCGACAAATATTCAAATTCACGCTCAAGCAGTTGAAAAGGTTCGATTTTGAATATTTTAATTACTATTGTCTATATATAGGCGGATGTGAGGATCTGTGAGGCCAATCTCGGCCCCTGCAATCCCTCGCTGAGTCCCTACTTTTTGGCCTAATTAATATTGTCGCTGATGTTTGATTGTTGTCAGGAAATAAAGGAATGAAGGTGGAAATGCATGCTTGATTGTTCAGTGAAAGAACTCTGAACGCCAACAGACACAAGGTAACAAAAGAGCTTCTCTTTGGGTTTTTTCCGAGGATCTAATGAAAGATGTTTAAATCCGTGATTTGGGCTTAAGAAATCTTATCTTCCAAATTTTAGATTCCGAGCAGCATGCGAACCATCCACGTCCTGATAAGATGACTTGGTGGTGAGTAACCTAAGTATCGGCAATATCTATAAAGCTCTTTCCTGGTACTGTAACTGTTGCCTTCGTCGTCATACTCTCGTTTATGCTATTTTCTTTGGCGTCTTCCGATTTAGAATAGTCCCCTTGGGTCCCGGAAGTCTCAATATTTTCTTCATGATATGCATACGAAATTCTGAATTTCTTCTGTACTAAATTGTCTCAATGTATTTGGTAGTTTCCGACTTCACAAGAATTTTTTATTAATTAATCGATTAGTGACCTATAGTGTTAAGTTGGTAAAACTTACTCTAACATTTTAACCGTGCCGAAGCTGGTCAGTTTTTAGGCCTAACCTAATCATGAGTCGAGTCGATCCCATCAAACTTTAAATAATCTTCATCCAACTTATAATCGAATCGATTCATGGGCCTAAAAATTTAAATCAATCCCTATTTTAAAAGGTCAAGTCAGATATGAGTCAAACCATGAGTTAAATATAAAATATTTTAAAATTAACCTTTCTCTTTTGACTAAATCTACTTTCATGTCGATTGGGTCATCAAAAAGGTTGACATCAACAAATTCAAGATTGTCCACTCTCACATCCACCAAGGTCTCCTCTTATGTTATTGGACTTATGGTTGAGCCTCCCAATCTCCATTAATAACTCTCAATTTATTCTTATTACTACGTTAAATATCAACTATATTGCTTCATATTTTTTTTAAATTAAATATGATTATATTAAAGGCCATTGATTTATGATAAAAAATAATAATATTATTAAGGAATTGACGATAGAGGACGTAAAATTCTTGCACTTGCATAGCATTGGTAAGTTGAAGATAATAAGTGGTGGGGATGATGAGCACATTGAGAGGCAATAGTTATAAAGTTGGATATTCGTCGGTGGACTTTTCGTACTCATAGGAGTGGAGATTTTGGAAAAGCAATCTTTAAGAGTTTGCAATGATGGTTAAATATATGGGAGATTTAACATTTAACATATAATATTGGGATTGTTGGAGTTTCAAATCGGACTGTTGGAGTTCTTGATTTTAAATGTTAACGATTTGTTGGTCGGGTCGAATTAGGTTGTAAATTGAAAATTCAAGCCCACCCATATGAAATCGGGTCAGATAGAGGGTTGGTTGGGTCATGATAAAAAGAATAAAGTCCAAATTCACCCATTTTACAAATCAAATAGGTCAAGTCAATAGAGCCCCTAGCCCATAATTAGGTCCAATCGACTTCACCAACTTGAAGATCAAGTTTGTTTTGTTTTTAAGAAAAATCTAAACACCCGTTAGAAAAGATATACAACACTTCGAGAACTATGTAGAGTTTAACTTGATGCAAGGAGATGTAATATTTCGAAATAGCCAAGATGTAGGGAAATACAGTAGGCGATGCATTTTGTAACGTAAGGTAGTATGAACGTGGTATTCACTTGACAATTTATATTTAATGTAAAGAAACAAAAAAATATAAAATTTTGTACATGGTAAACTTCACCACAGTAAGAAAACTATCACACCATTTTGAATTAAAATATAAAAGTGATAAATAATTTATCACAAGTGATAAATTATTTTACATTAATGATAAATTATTTTTATTAATTTTACATCAATATAAAATTATTCTAAAGGGACTTTATATTAATGATAAACTATTTTGGATGATTTGACAACGATGTAAAATTATTTTAAAGTTATAAAAAAATTCTAAAATTAATATGATAATTTTACACGAACACAAATTAATTTTAAAAATAATTTTAATAAAATAATAGTGATGGACCCACAGCATATCATTACCTTTTTACGTAAAAGACAACACATCACATAAGGATCACGTTTATACCTAGGTACATTATATTTCACATCACCTTTTACGATTTTTGTACCCCTATCCTTCAAAATAAATGTGAAATTTGAATCAATAGAACAACCGGCGAAGTTAATAGGTAAGATATGCCAACGAAAATTACCAAAAGTACTCTCAGTTCAGTCTGATTTGAGCAATCATACAAAATCAAACAGGGTTGACCCGTGCATTTTCTTGTCGTTATTTACATAACGAAACTATGTTTAAGATTTTTTTTTTTTTTTTTTTTGACCCCCTGGACAACGAAGCATAGGTAAGGCTGTCTGGAGATACGAAATAAAACGAATTTAAATGCGATTCCTGTGTGTGTGAGAATCTTTTGGGTCCTCGTTTGCAGCAACGACGAGGGCCGTGTCGTTTGACGTAGATGCCCTTTTCCAGGGGGCAACAGTAAACTTGTGGTGGGTCCTCTCGACAGAGATCCAATTTGGCAAGGCATTGCATAAGAACTAAGAAGAAAACGCGTAGTTCCTCGGTCTCCTACCCTACTCTGCTGCCTCTTCACGGGCTCTCTGGCTCATAGCAACTCTACAGGCGTCCCGTGGGGTTCCAAACTGCTGCATTTTTCTTCTTTTTCTTCTCCTTTTCCTTTTTAAACTTTTTTTTTTTTTTTTTTTGTAGGGATCCATATATGTTATTTCATTATTAGTCTTGCCTTTCTCTTGTTTGTTAATTATACCCTTCGGTCGGAGGCGTGGTAACGTCTGAGTGGACGAAGATCATTCCAGACTCCCAAAATGCTTCAATGACTTGGGATGAAGCTGCTGAAATTTTTGGTGGAAGAGTAAATCAACTTAGCGTTGTAACGTATTTTATAATACGCAGGTGTCCGTTCACGTCCTCACTTATATACGGAGTGAAACAGCTATCTGTTTTCATTATATGCGGTGGATTCATGAATTAAAAAGAAATACTCAAATTTTAATTGGTATATGTTGATTTTTTTTATTGAGAGAAATTACTTTTTATAAGTAAAAATTTATTTTTTAGGTAAAAAATTATTTTTTATTATTGAAAAAGTAAAATTCATTAACGTATTTTTATTTTCTAGTGGTGTGTTAAAAAATATTTTTCATCGATAGGTAAAAGTCAAAATATATCAACATTTTTTAGTTTGTCACATGCGAAAAATTACTTTTTAGGTTGAATATCATTTTGTATGAGTGGAAAATTATTTAAAATCGATGTATCTTAATTTTAAATTGATATATTTTAATTTTTCCACCTACAATATGATAGGTTAATTTTTTTCGATAACAATAGTCCCCACGATATGTAGGTTATGTTTCTGGAGTGAATAATAGACACATACTCAACATTCATGTGTACATAAGTAGAGAGATAAGTAAAGATCCATATTTTATAAAATATATTATAACTTATATTTTGGATTGAAACTTCTAAAGTTAAAAATTTTAAAAATTTTCATACAGTACACCTTTTTGTTGCACTTTCTCAGTTAGATAATACTCGCACCTTGATGATAATATGGCTTCCGTGGGTCAATTTGGGAGCCAAAGATGGATCGGGGCGCTTGGCAGACTCGTGCCACCTTGGGTCCATGATTAATCTGAACCGTTTGTGTTGGATAAACAACGTATTGAATAAATATTACTGATTTTAGGCCCGTTCCTTCTCGAGAGAGTATAAAACTCAACGGCAAAAGCAAAAAAAGTCGCATTGCTTTTCAACTTTACAGTAAATGAAAGTTAAAAAATAATAATAATAATAATTCGATGAATATTGTGTCATATTTTTACAGTAAATAAAAACTTTAAGAAGAAAATTAAAGGAATATTTGATATATTTTAATTTTTCGTTGATGTGAATTAATATATTTTATTTTTTATTGATATCAATAGATGGATTTGATTTTTTACGTAAAAAATTAAAATATATTAATTCAATATTTTTAACTGATATGTTTTAATTTTTTATTTTTCTACATCAAATAAAAGTTAAAAATTTAATTTAAAAAAGATAAAATAATGATAAAAAATCATAATATATTGTACATTGTAAAATATATCATTCAATGTATTTTAATTTTCAATTAATATCTCAAATTCTAATTATAGTGTCTCATATTATATTTACAATATCTCATTTTATATATATATTATATTATAAATAGGATCATACTCAAATGGATCTCTAATGAAATAATATAAAATAAAAAATTGGAGAAAATGAAATTCAAATCGAAATATGTGTTAAATAATATATAAGAAAAATAAAATACAATAAAAAATAAGAGAAAGAGTTGAGAGAGAGAGTGACAGGCGCATATCAGTGTAGTCGAACGGTTGAAAAAACAAAAATAAATAAATATATAACTATTGCGTAAGTAAGGAGGGCATGTCCCTTATATACATAAAGCTTGAACATTATTGGTGAAAATTTCCGTACTTATTAAGGGTTCATTTGGATGGTTGAAATTATTGATTTTTTCTTCCATGCTTGGACAGAGCTTCCTCCTTACGTTAGCTATTCCAAAATTAGGGTAGTGCAAAATCAGTTCCAACAGGCTTTGGTTAAATTTTCTAATTGAACCTAAAATTTAGATATTTCAAAACTAGGAACCAAAATCGTATTGATTCAAGTGAAAAATTAGTTTTACTACAAATATATGTTAATACAAATGTTCATGTACAAGTTTAGATGCTTCCATGGACTAAATTATACGATGATGTTTAGTTATAAAATATTACACCAATAACTTTTAGTTACGGATCAAATTACATTAATAAGATTTTAATTTTATATTTTTTATTTTAAATCAAATATCACCATTAATATTTAAATATTATATTTGTGATATTTAATTTTAAATTCAATATCATTTATAATATTCACAAATGATATTCAAATATTATCGATGATATTCATTTTTTGAAGGATGTATGATCTTTCACATGAACTTTTACATTTATTTACTATGATCATTTTAAATTAGTTGAGTTTCAATTACAACAAATTTTAAGCATTATTTAGTACTTTTACATTTATTTACAAGTCGGTACAGAGTAGTCAATTTCAACCTCGGGTCCCAACTCAAGGGCGGTTAGCTCCGCTCTGCACTAAATAGGGGGAGGGTCGCTCTCCTTGGTACTCTGTACTCAAGGGTCAGCTCACTTCCCCACTCACATTTCCAGATTCATTCCATTTATTTCCAGGAGCTCTACTCCTAATTCCCCGTAGAGTTCATGCTCATATTTCTCATGACGTTCCATACCAAGTTTCATCATTTCAATTTCCATTCTCAGGTTATACACATGCAGCTTGTATTGTTATCGTTCATATTTCCATACTCAGGTTGTACACAGGCAGCTCGTATTTCTATCATTCACATCACCATTCTCAAATTATATACATGCAGCTCGTATTATATCATTTAACGTATATAACAGGAAAGTCACATACAACAATTAACTAGCACAAGTACTTCACATTTCACAGGTAGGTTTTCTTCATTTATAGGCAGTTGTTAACATTCCTATCTACTCATTCAAGACTGCAATTCAATCATCCAATACAGATATTTCAAGTATTTCGCGTCCTAGGATTCATGCCATATCCTAAGTTCTAATCATTCATCCTACACATACATTCAGGTTTATAATTAAACTAGGGGAAGCCAGATGAGAGTCTCATCATGAACCCTAACTAGCACAATTTAATCTAAATAAGTATGAAGAAGCTCCTACAAAACCTAAAGAGAAGCTTAACTCAGAGAATTCTGAATTGAAGAATAAAATAAATCATAAGGGGTAAAACTGTAATTTTACCAATGCAGTACACAAATAAGGTATTTAAGGGTCTAAACATAGGTTAAATAAGCTTAATAAGGAAGGAAGTGGTATGATCTGATCTGAAAAGGATTATAGCAACTTCTAGAAATTAAATGACATTCTATAACTCTAAAACAAATCCACTTTAATTCACAAGATTAGAGGTAGGATAAAAATCAACTAAATCCTCTAAAATTCATGGAAAAATATTTCCTAGGGTTTAGAACCTTCAATTTGGCCTTTACAACCTATTTTGACCTAAAATGAGAACCATGCCCAATTTATGACCTAATTTGGATTTTTACGCAAATTGATCGGTCAAACGTGGTCAAACATAAAATCAAATTTCACCATTAAATTTTTTAGGTTCAAATTAAGCTGATACAAAAATTTGGGCCTAAGAGAAGACCATCTTGATCGACTTTACAAATTTGTCCTCTTAAATTACTTTTTGACCCTTATCTTTTGAAACCCTTACACATAGCCCCTATCTTTCCCATCGTCTTTGCAGAACGGTCCTCCCTGCCACTCTGCGCAAGCGCCATACCTCCGGCGACCTTGCACGGAGGATGGCGCCGCGCAGGGTATGGCGCCCGTTCTCAGGAATGAACGGGGGTTCCCTGCATTGTCCTCTATCTCAGGGACCCTCCCCTGTGACCTGCGGCTGCCTATGCCTCTCCTGAGAACGCATGAAAGGCATGGGTCTCCATCTCCGACCATCTACGGCGAGCTCCCCACATTACTCCCTCGAGCCACTCTTCTCGCCAGCACCTTTATAAGGAGAGAGGGATTGCCGTCCTCTCCAAGCTAGTTCTGGTCGAGAAAATCCCCCTCTTTCGTCTCCTCTCTCTCCGGTCAGACTGCCCTAGCTTCCGGCGAACTCTCCTCCTCCTCGTCACTCTGCTGCCATACCTGCAGTAGAGCCCACTCTGCCTCGTCGTCCCACGCCAGGCCGCACCAGTTGGCGTCCTCAGATCTCTTCCTCGTCGCCGTCACTCCTCCTGTGGGCATCTTCGTCTCCAACTCCGGCAGGCACGCGCTGGACAGTCTTCCTCTCCCTCTTCGTCGATTAAGTAGGCAGGAACTTTCTCCTTACTCTCCTCTCACTTTTTCCTTCTTGAATTAGTATTTTAAACCCCTCGACTGCCACGACCAACTTCATCTGCTCCACCTCTGGCCACCATCTCCAGCGAGATCGCTCCACTTCCACAGACTTTTCCACCCCTCGCCGAAAAGCGCAGAAGCTCCCCCTCACTCCACTCTAGCGTTTCCCCTACTCCATTCACCACCCTACACACTCTGAGCACCCCCCGAACACACCCACTTCCACGCACGCAGGTTGCCCTAGGCGCACGACCACAGGCACTCTCACAGCATGCCGCCCCTCACACCGCCTTCGCCACACTCTAGCAAAGCTCCCTATGTTGTCTGACGTGGCCGTGAGGCCGTCTTCGTGATTTCAGGGTTCACCCTCCTCACCGCCATTGACGAGCAGCAGGAGTTGCTTCGCAGGCAACTCCAGGTCTCTTCGGCTCCAGACGCGGGCTCCAGGCAACACGGGGCACGACCACAAAGGCGCCCAGGTTCTCAATTGGGAGCACGAAGCCTTCGCTACTGCCCAATTGCCAGCTGCTTCTTGCCTACGGGCGAGCGGAGCGGAGGTGGGATTTTAGTCCCACCTCGTAAGTGTATGGGCGAACGCCCACACTTAAATTGAAAAAGTGGCATAGGCTCTTCGCCTCCGAATACACACGGGGTGAGGTCCCTCACCTATCACCGGGTCTCGTCCTCGGCACACCCAGTGGATCTGACCCGACCCAACACCCTCCTGTGCACTCCTCGCGTGCCACCCACGCTGGTGCGCCTGGACCCAGGCACGCGACCCGACCCGATTACCCGGCTCTGGGAGAGCTTACCAAAGAGAGATCCAGAGAAAGAGAGACGTGGGGAAGGGGTAGGATAGGTTTTGCGTTGATATTTGCGTGTGTGCGCAAAAGAAAAGAAAGAAGAAGAGAAGCAGCAGCGAGGACTTAGCCGCAGGGAGGAAGGAAGAAGAAGAAAGAAGAAAGAGAAGAAGAAAGGAAGGAAAGAAGCTGAAGGAAAAGAGGAGCTGCACTATAACAACCGAGCAGTTAAGTTGTCTGAGCGCTGAATCAGACGTCAGCAAAAAAGAAGAAAGAAGCAGCAAGAGAAGAAGAAAAGAAAGAAGAAGAAGGGCCAGAGCAGAAGAAAGAAGAAAAAGAAAGAAAGAGGAACCGCAGTTGCTGAGAAGAAGAAAGAAGAAGACAGGCTGAAGAAGAAGAAGAAAGAAGAAGACAGGCTGAAGAAGAAAAGAAGAATGAAGAAGAAAACAAGCTGAAGAGAAGAGCCATCTGAAGAAAGAGAAGAAGAAAAAGCCAATTACCCTCTCTCTCTTTCTCTCTCTCTCTTAATTTTTTGTAAAACCTTATATATATTGTGAATTATATGCTTCTGGAATTTTAGTTTGCTCCCTGAGTTCAACCTCGGGAAACTTTTCATTCCAAGTAATAAATTGTATTAGACTGGTGACCATTTTTGTCATATACCACAACGACTATAATAACCACATCAACAAAGACGACAACCAGTTTTTGGCACCGTTGCCGGGGAGCAACAGCTATTCTAGAAGCTATTAATTCACAATTTTTGAGTTTCTATTGACTAATCTCTTCTCTTTTGTTGTCCAGGCACAGGAAATCAAGAGGACAACAAGCAGCCACACAACAACCACACCAAGGACAGGTAATTTTCTATCCTCTCATTTAAACCCCTAAATTCTAAAGAGGAAGAAAAAGAAAGAAAAAGCAATTTAGGAATAACCTGTCTTCCATACTTAGTAAATCACCAAAGCTGCCTGTTTTCAATTTCAACACAATATATCTGTGAATCCATTAAGGGTATTTAGGGCTAAAACCTTCTTGCTTGAGCCCTAATTATCCAATCTAGAGGTAACTAACTGGACCAATTAAGGCCAATATAAGATTCAAAGCTAGGGTTTTAGAGACACACTTTCTAAGCAAGAATTGAGAATTCCCAAAAGAAGTGTGCCCAAGCCATTATTTGAAAACACCTATTAAGAGAAACCCTAAGAAATTTGGATCTTAAAAACACTTGAACCCTAAAAGACAAGAACTAATAAGCTCTAAAAGGAACTAGTAAGTGAAGTTGACCCCTTGGGTCAACCAACCTTGAACTTAGGTCACTCTTTGCATTCAAAAGATTAAAGTTCAAGTGAAAACCTAAGCACCTTCATCCTAACTAACAGTGGTAGACTTAAGAGGTCAAGGTCCCCATTCTGGTCTACCTGGAATCTCAGTGACAAGAGAGGTTGGGTGGGGGAACCCTGTAACCCGTGGGGGTGCTCTACCGTGTAGGGGTCTTCACAGGACTCACCCTCTCTGGTTACCTAGGTAATTCTCAGGTGGACGACCTTTTGATCAAGGGGTCCATCTACCCCGAACCTCTATAGTCACCCAACATTTTGGGTGTCTTGATTGAGTCCAGCACCTGCTAAACTCATCCTCTCCATCAGTGTATGTTTGGTAGGAGGTCCATGAAACCTCCTTTAGAAATTCACTCTCCTCGAGGACGAGCCTCGGTGCCCTTGCGTGTGCAACCAATACTTCACATAGACCTCTCCTCCGATTCTGAACCCAACTTACCTTCTTCTTCCACAATGGCTCAGCCAATTGAGGAAGATAACAATCTGGAGCACCAGCTCTAGTGACTCAATGACCTCTTCCAGAACTTCATGCACCCACCGCAGCGTCCCATGATGCGAGATCACTATAATCTTACTGCGGTGGCTATTGAGCCTCGAGTCAGAATCCCGACTGGACGACCTGATTCTGAACTGAAGCCCAACATGATTCCTGCTATACCTAAATTCCATGGGCTTAATTCTAAAGACCCCTTCCAGCACATTAAATAGCTAAAGCATCTAGCCCAGACTTTCGGATCAGATGCGCAAAATCAAGATATTCTCCTTATGAAGATGTTCTCTTTCTCCCTTATGGATAAGGCCGCCCATTGGTATCAAACACAGACCCGACCGATCAACAATTGGGAAGAACTTCAGTCTGAGTTCCTGAAGAAGTTCATCCCCGTTGGTCGGACCTATGCCTTGCGCCATCAGATTACTCACTTCACGCAACAGATGGGAAAACCTCTTCATGAGGCATGGGATCGTTTTCAGGATCTCATGAGAAAGTGCCCCCATCACGGAGTTCCTAAATGAGAATAGGTCCAGTCTTTTCATCAGGGACTCTGTAAGGATATTAGGTTGTTCGTCAATGCAACTTGCGGAGGGAATATCATGGGTCAGCATGAGGACACCGTGTGGGAGATTCTCAAGAACATGTGCGAGAACTCCATCAATAATGACTCCATGGGACTATTCGACAGGACAAATACCCACGCAGCGACGAACATTAGGGGAGCACACGAGATGCAGGACCTGTCCGCATCAATCGACCTGGAATTGATGGCCAGTCGATTGGACAAGGTCTCTATTATTGAGAAGAAGGTGGATCAGCTGACTCAGCACTTGCAGTGAGCCACCTCTGCACAGAATTCCTTTACACAGCCTCCTTCCGCACAGGATACTGTGCAAAACATTTTCCACCGACCTTCTCCTGGGGTGGACTCATATCCATCCCCATCTAACTCTAGGACCGGAGGAACCTCCGATCCTTTCTATTCCTATCGGGAGAACCCTACTCCCCCATTCTCTGACTTTTCTGAGGTTCCTCAGACCTGCGAGGACCTCAACGCCATCCAGAATGACCCATTTTCCAATACCTACAATCCTGGATGGCGAAACCATCCCAATTTCCAGTGGACGGGAAATTCCTAAACTCAAATACCACCCTTTCAGCCCCGTCCACAAGCACCTCATCCTTACCAGCCACCTCAGCCACGGCCCAACCCTACTTATCCATCCGGACCAAACCAAGGCCAAATGTCCCTTATACTTCAGACTCTGGTTGACATTCAGAGAATGAATGCAGCTATTCAAAAGCAACACAAGGAAGAAATCACAGAGGTTCGAAACCAACTGGCCCAGTTGGCAAATTCTCGCCAACCAGGCACACTTCCTTCCCAACCTCTTCCTAACCCTAATAACGTGCCGACACAGCGGCGCGTTAAGGACCCAAACCCGAGCCAAGCACACATGGTTTATTAGGCCCCCTCTGTTCCTTCACCTAACGAGATGGAGGCCTTAACTTCTTATGCGAGTTATCAACAGCAACCCATCCTATCAACCCTTAACCAAAACCAGGAAGGACTGAATTCTGTGACCACCTGTAGTGGTAAGGAGACCCAAGATCCACCTTATGAAGACCACTCCAAGCCTGGTAGTGACCCAAACCCTAGGACAGTAATCCAGGACGTTCCTATCCCTGTCCCAGATCAAAGACCTGGACCTATCTTAGAGAAACCAACCAAGGTTCCATTTCCCGAGGCCTTGACCAAGGGAAAGAAAACCAAATCCGTGGCTCCTGAGGAGGACCTGGTCAAGCTCTTTGAGCAGGTCCAAATAAACATCCCCTTGATTGATGCTATTCATCACGTACCGGCTTAGCTTACACACGATTCTTGAAGAATGTGTGTACACCTCAGCGTAAGCCACGAACCAAGAGTGGGAGTCCAATTGTACTGTCAGAGCAAGCCAGCTCTGTAATCCTGAGCAGACTCCCACCCAAGGCAAAAGATCCAAGCACTCCCCTGATTTCATGCAAGATAGGTGAAACCCAGTTCGACAGAGCATTGTTAGACTTGGGTGCTTCCATAAAGTTGACACCCACATCCTTACTCAACCACCTAGAAGAATCTGAGCTAAAACTGACTGAGGTGACACTACAGTTAGCAGATCGATCTATAAAGTCACCAAAAGGGATTCTTGAGGATGTTATTGTAAGGGTGCGGCATTTCTATTTCCCTGTAGACTTCATAGTCTCAGACATGGACGCACCTGAAAACCCTAGGGATACACCAATCATTCTAGGGAGACCTTTCCTGGCCACGGCTAGGGCCAACATTAGTTGTGAGGAGGGCCAAATAGAATTAAAATTTGGGAATTAGACTCTCAAAATTGATATCTTTAAGGCCCAACAAGGAATCAATTGCGGTGTCATTGAACAAATCTGTGATATTAGAGCTTTGGTTGATGAAACACAATTTGAGAATAACCTGATTATACCTCATCAACCACAAGAATATCTTGAACCACAATTAGAGGAATCGGACCCTGATTCAAACAAACCCATAACTCCTATCTTTGAACCTCACATTCACCCTGAACCACCCGCTGCTGCTGATAACCCATTGTTGAACTAAAACCCCTTCCCGACCATTTGAAATACATCTTTTTGGGTTCTAATCAGACTTTTCCTGTGATTATAAATTCCAAGCTCACTCCTGATCAGGAATCCCGTCTGATTGTTGTTCTCCAGCAACATCATAGATCCATTGGTTGGACTCTCTATGATTTGACTGCAATAAGTCCCTCTTATTGCACACACCGTATCTATTCTGAAGAGGGCACACGACCCTCCCGTGAGATACAAAGACGTTTGAATCCCAATCTGTAGGAGGTCGTTGAAAAGGAGATCATTAAGTGGTTAGATGCAGGGATCATCTACCTAATCTCCGACAGTCGTTGGGTGAGCCCAATCCAGGTTGTGCATAAAAAGGCAGGGCACATCACTATTACGACTGAAACCGGAGAGATCATACCTACCCAAATAGCCAACTCGTGGAGAGTCTGCATAGATTACCGAAGACTCAACTCCTCCACGAAGAAGGATCATTTCCCACTACCTTTCATTGATCAGATTCTTGAGAAATTAGCGGGAAATCAATTCTTCTGCTTTCTTGATGGGTACTCCGGTTATAACCAAGTGGCTATTCATCCTGAGGACCAAGAGAAGACCACGTTCACCTGCCCCTACGGGACGTACGCATTCCGAAGGATGCCTTTCGGTCTCTGCATTGCACCCGCGACTTTTCAGCGATGCATGCTTGCTATATTCTCTGATATGGTAGGTGATTATCTGGACATCTTCATGGATGACTTCTCAGTTTTCGAGGCATCATTTAACGATTGCCTCCAGCACTTGGTTCATATACTCAGGCGTTGCATCGATGTAAATTTGGTTCTTTCCTGGGAAAAGAGCCACTTTATGGTGCCTGAGGGGATCATCCTAGGTCATCTACTTTCTGAGAAAGGCATCCAAGTGGATCGAGCCAAGGTTGATCTGATTTCTCGACTTCCTATGCCTAGCTCCATCAGGGACATCCATTCTTTTTTGGGGCACGTCGATTTTTACCATCGTTTCATTCCTAATTTCTCAAAAATCGCGCGTCCCCTTACTACTCTTCTCTCTAAGGATGTACCCTTTGAGATCTCCAAGGAATGTACTCAAGCCTTTGAGAACCTTCGTAACCGAGTTACCCAGGCCCCAATCCTACAGTCCCCTGATTGGTCTCAACCCTTTGAGATCATGTGCGATGCATCTGATTTCGCTGTAGGAGCAATTCTGGGGCAGAAAGTTGACAGGAAACCCGTGGTCATCTACTACGCCAGCAAGACACTTGACGAGGCTCAGCGTAACTATACGGTTACAGAGAAAGAGCTGCTAGCCGTAGTATTTGCCCTTGAAAATTTTCGATCTTATCTCCTGGGTTCCCACATCGTAATCTACTCGGATCACACAGCTGTGAGACATCTCCTTGCCAAGAAGAACGTGAAGCCTCGACTAATCCGATGGATCTTGCTATTGCAAGAATTCGACCTCGAGATTCGTGACAAGGCGGGAAGACAGAATGTGGTAGTTGACCACTTGTCTCGCCTTCCTTCTAAGATCATCAACCCTTCTGGACCCATCATGGAGCATTTTCCTGATGAGCACCTACTGACTATTGGTACTAGCCTTCCATGGTTTGCTAATATAGTGAACTACTTGGCATCTCATCAGATCCTGTCTGATTGGCCGAAGGCCAAGAAAGACAAATTGCGCTCTGATGCCAAGTACTACATCTGGGAAGACCCGTACCTCTTCCGCATAGGTGCTGACCAAATCATCCGGCGATGTGTCCCGGAGGGTGAAATCAATGATATTCTCTCCTTCTGCTATGACCAGGCATGCGGTGGCCACTTCTCTGGGTACAAAATCGCATCAAAAATCCTCCAGTGTGGCTTTTATTGGCCCACTTTATTCAAGGACACATACAATCACTGTAAGGCATGCAGTCGTTGCCAAACTTTGGGCAACATGAGCCATCGCGACATGATACCTTTGCAGCCGATTCTCGTATGCGAAATCTTCGACATTTGGGGGATTGATTTTATGGGCCCCTTTCTTGTTTCGGACGGCTTCGAATACATTCTGCTGGCTGTGGACTACGTGTCCAAATAGATCGAAGCCATACTGACCCGAACCTGTGATCATAAAATCGTTATCAAATTCATTCATCACAATATCTTCTCACTATTCGGGATTCCTCGTGCAATCATCTCTGACGGAGGAACCCATTTCACCAATGCTCAGTTCAGGTCACTGATGACCAAATACGGGGTGTCTCACCGAATCTCTACTCTTTACCACCCCCAGACTAATGGTCTAGCTGAGCTATCAAATCGGGAAATCAAGAAAATCCTGCAGGTCACTATTTGGCCTGACAGGAAGGACTGTTCATCTCAACTTCCGGAAGCTTTGTGGGCTTATAGGACCACCCACAAAATCCAATTAGGCATGTCTCCTTTTAGACTGGTGTACGGGAAGGCATGTCACCTTCCCGTCGAACTAGAGCACAAAGCCTATTAGACAGTACGGAGTTGTAATTTAGATCTTTCTAAGGCTGGAACCCACAGAAAGCTTCAGATAAGCGAGGTCTATGAATTATGCCTTGATGCGTACGAGAGCTCGTGAATTTACAAAGAGAGGGTTAAAGCCTTCCATGACAAGCACATATCTAGAAAGATCTTTCATCTTGGTCAGAAGGTCCTACTCTTCGATGCCCGACTCAAACTCTTCCCTGGGAAACTACGATCCAAGTGGGTCGAACCATATCTTGTCTGACAAATTTTTGGAAATGGAGCCGTCGAAATCAGTCCTCTCAGCCATGATTCCGAACCTTTCATTGTGAACGGTCAGAGACTCAAACCGTTCATTGATGTAACCTCTACAGATTTGGCTGAGTCATCATTTATCCTCCATTTTTCCTAAGCATATTGCACCCAACCAATGGCATAAAACTCAGTGCTCAACGGGAGGAAGTCCATCATTCTTTTTGGAAAAACCCGAAACCTTTTCTGACACTTCTTCCACTTAAGGTTCACCCTTTGGGACAGCCGACTCCACCTCAGGTGCTTACATCTGAGATTAGAAATCATCCGCAACAGTTACCCCGACCCATTCACTCACCAAAACATCTTTCCTAATGTATGAACTAAGCTAAATAAAAACCCTCCTAAGTTACAATGAGGACATTGCAAATCTTAGGCATGGGGGGGTATGAAAGTGCAAAACTCACAAGAAAAGGTTTTAAACAAAAAAATTCACATATGCCAAAAATACCATAAAAATTAAAAAATTTCGAAAAAGAATAATAAAATAAGAGGAGGAGAGAAATTTTTGTAGACTTTACAAAGGAGGAGGAGAAAAAGAACAAAATGATAAAAAGGAGCACAAAATGAAAGAAAAGAGATAATCATTAGTAAGAAATTAAGGAATTAACCCAAGTTCTAGACCACATTCAGGAAAAGAAATGGAAAGTGCACAGTAAGAGTAGTAAGAACACAAACCTTAGGCATTCTTGGATAGACTCTTAGTACCCATTAAGATCTAGATATTCCTCAAGAGGTTGAGGAAAATGAAAAGTTTAAGTATTAGGTCCAAGGCTTAGGGAGTATTTGGCCTCAATAACTAACTTTTGGTTTACGGGACTCAGTAACCTAAGCACCCAAATTTCACACACAACCTGATTCAATAAGCATAAAATATCAAAATCACGCAGAAGCGTTTCAAAAATTTTGAAAATGACACCTAGAGTAGGAGCGGCTGATCAACACAAGTTGATTTGGACGAGTTCCCAGCGTAGAGAGGTGGAAAATTCCCCTCGAAGATGCGTAACAAAATATCATCTCCTCGGTGCTTGTCTCTTAGGATATTTACATATCCTACGGGGGGCATGTAAGCACTCTGTTGGTTCAGATTCCATGGATGGAATTATCACGAAATGTCAATTGCCAGGGTCTGAATTCGACCACGGAACACCATGGACGGGATTATCTCGAAATCTCGAAAGCCAGGGTTCTGGGGGTTATCATGGGCGGTGCTATCTCGAAGCATCGACTGCTAGGAACCCTTGAGGATTGATGATGGGGACAAGGAATCTGATACAGACCGTGTTGAGAAGCCAATCCTAAGCTATAATTAAAAAAGAAAAAGAGAGAGAAAACTCTCCAAACATATAAATCTTCTACCTCTCTCTCTTACAAAACGCACTACGAACTGAACCAGGGCTAAAATTATCCCAAGCACAGGTGCTTTAACCACAAAGTCCAATAAACCTTAGGTTAGTTCCTGTAGGCCTTAAAAACCTTTACTAAAGACTGAGGCTAAAGCTAGACAGATCTGCATCTTGGTTGGTACTAGAGTACCATTTAGGCCTATGGTTGGCATTTTGACTTAATCAAAGTTACAAGAGAAAAGGCACTTATCTAAACTCAATAAGAAATTCATGCTCTAGAACAAAGGTTAAAACCTTAAAATTTTGCTAAGGGACTAGCAAAAGCTAGGCATGGGGGTATGATGAGAGCCTCATCATAAACCCTAACTAGCATAATTTAATCTAAATAAGTATGAAGAAGCTCCTACAAAACCTAAAGAGAAGCTTAACTCAGAGAATTCTGAATTGAAGAGTAAAACAAATCATAAGGGGTAAAACTGTAATTTTACCAATGTAGTACACAAATAGGGTATTTAAGGATCTAAACACAGGTCAAATAAGCTTAATAAGGAAGGAAGTGGGATGATCTGATCTGAAAAGGGTTATAGCAACTTCTATGAATTAAATGACATTCTATAACCCTAAAACAAACCCACTTTAATTCACGAGGTTCGAGGTAGGATAAAAATCAACTAAATCTTTTAAAATTCATGGAAAAATATTTCCTAGGATTTAGAACCATCAATTTGGCCTTTGCAACCTATTTTGACCTAAAATGAGAACCATGCCCAATTTATGACCTAATTTGGGTTTTTACGCAAATTGATCGGTCAAACGTGGTTAAACCTAAAATCAAATTTTACCATTAAATTCGTTAGGTTAAAATTAGGCTGGTACAAAAATTTGGGCCTAAGAGAAGACCATCTTGACCGACTTTACAAATTAGTCTTCTTGAATTACTTTTTGACCCTTATCTTTTGAAACCCTTACACATAGCCCCTATCTTTCCCACCGTTCTTTGTAGGACAGTCCTCCCTGCCACTCTGCGCAGGTGCCATACCTTCGGCGACCATGCGCGGAGGATGGCACCGCACATGGTATGGCGCCCGTTTTTAAGAATGAACGGGGGGTTCCCTACGTCGTCCTCTCTCACAGGGACCCTCCCCTGTGACCTGCAGCTGCCCATGCCTCTCGTGCAAACGCATGAAAGGTGTGGGTCTCCATCTCCGGCCATCTCTGGCGAGCTCCCCACGTCGCTCCCTCGGGCCACTCTCTTCGCCAGCACCTTTATAAGGAGCGGCAAGGGCTGCCGTCCTCTCCAAGCTAGTTCTGGCCGAGAAAATCCCCCTCTTTCGTCTCCTCTCTCTTCGGTCAGACTGCCCTAGCTTCCGGCGAACTCTCCTCCTCCTCATCGCTCTGCTGCCATACCTACAGCAGAGCCCACTCTGCCTCGTCGTCCCACGCCAAGCCACACCAAGTGGCGTCCTCAGATCTCTTCCTCATCACCGTCACTCCTCCTCTGGGCATCTTCGTCCCCAACTCCGGCAGGCATGCGTTGGACAGTCTTCCTCTCCCTCTTCATCGATTAAGTAGGTAGGAACTTTCTCCTTACTCTCCTCTCACTTTTCCCTTCTTGAATTAGTATTTTAAACCCCTCGACTACCACGACCAACTTCATCTGCTCCACCTCCGGCCACCATCTCCGGCAAGATCGCTCCACTTCCACATACTTTTCTACCCCTCGCCGACAAGCCCAGAAGCTCCCCCTCACTCTACTCTAGCATTTCCCCTACTCCATTCACCACCCTACACACTTTGAGCACCCCCTGAACACACCCACTTCCACGCACGCAGGTTGCCCTAGGCGCACAACCACAGGCACTCTCACAACATGCCGCCCCTCGCACCGCCTTCGCCACACTTTGGCGAAGCTCCCTGTGTTGTTTGACGTGGCCATGAGGCCGTCTTCGTGATTTCAGGGTTCACCCTCCTTGCCACCATTGACGAGCAGCAGGAGTTGCTTTGCAGGCAACTCCAAGTCTCTTCGGCTCCAAGGCACGGGCTCCAGGCAACACGGGGCACGTCCGCAAAGGCGCCCAGGTTCTCAATTGGGAGCGCGAAGCCTTTGCTGCTGCCCAATTGCCAGCTGCTTCTCGCCTGCGGACGAGCAGAGAGGAGGTGGGATTTTAGTCCCACCTCGTAAGTGTATGGGCGAACGCCCACACTTAAATTAAAAAGTGGCATAGGCTCTTCGCCTCCGAATACACACGGGGTGAGGTCCCTCACCTATCACCGGGTCTCGTCCGCGGCACACCCACGCGGATCTGACCCGACCCGACACCCTCCTGTGCACTCCACGCGTTGTAATAAATTGTATTAGACTGGTGACCATTTTTGTCATATACCACAACGACTATAATAACCACATCAACAAAGATGACAACCAAAGCCACTCTACCAGTAAACCCAGGAGTATTGGTGGCTTGAATGGCAGGCTCACATGCCTCAGCAAGCTTCGAACCCTCAACGTAATGAAGTCCTATAACAAGGAACAATCACAATGGAACATTCAGAACAATATAGAAAGCCTTCTAAAAAGTAGAGGAACTCACAAGGAAAACATCGATATCTTATTTGCGTAAAACAAACTTCAAACGGACCTTAAACGGGTCAAAAATAGGGTTTCTGACTCAAATCAGATGTCTGGAACAATTTCCAGACGTCTTAAGAGTGTCCAGTAACGTACCACAAGCTTTGTGTCAGCCTCAGACGTCCAAGAATTCTTCTAGACCGTCTGGATCCAGCTCCAGTCGTTCGACCACCTCTCCGAACGTTTGGAAGTGCTTCCAGTCGTCTGGTAAGCTCCCCAGACGTCTGAAATGCGTGAGAAGGCATGTCCCACGCCTTCCTGAAGCAAATCCTGCACACCACCAACAAATCTTCTCAAAATAAACCATGCGAAAGGTAGCAGCGGAGCGGCCTGCATGGCTGTATCCGCAAAGAGAATGTACCTTCGCGAGGACCTCTCCTTAGATGTCTGGAACCGCCTCCAAATGTCCGCACCGTTGTCTGGACGTCACTCTAGATGTCTGATTCTGGGAAAAAATCAGAACCAGAACCTGTTCCCGCTCGCTCATGTTGTGCGTGGCCACGCCTCACCCCCTCGCCTGCAACTCTGACTGCAGTAGTGTCGGCGATGACTTCCCCTATGCACTCCTCTCCTTCCCGCTCGCGCCGCTTCAGCGGTGCACCCTCCGATGAGCTCCCACACGAGCTTGCAAGCTCAACTCCTCCTCTTCTTCTCACGCCACTCCTCGTCGCCGTTCTCGCGCTCACTTGCTCACGTTGGCTCTCTCGCTGGAGTGGAGAAGAGAGGAAGGTGGCTAGTGTGGGGAGAATGAGAGAGGGGGAAGAGGTTTATAAGGTTGGTGGGTTAGGGTTTACCGGAGAC
Source organism: Thalassia testudinum (assembly GCA_037157565.1). Classification (NCBI taxonomy): domain Eukaryota; kingdom Viridiplantae; phylum Streptophyta; class Magnoliopsida; order Alismatales; family Hydrocharitaceae; genus Thalassia; species Thalassia testudinum. The sequence continues at coordinate 141,186,433 of JAZHRO010000036.1, forward strand.
GGGGAGAGAGAGAAGGGAAGGAAAAAGAGAAGTTAATGTCTACACGCAGCCTACATGCAAACGCAAATTCGTATCCAAAAATTTTGATTTCCAGACATTTAGAAAGGTATTCAGACATCTTAAAAGGTTCAGAACAGAACGAATCTTAACATATAATATGTACTATAATACGCTAATATGGGTTAATAATTAATGTTACATTGTAGTAATGCAACTATCTAGTAATTCATAAATATGAAGTACATATCTATGTACAAACACATAATAGTGTCTAACGTTAGACCATGAGGGTTCACAATGACTTCCCTTGATGACGGAGAAAGGGGACATAAATTAAATTGGTTCAATTCAGTCTATTAAAACAATCAATTTTTTCGGTTCGAACCAATTTAATTACCACATTTGATTCAGTATTCAGTTCTTTTTTTGCAAAGCCCAATCTTGATGTTAGCAGAAGACGTTTCTTGATGTGACATAGATCGTTCAGCTAATTACCATAGTCTTGGATGGGAATAGCGATACCAAATAAATTAAAAATATTTTATTTCACCCCTAGCATAAGGTTATTTCATACCATTTTTCATGATTTGACATATACAGCATCCATCAACTTTACCTAAGCCCCATTTATTAAATTATACTGAAATAAATCCAAAAGTATTCCATATTTTTGACAGTTTTATTCTTTGAAAGCACATATTTTTCTCACCCAAACACAAAAATGTAGAACTTGTATGAATTATGAAATATCCTCTTATGCATCATACATCCTGCTTATAACATCATCCAAACGAGTCTCTGAAGGCTTTGTCATCATAAGTAGGATGATTTGGCAGAAAAGTCGCATTCGGTCAATCGATGTTCTTGAATTCTCGATACTAATTAACTTGAATGAAATGAGAATCTTGATACATATGGAGGGTCGTAGGGCAGTAACTATTATTGTCTCACTTATTTATACACGTAATTAGATTCTAGGAGAGTTGCATAGGGATGCGAGTGGATAATATGAACTTTGTTATGGACCGGTAAATTCATCAAAATCTTAGTTTTTGTTTCCTTATTTTAATTTTTATAGATATTATTATCAATAGTATAAAAGTGTATACTTTACTCAAAAATCTTAGGAACTTCATACAAATTAAATATGAATTTTTTTCCTTTTTTTTGTTATTTAATTTTAAAGAAATAATCTTATATACTAATTTATATTGCTTTAAAACATGAGGGAGTTTGACATGAATTATCATAATGATTAAATTTATACTATACGATTTGGCAACCAACTTTATTCACTCACATATTTTTCCGTGCAACATACAACTATATTCATATGCGAAGGCCTATGGAGTGGTGCGTGTGCATATATGTATATATATATATATATATATATATATATATATATATAGCATGCAATGTAGTTATAATTTGTTTCCATAGGGCTACGTGTATTTATCTAACAATATATTAAAAACTCATGTTTGCTACAATAATGAGGATTTTGGTCTTAGTAATTTAATATTAATTATCTTGCATTTGATCCTTCATATTTTTCTAACGATGTGTGCAAGACTACCCTCTCAATGTTTTGGATTCTCTTCTCCAACTTGACCCTTTTTTGATTTTTCACTCATTGGATAATCTTTGAGATGTTGCTTTCACGCACATCGAATGTCTCTATCGATCTCCCAAGTATTTATTATAGTTATTAGAGGATCTTTTTCTTAAAATTACAAAAAAGTCTCCTTAATTTTACATAAAAAAGTGTTGATATCCGTGAAAAAAAATATTATATCCATGTAAAAAAGTATTATATCGATGTAAAGTAGTTCAAAGTAAAATTGTATCGGTACAATCTTACTTTATATCTATACAAAATTTTTTTGAAGATGTAAAGTGATTTTACATAACCACTCACCGCTACGAAAGTGATTTGTTGTTGATTTTAACAATGATGAATTCCACCAAATGTCAGTACTTTTTTTACATAAAAAAAAAAAGAGAACATATTTACAGCTATACATCAACTTTTATATTTTTCAATGTACATTCATTTATAATATACTAAATTGTGAAACTATGAAATATTATGTTAATAGATTACCTAATAAATTATAAACGACTTTTACGTGACATAAGTTGGATTGTTCTGTAATTTGAAATAAACAATAGTGTACTAAAAACGTGATCAGTTACATGCAAAGGATAGGCTAAATACTGGTACAACCTTAAACTTATGTCATCTTTGAGGATAAAATAAGAATATAGTAAACAATGTACTTTACCACCAAATTCTACACCTTTTACTATATATATATATATATATATATATATATATATATATATATATTCTGAAAAATATCAACAACATTAGATTTTTTGTTTTCATGTAGATGGCCACACATTCACCCCTTCGTTAATATGAGGTGATAGATTCACAATACATGGGGCGGTTAACGTTTGGTTGGACGTTGCGGGCTAATCTTTTTTTTTATGAGGTTTGAGAACTAATCGAAATTTTTAAATGTTATAGTATATAAGGAATCATACCATCAAAGACTTGTTACCTTCGTGAGTAGGATCCTCATATAGAAAATTTTATGATGGATATTACCCCTATGGCCACTTGAATAAACAGTATCAGCTTAAGAGGTATTTCTTCTATAAAAAAAAAGATGTCTATGTCAATAAATAAGCTCAAGGGTATGTGCATACAGGCAAATATTTGAAAAAAAAAGGTCAACTAATCTTCTGATAAATTACCCAAGTATTTTATAGGATCACAAATAAAACTTGAAAGATATATCGTACCGCATAAATTTTCTACAAGGAAACGAGCTCTTGGACGTAACTTGGATTATGTATCAAAACTTGCTCTCTTCGAATTCGTGATGTTAAGCTTTGTATTTTCTCTTGGAGATATCGGTGATTCTTTTTTCTTGTTCCTCGCATAACTTGCCCGTGGAGTTCAACCCTTACAAATGAACTTTCCTTTGCAATAAAAAAAAAAAAAAAAAACTTGCTCTCTTCATCTCAACGTACGCAGAACTAAGGCCCAAATCTAGGATAGCTGCTCGCTCTTTGATATCTAACCCACTAGAAAGATTGAAGACTAGAATACAAAAATGTTGAAAGGTGATGTGTTTGGCGGAACTAAGTAGGTGGGAGATAATTTACAAAATAAATTTAAAAGTGCAGAACAAGTCATGAGTTTTTTCTTCACGTTAAAAAGTAACACTATTATTATAATGAATTAGGGTTCATTGGGCACTCCAAAAGGTTATTATTATTTTTAAATAAAAAGTAAAATTATTTTATATCGATGTAAAATTATTAATATCAATTTTATAATTATTTTACATCGATATGAAATTATTAAAATTATATTCAAAATTATTTTTATTTGATGACAAATTATTATACACAAGTATATTTTAATTTAAAATTAAAAATCACCTATAATCATTAACTCACGTAGTGATAATAATTTTTTTTTAATGAGATAAACTTACCATACAACGGAATTTACTTTACCTTCTCAATTTTTTTATATTAAATACTAATTTTATGGTAGAGATCACATTTACCGCGTCACGTTTTGACAAAGATTAAAGGTGGGTTGTCCATATGTTTCCATCTGCACTTGTGTCCGATTGGTCCATGATTCTCTGGCATGCTATACAACATGGCAGGAGTCAATAGAGGGCCACCCTCCTCTTGCATTTAAATCATTATTTTAAAAATTAATCATTGAATGGATCAGATGTTAATTTAAATTTTTAGTAGTTCAATCAATCATTTATACTAGTTAAATGAGTGATGATGTCAATAAGTTAAAAAATTGAAAGAAATTGAATGTTAAGATCGTTATATTAATTTATATTGATTTAATAAAGTATAATTGGTTTAAATTGATGTTCAATAAAAATTATTAAAGATATGTAGTAGAAAAAATTATTTTTTAATTTTAATTATATTAAAATTGATGTATTTTTATCAATAAAAAAAATTAAAGATATAATCGAAATTCAGAATTTAACTTTGAAGAATATATAGATCTTTAAATCTTTATCTTAAATTCTGAAGACACATGTATTTTAAAAAAAAAATTAACTCTTAAGAGAATAGTTAAACCAAATCACTAGTTTAATCAGATTAGTTAGTCCAACTTAATTTTGATCGATTTATATCAATTTTAACTTTTATCATTCGAATCAATGATGTATCAATTTTCGATTGAATCAGTTGAATGATCAATTTAATTTAATTTTTAAAATATTGATTTAAATATGAGTGATGATTTTGTTAATGCCTAATGCCCACATATTAATAAATAACCCCTCCTTCTTGATTTGAACTCTAGCACCACATTCCCCTCCCCGCGCCCCCCCCCCCCCCCCTCCCCCCACCCATCATCCACTTTTTTTAAATAGAACTTCCTTTCGTTGAAGGCAACAAAAATGATCAAGGATGTAACCCTTAAGGACAAGTAAGAATGGCAGCCACAACATCTCTTGGAGAGAGGGAAATTAGCTCCTCCCTTAAAAAAACACCAACAAAAAAATAAAATAAAAATATGAGAAAATAGAAAATAACTATCTAAGAAATCATTTCCGTCACCGATGAACCAATATCACATAGTAAATACATCAAGGCATCACTGACGATATCAACATATCACATCAACAGGTGATAATCAATTAAGGTAATGTCGATCATCAACCTAATCGTGATGAACCTAACTTTAATGTGATCACACAACAAAAATGACATCAAAATATAAAGTTGAAGCGAAGGTGAGAAATCAATATCGATTGAAGCTCTCTTTCAACACAAAGTGATCACCATGCCTTTTACACCATGTCAGGGCGCGGGTCCACTCCATTGCTATCATCTTTTACGCTTTTTGCGGCCGTTGTTTCCCAAACTTGCCTCTGTCAACATTGAGTCTAGACTAGTTTGATGGGTAAAAAATCAAGGGAAAAATCTAAACAACAGGAACTTTTTAAAAAGGATCTCTATGTTTTTTTTCCTTCTCCATTGGACCATACCCTATAGATCGGTATCTGGTGCTTCCCCTTCCACCCATGTTTTCGTTTTCTTTTTTTTTCGACCTTCATCGTAGTAGTCTACGTTATAATTTATCAAATTCCAGGCTTAAGTTTTTCATTAGGTTAAGTTAATCCTGACAACCAACTAGTCTTTTGCTGTACTATTTTAGTCTATTAATAATAATATTTATACTACTGAGCATGATCTTTTCTGATTTTCCTTGTAATGTTTTTAGCTGCCGATAAATCTTCTTCTCTAGGAAAGAAAATAAACTTATATTTAAATATGGTTCTCTTGGATGAATAACAAAGAGGGTGAAATTGGGGCCTTTACGGGTATAAAATGAATAATGTTGTATGTTAAGGATGGTTTACAACTAATCCTTGAACTGGCCAAATAAATAAAAGATGGTGTATTTTATAACATAAAAAGATATAATTTATTTTACATCAAAGTAAGATTATTTTTGTATCAACACAAAATTATTTTATTATTATTTTTATATTGGTATAAATCATTCAGAATAATTTTGTAGTGATCTAAAATTATTTTATATTAATATAAAATTATTTTATAATTATTTTATATTGATGTAAAATTAACATAAATTATCTTATATCAATATAAAATTATTTTACATCGATGTACTACATTTATATATTGGAAAATATGTCACATGATATATTTTCATATTTTCCTCGTAAATAAACAACTCTCCCGTGTGTGTCCCGCTAAATTTTTTCTTTTAAGATAAGCATTCCATTAAAATAGAGAAAAATCCAATACAATAGGACGCAACCCAAAAGGAGGAAGAAAGAAAATAGAAATATTATTGTCCTCGCGAAGAGAGGAAGGTTTCTCCCCGTAAATATTGGAGAATTCCCTCGAAATAGAGACAAATAAAACTACAGAAAGAAACAAAAAATACAATAACAAAAAAAAAGAAAGCATCCCATGAAAGGGTTATAGTTGTATTCCTCTGAAACTTGAAAGAGCCACAAACTCAGCTTGTAGAAACGACAGCACCACCAAGAAGGAATCCTGACAATCGACATGATCTGTGCTAGTGAGAAGACGACACATGACAAGGGTCGAAAAATCTAAGTCGCGTAAGCCACGGGATCTCGTGTGGTCCCAATGCTGCAAAAAAGAACAACCAGCCACACCTTCATTGACCACACCTCAAGCAACATCCGCCGAGAAACACACACCACCACCACTCCCATCTTAGCGAGCACAAAACCAGGAGGTGCTACACCATGGTGGGCTGCAGCGGTCTCGACGTCCAGAGACAACGTAGCTCCCGCCGCCACCCCTCTAGTGAGCGCACGCCTCCTCAATCAAAGTGTGGTGCCCATGAAACACAGCTATGTCAAGGACAACGTGAGAAGATCAAATGGCAAAGCAAACGAGCACAGATCTAAGGGAAATAGGAGACTAGAAGGGGAGGGAGGGGAGAGAAGGGAGAGGAGAGGGGAACGGGGGGCCCCGATCACCGAAAAAGGCCAATCAAGGCCCAACGGTGCTGAGGTGTATGGGGCTTTTTTGTTTGTGGGAAACGAAGGGGGCGCTTTGACATCCACTTTTATGCACTCGTAAAGTCGTCATGCGTCCACATCCTCCTAAAACTACTGGTTTCAAAGCAAGCTCTCATTTGGTTGTGTATCTAAATCTCATTGATTACATCAAATTTGAAGTTCAAGTCCAACCAGATTTATATATTATTAAGTTGGGCTTAGCCCACTTACTAGCAAGTAAACCCAATCTTAGAAGGCATGAGAGCTTCTTTTTACCCGTCAACAAAACCTGCCCCACTCATTAGGTCCATGGTTTATTCATCCCACCCATGCAAACTCAAAGCCATGAACCGTTCAATTTGCATTACCATCCCATCATTTGAGGAAGGCTTATGCAAGGAAAAACACACATGATACAAGAGAAATTATTATGCCGAAACATTTATTACTCTAATGAAGGCCCATAAATTCTAATTACGATGAAAATTGTAAATTGAATTAATCAGTAATGGACTAAATTATGTTGGAACATTTAATTTAGAAATTGACCTCGCAAGACATGGTTTTATGCTTAAGAGCCTCTCCCAATTCAAGTCAGATACCCAAGAGGCAATGGATATCTAGAGCAATGCAAAAGCACACCATTAACATTTGCTTTTCCCTCTGTCTCTCAATCCAGACTCTTGCAGTTGAAGAACTTCATTGCTGCTCTCCAAAACCTTAATACGAAATCCAAAAGTAGAGTATTAACAAACAACCAAATAATTTTAGGGGGGTGGTTGCCCTTAAACATTAGTTAATTGTAAAGTGAGATGCAACAACCAAGTAAATAAAGTCTTTAATTTTGGAGTTGTTGGCTATAATGGTTCAACCTTGATTAAATATACTTTAGGATTCTTCTTGTCACTTTTAGGTTTCAAACAATGTTTGGTGATGCTTCTTTCTTCAATTAAAGTCGAATACAGATGCATGCCTAATTTTAGAAAAATTAATGTTAAGTCCTAAATTGAGTTCCTTAATAATAAAATATCTTCTAATAGAGTGCATCTTTTAGGGTGAATTTTTTTATTTTTTATTCTTTTAAAATGCGAGAAGATGATAAAATAAATTAACTAACTAACTACCCAAAATAATTTTTTTTTTAGAGGAAAATAGATAAAGTTCACTAAATAACCAAGATTTTTTTTTTGGAGATAATGCATGAAAACTAATTAACTACTAACCAAGATTTTTTTTTTTGAAAAGATAATGATGCAGATATTCACTAAATAATTTCTAATCAGATAAATAAAATTCTTTTTTTTAGAGATAAGAGATATGAACTAACTGGTAAATTCCTTTTTTTAATGATGATTGTGCAAATTCAAATATCCAAATAGAAAAGAAAAAAGATAAGAGGAGTTGGTCTTATCTGTTGAGCCGATTCGGATGGACCCAAGGTCATCCCTAGCAATGAATGCATATACAAACCAATGCAAATGAATCAGTAACCTCAAATAAAAAGAAATCCAACTAAATATAAATTAATTAAATACATAAAATGTAGTAAAAAGCAACTTTAATCCCTTGTCTTCCTAACAACAAAGTCAAAAATTGATCACAAAAATTCTCTAAGAAATAAGACCATCTGAGAAATTACGATCGTTTAATTAATTTATATACTCTTAAAGAGATAAAAATTGAATAAAATGAAAGTCCAAGTTATCTTATAAGGAGGCAAAGAATCCAACTTAATTCCTACCATCCCAAACTATGTATTTTTATTATTTTTTAATATTCATATTTTTTTGATATTTTTAGAATAGAGAATGATGACGAATCCTAAAGATAGGAACTAAAATGAAAGAGTAGAGACCTAAATGTAATTTACACGAAATTAATTTTTCAAAAGTATAAAAAGGTCTAAAAAAAATTTATGGACTCCCAACCATTTAACTAAGAATCCTACCAAAGTTTACGGCAATAGAAATTCTAGAACACGCGGAGGAAAATCATAAATAATTTTTTTGGACTGAATCGTAACAATTTAAGTTCTCAAACGTAAAAAATATTTAAACTTTTATAAGAAAAATTTTTTTACATAATTTTGTGGAAATTTTAAAATAACATGAATAACTGTAAAATAAAATTTTTAAATTTTTGTTTACATAAAGAAACTAGCGTAAAATTTCAGAAAATAAACATGTATATCTAAACCTGACGTCCAAGAGAAACGTGGATTTAACCTAATTAAATAAATAAAGTAGTAAGGGATAATCCATTAAAATATGGATTCAACTTACTTGGATTAAGATGATTTAATTTAGGATAAATTATTTTAAAATTGATGTAAGATAAAAATTTTTTGAGGTTATTAAATATATTTTCACAAGTTAATCTATAAATTTTTTAAATAGTCATAGGTTAACCTACCAAGATAATTTTTATAATTTTCAAATAAAATTAAAGAATAATTCAACTATAAAAAAAAATTTATCCCAAAAAATCTATCTCTCCAACCAACTAACCCTAAATAAACTCTACCCAAAGTCATAAGTTACAACTACAATTAAAATATTACAACGAAATAAAAATTCCAATGGAAAGATAGAGAGCATTGGCGGAGTGCTGGATTGGCGTCGTGGTGGTATACATAGACGGAGGACAAGCAGAGGCAAAGAGTGACATCGACGGCCATTGAAGGAGAACCAAAGGTGCGAAGGGAGAGCAAGGCGGAAGAGAGATGTGAGCCCTATTTATAAGCTTTGAAAGACTAAAATTTATTGATGATAAAAGGGTTTTTCATCATCAAAAAATTAGGAGTCCCATTGACCTTGACACATCAAAATCTAATTAAAAATGGCATTTCCGGCCAATATTTTCTTACCATGGGCTTCCTTTCTTCTTCTGCACACTATGGGCACGTTTCGGCCTAATTGGGCCCGTTTCCACCCACAACCCACCTGGGCCTCATGCACAGGAACTGGGAGAGGACACGCTGAGAAGAGCTTGCTGCAGGCGGGGACGTGTTAAGGGCTAATTTTCGGAGGAGAATAACCTCTCTTTTTAGGGGTTAATTTCTATTTATCTTAGAGGATATTTCAATTCCTTTTTGGATTGTTAACCCATATTATCTTAACATCAGTTTGAAGAGAGATTCCCCCAACCCTCGACTTAACCCTCGATCTCTCTCTCCTCCCTGCTACCCCCTTGCGATGTTTATTTCCTGAACCTACCTTTTTCCATAATGTGGTCTTCTTTGATCTAAGAAATATATCTGGCGAAGACTCTTGATCCATGTTACACCTTTTCTTTATTTTCCAAAAATGCATATCGCATTTATTTTGACTTTTGATATTGAATTTTGTGCATAAATTAATATGAAAGGTCTTGATGGGATTCAAGGACCCATCTATGTTGGAACTGGATGTGTTTTCAGAAGATAAGCATTTTATGGTCGTGATACACCAAAAATCAAAAAATTGCCAAGTAGAACATGCAATTGCTAGCCAAGGTGGTGCTTTGTTGTTGCTACTCTGGAAGGAAAAAGAAAGCTACAAAGTCGAAACCAGTAAAGAAGAAAAACTCCAAGAAAGGTAACAATTTACCCCTTGCATAGAATTTAGTTCGATTTGAAGAGGGTTGTGAAGGTGAGAGAGCTTCCCTTCAACTCTTTATTAATTATATGCACTCTATTTGCCATTCTTCATTTATGGTATGTCTTTACTTCAAAACAAGGTAGATGTATCCTACATTAAAAAGGCCCTTGATTTTGTAATTCAACCATAAGGTTCCTGTAGAAGAGCTTTGATCAATTTTGCGAAGACCACTACATGACCACCATTGCTTACAACATTTTTTTTCTTTTAAATTCAAATTCATAAACAACAATTGAGCTTTTTTGCATGCATTCTTTTCCTATCAAAAAAAAGTTGCATGCATTCTTTGATAGATTTAACGGCCATTAGAAAACCTAAATTAAATGAAGAAATTTTCCATCAAAGAGGTTTTCGATCAATCCTAAGAACCTTTCTGTCATTGTATCATAAACCCCAAATCATAGGAATGGAAGTGTATTTGAATCCATCGCTAGGAACCAACCAAAAAGGACTTGTGCAATGATCCTCCTGTATGTAAAGATAAAGTCCAATCTTGCATTCGTAGCTACCGAGTTGTATGAACAAATTTGACTTATATGGTCAAATTAATATGTCCATATAATTACTCAATACAATTAACCACTCAAATTTTTTTCCAGTCCTTTCTTTACTTGATTTATGAACATTGACCAATTTTTTAATACAGGTAACTCATAATTTAATCAACCATTTTCCTATCATTATGCATACTTGTTTAAATTATTTAAACAAATAAACTACCTCAACTAACTTACCCACCATTTAAGGGCAAACATGTCTTTTAATATTTTAACCTTCATTCTAACCCTCATTCCTAGGTAAACACCACTCTATCAATCACATCACAGGATAAGTCCTATTTCTAACTCCCATTCAGTAAATACTTGTTTGTAAGTAAATAGAAATAGAAGTTAACCCCTATTACAATTTTAGTAACACGAATTAACTAACCCGCATCGTAAACTAGTCCTAAGAGAATGAAAAAGCATTGGCTGACGGGACTTGAAGAAGCATTGAGGTGTACCACAAGTGAGAGAGATCTTGCAAGAAAACCAACCACCACAACCCTTCTCTCTCCTTTGCAAAAGTTTCTTCTCTAATATTTGTTTTCACAAACTGACCTTCTACTCTCATATTATTTTATTTAAGATCAATATTAGTTATATTTATGTGAAAACACAGCATAATGTATAAATGCACAATTATTTATTAAACATAAATTAAGTATTATAAATTTATTTTAAGTATATAAATAATTACTAATGATTAATAAATCTAAGTATAAATTATAAAATAATAAAAATTCATCAAAAAGATATACACAATTCATTGGGACATCAGTAAAGATAGTCGCAAGCTTCACATATGAAGAAGTAAAATCCAACAAAAGATACTTCAGAACTTGCTAAAGTGACATGAGATAAAGTCTTAGAGAAAACCCAAAGCATCTCACATGATTAATTAAATTATTTAGAGGCTTAATTATAAATGAGAATGATCATATATATTTATTTGCATTTAATTTTGGACATAAATACCTCACCAAATAGGTCAAATCCTAATTAATTTTGGATCATAAACTTTAAGGTAAAAAATTACCTTTCAAGTGAAAAATTAATTCTCATATATGAAGAAATACTTGGAATTTAATTTTGCACCCGTGCAAAAAAATATTATACCAGTGTAAATTAGTTCAAAGTAAGGTGTAATCTTACCTTGAATCGGTGTAAAAGAATTTACTACTTATTGTACCGGTGCAAAGTAATTCAAAGTAAAATTACACCGGTGTAATCTTACTTTACACCCGTACAAAATTTTTTTGAAGAGGCAAAGTAATTTTACACAACCACTCAATCTCACAAAAGTGATTTATTATTAATTTCAATAATAATGAATCCCACCACATATTAACACTTTTTTTATATTAAAAAAAAAATAATCACATTTATAACTATACATCAATTTTTACGTTAACTTTTACCTCTTCAACTTACGTCCAAACAAATATTCATGAAAACACCAAGAATTCTTACCAAAAGAAGCATCGAGATATGTGACCTCCCATCCAAAATAAAGAAATAACAAGAAAATTCTACCATAAGAATCCTGTTCTTATCAAATTCAACAAATTTTGTACTTATAATAACTTGACACATCTTCATTAAATACGCCATAACTTGCCCGGATTCTAAATTTCATAATTCAAATTGCAAATTGAATCTAATTGCAAGAGTTATATTTAATCTTTTATATACAAATTGAGATTAAAATTAGAAAAAGGCAAGAAAACATGACAAATAATAGCATAATTTAGAAGGTTGTAAAACTTATCCGAATCATCATTAAATCATAATTAAATTCCACCAAAAACTCACCCAAACCAACCCTAACTGACCCCTTGTTCTATATAACTCCCCCTTACATGTCCAAAAAGAAAATTTCTCTTCCTTTAGGATCCTCAACACCAATTCCCTATCTCCCTAAAGGGAGGCACCTCTCCTCTCCTCTCTTCTTATTCAACTTCATCTCCTCCTCCACCTGACATCCATAATCTCCTTTTCCTATCTATTATGAACGCCTATTGATAAGAGCCTTTTTATATGGTAATAAGGCAAACCACAATAGAATATAGGGAATTGATTACTTAATTTTACTTAAAAGGTATACGATTGAGAAGAGTACGATGACTCTTAGAATTTTCACTGTATATAATTATGGTTATTACAAAAGAACATTCTAGAAAGAGGTATCCCCCATCACGAAGGAGATCATTGTTTATTTAAAATATCACAACCGTAACACCTAGAACTTAATGCCCCTAGGATCCTTGGATCATGGGTGTTATGTGTATCAAAGTGCAGTCGTCAATTGTTAAATGTTACACACCACGTGAGCTTTGTGGGCTATGTCTTACAACGAATGTGATTTAGCCAGATAGTCACACTCTCAGCTGGCTAAGGCAACCACCTAAGTGTGTCAACAGTCATTGGTGATCTCATTGCCTGAGTATGCTGGCTGTTGTTGCTAGTCTTATCTCTTGGCTCAGCTTATAGCTTTTGGCAAACTTGCCATGCTACAACTTGGCAGATAACTTCAAGCAACTTTATCTTTTGTTTGCCTTCCTAATTTAGTGAAATGGGTCGAGTCCTTTCTGGCAGGTCTCACCCATTTTTTCATAGTCGGGTTTGTATCCAACTCAAGATTATCTTAGGTTGATTATTAGGCCCAATTAAGATGCCTTTGTTATTTTAAACTTGGTAAGCTTAATGAATTTAATTGAGGATTTTTCCTTCCTCATCACTTATTACCATCCTCTCCAGTATTCTAACACCATTAAGAATGAGAAAGATTTTTAGCATACTTTTCAATGAACAATCGTTTCTTTTATTGACCGTGTGAGTTAAGGTGACCGGCAAACTCTCATACGTGTGAAAGAGATCTATCACTAATGAGGTGCCTTCAAGAGTTGGATTTTTTATCTTTTGTACCTTTAAATTCCTCTTATTTTATTTGCCTCGACAATTATTTAATTACTAAATGGCAATTGCACGCTTATCATTAAATTGTTTCGACATTGTTTTGCTTAATGAATGCTTGAGTTATGTGATGTGTTTAAAGTTGATACTTCCTTTAATATGAAGTTGAAACTTGGCTTACCACTAACTAATTGAAACTCAAGTCATTTTATATCATAAAAATCTTGTCTTCCACGGATAGCACGAGCCTGGGGAAAAAGTACATTACCGAGTTTTTAACTTGAATCCTTGTGATTTCAAACTCAAGAACATTTATATTAGATTAAGCTTATTGTTTCATTGCATATAGGTTGCATTTGTGCATTCTCATTAGATTTAATTGCATTCAAGGTCGTCCTTAGCATTTTTTCTTTCCTGCTTGCATTAATCAAAGTAAATTACTGAATTTGTCTCATGCTCTTTTCAATAGTTTGTACATTTGTATTTTATAATCATTTTTGGTAATTTTTTCCCCTGTTATAAATTAGTTAATAATATTCCAACCAAATTTGACTCAATAAAGTATTAAAGAAAAATTGGTTTTACGTAATCTTTTTTAATTGCACATATATCCTTGACCTTTCTGATATTCACATACAGACACTTGAAAACTTTAAACACGTACGCGTATGCTCCTATGAAGAATGTGTATTAAAATTAAAGAAGTTTTTGTAAAGAAAGCATTGAAGTCTTTTTCTTTTTAATTTTATATCTTAAAGTCTTTTTCTTTGTAAGCACTTATTTAGGCCAATAAGTTATTGACTATTTTGGCTCAATTGCAAACCTAACTAGTTTTTTTTTTAAGGCATCAAATAACATTTAAACCTCTATGACACGGACATCATTGAAATCAACTTTAGCTTCATCATGCAAATATTGGAGTTTATCATACAAGATCTCGATGACTGCACTACCATGAGGTATTCATGCTGAATTATTCATCCTAGAAAATTATGTAACACCAAAATTATATTTACATCTTCATTGTCCTCCCTACCCTAAATCACCATGTTTGGTTAACACAAGCTAAGAGTTATCCCAAGATTTTTTTTCAAATTTTTTTTATCATTTCAATATAAATTTTTATATAATAATTTTCAATCATTCCCACTTACTTTTAATATTAAGAAATACCCACTACACCCTCCACTCTTATTTATAATATTAAATATATACTTACTAATATTCTCTACCTCCACTTTATTATTAGATAAATATCCACTAACGTCACATCAATATACCAATCATTTTAACCTTATACTTAACCATTTCTTTATTCTACCACCCAAATAAATATTATTTCCACTTATTCTATTTTAACCTCCTTTAACCTCATTACCAAATACAGCCTAAAAGATTATCTTATCATTTGCCATTTAGAAAATATAAGATCAAATAGAATTCAAATTTTGACCCACTCCCTTTAGCAAAAGCTGATACTAGTTTGAAGTCAAATTGAACCCTCAAACCCCTTAGGAAAGTTTAGACATGATTTATGAGACATTGCTAGGCTTGAACATCAAAAGGGTTTGGATATTGGGGGATTTGGTAAGACAAAAGTTCAATTGGTCACCAATACAATGGACAATGTGTAAGATGAAGCATCATTAGTGGAAAGCGCACATAAATCGCAATAAGGTGTTATTAGACTAAAGATCATTCGATCTATCTATGGGGGGTTTAGATGAATAAATGTGGTAATTCCTTACAAGAATGCAACCATAATGAACAATCCCATTATACAAGACCAACAGTCATTACAACTTTAGGGGAAATCCCATGCTAATTTATTACCTTGTAGGAGTTTGGTTCCTAGGTATATTAGGCATGTCGAGCTCCCAAGGGAAAGACATTACATTCCGATCCAACCACAATCAATTCTAGTATGATCTAATCAAATCTAATCTCTTGTAATCTTGCTATTCTAGTAAATTGAGAGACCTGCATCTTTCCCTAAACATAGTGTTGATCGTTAAGGGCATGAACTCAATAATCTATTCTTGTGTTTCTTGTGTGATTGTGAATCTTTTCATCCTAACCTCAACCTACATGAGGACAAGATTTTAGTTTCAATGGCAAATCGTGCATTGAATCAAGGCAAAGGCTTTTACGGTTCCGTCAAGATCCTACAATCATGCATGAAATTTTTACATCATAATCAATATACCTAGAATAAGTTCTATCTTTGATTTCACCAAAGTTGTCGGTAATTAGAAAAATATACCATTTCTATCGTTAATGGAAAGAGTGAAGATAGCCTTTTCATTTATTGAGAATTATCTAGTTGAGATTGCAAAGCATAGCCAAATGGTTGGAACCTAGAGGCCATTTATTAGGAAAAGAAAGATTGTGTTTTGAGTCTTAAAAGGATGCATTTCATAATATTGCAGGAGCTCCCCTTGAAAAGGGAAAAATAGTGGTTGGACCATTTAGTGAAAGTTCTCTTGTCAAGGTAATGTTTGATTTGAGAGCCTAATTACATCAATCGAGATATAATTGTTATATAGTGACATAAGAATTCATATTGAAAGCAGTGAGATTTGGAAGAGGCTTTTAGTCCCATACTAAAAGTGGGCAAATCTCTTGGTAGGTGTAAAAGGTTTCTGTCTCACATGACTTATGTAACAAAGAGTAAGAGATGGGGTTGGGGACCACGAATGCACGCACGCGCGTCCTGCCCTGCTGATGAGAACCTCATCATGAACCCTAAATAACACAATCTAATCCAAATATGTGTGAAAAAGCTCCTACAAAATCCAAAGAGAGGCTTAACTCAGAGAATTCTGAGTTAGAGGATAAAATAAATCATCAGGGGTAAAACTGTAATTTCACCAATGCAGTATGCAAACAGGGTAATTAAGGGTCAAAACATAGGTCAAACAAGCTTAATAAGAAGGGAAGTGGGATGATCTGATCTGAAAAGGGTTATAGCAACTTCTAGGAATTAAATGACATTCTGTAACCTTAAAATAAACCCACTTTAATTCACGAGGTTTGAGGCAGGATAAAAATCAAATAAACCCTCTAAAATTCATAGAAAAATATCCCCTAGGGTTTAAAACCTTCAATTTGGCCTTTGAAACCTATTTTGACCTAAAATGAGAACCATGCCCAATTAATGACTTAATTTGGGTTTTTACGCAAATTAACCGGTCAAACATGGTCCAACCTAAAATAAAAATTCACCATTAAAATCCTTAGGTTCAAATTAGTATAGTATCAAAACTTGGGCCGAAGAAAAGACCATCTTGACCGACTTTACAAATTAGTCTTCTTAATTTACTTTTTGACCCTTATCTTTTGAAACCCCTGCATTTAGGCCCCCAACTTCTCGTCGTTATTTGCATAATGGTCCTCCCTGCCACTTCTGTGCAGCGCCATGCCTCTGGCGACCTTGCGTGGAGGATGGCGCCGCATAGGGCAGGGCGGCCGTCCTTTAAAACAAACGGGGGGTTCCTTGCAACGTCCTCTGTCGCAGGGACCCTCCCCTGCCCTCTGCCATCAACCATGCCTCCCGTGCGAACGCACGAAAGGTATGGGTATCCTCTCCGGCCACTCTCCGGCGAGGCTGGCACATCCCCACCTCGGTCCCCTCTCCGCACCAAGGCCTTTATAAGGAGCGGCAAGGTTTGCCGACTCCTTCAAGCTTCCTCTAGCGGAGAAGTACCTCGCACTTCATCTCTTCCTCCTCCAGTCAGAGCGCCCGAAGCTTCCGACGATCTCCTCCTCCTCCTCCTCCTCGTCGTTCTGCTGCCCTACCTGCAGCAGAGTTTACTCTGCCCTATCGTCCGCGCTAGGCCGTACCAGTTAGCGCCCTCAGACTGTCTCCTCGTCACCGATACCCTCCTCCTGGGCATCTTCATCCTCAGCTCCGGCAGGCACGAGCCAGGCGTTGCTCTCTCCCCCTTTGTCGAGTAATTAGGTACAAAGTTTCCTCTCTCTATCCCTTGTATTTTCCCCCTTCTAATCTGCCATTTAAACCACCCGACCGCCACTGTCCAACTCCATCTTCTCCATCTCTGGTTGCCTTCTCCGGCAAGGCCATCCCACTTCCATAGACCTCCTCACCTCTCGCCGACTACCCCAGAAGCTCCCCCTCACTCCACTCAACCCTTTCCCCCACTCTATACACCGCCACTCACAACCCGACCACCCCCCGAACAGACCCATTTCTGTGCCCACATTCTGACCTAGGTCCACCTCCACAGGCGCTCTCGTGCCTCGCCGACCACCGCACTGCCTTTCCCGCACTCCAGCAAAGCTTCCCACGTTTTCTGATGTAGCCGAGAGGCCGTCATTGTGCTTTCAGGTCAGAGCCCCCTCGCCGCCATTGTTAAGCTACTGCAGCTCCTTCTCTCGCAGCTCCAGGCTTCCTCCAACCCTAGTGCACATCCCAGGCAGCGCGGATTGCTGCTGCGATCACGCCCAGGATTTCGATTTGGGTCGCAAGCCTCGCTGCTGCCCCAATTGGCAGCAGCTTCCTCGGCCGTGGGTGTGACATCTGGAGGTGGGACTTTAGTCCCACCTCATAAGTGTGCGGCTGAGCGCCCACACTTATATTGAAAAAAGTGTATCGGGCTGGTTGCCTTCGATACACAGGGGTCAGGTCCCTCTCACCCGCATGCAGCGCGCCACGCGCTCGCTCACCCTCACCCACGCTCACGCCCCGCGGGTCTGGGCCAGATCGACTACCCGACCAAGCACTCCTCGCCCACCACCGCACGCCGGTAGGCCTGGTCCCGGGCGCGCTACCCGAACCCGATTACCCGACTCTGGGAGAGCATTCCTAAGAGAGGTTCTGAGAAAGAGAGAGACGCGAGGAAGGGGTAGGGGTAGGTTTTGCACTGACCACTGTGTGTGCACGCAGGAAAGAAAGAAAGAAAGAAAGAAGAAGAAGCAAGCTAAGGAAGAAGAAGAGGGGAGGAGCGGCCGAAGCCTTAGCCGCACTGAGCAGCTGAAGAAGAAGGAAGCCGCACTGTAGCAAACCCATAGTTAAGTCGTCTGAGCATCAAATCAGACTACGGAAGGGCAGCGGCCAGAGCAGAAAGAAGAGAAAAAGAAGAGAGAAGAAGAATAAGAAAAAGAAGAAAGAAGACACATGAAAAAAGAAGAAAAGAAAGAAGGAAACAAAGAAGAGAAAGAACAAGGCAGGATGAGAAGAAAGGAAGACTCTACAACTGAAAGAAAGAAAGAAAAAGAGAGGAGAAAGAAGAAGAAGATCACCACAGCCGCAGGCTAAAGAAGAAAGAAGAAGAGGAACGGACAAGAAGAAGAAAAGAGAGAAAAAGAAGAGAGAAGAAGAAGAAGCCAACAAAACTCTCTCTCTCTTTCTTTTATTATTTTTGTAACAAAATTATGAATATTTATGCTTCTAGAATTCTAGTTGATCCCTGAGTTCGACCTCGGAAAAACTTATTATTCCGAGTAAAAAATTTCTGTAGTAATCTAGTAGTTGTTTTGTTATATACTACAACGACTGTAAACCATAAATAACCATCACGACAGAACTAGCTCAAACCAGCGGTTACTATTTTGGCGCCGTTGCCGGGGAGCAATGGCTATTCTAGAAGCCATAAAATCTCTATTCTTGAGTTTTTACTAATCTCTTCTCTTTTGTGTGCAGGTACAGGAAATCAAGAGGACAACAAGCAGCTGCACAACAACCACTCCAAGGACAGGTAATTTTCTATCATCTCACTTTAACCCCTCAATTCTAAAGAGGAAGAAAAAGAAAGAATAAGCAATATAGGTATAACCTGTCTTCCATACCTAGTAAACCATCAAAGCTGCATGTTTTTCAATTTCAACCCACTATTTCTGCACACACTATTAAGGATATTTAAGGGCTAACACCTTCTTGCCTGAGCCCCAAATTACCCAACAAAGAGCTAACTGGACCAAGTAGAGCCAACATAAGATTTAACATTAGGGTTTTAGAGACACACTTCTTAAGCAAGAATTGAGAAATCCCAAAAGAAGTGTGCCTAAGCCATTGATTGAAAATACTTATTCAAAGAAATCCTAAGTAATTTGGCTCTTTAAAGACACTTGAACCCTAAAAGACGAAACCTAATAAGCTCTCAAGGGAACTAGCAGGTGAAGTTGACCCCTTGGGTCAACCAACCTTCAACTTAAGTCACTCTCTGCATTCAAAAGGCTAAAGTTCAAGTGAAAACCTAAGCACCTTGATCTTAATTAAAAGTGGTAGACTTAAGAGGTCAAGATCCCCATTCTGGTCTACCTGGAATCTCAGTGACAAGAGAGGTCGGATGGGGGAAACCCTGTAACCCATGGGGACACTCTACCGTGTAGGGGTCTTCGCAGGACTCACCCTCTCTGGCTGCCCAGGTAATTCTCAGGTGGTCGATCTTTTGATTAAGGGGTCCATCTGCCCCGCACCTCTATAGTCACCCAACATTTTGGGTGTCTTGATTGGATCCATCACCTGCTAAACTCATCTTCTTCATCAGTGTATGTTTGGTAGGAGGTCCTTGAAACCTCCTCTAGAAATTCACTCTCCTTGAGGTCGAGCCTCAGCGCCCTTGTTTGAGCAAACAACACTTCACATAGACCTCTCCTCCGACTCCGAACCCAACTCACCTTCTTCTTCCACAATGGCTCAACCAGTTGAGGAAGAGAACAATCTGGAGCACCAGCTCCAACGACTCAATAACCTCTTCCAGAACTTTGTGCACCCACCATAGCGTCCTATGAAGCGGGACCATTATAATCCTACTGCTGTCGCTACTGAGCCTCGAGTCAGAATCCCAACTGGAGGACCTGATTCTGAATTAAAGCCCAATATGATTCATGCCATACCTAAATTTCATGGGCTTAATTTTGAAGACCCCTTCCAGCACATCAAACAGTTAAAGCATCTGGCCCAGACTTTTGGGTCAGATGCGTAAAATCGGGATATTCTCCTTATGAAGATGTTCTCCTTCTCCCTTATGGACAAGGCCGCTCATTGGTACCAAACACAGACCCGACCGATCAACAATTGGGAAGAACTTCAGTCCAAGTTTTTGAAGTTCTTTCCCGTTGGTCGGACCAATGCCTTGCGCCATCAGATTACCCACTTCACGCAACAAACGGGAGAACCTCTTCATGAGGCATGGGATCGCTTTCAGGATCTCATGAGAAAGTGCCCCCATCACGGAGTTCCTAAATGGGAACAAGTCCAGTCTTTTTACCAGGGGCTCCGTGAAGATATTAGGCTTTTCGTCAATGCAACTTGCGGAGGGAATATCATGGGTCAGCATGAGGACACAGTGTGGGAGATTCTCGAAAATATGTGCGAGAACTCCATCAATAATGACTCCATGGGATTATTCGACAAGACGAATACCCGCGCATCGACGAACCTTAGGGGAGCACATGAGACGCAGGGCCTGTCCGCATCAGTCGACCTGGAGTTGATGACCAGTCGATTGGACAAGGTCTCTATAATTGAGAAGAAGGTGGATGAGCTGACTCAGCACTTGCAGCGAGCCACCTCTGCGCATAGTTCCTTTACACAACCTCCTTCCACATGGGAGACTGTGCAAAACATTCTCCACTGACCTTCTCCTGGGATGGATCCATATCCACCCCCATCTGATTCTCGGATCGGAGGATCCTCCGATCCTTTCTATACTAGCTAGGGGAATTCCATTCCCTCATTCTCTGACTCTTTGGAGGTTCCTCAGACCTGCGAGGACCTCAACGCCATCCAGAATGACTCATTCTCCAACACCTACAATCCTGGATGGAGAAACCATCCCAACTTCCGATGGCGGGAAATTCCCAAACTCAAAGACCACCCTTTCAGCCCCGTCCACAACTACCTCATCCTTACCAGCCGCCTCAGCCTCGGCCCAATCCTACTTATTCATCAGGGCCAAACCAAGACCAAATGTCCCTCATCCTTCAAACTCTGGCTGACATTTAGAGAACAAATGAGGCTATTTAGAAACAACACAAGGACGAACTTACAGAGGTTTGAAACCAACTGGCCCAGTTGGCAAACAACCAGGCACACTTCCTTCTCAACCTCTTCCTAACCCGAATAACGTGCCGACCCAGCGACGCGTTATGAATCCAAACACGGGCCAAACACACATGATTTATCAGGCCCCCTCTGTTCCTTCACCTGACGGGATGGAGGCTTCCACCTCTTATGCAAGTTATCAGTAGCAACCAATCCTATCAAACCCTAATCAAAACCAGGCAGGATTGAATTCTGTAACCACCAGTAGTGATAAGGAGTCCCAAGATCCACCCTATCCAGACCACTCCAAGCCTGGTAGTGATCCAAACCCTAGGACAGTAATTCAGGACGTTCCTATCCCTGTCCCAGATCAAAGACCTGGACCTATCCTGGAAGAACCAACTAAGGTTCCATTTCCTGAGGCCTTGACCAAGGGAAAGAAGACAACCAAGCCCGTGGCACCAGAGGAGGACCTGGTCAAGCTCTTTGAGCAGGTCTAAATAAACATCCCCTTGATGGATGCGATTCTCCACGTACCAGCTTACGCATGATTCTTAAAGAATGTGTGTACACCTCAGCGTAAGCCGCGAACCAAGAGTGGGAGTCCAATTGTACTGTCAGAGCAAGCCAACTCTATAATCCTAAGCAGATGTTACGACCGCAGCTTCAAAACGTCTTTTAAGACGTCTGGGAGCTATCCCAGTCGTCTGATCAGACGTCTGGGACCCCTTCCAGACGTCTGGGATTCAATTTCTGCGGCACGCACCGTTGCGTCTGCGCGCCTGCGCGCGCAAACCTGCTTCGCCTCCTCTTTTTCCCTCTCTCCTCCCGCAACCGCAGTCTGCGCTCTCTCCCTCTCCCCGCGCGGCTTTAAAAAGCCTCGCCCTCTCACTCACTCTCATCACCTTCGTTCCTCCTTCTTCTTCTTCCAGCGAGTGTGAGCGCGAGCGAGCGGCGGCAGCGACAGCCCCGGTGAGTGCAGGAGGAGGTGCTGTGCGAGGGAGGAGGCGCTCGGTCGTGAGGGCGAGCTTGCCGGGGCTGCTAGAGTCAGCCGGCGGGGGAGCGGTAGACGTGAGGTGACGCGGGAGGCCTGCTGCAGCTCGAGCAACAGGTGGACGAGGCACGGCGCAGCCGTGCGTCGGGGACGGAGGGCGAGTGGCGCTCTGATTCTGAATTTTCCAGAATCAGACGTCTGGGAATCCAACCAGACGACTGGGAAGAAGTCTGGAGGACTGTCCAGACGTCTGGCAGGTGAGTGATGAGAACCTCATCATGAGCCATAACTAGCTCATTTTGACCCAATACAAAGGATAAAAGCTCCTACATAACTCAAGGAAAGGCTTAACTCAGAGAATTCTGAGTTTAAGGAGAAAACAAGTCATAAGGGGTAAAAATGCAATTTTACCAGTATAATCTGCATACAGGGTAATTTAGGGTCCAAACATAGGTCAAAGCAACTTAATAAGAATAAAAGTGGGATAAGATGATCTAGCAAGGGCTACAGCAATTCCAAGGAACTAAATGATAATCTGTAACCCTAAAACAAACCCACTTCAATTCACGAGGTTCAAGGCAAAGCAAAAATGGAATAAACCCTCTAAAATTCATAGAAAAATAATCTCTAGGGTTTAGAACCTTCAATTTGACCTTAGGAACCCATCTTGACCTACATTGAGAACCATACCCAATTAATAACTTAATTTGGGTTTTTGCGTAAATTGACCAGTCAAACAAGGTTTAATCTAGAAATAAAATTCACCATCAGATTCCTTAGGTCCTAATTATTCATGTATAAAAACTTGAGCCTAAGAAGAAACCTTCTTGACCAACTTTACACTTTGGTCCTCATATATTTACTTTTTGGCCCTCAACTTTTGAACCCTCGCATTTTGACCCCTAACTCTCCTTCGTTCTTTGCGTTCAGGTCCCCCCTGCAAAACCTGCTAGCACCATGCTCCGGCGACCTTGCGCGGAGCATGGCGCCGCGCAGGGTGAGGGGGAGAGCCTGGCAAGTAAACCGGGGGTGCCCTGCGTCGTCAGCCGTCGCAGGGACACCCCCTGGTCGCTGTAACCCGCCATACCGGCCGTGCGAACGCACGGACGGTATGGGTTTCCATCTCCGGTGTCCTCCGGCGAGGGAGACACGTCGTCTCCCTCCGCCTTCCTCCCTGATTCGGTCCCTATAAATACCCCCGTCGCTCCACCGTTCTTCCCAGCTCGGATCTGACGGAGAAAACCCCCAACTTTCCTCTCCTCTCACTCCGGCAGACGCCCACCAGCTCCGGCGGTTCCTCCTCCTCCTCCTCTTCGCTCTGCCGCAATACCAGCAGCAGAGACTTCTTCCCCTGCTCTTCCCGCGCCACGCCGCACCCAGCTGGTGCATCTCCGGCCCTCTGCTCGCCGCCGCCCCTTCCCCTGGGCACCTTCTTCTCCGGCGACAGTCGATACGACTGTCGCCCTGCTCCGGCCCCTTTCGTCTCCGTAGCTAGGTCAGAACTCCTCCCCATCTCCCCCTCTTTCTTTTCCTCACTGTCTTTTATTTGATTAAACCCGCGACCGCTCCTGTCCACCGTCACCCCCTTCATCTCCGGCCATCCTCCGGCGAGCCGCTCCCATCACCCCAGCAACCCACACGGCTCGCCGACCACCGCAGAACCTCCGCCTCCTCACCCTGATCAACCCCCGCCCTTCCACTTCCCCCACATCACCCTCTGCAACCCCACCGAACAAACCCATCCTCCAACCCACAGTCCGACCTAGGGCAGCCCTTGCACGCCGCCCCACGCCTCGCCACCACCCACACGAGCTTCGCCGCACTCTGGCGAAGCTCCCGGCACCTTCTGATTAGGCCGAGAGGCCGTTTTGCTGTGAACAGGCCACCCGACCTCCACCGCCATTGCCGTGCAGAAGGAGCTGCTTCCGCTTGCAGCTGCAGGCGCGCCACGCCCAGCGCCACGCCCAGATTCGACTCCCAGGCCTTGCGAGGCATTTCGACAAAGCATCAGGCTCGCAGCTGGGGAGAAGGCTTCGCGTGAAGCCGCGATCGTCCGCTGCTTTCTCCGCTGCGGGCGCTCAATTGGGGTGGGACATTTAGTCCCACCTCGGAAAACTCTGAAGAGGCGCAGCGGTATAAAGCGAAAAAGTGCTGGAGGCTTACTGCCTCAGCACACGGGGTGAGGTCCCCTTCACCCGCCCGGTTACCCGGTCTCGTCCGCGCTCACGCCCCGCGGACCTGACCCGACCCGACTTAGACTGACCTGCACTGCTCGCCCACCACTCACGCCGGTGGGCCTGGACCCGGGCGCAACCCGTACCCGGCTACCCGGCAGCTCTGGGAGAGATATCCTATGAGCGGATTCTGTGAGAGAGAGACGGAGGGGCGGGGGGTAGAGTAGGTTTTGCCCTCTGACGTAAACTCTGAAGTGTGCAGGCACATGTGAAGAAGAAGGACCGCGGAAGAAGAAGGAAGCTGAGGGAGACACTGTAGCAACAAGCGGTTTAAGTCGTCTGATTGGAAAATCAGACGACGTCCTGAAGGGAAAAGAAGAAAGAAGGAGAGACGACGTCCTGACAGGAAAAAGAAAAGAAGAAAGAAGGAGATCTGAAGAACAACAGAAGAAGGCGAGGCAGAGGAGAACACAAAAGAACAAGGGAAGAACTGAAAGAAGAAGAGCACAAGAAGAGGATCTGAAGAAAGGAAAAGAAGAAAGAAAGGAAAAGAAGAAGAACAGGACCGCTCTGCAGAAGAAAAAGGAAGAGCAGGAACAACTGAAAGAAGAAGAAGAACATCACCACTGCAGATAAAGAAGAAGAAGATAACAGAAGATCTGAGACGAGGAGAAGCAAAGAGAAAAGAAGAAAAGACAACAAATTCTCTCTCTCTTTCTTTATTTTTGTAAAAGAAACATGTATATCTCTAGAATACAACTTGCTCCCTGAGTTCGACCTCGGGAACTCTTTTATTTTCCGAGTAAAAAATTTATATATTTGAAATGTTGGCAATAACTGGCTATACTACAACGCTATAACAATAAAACCCGGTTGCCACAGCGTTTCAGTGAGTTATTTTCGTCTTTCTCCCTTTCCTTCGACCGTCCGTGCTGAGAGCGAGGGATGGGTACGCGCAGGTTCTGAGATTCACCATCCAACGCGAATCAGACGTCTGGCTGCAGTGCCAGACGACGGGAATGACTTCCAGACGTCCGGGGTGACCATCGGACGTCTGGGATCTAGGCCAGACGCCCCCACAGGCTTCTAGACGTCTGAGAGACTACGTAGGACAAGGTACCATCTGATCCCCATTTTTAAGACGTCTGGAAGAAGTTCCAGACGTCTGATTTTGCACTGTTTCATCGTTTTCGACCCGTTTAGGGCCCGTTCGGAGTCCGTTTTCCGCGTTTCGAGTTGCGTCCTTTTCGGAATAAAATCCTCTACCCGTCTACAGTGATTAGATACTGTTTTGAGAAACTCCTTGTGTTTGATCCTTGTGATAGGACCCCGTTCCATTGCAATCTCGGGGGTTGCGGAGGCACGCGGGATTCCCGACCACGCCCCCAGTACTCCTGTTGTAACTGGTAGAGTGGCTTTTAAGTTTATTAGTATAATATGTTAAATTATAGAACCATAAATAGAACCTGGTGTAGGTTTCGTCCCTACCAGGAGGGGTGACGTAATAAATTGGGGAAATAAAATATATAAAGCAATATCACAAGAAATTAAGCAATCACACAAGTACACAGGTATTTTTAGGTGGAAACCCAAACCGGGTGAAAACCACCACCTAACCCTCTCGAGTTAGGATTTTCCGATCAACCTAGTTGATCAAATCCACTAACCGAATCACTTTGAACGAGGGTGATTCAACCTCAATACAACCACGCTACAAGTACGAGGGTAGCGTTCCTCAACCCCTTCTCTCCACGAGAAGGATTTTGTCCCACGAAGGAGACGGGAATTCGCAAAGCGAATACCCAACCAAATAACAAAGATAAAATAAACAATAGTCCTATAGAGCCAACAAAATAATTAAACCTAGCTTCTATAGGAAATAGGAAACTCCCCTTTGCAAGGAGTGCGTCGACGATGACGCGGGTGCGTGAGCCACGCAACGGCGCAATGTCGCTCTCGTAGACAACGGTGGGAGAGCGGGTGCGCGAAGGGAATGATGCTCTCAAGATGTAGAACTTGAGCTTAGAGAGCAAGAGCTTCTTAGACACAAGAGTGTGAAAGTGTGTAGCTAAGTGTATCCAAGTGTGTCTTATGTTTCTCTTCTTGTGTTTCTTGTGTTACAAAGGTTCCCCTCTATTTATAGAGGCCTTAGGAAGGCTTTGGAAGGCTTGGAAAAGCTTCCATAGCCGTTGGGTGCAAAGCCCAAGAGAATCAGGCCGAAATCAGGACAATGATTACACTTCACAGGGTTATCAGACGTCTAACTCTGGAATCAGACGTCTGGAAGGCCACTTTCAGACGTCTGATTTCAAGGTCAGACGTCTGATTCTGTGCGGGTTTCTCCCTGACTTGAATCAGATCTAAACAGGGTTCTTGTGCAAGTCGATCAGACGACAAACAGGACGTCTGGCACTATGCCTGGACGTCTGGAAACCTACTTTTACCGTGGGAATTGATTTCCAAACGTTGCAACGGCTAGAAAATCTCTGAGAAGAGATTTTGGGTCAGCCGAGGCAAAACGGTCATTTATCAGACGTCTGTGAAGTCTTATGGACGTCTGATAAGGCTCTAACGGTCATATTCTTGAGTGTCTTCTAAGCCAGCCAACGGTCCACTAACTGGACGTCTGGAAAAGTCATCAGACGTCTCCTAAGACGTCTGGTATAAGGTCTGGACGTCTGAATTCATCAGACAGAACTAACTATGTCCAGCCTAACAGTTATCAGACGTCTGAAACAACAGTCAGACGTCTTAAAATCCTTTATCAGACGTCTGATTCGTGAATTAGACATCTGGAAAGTCAGTTTTAACCCTATATTGGTTTTCTAAGTGTTCTACAGAAAACCTACGTATCCTAGGGTTGTGCAGGTGTTCCTAGGACTACTGTTAGGGTTCTTTGAGGCTCTTTAACATAATGTCTAAGGAAAATAAAGAGCAAGAAAATAAATACAAGAGATACATGAAAGGATAAAAAAGAATCTATCCTATTCTTCTTGTCTTCCATCTCCAATCTTTCGCTCCACGCGAACCTCCTCTATTTTCCGTCAAACTCCTCCAATTCGTCCTGGATGCGAGCTCGAACTCCGTCTAAACACGTCCTCATTTGCAATTGACCTGAAATCTAGGACTCAAATTGCAAATGTTAAATAACACGTGTTTTGTTATCATCAAAACAAATGATCGTGGTGCTCTAGCACCAACAATCTCCCCCTTTTTGATGATGACAAAACCGTAAATAATAATGCATAAAAATCCTCCCCCTTTTTGACATTATCAAAAAGGTTTAATTGATTTTATATTTCCTATAACTCCCCCTTAAAACATGCTCTTCTATGAGTTTCTTTTGACAGAGCTAATGTCCTCCCCCTTTTTGTAACAATGCGATAGCTATTATTGTTCTCCCCCTTTCTAAAGGAAATTTAGCTACCTTATATCTCCCCCTTAAAAATTGACAATAAGCTCATCATTTTTAACTCCCCCTATCTAAATGCTTATAAAAAGGATAGGGTTAAGAATTTTACCTCACCTACCATGGCCAATAAAATGGCCCGAATGGTGGTGGTGGATGCCACATCGGATGGGGCTCCCATCCGTAGCTTGGAGGCCCGGGCATTGGCGCCGGTCTCCAATCTGGTGGTCGACGTGCGGCGGGTCCGTCGTTTGTTCGCCGTCTCGTCGGTCTTCTTCTTCTCCTCCTTGGTCTACTCATTGGTTCTCCCAACTTAAGTTGACCAGCCTTGAGCTTGTAGGTCCAGTCCTTTATGTTGTAGTCATCCCTGAACCCTACAAAACAAGATTCTAATTTTTTCTTTGGTATCCAAGTGGGCTTGGATCCGGATTTGTTAGCGGGTCTCCTTGACGGAGATCCTTTCTCAACCTTAGGGCTATAAAATTTGTCTACTTTGTTGATTAATTTGTTAGAATTCTCCCTAAGACATGCAATTTCTTTTTCTATAATGTTCATTTTAGTCTTTAAATCTGAAATTTCTAATTTTAGACTATTATTTTCCTCAATCAATTTAGTATTTTCATTGTTGAGGTTATGATTGTCTAATAATAGGTTATCATCCTTAGGACTAGCTTCTATGTCCTTAAGTTGTTTTTCTAACCTATCATTTTCATTTTTAAGAAAACTAAGGTTCTTTTTAATACTTTTATTTTCTATCCTAAGTGATTTACTAATCTCAAAAAGTTCATTAAAAGCTTCTTGAAGATCGAGATTTACCTCGTCGTCGGAGTCGCTTCCGCTTTCACTGTCGCAGTTGCTTCCTCTGGCCATGAAACCAAAGCAAGCGGTTTCTTCTTCTTCGTCTTCCTCCGAGCTGGAATCGTCATGAGTGCCTTCCAACCTCCTCCATATCTCGTGAGCGGTGGTGCACTCTTGGATTTTCTCGAACCCTTCCGGACTCAACGCGCAATACAGGGCATTCATTGCCTTTGCGTTGAGTGAGAGCTCTAGAATCTGCACCTGTGAGTAGCCTCCTTGGGGTCGCTTCGGGATCTCGTATGGGGTTTCGCAACATCCCCATACCTCGAATTCAGTGGCTTGGAGCCACGTCTTCATCCTCAGCTTCCAGTAGCTGTAGTTGTTCCCGTCAAAGTAGGGCGGACGGGTTGTGGACTGCCCCTCGGAAATCCTACTTGTGGAACAGCTTCCCTCCATGTTTAGATCCTCGCCGGTTTGTAACGCCGAAAATGCGAGACCTGCTCTGACACCAATTGTAGGTTTCGTCCCTACCAGGAGGGGTGACGTAATAAATTGCGGAAATAAAATATATAAAGCAATATCACAAGAAATTAAGCAATCACACAAGTACACAGGTATTTTTAGGTGGAAACCCAAACCGGGTGAAAACCACCACCTAACCCTCTCGAGTTAGGATTTTCCGATCAACCTAGTTGATCAAATCCACTAACTGAATCACTTTGAACGAGGGTGATTCAACCTCAATACAACCACGCTACAAGTACGAGGGTAGCGTTCCTCAACCCCTTCTCTCCACGAGAAGGATTTTGTCCCACGAAGGAGACGGGAATTCGCAAAGCGAATACCCAACCAAATAACAAAGATAAAATAAACAATAGTCCTATAGAGCCAACAAAATAATTAAACCTAGCTTCTATAGGAAATAGGAAACTCCCCTTTGCAAGGAGTGCGTCGACGATGACGCGGGTGCGTGAGCCACGCAACGGCGCAATGTCGCTCTCGTAGACAACGGTGGGAGAGCGGGTGCGCGAAGGGAATGATGCTCTCAAGATGTAGAACTTGAGCTTAGAGAGCAAGAGCTTCTTAGACACAAGAGTGTGAAAGTGTGTAGCTAAGTGTATCCAAGTGTGTCTTATGTTTCTCTTCTTGTGTTTCTTGTGTTACAAAGGTTCCCCTCTATTTATAGAGGCCTTAGGAAGGCTTTGGAAGGCTTGGAAAAGCTTCCATAGCCGTTGGGTGCAAAGCCCAAGAGAATCAGGCCGAAATCAGGACAATGATTACACTTCACAGTGTTATCAGACGTCTAACTCTGGAATCAGACGTCTGGAAGGCCACTTTCAGACGTCTGATTTCAAGGTCAGACGTCTGATTCTGTGCGGGTTTCTCCCTGACTTGAATCAGATCTAAACAGGGTTCTTGTGCAAGTCGATCAGACGACAAACAGGACGTCTGGCACTATGCCTGGACGTCTGGAAACCTACTTTTACCGTGGGAATTGATTTCCAAACGTTGCAACGGCTAGAAAATCTCTGAGAAGAGATTTTGGGTCAGCCGAGGCAAAACGGTCATTTATCAGACGTCTGTGAAGTCTTATGGACGTCTGATAAGGCTCTAACGGTCATATTCTTGAGTGTCTTCTAAGCCAGCCAACGGTCCACTAACTGGACGTCTGGAAAAGTCATCAGACGTCTCCTAAGACGTCTGGTATAAGGTCTGGACGTCTGAATTCATCAGACAGAACTAACTATGTCCAGCCTAACAGTTATCAGACGTCTGAAACAACAGTCAGACGTCTTAAAATCCTTTATCAGACGTCTGATTCGTGAATTAGACGTCTGGAAAGTCAGTTTTAACCCTATATTGGTTTTCTAAGTGTTCTATAGAAAACCTACGTATCCTAGGGTTGTGCAGGTGTTCCTAGGACTACTGTTAGGGTTCTTTGAGGCTCTTTAACATAATGTCTAAGGAAAATAAAGAGCAAGAAAATAAATACAAGAGATACATGAAAGGATAAAAAAGAATCTATCCTATTCTTCTTGTCTTCCATCTCCAATCTTTCGCTCCACGCGAACCTCCTCTATTTTCCGTCAAACTCCTCCAATCCGTCCTGGATGCGAGCTCGAACTCCGTCTAAACACGTCCTCATTTGCAATTGACCTGAAATCTAGGACTCAAATTGCAAATGTTAAATAACACGTGTTTTGTTATCATCAAAACAAATGATCGTGGTGCTCTAGCACCAACACCTGGGACATTGCATGAATCCTAGGAATGAGAAACTAGAATGAATGGTAGATCCTAGGGTGTTGCATGAATCCTAGGGCTGGAAAACTAGATTGTATGATAAATCCTAGGGTATGGCATGAATCCTAGGATGGGAAAACTAGTGGAATATACGAATACTGCAGTCTTGGAAAAATGGAAAGTAACAAATAGGTGCCTGTAAATTGATTTAGCAGCTGCCTGTTATGAATAAATACACGTGATTGAGAACATGGATCGTAAGAACGTGAAACTGAAAGGGATGAAACCGGAATGAGCTGAGTTAAAAGAGCTGGAACCCTACGGGGAATTAGGAGTAGAACTCCTGTAAAGTGAATGGAATGGAATTGGGGAAGTGAGCTGGCCCTTGAGTACGGAGTACCAAGGAGAGCGATTGTCCCCCTGTTTAGTGCAGAGCGGAGCTAGCCGCCCCAGGGACCCAGGGTTAGGTCTGGCCACTTTGTACCGACTTGCTGGCCCTCGTGTACCCAGTGCCGAGGAGAGCTACTAGTGTAGGGAGAGCACTAGCTACCCCACGGGCCCCGGGGTTCTACTAGCCTCCTACACCGACTTGTTAGGCCCACTGGGGCAAACCAGGGTAGTCAGGCGAGGGTGCGCGGACTGTGGAGGGGCAAGGCCCCTGTTTGGTTACTGTGGAGGGGTTGGACCCCTGTTACTGAGAGGGCTCTGCCCTGTACTGGTTCCGTGCTGTGCTTTGGGCGCACCCGTTAACGGAAACGACTGACCGCGTGCCAGTGCGGGTTAGCTACCTGTACGTTTATCGCGCGTGCCGTAGTCACCGTTACATCTGTCCGTGACCTTGGGGTGGTTAACTGAGAGTAGGATCACCACGGGGGACTCTCCCGGCCAGGAGAGAACCACGTGCTACTTCTACTATTCGGAAAAGACTGCAATAAAGATCGTTCCCACGAGGAACATTCGAGATCAAGTGAAGGATCCGAGAAATAGATAAATGGTGAAACAATAGAAAGACGTAAATAAAGGAAGAAAGAAAATAAAACAGCTATTGTACACTTTACTGCTTTCTTAGTTTTAGCTGCCACTCTACTCAGCGTTTCGCTGACGTGTTACACTCGTTACCTTTCAGGACCAGGTGTTGAGCAGCCAGGGTCAGCGGCTACAGAGGATGCTGGGCCGAGTAGGGTCCAGTAGAGTTACCACTGCTCTTTTGTGCCCTTTTTGTTTCCACTGTAGTGAGTAGTTCTTGTTACTCTCTGTACTTTCTTTACTTGCAGTTCTTGTTATGTTATAAATGTTGTTCTACTGTTGTGGTGGTACATACTATAGTAGTTCTTTTTCTTACTGCTGTATTTTGTTACTGCTAGTTATATTTCATGTTGAATGTGGTTTATTTTACTCCTCTTTTGGTTACTTCCTCGTTGGACGACTAGGTCTTGGGATTAGTTGAGTCGGTTAGGTTCTCGTGTCTCGTAGGGACTCGGGAATCGGGTCGTTACAGCAGACTCCTACCCAAAGCAAAAGATCCAGGTACTCCCCTAATTTCCTGCAAAATAGGTGAAACCCAATTCGACAGAGCATTGCTGGACTTGGGTGCTTCCATAAATCTGATACCCACATCCTTACTAAAACACCTAGAAGAATCTAACCTAAAACCAACTGAGGTGACACTACAGTTAGAAGATCGATCTATAAAGTCACCTAAAGGGATTCTTGAGGATGTTATTGTAAGAATGCGGGATTTCTATTTTCGTGTAGACTTTATAGTCTTAGACATGGACGCACCTGAAAACCCTAAGGATACACCGATCATTCTAG
The DNA here is from genome assembly GCA_037157565.1 of Thalassia testudinum. Classification (NCBI taxonomy): domain Eukaryota; kingdom Viridiplantae; phylum Streptophyta; class Magnoliopsida; order Alismatales; family Hydrocharitaceae; genus Thalassia; species Thalassia testudinum. The sequence continues at coordinate 141,219,537 of JAZHRO010000036.1, forward strand.
GGAGACCTTTCCTAGCTACTGCTAGAGCCAACATCAGTTGTGAGGAGGGCCAAATAGAGCTGAAATTTGGAAATCAAACCCTCAAAATTGATATCTTTAAGGCCCAATAGGGAATCAATTGTGGTGTCATCAAACAAATCTGTGATATTAGGGCCTTGGTTGATGAAACGAATTTTGAGAACAACCTGATTATACCTCATCAACCACAAAAAGATCTTGAACCGCAATTAGAGGAGTCAGACCCTGATTTAGACAAACACATAACTCCTATCCTTAAACCTCATACTTACCCTGAACCACCCGCTGCGGCTGATAACCCCATCCTTGAACTAAAATCCCTTCCTGATCATTTAAAATACATCTTCTTGGGTTCTAATCAGACTTTTCCTATGATTATAAATTCCAAGCTCACTCCTGATCAGGAATCCCGTCTGATTGCTGTTCTCCAGCAACATCGCAGAGCCATTGGATGGACTCTCGATGACTTGACTAGAATAAGTCTCTCTTATTGTACACACCATATTTATTCAAAAGAGGGCGCACGACCTTCCCGTGAAATGCAGAGATGTTTAAACCCCAATCTGCAGGAGGTCATGAAAAAGGAGATCATCAAGAGGTTAGATGCAGGGATCATCTACCCAATCTCCGACAGTCGTTGGGTGAGCCCAATTCAGGTCGTGCCTAAAAAGGCAGGGCTCACCACCATTACGACTGAAACCAGAGAAGTCATACCTACCCGATTAGCCAACTCATGGAGAATCTGGATAGATTACCAACGACTCAATTCCTCCACGAAGAAGGATCATTTTCCACTACCTTTCATTGATCAGATTCTCGAGAAATTAGCGGGAAATCGATTCTTCTACTTTCTTGACGGGTACTCCAGTTATAACTAGGTAGCTATTCATCCTGAAGACCAAGAGAAGACAACGTTCACCTGCCCCTTCGGAACGTATGCATTCCGAAGGATGCCTTTCGGTCTCTGCAATGCACCCGCGACTTTTCAGCGGTGCATGCTTGCCATATTCTCTGATATGGTAGGTGATTATCTAGAAGTCTTCATGGATGACTTCTCAGTCTTCGGGGCATCATTTGATGATTGCCTCCAGCACTTGGTTCATATACTCAGGCGTTGCATCAACGTTAATTTGGTTCTTTCCTGGGAAAAGAGCCATTTTATGGTGCCTGAGGGGATCGTCCTAGAACATCTGATTTCTGAGAAAGGCATCCAAGTGGATTGAGCCAAGGTTGATTTAATTTCTCGTCTTCCTATGCCTAGCTCGATCAGGGACATCCGTTCTTTTCTGGGGCACGTCAATTTTTACCGTCGTTTCATTTCTGATTTTTCGAAAATCGTGCGTCCCCTGACTACTCTTCTCTCTAAGGATGTCCCCTTTGAGATCTCCAAGGAATGCACTCAAGCCTTGAAAACCTCCATGATCGAGTCACCCAGGCCCCGATCCTACAATCCCCTAATTGGTCTCAACCCTTTGAGATCATGTGCGATGCATCTGATTTCGCTGTAGGAGCGGTTCTGGGGCAGAAAGTTGATGGGAAACCCATGGTCATCTACTACGCTAGCAAAACACTTGACAAGGCTCAGCGTAACTACACAGTTATGGAGAAAGAGCTGCTAGTCGTAGTATTTGCCCTTGAGAAATTTCGATCTTATCTCCTGGGTTCGCACGTCATCATCTACTCGGATCACACAGCTGTGAGGCATCTCCTTGCCAAGAAGGACGCAAAGCCCCGACTAATCCGATGGATCTTGCTGTTGCAAGAATTTGACCTCGAGATTCGCGACAAGGCGGGAAGACAAAATGTGGTAGCTGACCATTTGTCTCGCCTTCCTTCTGAGATCATCAACCCTTCTGGCCCTATCACGGAGCATTTCCCTGACGAGCACCTGCTGACTATTGATACTAGACTTCCATGGTTTGCTAATATAGTAAACTACTTGGCATCTCATCAGATCCCGTCTGATTGGCCAAAGGCCAAGAAAGACAAATTGCGCTCTGATGCCAAGTACTACATTTGGGAAGATCCGTACCTCTTCCGCATAGGTGCCGACCAAATCATCCTGAGATGTGTCCCGGAAGGTGAAATCAATGATATTCTCTCCTTCTACCATGACCAGGCATGCGGTGGCCATTTCTCTGGGCACAAAACTGCATCGAAAATCCTCCAGTGTGGCTTTTATTGGCCCACTCTGTTCAAGGGCGCATACAATCACTACAAGGCATGCAGTCGTTGCCAAACTTTGGGCAACATGAGCCATCGCGACATGATGCCTTTGCAGCCGATTCTCGTATGCGAAATCTTTGATATTTGGGGGATTGATTTTATGGGCCCATTTCCTGTTTCGGATGGCTTCGAGTACATTCCGCTAGCTGTAGACTACGTGTCCAAATGGATCGAAGTGATACCGACCCGAACCTGTGATCATAAAATCATCCTCAAATTCATTCATCACAATATCTTCTCACTGTTCAGGATTCCTCGTGCTATCATCTCCAATGGAGGACCCATTTCACGAATGCTTAGTTCAGGTCACTGATGACCAAATACGGGGTGTCTCACCGAATCACCACTCCTTATCACCCCCAGACTAATGGTCTAGCTGATCTATCAAATCGGGAGATCAAGAAAATCTTGCAGGTCACTGTTCGGCCTGACAGGAAGGACTGGTCGTCCCGACTTCCGGAAGCCTTGTGGGCCTATAGGACCGCCCATAAAACCCAATTAGGCATGTCTCCCTTTAGATTGGTGTACGGGAAAACGTGTCACCTTCCCGTCGAACTGGAGCACAAAGCCTATTGGGCAACACGGAGCTGTAATCTAGATCTTTCTAAGGCTGGAACCCATAGAAAGCTTCAAATCAGCGAGATCGATGAATTACGCCTTGATACGTACGAGAACTCGCGAATCTACAAGGAGCAGGTTAAAGCCTTCCATGACAAGCACATCTCTAGAAAGATCTTTCATCCTGGTCAGAAGGTCCTACTCTTTGATGCCCGACTCAAACCTTTCCCTGGGAAACTGCGATCCAAGTGGGTCGGACCATACCTTGCCCAACAGGTTTTTGGAAATGGAGCCATCGAAAGCAGTCCGCTCAGCCATGATTCCGAACCTTTCATCGTGAACGGTCAGAGACTCAAACCGTTCATTGATGTAGCCTCTACTGATTTGGCTGGATCATCAATTATCCTCCATTTTCCTTGAGCATATTGCGCCCAGCCGATGGCGTAAAACTCAGCGCTCAACGGGAGGTAGCCTGTCATTCTCTTTGAAAAAACCTGAAACCTTTTCTGACACCTTTTCATACTTAAGGTTCACCCTTTAAGACAATCGACTCCACCTCAAGTGCTTGCATCTGAGATTAAAAATCGTCCGCAACTGTCACCCTGACCCATTCACTCATCAAAACATCTGTCCTAATGTATGAACTAAGTTGAATAAAAACCCTCCTAAGTTACAATGAGGACATTGCAAATCTTAGGCATGGGGGGGTATGAAAGTGCAAATCTTGTAAGAAAAGGTTTTAAACAAAAAAATTCACATACGCTAAAAACACCATAAAAATTAAAAATTTTTGAAAAAGAATAATAAAATGAGAGGAGGAAAGAAATTTTGTGGACTCTACAAAGGAGGAGGAGAAAAAGGAACAAAATTAAAAGGAGCACAAAATGAAAGAAAAGTGATAGTCATTAGTAAGAAATTAAGGAATTAACCTAAGTTCTAGACCTCATTTAGGAAAAGAAATGGAAAGTGCATAGTGAGATTAGTAAGAACGCGAATCTTAGGCATTCTTGGATAGACTCTTAGTACCCGTTAAGATCTAGACATTCCTCGAGAGGTTGAGGAAAATGAAAAGCTTAAGTATTAGGTCCAAGGCTTAGGGAATATTTGTCCTCGTTAACTAACTTTTGGTTTACGGGACTCAGTAACCTAAGCACCCTAACTTCACACACAACCTGGTTCAGTAAGCATAAAAATCAAAATCATGCAGAAGCGTTGCAAAAATTCTGAAAATGACACCTAGAGTAGGAGCGGCCGATCAACACAAGTTGATTTGGACGAGTTCCCAACGCGGAGAGGTGGGAAATTCCCCTCGAAGATGCGTAACAAAATATCATCTCCTCGGTGCTTGTCTCTAAGGATATTTACATATCCTACTAGGGGCATGTAAGCACTCTGCTGGTTCAGATTCCATGGATGCCATTATCACGAAATGTCAATTGTCAGGGTCTGAATTCGGCCACGGAACACCATGGATGGGATTATCTCAAAATCTCAACAGACAGGGTTCCGGGGGTTACCATGGGCGGTGCCATCTCAAAGCATAGATTTCCAGGAACCCTTGAGGATTGATGATGGGGACAAGGAATCTGATACAGACCGTGTTGAAAAGCCAATCCTAAGCTAGAATTAAAAATAAAAAGAGAGAGAAAACTCTCCAAACATATAAATCTTCTACCTCTCTTTCTTACAAAACACACTGCGAACTGAGCCAGGGCTAAAATTATCTCAAACACTGGTGCTTTAACCACAAAGTCCAATAAACCTTAGGTTAGTTCTTGTAGGCCTTAAAAACCTTTGCTAAGAACTGAGGCTGAGGCTAGACAGATCTGGATCTTGGTTGGTACTTGAGTACCTTTTAGGCCTATGGTTGACATTCTGACCTAATCTAGGTTTCAAAAGAAAAAGCACTTATCTAAAATCATTAAGAACTTCATGGTCGGCAACGTACTTCCTGAGGTTGGACACATGGAACACGTCGTGCGCACCAGAAAGCTGAGGAGGGAGGGCAAGTCTGTAAGCAACGGGTCCAACCCGCTCCAGGACCTCAAAGGGCCCCACGAATCTTGGCGCGAGCTTCCCTCGCACCCCAAACTGCTGCAGGCCCTTCATGGGCGAAACATGAAGGAAGACGTGGTCCCCAACCTCAAACTGCACCTCTCTGCGTCTCCGATCCGCGTAGCTCTTCTGCCTGCTCCTGACAGTGCGGAGTCGCCTGTGGATCTGCTGGACTACCTCCTGACTCTACCGGATCAACCTGGGGCCAACCTCCCACTTGGTCCCCACCTCATCCCAACTCAAGGGTGCCGTACACCTCCGTCCGTACAGAGCCTCGTAGGGAGCCATGCCGATGCTCGAGTGATAGCTGTTGTTGTATGTAAACTCCGCCAGGGGCAGGTGCTCCTCCCAAGAGCCCCTCCAGTCCAGTACACAGGCACGCAAAAGGTCTTTAAGTGTCTGTATCGTGTGCTCCGACTATCCATCCGTCTGGGGGTGGTAGGCTGTACTGAATCTCAACCGCGTCCCCAAGGCCTGCTAAAACTCAGCCCAAAACTGGGATGTAAACTGGGTATCCCGGTCGGATATGATCTCCCGCGGAACTCCGTATAGTCGTACCACGTCGCGGATATACCTCTCTGCCAACTGTGCTGGTCCCAAAGTAACTCAGATCGGCAAGAATCGTGCCGTCTTCGTCAGTCTATCCACAATTACCCAGATTGCGTCTTGTCCTCGCTGGGTAACAGGTAAACCCACCACCAAGTCCATGGTGATGCTCTCCCACTTCCACTATGGCACTAGAAGCGGCTGCAGCGGCCCTGCAGGCCTCTGATGCTCGGCTTTTACCTGCTGGCACACTAAACACTGTTGCACGAACTCGCCCACATCCCGCTTCATCCCCCTCCACCAAAACTCGCGTCTCAAGTCATGGTACATCTTTGTGTTTCCGGGATGTATGGTGAATCTGGAATCGTGTGCCTCAGTCAGGAGCTCTCTCAACAGCTCCTCGTCTCTGGGAACGCACAACCGTCCCCTCAGGCGCAGCACCTGGTCTGTGAAAGAGAAGTCCCCTGGGTCTCCTGACAGTACTCTGTCGTGCAAGGACTGCAAGTACGGATCGGCCATCTGTCCTGTGATGATGCGGTCTTTGAGTTCTGGCCTAGTCTGTCGTGTCACAGTCACTGCCCACAGCGCCCCGTAACCCTAGGGGTCGCCAACTGCCCACCTCCTCCAAAAGGCTCCAACTCTGTAACTGTAAACTGGCTAAGTGTGCGGGCGCCTTCCGGCTCAAGGCGTCAGCCACCACGTTGGCCTTTCCTGGGTGGTAGGAAATGCCGCAGTCATAGTCCTTCAGGAGCTCCAACCAACGTCTCTGTCTCATGTTGAGCTCCTTCTAATCAAAAAGGTATCTGAGGCTCTTGTGATCTGTGAAAATCTCGAAGGTCTCACCGTACAAGTAGTGCCTCCAGGTCTTCAGCGCGAAGACGACAGCTGCCAGCTCCAGGTCGTGGGTAGGGTAGGTATGCTCATGGGGCTTCAGTTGCCGCAAAGCGTAAGCGACAACGTGACCCCTCTGCATAAGCACACCCCCTAACCCCTGCAAGGAGGCGTCCGTGTACACAACGAACCCGCCACTATTGTCAGGGATGGTGAGCACGGGAGCCGAAGTCAACCTCTCCTTCAGCTCCTGAAAACATGCCTCACAGGCGTCTGTCCAAGTGAAGGGCACATCCTTCTGGGTCAACTGTGTCATAGGACGCGCAATCTGTAAAAAGCCCCTAATGAACCGTCTGTAGTACCCTGCCAGTCCCAGGAAACTGCAAATCTCAGTGACCGAACGCGGTCTCTCCCACCTGAGCACTGCCTCGACCTTGGCTGGGTCCACTGCCAGGCCGTCCCCAGAGATCACATGACCTAAGAAGGTCACCTCCCTCAACCAGAACTCGCACTTGCTGTATTTGGCGTACAGCCTACGTCGTCTCAATGTGTCCAGAACCATCCGCAAGTGCTATCCGTGCTGCGTCTGATCTCGAGAATAGGTGAGTACATCATCAATAAATACCACCACGAACTGGTCCAAGTACGGTCTAAACACCCAGTTCATCAGGTCCATGAAAGCAGCGGGGGCATTGGTCAGCCCAAACGGCATGACCAAAAACTCGTAGTGTCCGTACCGGGTGCGGAAAGCTATCTTGGAGACGTCTGCCTCCCTGATCCTCAACTGGTGGTATCCAGACCTCAAGTCGATCTTGGAGAACACCGTGGCCCCTCGCAACTGGTCAAACAAGTCGTCGATCCTCGGCAGCGGATATCTGTTCTTGATGGTGACCCTATTTAGCTGTCGGTAGTCCACACAAAGGCGTAGGGTACCATCCTTCTTCTTCACAAACAGTACCGGGGCTCCCCAGGGAGACGCACTGGGCCTCACAAAGCCCTTCTCCAAGAGGTCCTGCAACATAAACTTGAGCTCTCGCAGCTCAAGTGGTGCCATCCTGTAGGGTGCGGTGGAGATGGGGCTGATCCCTGGTACTAGTGAGATCTCAAACTCGATCTCACGCTCGAGCGGTAGTCCTGGTAACTCATCTCGGAACACGTCAGGGTACTCTCTGACCACCGGGATGCTCTGGAAGTCTACCACAGGGCTATGCTCTGCCACCACACAAGCTAGGAAGCCCTCACACCCCTGGCTCAAAAGTCTCGCCACCCAAAGTGCCGAAATGCACCTGAAACCTCCATCCACTGGCTGTCCGTGAAACTCAAAAGAAGGCAACTCCGGTATGGAGAAGACAATCTTCCTCTCAAAATAGTCTACCAAAGCGTGGTGAGCGGACAGCCAGTCCAGAATTACGCCAAAGTCCTCCATCTGTATCATAATCAGGTCAGCTGGCAGACTGTGTCCCCCGACACTGACCTCGCAACACGAGTACACCTCCTCAGCTACAAATAGCTGACCTCTCAAACCTCTGATTACGAAGGGAATCTCTAACAGCGTATAGTCCTGGCCCAAACTAACTGCGAAACTAGCTGCGACAAACGAGTGCGTAGCTCCGGAATCGAAAAGTGTGTAAACGAGTCTGCCGGAAACTGAAACCATACCCGTCACCACCGATCCCGAAGCTCTGGCATCCCTGTGTGTCAGGGCGTGGATACGCTCCTCAGCTCTAGGTGCGGACGAAGCAGCCACACTCTGCGTCGGACGAGTAGATGCTGGCCGGTACCCTCCTCGTGACTGTTGTCCTCCTCGTGCCTGGGAACCGCAGCCTCCTGCGCGCCCTCCAATGCTCGACGCAGGAAGTATCTGCTGACCTCCTGCCCTAGACGAGCAGTCCCTCCTGATGTGGCCCGGCTGGTCACATTAGTAGCAGAGGGGAACCCGACTCCCACCCTCAGTGGGTCCCTGCTGTCGGTTAGGCAGGGGTCCGGTGCTGGCGACTGGCCCCTGTCGAGGGCCCCCAAAGGCCACTGATGGCCTTGCAAAACGTGACGGCTCTCCTGCGGACGCCACGTGTCTCCTCTCTCACCGGCCCTGTGAAAAGTCTGGCTGGAAGGGCCTCTTCCGCCCGCCGTCAGTGTCTCGTGCGGACGGGTTGGTCGCCTCGTAGGTCATAACTGCCTCCACCACCCTCGAAAACGTAGGCAACTTCAGGGGTTTGACATACCCCCGAATCGTAGGCTGGAGCCCCTCGGTGAACCTCCAAAGGCGCTCCTCCTCAGTGGCGACCGCTGTCGCTGCAAAGCGAGACAGCTCCAGAAAATGCGTGCGGTACGCACTCACGATCATCGTCCCCTGGTGGAGAGTGTGGAACTCCCGCCTCCTCTAGTCCTGCCACGTCTGGGGAAAGTACTGCTCGCAGAAGAGGGTAATGAACCGGTCCCAAGTCGTCTCATCCCTCTCCTGTCCCCTGACCGCCCTCCACCACCTGTGTGCCGCACTCTCCAGCTGGTACGTGGCAAGGGCCACGCGGCACTCCACCAAGGGGCGAAGGGTGTAGAAAACCTTCTCGAGCTGCTCGAGCCAGTCCTCTGCCTCGGTCGGGTCCTCATCCCCTTTGAAGGAGGGGGGCTTCAGCTTCCGGAACTGCCCGAAGAGCTCGAAGTGGCGCTGCAGTGGAGATGCTGGTGCACCTCCAGGCAAAGGTGCCTCGTGCACAGAAGTGTCGGAGGAAGGTGGGGGCGGTGGCAGCCCATCCCCTCCCCCGTGTCCAGCGTCGCATCTGTCGTGTGGTCCCACAGAGGACTCCCCCTTCGCAACCCCAGGGAGAGGTGCTCGGGGCGGTGGGTGGAGCTCCTCTCTCACAATATCCCGCATCAGCTGGATGAGGTCCTGGGCCTAAATGCCCGGGAGCAGTGGCTGGTCCACTGAGGCGTCGACAGCAGCACGCCCACCTCGCCGACCTCGTCCTCGACCGCTCCCGCGGCCCGCCTCGCTAGTCCCGCGACAAGGCATCTCCTGCAAGGAGAGACGCGAAACAAAGCAAAAACATGTCAGTACAGAATGATATCTAACGAAAACGTCTAAGAGCTCATGTCAAAAGATATGTTGTGGTGGCTACTCTAGTTACAGACATGTGAATTGGTTATTTTCCAGTCAGTTGATTCACTTCTCGGGACGACCTTGCTCTGATACCATCTTGTAACGACCCGATTCCTGAATCCCTACGAGACACGTGAATCGGACCGACTCGACTAATCCCAAGACCTAGCCGTCCAACGAGGAAGTAACCAAAAGAGCAATAAAATAAACCACACTCAGCATGAATATAACTAGCAATAACAAAATACAGCAGTAAGAAAATGAACTACTACAGTATACACCACCACAACAGTAGAACAACAAATATGTACATAACATGAAGTTTACAATAAAGAAGTACAAGGAGTAACAAGGAAACTACTCACTACAGTAGAAGAAAAGTACAAAAAGAACTGCGGGTAACTCTACTGGACCCTACTAGGCCCAGCGTCCTCTGCAGCCGCTGACCCTGTGTAACAACCTGATTCCCAAATCCCTACGAGACACGAGAATCGAACCGACTTGACTAATCCCAAGACCTGGTCGTCCAACGAGGAAGTAACCAAAAGAGCAGTAAAATAAACCACATTCAGCATGAATATAACTAACAGTAAGAAAATACAGCAGTAAGGAAAGAAACTGCTACAGTATATACCACCACAACAGTAGAACAACATTCATAACATAATACGAACTGCAGGTAAAGAAAAGTACAGCGGTAACAAGAACTACTCACTACAGTGGAACAAAAAGAGGTACAAGAGAAAAATGGTAACTCTACTGGACCCTACTCGGCCGAGCGTCCTCTGCAGCAGCCGACCCTGGCTGCTCAACACCTGGTCCTGAAAGGTAACGAGTGTAACACGTCAGCAAAACACTGAGTAGAGTGGCAACTAAAACAAAAGAAGCAGTAGAGTGTACAGTAGCTGTTATGTTCTGTTACTTTCTTTAATTACGTCTTTCTATTGTCTCACAATTTATCTATTTCTCAGATCCTTCACTTGCTCTCGAATGTTCCTCGTGGGAACGATCTTGATTGCAGTCTTTTCTGAACAGTAGAAGTAGCACGTGGTGCTCTCCTGGCTGGGAGAGTCCCCCGTGGTGATCCTACTCTCAGTCAACCACCCCAGGGTCACGGACAGACGTAACGGTGACTACGGCACGCGCGATAAACGCACAGGTAGCTAACCCGCATTGGCACGCAGTCAGTCGTTTCCGTTAACGGGTGCGCCCAAAGAACAGCACGGAACCAGTACAGGGCAGAGCCCTCTCAGTAATAGAGGTCCAACCCCTCCACAGTCCGCGCACCCTCGCCTGACTACCCTGGTTTGCCCAGTGGGCCTAACAAGTCGGTGTAGGAGGCTAGCAGAACCCCGGGGCCCGTGGGGTAGCTAGTACCTCCCTACACTAGTAGCACTCCTCGGTACTACATACACGAGGGCCAGCAAGTCGGTACAAAGTGGCCAGTCCTAACCCCGGGTCCCTGGGGCGGCTGGCTCCGCTCTGCACTAAACAGGTACAGGTACTTCCCTTGGTACTACGTACCCAAGAGACAGCACACTACCACGTCTTTTCTTTCTCAGTTCCATTCCTTTCTCTTTCCAGGAGTTCCACTCCTAATTCCCCGTAGGGTTCCAGTTCTTTTAACTCAGCACATTCAGGTTTCACCTTTCCAGTTTCACGTTCATACATCCCATATTCTCAGACATGCTCATTTATTCATAACAGGCAGCTGTTAAACCAATTTACAGGTAGCTATTATTTCCTTTCCACATTTTCCAAGACTACAGTATTCATATATTCCACTAGTTCTTCCCATCCTAGGATTCATGCCATACCCTAGGATCTATCATACAATCTAGTTTTCCAACCCTAGAATTCATGCAACACCCTAGGATCTACCATTCATTCTAGTTTCTCATTCCTAGGATTCATGCAATGTCCTAGGTTCTATTTATGGTTCCATAATTAACAGATTATACTAATAAACTTAAAATCCACTCTACAGGTTACAACAGGAGTACTGGGGGCGTGGTCGGGAATCCCGCGTGCCTCCGCAACCCCCAAGACTGCAACAGAATGGGGTCATATCACAAGGATCAAACACAAGGAGTTTCTCAAAATAGTATATAGCTACTGTAGACGGGTAGAGGATTTAATTCCAAAAAGCACGCAGCTCGAAATGCGGAAAACGGACTCCGAACGGGCCCTAAATGGGTCGAAAATGACGAAACAGTGCAAAATCAGACGTCTGGAACCTCTTCCAGACGTCTTAAAAGTGGGTCAGAGGTTACCTTTGCTCTGCGTCGTCTCTCAGACGTCCAGAAGCCTGCGGGGGCGTCTGGCCTAGTTCCTAGACGTCCGATGGTTACCCCGGACGTCTGGAAGCCGCTCCCGTCGTCTGGCACTGCAGCCAGACGTCTGATTCGCGTTGGATGGCGAATCCGAACCTGCGCGTACCCATTTCCTCTCTCTCTTAGTACGGTCAGTCAAAGAAGAGGAAGAAAGACGGAAATAACTCACCTTTCAGACGTCTGGACAGTCCTCCAGATGTCCTCCCCGCCATCTGGTTGTAAGCCCAGACGTCTGATTCTGGAGAAAATTCCAGAATCAGGGTGCGACTCGCCCACCGCTCGCGACGCTCGGCCGCGCCGCAACTCGTCCGCCTGCTGCTCGAGCTGCAGCAGGCCTCCCGCATCACCCCGCCGGCCGACTCCCGCTGCCCCGGCAGGCTTGAGCCCTCACGGCCGACGCCTCCTCCCTCGCGCAGCACCTCCTCCCGCACCCGCCGCGGCTGTCGCCGCCGCCGCTCACTCGCGCTCGCTCTCGCGCACCGGCTGGAAGGAGAAGAGGAAGGGGGCGGAGGTGATGAGGGTGAGGGAGGGGGCGTGGCATTTTAAAGCCGCGCGGGGAGGAGAGAGAGCGGATAGAGGGTGCAGCCTGCGGCCGCAGGAGAGAGGGAAAAGGAGAGAGAGAGATGCGCTCGCAGGTCTGCGTGCTCAGGCGCGCAGACGAAACCGTTCGTGTCGAAAAAATCGAATCCCAGACGTCTGAAAGGGGTTTCAGACGTCTGGTCCGACGTCTGGGCCACCTCCTAGACGTCTTAAAAGACGTCTGAAGCCGCGCGTTCGTAACACCCTGGCTGCTCAACACCTGGTCCTGAAAAGTAACGAGTGTAACACGTTAGCGAAACGCTGAGTAGAGTGGCAACTAAAAGCCAGAGAAACAGTAGAGTGTACAGTAGCTGTTATATTTTACTTTCTTTATTTACGTCCTTCTATTATTTCATGATTTATTTATTTCTCATATCCTTCACTTGATCTCGAATGTTCCTCGTGGGAACGATCTTGATTGCAGTCTTTTATGAAAAGTAGAAGTAACACGTGGTGCTCTCCTGGCCGGGAGAGTCCCCCGTGGTGGTCCTACCCTCAGTCAACCACCCCAAGGTTGCTGACAGACGTAACGGTGACTACGGCACGCGGATAAGCGCACGGGTAGCTACCCCGCACTAGCACGCGGTTAGTCGTTTCCGTTAACAGGTGTACTCAAAACACAGCACAGAACCAGTATAGGGCAGAGCCCTCTCAGTAATAGGGGTCCAACCCCTCCACAGTCCGCGCACCCTCGCCTGACTACCCTGGTTTGCCCAGTGGGCCTAACAAGTCGGTGTAGGAGGCTAGCAGAATCCCGGGGCCCGTGGGGTAGCTAGTGCTCTCCCTACACTAGTAGCTCTCCTCGGTACTGCGTACGCGAGGGCCAGCAAGTCGGTGTACAGTGGCCAAACCCACCCTGGTCTCAACCTGAGGGCGGCAAGCTCCCCTCTACACTAAGAGGTAATGTTTGCTCTCGTTGGTACCACGTACCCAAGAGACAACACACTTCCACGCTTCACTTTCTCAGTTCTGTTCTATTCTCTTTCCAGCAGTTCTACTCCTAATTCCCCGTAGGGTTCGTATTCTTTTGTGTGGTCATTGTAGGTTTTACTATTCCAGTCTTACGTTCATACAACCCATATTCTTAATCATATTTATTCATTCATGACAGGCAGCTATCATTTCCTTTCCACTTTTCCAGGACTGCAATATATATATATATATTCCACTAGTTTTCCAGTCCTAGGATTCATGCCGTACCCTAGGATCTATCATTCAATCTAGTTTTACAATCCTAGGATTCATGCAATACCCTAGGATCTATCATTCAATCTAGTTTCTCAGTCCTAAGGTTCATGCAACGCCCTAGACTTTATTAATTGTTCCACAATTGTAACAATTTATGCTAATTAATTAAAAGCCACTCTACCAGCTACAACGGGAGTACTGGGGGCGTGGTCGAAAGTCCCGCGCGCCTCCGCAACCCCCAAGACTGCAATAGAACAGGGTCCTAATACAAGGATCAAACACAAGGAGCATCTCAGAACGGTATACAATTACTGTAAACGGGTATAGGATTTTATTCGGGAAAGAACGCAACTCGAAACGCGGAAAACGGACTCCGAACGGGCCTTAAACGGGTCAAAAACGACGAACTGTCCAAAATCAGACGTCTGGAACCTCTTCCAGACGTCTTAAAAGGTGGGTCAGAGTGTACCTGAGCTCTGTGTAGTCCTTCAGACGTCCAAAAGCCTGCTGGAACATCTGACCCCGGTTCCCAGACGTCCGATGGTCACCTCGGACGTCTGGAAGTCCTCCCCGTCGTCTGGCACTGCGGCCAAACGTCCGATTCACGTGGGATGACGAGTCCTCGCGCCCTCCCGAGCAGAACCTGCACGCACTCACATCTGCTCTCAGCACGACGGATCGTAGACGAAGGTGCGGCGGACGGCTGCATGGCCGTACACGCGAAAAAGGAAGAAGACGGAAATATCTTACCTGCCAGACGTCTGGACAGTCCTTCAAACGTCTTCACCGTCGTCTGGTCGTAAGTCCAGACGTCCGATTCTGGAAAATTTTCCAGAATTAGGGCCCGACTCGCTCTCCGCCCGTGACACACAGCCGCGCCGCGCCCCGTCCGCCTCCTGCCCGAGCTGCAGCAGCCCCTCCGCGACACTCCACGCCCGCTGCTCGACCGCCGGCCGGCTCTAGTTGCCCCGGCAAGCTCGAGCCCTCACAGTCGAGCGTCTTCATCTTCTCGCAACACCCCCTCCCGCACACTCGCCGCGGCCGCTGCTGCCGCTGCTAGCTCGCACTCTCGCACTGGCAGGGAGAAAGAGAAGAGGAAGGCGGAGGAGATGAGGGTGAGGGAGAGGGCGAGGGCGTCCTTATAAGGCCGCGCGGGGAGAGAGAGAATAGAGCTACGCGCCAGCAGGAGGAGAGAGAGAAAAAGAGGGCGAGAGCGGCGGGTGCAGTCTGCGCACGCAGGCGCGCAGATGCAACCCCGTACGCCGCAAAAATTGATTACCAGACGTCTGGCCAGACGTCTGGGACACTTCCCAAACGTCTTAAAAGCCCGTCTGATGCCTCGTTCTTAACAGGTATGATGAGAATCTCATCATGAACCCTAACTAGCACAATCTAATCCAAATAGGCGTGAAAAAGCTCCTACAAAACCCAAAGAGAGGCTTAACTCAGAGAATTCTGAGTTAGAGGATAAAACAAATCATCAGGGGTAAAACTGTAATTTCACCAATGCAGTATGCAAACAGGGTAATTAAGGGTCCAAACATAGGTCAAACAACCTTAATAAGAAGGGAAGTGGGATGATCGGATCTGAAAAGGGTTATAGCAACTTCTAGGAATTAAATAACATTTTGTAACCCTAAAACAAATCCACTTTAATTCACGAGGTTCGAGACAGGATAAAAATCAACTAAACCCTCTAAAATTCATCGAAAAATATCTCCTAGGGTTTAAAACCTTCAATTTGGCCTTTGAAATCTATTTTGACCTAAAATGAGAACCATGCCCAATTAATGACTTAATTTGGGTTTTTACACAAATTAACTGGTCAAACATGGTCCAACCGAAAATCAAAATTTACCATTAAAATCCTTAGGTTCAAATTAGTATAGTATGAAATCTTGGGCCTAAGAAAAGACCATCTTGACCAACTTTGCAAATTGGTCCTCTTAATTTACTTTTTGACCCTTATCTTTTGAAACCCTTACGTTTAGGCCCCCAACTTCTCGTCATTCTTTGCAGAACGGTCTTCCTTGCCACTTCTGCGCAGCGCCATGCCTCCAGCGACCTTGCGCAGAGGATGGCGCCGCGCAGGGCAGGGCGGCCGTCCCCTAGAATAGACGGGGGGTCCTCCCCTGCCCTCTGCCATCAACCATGCCTCTCGTGTGAACGCACGAAAGGCATGGGTATCCTCTCCGACCACTCTCCGGTGAGGCTGGCACGTACCCACCTCGGTCCCCTCTCCGCGCCAAGGCCTTTATAAGGAGTGGCAAGGTCTGCCGACACCTTCAAGCTTCCTCTGGCGGAGAAATACCTCGCACTTCCTCTCTTCCTCCTCCGGTCAGAGCGCCCGAAGCTTCCAGCGATCTCCTCCTCGTCGCTCTGCTGCCCTACCTGCAGCAGAGTTTACTCTGCCCTCTCGTCCGCGCTAGGCCATACCAGCTGGCGCCCTCAGATTGTCTCCTTGTCGCCGATACCCTCCTGCTGGGCATCTTCGTCCTCAGCTCCGGCAGGCACGAGCCGGGCGTTGCTCTCTCCCCCTTCGTCGAGTAATTAGGTACAAAGTTTCCTCTCTCTATCCCTTATATTTTCCCCCTTCTAATCTGCCATTTAAACCACCTGACCGCCACTGTCCAACTCCACCTTCTCCATCTCCGGTCGCCTTCTCCGACGAGGCCATCCCACTTCCACAGACCTCCTCACCCCTCGCCGACTACCCCAGAAGCTCTCCCTCACTCCACTCAACCCTTTCCCCCACTCCATACACTGCCACTCACAGCCCGACCACCCCCCGAACAGACCCATTTCTACGCCCACATTCTGACCTAGGTCCACCTCCATAGGCTCTCTCGCGCCTCGCCGACCACCGCATTGCCTTCGCTGTACTCCGGCGAAGCTTCCCACGTTTTCTGATGTGGCCGAGAGGCCGTCATTGTGCTTTCAGGTCAGAGCTCCCTCGCCGCCATTGTTAAGCTGCTGCAGCTCCTTTGCTCTCAGCTCCAGGCTTCCTCCAGCCCAGGCGCACATCCCAGGCAGTGCGGATTGCTGCTGCGATCACGCCCAGGCTTTCGATTTGGGTTGATAGCCTCACAGCTGCCCCAATTGGTAGTAGCTTCCTCGGTCGCGGGTGCGACATCTGGAGGTGGGACTTTAGTCCCACCTCGTAAGTGTGCGGCTACGCGCCCACACTTATATTGAAAAAGTGTATCGGGCTGGTTGCCTTCAATACACAGGGGTCAAGTCCCTCTCACCCGCACGCAGCGCGCCACACGCTCGCTCGCCCTCGCTCGCGCTCACGCCCCGCGGGTCTGGGCCAGATCCGACTACCCGACAAAGCACTCCTCGCCCACCACCACACGCCGGTGGGTCTGGTCTCGGGCGTGCTACCCGAACCCGGTTACCCGGCTCTAGGAGAGCATTCCTAAGAGAGGTTTTGAGAAAGAGAGAGACGCGGGGAAGGGGTACGGGTAGGTTTTGCACTGACCACTGTGTGTGCACACAGGAAAGAAAGAAAGAAAGAAAGAAGAAGAAGAAGCAAGCTAAGGAAGAAGAAGAGGGGAGGAGCGGCCGAAGCCTTAGCCGCACTGAGCAGCTGAAGAAGAAGGAAGCCGCACTGTAGCAAACCAACAGTTAAGTCGTCTGAGCATCAAATCAGACGACGAAAAGGCAGTGGCCAGAGCAGAAAGAAGAGAAAAAGAAGAGAGAAGAAGAAGGAAGAAAAAGAAGAAAGAAGACACAAGAAAAAAGAAGAAAAGAAAGAAGGAAACAGAGAAGAGAAAGAACAAGGCAGGCTGAGAAGAAAGGAAGACTCTGTAGCTGAAAGAAAGAAAGAAAAACAGAGGAGAAAGAAGAAGATCACCACAGCCGCAGGCTAAAGAAGAAAGAAGAAGGCAGGAAGAAAAGAAGAAAGAAGAAGAAGAAGAGGAATGGCCAAGAAGAAGAAAAGAGAGAAAAAGAAGAGAGAAGAAGAAGAAGCCAACAAAACTCTCTCTCTCTCTTATTATTTTTGTAACAATATTGTGAATATTTATGCTTCTAGAATTCTAGTTGCTCCCTGAGTTCGAACTCGGGAAAACTTATTATTCTAAGTAAAAACTTTTTGTAGTAATCTGATAGCTGTTTTGTCATATACTACAACGACTGTAAACCATAAATAACCATCACGACGGAACTAGCTCAAACCAGCGGTTACTACCTGCCCCAGCTCAAGCTTTAGCTCAAACTTGGGTGAGAATCAATTTGGAACTTGAAACTTAGACTCTTTTGTTACAAACTTTTAATCTCATGATTTTGACTTGTATTGGTTAATCAAAAGGTAAAATTAGTCGATCAATGGACTTAATTGGTCAATCAATTGCCATATTTCCATAAAACGGGAGTTTTCATAAATGTTTGGTCGTAGTCTCTATATAGGGGTCATGAGGAGACTCTCATTTGACACACAACAAAAGCAGAAAAGCTCTCCCCACCCTCCCACCCTCTCTCTCTCTCTCGTTCTTATCCCTATTTCTTAGTATGTTCGTTCGAGACCACGACGAATCTTAGAGGTAGATCGTTGTATCCTGGGAGGAGTTCGTCAGACCCTAATGCACTAATATTGTGGGGGGCGATACATTGTCTAAGGGAAGTCCTTAATGGATGCTTCGATCGGAGTAATCTCTAACCTTTCTTCATTTTGTTTATTTGTGTTATTGCATGTTATTTGTTTTTTATTTTATTCTAGATCTTAGCAAATCATGATTGACTTGCTTGATTTAATCTTTGTTATCTATGAGAAAATGTTGGAAATCCAAATGTTTTTATTTATTTATTTCCTTTATGTGTTTATTTCAACAATTTTAGAGAAAGTATTGCTTAGATCTAAAATATTTGGGATGTCGAAAATGACTTTCAAATCATGTGTAGATTTATTTGGTATGCCCGAGAAATTTGGTGAGCAAAATTTCAAGCGTTGGCAACAATGCATGAGAATTTGGCTGACCACCATTGGTTTGATCTCGACGTTGGAAATCGTTTGCCCAATTTTGGATAAGGAAAAACTCACTCCTGAAGGCCAAAAGGCAGTGGATGTGTAGAATGAGTGCAACAGTATTTGTCATGGTTGCATCTTATTGGCATTGTCCAATGTGTTGTTTGATGTATACAACACATCCACGTCCACTGCGAAGGGGCTATGGGAGGAGTTGGGCAAGAAGTATAATACCGAGGATCTTGGTATTAAAAAAAACTCTGTTGCCAAATTTCTTAAATTCCAAATCGTTGAAGGCAAATCGATATCGGAGTAGACACATGAATTTCTGTTATTGCTCCATGGTTTAGCAGAGGTTGAAATGAAGCTTCCAGAGAAGTTTCAAGTTATGTCTAGCATTGAGAAATTTCCTAAATCTTTGGAGGACTTCGAGATGACTCTCAAGCATAGGAAGGGAAATATTTCTCTAGATGACTTGATAATAGCTATTGCTATTGAGGAAGAGCATAGGAAACAGAAACCTGTAATGCCTGTGAAGTCTAAGGTGAATGTCATGATATCTAAGGGCAAGGAGAATAAAAAAAAGAACAATAAAATCAGAATAAAGGCCAAACCCAAGATCCAAAAGAAATTCAAGAACAAACCCTGTTGACACTATAGGCAGGTTGGGCATTGGAAGGAGGATTGTCTTTCGAATAAAGCTCAACAGAAGATCACAAATGGGAATCCTCAGGTGAATGTGATCACAGAGGAGGTCGGACCTAGCAACGGGTATGTCTCAATAAAACCCGAACTCTATGTTAGTCACGATCATACTAAATGGCTCGTGGATACTCGACCCAACGTACATATTTGTATTGATAGATTGTTCTTTTCCTTCTATCAGGCCTGCATTAGCAGGATTGTGAAGATGAGGAACGACTCTACAACTAAGGTGTCGGGATTCGGACACGTGGACTTGAGGTTTTCCTCAGGGTAAGTCTAGACACTATGCATAGTGTTGCATGTTCCTGCTGTGAAAAAGAATATTCTTTCTGATTCCTTGCTAGTTAGAGAGGATTTTGAGTTAAACTTTAAATGTAATAAAGTTGTTATGTTGAGACATGGAATATTTTATGGAAAGGGATATTTGACATATTTTGATATATTATTTAGAGTGAGATGTAATGTCGATGAATCATCCAAAAATGTTATAAATAATGTTAGTTTTCATTCGATTCAATCTATTTGCAGTAATATTGAATCTTGTGATATATGGCATGGTAAATTGGGTCATGTAAATTTCAATTCTTTAAAAGTAATGATGAAATAAAATATGATTCCTGAACACACCATAGATAAAACTAAGAAATGCGAGATATGTTGTTAAGACCTGTGCTGTTAAGCCTTTTTAAGATGTCCGGACTTTAGGTCAGACGTCTAGTAAGACGTCTGGACTGAGGGTCAGACATCTTGTAGGACGTCTGGACTCATTCCCAGACGTCTGAAAATCAAAAATCTTGGGTACGAACTCTCGTCTACGCACATGCTGCGCACAGACAATACCCCTCGTTTTCATCCATCTTCTCTCTCTCCTCAGCTCCCAGCGAAAACCCTAAAAACCTCACCCTTATAAACCCCCCTCCTCTCCCTCACACCACCCCACTTCCATCCACCCTTCTCCTTCCTCCAGCGAGAGCAGCAGGCAGAGAGTAGCGAGCGTGAGTGACGTGGGAGGAGAGGAGCAGCGAGGGGAAGAGAAGAGAGCGCGCGAGCTCGTGAGGGAGTTCACCGGAGAGCTCATGACCAGTCGAGCATGCGCAAGGCGGAGAGGTTCGTCAGGGAGGTCCTCCCCGACACTGCTGCAGCCAGTGCAGCGGGCGAGCAAGCACGACGCGAGATGGTGAAGGCAGTCCCTGGTTCTGGGATTTTCCCAAAATCGGACGTCTGGATCTACATCCAGACAACGTCTGGAGGAGGCTCCAGACGACTGAGAGGTAAATCCTACGACGTACACCTCCCTTTACGGATGCGGCCATGCAGGCCGTTCCGCCGAGGCACTGTTTCGTGCCATATTGAGGAGATTTGCGTCGCGCATGCAGGATTCGCTTCGGGAAGGCACAGGACACGCCCTCCCATGCAGTTCAGACGTCAAGGTGAGGCACCAGACGGCGGGAAGCATCTCTAGACATCCGGAGAGGTGGTCGGATGTCTGAAACTAGGTTCAAACGGTTCAGTAGAGTCGCTGGACGTCTGAGGAGTAGCGCAGAGTTGAGGTATGGTTCTAGACTTTTTTAAGATGTCTGTAAGGTGTTCTAGACGTCTGATATGAATCAGAGTTGTTGTTTTTGACACGTTTAGGGTCCATTTGAGGTCCGATTTCTGCAATTAAGATTCTGTTGTTCTTCGTATAAGTTCCTCTACTTGTTGGAATACTTTTATCATGATCTGAGTGGTCTCTTGTGTTTGATCCTTGTGATAGGGCCTCGTTCCATTGCTGATTTGGGATTTGCTGAGGCATGTGGACCTGCCAATCAAGCCCCCATTACTCCTGGATTTACTGGTAGAGTGGCTTCCCCTAGTTTAATTACAAACATGAATGCATATCTGGAATAAATGTTAGATCATAGGGTATGGCATGAATCCTAGGACTAGAAACACTGGAATAGTTGTATCGAATGTATGAATTGCAGTCTTGATGAGTAAATAGAATAATAATAATTTCCTGTAAATGGATAACAGTGCCTGTGAAATATAAAGTATTGTTGTTAGCAACTGTTGCATGTAATTCTTGTTGTTTACAATTAAATACGAGCTACCTGTATATAAATTGGAAATGGAAGACTGAATGTTGGAAACACGAGCTACCTACGAATAAGCCTGGAATGTGAATATTAAAGTTGCATGCTACATATGTAGGATTTGAGAAATGGAAATAGAAATGATGAAATCTAGTATGGCTTGGTCTGAGAAACATGAGCACGAACCCTACGGGAAATTAGGAGTAGAGCTCCTGGAAATAAATGGAATGGAACTGAAAATGTGAATGGGGAAGTGAGCTGGCCCTTGAGTACGGAGTACCAAGGAGAGAAACTATCCCCCTGCTTAGTGCAGAGCGGAGCTAGCCGCCTTAGGGTTGGGACCCGAGGTTAGGATTGGCCACTTTGTACCGACTTTCTGGCCCTCGCGTACACAGTATCGAGGAGAGCTACTAGTGTAGGGAGAGAGCTAGCCACCCCACGGGCCCTAAGGTTCAGCTAGCCGCCCTACACCGACTTGTTAGGCCCATTGGGCAAACCAGGGTAGTCAGGAGAGGGTGTGCGGACTGTGGAGGGGCGAGACCCCTGTTTGGTTCTTAGGGGCTAAACCCCTGTTAATGAGAGGGAAATGCCCTATACTGGTTCCATGCTGTGCTTTGGGCACACACGTTAACGAAAATGACTGATCGCGTGCCAGTGCGGGGTGGCTATCCGTGCGTTTATCGCGCGTGCCGTAGTCACCGTTACGTCTGTCAGTGACCTTGGGGTGGTTGACTAAGTGTAGGACCATCACGGGGGACTCTCCCGACCAGGAGAGCACCACGTGCTACTTCTACTCTTCGGAAAAGACTGCAATCAAGATCGTTCCCACAAGGAACATTCGAGATCAAGAAAGAGACCTGATAAATAAACCAAGTGATGAAAGAAAGAATAATTAATTAAATAAAAAAAGAAATTGAAAACAACAGCTACCTGTCTACCTTTACTGTTTTAGTTAGCTGGTTGCTACTCTACTCAGCGTTCGCTGATTTTGTGTACTCATAACCTTTTTCAGGTCCAGGTGTTGAGCAGCCAGAGCTTACGGCTGTAGAGGGTGCTGGGCCCAGTAGAGGCCAGTAGTTATAGCTTTTGTTGTACTCCATTTCCTATTGTAGTGAGTAATTTGTTACACTTCGGTACTCTTTTATTATAAACTTTATATTCCTGTACCTGTTTAAATTTTCTACTGTTGTGGTGGTGTGTACTGTAGTGGTTTAGTTCTTTACTGCTGTACTCTTGTTACTGTTAGTTGCTTGCGTGGTGAATGTGATTTATTTTACTGCTTTTTGGTTACTTGCTCGTTGGATGACTGGGTCTTGGAATCAGTTGAGTCGGTCCGATCTTGTGTTCTGTTAGGATTCGGGAACCGGGTCGTAACAGTACAGGCTAAACAAACTATTAAGTCTTTTCACTATATGATGAGAACCTCATCATGAGCCCTAACTAGCTCATTTTAACCTGAGAAAGTAAACAAAAGCTCCTACATAACCTAAAAGAAGGGCCTAATTCAAGGAATTAATGTTCTGAGAAGAAAACGTGAAACAAAGGTTAAACTGTAATTTTACCATTATAGTACAAAAATGGGATTCCTTAGAGGCAAAACATAGGTTAAATGATATGAATAAGATAAAAAGTGGGTTGGTTCAGTCAGAAATGGGTTCATGTGCAGTATAGAAATTAAATGACATCTTGTAACCCTAAAACAGACCCGCTTAATTCAACAAGGTTTTGGTCAGGATAAAAATCAACTAAACCCTCTAAAATTCATGGAAAAATATCCCCTAGGGTTTAGAACCTTCAAATTGGCCTTTGGAACCTATTTTGACCTAGATTGGGGTCCTAGCTCATTAGTTGACCTAATTTGGGTTTTTATTTAAAATATCCAGTCAAACGTGGTAAAACCTAAAATCCAGCTTCACCATTAGATTCCTTAGGTCAAAATTAGATTCATACCAAAATTTGGACTTAAGGGGAGGTCATCTTGACCTACTTTGCAAAATAGTTCACCCAATTACATTCTGCCCCCTAACTTTTGAAAACCATTGCACAGACCCCCCTAACTTCCTCGCCACTCTTAAAATCAGGTCCCTCCTCCATTAAAGCGGAGGAATCCTACTCCGACGAGGAATGGAGGGGGATTACTCCCTGATTCCTCAGAAGATCTCCCAGATTTGGAAGGGGGATTCTTTGAGGGATTCCCTTCCATCTAAGCGTGGTCCCAATCACAGATTCGCACCCAATCTCTTGTGCGAATGCATGAGAGATTTGGGACTCCAACTGTTTCCATCTCCAGCGAGGACTCGTGTGCTTGGAAGCTTGTCTTCCAAGCACAAGAGCCCCTGCCAGTGCCTATAAAATGACCACCATCTCCGGCCGCATCTTTTCAGCTTGACTTGGTCGGAGAATCACCCCCAAATTCTTCCCTTCTCCTCCGACCAGGTGTCCAGCGAGCTCCGACGAGTCCTCCACCTCTTTCTTGTCGCTCTGCCACAATACTAGTGGCAAAGCCAACATCGTCCCTTTCCTCTGCGTCGCGCAATACCCACGCACGTGCTCCAGCCCCTTCGTCGTCGCCACTCTCCCTCCACTAGACATCTTCTTCTCCAGCAGCGGCGGGTATGGCCAACAGTCTCCTCTCCCCCTTCATCCACTAAGCTAGGTTAGAATTATTCCCCTCTCTCCCTTCTTCATTTCCCTCTTTCTATTTCCACATTCAACCCCTCGCAACCGCAAACCACCTCCATCTTCTCCACCTCTAGCCAACCATCGGTGAGGTGCATCTACCACTCCACACTTCCACACGCCTAGCCAAACCCCTCACCACCTCCGCCATCTCCCACTGATCATCATCTGCCCTTCCATCGACCGCCAACACCACCACACTTGCCCACCGAACAAACCCATATTCACGGCCACAGAGCAACCTAGGCACGCACGCCTAGGCCGCCCCGCGGCCGGCCACCCACAGTCTCACCTTCACCAAGACACGGCGAAGCTCCTCATGTGTTTTAATGGGGCCGACAGGCCACATTGAGTGAAATACAGGTCGACCCTCCTTCCGCCATTGACGCAAAAGCACGGAGCTTGCAAGGTTGCTCCAGGTCACACGCTCCAGGAATCAGAGTCCCAGAAGGGGCGGGTTGAGTGCACGAGCACATCCAGCCAAGAGATTGGCTTGGCGAGCGACTGAAGCTGTGGCAATTGAAGAAGGCCTCCTGCGGGGGTGCGCGAAGAAGTGGGTGGGACTTTTAGTCCCACCTCGTAACCTCATGAGTGCGGTGCGTCATTTAAATTGATTTTCTATTTTTAGCTCTTCGCCTCCAGTACACGAGGTGAGGTCCCTCGCCCACGTACGCATACCTCGTCCGCAACCTATGCCCCGCAGATCTGGCTGACTGACCCGATTAACCCTCGCACTCCTCGCGCACCGGGTGCACCACACCCACACCAGTGCACCTAGACCTGGGCACGCGAAACCTGACCCGATTACCCGGCTCTGGGAGAGCGAACCGAAGAGAGAAATAGAAAGAGAGTGACGCGGGGAGGGTAGGGGATAAGTTTTTCTCTCGTGTGCATGCGCAGGGAAGAAGAAAGAGGAGGCTGAAGGTGCAGCCGCAGGGAAGCTAAGGAAGCCAAGGAGGAAAAGCAAAGGCCAAAGCTTAAGGGCTGAAGGAAGAAGAGGAGTGACTGAAGAAGAAAGCCAATGGCTGAGGCTAAAGAAAAGAAGAAGGGAAGGCAGCAAGGAAGGAAAAGGAAGAAGAAGGAAGGCAGAAGCCAAGGGAAGGAGAAGCACTGTAGCAGAGCTGTAGCTGAAGAAGAAAAAGCAAAGGAAGAGAGCTAAGGAAAGAAGCCAAAGTCAGAGAGGCAAAGGAAAAAGCACAAGGCAGAGAAGAAGGAGAAATCAAGGAAGAAGAAAGACTAAAGTCTGAGAAGGAAGGAAATCAAAGAAAGAAGAAAGAAGGTCAAAGAATAGAAGAAGAAAGGCAAAAATCAAGGCAGAAGAAGAAGGCCAAGGCAAGTGCGCAGAGAAAATCAAAGAAAGAAAGAAGACATCAAAGAGAAGAAGAAAGAGCCAAAGAAAGGAAGCAGGCTAAAGAAGAAGAAAGGAAGGAAGAAGCTGAAGAGAGAGCCAAGCCAAGAATCAACCTTTTTATCGAATTCTTCTCAATCTCTTCTATTTTGCTACATTTTAATATTCACAAACTCTTGCATTTACACTATAATTAGGTTTTGAGTAACTTTAAGTGTTCAAATTACATTATTGAGATTAGTGTATAGATTCCATTTGCTCCCTGTGTTCGACCTCGGATACTTAGGTTTTTGAGTAATAAAAATTCTTATTTATTTTCAAGGCGATTTCATCTATACTACAGCGTACATCTTTTAAAACCACGATCTCGCCTCGTTAACACTATATTACTAAAGATACTGAGGTTCTAGATTCAGTGCACACGAATATCTGCGAGTTTAACGGTGTGTTGACTAGGGACAATAAATGTATTTTATCACGTATGTAGATGATAGTAGTAGATACTGCTATGTGTATTTGCTTAAGTCTAAGGATGAGGCATTAAGTAAATTCATTATCTTCAAGAAAGAATCAAAAACACAAACTGGGAAAACTCTTAAGAGATTGAGGCCGGATAGAGGAGGAGAATATGCGTCCAACTTATTTGATGAATAGTGCCAAGCTTTAAGTATAGTTCATGAAGCGACGGCCCCATATTCCCCTCAATCTAATGGGATACCAGAGCGAAAGAATATGACCCTAACTGACATGGTCAACTCTCTCTTGCAAAGCTTAGGATTATCTATTTACATGTGTGGGGAAGCTTTGAATATGGCATGTCATATTCTGAATAGAGTTCCCCTCAAGCATAAGGAAAGTAGTCCATTTGAGATTTGGAGAAACAGGAAACGAAGTTTGAAATACTTCAAAGTGTGGGGTTGCTTTGCTAAAGTGGTTGTTGATGATACAATTCTCAATACAGTTAATTAAGGTTATTAGTCTTAATTAATCACGTAAAAAAATGACTTAGGTTAACCTGATTTGTTAAGATGTTGTCGTTAATTTTAGTATAGGGTTAATTTAACCTAACATTTTATATTTAATTCATTTAACTGGTTGAATATATGCCGTTCACTGGGAGACATAATTTGTAATTTAAGCTCACCATTTCAATTATTAAGATAATGACTAACTAATTACTACAATAATTATGAAATGTGTTAAGCACATGAATATTTGCACATAAGATTAAACAATTAAAGTATGTAATTATTCTATTATAAAGAAGAAATGTACATGAATGATTTACATTGAATGACAAGAATAAAGAAATGGTTATTACAAGTGTTACATGATATAAGACATGAATCAAATATTTCACTAGTTATAAATGCCTCTTATTACAAAATAAAACTCAAACACTTCATTTCTTTTCCATCAACCTTCAATCTTCGATTATCAGTCGTCTAATTTCCTTTTCTTTTATTTCATTCTCTCAATCTCTTCCTTAGCTTCTCTCTTAAACTCTCTCTTCTCCTTCTTCAACTCTTCCTAATCTCTTCTCTCTTAACTTCACTCTTCTTTTAAGCTCTTTCTCTCCTCTCTTCTATCTCTTTGACATCCTTCACTGTGCATTCTCTCCATACTTAGCCATTTTCAAGCTCAAGCCCACTCTCTCTTCACTAAAAAGTTGTTTAGTGGGTGTCTTAAGCTTTTTGAGGATACATAGCACTTGGTATGGGTGGGACCAAACCCTACTAGGCTCAAGCCTAATTCATTTAATGGTGGATTTTTAGTCATTTTTCTATGCACAGTACTAGGACCATTTCAGGCTCACACACATTCACACCCACCCGGTCCCATGCACATACAGGTGTGCACACACACGCTTGCACATACATGCACATGCACCGCACGTGCTCAAGACCAGAAGGGTATAGAGGGGATATGTGTGCCCAGCGCTGATGACTGAAGCATTGGGTGCACGATTTCCTAATATACTAAGGCTTGTTCTCAAGAGTTCCCGATGTGGGACTTTCTTCAGCCAGTCCTCTTCAGCGTAGCATCCACCAGCGTCGACTTCAGATGAGGATTCCAACCAGCTCATTGATCCAAATTAAGCGTGCAATAGCTTGATGGAAAGCTAAAACTCTCAACTATATGATTTTAACACCAATTTGTTGTTTGAATTACGATTGATCCACTTATTTATGGAAAGAACATGGCTTTGTCGCCATGACCTGGAATAAGCTTCAGAGGGTGAAATCTCAGGTCTTTTGACCTGCAAATCAGTTAATGCCCTCAATGAAGAGTTTGGAATACTTTAGTGGTGCATTCCACAAGTTTTGGGAGAGGGATGAGCTTAGAAAGAGTTGCAGAAGGCTCCAAAAGCATAGAAGCTTTGAATCAGGTGTTCAAAGCTTAGATTTAAGCTCAAATTAGTCCAGCAGAGAGATAAAAGCCTTGAGAATTGACTTAGATCGATTCAGTGAATCAAGAGAAGTTGATATGAGTAGGATTTAAGTTCAAATCTCAATGAAAAACCTCAAGATCAATGTTGGGTTTCAATTGAACCCAAACAGGTTAGATCATAGAATCTTTAATAAGTCTCAATGAAATCCAATCAAATAAGTTCTAAATAATTCTAAATCATCACAGAACTTATCCAATTCATTAAATCAAAGAATCATGCCTGATTTCCTATAATTGAACTTAGGTTTGACCAAACTCAAGTTAAGAGTTGACTTTTAAATCCACAGCTTCCCAGATCAAATTAAATACCTAATTTGACCTAATTCAACTCAAGGAAACAATTCCACACCTTAAAATCAGGTTTTGAGCACTTCAGCAGTGCTCTTAAGCTTCATCGCTTAAAATATGAAGGTGATGTATTCGTCAGAAGAAGCAAGAAGCTCTCAGTCCTAACCAAGACTTAGAATAGGTTCTCTAAAGTTATCTCATGCTTAAAACCTCAAGTAATGAGTCTCTCCAACTCCGTCGGAGTTGGAGAAGAAGACTGTTGACCAAGAGAGATTCACACTTGCACACAAGTTTAGTGAGTTCTTCTTGATCCTGAGATTACGAAGAAGTGATTTGGAGCTTCTCAAATCATTCCAAGGGCTGAGACTCTTAATTAGTTCGTCGAAGTTCACCGAAGCTCCGGTGAACACCGTTTGACTAATCGAGAGTGAATCTCCATGAATCACTCCAATGAGAGTCTTGATTGATTCCTGAGGTCACACAGATCCTCAGGAAAACATCAATTGATGCAATTGAAGAACATATACATGGATTCATCAATGAATCAGTAGAAACCAACATTGAGTTCACTTGAACTCAAGAACTCCTTAGGGGAACTAGTAAATAGGATTAGGCGATGATGTAAGTGTGATTAATTAGACGGATTAACTCCTCTTAGCTCGCCATTGACTGTAGCACAGAGGTTGAAGGTGGAAATTAGGCGTTTCATGTGTGAATGATCATAGATATAATTGGAGAGTAGAATGAGGCCCTAAGGTAGTGGAGAGGTGATGGAGAGCCTCAAGTGAGCGCGAACTAATCCGTGGATCTTCGCCATGGACAGCGGAGGTCTCCGCTGAAGGTAGAGTGGATTTAGGTGTATAAGTTGATAGATTTTAGACGGAAGAAGGTGAACAGTGATCGTGGTGAGATGAGGAAGGTGCTTAGGTGGTTAAAGACATGAATCGAAGTCTGACAAGGTCGGAATTGACCTCGCCAGAGTAGGAGAAGAAATGTGAAGTTTAGCTAATCTTCTCCTACTCCTACCATTACTCGCCTAATTGAAAAGTTAGAACTACGCCTAAGTGTTAAATCTACTTACCTGACGAAGGAGGTGAGGGATCTAACCGTTGGTAGGGCGAGAACAAGAACGAAATCAGACTTTGGTGAGGAGAGGAACTCCGGCCGATCGAAGTGGAGGGGAATCAAAGCTGTGGCGCACTCCAACGCCGTTGGTAGGGGGGAGGAGAGGAAGAGGAGGTGAGAGAGGTAGCGCTCCTCGGCGGTGGCATTCGAGAAAGGGAATGGGAAGACGTCGGAGCTAGGAGGAAACCTATTGGCGACCATATTGGGAAAGGGGGGAAAGGGTCACTCATAATCGGAGAGGTAGGGGGTATTTATAGGTGGAGCAAGTGGTTAAGGGGGAAGAACCTGGACGGGAATGGGTCTAGATAGATCCCAACTCACCGGTGTTGTCTCTGATGCTGGTGAGCTTCTTCGCCTAATCTAAATAGGATTTGAAGAAGATCCAAACCGTCGAATGGGAAGCTAGTGGTGAGCGGAACAATGGCAACTATAGTGAGGGAGTTTTAACATTGGATGAAAGGTGATTGGAGGGTACGGTCGCTAGACTTCCTCGTCTGTCAAAAACTAAAGAAGAAGATGAAGAAGAAAAGTGTTGTGTTCACAAGGGTCTTTTTGTAATAAAAATAAAGGATCTAATTGTTATAAAAGGACTCAATTGAAATGAAAATTAAGGACCTAAACGTAAAAGTTAGTTTTTAGGCTTATTTTAATTTATTTCTTTTTCAAATTTTTATATATAATTATAAATTAGGTAAATATTGTATTTATGCCTTGAAATTTTGTTTTTTTCCTTTTTAGCTATATTTATTTAAATGATTAATTTAATTAAGTTAATTATACACTTAGGTCTTAAATTAATTAAGTTAATTTAAATATTAAATATTTAGCTACATGATTATTAATTGAGTCCAATTTATTAATTAAATTATTATTAACATTAATTGATATTTAGTTTAGCATTTTTAACTTATTTTGAAGGTCCTTAGTATTTTATCCATTATAGTATAATTAACCTTCTATGAAGTGTATTCTTAGCTAATTAACTAGGGAAACTAGTTAATTAAAGATAGTTAGGAGCTATGATGAGTCTCTCATCAGTTGTTCCAGAACACAAGAGGAAAAAGCTTGGACTTAAGACAATTGACGTAGTTTTTCTAGGTTATGTTGATAATAGCCATAACTATAGATTTTTTGTTATGAAATCTGAGATTTTAGGTATAGATGTCAACACCATTGTTGAGCTTCGCTATGCTACATTTTTTGAGAATGTCTTCCCTATGAAGACTGAATTACCTCAAAATATGACTTCAAATGATCTAACCACCACATCTAATTCTATTCCTGGTCAAGTGGAAATGATGTCTAATATGGGGGCTAACTCTTCCTGTTCTAAACATAATCAAGTAGAAGAGTTTGAACCTAGGAGAAGTAAAAGACTAAGAGTTACCAAGGATTTGGGATGTGATTTTATTACTTACCAAATCGAGGGCGATCCCCCCACTTATCGTGATGCTATGGCTTCTTCTGAAGCTAAGCACTGGAAAGATGTCATTAAGAATGAGATGGACTCAATCATTTATAATGGCACTTGGGAGTTGGTTGATTTACCTCTAGGGTGTTCTACTATTGGGTGAAAGTGGGTGTTTAAGAGAAAACTCAGGCCTGACAGATCTATTGAAAGTACAAAGCTAGACTTATTGCCAAAGGGTTCAAGCAAATGGAAGGAATCGATTATTTTGATACGTATTCAACAGTAACTAGGACAACTACTATCCGGATGCTTATTGCATTGACTTCCATTTATGATCTCACTATCCACCAAATGGATGTGAAGACCGCCTTTCTTCATGGCGATCTTGAGGAGATCTTTATGGACCACCCTGAGGGATTTGTAGCTCCTGGGAATGAGAAAAAAGGTTTACAAGCTTGTTAAATCTCTTTATGATTTGAAACAAGTACCCATGCAATGGTATGAAAAGTTTGATAAGACTATACAGTCTTTTGGCTTTGTAAGTCGCAAATCTGACAGGTGTGTCTACTCTATAATTAAAGGTGATATGTGTATTGTCCTATGTCTATACGTAGATGATATATTATTATTTGGATCAGACATTAGAATTGTAAATGAAACTAAGTTGTTCTTGAGTAGTAAGTTTAAGATTAAGGATATGGGTGTTGCAAATGTGGTCTTAGGCCTTAAACTGATTCGGTCAGCAGAGAGGATACTTATTTCTCAATCTCATTATGTTGAGTTGATTCTTGAGAAATTTGGTTATGAAGATTGAAAGGCTGTAAGCACTCCTTTTGATTTATCAAAAACTCTCTATAAGAACAAAAGTGGAATGCCTGTTTCACAACTAAGATAA
This sequence comes from Thalassia testudinum, assembly GCA_037157565.1. Lineage (NCBI taxonomy): Eukaryota > Viridiplantae > Streptophyta > Magnoliopsida > Alismatales > Hydrocharitaceae > Thalassia > Thalassia testudinum. The sequence goes on from JAZHRO010000036.1 coordinate 141,250,911, forward strand.
TCACATATTATAGGAAGCTTGATGTATTTAGTTAACTGTACTAGACCGAATATTTCTTTTTCTGTGTCTAAGTTGAATAGATACACAAACTGTCCTGACTATACTCATTAGGATGCCTTAGAACGACTACTTAGGTACTTAAAGGGAATTTTTTCCTTTAATTTGCATTATGGTAAATATCCTACAATTTTAGAAGAATATAGTGGTGCAAGTTGGATCAGTCAAATGGAGGATTCCAGAAGTAATGGTATTATAAGGTATGTCTTTACCATTGGAGGTGATGTAGTCTCCTGGTAGTTTGCAAAACGGACCATTTTATCCCGGTCTACCTTTGAAGCTGAGCTATGTGCTTTGATGCCACTGGAATTGAGGCTGAATGACTAAAATGACTTCTTACAGAAATCCCTATGGTAGGTAAGCCAATTCTTGCAATATCTTTGCATTGTGATAGCACGACTATTATAGCAGAGATTAAGAGTTCAAAGTTTAATCAAAAATAAGGAGACATATCTATGATGCGAAAAGACGTCAACAATCATAAGAAAGTACTATTGTCGGGTTTTTTGTCCTCAGCAACGGCGTCAAAAATATGATGCGATCGACCACGGTTCGTACAAACAATCGTCGTTATTATTGTAGTATATGTCACAAATACAAACCATTATCGCATCAATTTTATTTATTTACATAATTTTTACTGGTTTATTCTAGGTTGTTCACTGGGAGACAGTTATTGATATACATCACTCTCTAAGTCCAACATTATTCTTTAATTTCAAAAAAATCAATTTTATGTACAATCATAAATGAATGAATTAATAAATAATCAATGAATAAAATAATAGCTTAATTATGTACAAAGGAATCAACTAAAATGCTTGCAAACACTTAATTACAAACAAGCATCAAACACTATAATTAAATATTATATACTATCTATTTATAACTTATATTACTAATACATATATATATAAACAATAATAAGTAATACTATATACTATGCTAACTTAACTAATATATTAACATCCATAGTAACATATATAGTATGTACAGCGATAGATATAAACATCGCTAAACCTTAGGAAAAAGTATGTACATAAGCTAAGTTAAAAATAAGATCTATACTGACACTTATTCTATCTACAGTGACGAATTATTATGTCGATAAAGCTAGAAGGTTATTTATATACATATATAGCTTAAACATTACCTATACTACATATACTTAATTTACATATACTTATTATTTACAGTATACACTTATATATACAATATATAAATTTATGTATACACTTCAGTCAGCTATTCTTTTCTTCTTCTTTTCTATGTCTTCAACACTTATCCCTTTACGGCTTTCATTCTCTATTTGTTCTCAACACTTAGCCATATTTTGTGTTCGCTCTCCTCTATTCTCTTCTTTCCCTTAACCCTTCATTAAGCTCTACTTAGTTCAAAAACTAGGTTTTAAGGTTGGTGGGCGACCTTTTTGAGGGATACGTAGCACCCTTAACAGGTGGGACCAGACCCCTACTAGGGCCACCCTAGTTCGTTTAATTACCCATTAATATCGATTTAAGCTCAAAATCAGGCTTAATCAAGCCCTCGCACAATGTCAGGCCCCCAGCCCACACTGCACACACCTCACAAATCATCACAGAATACTCATAACAATGCTCAGAATATGCTCAGGGGAAGGGTTATGTTGTGCATTGAGCACATGACGACTGAATAGCCCTTAGAAAAGAAAATCAACTTATAGAGCTTTAGGCGCTCTTCGCCACACGATGTGGCACTATGTTTAGCACTACCCAGCGTTGGAATTCCAACGTAGACGTGCAGCATTTGGGATTTGGCCCTCGATTTGAGGGACATAAATTATTGTAAATGAAAATTAAATTATGGGAAACTAAAGTATTTACTATATAAATAAATTCAGTAAATTCTGCAGTTTATACATATTGTATTTTACGTTTTATTTCTTAATTACGTATAAATTAGTTAATGTATAGTCTAATTGACCTTATACAGTATTAATATACATATTAAGGTATTTAATAAAGATTTTTATTCAATTTTAAAACATTTATTTCAATTTATTTACATTTAAATAGCTTATTTTGGGTTATTTTATATATAAATTAGATATAACTAATATAATACATTATAAATATAGTTAAATTAGCTCAATTTACTTAAAATACAGTATTAGAACTATACAGTATAAATTAGTTTAGTTTTAACTTAAATTACTAATTTATTTTAATTTAATTTAATAACTTAACTAGTAACTTAATAAATTAATTATTTATTCTGTATATATATTTAAATTATGATACAGGGTTTATGATGTACATTATATACATATAAATACGTATGCACAATTTCAATACTAAATATGCTTATTTAAAGAATTTATTAATTCATATAGTTTATTAGTACATATAAATTAGTATAATTAATAAATAGTTATATAAATAAGCTATATACAGTTTAAGTTATCTCAGATACTTAAGTTACATTAGATAGTATATTCATAAGTTAATTATACTCTATATATATCTATTTTACAATATTTACACATATAGCTTACTATATACCATATATCTACAAGTATTTACATAGTATACAATTGGTTTTTAGGTATTTTTAGGGTTTTTTTCACTTTTTATGAGTTTTGTATATTTTGTGGGAATAGGGGATGAGAAAGAAAGAGAGGGATGAGAAGAATGGAGATGTGTTGGTGTTTTTGTATTAAGGGGTTTTTATTGAGTTTTAATGTAGACTGAACCGTCGGCTGGTGTGTTCTATCAAGTCAGGGGTTCAGAATATCATGAAACTTGGTATACACTTAAAAATATACCTGATTTTCACCAAGATAGGTTTATTTTATTTTTTTGAAATTTTTCTCAAGTTTTTATTTATTTACAAAGTTAGCACATTCTGGGCCTTTAAAGAGTATTCCAAGTGAACCTAAGGCCTAGAATGGAACTCTAATGGCTGGATAGGCAGTGAATTGCCTCAAATATGCTTAACACATTATAAAGAAATATTAAGAACAATTAAGCATGAAATTCAACTAACATTTCAATTATTTCTACTTTTGGACGGTTAGGCAAAAATCTTTAGCTGACAAAAAAAAAATGAATAGCTAAATTGACAAGCAATTAAATGCATTTAAAAATATATAATAGTACAAGAATGCTTGTGCACATGCTACACAACCTTATATACATGTCAGTTATTTAGCAGAACCTAATCCTAGCCTACTGTCCCAAGAGTTTCAGACCAACATCAGCAGCAGCAGCAAGAACAAAGCTGTTACTGAAATCCAATACCACGGCAGTAGCAATTCAGGTACTGCCCAAACATCCTCCATATAGACCAGATGTCTTAACATGTTCTCAAAACCTTGCTGCAATTTATAAAAATCAGAGAAAATAGATCTGCAGCAAGTCTAGAACCCACATATCATCTTTTATCTACTGATTCAGTCAACTATATCTCGAATCAGACTTGAGAAAGCCTGATCAGAAATACAAAATAACTTGATCAGGAAATAAGAGATGGATCTGAATTGGAATGTAACTGCATCATGCAACAATTTGATATGTCTAGATGGGATTAAAAAAAACACACAAATCTCTAAAACCAAATCTTGATAGGGACTAAAAATTTCATAAAAACCATTCTCAGATGTTCAACTTTTAATCAAAATCCCTTGCCAATGTTATCCCGTCAAATCAAATTAGAAAAATAGCAGATCTAACACTTTCTAATACTATAGACAGCATGTGGAAAGTATTAGAATCCACCCAATAAATTCAGTTGGATCCCATTATGCAACAAACCTTAAGGGATATTGAAAATCCCTTAGGTGAAAATCAAAATCTCAAAAAATAAATCCATGGTTAAAATCCTAAACAGAGCCTCCAATCAACATAGTTGATCTTTCTTGGCTCTACAAAGCATTCAAAACATTAGAAACCCTAAAAAAGAGCAGATCTGATCATGGCTCATCTGACATGAATTCTGACATCAGAATCCATCTTAGATTCACAGCCATTCAGTGAATTACACAAAAATGCCTCAATTTGCTCGATCAAAGCCATTCAAAACTTAATTAATACAAAATCTTGCAATCTTGTGTAAAATCCAAATTTAAAGTAGATCAAACAAACTGATTCAATTTTCAGCTCAGATCAGGGGCCTTTGTGAACAAATGAAGTGAGTGAGAAACCCCTAAAATGGATTTGAGTGCAAATCCTCATCTCAAAGCTTGAAAGTAATGAGATGGGGATTTGACTCTAAATGTATGGGTGGATTGCAAAGAAAATTACGAGAAAATCAGAAGCGAAAATGAAAATATGTAGAGGGAGAAAAACATGGTCAATGTGTGGGTGAATTCGTCCCCTCTAATCTAAAATGATCAGATGTTACGACCCGATTCCCGGATCCCTACAGGACCCGAGATCGGCTCGCCTTAACTAATCCCAAGACCCAGTTGTCCAATAAGAAATAACCAAAAAGCAGGAAAGTAAACCACATTCACATATGCAATATAACTAACAAGAAGAAACGTACAAAGCAGTAAAGGAAAGTAAATCTACTGTTCCATTACATACCACCACAACAACAAAGACAACGAAAACGAAAGTAAATAGTAGAGACAAATAATAACTAAAGGTCCAATACTTACTACAATAGTAAAGGAACAAAAAGGAAGTACTGAAAACTATGGTTGGGCTCGACTGGGCCCAGCACCCCCCGCAGCCATAAGCTCAGGCTGCTCACTCTTCGTCCTGAACAGTATTATGAAAAGACAGAGTCAGCGAACGCTGAGTTGAGTAGTATCTATACTATTTAAAACAGTAAAAGCAACATGTTTAATTCTCCTTTTTATTTATCTGTTTATGTGTATTTCCTTTTCACCCATTTTTCTCAAACATCCAGATATTTTTGATCTTGCATGTTCCTCATGGGAACGATCTTGAATGTAGTCTTTTCCGTAAAGTAGAAGGTACATGTGGTGCTCTCCTGGCCGGGAGAGTCTCCCGTGGTAGTGCTACACCCAGTCAACCACCCTGAGGTCACTGTCAAGACGTAGCGGTGACTACGGTAAGCGTGATGAGCGCACGGGTAGCTACCCCGCACTGACACGCGGTCAATCGTTTCTGCTAGCGGGTACTCTCAAAGTATAGCACAGAACAGTATAGGGCCTTTCCCTCTCAGAACAGGGGTCTCGCCCTCAGAACCAAACAAGGGTCTCACCCCTCCACAGTCCGCACACCCTCATCTAACTACCCCAGTTTACCCAGAGGGCCTAACAAGTCGGTGTAGGGTGGCTAGCTGAACCCCGAGCCCCATGGGGTGGCTAGCTCTCTCCCTACACTAGTAGCTCACCTCGGTACCGCATACACGAGTGCCAACAGGAGTCGGTGTAGAGTGGTCAATCCTAACACCAGGTCTCAACCAAAGGGCGACTAGCTCCGCGTTATACGAAAAGGTTACAGTTGTTCTCCTTGGTACCACGTACTCAAGGGCTAACACACTTCCCGTCTACATTGCAGGTTTCCATCTAACCACAGGAGTTCTCCTGATTCCCTGTAGGGTTCATGCTCATGTTCACCCCATTTATTCCGATCCAGATTTCACCATCACAATTCATTTCTCGTCCATATACAGGCAGCTCGTGTTTCCATAATTCAATACATGCAACTGATGATTTCACAAGTAATTGTTCATTAATTACATGCAGCTCATATTCTAACAGGCAGGTCACAACTATATTACAGGCAATTGCTAGCAATTTAACTCAATCATGAATGCAAATATATCATACAGTTCCAACGGTTCATCCATTCCTCTATCCTAGGGTTCATGCTACATTCTAGGGTTCCATTCGGCTATTTCCACAAGCACATTCTTATTAAATATTATTAATAGAATTAAACCACTCTACCAGGCAATTCGGGAGTAATGGGGGCTCGAACCGCAAATCCAAGTGTCTCTACGAGCCCCAAACATGCAATAGGCTGAAACCCTATACCTGGGAATACATCACAAAAGGAGAGTTTAGAACAGTGTACAACGAACTCTAGTACGTAGAGGAACTCACGAGGAAAGTATAGGTATTTCGTTTGCGTAAAATGGACCCCGATCGGACCCCAAATAGGTCAAAAACTTGCCTACTGTTCAAAATCAGACGTCTAGGAACAAGTCCAGACATCTTAAAAGGTACCAAATCCTTACCTCAAGTCCCTACATTGTCCTCAGACGTCCAGGCCTTCTCTGCGATCGTCTAAAGGCAATTCCAGATGTCGAACAATGCCTCTGGTCGTTTGGACGCACCTTCGGACGTCTGGTGATCTAATCAAACATCCAAAAGCACGTGGGAAAGCGTTTCACGCTCCTTCCCAAGGCTGCTCTTGCGTACGACAACCGTAGGCCCCCAAATTAGGCCAAACCATGCATCTGCGGTGAGGCCTGCATGGCCGTAACCGCGAAAAAGAATGTACCTTCGCGATAAATGGGCTTTCAGACGTCTAGCCTTAGCTCCAAACATCTAGGTATCCCGTCAGCCATCTGGACTCAACTCCAAACATCTGATACTGGAAAACTTCCAGTATCATGACCTACTTCCAGCGCTCTCTGCCCGCTCCGCCTCACACCACTGCAACTCCAGCCGCTGCAGAGGGTCAGGAGGCCGTCTCCCCGAGCTCTCTCCTCCTCCCGCACGCACCCGCAGTGGCCATGCGAGCTCCACCGAGCTTCCATCGAAGCTCCCCGACCTTGGCCTCCTCCTCCTCCTCCCACGCTCTCCTCCTTCTCCCTCTCGCTCTCCCTCGCTCGTCTCCTCTCGCCACTCCTGCATAGCTCTGAAGATGGTGGTGGTGGCTGGTGTGTGGAATGGAGAGGAGAGGAGGGGGGCTTATATAGACGGCGTTGGGGGTTTAGGGTTTGGGAAAGGAAGGAAGGGAGAGAGAGAAGAAGAGAGTTTTGCACATCGCCCGCGTGCAGAGCGTAGTGTGCGTACAAAAATTTCATTTTCATACGTCTGGGAAAAGGTCCAGACGTCTAGACAGATGTCTGACTGAGACTCCAGACGTCTTAAAAGGCTAAAAGTGTGACGGGTCATTACATCAGAGGAGGTTCAGTTGGGCAAATCTATGCTATAACTACTCCTATGCTAAGCTACAATCATGTATCACAGATTAGTTCTAACGTACAGCTAAATTCTACTGCTAATGACGACGAATGGGGTGAGGAGACTAGCAGCTGATGAAGATGTCCAAAGTCTGCCACCCGGTCGGCTAGCAGTGAGTGAAATTGGGGAGGGAAACACCAACTCTATCACAGTCGGGGGTTCTGCATACCATGAAACCTGGTATGCAGTTAGAAAACTATCTGATCTTCAATCAAACAGTTTTATTTTATTTTTCTAGAGTTTTTATATAGTTTTTATGTATTTACCAATGAAGCACATTCTAGGCCTAAGAAGGGTTTTCTAAGTGTGTTAAGGCCTAGAATGGATCCTAAGGAGTCTAAAAAAAAAGTGAACTGCCTTGAATATAGTCAGTATAATATATATTAGAGACATATGAAATAAAGCATGCAAATAAATGTATATTTCAATTAGTTTCACTTAATGGACAGTCAGGCTTAACAGTTAGCTGACAAAGGGTTTAAAACAGAATTACAAGCATTCAAACGATGTTAAAAATCAATTGTAATACAGGAAAGCTTGTGTAACAGTTAAACACAACTTTATACATTAGTCAGATATTTCAACAACTAAACCTAAGACCTACTATCCTAGAATTCAGATTAGCTACTGATGGAACTCAACCCAGCAACAGCAGCATCACAACAGCAGCTACAATGAACAGCAATCACAGCAGCAACAAACATCAACAGTAGTTGAAGCTGCTGACTCCAACCAATGCATCAAACCAGATTGAATTCCAGACGGCTTAACTACTACTGAAGTTACTCCATCTGAAATGAAATCAAGTCTGTAGCAAGGAAGGGAATATAGCTGCAATTGCAGCAATTTACTATGAATCTGGGATTAAAACACATGAGGCATAACTCAGAAATTCCCTCAACACCATCTGACAAGGGTTTCAATTCTCATAAAAAACACTCAATAATACAACTCAAACTCAAGAACCTTTGTCAATAAAATCTCATCAAATAAAATCAGAAGAAAAGCTGATCTAACTCTTTCTAATGCTATAGACAGCATGTAGAAGGAGTTAAATCAGTCAATTTAAATCATCAATTCAAATCCCAGATTCTGGAACCTTAAGGAGTATTGAGAACTCCTTAGATTGACAATCATCATTGCCTTTAACAAACAGCTCATGAATACAAGATAGAATCTCAAATCACCAAAGTGATTTTCCTTAGCTCTATCATGCATTCAATGCATTAAAATCCTTATAAAAACTCAGATCAGATTATGGCTCTTCTGAGATTAATTCTGACATCAGAAACATCCTAGATTCCTTGCCAATAAATGAAAAAGAATCAAAACTCTTCAGTTTGTAAGATCAAAACATTCAAAACCCAATTGAGTAAAAATCTTTGAAATCTGAGTTAATGAAAAATCCGACAAATTGATTACTTTTTAGCTCAGATCAGGGGCTTTGTGACAAAACATGAGATGAGTGAGAAACCCCTAACATGATCTTTGACGCCAATTTCAGATCTGATATCAAAAGATAATCAAATCTGAAATTAGGTCAGATGAGTGGGTGAATTGCGAGAAATAAATCGTGGGAATCAAAAGCGATATGGAAAATATGAAGAGGGAGAAATCTTATGAAAAATGGTTGTGTGAACCATCCCCTCTGATCTGGAATGATCAGAGGAGGTGAGGGGGGGTAACTCTATGCTACTTCTACTGCTACGGATAATCTAACAGAACAATTGAATTAAACACTACAATTACTCTAATTCTACTGCTAATCTACTTAACTACAGTTACAACTAAATTGCAAAATATTAAATCTACTCTAACAGGAAGAATGGGACCTATGGGTCCTTAGCCGGTGGCTAAGGAGGAAGAAGAGAAGGAGATGACTCCAGCGGAGGGAAAAGTCTGCTAGTGAAGCTTCTAGGTCATCCTCAAGTGCTACGTGGTCCTTAGCGACGAGGAGGTCGAATAGAAGTCGGTGATTTCACAGCCGATGGTTGTGAAATCATGGAATTGATGGGGAGGAGAGGCTGGAGTGGACAAATGATCGCTAAGAGATGTAGGAGAGAGCGATCCCCTGCGCGCGCGACCACTGAGGTGCTTAAGTAGCAAACTTAGTGGCTCAGATCACCGCGCAAGTGAAAATAATCGATGAAGCAATTGGTGGCAAGGATGAGAGAAGAGGGGCACACGGTGAGCCAACTCAAAAACTGACCGTCGGATGGGATCTGGGGAGAAGGGTGAGCGTACGTGCCGCTTCGCGTGAAGCTTCGATTCGGATCGAGCCGCAGATCAAAATCACGAGAGAACGGACGGCCAAGATGTACCCCGTTCTTCGTGCACTACAGTGCGTGCGAAGAATAGCAGGCGGCAGCGAAATGTTGGAAAAATTGCAGGGAGGACCCCTTCACGAAGTGGTAGAAAAATAGTACTCAGGCCCATAAGTGGAGGAAATTGTAACAGGACGGACCCTAAGAGCTTTCAAAGAGGTCCCTGCGGGTTACAAGTAGGTCCAAAAAGGATTTCTAAAGAAGAGAATATGATGCATGAAGGACCTAAGTGTAAACTTTATATTTCAAGGCCTAAATGATGTCCAACTTCCTTCAAATTTTTACATGCGCTCATTTGAACATTTAAGAAATTAAGTGTACTTTTGATTTACACTTTTAACTTGTTTATGTGTTCAATTAATGCATGGATCACCATTTGACCTTTATCTTCAGAATATCTCGTTTTATGACCTAATTATGCAATTTTAACATAGAATCAAGGTTTTAGGTCTTTTTCTTTGATTCCCACACTTAACCCTTTTTATCTGTTAATTTGATGTTGTTTAACCCAGTGTCTAGCTTAACTTCATCTTTTTAACTATGATGAGTAGCCACTCATCAGAAGGTTCGATTGAAATCGAGCCACAGATCAAGTGATAAGAGAGATCGACGGCCAGGATAGCTTGAGTTCCTCGCGCATGAACAGTACACCCGCAGATGCAGGTGAACGTAGCTCTTTTGGTGATTTTGCAGGGTATACCCTTCTGCGAAGGGGTAGAAAAATTGCAGGAAAGCCCATAAGTGGTTAAAAAGTATAACAGAACAGTCCTTTTAGGCTTGCAGAGTGGTCTCTGCGGTCTACAAGCAAGTCCCTAGAGGTTTTCTAATAAATGAAATGTAATACACTAAGGACCTAAATGTAAATCTTTAATTTCAATGCCTTCATGATGTCCAAATGCATCCAAGTTTTTATATAAGCTTAATTGAACATTTAAGAAGTTAATTATACTTTTGATTTAAACTTTTGAGCTCATTTATGTGTTCAATTTGCATGTGGATCACCATTAAAGCTTTTTCACAAGAATATCTCATTTAATGACCTAATTATGCATTTATGACCCGGTCCTAAATCCCTACAGGATCTGAGATTGGCTCACTTTGGTTTATCCCAAGATCCAGTCGTCCAACAAGAAATAACCAAGTAACATTCAACAAACCACAATCACACAAATACAATAACTAAGCAAAAAGAAAATTTCAACAGTGGAAAGAGAACAGTAATATTACAACCATCACATCAAAGAGTGCATGTAACATAATACAAAGCTATAAAAACTCACTATCAAGCAATAGAACTAAAGCTAGGCTCGACTAGGCCCAGCATCCTCAGCAGCCGGTAGCTCGGGCTGCTCAAATCCTTGACCTGTATAAATTTTATTTAACTGGAGTCAGCTAACACTGAGTAAAGTGGTGGCTAAAAAGTAACATGCATTTAACATAAAATTTTTCATTTTCTAATTCTATTATACATGTCAGTGCGTAGAGATCTCTAATTAGGATTTGTTAATTAATCTTCTGGTTCCCTATAGGAACGATTTTTCTTGTAGCCTCCCGTGATATACGATGCCCACGTGGCACTCTCCTGGCCAGGGGAGTCCCACCGTGGTAGTCCTATACTCGATCTACCACCCCGAGGTCACGGTCGTGACGTAGCGGTAACTACGGCACACGTGATAAGCACACAGGTAGCTATCCCGCTCTGGCACGCGGTCAGTCGTTTCTGCTAGTGGGTACTCCTCAACGTACAGTGCGGAACAGTGTAGGGCCTTGCCCTCTCAGAATAGAACTGGGGTCTTTCCCCTCAGGGGTCTTTCCCCTCCTTAGTCAGCGTACCCTCGTCCGACTACCCTGGTTTGCCCAACGGGTTGACGAGAGTCGGTGTAGGGTGGCCATACCTAGCCCCGGGCCCCCTAGGGCGGATAGCTCCCCCTACACTAAGTAGCTCACCTCGGTAGCACGTACACGAGGGCCAGTAAGAGTCGTCATAGAGTGGCCAAACCCACCCCGGGTCCCAACCCAAGGGCGGCAAGCTCCCCTCTACACTACAAGGGATAGTTGCTCTCTTCCGTACCATGTACACAAAGGTCAGCTTACCTCCCTTAACAGCTGCCCATTGGCAGCAAATTCCTAGAACCATCCGGTTCTCCGTAGTACGGTGTTCTTGTTTACATTCCCCGTGGGATTCGTACAGGAGTTTCTTTTTTTTTTTCACATCCGAGTTGGAATGTTCGGAACAAACAGTTCAAGTTTCATTTTATTACAGTAGGGGTCCATTTTAGATTAAAACGGACAGTTTTTTATTACTCAATCATTCACATGCATTTTCTTCTAACCCTAGTGTTCATGCCAAGACCTAGGGTTCAAGAATTTATTTCGAATATACATTTATTCCTTCCTAGGGTTCATCTCAAGTCCTAGGATTACTTACTCGCATGTATTAAATTAGAGATTTAAGGTTGTAACCACTCTACCTGGGTAACCGGGTGGAATGGGGGCTTGTACAGTGGCTCCCGACATCTCCACAGCTCCCGTACACCCGATGGACTGGAGACCTAAAACATGGATTGATGAGCCAAAAGGTTCAGAAAGATATAGACAATGTATCATTATATAGAGAAACTCATATGGAAAACAGAGACGGTTCATTTGCGGAAAAGCGATAATAATAGGGCTTTACACGGCCCAAAACACGCTATCAGACGGAAATCAGACGTCTGCGAAAGGTCCCAGATTTCTTAAAATACTTTTCAGGGATACCTCTCTCGGTGTTCCGCTATTAGATGTCAGGAACTCAATGCCGACATCCAAGGACTCTGTCAGACGTCTAGGGGTGCTCCCGGACGTCTTAAACTGCCTCGGCTACGCTCCCGCCCTCTGACACATACACGTACGCTGTCAGGACTTGTCAAAGAGGAAAAGTACGGAAAGCAGATCTCTACCAGACGTCTTGCTCTACCTTCGAACGTCCGGTAAGACGTCTAGGTGTCTCTCCGGTCGTCTAATTTCGTGGAAAAATGACTTCCGCGGAATCGCTCTGGCTCCCCTTACCTGCAGATGCTGCAGCAGAACGGCGCTGCACTTCCGCCCTCATGCTTCCTCTCGCTCGGCTCTCCGCTCTTTACTCGCTCTCGCCTTCGCTCTGCTCTCGGCTACGAGTGGACAACGAAGAGGAGGGGGAGAGGTTTACAAAGAGAGAGGTGGTGAGGGGGGCTGAAAGGCAAAGCATGGCATGGAGTGGCGTCACAGGAGAAGGCGCGGTGAGGGAGGAAGTATGGCTCTCGTACGTTGCGCGCTAAAAGCATTTTCAAACGTCTTGTGAACATCCCAGACGTCCTAACAGACGTCTGGTGAACATCCCAGATGTCTTAAATGGCCCAAGGGGTGGTGGGTCGTTTCAATATAACAAACTTAAAGGAAGTTTCATCCCTGAAACTTGAACTGACTAAGGTGCGAAAAGTATAACGTAGCAGTGTATAACAAACTTAAAGAGGACTGAAGTAGGTCAGAAGAGTCATACCTTCGAAGAGTTCCGGGTACTGCTCTCGCATCGCCGACTCAGGCTCCCAAGTTGCCTCCTCGTACCGTTGGCTTTTCCATGGGACTATCACCAGGGGTACTTCCTTCCGCCTCAACCTCCGAATGGCTCAGTTTAGTATCTGTATTGGTCTCTCGGGGTAGGATAGGTCATCTCCTACTTCGATGCTCTTGTGGCTAAGGACATGGCTGGGGTCGGCGATATATTTTCTGAGGTTGGACATGTGAAACACGTTGTGCACTCCAAAAAGCTAGGAAGGAAGGGCAAGCCGGTAAGCGACAGGTCTTACCCGCTTTAAGACCTCAAAGGGTCCAACATATCTCAGTGCAAGCTTCCCTCTCATCCCAAACTGCTGCAAGCCTTTCATCGGTGAAACATGGAGAAAAGCGTGATCTCCAACCTCAAATTGTACCTCCCTACGCTTCAGATCGACGTAACTCTTTTTCCTGCTCTGGACAGGACACAGTCGTCAATGGATCTGCTCGATCACCTCCTGACTCTGGTGTATCAGACGGGGGTCGACCTCCCATTTGGTCCTTACCTCTACCCAACTCAAGGGGGTCGTACACTTTCTCCCGTACAGAGCTTCATATGGTGCCATGTCAATGCTCGAGTAGTAACTGTTGTTGTATGCGAATTCTGCTAGCGGAAAATGCTCCTCCCAAGAGCCTCTCCAGTCCAATGCGCAAGCATGCAGAAGGTTCTCAAGGGTTTGAATGGTGCGCTCTGACTGTCCGTCTGTCTAGGGGTGATAGGATGTACTGAACTTTAGACAAGTCCCCAAGGCTCGCTGAAATTCTGCCTAGAACTGGGAAGTGAAACGAGTGTCCCTGTCTGAAATAATTTCGCGGGGAACCCCGTGAAAGCGTACTATGTCTCTGATGTATCTCTCTGCCAACTGTGCTGGTCCATAAGTGACTCGGATTGACAAAAACTGTGCCATCTTTGTTAATCTATCCACAACCACCTAGACTGCATCGTGCCCTCTCTATGTCACAGGTAACCCCACTACCAGATCCATAGTGACACTTTCCCACTTCCATTCTGGAATGGGAAGTGACTGCAATGGCCCTGCAGGCCTCTGATGCTCGGCCTTCACCTGCTGGCATATCAGACACTGCTGGACGAAAGGGCCAACATCCTGCTTCATGCCTCTCCAGCAAAAATCACGTCGTAGGTCGTGATACATTTTCGTGTTCCCATGACGTATTGTAAATCTGGATCCATGAGCCTCAGTCAAGAGCTCCCTCAATAGCTCCTCATCTCTAGGAACGCACAAGCATCCCCTCATACATAGAACTCCGTCAGTGAAAGAGAAATCTCCTGGGTTCCCTGTCAATACTCGATCTCGCTGTGCCCGTAGATATGAGTCTATCATTTATTAAACCATGATGCGATCCATCAGCTCTGGTCGTGTCTGCCTCACGACTGTCACTACCCTGCAATAACCCTGTGTCTCCTGGAGTCGCCAGGTGCTCAACTCCTCCATGAGCCGCCAACTTTGTGCTTGTAAGCAAGCCAAGTAGGCGGGCGCCTTTCGGCTCAGGGCGTCAGCCACCACATTGGCCTTTCCTGGGTGGTAAGAGATGCTGCAATCGTAGTCCTTCAAGAGTTCCAACTAGCGTCTCTGCCTCATGTTGAGCTCCTTCTGGTCAAACAAATATCTGAGGCTCTTGTGGTCAGTGAAAATCTCGAACGTCTCTCCGTACAAATAGTGCCCCTAGGTCTTCAATGCTAGGACGACTGCTGCCAGTTCTAGGTTGTGGGTGGGGTAGTTATGCTCGTGGGGCTTCAGTTGCCGCGAAGCATATGCGACAACATGACCCCGCTGCATAAGTACACCCCCCAATCCCTGCAACGAGGCATCTGTGTAGACGACGAATCCGTCACTGCTGTCAGGGATGGTGCGTACTGGAGCTGAGGTCAACCTCTCTTTCAGCTTCTGAAAGTAAGACTCACAATCGTCTGTCCAAGCGAAGGGTACGTCCTTCCGAGTCAAATGAGTCAAAGGATGGGCAATCTACGAGAACCCTTGGATAAATCGTCTATAAGAACCAGCCAGCCCCAGGAAACTACGTATCTCTGTTACCGAACGCGGTCTCTCCTACCTGAGTACTGCCTCTACCTTGGCTGGATCCACAGTTAAACCGTCCTCTGAGATCACATGGCCCAGGAAGGTGACTTGTCTCAACCAGAATTCGCATTTGCTGTATTTGGCGTACAATCTGTGTCGTCTCAAGGTAAACAAGACCATTTGAAGGTGTTGCTTATGCTGCGTCTGGTCTCGTGAATAAATGAGCACGTCATCGATGAAAACAACCACGAACTGATCTAGATACTGCCGAAAAATGCGGTTCATCAAGTCCATGAAGGCGGCAGGGGCGTTGGTCAATCCAAACGGCATGACCAAGAACTCGTAGTGGTCGTACCGTGTACAAAAGGCTGTCTTGGAGATGTCAGTCTCCCTAATCCTCAGCTGATGGTATCCTGACCTCAGATCTATTCTTGAAAATACCGTGGCATCCCTCAACTAGTTGAAGAGGTCATCTATGCGTGATAACTGGTACTTGTTCTTGACGGGGACCCTATTCAGCTGTCTGTAGTCAATGCATAGTCGAAGAGTACCATCCTTCTTTCTCACAAATAGGACAGGGGCTCCCTACGGAGAGGCACTGGGCCTGATGAAACCTTTCTCTAGCAGGTCCTGTAGCTGTGTCTTGAGCTCTCGTAGCTCAAGCGAGGCCATTCGGTACGGTGCTGAAGAAATGGGGCCTATCCCCGGTATCAGTGAGATCTAGAACTCGATCTCGCGCTTAGGTGGCAGACCTGGCAGCTCCTCTGGGAAGACATCGGGGTACTCACAGACCACCGGAATACTCTGTATACTGTCCACGGGGCCGGGCTCTACTAGAATGCAAGCAAGGAAGCCCTCGCATCCTTGACTCAATAGCTTCGCTGCTCGAAGTGCGGAGATGCATTTGAATCCTCCGTCTACAAGCTGGCCGTGGAACTCGAAGGGAGGCAGCCGTGGTATGGAGAAAACGATCTTCCTCCCAAAACAATCTACAAGGGCATGGTATGCGGCCAACCAGTTCATCCCTAAGATTACACTAAAGTCATCCATCGGGATCATGATCAGGTCTATCGAGAGACTGTATCCCCCTATCATGACCTCACAGTTAGCGAGAACCTCCTCGGTAACAAATACCTGCCCACCTGGTCCTCTAATCAGGAAGTGCTCCTCTAAAAGTACACTGCTCACTCCCGTGCAGATAGCGAAACTTGTAGAAATAAACTAATGCGTAGCTCTGGAATCGAAAAGAGTGTAGACGAGTCTGCCAAAAATAGTAACCATACCTACCACTACAGAGCCCGAAGCTCTGGCATCTCCGTGAATTAGGGCGTTAACACGCCCTTCAGTCCTCGATGCAGGAGAAACAGCTGTGCTCTAGGTCGGGCGGGAGGCAGCGGACCGGTACCCTCCTCGTGACTACTGTCCTCCTCCTCGGGGCTGGTATCCGCGGCCGCCAGATCGGCCTCCAGTGCTCGGTGCTAGGAGTGTCGATTGTGCTTCAGTCCTAGATGGACAATTCCTCTGTATGTGACCCAGCTGGCCACACTGATAGCAGAGGGGTACGCGACTTCCCTCTGTCTATTGTCCCTTTTGGTGACTGAGCAGGGATTTGCTACAATCAGCTGATCCCGGTCGGGGACCCCCATAGGTCCCTGGTGGACCCACAGAACGGGACGGTTCCCCTACTGGTGTCTGGTGCATCCTCTCCCGGCGACCCTGTGAGTGCTTTTGCGGGTAGGGCCTCTTCCGTCCTCCTTCACCAATATCTCGTGCGGACAAGTTGGTCTCCTCGTAGGTCATGGCAGCCTCGACTACGTGGGAGAAGGTAGGCAGCTTCAGGGGCTTTACATACCCCTGGATGGCAGGTCGGAGACCCTCAGTGAATCTCCACAGGCACTCCTCCTTGGTGGATGTGGTTGTCGAGGCGAAGCGTGACAGCTCCAGAAAACATGTACTGTCATTGCCCCTTGGCGGAGAGTGTGGAACTCCCGCCTCCTCTAATCCTGCCAAGTCTGTGGGAAGTACTGCTCACAGAAGAGCACCACAAACCAATCCCACGTCAGTTCTCCTTCCTCCTGTCCTCTGACTGCCTTCCACCACCTGTGGGCTGCACTCTCCAGCTGCTACGTGGCAAAGGCCACGCAGCATTCTGCAGGAGGACAGAGGGTGTAGAAGATCTTCTCCATCTGTTCCAGCCAATCTTCTGTCTCAGACGGGCTTTCCTCCCCCTTAAAAGAGGGGAGCTTCAGCTTCCTGAATTGGCTGAAAATCTCATGGTGTAGCCGCAGCGGAGGAAGGGGTGCACCTCCAGGCAAGGAAGACTCATGCCCCAAAGTGTCTAAAGGGGGCGGTAGAGGATCACTCCCTCCCCCTCCAGCTCGTCCAGCGCCATGGCGGCTTTCCTGCCCCATGGAGGATTCCCCCTCCGCATCCCCAGGAAGGGAAGGCTGAGGAGGAGGCTGATGGAGCTCCTCCCGTATAAGACTCCAGATCAGTTGGGCGAGGTCCGGGGCCTAGATGCCTGGAAGGAGAGGTGGAGCGGCTCTATCTTCGGCCATCGCTCGTCCTCCCCTGCGACCACGTCCTTGGCCACGACCACATCCGTGGCCTTCCTCAACAGCTCCTTGGCGAGGCATTTCCTACTCAAAGATCGAGGAGGAACGAGATTATTGGTGCCTGTTTGACCAAAGAGGAGATGTGAGACTCGGATACAATAACTAAGAGAATATGTTGTGATGGCCATCTTAGTTACATGTACAAGTGTGGTGTTTTTCAAACTAGTTGATTCATTTCTCGGGACAACCTTGCTCTGATACCATATTGTCACGACCTAGTCCCAAATCCCTACAAGATCTGAGACTGGCTCGCTTTGGTTTATCCAAAGATCCAGTTGTCTAACAAGAAATAACCAAGTAACATTCAATAAACCACAATCACACAAGTACAGTAACTAAGCAAAAAGAAAATTTCAACAGGGGGAAAGAGAACAGTAATATTACAGCCATCACATCAAAGAGTACATGTAACATAATACAAAGCTATAAAAACTCACTATCAAGCATTAAAACTAAAGCTAGGCTCGACTAGGCCCAGCGTCCTCAGCAGTGGCTCAGGCTGCTCAAATCCCTGACCTGTACAGAATTTATTTAACTGGAGTCAGCTAACGCTGAGTAGAGTGGTGGCTAAGAAGTAACATGCATTTAACATAAAATTTTTCATTTTCTAATTATATTATACATGTGGGTGTGTAGAGATCTCTAATTAGGATTTATTAATTAATCTTCTGGTTCCCAATAGGAACGATTTTGCCTGCAGCTTCCCGTGATATAGGATGCTCACGTGGCACTCTCCTGGTCGGGGGAGTCCCACCGTGGTAGTCCTATACTCGGTCTACCACCCCGAGGTCACGGTCGTGACGTAGCGGTGACTACCGCACACGTGATAAGCGCGCGGGTAGCTACCCCGCACTGGTACGCGGTCAGTCGTTTCCACTAGCGGGTACGCCTCAACGTACAGTGTGGAACAGTGTAGGGCCTTGCCCTCTCAGAACAAAACAGGAGTCTTGCCTCTCCTCAGTCCGCGTACCCTCGTCCGACTACCCCGGTTTGCCCAACGGGCTGACGAGAGTCGGTGTAGGGTGGCCATACCTAGCCCCGGGCCCCCTAGGGCAGATAGCTCCCCCCTACACTAAGTAGCTCACCTTGGTACCACGTACACGAGGGCCAATAAGAGTCATCGTAGAGTGGCCAAACCCACCCCGGGTCCCAACCCGAGGGCGACAAGCTCCCCTCTAAACTACAAGGGATAGTTGCTCTCTTCAATACTGATAACACTGCATCTGAGGGTGATAATTCTGTTAAATAGGGCCCATCTTAAGAATAAAAGGCACGGATAAGACAACATAAGTAGAATGAGAGCATTGCACGCATCATATGTCAAGATTGCTTATAAAACAATATTAATGGCCATTTGTATGAGCACTTGTCAAAGTAGGCCTCAGATGAGTAATCGGACTGCACGGATGGGTTCAGAACAATGAACGGAGTCTAGTGGACTTGAAATCGGCCAAATCCGACATCCGGAGCTCCCACAATGGGCCAAAGAAGTTCTGACCGTTGATCTGACGATCAATGGTCCACGGCGCACCACGTTGCACCCACTCACGCGTCCAGATCGCTCCCGCTTCCACCTTCACCGAGAGAGCAAATCTCAGCCATCGATCTCTGATCGAACGGCTGAGAACCGCATTCACGCCCGCGGTCGCCGCGACAAAGCAGCGGGCGTAGCGCAGCGGTTGAAGCGTACGCCCGCGCCCACGCGACGCGGGTTCGAGCCGCGTTTTGCTGAAATTCGAAGACGACTTCACGTGCGAGCGAAATTGGGCCGCCCGATCAGTAGCGGACGGCCGAGATAGTGCGACGTGGCGCCCGCAGATGTGTCCTAGCCAGATGCGTGCGATGACGCAGGCGCGAGGGCACGATCCAGACGAGCGCCTCACGCGAGATCCCAGCCGTTTGATCTTCGATCGGACGGCTCGTAGCGCGCGCATGCTGATTGGGCGCGAGGAAGAACAGCTGCGGGTGAGCGACCGACAGGTAGGGGGCTTCACCAACGTTTTGGGAAGGGACGTCGCTAAAAGCCCTTCTTCATTTGGAAAACCCTTCTCCCTATTTAAACCCCTTCCAACCACCCATTCAAGGCATTCACTCCACTTGCAACTACTCTACCCCTCTCCTAGCTACCGTTAGGCCCTTTTGTAATCGCCGGAGATGATGAGCCGCCGACGGAGCCTTCTCCACCACCGTGGCTGCCTCGCCGCCCTCCCTCTCTCTCTCTTTCTTCCTTTCTTTTAAGCTTTACTTTACTTATGTTTAAGCATGTATCTAATGTTGTAATTTATGAACTAAAGCTGCATGATTAATGAAGTGTTTTCCATTCAGTTACTTACTCTATTTCCTATTCAAGTTGTATGCTAAGAATGAAACGATTCTAACGCTAATCTCTCTCCCTCTTTCTCTCTCTCTCGCTTTTCGCCCGTACCTTTTCGCAAGAAAAACTCTGCAATTTTCGTGACAATAAGTGACAAGAAAAATCCGATTTTCACGCCTCCCTGAGACCGACACTCGAACTCACATCTGTTTCTTTACTTTAAAACTGGTGATGCAAGTGCGAATTATAACGACACTTCTAAACACACGCACGAGCACATGTCAGTTTTTGGCGCCGTTGCCGAGGAGGCAACGGATTTATTTTGCCACTTTCATTTTACATCCATTCTCACTTCGCCTAACGCCTTGTCTCCTTTCACTTGATGGTTGCAAGAATTCGGCGTTTGGACAACAAAGCAGCACAACCCATGATGGTAACAAGGGAGTAGGCGCAACAAGGACCGGTAGTGAGTAGTTCTTCACTCATGACTATTTGCTTGCTTGAAAAGCTAAAAGAAAAAATTATAAAATTGAAAAAAAATTGGCGTGGTGTACGATTACCTGACCCACATCCTTAACACATCACCCAGCAAAAAAAAAATGTACACTCTAACATTCTGAATAAATTCTTGGAGTATTATTTTCTCTTTTTGAGTGGTGTTTGCGAAGCCACCGTAGATTGACTTGGGCCGCACCACTCAACCCTAAAAATGACTCAGCTAATAGAAGCTGCATGATCATTAGGATGAGTACATTAGGGTTTTAGAGCCTCTACAGAATAAAAGGAAATCTACTTTCACCAAATTGTGTGCAAAACTTGACGTACCCACTGAAACTTGTCCGAAAATATTAAGACACATCAACCCTAAAAGACACTAAAGTAAGGATGAAACACTAAAAGACACCACATCTTGAAAAAATCCTTGCTTGAAAACCATGCTTTGATGGAAGCACACACTCTGAAAGTGGAAAATTAAGAGGCACCACCCCAATCAACGCCTCATCACATAACCCTATCACAAGCACTATCCTAGCCCTTTTAAAACTGAGTAGACGTGCCCTAGGCAGGACTGAGTTAAGTCTCAAGAGACAAGGTTTTGTTCGCTGGGCACTTGGCTTTCATTCCCTTGGTAGAATCTGGTGACTAGGCTGTGGGGCAGTGTCAAACGACCGTGGTTGTGGGGTCTACGGAACCGGCGGCGCAAGCCAAAGGAAGAACCTTCCCTGCAATCCACTCATAATCAACCTGGCCAGATTAGCCTTGGGAAGGGAAGTCCGGTGCTTACGGACTTAATCACCCTTTTTGAGATTTCTAGGTCTTCTAAGGAATACACCATAAGGACTAGGCTTGTTTGCTTGATTGAACACACTTCTCGCATCTGTCGCTCTCCGCATCCCCTCCTATTCTTCTCTAGTGTATGCACGGGAGACGCTCACTGCATCCCGAGTTGTTTGTTTTGGGACAGGAATCCAGGTGACTTGATTCTGCTAGAAACATGGCTGAACCTAGGGTAGATGAGGTTGACGACCAACCCCCACCAGACACAATGGAGATCATCCAAGCCCAGATCAATGCAAACCACTGGCTTCAGCAACAACAGATCCACACCATCATGCAAGCCATACACTGGTTACAGAACCCACAAGGGCAACCACCACCACCTTTCCAAGGCCCACAAGGGCAACCGCCACTTGATGTACCACCATTTCAGGATCAACCGAGGCCCCTCCGTGATTTCTACAATCCTTCTACTATTAGAGTTGAGCCACACCTTAGGATCCCCGAAGGGCGAGATGATTTTGAGCTAAAACCAAATGTCCTAAGTCTGATCCAGAGCCACTTCCATGGAAGCTCAAATGAGGACCCCTTCCACCACCTAGAGGACCTTGACCGAATAGCACAAACTGTCAAACCTAGAAACATTAGCCTTGACATTGTTCTAATTAAGATGTTCCCCATCTCGTTAAGAGACAATGCATCTCACTGGCTTAGAACCCTAGGTAGACCCATCACCACCTGGGAAGAATCGAGGCATGCATTTCTAAAGAAATTCTTCCCCATAGGAAAGACCAATGCCCTGAAAAGAGCTATTACTACCTTTACACTCCAGGGTGGGGAACAGTTCCATGAGGCGTGGGAAAGATTTATGAACTCTTAAGGAAATGCCCACACCACGAAGTACCAAGGTGGCAATTGGCCCAGATTTTCTACCATGGTCTGGACAGCAACCTATGGAACTTCGTCGATGCCTCATGCGAGGGGAACTTCCTGAACAAGGACGAGGAGACCGCTTTTGAGCTCTTTGAGTCCATGAGCGAAAATTCGCTCAATAATGCCTCCATGACCCAATTTAACCAATCCAGTCAACCCCATGGTGCGATTTATGAGGTAAAAGCAAATTCTGGAATGGTTGACATGGACATCATTGCCAAGAAACTAAATCGAGTGGAATTGGTGGACAAAAAGATTAATGAGCTACTGAACCAGACCAGGAACCCGTTACAGACCTTCTCCCTAGCAAAGGGAGCACATAATGTTGACCTGGTCCAGCCCTTAAGCCAATTGAACCTGGAACAACCCCTGACCATGTTCTAGGGAGGGACCTCTGCTCCCTCAACCCGTGATTACTCTCTTCCCTCCCCATCGACATCTGCTATCCTTACAGATGTGCAAGTTGTCCAAGCTTATGCTAAACATGACCCTTTCTCCAACACTTACAACACTGGTTGGCGTAATCACCCCAATTTTGGTTGGACAAACCAGAAACCACCGCAATTCCAAAACCAGCCTAGGCCAAACCAGCAGCCACACTTGCCCCCTATCAGTAAGGACCACCAGTTAGGTCTCCATATAATCAAAATAGGGTGGCCCCTCCCCCACAAAACCAAATGGACACCCTAATAAAGGTGATGGCTAAAATGAACCAGAAACATCAGGAGGAAATGGCCTTAGTAAAGGGACAGTTAAGCCAACTTTTGGACTGCAAACAACAAGGATCCCTACCTTCCTAGCCACAACCGAACCCGCAAAACATAATTAACAGAGGCCTGATGAGAGCCTCATCATGAGCCATAACTAGCTCATTTTTACCTAATAAGGAGAATAAAAGCCACTACATAACTTAGAAGAGGGCTTAATTAAAGGAATAAGTGTTCTGAGAAGAAAACATGAAATAAAGGTTAAAACTGTAATTTTACCATTGCAGTACAAAAATAGGATTTCTCAGAGACAAAACACAGGTCAAATGGTCTCAATGAGATAAAAAGTGGGTTGATTCAATCAGAAATGGGTTCATATGCAATCCAGGAATTAAATGACATCTTGTAACCCTAAAACAGACCCGCTTAATTCAATAAGGTTTTGGTCAGGATAAAAATTAATTAAACCCTCTAAAAATCATGTAAAAATATCCCCTAGGGTTTAGAACATTCAATTTGGCCTTTGGAACCTAGTTTGACCTAGATTAGGGTCCTAGCTCATCAATTGACCTAATTTGGGTTTTTACGCAAAATGTTGAGTAAAACGTGGTCAAACCTAAAATCCAACTTCACCATTGGATTCCTTAAGTCCAAATTAGGTTTGTACCAAAATTTGGACCTAAGGAAAGGTCATCTTGACCTACTTTGCATTTTAGTACACCCAATCTCATTTTGGTCCCTATCTTTTGAAAACCATCACATAAACCCCCTAGCTTCCTCGCCAATCTTACAATCAGGTCCCTCTGCCATTATTGGGGAGAGAATCCTTCTCCGATGAGAAAGGCAGAGGGGATACTCTCTGATCCCTCAGAGATCTCCTCCCAAAATTAGAAGGGAGATTCTCTAAGGAATCCCCTTCCATCTGAGCCCGATCACAACCCTTGATTTGCACCCAATCTCTCGTGCGAATGCACGAGAGATTTGGGTATCTAACTACCTTCCATCTCCGGCGAGACATCGATGGCAGAAGGCGTGCCCTCCACGCACCAGAAGCTTGGCCAGCACCTATAAATTAACCCCCAACTCCGGCCGCACCTCCTCAGCTCGACTTGGTCGGGATTCCACCTCAAATTCCTCTTCTTCTTCTCCGGTCAATGGGTCCAACGAGCTCCGGCGAGCCCCCCTCCTCTTCCTCTTCTCTCTGCCATAAAACCAGTGGCAGAGCCGTCCTCCCCATCCTCCTCCACGTCGCGCAACACCCGCGCGAGTTGCCCTAGCCCCATCGTCGTCGCCGACTTCCTCCACTGGACACTTTCTTCTCCGGGGACAGCAGGTACTGTAGGCAGCCTCCTCGTCCCTTTAGTTAGGTTAAAACTATTCTTCTCTATCCCCTCTTTCATTTCCCTCATTTTATTTCATCAAACATCCCTCGACCGCCGCTGTTCACCACCATCTTCTTCATCTCCGGCCACCCTCTGGTGAGACGCTCCCATCGCTCCGCAGCCCCACACGCCTCGTCGACCATCGCATAACCTCCGCCTCACCTCACTGAGTATCCTCCACTCATCCACAGTCCCTCAACGCCTCCACAACAGTCCCCCGATCACACCCATCCATCCGGCCATAGAGCGACCTAGGCATGCACGCCTAGGCCGCCCCGCGGCCTGCCACCTAGCGCTTCACCTTCGTCGTGACAAGGCGAAGGTCCCCCGGTGATATGATTACGCTGCGAGGCTCTTTTCGTGTCCAACAGGTTTCACGCCCCGGCCGCCATTAGCGGTGACTCGAGGAAGCTTCTTGCTTGCTCCAGGCTGCAATTCTTCAGGGCTCTAGGTCCAGCTAGCTCAAGGAGGTATCGCGAAGACTTTTGTTCCAGCAAGAGACGCCGCAAAGCTTGCAGTTGTGGCAATTGAAGGCACGCACTCTTGTGGGCGCACGCAAAATAGAGGTGGAGCATTAGTCCCACATCGTTAAGTCACAAAGCGCTGGAGTGATTTATATTGTTTTTGTGATATGAGCTCGTTGCCTCCGAACGCACATGGGGTGAGGTCCCTCACCTACTCTCACCGCCTCGTCCGTGAGTTCACTACACGGATCTGGCGACCCAACCCGACACTACCCTGAGCACTCCTCGCGCACCACCCTCACGCCGGTGCACCTGGACCTGGGCACGCGATCCGACCCGTTTACCCGGCTCTGGGAGAGCGTGCCGAAGAGTGGTTTACGCTGAGAGAGAGAGGCACGGGTGTGGGTAGAGGGATAGGTTTTTCTTTGCTTTGGTTTGTGCAAGGAAGGCAGAAGGAGGAAGTGAAGCTAACACTCAGCCGCTGCTAGCAAAGGAAAAGAAGAAGAAGGAAGGAAGCCATTGCAGAGGAAAAAGAGAAGGAAAGGAAGAGGCGAAGGAAAAAGAGAAGAACTGAAGAAGAAAGAAGAAATAGAGAAAGGTAAAGACAAGCAGAAGAAGAAAAGAAACTGAAGGCAAAGGAAAACAAAACCAAGGAAGCAGAGCCAAGGAAGAAGAAGAAGACCCGTAAGGAGAAAGATACTGCAGGAGAAGAAAGAAGCAAGGCAGAAGAAAATAAGAAGAAAGAAACTGCAGAGAAAAGAAGGAGAAAGAAGTAAGGCAACTGCAGAGAAGAAAGAAGAAGCACAAAAGAAGAAGAAAGGAAGAAAATCAGAAGAAGAAGAAGAACAAAAGAGGAGAAGACATCTTTTAAGACGTTTGATCCCATGATCAGACGTCCGAATTCTTTCTTTTTGCCACAATTACTTTTCAAACTCATGCATTTATATTTGAATTATGTAATTAAGTGTTCAATTACATTCTTGAGATTAGTAATAAATTCCAATTGCTCCCTGTGTTCGACCTCGGATACTTAGGTTTTCGAGTAATAAAACTTTTATTTGTTGACAACACTTGATCACCTATACTACGAGGTAACTAACTGTTAAAACGCAATCGAGAACACATCAACGAGGCCCCAACTCGCAAGGGTTCCAAGGCAATTTCGGGCAGGCTCAAATGGTCCAGCTAGCCCCACAAACACCTCCTAGGTTTGGTGCTTCTTCGTCCTCGTCTTCTCAAGGATCATCCCATGGTCCCAATGCCTCTGCGAATGCGGTAACCTTGAGAAGCAGCACCAAAACCTAGGAACCCAAATGGCCGACTCTCCCCGAGACTTCACCCGCTGAAATACCCAGCTCAGAAGAGGCACCAGAAAAACCCAAGGACCCAGAAATAGACCCGATCCATGTTCAGACACCCTACCCTGAGGCCTTGGAGACAATCAAGAAGAAGAAAAATGTTGTGGAAACTGAGGAGCTTTTGGAGATCTTTAAGCAAGTACAGATTAATATTTCGCTCTTCGAAGCCGTTAAGCACATCCCGACTTATGCCAAGTTTTTAAAGGATGCCTGTACACCCAAATGTAAGCCAAGACCTCAAGCACCTAGGAAGGTTGTGCTCTCTGGACAAGCAAGTTTCGTAATATCAAGCAACCTTCCGCTCAAGCGAACTAACCCAGGAGCACCCCTGATTTCTTGCAATATCGGGGACATGACATTTGATAGAGCGCTCCTGGACTTAGGTGCTTCTATCAATTTGACTCCAACAATCCTGTACCACCAATTTGGTTTTGAAGAGTTGACACCCACACCTGTCACCATCTAGCTGGCTGATAGATCTGTGAAGACCCCAAAGGGGGTTGTCGAGGACATGATTGTGCAGGATAAGGACTTCTATTTCTCGGTCGACTTCTTGGTGCTCGACATGGAAGTCCCTGAAAAATTACAGAACGCACCCATAATCTTAAGCAGACCTTTCTTAGCTACTGCTAAGGCAAACATTGATTGTGACACGGGATGTATGGAAATCGCCTTCAGAGACAAGAAAATGCAATTGGATATCTTCCAAGCGACAAAGTCTTTTGATTGCGATTGTGTTGAGGAACATGACCCCATGGAAACTCTGGTCGAGGAATGCCTCACCCTTAATTCTGTCTCAGACCACCAAACCTGTAATGACTGTTCTGACCCGTCACTACCCGTGGACCACTGTAAGGCTGATTACCATCAAACAACACCATTTGAGGAGATCGATGTTGATCAACTCCCACCGTTCCCTTTTCCGTCAACTGTGGTTCCACCCACACCCGAACTTATGCCACTACCCGAGAATCTCAAGTATGTCTTCCTGGGACCTGACCAGACCTTCCCTGTGATTATTAACTCTCATCTAACCAAGGATCAGGAACTCAGGTTGACCGCGACCCTTTCAGAACATCGGGCCGCCATTGGTTGGACCATTTCTGACTTGAGAGGAATTAGGCCCACCTATTGCACCCATAAGATTTACCTGGAAGACGGAGCACGACCCTCCTACCAGATGCAGAGACGTTTAAACCCAAACATGCGGGAGGTCGTTAAGAAAGAAATTATCAAGTGGCTTGATGCCGACATCATCTATCCTATCTCCGATAGCCCCTGGGTGAGCCCCACGCAAGTGGTTCCAAAGAAAGCCAGGCTCACCGTTGTCACCAATGATCATGGCGAATCCATCCCCACTCGCACCACCACTGCATGGCAGGTGTGTATTGATTATAGGAAGCTCAATGAAGCCACTAAGAAGGATCATTTCCCCTTGCCATTCATTGACCAGATCCTTGAAAGAATGACAGGGCAAAAGTATTTTTGCTTCCTGGATGGATATTCAGGATATAACCAAGTCACAATTGCTCCGGAAGATCAAGAAAAGACCACATTCACTTGCCCGTACGGCACGTTTGCATTCCGTCGAATGCCGTTTGGGTTATGCAATGCACCTGCTACCTTCCAGCGTTACATGCTAGCCATTTTTTCAGAAATGGTGGGTGAATACTTAGAGGTCTTTATGGATGATTTCGCTGTATTTGGGAATTCATTCGACCATTGTCTGAGCAACTTGGAGAAAATCCTGAAACGATGTATCGAGGTTAATCTGGTGTTAAGTTGGGAAAAGAGTCATTTTATGGTTCAAGAAGGTATCATCCTCAGTCACATCGTATCATATAGGGGCATCGAGGTAGATCGGGCTAAGGTTGATTTGATTTCCAAACTCCCTCCGCCTATCTCGGTCTAACAGATTCGCGCATTCCTAGGACATGTTGGCTTCTACCGAAGGTTCATTAAAGACTTCTCCAAGCTTTCCAAACCCTTAACCGACCTTCTAGCCAACCGACCTTCTAGCCAACCGCCATGGACTTTGTTAAGCAGAACATCTTTTCCCGATTTGGAATACCAAAGGCCATGATCAGTGATGGTGGAAGTCATTTTATCCACTCCCAATTCCATGCCCTACTTAGAAAATACGGGGTTAACCACTGCATTGCTACCCTGTATCGTCTGCAAACAAATGGGCAAATCGAGGTCTCCAATAGACAAATCAATAACATTTTACAAAAGACTATGAGACCTAACAGGAAAGACTGGTCCACACGACTAGATGATGCCCTGTGGGCATACAGGACCGCTTTCATAACCCCGATAGGCATGTCGCCTTATCGCCTGGTCTTTGGCAAAGCCTGCCATCATCCTGTCGAATTGGAACACCAGGCTTACTGGGCAGTCAAGCAATGTAACATGGATTCCCAGTTAGCCGGTGCCCAGAGGACGCTCCAATTATCTGAGCTTGAAGAAATTCGTTGGGATGCCTTTGAGAATAGTCAACTGTATAAAGAGAAAATGAAAGCCGTCCATGACCGACTCATCCATAGAAAGACCTTTAAGCCTAACCAGCAAGTCTGGCTGTTTGATGCGCGCCTAAAACTCTTTCCGGGGAAACTCAGGTCCAAATGGACAGGACCATTTCGGGTGGTTAAGCCTTACTCTAATGGGGCGGTTGAAATCGTTGATCCAAACACTAGGCACACTTTTACAGTTAATGGTCAAAGATTGAAACACTTCCAAGCCCAGGTTCCCCCAAAGGAGAGTGTCACCCTCATTGAGGGATGACACGAAGCACTGCCTAGCTGGAGGCGTTAAACTCAGCGCTTCCTAGGAGGCAACCCAGAGGATTCAGACTGATCTGGTATTTTACGTCACTCAAGTAATATCTTTTTGAACCCCTGTTACATCCATATATTTGCCAATGAGGACATTGTCCAACTTAAGCATGGGGGGTTGTAAATTGCACGATCCTGAGCTCATTTAATCAGTCTGAATAAAATAAAATAAAAAAAAATTTTGAATTTAGGAATAAACTTAGGCATTAGAAACTTGTCAATAGTGGAAAATAATACAAAAAGAACTTGAACACTTAGACTTTTTAGGCCTTTAGGCTTAATCAACCCTGGTGTCCGTTAAAATATGCATTTAGCTTTGAATCCTTGCAACCTTAAGCTACTCTAATCCACCTACTAAATAAAATGATAAGTATACGACTTATCAACTCACCCTCTAACTCAGAAGAACTTTGAGTCTAAGCATCTGCACACATTTTTGCACAGACTCACCCCTCGAAAATTTTGACAGAAATTGGGTAGCTAATGAACTCTCTAGGGTGGTATGGCTAGGAAGTTGTCGTAGGTAACAGCCCATTGGCAGGTTGTTCAGAGCCCAGCCACAGGACCACTTTTTCTTCATTGCCTCTAGGTACATTTGAGATCAGGGAAGCCACCTAAAAAAAAAAAAAAAGAGGAGAAGAAAACAAAATAAACCACACTTCACCGCACGAGTATGGCTGGCAGGTAACAGCCTATCGGCCGGTTATCCAAAGCCCAGCTCAGTAATTGCACAAAAAGAACCAAAATACTTAAGAAAGAAGCAGGGAAGTAGTACAAAGTCGGGGAGATATACACTGGAAAAATCCTTGTGTTGACCCCAATTAAAACAAATGTAGGGAGAAAGCTATCAATCGAACAAATACACCTTTAGGCAAAATACTTCCTCTTCCGGTCATTTAAGGGCGTAGAAATCCGAAGTCTGTCTGAATTACCGTTGAGTGAGTCTATCATAATCTTCACACCAAAATGCTTAGCACTTAGGGTTTTGACCGAGTTTTGGGTGGGTTGGGTAGCCGTAAAATGTTACCAACCCACTCTGAATTCCAAAAAAAAAAATTCTAAAAAAATATATATATCAATATTTACATACAATAAAGCAAGGACTCAGGCGATTCGTATTTTGGCAGACACCCGGACGCTGCTTAGTCTTTGTAAATTAAGATCTTAGTATATTTCCTTCTATTGACAAGTGGCGAAGTGTCTAAGTAATTACTTCTTAAATTCTGATAGAAAATAAAGGCTAGAATAAACCTTGCTAGGGAGTAGCAAGGAGTAAGCATAGGGGTATGATAACACTGCATCTGGGGGTGATAATTCTGTTAAATATGGTCCATCATAAGAATAAAAGGCACGGATAACACAACATAAGTAGAATGGGAGCATTGCATGCACCAAATGTTAAGATTGCTTATAAAACAGTATTAATGGCCATTTGCATGAGCACTTGTCAAAGCAGGCCTCAAATGAGCAATCGGACAGCACGGATGGGTTTAAAACGACGAACGGAGTCCAACGGACTCGAAATCAACCAAATCTAGCATCGGGAGCTCCCACAATGGGCCCAAGAAGTTTTTACCGTTGATCTGATGATCAACGGTCCATGGCATGCCACGTGGCCCGCTCACGTGTCCAGATCGCGCCCGCTTCCACCTTCACCCAGAGAGCAGATCTCAGCCGTCGATCTCCGATCGAACGGCTGAGAACCGCGCGGTCGCCCCGACAAAGCAGCGGGCGTAGCACAGTGGTTGAAGCGCACGCCCACGCCCACGCGACACGGGTTCGAGCCGCGCGGTGCTGAAATTCGAAGACGACTTCGCAAGCGGGCAAAATTGGGCCGCCCTATCAGCAACGGACGGCCGAGATAGCGCGACGTGGCTCCCGCAAATGCGCCTTAGCCAGACGCGCACGATGACGCGGACGCGAGGGCGCGATCCAGATGAGCGCCTCGCGCGAGATCACAGCTGTCCGATCTTTGATCGGACAACTCGTAGTGCTCGCACGCGGATCGGGCGTGAGGAAGAACAACTACGGGCGAGCGACCGGCAGGCAGGGGGCTTCACCGACGTTTTGGGAAGGGTTTTAGTGACGTCCCGGACGTCGCTAAAACCTCTTCTTCATTTGGAAAGCTTTTCTCCCTATTTAAACCCCTTCCAACCACTCATTCAAGGCATTCACTCCACTTGCAACTACTCTACCCCTCTCCTAGCTACCTTTAGGCCCTTTTGTAATCGCCGGAGATGACGAGCTGCCGACGTAGCTTTCTCCACCACCGTGGCTGCCTCACCGCCCTCCCTCTCTCTCTATTTCTTCCTTTCTTTTAAGCTTTACTTTACTTATGTTTAAGCATGTATCTAATGTTGTAATTTATGAACTAAAGCTGCATGATTAATGAAGTGTTTTCCATTCAGTTGCTTACTCTATTTCCTATTCAAGTTGCATGTTAAGAATGAAACAATTCTAACCCTAATCACTCTCTCTGTCTCTCTCGCTTTTCACCCGCACCTTTTCGCAAGCAAAACTCTACAATTTTAGTGACAATAAGTGACAAGAAAAATCCGATTTTCACGCCTTCCTGAGACCGACACTCGGACTCATCTATTTCTTTACTTTAAAACCGGCATTGCAAGTGCAAACTATAACGACACTTCTAAACACACGCACGAAAGCACGTCAGGTACCATGTACACGAAGGTCAGCTTACCTCCCTTAATAGCTGCCCATAGGCAGCAAATTCCCATAACCATCCGATTCTCTATAGTACGGTGTTCTTGTTTACATTCCCCGTGGGGTTCGTAGAGGAGTTTCTTTTTTTTTTTACATTCGGGTTGGAATGTTCGGAACAAACAGTTCAATTTTCATTTTATTCAATAGGGGTCCATTTTAGATTAAAATAGGCAGCTTTTGATTACTCAATCATTCACATGCAGCTTCTTCTAACCCTAGTGTTCATGTCATGACCTAGGGTTCAAGAATTTATTCTCGAATATACGTTTATTCCTTCCTAGGGTTCATCTCAAGTCCTAGGATTACTTACTCGCATGTATTAAATTAGATATTTAAGGTTGTAACCAATCTACCTGGGTAACCGGGTGAAATGGGGGCTCGTACAGTGGCTCCCGACGTCTCCACAGGTCCCGTACACCCGACGGATTGGAGACCTAAAACATGGATTGATGGGCCAAAAGGTTCAGAAAGATATAAGCAAGGTATCATTATACAGAGAAACTCATATGGAAAACAGAGACGGTTCGTTTGTGGAAAAGCGATAATAATAAGGCCTTACACGACCCAAAACATGTTATCAGACGGAAATCAAACGTCTAGGAAAGGTCCTAGACATCTTAAAACAGTTTTCAGGGATACCTCTCTCGGTGTTCCTCTATCAGACGTCTGGAACTCAATGCCGACGTCCAAGGACTCTGTCAGACGTCTGGGGGTGCTCCCGGACATCTGAAACTGCATCGACTACGCTCCTGCCCCCTGACACATACACGTACGCTATCAGGACTTGTCAGAGAGGAAAAGTACGAAAAGTAGATCTCTACCAGACGTCTTGCTCTACCTTCGGACGTCCGATAAGACGTCTGGGTGTCTCTCCGACTGTCTGATTCCGTGGAAAAATAACTTCCGTGGAACCACTCTGGCTCGCCTTGCCTGCAAGTGCTGCAGCAGAACGACACTGCACCCTCCACCCTCCACCCTCGAGCTTCCTCTCGCTGGGCTCTCTGCTCTTCACTCGCTCTCGCCTTCGCTCTACTGTCGGCTACAGGTAGACAACGAAGAGGAGGGGGAGAGGTTTATAAAGAGAGAGGAGGTGAGGGGGGCGGAAAGGCAAAGCATGGCGCGAGTGGCGTCGCAGGAGAAGGCGCGGTGAGGGAGGAAGTATGGCGCTTGTACGTTGCGTGCTAAAAGCATTTTCAGACATCTGGTGAACATCCCAGACGTCCAGACAGACGTCTGGTGAACATCCCAAACGTCTTAAATGGCCCATGGGGTGGTGGGTCGTTTCAATAAGTTAGTTCAGTATAACTTAAATTACTAATTTATTTTAATTTAATCTAATAACTTAGTTAGTAATTTAATAAATAAATTATTTATTATATATACATAATTAAATTATGTTACATGGTTCATTATGTACATAATACATATATAAATATGTATGTACAATATTACTTATAAATAAGTTAATTTATTAGGGTTTCCATAAGTATGTTGCTTATAGTACATATAAGTTAATATAATTAATAAATAATTATACAAATAAGTTATATAAATAATAATTTACCTTAAATACTTAATTTACAGTATAGAATATATGCATAAGTTATTTATATAGTTTATAGCCATATTTTACACTATTTACATATGTAGCTTAATATATATCTTATACATACAAGTATATACATAATATACATGGTATTTTTTAGTATTTTTGGATTTTTTTCTTCTTTTTATGGGTTTTATATATTTTGTAAAGGTAGGGAATGAGAGAGAGAAAGAGATGGGAGAGAGTGTCTTTTTGTCATTTTTAGTTTAAGGGTTTTTATTAAGTTAAGAGGTATATTGAACCTTCGACAGGTATGTTCTACCAAGCCGAGGGTTCAAATGACCTCAAAACTTTACATGTGTATAAAGAAATAGTTAATCATACTCACTATACCTTTATTTTATTTTTTTGAAAATTTTTATAGTGTTTTTATTTATTAACAAAGTTCATACAATGTAGGCCTTAAAAGGGATTTTGAAGGTGAACCTAAGGCACTAGAGTTATGTTTGGAGGTTGAATAGGCAGTGGAAGGATTCAAATATGTTCAGCAAGACACACAGAAGGTATTCAATCAAATAAACATAGTTTTTCATTGAATTACATCATATTTTTCATGTTAGGCAGTTAGAATGCATGTATAGCTGACAACAATAGTTTAAAACTGAATTACAAGTCATTCAAATGAGATTTAAAATCAAATAGCAATACATGAATGCTTGTAAAAAATTTTTATAACATATAAAACATGCCAGCCATTTAAAACAACTAAAATCCTAACTACAACCCAACTAATTCAACCAAAATAGCCACTGATCTATAGCAACAACAACACTTGCGACAGCTACTGCTCAAACACAAGCTAAGTAAGCTGCATCTTAAGACACAAAGCAACAACAGCTGCAGCAGAACCAGCAGCCATAGTTGCTAGAGATCAACAACTAATTCAATTCAATCCAGACGTCTTAAACAATTTCAAATGGCTACTATTGCAGCTCAATCTCTCAATTCCAGCAAGTCTAATGCATTTTCTTACATTAAACACCCAAGATCAGACTTAGTGAAGTCTGATCTGGGATGTTTAGAGTCCAAATCCAGTATAATACACGTTTGAAAACCATCTTGAAATAAAATGAGAAGATCTGAAATCATCTTTAGGAAATGGAAATTCAAATCCCTTAGGAAATCATCTCAAATCCTCTTCTAGAAATCCTTTCAAAATCTCAACCAAGCCTCCAATCTCAAATCATGCAAATGGTTACTTGGAGAATGAAATGTTGCCCCAGTTGGGGCTCTTGATTTGGATCTTCCATTGATTTCTCCACTTGATCTCCTTGAACACCATTGATGGGTGTTCAAGGTGATTGCACGGATAGATCAAGATCCGTTGGGTCCTTGTCCTATCTTAAATTAAAGTTAACTGATTTTCCTTGATGGACTCTCCAACATAGGGATTAACTTAAATACATGCTCATCCATATAATCAAAACAAAACTCAAAACCATTGGAATCCTTACATATACCTAATCAACCCCATCTAACCTCAAAAAGCTCGATTAAATCCGATAAAATCCAAATGAATTTCAAATCACTGAACTGAACAATAAACACCGTTTTAACTAAGATCGAGCAATTCGAGTTGGTAAATTAAGATCGGGGGGTCTTTATGGATTTGCAAAATGAGTGGGAGACACCCTAAGGTGATTTGTGGCGCTAATTTCAGATCTGAGACACAAGGTCCTCATATCTGAATTTAGATCCGATAAAGGGGTGATTTGCGAAATCAAACACGGTGAAAGAAGAAAGCGAAGTGAAAACATGAAGAAGGGGGAATTAATGATCAGTGGGGGGGTGAAATCACCCCCTCTGATCTGAAATGATCAAAGGAGGTGGAGTGCAAATTCTACTCTAAATCTACTCCTAACCTAAACTAAACAATCATCACACAGATCTCTAATTACTCCTACTCCTAGACTACTCTCATTATCACTACAACTATTCTAGAAAGTAGTAAATCCTAATCTAATGGAGGAAGATTTCTAAGGTCACCTGCCGGTGGCTGATGACGACGAAAGGGGAGGAGATCAGCAGTTGAAGAAGTTGTCTAAGGTCCACCACCCGGTTGGCAGGCGACGATAGAAAAGAGGAAGCAATGCCTGTGCTGTCACCGCAAGCAGACGAATTTGGGATGAGAGGAAGCTGCAAGTGTGAACGAAGGGATCAGCTCATGGAGGAGGGAGTCGATGGGCACGCACGTGATCAGTGGAGGTGCTTAAGTAGAGGATGGGTGAATCTCCTCACTGCGCGGTGGAATTAGACAAGTAGGTCATGAGCAGTGAGGATTAGAGGAGAGGTGCAAGCGGGGATTCAAATCGAAATGTGGCTGTAGGATGGGATCTGGGTGAGGTGGTGATCGCATGCGCCAGGTCGCGCGAAGGTTCGATTGAATGCGAGCCACAGATCAGGAGGATCAGCGAGGTTCAACGGCCACGATGGCCTGTGTTCTTCGCATGAATAGTGTATCCACAAGCTACAAGTGCTTTGAGACTCTGTTGGTGAAATTGTGTGAAAGGTCGTCAGGTGAAACGATAGAAAAATTGCAAGGAGACCCTTAAGTGGTTAGGAATCCTATCAGAGAAGTCCCTATGGCGTGCAAATAGGTCCCTACATCCTACAAATAGGCCCTTAAAAGGTTTTCTTTGCATGTAATGTGATATGTAAAGGACCTAAATGTGAATCCTTAATTTCAAGGCCCTAATGATGTCCAAATGCAACCAAGTTTTTATAAAAGCTTAATTGAACATTTAGGAAGTTAATTTTACTTTTGATTTGGAGTTTTGAGCTCATTTGTGTGTTCAATTTACAATTGAATCATCATTTTGTATTTATTAATAGAATATCTCAATAATTGACCTAATTATGCATTTTTAGCACAAAATTGATGTTTTAGGTCTTTTCTGTTATTTCCTAGACTTAACCCTTTTTATGTGTTAATTTCATAGTGTTTAACCTAGTTTCTAACTTAACTTAGGCGATTTAGTTATGATGAATCACAACTCATCAGGGATCCAATTGTTATATGGTGACACGGGAATTCATATTGAAATCAGTTAAATTTGGGAGACGTTTTTAGTCCCATATTGGAAATGGACAAACCTCTTGGTGGGTGTAAAAAGCTTTTGCCTCTCATGGCTTATGTAGCAAAGAGTAAGAGGTGGAGTTGGGGACCACGCATGCAAGCACGCATGCCTTGCCCCGGCTCGGGCTCGGGCTTAGGTGAAAATCAATTTGGAACTTGAAACTTGGACTCTTTTGCTACAGACTTTTAATCTCAGGATTTTGACCTAGACTGGTTGATCAAAAGATAAAATTGGTCGATCAATTGTTTTGGTCGATCAATGAGTTAAGTTTGGTCGATCAATTGGTTTGATTGACCAAAAAGTCAAGTTTAATCGACCAATTTATTTTGGTCAATCAATTGTTGTATTTTCATAAAACGAAAATTTTCATAAACGTCTGATCGTGATCTCTATATAAGGGTCATGAGGGGACTCTCATTTTACTTATAATAAGAGCAGAAAAACTTTTTTCACTCTCTCCCTCTCCCTCTCTCTCATTCTTGTTTCTCTTTCTTAGTGCATTTGTTCAACGAGAGATTGGTAGAAATATCTCCAAGCACTTTTGTCGATCTTGCACAAGGAAACTGAGAGATCTACGATAAGTTTTTTGTTGATCAAACCATTAAATTGGTAGATCAATCGGGAATTTGGTTGGAAACCAAATTACCTCAGCTTTGTTCTTCTGAGGTAGTTTTCGAGAATGTCCAAATCAGAGTGCACCGAATCATAGAGGTGGATCGTCGTATTTTAGGAGGAGTTCATCAGACCCCGACGCATCAATATTGTGGGGGGTGATATATTCTCTAAGGAAAGTCTTTAATGTATGCTTCGATCGAAATAATCTCTAACATTTCTTTGTTTTATTTATTTATAATATTATATGTTATTTATTTTTTATTTTATTCTGAAAAATTTTAAATCATGTTTAATTTATTTGATTTAATATTTTTAGTATATAAGAAAATATTGAAAAACTATATATATATATATATATATATATATTTCAACCGATAATCCTTTCTTTACCCTAACGTATAAGCTCCATTGATCTTCCATTAGTTCTTCTTGCTCCTTTGATCAATAAATGGCTAAGGTTCCTCGGGATCCATTTTTTAGACTACACGAAGAGATGACAGAGGGGGAAGGAAAACTCCACTCATTATATTCATCCATTTTAATATAATCTATTCTCCTCTCTAATGGTATCCTTTTCTTCATGCATTTTATCCTTCTCCATTACCACAGAAAATAAATAAAATAAAGGTTCCTCCGATCCATGCATCGTTGCAAAATCATTTATTTTCCAGGGATGCCTGCAAGTAGATATAGCAAAATTTGGTCAAAAAATCATGAACCAAGGCATAAAAATTGACAATGGGTTCCAGCAAACGGAATCCACAGATAATATAAGATTTCCAATTCCAACATTTCCTTGGAATCAGTCTCCAACCAGAATCACAAAATTTCCGATCTGATTTCTCATTATATTCTTTCTCCTTTTTTGTGACGCAGATTTCTCTTTATATTAAAAAAAAAAAAAAAAAAAAGCCCCGAACCAATGGTCCAATCAGGTTTTCCCGTGCCCCACAAATCGATGCCCCTGATGTGGCGTGTGGAAAGGCCGAAATGGACCCCCTAACACAAGGAATGTAAGATCGCCGCTCCACACAGAAGGGCTCCCATCCACGTGACTCAAATCCGCCCCCACCTCCCAACCTCCCATCTTTGACTCCCCCATCGGGGGGCCCCACACACCGCCCCCACCAATCCAACGGCGAGAACCCGTCCACGTCACCTCCCTTCCTCCCCCAACTACTCGAATCCTCCCCATGCTGACTTATTCCCAACATCGAAATCCAAGCCCCACCATGTATAATAACATTACTAAACAATCCAAAAATAATATTAATCCAATGCCCACGCGAGCATCGTTCCGAATCAATCAAATCTCCTTACCGATACCACGAACCAAATGCGTCTGGTGCGTATGATCGATTGTGCTGCTGCTTCTCCCTCCTGTTCCCCTGCCTTTATTTTTCTTATTAGTATTGTTGTTATTATTATTATTATTACTATTACTATTACTATTATCATGCCATAGCCAGAAGTGGGGAAGGCCTGCAAAAAGGCAAGTTTTGGACTTTGGGTTAGGGTTTGTATTTTCGAATCTTAATACGGCTTTTGCATCATCTGTCTTCTCCATTAACCTGAACAGGAAGGTGTGGGTATTACCATTGTCTTCTCCATTACTGTTTAGTGGTTATTTTATTTTATTCTTATTCTCTTGTCGGTCTTGTTGATATTAAAAGTACGTGTGATCTGGGAAAAGGCTCGGTTTTGATTCGTGGGTGTGATTCCGATGGCTGTTTGACGAGATGGGTAGCCATCAAAGTCGGAGCCTTACTATGTTTGATGGGTGCTTGCTGGGATAGCCGTTGTTTGTTCAGGGGGTTTCGAAGAGGGGAAGTACTAAAGGAGGGGGGTTTGATGAGGCCCGCCGTCTCCCGTGTACGGCCGGAGAAGAGCCTATGCTTTGCAGTCCGCAGGGGGGGGGGGGGGGGGGGGGGGGGCGCGCTGCTTTATGAGCGTGCCGGTGGCTCATGGATCTTGTCAGGATCATTAGATGTTGTTGCATTGGTCGCTGCTCGTCCTCGTTCCATCCTTTACCTGGTGTTGGAGTACCACTGCTCTTGCTGCTGCTGCTGCTGCAGCAGCAGCAGCAGCAGCAGCTTGGGTGTCCCCTCTACGTTCCCAGTTATTTCTGGGAGGTGCTCTCTCTTTGTGCTATTTGATATGTCCTTTTTGATGATTCTTTGTGCTTCTCCATCCACAACTAGGCTATTTGCTTCCATCCTGAGTGTTCTCATTCGGTAGAAGAGGTGGGAGCTAGGAGTTGCCATTACCTTTTCAATCCTTTGGCCCCCGCTTGGTCTGTATTCATAATCTGCATATTATCTTGTTTCTATCTGTCTCGTTTTCTACGTGTCTGTTTTATTTCTGTTTTTTTGATTGCAGTAGATGTGGTTGGTGCTTTCTGCAGTGTCAGGTGAAGACAAAGCTGGCAGCTTTTCTACCTGCGCTTTCTATTTGGGGATTTCACGATGGAAAGGGTCCCAGAGGACGAGGTGGGGAAGGGGGAAGCAGCAGTTCATGATCCGCCTTCTTCTCAGGGCACAAAGTATACATTGTATCCTCCAGCTCTCGCAACATATGAAGACGTCATTGCGGATCCAAAGCTTTTTAGGGAGACACTTGAGAAGCTCCATGCCACTCTGGGAACTAAGTTCATGTGCGTCCCTGCTTTTTATTTATTACAATTATAAGTTGTTTTTATTTTTTTTATATATATTATTTCTGTTGGAGTTTAGCTTATTTACCAAAGTGATCATCTGAGATAGTTGCAAAGAATATCACAAAGATAGTACTGCAGATTGAGAAGGATTGTTGGAAATGTTTTCTGGCTGGTCCATATTGTTATTGAGTTGTGATATTATTTTGTCCAGACTGCAGGGTTGAAAAGTAAACCTTTTTATTCTATAAAGTGCAGCTTCCGAATTTAGTTTTTGAAATCCACATTAAAGCATATTAGAGGATACCATGACTTTATGCCTTTTATTTGTCAATGTCCAAATGGAGTTCACCGCGCTGAGCCCATAGGATATGGCCATCCTTTCAAGCTGAGACTTTTTACCGAGAACTGGGTAATAAGCAAAGATGTAATGGATGTTTTCCTTGATGTAAATATGTCTCTAAGCACTTTCGATCTTGTTTCAGTAACAAAGAAACAAGACATTGCTTGCGCCTTGCATTTAACATCCAAAGGAGATCACTGGAAAGGCATAATTCATGGCAAGAAGCAACATTTTGCAAAATTTTGGATAAGAAGTTAAATGATTTTTTTTTTTTTCTGGAATATAGATGAATGAATACAATTTCATAACATGATATTGGATATTTGTTCTTCGTACAGAAAGGATGAGTACATTTACCTAATCGGCGTTTACCCCTTCGGCATTGAAGGGAGATGTATTTGGGGCAAAACTGCAAAAAGTAGTTTATTTTAATTTCTACTTCTTTTACTAGATAATTGAAATGAAGAATTTTAATTTCTACTTCTTTTACTAGATAATTGAAATGAAGATCTTAATCAAGAAAATCTCCACGGTGATATGATAAATAAAAGTTGCAATGGTGGGCACAATTTGTAAGCTGGCATGCAGCCCTGAATAATTCTGGAGAGGCCATCACACATGAAAACAAATGAGATGATACAAATGGCAAGAAATTGCAAGAGCAAGAGACTCATTCTTATCTTACATGAAATATACCTAGTTTATCCAAGCTAGATGGGGAAATAATGGTTACTAAAATATACTATCTTGAGAAATTGGACCTTCCTTTGATATCTAATAGATTCTGTTTTCCCATGGATCCTAGCACTTCTTCTGGTTTCTGGATTTTCAATGAGTTTGCCATGTGCTTGTCATTCTTTCCTTATAAGATATTATTAGATTTGCACACTCAAATCTTTTCTTTCATTGTTGCTTGATTCTCAGGATTCCCACTGTTGGAGGAAAGGAGTTGAATCT
Source organism: Thalassia testudinum (assembly GCA_037157565.1). NCBI lineage: Eukaryota > Viridiplantae > Streptophyta > Magnoliopsida > Alismatales > Hydrocharitaceae > Thalassia > Thalassia testudinum. The sequence continues at coordinate 141,291,908 of JAZHRO010000036.1, forward strand.
CCATAAACTTTTCGTGGATGTCACTTCTCGAGGCGGCATTGAAAAGGTAAATAAGCAGTGACGTGGTGAACTCATTCTTGATATTTTGGCATTGAAAATGTAATGAGTTGTTCTCTGGTGAACTTATTCTGGATTGTAAAATATTGAAACAGCCATGGTCTCAGTTTTCCCATATATAATTTCTCTTGATAGGAGCTTTGTGCTTTGTTTTGTAGTTTGAATTTTTTTTCCATTTCAACTATCATTATCCATTTCTAACATCTGCAAGATTGTTTTCCTCCTTTTTGAAGTAATATAGCAGATGGCTACCGACCTCTAGTAAACCATCCTTCCCCTTTTCAAAAAAAAAAGAAAAACTTATCCATTTCTAATAGAAATGATCCCCAGGTTCAAGAACCACATTTTTATACCATGAAATTCATGTCTGAATTGAACTTATTCAAAGTCCGAAATCTTGGCTGCAAGGTTTACATCAGGCTTTGACATGAATGCTGCTTTATTTACTTGCTTGCAGTTACACAAAAAAAGCCCAGTATGGTGATTGAGAACACTGTGGTTTCTGTACTTTCTGTGAAAGTTGTTAGTTTTCTCATCCAAAATATGTGCGGGCTGTAGTTTTTTCCACCACTTGATTGATAACCTTGGATGCTGTGTTGTATAGTATGCACATCTTCCCTTGTATTTTTTGTCTGGTTACGAGTTTGTTGGGTAAACTTTGACAGGTTATCAGGGAACGGAAATTGAAGGAAATTACATCCGGCTTCAATTTTCCTCCAACAGCGACTAATGCATCCTTTGTTCTGCGCAAGTATTACCTCTCTTTGCTGAACCACTATGAGCAAATCTATTTTTTCAAATCTAAAGGATGGAATTCTTCTGCCCCTGGTTTGTGTTGAAGATTACCTTTTTAATTTCGTATGTCAATTTGGGATTCCTCCAAAGTCTCACTTATCGGGAAAGTATTTTCAGGTCCTCTAACGCCATCTCCTGGACAAGGCCCTGCACATAAGTCAGACGAGCATCTGCCCTTGCTTCAAGATTCTCCCCATGTGGTGCTGAAACGGCAGAGAACCACGAATGACCCTCTCCTATCTGGAGGTATTGCCTCCCAACCTCAACAATATCTGGTAACGAGTATGGGCATGATTTAATCTGACAGTTGGAGAGGCACAACTTTCCGGATCAGATAAACTCATCTTAATTTCTTTGAGAGCTCTCCCAACAAAGAAGACTCAACTATCTGAAATGCCTTTCTGCAATGTACATTCACTTTCAGAAGTCTGCATCCCTATCTTTGGCAAATGTTCCACTTTCTGTTAAATTGAAGGACATTCTTGAGGGTTAATTGGTTTTAGCATAACTTCTAAGTCAACAGTATTTCCTGGTTGAATTATCATTAATATGTCAAATGGTCAGACCAAATTTCTAAGGAATATCCTTGGATCAAGCCAGCAAGTAAAGTTAATTCATTGTGGCATAAAATAGATTATACTTTCTGACACAACTGTAGTTCGCAATCCAAGTTTTCATCAGTTTGTAGTGCCACTGCACAAAAGTTCTGCATTTTAACAGCTACCAGAAATCGATATTAGGAAATTGCTTGCTTTCAAGCCACTAGTTTTACAGACTTTTCTGGGGCATTTCATATCAAATAGCATCATGAAATTAAAAAAAAAATTACTATGTAAAGTAATGCCGGTTAATACTTTTTAAATGGTACCTTTCTTGCACTTAGCTTCCAGTGGAAATGGAAGAATACACATAAGCTAATCTCTGCAGGTTTTCGTGTCATGTTATCATGTTTTACTTGCCAATTTTAACATGCTCTTAGCTGTTTCTTTCTATATATTGAGAACAGACCTTATTTCTAGATATATTGAGAACAGACCTTATTTCTAGCTTCTTCTCTTTTTTTTCGAGAGGTCTTATCTCTGGACTGCAGTGATCCTGTTGACGCTTGTAAATTGTTAGTACACAGATGCCATTTGTCTAGGAAGGTGGATTGGGATTATACATTGTCTTCCAAGTTCCCTGCAATCTGGTGTATACATTGGTTGTGCCATAAGCATATTTTTGGCATCTATGACGACTAGGGAGTTGTGTAGTGTGGTTCGAAGTTTTAACACCCCTTGCTTGAAGAAATGGATTATGACCATCTTTTGCCTCTTTAGAGTAAAAAAACAACTTGCATTGTGGTAATTAGACATGTCTTACAATTTTTGCTGCCTGATGACAAGTTCTTGGAATTTTCTGATCTTCAAACTTGTGCTTTTCAATTTTTTTGTCAACTGCCCTCCTAATACCTTTCTCCTCCATTTATCAGTGAGAAATCACCCTGTGGTTGGAGTGATAGATGGGAAGTTTGAGCATGGCTATTTGGTCACCATCCGTGTAGGCGAAAAGGTATTGAGAGGTGTTGTCTACCATGTCAGTGAGGATGCAGCGGCCCAATTGCCATATGATATTGGCAACACTATTGGTGGGGGCAGGCAACGAAGAAGAAGGAAGAAGCTCAGTAAGTTAGACCCCACGCATCCAAAGCCAAACAGGAGCGGATACAATTTCTTTTTTGCTGAGCAACACGCACGGTTGAAACAGATCCACAGTGGGAAGGACAGGGAAATCAGCAAAATGATTGGCGATCTCTGGAACAAACTAACAGATGCCGAGAAAGCAGTAAGTGATAGCGACCATTCAAAGTGGTCAATAAGGGGAGTTGTTTCTGCCTACCATTGTTTATAAAATATTCTATTTTATCTCGATTCAGGTTTATCAAGAGATTGGCCTGAAGGACAAGGAAAGATACCAGAGCGAGATGGCAGTGTACCGTGAAAGACAGAAGATGGGGCCATTACTTATCAGCAATGCTGTGCCCATCCAGCAACGATCAGCGGCAGAGGAAGTGCCACTGCCAAATATGGATCCGAAGGCAAGTGCAGAAGGCGGGAATTCGCAGTCTTCTTCAGATTCGGATGGAAGCTCCACACAGAGCGATTCAGAGATGGAAGAGTCCCCAGAAGCTGCCACAGGTGTAGATTCTACCAGTATTGCTGACGATTCCCAAAATGGCACCAACGATTATGAGCTGCGCATTCGGGATTCGATTGAAAAGGAGAATGAGGCTACCATTGCTGGACCAAGTGAGGAACCAGAAGTTACAAACCAAGAATCAACTAAGGAGGGTCCTTGAGCTAAGGTTCATAATGGAAAGTGGTAGAAGGAGTGATTAGCTCCAAAATTTTGCCGAGCAAACAACCAACACAATTGCTTCGGTTGGATTCCTGGCGATTTTTGCTGCTTTAGTAGCACAATTTGATCTTTGTTCCTCAATGGATCTCAGCTTGACCCCAAGATTGGATTCCAAAGACTTTGTTTCGGGTCATGCTCAGACAGTTCGCCAGTGACACAAGTTTACTTTCTTCTTTGACCTTTTTTAATCTTCTTCAGGATTGGCCTCAAGACTAACACTGCTATTTAGTCTCCCAACAAAAAATAAAGGAATTGGTGGTGAGGACAATCATTTATCGACTTGGGTTCAGAATCTCTGATTGTTGCTTTGGACTCATGTGATATTAAGAAATGTTAACATTATTTACAAAACCAATTCAACTTTGGAGTTGCATCATCGCAAATGATGTCAAACCCATCCCCGGCTAAAAATGTGAGAACTGAGGGGTTCACAGCCAAGTGCTATGCTATGGTGATAGTAGGAGTTGCCTCAAGGATTTGCTCAAGTTATTTGTAAAATCTCGTCATAATATAGCTTCTTAGTTGTCATCATCTAACTTGGTGGCATCTTCAAATTTCTTTCATGGTCTCATCAAAATTAATTAAATCACGTTTGGAGAAATGCATTACCTCAATTTCATTAAAAGAAACATGCAACATTAGATGCCAATTATATGTGAAGGGTGTTCATCGTGAATAACTACCTTTTGGCTGGTGGTCTTTGCAAGTAAAGCAAGCTGTTATTTAAATTAAATCATTTTTATTACGTTACATCAATATTAACATATATTAAAATATATATTTTTTTAATATAATATATCTATTAAAATATATTAATTATATCACATCAATCAACTTACATTCATATCTTAATATTAGATATACATTAACATTACATTAATATAAATTATTTTATCTCATCATTTATCTTATCACTTATTCTACCATCTAAATAAATATCCTTCGCTTATTCTATCATTGTAAAATTTATGTCTAAATGCTAGATCAAGTAAGATGATCGAAAGGATTTCTAGAAATCACGTGATTTACACCGTTCATGTTAAGGGGGGATTTCAACATTATGGCCTTGCAAGATGATGTTCTCAATATCTCTGGTATGTTGAAAGTAAAATTATAGGCTATGGTGATTTCACAGCGAATTACAAGATGTTACTTGTTACCGTATGATCCCGCCCTGAACCTATCTTTGATCTTGGCAGTAGTTTTATGCATCTTGCTGCCTTGGTGTGTACCCATGTTCTATCCACAGTGGCCTTAGGATTTTGTTAGGAATTGTGAGCAAACAGAAAGTCTCATTAATCTGAGTGCACAGAATCGTATTCTCTAGAATGCATCATTCTGTTTTTAGATATGGACTTGCTGAGCATGCTTGCTTGGGAGTTTTTGTTGGTGGAGGGTTCTATCAAATGCCATTCCTAAGGAGTTGGTATGGCATTTGCCTATGTGTTGTTTAGAGTGTTGATATGTGTAGATTGCTTAGTTACAGTCATAGATCTAGAGAATTTTTCCTTGTTAATAAATAACAATTCAGATGGGCCCTTGTTGGATGGGGATAAAGAAAGCCAGAGAAGAATGTGTATGAGAACAACATGGGAGATTAGAAGATGAAAGGCGCGGATTGATACTTGAAAGCATGGATAAATAAGGATGAGAACGAATTGGAAGGCAATAATCGAATATTCACTGATAAAATCCAAAGCCAAAATGGAAATCCAAATCCTGTTTTACTAGCTTTGCAAGATAATTTACCTAATAAATATTAACACCATGTCTTCAGAGAAATTCTAATATTAGCAATCAGGAGGAAATAACGATTTTTTTTTTTTTTCCTTTTGAAGGTTAAATTAGGCCTGATGCTTATTTGGATACAACATAGTTTAGAGATCGGTGGAAATGACTCCTAACACAGTATAGACAAGAAAGAGTACCTTTATCTTGCACTCAAATTGAGATAACTCACAAAAGGTTGAGAATGATAACCATTAGTAATAGCTTAATCTTATGCTATCTTTGTACTCAAATGGTGATTGACATCTTTTAGCCCATTATGGTTATCAAGAAAACTCCGTTAGCTTATTAGGCCATAGCCTGGGAACTCTTAACTTCAATATGAGAGGCTCAAGGTTGAACCTCTATCTCTACGTTAACTGGGGAATTGTTGCGTGGGAAAGAGCCAATTTATTGTCCAAATGTGATCCTAAGGTCATCCAACTTGATTGGTTTAATTTGAACTCGACTACTAGGGGCTCATATGTCATATTAGATAAGCTGTCAACCACGTTCGAGCTTAGTTGGGGCTCAATAAGGGCATAGATTGTATAAGGATTGAAATATATGTTAATTTAAAATAATATATAATATACCGACAAAAGTTGCCATGTGTTCTGTGCGTAAACAAGTGATAATATTTCATATTTATAGATTCCCAATAGCCTAAACTCAAAACAGTTGTTAGACACGAGTTACGAAGAAATCTAATTCAAATCAAGTTAAAGATAGAAATTAAATTTACTACGATGATCATATGTATTGATGCAAAATAAAGTGCAGTATATCATGCTCACATTTTTAGGTTTCATTCAAAAAATTACCTCAAAAGATTAAGTTACTTGTATCGGTGCATATTCATTTATATTATGATCCTAAACTTTACTTTGAAATTAGGGGAGAACTATAGCTCATTTACATAGGGACACTTCAATGTATTACGATGCACCAACAGAATTTTCATATTTTAATGAATTTTTAAAACTAAATTATGTTCATTTTAAACCTAATGACTTTTATCTACCATAGATATGATTTAAGCTCTTTTAAAAAATGATTTTAATGCAAGATGTGATTTTCGAAACAAAATTTTATGAATAACGAATACCAAAGCAATTATTCATATAATTTTCAAACCTATTTATCTTTAGGTTAATTTTACAATTTGATTCTCAAGGAGAGGCCTAACATAGAATATAAAGAATAAATAAAAACAACTTTTTGCACAAGCTTGTTTAAATAGCTTGAATGTCATGCTTCTCATAACTTGACTCTTTTCATATGTGAGTATAGTTGTCATTTCCCTATGCTTAGGCATTAAGTCTTCATCCTTGCATTTTTTAAGTAATTTTAGATATTTTCCTACAATCACATGGGGTTTTTGTTAACACCAAAATCAAACATGTGGAATATTGTTTCAATAATCTCCTCCTTTTGAGTATTGACAAAACCTAAATGCAAATAAATTAATTTTAAGGAGATATTGAAGAATTAAGTTCAATTTTGAGGTAGCTCCCCCTTAATGTGAGAGATATAGCTCCCTCTTAATACTAATTTATTTGCCTCTAGTTTGTCTCAACCTTTTTGTCAACAAATAAAAAAAGAAGATACGAAAATAGATTGACAAAGAATTTCTTTATAAGGTAATAGAACATGCATTCAACATAACAAAACTTTACAAGCATCCATAAAAAAGCATAGACTAGTATAATATCCATGATCACAATTGGCGTAAACTGCATAGTTCAAACTAGCTATTAGAACAACTTAAGCACCCAGTCTAACATAAGCAAACTAAGCTACACTTAGGATAAGTAATATACTTATAGATGAAATCATGCAGAGATTTCAACTTTAAGCATGTGGCTTCTTGTTGTAGTGAGGGTGGCGCAGTGAAGTGGAAGGCTCCATGTAGTCATCATCATCATCTCCCTTGCTAATTTGAATGTAACTCACATTATGTTTTCCATTTTGCTCATGGGTAGCCTCATCTTGTTGAGCTTCTATGGTTTCATATTGATCATCTCCTCCTTGAGCTTCATGATCACTTGAGTTCGGGTCATCCGACTCTTGGAAGCTCTTCTTACGATGCTTGGAGAATTCTTGAGGAGCAAGTGGTTGGCTCCTCCTTCTTACATAATGCCTTGGTGGAGGTGGAGGTGGAGGTGGAGGCTCAAAGGTTGGTTGTTGTTGAGGTAGAGCAAAGGAAGATTGACCCAAGAAGACTTTGAGATCAAAAAACTCTCTCTCAAGATGACAAATACCATAGATAACATGAGAAGACCAAGATGATTAATCGAAGAGAAGAGTTGAGGCATGGAATCCTCTCTTGAAGTGTAGGAGACACCAACCCATGGACCCTTGGCTTGAGGATATGAAAAAAACATGGGAACAAAAATCGAGCTGGATGACCCTCCTTCAACATTTTTCATGGGTTCCTCTTGAGGAGTAGCAACATCATGAGGTTGGTTATCATCATCTTCTTTGGATTGCTCACCCATTCTCCTAAGAGTGGTCCACTTAAATTTTCCATTGGGTTTCTTGGGCACAAAACAAGACAAATCAAGCCTATAGTAGAAATAGATGTAAAAGAGAAGAATGTCAAGAGGTAGGGTCTTTTGACGGTAATGAGGTCGTAGGAAATGGATGAAAAAAATGCTCCAATTAATTTTAATCCTACGCACCATGACATAGCTAAGGGGTAGGATATCTTTAGGAACTCTCTTAAAGCCCAAATACTTAGCCTGCAATGTCCAAGCCAAAATCCAAAACAATACTCAAGCAATAAGCATCATGTTTGATGACATTAACTCCACTTGTTTATTAGGATGAATTAAGGCATTATACAAATCTGAGTATTTGAACATGGTGGTAAGGTCAATGTAGGTAGGACCTTCAACAAAGCAATAGATGAGGTCTGCTAAGACTTTAGGCGATATAGTCATCCGTTGACCTAATAGATTTAAAGTTAGGAGTTGATGATCCCTATTTTCCCTTTCTTGAAGATTAGCAATGAAAAGACAATTGACATATAAAAAGACTTTGGCTATATATTCATAAAAGGAGGATAAGAAATGCATAACTGCTTGAGGGTGGAAGCGATCAGCAAAGCTAGGAAGATTAATAGCAAAGTATTTCCATACAATAGGGCAGCAACAATGAGGTTTATGACATTCATAGAAGATGAATTTGTCTTGAGAGGCCTTATCTGCACAAAAGTTGGTCACTTTCATAGCAGGAGTAGCTTTCTTTGATTTTGGTGCTATAGTTGCAAAATCAAACAAGGCCAAAACACATCAAATAGAGGTGTACTAGTCAAGAAATTATGCATTATACCTATGCCAATCAAGAAATTTTGCACACGTACAAGGTGCTTACAACCGATGGTGAGAGTTGGGTGTCGAGGCTAGGGTTTGGTGTTGTCAAACCCAAAAAGAAGGGAAGGAAAAGGAAAGAAAATAATAGGAATGATCTTGTTCTTACCTTAGGATGAAGATTCTTGAAGAGGAGTAGAGATGGAGATGAGATCTTCCCTTCACCTAGGCTTTTCGCTCTTGACTCTCTATTGGTGGTGGAGACAAAGAGTGTGTGTGGACAGCAAGGGTGCCTCACAACATTATATAAAGACAAATGGCATGGGAGAGGTCATGTGATGGTCATGTGACCATTTTAAATGTTGCGGACCAAGTTAAAAAGTCATATGACTAGTACAATATCACATGGCAATTCTTTGTAATAATCAATAAATAGGAAAATTGTAACCAAGTCCTTGTAGAATAGTCTATTCAAGGACAAATTTTACTCTAACCCTTAAAAAAATCCTAATTGGGATAAATTCAACTAACCCCTCCAAGTTTTCAATTTTTGAACAAGGTTCTAATTTCAAGCATACAAATCAAACAAATAACTCAAGCAGTAAACCAATCAAAAATATTTTTATTTAATGTCTTATTGAGAAGAGTCCAAATTTTCTTCTAATAAAACAGAATCTCTGTTCTAAGGGATTTTGTAAAAAAGTTTGCTAATTGGTTTTATAAGTCTATGAACTCTAAACTAATGGCACCTTTTAAGACATTGTTTGTAAGAAAATGGTGTCTCACATTTATGTTCTTGGCGCGAGAGTGTTACACTAGATTTTTTGAGAGATTAATTGTATTTGTTTCGTCACATAGAATCCTTGTGCAATTAAAACTTAAACTAAAATCAAGTAGGGTTGGTCTCATCCATAACACCTGAGAGCACGCAAGGTTAGCCACAATATACTTCACCTTGATAGTGGAAAGTGACACACACGTTTGTTTCTTGCAAAACCAAGAAATGAAGGATTCATCGATAAAATGACGCATACCACTTGTGCTCTTTCGATCTATCTGACTCCCTTCATAATCTACATCACTTTAGGATAGTAGGTCTAAGGTTTGTGAACTGAAATAGAACAATCCTAGATCTCTAGTGCAATTGAGGTACCTAAATATCCTTTTCACTACATTAAGGTGAGATTCCTTGGAATCAGATTGGAATCTCACACATAAGCATGTGGTGACAAGAATATCAGGCCTAGAAGTTGCATGGTAGAGAAGTGACCCTATCATACCCCTAGTATTTTTTTTTCATCTACCCCCTTTCCGAAAGGATCGTCATCAAGATGAAATTGCACCGGGGAGGTGAATAGTGAAATTGAAAGATAATAGCTAAATAAAAATTCAATCACCAAATGGAGGCATAAGATTTTTAGGTGGAAACCCAAACAGGATGAAAATCGCCACCTAAGTCAATCCCTCACTTAGGATTTACGATCACAATCATGATCAATCCACTATCCACACTACTTGAAATGAGGGTAGTGTACCTCAATTATAATTCCTACCTCCGATTAGGGGTATACACAGGTCGGGTTGAGTTGTGTTGGGACTCAACCCAAACCCAATGCATAGTTTTCGGGTTGGGATTTTTCCAACCCAACCCAACCTGTTACACTACCGAACCCAACCCAACCCATAAAAATCGAGTCGAGTTGAGTGGGTTGTTGACTAGTCAAAGGACTTAAAACTTATGTTTATATCCTACATATTTTCTACGTCTTTCATACTTAATAACAAAATATTCTAAACTTATAAATAACTTATATCTTTTAAAAAAGTTAATAACATATGTAAAAACAAGAAAAACTTGATAGTCGTATAATAGTAATTGCATCTTTCCTGTAGAAAAGTAAACACATATTACAAGACGATTATCTTATCAATGTAATTTTTTCATAGATGTAGGCATTCAAAACAAAGAATTAGATGAGAATCAAAATAATTTTTTACTAGTAAGAAAAAATTCAAGATAAACGTGTGGATGCTTTTTAATTCTTTCTAAACAAAGAATTCTGTCTAAACAAAGAATTAGATGAGAACCTAAATAATGATATCTAATTTAAGTATCAAAGTTTGAATGCCTGGTCAAAGTTTCAAATAATTTAATTTAAATTAATGGAAGATAAAGGGGGAGGAGGATGGCCGAGAGTGGGGGTGCTGGCTATTTGCTATAGTGAAGGAGGATAATCGGTGAGTGGATGGTGGTTGTGTGGTGGTGGTGGTGGTAGCGACTCTAGTGATAGGCTAAGCGAAGGGGAAGGTAGAGAGAATGGTGGATGGCCGATGAGGGGTTGTGGACTGGTGAGCTGTGTGGTGGTGGTGGATCGGTGGTAGTCGGTTAGCGGTTGGTGGTAGGCTCAAGTTGGGCAAAGGGAAGGTAGTGACGACGATGGATGACCGGTGAGGGGGTGGTGAGCTGTGTGATAATGGTGGTGGTGGCGATGGCAATGGCTCTAGTGAAGGGAGGTGGTGGCTGTCACTACAAGTGGTAATGGAGGAAGAGAAGAGGGAGGAAGATGCTAACCTCAAGTGGTAATGACGAGAACAATGGTGATAATGAGAAGGGAGCTACGAGAGAGGTTTATGGTGACAATGAGAAAAGAAGCTCGGTTTAGGGCTTGTGAGCGGAGGAAAATTGAAAAGAAGTGCACAATGGAGAGCACACAGGGAGAAGGAAAGTGAAATTGAGGGAGTGGCGTGCGTTATTTGCGTGTGTGTTTTTTTTCTTTGTTACCTTTCAAGTTTAAACAAGGTAGCTTTTTTTCCTTTAAAATTTTAATGGATACTCTTGCGCACGCGTGTGTGTGTGTATCGGGTTGAATCGGGTTGCAGATTAGGTTGGGTTTATTAGACCTCAAACCCAACCCAACCCATTTTTTATCGGGTTGAGAAAATCTCAACCCAACTCAATCTTAGTCACAACCCAACCCAATCGGGTTGGGTTTGGATTAAACCCAACCCGTGTACACCCTTACCTCCGATCCCTAAACAAAGGTTTCTCCCTTCACTAGGAAGAGACAGGGATCCAACATGCCGAATACCCAACTACAATAGATATATGTAAATAGAAAATAAAGCACCCTATAAAGCTCCCCAAAATATGGTTACTTTAAATTATCTACTAAGGGTGAGTGAACTCCATGATGATGAAGGCTGTAGCATAATGAGTTTGCCCAAGAGAGGATTGTTGCATAGCAATAGGGCAATGGGAGCAATCACTACAACAAATAAGGGTTTTGGTCATGGTCAAAGATCATGACCAAATGACTTATAACCGTCACCAATTAGCAACAGCAAAAGTTGCATTGCGGAAAGGTCATTGGTGATAGTTTTTTGCATTGGTCACCGTTCCACATAAATCTGTCACCGAAGCCCCCACTGTTAGCTAGGTTCAACAGCATTGGTCATGGTTATAAACTACCACCAAAGACTTTAAGTAAGTTTTAGAACCGTGACCAAAGAGAGAGTTTTGGTCACGTTTAATAACCTTGACCAGAGTTTGGTGTGGAAGAAACAGGGGTCCTTTGGTCAAGGTTCCTTAACTGTCACCAAAGGGGCCACCGTGACCAAATGTTACCTTTGATGACGGCTAACCAACCGTCACCAAAGGACCAGAGTTTGGCATGGAAGAAAGAGGGTTCCTTTGGTCACGGTTTCTTAACCGTCACCAAAGGGGCCACCGCGACCAAATGTTACCAGAGTTTGGCGTGCAAGAAAGAGGGTTCCTTTGGTCACGGTTTATTAATCGTCACGAAAGGGGTCACCGTGACCAAAGGTTATCTTTGGTCACGGTTTATAAACCGTCGCAAAAGGTCTCTTAAAACAAAAATATTAATATACACAAATCTGTCCTTAGCAAGCGACCAAATCATGAAGCAAGCCTCATTATACATGCAAGTGCGATAAAACCCCCTTTGTCATGAGAACTAGTAAAGTGTATTGAAACATCTCGTGATTACCCTGTAGCCTTTTACTCTTGCTAATAATGCCAAATTTCAATTCCAAGGCCTCAATGCTATCAAACAGAGGCCTTGACCACTTAAACAAATCCAGTGGCAGGAAGGAAAGCCTCAATCACACCTCAATAATTGTAAAAGATGTAACTATATAACTTAAATTATATACCACCTAAGGATGCCACATCAATCTTGGATTACAGCCCTCGTGATAGATTCATTGAAATCCTCATAACAAACTCTTAAGAAAAGAGTTGGTGGGGGTGGTTGAAGATGGAAACTCCCGAAGATATATATGTGTCCATAAAGAAATTCTAATGAAAGATTTCCTACAAATCACGGAATAAACTTTCCCTAAACGACAAGGGAGAATCCTAATAAAATTAGGATTATTGAAACCTATAAAAGGACTTGTAGAGGTGGCATGGGTTGTGATCATCTTCAATTATTCTGCATTCTTGTACTTTCTTATGAGTGCCAACTGTGTCAATTTTAATACCTAGTGAAAATTGAGAGTTCAATCCTTCACTAGACATACATCTTAACTAGTGAAACTGTGTAAATAATTTTCTTATTCTTGCTTCTATGCTTTATTCACTTACATGGTTGAGTCCACACTCCATTCGGACTAGGGAGGAACTTTGGATGCCAATCTATTCTAAATGCATGTAATAAGAATGTATCCATGAAACATTGTTTTATTATTTTCAGAAAGTAGCCCCCTATTCTCTGAAATCTTCTAGCATTTAAATTTGATTTATTTCCAAAATTTATTTCCAAACCACCTCAACCAAGCCGAGTGAACAAACATATCTTAATTACATATCTTTCTAACGATCACATTGAACATTGTAAGCAGATTTCTTATAATATCATCAGATCTTGCATGAGTTTTCTTAAATTTTTCCATACCAAATTAATTACCATTTTCCTCTTCTTTCTTTCTTTAGTGTTTTCATAGTCTTTTTTGCTTTTTCCTTCGAGAGGTATTCGTGACCTTTTTGCACTGCAGATTCTCCCTGCTTTTGTTTCTAGCCTCAAGCCTCCTAAATTCAGTGAAGCAATTGTCTAGATATGTTTCAAATTTCTGATTCAAGGGATCAAACCAGGTAAATATTGATTAAAACAACACCTATAACCAGGTAAATATTAATTAAACCAACACCTATATGTATCCGGAAATTACCACCATATAAATTGTTGCCTAGTTCTCAATTAAATTTGGAGAATACTGCTTAATTATATGGCATGAAGCTTTCTTTCTGGAAAAAACGAAATACAACTCAACTTGACTTGGAGCTTGGACAAGGCAAAACTTATCAAGAAAATCTTTCAATAAATAGCAAAGAAATTTAATGCATGTTTAAGAAGTTAGAGATTTCATGAAGATGCACGAAAACTTCCAGACTAATCCTTGGCCAACGATCAAACTTTTTAATTTCTCTGATTTCCTGAAACCGAACTTTCAAATGCCTTCTCTCGAGCCAACCACGGACAACCGTGCACCATGCATATATTAACGTACTGGATTGAAACAACTATACATTTTCTAAATGGATTAGTTTAAGATATATGAGATTAAGGAACTAAGAAAAGTACCAGATTGTATTACAATCGCTGCACTATAGATCTTGATAAAAATTTTTCCTGCTATTCTTCTCCCTATGTGCCGCTGCAAAGCGATAGCCGTTGAATGCTGTCATTTCGTTCCCGTGTATTTTCTTGACACCTCACCTCGAACAATTGAAAACAAGTCGCATTATAAATAGCCGACAACTTTGAAGTCCATCAAAAACAAATGTGGAAACCAAATCCTTCAAACTTAGGGCTATTGGACTTGCATCCTAAGTTCCAGTTTGTTTCGTGGGTTAACCTAATTTAGTTGCCTGGTTGAATTAACTTGAGTTACGAGAGGTTAACCCAGGATAACTTATCTTAAGCTTGATGTGGGATAAGTTATCCTACGAGTAAACCCTCGCTATTTCATCTCACAAAAATAAACACAAGCCGTGGTTATCCCACTGTTTATACAGGATAGACTTTTAGGTTATCTTACTGCATTCCAAACAATCAAAGATTAACCCATCAGGATAATTCTTTCAACTTCCAAATAAAAACAGGGGATAACTCTTCTAAAAATTTCCATCCCACATAATTCTATCCCTTGTCCCAAACATGGCTTAAAGTTTTCAGGGGATAGCAAATGTCTTCTCAAGCACAGACAAATGTAGATTTATTACCCTTTCAAGAGAATCTAGCAACACTACTTAAAGAAAGATTCATCCTTCTTAATTTACTGTCATTCACTATGTTATCAAATCTCACCTTTTATGAAGCAAAAGAAACTTCTCTCTTACTTTAACATTGAATAAATATCTACTACATGCGAATACACCAATTATTTTATTCTCTTACTTATCCCATCATTTATTCCACCACCTAAATAAAAACTACTCTCTACTTATCCACGTTAATTTATTCCTACAATATTTTATCCTACAGGGCTTACATGATTGGAGCGTTAGAATTCCTGTCTCGAGCTTCTTCACACGACAACGAGTGACATGGCCTCTAAAGTAGCTTTGCATCCTTAGGATTGCACGGTCATGGTGGTTGCTTGTGCCTTCGAGAACACTAATCTGTATGCAAGTTGGCTCCATCATTAATATTGCATCATCCAGGATATAATGATTGATGGTTCCCGCATCTATTCTGCGCTTCCCATTCTATTCTTTTATAAACATGGCATGACTATAAAAGGTTGTTGAGACAACGGCGTGTGTATATGATCCACAGGCTTGTCCACCAAATTAATTGGAAAAACATGTATTAATGTAGATTTTGTTGGTGTAAGGGCACCACGATTATTTATTTCGATAATAACAAAATACTTGTTATTTAACATTTGCTTTTGAGTCAAAGATTTCAGGATAATTGCAAATGGATACAAGTGTAAAGACGAAGTTCGAGCTCTTATCCGTGGCAAATTGGAGGAACTCGTTGGAGGAGAAGTTTCGCGAGGAGCGAGAGCTTGAAGACTGAAGATTATGATAGATATTCTTTAGTCTTTGTACTCTGTAATTGTTGTCTTCATTCTTTGCTCTTTAATTTTCTTAGATATTTGTTAAATTGCCTCAAAGTTACCTAACAGTAGTCCTAAGAATACTTGCACAACCCTAGGATACTTAGGTTTTCCATAGAAGACTTAGAAAACCTAAATAAGCTTCAGACAATCTTTTTAGACATCGAACACAAATATCAGACATCTGACAGTGATTTTTAAGACATCTGAATGTTGAATCAGACGTCCAATCATTTAAGGCTGGTCTTAGAACCTTCTATTTGTTGTTTTCAGATGACCAACCCTTAGTCCAGACATCTTAGCAGACGTCTAATGACTTGGACAGACATCCAATTAGTGGAACATTGGCCTTCACAATATGATCGTTGAGTTTTGATCTTCTATCAGACGTCCTTAGAGGACTCCAAACGTCTGATAAGTAGTTGTTTTGCCTCGATTGACACAAAATCGATTTCCTAGACGAACATAGTCGTTTGGACCTTGGGAAATCCATTCCCACAGTAAATTAGGTTTCCAGACATTCTGACTTAGTGTAGACATCTGATATGTCGTCTAATTGATTTACACTAGAACCCTGTTTAGGTCCGATAAAAGTCAGTAAGGGAACCCATCTAGAATTAGATGTCTGACTTAGTTCTCAGATGTCTTAAGAATGACTTCCAGATGTCTAATCTTTTTTCCTAGACGTATGATGACCCTGTCAGAATCATTAATGATTCTGATTGCAGCTTGATTTACCTTGGGATGATCTTCAACGATTACCTAAGGCTTCCAAAGCCTTCTAAGGCCTTCCTAAGCCATCTATAAATAGAGGGGAGGCCCTCCCTTGTTTAGATGCACTTAGCAATACTATTTCCACATCTTTTGTGTCACCTTGATCTTGAGAAGAAGCTTTAGCTCTCCAAGCATTCGTTCCACACTTGAGAGCTTTGTTCAGCTGTGCACCCGCTCTCACTCTGCAATTACGAGAGCGATGTAATGCCTACGCGTGGTTCACGCACCCGCGTCGTCAAGTTGATGCATTCCCAACAAAGGGAAGTTCCTTCACCTATAGTAGCTAGATTCAATCGTTTACTTTGTGGCCTATAGGTTTGGGTTGTAATATTTCTTTGTTATTTGGTTGGGTATTCGCTTTGCGAATTCTCGTCTCCTTCGTGAGACAAAAACCTTCTCATGAAGAGAAGGCGTTTGAGGCACGTTACCTTCATTCAAAGTAGCATCGGTTGTAAGAGGTTGAACTACCCTCGTTAAAGTAGTTCGTTAGTGGATTGTGATCGACTTGGTCCATCAGAAAATCCTAACTCGAGAGGATTAGGTGGTGGTTTTCACACAGTTTGGGTTTCCACCTAAAAATCATTTGTGCAAATTGTGTGATTGTATCTTTTGTGAGATTGTTTTATTTTGCTTCTGCATTTTATATTGTATCCCGCAAATCTCTCCCCCTCCCGTAGGAATCTACATTTGGTATCAGAGCGGGTTATTACGATATCGGCGTAACACCCGGCAAGGATCCAATGGAGGGAAGTGTCACCACCATCAGACTCGTCGAAGGGCAGTCCACTACTCGTCCTCCCTACTTCGACGGGAGTAACTACGGGTATTGGAAGCTCAGGATGAAGATATGGCTTCAAGTAAACGACTTCACCATCTAGACCAGATGCGAGACCCCCTTCGACATCCCAAAGAGACCCGCCACAGGCTACTCACAGCAGCAGATCTAGGAACTCTCTCTCAACGTGAGGACGATGTACGCGTTATATTGCGCACTCAGTCTAGAGGAGTTCAACAGAATCTCGCAGTGCGTTACCGCATACAAGATTTGGCTTACACTTGAGGTAACTCACGAGATGACCTCCAAGGTAAAGGGTTCTAAGATTAAAATCCTATCGCAAGATTTTGAATCTTTTTCTATGAGGCCTAACGAAACACTAAGTGAGATGAACACTAGGTTCACTCTCATAGGTTTGAAAGCTTTAGGTAAGACCTTCATTAAGGGGGAGCTTCAAGGCAAGCTACTCCATTCCCTTAGACCGAAATGGGAATAGGTCACCGTGATTGAGGAGGCTAACAACATAGAGGAGTTCAACATGGAAGATCTCCTAGGCATTCTCATGGCCTACGAGACGAAGTTGAAGCAGAATAAGGACGCACCGAAACCAAGACCGAGGAAGTCTCTCGCATTCAGAGCCGCTTCAAACATCGAGGTAAGTTCCAACAACTAAGACCTTAAATTTTTACTTAAAAGCTTTTCCAAGTTTTGTAGAGATTCCAAGAAAGAAAGGGAAAAGAAGGATCAAGGAAGCCTAAGACATTGCTATCATTGCAACAAAAAGGAGTATCTACGACCCGATTGCCCTCTTCTCAAGAAAGAGAAGAAGAAGGAGAAGGAGAAGAAATATAAGAAGAAGGCATTCCAAGCAACTTGGGATGACTCGAGCTCAGAGGAAGAAGAGGAAGATCCCGAGAAGAAGAATGAAACCGTTTGCATGGATTTCATGGCAATCACAAAAGGCAACAATGACAACAGCAACGATGAGATAAATTCTAAACTTCAATATGCTTTTGATGAGTTATTTGAAATTAGTAAATTACTTAAAATAGAAAATAAAAATATTAAAAAGAATCTTAATTTTCTAAAATCTGAAAATGATATATTGAAATTAAACTTAAGCATCTAGAAACTAGTTCTAGTCCTAAAGATAATAACTTGTTAGAAAATGGAGACCTAATAAATGAAAATAGTAAATTGATTGAGGAAAATACAAATTTAAAAGTAGAAATTTCTATTTTAAAAATAAAAGTGCATGTTATAGAAAAAGAACTTGCATGCCTTAGGGAAGAATCAAATAACTTGGTAAATAAATTAGATAATTTTTGTAACCCTAAGGTTGAGAAAGGATCTCCGTCAAGGAGATCCACCAACAAAATCAGATCCAAGCTAACTTGGATACCGAAAAGTCAACTAGACTCTTATTTTGCAGGTTGCAAAGATTTCAACATAAAATATTGGACCAACAAGCTCAAGAACGGTCAACTCGAATTGGGAGGACCAAGGAGTAGACCGAGGAAGGAGAAGAGTAGGATGACGAGACAACGAACAAATGTCCTAACAGTCTCGCGACGACCGCCCGATTGGAGACCGACGCCGATGCCCGTGAAATTGCACTAGAGGGGGGGTGAATAGTGAAATTATATTGTATTGTAATACAACAAATTCAATCACACAATATACTCAATTATTTTTAGGTGGAAACCCAAGATGGGTGAAAACCACCACCTAAGCCAATCTCTTGACTTAGGATTTTCGATCACAAGGTGATCAATCCACTAACCACACTACTTAAACGAGGGTAGTGTACCTCAATTACAATTCCCACCTCCGATCCCTAAACGGAGGTTTCTCTCTTCAAGATGAAGAAACGGGGACCCGACAGGCCGGATACCCAAAATACAGAAATTAACAAGTAAAAATAACACCTATAGAGCACCCCAATTATTTAGTTGCTTTCTTATCTACTAAGCATGAAAAGAAATCCCTGATGATTTGTAGAACGGAGCGAGCCGGGAGTATGGATTTGCCCTTTGATCAGAGTATTAGCACAGCACAAGGGCAAGATGGAGCTTAGAGTAGTGAGCAAGAGATTTTTCTAATGGAATTGTATCTCAAGAGGTGTGTTTTGCCAAAGAAGAGTTGTAGTCTATTTATAGGCAAGTTTGGAACCTTCAAGAACACTTGGGAGAGCTCTTCTAGCCGTTGGAGACAAATCCCAAGAGTTTAGGACGAAATCCACACAAAATCAGGGCAATGATGATTCTGACAGCAACATCAGACGTCTAAATATAAGATCAGACGTCTTACAGGACGTCTGATTTTTACTATGGTCGTCTATTATTGCAGGATATCCTTAACGGACTCTATTGGATCAAAAGAAGGACGTCTGATATTATGTCATAAGACGTCTGATGATTTTACTGGACGTCTAATGAATGGTGCATTCGTTCCTGTTATCATCGGATCCAAACAGGGTTCTAGGTTTAGAGGATCAGACGTCGTTACAGACGTCTGAGGACATTACCAGACGTCTGGAATCCAAAATACTCTTCCTTCCTGCTTCTGCCAAAAGATTATGTGGCCGTAGACAGATACGCACAGAAAATCATGGCCAACGGTTCAAAGGCAGACGTCTGTAAGTGTGTCAAGACGTCTAGAAATTGTTTTTGCCGATAAAAAGTCTAACGGTTAGTATGAGGACGTCTGGGTAAATAATCAGACGTCTGTGAACGGTTATCGACGTCTGAAAGTGAAGTCCTTCGACTGATGTTTATGAGGAGATGAAGAAAGCCAGAAATATTTGAAATTAGACGTCTGATACATCTGTCGGACGTCTTATTATGGAAAATCAGACGTCTGGACTTTTTAATGGACGTCTGATAAAAGTATAAGTGTTGGGTTTTTTGTTTCTAATTTATCCTAAGTGTAGAGAGCCTAAGTTAGCTATTTATAGGTTATGTTTGGGGGCTCTTTACAATATTTCTAGACTCAAATAACATGAAAATTACAACCTTTGAAAGTTTACATGAAAAAAGCCTAAGACCTAATACTTTTGCTACTCGTCTTCACGCTTTTAATCTCCCGTCTTGGAAAGCTTTTTGAATTCCTGCAAATATGTTATTATAGAGAGAAAACAATATGCTACGCTTTATTTATTATTTCATTTTCTACATTTTGTAAAATCATCAAAATATTATATATGAGTAGTTGAACTAACAATCTCCCCCTTTTTGATGATTTTCAAAATATAGCTGTAGGTTCCTCTTTCCTCCCCCTAAAGGTTGTACTTGATAGCCTTTATCTATTTATTATTCCTTAATTTCTTACCTACATTCTTCTCCCCCTTTTTGAATATCATCATGAAGGGTTGTTTAAAGGGAGTTAAAATCCAAACTACAAGAGTAATATCTACAAAGTAGAGTGCGTGAATAAAATTGCATGTTTAAAAGATGACAAGGCATTAAGGAAAATTGATTAGGAATAGAAATATTTAAGCATGGACTAGCTATTTGTTCCCAAAAATATTAAGCAGAGGGTCAAGGCCTCTTAATACAAACTTAGAATAAAAGACAGAAAAATAGAAGCACTAAAATTATTCTTCTTGATCTTGGCGGCGGCGGCGACGAGCGGGTCCTTGTCCTATCTGCAAATTTTGAACATCTGATCTAAGTTCGTCGATGTCGCGGCGCATGCTTCCCATGTAGGTGTACATCTCGCCGGTTCGACGCAGCAGGAGGGAGATGCCGGAGGAGAGGGAATCTGTGGCTGGATCCCATGCTTCATCAAAGCTCGAGCGGGGAGCTTCTATTTGAAGGGGCCGTGGTTCATGGAAGTCTGGAAAGGGTGGAAGGGGCTCTTCTTCCATGGGTTCGTCGGCGGGCTCAAGATGTTCTCTAAGTATATGCATCTTGGCGGCTGTGGCCCGGTTGTAAGGCTCAATTTTCTTGTCAACTGCTTGGTCAGTTATGGAAATCCGATGGGATGAAAAGATTTTGGATAGAATAGACCCAAACGGAAGTGATGCCCCATGGTCCTCATTCATGACGCGAACAATGAGGCGGCAATAATTGAAAGGAATATGACGAACGGCCGCAAAAAGGAGAGCCTTGTGTTGGCGTGAGATGTAATCAAAACCTCCTGATTTGTTTAGGAGGTCCCACCCAAAAATGCGAGAGAGTAGACGTGGAAGGGGTTTGAGATTTTTGCACGGTAGAGTGCCAAGGTTTTCAGCATATTTTTCCGGGAGAACTAACTCTTGATTGATGATTTCAGGGTCGTATTGCCTCAGTATGTCATTGAAATCATTTCCCTCATTGGGGATGGCTAGAAGGTCAGAGATAGTTTCAGATGTGATGTGTATTTCACGACCAAATAGGCGGGTATGGAGTTCAAGTTCATCGTTGCTGTAGTCCTCAACAATGTTGGCATAAAAGAGACGGCAAAGATCAGGGAACACACCAAGAGTTCCAATGCCGGAGTGGAATTGACGGTCAAAATATTGGAAAAGATGGAGAGTTTGGAAGTGTTCCCGAAGGTTCAAATGGGCAAAATCATTCCAAACAATAAAACGAGGGCATTTAACTTTGGCATTCGCGAAACGACGAAATCGCTGCCTAGCGATGTCACCCCGCAATTGATCTGCCAAAAAAGTGGAAGAGGAACTGGAAGATCCCTCAACTTGCTTCCTACGGGGAGGCATATTTGGTGGAATGGGTGGTTAGGTTTAGGAGAAAAGAGTGGTGAGTTGAGGATGGAATACCTGCAAAAAAGAAACAACCATTCAACCAAACAACATTCACCCAAAACATAGTTTGAAACACTGTAATCATCATGAAAAAAATATGTGGCAGTATGCCTTGAGGCAATACAACCTGCCATGTAGTTGTGGCAATATACCTTTGGATGCAAGCCACTAAAAAGTCGGCTTGATCCTCATGAGGTAATACCCTTGCCATGGGAGATGCAGCTAGGGCTAAGAAGGTTTTCTTGACCGAGGGTTAGGGCTGACAATGAAATGCACATGTAGGTCAAGTGAATCAAGAAGTGAACTAGATGCTACAAGGCCGTGGGTAAAATGAGTATGAAAATGCCCTAGGCGTTGAGAGGGTATACCCACAGGAGGAGGGAAGCCTCCAAATGAGCGGTCGAGAGGCAGGGACGACGCGCGCAGAGGAGCAGCAGTTCCGTCAGTCGTCGAAGAGGCGCGACGGTCGTCTGGCTGCGAGCAGAACTTCGCCAGCTGCTGCTGTGGGCCGTCGGGTGTGAGGGAGAGCGGCGCGCAGATCGTGTGGGGTAGGGATTTTGGACAGGAGAGTGGGACCTTTGCGAAGGGGATTTTATATCCCAAGGTCACCGAGCAAGTCTCCCCCTGAAGTTGGGGAGATTTGCATCTCAAACCGTCCAGGGAAAAGCCGCGACGCGCAGATTTTTCCCCGATCAGACGTCTGTCAACGATGTCAGACGTCTGGATTTGGCAGAGGAATTTTTTCCCATTTCAGGGAGACGTCTGTTTTATTCATCAGACCAACAATCAGACGACTAATTCTAATATAGACGTCTGATTTCTGCAGGAATCCTCCCCAGCAAAAAGATTTATTCTCCAGGTTGTCGTCTGATTTCTTACTCAGACGGCAAAGAAGACGTCTAAATTTAAGATTAGACGTCCGATTTCTGCAGACAGACCTTCCTGGATTTTCGTTTAAAGTTACAGGGTCGTCCGTTTTTCCTGTCAGACGATTCATACGACGTCTAGCCATATATTCAGACGTCCGGCAGGCAGTACATGTTCTGTCTCCGAGATAGACGTCTGTCAACACATCTGGACGACAATTCAGACGTCTGCGTTTCATACTAGACGTCTGATATTACTGTTTTGTTATATATAAAATCGTCGTCTGGGCCAGATGTTTAGACGACGAATTCTAATGTATAAGACGTCTGATTATTTAATCAGACGTCTGATATTGGACAGAGTGTGCATTTGGATGTTTGAATGAAGGCTTAGAGAAATCAAGGTTCAATCTATGCTCATGACAAAAGAGGTTCCATTAAAACACTAAATTCTTCAAATATCACTTAGCTTACATATGCCTAGTTTCCTACGTATATAATTAAAGCGATCATAATTCAAAGGTTTAGTGAAAATATCAGCTAACTGCAGTTCAGTACAAATAAATTCAACTTCGATTTCTCCCTTAAGTACATTGTCTCTTAGGAAGTGATGTCGAACATCAATATGTTTTGTGCGAGAGTGATGTACGGGATTTTTCGAGAGGTTGATAGCACTAGTATTGTCACATAATATTTTTATCTTATTAAATATCAGGTTAAAATCCTTCAAAGTACTTTTCATCCAAAGCACTTGGGAACATGCTAGTGCAGCGGCTATGTATTCTGCTTCTGTAGTTGATAAAGCTACACTAGATTGTTTCTTTGAGAACCAAGAGACTAGTGATTCGCCTAAGAATTGGCACGTCCCACTAGTACTTTTCCTATCAGTGCGGCTACCTGCGTAGTCCGCATCGCTATATGTAACTAAGTTGAATTGTGGACTCCTAGGGTAGAATAAGCCATAATCAGATGTGTCAACTAGATATCTAAATATTCGTTTTACAGCATTTAGGTGTGATTGTTTAGGATTTGATTGAAACCTAGCGCATAAGCAGGTACTAAACAAAATATCAGGTCTACTGGAAGTTAAATATAGTAAAGATCCAATCATGCTACGATAGAGCTTTTGATCTATGGGCGTACCTGATTCGTCCAAGTCTAAGGAAGTTGTGACACTCATAGGAGTGTTCTTCCATTTACTTTTGTTCATATCAAATCTCTTCAACATCTCCTTTGTGTATTTAGATTGACACACAAAGGTTCCAATCTCGAGCTGAGTGATTTGCAAGCCCAAGAAAAACTTGAGTTCACCCATCAAACTCATTTCGAATTCTTCCTATTTTACCAAGGCCAATAATATGACCCTTGTGGTTGTTGCCAAATGTAACTGTTCCTCCATCCGTAGGTTGGAGGTCCAAAAATAGGCGCTTGTCTCCTGTCATGTGTTTGGAGCATCCGGAGTCCATCACCCATCGGCCTCCTTGGTGGTGGAGGTTTCCTTGTCTTCCTCCTTGTAGACCTTCTTCCTCCTACAAAAGATCTTCGATTGTGACTTGGTGTTTCTATAGGTCTTTCTAGTTTGAGTCGTCCATCCTTCATTTTGTATATCCAATTTTTGACATTATGATGTCCTTTCATCCCTACAAAACAAAGTGAGAGTTGTCTTTTCGGTATCCATTGTAAAGTGGATCCGTATTTGTTAGTGTTCTCCTTTAGAGGAGGGTCCCTTTTTGGCTCACTTTGACTAGGCTCATAAAAGCCTAATCCAAATTTACTTGAGGAAGGTTTTTGATGGGCAATGAGTTTGTCCAAGTTATCTTTCCCCTTTGTAAATTTGGCTAGGTCCTCAAGAAGTTGGTTTGACTTTTCTTTGAGATGATTTATCTCTATTTTCATTATATCTAGTTTATTTTCTAATGCCCTAATCTCTACTCTAAGTAAGCCATTTTCATCCTTTTTAAAAGAGTTTGATTTTTCAAGCACATGGATTTTGTCGAGTAATTCTTCTCTATCTAAAAATTTTTGTTCACTCATTGCTGTATACAAATCATTTGTTAATGACTCTTTCTCAATCATTAGATTTTTTATTTGCATATTTAAAGCAGTGGTTTCTTTTGTAAGAATTAGATTCTTTTCTTCAAGATCATTGATTAATCTCTTATTTTCTAACTTTTCTTCTTTTAAAGCCTTGCTTTGGGTTTTAGTTTTCTTAAGATCTATATATAGTGAATCAAAGGCATCTTGTAATTCATCCAAAGAGTAGGGGTTTACCTCAGGTTCCTCAGATTCAGACTCGGAACCATCATTTGTTGCCATTAGTCCCAAGCATGCCGTTTCTTCATTTGTTTCCTCCTCCTCTTCTTCTTCGGAGGTGGAGTCATCCCACGTTGCTTGAAACGCCTTCTTCTTGAATCCTTTTGGTTTGGAGATCTTCTTGTAGTCAGAAGGCTTCTTGGGTTTCTTCTCATCATCCCTTTTGAGTAAGGGACAATCTTTCCTTATGTGACCTCTCTTTTTGCAATTATAGCAAATTAGAGGATCTTCTTCTCTTTTCTTTCCCTTGATCTCTCTTCTATTTCTGAGAAACTTTTTAAACTTTTTAGCTAATAAAACAAATTCTTCGTCATCGGTACTTACCTCATCATCCGAAGTAGCTTTGAAGGCTAAGGTCTTCTTCTTTGGCTCCGATGAGGTTGATTTCTTCTTTTGCTCCATTTTTGATTCGTAAGCCATGAGATTCCCAAGTAGATTTTCCATGTCTAGATCCTCTACTTGGTTGGCTTCTTCTATTGCCGTTACCTTTTGCTCCCACTCAGGTCCAAGGGAACGAAGGAGCTTCCCTTGAAGCTCCCCCTTTATAAATGTCTTTCCTAAAGACTTGAGGTTATTCACGATTAACGTGAATCGGGTGTACATGTCCCCAAGTCTTTCATTCTCCTTCATAGAGAAAGCTTCGAATTCCTGCGATAACAAGTTTATCTTTGAGGATTTAACTTTAGATGTACCTTCGTGAGTAACCTCCAAGGTTCTCCAGATCTCGTGGGCGGTTTCGCATTGGCTGATGCGGTTGAATTCCTCCGAGCTGAGAGCGCAGTAGAGTGAGTTCATTGCCTTGGCATTCAGTCCAAGGTGATGGATTTGCTCCACTGTGTAACCAGTTTCTGGTTTCTCGGGAATGACGTATGCGGATTCGCATTTCTCCCAAATGGAGAAATCGTTGGCTTGAAGCCACATCTTCATTCTCAGCTTCCAGTAGGTGTAGTTGGTTCCTTCGAAAAGTGGTGGTCGAGTGGTGGATTGCCCCTCCAATCTGCTTGTGGAAATTGCCTTCCCCTCCATGTGATCTTTCCGCGGATGTTACTCTTGTAGGCGGAAAACCTGCTCTGATACCAAATGAAATTGCACTAGAGGGGGGGTGAATAGTGAAATTATATTGTATTGTAATACAACAAATTCAATCACACAATATACTCAATTATTTTTAGGTGGAAACCCAAGATGGGTGAAAACCACCACCTAAGCCAATCTCTTGACTTAGGATTTTCGATCACAAGGTGATCAATCCACTAACCACACTACCTAACGAGGGTAGTGTACCTCAATTACAATTCCCACCTCCGATCCCTAAACGGAGGTTTCTCTCTTCAAGATGAAGAAACGGGGACCCGACAGGCCGGATACCCAAAATACAGAAATTAACAAGTAAAAATAACACCTATAGAGCACCCCAATTATTTAGTTGCTTTCTTATCTACTAAGCATGAAAAGAACTCCCTGATGATTTGTAGAACGGAGCGAGCCGGGAGTATGGATTTGCCCTTTGATCAGAGTATTAGCACAGCACAAGGGCAAGATGGAGCTTAGAGTAGTGAGCAAGAGATTTTTCTAATGGAATTGTATCTCAAGAGGTGTGTTTTGCCAAAGAAGAGTTGTAGTCTATTTATAGGCAAGTTTGGAACCTTCAAGAACACTTGGGAGAGCTCTTCTAGTCGTTGGAGACAAATCCCAAGAGTTTAGGACGAAATCCACACAAAATCAGGGCAATGATGATTCTGACAGCAACATCAGACGTCTAAATATAAGATCAGACGTCTTACAGGACGTCTGATTTTTACTATGGTCGTCTATTATTGCAGGATATCCTTAACGGACTCTATTGGATCAAAAGAAGGACGTCTGATATTATGTCATAAGACGTCTGATGATTTTACTGGACGTCTAATGAATGGTGCATTCGTTCCTGTTATCATCGGATCCAAACAGGGTTCTAGGTTTAGAGGATCAGACGTCGTTACAGACGTCTGAGGACATTACCAGACGTCTGGAATCCAAAATACTCTTCCTTCCTGCTTCTGCCAAAAGATTATGTGGCCGTAGACAGATACGCACAGAAAATCATGGCCAACGGTTCAAAGGCAGACGTCTGTAAGTGTGTCAAGACGTCTAGAAATTGTTTTTGCCGATAAAAAGTCTAACGGTTAGTATGAGGACGTCTGGGTAAATAATCAGACGTCTGTGAACGGTTATCGACGTCTGAAAGTGAAGTCCTTCGACTGATGTTTATGAGGAGATGAAGAAAGCCAGAAATATTTGAAATTAGACGTCTGATACATCTGTCGGACGTCTTATTATGGAAAATCAGACGTCTGGACTTTTTAATGGACGTCTGATAAAAGTATAAGTGTTGGGTTTTTTGTTTCTAATTTATCCTAAGTGTAGAGAGCCTAAGTTAGCTATTTATAGGTTATGTTTGGGGGCTCTTTACAATATTTCTAGACTCAAATAACATGAAAATTACAACCTTTGAAAGTTTACATGAAAAAAGCCTAAGACCTAATACTTTTGCTACTCGTCTTCACGCTTTTAATCTCCCGTCTTGGAAAGCTTTTTGAATTCCTGCAAATATGTTATTATAGAGAGAAAACAATATGCTACGCTTTATTTATTATTTCATTTTCTACATTTTGTAAAATCATCAAAATATTATATATGAGTAGTTGAACTAACAGCCCGGACCTCCAAGCTACAGATGGGAACCCGATCCGGTTTAGCATCCACCTCCATTTGGGTCATTCTATTGGCCATGATATGTGAGGTAATCCCTTTTTCCCTATCTCTTTATTTATAGCATATAGATAGGGGGAGTTAAAATTGATGAAGTAATTGTCTATCTTTAAGGGGGAGTTGTTAACATAGCTATATTTCCTTTAGAAAGGGGAAGAAAATCATATAGCTATCTTGTTGTTTTTAAAAGGAGGAGAATATTATTCTTGTTAATGAAAGTAACCCAAGTTTAGAATAGCGTGTTTGAAGGGAGAGCTTTTATGAGCATTAAAATTAGATAAACCTTTTTGATAATGTCAAAAAGGAGGGAATTGTTATGCATTATTATTTATAGTTTTGTCACCATCAAAAAGAAGGAAATTGTTGGTGCAAGGGCACCACAATCATTTATTTTGATAATAACAAAATACTTATTATTTAACATTTGCTTTTGAGTTCAAGATTTCAAGACAATTGCAAATGGATACAAGTGTAAAGACGATGTTGGAGCTCACATCCGTGGCAGATTGGAGGAGAAGGAGCCTTGCGAAGAGCGAGAGCTTGAAGACAGAAGAATAGGATAGGTGTCCTTTAGTCTTTATACTCTGTAATTGTTGTTTTCATTCTTTGCTCTTTCATTTTCTTAGATATTTGTTAAAGTGATTCAAAGTTACTTAACAGTAGTCCTATAAACACTTGCATAACCCTAAGATACTTAGGTTTTTCGTAGAAGACTTAAAAAACCTAAATAGACTTCAAACAGTCTTTTTAGACATCTAACACAAATATCAAACTTCTAATAGTGATCTTTAAGACGTCTGAATGTTGAATCAAACGTCCAATCATTTAGGGCTAGTCTTAGAACCTTCTGTCTGTTGTTTCAGACGACCGACCCTTAGTCTAGTCGTCTGGTTACTTGGCTAGACATCAGTTAGTGGAACGTTGGCCTTTACAATATGATAATTGAGTTTTGACCTTTGATCATCTATCAGACGTCCTTAGAGGACTCCAAATGTCTAATAAGTAGTTGTTTTGCCTCGATTGACCCAAAATCGATTCCTAAACGAATATAGCCATTTGGACCTTGGGAAATCTATTCCCGCAATAAATTAGGCTTCCAAATGTCTGATATGTCGTCTGATTGATTAACACTAAAACCTTGTTTAGGTTCGATAAAAGTCAGTAAGGGAACCCGTCTAAAATTAGACATCTAACTTAATTCCCAGACGTCTGATCTTTTTTCCCAGACATCTGATGACCCTGTCAGAATCATTAATTATTCTGATTGCAGCTTGATTTGCCTTGGGATGATCCCCAACGACTACCTAAGGCTTCCAAAACCTTCTAAGGCCTTCCTAAGTCATCTATAAATAGAGGGGAAGCCCTCCCTTGTTTAGATACACTTAGCAATACCATTTCCACATCTTTTGTGTCACTTTGATCTTGAGAAGAAGCTCTAGCTCTTTAAGCATTCGTTCCACACCTGAAAGCTTTGTCCAACTATGCACCCGTTCTCACTTCGCAATTATGAGAACGACGCAGTGCCTACACGTGGTCCACGCACCTGCGTCGTCAAGTCGATGCACTCCCAGCAAGAGAAAGTTCCTTCACCTATAGTAGCTAGATTCAATCATTTATTTTGTGGCTCTATAGGTTTGTGTTGTAATATTTCTTTGTTATTTGGTTAGGTATTCACTTTGCGAATTCTCGTCTCCTTTATGAGATAAAAACCTTCTCATGAAGATAATGGGTTTAAGGCATGCTACCCTCGTTCAAAGTAACATCAGTTGTAAGATGTTGAACTACCCTCGTTAAAGTAGTTCGTTAGTAGATTTTGATCGACTTGGTTAATCGGAAAATCTTAACTTGAGAAAGTTAGGTGGTGATTTTCACACGGTTTAGATTTCCACCTAAAAATCATTTGTGCAAATTATGTGATTGTATCTTTTGTGAAATTATTTTATTTTACTTCCGCATTTTATATTATATCCTGCAAATCCCACCCCCTCCCGTATGAATCTCCAGATCCATGCATGTCAAAGTCCATATATGAATTGGTGAAAATAATTATTATATGAGAAAGAAAACCAGGAAATGAAGTACGTGATTGAGGTGATGCATGCCATCTTAGGAGCTCTTTATCCACATGATAGCTAGAATTGATCAAACTAGTTGAACATTCTTGGCTTCCTAAAATAAGATAGAGTGCATGGTTCCTAATGTAATCTTCCTTCACATCATGAATCTACAAGTTACATTCATAAACAAACTCTAATGTGAAGGGACCAACGAGAATTATACTAAAAAAGTTAAGGCCAGACAATGTTAATAAATTGGACATGCAACTAATCTTTTTTTTTTTTTACAGGAAAAGCAAACTTCATTTAGCAGCCAGCTCATAAAACGCAAGGGAAATTAGGAAACACCCAATTTCCTTCGACATTACAACTCAAACAATACCTAGCCAACACATGAGCTGGCTAAACAAGACATCTATGTCCGTACGTTCCTTACTTAGAACGAAACCACCATTAGCTTTAATGATGGAAGAGCAGTTCTGACTAAGCCAATGATACTCCCAATTTGGCTCCTGTAGGGCTTGGATTTGGCGAAGAAGGTTGATGGTGTCTGAGAGAATATCCACCTCCTGCGAACCAACATTTAAGGCCAGCAATGGACCTTTTTGTATCGTCCACTACTCTGCAAATTCAACATTACACGTACTGCAGTAATAACTAAAAATAGATACAAATTTATTTAAACAAATATAATTGGATTTGCAATTTCGTTCATATATATGGTTGAAGCAACTTTCTTACGAATTGGTATTAATTTGTACACTGCCAATGCATGTGCAAGCAAAATCCTAAGCTAAAATGACCAAATAAGAATAGAAAATCATTTTAGGCTTCTTACTCTCAAAAACAAGCGAGGGCTCCAAATCCTTCTCCCTTTAGCTAGTTGTGTAGTGATTTTTTCTCCACTTTCTTAGTTGTACTTGAAGTTTGGCTAAAATGTACAAAAATATATGAATTTCTTAACACAAACATGTAAATGTGACCTTTCCAATTATACAAAATGATTCTTTGGTTAATTTTTTTGAGCGATAGTAGATCCCACCATGTAACAAAATTTTACTTTTTTGTGTGTAAATAAGGCATGTGATTATTTTTTTTATTGCCCCCACTTCCTTTTATCGTTAACTTTTTACATTTTTGTACCTACAACCTTTTTATCTGTACATATCCCCACTTTTGGATTGCGGTTACCCTCTTGGGCCTTCTTTGGACTGCTGTTGCCCTCTCAGGCCTCTCTCTTCTACGGAAATGAAATGCTTTGATCTCCCGCTCTTTTTCATACCATACCAAAAAGACAATGCTCCACGTGTACGTAGAAAGGCACATTAATGGAATTAATTGTTATGCATAGCCTATAGAAGCCTATAATTCAAACATGAGTTATCGATTCCCATGTCCCATCTCGGGTTTGCTTCTATGGAGCAGCTGTTCAGAGAGTGACGACCATCAGTGAAATTAAACAAATGAATTTGTTTAATTAATGGATCTGGTGAACAATATACTATATATACCAAACTGGATGGTGATTATTGTGCGCTGCGGGTGTTTAGAAATTTCCTTCCAGCAATTCTACATCTTATTTCCCCCTGTAAAACTACGGCTGACTTGTGTTGTTGCACCAACAGTGAGTGTAACGCCCTTGTTTTTCCACCAGTCAACAATCCTTGATGCAATCAACAATCCTTGAAGCAAATAGGCACTCAGATGCAAGAAGTTGTCTTAATTTGATTTAGTATTTCTACACTTGAAAAATGTACAAGTTGCTTTGACCTTTTGCATCACAAGGCAATTTTCTTTTAGAGGATACATGTAAAATTGCTGTAAAACTGATAAATCTCCTATTTTAGTTGGCACCTCTGTATATTCAAGATTACTTATTCAATGCGACAGGAAGAATGCAATGGACTACTATCAAGCAGAATCTAATCAGACTAAACATGTCGGGCCAACTATAAAAATAACAAATAGAAATTCAATAGATTTCATCATCCTTTTCAAAGAAAAAAGAAGGAATTTCCTCGTAAGCAGCAGAAGATCTACCCTTTTCGAGACACAATTGAGGGACATCTTCCTGTCTAACAGTTTCCTAGCAGCACCAGCACTTTCAGGACCATAGCTAGCCCTTCTGCCTTCATTCTCAAATTGATCTATTGAAAGCTGCCTCACTAAGCCACCCAAATAACCACATGTTTCAACAGGTACAACCACCTTTAAAAAAATGCCAAAGGTAAAATAACTTTCTGTTAGAAATTAGGCTTAACCATTAAAAAGAAATAATATCGCAATTAAAAACTAACAGCTCTATGATGCAACCTGACTCCTGAAGGGGGGCTATCATTAGAGGTAGAATCTGGAACTTTAATCATAGTTGATATTTGTGTTCCATTTGATGTAGCCTCTACAGCATCACCCTGACTAGGCTGCTGTTCAAGTTCGTCGTTCTGCTGTCTGGCTTTCTTCTCCAAGAGTTCTTCCAGATCTTTTGCCACAAAAATCAACTCTGAATAAGAATCCTGCATTTTCTGCAGCTGTAAACTTAGAGTAGCATTATGACTTCTTTCATGATTGAATTCAAGCTTTGTTTCCTCTAAGATGGATCTTGGAACTTCACCATCTTGTAAACTGCTTACCCTTTCTTTACCAATGTCATAGTGGGAAGCTTTGAATAATTCACATTTTCTCCTGAGAGAATCCCGCTGCTCTCTTAGGAGACAGACCTCTTTGGAGAGATCATCTCCTTGTCTTCGCTCCTTAACAACTTGCTTTCTTAAAGCCTGCAACTCTAGCCTAGACACCTCTACTTGTCAAGCCGAAAAAAAGAGATGAAACTGAATATGAAGACAAAAAAAAAAAGAGTAATTCCATAATGAAGATGAATGATTCTAAAGAAGATGTCCTCTCTTCCAATGCTGGTAGAGAGTATATTTTGTTGATTGGATGACATAATTGGCCACATTCATTTATTTTTGCAGTCAAACAAAAATGACAACATCTGGCTTTTCAATGCTAGTTACAATTCAACCTCTGTAAAACTGGTAGAGTAAATTTCATGAGCTATCCATTTATTTCATGGTTAACAAGAAATGTTTGTAGAGGGAAACTGCCAACAGGATGCAAGTTTTGGAATGGAAACCAATGTATACCAAGACACAAATATCATACACAAAATGGTCCTAATGGTCCTGCTTTATCTTAAGCTTGGCATAAGAGCTGGGATAGATAATCAGATCTATTTACTCAAGCAAACATTCAAACCTCCAAGATGTTCTATTACCAAGTTCAGATGTACCTAACTGATTTCTCCCCCTTACCCTCAAAGTCAAAAGGGAAAGCAGATACAAAGATATGTGACTTTACAGGAAATCGTTTCTGCTAATTGAATCAGAAAATGAAAGTGCCAGTATGATCCAGCCTTCCTCGATCTCTCATTCATTCTAGGTTACATGAAGAAAGTTCTCCATTATAAGTGTGCTTCACAAACTTTTTCACATAAAAGGAGATTAACACATTGAACACTAATGCTACTTGACATAAATTCAATCAAGAACTTTCAAAATTACTTAAATTCCATAACAAAATCAAGATGAAATCTGGACTGTGTAAAT
Source organism: Thalassia testudinum (assembly GCA_037157565.1). Taxonomy (NCBI): domain Eukaryota; kingdom Viridiplantae; phylum Streptophyta; class Magnoliopsida; order Alismatales; family Hydrocharitaceae; genus Thalassia; species Thalassia testudinum. The sequence continues at coordinate 141,325,212 of JAZHRO010000036.1, forward strand.
CCTCGTATCAATGTGAATATGAAAGAATGAGTGAACACAAGATACAGATGCTTATATAACGACTTGGGCCTAAAGCCAAGCCTATCTAAGAAAAACTAGGAATGATAATTTATTAGATATGGATCAAATGAACACAAAGCAACCATCCAAAAATGCTTAAGCCCAAGTTATGAAGCAGTGATCCTCAATCCTTTACAACCAACACCTTAGTTTCCTAAGTTTCCGACATAGTAGAGTTTTTGGGGATATTACACCTAATGTGCAAGCTCAAAATTTCTTCAAACTTAGTTGAACACCAATATCTACAATCACCAACAAACTGCCTTCCTTTGAAAATTATCTCCTTTTCCTTGTGGGGTAACGGAGAAAGCCAACATGCACAGCAGATTCTTCACATCCGTCAAAAGATTTTGATAAATCAAAGAAAACCCAATAAAATAGACAGCAAGACTAGACAACTCAATTAATCATCTCAGGAAGAACAAAGCTCAAGTCGTCCAAACAAATATGGGGCATATATCAACAATAACCCAATAAAACGAGAACAAAGGTTTCACCTTTCTGAAGAACCATGCTATTTCTAGAGAAATTAATAGGAACATACCGAGGGGCCTAAACTTCCACGGCGGATCCAACTTCGCCACCTAAAGATTGCTGCTTTGCCTGCTGCTGCTGCTGCCCATCTTCTGAGGTTGCACAGCAGGGAAGGCTCCTTCTGCTGTGGGGACTTGAGAGGGAAGAGGGAAGGGACGAACAAGCAACTCTAGCAATGGTGAGAGTTGAAGAAGGATGATGATGTTGCCTAATGTTGGGAATCGATGATGGTGATGACCACCATCGAACGGTGGTGTGTGATCCTCTACGATCGACAGTGGGGAACGATCCCAACCACCCCATCCCCACCTCCTAGCGAGAAGTCGCTCCGAGATCCGAGAGGAGGAATCGAAAGTGCAAGCGCAAGCGCAAGCGACCACGGAGCAACGTGAACCGGGCGGGAATGGGAAACGAATCCATCCACATGCGATCGAATCGGAAGGAGGAAGAGGGGGAGGGGGGTTTGGATCGGTTACTTCTCCTGGTCGGCGATGGCGGCGGTGGAGGAGGGGGTGGAGGAGGAGGATCTGAGAGCAGCGCCGAGGTGGGGGGAGTGGGGTCCGGTGGAGGGGAAGGGAGAGTACGCCATGTAGCGCCCCGAGGCTATGGCAGTGCGGGGAGGGCGATCGGGTCGAGGCCATGGCTGTTGCGTCAGGAAAGGGAAGGGGGGAGGTGATGCCATTGGGGATTGGGGGAGTCGGGAGAGGGAAGGGGAAGGTGATGTTGTCGGAGATTGGGGAGAGGGAACGGTCAAGTTGGCGCCCGAGAGGAAATTCGGGAGAGGGCGGGAGGGATGGGGAAATTTTTGGATGGAAGGTTATGGTCATATAGTCACGGTCTTATTTTGAATCGTCAATCATCATTAAAGGAAGGTTATGATCGCAATCATATTTTGAATCGTCACCAAATCTTTTATCATGATTCTCAAACCTGTGATAAAATGTTATAATAGAAAATAAATCTCATTCTCCCACAATGATCACAGTTTTGAGTGAAATCGTCACCATAAGTTACTTTTGGTTACAGTTCTCAAAATCGTCAGCAAATATCCGTCACTAATACTTGTTTTCCTAGTAATGAATGGAGTAAGTAGAACAAGTGATTTTCTTTTAAATTATTTCTTCAAAGTCTATTTTTCCTAAAAGGGTTATGGGGTACTTATATGCAAGTCTAAAACCTTTAAGAAGGCTTAGGAGAGAGCTCCTAGTCGTTGGAGGTAAGTCCCAAGAGATTGGGACAATCCAACTCAAATCAGGCTTATAATGATTCTAACAATAGAATCAGTGTAACGTCCCAAAATCTAGGTTTCGAGTCATTTTAAAGTCGTTCGAGTCTGTTCAAACCCAAAAACCCAGTTAGGGTTTGGTGCTGGGGTCAAAACCCCTAAATTGCCAAAAAATGTGTATTTTGATTCAATCCTTGGTCAAAATTTGTCAAAATGGTGCCATATGTGGTATCCTTGGATTCCTCTCATCACAAACTTTTCAACGACGCTTATTTCACGCAATTCCAAGTTGTATAGCTCAAGTTATAACCAAAAGAAGTCATCAGGGACCTAAATGTAAGGTGAACCCAACCCTAAGGGTAATTTGGCTATTTCACCCAACTAAACCTATTCCAAACCGCCCCTAAAACCTATTTAAGGACCCCTTGGGTCCTTTGGGTATTCATTCATCCTCAACTCTCTCTAAGCAAGAGAGAAAGGGAAAAGAAAAACCATAGTTTTTCTTCTTCAAAATCAAAACTTATTTCGTAGGGACCTGGGTGCAATTCCGCAAAACCCGAGGTTCCCACTGCAAAAGATGTGGCGGTGGTGGCGGCACGCAGCGAGCACGATACGCGGCAGTGGTGGCACGCGAGAGGGTGACGCGTGGCGCGGGAGTGCACACGACTTCGCATCATCGCGCTCGTGCATGCGTGAACGGGGACACAGGATCGCAACGCGTGGTGATTAAGCAACTGCAGGTGGGCACACACGACTATCCGAGGAGCCCTGTGTGCACGAATCACTGCCCGACACGTGGCGGGTGCAACTAGGCGTGCATGAGTGTGTCAACCAGCGCGTACGTGGGCTTGTGGTCTGATTTTGGACCCCCTCGCGTTGTTTCATCTAGTTCAAGGCCTTCCCGACCTCAAATTTTGACAAATAAGGTATCGTTGGAATCATATCAACACGTACTACGCATTGGTATGATTTATTTTCACTTTTTAGGATGTTTTAATTATTGAAAAATTAGAAACGTAATTTGGTGTCCTCGACCCGTTGTGGGTTCGATTGAACTACGTTCTCTTTCCAATGCGTGCACGAACCCTTAGGTGCGTGGGGAATGTTCCCAGGCATAGTGCACATGATTCAAAGTCACCGTAACCCTCTAGTGACATTAGGTAGAGTAGCCTACCCTTCTTTCAAATCAGTCATTTTTTGAGTACTTATGGACCCATCATGAACTTTCCTTTTCATATACCTCCTCAGTTGACGTGTATTCTTATTTTTGTTGAGTTCGGAATCTTCCAGTATTTTCTCTAATTTATGGGCACTTAAATGAGAAATAATAGGTTTTGTGTAAATAATATAGATTAATGTACCCTTGTTATCGCATGCCTAAAACGAACCTCGTTTTTCATAAAATGAGTTTTGTTATTTCCAGAAACATCTAAGTAACATAGGGCCACTATTACAAGATTGAAACTACTTGTAAAAGAATAAGGAAAATGTGAATAATTACATGGCTTGGAATTAGTAATATGAAATTTCTAAGGATTTTCTGAATTAACAAAATATGAGATATAGTTACCTGGAAATGATTAATATGATAGATATGTCGAAAAGAATAAAAGGATTAGATAACTGGTTTCAGCCCCGCTACTTGCCGAGATTTCAGTCGTAGCTTTAGGTCATTTCAGACTAGGTCAGGGGTTGGTTTAGGGAGTTACTGGCCTCCCTACGACTCTTTGGTTAGGCTTAACAGCCAACTGGGATATCGGATTTGTAGGGCTCAAGGTTGGAGCTGTTCTTTCGGTTGGTGGGTGGGACATTGGTTATCTGTAGTTCAGTGTACACAGCACTTGTATGTGTTCATGCTACACAATGTAGCCGCCACCTTTGCGCAATGACGCTAGGAGACAGAGAGTGGCGACTCGATAGATATAAGCAGCCCTCCCAACTAGGAGGGTGGCTTATATCGGTCTTGCACCATAGGAAGTTACACGAAATCATCTCGTGCTTGATGGGTCAGATCCTCAACACAGTTAATTAAGTTATTTAGACTTAATTAATTGTGCAAGAATGTAACTTAGGTTAACTAGAACTAATGTCGTGATTGTAGTATAGGTCAAGTTAACCTATTATTTTAGATTTTTTTTTTCTTTTTAGCTTATTGAGTCTAGGTCGTTCACTGGGAGGCATAATAGTAAGCTTAATTCACCATTAATTCTTAAGCATAAATGTTACGACCCGGTTCCTGAATCCCTACAGGACACGAGAATCGGACCGACTCGACTGATCCCAAGACACAGTAGTCCAACGAGAAAGTAACCAAAAAGCAGTAAAATAAATCACACTCACCATGCAAGTAACTAACAGTAGCAAAAGTACAGCAGTAAAGAAAAAAAACTACTACAGTGCATACCACCACAACAGTAGAGAATTACAAACAGGTACAAAATATGAAGATTTCAATAAAAGAGTACAAGGAAACAGAAATACTCACTACTACAGAAAAATGGTACAAAAGTACAACTACTGGGCTCTACTAAGCAGAGCACCCTCCGCAGCCGCAGGCTCTGGCTGCTCAACACCTGGTCCTGAAAAGGTGACAAAGGTGACACGTCAGAGAAACGCTGAGTAGAGTGACAACCAGCTAGCTAAGAAAATAGTAAAGGTGGACAAGTAGCTGTTATTTTTAATTTCTTTCTTTATTTCTCTATTTACTCACTCTTGAATTATTTCTCAGATCTTTCTCTTGATCTCGAATGTTCCTCACGGGAACGATCTTGATTGCAGTCTTTTCCGAAAAGTAGAAGTAGCACGTGGTGCTCTCCTGGTCGGGAGAGTCCCCCGTGGCGGTCCTACCCTCAGTCAACCACGCTAAGGTCGCTGACAGGCGTAACGGTGACTACGGCACACGCAATAAACGCACGTATAGCTACTCCGCACTGACACGCGGTCAGTCGTTTCCGTTAACAGGTGCGCCCAAAGCACAGCACGGAACCAGTATAGGGCAGAGCCCTCTCAGTAACAGGGGTCTAGCCCCTCTACAGTCCGCACACCTTCGCTTGACTACCCTGGTTTGCCCAGTGGGCCTAACAAGTCGGTGTAGGACGGCTAGCAGAACCCTGGGGCCCGTGGGGTGGCTAGCACTCTCCCTACACTAATAACTCTCCCCAGTACTATGTACGCGAGGGCCAAAAGTCGGTACAAAGTGGCCAGACCTAACCTCGGGTCTCTAGGGCGGTTAGCTCCGCTCTGTACTAAACAGGGGGACAGTCGCTCTCCTTGATACTCTGTACTCAAGGGCCAGCTCACTTCCCCATCCACTTTCCCAGTTCCATTCTATTTATCTTCCAGGAGCTCTACTCCTAATTCCCTGTAGAGTTCATGCTCATCTTTCTCTGGCCAAGCCATTTTTAGATTTCATCATTTCAATTTTATTCTCATATAGCCCGTGTTTCTAACATTTAATATCAATTTATATATAAGTAGCTCAATTTTATTTTTCAACAACTCCCATCACATGTAGCAATTACTAGCCACAGTACTCTATATTTCATAGGCAGCTGTTATCCAATTACAGGCAATTATCATTATTCTATCTACTTTTCCAAGACTGCAATTCATGTATTCACGACATTCATTTCAGTGTTTCTGTTCCTAGAATTCATGCCACACCCTAAGATCTATCATTCAATCTACCTTTCCAGTCCTAGGATTCATGCCATACCCTAGGATCTATCATTTAATCTAGTTTTCAGATCCTAGGATTCATGTCATACCCTAGAATCTATTATTTATCTCAAAGATGCATTAATGTTGGTAAATAACCAAGGGGAGCCACTAGACTCGCAAAATCGGGAGTAATGGGGGCGTGATCGGCAGGTCCGCGTGCCTCCGCAACCCCCAGAGCCGAAACAGGACGAGGTCCGAACATAAGGATCAACCACAAGAAACCACTCAGAACAGGATATAAGTACTTCAAACAAGTAGATGAACTAATTCTGAGAAGAATGAAATTTTAAGCGCGGAAATTAGACCTCGAACGGACCTAAACGGGTCAAAACGACAACTCTGACCTAAATCAGACGTCTGGAACACCTTCCAGACGTCTTAAAAGATGGTCCAGGTCATACCTTACTCTGAGCTGTTCTTTAGACGTCCAGGATCCCACTGAACCGTCCAGACCTAGTTCCAGACATCCGACTATCACTCCGGACATCTGGAGACTCTCTCCGCCATCTGGTGACTTGCCCAGACGTCTGATCTGTGTGGGAGGGCGTGTCCTTGCGCCTTCCCGAAATGAAACCTGCACGCGTACGCAAACACTCTCAACACAATACATCTCAAAGCTTTCTGTGGAACGGCCTGCATGGCCGCATCCGTAAAGAGGAGAAAGATGAGAATATCGTACCTTTCAGACGTTTGGATCTCACTCTAGACGTCACCCATGCCATCTAGACGTAGGTCCAGACGTCTGATTCTGGGAAATTTCCCAGAATCAGGACCTCCTCGCCTTCCACCTGCTGCGCACGGTCGCACCGCGCTTGCCCGCCTGCTGCCTAAGCTGCAGCAGCACCGGGGTAACTTTCCCCAGCACCACGCTCCCGCTACGCGTCCGTCGACCGACCCTAGGCTGCTCCGGCGAGCTCGCTCTCTCTTCCTCACGCGCTCTGCCTCTTCTCCCTCTCGCTGCACCTCCTTCTCCCCACGCACACCTGGCAGCAGCTGCTACCCTCGCTCTCTCACTCTCACGCTAACACTGGAAGGAGGAGACGGTGGAGTGGTGGGTGAGGGAGAGGGAAGGGGGAGAGGGTATTTGAAGGCGTCGGGGAGGGAGAAAAGAAAAGAACGCCTGCAGGTCGGCGGGAGCTGTTTACGCGCGCACGCGCGCAGACTCGCAATCATACGCTGCAAAAATTTATTTCCAGACGTCTGGGAAGTCATCCAGACGTCTGACCAGACTTTTGGACCAACTCCCAGATGTCTTAAAAAACATTTGATGTTGTGGGTCTTAACAACATAACAAACTCAAAAGAAGTTTCGTCCCTGAAACTTGCGCTAACTAAGGTGCGGAAAAAGAACGATATACGCATAACAAACTCAAAGAGGACCGAAGCTGGTCCGAAAAGACGTACCCTCAAAGAGCTCCGGGTACCACTCCTACATCGCCGCCTCAGGCTCCCAGGTAGCCTCCTCATACCGCTGGCTCCTCCACAAAACCTTTACCAGGGGTACTTGCTTCCATCTCAAACTCCGGACGGCTCTGTCGAGAATCTGCACTGGCCGCTCGGGGTAGGTCAGGTGAGGGTGCGCAGACTGTGGAGGGGCAAAACCCCTATTTGGTTACTCTAGAGGGGCTAGACCCCTGTTACTGAGAGGGCTCTGCCCTATACTGGTTCCGTGCTGTGCTTTGGGCGCACCCGTTAACGGAAACGACCGACCGCGTGCCAGTGCAGGGTAGCTACACATGCGTTTATTGCGCGTGCCGTAGTCACCGTTACGCCTGTCAGCGACCTTGGCGTGGTTGACTGAGGGTAGGACTACCATGAGGGACTCTCCCGGCCAAGAGAGCACCACGTGCTACTTCTACTTTTCGGAAAATACTGCAATCAAGATCGTTCCCGTGAGGAACATTTGAGATCAAGAGAAAGATCTGAGAAATAATTCAAGAATGAGTAAATAGAGAAATAAAGAAAGAAATAAAAAATAACAACTACTTGTCCACCTTTACTATTTTCTTAGCTAGTGGCTGCCACTCTACTCAGCGTTTCTCTGACATGTCACCTTTTCAGGACCAGGTGTTAGGCAGCCAGAGCCTGCGACTGCGGAAGGTACTCGGCCTAATAGAGCCCAGTAGTTGTACTTTTGTACCGTTTTTCTGCAGTAGTGAGTATTTCTGTTTCACTTGTACTCTTTTATTGAAATCTTAATATTCTATACCTGTTTGTAATTCTCTACTGTTGTGGTGGTATGTACCGTAGTAGTTCTTTTCTTTACTGCTATACTTTTGTTACTGTTGGTTACTTGCATGGTGAATGCGGTTTATTTTACTGCTTTTTGGTTACTTTCCCGTTGGACGACTAGGTCTTGGGATCAGTGGAGTCGGTCCGATTCTTGTGTCCTGTAGAGATTCGGGAACCGGGTCGTAACAATAAATTACTAACTACTTAATCAATCAGATTATAATTAAAATACTTTAAGTACATGAATAATTACACAAAAGATAGATCAAATTAGCACATGCCATCATTCCAAATAAGAAGGAACACATTTATGCATATGATTTAGCATTAAAAACTAAGTAATGTGTTTATTACTTCAAATGTAGCTATTTACAAAAGATAAAGGCAAGAAATTACTAAACAAATGAATACAGTGCCTTTATTTCATCACTTAAAGCAATAAGAGAGAACAAGATATATCAATGAACTACAAATCAGACATCTAAAACTAACAACAAACGTCTTAAAAAAATGAAGATTAGAAGTCTAATAGAAGGCACAGACTTCTGATTCTTCCTCTTTCTTCAGCCCTTAGCATTTCTCTTTATTTCCTTTCTGCCATTGCTCTCTCTCACTCTCTCTGTTATTCTTTTGTTCTTCTTTAACTCTCCCTGAGCATTCTTTGTTTCCTTACACTTATCCATTAAGCCTTCAATTACAAAAAGTTGATTTTCTTATTGGTGGCTCAGATCAGTCGGGGATACACAGCACCCCCTAGAGGGTGGGACTAGACTCTACTAGATCCGAGCCTAGTTTTCCTTAGATGATTTAGTTTCCTTTTAAGCTCATGCACAGTATCCGGCCTCCCAGGCCCATACGCACACACCCATAGGCACACACACACACACACACACACCCATGCACAGGCACATGCAATGCACGGACCTGCACCCAAATGCTCAGAGGTTTCTTTACTCTCCCTGCGCTGATGACTGAATCGTCATATGCAGGAAAACAAAATATACCAAGGCAGCGCCTCAATAGTTTCCGAGGTGGAACTTTGTTTCCCCGGTCCAGTCCTTTATGGGTCAAACTTCGGCTGACAATTCTGGTCGGCTCCGTTGATGGTTTCGACTGAGCAAAGGCTTGATTGAAAGCCCTTGATCTGCTCTACATGATTGGAACACCAATTTGGTGTTCGAGTCATGATTATTCCTTCGATTTGAAGGACAAAGAAGATGGGTTCTTACGGCCATTCATGGCCTACAGTAGATGAAATCAGGTCAGATGACCTACAGGAGAGCTTCTGACCTCCAAATGAGGTCTGAATCACCTTCAACTGATGATTCTACAGCAGATGAGCTAAGAAGAAGCTTTGAATAGGTCTAGGAAGAGAGATGAGCTTCAGAGCTTTGTTCTGACGCTCTGAAGTTTCAAATCAAGATCTGTTTTGGCCAATAGAGAGACAATGGCAGAATGTAACTGATCGAACAACCTTTGAGGGTTGTTACGATCTCATCTGGGTGGAATTAGTTGTAGAATTTCATCGAAACCGCCATGAACACAATATGGGTTCTTAAACAACCCATACCGGACAAAGATGAGTTTAAGCCTAAATCCTCAATAAAACTTATCAACATCGACTCTAAAACATTCTAGATCATTCCAGACTTCCATCGCAACCCTTAAACCACAGAATCAAATACTAAATCATCAAATTGAACCTGAAGTTGACCAGAATAGGCTCGGAGTTGACTTTTTGTTTCAGACTCTTTCAGACCCAATTAAAGCCTTGAATCAGCTTAATTCTTCTTCAAGAATCGATCTAAGACTTCAAAACCAAGTTTTGATCAGGTCTAATGTGATTTCAGTCATCGCCTCCTGAAGTCGAGATGAGGTTTGTTCGATGGAACAATCCAGAGACTCCCAAAGTAATTAAAGATCAAGAGCTTCTTCTACAAGTTCCTCTTAAGCTTTTGGATCAAATTTCAAGACCTAAACCTCATCAGAACTACTTCTCCAACTCTGCTGGAGTTGGAGAAGACAGAGGCCAACATCACACTCCAGACATCTAAACATAAAATCGACGGTAGATACATAATCCTCAAGTCATAAGTAGTCATTCTGGAGCTCTACACGGAGTTCTATGGGCTGAGGCTCGATTTTGACTTGTCGGAGCTCCGGTGAGTTCAGAAATTAATTTCAGAGTTCAAAACCTTGAGAAACTGACCATTAAAGGTTTCAAGAGCTTCCTAAGGTCACAAAGAACCTCAGAAACTCGCCAATTAGCTCAATTAGTGATTAAAACACAAGATAGGCTTTGAATTCAGGAAGAACATAATCTGAATTCTTATGAACTCAGAAACGACCCTCTCACTCAATTGAGTGAGAATTAAGGCTCATAAGAGCCTAGCGATGCTTTGTGAGTAGGTAGTTAGATGAATTAACTCCTCCTGAGCCACCATTGACAGTGAGCACAGGAGGTTGGATGAAATTAGGCATTTTAGGTGTAGGCGATTATTTGTCAAATTAATGTGAAGATCGGGGCCCTTGGATGATGACAAGGTGATGGAGGGCCCCAATGAATGTGAATTACCCTCGGTGACCTCCGCCATGGACAATGGAGGTTGCTGGTGGTTGTGAACTGGTTTAGGCGATATAGGTGATATCAGTACAGGAAAGGTGGAAATGAAACATGAAAAGGTAAGAAGAGTGGAACATTACCTGGAAGTGTGAAAGAAGTCCCAGCGAGGCCGGACTTGGCCTCGTCGGAGCTGAGGGAGATGAAACTAATCTGCATTAAAACTAAGCTAATCCTACTCTTAACTATAACAAACATACTCCTATGAGTTACGGCTACTTACCTGGACGAAAGGAGGTGAGAAGCTCCGTCGAAGGATCTTAACGGAGGACGAAATTAGAAGGCAGGGGATCGAGCTTCGGCGAGAAGTTGAAAGCGGTGAGAAAGAGAATATGATGCTCTAAGGCTCTATCACAGCCGTCCGGAGAGGAAGAGGAGGTGAGAGAGACAAGTCCCTCACGCAGAGGAGCTTCGAAGGAGAGGTGAGAGGTTTCCAGACGTGAGCGATGAATAGCCTAGCATCGGATGCTGTTGGGAAGGGGGAAAGGGAGCCGACCCTTGAAATCGGAGGGGTCGAGGGGTATTTATAAGTTGCAGCGACTGTGAAGGGGGCTATATCTGGACGGGAATGCGTCTAGGTGCAGGCTAACCACCAGCATCTTCTCTGACACCGGTGAAGTTATCGTCGAGCCCTAAATAGGATTTAGAGATGATCCAGACTGATGGATGCAATCAGGGAGGTGAGCGTAAGCTCTAGGAGCTTCGCAAGAGAGGAAGGACGCTGGATGTGAGGTGATCAGGTGATGTTTTCACTGCCACTTAATAGTCGTTTGTGTGTGTGAAGAAGAAAAGAAGAGGAAGAAGACGATGCTCACAAGGATCGGTATGCAATAAAAGCTAAGGACCTAAGTAAAAGGAAAGGACTCAAATGTAATGAATTCTAGGGACTAAAATGTAAACAGAGGCCATTTAAGTTAATTTTAATTTAATTCTTTACCAATTTTTTATATATAATTATAAATTAGCTAAATATTATATTAAAGCCATGGATTCACATTTTTGACCCATTTATTTATATTTATTTACTTATTAACTTACTTAAGTTATTAAGGACTTAGGTCTTAAGTTATACTTAAGTTAAATAAGATATTAATTGGGTAGCTAATTAGTGATATTTTGAGTCCATTTATTAATTAAATTATTAATAATGTTAATTGGATTTTAATTAATAATTTTTAACTTATTTTTAGGTCCTTGATTGATTTGTCCCTTATTTTATAATTAATCCTTATATATACATATTCCTAGCTAATTAACAAGGGTAGTTAATTAGGAATAATTAGAAGCCATGGTGAGCCTCTCATCAGTGCCCGAGACATTGATTAACAATTTGAGAACAATAAGAGCATGGAAAAATTGCATAAAAAGGATTGGATATAAAATAATTATAAACATACAAATTATCAAGATAGTGCCTTCATATATTGTACTCTGTACTTGAGTTACTTGTATTACTCTACTTAGTTTTCATTGATGTTGTCTCGGGTTCTATACTCAGGTGTTGCTGAGTGGTTGGGTGCCACAGCTGCAGTTGGTCAGACCTCCACAAAACCGGGTCCTATCTGAGGAGACAGTTCGTACCGAACTGGTGGCTCATAGTTGTAGCTTCTTTCACTAATAGGATTTTATTTCCAGTTTTCTTGTTAGTTGTATTAGACTCTCATTTATTTCTACTCTAGGAGAGCTTTACCTTTATTGTCAGCACTTTTGTTTATTTCATTTAATGCTTTATGAATGGATGTTGATTATGGATGTTTTATGACTTTATGTTGGGTGGCTGTGATCTTGTGGGAGTTTGTGTTAGTTGTTCACACAAGACGACTCGGGACTCGTCGGTTGGCGGGACTAGAGTCGTCACAATCAAACGTCTGATTTTTGGGTCAGACGTCTGACAATATATTTGGACGTCAGATACAAAGGGTCAGAGTTCCTATTTTTGTTGGACGGAAATATGGTTCTAGGTCAGACTCCTCGAGTACTATCATAAGACATTTGAGTAAAATTTTGGATGTCTAATTTTATGCGGGTTTGTTCCTATTTTGGACCAGAACTAAACAGGGTTCTAGTGTTTAAGGGTTAGACATCAGATTGGTTGTCTGGCATATATTCTGGACGTCTGAAGATCATACTTATCTTGGGGTTTGGATTTCTTGTGAATCTAAAAAGTCAGATTTATTCTGACAAATCTTCGCACAAAGATTTAGTTGTAACGTTCCATTTTTGGATGTCTGGAGGCAAGTCTAGATGTCTAAAACAGAGGATAAGGCAATCCTACCATTGGATATGTTCTGACAAAAGGAGATTTGAAAATAATTTGATCAATGATACTCTTTAAGGATGCTTGATAGTCTTATTGGACGTCTAACTAGACCTACGGATGTTTGGAGTTAGGTTTTGTCGACTGGAGTCTAAGTGTTTAAAATCTAAAGGCAAGGCTATGGGCATTTGGTCATCTGATAGAGATGTCAGACGACTTAAACTGAAAAATCAGATGTCTTCTTTTAATATGATTGGATGTCTAATATGTGTTTTGAATTTGGGTTTTGTTTCTAATTTTTCCTAAGTGTTGTGAGCCTAAGTTTAGAGATATATGTTTTATTTAGGGGCTCTTTACAACTCTTTCTATACTCAAATAAATAGAAAATTACAACTCTTGAAATATATAATAAATCCTAAGACCTCGATTATATACATATCTTCATGCTTTGATTCCTTGATAGTGAAACTTGCAATCGAGTTATGACAAAGAAAGAATACGGTATATCCAATATTTATTTCTTTACTTTATTTTGTAAAATTATCAAAACATTATTTAGGAGAGTTTGAACTAACACAAGAGAAGTAGATGGAGTGGATGAAGTCTCTTTGCTTTTTGAGTTTTCAAAGCCAAACTTTTTAAGAATTTCAAGAACGTACTTTGTTTGGCTAATGAAAATTCCTATGTCCCATTAATGAATTTGAAGGCCCAAGATGAACTTAAGTCCACCCATCATACTCAGTCCAAAATCAATCTTCATGATCTCACTAAAAGACTAATACAGGAACTCCTTAGCTAATCCAAAGATGATATTATCCAAGTAGACTTAGACCAACAGGATGTCATCACCTTATTTCTTTTACAAAAAGACTGGAGTCAGCAACTCCAGTTTTGATGCGTCTTTTCTCAACATAGTTAATTAATGTTATTAGTCTTAATTAATTACATAAAGAATGTACTTAGGTTAACTTGATTTGTTAAATTATTGTCGTTGATTGTAGTATAGGGTCAAGCTAACCTAACGTTTTAGATTTTTAATTCATTTAACTTGTTGAGTCCAGGTCGTTCACTAAGAGGCATAATTGTAGTTTTAATTCACCATTCTTATTCCAATGCATAATTAAACAATAAATTGATTAATTAAATCTATAATTAGTAATATGTTAAGCACATGAACAATTGCACATAGAATTAAATATGAAAACATGCAACTATTCCATTAATAAAAAGAAGTGTACATGAAAGATTTTTTTTTATTAACAAAAATAAAGGAATAATTATTACAATGTTATAAAATGTAAAGCATAAAACAAATTACAATGAATATAAAATGCCTTTTATTACAAAATAAAGCTCAAGCATTTTCTCTCTCAGCCTTTAGCCTTTGATTATCAGACGTCTCTTAAGAAAATTAGACCCCTTAAGTGTTGGAATTAGACTTCCCACGAGTGTATTAGACATCTAAGTATTTCTTTTAATTTCTCATTTAATCTCTTTCCTTTTTTTTTCTTCGTATCTTACTTAGTCTTCTTTCTTCATTCTTCTCCTCTCTTCTCTTATTTTCTTCTATTTCTCAACTCAACCATCAGCTTTAAACCTTTTTCTTAACTCTCAGCTCTTTCTCTCTTTTAATTCTATTTCTTCTTCTTTAAATCTCTTTTCTTCTCTCACCTCTTTCTCTTTAATTCATCGCTTTTCTTTAACCCTTTATTGTTAACCAATTCTCTCCACACCTAGCAATTTTTAAAGCTTCAACTGATGTTTAACACTTAAAAAAAATTATTTAATGGGCGGCCCAGGCTCTTTTGGAGATACACAGCACCCACTAAGGGTGGGGCCAGACCCTACTCGAGCCCAGGACTAGTTCAATTAGTGATGGATTTTAGTATTTTTAGTATGCACAATATTAGGCCCATTCCAGGCCCACACGCTCACGCCCACAGGGGCCAACGCACGGGCACGACACGTGCTTAGATCATGGTCAGAGATGCTCAAAAGGGATATGTGCACCCAGCGCTTGACGACTAAAGTGCTGGGTGCATAGTTAGCTTTTATACCGCGCGGTACACCCTTCACTCCCGATGTGGGACTATCTATAGCAGCTCCTCTTCAGCGTAGCATCAGCTGGTCAAATCTTCATACGATGATTCCAGCCAGCTTAGTGGATCAAATCGAGCAAGCAAGGGATCGATTGAAAGCTCTAAGATTCCTCTATCTAATTTTATCACCAATTTAATGATTGGATCAGATTTGATCCGTGCAATCTAAGGAAGAATATGGTACTATTTACCATGCCTAGAATGTGCTTCAGAGGGTATTTTCAGGTCTATTGGCTTGCAGATGATGAAATGCCCTCAATTGAGGGTCTCGAAATGCTTTAGAGATGAATTCCTTAGGGATTAGAAGAGGGAGGGAGGTCTAGGAAGGTTTCAGAAGTTCCAAAACTTCTGAGCTTCAATTTTGGGGTCCAGAGCTATGATTTAAGGATGAAATATCCCAACAGTTAGTTTAGATCATCAGGAAAGGATCTGGATCTAATTAGGAAGTCAAACGAACTGATCCGGTCGGGATTTGAGCTTAAATCTCAACAAGAACATAAAGAACAGTGTTGGGTTTCTTTTGGAACCCAAACTGTACAGAAATTAGAATCTAATGAGATCCTCAATAATTCTCATCCTAATATGTCCCAAATACTTCAAAATCAACCTAGGAACTCATTTCTACTCAAAAATCATAGATTGAAAGCCTTTAACCTCATATTTAACCAAGGGTTGGCCTATGGAGTTTGAGATTTGACTTTCTCAATCTGAGCCTCTCTGAACAAATCAAAGGTTCAAACAGACTTACATTAATCCTAGGAATCTTTTCAACATCTCAAAATTAGGTTTTGAGCACCCCTTGAGTGCTCTCAAGCACTGTCGCCTGAGCCTAAACGGGGATGTGTTCGTTAGAACAAATCAGAGGTTCTTAGACTTAAGTGAGGATCAGAGTAGGATCTCAAAGATCTACACGAGCTTTAGGACCAGTTCCTAGAGCTTAAACCCTAATAGTTGCATCTCCCCAACTCTGCCAGAGTTGGGGAAGGCGAAGATTAATCTAAGCACACAATCATCTAAACACAAGTCTAATTACCTGGAACTAATCTTGATATCAAGTTGAATCAACCTAGAGCTTCTCAATCATTATCAGAGGTTGTGGTTCTTATTTGAACTCGTCGGAGCTTGCCGAAGCTCCGGTGAAGGCCAATTTAGGTCGCTGGAGACCAAGTCTCCATAAACCACTCCAATAAAAGTCTTAATCAATTCCTAAGGTCACAAGGAACCTCAGGAACACCTCAATTTTGGTCAATTAATGATCAGACATAAAGATTTATTAGGAAATGCTATAAATTACATCTTGAGTTCGTCTGAACTCAAGAGTTGCCCTCTCACTCAATTGAGTGAGGGGAACTACTCATGAAGGTTAAGCGATGGTGTACAAGCGGTTAATTAGGTGAAAGAACTCCTTCTGAGCTCCATGGACAGCAAGCTCAGAAGGTTGAGTGGAATTGGACATTTGTGATGTAGGTGATGATTGATCTAATTAGAAGTACGAATGGGGCATGTTGGCTGTATATCAACTCAGATTCCTATGCCATAGACAATGAAGGTGATTTGGTGCAGATGAAGTGAATTAGGCGTGTATTTGATTAATCAAGCGTGTGAGAAGGTGGAATGGAATTATGGCAAGATAAAGAGTGTGAGCAAGTGATCAAAAGGACGAAGGAAGATCCAGCGAGCCAGAATTGGCTCGCCGAAGCTATGGAAGATGAAGTAGAAACTAAGCATTACACTACACTAATGAACTAATTAACTAGCTAAATCTAATCTAAACTAAAAACTAAGGTTATCTACGGGTTACCTGGACGAAGGGGATGAGGAATCTCCATCGATGGCTCGTTACGGAGGAGGAAATCAGAGGGGGAGACAGAAGGCTCTTTGGCGAGAAAGGAAGGCAATGAGAAAGATCAGTGGCACGCTTCAAGTCTTGTCACGACTGCAAGAGAGGAAGAGGAGGTGAGGGAGACAAGCTCCACCGCTGGAGAAGCTCCAATAGGGGGGTGAGAGGTCGCCAGAGTCCGAAGGGAATAGCCTATCATCGACCGCTGTGGGGGAAGAGGGTAGGGGGTCGACACTTGAAATCGAAGGTGGTGAGGGGTATTTATAGGTGGCAGCGAGGGGTAGGGGGGTTGTATCTGGATAGAATAGAGTCTAGGTTCATGGGAACAGCCAGCGTCGTTTATGACGCCGGTGAGCTTAATCACCTAGGGAAAGTAGGATTCACAGTACATCCGGTTCATCGGATGGGAAGGCTGTAGTGAGCGGAATGCTGGCGACAACAGATGGGATGCTGAGAGTGTTGAAGGCATTTTCGTCATATATTCTTCCTGCAATAAGGCTTAGACTTCTAGGCTTACTTCACTTCTCAAACTTGTTGCTTCACTCTCAATTTTGATGTCTCATCGTCCCATATCTCATTAAACACTTGTTTTGTACATTTCTTCTTTCATTTGCTTTCCTTTAACTTTTCTTCACACTCCTTTGCTTCCTTCTTTTCTTGCTTGAGAGTTGGATAGTCTTTATAGACGTGTCCCTTCTTTTTGTACTTAGAGCAAACCATGTCAATGGAAAATTTTGAATTTTTCCTACCTTTCTTCTTCATAAACCTTCTTGCCATGCCCCACAACAACCATCCTTGGGATCGGCGTTGCAGCCATGTAGCCACAGCATATTACCTCCCAGATACTAGAGGTTGCTACTAAATCACTTGGTTTAGGCTTGAGGAAAAGTTGCTAAAAGAAAGATTAAATTTCTGGAAATTTTTGACAAAGTCTCCCCTTATTTTTCTTACTTTTGCAAAAATTCTTGTACATGCATGAGAGAATGTACACAACTATAAAAGCAGATACAAGGTGGGTACACCCCACTCATTCCACATCCACACCAAAATGCATGATAGCGGGCACACCCTGCATTTGCATCACAGGCACACAAAAGAAATAAAAGAAAAGAAAACAAACACAACTACTACAGTCACACCTTGCATTACAGTTATATATATATGCATATACATATATTCATGCCCATCCCATTGGTATTTACAACAGTTTCAAGCATTCGTACAAAAGGTGAGTGATGTGTAATTTCTCAACATAGTTAATTAAGGTTAAAAGTCTTAATTAATTGCGTAAGAAATGACTTAGGTTAACTCAAATTGTTGTCATTTAGGTAGTATAGAGTCAAGTTAACCTAACATTTTAGTTTTAGTCATTTTTAACTGGTTGAGTTCAAGTCGTCCACTAGGAGGCATAATTGTAATTTTAATTCATCATTTTTATAGTTAATTTAATGGTTAACTAATTACTATGATAATTATAATATATGTTAAACACATGAATATTTGCACAAAAGGGTAGAAAATTAAAGCATGCAATTATTCCATTATAGAGAAGAAATATACATGAAAGATTTACAATGAATACTAAAGTAGAGGAATGTTTATTACAATTTTCACAAGATTACAAGGCATAAAAGTAAATTACAATGAATAAAGATGCCTTTTATGTCAATATAAAGCTCAAACTCTTCTTCATAGCTCTCAGCCTCCAATCAGACATCTGTTAAGAATATCAGACTACTTAAAATTAAAAATTAGACTTCTGATTAATGTTTTAGACATCTAATTCTTTTTTCTCTCTCTTCATTTACTCTCTCTTAAATTGTTCTTTCTGTCTTCTTTCTTCCCTTGGCTCCTCTCTTCTTTAAATTCTAACTCCTCTCTTTACTTCCTTTTAAGTTCTCTCTTAAATTCTCTTTCTTCTCTCGTCACTATGCACTTGTATTCCACACTTAGTCGAATTTGCTTCATCTCAAGCCCATTTTTTTCTCACTTGACAAAAATTTGTTAGTGGGTTGTCGGGCCTCTTTTGAGGATACGCAACACCCCGTAGGGGTGGGACCAAACCCTACTCAAGGCCCAACCTAGTTTTTGTTAGGTGGATTCTTAGCAATTCTAACCCATGCACAGTCTCAGGCCCATTCAGGCCTACACACTCGCTTGCACACCTGGGCCTACGCACATAGGCACACGCCGCGCACACACACATGCACGTGCACTCACGCGCACTCGAAGCGGAATGGTCAGATAGATTAGGTGCGCCCAACGCTTGACAACTGAAGTGCTGGGTTCACCTTTTCATAATATACTAAAGCATCGCGTCTTTCATTCCCGATGTGGGACTATACTCGCCGCTCCTCCTTCGCCGCAACTGCGTCAAACCAAATCTTCAAACGAAGATTCCAAGTGATTCACTGAACCAAATCGAGCAACCAAGGGCTCGATCAAAAGATCTAAGATTTGGTTACATGATTTTATCACCAATTTGGTGATTGGATCACTTTCGATCCACATATTTGGAGGAGAAACATGGCTGTTTTGCCATGCTGGAATGTGTCTCAAGGGGTGCAATGTCAGGTCTTTAGACCTGCGGATCAGTTAATGCCTCTCAATTGAGGGTCTGAGGAGCTTCAGTAATGTATGTTGTAGGGATTGAGAGAGGCTTAAGCTTAGGAAGAGCTGCAGGAAACTCCAGAAGCTAAGAAGATTTAGATTAGGTGTTCAAAGCTTAGATTCAAACTCAAATCAGTTCAATAGAAAGATCAAATCCTCAAGAATTGATTTAGATCCATTCAATGAGTCAGGAGAAACGGATCTAGGCAAGATTTGATGTTGAAATTCAACCAAAAAGTTACTAAACACCTATGGGTTCCAACTTGAACCCATATTGCTCAAAAGATTAAATCTCCTACATCTCTTAATAAAACTCTCACATTTCAATTTCATAAGATCCTCAGTAACATCAAGAACTTAATTTCATCGCTAAATCACAGATTCAATCGTTAAAACCTTAGAATCAACTCACGGTTGACCGAAATAACTCAAAAGTTGACTTTTAGAATTTAAACTCACAGATTCAAATTGCTAGCCCAATTTGTCTAAAATCAGCTTTAGGAATCTATATAGCTCATTAGATTGGATTTTTTAGCACTTCTGCAGTGGTTTCAGGTCTGCCGCCCGAGATCAAATGATGGGTTGTTCAACAGATCAACTTACAACTTCTCAGATCTAACTAAAACTAAGAATAAGTTCTTAAAGATCTCCTTATGCTTATTAACCCAATTTTAACCTCTAATTCTCAGAGATGAAGTCTCTCCAGCTTTGCCAGAGTTGGAGAAGACAGAGATCAACCTAGTTATGTAAGCAATCGTATGCAAATCTAATTAATGATCCTCAATCTAAAGATCATAGAGAGGTGATCTGGAGCTTCTTAGGGAGTTTCAAATGCTGGAGCTCAAATTTGACTTGTTGGAGCTCTGGTGAAGGCTAAGATAAGTGTCTGAAGGTCAAATCTTCATGAAACCAACTAGGAATGGTTTTAAAAGATTCCTAAGGTTGCAAGGAACCTCAAGAACACTACAGTTGATGCAATTGATAAACATATACACGAATTAGTCAAGAATTCAGTAGGAATCAATCTTGAGTTCGGATGAACTCAAGAGCACTTCTCCCTCTCAATTAAGTGAGGGGAACTACTACTTAGGGTTAGGCGATGGTGCGCGACTATGTAATTAGGTGGAAGAACTCCTCCTGAGCCGCCATTGACAGCAAGCTCAGGAGGTTGAAGTGATTTAGGTGTTTACTGTGTAGGCATTAATTAAGGTAATTAAAAAGTGGATCGAGGCCCTATAGTTATCACAAGGCGATGGAGGGCCCCTTGTGGTTGTACACAAAACTGTGGACCTCCACCATGGACAGCGGAGATCTCCAGTGAAGGTGAATTGGAATTAGGCGAGTAGATGATAAAATTGAGAGGGAAGAAAGTGAATAGTGATCGTGGTGAGGTGAGGAAGGTGCTCAGGTGGTTAAAAACATGAGTCAAAGAACTGTGAGGCCGAATTTGGCCTCACTGGAGTCTAGGAAGAAGAAGCTTACAAATGAGCTAACACTAACTAATTAACTAATCTACTCTAAACTAAAACCACACTAATCTACAATTACCTGGACGAAAGGGGAATGGGATCTCCGTCAATGGATCGTAACGACAACAAAAGAAACAAAATTACAACGATTACAAGGAAAGGAAATCTATCCTATTCTTCATCTCCTTCCTTCTTCAAGTCATCTCTTCTCGTGAAGCTCCTTTGTTCTCCGTCAAGCTCCTCCAATCCGCCATGGATGCGAGCTCGAACTCCATCTAACCATGCCTCCATTTGCAATTAACCTGAAATCTAAGACTTCAAGTGCAAATGTTAAATGACACGTGTTTTGTTATCATCAAAATAAACGATCGCGGTGCTCTAGTACCAACATTTTGTGCATAAGCCCGTAAGTGATAAGAAAGTTGGCTGTGCAGCCCTCAGATGTTGCAATGAGGCCCCTGTCAGCTTTTAAAGAGGTCCTTAAGAAGTTTTTATGTGAAGAAAATGTTATGACCTAAGGACCTAGATGTAAAACTCTAAATGCAGGATCCCAATGATGTCCAAATGCAATCAAATTTTTTATTGAAGCTTAATTGAACATTTCAGAAGTTGATTTCACTTTAAATTTGATCTTTTGGACTTAAAAATGTATTTAATTTGCAATTGAATCATCAATTTGTATTAATGAATAGAATTTCTCATTTTATATCCTAATTTTGCGTTTTTAGCACAAATTTGCTGTTTTAGGTCATTTTTATTATTTCCTACACTTAACCCATTTCATGTGTTAATTCTGTAGTGTTTAACTTAGTTTCTAGCTTAACATGGGCATTTTAGCTATGATGAGCCATACCTCATCATTAGGATAGTCATGTTAGAATGCGTGTAAAGACCCGTTCTTATTTGAGCCTTTTAAGATGACTGGAGTGTCAGTCAGACGTCTGAACCCCTTCCCAGACGTCTGGAAATTGAAAAATCTTTACGCACCCTGCGGTCTGCGCGCAGGCGGCACGCAAACTCTTCTTCTCTCTCCTTCCTTCTTCTTTTTCCCCCCATCGAACCAACCCTCGGCTATAAGAGACCCCCCTTCCTCTCCTCTCCACTCCACCACTACCACCATCCTCCCCACTCCACTGCCGTGAGCAGAGATGTGTGAGAGAGAGAGAGCGAGAGCAAGGAGGAGGAGTGGGTGTGAAGGGAAGGAGAGGGCTGAGGTCGCGAGCTTCGTGGAGGCTCGTCGGAGGTTCTCACTGCCACCGCGGCACATGCGGGAGGAGGAGAGTGTTAGGGGTGTCGTCCCCGACATTTTGCAGCAGTCGGAGCTGCAGCGGAGCAGAAGGAGCCGTGGAGGAGGGCGGCGAGAGGTGCAGGAGCACGGTCTGACACTAGAAGTTTTCTATTATCAGACGTCCGGAGTGTCTTCCGATTGACTGGCTAGACGTCTGGCATTGACACCAGACGTTTGAAAGCAAGTATATCGCGAAGGTACGTCTTCCTCGCTGTTACGGCCATGCTGCTCTGTCGTGCGTAGGAGCATCTTTGGGAAGGTGCACGACACACCCTTCTACGCTTTTCGGACATCTGGACAGCTTACCAGACGATCGGAGGACTGGTCAGACGTCTGGAACTGCTTCCAGATGGTCGCGGCGGAGTCCTGGACATCCGAGATCATCAGAGAAGCTTGAGGTGAGTCTCTATGACTTTTAAGACGTCTGGACTTGTTTCTAGACGTCTGATTTGGGTCTTCAGATATGTTTTTGACCCGTTTAGGATCCGATCGAGATTCGTTTTACGCAAACAAAGTATCTGTGGTTTCCTTGTGAATTCCTCTACATATTAGAAGCATTTATACACTATTCTAAATCTTCCATTATGGTGTGTTCCTTGGTATAGGACTTCGACCTGTTGCGTGTCTCGGACTTGCAGAGGCACGTGGGCCTGCAGTTCGAGCCCCAGTACTTCAGGATTGTTTGGTAGAGTGGTTCACCCTTGTTCTACTTATAAAATATGAATGCATCTATGAAAATTAGATAACTAGAAACCTAGGATGTGGCATGAACCCTAGGATGAGAAACGGTTGAATCGCTTGTTTGCGTGATTGAAATTGTATTTATAAATAAATGAGCTAAATTGTTAGCAACTACCTGTTAATGAATACGAGCTGCCTGATAGAATATGAGCTGCCTGAGATAACTAAACAGTTTCCTGTGATATCACTTATTGCATGTGTTAAATTGTGGAAATATGAGCTGCATGTGTATAAATGGGAATCAAATTGTGAATGATGAAACCTGGATTGGAATAATATGGCGAACATGAGCATGAACCCTACTGGGAGTTAGGAGTAGAGCTCCTGTGGATAGATGGAAAAACCTGGAATGTGAGAGGGAAGTTTGCTGGCCCTTGAGTACGTGGTACCAAGGAGAGTGACTGTCCCCTTTCTTGTGTAGAGCGGAGCTAGCTGCCCTTGGGTTGGGGCCTGGAGTTAGGATTGGCCACTCTACACCGACTTCTGTTGGCCCTCGCGTACGCGGTATCGAGGCGAGCTACTAGTGTAGGGAGGAAGCTAGCCACCCCACGGGGCCCGGGGTTCAGCTAGCCACTCTACACCAACTTGTTAGGCCCTCTGAGCAAACCAGGGTAATCAGACGAGTGTGCGCGGACTGTGGAGGGGCGAGACCCCTGTTTGGTTCTGAGGGGCTAGACCTCTATTTCTGAGAGGGCTAGGCCCTATACTATTCTATGCTGTACTTTGGACATATCCACTAGCGGAAATAACTGACCGCGTGCCAGTATGGGGTAGCTACCTGTGCTTATCGCGCGTGCCGTAGTCACCGCTACGTCTGTCAGTGACCTCGGGGTGGTTGACTGGGTGTAGGACTACCACGGGGGACTCTCCCGGCCAGGAGAGCATCACGTGTACCTTCTACTCTTTGGAAAAGATTGCAATCAAGATCGTTCCCACGATAAACATGCAAGATCAAGAAAGAAATATGAAAGTAAACCAATGGGGTGAAAAGAAATTACCTGTGAAATAAATAACTGGAAAAGATAAATATACTTGCTAGTTTTCCTGCTTTAGATAGTTGGTTACCACTTTACTCAGCGTTCACTGACTCCGTTTTCTCATAACCCTGTTCAGATCTAGGAGTTCAGCAGCCCGAGCTACTGGCTGTAGAGGGTGCTGGGCCCAATCAAGCCTAACCATAGTTTTCAGTACTGTTGTTGTACTCTCTCTTCTGCTAGTGAATTTCAGACTTTTGGTTACTGTTCTTGTTACTGTTACTTTTGTTCTACTTTCCTGTTGTTGTGGTGGCATGTACTGAACTAGTAGCTTTTACTTTCCTTTACTGCTTGTACGCTTTTACTATTAGTTACATTGCATAGTGAATATGGTTTATTTTCCTGTTTTTCAATTATTTCTTGTTGGACGACTGGGTCTTGGGATTAATCGAGGCGAGCCGTCTCGGGTCTTGGGATTAATCGAGGCGAGCCGTCTCGGGTCCTGTAGGGATTCGGGAACCGAGTTGTAACAACACGTAACATTATTCAACAGGAAACAATTAATGAGATTAGACCACGGTGGGGGGTAAGGTTAAACCAGGTTGAGAGTTGGAACCTACGATTTTGGTTTTGGGCTTGGGATTCAGCTGGCTAATGAAACTATATACTACTCTATTTTATTGAGATACAATAGTTATTTGTTCCCTACTGAGCTGATCGGTTCATCTCTAATTTGTGACCTATTTTCAGGTTGCTACTGTCGTGTGTCGTCGATGCGTAGGATTGGTTGCAGTGTAGGATTTGTCGGGTGATGCTTGCAGGTAAACTTTATGCTTTGGTTTTATGGTAGTTTTCTATTTTATATGCATGCTTGGTGCATGTTTAGTTTGTGTTGAGATTCATCATTTATGTGCCATGTATTCGACGCTTTCTTCCATTTTGTGGATTAATGGAATTCTTGACAGCTCAACTTTGTTTGGTGCAACTTGAATTAAATAAACCAGTGCCTCTTTTGTTGCCACGCCCAAAACTCTGACCCTCATTGGGGGTCTAGGTTTTTGAGATGTGACAACTACAACAGAATTACTATACCATTAGTCAAGAATATTGTGATACAAGTGCTACATCATTGGCGAATGTATTTTACAACTCAATAAGTGGAGGATGCTTTTTCACTCAAATTCCCCTCCATTTATCCTTTTATATATCTCCATTAATTTCCCAACAACATATATTTTGCCCTCCAACGAGGGGTGTAAACAAATCGAACTTGACCGAACCTACCTAGGTTCGATTCAATTCTATAATATTTTTTCAAGGCTTGGGTTTGGTTTGGATTTGATAAGGAAAAATAAGTGTGAGGTTCGATTTTGATTTGTCTCATTTTTGTTATCGAAAGTTTGGTTCTATTTGTTTAAGTGTAAAGTTTGAAGTGTTATTAATTTAGGTTCGATTTGTTTAGTGTTTATTTAAGGGTTCGTTTAAAGGTTTGCTTATGATTCCTTTAAAGTATAATGTTTTGTTATAAATGTAGACATAATAAATAATAGTTTTAAAAAAAACATGGAGCAGGAGATTAAAAAAGAATAAAAGGAGAGATACTCTTTTATATATCCCTCATTATACTCATCCCACATGGCATGTTTATGTGGATGCCATGTGGATGAGGTGGATCCACATAGAAGAGTCACATGTGATCATGGATGAAAAAGGTTACACCAACTTTTTATATTCTAAAAGTACTATTACCATTTTTAGATATGATAAAGGAGAGTTACATTGAGTCACGTGTCCATCACATTTCAATTCAGATTTTGTTGGAGGGAGAAGAAAACTCTGGCTCTAATAGGTGCTGCCGACATCATAATAGATGCTAACAACACCATCATAGTTGTCGTGAACACTTCAAATGCAGTGACATGACAAAATGTAATGTAAAAGAAAAAGAACCTATGAAAACATAATTTACAACCAGCTGTGATGTGAAAAGATACTATAGCACCAACAGAGGCTATTTTTGAGGCACATTCCTTAAAAGTAACAATAATGTTAGTAATTGACCAGTACAGTGTCGTCAGCACCACAATAGATGTTAACAACACTATCATAGTTGCAATTAAGACTTCAACCACATTATCCCAGTATATGCCAATGACAGCATGATAGGTGCTGACGGCATCACAATATGTGTTAACAACTCTTATTAAGTGACTCTGATAAGAGCAACGTGTTAATATGATAAACAGTATCAACTTATGATGGTGCCGTTAGCACCAACGTCGCGTTAGGTGCAGTAGATGATTGAAAGGAGCCATAGATGGTCGTAATAGATGCTTAAGCTAAATTTCTCACAACATTAACAAAGTGAGTAACTAACCCAATAGGTATTGTCGACACCATAATAGGTACTAATGACACCATCATAGGTGCAGTGCAGTGCAATTATGATGGTATTGTTTACACCTATTGCCGATGACACCTTATTGAATAATTATTTAGAACCAGTAGTACCGTGAAAACATATTATAGCACCAATATAGGTTACTTTTAAGGCACATTCCTTATAAGCAACATAATATGAGTAATTGATCAACACGATGTCGTTGGTACCATAATAGGTGCGAACAATACTATCATAGCTACACTTGAAACTTCAACCACATTATCCCAGTACATGCCAAGGGCAACATGATAAGTGTTGATGTTACCACAATATGCCAACGACAGTAAGATAACTGTTGACGACACCTTAGAAGTATTTTTTGTCTTATGAATACGTTGCTCTTATTAAAGTCTTACATGACATTTCACATCCATTATTGGTGTTATTGATACCATCGTATGAGATTACTAACACTACTCCATCAAAGGTTTAGGATGTTGGTGCTATTGGCACCATTGTTCGAAATAAAAAAGGATTATCAGTGCTCTTGGCATTGTTGAAGTGGAAAATCGTTGCAAAAGGAGAGTTTGGAAAACTCATCGTTGTAGCGCACTTTGCGAGAAAATTCGTCAACAAATAAATTTACCGAAACTCAAAAAAAATTTTGGGTCAAACACAGGAAAGCAGACATTTGATCAAAAACCACGTTTAATTTGTTGTCACAAAGCAGATTAGCTGGTTGAATTGAATCTACACTAGCTATCTACTTAAGAATAAATAATAGAAGAGAGAGAGAGAGAATGATACAAATAAAGATAAAATAAAGAGAGAACGAACAGGTATTTCATAACCACATAATCATGTTTGTTATAACTACTTGTTACACTATAAAGTAGGAAATCTATGCTAAAAAGCAAGAAAAGAGAAGGTGGAGAGAGGTTATTCTCCTTGACGGCTGCTTGGAGGATGAGCCGCGTTAACGGAGCACCCGGATGAAGGTGGTGAGATGTTGGATGGAGAATGATGACGGACGACGGAGGACGGGGCAAGGCGACGTCACGGCGGGATTCGCTTCCTGAATGGCGGTGAGAAGACAACCACAGGTGCTCCACGAACAGGGATGAGAAGGTGGAAAATTTTTAATTTTAACTATAATGGAGCATCCCGGGTTTGCGACAAGCTCTTAGAGCTTTGGAGGGGGTGAGAGAATAGAGGAAGGGATGAGAAATTCGAGTGGTAGGAGTCTCCTTTTATAATTGTAGGGATTGAGGGAAAATTTGAGATTTCAATCTCAAGCATTAAATGAGGGGGTCTTTAGTGACGGATTTAAGCATCACTAAAGCCCTGAACATGGGCGAAGGTCTGCACGCCCCCCGCCTCTTTTCGCTTGGCTTCAACTCTTATGCACGTCCATGCATTCTCAACTGTCCGATTGCGAGATCGAACAGCCCAAAATGCATCGCACCCCCTTATGTTGCTAAGGAGTGCGTCTGATCAGGCGTTCAAGCACACGTGAGATCACACGTGTTCAACCAGTAGCCCATATCACGCCACGTTGACGCTTCCAAAGCCACTCATCTTCGATCCAATGACCGTATTTGGCCACACACGCGCCTGCGCTTGATTTGAGGCTCGCGGGGGCTCAACCCTGCGACCTCTATCTCGCCTTACCTCTATCTCGCCTTTGGGTGCGTGACTAGTGCGCGAAGACTAAACTTTGTCGCGTTTCCATCCAAGGAGCGTGCACCTGTGGCCGTTGGATCAAGATCCAATGGCCCAGATTTGGCGAGCGCTTGAGGAGAGAGAGAGGGCAGGCGTTCAAAGGCTGGTGTGGAAGGCTGGTGTGGGCGGTTGAGATGGCGCCACGTGGTGCCATCTTGGCCGTTCATCTTTTGTGTCTTGTAGATGGTGCCACAGATGTTGGATTGAACCGATTTTCACGTCGTTGGGCTGCGATCGTCAATCCGAACCCATCCGTGCAGTCGGATTTATCATATGATGTATGGATTTACATCACCTGGTCTCTTGATCTCAGGTCTTTCTCAAACTGCATCTAATGCTATAGAAGTCTGATAGGGGTGATTTTGGAGTCGTTGAACTTCAATTGTCGCCCTGATCAAATCCATATGGTTGGACCTTTAATCCGAGGGCCTGAAATGATATTGCCCTATTTCCTGACCACAAAAAGAGAAATTAACCTAAACTCTATGCTGGTGGCGTGACTTCTATCTTTATTTATATTCGTTGTAGTATATGACAGAACAGTTACCAGCTTAATACAAGATTTTTTACTCGAAATAATAAGGTTTTCCCGAGGTCGAACTTAGGGAGCAACTATGTTTCTATAAGTATGCATAAGTTCTCAATTATGTTACAAAAATAAGAGAGAGAGAGAGGGGGGAGAGAGAGAGTTTTGTTGGCTTCTTCTTATCTCTTCTTTTTCTTTCTTTTCTTCCTCTCTTTGCTTTCCTAACTCTTCTTCAGTCTTGCCTTCTCTTCTCTTTTTTTCTCTGCGGCAGTGGTGATCTTCCTCTTCTTTTCTTCTTTTCTCCCTTCTTCTTGGCAGCTGACTTTCCTTCCTCTTTTCTGATGATTTCGACGTCTGATGCAGTGCTCAGAGGACTTATCCGTGGCTTTGCTACAGTGCCTTCCTTCTTCTTTCTTCAGCTGCCCAGTGTGGCTTCTTCTTTTCTTCTTCTGTTTCTCTCCTTACTTCCTTATTCTTCAGCTGCCCCGAGCGGCTAAGGCTTCGGCCGCTTCTCTTCTTCCTCTTCTTCTTTTCTTCCTGCACGCTCACACAAAGGTCAGAGCAAAACCTACCCCTACCCCTTCGCTGCGTCTCTCTCTTTCTCAGAATTCTCTCTTAGGACTGTTCTCCCAGAGCCTGGTAATCGGGTGTGGGTATCGCACCCGGGACCAGGCCCATCGGCGTGCGGTGGTGGGCGAGGAGTGCATGGTTCGGGTAGTCGAATCCGGCCCAGATCTGCGGGGCGTGAGCGCGGGCGAGGGCGAGTGAGCATGTGGCGCGCTGCGTGCGGGTGAGAGGGACTTGACCCCTGTGTTCGAAGGCAGTAAGCCCTATGCACTTTTGCAATTTAAGTGTGGGCGCTCGGTCGCACACTTACGAGGTGGGACTGAAGTCCCACCTCTCGATTTTGTGCCCGCAGGCGAGGAGTCCGCAGCCAATTGAAGCAGCTGCGAGGCTTGCGAACCAAATCGCAAGCCTGGATGCCTTCACGGAGACTGCCCTCACAACCTGGAGTGTGCGCCTGGGCTGGGGAAGACCTGGAGCTGCAGGTGGAGCTGCTGCAGCAGGTCGACAATGGTGGCGAGAGGGTGCGAACCTGAAATCACAGTGACGGCCTCTCGGCCAAGTCAGAACACGTGGAAAGCTTCGCCGGAGTGTGGCGAAGCCTGTGCGATGGTCGGCGAGGTGCGGGAGTGCGTGTAGAGATCAACCTAGGTCAGACTATGGGCGGAAAGATGGGTTTGTTCGGGGGATGGTTGGGCGATGCTTGGCAGTGAATGGAGAGGGGGGATCGGTGGAGTGGAGTGTGGGGGAGCTTCTGGGCTGGTCGGCGAGGGGTGAAGAGGTCTGTGGACGTGGGATGGACTCACCGGAGAGGGTGATCGGAGATAGGGAAGATGGGTCTGGACAGTGGCAGTCGGGTGGTCAAAATGACAAATTGGAAGAAGAAAAATACAAGGGAGAGAGAGCAGAGACTATTTACCTATTTACTTGACGAAGGGGGACAGAGGAGCATCCGACTGGTGCTTGCCGGAGCTCGAGACGAAGATGCCTTGGAGGAGGGTTTCGGCGACGAGGAAGCAGTCGAAGGGCGCCAGCGGGTACAGCGACAGGGCAAAGTAAACCCTGTTGCAGGTAGGGCAGAAGAGCAACGAGGAGGAGGAGGAGGAGAAGATAGCCGGAAGCTTTGGGCTCTCTGATCGGAGGGGGAAGGGATGAAGAGGAGGTGTTTCTCCGTCAAAGAAAGCTTGAAGGAGTCGGCAAGGTCTGCCGCTCCTTATAAAGGGCTTGGCGCGGAGAGAGGGACAAGGTGGCGTCGTGCCAGCCTCACCAGAGTATGGTTGGAAGGGATACCCATGCCTTCCGCGCGTTCGCACGGAAGGCATGGTTGACGGCAGAGGTCGTGGGCGGGTCCCTGCGACAGAGGATGTCGGAGGGAACCCCCTTCTGTTCTAGAGGACGGCAGCCTTGCCCTGTGCAGCGCCATCTTCCGCGTAAGGTCGCCGGAGGCATGGCGCTAAGCAGAAGTGGCAGGGAGGACCGTTCTGCAAAGAATGATGAGAAGTTGGGGGCTTAAATGTAAAGATTTCAAAAGATAAGGGTTAAAAAGTAAATAAAGAGGACCAAATTGTAAAGTCGGTCAAGGAGGTCTTTTCTTAGGCTCAAGTTTTTATACCAGACCAATTTGAACCTAAGGATTTTAATGGTGAATTTTAATTCTAGGTTAGACCATGTTTGACTGGCCAATTTACGTAAAAACCCAAATTAAGTCATTAATTGGGCATGGTTCTTATTTCATGTCAAAATAGGTTTCAAAGGTCAAATTGAATGTTCTAAACCCTAGGGAATATTTTTCTATGATTTTTAGAGGATTTAGTTGATTTTTATCCTACCTCTAACATCATGAATTGAAGTAGGTTTGTTTTTAAGGTTACAAAATGTCATTTAATTCTTAGAAGTTGCTATAACCCTTTTCAGATCAGATCATCCCACTTCCCTCATTGTTAAGCTTGTTTGACCTGTGTTTGGACCCTTAATTACCTTGTTCGCAAGCTGCATTGGTAAAATTGCAGTTTTACCACTGATGATTTATTTTATTCTTTAACTCAGAATTCTCTGAGTTAAGCTCTCTTTGGGTTTTGTAAGAGCTTTTTCACACATATTTGGATTAGGTTGTGCTAGTTAGGGTTCATGATGAGGTTCTCATCATTACACAATATATCCTAAATGCATGATGATGCATGTTATACAATATTTATAATGTATGATGCAACTATACACCTAAAGACATGTATAAATAGATAATTTATGTGATATAAACATGTTTACATCAGGCACCATTGTTGGTCTTATATGCTCGAAATATTGAAGTGCAAAATATTCAAGCATATAATAAAGTGTCAATATAGGTGTTGATGACATCACCGTAGGTTATGTTTGTTGTCCTACCAATTTTAGGTGTTGTCGAGAGAATGTGTTGATGCTATTGGCATTATTATTAGTATTGCATGCTCGAATTATTGAAGTCAAATATTTTTGAAAAATATAATAAAGTAGCAATATAGGTGCTTACAACACCACCTTAGGTGCTAATAACACCACCAAAGGTTAGTACTGTTCATCTTATCAATAGTAGATATTTTGGTAGGATGTGTTCATGTCATTGGCATTATTATTAGTGTTCTATATTTGAAATATTGAAGTCTAATATATTTGAAGCATACAATAAAGTACAAATATAAGTGCTATCGGCACCACTATACGTGCTAACGGCATTATCATTGGTGCTAATGGCATCACCACCAGTCGTGTTGAGCTGCTAACACCACCTCAAACAAAAAATATGAATTACATCAACATAAGTTTAGATACCAACGTCACCACGTACATTTTCATATTGGTGCCCTTGGCACCTATTTAGTAACTTCTATAATGCTCATGTATCTACTATAAACACTTATCACTTATCTTGGTGTTGTTGGCATCAATTACTTATATATGTCGAAACATTTTGATTAACATAAACATTGATACATTTGACATGTCCTACATTGGTGCCGTCAGCACTTTTCACTAGAAATATAACTTATACTTTGTGGTAGGGGCAATGCACGACTCACCAATGTTGGTTTTGGAGGAGGAGGAGGTTGGGGTCGGATAACCTCGTTGGAGTTGGAGTTGGAGTTGGAGGAGGAGCTTAGCCGAGCTTGAGGTTGGAGCTGGAGTCGAAGGAGGTCGAGGTCGGAGGAGGACCTTTGCTGGAGGAGCTCGGTTCGGATGGGATGGGGTCGAAGGAGAAGCTCACTCAAGGTCGGCCAGAGGAGCTTGGTCGGGGTAACTGGAGGAGGAGCTCGATCGGGATGGGGTGAGGTCGGAGGAGGAGCTTGGTCGAGGTCGGTTGGAGGAGCTCAATCGGGATTGGGATGGGGTTGGGATGGGGTCAAAGGAGCTCGTTGGAGTCAAAGTTGGTGGAGGTCAGTGTCGGAGGAGGAGCTTGATCGAGCACGAGGTTGGGTGAGGAGAAGCTCCGAGGAGCTCACTGGAGGAGGTTGGGGTTAGCGAAGGTTGGGGCTGTAGGAGGGGGAGCTCGTCGGAGGTGGTTGAGGCCAAAGGAGGAGGAGCTCACTGGAGCTTGGGGTCGTTTACAGGGGAGCTGCTAGTAGGGGTAACAGTGAATGTGGGTGGTAGGTGGGTGGTGTGGCAGGGGGGAGTAGGTGGGATGTTTCTTTTATAGGTAAAATTTGAATTCAAATTTGGTAGATCCCACGAGAAAGGGGGGTAGGGGGATGGGTTACACATGGGATACTATTAGGATTCCACCTAGGATTGTGGTATAATATGGGGTATATAATAGAGTATATATAATACTACTCATTAAAAAATATACAAATAATATGGTAAATATTTCAAGGCATGTTTATCAAAAATGCCAAATGAGGAGAACGAGGAGACTTGTGATGTTTCCATTTTTGGGAAGGGAAAAGATGTGTGGTAAGTAGGAATGCAGGTAACGAGGGTGGTGGATTGGTGGTGTGGTCCAGATTTTGAGTATCTACATATATATATTTCATTAAAATTGGACAACCTTAACACCTCCATCAAGTAAGGCCAAATTTCGTAATACTTAGGCTGTCGAAATTGAGCCCCCTTCGATGTAGGGGATATGAGTGTCCATAGAGAGTTATCCTAATCCTTAAATTTTCACTCCAAAATATTTCTTGTAATAGAAGATATTAGGTAAGCTTTACCTAAGTTATGTGTAGGTAAACTTCATGCTTCCTTTTATAACGAATCGAACTAAACAAACTTATCTTGTTCAAGTTTGATTCGTTTACTTAAATAGAACTAAAATTAAGTTTAGGTTTGGTTCATTTATATGCGAGTTAAACCTAAATAGAACTTTTAACAAATCAAACCTCAACGAATATCGAACCTAAAATTTTTTTTATAACCCTATCATTAGCAGATTCTAACTTGTAGGCCTATTTTACCTAGGGGGTTAATCCTTGTTTACGTAAAGGGTTAACCTGCAAGTTGTTAAAACGGGTTAGGACCTCATAACCCACAGTTGTCTAACACCTCACTTGTCTGGTGTTAAGGAAAACTCATGGTAGAGCCTTACATATGACACTTGCAATGTGCCTCTCCTCTTGCACCTGCGCCTTGCCTCTCGTGCCCTTGCTCTTATGCCCTCTCCCTTAAGCTCTACCCTCACCCTCGAGCCTAGTCCATCATGCCTATTCCTTGCTCCCAATTAGTCATCTTGGTGCTCAATCGATAGAATGGGGTATGTTGGTTGTGTCCTCACCCAAATGAGGACATTGTTCTACAACGGTGGTGATCGATCTCGTCGTTGAGGTGCAGTTGGGTGGGACCGATGTTGATCAAAATGTGTTAAGACCCGTACTGTTAAAACGCTTTAAGACGTCTGGGACTTGGGTCAGACGTCTAGACGCCCTCCCAGACGTCTGGAAATCAATTTTTTTGTGCGTACGTCCTCGAGTCTGCACGCGTGTCGTGCGCAGACAGTACGCAGCCCCATTTCTTCTCTCTCCTCTCTCCGATGAACCCTAACCTCACCCTTATAAACCCCCCTTCTCTCCCTCACGCCACCCCACTTCCATCCACCCTCCTTCCCCAACGAGAGTGGTGAGCAGCAGGCAGCGAGGAGCGGGCGTGAGTGGCATGGGAGGAGAGGAGTAGTGAGGGGAAGGGAGGTGAGCACGCGCGCGAGCTTGAGAGAGAGCTCGCTAGAGAGCGCACGGCCGGTCGGCGCATGCGCGAGGCGGAGAGTTGCGTCGGGGAGGTCCTCCCTGACATTGCTGCAAGCAGAGTAGCAGTCGAGCGGGCGCGGCGTGAGAAGGTGAGGGCAGTCTCTGGTTCTGGGATTTTCCAAGAATCAGACGTCTGGATCTACATCCAGACGACGTAGACGACGTCTGGAGGAGGCTCCAGATGACTGAAAGGTAAATCCCGTGACATACACCTCCCTTTGCAGATACGGCCATGTAGGCTGTTCCGCCGAGTCACTATTCCGTGACATATTGAGCAGATTTTGCGTCGCGCGTGCAGGGTTCGCTTCGGGAAGGCACGAGACACGCCCTCCCACGTGGTTCAGACGTCTGGGCGAGGCACCAAACGGCAGGAAGCGTCTCCAGACGTCCGGAGAGGTGGTCGAACGTTTGGAACTAGGTCCAGACGGTTCAGCAGAGTCCCTTGACGTCTGAGGAGTAGCGCAGAGTTGAGGTAAGGTTCTAGACTTTTTTTAAGACGTCTGGAAGGTGTTCCAAACGTCTGATTTGAATCAAAATTTTTTGTTTTGACCCGTTTAGGGTTCGTTTGAGGTCTGATTTCCGCAATTAAGGTTTCGTTGTTCTTTGTATAAGTTCCTCTACTTGTTGGAATACTTTTATCATGTTCTGAGTGGTCTCTTGTGATTGATCCTTGTGATAGGACCTCGTTCTGTTGCAGATTTGGGGTTTGCTGAGGCACGTGGACTTGCCGGTCAAGCCTCCATTACTCCTGGGTTTACTGGTAGAGTGGCTTCCCCAAGTTTAATTACCAACATGAATGCATATTTGGAATGAATGATAGATCCTAGGGTATGGCATGAATCCTAGGACTAGAAACACTGGAATAGCTGTATGGGATGTATGGATTGCAGTCTTGGATGAGTAAACGAAATAATAACAATTGCCTGTAAATGGATAACAGCTGCCTGTGAAATGTAAAGTACTGTTATTAATGACTGTTGCATGTAAATTCTTGTTGTTTACAATAAAATACGAGCTGCCTGTATATGAATTATTGAATGTTGGAAACATGAGTTATTTGCAAATAAACCTAGACTGTGAATAAAAAAGTTACATGCTACATATGTAGAACCTAAGAAATGGAAATAGAAATGATGAAACCTAGTATGGCTTGGGTTGAGAAACATGAGCATGAACCCTACGGGGAATTAGGAGTAGAGCTCCTGGAAATAAATAGAATGTAACTGGAAATGAGAATGGGGAAGTGAGCTGGCCCTTGAGTACGGAGTACCAAGGAGAGTGACTGTCCCCCCTGTTTAGTGCAGAGCGGAGTTAGCTGCCCTAAGGTTGGGACCCGAGGTTAGGATTGACCACTCTGTACCGACTTTTTGGCCCTCGTGTACACTGTACCGGGGAGAGCTACTAGTTTAGGGAGAGAGCTAGCCACCCCATGGGACCCGGGGTTCAGCTAGCCACCCTACACCGACTTGTTAGGCCCATTGGGCAAACTAAGGTAGTTAGGCGAGGGTGCGCGGACTGTGGAGGGGCGAGACCCCTGTTTGGTTCTTAGGGGCTAGACCTCTGTTATTGAGAGGGCTATGCCCTATACTGGTTCCTTGCTGTGCTTTGAGCGCACTTGTTAACGGAAACGACTGACCGCGTGCCAGTGCGGGGTAGCTACACGTGCGTTTATCGCACGTGCTGTAGTCACCGTTACGTCTGTTAGTAACCTTGGGGTGGTTGACTGAGTGTAGGACCACCACGGGGAACTCTCAGCCAGGAGAGTACCATGTGCTACTTCTACTCTTCGAGAAAGAGTGCAATCAAGATCGTTCCCACGAGGAACATTCGATATCAAGAAAGAGACCTGATAAATAACCCAAGTGACGAAAGAAAGAATAATTAATTAAAGAAAGAAAGAAATTGAAAACCAACAGCTACCTGTTCACTTTTTACTGCTTTAGTTAGCTGGTTGCCACTCTACTCAGCGTTCGCTGATGTTTTGTACTCTAACCTTTTTCAAGTCCAGGTGTTGAGCAGCCAGAGCTTACGGCTGCAGAGGGTGCTGGGCCCAGTAGAGCCTAATAGTTGTACCTTTTTGTTGTACTCCGTTTCCTTTGTAGTGAGTAACTTTGTTATACTTCTGTACTCCTTTATTGTGAACTTTATATTCCTGTACCTGTTAATTTTCTACTGTTGTGGTGGTGTATACTATAGTAGTTTACTTCTTTACTGCTGTACTTTTGTTACTGTTAGTTGTTTGCATGGTGAATGTGATTTATTTTACTGCTTCTTGGTTGCTTGCTCGTTGGACGACTGGGTCTTGGGATCAATCGAGTCGGTTCGGTCTCGTGTCTTGTAGGGATTCGGGAACCGGGTCGTAACAAAGTGGTACCCATGACCAATCACTATTGATGTTGAAAAGGTGCCTCCTTTCCATCAATGTTATGAGATGCTTATCTTCTTCCCATTTCTGTTGCTCTACAAAGGTGCCTCCTTTTCCTTATCATAAATCCTCCGTGTAGCTATGGGATGATTTGCCTACTCGGTATGTTTTTCTATTCTTCACGTGAGCTTCTTTATTACAGGGCATTCAGGAGAGTAGATTTTATATTCCTCCATCTATTACTCTATATATGTGTTACCTCTCCTTGTGTTGTTGCTTTTGTGCATTTGCCGGGTGTTGGTTGTGGGCGAGTAAGCTTGATTCTATGCTTTTTATTGTTCTATCATGAGATTCGCTCCTCTATGTTCAATTTATAATTTCTAGGAATCATTATTTTTTTTTCGTTTGTGTGCATACCTCTTTTGCATGATTAACTCTATTTTGAGGCATAGATAGGTGATGGGCCGTAGGAGGCTATCACAAGATTTGTAAGTGTATGAGGCGCTACTTAGCCATTATTATCCGTCGCATAGGAGAGTAGAGCGGTAATCAACAAGCATACAGAGGAGAACAAAGGTTTGGTGATCCAGTTTCATCACAAGGGATATACATCTGGGGGGAGAACGGAGCTCCCAACTATGCATTAAAATTTTGGGGATACATGGTATTATATGCTTTTGCTCCCTCTCTCGGGGAGGAGGGCCACCTCCATTGGAGGCCTTTCCCCCTATTTATAACACCGGGGGGGGGGGGGGGATCTGCACTCGATGACCCCTAGTACCTCTATTGCCAGGTTACTTGTATGTTGTCAGGACATAGGTGGTAAGGGTCATCTTATCGTATCTTTTCTCTTTACTATGCTAAATCTTTTGGTAGGCTGGGTTGATGTCGATTGGGATTTGATTGGTTTTAGGTTGGATGGGGTGCTAGTTCTCTCCGTATGCCTTGTATTCGGGTAGCCGGATCCTTTGTCTGGTCATGTGCGAAATTTTGGATCTGATGATATTTTTTTGCCCCTAATCAATAGGTATACTCTTTTACTGGGATTTATTATCTTTTTTTTTTTGCATGAATGTAATGTTGTTTTATTGTGACCATGATTTCTTTTGATGATGCATTGCTAGCTAGTTAGTTAGAGTGTGTGTAGCTTTAATATGATGAGATATTCTCTTCTTTCTGTGAGTATAATGTTGTTTGATTGATGAACATTATTTATATTACCTAAATATCATTATATATTTACCATCGTAACATTATTTATATAAATGATTATCGATATATAATATAAAATAATAAATTTAATTATCACAATCATCTTCATAGTTAAATATATTATTTTAATAAATTTAATCATCATTCAAACTCTTAACACCACTATCAAATAAAAATTATAAAAGTTAACACTCTAACTTAATATCAATTTAAGTGAATATAACTTAACGTCAACACCACTCTATCTAAGTAAATATAATTACAAATAAATACTAATTCGACACTTCTTAATCACACTTCGTTAACCCCTCCAGGTAAATTGGCCCACGGAGATTCCACACAAACAAGGGGGCCCGAGACAACAGGTGGTGAATCTTAGGAGTTCGAATATGCCGAATGGGTAACTTCCGATTCTGCCCCAAACGGAGGCCCATCTCTTCCCTCCTCCTCCTCCTTCCTCTATCTCAGCAGAAGGTTTGGGTGGAGAATCTCCCCAAACCCAAATGGCCCCTCTTTCCCTCTCTCCCTCCCTTCGCCCCATCTCCCTCCCCAATCGCTCCATCTCTCGATCCCCTCCTCTCCACCGTCCGATCTCCACCTGCAGCTTCGTTCCCCTCTTCCACCCCAACGCTGCCTCCAGATACCGTCGCGATGTCTTGCCGTAAGAGCTGCCTTTTCACTGTTGTTCTGATCGTCGGCTTCAAATTTCACGAAACTGAATTGTAGCAGAGTCTATCTCCGTTTTAGCATCTTTTCTTAGTCTCATTTGCCATAACTGAGAAAAGATGTAGGAACTAATAAAATGCCGACTGGAGAAAGAAAAAAAAAGGGAGAAAAAGATTACCGAAGACGAAGCGAAATCGAACGGACTTGGTGGTTGTAAGAGTATAGATGGTCTGAACTCGAACGCTTGCGTGTTTTCTCCGGGTTCGGTTTGTTTATCTAAATTCTAGAATTCTAGTTCGGTTCATTTGTTTTCTTGAATCTAACCGAACTTGGACTTGGCATGTTTGGTTTGAGGAATGGGATTTTGCGGAATTACTCATGGAATTGACATTTTGCGGAGCAAGTGGAGAAATAAGTTCCTTTTGGTGTTTGGGTCCAACTTTGGCCTTGAGAGGGAATAAAGGGTTGGGGTTCCATGTTTGGAGGAAGGTGGGAGCGGAATGCAGTTATTCTTGGAGCCCCCGGAATAACTTTATGCCAGCATAAGTGAGCCTAGTCTGGTGTAACTTTATTCTGGATCTTCCCAATCCAAACGCGGAAGGCCCTACTTTATTCCCTTAAACAAACAGGCCTGTAGGAATCATACCTGTGCTGCTCTGCAGATCACTGGCCTTTGACATGGATCTGAACATAATTATCTGATCGTATACATATAATCAAACAGTTAGTGGGATGAAATCATTCGTTTTACTATATTGAACCAAAGCAAGATCGCTTCCAAGATTTCTCGTGTTTCCTTCCTTTTATGATCAATGCATGTAGAGAGATTCTAGCTATATTCATATTAGTTTCCTACATTATTTTTTTCATTCCTTTCTAAGAATTAAGATAAGAGTTAAAACTGGAATAAAGATAGCTGCAGCGGCTATGCAAATATTGCTGAAGAGTTTGGAACATGGATGGATATCTGGATTCTTTAAATTCAGCAATGGAGTTTTATGTGTTGTGCTATGCCACAGTTCATAAACATGCAATAGTCTGATGGACTTTCCTAATCTACAGTGTGAGGAATTGTCGGCATCGCAATGAGTTCCGAATTGCAAGGGCTTCGGCATCGGGGGTTCCACCTTCTGATGCTGATGATGTTAAAGAACTCCTTGGAAGGGGCAAAGCTGAAGAAAAAAGAATGGAAGCTTCTTTTATTGCTAAATTCGCAATTGTTTTGGGGGTTGTGGCAACGATAGCAGTGTTGTCTTACCTGTCTAAGTTGCCAACATCTGGACCTTCATTTGAATTCCCAGTTGTGGTTGACAGTTCAACTCATTCTGCTCCATTATCATCTCCTGCTGGTTTTACCTTCAAATTGTTTAGATACAAAGTTTTTCTTCCAGAGTTCACTCCCGGGTATGCATCTGTTTTATTTTTCTTATCTATGTATACCACAAGGGGGGTTTCCCGTGATGGTTATGTGAGAGCCTCTTAAACGAGTGTTATACAGTTAGAAATCAATGAAAATAATTAAATGTAACTGTAATAATTCAATGTAACTCGATTACAAGGATTTAATAGAGGATCAGTGGGAATGCTACACAAAATGATGGCATAACTTCCCTGTGAGAGTTTGATACAAGCCTCCTATAATGCTGACATGTGAGTAGGCATCCAGCTTCCTACTCCTACTCTCTAGGAACCTCTACACAGGTCCCAAGGAAAGCCTCCTGGTCCAACACCAAGGCAAAAAGATAAGGGAAATTCTCTTGAAATGGGCCATAACAACACCATGAATCTCACCAGCCCAAAATTGAAAATCTGCACTAATACCAATCCGTGCAACAAAATATTGTTACACCCTTAGAAAGACCCTTGTAAGGCCCTTCCAAAATGGCAACGACCTTGCCAGTCATTACACACATATAAGTTGATTAGGAAGCAAGATCAAAGTTTCTTATTGTCTCCCATGATCCATGAGCACCACCTAGCAAGAAGAGCCCTGTTTATTGCCCTTACCCATGGAATTCCCAGCCTGCCTTCCCTAACAGGATGACACTTCTTTCCATGCCACAATGTACTTTTTTCATCCTTGCCCATTTGTATCCTTTCAAAGGAACCTTTTGTGCACAATGCCTCAATGGGAAAAACAACTTCTTGTAGCACTCAAAACATCAATGAATAAAAAATAGGCCACACGCTAGCATAGTCCTCAAAACCACAAGCCGTGCTCCTTTTGAGAGAACTTCTCATTTCCATCCTGGTAATTTCTTTTTCATCTTCTCCAATAAAATGGTGAAGTCACTTACCTCAACCTATGGGTGGTGAACGTAACACAAGTAGGCAAAATTAATCTGCAAGCTTGATCCCCTCCCTAAACATATGGAACAAGGCCACTATATTCTCTGCTTTTGGTCTAGACCCCTCTTTAAGAAAAAATGTGTCATCCAGCAGCAACAAAGAAACCATTAAGCTTGAAATCTACCCAATGGAGGAGTTGAAGAAAAACCCGACTACACATGCCATGTATGAGCTCATTGCTAATGCATGAACATCAAGCACAAACAACAATGGGGAAAAAGGACAACCCTACTGAATACGTTTTCTTGGTTTTACCCATCCTTCAATTAGGTTGCTATTCATTGGTAATTTGGTATGGAGAATGAGGTGCTTGTCATGCACCTCGTCATCCCTTGAATTTCAATCTCTGGAGACCCTCTATGAACTAAATAAGACCAAAGGAAGCCCTAATCAATGGAGTAAACCTTTGCATAGTCCACCTTCCACAAGAATACCTTTTACATGCCCTCTATCAATAGGACATGATCTCTAGTGCTGAGACTAAGCTACCTGCAAGAAAAATCCTCGTAATGAAAGCCTTTTTTAGTCCTTATTTGTATTTTGATATTTCCATCTTGTTTGACAGTTCACTCATATTTTTCTTGAATCTTCTATATAATGAAGATTAAGGTTTTATAATGACATATCTTGCTTTATTCTTATACATTGGTATTAGAGTAGCACTCCTAGATTGGAGCCGATTCCACTCCTCTCTTTCTTTTACTTTAAGTACCTTTTCTTTGTTGATCTGATCTTCATCAAACACTAAGAGGAAAATTCAATCTCAACTTTGATAGGCCAATAGGTGACAAGAGAGGTTGTCAATGGTCGTAGCTAGCAGCCATTGCTGGCTATAGCCAACTTTGTAGTGCCTCAGCTAGGCTATTGTTGGGCTTGATTAGGTCACAATCAACTTGACAATGGCCTTAGCTAGGTTGTCACTAAGACTTGCTAGGCCTCTAGTAGGCCTAACCATGCACCTTTGGGCCAAATTGACCACCATGAATTGAACCAACTGATCAATGATTTGCAGCTGAATTACGTCATCGGGTCTGTTGATCTATCAATACGGCTTTGCAACTTTGAAACGTTGAATTCAATTTCATGAAATAGTTTCCTTTATTTCTTGATTTGATAGTTGAGAGGCTTTAGTTGGCATGGGTGATGGCCTCCTTAGGTTCTTTGGAGGTGAATTGAAAGTAAAGGAGATGGGGGTTTATACGAAGTATGAACCCGTTCTTCAATCCAACAATCAAGTTTGATGAGGCCAATCATGCTTGGTAGTCCTTGACCTTCCTAATGATGGTGGAGGCTCTTGATATAAAGCACATCCTCATTAAACTAGAGCTTGCAGAAAAGGTTGGCTAGAATTCTAGTTGGAAGGACAATGTAATGGTTTATGCTTGGATTGTGAATAGTTTCATCCCTTGAATACCGGATGTGATTATGTCTGATAAGATGACAGAGATGTGAGATGGCCTGAGCAACATCTATTCCCATGATAACAACATGAGACGAGCATTCTAGATCTATTGTAAAATGACTCATCTCGAACAAGGG
The DNA here is from genome assembly GCA_037157565.1 of Thalassia testudinum. Taxonomy (NCBI): domain Eukaryota; kingdom Viridiplantae; phylum Streptophyta; class Magnoliopsida; order Alismatales; family Hydrocharitaceae; genus Thalassia; species Thalassia testudinum. Next base: position 141,367,416 of record JAZHRO010000036.1, read on the forward strand.
TGCAATCTCTACCTTGGCACTACTTTGCTATCAAAGTGCTATTCGAGATGGCAACATAATTGACATAAGCATATAACCTCCTTGTCGAGTGTTTAGTTATTTTATATGTCATTTATTTTTTAGTGTTATATTGAGTGAGGGGTATACTTGTAACTCTACTTTTGGTTGCCTCTCTATATAAAGGAACCTAGGGTTTTTTAATATAGACATTTGGCATTTGCAACCTAACATGGTATCAAAGCAGCGGTTCTAGGTCGGTGTTTGGGTACCCTACCCTGAGATCTAGCCTTCGAACCCCTTCCACCCAATCCCCCTTCTTCTCAAGGCCTCCATTGGCCTTCTTCCTCTCTGATCATCATCGCTGGACCCCTTCAACCGGCTGTAGTAGCGCCGCCATCAGTAGGAAGGGCCCAACAGTGGCCCACGTTGCTGCAACGTTGCCGTTGGGGCGGTGCAAGGTGTCGTAGTGGCAGATCTGAGGTGCTGCAGCGCCGCCGTTGGGGCGGTGCAAGGTGGTGCGGTGGCAGATTTGAGGTGCTGCAGCACCACCTGTGGAGAGTTGTGCACTTGTGAGGTGCTGCACATGGTTTGAGGAGCACTGGCTGTCTGTGGTCTTCAGGGTGACGTAAGGAGTCGCCCATCTTCCTTCTTCAACCAAGCAAGGGTCTAGGAGAAGAAAAAATCCCATTGGGGTCTTATCTAACCCCAAAGGGTGTTTGATATGGTCTGAATTTTGAGATTTGTGAAGTTTTTCAGACCTTCATATGGTCTAATTTTGTGCAAGGTTCGAAATGCCGATTTCGACGCCGTGCCGATAAAATTGTAGGTATGCATTTCGTGGGCATGCTGAAGGCATGCCGTGGAAATGCCCGTTTTTCGATGGTAGATTTCGACGGCCTGAAAAAATGACATTTCGAGGCACGTCGAGGGCACGCCGATGGTATGCCGATGCATGCCGACAGAAATGATTAAGATTTGAAAGACAACTAAATCAAGATATTAGAAACGTGTTTACAGGTTTTTTATATTAAAAACATATTTATAGGTTATTTTAGCCTGTGTGAAAAAAAATCAACGTGTGTGTGTTCGTTCTTCCCCTTCCTTCCAGCCGCCCATTCCCAGGAAATTGAAATTCCCTCCCTTTCAGCCGTGCCCCCATTCTCAGAAAATCAAAATTCCCTCCACTCAGCCATTTTCAAAAGCATCCCGCTCAGGCTTTTCAAAGTTCTCGCCGCTCCCATTCCCAGTGTCGCTCAGCCACTGTTGGCATGCCGGCGAAATCCTCGGCATGCCGACGATTTCCCTGTAAACCAACACTATCTTTGTGTCGATATGCCCTCCCTCCAAAAATCCCCTTACCGACGGCATGCTGGCGGCATTTAAATCACAGATTTTGTGCTGCAGTCCCTTGTTTTGGTGTTTCCTACATGTCGAGTGATATGGAGGACAAGGAGAATCCCTCTAGTGACTCAGCGGGGAAGATATCTACCCAGAGTGCATCTTCTTTTATACAGGGAACTTCTATCAAGTTGGATGGTACCAACTTTGTGCTATGGTCTACCTCCTTTTCTTGATATGTTGGATTACATAGGAAGAAGTATATTTTGACACAAGAGGAGCTTGCTGTCAAGTCTATCGACTGGGAGGTAGAAAATGATTGGGTGCTACTTGCATACTGAATAGCATGAAGGAGCTTATTACAAAGGAGGTCATGTCCTATGCATCGGCAAAGAAAATGTGGGATGTTCTTCCTGAGATACATTCTCATAAGAGCAACATCAGCCCTCTCTACAGGGTGATGGAGGAGTTGCATTCTTTCTGGAAGGGAACTATGTCCCTTGTCGAGTATTATGGTTCTATGAAGAACCTCTGGGATGAGCAGGATACCTACCATCTGATCTGCACAGATGTCACTGTTATTACCAAGCAATGTGCAGCTTTTCAGTCTATTCAGTTGTTTGCAGGTCTTGGTCTTGAATATAAGTTTGTGTAGGATCAGCTTATGACCCTGGAGGAGATCTCTACGCCTGCACAGATATATGCTCAACTCTCCAGACTTGAGATATTTGACCCTGTCCCACTCTCTGATTCCTCTATCATGGCAGCTGCTAGTCGTGGTAGGGGAATCCTAGGGGCAGGGGAGAGGACGTAGAGTGACAGCTGGTGGCCATGGCAGAGGACATTGTTTTGTGACCATTGTTACAAGACAAATCATACTGTTGACAGGTGCTAGATAAAGCATGGGTTCCCTCAGGGTTATCAGGCCAATCAAGTTGCATATGGTGGAGATGAGAGCCAGCACTATCAGGAGGAAGAACAAGTCAGTCATCTGGTCACTATTTCCAATGAGGAGTATGATAGGCTTGTGTCTTCCTAGTTCAATTCTACTACTTGTGTGTCTATCTCCTAGAAGATAGGTACTACTGCTAGTGCCAGAGGTGTTCGTAAGCCATCTTGGCTTGTAGACTCAGGTGCATCTTCTCACATCACAGGAGATGCTACCCTTTTTTCAGCTCTTAGACCACTGACTACTCCAGTACATGTCATAGTAGTAGATGGTGCCTTGTCTCTTGTGACATGCTTGGGTGACATTTCTCTATCTTCTATTTTACCTCTCTCTGATGTCTTGCATGTGCCTAAATTTGCTTTGAATTTGATATCTATCATTCATATTACTAATGCATTAAATTGTAGAGCAGTGTTTCATGATCGCTTCTTCTTCTTGCTGGACCTCTTGACGATGAAGCATATTGGTGGAGGACTTGAGGAGGATGGCCTTTACTATCTTGATCTTCCATTAGAGCATCATTCCATGGCTGTCGCTTTTGCCACGTTTACTTTACAGTGACACCTTAGATTGGGACATTCTAACATTTTTGTTCTTCGTCGCCAGTTTCCTAATATGTAGTTTCTAGATTCTTTTGCTTGCGATGCCTATCGGCTTGGCAAGCATTATAAAGTTTCTTTTCCTAGTAGTAATAGTTGGCATTTAAAATAAAGCATAAGCATGAAATATCAAAGCAATAATTAATGCATAACGCTTGTGTTTATGTGGAAATCCTACTCATGAGGAACGAGAAGAAAACCACTGGAGAAGTGCTCCTATGGTCGTGTTTCTTTTTGTTTCTTCTCAAAAGAACAAGTGGGGGGTATATGACTATTTATATGCTATCACACAGTAACAAAAGTCCCACTCTACTATGTGGGACTAAACCACTACATATTTCTCTCAACACTCCTCTCAAGCTAGAGTATGAAATGCTCAACTTGTAATACAAAGAAATTCGCTCTACACAATAAAACACAACTCTTTGGACTGGTTCTTATTTGTAGGCGGGAACATAGGTTGGAGCTGCTGAAGGAACTGTTGTAATTGGTTCTGACAATAGGCCTCTCTTCTAGAGATCAGGTGCTGGTGGCTCTTCATTTAGTATCCTTGAAATTGGGTCTTCCTTTGAAGACCTCGAAACTGGATCTCTCTTTCTGGAGTTTATAAAACTGAATTTACCACATAGAAACCTGAAATGAGTCCTTCCTTTGAGGACTTCGAAACCTGATCTCCTTCTCTAGAGACCTCTGTGGGACTAAACCACTCCACTATGTGGGACTAAACCACTACACGTTTCTCTTAGCAAAAAGAGCTGAGTTTACTTTCTCTCTTAATCATGCTGATCTATGGGACCCATGTTAGGTTAGGAGTCTTAGGGGTTTTTGGTATTTTCTTGTACTTGTGGATGATTGTACTCGTGTCTGTTAGGTCTTTATGATAAAAGAAAAATTCGAACAACCTTGTATCGATTAAAAATTTTGTGAATGAAATAAAGATTCAGTTTTCTACTACTATTCGTATGTTTCAGACTGATAATGTGTTTAAGTTTGTGAATTCTACTTTGATTCAATTGTTTCAGTCCCATGGTATTATACATCAGACCTCCTGTGTTCATACATCCTAACAGAATGGGGTGGCTGAACACAAGTTGAGACATCTTGACGTTGTGCGCACTATTATCTTTTAGATGTATGTTCCTGCTACGTTCTGGGCAGATGCTGTCCTTACAGCTAGTTTTTTGATTAATCGGGTGTCGTCTTTTGTTTTTTGTAGGAAAGTCTCCTATTCTGTTTTATTTTCTGATCACGAGCTATTTTCTCTACCTTCTAAAGTGTTTAGATGTGTGTGCTTTGTTCATTTATTCAAAGTGAACAAGCTTGCTTCTAGATCTGTTAAGTGTATTTTTGTAGGTTATTCTAGAACCCAGAAGGGGTGTAGATTCTTTGATCCTCTTTTACATTGTTTTTATGCTAGTAAGGGTGTGACTTTCTTTGTGGACATGCCATACTATTCTGCTATAGGAAAGTCTCCTAGTGTCTCGCAGGATGTTTCATTGCCTATGCCAACTGTTGCACCTCTAGGTCCCTCTGAAACTCCTCCACCTTAAGATGTACTGCCCATTACCTATCCTAGACATCCTGAGGTGACAGATACCTTCTCTAAGCATTTTCAGCGCAAACCTCCTTCCACCACTCTACAGGCAAAGGAACCACTTTCTACTATTCCTGCGTAGTCCTCTGCTGATACTGCAGATTCAGATGGAGGTCCAGGCACTACATCACTTGAGGTACCTGATGTGGACCTTCCTATTGCTCAAAGGAAGTCACAACGATCTTGTGCTAAATATTTTGTTTCAAATTATATGTTAGTTGGTCATTTACCTACAGTAGGGAGACTTCTATCTCTTGCGGTGGACAGCAAAAATATTCCCAAAATCATATTGAAGCTTCTCAGGACCCTTATTGGACCTTGGCCATGGAGGAGATGACTGCTCTTTAGTCTAGGGGTACCTCGGAACTTGTTGACCTATCCTCTGGTGCTACTGTTGTGGGGTGTAGGTGTGTGTTTATCTCGAAATGTCGCTCAGATGGTACAGTTGAAAGATTCAAAGCACAATTGGTCATCAAAGGTTACACTCAAACCTCCGGAGTTGACTATTTTGAGACCTTCTCCCCAGTTGACAAACTCAATTTAGTGTGGATACTTATTTTTGTGGCAATCAACAGTGGCTGGTCTGTGTCTCAACTGGATATTAAAAATGCCTTTCTTTATGGTGACTTAAAGGAAGAAGTCTACATGGAACAACCCCTTTGTTTTGTCATCGAGGGGGAGTGTTAGAAAGTCTGTAGGTTGAAAAAGGTCATTTATAATCTTATGCAGAGTCCCAAGATTTGGTTTGAGAGATTTAGTAAAGTCTGGCAAGAGTTTGGCTTTATTAGGTCCGCTACAGGTCACTCTGTTTTTACTCTGCATAGAACTTTTGGATCTGGTATTCTTAATTTGTATGTAGATGATATACTGCTTACTGGAAGTGATGAAACATGGATAGAAGCTACTAAAAAATTCTTGTACTCTTAGTTTGTCACTAAAGATTTGGGTATGATAAACTATTTTCTGGGCATTGGAGTACAACATGTTGATGGTGGTTTATTATTGTCACAGAGAAAGTATGTTCTTGACATGCTAAAAGAGATAGGGATGCTGGTTGCAAGTCTCCTAGCATTCCTATGAACCTCTTCTTGCCACTTGCAGACTCTGAGAGTCCATTGCTTGAAGATGTCACCAGATACTGTATTATGGTGGGAAAGTTGTTATATTTGACCGTCATGAGACCTAATATTTGCTTTGTTGTGAGGAGACTGAGTCAGTTTATGTAGTTCCCTAGAGAGGTTCAATGGGATGGTGTGTGTCAGGTGTTAAGATACCTCCAGCAAACTTCTGGGAAGGGGCTATCTTTTATGAAGCATGGTCATTTAGATGTCTGGGGGTATTCTGATACAGATTATGCAGGGGTACATGAAGATAGGAGATCTCCTACTGGCTATTGTACTTATGTGGGTGGTAACCTTGTCACATGGAGAAGCAAGAAGCAAAATGTTGTCTCTAGATTTAATGCAGAATCAGAGTATAGGACTATAGCCCATACTACTTGTGAGCTCTTGTGGGTGAGATCTATCTTATGTGACTTGGAGTGTTTGTTTCTGGTCTCAATTCCATGTATTGTGATAACAAGGCAGCTGCATTTATTGCCAATAATCCTTCCTTCCATGAGAGAACCAAGCACATAGAGGTGAATTGTCATTTTATCAGAGATGCTATCACCACTGACAAGATCACCACGCCTTACATTGCTATTGAAGATCAGATTGCAGATGCCTTCACCAATGTGCTCTCCAAGAAACGTCTTGAGTTGTTATGTTCTAAGCTGAGCATGCTTGATGTCTATGCTCTAACTTGAGGGGGTGTGTTGAGTCTTGAGTTATTTTGTATGTGTTGAGATTAGGGATTTATTTGTTATTTTTATGTCTTTTTGGATAACTATGTAATTTACCCAAACATTTCTAATATAAAAGAGAGGATAGAGTTTCTTTGGTGGATGAGAAGCCTATTTTCCTCCCACATGGTATCAGAGTAGTGGTCCTAGGCTAGTGCTTCAATATCTCACCAAATACCCACCCTAAAATATGATTGAATTACCAACTAGATGGTGATTCAATGAAAGAATCAAGGATGAATCAAGTGGGCAGCAGCAACAACATGGGAGAAATCTCTCCCAGCGTTGCTGCCGCCTTAAGCTCTCCTATCGGCGGCGCCATCGTTGCTCCCAACGCCGTCACCTCCTTAGAGCCCCTTATAGACGTCGCCACCGCTGCTCTTGACCGCCCTGCAGTCCCCGCTGGCAGTGCTACCGACGAGGCCAATGCCACTGGTGTTGGTCTGCCAGTCTGCCTTCCTCCTAGCCAACAGGTGTGGCTTGTTTGCCGGTCATCTGTTGGCATCCTCTTGAGAAGCGTGATGAGCCTTCTCTTGCCCAATACGGATGGCGATGAGTCTTCTCTCGCCATGGCTGAGGGAGGTTTTTGCCTTATGCACAATGAGTCTTCTCTCGTGCAAGATGTATGTTCATGGACAGATTGGAGACCCTATTTTAGTCCAATAGGGGCATGCGTATGCAGCCTAAGGAGGGTCAAGGAAGAAGATCAGGGCTAAAGGAGTTTGGGTTATTGACTTCAGTGCCTTTGTACATCTTATAGGGGACATGAAAATGTTGGAGGATCCCGTCAGTCCACGTGGGATCCGCGACGTTAGAGTGACTAATGGAGCTACATCTCCGATTACAGCCGTTGGAAGTGTGTGCACTTCCCAGTAGATGGTGATCAGAGAGGTTCATTGTGCACTAGAGTTCTCGATGTACTTCTTATCTGCGAGCTATATTTGCAAAGATCACAGATGCTGGGTGGTGTTTGATGAGGATCATTGCTATTTTCAGGAACGTCAGACGAGAGAGATCATTAGTGGGGATATAGAGCGAGATAGTCTCTATTACCTAGACACACCTACTCTATTTGCCGGGGCTGTGTCCATAGCCTCTGATCCTTGGCTGTGGCACAGGAGAGTTGGACATCCATCACTGAAGATGCGATAGATGTATCCTGAGTTGCCAGATTACTTAATTCTGCAGTGCGAGGACTGCCAGCTTAGAAAGTACCACAGGAGTACTTACCCACGGAGGGTTGATAGGGTGAGTGTTCCTTTCTCCTTAGTGCACTGTAATGTTTGGGGACTATCTAGAGTTGCTACTCCTAGAGGACATCGGTATTACATAGTTTTTATGGATGATCATAGTCGCCTGACTTGGGTCTTCTTGATGAAGACACACTCGGAGATACCACTGGTTATTCAGCAGTTTCTGTCTGAGGTTCAGACTCAGTACTCCAGGACAGTTAGAGTGTTTCACAGTGATAAAGTTCGAGAGTTTATGTAGCGAGACGTTCAGAGTCTCTTTTCTTCCAGGGGCATTATTCATCAGACTTTCTGTGCTTACATGTCTCAGCAAAATGGAGTGGCTGAGCGTAAGCTTTGGCATCTTCTAGATGTTATTAGGACCTTGACGATCCGTATGAAGGTTCCTAAGCAATTCTGGGGGGATGCCATACTTACTGCAGCCTATTTGATTAATAAGGTGCTTTCGTCAGTTCTTAGAGGACAGATTTCCTTTGAGGTCATCCATCCAGACTGTGATAGGCCATTTTCGCTTCCATTAAGAGTCTTTGGATGCACTTGCTTTGTTTAAGCATATGATAATCAAGACAAGTTTTCTTCACGGGCATCTAAATTTGTCTTCCTTGGATACTTCAGAACATAGAAGGGAGACATATGCTATGATCCAGTTCGTAGGAGGTATGTTGTTATTGCAGACGTCACCTTTTTTGAGAAAGCCCCTTATTTCTCAAAAGAAGGGACTTCTATTCAGCTTGCCTTGGAGGAGACAGATTTATCACCGAAGGCTACTGACTTCACCAGAAGCAATGCCATGCCCTATTATGATAGATGAGAGTGGCTCAGATACAGAGGAACAACTAATTTTGAGATCTAGTAGAGTATGTACCCTCCATCCTATCATACAATATATTGGGGTTGTACATCTGGAGGATGGTGTTCGATAGTTTGCCTCCATTATCACTATTGCTGTTACCCCCAGAGATTTTACTCAGGCTTCTTAGGACTCCAGATGGCGTGCAGCGATGGATGAGATGTAGGCCTTACAGTCACGGGGGACATGAGATCTTGTACCCTATCCTTTGGGCGCTACAGTGGTTGATTGCAGTGGGTTTATACCATCAAGTATAGAGTTGATGGGATTGTGGATAGGTACAAGGACATGTTAGGGGCCAAAGGCTTCACCCAGGCTTACGGGATAGACTATCTTGAGACATTTTCTCTTGTTGCCTGTATTACCTGTATCAGGATCTTTTTGCCTGTGGTGGTTGTTAGAGGTTAGACTTTATCATAGCTTGATATCAAAAATGCCTTCTTATATGGTGATTTATTTGAGGAGGTGTACATAAGACAACCTCCAGGTTACAGTAGTCAGGGGGAGCTTGTCTATTGAAGCAGAGTTCTCGTGCTTGGTTTGAGCGGCTTAGCTCTGAGGTTGAGAAAATTGGGTTTCAACGTTCTACTTCTGACCACTCTGTCTTCATCAGGAAGGCTACATATGGTGATTTTCTTCGTGTGGTTATCCTAGCTATTTATGTGGATGATAAGATTCTCACAGGTGATGATAAGGAAGGGATTCTCATACCAAGTCCTTTTTACACTCTACCTTTGTCACTAAGGACTTGGGAAATCTTAGATATTTTTTGGAAATTGAAGTTGTTAGACAAGGATTGTCTTTCCTTGCCACAGAGACAGTACACCCTGCAGATTCTTGAGGAGGTTGGTCTGCTTGGGACCAAGCCCTCTGCTATTCCTGTTGAGCCTATGTTTGCAGGTTCTTCTGATGCGGATGATCCACCATTTGAGGATGTCACCCGATACTGTAGCATAGTGGGCTGTCTTCTATATCTTGCTATCATGAGGTCAAATATTAATTTCGCAGTGAGCAGAGTCAGCCAGTATATGTAGCCACCACGATATAGTCACTGGCATGAAGTTTGTCTTATTCTTAAGTACCTTAAAGGGTCCCCAGGAAGAGGGCTATATTACAGAGACAATGGTAGTCTAGATATTCTAGCCTACTTTGATGCAGATTATGTTGGGTTTGTAGATGACAAGGGCTCCACCTCAAGTTTTGTAGTCTTTATTGGTGGGAATCTTGTCTCCTGGAGGAGCAAGAAGCAGAGTGTAGTTGCTCGTTCCAATGCAGAGGCAAAGTACCGGGTAATGGCCCAAGCTGCTTGTGAGATTATGTGGATTGGTGCTTTCCTACATGATTTAGGCATTCAGGTCAGTGTACCAGTTCCACTTCTATGTGACAACAACCAACCACATATTACCTCGAATCCGATTTTTCATGAGAGAACCAAGTATATCGAGGTAGATTGTCACTTTATTCGTGATGCAGTTCTTGTAGGGAAGATTAGTACTCCCTATGTTTCCTCCGAGCTTTAGTTAGCAGATCTATTCACCAAAGCTTTGAAGAAGAAGCGATTTGATTTCCTGTGCGACAAGTTGGATCTTGTTGATATCTACGTCCCAACTTAAGGGGAAGTGTTGAGATTAGGGATCTATTTGTTATTTTTATGTCTTGTTGGATAACTATGTAATTTACCCAAACCTCTCTAATATCAAAGAGAGGCTAGGGTTTATTTGGTGGGTGAGAAAACCTATTTTCCTCTTAGTGCTTCTCTATATAAAGACACCTAGGATTTTCTGACAGAGACAATTCGCATTAGCAACCTGACACTCCTAAATATAAAGCGTTTCTTTCCAACTATGATTACCATAAGAGTGTTAGTGACCATACATGCTTGGCCAGCAGCACACTCGATTTTTAGTAAGACAAAAGTGTTGACCAAAATGTTATTCCAATTTCTAAGGTTGTAGAAATCGACAATCGGTATTTAGTCGGTAAGGCAACCAACTAAGGAGTATACAGTATACGGGTGATTAATCAGTTAAGTATTTTTAAGTATTTAAAAATCAAAATATAATTATATATACTATTATACACATTATAGATATATATATGTATATATATAAATTGAAAATATGCACATATGTTTAGTATTATTTTTTTGACATGTATATTCTCTCAAGAAGACCCGACAGGTGGAAGGTAGGGTGGTGGTGATGGAGGATTGAAGAGAATGGGAGAGGGGGGTATAGGTTTAGAGTTTCATTAGGATTCAAATGTAGGGAGAGGGGAATGGAGAAGTCGAGTAGGGTTTTTTTCTCTTTGATGTGCCAATCAAGATAAAAAATTGAACTCTCAATGCTTGATTAGGCAATTAATCAATCGATTAGTCAGATAATTGGCTGATTAATCGGTCTACCTAATTATAAGTTTGAATATTGATATGCGGTTCAGTCCATGACCACATAAGATTAATTGGCTGATTAATCGGTTGTATAAACCGATTTGAACAGCCTTGCCAATTTCTATTCATTCCCAGCTAGTGTTCCAACTGCATCTTGTTGCTATTGCCTATCATTCCTCTGTCGCTCTTTTCTGTCTTGATGAATGTATGCCTTGATTATGGTCATGGATTTCATGAACTTACAGCTTGATGATATGAGGATAAATTGATTTCTCATTAGTGAAAGGTCAAACTTCTTAATTAGATAATTCTATGGAAAAAAATGCAAGCTGCAGAAAAAAATGGAGAGGTTACGTTATTTGCATAAAATTTACTTATGTACCTTAATTTTTCCTTCAACATTTGAAAATGACTATTTATTTCTTTTAACACATGGAGCTTCACTCTAATAGCTGATGAAATCTGCATTCCAGATGGGTCTACTTTTGGTTGTTGATGGCTGCTGGGTGTGGACTTTTCATTAGTGAGGAGGCGCTAAATGTTTGGGTCTGTCTTTTGAACTGGTACCTTCTGTTATACTTGTAGTTTCTATTCTGAATGTCATTCTATTATATCCATGCTTGCCTTTATTCTATGATTTATTGTCCTTGACTTTCAAGTTTTGCTGGTCTAATTGGGCAGGTTGGAATAACTTTAGCTCGGAAACTTTCTCTGGATGGCACATGGAATTCTTTTGCACAGTCCTTCTCTAATAATGCTCCCTACATCATCTCAACAGTTCTTTGGGTCTACTGGTAAATTGTTGCATGTATTACATGGTTGTATGATATCACTTAAATCAATCAACTAGAAGTGCTTCTCCTTGGCAAATGTTTTTTTTTTGAAAAGATTCTCCTTGGCAAATGTTCTTCAGGTCATTATAATAACTTTGATAGACTGGATGTGGTGGTACAATTTTTCACAACTGTAGTTGCTTGGATAGTGTTATGACACAAATCAATTTTGTTTTGATTCATTTTTTTGCTCCTCCTTGGTAAATGTTCTTCAAGTTGTTGTAGTAACTGTAGCAGACTGAGAAGGGTGGTAGAATTTCCAACAACCCTAAGTGCTAGAATATCTTATGACACAAATCAATTTCGTTAAGATTCATTTTTCATACTATTTCTTCACTAGGTGCCTGTCTTCTACTAATGTATCTACTAATGTATACGCTAGTGGCACTTGAATATTTCCATTCTTGTTTGTGAATTGGATAGTTTTGAGTATGATGGAACTTTGATGGTGCATTTCATTCCAGGGGAGTTTGTACAAGTGACATGATTCCATTTTACCTTGGGAAGCTTTTTAGACAGACAAAGGCCTCCGAAGATATATGCTCCAAGGTTGAATCCACATTGCAACAGAAGTTTTGCAAATAATGGAAGCTGGCATCTGGCTCTGACTTTTTTTTAGCTTACTTTGGCAGCTAGGGATTGGCAAAGATAAAGTTGTAAGCATTACACGTGCTGTGCAGAAGTATGGAAATCTGATAGGCTTTGGTAAGTGAGAAAGCTGGAAACCGTCTTTAGGAGATTTTTCTTGTTTGATCAACGTGCATATTTCTATGATTTGTGAATGGGCATATGGAATAGGACATGGCTCTTCTGTATGATTCTGTGCTTTTGGCCTTGTAACTTCGCTTTTTTTTGCCTTGTACTTCTTGGCCTTGTAACTTGGTTAGTAGCACACCCAGACTGTCTAGTTGAGCAATGGTCTTTACCCCATGGATTAGGGTACAAACCCTATGCTTCAGAGATGTGCTCCAGCTTACTCCAAGAAATGCAGGGTAAGTGTTACACCCTGCAACCTCCCAACAAATCAGGAATTAGGTTAACGGTTGTGATGAATTAGGTCCTAGTTAATTAGGGGTTGTTTTAAAATTTTTTGAAATTGAGATCGAAATGTTGCTAAAACTTGATTGAGGAAGTGAAAAAAAAATACTTAAATCTAGAATCACATAGGAGAAACTAATTCCCTCCCATTCTGGGGTCCCACGATTATAAGAAATTTATATTTTCATTGGTGGCATGCTGCAACCCCCCAAGTGTGGCACCTCTTCAAACAAGTCTTGGTAGAAACTCGAACTCCTCAATGGGCGGATGAGACCTTTTGTGTTGTAGAGTTCCAATCCTGGATGAGATCCGCAATTCTTCGTGAATTCGAAGCAACTCCTTGCCTAAAAAATGTGAACACACCTTGAGTTCTTCAAAAAGACCAAGAAGACTTAACCCTGTAGTTGTCGGTCAACCAACAAGTCAGGTTGGTTGACTGACTAATGAAGGGATCAAATCCCTGCAGAACTACCTTCAATAGTTGGACGTCCAATTTAGAAATTGGATGTATGGCTTATGAAGAGGGCGACACCCAACTCTTTTGTTGGATGCTTGGCTTGTGAAAAGGGCTGGGGGTGCCTTTTCTCCTCTTGCTGGCGATTTTGGCGCCTTTTTTGGTTGATAGTGGAATTGATCGGAAATCAAATGCCTTGATTGGAATTAGGGTTTTACCATTGGGAGATATTCATATGGATTCTAAATCTTAATCATAATTTGATGAGATCCATTGGATTTCCATCCAATGGTGGAGATCAAATCCTAATTGAATTTTTCATGATTAGCCCATAACAAATTATGGGATGTTTGGATGTAATATCCAAACGTAAATTAATTACATTCTAACATTTGGATTTCTACCTAATCAAATTAGGTGTAATTAATTACCAAATCAAATGTAATTTAACACTTTAAATTACAATTGATTTAGTCTTCATTTAGGACCCATCAAAATCATCATTGGTTTCATCACTCTAATAATGAAGCTATAGGAATAGTGAAATTTTAACACTACGCTCCATCAAGTATTTCAAATACTTGTGAATCATTCACATATAGAGGAAAATATTATCTTGAGGTTTAATCTCATTAGACTGGTATTATTCCTCCATGGATAATATTATCCTTAATATCTCCTTGTATCATTGAGATGATAACGAAGATCATAACATTTTCCAAAGGTCTATCTTCATTTCTTCTTGCATTGAGTTTGATCAGGACTTTGCAATTACATGTGGAATTGTCATTCCTAATATACACAGAGTAAGCTCATGCCTTAAATGTGTTACATACACCTATGTAACCGATTTGTGTGATCACTTCGAGATATCATGCACCTTCTATCTCTTTTCATACACACCAGCTTTCTAGTGTCAGCACCAAGGTGTGCATTTACTATTGGTCTACCAAATGTATGTGTTTGTAAACAGAGACACATATCTATCTCAGGTTAAATAATATACCTTTTCTATGAAAGCATTGGGGAATGACTTTCGCTATCTCCTGTTTCATCAGGTTAACTCTTTAACCCGACTTGTGTGATAGTTCTTGAATCTCCATTTAAGGACATTAATTATGCGACAACCTGTAGAGAAAGGTTGCCATCCCAACTCAGACTGGAAACAATTGATTGAATCATATGGTTTCTTGATGTGCTATTGGATCCTCTACACTGTTTAGATCTCTAAATCAACACACATTAGGTTTATTCGATTGGCTAAGTACGTTACGCTATTCATATGAAGGGATTTAATTCATCTATTGGAAAATAATCGAATTCTTTATTTAAATGAAAATGTAATCATATTACATAACTCAAATGGCTTGCTTTGGGCATATAAAATCCAACAAACACCCACTTGCCCTCATAGTCATTCCGGAACCTTTTTAAGCCCCATACTACATACGTGCGGATTAAATGACTCTCTAGTGAAAGCCTTGGTCGGCGGATCAACAACGTTATTCGCGGAGGCCACCTTTGTAATGGTCACATCTCCATGCTTGGCAATATCTTGGATGACGTGGTACTTCCTCTCAATATGCTTGTTCTTTTGGTGAGAGCGAGGGTCCTTCGCTTGGGCAATGGCATTTGTGTTGTTGCATGATAGTGGGATTGGCGATTTTATCAAGAGAACTACACAAGTTCCTCAATGAACTTGCATATCCACATTGTCTCATTTGCAACATCAGATGCAGCGATGTATTAGCAGTCAAATTAGGGTTAAATTGACCTTGTTGGGCTTAATTAAGAAGTCAAACAGTAAGGCTGCACAGAATAGATTGGGAATTGGCTTGAACCTTTACCAGACCTTGCACATAGCAGGAACTCTCTGCACCAAGCTGTGCTTTTTACTTTTTGGCAGTGATACTCTATACATACATGTGTCAGATGGTAGAATTTGTCTATCAGAAATTGGCAAGAAACATTCTAGCTTTAAAACTGTGCAAAAATTTTGGTTTCAAGCAAAATTAGCTGGACTATACATTTTTAAGTTGAAATTTGGATGTCTGCAGTTTTAGAATATCTTTTGTGTTAAAATCATATGCTAGAGCATTAATTTTTGATTTATTTAATTATGCTAATTAGGGACCTTCTCTAGTCTTCAAGCTGCTTGGTTGCAACAAGAAAACTCATGATTGTGGTCAACCCTTTGCATTCATAAAATAAAATAGCAAAATGTGTTTTTTTTGACTGCTATATATTTTTTTGACAGTTGAACGTTTTTCCATTGGAGTGAGAAATCCAACATCATTCTTGGCAGGTGCATGGGTAAGTAATGTACATAGATGTGTGTTATTACCTTGTGGTTGTTCATTGAGGTTGATTTCATGGGTGTGTGTACATTTAGAATTATAATTAGCTTTTGGGCATTGGTTTTTGTTGAAAATTTCTTTTTAATTTAAGTTCAATTCTTCTATCTTTTGTCCTTAGCTTCTCAAAATTTGAGCTCTGTTGTATCTTTTCACTCTATGTTTTATTTACAGATGAATACTTCTCAGTTAGTGCTCTTTCTACATTTGTGTTTGTTTATTTGCTTCTACATGATTATTGCTGGATATAGTAGGCTTTGCTGTAAATTGGAGATTTGGTTGCACTATTACTATTCATAACAATTTATATATGAAGTCATTACACCTAGCAAGGATTCTTAAGTTGTCTAGTTAAGGCCCTGAATTATAATGAGAAATGCACCCCTAAGTTGGGCCTCGATGCAACACATTTTAGCTTTACAATGAGAGTGGGCGACAGGCTAGTCACTCCCCTTACTGCTCCCTCCAAACACAAATAATATAGATGCTCCTTTGGAACCATTTACTCTCAATCCCAGAGTCTCTAAATGGTCCAAATGGAGGAGTGGTTGATACTTGATCCCGAAAGAAGTGTGCAGGGTGTAAGGAACAAGGGAAAGATGAATTTATTCACTTTGGTCGTGACTAGCTCATTCAGCAATGGGTCCCACTTGGGCAATGGTGTCCAATGGAGACTCCATGTGAGTAAGGGTGTCCAGTGGTGAAATAATTAATATTTGGGAGAAGAATGTCGAGGTGATTATATCGGTAAGTCAGTTTCTTGAATACGAAAAGCTTGCTTTGAATCTAGCAATGGATGGTTTGATCACCCCCAATGGACGTGAGCCCACAAATTGATTATGAACAAACGGGGCTCGAGATTGCATTAGAAGACCTAAAGATGATAAGAACTCTGGCTATGACTTCAGAAAATGTATCATCATAGTATTTATTTGGAATGGCTGATTTGTAAGATATTACTGATCTTGAATTCATGCTTCCCCCTCTGTTGCTTGATAATTGCTTGCAGGCCAAGATCTTTTTCATTAAGCTCTGAGGGGATGATCTAGGAAGGTATTCCATAGATAGGATTTTGTTTCCTGCGTCCCCAGTTGCGCAACTTTTATGTAAACACCCAGAAAATTTGTCACAATTTTTTTCATTGAAACTTGGGAACATGGCCATACATAGGCATCATTCCATAAATATAATAGAGAGCCATCACATCAGAAGAAATAAAGAATAATCCATAAACTGCAAGATCGGTACTTACATAAAAAAGAGCAAAAGCTATTATCTTGCTTAAGGAAAAGGAAATTACATATATGAATGTAAAAACTGAATAACTGAAGATGTAAAACTTTTGCTAGCAAGCTTCTAATTATCTTGCTCCTCTGCAACTTGAAAAACATTATAAACAAATGGTGTCAATCGACAGGGTCAACCAAGTATGCATCATTGATGCAAGTTATTTTACATGCTAAGTTCCTTATTTCATAAGCTCAATTATTAACTGTGAACTTGTTTCGAACTCTTCCAAATTCTTTTATCCTGAAAAATCAAAACATTCATTAAAAAACTAATTCATGCATAAGAAAAATCTCCAAGATCAATATTATCTTGCGAGGATCATTGTTAAGGTTGAATGCATAATCCTAATCATAATTGTAATCATAATCGTTGATTCCTCTTTTTGATGCAATAACATAGCCCCAATAAACTCGAATAGGTTCCTCCTCACTTCCATAAATTTTAAATGAAATTGTTGGGATCAGTGAAGGGCCATGTGGCACTTGTCACGTGGCAGCTATCCAAGGGCCAACAGGGCCACCGGTTTTGGAGTCCTATTAAGCCTAGTAGGAATTGTTTTTCTGAGTTGGCAAGTTTAAATTTAGTTTATTTGTTTTAGGAGATTTTGTAAGGTTTGGTCTTTACCAAATCTAGAAGATTTGATTAGATCTTGTTAGTTGAGTCTATTCTTAGCAAATAGGAATATGTACTCTCTATTTAAAGAGAGCCTTTCCTATGATTTGAAGTTGAGCAATACAATTAATTCTTCCACAATCAAGTACTCCTCTCCTCTCTCTTTTCTCTCTCTCTTGTCAGAGACCCCCACTGCCGGCAACCACCGGTCGGTCAGCCACCTCGTCGGCAACCACCAGCCAGTTGGCCACCCTGTCGATAGCCCAACCAGCCTCCTAGGAGCACTTGCTCCTTCATCTCATCGCTGCCTTCTTCCCAGACTCTGATCACCCAGATTAGATGTCTGGTAGACATTCCAGACGTCTTAATGCACAACTCAGTGTTGTGTGTGAGATTTCTGGATCTCTCTATGCAGAAGAGCCTTCACGCTCCGTTTGCGCCCACCTCAAAAATCTCTACATAGTAATAGAGCTTATGTTCTAGGCTTTTGTGTGTGTAGGAGATCCGACTATTCGTTGGAGTTTCTCGCATCCAAAGAAGTCCCCCTCAAATCCAGCGAGTTGTGCCGAAAAGGAAGGTCCAGAGATGACAGAATCTACTACGACTGTAGGAGATGCTACGCTCGGCCCTGGAGAGAGCAAGGTAGTTGTCTTCGGGACAACTATCAAATTGAATGGCGCTGCCAACTACGTCTTGTGGGCTTGCACCTTAAAGATCTTCATTGGCGGACAGGAGAAACTTAGTATTCTCCTGGAAGAGGCATCGGAGTTCAAGGACGAAAAGAAGGGAGAAGGAGAACTGTCATCATGAATTGGCTCATAAACTTGATGGACCCAACCATCGCCTCGAATGTGCTCTATAAAAAGAGCTCCTTCGAGATCTGGACTACCCTCGAGAAGAAATATGCTCGCACCTCAAGCAACGCCTGCATCACTGAGCTTTACACCCGTATCTAGACGACCAATCAAGGAGATCTCTCCTTGACAAAGTACTATGAGAAGATGGAGGCGCTGTTTAAGGAGTTGGAGATCTACGAGCCTCTTTGTTGCGATAAACAGGGGGAGACACGTGCGGTGTAGCAATCCGCAAAGTTCTTGTCGGGATTAAATTCTCGCTATCGAGTTGCACATGGTTAGATTCTCGCTTTAGAAGGGAAGATGGATCTGGAGACCATCTTTTGCTATATCCTCAAGATGGAGACCCCTGAGGCAGACGAGCCAAAGAGCGAGAGTTCCCCACTTGCTATATCAGAAGCGAGTGCAGGACAAGGACAAGGGCGTGGACGTGGATCTGGCCGCTTCTACTCGAAGTGCCAACACTGTGGACAAAATAATCATCCATAAGACAAGTGCTAGGTGAAGTATGGGAGACCACCACGTGGGGCTACTAGCACCTCGCGTATTGACTCTCTTACTTCTGAAGATTTGGAGAAGCTTCGAGTTCTTCTATGGCAAGACAAGTCTACAGCAGCCATTGCGACAACCACCTAGGTTGCCACAAAAGCAATGACTTCGGAAGTCGCAGAAGGATTCAACATCTATTTGTTTAAGAAGAAGGCCGAGATCTTTGCCCCTAGAGAAGAAGATGAATGGTGGGCCATCTAGCTTCACCAATGCAAGGCCAGGTCGTCGGCCTCACGGCCTTCGACTTGAGGGGGAGTATTGGGAGCAGTGAAGGGCCACGTGGCACATGCCATGTGGCAGCTATCCAAGGGGTAATAGGGCCACCAGTTTTGGAGTCCTATTAAGTTTAGTAGGAATTGTTTTTCTTAGTTGGAAAGTCTAAATTTAGTTTATTTGTTTTAGGAGATTTTGTAAGATTTGGTCTTTACCAAATCTAGTAGATTTGATTAGATCTTGTTAGAAGATTTGGTCTTTACCAAATTTAGTCTATTCTTAGCAAATACGAATATGTACTCTCTATTTAAAGAGAGCCTTTCCTATGATTTGAAGTTGAGCAATACAATTAATTCTTCCACAATCAAGTGCTCCTTTCCTCTCTCGTCTCTTTTACTCTCACCAGAGAGCACCACTGCCGGTCACCTTCACCACCGGCAACCGCTAGTCGGTTGGCTACCTCGCCGTCAACCACCAACCAGTCGGCCACCCTGCTGGTAGCCCAACCGATCAGCCTTACCGGCCTCCTAGGAGCACTTGCTCCATCTCACCACTGCCTTCTTCCTAGACTCTGATCACCTAGATTAGACGTCTGGTAGACGTTCCAGACGTCTTAACGCACAATTTAGTGTTGTGCGTGAGATTTCTGGATCTCTCCATGCACAGGAGCATCCACTCTCCGTCTGCGCCTACCTTAGAAATCTCTATAGAATGAAATCCATATGCTGGCCTACCTATCGTTGTCTTTGTGAATGTAGACATCAACACTTAAGTCACTGAAAACCTTTGGCAGTCTAACTGTCCACTGGATGGTTCTACAGGAATAGGAGTAGGTAGACTTATCCTATCTGCACAAACATTATGGAATTTACGGTTTGTAAGGTCCCAAGTTAGGAATAGTCCCTTATGCACATCATCATAGCCTTCTCCATTACAGAATTCAGTGTTCATCTTAAAACTTGTGACATATCACATGTCATTGAATTACGAGAAAACATATAGTAAACCTAAGTGTGTAAAACATAGATATAGCCAAATAGGCGACATTTTTGCAAGAAATCTTCTCTGGTATATGTTATTTGAAAATATTTACATATAAATCAAATATCTTACTTAGCTAAAGATACAAGAGGCAATCAATAATAATAGGAGTTAGAAATAAACATTAAGAGCAAGTGTCATAACATATATGTACACGCATCATTATCATAATACATGAACTAAATATTTGAGTAACCAAAATATAAAATTAATAAAGTTGAACTAATGCTACATACCTCGAGATGTAGAAAATCCTATAATAAACTTGTTTGATCCAAAAATGGAATCATGATGTGTTGCACAAAATAAAAAATTAAATAATAAAATTTTGTAGAGAAGTACTTGAATACGAGACTACATCAATTCTTCGAAAAACTAACTCTTGTGAATTTATTGCATTAAATTGAATTAAGGTTTTAAATATCGATATCGATGTTATATCGTAAGTCAGAAATGGGATATATCGGGGTATATCACTGATTTCGGTGAATTTTGGGGAAATCGTTCAAAAAGGCCCAAAATATCCAAAAATATCACAAATTTGATGAAAATTAACATTTTAATAATTAGTACATCATGAAGAAATGCCTAGTAGACAAAAATAATAATTTTGAATAAAAACATAATAGAAATGCACTAGTTGCATATCGACAAAGTCATTTATTGAAAAAAAAAAGTATACATAACATGATAATAATTGAAAAATATTCATAGTAATGCCGCTTACTAGAAGAAATGAAATATTAATAGTGTCAGAATATCAGTAGACCACACCAAGTACAGAAGCACCAGCCAATGCCACCAAATTAATACTAGGTTGAGCTTCAACTTGGCTCGACACTTCTCCGATTATCTTCCTCTATTCGTAGCACTCTAACATATTCATAGTATGACTGTTGGTCGTGAAACGTGTAAGAAGATTTCTACGTTATCGTTGCAGTTGCGAATCGCGTCGAAACAAAATAAATTTATAAATCAGTAACAGTGAGTCTGAGTCGTTCGTAGGGAGGCAAAACAAGATTCTTAAAGCCCTTTGTACAATTAATCTAACCTAATGAAAGCATATAAAGAGAGACAAGATAGTCATTGAATCACACATTTTATTGCTACCTGCAAAAAGTTCTAAACTATGAATGAAACCAAACATACTAAAGATTGGAGAGAGAGAAAGAGGGATAGAGATAGATGAAGAGCAGAGCCTCTTGAGGGATGCTTGTGCGAAGTACGGTAATACTTTAGATCCAAGGCGTAGGAACGAAGGCCAGAGAGAGATGCTGTAGAAAGAGAGCCAGAGATGTGTGCAGGTGGAATTGCCTCTCAAATGGGGGCTCTGGGGTTCTTTTTATAGTTAAAATGAGGGTTAAACAAGTATTTGACCCCCAAAATTGTGCAACACCCTTGGATTAATTAGATCCGTTGATCGGGAGATCAACGGATCAGATCGTGCCTCAAAAGATCCTCCATCGCACCTTCATCGCGTGGACGCATCGGAATGCGCCACGTAGTGCCTCCATGGCCATTTGATCCGCCACCTCACCATTTGATCATGCGTGCACGTTTGATTTCAGTCGTCCGATTTTACGATCAGATGGCTTAAGATGTCTGTCGCACCGACTTACATCCCGTATATATCGGTGTGTCCAACTATGTGTCCGCTGCACCGCCTCATCTGACATGCCATCGCGCGCCATGCGGCCCATCGCGCGCCGCTTGATCACCATCTGATGACTCAATTTCATCCGAGTGCATCGCCTAATCTGATTTCACGCTCCGCGTGCCTTGAACGAGTGTCGGTTGCTCTTGTGCGAGGGTGTTGACCAATGTGCTATGTGCACAGATGGTCGCGCTCTTGAATTTTTGCTCGCAAGCTCTCAGTCATTGGATGACGATCCAACAGCTGAGATGGATTCCCCCATGATGAGGTGCGGAGAGGTGGGCGAGTGGCTCAATGGTGGTTGGATGACGATTCAACGGCCCTGCTTCACTATTCAGTGGTTGAGGGCGAGGTAGGGGACCGTCGTCCATCTTCCCGCTTTTATAGTTGGTGCTACAGGGCTCCGATTAAGTTTATTTTTGCGCTGTTGAACTGCGATCGTTAATTCAAATCCATCTGTGCATTCGGATTTGGCATCTGAGGTTTGGATTTGTGCTATCTTGCCCATTGTCCTTTGATCTTCCACGGACTGAATGTGATGCTATGGAAGTTTGATCAAGATGATTTCGGAAGCGTCGGACTCTAAGCGTTGTCCTAATTAATCCGTACGGTCTGATTTATCATCTGCGGTCCCAAATCATTTGTAATTAATATCGTCTCTTACTTAGAGCATAAAATAGCATTATTATCTATAAAGCTAACAAATCAACTATGATGCAAAATGTGCTGCTCATGCATGCATTATTCCTAAGTTAAGCTAAAATCTAACTTAATTTAGGTAGATTAGGCCCTATGATTGCTGTGCAATCAAACTCCCACGCCATGTAGCTGTATTGAGTATTGTATTCATTGGTATATCTTTGATAGTCTTCATTAGTGTAATATAGAAGTATTTCAAGATGTGGATATTGACTGTGATTGTTGGACGACCTGCTCTTCTAGTTCTAGATCTACCCTAAGCAGACTCATCTCGATGTTCTCTTGAATCTGTGGACCCGGTAGAACCACCTCGTTTTAATGTACAACCTAACGATTCACAAGGTTCACACTGTCTCATTGATGAACTTCGTAGTGGTCGAGGAGGAAGTGGTGTAGCAGAGTGGAAGGTTGATAAGAAAATGGTTGAGGATCTTGAGATGTAAAATTCTTAGGGAATATCCCATAGCCATAACTTGGATGCAAGATCACTTTGGGTACTATCACTTTGGTGGTGTCCATCATACTCATAGGAGGAACCATAATAAGATGGTGGATTGGTGTAGCTGAGGAAGTAATTAGATGAATTTTGTGCCTCATCTTAGGGTATTAAGGGTTGGTGTAATGAGATTTGTAGCCATCGTAGTAACTTGATGATGATGATCCTGAGCTACCTCCAAAGATTGATTCCACTGCCACATTAAGGGATTCCATCGATGAACTTCAATTATTGATGGACATCATAGAATGGCCTGAGGCATACCCATACCCTATCCTTGCATCATAGTCATGAGATGGACTTGGCACAGGGTCTCCATGTATATTTGTATATTTTGCGTGTATTCATGTTGGGCATCCTTTCTACTAGGATTTTGATGATGATATCCCTCATCTCCTGCACCACTACTTTCTGCCTATGGTTTGTCAATCATCAATGTATCATCATCATCTTCATCTTCATCATCATCATCATCAGGTGTTCATCGGCATGATAATTTAGTCCGCAAATTATGTGTCCATGTGAGTCTCATAGGGTAGGGGAGAAGAAAAGAAATGAAAAGAATGCATATCCATATGAGTTGTACAAGCAAACAAAGATATGTGACCAATATCCCCCATATCGGTCACATATCACCACTTTAAGGGAA
Source organism: Thalassia testudinum (assembly GCA_037157565.1). Lineage (NCBI taxonomy): Eukaryota > Viridiplantae > Streptophyta > Magnoliopsida > Alismatales > Hydrocharitaceae > Thalassia > Thalassia testudinum. The sequence goes on from JAZHRO010000036.1 coordinate 141,390,964, forward strand.
AAATTGAATTGCAGTTCTTCGTTTTTGGCGATTTATTGCCGATATCCTTCGATATCGGTGGTATATTGCCGATATCATGGAAAAGATATGGTATATGATATTGATATGCTTCAACCTGTCAATATATCGATGATATATCGATTCACTAGGGGTGGTGGTTTCGGGGATGGCAATTGTAATATTATCGAAAACAGGTCAATTATGTGAAGAAAAATAAGTCATTCAATTCTCAACGAAAATCCTAGACCTCTATATGTAGAGAGAGGGATCATATGACAATTACAGATATAACTTAAGGACGAAAAAAGAGTAAACAAGACCAAAAAGAAAAACAAAATAACCAATAAACTAGGAAGAGAGCTTCTCTTTTAACACTCCCCCTTAAGTTGGAAAATAGTTATCCGTCATGTTCAGTTTGGAACAAACATCGGTTAAAGGAGGCATGCAAAAGTGCCTCAGTGAACATATCTGCAACCTGATCTCCAGATATCATATGTTAAGGTGCGAATATATTCCTTTTAGATCTTATCACGAGTGTGATGGCAATCCACCTCTACCTATTTGATTTTTCCATGGAAGACTGGATTATTACCAATGAAGAGTGCTACCTTGTCGATTTATGAGAACAAATCAATCTACATAAGCTTAGATGTAGTTTGAGCCATAGCTTTATACTTTGATTCTGCACTCAATATAGCTATCACGGTTTCTTTCTTTCCTCTCAATGTATAGAGAGGTCGGAAAGGTACATGATAATCCCATAAGAAAATAACAAAAAAACAAGGACAAATAACAAAGAACATAAGACCAAACTCAACACTCCTCAAGTTGGAGCATAGATGTCAATCATACTCAGCTCGTGAAGATGTGGCAATAGCAAACATCAAATGAAGACCGTGGTAATGGCTTAGTGAAGATGTCTGCTATCTGATCTTCTGAAGAGATTGGGATAGTATAGGCTATAGACAAGTCCTTGCTCGATCAAGTCCAATGTGTAGTGGCAATCAATCTCCACGTGCTTGGTCCTCCCATGAAACGTGGTGTTGTTAGCTATGTAGGTGGTTATTCTGTTGTCACATGTCATCTCCATAAGTGTGTCAATGGATATGTGCAAATCCTAAAGGAGCGATCTTACCCACATCATCTCTGTAGCAGTATGGGCCATGGTTCTGTACATAGATTTAGCATTGGATTTAGAAACAACTTCTTACTTCTTACTCTTTCATGTCACTAGATTTCTTGCCATATAGGTACAAAAATTTATAGACTTTCTGTCAGCCAAGCACCTCGCATAACTTGCATCTGAATAGCCTACCAGACTCATAGATGTCTCTCTACTAACTAGAATCCTTCGTCTTGGTGCCTTCTTTAGGTACCTCAACACCATTATTGCAGCATCCCAATGCCGCCTTGTCGGCCTGTCCATCAATTGACTCATTTTTCTAACTGTCAGGGAAATATCTGGTCTAGTGATGGTCAGGTATAAAAGCTTGTTGACCAACTGTCTATACTACCTGCTATCCACTGTCTGTATCTTCTCATCATATAGGTGAGGCTTTGGATCCATAGTGATATTTGCTGGTTTGGCCTCTGGCATGTCGGTCTCCTGTAGAATATCAAGTGCATACTTTCTCTGCGATAGCATTATGCCCTTTTTGTTGCATGCAACCTTAATTCCAAGAAAGTATCTCAACGACCCAAGATCCTTTATGACAAACTTGCCTGTAAGACATTTCTTGACCTCAACTATGCCTGTCACATCATCTCTTGTAATGATCAAATAATTGACATAAGCAAGGAGCATTTCTACTCATTTTCCTATCTTCCTAACAAACAAGGAGTGATCAGGTGAAGTCCTTTGAAAACCAATTGCTTCTACCACTTCGGGTTTTTTGAACTAGGCTCTCGGGCTTTGCTTTAAGCCATATATCGCCTTCCGCAATATGCATACACACTTCCCCTTAATCTCGTAGTAAGGGGGCTGCTGCACGTAAACTTCCTCTTGGAGATTTTCATAGAGAAATGCATTCTTTACATTTAGCTGATGAAGTTGTCAATCATGTTGGATTGCCACATAAATCAAGATGCGCACAGTAGGTGAGGATGCTAGGAATATCTTGTGGATCACAACTAAATACTAGAGGGGAGGGGTGAATAGTATTGCTTAAAAAAATATATGCACCGATAAAAAATAAAGCACCAAGAATACAAGCACAGAGTACACCTGATTTATAGTGGAAACCCGATCTGGGTGAAAGCCACTACCTAAGCCTTTTAGCTTAAGATTTTTACGACTATGCAACGCTAGTCAATCCACTAAACCGTACCACTTGAATGAGGGTGGCACAACCTCTTACAATACACTTCCCTTTTATCCTGAAGAGAAGCAAAAACAACACAGATCTTCCAAACAAGCTTGGAACCTGCAAATCAAAACTACAAAATAGTATAACAAGAAAATAAATTCTATGGAACCTCAATAAATGATCAAATCAATTTTTCGCAGAGGTTTGAGGCGTGCTTTCAAAGAGCGTGAAGAACAGGGTGTGAAAGCCTTTTGAAATAAGCACGAGAAGTTTGTTTTTGAATGGTATCTCTTTTTAAAAGTTGTAAAGGAATGGGCTGCGTGCGACCTCTATTTATACAAAAAAAGTTTTGCTTGAATAAGAAACTAAATTGGTTAATCAATTAAGGTTAATTGGTTGATAATTTGGTCGATCAATTAAGAAGGTTGGTCGATCATTGATTTGGTCGATCAATTATCTAGTTTGGTCGACTAATAACCCTAAAAGTTTGGTTTTGAAAAAGATGCGTGAAAAATTCGTATTTGAGTCTTACTTGAGGTTCCTTACAATGATGTCCTAGACTCAAATAAATGTAAAAAGACGAACATTAGCAACTATCTTCTCTTGTCTTGAAAGACTCTTTAATACTTTGATCCGAGATAGTTCTGAAATGTTAGTCTAGCAATAAACATAATTTTGGTATATCAAAATAGAGGTGTTTACATTCTTCCCCTTTTTGATGACAACAAAATCATAATTATGAAATTTGAAAATAGTTTTACATAAAATCTCCCCCTTTTTGTTTTAGCAAAAAATAAAACATGTTTGTGATTTTACATTTAACTCCCCCTTAACCAAATAATTCAAGCAAAATGTCATGCAATATAAGAGAGCTAAAGAAAAACACAAAACTGAGAGAGATATATTATGCATAAATAACCAGTCTATATAAGCATTGCATAGAATATAAATGTTATGAGGAAAAAAAAAGTTATTCATGCCAAACAACATGAACTAGAAAAGATAATTTAATTATCTAATGATGCCATGAAGGCATCCATAGTGCTCTGAAGATTAGTGCCCAACTCGAGATCCAGTGAATCTGATCTCTTAGAAGATGCAGGCTGACCAAGGCAAAGGTGTCGCTAAGTTGATGAACATGGTGTCGAATGCCTGGATGTCCTGTGAGGAGTAATGTGTTGGTTAGCTAGTCCTACTGATGCTGATGGTGCTGCTGGTGATACTGATGTAGGAGGAGGTGCTGAAGGCATGGTAGTTGAATGACGAGGTCGAGGAGGTTGGTGAAGCTGCTGCTGAATGCTATGAACTGACTCCAAGTCTGTCCAAAAACTGACTTTGAGCATTCAGGTGCTCTGATACCAAGTGAGGATGTTAGGAATATCCTGTAGATTGCAACTAAATACTAGAGGAGAGGGATGAATAGTATTGCTTAAAAAAATGTATGCATAGATAAAAAATAAAGCACCAAGAATACAAGCACAGAGTACACCTGATTTATAGTGGAAACCCGATCTGGGTGAAAATCACTACCTAAGCCTCTCAGCTTAGGATTTTTCCAACTAGGCAACGCTAGTCAATCCACTAAACCGTACTACTTGAACGAGAGTAGCACAACCTCTTACAATACACTTTCCTTTTATCCTGAAGAGAAGCAAAAACAACACGGATCTTCCAAACAAACTTGGAATCTGCAAATCAAAACAATAAAATAGTATAACAAGAAAATGAATTCTATGGAACCTCAATAAATGATCAAATCGATTTTTTGCAGAGGTTCGAGGTGTTGTGCTTTCGAAGAGCGTGAAGAACGGGGCGTGAAAGCCTTTTGAAATAAGCACGAGAAGATCTATTTTTGAATGGTATTTCTCTTTTTAAAAGCTGTAAAGGAATAGGCTGCGTGCAACATCTATTTATACAAAAAAGGTTTTTCCTAAATAGGAAACTACATTGCTCGATCAATTAAGGTTAATTGGTCGATTAATTATGAAGGTTGGTCGATCATTGATTTAGTCGATCAATTATCTAGTTTGGTCGATCAATAACATTAAATGTTTGATTTTGAAAAAGATGCACGAAAAATTCGTATTTGGGTTTTATTTGAGATTCCTTACAATAATGCCCTAGACTCAAATAAATGTAAAAAGATGCACATCAGCAACTATCTTCTCGTCTTGAAAGAAGCTTTAATACTTTAATCTGGGATAGTCCTGAAATGTTAGTCTAGCAATAAACATAATTTTGGTGTATCAAAACAAAGGTGCTTACAGTAGGGAGGTGTGCCACTGGAGAGAAGGTATCGAAGTCCACGTCATATATCTACGTGAACCTTTTTGCAACAAGCTGAGCCTTGTGTTTGGCAACTAATCCATTTGGATTGTATTTGATGGTAAACACCTATCTACAATTGACAATTGCTGCCCCATCTGGTAGTACAGAAAGCTCCTACGTTCCACACAAATGAAGTGTAACCATCTTATCCTCCATGACCTGATGCTACTGGGGATCAAGCATCGCTTGCTGGTGGGTAGAAGGAATTTGTGTGTTAGACAATGCATAAGAGAACTTTTGAAAATCAGTGCCCAAGCCCTCTGTAGACAGGACCCTTGAAACAAGGTATTTGGCACGACTACAAGGCACTTTCCGAATAGTAATTGGAAGGTCAAGATTAGTTGGCATCAGATCCTGCTCTGACTCCATCTTAGCACTTGGTACACCTCACCATTGTCATCCTATGGACCCCTGCATCATCAGTATGTAGATCTCCTATGGTCATCTGAGAATGAGGTGGAGTTGGCACAAAAGAAGAGGATTGTTGGCGATAGGTAACACGAATCCTGTATGTGACTGGGGGTCTGCGAAATCTCTCGGACTCAAAAGAGTAGTGGCTCTAATGGTGATGGCATAGACTCAGTGATCGGAATTGCCCCCAATGGCATAGGAATAGACATGGATATCTCAGTAACCTTAGAAGAAAGACGTCTCCTAGCAATAGAGAAATGTGGAATGAACTCGTGGAAGGTGATGTCTGCACTAATATAATGGCATCCTCCAATAAGATCATAACAGCTGTATCCTTGAATATTCAAGAAACACACTTGATAGCACATGGAGCAAGCTTATCTCTACTTGGTCCATGAATATGCACGAATGCAATGCATCTAAAGACTGGGGGTGACACCCCAAATAGGTCATTATCAGGAAATAAGATGGAATACGGAACTTGCTCGTCAAGAATTGTAGAGGCCATTCGATTAATAAGATAACATGCAGTCAACATTGTATCTCCCCAATATCTATCTGGCACACTATTTTGAATCAAGATTGTCCGTGCAACATCAAGAACCTACCGATGCTTTTTGTTCTACCACACTATTCTGCTGAGATGTATGGGAAGAACTCATTCGATTAATATTTCCATGATCTCGATAAAATTCACGTAGAGAGGTAGTGTAGAACTCCAAAGCATTATCCGATATAAGAATCTTCACTTTCACCTCATATTAAGTCCATGTCTCTGCTATAAAGGTACTTATCATACCACTAGTCTCAAACTTGGCCTTTAAAAGAAATATTCAAATGAGACGAGAGAAATCATCCACAATCGCCAGATAGTCCCTGTGCCTGAGATGATCTGGAGTCCTACTAGGTCCCTAAATATTCATATTAAGAAGTTAGAACAAGGCTTGGGACCCGTGATGTTGGCTCCTTAAGAAGGTACTCCTATGATGCGTCCCAAGTTGACATGCCTCATATTGAAAGGTGCCGGTGGGAGGAATTTGTGGCAACATTATTCGAAGTTTTGGTAACGGGAGATGACTGAATCGAAGATGCCGCAAGTAGCTGGATGTGCCTCTTGTGGAGAGCAAGATATGGCTTGCATAGGGTAACTAAAGAAGGTGATAGACTACGTATTCCTCTCAGCCACATGCAATGGTGCATTCGATGAGAACATCCTCAAATGTGAGAGACACTGCATCAAAGATTGCACGACAGTTTAACTCCTTGGTAATCGGGCTAATCGAAAGTAGACTTAGTGGAAAGTCAGGAGATAGAAGGATGTTCTCCAACTTTATGTGTGGAGTCACATAAACCTTTCCCTTACCAGATACGAGGGAATGTCGCCCTTCAGTGACCTGGACAGTTTTGTTGTATGGAACTAAACAAATAATGGAGAATTGTCTCACATCATCACAAATGTGTCGAGAGGTGCCTGAATCAACAAGTTAATCTACTTCTTTCGTGTTGGGAATCAAGAAACAAAACAAAAAAAAGGAATATGCCACATGGCACAACATGCCATGTTGACAGTCCATGTGGCCATCACCATCAGCAGCTACCGGTTGCAGCAGAATAAATGCCCATTGTTCATGCGTGGAGGCTAAGAAAGCTCAAATTAGTTAAGAATAAATTAGGATTTGGTATTGATTAGTTGGTAATTTAGTTGTGTTTTTTGTTTTAGATTAATTTGTTTCCTAATTTTAGGAAGAGTTGTTATAGAAGTAGGATTGTAATTCTTATTTAAAGAGAGAACATTATCATTATTATTTGAGTTGGCATTATAATAAAATCAGATTTACAACTCTCCTCTCTCTCTTCTCTCTTCCACATGCTGTCCTCTCTCTCCTCTCCCTATTCTACACACGTGAACAGGACAACAAGCATGTTGGGCTTGTTGCTGCTGCTGCTACGTCTCTTCTTCTCGTGGGAAGAAGCCACCACGCTCCGATTGCACCCAAAATCTCAACACTTCGCTTGAGGCTTACATGCAACTCCTATTCGAGGTGCACCATGCTGACTAAATACACGAAGGAGTATCTCATACTCACTCCTAGATATAGTGATAGTATCAAGTGACCTTCTTGTCGAGGTAAGGGCCTGATCCTCAGCAATGGGAATTCTTTGCTTTGGTTCTGGTTGACATACAACATGAATCTTGTCATGATTGTTCAGGGCCATCGCATATATCAGTGGCCGTCGAGAGCAATTAATTCCATCTAACTTCACCATAGAATTATGGAGGTTGCTTTCGCACACCTTTACTTTAGAAACACTCTCTGATGCCACCTTAAACATATTTTCTGATGTCATATCTACCTTCATCAGAATCAACTAGCCTCCATGAGCACAAAAACAAAAAAAAAAATAGACCATCAATCCTTCAGATTTGTCAGATGAAAGGAAAAACCAACACCATACATTGTCGTAGAAAACAAATCAGCACCACATGGTGTTATTGGAAGGTTTGGGACGATGTTACATGGATCGGCAATGTTGCTTGATGGACCTGGGCGGCGTTGCTGGATGGCCCTGGGTAGCACAGTATTGACCTTGGTGCTGCTAGGTGGCTTGGTGCCACTCGCCTGCGTTGCCTGATGGAGGCTAGCGCTTGCCTGCGCTGCCTGACGAAGGTGGCTACTACGTGCAGTGCTTGACGTAGAGGGCCTATTGACAGTGCAAACTGCTGCCGGTGGGCTGTTGAACCACTGTAGGGTGGTGGCGTAGCAAAGGAGCAAGGCTCGATGACTGCCCAAGGAAGAAGAGAAGGGTTGAGGTAGAGGTTTCGGAGGCTAGGTTTTGGGTGGGATACCTGAGTACTGGCTTAGGATTGTTGCTCTGATATCAAGTGGGATAAAATGAATCAAGTTGCATTATTCTATAGCCCTACCTCTCACTATGTATAGAGGTGGGAAAAGTACATGACAACGCTATAAGAAAATAACAAAAAAACAAGCAAGGATAAATAACAAACATAAGATTGAAGGGGCTCAACACTTTATACATAGAGAGAGGGACTATGGGACAATTATAGATATGTCCTTATGAAGAAAAAAGGGTAAACAACACCGCAAGGAAAAACAAAATAGCCAACAAACTAGGAAGAGATCTTCTCTTTCAACACTCTCCCTCAAGTTGGAAAATAGATATTCATCATGCTTAGCTTGGAACATTGGTTAAACGAGGCACGCAGTAGTGCTTTAGTGAATATATCTGCAACCTGATCTCCAGATGTCATATGTAAGGTGCGAATATATTCCTTTTAGATCATATCACGAGTGTGATAGCAATCCACTTCTAAGTGTTTGATTTTTTCATGGAAGACTAGATTATTACCAATGAAAAGTGCTGTCTTCTTATCTTCTTATCACACCTCAGCTCCATAGGGTTAGATATTGCTACATGTAGATACGTGAGAACAAATCAATCCACATAAGCTTAGATGTGGTTTGAGCCATAACTTTATACTTTGATTCTGCACTCAATATAGCTACCATAGTTTCTTGCTTTGCCATGTAACTAGGTTACTCCCAACAAATGTACAGAAACCAGTGGTAGACTTTCTATCTTTGGGACGTTCGGCATAATCAACATCTATGTAGGTCACCACATCTAAAGAGCTCCCATGAGTAAATAGTAATCCCTTTCCTGGAGTGGACTTTAGGTACCTGAGGATCATCATAGCTGCATTCCAATGTACCTTCCTTGGTTTGTCCTTGAACTGATAGGCTTACTTTGCTTACTGCAAGTGCAACATCGGACTTTGTGACTGACATATAATAGCTTTCCTACTAGACATCTAAACTACCTAGCATCAACTTTTTTAAATCATTATCATGTAGATGCATACTGGCTCTATGGGAATAGAAGTGGGCTTTGCTGCTGGCATGCCAGTCTTTCGAAGTAGATCAACTACATACTTCCTTTAAGAAAGAACTATTCCACATGCACTCTGAGCCACCTCAATTCCAAGGAAATAACGGAGTGGACCCATGTCCTTTGTAACAAAGTGCTTGGCCAAAGATTCCTCGGTAATGGTAATGCCATCTGCATCATCCCTTGTTAGTATAATATTATCCACATACACGAGCATCACTATCACTCCTTTTCTAATCTTCTTTATAAATAGAGAGTAGTTGGCTGATGACCTCTTAAAGCCAACCCTCTTAATCACATCCAAGAGCTTTCGAAACAATGCTCTTGGACTTTTCTTGAGCTCCATAATTTGTCTTGTGTAATCTACAAACTTTGAAATACTCCTCTGCTTCAAACCCCGGAGGTTGCTGCATGTAGATTTCCCCCTTCAAATCATTGTAGAGGGAAACATTATTGACGTCAAGTTGGTGGAGAGGCTAGGTACATTGAATAGCAACTGAAATAAGTATGCGATTGTAGGAAGTTGAGAAATCGAAGAGGTGTCGAAGTAGTTAACCCTATAAATTTGAGTGTACCCCTTTGCCATCTGGCAAGCTTTATATTGCTCAGCTGACCCATCCTGGTGATATTTGATAGTAAACACCTATTTGCAACATCCTACTACAATTGCATCATGTGGAGGTTAAACGAGGCTCCAAGTTCCATAAGAGATTAATGCAACCATCTCTTCCTCCATTGCTTGTCGTCTTTTTGGACCATAGAGTGCCTCTTGATGGGTGGTAGGTGCCCGAATAGTAGAGTGATAGTAAACTGTCAATGCTGAGGACAAAGACTCGGCATAGGCGTGTACTTAGACATTGAATGCAAAGTACATTACCTAGTGCCCTTTTGCAAGGCAATAGGTAAATCAAAACTGTCATTCACTAGATCATCTGTCTTACTAAGCTTAGGCTTAGAGTCTTCAATTGTTGTAGTCATAAGTTGTTAAGGTATATCATGGTCTCCCTGAGCAACAAGAATTGTGGTCTCTGTATCATCAGGTACAGGGTTCTTCTTAGGAGTAGAAGGTGCTGGCTTTGGAGAAGGCCTTGGAAGAGGTGGTTCTTCTTACCGAATCTGATGACGAGAATAGATCATTTTGAATATACTCTTTGAGTGATCATTGGGAGGTGGATCATCAGGTGACAACCTTTGTGGTTCATTTGAGGGTACAACACTCGAGATGACTGCTGCACCTTCAGGTGCTGGAGTGGTAATATGTGAGTCGGATGTACAATAGTAAGGAATGGGCTCCATGAAAGTAACATGCACACATTATAGCATCAATCCATTGGATTATAACATTTGTAGCCCTATTGAGTCTTGGAGTACCCAATAAAGACACACTTGACTACTTAAGGGACAAGTTTGTCCTTGTTGGGACCATGAAGGTATACAAATGCGATGCATCTAAAAACTTAGGGTGGAACCCCAAAGAGCTCATAGTCAGGAAATAGAATTGAATAAGGACTTTGCTTATCAAGTACTAGATGCCATCCGATTAATGAGATAGCATGCAGTTAACATCACAACTTCCTAATATGAAATTGGCACGCTATTCTGGATCATAATGATTTGTGCTACATCTATAATATGTTGATGCTTCCTCTCTACCATGCCATTTTGTTGTGATGTGTAGGGGCAATTGGTTTGGTGGATGATCCCATGCTCTTGATAGAAGGCATGGAGGGAGTAAGCAAAAACTCCAAGGTATTATCTGATTGAATGATTTTCACATTGCCCCTATGGAGTTTCGAAGAATAGAAACTTTTTATTATTGAATCTCAAAGAACAAAACATGGAGTCGATCCCTTTATATAGAGAGGGATCCTTCCCCACTCCCCAAGTTGGACTGTGCATGCTCAACTTGTAGTAGTGTATTGTTAGATGCTCCCCCCATTTGATGTAGTCGAGGCTAGAGCATGCGTGTAGACTTTAACATGACATACTTTGGCACCTAACGGGAAGTTGATCCCAAGCACTGGTATGAAGTATCTCAACTTAACTTGTAAATCGGTCAACTAATAAACTTGAAATGATATTAAACTAAAACTGAACTGATCTAGATACTTTTACTTGTATGGGGTATGTTCCTTGGCACTGATGGTCACCTGTAATCAGGAAAATAACTCTTCAAGCTAGGAGAAGAGGAGAATTGACTCTGAGCATTTATAAATGGGGTTGAGCTTATGGTTCAATTTCCCCACCACTCATCGATGTCTTCGGCATCGATGACACGACCAGAGGCTTCAGAACTTTATGTCGAGATAGGCACATTACTTTAATGACTTTTGTAGCGGTTGCAATAGTAGTAGTAGATGATGAGGGTTCTTCACCCCTCAACAGATTGTGTAGGTACTCAATTTGAGGCTACGTGAATAGTTGCACTTTTGGTGGTGCAGCCATTGACTTGTTCACCTAGGCAGGTCTCCCATACTTGTCTCATCATTTATCGAATGCATGATTGGTTTGCTTACAGTAGATACAGAGATTGAATACACATCTGCAACCTCTTCCATGTCCATGACCATGTCTTGCAATGTACGACACATTGCCTCCTTTAGATGTTGCAGGTAGAGAGGACTCTTGAGAGGAAGTTGATGCTGATGATGGGGAGTCTATTTTGATCCTCTGAAGACGACTGTAAATCGTCTCCAGATTAGGCATTGCATCAGAAGACGGTATCTGGTCACGTGCTTAGTGGTACCTAGGACTGAGTCCTCTTAGAAATTTGTAGGCCTGCCACTGCGTACGTACTATGATTTGTTTATTGTAGTAGGTAGGCTGGTACCTGCCAAGATCCTCGAACACACCTTTGAGAACTGTGAAATACCTAACCAAGGACATATTACCCTGATTGCTATTCTAGATTCTCCATTAGACATCCGCCAATCTTACGCTACTTGTCATCTGGGAACACCTCTTTTTGAGGGTATCCTAGATTTCTTTCGCTGTCTCTTTGTACAACATATTGGCAGCGATGGATTGATCGATACTATTCATCAAGTAGTTCATCACAAAGAAGTTCTCCTTCCAATTTTTTGTTCTTCTAAGCATCATAGGAGTCATGGACTTTGTTTCTTAGGATGTGGAGTTTATCTTGCTCTCCTATAAAGATCCGGAAGGCATGAGACCACAATATGTAGTTTGAGGAATTGGATTACTTGATAGTGGTTCCTTGAACTAACACATAGATCAAAATCTTAGACTTAGAAGTCACTGTAGACGAGTCTCCTTCAGCCATTGCCTCACATGCACGAAGCAAGACAATGAAGATTGAATTGTGGAAAACTGGTCTACTTGGTTCTGTGATTCGATTTTGATGGTTAGCGTGAGATGACCTGACCTTATAGATTGCTGCTTGGTCGAGAGGCTCCATGTGATGAGGAAAAAGGTCAACAAGGGCTCTTGGGATTGGCGATGGAGAGAGGATGGGCCCAGGAACACGCCTTGGCGATCTTCAATGGCTACTGGTAACACACGGTGTCGCCAACACATGGTGTCGCCAAGTTTAGGTTGAGAGATTGTGTTTGATTCTTATAATAGAGAAAAGGTCGATTTTGCCTCTTAGGTACGATAGGGGGTTGTGGAACTCTGAGGAAAGATTTCACTTCGATACGAAGTGGAGATTTGGAGAATAGGAACTTTTTATTATTCAATCTTAAAGAACAAAACATGGAGTTGGTCCCTTTATATAAAGAGGGATTCAATCCTAATTCAACTAGAAAGGAAACAAATTATATCCCATCATATCTCCATCAAATCTTTAACACTCCTAAAGCATATCTCTAAAATTTAGAAAGAAACAAATAGGAAAGAACAAAATAAGGAGATAATTCTAATTCCTAATTTTTGATTTGATTTTTGATTTCCACTAGAAAGTTCTTGATCATTTCACTAGCAATAAACTTGGATTTCAAGAGGAACACCCACGTCAAGCAAGAAAATCCATTCAAGACAACAAGGTTGAATTTGTGATCCAAATAATCATGAGTACGAGTTGGTCCTCAAATATCCAGATGAAGTAGCTAGAATATTACCTTAGAACTTTGACATTACACTCTAGGAAAGGAGGTCCTATGATGCTTATCAAGTTGGGAAGCTTCACATTGGAAGGTAGTAGTTGGTGGAATCTATGGTATTACTCATTAAAGTTTGGATAAAAGGAGATGGACAAAATGAAGGTACTGCAGATAATTAGAGGACCCTTTAGATGAAAGATGCATGACTAACATATGGTGACCGTAGAATATGATAGATATATGCCACCTTCCTTACACCCACAACCAATAACTCATCCTCTTAGTATGTTTTGAAATGTGACACAACATCAAACATTGCACTCAATTTAGCTCCTTCGTAATCTAGTTGACAGAAAGACTCAATGGAAAATTTGGAGCAAGAAGAATGTTCTTTAGCTGTATGTGAGGCATAAGCTATACCTCTCCTTGACTTGTAATAGGGGAATGTCGTCCATCAGCAACCAATATAGTTTTGCTTGATGGAACTAGTTGAAGTTTGCAGAACTCTCGTATCACCACATATATGTCAAGATGCACCTGAATTAACTAGCCAGTTTACACCCTTTGCCTGAGACTGGCATGCAATGCCTGCTTGGAATCTCTATACTCTCCAAGTGTTCAAATTAGTGTATCAAACTCAATTTGTGGAATAGTAACTGTCTTATGTACTACCCTGGGTGTAACAAAAGCCTGCGCAAAGGCCTGATACTTATCCTAGGTTTTCCATACTTTGGACACAATGGTTTAGTGTCCTTGGCCGCCACAACCACATCCACGCCCTCGAGTTGCGTCAAACTGCCTTTGCTTCTTCCCTAAGAGACGATCATAGTAGCTGAACACATCTTCTTGGACTCTAATTTGACCTCTTTTTCGCATTCCTCAACATTGTAAGGAAATGATTGTGATCGCATCATAAGATTACTCATTGGACAACACAATAGGGCCAAAGAAGGGGTTTTGGAGCTCCCCATGACTCCTATCTCTTTGAGTGGGAGAATCAACTACCTCGGAGGCCATAGCACACAAAATCGGAGTCCACAAGACCAAGAAAATCAATAGCCAAGATAAAATCGGATCTTCACATGAGCAAATCGCAAGGATAGGAAGATACCAAGCATGAAAATAACCTCCATGCAGTAGGAGTTGTAAGGACAGAGTCGTTAACAATCACATGCACAACAACGGCCTTGACTATAGTCGATAGCGGATGGGAAACGAACCTTATGACCCTAAGAAGCTACTGTTCAAGGCATTAAGCCCTTGGTGGTGGCAACTTAGACCCTTAAGAGTTCGCGAGCGGGTCGCTTGAAGCCCTTTGGGCGGCAATTCCTAGAGGCTGGGTGGTTGAACAAGGCCTGTTGGATCCCTAGCGATGATGGACCAACCCTTTAGACCTTTGTTGAGGTTGAGCAAGTGGGTTTTGACCTAGTAGGTGTCGCTTACTAGCTTCTAGACTGATCGAGCAGGATAATAAGTTTGATAGGAGGGTCGTTGGACTAGCTAGGAGCATCGACAGAATCGATGAGGGCTTCACCAAAGCTTTGATGGTTTGTTGGAGGTTTGCTCGATCTACTAGTGGCTGGTGGTGAGACTTTAGGGCTACTCCTGGGCATGGTGCCCTAGGGCACAACCCTAAGTTCTTGAGAGAAGACTCCTCTTCTTAAGGATTTTTGCACAATCCCCAAGAAAAGAAAAGAGAAGCCCAAAAACTTATTTGTTGAAGAAAGGAAGGAGAAAGAGAATTAAGAAGGTTTAGAGCTCTGGGCTAGGACTGTCGCTCTTATACTATGTGAGAAGAAAAATAAGTCATTCAATTCTCAAGAAAAAATAAGTCATTCACGTTCATCTCAAGTAGATATCTAGAATCCTATAAGCTCAGAAAGAAGCCTTGAATAAGAGATATTAGCTAGTATGTTGCAAAAAGAAGGAACATATTTGTTTGTTGCTGCAAATGGAGGAATCAAATTCCAAAATAGGCTATGGTTTTCGAACAACCGGGACTTGAGGAGTGACATCTTGACAGAAGCACACCAATCCCATTATGTCATCCATCCAAGGAACACGAAGATGTACATAGATCTTTTGAGGAACTTTTGGTGGAAAAATATAAAGTGGCCACATTTGGTCTGTTAGTAGGTCAAGGTTGAACCCAAGTTTCCAGTAGAAATGCTCCAGCCCTTGTAAGTTGCCTTAATGGAAGTGGAAACACATCACCATGGATTTCGAGATGGGACACCTAAGGACAACAAAGCACCATCATGGCAGGATCTTGGTGATTATGGATAGATTGACTAGTCGGCTCATTCCCTACCAATTTGGAGGAACCGATCCTTAGAGAACCTATATGTGGCACGTGTGGAACCAATACTTAGAATATTTTTCTCAAAAGTTGTTAATGTTAACATACAACTATCTTGCATTCTAGAAGTTGTGAAAGTGTTGCCTTTTGCAGATTGTGATGTTAAAAGTGATACTCTTAGAAACAAAGTTGTATAATTTCCTGTATTGATCATTATTTTAACATTAGATTAATGCTGTTGTTAAGAATATCAACTTTAAAAAGTACTGCAGTCACGTTAATTCATGTAAGAACACCATTTCAAAAACAAAATTATGTACAAAGTAATTGCTCAACATTTCTAGAGTTGCAATCTCCCACTGTTACATCAAGTAGAAATGTTTTGATCTGTGTGATTTAGAATGAATTTGTCATTCTCACTAGTACTTACAATAGGATCAAGACTGTAACATTGATCTCTGTGGCTCGCATCTGTTTCTAACTCCTAGATAGAGGACCTTGAATTGAACGATTTCCCATAACTTCTCACTGTCTCTTATTTGAAAATACAATGAATGAATCGCCATCATAGATTATTTGACTTTTCTGTATATGGTCTGCATTTTTATCATAACACCACTGGTAGTAACTGGAACCTGCTGAAACTGAATGATTTTAGAAAATAATTGCCATAGACCTAAAGTTTTGATAGACTGCAGAAGTTGAAGGTTGCCTCTGCGAGTTATTGTCATGGCAATTTTCATCACAATCTAAGAATTAATACTTGGATCTGATTACATATTCAACTATCTATAATGCAGGGTATATCTGCTGATTGCTTCTTTGCTGGAGTTTGTTTTGGAGGAATTTTTACGCTTCTTATTCAGGTAAATTAGGAAATGTAAAATGTTATTATTTACTGTTGTCGATCAATCACACAAAGAAGAGTCACCAATTTGAAAAGCCCTCCCTAGGGAAGGGAAAAACAATGGGAGCACAGAACCGTAGTGCCTACTAATGGCTTGGGTTTTGTCTTTACTAACATGTAATAAATGAGGGTTGTGCTATAATATTTATAGAGAGATGGGTTATATGGACCCACACCCAAGATCCATATTCCCTTTTACATTTTATTATGTAACATTCAACACTCTTTCTCAAGTTGGAGATAGGAATCTTCATATAGATGAGAGGGTTCCTAGCAGATCAACAACTTCCCTCAATTTTCATTTTGCAATACCATTCTGCTGCGATATGTAGGTACAAGAAGACTGATATATAAGTTCCATTAGAAGCAAAAAATGACTTAAGATCATGCTTCATAAGCTCCAAAACTTATCATTATGAAAAATCTGATAGAAGGTGATTACAAACTATTACAGAAAATTAGGAAATTAGGAATTAGAATTCTCTTTTCAGTTTTGTTTCTTTCTTTATTGTAGAGATATGTTTTAGTTTGTTTCCATGTTTAGGATTAGGATTGAAATTAGGATTGCTCTCTCTATATAATGGGATGAGCTCTATTTGTTTTTCTCGAGGCTTGAGATGAATGAATTTTAGTTACAAGAACTTCACATGCTATTAGAGCGGGTTCGTTTAGGGAATCCCATGTTCTCTACCATACCCTAGGCATGTCGCCAACCCCCTCTCTTCCTCAGGAAGCATGTGTGATCCCTTGGCCAGTGTTGGTGACACCGTACGCCATGAAGTATCGCCCAAAGATTGCTAAGGCATGTTGCTTGGCCTATCTAGTCTCCATCACCAATCAGAGTGGGACTAAGTTGGTCCCTGTTCATCGTGTGGTTCCCCTTCCATCAAGCAGCATCTGCATTGCAAGGGTGGGTGATGCCATGCAACATGTTGCTATACTGATTTTTCTACTTGGTTCACGATCCGATCATTGGTTTTTGATTTTTGTGTGTGAAGCAAGTACGTTATTGGTGCCATGGCAGAAGGAGATTTTTCGACAGTGACTTCTGAGGCCAAGATCTTGGCCTTGGTACTTGTTTAAGCAGATCTGAGATCCTAATCGAGGTTCAATTACTATTTGCCCAACTTGTATTTGGCTCGAAAGAGTGTTCTGAAGCCTCGGGCCATGTGATTGAGTCAAAGACATTGATGAGTGGTAGGGAAATTAAGCCCCAGGCTCAGCCCCATCTGTAAAAGCTTGGAGCCAGTTCTCCTTTTGGCGACTGTCAATGCTTTGGAACGTACCATATATATGTAATAGTATCTGGATTAGTTTAGTATTAGTATTAATTTTGGTGAAGTACTTCGTATCTATGCTTGGGATCGACTCCTCTTATAGTGCTTGGAATCGTCTTCCAATGTGAGTCTTCGAGTAAGTTTTTGCTCTAACTCTGAGGGTTTTCGATGTTTCCTAGTGAAGAGACCATCGTCTGTATGCCTGAAGAACAAGTTCGTTAGCATGCTGAAGTCTGTGCATGACCAAGAGTCCATTCATGCTTACTTGCTCTAGCCTTGAATTGCATTAGATGGGGGGAGTTCTGCTGCCGGTGCACTATTCCTACAAATTGGGTGTGGCACACTCCAACTTAGGGGAGAGTGTTAGAGAAAATAAGGAATTAGAATTATCTCTTTCCCGTTTTGTGTCTTTCTTAATTATAGAGATATATTTTAGTTTGTTTAAGATTTGATTTATTTCCATGTTCTCCACACAAACTTTAAATTTCTTAAGAGTACTTATATTACACCAATAATCTTGACCAAATCCCTTATTAATTGGACACAAGAATATGATATCATAATCATCTATAGAGATAAATAAACAACGATCCATCGAAAACACTACGAATATGACAAAAACCTTAGAGATTTCAATACAATTGAAAAATAAAGGTGGTACTTTCCATTGAAGGTGGAAAAGATGAGTGATGTTTTTTTGATTGACAAGCCTTGCACTCAAAATTGATCAATTGAGGATAATCTGGGAAGCAACTATACAACATAGATGCTAAAGAATGCCCCAAACATAGTGCCATAGAATTGGATTGGTTGAGGTAGATGATGCTCTTGCAAACAAAGTGACAAGGTCCAAGTAGTGCAGTTCGTCCTTATATCCTTTTCTAATGATCTTGTAATCTAGATATCCTAAGAATAACAATGATGCTTGTTAAAAATAACTATGCATTGCAAAGATTAAAAGGCAAAACACAATTATGCATTACACAAATTTTAGGTCTTTACACAAATTCCAAACAAAAAATTAGCTCAAAGAAAATTCTAGAGCAAAGTAAATACTATACTACCTTTGAGAAGAGTAAATATCATATTGCTAATTTGTTGAGATTAATAGAATTGGAATTTTATTATTATGAATCTCAAAAAGAAAATATGTAGTTTGGTTCCTTTATATAGAAAGAGTACCATTACAAGAAAGGAAACAAACTTAATCTCTCTAAATCTAATCAATCCCTTAAAATCCTAACGTATTTCTAATAACTAACTAAACACTAAAAATAGAAAACATAAAATAGGAAAACATAAAATGGGATTTGTCCACTTCCTAATGTGGATTTTTTCCAACACTCCCCCCCAAGTTGGGCGTGCATACTCCAACTTAAAGGAGTACTTTGGCAGACGCTTTCCCTTTCTGATGTAGTTAAGGTTGGAGCATGCATGTAGACTTTTCATGCACATACTTTGTCTTCAACAGGAGTCAATCCCAAGCATGAACTTGAATTGGAATTTGAACATGAAAATACTTTAACTTGAACTAAACTAAATACTTCAACTAGGGTACGTCCCCAAGCACTAGAAGTTGTCCATCTCCAGAGAAAAAACTCTTCATGCTAAAAGAAGAGGAGAACTAGGTCTTGGCATTTATGAATGGGGTTGAGCTTCTGGCTTAGTTTCCTCACCATTGATTGGTGTCTTTTGCGTCGATGACATGACCCGAAGCTTTAGAGCTTTCTTTCGGGCTAGGCATAGGCTGCGCAGACGTAACTTTGGTGACCTATGCAGTGGTTGCAATGGCAACAGTAGAAGACAAGGATTGTAGTAGAAGTAGCAACTACATATGGGAAACATTTCCAAGCAGTAGTAGAGGAGGCTTCACTCGTCAATCAGTAGCAACATAGGTTGAACTAGTATGGAGGCCAAAATCTCTGCCTTAGAACTCACTATAGTTGAATCTCTTTTAGCCATGGTGCTGTCCACGTATGTACTAAACACGTACGAAGCACAACAGGTTGAATCGAATCTAAAAAGTCAGTCTATGATCCGGTTTAGAGGCCTAACGTGGAATCACCGATCCACGTAACGAAGATGTTGCTTGTTGGAGAGGCCCATGCGACGAGTAAGAAGGCCAACAAGGCCTTCTTGGACTAGTGATGGAGAGGGATAGGGCCAAGGGACACGCCTTGGCCTTCTTTGGTGGCTACTGGTGACGCACGATGTTGCCAATACAAACTAAGGGATTGATCATGCTTCCCAAGGCACAAAGGAGGCCGGTGGCACTCCTCTAAGGTACGGTGGAGCACATAATCTTCTTAAGAAAGGCCTACTCTGATACCATATGGAGATTACTAGAACTGAAATTTTACTATTATGAATCTCAGGAAGAAAACATGTAGTTTGGTTCCTTTATATAGAGAGGGTACCAATACAAGAAAGGAAACAAACTCAATCTCTTCAAATCTAATTAAATTCCTTAAAATCCTAACATATCTCTAATCAACTAAATCATATATCTAATAACTTACCAAAAACTAAAAATAGAAACACAAAATAAGAAAGCACATAAAATAGAAAAACAGAAAATAGGATTATCTACTTCCTAATGTGAATTTTCTCTAATAGATGTAATAGGTGAATAAGATCCATTGGCTAGATATAAAGAATTAATCCCTGAAGATCTATGAGTTAGGTAAAGAAC
The DNA here is from genome assembly GCA_037157565.1 of Thalassia testudinum. Taxonomy (NCBI): domain Eukaryota; kingdom Viridiplantae; phylum Streptophyta; class Magnoliopsida; order Alismatales; family Hydrocharitaceae; genus Thalassia; species Thalassia testudinum. The sequence continues at coordinate 141,411,157 of JAZHRO010000036.1, forward strand.
TCTCTTTACTAGTTAATTAGTTAGAAACACACCATGCCACAACATAGATAATAAGATATGTTGAAATGAAATAGAATGTCTTAATCATCAAAAGAAACCCTAGCCCTCTTTATATATAGAGAGGTATTGGGTAAAGTATAGGGAAGACCCAAGATGAAATTACAAATAACATAAATGACCCCAAATACAATAACTTCAACACTCTTCAAGCTTGAACAAATATATCACACATGCCCAGCTGGGTACATAAAAAATCATGGCTCTTCCGAGAGAGTGCCTTTGTAAAGATGTCTGCAATCTATTGCTTCGATGTAGTAGTAGGAGTGGAGATCTTCCTTGTAGTGACCATGTCTCTGACAAAATGGCAATCCACCTCAATATACTTGGTGCATTCGTGGAAAACAAGATTGAAGGATTGTCACAAAACTTGGGCACATGAAGAGGAACGTGGATCCCCAAATCATCCAAGAAGTGTACAAGCCACAAAACCTTCCACGCCGTATGAGCCATGGCACAATACTTGGCTTGTACACTGGATCTAGCAACCACTATCTACATTTTACTCTGCTAAGTAATTAGGTTGTCACCAAGAAAGGTAGCATAACTATAGATCTCCTTTCCATTATTCTGAATGCCCACGACATGCCCATGACATGCCTACGAAATGGCCTTATTTTAACGTAGGGCGATATTGGCACACATGTAATGTCGAAATGCAAAAGTGTTACAAATTAGGGATGAGCCAATCGGCTTAGTAGGGAACAAACAATTACCATATCACAAACGAAAACATAGGGTAATGTATAATTTCACTAGCCAGCTAGATCCCTAGCCTACACCCAAAGCCCCAGGTTCCAACTCTCGACCTGGTTAAACCAAACCAACCGCTGTGGTACAAAATCCATTAATCATCTTGCCCCATTACCTCATTATTTGATATTATATAATTTATTCTTTCACTCGCCTCAATGATAAATTCTGGGAATTATCCATCTACTAGAGATTGAGATGCATCATTTCCTTGGATTCCAGCTTGATAGTCCCGCCCTGGTCAGGGGAGAGGCTAGCAAGTATGTGATCATCGAGAAAGGCGTGCCCGTTCTTGGCGTATCGAGAATGTTGTTGACTTCAATTAGAAGAGTCGGGTCTCTTGGGAGCTACGGAGGACTACACCTTGCAATCACGAAGAGCACGCTTGGTTCGTGTCCAACAAGGACCAGTCACATATCAAACCAGATCATCGCAGGGTTGGCCAGAATTGTCGGGCCACACCAATGCTCCCGCTAGGAGTGGTTCCCCGTAGGAGCGTAGTCTCCGGGTGTCCCAATCTGTCATTGGATGAGATCTCAACCAACCCATCACGGTACCCAGGTGACTTCCGTACACACGAGTGCCAAGTGAGCCTCTAGTTATGAGTATTATGTACCTCGGCGTCTCCCATTGTGCATGCAGGCACCTAACGAGCCTAAAGTCATGAGTACCTCCGCATTGAGTTGGATTTGGGTACATCCAAGTATCTTACACTGATGACAGCCCAGGTTTGTCACCTAACTTGAAAACCCTCCAAGTTTCATGACAATTCCTTTGATAGCCTTCAGTTACTGTAACAACTCGGGTCCTCCCTACTCGAGCAGCGAACCCATGGTTCACTAAGTTCAAGGGTGCAGCCTTATGAGCTCACCTATTCTACCTAATCATTTCTTAGTCCTTTTTCCCCTTGATTTGTAATGACCTACTTGATTGCATGGGATCTTTACCCAAGACCTTAGGATCCAAGCATTTCACTTATTAGACTCTAATCGAGTCACATATATCATTATGTGAGGTTCAAGTCGTTACTTAGCCAATTCAGATTGCTTTTAATCCATTTAGAGAGCTTCAAGCTCAATTAAAGACACCTTAAACCCATCTAGGGTTTAACTGCAATTTCACAATTTTCCCTACCTAGTAGGGCACCTACTAGATCCCTAATTAGGTTCTAGATTAGGCTCCATCATTCCTTGGGATTCTTAATGTCAGAAACCATAATTTTAGGCCAATTAGCACCTCCAACAGACTACCTAACGTTAGGGACCTGTTACCTAATGTTAGGAGGCCATTCAGTAGCCACCTAGCATTAGGTAAACTTGACCTAACATTAGGTTAGGTTGCAGGCTGAATTTAGAACTACAAAACCTGCCTTTCGTGTCCCGAAACTCGAGTTTTGCGCCTTTGAGACCACCAATACACGCATACAAGGAACATTTTGAAGTCAAGAATTTCCCCATCTAAGCTTAGGCCAACCCTTAACTAGAAAAATCACATTACTACAATACAACCCACCAAGACATGAAACATATATCACCCAAAACCTTGCATTCAATCACTGATTTCAATGCCTAAAACATCCTCTTTACAACACCTGGTCATAGGAAAACAAGAGGGAAAATCCCTACCTTTGATGATCTTTCTCCTCCTCTTCTTCACTTCTTTTCCATATGCAATAGCAGTAATAGCTTAAGCAGCAACAGTAGCTTCGGCAACAGCATTGAGGATGGCGGTGACGACCGACGAGGAGGGTGGTCGGCGATGGTGCAAGGTGGAGGGGAGATGCACTGGTGGGAGAGGGAAGGAATTGGTTTGAAGAGGAAGACGAAAATGAGGATTTTCTCCTTATTTTTAAGTTGCCCATGCTTTTATGTGTGTTAAAAATTTAGCAAAGGGGCCCCTCCACTCATAGCTTGAGTTCCAAGAAGGCCCACCAAGTTAAGTTCTCTTACAAGTTGCCCCTCATCTTTTATATTTCTTAAACATTTGCTCAAGGATCAAAGGAATTACTTATACTTTACGATTACCATTGCCAAATTAAGGTCTCCAATGCTCTTAATCCACCATTAAGCAACCAATTAAGACTTTAATTAGTCCATTAATTACACTAAAAATCGGAACCCTTACAACTATTTTTGGGGTTCGGCCATATCGATATCAATATAATGTCGAAACATAGGGACTTTGAGAAAATATCGTTGAAATGTTAGCAAGTAATGAAATGCACTTGGCATTTCGACCTGTTACTATTGCTTCTCACTCTTAGTTCCCCATTCTTTTCTACTACTACTAGTGTTGCTCACATTTTTGCTACTACTATATTCTTATTTGAACTGACCCTCCATTGCCGCTACTTCCTTTCGTCTTGTTGCTTCTCTCTTTCGACTCTCTTAAGGTTTGATTTCATACCTATCCATAATTATAGAGTAGATCTACATACTAGACTTTAGATCTGCTATTAAACGAACATATAGGTTTAATCACAATTTAGAATTGAGGAAATATTTGCTTAATTCCTAAAAATAAAATTCTAAGTTTAGGTTAGCATCAGAGAATAAAGAACTTACATTCATCTATAAGAGCATAAAACCTAAAAATTGAAAACACTAGGGACCTGTTTACTTTATGAATTAATCATTATTTATCTTACAGATAACATTCAATCTAAAAACCCATGGTCCCATGTTTGAAGGTGAACCTATATTTTTTATACATAAATATGATACAACTAGATCTAAACATGACTCATAAGGGGTGACAAATAAAAATGGTCAACACAACACACATAGTTATGTTAATTTAGATTTATTTAAATTGATTAGAAAGACCCTAAATTAATTGATAAATTAATTTAAGATCAATTGGTTAGATATTTAAATTTTAGCTTTTAAATTTTCACTTTAGTTTTGTGCAAATTATATATTTAAATCTTTTATTTTTGTATGACTTAATTCAATTTGCATAGTAATTATTCGATATTTGATTCTTGAACTTGAATATGGTATAATAGACTATATATTGCATATGAATATTATGATATAACATTATTATTCTTATATAAACATGTTTAAGCTTTTGATTTTCTTGAAATTATAATCATTTTGACTACTGTCATTTTTGTCAGTAAATGTCGACATGCCTCCGGCATGCCCTCAATGTGCCTCTGAAATGAACTATTTTTTAGGCATCAAAATCATCGAAATTTGACGTCGAAATATGGGCGTTTTCACGGTGTGCCCTTGGTGTGCTTCCGAAATACACATTTAGAAATTTATTGAAAAGGTGTCAAAATTGGCATTTCAAACCTTGCTCTTGTCTTCAGCAGACCCTGCATAGTCTGTATCAAAATACGAATGGAGATCCATGTGCCCATTGTTCTTCATACAAAGATCCTTTCCAGGATTCCCTTTAAGGTACTTGGAAGATAAAACAGATAGCCTGCCAATGGCTATAGTGAGGATTCTTTATGAACTGATTCACTTTGTTGATTGCAAAACTCTTATCTGGTTTGGTTACTGTAAGATATAGAAGCTTTCCTACAATACTTCTGTACCTCTTCTTTTCTTCAATCCGTGGATTATTTTCACTTAGTCGCCCCTGTGGTTCCGTTGGAATGAGAGAATGCTTAGCTCCAAGTTGGTCGATCTCTTTGAGTAGTTCTAAAACATACTTCTTCTATGAAAGAACCATCCTACGAGAGTTTGTGGCAACTTCAATATCCAGAAAGTATCTTAAGGTGCTATAAATAATCCTTTGTAACAAAAGTAGTTTGCAGTAAGTACTTAGTCTCCTATATCCCAATGACTTCATCACTTGCAAGAACCATATCATCAACATAAATTGCTAAAATCACAATACTTGATGCCGTGCATGTCACAAAGACAGAGTGATCAAAGATAGATTTAAGCAAGCCAATCTTTTGAATCTCCCCCATTGAGCCTCTTAAACCACGCTTTCGGACTTTGTTTCGAACCATACATAGCCTTTTGTAAACGATAGGCTTTCTTCTCCTCAACCACATAGCTTGGTGGTTGGATCATGTGTATTTCCTTCTGTAGGTCACCATATAGGAAGGCATTATTCACATCAAGCTGGTACAGAGGCTACGCCTTGTTGATAGCCATAGAAAGAATAACATGAATAGAGTTGAGGTGTGTTACTGGAGAGAGGGTATCAAATTAGTAACTCCATAAGTTTGAGTGTAGGCGTTGGCAACTAACTTGGCATTCAACTTGTCAATTGTCCGATCTAATTTATACTTAACAGTATAAACCCATCTGCAATCAACCACTGTTGCTCCATTAGGAAGATTAGCCAACTCCTATGTGCCTCGTGCAGTAAGTGTTGTCATCTTATCCATGGCCTATCGCCAACTTGGATCCTTGGCAGCCTCATGATAGTTCCTAGGAACTACCACACTACCATGGTAGATAAAGTTGTGGAGAACTTCTATAAAGCAGGGCTCAAATGATTAACAATGGTGTAATGAGATAGAGGATGTAAAATACAACTTTTTATTGCCTTTCTAAGAGCAATGGGCAATTCCTTTGGTTGCTGAGTAGGAGCATTTGGATTAGATGTTAGTGTGGATGATAGATTGCATGGTCTCTCCTTAGGAACCTCAACCTGCATAGACGACAAAGGGACAAACATGGGATCCTTATGGCGATGCTCATAGGTGTGGGTGAACCAACCAAGAGAAGAGCCTTCTCAAAGAAGGAAACATTGGCAAATGCATAGTAACCGTTTTTCACGGGATTGAAACAATGATACTGTCAAGAATGGTGTAATCTGAAGCGTGGAGGCTCCTTAGTGTGAGGGAAAAACAACCTTTATATAGAGAGACGGGTAAATTACAACATAAGTCTAGGTGGAAAAGTAAATAAGAGAAACAGTGTAGAAACAATAAAAAAATAAGAGTGCTACAACACTCCTAAGCTGGAGCATATATGTTAATTATGCTCAGCTCAGAACATCATATATCAAATGCGAATCGAAGAAGTGGCTTCGTGAATATATCCGCAATTTGCTCTTCAGAAGCAACTGAAGTAGTGTAGATAATCCCATGCTGTATCAAGTCTTTGGTATAATGGCAATCAACCTCAACGTGTTTTGTATGTTCATGGAACATTGGGTTGTTTGCAATATAAGTGGCAGTGCAATTATTACACCTCATCTCCATTAGTCCCTCTACCTGGACATGAAAATCCTGCAATATTGATCTAACCTACACCATCTTTGCAGTTGTCTAGGGCATAGCACGGTACTTTGATTCTGCACTTGACTTGGATACCACCTGCTGTTTCTTGCTTCTCTAGGTCAGAAGATTGCTTGTCATATAGGTACAAAAATCAGTTGTTGACTTTCTGTTTGTCTTGCAACCTGCATAATAAACATCAGAATAACCAACAATACTCATGGATATACCCTTCTGGAACAAAATGCCTTTGCCTGGTGTTTTCTTCACGTATCTAAGCACCTGCATGTAGTATCCTAATGCTGCTTGGTTGGTTTGTCCATGAATTGAGTAAATTTACCTACTGCAAGGGAGAGATCAGGATGGGTAATAGGAAGATATAATAACTTATCAACCAATTACCTCTAAGATCTGTTGTCTATAGATTGTGACTGTATCATAAAAATGTCCTTTGGGATCTATTGGTATATTGGTAGGTTTAGATCCCAGCGTCCCTATCTCCTACAGTACATCAAGAGCATACTTATGCTAACTCAGGACAATGCCTTCTTTGTTGTGTATCACCTCAATGCCTAAAAAGTATCTGAGTTCACCCAGATTTTTCAGTACAAAAGCTTCAGCCAACTTCACCTCAACTATCCCAGTAGTGCCATCCCTAGTAAGATTGAGATCATCAACATAGACAAGGAGTGCCACAACTCAATCTGTGCTCTTCTTGACAAAGAACGAATGATTGGAAGACGACCTTAGAAGTCCCATGGTTTGTACCTCCTCTGACAGTCCCTGGAACCAAGCCCTTGGGCTCTACTTCATGCCATAATTGGCCTTCTTCAGTTTATATACACTCCCCCTTAGTCTCGAACCCTAGAGGCTGTTGTATGTAGACTTGCTCCTGAAGATTGCTATATAGAAAGGGGTTCTTTACATCAAGCTGATGAAGAGGCTAGTCGTAGTGAGCAACAACAAACAATATGATACGAACAATGGGAAGCCATGCTACAAGAGAGAAGGTATCAAAGAAACCCACCTTATATGTTTGGATGAAGTCCTTTTCTACTAATCTCACCTTGTAGCAAGATATGGTGCCATCTGGATGGTACTTGAGAGCAAAGACCCAGCAACATCTCACTATCTTGGTGTGTCTGGGCAGATCTGTAAGTTCCCATGTCCCTTTGGAGCACAAGGTAGCCATCTCCTCCTTGATGGTTTGATGTCACTTTGGATTGAACATGGCTTATTAGTAGGAAGTGGGGATTTGTGTCACAGAAAAAGCAGCAGTGAACATAGCAAAAGACCTCCCAAGGTTAGCAGTAGACACTGCTCTAATTGTATAGTAGTGTGCACAACTGCGAGGAGCCTTCCGAACAGTAATCGGAAGGTCCAGGTCCTTTATAGACTCAATAACACTAGGAAGTGGAGTTTACTGCTCAGCAGGAGGAGTAGAATCATCAAAAGTATCTGCACAACCACCACTAGGACAACTTACGTCAGTATCAACATATACCTGACTAGGGGAGGAGGCAGGTGACTAAGGTAGTAGGGGGTGTGTTTTTGATGCCATGCATGCTGTCTATATGTGACAGGTAACCTGTATACATGAGTAGGCTCTGACTCTTGCCTAGTAGTGATTTTTGTAGCAGTGATATCCTTACCATGAGTAACAGGGATCTGTTCCAAAGGAACTGGATCTCCCTTAAACAACAACTGATGACCATCATTAGAAAAATACAGAACATGCTCATGAAATGTGACATTAGTACTTACATAATGCTTCTTGTTTCATGGATCATAACATCTGTATTCTTTCTGAGTACTACTGTATCCCAAAAAGACACTGTAGTGCCGTTGGAGAAAGTTTATCCTTGCCAGGTCCTAAAATGTGGATAAAGGCTACATAGCCAAAAACATCGGGTGGCACCTGAAACAATTCCCTGTTAGGGTGAAGAACATGCCATGGAACTTGCTTCTAAATAGCTGAGTTGGGCAATCTCTTAATCAAATAATATGCAGTTAACATTGCATCTCTCCAGTAAATCTACAGCACATTATGGGGAATAAGCAATGTCCTAGCCACATTCAACACTAACGATGTCTCCTCTCAACCACCCTATTTTGCTGTGATGTATAGGGGCATATTGTTTGATGAATTATCCCAAAAGACCTGTGAAAAGATGTTAGCTTTGCTGTGTAGAATTCTAATGCTTTATCAGATCGTACAATCTTCACAATAGTAGAAAATTGAGTCTTTATCAAAATGAATGCCTCAATAATAGAGCCAGCTTTAGATTTATTCTTTAATAAAAATAACCACGACATCCTGGAAAGATCATCTACAATAGGCAAATAAAAATGGTGACCCACACTCTACTTGGACCCCATGCATCCATATGTAATAGATAAAAAATGGCAGCAGAACTTTGAGAGGAACTAGAAGGAAAACTGACTTTGTGATGCTTTCTCAGTTGACAAGTATCACAAAAAATCTCAGCAGTAGGCGAAAGGTGAGAAATGATGCATCGGAGTCTGTCTAGTGATGGGTGTCCAAGTCAATGATGCCACTGTAGAATTGTACCAGCACTAAAAGTAACCTCGCCCTAACACATGGCAGCAAAAGGAGTTTGGATCAGGCGATACCCCCCTCCTCATGTCTGCTACTAATCGTCCTCCTCGTGAGTTTGTCCTGAAAAATACAACTCAACTCATTAAAGATGACACAACAATGTAAGTCTTTTGTAATTCTGCTAACAGACAAAAGATTAATAGGGAAATCAAGCACAAAAGGAATATCAGACAACTTCAGTGAGGGAGTCAATGCCACATCTCCTCTGCCATCAACTCTGGAATGTTTTCCATTTGCCACCTGAACAGTTCTACCAGGAGGAACAATCTAAATATGTCTGAAACAAGTCTGGTTACCACTAAGATGGCGGGATGCTCCTGAATCTATTAGCCACAGAGTACCATCAGAAACACCACTACCAGAAGTGGAGGTAGAATCTATACCTGAGGAGGCCAATGCAGCAGTATCAGTGGTGATGGCTCCTGAGTCAATTGGGCAAGTCACTGAATCACGGTATCATAGTCAGCCTGTGACGCAGTATCTCTCACGTCCTTAGAAGAGATAGCTTGGTTGGCCATAGGAGGTTTACCATGCTATGACCAACAAGTAGCCTCCAAGTGCCCAACCTTATTACAGTGAGAACATATGGTTCAAGATCTGCCATACATGCCCCGACCATGACCTCTCCCCTTGGTAGATGAAACAACACGTCCACGACGTCCTCCAGTGGCCACCAAGGTCGAAGTCTGTCCAACATTAGGTATAGGTGGTTTAACAACCACCCTGCTCACTTGACTGTATGCTTCATAATCTGAGACCTCATAATTTGATGCAAGATCATCTAGGAACTGAAGAACTGCATACTCCTTCCTGTATGCCCTCTGAATGTCACATGTGCAGACTAGATGACAAGCATTGTACTTCTCCAAGAGCCCCTTTAGGGTGGCATAGTACTAAGGCAGTGATCGGCCCTCTTGCTTGAGACCACCAATAGTATGATGAATCTCAAACACCTTATTGGAATTCTTCTAATGTGAATAGGTGTCACGTACAGAATCCCACATTTGCTTGGTCATCTTATAATACATAATACCATCTTCGATCTAAGGTTCTTCTGAGTTCATGATTCATGCCCAGACCATGCCATTGTATTTCTTCCAAGTGACATATTTTCCTATCTTATTTTGTGGCTTCCCCTCCATCAGAATGTGCTTATCGTGTCCCTTTACTGTCATGAGGAACCTTTAGGACCATCTAGCATAAGTGGTCTTGTTCAACTTGGTGATAGGAACAAAGAAATGAGTCTTGTAACTCCCAATGTCTGTAGCGGTATTCGTTGTCACCTCAGAACTACCGGAGGATGCCATCGTGTCTTAGGAAGATCACAATATGCTACCAAGAGAGATTTGAAAGGCTATGTTCAGATTTGAAAAAATATGAAATTAGAGAGTGATGTCTCGAACATGAAATCTAAGATCTAGAAATCTTAGAGATCATCCTAAGAGCCATGAAAGTCCCTTAGACCAAGATTTAGCGCATATTAGGGTCCAGGGAAACCCCCAACAATGCCTTTAAAGGGGTGCTACCCCCCCTCACTAGAAGAGAGAAACCCACCAATCACCACCACCTCAAAATCGGTAGTGGTGAGTCACTGTAGGACCACCAAGCGCCCGTCAGGTGGTCTACAGTGCTAGGTCACCGGTGGGCGATGTTGATTTGGGCAGGAGCAGCGACGGTTTGGGCAGGGGGCAACATCGGTCTAGTGGGGTGATGTCGGTCTGTTGCATCGATCAGCCCCCTTCCTGCTTGTGACGCCGCTGCGATCCGATGAGGAAGAGAGAATAGGATAAGGTGGATGTGTACAGAGGCTTGTGAGAGTGGGATACCAGAGTGCCCATCTAGGATCGCCGCTCTGATACCAAGTCGGAAATAACAAATGATTTTATTTCTCGAAAGAAACTTTACATCTCTTTATATAGAGAGGGATGTTAGGTAAATTACAACATAAATCTGGTGGAAAAGTAAATAAGAGAAACAATGCAGAAATAATAAGAAAATAATAAGTGCTACACCAAGTATTTGTCAAGTTTTGGGTATGACTGAATGAATTAATACAATTACAATCCATTTTGATAGAATGTTGGAATTTCCTCGATATGCCTTTGCAATGCTTTTCTTTTAGGATGTCAAAATCAGCAAAATTTAGCATCAAGTTATCACGTATCCTTGCTGTTCCTCCTACACAACTCCGAAGTAAACATTTCAGGAAGTATAGAAATGGCATCGAATCGGTATTTAGGACCCTGGCAAAGATCACATGTAGGTCACTCAACGAGTACTGTTTCACAAGCTAGGTCTTCAACACATCCCTAAGGATGCTTATAATTCACTTGTAGCATTAGACAAGAAGACTAGCAACATCACATGCATTGTTGGTGTGGAGAATGATGTGCATGATGATGCTTTGGCGTGGAGAGGATCCACGCGTGGAGCCTTGTGCATGGGAGAGAGAGCCAAGAGAGAGTCTACACAAGAGTTGGAAAGGAGTTGAGAGAATGATGAAAATATTGTTGTATTTAACTCAAATGATAATGGGGGGCTTCCTCTCTTTTTGTAGATAGATAATCCTACATCTAAAAATAGCAAAAATAATAAATTATGATCCTAATTTACCAAAAGCATTAAGTCCTAATTATCCTAACAAATCTCTATTTATTTACCAAATAAAGTGCCATAAGTTGGCAAGACTTAGACCCCAAGCAACTCCCTAAATATCTAGGGTTGACACCCTTTATTGGACCCAAAACATGACCACTGCTGCATAGATTGCCATGTGGCATTATTCCTTCACACTCCCCCTCAAGTTGAGGTCGGAGCAGGTCGATGACTTGCTAGACTTGTGGTTCGTTGATGGAGTGGTCAGATCTCCAGCATCTTCTGTTGATGTGACTGTGAATCCTCTTGCCACCTTCGTAGTCGTTGCTTCTTTGGTAACTTCTGAAGTCGTGGCTATTGGAGCAATTGTCTTGTCTCTATATAACTTGATAGATTTTTTTCTCCAACTTCTTGGAAGCGTTCATGGTCACCTTGGCCTCAAGCTCCACTATCTTTGTCTTCAAGAAATGAGCCTTTCTCTACTTCTATACTTCGCGTAGGGCACCAGATATGTGAGAGAGATAACTCGCTAGGTCCTCTCTTCTTCTCCTTGGGCCTTGTATAAGGTGCCAATGCCCTTCAAGCAGTTAGTGTGAGAACTCCCTACGTCAAGTGAAGATGCCCTGAACTTTGGGGCCTTGGTGTTGCGTGGAGATGTTCATGCACAAGATGAACTCCCTTCTTCCTTCTTTCTCCACGTGTAGGGCTGGATGGCCTAGATCGGTAACTCTGATATCATGTGGAGAATGATGTGTGATGATGCTTTGGCGTGGAGAGGATCCACCCGTAGAGCCTTGTGCGTGAGAGAGAGCCAAGAGAGAGAGAGTCTACACAAGAGTTGGAGAGGAGTTGAGAGAATGATGGAAATATTGTTGCATTCAGCTTAAATGATAATGGTGGGATTCCTTTCTTATTATAGAGAAATAATCCTGCATTTAAAATATAGAGAAACAGAAAATTATAATCCCAATTTACCAAAAGTAATAACTCCTAATTATCTTAACAAATCTCTAATTATCTACCACTAAATATCTAAGGCTGACGGTCCTTTAGTGGACCCAAAACATGACCACTGCCACGTGGCATTATTCCTTCGCAGTTGGGATATGTAACAAGGTAATATAGTATACACATATATTTTCAAAAAGAAATAAATAAAAAAGAAAAAAACTATCGTACACACGTGGCTTCACTCAGAAAAGACAATGCACACAATAAAGATCATGTGCACAGATGTTGTGAAGGGGTCATGCGTAAATCACATGATTTATGACATAGATCACATAGTTTTCAGAATTGATGCACATGCAGATCATTTCAGTGCTGACAGCCAGGAGCATGCAGATCTTGTTGAGCGCAACATTGACTGTGGCATTGAGGAAGAGTGCATTAGGGTTGCACATTGATAATGCTATGCTAATGCACCAGAGCAGTAGTGACACTGCTGCTGTGGGTCAGCTACACTTGTGTCCTTGCTGACGGTACCTTATTCATTGCCTCTTCTCCTTGTTGAATCTATATGTTAATTGATGAAGCAGCGAGACAAATAGAAGAATATTAATTTTTTTTATTTGATGGAGAATGAAAAGAGAAGGGAGAACCAAGGATGGCATACGAACCAATCTAAGATTGCTGCTCTTGTAATTAAACAACATACTTATTGAGAAACTCTAGTGTTACTTATATTGGGAGGCTAGATGGGAAGATTATATAAACCGTATTAAGGGAAAACAAAATAACTGTGGAAAAATAAAAAACTATCAATAACTATTAGTAGTGCTAACAGACTGTGCTCAAATCATTTTTGCCCAAATTGAACTAATGCATTATGTTTTATAACTAATGTAATAATCGCAAACCGTTGCAACAATTTCAATGATTAATGACAAAATTGAATAGCAATGTTAGCTTATGTTGTCTTTTATTTCTCTTCTTATTGTAAGTCGCTCAGGGACATTTATGTACTTTTGATCCTATGATCTCTTTCTATATAAGAGAGCCTTAGGGTTTCTAATGAATATTAAGTCATTACAACCAATTTGGTATTAGAGCATCGATCCTAGACTGTGGCTCTCAGTATCCCACCCTTAAGGCCTCTAAAACCCTAAATTTAATCCCGTTCTTGATCCACCACCTACTAGTGGCACAGGGTGGAGCGCCACCTCTTCTCGTACACGTAAGGCGCCGCATGACCGACGCTCGACCGCACACAGGTAGCGTGCAGCCGCATGACGCTACGCTGCTTCTCAAGCACGTAGGGCGTCGCACGATCAGCACTCAACCACGCACAGGCAGCGCGCAGCTCCACGGCGGAGTGTCGCCTCTTCTCGAGCGCATAGGGTGCTGCACGACCAATGCTCAATCGCGCACAGGTAGCGACGCCACCTCGAGCACCAAGCTGCGATGCCGTTTGACGACGACTGACGCAAGTGACACGGCGACGGTGGCGCTCCGACGACCTAGCGGCACCGACGTTGGTTCTCCTCTTGCAGCTTAACCTAAGAGGACTGTAGCCCCTTCTCTAGGGCTACTCTCCTCTCCTATCGCAGGGGAGAATCTCTGTGGGGCCACTTGAGTGGTCTCTTGGCACCCGGGCTAGGCCAAAGCTAGTCTAAGGGGATTTCTTGTGAAGATGCAGATCTAATTTTTCATGTTTCAGATCTGATTGATGATCTATCGGATATAAAAGCTTGATTGTGGCTCAAAGATTGTAAGGATGGCTTTAGATGATCAGTTTGAGGTGAATTCAGACACTTCTTTGGACACTGGGGTATTGCTTAATCCGATTTTTTGGTCCTATCATCAAGTTGGATGAGACCAACTACCCACGGTGGTCTCAGACTTTCCTCATGATTGTCAGGGGTCATGGGAAGAGCCACATCCTTACAGATCTGGAGCTTGAGAGCAAGACTAGTGCCAACGTCACCTGGGATAGGGACAATGCCATGGTCTCTGCGTGACTTATGCAAACAATTATTCTATATATAGGAGATGAGATCATGTATTACGACATAGCAAAGAAGATGTGGGTGTTCTTGTGCGAGACTTATTCTCATGCCAAGAACTCTGCACGAGTCTTTTAGGTCTTCTACGACTTTTTCTATTTGTGTTAGGAAGGACGCATTCTGCCACAGTATTACTCCCTCTTGAAGGGAATGCTGGAGGGGCATCACTCTTATCTGCCGGGGTGTGCCTATGATTCCTGGAGGGATTTTCGGAGACAGTTGGCCCTCTCTCTCTTCCTGGCAGGCCTTGGACCTGAGTATACAACTGCTAGAGATTAGATTCTCATCATTCTTGAGCTTCCTATCCTGGAGCAGGCTTATAGCAAACTCAGTAAAGTTGCAGTTCATACTCCGACTCCAGACACTGGTACTCAGACGTCCACATTGGCAACGATCCCTGGACGTGGTAGGGGTACTCCCTCCCCTGTACGTGGACGTGGACGCTCATTTGGTACATGTACTAAAGCATCATGTAGTTACTGTGGCAGACTTGGACATCCAAAGGCTACATGTTGGCAGAAGCATGGTAGGCCACCCATGGCCAATCACGTAGCTAAGGTTATAGATGGTGTGCCTACCGACCTTGATGTGAGCTCCCTGAGTACAGAGATTGAGACTCTGCGACAGCAGATTGCGCAGTTGACACAGGCCTCATCCTTTTCTCAGATTTCAGACACTGCGGCTATGGCTTCCTCATCAGAGACCTTGCGACTGGTATGTCGTCACTTTTGTCTTTTGGTGAGTGCTTGATTGATTTTGGTGCATCCAAGCACCTATGTGGCAACCGGAGCTCCTCTCAGTTGGCACCTGTTACACTCGCTAGGACAGTACAAGTGGTTGATGGGACACTCGCCACTTGTTGGTAAGAGAGATGCCATTATCTCCTACTTTGAGACTTGCAGATATCTATTATGTACCTGATTTTTCTTTGAGTTTATTGTCTGTTAGCAGCATCACTAGAGATCTAAACTGCTAAGCTATTTATGATGTGTCTTATTGTGTCTTGCAGGACAAATTCACTGGGAAAACGATTGGTGGAAGGTGTGAGGAACATAGGGTGTATCATCTGAGCCGTAATGCTTTTGCTGCCCAGGGCCTTGCTTTTGCTGGATCTCCTATTCAGTGGTACCACCGCTTTGGCCATTTACCCATTCATCGCCTCATATGTGTTATACCACACATCCCCTCTACTACTACTCTCATCTGTGATTGGCAAGCACCATAGGGCTAGTTTTTTCAGTTCTACTTCTGTTTCGTCTGTTGCTGTTTTTGATTTGATCCATATGGACGTGTGGGGTCCCAGTCGTACTCCTGATCGACTTGGGAACAAATATTTTGTTTTAGTTGATGACTTTTCTTGTGTGGCTTAGTTTCTCTTGAAAAATAAGTTCGATTTAGGATAAATTATTGAGAACTTTGTTAAAGAAATAAAAACTCAGCATTCTTGTTTGGTGAAGTGCTTTCGTTTTGATAATGCTTTGGAATTTTATACTTTGCATTTGCGCAATTTCTTTTCTAGTTGTGGCATTATTCATGAGACGTGTCCTCATACCTCTTAGCAAAATGGTGTTGCTGAGAGGAAACATCATCATATTCTTGATATTGCTCGTACCTTGTTGATTCACTACTCTGTCCCCTCTCTATTAGGGCGATGCTGTTTTGACTACTTGTCTTTTAATTAACTGGATGCCTAATGCTGCATTGCATGAATGAATTCAAATTCAGGTCATGTATCCTGATGATCCCTTATTTCATATCACCTCTCAAACTTTTGATTGTATTGCCTTTGTCCATTTGTTGGGATTAAGTCGGGACAAACTAGCACCGAGAGCAGTCAAGTGTGTTTTTCTTGGGTACACCTAGACTCAAAACAAGTATCGGTGTTTTGATCCGCTTACTTCTCGACATTATGTTTCAGCGGATGTTACCTTTCATGAGACTGTACCTTTCTTTTCTGTGACGGCCGCTGAGATGTCTCCCGAGGGTGATATGGCGCCTATGCTATATTCTCCTATTTGCTTTGGGAGCTTTCCTAAGATTCATATCTCCACCACATCGCCACCACCTCTTGCTATGCATCCCTTTCTACGCCTGACTAGGCCCCTCCAGACATATGTTCGCCCTCATGCTACCTATCAGGGACCCCCATCCTCACCTTCATCATTGACTTCTCAAGTGAGTCCTTTAGACACTGACATATGTTTGCCAAGTGATGGTCACAGGAACATGATAGGTGATGTGTTAGGCGATGATCTTGACCTTTCGATAGCCATTCAGAAGTGAGCACGGACTTGCACCACTTATCCCACGGTGGGGCACTTGCTATTGATAGTCTAGTTCTTGGATTTGCTGCATTTACTTAGGCGTTAGCTACTATGTAGATTCCAGCTACTCACCATAAGGCCATGCTTGATTCAAAATGGCAGGCAGCTATGGAGGATAAGATGGTCGCTCTTAGAGGCCATAGGACTTGGGAGCTTACTCCACTTCCTGATGGTGTTGCGCTCGTTGGCTATCGATGGATATTCACGGTGAAGTTCAATCCTGATGGTAGTGTTGCTAAGTACAAAGCCTGTCTCGTGGCAAGGGGGTTTATCCAGACTTATGGGGTGGATTTCTTTGATACCTCCCCAGTTGCCAGACTTCTTACAGTCTGGGTATTGATTGCAGTGGCAGTTCAGTTAGATTGGCCTTTGCATCAGTCAGATGTGAAGAATGCCTTCCTTTATGGTGATTTCCAAGAGGAAGTCTATATGTAGTAGCCACTTGGCTTTGAAAGTCAGGGGGAGTGTGTATGTCGATTGCAGAAGGCTTTATATGACCTCAAACAGAGTCCAAGAGTCTGGTTTCAGAGATTGTCACAGGTGTTTGAGGTAGTTGGATTCAGGAAATCAACAACTGATTTTTCACTTTTTGTCAGGAGAACTAAAGGAGGTACTGTAGTACTTCTTGTTTATGTTGATGACTTGATCATTACAGAGGATGATGTGCAGGGTATTGCTGAGGTTAAGTGCATCCTAGCAGAGCAGATTGTCATGAAGGACATAGGGGCTTTACGGTATTTCCTTGGTATTGAGGTTGCTTGCAGCAAGGAGGGTGTGGTCTTGTCTCAACGGAAGTATGCTTTAGATATTTTGCAAGAGGTTGGTATGCTTGGAGCCAAGGAGGCCAATATTCCTATGGATCCCAAGATGCTACTCTATGATGAGCATGCACAGGTGGTAGACATTAGGCGGTACAAACAGCTTGTGAGCAAGCTGCTGTATCTTACTATCACGAGGTCAGATATATCCTTTGTAGTTGGGAGACTCAGTCAATTCATGGCCAACCCAACACATCAGCATTGGGGTGCAGCATTGATGGTGTTTAGATATGTCAAGAAGGCTCCTGGGAAGGGTCTCTTCTTCTCAAAGGGGTCCTCTATGACGTTGGTTGGCTACTTAGATGTAGTCTACACCGGATGCCTATTGGGTTGTGTACCTTAGCAGGAAATTTGATCTCATGGAGGAGCAAGAAGCAGGGCATAGTTGCGAGATCCAATGCTGAGTCTGAGTACAGAGCTATGGCTCAGATGACTGTTGAGATGATTTGGATCAGATCCTTGCTTAGTGACCTACAGGTGCAGTTTTCTAGCTCAATAGAGATGCGATGTGATAATAGAGCAGCTACCTTCATTGCCAACAATCCAGCATTTCAGGAGAGGACGAAGCATGTTGAAGTTGACTGTCACTATACCAGGGACATTATCCAGAAAGGGTTGTTATATATCACTTTTGTTGCATCTGAGGAGCATACTATTGATATTTTCACCAAGTCCTTGGCCAGATCTTCATTTGACGCTTGTATATTCAAGCTGAGCCTGATAGATGTCTATGCTCCAGCTTGAGGGAGAGTGTTAGCTTATGTTATCTTTTATTTCTCTTCTTAAGTCCCTCAGGGACATTCATGTACTTTTGACCTTACGGTCTCTCTCTATATAAGAGAGTCCTAGGATTTCTAATGAAGATTAAGTCATTACAACCCATTAGCACGAATTTGTAGCTTATAAGAAGGCAATAGAAGTAAAAGATGGCTCTATCATAAGGAAGGTGACTAAATTTGACTTTGGAGGTCCTCGAAAAAAATAATCTAAGATGATGTGGTCAATGCATATTTGCGTAGGGGTGTTTTGTTGATCGGCCATTCCTCGAAATTGCCTGAAGTGCTTTTTTTTTTTTTTAATGGAATTGCCTAGAGTTTTAGGATAGCACAATCCATATATATGGACGGTCATGACATTCCTCCAATATTGTTATTCTTCTGTTTACGTGTTGTTGCAATTGTTAGAGGAGTAAATCTGCTTCTAATAACAGGCTTGACCATGTTGACTAAGTTAACCTTTTAAAATTATATTTACAAGTAGAAGGCACATTAAACATAATTAGTTATGAAGGACATTAGTACAATTTAGTACATAGATCCTATGTTTGGAAAACATCAAAACGGAAAACTATTTCAATGAATGAATAAACTAAGATGAGATGTTTGTTCTAAAGAAAGGTGCCATTGGCAGGTACAAACTTTTAGAAGTGATAATCTAATGTTAGGTTGACTTCCATTAAATTCTGATCAGTAGTTAGCAGTGGGGTTGTCGCGAGTTCTCATTAGAGTCCTTTGTACCTGTTGATGTTTGAATTGATAAACATGTAAAGAGGGCTTTAATACAATATGACCTATCGATTGAACTGCTTATTTCTGAATATGAACGTATGTGGGAACTTTGGATGGATAACATATGGGCTTCTCGTTTTGAGCTACAGGGTTCATGCACCTAGTATAAGTTTAACCATACAGGATTTTGAGCTCAATTGGAATTCCTAGATTAGAGTTGCTTGAGGATGGGACAAATTAGCAGACACCATTTAGGCACTCAATGGAGTCAAACAACCCAACATAGTAAATACAGGAGAATGGGCATTGCAGGCATAAGTACTCCAGATATCTGCTAATGGAATATGCTGCTATTCTGGTTTCTTCTTTTACCATAATTGCATACAAAAACGACGTTCTTACCACGTCTCCATCGTCAGCTGGCAGTTGGATTTTTTGTGAGGGATCGTCCACTCATGGCACTTGCAAGTGTTGCATCCTTTGTGGTACCACTCTCACATCTATTTTCTTCTTTGGAAAGATTTTCACTATTGAAGCTCAAAATAGCGTTCTTCCTTCATTGGTGCAATCTCCAGGGCATTGTTACTGCATTTCCGTACCTTTTGGCTGCTACAACTGCAATGTTCCTTTACTTTCGCCAGCGCAGAAATTAGTTGCTTGTTGCCATTCAAGAAGCTAACGTCTTCTCAGCGTTAAGCATGACTTTTGCCCTAGGTTGGCTAACTATTCAAGCGGATAACAGTTAATATATGCAATGGACAGCGGGCAGTTCCTTGAGTTTCAATATATCTGATGGGGCAGGTGCGAGAAAAGCCCTAGTGATTGAGATTATATTGGATTTTCTTTTTCGGAATATAACAAAATTTTCTGTGACTTACATGAATATATGGAAAAATTTATTCTCATTAACACAGCATTACTTGTTCTTGGCAGGCTCTGATAATTTTTTTAGTCAGCAAATTTGCACCAATGAGCTGCGTTATATTTCTTCACGAACAGATTGGTGGAAGATGTAGATACATATTCCCCCTTTTCATTAAGTCATGTGATTACACTGGGGTTGAAAAATCTGCACCTGTACTTCTTGCTTTTCGAAATATGTAGGCAAAGCAAAGCAAAGAACTGTAGTATGTTGGAATTGTAAGTTAATCTTTGTCTGTTTTGCTTGGTTGTAACGTTTCTTATTGTTTCTAATTGTATTGCCAATTTTGTCCAAAGCATGTGGGCGTGGGAATATGCAATGCTCAATGACCACGGTAATTTGGTTGTTCAATCTCTATGTGCTGCAATCCATTGGGGGCATTCTGAAATTCTAGGAATTCCCTTATTTTGGGTTTCAGTTAGCGGTGCTCTGGTCTGGATATATTCACAGTGGATGCCTCTGGATCCTACCTCTCAACATAAGTGTTGCATTACCTAAATACTGAAGGTAGGTGGCATTATCAGTGAAGTTGCTTTCATTATCATGAAACGTTAGGGGTTGTGGTATTAATAGAGAATAAAATGAAGAAACATGTTTATAGTGATTTGAACATTGACAGAGAAGATTATTAAATATCCTAGCTAAGATATGCATGGAGTTGGAGGTTGAACTAACTATGAGAGGATGAGGAAGATTAATAAGTATTAGAAGGAAATTATTTAGTGTGACTTAAATATTTTAATATAAGTTTATAAATGATTAAAAATAGATATGAGTGGAGGTAAAGAATTCATTTATCTACTTAGTGAGAAAAAGTTTAGTTGTTGCATCGGTGAAGTTGCTTCATTAAACTATAAGCCAGTTGTTGGAAGTGATAATGATAGCCATACTTAACCTGTGATCCAAGTTCCAATATTTATTGATTAAATCCGTTTGATCATTGCATATTGTGATCCCTAAAGGGAATTAAATTATGAGCAGACCATTTAACTTACTGAAAGCATACATTACTTTAGTACTAAATTTCTCTTCCAGAGCACAGCCCTTCTTCTGTCATTCTTGGACGATTATTGACTTTATATTGTCATCCTGCCCTTTTTGGGAGAAGAAAAAAAAAGAAGGAAGAAAATAGATGATAGACTAAAAAGTTTTCATGCCAACACGGATGGCTGATTTCCACAATGCCAAACTGATTACCCCACCCTCACCGACTTCCAACTCAATCCTTTACCTCACAGAAATTATGTTGGTCGTGGTGGATAACATTGTTTTAAAAATTAAATTGATTATTGAACTTGTCGGTTGATGATTTGATTCAATCGGTTGTTTGTATTGATAATGATGTTATTATAAGAAAAAAAATTTAATTGTAAGATTTTTTATTTAATTTGTATTGATTTAGTCAGGGTCAATAAGGTTGAATCAATTTTTAATAAAAAAAGTTAATAAAGATACGTAGTAGGAAAAATTATTTTATAATTTTAATTATATTAAAATTGATATATATTTTTTAAAAATATTAAATAAAAATAAAAGATATAATCAAAATTGAGAGTTTAAACATGAAGAATATATAGAGAATGTATAGATTTTTAAATTTTTATTTTTATATTTTAAAGTTATATGTATATATTGTTTTTATTTTTACTTATTAGTTCGTAAGAGAATGATTAGAAAATTTGTTCGGTTGATCGGATAAAATTTTAATGGATTCACATCAATTTAGATTTTTATTATTTAATTTATTTAACTGAATCGATTGGTCCAATAAAATTTTAACTGGTTCACATTAATTTAGATTTTTATTATTTGAATTGATAGATCTTGTCAATAAGGTACTCATTTTCAACTGAATTGCTTAAATTAGTCAGCTTGATCCAATGTTTAAGTTGGATGTTTAATGATTGATTGATATTTTTAGAGTGTAAATCTCAATTCAAATGTAATCATGATAAAATGATTCAAGAAGTTGATGATTTAGTTTCACTTATAGGAAAGATATATGTTTAGGGGGAATTTCACTAGCTTACTTGTTATTGATACAAAAAGCATCCTCCTCTCTTGGATTATATAGAAATGGATAATTAACTCAACCTTGTTATTTATAGGACGAGTTACTTTTGATCATGAACCTCATGGGATCTCCTATGATCTCACGATTTAATCATCAATAGAATAAACGATAGTAACCATCCAACCACTATTAAAATAAATATCTACATAAATATCGACGCAACGGCTGTGCGCTTCATCTTTAGTCAACAAGTCTCTTCGGCTGGTTGGTAGATCGGGTTGGATCCAACAAGAAATCAGGTTACCGGGTCAAGGTTGGATCCGGAAGAAAACTGGATCCGCTGGGATAGGAGACAACCTAACTTGATGGGTTGAGCCACAAAAACTTATTCGGAAGATTTTGCTCCCCTCGCCACTCACGAAGATGGTGGCGGTGGTAATTATTTTCGTTGGCAGTTGGCCGGAATGATGGTTAATGGTGTTGCAAGCAGTGACGATACGAGGTGATGGTGAACGTCTTGCTGGGGACAACAGTAGTGATAGTGGAAGGGAGTGACAGGAAGAGAACGTTAGAAGATGACACAAAACCAAATAATAACGTAGAATCATACAGCATAAAAATTAATAACAAGTACAATAGCTCACAAACGATAATATAGAAATCAATATTTTAAAAATCCAACCAATCACTAAATTAGTCCGGTACCAATTTTGATTCTCAGCAGTTCAATTGAACCAGCCACTAAATTCGTCTGATGTAAATTTTGATTCTTAGCAGTTCAATCGAACGAACCTAAATTAGTTTGGTGCTAGTTTTGATTCTCAGTAGTTCAATTGATAGTTTAAATTTAGTTGAATCGGTGATGATAATCATGACATTATCATTTTGACGAATAAGAAAAAAATTAAACCGTAACATTTCTGATTCAATCTGCACTTGATTAATCAAGTTGAGTTGGGTTCGATCGGTGTTTAATTGAAAAATATTAAAGATATATTCTGGAAAATTCCTCTGACAAGCTTTGTATTTGGACTCAAATCATTTCAGAGCTGAGTGCGTTGAAATGAGCATATTGGTATCCATTAGGCATGGATTAGGTTAGTATATCATGCAAAATATGAGAACTTGCATTATTGATCAAACTTTATTTAAACGTGTCTTAGATATGTCATACTATATAAGGATTTATCTCGTTGCAAAGTTTTTAATTGATTCTTTATTTCTAAAAATCTAAGCCAATTGTAACTAAAGTTACGCACGCGGGAAACACGACAAGAGCATAATTGAATCAAAATGAAGGGCATTTTGCACCAAAATGGGATTTTCTTGGATCCTAACGTTACTTCTACCTTGTCGCGGCGCCAACGCCCAAAACCCAAGGCGAGTCCTTGTAGTTCTCGTTCCTCTGGAGGAAGCGAGTGTGTCTCCACTCTGCTAGGGTGAAAAGCTCCCCCGGGCCTCTCTTTGTTGAAGATCCTTGGAGGTAACATTGTGTTGCTGGGCTGCTAAGAGTGTACCATCTCACCCCCCATTCCACCATTTTGTATCCATCCTTCTACACTCTCCCTCACCATCTCTATATTTATTACATGCTCACAATTTGATCATAACTGCATGAATCGCTTCTTAACTCATAAATGACTGCTATGGTTATATTCATTATTCTAACAACAATGATACAATGATTGCCTCTCTTAAAATTCTTTGCTCTATGTTATAGTTTCCTTCTGCTCTAGATTGTGAGCCATAAATTGGGTACGTACTTCTTTCCACTCTGTACGCATGGAATGGATGATTCAGAAGAGAAGCTTATTCTATATTTGAAAGAGCTGGGCAGATCTATAGAGGATAACAGTGAAAGTGATATCCTTACAGTAGATGAAGAGGACATTATAGATGAAGATATTTGGGGGAAAACATTGTATTTCAAGATCAAAACCAAGAAGACTGTCAAATCAAGGGGGTTGAAAGAAATGCTGCTGAAAGCCTGGAAGTTGAATGGAAATAGCTCGAGTATTCTACACTCAGAAAGTGATTGTTGGTTGGCAAGATTCCAGTCCAAGAATGACGTGCAAAGAATCTGGGACTGTTCCCCCCCTGGCATTTTGAAGGAGACCTGATTGTATTAGAAAAAGCCAGGCCAAGAACCCTCCCCGGATAATTTAAATTCAAATATGCTGCTTTCTGGGTTCAAATACTTGGTGCTCCTCTTGAGCTGTATACTGCTCCTGCAGCTGAGAAGATGATTCACTATGTTGGGGAAACTGTCGACTTCGACCAATATGCACAGATGAATTATAGCTTTCTTAGAGTCAAGGTGCTCATAGATACAGATACTCCCTTAAAAAAATTCACAAGATTCAATTTCAGGGATGGTTCCATTATGCAGCTTGCAAGCAGATATGAAAATCTACCGAGGTGCTGCACCTTCTGTGGGATCATAGGTCATGTGTACATGTGGTGTGATCGTATTGTGGAGATTAAAAGCTTAATGAACCAGTCCTCTTTGATGAAAATTAAAGCAGAAGCTGAAGAGAGTATGAAACCAAATTATGGGAATGAAATCAGAGCTCGTTCCTCCATGTTTAATCGTCCAGGAAGGGTAAATACCCTCAAACAAGGGGATGAGGTCACCACTTCAAACTCATTGGGGTTGGGGAAACAATTGACGAATTCCATCATGAGAATTGAGGAAGAAGCTGTTGTTCGCTCTGAATTAGGTTTTAAAAGCGTCGTGTTGTAGTATATATTGAATCAGTGTAAAAAATAGATAATATTTATACTCGAAAGAAATTCGAGGTCGTTCGCTGGGAACAAGTGGCAATTCAATCTCAAAATCACAATTCTAGGTAAAAGATATAAGCGATTGCAATCAATATTGATTCAAAATGATATAGCGAAAATTTCCAATAGTAATGTACAAAAAAAAGAGAAGTTAAAATGGTGATTTGAATCACCAAATTACCCTACAATGTTAAGCTTTGCAAGCTACTCAAAGTAATAGAATCATATAAGCCAAGCAAATCTCAATTTAACCAACAGAACCAAGGTATCAGCAAAGATTAGACGACAGAATAGGTGCTCAGACGCCTTAACCAATGCTTAGTAAGACAAAGGCAAAGGCCTCTTCCTCTCTTCTCTTCAACCCTCAGGGAGAGGCGTAGGCTTCTCTCTTCTTCTCTTCTTCTATCTTCTTGAGCTCCAAAGAAGGCACGGCACAGGGCTCAGCACACTAGCGGAGGCAAAGGCCTCTTTCAGATCTCACAAGTGTTGAGAGGAGGGCGGCAGAGCAAAACCCCCCCTCTCTCCTCTCTTTTTCTCTTCTTCCTCTCTCAGAACCAGCAAACCAAAATAGACCTGGGTATCCAGGTAAACGGACTGAGCCCAGACCCAGGAGGCGTGAGCGCGGGTGAGGGCGTGCGTATGCACGTACGTGCGGGGACCTCACCCCCTGTGCGTGCTGAGGTGAATAGCCCGTGGCACTTTTTCAATTTATGCGCCTTTACGCACCCGTCAGTAAACGAGGTGGGACTATGTTGTCCCCCTATTCTTCGCATGCAGCTGCAGGAGGTAATGCCTCCAATTGAAGGGGAGGGAGTTGTTGTGGTCTTCAGTCCAGGACTTGGGACAGATCTTGGATACACTGCACGTCACCTGGGTGTGGATTTAGCGAAGAACACGGCCACAGGAGCTTAAATGATTTCGAAGGAGGTGGCGGCGAAGATCCGGCAGCAACCTAAAACCAAGAACATGGGTTAAATGCCCTAATCAGTATGCTTAGAAGGTTCACCGGACCACGGCGAGTGTAACGGTGGCCGTGGTTTGGTGTGTATGCATGTCTGGAGGGCAGATGGTGAGGCAGATGAGGGCGGACGGTGGGTGTGTTCGGCGGGAAGGTAGAGGGTGTTAAACCCTAAATTTCTTTAGGGCTTTTGGAGGGTGAGTCGTGGTGGAGGTTTTGAACTTATTGGCGAAGTGTATGGAGTTGTGGAGTGGAGGAGATGCTTCGCTAGAGATGTGGCTGGAGGCGGAGAAGATGAAGTGCGGGGGAAGTGATTGGCGGTCGTGCATGTGTCGTAAGTGTAAGAGAGAGAAATAGAGTGAGAGAGAGTGTGATAGAGGGACTTAGCTAGGTGAAAGAGAGGCGGAGGTAGCTGGTTTTGGTCAACCAGCGCCGGAGAAGGAGGAGAGATCGGCAAGATGACGACGACAAAATAAATAGAGAAATGCCCTCCCTTTGGCTGGGGAGGGTTGCGAGTAAGAGAGGAGTCAAGGAAGCCAACCAATTTGGTCATTGGACGGCCGGAGGAGGATCGAAGGTCATCGAAGCAAGGGTTTTGATGGCCAGGGAAGGAGAATCTAAGGGGGTTGACGCACCAAAACTTGCTGAGGAAATGTGCAAGGCCACGGGGGTCCTTTTGTAGGGCTTTAGACGAAGTTCTAAGCTTGGAAAACAAGCTTAGAACCTCCAGGCTTCTCTCCAGCGTAAGATACCCAATCAATCAAACCATTCGCATTGGGATTCTAGAGGGATTTAGGATCCCTAAATGGGCTCATTTGGAAGGTAATTACTTAACGAGTTTCCCTTTCAATTTTGAGAGGGATTCGTCAAGAAATCACAAAGATCTTACCCTTTAAAGGTCGCCAGAGTTTGTAGGATTAGGATTTCATGGCAACAGGGACCCTTTTGTGAATACGATGATAAAGTTAGGGATTGAAATGCAAAGAATTCAAAAGTTATGGGCATATGTGTGAGATAAAAGAGTCAAACAGGACTAAATTGCAAACTAGGTTAAGATGATCTCAGATTATGCCTAAATTTTGGTACAAACCTAATTTTGACCTAAGGAATTCAATGGTATAGTCAGATTTTGATTTTGACCTAGTTTGACTGGGTAATTTATGCAAAAACCTAAATTAGGGTAAAAATCTGCCTGTAGCTCTATTTTAGGCCAAGACGGGTTCCAATGGTCAAAGCAAGCATACCAAACCCTAGAGAATATTTTTTTATGAATTTTAGAGGATTTAGGAGAGTTTTATCCTAACCAGAACCTCAGTTAATTAAGCGAATTTGTTTTTAGGATTTTGGAAGTCATTTAATTCTCAAAACATGCGAAAATCCTTTTCTATCTGTTTTAACTCACTTGTTAGACTTTTAAGTCCATTTGACCTTTATCTAACTCCTGAGAAAACCTGTGGTTGTTCTACATTCAAGATATGATGATAAAATTATAGTTTTAACCCTGTTTTCTTGTCTTTCTCTCAGAATGATTGTGCAGTGAATTAGGGCTCTTTGACGGTTATGTAAGAGCTTTTATTCCTTGATAATGACTAATTGAGCTAGTTATGTCTCATGATGGTGTTCCCATCAAAAGCAGCAACCCCAAGAATAGTACTGCCATTAATAGAAGGATTTAAGCATATCTCAACATTTGCAGGAACATCACTTCAAGCCATGGGTGGGAATACCCTCTCTAACAATTCCAATAAAACCATACTCCAACACCTTGAAAATAGCAACCCTTCTGTAACCCATGTACAAACAAGCCCACTCCACCAAACACCACAAAGCCCACCCCACTCTTCGCCATCCTTACCTGAAATCCCATGTCAAAATAAAAAACAACCACCCCGCTTCACAGAACCCATCCCCTCCCGCTCAAATCCTCCTACAAAAAGCCTGAGCCCCACAACCACCTTCGGTCCTCATATATCAGACCAGACCCCACCCACTCACACTAAACCAAATAACAAGCCACCTACTCTGCCTATTGAACATCACCCATCAGCTCTAAGCCCAATAACTACCACCACCAATCCCCTATAGACCTTACACAATCCCTCTACCACCTCCAAATCTCTTCAGACCTCACACAACCCCCTTCACCCTCAACACCATACCATCCTTAACCTCTACCACTCCCATCACCCATCCAACCCCCATCTCAAGAGATGGGCCAAAAGACTAAAGGACAGAGCTTGTGTAAAAATTCATTATGGGAGAGATAGAGCCAATGTCTTCCAGACAACTGAAGACGTCTCCCCTAAAGATAAAGAACTACAACTCCCTCCTTAAAAAAAAAGGAAAGTTCAGGATACACTTATTGTTATCTTTGCACAACCAACAACTGATGAAGGGGTTATGGCAGTTGACCCCCAACAGCTGCACGAGGACAAATGAGTCTCCTCTCATGGAATTGCCATGGTTTGAGGGGAGCCATGGCAATTCAACATTTAGGGAATCTACTCAGAGCAACAAACCCCGACATTTTCTTCATTTCTGAAACACATTGTCAAGAAATACATCTAGACAGATATAAAAGGAAATTTGACAGTTACATTTGGTACTCGATTGGAGTTGTTGGGCAGTCGGGTGGCCTGGCCATATTGGTGGGGGAAAATATACAACTCCATGTCAGACATAAAGACACAAATTATTTCTTGGGTGAAATTACAAATTTGGGGCTAGGTATCTGGCACCTACTCTGTGCCTATGGAGTTCCTCATGGAAGAAACAAAAAAAGCCTCTGGAATGGATTGATCTCACTTGTCAAAGATTATGATAAATTACTTGTTACTGGAGATTTTAATACTATCCTTTCTTCGGTTGATGATGGGAATACCATCATAAGCCATAACTAACTCAATTTGGTCTAATAAGGTTGATAAAAGCTTCTACATATCCTTTAGAAGGTCATAAGGGCACATTATCCTATTTTGAAAAGAAGAGAAGATTACAAGGTTATTTATGCAAAATTAACAGCATTTCATAAATACGGAATAACCATGGGATATCTCAGGGGTTTATTAAAGGTCAAATGGTCATTAATGTCCAATAAGTGGGTTCACGTAGAACAAAATGAATTTTCACGCATTTCAAGAATTAATGGACATCTAAAATCCTAAAAACTGACCCGCTTAATTAACTGAGGTTTTGGTTAGGATAAAATTCATCTAAACCTTCTAAAAATTATATACAAATATTCTCTAAGATTTGATATCCTTGATTTGACCATCTGAACCCAATCTGACCTAAAATAGAGTCTTAGACAGACAATTGGCCTAATTTAAATTTTTACACAAATTATCCAGTTAAACTTCGCCAAAACCAAAATCTGACTTCACCATTATATTCCTTGGGTCCAAATTTGGTTTGTACCAAAATTTGGACCCAATCTGTGATCATCTTAATCCTGGTTTGACTTTCTTTCAAAGTGCCCCTCAACATTTAAAAATATTACAAAAAGCCCCCCAACTTCTTCATCTTCTTCATGAATAGGTCCCTATTACCATTGGAACCTTCCATCCATACATGGAAGGTTTCAATTGAGTTTTTCTCCCCGATTCTACGGCGGATCTCTCTAAAAAATGAAAGGACTCCTGACGAGATCCTCTTCCATCTGAGCTTGTTCACGACCTTCCAAACCCGTCCAAAAGCTCGTGCGAACTCTTGAAAACTCCTAAACCTATACCACAAAATCTGAGCTTTTCAAGCTTGTTTCCAAGCTTGGAGACTCGCCCTTATGCCTATAAAGGACCTCTCTTGCCTGCCTCACCTCCTTAATGAACTTTTGGGCCAAAAATATCCTCTCTTCCCTACCTTCGGCCCGCTCCACGTTCATCTCCGGTGACCTTCATCCCCCAGCTTCTTCGCCGGCCGCCACATACCAAAGGTGGTTGGTTTCGACTCTCCTTTCTTTTCCGCACCTCGCAATACCAGCGAGGTGTCTCTTAACCCTCTGTCATCGCCGTTCTACCCCACCAGAGCACCTTCCTTCTCCGGTGCTGGCCATATCGCAACTGGCACCTCCTCCGTCTCACTTCATCCAATATCCACTTAAATCGATCCCTTGACCTCGACTAATCATCCCAACAACACCAACAATCCGCTTCGACCACCAACTCGCCCACACATCGTCCGTATTCCACCTCGTCGATGTACCTCTGGCGAGTTCACACGGCTGCCATGCTCCACCAAACTGGCCACCACTGTTCCCTACACCATTGCCGCATCCTAGAGACCAAAACCCCTCAAGAAATTGAGGGGATTGGCCGTTCAGTTGTTCCACTGAACAACCCCTTTTCCACCTTCGTTTTTCACGGTCGCCAGCCATCTCCGACCACTTCCATGGCACGCCACCACCACCATTGCCTTTGCCGCACTCGCACGCTTCTCCCGAACGTTTCTGACTTGGCCATTAGGCCGTACTTTCTATTTCAGGTGTCATCCTCCGGCTGCCATTGACAGAGCTACTTTAAGTAAGCTTGAAGTTGAGTTCTTGCTCCAGCAGGCCCAGGCGCTACCTTTAGGCGACGCGGAATTCGTCTTGGAGAGTGCCCAAGTCTCCAATTGAAGGAGTTTCCCTCTTTGTTGACTGCAATCAAGAACTTTACCTCTTGCTGCTACCTTACGCGAAGAACAGGGACAGATAGTCCCACATCGTAGGATTAGGAGTGGGAAGCATTGCATAAGTTATTTTTGTGAACCCAACTCATCGCCCAGTACACGAGGTGTTGGGTCCATCCACACACACCCTCACTTGCATACCTGCTTAGCCCCACTGCTCGCCTGTGATCACTCTCACAGGTGTGCACCCGGTTCTGGATCTCATTACCCGATTAGTCGGGTTTGAGAGAAATAAGAAGAGAAAGGAAGAGAGAGTGGGGGGGGTTGCCTCGCTCTTTAACTCTCTAACACTTAGACGAATTCCGAAGAGGCCTTTGCCTCTGTTGTGCATGGCTGCTAAGTCTCTCTGCTGAGGCTTGAAGAGAAGAAGAGAGGCCTTTGCCTCTGCTAGTTAAGGCATCTGAGCACCTATTCTGACATCTGATATTCTGAGAATTTGATACTGTGGTTAAGTTGTCATATATTTAGTGCTTGTAAAACTTAAAGAGTAATTTGGTGATTCAAATCACCATTTTACTCAAATCTTTTTGCACTTTCAAGCTTGAGCTTTCTGATATATCATTTTTTATTATTCTTCTTGTTATAATTACTTATATCTGTGGTGATATTGTGATCTTTAAGATTAATTGCAATTGATTACTCCTTGTGTTTGACCTCAAATACCCTTTTGAATTCAAGTTATAAATTGTATTTGTTTACGCACTATTTCGGCTATATTGCAACGAAGTGATTTTAAAATCTCGATTTCGCGCATTAACATTTTGGCACCGTTGCCGGGGAGGAATGCGCAATTTGATTTCTCTGATTACAATTTCTGATCTAGTACTAACTTGATCTATCTCTTTTACTGGGATCTATGCAGGGATTCATTCGAAGAGATCGGTCGCACATCAAACATTCTAGGGGTAGGTAAATTTCATCTCCTTCTTAAGCCTCTGATTATAGGAAGAGCTAAGAAATCAATTAGGATCAACTTGTATTTCATACTTAGAATTAATCATCTCAAGTTTCCTGATTTGATTTGTTTTTAGAAAAATCCCAAACTTGATTTTTGCACCTATTTGGGATTTAAGACACCTAGGGCTACTCACCTTCTTGATTGAGCCCTAGGTGCCGATTTGGACAAAATTGATTGGACCAATTAGAGCCAAAGTTAGGGTTTCCACTTTAGGGTTGAGGATCACACTTGCTTAAAGAAGAATCTATTCTCCCAAATTGCGTGTGTCCTAAACCTTGATTTAAATTACTTAACCAAGCAAACCCTAAAAGCAAGCTCTAAACACCCACTTGAATCATAAAATTGGGACCTAATAATCTCAGGACAAATCAGATGAAATTGACTTACCTTATGGGGTCAACCAATCTTCAAATTAGGTCACCACTCACAAATGCATCTTAAAGTTCGAGTGGAATCCTAAGCACCTCATTTAAACTTAAAATTGGTAGACTTAAGAGGTCAAGTTATCCATTCTGGTCTACCTGGATCCGCGGTGACAAGGAAGGTCGGGTGGGGGAAACCCTGTAACCTGTGGGGTGCTCTACCGTCTAGGGGTCTTCGCGGGACTCTCCCTTCCTGGCTGCCCAGGTATTTCTCAGGTGGACGACTTTGTGATCTAGAGGTATCATCCACCTCAAACCTCTATAGTCATTAAAAAGATATTTGGGTGTCTTGATTGGGTTTGTCACACCTTCTTTCCCTCATCTACTCCATCGGTGTACGTTTGGAAGGAGGTCCTTAAGACCACCCTTGAGGCCTCCACTAGTTTTTCACTCTCGTCGAGGCCAAGCCTCGACTTCTTTATTTATGCAACTACCCGATCACATCGATATCTCTTCCAACTCTTTGTTGTAGCGATCTATTAAGGGTTTATATTATCATCGTCGTAGTTCAAATCCTTAATCGATCGAACAACAAATACAATTTATAACTCGAATATAAGTTCAAGGTCAAACGCAGGGAGCAAGTAAGAATTCAAGTGCTAATCTTAATGAATATATATATGAGCATAATAATTGAGCCAAGAATGATATTCAAGGAAGAATAATTTAAAAATTGATCATCAATCTATAACATGAGTTTGACATAGCAAAAAGAATGGAAATGATCCTAAAAAGTGGTGATTTAAATCACCTTTTAGATCCATATTTAAACATGTATCTTAAACATAGTACTTAAATTATTCAACAGTAACATAGACAATGCTCAATCAAACGAGAGGTACTTAGATGCTACAGTGCAAAGGCACTGTTCATCTTCTTCAACTCTTCTCTTCCTTCTTTCTTCTTCTTCCTTCTTCAGCATGCACAGGCTCTCTGCCTTTCTTCTCAAGCCTTCTCTCTTCACACACAAGGGCTATGCACCCTTCAAATTTGGCTAAGTGTCGCATAGGGAAACTTCTTCAGAGAGCAAAACCCCCCTTCCCCTTGCTCTCTCTTTCTTTCTTTCTTCTCTTCTTTCTCTCTCAGATGGCTGGGTAATTGGATTGCGCGCACCCGAGTCCAGGCTCACTGGCAGTGGTGATGAGTGAGGAGTGAATATGTTAGGTCAGGTTGGGTTGGGTGTGCAGGTGAGCGGGTGAGCGGGGACCTCAACCCCAGTGTCTCGAGGCAGACAGTCGATGTAACAAAAACAACTTAAGTGTTGCTACATGCCTCTCCATGCCTGATGTGGGACTAAAAGTCCCCTCCTCTCATGTGCCGGCAGGTGAAGATGTCCTCAATTGGAATGGCAGTAGATGGTGTGGTCTCCAATTGACCACCTGGGAGTGATCCTGGAGTGTCTACATGTCCTGGAGTGTGCACCTGGGGCGTTCGTTGCCTGGAGCTTGAAGAACGAAGGCGGCGATGGCAACGGTGGCAGAGCTCCGGCGATAACCTGTGATCACAAATATGGGCTTGAAAGCCTCGGTCAAATGGCTTAGAGGCTTCGCCCAAGCAAGGTGAAGATGGTGGTTTTGTATCGTGAAGGTGTATATGGTGGTGTGTTGGAGTTGGAGGAGGAGCGTGAGGGTGGGTGAGTTCGGTAGGATGGTAGATAGGTCAATAGGGTGAAATAGGAGAGGACTTTTGGTCGTAGTGGAATGGTGGAGCTTTTGGAAGTGGAACGGAGTGGTTTGGTGGTCTGTGGTGGTGGCGTGGGCTCATCGGAGCCCTTTTCAGACTTGGAGAAGACGGAGGGGGAGAGTGTGAACGGCGGTCAAATTTGGAGGATAAGAGGCCAGGGAGATTAAGGTGGTGTTGCGAAAATATGCGTGATTTGTAATTAGGATTTTCAAATCGTTGTAACACGCGAATTTGTAAACGCTTTTAAATTTTATAAACCTAGATAGGGAGAGTATCTAGGGTCGTCCAAGGAGGTGATGCTTGCAAAATTCTAATCTCTTACTTGAAAATGGAAATCAACTTTCTTTTTAATAACAAGGTGATGCGATTTTGATTGCGGAAAAGACTTACACCTAATAGGTAAAATCTAAGTGGCAAAAATTGATTTCTTTCTAAGCTCACCCTAGGCACGTGGAGGCCTAGGGTAATTAGAAAGAAAGAGTGAAAATTTACTAAAGGAGAAGTAACAAGAATTGCAACAAAGACTAATTGGGAAAAAGGAAACTTCAATTGATGGAAAAAAAATGTTTTACACAAAACCTAGTAGAGAAATGCTTCTACTACTAGCAAATAAAAGGAAATAAAGAGAATGCAGAACACTAATCCTCTGAATGGTGAAGAAGAGATGGTTTTGCTCCAACTGCAGCTGCTTACGCAGTAAAAAGAGCTCCTTCTTCTTGCAAAGCTCCTCCAATGGTGTGGTCTCCTGGCAAGCCCAAGGGGGGGCGTGCTTGATCTCCTTCGAGGTGGATGGAATTCCACCTTCAAAAGCCCTCCAAAGGTGGCGTGGACCACCTTTAATTCCTCCTCCAAGGGTGGTTGTGTATCACCCTCAAATCCTCCTCCTAGGGTAGGCATGTGCCCTAGGTCTCCTTCCAATGCCTGGTTTCTTCCCTTGGCTGGCGTGGGCTCAAGAGAGAAGAGAAGAGGGGAAGGCACCAAGGGGATAGAGTGTCCCCTTAATCTTCTTCTTCTCTTGGCCTTCTATGTAGGTAGAAGTATAGGTAGAAAATATGTAGCCAAAGTTGATCCTAATGGTGGTGGTAGGGGGTTTATATAGAAGTGGTGATGGGGTAGGGGTAGTTAATGGATGGAGGGCTAGGATGGGTTGTAGAGGGTGGTTATAGGATCCTAGGGTTGAGAGGGGTGGCGCCAAAATGGATGGGTGCTTCATGGTTGGCGCCAACCCTAGTTGAGAGCTTGGGTTAGGTTTAGGTTAGTGTGTTGTAGGGTTGAGATGGAGTTGTAGGTGCTGGTTGTTGGAATCTATGGTGGGTTTTATTTGGCTCCATATGAGGAGGTGTTTAGTTGTAGGTTAGGTTGAGTTGGCACCAAAATGGGTGTGGTTAAGGGTTGGTTAGGTGGCGCCAACTCAAGGGTTCTAGAAGGTGGGTAGGTGTAGGGCAGGGATGGCCTTATAAGGTGGTGGTTATGTGGTGGATGGTTGAGGGTAATTGGCGCCAAGTGTGGGGATGTGTAGGGGGTAGTTATGGT
Organism: Thalassia testudinum; assembly: GCA_037157565.1. Lineage (NCBI taxonomy): Eukaryota > Viridiplantae > Streptophyta > Magnoliopsida > Alismatales > Hydrocharitaceae > Thalassia > Thalassia testudinum. The sequence continues at coordinate 141,445,970 of JAZHRO010000036.1, forward strand.
GGGTTAAGTGGAGTTGGCACCAAGTGTTGGAGGGTTAAAGGTGGCGCCACTAGATGGATGGTGGAGATAGGTTAAGGGGGGATGATGGGGCTTCAAGTTGGCTCCACATTGAAGGGATGTGGATGCTCTTTTGGCGCCAACTTGAAGTGGGTTAAGGTGGTGGTTATGGGTGGCTTTGGAGGGAAACTTATGTGGCCTTTGGTGGTGGTGGTGTGAAGAGTCATGAGGGTTGGTGGCACCAACTAGGAGTGGACTAGTTAGCTTGCTTAGGTGGTGGACTTGGAGTAGTGGTTAGGGTGAAGTTAGGTTAGGGTTTAGATGGATGGCCATGGAGGTGGAGCTAGTTTTGAACTTAACTAAGCTAGCTAAGCTAACTTAGCTAGTAGAGTAGAGGTGGTGGAGCTAGGGTTTCATGAAGGAGGAGCTGGAGAAGATAATCTGGAGCTGGTGGCTATTGTACTTGGAGCTGAATCTGCTGAGGTAGCTTCATGGGGAGCTCAACTACTAAGCTAAGCTATCTAGTTCTTATGATAGTAGCTAGGCTTGGGTAGTTGAGCTAAGTTGAGTTGGCCTCAACCTAGCTGGAGCTAGGTTGAGCTGGAACTGCCTTAAATGAGAGCTCTAGAGCTAGCTAAGCTACTAGTTGACAAGTAGTAGCTCAGCTAGCATGGAGTCCAGCTGCCATGAGCTGGGTGGAGTTGGAATGAGCTGGGCCTGAGCTGAGATGAACTCCTGGATCTAGCTAGAGTTCCCAGTGAACTGATGGGAGCTGAGATGAGCTAGACTCAACTAAGTTGAGCTGGATCAGAGCTAGCTTGAGCTGAGATGAGCTGCCCTGAGCTGCCATTCAGCTAGGATGAGATGAATGTACCCAACTCTAATCCAAAGGAGCTGGTATCCAGCCATGATGAGCTAGAATTAGCTGAGTCCTAGCCTAATTGAGCTTCCTCTTCACCAGTTGCCTTCAAGAGTGCTAGGGTTTTAGGGATCTGTCAATCTGTTTATCCCTAACACTCCAAGAAACACATCAAAGCACAATAAAAAGTAAAATGCATGCCTAACCTAATTTATGCCTAAATGTAACTCAAAAACTCGTTTGCGAAGCAAAATCCTAAGTGTTAGGTTTATTTTAATGTATAAGAATGATGATAAACTGGCATTTATCAGGAGGAGAGGAAAAGGTTGAACCTAGTTATAGGACGAAAAGGAAAAGGAAGCCCACGCTGGTGTGATGGCCGGACGTGGGGGAGATGAACCCTTTAGTGAGGTGAACGGTGGCGAAGAAGGTTCGAAAATGACGGGGCATTAGTCGGCCAGCGTTGGAGGAAGGAGGGGAGGATCACTGTGCCTCCAATTTGACGGTTGGAGGCGTGGATGGAGGAGAACGAGGAGGGCCACTGGAGCGTAGGTCGGAGGAGGCCATAGCTGGAGAAAGAGGAAGATTTTTGGCCTTAAACCTAGCTAAAGAGGTGAGGTTTGCATCATAGGTCCATTTTTTGGCCATGGGGAGGGGTTTCAAGCTTGGAAGCCAAGCTTGTAACTCCACGTTTTTCATGCAAGTAGGACATGTGAATGTTCAAAAGGTTCGCATGAGGATTTGGGGGCAATTTAGGATTTGTGGAAGGTCTCATTTGGGAGGAAATTCCTTAAGGAATCTCCTTTTCAATTTTGGGAGTGTTTAATTGAGAATCGAGTGAGAAATCCTCGCTCGAAACTTGATGATGAAGGTCTGACCTTCCAAAAATGGTATAAGGATCTTTTTGCAAAGAATGATGATAAAGTTAGGGACCTGATTGTAATTATTTCGAAAGTTAGGAGCATATGTGTGAGAGAAAAGAGTCAAATAGGACTGAAATGTAAACTAAGTCAAGGTGATCTCTGATTGAGCCCAAATTTTGGTACAAACCTAATTTGGACCCAATAAATCTAATGGTGAAGTCAGATTTAGGTTTTGACCAAGTTTGGCTAGGTAAATTGCATAGAAATCCAAATTAGGGTAACTACCTATCTGAGACTCTATTTTAGGTCAAAATGGGTTCCAATGGTCAAATCAAAGATGCCAAAACTTAGATAATATTTTTATATAGTTTTTAGAGGATTTAGGTGAATTTTACCCTGACCATAGCCTTAGTGAATTAAGTGGGTCTGTTTTTAAGATTTCAGATGTCATTTAATTCTTGTAACGTGTGAAAACCCGTTTCTGATTACACGGACCCTCTTGTTAGACTTTAATGCATATTTGGCCTTTACTAATCCCCTGTGAAAACCTGTGGTTGTTGTACATTCATGATATGATGGTAAAATTAAAGTTTTAACCTTGGTTTCATATTGAACTTCTCATAAATGATGTGCAGTGAATTACGGTCCTTTGGCGGTTATGTAGGAGCATTTATTAATGGAATATGACTAATTAAAACTAAATATAGCTGATGATGACATTATCATCATACCCCTATGCCTAACTTTTGCTAGTCCCTTAGCAAAATCTTATGAAATGAACTTGATTTCTAGACCATGCTTTGAAGCTCAAAAGTCTTGATTCTTTCTTCTTTTTAGAAATTAGGTCAGAATGCCAATAGTAGGCCTAGAGGTACTCAAGTACCAATCAAGATCCAGACTTAACCAGCTTTAGCCTCAATCTGCCGTGAAGGTTTCTAAGGCCAACAGAAATTAACCTAAGGTTCGTTGGACCCGACGGTTAAAGCACCCATGCTTGTAACATGGTTAGTCTAGGTTCAATTTGCAGTGCGTTTTTATAAGAGAGATGGATAGAGGAAGATTTTTCATTTTTGGAGAGCTTTGTCTCTCTTTTTCTTGCTTATTTCTAGCTTTGGATTGGCTAAAAAACAGTCTGTATCGGATTCCTTGTTCCCACCATCAATCCTCGCAGGGTCCTTGGCAATTGATGTTTTGAGATAGCATTGCCCATGGCAACCCCCAGAACCCTGGCTTTCGACACTTTGGGATAGTGTTGCCCATGGCGATCTGTAACTAAATTCAGATCTTGACGATCGACATTTCGTGATAATGCCGCGGATGGCATCTGAACCAGCATAAGGTGCTTACGTGCCCCCGGTAGGATATTTAGATATCCTAGGAGACAAGTACCGAGGAGACGGCATGTTATTACTCATCTTTGAGGGAAATTTCCCGCCTCTCCGCGTCGGGAATTCATCCAAATCAACTTGTGTTGATAAGCCGCTCCTAAACTAGGTAGCCTTTTCAGAATAGAATTAAATGCTTTTGCGTGATTTTGATTATTAAATGCACTGAACCAGACTTGTTTGTGGATTAAGATGCTTAGGTTACCGAGTCCCGCAAACTAGAGGTCGGTTAACGAGGTCGAATAAGCACTAAGCCTTAGACCTAATACATAATGTGACGACCCATTCCTGGCTCCCTACAAAACCCGAGAATGGGTCGCCTCGACGAATCCCAAGACCCAGTCGTCCAGTGAGAAATAACCGAATATCCATTCATTCCACAACCATGCAAGTAATGTAATTAAGCAGCAAAAATATAAGTTGACTGTAAAGCAAGAGAACATCAATTACCACAAGATTACAAGCCATCATAATGGAACTAGTATAGTATGATCAAAAATATAATAGAAATAACATGAACTCCAGAAACTTACTACAACACTAGCAGAAGGAAACTACAACGGGGCTCGATTAGGCCCAGTGCCCTCTGCAGCTGGTGGCTCTAGTTGCTCGACTCCCTAACATGTACAAGGTTATAACATCTAGAGTTAGCTAATGCGGAGTAGAGTGGTGGTTACACATGTTATTTTACTTAACAAGCATCTTAAAAATATCATCTTCCTATTCCAGTTATCATATTACGTGTTGCTGATATGAGTATTCTAATTTGGTTCCATTACATTTCTCAATCCTCTTGTTCCCTAAGGGAACGATCTTGCTTGTAGTTTTCCTGGGATGCAGAATGTACACGTGGCATTCTCCTAACTAGGAGAGTCTCCCATGGTAGTCCTACACCCGGTCTACTACCTCGAGGTCACGGTCATGACGTAGTGGTGACTACGGCATATGTGATAAGCGCACGAGTAGCTACCCCATACTGGCACGTGGTCAGTCGTTTCCATTAACAGGTACGCCCAAACATACAACATAGAATAGCACAGGGCCTTACCCTCTTAGAATAGGGATCTCACCCCTCATAGTCTGCGTACCTTCGTCCGACTGTCCCGGTTTGCCCAGTGGGCCTAACAAAAGTCAGTGTAGGGTGGCCAGTCCTTACCCCGGGCCTCCTGGGGTGGCTTGCTCCCCCTTACACTAAGTAGCTCTCCTCGATACTACATACGCGAGGGTTAGGAGTCACAAAAGATAATGGGGTAAAAATTGCAGGAAAACCCCTACGGGTTCCAAAAATTCCAAATGACTCCAGAAAAGGGTCATTTCACCATAACAAACTTAAAGGAAGTTTCGTCCCCGAAACTTGAGCTGACTAGGGTGTGGAAATAAAATAAAGGTGCATAACAAACTTAAAGAGGATAGAAGTAGGTCAGAATGACGTACCCTCAAAAAGCTCGGGGTACTGTGCTCGCATCGTCGCCTTAGGCTCCCAAGTGGCCTCCTCGTACCGCTGGATTCTCCATAGGACCTTCACCAGGGGTACTTTGTTCCATCTCAGTGTCCGGTCGGCTCAGTCTAGTATCTGTAAAGGCCTCTCGAGATAAGTCAAGTCATCTCCCACCTTGATGCTCTCGTGGCTCAGAACATGGCTAGTGTCGACAATGTATTTCTGGAGGTTGGACACGTGGAACACGTCATGTATTCCAGGAAGTTGGGGAGGAAGGGCAAGCCGGTAAGCAACAGGTCCTACCCGCTCCAGGACCTTAAAAGGACTCACGAATCTTGGTGCAAGCTTCCCTTTCACCCCAAACCGCTACTAGCCCTTCATGGGCGAAACACAGAGGAAAACGTGATCCCCAACCTCGAATTGTACCTCCCTATGCTTCATATCAGCGTAGCTCTTCTGTCTGCTCCTGACGGTACGGAGCCGTCGATGGATCTGCTTGAATACCTCCTGACTCTGGCGTATCAACCTGGGACCAACCTCCTACTTGGTCCCCACCTCAACCCAGCTCAAGGGGGAAGGACACCTCGTCTCGTACATGGCCTTATACGGTGCCATGCTGAAGCTTGAGTGATAGCTGTTGTTGTATGCAAATTCTGCCAGGGGAAAATGCTCCTCCCAGGAACCTCTCCAGTCCAGTATGCAAGCGCGTAGAAGGTCCTCAAGGGTCTGAATGGTGCCCTTTGACTATCCGTTGGTCTGGGGGTGATATGCCATACTGAACCTCAGACAAGTCCCCAGGGCCCGTTGAAACTCTACCCAAAATTGGAAAGTGAAACGGGTGTCTCTATCTGAAATAATCTCGCGAGGGACCCTGTGAAGGCGCACCACGTTTCGAATGTAGCGCTCTGCCAGCTGTGTTGGTCCAAATGTGACTCGAATCGGCAAGAAATGTGCCGTCTCCGTTAATCTATCCACTATCACCCAGATTGCGTCGTGTCCTCGCTGTGTCACGGGTAATCCTACTACCATGTCCATAGTGACACTCTCCCACTTCCACTCTGGCACAGGAAGTGGCTATAACAGTCCTGCCGGCCTCCAGTGCTTAGCCTTCACTTGCTAACATATTAAACATTGCTGAACAAATGATCAACATCTCGCTTCATGCCCCTCCACCAGAAATCACGTCGTAGGTTGTGGTACATCTTCGTGTTTCCGAGATATATGGTGAATCTAGATCCGTGTGCCTCAGTCAGGAGCTCTCTCAACAACTCCTCGTCTCTAGGAATGCACAAGCGTCCCCTCATACGCAGAACTCCGTCCGTGAATGAGAACTCTATTGGGCTCCATGTCAATACTCGATCTCGTAGTGTCTGCAGGTATGGATCTGTCATCTGCCTAGCCATGATGCGATCTATCAGCTCTGGTTGTGTCTGTCTCGCCCCTGACACCGCCCCGCAGTGCCCCTGGGACTCCTGGGGTCGCCAACTGCTTATCTCCTCCATGAGTCTCCAACTCCGTGCCTGTAAACAAGCCAAGTGGGTGGGTGCCTTCCGGTTTAAGGCGTCCACCACCACATTGGCCTTCCTGGGATGGTAAGAGATGCTGCAGTCGTAGTACTTTAGGAGCTCTAACCAACGTCTCTGTCTCATGTTGAGTTCCTTATGATCAAACAGGTATCTGAGGCTCTTATGGTCAGTTAAAATCTCGAACGTCTCTCCGTACAAGTAATTCCTCCATGTCTTCAGTGCAAAGACCACTGCGGCCAGCTCTAAGTCATGGGTGGGGTAGTTATGCTCATGGGGCTTTAGTTTTCGTGAAGCGTAAGCGACAACGTGACCCTGCTGCATGAGCACACCCCCAATTCCTGCAATGAGGGGTCTGTGTAGACGACGAATCCGCCACTGCTGTCTAGGATGGTGAGTACAGGAGCGGAGGTTAGCCTCTCCTTCAGCTCCTGGAAATAAGATTCACACTTGTTTGTCCAGGCGAAGGGCACATCCTTCCGGGTCAACTGAGTCATAGGACGTGCGATCTGTGAGAACCCTCGAATAAACTGCATGTAGTAACCAGCTAGCCCCAGGAAACTGCGAATCTCCGTCACTGTCCATGGCCTCTCCCACCTAAGTACGGCCTCAACCTTGGTTGGATCCATAGCCAGCTGATCTCCCGAGATCACATGGCCCAAGAAGGAAGCCTGTCCCAACCAGAACTCGTACTTACTGTATTTGGCATGCATCTTGTGCCGTCTCAAAGTGTCCAAGACCATGTGGAGATGTTGTCCATGTTGTGCCTGATCTCGGGAGTGGACGAGTACGTTGTTAATAAAAACCACCACGAACTGATCCAGGTACGGTCAGAAGACATGGTTCATCAGGTCCATGAAAGCGGTGGGGGCATTGGTCAGTCCAAACGGCATCACTAAGAACTTGTAGTGACCATACCACGTGCGGAAGGCTGTCTTGGAGACGTTGGTCTCCCTGATCCTTAACTGATGATAGCCCAACCTCAGATCTACCTTTGAAAATACTGTGGCGTCTCTCAGCTGATCGAAGAGATCATCGATGTGAGGCAGTGGGTGCTTGTTCTTGACGGTGGCTCGGTTCAGCTGTCTGTAGTCGACGCATAGCCGAAGAGTATCATCCTTCTTCTTCACAAATAAAATGGGGGCTCCCCACAAGGAGGCACTGGGCCTCACAAAGCCCTTCTCTAATAGGTCCTGTAACTATGACTTGAGCTCTCGTAGCTCAAGTAGAGCCATCCGGTACGGTGCAATAGAGATGGGGCCAGTCCCTGATACTAGTGAGATCTCAAACTCGATCTCATGCTCAGGTGGTAGTCTTGGTAGTTCCTCTGGAAATACGTCGGGATACTCACGGACTACCGGAATACTCTATAAATCCGCCACGGGGCTAGGCTCTGCTATGACATAAGCGAGGAAGCCCTCGCACCCCTAGTTCAGTAGCTTCGTAGCCTGAAGCGTGGAAATGCACCTGAATCCTCCGTCTATTGGCTGTCTGTGGAACTCGAAGGGAGGCAACTTTGGTATGGAGAAAATGATCTTCCTCCCAAAGCAGTTCACTAGGGCATGGTATGCAGCCAGCTAGTTCATCCCTAGGATTACACCGAAATCCTTCATCAGGATCATGATCAGGTTAATCAGGAGACTATGTCCCCCTATCGTGACCTCGCAATCAGTGAAAACCTCCTCAGCGATGAACACCTGTCCACCTGGTCCTCTAATTAGGAATGACTCCTTTAAAACGACACTGCTTGGCCCCAAGCTGACAGCAAAATCTGTAGAAACAAACGAGTGCGTGGCACCGGAATCGAAAAGTGTGTAAACAAGTCTGCGAGAAACCGTAACCATACCTGCCACTACGGAGCCTGAAACTCTAGCAGCTCCGTGAGTCAGGGTGTTAATACGCCCCTCAGCCCTCGGTGCAGAAGAAGCAGCCATCCTCTGGGCCGGGCGAGAAGCAGCTGGCTGGTACCCTCCTTGTTACTGCTGCCCTCCTAGTCAGGCATGGTAACAGCGGCCGCCAGATCGGCCTCCAGTGCTCGGTGCTGGGAGCGTCTGCTGTGCTTTGGCTCTAGATGGACAGTCCCTCCGTATGTGGCCCGGCTGGCCACATTGATAGTAGAGGGGAATGCGACCTCCTCCCTCAGTCTGCTGCCCCTGTTGGAGTCAGTGGGTCCCTGTCTGGGGCCCCCAAAGTTCCCTGGTGTACCCACAGAATGGGACGGCTCCCCCGTTAGTGCCGTGTGCCTCCTCTTGCGGCGGCCTTGTGAGTGCTCCTACTGGTAGGGCCTCTTTCATCCTCCCCTGTCGTCTCGCACAGACGGGTTGGTCTCCTCGTAGGTCATGGCAACCTCGACCACATGGAAGAAGGTAGGCAGCTTCAGGGGCTTTACATATCCCCTAATGGTAGGTTGGAGGCCCTCAGTGAACCTCCATAGGCGCTCCTCCTCAGTAGATGCAACTGTCGGGGCGAAGCGTGACAGCTCCAGGAAACGTGTACGGTACGCGCTAACCGTCATCGCCCCCCGACGGAGAGTGTGGAACATCTCCTCTAATCCTGTCAGGTCTGTGGGAAGTACTACTCGTAGAAGAGCTCCACAAACCGGTCCCATGCCAGCTCCCCCTCCTCCTGCCCCCAGAGCGCCCTCCACCACCTGTGGATTGCACTCTCTAGCTGATATGTGGCGAAGGCCACGCGACACTCTGCAGGAGGACGGAGCGTGTCGAAGATCTTCTCCATCTGCTCTATCCAGTCCTCAGTTTCAGACGGGCTCTCCTTCCCCCTGAAGGAAGGGGGCTTCAGCTTCCTGAACTGGCTAAAAATCTCGTGGTGGAGTCGCAACGGGGGAACAGGTGCAGCTCCAGGCAAAGAGGACTCGTGCCCCGAAGTGTCTGAAGAAGGTGGGGGTGGTGGAGGATCACCCCCTCCCCTTCCAACTCATCCAGCGTCGTGGTGGCTTGCCTGCTTCACGGAGGACTCCCCCTCCGTATCCCTAGGAAAAGGCGACTAAGGAGGAGGCTGCTGGAGCTCCTCCTGTATGAGATATCGGATCAGTTGGGTAAGGTCCAGGGCCTGAATGCTCGGAAGGAGGGGTGGAGCAGTCCCATCCTCGATCCTTGCTTGCCCTCCCCGACAACCACGCCCACGGCCACAACCACGTCCGTGGCCTACCTCAAATCCTTCCTGACGAGGCATCTCCTGCACGGAGATTGAAGAGAAGGAACTGTCGATGACTGTATGATTACAAAGGAGAGGTAAGACTCGGAAGGGACAACCAAAATGATGTGATGGCCATTATAGCTACATGTACGAGCGTGGTCATTTCCATACCATTTGGTTCATTTCTCGGGATGACCTTACTTTGATATCATCTTGTGATAGCCCATTCCCAGCTCCCTACAGAACCCGAGAAGGAGTCGCCTCGACAAACCCCAAGACCCAGTCGTCCAACGAGAAATAACCGAATATACATTGGAATGGCAACCGCTTTGGCTGTTTTTGCGTCTTTATGTTTATTACAGTAATGTCGTTATAGTATAAGATGAGACAGCTACGGTTGTCATTACCATACAAATTTTTTACTCGGAAATAGTTTTCCCGAGGTCAAACTCAGGGAGCTACTGGATTCTAGAAGTACAAAGTTTTCTTTATTACAAAAATAAGAGAGAGAGGGAGAGATAGATTTTGGTTTTTGGCTTCTTCTTCTTCTCTTCTTTCTCTCTTTGCTTGTCTTCTTCTTCTCTTCTTTCTCTTTTCTTTCTCTTCAGTTGCGGAGCCTTCTCTTTTCTTCTTCTTCCTCTCTGCTTTATCTCCTCTGAAGCTTCATCCGTCGTTTGATACCGCAGTCAGACGACTTAAACGACGGTCTGCTACAGTGCTTCCTTTTCTTCCTTCACTGCTTCTTCTTCTCTGCTTTAGCAAGCCTTCTTCTTTGGTCTCCTGCCTTGCCTAGCTGCAATGCTTCTTCAGGGTTTCTTCTTCTGCTCCTCTTCTTCTCCTTCCTACGGCTAAGTGTTATAGGGCACAGCAAAACCTAACCCTTCCCTCTACTCGCACGTCTCTCTCTCTACAAACCGTTCACAGGAAGCTCTCCCAGAGCCACGGGTTAACGGGTCGGATAACGTACCCGTGACCAGGTGCACCGGCGTGGGTGGTGCGTGAGGAGTGCAGGGTAGTGTCAGGTCGGATCCGCCAGGTTCGCGAGGTGAATCCGCGGACAAGGTGGGTGTGATGGGCGAGGGACCTCACGCCATGTGCATTCGGAGGCGATAAGCCGTATGCATAAAATCAATTTAAATCAGTGCGGCGCTTCGAGAACTTACGATGTGGGACTAAACGGTTGCCTCTCCTCGCGCGCGCTTGCAGGAAGGCCGCAGCCTTGATTCAGTAGCTGCAGCCTCGATTCCCCTCGCTCGCCAGCTGCCTGCCTTCACACGACTCGCTCGCCTTCGCAGCAACTGATAGCCTGGAGCTCTGAAGCCTGGAGCACGCTTGGGAGCTTCTCAAGTCGTCGCCAATGGCGGCCGGGGCAGCAGACCTGTCTAGCACAAAAAGGGCCTTTCGGCCTAATCAAACCACTGGGGGACCTTCGCCGTGGTACGGCAAAGGTGGTGTGAAGTGCAGCCGGCTGCGGGACGGCCTAGGCGTGCGTGCCTAGGTCGTCCTGTGGCCGGAAAAATGGGTGTGATCGGGGGTGAGTTGTGGCGGTGTAGAGTGGCAGTGGATGGGCGGAGGATGTTCCATGTGATGAGGTGGAGCTTTTGCGACGGTCGGTGAGTCGTATGGAGTTGCGGAATGACGGGGGCGATTCGCCGGAGGTTGGCCAGAGGCGAGGAAGGTGATGGTGGACTGGGACAGTCGAGGGTTGGTTTGAATGAAATAATGTGGGGAAAAGAAAGAAGGGAAAATGGGGAGTAGTTCTAACTTACTTGCAGGGACGAAGGGGGATGGCGGAGCCACCGGCTCGTACCTGCCGGAGCTGGGGAAGAAACACCCAGAGGGAGAGAGCGGCGACGAGGAAGTGGGCAGGGGGATGCTGGCAGGTACAACACGGCGTAGACCAGAGGGCAAGGGAAACCTTGCTTCTGGTAAGGCGGCAGAGCGACGAGGAGGAAGAGGAGAGAGTCGCCGGAAGCTGCGGGTTTCTTGTCAGAGAAGGAAGGGAGGAAATGTTGAGAGATTCTCCGCCAAGACAAGCTTGCGAGAACCGGCTGGCGATGCTGGTTCTTATAAAGGCGGTGGCGGAGGGGCGGACGCAGGGAGACGACGTGCGTCCCTCGCCGGAGTATGGTAGGAGACGAGACCCATACCTTCCGCGCGTTCGCACGGAAGGTGTGGGTGTCGTCAGGCAGCATGGCCGAGTCCCTGCGATAGCAGACATCGCAGGGAACTCCGCGTTCTCTTTGCAGGACGCCCCCCTCACCCTGCGTGGCGCCATGCTCCTCGCAAAGTCGCCGGAGCATGGTGCTGCGCAGAGACTTGCAAGAGGGACCAAAATGCAAAGAATGAAGAGGAAATTAGGGGCCAAAATGCAAGGATTTCAAAAGTTAAGGGTCAAAAAGTAAATGATGAGGACCAAATTGCAAAGTTGGTCAAGGAGGTCTCTTCTTAGGCTCAAGTTTTTATACATGACTAAGTTGGACCTAAGGATTTTAATGGTGAATTTTGTTTCTAGGTCAGACCATGTTTGACAGGACAATTTACGTAAAGATCCAAATTAAATCATTAATTGGGCATGGTTCTCAATGTAGGTCAAAATGGGTTTCTAAAGCCAAATTGAAGGTTCTAAACCATAGAGATTATTTTTCTATGAATTTTTAGAGGGTTTAGTCAATTTTTACCTTTCCTCGAACCTCGTGAATTAAAGTGGATTTGTTTTAGGGTTACAGAATGTCATTTAATTCATTGGAGTTGTTGTAGCCCTTGTTGGATCAGATCATCCTAACTTTTTTCTTATTAGGTTAGTTTGACCTGTGTTTGGACCCTGAGTTACCCTGTTTGTAGATTGTGTTGATAAAATTGCATTTTTACCCCTTATGACTTGTTTTCTTCTTAAACTTAGAATTCTCTGAGTTAAGCCTTTTTTTGAGTTATGTAGGGGCTTTTTCTTACATATTTAGGTTAGATTGTGCTAGTTAGGGTTCATGATGAGATTCTCATCATACATTCATTCCACAACCATGCAAGTAATGTAATTAAGTAGCAAAAATATAAGCTGACAGTAAAGCAAGAGAATAACAATTACCACAAGATTACAGGCCATCATAATGGAACTAGTATAGTATGATTGAAAATATAATGGAAATAACATGAAATACATAAACTCACTACAACACTAGCAGAAGGAAACTACATCGGGGCTTGACTAGGCCCAACGTCTTCTGCAGCCGGTGTCTCTGGCTGCTCGAATCCCTGACCTGTATAAGATTATAACATCTAGAGTCAGCTAACGTTGAGTAGAGTGGTGGTTACACATGTTATGTTACTTAACAAGCATCTTAAAAATATCATCTTCCTGTTCCTATTATCTTATTACGTGTTGCTGATATGAGTATTCTAATATGGTTCCATTACATTTCTCAATCCTCTTGTTCCCTAAGGGAACGATCTTGCTTGTAGTTTTTCCACTATGCAGAATATACACGTGGCATCCTCCTAGCTGGGAGAGTCCCTGTGTTAGTCCTACACCCAGTCTACTACCTCAAGGTCACGGTCGCGACGTAGTGGTGACTATGGCACACGTGATAAGTGCACGGGTAGCTACCCCACACTGGCATGTGGTTAGTCTTTTCCGCTAGCGGGTACACCCAAATGTACAACACGGAACAACACAGGGCCTTGCCCTCTCATAATAGGGGTCTCACCCCTCACAATCCACGTACCCTCATCCGACTATCCCTGTTTGCCCAGTGGGCCTAACAAGAGTCGGTGTAGGGTGGTTAGTCCTAACCCCGGGCCCCCTAGGCCGGCTAGCTCCCCCCTATATTAAGTAGCTCTCCTCGGTACTACGTACGCAAGGGCCAGGAGTCGACGTAGAGTAGCCAAACCCACCCCGGGTCTTCACCCAAGGGGCGGCAAGCTCTACTCCAAAAAGGGATAGTTGCTCTCTTTGGTACTACGTACACGAAGGCTAGCTCATCTCCCTAAAACAAGTTCGAACAGCCGCCCATGGTGACGTGTTTTGGAACCATCCGGTTCTCCGTACTACAGTATTCTTATCCGTTCTACATTCCTCGTATGGTTCGTACATGAATTTTTCTTATTCCATATTCGGTTTGTTATGTATGGCACAGGCATCTTAGTTTCCACAGTACGAGTTCATTTTTCTATTTATAACGTAGTTCATTTTAGGTAGTACAGGCAGCTTATGATTTATTCAATCCTTCATCTCTCTATACATGCATCTTCTCGAGCCTTAGTGTTCATGTCGCAACCTAGGGTTTAATTGATTAGATGTATTTCAAGGCATGCATTTACTTCTTCCTAGGGTTCAGTTCACATCCTAGGTTCAACTAATCTTTATGCATGTACTTTATTAATTTCGAGATTAGGGTAAAAACCACGCTACTAGGGAAATCGGGTGGAATGGGGTTTCATACAGTAGCTCCCAATGTCTCCGTAGGTCCCGTATACTCGACGGACTGGCGACCTGTGACAGGGATCAACAGGTCAAAAGTATTCAAAATGACACGGACAAAGTACCATTACATAAAGAAACTCGTACGGAAACCAGAGACGTTTCGTTTGTGGAAAACCGACACCATTTGGGCCCTAAACAGCCCGAAAAACACCACCCTGACCAAAATCAAACATCTAGGAAGAGTCCCAGACATCTTAAACGTACTCAGGGGCTGACCTTGTTCAGGGCACCTTTCCTAGACGTCTGGGACTCGGTGCAGACGTCTGGGAGTGTCTTCAGTCGTCTGGAAATATGTCCAGACGTCTATAACTACCTCGGTCTCCACACTAGTGCGCTTCCCAACCTCTGACACACGTGCATGCACAGTCAGAACTTTGTAAGAAAAATAAATCGAAAATAAGCACCATCAGACGTCTGGAACTACCTTAGGACATCTGACAAGACGTCTGGTGTACTTCGCAGACGTCTGATTCTGCGGAAAAAAAATGATTTCGCAGAATCGTTGGCGAGTTCTTCTTTGCGTGCTGCTGCACCTGCAGTAGAACTTGCTACCGCAGCAGCGACAGCTCTCTCCTCCTGCACATGCCCCTTGGCTCTCTACTCTCCTTCTCCTCTCGGCTGCGGTGTGCGGAGGATGGAGGAGGGATGAGGGGGTTTAAATGGAGGAGGTATGGGGGAGGGAAAGGTCGAGAGAGAGAGAGGTGAGGGTGCCGTAGGGGAGGGGAATGGCGCGGCGTGTAGGGTGAGTGGGAGAGAGAGGGGGCGTGTACGATGAGTTGAGGTGGTGGGGAAATTGCGGGGACATCCCTGCAATTTCCCTCTCCCCCTCACAAACCCTCGAAACAAAAGATAAGGAGGTAAAAACTACAAGAAATCCCCTATAGGCTCTGGAAATTCCAAACGACTCTTGAAAATGGTCATTTCACATAAGCTTCGCATCTTCCTCAACCTCTTGAGGACTATCTAGATCTTAACTGATACGTGCATTTTTAAGCCCTAAAACAAGCCTAAGAGACCTAAGATCAGCACTCATACTAATCTCTTTGTCTCTCTGTCATTCTTAGACTTAATCTTTTTCTTTTGATTTGGTCTAGAACTTAAGTAGATTCCATAATCTTTTACTAATGACTTATCCTTTTTTGTTTCAAATTGTAACTCCTTTTTAGAATTTGAATCACTTCCTCATTTCCTCCTAAAAAATGATATGCAATTAATTTTCTCAAAATTTCCTCCCTTCTCCATTTTTTGTTTTTTCAAATTTTTTTATTTTTTTGAAATATGTAATTTTTTTTGTTAGAACCCCTCAGAAACTCGAGTTTTTTTTGTGTGTTTGCACTTTAACACCTCCCATGCCTAAGTTTTGCAATGTCCTCATTGTAAAGCGGAGGGTATGGAATCAGCTGAGTTCAAGGATTAGAACAAGGTCAAAAGGGTAGGTGAACGGGTCGAGATGACTGTTGCGGATGATTTTAAGCTCTGGTACATGTACCAGAGGTGAAGTTGGTTGTTCTAAAATTGAACTCAGAGTGCAGTAGACGTGAAACTCAAAAGGATAATCAGAAGGATTTTGGATTTTTGAAATGATGGGTTGCCTCCCGTTAAACACTAAATTCAATGCCTTTGGCCGAGAAGAAAGTGGTCATGGAGAAGGAGTGGTCAAATCAGTGGAGTTTTGTAGAACAAGCACCTTGATCAAAATCCTGCTTGGTCCAACCAAGTGCTTGTTCAGATCAACATGTTGATGATGCAGCCCAGACCCAATCAGTCTGGTGGGTTGATGAATATGAAAGCGGAACCCACTAGGTGTTGTGCATCTCAGACAGATATGGCATTGTAAATTGTGGGTTTGGCTGAGTTGATTCAGCTTGGTCAGAGTAGGGATACTCAAAAGAGAATGGATCAGTGGAGGATGTGAGATCCCTATGTGAGTGATCAGAGAAAGATGGGATGTGATTAGTAGTATGATCAAAGTCCGAATCCCAATCAAGAGATGGATAAGAATCATGTACGACCGGATCATCGAGAGGAGAATCAGAGTAGAAGTTGATTCTGGTTGCGAGTCGGGGGTAGGATCGGATTCAAGAAGGTTCTATATGTGTTGTAGAAGAGGTGGATTCAAAGAGAATCGTATGTGAGGGCTCTTCTAAAAAAGGTTTGAAAGGTAGGTGTATCTAGAGAGTCCTCATAGAGCCCATCAAAATCAAATGTAAATGCCTGGAGAGTGCTTATAGGATCATGAAAATTGGAGTCAAAAAAAGATTCAAACTCTGGATTGCATACACTCTCGGAATTTGTAGTTTCTAACTCCTGTAGATCATAAAGGAATTATTCCAAGTCAATGGAACTCAATTTTGAATCGATGATCTCGAGATTAGGGACCTCAGAGTCAGAGTCGAAGAATGGATCATAGATACTGAGGTCGTAGATTGGCTCGTAGTCGTTAGGAAATAAAGGTTCTCCGAAATCAGAGTAAGATTCGAAATCATCGGAGAATTTGTGAAGATCGTGTTCTGAACTTGATTCCGGATCAGAAGTTCCACCACAGAGTGAATCGAGATGTGGAGAAACAGCAATTTGACTTAGATCTAACCTAAACTTAGAATCTGAACTAAAAAAGGTGTCCTTATTAGGCATGGGTTCAGGTTCTTGGCTCTCAGGAGAGACCCAATTAAATCCCAACTCTTCCCGCTCCTCAGCTTCTGTGTCATAAATTTTGGTAATTTTTGACAAATCAATTTGTATCTCGGAGGAGTCTGGAGAGGTGTAGTCATCAAACATAGGCCCAGAATCGTATTTCAATTCGAAAACCTGAGTCTCATCACATGGGGACTTATCCCAAATAGGCTCGAATCCAGATTCTAGATTAAGGGTAGGGATTGGATTACTATAATCTAGGCTGGGCTCTATTAGAATGTCAAAATCTTCCTCGAGAATTACCTTAACAGGATAAGGCTCGGGATTTACATTCTCGAGGAGTTCTATTTTATGCTCATCATTACAGGTGTCTGGGAATTTAAAGCTAGGCAAACCAAGTTCTTGTATCTTTAGGGCTGGCTCAAAATCGGGAACACCTACAGTTAAATCTTCCCAACTCAACTCAAGATTTGGCGTATCAGTCTGCACATAAGTTGGATCATATTCCATCTGGGTTGGGGATCCACAACAACCTTGATTCTTGAACCCGGGATTTGGGAAATTAGATTGATCGTCAGTCTTATTCCAGGATGTTTTGCTAAATGCTTGGGAAATATACGGGTATTTTTCATTGATAATCTATTTCAACAATTTTAACATCTCTTCCCATTTCTCAAGGTCATCTTGGTGTCTTTCCCAAAGTATAGGATTTTTCAAGCATTGGAGGTATTCAAAGTTATGCAATTTTTCCAACTCAATATATCCTGTCATGAGAGTATCTCGAGTTGATCCATTTTTTATTTGTGTCAATATTAATTGTGCACAATTGGTAATAAAGGTTGTTGTTTCTGGGATATTTACCTGAATCGTGTTGGCTAGATTTGATGTTTTGTCATCAACTCCATAAAATTTCAGGGCATCCTCAATCATTCTATCTCTCATGGACATTCGGGATTCAGGGTTCCTAAATGGTCTTCCTAAATTGCCAAGCTGCATTTTCGAATTAGGTGGTGGAATCAAGATGTAGAATTAAACTCAGGTTTATATTGAAGTTGATCAAATCTGAAAAGAGATTCCCAAGAAGATTTAATGTCGTCTCTCAGGTTAAAAACCTAAGGACCTTTCTGTGTCTGGGCTATAAAGAATAGATGAGGGACTGGATATGAATTGGATCCAATCAAGGCACCCAAAGATTTTTGGATGACTATATAGGTTCAGGGCGGATGATATCCCAGGATCAGAAAGTCGTCCACCTGAGAATTACCTGGGCTAGGAAGGGAGAGTCCCACAAAGACCCCTACAAGATAGAATGTCCCCACGGGTTATAGGGTTTGCCCCACCAAACCTTCTTTGTTACCATGGATCCAGATAGACTAGAATGGATAACTTGACTTCTTAAGTCTACCAATTTTAAGTCCTAATTTGTGCATTTAATTCCACTTGATTAGAAGTTAATTTGACTTGTAGCCTAATTTGGAGGTTGGTTGACCCACAAAGTAGACCAACTTCACT
This sequence comes from Thalassia testudinum, assembly GCA_037157565.1. Taxonomy (NCBI): domain Eukaryota; kingdom Viridiplantae; phylum Streptophyta; class Magnoliopsida; order Alismatales; family Hydrocharitaceae; genus Thalassia; species Thalassia testudinum. The sequence continues at coordinate 141,463,817 of JAZHRO010000036.1, forward strand.
TGACTTGCCCTAAAGATGATAGAATGAAATCTAGGTCAAGACCCAGAAATCACCTTGATTTAACTCTCAGGTTATTAGGTCCACAATTTTAAGATTCCAATGAAATTTAGAGCCTGATTTTTAGGATTTTTCTGATTAGTTTTTTTCAAACAAGGGCATGGGTAGCACAAAAATGTGGGAGGGTTTATTTCCTTTTATGTAGGCAAATGTGAACTAGCACTTTAAATCCTAGTGTTGAAACCCTAATTGGCTTTATTTCAGGTCCAATTAAATCTCAAGATGTATACCTCGAACTCTAAACAAGAAGGTGAGTAGTCCAAGGTGCTTAGAATTTAAGCGTAATCCTTAATAGGCACATGAGCTTAAGGTAGGGAGGTTCTAATAAGAATCGTCTCAAGTTTTCAATGAAAATTTTTCGCAAATCAGGAAACCTTGCCTTAAAATGGAAATTACTATGAAAATAATGCAAATGAATCCTAATTGATTGTTTCCTTTTTATCTTCTCAAGATTAGGAGGTTGATTAGGGAAGAATGAGAAATTACCTGCCCCGGGAGTGGCTATTTTGCATGGCAGATCGCCTCGTGATGTATTTTGCAAAATCACAAGAAACAAACAAGGGCAAGTTAGTGCTCATATATAATCAGATAAAGCAATGAGTAGCGATGAATTGCGCATTGCTCCCCGACAACGGTACCAAAATGTTCTAGCGATCTATCAAGGGTTTATATTATCGTCGTCGTAGTTCAAATCCTCAATCGATCAAACAACAAATATAATTTATAACTCGAATATAAATCATAGGTCGAACGCAGGGAGCAAGTAGGAATTCAAGCGCTAATCTTAATGAATATATATATGAGCACAATAATTGAGCCAAGAATGATATTCAAGGAAGAATAATTTTAAAATTGATCATTAATGTATAACATGAGTTTGACATAGTAAAAAGAATGGAAATGATCCTAAAAAGTGGTGATTTAAATCACCTTTTAGATCCACATTTAAGCATGTCTCTTAACCATAGTACTTAAATTATTCAACAGTAACATAGATAACGCTCAATCAGACGAGAGGTACTTAGATGCTACAGTGCAAAGGCACTGTTGATCTTCTTCAACTCTTCTCTTTCTTCTTCTTTCTTCTTCTTCCTTCCTTCTTCAGCATGCACAGGCTCTCTGCTTTTCTTCTGAAGCCTTCTCCTCTCTTCATGCACAAGGGCTACGCACCCTTCAAATTTGGCTAAGTATCGCACAGGGAAACTTCTTCAGAGAGCAAAACTCCCCTTCCCCGTGTTCTCTCTTTCTTTCTTTCTTCTCTTCTTTCTCTCTCAGATGGCCGGGTAATCGGATTGCGTGCACTCGGGCCCAGGCTCACCAACAGTGGTGATGAGTGAGGAGTGCATAGGTTAGGTCGGGTCAGGTCGTGTGTGCAGGTGAGCGGGTGAGCAGTGACCTCATTCCCGGTGTCTCGAGGCAGACAACCGGTGTGACAAAAATAATTTAAGTGTTGCTACATCACTCTCCACGCCCGATGTGGGACTAAAAGTGCCCTCCTCTCATGTGCCTGCAGGTGAAGATGCCCTTAATTAGAATGGCAGCAAATGGTGTGGTCTCCAATTGACCACCTGGGAGTGATCCTGGAGTGAGTCCACATGTCCTGGAGGGTGCACCTGGGGCGTTCGTCGCTTGGAGCTTGAAGAACGAAGGCGGCGATGGCAATGGTGGCGGAGCTCCGACAATAACTTCTGATCACAAATACGGGCTTGAAAGCGCCAGTCAGATGGCTCAGAGGCTTCGCCCAAGCACGGCGAAGATGGTGGTGGTTGTTTTGTATCGTGAAGGTGTGTGTGGTGGTGTGTTGGAGTTGGAGGAGGAGCGTGAAGGTGGGTGAGTTCGGTAGGATAGTGGATAGGTCGATAGGGTGAAATAGGAGAGGACTTTTGGTCGTGGTGGAATGGTGGAGCTTTTGGAAGTGGAACGGAGTGGTTTAGTGGTCTGTGGTGGCGATGCGGGCTCACTGGAGTCCTCTTTGGACTTGGAGAAGACGGAGGGGGAGAGAATTTGGAGGATAAGGGGCTAGGGAGATTAAGGAGGAGGAGAGGAAAAGATTGAACCTAGTTATAGGATGAAAAAGAAAAGGAAGCCCACGCCGGTGTGATGGTCGGATGTGGGGGAGATGAACCCTTTGGTGAGGTGAACGACGATGAAGGTTTGAAAATGACGGGGCTTTGGCCGACCACCATCGTTGGAAGGAGGAGAGGACCGCTGTTTCTCCAATTTGAGGGTTGGAGGCGTGGCAGAAGTAGAACGAGGAGGGCTGCCAGATCTTAGGTTGGAGGAGGCTGGAGTTGGAGAAAGAGGAAGATTTTTTTCCTTAAACCTAGCTAAAAAGGTGAGGTTTGCATCACAGGTCCATTTATAGGCCATGGGGAGGGGTTTCAGGCTTAGAAGCCAAGCTTGAAACTCCATGTTTTTCACGCAAGTAGGACATGTGAACTGATGTAAACATGTTTATATCATATAAACCGTCTATTTTTGCATGTTCTTAGCTATATAGTTGCATCATACATTATAAATATTGCATAACATCCATCATCTTGCATTTATGTTAGGTTGTATAAAGTTTAGGTTAATTTTCCCTTTTTTGTGGTTAGGTAATAGGAAACATTTAATTGGAGCCTCAGATTGAAGATCCAACCGTACGGATCTGATCAGGGTGACGATTGGAGTTCGACGACTCCAAGATCGCCCCGATCGGACTTTCGTAGCATCAGATGCAATTCGAGAAAGATCAAAAGTCAAGGGGCCAGATGGTGCAAATTAGAACTTCAGATGACAAATCTGACCACACGGATGGGTTTGGATTGACGATTGCAACCCAACGGTGCAAAAATCGATCCAATCCGACATCCGTGGCACCATCTACAACTCACAGAAGATGGACGGTCCAGATGATGCCACATGGTGCCATCCAGACCCTCCAAATCGCTCGCTTCCCCACCTTCTCATCCAACGGCAGAGACTTGATCAGGTTGCCTCCCTCAAGCCACACCTCATGTGAGAAGAACCACACCTTTGATCTCAACCATTGAATCAAGATCCAATGGTTGAGATCAAATAACACACAAATGCTTTCCTTACCTATCCATGCACGTAGCACGGTGGATAAGAACCTTGAGCGCGTGAGGTCACGAGGTCGATCCCCGCTGCGCCTTCAAATTAAGGATTAAGCGTGCGGGTGCAGGCGAAATTCGACCTTTGGATTTGGATCGTGCAGTAGCAGACGTGCCACGTGGCGCGATGGATGAAGCGATCGCCCATAGGCATGCGCAGCGGCTGAAATATGAAGCGGAGTAGATGCACTTTAAGACATTCGATCGCAACAGTTGATATGAAAGGAATGTGGATATAAGTTGAGGCAGGCAAAGTTAAGGAGGCGGGGCGTGCACGGATCTTCAGCCTACGTTTAGGCCTTTAGTGATGAATAAATTTGTCACTAAAGACCTTGAAATTAATTTTTTAAAGTGTAATGAACTATTTGCCCCATCCGATCTACACCTTTATATAGCCCTACGACCTCCATACTTCCTTCATCCCTTCCTTTCCTCTCTCACCCCCTCCAAAGCTCTAAGAGCTTGCCTTAAACCCGGGATGATCCATTAGAGTTAAAATTATAATTTTTTCACCTTTTCACCTCCTTCGTGGAGAATTCTGCGGTGGTCCTCTCACTGTCGTTCGGGAAGCAGATCTTGCTACGATGTCATCCTGCCCCGTTCTCCGTCGTCCTTCATCGTTCTCCGTTGTCCTGCATCTCACCACCTTTGTCTAGGCGCTCTGCCATTGCGGCTCGTCCTCCAAGTAGCCGTCAGGGAGGATAACTTCTCTCCACCTTCTTTTATCGCTTTCTAGTGTAGATTTCCCGCTTTTTAGTATAGATTTCATGCTTTCTAGTGTAGCAAGTAGTTGTAATGAACATTGCTCTATGATAATGAAATCCATGTTTATTTTTTCTCTGTTTTCTCTTTATTTGTAATATTCTCTCTCTTTCTTTTATTACTTGTTCTTTAAGTAGATAGCTAGTTGAGATTCAATTCGACTGCCTAATTTGCTTCGTGACAAATAAAACAATCGCGATTTTTAATCAAATGTCCGCATTCCTATGTTCGACTCGGAATTCTTTTCGAGTTTCGGTTAAATTTATTTGTTGACGGTTTTTCTCGCAAATCGTACTACAACGACGAGTTTTCAAAACTCGATCCCATTTACGTAGATTTTCCGCGAAAACATTTTGGCGCCCTTGCCGGGGAGGCGACGCTCTTTGATTTTTCGCATTTTCGTGCCTTACTCATCTTTTACCTCACTTCTCTCCTTTCTTGTTGTGATTGCAGGTACTCTTACGAGGCGAGCAAAAGTGGTAGATTGGAGTAAAGTGCTGTTGAAGGGTCTGTAAGTTTACCCCCTCCTCCCTACCCACTAGATTTCAGTCCATCACCTAATAACACAAATCCTAATTATCCTAGGAGCTTACATAAACTCTAAGGGTAGTTTTGATTGTTTGTTTGTCACCTCCACCCGCCTCACCCTCCACATATAAAAGAAAAATAAAAAAAAATCTTATAAAGGTACACAACCTCTTCTGATTTTCAAACTCAACTGGTAACCCGATCTCTGGAACCGGTACACACACCCAAACATATAATCAAGTAGAAATCAGATTAGGTAACCACTTGTGTGCCTAACTAAGTGGTGCATCAGGCCAATTATTTAAATTATTTAGGTCGCATCATTTCAACTAAAAGCAACTCATTAAGTAGCTGCCAAACAGGTTTAACTTTTAGGGATTTAAAAGGCAATCCACATTCTTTTAAGCTTTAAAGGAAAACATCTTCACGTGTGCTTTCAAAACTTGTTGTGCCAACTGAACCTGCTTGAATACACCTAAAGTTGAATCCTAAAAGCTACTAAGCAAGATTTAAACCCTAAAATTCACCACATCCAAAAATAATCTTGCTTGAAAATTATTGGTTGTGCACGCATACACATATCAATTTGGGGGTGATTTAGGATTCATGGAAGGTCTCATTTGGAAGGGAATTCCTCAAGGAATCTTCCTTTCAATTTTGGGAGTGCTTGATTGAGAATAGAGTGAGAAATCCTCGCTCAAAACTCGACAGTGAAGGTCTGACCTTCCAAAAATGGCACAATGACCTTTTTGCAAAGAATGATGATAAAGTTAGGGGTCTTATTGCAATTATTTTGAAAGTTCGGGGCATATGTGTGAGAGAAAAGAGTCAGATAGGACTGAAATGTAAACTAGGTCAAGGTAATCTTTGATTGGATCCAAATTTTGGTACAAACCTAATTTTGACCCAAGGAATCTGATGGTGAAGTCGAATTTAAGTTTTGACCAAGTTTGACTAGGTAAATTGTGTAGAAACCCAAATCAGGGCAACTGTCTGTTTGAGACTCTTTTAGGTCAAATGGGTTCCAATGGTAAATAAAAGATGCCAAATCCTAGAGAATATTTTTATATGATTTTTAGAGGGTTTAGGTGAATTTTATCCTAACTATAAATTCAGTGAATTAGGCAGGTCTGTTTTTAGGGTTTCAGATGTCATTTAATTCTTGTAACGCGTGAAAACCCGTTTCTGTTTGCACGGATCCTCTTGTTAAACTTTAATGCATATTTGACCTTTAGTAAACCCCTGAGAAAACCCATGGTTGTTTTACATTAATGATATGATGGTAAAATTATAGTTTTAACCCTGGTTTCATATTAAACTTCTCAGAAAGAATGTACAGTGAATTACGGTCCTTTGGTAGTTATGTAGGAGCATTTATTAATGGAATATGACTAATTAAAGCTAGATATGGCCGATGATGACATTATCATCACTCCACCTCTGAACTTGAATCTCCAGCCACAACCATGGATCATCAAGAAGAACAACCTAACTTTAAACCACAACAATTCTATGACTTTAGAGATCGAATCAATGCCTACATCAACCCACTGCCACGTCCTCAAATGCGAGATCATTGCAATCCCACTGCGGTGGAGATCGAACCCCGAATCAACATTCCTACAGGAGGACCCGAGGTGGAGCTCAAGCCTAGTATACTTCACATGACCCTGAAATTTCATGGCTTGAACTCCGAGGATTCTTTCAACACATCAAGAATATGAAGCATCTGGCCCACACATTCGGAGCAGACATGTAGAATTGAGATGGTCTACTCTTGAAAATCTTCTCCTTCTCTCTAGCTAACAAAGCTGTCAATTGGTTTCAGACATACCCTCACCAGATCAACACATGGGAAGAACTTCAGATCACTTTCTTGCAAGAATTCCATCCCATTAGTCGGAATAATGCTATGCGACATCAAATCACGCACTTCTTGCAAGTAGCGGGAGAATCTCTACACGAGGCACGGGATCATTTTCTGGATCTCATGTGCAAATGCCCCCATCAAGGAGTCCCAAAGTGGGAACAAGTCCAATCCTTTTACCACAGGCTTCGTGATGACATCATGTTATTTGTCGATGTAACCTGTGGCGGTAGCATCATGGGTCAGCTTGAAGACATGATTTGGGGGATTCTCGAGAATATATGCAAGAACTCTCTAAATAATGAGTCATTGGGTGTGTACGATCGGACGACCACCCACGCATTGACAAACAATCGGGGGGTACACAAGACCTGAGGCCATTCCACATTCGTTAATTTGGAGTTGTTAGCCAATCAATTGGATAAGGTCTCCACTATTGATAAGAAAGTGGACGACATAACTCGACGTCTACATAGAACCACCATTGCATCACAGAGTCCATATGTGCACCCACCCTCAAGAAGGGAGGATGCACACAACATCTACCACTCTAAGGGGATAGATGCCTATCCACCCCCGTTTGATTTCGGTCTCGGAGGAAATTCCAGACTAACTTACCATAATTGGGGGAACTTTGAACCCTCGTATCCTGATTTTTCTGGAGTTCCTTAGACTTATGAGGATCTCCACGCTGTCCAGAACAATCCTTTCTCAAACACCTATAACCATGGATTTTTTAATCACCCCAATTTCACATGGTCAGGAAATAACCAAAACCCGAGACCTTAATTCCAACCCCAGCCACAGGCCCACACCCATATAAGCCCAATCAGCTTAGGCCCAACCCAAATTACCAATCAGGCCTAACAAGGAAGATCAGATGGCCCTGATCCTTCAAACCTTGGCTGACATTCAAAAACAACATAAAGACGAGATCACAGAGGTCCGTAATCAGCTTGCATGGATGGCGAATTCTCGCCAGCCTGGTGCACTTCCTTACCAATCTCTGCCTAATCCAAACAGTGTGTCAACCTAGAAACACGTTGTGAACCAAATCCAGGGTCAAGCATGCTATACCCAACCTGGCCCGACGACTCATACCTGCGTATTTTCTCCATCCACCTCAGTTGAGCCAAAACACACCATGACTTACTCGACCCCACTTCCACATCAGCAGCAAGGAACGACTTTCTCCCCTCCACCTCCACATCATAATTGTGCCATGATCAATATTATAGGCAAAGAACAGGAACCCATCCCCAAAGATAGCCAATCCATTCCCCTATCCTAGATCTTATCCCACCTCCACACTAGAGGACTGTCAGAATCTGATGCAATGGGACGTTTGAGGAACGCACAAGTCACTATTCCATTATTTGATATCCTTACTCTCAATCCTACCTCACTTGACTTATCCAAAAAAGAGATAGAAGAGCCATCACAATGGAAGGTAGTACTGTCTGAAAGTGTAAGTGTTGTAATCCAACGCAATCTACCTCCTAAGAAATCTGATCTAGGTGACCTGATGATCCCTTGCAAGATCGGTGATACAACTTTTAAGCGAGCCATACTGGACCTTGGTGCAACAGTCAACCTCATCCCTACCACCCTATTTGAAAAATTATAGATCAGACAGCTAAAACTTGCTATGTTACTTTGCAACTAGCTGATTGAACCCTGATCACACCAATTGGGATGGTAGAGGATGTGGTAATTAGAGTTAAGGATTTCAGCTACCTAGCTGATTTCCTAATTATTGACATGGATACGTCACAACAGATATAAGATATGCTCGTGATTTTGGGAAGACCATTCTTGGCTACTACAAGAGCCATAATCAATTGTGAATCAGGGCATATGATAATTGCCTCAGGCGATCAACTTGCTGAGATTAATATTTTTGAGGCAACACAAGGAACATGCTTAGCAGAACAACTAGGTTTTATCCAGGACCTCATGACTATATCATTAATGGAAAGCCTAGTGCTAGAATTTGAAACTTTTCACATGCTAGATGATCCTGATTTGACTGAACATACTGACATGAGCATAGTGGAGGCTTTCACCTTTGATTTTGAGGACATACCTAGGAATTTCAGGAAGCATAGTGACATACTGGATTCTGATTCCATGAATATGGAGATATTTTGTTTTGAGGACCTCCAGGAATCGAGCTTAGCAAATATTGAGAGTGACCTCCACCTAGAATATGAATCCTTTACAGAATTCAAGATAGATGATCCAAAAGGCACTTTCCCAACATTCACTTTTGATTGGGATGAAACTTTTAGTGAAGATTCATTGGAAGACCCAATCTTTGAGTCATTTCTTGAGGAGACGATCTCACATTCAGTAGAAAAAAATCAAAATAAATCATTGGATATCGATTCATTAGGCCACTGATGAGAAGCTCATCATGATCTCTAATTACCCCTAATTAACTAGTCTTCCTAGTTAATTAGCTAAGAATATGTGAATATATGGGTTAATTATTAAATAAGGGATAAATAGTAAATGACCTTAAAATAAGTTTAAAATGCTATATTATCATCCAATTAATATTATTAATAATTTAATTAATAATTGGACTCGAAATATTATTAATAATTCATCTAATTAATGAGCTGACTAACTTAAGCATAATATATACTTAAGTATGTAATAACTTAACTAACATTAAATAAATTAATCTAAAAAGGTCAAAAATGTAAATTCAAGATCTAAATATAATAATTGTCTTATTTATAATCATATATAAAAAGTTAAAAAAGATCTACATTAAAATAAATCTTGAAAACCTGAGTTTACATTTTGATCCTTACATTTTATTCTAATCGGATCCTTATTTTCCATTTAGGTCCTTAAGTTTCATCACAAATAGGTCCTTGCACTTCTTCTTCTCTTCTTCACCTGATTAGACGGCTGACGACTGAAGGTGCAGCCACTGCATGATCACTGCCAATCCGACATCATCTTTTCTTCTCCAAGCTCCTGAAGCTTGCGCTCACCATCCCATTTTCATCCATCGGTTGGGATGACACTGATATCCTAATTTAGGGTTGGAGATAACCTCACCGGCGTCGGAGAAGACGCCAATAGTTATACTCCTCCTAGCCACAATCGCGTCCAGATTCCACCTCATTCTTAGTCGTCGTCGACTATAAATACTCCCTAACCCCCCTTATTTCCACCAAGTTGACTCCCTTCCTTCTTCTTCACTGCAGTCAACTTTGATAGGCTATTCACTCCGCAACTCCGGCAATCTTCCACCACACCATTCGATTTCCTCCATCCACTTTTATCAACTCTGGAACTCTGCCGAGGTCAGCTGCGTCTCTTGGCACAAGTGCTGACTAAGGAGCTCTCCTCTGCTTCATCTCACAACCGTCGCTGGAGATCATTCAACAACCCTCTGATTTCCCCCTCCGTTATGAGCTATCAACGGAGATCCTCTGACCCCTTTGTCTAGGTAACAGTAGACTAGGAGTAGGACTAGGAGTAGGATAGTTTAGTTAGTTAGTCATAATGTTAGATTTAAATTTCATCTTCCTCGACTCTGACGAGCTCCTTGAGCTTGTCAAAGCATTAATTTCATCTTTTTAAATCACTGTTCATCTTCCTCTATCTTCCACGATCACTTCTATCACATTTAATTACTTATTTGATCACTAATTCGCCTAGACCATTTCTACCTCCACCGACTACTTCTGCTGTCCATGGCAGCAATAGTTGACCTAATCTTCACCTTCATTGGATCCTTCATCACCTATTCATCACTAAAGGATCCTAATCATTGCTATAATTAGAGTAAATACCACATATAACTTAAATGCCTAAAGCTAATTAAGCTCTTGAGCTCGCTGTTAATGGTGGCTTAGGAGTAGTTGAAATCTTTAATTAACTATAGATTTATGATCGCAAATTCCTGTTGACTTGTTTTTACCACTCAATTGAGTGGGAAAACAGGTCTTGAGCATTAACCAACTCAGATTCTTTATAAATTGAATTCACTGATAAATCTTTCTTTTAATGATCAAATGAAGAAATTAATTTGATCCTAAGGTTCCTTGTGACCTCAGGAACCTTTTCAAGTCACTAATGGCACAATTTCTCATTTTGTGCACAAAATTTACTTTTTCTAGACTCACCGGAGCTTCGGCGAGCTCCGACGAGTCAAAAGTGTTCTTTAGCCTGTAGAACTTGACAAGGAACTCCAGATCAATGAATTAATGATTAATTTGAGAGTGTTTATTTGAAATTTGAATGACTGGAGTTATAAATAGGAGTTCATCTTCTCCAACTCCAGCAAAGTTGGAGAAGTCTGACAGAAAGCCTTAAGTCACATTTAAAGGATCTAAAAGCTTCAGTGCAGTGCACTGAAGTCATTTCTGTGCTTAAATCACTGTAGCAACCTCTTGGTTGTTCTGATGAACAAACCCCTTTAAGAGTTCAGGCGACGAGCCTGAAACCCTAGAATCTTTAATTTAAACATCTATCTAAGGGTCTGAGTAGTTTCCTGAGGTTGAAAGGAGGTTGTTTGAGGTGTTAATTTCTTTAGAAAAGGTTCAAAATAGAAAGTCAAAATTCGAGGCTTTCTAGTCAAACCTGAGTTTAATTCTTCAATTCTGGATTCAATTTGATGTGTTGATAAGTTTAAATTGATTATGAGAAATATGTGAATGATTTTAAAGTAATTTGAGTGAGCTTAGAAGGTTAATTTGATTGGATTTCAATTACTACCAGTTTGGGTTGCTTTTGAACCCAGACTGATGGCATTAGATTTTGGACGAAATTTGATTGCAAATTCTACCCAGATGAGTTGATAACAACCTCTAGAATCTGTTTCAATCGATTAATCATGATTTTAGATTTTGTTAGGTCTTTCTCAAGTCTGGTTTCAACTTCCTGAAGCTTTTAGAGAAGCCTGAGCTTCTGAGCTCTTCCTAAAGCTCTTGAGAGCTTGATAACCACACCTGAAACTGCGGAATTCCCTGTATAACTTATTTAGAACATTAACTGAGAGAGAAGGTCTAGTCTGAGGACTTAGAATAAGGAAAACCATTTTCCAGGTCATTATTCACCGTAGATAGACCTGTAGATTCGCCCTTCAAATCGAAGAGCAAAATTACCCCTTCACATTAAATTGATATCACAATTTTGTAGAGCAACTCAAGAGTTTTCCAACAGGCTTTTGTTTGCTTGAAATGGAGCTCTGAGCTAGGAGAAATCATCAACTGAAGTTTGCTCTGGGAGGGGTTAGGATCGTCCCACATCGGCTAGTCGTGAGCGGGCGCCTTAGTATAAAACCAATTTGTTACATACACTCTTCAGTCGTCAGTGCTTGGTGCACAGTTACCGAATGAGCATTCGATTGATCCTGTGTGTGTGTGTGTGTGTGGGTGCGTATGTGCCTGCGAGTGTGCGCCTGTGAGGCGTGTGGATGTGTGGCCCTGGGAGGGCATGTGCGAGGCCTGGGAGGAGTGAATCAGTTTGGCTCGAAACTCTGAACCGAAAATAAATCTAATTATAAATGAATCAGGCATGGACCTAGTAGGGTCTGGTCCCACCCTGCAAAGGGTGCTGCGTACCCTCGAAAAGTCTAAGCTGCCAATAAATAACTAATTTTTGGTTGAAGAGAGAAAACCCGATTTGGCTTAGAAGAAAGAAATGCTAAAGGTTCAGAAGGCTAAGGAAGCTAAGGTTAAATGCTGAAGGAAAAATGCTAAGGGAAGAAGGTAAGGAAGAAAGGCTAAGGAGCAAAGCAAGGGAAAGAAAAGAGAAAGGAAAGGGAAGATAGGAGAATTCGTAGAAGGCAAAAGGCTGAGCAGGCACTAGAAAGAGGAAAGGCAGAAAGAAGGAAAGAAAAGAAAGAGAGAGAGAGAGGCTGAAGAAAAGAGAATAAATGATTTACTTTCTTACATTATTTTAAATTTCTTTTTGCTTTTAATGATGTAATAAGGCATGTTTTAATTAGAAGAACTCTCTATTACCTTAATTCCTTTGAAATAAATTGAAAATTAACATATTTACTTGCTATTAAAGAAGATCAATTGAGTAAATATGTTTTCTTATGGAATTTTGCATATTTCTTAAATTCAAATCATTAGGAAAAATTCATGTTGTTAAAATTAACTTAATTATACCTCCTATGAGTTATCTTCATTGATTGGTGAGTTCTAAATAATATATACCTCCCAGCGAACGACCTGGACTCAACCAGTTACAAGTAATAAAATCTAAAATGTTAGGTTAATTTGACCCTATACTACTCAACCAATATAAATTCAAGTTAACCTAAGTTACTTTCTTCTACACATAATTAAGCTCAATTAACTTAATTAACTGTGTTGAGGAGTAGCACGACCTGCCACATATCACGAGAGGAACCATACTTCTGGCATATGCTGATTAGATTCACCTCTATTGGATTCCAGACCCATGATGATCTTATTTTAGAACTCCATAATCAATACATCTTCCAAGTGATTCCTCTGCAAAAACTCCATAAGAACTAATCCATATCATAGATCTTTTGGAATGACGCTTCATCATAATTTGACACTCATCTGTGGCCATGTGATTCTCATTCATCACGATCACATATTTTCCCTATCATTGCATCAACCTGTTGAGCTCATTGTGCCTAGCTGATGGCATTAAACATAGCACTTAACGAGAGGCAACTCGTCATTTTTTGAAAAAACCCGAAACCCTTTTGACATATCTCTTTGCTGGACTCATATTGCACTTTAAGGTTCGTCCATTAGAACAGCTGACTCCACCTTTGGTATTCATACGAAAGCTTGAAATTATACGCAACAGTCATCGCAACCCATTCACCTACCCTTTGACCTTATTCTAATGTACGATCTAAGCTGAACTCGAACCCACCTAATTTACAATGAGGACATTGCAAATCGTAGGCATGGAGGGTATTAAAGTGCAAAACGTTGTGAAAATCAAATCACAAAAGGGTTTCATAAAAAAATATACATATTACAAAAAAGAAAAAAATAAATAAAAAATTAAAAAAAAGATGAGAAAAGGGAATGAAATTTTGAGATATCACATCATTCTTGAGGAGGAAATGAGGAGGTGATTTGAACTAAATGAAGAAAAATGAGGAAACAAAAAAAAGAAAGGTGCAAAAAGATAAAGAAAAAAATTGAGTCCCTTCAAAATAATATAGAACTTACTTACCTTTTAGGTTGGATTGAATGATGAATTAAGACCTAGAAGGTTAAAACTTAAGAGATTAGTGGCGAATACCGACCTTAGCCCTCTTGGATTTGTTCTGAGATTTAGACACTCACGTACTTATCAAGATCCGGATTAATCCTCAAGAGGTTGAGGAAAATGCAAAGCTTGTGTATTAGGTCTAAGGCTTAGGGATTATTTGGCCTCGTTACTGACCTCTGGTATGCGGGACTCGATAACCTAAGCACCCTAAATCACACACAGTTTGGTTCAGTGTGCTTAAATTTGAAATCATGCCAAAAAGTATTTATGTTATCCTGAAAATGGTCTAAGATCCAAATTAGGAGCGGCTCAAAAACACAAGTTGATTTGGATGAGTTCCCGAGTCGGAGAGGTAGGAAATTCCCCTCGAAGATGCGCAATAACATATCGTCCCCTCGGTGCTTGTCTCCTAGGATATCTAAATATCCTATTGAGGGCATGATGAGAACCTCATCATGAGCCATAACTAGCTCATTTTGACCCAATACAAAGGATAAAAGCTCTTACATAACTCAAGGAAATGCTTAACTCAGAGAATTCTGAGTTTAAGGAGAAAACAAGTCATAAGGGGTAAAAATGCAATTTCACCAGTATAATTTGCATACAGGGTAATTCAGGGCCCAAACATAGGTCAAAGCAGCTTAATAAGAATAAAAGTGGGATGAAATGATCTAGCAAGGGCTACAGCACTTCCAAGGAACCAAATGATAATCTGTAACCCTAAAACAACCCACTTCAATTCACAAGGTTCGAGGCAAAGTAAAAATAGAATAAACCCTCTAAAATTCATAGAAAAATAATCTCTAGGGTTTAGAACCTTCAATTTGGCCTTTAGAACCCATTTTGACCTACATTGAGAACCATGCCCAATTAATAACTTAATTTGGGTTTTTGCGCAAATTGATCGGTCAAACAAGGTTTAATATGAAAATGAAATTCACCATCAGATTCCTTAGGTCCTAATTAGTCATGTATAAAAACTTGAGCCTAAGAAGAAACCTCCTTGACCGACTTTACACTTTGGTCCTCATATATTTACTCTTTGGCCCTCAACTTTTGAACCCTCGCATTTTGGCCCCTAACTCTCCTTCGTTCTTTGCAATCAGGTCCCTCCTGCAAAACCTGCCAGCACCATGCTCCGGCGACCTTGCGCGGAGCATGGCGCCGCGCAGGGTGAGGTGAGGGACCTGGCAAGTAAACCGGGGGCGCCCTGCGTCGTCAGCCGTCGCAGGGACACCCCCCTGGTCGTTGTAGCCCACCATACCGGCCGTGCGAACGCACGGACGGTATGGGTTCTTGTTTCCGACCATCCTCCGGCGAGGGAGACACGTCGTCTCCCTCCGCCTTCCTCCCTGTTTGCTCCCTATAAATACCCCCCGCTGCTCCACCGACCAGGGCAGCCTGGATCTGACGGAGAAAATCCCCAACTTTCTTCTCTTCTTCCTCCGGCAGACGCTCACCAGCTCCGGCGGTTTCCTCCCCCTCCACCTCTTCGCTCTGCCGCAATACCAGCAGCAGAGACTTCCTCCCCTGCTCTTCCTGCGCCACGCCGCACCCAGCTGGCGCCTCTCCGGCTCTCTGCTCGCCGCCGCCCCTTTCCCTGAGCATCGTCTTCTCCGGCGACAGTCGATACGACTGTCGCCCTGTTCCTCCCCCTTCGTCCCTGCAAGTAAGCTAGAGCTACTCCCCTTCTCCTCCTCTTTCTTTCCCCGCTTTCAATTTATTCAATTAAGCCCTCTACCGACCCTGACCACCTTCACCCCCTTCGCCTCCGACCACCCTCCGGCGAGCCGCTCCCATCACCTCAGCAACCCACACGGCTCGCCGACCCTCACCGAACCTCCGCCTCATCACACTGAGCACCCCCCACCCCTCCACTGCCACTCCACACCTCCGTAACACTCCCCCGAACAAACCCATTCCTCCGGTTGCAGTCCGACCCAGGGCTGCCGCCAGACACCTCCTTGCGGCCTGCCGCGCAGCTCCTCACCTTCGCCGTGCCACGGCGAAGGTTCCCCAGTGGTTTGATCAGGCCGCAAGGCCATATTCGTGTCCGACAGGTTTTGAGGTTCGACCGCCATTGACGCACATTGAAGCAGCTTCTCCCGCGCTCCAGGCTTGAGGACTCCAGGTCTCCAGCTGCTGCGGAGTACGGGGAGTCTTGCGAAGGCAGCCAGCCAGCAACCTATGCCAATAGAAGCCGCAGCTGCAGAAGCCAGGCCGCGGTCTCCCAGCAGGCGCACGCAAGGAACGGTCTGCGTTTAGTCCCACATCGGTAAGCCTCACACCCGTTCCACTGTTTAAATTGATTTCGTGCACTAGCCCTATTGCCTCAGTACATGGGGTGAGGTCCCCTTACACCCGCCCGGTTACCCGGTCTCGTCCGCGCTCACGCCCCGCGGACCTGACCCGACCCGACTTAGACTGACCTGCACTCCTCGCCCACCACGCACGCCGGTGGGCCTGGACCCGGGCGTGACCCGAACCCGATTACCCGGTAGCTCTGGGAGAGCTTTCCCAAGAGTGGTTTCAGAGAGAAAGAGAGACGCGGGGGGGGGAGGGTAGAGTAGGTTTTGCCTCTTGACGAAAAACCCTGAAGTGTGCAGGCACAGGCGAAGAAGAAGACCCGCGGAAGAAGAAGGAGCTGCACTGTAGCAAATGCATAGTTAAGTCGTCTAAGCACCGGGTCAGACGACGGAAGGTCAGCAGCCAGAGCAGGAAAGAAGGCAGGCTGAAGAAGAAGGAAGAGCAACGGCCAAAGCAGAAGAAGAAGAAAGGAAGACTTAGTAGCTGAAGGCAGAAGCTCTGCAGCCATAAAGAAGAAAAGGGAAAAGAGAAAGGGTCACCACAATTGCAGAAGAAGAAGAAGAGAGGTCAAGGCAGAAACCAAGGAAGAAGAAGAAAGAGATCTGAAGAGGAGCATCACCTCTGCAGAGCGAAGAAGAAGAACAAGGAGCTCTGAAGAAAGAAGAACATCACCAAAGCAGGAACAGCAGGAAGAAAAAGAGCATCACCATTGCAGAAGAAGAACATCACCTCTGCAGAACAGAGAGAAAGAAGGAGATCTAAAGAAAGAGAGAAAGAAGAGCATCCCCTCTGCAGAACAAAGAGAAAACAACAAATTCTTTCCCTCTCTCTTTCTTTTTTATAAAAGAAACATGTATATCTCTAGAATACAACTTGCTCCCTGAGTTCGACCTCGGGAACTCTTTTATTTTCCGAGTAAAAAAAAAAAAAAAAAAATTATATTTGAAGTGTTGGTAATAACCGGCTTTACTACAACGTTATAACAAACTAAAACCCGGTTGAAACGAACCGACATCAGGGCACGTAAACACCTTGTGCTGATTCAAATGCCATGGACGGCATTATCATGAAATGTCGATTGCCAAGGTCTGGATTTAACTACAGAACGTCATGGGCGGCACTATCACGAAGTGTCGAAAGCCAAGGTTCTGGGGGTTGCCATGGGCGATGTTATCCCGAAGCATCGATTGCCAGGGACCCTACGAGGATTGATGGTGGGGACAAGGAATCCGATACAAAACATGTTTTCTGCCAAACCGAGATTGGATTTAAGGAAAAATATAATGAAAAGAGAAAGAGAGAGAAAGCCCTCCAAAAATGAAAATCTTCTTCTATCTCTCTTTCTCTTACAAAAAAAAATGCACTGACAAACTAAACCTGGGCTAACCATGTTACAAGTACGGGTGCTTTAACCTCTGGGTCCAACAAACCTTAGGATAGTTCCTACGAGCCTTAGAAACCTTCGTGGCAGATTGAGGCGAAAGCTAGTTAGGTCTGGATCTGGGCTGGTACTTGAGTACCTCTAGGCCTACTGTTGGTATTAAGATCTGATTCCTAGATATGCAACTTAGTAGGGCATCCTGACGGTTACATTCGACCTAGATAACTGGTCTGATCCATAGAATTTTGCTAAGGGACTAGTAAAAGCTAGCAATGGGGGTATGATGGGACAACATCATAAGCTATAATTAGCTCAATTTGGTCTGATAAGGTTGATAAAAGCTCCTACATATCCTTCAGAAGGTCCTAAGGGCACATTATCCTATTTTGAAAAGAAGAGAAGATTACAAGGTTATTTCTGCAAAATTAACAGCATTTCATAAATACAGAATAACCACGGGGCATTTCAGGGATTTATTAAAGGTCAAATGGTCATTAATATCTAATAAGTGGGTTCATGCAGAACAAAACGAGATTTCACGCATTTAAAAAATTCATGGACATCTGAAATCCCAAAAACAGACCCGCTTAATTAATTGACGTTATGGTCAGGATAAAATTCATCTAAACCTTTTAAAATTCATAGAAAAATCTTATCTAAAGTTTGGTATCATTGATTTGACCATCTGAACCCAATTTGACCTAAAATAGAGTTTCAGATAGATGATTGCTTTAATTTTGGTTTTTGCATAAATTATCCAGTTCACACGACCGCCACGCTCCACCAAACTGGCTGCCACTGCTCCCTACACCATTACCATGTCCTAGCGACCAAAACCCTTCAAGAAATTGAGGGGATTGGCCGGTCAGTTGTTCCACTGAAGAACCCCTTTTCCACCTTCATTTTTCGCATCCTCCAGGCATCTTCGACCACTTCCACGGCACGCCACCGCCACACCGCCTTTGCCGCACTTGTGTGCTTCTCTTGAACGTTTCTGACTTGGCCATTAGGCCGTACTTTCTATTTTAGGTGTCATCCTCCGGCCGCCTTTGACAGAGCGGCTTCAAGCAAGCTTGAAGTTGCGTTCTTGCTCCAGCAGGCCCAAAAACTTCCTCCAAGTGACGCGGAATCAGTCCAGGAGCGTGCCCAGTTCTCCAATTGAAGGAGTTTCCTTCTTCGTCGACTGCAATCAAGAACTTCACCTCTTGCTGCTACCTTACGCGAAGAACAGGGACAGATAGTCTCGCATTGTGGGATTAGGAGTAGGAAGCACTACATAAGTTGTTTTTGTGAACCCGACTCCTTGCCCAGTACACGAGGGGTCGAGTCCGTCCACACGCACCCTCACCCGCATACTCGCCTAGCCCCACTGCCCACCTGTGATCACGCTCGCAGGTGTGCACTCGATTCTGGATCTGATTACCCGATTAGTCGGGTTTGAGAGAAAGAAGAGAAAAGGAAGAGAGAGAGGGGGGGTTTGCCTCGCTCTTTAACTCTCTAACACTTAGACGAATTCAGATGAGGCCTTTGCCTCTGTTATGTGTGGCTGCTAAGTCTCTCTGCGGAGGCTTGAAGAGAAGAAGAAAGGCCTTTGCCTCTGCTGGTTAAGGCATGTGAGCGCCTATTCTAACGTCTGATATTATGAGGATTTGATACTATGGTTAAGCTTTCATTTATTTAGTGCTTGTAAAACTTAAAGAATAATTTGGTGATTTAAATCATCATTTTACTCTAATCTTTTTGCACTTTCAGACTTGAGCTTTCTGATATATCATTTTTTCTTAATCTTGTTATAATTGCTCATATTTGTGGTGATATTGTGATCTTTGAGATTAATTGCAATTGATTGCTTCCTGTGTTCGATCTCAGATATTCTTTTGAATTCGAGTTATAAATTGTATTTGTTTGGGTGCTATTTCAGCTATATTGCAACGAAGTGATTTTAAAACCCCGATTTTGCACGTAACAACTGATAAAATAGGGGGCGGTGCTATTTGCCCAGCGAAATTATAGTATCTGTACAATTTCACATCTACTCTGGCACTTATGGATCTGGGTTACTCAGGACCCACGTATACTTGGTCGAACAGAAGGCAATATAAATTCTACATTAGAGAAAGACTTGACAAAGGATTTGCAACGGGGCCGTGGATAGAACTTTTTCCAAATGTTGGCATCCTGCATTTACCAGCCACTGGCAGTGATCATGCCCCCATATTGCTGAAATTACAGAGAAAAGGACAAAAACTGAAAAAGCCTTGGCATTTTGAAGCTTGGTGGATGGAAGAAGATACTTTTCAACAGAGACTGAAGGATATCTGGGAGGGGAGAAATAGTGAAATGGGGCTGACAAAAAAGCTTCTTGTTAAAACAGAACTTACGAAGTGGGTCAAAAACATAAACACCTGGAAAGAGAAAAAGCAAGATATTGAAAAAGAATTGCTCCAAATAGAAGGGAGTCCACCATCTGTTGGAAACATCTAAAGGGAAAAGCAGTTGATTGCCTCTTTTGATAAGGTGCTGCATCAGGAGGAGCTTTTTTGGCATTAGAGATCCAGACACAAGTGGCTTTCTAGGGGAGACAGGAATACAAGGTTCTACCATCTTTATGCTCTCAATAGGAAAAGAAAGAACGAAATTTCCTGGATAAAATTAGAAAATGGTGAGTTCATAGGTAATAGGAAAAAAATTGAATATTGCTTTGAACGGTTCTATACCCAATTATTTTGTGATTTGAACAAATTAATTGAAACTCCCATTGTGTTTGAAGAACAAGGCCATTTGACCGCTGAGGAAGCTACTATTATGACTACCATCCCAACTGAAGAAGAAATCAGATCCACTCTCTTTGCAATGGATTCTACAAAAACGCCGGGCCCGGATGGCTACCCTGCACTATTCTTTCAGAACAATTAGGGATTGGTCAAAAGTGAAGTCATAAAGGTAGTGCAAGATGCATTTCAAATAGGCTGCCTACCTGAAGGTATGAATCATACCTACATGGTTTTAGCCCCTAAGAAGATTGAAGCTATAGAGCCAAAAGAATTCTGTCTGATAAGTCTAACGAATACAATCTATAAGTTGATCACTAAAATCATTGCAGGAAGACTCAAGCCTATATTATTGAGGGTGGTCTCTCCAAACCAAAGTGTCTTTCTCAAGGGAAGAAGTGTATTAGATAATGTCATCATAGCAAAGGAATTCATCCATTCCATGCTTACGAAGAATTGGAAAAAAAATTATATGGCCATAAAGCTAGACATGGAGAAGGCATTCGATCACATAGAATGGAGATTTGTAGTTAACCTGCTCTCTCAACTTCTTATTCCTCAACCCATCATATCTCTTATCAATAATTGTTTATCTACCTTCACCTTCTCGGTATTAATCAATGGTAAGCCCACCAACACAATGATATCGAGAAGAGGTATTCGACAAGGATGGCCCCTCTCTCCCTTCCTCTTCATACTAAGTACTGAATTTCTGTCTAGGTTGTTTTTAAAAGCGTAGGAAGCTGGTGATCTACTAGGATATAAGGTTGCTAGGGGATCTCCTAGCCTTTCACACCTTATGTTTGTGGATGATACGATTATGTTTGGAGAAGCAACTCCCTTTGAAGCACAAAAAATCATCAGATTGCTGGATTATTATAACTACTTCTCGGGATAGAAGACCAACTTCCAAAAATCGTGCATATTCTTCGACAAAAATACAAACAGAAGGGAGAAAAAGCATATTATGTCACTATTGCAGATTTCACGTCAATTCAAAGATGAGATGTATTTGGGGTCCTATTAATGACAGTAGAAGTAAACATTTATTGCACAACCATGTTATGGGGAAGCTCTATAGCGGGATGGAAAAAGAATTCTCTATCTCAAGCAGGGTGGACGGTTTTAATTAACCCCTCTCTCTCGTCAATCCCAACTAATCAAATGGCTACCGACTTGTTGCCGTTGTGCACCTGCCATTCCATTGACAAGCTGATAGAAAATTTTTGGTGGGGGAAAGACAGCCATGATAATGGACTCTATCCAAAGGCTTGGAAATCCATTGCTTTGCCAAAGAAATTGGGAGGAGTGGGGATTAGGTTGACACACGAAAACAATGAGGCCTATATCCATAAAGTCATTTGGAAGTTGCTTAATGAACCTTGTGCACTCATGTCTGCCACCTTAAGGGCAAAGTACTATCCTCGCATCTCATTATGGAGATGCTCTAAAACAAAAGGTTCATCCAGTCTTTGGAAAGCCATAACAAAATGCAAGAAATCTATGGAACCTTTTGTTGGAATGGCTGTGGGTAATGGGCAGAATACTCGGATTTGGGAGGACCGATGGTGTGAAGGTCAACTGCTTTCCCCTATTGCAGTCAACTCCTCCAATGCAGTCTATGTTAGCGACTTGATCAACCAAGAGGATGCCTAGGATAACTCTGCTTTGATTCAAAATTTTCACCCAGATGATGCAGGAAAAATTGCAAACCTCAGAATCAGTAGTGATACCCCAGATAAAATGGTATGGATGCCCCATCTTAAGGGAGAATTTACAATCAAATCAGCTCATTACCAGATTTGTGCTGCTAGGTCTCCCCTGTCACAAGAAGTGGATCTCCCTTTCAGTAATCTTTGGAAGAGGACCTCACTACCCTCACTTGTTCTCTTATTCATATGGAAAATTCTTGGCAATGCCCTTCCCTTGGGCATAATGGTGGAGAATAGACTGGGTGGGGATGGTACCTGCCTGTTATGTCTAAATGCTCAAGAATCATTGGATGATCTTTTCCTTGCTTACCCTTTTGTTAATGCTGTCTGGTTCGCCTTGGGTATTCACTCTACCAACTTGAACTCACAGCTCATCTATCTAATCAAGGAAATCCTAAGGGAGGATTCTATCTTCCATTCCTTCGGCTCGCACGCCTTCTGCATTCTATACCAGATATGGAGGACTAGATGTAATACAAAATATGGGAGATCAAATCCCAATCCATTACATACTTTCGCCAATGCCAAGGCCCAAGCCTTCTCCTCCTCTCCCTCACGGTTTGTAAACCCTGCAAGCAGTCAAAACTCATTTCAGAATGCATCCACTTAGATAACCACTGGTGATATCCATATTCAATTAGATGCAGCATTCACCAATGGACGAGCAGTCCTTGCTATGGTAGTTTATCTTGCTAATGGAACTCTATTTGCGGCAAAAACTCACCTTGCATTTGCTGAAGATGCCCCTATGGCTGAATGTATGGTTATAGCACAGGGGCTTCAATGGGCTTCCCCTTTTGACTGCTATCAGATTGTCATTCTTAGTGACTGTAAACAGTTGGTGTCTATGATTACAGAGAATTCTAGCCCCCTTTGGCGCCTGAGAAGTTTGATATGTTATTGCCGGAAAACTCTCTCCAACCACAGCCAGATCACTCTAAAGTTTGCCCCTAGGACTTATGTCTCCTTAGCCCACTCCCTTGCTAAAAAATGTTCTTCTCTTGATATTTTTGGGGAATGATCAGGAGTTGCTATTCCTGCCTGCTTGGCAGATGTTTTGAATGTTCTATAAATATAATATAGCCTTCCTTTTCGCAAAAAAAAAATAAAGGAAGGGATCTTTAGCAATGTCGTTTGGAACCTTGAGTTGCATGTGTGGTAATTCAAAGTAGAAATGGGGTTGGCAACCTCATCCATAACTTTGTGTCATGGGTTTGTCAATCTCGTCTCTTGCTCGTGATTCCCTTAATCGTGTGGGATGGGCTTGCTAAACTCCTCCCTCGATCCCCTGCCACTCGTTGCGGTCCCCACGCTGCTCGTCGTCCTGCATACATTCATGCAATGCTGATTTATACATTGTATAGAAAAAGTCAATATTAGATGTACACTTCCAAACGAGCGTTGGTGATAATATTTAAGCGGAAGAATAAAAAAAAACGGGGCAGAAAATGCAAAAATACCCTCGAAGTCTCGACACGGAAGCCCCTCAACCGAAAGTGGTTTTTGTACTCCTCCGGACTCCCACAGTCCACCGCCCTCTTCCTTCGACGGGTGTGTTTCTAAATGTGATAGAAAGGCTACAATTCCACCAAAACCCAACGACCAACGAATCTCACTCCAAGTGTATCATCGCGACTTATATAGGGGCATAACAAACGGGTGTTAATCATAAAAAAAATAAGGTCAAAGATAAGTACAAGGGATCGTGTACGGAAATGGCTTCATTCATGGAATTAATGGTATGCCGTTGTCTGATGTAAAATCTTTGGTCCTTCCCCACACATTAATTATGATGTCCCTACCAACCATCAATTGCAATTCCAAACTTATTAATTAGTTAAGTTTGCATGCATGGCGGGACGTGGGGGCTCAACCTCAAGATATTAGGCACGAGAAACTCATCTTGCCAAGTACATCCGTGGAATTTAGAGCGATAACGTGTGTTAGAATGTAGCTTTGATTGGTTATATATTTCTTTCGGTTGGAGGGAAACGCAAACTGGCATAAGACGTACGAACCTTTTCTTTCTTTTCTTTTTCTTGCACGCGTAGGGGAAAGTGAAGACAATTTTCAACGGACACGGATACGGAACGTACGTTGCAATGTGTTTCTCAGAGTACGATTAGAATCAATCACCGAAAATCAACCAGATCAAAATATATTAGTTGAAATAAATTTTTAAATAATTAAAAATTAAAATATATTGATTGAAAATAAATATATATCAGTATATTTTCTATTTCTATAGGTGGTAAATAATTTTTTATTTAGAAAATAATTTTTTTATTTATGAAAAGTGATTTTTCACTTATAAACTGATTTTTCATCTATGGAAATTAATTTTTACCAGTGAAAAATTAAAATACATCGATTGAAATCAACACTCTTATTTTGTACGTTGTAAATTGTGTTGTAATGTATGTTTATTTACTTTTTGAAATTTTCAAACACCCTCCATTCATTGATAATGATATTGTAGGAAAATGATGTGAAGGATCACCCAGAATAAGTGTAACTTACTCTCCGTGGTTTTTCTATTTTGCTTATAGGTTACTTACCTTAGGGCTATCCTTGTTTCCTAGGACTATTTTTAGGTTGACTTGGCTTTTCTGAGTAAATATAATTACCCTTTATCCCAAAAAGGGTAATTAGTTGAAGGTGAGTAGGAGTTCCCATTACACTAATTTATTAATGGACATAACTACAGAAATGCGTGTTGTAAGTACATTTTGAAATGCATGGTCAAAATCAACCGGTTGAAATTCAAGCAGTCCAAAACACAACCGATTGAGAATGATTTTCAACTGGTTGGAAATGATTTTTAATCAAAACACACCGGACATAAATGATTTTCAACCAGTTAAAAATCAAAACACATCAGTTGGAAATGATTTTGAAAGAAAACCGGTTAAAAATCAAAATACAATAGTTGAAAATTATTTTCAATCAAAACACACCAGTTAAAATTGATTTTCAACCTGTTGTTGAAAATTAAAATACACCGGTTGGAAATGGTTTTCAACCAAAATATACCGGTTGAAAATAATTTCCAACCGATTGAAAATCAAAATTGAAATGATTTCAACAAGACATACCAGTTGAAAATGAAAATACGTCGATGTGCTTTTACTTTCTATTTGTGGTAAATGATTTTTCACTTTGAATATGATTTTTCACCTATGAGAAGTGAATTTTCATTTATGGAAAATAATTTTCATTGAAGAAAACTTAAAATACACTAACTGAAACTAACACTTTCACTTTATACACTATAAAATACATTGCATACGTACATTTATTTATTTTTTAACTTCATTAATTGAGAGCTACTTCGATAGCCTATTAAATTTGAAAATTGATGTTAGGTTTTAAATTTTACATGAGTAGAAATCAAATGATCATCCAAGGTTTACATTTTTCATTCTTGAATAGGTTGCAGCGTTCGTTTTGGATATATCCTATAAAATTGGTAGTTGCAGTGACATATATAGTCACCAGCAACAAGAACAGAAGGCAGCGTGGAGACGAGAAGGTAGATTTCTTTCCTCCACATGGCTGTGAGTTGCCTTAATTTATTGGCTACGGAGGGAGCGCTGCAATCGCAAATTCAACCATGCCCTCTAGAACACAAGAGGATACAAAAATCACTTAGAGTATATAGGGTGTGAGCAGGAAATCTGTCTTGCAATATATTTTATAATATGAGATTCTCGCTTAATAAAATATATTGTTGTATTTTAATTTCTAATTAATATATTTTAATTTTTTTAAAATATATCCGTTAAAAATAAAAAATAAAAAATAATAATATATCAAATTATTTTAATTTTTAATTAATTTTTCACTTATGTAAAGTAATTCTTTCAACTATTAAAAATAATTTTTCACTTAAAAGTTAAATTTTTACCTGTGGGTGTATGGTTTAGTATTTAGCGTTTAGGATTTAGAGTCTCTAGATCCTAGATCATAATTCCTAAACCCTAAATTCAAAAGTGAAAAATCACTTTTCATAAGTCTTAAATCTTAAATCAAAAATTTTAAACTTTAAATTTTAAATCTTAAATTTAAAACCCATGGGTGAAAATGACTTATTTTTTAAGTGATAATCTATTTTGTATCGATATAAAGTTAAAATATACCGATATATTTTTATTTTTGATCGGTATATTTTGATTTTTAACCGATCTATTTTAGTGAAAAATCTGGTAGATTTGAGAGCCTAATTGCATCAATTGGGATGCAATTGTTATATGGTGACGTGTGAATTCATGTTGAAGTCAGTGAGATTTGGGAGAGGTTTTTAGTCCCATATTGGAAGTGGACAAATCTCTTGATGGGTGTAAAAGGTTTTTGCCTCCCATGGCTTATGTAGCAAAGAGTGAGAGGTGGGGTTGGGGACCACGCAAGCATGTGCGCGCGCCCCACCTCACCTCGGCTTGGGTGAAAACCAATTTGGAACTTGGATTCCTTTTGCTATAGATTTTTAATTTCACGATTTTGACCTGGATTGGTCGATCAAAATGTAAAATTGATCGATCAATTGTTTTAATCGATCAATAAATTTAGTTTGGTCAATCAATTGGTTTGGTCGACCAATTAGTGAAGTTTGCTCAACCAATTTGTTTTAGTCGATCAATGAGCTTAATTGGTCGATCATTGCCGTATTTCCATAAAATGGGAATTTCCTTAAACGTCTAGTTGTAGGCTCTATATAAGAGTCACGAGGGGGCTCTCATTTGACACACAACAAAAGCAGAAAAACTCTCTCTACTCTCTCCCCCTCTCTCTCATTCTTGTCTCTTTTTCTTGGTGCATTCGTTCGACATGAGATTGGTAGAAAAATCTCCAATCACTTTTGTCGATCTTGCACAAGGAGATTGAGAGATCCGCGGGAAGTTTTTGATTCATCAAACCATTCAGTTGGTAGATCAATCGAGAATTTGGTTGGAAACCAAATTGCCTCGGCTTTGTTCTCCTAAGGTGATTTTCGAGGACGTCCAAGATCGGAGTGTGTCGAATTTTGGAGGTGAATCGTTGTATCCTAGGAGGAGTTCGTTAGACCCCGATGCACCGGTATTGTAGGGGGTGATACCTTCCCCAAGGAAAGTCCTTAATAGGTGCTTCGATCGGAGTAAAATGTAATCCCTTCTCGTTTTGTTTATTTGTGCTATTGCATATTATTTGCTCTTTACTTTATTATGGATCTTGCCAAATCATATTTGACTTGCTTGATTTAATATTTTTGATCTATGCGAAAATGCTGGAAATGTATATGTTTTTATTTATTTATTTCCTATATATGTTATTTTCAACAATCTTAGAGAAGATATCGCTTAGATCTAAAATATTTGGGATGTCGGAAATGACATTCAAATCACGTGGAGACTTATTTGGTATGCCCGAGAAATTTGGTGGGCAAAATTTCAAGCGTTGGCAACAACGCATGAGAAATTGTTTGATTACCATTGGTTTGATCTCGACGTTGGAAATTGATTGCTCGATTTTGGACAAAGAAAAACCCACTCCTGAAGGCCAAAAGGCGGCGGATGTGTGGAATGAGTGTAACCGTATTTTTCATGTTTGCATCTTGTTGGCATTGTCCAATGTGTTGTTTGATGTGTACAACACATCCATGTCTACTGCGAATGGACTATGATAGGAGTTAAAAAAAAAAGTATAATACTGAGGACTTTGGTATTGAAAAATACTCTGTTGCAAAATTCCTTAAATTCCAAATGGCTGAGGGTAAATAGTATCAGAGCAGGCACATGAATTTTTGGTATTGCTCCATGGTTTAGCAGAGGCTGAAATGAAGCTTCCTGCAAAGTTTCAAGTTATGTTTATCATTGAGAAATTCTCTAAATCATGGGAAGACTTTGGAATGACTCTTAAGCATAGGAAGGGAAAGATTTCTTTTGATGACTTAATGATAGCCATTGCTATTGAGGAAGAGCATAGAAAACAAAAACCTATAATGCCTATGGAGTCTAAAGTGAATGTCATGACATTTAAGAGCAAAGAGAATAAAAATAAGAAAAATAAAAATAAAAGAAAACCCAAACCCAAGATCCAGAAGAAATTCAAGAGCAAACCATGCTGATACTGTGGGCAGGTTATGCATTGGAAGAAGGATTGTCCTTCTAATAATGCTCAGCAGAAGACCACAGAAGGGAATCTTCAGGTGAATGTATCACCGAGGAGGCCGGGGCTAGTGATGGGTATGTCTCAATAAAACTCGAACTCTATGTTATTCACAATCCTACTAAATGGCTCGTGGATCTGGAGCCAATGTACATATTTGTACTGATAGATCGTTCTTTTATTCCTATTAGACCTGCAGTGGCAGGACTGTGAGGATGGGGAATGACTCTGCAGCCAAGGTGTTGGGATTCGGATGCGTGAACTTGAGGTTTTCCTCGGGGTTAGTCTAGACATTGTGCAGGGTGTTGCACGTTTCTACTGTGAAAAGGAATGTTCTTTCTGGTTCGTTGTTAGTTAGAGAGGGTTTTGAGTTAAATTTTAAATGTAATAAAGTTGTTATGTTGAGACATGGAATATTTTATGGAGAGAGGTATTTGGCAGATTTTGATCTATTATTTAGAGTGAGATGTTATGTGTATGTATCATCTAGAAATGCTCTAAATAATGTTAATTTTCATTCGATTTAATCTGTTTACAGTAATATTGAATCTTGTGATATATGGCATGGTAGATTGGGTCATGTAAATTTCAATTCTTTAAAAAGAATGATGAAATTAAATATGATTCCTGAACACACCATAAATAAAACTAAAAAATGCGAGATATGTGTGCAGGCTAAATAAATTAGGAAGCCTTTTCACTCTATTATTAGAGATGCTAAGGTTTTAAATTTAGTGCACACGGATATCTGCGAGTTTAACGGTGTGTTGACTAAGGACAATAAAAATTATTTTATCACCTTTGTAGATGACAGTAGTAGATACTGCTATGTGTATTTGCTTAAGTTTAAGGATGAGGCATTAAGAAAATTCCTTATGTTTAAGAAAGAAGTAGAGACTCAAATTGAGAAAACTCTTAAGAGACCGAGGTCAGATCGAGAAGGGGAATATACGCCCAATTTATTTGATGAACGGTGCTAAGCTTTTGGTATAGTTTATGAAGTGACGGCCTTATATTCCCCTCAATCTAATGGGATAGCAGAGCGAAAAAATAAGACCCTAATTGACATGGTCAACGCTCTCTTGCAAAGCTCAGGATTACTTACTTACATGTGCGAGGAAGCTTTGAATACAACATGCCCTGTTCTGAATAGAGTTCCCCTCAAGCATAAGGAAAGTAGTCCATTTGAGATTTGGAGAAACAGGAAACCAAGTTTGAACTACCTTAAAGTGTGGGGCTGCCTTACAAAAGTGGTTGTCTCAGAACACAAAAGGAAGAAGCTTGGACCTAAGACAGTTGACGCGGTCTTTCTGAGTTACGTTGATAATAGCTATGCTTATAGATTTTTTATTATAAAATCTGATATTTCAGGCATAGATGCCAATACTATTGTTGAGCTTCGTGATATTACATTTTTTGATGATGTCTTTCCTATGAAGACTAGATTTCCTCAAAATGTGACTTTAGATGATCTAGCCATCACATCTGGTTCTATTCTTGATCAAGCGAAAAGGATGTCTAATGTGGGGTCTAGCTCTTCTCGTTCTAAACCCAATCAAGTAGAAGAGTCTGAACCTAGGAGAAGTAAAAGATCAAGAATTACCAAAGATTTGGGAAGTGATTTTATTACTTACCAAATTGAGGGCAATCCCACCACATATCGTGATGCTATAGCTTCTTCTGAAGCTAAGCACTGGAAAGATGTCGTTAAGAATGAGATGGACTCAATCATCTCTAATGGCACTTGGGAGTTGGTTGATTGCCTCCAGGGTGTTCTACTATTGGGTGCAAGTGATTGTTTAAGAGAAAACTCAGGCTTGACGGATCTATTGAAAAATGCAAAGCTAGACTTGTTTTCAAGGGGTTCAAGCAAATGAAAGGAATCAATTATTTCGATACATATTTTCCAATAATTAGGATAACTACTATCCGGATGCTTATTGCATTAGCTTCTATTTATGATCTCACTATCCACCAAATGGATGTGAAGACCACCTTTCTTCATGGCGATCTTGAGGAGGAGATCTATATGGATTAGCCTGAGGGATTTGTAGCTCTTGGGAACGGGAAAAAGGTTTGCAAGCTTGTTAAATCTCCTTTTGGTTTGAAACAAGCACCCAAGCAATGGCATGAAAAGTTTGATAAGACTATACTATCTTTTGACTTTGTAGGTCACCAATCTGACAGGTGCATCAACTCTATAATTAAGGGTGATGTATATTGTCCTATGCCTATATGTACATGATATATTATTGTTTAGATCAGTCATTAGAATTGTGAATGAAACTAAGTTGTTCTTGAGTAATAAGCTTGAGATGAAGGATATGGGTGTTGCAAATGTGATCCTAGGCCTCAAACTGATTCGGTCAGCAGAGGGGATAGCTATTTGTTAATCTCATTATGTTGAGAAGGTTCTTGAGAAATTTGGCTATGAAGATTGTAAGGTTGTAAGCATTCCTTTTGATTCATCAAAAACTCTCTACAAGAACAAAAGTGGAATGCCTGTTTCACAGCTAAGATATTCACAAATTATAGGAAGCTTGATGTATTTGGCTAATTGTACTAGATCGGATATTTCTTTTTCCGTGTCTAAGTTGAGTAGATACACAAGCTATCATGACCATACTCATTGGGATGCCTTAGATCGAATACTTAGGTACTTAAAAGAAACAATTTCCCTTAATTTGCATTATGGAAAGTATCCTTCAGTTTTGAAAGGATATAGTGATGCAAGTTGGATTGGTCAAATGGAGGATTCTAGGACTAATGGTGTTATAGGGTATGTCTTTATCTTCGGAGGCGGTGTAGTCTCCTAGCGGTCTACAAAATAGACCATTTTTGCCCGGTCTACCTTTGAGGCTGAGTTATGTGCCTTGGACACCACTGGAATTGAGGCTGAATGACTAAAGGGACTTCTTACAGATATTCCTATGGTGGGTAAGCCAATTCCTGCAATATTATTGCATTGTGATAGCTTGAATGCAATAACAAAGATTAAGAGTTCAAAGTTTAATAAGAAAATAAAGAAATAAATCCAAATCAGACTCAAGTCTGTAAGAGATTTTGTGTCTCAAGGAATGATTGCTATGGAATTTATAGGATCCAAGGATAACACAGTAAATCCATTTACTAAAGGACTTGATATGTCTTTAGTCCTTAAGTCTAGGCTTAGGATGGGATTGAGATCCAATGGGAGTTCACTCATAGTAGCAACCCAACCTAACTAAGTGGAGATCCCACAAAGTAGGTTCAATGTGGTAATAACAAGCTGTATGGGGAATTGGTTGACACTCATTGTTAGATGCTTTTGCATCCGGGTCAAATCCCTGGAAGCCTGAGTGCCTTAAACTACAAATTTAGGAAGAGCAAAGGCTCTAAATGGGTTTAAGCCTTTATGGCAGGATGTGAGCAGTGCATCCTTGGAGAACGCCAGCTATGTGAGTGTTACTGTGGGCCGCAGGTAAGGGAATAGGGTCTTTCCCGATTGCACTCATGAAATAGGAAAGAGTGCATAGCCTTTAAGAGCACCAACCCTGAAGATTATCACCAAGAATTTTATTCTATTGTCACCACTATACACCCCACATCAAAGGTCTAGAGGTCAAGACTAGTTTCACTTTATTCCTGTGGTGGTGAGGGTGAATGACTCAGGTAAGGGTTCAAACTGGAAGGTACCTTTACTGAAAGTAGAGTGTGGTAGCTGAGGAATTTATCGCTGAATTTCAACGATAAATTTATGGGGGATTGTTGGATTTGAGAGCCTAATTGCATCAAATGGGATGCAATTGTTATATGGTGACATGGTAATTCATGTTGAAGTCAGTGAGATTTAAGAGAGGTTTATAGGCCCATACTTGACGTGGACAAACCTCTTGGTGAGTGTAAAAGGCTTTTGCCTCCCATGACTTATATAGCAAAGAGTGAGAGGTGGGGCTGGGGACCAAGCACGCACGTGCGCGCACCTCGCCATGCCCTGGCTCGGGCTTGGGCTCGGGTGATAATCAATTTGGAACTTGGACTCCTTTTGCTACGGAGTTTTAATCTCATGATTTTGACCTGGATTAGTTGATCAAAATATAAAATTGGTTGACCAATTGTTTTGGTCGATTAATGAATTTAGTTTGGTCGATCAATTGGTTTGGTCGACCAATTAGTGAGTTTGATCAATGAGCTTAATTGGTTGATCAATTGTTGTATTTTCATAAAATGAGAATTTCCTTAAATGTCTAGCCATAGACTCTATATAAGGGTTATGAGGGGGCTCTCATTTGACACACAATAATAGCAGAAAAACTCTCTACTCTCTCCCACTCTCTCTTGTTCTTGTTGAAGGTTCCCTTCTAGGAGGGGGTGACGTAATAATTGCGGAAATAAATATAAACAATATCACAAAATAGGCAATCACAAAATGTGCACAAAGATTTTTAGGTGGAAACCCAAACCGGGTAAAAACCACCACCTAACCCTCTCGAGTTAGGATTTTCCGATCAACCAAGTTGATCAAATCCACTAACCGAATCACTTTGAACGAGGGTGATTCAACCTCAATACAACCACGCTACAAGTACGAGGGTAGCGTTCCTCAACCCCTTCTCTCCACGAGAAGGATTTTGTCCCACGAAGGAGACGGGAATTCGCAAAGCGAATACCCAACCAAAATACAAAGATAGAATAAACAACAGTCCTATAGAGCCAACAAAATTAAACCTAGCTTCTATAGGAAATAGGAAACTCCCCTTTGCAAGGAGTGCGTCGACGATGACGCGGTGCGTGTGCCACGCGATGGCGCTACGTTGCTCTCGTTATCTACGGCGGGAGAGCGGGCGTGCAAACTGTTTGATGCTCTCAAGATGTAGAGCTTGAGCTTGGAGAGCAAGAGAGTCTTTTCTTTGGACACAAAAGGTTTGAAAGTGTATTGCAAGGTGTGTGTCTTAGTGTGTATATGTCTCTCTAGGTGTATTTTGTGTTACAAAGGTTCCCCTCTATTTATAGAGGCCTTAGGAAGGCTTTGGAAGGCTTGGAAAAGCTTCCATAGCCGTTGGGTGCAAAGCCCAAGAGAATCAGGCCGAAATCAGGACAATGATTACACTTCACAGGGTTATCAGACGTCTAACTCTGGCATCAGACGTCTGGAAGGCCACTTTAAGACGTCTGATTCCAAGGTCAGACGTCTGATTCTATGCGGGTTTCTTCCTGACTTGAATCAGATCTAAACAGGGTTTTTGTACAAGTCCATCAGACGACATAGAGGACGTCTGGCACTAAGTCTGGACGTCTGGAAACCTACTTTTACCGTGGGAATTGATTTCCAAACGTTGCAACGGCTAGAAAATCTCTGAGAAGAGATTTTGGGTCAGCCGAGGCAAAACGGTCATTTATCAGACGTCTGGGAAGACCTATGGACGTCTGATAAGGCTCTAACGGTCATATACTGCCGTGCTTTCTAAGTTAGCCAACGGTCCACTATCTGGACGTCTGGCAAATCCATCAGACGTCTTCTAAGACGTCTGGTCTAAGGTCTGGACGTCTGATTTCATCAGACAGAAAACTAAGTCCAGCCTAACAGTTATCAGACGTCTGAAACAACAGTCAGACGTCTTAAAATACTTTATCAGACGTCTGATTTTGGGATTAGACGTCTGGAAATGCAGTTTTAACCCTATATTGGTTTTCTAAGTGTTCTACAGAAAACCTACGTATCCTAGGGTTGTGCAGGTGTTCCTAGGACTACTGTTAGGGTACTTTGAGGCTCTTTAACATAATGTCTAAGGAAAATAAAGAGCAAGAAAATAAATACAAGAGATACATGAAAGGATAAAAAAGAATCTATCCTATTCTTCTTGTCTTCCATCTCCAATCTTTCGCTCCACGCGAACCTCCTTTATTTTCCGTCAAGCTCCTCCAATCCGTCCTGGATGCGAGCTCGAGTTCCGTCTAAACACGTCTTCATTTGCAATTGACCTGAAATCTAGGACTCAAATTGCAAATGTTAAATAACACGTGTTTTGTTATCATCAAAACAAATGATCGTGGTGCTCTAGCACCAACACTTGTCTCTCTTTCTTGGTGCGTTCGTTCGACATGAAATTGGTAGAAAAATCTCTAATCACTTTTATCTATCTTGCACAAGGAGATTGAGAGATTCACGAGAAGTTTTTGGTTGATCAAACCATTTAGTTAGTACATCAATTGGAAATTTTGTTGGAAACCAAATTGCCTCGGCTTCGTTCTCCTGAGGTGGTCTTCGAGGACATCTAAGATCGAAGTGTACCGAATCTTGGAGGTGGATTGCCGTATTGTTACGAACGCGCGGATTCAGACGTTTTTAAGATGTCTGGGAGGTGTCCCAGACGTCTGGGATTCGGTTATTTTCGGCACGCGTGTTTCTTCTGCACGCTTGAGTGCGCAGACCTGCGAGCATCTCCCTCTCTCTTTTTCCCTCTCCCTCCTGCGCCCTCTGTCCCGCTCTCTCTCTCCTCCTCGCGCGGCCTTAAAAGGCCACGCCCTCCCCCTCACTCCCGTCACCTCTGCCCCCTTTCCTCTTCTCCTTCCAGCCGGTGCGTGAGAGCGAGCGCGAGTGAGCGGTGGCAGCGACAGCCGCGGTGAGCGTGGGAGGAGGTGTTGCGCGTGGGAAGAGGTGCTCGGCCGTGAGGGCGAGCTCGCCGAGGCTGCTAGGGCCTGCCGGTGGGGGAAGCAGCAGACGTGGGTGACGCGGGAGGCCTGCTGCAGCTCGAGCAGTAGGCGGAAGAGGCGCGGCGCGACCGTGCGTCGCGGGCGGAGGGCGAGTCACGCACTGATTCTGGAAATTTTTCCAGAATCAGACATCTGGGCTTCCAGCCAGACGACGGGGACGACGTCTGGAGGACTGTACAGACGTCTGAAAGGTGAGTTATTTCCCTCTTCCTTCCTTTTCTTCGACTGACCGTACTGGGAGAGAGACGAAATGGGTACGGGCAGGTTCTGATTCGCCACCCAACACGAATCAGACGTCTGGCTGCAGTGCCAGACGACTAGAGCGACTTCCAGACGTCTTGGGTGACCATCGGACGTCTGGGAACTAGGCCAGACGCCCCCACAGGCTTCTGGACGTCTGAGAGATCACGCAGAGCAAGGTAACCCCTGATCCACTTTTTAAGACGTCTGGAATAAGTTCCAGATGTCTGATTTTGCACTATTTCGTCGTTTTCGACCCGTTTAGGGGCCCGTTCGGGTTCCATTTTCCGCGTTTCGAGTTGCGTTCTTTTCGGAATTAAATCCTCTACCCGTCTACAGTAGCTATATACTGTTTTGAGAAACTCCTTGTGTTTGATCCTTGTGATAGGACCCCATTCCGTTGTAGTCTCGGGGGTTGCGGAGGCATGCGGGATTCCCGACCACGCCACCAGTACTCCTGTTGTAACCGGTAGAGTGGCTTTTAAGTTTACTAGTATAATATGTTAAATTATGGAACCATAAATAGAACCTAGGACATTGCATGAATCCTAGGAATGAGAAATAGATTGAATGGTAGATCGTAGGGTGTTGCATGAATCCTAAGGCTGGAAAACTAGATTGTATGATTGATCCTAGGATATGGCATGAATCCTAGGACGGGAAAACTAGTGGAATGTATGAATATTGCAGTCTTGGAAAATGTGGAAAGGAAATAATAGCTGCCTGTGAATTGAATTAACAGCTGTCTGCTATGAATAAATAAACGTGATTGAGAACATGGATTGTACGAACGTGAAACTGGAAAGGTGAAACCTGAATGTGATGAGTTAAAAGAGCTGGAACCCTACGGGGAATTAGGAGTAGAACTCCTGGAAGGTGAATGAAATAGAATTGGGGAAGTGAGCAGGCCCTTGAGTACGGAGTACCAAGGAGAGCGACTGTCCCCCTATTTAGTGCAGAGCGGAGCTAGCCGCCCCAGGGACCCGGGGTTAGGACTGGCCACTTTGTACAGACTTGCTGGCCCTCGTGTACGTAGTACCGAGGAGAGATACTAGTGTAGGGAGGTACCAGCTACCCCACGGGTCCCGGGGTTCTGCTAACCTCCTACATTGACTTGTTAGGCCTACTGGGCAAACCAGGGTAGTCAGGTGAGGGTGTGCGGACTGTGGAGGGGCAAGGCCCCTGTTTGGTTACTGTGGAGGGGTTGGACCCCTATTACTGAGAGGGCTCTGCCCTGTACTAGTTCCGTGCTGTGCTTGGGCTCACCCATTAACGGAAACGACTGACCACGTGCCAGTGCGGGTTAGCTGCCTGTGCGTTTATCGCGCCTGCCGTAGTCACCGTTACGCCTGTCCGTGACCTTGGGGTGGTTGACTGAGAGTAGGATCACCATGGGGGACTCTCCCGGCCAGGAGAGCACCACGTGCTACTTCTACTGTTCGGAAAAGACTGCAATCAAGATCGTTCCCACGAGGAACATTCGAGATCAAGTGAAGGATCTGAGAGTTAGATAAATTTTGAAACAATAGAAAGACGTAAATAAAGGAAGAAAGAAAATTAAAACAGCTACTGTACACTTTACTGTTTCTTTAGTTTAGCTGCCACTCTACTCAGCGTTTTGCTGACGTGTTACACTCGTTACTTTTCAGGATCAGGTGTTCAGCAGCCAGGGTCAGCGGTTGCAGAGGACGCTGGGCTGAGTAGGGTCCAGTAGAGTTACCACTGTTCTCTTGTACCACTTTTTTTTTGGTTCCACTATAGTGAGTAGTTCTTGTTTCTGCTGTACTTTTCTTTACCTGCAGTTCATATTATGTTATGAATGTTGTTCTACTGTTGTGGTGGTATATACTGTAGTAGCTTCTTTCTTTACTGCCGTATTTCCTTACTGTTAGTTATATTCATGCTGAATGTGGTTTATTTTGCTGCTCTTTTGGTTACTTCCTCGTTGGACGACTTGGTCTTGGGATTGGTCGAGTCGGTCCGGTTCTCGTGTCTCGTAGGCACTCGGGAATCGGGTCATTACAAGTGGTATCAGAGCAAGGTCGTCCCGAGAAGTGAATCAACTGACTGGAAAATAACAATTCACATGCCTATAACTAGAGTAGCCACCACAACATATCTTTTGACATGAACTCTTAGACGTTTTCATTAGGTGCTGTTCCGTACTGATGTATTCCGTTTTGTTTTGCTTCTCCTTGTAGGGGATGCCTCGTCGCGGGACTTGCGAGACTGGCCGCGGGCGCGGCCGAGGACGAGGTCGGTGAGGTAGGCGTGCCGTTGCCGACGCCTCAGTGGACCAGCCACTGCTCCCGGGCGTCCAGGCCCAGGACCTCGCCTGGCTGATACGGGATATTGTGCGAGAGGAGCTCCACCCATCGCCCCGAGCGCCTCCCCCTGGGGCTGCAGAGGGGGAGTCCTCTGTGGGACCACCCGACGGACGCGGCGCTGGACATGGGGGAGGGGATGGGCCGCTGCAGCCCCCACCTTCCTTCGATACTTCTGTGCACGAGGCACCGTTGCCTGGAGGTGCACCAGCACCCCCACTGCAGCGCCACTCCGAGTTCTTCGGGCAGTTCCGGAAGTTGAAGCCCCCCTCTTTCAAGGGGGATGAGGACCCGACCGAGGCAGAGGACTGGCTCGAGCAGCTGGAGAAGATCTTCGACACCCTTCGCCCCCCGGTGGAGTGCCGCGTGGCCTTTGCCACGTACCAGCTAGAGAGTGCGGCACACAGGTGGTGGAGGGCGGTCCGGGGACAGGAGAGGGACAAGCCGACCTGGGATCGGTTCGTCGCCCTCTTCTGCGAGCAGTACTTTCCCCAGACGTGGAAGGACCATAGGAGGCGGGAGTTCCACACTCTCCGCCAAGGGACGATGACTGTGAGCGGGTACCACACGCGTTTCTTGGAGCTGTCCCGCTTTGCAGCGACAGCGGTAGCCATTGAGGAGGAGCGCCTTTGGAGGTTCACTGAGGGGCTCCGACCTGCGATTCGGGGGTATGTCAAACCCCTGAAGTTGCCTACGTTTTCGAGGGTAGTGGAGGCAGCCATGACTTATGAGGAGACCAACCCATCCGTGCGAGACACTGACGGCGGGCGGAAGAGGCCCTTCCAGCCAGACTTTTCATAGGGCCGGCGAGAGAGGAGACACGTGGCGTCCGCAGGAGAGCCGTCACGTTTTACAGGGCCATCAGTGGCCTTTGGGGGCCCTCGACAGGGGCCAGTCGCCAGCACCAGACCCCCGCCCAGCCGACAGCAGGGACCCACTGAGGGCGGGAGTCGGGTTCCCCTCTGTTATCAGTGTGGCCTGCCGGGCTACATCAGGAGGTACTGCCCGTCTAGGGCAGGAGGTCAGCAGATACTCCCCGCGCAGAGCACTGGAGGGCGCGCAGGAGGCCGCGGTTCCCAGGCGCGAGGAGGAGGACAGCAGTCACGAGGAGGGTATCGGCCAGCACCTACCCGTCCGACGCAGAGTGTGGCTGCTTCGTCCGCACCTGGAGTTGAGGGGCGTATCAACGCCCTGACACACAGGGATGCCAGAGCTTCGGGCTTAGTTGTGGCAGGTATGGTTTCAGTTTCCGGCAGACTCGTTTACACACTTTTCGATTCCGGCGCTACGCACTCGTTTGTCGCAGCCAGTTTCGCAGTTAGTTTGGACCAGGATTATACACTGTTAGAGAATCCGTTCGTAATCAGAGGCCTGAGTGGTCAGCTATTTGTAGCTGAGGAGGTGTACACAGATTGCGAGGTCAGCGTCGGGGGACATAGCCTGCCAGCTGACCTGATTATGATACAGACGGAGGACTTTGGAGTGATTTTGGGGATGGACTGGCTGTCCGCTTACCATGCCTTGGTTGACTGTTTTGAGAGGAAGATTGTCTTCTCCATGCCGGAGTTGCCTTATTTTGAGTTTCACGGACAGCCAGTGGACGGAGGCTTCAGGTGCATTTCGACACTTCGGGCGGCGAGACTTTTGAGGCAGGGGTGTGAGGCTTCCTAGCTTGTGTGGTGGCAGAGCCCGGCCCTGTGGCAGACTTCCAGAGTATCCTGGTGGTTAGAGAGTACCCTGACGTGTTCTCAGATGAGTTACCAGGACTACCGCCTGAGTGTGAGATCGAGTTTGAGATCTCGCTAGTACCAGGGACCAGCCCCATCTCCACCGCACCATACAAGATGGCACCGCTTGAGCTGCGAGAGCTCAAGTCCCAGTTGCAGGACCTTTTGGAGAAGGGTTTCGTGAGGCCCAGTGCGTCTCCCTGGGGAGCCCTGGTACTGTTTGTGAAGAAGAAGGATGGTACCCTACGCCTTTGTGTGGACTACCGACAGCTGAATAGGGTCACCATCAAGAACAGATATCCGCTGCTGAGGATCGACGACTTGTTTGACCAGTTGCGGGGTGCCACGGTGTTCTCCAAGATCGACTTGAGGTCTGGATACCACCAGTTGAGGATCAGGGAGACCGACGTCTCCAAGACAGCTTTCCGCACCCGGTACGGACACTACGAGTTTTTGGTCATGCCGTTTGGGTTGACCAATGCCCCCGCTGCTTTCATGGATCTGATGAACCGGGTGTTTAGACAGTACTTGGACTAGTTTGTGGTGGTATTCATAGATGATGTACTCATCTATTCTCGAGATCGGACGCAACACGGACAGCACTTGCGGATGGTTCTGGACACACTGAGTCGACGTAGGCTGTACGCCAAATACAACAAGTGCGAGTTTTGGTTGAGGGAGGTGACCTTCTTAGGTCATGTGATCTCTGGAGATGGCTTGGCGGTGGACCCAGCCAAGGTCGAGGCAGTACTCAGGTGGGAGAGACCGCGTTCAGTCACTAAGATTCGCAGTTTCCTGGGACTGGCAGGCTACTACAAACGATTCATCAGAGGTTTTTCACAGATCGCGCGTCCTATGACACAGTTGACCCGAAAGGACGTGCCCTTCGCTTGGATAGACGCCTGTGAGGCGTGTTTTCTGGAGCTGAAGGAGAGGTTGACCTCGGCTCCCATGCTCACCATCCCTGACAGTAGTGGCGGGTTCGTTGTGTACACGGACGCCTCCTTGCAAGGGTTAGGAGGTGTGCTCATGCAGAGGGGTCACGTTGTCGCTTA
Organism: Thalassia testudinum; assembly: GCA_037157565.1. NCBI lineage: Eukaryota > Viridiplantae > Streptophyta > Magnoliopsida > Alismatales > Hydrocharitaceae > Thalassia > Thalassia testudinum. The sequence goes on from JAZHRO010000036.1 coordinate 141,503,737, forward strand.
CGCTTCGCGGCAACTGAAGCCCTATGAGCATACCTACCCTACCCACGACCTTGAGTTGGCGGTGGTTGTCTTCGCGCTGAAGACCTGGAGGCACTACTTGTTCGGTGAGACCTTCGAGATTTTCACAGATCACAAGAGCCTCAGATACCTTTTTGATCAGAAGGAGCTCAACATGAGACAGAGACATTGGTTGGAGCTCCTGAAGGACTACGACTGCAGCATCTCCTACCACCCGGGAAAGGCCAATGTGGTGGCTGACGCCTTGAGCCGTAAGGCGCCCGCACACTTGGCCAGTTTACAGTTACAAAGTTGGGGCCTTTTGGAGGAGGTGGGCAGTTGGCGACCCCTGGAGTTACGGGGGCACTGTGGGGCAGTGACGGTGACGCGACAGACTAGGCCAGAGCTGATAGACTGCATCATCACAGGACAGACGGCCGATCCGTACTTGCAGTCCTTGCGCGACAGAGTACTGTCGGGAGACCCAGGGGACTTCTCTTTCACAGACCAGGTGCTGCATTTGAGGGGACGGTTATGCGTTCCCAGAGACGAGGAGCTGTTGAGAGAGCTCATGACTGAGGCATACGGTTCCAGATTCACCATACATCCCGGAAACACGAAGATGTACCACGACTTGAGACGCGAGTTTTGGTGGAGGGGGATGAAGCGGGATGTGGGTGAATTCGTGCAGCAGTGCTAGTGTGCCAGCAGGTGAAAGTCGAGCACCAGAGGCTTGCAGGGCCGCTACAGTCGCTTCCAGTGCCAGAGTGGAAGTGGGAGAGCATCACCATGGACTTGGTGGTGGGCTTACCTGTTACCCAACGAGGACACGACGCAGTCTGGGTAATTGTGGATAGACTGACGAAGACGATGCGATTCTTGCCGATCCGAGTCACCTTGGGACCAGCACTGTTGGCAGAGAGGTACATTCGCGATGTGGTATGACTACACGGAGTTCCGCGGGAGATCGTATCCGACCGGGATACCCGCTTTACGTCCCAGTTTTGGGCTGAGTTCCAGCAGGCCCTGGGGACGCGGTTGAGGTTTAGTATGGCTTACCACCCCCAGACGGAAGGACAGTCTGAGCGCACGATACAGACACTTGAGGACCTTTTGCGAGCCTGTGTACTGCACTGGAGGGGCTCTTGGGAGGAGCACCTGCCCCTAGCGGAGTTTGCATACAACAACAGTTATCACTCGAGCATCGGCATGGCTCCCTACGAGGCTCTGTACGGATGGAGGTGTACGGCACCCTTGAGTTGGGTTGAGGTGGGGACCAAGTGGGAGGTTGGCCCCAGGTTGATCCGGCAGAGTCAGGAGGTAGTCGAGCAGATCCACAAGCGACTCCGCACAGTCAGGAGCAGACAGAAGAGCTACGCAGATCGGAGACGCAGGGAGGTGAGTTTGAGGTTGGGGATCACGTCTTCCTTCGTGTTTCGCCCATGAAGGGCCTACAGCGGTTTGGGGTGAGAGGGAAGCTCGCGCCGAGGTTCGTGGGGCCCTTTGTGGTCCTGGAGCGGGTTGGACCCGTTGCTTACAGACTTGCCCTCCCCCCGCAGTTTTCTGGTGTGCACGACGTGTTCCACGTGTCCAACCTCAGGAAGTACGTAGCCGATCCCAGTCACGTACTGAGTCATGAGAGCGTCGAGGTGGGCGACGACCTGACCTACCCCGAGCGGCCAGTGCAGATTCTAGACCGAGCCGTCCACAATTTGAGACGAAAGCAAGTACCCCTGGTAAAGGTTTTGTGGAGGAGCCAGTGGTACAAGGAGGCTACCTAGGAGCCTGAGGCGGCAATGCGGGAGCGGTACCCGGAACTCTTCGCGGGTACGTCTTCTCGGATCGGCTTCGGTCCTCTTTGAGTTTGTTATGGTTATTTTGACGTCTTTCCTGCACCCTATTTAGTGCAAGTTTCGGGGACGAAGCTTCCTTTAAGTTTGTTATATTGTTACGAACGCGCGGATTCAGACGTTTTTAAGACGTCTGGGAGGTGTCCCAGACGTCTGGGATTCGGTTATTTTCGGCACGCGTGTTTCGTCTGCACGCCTGAGCGTGCAGACCTGCGAGCATCTCCCTCTCTCTTTTTCCCTCTCCCTCCTGCGCCCTCTGTCCGGCTCTCTCTCTCCTCCTCGCGCGGCCTTAAAAGGCCACGCCCTCCCCCTCACTCCCGTCACCTCTGCCCCCTTTCCTCTTCTCCTTCCAACCGGTGCGTGAGAGCGAGCGCGAGTGAGCGGCGGCAGCGACAGCCGCGGTGAGCATGGGAGGAGGTGCTGCGCGTGGGAAGAGGCGCTCGGCCATGAGGGCGAGCTCGCCGGGGCTGCTAGGGCCGGCCGGTGGGGGAAGCAGCAGACGTGGGTGACGCGGGAGGCCTGCTGCAGCTCGAGCAGCAGGCGGAAGAGGCGCGGCACGGCCATGTGTCGCGGACGGAGGACGAGTCGCGCACTGATTCTGGAAATTTTTCCAGAATCAGACGTCTGGGCTTCTAGCCAGACGACGGGGACGACGTCTGGAAGACTGTACAGACGTCTGAAATGTGAGTTATTTCCCTCTTCCTTCCTTTTCTTCGACTGACTGTACTGAGAGAGAGAGGAAATGGGTACGCGCAGGTTCTAATTCACCACCCAACACGAATCAGACGTCTGGCTGCAGTGCCAGACGACTGGAGCGACTTCCAGACGTCCTGGGTGACCATTGGACGTCTGGGAACTAGGCCAGACGCCCCCACAGGCTTTTGGACGTCTGAGAGACCACGCAGAGCAAGGTAACCCCTGATCCACTTTTTAAGACGTCTGGAATAAGTTCCAGACATCTGATTTTGCACTGTTTCGTCGTTTTCGACCCGTTTAGGGCCCGTTCGGGTTCCATTTTCCGCGTTTCGAGTTGCGTTCTTTTCAGAATTAAATCCTCTACCCGTCTACAGTAGCTATATACTGTTTTGAGAAACTCTTTGTGTTTGATCCTTGTGATAGGACCCCGTTCTGTTTCAGTCTCAGGGGTTGCGGAGGCACGCGGGATTCCCGACCACGCCCCCAGTACTCCTGTTGTAACTGGTAGAGTGGCTTTTAAGTTTACTAGTATAATATGTTAAATTATGGAACCATAAATAGAACCTAGGACATTGCATGAATCCTAGGAATGAGAAATAGATTGAATGGTAGATCCTAGGGTGTTGCATGAATCCTAGGGCTGGAAAACTAGATTGTATGATAGATCCTAGGATATGGCATGAATCGTAGGACGGGAAAACTAGTGGAATGTATGAATATTACTGTCTTGGAAAATGTGGAAAGGAAATAATAGCTGCCTGTGAATTGAATTAACAACTGTCTGCTATGAGTAAATAAACGTGATTGAGAACATGGATTGTACGAACGTGAAACTGGAAAGGTGAAACCTGAATGTGCTGAGTTAAAAGAGCTGGAACCCTACGGGGAATTAGGAGTAGAACTGCTGGAAGGTGAATGGAATAGAATTGGGGAAGTGAGCTGGCCCTTAAGTACGGAGTACCAAGGAGAGCGACTGTCCCCCTGTTTAGTGCAGAGCGGAGCTAGCTGCCCCAGGGACCCGGGGTTAGGACTGGTCACTTTGTACTGACTTGCTGGCCCTCGTGTACGTAGTACCGAGGAGAGCTACTAGTGTAGGGAGGTACTAGCTACCCCACGGGCCCCGGGGTTCTGCTAGCCTCCTCCACCGACTTGTTAGGCCCACTGGACAAACCAAGGTAGTCAGGTGAGGGTGCACGGACTGTGGAGGGGCAAGGCCCCTGTTTGGTTACTGTGGAGGGGTTGGACCCCTGTTACTGAGAGGGCTCTGCCCTGTACTGGTTCCGTGCTGTGCTTGGGCGCACCCGTTAACGGAAACGACTGATCGCGTGCCAGTGCGGGTTAGCTACCTGTGCGTTTATCGCGCATGCCGTAGTCATCGTTATGCCTGTCCGTGACCTTGGGGTGGTTGACTGAGAGTAGGATCACCATGGGGGACTCTCCCGGCCAGGAGAGCACCACGTGCTATTTCTACTGTTCGGAAAAGACTGCAATCAAGATCGTTCCCACGAGGAACATTCGAGATCAAGTGAAGGATCTGAGAATTAGATAAATTTTGAAACAATAGAAAGACGTAAATAAAGGAAGAAAGAAAATTAAAACAGCTACTGTACACTTTACTGTTTCTTTAGTTTAGCTGCCACTCTACTCAGCGTTTTGCTGACGTGTTACACTCGTTACTTTTGAGGACCAGGTGTTGAGCAGCCACGGTCAGCGGCTGCAGAGGACGCTGAGCCGAGTAGGGTCCAGTAGAGTTACCACTGTTCTCTTGTACCACTTTTTTTTTTGTTCCACTATAGTGAGTAGTTCTTGTTTCCCCTGTACTTTTCTTTACCTGCAGTTCATATTATGTTATGAATGTTGTTCTACTGTTGTGGTGGTATATACTGTAGTGGCTTCTTTCTTTACTGCCGTATTTCCTTACTGTTAGTTATATTCATGCTGAATGTGGTTTATTTTGCTGCTCTTTTGGTTACTTCCTCGTTGGACGATTAGGTCTTGGGATTTGTCGAGTCGGTCCGGTTCTCGTGTCTCGTAGGGACTCGGGAATCGGGTCGTTACACGTATCCTGGTAGGAGTTCATCAGATCCCGACGAACCAATATTGTGGAGGGCGATACCTTCTTTAAGAGAAATCTTTAATGGACGCTTCGTTCGAAGTAAAATCTAATTCATTCTCATTTTATTTATTTATACTTTTACATGTTATTTATTTTTTATTTTATTTTGAATCTTATAAAATCATATTTGACTTACTTGATTTAATATTTTTGATATATATAAAATTACTGAATATATATATATATTTTTATTTATTTATTTCGTATATATATTTTTTTCACAAAAATCAAAACACAACAATTAAAATTTAAAATATAGGAACATATTTTATTTAGGAAGGAACATACGTTGTAAAATGCGTTATAGGTAATGTTTACGTGTGCGCGCACACACACAGAGACACCACCCAAGAGTAGTAGATCATAATTAATGTTGGGATGTACTACTACTGGTAGATGCTGCTTATGATTGGAATGGGGATGCTTCACGATAGAGGCGGAGGAAAATCAAGCCACTGTTCAAAGGGCTGGAGACACCCAAGCTTATTGATTTCTATAACATATAAATTAATGTCGCCTGCAACTGTTGCAACCTATTCGACATGATTCTGAGGAAAAAAAGACAGAAGCTGGAGGATTCGCGATCAGATTGAAGCTTAATTGCCAACAAATGCTAAGCTGAGTCATGCACCCAACATTCTGTCCAGTTTGCCTAACGCAGTAATATGGCTCTCTTGCTCATGAACTTAGCTCATTATTGTACACGGATTGGTTATGTTGGGATGTGGGAAGATGGACTCCATCCCTCCCGCAACTCATTCTCTACTTGATCTTGGAAAGAAGTGATTTTTTTAGCCTAGCTAATAAAGAAAAAAAAAGAAAAAAAAAAGTGGACTAGTCCATGGGTAATAATCTTTTTTGCATTCTAAATTGCCATTTATTTCATAAAGCTTATTCAGTTTTACAATTCAAAAATCATTGAAGGAGGCATCTTAAATGTTATACGTATAATGAGATTCTTTATATATATATGACTAATGTTATACCTAGGAAGCATGACATTTTTCTTCAAGGACATAAATACATATAATCAATTTTATTTTATTTTTATCATTTTTAGGATAAATGTGATTTGTTCGTAGTCTTTAGTTATCACGTTGTTAATTTGGATTTCCTTTCTTTTTATTTGTAGATTATCCCCTTGTTTCTTTTTTCTTCTCTTTGTTTATATTTTTATAGCAAGTTATCTCTTTATTTGAGATAAATTGTGTCTTTTTTATCTTTTACGTTGTTAAAATCCTTCTATACAAAGGTCAGGTTTGTAACATTGAAAGATAAAGTTAATATAAAAAAAAAAATGAAACCCTTGTGGTGTACTCTCCTCCTTCCCTTCCTCATCTCTAAGCAATCTTTGCTCCTTTCCTTCCAAAATCTCACGTGGCTTGGCATGATTTCCTTTTTCTTTTTACACTCCATCACTTTCTTAATTTCCAATTATTCCGCCTACTGCATCAATTTGGTATTAGAGTTAAAAGGTCAATGTTGACATGAATGATGACGAGTTTTTTCGGTTGGTTATGTATTACAAGAAACTTTTGAATTGACCCAATCTCTCACCTTCGGCCACAATGCCTCCTCCATCTTCCCTTGCCACGACTTGCTCCACTTCCACGTCATAGGCATCCTCCAGGACCTCATTGCTACCCATCCTCTCTCCGCTAGCCCTACTTTTTCTTTGCTTAGCCCACCTATGACATGCCTTCTCTACACTGGACTTCTCCCTAATATATCATCACTATCTCCCCACCAACTTGTTGACACTGAACTTCATATTCTCCCTATGTAGCAATAGTAGCACCTCTTCTACTCCCATTGCATGATCGACTTGTTGCACTCACCCCAATTCCGACCACCTAGATCGTCAACTAACATAATTACTGCAACCATTACATCATCTATCAAAGCCTTTATCAAAATCACTACAACCACCTCCATGCTTTGCCATTGAACAACAGTTGCTTAAGAATCAAAACTATAGAGATATCATGTTGATCAACTCGTTAGGAGTCAAGTTTTTCAAGAAGGGGGAGATGTAGGTGGTACGACATTGTTCTTTAAGTGCATGATGCAGATAGTCAATTTTGCTTTTTAATTATATTTTTAAGATAAATTTGGTTTGTTCAGCACCTTTAGTTATCACATTATTTAGGATTTTCTTTCTTTTTTATATATAGATTATCCCTTTGTTTTAGGATTAGTCAAGTCTATTATCTTTTCTATATTTAGTTTGTTATAGCAAATTATCCCTTTATTCGAGATAAATTGAGTTTTCTTTATCTTTTGGGTTGTTAAAATCCTTCTATAAAAAGGACATATATGTAACATGAAAGATAGAGTTGAATAAAAAAATTGAAACTCTTGTGGTGTACCCTCTTCATTTCCTTCCTCATCTCCAAGCACATCTTCATGCCTTAATCTCCTCCAAAATCCCACACGATTTAGCGCATTTCCTATCTTCTTTTTGCCCTCCATCGCTTTCTCAATATGCAATTCTTCCTCCAAGAGCATGATAATATATATAGGAAAAAGGGAACCTATACTTAAGTGTAGGAAAAATTTCCTACATCCATGCTCATAGGCTAGCCCTCCTATCTTTCATCTGATGTTCGCCAACAACACCATATCTTTGATGAGGCCAAACGCATTCCCCCCCTCCCCTCCCCTCCCCTTTGTCTTCCACTCCTTTTCCTTTCGTTCTCCTCCCCTCCTCTTTTCCCTTTTCCTTGGTTTGGTCCCATTTCTCCTCTTCCTGGTGAGACCTTCGCTCCTCCCTCCTTAGAGGGGGGCTGCTTAGGCCCTTGCTTATAGCGTCTTCCCTCTATGGGGGAACCACGAAGAATGGGTGGGGTCTCTCCTCGCTTTTGTTTTTAGGTATTTTTGCCCTTGCTTTTGAGTTTTTTGCTTTCGTTTCTACTCCTATTTGTTTTTCTGGCTTCTTGTTTGTTGCTTTGCCTTTGTTTTCTTGGATCTACTTCTTTGGTTCCCCATTTTGGGGTCCTCTGGCCTGTTTGTCCTGTGTGGTGGTTTTGTTGTGCTTTTTGCTAGTTTGTGCTTAGTGGTGATTGCTCGACCGAACCGTGGCTAGTCTTTTGTTTGTTCTTATTATAGTAGTGTCGTTGTGGTACAGATAAAATGGCTACGGTTTGTCGTCATTGCCACTATTACAATTTTACTGAGAAATATTTTTCTTCCGAGGTCGAACTCAGGGAGCTACTAGAATTCTAGAAGTACAATGCTACTTTATTACAAAAATAAGAGAGAGGGAGAGGGAGAAGTAGATTTTGTTTGTTAGCTTTTTCTTCTTCTCTTCTTTCTCTCTTTGCTTGTCTTCTTTTTCTCTTCTTTTTCTTCTCTTCTTCACAATTCTTGATCTTCTTCAGTTCTTCTTCTTCTCTTCTTTGTCTTCTTTCTTTCTTCTTCTTTCTTCCTTCTTCTCTTTTCTTTCAGCTGCGGCACCTTTTCTTCTCTTTTTCTTCTTTGCTTTGTCTGCAGAGCTTCATACATCGTCTGATTTCTCAGTCAGACGGCTTAAGTGGTGTCTGCTACAGTGCTTCCTTTGTGCTTCTCCTTCTTCTTCTTCATGCGGTCTTCTTCTTCTTCTTCCTTCCTTGGCCTTCTCCTTCTTCCTGCGGTCTTCTTCTCTCGCACCCTGTCCCTCCACAAAGAGCAAAACCTACCCTGTCCCTCTACCCGCACGTCTTTCTCTCTGTAAACCACTCACAGGACACTCTCCCAGAGCCACGGGTAATCGGGTCGGGTTTCGTGCCCGTGACCAGGCGCACCGGTGTGTGGGTGATGTGCGAGGTGTGCTCAGATAGGGTCGGGTTGGATCCCGCCAGATCCGCGAGGTGAAATCGCAAACGAGGCGAGCGTGAGTAAGGTGAGGGACCTTACCCCAGTGCTTTCGGAGGCGACCAGTAGAAAACACAAAATCAACTTATACTACTGTGGGGTTTGGTAAACTCACGATGTGGGACTATCCTCTGCGCTCCTCTCGCGCGCACTCGCAGGACGATTCCACCTTGCTCTCTGCTCAGCTGCAGCCACTATCGGTGCCAAATGCTGAGGCAAAAGTCTTCGCAGACTTCACCCCAACCTGTAGCACCTGGGATCCTGAAGTTGCAGGGCCTGGAGCTTGCCTAGAAGCTGCTTCAGTCGTCGTCAATGGCGGTTGGGGCTACGACCCTGCCAGACAGAAGCATGGCCTCTCGGCCTAATCAGACTAGCAGGGGACCTTCGCCGTGGCACGGCGAAGGTGATGCGAGGTGTAGCAGGCTGTGGGGCGGTGTCTGGCAGCGGGGCTATGTAACGAACGCGTGGTCCAGACGTCTTTTAAGACGTCTGGGAGGTGGCCCAGATGTCGGACCAGACGTCTGTGATCACATCCAGACGTCTGACCAGACGTCTGGGATCGTTTCCAGATGTCTGGAAATCCGTTAATTTCGACACGCGCAGGTCGTCTGCGCGCTTGAACGCGCCGACCGGATATTCGCTTATTCCCTCTTTCCCTGCGGCTGCAGACGCCTGCCGTGTCCTCTCTCTCCTCCTCGCGCGGCCTTAAAAGGCCACGCGCTCCCTCCCGTCGTCTCCACCGTCTCCTCCATCTTCTCCTTCAGCCAGTGAGCGTGAGCGCGAGCGTGGCAGCGGCGGCCGCAGTGAGAGCGGAGGAGGTGCGGCGTGCGAGAGCGGAGCTTTGCCGTGAGGGCGAGCTCGCCGGGGCTGCTAAGGCCGGCCGGCGGAGGGCGCGGGGGGCGTGGAGGGGGGACTGCTGCGGTCTGAGCAGCAGGCGTGTGAGGTGCGACGCGGACGGCGTCGCGAGCGGAGGCCGAGTGGCGCCCTGATTCTGGAAGAATTTCCAGAATCAGACGTCTGGGTTGATAGCCAGATGGCGAGGGCGACATCTGGAAGACCTTCCAGACGTCTGAAAGGTGAGTTTTTTCGTCTTCTTCTTCCTTCCTGTCGACTGACCGTACTGAGGGAGGGAGATGGGTGTGCGCAGGCTCGGAGATTCGCCATCCAACGCGAATCAGACGTCTGGCTATTGTACCAGACGGCGGGAGCGACCTTCAGACGTCCGGGGTGACCATCGGACGTCTGGGAGCTAGGCCAGACGTCCCCTCAGACTTCTGGACGTCTGGGAAACCACACTGAACAGGTAATTCTCTGATCCACTTTTTAAGACGTCTGGAAGAAGTTCCAGACGTCTGATTTTGCACAGTGTCGTCGTTTTCGACCCGTTTATGGCCCGTTTGGGTTCCGTTTTCCGCGATTCGAGTTGCGTTCTTTTCAGAATTAATCCCTCTACCCGTCTACAGTAGCTATACACTATTTTGAGACACTCCTTGTGTTTGATCCTTGTGATAGGACCTCCTTCAGTTGCAGTCTTAGGAGTCACGGAGGCACGCGGGATTCCCGATCACGCCCCCATTACTCCCGTTGTACCTGGTAGAGTGGTTTTAAGTTATTAATAAAATCTGTTAAAGTATGGAACCATAACTGGAACCTAGGACGTTGCATGAATCCTAGGAATGAGAAATATATGATAGCTCCTAGGTGTTGCATGAATCCTAGGGCTGGAAAACTAGATTGTATGATAGATCCTAGGATATGGCATGAATCCTAGGATGGGAAAAACTAGTGGAATGTATAATACTGCAGTCTTGGAAAATGGAAAGAGATATAAAGCTGCCTGTAATTTGAATTAACAGCTGCCTGTTGTGAATAAATAACGTGGTTGAGAACAGGGATTGTAAGAATGTGAAACTGGAAAGTGAAACCTGGATGTTTGAGTAAAAAGGATGGAACCCTACGGGGAAGTAGGAGTAGAACTCCTGGAAAGTGAATGGAATAGTATTGGGGAAGTGAGCTGGCCCTTGAGTACGGAGTACCAAGGAGAGTGACTGTCCCCCCTGTTTAGTGCAGAGCGGAGCCAGCCGCCCCAGGGACCTGGGGTTAGGACTAGCCACTCTGTACCGACTTGCTGGCCCTCGCGTACGTAGTACCGAGGAGAGCTACTAGTGTAGGGAGGTACTAGTTACCCCACGGGCCTCGGGGTTCTGCTAGCCTCCCACACCGACTTGTTAGGCCCGCTGGGGCAAACCAGGGTAGTCAGGCGAGGGTGCGCGGACTGTGGAGGGGCAAGGCCCCGGTTTGGTTACTGTGGAGGGGTTGGACCCCTGTTACTGAGAGGGCTCTGCCCTGGACTGGTTCTGTGCTGTGCTTTGGGCGCACCCGTTAACGGAAACGACTGACCGCGTGCCAGTACCGGTTAGCTACCTGTGCGTTTATCGCGCGTGCCGTAGTCACCGTTACGTCTGTCAGTGACCTTGGGGTGGTTGATTGAGGGTAGGATCACCACTGGGGACTCTCCTGGCCAGGAGAGCACCACGTGCTACTTCTACTTTTTGGAAAAGACTGCAATCAAGATCGTTCCCACGAGGAACATTCGAGATCAGGAAAAAGATCTGGGGAATAAATGAAATAGTGAGACAATTGAAAGATGTGAATAAAGAAAGTAATAGAACATAACAGCTACTGTACACTCTACTGTTGTGTTTAGTTTAGTTGCCACTCTACTCAGCGTTTTGCTGACGTGTTACACTTGTTACCTTTTTCAGGACCAGGTGCTGAGCAGCCAGGGCCAGCGGCTGCAGAGGACGCTGGGCCGAGTAGGGTACAGTAGAGTTACCATTGTCTTTTGTACCTCTTTGTTTCCGTTATAGTGAGTAGTTCTTGTTTTCGCTGTACTTTTCTTTACCTGCAGTTCATGTTATATGATAAATGTTGTTCTACTGTTGTGGTGGTATATACTGTAGTAGTTTCTTTCCTTACTGCTGTACTTTCTTACTGTTAGTTATATTCATGCTGAATGTGGTTTATTTTTACTGCTCTTTTGGTTACTTCCTCGTTGGACGACTAGGTCTTGGGATTAGTCGAGTCGGTCCTGTTCTCGTGTCTCCTAGGGACTCGGGAACCGGGTCGTTACAAGATGGTATCAGAGCAAGGTCGTCCCGAGAAGTGAATCAACTGACTAGAAAATAACCAATTCACATGTTTATAGCTAGAGTAGCCACCACAACATATCTCTTGACATGAGCTCTTAGAAGTTTCGTTAGGTACCGTCTGTTTTGACGTTTCCGTTTTGTTTCGCGTCTCCTTGCAGGAGATGCCTCGTCGCGGGACTGGCGAGACTGGCCGCGGGCGCGGCCGAGGGCGCGGCCGAGGGCGAGGTCGGCGAGGTGGACGTGCCGTTTTTGACGTCTCGGTGGACCAGCCACCACTCCCGGGCATCCAGGCCTAGGACCTCGCCAAACTGATACGAGATATTGTACGAGAGGAGCTCCACCCACCGCCCTGAGCACCTCCTCCTGGGGCTGCAGAGGGGGAGTCCTCTGTGGGACCACGCGACGGACACGGCGCTGGACACGAGGGAGGGGATGGGCTGTTGCCGCCCCCACCTTCCTCCGACACTTCTGTACACGAGGCACCTTCGCCTGGAGGTGCACCAGCACCTCCCCTACAGCGCCACTTCGAGCTTTTCGGACAGTTCCGGAAGCTGAAGCCCCCCTCCTTCAAGGGGGATGAGGACCCGACCGAGGCAGAGGACTGGCTTGAGCAGCTGGAGAAAATCTTCGACACCCTTTGCCCCCCGGTGGAGTGCCGCGTGGCCTTTGCCACGTACCAGCTGGAGAGTGCGGCACACCGGTGGTGGAGGGCGGTCCGGGGACAGGAGAGGGACGAGCCGACGTGGAACCAGTTCGTCACCTTCTTCTGCGAGCAGTACTTTCCCCAGACGTGGCAGGACTAGAGGAGGCGGGAGTTCCACACTCTCCGCCAAGGGACGATGACTGTGAGCACGTACCGCACGCGTTTCTTGGAGCTGTCCCGCTTTGTAGCGACAGCGGTAGCCACTGAGGAGGAGCGCCTTTGGAGGTTCACCGAGGGGCTCCGGCCTGCGATCCAGGGGTATGTCAAACCCCTGAAGTTGCCTACGTTTTCGAGGGTGGTAGAGGCAGCTATGACTTACGAGGAGACCAACCCGTCCGCGCGAGACACCGACGGCGGGCAGAAGAGGCCCTTTCAGCCAGACTTCTCACAGGGTCGACGAGAACGGAGACACGTGGCATCCGCAGGAGAGCTGTCACGTTGTGCAGGGCCATCAGTGGACTTTGGGGGCCCTCGACAGGGGCCAGTCGCCAGCACCGGACCCCCGCCTAGTCGACAGCAGGGACCCACTGAGGGCATGAGTCGGGTTCCCCTCTGCTACCAGTGTGGCCAGCCGGGCCACGTCAGGAGGGACTGCCCATCTAGGGCAGGAGGTCAGCAGATACTCCCCGCGCAGAGCACTGGAGGGCGCGCAGGAGGCTGCGGTTCCCAGGCGCGAGGAGGAGGACAGCAGTCGCGATGAGGGTACCGGCCAGCACCTACCCGTCCGACGCAGAGTCTGGCTGCTTCGTCCGCACCTAGAGTTGAGGGGCGTATCAACGCCCTAACACACAGGGATGCCAGAGCTTCGGGATCGGTGGTAGTAGGTATGGTTTCAGTTTCTGGCAGACTCGTTTACACGCTTTTCGATTCCGATGCTACGCACTCGTTTGTCGCAGCCAGTTTCGCAGTTAGTTTGGACCAGGATTATACACTGTTAGAGAATACGTTCGTAATCAGAGGTCCGAGTGGTCAGCTTTTTGTAGCTGAGGAGGTGTACACGGATTGCGAGGTCAGCGTCGGAGGACATAGCCTGCCAGCTGACCTGATTATGATCCAGATGGAGGACTTTGGAGTGATTCTGGGGATGGATTGGTTGTCCGCTTACCACGTCTTGGTGGACTGTTTTGAGAGGAAGATTGTCTTCTCCATTCCGGAGTTGCCTTCTTTCGAGTTTCACGGACAGCCAGTGGATGGAGGTTTCAGGTGCATTTCGGCACTTCGGGCGGCGAGACTTTTGAGCCAGGGGTGTGAGGGCTTCCTAGCTTGTGTGGTGGCAGAGCCCAGCCCTGTGGCAGACTTCCAGAGTATCCCGGTGGTTAGAGAGTACCCTGACGTGTTTCCAGACGAGTTACCAGGACTACCGCCCGAGCGTGAGATCGAGTTTGAGATCTCACTAGTACCAGGGACCAGCCCCATCTCCACCGCGCCATGCAGGATGGCACTGCTTGAGCTGCGAGAGCTCAAGTCTCGGTTGCAGGACCTTCTGGAGAAAGGTTTCGTGAGGCCCAGTGCGTCTCCCTGGGGAGCCCCGGTACTGTTTGTGAAGAAGAAGGATGGGACCCTACGTCTTTGTGTGGACTACCAACAGCTGAACAGGGTCACCATCAAGAACAGATATCTGCTGCTGAGGATTGACGATTTGTTTGACCAGTTGCGGGGTGCCACGGTGTTTTCCAAGATAGACTTGAGGTCTGGATACCACCAGTTGAGGATCAGGGAGACCGACGTCTCCAAGACAGCTTTCTGCACCCGGTACGGACACTACGAGTTTTTGGTCATGCCGTTTGGGCTGACCAATGCCCCCGCTGCTTTCATGGACCTGATGAACCGGGTGTTTAGACCGTACTTGGACCAGTTCGTGGTGGTTTTCATAGATGATGTACTCATCTTTTCTAGAGATCGGACGCAGCACGGACAGCACTTGCGGATGGTTTTGGACACTCTGAGGCGACGCAGGCTGTACGCCAAATACAGCAAGTGCGAGTTCTGGTTGAGGGAGGTGACCTTCCTAGGTCATGTGATCTCTGGAGATGGCCTGGCGGTGGACCCAGCCAAGGTCGAGGCAGTGCTCAGGTGGGAGAGACCGCGTTCAGTCACTGAGATCCGCAGTTTCCTGGGACTAGCTGGCTACTACAGACGGTTCATCAGAGGATTTTCGCAGATTGCGTGTCTTATGACACAGTTGACCTGGAAGGATGTGCCTTTCGTTTGGACAGACGCCTGTGAGGCGTGTTTTCTGGAGCTGAAGGAGAGGTTGACCTCGTCTCCCGTGCTCACCATCCCTGACAGTAGTGGCGGGTTCGTTGTGTACACGGATGCCTCCTTGCAGGGGTTAGGAGGTGTGCTCATGCAGAGGGGTCACGTTGTCGCTTACGCTTCGCGGCAACTGAAGCCCCATGAGCATACCTACCCTACCCACGACCTAGAGTTGGCAGCTGTTGTCTTCGCGCTGAAGACCTGGAGGCACTACTTGTACGGTGAGACCTTCGAGATTTTTACAGATCACAAGAGCCTCAGATACCTTTTTGACTAGAAGGAGCTCAACATGAGACAGAGACGTTGGTTGGAGCTCCTGAAGGACTACGACTGCAGCATCTCCTACCACCCGGGAAAGGACAATATGGTGGCTGACGCCTTGAGCCGTAAGGCGCCCGCATGCTTGGCCAGTCTACAGTTATAGAGTTGGAGCCTTTTGGAGGAGGTGGGCAGTTGGCGACCTCTAGAGTTACGAGGGTACTGTGGGGCAGTGACGGTGACACGGCAGACTAGGCCAGAGCTGATGGACCGCATCACCACAGGACAGATGGCCGATCCGTACTTGCAGTCTTTGCGCGATAGAGTACTGTCAGGAGATCCAGGTGACTTCTCTTTCACAGACCAGGTGCTACGTTTGAGGGGACGGTTGTGCGTTCCCAGAGACGAGGAGCTGTTGAGAAAGCTCCTGACTGAGGCACACGGTTCCAGATTCATCATACATCCCGGAAACACGAAAATGTACCACGACTTGAGACGCGAGTTTTGGTGGAGAGGGATGAAGCGGGATGTGGGTGAGTTCGTGCAACAGTGCTTAGTGTGCCAGCAGGTGAAAGCCGAGCATCAGAGGCCTGCAGGGCCGCTTCAGCTGCTTCCAGTGCCAGAGTGGAAGTGGGTGAGCATCACCATGGACTTGGTGGTGGGCTTACCTGTTACCTAGCGGGGACACGACGTAGTCTGGGTAATAGTGGATAGACTGACGAAGACGGCGCGATTCTTGCCGATCCGAGTCACTTTGGGACCAGGACAGTTGGCAGAGAGGTATATTCGTGATGTGGTACGACTACACGGAGTTCCGCGGGAGATCGTATCCGACCGGGATACCCGCTTTACGTCCCAGTTTTGGGTTGAGTTTCAGCAGGCCTTGGGGACGAGGTTGAGGTTTAGCACGGCTTACCACCCCCAGACGGACGGACAGTCTGAGCGCACGATACAGACACTTGAGGACCTTTTGCGTGCCTGTGTACTGGACTGGAAGGGCTCTTGGGAGGAGCACCTGCCCCTGGCAGAGTTTTCATACTACAACAGTTATCACTCGAGCATCGGCATGGCTCCCTACGAGGGTCTGTACGGACGGAAGTGTACGGCACCGTTGAGTTGGGTTGAGGTGGGGACCAAGTGAGAGGTTGGCCCCAGGTTGATCCGGCAGAGTCAGGAGGTAGTTGAGCAGATCCACAGACGACTCCGCACTGTCAGGAGCAGACAGAAGATCTACGCGGATCGGAGACGCAGAGAGGTGCAGTTTGAGGTTGGGTACCACGTCTTCCTTCGTGTTTCGCCCATGAAGGGCTTACAGCTGTTTGGGGTGAGAGGGAAGCTCGCGCCGAGGTTCGTGGGGCCCTTTGAGGTCCTGGAGCGGGTTGGACCCGTTGCTTACAGACTTGCCCTTCCCTCGCAGCTTTCTAGTGTGCACGACGTATTCCACGTGTCCAACCTCAGGAAGTACGTAGCCGATTCCAGTCACGTATTGAGTCACGAGAGCATCAAGGTGAGCGACGACCTGACCTACCCCGAGCGGCCAGTGCAGATTCTAGACCGAGCCATCCGCAGTTTGAGACGAAAGTAAGTACCCCTGGTAAAGGTTTTGTGGAGGAGCCAGCGGTACGAGGAGGCTACCTGGGAGCCTGAGGCGGCAATGCGGGAGTGGTACCCGGAGCTTTTCGCGGGTACGTCTTTTCGGACCGGCTTCGGTCCTCTTTGAGTTTGTTATGGTTATTTGGATTTCTTTTCCCGCACCCTAGTTGGCGCAAGTTTTGGGGACGAAACTTCCTTTGAGTTTGTTATATTGTAACGAACGCGTGCCCCAGACGTCTTTTAAGACGTCTGGGAGGTGGCCCAGATGTCCTCTCTCTCCTCCTCGTGCGGCCTTAAAAGGCCACGCGCTCCCTCCCGTCGTCTCCACCGTCTCCTCCATCTTCTCCTTCAGCCAGTGAGCATGAGCGCGAGCGCGGCAGCGGCGGCCGTAGTGAGCGCGGAGGAGGTGCGGTGTGCGAGAGCGGAGCTTTGCCGTGAGGGCGAGCTCGCCGGGGCTGCTAAGGCCGGTCGGCGGAGGGCGCGGGGGGCGCGGAGGGGGGACTGCTGCGGTCTGAGCAGCAGGCGCGCGAGGTGCGACGGGGGCGGCGTCGCGAGCGGAGGCCGAGTGGCGCCCTGATTCTGGAAGAATTTCCAGAATCAGACGTTTGGGTTGATAGCCAGACAGCGAGGGCGACGTCTGGAAGACCTTCCAGACGTTTGAAAGGTGAGTTTTTTCGTCTTCTTCTTCCTTCCTGTCGACTGACCGTACTGAGGGAGGGAGATGGGTGTGCGCAGGCTCGGTGATTCGCCATCTAACGCGAATCAGACGTCTGGCTGTTGTACCAGACGGCGGGAGCGACCTCCAGACGTCCGGGGTGACCATCGGACGTCTGGGAGCTAGGCCAGACGTCCCCTCAGACTTCTGGATGTCTGGGAAACCACACTGAACAGGTAATTCTTTGATCCACTTTTTAAGACGTCTGGAAGAAGTTCCAGACGTCTGATTTTGCACAGTGTCGTCGTTTTCGACCCGTTTATGGCCCGTTCGGGTTCCGTTTTCCGCGATTCGAGTTGCGTTCTTTTCAGAATTAATCCCTCTACCCGTCTACAGTAGCTATACACTGTTTTGAGACACTCCTTGTGTTTGATCCTTGTGATAGGACCTCCTTCAGTTGCAGTCTTGGGAGTCGCGGAGGCACGCGGGATTCTCGATCACGCCCCCATTACTCCCGTTGTACCTGGTAGAGTGGTTTTAAGTTATTAATAAAATCTGTTAAAGTATGGAACCATAACTAGAACCTAGGACGTTGCATGAATCCTAGGAATGAGAAATATATGATAGCTCCTAGGTGTTGCATGAATCCTAGGGCTGGAAAACTAGATTGTATGATAGATCCTAGGATATGGCATGAATCCTAGGATGGGAAAAACTAGTGGAATGTATAATACTGCAGTCTTGGAAAATGGAAAGAGATATAAAGCTGCCTGTAATTTGAATTAACAGCTGCCTGTTGTGAATAAATAACGTGGTTGAGAACAGGGATTGTAAGAATGTGAAACTGGAAAGTGAAACTTGGATGTTTGAGTAAAAAGGATGGAACCCTACGGGGAAGTAGTAGAACTCCTGGAAAGTGAATGGAATAGTATTGGGGAAGTGAGCTGGCCCTTGAGTACGGAGTACCAAGGAGAGTGACTGTCCCCCCTGTTTAGTGCAGAGCGGAGCCAGCCGCCCCAGGGACCCTGGGTTAGGACTAGCCACTCTGTACCGACTTGCTAGCCCTCGCGTACGTAGTACCGAGGAGAGCTACTAGTGTAGGGAGGTACTAGCTACCCCACGGGCCTCGGGGTTCTGCTAGCCTCCCACACCGACTTGTTAGGCCCGCTGGGGCAAACCAGGGTAGTCAGGCGAGGGTGCGCGGACTGTGGAGGGGCAAGGCCCCGGTTTGGTTACTGTGGAGGGGTTGGACCCCTATTACTGAGAGGGTTCTGCCCTGGACTGGTTCCGTGCTGTGCTTTGGGCGCACCCGTTAACGGAAACGACTGACCGCGTGCCAGTACCGGTTAGCTACCTGTGCGTTTATCACGCGTGCCGTAGTCACCGTTACGTCTGTCAGTGACCTTGGGGTGGTTGACTGAGGGTAGGATCACCACGGGGGACTCTCCTGGCCAGGAGAGCACCACGTGCTACTTCTACTTTTTGGAAAAGACTGCAATCAAGATCGTTCCCACGAGGAACATTCGAGATCAGGAAAAAGATCTGGGGAATAAATGAAATAGTGAGACAATTGAAAGATGTGAATAAAGAAAGTAATAGAACATAACAGCTACTGTACACTCTACTGTTGTCTTTAGTTTAGTTGCCACTCTACTCAGTGTTTTGCTGACGTGTTACACTCGTTACCTTTTTCAGGACCAGGTGCTGGGCAGCCAGGGCCAGCGGCTGCAGAGGACGCTGGGCCGAGTAGGGTGCAGTAGAGTTACCACTGTCTTTTGTACCTCTTTGTTTCCGTTATAGTGAGTAGTTCTTGTTTTCGCTGTACTTTTCTTTACCTGCAGTTCATGTTATATGATAAATGTTGTTCTACTGTTGTGGTGGTATATACTGTAGTAGTTTCTTTCCTTACTGCTGTACTTTCTTACTGTTAGTTATATTCATGCTGAATGTGGTTCATTTTTACTGCTCTTTTGGTTACTTCCTCGTTGGACGACTAGGTCTTGGGATTAGTCGAGTTAGTCCGGTTCTCGTGTCTCGTAGGGACTCGGGAACCGGGTCGTTACAGGCTAGGTCGGACAGCGACCGAAAAAATGGGTCTGATCGGGGGAGTGTTGTGAGGGTGAGGAGTGGCAGTGAAGAGGCTGGGGGTGTTCAGCGTGATGGGGCGGATGTTATGTGAGGGTCGGCGAGGCGTGTGGGGCTGCGGAGCGATGGGAGTGTCTCGCCGGATGGTGGCCGGAGACGAGGATGGTGACGGTGGACAGGAGCGGTCGAGGGTTAATCGAATGAAAGACAGTGAGGAAAAGAAAGAGGGGGAGATGGGGAATAGCTCTGGCCTAATTACAGGGACGAAGGGGCCGGAGCAGAGCGGCAGTCGTATCGACTGTCGCTGGAGAAGAAATACCCAGAAGGGGAGGGCGGCGGCGAGGAAGAGAGCGGGAGGGCGAGCGTTGGGTACGGCGCGACGCGGGAAGAGCGGGCGAAGGTGGCTCTGTTGCTGGTATTACAGCAGAGCGACGAGAAGGAGGAGGAGGAGCCGCCGGAGCTGGTGGGTTTCTGCCGGAGTGGGAAGAGAGGAAAGGTGGGGGTTTTTCTCCGTCAGGACTGAGCTGCCCAAGTCGGCTGGCGACGCTGGTCCTTATAAAGGCAGAGGCGGAGGGGTGGGGGTAGGGAGGTGACGTGCCTCCCTCGCTGGAGAGTGGTCGGATTTGCGACCCATACCTTCCGCGCGTTCGCACGGAAGGTGTGGGCGAGGGCAGAAGCCATGGCGGTGTCCCTGCGACAGCAGACGTCACAGGGAACACCCGGTTCAACTTGCAGGTGGCCTCCCTCACCCTACGCGGCGCCATGCTCCGTGCAAAGTCGCCGGAGCATGGCGCTGCTCAGAGATTTGCAGGAAGGACCTGTATGGAAAGAACGACGAAGAACCTAGGGACTAAAATGCAAGGGTTTCGAAAGTTGAGGGTCAAACAGTAATAGATGAGGACCAAAATGCAAAGTCGGTCAAGAAGGTCTCATCTTAGGTTCAAGTTTTTATGCATGACTAAATGGGACATAAGGATTCCAATGGTTTGACCGACCAATTTATGTAAAAACTCAAATTAAGTCATTAATTGGGCATGGTTCTCAATGTATGTCAAAATGGGTTTCCAAGGCCAAATTGAAGGTTCTAAACCCTAGAGATTATTTTTCTATGAATTTTAGAGGGTTTATTCAATTTTTACCCTACCTCGAACCTCGTGAATTGAAGTGGGTTTGTTTCAAGGTTGCAGAATGTCATTTAATTCTTTGGAGTTGCTGTAGCCCTTGTTGGATCGAACCATCCAACTTTTCTTCTTATAAGGCTAATTTGACCTATGTTTGGACCCTGAGTTACCCTGTTTGCAGATTGTGTTGGTGAAATTGCATTTTTACCCCTTATGACCTGTTTTCTTCTTAAACTCAGAATTCTCTGAGTCAAACCTTTCTATGAGTTATGTAGGAGCTTTTTCTCGCATATCTAGCTTAGATTGTGCCAGTTAGGGTTCATGATGAGGTTCTCATCAGTGCTTATGCGTCTCTTCTGCCTAGTGACTCTTGATTGCATAGTAAGTTACGCCAATAAATATGCCATCTTATGTTATTTCCTAGCATTACCCTTGCATCTTATATAGTCATACTTGTATTTGTAAATATGTACTTGCATGCATTTATAAAGAGGGGAAGAGAGTGAGAATAAATGGCTATTCAATCCTCTTCTATAATTAACATCTTCATTGTGTGTTGCATTGCAATTTCACCATTTTCATTTTCTTATTCCACGGCTGCTGTGCATGTCTCCATGCACCCTACCTTGCTGCAGCATGGCGAGAGGCGTGCACGCCTTCTATAAAACTTCATGCACCCTCCCCTACTGTAGCAGTCGGCCTCCACCCTTAGACACACCCATCACCACCCTCAGACAACACACACAACAGCACACACACCTGCCGGCCACTCTCTTTCCCTCTCCCTCTCCATACACAACACCTCTTCTCACAAGTTAGAAGAGGTACATTGTGTGCAGGAGAGAGTTCACAGTGGTCTCAGACCCCCACTGTGAACTCCACCACTGCCCAGCTCCATCGTGAGCAGGTGGGCGTGGTGGATTCTTGTTTGTTTGTTTTTATTTATTTGCATTTTTTTTCTTTTTTTCGTTTTTTGTTTGCAGTTTCTTCTCTGCCATTAGTGCAGGGCTTCAAGCTCTGAAGCTTGCGAGCCCAGCACCTCCTTGCACCTCCGAGCGCCACCGCATGCGCAAGCAGACCGCTCGGGCTCTCTTTTCGCACGTGCGTGCGCTCAATAGCGTCGTCCGCGGGCCGTACCACTTTGGTCGGTTGCCTCCTCGCCTCTCTACACGACACTATAGCCATCGGCTCATTTCTCACTTAGCCGGTGGCTCTGCGCTCTCTCCTTTGCACTACTGCCTCCAGCCGGTTGCCGCACCCCATGTGCCCCCGCTCCCTGCACGCCCGTGCTCTCGCTCTCAACGTTGTGCACTTCACCCCTACAGCGTGCGCGTTTCATCCCACACGCAGCCCTTGTGTGCTACGTGTTTCCTCGCACCTACACGCGTACGCTCTCCAGCACACAGTTCTCTCTCTCACCAGACGATGCCACCACACCGCAGATGTCTTAAACGGTTGCCCACACTCACACACACCCGCTCACACCTAAATAGATGCACATTTACACTCACACTCACTCATTGACACTTACACACTCACACACATACACACACATATATATTCACACACTCCCACCCTCACACACACACACACACATATATATATATATGTATGCACGTAGATATATATATATATACATATATATAGATATATATGTATATACATATATATATATATATCTATATATATATATTCGCCCATACACACATTCACCTCACATCTACTACCCACATACTCGTGCACTCACCCTTTCACTGCTCATCGTATCGCGGGAATATTCGCACCAGTTGCCAATATTTTTCGATACCCGCGCAAAGCAAATGCTTCTACCCACACTCACATACATCCGCTCCATACTCCATGCGACACTTAGTCTTGTTGGTTGTGTCTTGCTAGATGTGGACCAACTTGACACCGTGTTACATTCTATCTCCATTTCAACCTCCACCCCTATCTGTGTAATATGTAACTATATATATATATTCTATATCTACTACATATATATACATATATATATACTAAGCTAAGTATTTCTTTTCATTTCTTTCCTTGCAATTTATTCTGCTTTCATTTGTCTTTTATTTCTTGCTATTAAAAAGACAAAAAAAAGAGTATAAAAGAGAAAAGATAATTCTTGTCTTGCAGGTACTCGATCTCTTGAGTAAAAAGATCGATTTTGGAATCCTAAGTTAGCTTCAAGCCAAGGACCATTTGGCTCAAGGCGAATGACTTCATTTTTGAGGGTATGCTTCAAGAACAACATTATCACAAAAAAAGTCTTAAAAGTAGAAAAATCAAAAACATAATAAATGTAAAGAAGAGATACGTTTTATGAAAGGTGTAGAAACTCCTTGATCTCCTAATCCCCGCTTCCTTAAGATCGACCTTGGAACTAAAAGTGACCAAGATAAAATCAAGTAAATCAGGTTAAAAATTTTGTGAAATTGATATAGACTTAATTTAAGTTAACTCAATATACTAATTTCGACGATAATATCCCCACATTAATAAGACTTAATCGAGATCTCATTAGCTCTCTTTTTCTTTTGCAGTGTTCCGCTTTTGCATTGTTGCGATGTCTTCCTGATTGGCTTCCCCTCCACCATTCATTCCTTCGTCTCCGATGGATCGGCTTTTGAGCCCTCTCCATTCTTGGAGCTTGTGCTCAAGGTTCGCCATCCTGAGTTGAAGAATGGGGTCCTGGGTACTTCATTTTCGTCTGATGAGATATTTGAACTCAGTCGTGGTTTTTCGTCCTCTTTGATCACCTAGGCTTGGGGTTGCAAACCCTTGTCTCTAAAGATGTAGAACCTCCTTTCTAGGAGGTTTAATCTTGCTCTGGGGTTTGATCTAGTGCCCTTGGACTTTTGCCACTGGTTGATTCGTTGCGATACCTATCTGGATTTCTGCAAGGTTTTCTCGTAGGGTTTGGTGGTTGTGGAGGGTGTGTGCTTGCAGTTCATTCGTTGGTCTCCGGACTTTCGTATGGACTCTCCTATGATCTCAGTCCCTATTTAGGTTGGTTTTCCAGGGCTTAACCTTCATCTTCTTCATTCGAATGCCTCAATCTCCATTGCTTACCAACTGGGTACCCCAATCTGTGTTGATCAACGTACAGTTCATGGTAATAGACCAGGGTATCCCAGGGTTTGTGTTGAGATAAATTTAATGATTTCCCATTCCAAAGCGGTGGTGATTTTTAATGGTAACAAGAAGGTTTTGTAGTGTGTCATTTTCGAAAAAAATCCCTTTGTTTTGCTCGAAGTGTCTTAAGATCAAACACTCGCTATCTTCTTGTCCATCTATTCTTTCCTCTGCAGGTGCGAAGGATTCCTCTTTTGCAAACTCCATGCCCTCTTCTGGAGTTCATGTTGTGGAGAAGTCTTCCGTGCCTCCGCCCCTTTCTCTGCATGCTGAGGAGGACATTTCCTTAGGGGATCAACCCAACCCTCCTCCAGGTTGAAACCCCGATGGATTCTTACATCCCTGATGACTGGGAAGGGAAAAATGTCTATTGTAACTCAGCTTGTATAATCTGCCTTTCTCCTTCTTGGGGGGGTTTCTTTTTCTGCTGAAATGTGTTCCAGTCCCCTAAAGAAAAGGGAGAAGTGTAGAGTTCAGCTACGACATAGATCCAGACACCCATCGATCCAGTCCACTAATCTGGGGAAGGAAATTGTTAGGTCTGAGCTACGATCTTCCTTTCTCCCTCAGGTGAATCACTCTTTTTCTCAAGTGGTTGATTTTGAAGATTTTAGTTTATAGCATTTGGATTCCCTTTTATCCCCTTCGAGATTTATTCGGTCTTCGCTTTTAGACTTTAACACTTTGCATTTAAAAATCTGGATATTCGTGATTTCAATCACTACAGCGTAGATAGTAGCCTTACATAGGGATTTCCTCATGGTGATCAGAATATGGACATCTTAGCCAATGTTTCTTTGGCTAAAAATGACTTATTGGCAAAAAAATGGTGGTGTTGATAGGCATGCTGCTCCTGAGGAAGGAGGTTCTCTGTGTTGTTTTGCTTAGGGCATCTACCTTCCCTTGAATCCCCCCTCCCCTGGTTCGGATCAACCTCTTATTGAGGAAATCCAGGAGGATGGGAATAACTTCCATTTGAGCAATTATGCAAACATTTTAGAATCGATTTCTCATGTTGATTCTCAAGGAGTTTTGGATTTCTACAACGTTGAATCCTCTTCCTTAAAGACTTGGCACATGAGGCCCACTCTAATGATGACATCATCATAAGTTATAATTAGCTTTAATTATTCAGGATTAATTGACAAATTTTCCTACATAATCGCCTGAATATCCTAATTCCTTGCATATTCTTTCTTAGAGGACATTAAAATAGAGTTAATTCTACAGTTTTAACATCATGTCATGAAAGCAGAGTAACCACGAGATTTGACAGAGGTTAATCTAAGGTCTAATGAGCACTAAAGTCTAATAAGTAGATCTACATAGACAAAAACAGGTTTTCACGTATTTCGAAAACTAATACAGCACCCAAAATCCTAATTTTAGACCCACTTAAAATACAGAGGTTCTAGTCAGGATAAAATTCATCTAAACCTTCTAAAATTCATTGAAAAATATTCCTTGAGGTTTGATATCCTTGATTTGAATATGAACCTATTTTGACTTTGAATAGAGTCTCTGACGGAATTCTACCCTAATTTAGGTTTCTACGTAAATTGCTCATTCAACTTGATTAAAACTGAAATCTAACTTCACCATCAGATTCCTTGGATCTAAATTAGGTTTGTACAAAAATTTGGGTTCAATTAGAGTTCATTTTAGCCTAGTTTGCATTCTAATCTTTTAAAACTCTATTCTTCACATATACATCCCTAGCTTTTGAAATTCTTTGCAAACAGTCCCCCAGGTTTGTCATCTTCTTTAGGAAAAGGGCCCTGCCGCCATTGGAGGTCAATTGACCTCCAGGCTAGCTTTGACCACTCCTAATCCTACTCAAATCATCATCAAATCCCACCAAATTTGGTGGGATTGATGTTCACACTATGAAGAATTCATTGTGACAAATCTTGGCTCTTGAATCGCACGGATTAGATCGTGCGAATCCACAAAAATCCATGGGTTTCTTTAACCTATTCCCAAAGCAATCATGGCTGTTTCTTGATTTAGAGCTTGGTCAAGAGCTCTATAAAAGCTCTAGAATCTCAAACCATGCTCCATAGTCGATTCTAGGTTGGAAATCTTCTTCTTGCCTTCTCTCCGGCCTCGAGCTCCACCTACTTTGGTGACCTCCTCAATCCCTCTCATCAGGGCCTCCAACGGTCAAATTGAAGGCTCCTCCTTCCTCCTCTCCTTCCGCTCCTCGCAATAGTAGCAAGAGCATCCCAGACTCCATCATCGCCGCTTCTTCCATCGGAGAGTTCATCTCCTTCGACCCCGGCCAATCAAAGCCGACGCAGACCACCTTCCGCTTCGTCCATTAGTTAGATCTCTTTCTTCCTCTCCCTCTCCTGAATCTCCCCAACCTTTTCTTCTTCTATTTCAACCACTATTCGCCGATCTCCTGCTCCGTCTTTCTTCGCTTTGGCCACGCTCCGACGAGGTCTCCCCAACGCCACAAGCCACCAAACAACCCACTGCCGGTCCCATAAGCTCCGCCACACCTCCGCGAACAAAACCCCTCAAGAAATTGAGGGGATTGTCCATTCAAATCACCCACCGAACACACCCTTCACCGCACCTCTTCCTCGAGGTCGTCAGGCCTCCACACACACTCCCACGCCATACAAACATCGCCAACACACTCCTCATCTCCTTGCAATACTTGTGATCTTGTTTGATTAGGGCTATAAGCCCGTATTTTGATTTTCAAGTTTCATCGTGCCTCGTCGTCGCCATCGTCTTCCTCGGCACCATCACGCTTCATCTGACTCGCTCTGGCTTTGCCAGAACTTCCATCAGGTGTGGGTTGGCATCACAAAGGTGCTTGAGCTTCCAATTAGCCAAGACAGCAGCAGCCCACCTTCAATTTCACTAGGCTTCACTTGCTGCTGCATGTGTGGAAAAGAGGAGGTGGGATAGTCCCACCTCATGAGCAGACAAGCAACTGTAGCATTATATCATGATTTTGTGTTGGTAGCCTTGTCGCCTACTACACGGGGGGTCGGGTCCCCCACACATGCACCTCCTTGCGCCCTCACACTTCGCTCGTGCACACGCATGCGGGTTTGGCCAATCTATAGATCCGATAACCAGACATTTGATTCGATTAACTCAGGTTTGAGAGAGAAGAAAGGAGAGGATTTGTGAGAGGGGGGTGGGTTTTGTTCTCTGAAGAAGAATTCTTGGTCTTTGAAAGGCTTGAGAAGAAGAAGGGCTCTTGAGAGAGCCTTGAGTTCTGTTGATCTGTTAGGGCATCTGATTTGGTTCTGGTTACTGTTGGATGATTTAAGAACCTAAGTTAAGTTAATTGAGATATTGTTTGGTTAATTGAATAATTTGAGTATGAGATATATGCTTAATTAAAGATGAATAATTGGTGATTCAAATCACCATTATTTTGTCTTTCTATTCTTTTTATCTCATGATCCTTTGAATTACATTTGAATATCAATTTGAGCAATCCATTTATTGCATATCTTTTATTGTGCTCAATTTATTATGTTTATCTATTCTGAATGAAGATTAATGTGTGAATTTCATATTTGCTCCCTGCGAACGACCTTGGACTCCCTTTAGATTATGAGTTTATAAATTTAAATGTCTTGTTGTGTGATTTAGGAGTGTACTACAATGAACGCACATCTTAAAACTCCTATTTTGCCCAGCAACACACTCTCCAGTGATGCATGGTTAAAGGAGCCCGTGGTGGTCAGTCCTTTGAGGGAACAGGAAGAATTACCCGAAATTGTGCTAATCCCTATCTAAATCCATTTTTTTATGAATTGTCTCTTTTGGAATTGCAGGGGCACCCTACCCTAAATCGTCTTAGAGACTTGCTTAATAGGTTTAAACTGAACTTGATTTACCTCCTCGAACCATTTGTGGATCCTGTTTCTGCAGATCTCACTAAGGATTCCCTCTCTTTCACCTTCTGTTTGGTCAATCCAAACTCATCCAAAATCTAGTGCCTCTCGAAGGACCCCATTAATATTTCCCTCCTATCCTACATGAATCAAGCTATCACAGTCAAATGTTGTTTTCGCAACACTTTTCCTAGGATCATTGTTATTTATGCTTCCTGAGATGTGGATGGTTGCCAAGATTTATGGGATTATCTTTCCTCTTCTTCTAATGATTCACCTACTCGGGTGATTGGTGGTGTTTTTAATTGTATCCTCTCTACGTTTGAGAAAATCGGCAATCTTACCTTTCATGAATCCCAAGCTGCCCCATTTAGATCTTGCATTGATTTTTTTGCCCTTATTGAAATGCCTCTCTCCGGATCCCAATTCTCTTGGTGTAATGGTTGTCAGGGTACTTCTAGAATTTATCAGAAATTGGATTGTATCCTCCTTATTGCTGAGGCCTTAACTTTATTTCCCTCTTACTCCTATGTTTCCAGAAGAAATTCAGATCATGCTCCCATGCTTCTTTGCTCTGCTTCTAACCCTGCTCCTAAGCCTCGCCTGTTTCGTTTCCAGAACATGTGGTTTAGAGATCAAACCTTCCATCAGATGCTTGAAAATACCTAGTGTTCTACTGTGGTTGATCATATGCTTGATCCTCTTTCCATGATCTGCGTCAAGTTATCTATTCTTAAAAGGGCTCTTATTTTGTGGAATAGAATGACTTTCGGGGATATTCATTCCATTGTTAAGAACCTTGAGACTAGCCATGATGACATCGATTCTAAACTTGCATCCCATTGGGATGATAGTCTTGCTGCTGAGCTCAATACTATTCAAACTCAATTAGATGATGCCCAGGCCAAACTCAATGATTTTATCCTTCAAAAAGCCAAGATTGATTGGATAAAAAATGGTGAAGGAAATAATAAAATTTTCTATACTATTATTAAGAAAAGACTTGCTAAGCGAAATCATTCTAGCCTTGTGTCTACTATCAGTGATGGTTCTTGGAAGTTAGCAGCAAACAAAACTATCGATTTTTATAGTACTCTTCTTGCTTCTGAGAATGTTCATGATGACTCCCCTCTGCTGGATGTCATCTTGCCTATTGTTTCCCAACAGGAACCCGATTTTCTCACTTCCTCCCCCACTCGGGAAGAGATTTTCCAAACCCTTTCTCAAATGCCCCCGAATCGTACCCCTACTCCTGATGCATTCAATGTAGAATTTTTCTTTAATTTTTGGGATTTAATCAAGGAAGAATTGACTTTGGCTGTATCTTTCTTCTTCACCAACTGCCAAGGCCCAAGATCTTTTAATCATACCTTCATGTCCCTAATTCCCAAAAAGTTGGATGCTACTGATCTCTTGGATTACCACCCCATCAGCCTTTGCAATGTCATTTACAAATTTCCTTCCGTATTCTTGCTAATAGGATTTCATCTCTCCTTCCTAGACTTATATTTCCTGAGCAAGCGGGTTTTGTTAAGGGTAGATCCATCTTTGATCATATATCCACAACCTTTGAACTGACCCAATATATCTTATTATCCAACCTAACTTGCAAAAAGTGTATGATAGAGTGGAATGTAATGTTTTATTTAATATTCTTAGGAAATTTGGCTTCTCCACTGGGGCTATTAATTTAATTCAAGGTTTTGTCCATAATGAGGGTTCCTCGGTTCTCATCGATGGAGCTTCCTCTTAGTTCTTTAAGGTATCCTAAGGTCATAGACATGGAGATCCTCTCTCTCACTCTCTTTCTTTTTGATATATTCATGGAACTGTTTATCCATGGTATCATTGAACTTGCTTTCAACGAAAAATTGACTCCCTACCCTGTTAAACGAGGAATTACTCCTCTTGCTCTTCTCTACGCTAATGGTATTGTTCTTTTCCATAATTATAATATTAATATTGTTTGCAATCTTTCTAGATTCATCCACTCCTTTGAGGTTAATTTTGGTCAGAGTGTTAGCTTAATGAAGAGCTATTATTACATTGGAAAAAACTTCCCCTTGGGATGGCTGACCCGCATTCTTCAACTCATCGACTGCCAACTTGGCTCCTTCCCTTTTACATATATGGGGTGTCCTATATTTTCCGGTTGTACTAAAGTATCCTACTTCTCATCTATTGTAGATAAGATTCATACTAAATTGCCTAGGTGGAAAGCAAATATGCTGTCTTATGTGTCTAGACTCCTCCTTATTAAA
Source organism: Thalassia testudinum (assembly GCA_037157565.1). Lineage (NCBI taxonomy): Eukaryota > Viridiplantae > Streptophyta > Magnoliopsida > Alismatales > Hydrocharitaceae > Thalassia > Thalassia testudinum. The sequence continues at coordinate 141,533,342 of JAZHRO010000036.1, forward strand.
CACGTGCTTTCCTCTGTCCCAATTTACATCTTATTGGTCCTTGATGTCCCCAAAATCATCAATAAAAGACTTGAGTAAATTTGTAGACTTCTTATGGGGTTCTTCTAATACTGAGCACAAACACCATTGGGTCTATTGGAATCAAATCACCAAACCTCTTTCTAATGGTGCTCTGGGTATCCATGATTTGAGTCTTTTTATGCAGGCCCTTAGGATGAAAAGGGTTTTGAACATTCTATTCTCTAATGCTCCCTATTCACATCCAGTGATTTAAATGCCGACGGCATACTGTCGGTAAGGAGGTTTTTGGAGGAAGGGCATGCCGACACAGAGATAGTGTCGGTTTGCAGGGAAATCATCGGTATGCCGAGGGTTTCGTCGGCATGCCGACAGTTGCCGATGAAACGGCGACATGCCGACTGTCTGGCGGGAATTTGAAAAGGCTGAGCGGCGGGAATTGGCTGAGGAATTGGAGTGGCGGGAATCTGAGAAGGCTTGGCCGAGGAATCGGAGTGGCGGGAATTTGAAAAGGCTAGCGGGAATTGAATTGGAGTGCTGGGAATTGGCTGAGGAATTGGAGCGACGGGAAGGTTGACGGGAATTGAATTGGAGCGCTAGGAATTGCCGACACACACGTTGATTTTTTGTCATATAGGCTCAAATAACCTGTGAATACGTTTTCAACATCTTGATTTAGTTGTTTTTCGAATTTTAATCATTCCTGCATACACACACGTTGATTTTTTTTCATATAGGCTTACATACAACTGTAAATATGTTTCTAACATTTTGATTTAGTTGCCTTTCAAATTTTAATTATTTCTGTCATTTCTGTCGGCATGCATCGGCATGCCCTCGGTGTGCCCTCGGCGTACCTCAAAATGTCATTTTTTCGAGCCGTTGAAATCGTCGAAATCTGCCATCGAAAAACGAGCATTTCCACGGCATGCCTTCGACATGTCTACGAAATGCATACCTACAATTTCATCGGCACGGCGTCAAAATCGGTATTTCAAACCTTGTTCACATCTTATGAAACAACTTTATGGAAATGTCTCATCTCCTTTCTGTCCTCTCCCTGCTAAGATCCGCCTTCTCTGGGAAACCTATAATAAAATGAGGCCCATGATTTGTTGGGAAGTTCACGAAGGGGTTGTGGATTTTTGGCTAGACCTTTGGCTTGGAGGCTTTGCCCTTAAGAATTTCCTTCCTGATTCTATTGAGTTGGCTCCTATTGAGGTTAAGGATATTATCGATAATCGTTAGGAGCTTCCTCATTTTGATCTCTTACCCCCTCACATTAGAAATAACATATCTTGTACTACGTTAGATAGTAGCCCTGATGTTCCCATTTGGACCCCCAATTCGTCTGGAAATTTCTCCGTGGCGTCTGCTTATCACTCAAACTTCCTCTCTTCCCAAGAGGATGTGCCTCCCAAGGAGATTTGGAAACTCAAATTCCCTCTCTCCCTCTCCATTTTGGTCTGGGGAGTCTTGTTGTTTAAACTCCCCACTGATGAAAACATCTCCAGGTTGGGCTTCTATCTACTGTCCAAGTGTTGGTGCTGTGCATCTTCTCCAAATGAGGAAACTATGGTTCATCTTTTTTCTTAGAGTCAACTTGTCTGTCAAATCTCCAAGTGGGTTTTCTCTAAGAATTAATTATGGCCATGCATCCAACCCAATTCTTCCGAATCATGAAGTCTTATGCTACCTCTAGAAGGGCCTAGATGCTTAAAGGGCTTGTTTGCTTCATCTGGTTTAACATATGGTGGATAAGGAAAAAAATTAGCAATGATGACTTTAACTCCCAAAGGATAAATTATTTTCTTGCAAACAATTGGGATAAATTTGACATGTTTCTTTGGTTTAAAAGATAGCGCCCGTCGATCTTTGTGGTTTCGTGGATCCGGCCATTGGTGGGGGTTAAGGTCAACATTGTTGCTACATCAGATTTGGCTTATACTTACACTACTTGGGTTATGCGTAATAGTAATGGAGACTTTGTGGAGGGTGCTCACGTCAAAATTGGGCCCATGCATAAGGCTGCTGCTTTAATCATGACAATCAACCATTTTTTGTCTATTGCATCTTAGAACTCGTATGTTTAGTTGGAAATCGACTTAACCCTTCTGCACTATTGGTGGAATGGTAAAATTCCTATCGACTAGAAGGTGAGGTTGGATTTTGGGCACTTGCACAGCCTCAAGCAAAGGATTTCCTCTGTCTCTTATATATGCCCATTGGCAAATGTCTTGGCTATTATGTTTGCTAGTTTTGGGGAAGATCATTGGAACCTCATCATTGATTCTAGAGAGCTTCCCAAACGTCTTGAGGGCATCCTTAAATTGGGCAAGGTTTAGCTGCCCTACGTTATTCCTTGATTTTGCTCTTTCTTTGTAGGTTTTGTTTCCTTTTGTTTATCGTCTTCGCTCTGTAATAGGCCATGAGTCATGGTTAGCATCTTTCCTTTGCAAGTTTTGGTGTGGTCCCGACCCCTGCCTCTTTTTTAGCCTCCAGGGAGTGAGGGATGAATAAATTTACTCTCGATTTCTTCCCAAAGAAAAAAACTTTAACGATGCCTCTCTATTGATGAGGCCAATCGGCAGAGCCTTATCTTGAAGGAGTATTGAGTTTAGAAGAAAAAGGTTAATCTTCAAAAATCACCCATCTTCGTCCTCCCTCAATGCCTGAAGGAATTCAAGATACTATTCAGGCTCAAAGTATGTCCAAGAATCAAATATATCTAGGCAGCCCCATTTTAGATGGTAAAAGTGGATAGTGTCTTAAATAACTTCTCTTATTCAAGTGCCACTCCAAGTTAGTCGGCTGGAAGTCCCGAACTCTATCTCAGGCTAGAAGGATTGTATTGCTAGAACTCTTTAACTTAACTAATACCAGATAAAATATTTGGATTTATGTGGAAACCCTACTCACGAAGAGTGGAGAGAAAATTACGAGAGAAACATTCCTATGGGCATGGCATTTCACTATTCTTCTCAAAGATTAAATTAAGGGTACAAGAGCCCTTTATAGGCTTTCACACACCTCTCCTTTTCTTACTATACCATGTGGGATTAAATTATTTCCCAACTACAATATCATCTCTCTCAACAGAAATTATGTGAAGTGATATTGATGCTCTTACTAAAGAATTCTGGTGGAATTATGAAAATAACTCTAGACACATGTATTTAATTGCATAAGGAAAGATTGCCAAACTATTATAATTTGAAGGATTGGTGGTATACCCTTATACACATATAAATAATATGGCCTTTTTAATGAAGATAGTACGGAGATTTTGTAAAAACCAGCTCACTTTCTTGTGCTTTGCACAGGTATAAATTGAGTGTCAAATGCCTTCTCAATTGAGTATACACTTTCAATTTTTTTGAATCATTTTCCAAATGAATGTCTGGTAAGTGCGGGGAGGGGGAGGGGGGGGCGAAGAGAGAGAGAGAATGGGTGCTAGCTATTGCATCTTAATATTGCCCATCTTGTGATGGAAACTTATTATAATTTTCAGAGTAAATTCTCTTAAAAGTCATCCAAGGTTTTACAAATCATAGATGTTAATACCACATAATTTGATTTTTGCATTCCCTCAAATTTTATATAAATACCAAAAGAAACTTTTCATATGATATACATGTCATTGTACATTCTATATTTATATATGTCACATCTGATACACCTTTGTTAAAAAATGCAATATGATTAATATGAGATAACTAAAACATTGGCAATAATGATCATAGATTTTGGAGAGAGAGAGAGAGAGAGAGAGAGAGAGAGAGAGATGGATGGATGGGGCAAACGAACTACTGGGTGAGGTGGGGGTGGAGGGCGAGGACAGCAGCGGGGAGGATTGAGAAGAGTTAGTGGGGTGGGGGTGTTGAGGGTGGGAAGGAGTAACAAAATAAGCCAGAACTTTTTATCTACAACACATAAAAGGATTCACATGTACATGCAATTCAAAGTACATGTTTATCGCATTCTAATAAAAAAATAAGATTAATATGACATCAAATAAAATAATTAAATTTTTTTTTTATATAACATATCAATTCATCTATCATATCTGTACTACTTTTTCTATATTATTAAATTAAATAATTATTTTTTATATTTTCAGTTAAATGTGGTTAGATTGTTAAAACTTCCTCAATCTAACCAAATTTATGACAATTAAATATTTGTAAGTCGTAAAAGTCCCAATTTATGAGATTCCTTAAGTTTAAAATAATTTACTCCATTACATTGGACTTATTTAGAGAGAGAGAGAGAGAGAGAGAGAGAGTTGGGAAGGTAAGGCTATGGAATAAGTCGTGTACATTTGTAATATTTACATGCACAACCATTATAAAGAGTGGTTGGGAGAATTAAGATAAGGGAAAAATATTACCACGGTGCTGTGAACGGTACCGTCTTTACGGGTATTCAATTAGATTGAGGATGAAGGAAATCTTTTGGGTGAATTAATTTCTCAATTGCAGACATCTAAGAAACTCCTTCTTTTGGAAAGTTTCTTCTGAGTTTGTACTCATACCCCTTTTGATCAGCCAAAATGGAAGTCAGATCGATCGTGGCTTTTTGAGGGATGTCACTTGCTCATCGGTGTGGAGCGAAGCTTGGATGCCAGGTATGTCCAAGCCAATTCCTCCCAAATTTAATTTCCAAACACATTTCATTCCTTTCTTTCTGATTAAGAATCTAATTACAAATGAAGGTGTCTGGAAGGGAGATTATCTTAATTACCAGCTATATATTTTTGATCCTGATCTTACTGCTACAAGGATAAAAGGCTGTACAAACCCATCCAAAGTGTGATATAAAACTACTTTGGGTGGCATATCCTAAAGGTTAACCTCAGCATCAAGTCAGCACATGCCACTTTCCATTGGCCCATTTTAAATTTAAGCAACGTTGATTACATACGCGAGTACCAACATGATATCAAATTATTTTTTCAGATCAAGGGTACTCTTGCCCCAAGATCCAAGTAATTATTTCCTTGGAAAGCCTCAATTCGATCCATTCCCATGATTTCAAGAAGAATCGGCACTTGGGATCATGGTTTCCCTTTTCGTGATCATTTTTCTTTAGAGTGCTCATCTGCTTGCACGACAATATGGTTCTCTGCTAGCTACACTTGAACCAAACTGGAGGGAGGAAGATTGGCGGCCCAGATTTACACAGTGTTTCCCAACCGGCCGTGAGGAGCAACAAACTTGGCGCCACATCGATCATCTTCTACGTTCTCCACCCAACCTGGCCATCACGGTGCGTGGTGATTTACGAACATATTAGATTGAGCCCGGAGGGCGTTTGGCATATGGCCATGGCTACGTGTGCCTTTTATATATAATTAGAACAAAGGTGATTTAATTTCCAGCCGTAGCTGATCAGTTCCAGCAACAGAGTTTCCAAGGGCATATTCTTATGCAGAAGAGCTAGGGTTCACTATCATCACTGACACTATATATGGTAAGGTAGGGTTACTCTCTTTCAATAGCCAGATAAGTTAAGGGAAGAGGGGGATATACTATATTTACTAAGAGCATTCAAATATCTCACAAGCTTAGTCGAAGAATCGGAAACCTATGCCACTAGACTTGCCCATCTAGCTTGATCTAGATAATCCTGATAGGGATTACTTAATTAAGAACGGTGCACGTATGTAACCCTGTTAGAAGAATATTAATTCTTGAAGTTAGACAACCAACTTGGACCCTTGGCAGAATTTCTAGGGAATAATCTTGTTGTCCCTTGTGAAGTCTGATTCATGCATGAAGTTAATTTATGTTCTCGAACGGACCATACATGCATGGAAATGGCCCTACTTGTCTTGTGCTTTATGATTGCATTTTGGATCTTTACCTTTTTTGATAACTTTCCCATGATTGTCTCAGTTTTAACGGAAGGTTTCCTTTTCTGCTGCAAAAGACAAAATGATCTGTAAGACATCAACCATCCTGACACCTCTATATTTAAAGATAGCTACCAGATTGGTAGACTGACAAACCCTCCTCACAAGTTGGATATACGGGTGTACATGGATCGGTTTAACCTGAATCCATCCTAATTTGACCTGATTGAGTTGAGTTGGATTCAATTGAGAGTTAATTATAATGGGTTGGATTAGGTTAGGAATTTTTCAATCTAATAAAAAGTAGATTGGATTGAATTTGAGGTTTAATCAATCTGGCTTTATCCGTAACTTGATAACTCGACTAATATATACACACATATAAGCCCATATATATATATATATATATATATATATAAAAGAGAAACTTATTAACATGCTGTTGAATGATATCCGGTTGAGATTATTTTGGCCTCTTATGTGACCCCACTTGGAGGTCCTAAATGGGCAAACCCTCATCTCCAATGTCTGCCTCATCCTTAGCGTACCTTGATCATCTCTCATGGTCGACATCTCCTGTAAGTTCCCTTATGTTACGATCTGATCCTAAATCCCTATCAGATCTGAGATCGACTCGCCTTGACTAATCCCAAGACCTAGTCGTCCAACGAGAAATAATCAAAAGTAGAAAATATTTCACAACCACAAGTATAATGTAACTAAGTAGAAAGTAAAATAAATGTAGTAAAGGAAATAGAACGAAATGTCTCATTATAATATAGGCTATCACAACTACAACAGCGAAAAGTAAAGTGAAAATATAACAGAAATAGTATTACATATACCAAAATACTCACCACTACAAAAGAAGTTATGAAACGGAAAGGAAACACAGCTAAGGTTGGGTTCAACTGGGTCCAGTTCCCTTTGCAGTCGGTGGTATTGGCTGCTCAACTTCCTGACCTAAACAAGGTTGTAAAAATTCGTAGCCAGCTAACGCTAAGGAGAGTGGTAGCTAAACCTTTTAAATGCAATTTAACTTAAGACAAGCAACTAATTTATTATTCAATTCCATTTAGCTCAACTAAGTACTAATTTGTTATTTGTTCTTTTGTTTATCTGGTCATTTTTTGATCTTGTCTGTTCCTCAAGAGAACGATCTTGATTGCAGTCCTTCCCGTGATGTAGGATTTACACGTGGTGCTCTCCTGGTCAGGAGAGTCTCCCGTGGTAGTCTTACACTCAGTCAACCACCTCAAGGTCACGGTCGCTACGTAGTGGTGACTACGGCACCTGTGATAAGTGCACGGTAGCTACCCCGCACAGTTGTTTCTGCTAGCGGGCACACCCAAAGTACAGCACAGGGCCTTGCCCTCTTAGAACAGGGATCTCACCCCTCCACAGTCCGTGTACCCTCGTCCGACTATCCCAGTTTGCTTAGTGGGCCTAACAAGAGTCAGTGTAGAGCGGCTAGTCCTAACCCCAGACCTCGTGGAGCGGCTAGTTCCCTCCCTATATTAAGTAGCTCACCTCAGTACCACGTACGCGAGGTCAAGCAGGAGTCGTCGTAGAGTGACCAAACCTATCCCGGGTCTCAACCCAAGGGGCGGCAAGCTCTCCTCTACTCTAAGTAACTCACATCGGTACCACGTATACGAGGCCAAGTAGGAGTCGACGTAGAGTGGCCAAACCCACCCCGGGTCTCAACCCAAGGGGCGACATGCTCCCCTCTACTCAAAAGGGTTAGTTGCTTTCCTTGGTACCGTGTACACAAGGGCCAGCTCACTTCCCGTCTACTTACAAGGTTCTTTCCGTATACAGGAGTACCTCTCTTAGTTTCCCATAGGGTTCGGGCACTGAATTCATTTCATTTCTCAATGTTCAAATCTCATTGTTCACATCTCGATTCTCATTCATATAACAGGCAGCTCGTGTTTTCATAACTGAGAAAGCATCACATCAAGTATTTAACACTTGCTATTAATTAGGCTTTAACATACATCTCAAGTAAACAGTGTAGCTCAAGCCATATTCATTTGCTCTTGCCCTAGGGTTCATTCATCATCCTAGGATTCATTCAAGTTATTCTAAACATGCACTTTATTTGTTTAAATCTTAATATTAATGAAAACCACTCTATTGGGAAACACGGGTGGAATGGGGGCTCGAATCAAAGATCCCGTCGCCTCGGCAGGATTGTGGGGAAGGTTCTTCCTTTGGCTTGTGCCGCTGGTTCCATAGACCCCACAACCACAATCGTTTAACACTTCCCCGCAGCCTAGTAACCAGATTCTACTAAGAGAATGAAGGCCAAGTGTCCAGCAAACAAAACCACACCTCTTGAAACTTAACCCAGTCCTGCCTAGGGCACGTCTACTCCGTTTTAATGGGGCTAGGGAAATGCTTGTGCTCAGGTTATGTGATGAGACGTTAATTGGGGTGGTGCCTCTTAGTTATCCAATTTAGATGTGTGTGCTCCTAACAAGACATGGTTTTCAAGCAAGAATTTAAGATGTGTCTTTTAACGTTTGTCCTTACTTCAGTGTCTTTTAGGGTTGACGTGTTTTAGTATTTTCAGACAAGTTCCAAGTGGGTACGCTAAGTTTTGTACACAACGGGTGAGAGTGAATTTCTTTTAGCATGATGAGGCTCTAGAATTCTAATGTGCTCATCTTAGTGTTCATGCAATTTCTACCAGATGAGTCGATTTTAGAGGTGAGTGGTGTGGCCCATGTCAATTCACGGTGGCTTCGCAAATACCACTCAAAAAGAAAGAGAACATTCCAAAAAGATTTAAGTCTTTAAGAATGGTAGACTGTATTTTTTTGTTGGGTGATGAGTTAAGGATGAGGATCAGGCAATCATTCACCACGCCAATTTTTGATTTTATATTTTTTCTTATGTTTGTATCTTAGGCAAGCAAACAATCAATGGATGGATGAATACTCACAAAAGGTCTTCGCTACACCACCGGCTTGGATTGCGTTCCTTTGTTGCCCCTAGCGTCGAGTTCTTGCAATCAACAAGTAGGGAGGACAGCGAGTCAGAAAATGTGAGTATGATGAAAGTGACAAAATAAATCCGTTGTCTCCCCGGCAACGGTGCCAAAAACTGATGCGGTCCAGACGCGCTTGTTTAAATTGGTCGTTGTAGCTCACTTTCATTGCGTTGGTTTTAAATAAAGAAACGGACGTGAGTCCACGTGTCAAACACAGGGAGTATGAAATCGGGTTTTTCTGTCACTTGGTTGTTATGGAAATGGTAAGTTTTGCTTGTGAGAAAACACGGGAAAAAAGTGACTAAGAGAGAGAGAAAGAGTGAGAAAGGGAGTAAGGTTAGAGTTCTTTTTAGCATAGTATTCATGTAAATCAGGATGAGAAAAACTCAAGAAAAAGAGAGACAATAACTAGATAGGGAACATCATCATTTAACATGCAACTTCAGTTTTACAATTACAACAATAGATAAATGCTTAAGCACAAGTAAAGTAAAGCTAAGTTAGAGAGAGAGAGAAGGAGAAGACGGCGAGGCGGCCACGACGGTGGAGGAGGGCTCCGTCGGCGGCTCGTCGACTCTGACTATCACAAAAAGGTGCTAAGGATGGCTAAGAGTAGGATGGAAGGCTTGCAAGTGTAATGAATGCTCTACATGGGTAGTTGGAGGGGGTTTATATAGGAAGAAGGCCTTTCCAAATGAAGTAGGGGCTTTAGTGGCGTTTGGGACATCGCTAAACCCATGCCAAAACTGTCGGTGTAGCCCCCTGCCCGCCGGTCCCTTGCGTGCGTGTTCTTCTTCTCAGTGATTCGTGTGCGGCCATTGAGGACAGTCCGATCCAAGATCGGACGATCGAGATCGCACGTTGAGTGATGAGTGGCTCATCATTGCTTTTAATTACCCCTAATTAACTAGTTTCTCTAGTTAATTAGCTAGAAATATGTAAATATATGGGTTAATTTTAGAATAAGGGATAAAACATTAAAGGACCCTAAAATAAGTTAAAAATACTATATTAATATCCAATTGATATTATTAATAATTTAATTAATAAATGGACTCGAAATATCATCAATTATTTATCTAATTAATGTGTTAATTAACTTAAGTATAACTTATACCTAAGTATATAATAACTTAAGTAACTTTACTTAATTAAATAAATTAAGATAAAAAGTCAAAAACGTAATTCCAAGGTTTAAATATAATATTTGTCTAATTTATAATCATATATAAAAAGTTGAAAAAGATTTAAATTAAAATAAGCCTTGAAAACCTTAGTTTACGTTTTAGTCCCTAAATTTTACTTCGATCGAGTCCTTCTTCTTCACTTAGGTCCTTAATTTTTATTGTAGTCAGGTCCTTGTAAACATCTTCTTCTTCCTCTTCATTTCTTCTGCAGCCTCTTCGACAGTTTGACGACAGAATGTATCTACACTCGTCGATCACCGTCCATCTGACGTTCGCCCATCCCTACCAAGCTCCTGGAGCTTGCGCTCACCACCCTCTTTTTATCCATCGGTCTGGATGATGCTTAAATCCTATTTAGGGTTTGAAATTAACCTCACCGGCATCGGAGAAGACGTCGGTGGTTACTTCACACCTAGACTCCTTTCCGTTTAGATTCACCCTCCTCAGCTGCCACAACCTATAAATACCCCTCGACCTCTCCGATTTCAAGAGGTTAGCTCCCTTCCCTCTTCCCCCACTGAGCTAACAGATAGGCTATAAGCTCCAAAATCCGGCGACCTTCCTCCGCTTCCTCCGTCCGTCTCCATTCATCCTTGATCTTTGTCGTCGTTCGCTGAGTCTTCTGATGTAGTGCCGACGTTGGACTTCCTCCTCTACACTTCGCCTACACCCACCAGACTTCTTCCTCCGCTCCTTTGATTTCCTCCTCCGTTAAGATCCTTCGATGGAGATCCTCTGCCCCCTTCATCTATGTAACAGTAAGTTAGGTAAGTTAGTGTAACTAGAGTAGTTACTTAGAGTAGTTTAGTTAGAATTAATGTTAGATTTTCCATCGTCTTCCTCAGCTTCGGCGAGCTCTTTGAGCTTGACTGGAGCACTCTTTTGTCTTTTTATTTCACCAATCACCTTTCTTAATCCTTTAAGATCATTTCTGACACTTTAATTCCCTGATTTTAACACCTAATCGCCTAATCCATCTCCACCTTCACCGACTGCTTCCGCTATCCATGGAGGAAGTAACTGAGGGCAATTCACCTCCACTGGGGCCCTCCATCACTTAATCCTCATCTTAGGGCCCCTATCCCCACTTTAATTTAATTAATAATCATTCATCTAGAAAATGCCTAAAATTTATCCAACCTCCTGACCTCACCGTCGCCACACTTCACTGATCAATCATCTGAACACCTTCGCCACACTTCACTGACATGCTCTCTCCACTCAATTGAGTGAGAGAACTTGTCCTGAGTTCTAACGAACTTAGATAATACTCACTGTTAATTCAATGCCTAACTTTCAATATAATCAATAATTGAATAAATTAATGTGTTCCTGAGGTTCCTTGTAACCTCAGGAGACTTTTTAGACCTTCCATGGCTTATTTTGATGATTTCTACTATCTTTTAGCCATTGTCTGGACTCACCGAAGCTCCGGTGAGCTCCGACGAGTCAAAATGCGCTCTTCAACCTATAGAACTTCCTCAGAAGCTCCAAATCACTTACTTGAGATTTAATGATTATTCTACTATGTTTAATTTGAAGTTTTAAAGTATGGAGTTAGATCTAGACCTTTATCTTCTCCAACTTCGGCAGAGTTGGAGAAGACTGTGCATTAGGGATAAGCTTAATTTTAAAGGCCTAGAAGCATCGGATGGATGTCCTAAGGTCAGATTTGAAGATCATTTACTCAGATAGGCCTTAGTCTGTTCTGTCGAACAAATTAATTTTAGAACCCAGGCGACAGACCTGAAACCCTAGATTTAGTGGTTAAAACTCCTTTGTGAAACCCTAAACCTGTTCTTGAGGTTGATTAGAATTGAATTGGAGTGTTAATTTCATCTGAAAATGCTTTATGAAGAAAGTCAAATATTGAGGTTCAGTGGTCAAAATTAGTTCTAATTGAATGATTTAGGTTTCAAATAGAGAAATTGATGAGTTTAAACGACTTCTGGGATGATTTTAGATAGATTAGATTCAATTTGGATGAGTTTTAATTAACATTTTAGATGAATCCAACTTCTGTTCAGTTTGGGTTCATTTGAACCCAATACTGACTTCAATGTCTTTTCGATAAGATTTCAATGCAAATGCTGCCCAGATAGATTCTTTATAACCTTTAGAGGTTGTTAAATTAGATACAGCTGACCTCTAGCTGTCTGTTAAGCTTTTTATAGCTTGATTTGAAGCTTTGAAGCTTTTACTTGAAGCTTTTAAGCTTCTTCACCTTCCAGAAGCCTTTTAGAACCTTTTCCCTTCACCATTAGATGCGGAATTAACTCCTGAACCTATTCAGAACCTCATCTAAGGTCAAAGAGCATGTCTGCAGGTCCTTAGACCTGTGAAACTCATCTGCAGGCCAATGAGCCTTTCAAATTGAAGGGTAGATTCTTTTATCAGCATCATATTGATGCTGCAATCTTATAGAACTCCTTCAGAGCTTTCCAATGAGCTATAGCTTGCTTGATTTGGAGCTCTGAGTCAGCATGTGTCTCCAGGCAAAGTTTGGCCTGGAGGGGACAAGGTTAGTCCTACATCGGTAAGGAATGAGTGCGCGCCATGGAATAAAATGAAAAAGTATAATGGGCTGTTCGGTCGTCAGCACAGGACACATAAAGTGCATGTGTGTGTGTGTGGGTGCGCTTGTGGGCATGCGAACATGGGCCTGCGAGCAGGCGTGTGCATGATGGGCCTGGGAGGTCGGAGACTATGATGAATTGAATCGGAAATAAACCAAACGTAATAAACCAGGCTTGGACCCAGTAGGGTCTGGTCCCACCCTGAGAGGGGTGCTGCGTATCCCTAATCGGTCTGAGCTGCCAACCATAAACCAAATTTTTGGTTCAAAACGTGGTTCAAATGCACAATTAAGGTGTTGAAAGGAAAAGAAAGAAAGGAGAGTTAAGAGAGATAGTAGAGAGGTGAAGAAGAGCTTGACAGAGGGGTGAACAGAGTGCAAAGGAAAAGTATAAAAAGAAAGAGAAGAGAAGAGGTTAAGCAACTTAAGGAATTCAGGAGAAGAGCTTGAGAAAGTTTAAGGGAAAAACAAAGGAGAAAAGTAAAGACCGAAAAAGAGAAAGAGATGACAGAAGAAGAAAAGGGAAGATAAGAAGGCTAATTTTAGACACTTGATAATTCAATGCTCATTTTTAAGACATCTAATTTTTATATTTTACTCTAATATAATTTCTTTTGAGCTTAATTGATAAATAAGGCACTTGTATTTAATTGAATTTCTTTTTCTTGCCGTAATCTTTTGTAAATGAAATGAAATTAGTAGAAATAAACATGTTTACTTGCTTTTAATAATTGATCACATGTGTAAATATGTTTGTCTTATGGAATGTTGCATGTCCTTTAATTAAATATCCTTTGTGCAAGATTCATGTTCTTAAAGTAATATAATTATAATTCTAATTGATTAAGTAGTAATTAATGCTTAGGATTAAATGGTGAATTAAATTAAATTATGCCTCCCAGTGAACAACCTGAACTCAACCAGTTAAAAAGAATTAAAAATCTAAAATATTATGTGAGTTTGACCCTATAGTACACAACTGACCTTAAATCAAGTTAATTTAAGTTACTTTTTCTTGCACTTAATTAAGCTTAATTAACTTAATTAACTATGTTGGGAAAATAAACGAAACATTGAGCGCGCTTCAGATCGCGCCTCACGAGCGCTGTGCATGCGTCATCACGCGTGTCTGGCATGAGCGTTCGCGATCGCGCCGCGTCGCCTACTTCCGTGCCGTTCGATCACAGATGAATGGTCGTAATTGAAGGCGCATCAGATCGCGTGGATTTGGGATGCAGCGGGTGTTTCAAACCTGCGCCCTTCAGTGCGAGGTCGAGGCATCGACCGCTAAGCTGCGAAGACGGATGGTCACGGAGAGGAGGCAGGTGCGCAGGCATGTCGATCGTTCTCAGCCATTCGATCGAAGATCGAACGGTTGAGGGTGGCTCTTCGGTGTGCTACCTGGTGAAAGGGGCGCGGTGAATGCGGTTCTCAGCCGTTCGATCGAAGATCAATGGTTGAGATCACTTCTGCGGGCGATGGAGGCGCATGCTACGGTTGATGGAGGCATTGATCTTGCACCATGTGGTGCACTATGGACCGTTGATCATCACATAACGGTCAAAACTTCTTGGGTCAATTGCGGGAGCTCCGGATGTCAGATTTGGTCCATTTTGAGTCCGTTGGACTCCGTTTGTTGTTCTAAATTCATCCATGTGGTCCGATTGCTCATCTGAGGCCTGTTTTGACATAAACTTGTACAAATGGCTATTAATAGTGCATTATAAGCAATCTCAATGTGCATTGCATGTAATGCTCCCATGCCCATTTGTAGTGTATTCTTTGTGCATGTTACCCTTAAGATAAACCCCAATTGGCAGAATTATCACAATAAAATGTAGTATTATCACGTGAGCGCGGGAAAGGAAAAGAAGGTATGATTTTCCCTACTCTCAGACGTCTGGGCCTCTCTCTCCAGAAGTTTGGGCAAACGTCTGGTGAACACTCCAGACGTCTTATCCTACTAATAAAAGTGGAGCATCATTTCAACATAACAAACTTAAAGGAGGTTTCGTTCCCAAAACTTGAGCTAACTAGGATGTGGGAAAATAAACGTAAAAACACATAACTTAAAGAGGACCAAAGTAGGTTTGAAGAAGTGTACCCTCAAAAAGCTCCGGGTACTGCGTTTGCATTGCTGCCTCAGGCTCTCAAGTCGCCTCCTCGTATCGCTGGCTTCTCCATAGGACCTTCACCAGTGGCATCTGCCTTCGTCTCAAACTACGGATGACTTTGTCGAATATCTGCATTGGCCTCTCGGGATAGGTCAGGTTGTCTCCCACCTCGAAACTCTCGTAGCTCAGAACGTGGCTGGGATCGATGACGTACTTCATGAGGTTGGACACGTGGAACATGTCGTGCACTCCAGAAAGCTGGGGAGGAAGGGCAAGCTGATAAGGAATGGGCCCTACTCGCTCCAAGACCTCAAAGGATTCCACAAACCTCGACGCAAGCTTCCCTTTTCACCTTAAAATGCTGCAAGCCCTTCATGGGTGAAACATGGAGAAAGACGTGATCCCCAACCTCGAACTGCACCTCTCTACGCTTCCTATCAGCGTAGCTCTTCTTCCTGCTCCTGACAGTACGGAGCCGTCTGTGAATCTGCTCTTTCACCTCCTGACTCTACCGGATCTGTCTGAGACCAACCTCCCACTTGGTCCCCACCTCGAACCAACTCGAGGGTGCAGTACACCTCCTCCCGTACAGAGCCTCGTAAGGTGCCATGCCGATGCTCGAATGATAGCTGTTACTGTATGCAAACTCTACCAGGGGCAAATGCAACTCCCAGGAGCCTCTCCATCCTAGTACACAAGCGCGTAGGAGGTCCTCGAGTATCTGTATGGTGCGCTCTGATTGCCCGTTGGTCTAGGGGTGATAGGTGGTACTGAACCTTAGATGGGTCTCCAATGCCTGCTGAAACTCTACCCAGAACTGGGAAGTGAAACGAGTATCCCTGTCGGATACGATCTCGCGAGGGACTCCATGCAGATGCACCACATCTCTGATGTGTCACTCTGTGAGCTGTGCTGGCCCAAAGGTGACTTGGATCGGCAGGAGCCGTGCCGTCTTAGTCAACCAGTCTACGATCACCCAAACTGCGTTGTGTCCCTGCTGGGTAACTGGTAAACCCACCACCAAGTCCATGGTGATGCTCTCCCACTTCCACTCTAACGCAGGAAGTGGCTGTAACGGCCCTGTAGGCCTCTGGTGCTCGACCTTGATTTGCTGGCATACCAAGCACCACTAAATAAACTCACCATCATCTCGCTTCATTCCTCTCCACCAGGAATCGTGTTACAGATCATGGTACATCTTTGTATTTCTAAGATGTATGGTGAACCGGGACCCATGTGCCTCAATTAGGAGCTCTCTCAATAGCTCCTCGTCTCTAGGAATGCAAAGGCATTCCCTAATGCGCAGTATCTCGTTTGAGAAGGAAAAGTATCCTGGGTCCCCTGTCAACACCCTGTCTCGTAGTGTCTGTAAGTACGGATCGACCATTCGCCCTGCAATGATGTGGTCTATCAGCTCTGGTCGTGCCTGCCGCGTCACTGTCATTGCCCCACAGTACCCCCGTGACTCCCTGGGTCGCCAGCTGCCCACCTCCTCCATGAGTCTCCAACTCTGTGCCTACAAGCTGGCCAAGAGGGTGGATGCCTTCCGACGTAAGGCATCAGCCACCACATTGGCTTTCCCTTGGTGATAGGAGATGCTGTAGTCGTAGTCCTTCAGGAGCTCTAACCAATGTCTCTGTCTCATGTTGAGCTTCTTCTTGTCAAATAGGTACCTGAGGCTCTTGTGATTTGTCAAGATCTCAAATGTCTCACCATACAGATAGTGCCTCTATGTCTTCAGCGTGAAGACAACTGCTGCCAGCTCTAAGTTATGGGTGGGGTAGGTATGCTCATGGGACTTCAGTTGCCGCAAAGTGTAAGCGACAACGTGACCCCGCTGCATGAGCATACCACCCAACCCCTGCAACAAAGCGTCGGTGTAAACCATGAACCCGCCGCTGCTGTTTGGGATGGTAAGTATAGGAGCTGAAGTCAGTCTCTCCTTTAACTCCTGAAAGCACGCCTCACACTTTTCGGTCCAAGAAAGTCACCTGTCTCAGTCAAAACTCGCACTTCTTGTAGTTGACATATAGCCTGCATCATCTCAAGGTATCCAGTATCATACGTAGATGTTGTCCATGCTGTGCCTTATCCCGAGAGTAGACTTGGATGTCGTCGATGAACACCACCACAAACTGGTCCAAGTATGTCCTAAAAACACAGGTCATCATGTCCATGAAAGCAACGGGGGCATTGGTCAGCTTAAACAGCATGACCAAGAACTCGTAGTGCCTGTACCAAGTACGGAAAGCTGTCTTGGAGACGTCAGTCTCCTTGATCCTCAACTGGTGGCAACTTGACCTCAGATCTATCTTAGAGAACACTGTGGCGTCTCTCAACTGGTCAAAGAGGTTGTTGATACGAGGCAGCGGGTACTTGTTCTTGACGGTGGCCCGATTCAGCTGCTAGTAGTCGACACAAAGTCGCAAGGTACCGTCCTTCATAAATAACACAGGAGCTCCCCGCGGGGACACACCGGGCCTCACAAAGCCCTTCTCCAACAGGTCCTGTAACTGTGACTTGAGCTCTTGCACCTCAAGTGGTGCTATCCTGTACGATGCAGTAGACATGGGGTTGGTTCCCGGCATTAGTGAGATCTCAAACTCGACCTCACGCTCGAGCGGTAGTCCTGGCAGCTCCTCTGGGAAGACATTGGGGTACTCACAGACCACCGAGATACTTTGATAGTCAGCTACGGGGCTAGGCTCTACTACAACACAGCTAAGAAGCCCTTACACCCCTTGCTCAAAAGCTTTGCTGCCCGAAGCACGGAGATGCACCTGAAATCTCCGTCTACCGACTGACCGTGAACCTCAAGGGGAGGCAACTCTGGTATGGAGAAGACAATCTTCCTCCCAAAATAGTCCACCAGGGTGTGATAGGCGGACAACTAGTTCATCCCTAGGATCACGCCAAAGTCCCCTATCGGGATCACTATCAGGTCGGCAGACAGACTGTGTCCTCCTATAGCGACCTCGTGGTCTGTGAAGACTTTCTCTACTATAAACAATGATCCACCTGGGCCTCTAATCAAGAACGGATCGCCTAACAGAGTGCTATTCGACCCCAAACTAACGGTAGCTTGTGGAACCAAGAAGTACGTGACACCAGAAACAAGAAATACGTAATCCAAACGGCCAAAAATTGTAACCATACCTACCACCACAGAACCTGAAGCTCTGGCGTCTTCGTGAGTCAGGGTGTTGGGTTGCCTCTCGGTCTTGGGTGTAGACGAAACAGCTAAGCCCAGGGCTAGGTGGGTGGCAACTGGTCGGTACCCTCCTCATGGCTGGTAATTGCGACCACCAGATCGACCTCCAATACTCAGCGCTGGGAGCATCTGGTATGCTCCAGCCCTCAAGGGGCAGTCCCTCCTTAAGTGGCCTGGTTGGCCACACTGGTAGCAGAGAGGGACACAGCTTCCTCCCTTAGTCTGTCCCTGCTGGTGACTAAGCGGGGGTCTGATGTTAACAACTCGCAGGGTCCCCACAGGCTCGCCCACAGGCACCACGTGCCTCCTCTCCTGGAGACCCTGCGAGTGTTCTAGCTGGTAGGGCCTCCTCTGAACTCCCTTGACTCGCATGGCACTACAATGACTCTGTCGTCCCATAGAAGGCTCCTCGTTTGCACCATCGGAAAGGACATGAGGGGGTGGTAGAGCTAGCGGAAGCTGAAATTCTTCTCGTACGACCTTTTGAATCAATTGGACGAGGTCCTAGGCCTAGACACTCAGTAGTAGACGCGAGGCAGCACTGGTCCCAAGCTTGACACGTCTGCCCCTACACCTAAAACGAGGCATCTCCTACAAGGAGATAAAAGAGAAAGAACAGGGACTATCATTAACACCAGATTACATGAAGAATTATGACTTGGAGGCGAAGATCAAAGTTAAATGTTGTGATGGCTATCTTAGTTACATGCATGTGAGTGGTTATTTCCAGACCATTTGATTCATTTCCCGGGACGACCTTACTTTGATGCCATCTTGTTACGACCCAATCACAGATCCCTACTGGACCTGAGTCCGACTCGTCTCGACTAATCCCAAGACCTAGTCATCCAACGAGAAATAACCAAAAGTAGAAAATATTCCACAACCACAATTATAATGTAACTAAGCAGAAAATAAAACAGATGTAGTAAAGGAAACAGACCGAAATGTATCATAATAATACAGGCCATTACAACTCCAAAAGCGAAAATATAATAGAAATAGTATTACATATAACAAAATACTCACTACTATAAAAGAAGCTATGAAACGGAAAGGAAACATAGCTAAGGCTGGGCTCGATTGGGCCCAGCTCCCTCTACAGCCGGTGGCACTAGCTGCTCAACTCCCTGACCTGAATAAGGTTATAAAAATCCATGGTCAGCTAACACTGAGTAGAGTGGTATCTAAATCATTTACATGCAATTTAACTTGAGACAAGTAACTAATTTATTATTCAATTCCATTTAGCTCAACTAAGTAGTTCTAATTTGTTGTTTGTTCTTTTATTTATCTGGTCATTTCTTGATCTTGTCTGTTCCTCAAGGGAACGATCTTGATTGCAGTCTTTCCCCTGATATAGGATGTACACGTGGTGCTATCTTGGCTGGGAGAGTCACCCGTGGTAGTCCTACACTCAGTCAACCACCCCGAGGTCATGGTCGCGACGTAGCGGTGATTACGGCACGCGCGATAAGCGCACGAGTAGCTACCTCGTATTGGCACACGGTCAGTTGTTTCCATTAGCAGTTAAGCCCAAAGTACAGCAAAGGGCTTTGCCCTCTCAAAACAGGTGTCTCGGCCCTCAGAACAGAACAAGGGTCTCGCCCCTCCACAGTCCGCGTACCCTCGTCCGAGTATCCCGATTTTCCCAGAGGGCCTAACAAGAGTTTGTGTAGGGCGGCTAATCCTAACCTCGGGCCCTATGGGGCAGATAGCTCCCTCCCTGCATTAAGTAGCTTACCTCGGTACCACGTACATGAGGCCAAGCAGGAGTCGACGTAGAGTGGCTAAACCCACCCTGGGTCTCAACCCATGGGGCAGCAAGCTCCCCTCTACTCTAAGTAGCTCACCTCGATACCACGTACGTGAGGCCAAGCAGGAGTCGACGTAGAGTGGTTACATTAATATTAAGATTTAAACAAATAAGGTGCATGTTTAGAATAGCTTGAATGAACCCTAAGATGAGGAATGAATCCTAGGGAAGGAGCAAATGAATATGGCTTGAGCTACACTGTTTATTTGAAATGCATGTTAAACCCTAATTGCTAGCAAGTGTTATACACTTGATGTGATGCTTTCTGAGTTATGAAAACATGAGCTGCCTGTTATATGAATGAGAATCGAGATGTGAACAATGAGATTTGAACATTGAGAAATGAAATGAATCCAGTGCCTGAACCCTACGGGGAACTAGGAGAGGTACTCCTGTATATGGAAAGAACCCTGTAAGTATATAGGAAGTGAGCTGGCCCTTGTGAAATGACTCGTTGCCCTTTTAGTCAGATAAGACATCTGGAGTTTCAGCCAAACGTCTGGAAACAGGCCCGGACGTCTGAATGTGGGAATTTTCGTACATTCCTTTGCACTCTACGTGCGGGCGACGCGTAGAGCTTCTCTCTCCTCCACACCCCTCACCCCTTAAACCCTAAACCCATTCTATTTAAACCCCACCCCCTTTTCTTCTTCTCACCACCCTTACGCCACTCTCCAGCCAGCACCACCTCCAGCGTCTTCCACTTGCAGTCGTGGCAAGGGAGAACGAGAGTGACGAGAAAGGGGGTGAGCGAGGGAGAATGAGAGGGGGAGAGGGAGAGAGAGGAAGAAGAGCGTGAAGGTCTGAGGACTTTCGAGAGCTCGACGAAGCTCGCATGGCTAGCGGTGGGCACGCGCACGAGGAGGAGGGGCTCGAGGAGGTGGCCTCTCGACCCTTTGCAGCTGCTGATGCTGCTGCGGTGCGCTGCGGGCGGCATTACGAGGAGAGGAGCGTTACGGAGGAGGTTCTGGTACAGGAAGTTTTTCAGTATCAGACATCTGGAGCATCAACTAGACGTCTGGAGAGGTACCAGGACGTCCGGAGCTGAAGTCGGATGTCTGAAAGCATAATATCGTGTGAGGTGTGTATCTTCCTACGCTACTTTCCGCCATGCAGATTGTGGCACAGGAGATGCTAGGCTAAAGATGTGTCTGCGATTTTCGTACGCAGGCGAGGGCTTTGGGAAGGTGCGCGGTGCTCTTTTTCATGTACTTTTGGACGTCTGATGACGTCGCCAGACGTTTGGAGGTACTTCCACACGACCGGAGGCCTTGTCCGATGTCTGGAGCTGCCCCCAGATGGTCGTGGAAGGAGTCTAGACGTTTGAAGCAGCCGCAAGAAGTGCAAGGTGAGATCTGATGTCTTTTAATACGTCTTGGACTAGTCCCAGACGCCTGATTTTGAGCAGTAACCGTGTTTTTGGCCTGTTCAGAGCCCAAGCGGAATCGGATTTCCGTAAACGAAGTACCGCTGTTTTCCACTCGAGTTTCTCTACGTGTTCATGTTGAGTATCTACTGTTTTGAGCTCGTCTGATGTAAGTTAGTCATTGGTATAAGTTACCAGCCAGTGGCATGTTCGGGGCCCGCGAAGTCGATGAGATCTACGGTGTCGGCCCCCATTCCTCCTGTGATGTCCGGTAGAGTGGTTTAATTCAGTTGTTAATATTTGAATAAGAATATACTTGTTTGGAATAATCGGATCGAACTCTAAGATGTGGAATGAACCCTATGGTAGAAATGTATGAGCCTGTTTTGAGCTGTACTGTTTACTTGAGTGCATGGTTAAAATAAATTGCTAGGAAATGATATTAGTGTAATTATGAGATGTATGTTAAAATACGAGTTGCCTGTATGTGAATGAGAAAGTGAACTGTGAAACCACAAGTTGCATGTATATGATTGAGAATTAAATTGTGAAAACACGAGCTGCTTGTATATGGATGAGGAACGAGTTATGAAACATGAGATCTGAATATGGATAAATGAGATGAATATGAGCATGAACCCTACGGGGAATTAGAAGTAGAACTCCTGTGTATGAAAGGAATCTGGAATGTAGACGGGAAGTGAGCTGGCCCTTGTGTACACGGTACCAAGGAGAGCAACTGTCTCTTTTAGTGTAGAGCAGAGCTAGCCACCCTTTGGTTGAGACCCGGGGTTAGGATTGACCACTCTACACCGACTTCTGTTGGCCCTCGCGTACGTGATATCGAGGCGTGCTACTAGTGTAGGAAGGGAGCTAGCAACCCCACGAGGCCCGGGGTTAAGTTAGCCACCCTACACCGACTTTGTTAGGCCCGTTGGGTATACCGAGGTAGTCGGACGAGGGTACGCGGATTGTGAAGGGGCAAGAACCCTGTTTGGTTTTGAGGGGCGAGACCCCTGTTCTGAGAGGGTAAGGCCCTATGCTGTTCCGTGCTGTACTTTGGGCATACCCGCTAGCAGCAACGACTGACCGTGTGTCAGTGTAGGGTAGCTACCCATGCGCTTATCATGCGTGTCGTAGTCATCGGTACGTCTCGACAGTGACCTCGGGGTGGTTGACTGGGTGTAAGACTACTGCGAGGGACTCTTTCGACCATGAGAGCACCACGTGTACCTTCTACTCCACGAAAAAGATTGTAATCAAGATCATTCCCATGAGGAACAAGCAAGATCAAGAAATACTTGAATATTTTGTGAAATAGATGAACCGGAAATACATAAATGAGATAAATAGAAATGAGAATCAAACTTGCTTGTTTTCATTTTACTTGCCCCTAAATAATGTAAACACCACTTTACTTAGCATTCGCTGACTCCGTTTTTTCGTAACCTTGTTCAGGACCAGGAGTTGAGCAACCTGAATTTCCGACTGCAGAGGGAGCTGGGCCCAGCCGAGCTTAGCCGTAGTAGTTTCTTAGCAATTCTTTGTTTCTGCTGTAGTTGTGAGTACTGGACTTTAAAATTACTGTTTTCGTTACTTTCTGTTTTCTGTTATTGTTGTGGTGGCATGTACTACTTTTGAGACAGTTACTATACTTCCCTTTACTATTTTATTTTTCCTTCTGCTTAGTTATATTGCATGTGTGAATGCAGTTTATTTCCTACTTTTGGTTATTTCTCGTTGGACGACTAGGTCTTAGGATTAGTCGAGACGAGTCAGTGTCGGGTCCTGTAGGGATCTGGGAACCAGATTGTAACACCTTGTGTATATAATACCAAGGAAAGTAACTGTCCCTTTTGAGTAGAAGGGAGCTTACTGCCCCTTAGGTTGAGACTTAGGGTGGGTTTGGCCACTTTACGTTGACTCCTGCTTGGCCTCATGTACGTAGTGCCGAGGTGAGCTACTCAGAGTAAAGGGGAGCTTGCCACCCTTGGGTTGAGACCTGGGGTGGGTTTGGCCACTCTACGACAAATCCTGCTTGGCCTCGCGTACGTGGCACCGAGGTGAGCTACTTAGTGTAGGGAGGGAGCTAGCTGCCTCACAAGGCCTGGGGTTAGGACTAGTCGCCCTACACCGACTCTTGTTAGACATTCTAGGCAAACCGGGATAGTCGGACAAGGGTATGTGGACTGTGGAGGGGCGAGAACCCTGTTCTGCTCTGAGGGGTGAGACCCCTGTTCTAAGCGGGCAAGGCCCTGTGCTATACTTTGGGTGTAATCGCTAGCGGAAACGACTGATCGCATGCCAGTGCGAGGAAGCTATCTGTGCCTTTACTGCACGTGCCGTAGTCACCAATATGTCGCGACTGTGACCTCGGGGTGGTTGACTTGGTGTAGGAGTACCACAGGGGACTCTCTCAACCAGGAGAAGACCACGTGTACATCCTACATCACGGGAAAGACTGGAATCAAGATTGTTCCCTTAGGGAACAGACAAGATCAAGAAATGACCAGATAAATAAAAGAACAAACAACAAATTAGAAATACTTAGTTGAGCTAAATGGAATTAAATAATAGATTAGTTTGTCTCAAGTTAAATTGCATGTAAATAGTTTAGCTTCCACTCTACTCAGTGTTAGTTGACTACGGATTTTTATAATCTTGTTTAGGTCAGGGAGTTAAGCAGTTAGTGTCACCGGCTGCAGAGGGAGTTGGGTTCAGTCCAGCCCAGCCTTAGCTATGTTTCCTTTCTATTTCATAGCTTCTTTTGTATTAGTGAGTATTTTGTTATATGTAATATTATTTCTGTTATATTTTCGCTTTACTTTCCACTGTTGTAGTTGTGATGGCCTGTATTATTATAAAACATTTTCTTCTATTTCCTTTACTGTCTCTATTTTATTTTCTGCTTAGTTACATTATACTTGTGGTTGTGGAATATTTTCTGCTTTTGGTTATTTCTCGTTGGACGATTAGGTCTTGGGATTAGTTGAGGCGAGTCGGTCTCGAGTTTGGTAGGAATCTGGGATTAGGTCGTAACACCTCACCTCTAAAACTCTGCTCTAGCATGTTTCTGAAATTATACTAGAGGGGGGGTGAATAGTGAAATTATATAATATTGTAATACAAAAAAGTTAATCACAAAAGGTGGCACCAGATTTTTAGGTGGAAACCTAAGATGGGTGAAAACCACCACCTAAGTCAATCCCTTAACTTAAGATTTTCGATCATAAGGTGATCAATCCACTAACCACACTACTTAAACGAGGGTAGTGTACCTCAATTACAAATCCAACCTCCGATCCCTAAACGGAGGTTTCTCCCTTCAAAATGAAGAGAAGGGGGCTCCACAGGCCGAATACCCAAAGTACAGAAATATGAATTAAAATAACACCTATAGAGCACCCCAATACTTTAATTACTTTCTTATCTACTAAGCATAAAAAGAACTCCCTGAGGATTTGCAGAATGGAGTGAGTCGGGAGTATGGATTTGCCCTTTGATCAGAGTGTTGGCACGGCACAAGGGCAAGATGAAGCTTAGAGTAGTGAGCAAGTGATTTTTCTAAGGGAATTGAATCTCAAGAGGTGTGTTGTGCCTAAAAGGGGTTGTAGTATATTTATAGGCAAGTTTGGAACCTTCAAGAACACTTGGGAGAGATCTCCTAGTCGTCGGAGACAAATCCCAAGAGATTGGGACGAAATCCACCACAAATCAGGGTAATGATGGGTCTGATAGCAATATCAGACGTCTAAATTTAGGGTCAAACGTCTTATTATAATTTTGGTTGTCTAATACTATAGGCCATCCTGAACTGACTTCATTGGATAGAAACAAGGACATCTGATATTTTCACATAAGACGTCTGACAGAGTTATTGGACGTCTAATAATGTGTGGATTCGTTCTTATTTTGATCAGATCCAAACAAGGTTCTAGGTTTAAAGAATCAGACATCGGTATGGACGTCTGAGGGATTCACCAGACGTCTGGAAACCTAAAAAGACTTGGCTGCGATTTCTGACAAAAGATCTTATGTTCGTAATGAGATACGCACAGAAACACATGGGCAACAGTCCAAAGGTAGACGTTTAGAAGCATGTCCAGACGTTTGAAAATACATTTTTGCCCGTTATCTGTAGAGCGAAGATAGGTGCTTAGTCTAACGGTTATTCTTTTCTAATTTATCATAAGTGTAGAGAGCCTAAGTTAGCTATTTGTAGGTTATGTTTGGGGGCTCTTTACAATATTTCTAGACTCAAATAAAATGGAAATTACAGCCTTTGAAAATTTACATGAAAGCCTATAACCTAATACTTATGCTACTTAGTCTTCACGCTTTTAATCTCAGGTCTTGGAAAACTTTATGAAATCTGCAATTATGTTATTACATAGAGAAACAATATGCTACGTTTATTTTTTATTTCATTTTCTTCATTTTGTAAATTATCAAAATATTATATATGAGTAGTTGAACTAACAGTTCCAACACCCTCTTCTCTAGCAAGTTTCGGCAATGGCAATGCCCTTTCCTCTCTTTGATAGAGCCAATGCCTTCTCTTGGTTGCACTCTTTAGGTAACCCTCACCCTCCACTCCTTTAGGTACCGTTTATTTTGTGGGATTGGGATGCTTTATCATCCCTTTGAGAGAGTTTATCTCAGGATAGATAATACCGGGTTAGAGGCCACAATCCTGATATTACCTAATTCGAGGGGGGCGGGATAGCCTAATCTTGCTCACAATCTCTTCCTCGCCTCGCTGCCTTTGCTGTCGAGGTCAAGGCCATCGGGACAGCGTACAAGGCGGTGTTGGAGAATGACGTGACGGTGGCGATCAAGATAGGATTGTTTGGCATATAAGGTGGGGAACAACAAGGCCATCGTGCTCTTTGCTTGGCATTATTAGATCTAAAGTGCATTTGTCGAGGTTTGGTTGGTTAGTGATAATGATAGGATTCGCTCTCCATATAATGCAAACATGTTTCGCCATGCTGGATAATCAATTAGAATGGTATAAATCAACTCACATGTAATGCACATATGTTCTCATAATCCACTGTTAGAGTTTGAGAATTCACGGGTGGAGTCTTCAAAATCCACTGGTGGAGTATGAGAATCCACCGGTGGAATCTTCAAAATTTATAGGTATAATCTAAAAATCCACCGATGGATTCTACCGATTGAATTTAAACATCCCAACCAAACATAAAATTATTTATTTTAATCTTAAAATTACCACCTATAGAAAATAAACACCAAAACCTTACCATCCTAAAATTAAAATATAATCCCACTCTCATAAAATTTTATCTTACTAAATCAATTCAGGTAAACAAACAATGCCGTAGTCTTCTCCTCCATCGACAACCTAACCTGTGATAAGTCGACATTTTTGCATACGTATTTTATGTTTAGTGTTGCTGTATTATTTATATTTAAACATTTGGTGGAGATACGACAAAATGCAAGCCGATCCCGACCCATGACCCAATTCCATTATGTCAAATAATCTCTTTCCCGTACACAGTTGCATATATTAGACCAACCGGTTAAATGGTCACCACCCACAACGAGAGTACATATTTAACACCTTGTGCACTCGTTACACCACCCATTTCTTTCTAACGTGCAAATTTACACAACCTAACGCCCACGTACAACAAGCTAACACAACTAAATAAACATAATTAACTCAACGTACCCGCGCGCGCACACAGGTACACGTGATCACCACTCATGCACACAAATCACACACTGAGGCTTAATTTTCTTCTAATTTATTTGACTAATTAATCTTTCATTTACTAATTTAAATTTAACAACTTTAATACATATTTATTTAACATCAGTTTCAACTGGTGTTAATCAAATCTGTGTTAAATTTCTATATCATTTATATTTTTGATATCTCTCATATTTTATATACCTAATATCATTATCAAGTAAATATTATAAGAATTAATATGATAACTTACATCGATTCAAATAAATACAAATTGATATTAATATCACACGTAAATAAATATAATTATAAATTAACATCAATTTTATACCTTCAAACGTTACTTTTCTAATCTCTCACTTAAACTAAACCTAACGTACTTAACGTACACAACACGCATCATCACTTGATTTCACTCACCCAACTCCAGTCGTGTAAATGCACACATGCATTAACACTCAGCTCACCAAAGCACCACCGTACGCCCACACGCGCACACACAATCCAACGATATCTCTCCTGAAGCCACCCTCTCCCACGTTCTCTCTCTTCCCCTTTAATTCCCCTACCCATCATCCCCCTGCAGACTCCACTCACATTCCTCCCACCTCACATCTTCCAAGTCCACCTTTCGACCGTGGGCCTGACACGTGTCTCTTCTATAGGATCTTGTGTAGGAAATTTTATGCATGGAACGTTTTCCTTCCTCTCATTTGCCCACACGGTCTCAGCCATTCGATTTCCACTCCTCCGCCTCCGATGTTCGCTCACGCATTCGTGCTCCACATACTTCACGAAGATTATGACCGAACTCCAAACACTTTGAACCCTAAACCCTGTTTTACTCTTACTTTTGATTTCCAAGACTTTTTTTTTTTTATTCCACCGCATGTTGTCATCGTTGAAAATCATGGCACACGTTATAATAAAAAGAATCTAAGATAACGTTTATTTAACTTTGTCATAAAGAAAATTAATATCATCGTAAATTTTTTATTGACGTTAAAAATTAACATCATAAAAATCTCCTTACTATATTATGTGTGGATAATTTTCTTACTTAAGGTATAGGATGGATTTAGGGTGCACGTTTTCACTGCAAGTTAACATTTGCGTTCCCACAAATTACATTGAAACCTGAGTTAAGTCATACTCTTGAAGTCAATCATCATATGATAGCCTAAGCCTAAGAAAACCTAGTTTAATTAATTGTTTATTCATCCAATATCTTTGTAATTCTCCAGTAAAATTCAAAACCTTATACATTAACTTTACTAATTATATGATTTCAAATTTGTGCATACTTCATTGTCATATTTGTTTTGTAATTTTATAACCAGTCTAAATATTGTTTTGTTTTCTGTGACCATAGCTCCTTGTGGCATTGGAATTTTATTGTGAAATTGTTACCGTAGGTGCATATTATATCTAAGAATCACACATCCATATTCCATATAATTTTAAGTTGTGCGGGAAAATATAAAATTCTTGGACTACCGCACAAATCTTAAATTCCTAGATTTTTAGTTGAGTGCAAAAATTTTGTAATATTTTTTTATATCTCCAAGATTAGATGTACAGTTTCTGAGACTTGTTAGTTATATACCATAAAATTTTGGTAATTTTTTAAATATGCTAGTCACGGTTTCTAACAAGGCAAAACTACTTCTCCATACTGAAAAAGATATAAAAAAATAATTTGACACCTTTTCTAATATTGAAATTAGTAGTGGATAATTTAAATGTAACATCAAATCACGTGAAGTAACATTTTCAAGGATTTGAGTTGACTTATTACTCTTACCATCTCTCGAAATTTGATTAATTAAAATTGCACACTGTGATGACAAGTGACACCAATCCGCCCCTCTCCCTTAGGCCTTAGCACTGCCATTCTACTGACTAAGGCGACCCTTCTCCTCTCTCTTTTTCTTATAGGGACCCCACAACTATCGGACAACCCCCTCTCCCTCAGCACCACTACCTCTCTTCCCCACCCTAATGACCCCTCACCAGTTAGCACGACCACCTGACTTATGAGAGTGCTCCCTCTCCACTCCTCTTCTTCCCCGCAGGGAATGTCCTACCACCATCGGATTACTCCGTCTCCCTCGTCAGCACCACTGCTCTCCTCCCCCTTTCCTCTCTCCACCTTGACAATCCTACTGCCCCTTCCTCCTCTACTCTTCTTCTTTACCATTGGTTGAAATATTCTCCAATTAAAGATGTGGAAGAAAAAGTTGAAGATCTTTGGGAAATTGAACTTTCAATTATCTCAAATTTTATTTATATATATATATTTTAAATTTTTATTACTTACTTCTAATTTTAGTATAATTTTCTTGTAGTAATCATTGAGGACATTCAGAATATTATGAAGGAGGCCTTTCAACTTTTTTGATATTCATAATCATGTTTAATAGAGGTATGGTTGTATTTAAATTTTTTAAATATTTGTAATATATTATTTACTAAAATAATTTTTTATTTACTTATTTGTTTTGTCGGGAAAATGTGATTGGAGTTTTAAGTGAATGGAACTGTGATGATTTTTGTTCCTAAGTTTAATTACTTATGCGAATTTGTGATTGAAATTTTAGAATTTTCTTGTGATTATATAACACTTTAATGTTCTTCTTTATCGTTATTTTATGAATTGTTGGATTAGTTTTATGATTATATTATGAATGTTAGATTGTTTATATGTGATTTTAAATTTATTTTATTCATAAATTTTTTTTTAAAGTTTACTACGAATATTTATAACGTATGATAAGTTTATTTACTTATTTACTTTATTAACTTTAATATGTTAAAAAATTGTATAAAAAATATCTATTTATCTTATAAGATTTTTCTTATTTTTGTCAATTATTGGTATAGATTTAAATTTTTATTTACATCTATTAAATTTATAATTAGATATATTTTAATCTTTTCTCATTATTTTTAGATCATCGGTATATATTTTTTCCATTGAAGTTTTATTTTATTTCTACGTATTACATTCACTTTCTTATATTATAGAAGTTATCATGAGGTTAATTTTTTTTTTTTTATTAAGTGAAAAACACACGAGAAATATGTTAAGTTGAATCGAAAAAAAGTTCCCTACCAGTTAATTGGAAGTTACGTTTGATTTGAATTTGAATCTGATTCTAACTTTGACTCGTGTACACCGCTACTAAGGTGTCGCGATGCATACTTTGAGCAGCCGCCATTGGAGACGCCAAAATAGCCAGCGGAGAGTGAATGATGCGGAGCGGGAAGGTGCGATGCTTCGCGGAACCCCCCGCTCACAAAGACAGTTGCACCAATGAAACAGTTCCAATTGCCAAGAGCATGAAAACGAGAGCACAACGATCCAAACCCAACCTTCCACGTAAATAAAAATGCTGACTTTTCTTGGCGCTCCATGCATGACTTGGACGGTTGAATGGAACCAAGAGAAAGAGAGACGTGCGATCACAGAGTCCACATTACTCCCATCTCCCTCTCAAAGCGGCCACCGGATAATTAACGTGTACACTCCAACTGCTCTCCCCTCCACCACAACCATGCGCTTGTGCCACTTCTGCTCCCTTTGTCCCTCCGACGTCGCCAGAGGAAAGGGATCAACAGCTGTAAGGTCTCCTCCGTTCGTGGACGCGCCGGGCACCACGGGGAAGGGCCTCCACGACGTCGGCCCGAGGCTCTTCAGCTACGCCGAGCTCTACATCGGCTCCCGTGCTTTCAGCCAGGACGAGGTCCTCGGCAGTGGCGGCTTCGGCCGTGTCTACCGCGCCGTTCTCCCCGGCGATGGCACCGTCGTGGCCGTGAAGTGCGTCGCCGGCCGCAACGGTGGGGATACGATGGCCGAGAAGGCCCTGGAGGTGGAGCTCGCGGCCGTCGCGCGGCTGCGGCACCGCAACCTCGTGCGGCTGCGCGGGTGGTGCGTGCACGAGAAGCAGCTGCTGCTCGTGTACGACTACATGCCGAACCGCAGCCTCGACAGGCTCTTGTTCGGCGGCGGCGCATCCTCCTCCCCGCGGCGCGTCCTCGGGTGGGAGCAGCGGGGGCGCATCGTCGCGGGCCTCGCCGCGGCATTGCTCTACCTGCACGAGCAGCTCGACACGCAGATCATCCACCGCGACGTCAAGGCCAGCAACGTCATGCTCGACTCCAGCTACGCCGCCAGGCTCGGGGACTTCGGCCTCGCACGGTGGCTGGAGCACGACGCTGCCCCCGGGGCCGGGGACGTGTCCCCGCTGGGGCTCCCGCAGAGCCCCTACGACGTGTTCCGGCTCACGGACACGTGCCGGATCGGCGGGACCGTCGGGTATCTACCGCCGGAGAATTTCCATAGGAAGGGGGTGGTGACGGTGAAGTCCGATGTGTTCAGCTTCGGGATCGTGGCCCTGGAGGTGGTGACGGGCCGACGGGCGGTCGACCTTACGCGCCCGGACGAGCAGATCGTGCTACTGGATTGGGTCCGGCACTTGGCGGACAAGGGGGACCTGTCGGCGGCCGTGGACCGCCGTCTTCCGAGAGGGTCCTACCGCGAGCCAGACGTGCGGCGGCTCGTCCACGTCGGGCTCCTCTGCTCGCTCCACGACCCGCGGTCGCGGCCCTCCACGAAGTGGGTGGCGGAGGCCCTCTCTGGCAACGGTTACAACGATCTCCCGCCACTTCCAACGTTCAAATTCCACCCCAACTACTACACCCCCTCCTCTTCCTCCAGCGTCAGCACCAGGACCGGTTCCGCCGCCACGTGGGGGAACCACCCGACCAACCACAGTCACCCGTGGAAGCTGCCGCGGCCCTTCCGCGTGGTGGACGCCCCGAGGGAGATCACGCTCAAGGAGATCGCGGCAATCACCGACGAATTCTCCGACGCAAGAAAGGTCGCCGAGCTCGACTTCGGCGCAGGCTACCACGGGCGCCTCGAGGACCCCGGCGTGGACGTGCTCGTGAAGCGGCTCGGTTCAGCTAAGTGCCCCGCCCTCCGGGTGTGGTTCGCCGAGGAGCTGAGGAACCTCGGGAGGCTGCGGCACCGGAACCTCGTGCAGCTCCGCGGATGGTGCGCAGAGAAGGGGGAGATGCTCATCGTCTACGAGCGCTCAGGCACGTGCAACTTGCTCGGGCGACTCTTCCATCCACGCGACGGCCCCTCGGCCCTGCCGTGGCGGCGACGGTACGGGATAATCAAGGCCCTTTCCTCTGCGATCCTGTACCTCCACGAGGAGCAGGTGATCCACCGGAACATAACCTCCTTGGCGGTGTCCGTGGACCGCGACCTGAACCCGCGCCTTGGCTGCTTCGCTCTCGCGGAATTCCTCACGAGAAACGACCATGATAAGCACCACGCCGCTGCCGCTGCCGCCACGGGTCGTTCGGCCCGGGGAATCTTCGGCTACATGTCGCCAGAGTACATGGAGGCCGGAGAGGCCACCGCGAAGGCTGACGTGTACAGCTTCGGGGTGGTTGTCTTGGAGGTGGTCAGTGGGGAGAAGGCTGTGGACATGAGGCACCCTGAGGTGCTGCTTGCGAGGAGGGTCCATGGGTTCCTGCGGAGGCGGAGGGCGATGGAAGAGATTGCGGACTGGAGGCTTGATGGGCGGTACGACCCCGAGGAGTTGAGGAGGCTGGTGATGGTCGGATTGGCCTGCACGCATTCGGAACCCACTTGCAGGCCATGCATGAGGGAAGTGGTCAGTGTTCTGGACGGGAACGATGAGCTGCTCAAGAAGGTTTGGATGAGGGAAGGGAGGGAGGAGTGGGAAGAGAGGAATGCTTGTTATCTGTCTCTGATAAGGAGGATCCAAGCTATTGGACTGCACTGACCGAGGACGGGAAAGTTGACGGTTGGTTGGAAAGGTTTAGAATTCTGAATCGTAGTTGTTCGTCGGATCTGAGGAGTTGCAATTCAGATGTCAGAAGTGATGAGGATAAAAAACAACTTGTTGAAGAAGATGGAGGCATTTCATTCGTTTCATCCTTAACGAGAAGGGCCTCTTACCAATTAAGTGCTTTGGCATTTGGGTACAGGGGGCGTGATCTGTTGTGCTCCGTCAAGCACCCAAGTGTGTTCTTGGGTCTAATTGCTACTCTGGTAAAAGCCGAGTAGTAGGGATTTTGTCTGCTATGTGTGTTCTTGGGTGTAATGTAAAGAGTTCATAGCATAGACAGCCAGATGATATGGAACTTGTTCAGATTTTTCAGAGGAGCTCCATGGAAGCATCTGGCTGTCAGATAAATAAGTTATCCTGACAAATATACAGTGTATATTGGAGATAGAAGGAAGAAGATGTTCTTTGTTCACACAAGATTGCAAAATTACTTGGTGAATTGCTTTTAAAAATTAATGCTGATTAAAGTCTCCATGTGAAATATTGTCCGCGAGCTATGGTGCTTAATCTTCATGTTCAAGATGGTAGCAACTTGCACGGGCAGATGTGCAATCAAGAACAATTAAGCACAAGATTAAGCACCCGCCGAAAGAAAGTGAAACCCCCGTAAGATTGGGGGATAGAAAAAGGATACAAGTACAGAAATGTGTGTTGTAACATATTTTGTAATGCGCATTCCCACTCATGTTTCTATTTAAAGAAAGTAAAATATACCAATTGAAAATCAGAATCAACAAGTTAAAAATCACAATCAACTGGTTAAAAATTAAAATACATTAGTTGGAAATCAAAATCCACTGGTTGAAAATCAAGTAAATCGATTAAAAAATAAAATACATCGGTTGAAAATCAAAATACACTGGTTGAAAATCAAAATATACCAATTGAAAATCAAAATACATCGATGTATTTTTCCTTTTAATCGGTAAAAAATGATTTTTCACTTGGAACTAGGGGTGTTAAACTGGTCGGGTTGGGTCGGGTAGACCGGTTTAGTAAACGGGTCTAGCGCTTCCCAACATGAAACCGATATGTTTAAATTCTTAAGACCTGACTTGACTCGTTTAACCTATTTAATTAAACGGGTTAAACATGTTTGGTGGGTTTGGCGGGTTTAAATGAGTTAGATGGGTTTGACGAGTTTGATAGTTAAGTGGGTTTGGCGGGTTGGTGGGTTTAAATGGATTTGGCAGGTTTGATGGGTTACATGAACCCATGAGTTTGGCAGGTATAAATGGGTTAAATGGGTGAATGATTTGTTAAATGGGTTTGGCAGATTAAATGGGTGAATAAATTGTTAAATTGGTTAATTGGATAGGTTAAATTAGTAAACGGTTGTAATGGATTATGGATAGATTTAATCCATTTAAATGGATTTAACCCATTTAAATCGTAAACATACTTATATATTGTTGGAGCGGAAAATCTATGCAAATGGATTTGAGATTGGAAAACTTGTCGTTGTAATGAGATTTGCGAGAAAAATCATCAACAGATAAATTTTACCGAAACTGAAAAGGAATTTTGGGTCGAACAAAGGGGGCAGACGTTTGATTAAAAACCGCGTTTGTTTTATTTGTCATGAAGCAGATTAGCTGGTCGAATTGAATCTAAACTGGTTATCTGCTTAAATAATAATGAATAGAAGAGAGAGATAATATTACAAATAAAGATAAATTAGCGATAGAATAAACATGAATTTCATAATCACAGAATAATGTTCATCACAACTAATCATTACACTAGAAAGCTGGAAAGATTACAACTAGAAAGTGGTAAATCTACTCTAAAAAGCGGTAAAAAGAAGGTGGAGAGAAGTTACCCTCCTCGACGGCTGTTTGGAGGATGAGTCGCAACAACGGAGCGCTCAAACGAAGGTGGTGAGACGCGGGATGAAGGAGAATGATGAGGGACGACGGAGAACGAGGCAAGACAACGTCGTAGCGAGATCCGCTTCCTGAATGGCGGTGAGAGGACAACTGCGGGATGCTACACGAAGGAGGTCAGAAGGTGGAAAAATTGTATTTTTTTTAACTCTAATGGAGCATCCCGGGTTTGGAACAAGCTCTTAGAGCTTTTGAGGGGGTGAGAGAAGAGAGGAAGGGATGAAGAATTCGTGTGGTAAGGGTCTCCTTTTATAGTTGTGGGGATTAAGGGCAATTAGGTCTTTTTATGTTAAAAACATTAATGCAGGGGCCTTTAGTGATGAATTTAAACGTCGCTAAAGGCCTGAACGTGGGCTTCGTGCACTAGCTTGCGCCTGCCGCTTCTACTCCTCGCGCCGAATGCCTATGCACGTTCGTGCATTTTCAGTCGTCCGATCACGAGATCAGACGACTTAAAATTCGCGAGCGTCGCTTCATCTTCAGCTGTAGAGCACACCTACGTATGATGGCACGTTGGATCGCGTGTCATCGCGCGCGTACGCGATCCTTGATCATCTGTTGCACCACGTGGCGCCCCCGTTGCCGCACATCACACATCTAACGGCTAAATTCAACTGCGCCTGCGCCCCCCGCTAAATTTAAGTCTCGCGGGGCTCGAACCCACGCTTCTTCGTGAGAAAATGCTTCACCAACGTGCCACAGCCGTTCTTTGTTGCGTTTTGCATTTAACGCATACGTTCCCTCAACCGTTGGATCTCAATCCAAGGGCTGAGATCTCACCTCGCCCGCACCTTCAGAAGATGAGAGCACTGCATAGGGCGCGACATGGCAAGTTCTTGGCTGTTGGATGGGCAACCAACGGCCGAGGTTCATTGAGCGGGTGAAGAAGCAGTGTAAGGGCTGGTGCTGGGCGACTGTGATGGTGCCACATGGCGCCATCATGGTCATCCATCTTCATTGAGTTGTATATGGTACCACAGATGTCGGATTGGACCGATTTTCGTGCTATTGGGCTGCGATCATCGATCCAAACCTATCTGTGTGGTCAGATTTGTCATCTGAAGCACGGATTGACACCATCTTGGCTCTTGACCTCTAATCTTCCTCGGAACATATCTGATCCTACGAAAGTCCGATTGAGGTGATCTTTGAGTTGTTGAACTCTGATTGTCGCCTTGATCAAATCCATACGGTTGGATATTTAATCCGAGGCCCCAATTAAATGTCGTCCTATTACCTGATCACAAAAAGAGAATTAACCTAAAAATTTATACAACCTAACCTAAATGCAAGATGATGTATGTTATGCAATATTTATAATGTATGATGCAACTCTACGCCTAAGAACACGCATAAATAGATAATTTATGTGATATAAACGTGTTTACATCACATCCCCATTTCTATCTTTTGTTAGTTCGTAGTAAAACTACATGCTATTTATAAGAGAATTAGGTCAGATTTCTTGAGCAAAAGTTATTTTTCAACACTTAGAGATTTCAACTAAGACTTGAACTACAAAGACACAATAGCGCTCAGGTAACTGCCAAAATGTAGACCGCCTCAAGCCCTCACCTTATTCAAAGAGGGATCTTTTTCTTCTTTTCTTCTTTTCTAATTATTTTTGGATTTTTAAGTTTAGGGTTTCGCAGTAGCTTTCTACGGCCACTCAACCCACCCGAGGCTCGAAGAGAACCCTATGTTCTAAGCATTGTTGTGTGAAATGTGATAGACTCACTGATCGACGATTAGAATGGACTTCGGGTTTCTACGCCCCTAGGTGACCTTGAAAAGAAATTCTGCCTAAAGGTGTATCTATTCGACTGGTAGCTTTCTCCATGCTTTTATTTTTATGGGGTCAACACAAGGCAAACCCAGTGTATATTTCCCCGGATTATTCTACTTCTCTGCTTCTTCCTAAGTGTTTTGGAATTATACGTGCATTTCTTAAGGTAGGTTCTCGACAACCTACCAATGGACTATTACCTACGATAACTTGCTAGCCATACTCGTGCTGTAAAGTGTGGCTTTCTTCTTCTTTTTCTTTTATTTTCTCCTTTTCTATTTTTTTTCTTTTCTTTTTGGATATTTTTCTTTTCTCTTTTCTTTTTTTAAGTAGGTGACTTCTTTGATCTAAGATTTACCTAAATGTAGCAAGAAAGAATGGTCATGTGACTGGACTCTGGACAACCTACCAATGGGTTATTACCCACGATAACTTGCAGTCAGACACTCTAGAAGGTTCGTTAGCTACCCTATTTCCGTTAAAACCGTCAAAAAGCGAGTCAGTGCCAATAGTGTGTAGATGCTTAGACTTAAAATCATCTCAAATCAGACGGTGGGATGATAAGTCGTGTACTTATCACCCCAACTTATTTAACCAATTAAAATCTAAATTTAGAATGGCGAGGACTCGAGAAACAAGTCCTTATTTTAGTGGACGCCTAGGCTGATTAAGCCTGAAGACCTGAATGGTCTTAGTGTTCAAATCATATAGTTTTATTCTTTAAGATTGAAAATTTTCTGAAGTCCAAGTTCTCTTTACTAATTCCATAATTTTTTAATTTTTTTTAAATAAATAAAAAGAAAACAAAAAGAATCTACGGAGCTGATGGAATAATTCAGTGATGAATATCCATCCCTCCATGCTTATCTAATGCAATGTTTTCATTGTATTAAAAAGACATGAAAAAGAGTGAAGTAGAGTAGAAAGCACCTGAATTATGTGAATAACAGGTCAGCTCTGAGATGAAAAGAAACTGTATACGTGCTAAATTTAGTGCCTTTAGCTAGGCACACTATACAAAGAAGAAGAAATAAATAATTCACAGGTGCTGGTCATCATTAGAATAAGAAAATCTTGCTTTGAACCTACCAGGAGAAGATGTCCATGATGTGGATCAAATTTTGATGTAGACCCATGCCTCATGGTCGAGTATATCTAGGGTTTTGGATAAAAATTATCCAAAATCTGAGATCAGTATGTAAGCAGGGTCGAGCCTACGATTTGTGAGGATGCAACCCAATTCCAAAAAGTCGAATAACAGAGAAATCAATCTCGAATGGATAATCAATGAATGTGCACTTGGGTTGGACGTCCTCTGAATCAAATATGTCATAAGGGTCTTGGTAGAAGTTTGGCAGCTTCAGACAAATAGGAACCCTTAGACTCAATCTTTTACTTCCTCCAGAATTACTTCTTAAAGCTTCATTTCCCACATCCTATCCTCCACAAGCAGTATTTCAAATTCCGGGACCACATACATGTTACCAGCCCATCTGAAATTTCTAAGTCTAAAAGATGCGACTAAATTAGAATTGACTTGGGTTTAGTGATCTTAAAATCAAATTCATCAGTAAAATTTATGGGGTGTGATTGTGGATTCGAGCTATGAGTTGAATCCTTCAGAAAGTAAGGATCTGAATCCGCCATGGGAGCCCCAACAGGGTCAATTTCCTCAGTTATTAAGCCATCATATGATTCATCGAATTCCTTAGGCCCAGTCGTCTCACAGAAATTGTGTGCTGTAAACTCAGGTGAGATTTCGCATAATGATTTTTCACCTTCAGAATCAAAGAAATCTAAATCCGCATTGATGTATGTCTCAAAATCAATCACTTTCTTATTCCTAGAGGCATACGTTTCCTCATTTCCCAGCTTAGGGATCTCAGGTGAAGAAATCAAACAAACCTTATTTGATTGCTCTAGAATAACCTGGTTGACCCTGGTCTCATAAAACGTGTTCCCCTTACAGGTGCCTGAACGGATTCTGACATCGGCTCTCCCGTGAGGGGTTCATCCTTGGAATCTTCCCAAGATTGGACTAAAGCAATCATAAATCTCATCCTCAATTTAGATAACTTCCCAAGTAAAAACTCACCTGGGTCCTTATCCTTAACATCCTGAAGCCAATCCAACAGATACTTGTTAAGATCGTCAATGATTTCAATCAGGGGCTCCAATTCTTTAGTGCAAGGTGTTGGCTGAGCTTCTAAAGATTGTATGGTATTTCTTAAGTTAGCTAACACCTTATCTTGGACCTAGTTCACCTGGATCGAATGGTTTGGTTTAGGGTTGGGCGGGTTTGGGTTCAGTGCAGGGAAGTTAACGAATCGAGGTTCTTGATACCCTCCCTGATAATAGGTCATTTCAGGTTATTCAAAGAGGGGGTAAGGATCAGTGATGTGCATACATCTGATTAACCTAAAATGTCTATTAATGCATGTTCTTAGAACCATTTTAGCATCATACATTGTAAATATTGCATAACATGCATAATCATGTATTTA
Organism: Thalassia testudinum; assembly: GCA_037157565.1. Classification (NCBI taxonomy): domain Eukaryota; kingdom Viridiplantae; phylum Streptophyta; class Magnoliopsida; order Alismatales; family Hydrocharitaceae; genus Thalassia; species Thalassia testudinum. The sequence continues at coordinate 141,572,267 of JAZHRO010000036.1, forward strand.
GGTCAAGTTGTATAAATTGTATAATAATTTTCTCCTTTTATGGTCAGGGACAGAGCGATTTTTTTATCGGGGCCTCGAATCGAAGATCCAACTATACAGATCTGATCAAGACGACGATTGGAGTTCAACGACTCCATGATCGCCCTAATCGGACATCCGTAGCATCAGATAGAGATCGAGGAACCCTAGAGATCAAGGGCCAAGATGGTGTTAATCCGCACCTTAGATGCAAATCTGACCGCAAGAATGGATTTGGATCAACGATCGCAGCCTGACTAGTTGAAAATTGGTCCAATCCGACACCCGTGGCATCGTTTACAACACCAAGAAGATGGACGGTCAGGATGGTGCCACGTGGCACCATCCCAACCATCTGCATCCGACCGACCTCCCTCTATTCAACCTCTAAAGGCAAAGGCGCCGACGATCTCACGCATCTCCATCCAATGGCGCAGATCACGCACGCCTAATTCCTAAGCAAGGCAAAGAAGCCCCCTTAGCGCATTGGTCCAGCGCCTTATGAGGTCAGATAGGCATGCGTTCAAATCGCACCTAGCCTCCAAATCAAGACAAGCGCGGGTGCAGGCGCAATTCTGCCACACGATCTTCATCGAGAGGCTCCGAAAGGCGCAACGTGGTGCTATCTCAATGCGTCCAACGCCCACGCGCGATTGCACGTCGCTCCGGACGCACGATCAAACGTGCAGGCGGTAGAGGCACTGACAAGGAGCGTTTTAAGCCGTCCGATCTTGAGATCAGACGGCTGATGGTGCGCAAACATGTGCAAGCGTTTGAGGCTGCTGAAGATGAGCGGGCGCACATGGCGCATGCACGTCGGCCACGTTCAGGCCTTTAGTGATGGATAAATCCGTCACTAAAGGTCTTGAATTAATATTTTTGATGTTGTAATGACCAAAATGCCCCTATTCCTTGCAACTATAAAAGGAGATCCCTACCCTACGAATTTATCACCCCATCCTTCTCCTCTCTCCCTCTCTAAAGCTTAAGAGTAGTTTGTCCCACACCCGGGATGCTCCTCAAGAGCTAAAACCAAGTTTTCGCCCTCGTTCCGGAAGCGGATCCTGCGACGACGACGACGTGTTGCTTCGTTCCCGTTCCTCTTGCTTCGTCCTCCTTCCCTCTCCGCTCCCCATCTTCCAGGTGTTGTTCCGTCTGGCTCGTTGACGTGCCGTAGTGCATGTGTGTTAAGAGGTGTCGTTATAGTTGCACTTGATACGTCGATTTTAAAAGAAGTAAACGGAGGTGAGTCTGAGTGTCGGTCTCAGGGAGGCGTCGAAATCGGATTTTGTTTCTCACTTGTTGTCACGAAAAAGGTGGAGTTTTGCTTGCGAAAAAGATGGTTTTGAAAAGCGAGAGCGAGAGAGTTTAGGGTTAGAAAGCTCTTAGTTTCGATCATGCACTTTAAACAGAAATTAAAATGGCGACTGAACGGAAAATAATTTCATTAAACATGCATTCATAGTTCATGGTTTACAACATTAAATACATACTTCAACAAAAGTAAATGAAAGCATAAAAGAGAGAGAGAGAGAGAGAGAGAGAGGTAGAGAGAGAGTGGAGAGCGACGAGGCAGCCACGGCGGTGGAGGAGGCTCCGTCGGCGGCTCGTCGTCTCTGGCGATTACAAGAGTGCCTAAAGCTAGCTAGGAGAGGAGTGGAGTAGTTGCAAGTGGGAGAGTATGCCTTGAATGGTGGTAGAAGGGGATTTAAATAGAGTTAAGGGCTTCCTAAAAGAAGAATGGGCATTAGCGATATCCAGAGCATTGCTAAAATCTCTTCTATAAATGTCGGTGAAGCCCTCTTGCCGCCGGTCAGCCGCCTGCCCCGGTCTTCTTTTTCGCACGATCTGTGGCCGCTGAACGAGAGCCGTCCGATCGAAGATCGGACGGCTGAGAGCCTTCTACGCCCGCGGTCAAATCGCGCCTCGGGCGCACGTGTGCGCGCGCATTTCCTCCCGGCGCGCGTGCGCGCGTGGGCGCTCGGGAGTTGTAGTCGCGCCGCGTGGCGAGATCCTGGCCGCCCGCTGCTGATCGGGCGGCCCAATTTGTACGCGCTCATCGCTCGCCTTCAATTTCTGCTCCGCGCGGCTCGAACGCGCGTCGCTGCGATGCGGGCGGACGCGCTAACCGTTGCACCACGCCCGCACTTTGTCGCGGCAACTGCGGGCGAGCGCGCGGATCTCGGCCGTTCGATCGAAGATCAACGGCCGAGATTCATCTTTGGCCGGCTTGAGGGTGTGCGAGCGGTGGGGGCAAGGCGACGTGGCACTCTCTGGGCCGTTGATCTCCAGATCAACGGTCATAATTTCTTGGGCCCATTGTGGGAGCTCCGGATGTCGGATTTGGCCGATCTTGAGTCCGTTGGACTCCGTTCTTCGTTCTGAATCCATCCATGCGGTCCGATTGCTCATCTGAGGCCTATTTTGACAAATGCTTTACACAAATGACTATTAATACAATTTATAAGCAATCTTGGTACTTGATGCATGCAATGCTCCTGTTCTACTTTATGTTGTGCCTTTTATTCTAAAGATGGGCTATATTCAACCTAATTACTACCCCCTTGTGTGGTGTTATCATACCCCCATGCTTACTCCTTGCTAGTCCCTAGCAAGGTTTATTCTAGCCTTTATTTCCTTGGGGAATTCAAGAAGTAGTTGCTTAGGCACTTCGTTGCTTGTCAATAAGAGGAAATATACGAAGATCTTAATCTACAAAGGCTAAGCAGCGCCTGGGTGTCTGCAAAATACGAATTGCCCGAATCCTTGTTTTGTATATATAATTATACATATGTATACGTATATATATATATGTTTTTTTGGAATTTTCGGAATTCAGTGTGGATTGGTAACTTTTTACGGCTACCCAACCCACCCAAAACTCGGTCAAAACCCTAAGTGCTAAGCATCTTGGTGTGAATTGTTGTGATAGACTCACTTAACGGTAATTGAGACAGACTTCGAGTTTCTACTCCTCTAGGTGACCGGAAAAGAAAATAAATTTTTGCCCGAAGGTGTATTTGTTCGATTGGTAGCTTTCTCCGTACGTTCATTTTACTTGGGGTCAACACAAGGATTTTCCAGTGTATATCTCCCCTGCTTGTACTACTTCCCCACTTCTTCCTTAGGTATTTTGGTCTTTTTTGTGCAATTATTGAGCTGGGCTCTGGACAACCAACCAATGAGCTGTTACCCATGATCACTTGCCAACCATACTTGTGCGGTGAAGTGTGGTTTATTTTTTTCTTCTTCCTTTTTTTTTTTTTTCGTAGGTGGCTTCCTTGATCTCAAATGTACCTAGAGGCAGCGAAAAAGAAATGGCCTGTGGCTGGGTTCTGGACAACCTGCCAATGGGCTGTTACCCACGACAACTTGTCAGTCATACCACCCTAGAGAGTTCATTAGCTACCTAATTTCTGTCAAAATCTCCGAGAAGTGAGTCTGTGCAGAAATGTGTGCAGATGCTTAGACTCAATGTTTTCCTGAGTTAGAGGGTGAGTTGATAAGTCGTATACTTATTACCTTATTTAGTAGGTGGATTAGAATAGCTTAAAGTTGCAAGGATTCACCGCCAAATCCATATTTTAACGGACACCAGGGCTGATTAAGCCGGAAGGCCTGAAAAGTCTAAGTGTTTAAGTTCTTTTTGTATTATTTCCTACTATTGACAAGTTTCTAATGCCTAAGTTTTCTTCCTAAATTCAAATTTTTTTAATTAATTAATTTATTCATACAGACTGATTAATTAAGCTCAGGATTATGCAATTTACCATCCCCTCCATGCTCAAGTTGGACAATGTCCTCATTGGCAGATTCATGGATGCAGAAAGGTTCAAAAAGATAGTACCTGAGTGACGTAAACATCCAGATCAGTCTGAATCCGCTGGGTTGCCTCCCAGGAAGCGCTGAGTTTAACGCCTCCAGCTGGGCGGTGCTTGGTGTCAGCCCTCAACGAGGGTGACACTTTCCTTGGGGGGTACCTGGGCCAGAAAATGCTTCAATCTTTGATCATTGACTGTAAAGGTGTGCCCGGTGTTAAGATTCGCGATTTCAACTGCCCCATTGGAATAGGGCTTGACCACCCGAAATGGTCCTGTCCATTTGGACCTAAGTTTCCCTGGGAAGAGTTTCAAGCGTGCATCAAACAGCTAGACTTGTTAGTTCGGCTCAAAGGTTTTTCTATGAATGAGTCGGTCGTGGACGGCTTTCATTTTTTCCTTATATAGCCGACTATTGTCAAAGGCGTCCCGACGAATTTCCTCGAGCTCAGATAATTGAAGCGTCCTTTGCGCACCGGCTAACTAGGGATCCATGTTACATTGCTTGACAGCCCAGTAAGCCCGGTGTTCCAATTCGACAGGGAGATGGCAAGCTTTGCCAAAGACCAAGCGATAAGGTGACATGCCTATCGGGGTCTTAAAAGCGGTCCTGTATGCCCACAAGGCATCATCAAGTCGTGTGGACCAATCTTTCCTGTCAGGTCTCACAGTCTTCTGTAAAATGTTCTTGATTTGTCTGTTTGAGACCTCAATCTGCCCATTTGTTTGTGGATGATACGGGATGGCAATGCGGTGGTTTACTCCGTATTTTCTAAGTAGGGCACGGAATTGGGAATGGATAAAATGGCTTCCACCATCACTGATCATGGCCTTGGGTATTCCAAACTGGGAAAAGATGTTCTTCACAAAGTCCATGACCGTTTAGTGATCGCATCGTCGAGTGGCGATGGCTTCAATCCATTTGGAAACATAGTCTACCGAGACCAGGATGTACTCGAAGTCGTTGGATGGTGGAAAGGGGCCCATAAAATCGATACCCCAAACGTCGAAGATTTCGACAATCAAAATGGGCTGAAGGGGCATCATATCTTTCTTGGTCATGGTCCCCTGTGTTTGGCATCGTGAGCAAGTCTTGGCAAAGATGTGTGCATCCTTAAATAGGGACGGCCAATAAAATCCAGACTGCAAAACTTTTGCAGCTGTTTTCTTGCCAGAGAAATGGCCGCCACATGCTTGGTCATGACAAAAGGAAAGCACACTCTGAACTTCGTCTTCGGGGATGCACCTCCTGATGATCTGATAGCACAGAGGCGAAATAGCATGGGATCATCCCAGAAATATTGCTTGGCCTCAGCCAAGAACCTGTCCCGTTGCTGTCTGGACCAGCTGTGCGGGGTTTGTCCTATAACCAGGTAATTGACATAGTCAGCATACCATTGCATTTTCTTGTCTTGCACGGCTAGGATTTGTTCATCAGGGTATCAGATAGAGGTAGGGAGGGTCCAATGTGGTCTGGATGAAGTCTTGATAGGTGGTCAGCCACCACATTTTTCGATCTGGCCTTATCTCGGATTTCCAGGTCAAATTCCTGCAAAAGCAGGATCCATCTGATGAGCCTGGGTTTTGCGTCCTTTTTGACCAACAGGTGCCGGATGGCTGAATGGTCGGTGTAGATAGTCACGTGGGATCCCAGCAAGTATGATCGGAATTTTTCCAGTCCAAAGACTACAGCGAGCAACTCTTTTTCTGTGACCGTATAATTACGTTGGGCCTTGTCCAACGTTTTACTCGCGTAGTAGATCACCACGGGCTTCTTGTCTTGCCTTTTTCCCAGGACAGCGCCTATGGCAAAAACTGATGCATCACACATAATCTCAAAGTCCTGGGACCAGTATAGGGGTTGAAGTACAGGTGCGGAGGAGACTAAATCCTGGAGGGTGTGATAAGCCTGGATGCAATTAGGAGACATGTGGAAAGTGGCGTCGTTGGCTAGAAGGTCGGTCAAGGGTTTGGAAAGTTTGGAAAAATCTTTGATGAACTTTCGGTAGAAGCCAACATGTCCTAGGAAAGAGCGAATCTGCATGTGCCGTAGTGCGTGTGTGTTAAGAGGTGTCGTTATAGTTGCACTTGATACGTCGGTTTTAAAAGAAGTAAACAGAGGTGAGTCCGAGTGTTGGTCTCAGGGAGGCGTCAAAATCGGATTTTGTTTCTCACTTGTTGTCACGAAAAAGGCAGAGTTTTGCTTGCGAAAGAGATGGTTTTGAAAAGCGAGAGCGAGAGAGGGAGTTTAGGGTTAGAAAGCTCTTAGTTTCGATCATGCACTTTAAACAGAAATTAAAATGGCGACTGAACGGAAAATAATTTCATTAAACATGCATTCATAGTTCATGGTTTACAACATTAAATACATACTTCAACAAAAGTAAATGAAAGCATAAAAGAGAGAGAGAGAGAGAGGTAGAGAGAGAGTGGAGAGTGACGAGGCAGCCACGGCGGTGGAGGAGGCTCCGTCGGCGGCTCGTCGTCTCCGGCGATTATAAGAGTGCCTAAAGCTAGCTAGGAGAGGAGTGTAGTTGCAAGTGGGAGAGTATGCCTTGAATGGTGGTAGAAGGGGATTTAAATAGAGTTAAGGGCTTCCTAAAAGAAGAATGGGCATTAGCGACATCCAGAGCGTCGCTAAAATCGCTTCTCTAAATGTCGGTGAAGCCCTCTTGCCGCCGGTCAGTCGCCCGCCCCGGTCTTCTTCTTTGCGCGATCCGTGGCCGCTGAACGAGAGCCGTTCGATCGCTGAGAGCCTTCTACACCCGCGCTCAGATCGCGCCTCAGGCGCGCGTGCGCCCGCGCGTTTCCACCTGGCGTGCACTCGCGCGTGGGTGCTCGGGAGCTGTCGTCGCGCCGCGTGGCAAGATCCTGGCCGCCCGCTACTGATCGGGTGGCCCAATTTGTACGCGCTCGTCTCTCGCCTTCAATTTCTACTCCGCGCATCGCTGCAATGCGGGCGTGCACGCTAACCGTTGTGCCACGCCTGCACTTTGTTGCGGCGACCGCAGGCGAGCGCGCGGATCTCGGCCGTTCGATCGAAGATCAACGGCCGAGATTCGTCTTTCGCTGGCTTGAGGGTGTGCAAGCCGTGGGGGCGGGACGACGTGGCGCTCTCTGGGCCGTTGATCTCCAGATCAACGGTCAGAATTTCTTGGGCTCATTGTGGGAGCTCCGGATGTTGGATTTGGCCGATCTTGAGTCCGTTGGACTCTGTTCGTCGTTCTGAATCCATCTGTGCGGTCCGATTACTCTTCTGAGGCCTGTTTTGACAAATGCTTTGCACAAATGACCATTAATACAGTTTATAAGCAATCTTGGTACTTGATGCATGCAATGCTCCTGTTCTACTTTATGTTGTGCCTTTTATTCTAAAGATGGGTCATATTCAACCTAATTACTACCCCTTTGTGTGGTGTTATCACTCGTCCTCCAAGCGATCGTCGAGGAGGATAACTTCTCTCTCTCTTCTTTTTTCGCTTTCTAGAGTAGAATTTTGCTGCTTTTTAGTGTAATCATTTCTCGCTTTCTTAGTTGTAAAACATTATTCAAATATCAAGTGATTGTTCTCTCTCTCTCTTATTGTTTATATTGCTTCCATTGTGTTTTTTTCGCCTTTTAAACAAAAATACAAAAAAGTATAACTGTGGATTTTGAGATCGACGTAGCCTTCCTGTGTTCGACCTATAATTTCTTTACGGATTTTTTGGTATAAATTTTATTTATTGAACAGATTTCTTCACGACTCGAACTACAACGATAGGTTTTCGAATCCAGTTGCGAATGCGTAGTTTTCCGTCTTCAACAATCAGCATATCCTTCTTAGTTGTAGATCATATTGGGTTGTCCAAATGAGGGCTGTGATCTATAATCGATGTAGCTCAGAGAAGGATAAGAATCAAGATCATGGTGTCCAAGGTTAGACCTTGAACACGGAAGTTCAGAACTGTATTCCCAATCAGGATTATCCTAACTAGAAGATAGATGAGAATAAGTCTAGTTGGAATAATCATAATTTTGGGAATAAGTAGTGATAGGAGGGTAGGAATGAAAGTGCAAATAAGATGTGGAAGGATCCATGACAGAACAAGAGGAAGAAAGGTTCCCTGCAATACAAATAATCAAACCTGTCCTTAAGTAGGCTAGCCTAAAGACCTACAGACTCCCAAAACCCATCTTGAGATAAAGAAACAATTTGATCTACTTCTTTCCGTTCAATCCAACCAGTTAGAGGGAGGGATTGGGGAGAAGGTTCTTCCTTTGACTTGCACCTTCGGTTTCTAGTGTACCCCCCAGTCGCGATCGTTTGATTCTGCTCCCCTAGCTAGACATCAGATTGAACGTTAGAAAGAGACAGCTAGAAATATTACAACTAGAAAATGGTAAATATACTCTAGAAAGCGATAAAAAGATGGTGGAGAGAAGTTATCCTCCTCGATAGTTGCTTGGAGGATGAGTCGCAACGATGGAGCACCCGGACGAAGGTGGTGAGATGCGGGACAAAGGAGAACAATGAGGGACGACGGAGAACGGGGCAGGACTATGTCGTAGCGGGAGCCGCTTTCCGAATGGCGGTGAGAGGACAACTGCAGGATGCTCCACGAAGAGGGTGAGAAGGTGGAAAAATTGTATTTTTTTAACTCTAATGGAGCATCTCGGGTTTAGGATTAGGTCTTATTGCTTTGGAGGGGTGAGAGAAGAAAGGAATGGATGAATAATTCGTGTGATAAGGGTCTCCTTTTATAGTTGTAGGGATTGAGGGAAATTAGGTCTTTCTATGTTAAAAAAATTAATGCGAGGGCCTTTAGTGACGGATTTAAGCGTCACTAAAGGCCTGAACGTGGCTTCGTGTACTCACCCGCGCCTGCCACATCTACACCTCATGCCCAACACCTACGCACGTTCGCGCATTTTCAGCCGTTTGATCGCAAGATCGGAGGGCTTAAAATGTGCCAGGGTCACTTCGTCTTCAGTTGCAACGCGTGCCTGCGTGTGATGGCACGTTGGATCGGGCATCATCACGCATGTACGCGAACCTTGATCATCGTTGCACCACGTGGTGCCCCCCTACCACACATCACGCATCCGACGGCTGAATTCAACCGCGCTCGCGCCCCCTGCTCAATTTGAGGCTCGCAAGGCTCGAACCCACGCCTCTTCACGAGAAGATGCTTCACCAACACGCCACGGTCGTCCTTTGTTGTGTTTTGCGTTTAACGCATACGTGCCCTCAGCCGTTGGATCTCAATCCAACGGCTGAGATCTTGCCTCGCCCTCACCTTCAGAAGATGAGGGTGCCTCATAGGGTGCGACGTGGCAAGTTCTTGGTCGTTGGATTGGCATCCAACGACTGAGGTTCATTGAGCGGGCGAAGAAGTGTAGTGACCAGTGTTGGGCGGCTGTGATGGTGCCACGTGGTGCCATTATGGCTGTAATGACCCGTCACACTTTTGACTTTTTAAGACGTCTGGAGTCTTAGTTAGACGTCTGGACTAGTTCCCGGACGTCTGAAAATAAAATTTTTGTATTGCACACTACGCTCTACGCACGAGCGGCGTGCAGAACCCTTCTCTTCTCTCTCCCTTCTTTCTTCCCCAAACCCTAAACCCCACACCTTCTATATAAACCCCCCTCCTATCTCCTCTCCACTTCACACACCAGCCACCACCACCTTCAGTGTTGTGTGGGAGTGATGGGAGGGGGCGAGCAAGGGAGAGCGAGAGGGAGGAAGGAGGAGAGCACGTGAGGAGGAGGCCGAGGTCAGAGGAGCTTCGGTGGAAGCTCGGCGGAGCTCGCACAGCCACCGCGGACGTGTAAGGGAGGAGAAGGCTCGGGGAGGCGACCTCCCAGCCCTCTGCAGCGGCTGGAGCTGCTGTGGCACAAGGTAGAACGAGCGGAGAAAGCTACAAGGAGTTCCTGGTACTGGAAGTTTTCCAGTATCAGACATCTGGAGTGGAGTCCAGACGACTGATGGGGCACCTGGACGTCTGGAGCTAAGGGCAGACGTCTGAAAGCTCATTTATCGCAAGGTACGTATCTCTCTGTGCCATGTATATCGCAGCACAGGGGTATATGTCGATTGATTGCACCTGCGATGTCATATGCAGGTGCAACTTTGGGAAGGAGCACGAAATGCTTTCCCACGCACTTTTGGACATCTGATCACATCACCAAACGTCCGGAGGTGTGTCCAGATGACCGAAGGCATTGTCCGATGTCTGGAACTGCCTTTAGACGATCATAGAGAAGGTCTGGACGTCTGAGGATACTGCATGGGCTTAGGGTAAAGATCTGACACCTTTTAAGACGTCTGGGATTATTCCCAAACGTATGATTTTGAATAGTAGGCACTTTTTTGACCCGTTTGGGGTCCGATCAGGGTCCATTTTACACAAACGAAATACCTGTACTTTCCTCGCGAGTTCCTCTATGTATTAAAGTCCTTTGTACACTATTCTGAACTCTCCTTTTGTGATGTATTCCCTGGTATAGGGTTTCAACCTACTACGTGTTTAGGGCTTGCAGGGACACCTGGGTCTGCGGTTTGAGCCCCCATTACTCCTGTGTTGCCTAGTAGAGTGGTTTAATTCTGTTAATAATATTTAAATAAGAATGTGCTTGTGGAAATAGCCGAATGGAACCCTTGGATGTGGCATGAACCCTAAGATAGAGAAATGAATGAACCGTTTGAGCTGTATGATGTACTTGCATGCATGATTGAGATAAACTGCTAGGAATTTCCTGTATTATAATTGTGAGTTGCCTATTAGAATATGAGCTGCCTGTAATTAATGAATAATTACCTGTGAAATCATCAGTTGCATGTATCGAACTATTGAAACACAAGCTGCCTGTATGTGGATGAGAAATGAATTGTGAAAGGTGAAATCTGATTCAGAATAAATGAGGTGAACATAAGCATGAACTCTATGGGAAATTAGGAGTAGAACTCCTATGGTTAGACGGAAACGTGGAATGTAGACGGGAGTGTACTGGCCCTTGAGTACGTGGTACCAAAAGGGCAACTGTCCCCTTTTGTGTAGAGCGGAGCTAGTCTCCCTTAGGTTTAGACCCGGTGTTAGGATTGGACACTCTACACCGACTCTTGTTGGCCCTTGTTTACGTGGTATCGAGGCGAGCTACTAGTGTAGGGAGGGAGCTAGCCACCCCATGGGGCTCGGGGTTCAACTAGCCACCCTACACCGACTTGTTAGGCCCTCTAGGCAAATCGGGGTAGTCAGACGAGAGTGCGCGAATGGTGGAGGGGCGAGACCCCTGTTTGGTTCTGAGGGGCGAGACCCTTGTTCTGAGAGGGCAAGGCTCTATACTGTTCCGTGGTGTACTTGGGCATACTCGCTAGCGGAAATGACTAACCGCGTGTCAGTGGGAGTAGCTACCCGTGCGCTTATCACGCATGCTGTAGTCACCACTACGTCTTGACAGTGACCTCGGGGTGGTTAACTGGGTGTAGGACTACCACGGGGGACTCTCCCGGCCAGGAGAGCACCACATGTACCTTCTACTCTACGAAAATGATTGCAATCAAGATCGTTCTCATGAGGAACATGCAAGATCAAGAAATATTTGGATACTTTGAGAAATGAGTGAAACAGAAATATATAAAACAGATAAATGGAAATGATAATTAAACCTGTTGCTTTTACTTGTTTGTACTTAGATAATAATAGATACCACTCTACTCAGCCGTAGTTTCTTCAGCACCTCCTTTTTGTTTCTTTACTGTTGTAGTAAGTAATGGACTTTTAGTTACTGTTTGTCTCTATTGTTTACTTTCGCTTTCCGTTATTGTGTTGTGGTAGTATGTACTTAAACAACAGATTTACTTTTCCTTTACTACTTGTACGTTTCTTCTACTTAGTTATATTGTATATGTGAATGTGGTTTACTTTCCTGTTTTTGGTTATTTCTTGTTGGATGACTGAGTCTTGGGATTAGTCGAGGCGAGCCGATCTCGGGTCCTGTAAGGATCCGGGAATCGGGTCGTAACAATGGCTGTCCAACTTCATTGAGTTGTAGATGGTGCCACAGATGTAGGATTGGACCGATTTTCATGCCGTTGGGCTACAATCGTTGATTCGAACCCATAGGTGCAGTCGGATTTGTCATCTGAAGTGTGGATTGACACCATCTTGGCCCTTGACCTCTGATCTTCCTCAGCCCATATCTGATGCTACGAAAGTCCTATCGGGGAGATCTTGGCGTTGTTGAACTCCGATCATTACCCTGATCAGATCCGTACCGTTGGATCTTCAATCCAAGGTCCCAATTAAATGTTGCACTGTTACCTGACCACAAAAAGAGAAAATTAACTTAAAAATTGATACATCCTAACCTAAATGCAAGATGATGCATGTTATGCAATATTTATAATGTATAATGCAACTCTACTCCTAAGAACACACATAAATAGATAATTTATGTGATATAAACGTATTTACATCATATATGTATAAGTATATATTTAGAAAATTAATGAATGAATATCTAACTACCAATACAATAAGACTATATAAGTGCTAAGTACGGAACATCCTGTTTTTAAAAAATTTAAACATTACATCCTTCATAAGTTCCTACACATACATGATACATCCTGGACATACATAAACACAATATATCCTTCCTAAGTTCCTACGCATACAAGTCAACAATACATCATGCGGCATCGTGCAAATGACTTTTTTCTCCTACACATTACATCCTGCAAGGCTGCAAATGAGAATATTTTGAGACATACACCACTAACAAGTTGAAATGAGAATTAGATTCACTAAGCTGCAAATTAGAATCCTGGAACTGCAAATATGACAGAAGTGAAAAGTCTACACAGACAACCTGGAATCACTTGGAAGAAAAACATCGTGCATATTACACATACATGAGCACAATACATCCTGCCTAAACTGCTACACATTCATGCAAGCCTACCATCTACATAAATGAAAATGAATGTAGGCATTCATGCATGGTTACACATTCATGCAACCTACAAAGTATAATCACCTGGAAGAAATAATTATCTAATGGTTTACCATCTACACAAACAAAAATAAAAAGTGCTTTTGAATTGCCTAATAACCCAAAGGCCAAAGCACCTAGTCACCCTCGTGTGCATATCCATACTATCCTTGCCTATGCAAGTGCAACAACAACAAACTCACCAAAATGTGCTAAACATGAAAAATAGATATCCAAAGTCCAAACATCTATTTCATCAATGCATATCCACCTGCAATAAGATAATATTAGACATTTTCAAGATAAGTTGCAAAAAATATATAAGATGTGTTGATAAATTTAAAAGCACCTATAATCAAATATTCAGAATCATATATCAAAACTTCAAGAACTATTCTCTTCAAGATCGGTAACAGCCACCACATTTTCATTGTACTCCTCTGTTCCAAGTACAATTTCATCTTGAACTAAAGAAAAATATCATATCAATTACTTGATTAAGATAGTTGAAATGGAAAACTAAAAAGATAAGAAATTAAATACTCTAGTCTTACCTTTCAAATTAGAAAGCCAATCATGTGAACAAATTAAAGCCTCAATGATTTTTGGCTTCAAAGAACTGCGAAATTTATCAAGAATTCGACTGCCAACACTAAATGTGGATTCTGAAGTGACGATAGATAAAGGAATGGCTAAGACATCTCTTGCCATTGTAGCAAGTTGAGGATATCGTGATTCGGATCCTTTTAAAAAATGAATGATGTCTATACTCTTTTTCCTACCAATTAGTTCATCCTCGAAATACAATTCCAATTGAGATTTGGAAGAAACATGAGAGGTATTCTCATCGTTGAGCTCCTATACAATAAGACAAGTAATTTGAAAATATGTAATACAGTAATTTATACTAATTTGAAGGTTTTGAGTAAATAAGATATGAATGTAGAGATTATCGCAAAAAAATTTGTATCTTCTGCGATTGCCATTGCATCGGGAGTAGCTTGATGAAGTTCACTATCCCGTGATAAAGGAGTTGTGATTATTATGCTTGTGGTGTTACTTAACATGTACTCATTGAATAAAGTAAATAATTCATCCATAACTTCAAATTCAATGGAATTAGGTTCATAGATCTTCTTATAAGAGAATTCTACGAACCTCAATTTATACTTGGGATCTAAGATGATGACAATCGCAAGAATGATACTATAAGCTATCCAATACTTCTTAAAATTTTCAAACATAGGAAAAGCCATGCTTTGTAAAACATTATGTCCAGAACTGATTGCTTCCAAAAACTTAATCTGGATAAAAAAGACATGAGGGAAGTATAAATTTGCTTTAACATATTTTGCTCCTGAAACGTAAAATGTATAAAATATTTCATTTGATGAAATATCATTTTGTTTAATTTGAAGGATGAACACCAAGTAGAAAAGGAATTATGGATACTTGAAAGGTCACAAGTTGCATTGTAAAATGCAATTAACAGCTTGTTTATCCTTTCAATCAAATCCCATTCTCCTTTAGAAGAGCAATGAATGTATGATGAATCTATAAGCCTCAAATGAGAGAACTTTTTTATAATGAAGTGCACTTTGAGGCATCAAGTAGGTGGAGTTCTATCTTGTCGGAACATCTTGCCTTAACCCTTTTTTCCTGTTAAGAGATGCTTGTTTCACATATTGCATAAACCATTGCTTCCTTACTTGTGACCCTCTCATATACTTTACACTTTCTCTAACCTTATTAACAGGCTCATGAATGCTTTGAAGTCCTTTAACAATCAAATTTAGTATGTGAGCAAAACATCTATTATGAAAAAACCTCCCACTTCTCACGAGCAAATCATTCAAAGAAAGGTGATCCCTCATACATCGTGCAAATGCATCATTGGAAGATGCATTATCTAATGTAAAGCAGGAGATATTTTTTCTCAAGTTTCCATTCATTTATTATCTCCAATATTTTCTCATATATAGCCAGACTTGTGTGAGGTGGAGGAAGAATGGAAAAACCCAAGACCTTCTTTTGTAACTTCCAATTATTATCAACATAATGCGCCATGAGACATATGTAATCTTCAGTGTTTATTGAAGTCCATAAATCAGTGGTTAAGTTAATTCTTCCAAAAACGGAAGATATGCATGATTTGAGAGACTTTTTTCCCTTAAATATATGTCCATAACATCCGATCTAGCAGTATTACGTGATATGACTCTCATGTCTTCACATACATAACTAAAGATCTCTCCTCTACAATCGTACTACACAAAAGAGAATGAAAGATCATGGTTAATGATAGTGCGGGGCAATAGCTCTCGAAATTTCTTTGGATCAAGAACATTGGATCTCATTGTCATAGATCCTGAATCACAAGCTAGTACGAGTTGCCCAATATCTTGTGTCTCTTCTAGGACATGTATCATCGATGTGATACAATAAATTTATGGTCCCATCAGTCATACTTTCATAAATCAACTCAACACCGCACTTCTTACACTTTGCCTTTTCGGGGTCACCTTTATATTTCCTTTCAATTATTTCAAGATAATTTAATGCCCTTGAAGTTCTTTTCCTCTTGCGTTTTTCATTTTCTCTTCAGAAACATTCTTTCCTCTACGACCCTCATTCTAAAAGGTGACTTCTGTCCTTGGATTACCCCATTCTTATCATTATCATAAGCTCCATTAATTACCACTACCATCAATCTATAAACTAAAAAGCCATCACCATTAACATTTCACAATGACACATTAAACTTGAACTCATCAAATGATTAATTAACAAGTAAACATTTCAACACAGTGACAAATATATGCAATAACAATTAACAATAACAATAAACACATTGAATTAAAATTTAAACCCACTTCTTTGATTCCACTTGAAACGATGAGCCTTTGACTCTCTCTTTTTAACAACCTCCATTATCAAACAATGCTACATGCTTACACATGGTATACAATAATTTTATTTTACTTTAATCATATTAATGAAAGTACTGAAAAATTAAAAATTGTAGAAAATATAATTAATTTGGGATGTGTTACGTGTTAGCCCATGCCAAGGGGAAAATCACAAATTCTGTTAGGTTAAGCAATTTTATTTGTCTATTAGATTCATTCCATACCGAGGGCGCCTGCAGTGTAAGAATAGAGATGTGGGAGGGAGGAATGGATCGAATGGTGGTGCAGATGGGATCTAGGAGTGGCTGCGGGCCTGCGGCAATGCGGTGTCCAAGTCTGGGTGAACAAATTCCAACCCACTACTATGAAGTATATGTAATGTAAATCCCAAATTAAATAGCCAAACTAGAGGTTGACTTTAAAAAAGAAGAGGAAGAAGAAGAAGCAAGCAACACACTTTGCAGCAAGAGGGAATCGGGCGACTATGCGAGGGGGGAGATTGGGGTGGGGATCGAATCAAGAAATCGATGCGATCGTGCAAGGCGTGGGAATCGATTGGGCTCCAGCCTCTACCTTCATCGTTATGATGTGTCGGCGATGCCCTCGTGGGTTCGTCGATGGCAATGAAGGAGAGTGCGACACGCCGGTGATGCCCTCATGGCTTTGTTGTAGATCGAGTAACCGGTGTGCGAGGTACGGCTGCATGGGAATTGATTGGGCTCCGGCTTCATCACTGCAGCATGCTGGCGAACCCTTCGGGACTGTCAATGGTAGAACTGTGGCTCAGGAGACTAGGGTTTCTCTCCTTTTAGCATCGCTAGGAGAGGGGAGTCTGAACTTGGGGGCCAAGGGTGCAGGGTGCGTATAGGGAATCAAGGATTAAGGGGATGTGTAACATGTGTTCGAGTAGGGCCTTTCCCTTAAAGTTTGGTCCACTTAATCAAGTTTGGCAGGTCCATGGGTTTAAAACCAAACCTGACCCATTTATTAAATAGGTGATGTAAACACGTTTATATCACATAAACCGCCTATTTACACATGTTCTTAGGCATAGAATTGCATCATATATTATAAATATTGCATAACATTCATCATCTCGCATTTAGATTAGTCTGTATAAAATTTAGGTTAATTGTCTCCTTTTATGGCTAGGGACAGGGAAACTTGTTAATCAAGACTTTGGATTGAGGATCCAACCATACGAATCTGATTAGGGCAACGATGGGAGTTCAACGACTCCAAGATCGCTCTGATCGGACATACGTAGCACCAGATATAGTCCAAGGAAGCCTAGAGATCAATGGCTAAAATGGTGTTAATCCGCACCTCAGATGACAAATTTGACCGCACGGATGAGTTCGGATTGACGATCGCAGCCTAACAGCGTGAAAATCGGTGCAATTCGACACTCGTGGTACCGTCTACAACTCACAGAAGATGGACACCAAGATGGTGCCACGTGGCGCCATCTCAGCCGCCCAATCGGCCCCAAGGACCTGCCGCTGCATCATTGAAGGCCTTCCATCAAGCAATCCTAGTTGTTGGATCTTGATCTAGCGACTGTAAGCGTGCGCCACTTAAAACCTCCGCGTGACACAGATGAAGACGCAACAACAGCGGTCGCGAGGCGTTGTGCCAGTGCGGGGCGCGAGTTCGACTCGCGATCCACTGCGTGCGCGCGTTAAATACGGACCATGTAATCGGCTGCGGACTGCCATGATCGCCCAATCGGGCATGCGTGGGATCAGACGCTCCACCCCATGCCCGATCTGACGTGCGGACTCGTGCAGTGCAAAGCTGAAGCGCGACGCAGGTGAGGCTGAGATCGTCTAAATGTGGGCGTGCGTTTTAGGTGCAGAAGAGGAGCGAGCGCGCGCAGCGTGCACACACGTTTTCCACGACCAACCTTTAGCAATGTTTAAGTCCGTCACTAAAGGTCCCCTCTTTACTGTTTTTGAAGTTAAAATGTCCAAAATGCCCCCACTCCTTGCAACTATAAAAGGAGACCCTTACCCTACAAAATTCTCATCCCCTTCTCTTCTCTCACCCCTTCTGAAGCTCTAAGAGCTTGTCCCACACTCGAGATGCTCCTCTAGAGTAGAAATCATAATTTTTCCACCTTTGTCCCCCTTCGTGGAGCATCCTGCTGTTGTCCTCTCTCTGCATTCAAGAAGTGGATCCCGTGACGACGACGACGTGCTGCTTCGTTCCCATTCCTCCCACTTCGTCCCCCTTCTTCCCGCTCCGTTCCCCGTCTTCCAGGCGTTGTCCTATCCTCCAAGAGATCGTCGAGGAGGATATTTCTCTCTCCATTCTCTTTACTACTTTCTAGAGTAGATTTACTGCTTTCTAGTGTAGATTTCCCGCTTTCTAGTCCTAATGAGTAGTGTAATGAATAACTTATAATAAAATCCATGTTTATTCTACCTTTCTTTTGGTTTTATTTGTTAAATAGGTAGCTAGTTTTCGACCAGCTAATCTATTTCATGACAAACAAATAAAATGCGTATTTTTAATCAAACGTCCGCCTCCCTGTGTTTGACCCGGAACTTCTCTAAGAATTTGTGGTATAAATTTTATCTGTTGAATGAATTTCTTTGCGACTCGAACTACGACGACGGTTTTTCGAATCCAATTGCGAACACGTAGTTTTCCTCGTTTAACATTTTGGCGCCGTTGGCGAGGAGGCGACGCTCTTTGATTCTTCGCGTTTTCTGACTTACGAATTGTTTACCTCACTTCTCTCCTTTCTTATTGTGATTGCAGGTACTCTTTTGAGACGAGCAAAAGTGGTAGATTGGAGCAAAGTGTTGTTGAAGGTTCTGTAAGTTTACCCCCACCTCTCACCCAATAGTTTTCATTCCACCAAGTAATAACACAAACATAAATCATCCTACGTGTTCTTATAAACCCTAAGGTTAGTTTTGATTATTTGTTTAACACCTACACTCGCCTTACCCTCCGCATTTAAAAAGAAAAATTTTAAAAATCTCACAAAGGTACACAACCTCATCTGATTTTCAAGCTCAACCGGTAAACCGATCTTTGGAACCGGTACATACACCCAAACACATAATCGAGTAAAAATCAGATTAGGTAATTACTTGTGTGCCTAATTAAGTGGTGCAACAGGCCAATTGTTTGAGTTGATTGGGTCACACCACTTCAACTAAAATCAACTCATTAAGTAGCTGGCACATAGGTTCAACTCTTAAGGATTTACCAGGCACTCCACATTCTTTTAAGCTTCAAAGGAAAACATCTTCACCTGTGCTTTCAAAACCTGGTGTGCCAACAAAACTTGATTGAAAATACCTAAAGTTGAATCCTAAAAGCTACTAAGCAAGATTTGAACCTTAAAATTCACCGCATCAAAAATAATCTTGCTTGAAAATCACTAGTTGTGCACGCACACACATCAATCAATCATTAAGGGCACAACCCAGATAAAGGGTCCATCACATTCCAAAGCACATTCAAACCTAACCCTAATTAAAATAGAGTAGACGTTGGCCTTAAGGATTCGACTCTCTTCGGAGCGTAGAACGAGATTATTTTTTATTAGTCTGTTCTACTGTTCAATCTAATGTCTAGCTACGGGAGCAAAATCAAACGATCGCGGCTGATGGGTACACTAGGAACCGGAGGTGCAAGTCGAAGGAAGAACCTTCTCCCCAGTCCCTCCCTCTAACTGGTTGGATTGAACGGAAAGAAGTAGATCAAATCATTTCTTTATCTCAAGGTGGGTTTTGGGAGTCTGTAGGTGTAACGACCCGGTTCCCGAGTCCCTACGAGACACGAGAACCGGATCGACTCAACTAATCCCAAGACCTAGTCATCCAACGAGGAAGTAACCAAAAGAGCAGTAAAATAAACCACATTCAGCATGAATATAACTAACAGTAAGAAAGTACAGCAGTAAGGAAAGAAACTACTACGGTATATACCACCACAACAGTAGAACAACATTTATCATATAACATGAACTGCAGGTAAAGAAAAGTACAGCGAAAATAAGAACTACTCACTATAACGGAAACAAAGAGGTACAAAAGACAGTGGTAACTCTACTGGACCCTACTCGGCCCAGCGTCTTCTGCAGCCGCTGACCCTGGCTGCTCAACACCTGGTCCTGAAAAAGGTAACGAGTGTAACACGTCAGCAAAACGCTGAGTAGAGTGGCAACTAAAACTAAAGACAACAGTAGAGTGTACAGTAGCTGTTATGTTCTATTACTTTCTTTATTCACATCTTTCAATTGTCTCACTATTTCATTTATTCCCCAGATCTTTTTCTTGATCTCGAATGTTCCTCGTGGGAACGATCTTGATTGCAGTCTTTTCCAAAAAGTAGAAGTAGCACGTGGTGCTCTCCTGGCCGGGAGAGTCCCCCGTGGTGATCCTACCCTCAGTCAACCACCCCAAGGTCACTAACAGACATAACGGTGACTACGGCACGCGCGATAAACGCACAGGTAGCTAACCCGTACTGGCACGCGGTCAGTCGTTTCCGTTAACAGGTGCTCCCAAAGCACAGCACGGAACCAGTCCAGGGCAGAGCCCTCTCAATAACAGGGGTCTAACCCCTCCACAGTAACCAAACCGGGGCCTTGCCCCTCCACAGTCCGCGCACCCTCGCCTGACTACCCTGGTTTGCCCCAGCGGGCCTAACAAGTCGGTGTGGGAGGCTAGCAGAACCCCGGGGCCCGTGGGGTAGCTAGTACCTCCCTACACTAGTAGCTCTCCTCGGTACTACGTACGCGAGGGCCAGCAAGTTGGTACAGAGTGGCCAGTCCTAACCCCGGGTCCCTGGGGCGGCTAGCTCCGCTCTGCACTAAACAGGGGGACAGTCGCTCTCCTTGGTACTCCGTACCCAAGGGCCAGCTTACTTCCCCAATACTATTCCATTCACTTTCCAGGAGTTCTGCTCCTACTTCCCCGTAGGGTTCCATCCTTTTTACTCAAACATCCAGGTTTCACTTTCCAGTTTCACATTCTTACAATCCATGTTCTCAACCACGTTATTTATTCACAACAGGCAGCTGTTAATTCAAATTACAGGCAGCTTTATATCTCTTTCCATTTTCCAAGACTGCAGCATTATACATTCCACTAGTTTTTTCCCATCCTAGGATTCATGCCATATCCTAGGATCTATCATACAATCTAGTTTTCCAGCCCTAGGATTCATGCAACACCTAGGAGCTATCATATATTTCTCTTTCCTAGGATTCATGCAACGTCCTAGGTTCTAGTTATGGTTCCATACTTTAACAGATTTTATTAATAACTTAAAGCCACTCTACCAGGTACAACGGGAGTAATGGGGGCGTGATCGGGAATCCCGCGTGCCTCCGCGACTCCCAAGACTGCAACTGAAGGAGGTCCTATCACAAGGATCAAACACAAGAAGTGTCTCAAAACAGTGTATAGCTACTGTAGACGGGTAGAGGAATTAATTCTGAAAAGAACGCAACTCGAATCGCGGAAAACGGAACCCGAACGGGCCCTAAACGGGTCAAAAACGACGACACTGTGCAAAATCAGACGTCTGGAACTTCTTCCATACGTCTTAAAAAGTGGATCAGAGAATTACCTGTTCAGTGTGGTTTCCCAGACGTCTAGAAGTTTGCGGGGACGTCTGGCCTATATCCCAGACGTCCGATGGTCACCCCGGATGTCTGGAGGTCACTCCCGTCGTCTGGTACAACAGCCAGATGTCTGATTCGCGTTGGATGGCGAATCACCGAGCCTGCGCACACCCATCTCCCTCCCTCAGTACGGTCAGTCGACAGGAAGGAAGAAGAAGACGGAAAACCCACCTTTCAGACGACTGGAAGATCTAGCAGACGTCGCCCTCGTCGTCTGTCTATCAACCCAGAAGTCCGATTCTGGAAATTTTTCCAGAACAGGGCACCACTCGGCTTTCGCTCGCGACGCCACCCGCGTCGCACCTCGCGCGCCTGCTGCTCAGACCACAGCAGTCCCCCCTCCGCGTCGCTCCGCGCCCCCTGCGCCCTCCGCCGGCCGGCCCTAGCAGCCCCGGCGAGCTCGCCCTCACGGCAGAGCTTCGCTCTCGCACGCAGCACCTCCTCCGCGCTCACTGCGGCCGCCGCTGCCGCCCTCGCGCTTGCGCTCACGCTCACTGGCTGAAGGAGAAGAGGGAGGAGACGGTGGAGACGACGGGAGGGAGCGCGTGGCCTTTTAAGGCCGCGTGAGGAGGAGAGAGAGGACGCAGCAGGCGTCTACAGCCGCAGGGAAAGAGGGAATAACGAATATCCGGTCTGCGCGCTCAGGCGCGCAGACGACTCACGCGTGTCGAAATTAACGGATTTCCAGACGTCTGGAAACGATCGCAAACGTCTGGTAAGACGTCTGGACCACCTCCCAGACGTCTTAAAAGACGTTTGGGGCACGCGTCCGTTACAGTAGGTCTTTGGGCTAGCTCACTTAAGGACATGTTTGATTGTTTATATTGCAGGGCCCCTTTCTTCTTCCCGTCTATCATGAATCCTTCCACATTTTATACGCATTCTCGCTCTTTCCCTCCTGTTATGACTTATCCTCAACATGATGATTATCCCGACTCGTAGTGTAATCAACCATCTGTTAGTTGGGATAACTCCGATTGGGGATACAGTTTCGGACTTCCGTGTTCAGGATCTGACCCTTGACACCATCATCAAGATTTTTATCCTTCTCAGAGCCACATCGATTATAGATCGTCATCCCTTCATGGACAACCTAGTAAGATCTACAATCAAGGAGGATATACTGATCCTTACCCATACCCTGAATATACTACCTTTCGGTCATCACCACTTCATGAACAACCCGAAATGACCTATTATCAGGGAGGGTATCACGAATCTCAATTCGTTAACTCCTCTGCACTAATCCCAAACCCGTCCAATCCTGAACCAAATGATTTGGTTCAGGTTAACCGGGTCGAAGAAAAGGTTTTGGCTAACTTGAGTAATACTATACAATCTTTAGAAGCTCAACCAATACCTTATACTAAAGAATTGGAGCCCCTAATTGAAATGATTGATGATCTGAACAAGTATTTGTTGGATTGACTCCAGGATGTTAAGAATAAGGACTCGGGTGAGTTTTTACTTAGGAAATTATCGAAACTGAAAATGAGATTTGTGGTTGCTTTAGTTCAATCTTGGGATGATTCCCAAGATGAACCCCCTTCAGGAGAGCCAATGCCAGAACCCGCTCAGGCACCTATTTGGGGAGCACATGTTATGAAGCTGACCAGATTGATCTAGAGCAATTAATTAAGGATGATCTGATTTCTTCACCTGAAATCCTTGAGCCGAGGTTCGAGGAAACGTATGTCTCTGTGGATCAAAAAGTATTTGATGATTTTGAGACACACATTAATACAGATTTAGATTTCTTTGATGCTGAAGGTGAAAAATCAATTTGCGAAGTCTTACATGGGTTTACAGAACATGATTTCTATGAGACAACTGGACCTGAGGAATCCGATAGATCCTATGATGGCCCAATAATTGAGGAAATTGATCTTATTAGGGCTTCTGTGGTAGATTCAAGTCCCTGCATTAAGGATTCAATTCAATGCCCTGATTCTCAATCACCCCTTGAGTTTACTGACGATTCTGTTTTTGAGATAACTAGACCCAAGTTAATTCCGATTCAGTCACATCTTTTAGACTTGGAAATTTTAATGGGGTGAATAATATACAGGGGGTCTTGGAATTTGACATTCTGGTGGAGGATAGGAGTTGGGAAATATTGATTTGGGAAGTTAATTCCAGAGGAAGTGAAAGATCAAGTCTAAGGGTACCAATTAATCTGAAACCATCAAACCAGGACCTTTATGACATTTGTTCTGAGGATGTCCAACTCAAGCATACATTCATTGATTATCCTTTTTATCTCGAATTCTTTGTAACTCGACTTTTTGGTCTTGGGTTGCATCCTCATAATCGCAGGCTCGACCCCGCTTGCATACTGATTTCAGGTTCTGAGTAATTTTTATTTAGAACCTGAGATATACTTAACCATGGGGTATGGGTCTGCACCACAATTTGGTCCACATATGTGGACATTTGCTGGCAGGTCCTAAGGTGAATCTTTTTGTTATAATTCTGACCTGGACCTGTGAATTCATTATTTCTTCTTCTTCGTATAGTGTGCCTAGTTAAAGGTATTAAATTCAGCATGTATATAGTTTCTGTTTATCTTGGAGCAAACCCATTATTTACACAATTCAGGTGCTTTCTACTCTACTCCACTCTATTTCAGATCTTTTTAATACAATGACATTGCATTGATAGGCATGGGGGAGTGGATATTCATCTTTGAATTATTTCGTCAGCTCCGCAGATTCATTTTGTTTTTATAAAAAAAAATTGTGGAATTAGGAAAGAGAATTTGGGATTTAGAAAATTTTTAATCTTAGGAAATAAAACTGTATGATTTAAACACAAAGACCTTTCAGGTCTTTGGGCTTAATCAGCTTGGGTATCCACTAAAATGTAGATTTGTTTATCGAGTCATCGCCATCCTGAATTCTATTTCAATTTTATTAAATAAGTTTGGGTGATAAGTACACGACTTATCAACCCGCCATCTAATTTGAGGGAGCTTTAAGTCTAAGCATCTACACATTATTCGCACTGACTCATTTTCGACGGTTTTAATGGAAATTGGGTAGCTAATGAACCTTCTAGGGTGGTATGGCTGGCAAGTTATCGTGGGTAACAGCCCATAAGTAGGTTGTCTAGAGCCCAGTCACTGGACTATTCTTTTCCTGCTTCCTTTAGGTAAATCTTAGACTAGGGAAGCCACCTACTTAAAAGGAAAAGAAAAAGAAAAAGAAAAAGGAGAAAAGACAGAAAAAGAAACAAAAGAAATAAGCTACACTTCGCCGCATGAGTATGGCTGGCAAGTTGTCGGTGGTAACAGCTCATCAATCGGTTGTCCAGATTCCATCTTAAGAAATGTACATAAAAATTCCTAAAACACTTAGGAAGAAGCGGAGAAGTAGAATAAATCGGTGAGATATACACTGGATTCACCCTTGTGTTGACCCCATAAAAATAAAAGTAGGGAGAAAGCTACCAGTCGTATAGATACACCTTTAGGCAGAATTCTTTTTAAGGTCACCTGGGAGTGTAGAAACCCGAAGTCCGTTCTGATTGCCGATCAATGAGTTTATTACTTTCACAAAAAGATGCTTAGAACTTAGGGTTCTTATTGAGTCTTGGGCGAGTTGAGTGGCCGTAGAAAGCCGCTCTATAACCCTGAACTCAAAAATCCAAAAAAATTAGAAAGGAAGAAAAAGAGAAAAAGAGATCCCTCTTTGAATAAGGAGAGAACTTGAGGCGGTCTACAT
Organism: Thalassia testudinum; assembly: GCA_037157565.1. Taxonomy (NCBI): domain Eukaryota; kingdom Viridiplantae; phylum Streptophyta; class Magnoliopsida; order Alismatales; family Hydrocharitaceae; genus Thalassia; species Thalassia testudinum. The sequence continues at coordinate 141,597,363 of JAZHRO010000036.1, forward strand.
TTTGGCAGATACCTGGGTGTTGTTGTATCTCTGTTGTTCAGGTCCTAGTTGAAATCCGTAAGTGTTGAAAATAACTATTGCTCAAGAAATCCGACTTAATTCTCTTATAAATAGCATGTAGTTGTGCTAGGGACTAGCAAAAGATAGGCATGGGGGTGTGATATAAATACGTTTATATCACATAAACTATCTATTTACGCATGTTCTTAGGCATAGAATTGCATCATATATTATAAATATTGCATAACATGCATTATCTCGCATTTATATTTTTCTGTATAAAATTTAGGTTAATTGTCTCCTTTTATGGCCAGGGATAGGGCAACTTATTAATTAGGGCTTCGGACCGAGGATCTAACCGTACGGACCTGATTAGGGCAACGACGGGAGTTCAACGACTCCAAGATCGCTCTGATCGGACATCCGTAGCACTAGATATAGTCCGAGGAAGCCTAGAGATCAAGGGCTAAGATGGTGTTAATCCGCACCTCAGACAACAAATCCGACTACACGGATGAGTTCGGATCGACGATCGCAGCCTAACAGCATGAAAATCAGTCAAATCCGACACCCGTGGCACCGTCTACAACACACAGAAGATGGACGGCCAAGTTGGCGCCACGTGGCACCATCTCAGCCGCCTGATTGGCCCTAGGGACCCGCCGTTGCATCACTGAAGACCTTCCATCGCGTAACCCTAGCTGTTGGATCTTGATCCAACGGCCGTGAGCGTGTGCTACTTAAAACCTCCGCGCGACATAGATGAAGACGCAATGTAGCGGTTGCGAGGCGTTGTGCGAGTGCGGGGTGCGGGTTCGACTCGCGAACCGCTGTGCGTGCATTAAATCCAGACTGCGCTAACAGCTGCAGATGACCCTGATCGCGCAATCGGGCATACGTGGGATCAGACGCTCCACCTCACGCCTGATTTGACACGCAGACTTGGGCGGTGCGAAGTTGAAGTGCGGCGCGAGCAAGGACGACTTTAAGATCGGACGGCTGAGATCGTCCAAACGTGGGTGTGCGTTTTAGGCGCGAAAGAGGAGCAGGCGCCCGCAGTGAGCACATGTCATCCACGACCGACCTTTAGCGACGTTTAAGTCCGTCACTAAAGGTCCCCTCTATTGTTTTTGAAGTTAAAATGTCCAAAATGCCCCTACTCCTTGCAACTATAAAAAGAGACCCTTACCCTATGAAATTCTCGTCTCCTTCTTCTCTTCTCTCACCCCTTCCAAAACTCTGAGAGCTTGTCCTACACCCAGGATGCTCCTCTAGAGTAGGAATCATAATTTTTCCACCTTCGTCCCCCTTCGTGAAGCATCTTGCGGTTGTCCTCCCTCTGCATTCAAGAAGTGGATCCCACAACGACAACGACGTGCTGCTTCGTTCTCGTTCGTCTTACTTCATCCTCCTCACTCCATTCCCCATCTTCCAGGCATTGTCCCGTCCGGCTCGTCCTCCAAGCAATCGTCCAGGAGGATATTTCTCTCTCTATTCTCTTTACTGCTTTGTAGAGTAGATTTACTGCTTTCTAGTGTAAATTTCCCGCTTTATAGTCGTAATGAGTAGTGTAATAAACTTCTTATAATGAAATTCATGTTTATTCTACTTCTCTTTTGATTTTATTTGTAATATTCTCTCTCTTCTAATTATTATTTGTTAAATAGATAACTAGTTTTCGACCAACTAATCTGTTTTGTGACAAACAAATAAAACACGTACTTTTAATCAAACGTCTGTCTTCCTGTGTTCGACCTGGAACTTCTTTACGATTCGAATGACGACGATGGATTTTCGAATCTAATTGCGAACGCGTAATTTTCCACGATCAAAAATGGGTTATACGAGTTTGAACCCGTTTAAAATAAATGGGTTCAGGTCTAATATTCGGGTCGATTTTGGGTCGGTTTAAATGGGTTGATACTTTCTTGACAAGCCTACTTGGAAAGTAGTTTGCTATCTATGTGAAGTGATTTTTCATTTGGAAAGTAATTTTTCATCTATGAAAAATGATTTCTATCGATGAAAAATCAAAATACATCATTTGAAATCGCCACTCTTACTTCGTACATTGCAAATTACATTGCAACATGCATTTGTTTAATTTTTGGCATAGAAAATAATAAAACAAAGAATAATTACTATGTAAAGAAGATGGACAGGAAAATGGAGTTACAAGCATTATATCTGACTCTAGAATGCCATCTTCCCAAGTCTGCCAAGATCCTTCCGTGTTTCCCTAGTGGCATTCAACATAGTTTGGGTCTCGGTTAAGGCACGATTAACCCAAAATAAATACCACAAATATGGGTTTTGGTGCGTTGACACCACTATTATACCACAGACAATAACTACCATGAAGCAAACAATTATCACACATAAATGTTGCAAAGCAGGCCATGGAAAAATAAGAGAACGAGTATTCAACTTAATGTGAATACGTTGCCGGAGTTGGAGGAGGGTCCTTCGAGAACATAGGCATGACAAAGAAGAACCACGAATTCCTTAAATTGTCATCTGCCTATTCCTGTCAATGTAGTGGTAAATTCCATCGATTTCACCATCATAGAGGAAAAATTGCTGCTCATTCAGGCATTTCTTCAATTCTTCACGACCAATGGTACCATCCTCATCCATGGAATATGAAAATTGTCACAAGGAAGGGCTGCTAAATAAAATTTTCCATCTGAAGTACTTTTCATACAAGCCATAACAAGTGATTTTCCATCTGAATTAATTTTTCATCCAGATTCCTGTACATAAATGAAGAATTGCATCTTGACAGGAGGTTCCCCACTTTCATAGACACAAGTGATTTCCATGCATTACACATGGAATATATGAACCTAAACAAGGACGTGAAATATCATTTCACCATGCTAAGAATTATGGAAATGAGTGAACTAGAAGTTCTTTAGGCAGTAAATTATCTGAATTTTCTGAGATTTTTTTCTTTTCTTCTTTTAAATGATTGTGATGATAAAGAATGCATACTGGTTGTCGAAAGACAAATATCAGCTGTAGCCAGAAAAAAAAAAGACAGAATTAAGGACATAAAGCAGGGAGAGATTGATGTAGGTACATTGATTTTGTTTTTTTTGTCTCACCTCTTTTAATGAATGAAATTTTCGAAGACCGGAAGTCTCCTGCCTTATTAGGAATGTTCAACAGAAACAGGGTCAAGCTGGCTAAGTTAAAGTTTAAGTTGAAAGAAACGATTTCAGGATATATAACACAATTTCCATTAACAACCTGATCTACTGTTGAGCGAGAGTTCCCGGATCTGCTGTTGCGAGTATCCTGCTGCGGGTTTTTCTGGGATGTCAAAAGGGGTTTCGCACCTGGCCCTAATTGTGAAGTCGGTGGCTTGAAGCCACGTCTTCATCCGCAGCTTCCAGTAAGGGTAGTTGCTCCCATCGAAGAACGGCGGACGAGTCGTAGACTGGCCCTCGGAAATCCTACTTGCGGAACTGCTCCCCTCCATGATCTACTTGCTGGGTGTTACTTCGAACAGCAAGAACCTACTCTGATACCAATTGTAGAATTCACCCTACTAGGAGGGGTGACATAATAAATTGCGGAAAATATAATATAAACAATCTCACAAAAATTCAATCACACAATGTACACAATAATTTTTAGGTGGAAACTCAAACCGGGTGAAAACCACCACCTAACCCTCTCGAGTTAGGATTTTCCGATCAACCAAGTTGATCAAATCCACTAAACGAATCACTTAAACGAGGATGATTCAACCTCAATTACAACCACGCTACTTTATACGAGGGTAGCGTACCTCAAACCCCTTCTCTTCACGAGAAGGATTTTGTCCCACGAAGGAGACGGGAATTCGCAAAGCGAGTACCCAACCAAATAACAAAGATAAATGACAACAATTCTATAGAGCCAACAAAGTAATTTAAACCTAGCTTCTATAGGAATTAGGAAACTCCCCTTTGCAAGGAGTGTATCGGATCGATCACGCAGGTGCGTGAGGCATGCAACGGCGCAACGTCGCTCTCGTGAACTACGGCGGGAGAGCGGGTGTGCGAAGGCTTTATGCTCTCAAGATGTAGAACTTGAGCTTAGAGAGCAAGAGATTCTTTTTGGACACAAGAGAGTGGAAATGCTTGTTCTTGATGTGTCTAGGTGTATCTAGGTGTGTATGTGTGTGCAAGAGGTTCCTCTCTATTTATAGAGGCCTTAGGAAAGCTTTGGAAGGCTTTGGAAAGCTTCCATAGCCGTTGGGTGCAAAGCCCAAGAGAATCAGGTTGAAATCAGGAACAATGATTGCACTGACAGGGTTATCAGACGTTTGATCCTGGCATCAGACGTCTGGAAGATCATTTTAAGACGTTTGGGATAAAAGTCAGACGTCTGATTTTAGGTGGGTTTCTTCCTGACTTGAATCAGATCTAAACAGGGTTTTAGTGCAAGTCTATCAGACGACATACAGGACATCTGACACTATGTCTGGACGTCTGGAAACTTACTTTTTCTGCGGGAATGGATTTCCAAGAGTTGCAACAGCTAGAAAATCTCTGAGAAGAGATTTTGGGTCAGCCGAGGCAAAACGGTCATTTATCAGACGTCTGGAAAGACTTAAGGACGTCTGATAAGGCTCTAACGGTCATATCCTTTAGCGTTTGTTAAGCCAACCAACGATCCACTAATTGGACATCTGGAAAAGTCCATCAGACGTCTTCTAAGACGTCTGGACTAAGGTCTGGATGTCTGATTTCATCAGACGTGCAAATGTTAAATAACACGTATTTTGTTATCATCAAAACAGATGATCATGGTGCTCTAGCACCAACATAGGCTACAGGACCACTCCAGTTTGATGAACATGGATGTATTTTCCAAGATAGAATGACAGGGAAGACTATTGGTAATGGATATGAAGGAGTTTACCGACTTCAGCAGGGTCCTATGGCTGCAGCATGTCGAGTTAGTACCACATCTGGGAGTGCTTTACAGTGGCATAGACGGTTGGACCATCCTTCTTTAGAAAAGTTACATAGGCTTATGCCTCTTGTGTCCCTAACTACACAACTTTCTTGCAATGCATGTCAACTTGGGAAGCACCATGGATCTTCCTTTCCAACTGCTACAGGACCACGTCAGCTTCATGTTTTTAGTTAGTGCTTCTTGATGTTTGGGGTCCCAGTAGGACTCCTAATAGGGCAGGACATCGGTACTATTTGATTGTGGTTGATGATTTTTCTAGATTATCCTAGCTATTTCTCATGAAGAATAAGTCTGAAGTGGGTCCACTAATTGAGAAGTTTGTGTTGATGATAAAAAATCAGTTTGATGTTTGCATCAAAATTCTCAAATCTGATAATGCACTGGAGTTTTGTACTCGTCGGTTGGTAGAATTCTATGGCATACATGGTATAATTCATCAGACCTTATGTCCTCACACTTCTCAGCAAAATAGTCGCAGAGAGGAAGCACAGACATATCCTTGATATGGCCAGAGCTCTTCTTATTCATAACAGTGTGCCACAGAACTATTGAGGAGATGCAGTTCTCATAGCTTGCTACCTTATTAATAGATTGCCCTCCTCAGTGATTCACAAGCAGATACCATGGCAGGTGCTTTATCCACATGTTGAGTTGTTTGATCTTCCACTGTTACGACCCGATCCTAGACCCCTACAGGACCTGAGACCAGCCTGCCTCGACTAATCCCAAGACCTAGTTGTCTAACGAGAAATAATCAAAAGTAGGAATAATTCACATCCACACATGCAATGTAACTAAGTAGGAAGAAATTAAGAGATTGTAAAAGAAATAGAGCGAAATAGTCTATCAATATTACAGGCCATCACAACTATGACAGAGAAAAGTACAGTGGAAAAGTAACTGAAACAGTATTTCATAGAACAAAATACTCACTACTACAACAGAAGCTAGGAAAACAGTAAGAACGTAGCTAAGGCTAGGCTCGACTGAGCCCAGCTCCCTCTATAGCTGGCTACTCAACTTCCTGACCTGAACAAGGTTATAAAAATTTTCGGAGTCAGCGAATGCTGAGTAGAGTGGTAATTTAGCCATTTACATATAATTAAGATAAGATATTAATTAATGCAATTAAGTAACTATCCATTTTCATTTAGTTCAACCAAGTACTTCTAATTCGTTGTTCCTTTATTCACTTATATCATGTCTTGATCTAGCATGTTCCTCATGGGAACGATCTTGATTGCAGTCTTTTCCATGATGTAAGAGGTACATGTGGTGCTCTCTTGGCCGAGAGAGTCTCCCGTGATAATCCTACACCCAGTCAACCACCCCGAGGTTATGATCGTGACGTAGCGGTGACTACGGCAAGCCTGATAAATGAGCGGGTAGCTATCCCACACTGGCACGCGGTCAGTCGTTTCCTCTAGCGGGTACGCTTAAAGGTACAACACGGAACAGTACAGGGCCTTGTCCTCTCAGAACAGAACAGAACAGGGGTCTCGCCCCTCCACAGTCCACGTACCCTCGTTCGACTATCCCGGTTTACCCAGTGGACCTAACAAGAGTCAGTGTAGGGCGGCTAGTCCTAACCTTGGGCTCCTTGGGAAGGCTAACTCCCTCCCTACACTAAGTAACTCACCTCGGTACCACGTACACAAAGGCTAAACTGAGTCGGTGTAGAGTGTCTAGGCCTGATACCGGGGCTCAACCTAATGGGCAGCTAGCACCCCTCTACACTAAAGGGATAGTGGCTCTCCTTGGTACCGCGTACACATGGGCCAGCTCACTTTCAATCTACAGGAGTTCTCATCCTAATTTCCCGTAGGGTTCATGCTGATATTCCTTTCCTTTCATATTCCAAACTTTCAGATTTCTCTATTTACATTACCAGTTCCATTCTTAAAACAGACAGCTCATGATTTTCTAATTGACAAGGCACCACATTAAAATAACCAATACATTTGCTAGCATTTAAAGTTGTACATGCATCTCAAGTAAATAGTGTAGCTCAACCATACTCATTTGTTCCTGCCCTAAGGTTCATTCTCATCCTAGGGTCTACATGTATCTCAAGTATACAGTATAGCTCAAATCATGCTCATCTGTTCCTGCCCTAGGGTTCATTCTCATCCTAGGGTTTATTCAAGTTATTCTAAACGTGCAGTTCATTTATTTAAATCATAATATAATGTAAACCACTCTACTGGCAAATACGGGAGGAATGGGGGCTCGGATTGTAGATCCCATCGCCTCCACGGCTCTTGCATACTCTACTAGCTGGAGACCTATATAGGTAACCAATCACATCAAACGAGTCCAAAACCATATACAAGTGACACTAACTCGTAGAGAAACTCAAGCGAAAAACAACGGTAGTTCGTTTGCAAAAATCTGATTCCATTTGGGCCCTAAATGGGTCAAAACACTCACGTTGTCCAAAATCAGACCTTTGGGTCTAGTCCTAGATGTCTTAAAAGACGTCAATACTCACCCTGGGTTTCTTACGGTTACCTCGGACTTCCGGATCCTTCCACGATCATCTGAGGTGTGTTTCAGACATCAGACTCTCCTTCCGACCGTCTGGAGGTATGGTCTAAAGCCTTTCCAACGCCTTGCCCCCTACGTACGTACGCGCAACTAAAAAAAGGCTAAAAAAAATCTCCTACAGTAAGGCCTGCATGGCCGTAAACCTCACAGAAGCACATACCTTGGCACTGAGCGTGCTTTCAGACGTCTGGCCTCAGTTTCGGACGTCCTTCTGCTATTCCAGACGTTTGGGATGTGCTCTAGACATCTGATACTGGAAAATATCCAGTACGTAGAACCTCTGCAAGCCTTCTTCTTCTCCGCGCGGAAGTCCTCCGCTTCGCCCGCAGTTGCAACGCTGGTAGCTTCAGGAGGCCGCGAAGCCCACCTTTGCGAGCTCCTCCTCCTTGCGCACGAGCTCCTCCCATGCTCTCGTTGCTCCTTCGCGAGCTCCTCCTCTCGAGCTCCCCTCTCTTCTTCCTCGCCACATGCCGCGCTGGTGGATGGAAGGAAGGTGGCGGCCGATAAGAGGGAAGAATGAAGGTGGTGGCTGGTGGAGATGGGGAGAGTAGCGTGGGTGAGGGGGGGTTTAAATAGGAAAGGGTTAGGGTTTGGGTAAGGAGGGCGAAGGTGTGTGCATGCTGTCTGCGCATGGGAAAAGAAAAATAAGGTACGGTTCTTCTATTTTCAGACGTCCAACACTCTGTCTAGACGTTTGGAAAGAATCTGACGGCTAATCCAGACATCTTAAACAGCCCAAAAAGGCAGCGGGTCATTTCATCCACCCAAGACATTTGGGTGCGTGTCTTTTGTACATCAAGGGGTGTCCAGGTAAAGGCATTCTTTTCCAAAGAAAGACACCTATGACCGTTGTTGCATACATAGATGCAGATTATGCAGGTGATGTCAGGTGATGAGAACCTCATTATGAGCCCTAACTAGCATATTTTGACTTAATAAAGTGAATAAGAGCTCCTACATAACCAAGAGAGAGGCTTAATTCAAGGAAACACTAATCTGGGAAGAGAACAAGAAAAAAGGGGTAAAACTGTAATTTTACCATTGCAGTGCATCAACAGGATTTCTAAGGGTCTAGACATATGTCAATTGGACTTAATAGAAGAAAAAGTGGGATGATTCAGTCAGAAAAGGGTTATTGTGAAATCTAGAAATTAAATGATATTCTTTAACCCTAAAATAAATCCACTTAAATTTACAAGGTTCCAGGCAAGATAAAAATCAACTAAACCCTCTAAAATTCACGGAAAGATATCCCCTAGGGTTTAGAACCTTCAATTTGACCTTTGGAACTTGTTTTTACCTAGATTGGGGTCCATGCCTAATATTTGACCTAATTTGGGTTTTTACGTAAAATGTCCATCCAACCGTGGTCAAACCTGAAATCTAAATTCACCACTGGATTCCTTAAGTCCAAATTAGGTTTATACCAAAATTGGGACCTAAGGGAAGGTCGTCTTGACCCACTTTGCAAATTGGTCCACCAAATTACATTCAGACCCATAACTTTTGGAAGCCCTTGCAAATCCACCCTCAGCTTCTTCGTCACTTTCTTCATTTTGGTCTCTCTACCATCGCAGTAGGGACCCATACCTCCGGTGACTTTGCGCGGAGATTTTCTCCTCGATTTCATGGGGAGCTGCTCCCAAATTTTAGTGGGGAGCTCCCTACGAAGCCCCCTACCTCATGGGCAGTTTCCCAGCCCTGAAATGCCCCATACCTCTCGTGCGAACGCTCGAGAGGTATGGGTCTCCTCCAGCCATACCTCCGGTGTGATCTTCCCGCCGTTTCCTCGCAACTCTTCCCTCTGCCCTTGCCTATTTAAGGAAGCCCAGATCCCTCCTCTTCCTTCAAGCCTGTTTTGGCCGAGGAATTACCCCCAAATTCGTCTCCTCCACCGGCCATCCGCCCGCAGGCTCCGGCGACTCTCCTTCCCTCGTTTCGTCACTCTACCACCATACCAGTGGTAGAGCCCTCTCTGCCGTGTTCCTCCGCGCCACGCCGTACCAACGCATGCCCCTCCGACCCCTTCCTCGTCGCCGTCGTCCTCATCTCAGGGCCTTCGTCTCCGGGAAGGTGGAGGGTGAGCGGCAGGTATCTGTCATCGCCGGCGACGACATATACCCGCCGCTCACCCTCCACCTTCCCCCTTCGCTCTAAACACCCTAGATAAGTACATCTCTCTCTCCTCTTTATTTCCCCCTTATCAATTTCTATTTTCGACCCCTCGACTGCCATAGACCACCACCATCGTCGTCACCTCCGGTAGACCACCGGCGAGGTGCCCCCGCTGTTCCACGCCTCCATCCACCTCGCCAAACTCCTCAGGAGCTCCGCCAGCGTCCATTGATCATTTCCCCCTTGTCCATCCACCGCCACACGCTCCCAACACGCCCCTCGAACACACACACCTGCACAACCACAGGGTGACCTAGGCACGCACGCCCAAGCCACCCTTCGCCATGCCAACCACTGGGCCACCTTCTCCATGTAACGTCAAAACCTGCTGAGTGTTTTGACAAGGTCGTGAGGCCGTATTTGTGTTGACAGGTGTTGACCGTCTCCACTGCCATTGACGCAGCAAGGAGCTTGCTTGGTGGTGACGTTTCCCAACCGCGGCTAGTCTTTGTTTGTTTTAATGCTTATTACAGTAATGTCGTTGTGGTATAAAATAAGACAGCTACGGTTGTCGTTACCATTAAAATTTTACTCGGAAATAGTTTCCCGAGGTCGAACTCAGGGAGCTATTAGAATTCTAGAAGTACAATGTTTCTTTATTACAAAAATAAGCGACAGAGAGAGGGAGAAATAGATTTCGGTCTTTTGGCTTTTTCTTCTCTTCTTTCTCTCTTTGCTTGTCTTCTTCTCTTCTTTCTCTTTTCTTTATCTTTATGGGTCTTCTTCCTTGGCTCTGATTGCCTTCAGTTCCTCTTCTTCTTCTGTTTGTCTTCTAGTTCTTTTCTTCTTTAGTTCTTCTTTTTCTTGTCATTATCTTCTTTCTTCCTTCTTCTCTTTTCTTTCTCTTCAGCTGCGGAGCCTTTTCTTTTCTTTTTCTTCTTCTCTGCTTTATCTCCTCTGAAGCTTCATCCGTCGTCTAATATCACAGTCAGACGACTTAAACAACAGTCTACTACAGTGCTTCCCCTCTTTTCTTCCTTTGCTGCTTCTTCTTCTTCTCTTCTTCTTCCCGCTTCTTCTTCCTTGGTCTTCTGCCTTGCTCAGCTGCAGAGCCTTTTCAGAGTTTCTTCTTCCACTCCTCTTCTTCCTGCGACCAAGTGGTGAACCTTCTTCCTTCGCGCCCTGTTCCTACACAAGGCACAGCAAAACCTAGCCCTTCCCTCTACCCACACGTCTCTCTCTCTCTCTGTAAATCGCTCATAGGAAGCTCTCCCAGAGCCGGGTTAACGGGTTGGGCTGCGTAACTGGGACTAGGCACACCGACGTGGGTGGTGCGCGAGGAGTGCAGGGTAGTGTCGGGTCGGATCCGCCAGGTCCGCGTGGCGTGGGTCGCGGACGAGGCGGGCGAGTGGGCGAGGGGACCTCACCCCGTGTTCTAAGGCGCTAAGAGAAAAACACAAAATAAATTTAAATGGATGCGGCGCTTTGAAATCTTACGATGTGGGATTAAACTTCGTTTCTTCGCACGCGCGTTCGCAGGAAGGACGCAACCTTGCCTCAGCAGCTGCGTCCTCATTTTTCCTCGCAAACCAGCTACCTGCCTTCGCCTGGGTCTCTCCAATTCGCCTCAACTAGAGTCCTGATGCTTCGATGCCTGGAGCTCGCTTGGAAGCTCCTTGCTTCGTCGCCAATGGCGGCCGGGGCTGAAAGTTTGCCTAACACAAATATGGCCTCTCGGCCAAATCAGACCACAGGGAAACCTTCGCCGTGGCACGGCGAAGGTAGTGCAGGGTGCAGCAGGTCGAGGGGCGGTGTCTGGCGGCAGCCCTAGGTCGGACTGCAACTGGAAAAATGGGTTCGATCGGAGGAGTGTTGTGGAGGTGTGGAGTGGCAGTGGAGGGGTGGGGGGTGTTGGGTGGAGTGAGGCGGAGCTTTTGGGACAACTGGCGAGTTGTGTGGAGCGGCGGATCGATGGGGGAAACTCGCCGGAGGGTTTCCGGAGGGATGGAAGATGATGGTGGTCGGGCGCAGTCGAGGGGTAATCAACTGAATTGAAGTGGGGAAAAGAAAGAGGGGACGAAGGGAAATAACAGTAACCTACCTACAGGGACGAAGGGGGCCGGAGCAGGGCGGCAGTCGTATCGACTGTCGCCGGAGAAGAAACACCCAGAGGGAGAGAGCGGTGGCGAGGAAGAGGGCAGGGAGGCGCGCGCTTGGTACGGTGCAACGCGGGGAGATCAGGCGAAGGTTGCTCTACTGCTGGTATTGCAGCAGAGCGACAAGATGGAGGAGGAGCCACCGGAGCTGGTGGGTTCCTGTCGGAGTGGGGAGAGAGGAAGGGTTAGGGTTTTCTCCGTCAAGACCAAGCTGCCCCAACCGGCTAGCGACGCTGGTCTTTATAAAGGCGGTGGCGGAGGGGTGGATGCAGGGAGGCGACGTGCCTCCTTCGCCGGAGAATGGCCGGAGGTGTGACCCATACCTTCCGCGCATTCGCACGGAAGGTGTGGGCGTCGTCAGGCGGCAAGGCAGTGTCCCTACGACAGCAGACGTCGTAGGGAACACCAGGTTCAATTTGCAGGACATCCCCCTTACCCTGCGCGGCACCATGCTCCGCGCAAAGTCGCCGGAGCATGGCGCTGCGCAGAGACTTGAATGGGGGACCTAAATGCAAAGAACGACGAGGAAACTAGGGGTCAAAATGCAAGGGTTTCGAAAGTTGAGGGTCAAAAAGTAACAGATGAGGACCAAATTGCAAAGTCGGTCAAGAAGGCCTCTTCTTAGGCTCAAGTTTTTATGCATGACTAAATAGGACCTAAGGATTTTAATGGTGAATTTTGTTTCTAGGTCAGACCTTGTTTGACCGGCCAATTTACGTAAAAATTTAAATTAAATCATTAATTGGGCATGGTTCTCAATGTAGGTCAAAATGGACCTCTAAGGTCAAATTGAAGGTTCTAAACCGTAGAGATTATTTTTCTATGAATTTTAGGAGGTTTATTCGATTTTTACCCTGCCTCGAACCTCATGAATTGAAGTGGGTTTGTTTTAGGGTTACAGAATGTCATTTAATTCCTTGGAGTTGTTGTAGCCCTTGTTGGATCAGATCATCCCACTTTCCTTCTTATTAGGTTAGTTTGACCTATGTTTGGACCCTGAGTTACCATGTTTGCAGATTGTGTTGGTGAAATTGGATTTTTACCTCTTATGACTTGTTTTCTTCTTAAACTTAGAATTCTTTGAGTCAAGCCTTTCTTTTAGTTATGTAGGAGCTTTTTCTCGCATGCCTAGGTTAGATTGTGCTAGTTAGGGTTCATGATGAGGTTCTTATCACTTGGGAAGCTCCTCCAGGTCTCTCCGCTCTAGGTGAAGTGCCCCAGGTCGCGCGGAAGCCCTTCGCGCACAACCCCAGCCAAGCGATTGGCACTGAAGCCCCTTGCATTTGCTGCAATCGAACGCGACATCTACTGCGGGCGCACGCGAGAAGGTGGGACATTTAGTCCCACCTCGGAAGCTGACGAGCGGGAGGCACCACTTAAATTGAATTTGTGAATTAGCCTTGTTGCCTCAAATTCACGAGGTGAGGTCCCACTCACCCGACTCGGTCTCGTTCGCGACCCACACCTTCGAGCACCTGGCCTGACCTAACTACCCGTGCACTCCTCGCCCACCGCCGCATGCTGGTGGGCCTGGTCCCGGGCACGCACACCCGACCCGATAACCCGAGAAGGCTCTGGGAGAGTGATCAGGGCTTTTAAACCGACCTGTTTGATTATGTTTTATTACTTGAAAATAGAAAATCTCTGAGGTCGAACTCAGGGAGAAAAACTTGATTCTAGAAGCATAGAAAATCACAATTTACAATGTATGCTATTTTACAAAAAGGGATTAAAGAAAGGAAAATTGTTTCTTCTTTTCTTCTCTCTTTCCCCTTTTGTCTTCCTTTCTTTCTCTCTTTTCAGACGTTTGACGACAAGGGTCAGACGCCTTAAATACCACTTGCTACAATGCTTCTCCTTTTCTTTTCAGCTGCTGTTGCTGGTTCTTTTTCTTCTCTTTGGCTTCTTCTTCTTTCTTCTCTGGTCTGGCTTCTTCTTCTTCCTTGCTGTCTCTGCTGCACGCCTTCTCTTCTGACTTCTCCTTCTGCCTTAGCTTCTGCAGCTACAGTGCCTTCTTCCTCTTCCTCCTTTGCTTCCTCTACTACTCCAAGTCCTTCTCTGGCCGCAGCTGCCTTCCTGCGGCCAAGTCCTCGCCGCTCCTCCTCCTTTGCTTCCTCTTTTGTTCCCTGCACAGGCGACCGGTTAGGCAAAACCTAACCCCTACCCTCCCTACGTTTCTCTCTCAAATTCACTCCAGGATTCGCTCTCCCACAGCCTTAATCGGGTATGCGGGTCGGGTGACGCACCTGGGACCAGGCGCACCAGCGTGGGTGGTGCGCGAGGTGTGGACATGCAGAGTATTCGGGTCGGGTTAGGTCCGAGGGGATAGTCGCGGACGAGGTCGGGTGAGTGAGTGCGAGGGACCTCACCCCTGTGTGTCTTGAGGCGATAAGCCTAAAACACAATTTCAATTTATGTTACCCGCCGTGCTCTTGCGTTCACGAGGTGGGACTAAATGTCCCACCCGCTTCTCGCATGCGCCTGCAGCAGGTCGTCGCCCAATTGCAGACGCAACTGAGGCCCCTGACGTCATGTGAAGGCCTGGTTGAATTTGCGATGGGATTCCGCGCCTTCTGGACTTGGAGGCCTAGGGTGTTGCGTCCTGCACGAAGCTTCAAGCAAGCTTCCGCTCCAACGCTAATGGTGGAAGACGTGCGACCCTGAAATCACAAATACGGCCTCGCGACCCTGTTAGATCGTAGGAGAACCTTCGTCGTATCACGACGAAGGTGAGGCAGGGGTTGGCTGGCCGCGGGGTAGCCTAGGCGTGCATGCCTAGGTCGCTCTGTGGCCGTGGAGGTGGGTTAGGTCGGTGGAAGTGTGGGGCGATGCTGGCGGTTAGTGAGTGTGCGGAAGGTGATCAGTGGATCGTGGTGGAGCTCGTGGGGTGACTGGCGAGGCGTGTGGAGGTGCAACGCGGTGGCTGCACCTCGCCGGTGGTCTGCCGGAGGTGGAGAAGGTGGCGGTGGACAGTGGCGTAGAAGGGTCGAAAGTTCTAAATTAGAGAGGGGAAATGAAGAGGAGAGAGGGAACTTATTTATGAGTCTCTGGACGAAGGGGGGAGGCGGTGGTAGCGAACGGTTGCATTGCCATCGCCGGAGATGAAAGAGCCCAGGAGAAGGGACGGCGATGAGGAAGAGGTGCTGGAGGGTGCCTACTGGTATGACCAGGAGCAGCGGACGACGGTAGAGGTAACCCTGGCACTTACCACTGGTATGGTGGCAGGGCGACGAGAGAGGAGGAGGGTCGCCGGAGCCTGCAGGAGAATGGTCGGAGGAGGAGGAGACGAAATTTGAGGGTTTTCTTTGGCTAAATCAGGCTTGAAGGAAGCGGCAGGGGTTGCCGTTCCTTAAATAGGTGTTGGCAGAGATAGTCGTAAGGAGGAGACGAGGATACCTCGCCAGAGGCATGGCTGGAAAAAGACCCATACCTTTCGAGCGTTCGCACAAGAGGTATGGTGGTCGGCAGGGCATGGGAGCCGGCCCATGCTGTA
Source organism: Thalassia testudinum (assembly GCA_037157565.1). NCBI lineage: Eukaryota > Viridiplantae > Streptophyta > Magnoliopsida > Alismatales > Hydrocharitaceae > Thalassia > Thalassia testudinum. The sequence continues at coordinate 141,612,645 of JAZHRO010000036.1, forward strand.
GGGGACAACGCAAGGAGTCCTTTCAAATCTGGGGCCAGCTCCCCTAATCTGTGCAGCGCCATCCTCTGCGCAAAGTCGTTGGAGGTATGGCCTATGTAGGCAGGTGGCAGAGGGACTCGATTGAGGAAAGAGACGAGAAAGGTAGGGGGTATCTGCAAGAGTCCAAAAAGTTAAGGGTCAAAAAGTAATTGTTGAGGACCGTTTTGTAAAGTGGATCAAGGTGACCTTTGCATAGGTCCAAATTTTGGTATAAACCTAATTTGGATCTAAGGAATCCAATGGTGAGGTTGGATTTTAGGTTTGACGATGTTTGATTGGATATTTTGCACAAAAACCTAAATTAGGTCAAAAATTGGGTATGATTCTCAATCTAGATCAAGATAGGTTCCAATGGTCAAATTGAAGGCTCTAAACTTTAGGGAATATTTTTTCATGAATTTTAGAGGGTTTAATTGATTTTTATCTTGCCTGAAACTTTGTGAATTAAAGTGGATTTGTTTTAGAGTTACAGAATGTTATTTAATTCCCAGATTTTGTCATAACCCTTTCCTAATCAAACCATCCCACTTTTTCTCTTAATAAGCCCATTTAACCTGTGTCTAGATCCTTAGAAATCCCGTTTATGTACTGCAATGGTAAAATTACAATTTTACCCCTTAGGAATTATTTTATTCTCAGATTTGTAATTCCCAGATTTAGGCCTTCCCTTAGGTTTTGTAGGAGCTTTTGTTCAATTTATTAGGTCAAAATGTACTAGTTAGGGTTCATGATGAGGTGCTCATTAGAGAGCTATCCTGAGAGCGAAATAGAGAGAGATGTTGGGAGGGTAGGGGTAGGTTTTGCGTCGCTCTATGCAGGGAAAGAGGGAGAAGGCAGAGCAGCTAAGGGAGAAGAAGGTGGTGCTGAAGAGGAGAAGGCGCAGCAGAGAGCAGTTGAAGGAAGGACTTAGCCACAGAAAGAAGAAGAAGGCAGAGGAAGGAGCCGAAGAAGAAGAAGAAGAGAACTGTAGAGGCATAGGAAGGAAAAGCTGAAGACGCAGCCAAAGCCTAAGGTAAGGAAGAAGAAGGAGGAGGCGCAGCAGCTTAAGAAGAGAAGAAGAAGCCAAAGAGGAAAGCCAAAAGAAGAAAAGAGGAGGAAGGAGCTGCATCAGAGAAGAAGAGAGGAAAGCCAAGGAGAAGGGAGGAAGAAGAAGAAGGCTCAGCACTGCAGCAGTCATCACTTAAGGCGTCTGATTCAAAGAATCAGACGTCTGAAAAAGGAAAGCCAGAGAAAGAAGGAAGAGAGAAAGCAAAGAAAAAGAAAGAGAGGAGAAGAAGAAAGAAAAGAGAAAATCTATTTCTTTTTACATTTTTTCTCTCTAGCATTTATTTTCATTGAACATCTTTCAAGCAGAAATTTGAGATTGTGATTTTCTACTTTTAAATACCAATTTGCTCCCTGAGTTCGACCTCGGAAGTTTTTGAATTTCGAGTAATAAAATTGTTATTTGTTCATATGCTTTTTCAACATACTACAAGGTTAATTTAAAACACGAAAAAGCGATATGAACATTTTAGCGCCGTTGCCGGGGAGCAATGGGTATTTTAGAAGCTTTAATCACAATTATTGATTCATTACTGACTTAATTTCTCTCTTTTATTGTTTGTGTCTCAGGAAAATCCGAGGAAAGAAAAGCAGCCGCACAACAGCCACACCAGGGAACAGGTAACCTTTTATTAACCCTCTCTCCTAATTCCCTCAAAACCTGAAAAGGAGAAACAAAGAGAAAAATCAAGCTAGGGCTACCTATTTTCCATATTTAGTAATCCACAAAAGTTGCCTAATTTTTAATTTCAACACATTTCTAATTACATATCCACCTAAGGTAACTAGGGCTAAAACCTTCTTGATTGAGCCCTAGATACCCATTTCTGAGGCAACTAAATTGGACCAACTAGAGCCAACCTAATGATTACAAGCTAGGGTTTTAGAGGCACATCTTCTTCTAAGAAAAGAATCAAAAATTTCAAAAAAAAGGTGTGCCTAAGCCTTGTTTGAAAAGACCTATCCAAGAGAAACCCTAACCAAATTAGGCTCTTAATCTACTTGAACCTAAAAGAAAGGACCTAAAAGCTCTCAAAGGAACAAAGAGTTGAAGTTGATCCTTTGGGTCGATCAACCTTTAAATTAGGTCACTTTGCACTCAAAAGGCTTAAAGTTCAAGTGGAACCCTAAGCACCATGATCTTAACTAAAAGAGGTAGACTTAAGAAGTCAAGGTCCCCATTCTGGTGTACCTGGAATCTCAGTGACAAGAGAGGTCGGGTGGGGGAAACCCTGTAACCCATGGAGGCGCTCTACCGTGTAGGGGTCTTCGCGAGACTCTCCCTCTCTGGCTGCCCAAGTAATTCTCAGGTGGACAACCTTTCTGACTAAGGGGTATCATCCGCCCTGAACCTCTATAGTCACCCAGCATATTTTGGGTGCCTCGATTAGGTCCAGCACATTCTAATCTCATCTAACCCTTCGGTGTATGTTTGGTAGGAGGTCCTTGAAACCTCCTTTAGAAACCCACTCTCCTGGAGGCCAAGCCTCGGTACCCTTGTTTGTGCAGCAACCCCACCACATAGATCTTTCCTCTGATTCAGAACCAAGCTCTCCTTCCATCATGGCACAACTTGATTCTACATCAAAATTCTGATTCTACATCTTGAGTCCACCACCTGATCCAAATATGCAGCCTAGTTACTTAGCATTACCCTTCAAGAAACCTGAATCACTAAGATCCATGAAAGATAGGATGATTGAGGATGCCCTTGAGTTCTATAAAATTAAATATAAACCCTCAACACCAATAAAAGACATTCAGGTTAATGTCCAAACAACCATGATGAGAGCCTCATCATAAACCCTAACTGGCACAATTCAATCTAAAATAAGTGTGAAGAAGCTCCTACAAAACCTAAAGAGAGGCTTAACTCAGAGAATTCTGAGTTAAAGAATAAAATAAATCATAATGGGTAAAACTGTAATTTCACCAATGCAGTGCGCAAACAGGGTAATCAAGGGTCTAAACGAAGGTCAAATGAGCTTAACAAGGAGGGAAGTGGGATGATCTGATCTGAAAAGAGTTATAGCAACTTCTAGGAATTAAATGACATTCTGTAATCCTAAAACAAATCCACTTTAATTCATGAGGTTCGAGGCAGGATAAAAATCAAATAAATCCTCTAAAATTCATGGAAAAATATTCCCTAAGGTTTAGAACCTTCAATTTGCCCTTTGCAACCTATTTTGACCTAAAATGAGAACCATGTCCAATTTATGACCTAATTTGGGTTTTTATGTAAATTGACCAGTCAAACATGGTCCAACCTAAAATGAAATTTTACCATTAAAATCCTTCTGTTCAAATTAGGCTGGTATAAAAATTTTGGCTTAAGAAAAGACTATTTTGACCGACTTTACAAATTGGTCCTCTTAAATTACTTTTTGACCCTTATCTTTTGAAACCCTTGCAATTGACCCCCTATCTTTCTCATCGTTCTTTGCAGAACGGTCCTCCCTGCCATTTCTGAGCAGCGCCATACCTCCGGCGACCTTGCGCGGAGGTTGGCGCTGCGCAGGGCATGGTGCCCGTTCTCATGAACGAGCGGGAGGTTCCCTGCGTCATCCTCTGTCGCAGGGACCCTCCCCTAACCCCTGCAACCGGACATGCCTCTCGTGCGAACGCACGAAAGGCATCGGTCTCCTTCTCCGGCCATCTCCAACGTGCGCTGCACGTCTTTCCCTCGGGCCGCTCTCCTCGCCAACGCCTTTATAAGGAGCGGCAACGGCGTCCGACCAAGGCAAGCTAGTTTTGGCTGAGAAAAACCCTCAATTTCGTCTCTCCCCTCTCTAATCAGACAGCCCAAGCTTCCGGCGATCTTTCCTCCTCGTCGCTCTGGTGCCATACCTGCAGCAGAGCCCACTCTGCCCCGTCTTCCCACGCCAGGTCGCACCAGCTGGCGTCTCCGGATCCCCTCCTCGTCGCTGTTACTCCTCCTCTGGGCACCTTCGTCCCCAACTCTGGCAAGCACGAGCCGGACGTCTTCCTCTCCCTCTTCGTCGATTAAGTAGGTAGGAACCTTCCCCTTACCCTCCTCTCACTTTTTCCTTATTCAATTAGCATTTCAGACCCCTCGACTGCCACTACCAACCCCATCTGCTTCACCTCTAGTCGCCATCTCTAGTGAGGCCACTCACCCCTCGCCGACAAGCCCAGAAGCTCCCCCTCACTCCACTCAAGCGTTTCCCCTACTCCATTCACCGCCCTTCAGCTCCCAACCACCCCCCGAACACACCCACTTCCACACACACAGTCTGCCCTAGGCACACGGACACTGGCGCTCTTGCTCCTCGCCGACCCTCGCACTACCTTCGCCACACTCCGGTGAAGCTCCCTGTGTTGTCTAACATGGCCGAGAGGTCGTCTTCGTGATTTCAGGGTTCAACCTCCTCGCCGCCATTGACGAGCTGCTGGAGCTTTTTCGCAGGCAGCTCCGGGTCTCCCCCTCTCCAGGTGTGAGCTCCAGGTGACGCGGGGCAAGCCAGTGAAGGCACCCAGGTTCTCGATTGGAAGCGCGAAACCTTCACTGCTGCCCAAATCAATGGCTGCTTCTAGCCTACAGGCGCTTGGAGCAGAGGTGGGACTTTAGTCCCACCTCGTAAGTGTGTGGCCTCACGCCCACACTTAAATTGAAAAAGTGACATTAGCTGTTTGCCTCCAGTCACACAGGGGTGAGGTCCCTCACCTATTTACGCGCCTCGTCCGCAGCACTGCCCACGCGGACCTGGTGACCCGACCAGACTATCCTGCCTGTGCACTCCTCGCGCACCACCCATGTTGGTGCACCTGGACCCGGGCGCGCAACCCGACCAGATTACCCGGCTCTGGGAGAGCTTTCCAAAGAGAGATCCAGAGAGAGAGACGCAGGGAAGGGGTAGGTTTTGCACTGATCTGTGTATGTGTGCGCAGGATAGAAGGAAGAAGCAGGCGAAGAAGAAGAAAGGAAGGAAAGGAGCCGAAGGAAGAAAAGAGGAACCGCACTGTAGCAAACGCACAATTAAGCCGTCTGAGCGCCGAGTCAGATGTCGAAAGGTCAGCAGCCAGAGCAAAGAAAAACTGCAGCTGCTGAAGAAGAAGAAGAAAGAAGAAAAAGAAGACAGGAGAGAAAGAAAGAAAGAAGAGGAACGGCCAGAGTAGAAGAAAAGAAGAAGAGAAGAAAATCAGAGAGGAAGAAAGGAGAAAGAGAAAGAGGAACCACAGAAGCAGAGAAGAAGAAAGAAAAAGAAGACAAGAAGAAGCAAAGAAGAATACAGGAAGAAGAAAAGAAAGAAGAGAAAGCAAAGAAGAAGACAGAAAGAGAAGAAGAAAAAATCCAATGCTTTCTCTCTCTTAATTTTTGTAAAACCTTATATTGAGAATTTATAGGCTTCTAGAATTATAGTTGCTCCCTGAGTTCGGCCTCGGGAAACTTGTCATTCCGAGTAATAAATTGTATTAAACTGGTAACTGTTTTGTTATATACCACAATGACTATAATAACTATACAGACAAAAGTAGGGTCAAACCACAACCTTCATCATAAACTGTGCTCAAATTCTGTTGACAGAAGCTACAAAAGGATCAACACAAGACATGCTCATAACAGGATACATTGAGATAGAAAAATTACACAATTCTGAATACCTCAAATGCATGACAAATACTGTACTTTGGGAACAACACCAAGATGCTCTTGACAAACGGGAGGAGATGATGAGATTAACGAAACAAACTATCGACTAGAAATACCCGTATATGCCACAAATAAAGGATGAACCATCTTGGAACAGTATTGAGGATCGATCCAGTTTCCCAGATCTCGGGATTGAGGCACAGAGTGGTTGTGGATTCCCAACCTAGATAGAAGACAACATTGAATTAGGTTGGGAAATTACAGGAGAACACAATGTTGAGCCAAACCTAGACCATGAATCACCAAGCTTAGAATATCAAGACTCCCACAATAATGAGATTAGAACTGAACCTCTTGAGGGTGTAAAAATCGCCCCTTATTCTGATAAGGTGACCCTCGAAGGTTATTCGGACGTAGATTCTAGTAATTCCACCCACATCCTAAGCCTAGAATCTGGATCTGAAACTTATTGGGAAGATTACGAGGCCCTGTATGATGAAGATCAAATTTTCAGTAAAGAGTATGATTCCGGGCCTCTATTTGATGAATATCCCTCTCCAACTTCCTCAGGAAATTAGATTGATTTTCCAGAAGTCATGCGAATTTACGATATAGAAATCGAGAAGTTGGACGAGGGGGGTGTCAATTGGGTCTGTCCTACCAGCTTGGAACTTGAGCCTAGAAAGAACACCTTTTTAAGCTCAGAATTGACATATAGGCTAGACCCTAGTCAAGCTGCAAATCCACATCATGTGATTTATTCTGTGGTTGAATTCATGATCTTGAATCTCATTTAGAACTTGATTTTCGTAAACTCTCCGACAATTTCGAATCTGATTATGATTTCGGAGAGACTTTGCTTCTTAAACACACCAAGCCAAACTACGACCTCAACTCACATGATTCACTCTCCGACTCCAACTATGAGGTATCGGTTCCCGAGATCACTGATTTATGTTTAGGTTCCAATGACATAGAATCATTTCTTTTCAATCCGCATGAACCAAAACCTAAAAATGCTGAGAATGATTGTAATCCAGAATTCAAATCTTTTTTCGATTCAGATTTCCTTCATCCTATAGACACTCTTTAGGCATTTGATAGTTACCCAGAGGACTCTCTACAGGAGACCACCTGTCATTCATTTCTAGAAGAGCCCTCATACACTATTCTCATTGAAGCCACCTCTTCCACATATACAGAACTGATCAAAACTCGTTTTCAACCCTGACCCGCAATCGGACTAAATTTCTATTTAGATTCACCTCTTACTGAGCCGATTGCAGACAATTCAACTCCACATCTATACTGAGTTTCGGACATTGATCAGACTGAAGACCATGCTTCATCATTCTCTGATCACCCTTGTAGGGTTTCCGCGTCATTCACTGATTATTTTACAGATCCCTACTCTGACCAAGCTGATTCAACTCAGCCAAATCCCGCATTCACACTTCCACATCCATCCGAGCTTCATAGTATATGGTGGGTTCCACACCTCTTGATCTACATTTATCAACCCACCAAATTGATTGGGTTTGGGCTGCATCATCAGCCTACTGATCTGAACAAGCACCTGGTTGGACCAACCAGGCTCTTGATCAAGGTGCTTGTTATACAAAACTCCGCTAATTTGACTATTCCCTCTCCATCCCATTTCCTGCTCGACTGAAGGCATTGAATTTAGCACTTAACGGGAGGCAACCCGTCATTCTCTGAAAAACCCGAAACCTTTCTTGACATTTCCATGCTGAATTCATATTGCACTTTAGGGTTCATCCATTAGAACTGCCGACTCCACCTCTGGTACACGTGCCAGAGCATGAAATCGTCTGCAACTGTCATTCCAGACCCATTCACCCACCCGATAAATCATGTTCTAAGTCCCTGGACCCAACACTGTTTCACACCCTCCGTTTACAATGAGGACATTGCAAAACTTAGGCATGGAGGGTGGTAAAGTGAAAACATACAGAAATCAAGAAAAGGCAAAGGATTCTCGCAAAAAATCATATATGTCAAAAACACCAAAAAAATAAAAATTGAAAAAAAAACTGAGAAGAGAGGAAAATTTTTGTGGGCTATACAAAACAAGGGGAGAAAAAGAGCAAAATGACAAAATAGGAGCACAAAATGAAAAAGAAAGAGATAGTCATTAGTAAGAGATTAAGGGAATAACCGAAGTTCTAGACCACATCAAGAAAAGTAAAGATAAAGTGCTAAAGAGACACAAAAAGATTAGTCAGAACGCTAACCTTAGGCCTTTTTGGCTAGGCTCTTACTACCCGTTAAGATCTGAATATTCCACAAGAGGTTGAGGAAAATGCAAAGCTTAAGTATTAGGTCTAAGGCTTAGAGAGTATTCGACCTCGTTAACTGACCTTCAGTTTGTGGGACTCGGTAACCTAAGCACCCAAATTCACACACAGTCTAGTTCAGTGCACATAACTATTAAAATCATGTAGAAGCGTTTTAATGTTCTGAAAATGTTGCCTAGATTAGGAGCAGCCGATTAACACAAGTTGATTTGGACGAGTTCCCGACGCGGAGAGGTGGGAAATTCCCCTCGAAGATGCGTAACAACATATCGTCTCATCGGTGCTTGTCTCTTAGGATATTTACATATCCTATCAGGGGCATGTAAGCACTCTGCTGGTTCAGATACCATGGATAGCATTATCACGAAATGTCAATCGCCAGGGTCTGGATTCGACCATGGAACGTCATGGGCGGGATTATCTTGAAATCTCGAAAACCAGGGTTCTGAGGGTTACCATGGGTGGTGCTATCACGAAGTATCAATTGCCAGGAACCTTTGAGGATTGATGATGGGGATGAGGAATCTGATACAGATTGTGTTGAGAAGCCAATCCAAAGCTAGAATTAAAAAGAAAAGAGAGAGAAAACTCTCTAAACAAATAAATCCTCTGTCTCTCTCTTACAAAAAAACTCACTGTAAACTGAACCAAGGCTAAAAATGTCTCAAGCACGAGTGCTTTAACCACGGAGTCCAATAAACCTTAGGGTAGTTCCTGCGGGCCTTAAAAACCTTCGCGGAGGACCAAGGCTAAAGCTGGACAGGTCCGAATCTTGGTTTGTACTAGAGTACCTCTAGGCCCATTGTTGACATTTTGACCGAATCAAAGAAGAAAAAACACTTATCATAATTGGTGAAAGAATTCATGATCTAGAACAAAAGTTAAAACCTTAAAATTTTGCTAAGGGACTAGCAAAAGCTAGGCATGGGGGTATGATGAGAACCTCATCATGAGCCTTAACTAGCATATTTTGACCTAATAAAGTGAACAAGAGCTCCTACATAACCAAGGGAAAGGCTTAATTCAAGGAAACACTAATCTGGGAAGAGAACATGAAACAAGGGGTAAAATTATAATTTTACCATTGCAGTGCATCAACGGGATTTCTAAGGGCCTAAACAAGGTCAATTGGACTTAATAGGAAAAAAAGTGGGATGATTCAGCGAGAAAAGGGTTATTGTGAAATCTAGAAATTAAATGACATTCTTTAACCCTAAAATAAACCCACTTAAATTCACAAGGTTTCAGGCAAGATAAAAATCAACTAAACCCTCTAAAATTCATGAAAAGATATCCCCTAGGGTTTAGAACCTTCAATTTGGCCTTTGCAACCTGTTTTTACCTAGATTGGGGTCCATGCCTAATATTTAACCTAATTTAGGTTTTTATGCAAAATGTCCAGTCAAACGTGATCAAACCTAAAATCCAACTTTACCATTGGATTCCTTAGGTTCAAATTAGGTTTATAGCAAAATTTGGACCTAAGGGAAAGTCGTCTTGACCCACTTTGCCAATTGGTCCACCAAATCACATTCAGACCCTTAACTTTTGGAAACCCTTGCAAATCCTCCCTCAGCTTCTTCGTCACTTTCTTCATTTTGGTCCCTCTGCCATCGCAGCAGGGACCCATACCTCCTGCAACTTTGCGCGGAGGTTTTCTTCTCGATTTCATGGGAAGCTGCTCCCATATTTGAAAGGGAGCTCCCTACAAAGCCCCCTACCACATGGGCAGCTTCCCATGCCCTGAAACGTCCCATACCTCTCGTGCGAACACTCGAGAGGTATGGGTCTCCTCCGGCCATACCTCCGGCATGGTCTTCCCACCGTTTCCTCGCGACTCTTCCCTCTGCCCTTGCCTATTTAAGGAAGCCCAGATCCCTCCTCTTCCTTCAAGCCTGTTTTGGCCGAGGAATTCCCCCTAAATTCGTCTCCTCCGGCCATCCGCCTGCAGGCTCCGGCAACTCTGCTTCCCTCATTTCGTCACTCTGCCACCATATCAGTGGCAGAGTCCTCTCCGCCGTGTTTCTCCGCGTCGTGCCGTACCAGCGCGTGCCCCTCCGACCCCCTCCTCATCGCCGTCATCCTCATCTAAGGGCCTTCATCTCCGGCAACGGCAGATACCCGCTGCTCGCCCTCCGCCTCCCCCCTTCGCTCTAAACACCCTAGATAAGTACCTCTCTCTCTCTCCTCTTTATTTCCCCCTTATCAATTTCTATTTTCAACCCCTCGACTGCCACAGACCACCACCATCGTCTCCACCTCCGGCAGACCACCGGCGAGGTGCCCCTGCCGTTCCACGCCTCCATCCACCTCGCCAAATCCCTCAGGAGCTCCGCCACCGTCCACTGATCATTTTCCCCTTCTCCATCCACCGCCACACACTCCCAACACGCCCCTCGAACACACCCACCTCCACAACCACAGGGTGTCCTAGGCATGCACGCCCAGGCCACCCTACGCCACGCCGACCACCGGGCCACCTTTGCCATGTCACGGCGAAGCCTTCTGTGTGTTTTGACAGGGCCGTGAGGCCGTATTTGTGTTGACAGGTGTCGACCATCTCCACCGCCATTGGCGTAGTAAGGAGCTTGCTTGGGAAGCTCCTCCATGTCTCACCACTCCAGGTGAAGTGCCCCAAGTCGCGCGGAAGCCCTTCGTGCACAACCCCAGCCAGGCGATTGGCGCTGAAGCCCTTTGCATCTGCTGCGGACGTGCGCGAGAAGAAGGTGGGACATTTAGTCCCACCTCGGAAGCTGACGAGAGGGAGGTGCCACTTAAATTGAATTTGTGAATTAGCCTTGTCGCCTCAAATCCACGGGGTAAGGTCCCACTCACCCGACCCGGTCTCGTCTGTGACCCACACCTCTGCTGACCTGGCCTGACCCGACTACCCGTGCACTCCTCACCCACCACCGCACGCTGGTGGGCCTGGTCCCGAGCACGCATACCCAACCAAATAACCCAAGTCTGGGAGAGCAATCCTGAGAGCGAAATAGAGAGAGACGTGGGGAGGATAGGGGTAGGTTTTGCGTCGCTCTGTGCAGGGAAAGAAGGAGAAGGCAGGAGCAGCTAAGGGAGAAGAAGGTGGTGCTGAAGAGGAGAAGGCGCAGTAGAGAGCAGCTGAAGGAAGGACTTAGCCGCGGAAAGAAGAAGAAGAAGGCAGAGGAATGAGCCAAAGAAGAAGAAGAGAACTGTAGAGTAGAGGAAGGAGAAGCTGAAGACGCAGCCAATGCCTAAGGCAAGGAAGAAGAAGGAGGAGGCGCAGCATCTCAAGAAGAGAAGAAGAAGAAGCCAAAGAGGAAAGCCAAAAGAAGAAAAGAGTAGGAAGGAGCTGCATCAGAGAAGAAGAAAGGAAAGCCAAGGAGAAGGGAGGAAGAAGAAGAAGGCTCAGCACTGTAGCAGTCATCAATTAAGGCGTCTGATTCAAAGAATCAGACGTCTAGAAAAGGAAAGACAGAGAAAGAAGGAAGAGAGAAAGCAAAGAAAAAGAAAGAAAAGAGAAAATCTATTTCTTTTTACATTTTTTCTCTCTAGCATTTATCTTCATTGAACATCTTTCAAGTAGAAATTTGAGATTGTGATTTTCTGCTTCTAAATACCAATTTGCTTCATGAGTTCGACCTCGAAAGTTTTTGAATTTCGAGTAATAAAAATTGTTATTTGTTCATACGCTTTGTCAACTATACTACAACAAGGTTAATTTAAAACACGAAAATGCGATACGAACATCGGGGATAGGCGGTCTACTACTGGTTTCTGTACCTTTGTTGCTAGGAGCTTGATAACCTGGAGGACTAAGAAACAAAGTGTTGTTTCACGCTTTAGTGCTGAGTCTTAGTACAGTGCTATGACACATACTGCTGCTGAGATGATATGGATCATTTTTCTGTTACGAGATCTTCATGTTGATCTTCAGGAACCTATGGAGATGCATTATGACAATCGGGTTGCCACCTACATTGCAAACAATCCTATATTCCATGAGAGAACAAAACATGTAGAAGTGGATTGTCATTACACCAGGAGTTTGATTCAATAGGGTATGCTTCGTACTACTTGTCTTGCCTCCTCAGATTAGATTGTTGACATGTTTACCAAGTCATTGCCATGTCCCCAGTTTGAGAAGTGTAGAAACAAGCTGAGCATGATGGATATATATGCTCCAACTTGAGGGGGAGTGTTGAGTTATGTTTATATTTATGTTTGTAAGGGATGCTATGTTATTTTATTTTGATTAGCGGGTTTATGATATACTTTTTCCCACACCTATATAGAGGTGTAGGAACTTATTGGTAATGATAGAAAAAATTTATTCACTTCAACTGATTACTCATTTTTCTTATTATCATAATACTTTCATTACTATTCTTAGGGTTTGTATATTAGCCCTCTTCTTCTAAGGTTTACAAATTTATTTTTACTCCTACAATAAAGCGTAGGTTAAAAGATTACCATAAACTCTTTCCTTTTATTAATCTTACCATCTACGTGGATTTTTTTTTTTGTTTCTCCCCTTTTTCCACATATAAATTGTAGCAACACCACCGACAAGTTTTTATTGTCATAATGTTTTGCTATAAGACTCTTACTTATCTATCTCAAGCCTTTTTTTTTTTGTTGCCACTTTGTTTAAATCAAATTAAGTGTTTAAGTAAATAATAATAATAATAGTAATAATAATAATAATAATAAATCAAATTAAAATGTTCCATCTCCTAACTCTCGATTTCTTCTTCCCTCTCATTTATTTCTACTCTACTTTCTCATTTACTTCATCCTCTAAATATAAGAATAAAATGATTGCAAAATTAGTTACAATGAGTTAGTGAAATTAGAACATTTCAATGGTGCAAACTATGAAATGTAGAGTTGTAGAATTTGTTACAATCTAATGCATGACAATCTTCATCACGTGATCGTTAAAACTATCCAGAAATTGTCTGATAATTCGACTACAGAGGAAATTAAGACCCATGAATTGTGGGAGAAAAATAATAATAAGGCATGAAGTTTTATGTTAATTCATATGGATGATAACTTGATGAGAATTTTTGAAAGTTATTAAAATTCATACGATTTATGGAACACTGTGAAAGAAAATACCACTCCAAATTGGAAGTGAATATTCAACTCCTATTTCATAAGTACAACTCATGCAAGATGAAGGAAAATGACAGCGTAGTTAATCACATGAATAAAATGATTACCATGGCTAAGGATCTTATAGCTATAGACTCAAGAGATTGCTGGTGGCAACTATTTTAAATAGTTTGCCATCATCTTTTAATATGGCTGCCACACCTCGTAGGCTCAGTGACATCGTTAAGAATGTGGTCAATCTTCTTTCTCAGTTGGCAATGGAATAGGACTTTGGCCAATCAAAAGAAGACATCGATAGAGGTCTTCAAAGTTAAACATGAGGACGAAGAAAATGTGGTGTAGAACACAAAGCGGTTAGGATCCTCTAAGGCTCAGTTCAAAGGGAAGCATGGGAAAATACCATGAGGTGCCTATGATAACTGTGGGAAGTTTGGCTACTTTAAGGCCAATTGTCCAAGTGGAAAAAGGGCAAATGCTTCCAAGAGCCAAGAACGAAAAGGCCAAAACAAGACGGAATATGTCACAGTGGTGGAATGCAACTCTGCTATGACTGATTTCAAAGGATGGTGGATTGACTGTAGTGAGGCTTGCCACATTTCAAAGACAAAAGAGAGCCTGATAGACTTCAAAGAACTAAAGAAAGGGGAACAATGAGTATACATGGGGAACAACACCTATTTGGATGTTGAAGGTGATAAAATATATAGGCTAGATCTGGGAAATAATATCATGGTTGTAACATCCCAAAATTCAGTCTTCGAGTCATTTCAAAGTGGTTCGGGTTCGAACCCGAAAATCCAGTTAGGGTTTGATGCTGGTGTCAAAACTCCCTTAAATTGTCAAGAATCGTGTATTTCGAGTCAAACCCTAGTCAAACTTTGTCAAAAGGGTGCCATGTGTGGTATCATTAGATTCCTTTTGTCGCAAGCTTTCCGGCGATGCTTGTTTCTCATGATTCTGAGGTGTATAGCTTAGGTTAGGGTCAAAAGAAGTCACCAAGGACCTAAATGTAAGGTAAACCTAACCCTAAGGGCAATTTGGGTATTTCACCCAACTAAACCTATTCACAACCGCCCTTAAGGCCTACTTAAGGATCCTGTAGGCCCATTGGGACATCATTAGCCTCCAACTCTCTCAAATTAAGAGAGAAAGGGAGAAGAAAAACCATAGTTTTTCTTCTTCAAAAATCAAAAATTTATTCGTAGGGACCTAGTTGTGATTCTGCACAACCTAGGGTTCCCACTACAAATTTCACAACAACAGCGGTGGTGCACAATGATAGAACGACACATGTGACGTGGCAACGTCGGTGTGCGGAGCATCAGAGCGCGATGCATGGCAACACTCTTCGAATGCTCGTGCGCGCAGCTGCAGTGAGCGGGAATGCATCGATTCACGACGCGTGGCGGCATTAACGGTTGCGGACGGGCGCGCGGCAATCCGCGATGCGAGGCGAGCGCTAATCCAAGCGTGACGTGGGGTGCATGAGTGGACGCATGTGCAGGCGCGTCAACTGGCGCGTGCGTGGGCGTTTTGACCTGACTCTTGACCCCATCGCGCTATTTTGTCTAGTTCGAGGCCTTCCCGACCTCGGATTTTAACAAACAAGATACCGTTGGAATGGTATCGACGTGTACTACGCATTGGTATGATCTGATTCCACTTTTGATTTGTTTCTTCTTATCAGAAAATTAGAAACATAATTAGGTGTGCCTTACCCCATAGTGGATCCGATTGAACTAGGTCTTCTTCCCAATGGCATGGATCCCAAGGCAGACGTGGATATTGTTTCCAGGCCTAGTGAGCACGGTTCGGAGTTACTGTGACCCTTCAGTGACATTAGTTAGTGTTAAGACCCGTGCTGTTTGAGCCCTTTAAGACGTCTGGAACTTGAGTCAGACGTCTAGACACCATCCCAGATGTCTGGAAATCGAAATTTTCGTGTACGAGCTCGCATCTACGCGTGTGCTGCACACAGACAGTACGCGTCCCTCGTTTTCTCCTCCTTCTCTCTCCTCTCGACCGATGAAAACCCTAACCCCACACCTTATATAAACCCCCCTCCTCTCCCTCGTTTCACCCCACTTCCAGCCACTTCCCTCCTTTCTCCAGCGAGAGCAGCAGAGCGACGAGCGGTGGAGTGGAGCGGCGTGAGAGGAGAGGAGCAGCGTGAGAATGAGAGGGGAGTAAGCTGCGAGCTCGCGTAGGAGCTCGCCGATGAGCTCACGGTCGATCGGCGCGTGCGCAAGGCGGAGGAGTGCATCGAGGACGTCCTCCCGGACACTGCTGCAACTACAGCAGCAGGCGAGTGGGCGCGGCGCAGCCACACGCGACGCAAGAAGGCGAAGGCAGGTTCTAATTCTGGGATTCTCCCAGAATCAGACGTCTGGGGTGACCGCCAGACGACGGTGAGGATGTCTGGAGGAGGTTCCAGACGACTGAGAGGTAAGCTTCACAAACATACGTCTCCTTTGTGGATAGGGCCATGCAGGTTGTTCCGCCGAGACACTGTTTCATGCCTTTTTGAGAAGATTTCGCTTGATTTGCATAAAGGTTGCTTCGGGAAGGCACGGGACACGCCCACCCACGCAGTTTGGACGTCTAGGCGAGGCACCAGATGACGGGAAGCATTTCCAGACGCCCGGAGAGGTGGTCGGACATCTGAAACTGGGTCCAGATGGTCCAGCGGAGTTCCTGGATGTCTGAGGAGTAGCGTAGAACTGAGGTATGGCTCTGGACTCTTTTAAGACGTTTGAAAGTTTTTCCAGACGTCTGGTATAAGTCAGAATCCCTGCTTTTGACCCGTTTAGGGTCCGTTTGAGGTCCGATTTCCGCAATTAAGATACCGATGTTTCCCGCATGATTTCCTCTACTTGTTGGAATACTTCTATACTGTTTTGAGTATTCTTTTGTGATTGATCCTTGTAATAGGATCTCGTTCCGTAGCGAGTTTGGGGTTTGCTGAGGCATGTGGACCTACCGATCAAGCCCCCATTACTCCTAGGTTTACTGGTAGAGTGGCTTCCCCTTAATTTAATTGAAACTAATTTTCATGTGCGGAATGAATGTTTAGAACCTATGATATGGCATGAATCCTATGACAAGAAACACTTGAGATGTTTATAATGGATGATTGACTTGCAGTCTTGAATGAGTAGATAAAATGATAACAATTGTCAATAAATAAATAACAGCTACCTATGAAATGTAAAGTATTAATGCTAGCAAACTGTTGAATGTGAATTTCTGTTATTTACGGTAAATGACATACTATGAGCTGCATGTATATAAATTGAGAATGAAAAAGTGAATGTTGGAAATACGAGCCATTTGTGAATAAACCAAAGATGGAATAGAGTTACAAATTGCATGTGTATAACCTGAGAACGGAAATAGAAATGATGAAAACTGCTATGGAATGGCCTAAAGAATATGAGGCTGAACCCTACGGGGAATTAGGAGTAGAGCTCCTAGAAATAATTGGAATGGAACTGGAACTGTGAATGGGGAAGTAAGCTGGCCCTTGAGTATGGAGTACCAAGGAGAGCGACTGTCCTCCTGTTTAGTGTAGAGCGGAGCTAGCCTCCCTTGGGTTGGGAGCCGGGGTTAGGATTGGCCACTCTATACAGACTTTTTGGCCCTCGTGTACACTCTACCGGGGATAGCTACTAGTGTAGGGAGAGAGCTAGCCACCCCACGGGGCCCAGGGTTCAGCCAGCTGCCCTACATCGACTTGTTAGGCCCACTAGGCAAACCAGGGTAGTCAGGCGAGGGTGCGCGGATTGTGGAGGGGCGAGACTCATGTTTGGTTCTTAGGGGCTAGACCCCTGTTGCTGACAGGGCTATGCCCTATACTGGTTTCGTGCTGTGCTTTGGGTGCACCCGCTAATGGAAACGACTGACCGCGTGCCAGTGCGGAGTAGCTACCCGTGCGCTTATCGCACGTGCCGTAGTCACCGTTACATCTGTCTGTGACCTCGGGGTGTTTGACTGGGTGTAGGACCACCACGGGGGACTCTCCTGGCCGGGAGAGCACCACGTGCGACTTCTACTCTTTGGAAAAGACTGCAATAAAGATTGTTCCCACGAAGAACATTCGAGATCAAGAAAGAGACCTGATAAATAAACCAAGTGGTGAAAGAAAGAATAATTAGTGAAAGAAAGAAAGAAATTGAAAAACAACAGCTACTTGCCCACCTTTACTGTTTTAGTTAGTTGGTTGCCACTCTACTTAGCGTTCGCTGATTTCGTGTACTCATAACCTTTTTCAGGTCCAGGTGTAGAGCAGCCAGAGCCTACGGCTGCAGAGGGTGCTGGGCCCAATAGAGCCCAGTAGTTGTAGCTTCCTGTTGTACTCCTTTTCCAGTTGTAGTGAGTAGTTTATTGCACTTTTGTACTCTTTCATTTTGAACATTATATTCCTGTACCCGTTTACTTTTCTACTGTTGTGGTGGTGTGTACTGTAGTAGTTTACTTCTTTACTGCTGTACTTTTGTTACTGTTAGTAGCTAGCATGGTGAATGTGGTTTGTTTTACTGCTTTTTGTTTACTTTCTCTTTGGACGACTGGGTCTTGGGATTAGTTGAGTCGGTCCGGTCTTGTGTCCTGTAAGGATTCAGGAATCGGGTCGTAACAAGATGGTATCAGAGCAAGGTCATCCCGAGAAGTGAATCAATTAGCTTGAGATAACCAATTCACGTGCTTGTAACTAGAGTAACCACCACAACGTACCTTTTGACATCTGTTCTGAGGTTCTTTTGTTGAATGTCAGTTAGATTTGACGTCTTCCTATTTCGTTTTTCGCGTCTCTTTGCAGGAGATGCCTCGACGTGGAGCCATTGAGGCGGGTCGCGGATGCTGCTGTGGACGAGGTCGGAGGGGCGGACGCGTTGAGCCCGACGTCTCAGTGGCTCAGCCACTGCTCCTGGGCGTTCAGGCCCAGGACCTCGCCCAGCTGATACGGAAGATCGTACGAGAGTAGCTCCACCCGCCCCCACCGGCCTCTCCCTGGGGTTGCAAAGGAGGAGTCCTCTGTGGGATTACGAGACAGACATAGTGCTGGATGTGGGGGAGGGGGTGGTCTTCTACCACCCCCGCCGTCCTCTGACACTTCCAAGGACGAACTCTCTTTGCCTGGAGGCGTACCAGTTTCCCCGCTTCAGCACCATTACGAGCTTTTCGGACAGTTCCGGAAGCTGAAGCTCCCCTCCTTCAAGGGGATGAGGACCCGACCGAGGCGGAGGACTGGCTCGAGTAGATCGAGAACGTGTTTGACACCCTTCGCCCCCTGCAGAGTGCCGCGTGGCCTTTGCCACGTACCAGTTGGAGAGCGCGACACACAAGTGGTGGAGGGCGATCAGAGGGCAGGAGAGGGCCGAGCCGACTTGAGACCAGTTCGTCACCCTCTTCTGCGAGCAGTACTTTCCCCAGACGTGGCAGGATCAGAGGAGTCGGGAGTTCCACACTCTCCGCAAGGGGACGATGACCGTGAGTGCGTATCACACGCATTTTCTGGAGCTGTCTCGTTTCGCCGCGACAGCTGTAGCTACTGAGGAGGAACGCCTTTGGAGGTTCACCAAGGGGCTCTGACTTGCTATTCGGGGGTATGTCAAACCCCTGAAGCTGCCTACATTCTCGAGTGTGGTGGAGGCAGCTATGACATATGAGGAGACCAACCCGGTCGCACGTGACACTGACAGCAGACGGAAGAGGCCCTACCAGCCAGACTACTCACAGGGCCGGCAAGAGAGGAGGCACGCGGCGCCCACAGGAGAGCCGTCACGCTTTGCAGGGCCGTCAGTGGCCAGCTGCCAGCACTGGACCCCCGCCCAGCCGTCAGCAGGGACCTACCGAGGGCGGGAGTCGAGTTCCCCTTTGCTACCAGTGTGGCTAGCCCGGCCACATTAGGAGGGACTGCCCATCTAGGGCTGGAGGTCAGCAGATGCTCCCCGCACCGAGAGCTAGAGGACAAGCAGGGGGCCGTGGTTCCCAGGTGCATGGGGGAGGTCAGCAGTCGCGGGGAGGGTATCGGCCAGCGGCTACCCATCCGACGCAGAGTGTGGCTGCTTCGTCCGCACCTAGAGCTCAGGGGCGTATTAACGTCCTGACACACAGAGACGCCAGAGCTTCAGGCTCAGTGGTGGCAGGTATGGTTACAGTTTCTGGCAGACTATTTTACACACTTTTTTATTTCGGCACCACACACTCGTTTGTTACTGCTAGTTTTGCTGTTAGTTTGGGGTAGGACTATGTTTTTTAGAGGATCCGTTTGTGATCAGAGGTCCAAGTGGTCAGCTGTTTGTAGTTGAGGAGGTTTACACAGCCTGTGAGGTCAGTGTTGGGGGACACAGCCTCCCTGCTGATCTGATTGTGATACCGATGGAGGATTTTGGCATGATTCTGGGGATGGACTGGCTGTCCGCTTACCACGGTTTGGTGGACTGTTTTGAGAGCAAGATCGTCTTCTCCATACCGGAGTTGCCTTCTTTTGAGTTTCACCGACAGCCAGTGGACGAAGGCTTCAGGTGCATTTCTGGACTTCGGGCAGCGAGACTTTTGGGCCAGGGGTGCGAGGGCTTTCTGGCTTGTGTAGTGGCAGAGCCCAGTCCCGTGGAAGACTTTCAGAGTATCCCAGTGGTCAGAGAGTACTCCGAGGTGTTCCCAGAGGAGTTGCCAGGACTACCGCCTGAGCGTGAGATCAAGTTTGAGATCTCACTGGTACCAGGGACCAACTCCATTTCTACAGCACCTTTCAGGATGACACCACTTGAGCTGTGAGAGCTCAAGTCCAAGTTGCAGGACCTTCTGGAGAAGGGCTTTGTGAGGCCCAATGCATCTCTGTGGGGAGCCCCGGTATTATTTGTGAAGAAGGATGGTACCCTATGCGTTTGTGTGGACTACAGACAGCTGAATCGGGTCACCATTAAGAACAGGTATCCGCTGTCGAGGATTGACGACTTGTTTGACCAGTTGCGAGGTGCCACGGTATTCTCCAAGATAGAATTGAGGTCTGGCTACCACTAGTTGAGGATCAAGGAGACCGACGTCTCCAAGATAGCTTTCCGCACCCTGTACGGACATTACGAGTTTTTGGTCATGCCGTTTGGGCTGACCAACATCCCCGCCGATTTCATGGACTTGATGAACCGGGTGTTCAAACTATTTCTAAATCAGTTCGTGGTGGTATTTATCGATGATGTGCTCATCTACTCTCGGGACCAGGCGCAGCACGGACAACACTTGCGGATGGTTTTGGACACATTGAGACGACGTAGGCTATATGCCAAGTACAGCAAGTGCGAGTTCTGGTTGAGGGAGGTGACCTTCTTAGGTCATGCGATTTCAGAGAATGGCTTGGCTGTGGACCCAGCCAAAGTTGAGGTAGTGCTCAGTTGGGAGAGACCACGTACAGTGACAGAGATCCGCAGTTTCTTAGGACTGGCAGGCTACTACCTATGGTTTATCAGGGGTTTCTCACAGATTGCACGTCCTATGACACAATTAACTAGGAAGGACTTGCTCTTTTCTTGGACAGACGCTTGTGAGGCATGTTTTCAAGAGCTGAAGGAGAGGCTGACTTCGGCTCCCATGCTTACCATCCTAGATAGCAGTGGCGATTTCGTTGTATACACAGATGTCTCTTTGCAGGGGTTAGGGTGTGTGCTCATGCAGCGGGGTCACGTTGTCACTTACGCTTTGCGGCAACTAAAGTTCCATGAGCATAGCTACCCTACCCACGACCTAGAGCTGGCAGTTGTCGTCTTCGCACCTAAGACTTGGAGGCACTACCTGTACGGTGAGACTTTTGAGATTTTCACAGATCATAAGAGCCTCAAGTACTTGTTAGATCAGAAGGAGCTTAACATGAGACAGAGACGGTTAGAGCTCCTGAAAGACTATGACTGCAACATTTTCTACCATCCAGGGAAGGCCAATGTGGTGGCTGACGCCTTGAGCCGGAAGGCACCCGCTCACTTGGCCAGTTTACAGGCACAGAGTTGGAGACTCATGGAGGAAATGGGCAGTTGGTGACCCTTAGAGTTACTGGGGCACTGTGCGGCAGTGACTGTGACACGACAGACGAGGCCAGAGCTGATAGACCACATCATTACAGGACAGATGGTAGACTCATACCTGCATTCGTTGCGTGACAGAGTACTGTCAGGGGACCCTGGAGACTTCTCCTTTACCGACGAGGTGTTGTGCATGAGGGGACGTTTGTGCGTTCCCTAGGACGAGGAGCTATTGAAAGAGCTCCTGACTGAGGCACACGGTTCCAGGTTCACCATACATCCCAGGAACACAAAGATGTATCATTATCTGAGACATGAGTTTTGGTGGAGGGGAATGAAGTGGAATGCAGGTGAGTTCATGCAGTAGTGTTTAGTATGCCAGTAGGTGAAGGCCGAACATCAGAGGCCTGCAAGGCCGTTGCAGCCACTTCCAATGCCAGAGTGGAAGTGGGAGAGCATCACCATGGACTTGGTGGTGGGTTTGCCCATTACCCAACGAGGACACAACGTAGTCTGGGTGATTGTAGATAGATTGACGAAGACGGCACGTTTCTTGTCGATCCAAGTCACTTTGGGACCAGCACAGTTGGCAGAGAGGTATATTTGCGACGTGGTACGTCTGCACGGAGTTCCGCGTGAGATTGTATCCGACCGGGATACCCGTTTTACGTCCTAGTTTTCGGCTGAGTTTTAGCAGGCCTTGGGGACACGGTTGAGGTTCAGTACAGCATACCACCCCCAGACGGATGGACAGTCGGAGTGCACGATACAGATGCTTGAGGACCTTTTGCGTGCTTATGTACTGGACTGAAGGGGCTCTTGGGAGGAGCACTTGCCTTTAGCGGAGTTTGCATATAATAACATCTATCACTCGAGCATCGGCGTGGCACCCTAAGAGGCTCTGTACGGACGGAGGTGTACTGCACCCTTGAGTTGGGTTGAGGTGGGGACCAAGTAGGAGGTTGGCCCCAGGCTGATTCGGCAGAGTTAGGAGGTGATTGAACAGATACACAAACGACTTCGCACTATCAGGAGTAGACAGAAGAGCTTTGCCGATCGGAAGCGCAAAAAGGTGCAGTTTGAGGTTGGGGATCACGTCTTCCTTCGTGTTTCGCCCATGAAGGGCCTGCAGCGGTTTGGGGTGAAAGGGAAGCTCGCGTCGAGGTTTGTGGGGCCCTTTGAGGTCCTGGAGTGGGTTAGACCCGTTGCTTACAGGCTTGCCCTTCCTCCCCAGCTTTCTGGTGTGCACGACGTGTTCCACGTGTCCAACCTCAGGGAGTATGTCGCCAATACCAGTCATGTTCTAAGCCACGAGAGTGTTGAGGTGGGTGACGACCTGACCTACCCCGAGCGACCAGTGCAGATACTAGACAGAGCCATCCGGAGTCTGAGACAGAAGCAGGTACCCCTAGTGAAGGTCTTGTGGAGGAGCCAGAGGTATGAGGAGGCTACCTGGGAGTCTAAGGCAGCGATGCGAGAGCGGTACCCGGAGCTCTATGAGGGTATGTCTTTTCGGACCGGCTTAGGTCCTCTTTGAGTTACGCGTATGTTTTTCTTTTTCCACACCCTAACTAGCTCAAGTTTCAGGGACGAAACTTCCTTTGAGTTTGTTATGTTGTTAAGATCTGTGCTGTTTGAGCCCTTTAAGACGTTTAGAACTTGGGTCAGATGTCTAGTCAGACGTCTAGAGACCTTCCTAGACATTTGGAAATCGAAATTTTCGTGTACGAGCTCGCGTCTGCATGCGTGCTACGTGCAGACAGTACGCGTCCCTCATTTTCTTCTCCTTTTCTCTCCTCTCGCCCGACGAAAACCCTAACCCCACACCTTATATAAACCCCCCTCCTCTCCGTTGTTTCACCCCACTTCCAGCCACTTCCCTCCTTTCAACAGCGAGAGCAGCAAAGCGACGAGCAGCGGAGAGGAGCGGCGTGAGAGGAGAGGAGCAGCGTTAGAAGGAGAGGGGAGTAAGCTGTGAGCACGCGTGGGAGCTCTTCGGTGAGCTCACGGCCAGTCGACGCGTGCACAAGGCGAAGGAGTGCATCGGGGAGGTCCTCCCCGACATTGCTGCAACCGGAGCAGTAGGCGAGCGGGCGCGACACAACCACGCGTGGTGTGAGAAGGCGAAGGCAGGTTCTGGTTCTGGGATTTTCCCAGAATCAGACATCTGGGGTGACCGCCAGACGACGGTGAGGATGTCTGGAAGAGGTTCCAGATGACTGAGAGGTAAGCTTCGCGAACGTACGTCTCCTTTGTGGATACAACCATGCAGGCCGTTCTGCCGAGGCACTGTTTCGTGCCTTATTGAGAAGATTTCACTTAATTTGTGTAGCGGTTGCTTCGGGAAGGCACGGGACACGCCCTCCCACGCAGTTCGGATGTCTAAGCGAGGCACTAGACGATAGGAAGCATTTCCAGACGTTTGGAGAGGTGGTCATCTTCTGGAACTGGGTCCAGACGGTCCAGCGGAGTTCCTAGATGTCTGAGTAGCGCAAAACTGAGGTATGGCTTTGGACACTTTTAAGACGTCTGGAAGTTGTTCCAGACGTCTGATATAAGTGAGAATCCTTGTTTTTGACCCGTTTAGGGTCCGTTTGAGGTCCAATTTCCGCAATTAAGATACCGATGTTTCCTGCATGAATTCCTCTACTTGTTGGAAACTTCTATACAGTTCTGAGTATTCTTTTGTGATTCATCCTTGTGATAGGACCTCGTTCCGTAGTGGGTTTGGGGTTTGCTGAGTAACGTAGACCTGCCGATCAAGCTCCCATTACTCTTGGGTTTACTGGTAGAGTGGCTTCCCCTTAATTTAATTGAAACTAATTTGCATGTGCAGAATGAATGTTTAGAACCTAGGATATGGCATGAATCCTAGGATGAGAAACACTTGAAATGTCTGTAATGGATGATTGACTTGCAGTCTTGAATGAGTAGATAAAATGATAACAATTGCCTGTAAATAAATAACAGCTGCCTGTGAAATGTAAAGTATTAGCGTTAGCAAACTGTTGCATGTGGATTCCTATTGTTTACGGTAAATGACATACTATGAGCTGCATATATATAAATTAAGAATGAAAAGGTGAATGTTGGAAACACGAGCTATCTGTGAATAAACCAAAGATGGAATAGAGTTACAAATTGCATGTGTATAACTTGAGAACGGAAATAGAAATGATGAAAACTTATATGGAATGGCCTGAGGAATATGAGCATGAACCCTACGGGAAATTAGGAGTAGAGCTCCTGGAAATAATTGGAATGGAACTGAAACTGTGAATGGGGAAGTGAGCTGGCCCTTGAGTACGGAGTACCAAGGAGAGCGACTATCCCCCTATTTAGTGTAGAGCGGAGCTAGCCGCCCTTAGGTTGGGACCCGGGGTTAGGATTGGCTACTTTGTAGAGACTTTTTGTCCCTCATGTACACTGTACCGGGGAGAGCTACTAGTATAGGGAGAGAGCTAGCCACCCCACGGGGCCCGGGGTTCAGCTAGCCGCCCTACATCGACTTGTTAGGCCTGCTGGGCAAACCAGGGTAGTCATGCGAGGGTGCGCGGACTGTGGAGGGGCAAGACCCCTGTTAGTGAGAGGGCTATGCCCTATACTGGTTCCATGCTGTGCTTTGGGCGCACCCGCTAACGGAAACGATTGACCGCGTGTCAGTGCGGGGTAGCTACCTGTGCGCTTATCGCGCGTGCTATAGTCATCGTTACGTCTGTCCGTGACCTTAGGGTGGTTGACTGGGTGTAGGACCACCACAGGGGACTCTCCCGGCCAAGAGAGCACCACGTGCGACTTCTACTCTTCGGAAAAGACTGCAATCAAGATCGTTCCCATGAGGAACATTCGAGATCAAGAAAGAGACCTGATAAATAAACCAAGTGGTGAAAGAAAGAATAATTAGTTAAAGAAAGAAAGAAATTGAAAAACAACAGCTACCTACCTACCTTTACTATTTTAGTTAGTTGGTTGCCACTCTACTCAGCGTTCGCTGATTTCGTGTACTCATAACCCTTTTCAGATCTAGGTGTTGAGCAGCCAGAGCCAACGGCTACAGAGGGTATTGGACCCAGTAGAGCCCAGTAGTTGTAACTTCCTGTTGTACTTCTTTTCCAGTTGTAGTGAGTAGTTTATTGCACTTTTGTACTCTTTCATTTTGAACATTATATCCCTATACTCGTTTACTTTTCTACTGTTGTGGTGGTGTGTACTGTAGTAGTTTACTTCTTTACTGCTGTACTTTTGTTACTGTTAGTAGCTAGCATGGTGAATGTGGTTTATTTTACTGCTTTTGGTTACTTTCTCGTTAGACGACTGGGTCTTGGGATCAGTCAAGTCGGTCCGGTCTCTTGTCCTGTAGGGATTCGGGAACCGGGTCGTAACAGGTAGGGTAGTCTACCCATCTTTCAATTCAGCCAATTTTTTTTAGATACTTGTGGACTCGTCCTGTGCAATCTTTTTCCATATACCACCTTGGTTAGCATATGTTCTCCTTTTTGCTGAGATTAGAACCCCTCCAGTGTTTTCCCTGATTTTTGGGCACTTAAAATGAGAAATAATATGTTTTATGTAAATGATGTAGATTAATGATCACATGTACCCTTGTTATCGCATACATAAAACGAACTCTATTTTTAGTAAAATAAGTTTTGTTATTTTCAGTAACTTCTAAATAACATGGGACCACTGTTACAAGATTGAATCTACTTGTAAAAGAATAAGTTAAAGGATAATGTGAATAATTATAAATCCTAAAATTAGTAATATGAAATTACTAAGGATTTTCTAAATTAACAAAATAAGAGATACAATTCTCAGGAAAATAAAAGATTAGATAACTGGTTTCAACCTCGCTACTTGTCGGGATTTCGACCACAGCTTTAGGTCTTTTTAGACCAGGTTCAGAGGTAGGTTTAGGGAGTTGCTGGCCTTCCTACGTCTCTTTGGTTAGGCTTAACGGCCAACTGGGATAACAAATTTGAAAGGCTCGAGGTTTGGAGCAATTTTTTCGGCTGGTGGGTGGGTCATTGGTTGTCTATAGTTCAGCGTACACACCGTTTATACGTGTTCACACTACTCCACGTAACCGTCACCCCTTTCCGCAATGACCCCAGGGTGATAGAGTGTGGCGACTCGATGGATATAAACAGCTCTCCCGGCTAGGAGGGTGGCTTATATCGGTCTTGCACCATAGGAAGTTACACAAAATCATCTCGTGCCTGAGACATTGATTAACAGTTTGAGAACAATAAGAATATGGGAAAATTACATAAAAGGGACTAGATATAAATAAGATTGTAAATAGATGAACTATCAAAATAGTGCTTTTTTACTGTACTATGTTACTTGTTTAGTTGTACTATACTCAATTTTCATTGACGTTGTCTTAGGTCCCGTACTCAGCTGTTGCTGAGTAATCAAGTGTTGCGGCTGCTGCTGGTCAGACCTTCACAGAACCGGATCCTATCTGAGGAGACGATTCATATTGAGCCAGTGACTCATAGTTGTAGTTACTTTTTCGCTAGTAGAATTTTATTTCTTGTCTTTTTGGTAGCTGTATGAGACTCATATATTTCTGCTCCAGGAGAATTTTGCTTTCATTGTCAGCACTTTTTGTTTTCTTCATTTAATGCTTTATGAATGAATGTTGGCTATTGATGTTTATGACTTTATGTTGGGTGACTGTGATCTTGTAGGTTTTCATGTTAGTTGTTAGTTGGTGACGGCTTTCTTGTCGTTGATGTGTTATATGCGTTGTAGTATATGACAAGAACGGTTACCAGTCTAATATGATTTATTACTCGGAATAGAAAGATTCCCGAGGTCGAACTCAGGGAGCAAACTATAATTCTATAAGCCTATAAATTCACAATATGAGGTTTTACAAAAATTAAGAGAGAGAGAGAGAAAGAAAGGGTGATTGGCTTCTCTTTCTTCAGCCAACTTTCTTCTTTCTTCTTTCTTCTTCTCTGCTTCTGTGGTTCCTCTTTCTCTTTTCTTATCTCTGATTTTCTTTTTCTTTTCTTTTGGGTTTTCTTCTTCCTTGCGGCTGCAGAGGCTTCTGCCTTCTCTTTTCTTCTTCAGCTGCAAGTCTTTCTCTAATTTTCTTCTCTCCTTTCTTCTTTTTCCTTCTTTTCTTCTGCTCTAGCCCTTCCTCTTCTTTCTTTCTCTTCTTCCTATCTTCTTCTTTAGCAGCTGCGGTTCTTCTCTACTCTGGCTGCTGACCCTCCGACGTTTGATTCAATGCTCAGACGGCTTAACTACGCGGCTGCTACAGTGCGGCTCCTCTTCTTTTCCTTCAGCTCCTTTCCTGTTTTTCTTCTTCCTTCTATCCTGCACACGCATGCAAATGTCAGTGCAAAACCTACCCCTACCCCTTCCCCGCGTCTCTCTCTCTCTCTGGATCTCTCTTTGGAAAGCTCTCTTAGAGCCGGGTAATCGGGTCGGGTTGCATGCCCGGGTCCAGGCGCACCGCCATGGGTGGTGCGTGAGGAGTGCACAGGAGTGTCAAGTCGGATCACCAAATCCGCGTGAGCAGTGCTGCGGATGAGGCGAGTGAATAGGTGAGGGACCTCACCCCGTGTGCTTTCGAAGGCGATAAGCCAATAGCACAAAAATAATTTAAGTGTGGGCGTGAGGTCACACACTTACGAGGTGGGACTAAAGTCCCACCTCCGATTTCAGGTGCCCGCAGGAGGAAGCTCCGCTAATTAGGGTTGCAGCAGAGGCCCTCGTCCCCAATTGCGAACCTGGGCGGGAGCGTGATGCCTTTCTGCGTCACTTGGAACCTGCGCCTGGGGCCGAAGAAGTCTGGAGCTGGTTCGCGGGGCAGCTCCAACTTGCTGTCAATGGAGGCGAGAAGGCGGAGACCTGAAATCATGAAGACAGCCTCATGGCCACATCAGACAACGCAGGGAGCTTCGCCAAAGGACGGCGAAGGCGGTGCGGGGGTTGGCAAGGGGCGAGAGTGCTTGCGGCCGTGCGCCTAGGGCACTCTACATGCTTGCGAATGGGTGTGTTCGGAAGGTGGTCTGGAGAGGTGCTGACGGTCAATGGAGATGGGGAAACTTTTCAGGGAGTGATGGTGGAGCTTCTGAGCTTGTCGGCGAGGGGTGGAAGGGTCTGTGGAAGTGGGGTGATCTCGCCGGAGATAGTGGCAGGAGGTGAGGAAGATGGCGATGGACGGTGATGGTCGGGGGGTTAAAAGTGAAATTTAGGAAGGGGGAAATAACAGGGCGAAAGAGAGGAAGGTTCCTACTTGTCTAATTGGCGAAGAGGGAGGGAGGTAGCACTTGGCGCGTACCTACCGGCGCTGAGGACGAAGGTGCCCAGGAGGGGGTTATCGGCGACGAGGAGATCTGAGGATGCTAGCTGGTGTGGCCTGGCGTGGGAAGACGGGGCAGAGTTGGCTCTACTACAGGTATGGCAGCAGAGCGACGGAAGGAGGAGGAAAGGGCCGCCGGAAGCTTAGGGCACTCTGACCGGAGAGAGAGGAGACGAAGGAGGGGGAGTTTCTCGACCAGAACTAGCTTGAAGGAGACGGCAGACCTTGCCGCTCCTTATAAAGGCGTTGGCGAGGGGAGAAGCGCAAGGAATCGACGTGGAGGTCTCGCCAGAGTATGGCCGGAAATGGACACCCATGCCTTTCGTGCGTTCGCACGAGAGGCATGGGAAGCTGCAGGTGGCAGGGGCGGGTCCCTGCGACAGAGGACGACGCAAGGAACCCCCTGTTCGTTCCTGAGAACGGCTGCCATGCCCTACGCGGCGCCATCCTCCGCGCAGGGTCGCCGGAGGTATTGCGCTGTGCAGAAATGGTAGGAAGGACCGTTCTGCAAAGAACGACGAGAAAGATAGGGGTCTAATTGAAAGGGTTTCAAAAGATAAGGGTCAAAAAGTAATTCAGGAGGACCAATTTGTAAAGTCAGTCAAGATGGTCATTTCTTAAGCCCAAATTTTTATACCAACCTAATTTGAACCTAAGGATTTTAATGGTGAAATTTGATTTTATGTTTGGTCATTTCTTAAGCCCAAATTTTTATACCAACCTAATTTGAACCTAAAGATTTTAATGGTGAAATTTGATTTTATGTTTGACCATGTTTGACTGGTTAATTTGCGTAAAAATCTAAATTAAGTGATAAATTGGGCATGGTTCTCAATTTATGTCAAAATAGGTTGCAAAGGCTAAATTGAAGGTTCTAGACCCTAAGGAATATTTTTATATGATTTTTAGAGGATTTATTTGATTTTTATTTTGCCTCGAACCTTGTGAATTAAAGCAGGTTTGTTTTAGGGTTACAGGATGTCATTTAATTCCCAAAAGTTACTATAACCCTTTTCAGATCAAATCATCCCACTTTCTTTCTTATTAAACTTATTTGACCTATTTTTAGACCCTTAATTACCCTATTTGAGCACTGCATTGGTAAAATTACAATTTTACCCCTTATGATTTGTCTTATTCTTTAATTTAGAACTCTCTGAGTTAAGCTTCTCTTTAGGTTTTGTAGGAGCTTCTTCACACTTATTTAGATTAAATTGTGCTAGTTAGGGTTCATGATGAGGCTCTCATCATTAGTATAAGGTGACTCGGGTCTCATCGGTTGGTGGGACTCGGGTCATCACAATGGTCCTTCAAGATGTTCTCTATATATCTAGGATCCATCGGAACCCCATTTCTATTTCTATGCTCTTAAAGAAGTTTGAAGTCTGTCTTTACAATAACTGTGTAACCATTGACAAGGATAGGAAAATCTTTGCCATGGGAAAATTTTTGTAGGGAGATGATTTATTCTATCTTAATGTTAGCTTTGAAGCAATGAAGGAAGTTTCTGATTATTCCTTATTTTATTTATCTATATATGATCTTTGGCACATGCAATTGGGACATCCAGAAAATACTAAGATGGATCAATTGGTTAAAATGAATTTAATACCTAACACTATAGGTGTAAGGACATTGCCCTGTGAACATTGTTTAATTGGAAAAATGACCAGAAAATCCTTTTAAGAAGGCATAAGGTCAAAGGAACTATTAGGCTTGATCCATTCTAACAAATGTGGTCTCTTAAGTATAAGTAGGCATGGAAATATGGACTATTTCATCACCTTCATTTATGATTATGCAAAGTACATTTATTTCTATCTCTTGGGAAGAAAGGTTAAAGCTTTTGACATGTTCAAGACAAACAAGACTGAAGTGGAGAAGAAATTGGGAAGACCAATTAAGACATTAAGGATAGATAGAGGTGGAGAATTCAACTCAAAGGAGTTCCATTATTACTGCATTTAAGCAAGCATTTGTAAGCAAATTACAATGCTTTATATTCCGCAACAAAATGGTGTTGCAAAAAGGAAGAATAAAATCCTGATGAATGTAGCAAGATGTATGTTATCTCATTCAAGTCTTTCAAAGAAATTTTAGGGAGAAGCAGTATTAACTGTTAACTACATATAGAACAGAATTCTACTAAGTCTGTTTAGTCTACCCCATATGAAATATGGACAAGTAGGAAGAGCCATCTCCAAATATGGGGATGTACTATATATGTCTGCATTCCAAGTCAACTGAGAGATAAATTAGACTTTAAGACATTAAAGTGCAGATTTATTGGATACAATGAACAATTAATCCAAAGCAGTGATTTAAATGTCGACGGCATGCCGCCGGTAAGGGGGTTTTTGGAGAAAGGGCATGCCGACACAAAGATAGTGTCGGTTTGCAGGGAAACCGTTGCCATGTCGAGGGTTTCGCCGGTATGCCGACAGTTGCCGACGAAACGGCGGCATGCCGACCGTCTGCTGAGCGACGCTGGGAATTGGAGCGATGGGAATTTGAAAAGGAATTGGAGGTTTAAATCTGAGGAAGAGGGACAGATTTAGGGTTCACACACACACGTTGATTTTTTGTCATATAGGCTCAAATAACCTGTAAATACGTTTCCAACGTCTTGATTTTATGTCATATAGGCTTAAATAACAATTATTTTTTGTTCATATAGGCTTACATACAACTGTAAATATGTTTCTAATATTTTGATTTAGTTGCCTTTCAAATTTTAATCATTTCTGTTATTTCTGTCGGCATGTATCGGCATGCCCTCGGCGTGCCTCAAAATGTCATTTTTTCGGACCATCGAAATCGTCGAAATCTGCCATCGAAAAATGGGCATTTCCACGGCATGCCTTCAGCATGCCCACGAAATGCATACCTACAATTTCATCGGCACGATGTTGAAATCGGCATTTTGAACTTTGATCCAAAGGTTATAGGTTCTTCCATAAATCTAAAGGTCTCATTGAAAGTCAAGATGCTACTTTTCTTGAAAATCAAGAAGAAAAGGAGCATGTAATAGAGGAAATAGAATCTCTTATCATCTTAGAGTATAAAGACGACGACTCTAAAGTGAGGTTAGAAGTAATGGATAATATTATTCATCCAGAAGTGGAAGATGAACCTATGATAAATGTTGAACCTTTGGAGGAAGTGGGTGGACTCATACAACCCACAAGTATAATCGGCAACAAGAGGCATAAAACATGACCCGCATGGATAGACGATTATTATCTGTATGAATGCGAGACGTTGTGTTACACTGTTTGTGAAGATACAAAGGACTGTACAAATCATGTATCTTTTGATGAAGCAATGGCTTCAAATGAGTCAAAATCATGGACAACCAACATGAGGGGTGAATTGGACCTAATTAAGAAAAATGGTCTCTGGGTACCACATGACCTGCTAGAAGGTAGGCAGTCCATAGGGTGCAAGTGGGTGTTCAAGAAGAAATATCGAATTGATGGTACTATTAAAAAATACAAAGTTAGATTAGTTTCTAAGGGCTATACCTAGAAAGTTGGAATAGATTTCCAGGAAACCCATTCTCCAGTAGCCAAATTTGCATCGATTAGGATGATCTTGGCAACAGTTATGTATATGGATTTGGAATTTTTCCAAATGAATGTGAAGACATCATTTTTCAATGGAGAATTGAGGGAGGATATATATATGCGACAACTTGATGGCTTTCAAGTGAAGGGGTAGGAGAATAAGGTGTACAAATTGAACAAGTTATTATGTGGTTTAAAGCAGTTTTTACGGCAGTGGTTTCTCAAATTCTATAAGGCAATTATTCAATTTGGATTTGTTGCAAATAAATTGGATAATTGTGTATATATTAAGAAAAGTGGGAGCAAGTTTGTTATATTATCATTATATGTGGATGACATTATGCTTGACGGAAATGATATGGTAATGCTCAATGAAACTAAAGAAAAATTGAATGCTGAATTTGAGATAAAAGACATGGGTAACACATCCTATGTTCTTGGAATTTAAATAACTAGAGATAGAGGCTCAAAGAGTTTTGAGTCTAAGCCATGAAAAATATTTGCATACCGTCCTTAAAAGGTTTGGAATGCAAGATAGCACTCCAGCACCCACACCGCTTGTAATGGGAATGAGGCTAAGTAAAGGTCAATGTCCCCAAAAGGGAATAAAGCCACTAGATGTTCCATATGCACAAGTTGTTGGTAGTTTAATGTATGCAATGATTATACACGACCTAGCGTGGCTTATCCTATAAGCCTAGTAAGTAAATATCAAAGTAATCTCAAGCCAACACATTGGAAAGCTGTAAAGAGAATTTTGAGATATCTGAAGGGTACTATGCAATTAAAATTGGTTTATCAAGCTGATTTACTTACTAAAGTTGGTTACTTCGATGCAGGTTTCAGAGGAGATGTGGATGATAGGAAAGCCACATCAAGTTATCTATTCATGTTTGGTGGTGCGGCTATTTCTTGGGGAAGCAAGAAGCAAAGTTGTTTATCTAAACATACACAAGAAGCTGAGTATATTGCATGTAGCATGGCTACCACCCATGCAGTTTGGATCAAAAGTTTTCTTGAGAACTTAGACCTTGAATTGGTCAAGGGATCAATTAAAATGTATTGTGATAATCAAGCTGCAATAAGCTTGATTCACAGTGGGGCAAATAGTTTCAAAGGAAAGCATATCGAGATCCAATATCATTATATTCAAGATATCGTGATGAAACAAGAAATAAAGGTATCTTATATACCTACACGTGATATGTTAGCCGATTCTCTTATAAAGGGTCCAATTAGAACTTTCATTAAACATGTTGGTTTAATGGGACTCAAGAATGAATGAGTCATGAGATTGAGTATACATGGATAATGAACTTTAATGAACATCTCTAAGAAGATAGATACTACATGAATAGTGGGAGTGTGGACTATCCTTGACTATTTTGGTTAAGTGGGAGATTTAGAACCGCTACAAGGGGAATCAAATCACTCTTAAATGACCTCAGTGGTTAAGAAACCGAAAATCCATGAATACAAAGAAAACATCGCAAGATTTTGAATTTGATAATGCATGAGATTAATATATTGGCATTATGATCTTAATAGGGCGGTTTTTGGGGGTGTACATGTCGTGGTATTGCCCTATATATATGGGTGCCTTTGAATGGAAGAGACACAACAACAAGAACAAGACACGAGTCCTGGGCGCCCCAAAATCCCTAATCGAGCTTCTCTCTAAGAATCTGTGTAACCAAAGTTTACACCCTGATCAGAAAATAAAGAAATGAAGACAACCATATTGAAAATTTACTAACTACATACCACTTGTCAACTTAGGCTTGCACATTTGGGATTACTGTTTGTGGTTCTCTCACCAGCCTAGAATCAACAAGTTATGAAGATTATTTCTTAAAATTCAAATCGTTACAACCATGGGCATGTTTTAAAGTTAGTGTTGTACAATTGAATTGAAGACACATCCTTCTTTTGGAAATTTATTTAATTTTCTTATTTCCAGAACAAGGACTGATTTACCCTACTCCAACCATGATCCATGAGCAAACCAATTAAAGACCTGAGGATAAAGCATCAACAAGTAACTAGTTGTCAGATTCTCACCCCTTGCTACCTTGTTCTCGTATAAACATATACTATTCATGACATGATCTTTTACAATAGGTGTATGTTGGAAGCAAAAAGCCAAGATGCTACAAGAAATTGGACAACAAAATGTTGACCTCATATGCTGGACATCCATGTTATTTCAGGTCCTTCCTCACCGTCCCAAGTTTGGCCCTCACCACCTCCAAATATCAATCCAAATTGCTTCTTGCAAACAGCCTGGTGAGCTAAATCTGGCATTAATATGTTTGGATTACCCATTGATGTGAGGCAGCTCTCAGCAGAACATTCAGCAATCATTGCGAAGCCATTTACAATCCCTTGTGGTTCCTCCGTAGGAAAGAGCATCTTTGGGATGTTGAGGGAACCTTCACCTGGTGCCCCAGTAGCTCCATTTGTAATGGTAGTGATTGGCAATGCGATAAAGTTGCAAGCCCTCTCAATTATGGTCTGGAAGTACTTATCCTGTGCCTTAACCCGAAGCTGAAGATGTCTTTGAACCTGGTTGGAAGTTCAATAGATAGTTCAGCTTGAAGTTTTTGGGGAACAAAATACATACTGATACTCACCAATAATAGTGAATTAGAAATCATTTATGCATTCCTATATCAATGCAAGAATGTTCTTATTCTTTTGTTCGTTCTATCATGTTGCAAACATGTAGAGTTTAGATTAAATACATGATGATTCCATCTATCTTGTGTAACCTTCTATGAATGTTTTTAATGATTCTCCCTCATTGTTTGATTCCAGGAATTACTTTTTTCACATATGAAAGCACTCTAGCCATTGATGCATACTAATATCGACATTACCTTTTAATACGATAGATCACAACATGTGATGTCACGGATTCATATTTAAATTATGAAATTCTTAGATTATAGAAATACTTGCTACATTGTTAAGAAATAATCATTGCAAGTGTTTTCCTAATCATATGCACTATAAGATATAAGGGTACCTCCAGGTGTTCATGAAGCCTTTTCTGCTGTTCCATCTGAGCTCTCATTGCCTCAAGACATCCACTGTAAGAGCAAGCAGACAAATTGCAAAATAAATTGATGGGGAAAAAAATAAGTCAGGAGCAGACTTGAGATTTGAAACGAGACTCACTCATCCAACTCTTCAACAATTGGTCTGGTTGGTAGTGTCTGCTCAGTTTGAACATCCTTCACAGAAGGTGAATTTGCAACTTATCAAACACAAATAGAACAGCATTAGAGCAGTTAGAGAAAGTGGTTATCTACATAATAAAGGATTTCCAACAGTATGCTATCTAGATTAAATATATAACCGAATGATTTGCTGATTTCGTCATTCTTTACAGGTCATAGAGAAGATCTGCAATTTTGGTCGAAGTTGCTTTGCAGATCTTAAATAAACATTACATATTTAAACCAGATACTAAGCATTCTGGTAGTGCTTAAATATCTGTAGAAGCTATTTATCAGAAACTTTGGAGGGACGATTTGCTGAGAATTGATTAGATTTGAGAAGTGAACTGAAGCATTTGGGCTTATGGGCTTGGATTCCTATTGAGAGGAAAAGCATTTATGAGGTGCATAACAACAGTAATAGAAAGGAAGACTAAAAGCCAATATCATAATCTATTGAGACAGAACCTTCTCCCTACCCTACTGTTGAAAATAAGGGAACTTGAATACCATCTTTAGGAATTACAGTGGCTTCCTTGGCTGCCTGCCTTGACAATCTGTACTTCTGCAAAATTTGCAAAAAAAAAAAGAAAAAAGACCTTAATTCTTTACATTAGTATGTTGGC
This sequence comes from Thalassia testudinum, assembly GCA_037157565.1. Classification (NCBI taxonomy): domain Eukaryota; kingdom Viridiplantae; phylum Streptophyta; class Magnoliopsida; order Alismatales; family Hydrocharitaceae; genus Thalassia; species Thalassia testudinum. Next base: position 141,648,510 of record JAZHRO010000036.1, read on the forward strand.
CATAGATTAATGACACAGAAAACTTATGAAGCTGCGATCACCTTCTACCTCCCATCTTATTGCCTTTTTTCCATACAGCTTAATTGATATTGGAAAGTGTTCAACAATAACATATTGTAGAGATAAATTACCTGAAGATGACTCTTCAAATGGTAAAGTGTGAGTCCCTTCACACCCATAGCTCTCATTATGGTCTTTGGTGTTGCTTCTGGGGAAAAAGGATGTAGAAATCAGTTAAATAAATTTGAGCATTTGACATCTCATATACCTACGTCTGAAATCTCTCCATGAATGTAGGCAGTTATGGAGCCCAATATGGTCTAATTTGCAAGGTGGAGCCATTCTGAAAGAGGCTAAATAAGGATGAGAGTGAAGAGAGGACTACTGTCTGGGCCACCGAGCTGCGTTACAGCATCGACAAAGCGCTCATGGAGCTCGGCCGTCCAGCAGAGACGTGGCTTCGGGTCGGTGGTGAGCACTAGGCAGCCATCTCCTGGCAAGTTTGTCCCATCAAGGGATCCATAGAATTCTTCTCTCCCCATCTCAACAACACCTCGCAACAACTCTTCTTCAATGCACAAGTTTGAACGCAGAAATTATCTCAGAGCAAAACGTACCAACTAAAGTACACAAAGAATAAAAAAGCTTCAGGACCTGAAATATCAAAAATTTGCAATGCCCAAGAAATTTTGAGGGGCTGGAACATGTGAAGTCCACCAAAGGTGGATGCTATCTGTGCATATAAAGGAGCTTCAACTCAAGAAAGAAAAGAAGAGGTGGCATGCAAATTGCAATGCCTATGTAAGTAAGCAAACGAAAGAGAGCGGATAATCTGAGTTATGATTATTTGCAGAATGGGGGTAAGAGAAAAAGGAGCAATCTGTTGCTGCAGAAGGAAATTGCCCAACATGGAAGGAAAGAGAAGCTGAAAAGTAGAGATCGTAGACGAAAATTGAAGAGGAATCCGATGGAAAGGATGAGGATAGCACGAGAAGAAATGGGAGAATAACCTTTTAGGGCCCTCCAATCCAAGCAGAGACGTCCAAAGAAGAACTGGTGTAAGGTAAGTAGGCATGGAAGAGAGGAAACCCATTGTTGGAAGCCATTGGTGCTTGGCGATTTTAAAAGTGGGGACGGTGCATGCAGAGTGGATCTGTTGCTGCTTGGCGCATCCCAATCATTCAAACAACTCTCACAAGTCAAGTGCAAATGTCTGGCCCTCGAACTCTGGATTGGGTTTTAGTTTAACCCTTGAATTTTGGAATATCACAATTGCATCCTTGACTGCTACCATGTTGATTATTGTATTTCAACCCCATAAAATGGGGATTGGGTCATATTAACCGTTGAGAAATTTTAGCAAATCACATTTGAAATTACAAGCGTCGTAATTTTTTTTTTTTTTTGTCTGCCTTGTGGATTTTGCACAATGGAGCACCCACGGTAGACACGTTAGTACACATTGAGAATAAAGGCCTTCCAGCTTATATTAGTAGAAGGAGGCAGCACCTGGAGCCGTCCATTAATTTGCTAAGCTGAGCTCTTCTTGGGTAATAGAAATGGGAGGAAAGATCCTTGCTATTGCAAAGGAATAAGATAGTGACCAAGGAAAAAGGCCGATCACAAAATAATAAAGCACCACACGATAGAACATAGGAAGTTGGTTGCCCAGCTTTGCCTAGGAGATTTATCTGGTGAGAGTACGGTGACTCCTAAAGATTCCACTATAATCAGGATGTATTACAAGAAAACTCTCACAAAAAGGGTTCCCCTCCATCTTGATGGAGATTGTTGCTTATTTCAAATATCAAAGTTATAACATCTGGAATTTACTACCCCTGAGATCCTCGAATTGTGGACGTTATGGGTCGAAGTTTAGTTGTCGATCGTTGTCAGTTATAAGTCACGTGAGCTATGTTGGCTATATTTCGTAACGGGCGTCACTTAGCTAGATAATCACATTCTCAGTCGACTAAAGTAATCTCCCGAGCATGCCGACTGCTATCAGCGATCTCATTGCTTGAGTGTGTCGGTCGTTATTGCCGATTTCATCGCCTAACCTAACTTGTAGCATTTGATGGTCCTGGCATGCAATGGCTTGGTGGGTAATCGACAAGCGACTCATCCTTTTGTCCGTCAACTTGAATTAGTGAAATGGGTTGAGACCAGACCTCTCTAACAGGTCTCGCCCATTTACTCTCATAATCAGGTTTGTACCTGATTTAAAGTCATGTTAGGCTGATTATTAGACTCATTTAAGATACCTTCGTTATTTTGGACCTGATTAGCTTAGTGGATTTAATTAAAAGATTTTCCTCCCTAAATTTATGATGCTTCCACGAGTTTAAGAGGTAATTCGCTCCTGCTCAGACAGCAGTGCCGATTGGTGACGTTCTTTTTACTTCTGGAGCAAAATGATAATCCATAAATGCGATTTTGAAGAAACACAAAGTTCCAGGAGGGCTTTTGCAATTTACCTGAAGAATATAATAAGCATGGTAATCACCTAAAAGAAGTTCTTTTAGGAGCGTTTGGTGGCGAGGTTGATAGGGTAGACCGAAGAAGATTGGGAGGCGTTGGCTGAAAAGCGGAGCTTTATTTAAGAAACAAAAGGAGAAGAGGAGAATACATGTCGAAAAGGGAGGGAAGAAAGCACGAGGGTTTGAACCAGATGAAGCCAAGTGAAAGGGGACAGACGGAGACAGGTCCTTCTCTTGTGGCACTGCACATTGTCTTATTTGGAAGTCTGCAAACTAGAGAGAGAGAGAGAGAGAGATATTTGGCTTCTACTACATGTTGCGAATAGGAACGTGGGTATCACAGCTGCCTCCTTGCGGAGCGTGAAAGGCCCTAACGAGAGGGATATGGAAAAATATCTCACTGCAGGTTGTTGTTATTTTCTATGACAGAATAAACCCGGTTGTTAACCTAGAATAAATGAGGTTTAGGTGCTCCCTCGGTAAAAAAAATAAAGAAAAGGTTAACTTTCCGATTATGTGTAGAGTGGACACCAAACTCAACACCAGGCCCACCATCAAACCGAAAACAAAGATCCGCCTTTGGGTTCACTTCCGTTGTCCTCTCGTACCCATCCAAATGTTGTTTTGTTGTCGCCTTAGGATGTGCCTAGATCTGTGTATAAAGTTGTCTCATGTTAACAACCCTCGAAAAAAAAAAAGGGGGGAATAATTTGTACTAATAACTCCCTCGAAACATTTGGAATTGTACAGAATCGTTGGGAAGTACATAAGTATACATTTAACTCTACAAAATTGTATGATGATCTCTGAGTTGAGCCATTCAAAATACCAAGGAATAAGTTGAATAAAATAATTCAACCGACATTTGTCTACGATTGAAATTAGTTTACTTGTGTACTCGGCTGGGTAGCCACTAAGGAGTGCATGGTCAGTTATATATACGTTGTTAGCCGATCTTGACGGTAGACAGGATGAAATTAAAGAAGGATATGATTGATGACCTTATATAGCTAGATTTGAAAACACAGTGAGATGTAATGCTTAGGTAGTGAAGATAAAAAATATGCAACTACTCATGCGGCAATCTCTTGTAGTGGTGTTCGTGGGGAATGCTATCATAACTAGCACATTTTCGGTTAATAAAAAATGCTGGCCCTCAAGGGTTCTTGGTAGAAAAACCTGATCTTACAGATCTATTTTCTTCGGAGATAGGTGTTTTGGGGTGTCTGTGTTTTATTTATAATCATGTTCCCAATCGTGATAAGTCCCCCGTTCTATTAGGGGTGCTTTTATGGGTTATTCAACAACTCATTAGGGATATAAGTGCTTGAATCGTTTCACTAGAAAGAGATATGGTTACTTAGTACAATATCCTCCTTAGGGGGAGTGTCGAAGTGAAAAACATTTTTATGTCTTCTGTGTAGAGGAAGGTAGCACTTCCACACAGTTAGATAAAGATTTGGCCACTGTTCCTATCTATAATGACTCGGAATTTGCATACCTGAGCCATTCCAGATTCAAAGACATTGAGAGAATAATCGGATTAGTGTACCCAAAAAATCAGGAAATTTGCATGCTTTGGTTAAATCCAATCAGTCATCCAGTAAAACTCATCTAAAATTGTCAAATACAGGATCGTTGGCTTTCTTCCAACGTAAACTTTTCATAGATTATTATTTTGTGAAAATTCGAATGTAGACGTGGGCATTTATAGTTATATATAAAAGTTGCACATTTAATGGAGACGTGGGCATACACTAATCAAACTAGGGACATTTTTGTCCGCATTCAAATTTTTGAACTAAGCCCAATTCGACTATATAAATGGATGTTTTAAAAGTCCTCATGTCACCACCCTCATCATTTGGAGCCTCAGTTCTCAAGAGAGGAGAGAAATAGAAGAGAGATAATAAAGAGAGAGCAGAGAGAATAAGGAATTAGCGAAGCTCTCTCTCTCTCTCTCTCTCTCTCTCTCATCTACATGCACAAGAGGAGCGGACCCTTAATGACGCATGCCTACGGTAGCATACAACTCAATTACCATGAGGCGCTATGTGGCATTGAGAGGAGAGAAGGCCATAGGCGTGCGTGAGGAGGTAAGGAGCGCAACTCAGCGTGCGTGCACGAGAGTCACACTTGGGTGTGCCATCATGCATGCGGGTCAGCATGCAGCTGGCCAGATTGCGCCAACCCAGGGATCCAAGGCGCACGTGGCGAAGCCACCAAGGTGATGACACATGGGAAGGGCATTGGTTGGATCGAGCCAACCAATCCAACAAGGAGTCCTTGGGTCGGTTCAAACCCCATTTTGGATATATTTGGCCAGCTCAAGGGACATATTATATATAATTAGGCATAACCTAAACCCCAGCACGAAAATTTGAAGTCCTAATCATAAAATTCTACACTAGACACGCATTTGGCTTGTTGGCTTTGAATCTGTCCAACCAAATCGTCTGGGTATCTTGGCAGGTCCCTAGCTAATTGGAGAGGACACAATGGCAATGGTAGCTATAGCATGGATGCATGCCTTGACGAGTCTTAGATGTAACTGTTGACATTGTCTCGAAGGCAAGGAAATTAAGTTCATATCATAAAACTCCATGTACTAATTAGAATCGCGCGTCCTTTCAGCATCATCATATTATCGTGATATATGTTGTTTTCATGCACAGAAGGAAGTTCTACCCTTCTGCGCTCGATGCACCGCTAAAGGACTTTCAAGTGTTGGAGCACACCGAACTCCATAAACTAATTAAAGCTGACCCTATGCTCAAAGAATCGAGATTGTTGCCTAATTCTTTTTGTTTAATGTCTGGATATCGTGGTTCAAAAGGGGCCCCGATCGGCCTCCCCCTAGCCGGTTGGCAACAACCACCACCACCTACCCCCTCCCCCCTCTTTACATCTTCCTCTCCCTCTAAGATGTTTGCTCTTCGTCTCACCGTTGCCGGTTTGCTCATTGCTGCTTGCCCTCGGCCTTTGTGACTTCTGAGGTCATCGAGCTTTGGCCAATGTTGCGTGCTATGTCACGTTGCTCGTCGGAGAGGTATTTCCTCGCGGATGGGGTGCTCGTTGGGGGCCGCTATCACCTAACACGGTGTTGCATTTGGTGGTGGTGGTCGTGCTCGTTGCAATGGAGGCGGTGGTGGTGATGTGAGTTGTTCGACCAGTGATGCTTGAATGTGGATCGATGTGTGAGGCAGTAGCTTTCTTTTTTCCTACTTTGAGATCACGTGTGACCCTATACCCATTATGATTAAAATTTTTCAATTCTTATCGAGTATCAATCTCTATTGGTTTTTCATTAGCACAGATTGAGTTGATCGTTAAGTTTCTTTCTCGATGGTATTGTTCCTAAGAATGTGAAATTATTCTTCTTCAAACTTTGGAGGATCACAACTAGATCCCTTATTTAGAACATCTTCTTTATCTTTTCTTATATTTTCTATTTCTTATTTTACTTTTTATATTATTTTATTTGTCTTCATTTTGACTGAATTCTCCGTTATTACATGGAGTAACTTTAAAGTTTCTTTTTCTCTTGTTGGGTGGCATTCTATTGTATCGAATTCTTCTATGTTAAATGAAATGGTTATCTTAAACAGAAAAAACAAAAAAGAAGGTAAAGGATTTATTTAAGAGGACATACATCATTCTTTTGGAGGCAGAGAGGCCTTGCACGATGGGACGACACAAAAGAAAGAGTCGGTAGAGGTGGACAGCCGAGGTTTTCTTTTTTTTTTTTTTTTTTGTTGAACATCAAACATTATCATTGAAGGAAAAAATCTATACATAAAAGATATATTTAAGAGAAGAAAAAAAATCCTAACGTCGTCGGAGAAGTGGACAGCCGAGTTGGTGTTGGTCATGTCTGTACGCCTTTGGCCTTTTAAATTCATTGGGCAACAATCGGTAAAAAATCCTTGCGAAGTTTTCCAGAGTCACTTGTCTGAGGACAAGATTCGGTGGGATTGGCCACTGAACCAAAGACCTCCCTTTCCCCTCCTACAATTCGATATCATACTATCAAATTACATGTAAACATATCTTTTTTAAAAAAACTTTTATCCCATTAAATGCATCCCATGATGTAAACTAATCCTAGTTATCACCTTTTTTTTAGATTTTCTTTCTTTTTTAATTGCATAATATATCTTTTATTTCTTATTTATTTAAGCTATAGCAAATTATCTCTTTGTTTGAGATAAATTGACTCTCTTTTTTAATCTCTCGGGTTGCTTAAGCCTTTCTGTAAAAGGAACACACGTATGATATAGAATGACAAATTGAAAAGGAAAAAAATAAAAAAAATCCTTGTGCTGTATCTTTCTTTTTTTTTTTCCTTATCCCTAAGCACCACCTCCACGCCTACCCTTCCACAATCCCACGTAACTTAGCGTATTTTCCTTATTTGGTGTATCCTCTATCACTTTCTCAATACCCAATTCTTCCCCTAGCTGCATCAGCTTCCAAATCAACTTACCATTTCAAAGCATTTTCATTTTTAATTCAATGACAATTTACAGTTGAATAAGGATAAGAATTTAGATTGGATGGATTCTATTGCTTGAAGTTGTCAAACCAATGCCTTCGCGGATTTCTAACCCCTACGGAGAAGCCAATGCTCCTTTAAAATCCTTCTCTCTTTCCCTACCCTCTTTCTCTTCTCCAGCACTTGTTTCGCTACTTCAAAATCCCTCTATCTCCAAGCCACAGGAACTAAAAATCGTTGCAGCCCCCCATGATAGCAAGAGACGAGAAACTGAAAGCAATTTATTTGAATAAGTTGCATACAGAGAATCTGTGAAAAGCTTTGTCTTCGAACCAGATTGCCAAATAAGCATTCTCGTTGATATGCATCATACTACTTGGACAAGGATATGGAAAGGATAGACACTTCCGTATATTTGTAATAATTCAACAATAGCTAATGGATAATAATAAAGCCTGATTCAAATGGATTAAAAATAAGTTAAAAAGTAAATAAATATACGTTATAACACGTTTTACAATATATAAAGTGAGAGTGATAATTTTAATCAGTGTATTTCAATTTTTATCAATGTAAATCACTTTTCATAGATTAAAAAACTTCTAATAAGTGAAAAATAATTTACCATTAATAAAAATGAAAAATACTCAATTCATGTATTTTGATTCTCAAATAATATGTTTTGATTCTCAACTAATATATTTTGATTTGTTTGATTTTGATTTTCATTTTCAACCGATGGTTATATTTTTTAACTAGTTGATTCTAATCACATGTTGCAAAATACATTGTAACGTGTATTTCTGTACTGTGTCCTAAACATAATAGCTCCTTATTTAAGTACTTTGAGTCTTTCACCGCCATTAGAGATGCGTTTGATAGAATCCACTTCCCTATTTAGTTATCGCAGAAGGGATAAGTCACTTCAATTAGAAGTGCCCATCACCACATCAGATATAAAATTTGAGGAAAAGAAACTATGACAAAGGAAGTTATTAACCCATCTAGAAATCCCAAACTCCTACCAACAATTCTCAGCAAATCGGTAACGCAACTACGATGTGCATCGAACACCATATCCACCTCTATTTCAGTCAGGTGCATCTCCTTGTAACTAGTGTACCTGTGGTAGATCTATTTTGATACTTCATCTAGGGTCTTGCTTCTCTTCGTGATGTCCTAGTTGGCGATTGGAAATCCTGCTTCAACGAAGATAGTTTTGGATCTCTAGGATTTCTGAAAACCTTCTGTAAGAAGGTCTCCACTTCTTGAACTGCATTTTGGATTTATCACACAGCTACTTTTTGGTGGAATATATTGAAGGTCTTTGATTACCTCTTGAATTTGTCGCACACCACTATCAAATCCTTTGAGCATGTCCAAACATGCATGTAAAATGATGGCTGAGCTCAGGGAAGCATGCATGACCTCCATAAACTTGCTCTTATATGGGAATGACTGGACATGGATTGGGACCCGGAGCTAAAAGAAGATGCATGAAGTAGAATGGGACCATGTTTCTATGAAATTCAACATTGCTGCAATTTATGCATTTAATTAACATACTCTCTTAAACTGTCAGTAGAGAATGGATGTAAATATTGTACTAACCTTGAGGAGGGTGCAGTTTAGCAGGTAGTGGCAGTGGTAACTGCTAAAATTCAAGGCATTAAAAACCATTTACTAGAAAAAGATTCTTTTGCATCTAGGTGCATGCAGCATAAATCAAAGTTGGTTGAGGATTGCATATATATGAGCAATGAATCACTTTCATAAAATCAGGACTCACATCTTATGTCATAGAGAGTGGGTGGAGAAATTATAAAGAACAGCAAAAGATATGTACAAGGAAAAGAAAGTGCCAATAACTTAAATATGGCACTAACAAAAGTAAAAACAAGTAATTATTTCTGAATAAACACCAGCAAGGAGATTTGTGACTACACATCAAATGCAAACACAGATAACAAATCAAAATTCTTTTTATTGACAATGTATGATAAATGAGACAACCCCTATTCCAGTAGGGTGATGCAATTTACAGTGAATGAATATGCATACGGTTCAATGTGATGCAGCATTATGAATTTTTTGAACACTTCAATAGTGATGACCCAATGCAGGGCATTCAGCAGTTAAAGATGCTGATACCAGGATACGAAGCCTCCAATAAACAGTCCCTTATTCGGCCACTGATCTGGAGTTAGATGAATGGATCGAGGCAGTGTAATATATCGAACCTGCAGGCACATGACATCAGGAACTAATAACTGACAATTGTATTTATGCTTGAAATTCCAAAACAGAACACAACAATTGGGTTGATAAGTGATTACTTTTAAGATCCGCTGTTTATACCGGTGAGTTTGGCAATGCATATGTCTGATCAACAGGAAACCCGCTCATTTGATGTTGTGAGTTGGTACACTAATATAAAACTTGGTATTCTTGAAGTCATCAAGAAGTGGATTATATCCATCCCTGGTCCTAGTCTTTGATGGCAAACCAAACTCCTCCATGAATGATGCTGTGTCAAGCTGCATAAGAACACAAGGAGCAGAATCAGAGCATGTTACAGACACTACTAGATCCCCAATGGGGACCAGAACAAGTATGTGAACCAATTAAAGAATATGACTACGAACTAGAAGATAGAAGGGTACATCAGGAAGCCCATTACACTCAAGTAGTCATCAAATCCTCTTCGGCAAACCCAAGTCACACTCAATAGCCAAGTCACTTTTACAAACAACAAATGAACTAGTGCCATAGCAATCACTCGTGATAACTGACTTGGGGATTTGGCTAGACAGGTCACCTCGGGTGTAATTTGTCAACATTTTCTGAAAACAATTCTAATATAAATGGCACAAAAAATAGGTCATAACTGTACAAGTGGCTTGGGACAGAGCATAAATATTGATATATGTTACAACTAATCTGCTTCACTCTGTGTGATCCCTTTTGCCTATTCTCCATGTTTTATTTAAAAATGTATCTGCTTGCTCATTCCATGCTCCATCAATGAACTGTAAACTAATGTATTAAAAAAAAAACTAATGTATTCAAAAAAATTTTGGTTGCAAGAATGAAAAGGTATGACTATTCCAAGTTGCTCTAAGTTTGAAACTAAGTGGATTTATTTCTTTCTCATAATTTTTAATTCATTGAAGATGTGTGAGAGACATGCCCTTAGGTCCTGTTTGGTGCAATTATAAAGTCTTTATCCTAAGTGGCAGTCATAACTACTACAATAAATGAATAGTGCAAAAGTTTTATTCTCACCTATCACATCTACCGCCATCCATCACATCCGCCCTTCGCCAATCATATACACCTCCACTAACTCACTCACACCCATCACATCTACCTCCCACTAACCCACTCGCAGTACAAATAAAAATAAAAATCAATAATAACATATCAACTGAACTATCGCATTCATACCAACTAACCCTCCTCTTACCCATTCACCTATCCATTCTTAAGACTTCCTAAACTTTACCCAGTCTTAAACTTTAAACCTCTACTAAACAGGGCCTTAGTTCCTTCAGAAAAATAGGTGGCTGGGGATGGTTAAGTAGGTTGCTGACAACAGTTTATAGTTCTTTCTATTATATACCCCTGTTCTAAATTACCCTAATAGATAATGGTCACCAGATATGGCAAGAGGTTCATCAAAAAAGTGGTGGCTATAAATAAAGTTGAGATATGAAAAGTAAAAACAGAGACTTTCCAGAGAGAAGATAACTAAAAACTACATGGGCACTTGTAAAACATGGAATGAAACAAGAACTAAACAAGAGGGTGATGTTCTAGCACATTCCAAAACAGCAGTACCCCATCTTATTCCATGCTCAGGACTCCTTCAGTGACTATCACTCTATCAGACATTACCTAAGGATATACACATAAGCACAAGCACACCATGACAAAATGTACAAGTTTTTGTCATCTGCACAGAATTTGGTCACAACACTTTGATGCATGATCCAATCTGTCCATTGTAGGCGTCAATCCTACAACTCATTTATAGCATGCATGAACCAAAACATTTATAGCATGCATGTAATCCATCGAAGAAGCAAGTTGAACCATGATCCATCCAATCCACACACACAAACCGTTAAATTTACACATGAACATAACAATTTGACGAGGAATTCCCATGAAAGTGGGATCAACCCTTAGCCAACGAAGGGGGGTTCAATACCCCAATAATGAGGGCCACCTTCAATAGAGGGGAGGAGGTGGTTACATATGGTAACAGATGGAGATAGAATAGCTTGAAACCCTCATCCACCCCTCTTTATATAGAGAAGTTTAGTTTACACAAATGCCTTTTGGGTTATAATGTGCCTCAAGAAAAAATAGCAAATGTGACTCTCAAGCCTATTTTCCTTTGATTTCACAAGGAGTGATATGGCAAAGGGGGATTTTCCACTAGGTATGTCAACGGGGCAGGTTGGGATCGGGTTTTGGTAGTGCCAAACCCATCCCCATTTAGAAACCTATTCCCCCTAGCTACCCTGTTTACTTAACGGGAAAAATGCACCCCAGTCATTTATCAAATTATCCGTCAGGTACCCATTTTCATGTCTCATATACTTATCCATGTATGATTAAGAGGCCTTAGTCAAAGTTTATAATAAGAATTGTCAATATATATCAACATGCAACTGAAGAAAGGGATACTTACATGTAATAAAGGAGACCTATTTCTTAAATTATGCAAATGCTTCATCATGTAAGAGATAATTTGAGTGTGTAGCAGTTACTTTTGAAAGGAAATCTTGCTAAGAAACAGAATCCAGCAAAGCAAAAGTATTGACATCCCTATTTTTCACTCATCAGTTGCTCCCTATTCTCCTTAGCAATGCATTCTAATGTGAAGAATAAAGTATTCATTTAATTATCATGTATCGCTTATCTTGTCTCCACTCTCCTTGGCAATAGTCCTGCAAGGAGGATAGGCCCTTACATGTCTTATACTTCTTGGCCCCACTCATCTAGTCCACGCACAAGGTAGGAATTGGGGCATGCTCTTGGGTGGTATTGACACAAGGTAGTTGGAGTGATTGATCGCTAACGCGACTGAGTAGTATGCTCTTGAAACAAAAGATGGTTAGGAATCAAATGTAGAAATTGTGTTTAATTAAATGAATTTATATGTTGGGAAACTTGTATAAAAACTAGAAATTATGCACATCCCACCAAATTCGCCTCACTTTGGTTGCGAACTGTGGTGTATCCAAGACTTTTTGCTAGCTTGAGACCCTATGCATGAGAACATCAATACTCGAGGGCACAAGTTGAGACCTGTAAGGTGGCCATTGCTGGCCCTTAATAAATGTCAAGTATGAGTTGGAGTCATACTATTTCCATGGCTCAAGGGGAATATATGGTGTAGGAACATTGGTGTTTTTTCTCTACCTGGGATTGTGTTCACGTTCTAGGAAAATTGTAAGTTGGAGCAGATGGTGCCATATCATGTAATATCATTGAAGTTGAACTGAATAATAATAGATTTCAATCCAGATTAATAAATTACACATCAATCGTAACATGATAATAGCATCAACAAATAGATCTTAAATCATGCAATTTCTGTAAGTCTTACCAGTATGAAATTAAATAAAACGAACCTTTAGATCTAAAATCACGATAAAATACAAGCATTGCAAATTGAAATCTACCAAGTAACAAAGTGTGAGCGTGGCACTTATCATAGCGTTGGATGGAACTTTAGCCCGTATTTGTGCAGAACGTGGGCCCCTATGACCTTTTGTCTTTTTTGCATGCTAGGGAGGAGGGAAGGACTAGATGTATCGTCTGCATCTAACCTCCATGCTAACTCAAGCAAAGCATTGTTGCATTGCAATGGTGAAGCTTAGGTCAGCTTCAACAAAGCAAAGGAGTGTGGTCGAAGTAAGTAGAGCTTCATGTCATAGCCAACATTGGATCATATGTTGGTGATGTTTGGTTGTACCTGCAACCCAATCATGAAGGGGAGATTGGATCGTAAACTAACATTGAGCCATAGCTCTAATCAGCCCCTAGGGTGCGCAATCCAAAACCATAGTTTGGATTGGGCCCTGTAGCACTAGGTTGGCTGTAGCCCCACCCAACCATAAAAGGAAGTCGGGTTGTAGCCACTAGCCATCATTGGGTTGTAGCCAACATCAAGTTGTAGGGTGATCAACCCGTAGGCTCCATGAGAGTGTGTTTGATGAGATTTGGGTTGTAGCTCCATGACATAACTAAATCTAACCCTTGTTTAGTTAGTGGTAGTAGACCATATTAGGTAGGGTTCATTGGCAAACACCAAAAGCCTTTTAGATGGTTCTATATCTAGAAATGATTTAGATCAAAATCTAGATCCAAGAAATGCAATTGATTATTGTTAGCATACTATATGTGTGTTATTTCCTTTCTAACATTTTCCATGTGTGCTCCTCAGGGACAAGGATGTATTTTTACTCTTTTGATCTCTCTCCATATAAGAGAGACCTAAGGTTATAATAAACTTATCTTATTTTAACCAATTTGGTATCAGAGCACCGGTCCTAGACCGTGGTTCTAGGTATCCTACCCCTCAGCCTTCAAAATCCTAACCACCGAAACTCTAGGTCTCCTTTCTCCCTCGAGTAGCAGAAGCTTAGTGGAGATCCGACGACACGCTGCAGCACGTGTGGCGGTGCTGCGAGGGCGCTGGTGCGCTGGTGAGCCGACAGCACCCACAGGCAACGCTCCAGCGCCTCTAAGGCAGCGCAGCACCTCACGACAATGCTCCAGCCGATCGCACGGTGGTTGTGCACGCCTGAGGCTGCGCTCCAGTCGATCAAACAGTCGTGTGCGCCTGAGGAGGTGCTATAGCAGTCCTAAAGGTGGCAAAGCACCTCACTGGAGGTGCATCAGTGGTCGTGCGATTGTTCAGAGCACCGCCTAGCAACCTTGCGTGGCTGAGGCAGCATCAACGACCTCCAAAGCAGCAGATCGAAGTGTTGCTGCACATTTGAGAGAACTGTAGCCCCATCCTAGGGCTACTTTCTTCTCTTACAACAGGGAGAAAGACACCTAGATCTCTTTGGGGCCTTCTCGCGTGGCCTCCTTACACCCAGGTTAGGCCAACACTAGTCTAAGGGGATTTCTTGTGAAGATGCAGATCTGATTTTGCATGATTCAGATCTAATTGATGATCTATTAGATATAAAAGTCTAATTGTGGCTCAAAGATTGTAAGGATGGCTTCAAAGATCAGTTCAAGATGAATTTGGACACTTCTTTGGACATCGGGCTACTGAAGAATCCATTTTTTGGTCCTATCGTTAAGTTGGACAAGACCAATTGCCCACGGTGGTCTCAGACTTTCCTCATGATCGTCAGGGGTCATGGGAAGAGCCACATCCTTACAGATCTAGAGCCCAAGAGCAAGACTGGCTCCAACGCCACCTGGGATAGAGACAATGCCATGGTCTCTGCGTGGCTTATGCAGACAATTATTCCCTGTATAGTAGATGAGATTATGTATTACAACACTGTAAAGAAGATGTGGGAGTCCTTACACGAGACCTATTCTCATGCCAAGAACTCTGCACGAGCCTTTCAGGTCTTCTACGACCTTTTCTATTTATGCCAGGAAGGACGTACTCTGCCATAGTACTACCCCCTCTTGAAGGGAATGTTGGAGAGACATCACTCTTATCTATCGGAGTGTGCCTGTGATTCTTGGAGGAATTTTCCGAGACAGTTGGCCATATCTCTCTTCTTAGCAGGTCTTGGACCTGAGTATATTGTTGCCAGAGATCAGATTCTCATAGCTCCTGAGCTTCCTACCCTGGAGGAGGCTTACGGTAGATTCAGCAGAGTTGCAATTCGTACTCCGGCTCCAAACACAGGTACTCAGACATCCGCACTGGCAGCGATCCCTGGACGTAGTAGGGGTACCCCTTCCCTTACACGTGGTCATGGATGTGGATGCTCGTCTGGTACACATACCAAGACACCATGCACTTATTGTTGCAGACTTGGTCATCCAGAAGCTACATCCTGGCAGAAGCACAGTAAGCCACCTATGGTCAATCAAGCAGCTGAGGTTCTCAACGGAGTGCTTACCGGTCCTGATGTGAGCTCCTTGAGTACAGAGATTGAGACCCCAAGATAGCAGATTGTGCAGCTGACACATGCTTCATCCTCCTCTTAGATTTCGGACATTGTAGCCATGGCTTCCTCATCAGAGACACCTGCGACTGGTATGTCGTCACTTTTGTCTTCTGGAGAGTGGTTGATTGATTCTGGTGCATCCAAGCACCTATGTGGCAACCGTGGATCCTTCTCTCAGTTGGCACCTGTTACACCTGTTAGGACAATGCAGGTGGCTGATGAAAGACACTCGCCACTTGTTGGCAAGGGAGACATGTCATTATCTCCTACTTTGAGACTTACAGATGTCTATTATGTGACTACTTTTCCTTTGAGTTTATTGTCTATTAGCAGCATTACTAGGGATCTGAACTGCCGAACTATCTTTGATGCGTCTTCTTGTGTCTTACAAGACAAATTCACTGGGACGATGATTGGTGGAGGGCGTGAGGAACATGGGGTGTATCATCTGAGCCGTACTGCTTTTGCTGCTTCTGCTACCTAGGGCTTTACTTCACTGGATCTCCTCTCCAGTGGCACCACCGCCTTGGCCATCTACTCATTCATCGCCTCATACGTGTTATGCCACATATTCCCTCCACTACTGCTCTCACCTGTGATGCTTGTCAACTTGGCAAGCACCATAAGGCTAGTTTTTCCAGTTCTATGTCCGTTTCGTTTGTCGCCATTTTGATTTGATCCATATGGATGTGTGGTCTCAGTCGTACTCCTGATCAACTTGGGAACAAGTATTATCTTGTATTAGTTGATTTTTCATGTGTGACTTGGATGTTTCTCTTGAAAAATAAGTTTGATGTGGGACAAATTATTGAGAACTTTGTCAAAGAAATAAAAACTCAGCAATTGGTGAAGTGCTTTCGCTCAGATAATTCCTTAGAATTTTGTACTTTACATTTGCGCAATTTCTTTCTAATTGTGGCATTATCCATGAGACATGTCCTCATACCTCTCAGCAAAATGATGTTGCTGAGAGGAAACATCGCCATATTCTTGATGTTGCTCGCACCTTGTTGATTCACCACTCTGTCCCTTCTCTCTATTGGGTTGACGCAGTTTTGACTGCTTGTTTTTTGGTTAACCGGATGCCTAATGCTGCGTTACATGAACGGATTTCTATTCATGTCATGTATCTTGATCGTCCCTTGTTTCACGTCACCCCTCGAACTTTTGGTTGTATTGTCTTTGCTCATTTGTTGGAATTAGGTCGGGATAAACTAACACCGAGAGTAGTTAAGTGTATTTTTCTTGGGTATACCCAGACATAAAAGGGGTATTGCTATTTTGATCCGCTTACTTCTCGGCATTATATTTCAGCGGATGTTACCTTTCATGAGGCTGTACCTTTCTTTTTCGTGATGACTGTTGAGATGCCTCTCGAGGGCGATATGGCACCTATGCCATATTCTACCATTCGTTTTAGGAGCTTTCCTGAGATTTCTGTCCCTACCACACCACCACCACCACCTGCTACGCATCCCTTTCCATGCCTAACTGGGCCTTTGCATACATATGTTCGCCCTCATGCTACCTATAAGGGACCCCCATCCTCGCCCTCACCATCAGCTTCTCAAGTGAGTCCTTTAGACACTGATGTATGTTTGCCATGTGATGGTCACAGGGACATGACAAGTGATGTGTCGGGCGACGATATTGACCTTCCGATAGCTATCCGAAAGTGGCCACGGACTTGCACTACTTATTCCACGATGGAGGCACTTGCTATTGATGCTCTTGCTCTTAGATTTCCCGGATTTACTCAAGCATTAGCTACTACACAGATTCCAGCTACACACCATGAGGCCATGCTTGATCCAAAATGACAGGCAACCATAGAGGATAAGATGGTTGCTCTTCGAGGTCGTGGAGCTTGGGAGCTTACTTCACTTCCTGATAGTGCTGCACTCGTTGGCTGTCGATGGGTATTTACTGTGAAGTTCAATCTTGATGGTGGTGTTGCTAGGTATAAAACCGGCCTTGTGGCAAAGGGATTCACCCAGACCTATGGGGTAGACTTCTTTGACACCTCTCCAGTTGCCAGACTTCCCACAGTCTTGATGTTGATTGTAGTGGCAGTTCAGTTAGATTGGCCCTTGCACCAATTAGATGTGAAGAATGCCTTCCTTTATGGTGATCTCAAAGAGAGTCTATATGCAACAACCTCCTGGATTTGAGAGACAGGGGGAGTCTGTATGCCGATTACAGAAGGCTATATATGGCCTCAAACAGAGTTCCCGAGCCTGATTTCAGAGATTGTCACAAGTTATAGAGGCAGTTGGATTCAGGAGATCGACAACTGATTTTTCACTCTTTGTCAGGAGGACTAGGTGAGGTACTGTGGTACTTCTGGTTTATGTAGATGATTTGACCATCACAGGAGACGATATGGAGGGTATTGCTGAGATTAAGCACATCCTAGTAGAATAGTTTGTCATGAAGGATATGGGGGCTTTACGGTATTTTCTTGGTATTGAGGTGGCTCGCAGCAAGGAAGGTGTGGTCTTATCTCAGTGAAAGTATGCTTTAGATATTTTGCAGGAGGTTGGTATGCTTAGGGCCAAGGAGACCAATATTCCTATGAACCCCAAGATGCCACTCTATGACGAGGATGCACAGGTGGTGGACAATAGAAGGTACAGACAGCTTATTGGCAAGCTGTTGTATCTTACTATCACGGGATTGGATATCTTCTTTGCAGTCAGGAAACTGAGTCAGTTCATGACCAAGCCAATACAGCAGCATTAGGATGCAGCATTGATGATATTTAGATATGTCAAGAGGGCTCCTAGGAAGGGTCTTTTCTTCTCAAAGAGGTCCTCTATGACATTGGTTGGCTACTCGGATGCAGACCATGACGGATGCCATGTGGATCGTAAATCCACTACTGGGTTCTGCACCTTCTTAGTAGGAAATTTGATCACCTGGAGGAACAAGAAACAAGGCACAGTTGCGAGATCCAATGCTGAGTCTAAGTATAGAGCTATGGCTCAGATGACTGTGGAGATGATGTGGATCAGATCCTTGCTTATTGACCTACAGGTGCAATTTTCTAGCCCTATAGAGATGCGATGTGATAATAGAGCAGCCACCTTCATGCCAATAACCCAGCATTTCATGAGAGAACAAAGCATGTTGAGGTTGACTGTCACTATACTAGGGGTATTATTCAGAAGGGGTTGCTATATACCACTTCTGTTGGATTTGAGGAGCAGACTGCAGATATTTTCACCAAGCCCTTGACCAGATCTGCATTTGATTTGTGTATCTCCAAACTGAGCATGATAGATATATATGCTCTAGCTTGAGAGGGAGCATTAGCATACCATATGTGTGTTATTTCCTGTCTAGCTTTTTCCATCTGTGCTCCTCAGGGGCAAGGATGTATTTTTACTCTTTTGGTCTCTCTCTATAAGAAAGACCTAGGGTTACAATAAACTTATCTCATTTCAACCAATTATTATGATGACTACGGGTGCAAAAATCGATTTATGCAGCCGATTAATTGACCGCATAATCGTATGCGGTCCAAAAATAAACTGAGTATCTATATTTGGCCCTATAGTTGGTCTACCCAATTAATCGGCCGAACCGATTAATCAACCGAGTAAGTTTTTAGGTTTCAATTGTTTTGTTAGCTTTAATGCACATGTAATGTACCCCCAACCCAAAACCCGATGCCCAAATACACCGAATTAAACCCAACTTCTCCCATTACTCTAGGTTCCTAACGCACGAAAGCCTCAGCCCTAAGCAAAACCCTTGGTCCTAAGTCCCGCTTCTCCTCTCTGATGCTCGCCACCGCCCACCAGTGACTGACCCACCATCGCTTACAGCATCTTTGTGAGTCACCTCTTCGATCAGCAGATGTTTGGTCGTCACTACATTACTTAACCCCTCCATCACCGATGAGCGATCTTTACGGTGACTGCTAGCAGCTGCTATCATCAGCAATGCTTCCATCGCCAGTGAGCAGTGCGCCGGTGGCTGCTGCTCTCCACGGTCTATCAGTAGCCCTTGCTTCTCTCTATTCTCTTCTTACCAGTGGTTGTGATACTGATTTCCTTAAAAAGAAAATTATTGAATGATATTGTTTTAATAATTTTCTTGCAAATGTGAGCTTAGATTAATTTTTTTTATTGTTAGTTGCATATATTACTTTAGATTGGCTTGCGTCACTTGACTTTGAGGAGGAAGCTAGTTTTGAAGAGATCGATGAAGAAGATGAAATTATGGAGGATGTTCCCCTATTTCTAGATGAGTGGAGGAGGATTGAATCCTAATATTTTCTTGAGATTTTTTTTGGGAATTTACTATCTATGTTGTACTTTTGACATTTGAAACTAAAAACTTGTTTCCTTTAGATTTATGATCCACCAATTTTAGTTTATTTGTCTTATTTTGTGTTGTGATATTGATAGCTATTTGTTAGAAGCTATATTGAGAGAATATGTGCATCAAAAAAATAATATTAATATATATGTGATATTTCAATTCATATATATGTATACTTAATATGTATAATGGTATATATAATTATATTTAAAATTTTAAATATTTAAAAATACTACATCGATTAATCCCCGATTAATCACCCACATACCACATACTCCTTAGACGGTGACCTCACTGACTGAATACTAACTACCGATTTCTACAACTATGATGATGACTTCAATGGGGGTAAAGCTTGGATACTAGTTGCAGTACCCATAGACTGCCATTTGACACAATCCAATCAGCCTGCCGTCAAAGGCATCAATCCTACGCCAACACATTAGGATGCATAAAATCTGTTAAAGAAGCAAAGTCAAATAATGATCCATTCAACCCACACACACACAAACCAACAAAACTACGCATGAATAGCATGATGTAACAAGGCATCCCAACATAAATGAGAATAATCCTTGGCCGATTGAGGGGGTTTGCTACCCCAATGATAATGCACTATGCATAGATGTGGTACAAGTCCTCTAATGGAGGAGACAAGAAGGCAACTTGTAGTGGAAGATAGAAATAGAATAACCTAAAATCCTAATCCACCCATCCTTATATAGAGGAGAAGGATGAGTTACACAATTCACATACTTGCCCCATCGGTTATAATGAGTGTCAAGAAAAAATAGCAAATATGGCTCCCAGGGCAACTTTTCATTGATTTCGTGAGGAGTGATGCACAATAAGGGATTTTTCCCTCATCACCCTTGTTGGACAGCATGACGGGTATACTCTCTCAGAAAAATGGCAACAATATATGGAATTCCTAGTCGTTAGTTAATAACTTGTGAAGCATTTAAAAAATATAAGCTACCAGCTTAAACTCTGAATTCTAAAAAAATAATGTTGGAGGTCACCACGATTGTTAATGCAGTATTAGATTAGCAGACCCTTGGCAGATTAATGATCACTTACAAATAGTTTATCCCCTATCCCTGGCCAACTTAGTCGGGCAAGATTTCCATCTTGAAATCATTATTGAAATTCTGAAAGCATACTTGTGCAGTAGAGGAGACAATACAACAGGAAAACTTACAATTACGGTTCTCCTCTTCTTTACAATCCTTGACGAATTAGATTCCTTACTCTGATCAGTCCATCTGGAGCAGCGGTGATCAATCTTCTCCAAGAGCCAAAAGTCCGTTTGAAAGAAAATATCGGCATCACCCTGCACACCAAATTTATCAAGGTGCAGTATATAATGCAATAGATTCTACAAATGAATCCCAATTGCATGCACAAGAAAATAAATCATGATCATAAGACATTCTGAGCAGGTGAACGTGGTAAAATGAAAAGCATGGATTGCAATTTGACGATGGCTTAGGAATAGGATTACCAAGTCACCATGCCATAATGACATCAGGATCGGAATCTTGAGAAATAACACATCAAAGAAGGTTAATTCATGAATCTTTTTATGAGAAAGATGACAAAACCCGTCTTTCTTAAAAATAGAAAAGGCCCCTCTATTAAAAACAGGGTTGGGGAGATTAAGGTGGGTTACCTTTGAAGTCTTTATGGGTGATATTGTCATTATTGTCTTGATTCAAATTGTGGTTGTTTACATTCTCCCTATTAGTAGAGTTATTAGAGTCATATGTCATGTTTCTTATCTTGTTGGACTTATGATGTATTTTTCCCAACACTTCTCCCTATATAAAGAGGTGTAGGGTTTCATTTGAGAATAAGATAAGTCATTTTCTCCGACTTGGTATTAGAGTGGCAATCCTAGATCGGCAGTCTGGTATCCCACCCCTCATGAGCCCCCATACCCCTCCACCAAAACCCTAGTTTCCCGTTTTACATCCGCGGAAGCCGCCACCAGCCGCCGTCGGCCTTAAGAGGCTGCTGCAATGGTCGCAGTGGCTGCTGG
Source organism: Thalassia testudinum (assembly GCA_037157565.1). NCBI lineage: Eukaryota > Viridiplantae > Streptophyta > Magnoliopsida > Alismatales > Hydrocharitaceae > Thalassia > Thalassia testudinum. The sequence continues at coordinate 141,670,017 of JAZHRO010000036.1, forward strand.
TGCCCATCGCTACTCCAGCTGCTCCTCTCCCTTGAGTTGTGGGTCTCCTTCTCGAGTGCTAACGCCACCAATAGGCCCTAGCGGACCTCTCCTCGAGCCCTAGAAGGCATCGCCGCCTCTTCAAGGGCTTTGCAGCGCCACCTCGAGGCCCTGCAGCTCCGCCACGAGGCCCTACGCCGCCTCTCCTTGCATTGGGGGCCTCTTCAAGGGCTCTGCAGCGCCGCCTCGAGGCCCTATGCTGCCTCTCCTCGCACTGAGGGCCAATCTGGAGGTCGCGACGTTGCCCTGAGGATGTAGCACTGCCCGGCGGTTGGTCCAACACCTCGAAGCATTGCCTCGGCGCCTGCCCTGACCTCGGGACAGCACCTCCCATCATCGGAGCGCCGCCTCAGACCACGGTAGCGTCGCCACCTCCGCTGCCCATCACTTGTAGGACACGGTGGTGGTTCTTGGGGTCGGTTGAGCTGCCCAAGTGCTGTTAGTACACATCCTAACGTTCTAACATGCGTTAAAACCTGATCTACAGGATTTCTGTGATTCATGAGATGTTTTCTAGGGTTTCTTTGCCTTAGATCTCATGTTCAAGAGATCATTTTTTCTCTACTTATGAAGTCTTCAGATCTGAATATTGATTTCAAATAGCTCTTGTGGTATCTTGTGGCAGTCCTAAGGCACGATGACCTCCTCAGAATCTTTGAAAGTGTCATCGGTTACCGCTATGGACAACGGAGGTTATAAATCTCCTTTCTTTGTTCCTATTGCCAAGTTGAACGAGGCCAATTATGCTAGATAATCTTAGACGTTTCTCATGACTGTTGAGAGACATGATAAGGAACATCTACTGTTGGAGATGAAGCCACAAGATAAAACAGGGAAAAATGCCACATGAAAGAAAGATAATTCCATGGTCTGTGCATGGATCATGAATTCTGTTGAGTCTCAGATCGGTGATGGGACCATGTACTACAAGATAGCCAAAGAGATGTGGGATTCTCTACACGATAAATATTCTCATAAAAAGAATTCCAGCAAAGTCTTTGAAATTCATCATGCCCTTGGTTGTTTCAAACAGGAGGGTCAGTCTTTGTCACAGTACTACGCCACCCTAAAGGGACTTCTTGAGAAATATGCCTGTCGAACTGTTTACACGTGTGCTACTCAAAGGGCACATAGGAAAGAGTATGTTGTCCTTCAATTTCTTAACGGACTTGGGCCTGACTTTGAGGTTGCTAGGTCCCAGATCCTTACTTTGGCTTAGCTACCATCTCTAGAGGAGGCTTATAGCCGCATGAGCAGAGTGGTTCTCAGGCAACTCATGCCAGAAAGTGGACAAACCCCTGTACATGTTGCTGCTACTCGAGGAGGACGTGGTGCTCCATCCACAAGGGGGAGAGGGCGTGGTGGTCGAGGTACAAGTGGTAGACCTTGCACCATTTGCTTGCATTGTGGAAAGATAGGCCATACAGAGGCCTCTTGCTGGACAAAGCATGGTTGACCTCCCATGGGCAACTAGGCTATCACTTTAGAGGAGGGAAGCGACATGGTGTCCCATGCAGACTATGATGCTGTGATCCATTGTCTCTCCCAGCTGACCCAGGAGACTACTACTACCGCAGATACCGCTGCCTAAGCCACTTTAGGTATGACTTCCGCTTACAGGTCTGGTAACACTGACAGTACATTGTGGTTGGTGGATTCTGGCACATCTCAACATCTCAGTAGGGATGAAACGTGTTTTGGATAGGTTCATAATGTCCCCTCAGGGAGATCTGTGCACGTAGCAGATGGTAGGCAGTGTAGGATTTATGACAGAGGAGATGTTACAGTGACTCATACTCTGGCATTGTCTAATGTTTTTTATGTTCCAGAATTTCCTATTAGTCTTTTGTCTGTCAGTAGAATTACAAAAGACTTGTACTGTCGTGCAATATTTGATTAGTTAGGTTATATTTTTCAGGACAAACTCACAGGGAGGGCGATTGGTGGCGGACATGAGGAAGGGGGTGTGTATCGCCTGGTCCAGAATCCAGTTGCCGCTACATGTCAAGGCGAGGTTGCATTTAGTGCCGGTACAACTCTTCAGTGGCACCGACGTCTTGGCCACCCACCACTAAACAGGTTTTGACATGTCATTCCTCATATTTCACCGGCTACAGAAATTGTGTGATGCATGCCAGTTGGGAAAGCATCACAGGACCAGTTTTCCTTCTACTTCATCTCATAGTTCCAATGCTATCTTTGATTTACTACATATGGATGTATGGGGACCAAGTCATATCTCGGACAAACTAGGTCATAAATTTTATCTACTTATTGTCAATGATTTTTCCAGGATGTCATGATTATTTCTTTTGAAAAATAAATTTGATGTTGGATTAGTGATTGAAACATTTATCTTACAAGACTCAGTTTTCTACTATTGTAAAGATTGTATAGTCTGATAATGTTTTAAAGTTCTGTACATCTAGGTTGGCAGGTTTTTATAGATCTCTTGGGATTGTTCATCAAACATCTTGTCCACATACATTGCAACAAAATGGTGTAGTACAAAGAAAGCACTGTTATATTCTTAATGTGACTAGAACATTATTGATCCCGCACAATGTACCACAGATATATTGGGGAGATGTAGTGTTGACTGCATGTTATTTGATTAATAGATTGCCCAACTCAGCCATACAAGATCAAGTTTCGTGGCTGGTTCATCCTGAGAATGATCTATTCACTATTTCACCTCGCATGTTTGGTTGTATTGCCTTTGTTCACATTCTTGGACCTGGCAAAGACAAATTGGCTCTAAAAGCAGTGAAGTGTGTGTTTTTTGGATACAATAGCACCCAGAAAGGATACAGATGCTATAACCCACGTGGTAAAAAACATTGTGACTATAGATGTCACTTTCATGAGTCCATTCCTTATTTCTCTACAGATGGTCATCAGGTGACATTTGAGAAGAATTTGGCTCCTATGCCTATTCCACCAATTCCCTTGGAGCAAATCCCTATTACACATCATGAGGATATACCTACCATGGAGATTTCTATGAGGCAGAGAGCAGAAAATACTCAGGTATATAGGCTACCTGTGACATACAGATAGCATACATGACGACAAAAACACACCCCCGCTACACCTCAGCCACCTGTCTCCTCCCCTAATCAGGTATGTGTTGATGCTGACGTCAATTGTCCTAGTGGTACTTGTGCAGGTTCCTCTGATGAGTCTCATACTCCAGGTACTACTGAGCATAATGAAGAGGATCTTGACCTCCCAATTGCTATTCGGAAGGCTCCATGCAGTTGTGCCCAGTATCATAAAGTACAGACAGTCTCCACTGCCAACCTCGGTAGTTCCTTTGCTGCATTCACAACAGCACTATTTGCAACGTATGTTCCTACCTCCCATCAGCAGGCCATGCTGGATCCCAATTGACGTTAGGCCATGAAGGATGAGATGGCTGCTTTATAGTCTAGAGGGACGTGGGACTTGACTACCTTGCCTCCTCATGCCAAAACAATTGAGTGTTGTTGGGTCTTTACCATTAAATACAATCCAGACGGCACGATCTCTCGCTACAAGGCAAGATTGGTGGCAAAAGGATTTACCTGAACATATGGGATAGATTTCTTTGATACCTTCTCTCCGGTTGCTCGATTGTCTACTATTTGGATTTTGATGTCTGTAGTAGCTCACTGTGACTAGCCTCTTCATCAGTTGGATGTCAAGAACGCGATCTTGTATCGAGATCTTCAGGAAGAGGTCTATATGCAACAACTGCTTGGGTTTGAGGCTCAGGAGGAGTGTGTCTGTAGATTGAAGAAAGCAATCTATGACTTAAAGCAAAGTCCAAGAGCATGGTTCCAAAGACTCTCGGAGGAGCTAAATGTAATGGAACTTGTAAGGTCCTCTGCTGATCACTCCTTGTTTGTCAGGAAGAGTAAAAGGGGAGTGGTTGTGCTTCTTGTTTGTGGATGACCTGATCCTCTCCGGAGACGATGTTGCTGGGATAGCTGAGGTAAAAAGGAAGTTGGCCGATACCTTTGTGATGAAGGATCTGGGTGAGCTTAGATATTTTCTTGGGATTGAAGTGGCATGCAGCAAAAAGGGCATTGTTCTTAGTCAGTGGAAGTACGCTCTTAATATCTTGCAGGAAACAAGAATGATGGGATCCAAACCTGCCAATATACCTATGGATCCCAAAGGGCATCTCTATGATACTAAGTCTCCGCCTATAGATAGCATATCATATAGCCAGTTGGTCGGTAAGTTGTATCTTACTATTACATGTCTAGATCTTTCCCTTGCAGTAGGAAAGCTCAGCCAATTCATGGACAAACCAATTAGGCAACACTGGGATGTTGCTATATAGGTACTTAGGTACGTGAAGAAAGTGTTGGTGCTAGAGCACCACGATCATTTGTTTTGATGATAACAAAACGCGTGTTATTTAACATTTACACTTGAAGTCTTAGATTTCAGGTCAATTGCAAATGTAGACGTAATTAGACGGAATTCGAGCTCACATCCAGGATGGATTGGAGGAGCTTAATGGAAAACAGAGGAGATTCGCGAGGAGCGATAGATTGAAGAAAGGAGATGAAGAATATGATAGATTTCATTCTCTTGTACTCCTTGTATTTTTCGTTTCTTCTGTTGCTCTTTATTTTTGTTACTTAGATTCATGTTAAAGAGCCTCAAAGTACCCTAACAGTAATCTTAAGAACACCGGCACAACCCTAGGATACTTAGGTTTTCTGTAGAGAACTTAGAAAATCAATATAAGGTTCAAACAGAGTTTCCAGACGTCTAATTCCAAAATCAGACGTCTGATAAAGTGTTTTAAGACGTCTGACTGTTGATTCAGACGTCTGATAACATTTAGGCTGGACAAGTTAGTTCTGTCTGATGAAATCAGACGTCCAGACCTTAGACCAGACGTCTTAGGAGACGTCTGATGACTTTGCTAGACGTCCAATTAGTGGACCGTTGGCTCTCTTAGCATACACTCAAGGATATGACCGTTAGAGCCTTATCAGGCGTCCTTAAGCCCTTCCAGACGTCTGATAATTGACCGTTTTGCCTCGACTGACCCGAAAATCTCCATTCCCACCAAAAAGTAGGCTTCCAGACATCTAGACATAGTGCCAGACGTCCTGTATGCCGTCTGATGGACTTACGCTAGAACCCTGTTTAGATCTGATCCAAGTCAGGAAGAGACCCACCCAAAATCAGACGTCTGACCTTGAAATCAGACGTCTTAAAGTGGTCTTCCAGACGTCCGATGCCAGAATTAGACGTCCGATAACCCTGTCAATGCAATGATTGTTCTTGATTTCGGGTTGATTCACTTGGGCTTTGCACCCAACGGCTATGGAACCTTTCCTAAGCCTTCCAAAGCCTTCCTAAGGCCTCTATAAATAGAGGGGAACCTTTGCAACACAAAAACACACCTAAGACACAACAAGACACCTTGCAATACACTTTCAAACAATTTTGTGTCTCTCTTGCTCTCTAAGCTCTAGTTCTTCATCCTGAAAGCATCAAGCTTTGCGCACCCGCTCTCCCGCCGTAGCTGACGAGAGCGACGTAGCGCCGTCGTGTTGTTCACGCATCTGCATCGCCGACGCACTCCTTTCAAAGGGGAAGTTTCCTAATTCCTATAGAAGCTAGGTTTAAAATTACTTTGTTGGCTCTATAGGATTATTTGTTATTTTAATCTTTGTTATTTGGTTGGATATTCGCATTGCGAATTCCCGTCTCCTTCGAGGGACAAAATCCTTCTCGTGAAGAGAAGGGGTTGAGGAACGCTACCCTCGCACTTGTAGCGTGGTTGTAATTGAGGTTGAATCACCCTCGTTTAAAGTGATTCGTTTAGTGGATTTTGATCAACTTGATTGATCGAAAAATCCTAACTTGAGAAGGTTAGGTGGTGGTTTTCACCCGGTTTGGGTTTCCACCTAAAAATAATTGTGTACTCGTGAGATTGTCTATTTTTGTGAGATTGTGTTATTTTCATTTCCACAATTATTACGTCACCCCCTCCTAGTAGAGGAACTACAGTTGGTATCAGAGCAGGTTCTTGCAAGATCGGAGTAACACCCGACAAGAAGATCATGGAGGGAAGCATAGCCGCAATCAGAATCTCCGAAGGGCAGTCCACCGTCCGACCACCCTATTTCGACGGGAGGGACTTCGAATATTGGAAGTTGAAGATGAAGACGTGGCTCCAAGCCACTGAGTTCGAGATATAGGGATATTGCGAAACCCCATACGAGATCCCGAAGCGACCCCAAGGAGGCTACTCGCAACTATAGATTCGAGAGCTTTCACTCAACGCAAAGGCAATGAATGCATTATATTGCGCGTTGAGTCCGAAGGAATTCGAACAAATCCAAGAGTGCACCACCGCCCACGAGATATGGAGGAGGTTGGAAGGCACTCATGAGGAGACGAGCTCGGAAGAAGATCTCGGGGAGAAGGAAACCGCGTGCCTTGGTTTCATGGCAATCGGAGAAAGTGACGACGACAGCGACAATGAGGTAAACTCGGATTTACAAGATGCTTTTAATGAGTTGTATGAGCTTAGTAAATCACTAAAAATAGAAAACAAAAGCATGAAAAAGAATCTTAGTTTTCTTAAATCTGAAAATGATAGGTTAGAAATAAAACTTAAGGATCTATAAGCTAGTGCTAAAAATGATAACCTATTATTAGAAAATCAAAACCTCATCAATGAAAATAATAAATTGATTGAGGAAAATGTTAATCTAAAAACAGAAATTTCTGATTTAAAGACGAAGATGAATATTATAGAAAATGAACTTGCACGTCTTAGGGAGAAATCAAATAAATTGATAAATAGGGTAGATAACCTATATAGCCCTAAGATTGAGAAAGGATCTCCATCAAAGAGACCCGCTAACAGATCCGGATCCAAGCCACTTGGATACCGAAAAAAGAATTAGAATCCTATTTTGTAGGGTTCAGGGATAACTACAACACAAAGGACTGGACCTACAAGCTCAAGACTGGTCAACACAAGTTGGGAGAACCAAGGAGTAGACCAAGGAGGAGAACAAGAAGATCGACAAGACGGCGAACAAACGATGGACCAGCCGCACGTCGACCACCAGATTGGAGACCGACGCCAATGGCCGGGCCTCCAAGCTACAGATGGGAGCCCCATCCGATGTGGCATCCACCACCACCATTTGGCCTATTTTATTGGCCATGGTAGGTGAGGTAAAAATCATTTACCCTATATTTTTATCATTAGCATTTACATAGGGGGAGCAAAAAAAATTACAAGCTAATTCTCAATTTTTAAGGGGGAGATATAAGGTAGCTAAATTTCCTTTAGAAAGGGGGAGAAAAATAATAGCTATCTTGTTATAAAAAAAAGGGGGGAGGACATCACCTTTGTTGAAAGAAATTTATAGAAGAGCATATTTTAAGGGGGAGTTATAGGAAATCAATTAAATCTTTTTGATAATGTCAAAAAGGGGGAGGATTTTTTGCATTTTTATTTATGATTTTGTCATCATCAAAAAGGGGGAGATTGTTGGTGCTAGAGCACCACAATCACTTGTTTTGATGATAACAAAACGCGTGTTATTTAACATTTGCACTTGGAGTCTTAGATTTCAGGTCAATTGCAAATGTAGACGTATTAGACGAAATTCGAACTCGCATCCAGGATGGATTGGAGGAGCTTGATGAAAAACAGAGATTCGCGAGGAGCGATAGATTGAAGAAAGAAGGAGATGAAGAATATGATAGATTTCCTTCTCTTGTATTCCTTGTATTTTTCGTTTCTTCTGTTGCTCTTTATTTTTGTTACTTAGATTCATGTTAAAGAGCCTCAAAGTACCCTAAAAGTAGTCCTAGGAACACCGACACAACCCTAGGATACTTAGGTTTTCTGTAGAGAACTTAGAAAACCAATATAGGGTTCAAACAGAGTTTCCAGACGTCTAATTCCAAAATCAGACGTCTGATAAAGTATTTTAAGACGTCTGACTGTTGATTCAGACGTCTGATAACATTTAGGCTGGACAAGTTAGTTCTGTCTGATGAAATCAGACGTCCAGACCTTAGACCAGACGTCTTAGGAGACGTCTGATGACTTTGCTAGATGTCCAATTAGTGGACCGTTGGCTCTCTTAGCATACACTCAAGGATATGACCGTTAGAGCCTTATCAGACGTCCTTAAGCCCTTCCAGACGTCTGATAATTGACCGTTTTACCTCGACTGACCCGAAAATCTCCATTCCCACGAAAAAGTAGGTTTCCAGACGTCTAGACATAGTGCCAGACGTCCTGTATGTCGTCTGATGGACTTACGCTAGAACCCTGTTTAGATCTGATCCAAGTCAGGAAGAGACCCGCCCAAAATCAGACGTCTGACCTTGAAATCAGACGTCTTAAAGTGGTCTTCCAAACGTCTGATGCCATAATTAGACGTCTGATAACCCTGTCAATGCAATGATTGTTCCTGATTTCGGGTTGATTCACTTGGGCTTTGCACCTAACGGCTATGGAACCTTTCCTAAGCCTTCCAAAGCCTTCCTAAGGCCTCTATAAATAGAGGGGAACCTTTGCAACATAAAAACACAACAAGACACACCTTGCAATACACTTTCAAACCATTTTGTGTCTCTCTTGCTCTCTAAGCTCTAGTTCATCTTGAGAGCATCAAGCTTTGCGCACCCGCTCTCCTGCCGTAGTTCACGAGAGCGACGTAGCGCCGTCGTGTTGTTCACGCATCTGCGTCGCCGACGCACTCCTTTCAAAGGGGAAGTTTCCTAATTCCTATAGAAGCTAGGTTTAAAATTACTTTGTTGGCTCTATAGGATTATTTTTTATTTTAATCTTCATTATTTGGTTGGGTATTCACTTTGCGAATTCCCGTCTCCATCGAGGGACAAAATCCTTCTCGTGAAGAGAAGGGGTTGAGGAACGCTACCCTCGCACTTGTAGCGTGGTTGTAATTGAGGTTGAATCACCCTCGTTTAAAGTGATTCGTTTAGTGAATTTTGATCAACTTGGTTGATCGGAAAATCCTAACTCGAGAGGGTTAGGTGGTGGTTTCCACCCGGTTTGGGTTTCCACCTAAAAATAATTGTGTACTCGTGTGATTGTCTATTTTTGTGAGATTATTTTATTTTTATTTCCGCAATTATAACGTCACCCCCTCCTAGTAGGGGAACTACAGAAAGCACCTGGCAGAGGTGTTTTATTTTAGAGGGCACATCTATGAGTGTTGTTGGCGACTTTGATGCTGACTATGCAGGTTGCATGATAGACAGGAAGTCAATGATGTGTATGCATCTGAATAGCCTAAAATGTCTATTTATGCATGTTCTTAGTGTCGTAGAAGCATCATACATTGTAAATATTGCATAACATGCATCATCATGCATTTATGTCAAAGTGTATAAATTATATAGTAATTTACTCTATTTGATGGTCAGACAGTATTTAATCAAGGCTTAGGATTGAATATCCAATCGTACGGATCTGATCAAGGTGATGATTGGAGTTCGACTCCAAAATCACCCCGATTGGACTTTCATAGCATCAGATGCAGTCTGAGAAAGATCAGAGGTTAAGGAGCCAGGTGGCGTAAATACGTTCTTCAAACGACAAATCCGACCGCACGGATAGGTTCGGATCGACGATTGTAGCCCGACGCAAAAATCGATCCAATTCGACATCCATATCACCATCTACAGACAAAAAGATGGACGCCAAGATGACGCCACGCGGTGCCATCTCAGTTGCCCACACTGGCCAAAGGCGTCCGCTCCCTCTCTCTCCTCAACCGTGCGATCAAATCTGGGCGCACGCGCATTGGATGGAAACTCAACGAAGTGGCACTTCATGTGAAGAGGGAGGCGTGGGTTCGAGCCCCGCCTCACCTCAAATTGAAGACGCAATTGCGCGCGGCTAAATTCAACCTTAGGATGGTGATCGTGCGGGCAAGGAGCGACGACGTGGCACGATCTGGGCGCATGGATCACGGAAGCGCAATCGAACGAGCATTTGAACGCCTAATCGCATGCAGGCGTGCGATGAGGCGCGATCAAGGCACAGGCAAGATGGATTTTAAGCTGTCTGATCTCGCGATCGGACGACTGAGGATTTTTGAACATGGATGAGCATTGGAACGGCTAAAGACGAGGAGGCAGGGGGCGTGTGCACGTCTTCAGCCACGTTGGAGCTATAATGACGATCATAAACGTCACTAAAGACACTGAAATGAATGTTTAAAGCTTGGAAAAGTCTCTTTTGCCCTCAACTCTCACATTTATAGGTCACCCCTACCACTCGAATTCTTGATCCCTTTCTCTCTTCTCTCATCCCCTCCAAAGCTCTACGAACTTGTCCCAAACCCGGGATGCTCCTCTAGAGTTAAAAGTGTAATTTTTCAACCTTCTCATCCCGTTCGTGGAGCATTCTGCGGTTGTCCTCTCACCGCCATTCGGGAAGCGGATCCCGCTGTATTGTCGCCCTACCCCGTTCTCTGTCGTCCGTCATCGTTCTCCTTCGTCCCACATCTCACCACTTTTGTCCGGGCGCTCTGTCAACGCAACTCGTCCTCCAAGCAGCCATCGAGGAGGATAACTTCTCTCCACCTTCTCTTTATTGCTTTCTAGAGTAGATTTATCGCTTTCTAGTTGTAATTTTTCCAACTTTCTAGTGTAATGATTAGTTGTAATGAACATCACTTGATTATGAAATCCATATTTATTCTATCTCTATTTTGTCTTTATTTGTAATACTCTCTCTTCTATTCATTATTCTTTAAGTAAATAGCTAGTTTAGATTCAATTCAACCAATTAATCTGCTCCATGACAATAAAACAAATGTGATTTTTAATCAAACGTCCGCCTCCCTACGTTCGACCTGGAATTCCTTTCAAGTTTCGGTTAAATTTATCTGTTGATTTTTCTCGGAAATCGCGCTACAACGATGGGTTTTCCAAACTCAAACCTTTTTTACATAGAATTTCTGATTCAACAGTCAACAACTGGATTCTGTACTTATGTGGTAGGCAACTTAGTGACATGGAGAAGCAAGAAGCAGCAGGTGGTATCTAGGTACAACACAGAATCAGAGTATAGGGCTATGGCTCAAACAGCTGTAGAGATTATTTGGGTCAGATCTATTCTACATGATCTCCATATTTAGGAAGAGGGACCAATGGAGATGAGATATGATAATCATGCTGCTACTTATATTGCCAACACAATGTTTCATAAGCAGACAAAACATGCTGAGATTGATTGCCACTACACTAGAGACTTGATACAATGTGGAATTATCCACACTTCATCTGTCATCTGAAGATCAGATTGCAAACATATTCACAAAGCCACTTGCCAGATCTGCTTTTGATAAGTGTTGTTCCAAGTTGAGCATCATTGATATATATGCTCCAACTTGAGGGGGAGTGTTGGTAAAGTTATTAGAGTCATATGTCATGTTTCTTGTCCTGTTGGACTTATGATGTATTTTTCCCAACATCTCTCCCTATATAAAGAGGTGTAGGGTTTCATTTGATGATAAGATAAGTCATTTTCTCCGACTCTCCCTTTTATGGGGTATGATTTGGAAAAAGCACCTAGTGTTGGTACTTTTGTATTTATGCTTAGTGGTTTCGTTTCAAGCTCTTTATGTACTACATGCCCTTTGCATGTAAATAATGATGTAAACCTTAATAGCATATTTTTCATTCCATTGTGCACGTCCATTGTTAAGGGAAATAAGATGTCATAACTCAAAAAGAAACCTTAGCCTCTTGTATATAGAGAGGAGGGATGGAAAAATTACAAGCAAATTTACTAAGGAAATAAAAATAGCAAAAAGACAACATAGAAAAAAGGACTCCAACACTTCCCTCGAGTTGAAGCATAGACATCCATCAAGCCCAACCCGTCACACAAGAACAAATGTCTCTTCTTTGTCAAAGCCTTCATGAAGATGCCAGCAAGGTGGAGCTCAGACGATACATGAGTAGCAATCTTTCCTTTCATCATCACATTTTGTGTGAAATGACAATCTACCTTCATGTACTTTGTTCTCTCATAAAAGACAAGATTTGAGGTAATATAAGTAGCAAACTTGTTGTCACAAAACATAACTTGTCACAAAACATGGGATCAAAGTTGCCATTTGAATCCCAAGATCTGCTAAGAAAGAAGTGATCCACATCACCTCACAGGCAGTATGGGACTTCGCTCTATACTTAGCCTCGACACTAAAATAAGCAAATAATTGTTTGCTTTTGTTGTGCCACGAAACAAGATTGCCTCCTAGAAATATAACATAGCTAGTGGTGGACTTCCTATCTTCAACAAACCCTGCATAGTCTACATTAGAATAGGAACATATATCCAAGTGTCCATTGCCTTTATAGTAGTCCCTTGCTAGGAAACCCTTTCAAGTACTTCAGGATTAGACAAACATCATGCCAATGGTTGTAATGAGGTCTATCTATAAACTAACTATCCCTTCTAACTGCAAGACTAATATCTAGGCAAGTGATAGTTAGATATATCAACTTGCCTACGGTTCTCTTGTATCTATGAATATCCTTAAATGGTGGATCATCAACCTCTTCATATCTCCTCTGCTCAATGAGGCCAGCAGAGGGCTTAGTGCCTAGAAGTCCTCTAGAACAAACTTCCGCCAAGAAAGTGTTAAAAAATGCTCCTATCTAACTGCCTTTATCTCCATAAAGTATTGCAACTCTCCTACATCTTTGGTGAGAAAGACATTCTGCAAAGTCTTTGCCTTCTTAATATCAGTAATGCCATCTCAGGATCACGTCATCAATATATACAACTAAGATGCTTACTCCAGTGGTAGCTTGCTTGATAAAGATAGAGTAGTCAGATGCAAATCTCCTAAAACCAACCTTTGTAACCTTTGCACTCGTCGAACTAGGCCCAAGGACTTTGCTTGAGCCTATATATGGCTTTCTTTAATCTACATACATGCTTCCCCTCAACCTCATAACCAAGACGTTTCCACATATGTACCTCAATTAAGTCTCTATAGAGGAAGGCATTTTTGATGTCCAGTTGGTACAGTGGCCAATTCCTATTGATGACAAGAGAGAGAATCTATACAGATGTAACATGTACTACAGGAGAGAATGTCTCAAAATAATCTACGTTATACGTCTATGTGAATCCTTTGGTTACTGGCTTAGCCTTAAACCTATCAATGGTTCCATCTGCAAGATACTTCATAGTATACACTCACTTGCAGTCAACAAGCTTAGCCCCAGGAGGACATGGCACAAGCTCCCATGTGCCTCTAGTAGTAAGCGCCTCCATCTCTACATCCATGGCGGCCTTCCACTACAGAACCTAAGAGGCCTCCGAGTAGTCACGTGGTATTACACTACTGAACAAGGCCTGCGAGAACTGATGTAAAGGAGGCTACAGATGCGCAGTGGAGGTATAATGAGAAAGGATGTAGTGTGCAGGAATAGACTAGCTTCCTTAGAGTAATCAATTTATCACCAACATCATAATGATTCTGTGTTGGTGGTGCCCTAGTGGAAGTATCCTTTGGTAGAGAAACATGCATGGTAGGTAGTAGAACGAGAGGTTGCTCCATGTCTCGTCTATGGTACATCTGCAATTAGCGAGGTACAAGCTCAATCATGGTCCCTTCTTCGAAGATCGAAACCTTCTTAAAGAAGGTGGCATCTACCATAATAATGTATCGACAATTGCTCGAATCATAGCACCAGTACCGCTTCTAAGTGCATGAATAGCCAAAGAAGACACACTTGGCTACTCGGGAGAATTTATTGTGTTTTCTAAAGGCATGAACAAAACAAGCACAACTAATCACACGTAGCAGCAAAGTAAAAGGATGATCAGCGTGTAGTGGCTAGAAGGGGATCTCCCCATGTAGAATTGACGAAGGGACCGGATGATCAAATAGGTTGTAGTAAGTTCAGCATCTCCCTAGAATTACTTTAGCACCTTCATGAAGAAGAGTTCGTGTAATATCCAAAATGTGCCTCGGTTTCCACTCTGCAACACCATTTTGTTGAGAGGTATATGTGAAGGACATCTAATGTATGGTACCATTGGTGATGAAAAAGGGTTGCCACTCCTACATGAACTCCAGAGCATTGTTTCTGCAAAAGATCTAAATGGATAAGTATACATTCTGCACCATGACAAATAAGTGTCTAATTATATAAAGGATCTCTAACTAATCCTTCATAAGAAATGCCCATGTGGATCGACTATAGTCATCCACAAATACGACAAAATATCTGTAACCTGCCATATTGCTCACGCAAGAGGACCCCCAAACATTAGTGTATCAGATGGAACGGCGAGGTACTCTGTGCCTCAGCCTGTGGAGGAAATGTAGAGTGATGATGCTTGCCCAACTAACAAGCGTCACAATCAAATCTAGCAAAGAAAGGCAACTCTAGAAGCATTTGACACATCTTCTCGAAGGAAGGATAACCAACGCGATGCGATGCCAAAGTAGAGGATTAGTAGAGAAAGAGGTAGCTCTATTAAAATACAATGGTATATCAAGATAATAAAAACCATTCTTCTCACATCCATCCTAAAAATCTAATCGATCTTATCCTCAAAATGACAATGATACTTGTTGAAAATAACACAACACTTCAGATCCTTGAATAGTTTGGTAACTAATAGAAGACTTGTGGGAAACTCGAGTGCACAATGGACCTCTGACCATTGGCCACTTTCACCGAAGTGACTCGTCTGATAGGTGTACTCTCATGTAGGAAATCAGCATCACCAGTAAGCTGTGTGGAGGCACTTGAATCTATCACCCACTATCTAGGAATGGTAGATGTCAAATGTGCGTGTACATAGAAGTATCAACAACACAGGCAGCGTAGGTAATGGGTGTATCCTTATCCAACTGAAGAAAATGAATCCAACCAAAGTAGTAGCAGGTAGATAGAACTATGGTGAGGATTTACTATAGAGAAGCAAGTAGGAAAGCAGTAGGAGACAATCCCAAGTAGTAGTAGTAGTAGTAGTAGTAGTAGCACATAAGACAATCACCATGAAACGTAGATCAGTGTATGCGGGCAGTCAAAATTGGTACGAATCATGCGTGCATGGAAGCATTGTGCACATGCGACCACTCGTGTGTTAGGGTAAGTTGTGCAACACTAGTGCATGCATTAAAGCAAGGGCAATGAGCAGCAGGAAGTGATGGCACATGGTGCCTGGTGGCGTTGGAAGGAGGGGTGGCAACGGAATAGGGGCTACACACACGAGAGAAAGAGAAGAGGGGCGACAGCATTGGATGGGGGTGGAGGTTTGTACATACTTCAAGATCTTTAGCATAAGATCCAATGCACGAACAACGAAGGATCCTTTAGAACGAGGATTGAGAAATTTTTAGGGGTATTTGGTGGGATATCGAAACGTTGATCTAGGATTCGTTGCTTTGATACTGTTGGGAATAAAAGTGCCATGCAGCAGTGCCACATGGCAACCATGTTAGGCCACGTGGTAGTCCAATGGGCACCCAAAGGGGCATCAGCCCTATGGGATTTTTGGTATGTCTTGTGGTCTAAGTTTGGTGGTCCTTAGTTTGGTAGATTTGGTTTTAGAAAGTTTATTTTAGAAGTTTTAGAAGATTTGATTAGATTAGGATCAATTTTTGTTTCTTGTTTTAGAGGATTGTGATGTGTTCTTTCTCTATAAAAGAGTCTTTGTAATCATTTCATCTTTGAGTTAAAGAAACAATTCTTCCAACAATACAACTCCCTCTCTTCTTCTCAACTAGTGGTTACACCCTCTCTTCCCTCCCTGTCGTAAGAACAAGGACTACTGGCAACACCTATTGCTGCCCATTATCCTCACATGGAAGAGCCTCCACGCTTCGAGATTGCGCCAACCTCAACATAGTATAAGAGCCTTCGATCTAGGCTCTTCCCGAAGGATTCTCTACATACGTTGGAAGGAGGGGAAAAAAAGAAAAGGCCATGTTGTGCGTGATTTTTCCTGGAGGCCATCGACTTCACCTTCTTTTGGTGACCTTATACATGCCCGAAGAAATCGAGTACCTTACGCTGGCTCACGAGGTATAGGAGCAACAACACCAACTCGGATTGAGGGGGCACGTGGAACCCTGTAGCACATCAGGAAACGCCAAATTCAAGTGTGTGGCTCTCAGGTGTAAAAGAAGAGGCACAAAGACTCCTCTCAACCTTTTAGAATGAAGTGATGGTAGATTCAGAGATTCATGCTACTTGAGAAAGCGCCTGAGATAAATGATGTAGCAAGTAAGAAGTTGCAGAAGATAGCCCATCAACTTATATGAAGACAAGACAGCTGCTCCAATAGCCACAACTTCATAGGTTGCCAAAAAGGCAACGACTACAAAGGTAGCAAGAGGATGTGCATCATGAGAAGATGGAGTGTTTGGCTGCATCATCACAGAGCCAAGTTCGGCTAATCATCGTCTTCCTGGCCTCGACTCGAGGGAGTGTTGGGAATAAAAGTGCCATGCGACAGTGCCACATGACCGCCATGTCAGGTTACGTGGCAGTCCAATGGGAACCCAAAGAGGCACCGACCCTATGGGACTTGTGATATGTCTTGTAGTCCAAGTTTGGTGGTCCTTAGTTTGGTAGATTTGGTTTTAGAAACTTTGCTTTAGAAGATTTGGTCTTTCCTATTTTTAGAAGATTTGATTAGATTATGATTGGTTTTGTTTCTTATTTTAGAGGTTGTTGATGTGTTCTCTCTCTATAAAAGGGAGTTTTTGTAATCATTTCATCTTTGAGTTAAAGAAACAATTCTTTCAACAATACAACTGCCTCTCCCCTCTTTCTTCCTCTCAACTAGCGACTGCACCCTCTCTCTCTTCCCCGTCGTAAAAACAAGGACTACTGGCAGCACCTATTACTGCCCAGTGTTTTAAATGCCGCCGGCATGGCAATTTTTAGGAAGTGGTCATGCCAACATGAATAAGGTGTCGATTTACAAAGATGCTGCCAGATGCCGACCATTTCAACGACAAGCTGACGATAGGGGCGGCATGCCGCCAGATGCCGACCATCTGTGGTGCTATTGCGTGCCGGCAAATGTGTCTAGGTAAGGACGGGAAAGCTACGATTTGAAATGTGGAAGCACAGGAAGCGTTCGAAAATCCACACACCTACACACATGCACCCACGTGCACGCACACAATGCGCAATTCTGGGCCCCAATATATTCTTTTTTAGCTCTATCGAAATCTTAAGTATGGTCATGATGAAACTCTTATTGTTACACAATCAGCATTTGATTTTCTTGAAATTGATATCAATTTAACTACTGTCATCAGCATGCCCATCGGCATGGCCATCGAAAAATGGGCATTTCCACGGTGTGCCCTCGGCATACTCACAAAATGCACACTTAGAATTTCATCGGCACAGTATCGAAATCAACATTTCGAACCTTGTTGCTACCCATTATCCTTACATGAAAGAGCCTCCACACTTCCAAATTGCACCAAACTCAACAGATACCATGTGAACGGAAATAAGATGTCATAGCCCAAAAAGAAACCCTAGCCTCTCATATATAAAGTAGGATGGAAAAATTACAAGCAAATCCACTAAGGAAATAAAAATAACAAAAAGACAACAAAGAAAATAGGACTCAAACATCCATGATATTCTTACTTTATGATCACTTGAGAAGTAATCCTAATACAAATCCAACCATATTAGGCTTCAGGGATAGATTACTTCCTTAACGGGAACTGGGTCGACCATGGTGAAGCATCCGAAGCAAGACTGCACACTCAAACGATCTTTGCCGAGACACCGGAGCATTCGGTGGAACTGGTGAACCACACGTCGCTTCTGTACCGATGTGTGGGACAGAGGGCTCGTGGTACCTGCTGCCCACCCTTCCTCCGCTTTGATAACCGTGTGAACAAAGAGTGGGCAGAGCAGAAGGGAAGGAGTTCCTCATACGGAGTCGCACACGTCGACTCTAGGCTCGTGGTACCTGCTGCCCACCCTAAACCCAAAGAAAAAGGTCAAGAATTTAGTTGCCTCTAGATCGAAAAATGAAAGTTGATCAAGCCCTACCTAGCTGAGGACATTCTAGGAAAATATAGGTACACCGTTTTTATAATGTTGACATCAAAAAGGGATCAGGAGCAATAGTAGTAGAAATTAATGTCATCTTGCTGATGAGGGGTTTATCAGAAAGGCAGTTATTCTTCTTTGGTGCATTTGGATGGAGCGCAATGGCGCTATCTTTCGAGGGAAGCATTTTTCTTTGGAGGGTGTTAACAATATGTACTCATACCTATACAACTTTTGGAGCTTTTAATCTCCCCTTAATGAATGAACAGGGGGTTAACAATCCTTCTTCTCAAAAAACCATATATATATCAGCCATTAATGAGTACATATAAATTTGAAATTTCATGCCCAAGAATTTATACAAAGGTACAACAAATGAGTTTATGAAGGCCGGAATACAGCATCTAAGAGCAATTTACAGAGCATTTAGGTAGATGTACAAAGTCAATTCCATCTTTGGTTTAGCCTGCAATCAGTGTCCCCAACCCCCCTGGTTCCTAATAGATGGGGAAATTAATCCCTCCAAACACCATCAACAACAGCTCTATTTGTTGCCCTTCATCAACTGGAGAGTAACATCTCAATCCTTTTTGCAATTCTCCAGAAACATCTTCCGCTTCTTTCCTCATCTTAATTGTTATCGTCTTGGGAAGGGCAGCAAAACCAATGGTAGCTGGAGAAGGAGCCAATGGATATGGAAGGCGGAGGATGGAGAAAATGGTTATAGCAAGGGTGTGGGTAGGTAGGTCGATAGTGGCTGAAGAGAGGCATGCTGACTAGGGAGGGAAGAAGGGTTGGAGCAAATAGGGATAGATCAAGTGAAGTGGAGAAAAGATCTGTGGTTGGGGAGGACAGAGGGGGCTAGGGTAGTTAGAAAGGATACATCACTTCCCAAGCTATGGTCACAACCAGACAGATGAATACCAGAAGTCCACAAAGGGAAGCCCCAAATGATTAATTTCATTGGCATGGAGATGTCAAGTGCACAAATCTGCTTAAGGGCATATTTGAAGTTTCAGTTAGCAAATACCTTTTTTCCTGCCTTCTGGAAAATGAAGATAAATTATGAAGAATGTAGCATCCAATTCAAGGAGATGGCAATTGGCATCCAGTCTAAGCAGACCAAAATTTGGCATCCCTCTTTAAATCGTGCTCCATTTCAAAGTGAATAAAATTTCACCAAATAGATGTATTTTTCTGTTGTAAATTATAATTGCCTCATGCTCTACACTTAACCTGTTAATGTAGACCAATTTAATCTCTAGAAAGCCAACCTTCATGCTCTAATGTAAAGTCCTACTGCACATCTGAATCCTCTTGATGGCTCATGAGGAGGAGAAAGCGGGGGCTGCCTGGACAGAGAGGTGGTAGGTCAATAGAGTAGATGGTGGTAGAGGAGGGTAGGCAGCAGCTTTCAGAGGGGAGGAAGGGGCAGGTGGCCAGATTGGAGTCGGCACTGCAGGGCAGGAGGAGGCACACACTGGAAGAGAGACAGGACAGGCAAGTTGAAAGGGGGCTGAAAAGGAGGAATAAGTGCTGGTGAGTAGGGAAAGGACAGAGTATTCAACACCCTCATTTCCAAAGATTGCTGGGGTAGATTGGACATAAGGAAGAGGGAAGTGCAACTGATTTAGGCATTTTGGGAAATCATGACTCCCCTTACAAATGTTGATTGCAGGAGGGGGGTCAATTGCCCTTTATTGGGAACCATAATGGGGGCATTGCACATTAGAATACAGGAGGGTGATTGCCTTCTCACACATACAACAGGAGGGCCCGTGGAGAGAACTCTAAAACTGAGCAGCATATATGAAAAATGCAATAACTCTCATATATTAAATTCAGCCAAAAGAGTAGCGTATAAGATTCCTGTCTTCATAGTCCGAGAGAAGCAAAATTGGCCATCGCTAACCACTTCGTTATGGAGGAATTCTTTTCATTCCATACTTACATTATCTTGATGGGTACCTTAACCACTTTCATCGGTTCATTTGGATTTATGGATTTCCACAAATCATACTCAAAGTGCATAATTATCAAGGGAGATCCCAATCAGAAGAATAACACACCTTTGCATCGAGATAGCTGCTATGGTCAACCGTACTCCCATCTTTCTGCTTATGCACACAAGAAAAGGAAAATATAACCATCTTGAATGATCTAATCAAGAATGTGCTTAATATCAAGATTAGTGGGAATGGGCCAAGCATAATTAATTGTAACAAAACAACCGAAAAGCAGCATGTAACAAATCTACTAGGATAATTACAGAAATGCTTTTAAAATAAAAGTAATATTAAATAAGCAAACAGAGAAAAAACACCTTTGTGGAGACTAAGGGAGCTCTTTCACCAGGGATTTTGACATCAGGAAGGTAACTGAAGTCAGATACAATCATCGACACCTTTGGCAAGGCCCAGTGTAAAACATCAAATAGTTTCTGCATATTTAAAGAATGCCATGTTACCCAAAGAAGAACTTCTCTTTTTTGAGGGGAACCCAAAGGAGAACTAATATCTGGCATTTGGTTGAGTATCAGTTAGACATGATTTTATGTAAGAATCAATATAAAGTTTATCGTACCAGACAACCTGTTGGCAACCACATTCTTTGAGGCTTTGGAAAGGCTTTTGACCACATTCTTCTTAGAACTGAAACTTTACTTTCATCAACATTGGTCCCATTATGCATTCCAATCATATCGAGACAACGGGTAATCAAAGAATCTTGCAATGGCTTAAAAACCTCTGAAATTTGCATGCTGTAACACATAAAGGTAATATGTCAAAATGACAGCATGAAACCAAAAAGTAATGGTCAAAATGACAGATAATTATTCAGGGCACATCCTTATTAGCAAATTTCTTATTTCTCTAATCATAAGTGTTAGAATATATGTTATAGTCCTTTGTTATTATTAGAGAATTAAGAAAGAGATATTTTAGGATTAGTTAAATTAGGCAAAGTTGTTTTGTTTTATTTCTTCCAATTTAATTAGTAGGATTAGCATTGTTATTGTAATCCCCTCTCTATATAAAGAGGGGTTACAGGATTTCTCTTTTCAATCAATTTCATTCAATAAAAAACTATTTTTGAATTCTCCGACGTCGTATTAGAATGGGCACAATCCCTCTCCCTTTGCCACCAGCCCTAGAAAGGCCTCCACCACTGCCTTTAGTTGGCTGGAGGTTTTTAGCAACAGACCACTTGGTCGCTTGGCCCTAGTGATCCCTTCGCCAGTGTCGCCAACCCTCCGATGGCCTCTAGCCGGTGGCAATAGGCCATTGTGGCTATTATTGTTGCCACTGTTGTCACTACTACCCTTGTGGCTGCTATTATCGCTACAGCCTTCCACCAACATCTGCCTTTCATCTATTGATCGGAACATCCAATTCGACCCGATCTCTAATCGAATCCCCTTGCCCATCTGATTCAATCTAGGCTCATCGCCTAATTGCACAAAGTTGACCAATCCAATTGCCTGAGCGATGGTCGACGATTGCTACTTGGAGATTTGATCGAAGATCTCCATTGCTATCGGTCTCAAGGATTATTGACCAATGATTGTGACCAGTGCTCGCACCCATGCGCAATCAATTGGACTTGATTGGAGCCACACTGACTTTGACCATCCGACCGATGACCGATTCCTTCTCTAACAGAACAACCCTCCTACTGTCCTCTACTATTGCAAATGACATTGCCCCTATTGCTACCGATACGTAATGGGAACTGCAGCATCTACAATCTCTACTAAGAAGCGATCCCTCTTTTAGTACTGTTGTTGACACAAATCTTGTGGCCAATACTCCTGCTATCAGTTCTTCTAATTGGATAACTACATCTGGAAGAATCTAATCCTACTACTACCCATCATGATATGGTGATGATTAGTGGGGACTTTGAGCAAGGCTCTCCCACCTTTACTACTACTTGCTTGGGAACATTTCCCTGTGTTTGGCCACTACTATTGCTACGACTCTACTACTATTATGTTTTGTTCTTACTTTGCTATGTCTGGTACTCAATGATGACTGCCACTTCTGCTACAGTCAGCAATGCTACATGAATCTTCGGATGTCTACATTAGGAGGAAGTTCTCGTTTTGTTGTACCGCTTGCGGGGAGTGTTAGAGAATTAGGAAAGAGATATTTAGGATTAGTTAAATTAGGTAAAGTTGTTTTATTTTATCTATTTGATTTTGATTAGGATTTAATTTGATTGAGTTTATTTCCAAATTGGTTAGTAGGATTAGGATTGTTGCTGTAACTCCCTCTCTATATAAAATGAGGTTAGGGATTTCTCTTTTCAATCAATCTCATTCAATGAAAAACTATTTTCAAATTCTCTATCAGTTATTTTATTTTCTTGAGTGGACTCCCTTTGCAATTTTTACTTCCTCCCTATAAAAGGAGAGGCTAAGATTTCTTTTGAAAATAAGACTTCAATTCTCCTCGCAATCAGCAATTAGTAATAGATCTAAACACTACAATAAATGATAAGATCAAGATCATCTTAGCACTTTCACCATGGACCTAAACTATACCATATGACCATGATTTTCAAAGGCTTTAGTGACATATTGGAAGTGAGCAACAATTATATCTCAATGCTTTTCCCTAGAATAAATTATTATTCCTCAGTAAAAAAGCCTCAGGTACCTATCATCTGACCTAGAAATGGTGGCCATTAATAGTTCATAAACTGGCAACCTCTACTCTAAAACTGTTGAGATTAACGTGAGGAACGTGGAGTCTCCTCGTGCGTAGGAGAAACAATTCCACGTGGGGGCTGTTCTTGCGTGGAATAGGGTAAAGAAGGCTGACAGTAGCAACAGCCTTTAGCTACTAGAAGCTGGCCGGTGGTGATGAAGGTCGGTGTTGAAGGTGACGACTGCCTTGGAAGGGGTGGCTAGCTATATGAATTGGACGAAATGAGTTGATTCTTATTATGAGCCCTACCTTATCTTATATAATGAAGATGTGGGAAAGTTGCAGTACAAACACCAACAAGAAACAAAAATAACCAAGAGCCCCTCACACACAAAACGTGCATACGCTAACACTCCCCCTCAAGCTGGAGCATAGATATCTATCATACTCAGCTTGGATACACATGAATCAAATAAGGACCTAGCTAAGGGCTTGGTAAAAATATCTGCAATCTGCTCCTCAGACATGACTGGTGCTGTATACAGTAAACCCTTCTGAATAATATCTCTGGTATAATGGCAATCAACCTCTACATGTTTCGTCCTCTCATGAAAAGTTGGGTTGTTGGCAATGAACGTAGCTGTTCTGTTGTCTCATCTCCATCGGGTTAGAAAATTGCACCTCAAAACCATTGAGTAGGGACCTGATCCACATCATCTCTACAAGCATCTAAGCCATCACCCTGTACTCAAACTCAACGCTTGACCTAACAATTGTGCCTTGTTTCTTGCTCCTCCACATGATCAGATTTCCTACCAAAAGGTGCACAATCCCGTAGTAGATTTTTGGTCCACATGACATCCGACGTAGTTTGCATCGGAGTAGCCAACCAAGGTCATAGAAGATCCCTTGGAGAAGAGAAGACCCTTTCCAGGAGCCTTCTTGATGTACCGAAGCATCATCAATGCTGCATCCCAGTGCTATCGTGTTAGCTTGGCCATGAGCTGACTCAATCTCCCCACCGCAAAGGAGACATCAGGCCTTATGATAGTCAGATATAGCAACTTGCCCACAAGTTGCTTGTACTGCTTGTTGTTCACCAATTGTGCATCCTTACCATAAAGTGGCATCTTGGGCTCCATATGAATGTTGGCCTCCTTGGCCCCAAGCATACCCACTTCCTACAAGATATCCAACGCATACCTACTTTGGGATAGAACTACGCCCTCCTTGCTGCGGGCAACCTCAATACCAATAAAATATCGTAAAGCCCCCAAATCTTTCATAACAAACTGCTCTATCAGAATAAGCTTAATCTCAGCAACACCCTGTACATCATCTCCCATGACAATTAAGTCAAACATATACAAGAAGTACCATAGTATCTCGTCCAGTCCTCCTGACAAAGAAAGAAATCAATCATCGATCTCCTGAATCTAGCTGCCTCTACAACCTAAAACAACCACTGGAACCATGCTCTGGGACTCTGCTTGAGGCCGTGGATGGCCTTTCGTAGTCGACATACACACTCCCCCTAAACTTCAAATCCAAGTGGCTATTGCATATAGACTTTCTTTTGGAGATTACCATAGATTTGGATATTACCATAGAGGAATGCATTATTCATGTCTAGCTGATGCAAGGGCCAATCTAGCTGGACTACCATTGCAATTAGCACTCATACCGTAGGAAGTCTAGCAACTGGTGAAAATGTGCCAAAGAAGTCCACCCCATAGTTTTGCATGAACTCCTTTGCCACGAAGCGTGCTTTGTATTTGGCAATACCTCCATCTGGGTTGAACTTCACCGTGAACACCTATCGACAGCCAACAATTGTAGCATCGTCTGGAAGTGGAGTGAACTCTCAAGTCGCACGGTCCCTAAGAGCTACCATCTCGTCCTCCATGGCTACCTGCCATCTGAAATCAAGCATGGCCTCGCAGTGAGTCGCTGGAATCTGAGTAGCAGCCAATGCCTGAGTGAATCCTACAAGCCCGGGAGCTAGGCCGTTAGTAGCAAGTGCCCCAACCGTGGGATAAGTAGTACAAGTCCATGGTCTCTTCCGAATAACTATTGGAAGATTCATATCATCACCTATCACATCATTTGTCCTATCCCTGTGATAAGTACAGGGTAAACAAGCTTCAATGTCTAAGGGGCTCACCTAAGAATCCGATGGTGAAGGCGAGGGGGGGCTGAAAAGTAGTGTGAGGACGAACATGTCTTAAGTGGCTCAATCAAACAAGAAAAGGACAACATAGCAGGTGGTGGTGTAGTAAGGACAGTAATCTCAGGAAAACTACCAAAGCGAATGGGTGTAAATGGCAAGGGTGCCATGTCACCCTTAGAAGGCATCTCAGCAACATAAGTAGAGAAGAAGGGTATTGCCTCATGAAAGGTAACATATGCCAAAACAAAATGCCGAGAAGTGACTAGATCAAAACATCGATACTCTTTTTGTGTTTGAGTATACCCAAGGAAAACACACTTAACTGCTCTTAATGCTCATTTATCCCGGCCCGATCCCAACAAATGGACAAAAGCAACACAAGCAAAAGTTCGAGGGGTGACGTGAAACAGGAGTCTATCGGGATACATAACCTGCAAGGGAATCCACTTGTGTAAAGCAGCGTTAGGCATTTGATTGATTAGAAAGCAAGCAGTCAAAACAGTGTCACCCCAGTAAAGAGAAAGGACCGAGTGGTGAATTAGCAAGGTACAAGCATCACCAAGTAAATGGCAATGTTTCCTCTTAGCAACACCATTCTGCTGAGCTGTGTGAGGGCACGTGGACTCATGAACAATGCCACAACTGGAAAAGAAAGTGCGCGACCGAGTGGTACAAAACTTTAAGGTATTATCAAACCGAAAATGCTTTACCAAACATGAATGCTGAGTTTTTATTTCCTTAATAAATTTTTCAACAATCTGTCCCACATCGAACTTACTCTTCAAAAGAAACAGCCAAGAAATACGAGAAAAATCATCCACTAACACCAGATAATTTTTGTTCCCAAGTCGATCGAGTACGACTGAGACCCTAAACATCCATGTGAATCAAATCAAACATAGCAATAGAAGAAACTAAAACAGAAGTGAAAAAACTAGCCTTATGGTACTTGCCTACTTGACAAGCGTCACATGTGAGAGCAGTAGTGGAGGGCATGTATGACAAAACTCGTTTGAGGCGATCAATAGGTAAATGGCCAAGGCGGTGATGCCACTGGAGAGGGGATCCAGCAGAAACAAGGCTCTGGGTAGCAGAAGCAGCAACAATAATACAGCTCAGATGGTACACCCCCTGTTCCCTACGTCCTCCACCAATCGTCTTCCCAATGAGCTTGTCCTGCAAGACACAAGAAGACGCATCAAATATAGCTCGGCAATTCAGATTTCTGGTAATACTGCTAACAGACAATAAACTTAATGGAAAATCAGGCACATAGAAAACATCTATAAGTCACAAAGTAGGAGACAAAAACATATCTCCCTTGCCAACAAGTGGCGAATGTCTCCCGTCCACCACTTGTACAATCCTGGCTAATGTGACTAGTAATAACTGAGAGAAAGATCCTCTGTCGCCACATAGTTGCTTTGACGCACTAGAGTTAATCAACCAATCACCAAAGAATGAAACAGATGACATACCAATCACAGGTGCCTCAAAAGAGGAGGCAATAACTGCAGTATCTGGAGGCTAAGAAGAGGATGCATAAGTCAACTGAGCAATCTGCTATCGTAAGGTCTCAATCTCTATACTGAGGGAGCTAACATCAAGACTAATAAGGGCTCCATCAGTGATCTTAGCTTCCTGATTGGCTACAGGTAGCCTAGCAAACTTCTGCCAGCATGCAGCCTCGGAGTGGCCTATCCTACCACAATAGGTACACAGAGTTCTAGTGCGTGTATTAGGCGAGCGTCTGCGTCCATGACCACATACAGGAAGAGGAGCACCCCTTGCACGTTCAGGGATCGCAGCCAATGCAGATGTCTAAGCACCAGAGTCAGGAGTAGGAGTGCGCACTACTACTCTACTAGGTCTGCTATAAGCTTCCTCCAGAGTAGGAAGTTCAGGAGTGGTGAGGATCTGATCTCTGGCTGTTGTGTACTTCGTTCCAAGGCCTGCTAAGAAAAGGGAGACTGCCAATTGTCTCCTAAAAATCCAACAGGACTCACAAGCACACCCTGACAGATAGGAGTGATCCCTCTCCAACATTCCCTACATGGAGTAGTACTGCAGTAGCGTACGTCCTTCCTGATGCAAGTAAAAGAGGTCGTAAAAGACCTGAAAAATCCATGCAGAGTTCTTGGCATGTGAGTAAGTCACACAAAGATACCCACATCTCCTTTGTTGTCAAATAGTACATAATCTTATCCCCTATTCGGGGAATGACAGTTTGCATAAACCATGGGCATACCATGGCGTTGTCTCTATCCCAATTGGCATTTGTGCCAATCTTGTTTGCAGGCTCCGGATTCGTATGAATGTGGCTTTTTCCATAACCCCTGACGATCATAAGAAAGGTATGGGACCATCGGAGATAGTTGGTCTCATCTGGTTTGATGATGGGACCAAAGAACTGATTTCCACGACGTCCAAAACAGAACCTGATGTCACCTTGGACTGATCATCTGAAGCTATCTTTGCAATCCACAAGCCTCAATCAATATTTTACCTCAAATAGATTACTTCATAAACAGATCAGATCTGGATCAGAACTTTCATATCTGCATGATGAACAAAGAAGCTCCCTTGGACATAAGCCAAGCAAGGGTGCGGGGGAATGCACCCAAGATGGCCCCAAGGGAACTGGGGTCTTTCTAGCAACAACTACAGGAGGTGCAGGCCTAGATCAGGATCGCCAACACCCTTGCAACCTCAAATCATCATTAGTCTCGTAGATCGCCGACCC
The DNA here is from genome assembly GCA_037157565.1 of Thalassia testudinum. Lineage (NCBI taxonomy): Eukaryota > Viridiplantae > Streptophyta > Magnoliopsida > Alismatales > Hydrocharitaceae > Thalassia > Thalassia testudinum. Next base: position 141,697,702 of record JAZHRO010000036.1, read on the forward strand.
TGCAGAACCACCATTGGCCCTGGCGAGGGCCACTGCACTACCTCAGAGGTTGCTGCACCGCAGATGGGTCCTGCAGCACTACCGCTCGCATGCTGCTGTTGAAGCTTAGGTTGTAGATCGAGTCAGCAATGCTACTACAATGCACCGCTGCGCCACTCGTGCCACTCCAATCAGCCACTGCGCTGCTACTATAGCAAGAGCAGTAGCGTTGTACAACCCAGAGAGAGGCTGAGCCTCTGTTGCGCCACCCATCCTGCTCGGACGTGCCACTGCTCCGCCTCTATGGCGGGAACGTCGACGCTTAAGAGAGAGAGAGATAGGGTTTCGGTGGATTAGGGTTTCGGTGGCTTTTCAAGTGGGATACCGAGAGCAACGATCTAGGATCGTCGCTCTAATACTAAATTGGATGAAATGAGTTAATTCTTATTATGAGCCCTACCTCTTATATAATGAAGAGGTGGGAAAGTTGCGGTACAAACACCAACAAGAAACAAAAATAACCAAGAGCCCCTCACACACAAAACATGCATACGCTAACAATATGGAAGAGGTGGAGAGAGGAGAGGAGTTTTGGAGAAACTTGGAAATAGTATTATGGACTCAAAAACTTACATAGAGAGAAGGCTCTCTTTTATAGAGAGTATATATCCCTTTAATTAGGAAACAATCAAAACAATCTCTAAATAAAGCAAACACCCAAACTTCTAAAACAATTTATTCTAAAAATAGCAAACTTGACTCCAAAGAAAAAGACTCAAAACTTGGTCCTGTGGACCTCTAGCCACTGGCCCCTGCTGGGCACTCTAGGTGCTGCCACATGGACTGCCACGTGGCCTGCTGGCTGCCACATGGCCATTATTCCTAACGAAAACAATCTAGAGAAGTAGTTATGTATGCCGAGCAACATGACAAGGAAAAAATATATAACTCTTCCTATGGCGTGGTTTCATACAGCACTTTCAACACTTGAAATAATATTGCCTATTCAAGCATTTATACATATATTTTTTCAATAAGTTAACTGAAAGCCAGTAAGAGCTTCCAACTCAAAACAATTGGCATCAAGGGAAAAGGTGCAAAGATTCATTAGCACATTTTGACCACAGTGTTGACTATTTTCTTCACAAGACATTTGAATTCAGTGAGGCTGCTTCAGTTTTTGCCTGAACTAGTTTTAATTTACCTTTTCTTTAAAACAAAAAAACTATTTTTCTTAGTCAAGAATAATATCAATTTTTTCTATAGCCAAGTGCACGTCTATGCCACATCAAAGTAATGGCTGCCACAATTTCTCATGAGCTTTTCCTGTACATTATAGTTATACAGCTTTTATCAATGGATATAAGACCCTCGCTTCCATTTAGTGCAGGCACTAACCAGTTTGAGCAAGGTAAATTAGATCCACCTCTCCTGTTATAAAAGTTACAAGAATAAAATAATCTGAAAGCAAGAAAAGGCTATCTGTTCAACCAACCTTTCTCATACATCAAGTGCAGTTGGCTGTACAAATCTTTTGCCTCCACTTACATTTATCATATGTCAAGATCAAGCTTAATACCTTTCTTTTCACACTTCTGTAGTCTTCCTAGGTCCTGCAAGACTACATCCAACTTCTCATAACCTCAAATTGAAAGCATGTAGATTCTCGAACCAACTTAAAGAAATTTCTACTTTCATCTTTTATGGGTATCCAGCAACCTTTCTTTGAAAAGATCATGATGGATCTAGTCCTTTTTAGTAGGGCAACATATCCATGTCAACATCTTCATTGTTGCCATGCAAATTGATGCACTTGTTAATGTTAGCATAGAGATCTGTGTAGTGGTGGAGGTGAACACAGGTGTCTTACACCTCCATATTGTGGGTGGTGTGCCAACAACCAGAGGAGATACAAGGAAGGTGGCAAGGGAACCAAAATGGTAAAGGGATTTAACGTCTTTCATTGTACCTCATAGCCTAACATATATGGTTATCCACGCAACTACCAAAGAAAGAGGACTCTTTCTCCAATGCGATAAACCACCACAATCCATCAGGAACTCTACATGGAAAAGACACGACGTCACTCGCTACAACCCAGGGAACATGAGACCCCTCCTCGCTACACAAAATTGGCCAAACCTCTCTACTACAAGACCCTAACACACTTTATGCATACACAGGCAACTTCATACATAGGCATTGGCCGCACGATGTTGCATCTATCAACTGCCGCATTCTTAAAAATAAGCATCATCCTCAAGGCCTTATGAATGGATATTGGTGGTTGAATTCGTGATAGACCTCCCATGTTGCCATCTCATCATCTTCTCACACCCATAGGACCAACACCTCAAAGATGACACAGCCATGTCGCTTAACAATGTGAATCATATGGAAGAACTCTAGTTAACGAGCTTGGTCGTCCCTTGGAAGCCACTCCATTCACATCGTTGGTTCCAAGGGCACCCTCCCATGATAGTTCAGCTGTGAAACATGAAATGTCAAGTGTATTAGGCATCCTTCCAACAATTGCAATTTGTATATGACCTTGTCAATATGATGGACCATCGAAAATGGGTTGTAATGTCGAAGGACAGGCTTCTTGTGGGGCTTCAAACATAACATCATGTAAGGGAAAGAAGGCAAACACAAGTACACTAACTATTCTTTATGTAACTGGATGTCATGCCACCATCAATTGGCTAGATATGTCATGTCCTATGCCCTTCAGATATGCTCCTACAATTCTATGAGAGTGGCATCTCATGCCATCAAGGAGTGCTACCTCCTCAAATTGACCTTCCCCTAAAACATATGTAGCCATCATAAGGGGTAGTCTCTGTAGACAACTTTAAAGGGAGTGAGGCTAGCAATTGACTACTGGTTTGTATTGAATGAGCACTTTGCCCAAGCGAGCCATTGAAACCACGAGTGCAGGTGCTTGCTATAGAAACACCGAAGGTAGGAATTCAATCTCCTATTGACAACCTTGATCTAGCCATCACTTTACAAATGAAATGCAAACAAGAATTGAAGCTTAATGCCATGGAGCTTGAATAGTTTGCTATAAAAGGTGCTCATGAAGGACATGTCACATCTAAGACAATTGTGTGAGAAATGAGGTAAGAGGAAAAAAAGCCATAATGAATGGGTGTCACAATCAACCAAATGCATGTGCTTGGACAATTGGTCGACGACCACCATGAAAATGGAGTAACTATGGTCAGATGAGAGTGCCTCAATTCACAAAGTCCATGGAAGAATTAGGAGAGGAAGGTTTGGCAAGGTGAGGGATGCCACCTTGTTGCTTTGGAAAACCTCACACGAGCTAACCCATTCAAGCACTAATGTGCACATATCCTTTTAACAAAAGTCACGCTTTAGGTAATGCAATGTCTCGACGTACCTTCTGTGTACTACGATAGAGGAGGCATGATATCCCTGGGGAGCTTAAGAATCAAGGGCGAGGTGTAGGCGACGAAGAACCTATCCTTGTAGTAGAGGATGCCATTATCAAGATTCCACTCCTTACTGTGAGTTTCCTATCCAGTGTCTCCTCCTTTACCTGGAAGTAATTCACGTGCTAGTCTTATCCAGCCACAAGCTCTTGCACCCATCTCAGTTGCACCATCGAGAGTTCCAAGAGTGTTTGTCTTGACGAGAGAGGGTATCGACTGCCTAGTTGGTGGGCTCGTCTTATAGACAACTTCAAAGTCAAATAGTAGTAGCTTGGCAGCCCACTTCTACTACTGTGATGAAGTGACCCTTAGTCCTGGATATCAAGCCAAATGAGCCAAGTTGAGCCTAGCTTGAACTCGAGCCCAACAAGCCCAACTAGGCTCGAGCTCAACAAAGCTCGAATGAGCCAACTCAAGCTTGAATAAGCCAAGCTCAAGTTGGTTTACAAGCTAAACAATTAAATGAATTTTGAGCTTGACTTATTTGACCTCGAGTTGGCTCAAGAACCAAATGAGCTCATGTGTCACTTAAATGAGTCCTTATGCTTGACTCATTAAGCTCAATTTCACACATAAGGCAAATGGGCTCACCGATTACTTAAATGAGTCTAATTTCAAGTTTCTTTTTTCTAAGGGGAAAATAATATTTATTTGACTCTTAATATGATAATCTGGAATGGGGATATTTTATATTTAGACTCTTAACTTTTCTGTGTTTGAGCACTATGGTCATTTAGCATTAAATGAGCATTACAAGTTCCTTTGTTGTTTGTACAAGTCATCACTTTTATTTCACAAGTGGGCATTATGATATTACAAGAAAATTTAGTTATACACTTTTGTATTACAAGCACCATGTTTGTTGTTCTTTCTAATATTTTTTTAATTTTAATCACAAAAATGAAATCAAATAACATCAAATAATATGTCCCTAATTATTTTCTTGATTATATACCCATTCGTAATAGTTTGAACCATCAAATCTATCACTAGATGTGGGTGCTCATATGAGCATTGTGCTCATCAAAGATATACACACACACAGTTTAAAAACTCAATGAGCCAAGCTCGCGAGCCCTTGTTAAGGCAAGCTTGAGCATGGCCCATCAAGCTCAAGCTGTTGCCCATCCCTACCCTAATTTTAGGGTTGTCAAAAAACTCCGGCTCGATAGGCTCAGCTCGAGCTAGGCTCGATAGGTTCATGAGCGCCTAAGCGTGGATTTGAGCTTGATAAGGGCCTAGGCTCAATAAGAGTGTAAATACAATCAAATGTATGTATCATATATGTGTGTACTCTATGTTAAAAACTAAGAATATAATACCCATACTGCAATTTTCCCAAAACCCCCTAGCCCCTCCCCAATCCTCATCATTTGAGCAAACCAAACCCTACTTTAGTACCCAAGTTGCCTCCAATGTTGCCACCTTCCTTATCTTTGACAACTCCTCCTAACCCCTTCCTCCACTCAAACTCCTCCAGTCAAGCAACACCACCCCACCCCCCTGCTCCACTCCAACTCCTCTAGCTGTGCAACACCACCCCACCTACTTGCATGCAATGCACCCGGGTACCAAACATCCACGCGCAGTTTAGGCCGACCTGCTCATGTAGGCCACAAATCGCTACCACCCTCATTAAGGTGAGTTTGTACCGTCTAAGTTTGTTTTGGGCTTTTTTTGGTGTTAATGGCAGGTTAAACTATGATGAATCAAATATTACCTTATCAATCCTCAATATTTAAAGTGCACCTCTTTTCAAATTGATCAAATTACATGATGCATTTTGAGTTACTGCTGCTTAACCTTCCTGCAACATTGGTCTTGAATCTGATGTAGAGCACCCATAGTCAAACAGTAAGGGAAGGGGTCATGGTGTACCTTGCTGCTAGGAATTGGTTGCTTCTCAAGTGGTTATTAAATGCAGCAACGATTCAACAAACAAACGACCCATCACTTTAGCAATTAAGTCGTACATAAAATTTTGGCATTAAGCATGCATTAGGAATCTCTTAACTTTATTCAATGCAAGGAAAGCTTGCAACTATTGAAAAAAAAAGAGAGAGAAATTCCTGATGTATCTGTAGGAATATGCCCTAGGAATCTTAACTCTTGATTAAGGTTGTGTAGAATATTATCTATAACAGGTTCCTTTGACTAAGTTGGAAGATGGGTCACCTTAAGAAAAGCCAAAAGACCTCAAATGACGAGGTAGAAAGAAGTGGAAGTATTGGCATTGAAATGGGTCATCGAGGGTCACAACCATCACAACCCGTGGCTTTTGATTCAAGTTTGCCAATATTGATAAATAGATCTTTAATTGAAGTAGAAAATTATTCCAACATTAATATTGTCTTTTTTTCATATATTCTAGACATGATAAATATTGATAAACAATCAGGAAACTTAGAATTTAAACAGTTAAATGATATGATTGAGGAAGAGAACAAAGACATGTCAAGTGATGATGAAAGTGAGGATCCTAGTGAAACAGGAGAAACAAGGAAAAGACAAAAAGATCATGGGTTTGGAATGAGATGATTGAGACATTAGATAAAGGTGTACCAAAATCAAAATGTATGCATTGTCATAAGCACTTTGTTGTTGTTAAAGGTGGTCCTACCTCCACTCTTGCAAGACACACAAAAGAAAAATGCCCCTTGAGGAAGAGGATAAAGAGTAGGCAAAAGGTCCTATAGATCACAAGAAAATCAATGGTTGAATCAACTGTAGGTGTTCATGACTTTGACTCACTTGTGTTTAGAAAGTATCTAGTTGAGATAATCATAGATGGAGAATGTCTGTTTTCTGCTGTTGAGAGATATACTTTCAAAAGAGCAAACTTACCATGCAAATCCATTGTTTCAACCTTTTTCTCTTCAAACTGCAAGACTTGATTGTTTGAAATGTTTGAGGGAAAAAGTGAAGAATTGAAAACTGTGTTGTCTTCGGTTGAGAGAGTCAGTTTGATTTCTGATTTGTGGACATCAAATCAAAACAAAAGTTATTTATGCTCAACTGTTCACTTTGTGGATGTGCCTTGGAAATTACAGAAGCGGTTTATTGCATTCAAAGAAATTCCTTCACCTCATTCCAGTGAGAGACTTGTCAATTTTATATATAAAATTTTGCAAGAATGGAATTTGAAGAACAAAGCAATGTGTATTACATTAGATAATTGTAATGCAAACAATGTGCTAGTCAGGAGACGAAAGAGTCTTTTGTTAAAAGTGGTGGCTTAATTTGTGATGGCTGATTATTTCTTGCTGTTATGCTTACATCTTAAACTTGATTGTATGAGATGGATTGCGAAATATTAAAGGGGTTCTTGATAACATCAGAGAAGGTGTCAAATTTCTTGAGTAATCACCTGCAAGATTTAGAAAATTTCAACACAATGTTGATGACCTAGGTTAGATATTGTTGAGACAATTGTGTAGTGATTTAGTCCCACACAGTGGAGTGAAATTTTGTTGTGTGTGGTGACCTATAAATAAGCGTGTACCCCCCACCTATTCCTTTGAGAAGAAATACAGAGATACACACGCCCATAGGGACGCTTCTCCCATGATTTTCTCCCCGCTCTTTGTGAGTGGGATTTCCATGTAAACCTAAGTGCTATTATTGTTTATGCTCAAAACTTTTATGCTTCCGTTAGTTTATTGTATTCAACTTGGTATCAAAGCAAGTTGTTTCTTGGGTTTATACTCAAGTTTATCATTGTGTTTATTAATCTTGAGTTTTATCATTAGTCATGAGTTTTGTTTGGAGAAGGTTCTACCATATTCATGGCATCATCCGACAACACTCTCTTGATAGGGTTCAAGAACCCAACATGAGAGCACCATGGAAGGATCTACAGGGAGGCATGCCGCCGTCTAGCAGTCGATGGCCACCGTCCACGACGACATCCGTCGCCTCGACTTTGCACACCGCCCCAACGATCGTGGTAGGGGGAGGCGACGCCCACGGTGGAGTAGTAAACGTGGTCGAGGCCCTCGGCCTTGGCCAGGAGAGGACCTCGCAAGAGCCTCTTGCCGTGGAGAATGGCGATATTAGCAAGGGCCTTTTTGGTGCGAAGGACCTGGCCCTCGTTAAGGGCACCGTGGTGGTCGTCGAGTACAACGAGGATGTGCTCTTTGAAGGAGCCCTGGGTGGGGCATCCTTATGGGTTGACATCGACTGTTGAGATGGATCTGGAAGGCGAAGGCCGTAAGGGGCCCCTCAAGGAGCTTATTGAGGGAGGAGATGGTTAGATTAGCTAGGGCATCGCCACCGCCACCAACGCCCTAGGGAAGGGGAGGAGACGATCCAACAGTGGTGGAGATCGCCTCCAGCCATGTCAACGCTGCAGGCTTCCTCCACTCTGGGGCCATTTGCTTTGAGCACACCTTTGATGGGGACCGCTGCCACTACGCTGCAATTGTTGGAGGCGAAGCAACGTGGATCATCACCAAGCGACGTGAAGCCCGACTGGAACCTCGCCACAACGGAGAAGGTGGAGAAGGCCTGTGTTGCTGTTGAAAAGCACGAAGAGGTAGCAGCGTAGATTTTTTATCCTCTTTGCTAAGTTCCTACGAACCCTAAGAAGAAAAAAAATCTCTTAGGCATTTGTATGTTTACTCCTCTATTTTCTTCTTTTATTTAAGCTTTAAAAGAAAGGTGAGACAAAAAAAAAGAGGGGGTAGAAGGAACTTGACAAGAATCTAAAAACAAAGGAGGATAAGAAGAAAAAAAAAATTTGGAAGAGGAAAAATAAAAAAAGAAGAGAAAAAGAATATGGTTATGTTTAGGAGAAGAGGGAGAGAAACTCTTCTCTAGTTTTTATTGTTTTTTCTCATTGCTATTTTTCTCCTATACGAGTATGGGAGAAAGGGGGAGTATTAGGCCTATTATAGTCACCCCAATTCGGGAGTCTCATTTGTTCATGACTACACATGAGAAACCATTACTCTAGGAGACCCAGAGTTTCGAGATCCTCAGAGGAATGACCCATTTTAGGTTTCTATGTGAGAGATCCAATTTTGTGGACTCTAGAGAGGGAGATCTGATTTTGAGGTCTTCAAAGGAAGATCCCACGTCAGGGATACTAAATGGAGAACCACTAGTACCAGTTAAGTTCTCCAAAGGAGAGGCTCTTGTTAGAACCAGCTACAACAATTCGTCAAGCTTTAGCCAGTCTGATGTGTCATCATCAACATACCTTCCTATAGGAATGAACAAAAGTGCAACTGTCGTCTGCAAAGGAGAGTCAATTGTACCTGTTGAGAGTGTTGTTTGTTCTGCTGTGTAAAGGGATTTTCTTTGTGTTACAAGCTAAGCATTCCACTGGAGGGGTGTTGAAAGAATTGTGTAGTGGTTTAGTCCCACATAGTAGAGTGGGATTTTGTTATGTGTGTGGTGATCTATAAATAGGCATGTACCTCCCACCTATTCCTTTGAGAAGAAATACAGAGATACATACGCTCATAGGGGTGCTTCTCCCATGGTTTTCTCCCTGCTCTTTGTGAGTGGGGTTTCCATGTAAACCCAAGTGTTATTATTATTTATACTTGATACTTTTACGCTTCCGTTGGTTTATTTTATTCAACTATACAAAAGGCAAGGGTTTGGTTTTGGACCATCCAACCCATTGGTATTCAACATATGAAATGTTGAAATTAGCTTTATGGTTCAAGAAAGCACTCACAAAACTTGCAGTTTGGGATGTTTCATACACTTATTTGCCACAACCCACTGATTGGTTCAATGCATCAGCTATTTGTGATCTTTTGGAGGTTTTTTATGATGACACAAGCATTTTCCGATGTTAAGTATCCCACTTCCAACAACTTTCTATTTCACATTGCAAATGCAAATGAGGCATTAATGAATAGAAATGATGAATTTTTTCCTCTTCCTTCTATGTCTAAAGATATGCGTGCCAAATTCAAGGCTTATTGGGGAGATTGCAATGCACTAAATTCGATGCTTATTTCTCCCATTTTCGATCCAAGGGGGAAGAAAATGCAATTGCAGTACATTATCCCTATGTTGCATAGGGATGTAGATATACAAGCTCAAATTGCTCAGATTCTTAATTCTTTTCAGAATACTTTTAGTTTTTATGAAAAGATGCATGCCAAGCTTAAATCAAGTACTCCAACTGTACCAATAGAAAAGAATCTTTTCCAAAATGTGCATGATAAGCATCAATAGTTCCTTTCCTCCATCAACAAGAGCCGCACAATGCAAGAAGAGACAATAATTTACTTGAAAGAAGGTTGTTGTGAGGATTCTGACACTTTTGGTATACTAGATTGGTGGAAACTGAACTGCAGAAAGTATCCAATTCTTTCGAAGATGGCAAAAGATTTTCTAGCAGTCCCCGTGAGTACTATTGCTTCTGAGTCAACATTTAGTACTGGAGGTCGTGTTGTTTCGGATTGTAAAAGTTATTTGGCAGTGGCCAATACAGTAGAAGCTTTAATCTCTAGCGAAGAATGGTTGAGATATGAATTTAGGGGCTGTTTGGAATAAGGAATTGTCACCGAAATTCCTTGTTTGGGATGTCAAATTCCAGAATTATTTTATTCCAGAATTTAGTGTTTAATTCCGGAAGAAAGTGATTCCACCTTATAGGTAGATGAAATGATTCCACATATAATTCCGGTACATGAATAATTTCATCGTATCATTTAGAATCTTACACATAGCTTAATCATTCATCTTAAATCGTAATCATACATCACAAACTGTTTTTAGTAAGAAATGTAGGAGCAACAGTAGTTCCAAAGTTGTGGCTAAAATGCAGGTAGTACCTTGCCAAGCCAAGGAATCCCCTCATCCTACAGATGGACTTAACCGTTGGCCATTCACTAATGGCCACCACCTTCTTAGGATCCACCTCTATGCTTCAGCCCAAGACCACGTGCTCCAGGTAGCATATCTTCTACACCCTAAAGGTGCATTTGCTTGTCTTTGCATAGAATCAATGCTCAACCAACCCTCCTAAGACCTTGCACATGTGCACAAGGTGGTCCCGCCACATGGGATTACATAAGAATGTCATTAAAGAAGACAAAGGCGAACCTGTAGGAAGGGTAAGAATAGATCGTTCATGGCTGATTGGAATGTCCAGGGCATTGCATAGCCAATGGCAATACGAACCACTCGTGGTGCTCCTTGTGTGGCATGTAGTCTTTAGCACATCCTCCCCTTCATGTGTATTTGGGATACACCACACAAAGGTTGAGCTTGGTGAAAAAGCTTTACTCCCCATAGCTTGTCCAACAAATCATCCATAACCAAAACCGAAAATCGATCCTTGATAGCCCTTTCATTTAAAGCTTAGTAATCCATGCAAATCTCCAAGTTCCATCCTTTTCGTGCACCAACAACAACGGTGGTGCAAAGAGACTGGGCTCAATCTTATTAGCCAATCTTTCAACAACAAACGAACTTGTTGGTCTACTTCACTCTTTTGTTCCCAACCATTGCAATAAGGTGGTGTGGCTATAGGCAATGCCCTCCGTTTTGAGAATGGCATGGCCAATTGAGCTCTCTCACAGTAGGCTCCACAGCTCCTCGAATATTGAGGTGAAGTTGCATAGGACGTCCCTTGTCCTGCCTCCATGAGAGTGTTAGCGTGATGACTACATTCCCAATCTCCTTGACTTGCAAAATGAAGAGATGGCTCCAAATCGACAGCCATATCTCATCGCCTATTAGATGTCCCTAGATTCAGCAAGATCTTATGGAGAATGATTGTGCCATTTGGTCCCTGGTACATCAACCTCAGTGCAAAGAGGTCCCACAAGGTCTCCCTAAGTGCCTGCATCCATGGGACTCCAAGGATGGTGTCAAACATAGCTAGCATGAGGGCATAGGCATCCGTGGTATACTTGTGTCCCTACATTGTGAAATAAAGATAAAGTACCTTCTTTCCCATGTATACCGCTGAGTCTCCAACCACTAATACTTGCGCTGATCTCTGGAGAGTCATGTGACCAGCATCCTATGGAACTAGGTGTAGATTGACGAAGTTGCCTGAGCTCTTAACATTAACCAATGCAGCTCTCAACCTGGATTGGGTGGCGAAGTCAAGTTTAATGAGCCCTATAATGTGAATGCCAAACATGGTGTGTGATGACAAGTGCTCCTCTGTGTCCATATCCTCCAACTCCTCCAACACCTCTTCTTCCCCTTGTCTTCCTCAACAAGAAAAAAAGGGTCTTTGTCTTACAACAATGCCCCAATGCATATCATACATTACAATTGTAGCATAAGTTTTTAGCTTGTTGCTATGAAATTTCCTAGCATACTAGTCCCTTTAATAGCTAATGATAGGTTCGCCTTCATGTCCTTCATGTCTAAAGGCTAAGAAATGGGCACAACGGCCCCTCCAGCTAGATTAGCCCTCACTTGCAACCCTACTTGCCTTCACAAGTTCCAATCTTCAAAGATACGAGTGTATTTCATGACCTAAAGCATCATTTTAGGACCAAAATCATGACCTCGATCCTCAACTCGTCATGCAAGCTCAAGATGAAGATGAAGGCAAACAGAGCTTCCACCATGGTAAACACCTGGTCTTGCAACACCACAAAGCAAGCATACTAGTTGCTTTGAATCACAACATATTGAATCACAGCATCAACTTCGAAAGGATTAGATAGTCCTAATTATAAATGCAGTTTCTTCAGGATAGATTTTACTCTTATAGAGAATTTATTTATGGCAAATTTTGCTCCAACAAATATCAAAGAGTTGCCCATTCTATGTAGATATAGGTTAGATGCCTGTAGAGATGTGTACAATGCTCAAGAGCCTTCCACTTCATATTTATACCACAAATTTGCGTAGTACTAAAATACAAAGTAAAAATCAAAATGAAGAGATTCAATGCATGAATATAAATTTAGCAGTAGCACCAGAGAATATATATTGAACCAAAAGTATTACTTTCACCTGTCCTGTAACTTCTCAAGCCAAACCTCCTTCCACTCTGAAATTTGATTTTGACAATATATGAGATCATGAGGAAGATTGTCGAGTACCTAGAGAATGAAACAAAGCTCCTTACAAATGAATACTTGTGGAACATTGCCCTATTAAAAGTCATCCCATTCTGAAATATTTATTCTTTTGAAGATGTATATTACTTTATCAGTACTTACTGAGCATGTTGCTAAAAATGAATTAAGATGTTGATTTCAGCCTTAAAAATATAGATATATGCAAGTGCGATTAATCAAAATGCATTTTGATTAGTCAAAATGTATTTGAAAGGATTTTTTTAACCATGAAAACTTTAACCAGTCAAAATGCATTTGAGAGGATTTTTTTAATCATGAAAACTGCATGTGGGGAAGCTCAAGCTCTTTGATATTTCTCAAGCTATAGTAAATAACCAGTACAAAACATCACAAATGTATTCTGATTTTCAAGTGTATTTCTATAGAGGTAAAAGAAACAGAACATAGTAATACTTAACCTTGTGTTGGAAGTTATGCAAATGGATCTTGCACGGTATCCACATAAGTGTGTCTAGTCCCAACTTCTGAGACAAGGAGTTGAGTACCAATCCACATATAGCTTCGTGGATTTAATAAGAGAGTAAGATGACAAAAAGAAAGAAAGAATAAATAAACACCTGAAAATTCTCAAGAGGTGACTCTGCAGTGGGGTAGGGGCAAGGTCCCTAACTAGTAACTACATAAATCCCTTGTTCTCTTTCTAGGCTTCCAACGAAATCAGCACACACACACACACATGTGAACCTCACACACACGTGAACCTGGCACTTTTCTCTTCCATAATCATTCTTTAGAACCATATTCATCCCTCCAATTGCACACATCAATAGAATTGTCAAGCCCCATAACAAATAGCAGTTTCTCCAATGACTATCATCTACAAGCCTGCCCAAAAGAAGAGCCTGCAAGAACATGGAGAATCTTCGAGGCACAAAGGCGCATGCAAGCCTCTGAACACTACTTATTAAATAATTCCATAACAAACAATCCGTGAGGGCACAACACTTTTTGGACATCAAGAGCAAGGTTTTAAGTGTCGATATTGATGTCATGCTGATAAATTTCCAAGTGTGTGTATCAAAGGCACACTGTGGAAATGCCCACGTTTCGACATCAGGTTATTGATAACCCGAAAATTATGCATATCGAGGGCACGTTGACAGCGCGCCAACACATGTCGACAAATTCATTTAAATGATTAAAATTGCAAGTAAATCACAAATTACTAACTTAAAACCTTAAAAGGTTATGCAAGAAGAGTATATATGTAAAAGCACAAGTGTTGAATTAAAACATAATCAAATAAAGTAGTCACTACCAACTTGAAATTTAAAGTAGGTAGTAGTGATATATTATTAAGACTTATAATCTTAGAAAATTACCTAATTAGGATATTCAAAAAGTTAAAATATAAAATTGTTATAAATCATATAAGTTATTGAATGTGTGCAAACCAACAATGGCCACCATCTGTGCTCCCTGTTCAGCCTACTCATCATGCAACACCGACCACCTTTGCCTCCTCCAGTGTCACTTAAACACTCTAGACCCTCTGCTACCACCTTCTGCTGTCATCAACCTCCTCTAATCCACCGTTGAGCAATTATATCATCAACAAATATCGAGGTTATGAAGAGGTTATTGAAGTTATCAAGAGGTTATCAAGGTTATCACTGCCATTTCCGTAAGTAGGGAATGGGCAAGGGAGTGAGGGAGGGACCGAATGGGGGTGCGGGGGTCGGAGGAAAGAGCAGTCGACAAGGTAGCGAGGAAGGAGATCGAAAGGGGGATGGCTGGGCTCTGGTGACTTGGCGACGTCGAAGGAGTGTGCCCCCACTACTTCACGTGAGTGGAAGGGCTCCAGGAACCAAGGCGGTCGGACAAGAGTCTCAAGGTGCTTCAAATGCCTTAGAACGGATCACTGGTCGAAGGAATGTCGTGAGTCGATGCGATGCTAGAGTTGATGTGGACCCGACCATCAGAGTGTGCCTTGTATTCGTAGGAGGACGATTGATCGGGTTGGAGCGCTTAAAGAGTGGGTAGCTTTGCCACTGCCACCTCCGTCGAAGGTGCTGCTCGCGGAGGTGGACGCCCCGTGGTCGGAGGGCATTGCGTGCTTGGAGGTGCTTGTCGATGGAGGGTTGGTGGGAGTGGTGGTGGAAGGATTGGTGCAGTCAGAGGAGGTTGCGGAGGCACTACGCAACCATTTCTCCTAAGGGTGGAGGTCTAGAGTGCTGATGGGGGTGCTTTCCTCGTGTTAGGTTTGCGCCCTTCGAAGCGGGACGAACTATGTTTCAAGGAACTCTGGTTGAAGACCGATTGCTTGAGATGGCAACTGTCGTGCATCCACGATGGGGCCTCTGAGGAGCAGCCGCCTGTGAAGGCCACTGTCCCACTGCTTATTGAAGCGATCCCATGGTGCCTGAGAACCGTGGACGTCTTGGAAGCTATTGTGTCCCCTTCTCTTGGTTCAGGGAGTTTTGAGGAACAGAGGCGTTTGGTGATCCGATTGAGATCGTCGTCGAGCCCAAGGTTGTGCCGCTAATGGAGAAGATTCTTCTCCGACGTGGGGGCTTTTCGTGGGTGGTCTCTTGCACACCCAAGGTGGCATCAGCTAGGAAGATCACCTCTACCGAGGTGGTAAGCGAACTGGGTGCCACGATGAAGGTAGGGCAATGCGGCAGCAGTGGCGGGGGTGGCCATTAGACCGTTAAGGTCTACAACTGAGGAAGGCGATGCGATAGAAGGCTGACGTGGAGTCCTCGGTCGTTTCAGTTGACGAGGCATTGAATGCGGGGCCTTGCGAGGCAAGGGCACTATTTTCGGAGGAGACGAAACGACTGGCAGAGGGTGTGGATTTTCGTCTATCGGATGAGAAGATGATTGCAGCTGAGGAGGCATTTCTTGTAGAGCCGCACATTATGTCCCAGCTAGAAACGCTGCATGGAGGAGCAAATTTGACAGAGGAGGTTTCGGTTGGGGACGCACTTTATGGGGAGCCGAAGGGTCATCCCTTTCTTATTACAGTTGGAGCTGGGTCAAATAAGGATCTGATTATGGCAACTTCAGACCCCCCTTTAACACGGACCGATTTTTTGATGTTGGGGCGATGGCATGCTCCAATTGCGGCCCTGGGGTCGCTGAGAAGCCAGGCACCCACACCCCTACCCTAGTAACGGTGCGTGATCATCCTGTGTGTGGAGTAGGGGAGGCAGAGGAGGTTCTCCTTGCCAGAGGAGATCGCGACGAGGGGGAACCCTCTCATTCGGGGGGGTGGGGGCTGGCGCGACCTAGAGTGGATAGGCAGGGGCCTCCCACTATCTCAAGGGAACCGCAGACTTCTGAGATGGAGACACGGATGGACAAGGGTTGTAGCAAGGACCAATTTTGAGACAGGAGGGAGAGGGGCAAGATTGGTGGCATGGGAGGACGTTTGTCGACCTGTGAAGGAGGGGGGTCTCGGGGTTAGAGATGTAGATTGTGTCAATCTGAGTTTTCTTATGAAGTGGATTGTGAGACTAGTGGGTAAGGAGTAGAGTCTTCTTGGTGAGGTATTTAGTAGCTACCATGGTTCCCTTCTTTCTTGGGGGCCCTAGAATCCTTGGTTTTAGGGGTGTCGCACTTCATGAGAGGGCTGGCTTCGATGGTCCCTAGATTCTGTGGATTTTACACTGTACGTAGGTGAGGGGAACACGTTCAAGTTCTAGTTGGATTTTACACTGTACCTTCGCCTCTTCTTAAGGACGACAAACAAGGAGGCATCTATAAGGAGTTGTTGGGATGGTGCTTGGTGCCCCACTTTCCATGGGGCATTATCAGAGTAGAGATGTGTGGATTTCTAGCTAATGTTGCAGGATATACAAGGGTGGGAGCCCGAAGGTGGGAGAGACGCCTTGCTTTGGGATGATTGAAGCTTTTCGGTGAAGAAGGCTTTTGACAGGTTGTGTGGGAGGTCACACATGGTGGACGTAGATTTTCAGTGTGACTGCAGGTTGATATGGTCGGCGGATTGCCCCTTGAAGGTTAAGATTTTTGCGTGGTTGTTAAGGAAAGGCAGGGTGCTCGCCAAGAGTTGGAGGGCAAGGTGGGCAGTGATGGAGGACGTTAGGTGCCCATTGTGCATTGAGGCAAATGAGGGCATCCACCACCTCTTTGTTGGGTGCCCTTTCGTAGAGCATATGTGGGGAGCGTCGAGAATTGATTGGATTGATTTAGACTCTCTAGACGAGTTTCGGTCCTCATTTAGGAAGGGGATCATTCGAGGAGGAGGAAGTTAAGAATGAAGAAGGAGAAGGCGATGGTGTTGGTAGTGTTGTGGGGGGTGTGGCTGGGTAGGAATGTGGCTGTGTTTAGAGGCGTGACGCCTTATGTCGAAAATGTCGTTTCCTCCATTTCCTCCCAGCTTGTGTTTTAGGATTCCATTTTGTAACGCATAACGTTGTAATTGATTGCTTTTGTTAATATATTGGGTGGTTACCACAAGGACAACTGCCCTTATGCTTTTCAAAAAAAGAAAAAATACAGCCATCTCTCCAAAACCCCAATTATCACCAGCATGATGTCAGCAACTTAATCACTCATCAAGAGCACATGCATCTTTAATCCATGTGATACACAATGTATCTTCAATATTTCATGCCCTAGATTGGTTGCAGATTGTCTGATCTGGCATATGTAAGCATGCAACTTGCATTATGGCATATGATTAGTGACCATTCAATGTATGCATAACTTGCATGTTGTTTGCAGAAGCATTCAGCTCCTTCTTTGCCAAGAATTGCTTCCTTATTTATGGCCTCAATTCTTCCATTTAGCACACCATTCTACTGTCTTTGAAACAGTACAACCAGGACAAAAAATTAAAAAATGAAGTACCGAACACATATACTGTGAATCTGTGATAATGCAATGATATAATCAGCCTTGATTTCAAACTGAAATGAGGAGTTCAAAAAAACGGTCATCACTAGGAAACTCAGATCTCATCACGCTCATGAGATGATGTAGGCACCCAATCCAGAAGGATTTCCCATACAAAATCTGGTTTTGAAGAATCTGTACCATCAAGTCAAGAAAAAACCTTAAAGAGATGTACTAGGAACCTAATTCTGCAAAGGAAGAATTGTGTGTAGAAGCATTAGGCCTCAAACTTTACACTAGCAACGCAAGGGCAGACCATTTCCATCCCCAGGAGTGCCTGTTAATTAAAGAATCATGTCATTAGGACAAAGCCAAGATGGGGGCACCAAAAAATTTGGGGTTCCCTCTTGGATGCATGATTCCAACTGATGCAAATGCATTCAGTTGAAATATTTAAAATAATGCGGAAGCATAAATATTAAAATATAAAAGATATGATGAATGTTTGGGGTTACGTAGAAACTCCACTCACGAGGAGCGGGGAGAAAACCACTGGAGAAGCTCTCTATGAGCATGTTTTCTCTGTATTTCTTCTCAAAGTAAAATGTGAGGAATACACACCTATTTATAGTCCATCACACACACAAAGTGTACACTTTCCAATGTGACACTAAATAACCACTCAATTCTCTCGACACTCCCCCTCAAGCAGGAGCATGGAATGCTCAGCTTGTAACACAAAGAAACCCACTCTACACAGGCAAGAACAAAGGCTGGAGCTACTGAAAGATCTGTGGATGTCTCTAAAGATTTGGTGCTGATGGCTCCCCGTTCAGTATCCCTGAAATTGGGTCTTCCTCTGAAGACCTCGAAGGTGGATCTCCCTCTCTAGAGTCCACGAAACTGATCTCCCACATAGAAACCTGAAATGAGTCCTTCCTCGAGGACCTTGAAACTCTAGACCTCTCAGAGTTGGATTTCTCATGTGGAGTCCATGAACAAAAGAGACTCCTAAATGGGGGTGACTATAACAAGCTCTCACACTCTCCCTTTCTCCCATACTCATATGGGAGAAAACAATAACGAGAAGAAAATAAAACCTAGAAAAGACTTCTCCATCTCTTTTCTTATACATAAACCTCATCATCAATTTTTTTTTTGAAATTTTCTTCTACCTTTTTTTCATCTTTTTCTTCTTTTTTTTCTTTTTCTTTTCCCTTTCTTTCCCTTTTTTTTTTTGACATATTTTTATAACCTAACAAAGATATGAGACCTCCCAACGTTTTTCCCTAAAAACACTTCAGTCTCACCTTAAGGTTCAGAGGGAATCAATAGCCACGCAGAGCACGACGCTCCTTCCTCCAACGGCACCTCCTCCAAGATCCTCCGCCTCGACGACCGCCATTGCGTCCTCCACATGCCATCACTGTGATTTCCTTTGGCAGATCCTTTGCACATGCGGGCCCAACCGTGCTCCTCCTCCAGCTCAACACCGCGTCCAACTCCTCCCTTCGACGATGAGGTCTGTGCCGCCATTGCCTTTGCAATCTTGGGCATCTCGTGCGCCGCCTCCATGACGCAACCGTTGAAGTTCAGGTGTGCAAGGGCACCACGCCATCGCCTGATGCGGCTTCCGCGTCGCCAGCGCTTCACCTCTGTAGCCTCGGTGCCACTGCGTCGCCTGATGCGGCCCTGCAGGCCACCAGATCATCTCTGCCTTGCTCTTAGAGACGTACGCCTTCATCTCGCGAGGCTCGCGCTCCTCTCTCACATGCGCCACCCCATCGGTTACCGCAAGGGGAGGCGATGATGGTGTCGCTCCGCTCCAAGAATAACACCGCACAAGGCCTTCTGCAAGCCTAAGCCGACCGACAGCATCAGCCTAAATTGATGATCTCGCGCGCAACTCCTCTAGTGGCAAGCTCCAGTCCCAGACGTGTCTCCACCTCTGGACCTCCTCCATCTCTAAGGCACAGCCTCTCCTTCATGTCGTGGTCCTCCACGATGTGGATCCACACATTGAAACAAGAACCAAGGAAGATATTCTCGAACAGATATAAAAATATATGCAATAAAGGATAAAACCCAAGATTGAAATCTGCTCTAATACCAAGTTGAAATATTTAAAATAATGCGGAAGCATAAATATCGAAGCATAAAAGATATGATGAATGCTTGGGTTTACGCGGAAACCCCACTCACGAGTAGAGAGAAAATCATGGGAGAAGCACCCTATGGGCATGTTTTCTCTGTATTTCTTTTCAAAGTAAAATGGGAGGAGTACATGCCTATTTATAAGCCATCACACATACAAAGTGCACACTTTCCAATGTGGCACTAAATAACCACTCAATTCTGTCAACACATACTTGTTGATTATGTGAAGGCAACATGCTCAATCAAAAGAGACATGGAGAGTTAGCAATGATTAAAGTTTTTGAGATAAGGTAATGCATGACTGTTAATCCATCCAATGAATCATGAGATAAAAGTTTTGGTGAAGCTCAACATTTGGAATGAAAAGGGGACTTCCAGGTGCCATTTCTTTGGGTAAATGTGGGTGGCACAAATACCAACACACCAAACTACAACTTGAATTCTTGTTAAAGGTTCATCAGGTAACTGGAATAATCCACAGTGATTATGACACTAGACTAATGGTTGAGGCATGTGTTATGAGGGAACATGCAAAGGCAAATGGATTGGGAAAGGGAATGCAACTCTTGTTGCAAGGGAGGGACTAAGCATGCCTGGGGTAACATATGAGGATTGTTGAGAGAGGGGTTGTAGTGGGCTACATTTAGTCCCACATAGTAGAATGAAAAGGTATGGAGCGTGTGGGAGCCTATAGATAGTCATTGTACACCCCATTTGATTTTTTAGAAGAATAGAACTATTAACCCTATCAGGGCCTTCTCCTATTATTTTCTCCCGACTCTTTGTGAGCAACGTTTCTACGTAAATTCAAGTGTTCATTCCTTCATTATGTTTTGATATTTTGTTAATACACTTCCGCTTATCATGTTTTATAGCATGGTATCAGAGAGTAGTAACAGGCTTCTAGTTAGGTGGAAGCACAGATGTCACTGGACTGGATGGTCTTGCTTCGAGGGCTTGTTGTTGGGATTGGTCAGCTGTCCCTGAAACCAAACTTGAAGAGTGAAGCATTGGAGCCCCAGCACCCTGCCGCAATACACTAGTCCTACCAGTGATGATACCACCACTTCCTTGGGGCAACAAACGAGAGCTAAAGGAAGATGCTTGTTTACCAAGGGGCTCTGCACCCAATCACCACTAGAAATAGACTTACTTCAGGGAACCTCACAGTCGCCATCGTCCAGTCCAGGCATCCTTCTGGTTCCAGGAAGTCCAGGCATTCCAGGCATCATCTCACCAGAACCTGGTCGAGTACTAGGAAAGAGTCCAGAGCCTCCCAAAGTCCCACCGCCATGACCACCTCGAATGCCTGCAGTGGCTCCTGGACATAGCCCAAGGTTCTTCTCAGCCTCACAGTGGATTTCAGTTATTTTCTTTGCATTGACCTCCTCTCTTCGAGGTACCCAATTGTTGGCTCACAGAGGAAGGACATCACGAATCATAAACCACAACCGTGGAGCCAGCTGGCTATTTCCTGAAAGGTCCTTCAAGCAAGCAAATAAATATCATTGATTGCACACAATTTGGGACTTCCATCTACCTGCTCGCCAATAGTGTTGAAGAACTGGCAGATAACCTCCACATTTTCCTCATCAGGACAAACCTTAGTATCAGGTCCCAACAGGTCCTGAACAATATGATGAACAAGCCTTTCAAGTACCATTTTTTGCTTCATTAATTCTCCTGTGAAACGAATATTACCAAGTGTGCATAGTTTCACGATTCATTCTTTATCCCTACATTCCATTTCTTGGTCAGGATCAGTCATTTTTCTTATCTCAGACCTTAGCTTGTCTGAACCTTCAAATGTGTCCTGGCAATTATTTAACAGAATCCGTTTCAATGTGATGTCTTTTCCACAGGTTCTTTTGATGGGAATGTTGACAGCCTTTCGTTAAGATTAGAACAGAGCTGAGCATACATTGGGAAAAAAGTGGGCTCCAAAACAGCCTTATCAATTATGAGTGTGATGACATCATTCAATATATTGGGAGTCGTCATTCCAGAATCAATCAACTGGTCCTTGAGAAGGTCGAATTTCTCTGGTGTGAGCTTGTTCAATATACCTCTCACTGTCTTCAAAACTCTTTCTCGGATAGATTTCCTCGTTGGGCTGACCATGGTGCTCCAGCTTTAAGTACAGGAGCCAGTCCACCCCCATGAGAAGGTTCTTGAGCCCGAGAAGGAACCTGATCCTGTCTAGGCATAATATTAGTTTCCTGCTGCCTTGCAAAAGCCATTTCCTTTTGAGCTACCCAAGACCTCTCCTCTTCAGCAGGTTGCACCTGCACAAGCTGGGAACGCCAATTGCAATTATCTGGCTCAGGAATATAAAAAAAGGTAGGAATGAAAAGAAACAAAAAAGAGGTGGGAAAGAAGAAAATTATTTAAAAAAAGGGAGAATAGAAGAAGGAAAATATTTAAAAAACAGAGGGAAAAAAAAAAGGGATGAATGATGTTAATGTTGATGAGGGGGGGGGGGGGGGGGGGGGGGGGGGGGGGGAAGCTCTTCTCTATTTTATTTTTATTTCTTCTCTATGTTATTTTCTTCTTCCATACAAGTATGGGAGAAAGGAGGAGTGTGAGAATCTATTTTTGTGATCGTTGTGTACTTCATACGAGACTCTTCTCTTTGAGGTGCCCACATAAAGAAACTCTTTGTTGTTTTTTCCTAGATGAGAGGACCAATATCTATCTCCACAGGAGAGACATCTGTCTCTGAGTTTCCGTGTGGGAGAGACCCAATTTCTTAGCTTCCACGGAGAGGCCTTCTTTAGAGTCTTCAAAATAGAGGGCACAAGCACTAGCACCAGCTTTAGTGATTTTTCTCAGAACTCCAACCTACACCCACCTACAAGTAAGAACGACAATGCAAGGAAGCCAGCGACACTGGATAAGTGGAAGCAATGACCCAGCAACATCATTTGAGTTGTGTGTTGTATTTTCGTATGTAAAGTAAGGATTTCTTTTGTACAAATTGAGCATTCCATACTCCAACTTAAGGAGAAGTATTAAGAAAAGGGTTGTAGTGGGCTGCATTTAGTCCCATGTAGTAGAATCAAAAAGTGTGGTGTGTGTGTGTGTAGGAGCCTATAAATAGGCATTGTACCCCTCATTTGTTTTTTGAAAAAAATAGAACTATCAACCCTATTGGAGCCTTCCCCCGTAGTTTTCTCCCCACTCTTCGTAAGTAAGATTTGCACATCAACCTAAGTGTTCATTCTTTGATTATGCTTTGATATTTTGTTAATACACTTCCGCTCATCATGTCTTATAACAAGGACAACTCAGATGAGTAAGGAACAAGCACGAAACAGAACTTTTTCTTTTGAAAAAGTAAAGGATGGTTGCTGGATCATCCATTTCATTCATTCCAACAAAAAGCCAATTACCAAATTGGGTCCAGAAATCAAACAGCCCGCACACCTCTCCTATAGCATTCTCCACCCATGGTCTTTCCTCACGAAAGACTGTTCGATTGCATTGCAACCATAAAGACAAGGGGACTGTAGAGGCTTTGATCCAAGATATAGTATCCGCCTCAACACCACTTCTAAATGCTTCCTGAAACTCCTCCAAAGTAGAATGCCATTTGAATACAGCAAGAAAGAGAAAGCAAAAAGCTTTTGAAGCTTGAGAAAGAGAGAGGGGTAGAAGAAAGCAAAGGAGATTAACCACAATCATAAGAAAATATTCTAATGATGAATTGCACCAGGATCACATGGAATATTTCAATGATAGGTTCTCTTAACACTCTCCCTCAAGCTAAAGTACAAGTATCCATCATGCTCTAGCTTCAGGTTGCATCTCTGGAAGCTAGACTTGGGCAACGGCTTGGTGAAAAATATATGCAACCTAGCCTTTGGATGGGACATGAGTAACAAAAAGAACTCTTTTCTAAATCAAGTCACATGTCCACCTCCATGTGCCTTATCCTTTCATGGAAACGAGATTGTTGTTGGAGATTTAAGAAATTGAAAATATTATTATTAATCTCAAGAAACAAAAGAAAGAGTTGGTCCGTTTATATAGAGAGGGTCAATCCTAATTGTAATCCTGATATAATCAAATCTAATCTAATCAATCTTTAACTACTTAAAGCATCTCTATGATTTTGGAAAGAAACAAAAATTGAAAGTACTAAAACAAGGAAGAGATAATAATAAATACTTTTTCCTAATTTTCCCTAGCACTCGGCCTCAAGTTGAAGCATGCAACGTCCAACTTGTTACACAAAACAAAAGTTAACTCCCCCTTAACGTAGACATCCGAAGGAACAGTAGTAGACTGAAGGAGCACGAGCAACCATAGGACATAAAAAGTAGTAGCAATCAGGCAAAAGAAGTCAATCCCAAGCAATAGTAGCAAGAGTTGATCTCAAGAAGTAGTAGTAAGCTGCAACAGTAATATACGGTATAAGACTGTAGCAGAAGTAGCAGTCATGAACGACGGCCATATGGCTATAACAATAGTAACAATAGTAAACGAGAGTAGGTTGTAGCAGTAGTAGGAGATGGTAATAGACTATAGTAGTTATAGCAACAGTAGACGGGGAAACGATCCCAAGCAATAATAACCAATAGGCAGATAATTAGGAGTGTGAAATAAGAACCCTTGCTCAAATCCCCTAGTTATCACCATCATCATGTAGACAGTAAACGGTTGTAGTAGTAGCAACAGTAATAGTAGACAATAAGAGACTGTAGTAGAAGTAGCAGCAACAGATAGTCAGGAATGTGCATTTTCGTGCACAGAAGACTGTACACGCAAATAGAGTAGAGATAAACTAGGTCTAGATCATGTGCATTGGCAAAACCCTATACAAGAAGCAACCATTAAAGGTCACTAAATCCAATACAGTGTCCTAGGGATTCAAACCCTTTTCATCTTGCGAGTACTGTAGTAGCACACACTATAGCAATATTGTACAACATATTATAGCAGTACTGTAATGGCACTGCTTGCCAAGGAGAGGAACTACATGAAGAGGGTCATGCGCATGAAAGAGGGTTGGCGATCCGAGGAATTCCCTAAGACCATTTCTGCTCTGATACCATGTTGGAGATTTAAGAAATCAGAAATATTATTATGAATCTCACGAAACAAAAAGTGTTGGTCCCTTTATATAAAGAGGGTCAATCCTAATTGTAATCCTAACACAACAATCACATCTAATCTAATCAATTTGTAACTACCTAAAGAATATCTTTATGATTTTGGAAAGAAACAAAAATGGAAAGTGCTAAAATAAGGAAGAGATAATTCTAAATACTATTTCCTAATTTTCTCTAAGCAATAAATATAGTTGCATGACTGCCAAACCATGTTTCCACAAGTCACAACATAGACTTGAAGATCTTGTAGAACAGTATGACATATCCTATCTCAACAGTTGTCTAAGCTATAGCTCGATATTATAACTCTACATTGGTAAAGGCTATGGCACTCTGCTTCTTACTCCAACTTACAATGTGAAGTGACACAACACAAAAGGATTGTTTAAACCTTTCAAAAACACAAAAACTTGATCCAAAAACCGATCAAATCATATCAAACACATCAGAAACCCTTTCCAACAACCACACGAGTTAGGGACATACTTTCGTGATTGGTTATCACAGAAATAAGGCAATGCGTAGAATCATATCCACACGTCTACATGAAGTCTCCAATATGAGGTGCAACTCCTTCGGTCTGTTAATGAGCAAAATGTCAGGGTCATGTGAGAAAGGCCTTTATGCAATGAAGATCTTCGCTTTTTGCCAAGAAGTGGAGCACTGGAGGAGGAACAGGGGGTGTGCCATCTTCTTCAGGGTGGACAGCTAAAAAGGAGGGGGGCACTTGGTGGCTCTCAATCGATTAGTCTCCAATTATTAAAGCACCCCAAGGGTTTAAAGATATCCTATTTCTTTAAACTTCCAACAATACCCTTCTCTACTCTTTCGTTTTAAAGAAAATTCTAGTACTTTGATAATTACCAAAATGTCATTGGTACTTCTATAAGCACAAATTAACTATATATTTCAACTATTTGAAACATATAATTAATTTCCTCGTATTTCTGCATTGCTAGCTGATGTATCATGCTACAATGAGATCATGTAGGCAATCCAAAGTTCGTCCAAGATTAAGATCACCTCGAATTTAGGGCTTAGATCAAATATTAATCTAATTTGATTCTAATAATCATCTCTCAATTCTCCAATTGAGATATAACATTGACTCCATAATTCTCCAATTATGAGTAATCTCTAATTTATCAATTAGCCCCATTCCTAATCAAAATCACTAGGTGTCCATTACATGACCCTAGTGAAGCATGACGGCTACCAGATTGTTAAGACAATAGCCAACCCCTTTAGATATACCATATATCCCATTTGTCCTACACACATGAAGATACATATGAGCAATTCAAGGTTTACCATCTTAACCAACCATTATCCCTTCAAGAATTAGTTTGTGTAAATTACCATTATACTTTGGATGGAAGGCATACTAGATAACTTCTCCAAGTTCATCCAATTCCTTTGTTCCTATTCAATCTATCTATCGAAATGATCACCGGTGGAATTGGACCTCCAAAGCTACAGTGATAGAGCTCAAACTCCACTCCAACTATTGGATTTATATGAATCCCATCTTGAGAAGACATCTATATCCATTATCGGATTATGCAAGCCAACTTCCCAACATATTGGCCTCACACTTTATGAAACCTCAATTATTGGGTTGCCAAATCTACATAACCCAAATATCGACATAGACTTTTGTCTCAAGTATAAGGATATATGCCACTTTCTTTAAGGACAATGATTGAAAAAGGACTTCAACAATATTAGTTCCACTGATTAACCCTTTAATCATGCTCAAATGACAATTCCAAAATCTTCATCCCCTATGGAACTCCTTCCATCAAGAATTCAGTCAAGTGTCAATCTCATATGATAACCTTAGAAGATTGATATCTCTTCTGAGATTGGGAACTATAATTAAGATAGGAAGTTAATGATAGTGATCATATATAGATCATCTCTTGGATCTTCTATCCAGAACCATTTTGGGTAGTCAATCCATTGTCTTCATTTGTCTGATCAAGCCTTTGTGTAACCCTAAAAGCACAAATGAGACCAACACACATTCGTACTAAAAAATAATCATTTATTCAGATGAATGGAGATGAAAAATCTAATTATTGTACCAATTACATAACTAGATAACTCACCAAGGGCATACAACTCTAACACAAGGTTTCCTAACAACAAAGATATAAAAGCCCATCATAAACTTTTGATTATCTAAAGAACTCGCATAGTGTGTATTACAAAGGCAACACCCAAGGAACTTCCCTTGAGTAAGAGATGGAAGAAACCAACAAGATCGTCTAAAATTACAAGAGAAGATTCCAATAGTTTCTATGGTATAGTGTAAATATAAAGTAGAAAACAAAGTAATTGTTGCCTTGAAAAGTATGAGGAATAACTTAATAACCAAACAAGAAAATCCACAGACTATGCAACTCTTATTGCTTAGTGACAAGTCCCTACTATAACATTGGGCTCATCCCTACTTATGACCAGAATTTCAAGGAAAGATGCTTTGGTATCCCTTGTTCAAGAAAAACCTCCCTCAACAACGCAACCTTCATCACAAGCATTGTCATCTTATCAAGATCCACGGCAAAGTTATAGTCAAGCTCAATCAGCTAGACCAGTTAGGTCCAATACTACCACCAAATGTTCGAGACAATCTTATAGTTTGCTTAAATAAGTCACTCAATGATGTAAAGAACTACGAGACAACGTTGTTTCAAATATTTAACTCTCATTTTGTTGCATCTTTTTCCATGTTGATGTAAATATAAATGGAAGAGGCACCGCTAAGAACGTAATTTTTTAGAATTATGCTATTTCTCATTATTTTTCCCTATTTATCTTATGTTTTAGGCCTCTATAATTTTTTGAAATCCTCTATATAATCAAGGTTTTGTACTATGCAAAATTCACTCATTTCTTTTAACTTGGTATTAGAGTTGCAATCTTAAGCCATCGCCTGTACTCTCATTGTTCTCCCTTTTTCCTACAACAAATAAAAAAAACTTGAAAACCCTAGGTTTTTCTAAGAAGAAACACAAGAAAACATGGATCAACACATCTCCTTGACAACTCCAATTGCCACCAACCTCTAATAAGGCTACTCCAACTCTGATGAGCACTAGTGGCCACAACAATAGCAACAGTAGTAGATAAAAGCTACTACCGATTGCACCATTGACCAAGGACTGCCAACCGATAGACGTCCAGTGTCATCCTACCCTAGCAACCCTCATCGAACACCAACCCTTCGTCGGAGCACCACCTGCTCACCAGAACAACCCCTTGTTGGCTATTCTAGGCCACATTTAGGTCTAAAATCGGGTATTTTAGCTTGTTTTTCACAATCTAGGTAGATCCAAGGCATTTATTTCAGTGTATTAGGGCTTCCTGTTTGCATTGCATGTAGGATGGCCTCGTCAAATTACTCAGACATCGCGTCAAAGATGACAGAAAGAGGGATCCACAAGAACCCATTTTTTGGTCCAATGATCAAATTGGATGAGACTAACTATCCTAAATGGTCACAAACTTTCCACATAATCGTGGAGGATCATGACAAAGAGCACATCCTTACAGAACCAGAGCCCACTAAGAAGATAGGCAAGCAATGGAGGAGATGTCTACCCTGACTTCTAAAGGCACCTAGGAACTCACTGAGTTGCCTACAGGTGCTATAATGGTTGGCTTTAAATGAGTTTTCACATTGAAGTACAACAGATGGATCAATAGAATAATATAAGGTGCAACTTGTGGAGAAGGGGTTTGCTCAAACTTATGGAGTTGGACTTCTTCGATAACTTTTCTCCAGTGGCTAGATTGTTGACAGTCTGCACCGTTATCTCTGTTGCTAGAGAGGATGATTGGCCTCTACATCAACTTAATGTTAAAAATATCTTCCTGTATGGAGATTTACAAGAGAGAGTGTATCTACAACAACCTTCCAGGTTTAAGTCTTAGGGGAGTGTGCCAAGGTTTGCAGATTGAGGAAGGCAATATATGGATTAAAGCAGAGTCCTCAAGCATGGTTCCAAAAGTTATTTGAGGTGGTTAAGAACCTCATATTCAAACGATGCTCGGTAAGTCACTCTATTTGTGCAACATACCTCTCGTAGAAGAGTTGTGATGCTTGTGTATGTCAATGACATTATTGTTACAAGTGATAATGCTCTGTGGATCTCAAATTTAAAGAAAGGCCATGCTAATCATTTTGTTATTAAAGATCTAAGACCACTTAGGTATTTTCTAGGAATTGAAGCCTCCAAGAATAAGCGAGGTATAGTACTTGTTATGGAGAGAGTGAATTGAATTCCATTAGAAAACCCTAGAGGTCTTTATATATAAAGACCCAAGGGAGAATTACAAAGTAGCCCCATACAAAGGAGACCAATTACATAAAAAGGGCATGAATAATAAAAATTACCCATGACACTCCCTATCAAGATAGAGCATAGATATCCAACATGCTCAATTTGGAATAGAGATACTCCAGTCTACGTCGAGGAAGAGCTTTAGTGAAGATATCAGCCACTTGATCATTAGTGGCAATATATGGGATCGAAATCTTGTCAGACATCCCTATATCCTGAATAAAGTGACAATCCACTTCTGTATGCTTAGTGCGTTCATGGAATGCAAGATTATTTGCAATAAGAGTAGCTAGACGGAAGTCCCAAAATCTTGAAGCATGGATAGAACCCAAAATAATTCACAGGTAGTGTGTGCCACAACCTGATACTCAAATTCAGTACTGGATCTTAACACAACACTTTTCTTTGTACTCCATCAAGTCACCAAGTTACCTCCAATATAAGTATAGCAACTTGTAGTGGATCTATGATCCTTATGTGCACCTGCATAGTCAGCATCAAAGTATCCCCATACATTAAGATGCCCATGCTTCTAAGAGAATAAGCCCTTTCCTAGAGAATTTTTTAAATATCTCAAGACTTGCCATACTCCTACCCAATGAATCTCCCTAGGTTGCTGCATAAACTAAGTTATCCAACACATAAGCAATATCAGGTCTTGTAGCGGTGAGATAAAGAAGTTTACCAACCATAACACGGTATCTAGTAACATCCTCAAACTCAGGACTATCAGGGTCTATGAGATGTGTAGTAAGGTCTAATGGGGTGTTGGCAGGATTGCATCCCATCATCCAAATGTCATTGAGCAAGTCAAGAACAAATTTTACCTGAAAAAGAATCAAGTCCCCATCTCTATGATGCACCTTAATTCCCAAGAAATAGTTGATGGCTCCTAAATCTCTTGTGACAAACTAAGAGTGTGGGACGATCTTTATAGATACTATACCAGCTTGAACACTACCAGTATCATCGACGTAGACAATTAAAATAACTGACCTAGTAGATCTATGCAACACAAATATAGAGTGATCTAAAGATGATTAGGTAAAGCCAAAATCTTGAATAGCTCTGCAAAATCTTTCAAACTAGTCACAAAGACTCTGCTTTTGCCCATAAATGGCCTTATGAAGCTTACACACTATGAGACGCTCCCCTTAAACCACAAAATCGGGAGGTTGATTTATGTATACTTCCTCATGTAGATCACCGTAGAGGAAGGTATTCTTTATGTCAAGCTAAAAATAGGCCATCCCAAATTAACTGCAATGGATAGAAGAATTTGTACTGAGCCTCATATCTCTCAATACAACCATTAGAAAGATACTTAAGGGTAAACACCCTACAACGGCTGGCTCTAGCGGGTAGGTCAACTAGGTCCCACATCCTTCAAGCCCACAGGGCAGACATCTCTTCTTCCATCACCTCCTTCCAAGACAGATATTGGAAGGCCTCATTGTGACTCCTGGGAACCTAATGGCTACCAGTAGCAAGAGAAATTTGTCAACCAATAATAGGCAACTTGTCAAAAGACATATGATGAGAGATAGAATATTTAGCACAAGACCATGGAGCCTTTCTATGTGCAATAGGAATGTTTAAATCAGAGGCATTACCTGATCACCATCTGATAAGGTTGAATTGAGGATTGAGGACCAGGAATCATGGAGAGAGGTTCCTCCTAAGTAAGGCATGGTTGGCGTTGGTAAGTGCGTAAAGGAGAGGTATATGATGGTGGTAGTGGTGGAGGTGGTGGTGGACCAGATGTCGATGGTGATGGTGGTGGTGGTGGTGGTGTACTTAACGGCTCATGGGTCACTAGTAAAGGGATTGTTTACGTAGGATGAGGATGCATATTTTCTCCTTGGAGGTAAAGTAGGGAACATCTTCGAAGAAGAAAACATCTACACATACATAAAATGTGTCGGGAGGTCATAGTAGCAATATCCCTTTGAGTTCGCGAGTATCCTAGAAAAATGCATTTCACTAACCGAGGTGACAATTTATCCACCTTGAAAATATGGGCAAAGGATGCACAACCAAATACCATAAGGGGAGGAGAGAAAAACTCCTTGCCAAGAAATAACAAAGAGTAAGATATCTTCCCCCCAACATAGAAGAAGATACTTGATTAATAAGGAATGCCACAGTAAGAACCACATCGGTCCAGTAGTAAGTGGAAACATTCATCTAAAACATCATAGTTCGACCAACATCAAGCAAATGTCAACATTTGTGTTCAGGTACCCCATTTTGTTGTGAGGTATGAGCATAAGAAGTTCGATGAATAACCCACAAGTAAAAAAGTCAGCCAAGGTACGATTAACAAACTCAAGGCCATTATCACTTCAAAACATACGAGTAACAATAGAAAAATGAGTCTTTATTTTCATAAAAAAATTGATGATAAGAGGAGTCTCGATCTTTTCCTTTGACATATACACCCAAGCAACATGAGTATAGCCATCAATCAACACAAGAAAGTACCGAAAACCCTTGAGACTCTTAACCCAACAAAGCCTCCACAAATTAGCATGAACTAAAGTAAAGGTGGCTCAGATCTTTTATTTGAACTAGAAGGAAAAGGCACTCTATGGTGTTTGCCCAGTTTAGAAGCATCACACTAAAAGAGTCGAGAAACTCAGGATTAGGAAACTGGCAGTGAAGAACAAGGATACTCGGATGGCTCAGTCGGTGATTGGTGTAATGGCAATGTTCACAAAACAAGCCACCACAACCACGCCCATGTCCTCCAGTAGCCTTTAAAAGTTAAGCTCTCCCCCTATCAGAGAAACCACCACGACCATGGACGCCAACCGAAGCCATGGCAAAAAAGTCAAGGATGGGTTCAAAATCAGACCGTTCAAAGTGAGAGAGACGTGTATCTTTGTAGGAGTAGGAATATCTTCCAAAGTCATCAGTTGATCATTGACTGCTTTATACTTTAGGACCAAAGTAGAAAGAAACTAAACTGATCGAATGGCCTTTCTCTACTTAACCATGGCAAACATATTAAAAGAAAGGGGCTGATAGGTATCCTGCTCGTCCCACAGATTCTTCATGGAACAATAACATTTCGCCAGGGACAGACCCATTTCGAAATGTGTGAATGTCCTTACTGACCCAATATAAACAAGCAATATTATTTTTTTGGGAGTGTATCTTATGCAAGACTCCCCACATCCTTTTTGCAGAAGAGGACATAACTTGTTTAGAGATAAGCTCCTTCATACTATTCAACATGCAAGTAGCAACCCAATCGTTGTTAGCTTACCAATCATCTATCTTGTCCCTCGTTGCGGGCTTATCTTTGAGAAGTATATACTTCATCCTGTAAGATCTGACAAATCAGGTAAAAGAGGTGGACCGTAGAAGGAAATGGGTTCCATTCAATTTTATAGATGTTCCTTGCGTATGATTTGAGGTGCTTATGGTAGATAGCTTCCCCAACAAGTCACTGAGAACATCTTCTGATCACCCATAACGACCCAACTTGTAGCAATTGAGATAAAAAAATATCAACAACACAATCAAATACCAAAGGGCATCACCTCTACATAAGAACAATCAAACCAGAAACAAACAGATTTGGAGTAGAAGAACAGGGAATTGAATCGAATCAAAAAGGAATCTCAATCAGGCCACATAAGGGAGCACAACGTTGATCTAGAGGGAGATGTGATGAAGACAACCCTGATCAGGCCCCTATTGCCGTCACTAGGCTTGTTCAGTGGTCAACCACCACTACCACGGCCAACAAAGGTCCTAATGCCACTATTGTCCATACTGGCAAACTTGACAGTGGTGCTACTAGGGTTGGGTAGTGGAGCAACAGGGCAATGACGCTGCAGGAAGGATTGCGAGGGGCGGCGCTGCAACGATTTGATGTCGAAGACCCTCCAAATTAAAAAAGAGAGACCTTAGGGTGGTATATTTAGTGGGATATCTGAGCGCTAGCCTAGGATCGTCACTCCGATACCATATTGTGGAGAAAGAGCAAATTGAATTCCATTAGAAAACCTTGGGGGTCTTTATATAGAGAGGCACCAAAAGGAGAATTACAAAGTATCCCCATACAAAAGAGACCAATTACATAGAAAGGACATGAATAATAAAAATAACACAACAATATTACATTAGAGAAAGTATGCCATTGACCTAGAAACTGACATGTTGGGTGCTAAACCAGCATCTATTCGTATAGGTCCTCATGTTCACCAACATGATGACACAACAACCTCAATTAATGCTTGGCAGTTCAAAGGACTTATTAGCAAGTTGTTATAGTTGACCATTACATGCCCAAACATCTCATTTGTTGTTGAAAAACTGTCAGTTCATTGGTAGGCCAACAAAGATACATTGGTATGTAGCTATGATGATTCTCAAGTATCTTAAAATATCTCCTAAGAGAGGACTCTTATTCACCAAGGGCTCCTCATTGGACAGTTGCATACACAATGCAATTCTTTACTTATCTTGTTGGGAATCTAGCAAGAAATAGGCATTGGTTGCACAATCTAGTGCAAAATCGAAGTAGCGTGTTATGACACAAGCTACTATTGAGATGATATGGATTTATTCTATTCTTGCCGACCTACGCATTCAAGTACTACTAGCCATGGAGATGAGATGCAATAACAAAGCTATCTTGTATATTGCAGACAATCCTGTGTTCCATTAAAGGACCAAACATGTCGAGGTGGGCTGCCATTACACCAGGCATTTAATTCAAAGAGGTTTCTTATGCACTATCCAAGTCAATTTTGCATATCAAATAGCCGATATTTTCACCAAGGCACTTCTCTTAAGACCTCCTTCGATAGATGTTCCAAGCTTAAGCATAATTGGCATTTATGCTCTAGCTTGAAAGGGAGTGTTGAGACTATGTTATGTCTTATTATTTTTCCCTACTCTCTTATGTTTTGGGCCTATATAATTTTCCCAATTCCTCCATATAATTTGGATTAGGGTTTCATAACGAACAAAATTTGCTCATTTCTTCTAACTGCAATAGATGTGACTGGGTTATCCAAGTATGTTATTTTTCTTCAAAAGAGGAAGGGTGGTTACTATATGATTACCACCCAAGAATTAAACCATTAATGGCTAAAAAACAACTACAAAAGCATTACATAGAGAACTCCTAAAAATTAATAAGAAATACTAATAACAAAATTCTTAAGATATGAGATCTGTCCCTTGAACTTGGCCACATTCCTCCCCAACCAAATTCCCCACAGCACCGCCAGCACATTTGCTTTCTCTTTCTTTAATCTGAATACATTTCAACCTACATTCGAACATCCTCATCTGAACGAACTCCAAAACTGAATTTGGCTAGTATGCTCAATCCACGTAAAGTCTAGTCTTCTCTAGATCTAATAGAAGGCACATCCAAAAAAAAGATGGTCAATGTCCTCGTCTCTTGCTTTACACAGCGAGCACATCTTATCAACCTCCGACATCCACCTGACCCTCCACACTTTAGACATCAGTCGCCCTTTTCACATCAACCATGTGAATATCTTAATATTTAGTGGACAATCTGCCAACCAGATGAGTCTACAATCTCTGAGGAAAACAATATATGTTGTCAACCCCTGGTCTGTAACCAGGAGTAAGCCTCACTAACTCCATCCCAGAGCAACACATCCACCCCACCTTCAGGATTGTAGCAATCAAGATGCTTTAATAAAGTCTGAAACTCCTCCATCCGTTGGTCAAAGAGATTCCCTACAAAGGTTGGACACCAAAATCCATTCCAACAACCATCCACCATTACCTCATTGTCCGTGGCCAAGGCAAAGAAGCCTAGGAAATCTATCACGATGAGAGCCATTTCCCATCCAATCATCCCTCCAAAATCAGAAATGTCTCCCATGCCAACAAAAGGGGAGAAAAAACATCAAACCTTAAGGACCACCATCGCTAATCCCTTGCAAAAGTGAAAGGCTCTACCTCGAGGTGATGCCATCAACTCCCGACTCAGTGATGGTCCATAGCATGCCTCAAACACCTATCCAAGGAGGTCCTACTTGCGTTGTACAATCCTGTTAATCCACTTGGCTAGGAGGTTATCATTCATGATTTCCACCTCTCCAACCCCCATACCTCCCTCTCTCAATGGCCTACACACCTCCTCCCAAGCCACCAACCTAGCACCCTTCCCCATTGTGCCAAAATTCATCCAAAAGAAATCTCTCATCAAACCAGAAAGTCGCTTATCCACCTTCCAATGAAGTTTGAAGACAGACAAGAAATAAGCTGGAAGCGAGGAGATGACAGCCTTGAGTAGAACCTATCTGCCTCCTCTAGAAGGCATCTTAGAGGCCTACCCAACAAGCCTCTTCTCCATTCTAGTACCAAAGCTATGTATATTGACCAGATTTTCTGTGCTCATAGGTATTCATTATTTCTTTACTCTTGCTCTTTTGTTACTGAGGTATCAAGTAAAGAAACCTTAAACCACTAATTGTCTGCGAATGATCTGATTCAAACCATGAACCTTGAACTTACTAACAATGAAAGGTTGCAGGCCATGACAATTATCAACCCTCTCAATATTTTCTCCACTTCAGTCTCATCCTTGAGAAAAACATATTTCTTCCATTGCAATCCCATAAATTGTGCAAAAGAAGTGATCAAAGTAGAAATTTGATACCATCCAATTTAATCATAATACCTTGCATCTAAGGATAAATGCTCGAGGTGGTTGATGCCTCACTGAACTACCAATAAGAGCCTTGGAGTTTAACGCACAATAAGATGGAGTTAAAGTGAGGAAAAAGGATGATACCAAAAAGCCTTTAAAACATCAAAAGTGGCACATCCTGAAAGTTATCTGTCGAAAACATAGCATAGGGGCCAATACAGACCACCAAAAGCCACACAAGTCTAATAAAGGTCAGCAGCCAATTGTCAGAAGGCATCACTGAAGGTCAGGTGGCATCAATAAAGATTGATTAGTAGAGTTGGAAGTTGGGCTACAGCACTAGTTATAGGCTGTCTGAGATCACAAGACCTTGGCAGCAAAAAGTTCGTTAATGATAAGACAATGCTACAGGTGGCCAAAGTTGGACAGATTCAACCTTTAAGAGCCTCGTGAAATCATCTAGGGGTCACCTAAGGCCTAGCAATGTTGGCTAGACAACTGTTGAAGGCGAGTAGCACAGTATCAGGCCCACCAGACGGGTTCAATGCTGAATGTGACATTGTTTTCACATTCCCACGCAGGTTAAGCTTCGAATTCACCTCTTAGAACATAGATTCTTACATTCAAAATGCAAAAAAATAAATAAATAAACCACTACACATTCGGTGAGATATCAACCACTGACCTAGGGTAGGATTGGTCTTTGCTCAGTAAGATGATGATAACGAAGGATCTCAATTATTGATTCATAAAACCCTAGATGTCTTTAAAAAAGAGTGACAACATAGCTAAAATTACAAGGAGACCTATACAAAATAGCAAAAATGCATAAAATAGAGAAATAATTCTTCTAACAAGTTGAAAGAAATGAGGATTCAATTCTATCTCATAACCTTACACCCTAATATATAGGGATGTGGGAAAAAGACAACGTAGTCCATACAAAGAGGCAAAATTAGAAGACTGCACAAGCCACACATGCTCTTACGTTACCTAACTCTCAACACTTGCCCTTAAGCTAGAAAATGCATATTGATCATGCTCAGCTTAGAGCAACATATGTCAAAGAGAGCTCGTGGAAGTGCCTTGGAGAAGATGTGAGCAATCTGGTCCTCTGCAACCACTTAAGTTGTGCGAATGAATTCTCGTTGGATCAAGTCATGTGTATACTGGCAATCAAACTCCGCGAGCTTGGTCTTCTCATGAAACATAGGATTATTCGTTATATATGTGATAGCTCGGTTGTCATACCTTATCTCCATCGAAGACTCAACAAAGATATGCAGATCTAACAAGAGTGACTGTATCCACATCATCTCAGTGGCAGTTTAGGCCATTGCCTAATATTCAGACTCTGCATTGAATTGGGAGACAACAGTCTATTTTTTACTCTTCCATGTAACTAAAATTCCAGCCAGTGGTAGACTTCCTTTCAGCAACGTAAGCCACATAGTTCGCACCAGTATATGCCACAATATTCAAAGAGGTACCTTTTGTGAATAGAATCCCCTTCGCGGGGCATTCTTTAAATACCTCAATATCATCATAACAGCATCCCAAAGCTGCTTGGTAGGTCTATCCTCGATAAACTAAGTCAATTTCCCGATTGCTAAAGAGATAGCAGGTTGTGTAATTGTCAGATAAATAAGTTTCCCAACCAAGCTTCTATATTAACAGGTGTCAACTAGCTTAGACTACTTATCATACAAGTGTACCTTAGAATCCATAGAAATATTTGCTAGCTTGGCCCCCAACATGCCTGCCTCTTCTAGCAAACCAATGACATATTTCCTCTGAAATAAAACAATTCCTCTTTTGCTACGAGTCACCTCTATCCCAAGGAAATAGCGAAGTGGTCCCAAGTCTGAGAACAAAATGTTTTGCAAGGTACTTTTTTTCAAATTAGAAATTCCTTGCCCCATCATCACCCGTAAGAATAATGTCATCCAAGTATACTAGCATGGCCACCAGTCCATGCACAACTTTCTGTATAAATAGAGAATGATCTAGTGAGGATTGCAGAACCCTAGTGTCTCAACGACCTCTAACAACTTCTAGAACCAAGCCCTAGGGCTTTACTCCAAGCCAAAGATTGCCTTATGTAGACAACAAACCTTGGAACACTCCCCTTAAGTCCCATAACCTAGTGGTTGTTGCATATAGACTACTTCTTGCATATCACCGTACAGAAACACATTTTTGACTTCCAGCTGATGTAGTGGCCAATATTGCTGAACTGCAATAAAGATAAATATCCTAACAGTTGGAAGGCATGTCACTAGAGAAAAGGTATCGAAGAAGTCCGCATACATCTGCGTAAAGCTTTAGCAACTAGGCGGGCCTTATATCTGGCAACAGTACCATCTAGATTGTGCTTAATGGTAAACACCCACTAACATCCAACCACTTTCGCTCTAGAAGGAATTTCAGTAAGCTCCCAAGTACAACAGGATATAAGAGCAGATATCTCATCCTCCATGGTGCGGTGCCACCTTGGATCGAGAAGAGCATGTTGATGCGAAGTGGGAACTTATACACTAAAGAGTGCAATAGCAAACTTCTTATATTTTGGAGACAAATTGGCCATAGAGACATGCTTGGAAATAGGGTGAATAGTGCATGTCTCGGTTCCCTTCCTCAAGGCAATTGGTACATCAAGATCAGCGTCATTCCAATCACCTATTAACGTCTCTAGCTCATCCACCTCTGGTGGTGGAGGGTGGAATGTCATGGGCAATATCTAATACACCACGATGAAGTGGAATATCAAGAGTAGATGATGGCCCTAGCCCTGGTGGAGGATCCTATCTAGGATAGTGAGAGTAGACCTTCTCGAACATGTTGTCAAGATGACTAGGAGGAGGAGAGGGAACCTCAGGTGGACCCTCTAGTGACTTCCATTATGAAATATATGGGAAGTGCTATGCCCGCAACTTCCTTCGACATAGGCATACGAATGTGAGAGCCAGACATAGAATGGTAGGAACCAACTCATGAAATGTAACATCAACGTTAACATAATGATGTCTCCCAATCGAGTCATAGCATTAATACCCCTTTTGGGTTTTTGAATGTCCTAGAAAGATACACTTGACTACACGAGGAGCAAGCTTATCCCTGTTAAGACCATGAAGATGTACAAACGCCACCCAGCAAAAGACCTTAGGTGACACCTGAACAGTGCACGATCTAGAAATAGAATGGAATAAGGAAGTTGTTCATCCAAAACAGTAAAGGATATCCAATTAATGAGAAAGCAAGCTCTCAACAATACTTCTCCCTAGTACCTATCCGGTACACTATTCTGTATTAGAAGTGTTCTCGCAACATCTAGGATATGGAGAAGCTTCCTTTTTGCTACACCATTTTGCTATGACATGTACGGACACGTTGTTTAGTGGATGATACCATGGTCCCGATAGAAGGCACAAAGAGAGTTGGTCCAAAATTCAAGGACATTGTCCGATCAAATGATTCTTACTATAGCCGCAAACTAATTCCTAATTTCCTCCAAGAAAGCTTTAACCATGTCGTCAGGTTCAGACTTGGATTTCAACAAAAAGATCCAAATAAATCAAGAGAAATCATCCACCACTACCACATAAAATCTGTCTCATTCTATCTGGAATTCTACTGTCCCCAGATGTCTAAATGAAGTAACTAAAACATCTGTTCAGAACTTCGATGTTTGCTCCTTGGAAAAGTACTCCAATGATGTTTTCCAGGTTGGCATGCCTTGCATTGGAATGTGGTTGTTGGTGGAATTTGTGGCAGCATTCTTTGAAGCTTAGACAGAGAGAGATGACCAAATCGGAGGTGCCAAAAGTAGCTAAAAGCACTTCCTAAAGGAAAAGAGACATGGCCTGCAAAAGGAGACTGTCGCAACCGATAAACTTCGCCATCCTCGCAACAACACCCAATAATGCGTCCTATTAGAACATCTTCAAATGTGAGAGATATAGCATCAAATACTGTTGAGAGGATTACGCGTTGGTTTAGTGTCACATTGGAAAATGTGGATTGTGTGTGTGTATGATGGCCTATAAATAGGAATACTCCCTCAATTATTCTTTAAGGAGAAGAAATACAAATCAGTGCCCGATCGGGACCTTCTCCCGTGGTTCTCCCCACTCCTCGTGAATGAGGTTTCCACACAAACCTAAGCATTCCTTGATTTCTTATGCTTTGATATTATTACTTTCATGTTATTTAAATATTTTAACTTGATATCAAAGGAAGTCGTTCTTGGGCTCATTTTTCTTTTAGATTATCATTATTTTGTTATTAGAATCTCTTTTATCATCCAAAGGAGATTGACACGAGATGAAACTCAGTGAGGAGGTGACGCTACTGCTAGAATGAGGAGCGATCTGAGCACCAACATTCATGTTGAGCACTTGCACGACCTCTGCGATTGTGCCACAGCACGGTGGTTTGTAGCAACGGTGTCAGCAGCCTCCAAGAACAAGGCAGAGATGATCCAGTAGCCTACAGGGCCGCATCAGGCAACGCAGCAACATAGAGGGTGCAGAGGTGACGCGCCAGCGATGTAGAGGCTACATCAGGTGGCACTGCAACGCCCTCACACGCCTGAGCGTCAACGGCGACGTCGTTCTCGATGGAGGTGACGCACGCGATCACAAGAGCGAGGAACGGGGACGTTAACGTGGAGGCCGCATTAGGCGGTCACAATAATCGTTGAGGAAGACCACAAGGGCGGTGTCGAAGGAGGACTCGTCCACACGGGCCTCAAGCATCGATTCGGTGGCGGCAACGACATTGAGGAGGAGATGAAGAAAGCAAGGAGAAGAGGCTCCGAGCAAGATCTCCGTTGGTGGCGGTGTGGGCTATGCAGTTGCTACAAACAGGAGCACTGACGATGAAGCCGACATGAGTGGATCTCAAAGAGGTGGAGCGGAGAAGATCAGAGGCGGCCGGAGCAGACACCGCAGCAGCAACTGCCGACTTGCGAGGTCTCCCAAGAGGGGCTGCGGGCGACAAGGTAGCCACGTCGCATCGAGAGCGGAAGCTTGCTCTCTCAGAAGGAGACAAGCGTGCCACTAGGGCTCGCAAGGAGACAGGGGGCAGCAGTGGCTGGTGGCGAGATTGTGCAGCGTCGATGGGCTAAGGCTATCATGAGGTCGAAAATCGAAGAAGATGGCGGTGATGCTTTACGTCTGCCACGTCAAATCAAGGATATGAAGAAGACAAAAAGGCGCTAATGGCGGTGTGAGAAGAGGTGAGAAGATGGCAGCGAGGTCTCGTAGTGATAGGCCACGATTTGCGGTGCGATTTGCAATACTAGTCGAGGCGAGATCTCGTGCAGTAGTGTTTTGGGTGAGATTGGAGGAGTCCAGCAACACCGTGAGAAAAAAAAAAGGATCGTGGGATCCTTAGTTGCTGCGGCACGTAAAGAGGAAAAAAATGCACGTGTTGCTTTATTTAGTTGATTAGTTAAAAAAAAAGAAAAAGAAAAAAAGGATAGGAAAGAGAAGAAAAAAAAAGGATAGTGGGAAGAGAAAAAAATAAAAAAAAGAAGATAAAAAAAGAGAAGGAATTTTATGTTTAAGAGAAGAGATGAAGTCTTTTCTAGTTTTTCAGGCTTTATTTTCTTGTTATTGTCTTCTCCCATACAAGTATTGGAGAAAGGGGGAGTGTGGAAGCTTGTTGTAGTCACCCTCGTTTGAGAGTCTCTTTTGTTCATAGACTCCACATGAGAAACCCAACTCTAGGAAGTCCAGAGGTTCGAGGTTCTCAGAAGGACTCATTTCAGGTTTCTATGTAGGAGATCCAGTTTTGTGGACTCCAAAGAGGGACATCCACTTTCGAGGTCTTCAGAGAAAGACCCAATTTCAGAGATACTGAACAGGGAGCCATCAGCACCAGATCTTCAAAGCCAGCTACAGTTCGTCCAGTAGCTCCAGCCTATGTTCTCGCCTACAAGCAAGAACCAGTCTAGAGTGTTGTTTGGTCTACTGTGTAGAGTGGATTTGTGTTACAAGCTGAGCATCACATGCTCCAGCTTGAAGGGGAGTGTTGAGAGGATTGTGTGTTGGTTTAGTGTCACATTGGAAAATGTGGATTTTGTGTGTGTATGATGGCCTATAAATAGGCGTGTACTCCCTTAGTTATTCTTTGAGGAGAAGAATACAAATCAATGCCCTATCGAGGCCTTTTTCTATCATTTTTTCCCCGCTCCTCGTGAGTGGGGTTTCCACGTAAACCCAAGCATTCCCTGATTTCTTATGTTTTGATATTA
This sequence comes from Thalassia testudinum, assembly GCA_037157565.1. Taxonomy (NCBI): domain Eukaryota; kingdom Viridiplantae; phylum Streptophyta; class Magnoliopsida; order Alismatales; family Hydrocharitaceae; genus Thalassia; species Thalassia testudinum. The sequence goes on from JAZHRO010000036.1 coordinate 141,739,547, forward strand.
TTGCTTCCACGTAATTTAAATATTTCAACTAATACCATCCTACAATTTAACTCCATGATCTGACTGACAGAAAGTAGACTCAGAGGAAAATCTAGAGTCAATAGGGCATTCTTCAATTTCATGTGAGGACCCACATGAACCTCCCCCTAACCAGCAATAGAGGAATGTTTCCCATCAACTACCACTATAGTCTTGCCTGATGGGACCTGACTAAAAGTGGAGAACTACCTTGCATCGCCACACCACATATGTGCTTGGATGCACTTAAGTCAACTAGCCAGTCAGCTTCCTCTGCCTAAGCCTGGCATGCACTTCCTGCTTGAGATGTATCATATTGACGAAGTCTATCAAGCAGTATCTCATATTCGCTCCTGGGAAGAGTAACCATATCACTGTGCTCAATCCAGGATGCCATCTAACCCTAGGAGATTAGCCAACTCCTCCAACAAAAAAAACTACCCAGAAGACTTACAGAGCCACCAACAAACCATCATCCATAAACTAATCAAGTCCAACTACTACCACAGAAACACATCTTCTAACATAGGATCTTAATCAAACCTAAAACTTCCAAAAAAAATACAATTTGTAATACCTTCACGCAGACAAAAACATGGTAGATCACTTCCAACTAGCCCAAAATGTCACCGGCGGCCCTAAACCTACTCTTCGACGTCCCCTTCCGACGATCGATTAACTGGTGTCGGTCCTCCTCCAGGCAATCACTCCGATGGTGGCCTTGTAGGAGATCACCCCTCTACGGTAACACAAAGTCCCAACAACTTCACAGTTCACTCGAGTCCTATAGCACCCAATGTTGGTGTAGCTTGTCAGCATGTGGCGGGGCTTCAATGGGTCAACAACGGTGCAAGTAGGAGATGGCCAGGGATGGGAAGGCAATGCCCTAGGAGGAAGAGCTACACATGTGGAGGCCCTTGGTTGCACTTGACAGCGTCGCTAGGACCTTTAGGGGGACCTGGCGACGCTGCGAAGCCCCTCCCAAGGCAAGCTCAAGGCAAGGAGAGGAATATTATGGCCAATGTCGGTACTAAGTGGTCGTCTCTAGTCACAAGTGACGCCACCGACCGATCTGGTGGCCAATAGTGGCTGTCGATGGGTCTCTCCTCAAGGTTAGGGTTAGGTTTTGCTTGTTTTTTTTTTGTGTTGAAGAAGAAAGGATGTATAGGAATCAAGGTAGGTACCAGACACCAACCTAAAACCATTACTCTGATTTCAAGTTGAAATAAATGAGCATTCTATTCTGTCTCATAACCCCACACCCCAATATATAGGGATGTGAAAAAAATATAGGGTAATCCATACAAAAAGGCAAAATAGATGAGCGCATAAGCCACACATGCTCTTACGTTACAAAACTCTCAACATAACAAACAAGGTTGCAAAACAAGGCTAAGCAGGTCCATTAATCAGTTGAGCAATCCTACTCAATCCCTTAACTAATAGGAATACCTATGCTCGAGGGATTACTTTGTTCGGTTAAGTAATAGGCCTTATAATTGACCTAGCTGCCCAAGTAAAAGGGTGCTTATTACAAAAGCCTCATCTGGACAAGCTCTTCATCCCCCAAACCCAATTACTCGATGTATGAAACTTTGAAACTTATTTATTTCCTTTGGAGTCATCATTTATAGCTTATTCGCATTACTTTTGAACTTCAAAGTAGTTGATTTTTATGTGATGTCTTCTTGGTATCTAGCAATGCATACATTTTATTAATACAATATATAAATATATATATATATATGTTGAGAAAATCAACTTGGTGGTTTTTGTTACTAAGAAAATGAGGCCTTGGCCCACTTTATATAGAGACTTGACCTAGCTGGCCGAGTAAAAGGGTGATTATTACAAGAGCCTCACCTAGACAAGCTCTTCATCCCCCGAACCCAATTACCCGATCTATGAAACTTTGAAACTTATTTATTTCCTTTGGAGTCATCATTTGTAGCTTATTCACATTACTTTTGAACTTCAAAATAGTTGATTTTTATGTGATGTCTTGTTAGTATCCAACAACGCATACATTATATATATATATGTGTGTGTGTGTGTGTGTGTGTGTTAAGAAAATCAACTTTGTGGTTTTTGTTACTAAGAAAATGAGGCCTCGACCCTCTTTATATAGAGACTTGCCTACTAAAAATAACAAGAACTAAAATAAAAGGCAATAACTCACCTACTAAAATGATAAGGACAAAATAGGACACCCACCTAATTACGACCTAACATATATCTAATTTTATTTCCTAACACCCCCCTTCAAATTGGGGCGTAGATATCAGCATGTCCCAACCTGTCACACAGAAAATCATGTCTCTTCTTTTTAAGGGTCTTGGTGGGAATGTCTACTAAACTGAAGCTCTAAGGAGATATATGGTGTGATAATCCTCCCATCCATGACAACATTTCAGATGAAATGATGTTGGGAATACATTACAATGCCACATGGCAGTCAGTCAAAGGGCCCAAGTGCGTCGATTTTGGGTCTTGCTCTTTAGGTGTAAGTTTTCTATTTTTAGAAAGTCTTAAGTGTCAATTAATTTGGTAAATTAGGATTTGACTTGTGATTAGTTGGGATATGTTTAATTAGGGATATGTTCCCTCTATAAAAGAGAACACATGTACCACCTTCTAATTTGAGTTGAAGCAATACTGCTTCCAACAATACAACTCCCTCTCCTCTCTTTCTTCTCCAACGTGGATTGTTGCCCTCTCTCTCCATTCTTATGCGTGAACAGGACTAACTGCAACACCTACCTGCTGCACATTTCTCCCTACATAGGAGAGCCTCCATGCTCCGCATCACGCCAAAGTCAACACGGAATCAAAGCCTTTGATCTAGGCTCTTCTCGGGGGATTCTCTACACGTGTAGGAAGGAGAAGAAAATACAAGGCCACGTTGTGCATGATTTTTCTTGGAGGACCATCGACTTTACCTTCTTTTCGTGACCTTATACACAACTGGAGAAACCGAGTGCCTTACGCTAGCACACGGGGTATAGGAGCAACGGCATTGACTCGAATTGAGGGGGTCCATGAAACCCTCTAACATGCCGAGGAATGCCAAGTTCAAGTGTGTGGCTCTCGAGTGTAGAAAACGAGGCACAGAGACTCCTCTCAACCTTTTAGAATGAAGTGATGGCAGATTCAGAGATTCATGCTACTTGATAAAGCACCTGAGACAAAAGATGTAACCAAAAAGAAATTGGAGAAGAGAGCCCATCAAGTTATGTAAAGGAGAGACTGCTTTGATAACCACGACTACAAATGTTGCCAGAAAAGCAACGACTACAAAGGTGGCAAGAGGATTCGCAGTTACATCAAAAGAAGATAGTGGAGCATTTGGCCGCACCATCAATGAGACAAGTAGAGCAGATCATCATTCTCCCAGCGTCGACTTGAGGGGGAGTGTTGGGAATAAAGTGCCATGTGGTAGTTGGTCAAGCCACATGGCAGTCAGTCAGAGGGCTCAAGTGGGCATCGATTTTGGGTCCTAGTCTTTAGGTTTGCTTTGAGTGCAACTTTTCTATTTTTAGAAAGTCTTAGGTGTCAATTAGTTTAGTAAATTAGGATTTAATTTGTAATTCATTGGGATATGTTTTGTTTTCTATTTTAAGAGATGTTTTAGTTAATTGGGGATATGTTCTCTCTGTAAAAGAGAACACATGTGCCACCTTCCAATTTGAGTTGAAGCAACACTTCTTCCAACAATACAACTCCCTCTCCTCTCTTCTCCAACGTGGATTGTTGCCCTCTCTCTCTGTTCTTCTTGTGCATGAACAAGACTAACCGTAACACCTATCTGCTGCACATTTCTCACGTAGGAGTCTCCACACTCCTCATTGCAACAAACTCAACAAAATACAATATACTTCAATGTGTTTAGTACACTAATGGAATATCAAGTTGGACACTATATATATCACTGACTAATTATCACAATAAAGCGGAACTGGTAGTTGCACCTCCACTCCTAGATCCTGTAGGAAACCCATAACCCACATGATCTCTCATGCGGCATAGGCCATGGCACAATACTCAACCTCAACACTAGAATGGAAAACCACATTCGGTTTCTTACTTCGCCAAGAAACAAAACATATCCCAAGGTAGATAGGTGGTCCTCAATAAACTCCGCATAGTTTGCATCGAAATAGGCCATGATGTCCATGGACCCATTTTCTCTATATTATAGTCCTCAACCCAGATTTCCCTTAAGGTACCTCAAAATAAGGCATACCTCATGCCAGTGACTATAGCGTAGTGCTTGCATATGCTGACTAGCTCTACTGACAGCGAAGCTAATATTCGGTCGGGTGACAGTCAAGCACAGAAAGCGACCAACTAAGCTACGTTATCTGGAGACATCCTCATAAGGAGGATCATCCTCCTCGGTACCATGAGCCAACCGCACCTCGACAGGAATGGCAGAGGACTTGACTCCCAGTAAGCCAGCCTCCTCAAGTATTTAAAGGGTATATTGTCTTTGAGATAATTACAAATGAGGCCTCTTCCTAACAACATCAATCCTAAGGATGTATCATAGGTTTCCAAGATCCTTTGTCACAAAGGTAGACTGTAGAAAGGCCTTGGTCTGACGGATACCTTTCGTCACCCATTAGCACCATGTCATCGACATAAATAGCTAGAATAACTCTACTTGTAGACACATCTCCCGTCCTCTGAATAAAAATAGAATGATAGGAGGATAATCACAAGAAGCCAATCCTCTGAATCTCTGAACATAGACGCTCAAACCACGCCCTTGAACTCTACTTCAAGCCATACATGACCTTCCTTAAACAATATATGAACTCCCCCTGAACGCAATACCCAGGTGGCTACCTCATGTAAACTTCCTCTATCAGATCTCCATACAGAAAAGCATTCTTGATATTCAATTGATGCAATGGCCATCCTTTATTGATTACTAAAGAGATTATACTTCTGATCAATGAGTATGTGACACTGGTGAGGACTCCAAGTAATCAATCCCATAAGTCTAGGTGAAACCACTGGCAACTAGTCAGATCTTGTATCTGTCAATTGCACCGTTTGCCTGATATTTGATGGTATATAGCCATTGACAGTCTACAACAGTAGCGTCCGAGGGACAAGGCACCAAATCCTAAGTCTCTCTAGACTCAAGTGCCTGCATCTCCTTGTCCATAGCAGCACGCCATCTAGGATCCTGGGAAGCCTCACTGTAGCCTTTGGGAGTAACAGTAGTGGTGATGGCAGAGGCAAATTGTCTAGTCTCCCTTCCAGGTGGGAGGTTCCAGTGTAATGAGACATAGGATGTAGAGTGCAAGATCTACTAGGCCTCCTTACGGCTACGGATCTATCATCACCAAGCTCTGACAGCTCTGGACCTATTGTCTGTGTAGTTGGAGAGTAATCTAAAGGGACAATAGAAGGAGCGGTTGATCAACGATGATAAATTTGAGTCTTCCTAGGAGCCAACTCTATGCTTAGAAGCTCTCAAAGTAGTGTACCTTCTCAAAGATCACATCTGCAGTTACTATATAATGCCTATGCACAAGGTCATAACATCTGTGAGTAGCCTAAAAATATGCACTTCATGACACATGACGAGAACTTATCCTGGCAACCCTACGCCTGGACAAAACATGTACCTTTGAATACTCTTAAATGTAAGGTGAACGGCCTATCACACTTAGGATGCAGTATTTGATATAAGATGCGCCTGTAGAGCACTGAAGAGGGAATCCTGTTGATCAAGTACACAGCAGTGAAAAATGCATCACCCCAAAACTGTTTGGGTACCTGCATGTCGATCATCAATGTACGCGCAATATCAAGAAGATGCCTCAGCTTGCACTCAACCACAACATTCTCCCGAAATGTGTAAGCACAAGACTAGTCCCATGGGCACCAAAAAACTTATGCATTTCCCTCTAAAAAAACTCCAGAGCATTATCATTTCGAAGAGCTCTGACTATGGCAAAGTACTACGTCTATACCTCATCAAAAAATCTCTAGATAATCTGTGAAGTCTCTAACTTGGCCTTTATCAGGAAACCCTAGGTAAGGCGACTCTAATCATCCACAAATACTACATAATACCTATGTCCTCCGATTGCACGAGTTCCTAGATGTCGCAGTAAACTAGTGCAAAGTACATAGTGCTCATACCATTATGGCTCAAGGAATAGGTGCTCCTGTGATGTTTCCCTAACTGGCAGTCCTCGCACTCCAAGGTCAACAAGGCTAGTAACTCGGGATACATCTAGCACATCTTCCCAATTGGGGGATGCCCAAGTTGTCTATGCCAAAGCCAAGACATTGCTCTAACAAATAGTGTTCGTGTGTCCAAATAATAGTGTCTCTCCCTATCCCACCACCAATGATCTCATTGGTGCATTTATCATGGAAGTAGCAATGCCTATCATCAAACACAACCCTACACTAGAGGTCCTTACAAATCTGCAATCCTCATAGTAAAGTTTCCTAAGTACAATAATCGAAGAGTTTACTCCATTGGCCACCCGAACCTCTTGGATTCCACGTGTCCTAACAACATTCTGCAACTCATCTGCTCTTCCGATGAGATGAATCAAGGCACCAGAGTCAATGGCACATGGTCTAGGCCTCCCGTTGCTCCTCAATCTATCTAGAATAATGAAACCAACTCCAATTCAATCTAAATTTTACCTTTTCTTTGGCAAAACAAACTTAAGTTTCATGAGAGAAGACTCATCACGCCAACAAGGGAAAAACTCTTCACTAGAAGACTCATCACCCTTATCAACTACAAGGTACCCCATGAAAGAAAGCTCATCGTATGGGCACCATGGCCAAAAAATCACCAGTTGACTCTCCTCTAACCAGCCACAAGACAAGAGGCATTGGTGGCCCCCACCAACAGCACTGAAAGCACTGCAGGTCACACAACATCAATCAGAGGCAATGGCAACAACATTGCAGGCCATGTGACGAGGTGTGGAAGCAACGGCAATACTGCTGGGTCTCCTCACGATGTCGTTGTTGGTGATCTCCTCGCTGATCATCTTCATGGATCAGTAAGTCGGTGATCAAATTATCATATTTGGTGGATAATTGGTGGGATACCAGACCACTGATCTAGGATCGTCGCTCTGATATCATGTTGAGAAAATCACCTTGGTGATTTTTGTTATTAAGAAAATGAGCTTAAGCATATAAGGAAGCCGAAATAACTTGACTGCTAAAAATAACAAGAACTAAATAGGACACCCACCTAATTATGACTTACCATATATGTAATTTTATTTCCTAACAATATATATATATATATATTAAGAGAGTACTTGACTGGTTAATCCTCGATTATTCTCCCATATATCATATACTTCCCAGGCAATGACCTCCCAGACTAAATACCAAGTACCAAGTTTTGCAACCTTGCTAACAAACTCCTTGTGAAAATATCTATCATATTCAACCCCCTGTTTGTTGACTAGGGAAGAATAAGACCTTGCATCTAAGATTCCACACTAACATGGTTTTTCACACTAACATGGCTTTTCACTTTCTACTAAGAAATTTTTTTTTTTGCAAAATTCCATGTGTAATTGTCATTCATGCCATGTGGACACCTGATGCACATGGATGATTCACATGAAGTCTCTATTTAGATCTTTTCATATACTGGAAATGTTTGCAACTCTCGACCAGTCACCTATATATATATATATATATATATATATATAGAGAGAGAGAGAGAGAGAGAGAGAGAGGAAGTCCTATGAGAAACTAACTTCTCATGAGATGTATTTGTGAAATTCAATCAGATGGACTGAAAGAGCATCTTTCAAGATAGGATATTTACAAAAGAATCATGCAACTCAGATGCACGTAGCACAATCTTTGAAGCAATTTAAATAAAAATGTCTATGGAAGGTAAAATACAAATTATTAAAACATATGCTCCACATATCTAATTTGCATGATTTTTTACTAACACTCAGAGTGAAATGGAACTCTTTCAGTCCATACTTTATTTCCCTTTTTTCTAAAATGGTCAATCCATACTGTTTTGAAAATAATACCATCAGAATTTTGCAACTAGAGTATGTATAAAAAGTTTCTCACAGCTTCACATAAAAAGTATTTCCAATAGGACCTCTCTATCACACAAACAGACTCTCACACTATATAAATGTTGGAGAAATAATATCTCTTGTTATTAAAAATAGAGCCTCTAACCTCCTTTATACAAAGAGTAGGGTTAACAAAGTACATAGTAAACCCAATAAAACTAGGAAATAGCAAACAAGAATATATATAGGGCTTAAGACTCTTAAACTTAACTAAATAGACTAACTTAACTAAATTAGGACTCTTTACTTTCTATTCTAACACTTCCCTCCAAGTTGGAGCGTATATGACGCCCATCTTGTTACAATAGACAAAATTGGACTCTCCTTCAATGTAGACATCCGAAGGAGCAAGTAGGCAACAGATCGGAAAAGTAGGCAGGCAATCAATAGATGCAGACAATAGTCAATAGCAGGGTGGGAGATGATCCTAACAGCAGCAGGCAATCAAATATGGAAGGTGATCCCAAGCAAGCAGGCAGTTGCAGGATGGAAGAGAAGATCCTTGCTCAAATCCCCTACCGGTCATCGACTTTTGTAGAGAAGCCAATCAATGGATTAGAAGGTCCAATGCCCTGATTAGATATAAGTCAGGGTTACAGCGACCCTTGTAGAGATAGTAGCAATGGAGGAGGATGGCTCACTCCTCAATAAGGATCTCAGACGCTCTAACTCCGCAACAGCGAACTGTATAGGAGATTGTTTTAAGGTAGTCTCAAATGTAGGATTCTCCATAGACGTTTGATTAACCCAAGCAAGCTTACCAAACTTCTCCCAGCACTTCTTGCATGGATGGTTCATCCACTTGTAATGAATGCAGGAAGAGTAGATACAGCCATGACCACGTCTACCCCCACGACCACAAAAGCAAGCACCTCTCCCTCCAGAGGCAACGAGGGTCAAGGTGTTAAGAAGAGCAGCAAGAATAGTACTAGGCAGGACATCTGCATCAATCTTCTAAAGACGGTTGCAAATGGTCTCCAGATCTAGAATCAATGTTCAGGAAGTCGGTCACCTAGGCTGAGTAGGCGCCTGCATAGGCATCAGCAGCCCCTTCCTGAACCGAGTAGTGCCATGTGGTCCTGTACTCGAGTCTGGCCGAGTAGGCATTTACTCGACCACATACTCACTCAATTTCAAGATAAAGCAACTAGCTGGCTTTTCTCAAGAAAACCCACATTAACCCAACACCTACCCAATAACCCCACCCTTGATACCCCACTCCCCGTTGACACATTAACCCCCCAATTACCCCTAAAACTAAAACCCCTATCGCATCCCTCTTCACAAAACCCCCAAGCTCTTAAGGTGGGGGGATTCTTTTGGTCAAAAGTGGTAGCAAGCCAAGCTCTTAAGATATATGCTAGATGATTTTGATTTGAGTCTTTAAGAGATTTCTTCTTTTTAGCCCTTTAGATATTGTTTGACATGATATCCATTGTACACTTTACTTTTTTGTTTTGATTTATATTTGATTTTAAGTTTATGTTTTAGGTTTCATTTTAGATTCTTGGGCTTGATTTTAGGTTTTTGATATAGATTTCATTTTAGATTCTTGATTTAGATCTATTGTTTATGTTCATTGATAATAAAAATGAACATTTGGATTCTAATATCTACATTTTCTTTTTTCAAGATGTCTAATCTTTTATATTCTAAGTTGTAGAGTAATTAAAGAGTATAAGTATTAATTATGTTGTTTTATTATACTACTTAGTTGTATGGTTATAATATTAAATATAACACAAATTTTAATAAACTACCTAATTATTTTATATTTTTTAAAATTAAAAAATGCAAAACTACATACTCGTCCGCATGCTTGTCCGAACACCACATACTCTCTATGCGGTGACCCAACCAACCACATACCACATACCGACTACTAAACCTTGTCTGGAATAGCATCAAATGACAAAATTTGTTCCTTGGTTGACTGGTAACAAAGGCCCAGCCCATCAAGGAGCCGATATGTCTAGCACTTTTCCCTCTAGCTAGTCTATGCATCATAACAAGAGAGCTGAAAAACTACAAGTTCCTCATAAAGGGACTCCATGGTCATGTAGTAATCAACCAACAGTAGGTCCCCCTGATTGGTGGAACATATTCGACAATAGATATTTGCAAGCGTGGAGTCATTCGACTTATGCGAATACTTCTTGGCCAGGTTGTCCGAGATGTCCTTTGCATTCTTCTTATATAGAACATTTGTCGCAATCTTTAGCCCTATGCTGTTCAAGAGCCTATTCATAGCCATGCAATGGTCATGCTCCCACTTGTAATAATCCTTGTCTTTGGTGTCTGGTTCCTCTTTGGTAAAGATGTAGAGTTTCTTCTAGCCTCCAACAAAGATCTTGAAAGCCCTAGATTAGAGGATTTAGTTATGAGAGCAATTAGGTTTGATAGAGGTGTCCTGAACAACAACAGCAATAGCGGATGCTAAAGTCTTAGCATCCACAGGAGTAAAGGACGATCCCAGCTTTGACATGTCGATGAGCAGAGAGTTGCATACAAGGAACACACAACAAAAGTCGAGTCTGCACAATGCTGCACAACAATCAAGGTAGGTGTGCACTTGTGTGTGCATGAGATATACAACACATGCATGTTAGCGCACGAGAAGCAGGCACAATGTGCGCACCATGTGCATGAAGGCAAGAAGTGTACGCATAAGGATGCACATGAGGTAGCAGCAATGCACGAGCAAGGAAGCGTGAAAGGGGTAGGCAGCAATGTGCACTTGCTCGCAGAGCATGGGCAACACCATGTGCTTGCATGCACGATATGGACAACAATAGCTACATGTGCTTGTACGTGCAAGCACAGTAGTGCCGTGAGCTCATGCACGTGGCAAGGTAGATGTGCATGCAAAGATACGCAACAGAAGTGATGTGCACGATGGTACGTGGATGCCATGCATGAAAGCGCAGAGCGACAATGCCTCATGTTATTGAAAATAAAGCCCTAACGCCCTTTATATAGAGAATGAGGTTAACAAATTACATAGAAAACCTAATAGAACTAGGAAATAGCAAACATAAATATAAATAGGACTTAAAACTCTCAAACTTAACTAAATAAACTAACTTAACTAAATTAGAATGATGAGATTTGGCGTCAAGAGGAGCGTGGGGGCTCCTTGTGCGTGGAAAAATAGTCTAATGTGAGGAGACTATTCACGCATGGAACAAGGAGGAGGCCGGCAGCAGCAGCAGCCCTTGGCTGCTTGTAAGTGGCCAGCAGTGATGGAAGGACCAGCGTTGGAGGTGGCTAGCTATGTGGAAGAAGAGAGAGAGAGGAGAGGAGCCTTGGAATAATTGGGAAATATTATTATGAACTCAAAAAATTACATAGAGTGAAGGCTCTCTTTTACAGAGAGAACATATCCCACTAATTTGGAAATAAACATTATCTTCTAAAATAAGAAAAAACTTATCTTTAAAAACAAACCAAATCCCAAACTATTTTCCTAAAACAATTCTTCTAAAAATAACAGATTTAACTCCAAATCAAGACCCAAAATTGGTCCCTTGGACCCTTTAGCCGTCAACCCTGATGGTCCCTCTAATTGCTGCTACGTGGCCTGCCAGCTGCCACGTGGCCCCTTATTCCTAACAAGAATTCTTTACTTTCTATTCTAATACTTTAGTAATAACAAAACAAGAAAATGAAAAAAATCATTCCATGGAAAATATTTTTATAATGCGCATATTGCTATAGAAAGAACAAATGAAAAGAGAATTTCAGGTATTCATTGTTTTTCAGAAAACCAGTACTCATGCAAACAAAATTGCCTATACCTCAAGCATAATAACCCAACATGGATGAGGATTTGCATTCCCTGCATGTAAATAATAAAATGATAATAACGAAAAATCTGAGGTATGTTAAAAAAAATGGCCAGTAAAAACTAAAAAGGCATTCCTTTTCAAAAAAACCAAGGCAGCAGTATTTTAAATATTAAGTATAGCCATTAGTTAATAAGATAAAGTATAAAGAACTTTCTTGAGTCCCTGTAAACTCAGAAGCAAGAAATCTCAACTGGAAATGATGTGTAAGCACCATTTATAAACTCAGAATGTTTTTGATGTTGGTACAAAAACGCCAGACAAAATTTACGAGTGGCACACCCTTATCTAAGTAGGATAACCATGCAAGAATATGAATTACATAGCCCACATTCAAATCTCAAATCTAGCATAGATGGTATGGAGAACATCAAGAAACCATTTGAGCGTCCATGAAGGTGGCAATTCATCATTTACCGAGAAAAGAGGCTCTTAAAGGCAATTCATGCAACCTCTCATCTTAGTGGATAGAGCTGATCTTGGATGGCCACAAAGGTGGAATGTCATCATTTGCAGATAAAAGTGGGCTCATAGTGGAAGACAATTCATGCAACTGCACATCTTTTTGGATAGATCCGATAACTCATCTTCAAGATAACAAGATCCTAATGAAAGGACACCTTTAGCCAAATAGGTCAAGTACTCTGGATAGAAAGTCTGTAGGTCAATATCTACAATGGGATAAGTGCCTCGCCTTTCCTTCCTTCTTGAAAATAAACAAAAAATATATGTAAAGAGAAAAAATATAAGAGGGCGACGATGGAGAAAGATTCTCCAAGGCATCACCCCATAGGGGGAAGAAGAAAGACTTCCAAAAAAAATGGTATACTGGGGGAAAGGAGAAAGAAATCTCCAAACCATCACCCCATAGGCGGAAGAAGAAAGATTTCTCAAAAAGATGGTATACCGGAGGAAAGGAGAAAGAATGCCCAAACCATCACCTAAGGGGAAGAAGAAAGATTTGCCAAAAACATGGTATAATGGAGGAAAAGAGAACAAATTGTAGAAAACATCATCCCATAGAGGGAAGAAGAAAGAATTGCAAAAAACATGGGATTGTCGAGGAAAGGAAAACGAATTGCAAAAAACATCGTTGCAGAGAGCAAAGGAGAATGAATTGCAGAAAACATAGTCATAGCAAGAGAAGGATTCCTAGAAATACCAATTTTCCAACTAGAAAGAAATACGCATATAATTTGTTGAGATGATTCAACTTGTCATTTAAACCCTAAGGCTCTCTTATATAGAGAGGGACCAAAAAGGATGAAAGTATATAATGTCCCTTGAGGAGCAAACCCAATAATCGAACAATAGAGAAATAAAATAAAAACATATGCTAATACTTCCCTTAAGCTGGAGAATAGATATCTATCATGCTCAACTTGAATACACATAAATCAAATAAAGATCTGGCTAGGGGCTTGGTGAAAATATCAGCAATCAGCTCCTCAAATGTCACTGGTGTGGTATATAGCAACTCATTCTGAATGATGTCCCTGGTATAGTGGCAATCAACCTCAACATGTTTCGTCTGCTCGTGAAATGCTAAGTTGTTGGCAATGAAGGTGACTGCCCTGTTATCACATCTCATCTCCATTGGGCTAGCAAACTGTATCTGCAAGTCAGTAAGGAGAGACCTAATCCACATCATCTCTGCAGTCGTCTGAGCCATGGCCCTGCACTCAAACTCGACACTGGATCTCGCAGCTGTGCCCTATTTCTTACTCCTCCAAGTAATCAAACTCCCTGCCAAGAAGGTACAGAACCCAGTAGTGGACTTGCGGTCCACATGACATCCAATGTAATCCGCGTCAGAGTAGCCAACCAAGGTCATAGAAGACCCCTTGGAGAAGAGAAGCTCCTTCCTAGGAGCCGTCTGAATGTATCTAAACACCATCAATGATGCATCCCAATGCTCACATGTTGGCTTGGCCATGAATTAGCCTATTCTCCTCACTGCAAAGGAGATATCTAGCCTCATGATAGTGAGGTAAAGCACCTTGCTCACAAGCTGCCTGTACTATTTGCTGTCCACCAACTGTGCATCATCATTATAGAGGGGCATCTTGGGGTCCATAGGAATATTAGCCTCCTTAACCCCAAGCATACCAACCTCCTGCAAGATGTCTAAGACATACTTCCTCTGGGACAAGATCACGCACATCACGCCCTTTTTACTACGAGCAACCTCAATACCCACAAAATACCGCAGAGATCCCAAGCGCTTCATGATAAACTGCTCTACGGGGATGCTCTTAATCTCAGCAACACCCTGCTCATCATTCCCTGTGACAACAAGGTCGTCAAGAAACAAGGAGTACCACAAGACCTCGTCCAGTCCTCCTGACAAAGAGAGAAAAATCGGTTGTCCATCTCTTGAATCCAGCTGCCTCAACAACCTATGACAACCTCTGAAACCAGGCTCTGAGATCTGCTTAAGGCCATAAATGGCCTTCCATAGTCGGCACACTCTCCCTTAGCCTCAAAGCCAGGAGGCTGCTGCATGTAAACTTCCTCTTGGAGATCACCATAGAGGAAGGTATTCTTCACATCCAACTGATGCAAAGGCCAATTTAACTGAACTGCCACTACGACTAACACCCGTACAGTAAGAAGTCTAGCAACTGGCGAGAAAGTGTCAAAGAAGTCCACCTCATAGATTTGGGTGAATCTCTTTGCCACGAGGCATACTTTGTATCTAGCCACACCGCCATCTGGGTTGAACCTCACAGTGAATACCCACCGACAACCAACAAGTGTAGCACCACCAGGAAGTGGAGTGAGCTCCCAGGTCCTACGGCCTCTAAGAGCGGCCATCTCATCCTCAATGGCTACTCGCCATTTTGGATCAAGCATGGCCTCATGATGAGTAGCTGGAATCTGAGTAGCAGCTAATGCCTGAGTGAATCTAGCAAACCCAAGAACTACGCCATTAATAGCAAGTGCCCCGGTCATAGGGTAAGTAATACAAGTCCGTGGTTGCTTCCAAATGGCTATCGGAAGATCCAGATCATCACCTGCCACATCATATGTCCTGTCCTTATGGTCATTACATGGCAAGCATGCGTCAGTGTCTAAAGGACTCACCTGAGAAGCGTATGGTGAAGGAGAGGGTGGAGGTCCTTAATAGGTAGTATGAGGGCGAACATATGTCTGAAGTAGCTAAGTCAAACGAGGAAAAGAATGCGTAGCAGGAGGTGATGGTGGTGGCGTAGTAAGGACAGGAACCTCGGGAAAACTCCCAAAGCGAATGGGGGTAAATGGCATAGGCGCCATGTCACCCTCGGGAAGCATCTCAGCAACAAACGTAGAAAAGAATACTGCCTCATAAAAGGTAACATCTGCTAAAGAAGTAATTGGATCAAAACACCGATATTCTTTTTACGTTTGAGTATACCCAGGGAAAACACACTTAACTGCTCTCGGTGCTAGTTTATCCCAACTCGGTCTCAACAGGTGGACAAAGGCAGCACAATCAAAAGTCCAAACGGTGACGTGAAACAAGGAATGATCAGGATACATAACCAGTAATGGAATCCGTTTATGTAAAGCAACATTAGGCATCTTATTGATCAAGAAACATGCAGTCAAAACAGCATCACGCCAGTAAAGGAAAGGGACCGAATGGTGAACCAATAAAGTACAAGCAACATTGAGAATATGACGATGTTTCCTCTCAGTAGCACCATTTTGCTGAGAGGTATGAGGGCACGTGGTCTCATGAATAATGCCACAACTAGAAAAGAAAGTGAGCAAACACATAGTACAAAACTCTAAGGCATTATCAGACCGCAAACAATTCACCAAATAAGAATGCTGAGTTTTTATTTCTTTAACAAAATACTCAATGATTTGTCCTACATCGGACTTATGCTTCATAAGAAACATCCAGGAAACACGGGAAAAATCAACTAAAATAAGATAATATCTACTCTCAAGTCGATCAGGAGTACGACTGGGAACCCAAGCATCCATATGAATCAAATCAAATGTAACAATAGATGAAACAGAAGTAGAACTGAAAAAACTAACCCTGTGGTGCTTGCCCAGTTGACAAGCATCACAGGTGAGAGCAGTAGTGGAGGGTATATGCGGCGAAACACGTCTAAGGCGATCAATAGGCAAGTGGCCAAGGCAGTAATGCTACTAAAGAGGAGATCCAGCAAAAGCAAGGCCCTAGGTAGCAGAAGCAGCAACACTGCAGCTCAGATAGTATACCCCTCGTTCCTCACACCCTCCACCAATCGTCTTCCCAGTGAACTTATCCTGCAAGACAAAAGATGTGTCAAAAATAGCTCGGCAATTCAAGTCTCTAGTAATCATGCTAACAGACAATAAGCTCAAAGGAAAATCGGGCACATAAAAGACATCTGTCAGTCTCAAAGTAGGAGATAAGGACATATCTCCCTTGCCAACAAGTGACGAATGTCTCTCATCTGCCACCTATACAATCCTGGCTCGAGTAACTGGCGCTAACTGAGAGAACGAACCCCTATCGCCACATAGGTGTTGTGACGCGCCAGAATCAATCAACCAATCACCATGTGATAAGAGTGACAACATACCAGTCGCAGGTGCCTCAGAAGAGATGGTAATAGCTGCAGTGTCTGGAGATTAAGAAGCCTGAGTCAACTAAGCGATTTGCTGACGCAAGGTCTCAATTTATGTGCTCAGAGAACTAACATCAAGACTGCGAAGAACTCCATCTATAATCTCGACTGCCTAATTGGACACAGGTGACCGACCATGGTTCTACCGACATGTAGCCTAAGAGTAGCCAAATCTGCCACAGTAGGTGCATGAAGTCCTAGTGCATGTACCAAAAGAGCATCCATATCCACGACCACGTGTAGGAGAGGGAGCACCCCTACCACATCCAGGGATCATAGCTAGTGCAAACGTCTGAGCACCAGAATCAGGAGCAGGAGTGCACACGGCTACTCTGTTGAGTCTACTATAAACTTCCTCTAGGGTAGGAAGCTCAGGAGCGGTGAAAATCTGATCTTTGGTTGCCATATGCTCAGGTCCGAGACCTACCAAGAAAAGAGAGACTATCAACTGTCTCCTAAAGCTCCACCATGACTCACAGGCACACCCCGACAGATAGGAGTGATGCATCTCTAGCATTCCCTTCATGAGGGAGTAGTACTGTGGCAACATGCGTCCTTCCTGACGCAAGTAGAAGAGGTCGTAAAAGACCTGAAACACCCGTGCAAAATTCTTGGCATGTAAGTGCCACGCAAGGACCCCCACGTCTCCTTCGCTGTGGTGTAATACATAATCTCATCCACTATTCGAAGAATAACTGTCTGCATCAGCCATGCACAAACCATAACGTTGTCACTGTCCCAATTGGCATTTACACCAATCTTGTCTGTAAGCTTCAGATCTGTAAGAATGTGGCTCTTCTTGTGACTCGCGACAGTCATAAGGAAAGTCTAGGACTACCGTAGGTAGTTGGTCTCATCTAGCTTGACAACAGGACCAAAAAACGGATTCTTAAGTACCCTAGTGTACGAAAGAGTGCCTGACGTCACCTCAGACTGAGAATCTAAAGCCATCTTCGCAATCTGGAAGCCTCAATCAACCTTCTATGTCCAGGAAACCATCAAAAGATTTGAATCTGGATGTATTCAGATCTGCATCTTCATGGAAGACCCCCTTGGACAAACGTTGGCCTAAGGTGCGGGGAAAAACACCCAAGATGGCCCCAAGGAGATCAAGGTGTCTCCCTACGAAACTGATCAGACCTGCTGCAGATCAAGAGCAGCACCACCCAACAGCAACCACGATCACCATGCCGACCAGATCGCAGTTGCCGAAGCACCGTCGATGCCGATCGTGGCCATGGAGCACCACCTAGAGTGCCGCCGCACAAGATCTGACCCGCTAAGCACCGTCGCATGCATTGGTGGCGTTGCTATGCGTGTGCGCCACCTCGCACGACCGTTAGGAGCGTCGCCGCACGAGATCTAACGCTACTGCCACTAGGAGAGAGAAGGAGAGGGCATGAGGTGTAGGGTTTAGAGGCCTTGTGGGTGGGATATCGAGAGCCACGGTCCAGGACCAGTGCTCTAATACCAAATTAGCTGAAATGATTCAACTTATTGAAATCCTAAGGCCCTCTTATATAAAGAGAGAGACAAAAAAGGGTGAAAGTACATAAATGTCCCTTGAGGAACAAACCCCATAACCAAACAATAGAGAAATAAAATAAAAACATATGCTAGCACATTTTATTCCTCAATGGACTCAAAACTTCACTTGAAACTCAACATAATATCAATAGTCATCTAGCATAATTAATTGAAAATATTACAAATCATATTTTCAAAAAAAAAATTGCAAATCAATTTGTCGGACTTACAAATTTTCAACTCAAAGTCCAATTAGGACCTTTGCATTTTGTGTAGCATTGTCAACATACAATCTTGTAAGAAAAAGCTCAATAAATAGGGATATTGCTCTACTTATAGATTATAGCTAAAGCCAATTAAGGGTAGGATTGCAAGAGGTCAATAAAGAAAATAAGGAAACAAAATATAAATGGAATAACAACCGGTGAATCATGTAGAAGAAGGATTTTTATATTAACTAGAGAAACTCTAGGCCTCTCTGTATAGAAGAGGCTAGGAGAAAAACAATATGCATGCCCATAACAAGTGTAAAAATATCAAAACAATGAAAGGAAAAGCTTAATGCTCTACACTCCCTTCAAGATGAAACATAAACATCTATTATGCTTAGCTTAAAACAACATCAATCAAAGGTTATATGGGGAAAGCCTGGTAAACATATATGTGGTTTGGTCTCTAGAAGCCACATTTGAGCAAAGTAAAGCCTCCTAGATCATATCTCAGGTGTGACAATCCACATCCACATGAAATCCACTTATGGTGAGGCCTTTTCCTTTTCATTGTTGGGCTCAAGGCCAAATGAAAGAGGGATGTCCTAGGAAGCTAACGAATAGCGTAAAACAAGTTGGATCTTTTAAACATGGATTCAAGCATTCATTCAAATTTCATTGGGGCATCACCTACTAGTGATCGGATGCATTAGTGCCCAAGTTTTGTGAAAAATGAGCAAGGGTTCTTGAGATGCATGTGATTAAAGAGGCAAGTTCCACTACATCACCGCTCGAATGAAGTCTAAAATATGGAAAGATTCTTACATGAGAAATGCATAAACATAGAAAAGTTAGGTTTACCACTCCACCAAAGTGTAGCCTAAAAGAATATGAGATTTGGTACTTGTAATGCTAGCATTTTAATAAGCAAGCTCATGGAAGTCAGGGAGATGATGATTAGGACGAAGATCCAAATTCTTTAACTACGGAAGATAAAATTGGCCAAAGGAAAGCCGAGGAGATTGAAAAAATGGGCTTTAAATTATGGTACTTAGGAAAAGAGAGCATGAAATGGAATTGGCATTATCCATAAGGATTTGAAAGGGAGTGTAACAAAGGTTAGGAGGTTAAGGGATCAAATTGTTTTGGTAAAAAAGAGAATCCAAATGTCATTTTGAAATATGCATGTCGAAACGTCTTTTTGAAATATGCACCTCACGTTGGCTTAAAGGAAAGGATAAAGAATTCTTTTAGGAACTTGATACAATAATTCAAGGATCCCATAAAGAGAAATGATTTGCTTAGGTGGAGATTTAAAAGACATGTGGTAAAGGATGCTCTAAAATATACAAAGGCTCATGAGAATTATGGCTTTGGTGATAGAAATGAAGAGAACAAGACCTCTCGATTTTGTGATGCTTATGATCTTTTGATAGCAAGTACCTTCTTCAAGAGGAGAATTTGATCACCTACAAGAATGATCTACCAAGAACATAAATTGATTGCTTTGCTTTGAGAAGAGATTAATTGTACTTTAAGCATTGTAAGGCTATTTTAGGGGAGAGATTAATTACTCAACACCATCTATTAGTAATAGATGTACATATCAAGAAGTCAAAGATGAGAAAATTAGCATTCAAGAATATAAGAACTAAATCATGGAATCTTAAAAAGGAGAAATGCAAGAGAAGCTTAGAGCTAAAAATACATGCTTTTAAGATTTACATTGGGAAAAAATTAATGAAAACTTGGCAAATTACAAAACAGCAAAGAAAGATATGAACAGGGCAATTAGCAAAGCAAAAGCTCAAGGGGCATATCTACAAGGAACTTAACTTTAAAAAAGGCAAGAGAAATATTTTCAGGCAAGCTAAAGGAAGTGAATAAAAAATGAAGGACCTTACACAAGTTAGGTATACTAATGATAAAGAAGGGAGCTTATAGCTAGTAATGATATAGAGATAAAATAGAAAATTTATTTTCATAAGCCTCTTAATCAAAATAAGATAATTAAAAACCAGCTAACCACCTCAGACGATGGGCCTATTCCGGACCTTTGGATTGGTTGCACCATTATTTGGAGATTTCCCCCACCATTGAAAGCTAAAATCTTCGTGTGGCTTTTCAGAAGGGAGAGGCTGGTAACTAAGGTTGTCTGAGCGAGATGGTCTCACGATTAAGACAAGCTTTGTGTTTTCTACAACCGAGTGGATGAGGATTTGTGTCATTTATTCTTCATGTGTCGGCTATCTGAGGCCATTTGGAGGAGAGTGTTCAAGGTGTTGATTGTTCTGATTTTGGGATGCTTTCCAGCGGTCCAAGCATGCCAACACTGCTTGCTGGGTGAAGGTTTTTGCAACCTTGTGGTGCTTATGGTTGCAAAGAAATGTATCTTTAAAAGGAAACAGGTGTAGGTTGATAATATTGGGAAGGAGGTCACTTTTCTTTTAGATTTGTGGCTCCATAAATTGTACCTTTGTTCCTTTTGATAATATGGTGTTTTGGATGATCAGGCAATCTTCCTTTCTTTTCTTCAAAAAAAAAAAGGATAATTGATATCGCTATGAGGGAGTTAACCAATTCAAAAGGTTACCTAGATTGTGTAAGCTAATGATGTTCCTATAAATGTTTGGAAAGTAATTATTAGAGGAATGCATAACTTGGCTCACAAAATTATTCAATATAAGCTAGAAAAGAAAAGGCCAATGGAGGAAAAGTATTGTAATACCCTTATACAATAATCCAAGAAACATAAGGAACTGCTTAAACTATGAAGGTATTAAATTGATGAGTCACACAATGAAGCTTTGAGAGAGGGTAATTGAAAGATAGTTGAGATAACTCTCCAAAGAAACTAAAACCAATTTGGACTTATGCCGGTAAGGTCTACTATTAAAGCAATACATTTGCTAGCATATAATGGACATCTACAAAGTTAAAAAGTAGGATTTACATGTGGTTTTTATTGATTTGGCGAAGGCTTATGATTCTTTTCCGAGGGATATCTTGTGAAGGATTTGGGAGAAGAGATAAATGCCAGTTCAATATGAACTTTGTAAAAGATATGTTTGACGTAAACGTAGCTTGTACAAGGACTCTAATTAGGTTATTAGCCTACTTTGAAATCAACACCGATTTACATCAAGGATCAGATTTAAGCCTTTTAACGCTTTACTTTGATCATAGACGAGTTGATGCACATTCAAGATGAGGTAACATAGCATATTCAAGATGAAGTAACATAGCATATGCCTTTTGCTAATAACCTTGTAATGATTGATGAGATACGAGATGGAATAAATAGGAAACTTGAGCTTTTGAGATACACGTCAAAAGCTAAAAGCTTTTAATTAAGACAAAGACTAGGGAATGCAAGATTAATGGAAGAGAGATCTGAGAATTGGAACAGGTTGCAACCTTAAGAAAGATGTTTTAAAATATTTAGGGTCCAATTTCTCTACAAGATAAAGATATTAATGGAGTTGTTTTAGATATAATCAATGCAAGGAGAGGAGCATCACATGTTTTGTATGATAAGAAGATTCCTTTAAAGCTAAAAGAAATTATTACAAAGTAGTAGGAAGACCTGCCATGCTTAATTGTTCTGAGTGTTGGCTTATTAATTGTAGGCATTTGTGGAGGATGCCTATGGCAGAATTGAAGATGTTAAAGTAGATGTGTAGCTGGAGAAGAAAGGATCAAAAAATTATCAAGGAAAAGGATGGGATGCAATCAATAAAGGATAACATGATAGACATACATTTAAGGGGGCTTGAACATCTGCAAAGAAGGTAATTAATTCCATATAAAAAAATAAAGTAGGTTATTAACGCCCAATCCGGAGACATAAGAAGTTGGATGTTGAGCCTCCCAAAGAGAGGGTAGGGAAGGCAAAAAAACAATATTGACATGAAATCATCAGGCACACTCTTGATTATTTTAATTTAAAACCAAACATGACGCAAGATAAAGCAAAGTGGAGGAAAAGATTTAGCTGGTATAGTGTGGGAACAGGAGGTGGTGTGTTCCATGGTACACCCCTCAAGTTTGGTCATAAAAATCAAGCCTGCCCAACTTGAAAGAAACAAAAGACAATGCTGAAAGAAAATGCTTTAGTAAAGATTCCGGTGTGTTGGTCATCCATTGGCATGTAAGGAGTGTTGATATGATCTCTTGTCACTACACCATGAACGAAAAGACAATCGAAATCTACCTCTTGTCATGACATTGAAAACAAAAAGACAAGCCACCTTAATATATTTCCTTTGCATATGGAATGATAACTTATTTGCTAGAAAAGTAGCAAATTTGTTAACACAATAGGCATCAGCAAATGAATCCACGAGCTCCCAAGCTGTATGGTACCATAGTCCCATATGTTGATTCGGCATTGGAACAGAAAAATCCCATTCAATTCTTTCTCCAAGTAACAATGTTGCCACCAACAAAGCTATGATGACCAGTAGTAGAGCATGTATCCTCCTGTGGACCAGAATAATGCCCATCTGGGTAACCATCGACTTTTAAATGCCTATGGTTTTTAAATAAAACACTCTTTCCAGTAAATGACTTCAAGTATCTAAGAATGTGAAGCACAGCAACCCAATGTCCATTTGGGCTTTGCTCATAAACAGATTAAATTAACTAGAGGAAAATATCAGGCCAAGTAACTATAAGGAACTAAAGCTCTCTTTTGTCAAAATCATGCCCTATAGACAGATAATCTAGCTTACATCTGATATACTAACTTCACCCAACATATATATAACATACTTCCTCTAAGATAGGAAAATTCCACCCACGACATGATTA
Organism: Thalassia testudinum; assembly: GCA_037157565.1. NCBI lineage: Eukaryota > Viridiplantae > Streptophyta > Magnoliopsida > Alismatales > Hydrocharitaceae > Thalassia > Thalassia testudinum. The sequence continues at coordinate 141,762,673 of JAZHRO010000036.1, forward strand.
ACTTAATACCAAGTTAGTAATTCATCTTGTCCAAATCCCTGGCAATAAACTAAAAGTGAAGGAACTCTTTACCTCCTGTACTGTAAATTTATCACAATCTACAAGTAACATATTATCAACATAAACAATAAGAATAACTTCTTCGAAAGTCCTCTCCTTGTTGAAGACATTGTGATCAAAACTAGATTTTTCAAAGCCATTGGGTTCAACTGCCTGCTAAATTTATAAAACCATGCCCTTGGATTTTGCCCAAGTCTGCACATGACTTCCCTCAGTTCCGTACTTTCCCGTAATAACAAATCCAAGAACCTGCACCACGCAAACATCTTCAACCAAATCACCATAGACAAAACCATTTTTATTATCTATTTGATGTACCTTCCAACAAGGATTAGCAACTTCTAAGATAGCACACAAATAGAATTAAAAAACAATTGGAGGAAATGTCTCAAAGGGCCCAAGCCTTGCACCTATAGAGGAGAGTTTTAACTGGCAAAGTCACGGGTAACAAGTCAGACACGGTGCTCAGATGCTCCATCACTGTGAGGGCACACTACATGCTGATTGATGCCTATAAGTACTAAGCAGTTAAAACTGCACTAGGCACAACCCAAGAAAATTGGTACAAATATTATATCATAGTTACGCGAACCTCTTTTGTTTTTCTTAATTATACTTATTCCATTTGGAAGGGTAGTTAATGAGATCAACCTAGTTGATTCATGCCTCAGCCCCAAAGTGTAAAAACCTAGATAATGATTGTTACAATAGAGATCAGAGAAGATCAAGGAAATGTTTGAAAGAACACATTGAGCATCAGTTTGCTAATTTGGATCACAATCAATGTATAACCCACAATAGAACTGAACAAAGGAAATCATGCAATCAACCCATTTAATGTTTGAAAAATTTTAGTTTAGGTTTAAACTAAATATCACAATAACTAAACCTGACCACTATATGTTTTAGATGAGAAACGCTAGACTGGTAATCCTAGATTAAGGGGCTCTCTCAGTAGCTTCTCCAATTCATTTACTTCTTTTGAAACTGCCTTGTTCTTCCCCATGAGTCTCCATATTATGATATCTTTTTTGAAACACCATGTTATGATTTTATTCCTATTATTTTCTCTGCAGAGGATATGCATTGAATATATGAAAACATGTTAGCAAATCAACCTACCATCAAACATGTTAATTTTCAAAGGTCAACATCTCAAGACATGGAGAATCCTCCAAACATTAAGAATATCTGTAAATGGTGAAGCATATTAAAAATAAGAGGTACTTAATTAGAATAAAAAAGAAATGGAGAAATGTATGAATAAATAAAAAGGAAAAGTGATGGGAAAAATTTTATATACCCCAACCAACTCTGTCAGCTGCATCACGGCATTCAACTTTATAATGTGATAGGTGACTCTGAACCTCTCCAACTGTTTCTATTTGTCTCTCAGCAAGTGCTGAGCTTATTTCCACCGAGCTGGACAAAATCATAAAGAATTGTAATCTTCATTTGGGAATCAATTCCAAATACCACTACTGCCACAAAACACATGTGCGGGCAGACAGAGGCTATACCAAAAAAAAAAAATGATATCAATGTCAAAGTTCATGTGGATAAAAACAAAGAGCAACACAAAAAAAAAAGTTTGATAAGATATCTAATGATCTAAGGAAGAAAGGACATGAGTGTGCATCCATCTTGGAAATGGCAACTGATACATCAACCCAGCAAAAATTACAAAGAATCTAATGAAAGTTACCTTTTTTTGATAGAAATGTCAACTAAAATTTAAATTTCATCTGAGATGAAACTGTCAAGTGAAACTTCAACTATTTCAAGACATTAATCTGTTCTTCTTTTGTGCCAGCTGTTTGTCCTTCAGACATGTTGATAACTCATTACCATATTTTTGTGATAGAGGACAAGGAATGCAACTTCTTTCTTTCAATTTTCTTTTCCTTTTTGAAGGATGTGCTCAAAAATAGTAGAAATTTGCATTAATAACTCAAAGTGATAAAAATTTACAAAATAAACAAACAATATATCTGTGAGGATTTACACAATATAGGAGCATGGAGGCTCTTCCACGTGGGAGGAGATGGCAACAGTAGGGTGCTACCAATGGGGGTTGCACACGTTGAATAGGGAGAGAGAGATTGTAGCAGGCAATGAAGAGAGGGAGAGAGAGGGAGTTGTTATGTTGGAAAGAAATATTGCATTAACTCAACTCCAAATAATTAAATAGGTTCTCTGTTATAAAGAGAACAAAACCCAATCTCTAAAACAGGAAACAAACTAAATCACATCACCTAAAAATACAAAAAACAAATCCTCTTAAAAACTTCCTAAAAAAACAAAATACCATACTAAAGGGACCATGACTTGGACTCCAAGCAAAATCAAAAGCACCCCTTAGGGCCAACGCTCCTTAGGGTGGACAAAACCTACCACGTGGCACCACCTGATTCTCCACACTCCCCGTCAAGTCGAGGCCAAAAGGGTGATGACTTGCTCTACTTGTCTTGTTGATGGTGCGGCTAGATGTTCCACCATCTTCTTTTGATGTAACTGTGAATCCTCTTGCCACCTCCGTAGTCGTTGCTTCTTTGGTAACCTTTGAAGTCGTTGCTATTGGAGTAATCATCTTGTCTTTGTATAACTTGATAGACTCTCTTCTCAAATTTCTTTTTCTTTGCTACATCCTTCGACTTTGGCTCTTCTTCAAGGAGGACGTGCAGCTTCTCCTATCCACCAACAAAGATCTTGAATGCACATGTCCAGAGAACATAGTTGGAAGAACCAACTAACTTGATTGTGGTTCCATGCACAAGCATCTTTGTTTCACCGGAAACTTGTATCTTCAAACTTGCCATCATCCTTCAAGACAGTTTGAACCGGAAAAGACTTCAACTCTGGTAGAGGGTCAGGAAAACTTCAGCCTAGCCGGAAAAAACTTCGGCTTTTAAAAGGTCAGGAAAGACTTCAACCTTGGTCGAGATTGATGCGGTTCGATGATGATATCAGTGCGGTGCTACACTCATTTCTCCACATCACAGAAAAGACTTTGTGCGTGGGAAGAGGCTGCTTTTCCTTCTCACATGCATGTAGAAGGAAGAGTCTAAATCGTAGGCTCTAATACCATGTGAGGATTTACGCGATATGGGAGCGTGAAGGCTCTTCCACGTGGGAAGAGATGGCAGCAGCAAGGTGTTGCCAACGTGGGCTGCACCCATTGAACGGGGAGAGAGAGATGGCAGCCGATGGTGAAGAGAGGGAGAGAGGAGTTGTTATGTTGGAAAGAAATATTACATTAACTTAACTCCAAATAATTACATGAGTTCTCTTTTATAAAAAGAACAAAACCAAATCTCTAAAATAAGAAACAAACTAAATCATATCACCTAAAAATAGAAAAGATCGAATCATCTTAACAACTTTCTCAAAAATTAAATATCATACTAAAAGGACCATGACTTAGACTCCAAGCAAAACCAAAAGCAACCCTTAGGGCTGATGCCCCTTAAGATGGATAAAACCTACCACATGGCACACCTAATTCTCCACAATATCAAAATTACTACAAAAATTAATGACAATGGAACCTTTCTGATAAATTAGCAAAAGGAAGTGAGGGTCCAATTGACGGCTAATTCAAAGCCTAGACTTTCTTAAGATGTGTCGTAGAAGGAGGCCATGGTTGCACAATGCCCTGAGAAAGAGGGTTACCTAAGGTGGATGTTACTCTTTCAAAGGTAAGGTTTGTACCTGATGTTCAGAAATTGTTGTGACTAACTGGTAATGTTTGTCAAGTGGAAGGGATTGGTAGCTCAGTTCTTTCAGAGTAGAGAATGTTTTAGGATGCCATTGAGGAGTAACTAGGTTCGCATAGATGAATCAGATGGTAACCTGGTGGTGGGTGGATGTCACATTGGTGTGGTCTCTCAGGGCCCATTTGGACATGGGATAGGTGGCCGGATATCCCTCCTAAGAGAGCTTGGGGCACTATTCATCACTTCCATCAATATCTAAATCAAACCATTCCATTACATCACATCAATATCAAAATATAGCAAAATATACCCACTTTAACATAACATACCCATTAACATATATTTACTATATCACATTAATCGACTTACACCCATATCTTAATATTAGACAAATACCCACTAGCATTACATCAATACACCAATCATTTTGTTCTACCACTTATCACACTTATTCCACCACCCAAACAAACACCTCTCTCCACTTTATCCTATCCCTACAGTAGTTTTTCCTGCGTCCAAACGTAGTCTCAAGGTGCCGCCGAAGATTTGGCTTGGGTGCCCAATTGTGCTGCTTCTTATGCACGGTGTCTGACAGAAGTCGAAACTATTGTTCATATGTTCTTTTGGATGTGTTTTTCCAAAAGTTCATTTGGATGTGGATGGGATTTTCTTGAGGGGGCTGTCAAGATTTGCAGTGCTAGCGGGGCCTCTTCAACGTGTGATGTACATGCATGGGCAAGAGAGGAGAGAGAGAGAGAGAGATCGGCAACAATGGAGGAGAGAGAAGGAGTTGTAGAATGTTGAAATCTTTTATTGTAACCCAAGAATAAAATTGGTGCATTGCCCACTTTTTATAGAAAGACAATCACCATAACAAACTTGCATAACAAAAAAATAAATCAAATCACCAAATCTTAATCATGATTTAGACTTTCCTAAAACTCTCTAACTTAGACAACTAAGTAACCAAAATATCTCTTAACAAAACTTGCCACAATGGCATCCAACTCAACACAATCTACATACACACTCACCCACATGTGTTCACCGACTCTATCACGTGGCACTACTACGTGGCCACCAACTGCTGCTGCCACAGAACATTTGCCACGTGACTTTATTCCACGCTAACATGGGCAATTCATTTGATTTCTGCAGGTTGCTCAGGAGAGATGGTAACAGCACATACTGATGACGAGAGAAATCATTGGTGGTTCTTTGGGTGTTGTAGCTTCACAGAGATGGCACTTTCTTCGAGGGAAGCGTGTGTGGATTGAAATATGATTTGTCAGTACACATTTTCTCGATCTGTGGAAACAGATTATGTAATCATTTAACTTAATGACTTTTCCTGGATAATCACTGAACTCCAATAATAATCCTATTTTTCTTCAAAAAGTAAAAGGAACCAAAAAAGGAAAAAAGAAAATTCACAAGTGGCACATGTGAAAAACCTGGAGGTATAATACTGGGGTGAGTCTTTTAAAAAGGCAAAGAATAAAGCATATTCATGTTGCTGCTCAAAATTCACGTTTGTGATAGATAAGTGGATAAAAATGATTCAACTTATCATTCCCAAGAGCCCTACACCTCTTTATATAGAAGAGAGGGCTGAGAAAATAACACATGTCCAGAAAGAAAATGAAAATAACAAACAAACCACACAAATAAAAAGAAATAAGGATTGAAGGAGATATGTCAATACTCCCCCTCAAGCTGGAGTATAGATGTCAATCATTTTCAGCCTAAAGCAACAAACATCGAAAGCAAGACTTGAAAGAGGCTTTGTGAAGTTGTCTGTTGTCTAGTCTTCAAATGCAACAAAAGTAGTGTGCAACATCCCACGCTGAATCAAGTCTCTGGTGTAGTGACAGTTCACCTCGACATACTTGGTGCACTCATGAAACATGGGATTGTTGGCAATATACGTAGCTGCCTGATTGTCACACCTCATCTCCATAAGCCCTTGAACCTGGACATGTAAATCTTACAATAAAGATCTCACCTAGATCATCTTTGCAGTTGTCTGGGTCATAACCCTGTACTTTAAATTAGCACTAGATCTGGAAACAACTCCATGTTTCTTGCTCCTCTACGTGACCAAATTCCCTGCTACCAATGTGCAGAAACTAATGGCGGACTTCCTATTTGCCAAACATCCTACATAATCCGCATCTGAGTATCCAACCACTGTTACAAGGAATCCTCTCTGGAAGAGTATCCCACGTCCAGGTACTTTCTTCAGGTATCTAAGCACCTACATAGCCACTTGCCAGTGTTGCTTGGTTGGTCGATTGTCCATAAAGTGGCTGAGTTTCCCCACAGCAAATGCAATGTCTGGTCGAGTAATCATCAAATACAATAATTTCCCAACAAGCTGCCTATATACCTACCTGTCCATCGGCTCTACCTCATCATATAGATCTACCTTGGGGTCCATGGAAATATTGGTTGGCTTGGACCATAGCATACCAGTCTCCTGAAATACATCTAGAGCATACTTGCTCCGAGACAAAACAATTCCTTGTTTGCTCCTGGCGACCTCGATCCCAAGAACATACCACAGTTGTCTCAAATCCTTCATAACAAACTACTCAACAAGAGACCGGTTGACCTTAGTTATTCCAACTTTATCATCCCTAGTAATAATGAGATCATCAACATAGAGCAAAAGAGCCACCACACCCCTCTCAGCCTTTCTAACAAATAAGGAATGGTCTGACAAAGATCGCTTAAGACCGATCTCCTCCACCACCTTCGAAAGCTCCTAAAGCCATGCTCTCGAGCTCTGCTTAAGACCATAGATGGCCTTCTCCAACCTACGTAGACACTCCCCCTAAACCTCGAACCTAGGGATTACTGCATATAGACCTCCTCCTGAAAATTGCCATATAAGAAGGCGTTCTTCACATCAAGCTGGTCAAGTTTCCAAACCTTATGGGCACCACCAGATATAAGGATTCAAACCATCGATAGGCAAGCCACGGGGAGAAAGTATTGAATAAGTCCACCCCCTATATCTGAGTGAACCCCTTCACCATCAACTGAGCCTTATACCTTGAAATCAACCCATCAGGGTTGTATTTCAAGGCAAAGACCCAACAAGAACCCCCCAGGCGAGCACTATCTGGAAGTGGAGTAAGATCCCACGTCTATCGAGCTTGAAGAGCAGTCACCTCATCTTCAATGGCTTGACGCCATTTTGAATCAAGTAATGCCTACTGGTACATGGAAGGTATCTGTATGGCAGACAGGAGACAATGCAGTAGTAAACCGTCTAAAAGCAGTCCCCAAATTAGTTATAGAGACAGCCCTAGCCACATGGTACTGCGCACGGAAGCATGGTGCCTTCCAAATAGTTATCGGAAGGTCATCATCAGAGACAGCATCAACCTGACCAGCACAATCACCACTATGCACACACTGGTCAAAGCTCTCAATACACACCTAACTTTGGGAGGAAGGTGGAATAGAAGTGCAGGGGGGAGGGGTTGCTACCGGCAATTGATATGTAGTTGGTGGATCTCTAAACCTTTGATCATCACTACCGCTGTCAGGTACGGGAATAGTTTCAAGATCATTACTGCCACTTCCAGGTGCCGAAGTAGTCTCAGAAACAAGAATCCCATCCATGGGAACTTGAGGAATAGGCATGGGTGCAAACTCTACCTCTGGTGACAACAATCATGCTACAAGTGAGAAATAGGGGACAGACTCATGGAATGTAACATCTGCACTCACGTAATGCCTACCAGTCATTAGATCAAAACATTTGTAGCCTTTCTGTGCTCTTGAATATCTAAGAAAAATGCATTTCACAACCTTTGCGCCAACTTATCTCTCCTTGGGCCCAAGAGATGCACAAATGTTATACACCCAAACACACAATGTGGTAATTGGTATAGATCACTCTCAAGATAAAAAATATGCCAAGGAGTTCGTTCATGCAACACAGAAGAAGGCATCTTGTTGATAAGATAGCATGTTGTGAGAACTGCATCACTCTAGTACAAGTGTGGCGCACAATGAGGGATAAGTAATGTACAAGCCACATCTAACAAATGTTTGTGTTTCCTCTCTACTACACCATTCTGCTGTGAAGTATGGGGGTAGGTCAGATATATAATACTGTAAAACCTATAGAAGGTAGCTAGTTTGATAGTCCAAAATTTGAATGCATTATCGAATCTTACAATCTTAGCAGTAATAAAAAAAATGATTCTTTATTTCCAATAAAAATGTCTCAATAACATGCCCAACATCAAACTTATTCCTCAATAAAAATAACCAAGACAACCGAAAGACATTATCTACTATAACTAAATAATAATGATGACCCTGTCAATCAGGAATCCGACTCGGGCCCCAAACATTCATATGCAATAACTAAAAAATAGCAATAGTCCTCAGTCCAATACTGGGAGGGAAAGAAGATCTATGGTGCTTTTCAAGCTGACATACATCATAGTGTATCTCAGTAGCAGGTGAAATATGTGGGATGATACGTCTAAGCCTATCCAGAGAAAAGTGACCAAGGTGATGGTGCCACTGCAAGGCACTCCTGACAGTAGAACTAGCAACACCTCGGCAAGAAGCTGCAAGTGGAGTCTGGATTAGGCGATACACACGCTCCTCTTCATATATGCCATTAAGCATCCGCCCCATTAGCTTCTCCTACAAGATACACCCCACATCAGTAAAGATAGCATGACAATTAAGTTATTTTGTAATTTTACTGATAGACAATAAATTAAGAGAGAAATCAAGGACAAAGAAAACATCAGATAATCTCATGGTGAGGGTAACTGCCACCTCCCCCTGACCATCAATCTAGGCATGTCTACCATTAGCAACCTACATTGTTCCACCATCGGGCACAGACTGTAATATGCCAAAGCATCCTTGATTTCCAAACAAATGATGGGAAGCACCAGAATCTACCAACCAAGACATACCTGCAAAAGCCTGAGCACATATATCTTAACCTGATGAGGAGGCAAAAGCAACGATCTCAGTAAATGAAGGGCCTAGCTTCTGAGTCAACTAAGAGAGGAGTTGAGTAGAGCATCATAGTCAACCCAAGGAATATAAACAATATCAGGCTGCTCCTCTAAGTCACGATGGCTTGGTTAGCAACCGGAGGCCTCCCATTTTGGTCCAGTATGAGGCCTCCACATGACCAACCTTACCACAAAAGGTACAAGTAGTACGAGGCTTCCCAAACGAGCCTTGTCCTCTCCCACATTGACAGGTGGAAGGTGCTCCCCTACCACTACATGCAGTAATTGCAGCAAGTGCGGAGGTTTGACCTGCACTATCTCCAGTATGAGGCAAGGTCACAGCGATCTGAATGAGACAGCTATATCCTTCCTCCAAGGTAGGAATCTCAAAAGGTGTGATACTCTGTAAACATGCAGCTACATAATCTAGACCAAGTCCAGACAAAAACTAAAGAACAGCAACCTCTCAACAATAATCTCTCTGTGTGGCAAAAGCACAGACCAACCTGCAAGCATTGTACTTCTCCAGTAGCCCCTTGAGGGCGAAGTAGTACTAAGAAAGAGAACACCCCCTACTTCAACTTGGACAATTCGTGATAAATCTGAAAAACTCGAGATGAGTTCTTCTAATGTGAGTACGTGTCACGAAGGTTATCCCACATTGCTTTGGTCGTCCAACAATACATGATCTCATCCCCAATCCGTGGAATCACGCAGTTCATCAACCATGCCTGAACCATAGCATTATCTTTCTTCCACATGACGTTTTTCCTGGTCTTCTCCATCGACTTAGATTCTAGCAAAATATATTAGTTGAAGTAAAAGAGTTTTCTTAATTCACTAAGCCGTCCCTACACCTATATATAGGAGAGGGAAAAGTTACACCATAAACCCACTACGAAAATAAAAGTAACAAAAATGTCCCTTACTGCAAAACATAACTCAACACTCCCCTTCAGGCCAGAGCATATATATCCATCATGCTCAGCTTGTTTCTACACTTTCTCAAATTAAGGGCGAGACAATGGCTTGGTAAACATTTTTTGAAAAGCCAAAGAGCAGTTACCTAAATGATAACCACCCAAATTCATTCCATCTCACAAAACTGGATTACATCAAATGTTACAAAATAGATTAACAATCTGGTAAACTGTCAGCAATCTGGTCTGAGGCAAGGCAAGTAGTACGAAGTAGACCCTGTTGAATCAAACTCCTTGTGTAATCACAATCCACTTCCACATGTTTTGTTCTCTCGTGAAACATAGAATTGTTCGCAATGTAAGTGATAGCTTGGTTGTCACAGTGCATCTCCATAGGCTCCTGAGCATTAACATAAAGATCCTGTAACAGAGGCCTAATCCATATCATCTCAACTGCAGTATGTGTCATGGTCCTGTACTCAGACTCAGCACTAAAGCATGAAACAACACTCTATTTCTTGCTCCTCCAGGTCACCAAGTTCCCAACTACAAAAGTACAAAAGCTAGTAGAAAACCACCTGTCTCCAACATCACCAGCATAATCTGCATCTAAATAGACAACAACAAACATAGGAGCCTTCTTCTGAAAAAGAATGCCTTTACTTGGACATCCTTTGATGTATCACAACACCTGCATCACAGCCTGCCAATGAACATCAGCGGGCTTATCTAAGAACTGACTTAGCTTACCTACAGCAAGGCTAATATCTGGCCCAGTGATAGTCAGATATAACAGCTTCCCCACTAGCTATCGATATGCCTACTTGTCTTTTAGCTTCACTCCATCCTCAAAAAGGTGAATTGTAAGATCCATAGGAATATTAGCATCTTTGGATCCTAACATGCTTGTCTCCTGAAGAATGCCAAGGGCATACTTCCTCTGCGACATAATTACCCCTTGCTGACAAAATCTTTCGTGACAAACTCAATGCCTAAAAAGTACCTATGGCAAACGCAATGCCTAAAAAGTATCACAGCTTCCCAAGATCTTTCATGACAAACTGACGTACCAAGTACTCTTTCACCTGAGATATACCCTCTACATCATCACCTGTGAGAAGAAGGTCGTCCATATACACAACTAGAGCCACTGTACCACTACTGGTCTTCCTCACAAATAGTGAATGGTCAGATGAGGATCTCTGCTTCCCAATAACAGACAACGCCTTAGACAGGCACTGAAACCAGGCTCGAGAGCTCTGGTTAAGACCATAAATGGCCTTACGAAACCTGCATACACATTCCCCTTGAACCTCAAAGCCAAGCGATTACTGCATATAGATCTCTTCCAAGTCTGCGTACATTAATGCATTTTTGACATCCAGTTGATGTAGATGCCATCCATAATGAGCTGCAACAGAGATAAGTATGCAAACAGTGGAGAGTCATGCAACAGGGGAGAACGTATCAAAGAAATCCACCCCATAAGTCTGGGTGAATCCTTTGGCCACAAGGCAAGCCTTATACCTTGAAATAAATCCATTTGGGTTATATTTCAAGGCAAAGACCCATCTAGCTCCAACAACGTGCGCGCCAAACGGTAGAGGTGACAGCTCCCAGGTATCTCTGGTAGTAAGTGCAAACATCTCCATAGCTACCTTCCAATGTGGATGTAGTAGAGCCTGCCGATACGAGATAGGTATCTCAGCACTGGATATTGCAGCTGTGAATGCATGAAACTCCGAACTCAGAGAATCAGCAGACATAACACTCCAGCAACACGATACTGTGCACAAGATCGTGGAGCCTTCCTGATAGCAATAGGAATATCCTCACCAATACTCATGGAAACGGAACCTGAAGAAACATCCAATGGTGACGGACTCTCAACCTCTACACCCGCTGCCACTATATCTGAAGGAGCCTCCTGAGTAGTAGCCTCCACGTTATCAACATTAACCTGAGGAGTTTATGGAATAGATGGAAGGGGCTTTGCCCTATAGACAACTGGCAATTGATAAATGTGACCCTTGAAGGTCCTTTCATCTGCTGGTACTGGCCTGAATGTGCTGGTAGATGGCTCAGTAGCGTAAGAAGGGCTACTACTATCTGTGAATACACCAAATGGTATAGGAGCAACTGGTACAGGAGCATACTCTAGCACACTCTGCACCTGCCTGGCAGCAACAGAAAACTAGGGTACAGCTTCATGAAAGGTGACATCTACACTGATGTAGTGTCTCTGGTGTAGGAGATCAAAACACCGATACCCTTCTGAGCACGAGAGTAGCCAAGAAACACACACTTGACTGCTCTAGGTGCCAATTTATCTCGCTCAGGTCCAAGAAAATATACAAAAGCCACACCCAAATGTCTTGGGTGGAAGATCAAATAGCTCATCATCTGGATAGAGCACCTGCCATGGTATATGCTCGTAAATCACTAAGGCAATCTATTAATAAGGTAGCAAGCTATGAGAACTGCACCTCCCCAGTAGTTTTGTGGCACACTGTTATGGATAAGAAGGGTTCTGGCCATATCAAGGATGTGTCTGTACTTCCTCTCGGCAACCTCATTCTGCTGTGAGGTGTAAGGGCATGAGGTCTGATAATTATGCCATATAAACTATAGAACTCTGCCAATCGACGAGTACAAAACTCCAATGCATTATCAGATCTGAGAGTCTTGATACAGACATCAAATTGATTCTGTATCATCAATACAAACTTCTCAATCAATGAACCCACTTCAAACTTGTTCTTCATGAGAAATAGCCTAGACAATCTGGAAAAATCATCAACCACAATCAAATAGTACCGATGTCCTGCTCTATCAGGAGTCCTACTAGAAACCCAAACATCGAGATGCACTAACTGAAAACACGAAGATGAACATGGTCCAGTAGTAGCTGGAAAAGATCTATGATGCTTCTCAAGATGATATGCATCACAGGTGAACTATGTACTTGGGGATACATGAGGAATAAGCCTGCGTAATTTGTCCAGAAAAGAGTGGCCCAACCATCTATGTTACTGTAGAACACTCCCTGACATGGTACTCATCCAACACGCTGCAGCCACAGGATCCTGTTGAAGTCGATAAACACCTTCATATCAACTACCAATAGTCCTTGTCATTCGATCTTAAAAAATACACCCACACTCATCAAAGATGATACGATAATTCATCTACTTGATTTCACTGATAAAGAGTAAATTCATAGACAAATCTGGAACAAACTGGATACGATTAAGCTGTATAGAAGGGGTAACATTAATTTCCTCCTGACGACTAATAGGAGCAAGTCGCCCATCAGCCACTTGCACTATGAGACAGGTTGAATTTACCCAAAACACTGCAGATTACCGGATAAATGATTGAAGGCACCTGAGTCAATTGGTAGTTGAAGTATCACCCACGGCAGTCCCTAGCACAACCTCTGACTGGGATACTACCATGTTCACAGAAACACACTACCACAATCTGATTTCGATGCACCATAGAAAAGGTACATGTAACACACCCTTGAACTTCTTCACAATTAGATCTGAAAACTGACAGAAAATGGGGAATACACATCCCAACAAATGCATCAAACGGGGAATACACCCCAAAAACCTCTGCTCACACACAGTCAATACTAAAGGGGAATACACACCCCAAAAAACATGCATCAAAGGGGAATAAACACCCCAAAACAAATAGAAACAGAGATTTGCTTTGATTATACCATCCAAGTAGATCTTTCGAACTCCTTTTCGAAATAGCCTTGCTCTAGAACTCCATCACCAACACGTGGAGGATGTTCCTAGATCCAAAAAAACACAGGAGATCGGGGTCTACAACACTCTCCCTACTGCCGAAAGAGACCCAACAGCAAGAAGAGGGCTCCGAAATGCACCCCCTGACTGCATGCTGCCTTACTGCAGTCAAGCGATGGTCCTCCTGCTACTACGACTAAGGAGCAGCGCTCCTGTTGTTGCCCTACAGCAACGTAGCCCAGCGATGCAGCACCAGCAGCATCACTGGCGGTGGCGAGCAGTGGCATATATGCTACTGCAGTGGCACACTACAGCAGCTTCAGGCCGAAGCACAGCACCCTGCGCGAGGGCGGCGGCTACAGCAAAGGCGGCAATCTGCTGCTGCGACACGGTGGTGAGCTGCTGCAGCAATGGCGACGATCGGTGGTGGTGGTGCTGTTGCTACAGCAGCGATGCAATGCTGCCGCCAGTGGTGATGGCGGTGGCGTCCAGCAGTGAGGCTTGAAGTAGGGTTAGGGTTTGTTTGGTGGTGTCCCCAATCTTGTGCTCTGATACCAAGTTGAAGTAAAAGAGTTTTCTTCATTCACCAAGCTGTCCCTACACCTATATATAGAAGAGGGAAAAGTTACACCATAAACCCACTACGAAAATAAAAGTAACAAAAACGCCCCTTACTACAAAACATAACAATATTCCTTATCATGACCTTCCACTATCATGAGGAACATTTGAGATCACCTAAGAGAATTAGACTCATCCAACTTGATTATGGGATCAAAAAACAGACTCGTATAGGTCCTAGTCTTAGAAACAGTGCCTAATGTCACCTCAAAATCGCTAGAGGAAGCCCATCCAAAGCCCTATAGGCAAGAAAACACTCTCAAGAGTAGATCTGAAATCTGATTTCAGACCATCAGATCATCAACTCAGATCGAACTCATGAGAAATAATGTCAAAAAACTTGGTTTTCTAGACCAACCAAGGTGTAGCTACACCTATTAGGGCCAAGATCAACCCCTAACAGTGCAGCCTCTCCCTCATGGACCCTCAAGAACAAGGAAACAAAATGAGAGGAGGACGTAGACCGTCGCTACTAAGGCAGAATCAGATCTGGCGGCAGCGAGAACCACCACTGCAGGGCTGGCGACAGCGAGATTCACCCCAACAGGGGCTGCAAAGCACCTCCACGGGTTCCCAGGAGCTCCTAGCCCCGCCACTAAGGGGTTAGATGGGCCCCAACAGCTGTGCGCTGAGGACCCAGACCACAACCAGCGGCGGCATTGGTGGTAGGGCTATTGCTGCACAACCTGAGGCAGAAGAAGGGTCGGTGAGAGGAGATCCGGCATGAGAGAGAGAGGGTGCGGTGGAGGGCAAGGGGCTTGTTTGGTGGTGATACCTAGGGTTTTGGTCTAAGACCACTACTCTGATACCAAAGAACCCTACACCTCTTTATATAAAAGAGAGGTGTGAGAAAACAACACATCATGTCTAGACAGAATAAAAATAACAAGCAAATCACACAAATAGATCGAAGGGGATATATCAACAAGATATATGAATTGTTTCAATAGCAATAAAAAAGAAAAAGTTCAAAAACAAAACAATTAGCAGAAGGATTCTATGTCAACATGATAGATGTTGGCACCCCTCAATTCCAATAAAGACATATATATGAAAAAAAGTGCAGTAGAGCAACTACGCTTGTTAACTATTATGAACAGCAGTAACAAATGAAGGCTCCACCAGCAGATGTGCATACGTATAACTCATATTGTTGTAGACTTTTGATGGTGCATTCAACATCATGTAATCCATTATATTCTTTGCACATGTCCCTGAACCACCACCAATCTCATATATCTGCATCAAAATAGAATAAAAGGGTGCCAATACTTCTTATGGTAAAAGTGAACATAACTAAAAAAAATCCTAACTGGAAAATTGTAATAAAAAGACTGCACAAACAAAAACAACTTGATATTTGGTATTAAAGACAACTGAGCAGTAAAGCATTTGATACTATATATAAGCATAGAAATTGCTCACATGACAGTCCCGTGCTTTAGGATTTCTGAAATGATCAATGTGTCCTCTGATATCCTATGTGTTACCACTTTCAATTCAGAGAAGAAAGATCAGAGAGAAGAATGAGCTATTCTTCATTTAAGAGACCGTAGACCCTCTAATATCCCATGTTACCACTATCAATTCAGAGAAGAAAGATCAGCGAGAAGAATGGCCTATTCTTCATTCAAGAGACCCTAGACCCTAGCCCAAGACCACAGTCCTTTATTTACCAAGGTCCAAGGCTAAGGGGGAAAATTACATAAGACACTCAAGTTGGAATTTTGGAAAATGGTTATCCATCATACTCAACTTGGAATAACACTGAACCTAGTTTTGGCCGGAGTGATTGGGAAGGGAGCCAAAGGAATGGGATAGGAGGGAACATTAAAAGATTTGGGTTGAATGGAAGGAAAAGAAAAAGAAAATGGGAGAGATTAAGTAAGCTCAGAAAGGGAAAAAATGTCTTCCTCCGGAATCAAAGGGACTGGGAGGGAAAACAGAGTTCCTCCATTGTTTTTTTTCTAAAATGCCTGTTTTGTCACTTTCTAAAAATAAGTACCAGATGCACTCTCAATTTTTTCCCTGAAAAGGAAAAGGGTGGCCAATAAAGGATGTTAACCCACCATATTTTCATTAATAAGGAGGGCTAATTATATCATTAATTACAAAGGATCTAAAATCAAGTTCCAGCGGTTGTTGCAGGAGTTGGAGGGTTGGGCACCGGAGGAAGGTGATGATGCATTTTTCTAGGAAGGAGATTTCTCTGTGGCAAAGGTCTTCCGCAGATTGGGGAGTGGCTTGGTCAACTCAGACATAGATTTCTTACAACATTGCAGACTGCTCTAGATGGTGGAGTTTCCATTGAAGGTGAAGATCTTTGCATTGGTGGTGAGGAGGGGAAGAATTATGACGAAGCGATGGAGAGCAAGATGGGCTTAGTCGAATGACCTGACATGTCCCTTTTGCAATGGAGCCGAGGAAGATATCCAGCACCTCTTCTTCCAGTGTCCGTTTGTAGTGCAAGTTTGGCAGAGAATGGGAATTGACTGCATCGCCCATTGGGATGTTGCTAGCTTCTGGTATTCGTTCCGCAAAGGAAAGGCCCACGATGGAGGGATCGCCTTTAGATCCAAGAAGGATAGGGCTAAGGTTTTGGCGGTCTTGTGGGGTGTTTGGCTGGGGAGAAATGAGGCACTTTTTAGGGGGAAGAGACCTTATGTTAAGAACTTTGTTTCGTCAATTTCTTCCAAGGTGGTGTTCTGGGGATCTATTATATAATCTTTCATGTAATTCGATTTTTTGGAATTGAATGATTTTGGATGGTTATCGTTCGGATAACTGCCCTTTAGCTTTTCAAAAAAACAAAAAAAAAACAAAGGATCTTAAATGATATAGTACACCATCAACCAATGTTCTCTCCTTTCTAAAAATCATGTCATGACACTCCAACTGATACACCATATCAAGACCTTTCTCAGGTGACACTCCACTAATTTAGAGATTGAATGAATCACTAGTCCCACTACTTCAAGTTTGAACCTCTTTGGCTGTTAGAGCTGGTGGAGGGGAACTTCTCACTTTAAGTCAATTATGGTCATCATGGCAAAGAGATTGCAGTCATTAAGAAGCCATTTATTGGCTTATAACAAGGCACTAAAAGAATGGAGAAGGAAGAAGTCAGTGGCCTTGGAAAAGATCTCGGAGTTGGATCAAGTGGAAGATACTCATCCACTTTCTGATTCAGAGATGCAGGAGAGAAGAATGCACAGTTAGTTATGGCTCAAGAAGACAGGAAGGATGAGATAGAGTGGCGCTAGAGATCATGACAAGTATGAAGGAAGATTCTAACACCCCCTCTTTCCATATGGTAGAAAATGGGAGAAGAAGGGCAAACTGCATACACTGGTTTCAGGTAAATTGCAGGTAGTGCATAGATAGAAAGGAGATTAGGAAATCAATGGCGGATCATTTCCATGAAAGTGGAGATGGATGAGGAGAGGAACCACTTCCATTTCAGAGGAGCAGACAGAGTTATTGATATATCCTTTTTTCTGAGGTAAAGGTAAAGGTAGCTTTGGAAGGTCTAAATGCTGAGGGGGCACCTAGACTGGATGGCTTTCCTGTCCTTCACTCTAGAGAGTTCTAGGGTACATCATGGGTCCCAACTTCATGCAGAAGCTGGAGGAGTTTAGGAATGGTAATAGTGGCATTGAGAGAATCAATAAATCCCTACTTTTTCTCTTGCCCAAGAAGTCTTCAGTGGACAGGATTAAGAATTACAAGCCGATCTCATTGTCTAATGCAGTTTACCTTATGACTGCGAAGATTCTTGCCAACAAGATATGGTAGGTGGTTGATGCTTTTTTCTTTTTTTTCGAGAAGGCAGGTGGTTGATGATATCGTTAGCCTAGTTCACACAGCTTTTGCAATGGGAGACTCTACCAAGGTGGTGTCCTATTGGAAAAGGATGGACAAAGGTGTTTTTGTGGAAGGTAAACTTTGCAAAAGTGTATCTCATTAGACTGGGCTTTCTTGTGGAGCTTGTAGTGAAAGCAAGGCTTTCCCCTATTGTGGATAGCTTAAATAAAGAGGTGTTTAATGACGAATTCATCTTTAGTTCTGGCCAATGGAAAACCATCAAGGGATTGTATCCAACCACAATGAAGTGTTAAGGAAGGCCATCCCTGGCCTCTCTTTTCTTTGTGCTTGCGGTGGATGCCTTGGCCTCTCATATTTTTGCTGCTTGTCATGATGGTTTCATCAGAGGATTCAGTCCTAGGGAGGTAATCAATCTTATTCCAATGCTTCAATATGTAGATGACATAATCTTCTTCATAAAGGGGATGTGAAAGCATTTCCATGTTATTGGACATTTTTGGAGAATTCTCCATTCTAAACTTTGTTCCTTTTGGTATGAGGAACGATGAGGTGGAACATTGCACGACATTTCTTAATACGTCTATGATGTCCATTCTGTAGGTGTACTTGGGTTTGCCTATATCTGATAGAAAGTCATCCAACTGGAATGTGGTGCAGAACAACCTGTAGCAAAGATTAAAAGGTTGGAAGGCGTGCCTGCCATTGAAGGGAGAGAAGTTAGTCTTGCAAAGGTCGGCACTTTCTACTATTCCTATTTTCATTGTGTCAGTTTTTCTAACACCCCAAAAGGCACAGAAGTGCCTTAATGACGTAGAAGCATTTTTTGTAAAGGGCCAGCTGAAAAAGGGCAGGGTGTTGCTATGCTCATGGGAGGAGGTTTGTAGACTAGTTGTCGAGGGAGGTTTGAGTGTCCTAAGCTTGAGAACGATAAACATGTCTCTCCTTCCACAATGGATTGTCCACATTACAAGTAATGGGGAGAATCCTCTATTCATGATATTCACAAGCCATGGCCTGTTATGGGAGGAGAATGAGTTGGGAAGAGAGATTGTTGTGGATTCAAGGGGCATCAGATTTTTGGAGGGGAATCATGTGAGTTAATTTTTTCTTGTTTGATCTCAAATCATGTGAGTTATACCTTTGACCATTCTTTTTTCATGACAGAGTTAAGGGATGGGTCCGCTTTTCATTTCTGGGTCGATGACTGCCTTCAGCATGGGCCCTTGGCTAATAGCTATCCCAGAATCTTTGCCTTCAGTTCAAACCATTACCCTAGCTTTTCAGATTACTGTGATAGGAAGAGAAGGTCTTGGACGTCATTATTCTTATGACATCTTTCTGATAGAAGGGTAGATGATTTTTTGGCATTGCAGGAGTTCAAGGTTACACATCCCAAGCCTAATTTGTTGGATTGCTAAGGGTAAGAAAATGGGCCTCTTTCCATTAGATCAGCTTATGGTTTATTATCTCAATAGGTGGAGATTGATCTAGGTATCTCCATGGATTACAGAATTATCTAGGAAGGCAAAATACCTTTGACGATTAACATTTTTTGCTGGCAAATGAGAAGAGGAAGACTCAGAATAAGGGTGCACCACTTGAAGATGTTGCCAAGGGAAGATGCTTGGTCTCTTTATGAACAGATGCAGGAAGATTGCGATCACCTAATATTCACGTGTTCTTCAGAAAGATTGCTTGGGATAGCAGTGGTTTGCATTGTTCCTTGTTGGAGTTTTGGCAGAGCTTTTGGGGAGGTCCTTTTGGTACAAGGGAAGGGGTGTCACTGTCTGCTATTCTTTAGGCCATCTAGTTGCTAAGGATTGCCACCATTTTAAGGGGGGAAGGCCTTTCGTGGAGAATATGTGTCGAGACGTTATGGGTTTTGTGGATTTCTGGAAGTTTATTTGATGACATATCCTTTTAGTTTTTTATTTTTTTTTGGAAAGGTCCATTTAGTAATTTTTCAATGAAGTAGATGGTTAATAATCCTATGTGATTATGCTTTTCTCATTAAAAGAGAGGCAACCTTAGGACCATGTACAACCTCCCAAGTGTGATCAATCAGCATTTTCACCTCTTGCAATGCATCAACCAACTTGGAATCAAGTTATGCCTTAGCTACATTCCTAGGAATCACAAAAAATAAAAGGGATCTCAATTTAGAAAGGGCCAATATCTGTCTCTAGGGTGTATTCTGCATTCCTTAAAACTCCTTTCCTGAGGGTTTCAGACTTATCCTCAAGAATCAACTTTTCTTCTATCATGCCCGTGTTTTCAACGTCATCATGACTATTAGTAATTGTTGAAATGATTCAACTTGTTATTGAAATCCTATGACTCTCTTATATAGAGAGAGACCAAAAAAGGTGAAAGTACATAGATGTTCCTTCAGGAGCAAACCCCATAACCATACAATAGAGAAATGAAATAAAACCATATGCTAACACTCCCTCTCAAGTTGGAGCATAGATATCTATCATGCTCAGCTTGGCTACACATAAATCAAATACAGATCTACCTAGGGACTTGGTGAAAATATCGACAATCTGCTCCTCAGATGTGACTAATGTGGTATATAGCAACCGCTTCTCAATGATGTCCCTGGTATACTGGCAATCAACCTCAACATGTTTCGTTCTCTCGTGAAATACTAGGTTGATGGCAATGAAGGTGGTTGCCCTATTATCACATCTCATCTCCATTAGGCTAAAAAACTGTATCTGCAAGTCAGTAAGCAAGGACCTAATCCACATCATCTCTGCAGTCGTCTGAGTCATGTATCTGTACTCAGACTCAGTACTAGATCTCGCAACTGTGCCTTGTTTCTTGCTCCTCCAAGTAATCAACCTGCCAAAAAAGTGCAGAACTCAGTAATGGACTTGCGATCCACATGACATCCAGCGTAGTCCGCATCAGAGTAGCCAACCAAGGTCATAAAAATCCCTTGGAGAAGAGGAGCCCTTCCTAGGAGCCTTCTTAATATATCTACGCACCATCAATGATGCATCCCAGTGCTGACATGTTGGCTTGACCATGAACTGGATCAGTCTCCCCACTGTAAAAGAGATATCTAGCCTCGTGATAGTGAGGTAAAGCAGCTTGCCCACAAGCTGCCTATACTATCTGTTGTCCACCAACTGTGCATCATCATCATAGAGTGACATCTTGGGGCCCATAGGAATATTAGCCTCCTTGGCCCCAAGCATACCAACCTCCTGCAAGATGTCCAAAGCATACTTCCTCTGAGACAAGACCACACCCTTTTCACTGCGAGCAACCTCAACACCCACAAAATACCGCAAAGCTCCCAAGTCCTTCATGACAAACTGCTCTGCTAGGATGCGCTTAATCTCAGCAACAACCTGCACATCATCTCCTGTGACAATAAGGTCGTCAACATAAACAAGGAGTACCACAGTACCTCGTCTAGTCCTCCTGACAAAGAGAGAAAAATCGATTGTCGATCTCTTGAATCCAGCTGCCTCAACAACCTGAGACAACCTCTGAAACCAGGCTCTGGGGCTCTACTTAAAGCCATAAATGGCCTTCCATAGTTAGCATACACACTCTCCCTGAGCCTCAAAGCTAGGAGGCTGCTGCATGTAGACATCCTCTTAGAGATCACCATAGAGAAAGGCATTCTTCATATCTAACTGATGCAAAGACCAATATAATTGAACTGCCACTGCGACCAGCACCCGTATAGTAGAAAGTCTGACAACTAGTAAAAAGGTGTCAAAGAAGTCCACCCCATAGGTTTGGGTGAACCCCTTTACCACGAGACATGCTTTGTATCTAGCCACACCGCCATCTGGGTTGAACTTTACAGTGAATACCCACCAACAACTAACAAGTGTAGCACCATCAGGAAGTGGAGTAAGCTTCCCGGTCCCACGACATCTAAGAGCGGCCATCTCATCTTCCATAGCTGCCCGCCATTTTGGATCAAGCATGGCCTCACGATGAGTAGCTGGAATCTGAATAGTAGCTAATGCCTGAGTGAATCCAGCAAACCGAGGGGCTAAGCCATCAGTAGCAAGTGCCCCGATCGTAGGGTAAGCAGTGCAAGTCCATGGTCGCTTCCGATAGCTATCAGAAGATCAAGATCATCACCTACCACATATGTCCTGTCCCTGTGGTCATCACACGACAAAAATGCATCAATGTCTAAGGGGCTCACCTAAGAAGCCGATGGTGAAGGCAAGGGTGGGGGTCCCTGATAGGTAGTTCGGGGGCGGATATATGTCTGTAGTGGCTTAGTCAACGAGGAAAGGAATTCGTAGCAGGAGGTAGTGGTGGTAGCGTAGTAGGCACAGGAACCTGAGAAAACTCCCAAAGCGAATGGGGGTAAATGGCATAGGCGCCATGTCACCTTCAGAAGGTATCTCAGCAACGGACGAAGAAAAGAAGGATATCGTCTCATGAAGGGTAACATTCGCAGAAACAAAATACCAAGAAGTAATCTGATCAAAACACTGATATCCTTTTTGCATCCGAGTATACCCAAGGAAAACGTACTTAACTGCTCTCGGTGCTAGTTTATCCCGACCTGATCCCAACAGGTGGACAAAGGCAACACAACCAAAAGCCCAAGGGGTAACATGAAACAGGGGCGATCATGATACATAACCTGCAATGAAATCCGTTCATGTAAAGCAACATTAGGCATCCTATTGATCAAGAAATATACGGTCAAAACAACCTCACCCCAGTAGAGGAAAGGGATCGAATGATAAACCATCAAAGTACGAGCAACATCAAGAATGTGACTATTTCCTCTCAGCAACAACATTTTGCTCAGAGGTATGATGGCACGTAGTCTCATGGATAATGTCGCAACTAGAAAAGAACGTGCGCAAACGTGTAGTACAAAACTCCAAGGCATTATCAAACTGAAAACGCTTTACCAAACAAAAATGCTGAGTTTTTATTTCTTTAACAAAATGTTCAATGATTTATTCCACATCAAACTTATGCTTCATAAGAAACATCCAGGAAATACGGGAAAAAATCAACTAAAACAAGACAACATATGTTCCCAAGTCAATCAGGAGTACGACTAGGACCCCAAGCATCCATATGAATCAAATTAAAAGTTGCAACAGATGAAACAGAAGTAGAACTGCAAAAACTAGTCCTATGGTGCTTGCCTAATTAACAAGCATCACAAGTAAAAGCAGTAGTAGATGGTATATGCAGCACAACACGTCTGAGGCGATCAAAAGGCAAGTGGCTAAGGCAGTAATGCCACTGAAGAGGAGATCTAGCAAAAGTAAGACCCTGGCTAGCAGAAGCAGCAACAACACTGCGGCTCAGACGGTACACCCCCTTTCATCATGCCCTCCATCAATCGTCTTCCAAGTGAACTTGTCCTGCAAGACACAAGAAGACGCATCAAAAAAAGCTCAGCAGTTCAGGTCACAAATAATCGTGCTAACAGACAATAAGCTCAAAAGAAAATCAAGCACATAAACGACATCTGTCTGTCTCAAAGTCTGAGATAAGGACATATCTCCCTTGCCAACAAGTGACGAATGTCTCCCATTTGTCACCTGTACAGTCCTGGCTGAGGTAACTTGCGCTAACTGAGAGAAGAAACCCTATCGCTACATAGGTGCTGTAACGTACTAGAATCAATCAACCAATCACCAGATGATAAAAGTGACAACATACTAGTCGTAGTTGCCTCAGAAGAGGTGGCAATAGCTGCAACGTCGAGAGACTACGAAGAAAAAGCCTGAGTCAACTGAGCGATTTTGTTGCCACAAGATCTCAATCTCTATGCTCAGAAAACTAATATAAGCACTGGGAAGAACTCCATCTATAATCTCGGCTGCCAGTTGGCCACAGGTGGCCTACCATGCTTATGCCAGCATATAGCCTCAGAGTGGCCAAGTCTGCCATAATAGGTGCATGGAGTCCCAGTGCATGTACCAGAAGAGCATTCGCGTCCACAACCACGTGCAAGAGAAGGAGCACCCCTGCCACATCAAGGGATCACAGCCAATGCGGACGTCTGAGCACCAAAGTCAGGAGCAAGAGTGCTCATGGCTACTCTGCTAAGTCTACTATAAGCTTCCTCCAGGGTAGGAAGCTCAGAAGCGGTGAGAATCTGATCTCTGGCTGCCGCATACTCAGGTCTGAGACCTACCAAGAAAAGGAAGACTGCTAACTATCTCCAAAAGCTCCGCCAGGACTCACAGGCACACCCCGGCAGATAGGAATGATGCCTCTCCAGCATTCCCTTCATGAGGGAGTACTGTGGCAGCATGAGTCCTTCCTAACGCAAGTAGAAGAGGTTGTAAAAGACCTGAAACACCTGTGCGAAGTTCTTGGCATGTAATTGTCCGCAATGACTCCCACATCTCCTTCGTTGTGATGTAATACATAATTTCATCCTCTATTAAGGGAATAACTATCTACATCAGCCATGCATAGACCATGGCATTGTCGTTGTCTCAGTTGGCATTTACACCAATCTTGTTTACGGGCTCCGGATCCGTAAGGAAAGTCTAAGACCACCGCAGATAGTTGGTCTCGTCTAGCTTGACGATAAGACCAAAAAATAGATTCCTAAGTACCCAAGTGTCTGAAAGAGTGCCCGATGTCACCTCGGACTAAGCATCTGAAGCTATCTTCGCAATCTGGAAGCATTACTCAGCCTTCTATGTCCAAAAAACCATCAAAGAATCTAAATCTGAAGATATTCATATCTGTATCTTCGCGAAAGACCCCCTTAGACAAACGTTGGCCTCACTTGAGTGCAGGGAAGGACACCCAAGATTGTTGAGACCTCTGTTTTGATGAAACAAAATTATCTTTTATTGTGAACTAATCTTTTAGGATCACGCTTGCACAAATCAAGTCAATTATCCCCTACGTGAATCAAAGTGAAGATTATCTTTAGTCAATATAATTCTTTTATATTTCTTGAGTCTAGAATTAGCGTAAGGAACCTTAGGATTAAAGACAAACATTTCTAAATCGTAAAATAAACATTTAGATACTATTGATCGACCAAAATATTAGAATTGATCGATCAAAATAAGAATATTGATCAATCAAATTAGCCTAATGGTCAAATCTAATTGATCAACTAATTAAATATTTGATCGATCAACGATTGATCAACCAATTAACTAAATTGATCGACCAAGTTGGTTCGAATGATTTTTTCTCAACATTCCAAAAATGCTCTGTTTTCATTGTAAATAGGGCTCTACACCCCTCATTTTAAAATACACATTGAAAATCATATCAAAGAGAAAAAGCTTTCCACTCTAATTCTTCCTCGTGCTTTCATGCTTATTCTACTACTCTTCAAAAGCACATCGCTCTGCGGTTCTGAAAAGAAAACTCGATTTGCATATTTCAATTCCTTGAGGTTCCATAGGATTAATTCCTGTATTCATTTTACTTCATTCATTCCATTATTGGGATTCTTTGTGTTGGAATTCCAAATGTTCTTTGTGACTTCTCTTTGTTGGCAAAAGAGAAGTGGTTTGTAAGAGATTGTGCCACCCTCGTTCAAGTAATACGTTAGTACATTGACTACCGTTGCCTATTCAGGAAAATCCTAAGCTGCGAGGCTTAGGTATTGATTTTTAATAGTAAGGGTTTTCACTATAAATCATTGTGTATATTGTGGGATTGTTTTTATTGAGCCTTATTTTTTACAATCAACATCATGCTTAATCTTGTGTTTGTGACCAAGTACGATCTGCAGGCACCACCCTCATTTGGTATCAAAGCCTGACCATTAAGGAGATGTCACACCTCACCTTCACATGGTCGCAACAAGAAGTTTTATGAAGGGGCAATTATTTTTCCAACACGGATCAGATTATGATTATAGGAAAAGAAGAATGCAATTTTTTCTTGAAGCAATGGACTTTAAGATTTGGCATATCATTGAGTCCAAATATATGCCAAAGAAGAAAGAAGAAAAAGCGTTAATGAAGGAAGAGAAGAAGAAAGTGACAAATAATGCTAAAGCCATGAATGCACTATTTTGTGCATTAACAAGAGAGGAATTTGACAAAGTTGCTTCATGTAAAAGTGCATATGAGATATGGAACCAACTCTCAGTCATGCACAATGAAACCACTAAAGAAAAAGTAACATGGGATGATTCCAACTCAAGTTCGGAATCAAATGTCGAGGATGAAAGCAACAAAGACAAAGTTACTCATCTATGTCTCATGGCACCAACAGAATCAAGCGAAGAAAAGGTAAACTTTGACCTTACTTTAAATGAACTATTAGATGCATATCATGATTTATACAAATTGGCTAAAAAAGTAAAGAAAGAAAATAAGGAACTTAAAGACAAGTGCTCAAGTTTAGAAAATGAAAAAGATGGTTTATCTCTAGATTTAGAAAATAAAAAAGGAGAATTAAATGAAATAAGAGTTGTGAATGTAGAGTTCTATGAGAAAGTAGAAGATCTTAAGGAACAATCTATTCACTTTAAAGACAGACTTAATGACCTCAAATATTCTACTGGAACATATGTAAAAAATATGAGAACATTAAAAAGAAGAATCAAAAGAAGATTAGACATGCATTTTTATATCAAAAGGCCAAGAGAAGAGAGTCTAATGGACCCTCTAACTCGAAAGGAATTAATAGCCACAAATCCAAAAGAATATGGGTACCGAAAAAATTTGTGGAAAATTATGTTGCAGGTTATGGGAAAAATCGACATAGAAATCACAATAGGAGAGGCAACCCTCAATGAGCCAATAATCATCAATTTAGCTATGAAAGATGGTGGAACCAATAATGTCAATGAATGACAGATTTTTGGTGGAGACCACCTAGCTACTGCTATTAGGTATAACTCCTTATACCTTAGCAAGTATAATTCCCAAAATTAAATATTTATTACCTGCTTAGTTACAAATAAGTTTTTAATATAAAATTAAAAAAGCATTGAATTAATTAAATTGGGATAGCACTTAATAGGAGGAGAAGAATAAAGAAAATCAAACCTTGATAAGAGATAATTGTTCGAGGGGGAGAATCAAGATCACTTTCTTTGTAGCATTTAGATAGCATATTTATCTATGTTGGACTGTATAACTCTTACTCAACACTTCATTTTATTTTGATATAGTCATTGTGTTAGACTATCATGAATTTCATTATATCCTTATTATGAATATGATAAATTTGACACCATGCTTATTAAAATATTACTTGAAAAAGGAGGAGAAAAATGTAAATTTTATTCTTAGAATTTTACTTGTTTAAGTATGATTAATAACAAATCACTTGAGATATATCTTTTTGTTGACAACAAAAAGGAGTAAAATATGCACGTTGATAGGGGGAGTAATTCTAAAGTAATTATTTACTTTCTTGCATGCAAAATTATAATTTTGTTATCATCAAAAAGGGGAAGAACATTAAGACCTCTGTTTTGATAAAAAAAATTATATTTTATTTTGAACTAATCTTTCAGGATCATGCTCGCACAAATCAAGTCAATTATCCTCTGTATGGATCAAAGTGCAGATTATCTTTAGTCAATGTAATTCTTTTATATTTCTTGAGTCTAGAATTACTGTAAGGAACTTCAGGATTAAAGGCAAACCTTTCTAAATCGTAAAATAAACATTTAGCTAGTATTCATTGACCAAAATATTAGAATTGATCGATTAAATAAATTGATCGATAAAAATAAGAATATTGATCAACCAAATTAGCCTAACGGTCAAATACGATTGATCGACCAATTAAATATTTGATCAATTAGCAATTAATCGACCAATTAAGTAAATTGATCGACCAATTTGATTCGAATGATTTTTTCTCAGCATTCCAAAAATACTCCTTTTTCACCTATAAATAAGGCTCCAGACCCCTCATTTCAAAACATACATTGAAAAACATATCAAAGAGAAAAACACTTCCACTCTAATTCTTCCTCGTGCTTTCGTGCTTATTCTACTACACTCTTCAAAAGCATGTCGCTCTACGCTTCTGATAAGAAAACTCGGTTTGCATATTTTAATTCCTTGAGGTTCCATAAGATTAATTTCTGTATTCATTTTACTTCATTCATTTCATTGTTGGGATTTTTTATGTTGGAATTCCCAACATTGTTTGTGACTTCTCTTTGTTGGTAAAAGAGAAGTGGTTTGTAAGAGATTGTGCCATCCTGGTTCAAGTGATACATTAGTAGATTAACTAGCATTACCTAGTCAAGAAAATCCTAAGCTAGGCGGCCTAGGTAATAGTTTTTACCCGTAGGGGTTTCCACTATAAATCATTGTGTATATTGTGAGATTATTTTTATTGAGCCATATTTTTTATAATCGATATCGCGCTTCATCTTATATTTGTGACCAAGTAAGATCCGCAGGCACCACCCTCAGAGATGGCCCCAACAAGATCTAGGCGTCTCTCTCCCTACAAAACTGATCGGACCTGCTGCAGATCAAGAGCAGCACCATCCGGCAATAGCCACGATCACCGTGCCAACCCAATCATGATCACCAGAGCTTCATCCGACCAAATCACAGCCGCCGAAGCTTTGTCCGATAAGATTGCAACCTCCCCGACATCACACGATCATATCGCAACCTCTAGAGCCTTGCCGATGCCGATCGTGGCCGTGGAGCGCCGCCTCGAGCACTGCCGCACAAGACCTAACGTTGTTGAGTGCTGCCGCACGAGCTGGTGGCACTGCTATGCATATGTGTCGCCTCGCACGGCCGCTAGGAGCACCGCCGCACGAGATCGGGCCGCTAAGGTGCTGCTGCCGTTGGGAGAGAGGAGAGGGCATGGGGTGTAGGGTTTGGAGGCCTTGGGGGTGGGATATCGAGAGCCACGGTCCAGAACCGATGCTCTAATACCAAATTAGTTGAAATGATTCAGCTTATTATTGAAATCCTAAGGCTCTCTTACATAGAGAGACCAATAAGAGCGAAAGTACATAGATGCCCCTTAAGGAGAAAACCCCATAACCGTACAATAGAGAAATGAAATAAAAACATATGCTAACATTAGTTCCTAAAATAGGGGAAGGAACACACAAACCTACATTCCAAGCCTTGAAATCACAACATGGATTGTACCCTCAGGAAGTTGGCTTAGTCGCATGGTCAGGTCTCTATCTCCAATGTTGCTTCCTAGTATAGTTTTTTCTTCTTTTTTGAGAAGGAAAAAGGAGGTTAAGAAGGTTGCTAAAACCCGGCTTCCTAGTGCAATTTTACTCAACCTCCCATCCATAATTTCATTATCTTCCTCGCCCTATATGTGTCATCCTTGAGATCGTCATCATAAATATGATCCATTTCTAAGATCTCAAAATCATCTTACCAAGCTGCACTACTCTTCCCCTGAAATAGTACCTTTAGGAAAGAAGCAAAATTCATCAGGTTGTTTCATTTTTTTTGAAAAAGGAAAGGATAGTTATCCAAATTGATAACTACCCAAATATATTAAAGAGAGAACCAACGGCCAACGGCAATATAAGGGGCAAACACCAAGACCCCTCGCTCACAAGGACTCACTCCAGAGTTTAAATAAAACAGTAACAGACTCCACAAAATTCTCCACATAAGGCCTCTGTCCTCTGAAGATGGCAGCATTCCTACCCAACCAGATGCCCCACAGGACCGCCAATGGTCTGGCCCTCTCCTTCGTACGGAAGACATTCTGCCCAGATTACCCCCTCCACCTCTATAGCTGCACCAAAACTCATCAAATGACCGGCAATTCCACCACCCCGCTCCCATACGACTCCAAATCTGCACGACAAATGGGCAAGTGAAGAAAAGGTGGTCAACCTCTTCATCATCACTGTTGCACATCGGGCAAGCCTTACTCTCCCCAGGATCCCATCTCGCCCTCCAAACCTTAGTCACGAGCCTCCTCCTCCTAAGCAGCCAAATAAAAATCTTGACCTTCAATGGACATGTGGCCTTCCAAACCTGTCTGCAATCTCTTACCAGATCCAAATCACCCGTGGGACCCCCGCCAGACAATCTCCTGTACGCATCCCCCACTGAGAACTCACCTTCATCTCAACCAAACATATCATTTCTAGACGCCAGCTGCAGACCTTCTAATTCTTCAAGTAATCTCTGGAAATCGTCAGTTTTTGCATCTGAAAGATTCCCTGTAAAGGACGGACACCAACCACCTTCCCAAACATCGGCCACAGACACCTCTTTACTCTGGGACATAGCAAAAAGTCTCGGAAATCTTCTAACGAGCGCACCCTACCCCGTCCAATCATCCTGCCAAAACCTGAAGATCTCCCCCGTCCCCACCACCGGTATAAAACAATTCTGCACCTTAGGAGCCACCATCGACAAAACTTTCAAGAAGAAGCATCCCTTGGCAGAGATATCAAGAGATCCCAACGCAGCAGGCCACCATAAGCCGCCCTGAAAACCCTGCCCACCAAATCCTCCCTACACTCCAAGAGGCCCCCAACCCACTTCGCCAACAGGCTATCATTAGACCTCCCCAGATCCCTCACCCCAAGCCCCCCTCCTCCACCGGTTTGCAAACCTCCTCCCACGCCACCAACCTGGTACCAGGTCCATTCGACCCCTGATTGGACCAGAAGAAATTCCTCATAAGCCTCTCCATCCTTAAGACGATCTGCTGGAGCAACTTCAGGACAGAGGTGAAATACGACGGCATCGCCGCTAGAACCGCCTTGAGCAAGACCAACCTTCCACCCCTCAACAAAAGCCTGGACACCCACCCCACCAACCTCCCCTCCAACCTCTCCATCAGGGGAGCCCAGTCCTTCACCAGGGTCCTACCATCTGTCAACGGCAAACCCAAATATCTGATCGGTAGCTTCACTACTCTGTGCCAAGACCCAAGCTACACTCCCTCACCTCCGCCTCCGTCAAATTAAAAGGGACAAAACCTGATTTGGACAGGTTAATCTGCAGACTTGAAGCTTCGCCAAACAAGAAAGGTAAGATCCACATCCTCTTGGCTTTCGCTTCCCTGTCTTCTATAAAAAAAATCGTATCATCCGCATACTGCAACGGGATGCTCGTCCCATCTCCCAAAGAGAAACCCCTCACCAAGTTCCTCTCACAAGATTTCTTAGCCGCCCTCGCAAGTGCATCTGCTGTAATAACAAAAAGCATCGGAGCCAAAGGACATCCCTGTCTCGCCCCCCTTCTCGGCTGAATCCAACCCCCTGCCGGATTTACATTAATAAGAACCAAGAACGACGTCGTGGTGACACACCTCTTCATCCACTCCATCCACACAGGTGGAAAAACCCTCCTCATTAAGGATGTCCAAAGAAACGACCACTGCACTGAGTCATATGCCTTACTGAAATCGACCTTCCACATGAAAGCCTTCCTCCTACTCCTCTTCAATAACGACAGGATCTCCGAGGCCATCACGTACCCCTCCAAAATATTTCTACCAGGGACAAAAGTCGTCTGTACCGAATCCACAATCCTTGCCAACGTCCTCAGCCTATTCGCCAAGATCTTAGCCACAATTAAGTAGATAGCATTTGAGAGAGCTATCGGCCTGTACTCCTGGATCTCCTCTGCACCCTCCTTCGGCAACAGGAACATCTAAAACTTGTTCAATCTGTTGAAACCCGAATTTCCATCTCTGAACTCCTGCAAGACCTGCACCACATCCTCCTTCACCACCGGCCAAAACTCCTTATAAAAGGCAACCGGAAAACCATCCAGGCCTGGACACCTATCAGCATTTAGCCCCCAGATTGCCTTATGAATCTCATCTTCCTCAAACAGACCCGTCAAGAAACCTGCTTCAGCATCCCCGGTCCGTGGCGCCTCGGATCCCAACCACCTCCATCTTCCCCCTTACCTCCTCTCGGTAAACTCTCTAAAGTACCTCGCAGCCGCCCCACCGCCTCTCTTCCCACAAACTCCTCCCCTTCCACCACCAACCTATCAATCCAGTTCCTCCTCCCTGATACAGCCATATGAAAAAATCGAGTGTTAGAATCGCCCTCCTTGAACCACCTCTGCCTGGATCTCACCTTCCACTCCATTTCCACCTTCCGATCTTCCTCTTGTATCACCTATAAGTACATCTCTCTATTCACCTTGTCAACATCAGAAAGGAGACCAACATCCTCAGCCAAGTCCAGCAGTGCAATCTCACTGAGAGCTTCATCTTTCCTCTTCCTACGCTCCTCCTTAATTTGCTTCTTATGGACCTTGAGGAAGGACCAAGTCTCGCAATTTAGCTTCCAAGCTGGCAGTTGCCGAGCCATCAGCATGAATAGATCTCCATCTCTCTTCCACCAACCCCCTAAATCCCTCTTCAAGGAGCCAGGCTCTGTCGAACTTAAAATACGTTCCATGCCTCCAACCCTCATTCGTCACCTACAGTAAGGGAGTGTGGTCCGAGAACAGCCGCTCCAGGGGTCTAACCTCTGCCACAAGGAACGTCTCTGCCATCGTCGTCGAGACGAAAAATCTATCAATCCGAAACCGTTGTCCGCTAGAACTCCAGGTGAAGTGGCAGGAGGAGGGTGGCATGTCAACCAACCCATGTGCCGCAACAAATCCCGCAAAGGCCTCTGAGCCTTGGTCCACCCCCCACGACCATCTGGTCTATCCTTCGCTAGCACAGTGACATTAAAATCACCTCCAATCAACCACGGTATCCCCTGATGTGCTGTCGCGACCTGGCCCAAATCCTCCCACTATCGGTCGGACCGTATACCGAGGAGAAGAGCATGCAAAGATTGTCCCAACGCCTCTACAGCCTGACAGTAACATGGGATCCAACCATCGAGTCCTGCAAGGAGAAAGCATCTTCCTTCCACCCAACAACAATCCCACCCACATTTCCAACCGCATCAAGGGCCAAAAACTCCCCAAAACCGCTCCCTCCTACCTCCTTCCATAGTCTTTTGTTACAGGTCCCCCACTTTGTCTCCCGGAGAAACACCTTAGCACCCCACCTCTGGATATATCCACACAAAGCTGCCCGCCTGGAGGGATCGTTTAATCCCCTCACATTCCACGAAAGGACCTTAGTCATAGAGAAATTCAGGAGACTCCCCCTCGCATCGTGTGCCTGAACCCCACCTCCGCAGCCACCTTATCTACCTCCCCCTCTTCCACTTCAACCCTACCGAGCAGGCCCTGCTGCATCTGCCCCCCCAGCGAGGCATCCCCCTCCACAGCCTGCACCACCTCCTCACCAACCCCTCCCTCCTCCACCGGACCCTCCTCAGCCCCAGCACCTCCTCCAGCTCCAACCACCCGCTGCCCGTCATCGCCAGCAGCAGCCACCGCCTCAACCTCCGCATCACCTCCGCCACCTACCAAGCCCATCGCCGACTTCTCCCCCCGCCTACCAGCCGACGCATTGACGCCAACCACCACCATCCTCCGACGCTTGACGTTCCCTACCTCGCTCCTAGCTAGAGCGGTCACGACCCCCAACCACCACCATCCTCCGACGCTGGACGTTCCCTACCTCGCTCCTAGCTGGAGCGGTCACGACCCCCTCTGATAAGACCATCTCGACTTGTACGTGAGCCGCTGCGATAGAGGTTTCCTCAGCCTCCACCTCTGCACGCACATCACCTCCCCATCCGCGTCGCTCATCGCCGCCCAGTCGGTCCAGTCGAGATCATGTCGAGGGCTCGCCTCCAAAACCCCCCGACCGCGGCTAGCGCTGGAGGTCTGTCCCGGACCCTCACGCGAAACGAAGCCCAACCCAAAGACCCCTTCGAAGCCATCTCTCCCCGCCTCCAGATTCGATCCGCTTAACCCGGATCCGCCACGAGAGCACCCCTTAAAACCTTGCTCCACCTCAGCAGGGTCTTCCGCCCTCAACGCCGCAAACTCCTCCATCGCCTCCTCCGCAAATCCCGCATTTCCCTCCAAAACCCTCGCCCTCTCGTCTACCTCAAATCGCACCGTGGGGATCGCAATAGTCGCACCATCATCGCCGCGATCTTTTGCCTTTCAAAAACAGCCCGCCCCCTGTCCACCCGCACGTCACCTCCGACGCCAAGCTCCGCCGTCGCACCGCCAACCACCGCCTCAGCGAAAGACCGAGGTCTTCCAGGTTCCCGCAAGACCCGAACCAGCCAAGAGGAGCTTCCCCATCTGAGGACCACCTCCGCTAGCTGCATCCCCGGCTTCACCTCCACCCACGCCCCGAACCTCAACAAGTCCACCAATCTCAGACCCAAACCTTTGCAGCTTCGGAGCCTCACAAATGGAGTGACCACTGCTGCCACCACCTCCACCGTACGAAGAGAGGGACCCCCTCAATCAACACCCTTTGCCTCGCACCAACCGACGGCCGCTCCTCCATGGCCCCATCCGACCGCACCGGCCACCGCCACCTCACCACACCCCGGCCACATGGCAGCTCCTTGAAAGCCAGGCGTCGTAGCATCTCCTGTCCAAGCCCCAACAATATCAGGCAGCCGCTCCTGAGGGACGCCACACCAAAGGTCCCCCTTCCGATCCCCAAGAACGAAGCGATCACCCTTCTCAAGTCCCCCACACCCACCTCCTCTTCCAGGACCACTGCAACCAGAGCCACCGGTAACCTCCCCTCCAAGGTCCCGATCTCCTCCAACCACGGTGCCTCAACCTCCACGAGAGGCGCCCCCTCTGGAGGAGGTGACAACACCCTCGTCTTCCCCACAAAAGCCTTGCCAACTGGCTCACGGAGCCCGCAACCCGCCCTCCTATGTCCAAGGCCACCACACCGCAGACACCTCACCAGCTCCCTACAATTCACTGCAAAATGCCCCCTCCCGAGGCACTTGAAACACCGCACCAGCTCCGCGACCTCCTCTTCACCGCCGACCAACCAGAACCATCCCTCTCCCACCCATGCATTTCCCTCCTCGCGCTCCCCCTCTCACTCATTTTCAACCAAAGCAGGTTGTTTCATGTATCACAAACTTTTTTCCACATAATTGGACCCACACATATATACCTTTTTTGGGTAGAAGAATACCCAACAAACCTCTCTTCATAGATCTCGAATCCAACTTACTCCTCCCTGGGCCAAGATTTTTTGAAAAAAGGGTGATTATCAAAGGGATAACCACCCACAATCAATTTCATTCATAAGAAGAAATGCTTACAACAGAATTACAAATTAGCTCTCCAAAACTCCACCTGGGTCTGAATGGAGTAGGAAAGTTTTCCACATAAGGTCTCTCACCCCTAAAAACCACTTTATTCCTACCCAGCCACACACCCCACAAGACAGCCAAAACTCTTACACGATCCTTCTTGGATCTTAACGAAACCATCCCTCCACTCGCACTCCCCCTGCGGAAAGAAGACCAGAAGTTAGGTGCGTTCCGACAATCAATCCAATCGATCCCCAGTTTGTGCCACACCTGCACCACAAATGGACACTGGAAAAACAGGTGCTGAATGTCTTCCTCCGCTCCAGCACAGAGAGGACATCTCACGTCGTCCATCTGGACCCATCTCGATCTCCACTTCCTCGTCATAATCCTCCCCCTCCTCAGCAGCCAAGCAAAGACCTTCACCTTCAGCGGGCATTCTACCTCCCAGAGAAGCCTGCAGTCTCTCCTGAAGTCGATGTCCTGGATGTCCGTCCTGCAACTCACCCTACGGAAAACCTCCGCCACCGAGAAATCCCCCTCTTCCCAAGAGGAGTCCTCCCCCTCTTCTGGTTCCCAGCCCTCCAACTCCTGTAGCAACATCTGGAACTCCGTACACCTCTGATCTAAGAGACCACCTAGAAAAATTGAACACTAGGCCCCAGACCAGCACTCCCGTACCAACGCCGACTGATCCACCACTCCCGTAAAGAGCCAAGGATACTTAGTGCTGAGAGGTGATTCGACCCCCTGCCAGTCATCCAGCCAAAATCTAAAAATGTCACCCTCCCCCAGCGTGGGAGAGAAGAAAGGCTGCATCGTCTTTGTCACCTCCGCTAGGCCCTTGAGAAAGAAAAAGGCCCCCAAAGGAGGCGACTCCAGAGGTCTCCAAGAGGCAAACGGCCCATAATAGTACCTCATAGTATCACCAACCAAGCCTCTTTTGCCGCCCCCAAGTCTAGCAATCCATTTTGCAAGCAGGTTGATATTCACCTTATCCACTTCCCTGACCCCCAAGCCCCCCTCACACACTGGTCTGCAAACCTCCTCCCATGCCACCAGTCTCGCCCCCCTCCCTGCGGCTCCCTTGTTCGCCCAAAAGAAGTCTCTCAACAACCCAGAGATCTTTTCAACCTACCTCGGCATCCTAAAAACTGATAGGAAATAAGTATAGATGCCAAGATCGCTTTCACCAACACCAGCCTCCCTCCTCTAGACAGGAGTCTAGAAGACCACCCTATCAATCTACCTTCCATCAGTTCCAGCAAAGGGAGCCAATCCTACAGTCTGAGCCTCCTATCTGATAACGGGAGGCCCAGATACACCAAAGGTAAAGATCCCATCTCAATCCCAAGCGCCCTCCCCACCGCCTCCAACTCCTCCGCCTCCATGTTCATGGGGACAAAAGTAGACTTATCATAGTTAATCTGTAGCCCTAACGCAGCCCCAAACAACTCCATGACAATCCTCATTCTCCTAGCCTCTTGGCTCGCTCCCACTAAAAGTAGGGTATCATCAGCATATTGCAAGATTGTTGTCTGAGTATCAACTCCCGTTGTGAAGCCTCTAATCATTCCTGTATCACAAGCCCTCCGAGCTGCCCTCGCCAAGGCATCCGCTGCCAGCACGAATAACATAGGTACAAGGGGGCACCCCTGCATGACCCCTCTCCTGGGCTGCACCACCCACCTACCGGATTTCCATTAACTAGCACCGAGAAGGATGTCATTGTCACGCACCTCTTCATCCAAGCAATCCATACCGACAGAAAACCCTCTTCAATAAAGACACCCAAAGGAAGTCCCTGGGCCAGGATTATGAATAAAGTAGATAGCCAAACACCTGTGCAAAAAAAAATGGCCGAGATCTAGCATCATGAGACTTGAAAACTTTTACACTAGCATGAAACTGACTCTCCATACCTACAAACATTATCACAATCTTACGCAATTCAACCCAAATCTTCATTAAGTAAATGAATCTGCAACAGGATGGGAAAATATTGAAAGCGGTCAATAGATTTAACACTTGCAGGTCCCATACATAAGAGTGCATTAACAAAAAAGTAGAGTTATTTTACTTTTTAGATTCAAGAAACAAAGCATAAAAATGCTTAGCTAACTGGCACATTTTGGCGTAATCTTTCATATGGCTTGGAGCGAAAATGTTGTAAGTTACATTGCTTTTTCATTTCTGGTCCCAGCGCTTGTAATTTGGTTTTTGGGTGGTAATCAAGCAAATAACTACTGACCTCCAGTGGTCATCCTTTTTTCTATCCAAAAATAAAAACAATGCTTAGCTAACTGGCACATCTTGCATTTTAAAGAATGTGCATTTACTCCAAGAAACAAGGTAGGAAACATTTAAATAACATCGGAAAACTAAGGTGCTCCAGTCTATAATGCCATATGAGTACCCCATCTCCTCCTTTAATGATTCATTCACAAATTCATAAAGAGTAAAAACAACTCTAATTCATAATCTATAACAGTGACAAGAGAACAACTCTCATTGGGGGCATGTAAAGACCACTGGAGACCATACCAATCCTAATCTTCCTCCCTATCACCAAATCCTCACACATAATGATCATCTAATGGATCAGTCTACAGTTAAGCCATTTTGCAATTTATTAATAGATAACAGATTTAAAGGATGACTTGGAACACAAATGCATCACTATGAAGAAACTGATCGAAGATGGATATATTCCTTTTACCTGCAACAAAAATGTTAGAGCCATCTGACATAGCTACCTAATTAGAACCAAGTTTGTACCGGCAAAAAAGCCTTGCATTCCCAGTCGTATGATTAGGTGCTCCACTCTTAATAATCTGGACATCCTTACTAGAGCCTGATGGATCATGACCTACCTTTTCCTAAGCAAAAAGTGCATGTTTGAGATTCTGAGCATCAGAAGTGTCCTCTTTGGCTAATATGGCCCTAAAGAACATTCCCTGCACCTTCAAATCAGGTCCTCCATTAAATCGTGGAGAGTCAACCTCCCCGAAGGCCCTTCCCTGCACAAGTGCTATCAAATGATATAGCTACACTAAGCTTCACAATCCAAACTCTACCATTATTCTTCAGGTTGGGCTTCCCTTTTGATTTTTTTCTTTTGTCAAGATCCCAACAGTAGTCAATGGTATGACCATTCTGGTGGTGCTGAGAGTGCTTCCTAGTGCTCCATGCATTATGAAGATTAGCTTCATGACTACTTGAGCCATGGTTCAAAAGAGAAAAATGTCTATCCTTTTTGACACCAGTGGACTTTGACCCAACAATCGGTACCTCTCCTTATCTGCCTCCACTTGGAAGTAGATTTCTTCATTGCTAGAGATTTTAGGTGCATTAAGAATATAACTCCTCACACCTTCAAAATCAAGTTTTAGGACTGCCAAACAGATGGTCTGATTTTTCCATTCACTCCAAAAATCAATTATGATCAACAGTGCATCCCAAGTATGGTAATCCAAGCCCTCCTACTTGAAGTTCAAAGCACCTAAAGTGGACGGATTTCCCTAATGAAGAGTGTACATGTCCCTCAGGAGGTACTAAATGCAGAATTCCCTTTTCTTGTGGCTGTACACACTCTCAGGAACTTCCCATCTCTCTTGTGGTTTTCTTAAGGCTAGATATTGAACCTGAGTGGAAATTGACTTGACTATCCATGTTTTCACCTGGCTATCCTTTAGGTGCCGCTTCTCCCGACTAATCCACTGACCCAAGCTGCTTGGTATCGTCACTATACCCAATCATCCCCTGCAAGCAATGCTATCTCAACCACAAACTATAGAAGGTAGATATCCTTGGTCAATTTTACTATGGTAATTTGAATGGAGTGTTCCAGAAAGCAACCAAGTAGGTCGAGTATGTGGCCGCATACTCATCAGCGCTACCCTCTTCACACCAAGTATCCTCAGGATATAGGTAGCTGATTTTGTAATAGAAATCGGTAAAGAACCCAATCGAGTAAAAAACTTACCCGACCCCAAACCCATTTGCCTGATAAAACAAAACCCATTCCCCCCTATCTCAACAAAAACCCCTCACGATTGAACAAAACCCCAATTGAAACCCAGAACCCCCCCCCCCCCCCCAACCGTTCCCCAGCACCTGATTTCCCCAAAGCACTTGAAGTTTGACCTCTGAAGGAGGTGGCAATAAGTAGCAATCACTAGCAATGGGTGGTCTTGGCAATGAACCTGGTCAGTGGTGGCAACATGGAGCTTCTCTCGATCGGTAGCAGGCTCAACTCGGGTGATAAGTAGTAGCTTCTCTTGATTGATGAGTCAACTCGAGTGAAGGGAGGCACCTAAGGTTTGTGAGAGTTCTTTTTATGTGTGAAACTTAAGTTTTATTTTTTTAGCCCTTCTCTTGTTAATATGGCTTTTAGTTTTGAAACCTAGGATTAATTTAGGTCTGCTATGTGTTTTTTGGTTGATAAATAGGGGCCTTTTGATGATTGGCATGATTTAGAATATATTTTAGGTCTAATTTAAAAAGAAAGGTATTTTAGTTCAAATTTTGTTATACACTGATTGTTATGATTTTAGGTGTAAGTTTAGATCTCATTTTAGTTGTTGTTGATGCTTATTATTTATGTATTGTTTGTCAAAACACATTTTAAAAACTTGGCTACTTATTTTATATTTTTTAATATCAAAAATACAAATCACATACTCATCCGCATACCATATACTTTCTATGTGGTGACCCAACCGATCAAATAATGCATACCGACTTCCTAAACCTTGTTTGACTGCTCACATTGTCTGGACCCGTCATTCGCCAAAAATCGAAATTTTCCTTAGACAATGCCAACTATGCTAGAGGTGGTGAATCTCAAGCCAAGAGCAACCAATCATAGATCTTAAACCACCAAAAAGAAACTTGAAACAAGAGTACAAGACTTGAACATGACAGCAAGATCCAAAAAAGGAGGAAAACAGGCAAGATTGAGGGCAGGAACAAAGAAACAGCCAAAAAGGAATTCAGCTTAACAGAATTCAGATTAGATCTCAACCCACCCACCAACCACTGCCATGGATCATCTAAGCATCATTGCTACTAGAACACCTAGTAGTGCCACCAAGGAAAAATCCAACATCGAGAAGAATAGTTGAGCCATTGTGGAATGAGAAAGGGGATTGTCAATGGTTTTTCCTTTTTTTTTTTTGAATGGTGGTTGTCAAGGGCTATTCAGCCAAGAAACTCCTCACTGAATCTTTTTCATGAAACTCCTTGAGTATTTTCCAAGATGTTTTTTTAGGTTGAACCCAAGATTAAGTAATTTATGATATTAGAAATGGATTTCATAGTATACAGGCTTTAAGCCAGGATATTCTCAACATATTATGAAGAATCCATGACAAGCCCTCAAACTTGACCAGGTGTTGATCATTTTCTTCTTTTTTTTTTTTTTTTTTAAGAGTGATCTTGTGGGTTCTAAACCTACTTTGAACTCTACATGATGGGCATCACAATATGTCCATCAAAATTGTGGAAAGAAGTCCTAGTTATGGAATGATTAGTTACATGCAATAAGACCAAGGTCCCACAATTGTTTTTAAGATATTGGATAAGATGGAGTAGGAGAAGTTCCAATGCACCAGCTGCTAAAGAAGGGCCCTACTCAGGCTAACTTATTGAGCTACTACTCAAGCACCACAACGAAGATCTCACATCACAATGGACATTTATGTGAACATGGCTTCTGTTAATGTTATCAAAATGTGAGAATTGCTACTTCTGGAGGTGTAATTCCACGTGGACTACCACATGGCACAGTTGCCATATGGACCTGTGTCAGCAGGTCCAAGTCCAAGGTCATGTGGCCTGTTTTAGGATTTAGGTTGGTGGCTTGCATGTCAAGCTTTGTGCCACATGTGGCAACTTCTTTTAGTTAGTTAGAGTCCAATTTAGGATTGAGATAAATTAGGAATAAATTGATTGATTGGGATATGATTTGTTATGATTGAGATTTGATTTAGGTTTAGGTTTAGATCTCTTTAAATAAAGATCAACATTTAATTGTTTACCATGAGTTGCATTAATAAAATTCCATCTTCTTCAACTCCCCTTGCCGCCAACTTTCTCTCTCGATTCTCGTGCACAACCACCACCCGTGGTATCTCCACGTGCCAACTCCACCTCGCTCCCATTGCAAATCCTCACATGCCACGTGGTAGCTATCCTAAGGCCAATAGGGCCACCGGTTTTGGAGTCCTATGGAGTCTAGTAGGAATTGTTTTTCCTAGTTGGCAACTCTAAATTTAGTTTATTTGTTTTTGGAGGTTTTGTAAGATTTGGTCTAAATCTAGAAGATTTGATTAGATCTTTTAGTTGAGTCTATTCTTAGCAAATAGGAATATGTACTCTCTATTTAAAGAGAGTCTTTCCTATGATTTGAAGTTAAGCAATACAATTAATTCTTCTACAATCAAGTGCTCCTCTCCTCTCTTCCTTCCACAAGCACAGTCGGCCACAAGGGAAACCCTTGCAGCCTGCACATGTTCCAACAGGCTGGTTCAAGTCTAAACCGGCCATTCTCAAGCCTCTGCAGGTGCTCTAGCAACCCAACCGACCTGCAATCAGGCCCATACATCAGGAAGGTGGTTCCCTTGGTCCACAGGACTTGTTCCCAAGGTCCAGGATGACTGGCACCCAGACCGGTCCATATCAGACGGTTCATTAAAGCAGCCACAAGGTTGCTCTCCCCCTCCGTGCATTGACAGCCCCTTCATTGAGATGTTTTTCCTGCGTACAGGAGTCTCCACGCACCGCTTCCACACCAATTCTTGGCATAGTATCAGAGCCTACGATCTAGGCTCCTGTGTGTGTAGAAGATCCAACTACTCGGTGGTGATTCGTGGATCCGAAGAAGTCCTCGAATCCAGCAACTTGTGCGGAAAAGAAGGCCAAGAGATAGTAGAATCTACCACGATCATCGGAGATGCTACGCTCGACCCTGGAGCAAGCAAGGTGGTTGTCTT
Source organism: Thalassia testudinum (assembly GCA_037157565.1). Taxonomy (NCBI): domain Eukaryota; kingdom Viridiplantae; phylum Streptophyta; class Magnoliopsida; order Alismatales; family Hydrocharitaceae; genus Thalassia; species Thalassia testudinum. The sequence goes on from JAZHRO010000036.1 coordinate 141,804,663, forward strand.
CGAGACAACCATCAAATTGAGTGGTGCCGCCAATTACATCTTGCGAGCTCGAGCCTTCAGGATCTTCATTGGCGAACAAGAGAAACTCAGTATTCTCCTGGAAGAGGCACCAGAGTTCAAGGACGAAAAGAAGAAGCATGAGAAAGAGAACTACGTCGTCATGAATTGGCTCATGAACTCGATGAACCCAACCATCGCTTTGAATATGCTCTATAAAAAGAGCGCCTTCAAGATATGGACGACCCTCGAGAAGAGATATGCTTGCACCTCGAGCAACGCCCGCATCACCGAGCTTTACACCTATATTTGGACGGGCAATCAAGGAGATCTCTCCTTAACAAAGTACTCCGAGAAGATGGAGGCGGTGTTCAAGGAGTTGGATATCTACGAGCCTCTCTATTGCGACAAACAGGGAGAGGCACATGCAGTGTGGCAATCTGCAAAGTTTTTGTCGGGATTAAATTCCTGCTATCGAACTGCACGCAATCAGATTCTCTCTTCAGAAGGGAAGATGGATCTGGAGGCCATCTTCTACCGTCTCCTCAAGATGGAGATCCCTAAGGAGGCAGACGAGCCAAAGAGCGAGAGTTCCGCGCTTACTATATCAGAAGTGAGTACAGGATAAGGACGAGAGCATGCACGTAGATCTGGCCATGTCTACCCACAGTGCCAACACTGTGGACAAAATAATCATCTACAAGACAAGTGTTGGGTGAAGTACAGGAGACCACCACATGAGGCTACTAGCACCTCGTGTATCGACTCCCTTCTGAAGATTTGGAGAAGCTTCGAGTTCTTCTACGGGAAGACAAGTCCACAGCAACCATCACAACAACCACCCAGGTTGCCACAGAAGCAACGACTTCGGAAATCGCAAAAGCACTCACCATCGATTTGTCCAAGAAGAAGACCGAGATCTTCGCCCTCAGAGAAGAAGATGAGTGGTGGGGCATCTAGCTTCACCAATGGAAGGCCAAGTCGTCGGCCTCACGGCCTTCGACTTGAGGGGGAGTGTTGGGATTAGTGAAGGGCCACGTGGCAGTTATCCAAAGGCCAATAGGGCCACCGATTTTGGAGTCATATGGAGTCTAGTAGGAATTATTTTTCCTAGTTGGCAAGTATAAATTTAGTTATTTGTTTTAGGAGATTTTGTAAGATTTGGTCTTTACCAAATTTAGAAGATTTGATTAGATCATTTAGTTGAGTCTATTTTTAGCAAATAGGAATATGTACTCTCTATTTAAAGAGAGCCTTTCCTATGATTTGAAGTTGAGCAATACAATTAATTCTTCCACAATCAAGTGCTCCTCTCTTCTCTCTTCCTTCCACACGCACAGCCAGCCACAAGGGAGACCCTGCAACCTGCACGTGTTCCAGCAGGCTGGTTCAAGTCTGAACCGGCCATTCTCAAGCCTCTGCAGGCACTCCAGCAACCCAACTAGCCTGCAATTAGGTCTGTACATCAGGCTGTTGGTTCCCCTGGTCCACAGGACCTGCTCCCAAGGTCCAGGAGGACTGGCTGCACCCAGTAGCCAGTCCAAGGCTCCCAGACCGATCCATATCAGGATTGGCCGGTCCATTAAAGCAGCCACAGGGCTGCTCTCCCTCTCCGTGCATTGACAGCCCCTTCATTGGGCTGCTTTTCTCACGTACGGGAGTCTCCACACTCCGCTTCCGCACCAATTCTTGACAGTATCAAAGTGGGTTTCTCCCAGGATCTAGGAGCATGCATGGAAGAAAGAAGAGAGAGGAGAAGAGTCCACACATGAGAGAATCTCTTATGCATGAACCCTTCACACATCACTCAAGGCCATGTGGTTCATGGCTTCATCTGGCGTGGGAGTTCTCTCCAAGAACTCCTTAGAAAACCTCGGCACATCCAATGCCTTACGTAGAGCACAGAAGTAGGGGGAGGTTCATTGTTCGGAGAAGATGGTGGAGAACGAGACTCGGGTGTCAACAGCAGAAGGCAAGGTGATCGTACAAGGGATGACCATCAAGCTTCAAGGCACATCCAACTATGTCCTACAGGCTAGGGCATTCAAGATCTTCATGGGTGGACAGGAGAAGCTCCACGTGTTGCTTGAAGATGCTCCTGAAGTCAAAGACTCATCAAAAAAGAAGCTTAAGAAGGATAATTATCTCGTGATGAAGTGGCTGATAAACTCAGTCGATCCTTCCACCGCCTCCAACATGCTATAGAAGTCAACGTTCGAGATGTGGGATTCCTTGGAGAAGAGGTACTCTAAGAAGTCCAGCAATGCCTGCATCACTAACATTTATGCTTGTACAAGGGAATCTCCCCCATGATGAATAATACTCGAAGATGGAGGTGCTATTTGAGGAGCTTAAGATTTTCGAGCCAATCTACTGCGACAAGCAAACCACCACATGTAAGAGGTGGCAGGCAGCGAAGTTCCTATCGAGGTTACATTCCCAATATCAGTTGACGCATAATCAAATTCTCACCTTGGATGAGAAGATGGATCTTGAGATCTTGAGAAACTTGGAGAACATAAGGTGGAGACAATTACGGTGTCTGAGAACACTGCATTAGCCATTATTGTGGTGGTGTAGGACATGGGAAAGGACAAGGCTGAGGCTCAAGCCGAGTCTTCCCACCTTGTCAGCACTACAAGCACACGAATCATCCACATGACAACTATTGGGATATGTTTGGGAGGCCTCCACATGGCACATCTAGTTCCCAACGTGAGTTCTCTCTCTCTCTCTCTCTCTCTCTCTCTCTCTCTGAGATAGAGAAGATCCGAGCAATGCTTCAAGAGGATAAGAAGACTACAACGACTATTGCGAGTTGACAACTATTGAGTTTGCGCATGAGGCAGTGACTTCAGAGGTTGCACAAGGACTCTCTATGGCTTTCAAGCACAAGAAAGCTCGAGTGTAGAAAATGATGAAGAGTAGTGGGGGCTCTAGCCTCATCACAAGTCTGCGACTTACTCTAGCCTCAACTTTAGGGGGAGTGTGAAGGTGTAATTCCACGTGGACAGGCCACATGAACCTGAGTCAGCAGGTCCAAGTCCAAGGTCATGTGGCCTGTTTTAAGGTTTAGGTTGGTGGCTTACATGCTAAGCTTTGTGCCACATGTGGCAACTTCTTTTTATTAGTTAGAGTCTAATTTAGGGTTAAGACAAATTAGGAATAAGTTGATTGATTGGGATATGATTTGTAATGATGATATTTGATTTAGGTTTAGGTTTAGATCTCTTTAAATAGAGATCAACATTTACTTCTTTTCCTTGAGTGGCATTAATAAAATTCCATCTTCTTCAACTCCCCTTGATGCCAACTCTCTCTCTCTCTCTCTCTCAGTTCTTACGCACAACCACCACACGTGGGATCTCCACTCGCCAACTTCACCTCGCTGCCATTGTGAATCCTCACATTACTTAAGTGCATATTTATTTTTCTAACTTTTCGCTCACTTTCCTTTTGGAACACTTACGTAGATAGTAATAGTAAAGTAAGATCAAAGTGGAAGTAGGATGTAGAAGAAACAAAGCAAAAAATGAAATAATATAATAAAGATTAATCCATGCCATGATTTTGTTTCTCATTGCAATAGCATATGTTGGTTTTGTATTCATAAACTCGATTCATCAAGTGAAATCTATATAATTTTTATCGATTTGTACAAACAAAAGTTATATTGTGGCATGATACCATATTTGAATGTTTTTTTTTTAAAAGAACCATATTTGAATGTTTTAAAACATGATTTCATGGTTAGCAACTCCACAATGGTGATTATTTGTGTAATATGAGAGAAGGTTGTAGTTTACTAGTTTTATATTTGATGTTGGGTTGTCTCTTCGTTGTTATTTTATTAGAAATTGGAGTAAAGAGATAGTTGGATGTGTTAGTTAATATGTAGTAACTAGGAATGCGAATAACAACCGCAAAAGCCATGGTTATTCAACCCACACTATTCATCTAAACGTGCCAACTCCTCCTAAATCCACCCACTAACCCTCATCTAAATAGGGCCTTGAAAAAACCAAAAGATCCCCAAAATTTAGATCCTTAATTAAGGGAATTCTAAGGGTCCAATTTCCTATATTAATATATAGTATAGCCTGTGGACAGGTACCTGTTCAGGTTACCGTTCACTGGCTTTTTTATTTTATAAATTTTGAGATACTTGTTTGGCAACAAAAATTCCTAGTGTGGTGGCCGGTGGAAGAGTTTGTTGTACATGAAGTTAAGAGTTCGAAACCTGTTGGAGGTCAATTGAGGTGGGTGGTGGGCACTTCATTTTTCATTGTCATTTCAGAGTTTAATTTTAAAATCATTGGCTATGAATATACATTAGTTATGAGACTTAAATATAGATTAGTTAAAAATCTATGTAATGTCTTTATATTTTTCCTTATTTTGATCGTTTTAATGACATTAAAGGATTACTACTTATTAAAGCAAGCGCCATTATTGGGTACTTTGACACAAATGATGTATGGTCAATTTTGCGAAAGCACCACTTATATTAAACTCTATCAAGATGATTTACTAATATGTTACCTGATACTTTTGACGTGAAGTTCTTATTACAAAATTGTCATCATCATTATATATATGTAGATGCTATTGTAAAGTTGTATAGTCAATTTTACAAAAGCACCACTTATATTAAACTCTAGCAGGATGGTTTATTAATATGTTACTTGGTATTTTTGACATGAAGTTCTTATTATAAAATTGTCATCATCATTTTTATATATGCTTACATGCAATTGTAAAGTTGATCAACTTTACAAAAATGCAACTTGGATTTAGCGCTAACATGATGTATGTAATGCTCTTTATATTTTTCCTTATTTCTATGTTTTTAAAGACACTCATGTGTTACTATTTATCAAACAAAGAATCATTATCAGATACTTTAACACAAATGATGTGAAGTCAATTTTACAAAAGCCCTACTTATGTAAGTTCCATCAAGATGATTTGCTGATATGCTACTATTTTTCAAAAAAGCACCATCGAATTTAGGTACTCTTTAACACGGACGACGTAAAGTTCTTATAACAAAATCACCTCATCAATTTTATATATACGTAAATACTATTGCAAAGTCAATCAATTTTACAAAAACGAAACTAGAATTTTATGTATTTATCAAAAATCTACTTAATGCCCTCTATATTTTTCCTTATTTCCATATTTTTAAAGACATGCATGTGCTACTATTTATCAAACAAAGCACCATTATTAACCATAATGATGTAAAATCATTTTTTACAAAAATGCCAACTATATTAAGCTCTATCAAGATGATTTGCTAATATGCTACTATTTTTGGAAAAGTCACCATCAAATTTACACTCTTTAATACAGATGACATAGAGTTCTTATTACAAAATTGCCACCATCATTTTTATGTATACGTAGATGCCAGGTTGATCAACTTTATAATAATGCCAGTTGGATTTGGCACTAACAAGATGTATTTGCTAAAGAACTAAATACACATTTTGTTTGCTAGAAAATAACAAGGGAGAAATCACAATTATAAGATTTAGATATAGATTTTTAAAATCCATAATTCCTTTGCTATTTTCCCTTATTTCTGTCTTCCTAAAGACACCATATTTTAGTATTTATCGAAGAAAACACTACCAAGTTTAACTACTTTTTTGCAAATGACAAAGTTTTGGCATTACATAATTCTCATCATAATTTTTTATATTTACAAGGATGCTGTTGCAAAGTTGATCAACTTCGCAAAAAGAGCATTTCAATTAAACCCTATCAAGATAATCTACTATTATTAAAAAAATGATCATCTTTATCGTAGATTATATTCTACACCCAAATAAATGTCTTGCATCGCTCTTTCCTCACTTAATTCAATCCACTTTACTTCACCACTTGATTTTGCTATTGTTTCTTCATTTCAATATTGTGCAATCAAATAACCTCAACAAAGTCATCCAAAAGAAAACTTTCACCACATTGTCTCACCTCTATTACACATTTTACCTTCCCAAATTTGCAATCATCGAGTACAACCAGTGTTTAGTTGTCACATATTAATCAAATGGCATTTTTTAACAAAGGTATATCAGAAGTGACATATATGAATTCAGAATGTATAATGACATGTATATAATATTAAAAGTTTTTTGTGGCATTTATATAAAAATTAAGGGAATTCAAAAAGTAAATTATGTAGGATTAACATCTATGATTTGTAAAATGTGGGATGACTTTTAAGAGAATTTCTTATGTGAAAATTATAATAATTTTTTCATTTAAATATGGGAAATATTACGATATAGTACTTACATGATTATAATAAATTTGTTGCAGTTAGTAGAAATACAAATTTAGCTCAGGTATTTTCCTGTGCAAAGCACGGGTACTATACTAGTCTGTTGTTCCATGAATTGGCACAGGGATGAACTGAACAGATAAATCAGTACGAAAATAACACAACAAATCTAATGAATTGCATATCAAAAAGAATGTATTGTATCTTTTTTTCCCTTTGAAAAGGAGAATGATCCAACAAGGCTAATACTGTAAAAATCTCTTATAACCGAAAAAAGCCCTAAAATGTCAATTAAAATGATATTTACTAATAAAGAAAAATCACTAGGTCCATGCAATACAGGGACTGACCTTTAAAGGGATTGAAAGGTCTGCTGTGCGCAATATAGCCTCTGCAATACCATGTGCATACCATGGCTGCTTGGAAATGCATGAGACAAATAAAGAATGTTGTTCAGATAACAATATCCTTGAATTCAAATGATCAAGGAAAATAGAAAGCATTCTTCTAGAATAGAGCTTATATCAGTGGATAATGTACAAAATTTTGCTACAGATGACTTGTAAAACATGCTCTGCTGAAGTATGTCAAGAATGGAATAAATACACGTTGACTCTATCTTGTAAGCTAAACCCTTAATCTTATATTATTGGTGAACCTCGTCACTGCATCCTGCTTCTTAAACATTCAAAATGATCAAATTTCCTCTAATCATGCAGAATACTCCCCTCCTTACCAATGAGCCTGCTTTAGAAGCATCAAACAGGGTATATCATAAGCAAAGCCCTCACTCTGGAGAACCTAAGCCCTTTCCAAAGTGAGGCTCGAAATAACTAGATATTCCGATGTACTCTAGTGGGCTTCTTTATAAGTTGATGGATGTCTTATACTTGCCCCAGGTACATACAGCAGATGCCTACAAGATACATAAGCCAGCTGGTATCATCATGTACTTTATTTTCACCATAAACAGGAGCCCTGGAACCCATGAAGACAGCTACTCTCTCAAGCCACTTAGACATACTTCCTTTGCAAAAAACCCACTCTTCTTACTTCTGGCAACTTCCTTCCCAAACAAGTAGCTAAGTTTTCCTAATAAATTAATGATCATTAGTGATAATGTTTCTTCTAGGAGATAACTGAGTAAAGCTAGTCTGATAGCATATTATACAAGTTATATCCAAGTTACTAGCATTAACGATTAATCAGAAATAAATAGGAAATATTGAATTCTGACTAGGGTACTGACTCAAAAAAGCAACAATATAAACATTCACATAAATGTGTAGTACCAACATAGTGGCATCTAAGGCATGATCATATGCTAGTGGCACTCTGGGTTCTGGAATAGCCTAAATAGACACATGATGGCACTCACAGAAAACGTACCCTATACTTGATGGCCCTGGCCAAGAACTTATCCCTATCGAAACTGAGAATGTGTACCAAAAAGCACAAACAAACAAGGACTCTGGAAAGATTAATAAGGTATTTTGCCCCATAACAGAGGAGTGGCATCCCATTTATGAAATACCGCATATTTGGTATGGCATCCAGCATTTAAGTGGAGTGCAAATTGGTTTCTAAAATCAAAGAGCAGGCAACACCAATGAGACTCTGCAATAACATTGTGTTGCGAGGTATGAGCACAGCTATTCTTGTGATCAATCCTATAATACTGGTAAAGTGAAGATAAAACACCGATACATGTATTAAAAGCATCACCCTATCCATGCCCATCTAACTAATGATTGCTCTAGAATGGCTAATATCAAATCAGAAGATCGAGAACCAGAGACCTTATCCCTTTCCTTTCACTTATGGGCCAATTCAGTTGAGCCTGAACTACTGTGGAAAATGACTGGGGAAAGAATATGGTATAACTAGAGAACCTTCCAACTACAGGACCCAGACTCATTATTTATTTCTGTGAGGAATCGGGAAATCGTAGCGTGGTTCTTGGATGCATGAAACACCCACGCGTGAAGGGAGGATCACCGGGATGTTACTGTTCACGTGAACGCTAACAGGGAGAAGAAGCACGTTGAAGGAGAGGAGAGGTGGAGCCTTTTTATTGTTAGAAATATAATTCATTGACTCAAAAATAAACGAAGCGATTGCTCTTCTTTTAAAGAGAACAACTCTTCTATAAAAAAGGCAAACACTTAACAAATCCTATTTCTAAATTAGGTAATCAGAACTCCTAATCCTAATTTACTAAATAAGAAAATTAGAATATTTGACTCAAACAAATTGCCATAAGTTGGCACAAAATCTTGGCAAACAAACCAACAAAATATCTAATGGCCACACTGCCTTATTAGGATTTCAAGTAGCCTACCACGTGGACTGAGCACTTGGCAATGGGGCCACATGGCAGTCCACATGGCATTTTATACTCCACAAGCCCCCTCAAGTCAAAGCCGGTGGAGGTCTAAGACTTGCTCAGTATTAGTGAGGCTAGAGGCCCTACCACTCTTCATCATCTTCCAAGTTGGTGTAGTTACTCGGGTCACCTTTAGATGAGCCCATAGTAGCCACAGTGAAGCCTTTTGCAATCTTTGAAGTCATTACCTCCTTGACAACCGCCAAAGTTGTTGCGATAGCCGTCGAGGTCGATTTGTCCCCTCTTAGTAGGTATCGAAGTTTCTCTAGATCCACCGAGGAGAGAGAGAATTCTTGTGGCATAGCAGACATCCCACATGTAGGCCTTCCATATTTCACCCAACATTTGTCTGGTAGGTGATTGGTTCAATTGCAATGAGGGCAAGGTGGGTAAACCTTACCTGCTCCCGACCACCTCCTCTTCCGGATCCAGAGCCACCCTCAGTAGTGGCTAAAGCAGTAGTCATTGTGACCTCAAGAGTTGTGGTCTCTGCATCAGCAACCTCAACTTTCTCGAAGCGATAGTAGATCATCTCGAGATCAATGCCTTCGTCAAGGGTGAGAATCTGATCTCGTGCAGGATGATAACGGGAATGTAATCCCAATAGAAAGTTGCATGCCTGCCATCTTGTGCATGACTCCGCCTGCTTGTCACAACAAACAGGCTCGTAAATCTGAAGCTCCTCAAATAATGCATCCATCTTCGTGTAGTATTTGTCAAGGGGTAAATTCCCTTGACTAGTCCAAATTTGCACATGAATGTCGACGATACGAGCATTGCTGGACTTCTTAGAGTATCACTTCTCCCAGGAATCCTAAATCTCAAGCGTCAAACTCTTGTAGAGCATGTTCGCCACGATAGATGGATCGACTAAGTTTATTGCCTAATGCATCACCATGTAGTTTTCCTTCTCCAACTTCTTCTTGGATGCATCCTTGGTCTCAGGTGTCTCCTCCAGTAGCACGTGTAACTTATCTTGTCCACCTACAAAGATCTTAAATGCCCTCACCCATAGAATGTAGTTTGAGGTGCCTTGAAGCTTGATAGTTGTGCCCTGAACAAGCACCTTCGCCTCTCCAGTGGTGATTTGTGCTTCAGCTTCCAACATCCTCGCTTTCGTTAAACAAGATCTTGTCTCTATTTTTACAGTTTGCATAAGTCACTAGATGCATGAGAGACGAGTCTCTCAAGGAATCTCCTTCTTGCCTCTTTAGGCCTTGTGTTGGGAATAAAACCAGCCACGTAGCACTGCCACATGCAACATCTCAGGGCCCATATGGGCTGTCGATTTTGGTGGTCCAAAAGATCAAATTTGGAGTCTTCTCTTATTTATTAAGTTTGTTATGAAAATATGTTAGGAGATTTGCAAAGATTTGGTTGTTCCAAATCTAGAAGATTTGATTTGATTTGATTAGTTAAGTCTATTTTTAGAAGTAGAAATATGTACTCTCTATATAAAGAGAGCCTTTCCAACTATTTTGGGTAAAGCAATAAAGCAAATTCTTCCAATCGAGCTCTCTACCTCTCTCTCCACATGGTGGCTCTCTCTCTTCCTCAAATAGCCACGCAACTGCAGTAGCCATAACAGGGAAATTCCTCCCTATTTCCACGTGAAATCAGTCACATCATGGACTATTCTCCACGCCAATCAAGCCTCCATGCTTCCCACGTGCACGCCAATCCTCAACATGGTATCAGAGCAGGCGATCTAGGCTCTTCCAAGGAGTTTCTGCATGCACAGGAAGGAGAAGGGAAGAAAAGCCACATTGTGCATGACTTTTTCCCTAATGGACAACAACCACACGTGGACCTTCCCTTCTGTTGGGTCACGCACAAGAAGTCTCATCTTGTGCGTAATTCCCGCGGGTATCCGAACCTCGTGTGTCGAGGTATCTTCGTCAACATTAAGAGTTCTCAAAGAACTCCTTGAAGGCCCTTGGCGCCTTACGCAAGGCCCAAGGGGTCAAGTAGGGGACTCCGGCGAGTGGTTTCTCTCACGCATCCAAGCGCCTTACGCGGAGTGTACAAGCAGAGAAAGGCTCGTTGTTGAAGACAGAGATGACCGAAGGCGAGAATCAGATCAACACCGATAAAGGAAAGGTGATAGCTCAAGGCACCACAATTCCACTTCAAGGTGCCTCAAACCACATCTTATGGGCTCAAGCATTCAAAATCTTCGTGGGAGGACAAGACAAGGTGCATGTCCTCCTTAAATAAGAAACTAAGACCAATGATTCCACGAAGAAGAGAGTTTATCAAGTTGCGTAAAGAAGAGATGACTACTCCAATAGCCACGACTACAAAGGTTGCCAGAGAAGCAACGACTACAGAAGTGGCAAGAGGATTCACAATCACATCAAAAGAAGATGGTAGAGCATCTAGCCACACAAAGTAGCCTCTAGAAGAGCACCACGACTACATCAACTTCTTCACTTTCTCTTGGTGATCTTGGCTCAAAGAAAAGCCGAAGGTCTTTGCAGGCTCAAGAGCAAGACACCATACTTCTGGAGGAGACATGTGGAATCCTCTAACACATCAGGGACCGCCGAGATGAAGAGCTCAACTCTTGAGCATAGAAGCACGAAGATCATCCTCAAAAAAAAATCTCAAGAAAAAGAACGATGTATTAGCAAGTTATCGGCCTCTCGACCTCCGACTTGAGAGAGAGTGTTAGGAATAAAACTAGCCACATGGCACTACCATGTGGCAAACCAGCAAGCCATGTGGCAAGTGCCACGTGGCAGCATCTCAAGACTCATGTGGATTGTCGATTTTGGTGGTCCAAAAGGCCAAATTTGGAGTCTTTTCTTATTTGTTAAGTTTACTATTTTTAGCAAATAGATTTTAGGAAAATATGTTAGGAGATTTGCAAAGATTTGGTTGTTCCAAATCTAGAAGATTTGATTAGATTTAATTAATTAAGTCTATTTTTAGAAGTAGGAATATGTACTCTCTATATAAAGAGAACATTTCCAACTATTTTAGGTAAAGCAATAAAGCAAATTCTTCCAATCAAGCTCTCTACCTCTCTCTCCACGTGGTGGCTCTCTCTCTTCCTCAAATAGCCATGCAACTACAGCAACCATAACAGGAAAATTCCCTGTTTCCATGTGAAATCAGTCCCATCGTGGATTATTCTCCACGCCAATCAAGCCTCCACACTTCCAACGTGCACGCCAATTCTCAACACCTTTCATAAGGCACCTTTGGTCCTTCAAGGAGTTCTTAAGAGAACTCCCACCTCAAGTGAAAATGACACGAACCATGAAGCCTTGTTGGCACGTGTGGAGTTCACACACAAGAGAAGGCTCTTGTGTGTGGACCCTCCCCTTTCTCCTCTTAATCCATGTGTGTGAAGACTAAGGGCCCGAAAGAACCCGCTTTCATACCATGTAAGGAATCAATAAAGCGTAGCATAGTTCTTGGATGCATGAAACACCCACGCATGAAGAGAGGATCATCGGGTTGTTACTGTTCACATTGAACAATACATGTACTATTCACGTGAACAGTAATAGGGAGAAGAAGCACATAGGAGAGGAGAGGTGGAGCCTTGTTGTCGTTGGAAATATAATTCATTAACTCGAAAATAAATGAAAAGATTGATGTCCTTTTAAAGAGAACTCCTCTACGAAAAAGGCAAGCACTTATCAAATCCTATTTAACTCCTAATCCTAATTTACGAAATAAGAAAAATAGAATATTTGACTCAATCAAATTACCACAAGTTGGCACAAAATCTTGACAAATAATCCAACAAAATATCTAATGGCCACACAGCTTTATTGGGATTTCGAGTAGGCTACCATGTGGACTATCCACGTGGCACTTTCAATTCAGAATATTTAATTGCATTCCCTATGAAGGATCCCCCATCATGTTCCCTAACTAACATGCCCTACAGGCAAGCGTTGTAAAAGGGGGTGTCAGAGGAATGAGCTCATGCAACTTCTTAAGGGGAGATGTCCAAGATAGAGAAGCCACTAAATACTAGATCTTTCACATAGATATAAACATAATAATGACAAGTCACAAAAGCAAACTGTAGTAGTGGTAAGCAAATTGAGAGCAGCCCAAACTATGAAAACAGGGTTGTACGAGAGCAATATAATCATTGTGCTTCTAGGAAAAGTAGTGAAATGTTGCACCCTAGATGGTGAATACAGGTGCTAATCACTAAAGCCACCCAAATTCAAATTCAATAAGAAAACTTGAATCCAAATCCAATTCAAATTCATTTCAAAATTAAAAACATAGGTTTATATTCGATTATTAAGAATCCAAATATTAAATTTAATTCATTCATTATCCAATAAGGATCCTATTGAGAGATGTGGTATATTGTAATAGTACACTTAGTATCACATAGTGGAGCGAAAAAAAGTGTGTCGTGTGGGGAGCCTATAAATAGGTATTATACCCCTCATTTGTTTCTTGAGAAGAATACAACTATCAACCCTATCGGAGCCTTCTCCCATGATTTTCTCCCCGCTCTTCAGAAGTGGATTTCTCACGTAAACCCAAGTATTTCTTATTGTTTATGTTTTGATATCTTGTTACATTTTCGCTTTATATGTATTTTATAACAAGTATCAGAGAAAGTTGATCTTGGGTTCTCTTGTTAAAATATTATTATATCTTTATTCATGTTCTTGGAGGGGATGCCAACAAGGGCATCTCACAGCAATAGCCGAAGGTGGAATCGCATGGTGTGCAAGGAGGGGCATTACGATGTTGGCGATGTGAAGGTGCGGCATGCGAGATGAACCCAAGGCGACGAGAAGGTGAAGTGACCTTCCTCGTGACGTTCATCTCGCAAAGATCAGAGTAGCGGCATCACCGACCGTCAATAAAGGCACACGAGCAAGGTAATGCACGAGGAAGATGAGAAGTGCATGCGTAAGAGGAACAAACCGAGGAAGATTGATCTTGATCGTGATCAATCTCAAGATCACATGCACAAGTCCCGATGGCAAAGCTCCTCGATTTGATGACCCCGTTGGTGTAGATGACACAAGCGTCGATGTTGAGGGTGTCAGAGAAGATGACAATAATGGTGGCAACCACATGGTGAAGGTGGCGAGATCAATTACGATGATCGTGGCGAAGATCTTACTCATGCTCCATCGCCATCTCAGGCGAAGGTCGTGGAGGAAGTAAAGGGGGCGTGTATGGCTCTCATTTCTTCTATTGGATGGGTTTATTTGAACACCAAAAACCTAAACTAGGTGTTATTTGGATATTTTGGTGGCTTACCCATCTTTTTTTTATTTGCTAAAAAAAAGGAGAAAGAAAGAAGGCAAGGAGAGAAAAAACCAATGAAAAAGGGGGAGTTGTTACTGAGTTAATAAAAAAAAAAAGCGGTGAAGAAAAATAATTTTAAAAATGATGGATTTTTTTTTTCAAGGGAGAAGCTGTTCTTTATATTTTATTTTTCTCTATGTTTATTCTTCTCTCATACAAGTATGGGAGAAAGAGGGAGTGTAAGAGCTTATTTTGTAATCCCAAGAGAGACTCTTTTATCTTGAGGTCTCTATGAAAGAGGGACTTTTCAAAGTTCTAAAATGGGCAACACCAAATCAATCATCTATGGCTTATCTCCGAACTCCTACCTACACCTGTCTACAAACAAGTTGAAGTTGCAAAGAAGCCGGCAACACAAAATAGCCACATCCCGCAGCATTAGTTGAAGATGCAAAGAAACTAGCAACACAAGAGGCATGAGGAAGCTGTGACCCAATAACATCATTTAATTTGTAGTGTGTTTGTGCTTTGTAGAGTAGGGATATCTATTGTGCAAGTTAAGCATTCCATGCTCCAGCTTGGAGAATGTTGAGGGATGTCTATTGTAGTGGCATGTTTAGTACCACATAATGGAGCAAAGAAAAGTGTGGTGTGTGGAAGCTTATAAATAAACATTGTACCCTCCATTTGTTTCTTAAAAAGAATATAACTATCACCCCTATCAGGTCCTCCCGTATTTTTCTCCCTGCTCTTCGTGAATGGGGTTTTCATGTAAACCCAAGTATTTCTTTATTATTTATGTTTTGATATCTTGTTACATTTCTACTTTATATGTATTTTATAACAGATTTCCCAATTCAATTTTATATCTAAAGTCGTCAATTTGATTTAGAAAATAGCTTCCGTAGTTCAAAATTAATTCATTGAACACAAAATTCTTAATTTGTCTTTTTTTATATAAGTTTGATCTATATTTCAATGAGGACTTTACTTTCTATATGAATTATTGATTAGAACAATCAATGAAACATAGGTCTTTCTACATGATTGGTCAACTTGGATTTAAGTTTGATTTTTGGTTTTTACCTTTTTTACATGGTTGATCAAATTACAATTAGAGGTAACATAAGTTGGGGTTTCAAATGGGAAAATCTTATGCATGCATGTGTATCGATATAATATGTATATTATCAAATCAAATCATTTTTTTTCAATTCAACAAAAATAAGACTTGAATCATCAATTAATTTTATTAGAATCAAATTAAATCAAATTATTACCAAATCAAAGTTGAATTGAAATCAAATAATGTGATTTGATTAGCTTCCATTTACACTCCAACCCAAGTAGCATGGGGCATGTGGAATCTCATGTGAATTACCAAGGACAATCTTGCAAGGCTAAATACTCCTAGGTGATCGATAGAAAAGTAGCAAAGGTAAAGGTGAAAAGAACCCCCACTAGTAAGCTAAATAGAATGTGAAATTGTGAGCTCTCAACCAATGGAAGGAGAATAGAATCTTAATCACATGCCCTTCGAAGAATGATCTTATGACTCATAAGCAATGACTTGGTTAAGGGAAACCACCAAAGCCATAGTGAAAGTGCGTCTTCATCGACATAGAGTGGTTGTCACTGCCTATGGAGCCAACACTAGGTGCTCTTTTCATGACCTCCCCTAAGCATCCTTTTTTTGAGTACCAAAATATGCAATAAATCTAGTTAAAAATAACACGACTTTGACAATAGGAGCAACTATCCCCAACCTATAGGTTCACAACTTTAAAGAAAGGCCCAACCAATCGAAATCAAGAAGAAAAGTCCCTAATGCCACCTAGCAACTTTTAGTCACCACAACATAATAACAACTACTAGCTATTGCCTATGTTGTTTAGTGTTTCCCAATTAGCAATCTCCTAACAGTTCATAGCTAGTTGCCATGCAATGGCTTTTGGCAACTCCAAACTATGAGCTATTGATACCTTGTAGACTCCTAGTGACTCCAAGCCAATGCTAAGGACATGGATAGGGATGCAATAAGGTTAACAAGGAAGATGGAGCAAGGATGAAGGGCGGAAGGTGGAGTTTGAGGCTAAAACTCTAAAGGATATGCACTTCTCAGTCTTTAGAATGTGCCGCAAAATTTCCAACACCTAGACTTATCTGGAATATTCACAACATGTTGGCAATACTATGTTGGCAAATTAGATGGCCATTGCACCAACATATCTCAACTATATATGGGCTTCATACCCCAACATGGGGAGCATCGAAGTGTGCAACCCAAGCGAGACTTGTAGGTTCTGGTTTGTATGTGCATGTGTTGTGTGATATTGTGTGAGGGTTCATTGCGAGTGCTGGTGAGTGTCTTTTGTTAGGAGTAAGTGTTATATGTTGAGATCAACGCCCCTTCATCTGTTCGACGTATTTGCTCATCGCAATTCTCTTATAGGGATCATTCCATTTCGATGCAGGTTTTCTGTGATTATCATACCAGGCTAGAAAGTTGTCACTACTTCAATCACGCTTGAAGTCAATTAGTGCTCTTTGGCTACTCAACGCCACACTCTATTGCATGTAAATTCATCTTTCTTTCTCTCATTCATGAAAAAAGCCTCAAATTCAAATCATCACTTCCCCCTCAGAGGTCCATCCCTAGTTGGGGAGACTTTTTTGGGCCCCTAGACTTAGATTCAAGTGAGGGTAGTCCAATTAACTCACATAAAAAATTTATTTTCAATGGGCTTTGAATTGTATCCTTAACTCTCTCTTTCATCTCACGTTTCCTTTATCCACGATTGACAATTCTAAAACGGCTAAGCCTACGTTACATGCTATAGTACCTAGAATGACTACTGGAAAAAGATATAAAAGATCATTAGGCCATCCAGGTTCCCCATAATAATGATGCCCCGTTCCTTTCACCAATTTAGCTCTTAATATAAGATCATTCAAATTAGGTTTCTTTGTTATAATACCATGACAAAGGAAACAATAACTCATCGGAATCCTAGTCCCTCTTAATAGAGGCTAGAAAGGGAATCACATAGTGCTAGTAATAAATCGAGGTAAAGAGAAAATGCAAACATATAAAGACAAACCAAATATTCCAACATAACCAAGAGGGTAGATGACCTTTAAGAACCTAATAAACATGTATTTAGGTATATTGCTCTCCCAATCTAGCAACCAAGAAGGCCCAATGCCATGAACAATTTTTTTGTTAAAAACACAAAAAAAAAACTATTTAACAAACAAGAAAAGAATGATTGTCAAATTTCCAAACAATAATAAAATCAACCAACAGAAGGAGAAAGGCAAAGGACTAGGGACCAACTCTTCGTCTTCTCAAAAGTTACTAGGATTGTTGCTACCTTATACTTACAATTCTTTTCAAAAAATAATTACACTTAAAGGCAACAAGGAGCCACATCTACATCACTCACACATCTTCTAATGATCAAGTAACCAATGTTCAGCAAGTCACTTATGTGCTCCATCTTTAACCATTTTTATTCCAGGCTAAGCATAATTGTCATCTTTGCTATGGCTTAAGGGGAAGTGTCAAATTTTTCATTTCATCATTTGTATTATTTTTGTAAAGAAACAAAAAGATGCATTACTATCAAATGAAACCCTAGCCCTCTTTTATACAAAAGAGAACTGGGTTAATTACATAAGTATCCCCTCATGATAAAGAAAATATCAAACACCCCCTTATAACTCAACACTCCCCCTCAAGTTGGGGTGTATATGTTAATAAGGTCCAACTTGTTGCTCAAAAAATCATGACGTTTCTTCTTGAAAGGCTTGGTTAGAATGTCAACAACCTGTAACTGAGAAGATATATAAAAGGTACTTATCTTGGCCTCCAAAACCGCATCCCATATAAAATGGCAAGCAACCTCAATATGTTTTGTACTCTCATGGAAGACTGAATTGGAGGCAATATATGTTGTCGACTTATTATCACAATAGAATGGAATAGGGGTATCAACTAGCACCTTTAGATCTCGTAAGAAACCAACCATCCACACGATCTCACATGCAACCTGAGCCATGGACTTGTACTCTACCTCAACACTAGAGCAGGCAACCACACTATGTTTCTTTCTCCTCCACGAAATCAGATTTCCTCCTAAATAGACAGCAAAACCTGACATAGACCGCTAGTCCTCTATTGATCCCGCATAGTTTGCATCAGAGTAAGCCACAAGATCAAGAAAGCCACTCTTACTATAATACAGACCTCACCCTAAGGTGCCCTTCAGGCATCTCAAGATGAGACACACATCATGCCAATGGTTGTATCTAGGACTCTACATAAACTAGCTAGCACGGTTGACTGCAAAATTAATATCTAATCAACTAATAGTCAGATATAACAAACGACCAACAATATTGCGATACCTGGTAACATCCTCAAACAAAGGATCTGACTAATCAGAGGTATGACCAGCAGATGCCTCGATCGGTATCCTGGATGGCTTGGACCCAAGAAGTCCAGCCACCTCAAGAATTTGTAAGGTATACTGCCTCTGTGATAAGGGTAAGTCATCCTCCTAACGAACTATCCCCAAGAAGTAGCGAAGATCACCCAAGTCTTTGGTGACAAAGGTGGACTGAAGAAAGGCTTTCATCTCTGCTATCCCATCAATATCATCACCTGTTAAGATCATGTCATCAATATAGATTGCTAAAATAACAACTCTCCATGTTCCACCATGCTCAATCCTCCTAACAAATATAGAATGGTCAGTAGTAGATCTTTGAAACCCAATCTTCTTGACCTCTAAATTAAGCCTCTCAAACCAGGCTCGTGGGCTCTACTTTAGGTCATAAATGGCCTTACGTAAGCGACAAACAAGCTCCCCCTCACTGTCATAACCTGGTGGCTGCCTCATGTACACTTCCTCAGCTAAATCACCATACAAGAATGTATTTTTTATATCTAACTGATGCAAAGGCCATCTCCTAACCACAGCAACAAACAAAATAATCCTAATGAAGATAATACAAGTAACAGGTGAAAAGGTCTCAAGGTAATCCACACCATCTGTCAGGGTGAATCTCTTGGCAACAAGTTTAGCCTTATATCTCTCCATTGTCCCATCAGATATGTATTTAATGGTGTACACCGATCTACAACCAACAACTGTGGCACCCTCAAGACATAGAACAAGGTCCATGTTCTCTTGGTCTATAGCTTATACATCTCCTTGTCCATAGCTACTTTCCACCGCGGATCATGGAGAGCCTAAACAAAATATCTAAGAACAACTACAGTGGTAATGCAGATGCAAACTGTTTGTCCTCCTCCTGGAGATCAGATAGAGTAGTATAACGAGAAATAAGGTGAAGCGCAGTATCAGGTCTCCTCTGCACTGAATCCTCCTCTCTATCTAACTCACCCCTATATGTGGGGGTAACAAGCTGAGCTGGTTCCTCATCTGTAATGTCATCTAGCAGTGAACTCCTCAGATATACCTATGTGTCCTGTATAGCAACCTCTATGGATGAACCTTCATCTGAGAAGTAAGGAACCTTCTCAAAAAAGGTCACATCTGCAGTGATAACATATCTCCTGCGACCTGGATCATAGTACCTATAACCCTTCTAGGTCCTAGAATACCCAAGAAAGACACACCTCGTGACACGGGAGGCAAACTTATCACGTATACCACAATTCTGAACAAAATAGACACCCAAAAGCTCATAGAGGCAATGGAAAAATCCCATCACACTGAAGATGTATAACCTGATGGGGAATCTGTCCATGAAACACTGAAGACGGTAATCTGTTAATCAAATAGGCTACAGACAATATGGCATCTCCCCAAAACTATCTAAGAACCTTCATATGAGACATCAAGGTCCTACCTACATCAAGCAAATGACACAACTTACACTCTGCAAATCCATTCTGCTGGAAAGTATGAATACACGATGTCTAGTGAATGATCCCCCTGGAACGAAAAACCTCCTATAAATCACTCTGCATAAATTTTAATGCATTATCACTGCGGAAGACCCTAACAGTGGTACCATACTGTGTCTGTACCTCAGATAGAAACTATTGAACAATGGTAGGAATCTCACTTCAGGCCTTCATCAGAAATACCAAGTCAATCTGCTGCTGTCATCAACCATAGTTGCAAAGTATCTATGTCCACCAATACAAACAACTCTAGAACGCCCCCAAAAATCACAATGTAATAGAGAAAAAGGCACAAAACTAACACCAGCATCTCTCCCGAGGTAACTACTCCTATGATGCTTCCCCAACTAACAATCTTCACAATCCAAGGCCAAGAAATCGGGTAACTGTGGATACATCTGACGCACCTTCTTCATAGAAGGATGCCCAAGTCTGTAGTGCCAGAGAAAGGGATCACAAGAAATAGACACCGCCCCAGCAAACAAGGTAGGCGTGTCTAAATAATATAGTCCACCTCTTTCTATTCCACTACCAATAATCCCCCCCTTGATTCAATCTTGGAAATAACAATACTTCTCATTAAAAACACACGGCATCCAAGATCTCTGCAAATTTTACTCATTGACAGAAGATGCATGGGAAACTCAAGAACATAATATACATGTTCTATCTTCATCCTGAAAATAACATCTGCACATCCAGAGGCAGGAGAAGTTCCATTAGCAACCCATACATCATGGTCTCATGTGGAGGCAAGGATTCTTCAGGCGATCTTTGTCTCGAGTAAGATGAACGAAGGCACCAGAGTAAATTACCCATGCACTTCTGGCCCATTTTCTCATCCCAACTTCATGGGTTGCACACGCTAACCCAATAGAATTTGAAGTTGATCTACTTGGATCAACTCTCTCCAACAAGGACGAGAGAAGGCTCATCGCCATCAATAATAGGCGTGAGAGAAAGTTCATCATGCAAAGAAGACCACAAGCAAGGCAATCACCGGCAGCAGCAGCACTTGCTGCCAACGACAATGTGTACCAACCAGTGCTGCCACTAGTGGCAGACAACCCAGCAGCAATGCCGCTAGCACCAACAAACCGTCGGGCGGTGCAACCAGCAGCGGCAGATCATCTAGCGGTGCTGCCGCTGCTCCTCCCTTGGTTGACGCACTCGTCGTTGGTGGCAGTGGTAGCAATGCAGATGTCCTCCATTAGATCACCTCCATGTTGGTGTTCTAAACATATTGTGGTGGATTTTTCGATGGGATATCAGAGCATCGACCTAAGACCACTACTCTGATACCATGTACAGAATCAAAAGGATGCATTACTATCAAATGAGACCCTAGCCCTCATTTATACAAAAGAGAGTTGGGCTAATTACATAAGTACCCCCTCAGGATAAAGAAAATATCAAACAACCACTTACAACTCAACAATTTTATTAAATTCTCAATCAGCACCTCTTTAGCATAATACACCTCTTTAGCAAATGTGTAAGCAATTATCAAGGCCTAGGAATTAAACTCTCCTTAAGATGATCCTCAATCCTGCAACTAATACTTTGACGTAAAATGTGTTCCATGTTGCTTTATGCTTATATCTTTAGATATTCCAACAAAGAACAAAACAAACTTGGGAAACTATATACAATTGCAAATAGCTTGTTAACTAAAAAATATAAAACCAATTGAATTCCTTTTGTATTTAGTTCCAATATAGAGACAAGACAATCTCTTGATTTTTGTTTGTTGAGGTTTCAAGGTTTACAACCTTTTGGTAAAGCCCTTGAATCATTTAAGGGAAGGGATTGCTATCAACTAATGATATATGCAAGCTAATTTAAAAGAAAAGATAGCATATGCTCTTAATTAGGCTAGCAAGTTTTCAGGTCCACAGCCATATTGTTTAGAGAAGAAACAAAGTTTACAGTTATAAATACCAAACTAGGGCCATGGAAATGGGGCACCAGAAGTAATGCAGCTGAAGACTGTCATACAAGACATTTTTATAGCTATGACTCTTCTTATGGCAACCGTCAACGTCAACATCCATGTCCAACATAATCAATAAAGATACATTTTTTAGCAGTGTTTGAATGTATAGCCCCTTCTCTGATCTAAATAACAAAAATGTTTAAAAGCATACAAGACATTCAATTAGGTATTTTGGCTTTTTAAGGTTACATACTTTTCAATAAATAATCATCTCTAAATCTATGAAACAGATATATACTCTTACCTTGAAAAGTTCAACAGGAGTAAACCACGAAATGTCATGTTGGTTGTAAAGATTATTTAGGTGCCGCATGTAATCTTTTCTGCCTGGGAAAGCCAAATCCAATCTGCTTTACTTGATTAAACATTATCTTTAGGACGTCCAACATGAGACATGAAGGTTAACAATAAAATATATCAAAAAAGGCATGATAATTGAGGATCATTGGTCGTGAGTGGCCCTCCTTTTACTTGATCAAAAAAAAGGCATGATAATTAAGTAATGTGAGGGCATGTTTGCTTCAGCTAGGCTTCCTATAACCTAAATAGTCCACTAAATCCATTGAAATAGCGACAGCTTAGACCATCACTTATTCCTTCACTAGAGGAAAGGCATGCAGGTCAAGTACTGCTGACTTCAAAAAGCTTTGAAACGTTAATCAACTAATCCGTGAAATTACCTTTGGGCCACTCAGTATAAACCACAACCACCATAACTAGCTTGCACAAGTTAAGACAAAACCAAGCACAAACCAAAAAACTAGTTACAGGTTCTTCAAGGTCAAATTCATGTGCAACCTGAGGACGTATCAGATAATTTTGGACCTTGACCTATCAAAACCATTTTTTTTAAACAAATATCAAAAACAATCATTGTCTAGCAAACTAGTTATTTCAAAAGGTTTTCCTTTATGCATAATGTAGAAAGTACAATTTTCTCCCTGAAGCCTTTCCAAAAAACAAACCTTAGAAGCAAAGGAACATTTGAACATCTAAGATCTTCTTACTATTAACTTATATTCTAACTTTCTACTCCGAGCAATTCAATATATGATAGGCAAGATTTTAAATATCGATATCGATATCGTATCGATAAGTCAAAAAGGGGATATATCGGGGATATATCGCTGATATCGGTGATTTTTTGGGAAATTACTCAGAAAGTCATAAAATATAAAAAAAATATCAAATTAACATTTTTATGACTAATATATCATAAAGGAATGACTAAAAAACGTGTGTGTGTACACGTGCGTGTGTGTACGTGTGGATTCCAAACAGTGCCAGTACAATCCTGCCTATGTGTCTGTGTCTGTGTCTACCCATTTTCAATCTCACGCCTCCCACCCAGTCCTACCCTACCATTTTCAACCTCCCACCCAGTCGTCCCATTTCAACAACGCCACAACACCATTTTTCCCACCCAACCAGCAATATATCGGCGATATATCACCAATATTCAGGAAAAATACACTTTGCGTGGTATCAATACCACCCAACCTGTCGATATGCGATATATCGCGATATGTCAAACCTTAGCAAGTACTTAGATAAGCCATGCTGAAACAAATGAGCCTGTCAACCCTAGGTTGTTGGGGGGAAGGAAAGAAGAAACATCATAAATGACATTTTTTAATCAAAGATGACAAGATAGCCCTTTCAATACCCCACGGATTATCAAAGTGCTTAGTTTTATGCATCATTTTATAGAGGTTTGAAGATGTTAATGTATTTCCCACCGACGTTTTAGAATCTTCTTCCTATTTTTAAATAAGTAAAACCAAGTGCAATGACTGAATTGTCAATAGACAATATACAGCTCTAAAGTTGACATATTTGATGAACTACAAGGAAGCAATAACCCTAACATGTACAGCTCTAAAGTTCAACAAAAGTCCATGATATCAGCGATATATCTCCAATATATTGGCGATATGGGCGATATATCGGCGATATCATGGAAAAAAGATATTAAGGCCAATATCGATATGTACTGACCCGACGATATCGATATATCAATCCTTGATGATAGGTTTAATAATGGTATTGCTTGTGGTTCCAACGAATTCCCAATGGAGAATGGGAATGGAAGGGAGCAAGGGGGAGGGAGCACAAGAAGTGGGGGCAGAGCAGGTGTGGTTCTCCTCCAGCATTGACAGAGAGTAGGTGCTGCAATGTTGACAAGAGGAAGAGGAGAAAGCAACAAGAAGGGCTGCAAAAGGTCAGATGAGGCTATCCTCAGGATGGAAGGGAACCACCTTTGTATATGAATGATGTTGTTGTTAACCATGTCGAGCAGGTGGTTGAAAGCTGGACAGTGGTTTCTCGTTAACGTTGAAGGCAAGAGAGCCACGCATAGGCAGCAAAGACTAAGTGCTTTCACTGCCTTAGCTTGAGCCATTTGGCCAGGGACTGCAGTAGCAATGTCATGTGTCGCAACTGCTCCACCGCAGGGCATCACACTGAGGAGTGTGTATCATTCATTAGCCGCAAGAACATGTGGAATCTCAAGGAGGTCACTACAATGCCAAGGGAAGCACTTTGACAAATCCTCATCAAATAACACCACTCAATGTTGTAAAAATCAGCTAACTGCTCAACTAAGTAGTCCTAATCACCCCCCTCCACCCCCCACTGACCTGAGTACCCATACTTAAGCCAATAGTCGATCAACCCGATTACTCAGCCTAGTAGTCAGCCAACTAAGCCGACTATAAGGACAATTTCTACATGTAAGTCCATTACCGGGTCCCAACTTGCCTTGGTTATAAGTAACAATGATTAAAAACTTTGATATTATGTTTTTTTCTTTAAGGGGGACTATGTTATTTATTTCCTTTAGCCTTATGGTTTGTAACTTATTGTCATTACCTTGAGCTTCAAATTGGTTGATTTTTATGTAATAGTATATTTTACTTGTTAAATCTAGAATTGTGCAAGTAAATACATCCTATTACTATATTTTATGCATATATTAAAATATTAAAAAAAATATCTGACCAAATACTCCTCCCCTTCCTCGACTATTATCCTACATACCATATACTCCCTAATCCTGACTCAACCAACTAAATACCGACTACCAACTTTTATAACACTGACACCTCTTTTGTTAAAGTTGTGAGAACTGTTCAATCACTCACAAAGGGATGAAGGTTGAAGGTTGCTCGTGGGCATGATTACCTCCTTGTCGAGGAGGACATCTTCCATCGACTTGTTCGTGTGCTTTACCACCTACCTCAAGGTAGATTCATTGCCTTTACCAATGAAGTCTCCATCAAGGTCTCCATTCGATGAGGTCCTACATTTACTCCAATGAGCTTGGCTCCAAACCATTGCCATGACACCAAGAATGTCCAATCTTGGAAGGCGATAAGCCTTATTTGGAAAGTGAAGCGCCACGTGGGGCACATGTGAGTTTTAAGAGCAAGGACGATAAGTAATCATTCCTTAACTTTCGCATGGATCAATTATTGTGGGTCCAGCATTCACGTCATCAACTATTTTAGTACATGTCAACCAATGCCAACCTTTTCATCGCTTAGTACAAATCTTGTGGAGTCGAACTCAAGACAACAAGACCTAACAACCCAACGGACAAGGCCTCACCTGAGCAGTGAGAACCCAAGCCTGACACAGGCATCGCTTCGCCAAACACAACCATCACCTCACCCAACATAGGCCTCACCTTACCTAACAAGGGTGTGAAGAATCAAAGTGCTTTGGTGAACCTACGTGGAAGAAGATGGCATGGAAGAGAGTTGGCGAGAGAGTGAGAGAAATATCGTGAGTAAAAGGGGAGAGGAGAGGAGTTCTTAAGGTAGAAAATATTATTATTTGATCTCAAATGAGCATGGTGTGTTGGTTTCTTATTTATATAAATCCAACCACCCTACAATCAAGGAAACAAATCATTAATAACTTAATCAAAGCAAATTCAAATTGGCTCAAACAAATCCTACTTTCCTAACTTAATAAATAAGTAAACTTCGACTTCAAGGTGCCAACTCATGCGTAGGACTACATGCACACTCATGTGCCACATGGCCCTTTATTCTATGCTAACAAAGGGCTATCTACACCTAAATGAACCCCGACTTAGGCTCCGCTCACCTATGTCTGATACCCCACCTACGGTTGAGGCTTCCCTTCACAACCCTCTATAAGAGTGTGGCCTACCTCAAGCAATCAAGCTACAACTTAATGACATGGGATCACCTCTCTTAGTGGAATCTCCACCACTATGTACTAACCAACTGGATCTAGCACTAGACCACAACCTTAGATACAACTTTCAAGGGTATAATCCCTTAGGTGGTGTTTGTTTGGCGTGTTAAGTGTTTAACACGACTGGAACTTATGGTGGGTTAAGTAGACTTAACACGAGCTAAAGTTATTCCACCCTCTCTGTGGAATAACTTTAACACCCTAAAACATCCAAATGGATTAACTTACTTATTTCACTATTTATTGCACTTTTTCCTTATTCCTCTATTTATTCCACAAACTTATTCTCCTTGCCAAATGGGGCTTTAGTTTTCTTTGATGGTCTTTTTTCCAAATATTCTCCGTCTTCATTGTCAATGGAACAAACGAAACCGAAAGATGTGTTGAATCAACCAAACCAAGATAGAGACCCTATACCAATGGGGGATCCTACTCGTGCTCTTTTCTGGGTCAAATTTAGCCTTTACATCATGATTTGGATATGACTTTAATAAGTATGGCCCTTGATACTAGTCTAGTGAATTTCAACCATTTTCAAACAATTACTCTTAGATGTAACCCTATTAATGTTGATATCTCTTCTTTACCAACAACGGCCGCTATGGAGAATGGACTTGCACAGACTACTCCAAGTCTAGACTCTAGTGGATGAGGTGGCACATGTGATGATGTCTACACCACTCAATTTTCTCCCCAATCGGATCCAAATTCCAACCTTAACTTTGGATCCAACTCTTCAAGGTATGGTCTTCCTAAGCTTGATGACATTGCCCATTCTCATTTGACAGATATAGTCCCCATACCTATTTTGATAACCGATGCATCCCCTGTTCTTTTATTGGTTATGGAAGAGAAACAAGCATTGGCGGCTGACCATGTGGAATGCAACATAGAACCCACCCCTTGGGTGCCTTGCTTGACTAAGAAACCGGAGCTTATTTTTCAACATTGTGAACACAGGCAAGAATCATTACTCTAGAACTTTGCAAAGGAGACATTGGTGTGTGTAAGCAAGCATATCATGCCTTTGCCACTCTACCAACTACACCCATGTAGAGAAATGGAGCAAGGAGGAAGAAGATTGTGGGACGCATGCATGTCTCTATATGTCAAAAAGGTGTCTTGCACGTGATAGGATGCAAGGATTGAAGGTGGAAATAAGGGTTAAAAACTAAAGGAAATGAACATTGCAACATGTGATCTAAGTCATCACTCTAAATGCAACTGGTAGATCCAAGTGCTTGCTAATTAGATAAAGTAAGAACAGCTCCACCCTGCTGATTGGTAGATCCAATGCAAGTCTTTCAAAAGAAAATGCTATATATCGTGGAGTATAAGAAGAAATTGCAAGACAAACACATAGGGCTCAGAGATGAGGACTTAAGAAGCATTTCCAGGATAGATCATTTAGAGCACACTCAGGACTTGTTGCTTGCAAAGGCCAAAGGGAGGGTCGAACTTAAGCAAAAGGTGCATTTGGAAGATAGGAAGGAGGTAGGTTGGATTCAAAGATCCAAGCATCTATGGCTAAAGGCTAAAGGAAGGGGATTCAAACACCAACTTCTTCCATTCATATGTCAAATGTAAGAGGAAAAGGAATTGGATTGAGACCATCGTGATGGCCAAGGAATTAATGTTAGGAGGCAAAAGGTGAGCAAGGCATTCGTTAACTTCTATCCTCATTTGTATTATCAAGAGCAAGAGAAAGTCTAGCAGATGGATGGATATCGACCAAGGCATCTCACTGAAACTGATAAGGCTTCCCTGATTCAGCCTTTTACATAGGACAAGGTTTTGGATGACATACTCACTCCTAAGCAGTAAGGTTAGGTTCCCATTTTTTTTCTCATAGAGTTTTGGCCACCCATCAAGTAGGAAGTTATAGCAATTTTTGACTCTTTGACTTCAGGAGAGAGCTTCTCCAAGGTAAATCAGTTCTTTTTGTTGCTCCTACCAAAGGGCGATGCTATGGAATTTGTGGATGATCATCAACCAATTGCCCCCCCAATATTTGATTTACCTAGCGGTTGTTAAGGCACTAGCTCATTACCTATGTCTATTGTACTTGACAATCTAATCAAACCAATGCAATCTACCTTCATCTAAGGAAGATCTATATTGGAAAACTATATTGTGGTCTCAAAATTCCCATCAACACGGGAAAGAGAAGGAACAACCTTGACTAGAAGATCTACGATCATCCTTGAGAGTAAGGAGGTTTCCACCAGTGTGGATCAAATGGATAAAGTCTTGCATCACTTCTGCATCTTATTCTATCTTAGTTAATGGCAAACTAGAGGGAGGCTAGCTCAAGCAAAGGAGAAGAGTACAATAAGGAAGTACCTTGGCTCTGATTTTTTTGTGCTAGTAGATGACTTCTTGCCAGATGCATGTTTATTCCTTTGTGAGGTTAGTAAACTAGAGGGACTTTGGTTCACACAGTGGGAGCACGATGGTCCTGCTACTATAGCATGTTGTATGACATGATCATATTGGCTGAGGGGTCTACTAACGAAGCACAGACAATTAAAGTGCCACTAGAGGTTTTCAAGGAAGCTTTTAGGCTAAAGATAAATTTAAAGAGTCTGGATTTCTACCTTTTAGCATGTCCCAAGAGAGGGACACTCAATGAGAGGAGATTCTAAGGCTACCGCCAGTACACACACCCTTCTACTACCTAGGCTTCCCACTAACTATGACCCACATCACGGCCAGAGATTGAACCCCTACTTTTAAGAGATTGCAAGGGTGGACCTCTCATCTTCTATCTAGGGAAGGCAAGCTAGTGTTATTGTCTTTTGTATCACCTACCCTACCCTCTACTTTCTCTTGGTATTGTGATTGCCATCTGCAATTTAAAAGAGAATTGACTCCATTCAATGTAAATTTCTTTCGGGCTCTGGTGTGAGTGACAAGTTTCTTCCTTTGGTATCTTGAGACGAGTTTTGTATGCCTAAGGAGCACGAAGGGCTAGAGATTCTCAACATGTAGGTGATGAATGATGATTTTCTATCTAAATGGATCCTTCAGCTTATAGGCCTTGATGAGCCATTTTGGAAAAATATTATTTGTGACTCTTATGGGGATACCTTGGATTGGGATGAGAAAATGACTCCTCTAGGAGATCTTCCCACTTTGGAATGGGTTCATAGAAGTTGCCACGGAGATTTGGGCCTCACTGTCGAAGTCAATTGGGTGATGGCAACAGATTTCATTACTAGTCACACAAGTGGTCCCCCACAGGCATTCTTGCGGATAAACACTAGAGATTGGCTGTTGTGGCCCCTAACCCCTAGATCCCAATGGCATTTTGTTTTTTAGGTGATTGCTAGTCTCCACATCTACCTTTGTCCCTATCTGATGCCAGGACTGAAGAGTTGCTTTTGCTGCTTTTAGACCATCCAAGACAATGACATCAAAGTCCCCCTGAAAGCCAGATATTTTCATGTGGTTGTTAAGAACACAAAGTGTGATTACCCGAGATGATAGGAGACGATGGACATCTAAGGTAAATACTAGTCTCTTCCATGACCAAAAGAGATCAACCACCTTTTCTTCACTTGCCCTTTCAACCAATCTTGTTGGGATGGTGCAACGGATTGGTCTATCAATTATGCCTATTTTCTGACATTTAGTCCAACATTCACAGAGCCCTTGCTAACACTTGAATACGCCAAGGAGAGATTTCACCATGATTTGGTGCATTTGGCTGGAGCGAAATGGGATTGTATTTTGAAGAGAAAGAACTTTGGAAAGAACTTCCATTGACGGCATCCTGCATCATTTTAATATGCTTTGCAACTACCAGCATAGTTAACTGAATTCAGGGAGTTAATCAACTTCTTAAAATTTCCAAAAAGAAAATGATAGGTTCAAGGGAGTAATGAACTTTTTTATTGCAATAATCGCCTAAGCTTTCGCATCGTAAACGCAAGCCATGTTTTAAGTCCTAATGTTCTCAGGTGGCATCCAGTGGTTCAGAATTCTCATCAAAGTACCGAAATAGATCTAGTTAAAGCTTTAACTCCAGACTAGCCATTGCAACCCCAATGAGCAGCACATTTCAACTATACCTTTCAGCTGGTTGAACTTGATAGCTCTATCGAGGACCCCGACCGATCCCGACCTCTTGGAAAAGTACCCGTGAATCGGATCGTAGAGCGCCGACCTGATGTAATCCCGCACCTAAACAGGACAATCCCGTGCGGATTAAGGGAAATCTATTCACAGTTCAGAAATTCCTAACGTCATAAAATATGAAGTCTCACCAGGATGGGCTCATCCCCCACAAAATCTGCTGCCGAGGAGGAGGCGAAACGCCGCGATAACTGAGAGAACAGCTCCAAGCGAGCAACTGCCGATAGATTGACTCGTCAAGATTGAGAGGAACGCCGGGAACTCTTGGAGGGAAGGGAAGGGGGTACCTGAGGCTGTGGCTTTACGGAAGAGCGCCATGGAAGAAGAGCTTCGGAGGGTCAGAACGAAGGCGAGGAGTGGGGGGTTTGGAGGTTTTACGGGTGGTTTACGGTCGGGGATGTTATCCCTGCTTACTAAGGGGATACCTCAACCCCACTTTGGTACTTAACCCATGGTAAGTTATCTCGTGTAGCTTTGAGGGTAGCCCAACCCCTCTTTTGACCTGCATTTTCTCTCTCTCCTTGTGTCACTCTCGCAAGCATATTGTCTTGAAGTTACTCCTCTCCTTGCGTAGCTGCTGCGTGCAGCAATTTCATAAACCCTAGTGGCTTCTGCCCTGCATTTTCTCTATCGCCCAGTGCCCCTCTCCCGTTGCCTCGCTAGCTGTTGTGCGTAGCGATTTCAAAAACCCTAACGGGGATGCCCTTCCTTCATTTACACCAGATGCCTGTCTCTCCTTTTGAACGATCATTGTCAGCTGTCCGCAAAGTGGAGGCAAGCCTTTATGCGTCCTTTATTCACATCGCACCATGTGAGGTCGAACTCCCTCTCCTTTGCATGTGTGGATGTCTCTTCTATTTCCAACAAATGGCTCAGAATCCCTACTGGTAGCCATTACTACCCTCTTTTCATTTCCAATACCCTTGCTCGATTTGTTACATCCCCTATTTCGAGGGGTTGTTGTGGCTGTAGCTTTCTCATGAATGCATTCTGAAATCGCTTTGACCGGCTTATTTGTCTTTGGCTGTTCAATGCATTCATGGTTTCGATGCCTCCAAGCTCTATAAAAGGATTTATCTTCGGCATTCATCTTCTCCACGTTACCTTCAAACCCTACTCAAGTGGGTGTTCTTCGGTTGCTTATCATGTTAAGGTCGTTTTCGACCGTTGTAACAAATTTGTTGTTGGTTTTTCATTTTGAAGCTTCTCCTACAAGAACATCGAACGTTGGGTTCATGGAGTCAGTAGCGTTTGCAAGTAGATTTCATTGAGCGTCAATCAACTACTGAGGTAAGAAGGCTAATTTCGTTGAAACAGTTTTTTTATTCCCCCTGAAAATAATCCCATTTACTTTTCTTGTTCCATGGTCTCCAGAATAATAATTTAGTTTTGTTCATATTCTAGATGGGGGCATCATGTTAGCTTCCTGTTATCATGAAATCATCTAGCAATCTTGTTTTTGAGATTGGTTTTCTTCTGGCAAATGGAATTTGAATGATGTTTGATTGAGTTTAAAGAAGGTTCGAAATCGATTTATAAAGAAATTGAATACCCGATTTCTTCTCTTCCTCTTCATACTGTCTATAGCACAACAGGGAGATTTGATTAGGGTTTTAGGGTACTTTGATCCTTGATTTGGTTTTCGTAGGAATTCAAACTCTCTGATGAATATTGGCGACTTTAAGATTGGTTTTTGGTGGAGTGAAGGTAAGTCTGGGATGTTTAGATGTCTTTATCATATCCCAAGTTGAATTGGGAAACTTGAGGTTCCAAGTAAATTATGGATATTATGAATGAATTTGAGACTGCTTAAGACCTTTTGACAATGCATTGGAGTGTTTTTATGAATATTTGAGCTTCAATCTTGATCAGAAAGATTTTTGTCAGTAATATTAATTGCTATCTGGATGATATTTGGAATGAGTTTGATTGTGGATTCTTGATGGTTCTTGAAAGATTTCTTGCTTGTAAAGAATTCCCTAGTATTAACCTTTCACAGCACATCATCTCAGATGTTGGGAAATCACTGGAACACACAGATTAGGCCTTGGAAGATCTGATTCATATTTTGCCAGTAGTTGCAAAAGTTGAACAACACGATTAGAGCTACCTGATACCTGTCCAAGCAGCTTCTAAAATTCATTTGAGTTTTTAACGAGTTTTCAGTACAGTTGAGTGTTAGATTAAGTCTTAGAAGCATTCATGAAGTAATGATTGGTTTCATTTTGGATTGAAATAGCAATAAAATAGTTTAAAATCCTTTATCAGCGACTATAACTTCTATAAACTGTTTAACGGTAGATTCTGATATTAAATTTAATGTGAAAGCATGTTTTCATGTTTGAATCTGATCCTTAATGATGTCTGGATGATTTTAATGTTCTAATCCTACTTCCCAGCATGTTTGCATAATTTTATTTACTTTGAATCGATTTCTCATCATTAAAAGCCATATTTCAGCATTAACTTGTAAATAGTGTGAAAAGTAGGAATAGTTTGTAAATAAACAAATAAAAACTATCTTGAGTGAGGACTTGATGTGTTTGATAATCGCATTCTTGTTTTGTGAACATGTTTGTTCAGTTTTGATAATCACATTCCTTTCTTTGAGTTGCTGTGCTGAACATCTCGACTGAATGACCATCTATCTACTATGAAAATTTATACTGTGAAGTTGATCCATTGGTATGTTATTTACACAAGATTGAATTGAATGATCCCTAACTTGCATGAATGAAAAAAAGTTGCATATTTTCTTTAATTTGGATGCCTGGACTAAATCACATCAACAATACAATGGAAATACAGTAGATCCTTCGACAAATTACATTTGGTTGTCTTATTAATGTTAACTAGTTATATCAATATCACTATGTTCATACACACATGGTCCCCCATATTATACATCTACACATTTTATGAGTTTGATTGCTAATGTGCCAAGAATTTTCCATAACGAATCCAGATTTGTAGAGTCCATGCTAAATCTCACTTTTCTTACAAAAGATTTCTGTCTTGGCTATTCGATATTCTGAAATCCTCCTCACCTTTCCCACAACCCCCACCCCTACCATGGATGGCTCAGAATCCATGGGTGGGCCTTTTGGTCACATCTTAGGTGTGCTAAACATTATCCTTTGGTTGATACTTTGGATGAAACTCTTGATAGGACTCTTTCTTAGATTGTTTGGATGAAAGTCCTAAACATTATCCAATTAGGTAGGATCCAAATAACATGACTTTAGAAAGGAGTGATGTAACTTGAATGTCGATTATAGGGCCATAGGTGGAAAGGTGTAATAGAAGTTTGGAGGCCATTTCTTATGGTAGAATATGTACATTGTTTCATGTCTGGCTATTCATCTAGAGTAAATGACAGGAAGAATATGGTTTCTACTTATAGCCCGATTGATTTGTGGAATAGTATCGTACATAATTTTATAGTTAACTACCATAAATTATGTTGAAATTATGTCTAGGTAGAGTGTTCATGGATTTCCCACCAGATTTGTTGCGACAAGAATTGGTTGACGAATCTAGTCGGGTCAGCCATTGTTTGTACCCTGAAAGGAAGAGGAGCTTTAAACATGAACATAATTACATAGCCCAAATGATCGTTGCAATTGCTATAGTGATCCTTGCTTTGGAGATGCGAGAAGATCACAACCCTGATGTGGACAAACGATTACCTAAACAAAGGTATAGAATTAACAATTTCTAGAGGATTACTGCAACTTTGTTTCAGATATGGTGCCTTGCTTACAAAGTACAATGGGTAACATACTTATCATTCCTCTTGTAGGATGAATGAAGAAGGTTCCAATTGGGGGAAGGGTGTCAAGCGAGTTCCTAATAGGAGGGGAGCTCCACGGATTGGCAACTGGACACCTGAACGGAATAGGTTGTTGATAAGGCTTCTCAGTGACCACTACGAGAATGACTTAATTAATGGGTCATTCACTAGAACGGGGTGGCTTGAGATTCTTCAGGAATTCAACTTAGAGAGTGGTTTGATGTACGTGAAGGAGCAACTGCAAAACTGTTTCAAGAATCTGAAGGACTACAATGCTTTTGTTGCATTGATCAACATAAGCGGGTGGGGTTGGGATGATTGTCGGAAATGTCCCATCCCGTATGATGATAGTGCATGAGTTGAGATTAGTGCGCTTTTGATTAAAGTAGTCCAACTTTACTAAGACAATCTTATAATTGCAATGCATGCTATGTGCATGCAGATTCCCGAGCATTTGAAAAAGTTGCAAGGGAAGACATTTCCTTACTACAAGGAATTGGAGGTTGTTGTCGGAAGGGAGACTGTTAGGGGGGTCAATGCTACATCTAATATGAGGCATACAGACAACGACGAATTTCATGAATATGAAGGTGAAGGCAATGTCAATCTCTCTCAGATGGAATTCTCTATTAATGACAATGCGACAATGTCATCCCAAACTCCCATCATGAGGAACGACAACAATACGCAAGAAGGACCGTCAGAATTTAGGATGGCCCGGGACCCTAAGGTCCCTCAAAATGTTATTGATAGATCGCCATCATTGAGGTTAGCACCCAATCCATCGGAGAACACATCGAGGAGCAGCGGGAAGCGTTAGGTCAATGGGGCCTCTACTTCAGATGGGGTTGAAAAAATGGCAACAATGATAGAGGAGTTCCTTACATTTAGCAAGAGTAAAAGACTTCGTGACTTTGAAAGAGAAGAGATTGACAATTGTATTTTTGGGTTGTCCTCCATGCTACTGGACTTACCGAGATATCATGAGGGTCTTTCTCCGCGATAATGAAGAGGATATGATGGAGCTGGTGAAGATGGTGATGAATGGTGATGTTTGATGTCATTTCGTAGCATCCATCTCATTTGAAGATTGACCCGTTTTATTCTAGTCATCATTGTGCGTTGGTTCATTTAGTATGTATCTTCAGTTAGTCATATATTTTATTATGGACATTGCAATATGCCATGTCATAGTAATTCTTGGGGTGTTATGTTTCATTAATTACAATGATGCTGTTTTCAATAATTTCTTATGAGTGTATGAAAGTTATCTTTAATGAATTACTTAGTCGTATTCTTCGTTCCGGAACTACCCATTAAATGCAGCTTGGTAGACGTTCTATTGACAGTGATGGGTTGGGAGAGCAAATCGTAAAAGTCATGTTGGAAGAAACCATGCATTATGTTGCTGATGCCATGAAACAATCTACACGTGTTCCACGCGTATGAAAGCACACCGAGGATTTGAAAGGTTTGTTGTGGGTAAATAGGATCTTAGGACACCACGAATGCTCTATGGATATGTTTCGAATGGAAAGCTCTCAATTTATCAAGTTACATGACATGTTAACGGAAAGGAAGTACTTACAACCGACAAAGGAGATGCACCTGAATGAGGCCCTTGCTATCTTCTTATATGGTGTTGGCCAGGGGGCTACAAATCGTAACATGCAAGGACGATTTGAACGATCATCTAGAACTATAAGTAATTACTATAAAGAAGTTGCCCGAGCTGTGAAGAAGCTTCAATTTGACTTCATTACCATACCCAATGATTCCACACATGTCCCAAATAAGATAAGGAGGAACAAGGATTTGTATCCCTACTTTAAGTTAAGCTTCTTAGCATCTGTAGTTAATGTTTTTTATATTACAAACAACATCATCTCTAGGATCCAATCCTTGCAGGATGTCATTTAGGCTATAGATAGAACACATGTTGAGATATGTGTTAACCCCACGGAAGTTGGGAGGTACCGAAATAGACACAGCTGGTAGTCATTGAATATGATGTGTATTGCATCTTTGGATCTCTCTATATAGTATGTCTCTGGGGAATGGGAAGGATCTGTTGCTAATATGACGGTACTTCGATGGGCGATACAAGAGGACAATATTCCCGTACCACCTGGTCAGGTGTATCTCATAGATTGCGGGTATGCTAATACCCATCAATTCCTAGCATCATATAGGAACGTCACCTATCATATCACTGAGTATAATTCAAGATCCGCGCGTAATAAGTATTGCAATAAAAAAGAACTATTCAACCATCGCCATGCGAAGATCCGGAATTGTGTTGAAAGGTATTTTGGAGTGTTGAAGAAGAGATTTCTTTGCCTTAAGTACCCCTCATTCTACTCCGTTGAGATCTATCGAGATGTGGTTGTTGCATGTTGTGTTATTCACAACTTTTTGCTGAGAGATGGGGGAAGGGATGAATTTTACAACAAAAACCTTGAAGAAACACCATATGTAGATTTTATTAGAGAGATACGACCACCTCCGAGGACTGATAACTCGGGAGACACAACACCAGAGGCATCTATTCGGAGGGATGGGCAGATAAGGGAGTCCATAGCTGATGTGATGTAGGAGGAACTAGAAATGAGAAATGCATGAGGATAATGTAATGTGGGGTTTCTCGCTTTCATTCACCCTTATCCTCTTGTAAGGCTTTAATTACTAATGTAATAGATTGTCTGTTGTATGCAAAGCAAAATACATTTTTGGACTTACGTGCAATTTGTCAACTTCCAATATTAGATGTCTGAGAACACAATTTTAGGGATGGAGACTGCTCTTTACTACGCTGGAGGAGATTGGTATCACGGATATCGGTGCTTATATATGAACCATGCAAGTTGGTTTTCGAATTGGAAAACGTTCGAACTACAGATCCCCTAGACTGTTTGTTTTATATTTGACCTCGTGGGGATGGAGTAAGTAAATCAAATTTCCCTTCATCCTTATAATAAGGGTTAAATTAAGCTTATGGATTATTATTTATTTCGATCTAGGGTTGCAACTACAAACAACTTGGCCGAGTGAACTTCTCCAACTTCCATACGCTCAAGGTTGAGCGTAACTTCATGGCCCACTTGTATGCGAAGCTGGAAGTAAGAACTATCTTAAGGCAGCGTGTGGAGCTGCAAAGTGCATACGCGGAGGTGCAACGCCTCAAGTCTGAGTTGGAGGAATTGAAAGCGAAGACAGACACCATGGTCGATGATTTGCTATCTTCCATAAAACGCATTAACTGCAATTAGTGAATGCATCATCCTCTTTCATAGAGTAGTCATGTATCAAACTTATTATCCATTTCGAATGTCTTAGTTTTCTTCATGACCAACATCTTTTTCAGGACTTGTTTTCATGATCTATTGGAAAGTACATTTCTGCAATCATGTTTAATTCCCTATTTTCAAATTAGTTATCTTAACTTCTTAGTTCATAGGAATGTCTACGTCAGGAGAATTAAGAACACTTGAAAGGAAATGCAATTGTGGACACTTGGCGAAACTTGTCTTTGAGGAAGAAAAAAGTATACATGGTATCTTAGGCGGATTGAATTATAAGTGTCCTTATAGGAATAGCGTAAGATGTAGCTTCTAAAGTACTACCATTTGATTGAAGTTTTCGATGAAATCCTACGTTGACATTTTTGTTTTAGGGTTGCGGATTTCGAAAATCTCCTCTCAAGTTCCAACCAACATTGAAATCTCAAAAGGTCAACTTAACGTTTATAGCCTGCATGTATTACGAAGTTTGCTGCAAGCTGCAAGAGGAAAAAAGGAAGAAGTTTGAATTGGAGCAGCAATTACATATGTTAAAAAAAAAATAGAAAGCATTAATTATGATGGTTAATTCTACCATCAAATATTTATTATTAGTTGAATATAAATTACCAAATGCAAATCTCAAAGTACCCGATAATGTCACTTACTGTATGATGAAGAGGTTCCTATAAAAGAGAACCATTGTTTGGGAGGACGACTTTTTTACAAATATTTTCTTCGTGACTAATTGTCGACTATTATATAAGTTCAATGTTATTTTCAATGCTTTTCACTGTTGGAATTGCATCTTTTAGGGCTTAGACCATTTGAAAAGATACATGCCTCGTCACTCCATTACGAAATTTAAAAGCGGATGGAGACTATGTTAATGGTACTTTCACAACAAGTGTCTAACTCCTTTTGAGGGATCACATGAAATATCATTTCAATGAGGAGATACTACTCACTAAAATTATAAACCGCTGGAAGTTTCTGAAGAAGAGCTATGAGTTGGTCATGGAATTATTAGCTGAAGAGACATGGACATGGGATATTGAACAACATGTCATCGTCCCAAATGATCTAACATAGTGGGAAAATGTAAGATTCATTCCGTCTAGCATTCTTCTCTTTATTTACCTTCTTGCAAATATAGGTTTTAATTTTTTTTCCACTGTGTAGGTTAATGGCAAGTACAGAAGGTTATGAGGTCTTCAATTTCTATTCCTGGAAATTATGGATGAGCTTGTTGATTAGTTTCCATGTCTATTCAATCGTTGCTGGGATCTTTTCATCTGTCTACAGTTCGATGACGAAACTCTATCTTAATTTAGTAGTTATCATGTAATAAGCGTGATGATTGATAATTTCTTATCAGTAACTTTGGATATTATTTTATATTTTTTATTTATTTTTCTTCTTGAATGCTTTTGAATGTTATATGCTTTCTTTCGATATTGTTTTATTTGGATCTTATTTTCTTTTATCTTGCAAGTTATGTGATTTTCTTTATATATATATGTCTCTTTTTTCAAATCATATAGATTAATAATATATTATCTTCCCAAGATTTCTAATACTGCTGCAGGATGCATTGCAAAAAACTTTACAAGGGTTATATACGCAATGATGAAAGCTTCCAACGGTTGATATTAACCAACTGGATGATGTTAGTTTAGTTGCCCGGTGAAAATTAAACTAGGCAACCCCAGTGAATGTGTTTGTATACGTAGGACGGCTACAGTGCAGCAACCCTATGCAACACAAAAGTTGACGGTTAATTGTGTTTGCATGGCATGGATGGTTACAACATAGCAACCCCATGCAACACAAAATGCGAGGGCTAAATTTTTTATACCATCCATAGTTGATAGAATTTGTCTAATGGCTGCCGTTAAAAATTTCTACAATGAAGCAATCTAAGCCTACTTCAAATTTAAAAATCCATTTTTATTGCCTACCCAGAAGTATCATTACAGGTTAGTAATTTTACACCTACAGTTTATCTTACTTATATATCCATGAATGAAGGTCTCTGTTGATTCACAAATAATGTATTTAACTTATTTCTACAAGTTTGATTTTCTTATCAATTACAAGTAACCATCACTTTTTAAAGACGACACTAAAACGTTTCATGATTTCTTGGATAAGTTAATAAAAATATCCACTATAATTACTTAGCTTTCCATTTATGTTAGATTTTGAGAGGAAGTCTCATAATAGATTTCTTCTTGTTTAAGGTCGTGGATTGTAACACTTGCCTAATTGAAAGAATTTGTCATATTTACTATGCCAAAGATGAAGACCTCAGATGTAGATCAGACATCCTCATAACTTAGATTGTTGAAGGGAAATCCAAATCAATTATTGTCAAAGGAATAATGTCTTTTTCTTATTTAAGTTATTTTTATTTCTCAATGTAATATGTCATGCAAAATATCACTTGTAACAAACTTTATCATTCACATGAATTGAGTATGTACGTAGTGTAATTGCAGATATTGCTTTCAAATTGTTCATTATCTTTTTCTTATTTCTCTTATTTATATTTAGCAATGTAATATGTGATGATGAAATATTTTTTGTAACAAATTTGATTAATCACTTAGACAATAGAATAAAAAATATCTCCAATACAAGTTAATTTTCTTTTGTATTTCTCATTCAACATTCCTATTAAAAATATTATCATTTAAATATAAAACAACCACAACTAACTTACCTATCATCCCAAGGGCAAACACGTCTTTTGCTACTTTAACCCCTATTCCCAAGTAAACACTCTCCTGTCACGTTACAGGATAACCCCCCTTACTAACCCCCATCAGTAAACACAAACAGGGGTTAACCCCTGTTTGCAAGTAAATACAAACAAGGGTTAACTCCTATTGCAAGTTTGTTAATTCGGGTTAAATAACCCACGTTGTAAACTAGCCCTTAGGCTGCGGCATCTGCCACCAGTGTAAAAGGTGCAGATCCTCTCGGTCGGGCAAAAAAAGAATAAAAAAAAATCGAAAAGATGCCAAAACATTTCAAGGAAAGGGTCGTGGATTCATCACTTATCACTGTATTATTGTAAAATTTTATAATGATATTTTTTATAAATATTGTAAAATTTGTTTCGTATTTTATCATCCCTTCTCGCTAGGGATAAGTATTATATTAGGTTCTTACAAATTAGATTTGGTATTATCCAAACCTATTTAATAAATGTACTGAAAAGACGATCCAAGGTCCAATCCAAAATAAAATTATTTAACCCAAACTTAACCTAACACAAAAAAAAGGGCTTGAATCAAGCCAAGCTAGCCCCTTTATTAATAGTCTCATTATTTATTTCACTTATGCCTCCAAAACTATATGTAAATGAGACTTTCACATCAATAATTATTTTAAAACTACATGCAGTAATATGATCTATAGAATTAAAAAAGAAAATTGACTTGTAAAGGACAATTATCATTTTCAGTTATGTAAATGATAGGGTCATTACATTTTCCTTTTGTGTAGATTAATAGATCTTTAAGTCATCGTAGGTACACATGCAATCAAAGTGATCAAGTTACTTGCGTTGTAAATATTTAAATTGAATATTCTACATATATAGAATATGACAAGCCAACTATATATAATCAAGTAAGGGAAATTACAATAAAAAATAAAAAGCATTCATATTATATGTTCATATTTAGTTCAAATTTGAATGTCCACACTTATCTTTGATAAGAAGTTAATAGTTCATATCTAGTTCAAACAAGATTATAGGATTGCATTGCACAACTTGCTATTGTAGAGAGCATAGGGTCAAGGTTTTGTTGGTGGAAAAATAGTAAGAGTGACGTGCGTGGGACGCGAATGTTTGAAAGAGTCGTTATAGCTTGTGCTCACAACGTCGATTTTAAATGAAGAAATGAACGTGAGTCCAAGTGTCGATCTCAGGGAGGTATGAAAATTGGATTTTTCTTGTCACTTAATGTCACGGAAATAACAGGTTTTTGCTTGCGAGAAATTGTGGGTGAAAAGCAAGTGAGAGAGAGAGAGAGAGAATAGGGTTAGAATTTCTTCATTCACACATGCAATTTTAAACATAAAAGAGGGCAAATAACTAGATAAAAAACAACTTCATTTGACATGCAACTTTAGTTTATAATTACAATACTAGATAAATTCTTGAACATAAGTAAAGTAAAACTTAAGATAAAAAGGGAAAGAGAGAGAAGATGGCGAGGCAGCCACGGCGGTGAAGAGGGGCTCCGTTGGCGGCTCGTTGGCTCCGGCGATTACAAAAGGGCTAATGGTAGCTAGGAGTGGGGTAGAGCACTTGCAAGTGGAATTGAATGCCTTCCATGGGTGGTTGGAAGGG
The DNA here is from genome assembly GCA_037157565.1 of Thalassia testudinum. Taxonomy (NCBI): domain Eukaryota; kingdom Viridiplantae; phylum Streptophyta; class Magnoliopsida; order Alismatales; family Hydrocharitaceae; genus Thalassia; species Thalassia testudinum. Next base: position 141,846,320 of record JAZHRO010000036.1, read on the forward strand.
ATTTAAATAGGGAGAAGGTCTTTCCAAATGAAGAAACGAAAGTCTCTAAAACCCTTCTCAAAACGTCGGTGAAGTCGCCCTACCTGGCGGTCGCTCGCGCACGCTCGTTCTTCTTCTGTGGCGATTTGCACGCGCGTTGAGCATACGCACGCATCCGTTGCGCCGTGCGGCTCGATCGTCGCCGTTCGTTGCTGATCGGGCGGCTCAATTTCCTCGGTGCGTGCCTTCGCCTTCCAATTTCAGCGAAGCGCGATTCGAACCCGCGCCGGCTGCATGGGCGTGAGGTGGTCGACCGCTGCGCTGCGTTTGCTGCTTTGTCACTGCGAGGGCGGGCGCACGGGTGGCTCTTAGTCATTCGATCGAAGATCGATGGCTGAGATTCATCCTTCGGGTGAAGGCAGAAGCGGGCGACAATCTGGATGCAGCAAGCGAGCACCACGTGGCGTGCTGTGGGCCGTTGATCATCAGATCAACGGTCAGAACTTCTTAGGCCCATTGCAGGAGCTCCAGATGTCGGATTTAGTCTATTTTGAGTCCGTTGGACTCCGTTCATCACTCTTAATCCATCCGTGTGGTTCGATTACTCATCTAAGGCCTGTTTTGACATTGCCTTGTACATATGGTCGTTAATAATGCATTATATAAGCAATCTTGATGTGCAATGCATGCGATGCTCCTATTCCAATTTATGATGTGTTATCTGTGCATTTTGCTCTTAAGATAAACCCCAATTGATAGAATTATCACCCTAAGATGCAGTGTTATCATACCCCCATGCTTACTCCTTGCTAGTCCCTAGCAAGGTTTATTCTAGCTTTTATTTTTAGTCAGAATTTAAGAAGTAATGACTTGGACACTTCGTCACTTGTCAATAGGAGGAAATATACTAAGATCTTAATCTACAAAGACTAAGTAGCACCCGGGTGTCTGCCAAAATACGAATCACCTGAATCCTTGCTTTAATGTATGTATATATATATTTTTTTTCTTATTTTTTTGAAGTTAAGAGTGTGTTGGTAATTTTTTACGGCTACCCAACCCACCCAAAACTCGGACAAAACTTTAAGTGCTAAGCATCTTGGTGTGAAGATTGTGATAGACTCACCCAACGATAATTTAAACAGACGTCGGGTTTCTATGTCCCTAGGTGACCGGAAGAGAAAGTGTTTTGCCTGAAGGTGTATTTGTTCGATCAGTAGCTTTCTCCCTACGTTTGTTTTACTTGAGGTCAACACAAGGATTTTTCCAGTGTATATCTCCCCGGCTTGCTCTACTTCCCCGCTTCTTCCTTAAGTGTTTTAGTTCTTTTTGTGCATTTACTGAGCTGGGATCTAGACAACCGACCAATGGGCTGTTACCCACGATCACTTGCCAGCCATACTCGTGCGGTGAAGTGTGGTTTATTTTATTCTCTTTTTTCTCCTTTTTTTAATTTGGTAGGTGGCTTCCCCGATCTCAAATTTACCTAGAGGCAATGAAGAAGAGGTGGTCTCGTGGCTGGGCTCTGGACAACCTGCCAATGGGCTGTTACCCATGACAACTTGCCAGCCATACCACACTAGAGAGTTCATTAGCTACCCAATTTCTGTCAGAATCTCCGAGGAGTGAGTCTGTATAAAAATGTGTGCAGATGCTTAGACTAAAAGTGCTTCTGAGTTAGAGGGTGAGTTGATAAGTCGTATACTTATCACCTTATTTAGTTAGTGGATTAGAGTAGCTTAAGGTTGCAAGGATTTGAAGTTAAATCCATATTTTAACAGACACCAGGGCTGATTAAGCCTAAAAGCCTGAGAAGTTGTTGGTGCTAGAGCACCACGATCATTTATTTTTATGATAACAAAACATGTGTTATTTAACATTTGCACTTGGAGTCTTAGATTTCAGGTCAATTGCAAATGTAGATGTGATTAGACGGAATTCGAGCTCACATCCAGGACGGATTGGAGGAGCTTGATGGAGAACAGAGGAGATTCGCGAGGAGCGATAGATTGAAGATGGAATGACAAGAAGAATATGATAGAATTCCATTTTATTCCTTTCTTATACATTTGTCATTATTTTCTTTCTCTTTATTTCCTTAGAAAATTATGTTAAAGAGCCTCAAAGTACCCTGACAGTAGTCCTAGGAACACCGGCACAACCCTAGGATACTTAGGTTTTCTGTAGAGAACTTAGAAAACCAATATAGGGTTTAAACAGCATTTCCAGACGTCTAATTCCCAAATCAGACGTTTGATAAAGTGATTTAAGACGTCTGACTGTTGATTCAGACGTCTGATAACATTTAGGCTGGACATAGTAAGTTCTGTCTGATGAAATCAGACATCCAGACCTTAGACCAAACGTCTTAGGAGATGTCTGATGACTTTGCCAGACATCCAATTAGTGGACCGTTGGCTCTCTTAGCATACACTCAAGGATATGACCGTTAGAGCCTTATCAGACATCCTTAAGCCCTTCCAGGCGTCTGATAATTGACCGTTTTGCCTCGACTGACCCGAAAATCTCTTCTCAGAGATTTTCTAGCCGTTGCAAATCTATTCCCATGAAAAAGTAGGTTTCCAGACGTCCTGTATGTCGTCTGATGGACTTACACAAGAACCCTGTTTAGATCTGATTCAAGTCAGGAAGGAACCCGCACGAAATCAGACGTCTGACCTTGAAATCAGACGTCTTAAAGTGGTCTTCCAGACGTCTGATGCCAGAATTAGACGTCTGATTACCCTGTCAGTGAAATGATTGTTCCTGATTTCAGGTTGATTCACTTGGGCTTTGCACCCGACCACTATGGAGCTTTTCCTAAGCCTTCCAAAGCCTTCCTAAGGCCTCTATAAATAGAGGGGAACCTTTGCAACACAAACACACACCTAGCTACACACTTTCACACTCTTTTGTGTCCAAAAAGACTCTCTTGCTCTTCAAGCTCTAATTCTTTATCTTGAGAGCATCAAGCTTTGCGCACCCGCTCTCCCGCCATAGTTCACGAGAGCGACGTAGCGCCGTCGTGTTGTTCACGCATCTACGTCACCGATACACTCCTTGCAAAGGGGAGTTTCTTAATTCCTATAGAAGCTTAGGTTTAAAATTACTTTGTTGGCTCTATGGGATTGTTGTTTATTTTAATCTTTGTTATTTGGTTGGGTATTCGCTTTGCGAATTCCCGTCTCCTTCGCGAGAGAAAATCTTTCTCGTGAAGAGAAGGGGTTGAGGAACGCTACCCTCGCACTTGTAGCGTAGGTTGAATCACCCTCGTTTAAAGTGATTCGTTTAGTGGATTTTGATCAACTTGGTTGATCGGAAAATCCTAACTCGAGAGGGTTAGGTGGTGGTTTTCACCCGGTTTGGGTTTCCACCTATAAATCTTTGTGTACTTTGTGTGATTGCTTATTTTGTGAGATTGTTTATATTTATTTCCGCAATTATTACATCCTCCCCTCCTAGTAGGGAATTTCAGTCTAAGTGTTTAAGTTCTTTCCGTATTATTTCCCACTACTGACAAATTTCTAATGCCTAAGTTTTTCTTCCTAAATTCATTTCTTTTTTAATTTAATTTTATTCTATTCAGACTGATTAAATGAGCTCAGAATCATGCAATTTATCACCCTCCATGCTTAAGTTGGACAATGTCTTCATTGACAAATACATGGATGCAATAGGGGTTCAAAAAGATATTACCCGAGTGACGTAGAATACTTGATCAGTTTGAATCTTTTGGGTTGCCTCCTAGGAAGCGTAGAGTTTAACGCCTCCAACTGGGCGGTGCTTCGTGTCATCCCTCAATGAGGGTGACAATCTCCTTTGGGGGAGCCTGGGCTAGAAAGTGTTTTAATTTCTGACCATTGACCGTGAAAGTGTGCCCAGTATTTGGATCAGCGATTTCAACCGGCCCATTGGAGTGGGGCTTGACCACCCTAAATGGTCCTGTCCACTTAGACCTGAGCTTCCCTGGAAAGAGTTTCAACGGGCATCAAAAAGCCAAACTTGCTGGTTAGCCTCAAAGGTCTTTCTTTGGATGAGTCGGTTGTGGACGACTTTCATTTTCTCCTTATACGGTCGACTGTTCTTAAAGGCATCCCGACAAATTTCTTCGAGCTTAGAGAGTTGGAGCGTCCTCTGCACACCGGCTAACTGGGAATCCATGTTACACTGTTTGACAGCCCAGTAAGCCCAGTGTTCCAACTCGACAGGAAGGTGGCAAGCTTTGCCAAAGACCAGGCGATAAGGCGACATGCCGATCGGGATCTTAAAAGCGGTTCGATATGCCGATCGGGACCAATCCTTCTTGTCAGGTCTCACAGTCTTCTGTAGAAAGTTCTTGATTTGTCTATTTGAGACCTTAGTCTGTCCATTTGTTTGCGGATGATATAGGATAGCAATGCTGTGGTTAACCTCGTATTTTCTAAGTAGGGCACGGAATTGGGAGTGAATAAAATGACTTCCACCATCACTGATCATGGCCTTTGGTATTCCAAAACGGGAAAAGATGTTCTGCTTAACGAAGTCCATGACAGTCTTATGATCTCATCGGCGAGTGGCGACGGCTTCAATCCATTTAGAGACATAGTCTACAGAGACTAGGATGTACTCAAAGCCGTTGGATTTTGGGAAGGGGCCCATAAAATCAATACCCCAAACGTCGAAGATCTCTACAATCAAAATGAGCTGGAGGGGCATCATATCTTTTCTGGTCATGGTCCCCAGTGTTTGGTAGAGAGAGCAACTCTTGGCAAAGTTGTGTGCTTCCTTAAATAGGGAAGGCCAATAAAATCTGGACTGCAGAACCTTCGCATCCGTTTTCTTTCCTGAGAAGTGGCCACCACAAGCTTGATCATGACAAAAAGATAGCACACTCTGAACTTCATCCTCAGGGGTACACCTCCTGATGATCTGATCGGCACAGAGGCGAAACAGCATGGGATCATCCCAGAAATAGTGCTTGGCCTCGGCCAAGAACTTGTCCTGTTACTGCCTGGACCAACTGTGTGGGGTCTGTCTTGCAACCAGGTAGTTGACATAGTCAGCATACTAAGGCAGTTTCTTGTCTTGCACAACCAAAATGTGTTCATCGAGGAAGGCGTCAGATAAAGGCAGGGAGGGTCTAATGTAGTCTAGGTGAAGTCTGGATAAGGTGTCAGCCGCCACATTCTTTGATCTGGCTTTGTCGCGGATTTCCAGGTCAAATTCCTGCAAGAGCAGGATCCATTTGATGAGCTTGGGCTTTGCGTCCTTTTTAGCCAACAGGTGTCGGATGGCTGAATGGTCAGTATAGATGGTCACGTGGGATCCCAGCAGGTAAGATCGGAACTTCTCAAGTCCGAAAACTACAGCGAGAAATTCTTTCTCTGTGACCATATAATTTCGTTGGGCCTCATCTAACGTCTTGCTCGCGTAGTAGATCACCACAGCTTTCTTGTCTTGTCTTTGTCCCAGGACAGTACCTATGGCAAAATGTGATGCATCACACATAATCTCAAAGTCCTGGGACCGACCCGGGGGCTGAAGTACAGGTGCTATGGAAACTAAGTCCCGGAGGGTGTGGTAAGCCTTGATGCAATCAGAGGTCATGTGGAATAAGGCGTCGTTGGCCAGAAGGTCGGTTAAGGATTTGTAAAGCTTGGGGAAGTCTTTGATGAACCTTCGGTAGAAGCCAACATGTCCCAGGAATGAACGGATCTGCCGGATCGAGCTAGGCGGAGGAAGTTTGGAAATCAAATCAACTTTGGCCCAATCCACCTCAATGCCCCTATGCGATACGATGTGACCAAGGACGATTCCTTCTTAAACCATGAAATGATTCTTTTCCCAACTTAACACCAAATTAACCTCGATACATCATTTTAGGATTTTCTCCAAGTTGCTCAAACAGTGGTCGAATGAATTCCCAAATACAGAGAAATCATCCATAAAGACCTCCAGGTATTCACCCACCATTTCTGAAAAAATGGCTAGCATGCAACGTAGAAAGGTAGCGGGTACGTTGCATAACCCGAACGGCATACGACAGAATGCACACGTGCCGTACGGGCAAGTGAATGTGGTATTCTCTTGATCTTTAGGAGCAATTGCGACTTGGTTATATCCTGAATATCCATCCAGGAAGCAAAAATACTTTTGCTCTGCCAATCTTTCAAGAATCTGGTCGATGAACGGCAGGGGGAAATGATTTTCCTTGGTTGCTTCATTGAGTTTCTTATAATCAATACACACCCGCCATGCGGTGGTGGTGCAGGTGGGGATGGATTCGCCACTTTCATTGGTGACAACGGTGAGCCTAGCTTTCTTCGAAACCACTTGAGTGGGGCTTACCCAGGGGCTATCAGAGATGGGATAGATGATGTCGGCGTCAAGCCACTTGATAATTTCTTTCTTAACGACCTCCGGCATATTTGGGTTTAACCGTCTCTGCATCTGGCAGGAGGGTCGTGCCCCGTCTTCGAGGTAAATCTTATGAGTGCAATAGGTGCGGCTAATTCCTCTTAAGTCTAAAATGGTCCAACCAATGGCGGCCCGATGTTCCGAAAGGGTCGCGGTCAACCTAAGTTCCTGATCCTTAGTTAGATGAGAGTTAATTATCACAGGGAAGGTCTGGTCAAGTCCCAGGAAGACATACTTGAGATTCTCAGGTAGTGGCTTTAGTTCGAGTGCGGGTGGAACAATAGTCGAAGGGAAAGGGAAAGGCGGGAGTTGATCAACATCAATCTCCTCAAATGGTGTTGTTTGATGGTAATCAACCCTACAGAGGTCCATGGGTAGCGATGGTGACGAGTCAGAACAGTCGTTACAGGATTGGTGGTCCAGGACAGAACTAAGGGTGAGGCATTCCTCGACCAACGGTTCCACGGGATCATGTTCCTTGACACAGTCGCAATCAAAAGACTTGGTCGCCCGGAAGATATCCAATTGCATTTTCTTGTCTTCGAAGGCGATTTCCATACATCCCATGTCACAATGGATGTTTGCCTTAGCCGTAGCTAAGAAAGATCTGCCTAAGATTATGGGTGCCTTCTGTAGTTTTTCAGGGACTTCCATGTTGAGCACCAAGAAGTCGACCGGAAAATAGAAGTCCTTGACCCGCACAATCACGTCCTTGACAACCCCCTTTGGTTTCTTCACAGATCTATCAACCAACTGGATGGTGACAGGTGTAGGCGTCAATTCTCCGAAACCAAATTGGTGGTATAGGTTTGTTGGAATCAGATTGATGGAAGCACCTAAGTCTAGGAGTGCTCTATCAAATGTCATGTCTCTGATATTGCAGGATATTAGGGGTGCTCCTGGGTCAGTTCGCTTGAGTGGAAGGTTGCTCGATATTACGGAACTCGCTTGCTCGGAGAGCACAACCTTCGTAGGTGCTTGGGGTCTTGGCTTACGTTTGGGTGTACAGGCATCCTTTAAAAACTTGGCGTAAGCCGGGATGTGCTTGATGGCTTCGAGGAGTGGAATATTAATCTAAACCTGCTTAAAGATCTCCAAAAGCTCCTTAGTTTGCACAACACTTTTCTTCTTCTTGATTGTTTCCAAGGCCTTGGGATATGGTGTCTGAACATGGATAGGATCTATTTCTGGGTCCTTGGGTTTTTCCAGTGCCTTTTCTGAGTCGGGTGTTTCAGAAGGTGAAGTCTCAGGAAGTGTCGGCCATTTGGCATCCTGGGTTTTGGTGCCACTTCTCATGGTTACCGCATTTGCAGAGGCATTGGGACCATGGGTTGATCCTTGAGAAGACGAGGACGAAGAAGCACCGAACCCAGGGGATGTTTGTGGGGCTGGACCATGTGAGCCTGCCCAGGATTGCCCTGGAACCCTTGCGAATTGGTGCCTTTGTTAATCATGTTTTGTGGGTTCGGTTGTGGCAGGGAAGGTAGGGATCCTTGTTGTTTACAGTCTAATAGCTGGCTTAACTGTCCCTTTACTAAAGCCATTTCCTCCTGATGTTTCTGGTTCATTTCAGCCATCATCTTTATCAGGGTGTCCATTTGGTTTTGCGAGGGAGGGGTCGCCCTATTCGGATTATATGGGGGTCTAACTGGTGGTCCTTGCTGATATGGGGCAAGTTTTGCTGTTGGTTTGGCCTGGGTTGGTTCTGGAATTGAGGTGGTTTCTGGTTTGTCCGACCAAAGTTGGGGTGATTATGCCAGCTAGTGTTATAAGTATTGGAGAAAGGGTCAGGTTTAGCATAACCTTGGACAGCCTGTACATCTTCAAGGATAACAGATGTCAATGGGGAGGGAAGAGAGTAATCAAGGGTTGAGGGTGCAAAGGTCTCTCCCTGGAATGTGGTCAGGGGTTGTTCCAGGTTCAGTTGGCTTAAGGGCTGGACCAAGTCAACATTATGAGCTCCCTTTACTAGGGAGAAGGTCTGTAACGGGTTCCTGGTCTGGTTCAGTAGCTCATCTATCTTTTTATCTACCAATTCCACTCAATCTAATTTCTTGGCAATGATATCCACGTCAACCATTCCAGAATTTGCTTGTACCTCATAAATCCCACCACGGGGTTGACTGGATTGGCTAAATTGAGTCATGGAGGCATTGTTGAGCGAATTTTCACTCATAGACTCAAAGAGCTCAAACACGCTCTCCTCGTCTTTGTTCAGGAAGTTCCCCCGCATGAGGCATCGACGAAGTTCCGTAGGTTGCTGTCCAGACCGGGGTAGAAGATTTGGGCCAATTGCCACCTTGGTACTTCGTGGTGTGGCCATTTCCTTAATAGTTCATTAAATCTTTCTCACGCCTCATGGAATTGTTCCTCGCCCTGGAGTGTAAAGGTAGTAATGGCTCTTCTGAAGGCATTGGTCTTTCCTATGGGGAAGAATTTCTTTAAGAATGCATACCTCAATTCTTCCCAGGAGGTGATGGGTCTACCTAGGGTTCTAAGCCAGTGAGATGCCTTGTCTCTCAGCAAGAAGGGGAACATCTTAATCAAAATAATGTCAAGGCTAATGTTCCTAGGTTTCACAGTCCGGGCTATCCGGTCAAGTTCCTCTCGATGTTGGAAGGGATCTTCATTTGAGCTTCCATGAAAGTGGCTCTGAATCAGACTCACGACATTTGGTTTTAGCTCAAAATCATCTCCCCCTTCGGGGATCCTAAGGTGCGGCTCGACTCGAATAGCGGAAGGATTGTAGAAGTCGCGAAGGGACCTAGGTTGGTCATGGAATGGAGGTAGATCGGGTGGCGGTTGCCCTTGTGGGCCTTGGAAAGGTGGTGGTGGTTGCCCTTGTGGGTTTTGCAACCGGTGTATGGCTTGCATGATAGTGTGGATTTGTTGCTGCTGAAGCTGATGATTTGTGTTAATCTGGGCTTGGATGATGGCCATTGTGTCTGGTGGGGGTTGGTCCTCAACCTCATCAACCATAGGTTCAGCCATGTTTCTAGAATCAGGTCGCTTGGATTCCCATCCCAAAACAAACAACTCGGGATGCAGTGATCGTCTCCCGTGCATACACTAAAGAAGAACAGGAGGGGATACGGAGAGCGATAGATGCGAGAAGTGTGTGTGTTCAACCAAGCAAACAAGCCTAGTCCTTATGGTGTATTCCTTAGGGGACCTAGAAATCTCCAAAAGGGTGATCAAGTCCGTAAGCACTGGACTCTCCTTCCCAAATCTAATCTGTCCAGGTTGATTACGAGGGGATTGTAGGGAAGGTTCTTCCTTTGGCTTGCGCCGCCAGTTCCATAGACCCCACAACCACGGTCATTTGACACTGCCCCGCAGCCTAGTCACTAGATTCTACTAAGGGAACGAAAGCCAAGTGCCCAGCGAACAAAATCCCGCCTCTCGAGACTTAACCCAGTCCTGCCTAGGGCACGTCTACTCTGTTTTAAAAGGGCTAGGATAGTGCTTGTGCTAAGGTTATGTGATAAGGCGTTGATTGGGGTAGTGCTTCTTAGTTTTCCACTTTCAATGTGTGTGCTCCTATCAAAACATGGTTTTCAAGCAAGGATTTTTTTTTTTTAAGATGTGGTGTCTTTTAATATTTCATCTTTACTTTTGTGTCTTTTAGGATTGACGTGTCTTAATGTTTTCTGACAAGTTTTAGTGGGCACATCAAGTTTTGCACACAATTTGGTGAAAGTAGATTTCCTTTTGTTGTGTAGAGGCTCTAAAATCTTAATGTACTCATCCTAGTGATCATGCAGCTTCTATTAGATGAGTCGATTTTAGGGTTGAGTGGTACAGCCCATGTCAATTCAAGGTGGCTTCGCAAACACCACTCAAAAAGAAAAAAAGAACACTCCAAGAATCTTAGATTATTCAAAATGTTAGAGTGTATTTTTTTTTGTTGGGTGATGTGTTAAGGATGTTGATCAGGCAATCATGCACCATGCCAATTTTTTTTTCAATTTTACAATTTTTTAGATTTTTAAGTAAGCAAACAACCATGGGTGAAGAAATACTCACGACCGGTCATTGTTGCGCTTACTTCCTCGTTACCGTCACGAGTTGCACTGTTTCGCCGTCCAAGCACCGAATTCCTGCAACCATCAAGTAGATGGAGACAAGGCGTTAGACGATGTGAGCATGGATGTAAAATGGAAGTGACAAAATAAATTCGTTGCCTCTCCGGCAACGGCGCAAAAAACTAACGTGCGTGGGACGTGTATGTTTAAAAGAGTAGTTATAGCTTGCACTCGTAATGTTGGTTTTAAATGAAGAAATGGACGTGAGTCCGAGTGTCAATCTTAGGGAGGCGTGAAAATCGGATTTTTCTTGTCACTTAATGTCACGGAAATAACGGGTTTTTGCTTGCGAGAAATCGTGGGTGAAAAGCAAGTGAGATAGAGAGAAAGAGAGAGAGAATAGGGTTAGAATTTCTTCATTCACACATGCAATTTTAAATATAAATGAGGGCAAGTAACTAGATAAGAAACAACTTCATTTGACATGCAACTTTAGTTTATAATTACAACACTAGATAAATACTTGAACATAAGTAAAGTAAAGCTTAAGATAAAGAGGGAAAGGGAAAGAGAGAAGACGGCGAGGCGGCCACGGCGGTGGAGAGGGGCTCCGTCGATGGCTCATCGGCTCCGGTAATTACAAGGAGGGCTAATGGTAGCTAAGAGTGGGGTAGAGCACTTGCAAGTGGAATTGAATGCCTTCCATGGGTGGTTGGAAGGGGTTTAAATAGGGAGAAGGTCTTTCCAAATGAAGAAGGGGTTTTAGCGACGTCTGGGACATCGCTAAAACCCTTCCGAAAACGTCGGTGAAGTCCCCCTGCCCGGCGGTCGCTCGTGCGTGCCCGTTGTTCTTCTGTGGAGATCCGCACGCACGTTGTAAGCCGTCCGATCTTGTCCGATTGAAGATCGGACGGCTGAGATCCCGCGAAGGCACGCTTGCGAATCGCTACTGAGGCACAAGCGTCTGCCGCATCATCGCGCACGTGAGCATTTGCGCGCATCCGTTGCGCCGCGCGGCTCGTTCGTCGCCGTTCGTTGCTGATCGGGCTTCTCAATTTCCCCGGTGCACGCCGCCTTCCAATTTTAGTGAAGCGTGATTCGAACCCGCACCGGCTGCGCGGGCGTGAGGCGGTCGACCGTTGCGTTGCGCCTGCTGCTTTGTCGCGGCAAGGGCGGGTGCGCGGGCGGGTCTCAGCCATTCGATCGAAGATCGATGGCTGAGATTCGTCCTCCAGGTGAAGGCAGAAACGGGCGGCAGTCTGGATGCAGCGAGAGAGCGCCACGTGGCGCGCTGTGGGCCGTTGATCATCAGATCAAGGGTCAGAACTTCTTGGGCCCATTGCAGGAGCTTCGGATGTCGGATATAGCCGATTTTGAGTCCGTTGGACTCCGTTCGTCGCTCTGAATCCATCCACGAGGTCCGATTGCTCATCTGAGGCCTGTTTTGACATGTCCTTGTACATATGGCCGTTACTAATGCATTATATAAGCAATCTTGATGTGCAATGCATGCGATGCTCTTATTCCTATTGATGATGTATTATCTGTGCATTTTGCTCTTAAGATAAACCCGAATTGACAGAATTATCACCCCAAGATGCAGTGTTATCAAAGAGTTGTCCATGTTTATTTAGTGTTTAATATATGATGCATATATGATATATATTTTGATAGACAGTATGAATATATATATACATATATGACATATTAACATAATGGGGCCAATAGGCTAAGCCTTAGGTTGAGCCTATAAATGGACCACATGAGCTGAGTTGGGTTTGGTCCACCTTAGCCCAAGGCCCAAGCCATTTAATAAATGCATCATATTTACAACCCAAGGCCAATCCAAGTTAATTTTGGGCTTGAGTTTGGGCCAACTCAATTGGGTTGGGTTGGGCCAGCCCCGTCCAATACTCATCCTTATTTCCCATCCACAACCCTAACCCCTTTTTCACTGGCTCTTCTCAAACCCTAAACCCTTCCTCCGCTGAGCGAGGCTCCTCCACTCCTACTTGTCGCAGCATCTCCCACAGTAAGTCCTCGCCGCAGTAGCTCAAGTGCCTCAATCCATCACCTCTTCCCACCCATACACACCCCCCCATCCCCGCCTCGTCCCTGGCTCTCCTTAAACCGTAAGCCCTCCCTCTCACCAAGCAAAGCTCCTCCATTACCACCTTTGCTTCCACATCATCTTCTTCATCACCCACCACCACCTCGCCAACTCCCATGGCTCCTCCTCGCCACCGCAACTCGAGGGTGTCGATGGGTTCTGGTGCAACTCAATTGGAATAGTTTCTATCTATAGAAATATAGAGGGCATGCGGTGATGTCGATGACTACAAAAACTGCAAGAGGAAGCTGAGGGGTCTAATCGCCTCATTTGCACCTTGCCATCTCAATGGCTTCTGAGAGGTTGGTCAGTGTAGGTTGGCAGAATCAGTGATTTGGAGAGAGCAGATCTCCATTTGATGTGTTTATTGCATTGTTATGTGTGGAATTGAATCTTCTTATTGTTCAGATTTCTTCTTTTGATGTGGGTTTTCAATGGCGTTGGACAAAGGAGGGTGCTTTTTGTGAATCGAACTTCATGATCGGGAGACATTCAGGTCTCCACACTGCCAATGCAAATATTTTTTAAGGGAAGATCTTCATTTGATGTTTTATTGCTTTATTATGTGCAGATCTGAATCTTCTTATTGTTCGGATTTCTTTTTGATGTGGTTTTTGAATGACATTGGACAAAGGAGGGTGCTCTTTGTGAATGAATTTCGTGATCGAGAGAAATTCATGTTTCCAACACTGGCAATGCAATTATTCTTTCACAGGCTAGTAATAGAAATTAGAAGAAGGGATGAATATGTGCTTTGGATTTTTTTTTTCTAGGTATAATATGGTTACAGATGAAGTAATTTTTTGTAGTTGATTATTACTTATTTTCTTTCAACTACTTGATTTTTTGTTGATTGAGATCAAGTCATTGGTTGAACTAGAAGTTTTTTAAGAGTACTTGCTTATATATAATGCTATATAGCTTATATTTTTGCATTTTAGAAAGATTGTGATTCTACGGAAAATGATATGTTACATGACATCTCTTTAAGAGAATGTATGTTCCCCAATTCATGGAATTTTTTTGTCCTTTCTTTCATTGTAACAAGTGATTTAAAGTTAGTTGTAGATTATTTGCAAAAAAAACAATTGCCAACTTTCGTATGTGAGGATGGGGTTTCCCATTTGATGTTTGATTTTTATTTGTGGTAGTTCATTTGATATAAAACTTCCATTTCAGAACATCAATCAGGGAAATCTTCCTCAGTCTATCCTACGATAACAACAACGCATTATTGAGGTGTGGCCATCATCAGCAAGTTATTTACTCCTCTTTCACCGCTTTTACTTTCCTTCTTCCTCATTAGTGAGATGGTGGTGACAGTGGAGCTAGATGTTTCTTTCCAATTTTTTTCGTTTCCTTCAAAGTATCAAGCAATAGAGAAATAAAAGTGAAATATAGAGCTAAGACTTTGGGATATTAATGATATATAATTGGACATTCTACAAATAGCTACTTCATATCAAATTTGATGACAGGAAGCTTCCTTTGCTGGGAATGGCATCTTCTTTAATCTTAAGGTCTAATCCATTTTTGTTTTGTAAGTCTTCGTTGATATTATAAAAATCACTATTTCTTCAAGATTGACCACAAGCTCAGGACCAAGTATCAAGATCCACAATTTCCTTTTTCCCCCCATTTTTTTATTGTTCTTATTATAATTATTTGTTCTACAATGTTGTTCCATGTTCTCTCTCTTTACTCCATATTTGTGATAGGTGCAATCTCTACTTTTCTTTTCTCTGGCTAATCTTTTGGTTTTCTTTTGCTAACCTTAATACTTCTTTGCTTATTGATAAGGTTTGGGTTTTTTATTTCTTAATGTATTTTCCATCTCTATTTTTTATTTTTATTTTTCTTTCTTTGCTTTAGTAAATGCTTATTTCTAAAATGACTTGAGATATGCATTATATTCTATTTATTAAATTTAAGAGAGATTCGTATGTTAGTAGTTAGTCCCTATAGATATTTCCCCATCTCGAGATCTTTTCATGTGCATAAAGCTTCTTTTGTAGGTTTTTATTTCATAATCCCAGTTGGATGTAGATATTGTCCCATCTCTATTTTTAATTTTCCTTTTTCTTTCTTTATTTTAATAAAGACTTCGTTCTAAAATGACTTGAAAAATGCATCATATTATATTTGTTAAATTTCAGAGATTCGGAAGTTAGTACTTAGCTCCTACAGATATTTTGCCATCTCAATACCTTTTCATTTGCACGACGCTTAGTTTCTATATATTGCGGTAGTTCATGGATTTGAAAAGTTCAGAGTTTGAATTTGTACTGTGGATAGTAGTCGAACCATGTAGATGTTTCATGTATCCATTGAGAGAAGAAATGGAGTGAGTATGGTTTTAGATTGCTTAATTGAGATGGACAAAACATTTTGGATTTTGATTGGTGAATTTGGAGGCAGAGATCAAACCATGCAGAAGTATATATTTTCTGGATTTCTAGTTTTTGCTCTATTTGTGGGGTTTGTAAAGAGGTGAGGAGTGATGGAGTTCATTTGTTTCAGGTATGGGTTTGGGTTAAGTCCATGGTAAGTGAAAAGTTTGAATTTTGATTGGTTATGGATCGTTATCGCACGATGTTGAAAATATAACCATGTAGAGTTTAGGTTTTAGGTCATTCTACGTCACCAGGCTTATGGAAGAGGTGAGCAAGATTGGAGTTTGTTTAAGTTTGGGTTTACGAATGGATATGATAGTGTATTGGAGCCAAAATTTAAGCCATGTACATGTATCCTATGTGTACGTGCATGGATTATATAGTTTCCGACTCAAAACTATCACGAGTAAGCTTAGATGGTTATAGGAGGAAGATTTGAGTTTAGCCTTCCTCAATCGATATGATTGATTTACTAGATTAAAATATGATTTATGTGGTTTCTGTTTCTAACGTAGTTGCAAGACAATGACGATGGGTCCATTTATGTTCGTGTCTAGGTCTATCACGAAGATCTTGGTTGTGTTGTTTCTTTTTAATTGGTTATATTTAAGGTCATTTAATCTAGATTGATTTGATATGTGTTTCTGGATAAAGTTATACATGGTATTCACATATAGATAAAGATAAATCAAATATGCTGTATATTTGCATCGCTAGAGTTTGGTTTTATTTGATTCTTATGTCATCTTTTGAGCTATCACCTTTCTCACTTGTTATTTCCTTATGCAGGTTATCATGAATGTATTCCATTTGCCATCTAAAAGTTAACATCATTTTTTATCCCATACTTTGGTTCGAGCTCTACGAATATACATTGAGTTATACATCCTCAGAGGTATCTTAGTAAGTATTTTCAGCTTTATTGGAAATTAGAACAACTAAGTTTAGAAGTACATCATTTTTAGTAGTGCTGGAGAAAGTGAGGACTTTTGCAAAACACACCTAAGATATACATATAAGATGGACCTCTTAACTTAGAGATCTTAAGTAGGGAATAAGAGGTTTTAGTGTTGTGGTTACAATCATTGGCGGTTAGTTCTTCATATCCTCGTTAAGTTCTCAACACTTTATTTTATAGCTTGATTATTTAGAAAGTTTGCAAATTGAAATGAAGATCTACCAAGTAAGATGGTTGATGACATTACATAATTCATCTTTTATACTCACATCAAATCCCAGAACAATCAAGTTATGGAAGGTATTTTTCTTTTTAAATTATTTGATTATTCATGCAAAATCTAGTTAGGAATCATGGAGTTTAGAGTCATTACTTGATAATTTTTCTATAGATGATACATGGAATAGTTATTTATGGTTTATTTGATGTATTTTGTAATATCTTCATCTATCAGATGGTTTATTTGAAAGTGAATATGATCAAAAAATAGAATCTAAGTCCTTATTAGGCTATTTAGCCCATCCCTATATTAATTTGTGACCCATTTTAGCTTCTTGTGTCATGGACCAACGATTTTTGCCTCTCTTGCGAGCAGTGCTAACACCTAGTAGTGGCAGACCGTCTTTTCGTGTGGACCCTTATGCACCTGGAGAGGGCGATAGCTAAAGCACGACACTTGGGGAGGTGCATAAACCCACCTATTGAATTCCTACAGGCTATCGTAACAGATATATCACTAGTGATTTTCTTTAGTTGTATGCAAAACTCATTGACGATTTTTTTATTTTAAATCAAATATTATTGGTGATAGTGACTTTTAGTTACATGAAAAAAAATACCAATGGTTTTTTCATTTTTGGTGGATCTCACCGCTTGTGGTGTGCATGTGTGCACGACTTTTTATGTAATACAAGTAAATATCACTCCTTAAACAAATATTTACTGGTGATATTTGGTTCCGAATGGAATATCACTCTTGATTTGTGATTCTAAATTAAATATCATGAGTGATACTTAAAATATCACCATGGATTTTTTATTGTATGTGAAAATTATCAGTGATTTGTTCTTCTGAACCAAATATCACTAAGGATATTTAAGATATCATAAATGATTTTTAGTTGTATGCAAAAATCGTCGGTGATTTCTTGATTTTTAGTGGATCTCACCATGTGTGTTATGAGTGTGTGCATGAATTTTTGCATGATAAAAGTAAATATCACATTTGATTTTTAATTCCATACAAAAAATTCTTTTGATAGGCTCCACTAAAGTGTGATTTAAGCGCACATGAACCCCACCTTTGTGTTGCAAAAGGAGTTTCTAAATTATGATCATTTTTATATATGTAGACAAAGTAATTATTTTATCATATGATAGGAAAATGAGAACTAATTTATTTGTTTGATTTGTGATCTCGCTGTTCTCCGTCAATACTTGTTCAACACCATTAAACTTCATGCTATTTTTGAGTTATGTTAAGTATAACATATCCCATGATTTTTTTACATATTAACTGTTAGGGATTTTTATTTAGATGTCCTTCTAATATTTTAAAATTACTTTTTTACCATCCACTTCCAAATATTGCTTGAAATGTTATTGAAAAAGTATCATCGCTTTTATATTTGCTACTCCATTGGTTATAGTTGTTAAAATTAATGATTTTAAATTTAAATGTAATAAATTTTAATCTTTAAATTTTATTTTTTATCCTCAAATCTTTTTTTAATCCCCCCTCCCCTTTTTCCTCCCCACTTTAAAAGTAAGGGAATTTTATTTTTTTATCTAAAATTTTTCTCTCTCTCTCTCTCCTATTCTTTTCCCCTCCTCCCCCCTCCCCCCACCTCTTCTCTCCACCACTCCACGATGACCACCGCCACCTCCACCATGACCACCACCACCACCGTGCCCTTCCACCTCCACCCCCACCACCATCACCTCCACCTTGACTACCACCACCTCTTTCTACATCCACCCCAACCACGACCACCACACCACCTCTTTCACCCCTCCCTCCCACCTCCACCTTGACCACCACCACCTCCACCGCACATTTGCCTCCACCCCTCCCTCCCTACCTTCCTCCCCATCCTCTCTACCGTTGACCACCCACTGCACTGTCTCCAACCACCCCTCCACCTCCTCCACCCCCAACCACCTCCTCCACCTCCTCACCTTCAACCACCTCCATGCTGCTAGAGAGAGGGGGTGGATGTAACGACCCGACTCCTGAGTCCCTACGAGACACGAGAATCGGATCGACTCGACTAATCCCAAGACCTAGTCGTCCAACGAGGAAGTAACCAAAAGAGCAGTAAAATAAACCACATTCAGCATGAATATAACTAACAGTAAGAAAGTACAGCAGTAAGGAAAGAAACTACTACAGTAGATACCACCACAACAGTAGAACAACATTTATCATATAACATGAACTGCAGGTAAAGAAAAGTACAGCGGAAACAAGAACTACTCACTATAACGGGAACAAAGAGGTACAAAAGACAGTAGTAACTCTACTGGACCCTACTCGGCCCAGCGTCCTCTGCAGCCGCTGACCCTGGCTGCTCAACACCTGGTCCTGAAAAAGGTAACGAGTGTAACACGTCAGCAAAACGCTGAGTAGAGTGGCAACTAAAACTAAAGACAACAGTAGAGTGTACAGTAGCTGTTATGTTCTATTACTTTCTTTATTCACATCTTTCAATTGTCTCACTATTTCATTTATTTCTCAGATCTTTTACTTGATCTCGAATGTTCCTCGTGGGAACGATCTTGATTGCAGTCTTTTCCAAAAAGTAGAAGTAGCACGTGGTGCTCTCCTGGCCGGGAGAGTCCCCCGTGGTGATCCTACCCTCAGTCAACCACCCCAAGGTCACTGACAGACGTAACGGTGACTACGGCACGCGCGATAAACGCACAGGTAGCTAACCCGTACTGGCATGCGGTCAGTTGTTTCCGTTAACGGGTGCGCCCAAAGCACAGCACGGAACCAGTCCAAGGCAGAGCCCTCTCAGTAACAGGGGTCCAACCCCTCCACAGTAACCAAACCGGGGCCTTGCCCCTCCACAGTCTGCGCACCCTTGCCTGATTACCCTGGTTTGCCCTAGTGGGCCTAACAAGTCGGTGAAGGAGGCTAGCAGAACCCCGGGACCCGTGGGGTAGCTAGTACTCTCCTAACACTAGTAGCTCTCCGCGGTACAACGTACACGAGGGCCAGCAAGTCGGTACAGAGCGGCCAATCCTAACCACGGGTCCCTGGGTTGGCTGGCCCCACTCTGCACTAAACAGGTACAGGTACTTCCCTTGGTACTGCGTACCCAAGAGACAGTACAAACTACATCTCAGTTCCATTCCTTTCCCTTTCCAAGAATTCCACTCCTAATTCCCCGTAGGGTTCCATCCTTTTAACTCAAACATCCAGGTGTCACTTTCCAGTTTCACGTTCTTACGACCCATGATCTCATTCATGTTTCTTTATTCGTAACAGGCAGCTGTTAATTCAATTTACAGGCAGCTTTATATTCCTTTCCATTTTTTTCCAAGACTGCAGTATTATACATTCCACTAGTTTTTCCATCCTAGGATTCATGCCACATCCTAGGATCTAGCATACAACTAGTTTTCCAGCCCTAGGATTCATGCATCACCTAGGAGCTATCATTCCATACATTTCTCATTCCTAGGATTCATGCAATGTCCTAGATTCTAGTTTTGGTTCCATACTTTAACAGATTTTAATAATAAACTTAAGCCACTCTACCAGGTACAACGGGAGTAATGGGGGCGTGATCGGGAATCCCGCGTGCCTCCGCGACTCCCAAGACTGCAACTGAACGAGGTCCTATCACAAGGATCAAACACAAGGAGTGTCTCAAAATAGTGTATAGCTACTGTAGATGGGTAGAGGAATTAATTCTGAAAAGAACGCAACTCGAATCGCGGAAAACGGAGCCCGAACGGGCCCTAAACGGGTCGAAAAAGACGATACTGTGCAAAATCAGACGTTTGGAACTTCTTCCAGACGTCTTAAAAAGGTGGATCAGAGAATTACCTGTTCAGCATGATTTCCCAGACGTTCAGAAGTCTGCGAGGACGTCTGGCCTAGCTCCCAGACGTCCGATGGTCACCCCGGACGTCTGGAGGTCACTCCAGCCGTCTGGTACAACTTCCAGACGTCTGGTTCGCAAAGGATGGCGAATCAGCGAGCCTGCGCACAGCCAACTCCCTCCCTCAGTACGGTCAGTCGACAGGAAGGAAGAAGAAAGCGGAATACTCACCTTTCAGACGTCTGTATGAGCTTCCAGACGTCTCCCTCGCCGTCTGGCTATCAACCCAGACGTCTGATTCTGGAAATTTTTTCCAGAATCAGGGTGCCACTCGGCCTCTGCTCGCGATGCCGCCCGCGTCGCACCTCGCGCGTCTGCTGCTCAGACCGCAGCAGGTCCCTCTCCGCGTCGTTCTGCGCCCCCTACACCCTCCGCCGGCCGGCCAAGCCGCTCCGGCGAGCTCGCCCTCATGGCAGAGCTCCGCCCTCGCACGCCGCACCTCCTCTGCGCTCACTGCGGCTGCCGCTACCGCCCTCGCGCTTGCTCGCTCTCGTGCACAGGAGGGAGAAGAGGAAGGGGACGGTGGAGACGACAGGAGGGGAGGCGTGGCCTTTTAAGGCCGCGCGAGGAGGAGGGAGAGAGTGCGCGGCAGGTCTGCAGCCGCAGAGAGAGAGGGAAAAAGATAGAGAGAGGAATCGCTGGTCTGCGCGCACAGGCACGCAGACGAATCTCTCGTGCGAAAAATAACTGTTTTCCAGACGTCTGGAAACGATCCCAGACGTCTGGTCAGACGTCTGGATGTGATCCCAGACGTCTGGTCCGACGTTTGGGCCACCTCCTAGACGTCTTAAAAGACATCTGGGGCACGCGTTCGTAACAATATAACAAACTCAAAGGAAGTTTCGTCCTCGAAACTTGCGCCAACTAGGGTGCGGGGAAAAGATGTCCAAATAACCATAACAAACTCAAAGAGGACCGAAGCCGGTCCGAAAATACGTACCCGCGAAAAGCTCCGGGTACCGCTCCCGCATTGCCGCCTCAGGCTCCCAGGTAACCTCCTCGTACCGCTGGCTCCTCCACAAAACCTTTACCAGGGGTACTTGCTTTCGTCTCAAACTGCAGACGGCTCGGTCTAGAATCTACACTGGCCGCTCGGGGTAAGTCAGGTCGTCGCTCACCTCGACGCTCTCGTGACTCAGTACGTGACTGGAATCGGCTACGTACTTCCTGAGGTTGGACACGTGGAACACGTCGTGCACACCCGAAAGCTGCGGGGGAAGGGCAAGTCTGTAAGCAACGGGTCCAACCCGCTCCAGGACCTCAAAGGGCCCTACGAACCTCGGCGCGAGCTTCCCTCTCACCCCAAACCGCTGTAGGCCCTTCATGGGCGAAACACGAAGGAAGACGTGATCCCCAACCTCAAACTGCACCTCTCTGCGTCTCCGATCCGCGTAGCTCTTCTGTCTGCTCCTGACAGTGCGGAGTCGTCTGTGGATCTGCTCAACTACCTCCTGACTCTGCCGGATCAACCTGGGGCCAACCTCCCACTTGGTCCCCACCTCAACCCAACTCAAGGGTGCCGTACACTTCCGTCCGTACAGAGCCTCGTAGGGAGCCATGCCGATGCTCGAGTGATAACTGTTGTTGTATGCAAACTCTGCCAGGGGCAGGTGCTCCTCCCAAGAGCCCCTCCAGTCCAGTACACAGGCACGCAAAAGGTCCTCAAGTGTCTGTATCGTGCGCTCAGACTGTCCGTCCGTCTGGGGGTGGTAAGCCGTGCTAATCCTCAACCTCGTCCCCAAAGCCTGCTGAAACTCAGCCCAAAACTGGGACGTAAGGAGGGCATCCCGGTCGGATACGATCTCCCTCGGAACTCCGTGTAGTCGTACCACATCACGGATATACCTCTCTGCCAACTATGCTGGTCCCAAAGTGACTCGGATCGGCAAGAAACGTGCCGTCTTCGTCAGTCTATCCACTATTACCCAGATTGCGTCGTGTCCCCGTTGGGTAATAGGTAAGCCCACCACCAAGTCCATGGTAATGCTCTCCCACTTCCACTCTGGCACTGAAAGCGGCTGAAGCGGCCCTGCAGGCCTCTGATGCTCGGCTTTCACCTGCTGGCACACTAAGCACTGTTGCACGAACTCACCCACATCCCGCTTCATCCCTCTCCACCAAAACTCGCATCTCAGGTCGTGGTACATTTTCGTGTTCCCGGGATGTATGGTGAATCTGGAACCGTGTGCCTCAGTCAGGAGCTCTCTCAACAGCTCCTCGTCTCTGGGAACGCACAACCATCCCCTCAAACGTAGCACCTGGTCTGTGAAAGAGAAGTCACCTGGATCTCCTGACAGTACTCTGTCGCGCAAAGACCGCAAGTACGGATCGGCCATCTGTCCTGTGATGATACGGTCTATCAGCTCTGGCTTGGTCTACCGTGTCACCGTCACTGCCCCACAGTATCCTCGTAACTCTAGAGGTCGCCAACTGCCCACCTCCTCCAAAAGGCTCCAACTCTGTAACTGTAGGCTGGCCAAGCGTGCGGGCGCCTTACGGCTCAAGGCGTTAGCCACCACATTGGCCTTTCCCGGGTGGTAGGAGATGCTACAGTCGTAGTCCTTCAGGAGCTCCAACCAACGTCTCTGTCTCATGTTGAGCTCCTTCTGGTCAAAAAGATATCTGAGGCTCTTGTGATCTGTAAAAATCTCGAAGGTCTCACCATACAAGTGGTGCCTCCATGTCTTCAGCGCGAAGACAACAGCTGCCAACTCTAGGTCGTGGGTAGGGTAGGTATGCTCATGGGGCTTCAGTTGCCGCGAAGCGTAAGCGGCCACTTGACCCCTCTGCATGAGCACACCTCCTAACCACTACAAGGAAGCGTCCGTGTACACAACGAACCCGCCACTACTGTGAGGGATGGTGAGCACGGGAGCCGAGGTCAACCTCTCCTTCAGCTCCAGAAAACATGCCTCACAGGCGTCTGTCCAAGCGAAAGGCACGTCCTTCCGGGTCAACTGTGTCATAGGACGTGCAATCTATGAAAATCCTCTGATGAACCGTTTGTAGTAGCCAGCTAGTCCCAGGAAACTGTGGATCTCAGTGACTGAACGCGGTCTCTCCCACCTGAGTGAAAGTTCCCTACTAGGAGGGGTGACGTAATAATATGCGGAAATAAAATATAAAGCAATCTCACAAAAATCAATCGCACAATGTACACAGGTATTTTTAGGTGGAAACCCAAACCGGGTGAAAACCACCACCTAACCCTCTCGAGTTAGGATTTTCCGATCAACCAAGTTGATCAAAATCCACTAAACGAATCACTTTAAACGAGGGTGATTCAACCTCAGTACAACCACGCTACAAGTACGAGGGTAGCGTTCCTCAACCCCTTCTCTCCACGAGAAGGATTTTGTCCCACGAAGGAGACGGGAATTCGCAAAGCGAATACCCAACCAAAAGACAAAGGTAAAATAAAACAACAAACCTATAGAGCCAACAAAGTAATTAACCTAAGCTTCTATAGGATTTAGGAAACTCCCCTTTGCAAGGAGTGCGTCGACGATGACGCGGGTGCGTGAGCCACGCAACGGCGCAATGTCGCTCTCGTAGACAACGGCGGGAGAGCGGGTGCGCGAAGGGAATGATGCTCTCAAGATGTGGAACTTGAGCTTAGAGAGCAAGAGCTTCTTGGACACAAGAGAGTGGAAGTATGTTGCTTAAGTGTGTCTTGTGTTTTTCTAAGTGTATATCTTGTGTATCTAGGTGTGTAAAGGCTCCCCTCTATTTATAGAGGCCTTAGGAAGGCTTTGGAAGGCTTAGGAAAGGTTCTATAGCCGTTGGGTGCAAAGCCCAAGAGAATCAGGCCGAAATCAGGACAATGATTACATTTGACAGGGTCATCAGACGTCTAATTCTGGCATCAGACGTCTGGAAGGCCACTTTAAGACGTCTGATTACAAGGTCAGACGTCTGATTCTATGCGGGTTTCTCCCTGACTTGAATCAGATCTAAACAGGATTTTTGTGCAAGTCCATCAGACGACATACAGGACGTCTGGCACTATGTCTGGACGTCTGGAAACCTACTTTTACTATGGGAATTGATTTCCAAACGTTGCAACGGCTAGAAAATCTCTGAGAAGAGATTTTGGGTCAGCCGAGGCAAAACGGTCATTTATCAGACGTCTGGAAAGTCCTATGGACGTCTGGTAAGGCTCTAACGGTCATAAACTGTCGTGCTTGCTAAGTTAGCCAACGGTCCACTATCTGGACGTCTGGCAAGTCCATCAGACGTCCTCTAAGACGTCTGTACTAAGGTCTGGACGTCTGATTTCATCAGACAGAAAACTAAGTCCAGCCTAAAAGGTTATCAGACGTCTGAAACAACAGTCAGACTTTATCAGACGTCTGATTTTGGGATTAGACGTCTGGAAATGCTGTTTGAGCCCTATATTGGTTTTCTAAATATTCTACAGAAAACCTAAGTATCCTAGGGTTGTGCAAGTATTCCTAGGACTACTTTTAGGGTACTTTGAGGCTCTTTAACATAATGTTCTAAGGAATCAAAAAGAGCAAGAAAATAAAGACAAGAGATACATAAAAGGATAAAAAAGAATCTATCCTATTCTTCTTGTCTTCCATCTTCAATCTTTCGCTCCACGCGAACCTCCTCTGTTTTCCGTCAAGCTCCTCTAATCCGTCCTGGATGCGAGCTCGAACTCCGTCTAAACACGTCCACATTTGCAATTGACCTGAAATCTAGGACTCAAATTGCAAATGTTCAATAACACGTGTTTTGTTATCATCAAAACAAATGATCGTGGTGCTCTAGCACCAACACTGAGCACTGCCTCGACCTTGGCTGGGTCCACCGCCAGGCCGTCTCCAGAGATCACATGACCCAAGAAGGTCACCTCCCTCAACCAGAACTCGCACTTGCTGTATTTGGCGTACATCCTGTTGGTGCTAGAGCACCACGATCATTTGTTTTGATGATAACAAAACACGTGTTATTTAACATTTGCAATTTGAGTCCTAGATTTCAGGTCAATTGCAAATGTGGACGTGTTTAGACGGAGTTCGAGCTCGCATCCAGGACGGATTGGAGGAGCTTGACGAAAAACAGAGGAGGTTCGCGTGGAGCGAAAGATTGAAGATGGAAAGAAATAAAGAGTAGGATAGATTTCCTTCTTTTGTACTTGTTGTATTTTTTCCGTTTCTTTTGTTGCTCTTTATTTCCTTAGATATTTCATGTTAAAGAGCCTCAAAGAACCCTAACAGTAGTCCTAGGAACACCGGCACAACCCTAGGATACTTAGGTTTTCTGTAGAATACTTAGAAATCCAATATAGGGTTCAAACAGCACTTCCAGACGTCTAATTCCCAAATCAGACGTCTGATAAAGTATTTTAAGACGTCTGACAGTTGTTTCAGACGTCTGATAACTGTTAGGCTGGACGTACTTAGTTCTGTCTGATGAAATCAGACGTCCAGACCTTAGACCAGACGTCTTAGAAGACGTCTGATGACTTTGCCAGACGTTCAATTAGTGGATCGTTGGCTGGCTTAGCATACACTCAAGATTATGACCGTTAGAGCCTTATCAGACGTCCTTAGGTCTTTCCAGACGTCTGATAAATGACCGTTTTGCCTCGGCTGACCCAAAATCTCTTCTCAGAGATTTTCTAGCCGTTGCAACGTTTGGAAATCAATTACCACAGTAAAAGTAGGTTTCCAGACGTCCATACATAGTGCCAGACGTCCTGTATGTCGTCTGATGGACTTGCACAAAAACCCTGTTTAGATCTGATTCAAGTCAGGGAGAAACCCGCATAGAATCAGACGTCTGACCTTGGAATAAGACGTCTTAAAGTGGCCTTCCAGACGTCTGATGACAGAGTTAGACGTCTGATAACCCTGTCAAATGTAATCATTGTCCTGATTTCGGCCTGATTCTCTTGGACTTTGTTCCCAACGGCTATGGAAGCTTTTCTAAGCCTTACAAAGCCTTCCTAAGGCCTCTATAAAAAGAGGGGAGCCTTTACACACCAACACACACTAAGAGATACACAAGATATACACCTAGAGGGACCAAGATACACAAGAAACAATTTGTATTACACTTTCCACTCTCTTGTGTCCTAGCTAGCTCTTGCTCTCCAAGCTCAAGTTTCATTCTCTTGAGAGCATCAAGTCTTCGCGCACCCGCTCTCCCACCGTTGTTCACGAGAGCGACATTGAGCCGTCGCGTGGCTCACGCACCGCGTCATCGTCGACGCACTCCTTGCAAAGGGGAGTTTCCTAAATCCTATAGAAGCTTAGGTTTATTACTTTGTTGGCTCTATAGGTTGTTGTTTATTTTACCTTTGTCTTTTGGTTGGGTATTCGCTTTGCGAATTCCCGTCTCCTTCGTGGGACAAAATCCTTCTCGTGGAGAGAAGGGGTTGAGGAACGCTACCCTCGTACTTGTAGCATGGTTGTACTGAGGTTGAATCACCCTCGTTTTAAAGTGATTCGCTTAGTGGATTTGATCAACTAGGTTGATCGGAAAATCCTAACTCGAGAGGGTTAGGTGGTGGTTTTCACCCGGTTTGGGTTTCCACCTAAAAATTCCTGTGTACATTTTGTGATTGCTTATTTTTGTGAGATTGTTTATATTTTCAATTTCGCATTTTTTTGTCACGCTGATCTCACCCCTCCAAGTAGGGAAATTACATTTGGTATCAGAGCAGGTCTTGCTGTTTCGGCGTAACAACCAGGCAAGAAGATCATGGAGGGAAGCTGTTCCACAAGCAGGATTTTCGAGGGGCAGTCCACAACCCGTCCGCCCTACTTTGACGGGAACAACTACAGCTACTGGAAGCTGAGGATGAAGACATGGCTCCAAGCCACTGAATTCGAGGTATGGGGATGTTGCGAAACCCCATACGAGATCCCGAAGCGACCCCAAGGAGGCTTCCCGAAGCGACCCCTCCGACGCTGACCTCGCAATCCGTGTACACCTCCTCAGCTACAAACAGCTGACCACTCGGACCTCTGATTACGAACGGATTCTCTAACAGTGTATAATCCTGGTCCAAACTAACTGCGAAACTGGCTGTGACAAACGAGTGCGTAGCGTCGGAATCGAAAAGCGTGTAAACGATTCTGCCAGAAACTGAAACCATACTTGCTACCACCGATCCCGAAGCTCTGGCATCCCTGTGTGTTAGGGCGTTGATACGCCCTCAGCTCTAGGTGCAGACGAAGCAGCCACACTTTGCGTCGGACGGGTAGGTGCTGGCCGGTACCCTCCTCGCGACTGCTGTCCTCCTCCTCGCGCCTGGGAACCGCGGTTTCCTGTGCGCCCTCCAGTGCTCTGCGCGGGGAGTATCTGCTGACCTCCTGCCCTAGATGGGCAGTCCCTCCTGACGTGGCCCGACTGGCCACACTGGTAGCAGAGGGGAACCCGACTCCAGCCCTCAGTGGATCCCTGCTGTTGACTAGGGGGGTCCGGTGTTGGCGACTGGCCCCTGTCGAGGGCCCCCAAAGGCCACTGATGGCCCTGCAAATCGTGACGGCTCTCCTGCGGAAGCCACGTGTCTCCTTTAAGTTCTCCTAACACGCCTAGTGTGACAGCGGAAATCTCGTTCCACCGCCAACTCCCCTGTCGTACGCTCGGAAGGGGGAGGAGGGGGTGGCGATGTGGATGGAAGCTGAAATTCTTCACGAACCATCTCCCGAATTAGTTGGACGAGGTCCGGAGACGGTATGCTCAGGAGAAGAGGAGGGGTAGTATGTACTCCAAGCCCGACACATATGTCCCTCGGGCCCCGACCTCGGCCGCGCCCGCGGCCCACCCTCCTAGTTCTACGACGAGGCATCTCCTACAAGGAGACGCGAAACAACGAAATACGTCAGTACGGAGCAGTACCTAACGAAAACGTCTAAGAGCTCATGTCAAGAGATATGTTGTGGTGACTACTCTAGTTATAGACATGTGAATTGGTTATTTTCCAGTCAGTTGATTCACTTCTCGGGATGACCTTGCTCTGATACCATCTTGTAGCGACCCGACTCCCGAGTCCCTACGAGACACGAGAATCAGACCGACTCGACTAATTCCAAGACCTAGTCGTCCAACGAGGAAGTAACCAAAAGAGCAGTAAAATAAACCACATTCAGCATGAATATAACTAACAGTAAGAAAGTACAGCAGTAAGGAAAGAAACTACTACAGTAGATACCACCACAACAGTTGAACAACATTTATCATATAACATGAACTGCAGGTAAAGAAAAGTACAGCGGAAACAAGAACTACTCACTATAACGGGAACAAAGAGGTACAAAAGACAGTAGTAACTCTACTGGACCCTACTCGGCCCAGCGTCCTCTGCAGCCGCTGACCCTGGCTGCTCAACACCTGGTCCTGAAAAAGGTAACGAGTGTAACACGTCAGCAAAACGCTGAGTAGAGTGGCAACTAAAACTAAAGACAACAGTAGAGTGTACAGTAGCTGTTATGTTCTATTACTTTCTTTATTCACATCTTTCAATTGTCTCACTATTTCATTTATTTCTCAGATCTTTTACTTGATCTCGAATGTTCCTCGTGGAAACGATCTTGATTGCAGTCTTTTCCAAAAAGTAGAAGTAGCACGTGGTGCTCTCCTGGCCGGGAGAGTCCCCCGTGGTGATCCTACCCTCAGTCAACCACCCCAAGGTCACTGACAGACGTAACGGTGACTACGGCACGCGCGATAAACGCACAGGTAGCTAACCCGTACTGGCATGCGGTCAGTTGTTTCCGTTAACGGGTGCGCCCAAAGCACAGCACGGAACCAGTCCAGGGCAGAGCCCTCTCAGTAACAGGGGTCCAATCGCGGAAAACGGAGCCCGAACGGGTCCTAAACGGGTCGAAAAAGACGATACTGTGCAAAATCAGACGTCTGGAACTTCTTCCAGACGTCTTAAAAAGGTGGATCATAGAATTACCTGTTCAGCGTGGTTTCCCAGACGTCCAGAAGTCTGCGGGGACGTCTGGCCTAGCTCCCAGACGTCCGATGGTCACCCCAGACGTCTGGAGGTCACTCCAGCCATCTGGTACAACTTCCAGACGTCTGATTCGCAAAGGATGGCGAATCAGTGAGCCTGCGCACAGCCAACTCCCTCCCTCAGTACGGTCAGTCGACAGGAAGGAAGAAGAAAGCGGAATACTCACCTTTCAGACGTATGTATGAGCTTCCAGACGTCTCCCTCGCCGTCTGGCTATCAACCCAGACGTCTCATTCTGGAAATTTTTTCCAGAATCAGGGTGCCACTCGGCCTCCGCTCGCGACGCCGCCCGCGTCGCACCTCGCGCGTCTGCTGCTCAGACCGCAGCAGGTCCCTCTCCGCGTCGTTCCGCCCCCCGTGCGCCCTCCGTCGGCCGGCCAAGCTGCTCCGGCGAGCTCGCCCTCACGGCAGAGCTCCGCCCTCGCACGCCGCACCTCCTCCGCGCTCACTGCGGCCGCCGCTGCCGCCCTCGCGCTCGCTCGCTCTCGCGCACAGGAAGGAGAAGAGGAAGGGGACGGTGGAGACGACAGGAGGGGTGGCATGGCCTCTTAAGGCCGCGCGAGGAGGAGGGAGAGAGTGCGCGGCAGTTCTGCAGCCGCAGAGAGAGAGGGAAAAAGAGAGAGAGAGAGGAATCGCGGGTCTGCGTGCGCAGGCGCGCAGACGAATCTCTCGTGTGAGAAATAACTGTTTTCCAGACGTCTGGATGTGATCCCAGACGTCTGGTCCGACGTCTGGGCCACCTCCCAGACGTCTTAAAAGACGTCTGGGGCACGCATTCGTAACAGTGGAGGAGGTGGTCGAAGGTAAGGAGGTAGAGGAGGAAGGGAGGTGAAGTAAGGAGGAGGAAGAAGGGTCAGGAGGGTGGGGGAAAAAAATTGAGGACTAAAAAATAAAATATGAGGACTAAAGGAAGAAGGGGGGAATAAAAAAATTTTTTAAGACTAAAAATAAAATTTTATTACATTTAAATCTAAAATCGTTAAGTTTAATACTATGATTAACTGAGTAGCAAATACAAAAATGACATTGTAAATCCCTACTTGAAGGGGGTGAGATCAGCGTGACGTAATGTCAAATGCAGAAATGAAATATAGAACAATCTCACAAAAATAGCAATCTCACAATGAACACAATTATTTTTAGGTGGAAACCCAAACCGGGTGAAAACCACCACCTAACCCTCTCGAGTTAGGATTTTCTGATCAACCAAGTTGATAAATCCACTAACGTACTGCTTAAACGAGGGTAGTACAACCTCAAATACAACCATGCTACTTTATACGAAGGTAGCGTACCTCAAACCCCTTCTCTTCAAGAGAAGGATTTTGTCTTACGAAGGAGACGGGAATTTGCAAAGTGAATACCCAACCAAAATAACAAAGTAAATTACAAATAGACCTATAGAGCCAAAAAAAATAATTTTAACCTAAGCTTCTATAGGAATTAGGATGCTTCCCTTTGCAGAAGTGCGTTGACAACGTGGATGCGTGAACTACGCGACGACGCAACGGTGCTCTCGTGAACTACGGCAGGAAAGCGGATGCACAAAAGATTGATACTCTCTAGATGTAGAACTTGAACTTGGAGAGCAAGAGCTTTTCTTGGACACAAAAGAGTGGAAAGTTTGTTGCTATGTGTGTCTTGGTGTATTTGAGAGTGGTAAAGGTTCCAGTCTATTTATAGAGGCCCTAGGATGGCTTTGGGAGGCTTCCATAGCTGTTGGGTGCAAGCTCCAAGAAAATCAGGCCGAAATTAGGGTTAATCATTACACTAACAGGGTTATCAGACGTCTGATCCTGGCATCGGACGTTTGGAAAACTAGTTTAAGACGTCTGGGAACAAAGTCAGACGTTTGATTTTAGGCGGGTTTCTTTCCTGACTTGACTCAGATCGAAACAGGGTTCTAGTGAAAGTCCGTCAGACAACACACAGGACGTCTGGAAACCTACTTTTCTGCGAGAATGGATTTCCAAGAGAGTGCAACGGCTATAAGATCTCTGAGAAGAGATTTTGGGTCAGCCAAGGCAAAACGGTCATGTATCAGACGTTTGGGGTCCTCTATGGACGTCTGATATGAGGCAACGGTCATATTCTTCAGTGTTTGCTAAGGCAGCCAAAGGTCCACTAATTGGACGTCTGACAAAGTCATCAGACGTCTTCTAAGACGTCTGGACTAAGGTTTGGACGTCTGATTTCATCAGACAGAACTAACTAAGTCCAACCTAAACATAATCGGATGTCTGAGTCAACAGTCAGACGTCTTAAAAGTATTTATCAGACGTCTGATTTTCAGATTAGACATCTGAAAAGGCTGTTTGAACCCTATTTTGGTTTTTTAAGTTTTCTACAGAAAACCTAAGTGTCCTAGGGTTGTGTAAGTGTTCCTAGGACTACTGTTAGGGTTCTTTGAGGCTCTTTAACATGAATCTAAGAAAAAAAATAAAGAGCAATAACAGAAACAAAAGTACAACGATTACAAGGAAAGGAAATCTATCATATTCTTCATCTCCTTCCTTCTTCAAGCCATCACTCCTTACGAAACTCCTCTGTTCTCCTTTAAGCTCCTCCAATCCGCCATGGATGCGAGCTCGAACTCCGTCTAACCACGTCACCATTTGCAATTAACCTGAAATCTAAGACTTTAAGTGCAAATGTTAAATGACACGTGTTTTGTTATCATCAAAATAAACGATCACGGTGGTCTAGCACTAGCATACATCACTTTTTTTATGATATTTAAAGCAATATTCGGAAGTAGATGACAAGAAAGTAATTTCAAAAGATTACAGTGATATCTAAGTAAAAATTCTTGAACATTATTTTAGATGTTTAATGATATGATTCATCCCGAGAAATAACCTACACATTAAGATGGATATGGCAGTCTTTCAATAGGTAAACGATCTTATCTCAAGAAATGACTCAAGTACTAAGATGGATATAGTTGCCTTTCAATAGGTAAGCTGGTATCACTACAACAAAAAGGGTCAAAGGTGATGAATCTTTTATGAAGATGATGATGAATAAATCAACGTTATATGACATATCAATGAATAATTTATTTGTTATTATTCGAGCCATTGTTAAATCTGTAACAAATAATATATTCGTTGGTAAATTCAAACAACGACTAAAAACATCGCTAAAATCATCATATACTTTAAATTTAGCAACAAATGTTTTCATTTTGTTACTTTCTTTTAACAAGGATTTTATTTATTGCCTTATAAGAAATATGCTAACAATTAATTCGTCGTAATATAAGATGGATACAAAATTTTATTAATCATCTTATAAAACACTAACAATTCATCATACCTATAAGTTGTTTTGACTACCTATAAAATGGATAATTGTTTTACAATATCCACTAAAATATTTCTCACAAATTAAAATTTTATAAAAGAAATCTTATAGAAAATGCACCTGGAAAATTATAGACAAGTTTCATTACAAAACATATTTGAGGAGATTAAAAGTTTACTTTATTTCTATGTTAAAAATGCTAAAAATAATCCAAATACCTAAAATTTATCAAAAACTTGAAATAACTATCAACCTTGTAGATATTACAGTAGACATGATTTACATAAAAAGGCCACTACATCAAAGTTTTGCCTTATGAATAAAAGACAAATAAAAGCACACATACAACATGTTTTGCAATGCAAGATTTCTTGTTCAAGAAGAGAAGAAAATCCCATCACTACATCCTTAAAAGATCACATGAGAAAAAGATATTATCTTGTAAAAAGAAGAGTGTAAAATGCTCATTATAATCATTTCCACTAAGCACCAAGCTATATTAATAGTAAAACATCTAAAACAACCGATAAAAAGGAGGAAAACATCCGACACTTTAACATCAATAACAATTTACACTTAATAAAATTGTTGAATTAGTTACCATCCTAATTTTTGAATCTTATCTTCCTGAAAAACTCATTTAGATTGCTTACCATCTATTAATTGAAAAATAAAAAAGCAAACAACCAAGGGACACATGAAAATTCAAGATTCCGAAACGGTAGACACAAGATGGGCTACAATTAAAACCAAACTTCAAGAATTAATATTTGCTTTGGTTAGATACAAGAGCGTGGATCCCAACCACATCTCGGTAGAGGGTGCAACTGGAGGAAATTAATGCAACTTGCCCACCTCCTTCCCATCCATGTTCCCCTCATCATTCTCATCGACCATGCATGGCACCAAACTTGTGTTCTATTAACACTCCACACCCTAAGATTCCATTAGCATCTCCTACGCTCCTTACAACCATACATCTCGCCAAAGCCATGAAAAAGTTCGCCTGAACACTTGGGACTAATGCCCACCAAATTAACATCCGCAATTACAACATCAAGGTGCTTGATGGCAAGAGATGATATATGACATCCTCCCCAGAATATGCATCCCAAAAAACCTCGCAAACAAAGCTGACCATCTGAACAGTTGGATGGTAAGTAAAGTTACAAATTTGTGAATTAACTCTACTTACCATCCACCTTAAATGTGCAACTTCATCTATGGGGGTCTCCAGAATGTGTTCCAGGGGGGAGGATGCCATATCCTGACCACGTAGCTGTTACAGACATGGGTGGGCATTCCAAATCTTTTGGCAAACTTCTAAATTCATGGCTTTGATGAGATGGTGGTGAGGACTACCATTGGATGGATGGGTTGCCAATGGAGGCTTGGGAGTATTAAATTTGCAAGGAAAAAGGAGGCACCTAGAATTACCAAAATATATAACACGATTAACATAACCCACAAACTCCACAAACATAATGCACTTTTTACTAGCTCCTTGCCAACACAGCCTACAACAGCTACAACGGAAACATATATATACCATAGCCCAAACAACTCATGTGATAATCTTTCAGATTTACTAAGATTTATCCTGTATTTTGCCGATTCAAAGAAAGTGAGGAGGGCTATACTATTTGGACAAATTAAGTATATTTATGTTATGGCCAAGGTTTTTCCTCTATCAAATTTCAAATGCTATATATTTAGCTCTTTGTTTGTATTTCTAGGCTACCATCGACCTTTCCTCTATCCACAGACCTGATTATTATTTTCCATAGAACTATTTTCTTTCTACTAGGTAGTCACAGAGGATAAATGGGAATTAATTAAGATGGATTTGAAAGAGCTTTTAGCTCTTCGATCATATGAAACTATGGTGCCACCCCTTTGATAACAAGAAGAACTACGTTCATCACTTAATTAGAATCTTATGATGAATTTTTTTGGCCATTTACTTCAAATACTACCAAAAAGAGACATCAACCTTGAACTTGATGTTAAGTTGCTTTGCAAATCTATACCAGAGGGAAGCTAAAAAATGTAAAGCCATGATAAAGGATAACCTCGTACCACCACTGACGAGTGGAAAACTAAAGAACCTTGTTGTTCCTTGCTACTGTATAGAAAGGCAATTCCTTCCAAATTCATCTTCTATGAGTTCTTATGCTATCCATAATTGTCCAAATACCCATCCCCCAAAATTGCATTTCCTTTTTCATAAAAGTCATTTAAGTGGGCATTTGTCTGATCATATGTTCTTGGGCAAGCTTCTCTTCTTTTAGAGAAAAGGATGGTTAAAGTAACCATCTAAAGTTTCTACAGCATGCACTTCTACATGTCTATTTTCTCATGCACTAGTTATGAAGGAATGACTCGGGATTTACCACCAAGGCACTCCATTATTTGGATGCCATGCCCTCTCTTTTAAGATTTAACAAATAATAGTATATGAATTGGCAATTATGAGATGCATAACGCCTCAATCATGTGAATATTTTCACAAATGCTTGGAACCATTGATTGCCCTACAAATAATTAGAGATTTGCTTTTTCCTATACCAATATATCTACTATATGATGAAACATGTTTTAAAAGGGGAACGCCATCTACCAAAAATAGTTAAACAATTATTAGAAGTTTGTAGCATGTATACCACCAAGACATGAAAGAGACAACAGATATAGAAGCACATGTCACAACTCCTAGAACAAGTTGGTTGTGATTTGGAAAGTCATCAAGTCGAACAGAATGTAAGAAAGGCATGTATATGAAACCTTCGGATAAGGACAATAAATTTCATCTCCTTTAAAATCTCTTTCAATAGCACAATTATTGAAACCTTGAACTCCATGTTTGTATTCATTACTACCAATGGGTTTTCTCATCCAACTCTTATCCATTTTTCAGCCAAATACAAAAATCTTTTAGTTGACAAAAATGATCTCATTAAATATAAATTAACACTTTTTTCAAAATACAAAAATCTTTTAGTTGACAAAAATGATCTCATTAAATATAAATTAACACTTTTTTCACTAAAAAAAATAGTTGACAATTAATGTTATTGCTAAAAACGAAGGAGTCAAAGACATCCCAAAAAGGACACCAAACATTTAAGACTAGAGTACGATAAATACAAAGTAAATGAAATTGAAATAAAATATCAAACTTTGCATGTATGATATGGATCGAATTACATTAATGATATTATTTATATTATAGTTATATCCAAAGATAAAAGTTCGACATTTAGTTATTGTGCAATAATGTTGACATATAAGCCAATTGAACTCTGTATCCAAATCTTTCAATGGAATAACTTTAATTTCTACATTAAAATCTTATCACTGTCAACTCTCACCTTTATCACAGGTGATGATAAATGTTTGTGATCCAAATAGGATCTCGTTTGATTTTCTACGGAAGAATAAAGAAAACAAAATCCAAGTATTACTAACATTAAAAAATGAAAATTAAATTTTTCTCGTATTAAGTCATTTGATTACATGGTTCTTTCTCATAACTGCACACCTTTATATATATATATATATATATATATATATATATAGGAAATGGATTCAGAGAGTACAATGCCTACAAACTTAACATTAGGCACATCTTATTTGCCATTAGATGACAATTAGATGGTGCACGATAATACCATCGATGAAGGTGGAAAGTTGTTTCTTAACGTACCCGAGATTACCGGTTAGAGATATTTTTCAAATTAAAAATTGGTGTAATTGACATCATACTTAAAAAATATAGCATAAAATAAGCTATTCGCAATTGTGATTACTAAATATAGGTTGGACGAATTAAAATAGTACGTTGTTTAAAACAGTATGTTAATCAATATAAAATTAAGTTTTGCAATTTAAAATATACACAAGTGTTTTATAAAAAATGAGGTATTGTTGTAACAAAATCTAATAGAGATGATGTAACAACTAACAATACAAGTTGTAACAAATATAGCTATACAATGTAACATGAGGCTGTGTTGTTGTGACAAGAATGCAATACCATTGTAACTGGCCCACGTGCTACTGCGTGTTGTAATACAACAAATTAAAGATACCTGTGCACAACATACGTGAGCACGACAATGTGTTATCGAATGCTGTAATATAATTATACCGAAAGTTGTAATATAACAAATATTTTAATACAACAAATCAAATAAACACATAAACATACGTGGGAACGATAATGATCCCTACAAAAAATTATGTTACAATTATAACGTAAGTAGTCACGGCATGTTATCTTATTTTAATTAATGGATGCAACTAGGGTGGAGCATCAGGCTGGGTCAGCTCGATCCCAGCCCGAACCTAACCCAAAAAACCTTGACCCAACCGAAGCCCAAATATTACTTGGGCCGGGCCCGGGCCTTAATTTTTTAAAAATCTTGGGTTTAAGCCCAGCCCAACCCGAGCCCGAAAAAACCCGAAAAGGCTCGTTGGACCCGACCCACCCCACCCAAGTTACTAACTTTCTTTTTCCCTTTTAACTAAAAATTAGAAAAGGAATTCCAACCATCACCCTCTCCAGTCCCCATCAATCCCGCACACAGAATCAGAATCCCCCCCTCCGTGCGGCCGTGCCTGTGGTTACTCCATTAAGGCATCAAGCTGCCTCACGTCCTTGCCATCTTAGGCATCCATTGACGAGTCTTGCTGAGTCTCCTCTCCTCTCCAACCGATCTCTCAACGGCGGGTCATCTCCGACAATGACATTGTTTTGTAACTTGTATCGTATGGTAACTTTGTGTGATGCAACTTATGTTGAATAATATTGAATAATGTTATGTTCAATCACTACTTTGAATAATATTTACAACGAAGTAACTTAAATTTAAATTAATTGTTAGGAGATGCAAGTACTAATTTTAAGTAATTTTGTTATATATCAAAGTCTAACATTTTTGAGGAAAATAATAAGGTATATTTTTAAGCCTACTTTATTTGGTTAGTAGGTCTTATTTAAAAATAAAAAATGTCCCTAAAAAATTTATGGGCCTTAACGGGCTTTTCTGGGGCCAACCTAAAAGCTCGGCCCAAAAATTGAATTCGAGCCTGACCCGGCCTGACCTTAGGCCCATAAACACATGCCTTGATTTCGTAAGGATTTTGGACCTTAGGCTCGGCCCACAGCCTAAAAAAAAACATGGGCTTTCTTGAGTTCGAGCCGAGCTCGGCCCAATGATCCACCCTAGTTGCAACACATTAAACACACCTTGGTTGAATTTACATATTACAAACAAATTTGCGAGTGGTTATCTTTCCCTGAGATCCACTCCATTTAAAAATGTTGTGTTATATGTTGTTCATCTGTCGTAATATAAGTACACACATGAATAGTTATCTCTTCGTAATTACAGCTAGAGGTGCACACAGGTCGGGTTGGGTCAGGTTGGGACTCAACCCAAACCCAACGCATAGTTTTCGAGTTGGGATTTTTCCAACTCAACCCAACCCGTTATACTATTGAACCCAACCCAACCCATAAAAATTGGGTCGGGTTGGGTCGGGTTGTTGACTAGTCAAAGAACTCAAAACTTATATTTATCTCCTACATATTTGCTATGTCTTTCATAATTAATAACAAAACATTTTAAACTTATAAATATCTTATATCTTCTAAAAAAGTAAATTAAATAGGTAAAAATAAAAAAACTTAATAGTTGTGTAATAGTAATTGCATCTTTCTTGTAGAAAAGTAAACATATATTAAAAGACGATTATCTTGTTCATGTAATTTTTTTCATAGATGTAGGCACTCAAAACAAAGAATTAAATGAAAATCAAAATAATTTTTTAATAGTAAGGAAAAAATTCAAGATGTACGTGTAAATGTCTTTTAATTCTATCTAAACAAAGAATTAGATAAGAACCTAAATAATGATCTTTAATTTAAGCGTCAAAGTTTGAATGCTTATATCAAATAATTTATGTTAAATTAAGGGAAGGTAGAGGGGGAGGAGGATGGCCAAGAGAGGGGGTGGTGGCTATTGGCTATAATGAAGGAGGATGGCCGGTGAGGGGGTCGTAGGTTGTGTGGTGGTGGTGGTGGTAGCGACTCTAGTGATATGATGGGTGAAAGGGAAGATAGAGAGGATGATGGATGGTCAGTGACAGGTGGTGGGTGGTTTTTGACGATAGAGGAGTTTTAAAGATACATTCGTTATAGTATACTCCTAAATCACACAACAAATCATTTAAATTTATAAACTCAGATTCAATATAGAGTTCGAGGTCATTCGTAGGGAGCAAATTTGGAACTCACACATTAATCTTCATTTAAAATAGATGAGCACAATCAATTAAGCATCAAAATAGATATTCAATGGATACAACTTGTCATATTATAATTGAAATGATGATGAGATAAAAAGAATTAAGAGAATATAAAAAGTGGTGATTTAGATCACCAATTTGGTCCTCTAATTAAGCATGCATCTCATATTCAAATTATTCAAATAATCAATACTTTCAATCAATTTAATCAAATGTTAACTTAGTACTTAAATAATTCAACAGTACTATCATCAACTTCAATCAGATGACAGGAATATAGCATCAGATGACTTAAATATCAACAGAATGCAGTGCCTCACAGAAGGCACACAAGCACAAGGCTTTTCTCTTCTAAGCCTTCTTTTTCTTCTTCTTCAAAGCCTTCCCTTTCAAAGACTTTCCTTCCTCAAGCACAGGCACTACCTTTCTTCTTCAGAGGCTATGTATACAAGAGCCTCTCCTTCTCTTCAGCATAGGGGTGGCAAAGAGTCAAAGAGCAAAACCCTCCCCTCTATCTCAGAGATCCTTCCTTTCCTCTCTTCTCTCTCACAGACTTGGTGTAATCGAGCATTTAATCGGGTCATCGGGTCGTGAACAAAGGCCAGGCCTGCGGACGTGTGCCGTAGGCGAGGAGTGGATCGGTGGGTAAGCGGGTAAGCGGGTGTAAGGGAAGCAGGGACCCGATCCCTAGCGTTCTGGGTGATAAGATGAGAACACAAAACAGTGTTATACTGCGTCAGCTGCTTCTCATCTACCAATGCGGGACTGTGTTCCTACCTTCTACACGTGAAAGCTGCAAAAGGTGATTCATCAATTGGAGGTGTTGCTAGCGCTGAAGCCTTCGATTGAGAGACTAGAGGGCTTCGCGATCCTCGTCCGTAGCTATTGGAAGAGGTGGTAGGGTGTATGGTAGTCGGAGAGAGGCGAACGACGTTGGGGAAGAGGGCAACGACAACAACAAACGACGATGACCTAAAACAAGCAATAAGGCCTTGTGATCGCATCAATGCAGTTCAGGATGTTCGCCTAAGGATGGTGAAGGTGATGGCGGTGCTTTCGTGGTGTGGGAGTGCGCGTGGAGGCCTGGTGACCTCGAGGAAGGTGTGCGGCGGAGCTCAAGTTCGGTGGGTGGTTTGAGAAGCCAATCCCCTCAATTTCTTGAGGGGTTTTGGTGGGAGAGGAATGCAGAGCTTTTGGGACCGGTGGCATGTTGTTTGGTGGCTTGTGGAGTTGGGGAGGCCTCGCTAGAGCTTGGTCGGTGTAGAAGATGATGGGGGAGAGGGTGTGTTGGTGATTGAAACAAGAGGTAGAGGGGTTGATGGGGAGCTTGGTAGAGGAAGAGATTGGACCAATTTATGGATGAATAGAGAGAGAAGTGCGACTGCTGTGATTGGCCGATCGCGAAAGGGATGAAGATCTTTGGTAGGGGAAACGACAGCAACGATGAGGAAGGCGGCTCCTGTTGTGGCTGGCGAGAAATGAAGGAATGCGAGGAAGGTCGTGGCACTCCCAATTTGGCCATTGGGAAGCCGTAGGAAGATAGGGGAGGAAGATTGCTGAAGCTGGTTGGAGGAAGCCAGAGGGAGAGATTCTAGTGAGGAAATGTGACCAAACCATGCTAAGGAGTTAGGCTTGAGAATCAAGAGCCTTTATAGAGCTCTAGACCAAGCTCTAGATCAAGAATCAAGCCCAATTTGGCTTGTGATTGCAGAACAAGATACCTACGGATCTCATGGGTTCACTAGGGCATTCAGACGAGATTTAGGATCCAAGACTGATCCCAATCAATTCCCCATGGTATAAACATCAATCTCACCAAATTTGGTAGGATTTAACGAAGATGCGAGTAGGATTAGGAGTGGTCAAACACCTCCTGCAGGTCGGTTGACCTTCAATGGAGACAGGGACTTTTTCGTGAAGAAGATAATAAAGTTAGGGACCAATCTGCAAGGATTTCAAAAGTTGAGGGGCTAATTGAGAGAGAAAGAGTTAGACTGGACTAAAATGCAAACTAGGTTAAGTTGAACTCTAATTGAGCCCAAATTTTGGTACAAACCTAATTTTGACCTATGGAATCTAGTGATGAAGTTGGATTTCTGTTTT
Source organism: Thalassia testudinum (assembly GCA_037157565.1). Lineage (NCBI taxonomy): Eukaryota > Viridiplantae > Streptophyta > Magnoliopsida > Alismatales > Hydrocharitaceae > Thalassia > Thalassia testudinum. The sequence continues at coordinate 141,886,994 of JAZHRO010000036.1, forward strand.
GACCAAGTTTGACTAGGCAATTTATGCAAAAATCTAAATTAGGGTAGAATTGTGTCTATGACTCTGTTTAAGGTCAAAATGGGTTTCAATGGTTAAATCAAGGGTACCAAACCTTAAGGAATATTTTTATATTATTTTTAGGAGGTTTAGATGAATTTAATCCCTACCAAACCTTTGTAATTCAAGTGGATTTGAAATTAGAATTTTGGATGCTGTATCAATTCTCGAAATGAGTGAAACCCTATTTCTGTCTGTGTGAACCCTCTTATCAGACTTTAATGCTTATTATACCTTAGATTAACTCTTTGAAAATCCCGTGGTTACTCTACTTTCATGATATGATGTTAAACTTCAAAATTAACCACGTTTTAATGTATTCCTCTCAAAATGGATGTGCAGGGAATTATGACACTCAAGCGACTATGTAGGAGCATTTGTCACTTAATCCTGATTAATTAAAGCTAGTTATGGTTCATGATGTTGTTATCATCAGTGGGCTGGCTATATGGTGGTGATGGATTGGTGGTAGTGGACCACCAGCTCTGGTGGTAAGCTTAGGCTGGGCAGAGGCAAGGTAGTGATGATGATGGATGGCCCATGAGGGGGTGGTGGGATGTGTGGTGATGGTTTTGGTGGCGGTGGCTCTAGTGAAGGGAGGTGGTGGCTATCACTAAAGTAGCGGTGGAAGAGAGGATGGAGGAAGATGCTAACCTCGAGTGGTAATGACGAAAACAATGGCGGCAACATGATGGGAGCTACAAGAGAGGTTGGTGGTGACGAGGAGAAAGGAAGCTCGATTTAGGGCTTGCGAGCGAGAGGGAAATTGAAAAGAAGCACACGGTGGAGATCACACAGGGAGAGGGAAAAGTGAAATTGAGCGAGTGGCGTGCGTTATTTGCGTGGGTTTTTTTGGTCTCCTTTCAATTTTAAATAGGGCAGCTTTTTTCCTTTAAAATTTTAATGGATAGTTTCGTGTGTGTGTATGTGTATCGGGTTGAATCGGGTTGCGGGTTTGGTTGGGTTTATTAGACCTCAAACCCAACCCAACCCAATCTAAGTCCCAACCCAACCCAACCCAATCAGGTTGGGTTCAAGTTGAACCCGACCCGTGTATACCCCTAATTACAATTGCGTTCAAATTGTATGTATAATCCCGGTGTAATGCAAAGAATAAATGTCACACAATCATAAATGTACAAATTTTGGATGCTATTGAGATTTCAAATGGTTGTGTTACAGAACTTGTAATTTGCGTATTACATGTACATTAGCGAGTGGGTATCATTCCCTGAGTAGTTCTCCATTCAAACGGTTGTGTTACAAAATTGTTGATTTGACGTATTACAAATATAAACACGAGTTCTTATCTCTTCGTGTAAAGAGCTATGTTCAAAATAATGTGTTACAAAACTTCTAAATGGAAGTATTACAAAATCATACACGAACATGTATCTCTCTGTCGTACCAATGTGTTACAAGAAATTGAAAACATAGCAAGGAGACAATTTCCGAAGGATTCAAAACGACATATCAAGGTAACATAATAGCATATTAACATTGTTGTATTTGAATTCATGCGATACAACTACATGAGCTCCAATATTAATACTTATAATATTCCATTGAATAAGAGGATAAGCTTATCAAAAGGTGAATTCGTGAAAAGCCAATACGAAGCTATAGGAGCAACGAAGAGTATGTGTGTCAAATGATAGAAATGAAAGATAATGATAATGAAAATATTAAAAAAAGAACAAATTTAGTAACAAATTAACATAATAGACTATGCATAAATTAAAGGATACTTATTTACTCTTTTTTTTTTTTGAAACAAAATGGAAAGCTATCATATTACGATAGCAATCCGGGAAGGTATATCATAAAATCAAGCAAGAGGAATTACAAACCAGATCCCCACGTATGTATGAGGGACCAGCACTCTTTCACAATTTTTTCACAACACACCGGTCTCTCCTGAAAAAGCCTCGCATTTCTTGCCTTCCACATACACGAAAGAGTGACAGCCATATGCACATGCGGCTTCTCTCTCACACCAAACCCATGCCAGATGGAAACCCAAGTTGGCAGTGGCTCCTGGCAAGTCCTCCTCCATACAGCATCGGTGACCAGGCAAGAGGAGAAAATGTGATTAACATTATACTTATTTACTTTTTTATTTTACATACCAATTATAAACGATGATTTTTGAAAATATTATAAACCGCTTATGTGATAGGCGAGTGGTTTCATCAAACCTGTGTTCAATCGGGCGTACAAAAAGTTAGGCTTTTATGGGCAAAAAAAGCATTGCGCTCACTGTATATATATATATATATATATATATATATATATATAGATAACACGACATTCATCGATTATTGATTATTCAAAAAATAGATCATTGAACTATATATCATTTGGCCAGTGCTTATAACATTCGATACTTGTGGGATTGACCCAACATCACTTTTGGTTCCCTTTTTAAATGGAATGATCTTTCTTGGTTTTATCACAAACCAAATAAATGGATGCTCTTCTTGATACTGTAACTTTTTATTTATATCTATCCAACTAATAGATTGTGTAAAGCAAGTGCAAACATGTAAAGGAGCACTGTTTCTTTTTTTTTTTCTTTGCACTATTTCATAGTTGCTACATGTAATTCCCCCATAATTGGATAGTTTGGGCCTACATTTTGGAGGCAATTTTTTATTTCATGTTTGTTTCACTTGGCATAGACGAAACTAAGAAATTTATTTAAAAGAATAAGGGGGTAATTTATTCATTCCTTCTTTGAAGAGCTCCTCTACATCTTATTTAAATATTGGTAGCTACTTCTAGAACATTTCTGCACCAATCCGAATGATGCCATGGAAAACTAAGGTTGAAAAGCCAAATCCAAGACATTAAGTTAGGAAGGGCGTGGCAATCAGCAGAGTACATCATTCCCTGAAATCATTCTCTGAAGTTCAATAAACCCATCTTAAGTCTGAATTTTTTTTTGAAAGAAAATGAATGAAATTTAGAACTTTGTCAAGAAAATTTCATCTTTTAATAAGCAAATCAGTTCGTCTAATAGTTCTTTGACTAGTAACAAAGCAACCTATCCTTTGATATGGCTCCATTGTTTCTAGCCAATCCAATATCCAATCTGGCCATCCCTATTCTCACCCACAACCAATCCTACCTCTACAAATCCATTAGGATTTCACCATTCAGGTATAGTCTAGCTACAAAAGGATTGTTAGGAGTTAATGTTTGGGTTTTAATTAAAAGCTCTTCCTTATAAATTAACACGTCCAACTCCAGCCCTATTCTTAATTTCTCCACTTTACACCTGTGATCTTGATCTTTGAAGTCTGAAGAATAATTAATTTGTATTGGGATATTCACAACACAAGAGATGACACTTTCAGTGAGAGTGTCTCCATAATTAATTAATTAATTAATACTAGCTTCTCATTATTTCAGATTCTTGCATAAAAATGTTATAAAACCTCCAAAAAGAGAAAGTAGGTAGTTTCCCAATAACATATAATTTATTATAATTACAGTTTATACATCCTATGTGCATGATTATTAATCTCTGGGAGTAGGAATTTAATTCAGTTATATATCCTATGTATATATAGTTCAGCAGACTTGGTCGATCAATGATGATGGGTGATGAGATGTGGCTCATCATAGCTAAAATGCCCAAGTTAGGCTAGAAAGTAGGTTGAACATTATCTTATTAACATAATCAATGGGTTAAGTGTGGGAATTAATGAAAATGACCCAAAACATCAAATTTGTGTTAAAAATGTATAGTTAGGTCAATATTTGAGATATTACATTCATAAACACAAATTGATGATCCAAATGTAAATTGAACACATATTTGAGGTCAAAAGTTCAAATCAAGAGCAAAATCATGTTCTAATATGTTCAATTAAGCTCCAAGAAAAATCTCATTGCCTTTGGACATCATTTGGCCCTTGCATTAATGACTTTACACTTAGGTCCTTTGACCAATACATGTCTTCACATATTAAACTTGCAAGGACCTCTTTGCAAGCCTTTAAGGACCGTATGGTAACCATTTTCACCACTAATGGGCCTTTTCACAAGTGTTCTAACGATTCACCTATTTGGGCTCTTTACGTAATTTGCCCAACACACCTAGGCACCCTCCTATTAGCACTGTTGAACTTGGTGCACAACTGTCGTCAATTGTTTTCTCCACCAATCCAAGGGTGGATCTACCACCAATCATCGCGCGTGTTGGCGCGTACCATCATGACCACCCTCAGATCTGATCCAATGGTGGAAGTTTAGTTTGTTTCTTCCCACGCACCTATCCTCCTCTCATCCACTGTTGGTACCTAAATCTCCTAATCTCACACTCCGGTGCTCATATTGCTCCCTCACCTATATAAGCAGGTCACTAGCGAGCCTAAGGTACTTTATCAGCTCCCTTTCCTTGAGTCTAATCATCGTCTACCCCTCCAGTCCCTTCGTCTCCTTCCTTGGTGGCTGGTGACAGAGACCACTAGCTCCTTCCGTTCTTCCCTTCAGCCGCTGGCTACTGGTCCTTGAGAGTCATCTTATTCCCCTAGAGGTTCCTCCTAATTCATCCTCTTCAGTCGCCGGTTGTAAGTCCCAAAGAATCCCCTTCATCCCTCAGATAGATTTGCATGCTTTCGTGGTGTAGATTTATTGCTTTCTAGAGTAGATAGGAGTAATGTTAGATACTACATTCATAGATTGGTTGTTAGATTTAGGAGTAGATTAGATTAGTTAGTTTTTCACCAATCCACCTCCTCTAATTAATTCAGATCAGAGGAGATAAATTCGCCCATTCATTATGTTCATTTGATCTCCCTCATCACCTCACACTTGCTTCTGAATGTTTTCCTCGCATTTTAATCACCATTCACCCATCCACTGAGGCATCAAATTAGATCTGATACTCGAGTATTTGGATCTGATTTGAGTGCTAAATGCCATCTGAGGGTCATCTCACTCAGTCCACTTGTTCACAACAACCCTCTAAACGTTTTGAGCGAAGTACTTCAATAATTTCCTCCAATTTAATGTTAATCTTAATTTTACTCTGCGTTGATATTTAGAGCCATGGAAAATTAGTTCTACTGATTTAAAGCTCTAGCAAGGATTCAAATGCTCATTTGGGTGAGATTTAGATTTCAATTTAAAGGAATTCAATGCATTCTTTTGGGTTTTAATTCAGATTGAGAGGTTTGAAGTTTAGGATTCGCTTCTAATGGATTTCATTGACTAATCTACTTTCTCCCCACATGTTGTCTATGGCGTAAGAGAGAGATTAGATTAGGGTTTTTTGTGCTCTTTAAGTTCTAATCTTGTTGGAGCGAGTCCTACATCTATCAAAGAAGGTTTTAAACATTGTTGAACTGATATTTAATTCTTTTGAAGGCTTGATGTGAATTTTCACCTTACATTGTCTATAGTGTAAGGTGAAGGTCATATTAGGATTTCAATGATTTTTTTTGGGAGTTCAATTTAAGTTTCCTTGGATTTCAGAATCAATGGGAGAGGATTTGAGATGACTTGTGTGGAGATTTAATCAGTCATCCTAGTTCTGGGATGTAATTTTGTATTCCAGATCTAATATGAGACTTGAATTCCAAGGTAATTAATGTTGATTTTGAAGCACTGATTTGGTTTTGAAGATGAGTTCAAAGCAAAACTAGTTCCTCTATTGGATTTGTACAAGCGTGTGATTGGTTTGAATCTCCCATTTCAACATATTAAAGGTTGCAAAGCCACTACATTCAATGTTTTCATCTCTGATTTTAGGAAATTTGTGGATCTAGGGAACCTCTGTAATGAACAACAATTTGATCTGTGTTTTCCAGATCTAATGGGGTTTAAACAAGTCTCAGATCAAATGTATTTGGAAGGATATGTGCAGCAAAACCAGTGGCAGTAGCATTTTGATCTGTGTAGCTACAGTAATAACTGGTTTGGAGTCGTCTGAAGTGAATTTCATGTTGTTTTGAGAGTCTTATGAGCTATAGGTGTTTTGTACTGATAGAACTTCACATAACAAGCATTCATGTACATTGAATTGAGTTAAATTTGAGATTAAGTAGAATGTTGAGTATTTTAAATCTTTTGTCAGTAACATGAAATGCATTAACTGCCCTTTTGAGGTTTTCGATGAAATTAAATGCCAAAATCTGGGGTAAATGTGCAAACATCTTTCTTGTTTTACATGGAAAGTTTCTGGATGTCTGAATTTCAATTCCAGCCAACATAACTCACTTAGAGGCCTTTGGTTGCATTGCTTCAAACTCATTTAGGCCACATTTTGCTGAAATTGTAAATACATTAAAAATTATAAGAAATTGTAAAAAAATAAAAAAATGGTTTCTTGAGTAGGATTAGATATTTTTTTAGGTGTATGCAATGTTTTAGAGTAATCTAAACCTTCTAGCTTGTAGGACATACCGGTAGACGGTTTAATCTACTTTGAAACTGAATAAAAGAATTAATTTGAAAAACACAAAAAGAAACTTTCTCTCTCACATGTCACCTTCTCTCTCTTCTCTTATCTCCATAAAACATGAAATACCATAAAAACATGAAACAACCCAAACATACCTAAAAATACCATGCATATATTATTTATACTTGTAAATATCAATAAAATAATGAGTTATATGTAAATAATAAAATATATGTACATAATGTACATAATTAGCTTATTTGTGTATTATATATATTTAAATAAATATTACATTAAGTTATTATATATATATCTTTATTATATAATTATATATTAATTTATAATAGATTATGTATACATATATATCTATATAATTATAGATAAATATGTAAACTTGTACAAATGTATTTATAACTGTATATACATATTTAAGTAATTATTATATATTGTATTATACTTGTATATTTATTTAATTTTCATATTTATTGTATATATTTAAGTTATTAAGTTAAATAGCTAAATTATTAAGTTAAAATAAAATAAGTTATTAAATTAAGTTATTACTGAAGTAAGTTATATTGTACACTTATATATAATAATTTTAATTATTTTTAACCTATTTATAATACATTTATACCATAAATAGTATTTATACCCAAATTATGTATATAATTTAAAATGTGTATATAAATGTATATAAATTACAATAAATGACTAAAAGTAAATTAAAAGTGTATAATAAAACTTTATTATGTATATTATCTAATATATAGGTGAATTGACTCATAAATTTATTAATTTATACAAAAATTAAGGAATTAAGATCTCATTTAATGTATATAATCAATAACTTTAGTCATTTTTTAAATATAATTAAATAAGTGATTATTATAAATTAACCATACAATTAGATAGCCCTATGTATAAGCTTTAAGACCATGCAATTTAATTGAAAAATGGGCATCAATTGATCACTTAATTCAAGGGCTAAACTTGGCCTCAGCGAACGCATTAGCGTGCTCAATTGGCACAGCTGATAGCACATCAGACATTGATGAGCAGTTGCGCGCACATCTAAACGCCAGTTTTGATGACCTTCCCAGTCGTTAGCACTGGGTGCATATACATGAACATATTGAGCATATCCTCGATTTGCATGCGCATGCCTACAGTCGTTTGCATGCAAGCGCACGTGTGTGTGCCCCAGCGTGGGCATGGGTTGGGAGCCAATGCTGGGCCTGAAACTATACACTAAAATATACCTAATAACCAACTAGGAACCAATTCATAGTAGTGGTTCGATTTAGCCCTAAGAAGGGCTGTTGATCCTGTGAACCGAACCGGGTCGCTAACCATTAATTTTGGTCTAAGTAAAAGTTAATCCTAAGTTAAGTTGAAAAAAATGCCTAAGTGTTGGATTTGCGTGTGTTGTGTGCTGTGTTAGTGTGTGTGAGTTGAGTGTTAATATAGTGAGTGTGTGTGCGTGCATATATGAGTTGAGTGTGTTATACAAGTATTAGTATGTATAATAGTTAGTTACTATATATATTTATTTCTATAAGTACATATAGAATAGTATATACATACACTTTCGCCTTAAGTATGCATATATTTTGTAAGGTCTTTTTTGTGACACTTATTTGTATCACTATACATATTATATATGTTAGTATAGATCCTTGTATATGTTAGTACAACATATGTTAATGTATATTTGTAGTCTTTTTGTGCCTCTATTTAGGCATTGCTTAGCATAGTTGTACATAACTAATATAAAGTAGTTAGATTAATTTTTGATACCTTTCCACTTGTAAATATATTTAAGGCCTTGTGGTTAACATTAATTAATTTTTTTTGTACATAATTAACCTAATTCATTAATTCTTTCATTCTTTGATTCATTTGTAAATAGATTTAACATTTTTGGAATAAAAGAGCATTTTTGGATAATAGAGAGTGATGTATATCAATAACTACCTCTTAATGAACGACCTGGAATAAACCAGTAAAAATTATGTAATTAGATAAATGCTTGAACATCCGTTTCGATTGCGATTATATACTATAACCTAATAACAACGACGTAATTAATTAGTGATCCAAACAGCTCTCATCAATTTTTGGTGACGTTACCGAGAAGGCAACTCTCTATACGCCAAAAGTTCTCTTTTATTCTTGTTTTGTACATATTTTTGATTGGATTGTAAATAGTCATCCTTTTATTCAAATTCTTTCTTATATATAGATTCTTTGATTCATTTTATTTGTTTTTGTATATAATTCTCTTACTAATGATTTGTTGTTTTTACAGACTTGAGGAGGAGTAGGAGTGTTGTTGTCTCGGAGGAGTTGTCTTCCTAGTGGCTTTGCTGCGATTTAGACTCGACTACCTGGCAGAGTTTTTCCTGATGGAGCTGCAACTCTCCCACTTTCTTAGTGTAGTATAGTTAGTAGTTTGGGCTTAGGAGTATATTTAGGATATATTTTGTTAGTCATAAGTTGTGAGAGCCTGTTCTCACACATTAATGTAATAATTTGGACTGTGGACTCTTTATTCTCTCTCTACTCATCTCTCATTAATTGCGATTTTTCGTATCGATTTCTTTTTCGATTTGATTTTTGTTGTAGCGGAAAATCTGCACAAACAGAAGTTGAGTTTTGAAAACTAGTCGTTGTAGTGCGATTTGCGAGAAAAACCGTCAACAGATAAATTTAACCGAAACTCGAAAAGAATTCCGAATCGAACACAGGGAGGTGGATGTTTGATTAGAAACCGCGTTTGTTTTATTTATCACGAAGCAGTTTAACTAGTCGAATTGAATCTAGACTAGCTATCTACTTAAAGAATAAATAATAAAAGAAAGGGAGAGAATATTACAAATAAAGAGAAAGTAGAGATAAAATAAACGTGGATTTCATTATCATAGAGCAATGTTCATTACAATTACTTGCTACAACTACTTGCTACACTAGAAAGTAGGAATCTACATTAGAAAGCGATAAAAGAAGGTGGAGAGAAGTTATCCTCCTCGATGGCTACTTAGAGGATGAGTCGCAACGACGAAGCGCCCGGACGAAGGTGGTGAGATGTGGGAAGAAGGGGAATGATGACGGACGACGGAGAACGAGGCAGGACGACGTCATAGCGGGATCTGCTTCCCAAATGGTGGTGAGAGGACCACCGTGGAATGCTCCACGAAGGAGGTAAGAAGGTGGAAAAATTATAATTTTAACTCTAATGGAGTATCCCGGGTTTGGGATATGCTCTTAAAGCTTTGGAGGGGGTGAGAGAAGAGAGGAAGGGATGAAGAAAGTGTGGGGGTCGTAGGGCTATATATAGGTGTAGATTGGCGGGGGTAAATAGGTCATAACACTTTAAAACATTAAATCAGGGGTCTTTAGTGACGGATAAAACCGTCACTAAAGCCTAGATTGTGGATGACGTGCGCGCGTGCCCACACCTTCTCTCCTTCTATGCGCCTCAACACCATCTCACGTCTGCGTGCTTAGCTTGATCGAACGGCTTAAAAGCCATCCATGCCGCTTCTGCTTCGAGTGTTAAGTGCCCCCTTTCAAGAGGCGACGCGGCCTCGTTCATCATCGTTGGATCAAAGATCCACGGCTTAGATTGTGCGCTTGCGAGCCCTTCACATTCGCACCTCCTACGTTAGATGGTGCGTCCCATAGCGCGTTCACGATCCACGCCCATCCGTGTGGCCACGTAGCCAGCATCCCAGCCGCACGCGCCGCATCCAATGGCTGAAATCGGCCACTCCACGCCCATGCCTTGATTTGAGGAGCAGCGGGGATCAAACCCGCGCCTTTTCCTCTATGTAGCGCCTTCACCCGCTGCGCTACGCTCACCATTGCGTCGAGTTAACGACCAAGGTGCGCACACTCATGGCCATTGGATCAAGTCAACAACCTAGATATGATCATGCGTGTGAGGACAGAGAGAGCGAACGGGTCCGCGTGTATTAGCTGGGTCAATTTGGGCGGTCGAGATGGTGCCACATGGCTCCATCTCGGTCGTCCATCTTCTGTGACTCGTAGATGGTGCCACAGATGTTGGATTGGATCGATTTTTACGCCGTTGGGCTGCGATCATCGATCCGAACCCATCCGTGAAATCGGATTTGTCATCTGAAGTACATATTTAAACCATCTTGGCCCTTGATCTTTGGCCTTCCTCGGATTATATCTGATGCTACGGAAGTCTGATCAGGGCGATCTTGGAGTCGTTGAACTCCGATCGTCGCCTTGATCAGATCCGTACAGTTGGCTCTTCTATCCGAGGCCTCGAGTAAATGTCGCCCTTTTACCTGACTACAAAAAGGGAAAATTGACCTAAGCTTTATATGACCTAACCTAAATGCAAGATGATGCATGTTATGCAATATTTATAATATTTGATGCAACTCTATGTCTAAGAATGTGCAAAAATAGACAGTTTATGTGATATAAACTTGTTTACATCAATTTTGTTTGTTACATTTCGAAAATCCAAAAAAATTAGAAAAAAAAAAATAAAAAGATTTCATCTTTTATCTAGTAGCAACATATCATAGGTATTCATACTTAGGTTGCGCATTTCCTGCTAGATTTTCTTTACTTATCAAATTACATCAAACTGTAGAGTGCTGGAGATAGGTATGCCTCTATCTTCCTTAGCTCTTGCCATAGTTGCATTTGACACTTAGGTACAAAGACCATTCCTTGATTGCAAAAGATTAAAAAACAAGACCAGCTGCCTATAATATACTTCTAAGTACTTTTCAGAAAAAAATATTCTTCTAAGTATTCAAATCAATTCAAAAGGATACATAATAACTTGTTTGAAACCCTGGTTGTGTTTTCACCTTATACATTTGTTGATTGATTATCGTGTTCGCACTACATGATCACTTAAGGAACACAAACACACGGTTTCTATCTCGTCTCCTTGTGCAACCACGGGAATCTGGATTCGCACGCCGATCTTATCCAGATTCTAAGTGGATTTTAGAGGTCTACACCACTCTCGGTCTTTTGTAGGACGCGTACAATTGTACTGAAATAGTTGTTTGCGTATTATCTATTTTCGCATAGCAGATCTTTAGGAAAAATAATCGAATTTTCTTGGTTGGTTGATATTGATTGGTCTTGTGATTGTTGTGAGATTGATTGAGATTTTTGGTTTTGTGATTGATTGAGATTGAGTTTGCCTTCTTTGAGTTGTGACTGTTTCAGAAATTATTTTCAAAAATTGACTCGTGCATTTTAGGAGATCCCAGAATCCATCCTTAGTACCTCCCTTGGGTGCTAATACCCAAGCTTTTGCCACTTCTTCTATGCCTTCCACAGCAAATCCTATGCATCCAGTGCCTCAAACTCCCATCCATCACCCCACTCATCCAGAGGATGACCATGATTCTGCACAATTCGAGGATTTTGAAGAGGATCCTCCTCATATCTTTGCACATCACCCTCCACCACCACCTTCACCTCCACTATATAGGTTTCAACCTCCTCCCTATCCTAACTTTCCTAATCAACCTCAACCTGAGAGAGGTGCACAACCTAATTTGCAACACCTATACAACACCCAACTTCAAATGAATACCCTTACATAACAGCTGCAACAGCTTACACAAGCTGTTAATCTTCTAGTAAATCCCCATTCCCAGGCTTGTAGACCTCAGCTACGGGACTACTACAACCTCGCAGTTGCACATCCTATGCTTGCGGTTCAATATCCCATTGGGAGTCATGCTGCTGAACTGAAGCCAAATGTAATTTCCTTAATCCCTCACTTCTATGGTCTTGCTTCTGAGAACCCTTTTCAGCATTTAGAGGAGCCAAAAAATCTCGCTTAGACTCTGGGTCTGCGGGGCCATGATCAGCACACGTTGTTGATGAATGTGTTCTCCATTTCCTCAAGGACAAAGTTGCCTTCTGGTACAGAACCCTTGCATGGACTACACCGAAACCTGGCCTTCTTTGAGACATGAGTTCCTGAGGAAGTACTTCCCTGTAGGCCGCACTAATGCTTTGAGGCATGCTGTCACCATTTTTTTCCCAAAATATAGGAGAACAGATGCATGAGGCTTGGGAGCGATTCCATGAGCTTCTGCGTGAATGTCCTCACCATGGTGTCCCACACTAGCAACAGGTCCAAATCTTCTATCATGTGCTCCATGATGACAACATAAGAAGCTTTGTCGATGTTGCATGTGGAGGCAACTTCTTGTGTCAAGATGAGGATTCTGCCTTCGCGCTCTTTGAAGGCATGGCTGAAAATTCTATTAACAATGCTTCGATGAGTGTTTTTAATAAGAAGTCCTCACATTCCCATACACATTCAAGGGTACACGAAGCTCAATCCAGCACACGAGATTTAGAGATTGTAGCTAATCAACTGGATAAAGTAGGCATAATCAAGAAGAAGGTTGATGAAGTATGGAAGTTCCTATCTAAACCTCCATCTTCTTCTTCTCAGTTACCTTCACCACACACTTCTCCTCAGTTTCCTACAGGGAGGAAAAATGTGAACATATCTGTGGCACCACCACCACCATCTGACTATTCCTTTGCATATCCTTCACTGGCTGAAGGAACCTTTGTTCCTCCATACACTAAATTCTCTACACCTCATGGAGCTTCGGAGGAGCTCCACGCCATTCACAATGACCCATATTCATAAACCTATAACCCTAAATGGCGTAATCATCCAAATTTCTCGTGGTTAGGAAATACACATAAACACAATTCACAACAACCTTCAGCACCACCACTACAAAACCTGACCCGAGCACCACCTCCACTACAACACGGGTATCCATCGTGTGCCTACCAGTAGCCCCAACCAAGGCCCACCCAGTAATCTTAATTTGGGCCTACACGAGATGCCTAGTTAGGGTTTATCATGAAAGCTCTTACTAATATCCAATGACAAAACATTACTATGAAGCATAAATAGGACTGGAGTTTAGCTAAGATGAGAGCCCAGCTAGAACACTTAGCTGCACCATGTCAAGCACACACGCTACCATCTCAAATAAAACACAATCCTAAGAATGTACCTACCTAGAGGTATGTTCATCCCGATCCTCCCCAAGGCCAACCACATGTCATATCACAAACCATGCACAATCCTGACTCATCTGCATTATATTCAGATCAGCAACCACCTCTTCTTTCAAACCCTGATTCATCTTCCACATCTTGAGCTGCATTCAATGATTTGAAGGGGTAGAAGCTGTAGATTCTCGATATCCTAAATTGAACTTGGACCTTGAGCTAAGTCTTCTAATTTGAACCTTTACTTGGACCTTGTACCAAGTATTCTGACTATGATTCTCTTTGATTATGGAGCCTGTCCTTTACTTTCTGAGATTGACAAGTTTCCATTCTATACACCATGACTTGAATCATCCATTGAGCTCTATAGACTTGTCAATTCTCCATTCATTCTGCTCCTACCTTTTGTTTACACCATTATTGGGTTTACACCTAGCTGAAGGAGTAAAACTTAGCACATCTCTTATCATTACTAGAAAAATGACATTCATCTTCGGTTAGTTGCCGTCGTTTTATAAAGTGACGGTGATATGTTTTCTACCGTCGTTTGTTGGCTTAACCGATGGTGAATCTGGCTTCAAAAAATGGCTGTAGCACTTGACGAGGAGAACAATAGTTGTCACTTGTGGTAAATTTAACGTGGATAATAGCAATCGTTTTCTATACTAAGTAATGGGGAAATAAATTCACCGTCAACCCAAATTAATTTGGCCGCATGATAAGAGTCTCATCATGGATCCTAACTAGCACATTTTGATCCAAATAAATGTACAAAAGCTCCTACAAAACTTTAAGGAAAAGCCTAAATCTGAGAATTCTAAATTTAAGAATAAAATAATTCACAAGGGGTAAAATTGCAATTTTACCAATGCAGTACACAGACGGGGTGTCTAAGGATCTAAACACAGGTCAAATGGGCTTAATAAGAAAGAAAGTGGGATGACCTGATCTAAAAAGGGTTATAGCAACTTATAGGAATTAAATGACATTCTGTAATCCTGAAACAAATCCGCTTTAATTCACAAGGTTTCAAGAAGGATAAAAATCAACTAAACCCCTTAAAATTAATGAAAAAATATTTCCTAGGATTTAGAACCTTCAATTTGGCCTTTGGAGCCTATCTTGACCTAAATTTAGAACCATACTCAATTTTTGACCTAATTTAGGTTTTTGTGCAAATTGACCAGTTAAACGTGGTCAAACCAAAAATCAAACATCACCATTGGATTCTTAGGTCCAAATTAGGTTTATACCAAAATTTGGACCTAAGGGAAGGCCATCTTTACCTACTTTACAAATTGGTCCTCTTGAATTACTTTTCGACCCTCATCTTTCTAAACCCTTGCATTTTGCCCCCCAGCTTCTCTTTCGTTCTTTGCAGAACGGTCCCTCTGCCACCCCACGCAGCTGCCCATACCTCCGGCGACCTTACCTGGTGGATGGCGCCGCGCAGGGTATAGGGGTCGCCCTCAGGAACGAAATGGGGGTTCCCCGCGTCGTCCCCTTTTGCAGGGAACCTCCCCCTTGCGCTGCAGCTGCCCATGCCTCTCGTGCGAACGCACGAGAGGAATGGGTCTGCTCTCCGGCCATTCTCCGGCGAGCTCCCCACATCGTCCCCTCGAGATCCTCTCCTCGCTAGCACCTTTATAAGAAGCGGCTGGGGCTGCTGATTGGGTCAGGCCTGATTTGGCCAACGAATTCCCCCCAACTTCGTCTCCTCCTCCTACGGTCAAAACGCCCACAGGATCTGGTGCCCCTTCCTCGTCCTTTCGTTGCTCTGCTGCCATACCTGCAACAGAGTTCACTCAACCTCATCCTCGCGCGCTAGGCTGCACCAGTTGGCGCCTTCCAGACCCCCTCCTCATCGCCATTACGCCCCCTCTGGGCACCTTCGTCTCCGACGTCGGTAGGCACGCGCCGAGCGCCTCCTTCCCCCCTTTTTTGTCAGTTAAGTAGGTGAAACTTTTCCCCTTACTCTCTCTGTTATTTCCCCCTTCTTAATTTGCTATTTCCACCCACCGACCACCACTATCCATCACCACCTTCTCCATCTTCGGCCGCCCTCCGGCGAGGCGTTTCCACCGCTCCACGCTTCCATCCGCCTCGCCAACAACCCCTTAAGCACCGCGACATCTCACTGACACTAAATCCGCCCTCCATTCACCATGCCACACCGCCAGAACACCCCCCGAACACACCCACTCTCACGCACACAGTGTGCCCTAGGCACACACACTTCGTCCTCCCCACGTCGCGCCGACCCCTACACTGTCTTCGCCGTGCTTTGGCGAAGCTCACCAAGTATTCTGATAGGGCCGCGAGGCCGTACTGGTGGTTTCAGGTCTCGCACTTTCACCGCCATTGGCGGGAAGCTTGGAGCAAGTTTGCAAGCAGCTCCAAGCCTCTTCAGCTCCAGGTTTGCAGCCCAGGTTGCACGGAAGGGTTTTGTGCACGCACTTAGGACTTCAATTGGGATCGCATGCCTCTGTCGCTACCCCAATTAGACGGACTCTTCCTCCCGCAGATACCCGAGAATGAAGGTGGGACTTTAGTCCCACCTTGGAAGTGTGTGGGCGCGTGCCCACACATAAGAGGAAAAAGTTCTTTTTGCCGGTTGCCTCCGATAACACTGGGGTGAGGTCCCTCACCTATTCACCGGGTCTCGTTCGCGGCACCGCCCATGCGGATCTGACCTGCAACTCGACTACCCCCACTCTTGAGCACTCCTCGCCCACCACAACCACGCCGGTGCGCCTGGACCCGGGCATGCGACCCGACCCGATTACCCGGCTCTGGGAGAGCATACTAAAGAGAGATTTAGAGATAGAGAGACACGAGAAAGGGTAGGGGTAGGTTTTGCGTCGCGTTTGTGCAGGGAACAGGTGAGGAAAAAGAAGAAGAGCGGGCAGCGAGGACTTAGCCGCAGAGCTCCCGCAGCAGAGATAAAGAAGGTGAAGGAGAAGCTGCTGTAAAGAGAAGAGGAAGAAGCTGAAGAAGAAAAGAAGGAGGCATTGTAGCAACAGCGTCGATAAGATGTCCGGCTCGAAGAATCAGATGTCCGGCTCAGGGAAAAGGAAGAAGGGAAGAAAAAGAAAAGAGGAAGGAAGGACGGAGCTGCTAAAGAAAGAAGAAAACGCTGAAGAAAGAAGAAGAGGCAGCAGCAGAGAAAAGAGAGAAAGAAGAAGAACTGCAGCAAAGAAAAGAAGAAGAAAGAAGAAGGCAGACTGAAGAAGAGTAGAGAGAAGAAGAAGAAGCCAAGAAAAAGAGAACTTTTGCTCACACTCTCTCTCTTACTCTTTTTGTAACAAAATTGTGAACCTTTATGTTGTTAGAATGACGTGTGCTCCCTGAGTTCGACGTCGGGAAACTTTTAATTCCGAGTAATAAATTATAAACTGGTGACTGTTTTTTTCGTTATATACTATAACGACTTAACCATTACAACACCGCCAAGAGCAAGAGACAGCTTTGCAGCGCACCGGTTTTTGGCGCCGTTGTCGGGGAGCAACGGCCATTCTAAAAGCTATTTATTCGCAATTTTTTGATTTACTACTGACTTAAGCTCTTTTTTTTTGTTGTGCAGGCACAGGAAATCAAGAAAGAGCAAGCAGCCGCACAACAACCATGCCAAGGTTACATGTAACGAGTAAACCTAAGTTGTGATTAAATATTTGAAGATATGTTATAAAGTGAAAATCTTAATCAGGATACACATCATTCAGTCCTTTCCCATCCTATTAAGTAGTTTGTTTACATTAAATTTTATGTTATAATGGACAAATATTGGATTGGATTGCGGGGTTCAGATTACACTAGATATAAGGATGAAGTAATTTCATTCCTAGATTGTGTCGTTGATAACGATAGAAAGATATTTAGGTGACGAGATCAACTTGATAATATCTTATGCCCATATAGAAGATATTTGAATGGTTCCTTGCATGACCGTAACACTTTACTCAAGCACTTGATTTGTAATGGGTGGTGGTAGCATTGCACTACTTGGGTAGCGCATGGAGAGGAGTTTACTGAGAAATTCATAAACAATGAAAACTCTATTGACGAAGAGATTGACGAGGAAATTGATGATAGTGGAGGTGAAGAAATACAAGAAGTGTTGAACGAGATGAGAGCAGGAGAGGATATAAATATAGATGAGGAAGATCCACTCAATTATGATCTGTTCTATGATGCTGCTATGGCTGCTAAGGATCATACTGCTCCCGGTGTTACGAGAATGTCTAAGTTGTCATTTTTATTGAATATGTTTCAAATGAAGTTTATGAACAGAGCTAGTGCTAAATTCTAATCAGAAATATTTTAGTTTATTGCGGAACTGTTGAATAACCCTAATGGTTTTCTGACTTCATGGTACGAGGCAAGTAAACAAATTCACAAGCTTGGTTTAGACTGTCAGAAGATCTATGCATGTCTGAATGATTACATTCTTTTTAGAAATGAATTCGCAAACTTGAGTAACTGTCCCGAATGTGGACATGAGAGATATAAGGGAGGTAAAAATGAAAGTAAGAGGAAGTAACATCAGAAGGTTCTTCGTTACTTCCCATTGACACCTAGGCTTTAACGCCCTTTTATATCAACTAAAACTACACGGTGGATGACATAGCACCAGGATTCTATATCTCAAGATAGAAGATTATGTCATTCTATTGATTCAAAGGAGTGGAAGAGATTTGGCGAAAGAAATAATTCATTCGCTTTAGAAGCAAGGAACGTACGGTTGGATCCTACAAGCGACGTATTAAATCTAACCGATGATCTAAGAGACATGGTGAAAACAAGAAAAGACATGAAGAGTTTGGGGCTACGTTCGGAGCTGCATATTCATGAGGAGGTTCGCTACTTCACACCTGCTATTTACAGCTTGAATCAGGACCAGAAGAGTAGACTATTCTCCTTCTTAAAGGAAATTCAGGTGCCAGATGGTCTTTCGTCGCAGCTTTCTCATTATGTGAATGAAGTGCAAAAAAAGATATCTAGCTTGAAAAGTCATGACTCCGACATTTATATGTAGGTATTGTTTCCACTGGTGATACGGGGGATACTGCCTGAGCCAGTTGTTGATTTATTCACAAAGATGAGCAGATTTCTCAAAGCTGTTTGTTTGAAGACATTACAAAATGATACGCTGGATCATTACGATAAACAAATAATCATTACTCTCTGTAACATGGAATAGATTCTTCCCCCAACTTTCTTCGATGTAATGGTTTATCTTACGTTACATCTTGCAAATGAAGCGAGAATCAGTGGACCTATACATTTCAAATGGATGTATCCTGTGGAGAGATTTTTGAAAAAACTTAAAGATTATGTTTTGAACAAGGTAAAGCCGGAAGGTTTAATTGGAAGGTTATCCCGTAAAAGAGTGTATAAATTTTACTTCTATGTACTTGAATGAAACAAACAACCGCTTTAATAAACTTTAAAGGAACTATGAGGGGGAATACAATGACAATGATGAAGAATGTTAATTTTTTATATTAGAAGAAGGTCGATTCTTCATACAGAGTACAAGGTAATTTCAGAAAATGACAGAGGTTGGGCACATCTATATATTTTAAAATAAATTCCTGAAGTTGATCCATTGTACGAGGAATTCGAATGATTACCTCTTTCAAGGACATCCGAATTTGACTTCTTAGATTGGTTTAAAGATCTAGTTAATCATTTGAAAGAGGATAAGGACTCATGATGGATACGAAATTTTGATGTAATTACTGATACATCATTACATTATGCACATTACCACTCTTAGTATATAAAAAATGAGTTTAGAATCATAATAAAGGAATTGATGATAGAAAGGTTATACAATAGGCTGGAGTTGTTGATTCAGATCTTTCCGCTGGTCAGGATGGATACTATTGTGAAATCAAAGAGATTGTAGAGATCAGCTTCAGATATATATGATCGTAGAGTTGTCCTATTTAAATGTCATTGGTTTGATATTTTTAAAAAGGGCACTAGTTTCAAAATTAACAAGAAGCACAAATTTTTAAGTTTAAATTGTAATCATCAAATTCTTCAGTTTGATGAACCGTTTACATTGGCATGTTAAGTGGCACAAGTTTTCTACGTCCTTGCTAATTGCCAAAGGGATAGGTTATACCAATAAGAACAGTTCTGCGCAATCATTTTAACGCACAGTCCGAAACATACCAAAAATTAACGGAAGATGCCCATATAGATTCAAATGCAATAGATGTGGATATTTAGGATTTGTAATAATTTCTTTACTTTGTTTCATTTATGTTTTACTTATGCAAAAATTTTTGTAACCCGAGCGTTAGATATTTGGTAGTTAGGCTATCGTATGTACTCAAGTGTCAAATAAGGATTCATATTTAATTTATTTTGTTTAAATCAAATTCATATTCAAATTGAAGAAAACTAAACTTCTTCTGGCTTTTTCTATGTGAGGAGTACCCACTTGCGTTGTTTATTTCTATGTGTGCTTCATTTTAGATGTGTGATGTATCCACTTGTGTTATTTATTTGTTTTATTTGAATTGATATGAAGTGTGCCCACTTGTTTGCTTTATTTGTTTTGTTTGAATGAATGTGGAGTGTACCTACTTTTGTGCTATACTGGTTTATAGAAAAACCTTAAATTTTAAGGGAAAACTCTATTGAATTTTTTTAAAATTCTTTACTGTTAAAATTACATGGGTGACTATGGTTGGGGGTGGATACCCAAGGGCTGGGTGTGGATTAATGGATGGGATGAGGGAGGATAAGGCAAGACTAAGGTGGTTGTGTTGGTGATTGTAGCCTTAGATAGGGAAGGATATGAGGATGAAGAGGATAGCTAAATGAAAGTTTTGATGAATGGTCAGCCAAGGTGGATAGGATGGTGGATATGGGAGTTATGGGCAAGGAAGGCCGTGGAGATGGTGGATAGGTTGAGGAGTGGAGTGGTTAGCCGTGGATGATAGTGGAGGTGGAGGTGCTGGCCATGGTTGAGGAGGAGGAGGAGGAGGAATCTGCTCATGATGTTGGGATTGAGTTATCTTGTTAAGACAATGGAACATGATTTAGGCAAAAGGTGGGCAGTATAGTGGGATATAATTGTTGGAGTTGTGTGCTTATATATCGATCATAAGTAACTTTGGATAAGGGTTGCGTTGATTAATGAAATATGTGTTATAATGTATTTTGTAATACGTGGTTGTCACTTATGTAATCGATCATAAGTAACTTTGGATAAGGATTTGTTGATAATGCATTTTGTAATCTATTTTCATGTTATATTTCGTTTAGTTTACTTTGTATAAGTTGGATTACCTTACATTTTTTGTAATAGCAATTTCTATATGCAGGTTTCATTTTAATATACAGGTTTATAAAGAAACCTTCAAATTTATGGGGAAACTCTACCGAAATTTTTAAATATTTTTTTAATGTTTGCCAAACCTTTTTCATTAATGATTTATATATTAATGATTTTCAATTATATTAATTATTGTATATATTTCTTGTTACAGATGAAAGGGTTTAGGAAAAAACCCAAAAAAAATGATCCCCCTAAGACACAGCTATCTACCTAGCCCGAGTTGTCTCCTCAAGCTCAACCACCCCCCGGCACCAAGCTTCCCCCAGTCAAGTTTCTTACGACCCGGGGACCTGGCACATTTATTGTATGCGTGGGGGAAGAGAAAGGGGTAGGGGATTGCTCATACTTTGCCAGAGCGAGATGAGGATGATCCAGATTATGAAGTATTGGATGAAGAGGATGAAGATGAGAACGATACGTGGAGGGAGAGGAGGATGGGGAGGAGGCGGAGGATGAAATGGTAGGAGTACGTCCCCAGTTCATGTGGACCCCTTAGCGATGGGAACAAGTGTTGGTAAAAACTCCTATACTTTTAAAAGTAAATTACTTCTATATTTTAAAGTTTATTACAAGTTATTTCGACTGGTGGAAGGTGCTCACAGAGCTAAAGAGGCAGCACCTCTGAGAGTTGGAGGTATTTCCATGTATCTTAAATATTTCTTTTATAACCTTATCTTAAAATTATTATCAAGTAAGATTGATTTTTTTTTAAAAAATAAATATAGGCGAGTTACAATTGGGGTGACGACCCCAATGCCCCCCGATATATCCTTAAGCACGTTGCCAAACTCCATAGAGATTGGAGAACAGAGAGCAAGAGAAAGGTAACAAATTTTAAACATTTACATGTTTATTATGTACATACTTTCATATATTATTTCTAACAATTGATATTTGGTATTTAGTTTTTCTCGAACTGTTGTTCACCCGAGGAGGTAATGGAGAATTGTCCTCCTGATATCATGCTTGAACATTGGAAGCAGTCATGTGAGCATTGGCTGGATCCCAAGGCGAAGGTTAGTAATCGATTAAAAATGATTCTAGTAATTTCATATATCTTAAATTCATAAAAAATATTATTGTGTATATTAATTTATACATATATATATGCTTTTATTACAGGAGCAAGCATGGAAAAATAAGTCAGATAGGGCCAAAACTCCACCACAGACCCATTGTTTGGGTTGATGGAGCATTGAGATGGTTAAGAGCCATTATGTAAGTATTATAACTACTTTATACTTGGATATTACTTAATTTATAAGTTATCTTAATATAATTGTGTCGTTTTCATATTTTTAATCCGCTACACATGATGGGAGGGAGATGAGTAAGATAGATATTTACGATGCCATCCACAGTAAGGCTGCAACTAAGGTGCTCGTAAGTGGATTCACGTGACATACCAGGAGAGACACGTAAGTTTTTTAAACTTAAAATTTATAACTTTATTTATATATATTATAATATTATTATTTAATACATTTAAGAACAAATGATATACTTGGCGCATCCCCCCACTAACGAGACCTCTGATAGTGTCTAGCAGCCTCTGGATCCAGAGGATGCATTTAGGAGAGTGATGCCATCGAACCATGGTGGTTTTGTTCATATTGCGGGGAGGGCACACACCTTGTCTAGCTGGCATGAGAGAAAAGGTGCCATCTCATCTAGTGTCGTCGATTAGCTGCATCAAAAAATTGACACACTATAAAGACGAGAGGAGGAGATGAAGAATCAAATGAATGCCATGCAGTCACAAATGAGTAGAACGGATGATAAGATCGAGAGACTTCTAATCCTTCTTTTGGATAAGGGTCAATCAGAGAATCTGTCTTCATCAGATCGCAACATCCATAGATGAGACAATAACGACATGGGCGGTGCAAGTGGCATTGGGGTAGTAGTATTTTGATTTTTATCTTTTCGTTATGTTTTCATGTTACCCTTTTTATGTAAATATTTCATTTTCAAACTTTTTTTGTACTCAACTTTATATTTCTGATATATAAACTTTTATGCATTTTCATTAATGTCTTTTAAGTAGGTTTAGTAGGCATTTCCCATAATTTTCACATTTTCAAAAAAATCCTACATTCCCTGTCAGTTTTGGAAAAAAACGACGACATTAAAGGTTAATTCTAATAGCGAATATGGTATATTTTCAATTGCTTATTTTAGAAAGTGACGACAAAAGAGAGAAACTTTGGTCTTCCCTAAAACTTACATGCTGTTGCTTATTTGGGAAAGTAACAACAAAAATATTTTTACCGTCACTTATATAGGCGACAGTGTATTCATTTAAACGACGACGAAACTTAAGAATGGGCACGCAAACGTGGGAAAAAGTGGCGTACAAACGCCATCGCTTATTTTATAAGGGATGGGATGGAAAATTCAATTCCCATCGGTTGTCAAACGAGGGCGAAATATCCAATCCGTTCGTTGGTCAAACAATAATTTGATGTCGAATGTTTCTTGTAACCGACGGGAAAAAGAAACAATGACGCTACTAATGGCGTCACTTGGTCGCATCGTTTAAAAGAGCTTTGTCATCAGTTTTCAACCAATGACAAAAGTGAAGTATGTTGTAGTGTATATATAGCGATTTTCTCTTTCTTATTTTCCTATTTTGTCTCTAGGTGTCTATCCTTGCATTTTTAGCATGCACATGTAGTCACATTTGTCCTACATTTCACTGCTTAGCTTGACTTTCAACTCTGATACTTGTATTATACCAGAAATCATCCGCACAAAGATTTTTACGTCCTCATTTTGACTTCCTTTCATCACCTAGCCTAAGTCAGTGAAAAGCAGAGCATGCATTTGCATCCACCCTATTCATACAATGAGGCATTGCATCATTTAAGCATGGAGGGATGTAAATTGTGAAATCATTTTTTGAAATGCAATTATAGACACAACCTGTAGTGCATATAATATAGTATTATTGAAAAATCTAAAAATTTTGAAAAATTTTGATAAAAATTACATAAGAAAAATACAAAAAAATGTGAAAAAACAAAAAACTTCAAAAATACAATAAGGGACCTACATTCAGTATTATTGAGGGAGATCTCACACAAAATTTTTTGAGGAGAAACGACTTAAAAAGTTTTATAAGTGTTAATTATGATATTATAGATGAAAACAAAAATATAATAAGTGTTTATAGACATTCAACATTTGCTGGTTAGACTTTCTGGACCACAGAAACTTAATTTGGTCAGGCCTTGGCTTAATATACTTAAGCATTGACAAGATAGACCAGGATCTCTCATAACTTAGAACGTATTTTTGTATTTGAGTCACCAGTACAGGATTCGTTGGTTTGCTTTTGCTTGAGAGTCTAAGTAACCTTGGTTTACACTACACAGAGTCGGGAAAGACCAGATGAACTTAAGATTCAACCCTAGTGTTCATTAGGGAATATGGAGTCCTTACCTGTGCGTGTAGGTAGACTTTTTGTCTAGTCTTTAGTCTTGTGTTTAAGAGAGGCTCTTCCCCTAAAGTACTCACCCACCAAATATGTGTGCTCTATTAAATAAAGTTGAAGGAGTTATACCGACATTTGATTTTAGAAAAAGAAGAAAAATCAAGAAAAAAATCAGAAAAGAATGATGAGAATATGTTGTAGTATAGATGGACCATTCAGATCACAAGTTAATTAGTTGTCGCTACGTTGTAGTATAGATGCAATTCAGATGGATGTCATATCATTTATTTAATTGCATAATTTTTACTAGTTTATTCTAAGTAGTTCACTGGGACGCAATTATCGATATATATAGATGCAATTCAGATGGATGTCATATCATTTATTTAATTACATAATTTTACTAGTTTATTCTAAGTAGTTCATTGGGATACAATTATCGATATACATCACTCTCTATGTTCCAAAAATGATCTTTTATTCCAAAAAATGTTAAGTTCATTTGCAAAAAAATGAATGAATCAAAGAATGAATTAAACAAGTTAATTATGTACAAAAGGAATCAACTAATGTCAATTACAATCCCTCAAACATATTTACAAGTGGAAAGGCATAAAAAATCACTCTAAACTACTCTATGTTCGTTATGTACACTATACTAAGTATTGCCTAAGTATAAGGCACAAAAATACTAAGTATACACTATACTAATGAATATATAACTACTTATACTAACATATGATACTACTTGCAGTAATGGATATAAGTGTTACTAAAAACCCTACAAAAAATCTATATGCAAAATAATGTGTATATATATATAGGTACCAACACCGACATGCATATATACATAACTCTCAATACGCACACACACTCAACACTACTAGATCAAACCCTAGTTTATTTATTAGTGAAATTTTTTCTGCATTTTTTAGGTCCCCACCTAATAGCTCACGCATCCACACACACGTGTGCACACCTGCATGCATAGCCGCGCACACACATGCCACGATACATGCTCAAGAGGACTTGCATGCTCGTTATTCTCATTTCACTCCAATCCTTAAGCTGCGCTATTCAATTTATATGGCTCGCTAGATTTAATCTCATCGTTGGGGCAATATGTGCCAAGTGGATCTCAACCTAAATTCACAATGCGATTATGTTCGAAAGGGGCCACTTTGGACCTCGATTTGAGTGTCCATTTAATGTTTATTTTCAAATCAAATTATATGATTGGGAAACTTATACATTGGACTACTTATTGGCGTATTCAATTTACAATAATTAATTACTTAATTATATTTAAAAAATTGTTAAAGTTAGCTAATTATCCATGTTGATTTATTACTATGATTGGGAAACCTATACATAGGGATACTTATTGGCGTATTCAATTTAAAATAATTAATTACTTAATTATATTTAAAAAATTGTTAAAGTTAGCTAATTATCCATGTTGATTTATTACTTAATTACTTAATTTATGTACAAATTGGTAATTTATTCACTCAATTGAATTATAATTTAGTTAGTATACATTATAAAGTATTTATTACACATTTTAAATTTTTTTAGTTATTTATTTTAATTTAGTTACATTTATGTACATGTTTTGAATAGATATACACATAATTAAATTATAAATAATATTATACAGTATAAATACATTATATCTATATT
Organism: Thalassia testudinum; assembly: GCA_037157565.1. Classification (NCBI taxonomy): domain Eukaryota; kingdom Viridiplantae; phylum Streptophyta; class Magnoliopsida; order Alismatales; family Hydrocharitaceae; genus Thalassia; species Thalassia testudinum. Next base: position 141,912,998 of record JAZHRO010000036.1, read on the forward strand.
GAAAATACATAAAATTATTATATACAAGTGTACAACATAATTTACTTTGGTAATAAATTAATTTACTAATTTGAATTATTTTAACTTAATAACTTAGCTATTTAACTTATTAACTTAATTACATACAATAAATGCATAAATAATAAATGTATAGGTATATTAAAGTATATTATAATTAATTTTATAAGTATATACAGTTATAAATATGATTGTACATGTATACATATTTATTTATATTCACACAAGTATATGTACATATAATGTAAATAAATAATTATATAATTATATAATAATGATATATATAGTTTAACTTAACATAAATACTTATTTAATTAAATATAATAAATGTATAAGTTATTTATGTACATTATGAGTTATATAAGTTATTATTTACACTTAACTTAGTATTAAATTATATATACAAGTATAATTACTATATACAAGGTATTTTTGTAGAATTTTTGACTTTTTCATATTTTTATGATCTTTTTGTGTTTTATTGGAAAAGGGAAGAGAGCGAGAAGGTGAGATGAGAGGAGGAAGCACTCCTTTTGGATTTTTGATGTTGAGTTCTTTATTTAAAACTAGAGTGGACTAAACTGTCTACAGGTATGTTCTACCAGCTAGGAGGTTTAAAATCCACTCAAACTTCACACACTTCTAAAAATATACCTAATTCTACTCAAGACACTTTTATTTTATTTTTTTATGATTTTTTTGTATTTTTTATGTATTTACAAATAGACACAATGTAGATTAAAAGATGTGTTGTCAAAGGAAACCAAAGCCATGATTTGTAGTTCTAAGGGCTGAAACTACAGTGCTTTTAAATGGGTAGTCATCGTAGTTTAGAGAAATACACATCATAATATAATCGATGAAAATCGAATCGACATTTAAATTTATAAGTACTTGAAAAATATGTGAGTTCCGAGGTCGTTCGTATGGAGCAAAACAATTATAATTCAATCACTAATCAAGTATGTAAAGGTAAGCAGAATAAATGATTCACAATGGATAATATGCAATGTATTCAATCATCAAAATAGTTAGGAATATTAAGTCAAACATCATAAGGCAAAAGAATGTGTTTTATACTTTAAGCACAAGCCTCCTCAATCTAACACTAAACCAACTCTTCAAATCAACTCCTCGGCACTTAACTTATTTTTCAGATCAAACTCTTCTTCAACACTTAGCTTTCTCAAATCAAACACTCAATACTTCACCAAATCAGACATCTCAAAGAGGTATTAGATGTCTTAAGTGCTCGCTCTAGTGCTCTGAAGAGCAAAACCTTCCCCCTTCTATCACACAAAGCTCCCCTCTCTCTCTCCAAACCTAGGCCCACTTCAGACCCAATTTCATTTCAGCGCAGAAGGGGGTCCAGATTGCAAGGCGTAGGCGAGTGTGGACCATGCATAGGTTCGTGCGAAGGGGACCTGACCCCCGTGTCGAAGGCGAATAGCCTATAGACGCGTTTCCTTATATATCAAATAACAAATCATAATCTTTCGATGTGGGACAATCCAAGTGGTTCTCTTCGCTGCTACTGTATGGGTCTTTGTTCCAAATCGATGCTACAACTGATATTCCTTCTTCAAATTGAGATTGCAACTAGGTTCTTGATGAGTATCCGCACTAATTAGAGGTGGTGGCGGTGAAGATGGTCAACGAATGACGAAAGACTGCAAAGAGTAATGGCGGAGATCCGGCGAAGACCTGTAAAGCATTAAAATGGCCTTGCGGCCCAATTAAAAGGTTCACTGTGGTGTGTGGAGTGTAATGGTAGTGGAATGAGGTGTTTAGCGGTGAGTAGAGGTCAGTCAGAGTCAAGGATGACAAGCGTGAATGGGTTTGTTTGGTGGCGAGTTTGAGTGGTCAAAGCTCCCAATAAACTTGAGGCTTCTGATCTATGGAATGTAAGGAAGGTTGTGGTGGTGGTGGTGTGGTGTTTGGTGGACGGTGGCATTGGCATGGACTTGCTGGAGTCCGTGTCGGAGGCGAAAAAGAAGTGGGGTTGAGTGAGTTTGATATCTAACGCTAATTCTAAGGTTCTAATTCTATTCTAGAGAGTAAGGGGGAGAGGGAGGCCTATTCTATTTGATGAAATGGGGAGAAATTTGCATTGGCATGGTATCCGGATGTGAAGGAGATGAAATCTCCGATGAGAGGGAACGGCGACGATGATGGTGAAAGACGCCCTAGCTTTGGCATACTAGGTGCTAAAGAAGGTGAGGAAGAAATTGCGCCACCCAAGTTGATGGTTGGGTGGCTGGAGGAAGGAGAACAAGGAGATCACCGAAGCTCAAGTCTAAGGTTGCCGAGGAAGAAGAGAAGAGTGGTTTCTTGGTCTAAACCTTGTTGGGAAATATGTTGGAGGATTGAAAAACTTATATTGGAGTGGATTTGGCCGCTGATAATAACGTCATCATCAGCCATATCTAGCTTTATTTAGTTAGAATCCATTCATAAATTCTCTTACATAATTGCCAGAAGACCGTAATTCATTGCACATCCATTTTGAGAGATAAACATGAAAATAGGGGTAAAATTACAGTTTTAATAGAATATCCTAATTGCAAAACAATCACGGGGTTTCCCAAGGGTTAAATAAAGGTCAAATGGTCATAAATATCTAATAAATGGGTTCATACAGAACAAAACGGGTTTTCACGTGTTTTGAGAATTAATGGACATCTAAAACCCTACGAATAGACCCGCCTAATTAAATAAGGTTCTAGTTAGGATAAAATTCACCTAAACATTCTAAAAATTATATGAAATTATTCTATATGGTTTGGTATGCTTGCTTTGACCATTGGAATCCAATTTGACCTAAAATAGTCTCAGACAAATAATTGCCCTACTTTGGGTTTTTGCATAAATTACCTAATCAAACTTGGTCAAAAACTAAATCCAACTTCACTATTGGATTCCTTGGGTCAAAATTAAGTTTGTACCAAAATTTGGACCCAATCATAGATCACCTTGACCTAGTTTACATTTCAGTCCTGTCTAACTCTTTTCTCTCACACACACGCCCCTAACTTTTGAAATCTTTGTAAATATGCCCCTAACTTCATCATATTCTTCACCAAAAGGTCCCCTCCACCTTCAACTCCTAAACTTACTTCATCGGCAACCATCAATCAGGGATTACTCCTTGATTTCACGGCCAAACTCTTCAAAATTTTGGAAGGAAGAATAATGAAGGATTTCCTTGCAATCTGAGCCACATCTTAGGCTCTAATTCCTACTCAATTCCTCATGCGAATCCTTTGAAATTTAGGGTTTCCTTGTGAGTGAAGCTTCCAAGCTTGGAATGCACCTAAGCCCTGTAAAAGGACTCAGGTTGCAAGGCCGTGCTCCTTAGCTTTGTTTGGAGGCCGGACACCCCCTCTTCCCTTTGTCCCAACCTCCATCTCCACCAACACTAGCAAGCCCCTCTGTCTACCTTCCTCGTCCGCTCTCATAGACCAAAGCGAGCAGATTCCCTCTTCCCACGATCGTCTGCATCTTATGGTACCTACAGACGTCGTCTCCCTCCTTTCCTTGCCACCCCTATCACCGAAGGCTTCGTCTTCCCCACATCCGACGTACCACCGGCATAGACCATTCCCCCTTTTGTTTGATAGTTTTGGGCTAGATTAGTTCCCTAGGTTTTATCCCTCTATCTAAAATCCACAAACATCCCTCGAGGACCGACGTTTGCCCTTCATCTTCCCATCTCTGACTACCCTCTGGCGAGGTCTTCCGCACGCTCCGCTGCTCCAAACACCTCGCCACCTACTCCACAACCTCCGCCACATCACGCTCATCAAAACCCCTCTGCTTATTTGCCATTCCACCCACTCACGTGACCCACCGAACACCACACCCTCATGCTTCCACCTCTGTCACAGACACACGTCCTTCGGCCACCACACGTTCGCTAACCACCACCACTAAGTTCGCCTCACCACGATGAACGTTTTGAGCTCTCTAATTGGGGCTCTGCACCTGTGTTCTTGGTTTCAAGTACCCTGTCGGAGCTTTGCCGTCGCGTTGTCTTCCCCGGTAGTGTTCTTGGTGTTCTAACCATAAGAGCTCAGGTGACACTCCAGGTCGTGCTGAAGGCACCCAAGCACATCCCTAGGTGGGAAATCGAGGATCAAGCCATCAACAGCTGCCTTAATTGGAGGCGCTTTCATCACAGTAGATGCACTCAACAAAGGGACTGAAGATAGTCCCACATCGTGGGATTAGGAGCAAGTAAAACTACATAAGTTGAATTTGTGAATATGGCTTATCACCTCCAAACATGGGGTGAGGCCCCTTCACACCCGACCCGACTACCCTCACTCTTTGGCTGCAACACTCACGCACGCAGCCCTGGACCTGGTTACGCATATCCGTATACCCGATTACCTAGTTATTTGAGAAAGAGGAGAGGAGGAAGGAGAGAGAGAGCAGGAGATGGGTGGGTTTTGCTCTTCAGACATTCCAACACTTAGCTGCTGAGAAGGGTTTGCACCTCGTGTGCGTGAGAAAGAAGGTTGCCGTGAAGAAGAGAGGGAAGGCAGAAGAGGAAGGAGAGAAGAAGAAGAGGCTACGAAGAACAACAGAAGAAGAAGAGCACTGTAGCAAGGCTTGGTTAAGTCGTCTGAGTACTGTTCATTTATTTGACATTATTGAGTAATTGATATACACATGCTTAGGCTAATAATCAGTGATATAAATTACCATTATTTTGTTCAGGTATCTTTTTGTCACTAGATACATTGATCTTCATTGAATACTTAATGTGACAGGTTAATATTCATTGAATATCTTTATAGTGCTTTATTTATTATGCTCATTTATATTTTAATTGAGATTAGCATGTGAATTCCTATTTGCTTCCTGTATTCGACCTTAGATTTCATTTAGATATTCGAGTTAGAAATTGTATTTTTTGAAGAGCTATTTAGGAGACTTTATTACAACGAGATGCATTTTAACTCCTGAAAAGCCCCCTCAACATTTTGCCACCTTGTCGAAGAGCAACACGCAATTCACCGCTGTTCTTCTTTCTATCTGATTATATCTGAGCACTGTTCGGTCGCTAAATCGGTGTTTTAAAATTATTGTGCTGCAGTATAATCAAAATAACACTCAAACAAATAAATTTATTACTCAAAAAAGTTCCGAGGTCAAACATAGGGAGCAATATGGAATTCAGTTCTCAAAATTGCAATTTATGACAAGAAAGCTATGGAATTGTAAACCAAAACTGTTTTAGAATAAAATAGCACTAGGATCAAGTGTCAGAATGCAAAAATAATGGACTAAAATGGTGATTTAGATCACTAAGTACTCCTTACAATGATTGCTAATGAACTCAATGTATATATATATGAAATGCAATCAAACCAATCGTCTGATTTACTAATTAGACGGCTTAAACTGCTCAAGCCTTTCTTTGTTCTTCTCTTCATTTCCCTTTCTCTTCTCTTCCTTTCTTCTTCTTTCAGCCACGACCCTTCCTCTTCTTCGTGTTCTTCTCTTACTTTCCTTCTCTATCTCTGCAACTCTTCTTCCCTCAGCCCTTCTTCTTTCTCTGGCTTTCTTCACACAGCAGGGGAAGCTTCTGAATTTGGCTAAGTGTTAGCCAGTTCTCACCAAGAGCAAAACCCTCCCCCTACCCACGCAGGCTCTCCTTCTCTCTTTCTCTCTTTAGGATCCGCTCTCCTGGAGCCGTAGGGGTAATCGGGTTGTCGGACCTGGGTCCAGGCTCACCAGCAGTGGGTGGTAAGCGAGGAGTGAGGTTTAGGCAAGTTAACTGGTCAGGCCAGGTGATGAGAACCTCATCATGAACCCTAACTAGCACAATCTAACCTAGATATGTAAGAAAAAGCTCCTACATAACCCAAAGAAAGGCTTAACTCAGAGAATTCTGAGTTTAAGAAGAAAACAAATCATAAGGGATAAAGCTGTAATTTCACCAACGCCGTTTGCAAACAGGGTAATTAAGGGTCCAAACATAGGTCAAACAATCCTAATAAGAAGGAAAGTGGGATGGTCTGATCTAAAAAGGGTTATAGCAACTTCAAGAAATTAAATGACATTCTGTAACCCTAAAACAAATCCACTTCAATTCACGAGGTTCAAGGCAGGATAAAATCAACTAAACCCTCTAAAATTCATAGAAAAATAATCTCTATGGTTTAGAACATTCAATTTAGCCTTAGAAACCCATTTTGACCTACAAAGAACCTTGCACAATTAATGACTTAATTTAGGTTTTTACGTAAATTGGTCGGTCAAACATGGTCCAATATAGAAATAAAATTCACCATTAAAATCCTTAGGTTCAAATTAGTCTTGCATGAAAACTTGAGTGTAAGAAGAGACCTCCTTGACCGAATTTGCAATTTGGTCCTCTTCATTCACTTTTTGACCCTTATCTTTCGAAACCCTTGCATTTTGGCTCCCAACTTTTTCATCGTTCTTTGCAGAACGGTCCCTCCTGCAAAACTCTGTGCAGCACCATGCTCCGGCGAGTTTGCGTGGAGCATGGCGCCGCATAGAGAGGGGTTATCGGCCTGCAAAGCAGACGCGGGGTTCCTTGCGACGTCCTCTGTCGCAGGGACCTAGCCATGCTCTCTGCCGGCCCCCATACCTTCCATGCGAACGTGCGGAAGGTATGGGTCCCCTTTCCGGCCACTCTTCGGCGAGGCTGGCACGTCGCCAGCCTGTGCCTCCCTTTGCGCCAGCCCCTTTATAAGGACCGGCACCCCCTGCTGGTTCCTTCAAGCTCTCTTTGACGGAGAACACTCCCCCACTTCATCCCCTCCTCCTCCATCAGACAGCTCGCAGCTTCCGGCGACTCCCTCCTTTTCCTCCTCGTCACTTTGCCGCCTTACCTGCAGCATGGTTCTCCTAGCCCTCTCGTTTGTGCCGTGCTGTACCTACCGGCGCCCTTCGCCTGCTTCCTCGTCGCCGCACTCCTCCTCCAGGTCCCTTTCTTCCCCAGCTTCGGCAGGTACGAGCCAGTGGCTCCGCCCTCCCCCTTCGTCCAAACCTAAGTAAATAGCTTCCTCTCCTCCTCCCTTACATTTTCCCTCTCTCAATTTATCTTTTCGCCTCACCGCACACGACTTCCACCTCTGCCTGCTCCGTCTCCGACCACCCTCTTCGGCGAGCTCATTAGTGGCGGTATGACTAGGTTTTGTTGTTTTGTTATAGAAATGGCGTTGTAGTACAGATAGTCATTGCCACTATTACAATTTTTACTCGGAAATAAAAGATCTCCCGAGGTCGAACTCAGGGAGCAAACTGTATTCTAGAGATACAAAGTTTCTATTACAAAAATAAAGAGAGAGAGAGAGAAAAATTTGTCTTGTTGGCTTCTTCTTCTTTCCTCTTCTCTTTGGTTCTTCAGTTTTCTTCCTTCTTCTTGTTCTTCCTCTGTTCTTCTTTTTCTTGCTTTCTTGCTTTCTTTTTCTTTAGAGCTTCTTCTTCTTTTCTTCTCGTGTTTTGCTTCTCTTCTTTTGTCTTCTTCCTTCTGTTCTTCTCTTGGGTTCTTCAGAGCTTCTTCTTCTTCTTTTTCTTCTTCCTTGCGGTCCTGTTCTTCTTTTCTTCTCCTTCTTCTTCGTCCTCGGAGCGTCATCTGATTTTTCAATCAGATGACTTAAGTAACCCGCTGCTACAGTGCGTCCTCCTTCCTTCTTTCTTCTCCTTCCTCTGCGGTCTGCCTTCTCTTCTTCTTCTTTTCTCTTGTGCCTACACACTCACAGTTTGGTCAAGGGCAAAAACCTACTCTACCCTCCCCCGCGTCTCTCTCTCTCAGAATTCACTCGTAGGATAGCTCTCCCAGAGCTGCTGGGAAGTCGGGTACGGGTCACGCCCGGGTCCAGGCCCACCGGTGTGCGGTGGTGGGTGAGGAGTGCAGGTCGGGTAAACGGGTCGGGCCAGGTCCGCGTCGGGTGGTCGCGGACGAGGCCGAGTCGAGTGGGTGAGAGGGACCTCACCCCGTGGTCAGGAGGCAAAGAGGCTAAGGCACTTTTTGCCTTTATGCGGGTGCGCGGCTTCGAAATCCCACGATGTGGGACTAACTTCTGCTGCCTTCGCGCGCGCCCGCAGGACGACTCCACCTCGCCCTCTGATCAGCTGCAGTCGATGTCTGGGCCAACTGAAGAGGCAGAAGCCTTCGTGGACTTCGCCCCAACCTGCAGCACCTGGGAATCTGGGGCTGCAGGGCCTGGAGCTTGCCTCGAAGCTGCTTCAGTCGTCGCTAATGGCAGCTGGAGCAGCGAACCTGTTAGACAGGAATACGGCCCTTTGGCCTAATCAAACATGCGGGGGACCTTCTCCGTGGCAAGGCGAAGGTGGTGTGGGGTGTGGCAGGTCGTGGGATGGCGTCTGGTGGCGGGGCTAGGTCGGACTGTGGTTGCGAGAATGGGTTTGTTCGGTGGAGTATGGTGGGGGTGTGAAGTGGTAATGGGTGAGCGGAGGTTGATCAGGGTGAGGAGGCGGAGGTTTTGTGAGGGTCGGCGAGGCGTATGGGGCTGCGGAGCGATGGGAACGTCTCGCCGGAGGGTGGTCGGAGATGGAGAAGGTGAGGGTGATTAAGCGCGGTTGAAGGGCGGTTGAGCAAATTAAAGTAGGGAAAAGAAAGAGAGGAGGAGAGGGAAGAACTGTACCTACTTGGAGGGACGAGGGGGGCCGGAGCAGGGCGACAGTCGTATCGACTGTCGCTGGAGAAGAAGGTGCCCAGAGAGAGAGCGGCGACGAGGAGGGAGTGGGAGAGCGCGCGCTTGGTACGGCGCGACGCGGGAAGAGCAGGTGAAGGCAGCTCTGCTGCTGGTAGTGCGGCAGAGCGACGAGGAGGAGTAGGAAGAACCGCTGGAGCAAGGGGGCTTCTGTCGGAGTGGGAAGAGAGGAAAAGGGGGGGTTTCTCCGTCAGATACGAGCTGGAGAGTGCGGCAGAGCGTCGAGGGCTTTTATAGAGTCGAAATCAGAGAGGAGGGTGGAGGGAGACGACGTGCCTCCCTCGCCGGAGGACGCCGGAGATGGAGACCCATACCTTCCGCGCGTTCGCATGGGAGGTATGGGTGGTTGCAGAGACCATGGAGGTGTCCCTGCGACGGCAGAGGTCGCAGGGAACTCCCGGTTGACTTGGCAGAGGGTCCCCCTTACCCTGCGCGGCGCCATGCTCCGCGCAAAGTTGTCGAGCATGGCGCTGCTCAGGGTTTTGCAGGGAGGACCCAAATGCAAAGAACGAAGAAGAGTTAGGGGCCAAAATGCGAGGGTTTCAAAAGTTGAGGGTCAAAAAGTAATGGATGAGGACCAAAATGCAAAGTCGGTCAAGAAGGTCTCTTCTTAGGCTCAAGTTTTTATGCATGACTAAATGGGGCCTAAGGATTCTAATGGTGAATTTTATTTCTTGATCAGACCTTGTTCGACTAGTCAATTTACGTAAAAACCCAAATTAAGTCATTAATTGGGCGTGGTTCTCAATGTTGGTCAAAATGGGTTCCTAAGGCCAAATTGAAGGTTCTAAACCCTAGAGATTATTTTTCTACGAATTGTAGAGGGTTTAGTCGATTTTTTTATTTGCCTCGAACCTCGTGAATTGAAGTGGGTTTGTTTTAGGGTTACAGATTGTCATTTAATTCCTTGGAGTTGCTGTAGCCCTTATCAGATCAGATCATCCCACTTCCCTTCTTATTATGTTTGTTTGACCTGTGTTTGGCTCCTGAATTACCCTGCTTGTAGATTGTGCTGGTAAAATTGCATTTTTACCCCTTATGACTTGTTTTCTTCTTAAACTCAGAATTATCTGAGTTAAGCCTTTCCTTGAGTTATGTAGGAGCTTTTATCCTTTGTATTAGGTCAAAATGAGCTAGTTATGGCTCATGATAAGGTTCTCATCACTCATCTCACCTCCACAGACCTTCTCACCCCACGCCGACTACCCTAAAAGCTTCCCCTCACTCCACTCAACAAATCCCCCCTTCCCATCCACTGCCAAACTCCACCCAACGACCCCCCGAACAAACCCACCTCTCCGACCACAGTTCGACCTAGGGCTACCACCATACGCCGCCTCACGCCTCGCCACCACCCGCACTGCCTTTGCCGCACTCCGGCGAAGCTCCCTACATCCTCTGATTGGGCCGAGAGGCCGTATTCTTGTTTTCAGGTCGATGCCCCTTCACCGCCATTACCGAGCTTCTGAAGCTCCTTCACCTGCAGCTGCAGGTGCTCTCTCGCCCAGGCTTACGCCCCAGGACACGCGTCTTGCCTCCGCGAAGCATCCCAGGACTGCAGCTGGGGCGAAGGCCTCGAACGCTACTGCAATTGCCTACAGCTTCCTCAGCTGCGAGCGCCAATCTGGGAGGTGGGACTTTAGTCCCACCTCGGAAGTGCGTGGCTAAGCGCCCGCACATAAATTTGAAAAGTGTTCAAGGCTATTCGCCTTCGAACACAGGGGTCAGGTCCCTTATGCACGCCGCGCGCCACGTGCTCTCCCTCGCCCGCGCTCACGTCCCGCGGGTCTAGGCCAGATCTGATTACCTAAAACCACGCACTCCTCGCCCACCACTGCACGTCGGTGGGCCTGGTCCTGGGCGCGATACCCATACCCGAATACCGGCTCTGGGAGAGCGATCCTATGAGAGAAATTTGAGAAAGAGAGAGACGCGGGGAAGGGTAGGGGTAGGTTTTGCTTTCTAATCCTTGTGTGAGCGTGCAAGAGCAAAAGGAGAAGGAAGGAAGGAGAAGAAGGAAGGAAGGCGGCCGAAGCCTTAGCCGCTCAGGGCAGAGAGGAAGAAGAAGAAGCAGAGAAGAAGAAAGAGAAGCAAGAGAGAAGAAACAGAAGAAGAAGAGAAGCACTGTAGCAAACCTGCCGTTAAGTCGTTTGACCACTGCATCAGACGACGATTGAGCAGCGGCCAGAGGAGAGAAAGCAAGAAAAGAAAGAAAGAAGAAGGCTGAAGAAAAAGAAGAAGATGGAGAAGAGAAGAAGAAGAGGGAAGAAGACATAGCTGCCAGAGCAAAAGAGAAGAACAAAGAAAAAAAAAGTACAAAAGAAAAGAAGAAGAAGAAGAACTCTGTGGAAAAAAAAGAAGAGAGAAGACACAGCCGTAAGCAGAGAAGAAGAGAAAGAAGAAGAAAAGGAGAGCAGCTGAAAGAAGAAAAAAAAAGATAGAAAGAGAAGGAGAAGCGAAGAAGAAGAAGCCAAGACAGACTTTCTCACTCACTCTCTCTCTCTCTCTTATTTTTGTAATCTAATAGAGAACCTTTGTATTTCTAGAATTCCAGTAGCTCCCTGAGTTCGACCTCGGGAAAACCATTTCCAAGTAAAAATTTTGCAATGATAACCTGGTAGCTGTCTTATTGCTAATACGACTGTAACTTGACATATAACAAATGCAAACAAGCTAACTGGACAGCCAAACCCCATTATCACCAGGTCTGCGGGCAGAGTTCACGGTCGAGGCGCAGGTGCGCGGGTGAGAGGGACCTCACCCCATGTTTGGAGGAAATAAGCCCACTTGACAAATTCAACTTATGCGTGGTCGCGTAGGCGTCTGTTCACGATGTGGCACTAATGCCATGCTTGTTCTGAGCGCAAACGGCAGTAGCAGGTGGCCTTCAATTAGCGTCCTTGGAGTGGTCAATGCTCCCAATTGACCACCTGGGGATGTTCCTGGAGGTAGTTCGCGTTGCCTGAGGGTGTCACCTGGGGACTTCGTGGTTAAAACACCACGAACATTGCCGGAGAAGATAATGCGGCGGCGAAGCTCCAGTTTGGAACTTGAAATAGAAAATAAGGCCTTTCGGTCGAGTCAAAACACCTTAGAAGGTTCGCCGTAGCATGGCGAGTTCGTAGAGGAGGTCGGCGTGGCGAATGGGTGTGGATGGTGGCCGGACAGTCATGGGTTAGGTCAAAGCTGATGGGTCTATTCAGGGTATTGTTCAGGTGGATGATGGATCGAAATGAGAGAGGGGAAATGAGCGGAGAGGTGTGGCAGAGGTTTTGAGGTCGTCGGTGAGGGGTTTGGTGGTGTGTAAAGTGAAATGTGCCTCGCCGGAGGATTGCCAAAGCAGTAGACAATGGAGTTGCGGAGGCATGGTCAAGGTCGAAATGGCATGTCAAAAGTGTTGGTGTGATGAGGAAGAGTTTAGGGAGCAGTTGAATGTAGTAACGGACGAAGTGGGAAGGAGAAGGCGCTGATTGTGGAGTTGCCGGCGTCGAAGAAGTGAACAGCTCCAGAGAGAGGGAATCGACGAGGAAGAAGGCAATCAGGGCGCCGGCTGGTATGGCTCGATGAGGGAACAAATGAGGAAGACAACTCCGCTGCTGGTATTGCAAATGGAGGATGAGGAAGGACGGAGGAGCTCACCGGACGTCGAGGAGCTTTCAGCCAGGAGAGAGAGAGGAATTAGGGGGAATCTTGGCCGATTTCGAGCGTAGGGAGAATGGTCTATTCAAGAGGTTCTTTTATAGACCTTAGGAAGAAGTTTTGAGCTTGGAAAGCTTGCCAAAGTTGGGAAATTCCTTGATACCCAAATCTCTCATGCGTTCGCCTGAGAGATTATGAAGGTTTTAGGGCATGGGATTTGTCTCAAAAGGAAGGGAATTTCTTGACGAACTTCCCTTTCAAATTTGAAAGGGATTCGTCAAGAAATCAAGAGGTTCTTTCCAAATTAAGGTCATCGGAGCAAGTAGGAATAGGTTTAATCGTGGTAGGGACCTTTTTGTGAGAACGACAACAAAGTTAGGGGTCTATTTGAAGAGATTTTGAAAGTTAAGGGCATAAATGTAATCAGAGAGAACTAAGTTGCAAACTAGGTTAAGACAAAGTCATCTTGGGTCCAAATTTTGGTACAAACCTAATTTGAACTTAAGGAATCTAATGGTGAAGTTGGATTTTGGTTTTAACCATGTTTGGTCGAGTAATTTATGCAAAAATTTAAATTAGGGCAAATGTTTGTCTGAGATTCTGTTCTGGGTCAAAACGGGTTCTGATGGTCAAATTGAAAGTTCCAAACTCTAGAGAATATTTTTCTATGAATTTTAGAAGGTTTAGGTGAATTTTATCTTAACCAGAACCTCAGTTAATTAAGCGGGTCTATTTTTAAGGTTTCAAAAGTAATTTAATTCTCATAACATTTGCAAACCCTTTTCTGATTGTTCTAACCCACTTGTTAGCCTAGGACCATTTGACCCTTAATTAACCCCTAGGAAAACCTGTGGTTGTACTGTATTCATGATATGATGGTAAAATTACAATTTTAACCCTAGTTTCTTATTTTTCCCTCAGAATGATTATGTAGTGAAATATGACTATCTGACAGTTATGTAAGAGCATTTACTAATTTAATTGGATCAAAATGAGCTAATTATGGATTATGATGGTATTCCCATCAAGCACCAACTTGCCCTTGTTTGTTTCTTGTGATTTTGTGAGGTACATCACGAGGTGATCTTCCGCACAAAACTGCCACTCCCAAGGCAGGTAATCTCTCTCCTTCCCAAATCTCCTAATCCTTGGAAGGGAGAAAAAGAAACAAAATCAATTAGGAACTACCTGCCTTAATTTCTTGGTAAATCATCATTTAAAAGGCAAGTTTTCCTTATTTGCAAAAAAATTTTCATATCTGATTGAAGCTTGAGGCGATTCTATTTAGAATTCCCTACTTAAATTTCCTGTACCTATTAGGGACTATGCTTGATTTGTAAACCACTCTGGGCTAACACATTTCCTGCTTGAACCCCAAGGTGAACAATTGAAGATCAAATTGGACTTGGAATAGAGCAAATTAGTGTTTTCAACATTAGGGATTGAAGTGCTAGTTCACATTTGCCTGCATTAAAGAGAATAAATCCTCCTGCATTTGTGTACCACTCAAACCCTTGTTTGAAAAATATAATAAAAAAGAACCCTAAAAAACATGCTCTAATTTCACGTGAACCCTAAAATCTTGGACCTCCTAACCTAAGAGTCAATTCAGGGTGATTCTAGGTCTTGACCTAGAGTTCATTCTGCCATCCTTAGGATAGGTCAGGTGAAGTTGGCCTACACTGTGGGCCAACCAACCTCCAAATTAGGTAACAAGTCAAATCAACTTTTAATCAAGTGAAATTCAAGGCACTAATTAGGTTAAAATTGGTAGACTTAAGGTCTTAAGTTCATACATTCTAGTCTACTTGGAACCGCAGTGATAAGGAAGGTCGGGTTGGGGAAACCCTATAACTCGTGGGGACTCTCTACCGTGTAGGGGTCTTTGCGGGGCTCTCCTTTCCTGGCTGACCAGGTATTTCTCGCGTGTACAGATTTCTGATTCAGAGGTATCATCCACCTCGAAACTACCTTAGTTATCCAAAAATCTTTGGGTGCTTCGATTGGGTCCAAATAATATCCAGTCCCTCGTCCTTTTTCTAGAGCACATGCACAGGAAGGTCCTTAGGTTTTAACCTAAGGAACCTCATTAGATCTCCTTGGAAATTTCTTTCAGATCTAATCAGTTCTAATCTAAACTTGAGTTTGATTCTAAATCTTGATTCCACCACCTGATTTGAAAATGCAACCTGGCAATCTAGGAAGACTATTTAGGAAACCTGAGTCCCAAATGAGTATGAAAGAAAAGATGATTGAGAATTCTTAGAGACACCACAAAGAATATTGTAAAATGGACATTTAGGATAAATTCAAGAAAATAATGGACCACATTTTGAACCATATAGAAATGATATGGATACAATAAACCACGGTTCAACCTGGGATGATCTCTTAGTAGAACACAATGAATTGGTGAAGTTACACAACAACGATTGTCTGCAATATTGGTCAAATCGTTCAGTTTCAGAGGAACTCCAGAATTTTTGGGAAAAACGGGGCGAATTGCTGAAAGGTTATATAGATCCATTGATCAAAAATACCCTTCAGAAGTTAATATGACATCTTGGAGTAATTCCAGTGATCCATGTAATTTTCCAAATCTCGGGTTTGATTATCATAGTTGTTATGGACCCCCACCCCAAATGAATTCAGATTCAAATTTCATAGTAATTGACATTCATGATCTTGATGACGGTGGGGTGGATCCAATTGAAAGTGTTCCTGATTTTGAACCGACCCTAGGAAACTAGGAAGCAGGTCCATCGAGCTTAGATTTCCCCAACATCTATAATAATGAGCTTAAAACAAAACTTCTCGAGAATGTGAATCCTAAGCCTTATCCTGTTAAGGTGATTCTCGAGAATGATTCTGACATCCCTGTAGAGCCCAGCCTAGATTCTAATGATCCAACCCCTACCATTAACTTAGAATCTGGATCCGAGCCTATTTGGGATAATTATGAGGCCCAATGGGATGAGAATCAAATTTTAAATCTAGAATACAATTTTCGGCTTGTATTTGATGAATACACCTCTCCAACCTCCACAGAGACACAAATTAATTTTTTGAAAGTCACGCCAATCTATGATACAGAAATCGAGGAGTTGGATGAGTTGGGAATTGATTGGGTCTATCCTAGGAGCCAAGAACCTGAGTCCATGCTTAATAAGGACACCTTTTTAAGTTCAGAATCTGAAACTAGGTTAGATCCAAGTCAGGTTGTTGATTCTACTACTTATCTTGATTCTTTCTGTGGTGGAACCTTTGATCTGGAATCAAGTTCAGATCATGATCTTCGTAAGTTCTCCGACAATTTCAAATCTTACTCTAATTTCAGAGAACTGTTGTTTCCTAATGACTTCAAACCTATTTACGACCTCAGCAACTACGACCCGTCATTTGATTCTAACGCTGAGGTCAATGATTTGAATGAAACCACCTCTTCTATAGCACATACAAAACCTTCTCAATTCCAAACCCAACCCCGACCTGCAATTGAAATCAGCTTCTACTCTGATTCTCCTCTTGATGATCCAGTTGCACATGATTCTTCTCCATCTTTAAATCGAGTTTCGAAAATCGATCAAACTACTAATCATGTCCCATCTTTTTCTGATCACTCCTGTAGGGTTCCTACATCCTCCACAGACTCTTTTTCATTTGAGGATACCTACTCTAATCAGGCTAATTCGATTCAACCAAACCCTAGATTCTCACTTCCATATCTTCTTGAGTCTCACACCATCTGCTAGGCCCTGTTTCTCTTGATCCACATCCATCAACCCACCAAATTGATTGGGTTTGGGCTGCATCATCAACTTGTTGATCTGAACAAGCACCTAGTTGGACTAACCAGGCTTTTGATTAAGGTGCTTGTTTTACATAACTCCTCTGATTTGTCTACTCCTCCATGACCACTTTTTGCTCGGCTGAAGGCATTGAATTTAGCGCTTAACGGGAGGTAACCCATCATTCCAAAACCCAAGACCCTTCTGATTATCCTTTTAAGCTTCACATCTGCTGCACTCTGAGTTCAATTTTGGAACAATCGACTCCACCTTTTGTATTCATATCAAAGCTTGAAATCGTCCGCAACAATTATCCCAACCTGTTCACCCACCCTTTTTGCCCCGTTCTAACCCATGAACCCAAGCTGATTTCATACCCTCCGGTTTAGAATGAGGACATTGCAAAACTTAGGCATGGGGGGATATTAAAGTGTTGATGGAAAAGAAATGGGAGGACCCTCCAACGGAAGAAGATGTTGTCCGAGAGCCACCAAATGTCGGCTAATGGTGATTGAATTGAGGAAGGTAGTAGTTGTTGTCACTAACCACCGAGGAAGGGGAAATTGGAGCTAGAGTAGTAGATGAAGGGATCAACTCAGGGGGAGGGAGCTGATAGTGTGTGCTGGTCACTATGAAGGCCTTCAAATAGGTTATGGGGAGATCTGGGCACCGCAAATGTAGGTTAATCGAATTGGGGGTGAACGGTGGATGAGAGGTAGAGAAGAGTGTGGGAAGCTCTAGGATAAAATTCCACCATAGGATGAGATCTAGAGAAGGTGATGATGCTATGTGCAGAGGCGCCAAGGCTAAGGAGGAAGATCCACCGTTGATCTTGTGGCATAAGGAATGGACAGTGATTGTGCGCTAAGTTCTCATGTGCAACAGTAGACGAGTGTTGAACCCAGGTCTAATGGCATTTTTACAAGAAAGCCCTCAAACTTGAACCGATAGAACATTTGCAGAAGAGGCTCATTAGTGGAAGGTTTCATGACCAAAGGATCCCTGATGGCTTACAAGTAAGCCCTTGCGACTTTTAGGGTGAACAAAAAGTGTTGATCTAAGCAATTAAGTGTAAAAATCTAAATACAAGGTCCTAATGATGTCCAAATGCAATGAGATTTTTTTTGAAGCTTAATTGAACATTTTAGAACATGATTTAACTCTTGATTTGTACTTTAAAGCTCAATTATGTGTTTAATTGACATTTAGATCATCCAATTGTGTTTTGTTAATAGAATATCTTAAGTTTGACATAATTATGCATTTTTAACACAAATTGAGTGTTTTAGGTCATTTTCATTAATTGTCACACTTAACTCATTTATTATGTTAATAAGATAGTATTTAACCTAGATTCTAGTGTAACTTTGGCATTTTAGCTATGATAAGCCACACCTCATCAACCACTTTGTAAATAAACATAATTATAGGTTAACACCAATTTCATATTTCTTAACATCACTTTTCTAATCCCTCAAGTAAATTAGCCCTTGATTCCTCTCATGCCGATTGCATCATCTATTCTTCTCTTCTCTCATTGTCTAATTCTCTCACCAAGTATGCAGGATCCACAAATCAGAAGGTTTTGGAGTAGTAGAGGGATTTGAGATTTTCATCATTTCCATTAAGAGGAGCAATTGTCACTCTTTTGGTTCAATTCCAAGAACCCACCCCTTTGGATTGATTATTTCCATTGCAAGATTATTGTCAATCAAGAAAGTAATTTTGGTTGAACATATTACTCTCTCACTAACTTTATTTCCAATACTCCTCCATCTAAAATAGAAAAAAACTTTGTTTCAAATGTCGCCCCATTTCAAATCAACATGAATTTGGTCCAGTGGTACTTCGCACTATAGTGATTCAATATCTCAATCCATAATGATGTATTTCAAAATTAATTTAAAAGAAGACACACCCTTTGTACAAGATGAGAAATGAAGATCCCAAATAAAGTGGATTCCAAACAAGTGTTCGAAGGAGATAGATTTCACTGTGAATGGGAGCCATTTTCATGCAAAAGGTTTGAACTTTTGTGAAAAAAAATTCATGCCCACACAATCTAAGAGTCCACTAGATGTAAGGAAAGAGTAGCCTACCCATCCTAAACTTATAGGCTTGTGTCCTCTTGTGGGTATTATCATATTCCTAATTAGTAGTGATTGCCGGCACCCCTTTATACCACCACATCTTTGAACCTTTTATTTTGGTGGATTTTAGATGTATGCTCCTAGAAACTATAGATATTATATAGATGCCTTTTGATTTTTATGATTTAAATAAATAATCCTTTGAAGTTGACTTTTTTTACATAAATGCCCCTAATATTCAGTAAAAATAAAAAATTCACTTTTTAAAAGATTTTTGCATAAATGTCCCTTTAATCTTTTGTAATTACATGTATACCATTGGCTCCTCAATTTTTACATGGATACCCTTAATCAAGAATGTGGAGTAAAAAGTCTTTTTGTGAAGTGAATCTTTTTTTTTTATTTTGTTCTTATTTCCTCTTCCTCCCTCCTTTCCATCCTCCCCTTGTCTTCCCTACGAGCCAACCCCCATCCCCCACCGAACTGATGACCCCAAGCTAGCCTCTTCAACCCTTGTTAAGCTTAATGTTGGGAGGTGCTATCCCTTCGAGACCATCACTACCACCTTCACCTCTTTAATCCCTAACTCCCTCCTTACCTCCTTGTATGCTACCATCCAACCTTGCTCACCCTTTATCAACTATGACCCCAACCACTTCTCTCCATCCTCTCCCTCCTTCGTATTACACACCAACCCTTCTCTACCCTTCAGCGTGACCTCCTCTCCATGAGACCCTCCACAATGATCTCTACCTTCTCCACTCTAGTGCTCCTTCACCTCCCTCTCTGATGAGAACCTCATCATGAGCCATAACTAGCTCATTTTGACCTAATACAAAGGATAAAAGCTCCTATATAACTCAAGGAAAGGCTTAACTCAGAGAATTCTGAGTTTAAGGAGAAAACAAGTCATAAGGGGTAAAAATGCAATTTTACCAGTATAATCTGCTTACAGGATAATTCAGGGTCCAAACATAGGTCAAAGCAACATAATAAGAATAAAAGTGGGATGAGATGATCTGGCAAGGGCTACAGCAATTCCAAGGAAATAAATGATAATCTATAACCCTAAAACAAACCCACTTCAATTCACGAGGTTCAAGGCAAAGCAAAAATGGAATAAACCCTCTAAAATTCATATAAAAATACTCTCTAGGGTTTAGAACCTTCAATTTGACCTTAGGAACCCATCTTGACCTACATTGAGAACCATACCCAATTAATAACTTAATTTGGGTTTTTGCGTAAATTGACCAGTCAAACAAGGTTTAATCTAGAAATAAAATTCACCATCAGATTCCTTAGGTCCTAATTAGTCATGTATAAAAACTTGAGCCTAAGAAGAAACCTTCTTGACCAACCTTACACTTTGGTCCTCATATATTTACTTTTTGGCCCTCAACTTTTGAACCCTCGCATTTTGGCCCCTAACTCTCCTTCGTTCTTTGCGTTCAGGTCCTCCCTGCAAAACCTGCCAGCACCATGCTCCGGCGACCTTGCGCGGAGCATGGCGCCGCGCAGGGTGAGGGGGAGGGTCTAGCAAGTAAACCGGGGGTGCCCTGCGTCGTCAGCCGTCGCAGGGACACCCCCCTGGTCGCTGTAACCCACCATACCGGCCGTGCGAACGCACGAACGGTATGGGTTTCCATCTCCGGCGTCCTCCGGTGAGGGAGACACGTCGTCTCCCTCCGCCTTCCTCTCTGATTCGGTCCCTATAAATACCCCCGTCGCTCCACCGTTCTTCCTAGCTCGGTCCTGACGGAGAAAGACCCCCACTTCCTCTCTTCCCACTCCGACAGGAAGCCCTCCAGCTCCAGCGGCCTACCCTCTTCCTCCTCGTCGCTCTGCCGCACTACCAGCTGCAGGGTTTCTCTCCCTCGCTCTTCCCGCGCCACGCCGCACCCAGCTGGCGCCTCTCCGGCCCTCTCCTCGCCGCCGCCCCTTCCCCCGGGCATCTTCTTCTCCGGCGACAGTCGATACGACTGTCGCCCGCTCCGGCCCCTCCTCATCCTGCTAAGTAGGTAGAACTCCTCCTCTTCCTCCCCTCTTCCTTTTCCTCACTTTAAACATCTACTGTCGCCCTCGATTCCGACCAATCACCCCTCACCTTCTCCGCCTCCGGCCATCCTCCGGCGAGCCGCTCCCATCACTCCAGCATTCCACACGGCTCGCCGACCTGCACATAATCTCCGCCTCCTCACCCTGATCCATTTCCGCCCCTCCACTTCCCCCAAATCACCCTCTGCAACTCCACCGAACAAACCAATCTCCCGACCCACAGTCCGACCTAGGGCAGCCCTTAGGCTCCGCCCCGCCGCCTGCACACCCCCCGACCACCTTCGCCGTGCCACGGCGAAGGTCGTCCGCGTTTCTGATTGGGCCGAGAGGCCATTTTTCTGTGGGCAGGTACCTGCGCTCGTCACCGCCATTGTTGAAGCGAAGCAGCTTCTTCACCTGCTGCCCCAGGTGCGCCACGCCCAGGTTACGCTCCCGGACAGTGCGAGGAGCCTTCGCGAAGTGCCAGGCTGCAGTCGAGTCGAAGCTTTCGCGCGAAGCCCTCGCGCTTCGCCTCGACGGCCGCTGCTTCCTCCGCGCAGGCACCGAAATTGGGGTGGGACATTTAGTCCCACCTCGTAACCTTTCAAAGGAGAGCGCCCGCATAAAGGCAAAAAGTGCCTTATGCTCGTTGCCTCCTGAGCACGGGGTGAGGTCCCTCTCACTCACTCGCTCTCTCGACCCGGTCTCGTCCGCGACCACGCCCCGTGGACCTGGCCCGACCCGACTTAGACTGACCTGCACTCCTCGCCCACCACGCACGCCGGTGGGCCTGGACCCGGGCGCGACCCGTACCCGGCTACCCGGCAGCTCTGGGAGAGCTATCCTATGAGCGGATTCTGTGAGAGAGAGACGCGGGGGAGGGTAGAGATAGGTTTTGCCCTCTGATCAAGCTGTGTAAGTGTGCAGGCACAGGTGAAGAAGAACCGTGGAAGAAGACGAAGGCTGAAGGAAGGAGGATCACCGAGCGGCACTGTAGCAGCGGCGGTTTAGGTCGTCTGATTGGAAAATCAGACGACGTCCTGAAGGCAAAGAAGGAGAAGGAAGGCGAGGCAGAGGAGAACGCAGAGAGGCCAAGACAAGAATTGAAAGAAGAAGAAGAGCACGAGAAGAAGAAGGTCTGAAGAAAGGAAAAAAAGAAAGAAAGAAGAAGAAGAAGAACAGGACCGCAAGGGAGAAGAAAAAGAAAGAAACGAGCAGAAACAAGAACTGAAAGAAGAAGAAAAGCATCACTACTGCTGCAGATAAAGCAGAAGAGCCAAAGAGAAAGGCAGAGAAGAAGAAAGAAGCCAACAAATTCTCTCTCTCTCTCTCTCTTTATTTTTTTTGTACAAGAAACTTGTATCTCTAGAATACAACTTGCTCCCTGAGTTCGACCTCGGGAACTCTTTTATTTCCGAGTAACAAATTGTATTAAACTGGTAATCACCTCTCTATACTATACTACGACGAAATAATAAAACTATAGAGGAAGGTAGCACCACCAGTTTTTGGCGCCGTTGCCGGGGAGCAACGGCTATTGTAGAGGTAAACATTCCTGTTTCTTTTTAATTTCTGATAATCTCCTCTCTTTTGTGCAGCTACAGGAAATCAAGAAGACAAGCAACCACACGAAAATCACTCCGAGGACAGGTAAAATTTTTTCCTCTCTCTATTAACCCCTAAACTCTAAAGAGGAAGAAAAGAAAAGAACAAGCAATATAGGGCTAACCTGTCTTCTATACTTAGTAACCATAAAAAGTTGCATGTTCTCAACTCATTACTCTTGCGCACTATTAAGGGTATTTAAGGGCTAACACATTCTTGCTTGAGCCCTAATTACCCAACAAAGAGCTAACTGGACCAAGTAAAGCCAACCTAAGATCCAACACTAGGGATTTAGAGACACACTCCTTAAGCAAGAATTGAGAAAACCAAATGAAGTGTGCCCAAGCCCTTGTCTGAAAATACCTATCCAAAGAAAACCTAAAACAATTGGCTCTCTAAACACTTGAACCCTAAAAGACAAGACCTAAAAGCTCTCAAAGGAAACAAGAGGTAAAGTTGACCCCTTGGGTCAACCAACCTTAAATTAGGTCACTCTTTGCACTTAAAAGACTAGAGTTCAAGTGAAACCTTAAGCACCCTGATCTTAAAGTAAAAATTGGTAGACTTAAGAGGTCAAGATCCCCATTCTGGTCTACCTGGAACCGCAGTGACAAGAGAGGTCGGGTGGGGGAAACCCTGTAACCCGTGGGGACGCTCTACCGTGTAGGGGTCTTCGCGGGACTCTCCCTCTCTGGCTGCCCAGGTAATTCTCAGGTGGACGATCTTTCTGATCAAGGGGTCCATCTGCCCCGCACCTCTATAGTCACCCAACACATTTGTGGGTGTCTTGATTGGGTCCAGCACCTTCTAAACTTACCTCTTCCAACAGTGCATGTACGGAAGGAGGTCCTTAAGACCACCCTTAAAACCTCCTTTAGAAATTCGCTCTTGTCAAGGCCAAGCCTCGACGCCCGTGTTTGTGCAGCAACACCCTCACATTATTCTCTCTTCTGATTCAGAACCAAGTTCTTCTTCTTCCCCCATCATGGCTCAGCCAGTTGAGGAAGAAAATAATCTGGAGCACCAGCTCCAGCGACTCAATGACCTCTTCCAAAACTTCGTGCACCCACCACAGCGTCCTATGATGCGGGACCACTACAATCCTGCTGCGGTGGCCATTGAGCCTCGAGTCAGAATCCCGACTGGAGGACCTGATTCCGAATTAAAGCCCAACATGATTCATGCTATACCTAAATTCCATGGGCTTAATTCTGAAGATCCCTTCCAGCACATCAAACAGCTAAAGCATCTGGCCCACACTTTTGGATCAGATGCGCAAAATCGGGATATTCTTCTCATGAAGATGTTCTCCTTTTCTCTTATGGACAAGGCCGCCCATTGGTATCAAACTCAGACCCGGCCGATCAACACTTGGGAAGAACTTCAATCCGAGTTTTTAAAAAAGTTTTTTCCCGTTGGTCGGACCAACGCCTTGCGCCATCAGATTACACACTTCACTCAACAATCAGGAGAACCTCTCCATGAGGCATGGGATCGTTTTCAGGATCTCATGAGAAAGTGCCCCCATCACGGAGTTCCTAAATGGGAACAAGTCCAATCTTTTTACCAGGGACTCCGTGAGGACATCCGCCTTTTCGTTAATGCAACTTGCGGAGGAAACATCATGGGTCAACATGAAGACACCGTATGGGAGATTCTCGAAAACATGTGCGAGAACTCCATCAACAATGACTCCATGGGATTATTCGACAGGACGAATACCCGCGCAGCGACGAATCTTAAGGGGGCACATGAGGCGCAGGGCCTGTCCGCATCAGTCGACCTGGAATTAATGGCCAGTCGATTGGACAAGGTCTCAATCATTGAGAAGAAGGTGGATGAGCTGACTCAGCACTTGCAGCGAGCCACCTCCGCGCGTAACTCCTTTGCACAACCTCCTTCCACACAGGAGACTGTGCAAAACATCCTTCACCGATCTTCCCCTAGGATGGATCCATATCCATCCCCATCTGATTCTCGGATCGGAGGATCATCCGATCCTTTCTACACCAGCCCGGGGAACTCCATGCCCCCTTTCCCTGATTCTCAAGAGGTTCCTCAGACCTGCGAGGACCTCAACGTCATCCAGAACGACCCATTCTCCAACACTTACAACCCTGGATGGCGAAACCATCCCAATTTTCAGTGGGAGGGAAATTCCCAAACCCAAAGACCACCTTTTCAGTCCCGCCCACAGCCCTCTCGTCATTACCAGCCGCCTCAGCCTCGGCCCAACCCTACTTATCCATCAGGGCCAAATCAGGATCAAGTGTCCCTAATCCTTCAGACTCTGGCTGACATTCAAAGAACGAATGCGGCTATTCAAAAACAGCACAAGGACGAACTTACAGAGGTTAAAACTCAACTGGCCCAGTTGGCAAATTCTCGCCAGCCAGGCACACTCCCTTCCCAACCTCTTCCTAACCCGAATAACGTGCCAACCCAGAAGCGCGTTATGAATCCAAATTTAGGCCACGCACAATCGATTTATCAGGCCCCTACTGCTCCATCTCCAGACGAGATGGAAGCTTCAACTTCTTATGCGGGATTTCAGCAGCAGCCACCCCTCTTCCCAAACCCAAACCAAAATCAGGCCGGATTAAATTCTGTAACAACACGTAGTGGTAAAACAACTCAAGACCCGCATTATCCAAACCACTCCAAGCCTGATAACCATGACCCTAGGATAGTTATCCAAGATACCACTGTCCCGGATCCACAACCTGGACCTATCCTAGAAGAACCAACCAAGATCCCGTTTCCCGAGGCCTTGACCAAGGGAAAGAAGACCACCAAACCCGTGGCCCCTGAGGAGGACTTGGTCAAGCTCTTTGAGCAGGTCCACATAAACATCCCCTTGATGGATGCAATCCACCACGTACCAGCTTACGCACGATTTCTAAAGAATATATGTACACCCCAGCGTAAGCTGCGAACCAAGGGAGGGAGCCCAATTGTTCTGTCAGAGCAAGCCAGCTCTGTAATCCTCAGTAGACTCCCACCCAAGGCAAAAGATCCTGGTACTCCCCTGATTTCCTGCAAGATAGGTGGTACCCAATTTGATAGAGCATTGTTAGACTTGGGTGCATCCATAAACTTGATACCCACATCCTTACTTGACCATCTAGAAGAATCTGAGCTAAAACCAACCGAGGTGAGATTACAATTAGCAGATCGATCTATAAAGTCACCAAAAGGGATTCTCGAGGATGTTATCGTAAGAGTGCGAGATTTCTATTTCCCAGTGGACTTTATAGTCCTAGATATGGATGCACCTGAGAACCCTAGGGATACACCAATCATTCTAAGGAGACCTTTCTTGGCTACTGCTAGAGCCAACATCAGCTGTGAGGAGGGCCAAATAGAGCTTAAGTTTGGAGATCAAACACTGAAAATTGATATATTTAAGGCCCAACAAGGAATTAATTGCGGCGTCATCGAACAAATTTGTGACATCAGGACTTTGGTTGATGAATCACACTTCCAGAATGACTCGATTATGCCTCATCAACCACAGAAGGATCTTGACCCGCAAACAGAGGAGTCGAATCCAGATATGAATAACCCAGTAACTCCCACCCTTGAACCTCACATCTATACTGAACCACCCGCTGCTGCTGATAACCCCATCCTCGAACTGAAACCCCTTCCTGCTCACTTGAAATACATCTTTTTGGGTTCTAATCAGACCCTTCCTGTGATTATCAATTCCAACCTCAGTCCTGAACAGGAATCCCGTCTGATTGTTGTCCTCCAGCAACATCGCAGAGCCATCGGGTGGACTCTCGATGATTTGACTAGAATAAGTCCCTCTTATTGTACTCATCATATCTATTCAGAAGAGGGCACACGACCTTCTCGTGAAATGTAGAGACGCTTAAACCCCAATCTGCAGGAGGTCGTGAAAAAGGAGATCATCAAGTGGTTAGATGCCGGAATCATCTACCCGATCTCCGATAGTCGTTGGGTGAGCCCAATTCAGGTCGTGCCCAAGAAGGCAGGACTCACCACTATAACGACTGGGACCGGAGAAATCATTCCTACCCGATTAGCCAACTCGTGGAGAGTCTGTATAGATTACCGCCGACTCAATTCCTCCACAAAGAAGGATCATTTCCCACTACCCTTCATTGATCAAATTCTCGAAAAACTTGCGGGAAATAGGTTCTTCTGCTTTCTTGACGGGTACTCCGGGTATAACCAGGTGGCAATCCATCCTGAGGACCAAGAAAAGACCACGTTCACCTGCCCCTTCGGAACATACGCTTTCCGAAGGATGCCTTTCAGTCTTTGCAATGCACCCGCTACTTTTCAGCGATGCATGCTTGCCATATTCTCAGATATGGTAGGTGATTATCTGGAAGTCTTCATGGATGACTTTTCAGTTTTCGGAGCATCATTCGACGATTGCCTCCAACACTTGGTCCAGATACTCAGGCGGTGCATCGATGTAAATTTGGTTCTTTCCTGGGAAAAGAGCCATTTCATGGTGCCTGAGGGAATTGTCCTGGGACACTCAATTTCGGAAAAAGGTATCCAAGTGGATCGAGCTAAGGTTGATCTGATTTCTCACCTTCCTATGCCTAGCACGATCAGGGACATCCGTTCCTTTTTAGGGCATGTCGGTTTTTATCGACGATTTATCCCTGACTTTTCAAAAATCGCGCGCCCCCTGACCACTCTTCTCTCCAAGGATGTTCCTTTCGAAATTTCCAAGGAATGCACTCAAGCATTTGAAATCCTGCGTGACCGAGTGACCCAAGCCCCGATCATACAGTCCCCTGATTGGTCTCAACCCTTTGAGATCATGTGCGATGCATCCGACTTCGCTGTAGGAGCGGTTTTGGGGCAGAAATTGACGGGAAACCTGTGGTCATTTACTACGCCAGCAAAACACTCGATGAGGCTCAGCGTAACTATACGGTTACTGAGAAAGAGCTGCTTGCTGTAGTATTTGCCCTAGAAAAATTCAGATCGTACCTTCTGGGTTCCCGTGTCATCATATACTCGGATCACACAGCTGTGAGGCATCTCCTTGCAAAGAAGGACGCGAAACCTCGATTAATCCGATGGATCTTGCTGTTGCAAGAATTTGACCTTGAGATTCGCGACAAAGCGGGAAAGCAAAATGTGGTAGCTGATCACTTGTCCCGTCTTCCTTCTGAAATAATTGACCCTTTCGGACCCATCACTGAACATTTTCCCGATGAGCACCTGCTGACTATTGGTACTAGCCTTCCATGGTTTGCTAATGTAGTAAATTACTTGGCATCTCATCAGATCCCGTCCGATTGGCCGAAGGCCAAGAAGGACAAATTACGCTCCGATGCCAAGTATTACATTTGGGAAAACCCGTACCTCTTCCGCATAGGTGCCGATCAGATCATCCGGAGATGTGTCCCGGAAGAGGAATTCAACAATATCCTCTCTTTCTGCCATGACCAGGCATGCGGTGGCCATTTCGCCGGGCATAAAACCGCATCAAAAGTCCTCCAGTGCGGCTTTTACTGGCCCACACTGTTCAAAGACGCATACAATCACTGCAAGGCATGCAGTCGTTGCCAGACTTTGGGCAACATGAGCCATCGCGACATGATGCCTATGCAACCGATTCTAGTATGCGAAATCTTTGATGTTTGGGGGATTGATTTTATGGGCCCCTTTCCTGTTTCGGATGGTTTCGAGTACATTCTGTTGGCTGTGGACTACGTGTCCAAATGGATCGAAGCCATACCGACCCGAACCTGTGATCATAAAATCGTTCTCAAATTCATTCATCAAAACATTTTCTCAAGGTTCGGGATTCCTCGTGCAATAATCTCTGATGGGGGGACCCATTTCACAAATGCTCAGTTTAAGTCACTGATGACCAAATACGGGGTGTCTCACCGAATCTCTACTCCTTACCACCCCCAAACTAATGGTCTAGCTGAGCTGTCTAATCGGGAGATCAAGAAAATCCTGCAAGTCACTGTTCGACCTGACAGGAAGGACTGGTCGTCCCGACTTCCGGAAGCATTGTGGGCCTATAGGACCGCCCACAAGACCCAATTGGGCATGTCTCCCTTTAGACTGGTGTACGGAAAGGCATGCCACCTTCCCGTAGAACTGGAGCATAAAGCCTATTGGGCAGTACGGAACTGTAATCTAGATCTTTCCAAGGCTGGGACCCACAGAAAACTCCAATCAGCGAGATCGATGAATTACGCCTAGACGCGTACGAGAACTCGCAAATCTACAAGGAGTGGGTTAAAGCCTTCCACGACAAACACATCTCGAGAAAGATCTTTCATCCTGGTCAGAAGGTCCTACTCTTTGATGCCCGACTAAAACTCTTCCCAGGAAAACTGAGATCCAAGTGGGTCGGACCATATTTGGTCCGACAGGTTTTTGGAAATGGAGCAATCGAAATCAGTCCACTCAGCCACGATTCTGAACCTTTCATCGTGAACGGTCAGAGACTCAAGCCGTTCATTGATGTAACTTCTACTGATTTGGCTAAAGCATCTTATATCCTCCATTCCCCTTGAGCTTATTGCGCCCAGCCGATGGCGTAAAACTCAGCGCTTAACGGGAGGCAACCCGTCATTTTCCTAAAAATCCAAAACTTTTTCTGACACCTTTTTGCACTTAAGGTTCACCCTTGTAGACAGCCGACCCCACCTCAGGTGCTTGCATCTGGGATTAGAAATCGTCCGCAAAAATTCAACCCGACCCATTCACGCATCCAAATTTCTGTCTTAAGGAATGAACTAAGCTAAATAAAAACCCCCTAGGTTACAATGAGGACATTGCAAATCTTCGGCATGGGGGGGTATGTAAGTGCAAAACTTGTAAGAAAAGGTTTCAAATAAAAAATTCACATATGCCAAAAACACCATAAAAATTAAAAAAATTT
Source organism: Thalassia testudinum (assembly GCA_037157565.1). Lineage (NCBI taxonomy): Eukaryota > Viridiplantae > Streptophyta > Magnoliopsida > Alismatales > Hydrocharitaceae > Thalassia > Thalassia testudinum. The sequence continues at coordinate 141,941,790 of JAZHRO010000036.1, forward strand.
TCGAAAAAGAATAAGAGGAAAAGAGGAGAAGGAAATTTTGTGAAAAAAAAAAAGAAAAAAGAAAAAAAAAAGAGAAAAAGAAACAAAAGGAAAAAAAGGAGCACAAAATTATGAGAAAAAAGTGATAGTCATTAGTAAGGAACTAAGGAATTAACCTAAGTTCTAGACCTCATTCAAGAAAATAACTAAAAGTGCATAATGAGATTAGTAAGAACACAAACCTTAGGCATTCTTGGATAGACTCTTAGTACCCATTAAGATCTGGACACTCCTCAAGAGGTTGAGGAAAATGAAAAGCTGAAGTATTAGGTCTAAGGCTTAGGGAGTATTTGGCCTCGTTAACTAATTTTTGGTTTACGGGACTCAGTAACCTATGCACCCTAACCTCACACACAGCCTGGTTCAGTAAGCGTAAAAATCAGAATCACGCATAAGCGTCGCAAAATTCTGAAAAGAACACCTAGAATAGGAGCGGCCGATCAACACAAGTTGATTTGGACGAGTTCCCAGCGCGGAGAGACGGGAAATCCCCTCGAAGATGCGTAACAAAATATCATCTCCTCGGTGCTTGTCTCTTAGGATATTTACATATCCTACTGGGGGCATGTAAGCACTCTGCTGGTTCAGATTCCATGGATGGCATTATCTCGAAGTGTCAATTGCCAGGGTCTGAATTCAGCCACGGAACACCATGGATGGGATTATCTCGAAATCTCAATAGCCAGGGTTCCGGGGGTTGCCATGGGCGGTGCTATCTAAAAGCATCGATCGCCAGGAACCCTTGAGGATTGATGATGGGAGCAAGGAATCTGATACAGACCGTGTTGAAAAGCCAATCCTAGGCTAGAACTAAAAAAAAAAAAAGAGAGAGAAAACTCTCCAAACAAAATAACTTTCTATCTCTCTCTTACAAAACGCACTGCGAACTGAGCCAGGGCTAAAATCATTTCAAGCACGGGTGCTTTAACCACAAAGTCCAATAAACCTTAGGTTAGTTCTTGTGGGCCTTAAAAACCTTTGCTAAGGACTAAGGCTAAGGCTAGACAGATTTGGATCTTGATTGGTACTAGAGTACCTTTTAGGCCTATGGTCAGCATTCTAACCTAACCTGAGCTCAAATGAAAAAGCACTTATCTAAAGCTATTAAGAACTTCATGGTCTAGAACAAGGGTTGAAACCTTAAGTTTTTGCTAAGGGACTAGCAAAAGCTAGGCATGGGGGTATGATGAGAACCTCATCATGAGCCATAACTAGCTCATTTTGACCTAATACAAAGGATAAAAGCTCCTATATAACTCAAGGAAAGGCTTAACTCAGAGAATTCTGAGTTTAAGAAGAAAACAAGTCATAAGGGGTAAAAATGTAATTTTACCAGTATAATCTGCATACAGGATAATTCAGGGTCCAAACATAGGTCAAAGCAACCTAATAAGAATAAAAGTGGGATGAGATGATCTGGCAAGGGCTACAGCAATTCCAAGGAAATAAATGATAATCTGTAACCCTAAAACAAACCCACTTCAATTCACGAGGTTCAAGGCAAAGCAAAAATGGAATAAACCCTCTAAAATTCATAGAAAAATACTCTCTAGGGTTTAGAACCTTCAATTTGACCTTAGGAACCCATCTTGACCTACATTGAGAACCATACCCAATTAATAACTTAATTTGGGTTTTTACGTAAATTGACCAGTCAAACAAGGTTTAATCTAGAAATAAAATTCACCATCAGATTCCTTAGGTCCTAATTAGTCATGTATAAAAACTTGAGCCTAAGAAGAAACCTTCTTGACCAACCTTATACTTTGGTCCTCATATATTTACTTTTTGGCCCTCAACTTTTGAACCCTCGCATTTTGGCCCCTAACTCTCCTTCATTCTTTGCGTTCAGGTCCTCCCTGCAAAACCTGCCAGCACCATGCTCCGGCGACCTTGCGCGGAGCATGGCGCCGCGCAGGGTGAGGGGGAGGGTCTGGCAAGTAAACCGGGGGTGCCCTGCGTCGTCAGCCGTCGCAGGGACACCCCCTGGTCGCTGTAACCCACCATACCGGCCGTGCGAACGCACAGACGGTATGGGTTTCCATCTCCGGCGTCCTCCGGCGAGGGAGACACGTCGTCTCCCTCCGCCTTCCTTTCTGATTCGGTCCCTATAAATACCCCCGTCGCTCCACCGTTCTTCCTAGCTCGGTCCTGACGGAGAAAGACCCCCACTTCCTCTCTTCCCACTCCGACAGGAAGCCCTCCAGCTCCGGCGGCCTACCATCTTCCTCCTCGTCGCTCTGCCGCACTACCAGCTGCAGGGTTTCTCTCCCTCGCTCTTCCCGCGCCACGCCGCACCCAGCTGGCGCCTCTCCGGCCCTCTCCTCGCCGCCGCCCCTTCCCCCGGGCATCTTCTTCTCCGGCGACAGTCGATACGACTGTCGCCCGCTCCGGCCCCTCCTCGTCCTGCTAAGTAGGTAGAACTCCTCCTCTTCCTCCCCTCTTCCTTTTCCTCACTTTAAACATCTACTGTCGCCCTCGATTCCGACCAATCACCCCTCACCTTCTCCGCCTCCGGCCATCCTCCGGCGAGCCGCTCCCATCACTCCAGCATTCCACACGGCTCGCCGACCTGCATATAATCTCCGCCTCCTCACCCTGATCCATTTCCGCCCCTCCACTTCCCCCAAATCACCCTCTGCAACTCCACCGAACAAACCAATCTCCCGACCCACAGTCCGACCTAGGGCAGCCCTTAGGCTCCGCCCCGCCGCCTGCACACCCCCCGACCACCTTCGCCGTGCCACGGCGAAGGTCGTCCGCGTTTCTGATTGGGCCGAGAGGCCATTTTTCTGTGGGCAGGTACCTGCGCTCGTCGCCGCCATTGTTGAAGCGAAGCAGCTTCTTCACCTGCTGCCCCAGGTGCGCCACGCCCAGGTTATGCTCCCAGACAGTGCGAGGCACCTTCGCGAAGTACCAGGCTGCAGTCGAGTCGAAGCTTTCGCGCGAAGCCCCCGCGCTTCGCCTCGACGGCCGCTGCTTCCTCCGCGCAGGCACCGAAATTGGGGTGGGACATTTAGTCCCACCTCGTAACCTTTCAAAGGAGAGCGCCCGCATAAAGGCAAAAAGTGCCTTATGCTCGTTGCCTCCTGAGCACGGGGTGAGGTCCCTCTCACTCACTCGCTCTCTCGACCCGGTCTCGTCCGCGACCACGCCCCGCGGACCTGGCCCGACCCGACTTAGACTGACCTGCACTCCTCGCCCACCACGCACGCCGGTGGGCCTGGACCCGGGCGCGACCCGTACCCGGCTACCCGGCAGCTCTGGGAGAGCTATCCTATGAGCGGATTCTGTGAGAGAGAGACGCGGGGGAGGGTAGAGATAGGTTTTGCCCTCTGATCAAGCTGTGTAAGTGTGCAGGCACAGGTGAAGAAGAACCGTGGAAGAAGACGAAGGCTGAAGGAAGGAGGATCACCGAGCGGCACTGTAGCAGCGGCGGTTTAAGTCATCTGATTGGAAAATCAGACGACGTCCTGAAGGCAAAGAAGGAGAAGGAAGGCGAGGCAGAGGAGAACGCAGAGAGGCCAAGACAAGAACTGAAAGAAGAAGAAGAGCACGAGAAGAAGAAGGTCTGAAGAAAGGAAAAGAAGAAAGAAAGAAGAAGAAGAAGAACAGGACCGCAAGGGAGAAGAAAAAGAAAGAAACGACCAGAAACAAGAACTGAAAGAAGAAGAAAAGCATCACTACTGCTGCAGATAAAGCAGAAGAGCCAAAGAGAAAAGAAGAGAAGAAGAAAGAAGCCAACAAATTCTCTCTCTCTCTCTCTCTCTTTATTTTTTTTGTACAAGAAACTTGTATCTCTAGAATACAACTTGCTCCCTGAGTTCGACCTCGGGAACTCTTTTATTTCCGAGTAACAAATTGTATTAAACTGGTAATCACCTCTCTATACTATACTACGACGAAATAATAAAACTATAGAGGAAGGTAGCACCACCACTCTCCTTTATCCTTCTCCCCCTATCCAACCCCCTCTCTTTCACCCTCGACCCACTCAAAGATTATGTCAACTCCCTCCTTACCTACGCCAAGCCCAATTTCATCGAAGGTCTTGCCCTGTATTGAGGAAAACCTCTTCACATCCAACTTCCATGACTACATCATTAATTCTACATTATATAATGCCACATAGCTCTTCCCCTAAAGAAATATGTCAATATTTGCTATAACAAATGGCAACTTGCTGAAACGCGAGTAGAGTTATTTAATTAGATGATATTAGTGTCGAAAAGTGTATAGTGGAACTGATTACCTAGTGAGCGTAAAATTCGCGAGAAAAATTAGGATTTTGGAAAACTCATCGTTGTAGACGCAAAATATCGCTACCAAATAAAATTTATCGAAGCTCAAGGTGAGCCCTAGGTTGAACACAGGGAGGCGATGTTTGATTCTTTGAAATCCGTGTTTCGCCTTGTTTCTTTTTTGTACTTTTAGGGTTTTATTATTTTTTTGGTATTTTATAAGTAAGAACAGAATATCAAAATAAAGAACTAACTAAGCTAATCTACTTGCAAAAATAAATAAAGAGAGAGAGTAGAGAGATGATGGAAAACTGATATATTGAGATAGAATGATGTTTATTACAATTACACTAAGCAGAAATATACTAAGCAAGATAAAGGAAATGGAGGTGAGAGGAAATCTCCCAAAATGGATGTCTAGCAAGATGACGGCACTGGGCGGCAGCTTGGACGGAGGAGGTGAGGTGTTGGATGTCAGGGATGAGGTGTAGGAGGAATCCGAGTAGAGGGCCGCTTGACTAGGCTAAAGGAATGGGGATGAGGAGGTGGAAGTGATCAGCTTCTTTAATGGTGGTGAGGGCACAACCTTTAGGTCTCCTATGAAGATGGTGAGGAGTAGGATGAATATTTGTTGGAGGGAAGGTTGTCTAAGCTAATAGGTGACCTAAGGCTTGAGATTGAGCTCTTGGGAGCTTTGGTAGGCCTATAGAGCTCTTTAGTAGGTAGGAAAAGCATAGAAAGTGATGGGTAGCAAGGGAGGGTGTAAGGGGCTTTATATAGGCTTAGGAAGGGCTAAAGGTTGGTTGAAGAGGTCGGATCATGCGTTGGCTCATGCTGAAGCGAGCTGTGCTTTGTTAGGCCTTAGATTTCACGTGTTGATCACGTGCATGTAATGTTGGCCATTGATCTTGCACCTTCACTGGCAATTGCAGCGCATCCATCAGTTGGAGCTCAATGGAGCGCCGCTGGAGTCCATAAGGCCTATGCACAGCCATGGGATTGAAGATAGATGAATCTGATAGATCCTCCAGCTGCCATCGAGTGTTCAATGGTGCGGGAACGTCGTTCGAGCGTTGGATTAAAGATGAGAGGCTCTAATTGTGAGGAAGACATCACTCTGGATCACGCCTACACTGCGCGTACGATCGTGTGTCTACCGCACGTTGAATGTCACGTGCGTGAATCGCGTGCATCGGATGGTGCCACGTAGCCTATCTCTTTGCTACTCGATGTCGATCTAACAGGTGAATTTCACTGGTGCACGCTTCAGCTAATTAATTCCGCGTGTGACGCTTCGAATGCACGTCCCCGATTTAAGAGTTGCGCTCTCCACCAATGGGCTGTGGCCGTGGATGGTTGCGCGGGCAATCTCATGGCTAAGAGCTCTCAATCGTTGGATCTCGATCCAATGGTCAAGATCTCCTCATGGCTTTCTTCTTTGCAGTTGAGCGAGCATGCTAAGGTGAATCTTAGCCATTGGATTGAGATCCAACAACTAGGATTGCTCGGTGGAAACGCTCTTTGAGACGAGGTAGGGTTGCGGTCGATGTTGAGCGGCCTGGATAGCACCACGTGGGGCCATTTGGGCCATCCATCTTCTTTCCTTTGTTGGGATTGCTTCGGATGTTGGATCGAGATGATTTCTACGTTGTTGGATTGCGATCGTCATTCCGGATCCATCCGTATGGTCGGATTTTTCATTCGAAACCTATAAGGATGTTGCATTGTCCTCTGGCCACACAAAATGTAATGACAATATACAAATTACACAAATCATCCAAAATGCAATATGATGAATGTTATGCATTATTCACAATGCTACATACAATGTTAAGCTTAAGAATTGACACAAGTAGGCATTTTATCATGAATAAATGCATATTTATCTTTACCTATAGGCAATTCTACATAGGTTTATCAAAATTTATTTACCTGGACTAAATCAGATTTTCAGATTGTCAATTTTAGGCCTAGGTCGAACTTAGGTTGGTGATTTTGGGATTAACCAATTTCTACGTGATTCCTAAAGGTGGGTAATTTCCATTTGTTTATTATATTTTTGGGTTTTTCTTTGTTTTAGATTTTTTTGTGATAAGTTTATCCTTGAGGTACACCCTCAAAATTGTTCTTGGTGAATCTCCAAAATCAAGTCCAAAACTTATCTCGCTACCCACGAGATTGGGTACCTCCAAAGCGAGGAGTTATCTTTTCTATTTTATAATTTTTGTGGCATTTTCTTAAGCAACAAAATAGAAGAGAATATAAAAAAGAAATACGTAAAGGAAGTGCGGAATGGAAAGGAATGAAAGTACTTAGCTTATTTATATATATGTATATATATAAGAAATATAAATATCTATATATATATATATATATATATATGTATGTATATACTATATAGTATATAGTGGGGGGTTGAATTAGAGATTCAATGAAATGTAGCACCGTGCTAGGTTAACCGTCATCTAGAGAGACGCGATTAATCCCATGTGCCACGTGCGGGTGTGGAGCGAAGGTGTGGGAGTGTGTGTGGAATGGTTTGATGTGCACGAATGTCAGGAATATATATATGCGCAACTAGTGTGTATATACTTGCGATGTAATGCACGGAAATGGAAACATGCAATATCATGAATGGGACTATGTATAGGTGTATGTGTGAATGAGGGAGAGTGTGCACGAGTTTGTGTGTGAGTATATGTGTGTGTGTCTGTTTGTGTGTGTGTGAGTGAGCGTGAGTGCATTGTGTTGTGAGGAGGTGGGTGTGTAGTGCGTGAGGGCAGTGAGGTGTGAGGCATGCGTGGTGAAGAGAGACATGCACAGAGTGATAGCCGGTTGGGGGGCCGTGGAATAGCGCGCGCGAGGAGGGATGACCGGCTAAGTAAGGAACTTAGTTAGCCATGAGGCGCATCAGCTGATGGCCAACGGGAGCGTAGGTCAGAAACGACTTGGTGGCGCGATAATCCACCAGCTGGGGTTCTCACCTAGTCAGTGGATTGAGGAGAGAGAAAGGGTGCGGTGGGTGAGTACATGGTCCTGTGACCGGCTAGAAGATGTGGTTGTGGGGCTGATCACCAAATAAATGAGAAGTGGGTCGGTAGCAAGCGGAGAAAATGAACCATGATCGAAAAGCTACAGTGTAAACATGAAAACAGAGCAGGAGCTCAGAGCTAAGCATTAATGGCTTGATTACAAAGGATTTTGGTGGTGCAAAACCTAGGTTTCGTGCACTAAAGATGGGTTTTGCCGTCCTACTTTGGGCAAGCATCTTGACCTAGTGATAGGTCAGGATTACCTGCTAACAGATGAATGCTATTTGAGTGTACTAATGATAGGGAGCAAGTCCCTGATGTTTGATAGTTTGTCGAGCGTAATAATTGTCTTGAGACTATGTGATTCTAATATCAGAAATCTCATGTAATGTTAGAGCCTAATTGGGAATCTAGCAGGTACCCCAATGTATAGGGATGAATGGGAAAAATGTAATTAGACCCTAGAGGAGTGAAGCACATTTATGGGCTTGTGTGTGTGTGTACACCTATAATTTGAGCATGAAGCTCCCTAAATGCATTAAAAGCAATATGAATTGACTAAGTAATGGCTTGAATATCACGAGATGACATCTATGACTTGATCCAAGTCTAATAAGAGGAAATGCTTGGATCCTAAGGTCTTGAGTAAGACCCTAGGAGATCCACTAGGTTCTTAGGACTACGTTCTGGGCATGGAACCTAAATGATATCAAAGAGAGGGTAAGTCAACTAGGTGAGCTCGTAAGGCTGCCCTTTAGACTTGGTGAACCACGGGTTCGCTCCTCGGGTAGAAGACCCAAGCTGTTGTGGTAGCAAGAGGCTACCAAGGAGATCTGCCTCGAAATAGGAAAGGTTCCTAAGTTCGATGACAAAGCCTTGGGGTATTACTGGTGTTTGGTACTTGGATGTACTCGAATCTGACTCGTTGTGAAGGTACTCGAGCAAGAGGCTCACTAGGCTCCCGCATCTGTAGAGAGGTCGAGGTACCAAGTTGGATTGGTTGAGATCTCGTCCGACGGCAGATTAAGAGGGCACACTCGAGGACTGTGCTCCTATAGGGAGCTGCTCCTAGTGGGAGCATTGGCGTGGCTCAACAATTCTGGCCAATCTTGCGATAATGATTTGGTTTGTTCTGTGACTGGTCCTTGTTAGACACATATTGGGCTTATGCTCCATGTTCATAAACCATTGGCTTGGGTAGCTCCCAAGAGGCCCGACTCCTCTGATTGAAGTTAGCAACGTTCTTGATACGTCGAGAACGGGCATGCCTTTCTAGAGAATTAACAGCCTGCTAGCCTCTCCCCTGGCCAGGGTAAGACTACCGGGCTGGAATTCAAAGGAAAGGATGCATCTATATCTCCTCTAGTAGAGAGGGATGATTCCCAAAATTTGATCATTGGGGCGAGCGAGGGAATAAATTATTATACCAAATTGTGGGAAGAACTTGGGTAGCTTGTTAATGAGTTGCTAGGCCAAGGTGGTTGGTCGTGCCAAGTAGGGCTCGGGAAATTGGAACCTAAAGTGTAGATTTGGGCTAGGATTTAGCCAACAAATGAAACTGTGCACTATCATATTTGGTTGAGATACAGTTGATAGTTCTTCCCTGCTGAACTGATTGGCTCATCCCTACTTTGTAACCAACTTTTTGGAAGTCGTCGCGGGTCATCGAAGTAAAGAATTTGTTGCTACACAAATTTGTGTGTGCTCTATTGACAGGTACATTTATTTTTATGCCTTGGTTTAAGAATTTTTTTTTTTGTTATTGCTTTCCTGTATCAATATTGTGCCATTCTTTCCATTTTTCTTTTCTTCTTCCATTTTTGTAGTAAATGGAACTCTTTTATCGCTCGACTTAGTTAGGTATAACCCGAATTAAATAATCCAGCATCTCTTTCCTTTTCGTCCCTCGAAACTCCGACCCTCATTTTGGGGTTTGAGTTTCAGGGCGTAACACCTCCTCTCAAGCTTCCCCTCCAATTGATCAACTTCATCCTCTTCTCAATTACTATCTCAATAGAACCCAAACCTCAATTAGATGTTGGGTTCTTAAGGAGAAAAAGAAGAGGAAGAGAGGAGAATGGAGTTAGGGTTGTTGCTATTGGTGTTGATCAAGGAGGATTCCAACAAGAGGAGAAGGAGCTTAGGAAGAAGGAAGAAAGGGAGGCACAACAACTTCAACTCCATCAGCATCATCTTCTTCCTCAAGTCAAAATGACTTAAGGTAGGGACCTTCCTTCTCTTAATGAGATCTTCCTTTTGATGACCAACTTGCATGGTTTGGATATGGATTTGTTGAAGCTTTGTTGAAGGAATGAGTTTATATCTTTATTAAAAGTTTAGACTTGAGATTTGGGTTTGAGTTTTGTGAAAGTTTGTGGGTGTTGGGGTTAGCACCCATTTTCTAATTATTGGTTTATGATGTCTTTTTATATGCTAAAGGGGGATTACCAATGGTGTTTAAAAGTTTGAATTGAGTTCTTAGAAATTTCATATCAATTTTGATGTGTTTCCTTGAAAAAGAAAGTTCGTATGCTTCCCAAAATTTGGGAACCAAAGTAGGTTTGATCAATCAATTTTTATGTTGATCAATTAAACTTCGCTTTCTGAGAAATGTGAACTTACCTGGATCGAATTGATCAAATCCAACATTGATCGATCAAGTGTTGATCAGTCAACATCAATTGTCGATTGCTCAACCCGAGTCACTTGCCTTAACTCAAAGGCCTTAATTGGGTTTGAGAAGCCTAAAAGCACTCAAAAATAGGCAAAAAAAAGTCTATACTAAATGGCTAAGTAATGTCCCAATAATGAACAAGTAAGGTTGTCGACTCTGTCAAGAGTTTGATGGATATTTCTTAGGTTCTAGTGTTGATGTAAACCCCAAGAAACCTAGTTTGTCCCTATGTCCAAAGCTAACCCTAATGGGAACCAAGCAAGTGAATGAAACGAGAGAAATAGGTCATGTTAGGTGGATCCATAGGATGTGACACCTTAACCTTGGGAACTAAGGAGAAGTTCACCATTGTGAGTTGGAGACTTCAGGAAAGTAGTAGCTGGCGGCAATCAGTGATCGACCTTGGAACTTGGAGAGTTTTCGATTGCGGTGACATGCCATAGGCTATCATTGAAATGAGGTACTCGTAGCGTAAGCTCTGTAGACACCCATGTACTCGAATGATGTTGGGGTACCTGAATTCGACTCAATGCATCAGTACTTAATCGAACGATCGACTACGGTTCATATAAAAATTATCGTTGTTATAGTATATGTTACAAATACAAACCGTTATCGTGTCAATTTTATTTAATTACATAATTTTTACTGGTTTATTCCAGGAAGTTCACTGGGAGGTAGTTAATGATATACATTACTCTTTAAGTTAACATGATTCTTTAATTCCAAAAAGATTAATTTTATGTACAATCATAAATGAATGGATTAATGAATGAAAGAATTAAACTAATTTATGTATTGAAATGCTTGCAAACACAAATATACAAACAAGCATCAAACACTATACATATATACTATATACTATCTATTTATAACTTATAATACTAATACTTACATATATATACAATGATAAGTAATAATATATACTATACTAACTTAACTTAATATATTAACATAAACAGTAACATATATTATATGTACAGCGACAGATATAAACATTGCTAAACCCCAGCAAAATTATGTACAGAATTTAAAGTAAAAACTAGGGTCTATAGTGACACTTATTCTATCTATAGTGATGGATAATTCTGTCAATAAAGCTATATTATTATTTATATACATATATAGCTCAAACATTACCTATACTACATATACTTAATATACAGATACTTATTATTTATGGTATACTTAGATATATATATATATATATATATATATATATATGCATATACACTATACGGATATACATATACACTTAACTCTTCTTTCTCTTTTTAGTTCTCTCTTCTTCTTAACTCTTTTTCTTTTATCTTTTTAGCACTTAACCAAGGCTCTCTCATTCACTCTCACAGAATGGCTAACACTTAGCCGTTCACTCCCTCTTCTTAATCCCCTTATTAGGTCTTACTTAGTTTAAAAATTAGGTTTATTTATTGGCGAGCAACCTTTTCGAGGGATACGCAGCACCCTCTCAAGTGGGACCAGACCTCTACTAAGAGCCTCCCTTATTTGTTAATTAGGCCTCTTAATCTTGATTTAAGCTCGTTAATGGGCTTGTTCAAGCCCTTGCACAGTGCATGACTCCTAGCCACACACCGCACACCATCATTGCATCATAACACATCACATAGCTCGTAACATATGCTCGAAAGGGATATAAGGTCATCGTATGCTCGTGCCCAGCACGTGTCGACTGAATAACCCATAACAAGAAAATAATTTAAGCCGGTGTGGATGGTTTGGCACTCACGATGTGGAGCTATTCAGCACCTTCTCAACGTTAGAATCCCAGCACAGCCGTGCGGATTTCATAATTTTGGTTCTCGATTTGAGGGCCATAATTTATTATAAATTAAAATTAAGTTATATGATATTAAAGTATTTACATAAGACTACATAATTGTACAACTAATTTACCAAATTAATTATGTTTATTATGTAAATAAATTAGGTAAAATTTGTAAATAATTCAACCTGATTTAAGGGTTTATTTCTTAATTAACGTATAAATTAATTAATGGAAAGTCTAATTGACCCTATATATTGTTAATGTACATATTAAAGTATTTATTATAGATTTTTATTGCATTTTACAACATTTATTGTGGTTTATTTTACATTTAAATAGCTTATTTCAGGCTATCTTATATATAAATTAGGTTTAAAAAGTATAATACATTATAAATATAGTTAAATTAGCTTAATTTACTAAAATACATTAATACAAAGGTACAGTATAAGTTAGTTCAATTGTAACTTAATTTACTAATTTATTTTGATTTAGCTTAATAACTTAGGTAATAACTTAATAAATTCAGTATTTATTATATATACATAATTAAATTATGATACAAGGTTTCTAATATACATAATAGATATATAGATATTTATACACAATATAAATAGTGATTACATTTATATACAGAGTCTTATAAATTTATTTAAGTTATAGTACTTATAAATTAATATAAATAATAACTAGTTTTATTATTAAGTTATATACAGTTTAACTAATCTTAAATATATAATTTACATTATATAATAAATATATAAGTTATATATATCTATTATGTACATATCTTACATTATATACAAGTATATAGCTTAGTCTAAGTTATATATATAAGTATATGCATACTATACATAGTATTTTTGAGTATTTTTGGGGTTTTTCTGAATTTTATGGGTTTTATATATTTTATGGAGGTAGGGGGTGAGAAGGAAAGAGATAGATGAGAAGAATAGACTATTTTTGTGTTAAGGGATTTTTATTTAGTTCAAGGTATACCGAACCGTCAATTGATATGTTCTACCAAGCTGGGGGTTCAGAATACCATGAAACTTGGTATTTACTTAAAAATACCTAATCTTCAATAAGACAGGTTTATTTTATTTTTTTATATTTTTTATATCATTTTTATTTAATTACAAATTCAGCTCATTTTAGGCCTTAATGGATGTGTTCAAGTGAATCCTAAGGCCTAAATTTCAGTTATAAGGTCTGAAAGTTCAGTGGGATGCCTTATATATGTTTAACAAATCAAATAGAAGATATTCCCATAGATAACCGTGGTTTTCAATTCAATTTTCCATTCATTTTCCATGTTGGACAATTATACATAAATTTTAGCTGACAATAGAATTTAATGTCAAATTACAAGCATTCAAAAAATACATTGGTTATACATGAAAGCTTGTATACAATATATATAACAAGTAAAACATATTAGCTATTTCAAAAAATCCAAATTCAAGTTATTGTCCTACTGAATTTCATTCCATCAAGCAGTACTGCTACAGCAACAGCTGCTGCCTAATCTGCTGCTAATTAAGCAACCAAGATCTCAGTAGCTTCCACCAGCCAAAGACCTAAGCTCAGACATCTTAAGAAAATTCCAGTGGCTGTTGTTGCAGCCAATGCTCCATTTCAGCAGATCCATTGGATATTTCAGTACAAAAAAAAAAAATCATTCAAGATCAGACTTGGAAAGTCTGATCTTGAATCATTACTGTCCAAGCCAAATTCACCCCTTCAGATCATAGAATTTAGGGTTGAAAAACCCATGGATATGTAGCTGCTATTGCAGCATTTTACTGTCTTAATTAATTGGGATTCTACAAACAACATAAAATAATTTCAATGTCTAACAAAGTCTGAAAATCACGTTGAAACCAAATTGAGGTGTCAAACTTCTCATCAACAAATTCTCAGCAATGATATTCAATTCAAATCAGGGAAAACCACTGATCTAACACCTTCCTAATGCTATAGACACCATGTAGGAGGATCTTAGAACATGCCATTAAATTAAACCAATCCTGAATCCCAATTACACAGGAACCTTAAGGAATACTGAAAATTCCTTAGGTTAGAAATTAGATTCTTACTCAAAATAACTCAGAAATTCTTGATAGAACCTCTAATCAACATGATTGATTTTCCTTGGCTCTACCACACTCTTTAAAACCCTAATTCATGCCAAATTCAGACATGACTTATCTGAGGAAAGATTTTTCATCAAGAACAACTCAGATTCACTGCCATGAACTAAAAAAACATATCAATTCGCTTGATCAAAATCCTTGAAAACTCAATCTAATCAAAATCTCGCGATCTTACATTGAAAACCAAATTAAAATCAGATCAAGCAAACCGATTCCATTTTAAATCAAGATCAGGGGTCTTTATGGATTTCTGAAATGAATGGGAGACCCTTGGATGGATTTGAGTGCAAATCCTCATCTCAAAGCTTGAAAACAATGGGATGGGGATTTGACTCCAAATGGATGGGTGAATTGTGAATTAAAATTCGAGGAAATTAGAAAGTGAAATGGAAATATGAAGGGGGAGAAAATAATGATCAATGAATGGGCGAAATCGTCTCCTCTGATCTGAAGTGATCAGAGGAGGTGGAATGTGTGATTTTCTACACAAAATCTACTCCTAAGCTAACTACATTCACACATCAGATCAGAGCGAATCTACGTCTAATTTCTACTCATAAATTACTCTAATTAACACTACAGTTACTCTGGAAAATAGTAAATCCTAATCTAATAAGAGGAATGGGACCTTTGGATCTCCACTCGGTGGATGGAGAGGAAGAATGGAGGGAGGAAGCGCTTTAGCGGAGAGAAAACTCGCTAGTAGAGTTCTGGGTCGCCCTTAGGTGTTTCAGAGTCCTTAGCGATGAGGAGAGTCAGGGAAGAAGTGGAATTCACAGCCGATGGCTGTGAAAAGGGGAAATGTGGGAAGGAGAGCTTGAGGGGAAGAATGATCGGCTCGAGAGGTGTAGAAGGGAGCGATCCCCTGCACGCACAACTGTGGAGCTCGTTAAGTAGAGTGACAATGGATCAAAGCATCGAGGTGGTGTGATTAGTCTCCAAGGGCATGAATAGTGCGGATTTGAGGAGAGGAGCGCGCACAAATTTAAATCAAATCCTAACTGCTAGATCAGATTTGGGAGGAAAGGTGACCACACGTGCCAAGTCACGCAAAGGTTTGATTCATTAAAGTTAGGGATGTTAAATTAAGGTTTAGTTTCTTAATTAATGTACAAATTGATAAATTAATGATGCAGTTGACTTTATAATTAGTTAACTTATATAATAAGGTATTTATTGCACATTTTTATTTTATTTTAGAACATTTATTTTAATTTATATACATTTAAATACATGTATTTATGAGATATATACATAATTTAGTTATAAATACTACTATACAGTATAAATATGTTATAAATAGGTTGAAAATATTTAAAATTAATATATATAAGTGTATAGTATACATTACTTCTGTAATAACTTAATTTACTAATTTATTTTATTTTAACTCATTAATTTACCCAATTAACTTAATAACTTAATTATCTACAATAAATACATAAATAAATTAATGTACAGGTATCATACAGTATATAATAAGTATTTAAGTATGTATATACAGTAATAAATATGGTTATAGGTATGTACATAGTTATTTATAATTACTTAGTATTATAAACATTTATTCTAATATAAATTATTATACAATTATATAATAAAGTTATATACATAATAAATCATCCTAAATATTTATTTAAATGTATGTAATACATTTATAAGTTATTTACATACATTATTTACATATATTACAGTATTTACATATAGCTTAGTATTAAGTTATATTTATAAGTATAAATACAATGTAGAAGGTATTTTTAGGTATTTTTGAGTTTTTTCTGATTTTTATGGTATTCTTATGTATAATAGATGTAGGAGATGAGAGAGAAAGGGTGAGATGAGAGAAGAAGAGACTCCTTTTGGTGTTTGTTTATTAAGCTCTTTTATTAAGTTTCAAAGTATACCAAATCGTCGGTTGGAATGTTCTACCAAGCTGGGGGCTCGGAATACTTTGCAACTAATTGCGTAGCAATCATAGGTCCTAACATGCCTAAATTAAGTTAGAATTTAGCTTAACTTAGGCATTTTGCATGCATTCGCATCATACTTTGCATCGCAGTTGATTTATTAGTTTTGTAAATAATAATGTCGTATTATGTTTTGATTGAGAGATATTAATAATTGCAGGTAATTTGGGGCTATGAATGACCGATCCAACCTTACAGATCTACTCAGAATGACGACGGGAGTCTAATGCTTTTAAGATCACATCGATCAAACTCCCGTAGCATCCTATGGAGTCCATAGAAGAGCAAGAACCAAAAGGCAAATAGGTGAAAATCCGGACCTCAGATGATAAATCCGACGGATGGATCCAGATCAATGATCACGGTCCAACAGTGCAAAAATCGACCCAATCGGAGACTTATAGCACCGTCTACAAAAAAAAGAAGATGGATGGGTATTATAGCGACACGCGGCACCATCGCAGCCTCCCAGTGTTGCCGCACAATCTCTTGAAGACAACTCCTCACATTTTGTGGACCGTTGGATCATCATCCAACGACCACAAAGCAACCACGTCGCTGCTCCAAGCATGCCTCATCAGTGAAGGAAGACGCTCAACCGTTGGATCTCCATCCAACGACTGAGGGCACACTAGAGGGAAATAGAAACTAGGACAAACCATACCTTTAGCACGTTGGTGAGAGCGCATAAACCTCTGGTCGCGGTGTGCGTTCGAATCGTTGGAAGCGTAAAATTAGCTGAGGTAGCAAGCTCAAGCAAAATTAAGCCGTTAGATGGCCATTAGGCGGTGCAAATTTGAACATGCGGGGCGCGCAGAGGGCTCAGACGAAGACATGCGTGTTTACGTGCAACCAAATGTGCACGCGCGCGTTAGGATTCAACAGGGCGATGGCTTTAGCTCTTTTAAGCCGTCCAATCTCACGATTGGACGACTGATATCTGATAAGCGAGGATTGAGCGTGTTCCACGCGCATGCAATTTAGGAAGTGGGCGCAAAGCGAGCGATAGTCGTGTAATGCGGATCAAAAGGCGTTGAAGGAGCCACGTGTCAACACCAGAATGAATCAGCGCATGGAGAATGTTTTAGAAGGCCTTTTGAAGTGTGATCTGATCCGTTGATCTCCCGATAGACGGATTTGATCACCAGAGGGTTGTTGCACGATTTTGGGGGCTCAATGCTCATCTTGCCCCTAATAAAAGCTATAAAAGAAGGCCCAGCCCCCCCCCACCCCCAAGTTAAGCAACTCTTCCATCTTCCACCAACTCCTCCAGACCCTCTCCAGTTCTTTAGACCTTCTTCTCTAGCTCTCTCCTTCTCTGGCTCTCTTCCTCTGAAGCACCTACCAAGCCACCTTGGTGGACCGTCGTTGCTCTCCCCAGCCTCTCCAGAAGGCCACCATGGACCACCCGTGGTGCCCTTATTCTGCTAGATAGTACTTTTCATTTATGCTCTAGTTAGATAGCAAGAACTGTTCTAGTCATAATTATATTTTTGCAATCCATGATCAGACTATTTGCATGATATACATATTGTGATATATATATATATTAGTTTGCAAGTAGTAGCATATTCTCTAAGTTAGCATACTAATTCAGTTTTGAAATCAAAAGCGCCTTCTGCCTCCTTGAGTTCGACTGGGACTCACCTGTTCCGTTAAAATTTATTTGTCGAAACGTATTTCGCACTGTACTATGACGTATTCATCTTCTTTACGCGATTTACACCTCAAACAACAACTTTGCATACACTTAAAGAAATATCTAATCTTACTCAAGACAGGTTTATTTTATTTTTTTTGTGAATTTTTTAATGATTTTTATCTATTTACAAAGTTAACACAAAAGTCGCCCGAATGGGGTTTGAAATAAGAACCTAAGGCCTCTAAATCAATTCTAATGGCTGAAAAGATGATTTAAGCAGTTACAAGTGTTCATCACATTACATGGAAGATGTTTGAACATTTAAACAAGATTTTGACCTTTAATTTCACTCAAAACACACATTGGATAGTTACACAGCTATACATGTAGCTGACAATGGATTTAAACAAGATTTACAAGCAATTCTAATTAAATTAAAATTCAATTCAAGTACATGAATGCTTATACATCAAGCCAATATAAATCATGTCAGCTTCCCATTACAACTCAAATCCACTCCAAAATCAGCCTATTCAGACCTCCAATTCGACCGTTGGATCTGAATGAAGGGTGTGGATGTGGACGCGTGGCGTGAAGCGAAACATCTGATTAGGTGGTGCGATCACGCGCTCCTTGAAGTCATCCGATCACGACATTGGACGGCTTAAATTAAGCATGCGCAAGGAATTTGAGGAGGCGAGTGTGTGGAGGGCTCAAGGAGCACGCAATTGTGATCGACGACTGCGGGCGTTCCATGTGGCGCCAGCAGAAGGCATCCATGCATATAAGGAGCGTTGGAGGCTATTTTGAGGTGCGATCATAATTGTTGATCTCTCGATCGACTGATCTAATCAAACCTGAGTTGTCACACGAGTTGGAGGGATAAAATACCCACTTTGCCCCTCATTAAAGTTATAAAAGAGCCCTAGGGCCCCCCAGCTGAGAGGCAACTCCCACTAGATATATCTCCAGCCTCTCTTTCTCTCTCTGCAACTTCTCTCCGGACTTTATCCCGACGCTCTGGATCTGAAGTGCTGCCGCACTTCTAACAAGCATCCCACAAGCAATGTCATCATCTGTTATCTTTCTCTATCTCTATCTCTCTATCTCTCACTCTCTATTTCTCTATCTACTCTTTAGCATAATGATTTCTAGTTTGAAAACTGTTTCCAAATAGCAATAAAACTTTGATTCTCTAGATATCTGATGTCTATATATACATATATAAATATATGAATATTTATTTAGAATGACTTTCTAAAAAACTTTCATATAAAAATCATGTTCCGCCTCCCTGTAAACGACTCGGTACTCACCGAAACTTTATAAATATTATTTCTTTCATCGTGATTCGCACTACAACGATAGCTATAATCTCTAACGTGTCTCATGGTCGAACAAGTTGGCACCGTTGCCGGGGAGGCAACGAAAATTTTTAAAAGCTTTTCCTATAACGTGCTTATTTGAGATTTCTAACCTGTTCTATTTTCGTTGATTTCGTGTGTGTAGGAAGCAAGGAAATCTGAAAAGAACGCAACGATGGAAAATTACTGGTTCTTAATCTCAGGTAAGTATACGTCGCTTAGATTAGTATAGATTTCAGAAAAAAAAGGTGTGTTGCTTGAACGTTAGGATTAGTTAGCATTTGCTTGGTTTTTGAAAAAAAAATCTCTCTTGGTGAATTTCGGGTTGAAACAAACTTGTTTAT
The DNA here is from genome assembly GCA_037157565.1 of Thalassia testudinum. Lineage (NCBI taxonomy): Eukaryota > Viridiplantae > Streptophyta > Magnoliopsida > Alismatales > Hydrocharitaceae > Thalassia > Thalassia testudinum. Next base: position 141,961,038 of record JAZHRO010000036.1, read on the forward strand.
TAAAAATTCAATTCCCAAAAATCCACATGTCCAAAAATTCTAAACTTTTTACTGGACATGGGTTTTGAAGTTAGGAACAACATATCCAAATTTTGCATAAATATGAGTTATATAAAAATTTTAAAAATTCGTGCATTGAACTATTATAAAATATATTATTGTTCCTGATTTTTCAGAGTTCAAATATCATAGGAATTTTTATACAGTCCGATTGACTTAAACTTTATAGCACTAAATTCTTGTGAAAATTAAGAATTTAGGAAAAATCTGAAAAAAAAATTTGCTACATGTTTATTGCACGAATTACCCAATCACCAACTGTGGGTCAAATTGGACTACAGAACCCCAGTACACTTTAAATATGGAAAAAATAAAAAATGTGCTTTAAAATTCTTGAAAAAATATTTTCTGAGTGCCTAGATAGTGGTGCAATAAGTTCAATTGATTGCATTGTTTGGGTTGCACTACTCTGATTTTGAACTTAAAAGGACCATCTAGCACTATCTGTGCTTAGGGTTTCACATTAGGGTATAGTGCACCTGCATTTCCATTCTTAAAGGAAATCTATCAAACAATTGGGATTTGAAAAACTCTTGTGTGCCTCATCGGAACCCTTGATTGAAGATATTAACTCAAGTGAACCCTAAAACTCACTAATATAAGCATTTGAACCTTAAAATTCACTTCATCATAAAAAATTGCTTGTGAGCTCCTTGCTTGTGCACTTCACACGTCTGAAAATCATTTTTAAGGGTAACACTTGCCTAACGCCCATCATATTCCAAAAGCACATCAAGCCTTAGCCTAAAACTGAGTAAACGTCCCCAAGGTAAGACTAATTTTCTTAGGGACTTGAAATTAGATTGGGCTAAGGTCAAGTCCTTGTCTACTTGGACCTACTGGTGACAAGAAAGGTTGGTGCGGTAACCGCGTTAACCCTTAGTGGTGTCTCGCCGTGCGGGGTGTCCTAGAGGGTCTCACCCTTCTAGCCAGCAAAGTAATTCAAGGGTTGACTTAACCTAGTCATGTTTTGGGGAACCGAGATTAGGTCTATTTAGGATTTACACTCTAAGGAATAGCCTGATTGCTTGCTTTAAAAGGGTGGGGTATTCTCTCATTTGCCTTCTCTCTCTCATCTACGGACATTCTTCCGATGCATGCAAGGTAGAAGATCTTAACATCCTGATTTGCTACCACCTTTAGAAAGAAATCCTAGGAGAAGACCTAATTGTCTAGAATCTGAATCTAAACCCTCTTCAGTGGCTAGTCACCACGAGGAAGATGAGATTGAAGAGGAAGAACAAAATCTGGATCCGATGACTCTCTTACAAAGGTGGATTACTAAGCAAGGCCGGCATCATGACAAATAAATAGAAATCATAGTGCAGGCCATTACTCGACTCCAAAATGGAAGAGCAGATCAACCTCTCCGTGACATTTACAATCCTCCTGAGGCCCAACCTGAACCTTTTATTAGGGTCCTCAGGATGGGAAAGATTTTGAACTTAAACCATAGATCATCAATTTGATTCCTCACTTCCATGGCTGCGATTCTGATGACCCCTTCCACCACCTTGAAGAACTTCTACACGTAGGAAGGACCTTTGGCCCTAGGAACATGAACGAAGGTACTTTAATGATGAAAATGTTCCCATTCTCCTTAAAAGATAGAGTTGCTCATTGATTGAGGACTATTGGTAGACCAATCTTAACATGGGAAGATTTAAGAAGCACATTCCTAAAAAAGTTCTTTCTCGTAGGAAAAACCAATGCCCTTAGATGTGCCATTACAACCTTTAAGCAGAACCCTGGGGAACAACTACATGAGGCTTGGGAGAGATTTAATAATTTGGCTAGGAAATGCCCTCATCATGAGATTTCGAAGTGGCACTTGGCCTATATTTTCTATTATGGGTTAAGTGACAATCAGAAGAATTTTGTTGACGCGGCATGTGGGGGCAATTTCCAAAGCAAAGATGCTAAGGGAGCCTTTCAATTATTTGAAAATATGAGCGAAATTTCCCTCAACAATGCCTTAATGTCCGCCTTTAATAGAGCAAAATCAACCAAGGAGCGGAGTTTATGAAGTTAAGGATAATTCAAACTCGGTTGATTTAGATCCAATTACACAACAATTGGACAAGGTGGAACTCGTGGGAAAAAACGTAGAAAGTTTGGATAAGAAACTAGACAACCTTATGAATGGGGGGAGTTCCTTAGGTACACATTCCAAAATAAATCCTATGTCTACCCAAGAAGTTCCTACGTTAACCCGCATCTAACTCCCCAACCCTCTAGGTCAGGAAATGGTGCACAATCTTAATGACCTGACCATAGCTCCACCTATGAGCGAACTCTACTTGGACCCATCTCTTCTGGGTACCAAGGAGGGACCTTGATGCCCTCAAATTCTGAATTAGGCATCCCAATGCCTAGTTATCCTGAGGATGTGAATGCACTCTAGGGTTACACTAGAAATGATCCCTATTCAAATACTTACAACCTTAGATGGCGCAACCATCCTAACTTTGCTTGGTCAAGTCAGGTACCTACTTAGGGTCCTAACTTGACTAAGCCTTACACGTATGGGCAACCCAGTAGATACACACAACCACGCATATATCAACCACAACCTACTTAGGAAAACCAGCCCTTTGATCTGAATTTGATCCTCAAGGAAATGCAAGAAATGAATCTAAGACATAAGGAAGAAATAAATCAATTGATGACAGAATTGACAGAATGACTAAACAAGCTAGTTGATGCTAGACAACACAGGATGCTACCATCCCAACCCGTCCCCAACCTAAGGAACTTCAATAGGGTTAACCAACACAACACACGGGAGCAACAAGCACATATAGTTCAACTTGCTCCCCAGCACCCACTTGGTTTTGTTAACCCCAACCCAACCTAGGCTCAGCCTATCTTGTCAAACCCACCTCACCCTTTTAACCCTAATGCCTATGCTTGTGATGTTACTTTGAGAAGTGGGAAACAAATCCAAGATCCTTATCCTGCTACATCAAAATCTTACCAAGATCTTGAGGAGCCTGAATCTGACCTGGGAGACCAAGCTAATCTAGAAAATAAGATTTAGGATTTGAATACTCATGATTTCTCTGAAGCACATTTTCCTGAAGCCTTGAACAAATCCAGGGAAAAGAAAACCAATCAATCTAATGAGTGGCTTGAGATTTTAAAGCAAGTCTAGGTAAATATACCACTCCTTGAAGCCATTAAAAACATCTTGACCTGTGCGAAATTTCTGAAGGAAATGTACACATCGAAATGCCAGGCCAAATCATAAAAAGGATCATAGTTTCTGAACAAGCCAGTGCCATCATCATAAATAAGCTCCCTCCTAAAAAAAAGAGAGTCCTAAGGCCCCCCAGTTGAGAGGCAACTCCCATCAGATACATCTCCAGCTTCTCTCTCTCTCTCTGCAACTCCTCTTCAGACTTCATCCTGGTGCTCTGGATTTGAAGTGCTGCCGCACTTCACGCAAGCATCCTATAAGCGACATCGTCATTTGCTACCTTTCTCTATCTCTATCTCTCTATTTCTCTATCTACTCTTTAGCATAGTGATTTCTAGTTTGAAAACTGTCTCCAAATAGCAATAAAACTCTGATTCTCTAGATATCTGATGTCTATATATACATATATAAATAGATAAATATTTATTTAGAATGACTTTTTGAAAAATTTTCGCATAAAAATCATGTTTTTCCTCCATGCAAACGACTCGGTACTCACTGAAACTTTATAAATATTATTTGCTTCACCGTGACTCGTATTACAACGATAGCAATAATCTCTAACACGTCTCGCGGTCGAATAGTCCAACAGGGTGCATTGGTGAGTATTTTGCATAGGAACCCATTAGTGATAGAAATGATTGTAGAGCGGTCCCTGATGTCTCTCAAAAAGGTCCCTGCAGCTTTCAAAAGGGTCCCTGGAAGATTTTAGCCTAAATAAATGTGAATGATATAAGGAACTAAATGTAATCTAATAAATGCGGGGTCCTATTGATGTTCAAATGCCATGAGATTTTTATTGGAACACAATTGAACATTTAAGAAGCTAATTCAACCCTTAATTTGTTCTTTTGAACCCAAACATGTGTTTAATTTGCAATTGGATCATATTTTGCATTTATGAATAGAATATCTCATTAATTGACCTAATTGTGCATTTTTAACATCAATTTGCTATTTTAGGTCATTTTCCTTAAGTTCCATACTTAACTCATTTATCGTGTTAATAATGTAGTATTCAACCTAATTTCTAGCTTAATTTGGACATTTTAGCTATGATGAGCCACATCTCATCACTTACTACTTGAGATCTCGTGGCATTGCCCTGGGTTGCTCCCAAGAAACCTGACTCCTCAGACTGATGTCAGCAATTTTTGTATAACGAGGACTGGTACGCCTTACTTGAGGACCACCAATACTGTTAGCCTCTCCCATTATCAAGGAAAGACTAACAAATTGTGATTCAAGAGGAGGATATGTCTCCATCACCTCTACTAAAGAGGAATGGTTTACTAGATGTGACCTTTGATGTGAGCAAGAGAACTGATGATAATAATAATCCACGAGGTAATTACTGGGAAGGGACAAGATAGTTGGTCAACCTGTAGTGTAGATACTCATACATTAGTCATTTTCCCTTGTTTATACACAGCTGTGTCCCTACTGGGCTACCTGGCTCATCTCGTACTTGTAACCTACTTTCAGGATCTAATGGCCTAGGACAACGGATTCCGAATGTGTCAGGAACATTGTCAGTTTCTAGATCAGTACCTCTACCAGACCTTGTGGTGCTTGGAGATGGCCATAACTAAGGTGAGACATCCAGGGACATGAGTAGACCCACCCCATGAGTCACTGCAAAATCTCATCTCCAACTTCATCTCTACAGCCCACCTAATGAATCAAGCCATCTACTATGCAGGTTTCAAGATCAAGGAGGACTTAGAGTAGTTTCTATTAGTTTGTTATTGTACAGTATCCCTTTCTACTTTTATAGTTGTGGGATCATTTTGTACTTGTGAATATTATGGTTGGGCCCTGGTATAAATTTGTATTATAAACAACTTTTAGCTCCAGTAAATGTTGTGGATGAACAATGTGGGTTATGAAAGATGCTTAGCTAACTTTGAATTGATTTTTTTCCAATTTACCTTGTTTCATATTATTTTTCTGTACTTGTTGATATGAAAATTTATGCTATGTGTTAATGCAACGTCTTAAGGCTAATTAGTAATTGTTGACTTAATAATCGATAAAATGGATTACTTATAACCCTAAACACCCTAATGATTGGGAACTTAGTGCATCACATCCATTAACCTAATTTTCGATTCATTAGAAGGTTAGTGGGGCGTAATAATGGGATGTGTTCAAAGGTGTAATGACTTGATAAAAGGGTAGAGCCTAGATGTGGGTGGATTTATAATAGAAGATGAGGGAAAAATCATGATAGTAGGTCTAGTGGGGGTGGAATTTTTCACCAGTGATAAGAGTAAGGGTAATCTATGACCATGGTAGTAAGCTAAGGAAGGCTAATTAGGTCCCAATATAGAAGATATTTGGGTGTCTCTTGCGATGGAGAGGAAGGCAAAAGGCGAAATAGGGATAAACCAAAATGGCTAAAGATGGAAATGGGGTCCTTGAAAAGTGGAGCTAGTTGAGGACTCAAATTAGAACCAAGAGGGTGGTGGTAGCAAATGAAAATGAAAAGAAACCCTATATTTACGAAGAAACTAAAGAATAATTTGAGGTATATCAAATGTTATAACCTTAACTTTTATATGAGATGCGAAGAAATCAAGACAAAAATCACGCATTATTAACCCTAACTTCTATCTCAAATGTAAAGAAATCGACATAAAAAATAATGAACTTCCTATGAAGAATAAAATGAATAGAAAGAAAGAAAGGAAGGAAAAAATACAAAGAGCCCAATGAGAAGAGAATGAAATGATTTTTGGGTGCTGATCTAGCTAAGTTAGCATCTTATTGTAAATTTCTTTAATTAATAAATGCTAAGATATACATTTTTAAATGAAAATGTTTTTCTCCTCAATTATATTTTAAAGTTTCTATTAATAAAGGAGGGGCTAGGATTTTAATTGAACTAAAACTAAAAGGAGAATTTATCTAAATGGAGGGGTTAGAGCCTTACTTCATCATAGAACCCAAGTTTTTTTAGACAATTGCCCTTACCCACCATTTCTTGAGATTAGTTCCACCCTCCTTGAGGAGAAAATATATAATTTGAATCATAACTCATCATTTGATTGTTTCTCAAAATTTCAACATTGACTTTTATGAACTTTACAATGCTAAGAAAGAAGAGAACAAAAAATTTAAAGTGTTCGATTAGAATAAAAAGTGATTAAGTGATCTTCTTACATTATATTTCTCTCTTATGAATTGGGCATTAAGGAAATGAAAGAGTTTGAGATTCCTTATTTTTGCTTGAAGAGCTACATCTTTTTATCATGAAGCTATTAACACTGGATGGGGAGAATCCAATTACGTTTACTGAACCCCCTCCCTTGCCCCTGCAACGAAAGCCCTAGTGTCGTAGCCTTTAAACGATGCCATTCGAGCCCCCAATTTGTCTTTATGTGATAATCGAGGACCACCCCTCACCCTCCCTTGCTTTCTCATGACTCCACCCTCAGTGTGGAGAGGTCCACTCCTCGCTTCCCCTTCCCTCTCTGTGGTGGCTTTTTTCGCCCCCACCCCCGCCCTCGCCCCAAGCTGTTCTTTCCCCTTTGCCTTTACTCTGTCGGGTCCAATCGAATCCTCTACTCGATGCTAAGTCGTCTCCTCGATGGTTGACTTCTTTTCACCTCATGCTTATTTCGTGCCCCTCTAGCCAAGGTTCGAAATGCCTATTTTGATGCCATTTCGATAAATTTTCAAATGTGCATTTCAGCAGTACACCGAGGGCATGCTATGGAAATGCCTATGTTTCGACATTAGATTTTGACGATTTCAATGCCCTTAAAATAGTTCATTTCGGAGGCATGTTGAGGGCATGCCGGAGGCACGCCGATACATGTCGACAAAAATGATAGAACTGGTCAAAATGATTGAAATTTTAAGAATAACTATTTAAGTGAATAAATATTTCCATTTAAGCCCTAAAGCTTGTCTTATGCTTTCTATTTAAATGGATAATTATTTTTAAAATTAAAGACTACAAGAAGAAAAGTGCTAATGCTAATTCAAAAGGGGATATATTGATAATATATTGTTGACATTAGGAAATTTTGAGGAAATTTCTAAAAATAACTTAAAAGGGGTAAAAATGTTATAATATGCATGGGCACTAGAAGACCAAAATCATGTTTTGAGGAGCCCACACATGGTACAGATCATCAATATGTTTCAAGTTGGTGAGATGTGATACATAATTCGTGCAACAGTAACAGCAGTGCAGCGCTGCAACAGCCAACCAATAGCCAACAGTAGCAATGGCAAGCTAGCAGCAGGAAACAACGCAAACTGACATACCATCAGCATACCGACAATTTCGGTGGCATGCCGGCGAAGACATCCCTACATTTTTATATGTTGTGTCGATATAGCATCTCGTCAAAAATCCCCATTTCGCCAACGACATTTTATCATTGCCTCTAGCTTCCTTGAGCCCAAACATTCTAGTTGTCCTTGCTACACCACCCCAAATTTGAGCTTCATAGTTGTTTCTCCTCTTAGCATTACCCATGAGGCAGTAAGCAAAGATCAGGGCAGATGGGGCCTTGGTTGCTAGAGTCCCCTCAATGGAGGGTACATAGGTAGTTGTCATCTCTCTTTCAACTTCAACCCACTACTTTTGGTTCAAAGATTACACCATTGCCTTATTTTTGTGCCAAGGTATTGTATGGAGAGGGGTTTTCATGCTTCTACTAAATGATAGATCCAAGGTCAAGCCTGACCATTCGAGGTGTTGTAAGAGACTATTACTTGTTTTAGATTCACCTTCTACCCTTGTGGTGTCTCCTATCTAAGTCAAGACCATGCTTGAAATCATGCTTCAATGGTAGCGCACTAAAGTCGAATTAAAAACTCCCATCGCATTGTAGTATATACTAAGGCGCAATCAACATTTAAATTTTTAATCCCGAATTAAAAGAGTAATCCAAGGTCGTTCACTAGTATAAAACGTGAATACTACTATCGAGAATCTCAAGCTCAGGAACTAGATTATATTAATTTGAATTTCTATGAAATCTAGCTCAAAAAAAAAAAATTGTGCAACCATATAGTTCAATAAAAAATATACTTCAACTACCTATCTTATGATTAATTAAATGTTAATGAAAGCTAGGTGTCAAGTAATCAATAATAGTTTAACACGATTTTTCAATAAACATTCATTCAAAACTAAATCAAAAATGAATGCAAATCAGTCCTTGGAATATTGCATTTAGGTCCCTGCAATTTTGTAAGTTGGTCCTTGCCCTTCTTTTTCTTCGTGCCTAGCAGGGCTTGTCGGAGGAGTGGTGGTGCAACATGGAAATCAAGCTCCGGCCGTGGAACATCATCGATGAGCAGCTGAGGTGCTTTGACGGTGCACTGTCGACCTGATGGTGGTGTTGTTTGGTAGATCCGATGGGCGAGGGAGGTAGATGGTGGCGAAGGAAGCGACCGACGGACCACAGTGAAGGTTTAGAAGCTCGTCGAGGTGCGAAATGACCTGCGCAAAGTCGCGATATGCTCCTCATGTGCTCGCGAAGCTTTGGAGCTCGAGGGCATCGATGATGGGCTGGCGGACGCGGTGTAGATGGCAACGGTGGCGGGTGGTTGTTGAGGCGAGAATCACGTTGAAACTCTCAACCAATAGGTCGAGAAGCTTTGCCGAGACTCGTTGAAGGTGATGGCGAGTTCGATTTGGCATGACGAGGGCCGTGGAAGCTCACCGAAGTTGAGGAGGGTGGCGCGATCGATGCTGCTTGACGGGAGAGCTCGATCAAGCGAAACCTAAAATTGATTGAGGGCTTTCGCTCACCTTGCCATCGTGAAGGTGGAAAGGTGGTTGGTTATCGAGCAAGGAGCACAGGTGAGGTGTTCGGTGGCCGCTAGAGTAGGCGCCAACGTAGAGGAAGACGACGAGGAAGGTAGAGATCAGAGAAGCTAAATCCAACGTTCTAAGGGGCTAAACTACACTACAGAACATGAGGAAGAGGATGACCTACCTACAGGTGGACGAGAGGGGGCGGAGCACGTTCGGCGTTGGTCGATTAGGTATGAGGAAGAAGGACACTCCGAGAAGGTGGTTGGCAGCGAGGAAGAGTCGAGGAAGGCCATGCTTTGGAGGAGGGCAACGAATGAAGGAAGATGAGGAACTCACTATTGCTACCCTTATGGCCAAAGCATGCATAGAAGAGGTCGGAGGAGCCGCCAGGGTCTTGTTAATGACGACATCGAAGAAGAAAGAGGGCATAGGGACTTGCCTCAACTTGACGAATCACAACAATAGAGCTTGAGGGAGCTTTTGTTGGTGCTAGAGCACCACAATCGTTTATTTTGATGATAACAAAACACGTGTCTTTTAACATTTGCTTTTGAGTCCTAGTTTTCAGGTCAAATTGCAAATGGAGACAGGTGTTTAGACAGAGTTCTAGCTCGCATCCATGGCGGATTGGAGGAGCTGGACAGAGGCGGAGGAGCTTCGCAAGGAGCGAAAGCTTGAAGATGGAAGGATAAGAAGAATATGATAGATTTCTGTTTATCTTTTTCTATGTACTTTTGTCATTATATCCTTGCTCTTTTTATTTCTTAGAATATCTGTTAAAGAGCCTCAAAGGATCCTTAAAGTAGTCCTAGGAACATCTGCACTACCCTAGGATACTTAGATTTTCTATAGAGAACCTAGAAAACCAAAATAGGGATCAGACAACCTTTTCAGACGTCTAATCTGAATTCAGACGTCTGATAAAAACTTTTAAGACGTCTGACTATTGACTCAGACGTTCGATTATTTAGGCTGGACTTAGTCAGTTCTGTCTGATGAAATCAGACATCCAGACCTTAGTCCAGACGTCTTAGGAGACGTCTGATGCCTTTGCCAGACGTCCAATTAGTGGACCGTTGGCTCCCTTAACAAACATTGAGGAAATGACCGTTAGCCTCATATCAGACGTTCGTAGAGGACCCCAGACATCTGATACATGACCGTTTTGCCTCAACTGGCCTAAAATCTTCCTTCAGAGATTTTCTAGCCGTTAGACTCGTTGGGAATCCATTTCCAGAGAACAAATAGGTTTCCAAATGTCCAGACCTTGTGCCAGATGTCCTGTGTGTCGTCTGATGGACATACACTAGAACCCTGTTTAGGTCTGATTCAAGTCAGAAAGGAAACCCGCTTAAAATCAGACGTCTGACTTAGCTCCCTGACGTCTTAAACGGGTTTTCCAGACGTCTGATGCCAGGACCAGACGTCTGATGACCCTGTCAAAATCATGATTAATTCTGATTACGACCTGATTCTCTTTGGCTTTGCACCCAACGGCTATGGAAGCCTTCTAAGGCCTTCTAAAGCCTTCCTAGGCACTCTATAAATAGAGGAGGACCCCTTGGCTTGTAAGATACACCAAGACACACTAAGTAAACCACTTTCCACATCTTTTGTGTCTAAGAGAAGTAGTTGAAGATTTAGCTCTCCAAGCATCTGTTTCATATCTAGAGGCTTCATCCCTTTGCGCACCCGTTCTCCCTCTAAGATTACGAGAGCGACAAAGCGCCACCGTATGGTTCACGCACCCGCGTCGTCACATCGATGCACTTCCACCAAAGGGAAGTTTCCTAACTCCTATAGAAGCTAGGATTAAATATTTGAGGCTCTATAGGATTATTGTACTTTATATTATTTTTTGTTGGGTATTCGCTTTGCGAATTCCCGTTTCCTTTGCGAGACAAATTCCTTCTTGTGAAGAGAAGGGGTGTTGAGGAATACTACCCTTGGTCTAAGTAGTGTGGTTGTAATTAAGGTTCAGTCACCCTCGTTTAAGTGACTGGGTTAGTAGATTTGATCGACTAGGTCGATCGGGAAATCCTAACTCGAGAGGGTTAGGTGGTGGTTTTCACCCGGTTTGGGTTTCCACTTAAAAATACTTGTGCCTATTGTGAGATTGCTTATTTTTCTGAGATTGTCTATTTTTAATTCCGTACTTTATATTGTGTCATGCATATCTCACCCCCTCCAACCAGGAAATTACAACTTTATAGCCTAAGGGGATCACGCCAAGAACGCCCTTGAAATGTTCACTGGAGTTCGCGGTCGGTGACCTCACAACGGAGGTGGTCACAGTGGTCAATAGGTGGGGAAAGTGCCCAAAAAGTGCTCCAACGCGTATGGGATTTGTTGACCGTTAGTTTCTCTATGTGTTGACGAGGTATGGTGGCTGCAATCGGGAGATCTCCGTGGTCAAAGGCATGGTCATCGGCCATGGTTGAGGAAGAGGTGCTGGAGGTGGAGAAGGTCGTGGGGGCCTCTTTGCAAGGAAAATTAAAAGTTAGGGGGTTTTTGTAAGGAGATTAGGAATTTAAGGGCCAAGTTGCAAAATTGGTCAAGATGAAGTCTACATGCACCCAAATTTTTATGGTAACCTAATTTAAACTTAAGGAATTTAATGATGACTTCAATTTTGGATTTTGATGAAGTTTGATTGGTCAATTTACGTTTTAACGTAGAATGTATCAAATACTCGCTTAGGTCTCTATTTAAGGTCAAAATAGGTTTCTTTTGTAAAATTAATTATTGTAGACCTTATATAATATTTTTAAATGATTTTTAGAAGGTTTATATTATATTTATTTTCATCATATTCCTTTTAATTGAAGTAGAGCTGAAATTATGATTTTTTTATTAAGAATTAACATTTAATTTGAATGAAGATCCTAAATTACTCAATATCAATCCACTTCGTAAAAGTTTAATCTTATTTGACCTTTAATTAATCATAGATTCACCCCTTACTTATTCTATATTTAAATTTGTTTATTAAAATAGTAGAATTAATCAAATTTACAATAATTCTTCTTCATTTAGCTTTGACTGAATTATACTCTTTTATACATCAATTAGATGAATTTAGTTCCAAAATTTAATCAAATTGAGTTAGATACATAGGATGATGATGATGGCATCATTCAACATGATCGAGTTTAGTTGACTAGCCCCAACTATTAACTTTGCAGGGTTCTCATTATCGCAAATTTATTTGATTGACGAGGACCACTTGATGGCGCTATCAACATCCATTTGCAAGAGGTAATTGCTTTAGTTTGCTATGAGTTCGTCGTGCAAGGACACATTATTTTTTACTCTATTTTATTTTTATTCTTCTTGTTTTTTGTTTTCTTATTATAGTTTTGGTGCAACTTTGTTTCGGAGTTTCTCATTCACCGTGAAGTATCTTTCTGCCCTTTATTTGAGGGGGATTTTCACTTTTCCCTTACCCCTTGTGGCTACATTTCACTGTATTCCACCTCGTTCCTATTAATGGACATATTATTTTCCACAAAGAAATGATGGAGAAAATCAAATTAATGGACGTATCAATGTTTTGCTTGATTTAGAAGTTTCTAGATAATGTTGTTTATTCCAAAATATTTTACGCCAACCTCTTTATTTTTTGACATGACATAATTCAGAACATTAAATATTCTTTAAAATATTTCAATTAACATGATAACCTTGATTTTGCTGGCTAAATTTACTCATTATAAATAAGGTGGATAAGGAGCAACTACCCTTTTATTCAGGTCCATTATTTTATATTCAAATTATCCTATATTTATTGTCAACTATTTGTCAGACAATTAGGTTAACATCATCTGTTCTTGAGGGTGAAGTCATATTAAAGATATCATTAGAAATATTACTTCTTCCGATATATTTTCTATTTTTACTTAAATGTCACCTGAAAATTCATTTTTTTTCCGCACTGATATTAGATCTAAAAATAAGCATAAATTATATACTAATTTTCTTTTTCTCTCTCCTTCCGACTTCCCCGGGCACGTTTCTCCTCCACCTCCTCCAGTTACTTCCTTTGCCCACTTCCTCCTCCTACATTAATTGGCTAGGTAAGGGTTAAGTCCTCCAAGAGGAGGAGAGCGAGGAACGAGCTTAAGGATCTGGAAACCCAGTGAAGAGAGTTGAGCACCACCAGTGCCTTTTGGTTGAGGTTTATGCATAAGAGCGACCACAACTGGATTTGGGTCTACCTCCCCCTTGGATGCATGCGTTGCCCTAAATTGCCTGATGGCTCCCGTGTTCTGTAGACTTTGAAAGTGTGGGGGGGGCAAGTGGAGGTTGAGGTGTTGTTGCTACACTTACTCCTGTAGTGGTCGGGGAGTGGTCGTGGTAGCAGAGGAGGGGACGTGGTGATGGTGGTAAGAAAGGAGAAGTGCAAAGGGCGAGGGTTTAGAGAGTTGGAGATGGTAGCCGATGAGCTCAACAAGGGGAGGTTGGTGGTTGAAAGAAGAGGTGGCAGTGATGACAATGGCGATGAAGACGGGAATAATGACACTGATGTCGAAGACCTCGACGAGGATAAGGGGGAGGGTACTTGCATTGCAAGGAGCTGCTACTCATGAGGTACAAGTCAGATTGATGAAGATGTCTCTCTCGTCACTTGTGGGGAAGGAAGATGGTGGTTGGGGAAGGAAGGAGGAAGGAGTGTTGGTGGAGGTGGGTAGAGGACGTGGCTGGAGGAGGTGGAGGAAGGAGGAGATAGGCGAAGGGGGAAGGCAAAAGGAAGAGATTGACGAAAAAAAGAAAAGTAAAATTAAGAGTAAAAGTATAATTTTTATTTCATTTTTTTAATATCATCGTACTTCACTACGCCATGTAATAGAGTGACAAGTGTAAAAGCTGATGTGAACTCTCTGAAGATATTTAAATTAAATCTAGGAATGTAATGGTAATGGCATAATTAGTAATTTTTTAAAACATTCATGATTACTTAAAGTCAAAAAAAAAAAAAAAAAAAGGTAAGTAAACACATGTTTTAATGTGTTTCGTAACACACAAAGTGAGAGTGATGATTTGAACTGGTATGTTTTAATTTTTTATTGGTGGAAATCATTTTCCGTAGATGGAAAATCACTTTCTAAGTAAATAGTCATTTCCCATAGGCGAAAAATCACGTTTTAAGTGAAAAGTCATTTACTACTAATAGAAAGGTAAAACACACTGGTGTATTTTTATTTTTAACCGATATGTTTTGATTTTTAACTGGTTGAAAATCATTTCCAACCGATGTATTTTGGTCTGCTTGATTTTCAATCGGTGGATTTTCAGTTTCAATCAGTTGATTTTATTTTCAACTGATTGATTCTGATTTTCAACTAGTTGATTCTGATCACATGTTGCAAAACATGTTGCAGCATATATTTTCGTACTCACACCCTATTCTAAACAACTACTAAAAGAGTAATTTCTGGGAAATATCTAATTTCGTTTTAAATTCCTTACCAACTATAATTATTTTCATCTCAACTCCCCGTTCCTTTCCCCTTCGAGTGCACTTAAATCCTAGCTGACAGGGGCCTCAATCGGCCAACGGCATCTGATCGGCCCCTCGCCCCCAACCTTTGGAACCTCCTCCCCCCTCCCTCGAGCCATTAGCTTTGACGATCGAAGGCTCTCACGGACATGCAAGGCCGCATGCCGTTTGACGCTCCTTGGCCAAGGTCGCTGTACGTTGACTTGGTTGGAGCTCATCTCACGATGTCGTTGTAGGTTGCCGTTAGTTGCTCCCCGAGTCCTTTGGCGTTTGCTCGCTAACCGTCATTCAAGGTTGATCGTGGTCGATGGTAGTCTCGGTCGAAGCTCGACACCGGTCGCATGTGTCCGCAACTCATGCTTGTCGATCGATGGCCGCAGCTTGCACGGTTGTGTTTGATGGCACGTTTGAGAGTGTGGCTCGATGTGGCGACGGTTGGTGCTGTGGTGGATGGCGGTGATCGAGGTGCGGACAATGGAGGTTGTGGGGTCGTTGTGTGCCTTGTGGGTTGTTTTCGTTTGCAAGAGTTGTATAGCTTTCCTTTTCTTTGTTTGTGTAGTTTTGTTTGTTGCGGACCACGTGTGACTTTCGGTTATTATAGCGAGTTCGATTTTGACCTTTTGGTCGATCTATTCAATCTCATTATTGTGTTTCTTCGACATTCGTCTCACCGGTGCCTTGCCATACCTACGAGCATATGATTACCCTCTTTCAGGAGGTCGCCCAATTTTTGATCTTATGACGTATTCTTTTTCTTCCTCCTTTATTTCTTGTCTCATTTTTTGTTTTTTTAGTTCCCTCATTCTACGGAGCGTATTTTCCCCTTCGTGGGTGAGATTTCTTCATCTCTTCCTTCCTCTCTGGAGTATGTTTCTTGTATTGGGTATTCCCTTTAATGAAAAATTTATGTTAAAAAAAAAAAAAAAAACTCTTCCTACAATAATTCATGATATGTGACGTATTGTTTGCAATGCTAGTATGCAGCCAAGGATGGCTATACTTTTTCTGTTAAAAAATTATCTATTGTAACAACTCTTTCTCTTCATCGTCTTCACAAATGGAGATAGGATAGGGCTTTTAAAATAAGTGAATTGAAAACTTTCGAGATAGTAGTCCTTGCAATTGTTCATGGGTAATCAACTCAATTTTCCGTATGTATGTACATATGTCATTGTTCTGAAAGTTGCAACGCTTGTCCTGAATGCTCCTTGTGCAATTTTCCTTGATACTATCTTATAAATGGTAAAAAATAGATACCTTGAAAATGGTTAATTTAATAAGCCGGGTCAAACATTACAAAATAAATGCATTATAAACGAAATATGAACAAAGGTTGATATGAAGGTTTTGAACCTAGACTTGGTTGGACTCCAAATATTTATCAATGAACTTAATATGAACAGTGTTAGCTTGTTTGATCAATTAATAATTATGGGGTTTTACTTATTTCCTAGTGGGGAAAAGGAGGCATCAAGAAGGGGTTTTTAGGATTATGTTAAAATTTGGAGGACCGACGACCCTTTTGGAAAAAAATAAAGATTTGTCATTGGATGAAAATCTTTGGTGTCAATTTATTTAGAAACCTATAATAGTTGTAAAGAGTTCATTTAAAAGAAAGCGTGAAAGTTAGTAAGGGACCATCTTGATCTAAGAACCGCTTAAAGTAGATCTTCACATGGTGAAGGAGGGGATGATCAAGAGATATATGACAGAAGAAGATATGGGCAAGGGGTTTGATCGCATGTTACCAAAGTAAAGGAATATAATCATAGTGGTAAATCTCTAAAAGGTAGATGGTTACTAAAGTAAACATTCGAAGTTTAACCAGTTTTGCCAAGAGGATCTAATCTTTTTTCCAACCACACAATAAATCACAACATACAATGCTTGTGAGATCAAATTCATACATTCGTATGGTTGTATACCACTATACCTATGTACTTTGGTGTATCATCCAAAGTCTTTTAGGTTGCATTTGGTTAAGAGTTAAAGTCATAGGTTAGGTGACATGGCAAGGATATATAAATAATGTATAAATAGTTCTATGGTGTAGTAATGATTTATGAGAAATGTCAACTTAATTCTCTACTCATAACGTTATTAAATTATCTTTCACATCTAACCTCACTTACTCTACTTTTCAATAAAACATTAATAAAATATAACCTAACATTAAATATAAAATAAATAAACTACAACTCTCTCTATATATTTAAATGATATCAACATACAACTTATAATACATCAACCTATCTAGCTATCACCTACTAAACCATCACCCACACCATTACCTCTATAGCTCATCCCTTCCTAATCATTACCCAAAGACAAGTGCTAACCCTCATCCAAAACACAACCTCAGGTCACATGTGTGGCAAGCTCATAGTGCATTGATATACTATAGACCTAGCACATGATCCCAAAGTCCATATAAGTGCTCCAAACTTACATTTGGTGTAAATATTTGCCACATATATTTTGATGCACATTTTTAACACTTAGTTGATGCCAACATTTAAGATTGTTGGCACATTGGGACCACTTCAAAGGTGCCACCTTTCAAAGTAAAGTAAATCTTTTGGCACCTTTGTGAAGGTCCTCACTTTTTTGAAGACCTTCATTTTTACTACCTCATTTTCAAAGGTATTGCCATTTTGGAGCTGAAGGTAATAGCCACTTCTATACAACTTTACATTCTAATGGCCCTCAAAATTGATTGTGTTAGCATTCCTTCATTTCATGGTTCTCATTTCTAGCACAGGGATGTAGTGTTAACTAGGTTTATCACCCATCTTGCATTTGATAGGAAGTGTGCTTCTTTCTTTACTCAATACATAGATGGGAATGCTGCATTGCTACAATAGGAATTGTTGCGGGGTCATGGGGCCTTCAAGTGTCCTAGCTAGATTGTCTACAATACAATATCCTCCATCGAGGCATCTCTTGAAATAGAGGAGTGTTTTCGGTTAATCTAAAGATTAAGATCCCTTTAGAAAACCATACCATTAAACATCCACAATGAGGCTTTTTGGATTGCAAGAAAAGTTTAAGGAGGTCGAAACAAAATCAATCGCCATGGCGAGTTCCTATCTTCCATGACGTGATTAGATCTCCAAGGCAAGGACAAACCTCTTATGATGTGATTAGAATTTCGTAATGTAATCTAACCTCCAACTATGAACTCATACACCAAATTGAGAAAGCATGCTTCCAATCTAATGTTGGTCCTATGATGAGGACTTTCCCTTAGGGTGCGCATACCCTCTACTTGTACAACAATGTATCTCCAATAGCTACCTTGACACAACTATATCCGACTAGTAACATGCACATAGATATTTGCTTTTTGCTTGTTTTCTTTTGTCTTTATGCATTTAAATGTCTCACTAAATCCTACGTAAGACTCATATGGTGTCATCAATATTTATGCTTGCACATAATTTTCTTTTAAATCTATAAATGTCTCTTAATTCTCTTGTAGAGCCAACATATCCTAATTAGGCTGACTCTTTATCATTCTAAAGTTAACAATAATATCTTGTTAGTTCAACATTTCATAAATAATATTTTGATGATTTTACAAAATAAAGAAAAAGAAATAAAACATAAGCATAGCATATTTTTCTTTGTAATAATACAATTGCAGGTTTCATAGAGTTTTCCAAGTCGGATGATTAAAAGCATGAAGACTAGATTAGCATAAGTGTTATCATAGGTCATAGGCTTTTATGTAAACTTTTAAAGGTTGTAATCTTTATTTTATTTGAGTAAAGAAATGTTGTAAAGAGCCTCCAAATATAACTTATAAATAGCTAACTTAGGCTCTCTACACTTAGGATAAATTAGAAATAAAAACCTAACACTAAGACACAAATCAAATGTCCATAACAACTGTCAAACGTCTGATTTTCAACTTTAAGACATCTAATAATTATTTTAGACGTCTAGTTACCTATAGCATTGACTTTACACTCTGACTTCTTAGGCATCAGTCGAAACAACCTTTTATCAGACGTCCATAGCCTTATCCAAACGTCGAATACATAGCCTAGACGTCCTTAAACTAACTGTTAGACTCAAGTGCCCATTTTCTCTCTGTTATAACGGGCAAATACACTTTTAGACATCTGTACATATCTCCACATGTCTATCAATGGACCGTTGCCCATTTATGTTTGTGTAAATTTTATTAGAAATCAAAGTTCAACTCTTAAATTACCGAGGCATGTCCTTATTATTTTTCCAGACGTCTAGGAAATATGGCAAACGTCCAGACTGACGTCTGTTCCTTAAAATGTAGAACCTTATTTGGATCTGGACAAAACAAGAACGAATCCACTTATAATTAGACGCCCAATATTTTTATCAGACGTCTTATATGAATATATCAGACATCCTTGTTTCGATTTAACGAAAATAGTAAGCCTGACTAATAGAATCAGACGTCCATAATTGTAATCTGACGTCTAAATCTAAAATCAGAAATCTGATATTGCTGTTAGATTCATGATTACTTTAATTTGTGTTAAATTTTATCCAATCTCTTGGGACTTAGCTCCAATGGTTAGGAGACTTCTCCCAAGTATTCTTGAAGGTTCCAAACTTGCCTATAAATAGACTACAACCCCTCTTAGGCAATACACACCTCTTGAGATTCAATTTCCTTAGAAAATCACTTGCTCGCTACTCTTTACTTCCTATTGCCTTTGTACTATGCCAACACTTTGATTAAAGGGCAAACCAACACTCCCGGAGCACTTTATCTGTTGATTCTCACGGAGTTCTTTTTATGCTTAATAGATAAAGAAGTCATTAATATTTTGGGGTGTTCTATAGGTGCTATTTCATTCTTATTCTATTATTGTAGTTTGGGTATCTGGCCTGTCGGGTCCTCGTCTCTTCATTGTGAAGGGAGAAACTTCCGTTTAGGGATCGGAGGTGGGATTTGTAATTGAGGTACACTATAATCGTTTAAGTAGTGTGGTTAATGGATTGATCACTTTGTGATTGAAAATCCTAAGTCAAGGGATTGGCTTAGGTGGTGGTTTTCACTCGTTTTGGGTTTTTACCTAAAAATCTTGTGCCTCTTTTTGTGATTGTATTTTTGTCTTACAATATTTTCTAAATTCACTATTCATCCCCCTCTAGTGTAATTTCATATCTATCTTCTTTGAAAAAAAAAGGGGGTTTTACATATATATATACTCCTATAAATTTTTGATAAGACGTATATATCCCTATGTATTTGATATTTACGTATATACCCCTATAAAGTTATTCTGTTAAGATCGTATGCCTTTACTTCTTTAAATCCAACGAAAAACGTCATAAAAAGTTTAAAAAGATAAGAAAATTTATATATACCTCCCTCTATTTATCTCTTTATTTATTCCAACTCATCTTCCCCCTTCCTTCCTCCTCCTTGTACTTGTCTTCCTCCATCATCGACCTCTTCCTCCACAAGAAAGATCTGTTCTTGCATCGAGACAACCTCTTCCACACCCTCTCCTTGTCCTCCACCTCCTTCCAGCACCGCCTCCAAGCCTAGATGTCCATCTCGCCCAACTCCTTCCTCCCGTACGACCTCCCCTCTCCCAACCTCATTGACCTCCCTATTAACCCCTTCCTTAGCCCCGTCGAGCCCATCCTCGACCTCTCCTTTGCCTACCGCTACCTCTTATTACGACCTGATCCTAGCTCCCTATAGGACCCGAGATCGGCTCGCCTTGATTAATCCCAAGACCCAGTCATCCAACGAGAAATAATCAAAAGCAGAAAAATATTCTACAACCACACATGCAATGTAACTAAGCAGAAATAAATAAGAGACGGTAATGGAAATCAGAATAAGAAGTCTCAAAAATACCACATGTTACAAGCAAAATAGTACTATAACATACATAGCCATCACAACTAGAGCAGAAAGAAATAAGACAGAAATATAGCAGGAACAACTAATACATACTAAAGGGACTCACTACTACAAAAGTCTTTGCAATAGAAAAGGAACAACTATGGCTAGGCTTGGCTGAGTTCAACACCCTCTGTAGCCGGTAGCATTGGCTGCTCAACTCCCTGACCTAAACATGGTTATATAATCCATGGTTAGCTAACGCTGAATAGAGTGGTGGTTAAGCCATTTACATGCAATTTAACATAAAAAAAAAGCAAATAACTAATCATTCGTTTCAATTTATCTCAACTGGGTGTTTCTGATTCGATTATTCTAATAAAGATTCACAACATTTTTTAATCCTCTTGTTCCCTAAGGGAACGATCTTAATTGCAGTTTATTCCTCGATGTAGGATGTACACATGGCACTCTCCTGGCCGGGAGAGCCCCTGTGGTAGTCCTACACCTGGTCTACCACCCTGAGGTCACGGTTGCAATGTAACGGTGACTAGGGCACGCACTATAAGCGCACAAGTAGCTAACCCATACTGGTACGGGGTCAGTCGTTTCCACTAGTAGGTACACCCAAACGTACAGCATAGAACAGAACTAGGGTCTCGCCCCTCAACAGTCTGCATACCCTCATCCGACTATCCCGGTTTGCTCAGTAAACCTAACAAGAGTCGGTGTAGGGTGGCCAGTCCTAACCCCAAGCCCCATGGGGTGGCTAGCTCCCCCCTACACTAAAGTAATAGGGGTCGATGTAAGGTGGTCATTCCTAACCCCAGGTCTCAACCCAAGGGCGGCTAGCTCCCTCCTACACTAAAGTAACAGGAACTCTCCTCAGTACCGCGCACATGAAAGCCAGTTCAGTTTCCATGCAAAAGGGATAGTTGCTCTCCTCGATACCGTGTACTCGAGGGCCAACTCACTTCCCTCCTACATACGATATTCGTTCTGTATACGTGAGTTCCTTTCTAGTTCCCTGTAAGGTTTGTACATAGACTTTCTTATTTCCACATCTGATTCACTAAATGCATAACAGGAAGCTCAAGATTTCACAATCGATTATTCAGTACACCGTAGGTATTTTCATTCATGTCATGATTCATTAAATGTAGTACAGGCAGCTCACGGTTTACTACTTTGAGTAAGCATCACAGCAATTTAATCATTCAATACATGCACATTCATCTCTTTCATCTTTAGTGTTCATTTCACAACCTAACGTTCAATCGAATATTTCTAAAGTAGCATGCATTCATCTCTTTCAGCCTTAGGGTTCATCTCACAACCTAGGGTTCAATCGAATATTTCTAAAGCATGCAATTTAATTATTAATTCTGAGATTATAGAGAGAACTACTCTACTGGGATACATGGGTGGAATGGGGGCTCGAATCGCAGATCTCGTCGTCTCCGCAAGCCCCGTATACTCTATTGGATGGAGACCTATACAATTGACCAATCACATCAAACGAGTTCAAAATAGTATATGAGTGACACAAACACGTAGAAAACTCCAAACTGAAACCAACGATACTTCGTTTGCGCAAAATCAACTCCGTTTGGGCCCTAAACGAGCCAAAAATGTATACTCTAACTAAAATCAGATGTCTGGAACTAGACCTAGATGTCTTAAATGACCACAGAGGCTCACATTATTTTCCTGCGCTGATCTCAGACGTCTGGAGCTCCTCACAACCATCCTAGGGTCCTTCTAGACGTCTGTCAGTGTACTCGGATGTCTGAGATGGTTATCGGACGTCTGAGATGGTTATTAGATGTCTGTACCTCGAAGGGCATGCCACGCACCTTTCCAACGTCTTGTACCTGCGCATGCGCGTGCGGTTCAAGAACGCGACACATAAAACTTAACATACGTGCATGCGGCACGTATATAGCACATACCTCGACACTCTACATGCTGTCAGACGTCTGGTGCCAGCTTCGGACATCCTAAGGCTCCTCCAGGCGTTTGGATAGCGTCCTAGACGTCTGATACTATCGAAAAACAATTCCGTAGTATGCCTTGCAAGCATCTCTTCGCTCTGTGCAGCACAACACCAAGTGAGGGTCTTGACCTTCACTATTTGAGTAGGAAAAATACCGCACAACACGTACAAGCCTCGAATAGGGTGTTACCTTTGATTCTTGTGCTGTATTAGACGTCTGGATGAAGCTCCGGACGTCCGACCAGACATTTGAGGGTCCTCCCAGACGTCCGATAATGCGGAAAAATGACTCTACAGAACCTTTTGCGAGGATTCTTTCCTCGCAAACAGCATTTCCCTCTTCGTATCAACTCCCTCCCACCTCGCACAGGAGCTTCAGCGGCAACCGCTCACGAGCTCCTCCTCGCAACCGGACCCCAGCAGCTCCCTCTCCTCCACACAAGTTTGAGTTCCCCTCTTTCCCCGCTCGTGGCTGCAAGGGAGGCGAGAAGGGAGGTGGTCACCGGTAGGTGGTGGAGGTGGTGTAGGTGTGGAGATGGTGTGGAGAGGTACGGGTTTTAAAGAGAGGGTGTGTGCGTGGGTGTGTCGTGTGGGTGTGTTGTGTGGGAAGAGAGATAGAGACAGGGAAATTGTGGAAACTCCCCCACAAAACCTTTCTCTTCCCCGTAAGGCCCACACACCTAAACCCAGAGGGTTTAAAATTACGCTCACGCCCCTATCTTTCCAGAAAACTACGAACGACCCTTGGGAAGGGTCATTTCACCTCTCCTCATCCTATGATCTCTATCGCTGCTCCCTTCACCTCAAGCAGCGCTCCCTTCTCCGCTTCGTCAATGACCCCAAGCTCCTCCACCAGGCTCCACACTCTTGACCTCCACCACAGGGTCGTCCTCTCCACTTGGCTCTGCTACGAGCATCGCAAGGATGAGCTCAAGCACCCCACCTCCTCCTCCACCCCTGCCACCTGTGGTGGCCCCTCCATCGAGTGCCCTTATGTTGCATTGCTCCTCAGCAGCTAAAACCCTGAGATTGCCCTTGTGCCTTGCCCCTGCCGTCGATCCCCCCCACCGGATACCCAACTCATTGTTGAGGAAGAGGAAACCGAGGCTGATGAGGAAGAGGAAGAGGGAGGCAACATCATGTTCTGCAATGAGGATGAGGAGGTCCCATGCATTTGGGAGTGGATCACAATACTCTCGAGGCCGTTTCATGCAACGATGTTTGAAGGATTCAGAAAGTCGCTGCAGGAGAGGATCGCCTTCTCCCACAAGGGGGTCGATGATGGAGAAAGAGAAGTACATAGAGAAGGAGGAGAAAAGAAGGGGGGAGAAGAGTTGAAATAAATAAAAAAGGTAAATATTGAAAGGTATATATAATTTTTTTAATTTTTTTTTTACATTTTACGTTAAATTTAATGGAGCATAGGCATACAGCCTTAATGAAATAATTTTATATAAATATATACATAAATATCAAATACTGAAAGTTTACGGAATGTATATATAAAAATCTAAAAAATAAAATGGAAAAAAAAAGTGACAATCAGCAGTGGGAGCTTTTGTCTCCCGCACGTCCAACTTTACCGTGGAAAAAAGGAGTCCTCCCTCTGTACTCTTTCCAATTCTATAATCTTCGTTGTCTTCTGCTGTTCCCCCGACTCTCATCACTGCTTCGTGTCCTCCCTTCGCCTTTGCCTTTGCCTTTGCCTTTGCCCTTCTTCATGGATATGGAGAGAGGGAGGGAGAGAGAGGGAGATGCGAGAGCCAATCACTTGGATTCCCATGCATGCAATGGTACTCCTACACCACTCCCTGCAGAAGACCCATCACCCATCTCTGCTTTTTGGACCGTATAATTTGATGGCAACGCCATCATCAGCACACCTGCACGCCAGGTGCTCGATGGAATGCCTGTGGGTCACCACTGGCATCCATCTCTACCTCAAAGCAGGATCCTTCTGTTGCCCAACGTTCCTTCCCTTGCTTCTCCCGTCACACCCGCAGTCACATCTCCGTGTTCTCTTCTTCTTCTACTACCATTTCTTCATCTTCTTATTCCTATTACTGTGTTGGAGTGTTGGTATTTGTGGCTGCCACTTCTTTGCTTGTGATGGGTCACAAGGATTACCAGCTGGAGCTGCAGCACCACCAGAAGATGCTGCTGCAACCTTTCTCGGTTTGCTCCAGGCTACAGCCCAAGTGCACTGATTGGTGAGCCTCCTTCTTTACTTTGATTTTGATGCAGCAAGTCACATGAGATCTAATGGCCTTGGTAGGATGAGTTTGTAGATGGATTAGCTACGTATGTTCAACTCTTACTTAAAGTTCAAATTAGAGACTCAGCTGAGCTTAGCAGGTGGAGCGTGATTCTACTACCCAAAATCATTGCATTTTTTAGCTTAATTGGGACAATTTGCAAACGATTAGTCTCATCTTTCAAATTATATAGTTAGTAAAGTAAAGCAAGGTCAATTCAGAGATGAGTTTTTGTTTTGTTTTTCTCGTGCAAGAGGATTCTCTCCGTATCCTCTCATCCTCTTTTTTTGATTCTTCACCATTATTTTGATGACTTGCAGTTGACATATCGAGTATTTGTAGAGATGCATAACCCTAAGGCGTAAAACCATTCAGTAGGATGGGTTTGTTGATGGATTTTACTGCTTACATTCGGATTTGCAAGGAAAGAAGTAGGCTGGAAGGGAACTTGCAAAGATTTTTGCTTTCAATTGTGGTAGAAGTTTTAGTTCCAAGGGTTTGTAGTGACAGAATGTTGTAACTGATTTCTATGGAATTGGCAGACTTCAATTGGGCTCTCGATTTTAGCAGTTTGTCATTTTATTTGTTGTTTAAGTGTTAAAACTGAACCCATGGATTTAATTGAATTCATGATGCAAGGCCATCATGGCTGAGCTAGTTCTCCTACATGAAACATCTGACAAGTCCAGAAGAAAACAAGATTAAGCACAACGTTTTATTATGGATTTGATCTGTCCTACATGTCATTTACGTCATTGTGTGTGAGATAATTCCGTACAATTACAAGTTAATCTAATTTACTGTGAAGAATAAGTGCCATGTGGCAGTGCCACGTGGCAGGTCAGTTGGGCAACGTGGCAGTGCCACATGGCAGTCCTAAGAAGCACCCAAGGGGCGCTGGCCCTAAGGGAATTTTGGCATTACTGCTGGTCCATGTTTGGTGTCTTTTAGTTTGGTACGTTTGGTTTTTAGAAAGTGATTTTAGAGGATTTATTTCTTTCTGATTTTAAGAGATTTGATTTGATTGGGTTTGTTTCTTGGTTTAGAAGATATGTTCTCTTTATAAAAGAGAGCCTTCTTGAAATTATTTTTTGGAGTTAAGTGCAATAATTCTTCCCAAATATTTCCTCCAACTCCTATCCTCTCTCTCTCTCTCCATCGTCGGCTGCCTCTCTCTCTCTCTATTTTTATAGCCAACAGTCCTTGCATGGATTGTTCCATTCACGCCAACGCCTCCACGTGCGCCTACTTTCACATGGTATTAGAGCCTATGATCTAGGCTCCTTGGTGTGCGCATATCCGGGAGGAAGAGTTCACGCATAGAAGAGAATTTCTTTCTCTTGTGTGTGTTCTCTTCACAACAAGGCCACGTGTATGGTCTTTTTCTTCAACAAGTCCTCATCACATCCAGCATCTTACGTGGAGAAAGAGGATCGTAAATTGACGAAGATGATCGACACCGAAGCCTCGATGTTAGCAAGAGAAGGCAAGGTGGTTGTTCAAGGATCAACCATCAAGCTTCAAGGCGTGCCAACTACATTTAATGAGCCTGCGTCTTCAAGATATTCGTCGAGGACCAAGACAAACTCAACATACTTCTAAAGGAAGCGTTGGAGAACAAAGATGGAACCAAGAAGAAGAAGCTTGAGAAGGAGAACTACGTGATCGTGAACATTGTAAATCTAGCCATTGTCTCGAACATGCTTTACAAAAAGAGTGCATTCGAGATTTAGATGGCCTTAAAGAAAAGGTACGTCCAAAAATCTAATAATGTGCATATTACTGAGCTTTATACTCGTATGTGGACAACTAATCAGGGAGATCTCTCCTTGACTAAGTATTATGAGAAGATGGAAGCTTTATTCGAGGAGTTGGACATCTACAAGCCTATTTGTTGCGACAAACAAAGGGAGACATGTGTGGTCTGGTAGGTTGCTAAGTTTTTATCAAGATTGCATCCCTTTTATCGAGCTGCTTGTGTTCAGATCCTCGCATCCGAAAGAAAGATGGATCTAGAAACCATCTTTAGCCGTCTTGAGAAGATGGAAATTCTAGAAGTTGAGAGCACACCAAAAGGCAACAACTCCACACTTGTGATTCCAGAGATAAGTGCGAGGCGCAGAAGACGTGGCCGAGGCCCAGGTTGTGTATATCCTCAATGCTAGTATTGTGGACACACCAATCATCCATAAGAGAGATGTTGGGATAGGTTTAGAAGGTCCCACTGTGGGGCTATTAGCACCTCACATGCAGACTCTCTTACGCTTGCCAACCTTGAGAAGATCAGGGCTATGTTTCAAGAAGAAAAGGAGAAGACAGTGGCAGCTGTCACGACAACTATCGAGGTTGCCATAGAAGCAATGACTCTAAAGGTCGCAAAAGGTTACACCGTGACTTCTTCCATAAATAAAGTGGAGAGCTCTGAGCTCGAAGAAGAGTGGTGGGTCATCTAACCTCATAAATTTTAAAGAATAAGTCATCGTCCTTTCAGCCTCAACTTAAGGGGGAGTGTAAAGAATAAGTGCCATGTGGTAGTCCTAGGAAGCACCTAAGGGGCGTCGGCCCTAAGCGAATTTTGGCATTGCTTTTGGTCCAAGTTTGGTGTCTTTTAGTTTGTTATGTTTGATTTTTAAAAAGTGATTTTAGAGGATTTATTTCTTTCTAATTTTAGGAGACTTGATTTGATTGGGTTTGTGTTCGTGGCATAAATTGTGTTTTAGGCAAAATGTTAAGCTAGGTTCTGACTTAATTCAGGCAGATTAGGACCTATGATTACTACGCAATCATACCCCCATGCCTAAATCTGACTAGTCCCTAGCAACTGCAAGACTAAATGCATTCTATCAAGAGTTTAACTAGAGATTTATTTCTTTTTATTTCATCTAGAAATTTACAATCCAGATAACTGTGAACGTGTAGTGTATTGCTTCTGCAATGGAATCAAGCGAAAAGTCAACATACATTTAAAGCTCGTACTCGACCCTTAGTAAAATTTTGTTGGATAGGCAAACCTCTTCTTTCAGGGACATAGAATATCCTCTAGTTTTAGCCTTGGCTTTTTGGCTTAGGTAGAAAATGTCTGAGTTAAATAGATTTGTATTTAGTGGCTCACTCTCCTCTGGTGCTACATAGAGACTAGTATTTCAGAATCTAGATTTCCAGATTATTAAATAAATCAACTTAGAGAGAGATTGGAAAACTGTGCTCTCTTAAGTCTTTTATACTTCTCGCTTTTTCCTTCTTTTTTTTTTTCTTTTTCTTCCTTTTTTTTCATGCAAATAGTCTGATCATGCAATTTGTCCGTGACGTAAATCACGTTTTAGAGTAAATTAGTCGTAGTATAGCGTGAAATACATCTCGACGAATAAATTTTAACGAAACAGGTAAGTCCCAGTCGAACTCAGAGAGGTAGAAAGCGTTTCAGATTTCATAACTGATCTAGATCTAATTACTAACTAGATAATATGCTACTAATTGCGAACTAATATATATATATATATATATATATATATATATATATATATATATATATCACAATATGTATATCATGCAAATAGTCTAATCATGGATTTCAAAAATATAATTATGACTAGAAGAAGTTCTTACCATCTAACTAGGGCATAAATGAAAAATTACTATCTAGCAGAATAAGGGCACCACAGGTGGTTCGTGGTGGCCTTCTGGAGAGGTTGGAGAGAGTAACGGAGGTCCGCCAAGGTGGCTTGGTGGGCGCTTCAGGAGGATAGTCAGAGACGGAGAAGATCTGAAGAACTGGAGAGGGTTTGGAGGAGTTGGTGGAAGATGGAAGAGTTGGGGGAGCCCTCCACCTTCTTTATAACTTTATGAGGGGCAAGATGGGCATTTGAGCCCCCAAAACCGTGCAAAAACCCTCTGGTGATCAGATCTATCGATCGAGAGACCAACGGCTCTGATTTGGTCTCAAAATAACCTTCAAAATGCCTTCTACGCGTGGGATGCACCAGATGGCGCCACGTGTCGCGCCCGCTGCCCTTGGATCATGATCAGACGCTCACCGTTCGCGCTTTCCTCTTCCGCGCGTGCCTGCCTCGCGCTTTCCTTGTGCCTAACACACGCGCCAAGTTTATTGGATGGCTTAAAAGAGCCGTAGCATTGCTTTTGATTTTCAAAATGCACACGCGCACGCACGTCATTACGCGCGTTGTCGGCCGAAGCCAGCCAGCGCAACACACGGTTGCGTCTGCACCACCCGATGGCCATCCAACGGATGGATTCCATCCATGCTTACGCCTTCGCTGATTTCTTGCTCAAGGTGGTTCGAACGCGCGCCTTCTGATCCAGCGCAAGCGCGTGAGCCAATGTGCTACGCGTGAGTTTTGTTGCGGTTTCCTCTTTGCGTCTATTTGTCCTTAGTTGTTAGATGGAGATCCAACGGCTGAGGCGTGATCTCAGTTGGTGAGGCACGTTTGGAGTTGCTACGTAGGCACTTTGTGGTCGTTGGATGATGATCTAACGGCTCACAGCGCGTGGGGACGTGCCTTCAGAAGTTGGGGGTGCTGCGAGGGGCGGCTGCGATGGCACCACGTGGCGCCATCGTGGCCGTCCATCTTCTTTCTTTTGTAGACGATGCTATAGGCCTCCGATCGAGATGATTCTTGCGATGTTGGACTGCAATTGTTGATTCGGATCCATCCATGCGGTTGGATTTATCACCTCAGGTCCGGATTTTCACCTATTTGCCTCTTGGCTCTTACTCTTCTGTGGACTCCATCAGATGCTACGGGAGTCTGATCTATGTGATCTTGGATGCATTGGACTCCCGTCGTCGTTCTGTACAAATCCATGTGGTTGAATTTGGTCATTCGCAGCCTAGAATTACCTGTGATTGTTAATGCCTCCAAATTTGCACATGATATAACATTATTATTTACAAAACTAATGAATCAACTACGATGCAAAGTATGATGCGAATGCATGCAGAATGCCTAAGTTAAGCTAAGTTCTGACTTAAATTAAGCAGATTAGGACCTATGATTGCGCAGCAATCAGTTTGTTTCTTAGTATAGAAGATATGTTCTCTCTGTAAAAGAGAACCTTCTTGTAATTGTTTTTTGAAGTTAAATGCAACAATTCTTCCTAAATATTTCCTCCAACTCCTCTCTCTCTCTCTCTCTCTCCACCGCTGGTTACCTCTCTTCCTCTCTATTTTCACAGCCAACAGTCCCTGCATAGACTATTCCATGCATGCAAAGGCCTCCACACGCACCTACTTTCACATTTACATATCTATAGGCAAGGTTCGAAATGCTGATTTCGATGCCGAGTTGATGAAATTCTAAGTGTGCATTTCATGGGCATGCCGAAGGCATGTCATGAAAATGCTCATTTTTCGATGGCCATGTCGAGAGAACGCCGTGGGAATGCCGAGGGCACACCGACAACATGCCGAAAAAAATCACATAAATACTCAAAATGATGTTAAAATACTCAAATTTTTTTTGTGTAAAATAACATAAATACTCAAAATGATGTTAAAATACATCATTTTAATACTCAAAATGTGTGTGCGTGCATGCGTGGGTGTGTGTGTTGTGTGTGCATGTGTGAAATCCCTCCCCAACCTTAGACTCCTGCCCTTTCAAATTTCGAACCTCCCGCTGGCCAACTGCACTCGCGCCAAGCACTGCCGATCAACATGCCGTCGAAATCGTTGGTAGCTGTCGGCATGCCGGCAAAATCGTCGACATTTTGGTGGCACATCTGTAAATCGACACAGTTATCGTGTAGGCACAACCCCCTCCCAGAAATAGTCTTGCCTTCAGCATTTAAATCACTATCTATAGGTAGCTTATCTCCTTGCCATAAGAAGTCTTATCACACTATATAGCATCCAAACCTAAAACTAATTGGTTTCACTGGAAAGTCCTAACCATTAATATGTGTAATTTACAATTTATCTTTTTTTCTCTTCAAAAATTTATCAATTCTTTACATTGTTAGATATAGTGCTATTTTCTCAACCTGTTCCTTTACGTGTGCCCTTTTGGGTCCTACATGTCGACAAATTGATGGCTAGCATAGAGTTCTTTTAGCATGTGCTCCTATTTTGTATGAGAGATCTTTCGCTATTTTATTTCTTATACTGGTGTTGTAATGCAACTTTTTCACCTCTTCACTATATAAGGAAAGGTAGGGTTTAATAATAGATTTATCTCATTTCCTCTAATTTAGTATCAGAGCGGCGGTCTTAGACTGAGGCTTTAGGTATCCTACCCTTAAGGCCTCCAAACCCTAACCACCAAACCACCCCTCCCCTCTCTACATTGACACACCGGTATCCTCGCGGCGACGGCAAGTGCGCAGCCTAGCGACGTGGTAGCGAGCCTAGTCAATGCGAAACGGCAGTGCCTATCTAGGCGCAGCACACACGTGCAGCGATAACGGCGGCTATGAGGGGTTTGTAACCTTGTTCTAGGGCTACGTCTCTTGTAGTTGTAGGGAGAGAGAGCTAGGTTCCCTTGGGGCTGTCTTAGGTGCTTTCCTTTGCACTCGTGGTAGGCCAACACCCATCATCAAAAACAGTCCGAGGTGACATCGGGCTTTCTTTCGGACACTAGGGTACTCAAAAATCCGTTCTTCGGTCCCATCATCAAACTAGATGAGACCAACTATCCATGGTGGTCCCAGAGTTTTCTTATGACTATCAGGGATCATGGGAAAACTCGCATTCTTACGGATTTGGAGCCTACAGACAAGACTAGCATACATCCCAACTTTGATAGAGACAACGCCATAGTTTGTGCATGGCTTATGCAGACTGTCATTCCCCGGATAGGGGATGAGATCATGTACTATTCAACAGGGAAGGAGATGTAGGAGTCTTTGCGGGAGTCATACTTACTCCAAGAACTCCGCACGTGTTTTTTAAGTCTTTCACGACCTCTTTCACTTGCATGAGGAGGGACGCACGCTGTCGCAGTATTACCCGCTTATGAAGGGAATGCTGGAGTGGCATCACTCCTACCTACTAGGGTGTGCCTGTGACTCTTGGAGGAGCTTTCAAAGATAGCTGGCAGTATCTCTTTTCTTGTCAGGCCTTGGACCTGAGTACGCAGCAGCCAGAGATTAGATCCTCACCGCTCCTAAGCTTCCCACTCTGGAGGAAGCCTACAACAAACTTAGTAGAGGAGCAGTGCACACTTTTGCTCCTAACTTTGGTGCTCAGATGTCCACACTGGTTGCGACCCTTGGATGTGGCAGGGGTGCCGCCCTCCTTGCACGTGGTTGTAGATGTGGACGTGGACGCTCTTCTAGTGCATGTGTTCGGTCTCCATGCACCTACTGTGACAGGATGGGATACTCTGAGGCTACATGCTAGCAAAAGCATGGTAGGCCACCTGTGGCCAATCAGGCAGCCGAGGTCACTAATGGAGCCTCCTTGAGTCCTAATGTTAGATCTCTCATTACAGAGATTGAGACTCTACGACAGTAGATTGCCTAGTTAACCCAGGCATCCCCTTCTTAGCCTCCAAACACTACAGCCATTGCCTCCTCTTTTGAGGCACCTGCGACTGGTATGTCGTCTTTTTTATCTCCTGGCGATTGGTTGATTATGGTGCGTCCAAGCACCTGTGTGGCAACAGGAGATCTTTTTCTCAGTTATCACCAATTACCCCAGCCAGCATTGTACAGATGGCAGATGGGAGACACTCGCCATTTGTTGGCAAGGGAGATGTTTTTATCTCCGACCTTGTGACAGATGGATTTTTTTTACTTTCCTGATTTTTCATCAAGTTTGTTGTCTGTTAGTAGTATTACCAGAGATTTCAACTACCGAGCTATATTTGATGCATCGTCTTGTATCTTGCAGGACAAGCTCACTGTGAAGACGATTGGTGGAGGGTGTGAGGAGTGGAGGGTATACCGTTTGAGTCGTACTGTTGCTACTTTTACTACCCAAGGCCTTGGTTATGCTGGGTTCCCTCTCCAGTGGCATCACTGCCTTGGTCACCTGCTCATTGATCGTCTCAGATGAGTTCTGCCATACATACCCTCTACTACTGCTCTCACCTGTGATGCCTGTCAGCTGGGCAAGCACCACAAGACTAGTTTTTCCACTTCCATTTTTGTTGCCTCTGTTGTGTTTGATTTGATTCACATGAATGTTTGGGGGCCCAGTTGTATTCTTGATCAGCTTGGAAACAGATACTATTTGGTGTTAGTGGATGATTTTTCCCATTTTTCATGATTGTTTCTTTTGAAAAATAAGTCTGATGTCGGACATTGTGAAAATTTTGTCAAAGAAATAAAAACTCAGCATTCACGTTTTGTGAAATATTTTCGGTCTGATAATGCCTTCGAATTTTGTACCACTTGGTTGCGTATTTTCTTTTCCAGTTGTGGCATTATTTATGAGACCACTTGCCTTCACACCTCTCAACAAAATGGTGTTGCTGAGAGGAAGCATCGCCACTTGATTTTGCTCGTAGCTTATTGATTCACCATTCGGTCCCTTCTCTTTACTAGGGTGATGTTGTTTTGACGGCTTGTTTTCTGATTAATCGGATGCTTAACGCTGCTTTACACAAGCGGAGTCCTTTGTAGGTTATGTATCCCGGTAGACCCATGTTTCACGTCAACCCCTGGACCTTTGGTTGTGTTGCTTTTATCTATTTATTGGGATCAGGTCAGGATAAATTAACACCGAGAGCAGTTAAGTGTGTTGTCTTGGGTATACTCAGACTCGAAAGGGGTATCGGTGTTTTGATTCGGTTACTTTTTGGCACTTTGTTTCGGCATATGTTACCTTTCATAAGGCGATGCCCTTCTTTTTCACGTCTGCAGTTGAGCTACCTTCTGAGGGTGATTTAGCACCCATGCCATTTACACCTATTCGCTTTGGGAGTTTTCTAAAGACTCCCGTCCCTACTATCCCACCACCACCACCACCACCATCTGCTACGCTACCCTTTCCATGTCTGACTAACCTGCTTCAGAAATATACCCATCCTCACACTACCTTTCAGGGGCCCCCTCTCTCGCCTCTACCATCGGATTATCAGGTGAATCCCTTAGACATTGATGCTTATTTGCCACGTGTTGATCACAAGGATATGACAGATGATGTGATAGGTGATGATCTGAATCTTCTGATAGCTGTTTGGAAGAGGCCACGAACTTATGCTACTTTCTCGATGGCTAGGACACTTGCTATTGACAGCCTAGGCCTTGAGTTTGCAGGCTTCACCTAGGTGCTGGTTGCACTCACATCCCAGCGACTTACCGCAAGGCCATGCTTAATCTGAGATGGCAGGCAGCCATGGAGGACGAGATGGCTGCTCTTAGGGGTCGTAGGACCTGAGAGCTCACTCTACTTCCAGACAGAGCTATGATTGATAGCTGTCAATGGATTTTCACAATGAAGTTCAACCCAAATGGAGGCATCGCCAGATACAAAGCACGCCTCATGGAAAAGGGGTTCACCTAAATCTATAGGGTGGACTTCTTTGACACCTCACCAATTGCCAAACTTCCTACAGTATGGGTGTTGGCAGCAGTGGCGATCCAGCTTGATTGGCCTTTGCATCAACTGGACGTGAAAAATGCATTCATCTGCAGTGATCTCCAAGAGGAAGTCTACATGCAGGAGCTACCAAGCTTTGAGGTTTAGGGGGAGCATGTATGCAGACTGTAGAAGGCCATTTACGGCCTTAAGTAGAATCCCAGAGCATGGTTTCAGAGGTTGTCTCAAGTTGTAGAGGTAGCTGGATTCAAGAGATCGACGGTTGATTTCTTTCTTTTTGTCGGGAGGATTGGACGAGGTACTATGGTGCTTCTTATATATGTTGATGACTTGATTGCTACAGGGGATGATGTACAGGGTATTACTGAGATCAAGCACATTCTGGCGGAGCAGTTTCTTATGAAAGATTTGGGGGCTCTATGATACTTTCTTGGTATTAAGGTTGCTCGGACCTGAAACCAGGCTCAGGGACTTTAAGCCTTTCTAAGCTTGCGAACACACTCCCCTTGAACCTCAAAACTTGGAGGTTGTTGCATGTACATCTCCTCCTGAAGATCCCCATATAAGAATGTATTCTTGACATCCAGTCGATGTAACGCCCATTCATAGTGTGTTGCCACAAGAACAAGTACACAGACCGTGGAGAGGTAAGCAACTAGCAATAGTGTCAAAGAAATCCACCCCATAGATTTAGGTGAATCCTTTAGCCACAAGGCAAGCCTTATACCGAGAAATAGACTCATCTAGGTTGTATTTCAAGGCAAAGACCCATCTACCTCCAACAAGATGTGCACCGGAAGGTAACAGAGTGAGCTCCCAGGTGCCCTGTCATAGAGAGCAAACATCTCCATAGCCTGACTTCCAGTGAGGATCAAGTAAAGCCTGCTGATATGAAGTAGGAAGTGTCGAGCTAGCAACTGCAGCAGTAAATGCATGAAACTTAGTACTAAGAGTATCAATGGAGATTGCATGCCCTGCAACATAGTACTGAGCACAGGAATGAGGAGCTTTCCGAATGGTAATAAGCACATCATCATTAATATCCACAAACACCTGACCTAAGGAAACATCAACAAGAGAAACATTATCAGATGGCTCAACATATACCTAAACGGGGGAGGATGGTGGTTTAGTGGTCACTAAAGGGGGGGTGTGTGTGTATGGTTCTCTCTGTAACTGATAGGTATCTGATATGTAGTGCCTTTGAATGTCTTCTCATCTGGTGGTACAAGTCTGAATGTGCTCATAGGCTGCTTTGAGGTACTCTCTTTGCTACTACTGGCAAAGTCATCCATAGATATTGGAGGCACAACAGTCGACATATGCCGTAATTGATACCCCGATGTGGAGAACAAAGGAATAGACTTATGAAATGTGATGTCCGAACTTATATAGTGTTTTCTAGAGATGGGATCAAAACATCTATATCCAAGGTTAAAAATATCGATATCGATATCGTATCGACAAGTTAAAAAGAGATATATCGGGGATATATCACTGATGTTGGTGAATTTTGGGGAAATTGCTCAGAAAGGCATAAAATATCACAAAATTTAAATGCTAACATTTTTATGAATAAGATATCATGAAAGGATGCCTAAAAAATACGTGTGCATGTGTGTTCATTCCAACGCCAGTGCCATCCTGCCATTTTCAGCTCTTTAAACCTCCTGCCAATTTTCAAACCTTCCCGTCGAATGCTATTGCCATCAACAGCCAACCCGCCAATATCTCGGGGATATCGCCCGATATATTGGCGATATCTCCCCATATCGGCGATATATCACTGATATCTAGGAAAAAAATACCTTCGATGGTATCGATACCACCCAACCCTGTCGATACCGATAAATCGGCGATATATCGCGATATTTCAAACCTTGTCTATATCCTTCCTAAGTGCGACAATAGCCAAGAAATACACATTTGGCTACTCTAGGGGCAAGCTTATCCCGACTAGGTCCAAGCAAGTGGACAAAAGCTACACAACCAAATGTATTAGGAGGCACAGGAAATAATTCCGCATCAGGATACAACACTGTCCATGGCACTTGCTCATGGATAACAAACGAAGGAAGCTTGTTAATAAGGTAACAGGCTGTAAGTACTGCATCACCCTAGTATGTGGTACACTATTTTGAATGAGCAACACTCAAGTGGTATACAAAATGTGTTTATGTTTTCATTCTGCGACCCCATTCTACTGTGATGTGTAGGGGCAGGAAGTCTAATGTACAATGCCTAGAGAGTTGTAAAACATCGCCAACTGCTTGGTGCAAAACTCTAAGGCATTGTCAGTTTTAATAGTTTCAATATAGACACCAAACTGGTTCTTCACAAAAGGCACAAAATGCTAAATAACAATACCAACGTCTAATTTATTATGCATCAAAAATAGTCATGAAAGGCAAGAAAAATCATCCACTAGAATCAAATAATAACGATGGCTTATTTATTTGCCATACGGCTAGGGCCCCAAACATCATAATGTATCAAATCAAAACAAGCAGAACTGCTGAGATGTGTGGAAATTGGAAAATTGGATTTGTGGTGCTTCCCCAACTGGCAGGCATCACACTGAATTTTCGTAGCTGGTGACAAATGTGGAAAGAACCGACGTAGCTTGTCCAGAAATGGATGGCATAGTCGTCTGTGTCACTGCAAGGCACTCCCAACAGGACTTATCTGACAGGCTGTTGCAATTGGACTCTGCACTAACCGATACACACCCCCTCCTTATATCCACCACCAATTGTCTTCCCTGTCATGCAGTCTTGAAAAATACACCGAACAACATAAAAAATGGCTTGTTAATTCAATTGCTTTGTAATAGTGCTAATAAAGAGCAACTGCATAACCATATCAGGAACATAGTACACATCTAAAAAGTGTAGAGTGGAAGAAACATACACCCCCCTTTTCCAGAAATGGGGTCATGCCTACCATCTGCAAGCTGGATAGAGCATCCTAGTGGAACCTCCTGTATACCTCCAAAGCACTGGAGATTCCCAGATAAGTAATTTGAAGCACTTGAATCTATCAACCAAGTATTGCTCATACCTGAAGCTAATGCATAAGCCATTGTGCCTGAAGACTATGGCTGATCATGAGTCAATTGTGCCAGGCGTTGTACCACTGCATCATAATCAGCATCTGCAAGAGTGAGGAGCTCAGTAGAAGTCACAGGAGCATGTGTCACAGTAGCTTGGTTAGCCATAGTAGGCCTTCCAAGCTTGTTCCAGCACCTGGCCTCAACATTGTCAATCCTCCCACAATAGGTGTATGTCGGCTTGCCACGTGTACCATCGCCACATCCTCTGCCTTTACTAAGGAAGATGCCACCCTGACCATCACAAGTGTTAACAGCTACATGAGTAGATGTATTGGTGGAAACTATATTATGAGTAGACTGAATCTGCAACCTGCTTAGCCTCCTGTAAATTTCCTTAATAGGAGAAAGCTCAGAGATAGTAAGGATCTGAGAGCGAGCTGCAGAATAATCATCACTTAGCGTTGTAAGAAACATATGGGTTGCGAACTCCATGTGATCCCTGCATGTAGTGAATGTACCATCGGCCTGCAAGCATTATATTTTTCCAACAATCCCTTTATAGTAGAGTAATACTGTGACAGGCTCATTAACTCCTGCTTGAGATGCCATATATTATAGTGTATTTGGAATACTTGAGTTAAATTCAACTCATGTGAACAAGCAACTTTCAAGCCATCCCACATCTCCTTGGCCGAAGTGTAATACATAATTTCATCTTCAATGCGAGGAATAACACTGTTCAAGATCCAAGCCCTTGCCATAGCATCATCTCTATTCTAGGTTGCATACTTCCCTATTTTCTGCTCTAGTAGTGCTTCCATAAGCACATGTTTCTTCTCATGACCTTCCACAGAAACAAGGTTTGAGACCAATGGGGTAATTGGTCTCTTCCAATTTTGCAATCGGAGTGAAGAACGGACTTTTATACACTCCACTTTCTATACCCTATCCTGAAGACACCTCAGATGCTGTTGATGAAGCTATGCTAACTCCAAACACATAGAAAAACTACAAACTGCAGATCTGAATTTCTATATCAAACACCAATTTTCAGGGAACACACCCCGTAATCCACACACAATATCGTCAACACTTCATCTCTATTCTAGGTTGCATACTTCCCTATTTTCTGCTCTGGTGGTGCTTCCATAAGCACATGTTTCTTCTCATGACCTTCCACAGTAACAAGGTTTGAGACCAATGGGGTAATTGGTCTCTTCCAATTTCGCAATCGGAGTGAAGAACGGGCTTTTATACACTCCACTTTCTATACCCTATCCTGAAGACACCTCAGATGCTGTTGATGAAGCTATGCTAACTCCAAACACATAGAAAAACTACAAACTGCATATCTGAATTTCTATATCAAACACCAATTTTCAGGGAACACACCCCGTAATCCACACACAATATCGTCAACACTTCACAGGGGACTACACATTCCAAGAATCATCCAATAAGGAGAATGCACACCTTAAAAATCACCAACAAAAGGAATACACACTAAAATAAAACCATAAATTTGGAGAAAATCATACCATAGGTAGGAAGGTTATTGATTTAGAACTCCATCATCGAGGTAACAAGAACCTTCGTAGAAACTGCCGAAGAGAGACCCACGACTTACTACCTTCTCCCTACTGCCGGAAATAACCAGACAGAGGTGGTGACGCCTAGCGGTCTGAGTCTCCCCCTATCGTGTGCTGCCCTACTGCAGTAGTGCTGGGCGGCGGCGTAGCACCTTCTCCGGTGGCTTGAGCGGCGACGTAAAGAGGAGGCGCTATTGCTGCTGCGCTAGGGCGGCGGCACCAAGAGGTGGTGGTACGGCTGCTGCTTCGGTGGTGGCATCGAGCGATGGAGCTGTTATTGTTGTAGCAGTGCCGACGCTGCCACCGATGGCTCTGGTGGCATCCGGCAGTGACGGTGGTGGAGGGGTTTGAGATAGGATTAGGGTTTTTTCTTTCGTGGAGTCTCCAACTTGGCTCTAATACCAAGTTGAAGAAAATAAGTTTTCTTAGTTTACTAAGTTGGTCCTATAACTTTTTATATAGAGAAAGGCGAGGAAAGAATATAACAAGAGTCCAATGAAATAAAAACATGACAAAAAGATCCTCAAGACATAATATAATGAAACCATTTTGAACTAACAAAAAAAAAAACAAGCCTTTTCCAACATTGCCATCTAAATCGTCTTTTAACCACTTAACTAAAAGAGCTATGGTCGGAGTTTTCCAAGCATCCAATGGATGTTGAAGATGAAATTAAGTTTATATCATTTAATTGTTCTTCATTTTACACTTGAGCCTTTCCTGTAAATGGAGAAGGACATCATCTCAGCAAGCATTCTCAACTTTGATCCTGTGTTGTACTGTTTTCCAAGTTTTTTATGTTGATCAATGTTTTAAAATTTTCTGCAGGAATTTTCTTGATGTCCCCACTGATATTATAGTTGATGTTGGAGGGCGGCAGTTCTCGCTACATAAGGTGATCTAAACATAACTTGAAACATGAGTGGCATGCACAACTTCACAAAATACTTGCCAAGCTCTATTTCTATTTATAAGCCAGATAGTCAAGAATAAAATTGCATAAGAAATTTTGTTAATATACCTATAATTACCGGGAGAAAAGACAAAAGTGATAAGTAATTTAACTTCACCTTTGTTCTAAGTTCCATGTCCCTACTTTTCTTCTGAAGTTTGGCGCAGAATCTTGAATTCAGTGGGTCACCTACAAGTTGCATTAAGATATATTACCACTTCGTGGCTTGTGTTTGCATCTCTGGACAAACTATTTCCTTCTAGTGTTCTCATTTATTTCTTGCAGTTTCCACTTCTATCTCGAAGTGGACGGATCAGAAAACTACTTGCAGAGTATAAGGATGCTGATGTTTCAAAGCTGGAATTATGTAATTTACCTGGAGGTGCAGAGTTTTTTGCACTTGCTGTGAAATTCTGTTATGGTATCAATTTCGAGATAACATCTGCCAATGTCGCACAGCTCTGCTGTGTGGGTGACTACCTTGAAATGCCTGAAGATTATGGCAAGGGGAACTTATTGTTGAGAGCTGAAGACTACCTTGATGGCGTTGTCTGCAAAAGCCTTGAGTTGAGTGTTAAAGTCCTGCAAAAATGTGAAAACCTTCTTCCCCTTGCCGATGAATTGAAAATAGTTGGCAGATGCATAGATGCAATAGCGTCAAAGGCATGTGCTGAACAGATAGCCTCAAGTTTCTCTCGACTAGAATATAGTAGCTCTGGAAGGCTACAGGTGAACAAGCAAACTAAAGGTGGAGGTGACTGG
Source organism: Thalassia testudinum (assembly GCA_037157565.1). Lineage (NCBI taxonomy): Eukaryota > Viridiplantae > Streptophyta > Magnoliopsida > Alismatales > Hydrocharitaceae > Thalassia > Thalassia testudinum. Next base: position 142,001,538 of record JAZHRO010000036.1, read on the forward strand.
TGGATTGAAGACCTCTCTGTTCTGCGTATTGATTTGTATCAAAGAGTAATAGAAGCCATCAAATGCCGAGGAGTTCGCCCTGGTACCATCGGTGCGTCACTTGTAAATTATGCTGAGAAGCTGTTGACAAGAAAGCCAGGTGTCTGGAGTGCAACTAACCAAACAAGAGGTGACATAATCCTTACACCCAGCATTGATGAGGATAGAATTGTTGTCGAGACCATCTCTTCTCTCCTTCCCATTGAGAAATTCTCTGTTCCTATCAGCTTCCTTTTTGGACTTCTCAGGATTGCCATCATGCTTGACTGCTCCATGCCCTTCAGGTTAAACCTCGAAAGGAGAATTGGAGCACAGCTCGAACTTGCCTCCCTTGATGATCTCTTAATTCCATCTTTCCAACATTCTGGTCACACCTTGTTTGATGTGGACATGGTGCACAGAATCCTGGTTAACTTCTCCCAGCTAGATGACAGTGATGATGACTTGGAAGGTGCATCAGGGTATGAATCAGATGGGCAACATCCACCTTCTCAAACTGTTCTGATGAAGGTTGCAAAGCTAGTGGATAGCTATCTTGCAGAGATAGCTCCAGATGCAAATCTTCGGCTACCAAAATTTATCGTTATAGCTGAGACTCTACCGGCACATGCCCGTACAACAGATGATGGACTATATCGTGCAGTTGATATCTACCTTAAAGTAAGTACATTTACCAACGTTCTTAATCATAATATTTAGTAGTATGAGTTATCAATAGTTTCCAAGAGTTGCCTGTGTTCCTTGATCCATTAGATCACTGAGTTCACATCACTGTAGCACAATTGGATAGTTTGTTTCTTGTATTTCCATGTGAAATAATTTTGCAAATTATATAGATTCTTTGCATCACTTCTCAACAATATTGTTTTTTGCTTTGCTTGTATGTATTCATATGGATGCCAATTATGGGAACGAAGCAACAACATGGTGGCATAGGAATTCCCTCTTTCTAACCACCCCTTTGACTTCTTCCCAGGCGCACACTGGATTATCTGAACTTGAGAAGAAAAAGCTCTGCAAGCTGATCAATTTCCAGAAACTCACCCAGGAGGCAGGTGCTCATGCTGCGCAGAATGAGCGCCTGCCTCTCCAAGCAAATGTTCAAGTTATCTATTTTGAACAGCTACGGTTTAAAAATGCTCTGTGCTGTACTTGTCCTGACAATGAACACAAGATTTCTTACCAATCTTGTCGTATCAGCAGTGGTGCAGTCAGTGCGGCTATGTCACCTCGTGACAACTATGCTTCGCTGAGAAGGGAGAACAAGGAGCTCAAGCTTGAGCTGGCCCGAATGAGGATGCGTCTCAATGACCTTGAGAAAGGGCACAAGTGCATGAAACAAGATCTAGAGAAGTCCAATTCCAAGAAGTTTGTCTGCTTTATATCAAGTAAAGTGGGCAAGTTGGGCTTCTTCAGTAACAGCTCATCAAGAGGGTCTCTCTCGCCATCGAGGAATTCGCAGAGAGCTGCTTCTAAACGTTCAGGAAGATTGCAGCTAGAATCTCAGTACAGCTAGAATCTTTAGTTTTTTTTTTTTTATTTAAGTCATATAGGACAATGCAAAGCGTCTCGCAAGTCAGGCACATAATGTCTCAATAATAAATGCTTAATTTGAACTCTACTAAGATATACCTATATGATTTTGTAATTGTGAGGACTGAACTGTCATTGTTTTTGTCCTTTAAACTATGCATGTATCTTGAAGGTTTTGGTTGAACAATTTAAGTACATCTCGAAAATGTATGAAAGCAATGTTGTAATCAGTCACAGCTTTCTTTTATTCTTCTGCTTTGTCATTTGATGATTGACACTGATTTCTTTTCGTTTCCTTGGAGCATGAAAGCTCAACTAGAAAGTATTAACTGGATAGATGATTTTGGAGGAGGATTCATATTTTGCGTTGGGGTGTTGCATATTAAGCTGTGCATGATGTAAGGTTGAATTTGTTGAGCACTACGGAGTTTTTCTTATATTATTTGCTTCTCTTATTTATTTTCTTCCTTTTTCTTGAACCTCTATCATAACTTTCTCATTAATCGTCTATTCAAAGACTATTAGGATTTGTTAATAACAAGATCCCTTTCCTTCCTCCAACATGGTGTCATCGTAGGGTGATCCCTAGATTCTCTGTGCTAGCATCTCCACTGAGGTTGCTGCTGTCTCCATCAAATAACAGCGCCATGACCATTGAACCAGGTGGCGTCACCCCAGGATTGCTGCCTGGTGGTTTAGATAATGCCCCTAGTGTTGCACCTGGTCTTATTTGGTCCGATCTAGATGATTAGACTATCATTGGAGTATCTTTGAGCTGTTGTCTGATTGCCACAAGGCCGACGAACCATCGACGGCCCTTTGCCATGCTGAACCCTGGCAATTTTGAGTTCTCGTCAGTTTAGGTCATGTTGGAGTTGAAGTTGTCTCCATAGTTGAGGAGGCTTTGTTGGAGATTTGAAGATGCTGGATATCCCATTTACATATGGATCTGCCTTCACGTTGGATGAATCCAACTATAATGGTTTGTTGACAACCTTCCTATTTTTTAAGAGATTTTTAAAATCATGACCCTGTAAACCTTTTTAATTACATCACATCCCATAAAATCAATATTTACATCTATATCCTTAAAAACTACGTGGTCATACCCTTATGTTAACTCGCCATTAGATGAGGAAATATTCCTTGGATATTCCTAAAGACCGGTAACTTTAGGGACGCAATGTTCAGAATAAATATCCCCATGCACTTTCTTTCTTTTACAAAAATTACATTAATGCCACCATCCACCTTTCTCTTTTTTGCTTCCTCCTCTCCTCCCCTTCTTTGTCCTCAAGCTCAGATTGCACCTCCTCGTCGGAGGTCGTGACGGTGGTGCTGGCATCGAGATCCTCGCCAAGGGTCCTCCTTTTTTTTTTTTTTTTTTTTTCAAAAATTAACTTTCATTCAAAAGAGGAAGAATATGATACAAGAGACGTAGGAAAACATCAAAACGCTAATCACCAAGACAAGAAATAAAAAGGAAAAGAAAAACAAACAACCAAAAATTCGGAACTGAACGATCTCTCCGAGGAGATCGACCTCACGTTCGTAAAATGGAAAGAGATCGAATGAATCGACCCTAACTCTCATCAAGAATCTCTATTGTGATAGCACAGAATCACCCGTGATCCCCAGGAAACAAAACAACGCAAAAAAAGAAAAAGGAAAAAAAAACCAAACAATTCCTGCCTACAACCCCGCAGCCTCCGCCTTCCGCGCCTCGATCACCGCGCCATCCGTCACAGAGCCACCCTTCGCCGCACCGAGCCTGCAGCCGCCGACCGACGAGTGTGAGCGACGAACACAAGCCGACCGGCGACGAGCAGCGAACACGAGCCGCCGACCGACGAGCGTGAGCGGCGAACACGAGCCGACCGGCGACGAGCTTCGACCACGGCCACGATCGACTTCGCAACGACGGTCAGTGATGGCGATCTCGGCGGATGAGCGACGAGCAGCATGCAGCCTTGCATGTCAGAGAGGGCCTCCGATCGTCGAAGCTGATGGCCCGGGGGAGGGACGAGGAGATTCCGGAGGTGGGGGGGGCGGCGATCAGGTGCCGTTGGCCGATCGTGGCCCCCAGTCGGCTAGGGTTTTGTGTGTTCCGAAGAGAAGGGGGACGGGGGAACGGAAGGGAGGACGGGGGGAACGATTCTGGAAAATCTGGTCGAACGGTTAAGGGTCCTCCTTCCTCTTGCACCCGCACTTAGGCCCCCCTCCTCTTCCTTCCATCCCCAGCATGCACGCGGGTAGTACGTCTTATGTATAGTGGTTGGATGAGTTACTTTTTTCTTTATATCCCTTAAAGTTTATTTGAGTTATGAATTGTACGAAACCTAAGCTCGCCCCTTTGCTTGGGCGAGCATCCTTCAAGCTCTTTAATACACCTTAGCAGGTGACGAGCCCCTCTTTCCCTCCCCCAGCCAAGCATCCTTTCCTCATTCCCTCCCCAGTCCGCCACCCCTCTGCCCTCCATATCCTTCCTCCCCAACTCGATTAGCCTTCCTTCCCTCTCTGCAAACAACCATCCTTCCTCCTACCCAAGTCGCAGGTAGGGATGTCAAACGGGGTGGGTTTAAATCGAATTTCGATAATATCAGATCCATCTCCATTTAAAAATCAATTCCCCTGTATCCACCTTATTTACTTAACCGAGAAAATCCACCCCCATTTATTAAAGAGAGAAAATCTACGATTTACGTATGGGATATTTATTTTTTCAATAAGTATCCATTAACATATCTCATATCTCGATTTATATATAATTAAGGGTTGTTTGACAAAATTTATATCAAAAGTTATCAATATATATCAACAAATAATTAAAAAAAAAAAAGTACTTTCAAATTATAAAAGTATACTATTTACTAAATTATACATGCATCTCATTATATAAAAAATAATTTAATGAGTGAATATAAGTTACTCTCGAAAGAAAAACATATCCCACAAAATCGAACAAAGCATTAATATTACACCTAAGTGGATATATGGGTTTGAGGACATCCTTTTCCATATCCTAATGTAAATCTAATTGTGGATGGTCCAGTAAATCTAAATTCTCTCATTTATTAAATGGGATGGGTAAAATCAACCCTAATTGAGTTTGGTTGGGTTGGGTCTCCACTGGGAATATTGTGTTAACATCCCTATTCCCAACCCACCACCCCTCTTCTTTCCTCCTCCCATGCAGCCCCAATGCCCTACAAATGGATGTAAAAGTTTATAGAAGTTAAATGGATTATTATTAATATTTATAGGGAGCATGGGTGTAGAAGTTCCTTTTTTCAGACTTATGATGAGGAGTTATATGATAAACATAGTTTGACTCATTTGCCGTCAACATCTAATATAAGGACATATATAGTGACAATGCAAGTTTGTAGGGATGCATTTTTAATTATCACCTTCTTGGAGATCAATGTAATCAGAAAAGTTTACAAGGATGTTGTTGTAAAAACCTATCTTTTTTATCATTGGAGATAAAGGAGTTTGTCCTTTTCTCACCCGTGCAAAAGGATTAGTATTTTGTATATGCAGTTCTTAGACAGTATGATTCACAGACGAGATAAATTATTATAATATTACTAAATAGATTTGTATAATCTTAAGGATACATATGCCAATAGAAGTCTTTCATGTTGTTTTGAAGAATCAAACATTGCTTAGTATTATTGAACAATAAATGTTCTATTTGAGAAATTGAATGCATGTAAGTCTATGTCATAAGAAGTGAAACAATCGGAGAGAAAATATGAGAGTCACTAATTTCTTTCGTTGGCATTAATCCTAACTACACCTTCACAATGGGTCAAATTCTTATGAAGAATATGAATCATGTCTCAAGAAAATCATGTCATTAGAAGAAATCATGGTCATAATCTCAATGTACCCTTATCCACTATGTTTCATACTATTGTCCCATTTTCATATTAAAGTGATTGGTCTTACAACTTGTTTCCTCAAAAATTGAATGTCACTCTTTTGGAAGAGCAAATTTCTTACTCCATCATTTTCCTAATAACCCATCATTTTCCACTTGCCCATCGAGAAAGATAAGTTCTATCAAAGGCTATAAAGTATCTTTTAGAGATATTCAAGAAGAGGTATAGGTGCTATGATCCAATCAATTCTTGACAATATGTTAATACAAATGTGACAAACTTTGATTCAGTACCATATTTTTCTACAACTAGTTCTCATACATTTCTCAATAAGTATGATATACTTCTTCTGCCTAGGTCAGGTTTCAGAATCCTCCCATCACTTATACTCGATCAATGTCCCTTCTCACATATTGTATCAGTTGGTTAACTTGCCTTAAATATCCTACTACTCTAGTAATAGGTGACAATATTGACTTTAATAACGTCGTTAATGTTGATTATGGTGACATTTTTGGTGATATTCTTGTGGAGTTTGATCTTTCATTTGTTCTGAGTAAATAAACAATACACTGTGAACCTAGTATGACCATGTTTTCTTGGCTCTTCATTGAGAGATTTTTTTTTTATGACCTAGACTCAATTGTACAAACTGGGGAGGAATTGGCCATCTCCCTCACACCAATCCTCCAAGTAATGCAATGATGGGGACTCAAACCTAGGTCTCTCCTGTTAAAGTTAAAGTCAAAAGCCATACCATTCAACCATACCCTGGTGGGCTCAGTGAGAGTATTTTCTTTAAACTTATTTGCATATGTTTCAGATGTGATGGATGCATTAATTGGTTGAGGTACTTGGGATTTTTTTTTCTTTTTGATAACTCAAAACCCCGTGCAAGTAAACTGGGGAAGACATGTCCCACTCATCACATGCCTCCCAAGTAAGTGTAAGGTTGGGATTAAATGTGTGCTGCCCTACCAAAGTCATGGATGCGGGCCCTCACCTATCCGACCATGCCCTAGCAAGTGGTAGTTGGGAATTGATGTTACTTATAATAGGTGTTTCTATAATGAGTAGTGGATTCGTGTTACCATTAAATGCAAAGTAGATGATTGCAGTACTCATTATAAAGCATGCATGTCTCATTGCAAAAGAATATACACTACAATATTGATTTCTTGGATACTTTTTTCCTTGCTACACGATTGAGTACTATTAGAATCGTTTCTATTGTTGTGGACTTGGATAGGTGATTATAGCAACTTGATATAAAGAATGAATTTTTATACTACTTGTTTGAAATTCATATGTAGGAGTCCCTTGGGATTTAAGGTTCAAGTGAGGTGTGAGAAGATCTATCACAAAAGGAAATATGAGGCTTGAAGCAAATACCTAAAGCTTGGTTTCATAAATTTCTTAAGGTTGTTGAGAAAGATGGGTTATAGAGATACTCTTTGTGACAATATAAGTCTAAGACCAATATTTTGTGTTATTGATCTATGTAGACAATATAATTCTTTTTAGTGAGTTGCAAGAGTATAACATAGAAAGATATACTTCTAGCATTTGTTACAAAAAATCTTAGACAAGTTTGTGATTTCTTGAGCATTGAGAAGGCTAGGAATTGTAGAGGCATTATTTTGACTCATAAAATGTATGTTATTGTCTCTTTTGCAAGAGATAAGGATCATAAAGCAAAGTTAACTGGGATTCCATTTAATCCTAATGTCTACCTTTAAAGGGAAAAATCCTAAAAAGCTTAATCCTAAGAGTTTTAGGTGCTTGATTGGTAAACTTCTCTATGTGATAGTTGACCTATCTTGATGTCACTCTTACCTTGGCAAGATTGATTAGTTTATAGATAAATAGACTAAAATGGCATTTGTGTTATGATCCCCATACAACTTAAGGCTACATTGGTAAAGACTTATTGTTTACCAAGGCTAGGTCACTTGATGTGGTTGATTATGTAGATACAACTAATTGTGATAGAATTCTAAATGATATAAAATCTATCACAAGATATTATACAATTGTGGGTGAAAATCTTGGAACAAACAACAAGAGCAATGATTTGGATGAAGTCAATTTTCCATTCTCTAGATATCCTAGTAACAACACCAATGAAAATGGTATGATTATGATGCAACAACCTTTATTGCAAGTAATTTGATATCCATGAATGTACTAAGTACGTTAAGGTAAATTGTCACTACACATGAGACATGGTCTAAAAGTTAAATAAATTTCCTGAGGATATGATAACCATTAATCAAGTGGTAGATATTTTTAAAAGGCCTATTCCTCGAGCAATCTTTTATGAATGTCTATCCAAGTTGAAGATAATAGTTATCTATACTCCAACTTAATTAAGGAGGAATGTAAAGTTTTCTTATATTATTTATTTCACTTCTTTTTTTTTTCTTTTTTTACTGAGTCCCTATTAATATTTTCTTAGGAATCTCTATTTAAGAAGGATTGGGATTTGCTGGTAATAATGTCCCTTGTTTCCTTAATCAAGAAGATAGGATAGAAGATAGAACAAAAATCTTGATTTGAATCTATAATAGGATGTGGTTATATTATTGGGATGACAACAACCAAAACTTCCTTATCTTCATCTAACAAGTCCTATCCAATTGTATTTATAAATACATACGAAGTCCCTAACTTTTATGTGCCAGTTTTACCCATGATACTCACTTTATCATGGTATCTAAAGATCAACAAGTCCATCCTCAACATTTCAGGTAGTCACAGCTTCCATTGTTGTCCCATTCGCTTCCAACTTCTACTTCGAATCCTCTATTGACTCACCTTTGTCAAGTTCTTCACTGCCTATCTCACCTACTACAAATCCTTCATCATTAATCATCTTTCCTCCTTTGTTAACTTTATTACAATTGTGGATGACTTCTCTTAGAATTAAGCACTTTATGGTCACCATCTATAGCTTTTTGTTGACCACAACTTCAATCACATCTCATTTCTCTCAATTCTCACTACTCACCCTCGCTATCCATCTTCACACCCAAACCATCCTTGCAACTCACACTGATCCTCGACCATCATCCCCATTCCTATCTCACTATACCCAGCCACTATACCACCAATCATCTCCATTCCATCATTTCCAACCATGGCCCAACCTTAACAATGTTATCTTCTCCTTGTTAGGAGCCTGACTTCCTCTCCCTATTCCTATCTTGTCTCTCATGGGTACATAATCTATTACAACTTTTCCCTCTATTTTGCAACACTAAGCTTCTCGCCAATCTAATCCATTCCTCTTCCCTATTATTATCCCTCTTCCATCCATAATCCATCACATACTCTCCTTCCATTATCCTCTATCACACCTCCACAAGCTTTAGATCTTGGCCAAGTACTCTAGCTTACATCTCCTCACCTAACCATGCCCGTGCTTCTTAAGGATCATCTAATCTACCTTTATTGCTCACACCATTGTGCTCCTTGGATTTTTAGTATCATGGAACCATGTATCCAACCATACTACAAGTTATAGTCTTTGTTGATAGTTCACCATTTTCTGGCTCATAATTTACCACTGATGTTGATTGTTCCAATTCGATCTCCACTAATAGCTCAACCATCATCTTTCAACATTTACTATTTCAAAAAATTTCATCATCTTTATCAAGTTTAGAGGAAGAATCCTAGCTATTCAATTAGTTCTTGCTATTGACATCTTCCCCATCTTCATCATGCAACCTTATTTCAAACCCTATAGTGCCAGTGAGAGTGCATTATTTCCTTTCAATCAAGCTAACTTTAACAAATTATTTGCTTATCATACAATTGCACTCTATGCAAAATTTGAGCTAACATTTTTGCCAAGCTCATTTTCAATATGCAATTAGGTTGTAGAGTTTCTACAACAATGTTGAATAACTTGTTCTTTTGAAGGTCAACATTATTGGTTATTCTTATACATACCCTTGGAAGTAGAAAATGAGTTTAGAATGGGATTACATATGGGATCACATGTAATGAAGCAACTACACAAGTGGAAGAGAAGCCTCAATAGAAGGTTGGTAAACTTGTTACCTGTGATGACCCAAATTGGTAGGTTGTCCATGTACTCACCATGCAGTTATTGCTAAGAGGCTAACCACAAGATCAACATTACATGCTAACCATAAATATGCAAAAGCTTTGATGCTTACACTATTATGAAAGTTAGAGTACAGCAGATACAAAACTATAAAGATTATTAGATAAACAATAGATCTTTCATTCTTGTATTATTCTATGCTACTTTCATGATCAAGTTCACATCATTTATTTTCCTTGGGTAAATAATTCCAAACAATGGGTGAATAGAGAACTTAATAAAAAAAACACAAAAAAGAAATAATGTAGTTAGATAGATATTACAGTGTTAGAATATGATTATCATGCTTATTGAATCATTTCTTATAGCTACAGGAAGATCTCAATGTGTTTTTTGGCTCGTATCCTTGTAGGTTGGCTAAGCAAGGCCTTGTTCACCCACTTGAATGGCAAAACTTCCCTCCCACCACCCCTATCTTTACTTAGCATCAAGAAAAGCAGTGAGATCCATAGTCCCAACTTCAAGCAACACAAGTAGTGCTAAGAGCAACTCCAATTACTAGTAAGCAACACAAATAATGTTGGAAGAACTCCCAATTGCAAGCAACATAACCCTGATACTAAAGGTAGGTTTCGTATCCTTCCCAGATTAAGATTTGGCCAAGTAAGAGGGTTCTCTCCTCATTCTAAAATAAATAGGTTTCCTCATACATCATTGTTAAGACCCGTGTTGTTTGAGCCCTTTAAGACGTCTGGAACTTGGGTCAGACGTCTGATCAGATGTTTGGCAACCTTCCCCGAGGTCGGGAAATCAAAATTTTCGTGTACGAGCTCGTGTTTGCATGCGTGCTGCGCACAGACAGTACGCGTCCCTCGTTTTCTTCTCCTTCTCTCTCCTCTCGCCTGACGAAAACCCTAACCCCACACCTTATATAAGCCCTCCTCCTCTCCCTCATTTCACCCACTTCCCATCCACTTCCTCTACCCTCCAGCGAGTGCAGCCGAGCGACGAACGGCAGAGAGGAGCGGCATGAGAGGAGAGGAGCAGCGTGAGAAGGAGAGGAGAGAAGGCTTGTGAGCTCGCGTGGGAGCTCACCGATGAGCTCACGGTCGGTCGGCGCGTGCGTAAGGAGGAGGAGTGTGTCAAGGAGATCCTCCCCAACACTACTGCAGCCGGAGCCGCAGGCGAGCAGGCGCGGCGCGGCCACGCGCGGTGCAAGAAGGCAGAAGCAAGGTATGGTTCTAGGATTTTCCCAGAATCAGACGTCTAGAGCGACGTCTGGAAAAGGTTCCAGAAGACTGAGAGGTAAGCTTCGCGAACGTACGCCTCCTTTGCGGATATAGCCATGCAGGCCGTTCCGCCGAGGAGCTGTTTCGTGACTTATTGAGAAGATTTCGCTTGATTTGCACAGAGGTTGCTTCGGGAATGCGCGGGACATGCCCTCCCACGCACTTTAGACGTTTAGGCGAGGCACCAAACAACAAGAAGTGTTTCCAGACGTCCGGAGAGGTGGTCGGACATCTGGAACTGGGTCCAGATGGTCCAACGGAGTTCCTGGATGTTTGAGGAGTAGCGCAGAACTGAGGTATGACTCTAGACTCTTTTCAGACGTCTGGAAGCTGTTTCAGACGTCTGATTTGAGTCAGAATTACTATTTTTGACCCATTTAGGGTCCGTTTGAGGTCCGATTTCCGCAATTAAGATACTGTTGTTTTCTGTATGGTTTCCTCTACTTGTTAGAAGATTGCCTATACTGTTCTGAGTATTCTCTTGTGATTGACCCTTGTGATAGGACCTCGTTTCGTTGCAGGTTTGGGGTTTTATGAGGCACGTGGATATGCCGATCAAGCCCCCACTACTCCTAGATTTACTGGTAGAGTGGCTTCCCCTTAATTTAAATACAACCTAATCGCATGTGTGTGATGAATGATTAGAACCTAGGATATGGCATGAATCCTAAGACTAGAAATACTAGATTATCTATATTGAATGAATGAATTGCATTCTTGAATGAGTAGATAGAATGATAACAATTGCCTGTAAATGAAAATACAGTTGCCTACGAAATATGTAGTGCTTGTGCTAAATAACTGTTGTATGTAATTTTTCTGTCGCACACATGAAATGACATAATATTAGCTGCATGTATATAATTTGAAAATGGAAAGGTGAATGTTGGAAACACGAGCTACCTGCGAATAAACCTAAAATGTGAACAATAAAGTTACATGTTACATGTGTAAAACCTGAGAAATTGAAATAGAAATGATGAAACCTGGTATGGAATGGCCTGAGGCATATGAGCATGAACCCTACAGAGAATTAGGAGTAGAGCTCCTGGAAATAATTGAAATGGAACTGGAAATGTCAGTGGGGAAGTGAGTTGGCCCTTGAGTACGGAGTACTAAGGAGAGCGACTGTCCCCCCCTGTTTAGTGCAGAGCGGAGCTAGCCGCCCATGGGTTGGGACCCGAGGTTAGGATTGGCCACTCTGTACCGACTTTTTAGCCCTCGTGTGCACTATATCGGGGAGAGATACTAGTGTAGGGAGAGAGCTAGCCACCCTACGGGGCCTGGGGTTCAGCTAGCCGCCCTACACCAACTTGTTAGGCCCACTAGGCAAACTAGGGTAGTCAGGCGAGGGTGCGCAGACTGTGGAGGGACGAGACCCCTGTTTGGTTCTTAGGGGCTAGACCCTTATTACTGAGAGGGCTATGCCCTATACTAGTTCCATGCTATGCTTTGAGCGCACCTGCTAACGGAAACGACTGACCACGTGCCAGTACGGGGTAGCTACCCATGCGCTTATCGCGCGTGCTATAGTCACCGTTACGTCTGTCCGTGACCTTAGGGTGGTTGACTGGGTGCAGGATCACCATAGGGGACTCTCCCAGCTAGGAGAGCACCACGTGTGCCTTCTACTCTTCGGAAAAGACTGCAATCAAGATCGTTCCTACGAGGAACGTGCGAGATCAAGAAAGAGACCTGATAAATAAATCAAGTGGTGAAAGAAAGAATAATTGGTTAAAGAAAGAAAGAAATTGAAAAATAACAGCTACCTGTCCACCTTTACTGCTTTAGTTAGTTGGTTGCCACTCTACTCAGCGTTCACTGATTTTGTGTACTCATAACCCTTTTCAGGTCTAAGTGTTGAGCAGCCAGAGCCTACGGCTGCAGAGGGTGCTGGGCCCAGTAGAGCCCAGTAGTTGTAGTTCTTTTGTACTCGTTTGTAGTAGTGAGTAGCCTCTTGTACTTTTATATTCTGTACTTTTTTGTTCTGCACATTATATTCCTGTACCCGTTTACTTTCCTACTATTGTAGTGGTGTATACCGTAATAGTTTACTTCTTTACTGCTGTACTTTTGTTACTGTTAGTTGCTAGCATGGTGAATGTAGTTTATTTTGCTGCTTTTTGGTTACTTTCTCGTTGAACGACTTGGTCTTGGGATCAGTCGAGTCGGTCCGGTCTCGTGTCCTGTAGGGATTCGGGAATCAGGTCGTAATAAGATGGTATCAGAGCAAGGTCGTTCCGAGAAGTGAACCAACTGACTTGAGAATAACCAATTCACGTGCTTGTAACTAGAGTAACCACCACAACGTACCTTTTGACATCTGTTCTGAGGTTCCTTTACTGAATGTTAGTTAGGATTGACAACTTCCTGTTCCGTTTTCGCATCTCCTTGCAGGGGATGCCTCGACGTGGAGTCATTGGGGTGGGCCGTGGACGCAGCCGAGGTCAAGGTCGAAGGGGCGGACGTGTTGAGCCCGACGCCTCGGTGGACCAGCTACTACTTCTGGGTGTTCAGGCCCAGGACCTCACCCAACTGATATGGGAGATAGTACGAGAGGAGCTCCACCCGCCTCCACGGGCGCCTCTCCCTGGGGCTGCGGAGGGGGAGTCCTCTATGGGACCATGAGACAAACACGTCGCTAGACTTGGGGGAGGGGGTGGCCCTCCACCACCCCCACCATCCTCTGACACTTCCGAGCACGAGCCCTCCTTGCCTAGAGGCGTACCAGCTTCCCCACTTCAGCGCCACTACGAGCTTTTCGGACAGTTCTGGAAGCTGAAGCCCCCCCCCTCCCTTCAAGGGGGATGAGAACCCAACCGAGGCGAAGGACTGGCTCGAGCAGATCGAGAAGGTGTTTGACATCCTTCTCTCCCCTGCGAAGTTCCGCGTGGCCTTTGCCACGTATCAGCTAGAGAGCGCGGCACACAGGTGGTGGAGGGCGGTCAGAGGTCAGGAGAGGGTCGAGCCAACTTGGGACCGGTTTGTCACCCTCTTCTGCGAGCAGTACTTTCCCCAGACATGGCAGGATCAAAGGAGGCGGGAGTTCCACACTCTCCGCCAGGGGACGATGACCGTGAGCGCGTACCGCACACGTTTTCTGGAGCTGTCTCGTTTCGCTGCGACAGCTATAGCTACTAAGGAGGAGCGCCTGTGGAGGTTCACCGAGGGGCTCCAGCCTGCTATCCGGGGGTATGTCAAACCCCTGAAGCTGCCTACGTTCTCGAGGGTGGTGGAGGCAGCTATGACATATAAGGAGACCAACCTGGCCGCACATGACACTAACAGCGGACGAAAAAGGCCTACCAGCCAGACTACTCACGGGGCCGACAAGAAAGGAGGCACGCGGCGCCCGCAGGAGAATCGTCACGTTTTGCGGGGCCGTCAGTGACTTTTGGGGGCCCCCGACAGGGGCCAGTTGCCAGCACTGGACCCCCGCCCAGCCATCAGCAGGGACATACCGAGGGCAGGAGTCGAGTTCCCCTTTGTTACCAGTGTGGCCAGCCGGGCCACATCAAGAGGGACTGCCTGTCTAGGGGAGGAGGTCAGCAGATGCTCCCCGCACCGAGCGATGGAGGACAGGCAGGAGGTCGTGGTTCCCAGGTGCGTAGGGGAGGTCAGCAGTCGCGAGGAGGGTACCGGCCAGCGGCTACCCATCCGATGCAGTGTGGCTGCTTCATCCGAACCTAGAGCTGAGGGGCGTATTAACACCCTGACACACGGAGACTCCAGAGCTTTAGGCTCAGTGGGTGCAGGTATGGTTACAGTTTCTGGCAGACTTGTTTACACACTTTTTGATTCCGGCGCCACGCACTCGTTTGTTGCTATTAGTTTTGCTGTCAGTTTGGGACAGGATTGTGTGTTGTTAGAGGATCCGTTTGTGATTAGAGGTCTGGGTGGTCAGCTGTTTGTAGCTGAGGAGGTTTATACAGGCTGTGAGGTCAGTGTTGGGGGACACAGCCTCCCTGCTGATCTGATTGTGATACCGATGAAGGACTTTGGTGTGATTCTGGGGATGGACTAGCTGTCCGCTTACCGCGCTTTGGTGGACTGTTTTGAGAGGAAGATCGTCTTCTCCATACCGGAGATGTCTTCTCTTGAGTTTCACGGACAGCCGGTGGACAGAGGCTTCAGATGCATTTCTGCACTTCAGGCGGTGAGACTTTTGGGCCAGGGGTGCAAGGGCTTTCTGGCTTGTGTAGTGGCAGAGCCCAGCCCCGTGGTAGACTTGTAGAGTATCCCGGTAGTCAGGGGGTACCCCGACGTGTTTCCAGAGGAGCTGCCAGGACTACCGCCTGAGCGTGAGATCAAGTTCGAGATCTCACTGGTACCGGAGACCAGCCCCATTTCTACAGCACCTTACAAGATGGCACCACTTGAGCTATGAGAGCTCAAGTCCCAGTTGCAGGACCTTCCGGAGAAGGGCTTTGTGAGGCCCAGTGCGTCTCCGTGGGGAGCCCTGGTATTATTTGTGAAGAAGAAGGATGGTAGCCTACGCTTTTGTGTGGACTACAGACAGCTGAATCGGGTCACCATCAAGAACAGGTATCCGCTGCCGAGGATTGACGACTTGTTTGACCAGTTGCGAGCTGCCGCGGCATTCTCCAATATAGACTTGAGGTCTGGCTGCCACCAGTTCAGGATCAAGGAGACTGACGTCTCCAAGACAGCTTTCCGTACTCGGTACAGATACTATGAGTTTTTGGTCATGCCGTTTGGGCTGACCAACACCCCCGCTGCTTTCATGGACTTGATGAACCGGGTGTTCAGACCGTATCTGAATTAGTTCATGGTGGTATTTATTGATGATGTGTTCATCTACTTGCGGGATCAGGCGCAGCACGGACAGCACTTGCGGATGGTTTTGCTGTATGCCATGTACAGCAAGTGCGAGTTCTGGTTGAGGGAGGTGACCTTTTTAGGTCATGTGATTTCAGGAGATGGCTTGGCTGTAGACCCAGCCAAGGTTGAGGCAATGCTCAGGTGGGAGAGACCACGTATAGTGACAGAGATTCGCAGTTTCTTGGGACTAGCAGGCTACTACCGGCGGTTTATCAGGGGCTTCTCGCAGATTGCACGTCCTATGACACAGCCGACCCAGAAGGACGTGCCCTTTTCTTGGACAGATGCTTGTGAGGCATGTTTTCAGGAGCTGAAGGAGAGGCTAACTTCGACTCCCGTGCTTACCATCCCAGACAGCAATGGCGATTTTGTTGTGTACACGGACGCCTCTTTGTAGGGGTTAGGGGGTGTGCTCATGTAGTGAGGTCACGTTGTCGCATACGCTTCACGGCAACTGAAGCCCCATGAGCACAGCTTCCCTACCCACGACCTAGAGGTGGCAGCTGTCGTCTTCACGCTGAAGACTTGGAGGCACTACCTGTACGGTGAGACTTTTGAAATTTTCACAGATCATAAGAGCCTCAGGTATTTGTTTGATCAGAAGGAGCTCAACATGAGACAGAGACGTTGGTTAGAGCTCCTGAAGGACTATGATTGCAGCATTTCCTACCATCCAGGGAAGGCCAAAGTGGTGGTTGACGCCTTGACCTGAAAGGCGCCCGCTCACTTGGCAAGTTTACAGGCACAGAGTTGGAGACTCATGGAGGAGATGGGCAGTTGGCGACCCTTAGAGTTACTGGGGCACTGTGGGGCAGTGAGTACGACACAACAGACGAGCCCAAAGCTGATAGACCGCATCATCACAGGATAGATGGTAGACCCGTACCTGCAGTCATTGCGTGACAGAGTACTGTCAGGGACCCTGGAGACTTCTCCTTTACTGACGAGGTGCTGCGCATGAGGGGACGTTTGTGCGTTCCCTGGGACGAGGAGCTATTGAGAGAGCTCATGACTGAGGCACACGGTTCCAGGTTCACCATACATCCCAGGAACACAAAGATGTATCATGATCTGAGACGTGACTTTTGGTGGAGGGGAATGAAGCGGGATGTAGGTGAGTTCGTGCAGCAGTGTTTAGTGTGCCAGCAGGTGATGGCCGAGCATCACAGGCCTGCAGGGCAGTTGCTACCACTTCCAGTGCCAGAGTGGAAGTGGGAGAGCATCACCATAGACTTGGTAGTGAGCTTGCCTGTTACCCAGCGAGAACACGACGCAGTTTAGGTAATTGTAGACAGATTGACGAAAACAGCACGTTTCTTGCTGATCCGAGTTACTTTGGGACCAGCACAGTTCGCAGAGGGGTATATTCGCAACGTGGTACATCTGCACGAAGTTCCGCGTGAGATTGTATCTGACCGGGATACCCGCTTTACGTCCCAGTTTTGGGCTAAGTTTCAGCAGGCCTTGGGGACACGGTTGAGGTTTAGTACAGCATACCACCCCCAGACGGACGGACAGTCAGAGCGCATGATACAAACACTTGAGGACCTTTTGCATTCCTGTGTACTAGACTGGAGGGGCTCCTGGGAGGAGCACTTGCCCCTGGTGGAGTTTGCATATAATAACAGCTATCACTCGAGCATCGGCATGGCACCCTACGAAGCTCTGTACGGATGGAGGTATACTGCACCCTTGAGTTGGGTTGAGGTAGGGACCAAGTGGGAGGTTGGCCCCAAGCTGATCCAGCAGAGTCAGGAGGTGATCGAGCAGATACACAGACGACTTCGCACTGTCAGGAGTAGACAGAAGAGCTATGCAGATTGGATGTGCAAAGAGGTGCAGTTTGAGGTTGAGGATCACGTCTTCCTTCGCGTTTCACCCATGAAGGGCCTGCAGCGTTTTGGGGTGAAAGGGAAGCTCGCGCTGAGGTTTGTGGGGCCCTTTGAGGTGCTGGAGCGGGTTGGACCCGTTGCTTACAGGCTTTCCCTTCCTCCCCAACTTTCTGGTGTGCACGACGTGTTCCACGTGTCCAACCTCAGGAAGTACGTCGCCGATCCCAGTCACGTTCTGAGCCACGAGAGTGTCGAGGTGGGTGACGACCTGACCTACCCCGAGCGACCAGTGCAGATACTAGACAGACCCATCCGAAGTTTGAGACGGAAGCAGGTACCCCTGGTGAAGGTCTTGTGGAGGAGCCAGAGGTACGAGGAGGCTACTTGGGAGCCTGAGGCGGCGATGCGAGAGTGGTACCCCGAGCTCTTTGAGGGTACGTCTTTTCGGACCGGCTTCAGTCCTCTTTGAGTTTATTATGCGTATGTTGTTCTTTTTCCGCACCCTAGCTAGCTCAAGTTTCAAGGATGAAACTTTCTTTGAGTTTGTCATGTTGTTAAGACCCGTGCTGTTTGAGCCCTTTAAGACGTCTGGAACTTGGATCAGACGTCTCGTTAGAGGTCTGGAAATTGAAAGTTTCGTGTACGAGCTCGCGTCTGCACGCGTGCTACGCACAGACAGTACGCGTCCCTCGTTTTCTTCTCCTTCTCTCTCCTCTCACTCGACGAAAGCCCTAACCCCACACCTTATATAAGCCCTCCTCTCCCTCATTTCACCCACTTCCCAGCCACTTCCTTCCTCTACCCTCCAGCGAGTGCAGCCGAGTGACGAACGGCAGAGAGGAGCAGCGTGAGAGGAGAGGAAGAGCAGCATGAGAAGGCTCCTTGACCTCGGCTCCCGTGCTCACCATCCCTGACAGTAGTGGCGGGTTCGTTGTGTACACGGACGCCTCCTTGCAGGGGTTAGGAGGTGTGCTCATGCAGAAGGGTTACATTGTCGCCTACGCTTCGCGGTAACTGAAGCCCCATGAGCATACCTACCCAACCCACGACCTGGAGTTGGCAGCTGTTGTCTTCGCGCTGAAGACCTAGAGGCACTACTTGTACGGTGAGACCTTCAAAATTTTCACAGATCATAAGAGCCTCAGATACCTTTTTGATCAGAAGGAGCTCAACATGAGACAGAGACGTTGGTTGGAGCTCCTGAAGGACTACGACTGCAGCATCTCCTACCACCCGGGAAAGGCCAATGTGGTGGCTGACGCCTTGAGCCGTAAGGCGCCCGCACACTTGGCCAGTTTACAGTTACAGAGTTGGAGCCTTTTGGAGGAGGTGGGCAGTTGGCGACCCCTGGAGTTACGGGGGCACTGTGGGGCAGTGACGGTGACACGACAGATTAGGCCAGAGCTGATAGACCGCATCATCATAGGACAGATGGCCGATCCGTACTTGCAGTCCTTGCGCGACAGAGTACTGTCAGGAGACCCAGGGGACTTCTCTTTTACAGACCAGGTGCTGCGCCTGAGGGGACGGTTATGCGTTCCCAGAGATGAGGAGCTGTTGAAAGAGCTCCTGACTGAGGCACACGGTTCCAGATTCACCATACATCCCGGAAACACGAAGATGTACCACGACTTGAGACGCGAGTTTTGGTGGAGGGGGATGAAGCGGGATGTGGGTGAATTCGTGCAGCAGTGCTTAGTGTGCCAGCAGGTGAAAGCCGAGCATCAGAGGCCTGCAGGGCCGCTACAGCCGCTTCCAGTGCCAGAGTGGAAGTGGGAGAGCATCACCATGGACTTGGTGGTGGGCTTACCTGTTACCCAGCGAGGGCACGACGCTGTCTGGGTAATTGTGGATAGACTGACGAAGACAGCACGATTCCTGCCGATCCGAGTCACTTTGGGACCAGCACAGTTTGCAGAGAGGTATATCCGCGACGTGGTACAACTACACGGAGTTCTGCGGGAGATCGTATCCGACCAGGATACCCGCTTTACGCCCCAGTTTTGGGCTGAGTTTTAGCAGGCCCGGGGGACGCAGTTGAGGTTTAGTACAGCTTACCACCCCCAGACGGACAGACAGTCTGAGCGCACGATACAGACACTTGAGGACCTTTTGCGTGCCTGTGTACTGGACTGGAGGGGCTCTTGAGAGGAACACCTGCCCTGGCGGAGTTTGCATACAACAACAGTTATCACTCGAGCATCGGCATGGCTCCCTACGAGGCTCTATACGGACGGAGGTGTACGGCACCCTTGAGTTGGGTTGAGGTGGGGACCAAGTGGGAGGTTGGCCCAGGGTTGATCCGGCAGAGTCAGGAGGTAGTCGAGCAGATCCACAGGTGACTCCGCACTGTCAGGAGCAGACAGAAGAGCTACGCGGATCGGAGACGCAGAGAGGTGCAATTTGAGGTTGGGGACCACGTCTTTCTCCGTGTTTCGCCCATGAAGGGCTTGCAGCGGTTTGGGGTGAGAGGGAAGCTCGCGCTGAGGTTTGTGGGGCCCTTTGAGGTCCTGGAGCGGGTTGGACCCGTTGCTTACAGGCTTGCCCTCCCCCCGAAGCTTTCTGGTATGCACGACGTGTTCCACGTATCCAACCTCAGGAAGTACGTAGCCGATCTCAGTCACGTACTGAGTCACGAGAGCGTCGAGGTGGACGACAACTTGACCTACCCCGAGCGGCCAGTGCAGATTCTAGATTGAGCCGTCCGCAGTTTGAGACGAAAGCAAGTGCCCCTGGTAAAGGTTTTGTGGAGGAGCCAGCGGTACGAGGAGGCCACCTGGGAGCCTGAGGCGGCAATGCAGGAGCGGTACCTGGAGCTCTTCGTGGGTACGTCTTTTCGGACCAGCTTCAGTCCTCTTTGAGTTTGTTATGGTTACTATGACGTTTTTTTCCGCACCCTAGTTAGCTCAAGTTTCGGGGACGAAACTTCCTTTGAGTTTGTTATATTGTTACGAACGCGCGGCTTCAGACGTCTTTTAAGACATCTGAGAGGTGGCCCAGACGTCGGACCAGACGTCTGGAACCCATTCCAGACATCTGGGATTCAGTTTGTTCGACACGAACGGTTTCGTCTGCGTGCCTGAGCGCGCAAACCTGCGAGCGCATCTCTCTCTCTCTCTTTTTCCCTCTCTCCTGCGACCGCAGGCTGCGCCCTCTGTCCACTCTCTCTCCTCCCCGCGCGGCTTTAAAATGCCACGCCCTCTCCCTCACTCTCATCACCTCCACCCCCTTCCTCTTCTCCTTCCAGCGGGTGCGCGAGAGCGAGCGCGAGTGAGCGACGGCGGCGACAGCCGCGGCGGGTGCGGGAGGAGGTGCTACGCGAGGGAGGAGGCATAGGCCGTAAGGGCTCAAGCCTGCCGGGGCAACGGGAGCCGACCGACGGGGGCGCAGTAGACGAGGGGTGACGCGGGAGGCCTGCTGCAGCTCGAGCAGCAGGCGGACGAGTCGCGGCGCGGCCGAGCGTCGCGAGCGGAGGGTGAGTCGCGCCCTGATTCTGGAATTTTCTCCAGAATCAGACGTCTGGGATTACAACCAGACGGCGGGGAGGACGTCTTGAGGACTGTCCAGACGTCTGAAATGTGAGTTATTTCCGTCTTTCTTCCTCTTCTTCGAATGACCGTACTAAGAGAGAGAGGAAATGGGTACGCGCAGGTTCTGGATTCGCATCCAACGCGAATCAGACGTCTGGCAGTGGTGCCAGACGATGGGAGCGACATCCAGACATCCTGGGTGACCATCGAACGACTGGGAACTAGGCCAGACGCCCCCGCAAGCTTCTAGATGTCTGAGAGACCACACAGAGCAAAGGTAACCTCTGATCCACTTTTAAGACGTCTGGAAGAGGTTCCAGACGTCTAATCTTACACTGTTTCGTCGTTTTCGACCCGTTTAGGGCCCGTTCGGAGTCCGTTTTCCGCGTTTCGAGTTGCGTGCTTTTCGGAATTAAATCCTCTACCAGTCTACAGTAGCTGTATACTGTTTTGAGAAACTCCTTGTGTTTGATCCTTGTGATAGGACCCCGTTCCGTTGCAGTCTCGGGGGTTGCGGAGGTACGCGAGATTCCCGACCGCGCCCCCAGTACGCCTGTTGTAACCGGTAGAGTGGCTTTTAAGTTTATTGGTATAATCTGTTAAATTATGGAACCATAAATAGCACCCAGGACATTGCATGAATCCTAGGAATGAGAAACTAGAATGAATGGTAGATCCTAGGGTGTTGCATGAATCCTAGGGCTGGAAAACTAAATTGTATGATAGATCTTAGGGTATGGCATGAATCCTAAGATGGGAAGAACTAGTGGAATATATGAATACTGCAGTCTTGGAAAATGTGGAAAGGAAATAATAGCTGCCTGTGAATTGAATTAACAGCTGCCTGTTATGAATAAATGAGCATGTCTGAGAATATGAGATGTATGAACGTGAAACTGGAAAGGTGAAACCTGAATATGCTGAGTTAAAAGAACTGGAACCTTACGGGGAATTAGGAGTGGAACTCCTGGAAAGAGAAAGGAATGGAACTGAGAAAGAAAGACGTGGTAGTGTGCTGTCTCTTGGGTACGTAGTACCAAGGGAAGTACCTGTACCTGTTTAGTGCAGAGCGGAGCCAGCCGCCCCAGGGACCCGGGGTCAGGACTGGCCACTTTGTACCGACTTGCTGGCCCTCGTGTACGTAGTACCGAGGAGAGCTACTAGTGTAGGGAGGTACTAGCTACCCCACGGGCCCCGGGGTTCTGCTAGCCTCCTACACCGACTTGTTAGGCCCACTGGGCAAACCAGGGTAGTCAGGCGAGGGTGCGCGGACTGTGGAGGGGCAAGGCCCCTATTTGGTTACTGTGGAGGGGTTGGACCCCTGTTACTGAGAGGGCTCTGCCCTGTACTGGTTCCGTGCTGTACTAAGAGAGAGAGGAAATGGGTACGCGCAGGTTCTGGATTCGC
Source organism: Thalassia testudinum (assembly GCA_037157565.1). Taxonomy (NCBI): domain Eukaryota; kingdom Viridiplantae; phylum Streptophyta; class Magnoliopsida; order Alismatales; family Hydrocharitaceae; genus Thalassia; species Thalassia testudinum. Next base: position 142,023,972 of record JAZHRO010000036.1, read on the forward strand.
ATCCAACGCGAATCAGACGTCTGGCAGTGGTGCCAGACGATGGGAGCGACATCCAGACATCCTGGGTGACCATCGAACGACTGGGAACTAGGCCAGACGCCCCCGCAAGCTTCTAGATGTCTGAGAGACCACACAGAGCAAAGGTAACCTCTGATCCACTTTTAAGACGTCTGGAAGAGGTTCCAGACGTCTAATCTTACACTGTTTCGTCGTTTTCGACCCGTTTAGGGCCCGTTCGGAGTCCGTTTTCCGCGTTTCGAGTTGCGTGCTTTTCGGAATTAAATCCTCTACCAGTCTACAGTAGCTGTATACTATTTTGAGAAACTCCTTGTGTTTGATCCTTGTGATAGGACCCCGTTCCGTTGCAGTCTCGGGGGTTGCGGAGGTACGCGAGATTCCCGACCGCGCCCCCAGTACGCCTGTTGTAACCGGTAGAGTGGCTTTTAAGTTTATTGGTATAATCTGTTAAATTATGGAACCATAAATAGCACCCAGGACATTGCATGAATCCTAGGAATGAGAAACTAGAATGAATGGTAGATCCTAGGGTGTTGCATGAATCCTAGGGCTGGAAAACTAAATTGTATGATAGATCTTAGGGTATGGCATGAATCCTAAGATGGGAAGAACTAGTGGAATATATGAATACTGCAGTCTTGGAAAATGTGGAAAGGAAATAATAGCTGCCTGTGAATTGAATTAACAGCTGCCTGTTATGAATAAATGAGCATGTCTGAGAATATGAGATGTATGAACGTGAAACTGGAAAGGTGAAACCTGAATATGCTGAGTTAAAAGAACTGGAACCTTACGGGGAATTAGGAGTGGAACTCCTGGAAAGAGAAAGGAATGGAACTGAGAAAGAAAGACGTGGTAGTGTGCTGTCTCTTGGGTACGTAGTACCAAGGGAAGTACCTGTACCTGTTTAGTGCAGAGCGGAGCCAGCCGCCCCAGGGACCCGGGGTCAGGACTGGCCACTTTGTACCGACTTGTTGGCCCTCGTGTACGTAGTACCGAGGAGAGCTACTAGTGTAGGGAGGTACTAGCTACCCCACGGGCCCCGGGGTTCTGCTAGCCTCCTACACCGACTTGTTAGGCCCACTGGGCAAACCAGGGTAGTCAGGCGAGGGTGCGCGGACTGTGGAGGGGCAAGGCCCCTATTTGGTTACTGTGGAGGGGTTGGACCCCTGTTACTGAGAGGGCTCTGCCCTGTACTGGTTCCGTGCTGTGCTTTGGGCGCACCCGTTAACGGAAATGACTGACCGCGTGCCAGTGCAGGTTAGATACCTGTGCGTTTATCGCGCGTGCCGTAGTCACCGTTACGTCTGTCCGTGACCCTGTGGTGGTTGACTGAGAGTAGGATCACCACGAGGGACTCTCCCGGCCAGGAGAGCACCACGTGCTACTTCTACTGTTCGGAAAAGACTGCAATCAAGATCGTTCTCACGAGGAACATTCGAGATCAAGTGAAGGATCTGAGAAATAGATAAATTTTGAAACAATAGAAAGACATAAATAAAGGAAGAAAGAAAATTAAAACAGCTACTGTACACTTTACTGTTTCTTTTGTTTTAGTTGCCACTCTACTCAGCATTTTGCTGACGTGTTACACTCGTTACCTTTCAGGACCAGGTGTTGAGCAGCCAGGGTCGGCGGCTGCAGAGGATGCTGGGCCGAGTAGGGTCTAGTAGAATTACCACTGTTCTCTTGTACATCTTTTTGTTCCACTGTAGTGAGTAGTTCTTGTTACCGCTGTACTTTTCTTTACCTGCAGTTCATATTATGTTATGAATGTTGTTCTACTGTTGTGGTGGTATATACTGTAGTAGTTTCTTTCCTTACTGCTGTATTTTCTTACTGTTAGTTATATTCATGCTGAATGTGGTTTATTTTACTGCTCTTTTGGTTACTTCCTCGTTGGACGACCAGGTCTTAAGATTAGTCGAGTCGGTCCGATTCTCGTGTCTCGTAGGGACTCGGGAATCAGGTCGTTACATGTATAATGTGTAGTACTATGCTATACATGTGCTAATACGAAAATACAAACGGCCAAGATGCCATGCCCACAAAAGGTCTAATCGAGTTTCTCCATCATAGAGTATCTATTAATTATAAGTAGAATCTTATAGAGTGATATTATATTATATACAATGGAGAAAGGTATCCCTACCTTTCATATACCTTTTCATGAACTAACCATAACTCCTTCCTTCTCTCCCCCTCTCTCCTCTTGGTGTTAAACCTAGTTGGGGTATAGAGTGAATGATTGGAAATGGAGTAGAGAGCATTTATAGGGTTGTCTATCCCTCAAGGTTTCAAAAACTAGATGTGGTATTAACCTTTTATATCCAAGTCACCACAATTACCCAATCTTATTATAACAAATATGCAACTTCAACAACATGAGACTCACCTCGACTGCCATGTCAATCCAAAACATCGCACATATGGCTTGTGGCTTTATCAAAGTTCATCCAAAGCGTATCATTTTGCTAATTGCACTTAATTATCTCTAATTTTGATTAATAATTGCTAATCTTGATCAATTGTTTAATTTCTATTAACACTCATTGTAATTAACCTCTTGTATAACCATGATTAAGGATCCATAATCATCATTGGTATGCTTTTAGCCTTAATCACAATTATGGAGCTTAATCCTTCATTTTTACCCTTGATGGATTTTTTTGTTTATTGCTTACATTTTGGTCCCTACGTGAAAAAAGAGTGATTAAAATACTTGTGATTAAGTCCCTCAAAAATTTTAATATAGTCCTTATGCTTGCAACCAATTTTACTTTATACAATCACTTGTATTGGGAATTGCATGCTATGAATAAGGCAAGCTAACCTTTCATATTCACATCAATTTTGATGGCTCTTACACTACGTAGACAAATACTTCTTATTCAACTATCACTTAAACTCTTTTGCATTCTATGTCTAGAACTTTTTAGTGGTTCTTTTTCATTACATTCAAAATTATAGTTCTCTACTTCAACAATTAGGTTTGTGGTTGAATCTATTACCCATTAATCTCTATTTAATATAGTTGTGGTCTAGAAGTAAGTTCCAATCAATATATATATATATATATATTGAGGGCACGTCTCGCAATAGGTTAAGCGACTACTGTAACTACAACTATAGCAGCCACGATTTCACCGACGTTGTAGTTTTATTTTGTTCCCCTTTTAACCTCTCTTTCTCTTTTTGTTACGTTTGTTTCCATCGTCATTGTGGAATTTTTTTTCTTTTTCCCCCTTTAACTATTTCAGCTCCCCTCCTCTCGTACGCTTGTTTTTTTCGAAGGATGAATTAAAAAAGAATCTCCTTTATGAATTGAAATTTAAGAATTTTTCACCTATTACAACTTGATTCCTGAGTTTCTATAGATACGAGATCGATCTGACTTGACTGATCGCAAGATCCAATCGTCTAACAAGAAATAATCAAAAAGTAGAAAAGTAAACCATATTCACTATGCTATGTAATTAACAGTAAAAATAATACAAGCAGTAAGGAAAGAGAAACTGCTAACAGTACATATCACCACCACAACAGTAAAATCAGAAACAAGGTACAGAAACGTAAAGGTAACAAGAGTCTGAAACTCACTACAACAGAAAGTATTACAACAAAAAAGCTACTGCTACTGGACTTAACTGGGCCCAACACCCTCTGTAGCCAAAGACTCGGGCTACTCAATACCTGGACCTAAAAAGGGTTATGAGTAACAAAGTCAGCGAATGCTGAGTAGAGTGGTAACCAACTAACTAAAGCAGTAAAAGCTAACAGGTAAACTAGCTATTCCAATGCTTTAATTTACAAGTTATTCATTTTCACCAATTGGTTTATATTTTTAAATCTCTTTCTTGATGTCAAATGTTCATCGTGGGAACGATCTTAATTGAAGTCTTTTCCGAAGAGTAGAAGGCACACGTGGTGCTCTCCTGGCCGAGGGAGTTCCCCGTGATGATCTTACACCCAATCAACCACCCCGAGGTCACTATCTAGATGTAGCGTTGACTACAGCACACGCAATAAACACACGGGTAGCTATCCTACACTGACACACAGTTAGTCGTTTCCGCTAGCGGGTACACCCAAAGTACAGCACGGAACAGTATAGGGCCTAGCCCTCTCAGCAACAGGGGTCTAGCCCCTCAGAACCAAACATGGGTCTCACCCTTCCACAGTCCGTGCACCCTCGTCTTACTACCCCAGTTTGCCCAGATGGCTAAGAAAAGTCAGTGTAGGTTGGCTAGCTTAGCCCCGGGCCAATAGGAGTTGGTGTAGAGTGGTCATTCCTAACCCCGGGTCCCAACCCAAGGGTGGCTAGCTCCGCTCTACACTAGAAAGGGGACAATCGCTCCCCCTTGGTACCACGTACTCAAGGGCCAGCACACTTCCCGTTCATATTTTCAGATCCATTCCATTTATTTCCATGAGCTCTACTCCTAATTCCCCGTAGGGTTCATGCTCATATTTCTCATGACATTCCATACCAGGTTTCATCATTCACATTTCCATTCTCAGGTTATACACATGCAGCTCGTATTTCTATCATTCACTTTTCCATTCTCAGGTTATACACATGCAGCTCGTATTTTAATCATTAACGTATACAACAGGTAATATCACATGTAACTGTTTAACTAGCACAGGTAATTCATATTTCACATATGCGTGCAGGTTTATAATTAAATTATGAAAAGCCACTCTACCAGACAACCCAGGAGTATTGGGGGCTCGAACAGCAGGCTCACATGCCTCAGCAAGCCCTGAACCCGCAACAAAATGAAGTCCTATAACAAGGAACAATCACAATGGAACATTCAGAATAGTATAAGAGGCCTTCTAACAAGTAGAGGAACTCTCAAGGAAAACACCGATAACTTGTTTGCATAAAACGGACCTCAAATGGACCCTAAACGGATCAAAAATAGAGCTACAGACTCAAATCAGATGTCTGGCACAAGGTCCAGACGTCTTAAAAGTAAACAGGAACTCACCTCAGGTTTTGCGTCAACCTCAGATGTCCAGAACCTCCTCCCGACTGTCTAGACCCAACTCCAGATGTCCGACCTCTCTCTCAGACGTCTCGGAGTGCTTCCGATAGTTTGGTAAGCTATCTAGATGTCCGAAACGTGTGGGAAGGCGTGTCCCACACCTTCCCAAAGCAATCCCTGCATGCGACAACAAATCTCCCGCAATTAGCTACGCAAAACATAGCTGTAGAGCGGCCTGCATGGCCGTATCCGCAAAAGGAAACATACCTTCGCGAAGATCTGCTTTCAGACGTCCGGTGTAGTCACCAGATGCCCGCTCCGACGTCTGGACGTCACGCCAGACGTCTAATTCTGGGAAAATCCCAGAACCAGAACCTCTTCCTGCTCTCCCTCGTCGCGTGCAGCCGCGGCCATGCCTCCTCGCCTGCAGCTCCGGCTGCAGCAATGTCGGGGACGACTCCCCCGACGCTCTCCTCCTCCCGCACGCACCGCTCCAGCCGTGCGCCCTCTGGCGAGCTCCCACGAGCTCACGAGCTCAAGCTCTTCCTCCTCTCCCCATGCCGCCTCTCCTCCTCGTCGCCGCTCTTGCACTCTCTCTCGCTCTAGCTCCTCTTGCTTGGGTGGAGAGGAAGGGAAGAAGGTGGCTGGCAATGGTGTAGTGGGGAAGAGAGGGAGGGGGAGAGGGGTTTTATAGAGGCGCATTCGGTGGAGGAGGGAAGAGGGAAAGAGAAAGAGAGAGAGAGAGGGTACTGTCTGCACGCAGCCGCGTGCAAATGCAAAGCTAGTATAAAAAATTTTGATTTCCAGACGTCTGGGAAGAGGTCCAGACGTCTAACCGACAGTCCAGATGTCTTAAAAGGCTAAGGACAGAACGGGTCTTTACACCACCAAATATATTTTTACTTTTAATTATTATATTTTAATTTTTCATGAAAAATTAAAATACACTACTTGAAAATTAAATCAATTTTTTTATTTATATAAAGTGAACTTTTACCTATAATAATTGATTTTCCACTTTAAAAGTAATTTATATCCTAAACTCAAAACTCATAAGTGAAAACGGATTTTTTATTTTCTAAGTGAAAATTTATTTTTCATCAGTGGAAAACTAAACACACTGGTATATTTTAATTTTTCAATCGGTATATTTTAATTTTCAATAGATAAAAAATCAAAATACACTGATTGAAACTAACGCACATTGCAATGTATATTTTTTTGCTTTTTAGCTTTTCTTTTTTATTGCAATATTTTTTTAGTCATAGAATTTTGATATGATTTTAATTTTTTTGCTCACGTAGCAAAGTGTAGGCCAAAAATCATGCCAAAAAGTAGAGAAACGCAGGTTCTGACATGACGTGTGTGCTATTTTTGTATCTCACACAGCATTGAGAATGTAGACCCACTTGATAATTGATATTTAATGTAAAGAAACAAAAGAGCGTAAGGTTTGTTATGTAGTGATCCCCACCACAATTAAAAAATCACCACACCACTTTAACCTAAAACGCACAGGTAATAAATAACATTGCACCGGTGATAAACTACTTTGCATCGGTGATAAATTATTTTAAGGTGTTTGCACCGGTGCAATCTCATTTTGCACCGGTGATAAATTATTCCAATGGTAATTTCACTTATCCAAAGTAATTTTACACCCGTGCAGAGTGATTTTGACCTATGAGTTTAGGATTTAGGGTTTAGGTTTATGGAAAGTAATTTCACATATGAGAAGTGATTTTTCACTTGAAAAGTGATTTTTCACCCGACTAAATCCTAAAGCCTAAGGTGAAAAATCACCTTTCAAGTGTAACATTACTTGTCATACGTGAAGAAATACTTGGGATTTAATTTTGCACTAGTGCAATCTTACTTTGCACCTGTGCAAAATAAGATTACACCGATGCAAATTAGTTTAAAGTAAGATTGCACAGGTACAATCTTACTTTGCACTTGTGTAAAATTATTTTGAAAGTGCAAATTGATTTTGCATAGGTGCAAAATAAGATTACACCCATGCAAAGTGATTCCAAATGTGATTTGAGTAATTTGCATTCCGTATCAAAATGATTTGTTATTGATTTCAACAATGATGGACCCCACCACATATAGTATTTTTTTTGCATAAAAAGAAGGAATATATGTTGAGATCACGTTTTCACAATTATACGTCAACTTTTGCATCAACTTTTATATTTCTCAACCCACATCCAAAAACTAATTAACAACGAAAGAAAAGAAAGGCATACAAAAATATAATGTTCCAAGTTCCAGCATGGTATCGCTAAGGAAAATGATTACTGAATGTTAGTGTAATGTACGCCCCACCCACGCACACCTCCTCCCCTCCCCCACCTCCCAACTCTATAATTAATCTTCAGTTCGTATATAAATAATTTGAATAGTCAATTTCAATTCTTATCTAGATTACCCGTGCATAGATAATGAGTAAGGAATTTCCTTCAAAATAAGTATTGCAATTTGTTATAATTAGTTTCAAATAACAGTTTTTAATGATGAATAATGGAAAATGCATCCCTATTGAAGTTATTACATAAACAAGCACAAGTGGCACCTCTGATGTAAACATAGGACCAAGTCCCTGTCGAGGAAGGTGCCATGAGTATAACGGGTTAAATACAGATCAAATACTTTGGAAGACCTGAACGTTCAGTCTGCCTTAGAAGCCGCAGCATAATCGGTTTCTTTTCAGTTATGATTTGTCGGATACCCATCAAACAACTCGTATCCTCATACTCGATGGTTAAAGGCAGACAGTCAGTTGACCTTGCAAGAAATATTGTTAGAACTATGCACGTTACGACTTTCGGGTCTTACAAGACTCTATCACAAATCTATATCATACCAATTTCTCAGAAGAAAAACCCATTTCTTCTTGCAGTCAGTTGACGTTGCAAGAAATATTGTTAGAACTATGCGCGTTGCGACTTTCAGGTTTTACAAGACTCTATTACAAATCTATATCATACCAATTTCTCGGAAGGAAAACCCATTTCTTCTTGCTTTTGGGCTTTGATGGTCAGTATTGGAGTACCAATGGGGAGTTGGATTGATAGAAATAAATGGAAAGGTCCATTATTTAGTCCTCCTTCAGCGTCAATGAATTGATTTCTGAGAATAAGACTGTGTACAAGTTTGATTTAGTATCAAATAAAAATATAACATCCATGAACAGTATAAAACATAGACAAAAAGGATATAGGTAAATTGACAAATTGTTGCACAAGGAGCCGGGGGGGCTTGCCTTCACACAAGTCAGCTTCCTGCTTTCTGGAAGTGTACACATGAAGTATTCCCTTCGTAGAATACAAGCTTCCTATCTATCTAACTAACAACGAATGATGCGAATATCGTCAAAGGCTACTCCGCTCGGACATGATTGTGGATGGAGCTGGACTTTATCCATCTTGCATCAACGTTGTTCCTCCATATTCTCGTTGTGATGGTGGAATTTTCTGCAGCACCTTTCCAGGAAGCCTCAGAGAACGATAACTGCCTGGTCTTATCAAGTTAATCACTACTGAAATATCGATTTCTGTGTTGTATGGATCTCCCTCTATATGATCTAAACATAATGTTCAAAGGAGTTTTTTGTTGTCTGCTCTTTTCTTTGCTCCCTTGTGCATACTCCGCAAACATGTCCTAGAAGGGGGGCTGTATGCAAATAGACCTGATCGAACTTGTCGTTCGAGCTTCCTCTGCCTTCCACTGATCCAGTTATTATGAAGTATCATGCACCCTTTCTTCCTACAAGCTGATCTGACACGGCGCTGTTCCCAGAAACCTTGGAAAGCTCCATTTGGAAATGAATCACGATCCAAGAAATGTACGGTCAGATTAGTTTCAGGCTCGATGCACCGGTCATTGCCAATACGATTGATGCCTCCTTCCCCACACAAGACATCATAGAAGCTAGGTTGTTCTGATAAGCCTGAAATTGATGCATGCTTCACAACCTTTTCCATAGCCAAGATGGTAGGAACATCGGATCGTGCGAAGTAGAAACCAGAATTTAGGCGCCTCGGTAAGTTTATGGGTCCTGCCCATACACAAAGCAGAATATATTAATTGAAAGGTAAGAGAATCATGAACAAAGGGGAAAATTGTTTCGGTGGAGATCGGAATCGAAAATCACGATGAGAATCAGAGAATCACCTGTCTCGTTGTATTCGTCGGACTGAGCTGCCAGAACTGCAGGTCCAAAAGATCGAAGATGCGGTAATGGATTTTGAAACCAGTAAACATCTGCATCACTTAAGAGGATGCTATATCCTAACTTCAGAATCTGCAAGACTAAACGGGACTTCACCTTCGTCACCCTTTGGAAGCAATTTGAGCCAAAGTGACAGCCATTGAAGCTGATGTTACTTGGAGCAAGTGGATCCATGAATACTGGTAAGCCCTGCAATATATTTGAAGTAATTTAACGCCGTTGAAAGTTAAGATATTCCATTTATGATGAACGTCAGTGCATCAGTTAAGGGTACGCAAGAACCATAATTCAATTTTTTGGTTAGCAGGTGAAAATTCTGGTCTATCACCAACTCTCTCTGTTATCCTATTTTGTTGAAAATCAGAACACTTTTTACCAAGTATTTTACTTTCAAATTTAATAATTTTTAACTGAAATCTCAAAATCAAGGGAAACCTATTAGAAACTTATGGTGGAAATTTCAGCAACAATGCAAATTGTGGTTGCAGTGAGCACTTTAATGAATTTGGATTGAAATTTTGGTTTCACCATTTATATATTGTGATATTCTTCATTTTGACTATAATTTTCTTTACGGACCAATTAAATGCTAGATAATCTCAATGTAACTCAAGGCATACCTGCAGCACGGAGAACCTGTACGTTTCCATATCAAGAGCAGCAACCAGAAAGTTTTGGATCGATAGCCGTCTTAAGCGGCACACCCAACTCATAAGCATGTCCTTGTAACTTTCTCCAGCAATTGTAAGGATTACAGTTCGATATTCGTCTGCTACTAATTCAAGGAGTGACTTTAAAGAGAAAGGTAGACTCAGTTGTGTTGGCATTTTAATATCAACTCTCTGCATTTTCATGATCAAATGATTGTTTCTTGATAAGTAGCTATCTTCCAAACCATCTCTCCTCTTGTTCTTCGTGAAATGCACGAGGAGATCCCACCTCAATAGGCTTGTTTTCTTTGGAACTTTGGGTGCTTGCGAGGAACTTAATTTACTCTCCGATGTGTTCATGAAGATGTATTTCCCTCTACATTTAACAAGTTGCACAACTTTGTTTAGCTCTATGTCACTCTGAAAATAAAGCGATCCATAAGTAGATGCGAGAAAGGAGTTGCACTTGCTCTCCCACAAATTCTTCTTGCTATCTTCCTCCACAAAAGTGGTTGAGGACTTTCTAGGTGAATAATTGAAACTTTCTGAATAGAAGCTTGAAATAGCCTCAGTTGCATCAATCACAAGCCTGAAATCTGATGACAATGCCTCACTGATGAGCCAAATATCATGAAGTCCTTTTTGATACAAAAATGGGGGGATCACTCCAGCATGTAGAGGAATGGAACCCCTGTTCCAGGCGAGTAGCGTTGTCTTACTATAGTTGCTTTGATGCATACCATCCACGAGGAACTCCCGCAACTGGCCAAAATTTAAAGTAGTTGTTCAAGTCCTTAATGTGTTTACATTAAGCTTGCAAAAGCAATGAAGAAAATGCAAGTATAGTACCTTATTAAAGTTTATGTGCTCACCATTCTCATCCAACCAATTTCTTTCAGTGTCATTAAGGTGGAAAGAGAAATTGGACAGAGTCTGTGATGCTGATATGAGTAACCAGTCAGTGTCCAGCTTGCACGCGTTGTGCAGAGCAGCAATGACACCGGGAAAGACGATAATTTCAGGATCAATGAGAATGGATATGTCTGAATTGTAAGCTTGCATCTTATGGATCATGGAATTGAAAAATGGGGTGCCCATGAACCTATAGTGACAAAAGAGATGCAAAGTTAATGGCAAGGAACTAGCATCTAGAAGGAAATGCATGACTGCTCCAACGGTAATCTAAAGAAAATGGAATAAAATCTAAAGAAACCAGATTGTACGAGGAAGCATATGGCTAGCCCACAGTAGCTACAGATCTGTGACAAAACAAAAGGCAAATATTTTTCAGTATAACAACAGTGTTAAATGGGTAGAAAAGTTCTACCTTTTCTTGTAAAACTAATGAGCTAAATCTCCAAGTCTCCATAAAAGGACAAATTGCAAGTCTGATTCAAATCAAGGATCTAAGCTACAGAAAAAGGTTCCCTACCTAGTCATGTCTCCTTGCCAAGTTAAAAAGCTCTAACTAGCATAGTCTTCTCTTACAGATACGGAGCCTTGCAGTCCTTGGGGCACCTTTTCCATGGAGCAAATGGTTCCATTAGCTGACATTTTTCGGTCTAATTGATTTTTTGGGCATCTCAGCCAAGTGGTTATGGCTGCTATTCTTGTTACATAAGCAAGCAATGGGTACATTTGAGATGCAGTGAGTGTGATACTAATGGTCCATGGTTTAACTATGAAAATTTTCTCAAACAAGGCTGTTTGAAAAAGCCAACTATGGCAAAGCCCCTTGGCAAAACTAAATACCCAACGGTTGTAAATGATCTTTAGTCAAGTTCCTTCTGTTGCCGCAAAATGTTAATGGGCATCTTATCTGGGTTTCTTTCTGATCCTTTCCTTAGCCGTTCTCAACCTTTCTTTGGCACTTCCCTCATCACCGCCCAACTTTGACACTTTTTTGTCGTAATCCCATTAAATCCTCTCCAAAGGCCAAAACCACCTTTTTTTCTCTTTTTCTTTTCCTTACTAATTACTTAAAATGACCTCCTATCACTATACTGACAGCTAGTATATGAACAAACTGAGGGACAAGAGGAAGCCCACATGCTAAACGATCAAGGTAGAAGTGGAACTTGCACCTAAATCCGGAGCAATTCTATAATGGCCAGGGTTTAGACCTGAAAATAACAGAGAAAAACTAGCCTCAACAACATAGTGCAAATGAGCTTGATGGACCTAGAGCAATCGCCTGAATTACTGAAACTTAGGTTGTCAAGTAATAATTCTCAATGCCTTATATCCTACTATTCAATTTCATGAGTTTCCAATGTGGGATTATTTTTGGAGCTTTATACGTAATCACCAAATTATACTGTGGTGTGCAAAATCATCTTTTATGCCCTGGTGGAAGAAACAAGTTTACTTTTACTGTCGTTTTATGTCCTATAAGCATTAATTTACAAGGCAGCAAGGACTTTCCTCCTGGAAGCAAGTTTCTCCTTAACCATTCATCACGATTTTGTCGGTAGATAAAGAATTATCCCACCAAACTCAATAATTATTTCTTGCTGATAACATTATGCCCAGTTTCAAATTCAAACAAGTAGAACTGAAGATAAAATCTCGGAGTTGATATCAGTCCATGGATTTCCTTGCTGAAACGGCAAAAATTCAAGCTTACGTGAAATCGATCCCGGATTCGATGGAAACACGAGGCGCGAGAGCTTTAGCAAGCACAAGAATGGATGGATGCTGCCCAAATAGTACAATGGATGCATCTGGGAATGCCACCAGCCAAGACCTCACAGCCAATTCCTGCCTCTCCATCATCGTCTCCAAAGAACCTCTTGATTGTGACATCAATGGCGTTGGAGCAGAGAATATGGTTATAGCAGGGCAAATATCCTCACCATCACCACCACGAGGAGGCGACCATTGTTGGCAAATAACCCATATGCAAGTAACCACCACCCCCACGAACATCCTCAACGTAAAGCCGTAGCTCTGCACATAGAAGAACCAAAAAAAAACAAAAATAAAAGAAAAGAAAAACAGATACATAAATGAGTGTAGCAGAGACCTCCAAGTGAAGTTCAAAACAAGATGGAAACTTGCATGCGTAATCGACATTTTCACAGCGAGAAACCAATTGGGTTCACCTCATTTCCCATAACTTACATAAAAAATCTGGATTTTTCTCCTTAGATTAAGGCCAAGTGACCGAAGACGGAGGACGTACTACTCACCTCATCCAGACCACCTTTGTTTGAAACCTTCCCCTTCAGTTTATCCACCTTGCTTCCAGCGATAACACCGCTTACGTTGTTACCGTTAGCTTTCCTCCAGCTCTCCGAGTTGCAAAAGCTCCTGATGTGATCTGCGGAACTACACCTTGCTCTCATCCCCATCTCCAATGCTCAACAATACTTGCGTTCATCTCAGTGCCATTCCTCTCCTCTCTTTGATACCCTTTGAATGAGAAGATCTAGTCTTCTGGGGGGAGAGATCTTTGACTTGAGAAGTGCGCAAAAGTGGAGCTTCCAACGCGAAGGGTTGAGCATGCGTGTATGTGCCTAACGATATGGCATTCCAGTTGGGACATTAGAAAGATCACGTGTGGGGACGAAGAGGGTGGTGCCGTTTTGCCGAACTTTGCGCACCTCTCCGTCCCGCCACCGAGGCAACGATTTGGATTTTAGTTAAAAAAAGACACTTTCTTTGGTCAACTCCACTTTTTGGTGTTGTGGTGCATGTCACATGCGGTGGCGGCTTTCTAGCCTCCAGGATCCGTTAGGTACGGCAGCGTTTCTTCGTTTCTTTCCTTTTTTTTTTTTTTTAAAGAGAAATTTTTCATAAAAAAGAAGTATCCTATGAGAGGACACACCTAAGAGGAAAGAACGAGGTGAAGTCTACCTCTCTCAACAGGGGAGATTACACCTCGTAGAAATAAGAAAATGTCAAAACACAAAGATAAGAAATAACGAAAAAAGAAAATGAAAGTGTCTGAAGAATTAGGAATTAGTCGATCTATCGAAAGAGAATGATCCTATGCTTGTAGAACTACAATAATAAATCGAATAAATCAACCTCTGACTCATGTCAGAAAACTCAGCCATGAAATATACGAGGTCACACATGATCCCAATCAAAATTGAGCAACACAAAAAAAACAAGAAAAAAGCCACACAACCTCAACAAAATGAAACAACCACAACAACAAACAAAGCACCACCCACAGCCACTGGTCGTGTAACGACCCGGTTCCCGAGTCCCTACGAGACACGAGAACCGGACCGACTCGACTAATCCCAAGACCCAGTCGTCCAACGAGGAAGTAACCAAAAGACAGTAAAATAAACCACATTCAGCATGAATATAACTAACAGTAAGAAAGTACAGCAGTAAGGAAAGAAACTACTACAGTAGGCACCACCACAACAGTAAAACAACATTTATCATATAACAAAAACTGCAGGTAAAGAAGGTACAGCGGAAACAAAACTACTCACTAGAACAGAAACAAAAAGAAGGTACAAAGCTGTGGTAACTCTACTGGACCCTACTCGGCCCAGCGTCCTCTGCAGCCGCCGACCCTGGCTGCTCAACACCTGGTCCTGAAAAAGGTAACGAGTGTAACACGTCAGCAAAACGCTGAGTAGAGTGGCAAACTAACTAAAGGCAACAGTAGAGTGTACAGTAGCTGTTATGTTCTATTACTTCCTTTATTTACATCTTTCAATTTTTCTCACTATTTCATTTACTTCTCAGATCCCTTACCTGATCTCGGATGTCCTCGTGGGACGATCTTGATTTCAGTCTTTTCCAAAAGTAGAAGTAGCACGTGGTGCTCTCCTGGCCGGGAGAGTCCCCCGTGGTGATCCTACCCTCAGTCAACCACCCCAGGGTCACTGACAGACGTAACGGTGACTACGGCACGCGCGATAAGCGCACAGGTAGCTAGCCCGCACTGGCACGCGGTCAGTCGTTTCCGTTAACGGGTGCGCCCAAAGCACAGCACGGAACCAGGGCAGAGCCCTCTCAGTAACAGGGGTCCAACCCCTCCACAGTAACCAAACCGGGGCCTTGCCCCTCCACAGTCCGCGCACCCTCGCCTGACTACCCTGGTTTGCCCTAGTGGGCCTAACAAGTCGGTGAAGGAGGCTAGCAGAACCCCGGGGCCCGTGGGGTAGCTAGTACTCTCCTAACACTACTAGCTCTCCTCGGTACTACGTACACGAGGGCCAACAAGTCGGTACAGAGCGGCCAAGCCTAACCCCGGGTCCCTGGGGCGGCTGGCCCCACTCTGCACTAAAACAGGTACAGGTACTTCCCTTGGTACTGCGTACCCAAGAGACAGTACAAACTACATCTCAGTTCCATTTCTTTTCTTTCCAGGAGTTCCACTCCTAATTCCCCGTAGGGTTCCAGCTCTTTATCTCAGAACATCATATGTTTCACTTTCCAGATTCACGTTCTCACATTCCATGATCTCAACATGATTCTTTATGCATAACAGGCAGCTGTTAATTAAATTTACAGGCAGCTTTATATATATTCCTTTCCATTTTTCCAAGACTGCAGTAATATACATTCCACTAGTTTTGCCATCCTAGGATTCATGCCATATCCTAGGATCTATCATACAATCTAGTTTTCCGGCCCTAGGATTCATGCAACACCTAGGAGCTATCATTCCATATATTTCTCATTCCTAGGATTCATGCAATGCCCTAGGTTCTAGTTATGGTTCCATACTTTAACAGATTTTATTAATACTTAAAACCACTCTACCAGGTACAACGGAAGTAATGGGGGCGTGGTCGGGAATCCCGCGCGCCTCCGCGACTCTCAAGACTGCAACCGAACGAGGTCCTATCACAAGGATCAAACACAAGGAGTGTCTCAAAACAGTGTATAGCTACTGTAGGCGGGTAGAGGAATACATTCTGAAACGAACGCAACTCGAATCACGGAAAACGGAGCCCAAACGGGCCCTAAACGGGTCGAGAAAGACGATACTGTGCAAAATCAGACGTCTGGAACTCCTTCCAGACGTCTTAAACGGTGGATCAGAGAATTACCTGTTCGGCTTGGTTCCCCGGACGTCCAGCAGTCTGTGGGGACGTCTCTCCTAGATCCCAGACGTCCGATGGTCACTCCGGACGTCTGGAGGTCACTCCCGCCGTCTGGTACAACTTCCAGACGTCTGATTCGCAAAGGATGACGAATCGGAACACCTGCGCACAGCCAACCCTCCTCCATCAGTACGGTCAGTCGACAAAAAGAAGGAGAAAGCGGAAACTCACCTTTCAGACGTCTGTATGATCTCACAGACGTCGACCTTGCCGTCTGGATATCAGTCCAGACGTCTGATTCTGGAAATTGTTCCAGAATCAGAACCTTGCTCGGCCTCTGCTCGCGACGCCGCCCGCGTCGCACCTCGCGCGTCCGCTGCTCCGCCCGCAGCAGGTCCCTCTCCGCGACGCTCTGCGCCCCCTGCGCCCTCCGCCGGCCGGCCAAGCCGCTCCCGGCGAGCTCGCCCTCACGGCAGAGCCCCGCCCTCGCACGCCGCAGCTCCTCCGCGCCTACTGCGGCTGCCGCTGCGCCCTCGCGTCCGCTCGCTCTCGCGCACAGGTAGGAGAGAAGGAGGAGGATGGTGGAGACGGGAGGGGAGGCGCGCCCCCCCCCCCCCTTTTAACGCCGCGCGGAGAGGAGAGAGAGAGACGGTCGCAGTCGCCTGCAGCCGCAGAGAAGATGCAGGATCGCAGGTCTGCGCGCACAGGCGCGCAGACGAATATCCCGTGCGAGCATAACTGTTCGCCAGACGTCTGTAAACTATCCCGGACGTCTAGTCAGACGTCTGGATGTGATCCCAGACGTCTTTACAGACGTCTGAGCCACCTCCCAGACGTCTTAAAAGACGTCTGGGGCACGCGCTCGTTACAATATAACAAACTCAAAGGAAGTTTCGTCCCCGAAACTTGCGCCAACTAGGGTGCGGGAAGAAGGTGTCCAAATAACCATGACAAACTCAAAGAGGACCGAAGCCGGTCCGAAAAGACGTACTCGCGAAAAGCTCTGGGTAGCGCTCCCGCATTGCCGCCTCAGGCTCCCAGGTAGCCTCCTCGTACCGCTGGCTCCTCCACAAAACCTTTACCAGGGGTACTTGCTTTCGTCTCAACCTGCGGACGGCTCGGTCTAGGATCTGCACTGGCCGCTCGGGGTAGGTCAGGTCGTCGCTCACCTCGACGCTCTCGTGACTCAGTACGTGGCTGGGATCGGCTACGTACTTCCTGAGGTTGGACACGTGGAACACGTCGTGCACACCAGACAGCTGCGGGGGAAGGGCAAGTCTGTAAGCAACGGGTCCAACCCGCTCCAGGACCTCGAAGGGCCCCACAAACCTCGGCGCGAGCTTCCCTCTCACCCCAAACCGCTGTAAGCCCTTCATGGGCGAAACACGAAGAAAGACGTGGTCCCCAACCTCGAACTGCACCTCTCTGCGTCTGCGATCTGCGTAGCTCTTCTGTCTGCTCCTGACAGTGCGGAGTCGTCTGTGGATCTGCTCAACTACCTCCTGACTCTGCCGGATCAACCTGGGGCCAACCTCCCACTTGGTCCCCACCTCAACCCAACTCAAGGGTGCCGTGCATTTCCGTCCGTACAGAGCCTCGTAGGGAGCCATGCCGATGCTCGAGTGATAACTGTTGTTGTATGCAAACTCCGCCAGGGGCAGGTGCTCCTCCCAAGAGCCCCTCCAGTCTAGTACACAGGCACGCAAAAGGTCCTCAAGTGTCTGTATCGTGCGTTCCGACTGTCCGTCCGTCTGGGGGTGGTAAGCCGTGCTAAACCTCAACCTCGTCCCCAAAGCCTGCTGAAACTCAGCCCAAAACTGGGACGTAAAGCGGGTATCCCCGTCGGATACGATCTCCCGCGGAACTCCGTGTAGTCGTACCACATCACGGATATACCTCTCTGCCAACTGTGCTGATTCCAAAGTGACTCGGATCGGCAAGAATCGTGCCGTCTTCATCAATCTATCCACTATTACCCAGACCGCGTCGTGTCCTCGCTGGGTAACAGGTAAGCCCACCACCAAGTCCATGGTGATGCTCTCCCACTTCCACTCTGGCACTGGAAGCGGCTGAAGCGGCCCTGCAGGCCTCTGATGCTCGGCTTTCACCTGCTGGCACACTAAGCACTGCTGCACGAACTCACCCACATCCCGCTTCATCCCTCTCCACCAGAACTCGCGTCTCAAGTCATGGTACATTTTCGTGTTTCCGGGATGTATGGTGAATCTGGAACCGTGTGCCTCAGTCAGGAGCTCTCTCAACAGCTCCTCGTCTCTGGGGACGCACAGCCGTCCCCTCAAGCGTAACACCTGGTCTGTGAAAGAGAAGTCCCCTGCGTCCCCTGACAGTACTCTGTCGCGCAAAGACTGCAAGTACGGATCGGCCATTTGTCCCGTGATGATGCGGTCTATCAACTCTGGTCTGGTCTGCCGTGTCACCGTCACTGCCCCACAGTACCCTCGTAACTCTAGAGGTCGCCAACTGCCCACCTCCTCCAAAAGGCTCCAACTCTGTAACTGTAGACTGGCCAAGCGTGCGGGCGCCTTACGGCTCAAGGCGTCAGCCACCACATTGGCCTTTCCCGGGTGGTAGGAGATGCTGCAGTTGTAGTCCTTCAGGAGCTCCAACCAACGTCTCTGTCTCATGTTGAGCTCCTTCTGGTCAAAAAGATATCTGAGGCTCTTGTGATCTGTAAAAATCTCGAAGGTCTCACCGTACAAGTAGTGCCTCCATGTCTTCAGCGCGAAGACAACAGCTGCCAACTCTAGGTCATGGGTAGGGTAGGTATGCTCATGGGGCTTCAGTTGCCGCGAAGCGTAAGCGACCACGTGACCCCTCTGCATGAGCACACCTCCTAACCCCTGCAAGGAAGCGTCCGTGTACACAACGAACCCGCCACTACTGTCAGGAATGGTGAGCACGGGAGCCGAGGTCAACCTCTCCTTCAGCTCCAGAAAACACGCCTCACAGGCGTCTGTCCAAGTGAAAGGCACATCCTTCCGAGTCAACTGTGTCATAGGACGTGCAATCGGCGAAAACCCTCTGATGAACCGTCTGTAGTAACCTGCCAGTCCCAGGAAACTGCGAATCTCAGTGACTGAACGCGATCTCTCCCACCTGAGCACTGCCTCGACCTTGGCGGGATCCACCGCCAGGCCGTCTCCAGAGATCACATGACCCAAAAAGGTCACCTCCCTCAACCAGAACTCGCACTTGCTGTATTTGGCGTACAGCCTGCGTCGTCTCAGAGTGTCCAGAACCATCCGCAAGTGCTGTCCGTGCTGCGTCCGATCTCTAGAATAGATGAGTACATCATCTATGAAAACCACCACAAACTGGTCCAAGTACGGTCTGAACACCCGGTTCATCAGGTCCATGAAAGCAGCGGGGGCATTGGTCAAACCAAACGGCATGACCAAAAACTCGTAGTGTCCGTAGCGGGTGCGGAAAGCTGTCTTGGAGACGTCGGTCTCCCTGATCCTCAACTGGTGGTATCCAGACCTCAAGTCGATCTTGGAAAACACCGTGGCATCCCGCAACTGGTCAAACAAATCGTCAATCCTCGGCAGCGGATATCTGTTCTTGATGGTGACCCTATTCAGCTGTCGGTAGTCCACACAAAGGCGTAGGGTCCCATCCTTCTTCTTCACAAACAGTACCGGGGCTCCCCAGGGAGACGCACTGGGCCTCACGAAACCCTTCTCCAAAAGATCCTGCAACTGAGACTTGAGCTCTCGCAGCTCAAGCGGTGCCATCCTGTATGGCGCGGTGGAGATGGGGCTGGTCCCTGGTACTAGTGAGATCTCAAACTCGATCTCACGCTCGGGCGGTAGTCCTGGTAACTCGTCTGGAAACACGTCGGGGTACTCTCTGACCACCGGGATGCTCTGGAAGTCTGCCACGGGGCTGTGCTCTGCCACCACACAAGCTAAGAAGCCCTCACACCCCTGGCTCAAAAGTCTCGCCGCCCGAAGTGCCGAAATGCACCTGAAACCTCCGTCCACTGGCTGCCCGTGAAACTCGAAGGAAGGCAACTCCGGAATGGAGAAGACAATCTTCCTCTCAAAGCAGTCTACCAAGGCGTGGTAAGCGGACAGCCAATCCATCCCCAGAATCACTCCAAAGTCCTCCATCTGTATCATAATCAGGTCAGCTGGCAAGCTGTGTCCCCCGATGCTGACCCCGCAACCCGTGTACACCTCCTCAGCTACAAACAGCTGACCACTCGGACCTCTGATTACGAACGGGTTCTCTAACAATGTATAATCCTGGTCCAAACTAACTGCGAAACTGTCTGCGACAAACGAGTGCGTAGCACCGGAATCGAAAAGCGTGTAAACGAGTCTGCCAGAAACTGAAACCATACCTGCTACCACGGATCCCGAAGCTCTGGCGTCCCTGTGTGTTAGGGCGTTGATACGCCCCTCAGCCCTAGGTGCGGACGAAGCAGCCACACTCTGCGTCGGACGGGTAGGTGCTGGCCGGTACCCTCCTCGCGACTGCGGTCCTCCTCCTCGCGCCTGGAAACCGCGGCCTCCTGCGCGCCCTCCAGTGCTCTGCGCGGGAAGTATCTGCTGACCTCCTGCCCTAGATGGGCAGTCCCTCCTGACGTGGCCCGGCTGGCCACACTGGTAGCAGAGGGGAACCCGACTCCCGCCCTCAGTGAGTCCCTGCTGTCGGCTAGGCGGGGGTCCGGTGCTGGCGACTGGCCCCTGTCGAGGGCCCCCAAAGGCCACTGATGGCCCTGCACAACGTGACGGCTCTCCTGCGGACGCCACGTGTCTCCGCTCTCGCCGGCCCTGTGAGAAGTCTGGCTGAAAGGGCCTCTTCCGCCCGCCGTCGGTCTCTCGCGCGGACGGGTTGGTCTCCTCGTAAGTCATGGCTGCCTCTACCACCCTCGAAAACGTCGGCAGCTTCAGGGGTTTGACATACCCCCGGATCGCAGGCCGGAGCCCCTCGGTGAACCTCCAAAGGCGCTCCTCCTCAGTGGCTACCGCTGTCGCTGCAAAGCGGGACAGCTCCAAGAAACGCGTGCGGTACGCGCTCACGGTCATCGTCCCTTGGCGGAGAGTGTGGAACTCCCGCCTTCTCTGGTCCTGCCACGTCTGGGGAAAGTACTGCTCGCAGAAGAGGGTGACGAACTGGTCCCACGTCGGCTCGTCCCTCTCCTGTCCCCGGACCGCCCTCCACCACCGGTGTGCCGCACTCTCCAGCTGGTACGTGGCAAAGGCCACGCGACACTCCACCGGGGGGCGAAGGGTGTCGAAGATCTTCTCCAGCTGCTCAAGCCAGTCCTCTGCCTCGGTCGGGTCCTCATCCCCCTTGAAGGAGGGGGGCTTCAGCTTCCGGAACTGTCCGAAAAGCTCGAAGTGGTGCTGTAGGGGAGGTGCTGGTGCACCTCCAGGCGAAGGTGCCTCGTGTACAGAAGTGTCGGAGGAAGGTGGGGGCGGCAGGGGCCCATCCCCTCCCTCGTGTCCAGCGCCGCGTCCGTCGCGTGGCCCCACAGAGGACTCCCCCTCTGCAACCCCAGGAGGAGGTGCTCGGGGCGGTGGGTGGAGCTCCTCTCTTACAATATCCCGTATCAGTCTGGCGAGGTCCTGGGCCTGGATGCCAGGGAGTGGTGGCTGGTCCACCGAGACGTCAATGACAGCACGTCCACCTCGCCGACCTCGCCCTCGGCCACGCCCGCGGCCAGTCTCGCCAGTCCCACGACGAGGCATCTCCTGCAAGGAGACGCGAAACAAAACGGAAACGTCAAAACAGACGGTACCTAACAACACTTCTAAGAGCTCAAGTCAAGAGATATGTTGTGGTGGCTACTCTAGCTATAAACATGTGAATTGGTTATTTTCCAGTCAATTGATTCACTTCTCGGGATGACCTTGCTCTGATACCATCTTGTAACGACCCGGTTCCCGAGTCCCTACGAGACACGAGAACCGGACCGACTCGACTAATCCCAAGACCCAGTCGTCCAACGAGGAAGTAACCAAAAGACAGTAAAATAAACCACATTCAGCATGAATATAACTAACAGTAAGAAAGTACAGCAGTAAGGAAAGAAACTACTACAGTAGGCACCACCACAACAGTAAAACAACATTTATCATATAACAAAAACTGCAGGTAAAGAAGGTACAGCGGAAACAAAACTACTCACTAGAACAGAAACAAAAAGAAGGTACAAAGCTGTGGTAACTCTACTGGACCCTACTCGGCCCAGCGTCCTCTGCAGCCGCCGACCCTGGCTGCTCAACACCTGGTCCTGAAAAAGGTAACGAGTGTAACACGTCAGCAAAACGCTGAGTAGAGTGGCAAACTAACTAAAGGCAACAGTAGAGTGTACAGTAGCTGTTATGTTCTATTACTTCCTTTATTTACATCTTTCAATTTTTCTCACTATTTCATTTACTTCTCAGATCCCTTACCTGATCTCGGATGTCCTCGTGGGACGATCTTGATTTCAGTCTTTTCCAAAAGTAGAAGTAGCACGTGGTGCTCTCCTGGCCGGGAGAGTCCCCCGTGGTGATCCTACCCTCAGTCAACCACCCCAGGGTCACTGACAGACGTAACGGTGACTACGGCACGCGCGATAAGCGCACAGGTAGCTAGCCCGCACTGGCACGCGGTCAGTCGTTTCCGTTAACGGGTGCGCCCAAAGCACAGCACGGAACCAGGGCAGAGCCCTCTCAGTAACAGGGGTCCAACCCCTCCACAGTAACCAAACCGGGGCCTTGCCCCTCCACAGTCCGCGCACCCTCGCCTGACTACCCTGGTTTGCCCTAGTGGGCCTAACAAGTCGGTGAAGGAGGCTAGCAGAACCCCGGGGCCCGTGGGGTAGCTAGTACTCTCCTAACACTACTAGCTCTCCTCGGTACTACGTACACGAGGGCCAACAAGTCGGTACAGAGCGGCCAAGCCTAACCCCGGGTCCCTGGGGCGGCTGGCCCCACTCTACACTAAAACAGGTACAGGTACTTCCCTTGGTACTGCGTACCCAAGAGACAGTACAAACTACATCTCAGTTACATTCCTTTTCTTTCCAGGAGTTCCACTCCTAATTCCCCGTAGGGTTCCAGCTCTTTATCTCAGAACATCATATGTTTCACTTTCCAGATTCACGTTCTCACATTCCATGATCTCAACATGATTCTTTATGCATAACAGGCAGCTGTTAATTAAATTTACAGGCAGCTTTATATATATTCCTTTCAATTTTTCCAAGACTGCAGTAATATACATTCCACTAGTTTTGCCATCCTAGGATTCATGCCATATCCTAGGATCTATCATACAATCTAGTTTTCCGGCCCTAGGATTCATGCAACACCTAGGAGCTATCATTCCATATATTTCTCATTCCTAGGATTCATGCAATGCCCTAGGTTCTAGTTATGGTTCCATACTTTAACAGATTTTATTAATACTTAAAACCACTCTACCAGGTACAACGGAAGTAATGGGGGCGTGGTCGGGAATCCCGCGCGCCTCCGCGACTCTCAAGACTGCAACCGAACGAGGTCCTATCACAAGGATCAAACACAAGGAGTGTCTCAAAACAGTGTATAGCTACTGTAGGCGGGTAGAGGAATACATTCTGAAACGAACGCAACTCGAATCGCGGAAAACGGAGCCCAAACGGGCCCTAAACGGGTCGAGAAAGACGATACTGTGCAAAATCAGACGTCTGGAACTCCTTCCAGACGTCTTAAACGGTGGATCAGAGAATTACCTGTTCGGCTTGGTTCCCCGGACGTCCAGCAGTCTGTGGGGACGTCTCTCCTAGATCCCAGACGTCCGATGGTCACTCCGGACGTCTGGAGGTCACTCCCGCCGTCTGGTACAACTTCCAGACGTCTGATTCGCAAAGGATGACGAATCGGAACACCTGCGCACAGCCAACCCTCCTCCATCAGTACGGTCAGTCGACAAAAAGAAGGAGAAAGCGGAAACTCACCTTTCAGACGTCTGTATGATCTCACAGACGTCGACCTTGCCGTCTGGATATCAGTCCAGACGTCTGATTCTGGAAATTTTTCCAGAATCAGAACCTTGCTCGGCCTCCGCTCGCGACGCCGCCCGCGTCGCACCTCGCGCGTCCGCTGCTCCGCCCGCAGCAGGTCCCTCTCCGCGACGCTCTGCGCCCCCTGCGCCCTCCGCCGGCCGGCCAAGCCGCTCCCGGCGAGCTCGCCCTCACGGCAGAGCCCCGCCCTCGCACGCCGCAGCTCCTCCGCGCCTACTGCGGCTGCCGCTGCACCGTCACGTCCGCTCGCTCTCGCGCACAGGTAGGAGAGAAGGAGGAGGATGGTGGAGACGGGAGGGGAGGCGCGCCCCCCCCCTTTTAACGCCGCGCGGAGAGGAGAGAGAGAGACGGTCGCAGTCGCCTGCAGCCGCAGAGAAGATGCAGGATCGCAGGTCTGCGCGCACAGGCGCGCAGACGAATATCCCATGCGAGCATAACTGTTCGCCAGACGTCTGTAAACTATCCCGGACGTCTGGTCAGACGTCTGGATGTGATCCCAGACGTCTTTACAGACGTCTGGGACACCTCCCAGACGTCTTAAAAGACGTCTGGGGCACGCGCTCGTTACAGGTCGCTTAGCAATTACCGCACTCCTCTGCATGATCTCAACAACAGTGCGAGCACAGCCTCACACTCCTAGATCCCCACATCACAGAAGCCACGTGATGATCTCCGCATCGCCAAACAAAACCACATTCACAACTGTCTGCCTCGAACACATCGACCACCACCGAACCACGAGACATGACCGACCGCCCAGCCATCAAGCCACAACCTCGCACCAAACCGCCGCACCTCAAGCACGCTCCGACCTCGCACCCCAATCACGCAACCAACCAACCTCAAGTGCGACCACGCCACAATCGCATCCTCCCTGATTGATTACAGCCGACAAATGATGCGTAGCAAGTGAGGAGCAGCAAAAGACGCTAGCGAGCAGCAAGCACAGAGTGACCGACGGCAACCTCAAACGACGACGAGGAGCTGCGATTGGTCTTGCATGTCGGCGATCAGCTCCGTAGACGTCGAAGATGCATGGTCGGAGAAGGGAGGAACCAGAGGCGAGGGGGGCCGATCGGCTGAGAATGGCCGATCAGGGCCCCATGGAGGTGGCTAGGGTTTGTATTGGAGGAGAGGAGAGGGTGGGCATCCCACGACCAGAGAGGTGTTGACAGAAGATCTTACTAGAAACTACTGCTGCTCAGCAGATATGGCAGCATTTTCTTTAAGGGCGTTTTTGATACATGAAATAAATTATTTTCGTGTCTAATTTCACATTTGACATGTCCAATTTCAAAATCGTGTAATTCTGGAATTAGGTAATTCTTCCCCTCTCGGAGGAATTATCTAATTTCATACGATAATTCCACCTACTTCTTTTCAATTAAGTTTCTCCTTATTCCACTAACTTATTACACTAAACAAACATTTCAAATGAAACAAAATTTCTTAATTTCTTTGACAAAATAACAATCCAACCTAACGATTGGGTGAAATAAAATTCTTTAATTCCTCTATTCATCCTACTTTTAATTTTTATTCCCCTAGATAATTCTCTTTATCGAACAGCACCGAAGAGATGTCATGATGATGGCCCCAAATTTCAACTATGGTTTCCATATGCTCCCTGAGAACTCGGGGCACTACCCCTTGCAAAAAAAGGTAACCACATCGGCTCACCGGGACATGGTCAAATGAGGGGAACTCTTGCATCAATGCATTCTCCCCCGCGAGAGATCAAGCAAGAGGAATGAGTTGGGAGTTAAGCTTTTAGGTGGAGGAAATGATCAAGCGTGTTGCTCTTTATACGCCCAGGGACCTTGTTGGTAGTATTAAAAGTTTTGGGACTCCGTAGGAATGAGGTTATGTATGTCCCACTCAGTGATGGAACCAGGAATTTTAATTAAAAGGCAGCGAACTTATAAGGCACTTATCATAATTAGATTATATAAATAGATTTTGCAAAACTAACAATAATTTTATAATAGATAACATTATACGAAAGGAAATGCACCCCAAGGTTTCCCCACCAAGACTAATCTAATAGTTCTAGATTTCTTAACATTCAACCACAACGATAATGGTACCTAGAAATAACACTGTCCACCTATTCTGACCACCTCTTTGTAAAGTTTGATTTGATTTCATATAAATAGAAGAGGTTGACAAATAATCTGCTAATAGATTAAGCAAATCCAAGATGTACCAAAAGGAGCAGTTCAATGAGAAAGGATCAGAGTATCTGAGTTTGAAATTTGTCTTTGTTGTGAAAAATAGAGAATTGATTATTAGGGATTTAATAATAGCATCAACCCTAGAATTTTCTTTGAGAAATTTAAAATAAAATCTTCTTTTCCATAAAAGTTATCCCTAATTGACTTACCATTGTGGAAAGCTAAAACTTTCCAATAATTAGTACTTGTAACATACCTTAAATATGAAAAGCAATGACGAGGAGGTCTAACATTTGATAAAGGACGTATGCAATACATTTTTTTTTTTGAAAAAGACATGTATAATAAAAAGGAAAGAAAGGTATATCCTTGCAAGGATCATGACTTAAATAAAAAATTATCATATGCTAATGCAAGAAATTTAAAAAAAATGAAGGGAGGAAGGGTGTTGCCCTCTCTCCTAATTCGGCCACTACTTCTACTTACTTACTTAGTGCCCGGCTCTTTAACATAATTTTAAGAAAGAACAAATTACAAGAAAGAGAAGTTACAAAGACTTAATTGCTCTTTGGTCTTCAAAGATTAGTCTCCTTTTGACTTTAAAACCCAAGCTTCTTGCAATTAATCTTCAAGCCAAAGCCATGAGTATTTAAGTATTCACATTAGGTCTACAAAAAGATTTAATATCCTTGCAAAAAAGCTTACTATTAATACAACAAACATATGTTTATTTTATTTAATGCTAATTTCCCTTTCGTAAATCATCAAGACAAAGGGCTAACATTAAAAAGTATAAATTTCAAAGAAAATAAGGGAACTTAAGTGCAAAGGGAGATCTAAGTCAAGCTCAAAGTACACTTAGCCAAAGCTTCCATAAGTGATGTTACTCAAGAATGCTCAAGGTTGGAGAATGCAAGCAAGCAAGCCCATTTTCAAAGTTGAAAATGTAAACTCAAGTATGGTTGTAAAAACTCAAGGAACGAGAAACAAAGTTGTTGGACAAATGATTTGTCCAATAGTATCATAGAACCATGAAAAGTGGTTGTTCAGAACTTTGATTCGAGAAATGTTGTGATGCCCAAAAATCAAATAATAAGAATCAATTGAAACAACTTAAACTGAAACCACATGGGAATAGCTGGTTTCCTCCCATTTCGAGGTCCTAACGATTGTCGAGATTACCACTTGGGCAATGTAGCATAACACTTGACATGTTGTGCCTAATACTATAAATCCCAATGTGACGAGATTCGTTTCTTCTCAGCTGGCAAATTAGGCCCTCATCACCGAGAACACCAAATTGTCATGTGCAACACAAACCCTTCACGACCCTCACTTCCCAACTCCAAAAATTGGCCATATGGATCAAGAAACCTACAACCAACATAATTTGGGCATCTAAACAACTTGCTAGACGTCCAAAAAGCCTCCTAGAAGTTTGATGGTGATGTAGGATGTCCAAGATGAGAGCCTGGAATCTAAAAGGATGGCTGGACTTTTGATCAGAGTCCTAGTCGTCCAAGAATAAAGGTGAAGGAAGTAGGGTAACATTGCTCTTCTCCTTCGTCTCTCTCACGATAAAGTTGGGATCAATTGAACACAATGAATTCGATTAGGGTTTTCCAACCTTGCCTTGGGAGATATATATAGGGAATCCCAGTAATCCTAATATGATAGGGACTATTGGATCAAATCCAATGGTTGGGAGTAATCCTATGTGATTATTTGCATGATTGGGCCTTCAATTAATCTAGCCATTTGGATTTTAGTACCTAAAGTGTATTTAATTTCTATCAAAATCCTTTTGGACCAAGACCAAACCTTTTTAGCCTAATTAAATGCTCAATCAAATACTATTTAACTCCTTAAGTAATATTTGATTTCTCTACAAATAGGAGCCCACAAAAATCATTATTGATTTTATCATACCAATAATGAACTGTTTAGGATTTAAGATTTATAACACTACACCTCCCTTAGATATTTTAGATACCTATAAATTCTTCACACTTGAAGTTATGTAACCGCAAGGATTAATTTCCAAATTCATTGTCCTCTCTACCAAGGGTTCCATATATTTATGTTCTCCTTGTATCATTGGAACGAGAACGAAGACCAGCTTCTTTTCAAAAGGATTGTCTTCTTCTTTTTCATATATGGGTCACTAATTAGGACTTGTATGACCATGTATGAAATTTTGTACATCCCAATATACACGGAGTGAGCCTATGTCTTTTAATCCACTATATACACTTACAATAGTAGATCTATGTGATCTCTTTGAGAAATTATGTATCTCATGTGCTCTCATACACACACCAGCTTTCCAATCTCAACATCATGGTGAGTGCATTAACTATCAGTCCAATAAATGTATATATTCAAATACAAAGTCATATATATATCTCAAGTCAAAGGATAGGTCTTCTCTATGACAGTGATAATCAACCTATGTTACAACCCTGAATTTTCATTTATATGCAAAGGATGTGCATCAAGAGAATCGGTAGGACAATAATCTCTTAAGAAAATTTTTGTATCTACTCATACTAGAGACAATCAATCAGATATCATAATGGATCTTGATGACTTCGAAATCTTCGATCCAAACCTTTTTTATCTTCGATGCCTGTCATCGGTATATCCAACATAACTACATTATATTATCCCACTTGTATTAAGGGATGCAACTAACCACATTAATGTGTCCACGTGATCTAACATTCAAATATGAATCACTAATTAAGTGATTTCCAGTCAAGTTGGCTCACCAATGGCATGCAATTCCAACAATGGTTAAGATATAAGCAACTATAAGAAGTTAAGCATGTTCTAGTCAATTTTAAAATTAGGTTTAAAATCATGCTGTGCTTCCAAGAGAGCTACTAAACTAATATGAAATTAACCTAAAATTATCAAGAATTAACTAGGGGTAATTTGAAACAAAACTAACTCAATTATTGTTAAAATAACTCAAGGTTATTAGGAAAAACAACAACAAAACATCCCTTTAAATCTCACTTCAAACATGCACAAAGTAGCTTCTACCCTAGTGCAAATGAATTTGCATCAATGCACCAAGTTGATTTAGGTCATTGTGTGCTAACCAAGAAAACTATTTAATCGTTACACCCATTGTTCACCAATGCAAATCAATTTGCATCAATACAAGATGGTTTTGTGAGCCTTTTCCAGGATGCATATCACACCATACAACCTATTTTGTATTGATACAATACAATCCTTTTAGTTTAAATTATTGCCTATTATTAACCAAATCATACGGATTACTTCTCTAATTACTGGTGCACAAATCAAGACATGTAGAACTCTATAAATAGGCCTACGGGCCACCTCTATGCACATAAAAACAACATTAAAAAAAAATAAAAATACATCAAGTCCAAGAGACAAAGCATTTTTATGCTCTTGGTGCCTATTCGTCACCTTTGATTCATTGAGCCAACCCAATCTTCATCCTCCCTCAAATCTATTAACCTAACCATCATCTTTTGGAGACATAAGAGTTGTGAGATTCTTTTGAGCATCCTTTTGTATTTCATCATTTGTATTTTGTTTTCTATCTTGTAATTGGAGTAAAACAACCTATGGACCATCTACTAACTCGTATCGGGTTAAGGTAACTTATCCTTCATTGTAAAGGATATGTAAGGTTTAAGATAGCCCCTTTCATATCTCATATTAATGGAGGCATAAATCAATCAAGAAGAAACTAAAGTTTGGAGATTAAGGTGTTGATTTTACTTGAAGGTGTTTCCACTATAAATACATGTGCCTATTTGCGTGATTGATTTGTTGTCTTTATTTTTGTAATGACAATGGTACTACACATGTTTCTTTGCGTGATTAAGTAAGATTATTATAGAGATGTGCACCATCTCTAATTTGATATGTAAGAGAAACTGCAAGATTGTTGGCATACTATACACTATAACATCAAGAAAACATGAACAATTGGTTATTTAGAACTTTGATTTGCTTTAATTGATGCCCAAAAATCAAAAAGAACAAAAGATAAATAACCTTAATTGTAACCATGTGGGAAGATTAGTTCCTTCCCATTTCAATGGCTTCAAGAGTATAAGGGTTATACCTTTAAAAGCATAGTATAGCACCCTATATGTTATACTTCTTACTATAAGTCCTGGTGCAATAAAACTTCCTTCTTAAAAGGTGGATGAAACCCTTGATGTCAAGAACATCCCAAACTCAAGCAAATCATGAACCCCTTCGCAAGCACCAAGTAGCAATGGTTGTTGCAACGTTTGGAATAGCCTTAACCATAACGCCAACCAACTCCAAAAGTCGCTTAAGAGGACAACCACCAATTTTTGTTATCATTGCCTAGGCTTAATAGACAGTGCTCAAGCTTAGTAGTCAATGCCCAAGCCGAGAAGGAGATGGTGATGGTGGCACCTTGACTCTTTCTTAGGTTTCCTAGTGAAGAAGGATGTTGCAAATGACTTTGTCAGGTTTCCTTCGAGCCTTTGGGAGATACATATATAAGGAACCCATGATTCCTAATACAATGAAGATCGTTGGATTAGATCCAACTTATTCCTACTTAATAATATCCACATAGGCCTTTATAATTGATAAGCTAATTGGATTTGCTTCTATACATACCCGTCGACCCCTCAACTTTGTCCATTCACTCTAAGAGCCCTTGGAGGCTCTAGGGTATGAAAGGGTGGCGCATGTGCAACGTATCTGCATGGATCTTACTTGTCCACAAACATAAGATCAAGTGTGATATCGATTGTAAAAAAAAAAAAATATGGCACAATAGAAACAATCCCACAATATACACAATGATTTATAGTAGAAACCCTTACACGAGTAAAAATCACTACCTAAGCCTCCCAGCTTAGGATTTTTTCGACTAAGCAACGTTAGTCAATCCACTATCATGTACCATTTGAACGAGAGTGGTGCAACCTTTTACAAATCACTTCTCATTTACCTACTAAGAGAAGTCACAACAACCTCTGAAATTCCAATACAATGAATCCCAACAAATGAAATGAATGAATACAGAAAGTAATCTTATGAAACCTCAAGGAATTAAAATATGCAAACTAAGTTTTCTTTTCAGAAGCACAGAGTGACGTGCTTTAGAAGAGTATAGAAGAATGAGCACAAAAGCACAAGGAAGAATTAGAGTGAAGCGCTTTTTTCTTTGAAATATTTTTCAATGTGTGTTTTGAAATAAGGGACGTGAAGCCCTATTTATAGGTGAAGATGAAGCATTTTTGGAATGTTAGAAAAAATCATTTGAACCAAATTAATCGACCAATTTTTTATTTTGATCAATCAATTTTCATTTTGATCAATCAATTTTTTATTTTGATCGATAAACTGCGAGAAAATCGAATTTGACCGTTATGCTAGTTTAGTCAATCAATCTTCTTATTTTGATCTATCAATACTGTCTAAATATTTATTTTATGATTTAAAAAATCATGAAAACATTTTTTAGGTTTCGTACATAATTTCTAAACTCAAACACTTAAATTAAAAGATACATTGACTCTTCAGAATCTTCACTTTGATTCCCGCGGAAGATAATTGACTTGATTTGTACAAGCATGATCCTTAAAGTTTTTCACAATAAAATATAATTTTATTTCATCAAAACAGAGATCTTAACATGATAGTCCAAAGGTGGCTAACAACTCATTGAGGGATACAAAGGTTGCCAAAGATTACCAAAGGCCGTTGGCAGGCAAACATGAGTTGTTGCAAGTCGAAATTAGGTTTTCTAGGTGAAGCTCTATTGCAATGAGTTCATAAAAGGTGATATCTATTGAGATTCTATCACCATGAGTTCTAAATTGATAGGAACTTGAAAATAAAAATATTTTTGAGGAAGAGAATATAGTGGAACTACAAGAAGCTCGATGGTCAAGCAACTATGGGATGTGAGAAGTATAGAGCAAAGCACGACCTTTAAGGGATATCATTTTTAGTGGTGCTAAGGAATTATGGCCTTGTCTCTATACTAAGTAGAATAGATTTTCATAAAATATTTTCAAGTTTTATCATGATTTGTGATTTTGATCTAGAAATTATTAGAAATTAATAATGGTAAAACAGTGGTAAAGAGCTAAGAGGGATTAGGGGATGAGTAGGAAGGGATTGGAAGTTGATATGTAGTAAACAAATCAAAAAATAGTCATTGTTTGATCAAAAAAGTAGAGTCATTGTTCTTCTTTAGGCTCTACCTTACTCTAGGTTTGGTCAATCGAGGTATATGATTGGTCCATCACAATTGGATATTGGAGGAAAACAAAGGATACTAGTTTTGGTAGACCAAAGGAAAATTTTGGTCAACTAAGTCAAGCTAAAATTGACTAAATAATAGAATTTGTGTAGTAGAATGCCATAACTAAGGGGCAATGACCCACTAAAATGCCCAAGGCTTGGGAGAGGTATTCCATGATGCTACGAGACATAAATTTCCAAGAAGGATCCTTAAATGGTAGAAGTTAACCATTAAAGTAGACAATAATGTGATAATCTCGATAATGTCGAGGAGAATGATATAATGACCATTGATTTATGACCAATGATTGGGAGAGAATGTAGATGAATTGTTGGAGAAAGAGTTTCCAATTGCGTACTTAAGTTGCAACCTAAAGCAAGTGCCATACCAGATGAGATTGCTTGGTGTGTCGATTCTTACACCTCAAGGTACCTAGGTTACTTGGAGGCGACAATCTCTTGCAAAGGTGCTAGATTTTGGTGTATTATGCTTAGAGACCTCCAAGGTAGTAGTGACAAGACCCATTGGTCCGTGATTCTTCTTCCTAGAAGATTCTCTAGGATGATTCATGTTGGTCAATAGACAATGATTACCAATGTCAACCAAGAGGCTATCGACCTGTATATGTCTAACGGTCTCCTAAATTGTGAAGGTTGTACTACCAATAAGCTTGGGCCTAGTTGATGGACCGAGGTATCTAGATTATGGCTGGTTTGTAGAGAAATGCACTAGGCTTACGAGATCCAAGATGATCAGATACCACCCTAATAACTTATTTGATTGTACCTGTCAATGGAGACATACTGAAAAATACCTTAGAACTAACCAAGGGGGTTAGTTATAGCAATCTGTTTTCTTGGCAACTGGTTGTTTAGCAAAATTGCACCTGCAATCTTATGCTTGGAGCCGTCTTTTTATGGGGCTGCCCAATTCTAGAACTGTACAATTCCACCATCTCTGTGAAACAGCTGCTTCCACCACATATTCCAGAATAGAAAGAGCAGCACAATCGCTCTTTTTTACTTTCTTCTTCCACCAACCAACAAATGCTATCTCCACTTGTTCAATTCCACTTGCCAGATGCTATCCAAAGGCACAAGAAGTCAGATGTTAAGCTACACAAAAACGGTCTTGGTCATGAAGGGCCTAATAACTGTTCGAAGGAAAGGAAATAATTGTGACTTCTTGGATGTAACACCCCGCATGGCCCAGAATATGAACGTAGGCAACTAACACATGCAAGGGTCTTCGCTTCGTGTGGAAAAAGACGTGGTGGTTGTTATTGTTTGGAATTAGTGGAAAACTAGTAAGAGAAAAAATTGAGCGTGTAGGACAAGAACCATGTAAATATACCTATTAAAAAAAAAAAATCGTAGTTGCAATTTTCTTATACAAAATTGGAGGACAGATGCATGATAGTATTAACTAGCCCCTGCAGCCTTTAAACGTGATGTAACTCTAATCAAATAAAAATAATTCTCGCATCAAGCTTCTACCATCAGTTGCCGATGGAATGACCGTAAACTGTATTTAGAGTATTTAAGAAAAAATCAAAGGAACTGACGCGGCTGTAGCGATCACAGGGAATCGAGTTTCCCTTATTTTCATTTCCGGAACTCTCATCGACCCCACAATCATTTTTCTTCCGTTTTCAGTGCACAAACACAAGCTATATATCACCACAGCATCACTAACGGTACGAGTTGCTCATGGAATATACTCAACAGAGAATCAGTAAATCATTGGAGTTCATTCCATATGCCAACGAGATATCACATACATATGATACAACTGAAATTTGGTTCTTTACCATGTGGGTGCACGATACGATTGAGAGTACAGCTCGAGCAAGACCGGCTGGGAAGCACGGCTATGCACAAGAGGAAGACGAACACATTAGACATAGAGAAATAGACTCAACATAACTTAATTCTGCTGGGGAACAAGAATAGACTTCCGGCCATTCTACCTCCAATATAGCCTCAGGAAGCATAGGAAGGGTGCCGAAGATTGGGGCAAATGGTGGAACTCACATGATTGGGTCCACGTAGATGAGTACGGTGTCCAGAACGTGCACAAAAAAAGAATCAACAGTGGTTACTAGGAATTTTTCGTGGGTTTATACACGGAAAACATTGGATTGCCGGGTCCAATCAGGCTAAAAGGATGCACATCAAAATGGCAAATAGAGCCAGAACAATTGCATGAAACACAAGCAAAGAAGGAAAAGAAAAAGGGGGAGAATACGAAGAAATCCACCAAACAGCCAATAGCTAAGGTAAAAGATAACTTACTTTTCCAACATATACATAAACAAAAATGGTATGCGTAACAATCGCCAGTTCCTCGAGCTTTTAGAAAGACTATTATGAGATATGAAATGAAGAAAACCTATCGATACCATTAAGAGCATAGGATGCACTTCATATCGAAGCACACATCTGCAAATCAACCAACGAATAGATGACCATGAGTATACAGGATGCCAAATTTTCCAAGGCCAAGTTGTGGCGTCTTCTGCTTTTGATGAATGCAACGTCGCTATCCTTTCACAATCTCAGCAAGCACCCAAATCAGAGCATTTGGCCGATGTAATTGTATCCCAAATGAAAAATACATGGAGCCAAATCACTATCACTGAATCCTAGATGGGAGAAAACTAAGAAGCTCCCATGCATCCCACATATAGGGCAACCAGATCTCTCAGTTGCCACTAGAGGTATGATCCAAATTCAAGAGAGCAAGATGGAGGAGCATGACTAATCAGGCTCTCCCCTTTGCTTCAGTACCACCATGGACTGGGATCTTCAATGTGCATTTTCTCAGGGTTTCACTGCGAAGCTCCCTAGGTAGTTTTCTCAAGAGCTCCTCTAAAGCTTCCTGATGTCTTTTTTGTTGTTCAGCGACCTCCTTTTGCTGTTGGATCAACAGGTTTTCCAACTCATGCATGACGATTTGAACAGGCCCCTGCTCACTCTCTGGCGATACTGTATGACTGCCCACATCATGCATCCTACCACCAGCACCTTTGTCTCCATGGGCTGCTAAAGAAACATCACCCTTTGCAGCTCCAGCATCATTGTTACCAACACAGACAACCGTCTGAACCAGAGAACCTTCATTGCTTTCTCGAGCAGAATCAGACCAAAAAACATGACCGGATGGGAATCGATCCAAGGCAAGACCTGCAGGAACATTTTCTGGCTCAATCGGTGAATCTAAAACTTCATCTGTGTTCAAGGAATGCAAGTTCTGATCCACAGCTGTGTCATCGTTGTTCCTGTTAGCAGTCTCTCCAGATTTCCAACTGGGAATATGGCATCGTATTTCAGAATCGATCATAGCGGCAATCGTTGTGACATCCTGGTTTGTTAGGTCAAGCACAGCAACCATTTCACTAGCAACGCTAATGGAAGTGTCTGTCTTGATGTCAAAAGGGAAGTGAATGTCATGGGCATGGCCTATAGAAAAGTAAAAATGGAAATGAGCTGAAATAAATAATTAAGCTTTTATCCCAGTTACAACTCAAAATACATCTGACTATGATAAGGAACCTGATGAATTGGCAATTCTTAGCTTCAAGAATATTGTATTGACATCTTTCCTTTGGCCCTCTACTGTTAAATCCCGGCCAGAAGATAGATCCATTATGCTAGAAGGACCATCTGAAAACAGAATACATGTAAGAATATGTTTACAGGAACAATATCAGCTCCTCATCATTCAATCAGCAGATCCATCTCACGAGATTTTTTTCTTCAAGGATCCAGAAATCTTATTTTGGAACTGTCCAAGGCTTTACCTTCATGAGCAAAATTAGAGTGGGGAGAGCTATCACTGTTTTCCATGTCTTCAGTTAGCAAGAGGAAAGGATCATTCAGCAATTCTCTTGCAGAAAGTCTCTCTGAAACAACAGCAATACATTTCTCTATAAATTGTTTTACTTCAGGATCTTTCACCTTCGCCAATGCAGCTGGCTTAATTCCCTATACAAACACATGGGGGCATTGCATTCAGATATCCTCACGTCAGTGAGTCCAATTTTTGAAGCATATAGATATCTGAAAATCAGGTAGTATCAAAGGCAAGTTGGTTCCCAGCACTCGTTCACTTGACTTGTGCACATATTGGACCTAGAGAAGACCACACATAGGGGACTATTGAGTGCACAGTACCACCTCCAAATAAGTTAAATTCAAAAAGTGTCAATAAATGGTTGTATCATTGTATTTACTTCTAATTGGTTGAGTTGGACGAGTTAACATGGTATCCAAGACATGGTAACCTAACAGCTGAGATACACGTGAGACATAGTCCCAGATCTTGAGATGAGAAATGAAAAGTGGCTCCCTAACATAGCTTCGGCCACTCCACTCATGCCAGTTCATTTTGTATGATCTACATCTGTAGTGACTCTGCAGAGAAAGAAAGGTCCAACAGCAGCCAAAGCAGCAGGAGTTTCCATGGTGGCACAGAAGGCCCAGCCAACAAAGAGCAGACTACAGCAGTGGGGATGAGGATCTCAAGAGGCAGAGTTGTTCACTGCAGCGACATGAAAGCCAGTGGTGGAGGCACAGCACCTTGAGTAGTGGTCTGAAACCATAGCTGGAAGACCATGGGTCCCTCTTGGTGAGATCTGAAACCATGCAAGGTTTTGTGCGAGTCACCTTCATCGATCTCTCCCAGATTGCATGGCAGAAGGTGCCTTTCAGATCTGAAGCTACAGTATTGGGCATTATTACTGCGTTGAAGGCTATATGTTGAGTCTTGTGAGTATGGAACAATTTAGATTTCTCCTATTCCATTATCTTTGTTGTTTTAGGCCTCCAATCGACATAAGTTATGGCATCCAAGATAGTCGATTCTCCTACTAAAGGAGATGATACTTATGGGGAGTTCAAGAACCCTTCTCTAGTCCAATAAT
Source organism: Thalassia testudinum (assembly GCA_037157565.1). NCBI lineage: Eukaryota > Viridiplantae > Streptophyta > Magnoliopsida > Alismatales > Hydrocharitaceae > Thalassia > Thalassia testudinum. Next base: position 142,061,298 of record JAZHRO010000036.1, read on the forward strand.
CAAGTTCGATCAGACCAACTATGCCTATTTTGAATGACTTCAAAATAGGAGCCCACCAATAAAACTGAGCTATATGATAACCTAGAAGAAAGACAACGCAATGATCATGACATGAATTATAAATACCATTATTGAATGCATCATCACAGAGGTAATTACAAGACGACAAAAGAGATGTGAGCTATCCTTCGTCAGACTCATTCATAGGAGAAGAATGCCACCCATATACTTCAACACCATCATTAGATTGCTCACATTAAGAGAGGGAGCAAAACCCTTGCTCAGTCCTATTTAACTCTCGAGTTAGCTTCTGAGAAACTGAATCATATATATACTCTTGTATCTTCATGCAAGATGCAAAGGGATACAAACCCCTTACTATGGTTGGACATTCCTTACTGAATTGGAGTTTGCATATCAAGCAGCTAGGGCTCAAATGTTCAACCTACCAAAGATTCCAACTGTGGTGGAAGCCTATAGCCACTTGAGCCAGCTTGCGGTTACTCTTTCTTCCTCTCCCTACACGAAGCACCCATCTGCTTTGGTCATCTCTTGGGGAACTGGCAAAGGTACTTCGTTGTCCATTTGCAATCGTAAACAAGGCTGTGCAGATTAGGGGCATGCTAAGACTCCGATGCTCACATTGTGGGAAGTTTGGCCATAGAGAGGATATCCATCGGACCACGCACAGCAAGCTTGTCAAAGTACAATAGGGCCTTGTTGCTCCTGAGTCAGTATCTTAAGAGTGCTACCATCACCATAGTCGAGTATGATAAGCTTAACTAGAGGCTCAATCAGCATGGCATTTTTGTTGCTCCCACTTAAACCACTTCTAGTTCCTCCATAAGGATCTCAGACACTACTGCTTTTACTAGTCCCTCAAGTACAACTCTATCCTATGCTACATGCTAGTCTAGTAAAGAAGGCCACAAATTACATTGTTAATTCAAGGTGCTTCCCAACATAGATGCACATCAGTTCACCAATATAACGCCTATCCCATCCAATAGAACCATTTTTTTTTTTAAAAGTCAAAGGGTAGTTATCCAAGTGATAACCACCCACCATCATCTCATTCCATAGAAAATAATTACATCAAAATTACAAAGAGGAATCCCAGAACTCCACCTGAGAAGAGATGGAAGAAATAAAATTCTTTACATAGGATCTCTCCCTCCTAAAAATGACCCCATTTCTTCCCAACCAAACACCCCACAACACAACCAAGACCTTAGCTCTATCCCTTTTTGATCTAAAAGAGAGTTCCATCCAGAGTATTTCCTCTGCAAAAAGAAGACCAGAAGGTATTCGTATCCCGATGAGCAATCCAGCCAATTCTCATCCTTTGCCACACCTGCACTACAAACAGACACTGAAAGAAAAGATGTTGTATGTCTTCCTCCGCTCCTTCACAAAGAGGACACCTCACGTCATCCATCTAGGCCCATCTTGCCCTCCACCTCTTCGTCATAAGCCCCCCCCTTCTTAACAACTAGTCGAAAATCTTCACCTTCAATGGACACTCCGCTGCCCAAAACAGCCTGCAGTCTCTCAAGAGTTCGACCTCCGAGGTGACTATAGTGACATTCAACCTACGGAAGACCTTTGCCACAGAGAACTCTCCTTCCTCCCATGAATACACGTCACCACCTTCTTCTTCCAGCTCCCATCCTTCCAAACTCCTGAAGCATCTGCTGGAAGTCTTCACACCTCTGGTCGAAAAGGCCTCCTCAGAAGATCGGGCACCATGCCCCGGTCCAACAGTCCCTCACTGTAGCCAAAGGATCCACCACTCCCCCAAAGAGACGTGGGAATCTATCAGCAAGTATAGATCCAACGCCTCGCCAATCATCCTACCAGAATCGAAAAGCATCTCCTTCCCCTAGTATAGGAGAGAAGAATACTCACACCTTCCTTGCCACCTCTGCCAAACCCCTCAGAAAAAAGGAGGCCCTAGGAGGAGACTCCAAAGGCCCCCATGAGAGAAGTTCTGTAATAGCTCCGCATGATGTCACCAAACAGCCCCTGCTCACGTCCCACCAATCTGGCTACCCACTTCGCAAGGTAACTGATATTCGTTTTATCCACATCCTTAACCCCCAAACCTCCTTCCTGTATCGGTCTACATATCTCCTGCCAAGCCACCATTCTCGCCCCTCTTCCTGCTGGCCCCCCCTTCGCCCAGAAGAAGTCTCTCGTCAAACCAGAGATCTTCTCAACTTGCCGTGGAATCTTGAAGACTGAAAGAAAATATGCTGATATGGAAGCCAGAACTGCCTTAATCAAAGTCAATCTCCCACCTCTTGATAACTTAGAAGACCACCCTGCCAGTCGCCCCTCCATCCTCTCCAGCAAAGGAAGCCAATCTTGCAATCTAAGACACCAATCTGACAGCAGGAGGCCCAGATACACTAATGGCAAAGAATCAACTTCTGTCCCCAAAGCATCGCCCACCCTCTCCACCTCCTCATCTACCATATTCAGTGAGATAAAGGACTTCTGGTAATTAATCTGCAAACCTGAAGCTGCGCCAAAAAGCTCTAGAACGATCCTCATTCTCCTAGCCTCCAGACCCATTCCTTCAACTAGGAATAGGGTGTCATCCGCGTACTAAAGGATCGCCGTCTATCTGTCCTCCCTAGCCATAAAGCCTCTAATCAGACCTGTAGCACATGCCCTCAAAGTCGCCCTCGCCAATGCATCTGCCACCAGAATGAACAGCATAGGTGCCAGCGGGCACCGCTGTTTGACCCCCCTTCTAGGCTGCACCCAACCTCTTGCCAAATTCCCATTAACCAGGGACGCAAAGGATGTCATCGTCACACATCTCTTCATCCAATCTATCCACAATGTGGGGAAGCCCCTCCTCAACAGAGAGGCCCATAAGAAGTCTCACTGCATCAAGTCATATGCCTTGCTAAAGTCCACCTTCCACAAAAAGGCATGCTTCATCTCCCTCTTCCATGTAGCCAGTGCCTCCATAGCAACGACAAAACCGTCTAGAACTCCCATGCCTGGACAATGCAGTTGTTAATAAAAGGCATTACCCTATTACTGGACAAGAGGAGGTACAAGTTATCCCACGTATATAGCTGGAAAATGTTCTATTCACCTTAGATTTTCTGTTGAGTTTTCTTTCAATTAGTAGAATTGCCAAGAAGTTAGATTGTAGAACAATATTTAATCCTATATATATCTTCTAAGGATATACTAACAGAATAGGTGATTGATTGAAGCCGTGAGGAATAGGGTGTCTACCATCTGCTGCAATCAGCACATGCTGGCCATGTTTCTCTTCCACCAAGCGACTCCTTTAACTACTTGTGGCACCATTGGTTCAATCATCTTCCATCCCCAAGCTTTGCCAAATGATACCACAAATTTCACCCACTACCACCTTTCATTGCAAGGCTTGCCAAATGGAGGAAATGCCATAGGAGTTCCTTTCTTAGTCAGCAAAGTCAAAATTCTAAGCCTATTTTTAGTTCATCTTGAAGTGCATTAAGAGGGGAATAGAAACAATATCATGTTGCAATTGATGATTTTCCCAGATTGCCATGAGTGTTCTTATTTGAATCCAAAGTCTAAAGTGGGCAATGTAGTCAAAAACTTATTGAAAATAAAGAATTAACGTGGTAACAATATAAAAATCATTAGATCCGATAATGCATTAAAATTTTGTGCCCAACCTCTTCATGTTTTCTATCAAGTATGTGGCATCCAGGCAAAATGTTCTAGTAGAAAAGAAACACCGCCATATTTTAGATGCAGCAAAAACTCTTTTGGCATATAATAATGTGCCCTTTTTTTATTGGGGGATGATCAATCAAATGCCCTTTATAGTCATTGATCAACAAGTCTCTTAGTTCTATTCTCTTTCCTAATAGTAAGCTCTTTAGGGCCAAGTATAGAAAGTCGAATGCACATGCAGAGTATGCGGCCACATACTAGTTTGCAAAAAGGTCTCCACACGACATGTCCATAAGTGGTCCATTATGCGGCCTAGGCAAATACTCGAGCCGGGTATTCTGCCAGGTGTTCTACTTACAAGACTGAATACTCAACCAACTTTAGAATGAGGGTGATGCCCTTTTTTTACACTTTCATTTAGAACGAGAGCCCCCACCCGAGTGCCCCCACCAAGATAGGTTCCATAAATACACAATTTCGCATCCACTGATTCTGAATAGCATTGGATTGATCATCTCTTATTTGACCGAGTTTATTTCAAAATGATTGCTGAAATTTTGAAATTTTATTCTATGCTATTATAATCTAATCATGACCAACATTCCTCTTTTGAACTTAGTATCAGATAGAAGTAGAACTACGAAGAAATTAAATGCTCATCTTAGGATACACACACATCCCATATACACTAATAGACGTTGTTTCTTCATTAATATTTATGTCTTGATTTAATTACTTGTGAAATTAATTATTCCATTTTTTAATTTTTAAATATTTTATATTTTTTATTATTAAAAAATACAAATCTGCATATTCATCCAAATATCAAGCACTCAGTATTCAGTGAGCTATCTGACTACATACTACATACCACATACCAACTTTCTAAACCTTGTTTGGGGTTCCATCTAAGGTGTTTAGTTTCGTTGCCTTTATGCATCTTCTTGCTCCCAACAAGGGTAAACTCTTACCTTGGGTCATTCAATGTATCTTTTTTTTAAAAAGGGGTTAAATGTATCTTGTCAGGGAATTCTAAAACTCGACAGAGATATAGATTTTATGACCCCATTGGTAAGCAACATTATTTCAATATAGATGTAACTTTCTTTGGATACGTCCCTTACTATTCCATACCAAGCTTACATATCCCCATGTCTACACATGAAAGCGAGGTTATTTTATCCCTTTTTTCCTTATGATATCAATGTGGGGCCAAAATATAGGTTCAAGTTGGTTTACTCTATAAGTCGACCCCCTCCTACACCTACGCCTTCGCCACACCTAAGGTAACTAGTGCCCCTAATAGTGTCGATGCTTCTCCTAGTATTAACGTGTCAAGGACTACAAATATACCAGCTACTCAAGAGGGGCTAGCCACAACTTTTCACCTAGTACATACCAGTCAAATGCAAATGAGGACGACAATGCTAGAGATAATGATCTTGATCTTCCAACTACCTCGCACAAAAGCACTAGGTCCTACACCATGCATCCCATCTACAAGCATGTATCAATGAAAAGTCTAAACGTACAATATAAGAAATTCATTAGTACCCCTGTTGGCTATATATGTCTCAATTACTAATTAGGAGGCATTCCTCGAAGACAAGCCATGGAAGATGAGATTAACATAACTATGTTCCACATTTTCCTAAGTTTTGGTGTTAACGAAAACCCCTTTTCGGATTAATCATTTTTAAATGAGTTATATTGCAAGGAATAGGTTAATGATGATGAAGGCCTTTAATAATGATGATTTGAATGACAAGCAAGTGTGAAAACATATAGAAAAATATTCAAGATCTCTCTATTGTAGCTTATTTCTTATTTTTGTAGAATATAATCGCCTCCCAAACTATTGACTAATTTAGGCATAAAATTAAACTAGAGATAAAATAGGTATCACATTCGATTGGTAAATCTCATGTTTTTCTCAAATCAAAAGTTGATTAGTAATCATAATCTTCAACTAAAACAATTGAACTAAAATCAATTGGTACTTGCTAAAATGTTCTTACAAGAACCATTACTCTTGCTTAGTAATGGAACATGTAAGCTACAGCTTTGCGAATCTTTGTACTTAGACAATATTCAACAAGTACCAGTATTGAAGCTTAGTGTCGATACCTTATGGTTACCGTTTTGGGTCGAGTATTAAAGTCCTAAAACTAGTACCTAACAAGTATTAGCCCTCTTGTTTAGTATCGGTACTCACACGTTGCAGGTTGCTTTGAAAATCCTCTAAATAACAAACCTGCAAGCAACAAGTATTGGTACCCATGATGAGCACCGATACTTGATAGTAGTTGGTACTCAACAATAAGCATTGAATACTAGTACCGATATGAGTAACAATATCCATGCCTCTTTGTGGGCCAATTGCAGATTCAATTCTTGAACCTGTAAGCAGCTAGTACAGGTACCCAACCTTTAGTACCGATACCAATTACCCGTTGGATCAAGTCTGAACGACTAATTTGGCTTAATCATCATTTAAGCATTGGCCTTTTGATACCCAATGGCTTGGCTAGGATTCGTGGAGCCTTGACCCTACACCTATAAAAAGACCCCTTAGGGTCCTATTTTCATACAACAATCATTTCAAAAGCTATTTGCTCTCAAAAAACCTTCTATCTCCATTTTCCACTAAAAGAATAGTCATGTTGCCCTAGGCTAACTTTCCAATTTCCTTTGAGCATTGCAACAAGCAATTGGACGTGTGCAAGCTCATGCAATCACATCGCGTCAAATTTTTCAACGCTTCCTTTTGGTAAAATCTACTTTAATTTACAAGTTGGGAGGCTTAGGATTTGTAGTTGTAAGCTCATTTTATTTTGAATTACACATGTAATATCTTGCTTTATTATTCTTTATAATTGGGTTGAGGTAACCTATTAATTACCTCGTTTATATTAAATTGATTCCCTCGAGGTTAAAAATCATAAGTTGGGAGACTTAGGTAGTGAAATACCCGACAGTGGGGAATCACTATATATCGTCTCAATTTTTGTGAGGTGAATTTTTGTGAAGAACACATCCCTATATGGTGCCAACTACTTTAACACCTTTCTTGTTGTCCACTTGGATTGGTCACCTAATTGATCCGAGTGTGGATACTTGGGTCAATAGTTGGTTTTCCCAAGTAACAGGTTGAATAATCAAATTATCCTTTTTGCAAGTCCATCCAAATCATATATTGCCATAATACCAACCCAACCTTGATGGCCAACTAAAAAAACCTAAACTCCTACCTATCAAAAAGACCCTTCCCTTCAATTTCGTTGTAGGAGATTGTAGATGTCATGTCCATAACTAGGGGAACTCTTTAACAAGTTTTCTAGTTATGTTTTTTGCATTTAGAAAAGATGGCACACTTCATTTTGTTATTTTTGTATTGGGAAGATCTTTGCCTCATAGCTACATTTGTTTCCGTCACAATTGTTTGGTTTTAATCTCCTCGACTTATTACAATATTTTGGCAAATTTTAGATTGATAATAGAAAGTTTGTTTGTTTTGGTTCATGGTCACACTTCATAGATTGGATATAGCACTAAAGTTGTCAAAATATGCAATGCTTAAGACCACGTATTTAAGAGCTTGAACTCTAACTAGGACTTGTGCAAGTAAATACATGTTCTTAATAGTATTTTATAAATATATATATTTAAATATTAAAAAAATACTCGATCAAGTAAATCACCAAATACTACCTCATAATTCATATACTCCTTCCGCAGTGACCTCCCCAACTAAATAACAAGTACCGAGTTTTGCAGCTTTGCCAATATGCAAATCCAAACCCAACTGCTGCATCCCTACTAGTGTGGCCCTGTTAGAACAGGCACTGGAAAAATGCCTACAACATTGCAAATGTCATGCCAATAGCTAAGCAACGGTTTGGTGAAAGGGGATGACCCACATAACCCTTTTCAACTTCGACATGACTAACGCAAACTAAACAATGTAATAGTTGTACTATGGGAACACCCTCAATTCCAAGTTGGACCTTGTGGACTTTTAAGTCAGATTCCTGGTCAAAGGCGTGAGGTATTCGGAATTTTGGATCGTACAAGAGGAGATGGTTACTCTGTTACCCATACATAATGAGACCTAAACTATCAGCCAAAAACCCTTTATTTTCAAGTAGGAAATAAAAATGAAAACCACAAATGGCTACCTTTTTCCCTCTCTACCCTTAGCATGAGGGGCCATCTTACCGAGTATTGACTGTTCTCTCCTTTACATGTATCTAAGGGTTAAAGCATGAACAGTGTCAATCTACAAAATAAACGGTGACATCTCCATTTGGATTACACAAATGGCCTATATTACAACACATGGCCTACTTTAAAATAATCCAACTCTAAAATGATTAATACTAGCTATTCTACCTCAATAAAACTCTGGTAGTCTTTTCCCTTTTTGGAAAGGAACAAAGCTCTAGTTCTTGTTCCAATTATTAACTCATCAACAGGCCACTCTTAAAGATAATAGATGTTTAGTCCCACAATATGTGTGTGCACATATGTGTAGTACCTCATACCTATAACTGCTAATTGAATCATATCAATTCCAGTTCAAGTGGTTTTGATTGGGATAAGAGTTCAGAAATGTTATATTGACATTAAATATATTGGACCACATATCTTAGTTTAATACTAAATCAAGTGAACATGAACTTGCATAGGTTAGAAAGTTTAATTTGATTTGACGTACACATTGACATATAAATATTGAAAACATTAACAAGAGTATATACTTGTTATATATATTCAGAGAATACATGCATATATCTTCATTGTAAATATGAAGTGCCGCTATCCCCCTATTTAAAAAATAACTCTGGTCCCAATGCCTACGCAAAAGCCAAGGGAGAAAAAGTAATAAAAATGCCTTATTGAAACATAAATCAAAGTTGGAATATATAATCTTATGAAGCAAGGAATTAATTTCCAACAAACATACTAACCTTGCAACATACTAACCTTGAACTAAGAAACCTAGCTAACTAAACCAACACTCTGTTATCTAATTAAAGAATCTTTATCATAATAATAAACCATCATCAAACTAACAAACTATCTAACAAAACTAACAATCCGTTATCCAATTAATGAATCTTTATCAAAATAATAAACCATCATCAAACTAACAGACTACCATCAACTAATGAATCAAACCTTCAAACTCCAAATTGAGACAAACCCAAAACCCTATAAATAAAATTGGAATCAAGTTCAATTTTATTGTCAAATTAAAACAAAATTGCAGTATATGTAAAGGGGCTCAATTCAATTAGAGCCCCTATCCCATTTGTTAGAGATGCAAATGAGATCCTATCTTGAGAGAGTATGAAAGCTCTCTCTCCTACTATTGATTAAGTTGGAACCATGTTCATGTGCTTATTGTTTCAGCTCATCTCAGCAATTTCAATATGCAGAATAATCCTTAGTGACAACCACATTTCAGAAAATCAGTTCATATAATGTACCCAGCATTCAAGATGTCAATGGCATGCTGGGTTTTTAGGCGAAGGGCCATATCAATATGCAAAAGGTGTCGATATGCAGGTGTGCCGGCGACGGCGACATGTTGACCGCATCGACGATATATCACCCATGCCAACCGTATCGATCATGTTGCTACTGCTAATCCTACAAGTTGCAGCTGCTACTCCTGCAGCTGCTGACGGTGGCCAGAGATGGTTTAGAGCAGTGACACAAGTCTTGAGGTGAGTGGTGAAGATGGCAATCACCAGTAGCTAGTGGGTTCAATGGTGATGTGGCTCCCAGGGAGGAGGGAGGAGAGTTGGTGGGTTTGAAAGGACACGTGAAAGAGAGGGGAGAAGGTGGAGGATCTGTTGGTGGAGTAAGGTGGTGAGTTATGGCGGGGAAGGAGATAAGGTGAGGATGGGGAAAAAGATTAAGAGATGAGGGTTGTTCAGTGGGGAAGGATCATGATAGGTGAGGGTCTCGTTATCAAGTGGTTGTAGTAGTTTAGATATGCATGCTTTAGTTGAGTTACTTGAGTATGTATTGATTCAATATGGGTATGCCCTTCTTGCATAATCTTTTAAGGTTTTAAATTAATAATTTGTGATTTACTTACACTTTCAATCATTTAAGTGAATTTGTCGGCATACATCGACATGCTCTCGATACAAAAAATTTTTGAGGCATCGATAACCTCGATAACCCAAAGTTGATACACGAACGTTTCCATCACATGCCCTCAACATGCTTCCAATACGCACACTTGAAAATTTCTCAGCACAATGTCGATCCTGGCACTTAAAACCTTAAATATACCCACCAAGTTAAATAATATAATCAACTACATTATTCATAAAAATTTGTTACTTTAATTAGGGGTGCACACAGATTGAATTAATCCGCAATCCAATCCATTCCAATCCAGTTGAACTAGATTGGTTTGGGGAACTTGATTGGATTGGATTCTTTACCATTATGGATTGGATTGGATTGGACTGGATTACATATTTTTCAATCCCTTCGATTTAATTGTGTTTGGGTAAGGCCTTTACCAATCTAATCCAATCCGTAATCCATAAAATTTATAATATACATATTTCAATCGAATTCAATATGTAGTCCACAAAAGAATAGCATTTGCACATATATATTGCATATGACAAAAAGATGAAATAAAACCTTCTTTCGAAAAGGAGAAGGCAAAAATCATTAATATTAAAGGGCACACAAAAATCCCAAAAAGCTCCCTCCACTCCTAATTACCCCCTTCCACAATCTCATCGATTTCCCTCTCCCCAAATAACCTCGCAATGGTCCTTTTTTGTTTTAATAAGTGCAGTCCCTCCCCTTCCCAATTCCCAATCTCCTCCATCGCAAAACCCTAACCCCCTACTCCAACCCCTACCTCCATCGCTTTACCCTCCTAGTTGGGGAGCACCAACCCCCACCTCCATCACTCAGTGCCACCTCCATTGCTGAGCCTCTCCAACCAACTACTCCCCTCTCTACATCCATCATTGATTGCCACCCTCCCTCTCCAACCTCCCACCTCCATCGCCGAGCACCACCTCCTACAACCTCCATGCCAAGGGAAAAAATAAACTTTAAATTTGAAACTTTACATTATCAAACATGAAACCATGTACAATTAAATAATAATAATAATAATAATAATAATAATGTAGAGACATTTGGGGAAAGATAATTTTTGTTATTGATAAAAGAGGCCCTAATCCTCTTTATATAGAAAGAGGCAAGGGCATACATGAAAACACAGTAAAATAATTACTAAATATAACTAAGACTTAAATATAGTAAACACCTAATCAAATAACTAATTTGATTTATATCCTAGCACTCTCCCGCAAGTCAAGACGCGAAAGATGGTGAAGAGTTGGATCCTTAAGGTAGTAGAGATCAACTATTGTCAATGAAGTAGTCCCTTCTCTGTGTCTTCAACTCTGGGTGTCTCTTCTTGTACACTCTCACAGAGCCAGTCAACGCTTGGTTTCTCTTGAGGTGCGTGAGAGTACTACCTGTACACTTGACATCTTAAGGTGGCTCCCATCTTCAACTCTTGTATCTTATACTCAACATATAAGGACCCAAAAGAAAAAAATCTAAAACTTTAAGGGCTACATGCAAATGCCCAAAACCAAAAGACTTTACAGGACTTGAACGCAAAAGACCCAAAAATCCCCCCCTCCTTTTCTTTGATTGAAACCAGAGAGAACGATAGCAACAACACTTGCTTCTGTTGTCATTGATGCCATTACTATTGCTGATGTGATTGGAGAGGAGAGGACTGGAGCCATCATCGGCTCCCTCTTCTCCTTCTCCCCACCCCCTTCTTTTCTCTGGGGCAACGACACCACAGTGTAGAGGAGTGCGACAGTGGTCCGGTGAGCTGAAGGAAATCTGAACTGCCTTGGTCCAATAGCGTGGGCTCCAAGGAACATGATGGTGCTTCCAGATCTTTGAACAGACATGCTGACCCAAAACTCTAATCCGAAGCTTCCTCCTCAAGGGTGGCATCGGACCTTGTTTGGCTCACCAGCAACTACTCCGACGGCCGATGGTCACCAAAGGCGGTCGACATGGTGGCTGGGGCACCAGCGACCCTTTCCACGTTGGTTCCTCGTCGAAGATCGACTGGTGGCAACGCTGGTGAGCAATTTCCTCCCGGTGATGAGAGGGATAGCAGTAGCGAAAGAGGGAAAGGAGAAAGAAGAGAGGAGAGATTGGGAGAGGAGAGAGCCTCTTTGGTGGCTTGACGCCACCAGAGGGCCTCCCCTCTCTAGGTTTTTCTCTTTTAAACCCTAGACCACCAAGATTAGTGGCTCTGATAATGTAGAGAAATTTGCAAAAAGATAATTTTTGTTATTGATGAATGAGATATCCTAACCCTCTTTATACAGAGAGAGGCAAGGGCATATATGAAAACACAGAAAAAATATTTACTAAATATAACTAAGACTTAAATGTAGTAAACACCATATCAAATAACTAATTTGATTTATTTCCTAACACAATTTTACAAATTTGATTGAATTTGACCTTGAAATGGATTGGATTAGATTGCCAAATTTTCAATCAGAAAAGAGAGGATTGGGTTATGGATTTTTACTAAACTTTGATCCAACCCAATCCATAAGTCCCTCTAATTTTAATCTACATTAGTTGTTACAATAGGTTCGTAAGTATTCTATACTTGGATGCATTAATTTTGTGATATTAAGTACTCTCAATTTGACTGTTCTAATATTATATGTCTTAGGACGGTAGGAAAAAGGCCGTGTGGTAGTCAACAGGCTACATGGCAGTCCACGTGGTAGCCAATAAAGGCCCAATAGGACCGATGGACAAAAAGGTCCTATTGACCAATTTTAGATTTTCTTAGAGGCCAAGTTGACTATTTTTAGTAAACATGTTTTAGGAAAATAATTGGAGATTTGTTTTCTTTATTAGAAATAAGATCTTTCCTTGTTAGAGATATGATTTGTTTCCATGTGTAGGGATATGTTCTCTCTATACAAAGAGAGTCTTCCCCTGTATTTTCTCTTGAGACATCAACAATATTTCCAACTCAAGGCTCATCTCCTCTCCCTTCTCTCCACATAAACGTGAACAGTTCTCCTTGGACTGTTTTCCCATGCATACGGAGCCTCCATGCTCCGAACTACGTCGATCCTTGACAACACGCATTGATATCTTATGGCCACTAATGCTTATTATTTGTTGATGAGTAGATTAATTTATTATTGGGAATAAAGTGCCACGTTGTAGTAGCACGTGGCAGCCAGCTAGGCCATGTCGCAGTGCCACATGGCAATCTATCAGAGGACCCAAGTGGATGCCAATTTTGGTATCTTGAAATCCTATTTTAGGTTTGCTTTAGGTACAAGAAAAGTCTTTAGTTGGTATGCTGATTTTTAGTAAGTTTGTTTAGAGGATTTGATTTGTTAATTAGGATTTGATCTTTCTAAAATTAAGAGATTAGATTTGGTTTGTTTCCTATTTTAAGGATTGTGATATGTTCTCTCTTCTATAAAAGAGAACCTCTGTAATCCTTTCTATTCTTGAGTTAAATAATATTATTTCCAACATTTTTCCAACTCTCTCTCTCTCTCTCTCACTATCGGTCTTCCTCTCCCTCTCTGTTCAACGTGGAAGAATCCCCACTTGGTTTGTTTTTCCCACATGCCAAGGAGCCTCCACACCTGACACTTGCACCAAACTCAACATAATATCAAAGCCTATGGTCTAGGCTCCTTGGTGTGCACGTTTTAAGTAAAAGAGTCCATGCACAAAAGAGAATTAGTTCTCTTGTGCGTGCTCTCCTCCAGGCTACACGTGTGGTCATCTTCAACAAATCCTCCTCACCACATCTAGCGCCTTACACAGAGTATGGGGGTCATAGATCGTGGAGATGACGGACAAGGAGCCTCCACACCTCATGCTTGCGCCAAACTTAACATGATATTAGAGCCTATGGTCTAGGCTCCTTGGTATGCGTGCTTTTAAGTAGAAGAGTCCATGCACAAAGAGAATTAGTTCTCTTGTGCATGCTCTCCTCTAGGCCACACATGTGTGGTCTTCATCTCCAACAAATCCTCCTCACCACATCCAGCGCCTTACGCAAAGTATGGGAATCATAGATCGTGGAGATGACGGACACCACCAGAACCATGTAATCAACGAAGATGGCAGAGTTCAAGACCTAGAAAAGGAAAAAGAGATCTATAAAGTTATATAGTTTGTGATCTTCATACTCTTCTAATTGACACTTTATATCTGATTTTTTACTCTCCTTCAAAAGATGAGATTTTCCCAAAGAAAAGATATCAAATATTATGTATGGGGTCGCACATCAGTTTCTCGCTCCAAGAAGAGGACACCGTAGTCCACGCAATGACTTCTCAGGTTGCAAAAAGACTAGCGGTTGATCCAAGAAGTTCATTACATAAATATTCAGGAAAGATGCAAAGGTTTCCATGAGGGGCTACTAGCACCTCACGCAATGATTTACTTACATTCGTCGATCATGAGGAGATAAAAAAAGAAGAGAAGAAGACAATGGCGGCGATCGCAACAACTATTGAGGTTGCCATAGAAGCAACAACTTCGGAGGACGCAAGAGGTTACACCGTGACTTCTTTCAAAGACAAAGTTGAAAGCACAAAGCTCAAAGAAGATGAATGTTGGGGCATTTAGCCTCATCACCAAGTTTAGCAAGTCAATGTCCTCCTGGCCTTGACTTGAGGGGGGGAGTGTTGGGAATAAAGTACCACGTGGCAGTCTGTCAGAGGGCCCAAGTGGGCACCAATTTTGGTGTCTTGAAGTCTTGTTTTGGGTTTGCTTTAGGTACAAGGAAAGTCTTTAATTGGTATGTTAGTTTTCAGCAAGTTTATTTAGAGGATTTGATTTGTTAATTAGGATTTAGTCTTTCTAAAATTAGGAGATTTGATTTGATTTGTTTCATGTTTTAAGGATTGTGATATATTCTCTCTTCTATAAAAAAGAGCATTTGTAATCATTTCTATTCTTGAGTTAAGCAATAATATTTTCAATACTTTTGCAACTCCTCTCCTCTCTCTCTCACTGTCGATCTCTCTCTCTCTCTCTCTCTCTCTCTCTCTCTGTTCAACGTGGAACAGTCCCCACTTGGGCTGTTTCCCCCCCCCCACACGCCAAAGAGCCTCCACGCTTCCATGATTGCCCCAAACTCAACATTTATCATATATAGTTTCTTTCAAGATAACTCTCACATCTACTTATTATATTTCAAATATCTGATTATTGACCTATACATCATATTCGATCTGACACTTACATGAAAATTCCAACAAGATGCAGGCGTGGTCAAATACAGCATATCAACCAGTTAGTAGCCACTCTACTGACTTTCCGAGAGCTGGTACTGGTATTTGACTTCTATGGTGTCAACTTGCAGGCAATTTGGTATATAGAGCTCCATAAATTGCAAAAAGCAGAGTCATATCAGGATAATATCTGAAAAAGGATGCCTTAGTACTTTGATTCTGGTGAGCTGGTCCCTTTTTGTTTAGCTCCAGTAAGTTTTTCAATAGCACCAGAGTTCTCCCTCACCATTTTCACTGTTTATCCATTTAATTCGTACTTGTTTAAGGACTCATAATTCCGTAGTCATTGGATGTAAGAAATAAAATCAGATACATGTTAAAAATGGTTGTCCAATTTAGTTTTCTTAAATAGTAAAATTGCTTTAATGGGATTTTTTTTCCCTTCATGTCCTCTTTGTACTAATAAATGCACCAAAAAAAAGGATGTGTGTCAGAAAAGGAATACGTTGAGTTGGACATGTTCCCACATGCAAAAAGATTTGATCCAAAATGAAATTACTGGGGAAAGAACTGGTATGGCTCCCATATATTATTGGAAGAGACACATTTCAGGTAATTTGGGCATCTAGGGAGAATGCCAATCACTTATGAGCAGTTTGGCAACCGGGAAACTGTAACTTTTGCCTGAGTTATCCTGGGATTTTATTCGGCAACACATAATGATAGTGTTAAAGAGATGGGGGCTTGGCCTATAGGCTGTTGTTTGATAAGAATGTAATAAATAGAAATGGCCATTTAACTCATGGACTTTGTTAAATGGATTAAACTTAAGAATAGTTAATGTAATATATGTCTAATTAAGCTAATGTGATTCAAATCACAAATGTTATCAGATATCCATGAAAAATAGGCTATGCTGAAAGCTATTTATGTAAGCAAATGAGGCTTTTTTTTTTGGGAGTTGATAGCATAAGCAGGTTTTTATTGCTAATATAAAAAGAAATTGAACAAATAAAATGAGCAACCTAGGGAAAAATAAGATATGAGGAACAGAAGAAAGTTCAGATGAAAATGAATGTGCAAGCTGACAACAATCATGAAATGAAGGAAAACTGATTTTTAACATAAAAGGTCATAATTAGCTCCCCCCTTTGCAGGGAAACTCCTTGTTAATCTATCTCTGTGCATGAATCTATATGGGAAACGTATCTTTACTTCATGAAAAGATACAAAAAAAGCACCATGTATGTCTTACATAGAAAGCATTAACTAGGCACCGTTGGATCGTTATTTCATTTGATGGAAACCACCAAGTATGTCTAAAGGTACTTTAGAAAACCACCAATCATATTCGGAATGCAATCAATCAATTGGCTACACTATTATTAGAAAGTAACCATTATTAAACGAATGTCCGGTTGTATTACAAGTCAGTTTTTTAATTGAGTACAAACTTGTATTACAACTTTAACTCACAGACATGTTATGCATTAACTCACTTGTATTACAAGCTCCTTGTTTTATAACATGCAACTTGTAATGCTAGTTTTCTCCCATGTACTGCAAATTAGTTTCTCACCTGTAATACAAGCTTTTGCACTTTTTTATAAATGCTTGTAATACAAGGTTTTTCACATATATTACATCTAGTTTCGCACTTGTAATATAAGTTTTTGCACTTATATTAGAAATGCTTGTAATGCAAGTTTCCTTCTGGCTTTTCATTTGCATTACAAGCATATTTATTGCTACTATTGAGAGTTATTGTTTGTCTTTTATTTCTTATTTCAAGGATTACTTTGTAATTTACCAAATGGATCTCTTTATATAAGAGTTCCTAGGGTTTGGAATAAGACAAGTACTGTCATTTCCCAACATGATATCAAAGCGGTGCTCCTAGGCCAACGCTCAATATCCCACCGATACCTAGGCCTCCTCACCCCCCCACCACACCCCTTCCTCTCTCCACCAATGCCACCACCTTTGTCGAGCTCTCTCTATGGTGCAGCAGCAGCGCTCAGCGCTGTAACCTGCCAGCACCATCAACAACACTACTAGCAGCATTGCCAACACCACCAGCAACATCTCAGGCACCGCTTGGTGCTTACCGCGCCTTTCCTTGGTGCATCTCCTTCCCTAGTGCCCCCTTGTGTCACTGCTAGGGCCTCTCTCTAGTCTTGGTGGTGTGCACATGTTCTAGGGAACAGCACTCCATGATCTGAAATCAAAAATTTCAAATCTATATGTGGGCATTTTCTGAAGCTTCTATGTGTTGATCTTCGTCTATTAATAGTATATCTCCGATCTACATGAACCATGCATTATGGCCAACAACAAGGATGTTCTTAGCGACTCCGTGCAGGAGATATCTACCACAAGTGCTTCACCCCACATGCAGGGCACCACCATCAACTAGATGGGACAAATTTTTTGTTGTAGTCTACTTTTGTACGATTCGTGGGATCCCATACAAAGAAGCATATTCTCCTAAAGGATGAACCTACAATCTCTGCAACGACAGAAGATTGGGAGGTGGACAATAATTAGGTTGCAACATGCATGCTAAATAGCATGAATTTATTCCTCTACTAAGAGGATGTAAGATGTGCTACATGAGATTCATTCCCAGAAGAACAACATCGCTAGGTTATACTATGTGATTGAGGATACTCACATTTAAGAAGGGGGCTATGCCCTTAGTTGAGTGTTATGGGACACTCAAGAATTGTGGGATGAACAGGATACCTATCAGCCACTAACTTTAGATGTTGTCATCGCCAAGCAAAGAGAGGCCATTAGATCAATACAATTCCTAGCTACCTTGGGTCCTAAGTACACCAATTGATGACTTCTAAGGAGATTCCCAATCCGACTCAAATTTATGCACAACTTTCCTAATTGGAGATCTCAGAGCCTATCCCTAGTAAAGACTCATCTACCATGACATCCCTTGGTCATAGTCGTGGTGCACCCACCTTTGGTGGCAAGGGTGCCTATGGTTGTGGTACTCCCAGAGGTGGACGAGGTTGTGGCAGGGGGAGCTTGTTTTGTGAGTATTGCCCTAAAGTTGGCTATATGTTGACAAATGTTGGATTAAGCATGGGTACCCTCCAGGTCAGGGTCCTCATGCTAATCAAGTTGTCTCAGAGGAGGGCAGTACTCAATATTAGGATGTTGAAAGTGATATTACTATTTCCGAGGCAGAATATGACAGCAAGTTGATGACTTCTCATACCACAACTACATCCAGGGCATTAGTTGCACATCCTACAGGTCCCACTACACCATCTGTCAGGTCTCATGCTTCAACATGGATGGCAGATTCAGGTGCCTCTTCTCATATTACAGCCAATTCTACTCTTTTTTCATATCTTTGTTCTCTTGCCACACCCTTCCAGGTTAAGTATCAGATGGTGGTTTGTCTTCTGTCACTGATCTTAGGGATGTACCCCTCTCTAGGTCTCTTGCTTTATCTGATGTCATGCATGCACTGAAATTTGCCTTAAATTTAATGTCTATTAGCCAGATTACCAGAGCCTTGAAATGCAAAGTAGTGTTTCACGATCAGTTTCCTTTCTTGCAAGATCTACTGACAATGAGGCGGATTGAAGGACTTGAGCAAAATGACCTCTACTATCTCAGTCTGCCACCTACATCTTCTAACTCTGCTGCCGTTTTTGTCACTACTACCTTACAGTAGCATTTTATCTTGGGTCACCTGAGTATCCCCGTTCTACATTGTCAGTTTCCGGAGTTACAGTTCCCAAATTCCTTACATTGTGATGGTTGTCAACTTGGCAAACACCACTATTCTTCTTTTCCTAGTCAGAATAAGTCTAAGTCACCTTTTGATCTCATGCATGTTGATTTATGGGGCCCATGTAGGGTGCACAATATTAAGGGTTTCCATTTTTTCCTTGTTTTGGTTGATGATTGAACCCATGTGTCTTGGGTTTTTATGATGAAGGAAAAATAAGACTCTTGTATTTATTCAAAATTTTTTCAATGAAATAAAAACTCAATTTTCCACAATTATAAAAGATTTTCCACAGTGATAATGGGCTGGAGTTTGTTAATGCCAAATTAACTCGACTTTTCACCTCCATGGGAGTTATTTATCAGACATCTTGTGTTCACACCTCCCAACAAAATGATATTGCTAAATACAAGTTACAGCACCTGTTAGATGTGGCTCAAACGATGATGTTCCAGATATTTGTGCCATCCCAGTTTTGGGTTGATGTGGTTCTTACAGCTACCTTTCTCATAAATAGGGTGTCTTCAGTATTAAGGGTAAGATGCCTTATTCTATTTTGTTTCCAGACCGAGATGCTTTTCCTCTTAGTCCCATGGTGTTTAATTATATTTGTTTTGTTCATCTATTCAAGGTGGACAAATTATCTACTCGGTCTGTGAAGTGCATCTTTCTGAGCTACTTACGAACTCACGAGGGATATTGCTATTATGATCTAGTGACTCATAGATTTTATGTTAGCATTGATATTACCTTCTTTGAGGAACTTCCCTTTTACCCCAAGAAAGGAAGTTCCTCGCCTAAGTCAGTGTCACAAGATATCCCACTTTCTATGCCATATGTGTCACCTCTAGAACCCACTAAGCCTTCCCATCCGCCAAATACATACCAACAAGATCCTAAACCATTTTATTACTATCCAAGGGCCTTCCACCGCAAAGAACCCCCCACATAAGTGGAGGAGCCCCTTTCCACCATCCTTGTACCTACTAATTCTGCTCAATCTCCTACCGATTCTGTTGATTCATCTGGAGATCAAGGACCTCATACTACTGAGGGTGTTGACATGGACCTTCCTATTACACATAGGAAGGCTCCAAGGTCATGTGCTCACTATTGTTTGTCACATATGTTTATTGATAAGTTACTTGCAACAGGATAGTTACTTTCTCTTGCAATTGACAGTCACCAGGTCCACGCAATTATATAGAGGCTTTTCAAGAGCCTACTTAAACCCAAGCAATGGAGGAAGAGATGGCTACTCTTCAATCCCGAGGCACATGGGAGCTAATGGATCTACCCTTCGATGCAACTATTGTGAGGTGTAGATGAGTGTTTACTATTTAATATCTCCCATATGGCTCTATTAAGCAGTACAAGACAGGGCTGGTTACCAAAGGCTACACTCAAACCTTTGACATGAATTATTTTGAGACATTCTCACATGTTGGGTGACTGGATTCTATCAGGATGCTATCGTCCATGGAGGTAAATCGAGGGTGGCATGTACACCAACTGAACAACAAAAATACATTCTTAAATGGAGATCTTGATGAGGTGTGTATGCAACAACCTCCTGGATTTGTTAGTCAAGGGGAGTGTTATAAGGTTCGTAGGTTACAAAAGGAGATGTATAGGCTGAAAGAAAACCACAAGGCAAGGTTTGACAAGTTCAGTACTACTAGTCAATGTTTTGGGTTCGCATGATCTACACCTGACCAATCTGTGTTTACAAAGCACAGACAAGTTCTATTGTTCTGATAGTATGTGTTGATGATATTCTATTAACAGGGAGTGGCATGAAAGGCCTAGAGGAAACCAAGGCCTTCTTACATGCACAGTTTGTAACTAAGCATCTAGGCCTAATTAGTTACTTTCTGATCAGTGGGATATACCACATTGGTGGAGGAATGGTTCTATCACAAAGGAAGTATGTGTTGGACATGCTTCGAGAGGCAGGGATGTTAGATTGCAAACCTGCTAATATACCACTGGATCCTGTTGTTCATTTTGTAGACATTGACAATCCGATCTTAGAGGACGTTACTAGGTATAGAGCTATGGTTGGCAAGCCGCTCACAGTGACGATGCCAGATATGTCATATGTTGTGGAAAGGCTAAGTCCATTTATGCAAGAGCCTAAAGAAACGCACTGGGCAAGAGTCTCTCAAGTACTGAGATATTTGAAGAGCACCCTTGGGAAGGGATTATTTTTCCAAAGGCATGGTCATCTTGATGTGTGTTGATACTCAAATGAAGATTATGCCGGTGTCCATGGGGATAAACGATCGACAGGATATTACACCTATGTTGGTGGCAATTTAGTCACATTGAGAAGCAAGAAGCAGAATGTTGTTTCCAGATCCAATGCAAAGTCTGAGCATTAAGCTATGGCCCGCACCACTTGTAAGCTCTACTGGATTAAGTCCATTCTTCGTGACTTTGGTGTAGAGGTCTCTAATCCTATATCTATATACTATGATGATAAGGCAACCACTTTCCTTACCAACAATTCAGCATTCCATGAGAGGACAAAGCACATAGAGGTGGATTGTCACTTTGTTCAAGATGCATTGATGACTGGCAAGATCTCCACACCATATATCTCCAGCAATGAGTAGATTGCTAATATCTTCACTAAAGCCTTACCGAGGAGGCAATTAAGTATCTATGTTTCAAGCTAAACATGCTTGATATCTATGCGCCAGTTTGAGAGAGGATGTTGAGAGTTATTGTTTGCCTTTTATTTCTTATTTCTTACTTCATGTTATTTTGTAAGGATTACTTTGTAATTTACCCAATGGGTCACTCTATATAAGAGTCCCTAGGATTTGGAATAAGATAAGTACTCTCATTTCCCAACAGCTACTGTTATGGAATGGTTGTTTTGATGTTATATTTAATGGATTTGAAAAGCTTCCGATTCTTTTTTTGAAGCAATTGGATTCTTTTTTAAAAAAATATTCAATTGCAATACAAGTCCTTGTTAGGGGTCCTTTTTCGGAATGTAAATGATCAAAAGCATCTATCATAGACTTGATGATTTGATGAGATTCTATATTTGTTCTCTTTTTGAAAATATAGTAACACCATTTATTCAACATCATTATTGTTGGAGAAAAATAATGCCTCTTATTTAAAACAGAATCCTAGTCTATAAGGGCACACATAACCATCGACCACGCATAAGGGCACCAACCAGTGATCAACTAGGGTGACATTGCTAATAGCTAGAATGACATGCGTCCAACGAGCACCCACTAAGTTGTGAGTGATGCCATGGTCATGCGAGAGAAAGGAAGGTGCTCTCAACAATGAGAGCGTGAAGTTGGCCGAGATCATGCGAGGAAGAAGGTTGTGGTCGTAGTATGAAGGCACATGAAGAAGTGTTGCGGTGGTTGGGGAAAAACCAACACTAAAGGGAGGCACCACGAAATCATCGGGAACAATGGTGGTGAAGAGTCGGTGATGTCATGACTAGCTATGGACCAATGAAGAAGGTGAAGTTGGATTCTCCTCAACTCTCGTGCAGGTGACTTTGGGTGGAGGAAGATGGAGATTTTTTTTTACATCAATTAAATCTAAGTAGTCACTTTTGCTTAGAAATCCCAATCAAGTTGTCGAGTAAATAATGCAAATCAATGGTGTCGGTTCGTTGAAATATTTTAGGACCATTTGGAGCAAAATTTGTGAATTTCAAGAGTCACTCCTTACAATATAAGACATTCTATATGTAGTAACCAAGCCTAATCATTTGGGTCAAATTCCATTTGTATGAAACTCAAGGTAGGAGCTTTAGCTCTTGAAAAGACCTCTCTACAAGTCCAGATTCTCATGTTGTTTATTTTATGCACATAACCACACTTGTAAATTTAAGTTGACTAGTATAATTATTGTATTCCACTTGCTTGGAACTAGTTAAATTGTTGTTGTTGATACAGATTGTATTTAATGTTAGTTTGGTCCTCGCATAAAGTGGAACATTAAATGCAAATTTTACAACTGAGAACTTATTTGAAAAATTTCAGAAAATTCTTGAACGTCTAGAAATATTCACATTGGTATTCATAAAAGGAGCATTAGGTCAATGCTTAAAATGTTATCTTTCCCTGTATCTTTTGTTAATTAAGGGTGTTAGCATAGTGATATTTATGGTTCTTTAATATTTTCTATTTCTTCATGGGCATGTATGCAATTTTGTATTCCCTCCTCTCTCTATAAGAGAGGCTATGATTTGCTTTTAAAATAAGAAACTACATTTTCTTCCACAAGATATCAAAGCAACAATCCTAAACTGGTGTTCAATACCTTCTTGATGGGCAGACCCCTTTCTTCTCCTACATCAATCCCCCATCGCCACAATAGTCGTTCTCTCTCTCTCAAAGCATAGCAACATCGGGAAAGTGCAACGCAACATCGTGTGCAAGAGCGCACAGCGCAACGCGCAACACAACACCGCACCACACGTAGCATGCAATACTACATTGTGCACACCACGCACAAAACCATAGCACATAACATAGCCCTGAGCACAGCACATGCAATGCCACGCTACGCTTTGCACGTGTAGTGCCACTACATGCATTGGTTCTTGATGTGTGCGCGTACAGGAAAGTGCATGTGAACTCATCATCAGGTCCGTGTTGTTCTACTATCTCTACATCTTGGAGATGGCTCAATTCTTTCTGTGTTATGTTCCTACTCAACCTGCCTCTTTGAGGTTTTTGGATGATATGATCTCCCTCTACTATGGTAATCAGGATTTACTCTCTTCCGTTGGTTGGGATTATTTCTAAATTACAACTTGGGGTCAACTCCTACTATTGCTCGGGATTATTGCCCCTCGCTATCTTCATCTCAATATACTACCTCCTTAAGAGGTTTCTGATCAAATGGATCTGCTTCAGAGACTTGTTAAATGCATGTACTAAGAGTCCCTATGCACTTGCTGCTCTCATGGATGCTAATGGGGCTCAGGTGAATTCGACATCTACCACAATTACTAAGTGGTAATTGATTCAAATGCTTCCACTCACCTTACTGGTGATCCTAGTTCTCTATGCAAGACTTAACTAACTAAAACAGTTACATCAGTGAAGCTGGCTAATGGCTCCTGCTCTCTAGTGACAACAATTGGAGATGTCTACTTCTCTTTTAGGTTGTAGCTATCAGATGTTCATTGTGCTCCTAAATTCCCTATGAGGCTCTTCTCAGTGAGTAAGCTATGCAAGGATCTGAACTATCGTGTCATATTTGATAAGCATCTTTAGTACAGGACAAGCAAACCAGTCAGATCATTGATGGTGAATATGCGAGGGGTGGACTATACTACCTCAATATCCCTACTCATTTTGCAGGAGTTGCTTCTATTTCTACGAATCCTCTACTATGGCATCGTCAACTTCGTCATCCCTTATGTGGGAAGCTTCACCAAATGTTCTCGAATCTACCTCTATTTGCCAAGTTTGATTGTAAGGCCTATCAATTAGGCAAGCGTCATCAATCTACTTTTTCTCCATGAACTGTAGAATACAAGGAATCTTCCTTCCAACTAATCCATTGTTATATTTGGGGATCGTCTCATATAACTAGTACTACAAGCCACCAGTACTTTGCAATGTTTATTAATGATTACAACAAATCCACCTAGGTATTCCTTATGAAGGATCAGTCTGAGATACTTCACACAGTGAAATAATTCTTTGCAGAGGTACAAAATGTATACTCTACTACCATCAAGAAACTTCACAGTGATAATGCCCCAGAATTCACGAAAAAGGAGATGGAGTCATTCTTTATCACAAATGACACCATACATCAAACATTGCGTGCCTGTACCTCTCAACAAAATGGCATTGTTGAGAGGAAATTAAGACACACAATGGACATCGCTAGGACCCTCCTAATGTTCATGAAGGTGCCAAAGCAGTTCTAAGGAGATGCTATGGTTACTTCCACTTGTCTAATTGATTGGGTCACCTCATCAATTTTGAATAGGGAAATCTCATTCCAACAGCTACATCCTGATGTCGATGGGCCCTTTACTTTCCCACTACATGTCTTCAGATGTACATGCTTTGTGCATGCTATTGGGGAACAAGACAAGTTGTCCCACGAGCACTCAAAGTGCATCTTCCTTGGCTACTTTTGCACTTAGCAAGGGTGTCGCTACTATGATGCTAGTAGTCGACGATATATAATCACCACAGATGTCACCTTCTTTGAGAAGTTCTTCTTAAAAGAAGGGACAAACATCGAGCTTATTCATCGCCAGCTACAAACATATCATAGACATCCCAAGGAACCTCCTATTATTCCATTACTAAGGTTCCAAATACCAATTTCAACACCGTTTCAATCAATTTTCAAATGCGCATTTTGCCGACATGCCGAGGGTATGCCGACGCATGCCAACAAATATGGCAGTAGTCAAAATGATTAGATTTTAAAAATAACTATTTCAATAGATAAATATTTTCATTTAAGCCATAAATCATGTCTTTTACTTCATATGTAATATGTCAATACATAACCTGTGCAGCAGCAACAACGGAGCTGCAACAGGAGCAACAGTAATAGCAAGAGCTGCAGCATGCCACTGGCATGCCGAGCTTACTGGTGGCATACCGTCAATTTCGCCAACATACCAGTAAAACACATGCATTTCAACAACTTGAGCATGTTGACATGAGCATTTAAATCACCGTCCATTACCTACTATGACAGCTCCCCCTCTTGATAACGTGTCTTCACCAATGCAGAGTGAGAATGAAGATAAAAGACCAATTTCTTTGAGGAAAGTTGTTCTCTCCTCGGATTATATCCCACCTCTCACTTTACATCAATAAGCCACCTAGATCCTTCTATACAGTAGCTTAGCAATGCATTACTCAGCACTGTCATCCCTTGTGACTATTCAAAAGCTTCTCGAGATCCTCAATGGAAGATGGCTATGGATACTAAGATGGAAGCCCTCACTATATGTGTTACATGGGAGCTTGTACCATGCCCATAGGGAGCCAAGGTTGTTGATTGCAATTACGTTTATACCATAAAGCATCATGCAGATGTAAGTATTAACAAATTCAAGGCAAGATTGGTGCCTAAAGGGTTTACACAGACCTATAAAGTCAACTACTTCGAGACCTTTTCTCTTGTGGCTCAAGTTGCTTTTATTCCTATCACCTTGTCAGTTGTTATGAACAAAAACTAGTCGCTATATCAGCTTAACATCAAGAATGCCTTCCTCTACAGTGATCTAAACGAGGAAATCCATATAAGATAACCTCTTAGTTACAAGGTTGAGGAGGAGCATGTATGTAAGCTGAGGAAAGCTATATATGGCCTCAAGCAAAGTTCTCATGCTTGATTTGAGAGGTTGACCAATGAGGTGATAAAGGTTGGGTTCAAACAATCTACATTAATCATTCTATCTTCATTAGGAAACTACCGTTGGCACTGTTATTCTTGCTATTCATGTTGATGACATGGACATGATAGGAGATGACCATGGAGTTCAAGAGACTAAGGCATTTTTACAAGAGGTCTTTGGGACAAGACCTTCGAGAATTGTGATATTTCCTGGGAATAGAGACAGGTATAGATGAACACGGCCTGGCACTCTTACAAAGAAAGTATGTCCTGGAGATACTTGAGGATGCTGGATTACTTGGCACAAAACCCTCAGCTATTCCTATCGAGGAGAAGAAGAGATATGGGGCGACAGAGGATCCACTCTTTGAAGATGTCCATAGGTGCAAGAGCATTGTGCGAAAACTGTCGTATCTAATTATTACATTCCCAGATATTAGTTTCACAATCGATAGAGAGCTAGTGTACAGACAAACCGTGACATAGTCATTAGCAAGATGTTTGTCTTCTTCTAAAGTATGTGAAGAGGTTTCCTAGAGAGAGGATGTACTACAAGAACGGCCATTTGGATCTTAATTTCTATTCTGATGCAAACTATGTAGGGTTTGTTGAGGATAAAAGATCTACCGTTGGCTATGCCATATTCCTTGGAGAAAATCTTGTTTCATGGCATAGCAAGAAGCAAACTGTTCTGGCCCCAATCTAGTGTCGAGGTAGAGTATAGGGCAATGGATCACTTCATGAATGATCTTAGTGTCCAAGTAAAAAGCCTAGTTCCTAATGTATTGTAACAACAAATCTACCACCTACATTACCTCTAATTCGGTCTTCCATGAAAAAATGAAGCATATTGACGTAGATTGTCACTTCATTATCCATTCAAAATACCATGTTAGAAGGGAAAATAGTTACTCCTCATGTGTCCTCTAAGCTTCAGCTTGCAAATATCCTAATGACAACATTGACTAAGAAGAGACATGTGTTCCTCTGTGACAAGTTGGGCTTGACAGACATCTATGTTCCAACTTGAGAGAAAATGTTAACATAGTGATATTTGTGATTTTTTGATATTTTCTGTTTCTTTATGGACATATAGGTAATTTTGTATCCGTCCTTTATATAAAAGAGGCTAGGGTTTGCTTTTAAAATAAGAAACTCCATTTTCTTCCACAAAGGAATTTTACTTGCTTACTGTTCATATTGAAGATTACTTGAATTCTTTTAGAATAACTAAACTTAAGCAACCATTCCTCGTTTGAAAATTCTTGACCTTATGAATGATCTTATGAGTCTACTTAGTAACTAATCTTTTACAAGATGCACTTGAGCTTCAATAAGCAATCAACCTAGTACCATGCAAAGGAATAGCTTGATGTGCACCATAAACTACAATAAGCCTTCTACCGTATGGGGGTAGTGTGGTGACCCTGATTGTGATTTAGTGCTTTCTACCCTAAGTGATGAAGCCATCCCAAGCAGTTGTGCGCGTATGGTCACTTCCAATCTTGTCCCTTACCATCTAGGATCCTAATGGAGGCAGCGTACCAGTAGCCTAGTCATGTCAGTTACGTGTCCAAGTCAATTGTGGCAGGTCTAGATCCATATTCCCTACATTAATTTTTAAAACTAAGTTGTTCATAAAGAACAAGTAGGTATTAAAGAAACAAGGATAACGTTGAATGGGATAAGAGTTGGCTAAATAGTAGAATACCAAAAATTGTAATGCTTTTCATTGCTCTTGTAGCACTTCTCTTTTGTTAGCTTATACAGCCACACTTTTGTTTTACCTACTTTATTTCTTTAAACTCCCACTGGACAATTGTTCATTAACCTGCTTTCGAATATCAGAGAGTCATCAAGATTGCAGAGGATGGTAAGGGAGCTCTTCGGCCAGACAGTCGGTGCTCCTCTCCGAGAGGCATAAGGTAGAGTAATATTTTTATCGAGGTTTTTTTTAGACTAGTACTAATTAGTTTGGCATTGCTTCCAGTCTGTTGAGCAGCATTTTTCTCAATTTTCAACCATTATATTATGCTTGGTGGAATTGATGGAACTGATTGCTTATTCTATATTTTCCCGATAGCATTTCATTATTGGATTGTTGTATGTGCATTATATCTATGCCTTGGGCAACATAATTGCATCCTAGGTTGTGAAACATGATGATCCAAATGGCAGGTTGTCACAAGACATAACTCATCCCATTTTTTTATTAAGTTTTGCAATCAATGTCTATGCATTGCCTAACTATTTCTATAATTACTTGATTCTATTACCTAATACGTTTATTGCCTAACATATTGGGGACTAGGTGTAGCACAAATGGTGCCTCCCACCCCCATAAGACCCTTCCTACAAGGGGTGCACAGGTTCGAATCCACGCGGCTTGCCCAATCACACACAAGGACATGGGAAAGGTGGTGGTAGCCAAATGTGCCACCCCATCCAATGACCAGGGATTTCGATGCCAGAGTCAGGGTTTCCCCCAGGTTGCTGTGGACTCACACCCACAGTCCTGGGTTATCAAAAAGAGAAAAAAAAAAGCGTATCCTGAACTGCATAAGGCAATATTTAGTTTCCTTCGCAACTTATATGTATTGTTGCTATTTAAGATACTAATCAGTTAACTAAAATACAAATAAAACTTAGCAGTTAACTTATTAATATCAAAATATTTAGAACTTACAAAACCTTTAATTTACAAGTTTGAGCCTACGCACTAATAGACAAAACGAGATTTCAAATATGTGTTTCTAATTTACGAACCCAATTTAAACATTCTACTTAAAGGGCGATTACATTCAATGAGATTACAAATGTATGGTCATCAATTTGTTATTGTAATTTACAAATATACATCTACATCTTACTAAAGAAGCAATGATAAGTACAAGCATACATCTGTATTCTAAACTTGGTTTTTATATTGTCAATCTACTTTGCACTACTTTTCATTTAGAAAGCTACTTACAAATATATGTATATATCAATATTAAAAATCAATAGGTAGTGCATATACAAGTATATCTTGTATTTTACAGAAGTTGTGATAATTCATAAATACCATTTATGCATGGATTTTGAATGAATTACAAAGTTTAAAAGGTAATTGATAAAGCTTTTACACTATTCATAAATATGTTGCTTATCCGATCAATGCGTGAAAAGGAAAGGAGACAACTAAACCTTGTTCTAAATACCCACAATAAAAACAAAAAAGAGGTAATTAAGTCTCATTTACTATCTATTATTATATTGCCTTAATTCCCATAATCAATTTATTAATGAATGGCAGTTTTGGTGCCTATAAGTAATATTTTGTAACAACTCCTTGATTTATTCCCTTGATAATAAAAAAAATCATTGAGTTACCAGCAGTTTTGTTTCAAATCATTGATCCAAACAAATAAACTATTTAGGCCCTGGGTTCACTAGAAAGCCTCACCCCCTCTTGTAAACATGTTTAGTTTGTAATAGTCAACCTTTGTGAAATAACTGAAAAGTTTTGTAAAATATAAGGGAGACATTTGTAGGTTTTAAAAGGCACACCTCGAGCCTCGAGGCAAGATGGGCAAATTTAGCCTCGAGGCAGTAGCCTTAAGCTGTCATTGTGAGGCATAAGCCTCAATTTTACAAGGTAGCCTCGAGGTGGTGAGGCAAAATCGAAGCGCTACCACAGGTGAAAACAATGGTAAGTGGGTTTGCATAGGTTTTGGTTACCATATTCCATTGCTCTTAGTTTCTAAAATTAGTTTAGCTCTTAGTTTTAATTTTTTGCACATCTGCATAGATTAACAAGAGTGATAAGAGATTCATAACCCATAAGTTTTCAGGAGTTAAATATTTAAATTACATTTATCTTAGCAACTCCTATGCGATTATTGGATTTAGGTTTAACCCTCAAACTGTTAATTAGAGTTACCGGAATGCACTAAAAATAGATAATTGACTCATATGTTTGAGATATTATTTTCTTACCCATACAAGCTAATAGGCTAGAAAATGGATCCCTGACTATCCAATAAAAAAACTTGACATTCGGTTCAAAGATTACCGGCGATGATCTTTGTTGTCAAGACATTGACATATTACTTCGCTTTGTCATTAAATTATCAACATGTCTATAGATTGATATAAATATGATATTGGCATCATGTTGCTCTGAGAATCAAGTTCTCCAACCTTGTATTTACCCTTCCAATTGAAGAGATAGCCTTTGTTTATTGATATAATAAATTCAATCATTCATAATCATAATTGTCCAAGTTCTAAATAATTTTGGCCTCATGTTGCTTCATTTAGGGTATCCTACTTGCAATTTATCTTTCCCATTGAAGAGATAAGATTGATAATTTTGTAAGTTCTAAAAATGTGCACTTTAAAAAAATATATTTACATCTACCTTTAATTTTTCTACCGAAAAGTAAGACTTACACCTTGCCTCAATAGCAAAAAATTGCCTCGATACACCTTGCATTTTTTAAAACATTTGTAAAAGCTCAAAATTCACATAAGTTATTTGAGCCTTACGCTCACCATATAGATCTCTCATAGGTATATACAAATCTATGTGTGCATGTGTGTCTATATATGTATATACTTCAGGTTGTAACCAAATCTATTCACCACAAAATTCCAAACATAATGAATTTTTTAAAGGACAGTCGCCTAGGGGTAGCGACCATCCAGAATTCTGTTAACATACTAAGGCCTCGACAACTTACCAATTACGCCCAACTTCAAAATGCCAAAGGCATCATATAGCACTCTACAATGATTCTTTCTCGAGACAATGCCATTCCGTTGCAACCATAAAATCCACAAGACCACAAATGCCAAAAATAGCAAATGAGGGAGCATGAACATTGACGGTGCCAAGAAAATAGGGGCAAAGGTTGCAAAACTCGGTACTCGGCATTCAAGTGAGAGGCATGGACTGACATTGGGGGTGATTTGTGACTAATCAATTAAGTATTCCTTAACATTTAAATATTTAATATATGATATTTCCATGCAATGTGTTAATAAGATGTAAGACTTGCACAATTTCCTACTAAGTCACAAATAAAATCAAGATTCCAATAATTAAGATACTCCATCAAATAAAATCAACCATTTTGAAGTTCAAAAGTGATGCAAAATAAACTACAACCCATGGGTCCAAAAGAAATAAACAACATAAGTTTCAAAGATTCTAACATCAGGTAAAGAGGCTTAGGGGATAAAAATCTTATATGGGTGAGGCTCTTGTAATAATCACCTCTTACTCGGTCAACTAAACCAATTATTAGGCCGATTAATAATCTCCCATCCAAATGATGCCCCAGGTATACATACTTGGATTGATACATGAGGTAGAGTAGGATCACTCAGCTGAGCTTTGCAACCTTATGCAGGAGTAAAAGATGAATTAAATTATCATTGCCTCCAAGCTAGGGTTGGAAAACTTGAGTCATTCGCTGCCAAAATGGGTTAGCAGAACCTATCAACAAAATCAAGATAGCCTCACTTTGCGGAGATGATCCCCATGCCAAAATAGACTGTAATCTTGGAAAAAGATAGATTTTGGTTTCAATTTGGTTCCTTGCACTCCCCTTGTAGAAACATTCTTAGCAACAAAAGGTATAAACAAGATGCACGTAGCCAACCATCAAAAACGAGGGATGGTAATTTCACGTGTAATGTTTACAGAGTATTTTTTGAAAGGGCATGTTTACAGTGTATTACATATTGGCCATTTTAGGTTATTTAAATTTCAGGAAATTGCTGTTTGCCTTCGGTTACAAAGGTCCTCTAAAAATGAGGGTGTTCATTTGGCTGCTACATACAAAGCAATTAACTACCAGAACCTGCAGGGTTAAATGGCCTCTACAGAACAGGCAGACACGTTGCCTCTGTGGTTCAAATATTGAGGAAACTAAGGATCTCTATTGGCTTGCTCTTTCACACTGCATAAAAAACTGATTGATTGGCTTCTCTTCCAAGGAGACTTCTGAATGAAGCTTTGGCAAGGTCTACAACTCTAGCATTCATGTACAAATTGAAGCATTGCGGTTCTTTTGTCACTTCAACTATAGTCAAATTTCTACCCTAATTCTCCCCCTGAAGTATTTGAACTCATGATAGGAGCCTCTAATCCACATGCGAGAGACTGTTAGATTCTATGTAGAGCATGTGGTCCAGAATGTCTACTACTGGTCCAGCTCATTCATTGCAAAAATTTTTTTTTTTTGAAGAAGAAAAGGAAGATTACCGGAGGTCGGTAATCATCCAGAGTATTGTTGAGCCAAAAATCAACCAAGAAAGAAATCTCCCTCACTACATTCTCCACCCAACGTCTCTCATTTTTTAAAATTTTGCCGTTCCATTGAAGGCAGATGCACCATATGCAAAGCTCTGATCCAACCAACCGTATCAAGATCAAAATGTCCTCTAAAAGAACTCTAGAAGCTATTCACATCAGTGCAATCCACTGTTTGGAGGTCAAAACGCTGCCAAACCTCCCTAAAAATCACAAGAAAAGAAGAGATGTAGCGCATCTTCCTCCACCTGAAGGCAGAAAGGGCAGGCAACATCCCCATCATCACTCCACTTTTTCCTGAAGCATTTCATGACCAACCGCTCTCTTCTAAGAAGCCATAAAAAAATTTTATCTTCATAGGCAATCTACACTTCCAAATGATTCTTGAATCTAATCCAATCTCATCCAAATCCGAGTCCATACAGGCCAATCTGTTGTAGGCCTTTTTAACCGAGAACGTGCCATCCTTCCATAGGAAACTATCAACACCATTTGCAGGCAGACTAAGATCTGAAATAGACTGCAACATCTGCTGAAATTCAGCAAAAGTAGACTCCGAAAGGCCTGGAGGTAATATGATATTCCATGTTTTCAACTGATTATCCCACATGTCCTCTACCGTAGCGTCCTTATCATTTACCAGCTGAAAAACACGTGGATAAAGGTCTGAAAAAATGCTCAACTCACTCCAATCATTCAACCAGAATTTGAAATTGCCCCCATTTCCCAACATAGGGCTGAAATTGTTTGCATACTCTTGCATGGCTGGCTGAATAGCACACCAAAATGAAGAGGGCACCTCTTCATTGCAAATTATAGGGGGGTTTTCTTATATTTCTCTCTTGTTTTCCAAAGTAACTTAGTCAATTGAAACAAAATTTCTACTAGAATCGACATGTGGAACTCACGCATCTACTCTCCACCAAATTATCATAGGAATCCTATTGGTTGAGCTTGGTAAAGGCAGCTGGCATTTTGGAAGGATTAGCTAATTCTTCGGATCTATGGCGTAGCAGAGAAGTTCGTGCTAGTTTTAGGGTATTGACAGGGACAGATCCCTCTTCCAATGCACATTGTTGCATGAATAAGGGTGATTTGTCTAGAAGAGGGGATCCTTATAGTTTGGCATTCTTTATGAGTAGCATGTAATGTTGTTTGGTGTGCAAGTCTTATATGTGTGTAACGCATGGCATTGAATGGAACTACCAACTGATTTCCTAACAATTACGCTCTTCTTCGGTAAGCTTCGCATGGTTGATCGGTTTCATCCACCCTCGACGGCTCCTCGCAAGCATCCCCAACCTCCGCTACCACTGCGAAGGTCACCATGTCTCCATCCCATCGATAGCAACTATAACTTGGTATCAAAGCACGACGACCCTGCACCGATGAACCAGCACGTAGTGACATTGACGACAAGTTCAACACCCTGGTGCACTCACAGTAGGAGATAGTCGACTTGATGCAACAACAATCAAACACATCGAACAAAATCATCCACATGCTACGGGACACGCACATGCATGATCATGCCTCTTCAAGCTACGGACCCCTACGCGATATAGAACCCACACGTCCGGTGCTCAGCTACTTCGGAGCAACAGGGGTGAACAACAAAGGAGGTGGTGCAGGCACCATCAGCAAGGGCATCAAGCTTAACTTTTCACAATACGGTAGCAAGGATGATCCCTTAAGATGGCTCCACCTAGCGGAACGTTACCTTGCCTTCCATAGTATGGGCGAGGACGAGCAAATCCCCTTAGCGTCACTCCACCTCATCAGTAAGGCCAATCAATGACTTCATTGAGGGAAGGTTAGTGACCAGATCAAAACTTGGGAGGAGTTTCATGACAAGCTCCTAGCAAGGTTCGGGTGTTGCATTTACGAGCAATTGTTGGGGGAGCTTTGTCAACTCCGCCAAACAACCACCATTACCAACCACTACAATAAATTTGAACCTTGCAAGACCTCGTTGCCCTAGACGCGAGGAGAGCTTCATGGAAATCTTCATCTTCGATTTGAAGGATGAGATGTGGATCGAGGTCATGGTTCTTGAGCCAAAGACAACGACTCAAACCATACGTTATGCACGAGCATTCGAAGAGCGCAACACTCGTCAAGCATGCGTGGCGAGACATTGGGTCAATCCCTGACCCGCATCTGTCATTGCTCCAATCGACGCAACCCCACCTACCATCGAGTTCACTGGGAGGAGCTCCACCTGAGGGGACACCCCGATGGCCACCAAGAAGCTTACCCCGACCGAGACCGAACACCAAAAGAACTTGTGTTATAATTACAACAAGCATTACGTGCCGAGTCACCAGTGCAAAAGCAAAGCCATCTATATGGTGGCTGATGAAGGAAAAGCATGGAAGAAGGCTTCAGATAGCCCCGTTGAAGGGATGGACACCAACGAGAAGCTTTCCCACATGCCATCACCGGAAGGGGCGACAACGACCTCATCAAGCTCAAGCTAATCATGTCATCAGAGCATAGAGTTGCCTTGGTCGACTCTGATAGCTCTAGCAATTTTGTCGATCCATAGCTAATCCTCACCTCCCAACCTTGCACCGCATTACAGCAGTTGATCCGGGTGGTCATCGCTGGAGGGGCAACATTGTGCACACAAGAGAAGGTGGTGGGAATGTCCATCTACATGCAAGGCATCACTTATTGCATGCATGCATACTCCAGTTGGGCACCTACAATGCCATCCTCGGAGTTCCCAGGATACGCTCCTTAGGGAGACATCTTAGGATCTTGATTCCCTTACACTCACCTACCAAGCAGAGAGCGACCCCATCATGCTCCAAGGATTGCTACCAGGAAGGGACATTCTCATGGCCGATGAACTTCAACAAGCGATAGTCAAGGCCACGAACTTGTACCTCTTATAGGTCCGATCCAAGGAAGGAAATGATAATCTGTGGGGTCGTCTCACGGATGCTCCCGACATGTGAGCCCTCCTCGACAAGTTTGCCATTGTCTTCCAACAGCCTCAAAGCCTTTCCCCACAGCAAGAGGAGAGCCACACCATTCCCCTCAAGCAAGAAGCATAGCCCATCATCATTGCCCCCTATCACCATGGATGGGTGCAAAGAATGAAATAGGGTGCCAAATTAAGCTGCCAATGGTCAAGGGTCTTATCTAACTAGGCAAGAGTGCTTTTACATCCCCTATGCTTCTATTACGCAAAAAGGACGAGACATGGAGATTTTGCATGGATTACCAGGCACATAATGAGTATGCTATTAGGACCGATATCCCCTACCAATCATTGAGGGCCTCCTTGATGACCTCTATGGCACCACCATCATTACTAAGTTGGACTTAAGGACCGACTACCACCAAATTCATATGAAGGAAGGCGACATTCACAAAACGGCATTTCGTACACACAATGGACATTATGAATTCCTCGTAATGCCCTTCAGCTTGTGTAACGCTCCCTCGACCTTCCAACGAATCATGAATAATCTCTTTCGACTGCACCTCCACAATTGTCTTAGTCTTCTCTGATGACATTATTGTCTATAGCCCAACGTGGTCATCACACCTTAGCCACGTGCGAACCATGTTGGAGATGCTCCACCTACAGCAATTCTACATCAAGCCAACCAATGCACATTTGGTGTCACTGTCGTTGAGTATCTTAGCCACATCGCGTCAACTCGAGGGGTCAAGGTGGACCCTAAGAAAATCATGGTCGTGCTCACATGGCCTACCATGTTCACAGTATGGGCACTACAGGGCTTCTTCAGCTTGGCCGGGTATTGCCAATCGTTCGTCTATGACTTCAACATCATCATAGCTCCTCTCCACCGCCTACTCAAGTCCATCAGCTTTGCTTGGACAAATAAGGTTGATCATGCCTTCACGAACCTAAAGGCTACTCTCACATCCACCCCTATTCTAGTACTACCCAATTTCTCCAAGTCGTTCGTAATCGAATGTGACACATTCGGCCACAGGGTCGGAGCCAAACTCATGAAAGCGAGCCACCCCTCGCCTACCTTAGCGAGCCCTTCTCCAGAAACAAATCCACCTCTGCATACGATAAGGAACTCTATGCTCTTGTGCTCACCATCAAGAAGTAGGGCAAGTACTTGCTGTCCAACCTCTTCCTTGTGCGGACTGATCACTACACTCTAAAGTTCCTACTTCGCTAGTGCCTTACCTCTATACGACAACAAAAATGGGTCGCGCAATTAACCCCCTATGACTTTGGGATCGTGTACAAGCGAGGGGCACAAAACCAAGTGGCTGACGCTCTTTCCCACCGCAAGAAAGAGGAGGTTGCATGTGCAATTCCTTGGTGCACTCCACATGGACAAATTGGCTATGCACGAAGTACTCCACTCACATTGACTACCAGCAAGCCATATGGTTGGCGGAGGATGACCATCCAGACTTCACGAAGTGGACTCTCACTAATGGCCTCATCCACTACAAACGCCATCTCTTCCTCACCTCCACATCGCCACTCATCCCTTTAACTCCTTCACGAGTACTACTCTTTGTCGATTAAGGGACATAAGGGT
Source organism: Thalassia testudinum (assembly GCA_037157565.1). NCBI lineage: Eukaryota > Viridiplantae > Streptophyta > Magnoliopsida > Alismatales > Hydrocharitaceae > Thalassia > Thalassia testudinum. Next base: position 142,098,273 of record JAZHRO010000036.1, read on the forward strand.
TAGGACAAGATGTTGCATAGACTGCGACGTGATTTCTTCTGGCATTCTATAAGGTTGGTGGTGTGCCAATGGGTACGGGAATGCAAGGTTTGTCAACACCATAAAGCCTCCACCCAAGCTCTGCAAGCCTCCTATAACCCTTGCCCATGCCAAATCTAATTTGGGAAGACCTCTCCATGGACTTTGTTGAAGCCCTTCCCGTCGACAAGGGCTACACGGTCATCCTCGTGGTGGTTGATCAGTAGTCCAAATATATCCACCTCCTACCAATGCACCATCCCTACACCACCACCAAGGTAGCACGAATATTCTTCATCACGGTGGTCAAGATCCACAGTCTTCCCAGGGCCATCATCAGCGACGAGATGCAATTTTCACTAGCCACTTTTGGAAGGAGCTATTCAAACTCCACAAGTCCTAGCTACAATATTCCTCCGCCTACCACCACAAACCAATGGCTAAACCAAAGTCATAAACCATAATGTCGAAACATATCTTCGATGCTTTTGCAGCAAGCACCCCCACTCATGGGTTCAATGGCTATTTTGGGCAAAGTATTCATTTAATACTCAATGGCATTCCACCAACAGCATGACACACTTTATGGTCATCTACGACCACCCTCCTCCCACGATCCGCAACTATGTTCACAACAAGGGCCGATCTCTCGAGGTTGCACGCATGCTATTGGTATGAGATGCCATTCTCCATGAACTCTACAAGTGACTCTGTCACGCGTAGAATAGGATGAGGTGCTTCGCCAACCACTATCAAAGAGAAGCATGTTACGAGGTTGGCCAGCACTTCTACTTGCATCTATCACCATTCTGGTCGACCATCCTTACCAAGTGTCCACATAACAAGTTGTCACCTAAATACTATGGCCAGTTTCAAATCCTCCCTCATATCGATGAAGTTGCTTACAAGCTTGAGCCCACCAAGTTGCCAAATTCATACAATCTTCCACGTATCTCAGCTTAAGTTACACCATGGTCGGACACCTCCTCAAGCCACAACACCATACAAGTAGCCCCTGCGAAATGATTAGGGCCAATATCCAGATCGCATCATTGCTCGCTACATCATTTGTCGAGGCGATATCCCAATAGCCGAGGTGTTGGTCATGTGGGTGAGTAGTGACAAGATGACCATCAAGTAGGAAGACTACCAAGGACTACATCAGTACTCGGATTGGGCACCCAAGGACAACACATGTTTTTAAGGTGGGAGCAGTTAATATACACCGCCACATATACAACCACGTCAATCTGTGGTGGCAGACAGGTGGAACTAATGCATCTGCTCTCCACCAAATTATCATACGAATCCTATTGGCTAGGCTTAGTCAAGGCAGCTGGCATTTTGGAAGGATTAAATAGTCCTTAGGTTACAGAGAGGATCATGCTTGTTTTGGGCTATTGGCAAGGACAGATCCCTCTTCCCATGCACATTGTTGCATGAATAGGGAAGATTTGTCTAGAGGAGGGGATCCTTATTATTTGACATTCTGTATGGGTAGCATGTAATGTTGTGTGGTGTACAAGTAAGCCCTATATGTGTGTAACGCATGGCATTGAATGAAACTACCAACTGATTTCCTAGCAATTACTCTCTTCTCTTATAAGATTCGCATGGTTGATTGATTTTATCCACCTATGATGGCTCATCGCAAGCATCCCCTACCTCTACTACCATTGCAAAGGTCGTCGCCTCTCCATGCCGCCAATAGTGATCGTAACATCAAATACCATTCATTACCTCTTGAAGAAAATGATATAGAAAAGTTGTCATTGAATTTGGATTTGAACACAAATCTAGGAAAAAGGGACATTTAGGAGTCTATTACCTAAACAACCTTTCTGATTTCATAACTATGTAACGCAGTTAGGCCTTATAATTAGGAAATGCATTACATGCTACATAGATAGAAGATTAAGCAGAGCAACTACAGTTTGTGGATTCATTTGTACAATAAAGGGTGTCAGGTTTGCCCAAGGCAAGTTGAACTGGATTATCATCCCAATCAGAAAACAATATATCATCTCTTCCTCCCCTTTTCCTTCTACCTTCCCTCCCCATACCTTTCCTAGGTCATTAAAAACCTCACATTCCACACAAGAAGTCTCTTCCTACGCAAGTACGCAGAATGCCAAATGGCACCCAAAGTGCCATGACTATTTAATACTAGTGCCATAACCGAGTCAAAAGTAGCCTATTGCAATTTAATAATTGATAAACAGTTTGTTTTCTATAAGCACCAGACAGGGATGTAAATGAATCCTGATCAAAGTCCAAATGTTTGGTGACAGCATCTGCAGAGTATCAGATCCACATAATCGGGTCCAGATATTATATTTTGGTTATTGGTCAGGTCCCCATGTGGATCCAAGTATTTTTCCTTTTTGTTTGGATGTGGATCATAACATGGTTTCAAAGAGAAAAGCCAGATTCATATTCGGATATCCAACATACACATCTGAAATTGTTTGAATCTTGGTGTGTGAGTAAATTTGTAGATCACAGGTGAACTGCCTCTAACTATATGCTAGAGTGTGAAACTTATTTTGATTAGGTCAGTGATGCTTCAATAACCCAATTTTACCTCCCATTCAATGTCACATATAGAAAGAGGATAGGGCTCGTTACTTACATTAACAATGTGGTAGTTAAAAGATCTTTAATTTTTTGAAAAGACTGAAGGATCTTTACTAGTTAGTAATTGAATGGGAGGTGCATTTAACAAAATGTGAGAACAAAGCTTGCAGTGGATACCATCATAAATATTAGCTTTCCCTATGATGTTGCTATCTTTTTACGAGGAAAATGCTGTTTTTTTTCTTTTTTCAAATGTGAAATATGATATACATTTGAATAGATAATGAGAACTCTGTTGGGGTAAAATTAAGTATCTATGTTATGAAATTTTGTGACATTATATTATTTGAGGGATAAGCCAATGGAGAGAAGACATCATCTAATTTATTTTCATCTTGATGTCAAGCACTTACTTGGCATTCGTTGTTGGCATTAATAATCACCACTGGGGGCAGTCATTATTTTCTTGTATTAAATGTTGCCGTTATGTGCTATCATTTATACGTCAAGTTCCATTATCTATATGAAAACCCTTTTCAAAAAAAATTATCTATGTGAAAGCATGAAACCCACATTTAACCACCATCCTCTCCAAATAAGCATTCAAATTTCTTATGATATGATTCTGAAATTTCGCATCCAATCTAAATAGAAAGTAGACATGAACATAGAAATTCTAATATCAAACTGTAACTAATCCAATTCCACCCCACAATGCCTGACAGTAAAAGTAGACTCTGCAATTTACTCCCAGTTGATCGAAATTCGAATCTTTGACATCTCTTAATGGCAACATGGCTTTGTCAAGATGTGTACAACTTTATGTACAATTGTTTAGAACAATCTTAGTACTTAATCTCAAGTGCACAAGCTTAACAGGGCATCACAATCTGTCAGTGCATGATCAATGCAAAAAACATGATAGTCATATGATTGTTAACAAGTCATGAGTGAACACCATAATAGAAAATGTCCAAGAAGAATAGAAAAACAGAAATTACAAAAAATTCAGCATACTCACAGAGGACACTTTCTTGTATATTTGGGCCGCATTTGAGCATTCTGAGTATGGGTACTCAAATGTGACCAACTCCAATAAACACATACCAAAAGCATAGATGTCAACAAGCTCATCATACTCCTCCTCATAAAGTTCTGGTGCCATAAATTCCGGAGTTCCTATAATCAAAATGCCAAGTAAAATGATACCTGGAAATAGCTATGCTGAAAGAAGATAACATGCGGATAAACTGATCCTCACCAATCACACTATGAGCTGCATGAGCTCTGTAGAGAATTGCAGCTAATCCAAGATCACCAATTTTCACCACGCCCTGGTTTCCATTAACAAATATGTTATCACATTTCAGATCCCTATGAATAACAGGAGGATCATGACTGTGGAGATAGAGCAGTCCCCGCAGGATCTGCCTGGACCAGTTCTTCAATGCCCTTAAGTTCACATGTTTATGTTTATTACGGTACCTAAACAAAGTATGAAGCAACAAAAGTGCATCACGTTACAATCCAAGGTACAAAGGTTCAGACAGTAATGGAAGGAGGAATTAACGTCAAAGCAATGTACTGACTCACGCAGGTTGCCAGAAGTGAAAACCTCAGTTATAAAGTTGATGTTATTTTGCTCTGTGTCAACCCACGAGCTATAGCATTTGATGATGTTCTCATGCTTCAATGTTTGAAGCAAATGAACTTCTGAATAAAGCCGTTCCAAATCTTCTGCTTTGCGCAAGACATCTGAAACCTTGACCTGATTCCAAGCAACCTCCATTCCTTCTAATTCATCAAATGCCTTGTATCTAGCATAATCAAAGTTCAATAATTATGGCAAGGAAAATAATTATCATTTGCATAGTGATGCATTTATTCACAAATAAACAAATGCATTTAAATTTACTATCTGCAAGTTTCCTAGAGACCTCCTCAAGATAATTTTCCCTAGTAATATGTCTCTTTTATGAGTTCATCAGTCATGGAGTTGAGAATTTTCACTAGAGCCAGCATACAAAAATGGCAAATTATATGTGTTGAGAATCGCGCAAGGTGGAGCATGGAGGCTCCCTTGGTGGAAGAAGAGAGAGGGAGTAGAGTTTCTTAGAATAGGAAATATTATTATGACTCAAAGGGAAATACAAGGGAATACTCTCGAGAACATGTCCCAACATTTGAAAATAAAAGATTTTATCACTTTAGGAAAGATCTTATCACTAAATAAATCCCAAACATATTTCCTAAAACCTACATACTAAAAATAACAAACTTAACAACTAAGCAAATGACTCAACTTGGTCCCTTGAACCACCAACCGTCAACCCTATGGGCCCTCTACTACCTATCACGTAGCACTACCATGTGGCTTGGATGGTTGACACGTGGCCCATCTTTATTTTCAACACTCCCCCTTAAGTCGAAGGCCGGGAGGCTGACAACTTGGCCTTCTACTTGAGGGGCTAAACACCCCACTACACTTCTTCGAGAGTCATGCTCTCGGTCTTCTCCTCTTTGGAAACTTGTATCTCCAAATTCGCCATCATCCTCCAAGATAGTTTGAACTGGAAAAGACTTCGATTTTGATTGAGGGTTGAGAAAGACTTCGGCCTAGCTGGAAAAGACTTCAGCTTTTAAAGGTCAGAAAAGACTTCAACTTTGGTCAAGGTTGATGCAGTTCGGTAGTGCTACACTCCTTTCTCCATGTCACAGAAAAGACCTTGTGCATGAGAAGAGGCTGCTTTTCCTTCTCCTCACACACGTGGAGAGAATAATGGCTTGGAGCATTATAGCTCTGACAGCATGTTGAGAATCATGCAAGGTGAAGCATGGAGGCTCCCTTGGTGGAAGAAGAGAGAGGGAGTGGAGTTTCTTATAATAAGAAATATTATTATGCTTAAAGGGACATTCAAGAGAAAACTCTCTTTTTATAGAGCGAACATGTCCCAACATTTGGAAACAAAAGATCTTATCACTTTAAGAAAGATCTTATCACTAAATAAATCCCAAACATATTTCCTAAAACCCACATACTAAAAATATCAAACTTAACAATTAAACAAATGACTCAACTTAGTCCCTTGGACCACCAAAGCACCGACCCTATGGGCCCTCTATTGCCTGCCACGTGACACTGCCATGTGGCTTGGATGGCTGTCACTTGGCCCATCTTTACTCCCAACAATATGCAAATAAGGTATTAGAAGAAAAAGACATGGAAAGAGTATCTCATATTTGACATTGCCTCGTGCCCCCATACATTGATAACACAAATGCAAATATTAAGTTCAAGATTCTTAAGCAACTCTTTCAAAATAATTTATGGTCATCTATAATTATGTGTGCATCATTCTTCATTGCTTTTCTTTCTCTCTTAACTACTTTATAATTTGACATGAACTTGGAGGAAACAAAACTATTAGGAAGTTCCTATCCAATGATCACATCTAAATTTAAATGCTTCTCACGATCACATCTAAATTTAAATGCTTCTCTAAGGCTCTTCTAACATATCTATTGTAAAATCAATTGTATGGTTACCAAAATAAAAGCATGAGCAAGAAAGAGAACATTGTAAGCTTTAGTTTTGTGGCTGAAGATAGGTAAATTGTCGATACAATTGCCTTTATTTCCGATACAAAGAGAAGAATCCAATTTTGAATATTAGCAAAACGATATTAATGCATATACAAAATCATACACTAAAGTATAAACACACAACCCTCTATGTATCAACCCAAGCATAGACCCAAGTCTAATTGAGACAAACTATTATTGACAACTTATTGGTACGGGTTCAGTGGACCCAAAGCAACCACCCAAAAATGCTTAAGCCTAAGTTATCAAGTAGTGATTCTCAATCTATATCCTACTACTCATTTTCATGGGTTTCCTATGTGAGACTATTTTTAGGGTTGCTACAACTTCCCCCACTTAAAATCCCAACATCTTCATCAAGGTTCCATCACTCAATCAATGTACTCCCAATAGTAATGGTGGCTTCACCTCATGACGCACTTGACCATAACAAGGGCAGTGCTTTCCTCCTATTAAGAGAGTTAAGTTCCAATGCCATTTGTAACAATCCAGGCCTAAACTCGAGTCTAATCAAGAAAAAACTATCCTTGACAACTTATGGTTATAAGTCTACTGATCCCAAAACAACCACTCAAAATACTTAAGCCCAAGTTATTGAATTATAATTTTCAATCATTTATATTCGACTACTCATTTTCATGAGTTTCCTATATAGGACTACTTCCAATAATGTTGTTGCTATGATAATGTTGTTGCCACCTATCAATGTCGTCGTTACTGGCGACCTTGTTGCTACTCCGACAATGCTTTTGTAGTCCTCAAGGACAATGTTGCTACCCCTTGGTGATGCTGCCACTGCGGCCAACGAAATTGCTATTGCCCCAATGACACTATTTTCAAACAACACTATTGTTGTCCAATATCAGTACTACTACCCCAATGATGTTGCCATTGCTAAAAGGATGCTTGCCTTAGCAGACGCTTATTGCTATCCAACAACATGACTAAGTCGTTGTCAATGGAATCACATCTCTACCACCCAATGTCACTCTAACAATGTTGTTAATGTTATTGAGCATACTAATGCCACCTAAAACAACATCACTTCTATCCTAACTTGCATTGCCATTGCTACTACTTAGATGCAACATTGCTGTCAGCCAAATGATGGTGCTACCACAGTGTTACTTTGATGATGATGATGATGCCCTCAACAACGCTATTGCTACCCAAATGGCATTGTTATTGCCCCAACACACGTTGCTGCCACCACCCTCCATGACCTTGCTTCCATACAATGCCAGTCTTGCCACCCCCATGTTGTTGTTGCCCCTACCATGTTGCTTCACAACCATAATCGCCAACATAACATTGTTGTCATCACCCCTATTGTCAAACGTCTCCACAACCATTACCTCTATCTTGCCTCCTACCAGTTATCGCAACAACCTTCCAATTATCAAGGACCTGCTACACTCCTTCCAAACACCATTTCTCTGTCAAGCTCCTTTAATTCCCTACAAACCAATATCAATCCTTCCTAACCCCCATACTAACCATTGACTCTCCAACAACTACATTATGATCTATTGACCAACACCACCCCCCCACCCCCCACAATCATCAACTGGACTTTTTTGTACCTGGGGCAAGATTAGGCAAACCTTAAAAAAAACCTTGGCCCAAGCCAATTCATTTCTACCCACATTCTTTTCTCTTCCAAAATGTTAATCTCATGATTCAGAATTTCATGAAATTTTTTTTTGAAAATTATTTAAAAATTTAGGCCTAAAGAAGCTAAATTTTGCATTATAATAGCATGTTTTATTGTCATGTATGTCTCAATCTAGATATATATATATATGTGACCTAAAATAATGTCCATTGAACAAAATGTTCAAATCTATTCTCCAAAAGATTCCAACACCTCTTTACATAGAACCTCTTTACTTAGAGAAAAAGTACTGAAAAAATAACACGTCCATAAAGAAAATAGAAATAACAAATTAACCCAACAATAAATAGAAAACATGAGACTGAAGAGGTGTCTCAACACTCCCTCTCAAGTTAGAACATAGATGTTGATCATACTCAGCTTGGAACAGCAGTCGTCGAATGCAAAACGTGGAAGAGGTTTCATAAAGATATTTGCTGCCTGGTCTCCAGATGCAGCAAAGGTAGTGCACAACATTCCACACTGGATCAAGTCTCTGGTGTAGTGGCAATCCACCTCAACATGCTTCATGCGCTCACGGAATATGGGATTGTTCGCAATATATGTAGCTACTCGGTTGTCACACCTCATCTCCATAGGTTCTTTGATCACGTAGTAAAGAGCTCACCCAGATCATCTCTGCAACTATCTGGGCCATAGTCCTACACTCTAACTCGACGCTGGATCTAGAAACTACTCCCTATTTCTTACTCCTCCAAGTGATCAAATTACCAACTACAAATGTGCATAATCCAATAGTGGGTTTTCTATCCACCAGACATCCTGCATAATCAGCATCAGAATACCCAACCGCTATCATGGGAGATACACTCTAGAAAAGTATTCCTCGTCCGGGTGCTTTCCTCAAGTATCTAAGCACCTACATAGCTGCCAACCAGTGTTGCTTGGTCGGTTTGTCCATAAACTAACTAAGCTTTCCCACAACTAAAGCAATGTTAAGCCTAGTAATCGTCAAATATAATAATTTTCCCACAAGCCACCTGTATACCCGACTGTCAATAGGCTATGCCTACTCATCATAAAAATGTACCTTGGGGTCCATAGGAATATTTGCTGGCTTGGACCCCAGCATTCCTGTCTCCTGGAGCACATCCAAAGCACACTTGCGCTGAAACAACACAATCCCTTGCTTGCTTTTGCCCACCTCTATTACAAGGAAATAGCGAAGCTGCACCAAGTCCTTCATAACAAACTACTCAGGCAGGAACTACTTGACCTCAATTATCCTGACTTTGTCATCACTGATAATAATGAGATCAATATATACTAGCAAGGCCGCAGCTCTCCTCTCAATTTTCCTGACAAATAGAGAATGTTTTAATGAAGACCTATGTAAACCCATCTTCTCTACTACCTCTGAGAGCTTTTGAAACCATGCTCTCAAACTTTGTTTAAGGCCATAGATGGTCTTCTTCAACCTGCACACACACTCCCCTTAAACCTCGAAATCGGGGGGGGGGGGGGGGGGGGCTGCTACATGTACACCTCCTCTTGAAGATTGTCATGGAGGAAGGCATTCTTCACATTGAGCTGGTAAAACAACCAGCCCTTGTGAACAGCAACAGAGATAAGTATTCAGATTGTAATAGACGAGCAACAAGGGAGAATGTATCGAAGAAGTCCACCCCATATGTCTGTGTGAACTCCTTCGCCACCAACCGAACTTTATACCTTGAAATAGACCTATCAAGGTTATATTTTAGGGCAAAGATCCAACAAGATCCCACCAAATAGGCACCAGTTGAAAGAGTAAGCTCCTAAATGTGCCGAGTCCAAAGAATGGCCATCTCATCCTCCATTGCTTTACGCCATTTTGAACTAAGTAAGGCCTGTTGGTACGTGGAAGGTATCTTTATGGTAGTCATCGTTGTAGTAAAAGTCCAAAGGTAGTCCCTAAATTAGTTGCAGTCACAGCTCTGGTCACATGGTATTGCACACAAGAACAAGAAGCCTTCCAAATAGCAATCAAAAGGTTATCATCTAGGACAACATCACCTGATCATGCGCAATCACCACTAGACACAATCATCTGATGGCTCAACACATACCTGACTCAGAAAGGATGGTGGGTCAGAAGCAGGGGGTGTGTTGCCTATAGGTAATAGCAGCTAAAATGTAACAGGTGGATCCTTGAATCTCCAATCATTACCACCACTGTCAAGTGCAGAACCACTCTCAGGTTCCTAATTACCACTGTCAAGTGTAGGACCAACCTCAAAAACTGGAAACTCATCCATAGAAATAGGAGGAATAGGCATAGGAGCAAACTCAACCTCTAGTGATAATTATAGTGTTGCAAGGGAGAAGTAGGAGACCGACTCGTGAAAAGTAATATTAGCACTCACATGGTGCCTACCAACCACTAGATCAAAACACTGGTACCCCTTCTGTGTCCATAGATAACCAAGGAAAGCAACTTCATAGGTCTAGGAACTAGTTTATCTCTCCCTGGATCCAATAGGTGTACAAATAATATACATCCAAATACACAAGGTGGTAGCTGAAATAGATCACTGTCACGATACAAAATATGCCTCGGGATATGTTCATGTAATATAGAAGAGGGCATCCGGCTAATAAGGTACCAAGCCGTAAGCACTGCATCACCCCAGTATGAGTGTGGCACACAATGATGGATCAATAGTATATGAGCCATATCCAATAAATGTCTATGTTTCCACTCCGCCACGCCATTCTGCTGTAAGGCGAGGGGGTCAAGGCGAATGATGTATAATACCATGAGACCTGTAAAAAGTAGCTAATATGGTGGTGCAAAACTCCAATGCATTATCAAATCTCATAATCTTAGCCATAACAAAAAATTGATTCTTTATTTCTAATAAAAATGTCTCAATCACATGTCCAACATCAGACTTATTCTTTAACAAAAATAACCAAGTGATAGCAGTGTCCCTGTCAGTCAGGAATCCAACTGGCCCTAGACGTCCATATGCAGTAACTAAAACATAGCAGTAGTCCCTTATCCAGTGCTGGAAGAGAAGGATCTATAGTGCTTTCCCAACTAACATGCGTTACAATGTATCTCAGTAGCCGGTGAAATATGCGGGATAATGCATCTAAGCATGTCCAAAGAAGGATGACAAAACCACCGGTGCCACTACAAGGACTCCCAACAACAAAACTAGCATCACCCTGGCAAGCAGTAGCAAGTGGTGTTTAGACTAGGCAATACATAGCCCCCTCTTCATGTTCACCAATCATCCTCCCTGTCAGCTTGTCCTAAAAAGTGCATCCCACATCATCAAAAATAACATGACAATTGAGCTGCTTCGTAATTGTACTAACAAATAACAAATTCAGTGAAAAGTTAAGAACAAAAAAGGCATTAGGCAATCTCATAGTGGTCACTGCCACCTCCCTTGATCATCAATCTGTGCATGTCTGACATCTGCAACTTGCACTATCCTGCCACAGGGTACTCACTGTATCTTGCCAAAATAGCCTTGATCTCATGACAGATGATGTAACGCGCCAGAATCTACTAACCAAAGACATACCTATAGAAGCCTAGGCATATATGTCTATGCTTAATGAGGAAGCAAACATAGCAATCTCAGTAGATGATGTGGCTGGCTCCTTGGTCAACTAGGAAAAGCACTGAAATAAAGCATCGTAGTCTGCCCGAGGAATAGGTACAACATCTGTAGACTCCTCTGTAATTACTGAATCTTGGTTAGCCGGAGGTCTCTCATGTTTGGTCCAACATGAAGCCTCAACATGGTTAACTTTGCTACAGTAGGTGCACTTGGTACAAGGCCTACCAGATGCACCTCGTCCTCTCCCACATCCACAGGTGGAGGGTACTCCCCTACCACCACATCCAGCAACAACAGCAAAGGTAGAGGTCTGACTGCCAACATCTCCCATCTGAGGTATCGTCACCCCAATCCAACTCAGGCAACTATAGACTTCCTCCAGGGTAGGAAGCTCAGAAAGAGTAAGAATCTAAGAACAAGCAGCTATGTACTTCGAGCCAAGTCCGAACAAGAACTGGTGAACTATAGCCTCTCCACAGTTCTTCCTCTGTGTAGCACATGTACAAATAGGCCTGCATGCATTGTAATTCTCCTGAAGTCCCTTAAGGGCAGAGTAGTATTGGAAAAGAGATCGTCCCTCTTGCTTCAATTAAGATAGTTCGTGACTAATCTGAAAAACCTAAGATAAATTCTTCTCAAGTGAATACATGTCACAGAGACCATCCCACATCGCCTTAACTATCGAATAATACATGATCTCATCTCCAACTCGAGGAATAACGTAATTCATCAACCATGCTTTGACCATTGCGTTGTCTTTCTTCCACGTGACATACTTTCCTGTCTTGTCTATGGGCTCTAACTCCAACAAGATGTGTTCCTTGTCATGACCTTCCACTATCATCAGGAACATCTAAGACCACCGGAGGTAATTGGTCTCATCTAACTTGATTATGGGACCAAGAAATGGACTTTTGTAGGCCCCGAACTTAGGAATGGCACCCGATGTCACCTCAGAGGAACTAAAAGTCACCATCACATGCCTTGTAGACGAGAAAACACGCTTAAACATATAATCTAAAATAATTTCCAGATCATGTAAATCACTAAGAACGATAAATCAAGCCTCAATCATAGGAATCCAGGATCCTAGCAGTCTAGAATCCATGCCCAAGGCAATGAGAGGCCCCCTCCACTACATAATGGGGTGCGCTAGGGCCTAGAGGAAGCCTAGCACAACCACGCGTGGAGGAGGGGCCCCTTGCACCGCCGTCGGTGAGCAGAGGCCACCCAGCAATGCCGTCTGCGTCACCAGGTGGGCTTGCTACCGCCGTTGGTGGCCCAATAACAACCATTGGAGGCTGCCCTACTACGCCTAATGCCGGCGAAGGAGAGGAAGAAAGAGGCAACACCAACGAGAAGAGAGAGGAAGGTGGCAACGGCGACAAAGGAGAGAGAAGGGCCTTTTGGTGTTAGGGTTTCGAGGGTTCTATTTGGTGGGATATCAAAAGCCGACCTAGGCTACACTCTCATACCAAGTTGGACAAAATGTTCAAATCCATTCTCCAAAAGAACTCAACACCTATTTATATAGAAAAGGGGTATTAGGAAAATAACATGGCATGTCCACCAAAAAATAGAAATAACAAACTAGCCCAACAATAAATAGAAAACATGTGACCAAAGAGGTGTCTCAACAATCTCTATTGTAAATCAATCAAGCCAAGCCACGTAAGGAGACCAAAAACCAAGCTCACCCAACCCAAAGAGAGTACGGAATTGTGGGTTGGGCTGAGCTAGTGCATCACTTTATGAGCCCAAGCCTAACCTATTGGCAAGCCTACAAGCTTGTCAAATGATGACCCAATGCATTGGACAGGTTTATCATCAACCCTATCAATCTCCTTTAAGCTCTATTGACCCATCTCCAACTACCATCAACCAAGGAATATGATACCAAAGACAAAACCTACAGTTGACAACAAGTCAATATTGTATTATTAACCTAGAATAACAAATAAAGAAAAATTAAAAAGAACATAGGTTTGAATTGATTAAGATCCTTCCAAATTCTATTTATTAGGTTTGTATCCATTTGCAAGCTTCCTATTTGACCCCAAACAATCTATAAAAAAAGAATTCAGACCTAGTTTTTCACATCCAATATCTAATGAGACATTATAACTTGCTGTGAAACTTCATTTGGAAACTGTGATTGCTCTAACACAAGAAGGAAAACAAAATAAATTCAACCTTTTCCAAAACTTCACTAGCATAGAGCCAATGCATCCATTATTGCCATCTAAATAAAGTATGTCATTGGCATCACAACTTGCCAAACAAACTCAAAACCTATATTGTTATCTCTGGTATTGATGAAACCTGATACTGACATTGTGACATGCCACTAGCAATTTCATAATGATAAAAGGATATGCTACAAAATTTCACTTGAAAGCTGGTGTTGCACCAAGACAAAAAAGGCAATGAGATGAATCAAATCTTGTGCAAGACAGCATTCATTTCGGGAAAACATTGTTGCCCCCAACATTTGAATGAAATATGTCCTTGACTTAAAACAAGAGAAGAAAAACTTCATAATAATAAAAAGATATACTAGAAAGAAACTGTTTGCATCACAAAACAATCACCAATAGATTCAACGTGCCACCAGCTGGATATAAATGCAACGAATTCAAAAGCACCACCATTTCATTTTCAGTTGCTTTCCAAACAAGAAATCTCATATAAGGACAAATTTGGCATGTTCCACAGTGTCATAAATGTTGATATCTAGTAAAGCACCTTTTTTTTTCTCAAAAAGCAATGCTTAATCTTATTCCAAAATCCTGACATGGCACCAGCAGAGCCAAAAGACTCATGTGATCCAAGGATGCCACACTTGCAATAACACACGGTAGCTACATCACATTTATGTAACCTTGTACATGTTACATGCGTGCACAAATAACATTTCAAGAATTCAATGCTACTTTGAATTGTAACTAAACCAACACTAAATATCTGTCAGCTAAGGAATCCTGTTAGTCAATAAAGAAATGAAGAGGTACCAACAAAGGGAACAAGGAGCACGAGTTATCTCAACAATCAAAATTTAAGAAACAATTCAAACTAATTATGACCCTAATATGCTCTGCCAACGGAGTTTTATGCTCGCTAATACGAGATTATGTAGATTCAAATCTTGCATGTACGCTATGAGCAATCGAAAACCGCAAAAGTTATCACAAATGGAAAACACCCACTACACCACAATCCCCAAATAGTCATTTTGCCACAGAGACGAGAAAGCCATAGATTCCAAAACAAAAACTAAAACACATTCCTTTGTGAAACAAGAATGGCATAAAAGTGATGAGGCCTTCTCGACACTCGGCCACAACCTATCCCAAGCCAAGAGAAGCCATCCCACCATACTTTGCACACCCCCCATCCCCATGTTGAATACCCTACATCCTCCACCCAATGATATCTCATATTCCCCATGCATGATCATCATCATCATCCACCCAATGTCCATTCCCTCAAAAAAAATCCTTCAAACACCTGGCAACTCCGCATGCGGAAGCTAAAAATCAACATCCACGAATTAACCGAAACACTTGAACGCGTCTAAATGGGAGTACGTTTACACTTCCCCCGGCATTTATTAGAGATATATAAAAACAGGGAAAAGGAAAAATCCAATAATTCCATATCAGAAGCAAATTAAGATTCCTCGGCTCTCCATGCCCCTTCGCAACTTACACTATCTTGTACGCGCCCTTCCCGAGCACTTCCGCATACTGCAAGAAGAAGAAGAAGAAGAAGAAGAAGAAACAGATGGAATCAGTAAGGAGAGACAAAGCACAACTCGTCCAGATCAAGAAACAGCGCAGATCTGCGGTATCCAGTCTTGACGTACGCGGCCGTAGCGCCCGGTGGGATCGACCTCGACGAACTCCTCCGGCTGCTTCTTCGCTTCCCGAGGCATCCGCTCGCCTCTGTCGCCCGATCGGCGGAGATCTACGAGGGAGAGAGCGTCCCGCTCGCTTGGGGAAGAGGGAGGAGGGGGTCGGGGTGGGGGTGGGGACGGGTGACAAGGTACTACCCCACTGACAAGGGAGGGTGGGGGCAGGCGTTTCGGTTGTTTTGGGTTGTTGGAGGTGGAGGGTTTTGTGGGGGCGCACCCTCCCTCCCGTCCTGCGCAGGGAGGGGGTGGAGATAGAGAGGTGACAGATGCGTTACTCCTGGATGGAGGAGGGGAGGAGAGGGAGGGAATCTAGTTGGGAAATCACGTATACCGTAGCGGAAGGTCAACGTACGGTTTTGTTTCGTGTGGGTGTCTTCTGGGGCAGGTGCTGTACGATCGATTTAGATGATATAAATGTATTAGGTTGGATCGGTTAATTTGGTTAAATCGATTATTTGATTAAAAAATAAAAAATACATGTAATTTTAGAATTTAAAATAAAGATGTAAAAACTCATAATTTCGATTATATATTTTATTCTTATTTGATTTGTCATAAAAATATGTTACTTTTAGTATAATTTGAATGATAAAGTAATATTTTCTATTATTTATTTTTAGTAAAACTTTTATTAAAAATCAATTTAAATTTGATTAGATTTAATTAAATCAATATAAGTTAATTTAAAACTTTTATGATTTAGTTTTTTTACATGTTAATTATAACATGGATTCAATCGATATAAATTATTGATTGAATCAAAAAATATTAAATTAATAACTGATCAATTTAATGAAAAGTTTAATTTTTTAAATATTATACCTTTCTCGTAGGAAGGGACTAGTTGGATCCTCGGAACAGCAAAGGCGTTTCCTTGGAAAGGTTCAGGAACCTCCAAAGGAAATTATTCTTTGAAAAATATAAATAATACAATGTATTTCACGCAAGATTCTACGTCCTCACCTCCCCCGCCTAACTATCCGAACAAGGGAACATGACACTTTTGATTAGTGGCCAACGGTTAAACGGTCCATATCGGTTGCATGAGATGAGCAGTGGTTTTTACCATGTGTTAACTATTTATGTCGGTCTTTGGGATTTAGGTACGTAGCAAATGTAAGCAACATATCCATCGTCAGGTAGCGAGCTTTCCTTTCTCCAAAACGACGATGGTGACGTCTTGTTTGCATCCACGTGCATTCTTGTAGTGGGGTTGCCTGTGTTCGTTTCTTGACTTGGAATAACCAATCATGAATCATGGTAGGTTTTGCAACTTATGAAATTAAGCTTTTTTAATTGAATCATGACTGCGACCTAACTTGAAAACATCCAAATTGAGATAACGATGAAGCAAAGGATTTAGTTTCTTAGCTAATCCGTAAATCGAAATGAGCACCTGAATATATAAGTTGGACAATTTTGGATGCACCCATGGGTACTTGGGTCAATAGGTGGTGAAGATCTTTTACAAAGGTGCCAAGAGTTTGGAAATGTTATATGTTAAGATATCTACTCAAGAAAATTTATGAGATCAATCAAATGGCTATGATTATAATTTAACTATCTCTCGAAACACTAGCATAGAAATGGGGGTTTTGATAAGAGGGGCTTGGGTTAAGAAATGGATCAGTGAGAGTCTACTAATACATGAAATGCTATAGCCAACCTTGCCGGTTAATAGGAAACCTAGGATAGCCTAACGTGCAACCCAGAAGCCAAATAACCCTAAGAAATTGAGTCAATAATCTAGGTATATAGCAAAATATGCACATTCTAAAGCACTAAAAAGGGAATTTCAAAAGAGTAATCTAGATTATTGCTTGGTACTAAATATGGCACGGTGATGATGACATATTAAGTGACTATTGATAAAAGAATTTGATAGCAATAAATAGAATCAATAATGAATACGAGGGAAATTATTTTAAGTGAATTAAATTGACTTGCCTTTAATTTTTCACCTTCCTTGCTAAGCACTTGCTCATGCATTGCTTTTACTCTTTTCTACTCAGGGTTTAAGTGTTACAGATATAAGGTCTACTTTAGCTTATGGAATAAATACAAATGTTATTTATTTGTTTTGTTTACACATTAATTTGCTTGAGCTTGGTAGATGATACGACTCAGATCCTTGGATGATGGATGATTAGGAAAGATTTTCCCAACCTTATGTAGAGGTTTGTGATTATTAAAGCTTCTAAGATAGGTGTTGTAGTGATTTACATAACTATAATGCTAACTTATGGGTTGATGAGGGGTAAAAATTATCCTCGAATCCAAAATTCCTCATATGACCTAATCGAGGATCTGACTACCCGACCACAGGATAAGCAAATGAGATTAGTACCGCCCGTCCAGCCTAAGGTTAACCGGGCTCCAAATTGAAATGACCCTTACAAAGGGTCGTTCGGAAATTTTTCGAAATGGTAGTGGTGTTAATGCAATTTTAAATCCCCTAGGTTTTAGTTTGTGAGCTCTACAAGAAAAGGAGGCTTTTACGGGGTCAACATTGAAATTTTCCCTCACATCCCACTCAACTCACGCACACACCCACCCCTTAAAACCCAAAACCCTAAGCCATTTCTATAAAAAAAACCCCCTCACCTCTCCACCCTCTCCACACCCAACGACACCACCTCCAGTCCCCTAACCTCTTACAGCGAACACCATCTCCCCATTTCTCTACTCTCGCCACCTCCACTCCTCCACCCATCTTGTAGCCAGCCATCCCCTTCTTCCCCATCCCCTTGCCATCGTTCATGGGGGAGAAGGAGAGGAGAGGAACAAGAGGAGCACGGAGGAGAGGGAGAGCAAGCAAAGGAGAGGAGGGGAGCGGGAGGAGCACGGAGTAGAGGAAGAGAGGACGTAAGAGAGAGGGCAGCGCATGCAACAGGAGAGAGCGTGGGAGAGGGAGAGCAGCAGAAAGAAGAGCTGTTGTTGCTCCACGGGAAGAGAGGAGGTGTTCACGAGAAGAAGGGCTTCGCGAGGAAGCTCTATGCGGGGACATTTTTGCCTTATCAGACATCTGCAACCTCTATCAGACGTCTGGAGGGGTCATCGAACATCCGGAGAGGGCTCAGGATGTCTGACATCATGTAGAGTGCCAAGGTACGTCCCCTGCATGCCCATGCATGCGTATACAAAGGCTGAGTTGTCGTTGTTGAGGCTACGTGTGCATATGCAAGTACGAGTGCATTGGAAAGGTGTATGACGCAACCTTCGAGGCACTTTAGGACGTCTGGAGGCCATGTCAGACGTCCGACTGTCCTCCCAGATGACCGGGAGCAATGTCAAACGTCTAGAGACCCCCTCAGAAGGCTGTGCAGGGTAACAGACGACAGGTACAGGCGCAAGAGAGCAAGGTGAGCTACTGCGTTCATTTAAGATGTCTGGGACTCGCCCCAGACATCTGATTTTGATTAGGATGCGTGTTTTTGGGTTGGTCAGGGCCCAAACGGAGTCGATTTTTCCCAAATAAAGTATCGTTGGTTTTCTTTCGGAATTCTCTACGTGTTTGTGCAGTGTCTATGCTATTTTGAGCTCATTTGACATGTTGGTCCACGATATAGGTCTCCAGTCCATAGTGTACACAAGACCCGCAAAGAATTTGGGATCCACCGTTCAAGCCCCCATACCACCCGTATACCTTGGTAGAGTGGTCCTCTCTAATCCTATGATTTAAATGATTAAAGTACACGTTATATTAGAAATATCTGATTGAACCATAGGATATGAAATGAACCCTAGGGCTGAGGAGGATGAATGTACATTACTTGAACCACACTTGCTATACTCTGAAATGCATGTTAAAGTCCTTACTGTTAGCAACTAAATATTAAATTGATGTAGTGATTGCTTAATTTATTAAGTCACAAGCTACCTGTTATACGATTAAAAATTAGAATGTGAATGGAGATATATGTCGTATCATGAAATAAGACGAATGATAATGCATGAACCCTATGGGAAACTAGGAAAGTAATCTAGATTACTGTGATGTGGAAATCTGATGTGTGATGGGACATATTGCCTACGGGCTGGTTGGTTGTATGGACCTAAGTATGGAAAGTAAGCTGGCCCTCGTGTACGTAGTACTGAGGAAAGCTACTGTCACTTTAGTGTAGGGAGGAGCTAGCCGCCCCTTGGGTTGGGACCCGGGGTTAGGATTGGCCACCCTACACCGACTCCTGTAGGCCCACTGAGCAAACCAAGATAGCCGGGAGAGGGTATGCAGACTGTTAAGGAGTGTAACCCCTATTATGTTATATGTTATATGTTTGGGCGTACCCGTTAGCAAAAATGACTAATTGCGTACCAGTGCGAGGTAGCTACCCGTGCGCTAATCGCGAGTGCCGTAGTTATCGCTACGTCACAGCCATGACCCTTGGGTGGTAGACTGGGTGTAGGACAACCACGGGGTGCTCTCCCGGCTAGAAGAGTGCCACGTGTACATCCTATATCGAGGGAAAACTGCATCAAAATCATTCCCTTAGAAAATAAGTGGATTAAGAAATTTTGTAGACCCTTACTGGAAACCGAATCAGAAACACATAGATGATTTAAATGAAAATAGATATTAATACATAACTGGAAATTGTATGATTAATTAGTTACTTGTTCCTTTATGTTTAATTTCATGTAAATGACATATACACCACTCTACTCAGGGTTAGCTGACCATAAATATATGTAACCATGTTCAGGTCAGAGAGTTGAGCAACCAGCGTCACCAACTGCAGAGGGTACTAGGCCTAGTCAAGCCCAGCCATAGTTGTACTTTCTCTGCTTTCTGTTGCAGGGGCCCTTTTTGTTGGTAGTGAGTATCTTTAGTGTAATAGCACATGTTTCTATTATGTTCCTCTCTGCTTTAGCGTGATGGCTATGTTTGCAATCATACTTTCCACTCGTGGCATGTAGTAACTTTAAGATTTCTGCTCTATTTTCCATTACTGCCAATTATATATTTTTTTCTTAATTACATTACATGTATGGTTGTAGAATGATCCACCCAGCTTGCCAAAAGATTCAGCACAACAAGGGCAAAAGATATGATAAGATGGACCTAACCATTTGTACCCTAACAGTAGAAAAGTAGTCTGACAAAAGGACTACTAGAGGCCATCAAGTTAAAGGTCTCCCCATGTTATAAATAGAGGGAATGACCCCCAATAGAAGGGGGGTCTTGGAGAGGGAGAGAAAATCTTGTAATCTCACAAATACTAGTGCATAGTTTGGAGCACCATCCTCCCCCCAGACGTACACCTCTTGCGGTGGAACTGGGTCCCCAAATCTCGGGTTTCCTTTGTATTTGCTTGACGATTGTCGAGCTGAGCATCCCCATTATGGGGGAGGCTCGATCTTTTCCTCCTAAGCGACGAATGTTAATGGCTGCGTAGCGCTCCATACTCTTATAAATCTTTTGGTGGCTTCTGAGTCCCATCAAATGGCACTATTTGTGGGAAGCGTCAACGAAAATGCCATCGCTCTTCTAAGCATCCGATCACTAGGAGGAGCCCTCCCGGTGCCCTGCCTCAACCTCCCTGAGCAAGAGCTTCCGCAGTGGTCTTAACCACTCGCAACTCCTCCCCCTTCGAAGGGGGCTGGTCAGGATTCGGCTTCCTCATGCCCTAGCAACCTCGGCCGATCGCCCGAGGTCCCCAAGTGAACTCCCTTCCTCGGAGCACAAGCCAAGGAAGGGAAATATGGAGTTGAGGCCAGCGGTCTCAGATGTACGCCCTTGTGTGCACCGCCTGGCCACCCTGAAAGGAGGAAATGGTGGTCCCCTGTTGGAAGCGCTCGAGAAGCTAGTCAAGGCCCAGTGCAAATGAGTGGTGGACCCTAGCTCATGCACCACTCCCCTTGGAGCCACCCCCCAGCGAAGCCAACACTCGGCCGCCCTAAGAGGAGATCCTACCAAGCGCTTCCGTTGACCAGCCAGCTGAACAGACTGTCAACTCCCCAAGGTGTGGTGGGCAAGTCCCAAGAGCACTTCATCAAGCACCTAAGGATCGGAGACAACCCTGAGAGGTTGTCGGAAATTGAGCAGCAGAAGACTGAGCTCATCTGATCCTACCCGGATCAATTCAGGGCTCAGCACCCCAAACAAGGAAGGTCCTGTGAGGCTACGACTCCTCAGCACGCCGAGTCAGACCATTCAGGTCGTAATCATAGGCGCAATGCCATCAATCACGCGTCAAAGCACCCAGCAAGGCCCTGAGCAAAGCTGCATAAACCACGGAGTGAGGTAACTCCTCCCAAAGATCAATCGAAGGACACGACAACAGCAACAACCCTGCTAAAGGCAAGAATACTCTCGGGTAGGTGTGTCCTAGCGCCCGCCTGCGGAAGAGGCTCCTTCCACAGGTGAAGAACCGCCTTCCCTGAGATAGCAGTCAGTCCCGAAAGGCCGTCATTACAAGCCTTGTTGGGCAAAGGAATTCCTCGAGGAACGCACTCCCTTAACCATGCACCAAGCAAACGTGCTTGAGAGGAATCATCAATCCACTGAAGATTGCCATTGCGGACCCGCCACGCAAGGCAAGAGTCCCTTAGAGAATGCACTTCCTTGGCTATGAACCAAGCGGGTGTGCTTGAAGGGGGGCCAATCCATGAGCAAGGACTCGTTGCCCCCAAGTCCCACTAAGCGAAAGGATAGAAGGCCTATAGAGCACCTGAGGGACCACATTTAGAAGGAGCCCCAACGTTTGTAGGCAGTCGATGTGATCTCCCTTGTGAACCGAGAGCCAAGCTAGTCAATACCCCACCAGAGCAGGCAAGTTATGTCACCCTAGCTCCCTGTTCGGTAGACATCACCTCCAGATCCTGGCTGTGATGCTTGCGATTACCCGAGGTCCTCTCCTCCTGTCACCTGAGCGCAGCAGCGTAGAGGTTAAGGTAACCTTGGGATCGACGTCACCCCAGGCAAGCAGGCCCCTCCTTCTAAGTCGACTCTCCCCAAGTACCTCCCCTCAATTTTTAGTAGGGTGAGAAGGGCATGATCAAGCCTCCCGCATGATCCAGTGGAGAGTTTATGTAACGACCCGATTCCCGAGTCCCTACGAGACACGAGAACCGAACCGACTCGACTAATCCCAAGACCCAGTCGTCCAACGAGGAAGTAACCAAAAGACAGTAAAATAAACCACATTCAGCATGAATATAACTAACAGTAAGAAAGTACAGCAGTAAGGAAAGAAACTACTACAGTAGGCACCACCACAACAGTAAAACAACATTTATCATATAACAAAAACTGCAGGTAAGGAAGGTACAGCGGAAACAAAAACTACTCACTAGAACAGAAACAAAAAGGGGTACAAAGCTGTGGTAACTCTACTGGACCCTACTCGGCCCAGCGTCCTCTGCAGCCGCCGACCCTGGCTGCTCAACACCTGGTCCTGAAAAAGGTAACGAGTGTAACACGTCAGCAAAACGCTGAGTAGAGTGGCAAACTAACTAAAGGCAACAGTAGAGTGTACAGTAGCTGTTATGTTCTATTACTTCCTTTATTTACATCTTTCAATTTTTCTCACTATTTCATTTATTTCTCAGATCCTTTACTTGATCTCGAATGTCCTCGTGGGACGATCTTGATTGCAGTCTTTTCCAAAAGTAGAAGTAGCACGTGGTGCTCTCCTGGCCGGGAGAGTCCCCCGTGGTGATCCTACCCTCAGTCAACCACCCCAAGGTCACTGACAGACGTAACGGTGACTACGGCACGCGCGATAAACGCACAGGTAGCTAGCCCGCACTGGCACGCGGTCAGTCGTTTCCGTTAACGGGTGCGCCCAAAGCACAGCACGGAACCAGGGCAGAGCCCTCTCAGTAACAGGGGTCCAACCCCTCCACAGTAACCAAACCGGGGCCTTGCCCCTCCACAGTCCGCGCACCCTCGCCTGACTACCCTGGTTTGCCCTAGTGGGCCTAACAAGTCGGTGAAGGAGGCTAGCAGAACCCCGGGGCCCGTGGGGTAGCTAGTACTCTCCTAACACTACTAGCTCTCCTCGGTACTACGTACACGAGGGCCAACAAGTCGGTACAGAGCGGCCAATCCTAACCCCGGGTCCCTGGGGCGGCTGGCCCCACTCTGCACTAAACAGGTACAGGTACTTCCCTTGGTACTACGTACCCAAGAGACAGTACAAACTACATCTCAGTTCCATTCCTTTTTCTTTCCAGGAGTTCCACTCCTAATTTCCCGTAGGGTTCCAGCTCTTTATTTCAGAACATCATATGTTTCACTTTCCAGATTCACGTTCTCAAATTCCATGATCTCAAACATGTTTCTTTGTTCATAACAGGCAGCTGTTAATTAAAGTTACAGGCAGCTTTATATATTCCTTTCCATTTTTCCAAGACTGCAGTGATATACATTCCACTAGTTTTTCCATCCTAGGATTCATGCCATATCCTAGGATCTATCATACAATCTAGTTTCCGGCCCTAGGATTCATGCAACACCTAGGAGCTATCATTCCATATATTTCTCATTCCTAGGATTCATGCAATGCCCTAGGTTCTAGTTATGGTTCCATACTTTAACAGATTTTATTAATACTTAAAGCCACTCTACCAGGTACAACGGGAGTAATGGGGGCGTGATCGGGAATCCCGCGCGCCTCCGCGACTCTCAAGACTGCAACCGAACGAGGTCCTATCACAAGGATCAAACACAAGGAGTGTCTCAAAACAGTGTATAGCTACTGTAGGCGGGTAGAGGAATAAATTCTGAAACGAACGCAACTCGAATCGCGGAAAACGGAGCCCAAACGGGCCCTAAACGGGTCGAGAAAGACAATACTGTGCAAAATCAGACGTCTGGAACTCCTTCCAGACGTCTTAAACGGTGGATCAGAGAATTACCTGTTCGGCTTGGTTCCCCGGACGTCCAGAAGTCTGTGGGGACGTCTGCCTAGATCCCAGACGTCCGATGGTCCCTCCGGACGTCTGGGGGTCACTCCCGCCGTCTGGTACAACTTCCAGACGTCTGATTCGCAAGGGATGGCGAATCAGCGAACCTGCGCACAGCCAACCCCCTCCCTCAGTACGGTCAGTCGACAAGAAGGAAGGAGAAAGCGGAAACTCACCTTTCAGACATCTGTATGATCTCACAGACGTCGACCTTACCGTCTGGATATCAACCCAGACGTCTGATTCTGGAAATTTTTCCAGAAACAGAACCTTGCTCGGCCTCCGCTCGCGACGCCGCCCGCGTCGCACCTCGCGCGTCCGCTGCTCCGCCCGCAGCAGGTCCCTCTCCGCGACGCTCTGCGCCCCCTGCGCCCTCCGCCGGCCGGCCAAGCCGCTCCTGGCGAGCTCGCCCTCACGGCAGAGCCCCGCCCTCGCACGCCGCAGCTCCTCCGCGCTCACTGCGGCTGCCGCTGCCGCTGCGCCTCGCGTCCGCTCGCTCTCGCGCACAGGCAGGAGAAGAAGGAAGAAGATGGTGGAGACGGGAGGGGAGGCGCCCCCCCCCCCCTTTTAACGCCGCGCGGAGAGGAGAGAGAAGGCGGTCGCAGCCGCCTGCAGCCGCAGAGAAAGAGGGCAGAAACGCAGGTCTGCGCGCACAGGCGCGCAGACGAATATCCCGTGCGAGCATAACTGTTCGCCAGACGTCTGTAAACTATCCCGGACGTCTGGTCAGACGTCTGGATGTGATCCCAGACGTCTTGACAGACGTCTGGGCCACCTCCCAGACGTCTTAAGAGGCGTCTGGGGCACGCGCTCGTTACAGTTTAGGATTGCTTCAGCGAAAGCTCCCCCCATTGGGGCAGCCCCAAACCCTTTAGAGAGTGCACTCCCCTAGCCCTGGACCAGGCGGAAGCCTCTGCCATGACACTCACGTTACCTGAGGTCCACTCCTCTAGTCGCCTGGGCACGTTAGCACGTATGCCGAGGCAACCTCCGGGAGTGACGTCGTCTAAGACAGGTCAACAACCCACATAACTAACCTCTAGCGGCAGCGTCTGCAGTACTCCAAGACGCTCAGGACAATTTTAATTAGGAAAATAAAAAATTCATTTTAAAATAAAATTTTTGCTTATTAGTTTTTTGTATTATATCATTTAGTCACACACACTTGCGTAAATTTAGAAGTACTTCATGACAAATAATAGAAATTATAACTCCTAGGTAACAGGTTGTGGGAGGGATATACTTGTGTCAAAATACTAGCTCGTTGAGACTTATGATCATGTTATACGGATAATGCAGAGTGTGTGTATACCTTACTTACATGCATGATGCGTTGTCTTTATAACATGTCATAAGTGTCATCATCCTTAGTTAAAGAGGTTCTGAGCTAAAGGGGGTCCTTGAAGATTTGATCATAACTTAAGGTTACTTGTTACATGTAACTAGTGTATACATAAATTTTGGACACATTTTCTTGCTCTTCTTTGGTATATCAACTAATCTTAATTTCATTCCTGAAGTGTCCTTTAGTGGAAGTTATTGGGAACGTAGTTAATGTTAATCTTGGGGGGTATATTGGAAATGTATGGCTGCTGAAATTTCTTTACACATTAATTGCATGTAATAAATAACATTGTGATCAAATCTTCAGGGATGAGTTATCAAGTGAAAATCTTCTTTAAAATATAAATAGCTCCCATATATTCGCTTCTAACTTGCGTGTTGTTTATAATAACATTTTAAGTAATATTGGATAAGTCTTGGATTGATTTGAGAAACATATATGGATTACCCTAAGTATAAAAGTGGAGTGATCTTATTTCTTAATTGAGCTTTCCATGAAGATAAGAAACAATACAGACGTGGAGAATTTTTGGAGAAAATATTATATCCATCTAGGAAGTATTTCAATGGATTCGTCTAGGATAAAAACACAATTCTAGAACATGTGATCTATAATGGTTGGTGGCAGTATTACACAAAGTGGACTACACATGGAGAGGAACCAACACAGGATAATACACGGAATACAGTGAAAGTGGATGAGTTTGATGACGAGTACAACGATGATAATCAAATCGATGAAATGCTGCATGAGATGAGAGAGGTTGATCATAATATTACAAATGATGACAAAGTACTCAATAGCTGTAATATTTGAACATCGTTTATATATATATATGTTAGTTTCATTGTATGATTCCTTTTAATTGAATATTTTGAACAACGTAGATTGTTTTCAATTATTTCTTATTTGTTATGTGTAATTTTGAAATTAACTATTTTTTTTAAAAAAAATAAAGTATCATTAGCGAAGGTTATAACCTAAACCATTATTAATTACATTCAGCGATCGTTTTACAATCGTCGCCATAACTCTATTAAGCGCTCACAATTTTGGCACAAAGTATTCCCTCCCTTTCAATGACCATTTTTAAACCATCGCTAATACAAAGAGGACAATCTTAACAAAAATTGTCCCTAAAAGTATGTATTTTTTTGGCATGTAAATCGGGTTCCCTCTAAGAACATTGGCGACGGTCGAATTGATAACCGTTAGTAATTTACTTTAGTGATTGTTATAAACCGTCGCCAAAACATACTTCCATGTTCGCCCGCGGATGCTAAGAAGGTGACGATAGGAGATTGTAATCGTCGTCAAATTAAAACATCGATGCGATATACCAGGACGATGTGTGGAAATGATTTTGATGCTATTGCCAATAGTTTATAACCATCGCAAACTTCGCATACTGTTGTTGTGAAAATTACAATTAGCAGTACATTTGGGCTTATTAGAGGTGTTGATATTCTCGGATGCTCTCAATGAAGTGAAACAGGTACTTAAGCAACAACAACCTCAATGGCAAATTAGGTCAGTAATTCAACGTTGCTCGTCTTTGTTAAAAAATAATGTTGGCTTTCCTTGCACAAGAGCCAGCACATCAACTGACTAAACATTGTCTTAATTATAATGTTCAAGGATGTTGGGATTTTCCTAACGTGCCTTCTGACTTGAGCAATAGATGATGAGATATTCTTGCAAAAAAAAAAGTTTTATTTCACCCCCTCGAAATGGGTTCATTGCTGATATTTCACCCCTTATCGTAGGATAATTTAATACTAAAATTCCAAGTCCCGATCAGGGGATTTCCCTCCTCATTTCAGGTAACAAATGGCTAAGGCCCTGCTTAGGTGAACGTTGGGTAAAAGTTAAAAGGGGACAAATTATAAAGATAGTGTAAGTGACAAATTCACGGGCAATCGATGTGATAGAATGATTAACATGCGATAAAATTGTAGATTAATGTGATTTAAATACATATAGAGGGTTATAGTTTAATTATTATATATTTAATATTAGATTATTTATTATTATTATTTTATTAAAAAGTGAAGTAAATAAAATTGTCATAGGTAAGTTAATATATTATAAGTATATAATTGAGTTGATATATCTTATAAATTATACATTTATTTACCGGTGATAATACTTGCACATCACTGTAGGAGTTTCTAAAATTCTTAGATTTTTAACTATAGTATATGATTTGATTAAATATCTGAAAAATTTATTCTAACAAAATTTAATTCATAACTCAACTTCCGTTTACATTAAATTTATAATTAATACTAATATAAATTATGACGGTTCGGTCGAAATTTCGTAAAGAAATATAGTAGAAGCTTTACGTGATTTAACTAAATTGACAATCATCCAGTTGATTTTAAAATAAAAATATACAACAGTAGAAGAAATTGCGTGAATCGAAAAGAGAATGAGAGAAGGCTTAAGAGGTAGAGGTGGGAGAGGTAACCAAGAACGAAGAGACGGTTCCCCTCCGTGAGGTTTATTTTAGAGGAAAAGTAGGGATTTTTTTTGTGAGATTTGTCTCTTAGGTAAGTTGGATTTTTCCATGGGAACCTTTTGGCCGGTGCAAGTAAAATATTTTAAATAGTGAAAAATGTAGGTAACATACTTGTAATCAAACATTTCTAGAAAAATATATTACATACTCTAATTTCATATAAGATTTATTTAAATTATATAGATTTATTTACACTGACATCTAATAATACATAGGTTCATGACTTACAATAGATGGTTAATATGGTTAGTATTTAAAAAATACTCATTCCAAATGAATTATCCCTCTCTCAATCTTTTGTTTTCTTCATACTTCATTTGTATTTATTAATATGGTACCATGATATCTTTTTGCGGTTGGAAAGATCACTAAAGAGCAATTTCGTAAAGGAAAAATGAAATCCACGCTAACAGGTGAATATATATTTATATATAGAAGGAGAGATCCAACATATGAGGGGTAAGTAACCCTTCAAAATGATACTCTCATAGGCATAAGATAATTTGCATCGGTAGTCTTGATTTTGAGTGTGAGTTAATATAATTTTAGGGGTATTTAATATTATTACTACACGCTTAGATTTTGATCTATGGGAATAAGTCAACATGAAGGGATTTGAAATGACCTTGAGGATCATCATTGAATTTCTGAAATTCTTGGGGTGGGTTTTGTAAAATTTCACGTGTCAAAATAGCCACCTGAGGGTCACCTTGTAATCTTCTAAACCCCAGGGGTTTCCTCGTAATTTCTGTGCATCTGTTATAATGTCTATTAGTCTCGGGGAGTTTTTATAAACTTCAACGGGTTTTCCATAAAATTCTATGCATTAGAAGAACTCATGAAGGGTCCCATTAGAGTTTTCCTTAGAACTTGGGGTTTTCTACAATTTCTGCACCTTAAAGGGCAGTTGACACTTTTGTTTAGGGGTTCTGTGTAAATGATCGTACCCTACGTTTAAAGGTTTGGGCCTCGTGCAAAACAAGTCAAACTCTAAGGATAATTGTATAGTTTATACCGACCCCATCACCTAAACCTAACCTTAAATACCCCCTCACCTCCTTAAGCCTAGCACCCCCCCCCCCCCCCCCCCCCCCCCCCACCCCTAATTCCCAAAATTGTTGGGCGACGCACCTACTCACCCTAGCAGAGGAGAGAGGGGCCATCAAGAAGAGAGGCATAGCATCTCTCTCTCCTTCTCGCACAGCACGCCCACCCTCCCTCTCACTTTCTCGCATGGTACATCTCTCTCTCTGTTCCTTCTTCTCTCTCTCGCACGCAACGCACCCATTCTCTCTCTCCCTTCCTTCTCATTTTGTGCTCGTAGGACAAGAAGGCAGGATAAGGAGAAGTTTGAATGCACGTGCATGCACGCGTGGAGAGGCCTAGGGGCGGTCTGCGGTGCCATGCGTGGACCAACCCGCGCCTAACACGTGGCAGCGGAAGGGGAGCGCGAGTTGATTCACTTGAACTAGCTAGACCAAACTGGTCCAAGCCGGTTTGCGTGAACCAAAGATCGTTTTTGGCCTGGTTCGAGGTCCAAACGGTCTCTAAATTGCGCGAGTAAAGTATCGTTTGAAAGCTAACAATTTTTGCTACATTTTGATACCACTATTAGCCTTATTAGCAAGCATTAAGCCTACTGAAAATTCAGTCAAAGCATCTAATATCTGATTTGATAGTTGGTTTGACGTAGGTTTCACACCTAGGAGCAACACAACTCACAAAGGTGATTGTGCATCAGCTGTTGGGGGTCCGGACAAGTTGTTCGCACCTCCTTCCTTCCTGGAGAGTCGAGGTAGAGTGGTGCTCTTGTTGCCTCTTTCACTTCGTGTTTTAATGTCCTACACATGCTTTACATTTAGTAGGTTTGATGGCATCGCCATCATTCTCTGTATCTAACTCAATTTGACTAAATTCCAGAGTTAAATTCACTTAATTAACATATTAAAAGGGTATAATACAATCAGAGAGGAATGAAGAAGAATTAATTCAAAAGTGGTTAATTCTGCTATTTTAACAAATAAATTTAAAGGCAGAATCACTTAAGGGTAAACCTAAAGTAAATTAAAGGTCAAATAAGCTTAAAAGTCAAATAACTGCGCTTGAACGAATTAATTTAGGGTTTCACTGAGTTAACAAACCTTTTAATAATTAATTAACCCTAATTTTGGCCTCACTTAATTAATAAGGTTCTAGTAGAAATAAATGTAATATAAACCTTCTAAAAATCATCTAAAAATATTCTATAAGGTTTCGAATAATCAGTCTAACAAAAGGAACCTATTTTGACCTTAAACAAATACCTAGGCAGGTTTTTGCCACATTTTGGGTCAAATCGTAAATTAACCATGCAAACATTATTAAAACAAAAAATTGAAGTAACCATTGAATTCCTTAGGTTTCAATTAGGTTATCATAAAAATTTGGATTCATTGGACTTCATCTTGACCAAGTTTGCAATTTAACCCTTGAAACCTTAATTCCTTGCAAAGACCCCCTACCTTTCAGATTTTCTTGCAAAAACCCCCTATCTTCTCATCTTCCTTGCAAACAGCCCCCTCAACCTTCAAATGGCCATGGCTATGTGAGAAGCTCTCTAGGGTGAACTTTGATCGCGAATTTCCATCGACTCCATCCACCAATCTCCGTGAAACTTGGAGCACTTGTTCCCCAAGCTCTTCTACGTCGTCTGGCAAGCTTTCCAGCCCCAAAGACCGCTGACCCCCAAAATCAATCGAATGGTTATTGATTGAGGAAAATTATGTGTGACTTTTGTTACATTTTTTTTGAAATTTTGATAATACCCTCGTAGTTTATATTATCATTAGTAATCAAAGTTAAATTATAGATTAAATTTACATTAGAGTAAATTTTTTGAACGTTTAATAAAATTATATGCTATAATTAGATATATAAAAGTTACACCAACTCCCACGATAAAGTGTAAATATATCAGTAATTTATGATGAGATGACGGTACTTGGATCAAAGAAGAAGAGATTTTTGTTTTTTTTTTATAATGCAATTACATTAATTGCGTTTTTATTTAATGAGAGGGAAAAGGATCGAATACAATCCGCACTCTCTTTTGGGTAAGAAGAAAGATTAATTAAACGTAACCAAACAGGGCCTTCGCACGTAGTGAGTCGCCCTCCATTAACCCGTGTGTCATCCCGTCGCCCTTTAACCCATCGCACCGCTTCGGATATCCCCTCCCCCGTCACGGCGTCAGTGCTTTCCCACCTTCCCCACCCGTTAAACACCACCCGCTCCTCCCCTTCCCGTGTCGGTTCGTCCCCCCTCCATCAATTGCCTACCCCTCCCCGCGTCCTCCCGTCATCAATCCCCACCCACACCATTTCATCCTCCCCCCCGCCACCCCACACACACCACCCGATCCCCTTTACCATCTCCTCCTCCCCACCCCTCTTCATCGCCCCCTCCTCCGCCTCCGAATCCAACCACGAGGTGATGTCGCCTCCATCGATTTGCTTCCAGATCCCCCTTCCATCTGGGCCTCCTCCCTTCCCCTCAGATCTGTGGACTTGCATGTGCTTCCCATTTAGCTTTGGATGATATCGACTTTGTGTTACGTGGACTACACTTCGAGACTTTAATTATGTTGTTGTGATATGCTTGCTTCTTAGCTCTTAATTTGTTTTCTTTGCCATTGTTTGAACTTATATGCGATCGATTTTCATATGCAGAATTCAGTAATGCTGTGGATTTCACACCTGCCATGTTAATGCCAATTGGATGGGGAATGTGTGAGAGGGGAGAAGGAAATGAGGGTGATGACACATGCTCGATTATCGGGTTTATACATGAGGGGAAACAAAGGATCGGCCTTTGAGCGATTCGTTTCCGTGTGGGCGAAGATGGATGTGAAGGAATGGCCCGAGAACTCCGTAAGAGGTTGCTTGGGTAGAGGAACGATGAGAAAAAAGGAATTGCCATGTAAACAAGAAGAAAATCAAATTAGGAGAAGAATTAAGCGTCTTGTCGTGGATTATTTGAGAAGAGTAAAATAATTTCATCTTTAAGGTGAAATTATTATTTTTTAATTAAAAATTAAATTTTAAAATAAAATAATTATGAAATTTAAGGCTCCAAAGAAGAATACTCGATGTCAATTCTTCATTCTAAATGGCTCCTAAATGCATCTTGGTTGTCGAGGACAGTCTTGGCTCTGTGTCGTTCCGGCGATCGGTTGGGTGGGACTGGAACTTTGGGGCATGCTAATTTCAAAAACTTCAGATTTTAATCCATCTTCCATGAGGTTTGAGTAATCATTCATCCAATGTCGTGGTGTTTGTGGCACGGTGTGTAGCTTTGTCCCGTGCTTTGTTATGTTTGGTTTGTCGAGTCTCTTCCTTTCCCTTTGGGTCTTCGCGTTGTTTGCTTCTCCCTCCCCATCGCATTAAATTTGCTCGATTTGTTCTAAAAGTCTCTTCCATTCCGATTTCTCTGAAGTCAATCATGCAGCTGTCATTGGAATGTCTTTTGCCATGTTGTGGTATTGCATGGCTGCCTTTGGAATCTTGCATTATAAAGTTTAGATGTAACCTGCAAGTGTCTCCTCGGCCTTCCTCACCATGGTTGTATGGGGTGCTTCCCCTGTACTTTATCCTTACCTTTAGATGTTTCTGGAACTACATTGATGTCATCAAAATCACTATATACATGCACCGATCAGTGATTTTAAAGGTTGTTAGTTTACACTCGGCATTTCACCATTTGATTAACATGCATTTTCAAATGGTGATAGATTTTCAAAGGGGAGAACCGCCAGATTCCTCCCTCTGTTCCTGTCACTTTGATCACAAAGATGTCGCCGTTGCTTCTCCATCACCTCCTCTGAGTTGCTTCTCCAGCACCTCCCCTGAGCTTTTCCTATCGTTGGATTTCAACCATCAATGATGAGGTTCGATTGCGTCCGGCTGCTGGCTTGAAAAGAAATGCTGTTTATAAGAACAACTCGGCATAAAAAAAAGAACTTTCAAAACCCAATCACCTAATGTTCTAAGTCTGGCCAGATTTCTGATTAATTTGATGGACTTCTGTGATAAACCACCTGAGGCATCAAGCTGTGCTAATATGATGAAATGAGGATGGTGTTATAAGAATGATTTCCAATTATAAACAATTCCAAGTGCTCCTTTCTTTAAATAAAAGATCTTCGATGTCCCTGAATTGAAGAGAAGAAGGAGAAGACATCGTGGATGTGGCTCTATGAGTTATAAAGCTAATGTCATTTCTATTTGTTTTGGTGATGGTGGTGAAATATGTTGGTTGCTGGTAATCCATTGTGCTCCTCTACTAAAATTGAAACGCTGGTTTTGTTGGGTGCGGTGTTTCACCTCAAACAATGTGATTAAAAGTGCCTGTTATCTTTTGCAAACGATGCTGCTTGGGGTTCATATTAATTTTTTTTTGATAAGAGTACAGAAACGTATCTTAAATGTAAAATGCAATGTAGAAGTAGGGTTCATATCACATGTTTTCCTCATATGAATAATCTCTCCACATGAGTGGGATCCATCAGCGGAATATATCGTTGCATTCAAAATATCACCGATAATATCTATCATTGTCACACAAAACATCACACATCCTTTACGATATATATGATGAATCTCACCATCCACCAAAGATTAAGAAATTATCAATAATTTTTATATATAAATAAAAATTACTCGTAATATTTTAAAAATCACTGATAATTCTTAATTATAGATAAAAATCAATGATAATTCTTTAATCTTTAATAGATAAGGGACACATCTTACTTTTACATCACAATGATAAATATTATTAATGATATTTTAAATACACCGATACATTAGCGGTGAGGTGGATTCCCATACACGTGAAAGGGTCATGTCGCGTGATCTCCATATCTACCTGACAAAAGGTATTTGCTTGTCATTGTCTTTTTTTTTTTTTTATTGAACAAAATCGATGATATTGCCTATTGGTACGTAAATCAAACTCATTGTTTGAATTCTGGGGATTCATAAACCTTACTTATAATCAATGATGATATTTAGTTTTCAAAGGAAAAACAAATTGGCATGTGTTGCGCCCAGTAGATTCTGAAATTGGAGCAACGCATTTGCTCCAGTGTTTTTGTTGTTTGATGTTCATCTGATATGACCTTAATACTTGATGATCAGGAGGCAAGGATAAGCTTAGGGTCGGGAACTTAAGCTATTGATTGGACGGTAAATAATGTTTATATTTAATTGATAAACATATTTCCTTAGTTTATAAGTCATAACCCATCCTCCCAATAATATCGAGTGGCATTTGCTCATTACACGTCCAACATCTTTTCCTCAATTATTTTTATTAAATATAGATAAAAATTACAAATTTAAAGCATACAACATAAAATAAATTACAACTAAATGATTTATTAAATTGAAAGGCATACTTACTATGAACAAAGAATTCTCCACTTATATATCCCCTTTGAAGTTTTTTATAATTAACATCTATATAAGTGATAAAATTATTACCACCTGATTCAAGTTTACACAAGAATTAGGATGGACTTTGTTCATTATTCCAAGATTTGGTTGTCCAATGAATAATACATTAAAATAAGCAGTGATATTCTATAAATGCACCATAGCAATAATTTAATGACCGGAAGAAGTAAACTAAAAACCATCAGCTAGCATCTAAACTTAGAAGATAAAATAAGGTTCACATCATAACCATCACAACGACGATATAAGAGCAAGTGCAGAAAGTAAAAGGTTCCAAAGATAAGTACTCACTACTTTAAAATAGCACAGCAAAAGCTAAAAACTATGGTTGGACGCGGTTGGGCTCAGCTCCCTCTGTAACTAGTGAAACTGGTTGCTCACTCTCTGTTACGAACGCGTGGCTTCAGACGTCTTTTAAGACGTCTGATCAGACGTCTGGAACCCCTCCCAGACGTCTGGGATTCGGTTATTTTCGGCACGCGTGTTTCGTCTGCGCGCTTGAGCGCGCAGACCTGCGAGCGTCTCTCTCTCTCTTTTTCCCTCTCCCACCTGCGCCCTCTGTCCCGCTCTCTCTCTCCTCCTCGCGCGGCCTTAAAAGGCCACGCCCTCCCCCTCACTCCCGTCACCTCCGCCCCCCTTTCCTCTTCTCCTTCCAGCCGATGCGCGAGAGCGAGCGCGAGTGAGCGGCGGCAGCAACAGCCGCGGTGAGCGTGGGAGGAGGTGCTGCACGTGGGAAGAGGCGCTCGGCCGTGAGGGCGAGCTCGCCGGGGCTGCTAGGGCCGGCCGGCGGGGGAAGCAGCAGACGTGGGGTGACGTGGGAGGCCTGCTGCAGCTCGAGCAGCAGGCGGACGAGGCGTGGCGCGGCCGTGCGTCGCGAGCGGAGGGCGAGTCGCGCTCTGATTCTGGAAATTTTTCCAGAATCAGACGTCTGGGCTTCCAGCCAGACGACGGGGATGACGTCTGGAGGACTGCACAGACGTCTGAAAGGTGAGTATTTCCGTCTTCCTTCCTTTTCTTCGACTGACCGTACTGAGAGAGAGAGTAAATGGGTACGCGCAGGTTCTGATTCGCCACCCAACACGAATCAGACGTCTGGCTGCAGTGCCAGACGACTGGAGCGACTTCCAGACGTCCGGGGTGACCATCGGACGTCTGGGAACTAGGCCAGACGCCCCCACAGGCTTCTGGACGTTTGAGAGACCATGCAGAGCAAGGTAACCCCTGATCCACTTTTTAAGACGTCTTGAATAAGTTCCAGACGTCTGATTTTGCACTGTTTCGTCGTTTTCGACCCGTTTAGGGCAGGTTCCGTTTTCCGCATTTCGAGTTGCATTCTTTTCGGAATTGAATCCTCTACCCGTCTATAGTAGCTATATACTATTTTGAGAAACTCCTTGTATTTAATCCTTGTGATAGAACCCCGTTCTGTTGCAGTCTCGGGGTTGCGGAGGCACGCGGGATTCCCGACCACGCCCCCAGTACTCCTGTTGTAACCGGTAGAGTGGCTTTTAAGTTTACTAGTATAATCTGTTAAATTATGGAACCATAAATAGAACCTAGGACATTGCATGAATCGTAGGAATGAGAAATAGATTGAATGGTAGATCCTAGGATGTTGCATGAATCCTAGGGCTGGAAAACTAGATTGTATGATAGATCCTAGGATATGGCATGAATCCTAGAATGGGAAAACTAGTGGAATGTATGAATACTGCAGTCTTAGAAAATGTGGAAAGGAAATAATAGCTGCCTGTGAATTAAATTAACAGCTGCCTGCTATGAATAAATAAACGTGATTGAGAACATGGATTGTATGAACGTAAAACTGGAAAGGTGAAACCTGAATGTGCTGAGTTAAAAGAGTTGGAACCCTACGGGGAATTAGGAGTGGAACTCCTGGAAAGAGAAAGGAATGGAACTGAGAAAGAAAGACGTGGTAGTGTGCTGTCTCTTGGGTACCTAGTACCAAGGGAAGTACCTGTACCTGTTTAGTACAGAGCGGAGCCAGCCGCCCCAGGGACCTGGGGTTAGGACTGGCCACTTTGTATCGACTTGCTGGCCCTCGTGTACGTAGTACTGAGGAGAGCTACTAGTGTAGAGAGGTACTAGCTACCCCACGGGCCCGGGGGTTCTGCTAGCCTCCTACACCGACTTGTTAGGCCCACTGGGCAAACCAGGGTAGTCAGGCGAGAGTGCGCGGACTGTGGAGGGGCAAGGCCCCTGTTTGGTTACTGTGGAGGGGTTGGACCCCTGTTACTGAGAGGGCTCTGCCCTGTACTAGTTCCGTGCTGTTCTTTGGGCGCACCCGTTAACGGAAACGACTGATTGTGTGCCAGTGCGGGCTAGCTACCTGTGCGTTTATCGCGCTTGCCGTAGTCACCGTTACGTCTGTCCGTGACCCTGGGGTGGTTGACTGAGAGTAGGATCACCACGGGGGACTCTCCCGGCCAGGAGAGCACCACGTGCTACTTCTACTGTTCGGAAAAGACTGCAATCAAGATCGTTCCCACGAGGAACATTCGAGATCAAGTGAAGGATCTGAGAAATAGATAAATTTTGAAACAATAGAAAGACGTAAATAAAGGAAGAAAGAAAATTAAAACAGCTACTGTACACTTTACTGTTTCCTCAGTTTAGCTGCCACTCTACTCAGCGTTTTGCTGACGTGTTACACTCGTTACCTTTCAAGACCAGGTGTTGAGCAGCCACGGTCAGCGGCTGTAGAGGACGCTGGGCCGAGTAGGGTCCAGTAGAGTTACCACTATTCTCTTGTACCTCTTTTTGGTTCCACTGTAGTGAGTAGTTCTTGTTACCGCTGTACTGTTCTTTACCTGCAGTTTCATATTATGTTATGAATGTTGTTCTACTGTTGTGGTGGTATATACTGTAGTGGTTTCTTTCCTTATTGCTGTATTTTCTTACTGTTAGTTATATTCATGCTGAATATGGTTTATTTTACTGCTCTTTTGGTTACTTCCTCGTTGGACAACCAGGTCTTGGGATTAGTCGAGTCGGTCCGGTTCTCGTGTCTTGTAGGGACTCGGGAATCGAGTCGTTACACTCTCCTAACCTAAGTACAACAGTAGGTGTCTGCGAAAGTTGAGTATGCAGGTATTTAAATATAGGTAGGAAAAGTAAACAAGACATGTGCCGCAACCGGTTTCCATTTATTTAATTTATTCTCGTCAATTTATTTAGTTTCCTCTCACTAATAGCCCTAAGGCTGGATCACATTTCCTTTCTGTCACGGCCCGGTTCCCGAATCCCTACAGGACACGAGACTGGCTTGACTCGACTAATCCCAAGACTCAGTCGTCTAACAAGAAATAACCAAAAAGCAGGAAAGTAAATCACATTCACTATGCTAAGTAACTAACAGTAAAAGAGTACAGCAGTAAAGGAAGTAAAAGCTGCTAACAGTACATATCACCACCACAACAGTAAAGCGGAAACAAAGGACATAAATAGAACGGTAACAACAGTCTAAACTTACTAATAAAAAGGAAGTACAACAATAGGAAACTACTGCTGGGCTCGACTAGGCCCAACACCTTCTGCAGCCGACGACTCGGCCTGCTCAACTCCTGGACCTGTAA
The DNA here is from genome assembly GCA_037157565.1 of Thalassia testudinum. NCBI lineage: Eukaryota > Viridiplantae > Streptophyta > Magnoliopsida > Alismatales > Hydrocharitaceae > Thalassia > Thalassia testudinum. The sequence continues at coordinate 142,136,485 of JAZHRO010000036.1, forward strand.
AGGGTTGTGAGTAAACGGAGTCAGTGAACGCTGAGTAGAGTGGTAACCAAATTAACTAAAGCAGTAAAAGCTAACAGGTAAATTTATCTTTACCAATTATTTTATGTTACTAGTCATTTCCTTTTACCCATTAGTTTACTTTCAAATCTCTTTCTTGATGTGGAATGTTCCTCGTGGGAACGATCTTAATTGTAGTCTTTTCCGAAGAGTAGAATGCACGCGTGGTGCTCTCCTGGCCAGGAGAGTCCCCCATGGTGATCCTACACCCAGTCAACCACCTCGAGGTCACGGACAGACGTAGCGGTGACCATGGCACGCGCGATAAGCGCATGGATAGCTACCCCGCACTGGCACGCAGTCAGTCGTTTCTACTAGCGGGTACGCCCAAAGTACAGCACGAAACAGTATAGAGCCTATCCCTCTCAGTAATAGGGGTTTAGCCCCTCAGAACCAAACAAGGATCTTGCCCCTTCACAGTTCGCGCATCCTCGTTTGACTACCCTGGTTTGCCCAGTGGGCCTAACAAGTCGATGTAGGGTGACTACCTGAACCCCGGGCCCCGTGGGGTGGCTAGCTCAATCCCTACACTAGTAGCTCTCCTCGGTACAGTGTATGCGAGGGCCAAAGAAGTCGATGTAGAGTGCTCAAACCTAACCCCGGGTCCTAACACAAGGGCAACTAGCTCTGCTCTACACTAAACAGAGGACGGTTGCTCTCCTTGGTACTACGTACTCAAGGGCCAGCACACTTCTCACTCACATTTCCAGATCTATTCCATTTATCCACAGGAGCTCTACTCCTAATTCCCCGTAGGGTTCATGCTCGTACTCCCCATGTTATTCCATACCAGGTTTCCTCATTCACATTTCCATTCTTAGATTTTACACATGCAGCTCGTATTTCCACAATTTGCATATACAACAAGAAATGTCACAGGTATCTGTCTAACTAGTACATGCATTTCATGTTTCACAGGCAGCTCTTGTTTATTAACAGGCAGTTGTTCATATTTCTATTCATTCATTTAAGATTGCAATTTCAAACACGCATACAAACAGTGCAAGTACTTCTCGTCATAGGATTCATGCCACATCCTAGGTTTCTAGTTATCTAGTTTCACATATGCATTCATGTTTTATAATTTAAAACAATGGAAACCACTCTACCAGACAATCTGGGAGTACTGGGGGCTCGAACGGTAGGCTCACGTGCCTCTGTAGGTCCCGAACACACAACAGATCGAAATCCTATACCAAGGAACATAACACAACGGAATATTCAGAACAATATAAAAGGCCTTCTAACAAGTAGAGGAACTCGCAAGGAATCTACCGATATCTTGTTTGTGTAAAACGGACCTCAAACGGATCCTAAACGGGTCAAAACAGGACTGTAGACCTTAATCAGACGTCTGGCACAAGGTCTAGACGTCTTAAAAGTAACCAGAGTCTCACCTCAGGTTCCTGCGTCGACTTCAGATGTCCATAACCCCTATTTGACCATCTGGATCCAACTCCAGACATCTGACCTCTCCTCCAGTCATCTAGAAGTGCTTCCGGTCGTTTGGTAAGCTGTCCAGACGTCCGAAACGCATGGGAGGGCATGCACTGCGCCTTCCTGAAACTATCCCTGTACACGACAAGCGAATCACCTATATTTAGCCACGCAAATCGTAGCTGCGGTGCTGCCTTCATGGCCATAACCGCAAGAGGAACGTACCTTCGCGAAGTGCTGCTTTCAGATGTCCGGTGTCGTCACCAAACATCCAACCCATAGTCTGGACAGCACGCCAGATGTCTGATTCTGGGGAAATCCCAGAACCAGAACGACCTCCTACTCCTCGCCGCTCGCAGCTGCAGCCTCTCCTCCTCACCTGTAGCAAAGTGTCAGGGACGTCTCCCCTGACGCGCTCCTCCCGCACGAGCCGCTCCGGACGTGCATCCTGCGGCAAGCTCCCATGAGCTCGTGAGCTCAAGCTCTTCCTCCTCTCTTCACGCCGCATCTCCTCGTCGCTCGCTCTCGCGCTCGCCCCTCTCGCTGCAGTGGAGATGAAGGAAGGTGGCTGTGGTGGAGTGGGGAAGAGAGGAAGGGGGGGGAGAGGGGTCTTATATAAGGGTGCGCTAGGGTTCTGTGAGGAAGAAAGAAGAGAGAGGAGAGGAAAAAGGGCAGCCTGCACGTAGATGTGAAGCTACGTACAAATTTTCAATTTCCAGACGTTTGGGAAGGGGTCCAAACGTCTGACCGACAGTCCAAACATCTTAAAGGGCTCAGAACAGAATGGGTCTTTACACTTTCATTGCACATGTCCCCTATTTGGGACAATCTTGTTGCGGTATTCCCATAATGTAAGGCATGCACATGGCGCTTTCCTAGACAAAAGAACACCCCATGTTTGTGCTACACTTGGTCTATCGCCTTAGGATCATGGTCGTGACGTAACAGTGACTACGACACATGTGATAAACGCATGGGGGGCTACCGTGCATTGGCATGCAGTCAGTCGTTTCCATTAACAAGTGCACACTAAACAGTACAACACGGAACATATAGGGGTCGTATCCTTTATAAGTCTGTGTACCCTCGCCTGACTACCTCGGTTGGCCCACTGAGGCCCACAGGAGTCGATGCAGGAAGGTCATTCCCACCACTAATCCCTACCTAAGTAGGTCAGCTCTCTTCCTGCATAATGGGGCAATCGGCTCTCCTCGGTACACGTGTACTTGTGGGCCAGTTCATCCTCGCATTTAAACTCAATGCAGCACGTATCAGTGTCACGGTCGTCATCCACTCACACGATACTTCATTTCCAAGTCTTAGTTCAAACACCATTCTAGTTTGCCTTAGTGTTTAGAATCACCTTAGTTAGTCGCTAACTGTCCGGCATCAATAGATTGCCATCTCTGGGTGCAAGTAGAGTTCTCTAGTTTACCGTAGTGTTCACCAACACCCCTAAGCGGTTACTAATGATTCGAACCATCAACCATTACATTCAAACAATGAGACTAAAGGCGATGACATTAGTTAAATTCAATCATGATTAAGTAGAAATTATTTGTGGAAGTCTACGAATATACATCATCCCATTTTAATCAAGCAAACATTAGAATATTCGTTGTTGAGTGATTAGGCATAATATTTCTTTGACCAAGACCACACTTTTAGGGACATTGATCCTTGAAGGTAAATGCGCACGACTTATGTAATTCAAATAGGGCATTCAACACTAGTATAAATAGGGTAGAAGTAACCACTCTACCTCAGTGTGCTGGTAGATATGGGGCCTGCCTACGCCTTCGCTGACCACTGTGAACTCTCCTTCGGGGGTCGCGTAGATCTTAGGTGCAAGTCCTAATACATTTAAGGGTTCACGAAGGGTCAAGTGGGGTCGTTTGAAATTCAAATAAAATCTTAGTGGTTGAAACTTGTTCTAATGGTGTCAAATAGGATATCAGAACGTAGGAAATTTAGAGGGCTTTCCAACGGTACCTGATACGCACGATTTCGGGGCCAAACGGGCCCAAAACCAACTGAAAAATAATCTTCGATTCACGTGAACCTGTGCTAGATCGGTCCAGTCTAGCTGGTTTGGGTGAACCGACTTGCCACCCCCCTTCCTCTACTCGTGCACACAGTTGCCTCGAGCACCACACCTCGTTGCGCATGCCTTCAGCCTCGAACTCTGCACCTCTCACTCTGCACTTTCAGCCTTGAATGCCATGCCTCGTGGTCTGCTGCGCCTTCCTCTCTATGCACGCCTCACTACCCACGAGCCTTAATGCTCACACGAGAGAAGAGTGGCACAACACACCTCTTCCTCTCTCTTGGCACTCTTCTCTGCCTCTCTCAATTTGCTCAGGCTCCGGAGGGCTCGTTGCTCGAAACGAGTGCGAGCTACGGCTACGCGACCCTAGAGGTGGGGGGGCCTTTATAACATGGGGTTTAGGGTTTAGGTGGGGCTGGGGTAAAGTGTGTGTTAAGCTCCAACCTTTCGCGATTTCCCAAAGGAGTCCTTAACTTAAGGAACGTAGGGGTAGAATAATTGTAGAAAATCTCCTACATAAAGTGAAATGACCCTTTCTAAGGACCGTTCGGAGTTTTTCTGGAACGTTAAGGGTGTGAGTGAAAATTTTGACCCCTTGAGTTCGGGTGTGTGGGCCTTGCGGGAACAAGAGAGGATAGTAGGGGAGTTTCCACAATTTCTCCCTCTCTTCCCACTCACACACCCACGCACATACTCACGCACACACACCTCTCCTAACTCCCCAAAACCCTAACCTCACATCTATTTAAAACCCCCCACACCACCACCTCCACCTCCTTCCCTTGCAGCCGGCGACCACCACCAATAGCCTCCCCGCCTCCACTTGCGGCTACGCATGGAGAGGAGCTCGCGAGGAAGGGGAGAGAGAGGGAGAGAGGGCGTGAGAGAGAGGAGAGAGCTTGGGGAAGCTCGAGTAGGAGAGTTCATGTTTGGGGGAGCTGCGGTTGCAGCCCCGAGGAGCTTGGAGGTACGAGGTCCTCCGAGGAGTCTGGGGGCGCGAGAGGGAGGAGACGCGGTCAGAATAGCCATGGGAGCTCGGAGGAGCTCGTGAGAGAGGAGACGAGGCCGCAGGAGGAGGTTACGCATCCTCCTGCAGCTGCTGGAGTTGTTGCGGGAGGAGCTCACGAGAAGCCGAATTGCGTGAGGAAGTTTCTGCGTACTGGACTTTTCCAGTATCAGACGTCTGGAGCATTATACTGGACTTTTCCAGTATTAGACGTTTGGAGCATTTACCAGACATCTAGACCAGCAGCGGGACGTCTGGAGCTGAAGCTAGACGTCTGAAATTACGCGGAGTGCCGAGGTATGAGTCCTGTACGCTCATGCATGCACGTACGTGAAGTACGTTAGCGCTACGTGTCATCGTTTTAAACTTACGAACGCATGCGTAGGTACAAGCCTTGGAAAGGCACATAAGCACTCTCTTTGAGGTGCTTTAAGATGTCTAGACGTCTCCACAGCCGTCTGATAGACTTACCAAACGTCCGGACGCACTGACAGACATCTGGAAAGACTCCAGGACGGCTGTAAGGGGTTCCAGACATCCACCAGCAATGCAAGAACACATGGTGAGTTACTGACATCATTTAAGACGTCTGCGCCTACTCCCAGACGTCTGATTTTAGACTGTACACACGTTTTTGGCCCGTTTAGGGCCCAAACGGAGTTTGATTTATGCAAACAAAGTACCGTTGTTTTCTACTCGAGATTCTGTACATGTTAGTGTCAATTACATACTATTCTGAACTTGTCTGATGTGATTTTCACTGGTATAGGTTTTCAGCCTGTAGCGTGTTTGGGGCTCACGAAGCCAACAGGATATGTGGTTCTAGCCCCCATTCCTCCCATGCTTTTCGGTAGAGTGGTTTACCTTCATAGTAAGCTTTAATTAAGTAAAATGCATGCTTAGAATAACTTGATTGAACCCTAGGATATGAAATGAACCCTAGGGCAGAAACGAATGAACAATGCTTGAGCTACACTATTTACTTTGAGATGCATGTTAAACCCTAATTGCTAGCAAGTGTATAAATACTTGATGCGATTCTTCTTCAGTTATTAAAACACGAGCTGCCTGTTATATGAATGAGAATTCAGAATGTGAACCATGAGATATGAATATTGAGAAACGAAATGAAATGAATACAGTGCATGAACCCTACGAGAAACTAGGGGAAGAGCTCCTGTATACAGAAAGAATCTTGTATGTAGACGGGAAGTGAGATGGTCCTTGTGTACACGGTACCAAGGAGAGCAATTGTCCCTTTAGTGTAGAGGGGATCTAGCCGCCCCTTGGATTGAGACCCGGGGTTAGGACTAGTCACTTTACACCGACTCCTGTTTAGCCCTCGCGTACGTGGTATCGAGGTGAGCTACTTAGTGTAGAGAGGGAGCTAGTCGCTCCACGGGGCCCGGGGTTAGGACTGGCCACCCTACACTGACTCTTGTTAGGCCCACTAGACAAACAGGGATAATCAGATGAGGGTACGCAGATTGTGGAGGGGTGAGACCCATGTTCTGTTTTGAGGGGCGAGACCCCTATTCTGAGAGGGCAAGGCCTTTGTGTTGTTCCATGCTGTACTTTTGGGAATACCCGCTAGCGAAAATGACTGACCACATGCCAATGTAGGGTAACTACCCGTGTGCTTATCGCACTTGCCGTAGTCATCGCTACGTCGCGACCGTGACCTTGGGGAGGTAGATCGGGTGTAGGACTACCACGGGAGACTCTCCCAGCAAGGAGAGCACCACGTGTGCATCCTACATTACAGGAAAAACTGCAATCAAGATCATTCCCTTGAGGAACATGCAAGATTAAGAAATGTATGGATCCACAGTAGAATAAATGAATCAAAAACACTAGTTGAGATGAATAGAAATGAATGGTTAATTAGTTGCTTGTTCTTATGTAAATTGCATGTAAATGGCTTAACCACCACTCTACTCAGTGTTAGCTGACCATGGATTTTGTAACATTGTTCAGGCCAGGGAGTTGAGCAACCAGCACCACCGGTTGTAGAGGGAGCTGGATCCAGTCGAGCCCAGCCTTAGCCGTTGTTACCTTTCTATTCCAGTGCATTCTTTCTGTTGTTATAGTGAGTACTTTGATATTTGTAATACTATTTCTGTTACATTTCCATTCTACTTTCCGCTGTTGTAGTTGTGACAATATATAATATTGTGAGACATTTCATTTTGTTTCCTTTACTATTTTTTATTTATTTCTGATTAGTTACATTGCATGTGTGGTTATGGAATATTTTTCTGCTTTGGTTATTTCTCATTGGATGACTGGGTCTTGGGATCTAGTCGAGGCGAGTCGATCTTGGGTCTTGTAGGGATCCGAGTTCAGGTCGTAACATAAAGTGAGAAAATCCGAATGGGGCCCTTAGTGGGTCCCTAAGGGTGTAGAAAATTTGCAAGAGCCCCCTATTGTTTAGGGGAGCTCTCCAGAACTAATTGGTACCATAAATGACATGTAGACATTGCGAAAAGACTCCCAAAGTCTAGGTATTTACCAAACAACCCTCGAGTGTTGTTTCGATGTGCAAAAATTGCAGGGACCAACCTAGAGAACTCAAAAACTCCGCAATGGCCCCTAAGTCATTTCAAAAACCTACACGCAAAAAAAAAGGGAAGTGGACTAGAAGCTTAGAAAGGAAAGAACTAAGAAAAAATAGCAATGCAATTATAGCCTTACTTGTCTTTTAATTCTATGGTGTCCAATAAAGATTGCAGCTTATATTCTGAATAAAGTTCCCACTAAGGCAACTAACAAAACCCCATATGAAATATGGATTGGGCGGAAGCTCAATCTTAAGCACTTTCATGTTTGGGGACGTCCAACTGAGGTAAGGCCTTATAGGCCTAGTGGAAAGAAATTAGACACAAAGACAATTAGTTATTATTTTATTGGGTATTCTGAAAGGTCAATAGGGCATAAGTTTTATGATTCGACAACTAAGGTCATATTTGAGTCTGGAATTGCCAAGTTCTTTGAGAGTGTTGAGTTTGCCCAGGATAACAGGGTTAAAGACTTCATCTTTGAAGAGGAAAATGTAGCTATTCCTCCTAGAGTTACTCAGGTTAATGAGGAGCATGTCTTTGACATCCCTCAAGACAACTCCAATGAAGACAATGATATGGACTTAACCCTTGTAGAGCAGCCTCAAACACATACAAAACCTGTGCCATTAAGAAGATCTACTAGGGAAAAAAGGAGTGCCATATCTGATGATTATGTTGTATTCTTTCAGGAACATGAAATGGACATTGGGGTGATGGAAAATGATCCTATCAGCTTCCGTCAAGTAATGGAAACTTCGAATCATGAAAAGTGGATTAAGGTAATAATGAACCTCCTGGACTGCATGTTAATGAATAGTCATTATGTTATACTATAAATGTAATCCAGACGAATGTCATGTCATTTATTTAATTACATAATTTTTTCTGGTTTATTCCAGATCGTTCACTGGGAGACAGTTATTGATATACATCACTCTATGTTCTAAAAATAATTTTTATTCCAAAAATGTTAAATTTATTTACAAAAGAATGAATGAATCAAAGAATTAATCAATCTAAGTCAATTCTATACAAAATGAATCAATTAATGTTAATCACAATAACTCAAACATATTTACAAGTGGAAAGGTATTAAAAATCACCCTAAACTACTCTATGTTATTTACACTAATGCTAAGTAATGACTAAGTTAAGGCACAAAAAACACTAAATATATACTATACTAATATATAATGTCTGTACAGTGACGTATATAAGTGTCATTAAAGTCTTAAAAATATATATACAAACTAAGGAAAAAATAATATCTACTACTTGTACTATATATATATATATATACTCACACACACATAATTAACACACACTCAACACTAATACACACATACACACTCAAATAACTCATAAACACTTGAACGCATTCCTAACCTACTCTAACCCAGTTACACACACTCAATTGCTTAACATGTATACATAACACAACACTTAATTAAATTTACACTAACTTAGCAAAATTTTTGGTTTGTAGGACCACTTTTCACAGGAACAACATCCCCTTTTAGGGTCGGATGAGTACCATTACTAGGCAGGTCCTAATTTGTTAATTAGGGTATATTTTTTTCCATTTCAGGCTAATAGGCTCACCTACATGCCTACACACGCCCACGCACACACCCGCAGGCATGTGCGCACACACACCCAATGCTTAGAGGAATATGCTTAGTATTGTGTGCCCTGCGCTGACGATCAAGAGGGTTAGCAGCGTTGGCGCTAAAATATGGCCGTGGTCGCTCGAAGACCACCGATGTGGGACTTTGTTGGGTAGACTTTAGCGTTGCATCGATGTTCAATTAGTGTGGTTTAGGCATTTTCAAACCTCGATTTGAGTGCCCAATTGAAGTCTATTTCCAAATTAAATTACATAATCTTAAAGCTTATACATTGGGATACTTATTGGTGTGTTTAATTTACAATAATTAATTATTTAATTATATTTTAAAAATTGTTAAATTTAGTGAAATAATCATTCTGATTTATTACTTAATTAAAGTACAAATTGATAACTTAACCACTCAATTGACATGTAATTTAGTTAATATACATTATAAAGCATTTATTACACATTTTTAATTTATTTTTAGTTATTTATTTTAATTTATATACATTTATTTATAGAGTTTAGATAGATATATACATAATTATGTTATAAATACATTATAAATGTATTGAAAATACTTAAATTATATTATACGAGTATACAACAAAATTTACTTGAATAATAAATTAATTTACTAATTTAATTTATTTTAACTTAATAACTTAGCTAATTAACTTATTAACTTAATTATATACAATAAACGCATAAATAAATAAATATATAGGTATGTTACAGTATATTATAATTACTTTAATAAGTATATATAGTTATAAATAGGATTATACATATATGCATGTCTATTTATAATTACATAAGTATATGTACATATAATGTAATTACATAAATAGATAATTATATAATTATTATATGTATAGAATAGCACAACATAAATACTTATTTAAATATATATAATAGATCTACAGGTTAGTTATGTACATTATAAGTACATAAGTTATTATTTACATTTAACTTAGTATTAAATGATATATACAAGTATAAATACTATATACAAGCTATTTTTATAGAATTTTTACTTTTTTAGATTTTTATGATGTTTTCGTATTTTATAAGGGTAGGAGAGGAGAGAAAAGGTGAGATGAGAAGAATAAGGACTCTTTTTGGTGTTTTGGATTTAATTTCTTTTATTTAATACTAAAGTAGACTTAACTGTCTACTGGTATGTTCTACTACCTAAAGGATTCAAAATCCACTCAAACATTACACACACCTAAAATTATAACTAATCAAACTCAAGACGCTTTTATTTATTTCATTACACTATTTTTGTATTTTTTATGTATTTACAAAGCAACATAAGCAAGGCTTAAAGGGGTGTGAAACAATAAACTTAAGCCATGAAATTCCAATTCTAATGGTCTGGAGAATACGGATTAGGTAGTAAAAATCTCCAGCAGCTATGTGAATCCATATCAAGCATAAAAACAAGATTTAGCACTTTAATTCCATAAATTTGATTAATTGGATAGTTGAACAGATAATTGTACTGCTATAGGGTTGGATTAAAGTCTAACAATTGATTCCAAAGCCCTTAAACTCATTCTAAATTGTTAAACAAAGCTGATATAACACTAAGAACATTCAGAACCCATTGAATATCAAAATTTCACTCAACTTAATTAATGAATGATTAAATACCAGTCTTGGACTAAACATCCTTTACAAGCCATAATTAGATCAAATTTGAGCCCATGACAGTACATGAATGGTTGTTAACTAAGTTCCAACATTTCAATATACCAATAGCTCAAGTAAAGCCACTGCTGCTGCTACTGTTGTAGTTCTACTATCAAAGGGTAGATCCTCAAGGTCTGATTAGAGCCTTAAAACGCCATCCTCAGATCTGGGGAAATCAGTTCTAAGGACAATAAATTCTCACAAAACAATTCAAATCTTAAATCACTCAAAATCAGAGATCAAAACTCACAAAAAAGTCATCCAAATAAGAGAATAGAGTAGCTGTTGTTGCTGTTGCTCATATCTGCATTAACCACTGAAATTCCCACTTTAAATCATTGCAATAACTACTCAGAAGGTCTGAAATCCATTAAAATCAAGTCACGATTCAAGAAACCTAAAAAACCCTAGTTCAATCCCTTCCTCGTCGCCATAGACAACGCAAGAGGATGGGATTGAGCTAGACATTAAATTTACTTGCAAGTTAATTTAGAACCTTCCTTAATATCCTCTAAACCTCATTTAATGCTTTTATTGACAAATGAAACTTTTTTTGGATCAGTAACAATGTTGCCCAGATGGGCATTTGCTGTAGCTTGCCAAGTGATATGATTGCTTGATCATCCTACACACCACTAATTGGTGTTCAGGATGATTTAGTGATGCTTTAAGATTTGTTGGATCATTACTTTGGCATCGAATTAGTGCATCTAATTCTCCTTGGCCAAAGCTACCTTAAAATAATAGCAATGCTAAATGTAATGATCCTTCACACTTTTAGCCTTTTAAGTCGTCTGGAGTCTCAATCAAACGTCTGTCCAAACGTCTGGACCTATTCCTGGACATCTGAAAATGAAATTTTTGTGCTGCACACTGCGCTCTGCGTGCGGGCAGCGCGCAAAACCGTCCTCTTCTCTCTCCCTTCCTCATTCTTCCCCAAACCCTAAACCCCACACCTCCTATATATACCCCCCTCCTATCTCCTCTCCACTCCACACACCAGGCACCACCACCTTTAGTGCTTGTGGGGGAGCGGCAAGAGGGGGCGAGCGAGGGAGAGCGAAAGGGAGGAAGGAGGAGAGAGCGGGAGGAGGAGGAGGCCAAGGTTGGAGGAGCTTCGGTGGAAGCTAGATGGAGCTCTCACGGCCATCGGCGGACACGTGTGAAAGGAGGAGAGGGCTCGGGGAGGCGGCCCCCCGGTCCTCTGCAGCGGCTGGAGCTACTGTGGCACAAGGCGGAGCGAGCGGAGAGAGCTGCGAGGATTTCCTGGTACTGGAAGTTTTTCAGTATTAGATGTCTGGAGTGGAGTCCAGACGACTGTATTATAATTGTGAGTTGCCTATTAGAATATGAGTTGCATGTAATTAATGAACAATTACCTGTGAAATTACCAGTTGCATGTATCGAATTATGGAAACACGAGCTGCCTATATATGGATGAGAAATGAATTGCGAAAGGTGAAATCTGGATCGAAATAAATGAGGTGAACATGAGCATGAACCCTACGGAGAATTAGTAGTAGAACTTCTGTGGATAGACGGAAACCTGGAATGTAGACGAGAAGTGTGCTGACCCTTGAGTATGCGGTACCAAGGAGAGCAACTGTTCCCTTTTTATGTAGAGCGAATCTAGCCACCCTTGGGTTGAGACCAAGGGTTAGGATTTGCCACTCTACACCGACTCCTGTTGGCCCTCATGTATGTGGTACCAAGGTGAGCTACTAGTGTAGGGAGGGAGCTAGCCGCCCCATGGGATCCGGGGCTCAGCTAGCCACCCTACACCAACTTGTTAGGCCCTCTGGGCAAACCTGGGTAGTCAGATGAGGGTGCGCGGACTGTGGAAGGGCGAGACCCCTGTTCTAAGAGGGCACGACCCTATACTATTCCGTGCTGTACTTTGGGCGTACCCGCTAGCGGAAACGACTGACCGCGTGTCAGTGCAGGGTAGCTACCCGTGTGCTTATCACGTGTGCCATAGTCACCGCTATGTCTTGATAGTGACCTCGGGGTGGTTGACTGTGTGTAGGACTACCATGGGGGATTCTCTTGACTAGGAGAGCACCACGTGTACCTTCTACTCTACGGAAAAGGCTACAATCAAGATCGTTCCCACGAGGAACATGTAAGATCAAGAATATCTGGATGCTTGAGAGAAATGGGTGAAATAGAAATATATATAAAACAGATAAACAGAAATGAGAATTAAGCCTGTTGCTTTTACTGTTTTGTACTTAGATAATATCGATACCACTCTACTCAGTGTTCGCTGACTCTGTCTTTTCATAATACTATTCAGGACCAGGAGTTGAGCAGCCCGAGCTTCCTGCTGCGGAGGGTGCTGGGCCCAATCGAGCCCAGCTGTAGTTTTCTTCAGCACTTCCTTTTCTTTTCTCTACTGTTGTAGTAAGTAATGGACTTTTAGTTATTGTTCTGCTTCTACTTTTTACTTTCCACTTTTCGTTGTTATTGTTATTGTGGTGATATGTACTGAAACAACAGATTTATTTTCCTTTACTGCTTTGTATGTTTCTTCTGCTTAGTTATTTTGCATATGTGAATGTGATTTACTTTCCTGCTTTTGATTATTTCTTGTTGGACGACTAGGTCTTGGGATTATTTGAGGCGAGCCGGTCTCGGGTCCTGTAGGGATCCGGGAATCGGGTTGTAACACTAAACTTTGGGCGTAACCAAGTTATGCACTTAAACTCCAATCGAACTAACTCACATCAATTGTATAGAACTCAATTACACCCATATAAACTCAATCTAATAGATTAAAATCGATTAAACCAAATTACTTACAAAATTCTTCAATTAGCCGCAAAAACCAAATCAACCTTAACCGATTAAATTAAATCCAATTCCATGAATAGGGAGGACTTTTGTGATCTGTGAAATGTGTGAGGAGGTTCTCATTTGATCTTAGCTCACCATTAGATCTAAGAGCTACTGAGCTTCAGATCTAATAGATGCTCAAGCGAGTAAAGTGAATTGCGGATTACAATGTGAGGAAAATAATTAGAAGCGATCGTGATATGTAAAGGGAGATGAATGAATTGAAATGAAGGTGTGAAATCACCTCTCTGATCTGAATTAATCAGAGTGGGCAGATTAGATCTTAACTAATCTATATGATCTAAACTACCTAACACTACTCCTATCTAATCTAGAAAGCATTTAAAATTATCTAGAAAGCAATAGATCCTAATCTAATTGGATGAATGGGACCTCTGAGAAGAGCCACGACTGGTGGTCGTGGCGATGAAGGAGGGGGAGTCTCTAATAGACGAAAGCTCACTAGAGGAGCTCAGGGTCATCCTCAAGTGTTATGTGATCCTTAGCGATGTGGAGGATTAAGGAGGAAAAGATCCACCTCTGCCACAGATGACGCTGAGCGAATTGGAAAGAAGCCAGAGAGAAAGAATGACCGGCTTGAGGAAGTAGGAGGGAGCTGATTACGTGCGCTGGTCACTATGAAGGCCTTTAAATAAGCTAAGGGAAGATCTAAGCACTGCAATTGAAGGTTATTCAATTTCGGTGGGAACGGTGGAGATGAGAGTGAGAGGAGCGCGAGAAGGTTTAGGATAAATGACCACCGTTGGATCAGATCTGGAGGAGGTAACAGAGGTGTGGGAAATGGCTCGAGCTGAATGGTAGAAGATCCACTGTAGGATCAATGGATCAAAGGATGGACAGTAGCTGCTCCACATGTTCTTTGTAGTGAATAGTGGAACGAGGTGTAACGGGTCTAATGGTGTAATTACAAGAAGATCCCTTATAAGCAAATCGGTAGACAAATTGTGAAAAGACCCATAAGTGGCTGTTTTTCAAGACAAAGCAATCCTTGGTGGCTTACAAAGAAGCCCTTGCATCTTTTAAGGTAAAGAAAATGCAATGATATAAAGGCCTAAATGTAATGCAATGATTTGAAGGCCCTAATGATGTCCAAATGCAATGAGATTTTTATAGAAGCTTAATTGAACATATTAGAACATAATTCAACCCTTGATTTATATTTTAAAGCTTAAATAAGTGTTCAATTGTCATTTGGATAATCATACTGTATTTTATGAATAGAATATCTCAAATGTGACCTAATTATGCATTTTTAAGACAAATTGAGTATTTAGGTCATTTTCATTAATTCTCATACTTAACCCATTTATTATGTTAATATGATAGTGTTTAACCTAGATTCTAGCTTAACTTAGATATTTTAGCTATGATGAGCCATACCTCATCAGGCAATGAAAGAAGAAATGAAGTCAATGAATGACAATGATGTTTGGGATGTTATTCCACTACCAGAAGGTGTGAAACCCATTAGTTGCAAATTGATTTTTAAAATCAAACGAGATTAGAAAGGAAAAGTGGAGCGATACAAAGTGCATTTTGTCGCTAAGGGTTTCACGTAAAAGGAGGGCATTGACTATAAAGAAACATTCTCTTCTGCTTCTTTTAAGGATTCGTTGAGGATTATAATGGCATTTGTGGTCCATTTTGATCTTGGGTTGCATCATATAGATGTTAAGACTGCATTCCTTAATGGTGACTTTGAGGAAACCATTTATATGGCTCAGCCTGAACATTTTGTTATGGGTGATCCAAAATGCATGGTATGTAAATTGAAGAAATTCATCTGTGGGCTCAAGTAGGCATCCAGACAATGGCATTTTAGCTTTCAATAGGTGATTCTCTCATTTGGTTTTGAGGCAAATTTAGCTGATGAATGTATATACCATAGGGTTTGTGAGAGCAGGTATATCTTCTTGGTCCTGTAAGTTGATGACATCTTGCTTGCTGCTAATGATATGAGTATTCTATTAGACACCAAGAAATTCCTTGTCAAACACTTTGACGTGAAAGATCTTGGAGATGCTTCATTTGTGTTGGGAATTGAAATATGTTGAGATAGATCTCGGCATATTATAGGTTTATCCCAAAGAAGCTATATAGCAAAGGTACTCAAAAGGCACAGCAGGAAAGATTGTAAGCCATTGGATAATCTTATGGCTAAGGGAGACAAGTTTAGTCTCAATCAATGCCCAATAAGTGATTTTGACAAACAGAAGATTCAAACAGTTCTTTATGCATCTACTGTTTGCAGTATAGTGTATGCTTAGGTCTGTACCAGACCAGACTTGGCATACATTACAAGCATATTGGGTAGATACATGAGTAATCCAGGAAAAGATCATTGGAGAGGAGCTAAAAGAGTACTGAGATATTGCAGAAGACACGGGGTCTTCGGCTATACTGACTCTGACTTTGCTGGGTGCCATGATAGTAGAAAATCTACTTCAGGATATGTTTTTCTGCTTGCTAATGGTGCCATCTCTTGAAAGAGTGCAAACCAGTCTCTTATTGCATCTTCCACTATGGCAGCAGAATTCATTGCCTCCTATGAGGCATCCAATCATGGAGTATGGCTGCAGAATTTTATATCGGGGTTGTGCATAGTAGATGTCATTGACAGGTCATTACAATTATTTTGTGATAATCAGTTTGTAGTCCTCTACTCCAATAACAACCGGAGCTCTTTTAAATTGAAGCACATTGAGATCAAGTTCCTGGTTGTTAAGGAAAGGATATAGAGTGGACAACTATCTGTTGAGCACATCAACACTAATTTTATGGTTGCGGATCCGCTTACTAAAGGAATAATACCCAAGATGTTCCATGAACACAGCTTCTATGGGTCTTATGTCCTTACAAAAATTTCAACTTTAGTTGGAGTTGTAAATTTTATAGTGCTTATTTGTAATAGACAAACTTTGGTCATTTAGTCATTCAGTTCTTTAGTCATGTATAAGGTTTTGTAAAGCTTCATTTCTGTTGAAATAATAGAACTTAGAGTTTAAAGTTTTTAAGTTGAATGTCCATTTCGACAAGTGATATGGTTCAATTTTGGTTGTGATCTTAATTCGGCGGACTAGTTGGAAATAGGCATGTGTTGATCACATTTACATGTAATTTCCATATTGCACATCCACAAATTTCTGGTTATCAGTTTGCATTAGTGTACGTGGTCACTGTTGATTTAGTTACTGTGATGTAACAAAAGCTACTTTGGTCCTATTGTTGGCGTGATTTGGTAAATCGGATTATTAATGGATATGCATTACAGTTGTTGACGACGAAGTTGAGCTCAAAATTCAGTTCAAATGTTATTTGATTAACAGGTTATATAAATCCAATCCAAGTGAGAGATTGTTGGATCATAATCTAATGTATGGACTATGACATATATATATATATCGCAGTCCATGTAAATGTATATGTATGGATATAATCAAATAATATATATGATTGTATAGATTATCAACTATTATGCCCATAATATAAAGTGATCAAATTAAGTTATTTTGTTAATGTGAGCATAAGATGCAAAAGGAGAGGTGTGATTTTATTAAATATATGTGCAGAAACCTAATGGTAATTTACATCCTCTTGATGGGCAGAGATGCAAGTAGATGCAAATCACCTACAACAATTATTCTCTTTTTAATTGCTGATTATGTGGGAGGTTATGGTCCCCAAGAGACCCAATTTTCTATCCCTAATCCACACATTATTAGCCCCATTGTGACTGTGTTGGAGATAGAGCCAGAGAGTGAGAGAATAACAGAGAAGATCTTCTTCTTCTTGGAAACTTTGGCTCTGTGGGAAGGTAGGAACTCCTGGAAGATCAACCTCATGATCTGTAGCCCTATCTACATCAGTAAGAATGAATAAAGGCATTTCTACATGTCATTTGTTTGCATGCATATATATCTATATCTATATATATATATGTATGTATATATATATATATATGTATATATATATATGTATGTATATATATATATATATAGGGAAATTATCCAGTGAGCACTGTGCTCAAAATGTCCCATTTAAGTACTAAGTTAGGACCGTTGGATGAGAAATAAGATTAATAAAACCACTTTGCATACTTTGTTAGTGGTTTTTGTATAACAAACGAAACCACCTTATCAAATATGAAAATTATTTATTTACCTTTAATATAATATATAAGGATAGTACACATATGGTAGGGTATCATAATAATATCACTAGAGTTTTAGTCCCTATTATTTTAAAGATTATCATTCACAACTCAGAATCCTACTCTTTCGTAGATGCACGAGTTTCAGTTTGAAGGTAGGCATCATCAAATCGTCATTCTGAACACTACATATGATCCATCGTATATATTAAGGTAAGCTTTCTAATACATGAAGTATCGAATGAAGTGTTACAAAACTTAAAGAATGAAATATTTTGTAATACAAATATACTTACTATACAACAAACATGTTCATTGCAACAGTAGTAATTTATACTATTACAAAAAGTTATTTATTTATATTACATGTTTAGGCATTTGTTGTAACGCAACGAAATAATGGATTATTTTGTAATACAAATATACTTACCGTATAACAAACATACCTATTGCAATGGTTGTGATTTATATTATAACAAAAAGTTATTTATTTGTATTATATGTATATGTAATTGTTGTAACACAACCTATTACAACGTCCATATCATAACATTACAAAACTTATTATTACCATTACAATGAAACGATGATATGATTATAATATCATTTGACTGTCATTACAACAATACTACTAGGTTGTTATAATTTTTTTAAGCTTGCTATCATGTATTGTATATTATTTTCCATATTATGTGTTGCTATCCAGGTGATACACTTTTTATTCATGCAAAAAAAATCCTCCCCCTTTTTGACATTATCAAAAAGGTTTAATTGATTTTATATTTCCTATAACTCCCCCTTAAAACATGCTCTTCTATGAGTTTCTTTTGACAAAGGTAATATCCTCCCCCTTTTTGTAACAATAAGATAGCTATTATTTTTCTCCCCCTTTCTAAAGGAAATTTAGCTACCTTATATCTCCCCCTTAAAAATTGACAATTAGCTCATTAATTTTAACTCCCCCTATCTAAATGCTACTGATAAACAAAGATAGGGTCAATAATTTTTACCTCACCTACCATGGCCAATAAAATGGCCCGAATGGTGGTGGTGGATGCCACATCGGATGGGGCTCCCATCCGTAGCTTGGAGGCCCGGGCATTGGCGCCGGTCTCCAATCTGGTGGTCGACGTACGGCGGGTCCGTCGTTTGTTCGCCGTCTCGTCGGTCTTCTTGTTCTCCTCCTTGGTCTACTCCTTGGTTCTCCCAACTTGAGTTGACCAGTCTCGAGCTTGTAGGTCCAGTCCCTAATGTTGTAATTATCCCTGAACCCTACAAAACAAGATTCTAATTCTTTTTTCGGTATCCAAGTGAGCTTGGATCCGGATTTGTTAGCGGGTCTCCTTGATGGAGATCCTTTCTCGATCTTCGGGCTATAAAAATTATCTACTTTATTGATTAATTTGTTAGAGTTTTCCCTAAGACATGCGATTTCTTTTTCTATAATATCCATCTTAGTCTTTAAATCAGAAATTTCTATTTTTAGACTAACATTTTCCTCAATCAATTTATTATTTTCATTGATGAGGTTATGATTTTCTAATAACAGGTTATTATCCTTAGGACTAGTTTCTATGTCCTTGAGTTGTTTTTCTAACCTATCATTTTCATTTCTAAGAAAACTAAGGTTCTGTTTAATGCTTTTATTTTCTACCCTAAGTGATTTACTAATCTCAAAAAGTTCATTAAATGCTTCTTGAAGATCGAGATTTACCTCGTTGTCGCTGTCGTCGCTTCCGCTTTCGCTGTCGCTGTTGGTTCCTCTAGCCATGAAACCAAAGCAAGCGGTTTCTTCTTCTTTTTCTTCTTCTTCTTCCTTCGAGCTCATCTCTTCATGAGTGTCTTCTAACTTCCTCCATATCTCGTGGGCAGTAGTGCACTCTTGGATTTTCTCGAACTCTTTCTGACTCAACGCGCAATATAGGGCATTCATTGCCTTTGTGTTGAGTGAAAGCTCTCGAATATGCAGCTGTGAGTAGCCTCCCGCGGGTTTTTCTGGGATCTCAAATGGCGTCTCGCATCTGGCCCAGATCGTGAAGTCGGTGGCTTGAAGCCAGGTCTTCATCCGCAACTTCCAGTAGGTGTAGTTGGTTCCTTCGAAGAGTGGTGGTCGAGTGGTGGATTGCCCCTCCAATCTGCTTGTGGAAATGGCCTTCCCCTGCATGTGATCTTTCCGCGGATGTTACTCCTGTAGGCGGAAAACCTGCTCTGATGCCAATTGTAATTCCCTACTTGGAGGGGGTGAGATCAGTGTGACGTAAAAAATACGTAATTAAAATATAAACAATCTCACAAATAGTCAATCACACAAAGACACAAAGTATTTTTAGGTGGAAACCCAAATCGGGTGAAAACCACCACCTAACCTTCTCGAGTTAGGATTTTCCGATCAACCTAGTTGATCAAATCCACTAACCGAATCACTTTAAAACGAGGGTGATTCAACCTCAGTACAACCACGCTACAAGTACGAGGGTAGCGTTCCTCAACCCCTTCTCTCCACGAGAAGGATTTTGTCCCACGAAGGAGACGGGAATTCGCAAAGCGAATACCCAACCAAAAGACAAAGATAAAATAAAACAACAGGTCCTATAGAGCCAACAAAGTAATTATAAACCTAGCTTCTATAGGAATAAGGAAACTCCCCTTTGCAAGGAGTGCGTCAAGGATGACGCGGGTGCGTGAGCCACGCAACGGCGCAATGTCGCTCTCGTGAACAACAGCGGGAGAGCGGGCGCGCAAACTGAATTTAGCTCTCAAGATGATGGAGCTTGAGCTTGGAGAGCAAGAGAGACACAAAAGAGTGGAAAGTATGTTGCTTAGGTGTGTCTTGTGTTTTTCTAAGTGTGTCATTGTGTTGCAAGGGTTCCCCTCTATTTATAGAGGCCTTAGGAAGGCTTTGGAAGGCTTAGAAAGGGTTCTATAGCCGTTGGGAACAAAGTCCAAGAGAATCAGGCCGAAATCAGGACAATGATTACATTTGACAGGGTTATCAGATGTCTAACTCTGGCATCAGACGTCTGGAAGGCCACTTTAAGACGTCTGATTTAAAGGTCAGACGTCTGATTTTGGGCGGGTCTCTCCCTGACTTGGATCAGATCTAAACAGGGTTTTTATGCAAGTCCATCAGACGACATGCAGGACGTCTGGCACTATGTCTGGACGTCTGGAAACCTACTTTTACTGTGGGAATTGATTTCCAAACGTTGCAACGGCTAGAAAATCTCTGAGAAGAGATTTTGGGTCAGCCGAGGCAAAACGGTCATTTATCAGACGTCTGGAAAGGCCTAAGGACGTCTGATAAGGCTCTAACGGTCATATTCTTGAGTGTTTGCTAAGCCAGCCAACGGTCCACTAATTGGACGTCTGGCAAAGTCATCAGACGTCTTCTAAGACGTCTGGACTAAGGTCTGGACGTCTGATTTCATCAGACAGAATACTAACTCCAGCCTAACAGTCATCAGACGTCTGAAACAACAGTCAGACGTCTTAAAATGCTTTATCAGACGTCTGATTTGGGAATTAGACGTATGGAAGTGCTGTTTGAACCCTATATTGGTTTTCTAAGTATTCTACAGAAAACCTAAGTATCCTAGGGTTGTGCCGGTGTTCCTAGGACTACTGTTAGGGTACTTTGAGGCTCTTTAACATGAAATATCTAAGGAAATAAAGAGCAACAAAAGAAACGAAAAATACAACAAGTACAAAAGAAGGAAATCTATCCTATTCTTCATTTCCTTCCATCTTCAATCTTTCGCTCCACGCGAACCTCCTCTGTTTTTCGTCAAGCTCCTCCAATCCGTCCTGGATGTGAGCTCGAACTCCGTCTAAACACGTCCACATTTGCAATTGACCTGAAATCTAGGACTCAAATTGCAAATGTTAAATAACACGTGTTTTGTTATCATCAAAACAAATGATCGTGGTGCTCTAGCACCAACATTCATTACAACTTATGTTTATCTTATTATATCGTTTAAGTTATTTGATTACAAATAAAATAAACCTATATTACAATGGTTAATCTAAGCTTTTACAATTTTTTATTAATTAGCTATAGTTGTATTACAATTTCTGTTATGAAGTTGTTACAACTTGATAATGCTTTTGTTACAATAACTGTTTGTTTACTTGTATTACAACATCATTTTACCTTGGCAACGTTACAACTCGTACATTTATTCGTTACAACTTACGTTTATCTTATTATATTGTTTATGTTATTTGATTACAAATAAAATAAACCTAGATTACAATAGTTCATCAAAGCTTTTACAATTTTTTGTTGGTATTCTTTGCATACTTAATGTCATTTGTATATATCAAATCATTTTATCCGATTAAAACCCTTTTTGGTGTACATTTTTTTATTATTTACAGTTGTCTTACAACTTTGTCTATTATGAAGTTGTTAAAACTTGATAATGCTTTTGTTACAATAACTGTTTGTTCTAGTATAAATATAAAGCTTATTTGTTACAACCATATACACACCTTATTACAAAGCTTATACTATATTGTTACAACATTTTTTATTTTTCTTTTACTTGTTATGTGTGATTTTTATTATGCAAATAGCTTTATTCAAGTACTATTTTTAGTATTTATTTCTACTAATTGATTTGATTGGTTGTGGCTTTTTAGGATTTTTTTTTTGTAGTTACAAATGGCAGTTTTTTATTTGGTAACTTTCACTTTCTACGCATTGCTATAATACCAACATTGATAAAGTTGGTGGTATTTATTCTATTCATCAGTTCAAAATCCAATGGCTTACACTAGGTACTTTTTTTGGAGCTTTTTAGGACAATGCTCTCTAGATCCATCTCCTATACACACACGCCTGATCTAAAAAATACGTGTTTTGTTAAAAGTGGATTTTTGATATCGTTGTAACGCGTATCTTTGCAATTAACTTTTACAATTTATAATACCTAGATAGTGGAGTATCTAGGGTTGTCCAAGGATGCCAATTTGTTAATTACATGAATTGGTTCTCTCTCTCTCCTCTCAAATCAATACATATTTTTGTGATTTTCGTTTGTTGTTTTTATATTTTTCAAAGCAATCGGGCAATGGAATGCGAGGTGATAATTATACTAATGACTGCACCTATCACTAATCCTGAGTGACATGGGTGAGTCTTCTCTTCTAAGCTCACCCTAGGCAAGTGTGCCTAAAGTAATTAGAAGAAAGTGTGGTGCACTAATAAACTAATAGCAACATGAAAGACACACTAAGCTAGAAAGCATAAAATTGAAGACAATAGACAACTTTGTATTACTAGCAAAGTAAGGGACAAGTAGCTGAATGGTTCTTACAACAAAAAGAAAAACTACACTAGATAATATAAAGAAAATAGAGATGAAGAAAAAATCCTCTAGAGATGGTGAAGAAGGAATGGTCTTTTCTCCAAGCACAGCAGCTCCTATGCTTGAAAAGAATTCTTCCTTACTTCTGATATGATGACTCCTCCAAGCTTTACTCCAAGGTGGGTATTAACCACCTTACTTCTCCTCTTGCCTAGTTGTCCCCTTAGTGTTGAAGATCTCCTCCTTTGGCATGGCTAAGGGAGAAGGAGAGGAAGAAGGCACCAAGGGGCCGGGTGTGTGCCCCCTTGTTACGACCTGGTTCCCGGATCCCTATAGGATCCGAGACCAACTCGCCTCGACTAATCCCATGTTACGACCCAGTTCTTGAATCTCTACAAGACACGAGACCAGACCGACTCGACTAATCCCAAGTCCCAGTCGTCCAACGAGAAAGTAACCAAAAAGCAGTAAAATAAACCACATTTACCATGCAAGCAACTAACAATAACAAAAGTACAACAGTAAAGAAATAAACTACTATAGTACACACCACCACAACTGTAGGAAAGTAAACGAGTATAGGAATATAAGTTCTCAATGAAAGAGTACAGAAGTGTAATAAGCTACTCACTACAACAGGAAACGGAGTACAACAGAAAGCTACAACTATTGGACTCTACTGGGCCTAGCACCCTCTGCAGCCGTAGGCTCTAACTGCTCAACACCTGGACCTGAAAAAGGTTGAGTACAAAACGTCAACAAACGCTGAGTAGAGTGGCAACCAACTAACTAAAACAGTAAAGGTGGACAGGTAGCTGTTGTTTTTCAATTTCTTTCTTTCTGTAACTAATTATTCTTTCTATCATCACTTGGTTTATTTATCAGGTCTCTTTCTTGATCTCGAATATTTCTTGTGGGAAAGATCTTGATTGCAATCTTTTCCAAAGAGTAGAAGTAGCACATGGTGCTCTCCTGGCCAGGAGAGTCCCCCGTGGTGGTCCTACACTCAGTCAACCACCCCAAGGTCATGGACAGACGTAATGGTGACTATGGCACGGGCGATAAGCGCACGGGTAGCTACCCTGCATTGGCACGCCAGTCGTTTCCATTAGTGGGTGCGCCCAAGGCACAGCATGGAACCAGTATAGGGCATAACCCTCTCAGTAACTGGGGTCTTGCCCCTCCATAGTTCGCGCACCCTTGCCTGACTACCTTGGTTTGCCCAGTGGGCCTAATAAGTCAGTGTAGAGCGGCTAGCTGAACCCCGGGTCCCGTGGGGTGGCTAGCTCTCTCCCTACACTAGTAGCTCTCCCCGGTACAGTGTACACGAGGGCCACAGAGTCGGTGCAAAGTGGCCAAACCCACCCCGAGTCTTGACTCGAAGGCCTCAAGCTCCCCTCTACACTAAGAGGAAACATGTGCTCCCCTTGGTACTATGTACTCAAGGACCAGCACACTTCCCAGCATATTCCTAGATCCATTCCATTTATTTCCAGGAGCATTACTCCTAATTCCCTGTAGGGTTCATGCTCATGTTTCTCAGGCCAAGCCATACTAGGTTTCATCATTTCTATTTCCATTTCTCAGGTTCTACACATGTAGCATGTAACTTTATTGTTCACATTCCAGATTTATTCGCAGGTAGCTCGTGTTTCCAACATTCAATCTTCCATTTCCAGTTCATATACATGCAGCTCATATTATGACATTTAACGTAAACAACAGGAATTTACATGCAACAGTTTGCTAACACAAGTACTTTACATTTCACAGGTAGTTGTTATTCATTTACAGGCAATCATTATTATTCTATCTACTCATCCAAGACTGCAATCCATACATTCCATATAATATTCCAGTGTTTCTAGTCCTAGGATTCATGCCATACCCTAGAATCTAACATTCATTCCACATATGCATTCAGGTTTGTAATTAAACAAGGGGAAGCCACTCTACCAGTAAACCCAGGAGTAGTGGGGGCTTGATCGCCAGGTCCACGTGCCTCAGCAAACTCCAAACTCGCAACGGAATGAGGTCCTATCACAAGGATCAATCACAAGAGACAACTCAGAACAGGATAAAAAGTATTCCAACAAGTAGATGAATTTATACGGAAAACAACGGTATCTTAATTGCGGAAATCGGACCTCAAACGGACCCTAAACGGGTGAAAAACAGAATTTCTGATTCACATTAGATGTCTGGAACACCTTCCAGATGTCTTAAAAGAGTTCAGAACCATACCTCAACTCCTACGCTACTCCTCAGACGTCCAGGAACTCCGCTAGACCGTCTGGACCCAGTTCCAGACATCTGACCACCTCTCCAGACGTCTGGAGATGCTTCCTGCCGTCTGGTGCTTTGCCCAGACGTCTGAACTGTGTGGGAGGGCGTATCCCGCGCCTTCCCGAAGCGAATCCTACACGCGTCAACGAAATCTTCTCAATATCCGCAAAGAAGGTGTACGTCGGAAAACTTACCTTTCAGTCGTTTGGAACCTCCTCCAGACGTCTACGTCGTCTGGATGTCGATCTAGACGTCTGATTCTGGGAAAAACCCAGAATCAGAAATTGCCTTCGCCGTCTCGCGCTGCGCGTGGCCGCGCCGCGCCCGCTCGCTTACTGCTCCAGTTGCAGCAGTGTCGGGGAGGACCTCCCCTACGCACCTCTCCGCCTCACGCACGCGCCGATCGGCCGTGAGCTCTCCAGTGATCTCCCACACGAGCTCGCGCTTGCTCTCCTCTCTTCCCCTCACTGCTCCTCTCCTCCCACGTCACTCACACCCTCTACTCGCTACTCGTCGCTCACTGCTCTCGCTGGAGGAAGGAGAAGGGTGGCTGGAGGTGGGGTGAACGAGGGAGATGAGGGGGGTTTAAATAGGGTGCTGGGTTAGGGTTTGTGTCGGCGAGAGGAGAGGGGAGAGAAGAAAACGAGGTCGCGTATTGTCTGCGCGCAGCACATGCGCAGAAGCGAGGACGTACACGAAAAATTTTGATTTCCAGACGTCTGGGAATCGAAATTTTTCATGTATGGGAAGGTGTCCAGACGTTTGACCCAAGTTCCAGACATCTTAAAGGGCTCTAACTGCACGGGTCTTAACATCCCAAGACCTAGTCGTCCAACGGGAAATAAACCATATTCACACATGCAATATAAATAAGCAGAAGGAAAGAACGGAGCAGTAAGCAAAAGTAGAACAACTATCTCAACATAGTACATGCCACCACAACAACAACAGCGGAAAGAAAATAAAAAATAACTGGAACAGTAACTCAAGGGTCCAGTACTCACAACTATAACAGAAACAAAAGGGCTGGAAAGAAAACTACTACGGCCGGGTTCGACTGGGCCCAGCTTCCTCTGCAGCCGGAAACTTAGGCTGCTCAACTTTTGGTCCTGAACAGGGTTACAAAAAGACAGAGTCAGCAAATGCTAAGTAGAGTGGTGTTTACATTATTTATGTGCAAGTAAAGTAAAAACAATAAGCATGTTTTATTCTCATTTCTATTTCTCTCATTTATGTGTTTATGGTTCATCTATTTATCAAAGTATCCAAGTATTTCTTGATCTTACTTGTTCCTCATGGGAACGATCTTGATTGCAGTCTTTTCCCGGAAGTAGAAGGTACACGTGGTGCTCTCCTGGTCAGAGAGTCCCCCGTGGTAGTCCTACACTCAGTCAACCACCTCGAGGTCACTGTCGAGACGTAGCGGTGACTACGGCACGCGTGATAAGGGCACGGGTAGTTACCCCACACTGACACGCGGTCAGTCGTTTCTGCTAGAGGGTACGCCCAAAGTACAGCATAGAACAGTATAGGGCCTCGCCCTCTCAGAACAGGGGTCTCGCCCATCAGAACCAAATAGGGGTCTCGCCCCTCCACAGTCTGCGTACCCTCATCCGACTACCCCGGTTTGCCCAGCGAGCCTAACAAAGTCGATGTCAGGTGGCTACCTTAACCCCGGGCCCCGTGGGGTGGCTAGCTCCCTCTCTACACTAATAGCTCACTTCGGTACCACGTACGCGAGGGCCAACAGGAGTCGGTGTAGTGTGTTCAGTCCTACCCCGGGTCTCAACCTAAGAGGTGGCTGACTCTCCCTCTATAGTAAAAAGGACAGTTGCTCTCCTTGGTACTGTGTACACAAGGGCTAGCTCACTTCCCGTTTACATTCTAGATTCCCTTCATACATGTAACGACCCGATTCCCGAGTCCCTACGAGACACGAGAACCGGACCGACTCGACTAAACCCAAGACCTGGTCGTCCAACGAGGAAGTAACCAAAAGAGCAGTAAAATAAACCACATTCAACATGAATATAACTAACAGTAAGAAAATACAGCAGTAAGGAAAGAAACCACTACAGTATGTACCACCTCAACAGTAGGACAACATTCATAACATAATATGAACTGCAGGTAAAGAAAAGTACATTGGAAACAAGAACTACTCACTACAGTGGAACCAAAAAGAGGTACAAGAGAACAGTGGTAACTCTACTGGACCCTACTCGGCCCAGCGTCCTCTGCAGTCGCTGACCCTGGTTGCTCAACACCTGGTCCTGAAAGGTAACGAGTGTAACACGTCAGCAAAACGCTGAGTAGAGTGGCAGCTAAACTAAAGAAACAGTAAAGTGTACAGTAGCTGTTTTAATTTTCTTTCTTCCTTTATTTACGTCTTTCTATTGTTTCACAATTTATCTATTTCTCATATCCTTCACTTGATCTCGAATGTTCCTCGTGGGAACGATCTTGATTGCAGTCTTTTCCGAGTAGTAGAAGTAGCACGTGGTGCTCTCCTGGTTGGGAGAGTCCCCCGTGGTGATCCTACTCTCAGTCAACCACCCCAAGGTCACTGACAGACGTAACGGTGACTACGGCACGCGCGGTAAACGCACGGGTAGCTAACCCGCACTGGCACGCGGCCGGTCGTTTCCGTTAATGGGTGCGCCCAAAGCACAGCACGGAACCAGTATAGGGCAGAGCCCTCTCAGTAACAGGGGTCCAACCCCTCCACAGTAACCAAACAGGGGCCTTGCCCCTCCACAGTCCACGCACCCTCGCCTGACTACCCTGGTTTGCCCCAGTGGGCCTAACAAGTCGGTGTAGGAGGCTAGCAGAACCCCGGGGCCCGTGGGGTAGCTAGTACCTCCCTACACTAGTAGCTCTCCTCGGTACTACGTACACGAGGGCCAGTAAGTCGGTACAGAGTGGCCAGTCCTAACCCCGGGTCTCTGGGGCGGCTGGCTCCGCTCTGCACTAAACAGGGGGACAATCGCTCTCCTTGGTACTCCGTACTCAAGGGCCAACTCACTTCCCCAATTCTATTCCAGTCACTTTCCAGGAGTTCTACTCTTAATTCCCCGTAGGGTTCCAGCTCTTTAACTCAGCGCATTCCGATTTCACCTTTCCAGTTTCACGTTCATACATCCCTTATTCTTAATCATGTTCATTCATTTATAATAGGCAGCTGTTTAAACAAATTTACAGGCAGTTATTATTTCTTTTCCACATTTTCAAGACTGCAGTGTTCACATATTCCACTAGTTTTCCCATCCTAGGATTCATGTCATACCCTAGGATCTATCATACAATCTAGTTTTCCAGCCTTAGGATTTATGCAACACCTTAGGATCTATCATTCAATCTCGTTTCTCATTCCTAGGATTCATGCAATGTCCTAGGTTCTATTTATGGTTCCATAATTTAACAGATTATGCTAATAAACTTAAATGCCACTCTACCAGTTACAACAGGAGTACTGGGGCGTGGTCGGAAATCCCGCGTGCCTCCGCAAACCCCGAGACTGCAACGGAACGGGGTCCTATCACAAGGATCAAACACAAGGAATTTCTCAAAACAGTATATAGCTACTGTAGACAGGTAGAGGATTTAATTCCGAAAAGAATGCAACTCGAAAAGCAGAAAACGGAACCTGAACGGGCCCTAAATGGGTCGAAAATGACGAAACAGTGCAAAATCAGATGTTTGGAACCTCTTCCAGACGTCTTAAAAGTGGATCAGAAGTTACCTTGCTCTGTGTGGTCTCTCAGACGTCCAGAAGCCTGTGGGGGCGTATGGCCTAGTTCTTAGACATCCGATGGTCACCCCGGACGTCTGGAAGTCGCTCCCGTCGTCTGGCACTGCAGCCAGACGTCTGATTCGCATTGGATGCGAATCCACGGCCTGTGCGTACCCATTTCCTCTCTCTCTTAGTACGGTCAATCGAAGAAGTGGAAGAATATGGAAATAACTCACCTTTCAGACGTCTGGACAGTCCTCCATACGTCCTCCACGCCGTCTGGTTGTACGCCCATACGTCTGATTCTGGAGAAAATTCTAGAATCTGGGCGCAGCTCGCCCTCCACTCGCGACGCTCGGCCGCGCCGCGACTCGTCCGCCTGCTGCTCGAGCTGCAGCAGGCCTCCCGCATCACCCCGCGTCCGCTGCGCCCCCGCTGGCCGGCTCCCGCTGCCCCGGCAGGCTCGAGCCCTCACGGCCGACGCCTCCTCCCTCGCACAGCACCTCCTCCCGCACCCACCGCGGCTATCGCTGCCGCCGCTCACTCGCGCTCGCTCTCGCGCACCGACTGGAAGGAGAAGAGGAAGGGGGCGGAGGTGACGAGAGTGAGGGGGAGGGCGTGGCCTTTTAAGGCCACGCGAGGAGGAGAGAGAGAGAGCGGGACAGAGTGCGCAGGAGGGAGAGGGAAAAAGAGAGAGAGAGAGACGCTCGCAGGTCTGCGCGCTCAGGCGCGCAGACGAAACATGCGTGCCGAAAATAACCGAATCCCAGACGTCTGGAAGGGGTTCTAGACGTCTGGTCAGATGTCTGGGACACCTCCCAGACATCTTAAAAACGTTTGAAGCCGCGCGTTCGTAACAATACACAGGAGTTCTACTCCTAATTTCCCGTAGGGTTCATGCTCATATTCATCTCATTTATCCATATTTAGGTCTCATGTTTCATAACTGGTTACTCATCTATATGCAGGCAGCTCGTGTTTTCATAATTTCATTCTCAATCATATACATGTAGCTTGTAGTTTCACAGTTCAATTTCTCATTTATATACAAGCAGCTCGTGTTTTAACATGCATCTCAAGTAAACCTGAGTAGTTCAACATCATACTCATACATTTCTACCCTAGGGTTCATTTCACATCCTAGAGTTTTAATCAATTTAATCTAAGCAGATATATTCTTTATTCATATCTTAATAAATGCATTAAACCACTCTATCGGATATCACAGGAGGAATGGGGGCCTGTGTCGCAAATCTCGTCGTCTCTGCAGACCCCGAACACGTCACCGGCTAGTAACCTGTACCAGCGACTAATTTACATCAGACGAGCTCAAAACAATAGATACTCAACACGAACACGTAGAGAAACTCAAGCGGAACACAGCGGTACTTTGTTTGTGGAAATCTGATTTCGTTTGGGCTCCAAATGGGCTAAAAACACGGTTACTGCCCAAAATCAGATGTCTGGGACTTGTCCCAGACGCCTTAAAAGATGTCAGATATCACCTTGTGTTTCTTGTGGTATTCTCAGACATCTGGATCCCTCCTCGATCGTCTAGGGGCAGCTCCAGACGTCTCACCCTCCTTCCAATCGTCTGGAAGGTCCGTCGGACATCTGGCGATACGGTCAGACGTCCAAAATCACCTTGAAGTGCACACCCCGCTCCTTCCTGACGCTCTACTCCTGCGTGCAGAGTATAGACCCCATTTCTAACCCAACACCTCCTGCGCTATGATTTGCATGGCGGAAAGTAGCGCAGGAAGGTATGTACCTCGGGATATTATGCTTTCAGACGTCCGGCTTCAGCTCCGGATGTCTGGGTGCCCCGCCAGCCGTCTGGACGATACTCTAGATGTCTGATACTGGAAAACTTCCAGTACTAGAACCTCCTCCGCGCAGCTCACCCCGCTTGTGCCTCCACCCACAATGGCAACTCCAGCAGCTGCAGGAGCTTGAGAAGCTCCCCGCCGGTGTCCTCCTCTCTCCCATGAACTCCCCCTCGAGATCCACCGAGATCCTGCGGCCGTCGTCCTCCTCCCCCGCTCTCACTCCCTCGCACTCTCTCGCTCTTGCTCTTCCCCGTTCTCCCTCGCCGGCTCCTCTCCTTCCTCTCCGCGGCTGCAGCAGAGACGGGAGGCTGGAGGGGCATGGTCGTCGCAAGGAGAAGGTGGAGGTGGCTGGGGAGTGATGTGAGGGTGGTGAGAAGAAGGGAAGGGGGGGTTTAAATAGGATGGTTTAGGGTTTAAGGGGGGTGAGGGTGGTGAGAGGGGAGAGGCTTCTGTGCGCTGCTAGTGTGCAGAGCACAAAGGGATGTACGAAAATCTCACTTTCAGACATCTGAGCACGTGTCCAAATGTCTGGATAGACGTCTGACTGAAACTCCAGATGTCTTATTTGACTAAAAAGACAACGAGTCATTTTACCCCTTGATCTTCTTCTCTTCTTCTTCCTCAATGGCGTGAAGATGGAACCTAAACTAAATGAATAAGATGGAACCTACCTAATGGAGAGGGGATGGGAATTGTGTGATGGTAGGGTAGGGTATTTATAGGATGGGAAGAGGAGTCGTTACGGTATTTTTTGGAGGGAAATGAAGGGGTGCTTGGATAATTTTGGAGGGGAAAATGGGAGGGAAATGAAGAGGTGCCTTGATTTTCCCTCCAAAAATACCTTCTAGAAGGTGTTGATTTTGGAGGGTGGAGATGGGTTGAATGGGTAGGTGTAGGGTTGGATTTCAAGGGTTTTGGAGGGAAAAAGTTGTCACCATTTTTAGGTGATTTTGGAGGGAATTTGGTGGTGTCTTTTGGTGGTAGAGAGGGGTGAAGGGATGTGTAGGGTTGGCACCAAGATTGAGGTGGAGTGGTGGTAGCTTAAGTGGACTTAGGTAAAGTTAGTTGGTGGAACTAGTTAGGTGGGTTTTAGGGTTAGGTTTTGGTGGCCAAGGAGGTGACTAGCTAAGCTAAGCTAGCTTAGCTAGTAGAGAGTAGGGCAGAGAGCTTGAGGGAGCTAAGGTTTTGGAGGTGATGAGTTGGAAGTAGCTAGAGGGAGTTATACTAAAGTTGGTGGCTGCTGAAGAAAACAGCAAGGAGCTACCTTAGCTGGCTTAGCTTGCTAGTTCTTTGCTTGCTACTAAGCCAAGCTAAGATGAGCTGGCTTCTATTGATATGAGCTGAGGTGAACTAGGTTTGGTCTTCCTGGAGAATACCTAGCTAGTTGGAGTAGCTAGCTTAGGTCAAGTAGCTCAGCTCAACCAAGTTGAGCTGAGTTAGGTCTCCGGAAGCTGGACTTGAGCTGGTTTTAGCTGGTTGAGGTCATCTTTAACTGACTAAGTCTAGCTAGTTGATGGCAGTAGCTAGTCCTAGTCAAGTTAGGCTTTCAGTGAACTGTTCTAAGCTAGAGGAGCTAGAATGGAGCTGGGATCAACTGACTTGAGCTAGTTTGAGCTGCCATTCAGCTGAGTTGAGCTGAATGGAGCTAAGGTGAACTAGCTAGAGCTACCATTCAACTGAGATGAGTTGAATGGAGCTAGGGATGAGTTGATCTAGCTAGAATGAGCTAGGATCCAGTTGGGATGAGCTGGATCTAGTTAGGATCTAGCTTATAGGAACTTCTTCTTCATCTTTTGCCTT
Source organism: Thalassia testudinum (assembly GCA_037157565.1). Classification (NCBI taxonomy): domain Eukaryota; kingdom Viridiplantae; phylum Streptophyta; class Magnoliopsida; order Alismatales; family Hydrocharitaceae; genus Thalassia; species Thalassia testudinum. The sequence continues at coordinate 142,168,869 of JAZHRO010000036.1, forward strand.
CTTGAGTGCCAAGGTATGTGGGATCTGACTTTATATCTATCCCTGATACTCAAATAGATGCATTAAAATGCAATAAAATGCAATGCATGCCTAACCTAGGTGAATGCCTAAATGCAACTCGAAAGCCTATTTACAGAGTTAAAATCCTAAGAGCTAGATCTGTTTTAGGGCATAAGATTGATGATAAACTAACGTTTATCAATGCCTGCCATCATCATGTATATGTGTAGACATAAGACGCATGTATATATGATCTTTGTTTCATCTTGTCTTCGTTCTATATTCTCCCTTGTCAAATATATATAAGCATAAACCTAGCATCTTCATAGACTAGGTTTAGATGATTGTTCGTATTCCTGGAAAACACAATCATGTTTTGTAATTGACACAAGTACCGGTACATGCTAGCTACAGTTCAGGTTTTATGTCCTTTAGACCCAAAATCTGCAACCTATGTATACAGGTACTCGTCATGTGTATTAGTACACATGAGTCACAGATCAAGTTCTACGTCTGAAGCAACTAGAACTTGTAACTCACTAGTATCGGTATTGATCATTAGTATTGGTACCTGTTGGCTATAGATTGAGGAATCAGTACTCAATAAGTACCGGTACTCGTGATGGGTACCGGTATTCGTTGAGATAAGTCAATTCTTGAGTTGTACTAGTACGTCATGTGTACTAGTACTAGTCTTTAGTATCGGTATATAATGAGTATTGAACGAGTACTCATCTGAGCTTAAGTTCCAAGTCGTAAGTTATAAGTATTGGTATTGGCATTAGTACTGGTACTTCTTTGGATATGGAACTAAAACCTGTAAGTCTTGGATACTAGTACTGGCACACCAGTACTAGTACCCATTTAGTATGAAGCTTAGTTGAGATCAGTTAATGTTCAGGTCTGTCCTAAATTAGAAGTGAGTCATTTATGGAGGAGGGGGTTGGGGAGGGCCACCTTGGTGAAGGGGAGGAAGGGGGTGACTGGGGATGGGGAAAAATGATGTTGGGGAAAGAAAGAAGGAAAGGGAGTGACGTAAGAGCGCAGGCTGAATTTGGAAGAGGTGGGACGAGCAAAAGAGGTGTGATTTTTGCTATTATTACATGCAATGTCATTGTAGAAGGTTGCTACAGTGACGAACAGTGTACGCATGACTTGCTGCTTCATGTGACTTCAATATATATATATTTTGTAATCATCCTATTTTCATGCTTTTGTGATGAGTGGTGTTTGTATATGTCAATGGTGTTTACATAAATAAATGGTAGTTTATGGTGAATAAGACATTTATTAATGGTATCTAGCACTTCACATAAATAAATGAGATATTTAACTTAAATTAATATAAGCCAACGATGAAACTTAAAACTAATTACATCTTAAATAAATTATAAAATTATTATATTGAATTTCTTTTTGAATAAAATATAAGTAGTAATATAAACATATTTGATTGCTTTTGGTCAAAAACTTCCAATCAAGATAACTTAGTAATAGTGTTTTGTTGTGTTTTTACGAATTTATAATGACTAATTGTGTATCAACATAAAACAACAATTAATGAGATCATTTTGTATTTAAAAGGTTTTATTTATATGAAAAAAATTTAAGTTATGATATGTATACATACAATTAATAAAGTAAGATAAGCACTTATAAAAAATTAAATCGTGCGAGAGTGGATATCTTATAAGATCAAATATCTTTTTTTAAAGAAAAATTATATTTGCTTTTAACTTTCTATTCATCCACTTTTATTTTCTTTTTCCCTATTATTAAAAAGCTTCAAAGCATGTAACTTTCACCTTATCAATAATGGTGGTATATGAAAATATAAGACAATGTGATTTTTATCCTCATGTATTCATTTATTTAGGGTCAAAATTGTCATTTTAAATGCACATTGGAACCTACGATAAGAAATTTACAATTATACTTGCAACAAATTGTGATGTTGGTATAAAATTTTCAACCTCAATGATATATCAGTTGGAGCAACGTTAAAACACAGTTGTCGATAATTACAATATTTTACCAAAACAAACAAGCTCTACATATTGGTAATTCAATATTAACTATAAATATTTTACAGAAACATATTTTATATTCCGACAAAAGTAATATATATTAAATTTTAATTTAATAAAATTCTCTATATTCTACTTCATATCAAGATATACTATAAGAATTAAATTTTAATTATTTTTTTAATAACATAAAGTCAATTTATCTGTATCGTGGTAAAAATATATAAATAAAATATGAAAAATTAATCAGAACATATTTGTTTATTTATATATAAATTTAAAAGAACCAATTAAAAATAAATTATTACAGTAACTTCAAAAATAAAATCTCAATTAAATTTTATAATCTCATGATAAATTAAATTATAACTTTATTTATTCAATTTCTCTCTATTTTCTATTAAATCTGTTCCGAAACCGAGTAACTTGTTTTTGTTAAAAAAACAAAGAAAAACAAAACCGTGATGTCGTAAAAATCTACACGAGCACACGGATCATGAGTCATGACCGAACTTAGACGGACGGGTAGGGAAAAACCACGACCCCACCCATCACAGGATCCGTCTAACTTCCGTTACCGTCTCCCATTTCCCCAAAAGAAAATGGTTTCCACCCCCACTCTCACCCCCGATCCTCTCGGTGTTTCTCCTGCTGCGCTAATACGTCTGCTCTTCTCTCCACCGCTGGGCGCATCTTAGCGTCCCCTTACGCCCTCCCTACAATACAACTCCTCTCTCTCTCTCTCTCTCTCTCTCTCCTTCTCTGCTCCCTCTCCTCCCTCCTTTTCTCCTCCTCCACCTCTCCTCCCTCCAGCGATCGATCCCTAACCCTAACCCTAAAATTTAAAGCTCCCCTCCAGATCTCTTCCCCTCCCATGGCGTCCGGCACCCCCAATCCCTGGGGCGGCGGCCGCATCAACTGGGCCCTCGAGGCGGAGCGCGAGGACGAGGAGCGCGCCGCCGCCGAGGCCGCCGCCGCTGCCGCCGCCGAGTCCCAGAGCTTCCCCAGCCTCAAGGAGGCCGCCAAGACCAAGAAGAAGAAGAAGCGGCCCACCTACACCCTCTCCGAGATCGCCACCGGCACCTACGTCGGCCCAGGCGGCGCCCGCCACTCCTCCTCTTCCTCCCCCTTCGAGCCCAAGGGTCTCACCGCCGACGAGCTCATGCGCCTCCCCACCGGACCCAAGGAGCGCTCCCCCGAGGAGCTTGAGCACGGCCGCCTCGGCGGCGCCTTCCGCACCTATGGAGCCTCCTCTAGGGCCCCCGGCCCCCCCCGCCGCTCCGACGACGATGCCACCACCTGGGGTGCCGGCGGTGGCCGCAGGCCCTACGGCTCCGGCTTCGACGACGACGCCCGCAGGGGCCCCCCTCCCAGGGCCTCTGATCTTGACCTCCTCCCCTCCAGGGCCGACGAGGACGACAACTGGGCCGCTGGGAAGCGGGCGGTCCCCGCGATGGAACCCGCGAGGCGTGAACCCCGCGATCGGTATCAAGATCTTGGTGGAGGCCTCGGCACGGCAAGAGCAGACGAGGTCGACAATTGGTCCGTCGGGAAGAGGCTGATTCCAGCTCGCTCCTCGGGTTTCGGGTTCCGCGATCCCGCGGCGGGTGCGGGGGCCGATTCCGATAGATGGGTGAGGGGAGGAGGTTCGGTCCACAATGGGGCGCACGAGAGGCCGCGGCTCGTCCTCGATCCCCCACGGAGAGATGGTGGTGGTGGTGAGAAGTCCTCGGCGGCCACGGAGCCTGCCAAGACGAGGCCGAGCCCGTTCGGGGCTGCGCGGCCGAGGGAAGAGGTTCTCGCGGAGAAGGGGGTGGATTGGAAGAAGGCGGATTTGGAGATGGAGGCGTCGAGGACGGCCAGGCCGGGTAGCTCGCAGTCCAGCAGGCCCTCGAGCGCGAATTCGGCTGAGTTTGTTTCTGGGTCTGTTGAGTTAAAGCTCAGGCCGAAGGTGAACCCATTCGGGGACACGAAGCCGAGGGAGATTCTGCTGGAGGAGAAGCGCATGGAGGTTGCGCACCGAGCTGCTGACAGGTCTAGGATTTCTTTCTTCTCAGTTGCCTGTGCTATACTGCTAGAGAAGATGGGATTTGATATCGAAAACGTCGGAATCATTAGAAGTAGAAACAAGATGTGGACTGTTGGCTGAACTGAACTGTTGAGAGCTAGTTTCCTTGTTTTGATGCTTATTTTGTTGCTCAGGCCGAAGGTGAACCCGTTCGGGGATGCGAAGCCGAGGGAGGTTCTGCTGGAGGAGAAGGGCATGGATTGGAGGAAGATAGACATGGAGCTCGCGCACCGAGCTGTTGACAGGTCTAGGATTTCTTTCTTCCCAGTTGCCTGTGCTATACTGCTAGAGAAGATGGGATTTGATATTGAAAACGGTGGGAAATTATTAGAAGTAGAAATGAGATGTGGACCGTTGGTTGAACAAAACCGTTGTGAGCTAGTTTCCTTGTTTTGATGCTTAGTTTGTTGCTTCTATTGATGTTGAGAAGCTAATTGTAGACCTCTTTCCGAGTAAGAAATCTCCCCCAAGAGAGAGAATCCATTAATGCGGTTGCAGTTCTTCTTAGGATCTAGTTGCGTCAGTTTGTACGAATTTATGTAATTTCTGAATCTAGAAGACTTCATGAGTTGCCATTTTTTCACTAAGATCCAGAGTATATGGGAAAGACTGTGTTATCCATGGTCCTCTTCTGGACAGTGTTGCCTTGTATGTAGTTAGAAACTTGGTTCATGGGCTTCTGATCTTTCGGTTGAGCAGGAAGTAATACAACCAACTTGTATGCATGGCTTCACCATTTCTCTACTCTTACGAATGCTTGTGCTTGCAAAATGCATAAGGTGCATGATTCCATGGAGTAGTTTTTTTTGGCTACTTTGGCATATAGCTCCTTCTACCGTGAGAGCAAAATAGTAAATTACTGGATTTTTTAATTTAAATAGTCATGCATCCCCTATCTCTGCTTATTGATTTATCACTCGCATTTTTCATAGGTTACATTCCATCAACTTATGGAGCAACCTTGTACCTTGGTGCAATTCCTAATGCCACTTGGTATTCTCTCATTGCACTATAGGTTTGACTTTACTATAAATAGTTATTTATACATGAGAATGTATTATTTGTTTTCCTTATTACTGTCGAAAGGGTATATAGAGTGTTTTTTGTGATTATCTTATTAAAGAGGATAAGGGAAAAAAGATTTTGGTGTATTAATTTCCCGGCATCTAGTATGATTATCCAATTGCCTATTTCTATGTTTGGCATTGTTGTGATGTGGATGCCACCAAGAGGTTAGCACAGTGGCAGTGCTTGCCATTGGCATCCAAGAGGTCATTGGATCAAATCCTAAGGCCACTACATTTACCTTTTGAAAAAAACAAAAGAAAAACAAAATTGTTGTGATATGGATGGTGGTGCATCATGACGGTAAGGGGTTTGCATTAGTCATTTAAGATCCTTACTTGGGATTGGTAGTTTGGAGTAGATATCTGTTGTACGTGGATAAATTTTGATTAGCATAATCTATTTGTGGTAGGTACTTTCTTTCCATTTAATTCATGGATGTGATGTTGGATATATTTTATCTTGTTGACCTGCCCTTAAGTAGCTAAACAGTAAGTCACTAACTGAGTTTGCTTGCTAGTGATTCCATTTGAAATCAGCAGGAAGTCATAGTGAGATGTTGCATATTTACGGTTTAGGTTATATTGTTTTTCTATCAATATTGAAATCAACCACCTAAACCAAGCTTGGACATCAGTGTTTCATCCGTGCAGTAATATGGTGAGTGCTGAACAAACCTGTTTGTTCTTTCAATATGCAAGGTGCATAAACAATATCTGTTCATTTTATGCTTACTGTTTTCTTTATGGTCGATTTTATCCTTGAGGACCTGGAAAGTGTGAAAATGGAAGTTTTGAGTCGTCTTTTATAATGCCATAGAGTGGTAACTGGTGTCTTGGTTAGTTTCATTTAATATTTTTTGTTCATCATGCTCTTGATCTTTGACGCTGCACATGGCTTCTATATTCTTGTATGGTTCCATGCTGTCACCTCCTATTGCTTTGTATTGGCCTGTTTGCGTGCCATTACCATATCCACCTTCAGCTCCATTTCTTATAGCATGATTTTATATTTCTGATTTTCATGGTTGCTTTCTTGGAGTTTTGTCTCCTTAGCAAAGAGAGGACAGCAAAGATTTTCTTCTGCATCTGTTTATCGTATATGTTTCAATTTCAGGCCTGAGTCTGAGCATGAGATGCTGTTAAAGGAAGAGATTGAGCATCTTAAGAAACAACTAAATAAAGCCAGTGAGGGAAAACTGGATGCAGAGTCTACAGAACATGCTGCAGGAGAGTTAGCGAGCCTTCAAGAACAGATACTCCTTAGAGAACGAGAACTAGAGCAGCTAATACATGACTTGGATGATAAAGTTAGATTTGGTCAGAAGGCTTTGGGTGAAAAACGACCTGGTTCTGGGGGAAGCAGGAGTGGTTCTATTGCTGAGAGACCACCCTCGAGATCCAGCCTAACAGAGGAGTCAAGGAGCACAGATTTTATGGAGAGGCCCAGGTCTCATGGAAGCACAGGGGACATGTGGAGCCGTTCTGATGAAAGAAGGGGATTCCATATGGGCAGGGAAGGGGGATTCTTCGGAATTAGAGACGTTGACAGGTACATGCATTGATCTGGCTTCTTCTTGATTCTGGCAATAATTAATCCCAAGTTTGATAACTGTGTTAATGATGGTATTTTTGGGATGCAATGCCATCATCCACAAATTTTCAGGCCCAGGATCAGAGATAGGTGGTGAAAGGTGTGCTTCAGGTGGCAATTCATTGAAGTTTTTGGCGCTGTGAGAAATAATATTTCTTTCTCCTTTTTTGGCCACCTTGCTAAGTTTTGTTTTCTGTATGGTGGGGGGTGGCTGGAGAACATTCATTTTGCTCTTCCAAGACTCTGTAAAATGTTAAAAACACTTCCATGTTGGTTTTGAGCTGGTCTTTTTTGTCACATACGTAATAGCTGGTTGATCCGACTCTTCTTCTGTTTTAGTAATGATGTTCTGGACCTTATTATAACTTATGTTGAATTTGTACTTGATTGTAATCTGATGACAACATTACATAAACAAGTCCTACCCTCTTTGATCCCTCCGGTTGGATTGTCGTGGAAAAGGGTTTGGTTTCCGCATAGGAAACCAACGAGAAAGTTACATTACCGCGTTTGGGCCGTGGTGGGAGTTATGATTTTCTTTCCTTTTTCTTTCTGAGTTGAGAACTATGATATTTTTAGCACGTCTCCACTGCTGATTCGATATATTTACCGCATGAATCCAACTTATTGGTACCTTATGAAGTCCACCATGACTCGCCTACTCGCATTCCATGTTTGGGTGACTTTATTCTGAGATACGGGTAAAACCAGGCTTAAGGGTGCTATGTTGGGGTTGTCTGTTTCCATGCTTGCAGCAGATTTGGGAAGTCTAACCATGTCATGCTATTTTGCATTTTCCCAATGCCCATCTCTTGATCCTCACTTTCTCGTTTTCTCCTCTTTCCATGTCTCCATCCAGTTGCTTGTTCCTTTATGGGCTCTCTCTCTTTGAGAGATCTGCCTTGTTTTCTCTACATAGGTTGGGGTATCGTGTTGTATAAGAGTTACTTTACACTTAATTTGCTCACAACAACATCCGTTATTCAGCTATTGGGCAGCGGCGTTTGCAGGTAATGGTCGCGTTCCTCGCTCTTGGGTTATTCGTCAGCACTTTTCCCAAGCAATAAATGATTTAGAGGCAAGGATATGTTTTACAGTTTTACTTTGTGCGATCAACGCCCGCGGTCGTATTGTTTATTTCGAAATTAAAATATTCGATTGCCACTACGACGCATTTCAACGTGTCCGATCGCTCTCGAAGAAATTCCCGAGAAGGAAAGCTAATAATGGCGTAGCCGGGACCAGCAGGTTGCAATCCCGGTGATCTGACAGTGATCGATAAAGCAACATCACTTGAAAAAAAAAAAATCGAATATAGTTTTTCCAGAAACGTATCTTTTCCCCTTGTTCCTCTCACCCAAGGAAAGAGTGTGGCAGCCTGGCAGGAATAATTCTAGCTTAGTCCTCGACAACACCGAAAGAAGAACAAATTCGTTTCATTGTCCTCGTATCTTAACCGTCGATGGGAAGTTCGGTGGCGGTTACGGTCAAAATCACCAAGAAGAAAGGCATCTTGCATCAGTGGCAACGTCACCCTTCAACATGAGGGCGGCACAAGGGAAGGTTGAACTGACTCCGCCTTGACAACTATTGTTTTCGCCCAGATTCATGTAGGCATCATTAATTTAGTTACTTGACTAACCATATCAGGTCCAGTTTTTTTGTTTTTTTGTTTTTTTTTTTATTTTATTTTATGGTTCATGACGTTTCACAATGAAAGCTCGGATGTTCCATCCATCGAGGTGAAGGTCGGTGATCAATTGTTGTATTGATGGTGTGATTGTTGTGAGTTCACTCTGTCCTGGTGGTGAGACTGTGAGTTATCCATTCTTAGAGCAGATTGCATCCTCGCCATTTCGAAGGAAGAATAAAGGCTTAGGACCGCATGACTTGGGAGGAATGAAGCTAGCCTGCACTACGAGTTGCATTTTTGAATATTCACATATAGAAGTACCATATATGGGCTAATTGGATGAGGAAGTCTTACCCAAATGAGATTTTTTGCAACATGGGTGTTAAAAGAGGACCCATGCCTCTGGAAGTGCTTGCTTTGTGGTATGGAGATAGCTGCCCATGGTGTTTCTTCCAAGGACAATGGATCTTTCTCTCCCAATTTAAGGAGTGAAACTTTGGTGTGGAATTTGGTTTGGTTACTTGGCCAAAAGTGGCTTGGAGAACTACAATGCAGCTTCCAAATAGCAACATTGAGTATTCTTGTTGTCTTAGACTTAGTCTGGATGGGGAAATAGATTTCATGGGATAACTTTTTCACAGAAGAATTATTCTGCATTTCCGTTTGGAAGTCAGAAGGGTTATCTTGATAAGTTAATCTGTTATCGCTTGGAATGCAGAGGAATAACTTTGAAGGCTATCCTATATGTGAAAGTTTGTGTTTCAAACTTTGGTAATGGGGTAAGGAGCAAAATGACAATTTTGCCCTTGAAGTTGTTGGTTTGAAAGTTGGTTGTTAGTGGTATGCCCGTTATAATTTATTATTTGTAACAAATGCTTTATTTGATATAAAATTTTTTATTAGTTTTAATTGTAATTAAACCTATATTAATTAAAATGAGTTGCCATTATATATAACTTAGGGGTTTTTACATATATACCATTGTAAATTTTCGATAAGATATATATAACCCCATGTACTTGATATTAACGTATATATCCCTATAAAATTACTCTGTTAAGGTCGTATGTTTTTACTCCGTTAAACCCAATGAAAAACGTAATGAAAAAAAAAAAAAACTTATATATACATCTCTATATTTATAATCCCCAAATCCCCTCTACCATTCCTCGCCCCTAATCCCTAACCCTAATCCCCAAATCCCTTCTCTAGTCCACCTTCGCCCATAGGACCTCCTCTAACTTCCCCTTGATCATCTCAAACAAGTTTTCACATACCATATCAACATCAACCAGAACTAATCAACATCCACGAGTATGGGAGAAAGGAAATCAGTTCGTCAAGGAGACACTAAGGTCCTTATTGATGCCCGAACATGTCACAAACACTAAGAAGATGCGATATTGTAAGTACCACGGATCAGCCACAGCGATCGATGCGGCAAGCCCCAGCTGGGATGATGCAGATCTCTAGGGGTGATGCTGCTGGACCACGCTGGGCGATCTACACCTGCAAAATCAAGCCTTGCAAACCCAACAGTAATTTTAGCTAGCAAAACTTGTAGAGCTGGGCGCCGAACTTGTTGCTGGGCGATTAGAAGTTACAGAGCTAGGTGGCGATCAAAAGTTGAATATCCAAGCTCATTGCACCTGAACTTGTTGCTGGGGGATCAGAAGTTGCAAAGCTAGGATCTGCAAGGCCAGCGATGATTAGAACTAGCAAAACTTGATCGCTAGGCAACGTTGGCTGATTTGGAATCGTGCTTGCAGCAAGCCTCAAGCTAGCAATGTACTGGCGGCGGTCAAAGAGACTTGCTAGTAGTACTGTGAGGCAAGAAAGATAAGTGTTGCCTGTTGGTTGGTAATCGTTGTAATTTAGGAGAGAATCGTGTCATAGTAGAGCTATGAAAATCGAATCGACATTTAAATTTGTAAAGCTCGAAAAATCTTGAGTTCCAAGGTCGTTCACATGAAGCAGGTATTGCAATTCAATCATCAATCACAAGGACCTGAATCGGATTCTTAGGAGGTAGACTGTTTTGGATTATAACACTCACATTTTCAGATAGTTCTACCTTCCTTTGAGAGGATTCCTCCACCTCTTCTTTAGATGAGTTAGGTAAGGTGGAGTTGAAAGTGAGGATATCGAGTAATGGGATAGTGACTTGTGCATTCCTTAATGATCTCATTTTGTCAGATTCGGATAGTCCTCTAGTGTGGAGGTGGGATAAGATTTGGGATAGGGGAATGGATTGACTAGCCTAAAGGATGGATTTCTACTTCCACCTCTTGGTTTCTTCCTCAACCTTGTTGGGTTGATCATGGGTTGGGTGAGATTTGGGAGAAGGGCCACAAGGCTTGGTATTGTGATCTTTGCTCATGCACACAACATTGATCGTAGCACAATCATAACACAGAGGCGGAGGAGAGAGGATTGGACCTTGTTGTGGAATGACAGGGTTGATCATTGAGGCTTGATTTAGATCAGCTGAGGAGGCGGAAGCTCCAATCACATAGGTATGAGTTGGTGGACCTAGCTAGGTGCAGCAAGCTTGGCCCTGGATTTGGTTCACCACGTGTTTCTGGGTCAAATTTAGCAGAGGTTGGGAAGGAAGTGAACCAGCCTGGCAAGTCCATGCCATTTATGCAAGTTGATTGCAAACCTCTGTGATCTCCGCCTTATGCTATTGCTGTATAGTCATGTTGGTCTTCTACATCTCAGCCAAGGTATGTAAAATCAAGCTTATTTGATCTTCCTTGGTAGGCCCGATTTGGAAATTCAGGTTGGGCTTAGGCTGAGCGGGCTGATATGGTCGCAGAGCTTGTAGTCGGGGTTGGAATTGAGGTCTCGAGTCCTGATTATTTCCCGACCACACAAAATTTGGATGATTGCGTCATTTAGGGTTATATGAGTTGGAGAATGGATCATTCTGGATGGTGTGGAGATCTTCGCAGGTCTGAGGGGCTTTAGAGTAATCAGTGTATGAGGGTTCAGAGTTCCCCCAATTAGATTAGGATAGTTCAAAGTTTTTTTGAAACTAGGATAAGATGGGATTGGATACGTATCCAACACCTAATATGCGTGGTGGTGAATGTTATGCACGACCTCCCTACCTGAGGGCGGCTGTGCATAGGTGTTTTTCTACGAAGAAGTGGCTTTCTGGAGATGTCGAGTCAATTCGTTCACCTTCTTCTTGATAATGGAGACCTTATACATGCGACTGGCCACCAAGTCCAAGTCGACGGATGTGGATAGGTCTTGTGTCTCTTGTGCCACATGTGTGCTTGTCAATGCTTGGGTAGTCGTCTAGTCGAACATACCCATGGATTCATTTTTCACGGAGTTTTCGCACATGTTCTCGAGAATATCCCAAATGTAGTCTTTGTGCTGGCCCATGATGTTGCCTCCACAGGTTGCATTGACAAGTAATTTGATGTATTCACGAAATTTTTAGTAAAAAGATTGGACTTGTTCCCATTTTGGAATTCCTTGATGAGGCCATTTTTGCATGAGATCCAGAAAGCAATCTCATACCTCATGAAGTGGTTCTCCAGCATTCTGTGTGAAATATGTGATCTGGTGCCTTAAAGCATTAGTGCGACCAACTGGGAAGAATTTCTTCAGGAATTTAGTTTGTAGTTCCTCCCATGTGTTGATCGGTTGAGTTAGGGTTTGATACTAATGGGCAGCCTTATCCATAAGAGAGAAGGAAAACATCTTCATGAGCATGATGTTTCGATTTTGAATAGGTGGTCCCAAAGTCTAGGCTAGATGTTTTAGTTGTTTGATGTGTTGGAAAGGATCTTCAGTGTTTGAGCTGTGACATTTGGGGATCACGCTAATCAGATTCGGCTTCAATTCAGTATCAGGTCCTCCAACCAGGATTTACACCATGGGTTCGATAGCTACTGCTATGGGATTATGGTAATCTCGCATTTGTGAACGCGATGGGGGGTTTATGAGTGCATGAAGTAGATCTTAGAGATTCTACAATTGATTCTGAAAGTTGGGCGCCTAGCCTTCTCCTTCAAGATTTTGATTCTCTATAGAAGTAGAGGATGGAGAACTGGGCTTGAATGTGGAATGATCAGAAGATATCTCTATTTGATCAGACGATAACCCAAACAATTTAGTCGGGGCTTGACCCCGATGAGAGTGAACTGCTAATGGAGGTCTTAAGATTTGTCTTAAGGACCTCTTCCCGTACATGCACTATGGAATCAGATGAGGGACAAAATGTGTATTGGACCCAATCGAGGCACCCAACAAGGCTGGGTGATTATGGCGGTTCGAGGCAGATGGACCTCTGGATCAGAAACTCAGCCACCCAAGAATTTCTTAGGCAACCAGGAAGGGAGAGTCTAGCAAAGACCCCTACACGGTAGAGCGTCCCCACAGGTTACAAGGTTTCCCCCACCTGACCTTCCTTATCACAACGATTCCAAGTAGACCGAAATGTGTGAGCTTGAATCCTAAGTCTACCAGTTTTTAATCCTACTTATGCCTTGAATTTCACTTGAATTTGAAATTAATTCGATTTGTGATATAATTTGGAGGTTGGTTGATTCACAAAGTGAACCAACTTCACTTGACCAGTCATAAAGTTGAGGATGAGGTTTGGGTCAAGAACCCAAATCACCTTGAGTTGGTTCTTAAACAAGTTATTAGGTCCCAAATTTTAATGATCCAAGTGATTATAGAGCCTTGATTTTAGTGTCTACTTAATTAAATAAATTCAAACAAGGGCTTGGGTAGTGATCGTGTTATTTTAGTTTCCAAAAATATAAATCAAGATCATTGCAGTATAGAAATCGAGTGGTGAATAATGCGAATCAAAACTTATTAAATAAACCACTCACGAAGGAGCGAGTCGTGTCCACAGAGAGGCAGTGACCTATTAAGACTCACAAAATTTGAAAATAATAATGTCCACAATTAGTTTTCTTAAGAAAGCAAGGTAAAATCCCTTTTTAATTAGGATGACAATGCATGTAATCACTTAACTTGCATTTTAATGAAAGATGAGGGGGTTCCTATAAAATCACTAGAATATAATATTATTAACTCAAAAATTTCCCTTTTGCAATGGCAACAAAATGTAACAAGTAATGAAATGCAAAACAGGGGAAGGATTTCCCCTTCACCGTGCGCGATGAGGAAGGCTTGGCCGGAGACGCGACGCTCGTCGGAGGTCCTTTGGGCTGGGTCGCGGTCGACGGTGGTAGCAGTTCGGTGCGAGGTGGCTGGAGACGCGAGAACGGAGAAGTCGATGGTGGGTGGTGGTGGGCTGTAGCTTTGTTTGCTACTGAAGCTCGTGAGGTGAGGGGGCATAAGCGCGCTAGTGGAGAGCTCACATGGGAGGGATGAGGCTGATCGGCGAGGGTCGGTGGTGCACGGCACGGTGGAGGTGCGGGGAGTGCCCGCACTGCTGCTGTGGGCGTGGTGCGCCTACTACAGCTAGGCGAGCTCTCAGTACGTGTGGGATGAAGGCAAAGCGTGCGGGCACCGCATGGGAAGCGCATTGGTCGCGTGGGCTGGAGGTGCAGCAAGGAGGGTCAGGCGCGAGGATGCGTGAGGGGGCGACGGTGGTGATGGTGGTGGTGGGTTTCGATGAGTTGGAGGAGAAACTGAGGAAGAGGAAGAATGAAGAAGAGGAAATGGAGATGTTGGTGGTGGTGGTGGTGATCGTGGACAGGGGGATGTGGTGTTGGTGGTCAGGCAGTGGCATGGTGAGGTTGTGGATGTTGGGCTTGTTCTTGATGTTGCAGGTGAAGCATAAGGAAGAAGATGAAGGGGAAAGGTGGTGGTGGTGACGTTTCTAGTGAAGCATGGTGATGCAGGGACTCTGGTTGGCGGTGTGGGCTGTCACACCACACGCCCAAGGTGGTGGAGTCGTGCTGCCACAGTTAAGGTCGGTGGTGAGGAGGTGAAGCACAACATTGGGTCGGGATGGTTGCCTCCCTTGCTCAGTAGCCTCCTCCTTCCTCTTATAGCAGCTCGTCTATTTTGAATTGAATCGCGAGGAGCCAGATCCACTTTTTCCGTTCTTTCCTTCTAGGAGGAGTGGATTGCTCCATGATGGCTGAGTCGAGGCTGCAGCTATTTTAAGGTGGCTTCGTTTTGCATAGAGTCCTGTAGGAGAAGCATGGATAAACAAATAAAAATTGGCTTATTTATAGACAAAACCTTATAAAATATCTAATTATATGTAATGCATGTATTATGTATAATGCCCACTAAAGTAGAATGCAAGCTAAATTAAAAACTAAGCTAATGCATGCTAAGACCTAAAAAATGCGATGCATGAAACAAATCTATAATTAATGTATTTATATCCTAATGCATGCTAAATACATGTTAAATTAACTTAATGTCTAAGCATTTAAATATCTAAATAGGCCACAAATATGGGCTTATCAGGTAGCACACAATCCAGGAATATATTTCCTTTTTTTTTGAGTAGGCAAGTGTGTACTAGTCTTGGAAACCCTAATGTGGAAACCCTAGATTGGCTCTATTTCCGAGTCCAAATTTTCCAAAGATGTACCTTGGGCTAAATCAAGAAGGTGGATAGCCCAAGGGACCTTATATCCCTAATAGGTGCAAGTATCAGGATGGGGTTCTCTTGTCAAATCAATCGAATCAAGTTGGTAAACTTGAATGATGATTACTAAATGAATAAGGCATGTTGATCCTAATTGAGTTCTCTTTCAATCTTTCCCAGAGAGGAGGGGCTTAAAGAAGAAGGGAATGTGATTACCTACCCCTGGTGTGGTTGCTTGAGCGGTCAATCTTTAGATTCACTTGCAATAACACAACAAAGTAGATATAGCAAGTCAGAATCAAATTAGAAAGTGTGATTAGTGACTGAAATGCATGTTGGTCCTCGACAACGACGCCAAAATATTGGTCGGTAATCGTCATAGTTTAGGAGAGAATCGCGTCATAGTATAGTGATGAAAATCAAATCGACATTTAAATTTGTAAAGCTCGAAAGATTGTGAGTTCCGAGGTCATTTGCAAGGAGCAAGTATTGTAATTCAATCACTAATCAAATAATATAATAATGAGTACAATAATGAATCAAAACTCAATAAAATATATTCAATGGATGCTAGGAGTTGTATAACAATAATAATATAGATAGAGAGAGAGAGCAAAAAGAATGGTGGTTGAAACCACCAATTTATCACTCAAGTTCAACTCTTCTCAACTCGAATTAGATATCAGCTCAAGCCTCAATTAAACGGTCAATTTAAACCACACAAATGGCTTATTCGATTAATTCCAAAGCCTTTAGATGTCTCAGCAAAGCCACAGACAGCTTAAGTGCTCGGCCCAGCTCCTTCAAATCTTTGTAAGTGTTTAGGCACAGATCCTGAGGGAAAACCCCCCCACAAATCCTCTCAGAATAAACCTCTCTCTCTCTCTCTCTGAATTAGACTGAATCAGACCAAACCTGATTTAGACTGGACAAGCCTAAACTCGCGAGGTGTGAGATCGGGCGAGGGCATGTGCGTATGGGCGTGAGTATGGGGGACCGAACCCCTCGTGTTCTTAGGCAAGAGGGTAAGTGAGGAATTAATTTGCATCAAAATTTAGATTAGTTTCCCACGATGTGGGACTGTCTATTATGGCTCTTGCTTCGTGAGTAGTTTCATGCTGCGCAAGGTTGCTCCCTCCAAATTGAGGTTGTAGGTGCGATTCTTCGTTCGATTTAAGAGACCAGGAAGAACCTCCAGAAGATTCTGCGATTGATGGGAGTTGTAGCGACATCGATTGATGGTCAGAAATTGTTGCTCGACGTTGGGGAAGAAGAGCTTCGCCTGCGAGGGTCCTGAAACAAAAAGTTGGCCTTACGGCTCAATTAAATAGCCAGATACCTTCGCCATGGATTGACGGAGGTAGTGGTGGGCTTGATTTGGTGCGTGAGTGTGGTGGCCGGACGGTGAAAGGGTGGTCGGCGTGGGATGGGTTAGTTCAGCTGAGTGAATCGCAAGTAAAAGCTCTCAATAAGTTGAGGGCTTTTGACCTACGGAGCATGAGGGTGCTTTTGGTGAAGGTGGAGTACAATTTTGTGGTGTGTGGCAACGGTGCGAGCTCACCAGAGCTCTTGCTGGAGCCAAAGAAGAAAGGGAGAGTACGGGGAAATGAATGAGTTTAACCTATGTCTAAGGACCGAAAAGGACTCTAGGAGGGAAGAGGAAGAGGATGGGGAGCTTATTAGGGAGAGAGGAGGCGAGATCACATTTGGTGTTGGCTGGCTAGATGTGAAGAAGATGAAGTTGACGGCGAGGAGGAAAGGGTCGGAAGTGCCCTTGCTTTGGTTGGCAAGGTTCACGAGGAAGACGTTGGTGGTGTTTGTTGGTTGAGAGCATGCGTGGAAGAGGAGATCGAGGAGAGCTTGCTGGAGTGCGTGATGGGTTGGTCGGAGATGTGGAAGAAGAGGTTTTCTCGGCCAATTCATGACTAAGATTGCACATGCGAAGGTGGGAGAGCTTAAATAGAAGAGGATTTAGCCTCTAATTAAGTTGAATCTGCGAAATTGCTCGAGAATTTAGCAAGCCATGGCTGCGGGATTCATGAGCTTCATTGAGCTCTTATGCTCCAGATTGGGGTTCATGAACTAGCTCAATTGGTAGGGGATTGTCTCACGACCAATCCCTCCAAGTTTGAAGGGATTTGGTTAAAGATTGGAGGTGGAATCCTTGATTGAAGTTCGGTGAGATTGGGTTGCTTGATTCTGTTTAGACGGCTCTGAAGCATCAAGCGGTAGGGACCTGATTGTGAAGAAAATGAGGAAGTTAGTCTCATAATGTAATAAAATGTGAAACTTAGGGGTTTAGATGTTAAAAATAGAGATTTTAAGGGTAAAAATAAAAACTAGGTCAAGATGGACTCTAATTGGGCCTAAATTTTGGTGTTGGCCTAATTTGAACCTAAGAAATCTAGTGGTGAACTTAGATTTAAGTTTTGATCACGTTTGACTAGGTAAATTGCATAGGAGCCCAAAAGCAAGGTAAATTCTCGTCTAAATCTTTATTTTTGGTCAAAATGGGTTCAAATGGTCAAAGTGAAGATACCAAACCTCTTAGAATATTTTTTAATATTTTTTAGGAGGTTTATATTGAATTTATTTCTAACATAAGCCTTTTAATTTGAGTGAGGCTGATAATTTGGGTTTTTAGAGATATTTTAATCCTCGAAATTAGTGAAACCCTTATTCAATCAATGTGAGCCCAGAACTTGGTCTCTTAAATTCATTTGACTTTGAATTAACCCCTGATTAACCTGTTGGATAATCTGCATTAATGATGGGATGGTAAAACAGTAGAATTAATCTTATTTTCCTATCTTCTTCTCAAATTAGTTCAGTACAGAATTATGATTATTAGACGATTACTTAGAAGCATTTATCACTTGATTCTGACTAATTCAAGTTAGTTATCACGAATAATGGTGTTACCACCAATGGGCCACCATTCGGCCAAGGAAGGCCGACCCTCTCCAATCCAACCTTCGGCCGCAGGAAGTTGGAGGACCTGCGGGCGAAGGTGGACCGGAGAGGGGATTTGGGGCTTAGGGTTAGGGATTAGGGGTGAGTAAAGGTGGAGGGGATTTCGGGATTATAAATATAGGGATGTATATATAATTTTCTTATTTTTTAAATTTTTTATTACATTTTCCGTTAGGTTTAACAAAGGAAGGGTATATAGCCTTAATGGACTAACTTTATAGGGGTATATATGTCATGTTACAACCCGATCCCAAATCCCTACAGAAATAAAGACCGGCCCGCCTCGACTAATCCTAAGACCTAGTTGTCCAACAAGAAATAACCAAAAGTAGAAAATATTCCACAATCACACATGCGATATAACTAAGCAGAAAAATAATAAGAGATAGTAAAATAAGCAGAACGAGTAGTCTCATAATATTACAGGCCATCACAACAACATTAGTGGAAAGTGCAGCGGAAAATGACTGAAACAGTATTACATATAACAAAATACCCACTACCACAAAAGCAACGTGAAGAAATAGAAAACGTCAACCGCTAAGACTGGGATCGACTAGGCCCAACTCCCTCTACAGTCGGTGGTGCTGGCTGCCCAACTCCCTGACCTGAACAAGGTTATAAAACTTCGTAGTCAGCTAACGCTGAGTAAAGTGGTAGTTAAACCATTTATATACGATTTAATTTAAGACAAGCAACTAGTTTATTATTCAATTCCATTTGGCTCATCAATTAAGTGGTTCTAATTCGTTTATTCTCTTAGAAACCAGTCATTTCTTGATCTTGTCGGTCCCTCAAGGGGACGATCTTGATTGTAGTCATTCTCGTGATGTAGGATGTGCACGTGGTGCTCTCTTGGCCGGGAGAGTCCCCCGTGATAATCTTACATCCAGTCAACCACCCTGAGGTCACGGTCGCGATGTAGCAGTGACTACGGCACGCGCGATAATCGCGCAGGTGCTACCCCGCATTAGCACACGGTCAGTCGTTTCCGCTAGCGAGTACGCCTAAAGGTACAGCACGGAACAACACAGTGCCTTGCCCTCTCAGAACAGGGGTCTCGCCCCCCCACAGTCCGCATACCCTCGTCTGACTTCCGGTTTGCCCAGTGGGCCTAACAAGAGTTGGTGTAGGGCGGCTAGTCTTAACCCCAGGCCCCATGGGGCGACTAGCTCCCTCCTTACACTAAGTAGCTCACCTCGGTACCACGTACATGAGGGCCAAACAGAAGTCGGTGTAGAGTGACTAGGCCTAACCCCGGGTCTCAACCCAATGGGGCAGTTAGCTCCCCTCTACACTAAAGGGACATTTGCTATCCTTAGTACCGCGTACACGAGGGCTAGCTCACTTCCCGTCTACTTACTAAGTTCTTTCCATATACAGGAGTTCTCCTAATTCCCCGTAGGGTTCATGCTTGTATTCCTTTCATTCCATTTTCCAACATTCTGATCTCACTATTCACATCATGGGTTTCATTCGTATAACAGGCAGCTCGTGTTTTTCTAATGAAAGTATCACATAAATAAACTAATACATTTGCTAGTAAATTGATGTAACATGCATCTCAAGGAAGGCAGTGTAGCTCAAGCAACATTTGTTCATTTTTTCCTTAGAGTTTGTTTCACGCTGTAGGGTTCAATTAAGTTATTCTAAACATGCACCTAGTTTTATTAAATCTTGGTAATGAAAGCAAACCACTCTATCGAGAAACAAGGGAGGAAAGGGGCGAGAACCACAGGTCCTGTCGCCTCCACGGGTCCCGCGTACTCAACTGGTTGGAGACCTATATAATTGACTAACAATGTCAAACGAGTCCAAAATTATATACAAGTGACACTAACTCGTAGAGAACCTCAAGTGGAAACAACGGTACTTCGTTTGTGGAAATCCGATTCCATTTGGGGCCCTAAACGGGCAAAAAATAGACATATTGTCCAAAATGAGACGTCTGGGACTAGGTCCAGACGTCTTAAAATACGTCAGGACTCACCCTTGTTTCCTGTGACTTCTTCAGACGTCCAAACCCCTCAGTAATCGTCTGGGGGAAGTCTCAGACTTCGGACTCTCCTTCTGATCGTCTAGAAGTATGGTCAGACGTCTGGTGATGTGCCCAGAAGTCCAAAAGTGCCTCGAAGGGCTCACTGTGCGCCTTTCGAACGCTCTGCACTTGCGTACGCACGCGCAAAGCCAAAATCGGCTAGAAAAGATCTGCGGTAAGGCCTGCATGGCCGGAAACAGTGCAGAAACACGTACCTTGGTATTAAGCGTGCTTTCAGACGTCCGACTTCAGCTCCAGACGTCCCTCTATCACTCCAGACGTCTGGAAGATGATCCAGGTTTTGATATTGGAAAATATCCAGTATGCAGAACTCTTGTGCGAGTTGTCTCCTTCGTGAGCTCTCTTGCAGGAGCTGCAGCAGTGCCTCCAGTGGCTGCAGGAGGCCAAGGCTTCTGCTCGCGAGCTCCTCCTCCTCGCACGCGTTCACAACTCCTCCTTGCACGCGTCCGCGACTCCTCCCGCATGAGCTCCTCCGAGCTCCCACGGCTCCCTCGCGAGCTCCTCCCACGCTCTCGCTCCTTGCTCTCACTCTCCGCGTTCCGTCTCTCTTTTTCCTCTCCACTTGCTGTGCTGGAGGCGGAGGAGGAAGGTGGCTGCCGGCAGGAGGGAAAGGAGATGGAGGTGGTGGCAATTGAGAAGGATGAGGGGGTTGGGTTTAAATAGAAGGTGTTTAGGGTTTCAGGTGAGGAGGCCGGAGGAGAGAGAAAACACATGCGTGTCGCATACATGCGTGTTTAGGGTTTCAGATGTCCGACCATCAATCCAGATGTCTGATGAATACACCAGGCATCTTATCCAACCCAAGAGCGGCGGGTCATTTCATATCAATATCAAGTATATGGGGGTATATACATCTTATTGAAAGTTTATAGACGTATATATAAAAAATCCCTAATAACTTAATAGGTAATATTTTATTAACAACAAATGATCAATTTATCTCAAATTAATTTTCATTTTATGTGCAATTAAAATCGTAGTAGAGAAGACAATAACGACATACGATATATTTCTATTATTATTTGATAGGTAATTTATTATTAAAAGCATAGGATATATCTCTTTGAAATAATTATACATATAATTTTTATTAAGATTACATTAATTAAATGAACATGGTTGTATGTATGATTTGATAGGTAAAGAAGGAAAATGCAATGATCAAGATATTCCAATAATCTAGTACTTTATTAACATATAATGAGATCAACCATTAATTACATAAGATCTAGTTTAGTACAACTACAAGTATTCCATTGACACATACTACAATTGTATAATATTGTATAATCTTCTCTGAATATAGGGATAGGTTACAACGAGAGTGTTACAAATGATAAAGAATAGCAAGATGTCACCAATCTTTGATTAATCTTCATTGATGCCCTTGTTTCTTTACCTGAAAGCATGCAACGCAATGCAAGCTTAATGGGCATGAGAAAATAAAATCTCAAGATGAAAGAGAATATATATTATACCTTTTATCCTTATGGAAAGTTAGATAAGCTGTTACATGAATTATTATAGCATAACAATTATGAAATAAAAAGATAATAAGGAAAAAATCTAAGCGAGTAGCAGTAGAAAATATACAAGTTCAAATCATACATGTAACCCTATTGTCCACACATTAATGTGAATATGGCATAAATAGACATTGTTTGAATAATTAGATGAATAATGCATATGCGATAATGCTACTACTTGATTGTCAATAATCAAGTAGAATTAGGTTTGTGGAGATTTTTCTAGGTAGGGAAAATAAACTTTGTTTTAATTGAAAATAGAGGTCGTAGCCCTTTTTATATATAAAAAGAGCCTTGTCATATAAGGAAACATGCCACACATTTACTAAAACTAATGAGGACCTAAATATGAAAAAATACCTAACACAATCATAATTTATTCCTTATAATTTATTTCCTAACAAAGTCCACTAAGTATCTTTGACAGAAGCAGAACCCTCGCAAGAAATGGTATGTCTCCTCCACTTGAGATGATGTAGAAGAGATATTAACGAGTAATAGATTTTATATACCAATGTAAGCACACGTTAAGTAGAGGTTTACTCACTATATTCCACTACACTAGATCATTCAGCACAACCACACAATTGCAATAATCCCAACTCCATGTATCATCTACTAGGAGGGACATGATTGTGTAATACGACTACTGAAGGATCTTCCATCTATTTTTGAGATGCTCAATTGTGACATGTTACCAGTAATAGGTTTCCTCAAACTCTTGTGCAACACAACTTCATGCATTATTGTCAAAAACTTTCCTTTTAACTTCATTTGCTGTAGTATAATCAAGATAGTCTAATCCTCATACTTGTTCCATGTTATGGGCCAACGAATTATTGCTAATAAATCATCAAACCAATTTGAAATCACTAACATTGGGTGAAGCAAGGATATTATACTAGTTAGCATAAAGGATCATTATTATAAAGTGTAGTACATGGTCATGAATCAATGACTTTATTGATTAATATTCCACTGATGCAACACTGATTAATACTTCACTAATACAACACTAAATAATACTGTACTGAATGCCCTTGAGATGTTCCTTGAGGTCGTGGACCCTACACTTCAATGACTATTGCACTCACAAAAGCCTATAAATCCTTCCATAGGTACTTTACATATGCATCATTTAGCTGCACTGTAAGTTTTGAGTTTTTGAGCTCATCCTCTAGTTGACTATAGAACAAATCCATGAAATCCTACTCTGCCTTCATCATGTGAGAGTTGCTAATATGACATCGCATTGGATTCTTCTATTGACAACCCTGCATAATGATGAGGCGAGGTGATTATGTGCAAGTGAAGGCAATTTGTTGTGTCTTATAGGGTAATTATAGACTCACTGCCTTGCCGTTAGGGCAAATGTAGAATAGAAGATCCAATAGTGTCTTCCCATTAAGGTTCTCTCTGTAGAACACCAAGTTGCAAATTGCACCACAGATCGTTTTCAATGATACCATTCCCCTCCTTCGTACAAGGGGGTCTCCATCCCTGTGTAGGTATTAGGAAAGCAAGATGCATAATAAAATGATGACATCATAAATTACTTAGTGCAATCCAAGCACTTAGAACAATCCAACTGCTTAAAGTACTTAATGCAATCCAAGTCTTTAATGTAGCCCAGCTACTTAAAATGGCCAAACTACTTAGTACAGTCCAAATAGTAGGGAAATTATCAAAATACGGATAACAACAACTAGCACAACTAACCATCTAGGATCAATTCCATCGGGTCCTTCTGAGGGAAGAGATGGTTTCGAAGCCAATGAAACCTCTCCTCAACCTAATGCATAACAGAGTTCTCATTAACGATATGCCAACATGTGTATGTCAATAATAAAGTTTGGGTATCTCACAATGACTCATGATTTAGGCGAGGCACATTGTTCTCATCGTAGATACATGCATTGTCATCTACGAGGAGTTGCTTGATCTCGAAGTAGTTCATCTCTAGGCACTTCTACCTACTCATTAGTTCTTGAAAGGGGACGTCTAGTTGACTTCTTTCCTGGAACAACAAAATAGCACAACGCTAGGCATCTAGTTGACTTCTCTCCTAGTGTGCCTATTGTCTCGGTCATCCTAGCAGTGGCGATTGTCCTAGCCGAACCAATTTTTGCCAACGGTCCCCTCGTTGACTGGCTCTTAGTTGTCTTGGCACTTTTGGCCTCACCCGCCAAAATTGTCTGCATGAGTCTCCTCGAGCATGTTGAACACTCGTAGGTAGAAGAGAAAGGACTCATCTTTATTTGCATGGTGATTTGTCCAATCCCAAAGCTTCTCCATGGTGCATGACTGAAGGCCCTCCATGTTGTATGACCGAAGGTCCTCCATGTTGTTTTAGAAAACATAATCTAGAAGTCCCTACTTGAACAAATGGATCGCGATTTGATCATGCGACCTTCTATAAAGAAAGTCTTGGACCTTGTAGCAGTTTAGGTAGGCCCTAAGGGTGCGTTTGTTTTGCAACAATGGAATAGAGATGGAATGGAATCAAGTATAGAATGGAATGAGGTGAGGAATGGAAAGGAATGATTGATTCCATCTCTTTATTTAGGTTATGATAGGAATGGAATCGTCAAAGATGGATATAATTTCTTTTAATTGTTTAGTAGAATTATATATTGATATGAATGGAATTGAAATCTTTTTGCATATTTAACCCAACAATTTGAAAAACTTATGATAATTTTTAATTTTAAGAAAAAAAATGAGTTATTTACAACTTAATCCAATATGTTAACATAATTATATAGTAATTTACATAAAGTTTCTGAAACTTAAACTAATATTTCATTGACAGCTATTTTCCCATTGTTACATTCATACATTCCTAAAAATCTTTTATTGAATGTGTACATGTGTTTTGCCCATTGCCATTGCTATTTCTCAAATTAACAATGATTCTTACATGTCCAGGTGAAAAAAAATTATAATCAATGTTTACTATTCAAGTATAGATACAATAGTATGATGGGTTTTGTTGTTGTCATTGACATGGGACATGATAGGACAAGAGTATTCTTAGCTATGCAACAATACAATTTGAGGTTGTTCTTGGTAGTGCTGGGGTGAGCAAAGGTTGTCAACAACGTGACATGGCACGAGGCATTGGGGGAGAGGGATATGAACGGTTACGAAATAGGAATGGATTGAGGAATCCTTGGGGGTGTGCTGAGATTGAGAAAGCCCTCCATCATGGGAATGGAATGATACTTAGGAATCTCATTCCTATGTCACATTTGCGACCCAAACATGGGAAAGGAATCAAGCAGGGCTTTCCCATTCCATTCTCTCTCTAATTAACGTGAAACAAACAGGCCCTAAAGGTCTCTCCTTTTTTTTAGCAAATCTCCTCAACTTTTTGGGGTTGTTCCTTGTTCTCTATTGTTTGGAGAAATATTGGTAGAACTTTTTTGCCAACTCCTATAATGAATCACTCATGAGTGCTACTAGTCAAAAGAGAAGGTAACACGCGATACATTATAGTGTCCAAGCAACCATGAATGAGCATATGTTGGCAATAATTACCAACGAATATGGTTGGGTCGGTCATCCCTTCATACTAGGGAAGGGTAGGATGTTTGAAGCGTTGGGGGAGGGGAGTGTGTTGGTGCAATGGCATCATGATCATTGATTTTGATGATAACAAAACACTTAAGTATTAACATTTGCATTTGGGTGTAAGATTTGATGTTTATGCAAACGGTAGTAAGTGTGAGGAGCTTAAGCTCAAGTCCATCAAGGAGCATGGAGGAGCTTGATGGAGGACAAAAGCATCAAAGAGCATAGATATGAAGAAAGAAGAATATGATAGATTTATGCCTTCCATGTTTTTGTATTTCTTTGTTGCTTTTTATTTTCTTAGATTTATTTTAAAGAGCCCAAAATATATTACCCTAGGTCCTAGGAACCCTTAGAAAAATTAGGCAAAATCTAGAGTTGAATTAGAAAGTCAAAATAGAAATCAGACTACCTGATCAGACATCCAAGAAAAGTCTCAAACATCTAATCTTATCTTTTAAGTCGTCTGACAGTAATATCAGACATCTAATAAGTAACTGTTAGGCACAAATTTAGTGTTGTCAAAATAATATCTTCGAGAACCAACTTAGGATTATTTTAATATTATTTCCAGACATCCGTAGAGCTTTCCAGATATCTGATAAAGAGACGTTAGACCTTCTCAGACCAAATCCAACCGTTGGCTTCTAGGGAATCAATTCCTGTAGAACACCTTTAGTCTCAGACGTTCGACCTTGTTACACTAGAACCATGTTTGGATCTAATCCATTCCAGGAAGAACCCTTTTAGAATTAGATGTCCGATATTGTACCCAAATGTCTTAAAATTCACATTCAGACATTTGACCAGATCATTGTTTGAATCTAATCAAATTCTAGGAAACACACCCTACTGAGTTAGACGTCTAGAAATTATATTAGATGTCTGATAAGATGTCTAACCCAAATATTAGTTGTTTGATTATGCTATCTGTTCGAGGCGTAGATCGCGTTAAAAGATTGATTACGTCGTAGTATAGTGCTAAATATGTCAAAACAAATAAAATTTAATGAGAGGTGAGTCTCGGTCGAACTCAAGGAGGCAAAAAACGCTTTTGAATTCACGAACTGATTTAGAATGCTAACTAGAGAATTTATATATAAACTGAATGCTAATCACAATATATGGAGTGGAAGTCTAATCGGAATAAAGATATGAAGCAGTTGAGTTGCATATATAACTATTGCAATGATAACATAGGAACAAAATAGCTATCTAATCTAGAAGAATAAGGGCACCACAGGTGGTTCATGGTGGCCTTTTGGAGAGGTTGGGGAGAGTAGCGGTGGTGCACCAAGTTGCCATGGTGGGTTCTTCAAAGGGAGAGAGCCAGAGAAGAAAATTTGGAGAGTATTAAGACTCGTGCTGTTAGAGCCCTTTAAGACGTCTGGACACCTTCCCAGATGTCTGGAAATCAAATTTTTCATGTACGTCCTCGCGTCTGCGCACGTGTTGCGCGCAGACAGTACGCAGCCTCGTTTTCTTCTCTCCTTCTCTCTCTTCTCGCCGACGCAACCCTAACCCCGCGCCTACTTAAACCCCCCTCCTCTCCCTCGTTCACCTCACTTTCAGCCACCGTTCTTCTTCCTCTAGCGAGAGCCGTGAGTGGCAAGTAGCAAGGAGCGGGCGTGAGCGGCGTGGGAGGAGAGGAGGAGCAGAGAGGGGAAGGGAGGAGAGCACGCGCGTGAGCTCGCCGGAGAGCTCACGACCGGTCGGGCGTGCGCGAGGTGGATAGGTGCGTCGGGGAGGTTCTCCTCGACACTGCTGCAGCCAGAGCAGCGGGTGAGCGAGCGCGGCGCGGCCACGCGCGGCGCGAGAAGGCGAAGGCAGCTTCTGGTTCTGGGATTTTCCCAGAATCAGACGTCTGAATCGACATCCAAACGACGAAGACGACGTCTGGAGGAGGTTCCAGACGACTGAAAGGTAAATCCCGCGACCTACTCCTTCCTTTGCGGATACGGCCATGCAGGCCGTTCCGTCGAGGCACTGTTCCATGCCATATTGAGGAGATTTGCGTCGATGTGTGCAGGATTCACTTCGGGAAGGCGCGGGATGGTATCGGCCTTTGTCGCTATGGTAATTACAGTCGTTGGAGTATATGACAAAAACAGTTACCAGTCTAATTTGATTTATTACTTAGAATAGAAAGATTCCCGAGGTCGAACTCAGGGAGCAAACTATAGTTCTAGAAACATATAAATTCACAATATGATGTTTTACAAAAATATAAGTCAAATGGGAAAGAGAGAGAGAGAGATAGAGATTTGGCTTTTTCTTCTTCTCCTCCTTCCTTCCTTCTCTGCATCTTCTTCTTCTCTTTTCTTTCTTTTCTTTTTCTTTCTTCTCCTTTCTTCTTCAGCCTGCCTTCTTCAGAGGCTTGCGAATGGGGGTCGGTGAGATGCGAGAGTGCCTGCGGCCTTGCGCCGAGGGCACTCTGCGTGCTTGCGAATGGGTGTGTTCGGGAGGTGGTCTGGAGAGGTGCTGGCGGTCAATGGAGATGGGGAAACTGATCAGGGAGTGATGGTGGAATTTCTGAGCTTGTTGGCGAGGGGTGGAAGGGTCTGTGGAAGTGGGGTGATCTCGCTGGAGATGGTGGCCGGAGGTGAGGAAGATGGTGATGGACAGTGATGGTCGGGGGGGGGTTAAAAGTGAAAATTAGGAAGGGGGAAATAACAGGGAGAGAGAGAGAAAAGTTCTTACCGACCTAATTGACGAAGAGGGACAGAGATGGCGCGCGACTCGTACCTGCCGGCGCCGTAGACGAAGGAGCCCAGAGGTGGGTAACGGCGGTGAAGAAGAGGTCAGGAAAGCGTCAGTTGGTGCGGCCTGACGCGGGAAGATGTGGCGGAGTGGGCTCTGCTGCTGGTGTGGCAGCAGAGCGACGGAAGGAGGAGGAAAGGGCAGCCGGAAGCTTAGGGCACTCTGACCGGAGAGAGAGGAGACAAAGGAGGGGGAGTTTCTCGGCCAGAACTAGCTTGAAGGAGACGGCAGACCCTGCCGCTCCTTAGAAAGGCATTGGCAATGGGAGAAGCACGAGGAATCGGCGTGGAGGTCTCGCCGGAGTATGGTCGGAAATGGACACTCGTGCCTGTCGTGCATTCGCACGAGAGGCATGGGCAGCTGCAGGTGGTAGGGGAGGGTCCCTGCAACAGAGGACGAAGCAGGGAACCCTCCGTTCGTTCCTAAGAACAGCTACCATGCACTGCGCGACGCTATCCTCCGCGCAAGGTCGCCGGAGGTATGGCGCTGTGCAGAAATGGCAGGGAGGACCGTTCTGCAAAGAATGACGAGAAAGATAGGGGTCTAATTGAAAGCGTTTCAAAAGATAAGGGTCAAAAAGTAATTCAGGAGGACAAATTTGTAAAGTCGGTCAAGATGGTCTTCTCTAAGGCCCAAATTTTTGTACCAGCCTCATTTGAACCTAAGGAACTTAATGGTGAATTTTAATTTTATGTTTGACCATGTTTGATCGGTCAATTTGCGTAAAAACCTAAATTAAGTGATAAATTGGGTATGGTTCTCAATTTAGGTTAAAATAGGTTGCAAAGGCCAAATTGAAGGTTCTAGACCCTAGGGAATATTTTTTTATGATTTTTAGAGGATTTAATTGATTTTTATCCTGCCTCGAACCTCATAAATTAAAGTGAGTTTGTTTTAGGGTTACAGGATGTCATTTAATTCCCAAAAGTTGCTATAACCCTTTTAGATTAGATCATCCCACTTTCTTTCTTATTAAGCTTATTTGACCTATGTTTAGACCCTTAATTACCCTATTTGCACACTGCATTGGTAAAATTATAATTTTACCCCTTATGATTTGTCTTATTCTTTAATTCAGAATTCTCTGAGTTATGCTTCTCTTTAGGTTTTGTAGGAGCTTCTTCACAGTTATTTAGATTAAATTGTGCTACTTAGGGTTCATGATGAGGCTCTCATCACTGGACACGCCCTCTTACGTAGTTCAAACGTCTAGGAGAGGCACCAGATGGCGGGAAGTGTTTCCAGACGTCCGGAGAGGTTGTCGGACGTTTAAAACTGGGTCCAGACGGTCCAGCGGAGTTCTTGGACGTCTGAGGAGTGGAGTAGGAGTTGAGGTATGGTTCTAGACACTTTAAGACATCTAGAAGGTGTTCCAGACGTCTGATATGAATCAGAATTACTGTTTTTGACCCGTTTAGGGTTCGTTTGAGGTCTGATTTTCGCAATTACGATTCCGTTGTTCTCTGTATAAGTTCCTTTACTTGTTGGAATACTTTTATCCTATTCTGAGTGGTCTCTTGTGATTGATCCTTGTGATAGGACCTCGTTTCGTTGCGGATTTGGGATTTACTGAGGCACGTGGACCTGCCGATCAAGCCCCCATTACTCCTCGGTTTACTGGTAGAGTGGCTTCCCCTAGTTTAATTACAAACATGAATGCATGTGGAATGAATGTTAGATCCTAGGGTATGGCATGAATCCTGGGGCTAGAAATACTGAAATATTTTTATTGAACGTATGGATTGCAGTCTGGATGAGTAGATAGGAAAATAACAATTGCCTATAAGTGAATAACAGCTGCCTACGAAATGTGAAGTACTTGTGTTAGCAAATTGTTGCATGTAAATTCCTGTTGTTTACGCTAAATGTCACAATATGAGCTGCATGTATATGAACTATAAATGAAAGATTGAATGTTAGAAACACGAGCTACATGCGAATAAACCTGGAATGTGAACAATAAAGCTACATGTACATGTGTATAACCTGAGAATGAAATGATGAAACCTGGTATGGAATGGCCTGAGGAATATGAGTATGAACCCCACGGGGGAATGAGTTGAACTCCTGGAAATACATGGAATAGATCTGGAAAGTACTTTGAGAAGTGCATTTGCCCTTGAGTATGTGGTACCAAGGGAAGCGCACGTTACCTCTTAGTGTAGAGGGGTGCTTGCCGCCTTTCGGGTTGAGACCTAGGGTGTGTTTGGCCACTTTCTTTCTTATTAAGCTTATTTGACTTATGTTTAGACCCTTAATTACCCTGCTTGCGCACTGCATTGGTAAAATTGCAGTTTTACCCCTTATGATTTATCTTATTCTTTAATTCAGAATTCTCTGAGTTAAGCTTCTCTTTAGGTTTTGTAAGAGCTTCTTCACACTTATTTAGATTAAATTATGCTTGTTAGGGTTCATGATGAGGCTCTCATCATACCCCCATGCGTAACTTTTGCTAGTCCCTTAGCAAAATTTTAAGGTTTCAACCCTTATTCTAGACCATGAATTTCTTATTGAGTTTAGATAAGTGCTTTCTCTTTTGTAACCTTGATTAGGTCAGAATGTCAACCATAGGCCTAAAAGGTACTCTAGTACCAACCAAGATCCAGATCTGTCTAGCTTCTAGCCTCAGTCCTTAGCAAAAGTTTTTAAGGCTCACAGGAACTATCCTAAGGTTTATGGAACTTCGTAGTTAAAGCACCCGTGCTTGAGATAATTTTAGCCTTGGTTCAGCTCGCAGTGTGTTTTGTAAGAGAGAGAGGTAGAAGATTTATTTGTTTAGAGAGCTTTCTCTCTCTTTTTCTTTTTAATTCTAGCATAGGATTGGCTTCTCAATACGATCTGTATCAGATTCCTTGTCCCCATCATCAATCCTCAAGGGTCCCTGGCAGTCGATGCTTCGAGATAGCATCGCCCATGGTAACCCCCAGAACCCTAGCTTTCGAGATTTCGAGATAATCCTGTCCATGGTGTTCCGTGGACGAATTCAGACGTTGGCAATTGACACTTTGTGATAATGCCATCCATGGAATCTGAACCAGCAGAGTGCTTACATGCCCCCATTTGGATATGTAAATATCTTAAGAGACAAGTACCGAGGAGATGATATTTTGTTACGCATCTTCGAGGAGAATTTCCCATCTCTCCGCGCTGGGAACTCGTCCAAATCAACTTGTGTTGATCGGCCGCTCCTACTCTAGGTGACATTTTCAGAAAATTTTCAACGCTTTTGCGTGATTTTGATAGTTATGCTTACTGAACCTGACTGTGTGTGTCAATTTTTGGGTGCTTAGGTTACTAAGTCCCGCAAACCAAAAGTTAGTTAACGAGGCCGAATACTTCCTAAGCCTTGGACCTAATACTTAAGCTTTTCATTCTCCTCAACCTCTTGAGAAATATCTAGATCTTAATGAGTACTAAGAGTCTATCCAAGAATGCCTAAGGTTTGCGTTCTTACTAATCTTACTATGCACTTTCCATTTCTTTTCCTGAATGAGGTCTAGAACTTAGGTTAACTCCTTAATTTCTTACTAATGATTATCTCTTTTCTTTCATTTTGTGCTCCTTTTTGTCATTTTGTTCTTTTTCTCCTCCTCCACAAAAATTTCTTTCCTCCTCTCATTTTATTATTATTATTATTTTAAATTTTTTTATGGTATTTTTAAATTTTTTGTGGTATTTTTGGTATATGTGAATTTCTTTGTTTGAAACCTTTTCTTTACACTTTCATACCCCCCCATGCCTAAGATTTGCAATGTTATCATTGTAAATTAGGAGGGTTTTTATTTGGATTAGTTCATGCATTAGTACAGGTGTTTTGGTGAGTGGATGGGTCAGGGTGGCTGTTGCGGACGATTTCTAATCTCAGATGCAAGCACCTGAGGTGGAGTCGGCTGTCCTAAAGGATGAACCTTAAGTGTAAAAGAGGTATCAGAAAAGGTTTCGGGTTTTTCAAAAGAGAATGACGGGCTGCCTCCCGTTGAGCGCTGAGTTTTACGCCATCGGCTGGGCGCAATATGCTCAGGGAAAATGGAGGATAAATGATGACTCAGCTGAATCTATGGAGGTTACATCGATGAACGGTTTGAGTCTCTGGTCGTTTACGATGAAAGGTTTGGAATCATGGCTGAGCGGACTGATTTCGACGGCTCCATTTGCAAAAACTTGTCGGACAAGATAAGGTCTGACCCACTTGGATCGTAGTTTCCCAGGGAAGAGTTTGAGTCAGGCATCGAAGAGTAGGACGTTCTGACCAGGATAAAAGATCTTTCTTGATATGTGCTTGTCATGGAAGGCTTTAACACGCTCTTTGTAGATTCGCGATTTCTCGTACGCATCGAGGCGTAATTCATCGATCTCGCTTATCTGAAGCTTTCTGTGGGTTTCAACCTTAGAAGGATCTAAATTGCAACTCCGTACTGCCCAATAGGCTTTGTGCTCTAGTTCGACGGGAAGGTGACACGCCTTCACGTGCACCGGTCTAAAAGGAGACATGCCTAATTGGGTCTTGTGGGCGGTCCTATTAGCCCACAAAGCTTCCGGAAGTCGGGACGACTAGTCTTTCCTGTCAGGTCGGACAGTGACCTGCTGGATTTTCTTGATCTCCCGATTTGAAAGCTCAGCTAGACCATTAGTATGGGGGTGGTAAGGAGTGGAGATTCGGTGAGACACCCCGTATTTGGTCATCAGTGACCTGAACTGAGCATTGGTAAAATGGGTCCCCCCATCAGAGATGATTGCATGGGGAATCCCGAATCGTGAGAAGATATTCTGATGAATGAATTTGATAACAATTTTATGATCGTAGGTTTGGGTTGGTATGGCTTCGATCCATTTGGACACGTAGTCCACAGCCAATAGAATGTACTCGAAGCCATCCGAAATAGGAAAGGGGCCCATAAAATCAATCCCCCAAATGTCGAAGATTTCGCATACGAGAATCGGCTGCAAAGGCATCATGTCGCGATGGCTCATATTGCCCAAAGTTTGGCAACGATTGCATGCCTTGCAGTGATTGTATGCGTCTTTGAAGATGGTGGGCCAGTAAAAGCCACAGTAGAGGATCTTAGATGCGGTTTTGTGCCCAGAGAAGTGGCCACCGCATGCCTGATCGTGGCAGAAGGAGAGAATATCAATGATTTCACCCTCTGGGACACATCGCCGGATGATTTGGTCAGCACCTATGCAGAAGAGGTACGGGTCTTCCCAGATGTAGTACTTGGCATCAGAACCCAATTTGTCTTTCTTGGCCTTCGGCCAATCAGATGGGATCTGATGAGATGCCAAGTAGTTCACTATATCAGCAAACCATGAAAGCCTAGTACCAATAGTCAGTAGGTGCTCATCAGGAAAATGCTCCGTGATGGGTCCAGAAGGGTTGATGATTTTAGAAGGAAGGCGAGACAAGTGGTCAGCTATCACATTCTGTTTTCCCGCCTTGTCACGAATCTCGAGGTCGAATTCTTGCAACAGCAAGATCCATCGGATCAATCGAGGCTTCACGTCCTTCTTGGCAAGGAGATGCCTCACAGCCGTGTGATCCGAGTAAATGATGACGTGGGAACCCATGAGATAGGATCGGAATTTTTTGAGGCCAAATACTACGGTTAGTAGCTCTTTCTCCGTAACTGTATAGTTACGCTGAGCCTCGTCAAGTGTCTTGCTGGCTAGTAGATGACCATGGGTTTCCCGACAAATTTCTGCCCCAGAACCGCTCCTACCGCGAAATCAGATGCATCGCACATGATCTCAAAGGGTTGAGACCAATCGGGGGACTGTAGGGTCGGAGCCTGGGTGACTCGGTCACGAAGATTCTCAAAGGCTTGAGTGCATTCCTTGGAGATCTCAAAGGGTACATCCTTGGAGAGAAGAGTAGTGAGGGGGCGTGCGATTTTCGAGAAATTAGGAATGAAATGACGGTAAAAGCCGACGTGCCCTAGAAAAGATCGGATGTCCCTGATTGAGCTAGGCATAGGAAGTCGAGAAATTAGATCAACCTTGGCTCGATCCACTTGGATGCCCTTTTCAGAAATTAGATGACCTAGGACGATCCCCTCAGGCACCATAAAGTGGCTCTTTTCCCAGGAAAGAACTAAATTTACGTCGATGCAACGCCTGAGTATGTGAACCAAGTGCTGGAGTCAATCATCAAATGATGCCCCAAAAACTGAGAAGTCATCCATGAAGACTTCCAGATAATCACCTACCATATCTGAGAATATGACAAGCATGCACTGCTGAAAAGTCGCGGGTGCATTGCAGAGACCGAACAGCATCCTTCGGAACGCGTATGTCCCGAAGGGGCAGGTGAATGTGGTCTTCTCTTGGTCCTCTGGATGAATAACTACTTGGTTTTAACTGGAGTACCCATCAAGAAAGCAGTAGAATCGATTTCCCGCTAATTTCTCGAGAATCTGATCAATGAAAGGTAGTGGGAAATGATCCTTCTTCGTGGAGGAATTGAGTCTTCAGTAATCTATGCAGACTCTCCACGAGTTGGCTATTCGGGTAGGAATGACTTCTCCGGTTTCAGTCATGATGGTGGTGAGCCCTGCCTTTTTAGGCACAACCTGGATTGGGCTCACCCAACGACTGTCGGAGATCGGGTAGATGATCCTGCATCTAACCACTTAATGATCTCCTTTTTCACGACCTCCTGCAGATTGGGATTCAAGCGTCTCTTTATCTCACAGGAAGGTCGTGCGCCCTCTTCAGAATAGATACGGTGGGTGCAATAAGAGGGACTTATTCCAGTCAAGTCATCGAGAGTCCAACCAATGGCTCTGCGATGTTGCTGGAGAACAGCAATCAGACGGGATTCCTGATCAGGAGTGAGCTTAGAGTTTATAATCATAGGAAAGGTCTGATTAGAACCCAAGAAGATGTATTTCAAATGGTCGGGAAGAGGTTTGAGTTCGAGGATGGGATTATCAGCAGCAGCAGGTGGTTCAGGGTGGGTGTGAGGTTCAAGGATAGGAGTTATGGGTTTGTCTGAATCAGGGTCTGACTCCTCTAATTGTGGTTCAAAATCCTCTTGTGGTTGATAAGGTAAAATCAGGTTATCCTCAAATTGTGGTTCCTCAACCAAAGCTCTAATATCACAGATTTGCTCAATGACATCGCAATTGGTTCCTTGTTGGGCCTTAAAGATACCAATTTTGAGAGTCTGGTTCCCAAATTTCAGTTCTATCTGGCCCTCCTCACAACTGATGTTGGCCCTAGCAGTGGCCAAAAAGGGTCTCCCTAGAGTGATCGGTGTATCCCTAGGGTTTTCAGGTGCATCCATATCTAAGACTATAAAGTCTACTGGGAAATAGAAATCCCGCACCCCTACAATAACATCCTCAAGAATCCCTTTTGGTGATTTAATAGATCGATCTGCTAACTGTAGTGTCACCTCAGTCGGTTTTAGCTCATATTCTTCTAAGTGGTTGAGTAAGGAAGTGGGTATCAAGTTTATGGAAGGACCTAAGTCTAACAATGCTCTGTCGAACTGGGTTTCATCGACCTTGCATGAAATGAGGGGAGTGCCTAGGTCTTTTGCCTTGGGTGGGAGTCTACTCAGGATTACAGAGCTGGCTTGCTCTGACAGTACAATTGGACTCCCACTCTTGGTTCGTGGCTTACGCTGAGGTGTACTCACATTCTTCAAGAATAGTGTGTAAGCCGATACGTGGCGAATCACATCCATCAAGGGGATGTTTATTTGGACCTGCTCAAAGAGCTTGACCAGGTCCTCCTCAGGAGCCACAGGTTTTGTTGTCCTTCTTCCCTTGGTCAAGGCCTCGGGAAATGGAACCTTGGTTGGTTCCTCTAGGATAGGTCCAGGTCTTTGATCTGGGACAGGGAGAGGAATGTCCTGGATTACTGTCCTAGGGTTTGGGTCACTACCAGGCTTGGAGTGGTCTGGATAAGGTAGATCTTTGGTCTCCTTACCACTACGGGTGGTTGCAGAATTCAGTCCTGCCTGGTTCTGGTTAGGGGTTGATAGGATGGGTTGCTGCTGATAACTCGCATACGAAGTTGAGGCCTCCATCCCTTCAGGTGAAGGAACAGAGGGGGCCTGATAAACCATGTGTGCATGGCCCGGGTTTGGGTTCATGACGTGCCGCTGGGTCGACACGTTATTAGGGTTAGGAAGAGGCTGAGAGGGAAGTGTGTCTGGTTGGCAAGAATTCGCCAACTTGGCCAGTTGATTTTGAACCTCTGTGATTTCGTCCTTGTGTTGCTTTTGAATAGCCGCATTCATTTTTTGAATGTCAGCCAGAGTCTGAAGGATGGGAAACATTTGGTCCTGGTTTGGCCCGGATGAATAAGTAGGGTTGGGCCGTCGCTGAGGCGGCTGGTAAGGACGAGGTGCTTGTGGACTGGGCTGAAAGGGTGGTCTTTGAGTTTAGGAATTTCCCGCCCACTGGAAGTTGGGATGGTTTCGCCATCTAGGATTGTAGGTATTGGAAAATGGGTCATTCTGGATGGCGTTGAGGTCCTTGCAGGTCTGAGGAACCTTAGAAAAGTCAGAGAATGGGGGAGTAGGGTTCCCCCGATAGAAATAGAAAGGATCGGTGGTTCCTCCGGTCCTAGAGTCAGATGGGGATGGATTCGAGTCCACCCTAGGAGATCAGTGGAAAATGTTTTGCACAGTCTCCCGTGCAGAAGGAGGTTGTGCAAAGGAATTCTACGCAGAGGTGACTCGCTGCAAGTGCTGAGTCAGCTCATCCACCTTCTTCTCAATGATAGAGACCTTGTCCAATCGACTGGCCATTAATTCCAGATCGACTGATGCAGACAGGTCCTGCGTCTCGTGTGCTCCCTTAATGTTCGTCGTTGCACGGGTATTCGTCCTGTCGAATAATCCCATGGAGTCATTATTGATGGAGTTCTCGCACATATTTTCGAGAATCTCCCACACGGTGTCCTCATGTTGACCCATGATATTACCTCCACAGGTTGCATTGACGAAAAGTCTAATATCCTCACGGAGTCCCTGGTAAAAAGACTGGACTTGTTCCCATTTAGGAACTCCGTGGTTCGGGCACTTCCTCATGAGATCCTGAAAACGATCCCATGCCTCATGAAGAGGTTCTCCCATTTGCTGTGTGAAATGGGTAATCTGATAGTGCAAGGCATTGGTCCAACCAACGGGGAAGAACTTCTTCAGAAACTCGGATTGAAGTTCCTCCCAATTGTTGATCGGCCGGGTCTAAGTTAGATACCAATGAGCGGCCTTGTCCATAAGGGAGAAAGAGAACATCTTCACAAGGAGAATATCCCGATTTTGTGCATCTGATCTGAAAGTCTGGGCCAGATGCTTTAGCTGTTTGATGTGCTGGAAAGGATCTTCAGAATTAAGCCCATGGAATTTAGGAATAGCATGAATCATGTTGGGCTTTAGTTTAGAATCAGGTCCTCCAGTCGGGATTCTGACTCGAGGCTCAATAGCCACCGCAGCAGGATTGTAGTGATCCCGCATCATGGGACGTTGCGGTGGGTGCATGAAGTTCTGGAAGAGGTCATTGAGTCACTGAAGCTGGTGTTCCAGATTGTTTTCTTCCTCAACTGGCTGAGCCATTTTGGAAGAAGAAGGTGAGTTGGGTTCAGAATCGGAGGAGAGGTCTATGTGGAGTGTTGGTTGCATACGCAAGGGTACTGAGGCTCGACCTCGAGGAGAGTGAAGTTCTAAAGGAGGTTTCAAGGACCTCCTACCAAACATACACTGACGGAAAGGATGAGTTTAGCAGGTGCTGGACCCAATCAAGACACCCAGAATTTTGGGTGACTATAGAGGTTCGGGGCGGATGGACCCCTTGATCAAAAAGTCGTCCACCTGAGAATTACCTGAGCAGCCAGGGAGGGTGAGTCCCTCGAAGACCCCTACACGATAGAGCGCCCCCACAGGTTACAGGGTTTCCCCCACCCGCCCTCTCTTGTCACTGAGATTCCAAGTAGACCAGAATGGAGACCTTGACCTCTTAAGTCTACCACTTTTAGTTAGGATCAAGGTGCTTAGGGTTTTCACTTGAAGTTTATCCTTTTGAGTGCAAAGAGTGACCTAAGTTCAAGGTTGGTCGACCCAAGGGATCAACTTCACCTATTAGTTCCTTAGAGAGCTTATTAGGTCTTGTCTTTTAGGGTTCATGTATTTTTTAAAGAGCCAAATTGGTTAGGGTTTCTCTGAATTGTGTTTTTAGACAATGGCTTGGGCACACCTCCTTTGGGATTTTCCTTTCTTGCTTAGAAGAGTGTGTCTCTAAAACCCTAGCTTTGGACCTTATATTGGCTCTACTTTCTCCAGTTAGTTGCCTTTAGATTGGGTAATTAAGGCTCAAGCAAGAGGTTTTAGCCCTAAATACCTCTAATGGATGTATAGATAGAATATGTTGAAACTGAAAAACAGGCAACTCTTGTGGTTTACTAAGTATAGAAGATAGGTTATTCCTAGATAGCTTTTTCTTTCTTTTTCTTCCTCTTGAGAATTTAAGGGTTTAAATGAGAGGATAGAAAATTACCTGTCCTTGGTGTGGTTGTTGTGCTGCTTCTTGTTTTCCTCTTGATTTCCTGTGCCTGCACAACAAAAGAGAAGAAATTCATAAATTTGTGAATTAATAGCTTCTAGAATAGCCGTTGCTCCCCGGCAACGGCGCCAAAAACTGGTGTCGGCCTTTGTCGCTATGGTAATTACAGTCGTTGGAGTATATGACAAAAACGGTTACCAGTCTAATTTGATTTATTACTCGGAATAGAAGGATTCCCGAGGTCGAACTCAGGGAGCAAACTATAGTTCTAGAAACATATAAATTCACAATATGATGTTTTACAAAAATATAAGTCAAATGGGAAAGAGAGAGCGAGAGAGAGATAGAGATTTGGCCTTTTCTTCTTCTCCTCCTTCCTTTCTTCTCTGCGTCTTCTTCTTCTCTTTTCTTTCTTTTCTTTTTCTGTCTTCTCCTTTCTTCTTCTTCAGCCTGCCTTCTTCAGAGGCTTTTGCCTTCCTCTTCTTCTTTTCTTCTCTGCGGCTGCAGAGGCTTCTGCTTCCTGCTAAGTTCTTCTCCTTTCTTCTGCGTTGGCCTTCCCTCTTCTTCTTCTTCTTTCTGCTCTGCTTGCTACTGACTCTCCTCTTTCACCGACGTCTGATTCGACGCTCAGATGGCTTAACCGCTCGGTCACTACAGTGTAGCTCTTCCTCTTTGTTTTCAACTTCTTTCCTTGCTTTCTCCTGCTTCGTCCTTCTTCTTCCCTTTCTTCCTTCTGTGCGGCTAAGTCTCAGCCGCTGCCTCTTCTCCTTCCTTCCTTCCTGCGTGCACACACATACATTAGAGCAAAACCTACCCCCTACCCCTTTCCCCGCGTCTCTCTCTCTGGATCTCTCTTTACGAAGCTCTCCCAGAGTCGGGTAATCGGGTCGGGTCGCGTGCTCGGGTCCAGGCGCACCGGCGTGGGTGGTGTGCGAGGAGTGCACAGGAGTATCGGGTCGGGTCACCAGATCTGCGTGGGCAATGTCGCGGATGAGGCGGGTGAATAGGTGAGGGACCTCACCCCGTGTGCTTTCGGAGGCGATAAGCCGAAAGCACAAAATCAATTTAAGTGTGGGTGAGACGCCACACACTTATGAGGTGGGACTAAAGTCCCACCTCCGATTTCGGGTGCCTGCGGAGAAGGCTCCGCGCAATTGGGGCAGATGCAGGCCTCGCAACGCCAACCGCGAACTTGGGCGTGAGCGTGACGCCTTTCCGCGTCACCTGGAACCTGCGCATGGGGCCGAAGAAGTCTGGAGCTGCCCGCGAAGCAGCTCCAACCTGCTGTTAATGGCGGCAAGGAGGCTGAGACCTGAAATCACGAAGACAACCTCAGGGCCACATCAGACAACGCAGGGAGCTTCGCCAGAGGACGGCGAAGGCGGTGTGGGGGTCGGTGAGACGCGAGAGTGCCTGCGGCCGTGCGCCTAGGGAACTCTGCGTGCTTGTGAATGGGTGTGTTCGGGAGGTGGTCTAGAGAGGTGCTGGCGGTCAATGGAGATGGGGAAACTGATCAGGGAGTGATGGTGGAGCTTCTGAGCTTGTCGGTGAGGGGTGGAGGGGTCTGTGGAAGTGGGGTGATCTCGCCGGAGATGGTGGCCGGAGGTGAGGAAGATGGCGATGGACGGTGATGGTCGGGGGGGTTAAAAGTGAAAATTAGGAAGGGGGAAATAACAGGGATAGAGAGAGAAAAGTTCTTACCGACCTAATTGATGAAGAGGGACGGAGATGGCACGCGACTCGTACCTGCCAGCGCCATAGACGAAGGAGCCCAGAGGTGGGTAACGATGGTGAAGAAGAGGTCAGGAAAGTGTCAGCTGGTGCGGCTTGATGCGGGAAGATGTGGCGGAGTGGGCTCTACTGCAGGTGTGGCAGCAGAGCGACGGAAGGAGGAGGAAAGAGCTGCCGGAAGCTTAGGGCACTCTGACCGGAGAGAGAGGAGATGAAGGAGGGGGAGTTTCTCGACCAGAACTAGCTTGAAGGAGACGGCAGACCCTGCAGCTCCTTAGAAAGGCGTTGGCGAGGGGAGAAGCACGAGGAATCGGCATGGAGGTCTCGCCGGAGTATGGCCGGAAATGGACACCCATGCCTTTCGTGCGTTCGCACGAGAGGCATGGGCAGCTGCAGGTGGCAGGGGCGGGTCCCTGCGACAGAGGACGACGCAGGGAACCCCCTGTTCGTCCCTGAGAACGGCTGCCATGTCCTGCGCTGCGCCATCCTCCGCGCAAGGTCGCCGGAGGTATGGCACTGTGCAGAAATGGCGGGGGGGACCGTTCTGCAAAGAACGACAAGAAAGATAGGGGTCTAATTGAAAGGGTTTCAAAAGATAAGGGTCAAAAAGTAATTCAGGAGGACCAATTTGTAAAGTCGGTCAAGATGATCTTCTCTAAGGCCCAAATTTTTGTACCAGCCTCATTTGAACCTAAGGAACTTAATGGTGAATTTTAATTTTAGGTTTGAGCATGTTTGATCAATCAATTTGCGTAAAAACCCAAATTAAGCGATAAATTGGGTATGGTTCTCAATTTAGGTGAAAATAGGTTGCAAAGGCCAAATTGAAGGTTATAGACCCTAGGGAATATTTTTCTATGATTTTTAGAAGATTTAGTTGATTTTTATCCTGCCTCAAACCTCAGGAATTAAAGAAGGTTTGTTTTAGGGTTACAGGATGTCATTTAATTCCCAAAAGTTGCTATAACCCTTTTCAGATTAGATCATCCCACTTTCTTTCTTATTAAGCTTATTTGACCTATGTTTAAACCCTTAATTATCCTATTTGCGCACTGCATTGGTAAAATTACAGTTTTACCCCTTATGATTTGTCTTATTCTTTAATTCAGAATTCTCTGAGTTAAGCTTCTCTTTAGGTTTTGTAGGAGATTCTTCACACTTATTTAGATTAAATTGTGCTAGTTAGGGTTCATGATGAGGCTCTCA
Source organism: Thalassia testudinum (assembly GCA_037157565.1). Classification (NCBI taxonomy): domain Eukaryota; kingdom Viridiplantae; phylum Streptophyta; class Magnoliopsida; order Alismatales; family Hydrocharitaceae; genus Thalassia; species Thalassia testudinum. The sequence goes on from JAZHRO010000036.1 coordinate 142,210,135, forward strand.
TCATGGGACATGCCCTCCCCTCCCACGTAATTCAAACGTCTGGGAGAGGCACCAGATGGCGGGAAGTGTTTCCAGACGTCTGGAGAGGTTGTCGGACGTCTAGAACTGGGTCCAGACGGTCCAGCAGAGTTTTTGGACGCCTGAGGAGTGGCGCAGGAGTTGAGGTATGGTTTTGGACACTTTAAGACGTCTGGAAGGTGTTCCAGACGTCTGATATGAATCAAAATTACTGTTTTTGACCCGTTTAGGGTTCGTTTGAGGTCTGATTTTCGCAAATACGATTCCGTTGTTCTCCGTATAAGTTTATCTACTTGTTGGTATACTTTTATCCTATTCTGAGTGGTCTCTTGTGATTGATCCTTGTGATAGGAGCTCATTCCATTGCGGATTTGGGATCTGCTGAGGCACGTGGACCTGCCGATCAAGCCCCCATTACTCCTGGGTTTACTGGTAGAGTGGCTTCCCCTAGTTTAATTACAAACATGAATGCATGTGGAATGAATGTTAGATCCTAGGGTATGGCATGAATCCTGGGGTTAGAAATACTGGAATATTTTTATTGAACGTATGGATTGCAGTCTAGATGAGTAGATAGGAAAATAACAATTGCCTGTAAGTGAATAACAGCTACCTACGAAATGTGAAGTACTTGTGTTTGCAAATTGTTGCATGTAAATTCCTATTGTTTACGTTAAATGTCACAATATAAGCTGCATGTATATGAACTATAAATGAAAGATTGAATGATGGAAACACGAGCTACATGCGAATAAACCTGGAATGTGAACAATAAAGCTACATGTACATGTGTATAACCTGAGAATGAAATGATGAAACCTGCTATGGAATGGCTTGAGGAATATGAGCATGAACCCCACGGGGGAATATGAGTTGAACTCCTGGAAATACGTGGAATAGATCTGGAAAGTACTTTGAAAAGTGCATTTGCCCTTGAGTATGTGGTACCAAGGGAAGCGCACGTTACCTCTTAGTGTAGAGGGGTGCTTGCCGCCTTTCGGGTTGAGACCCAGGGTGGGTTTGGCCACTTTGCACCGACTCGGTGGCCCTCGTGTACACTGTACCAGGGAGAGCTACAAGTGTAGGGAGAGGGTTAGCCACCCCACGGGGCCCGGGGTTCAGCTAGCCGCCCTAGACCAACTTGTTAAGCCCACTGGGCAAACCAGGGTAATCAAGTGAGGGTGTGCGGACTGTGGAGGGGCGAGACCCCTGTTTGGTTACTAAGAGGGGCTAGACCCCTGTTACTAAGAGGGCTATGCCCTATACTGGTTTCGTGCTGTGCTTTGGGCGCACCCGTTAATGAAAATGACTGATCGTGTGCCAGTGTGGGGTAGCTATCCAGGCGTTTATCGCGCGTGTCTTAGTCACCATTACATCTTTCAGCGACCTTGGGGTGGTTGACTGAGTGTAGGACCACCACGGGGGACTCTCTCGGCCAAGGGAGCACCATGTGCTGCTTCTACTCTTCGGAATAGACTGCAATCAAGATCGTTCCTACGAGGAACATTCGAGATCAAGAAGGAGACCTGATAAATAAACCAAGTGATGAAAGAAAGAATAATTAGTTAAAGAAAGAAATTGAAAAGCAACAGCTACCTGTCCAGTTTTTCTGTTTTAGTTAGTTGGTTGCCACTCTACTGAACATTCGCTGATTTCGTGTACTCATAACCTTTTTCAGGTCCAGGTGTAGAGCAGCCAGAGCCTATGGCTGCAGAGGGTGCTGGGCCCAGTAGAGCCCAGTAGTTGTAGTTTTCTGTTGTACTCCGTTTCCTGTTGTAGTGACTAACTGTTACACTTCTGTACTCTTTTATTGTGAACTTTATATTCCTGTACCGGTTTAATTTTCTACTGTTGTGGTGGTGTGTATTATAGTAATTTACTTCTTTACTGCTGTACTTTTGTTATTCTTATTTGCATTGAATGGTGAATGTGGTTTATTTTACTGCTTTTTGGTTACTTTCTCGTTGGATGACTGGGTCTTGGGATCAGTCGAATCGGTCCGGTCTCGTGTCCTGTAGGGATACGGGAACCGGGTCGTAACAAGATGGTCTCAGAGCAAGGTCGTCCTGAGAAGTAAACCAACTAGCTGGAAAATAACCAATTCACGTGCTTATGACTAGAGTAACCACCACAACATACCTTTTGACACCTATTCTGAGTTTCCTTTATTGAATGTTTGTGGAATTGATGTCTTTTCTGTTATGTGTTCACATCTCCTTGCAGGAGATGCCTCGACGTGGAGTCAGCGAGGCGGGCTGCGGACGCGGTCGAGGACGAGGTCGGAGGGGTGGGCATGTTGAGCCCGATGTCTCAGTGAACCAGCCACTACTTCCGAGTGTTCAGGCCCAGGACCTCACCCAGCTGATACTGGAGATTGTACGAGAGGAGCTCCACCCGCCTCCACGGGCCCCTCTCCCTAGGGCTGCGGAGGGGGAGTCCTCTGTGGGACCGCAAGAAAGATAGTGCTGAGCGTGGGGGAGGGGGTGGCCCTCCATCACCCACACCATCCTCTGACACTTACGAGCATGAGCCCTCCTTGCTTGGAGGCGTACCAGTTTCTCCACTTCAGTGCCATTACGAGCTTTTCGGACAATTCCGGAAGCCAAAGCCCCCCTCCATCAAGGGGGATGAGGACCCGACTGAGGCGGAGGACTGGCTCGAGCAGATCGAGAAGGTGTTTGACACCCTTCGCCCCCCTGCGGAGTGCCACGTGGCCTTTGCCACGTACCAGCTGGAGAGCGCGGCACACAGGTGGTGGAGGGCAGTCAGAGGTCAGGAGAGGGCCGAGCCGAATTGGGACCAGTTTGTCACCTTCTTCTGCGGGCAATACTTTCCCTAGACGTGGCAGGACCCGAGGAGGCGGGAGTTCCACACTCTCCGGAAGGGGACAATGACCGTGAGCGCGTATCGCACGCGTTCTCTGGAGCTGTCTCATTTCGCCGAGATAGCTATGGTTACCGAGGAAGTGCGCTTGTAGAGGTTCACTGAGGGGCTCCGGCCTACTATTCGGGGGTATGTCAAACCCCTGAAGCTGCCTACTTTCTCTAGAGTGGTGGAGGCAGCCATGACATATGAGGAGACCAACCCGGCCGCATGTGACACTGACAGCGGACGGAAGAGGCCCTACCAGCCAGACTACTCATAGGGCCGACGAGAGAGGAGGCACGCGACACTCGCAGGAGAGCCGTCACGCTTTGCGAGGCCGTCAGTGACCTTTGGGGCCCCCCGACATGGGCCAGCTACCAGCACCGGACCCCCGCCTAACTGTCAGCAGGGACCTACTGAGGGCGGGAGTTGAGTTCACCTTTACTACCAGTGTGGCCAGCCGGGCCACATCAGGAGGGATTGCCCGTCTAGGGCTGGAGGCCAGCGGATGCTCCCCGAGCCGAGCACTGGAGGACGAGCAGGAGGCCGCGGTTCCTTGGCACGCAGGGGAGGACAGCATTCGCGGGGAGGGTACCGGCCAGCGGCTACCCGCCCGACGCAGAGTGTGGCTGCTTCGTTCGCACCTAGGGCTGAGGGGCGTATCAACGCCATGACACACAGAGACGCCAGAGCTTCAGGATTAGTGGTGGCAGGTATGGTTACAGTTTCCGGCATACTAGTTTACACGCTTTTTGATTCTGGCGCCACACACTCGTTTGTCGCTGCCAGTTTTGCTGTCAGTTTGGGGCAGGATTGTGTGTTGTTAGAGGATCCGTTTGTGATCAAAGGTCCGGGTGGTCAGCTGTTTGTTGTTGAGGAGGTTTACACAGGTTGTGAGGTCAGTGTTGGGGGACACAGCCTCCCCGCTGATCTGATTGTGATACCGATGGAGGACTTTGGCGTGATTCTGGGGATGGATTGGTTGTCCGCTTACCACGCTTTGGTAGACTGTTTCGAGAGGAAGATCGTCTTCTCCATACCGGAGTTGCCTTCTTTCGAGTTTCACGGACAGCCAGTGGACGGAGGATTCAGGTGCATTTGTACACTTCGGGCGGTGAGACTTTTGGGCCAGGGGTGTGAGGGCTTTCTGGCTTGTGTAGTGGCAGATCTCTGCCATGTGACAGACTTTCAGAGTATCCCGGTGGTCAGAGAGTACCTCGACGTGTTCCCAGATGAGTTGCCAGGACTACCACTCGAGTGTGGGATCGAGTTTGAGATCTCACTGGTACTGGGGACCAGCCCCATTTCTACAGTGCCTTACAGGATGGCACCACTTGAGCTGCGAGAGCTCAAGTCCCAGTTGCAGGACCTTCTGGAGATGGGCTTTGTGAGGCCCAGTGCGTCTCTGTGGGGAGCCTCAGTATTGTTTGTAAAGAAGAAGGATGGTACCCTACGCCTTTGTGTGGACTACAGACAGTTGAATAGGGTTACCATCAAGAACAGGTATCCGCTGCCGAGGATTGACGACTTGTTTAACCAGTTGCGAGGTGCCACGGTATTCTCCAAGATAGACTTGAGGTCTGGGTTACCACCAGTTGAGGATCAAGGAGACAGACGTCTCCAAGACAGCTTTCCGCACCCGGTATGGACACTACGAGTTTTTGGTCATGCCATTTGGGCTAACCAATGCCCCCGCTGCCTTCATGGATTTGATGAACTGGGTGTTCAGACCGTATCTGGATCAGTTCGTGGTGGTATTTATTGATGATGTGCTCATCTACTCTCGGGATCAGGCGCAGCACAGACAACACTTGCGGATGGTTTTAGACACACTAACACGACGTAGGCTGTACGCCAAATACAGCAAGTGCGAGTTCTGGTTGAGGGAGGTGACCTTCTTAGGTCATGTGATTTCCAGGGATGGCTTGGCTGTGCACCCAGCCAAGGTTGAGGCAGTGCTCAGGTGGGAGAGACCGCGTACAGTGATAGAGATCCGCAGTTTCTTAGGACTGGCAGGCTACTACAGGCGGTTTATCAGGGGTTTCTTACAGATTGCATGTCCTATGACACAGCTGACTCGGAAGGACGTGCCCTTTTCTTGGACAGACCCTTGTGAGGCGTGTTTTTAGGAGCTGAAGGAGAGGTTGACTTCGACTCCCATGCTTACTATCCCAGACAGCAGTGGCGATTTCGTTGTGTACACGGACGCCTCTTTGCAGGGGTTAGGGGATGTGCTCATGCAGTGGGGTCACATTGTCGCTTATACTTCGCGACAATTGAAGCCCCATGGGCATAGCTACCCTACCCACGACCTGGAGTTGGCAGCTGTCATCTTCGCATTGAAGACTTGGAGGCACTACCTGTACGGTAAGACTTTTGAGATTTTCACAGATCATAAGAGCCTCAGATACTTGTTTGATCAGAAGGAGCTCAACATGAGAAAGAGACGTTAGTTAGAGCTCTTGAAGGACTATGACTGCAGCATTTCCTACCATCCGGGGAAAGCCAACATGGTGGTTGACGCCTTGAGTCGGAGGGCGCCTACCCACTTGGCCAGTTTACGGGCACAGAGTTGGAGACTCATGGAGGAGATGGGCAGTTGGTGACCCATAGAGTTACTGGGGCACTGTAGGGCAGTGACTATGATACGGCAGACGAGGCCAGAAGTTGATTGACTGCATCATCATAGGACAGATGGCCGATCCGTACCTGTAGTCGTTGCGTGGCAGAGTACTATCAGGAGACCCTGGAGACTTCTCCTTTACAGGCGAGGTGCTGCGCATGAGGGGACGTTTGTGCGTTCCCAGGGACGAGGAGCTGTTAAGAGCGCTCCTGACTGAAGCATACGGTTCTAGGTTCACCAAACATCCCAGGAACACAAAGATGTATCATGATCTGAGAGAAACTATTGGTGGAGGGGAATGAAGCGGGATGTAGGTGAATTTGTGCAGCAGTGTTTAGTGTGCCAGCAGGTGAAGGCCGAGCATCAGAGACCTGCAGGGCCATTGCAGCCACTTCCAGTGCCAGAGTGGAAGTGGGAGAACATCATCATGGACTTGGTGGTGGGCTTACCCGTTACCCAGCGAGGACACGACGCAGTCTGGGTGATTGTAGACAGATCGACAAAGACGACATGTTTCTTGCCGATTCGAGTCACTTTGGGACCAGCACAATTGGCAGAGAGGTATATGTGATTTCCCTACTTGGAGGGGTGAGATCAGCGTGACAAAAAATGCGGAATTGAAAATATAAACAATCTCACAAAAATAAGCAATCACAAAATGTACACAGGAATTTTTAGGTGGAAACCCAAACCGGGTGAAAACCACCACCTAACCCTCTCGAGTTAGGATTTTCCGATCAACCTAGTTGATCAAATCCACTAAACGAATCACTTTAAAACGAGGGTGATTCAACCTCAGTACAACCACGCTACAAGTACGAGGGTAGCGTTCCTCAACCCCTTCTCTCCACGAGAAGGATTTTGTCCCACGAAGGAGACAGGAATTCGCAAAGCGAATACCCAACCAAAAGACAAAGGTAAAATAAACAACAACCTATAGAGCCAACAAAGTAATAAACCTAAGCTTCTATAGGATTTAGGAAACTCCCCTTTGCAAGGAGTGCGTCGACGATGACGCGGTGCGTGAGCCACGCGACGGCGCAACTTCGCTCTCGTGAACTACGGCGGGAGAGCGGGTGCGCGAAGGGAATGATGCTCTCAAGATGTAGAACTTGAGCTTAGAGAGCAAGAGCTTCTTGGACACAAGAGAGTGGAAATACTTGATCTTAGTGTATTGCAAAGTGTTTCTTGTGTTTCTCTTGTTGTATGTAGGTGTGTAAAGGCTCCCCTCTATTTATAGAGGCCTTAGGAAGGCTTTGGAAGGCTTAAGAAAAGTTCTATAGCCATTGGGAACAAAGCCCAAGTGAATCAGCCCGAAATCAGGAACAATCATTGTTCTGACAGGCTTATCAGACGTCTAATTCTAGCATCAGACGTCTGTAAGTTCACTATAAGACGTCTGATTAAAAGGTCAGACGTCTGATTTTGGGCGGGTCTCTCCCTGACTTGGATCAGATCTAAACAGGGTTTTTACGCAAGTCCATCAGACGACATACAGGACGTCTGGCACTATGTCTGGACGTCTGGAAACCTACTTTTACTGTGGGAATTGATTTCCAAACGTTGCAACGGCTAGAAAATCTCTGAGAAGAGATTTTGGGTCAGCCGAGGCAAAATGGTCATTTATCAGACGTCTGGAAAGTCCTATGGACGTCTGATAAGGCTCTAACGGTCATATCTTTGAGTGCCTGCTAAGCCAGCCAACGGTCCACTAACTGGACGTCTGGCAAATCCATCAGACGTCTTCTAAGATGTCTGGTCTAAGGTCTGGACGTCTGATTTCATCAGACAGAACTACTATCTCCAGCCTAACAGTTATCGGACGTCTGAAACAACAGTCAGACGTCTTAAAATACATTATCAGACGTCTGATTTGGGAATTAGACGTCTGGAAGTGCTGTTTGAACCCTATATTGGTTTTCTAAGTATTCTACAGAAAACCTAAGTATCCTAAGGTTGTGCCGGTGTTCCTAGGACTACTGTTAGGGTTCTTTGAGGCTCTTTAACATAATTTCTAAGGAAAATAAAGATCAACAAAAGAAACGGAAAAAATACAACAAGTACAAAAGAAGGAAATCTATCCTATTCTTCATTTCCTTCCATCTTCAATCTTTCGCTCCATGCGAACCTCCTCTGTTTTCCGTCAAGCTCCTCCAATCCGTCCTGGATGCGAGCTCGAACTCCGTCTAAATACGTCCACATTTGCAATTGACCTGAAATCTAGGACTCAAATTGCAAATGTTAAATAACACGTGTTTTGTTATCATTAAAACAAATGATCGTGGTGCTCTAGCACCAACAGTATATCTGCGACGTGGTACGTCTGCACGGAGTTCCGTGGGAGATCGTATCCGATCGGGATACCTGCTTTACGTCACAATTTTGGGTTGAGTTTCAGTAGGCCTTAGGGACATGGTTGAGGTTCAGTACAGCATACCACCCCCAGATGGACGAACAGTCAGAGCACACGATACAGATGCTTGAGGACCTTTTGCATGCCTGTGTACTGGACTGGAGGGGCTCTTGGGAGGAGCACTTGCCCCTGGTGGAGTTTGCATATAATAACAGCTATCACTCGAGCATCGGCATGGCACCCTACGAGGCTCTGTACGGGTGGAGGTGTACTACACCCTTGAGTTGGGTTGAGGTGGGGACCAAGTGGGAGGTTGGCCCCAGGCTGATCCGGCAAAGTCAGGAGGAGATTGAGCAGATTCACAGGCGACTCCGTACTGTCAGAAGTAGATAGAAGAGCTATGCAGATCGGAAACGCAGAGAGGTGCAGTTTGATGTTGGAGGTCACGTCTTCCTTCGCGTTTCGCCCATGAAGGGCCTGCAGCATTTTGGGGTGAAAGGGAAGCTCACACTGAGGTTTGTGGGGCCCTTTGAGGTTCTAGAGCGAGTTGGACCCGTTGCTTATAGGCTTGCCCTTACTCCCCAGCTTTCTGGTGTGCACAACGTGTTCCACGTGTCCAACCTCAGGAAGTATGTCGCTGATCCCAGTCACTTTCTGAGCCACAAGAGCGTCGAGGTGGGTGACGACCTCACCTATCCCAAGCGGTCAGTGCAGATACTAGATAGAGCCGTCCGGAGTCTGAGACGGAAGTAGGTACCCCTGGTGAAGGTCTTGTGCAGGAGCCAGGGTACGAGGAGGCTACCTAAGAGCTTGAGGTGGCGATGTGAGAGCGGTACCCGGAGCTCTTTGAGGGTACGTCCTTTCGGACCGGTTTCAGTCCTCTTTGAGTTTGTTATGCGTATGTTGTTCTTTTTCTGCACCCTAGCTAGCTCAAGTTTCTGGGATGAAACTTCCTTTGAGTTTGTTATGTTATTAAGACCCGTGCTATTAGAGCCCTTTAAGACGTCTGGGACTTAGGTCAGACATTTGGTCAGACATCTAAACACCTTCCCAGATGTCTGGAAATTAAATTTTTCGTGTACGTCCTCGCATCTGCGCACGTGCTTCCCGTAGACAGTACGCAGCCTCGTTTTCTTCTATCCTTCTCTCTCTTCTAGCTGATGCAACCCTAACTCCGTGCCTACTTAAACCCCCCTCCTCTCCCTCGTTCACCTCACCTTCAGCCACCCTTCTTCCTCCAGCGAGAGCCGTGAGTGGTGAGTAGTGAGGAGGAGGCATGAGCGGCGTGGGAGGAGAGGAGGAGCAGCAAGGGGAAGGGAAGAGAGCACACGTACGAGCTCGCGAGGGAGCTCGCTGGAGAGCTCACGGCCGGTCAGGCGTGTGCGAGGCGGAGAGGTGCGTCGGGGAGGTTCTCCCCGACACTGCTACAACCAGAGCAGCGGGCTAGTGGGTGGGTGACTTTACCTGTCCCTTCGGCACCTTTGCATTTAGAAGGATGCCGTTCGGACTTTGTAACGCGCCAACAACTTTCCGGAGATGTATGCTGGCGATATTCCACAACATGGTGGGTGACTTTCTCGAGGTTTTCATGGATGACTTTTCGGTCTTTAGACCCTCTTTTGATGACCATCTTGCCAACCTGACCCGTATCCTTAGGAGATGTATTGATGTGAACCTCATGCTTTCCTGGGAAAAATGTCATTTTATGGTACACGAGGGAATTGTTCTCGGGCATATCATCTCCGACAGGGGTATCGAGGTTGACAGAGCTAAGCTTGATGTAATTGCTGATTTACCTGTGCCTGGCTCTGTCAAACAAATCCGCTCCTTCTTGGGACACGTCAGTTTCTATAGGAGATTCATCAAAGACTTCTCCAAGATTTCTCGACCTTTAACTCATCTCCTATCGACCGACGCACCCTTTGATATGGGCCCCGACTGCATACGAGCATTCAGGCAGCTGCGTGATGCTGTCACCAAGGCCCTTTTTCTCCAGCCACTTGATTGGTCCCTCGACTTTGAACTCATGTGTGACGCTTCCGACCTTGCAGTCGGAGCCATCCTGGGACAAAGACGCAATAGACACCCCTTCGTGGTGTACTACGCCAGAAAGACGTTGGACAAGCCCAGCGTAATTATACTACCACTGAGAAAGAACTACTGGCGGTCATCTTTGGGCTGGAGAAATTTCGCTCTTACCTTCTGGGCTCACATGTTATTGTATTCACTGACCACGCAGCCATTCGCCATCTCATGCACAAGAAGGATGCCAAGCCTAGATTGATTCATTGGATCCTTCTGCTCCAAGAATTTGACATTGAGATCCGCGATAAGGCCAGAGCCCAGAATGTTGTGGCTGATCATCTCTCGAGACTGGACCCTGACCACATTGGACTTACCCTGTCGATCAATGAGATTTTTCCTGATGAGCACCTCTTGGCAAATAATGTGGAAAGTGGACCGTGGTATGCCAACATTGCGAATTACCTTACTTCTGGTTCCCTTCCACGTGGCTGGCCTAAAAACCAGCGCAAGCATCTCATTGCAGAAGCAAAGTATTATTTCTGGGATAATTCACTTCTTTTTCGAATAGGTGCTGATCAGATCATCCGTCGCTGTATTCCTGACATTGAATTCCCCAGTGTGCTATCCTTCTACCATGATCAGGCCTGTGGAGGCCATTTCTCTGGGAGGAAAACTGCAGCCAAGGTGTTGCAATGCGGTTTCTTTTGGCCCTCCCTTCACCAGGATGCACACAATTATGCCAAACATTGCACTAGGTGCCAGTCATTAGGGTCAATGTCACATCGTGACATGATGCCCTTGCAACCCATCCTAGCTGTTGAAATTTTCGACATTTGGGGAATCGATTTCATGGGTCCCTTTCCTCCTTCCAACGGCTTCGAATATATCCTCGTTGCTGTTGATTATGTTTCGAAATGGATCGAGGATATTCCCACGCGCCATGCTGACCATGTCATATCACTCGATTTGTCAAAGATCACATTTTTGCACGCTTTGGGATCCTTCGAGCCATTATCTCGGATGGAGGAAGCCATTTTAGCCATGCTTCTTTTTTGGCACTTCTGAGGAAATATGGAGTCCACCATCGTATCGCATCTCCATATCATCCTCAGACGAACGGTCAGGCTGACGTGTCGAATCGGCAAATCAAGCAAATTCTCCAGAAAACGGTTCGGCCTGACCGTAAGGATTGGTCCGACAAGCTGATTGACGCACTTTAGGCATATCGGACCGCCTTCAAGGCTCCCCTTGGTATGTCTCCTTATAGAATCGTTTACGGGAAGCCCTGTCATTTTCTCGTGGAGCTGGAGCAGCACGCTTATTGGGCGGTTCGCCAATGTAACCTCGACCCAGACCTGTGTGGTGGAGAAAGGAAACTCCAACTCCAAGAGCTGGAAGAGCTCCGTCGTGAAGCCTATGATTCTGCCTTAGCTTCCAAGCAACGCACTAAAGCTTTTCACGATAGCTGAATTCGGCGGAAGGAATTTGAGCCATCTCAGCAAGTTTGGCTTTACAATGCCCGGCTCAAATTCTTTCCAGGGAAATTGAAGTCCAAATGGACTGGTCCCTTCTTGGTCTCGAGACCATTTCCCAACGGGACCGTTGAAATTGAAGATTCTAAATCTGGGCATAAATTTATGGTCAATGGGCAGCGTTTAAAACCTTATTTTACTCATGAACCTACTCCTGTTGGAGAAATGATTGCCCTGCTAGAGGGTAACTAATTTTGTGCCTCATCCTGAGTCCAGCTGGGGACGTTAAATTCAACGCTCGTTGGGAGGCACTTTAGCAGCACTCCTCCACTGTCACATACACTTCACTTCGCACCTTTTCACTTTACCACCCACCATCCACCCACCCTACTACCCTACTATATACCCTGCACCTCAGCTCTCGTTTCCCGATCTTTGGACCTTCCTCTACCCTACCCTGCATGCATATGAGGACATAGCATCGTTTGGCAAGGGGGGTGGATAGGCATCTATAGGATCTGGGTAATATAGGGTATCATGTAGCTTCCATCCATCTATAAATATGTACATTAAAAAAAAAAAGGGTTGTTTAGTACTCATCTGAAGGCTAAAACAAAAATAAAATAAGTGTTTAGGGATATTCAACCACTGTTTTGAAGACTTTCCAGGCCACAGAATCTTGATTCGCTCAGGCTCAACTTAATTCACTCGAGCATTGACAAGATAGATTAGAATCTCTCCTAACTAAGGACGTATTCTTGTACCTGAGACATTAGTACAGGATTTTTTGGTTTACTTCTACTCGAGAGCCTAAGTAATCTTGGTTCACACTACACATATCAAGAAAGATCAGGTGAACATAAGATCCAACCCTTGTGTTCATTTGGGAAGGTGGAGTCCTTATCTGTGCGCGCAGGTAGACTTTTTATCCCAGGCTTAGTCTTGTGTCTAGGAGAAACTCTTTCCACCATAAAGGAACTCTCCCACCAAAAGAAAAGTGTGCTCCTTCAAATAAAGTTGTAAGAGATATACTGACACTTGTTTCAAAAAAAAATAAAATCTATGCAAATAAGTCAGTATATCTTGCAAATATCTGTAAAGTCTTCTCCCTAAAAAGTTTTTTAGGGCAAGTTACAAATACCCTGTTTCTGCCATATATTCTTTGATCCACAAATGAGATAAAATGGGAGTTGAGTTTTCCGTCATCTTTTTAAGGGTCAATCCGAAAACATGAGTTGAAACTGGAACCAACCTGCACTTAAAGATTCGTGAAACCCTGGGCTTGAGTCTTAATGTTCATTTGGTCAGTCTTGATCCTTCACTATGCACAAGCCATAATCTCTTGAGCTCTCAAGTACGGCAAAAACCTTCTGAATCCTGGAAATCGTACTTAAGGTTTAAATATCAAGAGTCCAGGTTAGTCGAGAGATGGTCTATGTCACGTAAGACTTAAAGTACTGGTAGTCTTCTCTGCAATTGGTTCTCACAATATCCAACAAATAAACACACCCATGTCGCCTCAGAAGAAAATCTTCAGCTTAAGATCATTTCTAAATACAATAGAAAATGTTTTGCTAGGGACTAGCAAAAGATAGGCATGGGGGTATGATTGCACAACAAAAATACACCAATAAATATGCCATCTTGTGTTATTTCCTACCACTACCATTGCATATTAGGTAGTCATAGTTGCATTTGTAAAAGGACACTTGCATGCATTTATTTGAGAGGGGAGGATCATGCGAATAATTGGTCATGTAATTAACATCTTCGTCAAGGGTTGCATTACAAATTCACCATCCTCATTTTTTATTTTGACTTTGAATTTTTTCTCCTTCGCGCAGCTCAGGGCATGGGCATGCACATCTTCGCACCATTCCTCTGCCTGCAGCATGGCAGGACTTGCTCCGCCAGTAGCATGGTGGGGGGGGGGTTGCTCCTTTTTTAAAAAGCCCTGCCCTCTCCCTTGCACAAAGGGGAGCCTGGAACACACCACCACAGACACCCTTCCTCCAAGCCATCTTCCTCCCCTCTCCCCTCCATACGCAGTAGCTCTTCCACTGAAGAGACACATTGCAGGCAGGAGCAAGCTCACAGTGGTCCCACAACCACCACTGAGTTCCACCACCGCCTAGCTCCTCCGTGAGCAGGTGGGCGTGGTGGTTTCGCCCTTTGTTTCCACTGCTCAACACCCTCGCCGCCATTGTCAACGCACCAAGGTCTGATGCTCACAGCAACAGCGACGGCCGCCAGTAGCAGCGCAAGCACCGTGCACACGCCAGCAGACGCCCCTGCAGACTGGCCGCAGGCTCTTTCCGCGCGCGTAGGCGCCTTCCAGCGTGCCTGCGCACGCAGAACCGGCCGCAACCGGTTGTCCATCCCGCGCGTCACTGTAGCTACTGCTCACGCCTCTCAGCACGACACTGTAGCTACAGTGCGGTGACCAGGGAGTTTCTCACTTATCTGATCATTGCGCGCTCTCTCTCCTCGCCGCTACCCCCTCCAGCCAATCGCCCTTCTGCGCCTGCGCCCATCTGCGCACGCGCCTGTGTCTTCGCCCGCATCCACTTCCGCCCGCAGCGCAGTGCGCTGCGTTGCGCTCTCTCTAGCACTTCTACTCCTACCCGCGCACGAAGGCAGCACGCACGCCCGCTCCAGCGCCTGCGCGTAGCCTTGTGCACCTGCGCGTGCCCACGCATCCAGACGACGCCTGCAGCCCCCAGACGGCTTAACTCGAGTGCCCTCTTCCTCCAGCGTGCACTCCTCACTCATACACACACCATACTCATATACACACACACTTGTACACTCACACTCACTTGTACACACCTATACATACTTATATATACATACATATATATATTTATATATATATATATATTTATACATATATACATACATATATACATATATATCTATATATATCTATATACATATATATCTATATATATCTATATACATATATACATATATATATATATCTATATAGTTAAATATATATACATATATATATATACATACATATATATATTTACATTCATATCACCTACCTGTATCCATACGCACTAGTCACTCCACCACACGTTATATCGCGGGAATATCTGCACCAGTTGCTGATATTCCCCGATACCCGCGTAAAGAAAGCGCCTCCGCATACACACCCACACATCCATCCTACACTCCACGCGACACTTCGTCTTGTTGGTTACATCTTTCTAGACGTGGACCAACTCGACACTGTGCTACACATCATTTCCACTTCCACCCCTACCGCTATATATATATGTATATATATATATATATATATATATATATATATATATATATATATATATAGACTATATTTATTTCTTTACAAGCAACCTATCTTGTTTCTATTTGTTTTGTGTTTCATGCTATTAAAAAGATAAAAAAAAAGAGTAAAAGAGAAAAGATAATCCTTGTCTTGCAGGTACTCGGTCTTGCAAATAGCAGGACCAATTTTTTTGGAAACCTAAGTTGGTTCAAAGCCAAGGACATGATTCTGAGAGTGTGCCTCAAGGACAATATTATCAACAAAAAAATCTTAAATAGAAAAAAAAAACCAAAAACATAATAAATGCACAGAAGAGATTCGCTGTAGGAAAGGCGTAAAAACTTCTTCATCTTTAATCCCCACCTCCCTGAGTTCGACCCTGGGCCTAAAAGTGACTAAGTTAAAATTAAGTAGCCAGGTAAAAAAAAAATTTAAAAGATGGTTAGACTCAATTTAGGTTAACCACCATACGCACTTTAACGATAATTTCACCATATTAACACAACCTATTCGAGTCATAACATTAGCCACCCCACGGGGCCCGGGGTTCACCTAGCCGTCCTACACCGACTTGTTAGGCCCACTGGGCAAACCAAGGTAGTCAGGCAAGGGTATGCGGACTGAGAGGGTCCAAACCCCTGTTACTGAGAGAATCTAGACCCCTGTTACTGAGAGGGCTATGCCCTATACTGGTTTTGTGCTATGCTTTGGGTGTACCCGTTAACGGAAACGACTGACCGTGTGCCAGTGTGGGGTAGCTACTCGTGCGTTTATCGTGCGTGCCGAAGTCACCGTTATGTCTGTCAACGACCTTGGGGTGGTTGACTGAGTGTAGGACCACCACGGGAGACTCTCCTGGCCAGGGGAGCACCACGTGCTACTTCTACTCTTTAGAAAAGACTGCAATCAAGATCGTTCCCACGAGGAACATTAGAGATCAAGAAAGAGACCTGATAAATAAACCAAGTGATGAAAGAAAGAATAATTAGTTAAAGAAAGAAAGAAATTGAAAAACAACAGCTACCTATCCACTTTTACTGTTTTAGTTAGTTGGTTGCCACTCTACTCAGCGTTCGCTAATTTCATGTACTCATAACCTTTTTTAGGTCCAGGTGTAGAGTAGTTAGAGCCTACGGCTGCAGAGGGTGCTGGACCCAGTAGAGCCCAGTAGTTGTAGCTTTCTGTAGTACTCCATTTCCTGTTGTAGTGAGTAGCTGTTACACTTCTGCACTCTTTTATTGTGAACTTTATATTCATGTACCGGTTTAATTTTCTACTGTTGTGGTGGTGGGTACTGTAGTAATTTACTTCTTTACTGTTGTACTTTTGTTACCGTTAGTTGCTTGCTTGGTGAATGTGGTTTATTTTACTGCTTTTTGGTTACTTTCTCGTTGGACGACTGGGTATTGGGATCAGTCGAGTCGGTCCGGTCTTGTGTCCTATAGGGATTCGGGAATCGGGTCATAATAGAGAGGGTCTTGAGAGAGTTGTTCTTCAACTGGGGGCCCTAGGGCTCTTTTTGTAGCTTCATAGAGGGGCAATATGGGCATTTAAGCCCTCCAGCTTGTGCAACAACCTCAGATTGATCAGATCCGTCGATTAGGAGATCAACGGATAAGATCGCGCTTCAAAGGCTTTCTAAAACGTTCTCGACGCACGGACCATCTTTGGAGCTGACACGTGGCGCTCTTGCAGTCGTGGATCCGCCATCTGACGGCTGTCGCTCGCTTCGTGCTCGCGCCTCAGTTGCAAGTGCTTAAATTGCACTCGATCCCCTTGAACACACGCTCATCTCTCCTCGCGATCGGACGACTTAAGCGCTTCTCCCACACCACCTTTGTAATTTCAAACACGCTTGTGCACATTTGGTTGCACGTCAACTCGTGCGTGGCCATCCAACGCACAGTAGCACATCGCGCGTTCGTCTCATCGCCTCTTGATGGAGATCCGACGCTCCAATTCTGCTTACGCTCGCTGCCACCTCAATTTCATGCGGATAGTGCCCTGATCATGTGTCTCGCCCTTCTTCTCCAATGCGCCAACCATTTTGGTAAGCGTGCGGATGTGTCGTGCTTTCCTTTCTTCGCACGGCTGAGTCTTGACCTTCCTTGATGTGGCTTGCCTAGAGTAGCGACGTGGGCACATTATGGCTGTTGGATGATGATCTAACAGCCCACAGCGCACGAGGAGGTGGCTTCAAAGGTTGGGGTGGTGGCGTTGGGTGGCTAGGATGGCACCACGTGGCACCATCGTGGCTGTTCATCTTCTTTTCTTTGTAGACGGTGTTGTAGATCTATGATCAAAATGATTTTTTCTCCGTTAGACTGCGATCATTGATCCGGATCCATCTATGCGATTGGACTTGACATCTAAGGTCCAGATTTTCACCTATTTGCCTCTTGGCCCTTACTCTTCTGTAGACTCCATAGGATGCTACGGGAGTCTGATCGATGTGATCTCAGAGGCATTGGACTCTCTTCGTCGTTCTGAGCAAATCCATATGGTTGGATTGGTCATCCACAACCTCGAATTTTCTACGATTTTTAATACCTCTCAATTAGGACATAATATGACATTATTATTTACAAAACTAATAAATCAAATATGATGCATAGTATGATATGTATGTATGCAGAATGCCTAAGTTAAGCTAAGATCCAACTTAATTCAGGTATATTAGGATCTATGATTATTGCGTAATCACTGTCAGACCTAATCATGACTCTGATCTCAATGGGATTTCGACCTAATCATATGGGATTTGTTCCCGACCACTATAAGGCCTCTCCTAAGTCTTCTTGAGGGTTCCTAACACATTTACAAATAGATGGGAGCCTCTCCTTTGCTAGAAATGCAATAGAGAAAATTCTTCTCACCATTACACCCATTTTGTGAGAGATCAAAAGAAAGAAATTGTGCCTTTGCTCTCCAAGATCTACACTTCACATCCGAGAGCACCAATATTTTGTTGCACACTTACGTCAATCCACTTCCACAAATAGGGAAATAATTCTTGACTATAGAAGCTTAGGTTAAATATTATATTTTATGGCTCTATAGGTTATTGTATTTTCCATTTTGTTTTTGGTTGAGTATTCACGTGGTGAATTCCTGTCTCCTACGTGAGATAAAATACTCTTCGTGAAGAAGAGGGGTTTTGAAGTACACTATCCTCATTGTTAAGTACTATGATTTGTTTGGAGGTTGTAACACCCTCGGTTTAAGTGGTATGTATAATGGATTGATCAACTCAGGCGATCGGAAAATCATAAGTCGGTAATACTTAGGTGGTGGTTTTTACACAAGTTGAGTTTCCACCTAAAAATACTTGTCTTTTGTGGTGATTGATTTGTGGGATTGTTTGTATTTGCATTTTTTTTATTCCACACTATTCACCCCCCTCTAGTGCAATTACATAGTGTTTATTGATGTATCTTCCGGATCGCTAGTTAATTATGGTTAATTAGTCGTGTTGTAGTTTAGTCGCAATTCAGATGGATGTTATTTTATTTATATGCAATTTTTACTAGTTTTATTCTAGGTCGTTCATTGAGAGACATTTATTGATACACATCGCTTTCCATTATCCAAAAAAAATCTTTTATTCCAAAAATGTCAATTTTATATACAAATGAATGAAAGAATCAACAAATTAATTAATCTAAGTCAATTATGTACAAGAATGAATTAATTAATGTTAATAACAATATCTCAAACATATTTACAAGTAGAAAGATATTAAAAACTAATCTAAGTCAATTACATACACTAACATCTAAGTAATGCCTTAATATAAACACAAAAAGACTATATTTATACTACATATACTATATACTAACATATCTAAACTATATACACTAACATATATATATATGTCACTAAAGGGCCTTACAAATATGTATATACAAAAATAAAACTAAAAAGAATACTCTAATTATATACTATATGGTATACATTATTAAATATAAACACTAACTATACACTTACTAATACTTGCGACCTATAACACACACATACACATATATACTAACGCAGCACTCACTAACTTATACATTAACTTAGTAATACTTAGATAATTTAAGTATCACACACACAGAAGCACGCACATAGAGTTAACACCTATTCTCTATCACTCAGAACACTTACGTATACACAAACACTTACTCATTTTTATGTTAACCACAGTATCAACTCTACTTAAACAAAAAATTTGATGTTTACGGGCCTACGGTTCATAGGATCAACGACCCTCAAGGGTCGGATCGATACCATTACTAGGTAGGCTCTAGTTTATTTAATTGTAAATTTTAGTATAATTTTGGACCCATTCAAGCCTACACGGCTCCAAGCCACCCTCACTCATACAGGGCCACATGCACACACACACACCTAATATATGCTTAGATTGATTTGCATCCTACATTCACGACTGGTAAGGTTGTTTGCGCGATTCATTAAGTAGCGATGTAGACGTTTCAACGCCCACGATGTGGGACTATTCTAGCCCCAAATAAGGCTGGTTGATTGTGTGATTTTGCCATCTTTAGGCCTTAATTAAGGTACTAAATTAATAATTATTTTCAAATTAAATTATATGATTATGTAGCCTATACATAAGGTTACTTAGCAGTATAGTTTATTTACAATAATTAAATATATAAATATATTTAAAAATTAGTTAAAGTTAGGAATAATTAGACATTGATTCTAGGTTTAATTCCTTAATTAAAGTAAAAATTAATATGTTAAGGGTTCAGTTGACTTATAAATTAGCTAATATACATTATTAATTTATTATTGCATATTTTTAATTTATTTTTATTGCTCTATTTTAATTTATATACATTTAAATGCATAAATATACAATATAAATAAACTATAAACACATTGAAAATACTTAAAATTATAATATACAAGTATACAAAATAATTTATTTCAATAATTCATTAATTTACTAATTTAAATTATTTTAACTTACCAATATACATACTTAACTTATTAATTTAATTATGTACGATATATAGATAAATAAATAAATATAGGATTACATTACTGTACAATATAATTACATTAAGTCTACATATATAGTTGTAAATATGATAACAAGTATGTACATAGTTATTTATAATTACTTAGGATTATGTATATATAATATAAATATATATATACACTATATAAATCAACATAAATATTTACTTAAGTGAATATAATAAATATATAAGTTATTTATGTACATTATAGGTATATAAGTTACTATATACAATTAGCTTAGTATTATATGCTTATCTACAAATATAAATACTATATACAATGTATTTTATGGAATTTTGGACTTTTTCAGATTTTTATTTTCTTTTTATGTTTTATAGAGTTAGGGAAAGAGAGAAGAAAGGTGAGAAGAGAGGAAGAGGACCTCATCTGTGTTTTTCTTTTATTCCAAACCAGAAGAGACTTATGCATCTATTGGTATGTTCTATTAATAAGGAAACTCAAATCCTACTCTAATTTGACACACACCTAAAACTAACCCTAATCTAACTCACGATGCATGTGTTTTATTTATTTACGATATTTTTTTATTTTTTTAGTATTTACGATTTAGGCAAAATGTGGCTTAAATGAAGTGAAAACATGAAACTTAAGGCATGAAATTCAAATTTAAGATATGGAATTGAAAGGTAAGGCATCAAAAACATCCAGACATCATTCTACAACATGATTAAACATGAAAACATGATTTTTAACTTCAAATTCCATCAAAATTAAGGTTTGGATAGATTTACAAAATTGAATTGCTAACAAACTTATATAAGGTTCTACAATCAATTTCAATTCATTCCAAAGCAAATAAGAAGTTATCCCACTACATGAAAGCTTGTATCAAATTCTATCAATACATGCTCTTATAATGCTCAGATGAACTAGAATCAAATCAAGATTCTTTACATCAGTTTCTTCCAATTCAATATTCAGCTACTGATGGGCTCCAGGGGCAACCGTCAAGGCCACCATCGATGGCAATCAAAGAATTTGTTAACGTAGGAAATGTAATGTAGCCACAAACAAGCAATCTCAAGCAATCCATCACGAGGGAACAAGGAGATTGGTTACCCAGTTCCACCGTAAGGGGTATATGTCTAGGGGGAGAGCAAGACGCCAAAAAAATCCACTATGAACAGTGGCGCTACAATCTATCAGGGTTTTTCTCTCTCTTGGATTGCATTTCATGGATTGCCCTCCTTTTTCGAGGGTCTCTCCTCACTATTTATAATATGGGAAAAGTCCTAGCTAAGTAGGATCTTTTCCGTGGTCACCGGTATGTCTTTTATCAGGATGTTTGTCTGTTGTCATATTATGAGTAGCCATACCTGTATTGCTGTCTTTCTGACCTTGGGTGCATCGATTCTTGTGGCAAGTTGGGAGGTTTCAAGTTCACCCGAATGTAAGCGAATCTAGGTCCAGTTGGTTGTAGGTGGGTCCGGTAAGACCGAATCCACCTGCTTACCCTGTAACCGGGTAGCTGGATCCTTTGCTGGGTTATGCGAAATTTTGGATTCGAGGGTACTTTTTGTCTCTCATCATATGCCCCCACTCTCTAGCTAATGAAAGCTGCTGAGAGTGTAGTTAGAGTACTCAAAACTCCGCAGCAGATGATGTCCCCAAATGTTGTACCGGCTAGTGTGAAGCAGGTAGAACATTTGTTATGAAGGAGGAGTTGCAGGAGGCTGGTAGACAAGTTGCCTATGTTTAGTTAGGTGAACCCAGGTGAACACCTCTCGAGTGGTCCGCCTATGTTTCTTGTTGATCGTAAGAGGTTAGGTGTGAGAAATTTTTTTGTGACTTTGTGTTGACCTTAAGAGGTGGCGTTGTTAAGGAACGTAGGCAAGTTGGGCATGGTTCTAGCCGACTTTAAGAGGCGATGTTTGTCATAGGGAGCCTGCCATTCTTTTGTGTCTAAGCCTTGTTAGCTAGCCTTTTGTTGATGGGCTAAATCGGAGTTATAAAATCACTTTGTTGTAATAAAGTCAAAATAGTGCGAAAACAAATAAAATTTATACTCGAATTTGAAATCCGAGGTTAAACACAGGATGCAATTAATTGCAATTTAATCTCACCAAACACAATTTAATTAGAAATGTAAGCAAATACAATCAAAACTTCATTCATAACAACTCAAAATGATATATAGATAAAACCAAGTAGCAATGTGCAAAAAGATTGGGTTAAAATGGTGACTTAAATCATCAATTAATCCTTTTAATGTTAAGCTTCAAATATATCGAATTTATCAACAATAATTATCAACCAATATTCCACGTCAACCAGATAAAATAACCCAACAGAACCAAGGAACCAGCAGATATCAGACGAATGCACAAGGCTTTCAGACGCCTTAAGTTGCCTTATCGTGCCTCCCAATGACTAAGTGAAGAGAGGGCACAACTGAGGGCGAAACCCCCCCTCGCTCTTTTTCTTCTCCTTTCTATCAGAAACCTGAACGGATCCAAGTAATCGGACCCATGCCCAGACCTGCGTGACATGAGCGTAGGCGAGGGCACATGTGTTGGAGAGTGCAAGCGGGACCTCACCCAGTTGCTCTCGGAGCCAACTAGCTAAGATCACAAAATTCTCTTATCTTGTACGCGGGCTTCATCAACCCACGATGAAAGACTAAACCCACGGGTTTCTTTGCACGAAGCAGCAGGTGATCCTCTCGCTGAATTAGAGCAGCTGTAGGCATTGAAGACTTCGATTGGGTGCCTGGGAAGACACCAGGGACGAATCCGCACTGCCTGGGGTGGATGGTATGAAGAACATGGCCACGGCTTGTTGAACAAACCGGACAAGATGGAATCGACAACGGAGCTCCAGTTAGGTACCTGAAAAGCAAAAGACGGCCTCGCGGCCACGTCAAATATGCTTAGAAGGATCATCGTGGAATGGTGAGTGTGGCGTGTGGTGTGAGTGAGGGTGGTGGCCTAACGACCTCGAGAAGGTGGTGTGGTGAGGGTGGTGTTGGGTGGAGTGCGTGAGCAGCCAATCGGTGGAATTAGGTTAGGGCTTTAGTCGACGGGGTTGCGGCGAAGCTAATGGGAGTGGTATCTACGAGATTCGTGCAGTGGAGCGGCGAATAGGCTTCGCCGGAGCTTCGCTGGAGCGGAGGAAGATGAGGGCGTCGGGGTGTGTTGTGTGGTCGATTGGGAGAAAGGAAAAGAAAGGGGGTCTTAGGAGAGAGGTTGAGGCCGAGAAGCTCCGGTCGTGGCTGACCGGAGTCGGAGAAGATGATGGAGTGGGAGGACGGTGACTGCGATGTAATTGGAGGAACGACCTCCCTTTGGCCAGGGAGGATCGCAAGGATAAGGGGAATAGGATCGGCCGTCCAATTTGATGGTTGGACGGTTGGAAGAGGGGGAATGGAGGTGGTCGCAAGAGCAAAATCTGAAGGTGGCCAGAGAAGGAGAAGGAGAGGATTTCTGAGGCCAAGATTTGCTAAGGAGGTGAGGTTGTTCATGGAGGTCCTTTATAGAGCTTAGGTCGAGCTTCAAACTAGGAAAGAGCTTGGTAAGCTTGCAACTCAAGGAATAGGAGTCTTTGAAATCCTACTGTTCGCATGGTTTATAGGGTTGATTTCAAACCCTAAAAAGATGTTTAATGGATTCCTGATTGCTTAAACTTTCATCCTTCTAATTTTGGAAGGATTTGGAGTTGAAACGAGAGAGATCTTCTCTCTAGAAGCTTAGATCTTTGGGTTCACACCTGCCATGGCGGTAGGGACCCAAATGTGATGATGATGACAAAATTAGGGGGGTTTTTATAATAGATTTCAAAAGTTAGGGGTTCACATGCGATAAAAAGAGTAAGACTGAATTGAAATGTAAAATAGGTCAAGGTGATCTCTGATTGGGTCTAAATTTTGGTACAAACCTAATTTGGATCCAAGAAATCTGATGGTGAAGTCGAGCTTAGGTTTTTACCAAGTTTAATTGGGTAAATTGCATAGAAATCCAAATTAGGGCAACTATCTGTCTAAGACTCTATTTTAGGTCAAATTGGGTTCCAATGGTCAAATCAAGGGCATCAAACCTTAGATGATATTTTTATATGATTTTTAGAAGGTTTAGGTGAATTTTATCTTGACCAAAATCTCAGTTAATTAAGCGGATCTATTTTTAGGGTTTCACAATTCCATTAATTCTTGAAATGCGTAAGAACCCATTTTGTTTTGTATGGACCTAGTTAATACACATTAATGATCATATGACCTTTAATAAACCCCTGAAGTACCCCATGGTTATTCTGAATTTGTGGAATGGTGTTAATTTTGCAAAAATAACCTTGTATTCATCTTTTCTTCTTAAAGCAGAACATCAAGCATTTAGGACCCTCTGATGAGCTTTTATTAGCTTTTTAAGACCAAAACAGGCTAGTTACGACTTTTGATGATGTTCTCATCACCTTTAGAGGCAGCATTTGTTGTTGGGAGCTTGGCATTGTTTTGCGCCTAAGGCTCATTAGCCAGCCTTTAGAGACGACGTATGTTGTAGGGAGCATGGCATTGTTTTGTGCCTATGGCTCGTTAGCCAGCCTTTAGAGGTGATGTTGTTACAAGGGAACACAGACATGTCGGCCATGGTTCCAGCCATCCTTAAGAGGAGGAGCTTAGGAAATTATTTTGTTGTGTAGTTTGACAAGACATGCATTAATTGCTATTGAAATGAGGAGTCGTGGCCTTAAATGTCGCACTTGTCAATGAAGTGATTTGATGCTATTGTGGTGTCCGATATAAACGTAGGGATATGTAATACGCATAATATTGACCAAAGATTTGGTCAATTTGGGCGGGATGTTGTGGAATTCGTGCATATTCTGGGAGATTTCATCCCTTGAGAACCTGCACCTTGCGCGCGCGCGCGCGCGGGGGGGGGGGTGGTGGTGGTGGTAGTGGAACCACCCTTAAAGGGGGGTTATAAATAAGGGTTGGGGTATTACCGGAGTTCATGCCCCCCCAATCTTTTTATTGCATCTGAACGACTTGATAGTTGTCTTGAGAAGCATTCCTTTCGCTTATTCTTTTGACAAGATTTCGTCGTTGGACCTCCGTGTTTGGCGAAGTGGCCGAAGAGCAATTATGTCCAGGTTTGCATGCAAAGGTAAGTCCACTCTGTTGCCCCTATTCAGTGCATAGGCTAAGGTGAGGGCCTTTTGTGGGACTTTTGTAGCCAGGATGCCTATTGAGGCATTCCTGGGTTCGAGGCCCGCTTATGTCCTACGGCGACAGGTACCTTTAGACCCCGTTTCCTCATCTTTTGTCTGTTCATTCTCTTTGCTCTTTGTTGCAGCCTTTAGGTGATTTTCTCGGCCGAACAACTCTAGGTGTCGTGACAATTCCTGTTAGCATGGGACTCATTGTGCATGGGGGAAGACATGGGGCAAGGAAAGAAGAGCAGGCCCTCTTGTTTTTAAGGAGTTAAAGAGGGAGGGAGGAAGTAGAGAGGAGGTGGGGGAGGTTCCCTTAAAGCATCCGCCGGGAGATCCTAGCGGGATGCTTATTGCGGGGAAGTCAGTTGCGTCTACTCCTCTGAATCCGAGCGAGGGCGAGGTGGAGGTTGTCCCAATGGGGCTATCGATCCCTTTGGGTTTGCTCAAACTACCCAACGGGTATGTGGTCGCAAACTTGTCATCCCAAGCTCAGGTAGAGGCTACTCCAATGGGGAGGCTTAGTGTCTCTCTACCCTGCTCGACTCTCTTAGTGACTCCACGGGGGTGGTACAGGAGGTTGTTCCATTATTTATCAACACAGTTAATTAAGTTAATTAGACTTAATTATTTGTATCAGAAAGTAACTTAGGTTAACTTAAATTAGTGTTAGAATTATAGTATAGGGTCAAGTTAACCTAAGATTTTAGAATTTAAGTTCTTTTTTAACTGGTTAAGTCTAAGTCGTTCATTGTGAGGCATAATTATAATCTTAATTCACCATTAATTCCTAAGCATTAATTATTATCTAATTAATCAATAATATTAATAATTAAAAATACTTTAAGCATATGAATAATTGCACAAGAAATTTTAACAATGAAAACATGAATATTCCATTAATAAAAAACAAGTTTACAAGAAAGATTTACAATGTGAACCATATAGAAGAATGATTATACACATGATCTCACAAAATATAAGGCGTAAGAGACAATTATAAGAGTTTACATGCCTTTCACAACATTCAAAAGCTTGAAAATACACTAATTAGCAGCTTTAGCTCTTAATCAAACGTCTGAGAAAAGGATTAGATGACTTAAAAATCAAAATTAGACTTTTAATTAAGGCTTTGGACGTCTGATCTCTATTCATCTATTCTCTCTTATTTCTCATCTTTCTGATTTATCTTCTTTATCTTCTCTCTTTTCTCAGCCCTTATCGTTTACCTCTTCTTCCTTTACATAAGCTTACAAGCTATCTCTCTTCATATCTTTTTCCTTAGCTTTTCAGCCTTTTACTTCTCCTCTATCTTTCCTTTCTTCTTTCTTAGTCCTCTTAAGTTCTCTTAATCCCCTCTCTTAGCCTTTCTTCTCTTACTATGCACTTTAGTCCTCCACACTTAGTCGATTTTAGATCTCACTTAACCCATTAATCCTTCACTTAATCAAAAATTTATTTAATGGGCAGCATGGGCTTTTTGAGGATACACAGCACCCTCATGGGTGGGACCAAACCCTACTAGGCCCGTGCCTAGTTTTTATTAGGTGGATTACTCGTATTTTTAGATCATGCACAGTATTGGGCCTAATCAAGCCTGCTCACATCCACGCCTACGTGCACGTACACACACCCAGGCACGTGCACATGCATGCGCCCTCCTAACCAATGCTCATTAGTTATGCTCTGTGCTAACAACCAAGCGGTCCTGTGTAGGGAAACAACTTATACTAAGGCCGGTGCTCCATAGTTCCCCATGTGGGACTATACGCTTCACTCTAGGCCAATCTTCACTTGCAGAATCCCTGGGCCAAATCAATCCAGCAAAGGCTCGACCAATGGCTCTTGAGTAGCTCCTCCGGATTATAGCATCAATTTGATGCTCAGATTAAATTTGATCTGCCTATTTCAGAGATGAATATGACTGTTCCAACAAGGTGGAACAATCGCAGAGAAGAGAACAGCAGGTCGTTCAACCTGCAGAAGGGCTTGTGTTCTTGAACTGAAGGCCTGAAGGTCTTCAGTGAAACATTCCGTGTGGTTTGGGAAAGGTTTAGAGGTAAGAAGAGGCTAGAAGCTGAGAAGCTTCGAAAAGGAGCTTCAGAGCTCAAATTTGAGCTCCAGATCACTCAACAAAGAGATTAAGACCTCAACAACCGATCTGAACAAATGCAATAAGTTGAAATCACTCGATCTGAGTAGGAATTAGGTTGGAAACTCGCCAAAAACACTGAAAATAGTGTTGGGTTCCAGTTTGAACCCAAACTGCTCAAAAGATGAAAACTCGATTAATCCTCATTAAAACACATTTAAATCACTCTAATTGGTTTCTAAATAAATCTAGGAAGTCATTTTACTTATTAAATCACTGAATCAAGTCTTAAACACTTCAAATTCAACTCAGGCTGACCTGTGAGCTTCAAGTTTGACTTTTAACATTAAGGCTTGCAGATTCAATTTATAACCCTATTTTGACTTAATTCAGCCTCGAGAATTTGATGCACACCTCAAAATCAAGTTCTGACAACTCTAGAGACACCCTCAAGCATCGCTGCCTGAGATGAAAAGGAGGGTTGTTCGATGGAGAATCCTAGAGGTTCTCAGATCAATTAAAGGTCAAGAATGAATTCTACAGGTTCTGCACATGCTTCTGGACCTAAATGAGAAGTCTAGACCCTAATAGAATTGCCTCTCCAACTTCGCTGGAGTTGGAGAAGACAGAGCTCATTAAGGAGCTAAGATCATTAAAACACCAATCTAACTCCTGATATTTAATCCTTAGGTCGAGAAGAATCAATCTGGAGCTTCTCAAGAAGTTCCAGAGGCTGAAGCTCAAATTCCGTTTGCCGGAGCTTCGGTGAACTCAGAAATAATTTTTCTAGAGTTCAAAACTCCACGAAACAAATTGAAATTAGTCTTAAAAGGTACTTGAGGTCGCAAGGGACCTCAAGAACACTGCAATTGCTCCAATCAAAGCCTAATTAAAGATTGATCAGTGAATTCAAGAAGATTGCATTCTGAGTTCGTGTGAACTCAGAGACAGATTTCTCACTCAATTGAGTGAGGGATAAGACTCAAGTGAGTCTTGCAATGTTCTGTGATTAGGTGATTAGGTGAAAAACTCCTCCTGAGCCGCCATTGACAGTAAGCTCAAAGGATGAGATGAATTGGGCATTTATTGTTTAGATGATTATTTAACTAATTGATAAGTCGAACGAGGCCCTTAAGTGATGTAGAGGTGGTGGAGGGCCCCAAATGAGTGTGCTCTAGCTCGGAGACTTCCATCATAGACAGCGAAGGTCACCGGTGAACGTGAAGAGGAACTAGGCGCATAAGCTAATAAAAAGGAAGGGAAAGAAGCGTAAGAGGATCGTGAGGGGAAGTGGAAGGTGATCAGGTGCATGAAAAGTTGAATAGAAGTCCAACGAGGCCGAACTTGGTCTTGCCGGAGTCGGGGAAGATGATCTAAAAACTTAACTAACATTACACTAACTAACTACTTAACTAATCCAAAATAATGCCTAGCTATCTACTGTTACTTGGACAAAGTAGGGAGGAGATCTCTGTCGAAAGCCACGTAACGGAGGAGGAAATCAGAGGATTTGGGATAGAGCTCTGGTGAGAAAGGAAATGAAGAGGAAGGAGGGGCAGCACACTCCCAAGCCCTGTCATAGCCGCAGAAGAGGAAGAGGAGGTGAGGGAGTCGAACGCCTCTGGCGGAGATGCTCCGAAGGAGAGGTGAGCGGTCGCCGGAGGTTGAAGAAGAATAGCCTATCATCGACTACGGTGGGGGAAGAGGGAAGGGAGTCGACCCTTGAAATCGGAGGTTAAGGGGGCTATTTATAGGTTGTGGTGGTGGTAGAGAGAGATGTATCTGGACAAAAGAGGGTCTGGGTTCATGATAACCACCAGTGTCATCTCTGACGCCGGTGAAGTTATTTACCTAACCTAATTAGGATTAGAGGTGCATCCGGACTGTCGGATGTGGAGGAGGTGGTGAGCTAAAAAATGGCGGCAGCGACGAAAGAGATGTGACGTGGGATGACAGGTGATCGAGTGATACGACCACCGGTTGTCCTTAGCCGTTGAGTGTGCTGAAGAAGAAGAAGACGAAGAAGAAGAATTGTGCTCACAGGGACCCATTTGCAAATAAACTTAAGGACTTAAAAGTGAATAAAAGAACTCAATTGGAATAGAAACTAAGGACTAAAACGTAAACTAAGGTTTCAAGGCTTATTTTAATTTAATTATTTTTCAGCTTTTTATATATAACTATAAATTAGATAAATATTATATATATATATATCTTGAATTTACATTTTTGACATTTTTAGCTTTATTTATTTAATTGATTAAATTACTTAAGTTAGTTACATACTTAGGTATAAATAATGCTTAAGTTAATTTATATATTAATTAGATAGATAAATTTGTATAATTTGAGTCCAAATTAATAGTTAAATTATTAATAATATAATTTGATGTTTAATTTAGTATTTTTAGCTTATTTTTATGGTCCTTATTATTTTGTCCCTTATATTATAATTAAAACCTATTTTGGCATATTCCTAACTAATTAACTAGGGTTTCTAGTTAATTAGAGGTATTAAGAGCCATGATGAGTCTCTCATCAGAGGCTGTCATTACCGGTGGCTCCTCGTGTGGCAATGTATTTGCCCGGCCAAATATGGGGTAGAGCTCGACGAGGGCGATGGCAGGAGTGGATTCTTTTGGTTAGAGGGGTCCTGGGACAATCGGCCAAACAGTTGGGTCTATTTGGGGATCCTTCATGGAAGGGCCTGCTAGAGGCCTTGTGTCTAGCGAGGTGGCGTCGACCAAGGTGGAGGCTTCAAGTAGTGCCCCTCACTTGGAAAGGTGAGTGCTCCGGCACCTGCGAGCTACTCCAGCTACCCAAGGAGTTGAGCAAAGCCCATCGAGGTCTGAGGTGGTTCGCTTGTGTGGGCGGGGGGTTGAAAGAGGGTCTTGTCAAAGTGCACGAGGTGGCAGTCATGGCTTTGCAAGACTTGTCCAAGCTCCTGTAGGCTTCTTGTACCACCATCCTTTTGGTGAAAAAGGAGGTGCATGTCCTGGAAACATGACATTCCTCTGCTATGGAGGGGTAGAGAGCCTAAGGGTCGACCCTACCGAGGCCCAAGAGCTTGTAGAGGACAGGACCAAGAAGGTGCTTGAGTTGGAGCATGTTGGGAAAGACCGACTCCTAAAGAGGAGGCATCCACGTCGAGTCCACCAATAACTGTAGACCATTGGAATGGTTGATTAGCCTTTCTCGGGTATCTTCGAAGAATGGGGATGAAAGCACTAAGTCCTGATAAGTGGTGTTGTCGTTGTTTCTGTATTTACCTTGTCAACTTCCCCCCTTTTCTTTTTTCCTTTGTGGGCCAACCGAGCATAATGCTTCCGGGGAATGTAGTAGGAAACACCTTTTATATAATGAGGGAAACTTTTATTTGTGCCGTTTGTTGTCTTGTCATAATGAATTTCTCACATGCCAAGTACGAGGGATTGGTTGGTTGCCTGGGAGTTGATATTCGCAAGAGTCGCATGGACTGCTTTTACGAATTTTGATCCCTTCCATGGGGTGTTCAATTTTTTTTTTCGCTCGAATGACTTGGCATGGAGGCTTCCCCCTTTTGTCCAATCTGGTGTGCTTTTGAGAATGCTGGTTAGTCGACCCATCTGCTGCAGGCGGCTATCGTCGCATAGAGTTGTGCCTATCAAGTGGAGAGGGTGGGTTACCTATAGCAGTGGCTGGGATCCCATGTTGTACACCCGACTTTAAAAGGGGTGTGGTCTATGGGACCGACCGTATGCCTGGTACCTTGTCCGCTCGTCCCTACTTGACTAGGCTTAGTCGTTGCCTAGGCACAAGATGTGGGACTTTTCCGGACACAAGAGATAACTATGTTGGTTGTTGGGAAAGACAGTGTCTTGGTCGTTGCCTTGGTGCTCTTGCGCAAGCAGTTCTTATACCGATGCCCTGTTCAGGACCTTAGAAGTATCCTTCTTGGAATAGCCAGGTTGGGAACAATTTCCTCAAGTGCCTCCTTCATAAGTGCTTTCCTTATGAGGTAGCATGAGGAGGGGGTGTGAAATTTCCATTTGTTTAGTCGGCTTTGAGGTGAAATGCCTTGGGTCGTTAGGCACTGCTCCATACTTCGTCTGGATGTTGGATGCTAGGAAGAGTAACTTGGTAGCGTACTCATAAGTAGCGCAGTCTAGAGCGGTCAGGGTCATGCCGGCTTCGGGGGTGCCATTGTATAGTTTTTAGGTTGGAGTAGGGAGGGAACTTAGGCTCACCAAGTCGTGCCTCTGACTTTATTCCTTCCTCGGGCATTTAGACTTTGAACTCCGGGAGCTTAGCCGTGGGTTTAGCCAGAGCTGCCTAAGGCCCCTCCTGTATCTCTGTTGGAGACTAAGGTCCTTCGGAGCTCTTTATGTGAGAACTTGAATACACCCTTTTTCAGGGTTGCGGTGCAAACAGGTGCCTTTTGCAATACCCTATGCACGAGCCGAAGGATGCGGCTTTGTAATGAGGCGAACTCACGTCTACTTGGTAGGGAATTTTCCAGTTAGAGCAGGGCTGATCTTGGTAGTACTCGCTGCAGGCCCCTATGGGAGTTGGGTAGGATTACTCGTCGCAGGAGTTTACCGATGTCCATCCTTGGTAAGGGAGCTTTGTCGTCCAAGGTAGGCCTTGTTTAAGGCTATCATCGCCTTTGAGGACCAGGTCCAATATAAGGGTTTAGTAAAATCGATCTCGGGGGGCTCCCTTATTTCATCCGCATCTACTTACTATGGCTTAGCTAGGTTATGCTCGCCCGAGTATCAGGGGCAGTGCTTGGTCGAGATGAGGACTCCATCCAATAGGTCGCTGGCGGTCCAGGTGGACTTTTCCGCACTGGGCTCAAGAGGGAGTGTTGACTCCCACAGGGATCAAGGTTTGCTCTGACCTGGATGAGCTTGATGGCATCCTCAGGATAGAGTTGAATAGCCATAGCTGGAGAGCCCGGCTAAATTTTCGAAGTTGCTGGCGAGAAGGCTAGGTTTTCCTTCCCTTAGGGACTCGGCTCTGGCCATCTGAACCCGATGATGGGTGGTCAATTATGTCAACAGAGGCCTTTATCGACCTGGTCACTCTGAATGCGATTATTCTGTTGCGAGGCCTGTCCTTATTGTAGGCAGACAAAGGAAGGCTCCCTAGTTTACCAGCAGGTTGTAATACTGCTGCTCGTTGGCTTTCTTGATTGTACCCTTGGCATCCTGCTGGGGAGCGGGGAAAGTGCAAGAGGACATCCGTCTAGGATTTGGGAGTGGCTTCCCATGTTTGGGCCGATCAGAGTACGAGTGCCTGGATCTCTATCGTTGGAAGTCTGAGTGTCTGCTACCCTTAAAAGGCAGTGTTATATCAAGTGGAACTTTAGGTGTAGGGGCCCGAGTTCTCGCTAGCTTTAAGAGGCAACATTGTATAAAACGAAACTTAGGGCATGGAAGGCCAAGTTCCTACCGTCATTGAGGGGTGGCATGATGCTGGGCTTGGAGGCCCGAGTTCCTACCAGCCTTAAGAGGTGGCATTATATCAATTGGAATGCAAGCTGTGGAAGCCATGGTTCCCTCTGACCATGAGAGGCGGCATTATACTTAAACGGAACTTGGGGCATGGGGGCTCGAGTTCATGCTGTTCCGAGAGGCGGCATTATATTAACTGGAATGCGGGGCGTGGAAGCCCTAGTTCCTACCGGCCATGAGAGGCGACATTATACTTAAACGGAACTTGGGCCGTGGGGGCCGAGTTCCTATCGTCATTAAGAGGTTGCATTATATTAACTGGGACGCGAGGTGTGGAAGCCCTAGTTCATGCCGGCCGTAAGAGGCGACATTATACTTAAACGGAACTGGGGGTATAGGGGCCCGATTTTCCCACAGCCTTAAGAGGTAGCTTACCGGCCTTAAGAGGTGGCAATGTAAGGGAACATGAGCGCAAGGGCCCGACTTCCCATAAGGCTTAAGAGGTGGCTTGCCGGCCTTAAGAGGCGGCACTATAAATGAACATGAGCGCAAGGGCCCGATTTCCCAAAAGCCTTAAGAGGCAGCTTGTCAGTCTTAAGAGGCAGCATTATAAGAGAATGTAAGAGCAGGGGCCCAATTTCCCATAAGCCTTAAGAGGTGGCATGCCGGCCTTAGGAGGTAGTAATGTAAGGGAACGTGAGCGTAGGGGCCCGATTTCCCATTAGCCTTAAGACGCGGCTTGCCAGCCTTTTGAGGCAGTAATGTAAGGGAACGTGAGTGCAAGGGCTTGATTTCCATTAGCCTTAAGAGACGACTTGCCAGCTGATGATGGCAGATTCGCACGCGAAAAGGTTCAGATTTTGGAAAACCCGTTGTCGTAGTTTGATTCGCGAGAAAATCTGTCGATCAGGTAAAATTTATAACCGAAACTCAAAATGTGAGTCCCGGGTCGAACACGGGGAGGCAAACGTTTGTTTTATGAAATTCGCATTTCACTATATTTCTTTTTTTTGTCGTTTTATCTTTTATAATTTTTTTTTGGAATTTTTAAGAAAGCAAGAGATAAGATCGACAATTGCTTATCTAACTAATCTACTTGCAAAATATAAGAGAGAGAGAGAATCACATATATTTCTGAATCAACCGTTTGCTACAACTAGGAAAGCGGGAAAGATTACACTATGAAAGCAATAAAGATAGAAAGAGGTGAGAGAATCCCCCTCGACGGTCGCTCGGAGGACGACTCACTCTGACATCGCATGGAGGAAGGTGGTGAGGAGCGGGACGAAGGATAGGGCAGGATGGCGTTGCGACGAGGATCTTCTTCTCGAAGGGCGGTGAGAGGACAGCCACGGGATGCTCCATGAATGGGGATGAGAGGTGGGAAAACTATATTCTTTTCTACTCTAGAGGAGCATCCTGGGCTTGGGACAAGCTCTCTCCAGATCCTTGGAGGTGGTGAGAAGAAGAAAGGAAGAGATGTTTTGGAATGGAGGGGGATAGATCCTTTTATAATGGAGGAGAGACAAAATCATCCATGGGTAATTAATGACGGTTGTAATCATCGCTGAAGATCCGCCCAACTATTGTTGAAGATCTGCACCCTACAATTCATTTGCTGGTACGTACATAGCGCAGGCCATCAGTGACAGCTACAAGCGTCACTAAAGACCCGCCCAATTGTCGCTGAAGATCACGCTTCTGCGGCTTACGCCTCGCTGTTGTGCGCATTGCGCGCTCCTTGTCGTGCGCACGCTCGCGTGCTGGTGCCGTGCTATGCGCACTTGTGCACACGGCTGTGCTGAGCTGTGCGCGCTATGTGCTGCACCCTTACGCACGTAGCTGTGCGCTCAATTGGCCAATTGGGGGGCTGCGGGGATTCGAACCCTCGCCCCTCCGTTGAAAGCCCACGACTCTTCCATTACGCCAAGTCATCTAGATGGTGGTGCGAATGTCTTAAGGTGCGCAGTGGAGGAGAGCTCTCAACAATTGGATCAAGATCCAACAGCTGAGAATTGATGATGAAGATGATGAGGAGGTGCCTTCCAGTTCTACTAGTTGGTGTTGGGCATCCTGGATGGTGCCACATGGCGCCATCTGGGCCATCCATCTTCTGTCTGTTGCAGAGGGTGACATTGCCGGACTGTGATCGTCGCTCTGAATCCATCCATACGGTCGGATTTTCCATCTGAAACTCGTATGGATGTCGCATTGCCCCTTGGCCGCTAATCTTCCTCGGACTTCATATGATGCTACGGGGTTCCGATCTAGTCATTTTTGGTGCTGTTAGACTCCGATTGTCATCTTGATCAGATCCGTACAGTCAGATCGTCCATCCGAGGCCCTGAAATAAATATCCTTCCCTCTTGGCCATAAAAAGGACATAATTAACCTAAAATATACACAACTACTCTAAATGCAGGATGATGTATACTATGCAATATTTATAACATGAAATGCAAATCTAAGCCTAGGAACATGCATGAATAGGCATTTTAACCTAAATGGATGTGTTTACATCACCGGCCTTAAGAGGCGACAATGTAAGGGAACGTGAACGCAGGAGCCCGATTTCCTATTAGTCCTAAGAGACGGCTTGCCGACTTTAAGAGGCAGCAATGTATGGGAATGTAAGCGCAGGGACCCGATTTCTCATTAGCCTTAAGAGGCTGCAATGTCAAAGGAACGTGAGGTGCATCCGCCTAAGTTCTTGCCAGCCTTAGGAGGCGACCTTTGGAGGGAGCGAAGGCATATCGATGCTTAGTCCCAGCTAGCCTTAAAAGGCGCCTACCTGGGAAATGGTGTAATGTAAGCATCATGATGAGAACCTCATCATGAGCCATAACTATCTCATTTTGACCTAATACAAAGGATAAAAGCTCCTACATAACTCAAGGAAAGGCTTAACTCAGAGAGATTCTGAGTTCGCAAAGAAAATAGAAACTAAGGGGTAAAAATGCAATTTCACCAATCCAATCTGAAAATAGGGTAACTCAGGACCCAAACATAGGTCAAAGAAACCTAATAAGAGGAAAAGTGGGATGAGATGATTCAATAAGAGCTACAGCAACTCCAAGGAATTAAATGACATCCTGTAACCCTAAAAATAAACCCACTTAAAAACACGAGGTTCGAGGTAGAGAAAAAAAATCAACTAAACCCTCTAAAATTCATAGAAAAATAATCTCTAGGGTTTAGAACCTTCAATTTGGCCTTAGGAACCCATTTTGACCTACATTGAGAACCATGCCCAATTAACAACTTAATTTGGATTTTTACGTAAATTGACCGGTCAAACAAGGTTTAATCTGGAAATAAAATTCACCATCATAATCCTTAGGCCCCAATTAGTCATTTATAAAAACTTGAGCCTAAGAGGAAACCTTCTTGACCAACTTTACACTTTGGTCCTCATTTATTTACTTTTTGGCCCTCAACTTTTGAACCCTCACATTTCTGCCCCTAACTCTCCTTCGTTCTTTGCATTCAGGTCCCTCCTGCCAAAACCTGACCAGCACCATGCTCCGGCGACCTTGCGCGGAGCATGGCGCCGCGCAGGGTAAGGGGGAGGGTCTGGCAAGTAAACCGGGGGTGCTCTGCGTCGTCAGCCGTCGCAGGAACACCCCCCTGGCCGCTGCAACCCACCATACCGGCCGTGCGAACGCACGGACGGTATGGGTCTCCATCTCCGGCGTCCTCCGGCGAGGGAGACACGTCGTCTCCCTCCGCCCTCCTCTCTGATTCTACCCTATAAGTACCCCCCGTCGCTCCACCGTTCAAGGGAGCTCGGTCCTGACGGAGAAAGACCCCCACTTCCTCTCTTCCCACTCCGACAGGAAGCCTTCCAGCTCCGGCGGCCTCTCCTCTTCCTCCTCGTCGCTCTGCCGCACTACCAACTGCAGGGTTGTCCTCCCTCGCTCTTCCCGCGCCGCGTCGCACCCAGCGCGCGCCTCTCCGGCCCTCTCCTCGCCGCCGCCCCTTCCCCTGGGCATCTTCTTCTCCGGCGACAGTCGATACGACTGTCGCCCTGCTGCTCCCCCTTCGTCCCTGCAAGTAAGTTAGAACTACTTCCCTTCCTCTCCTCTTTCTTTCCCCGGTTTCAATTTGTTCAATTAAGCCCTCGACCGACCCTGACCATCGTCACCCCCTTCGTCTCCGGCCACCCTCCGGCGAGACGCCCCCATCGCTCCACAGCCTCACACGCCTCGCCGACCCTCACCGAACCTCCGCCTCATCACACTGAGCACCCCCCACCCCTCCACTGCCACTCCACACCTCCGTAACGCTCCCCCAAACAAACCCATTTCTCCGGTTGCAGTCCGACCTAGGGCTGCCGCCAGACACCGCCTTGCGGCTTGCCGCACAGCTCAACACCTTCGCCGTGCCATGGCGAAGGTTCCCCAGTAGTTTGATCAGGCCGAGAGGCCATATTCGTGTCCGACAGGTTCTGAGGCTCGACCGCCATTAACGCCACATTGAAGCAGCTTCTCCCGCGCTCCAGGCTTGAGGACTCCAGGTTTCCAGCTGCTGCGGATTACGGAGACTCCTGCGAAGGCAGCCAGCCAGCAACCAACGAAAATCGAAGCTGCAGCTGCAGAAGCAAGGCCGCGGTCTTCCAGCAGGCGCACGCGAGGAGAGGCCTCAGTTTAGTCCCACATCGGTAAGCCTCGCAACTCTTTCACCGTTTAAATTGTTTTTGTGAATAAGCCTTATCGCCTCAGCACACGGGGTGAGGTCCCCTTCACCCGCCCGATTACCCGGCCTCGTCCGCGCTCACGCCCCGCGGACCTGGCTCCGACCCGATTAGCCCGACCTGCACTCCTCGCCCACCACCGCACG
The DNA here is from genome assembly GCA_037157565.1 of Thalassia testudinum. Lineage (NCBI taxonomy): Eukaryota > Viridiplantae > Streptophyta > Magnoliopsida > Alismatales > Hydrocharitaceae > Thalassia > Thalassia testudinum. Next base: position 142,247,349 of record JAZHRO010000036.1, read on the forward strand.
CCGATGGGCCTGGACCCGGGCGCAACCGGCGTACCCGATTTACTCGGTTGCTCTGGGAGAGCTTTCCTAAGAGCGAATTCTGAGAGAGAGTGACGCCGGGGGGGGGGGGTAGAGTAGGTTTTTCCCACTGACGTAAACTTTGAAGTGTGCAGGCACAGGTAAACAAAGAAGAAGAACCGTGGAAGAAGAGAGAAGAAGGCCGACGAAGACTGAAAGAAGGTGGAGCACTGTAGCAGCGGCGATTTAAGTCGTCTGATTGGAAAATCAGACGACGCCCTGCAGTAAAAGGACTGCAGAGAAAGAAGGAGAACGAAGACGCCGTGCCACTGAGCAAGGGATCGCAAGAAGAAAAGCTTTACAGCTGAGGCAGAAAGAAGAAAGGAGAAGCTGAAGAAAGGCAGAACTGAAAGAAAAGAAGATGAGGAGCTCTGAAGAAGAGAAGAAATAAGAAGAACAGAAGGGAGAAGAAGAAGACCACCAGGAGATAAACAAAGAAGAAAAACCAAAAGCCAAAGAAAAGAGAAAACAAAGAGGAAGAAAGAAGAAACCAAATTTTTATCTCTCCCTCTCTCTCTCTCTCTTTATTTTTGTAATATTTTTGTAATAAGAATTTGTATCTCTAGAATACAGTTTGCTCCCTAAGTTCGACCTCGGGAACTCTTTTATTTCCGAGTAACAAATTGTATTAAACTGGTAATCACTTCTCTATACTATACTACGACGAAATAATAGAACTATAGAGGAAGGTCGTCACCAGTTTTTGGCGCCGTTGCCGGGGAGCAACGGCTATTCTAGAGATAATCAAATTCCTGTTTTTACATTGCTAACAATCTCTCCTTTGTTGTGCAGGAAAATACAAGAAAATCGAGAAGACAAGCAACCGCACGACAACCACTCCAAGGACAGGTAAAATTCTATCCTCTCAATCCCTAAACTCTAAAGAGGAAGAAAAGAAAAGAACAAGCAATATAGGGCTAACTTGTCTTCCATACTCAGTAAACCATCAAAAGTTGCATGTTTTCAACCCATTATTACTGCACACTATTAAGGGTATTTAAGGGCTAACACATTCTTGCTTGAGCCCTAATTACCCAACAAGAGCTAACTGGACCAAGTAGAGCCAACCTAGGATCCAACACTAGGGATTTAGAGACACACTCCTTAAGCAAGAATTGAGAAAACCAAATGAAGTGTGCCCAAGCCCTTGTCTGAAAATACCTATTCAAAGAAAAACCCAAAACAATTGGCTCTCTAAACACTTGAACCCTAAAAGACAAGACCCAAAAACTCTCAAAGGAAACAAGAGGTAAAGTTGCCCCCTTGGGTCAACCAACCTTAAATTAGGTCACTCTTTGCACTCAAAGAACTAGAGTTCAAGTGTAACTTTAAGCACCCTAATCTTAACCTAAAATTGGTAGACTTAAGAGGTCAAGATCCCCATTCTGGTCTACCTGGAACCGCAGTGACAAGAGAGGTCGGGTGGGGGAAACCCTGTAACCCGTGGGGACGCTCTACCGTGTAGGGGTCTTTGCGGGACTCTCCCTCTCTGGCTACCCAGGTAATTCTCAGGTGGACGATCTTTCTGATCAAGGGGTCCATCTGCCCCGCACCTCTATAGTCACCCAACACATTTTTGGGTGTCTTGATTGGGTCCAGCACCTTCTAAACTCATCTCTTCCAACAGTGCATGTACGGTAGGAGGTCCTTAAGACCACCCTTAAGACCTCCTTTAGAAATTCACTCTCGTCAAGGCCAAGCCTCGACGCCCGTGTTTGTGCAGCAACCCCCTCACACTATTCTCTCTTCTGATTCAGAACCAAGTTCTTCTTCTTCCCCCATCATGGCTCAGCCAGTTGAGGAAGAAAACAATCTGGAGCACCAGCTCCAGCGACTCAATGACCTCTTCCAAAACTTCGTGCACCCACCACAGCGTCCTATGATGCGGGACCACTACAATCCTGCTGCGGTGGCTATTGAGCCTCGAGTCAGAATCCCGACTGGAGGACCTGATTCCGAATTGAAGCCCAACATGATTCATGCTATACCTAAATTCCATGGGCTTAATTCCGAAGATCCCTTCCAGCACATCAAACAGCTAAAGCATCTGGCCCAAACTTTTGGGTCAGATGCGCAAAATCGGGATATTCTTCTCATGAAGATGTTCTCCTTTTCTCTTATGGACAAGGCCGCCCATTGGTATCAAACTCAGACACGGCCGATCAACACTTGGGAAGAACTTCAATCCGAGTTTTTGAAGAAGTTTTTTCCCGTTGGTCAGACCAACGCCTTGCGCCATCAGATTACGCACTTCACTCAACAATCAGGAGAACCTCTCCATGAGGCATGGGATCGTTTCCAAGATCTCATGAGAAAGTGCCCCCATCACGGAGTTCCTAAATGGGAACAAGTCCAGTCTTTTTACCAGGGACTCCGTGAGGACATCCGTCTTTTCGTCAATGCAACCTGCGGAGGAAATATCATGGGTCAGCATGAAGACACCGTGTGGGAGATTCTCGAAAATATGTGCGAGAACTCCATCAACAATGACTCCATGGGATTATTCGACAGGACGAATACCCGCGCATCGACGAATCTTAGGGGAGCACATGAGACGCAGGGCCTGTCCGCATTAGTCGACCTGGAAGTAATGGTCAGTCGATTGGACAAGGTCTCAATTATCGAAAAGAAGGTGGACGAGCTGACTTAGCATTTGTAGCGAGCCACCTCTGCGCATAACCCTTTCGCACAGCCTCCTTCCACATGGGAAACTGTGCAAAACATTCTCCATCGACCTTCTCCTAGGATGGACCCATCATCCGAATCTTTACCCGGTGGTCCTTCCGATTCCTTCTACACCTACCAGGGGAATTCCATTCCCTCTTTATCTGACTCTCTGGAGGTTCCTCAGACCTGCGAGGACCTCCACGCTATCCAGAACGACCCATTCTCCAACACCTATAACCCTGGATGGCGAAACCATCCTAACTTTCAGTGGGCGGGAAATTCCCAAACCCAAAGATCATCCTTCCAACCCCGCCCACAACCTCCTCGTCCTTACCAGCCGCCTCAGCCTCGGCCCAACCCTACTTACCCATCTGGGCCGAATCAGGATCAAATGTCCCTTATCCTTCAGAGCCTGGCTGACATTCAAAGAACGAATGCGGCTATCCAAAAACAACACAAGAACGAACTTACAGAGGTCCGTAACCAATTGACCCAGTTGGCCAACTCTCGCCAGCCGGGTACTCTTCCCTCCCAACCTCTGCCTAATCCTAATAACGTACCAACCCAGCGGCGTGTTATGAACCCAAACCCGGGCCATGCCCATATGATTTATCAGGCCCCCTCTGTTCCTTCACCTGACGGGATAGAGGCCTCCACTTCTTTTGCAGGTTACCAGCAGCAAGCTATCTTACCCAATCCCAACCAAAACCAGGCAGGACTTAATTCCGTAACAACCCGTAGTGGTAAGGAAACCCAAGACCCACCTCATCCGAACCACTCCAAGCCGGGTATTGATCCCAAGCCTAGGACAGTAATCCAGGACATCCCCACCCCTGTCCCGGATCCACAACCTGGACCTATCCTAGAAGAACCACCTAAGGTCCCGTTTCCCGAGGCCTTAACCAAGGGAAAGAAGACTACCAAACCCGTGGCCCCTGAGGAGGACCTGGTCAAGCTCTTTGAGCAGGTCCACATAAACATCCCCTTGATGGATGCAATCCGCCACGTACCAGCTTACGCATGATTTCTAAAGAATATATGTACACCCCAGCGTAAGCCGCGAACCAAGGGAGGGAGCCCAATTGTTCTGTCAGAGCAAGCCAGCTCTGTAATCCTCAGTAGACTCCCACCCAAGGCAAAAGATCCTGGTACTCCCCTGATTTCCTGCAAGATAGGTGGTACCCAATTTGATAGAGCATTGCTAGACTTGGGTGCATCCATAAACCTGATACCTACATCCTTACTTGACCATCTAGAAGAATCTGAGCTAAAACCAACTGAGGTGACATTACAATTAGCAGATCGATCTATAAAGTCACCAAAAGGGATTCTCGAGGATGTTATCGTAAGAGTGCGGGATTTCTATTTCCCAGTGGACTTTATAGTCTTAGATATGGACGCACCTGAGAACCCTAGGGATACACCAATCATTCTAGGGAGACCTTTCTTGGCTACTGCTAGAGCCAACATCAGCTGTGAGGAGGACCAAATAGAGCTTAAGTTTGGAGATCAAACACTGAAAATTGATATATTTAAGGCCCAACAAGGAATCAATTGCGGTGTCATCGAACAGATTTGTGACATTAAGACTTTGGTTGATGAAACACACTTCCAGAATGATCTAATTAGACCTCATCAACCGCAGAAGAATCTTGACCCGCAAACAGAGGAGTCGAATCCAGACATACACAACCCAGTAACTCCCACCCTTGAACCTCACATCTACATTGAACCATCCGCTGCTGCTGAAAACCCTGTCCTCGAGTTAAAGCCTCTTCCTGCTCACTTGAAATACATCTTTTTGGGTTCTGATCAGACCCTTCCTGTGATTATCAATTCCAACCTCAATCCCGAACAGGAATCCCGTCTGATTACTGTTCTCCAGCAACATCGCAGAGCCATCGGGTGGACTCTCGATGATTTGGCTGGAATAAGTCCCTCCTATTGTACTCATCATATCTATTCAGAAGAGGGCACACGACCTTCTCGTGAAATGCAGAGACGCTTAAACCCCAATCTGCAGGAGGTCGTGAAAAAGGAGATCATCAAGTGGTTAGATGCCGGAATCATCTACCTGATCTCCGATAGTCGTTGGGTGAGCCCAATTCAGGTCGTGCCCAAGAAGGCAGGACTCACCACTATAACGACTGAGACCAGAGAAATCATTCCTACCCGATTAGCCAACTCGTGGAGAGTCTGTATAGATTACCGCCGACTCAATTCCTCCACAAAGAAGGATCATTTCCCACTACCCTTCATTGATCAAATTCTCGAAAAACTTGCGGGAAATAGGTTCTTCTGCTTTCTTGACGGATACTCCGGTTATAACCAGGTGGCAATCCATCCTGAGGACCAAGAAAAGACCACGTTCACCTGCCCCTTCGGAACATACGCTTTCCGAAGGATGCCTTTCGGTCTTTGCAATGCACCCGCTACTTTTCAGCGATGCATGCTTGCCATATTCTCAGATATGGTAGGTGATTATCTGGAAGTCTTCATGGATGACTTTTCAGTTTTCGGAGCATCATTCGATGATTGCCTCCAACACTTGGTCCAGATACTCAGGTGGTGCATCGATGTGAATTTGGTTCTTTCCTGGGAAAAGAGCCATTTCATGGTGCCTAAGGGAATTGTCCTGGGACACTCAATTTCGGAAAAAGGCATCCAAGTGGACCGAGCTAAGGTTGATCTGATTTCTCACCTTCCTATGCCTAGCTCGATCAGGGACATCCGTTCCTTTTTAGGGCACGTCGATTTTTACCGCCGTTTCATTCCAGATTTCTCGAAAATCGCGTGCCCCTTGACTTCTCTTCTCTCCAAGGATGTACCTTTCGAAATTTCCAAGGAATGCACTCAAGCATTTGAGATCCTGCGTGACCGAGTCACCCAAGCCCCGATCCTACAGTCCCCTGATTGGTCTCAACCCTTTGAGATCATGTGCGATGCATCCGACTTCGCTGTAGGAGCGGTTTTGGGGCAGAAAGCCGACGGGAAGCCCGTGGTCATCTACTACGCTAGCAAGACACTTGACGAGGCTCAGCGTAACTATACGGTTACGGAGAAAGAGCTGCTAGCCGTAGTATTTGCCCTTGAAAAATTTCGATCGTATCTTCTGGGTTCCCATGTCATCATCGACTCGGATCACACAGCTGTGAGGCATCTCCTTGCAAAGAAGGACGCGAAACCTCGATTAATCCGATGGATCTTACTGTTGCAAGAATTCGATCTTGAGATACGCGACAAGGCGGGAAGGCAGAATGTGGTAGCCGACCATCTGTCCCGTCTTCCTTCTGAGATCATTAGCCCTTCCGGACCCATCACTGAGCATTTTCCCGATGAGCACCTGCTGACTATCGGTACTAACCTTCCATGGTTTGCTAATGTAGTAAATTACTTGGCATCTCATTAGATCCCGTCCGATTGGCCGAAGGCCAAGAAGGACAAATTACGCTCTGATGCCAAGTATTACATTTGGGAAGACTCGTACCTCTTCCGCATAGGTGCTGATCAGATCATTCGGAGATGTGTCCCGGAAGAGGAAATCAGCAATATCCTATCCTTCTGCCATGACCAGGCATGCGGTGGCCATTTCTCAGGCCATAAAACCGCATCCAAAGTCCTCCAGTGTGGCTTCTACTGGCCTACACTATTCAAGGACGCATACAGCCACTGTAAGGCATGCAGTCGTTGCCAGACTTTGGGCAACATGAACCGTCACGACATGATGCCTTTACAGCCGATTCTCGTATGCGAAATCTTCGATGTCTGGGGGATTGATTTTATGGGCCCCTTTCCTGTTTCGGATGGTTTCGAGTACATCCTGCTTGCGGTGGACTACGTGTCCAAATGGATCGAAGCCATACCGACCTGAACCTGTGATCACAAGATTGTTCTTAAGTTCATACATCAAAACATTTTCTCAAGGTTCGGGATTCCCCGTGCTATTATCTCTAATGGGGGGACCCATTTTACAAATGCTCAGTTTAGGTCACTTATGGCCAAATTTGGGGTGTCTCGTCGAATCTCTACTCCTTACCACCCCCAAACAAATGGTCTAGCTGAGCTATCAAATCGGGAGATCAAGAAAATCCTGCAAGTCACTGTTCGGCCTGGCAGGAAGGACTGGTCGTCCTGACTTCCGGAAGCATTGTGGGCCTATAGGACCGCCCACAAGACCCAATTGGGCATGTCTCCCTTTAGACTGGTGTACGGAAAGGCATGCCACCTTCCCGTAGAACTGGAGCATAAAGCCTATTGGGCAGTACGGAACTGTAATCTAGATCTTTCCAAGGCTGGGACCCACAGAAAACTCCAAATCAGCGAGATCGATGAATTACGCCTAGACGCGTACGAGAACTCGTAAATCTACAAGGAGCGGGTTAAAGCCTTCCACGACAAACACATCTCGAGAAAGATCTTTCATCCTGGTCAAAAGGTCCTACTCTTTGATGCCCGACTCAAACTTTTCCCGGGAAAGCTGAGGTTCAAGTGGGTCGGACCATATTTGGTCCGACAGGTTTTTGGAAATGGAGCAATCGAAATCAGTCCACTCAGCCACGATTCTGAACCTTTCATCGTGAACGGTCAGAGACTCAAGCCGTTCATTGATGTGACTTCTACTGATTTGGCTGAAGCATCTTATATCCTCCATTCCCCTTGAGCTTATTGCGCCCAGCCGATGGCGTAAAACTCAACACTTAACGGGAGGCAACCCGTCATTTTCCTAAAAATCCAAAACTTTTTCCGACACCTTTTTGCACTTAAGGTTCACCCTTGTAGACAGCCGACCCCACCTCAGATGCTTGCATCTGGGATTAGAAATCGTCCGCAAAATTCAACCCGACCCATTCACTCATCCAAATTTCTGTCTTAAGGAATGAACTAAGTTAAATAAAAACCCCCTAGGTTACAATGAGGACATTGCAAATCTTAGGCATGGGGGGGGTATGAAAGTGCAAAACTTGTAAGAAAAGGTTTCAAACAAAAAATTCACATATGCCAAAAACACCATAAAAATTAAAAAAATTTTCGAAAAAGAATAAGAGGAAAAGAGGAGAAGGAAATTTTGTGAAGGAGAAGGTGAAAAGAAACAAAATGAAAAAAGAGCACAAAATTATGAGAAAAGGTAATAGTCATTAGTAAGGAACTAAGAAATTAACCTAAGTTCTAGACCTCATTCAAGAAAATAACTGAAAAGTACATAATGAGATTAGTAAGAACGCAAACCTTAGGCATTCTTGAATAGACTCGTAGTACCCATTAAGATCCAGACAATCCTCAAGAGGTTGAGGAAAATGAAAAGCTTAAGTACTAGGTCCAAGGCTTAGGGAGTATTTGGCCTCGTTAACTAATTTTTGATTTACGGGACTTAGTAACCTAAGCACCCTAACCTCACACACAGCCTGGTTCAGTAAGCGTAAAAATCAAAATCACGCAGAAGCGTCGCAAAAAATTCTGAAAGTACACCTAGAGTAGGAGCGGCCGATCAACACAAGTTGATTTGGACGAGTTCCCAGCGCAGAGAGGCGGGAAATCCCCTCGAAGATGCGTAACAAAATATCATCTCCTCGGTGCTTGTCTCTTAGGATATTTACATATCCTACTGGGGGCATGTAAGCACTCTGCTGGTTCAGATCCCATGGATGGCATTATCTCGAAGTGTCAATTGCCAGGGTCTGGACTCGGCCACGGAACACCATGGATCGGATTATCTCGAAATCTCAATAGCCAGGGTTCCGGGGGTTGCCATGGGCGGTGCTATCTCGAAGCATCGACTGCCAGGAACCCTTGAGGATTGATGATGGGAGCAAGGAATCTGATACATACCGTGTTGAAAAGCCAATCCTAAGATAGAATTAAAAAGAAAAAGAGAGAAAACTCTCCAAACAGAAAAATTTTCTCTCTCTCTTACAAAACGCACTGCGAACTGAGCCAGGGCTAAAATCATTTCAAGCACGGGTGCTTTAACCACAAAGTCCAATAAACCTTAAGTTAGTTCTTGTGGGCCTTAAAAACCTTTGCTAAGGACTAAGGCTAAGGCTAGACAGATTTGGATCTTGATTGGTGCTAGAGTACCTTTTAGGCCTATGGTCAGCATTCTAACCTAATCTAAGCTCAAATGAAAAAGCACTTATATGAAGCTATTAAGAACTTCATGGTCTAGAACAAGGGTTGAAACCTTAAGTTTTTGCTAAGGGACTAGCAAAAGCTAGGCATGGGGGTATGATGAGAACCTCATCATGAGCCATAACTAGCTCATTTTGACCTAATACAAAGGATAAAAGCTCCTACATAACTCAAGGAAAGGCTTAACTCAGAGAGATTCTGAGTTCGCAAAGAAAACAGAAACTAAGGGGTAAAAATGTAATTTCACCAATCCAATCTGAAAACAGGGTAACTCAGGGCCCAAACATAGGTCAAAGAAACCTAATAAGAGGAAAAGTGGGATGAGATGATTCAATAAGGGCTACAGCAACTCCAAGGAATTAAATGACATCCTGTAACCCTAAAAATAAACCCACTTAAAAACACGAGGTTCGAGGTAGAGAAAAAAAATCAAATAAACCCTCTAAAATTCATAGAAAAATAATCTCTAGGGTTTAGAACCTTCAATTTGGCCTTAGGAACCCATTTTGACCTACATTGAGAACCATGCCCAATTAACAACTTAATTTGGGTTTTTACGTAAATTGATCGGTCAAACAAGGTTTAATCTGGAAATAAAATTCACCATCATAATCCTTAGGCCCCAATTACTCATTTATAAAAACTTGAGCCTAAGAGGAAACCTTCTTGACCAACTTTACACTTTGGTCCTCATTTATTTACTTTTTGGCCCTCAACTTTTGAACCCTCACATTTCTGCCCCTAACTCTCCTTCGTTCTTTGCATTCAGGTCCCTCCTGCCAAAACCTGACAAGCACCATGCTCCGGTGACCTTGCGCCGAGCATGGCGCCGCGCAGGGTAAGGGGGAGGGTCTGGCAAGTAAACCGGGGGTGCCCTACGTCGTCAGCCGTCGCAGGAACACCCCCCTGGTCGCTGCGAACGCACGGACGGTATGGGTCTCCATCTCCGGCATCCTCCGGCGAGGGAGACACGTCGTCTCCCTCCGCCCTCCTCTCTGATTCTACCCTATAAGTACCCCCCGTCGCTCCACCGTTCAAGGGAGCTCGGTCCTGACGGAGAAAGACCCCCACTTCCTCTCTTCCCACTCCGACAGGAAGCCTTCCAGCTCCGGCGGCCTCTCCTCTTCCTCCTCGTCGCTCTGCCGCACTACCAGCTGCAGGGTTGTCCTCCCTCGCTCTTCCCCCGCCGCGTCGCACCCAACGCACGCCTCTCCGGCCCTCTCCTCGCCGCCGCCCCTTCCCCTGGGCATCTTCTTCTTCGGCGACAGTCGATACGACTGTCGCCCTGCTGCTCCCCCTTTGTCCCTGCAAGTAAGTTAGAACTACTTCCCTTCCTCTCCTCTTTCTTTCCACTGTTTCAATTTGTTCAATTAAGCCCTCGACCGACCCTGACCATCGTCACCCCTTTTGTCTCCGGCCACCCTCCGGCGAGACGCCAGCATCGCTCCACAGCCTCACACGCCTCGCCGACCCTCACCGAACCTCCGCCTCATCACACTGAGCACCCCCCACCCCTCCACTGCCACTCCACACCTCCGTAACGCTCCCCCAAACAAACCCATTTCTTCGGTTGCAGTCCGACCTAGGGCTGCCGCCAGACACCGCCTTGCGGCTTGCTGCACAGCTCAAGTTCCCCAGTAGTTTGATCAGGCCGAGAGGCCATATTCGTGTCCGACAGGTTCTGAGGCTCGACCGCCATTAACGCCACATTGAAGCAGCTTCTCCCGTGCTCCAGGCTTGAGGACTCCAGGTTTCCAGCTGCTGCGGATTACGGAGACTCCTGCGAAGGCAGCCAGCCAGCAACCGACGAAAATCGAAGCTGCAGCTGCAGAAGCAAGGCCGCGGTCTTCCAGCAGGCACACGCGAGGAGAGGCCTCAGTTTAGTCCCACATCGGTAAGCCTCGCAACTCTTTCACCATTTAAATTGTTTTTGTGAATAAGCCTTATCGCCTCAGCACACGGGGTGAGGTCCCCTTCACCCGCCTGATTACCCGGCCTCGTCCACGCTCACGCCCCGCGGACCTGGCTCCGACCCGATTAGCCCGACCTGCACTCCTCGCCCACCACCGCACGCCGGTGGGCCTGGACCCGGGCGCAACCCGCGTACCCGATTTACCTGGTTGCTCTGGGAGAGCTTTCCTAAGAGCGAATTCTGAGAGAGAGTGACGCCGGGGGGGGTAGAGTAGGTTTTGCCCACTGACGTAAACTTTGAAGTGTGCAGGCACAGGTAAACAAAGAAGAAGAACCGTGGAAGAAGAGAAGAAGAAGGCCGACGAAGACTGAAAGAAGGTGGAGCACTGTAGCAGCGGCGATTTAAGTCGTCTGATTGGAAAATCAGACGACGCCCTACAGTAAAAGGACTGCAGAGAAAGAAGGAGAACGAAGACGCCGTGCCACTGAGCAAGGGATCGCAAGAAGAAAAGCTTTACAGCTGAGGCAGAAAGAAGAAAGGAGAAGCTGAAGAAAGGTAGAACTGAAAGAAAAGAAGATGAGGAGCTCTGAAGAAGAGAAGAAATAAGAAGAACAGAAGGCAGAAGAAGAAGACCACCAGGAGATAAACAAAGAAGAAAAACCAAAAGCCAAAGAGAAGAGAAAACAAAGAGGAAGAAAGAAGAAACCAAATTTTTATCTCTCCCTCTCTCTCTCTCTTTATTTTTGTAATATTTTTGTAATAAGAATTTGTATCTCTAGAATACAGTTTGCTCCCTAAGTTCGACCTCGGGAACTCTTTTATTTCCGAGTAACAAATTGTATTAAACTGGTAATCACTTCTCTATACTATACTACGACGAAATAATAGAACTATAGAGGAAGTTCGTCACCACATCACCTTCCACGAGTGCTGGCCAGTCATTGCAGGAATTGGGTTTTGTCTTGGGTGTGACAAGACTAGCATTTATTGCCATTATGGTGAGGCGAAGGCCTCAAATGTTGTGGCTGGTGTTGATGGGATTTCTCGCTTTGCAGCAAGAGATATGCACTCAAGGGATATTTAATGCCCTCTAACCTAAGGAGGTGGCTCTATAGTTATGGGAATGTGGAGGGATGCCCTAGTCCCTACCGACTCTAGGGGTTAGCTCTTAGGCATGCTCGCCTCATCTTGAGTAGGAGTGATAATCGACGGACCTTGGAGAAATTAAGGTCCGCTTTAAACTCGATGAGATTGGTAGCGTCATGAGGGAAGAGCAGCATAGAAATGGTTGAAGAGTCTGGCTGCACTCCCGATGTCGTTGGCAAATCAATAGGGTTTACCCCTTGTTGGATCACGTGGACTTGGTCTTCTCTTCTTCCCCCATTTCTGTGGCTTGGGGGGGGGGGGGGGGGCTAGGCTTCCTAGATCACTCTAGCTCATCCCTTGGGAATTTGCGCCAAGGTCGCCTAAGCGTCATGCTTTATTCCTACTTCTCAAGGGGAGTGGAAAAGCATGAACTCGAAGTGTGAAGAGGGGATTAGGCGGAGAGTGTGGGTTGACGGGCGGTTGGTGGTGCCGTCAAATGCTATCGTCAACCTTGGCACTATAAATGCGACCATTTGGTTGAGGTGCCTATCCTCATCGTAGACAGACAAGGGAAGGTCGGTCTCTCCTTTTGTTATTACTTTATGATTGCTAAGGGCCCGTGGTCGAAGTGGCCGGTAGGGAGAGACATTCCTTTCAGAAGCCCAACTTGAGCAATGTCATTATGAACAAGACATTTATAATGCTAGCTTCATCTGCCAAGATCCTGGGCGGTAGTCGCCCTGCCAATAGGAGCACCACCATAAGCGGGTCTGTACTCTCTACCGGATTAGGTAGAGGGACAAATAGCTTGCATGCAAGTTGCTTGACAATGCTCCTTTGACCCCCACTAAAGAGTGGGGAGGGCGCATGGAAGTGCCGACTCGGAAAGAATGGCTTGCTCATGTCGATGTTGACCCCGAAGATTAGCTCAACCTTTATGCCAATGGGTTCGGGTGACGAGAGGTGAGCATCTTGGTTAATGTGGATATTGCCAATAGGACTTGACGGTGGTATTTAGCCAGGGGTTGCCAGGGTGAGACTGCCTTCTTGATCAGGTGGGGTGTCAACTTGTCTGGCCTCAGTCTTATGATGAAGATTGTATTAATTCCTCGGATTCGCTGAAACTCCTCCTTATGGTAACCTTTTGGGCCCTCCATGGGCCTCTTGCCCCAGTCTTGGCCCTCGTTTCTCCTGATGAAGTGAGCCAGGTTTCCAAGCTGAATTTGAGAATCGATCTAGCTGCGCAAATCCTGGCATTCTTCGGTAGCGTGTCCCCAAGCCTTGTGGTACTAGAAGTAGGGCCTGGAGTTAGCCTCCATGCCCGTGGACCAGATCTCCGCAAACACCTTCATACGGTCGTTTGTTCGCGATTTTCAAAAAGGTACACTGTAGTATGTTGCGAAAAATGATGATCAATTTAATTTATTACTCGAAAATTAAAAATATTCCGAGGTCGAACTCAGGGAGCAATCTTGCTTCTAGAAGCATAAAAATCACAATCCACCATAATGTACTGTTTTACAAAAAAAGGAATGGTAGAGAATAAGAGTGGAATTAATCTCTCTCTTTCTTCTTTTCTCTCCTTCTTTGCCTTCTCTCTGTCCTCAGACGTTTGATTCTGGGAATCAGACGTCTTAAGTAGCGTTTGCTACAGTGCTCGTTTCCTTCTTTTCTTCCTTTCTCTTTGGCTGCTACTGCTTCTTCCTCTCCTTGGCTTTTTCTTCTTCTCTTCTTTTCTTCCCTGCTTGGTCTTCTTAGCTTCTACTCTGTTGAGCCGTGCCTCCTCCTTCTTCTTTTTCTTCCTTTCTTTCTGTTGGTGCTAGAGCACCACGATCATTTGTTTTGATGATAACAAAACACGTGTTATTTAACATTTGCAATTTGAGTCCTAGATTTCAGGTCAATTGCAAATGAGGACGTGTTTAGACGGAGTTCGAGCTCGCATCCAGGACGGATTGGAAGAGCTTGACGGAAAACAGAGGAGGTTCGCGTGGAGCGAAAGATTGAAGATGGAAGGAAATGAAGAATAGGATAGATTTCCTTCTTTTGTACTTGTTGTATTTTTTGTTTCTTTTGTTGCTCTTTATTTCCTTAGATATTTCATGTTAAAGAGCCTCAAAGAACCCTAACAGTAGTCCTAGGAACACCGGCACAACCCTAGGATACTTAGGTTTTCTGTAGAATACTTAGAAAACCAATATAGGGTTCAAACAGCACTTACAGACGTCTAATTCCAAAATCAGACGTCTGATAAAGTATTTTAAGACGTCTGACTGTTGTTTCAGACGTCTGATATCTGTTAGGCTGGACATACCTAGTTCTGTCTGATGAAATCAAACGTCCAGACTAATACCAGACGTCTTAGGAGACGTCTGATGACTTTGCCAGACGTCCAATTAGTGGACCGTTGCCTGGCTTAGCAAACACTCAAGAATATGACCGTTAGAGCCTTATCAGACGTCCATAGGACTTTCCAGACGTCTGATAAATGACTGTTTTGCCTCGGCTGACCCAAAATCTCTTCTCAGAGATTTTCTAGCCGTTGCAACGTTTGGAAATCAATTCCCACAGTAAAAGTAGGTTTCCAGACGTCCAGACATAGTGCCAGACGTCCTGTATGTCGTCTGATGGACTTGCGCAAAAACCCTGTTTAGATCTGATTCAAGTCAGGGAGAAACCCGCATAGAATCAGACGTCTGACCTTGGAATCAGACGTCTTAAAGTGGCCTTCCAGACGTCTGATGCTAGAGTTAGACGTCTGATAACCCTGTCAAATGTAATCATTGTCCTGATTTCGGCCTGATTCTCTTGGGCTTTGCACCCAACGGCTATAGAACCTTTCTTAAGCCTTCCAAAGCCTTCCTAAGGCCTCTATAAATAGAGGGGAGCCTTTGCAACAAAAAAAACACACAAGATATACACTTAGAAACACAAAAGACACACTTAAGCAACATACTTCCACTCTCTTGTGTCCAAGAAGCTCTTGCTCTCTAAGCTCAAGTTCTACATCTTGAGAGCATCATTCCCTTCGCGCACCCGCTCTCCTGCCGTTGTCTACGAGAGCGACATTGCGCCGTTGCGTGGCTCACACACCCGCGTCATCGTCGACGCACTCCTTGCAAAGGGGAGTTTCCTAAATCCTATAGAAGCTTAGGTTAATTACTTTGTTGGCTCTATAGGTTTGTTGTTTTATTTTATCTTTGTTATTTTGGTTGGGTATTCGCTTTGTGAATTCCCGTCTCCTTCGTGGGACAAAATCCTTCTCGTGGAGAGAAGGGGTTGAGAAACGCTACCCTCGTACTTGTAGCGTGGTTGTACTGAGGTTGAATCACCCTCGTTTTAAAGTGATTCGTTTAGTGGATTTGATCAACTAGGTTGATCGGAAAATCCTAACTTGAGAGGGTTAGGTGGTGGTTTTCACCCGGTTTGGGTTTCCACCTAAAAATACCTGTGTACATTTTGTGATTGCTTATTTTTGTGATATTGCTTTATATATTTCAATTCCGCATTTTTTTGTCACGCTGATCTCACCCCTCCAAGTAGTGAAATCTCACTTTCTGCACTGTGCCCTTACTTTCTCTCTTTCGTCTCTCCCTGCTTTACCTCCTTGGTGAGGCTAAGTCTCAGCTGCGCCTCTTACTTTCTTCTTTGTCCCTTCTCTTTCTACCTCAGCTTCTCTGCAGCTATAGTGCCATCTTCTTCCTCGACCTTGCCTTAGCTTTTAAGCTGCGCCTTCCTGTTCCCTACACACACACACACTGAAGAGCAAAACCTATCCCTCTACCCTCCCCCGCATCTCTCTCGCTCTATTTCTCTCTTCGGTACGCTCTCCCAGAGCCGGGTAATCGGGTCAGTCGCGTGCCCGGGTCCAGGCGCATCGGCGTGGGTGTGGTGCACGAGGAGTGCACGGATAGGTTAGTCGGGTCGGGTGCCAGGTCCATGGGGGAGTGTCACGAACGAGGCGTGGTAAGTGAGGGCGAGGGACCTCACCCCTGTGTGTCTCGAGGCAAACAACATAAAACACAATTTCAATTTATGTTACCCGTCGCACTCTTGCGTTCACGAGGTGGGACTAAATGTCCCACCCGCTTCCGCTGGCACCTGAAGGCGAATGTCTTCGCACAATTGACGTAGCTGAAGGGTCTGCAGCGACTGCTCTCAGGCTGGACTTGCGCACACACTCAATCCACGCAGCCTGGGAGCCTGAAACCTTAAGTGCGTGGCCTAAAGTTGGAGAACAAGCAAGCTTGTTTGCTTGTTAATGGCGGACAAGGGCTCGACCCTGCACGTCACAAAAGTAGCCTTGCGGCTCTATCAAACAACAGGAGAACCTTCGCCGTGTCACGGTGAAGGTGAGGCAGGTGTTGGCATGGCTCAAACCGACCTAGGCGCGCGTGCCTAGGTTTGTTTGTGACCATGTGAGTGGGTTCGTTCGGTGGAGGCGTGGAGTGCGTGTGGCGGTCTGTGAGTGGGTGGAAAGTGTTCAGTGGTCGATGGCGGAGGTGAAGAGGTTGGTGGCGAGACGTGTGGAGGTGTGGAGTGATGGGTGCATCACGCCAGAGGTTGGCCGGAGATGGAGAAGATGGTGGTGGTGTGTGAGCAGTGAGATGGAATAACAAAAATAAATGGGGGAAAAATAAAGAGCAGAGAGAGAGGACTTAACTAAGAGTCTCTGGGCGAAGGGGGGAAGGCGGAGGTGGCGAGCGGCTGTGCTGCCATTGCCGGAGATGAAAAAGCCCAGGGTAAGGGACGGCGATGAGGAAGAGGGGCTGGAGAGCGCCTACTGGTACGGCAAGGCGTGGCGGACGACGACGGAGGTAACCCTGCCACTGGTATGGTGGTAGGGCAACGAGAGAGGAGGAGGAGAATTGCCGGAGCCTACAGGCGAATGCCCGGAGGAGGAGGAGACAAAATTGGAGGAATTTCCTCAGCCAAATCAGGCTTGAAGGATGAAGCAGGGGTTGCTTGGCCTTAAATAGGCATCGGCCGGTAGAGAATCGCAAGGACGAAGAGGGAATACCTCGCCGGAGGCAAGGCTAGAACGAGACCCATACCTCTCGAGCGTTTGCACTAGAGGTATGGTGCCCGACAGGGCATGGGAGCCGACCCATGCTGTAGGGGACGACGCAAGGAGTCTCCCTTTCAAATATAGGGCTGGCTCCCCATGCATGCGCAGCGCCATCCTATGCGCAAAGTCACCAGAGGTATGGCCTGTGCAGGTGGGTGGAAGAGGGACCCGATTGAAGAAGATGACGGGAAAGGTAGGGGGTCCCTGCAAGGCTTCAAAATGCTAAGGGTCAAAAAGTAATTGTTGAGGATCACTTTGTAAAATGGGTGAAGGCGACCTTTCCTTAGGTCCAAATTTTGGTATAAACCTAATTTGGACCTAAGGAATCTAATGGTGAGGTTGGATTTTGTGATTTACCTACTAGGAGGGGGTGAGATCAGCGTGACGTAAAAAATGCGGAATTGAAATATAAACAATCTCACAAAATAAGCAATCACACAAAGTACACAAAGATTTTTAGGTGGAAACCCAAACCGGGTGAAAACCACCACCTAACCCTCTCGAGTTAGGATTTTTCGATCAACCAAGTTGATCAAAATCCACTAAACGAATCACTTTAAATGAGGGTGATTCAACCTCAATTACAACCACGCTACAAGTGCGAGGGTAACGTTCCTCAACCCATTCTCTCCACGAGAAGGATTTTGTCCCACGAAGGAGACGGGAATTCGCAAAGCGAATACCCAACCAAATAACAAAGATAAATGACAAAAATCCTATAGAGCCAACAAAGTAATTTTAAACCTAGCCTTTATAGGAATTAGGAAACTCCCCTTTGCAAGGAGTGCGTCGACGACGCGTATGCGTGAACAACACGACGGCGCTACGTCGCTCTTGTGAACTACGGCGGGAGAGCGGGTGCGCAAAGCTTGATGCTCTCAAGATGTAGAACTTGAGCTTTGAGAGCAAGAGAGACACAAAATGGTAGAAAGTATGTTGCTTGGGTGTGTCTTGTGTTTCTAGGTGTGTGTTTGTGTGCAAGAGGTTCCCCTCTATTTATAGAGGCCTTAGGAAGGCTTTGGATGGCTTAGGAAAGGCTCCATAGCCGTTGGGTGCAAAGCCTAAGTGAATCAACCCGAAATCAGGAACAATCATTGCACTGACAGGGTAATCAGACGTCTAATTCTGGCATCAGACGTCTGGAAGACCACTTTAAGACGTCTGATTTCGTGCGGGTTCCTTCCTGACTTGAATCAGATCTAAACAGGGTTCTTGTGCAAGTCCATCAAACGACATACAGGACGTCTGGCACTATGTCTGGACGTCTGAAAACCTACTTTTTCATGGGAATGGATTTGCAACGGCTAGAAAATCTCTGAGAAGAGATTTTCGGGTCAGTCGAGGCAAAACGGTCAATTATCAGACGTCTGGAAGGGTTTAAGGACGTCTGATAAGGCTCTAACGGTCATATCCTTGAGTGTATGCCAAGAGAGCCAACGGTCCACTAATTGGACGTCTGGCAAAGTCATCAGACGTCTCCTGAGACGTCTGGTCTAATGTCTGGACGTCTGATTTCATCAGACAGAACTAACTATGTCGAGCCTAAATGTTATCAGACATCTGAATCAACAGTCAGACGTCTTAAAATGCATTATCAGACGTCTGATTTGGGAATTAAACGTTTGGAAATGCTGTTTGAACCCTATATTGGTTTTCTAAGTTTTCTACAGAAAACCTAAGTATCCTAGGGTTGTGCCGGTGTTCTTAGGACTACTATTAGGGTACTTTGAGTCTCTTTAACATAATTTTCTAAGGAAATAAAGAGCAAGAAAATAACGACA
Organism: Thalassia testudinum; assembly: GCA_037157565.1. NCBI lineage: Eukaryota > Viridiplantae > Streptophyta > Magnoliopsida > Alismatales > Hydrocharitaceae > Thalassia > Thalassia testudinum. The sequence goes on from JAZHRO010000036.1 coordinate 142,266,046, forward strand.
AATGTACATGAAAGGGATAAAATGGAATTCTATCATATTCTTCTTGTCCTTCCATCTTCAATCTATCGCTCCTCGCGAATCTCCTCTGTTCTCCATCAAGCTCCTCCAATCCATCCTGGATGCGAGCTCGAATTCCGTCTAATCACATCTACATTTGCAATTGACCTGAAATCTAAGACTCCAAGTGCAAATGTTAAATAACACGTGTTTTGTTATCATCAAAATAAATGATCGTGGTGCTCTAGCACCAACAATCTCCCCCTTATTGATGATGATAAAATCATAAATAATAATGCAAAAAATCCTCCCCCTTTTTGACATTATCAAAAAGGTTTGATTAATTTTAAATTTTCTATAACTCCCCCTTAAAACATGCTCTTCTATAAATTTCAAAGGTAATGTCCTCCCCCCCCCTTTTTTTATAACAACAAGATAGCTATTATTTTCCTCCCCCTTTCTAAGGGAAATTTAGCTACCTTATAGCTCCCCCTTAAAAATTGACAATAGCTTATATTTTTTTTTTTTGCTCCCCCTATCTAAATGCTTATGATAAAAAGATAGGGTAAAGGGTTTTACCTCACCTACCATGGCCAATAAAATGGCCCTAATGGTGGTGGTGGATGCCACATCGGATGGGGCTCCCATCCGTAGCTTGGAGGCTTGGGCATTGGTGCCGGTCTCAAGTCTGGCGGTCGACGTGCGACGGATCCATCAATTATTCTCCGTCTCATCGGTCTTCTTGTTCTCCTCCTTGGTCTACTCCTTGGTTCTCCCAACTCGAGTTGACCAGCCTTGAGCTTGTAGGTCCAGTCCTTCGTATTGTAATTATCTCTGAACCCAACAAAACAAGATTCCAATTCTTTTTTCGGTATCCAAGTGGGCTTGGATCCGGATCTGTTAGCGGGTCTCCTTGATGGAGATCTTTTCTCAATCTTAGGGTTATATAAATCATCTACTTTGTTAATTAATTTGTTAGAGTTTTCCCTAAGACATGCAATTTCTTTTTCTATAATATTCATCTTAGTCTTTAAATCAAAAATTTCTAATTTTAAACTATCATTTTCTTCAATCAATTTAGTATTTTCATTGATTAAATTTTTATTTTCTAATAACAAGCTATTATCCTTAGGACTAGTTTCTATGTCCTTGAGTTATTTTTCTAACCTATCATTTTCATTTCTAAGAAAACAAAGATTCTTTTTCATGCTTTTATTTTCTATCTTAAGTGCTTTACTAACTTCAAAAAGTTCATTAAAAGCTTCTTGTAAGTCGTAACTTACCTCGTTGTCTGAGTTGCTTCCGCTTTCGCTGTCGCTATTGCTTCCTCTGGCCATGAAACCAAAGCAAGCGGTTTCTTCTTCTTTTTCTTCTTCTTCTTCTTCCTCCGAGCTCAAATCGTCCCAAGTGGCTTGGAACGCCTTCTTCTTAGATTTCTTCTCTTTTCCCTTCTTCTTCTCCCTTTTGAGAAGAGGGCACTCTGGTCGTAGGTGCCCTTTCTTGTTGCAGTGGTAGCAACGTCTCGGACTTTCCCTCTTCTCCTTTTTTCTCTTTCTTTAATTCCCTACAAAACTTGGAAAATTTTTTAAGTAAAATTCTAAAGTCTTCGTCGTCGGAACTTACCTCGCTATCCGACGCGGCTCTGAAGGCGAGAACCTTTTTCGGTTTAGGCTCCGGTGTATCCTTCTTCTTCTGCTTCAACTTTGTCTCGTAGGCCATTAGATTGCCTCGGAGATCTTCCATGTTGAGCTCCTCCACTTCGTTTGCCTCCTCGATGGCGGTGACTTTCTATTCCCATTACGGTCCAAGGGAACAAAGAAGCTTCCGTTGAAGCTCCTCCTTGATGAAAGTCTTCCCTAAAGCTTTCAAGTTATTTACAATGAGAGTGAACCTAGTGTTCATCTCACTTAAAGATTCGTTAGATTTCATTGAAAAAGATTCAAATTCTTGAGAAAGTAAATTAATTTTAGAGGTTTTTACCTTAGAGGTACCTTCGTGAGTTACCTCAAGTGTGTGCCAAATCTCGTATGCGGTGGCACATTGCGAGATTCTGTTGAACTCCTCCGGGCTGAGTGCGCAATACAACGCGTTCATTGTTTTCGCATTGAGCGAGAGTTCCCTGATCTGCTGTTGCGAGTATCCTGCGGCGGGCTTTTCTGGAATGTCGAAGGGGGTCTCGCACCTGGCCCAAATCGTGAAATCGGTGGCTTGAAGCCACATCTTCATCCGCAGCTTCCAGTAAGGGTAGTTGCTCCCGTCGAAGAACGGCGGACGAGTCGTAGACTGGCCCTCGGAAATCCTACCCGCGGAGCTGCTTCCCTCCATAGATCTTCTTGCTGGGTTGTTACGCCGAAACAGCAAGTCCTGCTCTGATACCAACTGTGATTTACCTACTAGGAGGGGGTGAGATCAGCGTGACGTAAAAAATGCGGAATTGAAATATAAACAATCTCACAAAATAAGCAATCACACAAAGTACACAAAGATTTTTAGGTGGAAACCCAAACTGGGTGAAAACCACCACCTAACCCTCTCGAGTTAGGATTTTCCGATCAACCAAGTTGATCAAAATCCACTAAACGAATCACTTTAAATGAGGGTGATTCAACCTCAATTACAACCACGCTACAAGTGCGAGGGTAGCGTTCCTCAACCCCATCTCTCCACGAGAAGGATTTTGTCCCACGAAGGAGACGGGAATTCGCAAAGCGAATACCCAACCAAATAACAAAGATAAATGACAAAAATCCTATAGAGCCAACAAAGTAATTTTAAACCTAGCCTTTATAGGAATTAGGAAACTCCCCTTTGCAAGGAGTGCGTCGACGACGCGTATGCGTGAACAACATGACGGCGCTACGTCGCTCTTGTGAACTACGACGGGAGAGCGGGTGCGCAAAGCTTGATGCTCTCAAGATGTAGAACTTGAGCTTTGAGAGCAAGAGAGACACAAAATGGTAGAAAGTATGTTGCTTGGGTGTGTCTTGTGTTTCTTGGTGTGTGTTTGTGTGCAAGAGGTTCCCCTCTATTTATAGAGGCCTTAGGAAGGCTTTGGATGGCTTAGGAAAGGCACCATAGCCGTTGGGTGCAAAGCCCAAGTGAATCAACCCGAAATCAGGAACAATCATTGCACTGACAGGGTAATCAGACGTCTAATTCTGGCATCACATGTCTGGAAGACCACTTTAAGACGTCTGATTTCAAGGTCAGACGTCTGATTTCGTGCGGGTTCCTTCCTGACTTGAATCAGATCTAAACAGGGTTCTTGTGCAAGTCCATCAGACGACATACAGGACGTCTAGCACTATGTTTGGACGTCTGAAAACCAATTTTTTCGTGGGAATGGATTTGCAACGGCTAGAAAATCTCTGAGAATAGATTTTCGGGTCAGTCGAGGCAAAACGGTCAATTATCAGACGTCTGGAAGGGCTTAAGGACGTCTGATAAGGCTCTAATGGTCATATCCTTGAGTGTATGCCAAGAGAACCAACGGTCCACTAATTGGGCGTCTGGCAAAGTCATCAGACGTCTCCTAAGATGTCTGGTCTAATGTCTAGACGTCTGATTTCATCAGACAGAACTAACTATGTCGAGCCTAAATGTTATCAGACGTCTGAATCAACAGTCAGACGTCTTAAAATACATTATCAGACGTCTGATTTGGGAATTAAACATCTGGAAATGCTGTTTGAACCCTATATTGGTTTTCTAAGTTTTTTACAGAAAACCTAAGTATCCTAGGGTTGTGCCGGTGTTCCTAGGACTACTGTTAGGATACTTTGAGGCTCTTTAACATAATTTTCTAAGGAAATAAAGAGCAAGAAAATAACGACAAATGTACATGAAAGGGATAAAATGGAATTCTATCCTATTCTTCTTGTCCTTCCATCTTCAATCTATCGCTCCTCGCGAATCTCCTCTATTCTCCATCAACCTCCTCCAATCCATCCTGGATGCGAGCTCAAATTCCGTCTAATCACGTCTACATTTGCAATTGACCTGAAATCTAAGACTCCAAGTGCAAATGTCAAATGACACGTGTTTTGTTATCATCAAAATAAATGATCGTGGTGCTCTAGTACCAACAGATTTTAGGTTTGACCATGTTTGACTGGACATTTTGCACAAAAATCCAAATTAGGTCAAAAATTGGGTATGGTTCTCAATTTAGGTCAAGATAGGTTCCAATCGCCAAATTGAAGGTTATAAACCCTATGGTATATTTTTTCATGAATTTTAGAGGATTTAATTGATTTTTATCTTGCCTGGAACTTTGTGAATTAAAGTGGGTTTGTTTTAGGGTTACAGAATGTCATTTAATTCCCAGATTTTATCATAACCCTTTTCTGATCAGACCATCCTACTTTTTCTCTTATTAAGTCCATTTGACCTGTGTCTAGACCCTTAGAAATCTCGTTCATGCACTGCAATGGTAAAATTTTAATTTTACTCCTTGTGTATTATTTTATTCTCAGATTTGCAATTCCCTGATTTAGGCTTTCCCTTAGGTTTTGTAAGAGCTTTTGTTCAATTTATTAGGTCAAAATGTGCTAGTTAGGGTTCATGATGAGATTCTCATTATACCCCCATGCCTAGTTTTTGCTAGTCCCTTAGCAAAAATTTAAGGTTTTAACCTCTATTCTAGACCATGAATTCCTTTCATCAATTTTGATAAGTGTTTTTTTCTCTTGTCTCCTTGATTAGGTCAGAATGCCAACCATGGGCCTAAAAGGTACTCTAGTACCAACCAAGCTCCAGATCTGTCTAGCTTTAGCCTCAATCTTTAGTAAAGGCTTTTAAGGCCCACAGGAACTACCCTAAAGTTTAGTGGACTCCGTGGTTAAAGAACCCGTGCTTGAGACAATTTTAGCCTTGGTTCAGTTTGCAGTACATTTTATAAGAGAGAGACAAAGTGTTTATTTGTTTGGAGAGTTTTCTCTCTCCTTTTAATTCTAGCTTAGGATTGGCTTCACGACACGGTCTGTATCGGATTCCTCGTCCCCATCATCAATCCTCAAAGGTCCCTGGCAATCGATGCTTCGAGATAAAACTGCCCATGGTAACCCCCAGAACCCTGGCTTTCGACATTTCGAAATAATCCCGTCCATGGTGTTCCGTGGCCGAATTCAGACCCTGGTAATTGACATTTCGTGATAATGTTATCCATGGAATCCAAACCAGCAGAGTGCTTACATGCCCCCAGTAGGATATGTAAATATCCTAGGAGACAAGCACTGAGGAGGTGATATGTTGTTACGCATCTTCGAGGGGAATTTCCCACCTCTCTTCACCGGGAACTCGTCCAAATCAACTTGCGTTGATTGGCCGCTCCTAATCTAGGTCACATTTTCAGAATATTTGAAATGCTTCTGCGTGATTTTGATATTTATGCTCTCTGAACCAGATTGTGTGTGTGAATTTGGGTGGTTAGGTTACCGAGTCCCGTAAATCGAAGGTCAGTTAACGAGGCCGAATACTCCCTAATCCTTAGACCTAATACTTAAGCTTTTCATTTTCCTCAACCTCTTGAGGAATATCTAGATCTTAACGGGTACTAAGAGTCTAGCTAAGAATGCCTAAGGTTCGCGTTCTTACTAATCTTGTTGTGCACTTTCTCTTTACTTTTCTTTAATGTGGTTTAGAACGTTGGTTAATTCCTTAAGTTCTTACTAATGACTATCCCTTTTTTTTATTTTGTGCTCCTTTTTACTGTTCTGCTCCTTTCCTCCTCCTTCTGTGAAGCTTACCAGCACTTTCTTTCCTCCTCCAAAAATTATTATTTTATTTTATTTTATTTTATTTGGTATATGTGGATTTTTTTGTTGAAATATTTTCTTGTTTTGACTTTTCATTGCACTTTCATACCCCCCATTCCTAAGGTTTACAATGTCCTCATTGTACATTAGGTGGGTTTTTATTTGACTTGGTTTATGCATTAGGACAGATATTAGGTGAGTGGATGGGTCGAGGTGAGTGTTGCAGATGATTTCTAATCTCAGGTACGAGTACCTGAGGTAAAGTCGGCTGTCCTAAGGAATGAACCTAAAGTACAAAGAAATGTAAAAAAAAAAAAAGGTTTTGGTTTTTCAAAAAGAATGATGGGCCGCCTCCTGTTAAGCGCTGAGTTTTACGCCATCGTCTGGGCGTAATTAGTTCAGGGAAAATGGAGGATAAATGATGACTCATCCAAATCTGTATTGATTACGTCAATAAGCGGTTTGAGTCTCTGGCCGTTCACGATGAAAGGTTCGGAATCGTGGCTGAGCGGACTGATCTCGACGGCTCCATTACCAAAAACCTATCGGACAAGATATGGTTCGAATCACTTGGATCGCAGTTTTCCAAGAAACAATTTAAGTCGGGCATCGAAGAGTAGGATCTTCTGACCAGGGTAGAAGATCTTTCTAGATATGTGCTTGTTATGAAAAGCTTTAACCCGCTCTTTGTAGATTCGCTAGTTTTCATACGCATCAAGGCATAATTCATCGATCTCGCTTATCTGAAGCTTTCTGTGGGTTCCATCCTTAGAAAGATCTAGGTTGTCGTTCTGTACTGCCCAATAGGCTTTATGCTCCAGTTTGACGAGAATGTGACATGCCTTCCCGTACACCAATCTAAAAGGAGACATGCCTAATTGGGTTTTGTGGGCGGTCCTATAAGCCCACAAAGCTTCCGAAAGTCGGGATGACCAATCCTTCCTATCAGGTCGAACATTAACATGCAGGATTTTCTTGATCTCTCGATTTGATAGCTTAGCTAGACCATTATTCTGGGGATGATAAGGAGTAGAGATTTGGTGTGACAACTCGTATTGGGTCATTAGTGACCTGAATTGAGCGTTGGTAAAATGGGTCCCTCCATCAAAGATGATAGCACGAGGAATCCCGAACCGTGAAAAGATATTCTGATGAAGGAATTTGATGACGATTTTGTGATCACAGGTTCGGGTCAGAATGGCTTCAATCCATTTGGACACATAGTCAACAACGAGTAAAATGTACTTGAAGCCGTCTGAGATAGGGAAGGGGCCCATAAAATCATCCCCCAGATATCAAAAATCTCACATACGAGAATCAGCTGTAAAGGCATCATGTCACGATGGCTCATGTTGCCCAAAGTTTGGCAACGGCCGAATGCCTTATAGTGATTGTATGTGTCCTTGAAGATAGTGGGCCAGTAAAAGCCACATTGGAGGATTTTCGATGCGGTTTTATGCCCAGAAAAATGGCCACTGCATGCCTGGTCATGGTAGAAAGAGAGTATGTCATTGATTTCAACCTCCGGGACACATCGCCGGATAATTTGGTCAGCACCCATGCAGAATAAGTACGAGTCTTCCCAGATGTAGTACTTAGCATCGGAACGCAATTTGTCTTTCTTGGCCTTCGGCCAATCAAACGAGATCTGGTGTGATGCCAAGTAGTTCACTATATCAGCAAACCATGGAAGTCCGGTACCAATAGTCAAGAGGTGCTCATCAGGAAAATGCTCCGTGATGGGTCCAGAAGTGTTGATGATCTCAGAAGGAAGGCGAGACAAGTGGTCAGCTACCACATTCTGTCTTCTCGCCTTGTCGCGAATCTCAAGGTCAAATTCTTGCAACAGCAAGATCCATCGGATTAATCGAGGCTTTGCATCCTTCTTTGCAAGGTGATGACTCACAGTTGTGTGATCCGAGTAGATTATGATGTGGGAACCCAGGAGATAAGATCTGAATTTTTCAAGGGCAAATACTACAGCTAGCAGCTCTTTCTCCATAACCATGTAGTTACGCTGAGCCTTGTCAAATGTCTTGCTAGCGTAGTAAATGACTACGGGTTTCCCGTCAATCTTTTGCCCCAGAACCGCTCCTACAGCGAAGTCAGATGCATCGCACATGATCTCAAAGGGTTGAGACCAATCAGGGGACTATAGGATCAGGGCTTGGGTGACTCGGTCACGAAGGATCTCAAAAGCTTGAGTGCATTCCTTGGAAATCTCAAAGGGTACATCCTTGGAGAGAAGAGTGGTCAGGGGGCGCACGATTCTTGAGAACTCAGGGATGAAACGACGGTAAAAATCGACGTGTCCCAAAAAAGATCGGATGTCCCTGATCAAGCTAGGCATAGGAAGTTTAGAAATCAAATTAACCTTGGCTCAATCCACCTGGATGCCTCTCTCAGAAATTAAATGTCCTAGGACGATCCCCTCAGGCACCATAAAGTGGCTCCTTTCCCAGGAAAGAACCAGATTTACGTCAATACATCGTATGAGTATGTGAACCAAGTGCTGGAGGCAATTGTCGAATGATGCCCCAAAAACTGAAAAGTCATCCATGAAGACTTCCAGATAATCACCTACCATATCAGAGAATATGGCAAGCACGCACCGCTGAAAAGTTGCAGGTGCATTGCAGAGACCGAAAGGCATCCTTCGGAATGCGTAAGTCTCGAAGGGGCAGGTGAACGTGGTCTTCTCTTGGTCCTCTGGATGAATCACCACTTGGTTGTAACCGGAGTACCCGTCAAGAAAGCAGAAGAATCTATTTCCCGCTAGTTTTTCGAGAATCTGATCAATAAACGGTAGTGGGAAATAATCATTCTTTGTGGAGGAATTGAGTCTTCAGTAATCTATGCAGACTCTCCACGAGTTAGCTATACGGGTAGGTATGACCTCTCCAGTTTCAGTCATGATAGTGGTGAGCCCTGCCTTCTTAGGCACAACCTGGATTGGGCTCACCCAACGACTGTCGGAGATCAAGTAGATGATCCCTGCATCTAACCACTTAATGATCTCCTTTTTTACGACCTCCTGCAGATTGGGGTTCTGACGTCTCTGCATTTCACCAAAGGTCGTGCACCCTCTTCAGAATAGATGCAGTGTGTGCAATAAGAGGGATTTATTCCAGTCAAATCATCGAGAGTCCAGCCAATGGCTCTGCGATGTTGCTGGAGAACAGCAATCAGACGGGATTCCTGGTCAGATGTAAGTTTGGAGTTTATAATCACCGGAAGTGTCTGATTGGAACCCAAAAAGACATCTTTCAAATGATCGGGAAGGGGCTTGAGTTCAAGAACGGAGTTATCAGCAGCAGCGGGTGGTTCAGAGTGGGTATGGGGTACAAGGGTAGGAGTTATGGGTTTGTCTAGATCAAGTTCTAACTCCTCCAATTGCGATTTTAGATCTTCTTGTAGTTGATGAGGGATAATCATGTTGTCCTTAATTTGTGGTTCATCAACCACGGCTCTGATGTCACAAATTTGCTCTACGACACCGCAATTAATCCCTTGTTGGGCCTTAAAGATATCAATCTTGAGAGTCTGATTCCCAAATTTTAGCTCTATTTGGCCCTCTTCACAACTTATGTTGGCCCTTGTAGTGGCCAAAAAAGGTATCCCTGGTATGATTGGTGTATCCCTTGGATTCTCAGGTGCGTCCATGTCTAGAACTATGAAATCTACACGAAAGTAGAAATCTCGCACCTTAACAATAACATCCTCAAGAATTCCCTTAGGTGACTTAATAGATCAATCGGCTAACTGCAATGTCACCTCAGTCGGTTTTAGTTCAGATTCTTCTAAGTGGTTAAGCAGGGATGTGGGTATCAGGTTTATGAAGGCACCTAGGTCTAATAATGCTCTATCAAACTGAGTTTCACCAATCTTACATGAAATCAAGGGAGTGCCTCAGTCTTTTGCCTTGAGTGGGAGTTTACTCAGGATCACAGAGCTGGCTTGCTCTGATACTACAATCGAACTCCCACTCTTGGTTCGCAGCTTACGCTGAGGTGTACACACGTTTTTCAATAATCGTGCGTAAGCTGGTATGTGGCAAATTGCATCCATCAAGGGGATGTTTATTTGGACCTACTCAAAGAGCTTGATCAGGTCTTCCTCAGGAGCCACGGGTTTAGCTGTCCTCTTTCCCTTGGTCAAGGCCTCGGGAAATGGAACCTTGGTTGGTTCCTCTAGGATAGGTCTAGGTTTTTTATCTGGGTTAGGGATAGGAACATCCTGGATAACTATCCTAGGGTTAGGGTCACTACCAGGCTTGGAGTGGTCTGGATAAGGTGGATCTTGGGTTGCTTTACCACTATAGGTTGTTACCGAATTTAGTCCTGCCTGGTTCTGGTTGGGGGTTGGTAAGATGGGCTGCTGCTGTTGGTAACCTGCATAGGAGGTTGATGCTTCCATCCTGCCAAGTGATGGAGCAAAAGGGGCCTGATAGATCAAGTGCGTTTGGCCCGGGTTTGGGTTCATAACGCGTCGCTGGGTTGGCACGCTATTCAGGTTAGGCAGAGGTTGAGAAGGAAGTGTGCCTGGTTGGCGAGAATTTGCCAACTGGGCGAGTTGGTTGCGAACCTCTGTGATTTCATCCTTGTCGTGCTGCTGGATAGCCGCATTCGTTCTTTGAATGTCAGCAAGAGTTTGGAGGATGAGGGACATTTGGTCTTGGTTAAGCCCAAATGGATAAGTGGGGTTGGGCCGAGGCTAAGGTGGCTAATAAGGATGAGGGGCTTGTGGACGGGGCTGAAAGGGTGGTCTTGGGTTCTGAGAATTTCCTGTCCACTGGAAATTGGGATGGTTTCGCCATCAAGGGTTGTAGGTGTTGGAGAATGGGTCATTCTGGATGGCATTGAGGTTCTCGCAGGTCTGAGGAGCCTCAGGAAAGTTAGAGAGTGGGGGAGTAGAGTTCCCCTGGCAAGAATAGAAAGGATCGGAGGTCCCTCTGGTCCTGGAGTCAGATGGGGGTGGATACAGGTCCATCCCAGGAGAAGGTCGGTGGAAAATGTTCTGCACAGTTTCCCTTGCGGGAGGTGGCTGTGCAAAGGAGTTCTGCGCAGAGGTGGCTTGCTGCAAGTGCTGAGTCAGCTCGTCCACCTTCTTCTCAATAATTGAGACCTTATCCAACCTATTGGCCATTAATTCCAGGTCGACTGATGCGGACAGGCCCTGCGTCTCATGTGCTCCCCTAAGGTTCGTCGCTACGTGGGTATTCGTCCGGTCGAATAATCCCATGGAGTCATTGTTGATGGAGTTCTCGCACATATTCTCGATAATCTCCCACACGGTGTCCTCATGTTGACCCATGATATTCCCCCCGCAAGTTGCATTGACGAACAATCTAATATCTTCACGGAGTCCCTGGTAAAAAGACTGGACTTATTCCCACTTAGGAACTCCGTGATGGGGGCACTTTCTCATGAGATCCTGGAATCGATCCCATGCCTCATGAAGAGGTTCTCCCGTCTGCTGTGTGAAGTGAGTAATATGATGACGCAAGGCATTTGTCCGACCAACAGGAAAGAACATTTTCAAAAATTCGGACTGGAGTTCTTCCCAAGTGTTATCGGGCAGGTCTGTGTCTGATACCAATGAGCCGCCTTGTCCATAAGGTAGAAAGAGAACATCTTCATGAGTAAGATATCCCGATTTCGTGCATCTGACCCGAAGGTCTGGGCCAGATGCTTGAGGTGTTTGATATGCTGGAAGGGATATTCAGAGTTAAGCCTATAGAATTTAGGTATGGCATGAATCATGTTGGGCTTCAATTCGGAATCAGGTCCTCCAGTCGGGATTCTGACTCGAGGCTCAATTTCCACCGCAGCGAGATTATAGTGATCTCACATCATGGGACGCTGCGGTGGGTTCATGAAGTTTTGGAAGAGATCATTAAGACGCTGGAGCTGGTGCTCAAGATTATTCTCTTCTTCAATAGGCTGAGCCATGATGGAAGAAGAAGGGGAACTAGGTTCAGAATCAGAGGAGAGGTCTATGTGAAGTGGTTGTCGCACAAACAAGGGTATCGAAGCTTGGCCTCGGGGAGAGTGGATTTCTAGAGGAGGTTTCAAGGACCTCCGATCGAACATGCACTGATGGCTTGGACGAGGTCAAAAGGTATTGGACCCAATCAAGACACCAATAATATGTTGGGTGACTATAGAGGTTCGGGGCGGATGATACCCCTTGATCAGAAGGTCGTCCACCTGAGAATTACCTGGTCAACCAGAGAGGGTGAGTCCCGTGAAGACCCCTATACGGTAGAGCGCCCCCACGGGTTACAAGGTTTCCCCCACCCGACCTCTTTTGTCACTGAGATTCCAGGTAGACCAGAATGGGGACCTTGACCTCTTAAGTCTACCACTTTTAATTAAGATCAAGGTGCTTAGGATTTCACTTGAACTTTAAGCCTTTTGTTGTGCAGAAGTGACCTAATTTGAAGGTTGGTTGATCCAAGGGATCAACTTCACCTGTTTGTTCCTGTGAGAGCTCATTAGGTCCTTTCTTTTAGTGTTCAAGTGAATTAAGAGCCTAATTGCTTAAGGTTTCTCTTAATAGATCTTTTAAAGCAATAGTTTAGGCACACCTCTTTTTGGAATTTTCAGTTCTTGATTAGAAGATGTGTCTCTAAAACCCTTGCTTAGAATCCTAGGTTGGCTCTAGTTGGTCCAATTAGTCGCCTCAGAATTAGGTAACTAGGGCTCAAGTAAGAAGGTTTTAGCCCTAGTTACCTTAAGTGGATATGCAGATAAAATGTGTTGAAATTTAAAAGCAGGCAACTCTGTGAATTACTAAGTATGGAAGATAGGTAACCCTAGATTGATTTTTCTTTTTCCTCTTTAGAATTTAGGGGGCTTAGAGGGTAGAAGGTTACCTGTCCCTTGGTGTGGTTGTTGTGCAGCTGCTTGTTCCTTCTTTCCTTCCTACACCTGCACAACAGAAGAGAGATCAAGTCAGTATTCAATCAGAAATTGTGATTTTGTAGCTTCTAAAATGCTCGTTGCTCCCCAGCAACGACGCCAAAAACTGATACGGTCGTTTGTTCGCGATTTTCAAAAAGGTACGTTGTAGTATGTTGCGAAAAACGATGATCAATTTAATTTATTACTTGAAAATTAAAAATGTTCCGAGGTCGAACTCATGGAGCAATCTTGATTCTAGAAGCATAAAAATCACAATCTACCATAATGTATTGTTTTACAAAAAAAGGAATGGTAGAGAATAAGAGTGGAATTAATCTCTCTCTTTCTTCTTTTCTCTCCTTCTTTGCCTTCTCTCTATCCTCAGACATCTGATTCTGGGAATCAGACGTCTTAAGTAGCGTTTACTACAGTGCTCGTTTCCTTCTTTTGCTTCCTTTCCCTTTGGCTGCTACTGCTTCTTCCTCTCCTTGGCTTTTTCTTCTTCTCTTCTTTCCTTCCCTGCTTGGTCTTCTTAGCTTCTTCTTCTTCTCTGTTGAGTCGCGCCTCCTCCTTCTTCTTTTTCTTCCTTTCTTTCTGCACTGTGCCTTTGCTTTCTCTCTTTCTTCTCTCCCTGCTTTAGCTCCTTGGTGCGGCTAAGTCTCAGTTGTGCCTCTTGCTTTCTTCTTTCTCCCTTCTCTTTCTGCCTCAGCTTCTCTGCGGCTACAGTGCCATCTTCTTCCTCGACCTTGCCTTAGCTTTTAAGCTGCACCTACATATTCCCTGCACACACACACTGAAGAGAAAAACCAATCCCTCTACCCCCCCCCCCCCCCCCCCCCCCCCCCCCCCCCGCGTCTCTCTTGCTCTATTTCTCTCTTCGGTACGCTCTCCCAGAGCCAGGTAATCGGGTCGGTCGCGTGCCCGGGTCCAGGCGTACCGACGTGGATGTGGTGCGCGAATAGTGCACGGATAGGTTAGTCGGGTCGGGTTCCAGGTCCATGGGGGAGTGTCACGGACGAGGCATGGAAAGTGAGGGCAAGGGACCTTACCCTTGTGTGTCTCAAAGTGAACAACATAAAATACAATTTCAATTTATGTTACCCGCTGCACTCTTGCATTCACGAGGTGGGACTAAATGTCCCACCCGCTTCCGCTAGCACCTGAAGGCGAATGTCTTCGCGGAATTGACGTAGCTGAAGGGTCCGCAGCGACTGCTCTCAAGCTGGACTTGCGCACACACTCAATCCGTGCAGCCTAGGAGCCCGAAACCTGAAGTGCGTGGCCTAAAGGTGGAGAACAAGCAAGCTTGTTTGCTTGTTAATGGCGGACAAGGGCTCGAACCTGCACGTCACAAAAGTAGCCTTGCGGCTCTATCAAACAACAGGAGAACCTGGCAGGTGTTGGCGTGGCTCAAACCGACCTAGGCATGCGTGCCTTGGTCTATCTGTGACCATGTGAGTGGGTTCGTTCGGTGGAGGCGTGGAGTGCGTGTGGCGGTCTGTGAGTGGGTGGAAAGTGTTCAGTGGTCGATGGCGAAGGTGAAGAGGTTGGTGGCGAGACGTGTGGAGGTGTGGAGTGATGGGTGCATCTCGCCAGAGGTTGGCCGGAGATGGAGAAGATGGTGGTGGTGTGTGAGCAGTGAGGTGGAATAACAAAAATAAATGGGGCAAAAATAAAGAGCAGAGAGAGAGGACTTAACTAAGAGTCTCTGGGCGAAGGGGGGAAGGCGGAGGTGGCGAGCGGCTGTGCTGCCGTTGCCGGAGATGAAAAAGCCCAGGGGAAGGGACGGCGATGAGGAAGAGGGGCTGGAGAGCGCCTACTGGTACGGCAAGGCGTGGCGAATGACGACGGAGGTAACCCTGCCACTGGTATGGTGGTAGGGCAACGAGAGAGGAGGAGAATTGCCGGAGCCTGCAGGCGAATGGCCGGAGGAGGAGGAGACGAAATTGGAGGGATTTCTTCGACCAAATCAGGATTGAAGGATGCCATAGGGGTTGCTTGGCCTTAAATAGGCGTCATCCGGGAGAGAATCGCGAGGAGGAAGAGGGAATACCTCGCCGGAGGAAAGGCAGGAACGAGACCCATACCTCTCGAGCGTTCGCACGAGAGATATGGTGGCCGATAGGGCAAGGGAGCCGGCCCATGCTGCAGGGGATGACGCAGGGAGTCTCCCTTTCAAATCTGGGGCCGGCTACCCATGCATGCGCGATGCCATCCTCCGCGCAAAGTCGTCTGAGGCATGGCCTGCGTAGGCGGTTGGTAGAGGGACCCGATTGAAGAAGATGACGAGAAAGGTAGGGGGTCCCTGTAAGGCTTCAAAAAGCTAAGGGTTAAAAAGTAATTGTTGAGTACCATTTTGTAAAATGGGTTAAGGCAACCTTTCCTTAGGTCCAAATTTTGGTATAAACCTAATTTTGACCTAAGAAATCCAATGGTGAGGTTTGATTTTAGGTTTGACCATGTTTGAGTAGACATTTTGCACAAAAACCTAAATTAGGTCAAAATTTAGGTATAATTCTCAATCTGGGTCAAGATAGGTTCCAATGGCCAAATTGAAGGTTCTAAATCCTATAGGATATTTTCTCATGAATTTTAGAGGGTTTAATTGATTTTTATCTTGCCTAGAACTTTGTGAATTAAAGTGGATTTGTTTTACGGTTACAGAATGTCATTTAATTCCCAGACTTTGTCATAACCTTTTTCTGATCAAACCATCCTACTTTTTCTCTTATTAAGTCCATTTGACCTGTGTCTAGACCCTTAGAAATCCCATTCATGCACTATAATGGTAAAATTACAGTTTTACCCTTTGTGTATTGTTTTATTCTTAGATTTGCAATTCCCTAATTTAGGCTTTCCCTTAGGCTTTGTAGGAGCTTTTGTTTAATTTATTAGGTCAAAATGTGCTAATTAGGGTTCATAATGAGGTTTTCATCACACGTCCACCTGATTTGTGGACAGGGGAGTGTATTGCTCAAAGGACTCCCGCCTTGTCCGGCGGGATCCTTGGCTACGACCCTTATTGGGTTGACCGCTCCTTTGGTCGTGGAGGATAACCCTTTGCTTATGGAAGCAGCCACTTCCATGAATGAGAGTGGCACGTTTGTCTTTGTTGATGTGGTTATTATAGTTGTTGTGGTATATAACAAAAATGGTTACTGGTCTAATACAATTTATTGCTCGGAATGAAAAGATTCCCGAAGTCGAACTCAGGGAGCAAACCAAAATTCCAGAAGCATATAAATTCACAATATATATAAGGTTTTACAAAAAATTAAGAGAGAGAGAGAAAGAGAGAGAGGGTAATTGGATTTTTCTTCTTCTCTTTCTTCAACTGGCCCTTCTCTTCAACATGTTTTCTTCTTCATTCTTCTTTTCTTCTTCTCTGCATCTTCTTTCTTCTTCTTCAGCCTGTCTTCTTCTTTCTTCTTCTTCAACAGCTGCTGTTCCTCTTTCTTCTTCTTCTTTCTTCTTTCTTTTGCTCTGGCCCTCCTTCTTTCTTTTCTTCTTCTATTGTTGCTGACTTTCCTTTTTCTTTCTTTTCTTCTTCTCTTGCTGCTGACTCTCCTTTTTCACCGACGTCTGATTCAGCGCTCAGACGACTTAACTGCTCGGTTGCTACAGTGCAGCTCCTCCTCTTTTCCTTCAGCTTCTTTCCTTCCTTTCTTCTTCCTTCTCCTGCTTCTTCCTTCCTCTTCCTTCTTCCTTGCGGCTAAGTCCTGGTTGCTGCTTCTCTTCTTCTTTCTTCTCTCTTGTGCACACACGCAAACATTAGTGCAAAACCTACCCTACCCCTTCCCCGCGTCTCTCTCTCTCTTTGGATCTCTCTTTGGTAACCTCACCCAGAGCCGGGTAATCGAGTCGGGTCGCGTGCCCGGGTCCAGGAGCACCGGCGTGGGTAGTGCGCGAGGAGTGCACAGGAGGGTGTCGAGTCAGGTCAGATCTGCATGGGTGAGCCGCGGACGAGACCCGATGATAGGTGAGGGACCCCACCCCGTGTGTAAGCAGAGGCGAAGAGCCTATACCACTTTTTCAATTTAAGTGGTGGCGCTCACTCATACACTTACGAGGTGGGACTAAAGCCCCACCTCCGCTCCACTCGCCCGCAAGCGAGAAGCAGCTAACAATTGGGCAGCAGCGAAGGCTTCGCGCTCCCAATTGAGAACCTGGGCGCCTTCGCGGATGTGCCCCCTGTTGCCTGGAGCCCATGCTTGGCGTTGAAGAGACCTGGAGCTGCTTGCGAAGGAGCTCCTACAGCTTGTCAATGGCAGCGAGGAGGGTGAACCTTGAAATCACAAAGACGGCCTCACGGCCACGTCAGACAATACAGGGAGCTTCACCAGAGTGTGGCGAAGGCGGTGCGAGGGGCGGCGTGCTGTGAGAGTGCCTGTGGTCGTGCACCTAGGGAAAACTACGTGTGAGGAAGTGGGTGTGTTCGGGGGGTGCTCAGAGTGTGCAGGGTGGTGAATGGAGTAGGGGAATCGCTAGAGTGGAGTGAGAGGGAGCTTATGGGCTTGTCGGCGAGGGGTGGAAAGGTCTGTGGAAGTGGAGCGATCTCGCTGGAGATGGTGGCCGGAGGTGGAGCAGATGAAGGTGGTCGTGGCAGTTGAGGGGTTTAAGATACTAATTCAAGAAGGGAAAAGTGAGAGGAGAGTAAGGAGAAAGTTCCTACCTACTTAATCAACGAAGAGGGAGAGGAAGATTGCTCGGTGCGTGCCCGCCGGAGCTGAGGACGAAGGTGCCCAGAGGACGAGTGATGGCGACGAGGAAGAGATATGAGGACGCCAGCAAGTGCAGCCTGGCGTCGGACGACGAGGCAGAGTGGGCTCTACTGCAGGTATGGCAGTAGAGCGACGAGGAGGAGGAGGAGAGTTCGCCGGAAGCTAGGGCAGTCTGACCGAAGAGAGAGGAGACGAAAGAGGGGGGTTTTCTCGGCCAAAAATAGCTTGGAGTGGATGGCAGCCCCTGGCGCTCCTTTTAAAGGCGCTTGCGCGGAGAGTGGCCTGAGGGAGCGACGTGCGGAGCTCGCCAGAGATGGTCGGAGATGGAGACCCATGCCTTTCATGCGTTCGCACGAGAGGCATGGGCGATCGCAGGTCACAGGGGAGGGTCCCTGCGATAGAGGATGACGCAGGGAACCTCCCGTTCATTCCTGAGAACGGGCGCCATACCCTGCGCGGCGCCATCCTCCATGCAAGGTCGCCGGAGGTATGGCGCCTGCGTAGGGTGGCAGGGAGGACCGTTCTGCAAAGAACGACGGAAAAGTTAGGGGGCTCTGTGTAAGGGTTTCAAAAGATAAGGGTCAAAAAGTAATACAAGAGGACCAATTTGTAAAGTCGGTCAAGACGGTCTTCTCTTAGGCCCAAATTTTTGTACCAGCCGAATTTGAACCTAAGGAGTTTAATGGTGAAATTTTAATTTAGGTTTAACCATGTTTGATCGGTCAATTTGCGTAAAAACCCAAATTAGGTCATAAATAGGGCATGGTTCTCATTTTAAGTCAAAATAGGTTGCAAAGGCCAAATTGAAGGCTTTAAACCCTAGGGAATATTTTTCCATGAATTTTAGAGGATTTAGTTGATTTTTATCCCACCTCGAATCTCATGAATTAAAGTGAGTTTGTTTTAGGGTTACAGAATGTCATTTAATTCATAGAAGTTGCTATAACCTTTTTCAGATCAGATCATCCCACTTCCTTCCTCATTAAGCTTATTTCACCTGTGTTTAGACCCTTAATTACCCTGTTTGTGTACTGCGTTGGTAAAATTACAGTTTTACCCCTTATGATTTGTTTTACTCTTCAATTCATAATTCTCTGAGTTAAGCTTCTATTTAGGTTTTGTAGGAGCTTATTAATACTTATTTAGATCAAATTGTGCTAGTTAGGGTTCATGATGAGGCTCTCATCATACCCCCATGCTTAGTTTTTGCTAGTCCCTTAGCAAAATTTTAAGGTTTTAACCTTTGTTCTAGACCATGAATTTCTTATTGAGTTTAGATAAGTATTTTTTCTTTTGTGACCTTGATTAGGTCAAAATGCCAACCATAGGCCAAAAAGGTACTCTAGTACCAACCAAGATCCAGATCTGTCTAGCTTTAGCCTCAATCCTTAGCAAAGGTTTTTAAGGCCTACAGGAACTAACCTAAGGTTTATTGGACTTTGTGGTTAAAGCACCCGTGCTTGGGATAATTTTAGCCTTGGTTCAGTTCGCAGTGCGTTTTGTAAGAGAGAGAGGTAGAAGATTTATATGTTTGGAGAGTTTTCTCTCTCTTTTTCTTTTTTAATTTTAGCTTAGGATTGGCTTCTCAACACGGTCTGTATCAGATTCCTTGTCCCATCATCAATCCTCAAGGGTTCCTGGCAATCAATGCTTCGAGATAGCACCGCCCATGGTAACCCCCAGAACCCTGGCTTTCGAGATTTCGAGATAATCCCGTCCATGGTGTTCCGTGGCCGAATTTAGACCTTGGCAATTGACACTTCGTGATAATGCCATCCATGGAATCTGAACCAGTAGAGTGCTTACATGCCCCCAGTATGATATGTAAATATCCTAAGAGACAAGCATCGAGGAGATGATATTTTGTTATGCATCTTCGAGGGGAATTTCCCACTTCTCCGCGCTAGGAACTCGTCCAAATCAACTTGTGTTGATCGGCCGCTCCTACTCTAGGTGACATTTTCAGAATTTTTGAAACGCTTCTGCGTGATTTTGATACTTTATGCTTACTGAACCAGGTTGTGTGTGAAATTTAGGTGCTTAGGTTACTGAGTCCTATAAATCAGAAGTTAGTTAACGAGGCCAAATACTCCCTAAGCCTTGGACCTAATACTTAAGGTTTTCATTTTCCTCAACCTCTTGAGGAATATCTAGATCTTAATGGGTACTAAGAGTCTATCTAAGAATGCCTAAGGTTTGCATTCTTACTAATCTCACTGTGCACTTTCCATTTCTTTTCCTGAATGTGGTCTAGAACTTAGGTTAATTCCATAATTTCTTAGTAATGACTATCTCTTCACTTTCATTTTGTGCTCCTTTTTATCATTTTGTTCTTTTTCTCCTCCTCCTTTGTAAAGTCCACAAAAATTTCTTTCCTCCTCTCATTTTATTATTCTTTTTTGAATATTTTTTTAATTTTTATGGTGTTTTTGGCATATGTGAATTTTTTTTGTTTAAAATCTTTTCTTGTGAGTTTTGCACTTTCATGCCCCCCCATGCCTAAGATTTGCAATGTCCTCATTGTAACTTAGGAGGGTTTTTATTTAACTTAGTTCATACATTAGGACAGATGTTTTGGTGAGTGAATGGGTCGGGGTAACTGTTGCGGACGATTTCTAATCTCAGATGTAAGCACCTGAGGTGGAGTCGGCTGTCCTAAAGGGTGAACCTTAAGTGCGAAGAGGTGCCAGAAAAGGTTTCGGATTTTTCCAAAAAGAATGACGGGCTGCCACCCGTTGAGCGCTGAGTTTTACGCCATCGGCTGGGCGCAATATGCTCGGGAAAATGGAGGATAATGATGACTCAGCCAAATCTATAGAGGTTACATCGATGAACGGTTTGAGTCTCTGACCGTTCACGATGAAAGGTTCGGAATCATGACTGAGCGGACTGATTTCTACAGCTCCATTTCCAAAAACTTGTCGGACAAGGTATGGTCCGACCCACTTGGATCGTAGTTTCCCAAGGAAGAGTTTGAGTCTGGCATCGAAGAGTAGGACCTTCTAACCAGGCTGAAAGATCTTTCTAGATATGTGCTTGTCATGAAAAGCATTAACCCGCTCTTTGTAAATTCGCGAGTTCTCGTACACATCAAGGCGTAATTCATCGATCTCTCTTATCTGAAGCTTTCTGTAGGTTCCAGCCTTAGAAAGATCTAAATTGCAGCTCCGTACTACCCAATAGGCTTTGTGCTCTAGTTCGACGGGAAGGTGACATGCCTTCCCGTACACCAGTCTAAAAGGAAGCATGCCTAATTGGGTTTTGTGGGTGGTCCTATAAGCCCACAAAGCTTCCGGAAGTCGGGACGACCAGTCCTTCCTGTCAAGCCGAATAGTGACCTGCAGGATTTTCTTGATCTCCCAATTTGATAGCTCAGCTAGACCATTAGTCTGGGGGTGGTAAGGAGTCGAGATTTGGTGAGCACCCTGTATTTGTTCATCAGTGACCTGAACTAAGCATTGATGAAATGGGTCCCCCCGTCAGAGATGATTTCACGAGGAATCCTGAACCGTGAGACGATATTGTGATGAATGAATTTGATAACGATTTTATGATCACAAGTTCGGATCGGTATGGCTTCGATCCATTTGGAAACGTAGTCCACAGCCAGCAGAATGTACACAAAGCCGTCCGAAACAAGAAATGGGCCCATAAAATCAATCCCCCACATGTCGAAGATTTCGCATGCGAGAATCGACTGCAAAAGGATCATGTCGCAATGGCTCTTGTTGCCCAAAGTTTGCCAACGACTACATGCCTTGCAGTGATTGTATGCGTCCTTGAATAAAGTGGGCCAATAAAAGCCACACTGGAGGATTTTTTATGCGATTTTGTGCCCAAAAAAGTGGCCACCGCATGCCTAGTCATGGCAGAAGAAGAGAATATCATTGATTTCACCCTCTGGGACACACCGCTGGATGATTTGGTCAGCACCTATGCGAAAGAGGTACGGGTCTTCCCAGATGTAGTACTTGGCATCTGAGCACAATTTATCTTTCTTGACCTTCGGCTAATCAGACGGGATCTGATGAGATGCCAAGTAGTTCACTATAGTAGCAAACCATGGGAGCCTAGTACCAATAGTCAGTAGGTGCCCATCAGGAAAATGCTCCGTGATGGGTCCAGAAGGGTTGATGATCTTAGAAGGAAGGCAAGACAAATGGTCAGCTACCACGTTCTGTCTTCCTGCCTTATCGCGAATTTCGAGGTCGAATTCTTACAACAGTAAGATCCATCGGATTAATCAGGGCTTCGCATCCTTCTTAGCAAGGAGATGCCTCACAGCTGTGTGATCCGAGTAGATGATGACGTGGGAACCTAGGAGATAGGATCAGAATTTTTCGAGGGCAAATACTACGGTTAGCAACTCTTTCTCCGTAACTGTATAGTTACGCTGAGCCTCGTCAAGTGTCTTGCTAGCGTAGTAGATGACCACGGGTTTCCCGTCAACTTTCTGCCCCAAAATCGCTCCTACAACGAAATCAGATGCATCGCACATGATCTCAAACGATTGAGACCAATCAGGGGACCGTAGGATCGAGGCCTGGGTGACTCGGTCACGAAGGTTCTCAAAGGCTTGAGTGCATTCCTTGGAGATCTCAAAGGGTACATCCTTGGAGAGAAGAGTAGTCAGGGGGCGCGCGATTTTTGAGAATTCAAGGATGAAGCGACGATAAAAACCGACGTGCCCCAGAAAAGAACGGATGTCCCTGATCGAGCTAGGCATGGGAAGTCGAGAAATCAGATCAACCTTGGCTCGATCCACTTGGATGCCTTTCTCAGAAATTAGATGACCTAGGACGATCCCCTCAGGCATGATAAAGTGGCTCTTTTCCCAGGAAAGAACCAAATTTACATCGATGCAACGCCTGAGTATATGAACCAAGTGCTGGAGGCAATTGTCAAATGATGCCCCGAAAACTAAGAAGTCATCCATGAAGACTTCCAGATAATCACCTACCATATCAGAGAATATGGCAAGCATGCACCGCTGAAAAGTCGCAGGTGCATTGCAGAGACCGAAAGGCATCCTTCGGAATGCATATGTCCCGAAGGGGCAGGTGAACATGGTCTTCTCTTGGTCGTCAGAATGAATAGCCACTTGGTTATAACCGGAGTACCCGTCAAGAAAGCAGAAGAATCGATTTCCCGCTAATTTCTCGAGAATCTGATCAATGAAAGGTAGTGGGAAATGATCCTTCTTCGTGGAGGAATTGATTCTTCGGTAATCTATGCAAACTCTCCACGAGTTGGCTATTCGGGTAGGTATGATTTCTCTGGTTTCAGTCGTAATGGTGGTGAGTCCTGCCTTTTTAGGCACAACTTAGATTGGGCTCACCCAACGACTATCGGAGATCGGGTAGATGATCTCTGCATTTAACAACTTAATGATCTCCTTTTTCACAACCTCCTGCAGATTGGGATTCAAACGTCTCTGCATCTCACGGGAAGGTCGTGCGCCCTCTTCAGAATAGATACGGTGTGTGCAATAAGAGGGACTTATTCCAGTCAAGTCATCGAGAGTCCAACCAATGGCTCTGCGATGTTGCTGGAGAATAGCAATCAGATGGGATTCCTGATCAGGAGTGAGCTTGGAATTTATAATCACAGGAAAAGTCTGATTATAACCCAAAATGATGTATTTCAAATGATCGGAAAGGGGTTTGAGTTCAAGGATGGGGTTATCAGCAGCAGCGGGTGGTTCAGGGTGAGTGTGAGGTTCAAGGATAAGAGTTATGGATTTGTCTGAATCAGGGTCCGACTCCTTTAATTGCGGTTCAAGATCTTCTTGTGGTTGATGAGGCATCATCAGGTTATTCTCAAATTGTGTTTCATCAACCAAAGCTCTAATATCACAGATTTGTTCAATGACACCGCAATTGATTCCTTGTTGGGCCTTAAAGATATCAATTTTGAGGGTTTGATTCCCAAATTTCAGTTTTATTTAGCCCTCCTCACAACTAATGTTGGCCTTAGCAGTGGTCAGGAAAGGTCTCCCTAGAATGATCAATGTATCCCTAGGATTTTCAGGTGCGTCCATGTCTAAGACTATGAAGTCTACAGGGAAATAGAAATCCCGCACCCTTAAAATAACATCCTCAAGAATCCCTTTTGGTGACTTTATAGATCGATCTGCTAACTGTAGTGTCACCTCAGTCGGTTTTAGCTTAGATTCTTCTAGGTGGTTGAGTAAGGATGTGGGTATCAAATTTATGGAAGCACCCAAGTCTAACAATGCTCTATCGAACTGGATTTCACCTATCTTGCATGAAATCAGGGGAGTGCCTGGGTCTTTTTCCTTGGGTGGGAGTTTGCTCAGGATTACAGAGTTGGCTTGCTCTGGCAGTACAATTGGACTCCCACTCTTGGTTCGCGGCTTACGCTGAGGTGTACACACATTCTTCAAGAATCGCGCGTAAGCTGGTACGTGGCGAATCGCATCCATCAAGGGGATGTTTATTTGGACCTGCTCAAAGAGCTTGACCAAATCCTCCTCAGGAGCCATGGATTTGGTTGTCTTCTTTCCCTTGGTCAAGGCCTCGGAAAATGGAACCTTGGTTGGTTCCTCTAGGATAGGTCCAGGTCTTTGATTTGGGACAGGGATAGGAACGTCCTGGATCACTGTCCTAGGGTTTGGGTCACTACCAGGCTTGGAGTGGTCTGGATAAGGTGGATCTTGGGTCTCCTTACCACTATGGGTGGTCACAGAATTCAACCATGCCTGGTTCTGGATAGGGGTTGATAGGATGGGTTGCTGCTGATAACTCGTATAAGAAGTTGAGGCCTCCATCTCGTCAAGTGAAGGAACAAAGGAGCCTGATAAACCATGTGTGCTTGGCCCGGGTTTAGGTTCAAAACGCGCCGCTGGGTCGGCACGTTATTAGGGTTAGGAAAAGGTTGAGAAGGAAGTGTGCCTGGTTGGCGAGAATTTGCCAACTGGGCCAGTTTGTTTCGAACCTCTGTGATTTCGTCCTTGTGTTGCTTTTGAATAGACGCATTCGTTCTCCGAATGTCAGCCAGAGTCTGAAGGATGAGGGACATTTGGTCTTGGTTTGGCCTGGATGGATAAGTAGGGTTGGGCCGAGGCTGAGGCGGCTGGTAAGGACAAGGTGGTTGTAGACGGGACTGAAAGGGTGGTCTTTGAGTTTGGGAATTTCCCGCCCACTGGAAGTTGGGATGGTTTCACCATCCAGGATTGTAGCTACTGGAAAATGGATCATTCTGGATGGCGTTGAGGTCCTCGCAGGTCTGAGGAGCCACAGAAAAGTCAGAGAATGGGGGAGTGGAATTACCTCGGCTGGTATAGAAAGGGTCGGAGGTTCCTCCGATCCGAGAGACAGATGGGGGTGGATACGGGTCCATCCCAGGAGAAGGTCGGTGGAAAATGTTTTGCATAGTCTCCCATGTGGAAGGAGGCTGTGCAAAGGAATTATGCGCAGAGGTGGCTCACTGCAAGTGCTGAGCCAGCTCATCCACCTTCTTCTCAATAATAGAGACCTTGTCCAATCGACTGGCCATCAATTCCAGGTCGACTGATGCGGACAGGCCCTGAGTCTCGTGTGCTCCCCAAAGGTTCGTCGATGCGCGGGTATTCGTCCTGTCGAATAATCCCATGGAGTCATTATTAATGGAGTTCTCGCACATATTCTCGAGAATCTCCCACACGATGTCCTCATGCTGACCCATGATATTCCCTCCGCAAGTTGCATTGACGAACAGCTTAATATCCTCACGGAGTCCCTGGTAAAAAGACTGGACTTGTTCCCATTTAGGAACTCCGTGATGGGGGCACTTTCTCTTGAGATCCTGAAAGTGATTCCATGCCTCGTGGAGAGGTTCTCCCGTCTGTTGCGTGAAGTGGGTAATCTGATGGCGCAAGGCATTGGTCCGACCAACGGGGAAGAACTTCTTTAAGAACTCGGACTGAAGTTCCTCCCAATTGTTGATCGGCCGGGTCTGTGTTTGGTACCAATGGGTGGCCTTGTCCATAAGGGAGGAGAACATCTTCATGAGGAGAATATCCCGATTTTGTGCATCTGACCTGAAAGTCTGGGCCAGATACTTTAGTTGTTTAATGTGCTGGAAGGGGTCTTCAGAATTAAACCCATGGAATTTAGGTATGGCATGAATCATGTTGGGCTTCAGTTCAGAACTAGGTCCTCCAGTCGGGATTCTGACTCGAGGCTTAATACCCGCCGCAGCGGGATTATAATGATCTCGTATCATGGGACGCTGCGGTGGGTGCATGAAGTTCTGGAAGAGGTCATTGAGTTGCTGGAGCTGGTGCTCCAGATTGTTTTCTTCCTCAACTAGCTGAGCCATTGTGGAAGAAGAAGGTGAGTTGGGTTCGGAATTGGAGGAGAGGTCTATGTGAAGTATTGGTTGCACAAACAAGGGCACCGAGGCTCGGCCTCGAGGAGAATGAATTTCTAAAGGAGGTTTCAAGGACCTCCTACCAAACATACACTGATGGAGTGGGTGAGTTTAGCAGGTGCTGGACCCAATCAAGACACCCAAAATGTTGGGTGACTATAAAGGTTCGGGGCGGATGGACCCCTTGATCAAAAGGTCGTCCACCTGAGAATTACCTGGGCAGCCAGAGAGGGTGAATCCCGCGAAGACCCCTACACGGTAGAGCGCCCCCACGGGTTACAGGGTTTCCCCCACCTAACCTCTCTTGTCACTGAGATTCCAGGTAGACCAGAATGGGGACCTTGACCTCTTAAGTCTACCACTTTTAGTTAGGATCAAGGTGCTTAGGTTTTCACTTGAACTTTAACCTTTTGAGTGCAAAGAGTGACCTAAGTTTAAGGTTGGTTGACCCAAGGGGTCAACTTCACCTACTAATTCCTTTGAGAGCTTATTAGGTCTTGTCTTTTAGGGTTCAAGTGTTTTTAAGAGCCAAATTTCTTAGGGTTTCTCTTAATTGGTGTTTTCAAACAATGGCTTGGGCACACTTCTTTTGGGAATCCTCAATTCTTGCTTAGAAAGTATGTCTCTAAAACCTTAGTTTTGAATCTTATATTGGCTCTAATTGGTCCAGTTAGTTGCCTCTAGATTGGGTAATTAGGGCTCAAGCAAGAAGGTTTTAGCCCTAAATACCCTTAATGGATTCACAGATATATTGTGTTGAAATTGAAAACAGGCAACTTTAGGGATTTACTAAGTATGGAAGACAGGTTATGCCAAAATTGCTTTTTCTTTCTTTTTCTTCCTCTTTAGAATTTAGGGGTTTAGAGGATAGAAAATTACCTGTCTTTGGTGCGGTTGTTGTGCGGCTGCTTGTTGTCCTCTTGATTTCCTGTGCCTGCACAACAAAAGAGAAGAGATTAGTCAATAGAAATTCAAAAATTATGAATTAATAGCTTCTAGAATAACCGTTGCTCCCTGGCAACGGTGCCAAAAACTAGCACATTCGTCTTTGTTGATGTGGTTATTATAGTCATTGTGGTATATAACAAAAATAGTTACCAATCTAAACCAATTTATTACTCAGAATGAAAAGTTTCCCAAGTCGAACTCAGGGAGCAAACCAAAACTCCAGAAGCATATATATTCACAATATATATAAGGTTTTACAAAAAATTAAGAGAGAGAGAGAGAAAGAGAGAGAGGGTAATTGGCTTTTTCTTCTCTTTCTTCAGATGGCTCTTCTCTTCAACTTGTTTTCTTCTTCATTCTTCTTTTCTTCTTCTCTGCTTCTTCTTTCTTTTTCTTCAACCTGTCTTCTTCTTTGCTTCTTCTTTCTTCTTCTTCAGCAGCTGCAGTTCCTCTTTCTTCTTCTTCGTTCTTTTGCTCTGGCCCTCCTTCTTCTTTCTTTTCTTCTTCTCTTGCTGTTGACTCACCTTCTTTTTCTTTCTTTTCTTCTTCTCTTGCTGCTAACTCTCCTTTTTCGCCGACGTCTGATTCAGCGCTCAGACGACTTAACAGCTCGGTTGCTACAGTGCAGCTCCTCTTTTCCTTCAGCTTCTTTCCTTCCTTTCTTCTTCCTTCTCCTACTTCTTCCTTCTTCTTCCTTCTTCCCTGCGGCTAAGTCTTGGTTGCTGCTTCTCTTCTTCTTTCTTCTCTTCTGTGCACACACGCAAACACTAGCGCAAAACCTACCCTACCCCTTCCCCGCGTCTCTCTCTCTCTTTGGATCTCTCTTTGGTAACCTCTCCAGAGCCGGGTAATCAGGTCGGGTCGCGTGCCCGAGTCCAGGCACACTCGCGTGGGTGGTGCGCGAGGAGTGCACAGGAGGGTGTCGGGTCGGATCAGATTCGCGTGGGTGAGCCGCGGACGAGACTCGGTGATAGGTGAGGGACCTCACCCTGTGTGTAATCGGAGGCGAAGAGCCTATACCACTTTTTCAATTTAAGTGGTGGCGCTCGCTCATACACTTACGAGGTGGGACTAAAGTCCCACCTCCGCTCCGCTCGCCTGCAAGTGAGAAGCAGCTGACAATTGGGCAGCAGCGAAGGCTTCGCGCTCCCAATTAAGAACCTAGGAGCCTTCGCGGATGTGCCCCCTGTTTCCTGGAGCCCACGCCTGGTGTCGAAGAGACCTGGAGCTGCCTGCGAAGGAGCTCCTGCAGCTTGTCAATGGCTGCGAGGAGGGTGAACCCTGAAATCACGAAGACGGCCTCACGGCCATGTCAGACAACACAGGGAGCTTCGCCAGAGTGTGGCGAAGGCGGTGCGACGGGCAGCGTGCTGTGAGAGTGCCTGTGGTTGTGCACCTAGGGTAAACTGCATGTGCGGAAGTGGGTGTGTTTGGGGGGTGCTCAGAGTGTGCAGGGTGGTGAATGGAGTAGGGGAATCGCTAAAGTGGAGTGAGGGGGAGCTTCTGGGCTTGTCTGAGAGGGGTGGAAAGGTCTGTGGAAGTGGAGCGATCTCGCCAGAGATGGTGGCCGGAGGTGGAGCAGATGAAGGTGGTTGTGGCAGTCGAGGGGTTTAAGATACTAATTCAAGAAGGGAAAAGTGAGAGGAGAGTAAGGAGAAAGTTCCTACCTACTTAATCGACGAAGAGGGAGAGGAAGACTGCCCGGCGCGTGCCCGTCGGAGCTGAGGACGAAGGTGCCTAGAGGAGGAGTGACGGCGACGAGGAAGAGATATGAGAACGCCAGCTGGTGCAGCCTGGCATGGGATGATGAGGCAGAGTGGGCTCTGCTACAGGTATGGCAGCAGAGCGATGAGGAGGAGGAGGAGGAGAGTTCGCCGGAAGTTAGGGCAGTCTGACCCGGGAGAGAGGAGATGAAAGAGGGGGTTTTCTCAGCCAGAAATAGCTTGGAGTGGATGGCAGCCCCTGCCGCTCCTTTTAAAGGCGCTGGCGCGGAGAGTGGCCCGAGGGAGCGACATGCGGAGCTCGCCGGAGATGGCCGGAGATGGAGACCCATGCCTTTCGTGCCTTCGCACGAGAGGCATGGGCGATCGCAGGTCACAGGGGAGGGTCCCTGCGATAGAGGTCGCACGAGAGGCATGGGCGATCGCAGGTCACAGGGGAGGGTCCCTGCGATAGAGGACGACGCAAGGAACTCCCCGTTCATTCCTGAGAACGGGCGCCATACCCTACGTGGCGCCATCCTCCACGCAAGGTCGCCAGAGGTATGGCGCCTACGTAAGGTGGCAGGGAGGACCGTTCTGCAAAGAATGACGGGAAAGATAGGGGGCTCTGTGCAAGGGTTTCAAAAGATAAGGGTCAAAAAGTAATACAAGAGGACCAATTTGTAAAGTCAGTCAAGATGATCTTCTCTTAGGCCCAAAATTTTGTACTAGCCTAATTTGAACCTAAGGAGTTTAATGGTGAAATTTTATTTTAGGTTTGACCACGTTTGATTGGTCAATTTGAGCAAAAGCCCAAATTAGGTCATAAATTGGGCATGGTTCTCATTTTAGGTCAAAATAAGTTGCAAAGGCTAAATTGAAGGTTCTAAACCCTAGGGAATATTTTTCCATGAATTTTAGAGGGTTTAGTTTATTTTTATCCCACCTCAAACTTCGTGAATTAAAATGGATTTGTTTTAGGGTTACAAAATGTCATTTAATTCCTAGAAGTTGCTATAACCCTTTCCAGATCAGATCATCCCACTTCCTTCCTCATTAATCTTATTTCACCTGTGTTTAGACCCTTAATTACCCTGTTTGTATACTGCATTGGTAAAATTACAGTTTTACCCCTTATGATTTGTTTTACTCTTCAATTCAGAATTCTCTGAGTTAAGCTTCTCTTTAGGTTTTGTAGGAGCTTATTCATACTTATTTAGATTAAATTGTGCTAGTTAGGGTTCATGATGAGACTCTCATCAGGGAGTTAGAGCGAGTCCTCTTGGGGCCCTCACTTCCCTTTAGGGGGGCCGCCACCACCTCCTCCGTGAATGGGTAGGTGATACGCACGTGGGCGTGTACCATCATTGCTCGTGTGACTTGGTGGATGATCTCCGAGATGGAACTCTCGTTGCTAGTGGACAGGGGTTGAGCGCTTGGCTACTCCCCCAGCTAGGATGGGAGTGGAGTCTTTAGCAGGCCGAGGGAGCTTCGCCTTGCTAGCTACTGAGCTCTCACTTTAGCTTTTCAAGCTGTTCGCGTAGGCAGGCATTTTCTTCCTCCACAGTGCGTCTCCACCTCAGCCTCTCATTGTTGGGACTTGAGTTCTGGGGCTCCTTTGGCTGAGCCTTGTCGAACTCCCGAATTCACTTGGTCTAGAGAAGTTGCCGGCAAGAGACTAATGTCCCGCCTTCCCGCCAACCTAGCTTCATACTCCCGTTCCCTCATTTGTATCTCGAGGACAGAGTTTTTCTTAAGGTTCTCGAGCAGCCGACCAGGTTGTATCGACTTCCCTTTATTGGGATCAGCGTGCTGAGGGTATCATTTGGACACAGAGACGTTGGACTCCGACTAGGCCTTCTCGGGGGGCCCGTGAGTGGAGTTGCGAGTGGTTGGGGCCATCGTTAAGATTTTTTATTAGGAAGGCCGAGGTAGGGTACTATGGAGGTATGGTCCTCCAACCCCTGGATGCATGAAAGAGTATGGCATTTTTGTTGACGTTTCCCATAGACGACGCCATTTGATGGGCCTTGGGGGCTACCATCAAGGCCACCACCTGTGGCCATCAAAAAATTTGTTAACGCAAGAAACGTAACATGGCCACAAACAAGCAATCTCAAGCAATCCATCACGAGAGAACAAGGAGATTGGTTACCCAGTTCCACCGCAAGAGGTGTATGTCTGGGGGGACAACAAGGTTCTCAGAAAATCCACCATGAATGGTGGTGTTACAATCTCTCGGAGTTTTTCTCTCTCTTCGATTGCATGTCATGGATTGTCCTCCTTTTTCGAGGGTCTCTCCTCACTATTTATAACATGGGAAAAGTCCTAGCTAGGTAGGATCTTTTCCATGATCTCCAGTACGTCTTTTGTCAAGCCATTTGTCCGTTGTCAGATTATGGGTAGCCATATCTGTACTGTTGTTGTTCTGACCTTAGGTGCGTCGATTCTTATGGCAGGTTGGGTAGTTCCAAGTTCGCTCGAATGTAAGTGGATCTGGGTCCGATTCGTTCTAGGCGGGTTGGGTAAGACCAGATCCGCTTGCTTACCCTATAACCAGGTAGCAAGATCCTCTGCTAGGTTATGTAGAGTTTTGGATCCGAGAGTGCTTTTTGCCCCTCATTAGCCACTGTTCAAATAAACTGAATCAAACCTTCTCAAGTTTGATCTGAAGCAAATCAAGGATGTTTCAAATCTGGGAAGCAAGATCTAAACACTATCCAGCCTAGAAAAATCATTTCATCCAAAAATCACCCAAAATCTGAGATCAGTTCCTGATGAGAACCTCATCATGAACCCTAACTAGCACAATCTAACCTAGATATGCAAGAAAAAGCTCCTACATTACTCAAAGAAAGGCTTAACTCAGAGAATTCTGAGTTCAAAAAGAAAACAAGTCATAAGGGGTAAAAATGCAATTTCACCAACATAATTTGCAAACAGGGTAATTAAGGGTCCAAACACAGGTCAAACTAACCTAATAAGAAGAAAAGTGGGATGATCTGACCGAACAAGGGCTACAGCAACTCCAAGGAATTAAATGACATTTTGTAACCCTAAAACAAACCCACTTCAATTTATCAGGTTCGAGGCAAGGTAAAAATCAACTAAACCCTCTAAAATTCATAGAAAAATAATCTCTAGGGTTTAGAACCTTCAATTTGGCCTTAGAAACCCATTTTGACCTACATTGAGAACCAATTAATGATTTAATTTGGGTTTTTATGTAAATTGGTCAGTCAAACATGGTCTGACCTAGAAAAAAAATTCACCATTAAAATCCTTAGATTCAACATAGTCATGCATAAAAACTTGAGCCTAAGAAGAGACCTCCTTGACCGACTTTGCAATTTGGTCCTCATCATTTACTTTTTGACCCTTAACTTTCGAAACCCTTGCATTTTGGCCCCCAATTTCCTCGTTGTTCTTTGCATTTTGGTCCCTCCTGCAAGTCTCTGCGCAGCACCATGCTCCGACGACTTTGCGCGGAGCATGGCACTGCGTAGGATGAGAGGAATGTCCTGCAAAGTAAACGCGGAGTGTCGCAGGGACTCAGCCATGCCGCCTGACGTCCCCCACACCTTCCGTGCGAACGCGCGGAAGGTATATGTCTTGTCTCCGACCATACTCCGGCAAGGTGCGCACGTCGCCAGCCTGCGTCCGCCTCTCCGCCACCCCCTTTATAAGAACCAACACCGTCAGCCGGTTCAAGCAGTCTGGTCTTGGCGGAGAAACCCTCAACCCTTCCTCTCTCCCCACTCCGACAGGAAACCCACCAACTTCGGCGGCCACTCCTCCTTCTCGTTGCTCTGCTGCAATACCAGCAGCAGAGCCAGCTTCACCCAATCTTCCTGCGTCGCGCCGTACCAAGCGCGTGCCTCCCTGCCCACTTCTTCGCCGCCACTCTCTCCCTCTAGGTGGTTCTTCTCCTGCGACAGTCGGTACGACTGCCCGCCGCTCTGGCCCCCTTCATCCCTATAGGTAGGTTGCAGTTACTCCCCTTCTTCCCCTCTTTCTTTTCCCCAATCTATTTTGCTTGATTGCCCCACGACCACCCCTGATTACCCTCACCTTCCCCGCCTCCGGCCACTCTCTGGCGAGTCGCCCCCGTCATCCCACAACCCCATACGACTCGCCAACTGTCCCAAAAGCTCCGCCTCATCATACCAAACGCACTCCACCCCTCCACTGCCACTCTACACCTCCACAACACTCCCCTGGTCACACCCACTTTTCCAGCCACAGAACGACCTAGGCATGCACGCCTAGGCGGTCCCACGGCCTGCTAGCGAAGGTTCCCCTGTGGTTTGATTAGGCCGATAGGCCGTATTCGTGCACGACAGGTTCTGGAGCCCTGCCGCCATTGTTGACGATTGAAGCAACTTCCAAGTAGGCTCCAGGCATCGGGGCAGCTGCGCTCCAGGTGCTGTGGACTGGGGTGAAGTCTGTGAAGACTTTTGCTTCAGCACTTGGCACCAACAACGGCAGCAGCTGAGCAGATTGCGAGGAGGTTCTCCTGCGAGCGCGCGCGAGGAGCATCAATTTAGTCCCACATAGTGAGTCCTCGAAGCGCCACACCCATTTAAATTGATTTTGTGTTTTTACCTTATCGCCTTAGAACACGGGGTGAGGTCCCCTCGCCCACTTACCCGCCTCGTCCGCGACCCACGCTACGCGAACCTAGCCGACCCGTTTACCCTGCACTCCTCGCGCACCACCCACGCCGGTGCGCCTGGTCACGGGTACGCTATCCGACCCGATAACCCAGCTCTGGGAGAGCTTCCTGTGAGCGGTTTACATAGAGAGAGAGACGTGCGGGTAGAGGGAAGGGCTAGGTTTTGCTGTGCCTTGTGCAAGAATAGGGCGCGAAGGAGAAAGGCTCATCACTTAGCCGTAGGAAGGAGAAGAGAAGGAGCAGAAGAAGAAGAAACTCTGAAGAAGAGGCTGAGCAAGGCAAAAGACCAAGGAAGAAGAAGCAGCGAAGGAAGAAAAAAAAAGGAGGAGAAGCACTGTAGCAGACAGCAGTTTAAGTCGTCTGACGGTTGTATCAGACGACGGATGAACCTTCAGAGGAGATAAAGAAGAGAAAGAAGAAGAAGAAGAAGAAGGCTCCGCAGATAAAGAGCAGAAGACAGAGACGAGAAAAAGAAGAAGAACTGAAGAAGAAAAGAAATAGAAGACAAGCAGAAGAAGAAGAGGAATTGAAGGCAAACAGAGCCAAGGAAGAAGAAGACCCGTAGAGAGAGATACTGCAGCTGAAGAGAAAGAAGAGAAGAAGACAGGAAGAGCAGCAGAAGAAAGAAGAGGAAAGAAGACAAGCACAAAGAGAAGAAGGGAAGAAGAAGCCAAAAATAGAAATCTCTCTCTCTCTCTCTCTCTCTCTCTCTCTCTCTCTCTCTCTCTCATTTTTGTAAAGAAACTTTGTACTTCTAGAATTCCAGTAGCTCCCTGAGTTCGACCTTGGGAAACTATTTCCGAGTAAATTTCTATGGTAATGATAACCGTAGCTGTCTTATCTTATACTACAACGATTGTATTATAATAAACAAAAAGACGCACAAAGCAGCACCGCAGTTGGCCCATCACCAGTTCCCATTGAAAATCTGTTGAACGAAGAGAGAGAGAGAGAGAGAGAAAGAGAGAAAGAGAGTAGCTGCTGCTGCTGTTCAGCTCTGATAAAAATCTCCAGATCTCAATCAAATCCATGAAACTTCATTTTAAGTCGTCACAAACACTCTAAGAGAGATCTAAAATTCATAGAGAAACAAAGCAAGGGTTGAAACAACATAAAACCCTAATATGATCTCTACCTTGTGCTATGGACAAAAAAGAAGGTGAGATCAAATTAGGCCTTAAATCCATGTGGAAATTAGTTCCAAACCTTCATTTAAACCTCTTAAACATCGTTCAATTCCTCATTTGCAGATTAAAACTGATTTGAGTGGAATTAAAATGTCACCCAGGTGGGATGTTGATGTACAATCACTGAAGTGAGTTGATCACTTTGGATTCGTGCACAACATTGATTGGTGTTCAGGGCATCCTTGCGATCATCTAGAACCCATTATGTCACTGTGAGAACCTCAAATCCGGACA
Source organism: Thalassia testudinum (assembly GCA_037157565.1). Taxonomy (NCBI): domain Eukaryota; kingdom Viridiplantae; phylum Streptophyta; class Magnoliopsida; order Alismatales; family Hydrocharitaceae; genus Thalassia; species Thalassia testudinum. The sequence continues at coordinate 142,300,542 of JAZHRO010000036.1, forward strand.
TCAAATTTTCATGGGTTCTCACTACCAAGTGATGAACAAAATGGGAACTAAAATAAAAATTGGGCAGCTCATATGAGAATAAGAGTCTGATTAAAACCCCTCATATTCATCGCATTACATCCAATTAGGCAAATAATAGCTCAATTCACTCAAATCCGATTAAAACCAAATTGGATCTTTGATCCTCAGATTAGGCATAAAAGCCAAATCCACATCAATCGAGTGAATTGTCACAATTAAAACCAAATGGGGGGCCTTTGTGATCAAGTGACTTTAATGGAGAGACCCCTAAGTGAATTTGAGAGTGATTTGAATCTAAAATCTATAAAACTTTAGATCCAAGTCGGCTTTAATGAGTAGAGTGGTTAGTGGATGAAAACAACAAGGATATCGATGAATGTGACTTGTGAGGTGAAGGGGAAGATCAATGAACACAGTGAGTGAGTGGATTCATCCCCTCTAATGTGAATTAATCAAAGGAGGTGGGTTGGCGAGATTCTAATACTACTTTAATCCACTCCTACACTATGCAATCAAACCATGTAATTGTGATCTAAACTATCTAAACTAAACTAGAAAATAATAAATCTAAATAGAAAGCATTTAAATCTATCTACGAAAGCTGGTAAAATCCTATCAAACAAAGGAAGGAGATGTCCAAGAGCCACTGGCCATCAACCAATGCCGAAGAAAGGGGAGGAGCCTCCAGCAGAAGAAGGTGGTGTCCCAAATCTACCAATTGTCGGGCGATGGCGATTGAATGAGAAAGAGAACCTGAGCTGTCACCATAGGCGACGAAGGGGAAATTGGAGCTCGGGGAATGGGCAAAGGGATCGGCTTATGGGGGAGGGAGTTGATGCTCATGCGCAGTGGTTGTAGGAGTGCTTAAATAGGCACGAGATGGGCTATGGTCACCGGATTTGAGGGAGGGATGCAATGGGTTTAAACAGTGAGGATGAGATGGAGTAGAGCGCATGAAGTTTTGCATTGAAATCTAGCTATAAGTTGAGATCTGAGGACCGATGCGAAGGTGCTCGCACCGGCAATGAAGCTCCGGTGGACAATCTGTTGTTGATCAAATGCTCCAAGGAATGGGCAGTCGTGGGTGCTCATGAACAGTGAGAACGTTGCTGCAGCAAGTCTAAAGGGCATTTTGCATGAAGAGTCCAGATAGGTGAAAGGGTATAACAATTGCAAGAAAACCCATAAGTGGTGAAGATCAATGTAGAAAGGTCCTTGAATGCTTACAAATGACTCCTTACGACTTTTAAATGTGAATAAATGTAAAGATAAGAGGACCTAAGTGAAATGCATGCAATCCAAGGTCCAAATGATATCCAAATGCAATGACATTTTAATGTTATGTTAATTGAACATGTTGGAATATAATTCAAGCATTGATTTGTACTTTTAGGCTCAAATTGATGTTCAATTGATATTTGGATCATCCATTCACTTAATTAACAGATAATCTCTCAAAATTGACATAATTATGCATTTTTAACACACTTTTGATGTTTTAGGTCTTTTCCATTAATTCTCACACTTAACTCATTATGTTAATATGATAGTGTTTAACCTAGATTCTAGCTTAATTTTGGCATTTTAGCTATGATGAGTCACACCTCACCATTCATCACCTCCTTCGTAAAGGAGAAGGTCATGACATATGGTTTCCTATTGATTCTCCTTATTGCTCGAGTGACTTACTGGATGATGTCTAACACTTGATTGTCCTGGTAGGGTCAGGGTGGGTTGAGAGAAGATTGAGATATTACCTCAAAGATTTTGGGTGACTCCTCAACATCCTTCTTAGTTTGGCAATGGATGAGTTGGCATAACTCGTCCATCTGCTGCCTGAGGCGAGCATTTTTTGCCTTAACTTGGCAGAAGTGGGCATCATTTGGCCTCTCAGATTGGGGGTCCCTATTTGTGGGCCCCTCCTTTGCCTTAAGGGTCGTCTCCCTTCAGGCTCGGGCATCTTGAAGTGATTCTACTAGCTTACGTTGCTCTTCAACGATGGCTTGCAACTACTCTTGACATCTCTTCTCATCTTCCTTCGCCCGGTGAAGGGGGTTGTAGGGATCTTCTTGGCTTGGGGTTTCAAGTTTAGGGGACTCTGCCTCATTTTCCTCTTCCTGCTCGGAGACCTCTTCTCCTTAGCAGATGACAAGGACTCCTCAAAATGTCTCTTAACATTCTTAAAAGGGATGCTTTGCTCGTCTTCTATTTTCTTGCTAAGGTTAAAAAACTTAAAATTTTTCATCTTCGGGGCCATACCCGTAGGCAATGGGTCTTAGCCTTTTGATTGGTAGAGTGTTCTCTTTACCACATATGGCGCCAAATGATCAAGTCCTAAAGACCCAATCAAGGAGATTGCGAATCATCACACACTAAAGATGGAAAAAGACAGAGAGTTGGTGACCCAGTTAGACCTAGATGGTGTATGTGTGGGGAGGGGATATAACCCTCGATATGGAACTATAAAGTTCTCTTTTCATTTGTTAGAGTAAAATGAGGGTGTTCCTCCTTTTCTTGTGTACATGGGTCCATTTTTATAAGAGTTTTGGATCATGATTAAGATAAGTGATTATTTGCTCTTCGGAGAGTGTAATCGTCCCATGCATTACTTGTCTTTTGTGGTATCGCCTCATCTTTTGAGCCGTTTCTTCGCCTCCTCGTGGCTCTCCTGTGATGAATTGGCTAACCGCATGCCTCTGGTGAACCTCACCGCCTGAGGTCTTGTCGAGTCAGTAGGTTCAGGTGAAAGTGCAGGCCAATCGTCTTAGGAGACTTTAGCAAGCAATCAAGCCGGTCAACTTGGGCAGATTTGACGGGTTGCCTAAGGTGACAGTTGCGTGACTACGACCTTGTTGTGGACTTTCCTTAGCTTGGTACTGGGCTGGCCCATTCTTTGGGCTAGTTAGGGCTTACTTGAACTTTGTGGACCACTTGTATTGGGCCTGACTTTTCTCCATTCATCAAATAGAAATCAACTATAATGAAAACAAAGTCTAAGTGAAAACATTTATAAAGTGAACACTATAAGCAAGTAAAGAGAGAATTAGGGGGAACCACATGACCTCTTGTTTTCTAAGGATTCTCATGGTGAATTGAGAAAAGTGTGGCTCACGCTCAGCTTGTCAAAGAAATTCAATTCAAAACTAGGTTGCTTGGTTCGAATGCTTAACAAGTCTGATTCGCAAGCCTTTATCAAGTTAAGCTTTTAGCTAGGTTCATTGAACCCAAGTTGGACGCTAAACCCCACTAATAACTAACTTTGTTGCAGAATGGCACACTTTGATTTCCTCTACAAGTGAGGTCCTTGAAGTATGCATGTAAGGGGATGCTCCTTGATCAAGCTTGTAGAACCCGACAAGAAGCAGGAGAGAAAGAAATGTTGTTAGAGCTCAAGTGGGGAGAGGGAATTCTAGAATTTGGTGACCAAGTTCCACCATATTGATGTACATATGGGGAGGGGATCTATCCTCAATTATCTACTAGTAGTTCTTTCGAATACAAAATGGGGTTCCCTAATTTTTAGGTACATGCTCTCCTCTTTATAAAGGATTTCTAGCCATAAGTAGTTAATTGTTTATTTTTCGTTGAATGCAATCAACTCAAGAGTCACATTACCTTCCATTCCATCTCCTCATTCCTTGTATTGCTGCCTCGATCCTCATGCTATTGTTTCGGTCCTTATGTTGCCGATGCCCTTTTCGCTCAACATTGTCGGAGTAGGTGCAATGGTAGCCTAAGTGGCTCTGGCATTTTGAGTGGCAGGGCTAGTTGGTTGCTCTTAGGCGCATTTGGTAGGTGAATCAGCTAGTTAGCTCTGGGTGGTTCACCTAAGATGTGGTGGGGGGGGGGGCGGGGGGATGATCTCATCCGGTAGAGGGCTTTTGTCATTGGGTTGGGCCAACCACTTTTTTAGGCCTCATTCAAGCTTATTTGCTTCATGGGCTAACCTTTGGTGGGCATGTCTTTTCGTCTCTCATCACTTTTGCTGGTGGATAAACTAGTTTCTCTAAACCTCCTAAAAAGTCCTTTGGTGTAGCCTATGAGATGCAGAATATGCCGTTTGGGCTACTCAAAAATCACGAATTGGCTGAATTTTAGTTCCTCATAACTATTCCATAGAATTGGTGAAAATGTACAGGTAAAATGAATCATTTTGTGGAAGACCAATATGATGTTTTCATTTGAATGCTACACATGCAGTGCGGCGTTTGTCTTGCCAGCCATTCAAAGCACTGCTTTTACGAAATACAGCTCTTGCAAGGGAAAATTCCTAAACAAATCAACACCACCCATCATGAATGGTAGCACCCAGGAATTAGTTTGACAAGGCACTCTCCTAAACGAATATGGAGAAAGAGAATTTTGACTTGAGAGCTCCCCTGGGGAGAGTTTGAACTAAAATAGAAGAATGTATGCAGGAAAAGATCAGAATCTCTTCACAAATTTTCTGATGGGTAGGCTAGCTTGGACATATTCCTCACTTCAAGAAGACTACCTGGCAAAGCCTGTACCTTGCAACCATAGCTGAACTTGTCTAAGAAGAGATCTATCACGGCCCAAATGTCAAGTTGGATCACCGGAAAGTTTCTTCATTTTTAATTCACAAGAAATTATACAAATTTTTGAAGAAAGTAACAAGATGAGTCTTTTGCAACAAATTCTCTTTCTAAATCGAGAGATAGCATTCCTTTTCCACTTAGTGTAGAACTCTATAGACAGTTTTCCCATGCTTTTCCAGCAGGGAATTAAATGTGCTCCTTATTTTGGAGCAAGAATTACATGACATTCTGAACTAATGGCATGTTCTTCAGGTGTTGGATGCCCCTTTAAGTGCTAAACACCATATCCGTGCTCATCATTCGATTGATGCCTATAAGGGTCAAGCGGTCATTGTACACATCAATATGGCCAAATGCATTTGAACCAGGTGGGCACTCTAGGGCAGCCTCAAGTGTGCGATGGTGAATTCCATGCAAATCAATAGAATATCCTCCAATGTGATCATGGCCAGCTATACACGCCTTAACACAATCATATTTGTAAATGACATTCATCACTTCGTCATAGTTCCATAGGAGGCACTCATCTGCTGATGAATCACAGTTAAGTGGAAGATGGCAGCAGATGATTACCTTCTGATTACATTCTGTGGCATTTTTCAGCATTTCATCAAGCCATTTCAGCTGCTCTTGTCCAACAGCACCATTGAACATTAGGAACCTCTTCTCCAGTCCCACCAATCCCTCTGGACTGTTCTTGTTAAGGTTGGGATTCTTCTGCTGCAGTATTCTCTTGGCTTCCAGTGTATGGGGGTGATCTTCTGGCCAACCAATGGCACTAATATCATAGGCATCAAGGACCACGAATCTAAAACCTGGTGCTGGTGAAAAATCATAGTGTGCAAACCTGTGATGAGATGGGAAATTGAGGAGCATATTCAGCTTACTACGAGGCAGATTGTAGAGGCAGTGGTTGCCAATCATGTGGTACACTGGACCTTTGAACCGTGCAAATTCGTCAAGAACTCTCTGCACTGCCAATAGAGATTCCTCCTTTGGACAAAAGCCATCAACTATATCCCCAAAATGGATACAGAACTGGATCTTCCCATGGTTGTTCCATCTTTGTACTGCCCTTCGGAGGACCTGAATGCTGTGTCGGTAGTAGCGAGGAATTCCAAGGAAGGAATGGCCGTCAGGGATATCGGCATACTGAATGTCAGAAATTACTCCAAAAGAGAAGAGTGGTTGCTCAACAGGTCTGATTAAATTATTAGGAGATGCCATTGTGAATCCGAGATACCCCAACTCTTCACCAATAGTTCCCTGAAATGTCATTTTTAGTACCTATAAAATAGAAGAAATGCACATATCTGGACATCGACATTAAATACATCAAGTGCAAAAATTCAATCAAGAATGATATATCTTTGTGGTTTCCAACGTGCTTGGAAGTGGCAACTTTTATCTAGTAGAAACTACTCTCATGGTAATTTTGGTCCATTTTCCACTTATGGAAACATTTGAGGGGCAAATCTGTTTCCTGGAATAACTTATTTTTGGACCGGAAACAGAATAGCAACATTTGCAACAAGAGAATAATGACAAGCCCACTGAATCCCAAAAGGGCATAGCACAATTGGGAGAAATGTGGTTGCTTAATGTTGAGTAACAGTTTTACATCTAAAGATTTGGAAACTAGAAAGTGGTTAATATTGGTGTATTCTGCCTCAACTCTCTATGTTATCATAGCTACACCGGTTCGATGACCAAGATCAAGCTCTACATCATTCATCACCCATCAATTAATCTATGTGTATGACTACGATCCACACAAGGCTGCACATGTGGGGGCATGTTGAGAAGCTAATGTCACATTTAAATATGCGGAACTTGAGAAGACAATTGATTTCAACTTTTGAGTTGGATGCTCCCAGAGTTAACATAAAGATGTGGATACAAGCCATATTAAATGCACATGCAATTCACATGACTGAATTATGTGGGCACTGGGATAGCTGTCCATGTTCAAAAAATGGTGATCAATAGCTAGAGTTTGGTTGTCACAAAAAAGGAAAGGTAAGATTGGTTACCATGTAAATTTTTTAAGGAAAAAAAATCCTCTCAAGGAGGGAGGAGGTCCCATCACCCTGGTGCAAGCCCCAATGGCCAGACTGGGCGGGACTTGAATGGGGCACCCCTCGTTTGGCAAAGCCTTACGAGTTGGGCCAGCCACCAACCAAGCTGCCCATAATCGCCAAACTGGCTACCATATAATGTAGTTATCTACATTGGATCAGCAACAATTCTCACAGGATAACCTTTTTCTGGTAGATTGAAGAAATGTAAGCAGCATGCAGATGGTTTCAAGATAAGCAAAAGAGTCTACCTCCAAACCAGACCCCTCTTGGCTCTCGATTAAGATTTTATTCAAATCCCCATTCTTTCTTAAATTTATACCTACTTTAGCATCGACTGAGCAAAATCTTTTGCTGAAAAAAATATATATTTGCCACATCTAAAACCGTTGCGTGGTAGCATGTGATCGAATTTCACGAACGATTTCCAAACTCCCAGCAACTTCAGCTCAGAAGCTCCTTATGAAAGTGCTCCTGCCATTCTTTCTCAGCAAGCCTCTTCAATCCCATGATTCAAAAATCTTCACCGTGATCAATGCAAGAGCACAGCCCTGTTTACAGCATGGTTTTATCACATGGAAAGTTCTTTCAACCATATTAAGTGGATCAGAATTTATAGAAATGAACACAATTACACTTGTCCTTAAGAAAGGAATAATCGAAACATTCCCTGTGATGTAATCACACCTTTTTCGGCCTAACGCGTACAGAATCAGACTGCAGAATGCATCAAAATCAGCACGAGATCAACCACTTGGTGTGTTAGACAAATCTCAACCTAAAGAAGGCTCTCGAAATGTACTCTTTCCAAACAAACCCATGAAGATCAAATCTGTAGCGATCGCATAGCCCAATTGGCATGTGGGCATCAAAATGACCCCAAACTACATACCACCAGAGAAGCCAATCAAAGTCTTTTATCGAGGCAGAGATTTGGGACATGAGGAGGAGTAGAGGTAACGTGCAAACATGGAAACAGGCGATTGCTTACGATGGCAATGGTGTTGTGGAGGCAAAGACATGGCCTCTCCGGCCGTGTGTGAAGAGGGGCCCTATCCGCCAACGATCAGAGGGGGAAAGGAGAGGTTGATCTACGGGAGCAATTGAGCCGTATTATTACTTGATGGATGTTTTGATCGGCGTTCGGATATCTCTTTGGAAAAGTTACAGTGCATTGAGATAGAACATGATTTTGTATTTAATTGTTGCGTAAGTATTATGTATTCTCTTAGTCTGTCATATTATATATATATATATATTTTTTTTTATATATAAATAGGGCACGTTAATCACAATACGTCAATATTAACATGACATGATATATTTCATATCATATCATATTCTACGTAAAATGTTGTATACAAAATTGTGTACACTTTAATATTCTTATTTCACTACTTAATTACATAACTATGTTTAGTTGCTATTTATATGTGTACCTTTAAGTTTGCTCCAATATGTTGTGGATAGGATGAACAAAGGACAAAGTTACTTCTTCCTTGAAATTAATCCATTTAATGAAAGAAAAATGGTAAATCCACGTCCATTCATCACCCAAACCCATGTCTCCCTTACCAAAAATAGGAGCACATGTCACCTTGTTAAAGTTGTTTCTAGGATGGGAAAATGAGTGGTACATATGGGTGTGTGTGAGTTTGGATGTAAATCCCCCATTCCTCTTATTAAAATGAGGAAGAAACCAAATAAGTCGAGATCACTAGCCTTAAGAAGGACAGGAAAGAGAAGGGAATGTTGTATCCCAGTAATAGAGACTACGCACTCCAAATAGGAAAACTCAAAATCTTATGAAAAGGGAGCTTAAACATCGATAGAAAATAATAAAATAAAAAGGAAAAAGAAACAAAAATGAAAAAAAGGCTCCTAATCTATTAGTTTCTGAGCAAACCTCCACGCTTTGTTAATGACTTGTACTACCAAAATAACATTGGTGGTCTGCACAAGATTAGATCGCCTGATGAACTTTGATGTAGATTTTGATCATATTATATACAATTCCTGGCATAGTCCCATATGGAAACAAGGAAAAGAAGTTGGTCGTAGTGGTGGAGGGTATTTCTTAAGCACATTGGACTTCCTAATGATGTATGACCCTCGCACAACAGTCGTCATGTGAATAGCCATGGTTAACTTACATGGGAATGTCTCATATTCTTTTCATGTTTTAGGCATCGGGTCATATGTTATATCATGGAGAGGGAAAGGCCCCCACTTTTGCTTGGTTCAATGAGAAGCCTCTTATCTCAGTTAATTATCTTTTGTTTTGTCATTTATCTTTTGTCTTGTCAAGGCCCGAGAAGTGGCTTGTGGAGGAAAGAACGATAAGACTATACGTCGGGTGTTGATCCAAATTTGAAAGGCAACAAAGCTATTTCCCATTTCCAAGTGTTAATGTCTACATAAGTACATCCTTGGGGTTGAAGGGCCTTCCTACTTCATGATAGGTAAACGATGATCCCGTTGTCCTTCTTAAAGCATGAGAAGGTCTGCCTGCCTCCAAGCACAATAAGGAGGTAACAACTTGATATCAGAGCTCTTGCAACTCGGAGCGATATGATGAACGAAGAGAAGTTGGACTCAATCTTGCAATCTAGTGAGAAATGATCAGATTGATTGGCCAAGCTTAGGAGGCCATGGAAAGGAACTGGTAAATCATGCAAGAGTTGTTGAAACTCATCTAGGATGTAAGGGTAGCTTTGTGGGATAACTTTGTGTGCAAGTTGGAGGAGAAGGCCACTCTCAAGTTGGGAAGGAAGAGGCCTTCGACCAAGAAGGAAGAGCCAAGAAAGACACAAAGCTCGAAAAGCAACTTTGGTTTGAGTTCTTTCCCTTGAGGTAGCTTCTAGCTTACCCATTATGATGGGTTTTCAGATCTGACCTATTGGGTATACAAAACAAAACAGTACTTTGAATACCATGATATTGATGGCGATGAGAGGATTCGACCAATGAGCTTCCACCTTGAAGAGGAGGCCATATATTGGCTTCGTTGGAGATAGCTTAGTGGTTAGTTGACAATGTGGAAGGCTTTCAAAATCAAGCTCTAGGCATGATTTGGCGAGCAGGAGTATGAGGATCCCCTCGTGAAACTTTGTCAATTGAGGTAAACCTCCTCTATAGGGGAATACTACATGAGGTTCGAGGCATTGCAAGATTGTGTTCCCCAATTCAATGAACTCTCTTAATGAAGATCTTTGTCTCAGGTTTGCAAGACAACATCTGGATAAAGGTCAACGTATTAGAATGCTAAACCATGTCACAAGCCATGTGTCGGGCTTGAAGGTACGAGAATAAAGTCATGTGCAGAACTTCTCGAGGGTGGTACAACTCTTCCATGACTCCACTGTCAACCGACATATCCTGCGCAACACCAATGGGGGAGTGTTTCTCCCCTTCCCTTCCCGTCAACCCCATTAAGCCATCACCAACCCTATTGGAGCCACCCAAGGGAGGAAAGCCTTCCCTGTCCCTTCCCATCCATCATCTCTCCCCAGTGGAAATGGTCGAGCATTGTCTCAGGCAACTCTGCTATAATTGCATTGAGTGTCCTGCTCTTAGCCATCATTGCAAGTCGTGCATCCCTTTCTTCATCACTGAGGACATGTATCATGAGGCTCCTGGGGACGTCCACAACCCTGATTTTGATCTTGAGTTGTCTTCCCATGTAGTCATTAGCCTCTCATAAGAACACTTGCTCCATTTGTGGGTGCATGTTGTGGGTCAAAAGGCACTTGCTCTAGTGGATATCGAGAGTTCTGCCAATTTCTTTAATGCTAAGTTGCTACCTCCAGATACCATAATAATCACCATGCCCCAACCATTGTACATCTCCATCGTAGGGGGTGACAAACTCACCACTTTATGTTGCATCAATTATTGGGGTTAATCCATAAATGACCCACTTCTAACTTAGAATGGACCTGAATCATAACTTGATACAACTGAACTTCATACTTAATGGGTACTTTCAATAGTACCGGTGACCCACATACTAAGTACCGATATTGGTGAACCTCTATCAGTATCATTGACCTACAGGTCCTAGTTCCATATCCATGGAAGATCCGTACTGATGCCAAGTACCTGTACCTATGGGTTACAGTTTGGAACTAGAGTTCAACTGTATACTTGTCCGGTACTCATACTGTACCGATACTAATGACTAGTATCGGTACCTATGACTTACCGGTATTTCTCCATAATCAACTTATCTCAACGAGTACCGATACCCATGATGAGTACCGGTATTTGTTGAGTACAGGTGCCTCAACTTATAGCCAATATGTACTAATATTGAAGACCAGTACCGGTATTAATGACTTACAGAGTTTGGTCGCTACAAACCCTAAGACTGATCTATGCCCTATGAGGAGGACCTGTACACATAATGAGTACTGGTATACACAAGTCACAGATTTTGGGTCTTAAGAACTTGAAACCTGATATGTGGCTCACATGTGTCGCTACTCCTTATGAGTACCAGTACTAGTAAGCTACAGTCCATAGATCTTGAGTTCTGGAGCCTCAACTCTATGGCACGTGTATTGGTACTTATCATGAGTATCGGTACTAGTGTTAGTAACGAAAATTGATTTTAAGGTTTTGCAGGAATATGAAAGATCTAATCAAGCTAGTTTATGCAAATCCTATGATTCTATAATAGCAGTTCAACAAATATAAACAGATATAAAAGATTACACAAGATATTGATTAAAGATGCAAACAACATAACCATATACATCTGACTAATATATGTATATATGTTGATCTATTTATGGATATAAATCTGTAGGTTACCTGTGTTCAAGTTTATAGAGATGATAAGGGCTACAATCAAGGTCTTCCAAGAGAATCCTACCTTTTGACTCCTTAGACAACTCCTAGAAGAATAAGTTTCTTCTTCTCCTTTTTCCTTTGGCTGTCCACCTTCAGAGTCACCCTCAACCTCTCTCAGATCTTGATTTGGGGGTGGGGGATATTAGAGAGAATAGTTGTATGGGTCTCTTAAGGACCTGACCGCCTATAAGTAGCAATTACCTATGAGTATTTTTCATATCTACCCATCAAGGAAATGCAAAATATCAAAAAAGAAAAAAGAAAATGTCTCTGCACATTACATTTGAAAACCACACTAATCCTGTTGCATTTATGCCCATACCCAAGATTTAACCTTAATTGATCACTTTAAATTATGGGCATTTACAATGACAGCCCATAATCTTTATGTTGAATGATTATATCTATATGTAAATACATATACTAGTCCATATGTTGAATTATAATCCAACAATCTCCCACTTGGATTGTGTATGTAACATGCTAATCAAACAACATTTAAAACTAAATTTGAGCTCAACTTTGTTGTCATAACTGTAATGTATATCTATTAACAATCTGGTCTACCAATCGCACTAGTAATAGAGCCAAAACAGCTTTCATTACATCACAGTAACTAAACCAACAGTACACGAATACAAAATGGTAACCAGAAAGTTGCAAATGTGCAGCATGGAAATTACATGTAAATGTGATCAACAACATGCTTATTTCCAATTGGTTCATTGAACTGAGATTACAACCAAGACTAAACTATAATACTTTTTAGAATTGACATTAAACTTGAAAATTTTAAATTTTAAGTTTTATTATTTCATCATAAATGGAGCTTTACAAAACTTTTAATCGTACATGTACATCACCATAGAACCATAAACTTTAACCAAAACTGAATGTATATTACAATGACCACTACAAAAAATTATAAACTCTCACTAAAGCTAAAATTTCTGAAAGGAGATAAGATCCATAGAAGCTGCATGTTCATGGAATATATTGGGTATTATTCCTTTAGTAAGTGGATCTGCAATCATAAAGTTCGTGCCGATGTACTCAATAGACAGTTGTCCATTTTGTATCCTTTCCTTAACAATTAGGAACTTGATATCAATGTATTTCGATTTGAAGGAGCTCATGTTGTTATTGGAGTAGAGAACTGCGGTTTGATTATACGATACAAACATAGTGGCCTGTTAATGCTATCTACTATGCACAGCCTCAATATAAAGTTTCACAGCCATACTTCATGATTAGATGCCTTTGTAGTATGCAATGAATTATGCTACCATAATGGAAGATGCAATAATAAACTATTTTGCACTCTTCCAAGAGTTGACATCATTTGTCAAGCAAATATACATATCCTGAAGTAGACTTTCTGCTATCTTGGCACCCAGCAAAATCGAAGTCAGTATAGTTGAAAACCTGAAGATTTTCCGACCTTCTGAAGGTAAGCATATTATCCTATCTCTTATGCAAATATCTCAGTACTCTCTTGGCTGCTCTCCAATGATCTTTTCCTAGATTACTCATGTATTTGCCCAACGTGCCTGTAATGTATACCAAGTTTGGTCTAGTACAAACTTGAGCATACATTATACTGCCAATGGCTGATGTATAAGGAACTTTTTGCATCTCCCGTTTGTCAAAATCACTACCTGGGCACTAATTGAGGCTAAATCTGTCTCCCTTAGCCATGTGAGTATCTAGTGGTTTTCAATCTTGCATGCCGTACCTTTTGAGTACCTTTTCTATGTAGCTTCTTTGGGATAAACCCAGAATATGGCAAGAACGATCTCGACATATTTCAATCCCCAACACAAATGAAGTATCTCCAAGATCTTTCATGTCAAAGTGTTTAGCAAGAAATTTCTTGGTGTCAAACATGACACATATCATACTCTAAGAAATTGCATGCTTATAGAGATGATAATAAGGGTTGCAATCAAGGTCTTCCAAGAGAATCCTACCTTTGACTCCGTAGACGGCTCCTAGAAGAATAAGTTTCTTCTTCTCCTTTTCCTTTGGTTGTCCACCTTCAGAGTCACCCTCAGCCTCTCTCAGATCTTGATGGGGGGGTGATTAGAGAGAATAGTCGTATGGGTCTGTTAGGGACCTGGTCACCTATAATTAGTAATTAGTCACACTAATTGCTGTAAGTATTTTTCATATTTGCCCATTAAGGAAATGCAAAATACCAAAAAAAAGAAAAGGTTTCTGTACATTACATTTGAAAACCACACTAATGTTGGTGCTAGAGCACCACGATCATTTGTTTTGATGATAACAAAACACGTGTTATTTAACATTTGCAATTTGAGTCCTAGATTTCAGGTCAATTGCAAATGTGGACGTGTTTAGACGGAGTTCGAGCTCGCATCCAGGACGGATTGGAGGAGCCTGACAGAAAATAGAGGAGGTTCACGTGGAGCGAAAGATTGAAGATGGAAGGAAATGAAGAATAGGATAGATTTCCTTCTTTTGTACTTGTTGTATTTTTCCGTTTCTTTTATTGCTCTTTATTTCCTTAGATATTTCATGTTAAAGAGCCTCAAAGAACCCTAACAGTAGTCCTAGGAACACCGGCACAACCCTAGGATACTTAGGTTTTCTGTAGAATACTTAGAAAACCAATATAGGGTTCAAACAGCACTTCCAGACGTCTAATTCCCAAATCAGACGTCTGATAAAGTATTTTAAGACGTCTGACTGTTGTTTCAGACGTCTAATAACTGTTAGGCTGAACGTACTTAGTTCTGTCTGATGAAATCAGACGTCTAGACATTAGACCAGACGTCTTAGAAGACGTCTGATGGACTTGCCAGACGTCCAGATAGTGGACCGTTGGCTAGCTTAGCAGGCACTCAAGATTATGACCGTTAGAGCCTTATCAGACGTCCTTAGGTCTTTCCAGACATCTGATAAATGACCGTTTTGCCTCGGCTGACCCAAAATCTCTTCTCAGAGATTTTCTAGCCGTTGCAACGTTTGGAAATCAATTCCCACAGTAAAAGTAGGTTTCCAGACGTCCATACATAGTGCCAGACGTCCTGTATGTCGTCTGATGGACTTGCACAAAAACCCTGTTTAGATCTGATTCAAGTCAGGGAGAAACCCGCATAGAATCAGACGTCTGACCTTGAAATCAGACGTCTTAAAGTGGCCCTCCAGACGTCTGATGAAAGAGTTAGACGTCTAATAACCCTGTCAAGTGTAATCATTATCCTGATTTCGGCCTGATTCTCTTGGGCTTTGTTCCCAACGGCTATAGAACCTTTCCTAAGCCTTCCAAAGCCTTCCTAAGGCCTCTATAAATAGAGGGGAGCCTTTACACACCAAGACACAACAAGAGAAACACAAGAAACACTTTGCAATACACTAAGATCAAGTATTTCCACTCTCTTGTGTCCAAGAAGCTCTTGCTCTCTAAACTCAAGTTCTACATCTTGAGAGCATCATTCCCTTCGCGCACCCGCTCTCCCGCCGTTGTCTACGAGAGCGACATTGCGCCGTTGCGTGGCTCACGCACCCGCGTCATCGTCGACGCACTCCTTGCAAAGGGGAGTTTCCTTATTCCTATAGAAGCTAGGTTTATAATTACTTTGTTGGCTCTATAGGACTTGTTGTTTTATTTTATCTTTGTTGGGTATTCGCTTTGCGAATTCCCGTCTCCTTCGTGGGACAAAATCCTTCTCGTGGAGAGAAGGGGTTGAGGAACGCTACCCTCGTACTTGTAGCGTGGTTGTACTGAGGTTGAATCACCCTCGTTTTAAAGTGATTCGTTTAGTGGATTTGATCAACTAGGTTGATCGGAAAATCCTAACTCGAGAGGGTTAGGTGGTGGTTTTCACCCGGTTTGGGTTTCCACCTAAAATTACTTGTGTACTTGTGCGATTGATTTTTGTGAGATTGTTTATATTTTCAATTCCGCATTTTTTTTGTCACGCTGATCTCACCCCTCCAAGTAAGGAAAACCTACAACTAATTCTTTTACATTTATGCCCATACCCAAGATTTAACCTTAGTTGATCACTTTAAGTTATGGGCATTTAAAATAATAGTCTATAATATTTATGTTGAATTATTATATTTATATGTAAATACATATACTAGTACATATGTTGGATTATAATCCAACATCAACAACCTCCGCCTTGATATTCAATGGTATCACTTCCTACTGTTGGAACTGTGTTCCACCTATTAGTGCAACCTTTTATTAATAAATATTTTGATGATTTTACAAAATAACTTAATAAAAGAAATTAGATCAAATTATCATAATTATTATCAAATTGACTAAAAGTTATGGGAACCAAAGTGAGCTTTCAAGGAAAAGCTTGAAGATAGAGTGTATGATCTTAAGTCTCTCTATATTAATAACAAGTGTTGCAATTTTAATTTTATTGAGTCTAGATGAGTAGTAAAAGAGCCTCAATAAGATTTAGGAAACTCACTTGCAATCACCCAACACTTAGGCAAAAATAATAGATCCCAATCCTAATTTAGTTTCAAATCAAATACTCTAATCAGACATCCAACCCTTACATCCAACATCTAATATCACATTTTAAGATGGCATCCAATATGCAAATGCACTCCCTTCACAAAGTCATTGGAGATTTATAAAAGGATGATATTATTTTATTATTTAAATGTTTTGATCATGAGTTTGCCCTCATACTATGGTTGTAAGAATGGACATTTGGAGTCTTTTGGAAGGCCTCTTGATATAAATAAATAGACCAATGGAGCCTTTCAAACACAATACGAACAATAGAGAAAACAATCTATAGAGAGGACAAAAATTCTCTTACTTCTTGTAAAATTGAAGTTTTTCTAGTGCAAGAATCTATAAGATTTTGAGCTAAGATTCTAGAAGAATCCCTTGATGCATGTCATTAATCTAAGGAGGAAGTCCTTTTCCTAAGAATAATGGGTTTTACTATCATCTCAATAGCTTCTCAAGTGTGTTAATGCTGATCTTAATCTTTTAGATTTTCTTGAGAAGCCTAGTATAGAAACAATTCCTATATAGTTAGTGTTGAATAACATATTCATTCTTATTAAGGTATAGGTTGACTAATTATTTGTGATACTACTATATTCTTGTTGTACGGTAATTGCTTAATATAACATAAATGATGTGTGATCACTATAGTTGGCTGACTTGTATTTGGTTACCATACACAAAATTAATTATTTATGTTAAGCTACCCGTAAGAAACAACTCACAATTAAGTTGCCCTTGATCGAGCTTAAGGTTGTTTGATTAGTTTGCAGACCAATCTTGTTGTAAGCCACATGCAAATCTTGTAATGGGAAACTTTAGCTAGTAAATTGACTCAGAAGAGGAACAACTCTAAATATACCGTATCGCTGGAGTTTGAATGCTTATGTGGTTGGATATTTCTTATTGAGATTGACGTTATTTTTGGGAGATACTTAAATAATATACACGTTGGATGATTGATCAAGTTTACCTTTGAAGAATTTTATATTCAAGTTAAACCTAAAGAGTGAGCATTATTCACCCCTCTCCTCATCTCCGGTGGTTTTCCACCTTCTTCGCCCCTTCATCATCATCTTTAGACGTTCCCTCCCCCTCCCCCGCTTTCAAACTATTATAATAAAATCCCCTCCTCTCATTCTTCCCAGAACTTCCTCCCTCTATAAATGCACACCTATTCTTTTAAACTCTCCCTCAATAAATGCCTTTGACGCTCTCAATTTAAGCACTTTGCTACCAGTTCATGTTTTATCAAGAGTTGTGAAAACATTTTATGAAATCTGATTATGCATTATTGGATTATGTTTTTATTCATTTGTCTTGATATCACTTTAGCTAGGACCTGTCATCGTTAGTGCATTTGACTTGATATCAGATTCCTTCTTCTCCGAAGGACAGGCATTCCCTTATTCAAGGTCATTTGTGCAATTGTGCAACAGGATCCCTCCTGAAAATTTTAAAAATACCTCTCTACGCAGCGCAAGATTCAAACTTGGGACTTCCTGCTTCCTAATACCATCCCACCAAATGGGATCTGCCTTGATGGGTAAGCCCCTCAATACGTTTATTATAATGGTTAGATGCTGAGAAAGAAATTGTTGACTTGGAAACACAGATTCAAGTAATCCCCAAGAAAGGAGCTCCTTGTCAGACAAAGTTAAACTGCAGGATTTTGCATGCAATTTTGCCACCAACCATCGGCTGGCATGCGTGCGTACAACCCTGAATTTAAATGTAGGCTAGAAACAGAGCAGATTAGCATCCTTGAATTGAATATAGGCTGGTAAAGAGAGTGGACAAGATGCCGATAACCATGTATTTGAATCCGTTTGGTTCTTAAATCACTCACTATTCGACTTCTTTTTTTTATATGAGAAAAAGGATGGTCACGTGAGGTTTTAGTGACCATCTAATGTTCAACCTTTTATCTGTTGGATTGGAAGTTTGGCATCCAAGCCATATCTATAGTGAAATTATCATAGATTGATAGGGGAATGGTATGTTAAGAGTGAGGTCAAGATAACCAGATTGGACACTAAATGAACTGGATGCCATTGCAATCAGCGTCCAAACTCAACATCAGATTTGTAGTTGTATAACATCTGGACCAACAAATACAATCTGAAATCCAAATATGGATCTTCTTTATCTATTTGCAACCCCAACAAAATAGCAGAATCTATGCAGACAGATTATAATCTCTCCATAAGTTAATCTGATGGGTACTGTTGCCTGTATGTAATCTTCAAAATCAGACAGGTAGACTTGGCTACATATAGTCCTCACAAACATCTGACGGGTAGACTTGTCAGCATATAATTCCCACTTCAGGAGGTCTAGTTATGAAGCCAATATCATGAGGTCATAGCTGCACTCATCTTAGAAGGGGTGGATCACGGCCCAAACCTGACCCTAGTCTGCTAAAAATGTCAAGTTGGCACAATAGAAAGTCACTTCACCTTTGGAAACACAAGAAATGACATGAAATTCTGAAAAATGAATCAACGTGTGTCATTAGCAACAGATACCATTTCCAAATATAAGGACAATGTTCTTGGTTTATACTATGAAAATCTAAGAGCAGTTTTCCCATGTTTTTCTAGGGAATACATATGCTCTTCATTCTGGAGCAAGAATTACATGGTATTCCAACTTCATAGCATCTTCCAGTATCGTTTCACCTCTTCAACTGCTAAAGACCATCTCCGTGCTCATCATCCGGTCGATGCCAAGAAGGGTTAACCGATCTTTATACACGTCAATATGGCCAAATGCATTTGAGCCAGGTGGGCACTCCAGGGCAGCCTCAAGCGTACGATGGTGAATGCCATGAGAATCAATAGAATATCCTCCACTGTGATCATGGCCCGCTATACATGCCTTAACACAGTTGTACTTGTGAATAACATTCATCACTTCGTCATAGTTCCACAGGAGACACCCATCTATTGTGGATTCACGATTAAGTGGAAGGTGGCAACAGATTATTGTCTTCTGATTACATTCCGTGGCATCTTGTAGCATTCCATCAAGCCACTCCAACTGCTCTTTTCCAACAGCACCATTAAACATGCGGAACCTTTTCTCTGGTCCCACCAATCCATCTGAACTATTCTTGTTAACATTCGGATTCTTCTGTTGCAATATTCTCAAAGCTTCCGCTGTATTGGGATGATCTTCTGGCCAGCCGATGGCACTGATGTCATAGGCATCAAGGACCACAAATCTGTAACCCGGTACTGGTGAAAAATCATAGTATGCAGACTCATTACGAGACGGAATGTTGAGGAGCACGTTCAGCTTACTACGGGGTAGATTGTAGAGGCAGTGATTGCCAATCATGTGGTACACTGGACCTGAGAACTTTCCAAATTCGTCAAGAACGTTCTGCACTGCCGATAGAGACTCTTCTTTTGGACAGAAGCCATCGACGATATCCCCAAAATGGATAGAGAACTGGATCTTCCCATGGTTGTTCCATTTTTGAACTGCCCTTTGGAGGACCTGCATGCTGTGGCGGTAGTAGCGAGGAGTTCCTAGGAAGGAATGGCCGTCAGGAATATTGGCATACTGAATATCAGAAATTACACCAAAGGAGAAGAGTGGTTTCACAACAGGCCTGACAAATAAATTTGGGGATGCCATCATATGATCCAATATTCTTCGACTCTCTGCTATCAGTTCCCTGAAAAGTGATTTTTGGTACTTACAGTCAGAAGATTGTTTGTAGCTGGACATCACAGACAAAAATATGAAGCACAAGAATTCAATTGGAAATGGAGTATGTATCTTCATGATTTCCGATGTGCTCGTGTGAAGTAAACTCTATTTAGTAGATATTATTGTCATAACAATTTTGTCCGTTTTCACTTATGGAAATATTTGAGGGGTAAATCTGATTCCCCAGGTGCATTCAACAAATAAAAAACTCTCCTTCACAATGCTCCACATTAATTTAAAATTCCCATGTGCACAAACCAAGCTGAAGCATAATTTGCACCATAGCAAAACCTGTTTCTAGATTGAAGCAAAAATTGCAACATTTATAGCAAAGAACAATGTCAAGCCATCAAATCCTAGAAGGCATAGCATAATGGAGAGAGAGGTGGTTGGTTGATGTTAAAAAAAAATGCTACATCTAAAGATTTCAAAACTAAGAAGTGATTATTAATTAGTTGGACCTCTTCACTCAAGCCCATTGATCTTGACTTAGATGCTCTCATATGCCATAAGAGATAGCCACTCTACCAATATTAAGCTATGCATCACTTATTACCCATCTGGGTCCATGTCTAGGACCCACAAGAGGCCAGATGTGAGAGAGCATCTTGATTAAATAGTTCTGCACCTAAAGATGTGGAAATTAAGAAGTGGGTAGTTATTGAGTTAGGACTCTCCACTCAAGGAAAGTGATTTCAACTTCTAAGTTGGAAAGAATCAGCTCCAAGCCTCATCGAATGCATAGGGGCAATACAAAAGAAATTATAAATTATATGCAATTGACCCTATTTGAATATGTGTTATGTGGGTATTTTTGTTATTTGTTATTTTCATGAGGGTGTTCCCTATATTTTACTCATAACCTCTCTCTATATAAAGGGGAGTATGATTCTTTTTGAAATTATTTCCATTATTTCTTTTCTTAACATGGTATCAAAGTGGGGTGAGTCTAAGGCTCTTCGCGCTCTAGTATCTTCCCACCATCAAACCCGGGCCTGTTTGGTTGGAGGAATAATTAGGAGAGATAAAAAAGGAATGTAAAAGAGTAGGAGGAATTAGAGGTTTTTATTCCACCTAGGTGTTTGGTTGTGTTTGTTGTCACATCAAAGAATTAGAAGTATTTATTCTGCCTGAGGTGTTTAGTAAGAGGAATAAACAAATTTTATGTGGTGAAATTGAGAGAGAGAGAGAGAGAGAGAGAGAGAGAGATGAGAGAGGCGGAATAAACCAGCGGAATAAATGAATTCTACCTCTTCGGCGGAATTCGTTTATTCCGAAATCCACCTCTCAATTCCAGAATCAGCTGACGTTGGAATAAAAGCTGCCAAACTCGGAATTCGGCCCTAATTCCCCCTCTATTCCACCAACCAAACAGCCCCGGAGAAAAAAGATATCTTTCTACTTCATCTCTTCCACATCCGTTACATCTTCGCCGGAAGCCCACAGCACCGCCAGCAGCAAGGCCAACAGCATCGTCAGCTTCAACCCTGCACCCAGCACCACCCCCAACTCTGTCGCAGGGGCTGCTGCAGTGCTGCCAAGTGTTGCTGCAGTGCCTGCAATGGCACAAGGGGCCCTTGCTAGTGCCTCTGGTGGCCTTCTAGGGGAGTTCTTTTGTCTCTCCTGCCCCTGTTTCTCCTCCCTCGGGTCGTGTGCAGATCTGATGTGATCTGATGCCCTCCCTACTGCTTGATTTGGATGCTGCATCTGATGTATTGAGTTCTGATTTTCCCTTTGTTGGTCTTCTTCTGATTTCTCATGACCTCATTTGGACCATCTACTACTTTTGAAGCTAAGCCTATGGCTTCCTCTACCTCGGTAGTAATTCAAGACAGCTCTATAAAACTTAATGGTGCCTAAAACTACCTCTTATGTCTCAGGCATTTAGGATCTTCATTGGAGGACAGAAGAAATTATACATCTTGACAAAGAGTCCTCCTAGGACTTAGTCGTTGGAGTTCAAGAGATGGGAACAAGACAACTATTTGGTGATGAATTGGTAGATGAATAGCATCGAGCCTCAGATCGTAGCCAATCTCCTATATAAGAGGACTCCTAAGGAGAGCTGAGAGAGCCTGGCGAAGAAATTCTCCCATAAATCCAACAATGCCCGTATCATAGACATCTACCATCGGATCTGGTCCACGTCTCAGGGGGAGCAATCATTGGTTGATTATTATACTGAGATGGAGGCATTCTTTGACATAGGACCGAATTGTGAGAGAAATGGGATAGTTATCCCTGCTCAAAGGGTGTCATCAACAGGTAGGTTTTTTGTTGTCACAAATATGAAAAGGCAAGATCAACAAACAAATAAAAAAAAGATAACAGATGCTCAATTCAGTTATTTACATGGAGAAGGAACAATGAAGAAACTTCAACATCATTCAGATGGTTTTCGAGATTTTACTGCCAAACTAGCCCTCTAGATTATTGTTCTGTCCAAACTCCCCTAGATAGATATCTAGAGAGAGAGAGAGAGAGAGAGCTCCTCCTCGGTGGGAGTGCCTCTCGTGTCTCTGTTCACAACCGTTGTTTGGTCACCAAAATCATGACCCAATTCTTTGCTACAGCAGCAGAGGTCACGTTTTGATCTGAAAGCCCATCATTAACAAAATTGATTACCTCATGTGCACACTCTTCCACCACTTCTTAGGAAAGCGAGATCGAACCTGAAGGTGTCCGAGGAGAAGAAACAATGGAGAGGTAGGCCACGGAGGTCGACCCCCCCTTCGATACCAGAGGTCGACCCTCCCGCTGGGGTTCTCTTCCCCCAGGGCGACGCCGATCACGGGGGAGATGGGAAGATCGCGCTCGAAGCACTCGACGGAGAGGTACGTGACGGAGTAGCGGCGGTGGAGGGCCAGGACGGCGGCGGTGGGGACGAGGAGGAGGTAGGGTCATCAGTTTACGGTCCCGGGGGTTGCTACAAAAGGGAAAATGCTTCAAAATAAGCCACGCTCTTTTCAATATTTACGGAAGGTGACGACAACCCAATCCGCCACGTTTATAGAAACACAAGAAAGCAAGGTCATGGTTGATCTCCTAGTTTGATCATATGGAAGTCTTTTTCTACTAAAGAAGTTGCATTGTATCAGAATTTTATATAAACATGCAGTTAGAATTTTATATAAATGTATAGTTAAAATTTTTATTATAAGTAGTAAAGTAATAATAATATTTTTTTAAACATATATAAAATCAATAATTGAAAATTATATCAAAATTCAACACCAGAACAAATGTACGAATCTCAAAATATAATAAGCTAAACCCATCATACTTAAACCTTTAACTCATGTAGCATGTGGAGCATTGAAAGAACCCAAACTACATGCTAGAGAAGATGATTGAAGTGTCAAATCAAGACATCGATGTAAGACATAAGAACAAGTAAAGGTAGAAATTGGTGCTTACTTATGATGGCAATGGCGATGGGAAGGTGAAAACCTTGGACTCCCATACTTTGTGAAGAGACCCCCCTCTCTCTCCTCCAACAATCAGAGTCTCCATCCTCTCCATTTCCGTGACTTATTGAGTGGCGAAGGGAGAAGCATAAGATGCTCCACGAGAGCAATTTGGTCCTCTTTCTCTTTCCATTTTTAAACCTTTGGGTGTTCCTTGCAATTTTTAAAAGAGCACCGGGTAATTCACACGAAATCTCACAAGATTCCACGTAGGGAATTCATATGTGGGATTTCAAGAAAATGACAATGTTGAAAGAGGGTCCCACTCAGGAGGATGGAAGCCTATGTTAGATTGGGTGGGGGGGGGGGCATCTAATTCATCGTAAATTCATTTATAGATAAATGTTTCACGTGTAACATTTGCCAAATTGGTATTTACATTTTGCACACTTGAGAACATTGGTCCACTTTATTGTTGGAGAACACAACATTTATATTGAAATGGAGATTAGTATTAGTGGTATAGATGTTTGCAAAATAGATGAGTAGTTGATGTAATGCCTAAATCATCAATAACTTTGGTTGAACAAGCGGTCCCTACAAATGGGGGGATTCATAAATTCTTTGATTAATGCCTCTTCCGCTCCCTTCCTTCCCTCTCTCGAGAACCTTTTTAAACCCTAACCTTCCTTCCACCATTGGTTAGCCCCCCCTCTCTATATCCTAGCATGGATCTTTAATGTATATTTGTACTATCACCTCTTGCCATCTTCCCCTATTGGTATGGGATTTTGGGGATCTTCAGTTGTTGCTGTGGCCGACGTGGCTGTTAGTGGATGACCATGGTGTGTGTTCTCACTATGGACATGATCTCATTGTTGATGGATGCTATTGGTGGAGAGTCTTTACTAGTGATTTATGTTTGACTCAAAGGGTGATGTCACCTCCATCTTCGACTGTAGATTTGCCTCATCTCCACCTCTTCTCCCATTTGTGATTATTATTGTTGACATCTATGTTAGGTTTCAAGTATTGTTATTGTTGATACGTTGATGTGGTTTGTTATCTTTGATTATGATCTTGGGTTGGAGATGTGCATGTATCAGAGCTTTTTAGTTGTCATTGTGCCCATCTTAAGTTAGCATCTCCAAGTAGAAATTTACACCATTACATCTGGTGTCCTGCTTTGGAGGATCTCTGTTACGACACGGTTCCTGGATCCCTACAAGATCCGAAACCAGCTCGCCTCGACTAATCCCAAGACCTAGTCGTCCAATGAGAAATAACCAAAAGCAGGAAATAAACCACATTCACACATGCAATATAACTAGCAGAAGGAAAAACGAAACAGTAAAGTAAAGCAACTGTCTCAAAAGTAGTACATGCCACCACAACAACAACAGAAAACAGAAAATAGAAAGTAACGAGAACAATAATTTTAAAGTCCAGTACTCACAACTACAGCAGAAACAAAGAATTGGAAAAAAACTATTACGGCTGAGCTCGGCTGGGCTTAGTTCCCTCTGCAGCCGGAAACTCGAGCTGCTCAACTCCTAGTCCTGAATCGGGTTACGAAAAGATGGAGTCAGCGAACGCTGAGTAGAGTGATTTTACATTATTTATGTGTAAGTAAAGTAAGAACAACAAGAAGGTTTTATTCTCATTTATATTTATCTCATTTATGTATTTCTGGTTCATCTATTTCACAAAGTATCCGAGTATTTCTTGATCTTGCTTGTTCCCCGTGGGAACGATCTTGATTGCATTATTTTCTGTGGAGTAGAAGATACACATGGTGCTCTTCTGACCAGGAGAGTCCCCCACGATAGTCCTACACCTAATCAACCACCCCAAGGTCATTATCGCGATGTAGCGGTGACTATAGCATGCGTGATAAGCACGCCGGTAACTACCCTGCACTGGCACGTGATGTTACGACCCGGTTCCCGGATCCCTATAGGACTCGAGACTGGCTCACCTCGACTAATCTCAAGACCTAGTCGTCCAACAAGAAATAACCAAAAGCAGGAAAATTAAACCACATTCACACATGCAATATAACTAAGCAGAAGAAAAGTACAAAGTAATAAAGAAGGTAGAACAACTGTCTCAAAACATAGTTCATGGCACCACAACAACAACAGAAAACGTAAAGGAAACAAAAAGTAACAGGAACAGTAAACTATGTGTCCATTACTCACTACAATAGTAGAAAAGCGAAAGAGCTGAAAA
Organism: Thalassia testudinum; assembly: GCA_037157565.1. Lineage (NCBI taxonomy): Eukaryota > Viridiplantae > Streptophyta > Magnoliopsida > Alismatales > Hydrocharitaceae > Thalassia > Thalassia testudinum. The sequence goes on from JAZHRO010000036.1 coordinate 142,325,923, forward strand.
GTTACTACGGCTGGGCTCGGCTGAGCCCAGCACCCTCTGCAGCTAGAAATTCGGGCTGCTCAACTCTTGGTCCTGAACAGTGTTATGAAAAGACAGGGTTAGCGAACACTGAGTAGAGTGGTGTTTACATTATTTAAGTGTAAGTAAAGTAAAACAACAATAGGTTTATTTCCCATTTCTATTTATCTCATTTATGTGTTTCTGGTTAATTTATTTCTCAAGTATCCAAGTATTTCTTGATCTTGCATGTTTCCCGTGGGAACGATATTGATTGCAGTCTTTTCCATAGAGTAGAAAGTACACGTGGTGCTCTCCTAGTCGGGAGAGTCCCCCGTGGTAGTCCTACACCCAATCAACCACCTTAAGGTCACTGTCAAGATGTAGCGGTGACTACGGCACGCGACATAAGCGTACGGGTAGCTACCCCGCACTGACACGCGGTCAGTCATTTCCACTAGTGGGTACGCCCAAAGTACAGCACGAAGCAATATATGGCATTGCCCTCTTAGAGCAGGGGTCTCGCCCCTCCATAGTCTACGCACCCTCGTCTGACTACCCCGGTTTACCCAAAGAGCCTAACAAAGTCAATCTAGGATGGCTAGCTGAACCCTGGGCCCCATGGGATGGCTAGCTTCCTCCATACACTAATAGCACGCCTCAGTACCACGTGCGCGAGGGCCAACAAGAGTTGGTGTAGAGTGGCCAATCCTAACCCCGGGTCTCAACCCAAGGGAGGCTAGCTCCGTTCTACACTAAAAAGGGACAGTTGCTCTCCTTGGTACCGCGTACACAAGAGCCAGCACACTTCCCGTCTACATTCCAGATTTCCTTTCATCCATAGGAGTTCTACTCCTAATTCCCCGTAGGGTTCATGTGAAATTGCACTAGAGGGGAGGTGAATAGTGAAATTATAGAGTATTGTAATACAACAAATTCAATCACACAATATACTCAATTATTTTTAGGTGGAAACCCAAGATGGGTGAAAACCACCACCTAAGCCAATCTCTTGACTTAGGATTTTCGATCACAAGGTGATCAATCCACTAACCACACTACTTAAACGAGGGTAGTGTACCTCAATTACAATTCCCACCTCTGATCCCTAAACGGAGGTTTCTCTCTTCAAAATGAAGAGACGGGGATCCGACAGGCCGGATACCCAAAATACAGAAATTAAGAAGTAAAAATAACACCTATAGAGCACCCCAATAATTTAGTTGCTTTCTTATCTACTCAGCATGAAAAGAACTCCCTGATGATTTGCAGAACAGAGCGAGCCAGGAGTATGGATTTGCCCTTTGATCAGAGTATTAGCACAGCACAAGGGCAAGATGGAGCTTAGAGTAGTGAGCTAGAGATTTTTCTAATGGAATTGTATCTCAAGAGGTGTGTCTTTCCTAAGAGGAGTTGTAGTCTATTTATAGGCAAGTTTGGAACCTTCAAGAACACTTGGGGAGCTCTTCTAGCTGTTGGAAACAAATCCCAAGAGTTTAGGACGAAATCCACACAAAATCAGGGCAATGATGAGTCTGACAGCAACATCAGACGTCTAATTATAGTATCAGACGTCTTACAGGACGTCTGATTTTTCCTATGGTCGTCTAATATTGCAGGACATCCTTAACTGACTCTATTGGATCAAAAGAAGGACGTCTGATATTATATCATAAGACGTCTGATTATTTCACTGGACGTCTAATGAATGGTGCATTCGTTCCTGTTATCATCAGATCCAAACAGGGTTCTAGGTTTAGAGGATCGGACGTCGTTATGGACGTCTGATAACATTACCAGACGTCTGTAAACCTAAATACTCTTCCTTCCTCCTTCTGCCAAAAGATTATGTGGCCGTAGAGAGATACGCACAGAAAATCATGGCCAACGGTTCAAAGGCAGACGTCTGTAAGTGTTTCCGGACGTCTGGAAATTCTTTTTCCTACACAAGGTCTAACGGTTAGTATGAGGACGTCTGGGTAAAGAATCAGACGTCTGTGAAAGGTTATCGTCGTCTGAAAGTGAAGTCCTTCGACTGATGTTTATGAGGAGATAACAAAGGCAGAAATCTTTGAAATTAGACGTCTGATACACATGTCAGACGTCTTAAAGTGGAAAATCAGACGTCTGGCATTTGTCCTGGACGTCTGATAAAAGTATAAGTGTTGGGTTTTTGTTTCTAATTTATCCTAAGTGTAGAGAGCCTAAGTTGGCTATTTATAGGTTTTGTTCGGGGGCTCTTTACAATATTTCTAGACTCAAATAAAATGAAAATTACAACCTTTGAAAGTTTACATGAAAAATCCTAAGACCTAATACTTATGCTACTCGTCTTTACGCTTTTAATCTCCCGTCTTGGAAAGCTTTTTGAAATCCTGCAAATATGTTATTACAGAGAGAAAATAATATGCTACGCTTTATTTTTTATTTCATTTTCTTCATTTTGTAAAATCATCAAAATATTATATCGGGTGGTTGAACTAACATCATGATCATATTCATATCATTTGTCCAGGGCTAGATCTCATGTTTCATAACTCGTTCCTCATCCATATACAGGCAGCTCGTATTTTCATAATTCAGTTCTCAATCATATCATGCAACTTGTGGTTTCACAGTTCAATTCTCATTTACATATAGGTAGCTCGTATTTTAACATGCATCTCGTAATTATACTAAAGGCATTTGCTAGCAATTTATCTTAACCATGCATTCAAGAAAACAGCACAGCTCAAACAGGCTCATTCATTTCTACCCTAGGGTTCATTCCACATCCTAGAGTTCAATCCAATTATTCCAACCAAGCACATTCTTATTAAATATTAACAACTGAATTAAACCACTCTACCGGGTATCACGGGAGGAATAGGAGCATGTGTTGTAGATCTTGTCGTCTCCGCAAGCCCCGAACATGCCACCGGCTGGTAACCTGTACCAGCGACCAATGTACATTAGACAAGCTCAAAATAGTAGATACTTGACACGAACACGTAGAAGAACTCGAGTGGAAAACAACGGTACTTCCTTTGCGGAAATCCGATTCTGTTTGGGCCTTAAACAGGCCAAAAATGCGGTTACTGACCAGAAATCAGATGTCAGGGACTAATCTCAGATGTCTTAAAAGACGTCAGAACTCATATTGTGTTCCCTACGGCTGATCAGACGTCTAAACTCCCTTTGCGACCGTCTGGGGGCAGTTCCAGACGTCAAACAAGGTCTTCGATCGTCAAAAAGTACCTCCGGACGTTGGGTGCCATGATCAGACGTCCAAAAGTACTTGGGAAAGCGCACCGCATGCCTTCCCAAAGCCTGCACCTGCGTACAAACACCCGCAGTCGCAATGGTCAGCCCACATCCCCTGCACTGCGAAATGCATGGCGCAGGAAGATACATACCTTACGATATACGTGCTTTTAGACGTCCAACCTCAGCTTCGGACATCCAGGTGCCTCGCCAGTTGTCTGGACTTCACTCCAGACGTCTGATACTAGAAACTTCCAATATCAGAACCTCCTCGCAGCTCTCCCCGCTCACACCTCCACCCGCAGCGGCAGCTCCAGCAACTACAAGAGCTTGAGCAGCTCCTCACCGACTCCTCCTATCTCCCACGAGCTCCTCCTCGAGCTCAAGCAAGCTCCCGCGGTCGTCTTCCTCCTCCCCCACTCTCACTCCCTCGCACTCTCTTGCTCTCGCTCCTCCCCGCTCTCCTCTCGCTGATGGCTCTCCTTCCTTGTCGCGACTGCAATAGAGACGGAGGGGAATGTGGCTGTCGTAGGAGAAGGTGGAGGTGGCGGTGGCTGTGGTGTGAGGAGAGGAGAGAAGGGAGGGGGTTTATATAGGAGAGGGGTTAGGGTTCGAGTGAGGGATAAAGAGAGAGAGCGGGTCTCTGCGCGCCGTCCGTACGCAGAGTGCACAGCGTAGTACGAAAATCTTAGTTTCAGACGTCCGGGTACGTGTCTAGACGTCTTATTTGACTAAAAATGTAACAGGTCATTACACGCGGTCAGTCATTTCCGCTAGCGGGTACACCTAAGGTACAACACGAAACAGTATAAGGCCTTGCCCTCTCAGAACAGGGGTCTCACCCCTCCACAGTCCGTGTACCCTCGTCCAACTACCCCGGTTTGCCCAAAGGGCCTAAAAGTCGGTGTAGGTTGGCTAGTCCTAACCCTGGGCCCCATGGGGCGGCTATCTCCCTCTCTACACTAGTAGCACGCCTGGATACTACGTATGCGAGGGCCAACAGGAGTCGGTGTAGAGTGGTCAATCCTAACCCCGGGTCTCAACCCAAGGGCGGCTAGCTTCGCTCTACACGAAAAGGGAACAGTCGCTCTTCTTGGTACCATGTATTCAAGGTCTAACACACTTCCCGTCTACATTCCAGGTTTCCAACTAACCACAGGAGCTCTACTCCTAATTCCCCGTAGGGTTCATGTTCATGTTCACCTCATTTATTCCGATCCAGATTCCACCATTCACAATTCAGTTCTTATTTATATACAAGCAGCTCGTGTTTCCATAATTTAATACATGCAACTGGTGATTTCATAGGTAATTGTTCATAAATTACAGGCAGCTCATAATTATATTGCTAACAGTTTAGCTAAAACATACATGCAAGTACATCATACAGCCCAAAGGATTCATTCATTCCTCTATCCTAGGGTTCATGCCACATCCTAAGGTTCCATTTGACTATTTCCACAAGCACATTCTTATGAAATATTATTAACAGAATTTAAACCACTCTACTAGACAATTTGGGAGTAATGGGGGCTCGAACCGTAGACCCAGGCATCTCTGCGAGCCTCAAACACACAACAGGCTAAAACCCTACACCAAGGAATATATCACAAAAGGAGGGTTCAGAACAGTATACAAAGGTCTCTAGTATGTAGAGAAACTCGCAAGGAAACTACAGGTACTTTGCTTGCATAAAACGAACCCCGATCAAACCCCAAATAGGTCAAAAATGTGCCTACTGTCCAAAATCAGACATCTGGGAACCTGTACCAGTGGCAAATTTACATCAGACGAGCTCAAAATAGTAGATACTCAACACGAACACGTAGAGAAACTCGAGTGGAAAACAGTAGTACTTCGTTTGTGGAAATCCAATTCCGTTTGGGCCCTAAACGGGCCAAAAACACGATTACTGTCTAAAATCAAACGTCTTAAAAGATGTCAGATCTTACCTTTCACTTTCTGTGGTTGTCTCAGACGTCCAGACTCCCTCTGCAACCGTCTGGAGGTAGCTCCAGACGTCGAACGAAGCCTCCGGTCGTCTGGAAGTACTTTCGGATGTCTGGTGACGTAATCAGACATCCAAAAGTGCCTGGAAAAGCGCACCGCGTGCCTTCCCAAAGCCCTCACCTGCGTACGAAAACCCGCAGACCCATTAACGGCCAAACATCTCCTATGCTACAATCTGCATGGTGAAAAGTAACGCAGGAAGATACGTACCTCGCGCGATATTGTGCTTTCAGACGTCCGGCTTCAGCTCCGAACATCCTGCTACCTCTTGATAAACGCCAATTTATCATCATTCTTATGCATTAAAACAAACCTAGCTCTTAGGATTTTACTCCACAAACGGGTTTTTGGGCTGCATTTAGGCATAAATTAGGTTAGGCATGCATTGCATTTTTTATTGTCTTTTTGATATGTTTTTGTGAGTGTTAGGGATGAACAGATATACAGATCCCTAAAACACTAGCACTCATGAAGGCAAATGGTGAAGGAGAAGCTCAGACTAGCTGGAACTCAGCTTGATCCAGCTCACCACAGCTGGAACCTAGCTCACTTGAACTAGGGTTAGCTCATCCCAGCTCCATTCAGCTAATCTCAGCTGAATGGCAGCTTGAGAGAGTTCATCTTAGCTTACCCTAGCTCAAGTCAGCTCAGATCCAGCTCAACTTAGTTTATTCTAGCTCATCTCAGCTCCCACTAGTTCACAGGGAGCTCTAGCTAGCTCAGCTGAGTTGACAAGAGTTTACCTCAGCTCAGACCCAGCTACATCCAGCTCCACTCAACTCCAGCCAGCTGAAGAAGAACTCATCCCAGCTCAGGAAGCTCAAGTCCAGCTCCCGGGGACTCAGCTTAGCTCAACTCAGTTGAGCTAAGCTACCTTAGCTGCCTCAACCAGCTTGATCCTCCCCGAGAGCACTAGACCCAGCTCACCTCAGCTCATTATGGTAGAAGCCAGCTCACTTTAACTTGGCTTAGCAGCTAGCAAAGAGCTAGCAAGCTAAGCCAGCTAGAATAGCTCTATGCCAGCCTCTTCAGCAGCTGCCAGCTCCAGTTCCAGCTCCAGGCTTCTCCTCCTCAGCTCCTCTCTTCAAACCTTAGCTTACATTACCTACTCCTCTACTTCATAGCTAGCTAAGCTAGCTTAGCTTAGCTTAGCTAGCATCCAACTCCTTGGCCATCCACCACCTTCAACTCAACCCTAGCTAGCTCCATCAACTAAGCTCACCTAAGCTAGCTATCCTACTCCAAGTTGGCGCCACCACCATCACACCCCTTCACCCCATCACCACTACCAAAAGCCACCTATTTTCCCTCCAAAATAACCTTCTAGAACCCTTTCCTTTTGGCGCCGACTTTCCCTCCAAAATTCCCTTCATGTCCACCATACACCTCTCCTTAAATCCATCTCCACCATCCACCTGACCCCCCTTCTAGAAGACCCTAGGTTGGCACCAAAATGGTGGTGTCTCTCCACCACCAAAAGCCACCAACACCACCATAACCACCCCCTTTAGCACCCCTTGGGTTGGCGCCAAATGCCCTTGGCCATAGGATCACCAACCACCTCCATCCTTCCATCCTAGCCCTCCATTTCAAGGGGCACCTTAACCCCCCATCCTACCCTATAAAAAGACCACTACCCACCACCATTCAAGGCATCCTTGACTAGCAAATTCACTCTCATATTCCACCTAGAAACCCACGTCCAAGAGAGAAGAAGAAGAAGAAGATTAAGGGGATATTCTGTCCCCTTGGTGCCTTCCCCTCTTCCCTTCTCTCTTGGGTCATGCCAACCAAAGGAGAAGCCAGGCAAGGAAGGAATTCGAGGATTCTTTTCAAGATTGGGATCCACCAACCTTGGAGCAAGAAGCCTTCTTCTTCACCATCTATCTAGAGGATTTGTGTTTGCTTTTCTTATTTGCAATTTTCTAGTAGTAGAAGCATTCCTCTACTAGGCCTTTTTGTAAAACATTTTTTCATTTATCTAGTTGCATTCTTTGCAATTTCTTATTTGCATTTCTACTTGCTTTGTTTTTAGCATTCTTCACTCCCCCTCCCTAATTATTCTAAGCCTCCACTTGCCTAGAGTGAGCTTAGGGAGAGGTTCTACTTGCCACTTTAAAAGTAGTTTATTAAATTTGAAGTGTAAATCACCTTCCCGCCACCATTTCGCATGTTGTCTTAATTTAAAAACAAAAAAATGATATATTGAAAAATACCAAAAAGAAAGTTGAGATTTGTATTTCAAGCAAGAGAATCAATTTTGCAAACATTTGGCCTCCTTGGATGACCCTAGATACTCCCCTATCTAGGAATATAAATTTAAGAGTTGATCGGTTTTGCCCGTTACAACGACATATTTAACATACCGCATGAAATCGCTATCACCTCTCTAGACATCTGGTCGATGCTCTAGACATTTGATACCGGAAAACTTCCAGTACTAGAACCTCCTCCGCGACACTCCTCTCCTCGCAACGCCACCCACAGCGCACCGCACCAGCTTTAGCAGCTGCAGAGGGCCAGGAGGCTACCTCCTCGCGCGTGCGCCGGCCGCCGGCCATGCAAGCTTCGTCGGGGTCTCGAAGGTCCTCCGACCTCCTCCCTTACGCTCTTCCTTCCTCTCTCCCTCTCATTCTCCCTTGCCACAACCGCACAGGGAGGACGCTAGAGGTGGTGGTGGCTGGTGGTGAGGGGGTGAGGGTAGTGAGAAGAGGGTTTAAATAGAGTGGATTTAGGGTATAAGGGGTGAGGGGCGTGGAGGAGAGAGAAGCTCTGCGCGCCGCCCGCGCGCAGAGCACAAAGAAACATATGAAAATTCTCACTTTCAGATGTCTGGGTCTATGTCCAGACGCCTTATCCGACTAAAAAGGCAATGGGTCAATTCAACATAACAAACTTAAAGGAAGTTTCATCCCCGAAACTTGAGCTAGCTAGGGTGTGGAAAAAGGAACGTAAAAATGCACAACAAACTTAAAGAGGACCGAAGTAGGTCCGAAGAGACGTACCCTCAAAAAGTTCAGGGTACCGCTCTTGCATTGCCGCTTTAGGCTCTCAGGTCGCCTTCTCGTATCGCTGGCTTCTCCATAGAACCTTCACCAGTGGTACTTGCTTCCGTCTCAAACTCTGGATGGCTCTGTCTAGTATATGTACTGGCCTCTCGGGATAGGTCAGGTCGTCCCCTACCTCGATGCTCTCGTGGCTCAGAACGTGACTGGGATCGGCGACGTACTTCTTGAGATTGGATACCTGGAACACGTCGTGCACTCCAGAAAGCTGGGGAGGAAGGGCAAGCAGGTAAGCAACGGGTCCTACCCGCTCCATGACCTCAAAGGGCCCCACAAACCTCGATGCAAGCTTCCCCTTCACCCCAAAATACTGCAAGCCCTTCATGGGCAAAACACAGAGAAAGGCGTGATCCCCAACCTCGAACTACACCTCTCTGCGCTTCCGGTCAGCGTAGCTCTTCTGCCTGCTCCTGACAGTGTGGAGTCATCTGTGGATCTGCTCTATCACCTCATGACTCTGCCGAATCAACCTGGGACCAACCTCCTACTTGGTCCCCACCTCGACCTAACTTAAGAGTGCAGTACACCTCCGTCCGTATAGAGCCTCGTAAGGTGCCACGCCGATGCTCGAGTGGTAACTGTTATTGTATGCAAACTCTACTAGGGGTAAATGCTTCTCCCAGGAGCCTATCTAGTCTAGTACACAGACATGCAGAAGGTCCTCAAGTGTCTGTATGGTGCGCTCTGATTGCCCGTCCGTCTGGGGGTGGTAGACAGTACTAAACCTTAAACGTGTCCCCAAGGCTTGCTGAAACTCAGCCCAAAATTGGGAAGTAAAATGAGTATCCCTGTTGGATACGATATCACATGGGACTCCGTGCAGGCGCACCACATCTCTGATGTATCTCTCCGCTAGCTATGCTGGCCCAAAAGTGACTCGGATCGGCAGAAACCGTGTCATCTTCATCAACCGGTCTACGATCACCAAAACTGCATTGTGTCCCCACTGGGTAATAGGTAGACCCACCACCAAGTCCATGGTGATGCTCTCTTACTTTCACTCTAGTACAGGAAGTAGCTGCAATGGCCCTGCAGGCCTCTGGTGCTCAACCTTCACCTGCTGGCATACCAAACACTACTGAACAAACATACCAACATCTAGCTTAATCCCTCCACCAAAAGTCGCACCACAAATCATGGTACATCTTTGTGTTCCTGAGATGTATGGTGAACCTGGACCCATGCGCCTCTGTCAGAAGCTCTCTCAACAACTCCTTGTCCCTAGGAACACACAGACGTCCCATCATACGCAGAATCTCGTCTGAGAAGGAAAAGTCTCTTGGGTCCCCTGTCAACACCCTGTTTGGCAGAGTCTATAAGTACGGATAGGCCATCTGCTCTATGATGATGCATTCTATCAGCTCTAGTTGTGACCATCGCGTCACTGTCACACAATACCCCTAGGACTCCCGGGGTCGCCAACTACCCAACTCCTCCATGAGTCTCCAACTCTGTGCTTGTAAGCTGGCCAAGTGGGCGGGTGCCTTCTGGCTCAAGGTGTCGGCCACCACATTGGTCTTCCTTGGGTGGTAGGAGATGCTACAGTCGTAGTTCTTCAAGAGCTCTAACCAATGTCCCTGTCTCATGTTAAGCTCCTTCTGGTCAAACAAGTACCTGAGGCTCTTATGATCTGTGAAGATCTCGAATCTCTCACCGTAAAGGTAGTGCCTCCATGTCTTCAACGCGAAGACAACTACTGCCAGCTCCAAGTCATGGGTAGGGTAGCTATGCTCACGGGGCTTCAGTTGTCGCAAAGCTTAAGTGACAACGTGACTTCGCTGCATGAGCACACCCCCTAACCCCTGCAACGAAGCGTCAGTGTAAACCATAAACCCACCACTGCTATCTAGGATGGTAAGTACAGGAGCTGAAGTCAGTCTCTCCTTCAACTCCTGAAAACACGCCTTACACTCGTCTTTCCATGCAAAGGGTATGTTCTTCCAGGTCAGCTGGGTCATAGGACACGCAATCTGAGAGAATCCTCTGATAAATCGCTGGTAATAACTTGCCAGTCTCAAAAAGCTGTGTATCTCTGTCACTGTGCGTGGCCTCTCCCACCTGAGTACACCCTCTACCTTAGCTGGATCTACAACCAATCCATCTCCTGAAATCATGTGGCCTAAGAAGGTCACTTGTCTTAACCAAAACTCGCACTTGCTGTACTTGGCATACAGCCTGCGTCGCCTCAAGGTATCTAGGATCATGCGTAAATGCTGTCAATGCTGCGCCTGATCCCGCTAGTAAACGAGTACGTCGTTGATGAACACTGCCATAAACTGGTCTAAGTACGGCCTGAAAACACGGTTCATTAAATCCATAAAGGCAGTGGGGGCATTGGTCAGCCCAAACGGCATGACCAAAAACTCGTAGTGCCCGTACCGAGTACAGAAAGCTATCTTGGAGACGTCGGTTTTCCTAATCCTTAACTGGTGGTAACCTGACCTCAAATCTATCTTGGAGAACGCTGTGGCATCTCGTAACTGGTCGAAGAGGTCGTCAATCCTTGGTAGGGGATACTTGTTCTTGACAGTGACCCTATTCAGCTGTCGGTAGTCAACACAAACTCGCAGGGTACCGTCCTTTTTCACAAATAGCACTGGGGCTACCCATGGGGATACACTGGGCCTCCTAATGCCTTTCTCCAATAGGTCCTGTAGCTGTGACTTGAGCTCTCGCAGCTCAAGCGATGCCATTCGGTACGATGCAGTAGAAATGGGGCTAGTCCTCTGTACCAGTGAAATCTCAAACTCGATCTCATGCTCAAGCGGTAGTCCTGGTATCTCCTCTAGAAAGACGTCGGAGTACTCGCAAACCACCGGGACACTCTAAAAGTCAACCACGGGGCTAGGCTCTGCCATTACATAGGCCAAAAAGCCCTCACACCCCTGGCTCAAAAGCCTGGCCGCCCGAAGCATAGAGATGCACCTGAAACCTCCGTCCACCGGCTGTCTGTGAAACTCAAAGGGACGCAACTCCGGTATGGAGAAGACGATCTTCCTTCCGAAATAGTCCACCAGGGCGTGATAGGCGGACAGTTAGTCCATTCCTAGGATCACGCCAAAGTCCTCCATCTGGATCACAATCAGGTCAGTGAGGAAGCTGTGTCCTCCTATACTAACTTCGCAGTCCGTGTAGACCTCCTCAGCTATAAACAACTGACCACCTGGACCTCTGATCACAAATGGATCCTCTAACAGTACATTGCCCTGCCTCAAAGTGACAACAAAACTCGTATCGATGAAAGAGTGTGTGGTGCCAGAATCAAAAAGTATGTACACTAATCTTCCAGAAATAGTAACTATACCTACCACCACAGAACCCGAAGCCCTGGCATCTCCGTGTGTTAGAGCGTTGATACGCCCCTCAGCTCTCGGTGCAGACGAAGCAGCTACACTCTGGGTCGAGCGAGCAGCAGCTGGTCGGTACCCTCCTTGTGACTGCTGTCCTCCCCCATGTGCATGGTGACCACGACCGCCAACACGGCCTCCAACACTCGGTGAGGGGAGCATCTCCTGTGCTCTGGCCCTAGATGGGCAGTCCCTCCTGATGTGGCCTAGATGGCCACACTGGTAGCAGAGGGGTACATGACCTCCTCCCTCACTAGGTCCCTGTTGGCAACTAGGTGGGGGTCCGGTGCTGGCAACTGGGCCCTGTTTGGGGCCCCCAAAGGCCACTGGTGGCTCCTGCGGACACCATGTGCCTCCTCTCCCGACAGCCCTGAGAGTACTCTGGCTGGTAGGGCCTCTTCCGTTCGTTGTCAGTGTCTCGCGCGAACAAGTTGGTCTCCTCGTAAGTCATGGCTACCTCGACCATACGAGAGAAAGTGGGCAGCTTCAGGGGTTTTACATACCCCCGAATCGCAGGTTGAAGCCCCTAGTAAACCTCCATAGGCGCTCCTCCTTAGTAGACACAGCTGTCGGGGTGAAACGTGACAGCTCCAGGAAACGTGTGCGGTACACGCTAGCCATCATCATCCCTTGGCGGAGAGTGTAGAACTCCCGCCTCTTCTAGTCTTGCTAGGTCTACGGAAAGTACAACTTACAGAAGAGAGCCACAAACTTGTCCCACGTCGGCTCTCTCCCTTCTTGGCCTCTGACTGCCCTCCACCACCTGTGTGCTGCTCTCTCTAGCTGGTACGTGGAAAAGGCCACGTGGCACTCCACAGGAGGGCGAAGGGTGTCGAACACCTTCCTATCTGCTCTAGCCAGTCCTCCACCTAAGACGAGCTCTCATCCCCCTTGAAGGAGGGGGGCTTCAGCTTTCGGAACTGTCCGAAAAGTTCGTGGTGTAGCTGCAGTGGGGGAACGGGCACGCCTTAAGGCAAGGAGGGCTCGTGCTCGAAAGTGTCAGAGTGGTGGAGGTGGTGGAGGATCACCCCCTCCTCCTACTCGTCCGATGCTGCGACGGTCTCTCTATCCCACTGAGGACTCCCCCTCCACGTCCTCAGGAAGAGGTGCCTGAGGAGGTTGGTGGAGCTCCTTTCGCATGATGACTCTGATCAGCTTGGCGAGATCCTGGGCCTGAATGCCCGGGAGGAGAGGTGAGTCAACTGGTGCCTCAGGTCCAGAACCTCCACCCCTCCAACCTTGTCCACGGTCACGACCTACCTCGGGAACTCCCTGACGAGGCATCTCCTGCAAGGAGACGCAAGAGATGGAACAAGAGTTGTCAACGGTATAGGATTACATCAAGAAAAAGCCTAAAAAACGAATATCAAAGTGGCACGTTGCGGTGGCTATCCTACTTATATGCACATGAGTGGTTATTCTCGGACCAATTGGTTCATTTCTCGGGACGACCTTACTCTAATACCTTCTTGTTATGACCCGATTCCTGGATCTCTACAGGACCCGAGACCGGCTGGCCTCGATTAATCCCAAGACCTAGTCGTCCAACGAGAAATAACCAAAAGCAGGAAATAAACCACATTCACACATGCAATATAACTAGCAGAAGGAAAAATGAAACAGTAAAGGAAAGTAAAGCAACTGTCTCAAAAGTAGTACATGCCACAACAACAACAACAGAAAACAGAAAGTAACGGAAACATTAATTTTAAATTCCAGTACTCACAACTACAGCAGAAACAAAGAACTGGAAAGAAACTACTGCGGCTGAGCTCGGCTGGGTCCAGCTCCCTCTGTAGCCGGAAATTTAAGGTGCTCAACTCCTGGTCTTGAACAGGGTTACGAAAAGACAGAGTCAGCGAACGCTTAGCAGAGTGGTTTTATATTATTTATGTGCAAGTAAAGTAAGAACAACAAACAGGTTTTATTCTCATTTCTATTTATCTCATTTATGTATTTCTGGTTTATCTATTTCACAAAGTATCCAAGTATTTCTTTATCTTGCTTGTTCCTCGTGAGAACGATCTTGATTGCAGTCTTTTCCGTGGATTAGAAGGTACACCTGGTGCTCTTCTGACCGGGAGAGTCCTCCATGGTAGTCCTATACCCAGTCAACCACCCCAAGGTCACTATTGCGACGTAGCGGTGACTACGACACGAGTGATAAGCACATGGGTAGCTACCCCGCACTGGCATGCGGTCAATCGTTTCCGCTAGCGAGTACGCCTAAGGTACAACACGAAACAGTATAGGGCCTTGCCCTCTCAGAACAGGGGTCTCGCCCCTCAGAACCAATAGGGTCTCGCCTCTCCACAGTCCGCGTACCCTCGTCTGACTACCCTGATTTACCTAGAGGGCCTAAAAGTCAGTGTAGATTGGCTAGTCCTAACCCTGGGCCCCATGGGGCGGCTAGCTCCCTCCCTACATTAGTAGCACCCTCGGTACCACGTATGTGAGGGCCAACAAGAGTCGGTGTAGATTGGCCAATCCTAACCCCAGGTCTCAACCCAAGGGCAGCTAGCTCTGCTCTACACTAAAAGGGACAGTTGCTCTTCTTGGTACCGTGTACACAAGGGCCAGCTCATTTCCTGTCTACATTCCAGATTCCTTTCATACACAAGAGTTCTACTCTTAATTCCCCGTAGGGTTCATGCTCATATTCATCTCATTTATCCATATTCAAATCTTATGTTTCATAACTCGTTCCTCATCCATATACAGGCAACTCGTGTTTTCACAATTTAATTCTCAATCATATACATGCAACTTGTGATTTCACCGTCACTTTCTCATTCATGTATAGGCAACTCGTATTTTTACATGTATCTCATAATTATACTAATACCATTTGCTAGTAATTTATTTTAAATATGCACTCAAGTAAACAATACAGCTCAAAATAAGCTCATACATTAAATACCCTAGGGTTCATTCACATCCTAGAGTTCGATCCGATTATTCCAAACAAGTACATTCTTATTTAAATATTAACAATTGAATTAAACTGCTCTACCAGGTATCACGGGAGGAATGAGAGCCTGCACCCCAGATCTCATTGTCTCCGCGAGCCCCGAACACGTCACTGGCTGGTAACCTGTACCAGCGACTAATTTACATCAGACGAGCTTAAAACAGTAGATACTCAACACGAACACGTTGAGAAACTCGAGTGAAAAACAACGGTACTTTGTTTGTGGAAATCCAATTTCGTTTGGGCCCTAAACGGGCCAAAAACAAGGTTACTATCCAAAATCAGATATCTGGGACTAGTTCCATACGTCTTAAAAGACGTTAGATCTTACCTTTCACTTCTTGCGGCTGTCTCAGACATCCACGCTCCCTCCGTGACCGTTTGGGGGTAGCTCCAAATGTCGAACTAAGCCTCCGATCGTCTGGAAGTACCTTCGGACGTCTTGCGACGTGATCAAACGTCCAAAAGTACCTGGAAAACGCACGCGCGCCTTCCCAATGCCCTCACCTGCGTACAGAAACCCGCAGACCCATTAACGACCAAACACCTCTTGTGCTACAATCTGCATGGTGGAAAGTAGCGCAAGAAGATACGTACCTCGCGCGATATTGTGCTTTCAGACATCCGGCTTCAACTCCGGACGTCCTGGTACCTCTTCAGATGTCTGGTCGATGCTCCAGACGTCTGATACTGGAAATCTTCTAGTACCAGAACATCCTCCACGACGCTCCTCTCCTCGCAACGCCACCCACAGCGCATCGCAGCAGCTTTAGCAGCTGTAGAGGGCCGGGAGTCGCCTCCCTAAGCCCCTCCTCACGCACCCGCCGCCGGTCGTGCGAGCTTCGCCAAGCTCCCGAAGGTCCTCCAACCTTCTCCTCCTCCCTCACGCTCTTCCTTCCTCTCTCCCTCTCGTTCTCCCTCGCTTGCCCTCTCTCTCATCCCTCTCGTTCTCCCTTGCCACAACCGCATAGGGAGTACGCTGGAGGTGGTGGTGGTTGGTGGTGAGGGTGGTGAGAAGAGGGTTTAAATAGAGTGGGTTTAGGGTTTAAGGGGTGAGGGGTGTGGAGGAGAGAGAAGCTTTGCACGTCGCCCGCACACAGAACGCAAAGGAACGTACTAAAATTCTTACTTTCAGACGTCCGGGCCAGTGTCCAGACGTCTGGACAGACGTCAGAGCGCAAAGGAACGTACTAAAATTCTCACTTTCAGACGTCCGGGCCAGTGTCCAGACGTCTGACTGAAACTCCAAACGTTGTAACGACCCGATTCCCGAGTCCTTACGAGACAAGAGAACCGGACCGACTCGACTAATCCCAAGACCTAGTCGTCCAACGAGGAAGTAACCAAAAGCGCAGTAAAATAAACCACATTCAGCATGAATATAACTAACAGTAAGAAAATACAGCAGTAAGGAAAGAAACCACTACAGTATATATCACCACAACAGTAGAACAACATTCATAAGATAATATGAAACTGCAGGTAAAGAAAAGTACAGCGGTAACAAGAACTACTCACTACAGTGGAACCAAAAAGAGGTACAAGAGAACGGTGGTAACTCTACTGGACCCTACTCGGCCCAGCGTCCTCTGCAGCCACTGACCCTGGCTGCTCAACACCTGGTCCTGAAAGGTAACGAGTGTAACACGGCAGCAAAACGCTGAGTAGAGTGGCAGCTAAACTAAAGAAACAGTAAAGTGTACAGTAGCTGTTATGTTCTGTTACTTTCTTTAATTATGTCTTTCTATTGTCTCAAAATTTATCTATTTCTCAGATCCTTCACTTGATCTCGAATGTTCCTCGTGGGAACGATCTTGATTGCAGTCTTTTCCGAACAGTAGAAGTAGCACGTGGTGCTCTCCTGGCCGGGAGAGTCCCCCGTGGTGATCCTACTCTCAGTCAACCACCCCAAGGTCACGGACAGGCGTAACGGTGACTACGGCACGCGCGATAAACGCACAGGTAGCTAACCCGCACTGGCATGCGGTCAGTCGTTTCCGTTAACGGGTGCGCCCAAAGCACAGCACGGAACCAGTACAGGGCAGAGCCCTCTCAGCAACAGGGGTCCAACCCCTCCACAGTAACCAAACAAGGGCCTTGCCTCTCCACAGTCCGCGCACCCTCGCCTGACTACCCTGGTTTGCCCAGTGAGCCTAACAAGTCGGTGTAGGAGGCTAGTAGAACCCCGGGGCCCGTGGGGTAGCTAGTACCTCCCTACACTAGTAGCTCTCCTCGGTACTACGTACACGAAGGCAAGCAAGTTGGTACAAAGTGGCCAGTCCTAACCCCAGGTCCCTGGGGCAGCTGGCTCCGCTCTGCACTAAACAGGTACAGGTACTTCCCTTGGTACTATGTACCCAAGAGACAGCACACTACCACGTCTTTCTTTCTCAGTTCCATTCCTTTCTCTTTCCAGGAGTTTCACTCCTAATTCCCCGTAGGGTTCCAGTTCTTTTAACTCAGCACATTCAGGTTTCACCTTCCCAGTTTCACATTCATACATCCCATATTCCCAGACATGCTCATTTATTCATAACAGGCAGCTGTTAAACCAATTTACAGGTAGCTATTATTTCCTTTCCACATTTTCCAAGACTGCAGTATTCATATATTCCACCAGTTCTTCCCATCCTAGGATTCATGCCATACCCTAGGATCTATCATACAATCTAGTTTTCCAGCCCTAGGATTCATGCAACACCCTAGGATCGACCATTCATTCTAGTTTCTCATTCCTAGGATTCATGCAATGTCCTAGGTTCTATTTATGGTTCCATAATTAACAGATTATGCTAATAAACTTAAAAGCCACTCTACCCGTTACAACAGGAGTACTGGGGGCGTGGTCGGGAATCTCGCGTGCCTCCGCAACCCCCGAGACTGCAACGGAACGGGGTCCTATCACAAGGATCAAACACAAGGAGTTTCTCAAAATAGTATACAACTACTGTAGACGGGTAGAAGATTCAATTCCGAAAAGAACGCAACTCGAAACGCGGAAAACGGACTTCGAACGGGCCCTAAATGGGTCGAAAACGACGAAACAGTGCAAAATCAGACGTTTGAAACTTATTCCAGACGTCTTAAAAAGTGGATCAGGGGTTACCTTGCTCTGCGTGGTCTCTCAGACATCCAGAAGCCTGCGGGGGCGTCTGGCCTAGTTCCCAGACGTCCGATGGTCACCTCGAACGTCTGGAAGTCGTTCCCGTCGTCTGGCACTACAGCCAGACGTCTGATTCGCGTTGGATGCGAATCTTAGAACCTGCGCGTACCCATTTCCTCTCTCTCTTAGTACGGTCAGTCGTAGAAGAGGAAGAAAGACGGAATAACTCACCTTTTAGACGTCTGGACAGTCCTCCAAACGTCCTCCCCGCTGTCTGGTTGTTAGCCCAGACGTCTGATTCTGGAGAAAATTCTAGAATCAGGGCGTGACTCACCCTTCGCTCGCGACGCTTGGCCGCGCCGCGCCTCGCCCGCCTGCTGCTCGAGCTGCTGCAGGCCTCCCGCGTCACCCCGCGTCCGCTGCTTCCCCCGCCGGCCGGCCCTAGCAGCCCCGACGAGCTCGCCCTCACGGCCGAGCGCCTCTTCCCACACGCAGCACCTCCTCCCACGCTCACCGCGACTGTTGCTGCCGCCGCTCACTCGCGCCTGCTCTCGCGCACCGGCTGGAAGGAGAAGAGGAAAGGGGGCGGAGGTGACGGGAGTGAGGGGGAGGGCGTGGCCTTTTAAGGCCGCACGAGGAGGAGAGAGAGAGGACTGAGGGCGCAGCCTGCAGCTGCAGGAGAGAGGGAAAAAGAGAGAGAGATGCACTCGCTGAGCGCGCAGACGAAACCGTTGTGTCGAAAAAAATCGAATCCCAGACGTCTAGAAGGGGTTCCAGACGTCTGGTCCGACGTCTGGGCCACCTCCCAGACGTCTTAAAATACATCTGAAGCCGCACGTTCGTAACAAACGTCTTATTCGACTAAAAAGGCAACGGATCATTTCAATCTCTCTCTACTTGATCTTTCCGACATTACTGTTGTTGAGGACCTTCGAGTTGTTACAACTTGTCAGGGCTAATTTTTGTATCATATTTAGTGTTGATGTCTTCTTCTACTATAACTTCCCCATTGTTTGGGCCTCATACTCAATGGTCCTCCATTAATGAAATTTCAGTTTATCAAAAAATGATTTCTTTAATAAAAGAAAACTATAATTTGTAGTGCTCACCATAGGCTACAATGGATGTGCATATCTTATTTTAGGAAAAAGATTTTTTTTTTCCTTTCATATGTGGTAATGGCAATATCGTGAGATTTCATATGATAAATACTACTTACATAAAGTTAATAAGTTAATAAGATGGAGAGGGTAGAGAAGAGAATGCGAGAGAGAGAGAGAGAGAGAGAGACCATATGGGGGTGGACCAATTACAATGGCTTCTTTATTTGTTTATGTTCTATTCATGTTCAATTACTAAAAACATGTTCATGTTCATGAAGGCCCTAGATTTTGTTGAAGCTTGAAGTATACAAACCAAGTGAAGCGTATCATTGAACAAGGGAACTAGGGATACTGGTGAGGGAGGAAAAATTCTCCTCTACACACAACCAACAAAAGGTTCATAAAGGATCACAAAATATAAGCCCAGGAACAAGATCAAGATCTAAGCAAACTATAAATGCTGACTACCTATTTGAGGCAAGTGAATTCGTTGCCTGACAAAGAGACTTGGTAATCCTGGTTGCCCATTCGAGGTAGGTAAATTCATTTCCCTATAGAGGGACTCGACAAGATAGGCCAAATGGTCATCCATCTAAACAACTTAAGTTTCCCGCCTGATAAAGTTGCCTTGGATACTGACAAATTTACGAGAGGATCAACCAGAATATTGCTAGGGAAGTTAGATGGGAAGGCTTTGTCGTACAATGAGGTAGATGGCACCTCACTGGCATTACCTCTACTGAACATAGATGACATGGTTAAATCTAGGCGTTGCGCAATCCATGCAACAAATTGATCGTGTGCCCAAAATCTTACAATAGTTCTTGAAGATACCGCCAATAATTTATGGTTATTGAAAATGTTGGAGGAAGCGGTTCTATAAAAGGGCAATAGATGGCTACATTGTGGGCAAGCGATTCAAAGAGAAATCACGTATACTGTATTCTTCCTTCTCTCTTACACATACCTAGTGAAAACTTGGAGGATTAGATCCCCTCTCCAAACGTTTACCCCTTTCGAGGGTGAGACTGGGTTACCAATTCTTGTGTGTCAATGTGTAATTATTTTATTCTCTTGACTAAATCCTCATCCTTTTGAACTTGATGGACCTAATAAGAGATTCACT
The DNA here is from genome assembly GCA_037157565.1 of Thalassia testudinum. Classification (NCBI taxonomy): domain Eukaryota; kingdom Viridiplantae; phylum Streptophyta; class Magnoliopsida; order Alismatales; family Hydrocharitaceae; genus Thalassia; species Thalassia testudinum. The sequence goes on from JAZHRO010000036.1 coordinate 142,345,888, forward strand.
GATCAAATACCAAGATTGGGTGGAAGGGAAAGCATTTTAACTTTTATGCTTTTTGGAGACAAAATCCTTGCTTCATTGTATTAGAAATACTAGTATATAATGAGTAAGTAAAAACTAGAAACACTGTATAAGACAAACAAAAATATGCCTACAAGGTCTAAACACAAGATACAATGACAAAAGAAAAAGAAAGATAATGGTTTAACATTTGAGTAAGTTGTACTCTTTAGTAGTGTGATATGATTTACGCTAAAGATGATGATAGGCAACACATCAACAAAGGACAAGTGCTTTACACATGATGAGAATTTGAGAAGTGCACTCATAATGGATTTCAACCATTTAGCTACACTCTCATGTGGCTCTAATGGAAATTAGCTATAAATGAAAATGAAATAAGAAAAAATGAAAGACGTAAGTGGGCTGCTCTTTACTCACAATTAGTTTCTAACCTTTAACCAAGATGAGCTCTTGAGCATAACCTCGAGCTGTGAAAGGTTAAGATTAGGTCACCCATACTTTGCCATTGCAGCTTTAAGACGATCAAAATCAACTAGATAAGAAGGCCTTAGAGTTTGTTGAAGCTTGAAATAAACAAACCAAGTGAAGTATACTGTCAACCTACCCAAAACCGAAGGTTCTCTTTTTTAGGAATTACGCACCATCGCATTTGAAGCACAGACACCTTAGCTTGCTAAATCTTAGAGTAAGATTCTCGTAGTGACAAGTGCTCTACACATGATGAGAATTTGAGAAGTGCACTCATAATGGATTTCAACCATTTATCTACACTCTCATGTGGCTCTAATGGACATCAGCTATAAATGAAAATGAAATAAGAAAAAATGAAGGATGTAAGTGGGCCGCTCTTTACTTACAATTAGTTTCTAACCTTTGACCAAGATGGGCTCTTGAGCATAGCCTCAAGCTGTGAAAGGTTAAGATTAGGTCACCCACACTTTGCCATGTGTAGCTTTAAGACGATCAAAATCAACTAGATAAGAAGGCCTTAGAGTTTGTTGAAGCTTGAAATAAACAAACCAAGTGAAGTATACTTTCAACCTACCCAAAACTGAAGGTTCTCCTTTTTAGGAATTACGCACCATTGCATTTGAAGCACAGAAGCCTTAACTTGCTAAATCTTAGAGTAAGATTCTCGTAGTAAGTATCAATAAAAGTTTGAAATTCATAGGAGAGGAAAAGGGGGAAACTAAAGCAAGGTGAATTGTGGATACACAAAACTCTCTTTCCTTTGTGGCAGGAGAGGGCGTACGAAGAGGGGTTGTTAGAGGGAGTAGAGACCTTTATCACATGGCAGTAGGGGGATAAGGGAATATGTCACTATCAAGCTATAAGAGGCCAAAACTTTGGCATGTAGGATTGCTTATAGGTCAAGTTGGTTCGTTTGGGATCTCATCCACAACTTGACTCAATGTCTACAAATTGAAAAATTTTCAACTTAGGTTAACCCATTTTATTATCGATTTTGACCCAACCTAACTCATAGAATTGAGTCAAGTTGGATTAGTTTTGTTTGGGTCACCGACCAATCAAACTATCAAACTTCTTTCTTATGTATTTTTCACTTGGTAGCAAAAATGCTTTAAACTCATTAAGCATCCATTCAAATTATGAAAGAAAATAAAAATACGCATAAACTAAAAATAATTTAAAATAGAGAAATATAAAATAATCTAAGTCATATAACAAAGATAGAATTGTACCCATTAGAAAATGATGAGTTTTTAATGATGCAATAGAAGAAAATCATGTATCTATAATGACATTTTGTTATGTTTGCTGTGAATTTTAAATTTATCATTACTATCACTAATCAAGTTAACTACATTTCAAAAAGCACATTTGTACATTAAAATTCATGTGCCCCTTTAATGAACTAAATTATACCAGTGATATTTAGTCATAAAATAATTTCATCAATGATTTTAATTAGCTATGAATCAAATTGTATCGGTGATATTTTAATTTTAAATTAAACTGATTGATTTTGTTTTTGTAATTTTTGAACTAAATTTGCATTGGTAATATTTAGTTGTGAATCAAATATTAACAATGATATTTAGAGATTGTACTTGTGATATTTGATTCTGAACCAAATATCACTGGTGATATTCGAATATTATTAGTGTAGTATAACAAATATCGCTAGTGATATCTGCTTTTTAAGGATGCTTGACATTTCGCGTTGCTTTTTCTGTTTATTTTTTTATTGTGATCCTTTAAAAAATGGAGTTCATTGGATCTACTTGTACCAACCCATCAATGTCAATTTTGGGAATGATACAAAATTTCAATTATGATATATATTATATGTAGGGAATATCTTAAAAAGTAAAAATTTAAAATTATATATAGGTTGTAGGATTGTGTTATTAAGTTGCTCTTGTATTTTAACCCAACTCATATTTAACAGGTTGGTCAAAACATGTTGTCTTTTGGAAAGAGACAAATTATTGATTTAAGGCTTAAAGTGATGGAGTCAAATTTTTTCAATATGCATTTCTTTTTTCGGATTGCTTAACCTTTCCAAGGGGGTTGAGATTATGGATGAAACTTTCTCTTATATTTGAGTGATTGGAAAGTCATGTATGGTAGCTTTTGTAATTTTTTTAGTTGATGTTACTCTAAATCAATTTTTTTTTAATTACCTCGTAATTCTAATTAAAAGTCATATTTTATACTAAACACGATACACCACCCATTGACTCATATCAATGTCAGTTCTCCTATCCTTCTGCCGATCCAGTAAAGAAAGAACGAATCCGAGTCCGAAGTTAATGCAACCCTAGTGGAAGAGCACGCTCAAGAGAGGGAGCCAAAGGATACCGTTTAACCCTGTGCTTCTCCGAGGGCACTAACGGACAAACCCCGGGAGTGTTCTCGTCCGTCGAGTTCGTAGGACCAAAGGTGCCGCCCTTTCCTTCCCCTTCTCGCCCGCGGTCATGGAGCTCGAAGGAGAAGCTCGGAGAGCGGAGGAGGGCCAAGAGAGGGAGGGACGCTTCCTCTTGGGTGCCCCGACCTTCGAGGACATCGGGAACGGACGGCTGAGATGCGTGGAGACGGGACACGAGCTCCTCTCCAAGGATGCCGAGGCCTACGGCAACACCAGGGGCTGCCGCCTCGCCCTAATAGACTCTGCCCTCGCCAGCAAGAAGCCCCCTCTCAACATGTTCAAAGCCGACCCCCACTCCAAGTAAAGTCCCTCCTCCTCTTCCCCCCCTCACCCCCCATAAGGATCGGTGGGAAGACTCGTACTTTATGTTGCAATTCGATTTTCGTTGCTAAAGTGCTCCTTTTTCTTGCTTAGATTTTATTGGTGACGTTATGGATAGAAGCAAATAAAATCTGTGATGGCCAGAGTCATTCGTTGATACTAGCGGAATGATCGAGAGAGATTAGTTGTTTAGAGGGAATCATATGAGGATAGATTATAATCTTTTTTGGTGGCTAGGGACGTCCATAGAAAATAACACGTTGAGAGAGGGCGAGAGAGAGAGAGAGAGAGTACTTTTGGCGGGAATGATTTCGAGTATATCTTATGGATGTTTGATTTTGTTCTTCCGTTTTCGTTCATTGGACTTGGAATGGGTGATAGAGAGTAGAGGAGTTGAAGAGAATTATTGGAAGAGTTGAGCTTGAGAGGCAGGGAAGGGAGAGGGAAGCTTAGGTTTTGGTTGAAGGTAGGTGAAAGGGAAAGGCGGTGAGAGGGGGATCGTCTGCGCTTGTCATTTGTCAGAGGTGGTTGGGGTACTCTCAAATGGTCATTCTTCTTGTTGATGGGGCACTTTAATAGGGTAGGGGTTGTTGCCATCACGTCAAGTGTCTTAGGAGTGCCTGTAATTGGAATTGGCACTTCAACCTTATTCATTATCTTGGGAGGCTGATAGTTTTGTTAGGGAATGGGATACTACGCTTAGTTAGAAAAGAGGGAGCACAACATAGGAGTGGGATGATGGTTTTTATTAATGCTTAGTGGAAGTGCATGCACCTTGCTCCATGACTCGATGATGTTGTAAATTCATGTAGGTTTCCTGGGTTGCTGTTTGGTCAGGGGTGTGCTTCAGGGCTTGCCTTCACCTACCACAGCACGTAAAAGCAAAACTTGATATTTTACTGAGGTCTAGTTCTTTACTAGTTTGCATTAACTTTGAAGAATTTGCACATGTGCTTTTTTGTTGCGTTTTCATTCAGTTTATAAGAACCATGCTTTGTTTCACCCTATAGGTCATGTGTAACTCCTCCGCCTGGAGTGCTCGTACATGAGACAAGAGGAGACTAAAGGAACAAAAGTTGTAGAAAGAAACGAATAACAAAAGGTTGGATGCTTCTGGTCAGCAAGAATAAAAGGGAAAAAAGCATTATGATGAGCTTATGTCAATCATTTTGAGATCTATCTAGTTTCCTCTCATCTAACTTTTCAAAAAAAAAGTTCTCTCATGTGGGTTGTCAAAAAAAAAATCGAACTTGCCAACCCAATCCATCTTTTACTTTAGCAATCAACTTGAACTTGACCCAAGCCCATTTATGTTAAACGGGTTTCAACCCATTTAACTTGCTTACATAAACGGGTCGGGTTTGGGTTGAGCCCTACGAATTTGCACAACCTGTTTAATTTAACTCATTTAACCCATTAACTCGTTTTCAACCCATTTAACCTATTTAATTTAGCACGTTTAACCCCATTAACCCATCTAACTTGCCTACTTGCCTAACCTGATTTATCCATTTATTTAAATGGGCCAGGTTAAGTTTTGGTAAGTTTAGGTGAGTCGGGTCCGGGTGCGGACATCCAGACCCGTTTAATAAATGAGTTGGACCTGACTCGACCCTTTTATAAACGGGTATAACCTTAAGGTGTTGAGCCCAATCTGACTCAACTCGTTTCACAGGCCTTCTCTCATATGTTGGAAAGGTCATTTTATCTCTTGTTTTATGGTTACCCTGGAGGAAAAAATATTCTCTGTGAATGTCCCTCAGCAAGCTAAATTGAGTAGTGTAATACTAGGGGATTAGTATGCTACTCAATTCTACATGCCAAGTGAGTCAAGTCCCTTGACGGATGAGGCGTTGTGCATGTGCACATGTGATTTCACATCTGTGGCAAAGGCAGTGGAAGGAAGGGCTGAATGCAATCATGGCCTTTGACTCTTGTCTTTTGTTGAAGGTTTCTTCTCCATGGTTGCAATGTGGAGGAAATGGAGGAAACAAAAAAGCTTCTTTTCTATTTCCTGGCCTATTGCATTTTGTGAGGTTTAAGCTTTGGAAGATCTTTGATTGGTCTTTGTTGTACCTTTGAAACAATTAGAAAGAATGAAGTGACTTATTTCATATCAAGGCACTAATCTGCATTATATAGAGGATTGGGGGAAAAAAACTACAGACATACCCTCATAGAAGAGATAAATAACATAAAATAAAAAGGAAACTGAATAGACTCAAATCTCAACACTCCCCTTTAAACTGAGCTAAAGCAATAGCAAACAAGTATTTGAGGGGAGAGAGATGGAGAGGAGAGAGAGAAAGAGAGGAGGTGGGGCAAGAGAGGGTGATTGCCTTCGCTGATGCTTGCAATGGGGGCAGAGGAAAGTCCTCACCCTTGGCGAAGGCTAGTGACGAGGAAGCGAGGGCGAAGGATAGTGGATGGGCGCACGTGGATCGTAAGGGTCGTCGTGGGAGAAAGCACTGCGAGAAGGACGGACCCCTGCAGCGTGAGCAGCGGAGTGTGACGACCAGGGCTGCCCAGAGATTTGAGGAGATATGCTTTTGCTGTCTTGGTCTTGGCCACTGGGTATCCACTGGGTAGGGGAATGTAGGGACCCTCCTAAATGCTGGGTTTGCAGGGGTCTTAGGTGTAGGAAGTTAAAGACCCTATTGTGCAACAACCCCCCCGTCACCTCCGGCCTTAGTCCCTTTCATGGAGGTGGCTACCCCTTGGTTGGGCGAAGTGGAGGCCCTGGAGGCGGAGGTGGCTTTGGGCCTCCAGGGTGAGGTGATGTTGGGAAAGGTGGACCCTGAGGAAGTTGCTGCGTGGGCGAAGACGCACTTAGGACTGAACCTGGGGCCGAAGGTGATCTTTGACTAGCTTGGGTGTTTCTTGTTGTTGGGGCTTCCTCCCCTGTCGTGCGAGTGCCTTTGCTTCTTGGAGACTCAGCTGCGTGAAGGAATTGTCTGCTGGCAGCTCCCATGTGTCCATGATAAAGCGATGGAGGAGCAGTTGCCTGAGAGGCTGGTTTGCATCTGCGACTCGAGGGAGTGCTGTTTTAGTTGCGTATAGTGGTCATGGTAGAGGTCTTTGTCTCCCCCTTTTCTTGCCTTAGGGAGGTTTGAGGGGTGGGGCTATCGGTGGAGCCCCCAGAGGCCTTGGTTGTGCGTAAGATTGGCACCTCGATGCTTGAGAAGGTGCTGCTCCACCACGCAGGGTTCTCGTGGGTGGTCTGATGCCTTTGTGCAGACCGAGATGCTCGCACGCGATCCTTCGCTGAAGTAGTTGCGGTAGGCGGGTGCCCTCGCTAGTGGGTGGCGTCGCTGCTAATCCCCAACCTAGTGCAGCTAGGGTTTGCTGCCCGGTGTAGTGCCAGGAGAGATGCACTGATGTGGTGCAGCTTGATGATGTGGATCGAAAGCTTAAGAGTCACCCGGAGAGTACTCCTTTATCGACCGTTGACATGGCAGATGGCAGGGTGACGTGATGCTCGAAGGATGTGAAAGACGAAGAGTTGCATCTCTTGGGTGCGATGGAAGCGGTGCGATGTTCGACGGGCTTGTACTGCGTGGGTTGTGCGAACGAACAATCAACATTTGTTAAAGAGAGTCCTTGGAAGTGCCTTGGTAAAGATGTTAGTCGTCTAATCCTTAGAAGCAACGTAGGTTGTGTGGATGAGTCCTTGCTAGATCAAGTCATGAGTATAATAACAATCAACCTCTACATGCTTGGTCTGTTCATGAAACATGGGGTTATTAACTATATAGGTGGCTGCCTGGTTGTCACACTTGATCTCCAGAGCATAATTAATAGTAATATGCAAATATGATAAAATAGATCGTATCTACATCATCTCTGTAGCTGTTTGGGCTATTGCTCGATACTCTGATTCACCAAGTTGCCAGTCAAATAGGTGCAGAAGCTCGTAATAGATTTCCTGTTTGCAAGACAACTCGCATAGCTTTCATTCATATAGGTAACAATGTCTAAGGTAGAGTCTTTTGTGAACAAAAGTCCTTTCCCAGATGAAGTTTTAGGTATCTGAACACCATCATAGTAGCATCCCAATGCGCATTAGTAGGCTTATCCATGAATTGACTCACTTTACTGTCAGCTAAGGAGATATTAGGCCGTGTGATTATCAGGTACAAAAGCTTCCTAGTCAAGCCCTTACATTGATGAGTGTCTACAGGCTCGGACCTTTCATCGTATAGATGTGCCTTCAGATATATAGATATATTGGTTGTCTTGGCCTTTAGCATGCTAGCCGCCTAAAGTAAATCTGTGCCATATTTTCTCTGAGATAGAACAATCTCTTAGTTGCTACGAGCTACCTCCATCCTAAGAAAATAGCGAAGTGGCTCCAGATTCTTGATGACGAAGTTTTCCAGCAGACATTTCTTCAAGTGAGCAATACCCTGCTTATCATCACTTGTAAGAATGATGCCATCAATTAGGGACGGATCCACATTCATTTTTTTTTCTTTTTTTGAAAAAAATAGAAGTATCGACACCATGTCAAGAAAAATGTATGCAATCAAGCTATGATCCTTGCCATGGGAAGATAGCCATCTTTAATCTTTTCTAGGATACTCCATCTATTTCTTTCAATTTGATAATTAAGTTATAAAATGTTTCGCATAACATTTCTAGATTCACTTGTTAATCTTTCTTATATACATTCGTGAATGATGTTATCATTTAAATAATCTACAAATACTTTCCAAAATTCCATTCATTCAATCATAAAATGATATCTACAATGAAAGTGATATATTGAAATTTGAAGAACAATCCAAATTGATTGAAGGCACGTCCATGTAAAGCATTATCTTTCATTGATGAAGTGATCTTTGCTACTAACATCAACTATTGTAGGTTGCAAGTGCATGCTTAGTTGAATTTTACCTATCAATTTACGTAATAATTTTTATTAGATAATTTAAATAATGATCTTTTAATTTGAATAAAGGTTAGGAGCATTTTTTATCTTTTTAAAAATAAATTATGCTATTTGTTTGCTATTTATTTATTTTACATAAGGTTTCTTTACACCAACTTGGCCCCCTTTTGACGAATTTTTTAGTTCTGCCCCTGGTCATCAACATATACTAACATCACAACTAGCTTCCAAGAATGATCTGAAGAAGATCTATGAAACCCCAATGTCTTAACCACCTTTGACAATTTCTGGAGCCAGGCCTTAAGGCATTGCTTCAAGTCATTTGCTTTGTAATGGCGATAGACCTTGGAATACTCCCCCTTAGATTAGTAGCTTAGAGTTCCTGCATATAAATGACTTCCTGAAGATTGTTATATAGGAAGGAGTTCTTCACATTCAATTGATGGAGTGGCCAATCATGTTGAACTGCAACAAAAATCAATATCCAAATAGTAGTGAGGCAAGTCACTGGGGAGAAGGTATTAAAGAAGTCAACTCCATAAGTTTATGTGAAGTCCTTGGTAACTAAGAGGGTCTTGTATTTGTCAACTATGCCATGTGGATTGTACTTGATAATAAACATCCACTTGCATCTATCACTTGCATCTAATCACAGTAGCTCTGCAAGGTAGATTAGTAAGCTCCCAGGTATGACGAGACATAGGAGTGGACTGTGGACGTCTCCTTTTCCATGGCTCGTGGCCATTTTGGATTGAGAAGTGCTTGCTGATGCTAAGTAGGAACATGTGTAGTAGATAAGGCACTATTGAATTGCCTGTGTTGGAATCCAGAAAAAGGAATATGCCATGTGACAGACATCCAGTTAGTCTAGGGGGGCACTGACCCTAGTTGGTGGCCTTAAGGTCAAGTCTAGTCTTGCTTGAGGTTCAAGTTTTGGTATTCTTAGTACAATATTTTGGTTTTTAAGTAGTTAACGAGATTTGTTTCTTTTTATTTTTAGGAGATATGATTTGATTAAGATTTGGTTTGTTACTTGTTTAGAAGATATGTTTTCTCTATAAAAGAGAGCCTTCTTGTACTTTTTTTCCTTGAGTTAAATGCAATAATAGTTCCAAATCCTCTCAACTCCTCTCCCTCTCTTCTTCATCGACTGCTGCCCTTTCTCTCTTCTCCCTGTCGCATGGATAGGGTGCATCTGCAGCAGCCTGCTGCTGCTTAATTCTCCCTCGTGGAAGAGCCTCCACGCCTTCGTATTGCCCAAAATGTCACATGGTATCAGAGCCTACGATCTAGACTCTTCTTAGGGGGATTTTCTACACACATAACAGGGGAAAGGAGAGAGGAGTCACACACAAGTGCTATGCGTGAACTCTTTGTGGGAGAAGCACCTCTATGTGGAACTTCTCCACGTGGACAGCAGCCACTCCACCTTCAACACATCTTCTAGACGTAGATCCGAGTCCTAGAGCTACTAATGCCTTCGTGGAGCTAAGGAGGCAGATCAAGTAAGATGGCGAAGAATGAGGCTACATTGACCACCGAAGGAGCGAAAGATGTAATAAAACAAGAGAAGAACGAGGAGGAGATTTATCAAAAGGTATTTTAGTTCATAGGGTGCATTTGTATCTGATTTTTTATTCTTCAAAAGAGGAGGTTTTTTCAGAACAAAGGGTGCCAAACACTTAAAAAAGATTAAATGAGCGAGAACGAGCACCACAACAATCGCATCAACTTCAATTCAAGAATGAGAAGAACAGGCACAATGTAGCCTATAGAAGTTCACCACAACTGCATCGACTTCTCCACTTTCTCTTAGTGACCTTGGCTCGAAGAAAAGTCGAGGGTCTTTTCCGGTTCATGAGCAAGGCGCCATATTCTTCGAGGAGGCACATGGAACCTTCTAAAGCATCGGGGAACATCGAGATAAAGGACTCGACTCTCGAGTGTAGAAGAGGTACGAAGACCATCCTCAACTTTTCAGAGAATAGTGTAGCAACATCACCAAGTCTTTGCTGTCTCCTGCATCTCGACTTGTGGGGGAGTGTTGGGAATCCAAAAAAAGGAATATGGCACGTGGCAGATAGTCCTGTCAGTCCAAGGGGCGCTGGCCATAGTTGGTGGCCTTAGAGTCAAGTCTAGTCTTGCTTGAGGTCCAAGTTTTGGTATTCCTAGTATGATATTTTGGTTTTTAGGTAGTTAAGAGGATTTGTTGCTTTCTATTTTTAGGAGATATGATTTGATTAAGATTTGATTTGTTACTTGTTTTAGAAGATATGTTCTTTCTATCAAAGAGAGCCTTCTTGTACTTTACTTCCTTGAGTTGAATGCAATAATAATTATAAAATCCTCTCAACTCCTTTCTCGTTCTTCTTCACCAATGCTGCCCTTTCTCTCTTTTCCCTGTCGTGTGGACAGGGTGCATCTGCAGCAGCCTGCTGCTGCTTGTTTCTCCTACGTGAAAAAGCCTCCATGCCTCCATATTGCCCAAAATGCCACAGCCTGTAAGAAGGTTCAAGGCATGCCATAAAGACATGCTTGATGATGGGATGCATGGTGCAGCTACATGATTCCTTTTTGACAACAATAGGCAGATCTAGATTACAGGATATTGGTTGCTCTACATCATGGGATGCCATGAGGATGGGATCAATGACATGGTCATCCACTTGCTAAGTACTTGGATTATCACCATCCACCACATCGTTAGTGTGTAAAGAATCTGTGCTCACCTGAGGGTGGATTGGCATTGGTCGAAGGGAGTAGTGTGATGTCTATACACAATCGATGGATCTCGAAAATGGACGTGTTCATGGGAATGTCCTCCAAGGGAGTAGGAGGAATAGTCATAGGCATAGCATCTGAACCCTCATGAACACGTCTCCTAGTAGTAGAAAAGTAAGGTACAGACTCCTGGAAAGTCACATTAGTGTTGACATAATGATGCTGATGGATAGGATCGTGACAATAATACCCTTTTGAGTTTTAGAATACTTTAGAAAGACATTTCACTGCTCTAGGTCAAGCTTGTCTCAGCTAGGACCAGATAGGTAGACAAAGACAACACATCCAAAAACAGGGGGATGAACAAGAAATAGTTCCCCATTGGGATACAAAAGCTACAAAGGAATCTGCTCATGTATAGCCAAGGAGGGCATGTGGTTAATGAGATAGTAAGCAGTTAAAACCACATCGCCCTAATAAAGAGGAGGTACACTGATTTGAATTAAGCAGTTAAAACCACATCGCCTAATAAAGAGGAGGTACACTAGTTTGAATTAACAATGTCCTAGCAACATCCAAGGGATGATGTTTGCATTTTGCAACACCATTCTGCTTAGAAGTATATTTACAAGTAGTCTAATGTATGATGTCTTGGGGCTTGTAGAAGTCACATAAAAATTGAGTATAGAACTCCAAACCATTATCAGAATGAATGACTTTAATAGTGACATTAAACTGCATCGTTATTTCTAAAACAAAATATTTAAACATCTGGTTTAAAAGAAAAATTCACGACAATATAGTAAAATAATTAATTAGAATAAGATAATATTGGTGCTCTGCAACTATGACCCCAAACATCCCTATGAATCAACTCAAACACGGAATGTGCTCTGACTAGAAGGGTAGGTACTTTGATGATGTTTCCTAAGTTGATAAACATCACAATTGATAATAGCAATAGGAAAAATCTACAGAATGACCTGATGTAGCTTGCCAATGGGTAGGTGAACTAGATGCAAATGCCATTGAAGAGCAGACCCAGCAAAAAAGGTAGCAACATAAGGAGGTTGAGACAGATAGTATATTCCTCTTCTTCATGACCGCCACCAATCATCCTCCTTGTTGGGATATCCTGAAAGGTATAAGTAACAACATCAAAGATGGCTTGCAGTTCAACTCTTTAGTAATTCCATTGATAGAGAGCAAACGATGGGAAAATGTGCAACGAGTAAAACATCTGTTAGCGACATATTGGGGGTAGCAGCTACCTCCCCCCTTACTAGCAATGGGAGAATGCCTCTCGTTGGCCGCTTGAACTGTATGCTTAGGGGGCACTAAACGGGGATGATGAAAGTGCCATCGGTCTCCACAGAAATGGCGAGATGCCTTAGAGTCCATGAGCCAATATGAATCACATATCATCAGTCTATGCAGAGAGAGCAGTTTGTATACTTGACTATGTGGCTAGAGAAGTAGCAGGAGCTGAGGAAGTCACATGTGCAAGCTGTGAGAAGTGCTGTAAGAGCTCATCATAGTCAAATCGGGACACTGTAGTGGTATCTTTAGATGGATCTACTATAGTAACTGCTTGGCTGGCAGAAGGTGGCTGACTATGTTTGGTCTAGTAGGTACTCTTGGTATGACCAGGCTTCTCGCAGATGCTATGAGGTCTCCTCTACCCTTAGCACCATGCCCTCTTCCCCATCCTTGTGTAGAGGGCACACCACGCCCATAACCTTAACTGGCAACTAAGGTAGATGTTTGGGAAGTAGGTTCCTCAGTAGTAAAGGAAACAGAAATCCGACTCATCATGCCATATGCCTCCTCAAGGCTAGGAATCTCTAGCATAAGCATATGAGAACGAGCATCAGAATAGTTAGGTCCCAAGATAGTGAAATCGTAGGACGACCCTCCTTACGATATGCCTTCTGAGTATCATAAGTGCAAACTGGGTGGCACACATTATACTTCTCGAACAAGGCCTTGAGTATCGAGTGGTACTGAGGTAAGGATCAACTCTTCTAACGAAGATGTGGCATCTTGTTATAAATTCGAAACACTCTATTGCAATTCTTCTCATGTGAATATATGTCCTTAATACTATCCTACATCTCTTTGGCAATCTTGTAATACATGATCTCATCTTTTATCCTAGGGATGACAGAATTCATGATCCACACACAGACCATGGCATTCTTGCTAGTCTTTTGTACATGCTCTGGTTGAAGTAATACGTGCTGCTTGTTGTGACCTTCAACCATAATTAAGGTGAGCATAGTTGGTCTCATTTGACTTTACCATCAGGTTGAAGAATGGGCTCTTGTCTCCATTTCTTGCTTTGATGTCACCTTTGATGAGTCTTTAGAAGCCATCAATGCTCCAATTCGGGCGCAATACATATCAAAAACTTCGAAACAATAGGTCTAGTGCATAAAACCATGCAATAACAACAATAAAACTCAAGAATGAAGGCCAAAAAAGGTTTGTTGTTGTTCTGGTTACAATCGGAGGCCTATCTCGCTTCGGTGGCATCGGTCGGAGGAGCACTAGCCTTGGGTGACATCGACAGTGGGCTCACCAGCCTTAGGCGACATCAATGGTTGGAGATCAAAGGCCTAAAAGGCCCTTTGATGGTCCCTGGCGACGAAGGAGGTGACATAAAGATTGCTTAAAGGCTATGATGGAGAGAGGAACCTTAAGGGGCCTCTCCTAGGGAGTCTAGCAGCGACACAAGGCTCGCCTCGAGGCCTTAGCAGTAACGCATGGGCTGCATAGAGGCATTGGCGGCACCTAGACACTAGAGGCTACACCACTTGGTCTATTAGTGAAAAGAGAAGACCCCTTGAGCGCAAAGTCTAATTGGCGCATTGGTCGGTCACATGGCCAATGGTAGCAGTTGTGTTCTTTAAGAGACGTTCGATTAGGGTTAGGGTTTTTTTGTTTTCTCCTTTTTTTGTGTGGTAGAAAGAAAAAAGGGGGTATGGGAATCAAGGAGGATATAGAATACTGGCCTAGGATCACTGCTCTAATACCAAAACAAAAATAATGAAGTAACTTATTTCATATCAAGTCACTAATCCCTATTATATCGAGGAGTAGGGGAAAAACCATAGACACCCTCATCGAAGAGATAAATAACATAAAATAAAAAGGAAACTGAATAGATTCAAATCTTAATAGAAATAATGGTGTGAATGGAGCTAAGGGATACCCCGTCAAGTCTCCATTTCTTAAAGGTGATTGAAGTTGTTTCCTTTTTTGAAGGACTTTGATAAAGCATAAAGGCTGGTCTTGTGATAGATCACCCAAAGGTGATTTGCTAGGTTGAAGTACCATTAATGAAGGTTATACATGGTATGAACTTGAGGAGGGGAGCTCTTGTTGTTTGGTCTTCATTCGGTGTGAAACAACTAAGTCTCTTCCTTCATCCTATGCATGGATAGTGGAATGGACCATGTGGAGTTAGTTTCATGATCTATTTCTCGTAGGGGATTGATTTGAAGATCTGAGAAGATTTTATGGTTGTCTTGGCGATTTCCTTTTTCTTTATGAAATGGGATTTCCTTTTATCAATGTTTGCAGCTCACAAGTTTGATCATTGTAGACTAGTTTTAGGGAAGGTTTCAATGAGAGTTGAGGAGAAAATGGGTTGTCAAGTTGATAGGTGCTGATAGATATATATTGGTGGACTTGAAAGCTTGTTATAGAGTATTGGCATTTGGGAGAAGTGTCTTAAGGGTGCTTTAGCTTTTGTAGGAGTTTGTGTTAGCCTCTCAGGCCATGTTTGTTGTGCTAAATTTCTTTTTTGCATAGACATGAGAAAGACAAATAATCTATTGCTGAGGTAGAGGGGCAATTTAGAAGGATGAATGAGAGGAGCATTTGGAGAGTCACCATGGGACAATGGTGGTTGGGTGGCTGTCACTCGTTGGAGGGTGAGGCCTCAGTGCTTCAAATGCCGTAGTTTTGGTCATCTCGTAGGGGATTGTAGAGACCCTATGTGTTGCATGAGGTGCATGTTTCTTGGCCATCGTAGAGTGCTTTGTCGAAGGAGGAAGGTCTTGACAGAGGTGAGGGCAATTGAAGCTCTACCTCTTCCCCCGACAGGGACCCCTATGGTGGAGGTCAAGGTGTTGTGGTCATCACAGGCGCGATCACTAGAGAAGGCTCTCAAGGGGGCCTTGATTAAAGAGGTGGTCAAGGGAGGTTGGAGTGGTAGAGGCTAAGGAGTCGATGTTGTAGTTTATGGGATCAAAGACGGACATCAAGATGGTGACGCTGGGTTCTAAGAAACTCCTATTCAATCTGGGGTTGGAGGAGATGAGGCGGGTGGTGTCTTGTATTGTCAAGATTGGTGATGGCCTTGTGTGTTGGCGGTGGCCATCAACACAAGATGGTGCGAACTCTGAGAGGTCGCTGCGAAAGGCAAAGATTGAGGTGGCTATCTTAGAGATTCCCTTGCATTTGAGAACGTTGGAGGTGGTGAAGACGGTGCTTGTGCCTTTTGCGTTGCTCAAATCTTGCTCCAACCTTGGCCTAGTTGAAGGAGACATGGCGTAGCTTTGCACAACTGTCCACCTTATGCCTGGCAGGGATGTCCTTAACAAGGTTATGCTATGCCTTGGGGGGCATCGTGGGTGGTTGGCATTGAGCAAGTTGCGAAGGAAGAACTTATGCTCAAGTTCTTGCAGAAGGTGGTTGAAGGTTGCTGGTCGATAGGTCCACCAAGGTTGCGAGGGATGGTGATGCTGCGCTGAGAAAGTCGAAGCAAATCTGGAAGGTCAAATGTCGAGGAGATGATTGCGAGGATGGGGTGAAGTCGACAAGATGGATTTGGAAGGCGAAGGGGTGCAACGACAATCTTAGGGAAGGTCTGAAGTCAGTGGAGATGGTTGTGGTGCCCATTGATGATGATGTAGATGAGGGGGAAGATGTTGCAACGAAGATTGCACGCGATGATGTCAAGTGAGGTGGCCACTTATTGTGTGAAGGCGATGACAAATGGAAGGTGTTGGACGTTTCCAATTGTTCGGGGTCTGCTTTTATTGGCGAGGGTGTTAGATCCACACTCGAATTAGCCCCCCCTCAAGGGTTGTTGGACCATTACAGGGGGTGTTGGAACCAGATTGCCTGATGTGTGAGTCGTCGCCAAAGGTGGATCCTTGTGGGCAATAGGAGTTTTTCAAGTCGAGACAAGATGATGCAGAGCTTCGTGGAGATGGGGTGAAGCTGCAATTGGTGTGATGGAGGTTGATGAGGCAGTTGAAATCAACATTAGAGTTCAGACTGAGGTGGACCTTCTAAGGTCTATCAAGGAGCGATGAGATGCCCCAGCGAGGCCACATGAGGAGGCAACACTGATGAACCTGGGAGAAGTTGTTGATGTAGGCATTGGATGCGTTCCCAAAGTTGTTGGCGTGGTAGCAATGTCATTGGTGGAGGGCGATGCTACTATTGTGGCTGGGGGGGTGGTATTCTTGGACATGGTGGTGAAGCGGCAGTGGGGGCGGTGGTCTATGTAGCTAGGGGTGAGGATTTAGGTTGTGATCTTGGAGAAGAGTAGGGTGTAGGTGTGGTTGTGATGGGATAAGGAGATGCATAGGAGGTAGAATGTGGTCGGTGAGGGTTGCACGAGTGACTAGGGGAGGTGACCAGACTACTTTATGATGAAGATACTTTCCTGGAATGTTAGATTTAATCCCTCTAGATGGGCAGCTCTCAGAGGTCACATTCGATCTAGGAAACTAAGTTGGAGTGATGTGACTAGTAGATGTGGAGGGAGATTGGGGCAGTTTGTTTGGATAAGTATGTCACTTTGTATGCTGTTGGAAGATTTGGAGGTGTAATTGTGGGGGTGGAAGGAGGATGAGTTTGATGTGGAAGATTTCTTCATGGGTTCTTATGTGGTGATGGTGTAGCTAAAGAGACGTCGGGACAACCTTAAGTTGGTTAGTTTGATAGTGTTCAAGCTGAATGTTGAGGTGATGCAAACCTTGCTGTGGGAGGATTTGAATCAAGTGGATGTGAGAGTCATTGGTTGCCCTTGGTTGGTCGAGGGCGATTTCAATGTCACTTCTAGAAGATAGGCTAGATGACATGGGGGAAGGGATCATGGCTCGGAGGCGTTTGCTGAGTTTGTTTCTATGCATGGCCTCCTTAATATGCTTCTGAGCTCACGTGCCTTTACATGGAGGAGTACAACTAGTCAAATGTAGTGGATTGACATGTTTCTTTCAAGTGTGGAAGTTGCAGAAGCTTTCTCCTTGGCGGATGTCCAATCCTTGGAGAGACCTTTCTCAGATCATATGTCTTTGATGTGATAGTCAAATGAAAAGAGGCAATTTGGGACATATTTCAAGTTCGATAGATCTTGGTTGATGGAGGGTTTTAGGAGGCAGGTGGAGAAGTGGCGATTGTTATGGTCAAGTGGGTTAGCAGTAGCAAGATTGGAGGCCAAGCTAGGGACTTATGGGTGTTTTTGAAAACGCATAGTAAGCAAGTGAGAGAGGAGTAGAATAAGAGGAAGAGTGAGGCACTGGTTGAGATTGTGAGTCTAGATAGGGAGGAAGATTTGAGAACTCTATTTTAGGATCGGGTGGTCAGAGCTGCCCACTACATATGATACAGGTGGAGGATCACAAGGCAGAGGTGGAGTGGAAGTTTAAGTTTAGACAAAAGTGGTTGAAGGAGGGTGACTATAACTCTTGGTATTTTCACATGATGGCTTCAGGGAGATGAAGGAAAAACTAGAGTGATAAATTATAGGTGGGCAACTTGGAATTTGTTGGCAGTAAAGCTATGGCAGTGCAGCAACAGAATACTACAAGGCATTCATGGGAAGAAGGATGAGGGGAAGATGGAGGTGGGTTGGGACGAATGCTCCAGGTATAATTGAGGAGCAGGCAAGTGAGCTTACGTTGCCTTTCAACAAGGATAAGGTCCGAAAGGCAGCTTGGGGGTTGAATGCTAATGGTTGTCCTAAACCTGATCGGTTCCCAGTGCGTTTCTATAAGGACTTATGGCCTCTTGTTAGCATTGTTTAAAAGACCGCGCCTCAAGGCTATAGAGGCGTATGCCTCGAGGCAAGGCAGGCCAAAATAGCCTCGAGGCGGTAGCCTTAAGCTGCTACAAGAGGTGTGCACCTCACTTTGGTCCAGGCGCTTGAGGCGGTCTGAGGCATTGAGGCGCATCTGAGGCATCGCCTCAGGTGCAGCAGTGTCGTCGTCGTCGGAGGAGCATCGCCGGTGGTGCAGTAATCGTCGTCGGAGGGTTTTGGCTGGTTTCTACCCTTTATTCCCATTGCCCGATAACTGCAAGGCTTGTGGAGGGCTCCATCAATCCTCATAAGTCGGTACGATCAATCCTAAACCCTTAAGGTTTGGCTATCGCTGGCACTAGCCTTAGTTACCGTCGCTACAGTCGCCCAGGCTCTCGATTAACCGAAGGAACAACCCCTTCTAGCATCTCTCAGGTCCGACGTCCATATCATTAGGCTAGCTGACCACCAAGGAACTCCTTAGCGGCATCGCCTTAACCCATTGGCAACTTGCCTTAAGTAGAGGCTCCAAAATGGCCTATGTAGGTCATTTGACTTTGAGTTTTAGTTCTTTTAAGTCTTTCAATGGTCTAGGAAGTTGGTTTAGTTTGTGCTTTTGTTATGGTTTCTAATCTTCTATATCATATGGATATTTATCTTTTTATTTAAACGTCATCTCTCGTTTAATTTCGCTCTTTCAATGTTGTGATGGAGAAAAAAATATGATAAAAGTGTGTTATTTATATTATTATTTCTTTATTAGCACTTAACAAGTATATATCATATCATTTTTATATGTTTTTTATGCAAATTCTGAGGCTTACGCCTTGACCGCGTCGAGGCTTACGCCTTGCCTCAATGAAGGCAAACCACCTCGATACCACAACATGTTTTTTAAAACCTTGCTTGTTAGAGAGGATGTCTTATAGGTAGTGACTGAGTTTGTAAATAGTAACCAAGGCTTCAACAGGCTCAACAAGTTCTATATGTTTTTACTACTTAAGAAGGATGGGGTGGACACTATTGAAGATTTCAAACCCATTGCACTGTACAATGCTATCTATCTCTTTGTGGCCAAGGTTCTTGCCAATAGGTTGAGAGGGGCCTTGGAGGGGATTGTGTCGCCGATGTAGACAACTTTTGTCTTGAGTTGTAATATCTTGGATAGATTTGTTATTGCTTTGGAGATTTTGGCCTTTTGAAGGAGAGAAAACAGGACGGCCTGTTTATGGAAGGTGGATTTTAAAAAGGATTATGATTCGGTGCAGTGGCCTTTCATTTGGGCTTCCTTGGTGAAGAGGGGTTCCCTCCTTGGTAGGCGGATTGGGTGAAGCAGTGCATGACAACGACATCTTTTTCCATTCTTCTTTATGGAAATCTAGCAAGTGGATGGATTCATCTGAGGTGAGGGGTTGGATAGAGATGCCCTTTGGCACCGTTGCTCTGTGTGCTGGCGACAGATGCACTGACCAGATCCATTGTTAGAACGCACGAGAGGAATTTGATTAAAGGTTTCTCGGGTGGAAGTGGGATTCAGGTCTTGCTTGGTGCTTCAGTATGTTGATGGCACTCTTCTTTGTGGAGGGCTCTGAGGTTGAGGTGAGGATGTAAATCCTCCTGGAAATGTTTAGTGAAGCTTCAGGTCTGCAAATTAATTTCTTCAAGTCAACTTTCATCCCTATCCAGATGTTGCCCGAGGAGGCTAACAGATGCAGTGTGGCTATACGTACAACGGGTGGCTCCTTACCCATTTCCTACCTCGGCCTTCCTTTAGCAAACAGGAGGATCTTTGTACAGGAGTGGGTCCTTTTGATAGATAGGCTAGAAAGGAAGTTGGTAGGGTGGGCCTCCAAGGTTCTATCTAGAGGGGGAAGGTTGATTCCCCTAAAGGAGATATTGGCCTTCATGCCTTCTTACTTCACGTTTGTCCTGAAGCTGCCATAAAAGGTTGAATGGAGGATTTCAGGTCTCATAAGGGATTTCTTCTGGACAAACTATGGTTCTGCTGGGAAGGGAGCAAAGATGGTGGCCTGGGAGGAGGTCTGTAGGCTTGTGAGAGGAGGCTTAGGGGTAAGGGGGTTGGGGAGAATGAATGATAGTCTTCTGGCCAAATGGATTAGTAGATTCTTGGAGTGTAGAGAGGACTTTTTGGGGAAGATTATTTAGGCATGCTACAACAACTCCATGAATTAGGATTTTCTGACATCACCTCAGAGTGGTACTTCTGATTTTTTTAGAGGGTTGTCTTTAGTGGTGCCTAAGGTTCAAAGCTACTTTGTCCCATATGTTGGTGTGGGTGATACTTTTCGTTTTTGGTTGGATGACTGGATGGGCCAAGGAAAGTTGAGAGATTGGTTTCCTAGGCATTTTGCGATGGCTACTTGTAGGGAGGTAAAGGTGGCTGACTATTGGAAGGGGTCTTAGTGCCTTTCCTTTGTGGGGAATCTTTCAGACCAAAGGATACGAGAGCTTGAAATTTTGTTGCAAAAGTTGGAGGGCTTTAGGTTGGAAGGTGGAGTTGATGCCTACATATGGGAGGATGGTGAGTTCTCCATAAGGAGGCTTATAGAAGGTTGGGAAATGGAGGGTCGATGATGGTTGTTGATTTCATTAGGGATTGCAAGTAGATTTGGTCAGCTTCATGTCCGTTGAAGATCAAAATTTTTGCTTAGTTGCTTAGGAGAGTTTGGAGAGCTAGATGGGTGCCATAGATGGAGAAGACATGCCTACTTTGTCTTGTGGTAGATGAGGATGTGGATGATTTGTTTTCTGGGTGCTCCTTTTCTATGCAAATTTGGAGACATTTCGGATTGAAGTGATTAGCACATACAAGTTTTGATGATTTTTGGAGGTCCTTTAGGAGTGGAAATCGGATTGGAGGTACATTGTCTTTACAATGAAGAAAGAGAAGGCAAAAGCTTTGGCAATACTATGGGGCATATGGCTAGGAAGGAACATGGCTATTTTCAAGGGACATCAGCCATATACTGAAAATTTTATTGCTTGTATCTCGTTGTCTAATTTTTGGGCATGGAACTTGTAATTTGGCAGTTTTTTTGGCCTTTGAGTAATATACTCTCTGGGACGTTAATGAATTGGATAACCATTCTTTCATTTTTCCAAAAAAAAGAAAACTTGGATGGGTGTGATTTTAGATTTTGGTTTAATGATTGGACAGCAAATGGCATTTTTAAAAAATAAAGTTCTTAGACTAATTGCATTAGTGACCATGTTGGATTAGTTTATGATGCTCTAGGAGGGTCTTAGTGGGATTAGGCCATGTGTTAGGGTGATCGATGGGAGCTTGGGCGTGGGAAGAACTTGCTGAGGGCAATCCATTAACTGTTGTGGAGTAAACTAGAGCCCATAGATGAGCATGTGGTTAGAGATTGCATGTTTATTTCAAAAGCAAAGATGCTATTCAAAGTGAAAATTTTTACATGGATGTGCAAAAGATGAATTATGACAAACTTTTATCTTATAGGCAAAATTTGTTTCAGGAGAAGATGCTATGTGCCCCTTTGTGTGCATTGGAGTATAGTAATCACCTATTTTTTTTGATTGCCTATTGGCTAGGGAGGTATTGTAATCACCTATTTTTTTGATTGCCTATTGGCTAGGGAGGTTCTGGAAGGAGCTAAAGTTGATTGGGTTGAATCCACTTTAGAGGAAATCTTGTTTGAGTTTTTTGCTATAGGAAGGATGGGTGGTGGCTCAAGATGCTTTTGCGCAAGATTGGAATGGGTGTCTGCTTTGGGATCCATTGGCATTGTGGTTGTAGCATAATACGTTGTTTTCAGGTGTGAAAAAGTTTATATGGATGGTATATTTGCCTGATCCAGTCGTGTTTTACACATTTGTGGGCCCCCCACAAATGGGGACAACATGATGATTTGGAAAGCCAAGGTTCCACTAAAAGTTAAGATTTTTAATTGATCAAGCAAGATGAGGAAAATAATGATTAAGGTATATAGACAAAGGATAATTCCTTTTTTTCTATCCCACTTGTATATTTTTGTTGCTTGGGCCCAGTGGATGGTTCTCATCTTTTCTTCACTTGCCCATTTGCCAAAAGAATGTGGAGTAAAGTTGGTATTGAGTGGATTCATGACGCTTCAGAGGTGTCTTTTTGGAGGAGTTTCACCATTGGGAGAGTTGCCAGGGACTTAGGTGTAACAAGTCCAAAGTGCAATTGGTTTCCCATTGGCAGTCAATTGGGTGATTTATTCTAGCAAAATGGCATAACTTTTAAGGGTCAAAGGCTGTATATGGACAGTGTGCTCTCTGACGTATTTTCTTTACATGTGAGGCTTGCTTGTAGAGGGTTACATAAAAAATGTATATTATCTTGTAACATAGGACTTCTGGCAGTTCTTGGTGGAGTTAAGGATGCAAGAGATGAGCCCCACAAATTGTATTTTACTTGGAGGAGCACAGCTTCATAGAACTTGAAGTCTAGATTGGACAAGTTCATCTGTTCAATCGGGATGTTGGAGGTGCTTCCCCTTGCAATGGTAGAAGGTTAGTTGAGGTCTAATCCTTGGTTTGGTCTTCCAATGAAGGTCTAGGGCTGGCAACTTCAAATTTGAGAGGGCATGGTTGATGGAAGAAGGCTTTAAAGATATGGTTAAGTGGTGGACTTCATCATCTTCCTACTGTGACACTGTAATGTTGGCAAGATTACAGTGGCTCAAAGGGGTTCTTATTGACCCAGAAAAGAAGGTTAGAGCAGAATGAGAAAGAAAAAAAATGAAGCATTAGAGCCTTCAGAGATTACATCAGTTGGAGGATAAGAAGAAAGAAGTGGACTAGAGGCAAAAATCTCGTCAATTGTGGTTGAAGGCAAGGGATTCGAATGCCTGCTCCTTTCATATAGCAGCTAGTTGGTGAAGACAAAGGAACTTCATTCAGAAGGTGGTGGTTGAAGGTAGGGAAAGGATGGGCAGGCAGGAAATTGGCCATTCTTTAGCAGCCGCTTTATAGGTCCACCATAAGAAAGCTGATGGGTTCTTTGCATTGGAGTAGCAGAGGAGCGAGGGGGCTAGTGTCCTGGTTGGATAGACAATTAATAGAGGAGGAAACCAATATGACATTAAGAGATTAATGCGGAAGGAGCTTTAGGTCCATATGACCTTGTCCTCTTTCTCAGGGAGTTTTGTTCACTTGTGGGGAAGTATGTCATGCCTATGATTTGGGAATTGTAGGATGGGAATACTGGCTTTGTATGTTTGAATAAATTGCTATTGTTTTTACTCCCTAAGAAAGAAGCAGCTAAGAGGATTGAAAATTTCAGACCAATATCATTATCCAATGCTATGTATCTAATTTTGGCAAAGGTGTTTGACTAATAGGTTGCATGAGGTGATTAATCATATTGATGGCCTCATTTGTAATCTGCAGTCAGCTTTTATTTCTTTTAGCCTCTGGAAGAGGATGGAAAAAAAGGGATTTCTATGGAAAGTAGACTTTGTTAAACCGTATGATTCTTTAGATTGGAGCTTTCTATGGAGTTCCCTTCACAAGGGTACTACTCTGATAGATGGATTAGTTGGATGAAGATGTGTATAACAATGAACTCCTTTATTTTGGTTAATGGTAGGTAGGCTTGAGGGAGGTAGGATTCAGTTGCAGAGGGGTATCAGACAAGGTTGTCCCTCAGCTCTATTATTTATTATTGTGGTGGATGCTTTGGCCATCTGTACCTTTGTTGCTTGTGAAGGGGGTGTCATTCAAGGTTGTTCTCCAAGGATGTGGGAAGATATGGTGTCAATCCTTCAGTGTGCTGATGATAACAATTTTCTTCGTAGAAGGTGCTAAGCATAAGGCGGCAAATCTCTCTATACCTATGGATCACTTCAGTGACTCTTTAAGTCTTAGATAAATAGAGAAGTCTGCATTTATTGCTTTTGGGATGCAAGAAAAAGAGGAGAGTGGATGTGCAATGATCGTGCATGCTCCAAGCCTTGCTTTGCATCTAAAATATCTGGGCTTGCCTTTGAAGGATAAGGGACTTTCATTGGAGGATTAGTTTCCACTTATCACTGCTCCAGAAAGGAGACTAGAAGAATGGAGGTCTAAACTCCTCTCCAGGGCAGGTCAGTTGGTGTTACTTCAGTCAATCCTCACACCGTACCACGTTTCTATTCATTGGTCTTTTTGATGCCATCAAAGGTGGAGAAGAAATTGGAGGCCATTTTTCGTAGTTCTTTTGGAAGGGAGCACATCTGAATGGTAAGGTATCCATTTCGTAGCATGGGAGGATGTTTGTTGGCCTACTTTGATGGGGGGTTGAGGAGTCCTACACTTGAAGACTATGAATTGTTCTTTACTAGCAAAGTGGGTGACAAGGATCATGGGATCAAAGTGGGACTCCAAAACAGGACTTCCTTTCCACTTTCCCGACAAGTTGACATGAAAGGACAGTAGTTCATGTTATTTTTGGAAGGGGATGCAACAGGTTATGCCTCTATTACAGCAGCTTATTATTCCCAAACTTGGTGATGGAGGGGGTTTCCATTTTTGGTTGGATGACTAGACAAATGACCAGCTCTTTGCTGATTGACATCAGAGATTGTTTGTACTGGCCATGGAACCAGAGACGAAGGTTGCAACCTATTGGGATGGAGGATCCTGGACACCACTTTTTTCCGGGGACTTATTGGAGCAACGGCTTCGGAGTTCTTGGCATTACATCAAGAGCTGAATGATTTTCAGCCTGCACAGGGTGTTAAAGATGGTTGGGAGTGGGAAGATGATGACTTCTCCACTTAGTTTGTTTGTAAATTGCTGCGGGTTCCAAGTCAAGATGTTGCTTTTCTTAAAGAATGCAAGCTGCTTTGGAAGATGACTGCCCCATTGAAGGTCAATAGTTTTTGCCTGGTTGCTGAGGAGGGAGAGATTGCTGACCAAAGATTATTGAGGGAAGTTTGTTCCTGATTCTATTGTTACATGCTCATTGTGTGGTGATGGGCACGAAGACTATTCACATATGTTTTTTCACTGTCTATTGGCTGGGAAAGTGCGGGAATGTGCAAATATTGATTGGATCATTCATTCTTCCACGCATGACTTTTGGAGATCCTTTGGAGGAGGAACATTCAGATCTAAAAGGGAAAGGGCACATCCTTTGCTGAGATTATGGGCAATGTGGCTCCAGCATAATAGGGTCATTGTTAGGTGGAAAGCCTGGGCCCTGGGCCTTCAGGGAGATGTGGTCATCTCTATAACAGAGGGGATGCCCTTCAACAGTTGGAAACCTGAGCTGTCATTAATGAATTTGGAGGGTCACTAACCTTGAGTAATCTTCCTCTTATTTTTCAAATAAAACATTTCAAGCAATGGAATTTCTTTGGAGCATCACTGATCTCAAGAGATTGTCCTCCCCCTTCCACAACCCCCACCAAAAAAAAAAAAGAGGAAGAAAATCTTATGGAAGTTTTTCATCCTTTCTCTTTGTTGAGTGGTGTAAAATAATTGTAAACGGGTATATGGATCTTGGGTGTAGATTCATGTATCCCATTCTCCTATAATTGTGTAACACATCCCCCCACCTCTTAAGGCTGCCTTTGTGAGTGAAAAACAAAATCCCTAGTTGCTAGTGGGTACTAAGGCCTTGTGGAGCTTATACTCATGGTTTTTCTTGTAACGGGTTTTTCACATAATATCATGCTTCTCGTGTGTGTTTATGTTTCATTCAACATGGTGTTAGAGCCAACGGGACCCTTGTGATGTCTTACTGCATGTTCGAGGGTGCCATCAGTTGACTTGGTTGCTCCGATGTCTGGCGGTGCCAATGAGCATCCACTGAAACCACCC
Source organism: Thalassia testudinum (assembly GCA_037157565.1). Classification (NCBI taxonomy): domain Eukaryota; kingdom Viridiplantae; phylum Streptophyta; class Magnoliopsida; order Alismatales; family Hydrocharitaceae; genus Thalassia; species Thalassia testudinum. The sequence goes on from JAZHRO010000036.1 coordinate 142,371,589, forward strand.
AAGGTTCCAGCGACCGTAGTGGCGGTGCCTCTTTTCTCTTGCTGCTGTTAGGGCTTCGTAGGTTAAAACTTTAGCGGTGTTGTATGTGCTCCTCTTTGTCGCTCCATCTTCATTTGGTTTACTCTGGCTCCAACGACCCAATAGGAGCTCCAACGACCCCATTGTAGAGGTCTGATGAGCCTCTAGTAGGTTCGGCAACGACCTTTCGCTCTGGTGAGGCCTTCTACTACTATTGCCCCTCCTACTCTGGTTCCAGTCTAGGTGACACCACCCATTACCACTGTTGTTCTAACGAGGCTACAATGGTTGTTACAGGTGCTCTGTCGGAGTCCTTGGGCTCCGGTCAAAACTCCATTTTGGTTCTTTGGGCATTAAAGCCCTTGTTTGTAATTTGTGTACTCCAGATTTAACTCTTAAGTGCTGGCCTCTATATTCATGGTTTGATTTCAGCCCATTCTTTCCATTGTTTGGATTGCTTTTTGTGTCCTTGGCTTTGGGAGCTTGTATCTCCAGTTTGAACTCCAAATTTTTACCCTTAACCTACATTGCGTTGGTGGCTTGTGACTCTAGTTTGTGGAGTTCAACTGTGTCTTGTTGCTTTATGTTGGTTTGTTGTGTTCCCAACTAGAGGGACAACAATGTTCCAAATGATTGCAACTGAGGATGGTGGAGTGATGAGGGGCCTCGAAGGTCTTTTATCTTGAGCTCTTAATATTTGAAGTTAGCAGTATTTATCCAACTCTACAAGGTTGAGGTACATCTTTCTCCAGTTAAATGAGATTTGTACATCCGATTGTATTCTTTTTGATGAGAAGAGGTATGGGTGGTCTTGTTTATGACTTGTTAAGGGTTAACCTGGTGCAACTTTGATCCAGATTAATAGATGATAACTCGCTGCAATTGTTGTTCCACCCCCTTGTGAAACAACACCTAACCCACCATTTGTTCCTTTTTTTGGGCAACTTAACTTGGTGCCCTTTTGACACAAATTTGCAACTCCCTCCCTTCTTGCACCCTTTATGTCCTTCCTTTCCCTCCCCTCCGTCACTAGTGATATTCGAATGCCATCGATGATATTTGAATATCATGAATATCACACATGATATTTGAATATTACACTTTTAGACCAAATATCACTAATGATATTTGCAATATCGTTGATGCAATACCATCACTTTATTCCATTAACTAAACGTCCTAAGCGGAATAAATCCACTTTATTCCTTGTCAAGTCATCAAGAGCTACTAAACGTCAAATTCTACTTATTCCACCATTCTACTCCACTCTTCCCAATGTCTCTACTTATTCTACAAACTTATTCCTTATACTAAACACCCCCTTGGTGTGCAAGGGATACAGGTGCTTTTGTGACTTGGTTGTATTCCTTGTGTTATTGTTGCTTTTTAGCTTGTGTGGATACATTTTGCGATTGTGGTTGTTGATGATGAGATCTAAAACATCGATTATGGATCACTGGTCTTTGTGAGGGTGAATGAGCAAGAGAGAGTGCGGAGAAGGCAGAGAGGGGGGTGAGGGTGGAGTGTGGGTGAAGGTGGAGAGGAGCTCGAGAAGGAAGATGGAGCCCTCGGTGCATTGCTTCAAGTGCCTGGGGTTGGGTCATGCTGCAACGGTATGCCGAGAGCCATGTCGATGTCTCAAATGCGGAGGTTTCAGACATCACAGGGCGGTTTGCGCAATGCTTCGAGGGGTGGAGTGAGAACCAGTGGAGGATCTTCCTTTGTCGCCATCTGGTGCTTCTCTTGTGGAGGCGGAGGTCCCATGGTCCTCGTAGCTGCGGATCATTGAATAGGAGTTGGTGGGGGCCTTGGTGGGGGAGGTAGTGGAGGGTTTCTTGGAGTGGCCGAAGGTAAGGGTTGACGCCTTCTTGCTGTGAGGGAAGGCGGCCATGTTGTCATCGAAGTGTCTGGTCTTCGGGTTGGGGGCAGGAGACGGCTTGCATGATGGTCTTCGACATGACCAGCTTCAGAGGAGCGGTGGTATGTGGAGGTGGCCTTTGAGACACGACGGGGTTTTGGTGGAGAGGTTGTCGGTGAAAGCGGAGGGGCCTCTGAAGATTAAGGGGATCCCCATTTGGCTCCGGACCAAGGGGTGCTCCTCTGAAAGCGGAGGTGGTTTCCTCCTTTGCCACCCTCAAGGGGTGCTCCTCTTTGGGAGTACTGGAGGGGGACATGGCAACCATGAGAGCGGTGGTGGAGATGACGCCAAGGGCAGCTGTCTCACCAAAGGTGATGATGAGATTGGGACGGTTCGGGTGGGTCATTAGGATGTTTGTCGTAGATGGTGGCCTGTCACCGAGGTGGCCATGGCAACCATGAGAATAGTGGAGGGCTATGCACATCGTGGCCTGGCGACAGGGGAGGTGGAACGAGGGGCCACCTTGCGCCTTGCTCAGCGGCATTGATGGCCTCCCAATTGGGGCGAATAGCTTCCATCAGAAGAGGATGGAGCACCTTCGTGCTTTAGTAGGGGGTGGGGTGACTACTATAGTGTCATCGACTCTAGGGGAGGTGGCAAGTGCCATGGCACATGGTCCTGTCGGTACTGCAGGGGTGGTGGATGGTGGTGGTAGAACTAATCCTGTGGAGAAGGGTGAGGGGGAGGAGGTTTGGAGTGCGGGATTCAACCGCGTTGAGGTTGACGAAGTGGTTGCAGCTACAGGCTTTGGAGAGTTGGAGGTGTTCATATTTCTGCCCAATATTGAAAGTCCTAACATGGAATGTCAGGGGCCTTAACGATCCATCTAGGCGGGTGGCATTGAGGACGTATTTGCAGAAGTGGGGTCTTGATGTTGTGCTGCTCCAGGAGTCCAAGCTACAACAATGCGATTCTAGAATTTGAAGGGACGTTGGGGGGGAGTGCTTATGAGGAGTTTGTTGCGTTGGACTTTGTGGGTCGCTCTGGGGGTATCATTGTTTCATGGAAGGGGGATGCATTCTTTGTGGAGGACTCCGTTGTTGGGAGAAGCGTGGTTTTAGTTCAGCTCAGAAGGCATGGTGATGGTTTTGTTGTCATTTCTGCAGTGTATAGGCCTGTTGAAGACTGCAGCAAGCACGTCTTGTGGGAGGATTTGAGCCAGATTGCAGTGAGGTTCCAGGGACGTCTGTGGCTGATTGGTGGGGACTTTAATATCACTTTGACGGCTGATGATAGATCGGGAGGAAGAGGTGGGCAGGATCATGGATCTGAGGAGTTTTTGAATTCGTTGCCACACATGGGCTGTTGGACCTACGCCCTTATGCATTCACATGGAGTTCTGGAGGATTGATGTCCAAGTTGGACAGGTTCTCCTTGGTGGAGTTTGTGAAGGTGTTTCCTTTGGCAGGTTTTCAGGCTTTAGAGAGACTTTTTAGATCACACGCCTCTATTATCGGGATTTAGCTACTAGGTTTGGTACTTATTTCAAATTTGATTGAGCCTGATTGTTGAAGGAGGGATTCAGAGTGAAGATTGAGGACAAATGGAGGTCCTTGCAGTCGAAGGGGTCGGCAGCGGCGAGGTTGGAGGTGAAGCTTAGGGATCTCGAACTTTTCTTGGAGTTTAGGAGGCAGGTGAAAGAGGAGAGGACTAGGAGGACGGAGGAGCCATTGGGAGAGGTTGAATGGCTTGACAGAGTTGAAGATCTTGGCTTGTTGACGGCAGGGGAGAGGGTGGCTAGGGCTGAGCATCTGAAGACCATCTAGATAAAGGATCGGAAGGTGGAGGTGGAGTGGAGGACGAGATCTAGGCAAAAGTAGATTAAGGAAGGGGATTCCAATATGAGATACTTCCACATGGGGGCTTCTGGCAGGCGGTGGAGAAACTGGATTGACAGGCTTTTGGTTGGGGGCGCAGAGTTTCTTGGCAGGGAGGTGGTTGGTAGGGTGGCTGTAGATTTTTTTAGGGATTTCATGGGTAGGAGGGTTGGAAACTGGAGGTGGTAGGCGGTGGATGTCCTATCTATACGTGTCGATTAGGTCGAGGAGTTGGTGGCACCCTTCACGGAGGTGTGAAGAGCAGTTTGGGGTTTGGATGTAGACGGCTGTCCGAGTCCTGATGGTTTCCCCATCTATTTCTACAAGTTCTAGACAATGCTTAAGGGGGATGTCTTGGAGGTGTTGGCAGAGTTCAAGGAGGGGAACTGCGACTTCAATAGGCTCAACGAATTTTTCATGTTTTTGCTACCTAAGAAGTTGAAGAAAATGAACATTCTTGCTTTACCAAAGTCCCTTTGCCTCTATATAGGTAAAGGAAAAATTACATCATAAATTCACTACGAAAATAAAAATTAACGAAATGCCCTTACTACAGAAAACAAACTCAACATTCCCCCTCAAGCTGGAGCATATATATCCATCATGCTCAGCTTGTTTCTACACTTCTCAAACTAGGGGTGAGATAACGGCTTAATAAACATGTCTGTAGTCTGGTCTAAGGAGGCAAGACAAGTATTATGAAGTAGACCCTATTGAATCGAACTCTTGGTGTGATGACAATCCACTTCCACATGTTTTGTTCTCGTGGAACATAGGATTGTTTGCAATGTAGGTGGCAGCCCGGTTGTCATAATACATCTCTATAGGCTCCTGAATATTAACATGAAGATCCCATAACAGAGACCTGATCCATATCATCTCAGTTGCAGTATGTGCCATGGCCCCCTATACTTAGACTCGGCACTAGAGATTGAAACAACTCTGTTTCATCTCAGCTGTAGTATGTGCCATGGCCCTGTACTTAGACTCGGCGCTAGAGCGTGAAACAACACTCTGTTTCTTACTCCTTCAAGTCAAGTTCCCAGCTACAAAGGTATAGAAGCCAGTAGTAGATTGCCTGCCACCAACATCACCTGCATAATCTGCATCTGAGTATACAACAATAGACATAGGGGCCTTACTCTGAAAAGGAATGCCTCTACCTGGACATCCCTTGATGTACCTCAACACCTGCATCACAACCTGTAAATGAACATCGGTAGGCTTATATAAGAACTGACTTAGCTTACCCACGACAAGGCTAATATTTGGCCTAGTGATAGATATAACAGCTTCCCCACTAGTTGTCGATATGCCTTCTTGTCTTTTAGCTTTACAGTATCCTCAAAAAGGTGAATTTTAGGATCCATAGGAATATTTGCATCTTTGGATCCTAGCATGCCTGTCTCCTGAAGAATATTAAGGGCATATTTTCTCCGCGACATAATTGTCCCTTGCTTGTGGCAAACTCAATGCCTAAAAAGTATCTCAGCTTCTCAAGATCTTTCATGACAAATTGGTATGCCAAGTACTCCTTCGCCTGAGATATGCCCTCTGCATCATCACTTGTAAGATTAAGGTCGTCTACATACACAAGTCACTATACCCCTGCTGGTCTTCCTCACAAATAGTGAATGGTCAAATGAGGATCTCTGCATCCTAATAACAAACAATGCCTCAGACAGGCGCTGAAACCAGGCTTGGGGGCTCTGCTTAAGACCATACATAACCTTACGAAACCTGCATACACACTCCCCTTGAACCTCAAAGCCAGGCGGCTGCTGGATATAGATCTCTTCCTCTAAGTCTCTGTACAGAAATGTATTTTTGATATCCAGCTGATGTAACTTCCATCTATAATGAGCTGCAACAGAGATAAGAATGCGAACAGTGGAGGGTCGTGCAACAGGGGAGAATGTGTCAAAGAAATCCACCCTATAGCTCTGGGTGAATCCTTTGGCCACAAGGCGGGCCTTATACCTTGAAATAGATCCAGCTAGGTTGTATTTCAAGGTAAAGATTCATCTGGCTCCAACAAGGTGCGCACTAGACGGTAGAGGTGACAACTCTCAGGTATCTCTGGTAGTAAGTGCAGACATCTCCATAGCTGCCTTCCAGTGTGGATGTAGTAGGGCCTACTGGTATGAGGTAGGTAACTCAGCATTGGATACAACTATGAATGCATGAAACTCCAAACTTAGAGAATCAGCAGAAACAACACTCCCAGCAACACGATACTGGGCATAAGATCGTGGAGCTTTTTTGATAACAATAGGGATATCTTCATCAGCACTCATGGAATCAGGACCTGGAGAAACATCCACAGGTGACAAACTCTCACCCTTTACGCAAGCTGACATTATATCTGAAGAAGCCTCTTGAGTAGAAATTGCCTCTACGTTATCAACACTAACTTGAGGAGTCTGTGGAATAGATGGAGGGGGCTTTGCCTTATAAACAACTAGCAACTGATAGGTGTGACCCTTGAAGGTCCCTTCATCCGTTGGTACTGGCTTGAATGTGCTGGTAGATGACTTAGTAGCCTGAGAAGGGCTATTACTATCTGTGAATATACCAAATGGTATAGGAGCACACTCTGCACTTGCCTGGCAGCAATAGAAAAATAGGGTACAGCTTCATGAAAGGTGACATCTGCACTAATGTAATGTCTCTGGTGTAGGGGATCAAAACATTGATACCCCTTCTGAGTACGAGAGTAGTTAAGAATCACACACTTGACTGCTCTAGGTGCTAATTTATCACGCCCAGGTCCAAGAAGATGTACAAAAACCACACACCCAAATGTCTTAGTGGAAGATCAAACAGCTCATCATTTGGATAAAGCACCTGCCATGGTATGTGCTCGTGAATTACAAAGGAGGGCAATCTATTAATAAGGTAGTAAGCTGTGAGAACTGTATCTCCCCAGTAGTTCTGTGGCACACTATTATGGATAAGGGCTTTGGCCATATTAAGGATATGTTTGTGCTTCCACTCTGCAACTCCATTTTGCTGAGAGGTGTGAGGACATGAGGTCTGATGAATTATGCCATGTAAACCATATAATTCGGCCAGCTAATGAGTACAAAATTCCAACGCATTATCAGATCTGAGAGTCTTGATGCAAACATCAAACTAATTCTTTATTATCAACACAAACTTCGCAATCAGTGGACCCACTTTAGACTTATCTTCATGAGAAATAGCCAGGACAATATGGAAAAATCGTCAACCACAATCAAATAGTATTGATGCCCTGCTTTATCAGGAGTCCTATTGGGACCCCAAACATCAAGATGCACTAACTGAAAACACGAAGACGAACATGGTCCTGGAAAAGATCTATGGTGATTCCCAAGTTGACATGCATCGTAGGTGAGTTGTGTAGTTGAGGATATATGAAGCCTACATAATTTCTCCAAAGAAGGATGGCCCAACCGTCTATGCCACTGTAGAGCACTTCCAGATGTGGTACTAACTCGACACGCTGCAGCCATGGGACCCTGCTGAAGTTGGTAAACACCTCCTTCATATCCACTACCAATAGTTTTCCTTGTCATTCTATCCTGGAAAATATATTCATGCTCATTAAAAATGACACGACAATTCATCTGGTTAATGATTTCATTGACAGAGACCAAGTTCATGGATAAATCTGGAACAAACTGGACACGATTAAGCTGCATAGAAGAGGTAACATTAATTTCCCCCTGACCACTAATAGGAGCAAGTCGCCCATCAGCCACCTGTACTGTACGATCTCGAGAGATAGGTTGAATCTATCCAAAACACTGCAGATTCTCGAATAAATGATTGGAGGCACCTGAATCAATCAATCACGTCACACCAGTGGTTAGAGTATCATCCACGGCAGTTCCTAGCACAGTCTCTGACTGAGATATTGCCATGTTCACTGAAACACACTGTTACAAACTGATTTCAATACACCACAGAAAGGGTACAGAACCTTGAATTTCTTCACACTTAGATCTGAAAATTGACAGAAAACGGGGAATACACACCCCAACAAATACACCAAACAGGGAATACACACCCCAAAAATCTCCGCTCACACGCGGTCAATACTCAAGGGGAATACACACCTGAAAATATGCATCAAAGGGGAATACACACCTTAAAATAAACAGAAGCAAAGATCTGATTTGATTATACCATTCAAGAAGACCTTTCAAACTCTTTTCCTGAAGATCCTCGCTTTAGAACTTCGTCACCAACAAGTGGAGGATCTTCCTAAACCTTGAAACAAAGGGGATAGGGATCTACAACCCTCTCCTTACTGCCGAAAGATGTCCAGCAGCAAGAGGAGAGAGGTGGAGAAGAGTAGAAGAGGTGGTGCTGCCCCCTCTACACCCCTCCTACTGCAGCCAGCGACGGTGACGACAGTGGCAGGTCGGTGATGCTGCTGCTGTTGGCAGCTGTGGTGGTGCTAGTTGGCAGTGGTGGCACTGCTGCCGGAGGCGGCGGTGGCGGTGATGGCGGGCTTGGTGGTAGGGTTAGGGTGTTCTTGGTGGAGTCCTCAACCATAGATTGAAATATCGCGATATATCGATGATATATCGGTATCCCTGAGGTTGGGCATATCGATACCATTGATAGTATCTTGGCAGGCCGGTGTCATTGCTACTGCCGGCAACGGTGGTGGTGGCGGTAATGGCGGGCTTGGTGGTAGGGTTAGGGTGTTCTTGGTGAAGTCCTCAACCATAGATTGAAATATCACGATATATTGGTGATATATCGCCGATATATCAGTATCCTTGAGGTTGGGCATATCGATACCATTGATAGTATCTTTTTACCATGATATCGGCAATATCAACGATATATCCCTTTTTTGACTTGTTGATACGATATCAATATTTAAAACCTTGATGATGATGCATTAATGCTTGATGAGCCACATAAAAAAAGTAGTGGTGGAGATGAGGGATATCATCATTAAGGTCCTAGTAGAGAGGATACCAAACATGAATACACAAAAAATATACAAATATACATGGAAATCCCGTACCAAGTCCACCTTGTGACTATGATGCAGGGACAAGCCCGACAGGGTATGGGCATGCTTTAGGTCATTGTATAATGTCCATAAATGATTTAAGTCCATCAGTGGGATCTCTTAATCTGGCGTCGGAATCATTCTTTGGAGGTGGTCTAAGATCATCATCATCAAGTTACTATGGTGGCTACGGATCTCATTGCACCAGCCCTCAATACCAACCCTAAGATGAGGCGCAAAGTTCATCTAATTGCTTCCCCAGCTTTACCAGCCCTCCATCTTATTATGATTCCTCATATGGCTATGGGCATGATGGTCGCCACCAAAGTAATAGTACCCAAAGTGATCCAGCATTTGCAAATTATGGCTATGGGATTTTCCCTGAGTACTTTGCATCTTATGGTCCTCAACAATTTTTTTTACCAACCTTTCTACTCTGCTGCACCACTTTCTTCTCGATCACCACAAAGTTTATCGATGAGACAGCGTGAACCTTGTGAATCATCAGGTTCTACACTGAAACGAGGTGCGTCTACCGCATCCACAGATTTAAGAGGACATCGAGATTAGTCTACTCAGAATCAAGGTAGATCTAGAACTAGAAGTAGGGGTAGCTCGTCCGACAGTCACAGTCGATATTCACGTCTTGGAATACTTTTCTATTGCAGTGATGAAGACTATCAATGATACATCAATGCATACAATACTTGATATAGCTACATGGCATGGGAGTCATACTGTGAATATGTTAGAGTGCTATAAATCGAGGAAGATAATCGGAGGTGAGGTATCGAACCAGGTCAAAGCTCAACTTGGTATTGATTTGAGGGCATTGGTTGGTGCTTCCGTACTTAGTATAGTCAATTGATACTCTGACACTATTTATATTTTATTTTTTTTGTGAGTAGCATTACTATGAATGTTTTTCAATTATTATCTTGTTTTATACACCTTTTCAATATATGACTTTGTCAATATGCGACTAGTGCATTTCTATTATGTTTTCATTCAAAATTTATGATTTCCGTCTTCTAGGCATTTCTTCGTGATGTATTAGTTATTAAAATGTTAATTTTCATAGATTTGTGACATTTTGGAATATTTTAGACCTTTCTGAGCGATTTCCCCAAAATTCACCGATATTAGCGATATATCCCCAATATATCCCTTTTTTTGACTTGTCGATACGATATCGATATCGATATTTAAAACCTTGTCTTCAACTTGGCTTTGATACTAAGTTGAAGAAAATGAACATTCTTGTTTTACCAAATAGTCCCTTCACTTCTATATAGGTGAGGGAAAAATTACATCATAAACCAACTACGAAAATAAAAATTAGTGAAACGCCCTTACTACAAAAAACAAAACTCAACATAAGGAGGGGGTGGAAGCTATTGATGAGTTTAGGCCCATAACTCTGTCCAACGCAATCTATTTGATGGTAGCTAAGGTTTTGGTAAACAGGTTGAGGGAAGTGATTGGTGGAGTGGTCTCTCTGGTGTAGATGACATTTATGCCAGGAAGGAATATCCTTGATGGCTATGTGGCAGCCACGGAGATTTTATCTGTTTGGAGGGAGAGGACAACTTTCCTATGGAAGGTGGATTTTAAGAAGGCATATGATTCGGTCCACTGGTGTTTTCTGTGGGCTTCCTTAATTAAGAGGGGTTTGCCACCGGTCTAGATACAGTGGATGAAGCAGTGTATCACAGCAGCTTCTTTCTCGGTTCTCATCAATGGGAATCTAGCAGATGGTTGGATACAACCAAGGAGGGGGGTGCGCAAGGGGTGTTCGTTGGCGCCTATGCTCTTTGTTTTAGCTGTGGATGCACTGGCGAGGTTTTCTGTTAGAGCTTGTGAGAGGGGACTCTTAAGAGGTTTCGCTGTGAATAATGAGACCATGGTTCTGGTTCTTTAGTACGCAGATGGCACCTGCTTTTTTTGTTGGGTGGATAGTAGCGAAGGCGAGAAGGATCTGTGTACTGCTGGAGTTGTTTGGAAAGGCATTGGGTCTGCAGATCAATTACATTAAATCGGCATTCATTCTGTTTGGATTGTTGGAGGCTGGGGCTTGCACTGCTGCACTGGGCATGGATAAAGGGGTATTACCTATTTCCTATCGGGGTTTGCCTCTGACGGATAGAAGGGTTACTATGCATGACTGGGATCCTTTGGTGGAGAGGATGGAGGGACGTTTGGCGGGTTGGGCATCGAAGCTCCTATCTAGGGGGGCAAACTAGTGATTCTCAAGGCCGTGCTGGTAGCTATGCCTTCCTATTTTGTAGTCGTGTTGAAGATGCCGCAACAGGTGGAGAAGAAGATTCTCAGTCTCATTAGAAACTTCTTTTAAACGAATTATAAGGGGAATGGTAGTGAGGTGAAGCTGGTGGCTTGGGAGGAGGTTTGTAAACCTCTCAAGGAGCGGGGCTTGGGGGTGAGAGAGGTGGAGAGGATGAATGACAACCTCCTGACCAAGTGGGTTGTAAGATTACTTGGTAAAGAGGATTGTTTGCTCGGTAGGATACTGCGCTCTTGCTATGTGGCCCCTCTTGCTTGGGATCTGTTGGTGTCTCCTCCAAGGGGAGCTTCACACTTCATCAGGGGCTTATCCAAGGTGATGCTCAGGATTCAGAATTTCTTTGCATCGGTTCTTGAAGCAGGCAGGGAGTTCAGATTTTGGACAGATGATTGGATAGGCAAGGGGAGATTGTGCGATTGTTTCCCCAGGCTTGTAGTGTTTGTGATAGATAGAAATGCGTTGGTTGCAAATACGTAGGATGGATGCTGGTGTCCTACCTTTTCGGAAAACCTATCAGATCAGAGGATTGGGGAGGTGCAGGAGTTGTTACGGGATTTGGAGGGCTTCTAGCCTAAGGAAGGGGTTGATGCTTTTGGGTTGGAGGAGGGAATTTCTCTATACAGGATGCATATAGGAGGTTGGGGGACCCTGCTTTGACAATGGATGTTGACCTTGTCAAAGATTGTTGGTTAGTTTGGGAGGCTGAGTGTTCCTTGAAGGTGAAGATTTTTGTTTGGCTCTTTAGGAGGGGTTGGATCATGACGAAGGCGTGTGGAGAGCCAGGTGGGTTCAAGAGGCGGATATCGTTTGTCCGCTTTGCCTTGGAGGAGTGGAGGATGTGGAGCACTTGTTCTTCACATGTCCCATGGCGCCACAGGTGTGGAGTCGCTTTGGGGATGGTTGTTGGGCTCATGACTCTTTCCACGCTTTCTGGAGGTCCTTCGGAAAGGGGCAACAGGAGTGAGGGACATAATTCTTTTTGGTCCAAGGAGAGGGCGAGGCCTCTTGCGATGTTATGGGGTATTTGGTTTGGAAGGAATGCGGCGATTTTTAGGAGGCAACAACCGTATGTGGAGAATTTTATGGAGGCTGCTTTCTCCTCAGGAGTTGTAATTTGTAATATAGACTAGTGCCTTTTTTTGGTAATGAAAAACCTGTGTGGTTATTCCCTGGATAACCACCCTTTCACTTTTTTTAAAAAAAAACATCGATTATGAAGTCTATAGAAGAAGACTTTAATTGTGCTCTGGTTATTCAAGGAAGAACATATGATCGTGTTCTATCTCCCAATGACTGGATTGTTGATAGTGATGCTACCAATCACATGACTACCGAGCCACGATGGTTATCGCAATATAAGTTTGGTTCAGGAAATGATCACATCAAAGTTGTTGGTAGATCTAGTGTAAAGGTTCCAGGGAAATGTAGTATATACCTTCTGGATAGAATTAGACTCAATTCACCCTCTATGTTCCAAAACTTTCCTCAAATTTACTATATGTCAGCAAGATTTGTAAGGAAGGATTTTCTATGAGGATCTATGTGTCTTGCACGATCTGGAAACAAGGAAGGAGACGAGGATTGCTCTTAAGTGTTGCTAGAGATATTTTAGAATTAGGAAAATTAGGCAAGAGTTACTTTGATTTATCTCTTTCTATTTTTAGGGATTTCGATTTGATTAGAATTTAATTTGTTATGGATTTGTTTTTAAGTAGGATTATGATTTCCTTGTAATCCCCTTTCTTTATATAAATAGGGGTTAGTTTTCTGATGATTTAATTCAGTGCAATTCCAAAACTTTCACATGATATCAGAGTGAGAAGATCCTAGGGATCCCCATCGCCAATCTTTCTTTCTCACTCTTCCTAGAGAGCTATTAACCTCTCTCACCCCCTTGGCTGCCACCAATAGCCCTACTCCAAAGGATGTTGTTGCCATTGTCAACTACTCTCCCTACTGCTAGGGATGTAAACGGGTTAGGTTTGAGTTGTATTTGGCTAAACCCATACCCATATTTATTTACAAAATTCATATCGATGCTTTACCCATTTACCCATCGGGTAGGAAAACTCAAATCCATGCACATACCCATCTACCCATCAAGTACCCATTTACCCATTAGGTACCCATATATAAGTAGACCCTACAACCAAATCATGACCATATGAAGTCAAACAAGAAACAAAATTGATAGCGTGATTTATTGCTAGTTTGTAATAAAATTCAAATGATATAATGATCATACCATTCATAACATACATAAAACATATAATAACATACATAAAACATATAAAGTTTTCACCAATAAAAAAGTAAACACAAGCCATGCATAACATAAAAGTCAAGAAAATCAATAAGTACATATGTGTTGCACATACAATTATAAAATGCTAATATGTTTACATTTATTGAAAATGTTCACAAAACGTACAATACTCATGCATCTACTTAAAGAAAAGTCCCAAAATCGGGTATATGGGTTGGATTAATAGGAATGGTTCCAAACCCATACCCGTACCCAAACTCAATTGGGTTTTTTCGCAGAACTCCAACCCAAACCCAAATTCAAATGAGTTGGATTTTACCCATTCTTTTCAAGTTGGGTGGGGTCGGGTTGACTGAAACTTACATACCTACCTACCGCCCGATGGGGTGGCTCTGTTGTTGCTATCATGACTTTCCCTCTACCATGGTTGCTCCTTTTCCTGATTGGCATCATGCTTGGTCACATGGCCCAACTACTACTGCGTGACTCTCTCCTAGCTGGGGATTGTTGCCCAACTCTCTTCTCTCTCTTGCATGGTCCTTTGTCACTCGTTCACTCTTACGCATGCCCCTCTCGATGGCTAATGTGAGAATGACTATTGAAAATTGGATTTTTTTTTTCAATGGTAACTAAGGATTCTATTAAAGAACGAACCTTCTTGCTCAAGTACTACTGGTGTTGCCTCAGACTTTGCCACTATTCGTGCTCTTGCCTCTACATCCACCAAAGCCTTCGAGAACGCAGACAACTACAATGGCTGGTAGGGGAATTGAGCACCATGCTCATCTACTCCCGACTGTAGGCCGTTGCCTTGCTGATTTTTTCACCTCAAGGGTGTTTCTTTGCGACGAGGTTTTGGCTATCTGCTTCGAATGCTTGTTTGCTATCTCCTGTCTGAAGGCCTAGGTCCATTCTTTTTTTTTTTCCTTCTCCAAGAGATGGGTTTCCACTCGTTAGAGATTCCTGCTTGCCTGATAGCCTAATTGAACGCTTGCCTGCCCTAGCCTAAGGATTAAGGGTATAAGTATAGAACATGACACTTGATTTGTACATAAAACATAACACTTCACTTTATGAAAAATCAAGGGTAACTATAAGCAAGCAAATAGTTACCATACCTTCTCTGTGAAACTAAATGCTGAGAAGACTATCTTACTAGTTGTGCATGTGGATGACATGAATTCCATTGGAGATGATGATGAAGAGATTAAGAAAATTAAACATCATCTAGCTACAGAGTTTGAAATCAAAGATTTAGGCAGACTAAAGTACTTTCTTGTAAGGTTCAAGGATAGCCTTCTCGTGTCAAAGGTAATATGTTATTGATTTGTTGAAAGAAATAGGAAAATTTGGGTGTAGACCCATTTCCACTCATATTGAGGCAAATCATCACTTGAGCCTGAAGGATGGAAAGCAACTGGATGAGTTAGGGAAAAATAGATATAAAAAATTGTGGGAAAGTTGATTTATCTCATTGTAGCTTAGCCATATATCACTTATGCAGTTAACATGGTCAATTCATGTGTGCCCCAATGGCGCTAAGGGAGATTGGTTGAACATTGAAGCTTATATTGATGCTGATTGGGTAGGCTTTGTGGTCTACCATTGGGTATTGCATATATCATGCTGGGAACCTTGTTTTATGGAGGAGCAAGAAGTAAGTTGTCTGTGCAAGATCTAGTGTTGAAGTTGAGTATAGAGCTATGGCTATGAGGGTTATTGAAATGTTGTGGGCAAAAATCTGACTTGCTGATATTGGGATTTAGCCTCTCACATCCATGAGACTCTACTGTGATAAGGCTACCATCAACCTCGCCAACAATCCAGTCTTGCATGATAGGATCAGGCATGTTAAACTTGATAGACACTTTATCTATGAGAAGATTGATTTTGGAGATCTCTGTCTCCCCTATTTGAGGTCAGAAGATCAAGTGGTCGATGTCTTCACAAAAGGGTTAGCTTTGACGCAATATGAGAAAAATGTGGGCAAGTTGGGTATGCTTGAGCTCTACACTTAACTTGGGGAGTGTTGAGTGGTGTAAAATACTTGTAAATGGGTATATGGATCTTAGGTAGAGGTTTATGTATCCCATCCTCCTATAAATTGTGTAACACATCTCCCCACCTCTTAAGGTTGTCATTGCGAGTGAAAACCAAAATCCCTAGTTGCTAGTGGACATTAGGGCCTTCTGGAGCTTGTGCTCCCATAAATTTTTCCGTAATGGATTTTCTACGTAATATTGTGTTTCTTGTATGTGTTTGTGTTTCATTCAACACTCTTAATGGAAGGTTCTCTGATTACGACAACAACAACAAACCTTTTCCCCACACTAAGTGGGGTAAAAAAAATGCAACGCTTGATTGATGGCAAGGTCCAGAGTTGACCCCGAGACCTTGGGGAGTAAAATAATGATCCCACACAACTGTGTATCTTTGAAAATCTTTGTGGAGCTAGTGCATGTAGTTGCAATGGGTTGAATGCCACATACATTCCACTCAAAAGGGTGAAAGGAGACATGGGATAACTTGATCCTCTTCCTGATGGATGTAGACAAGGGAAACCTAGGAGAGCTATACTCACTATCTTCCATGCTGAGTACATATATATTTTTGCTCCTGGAATATGATATTTTCCAGGCAATCTAACATACAATGTGTTTTCATTTCATTCTTTCCAAGGAGTTGCAACCTTTTCCTGTTTGGGTCTCCTCCTTTCCATCCCAAAAAGTAAGTGGAAATTGACTAGGTGGTAGAGTCATGGAAACACTTGCTTCTTCCTTATTGTTATCATGGAACACTATGCTACTGCTTGCTGGAACATTGAAGAATGGAAATCTTAGATCAAAACATTACGATGACTGTCAAAACGAGAACTCTTGAAAGGTGTCTCTTCCCTTCTTTCTTTTTCAAGCGCATCGGGCAGGCTGGTGCTGGGATATCACTAATCTCTCTTATCTTTGAATGGATATCTAGTTGTTGAAAGTGCCAGGGAAACAAACATATGAGGTGCACTCTATAAAATATGAAGTAAACTAGATATGGAGATGGTGATTGTCCCTTGACTCTTAACACCTTTAAGAAAGTTTAGACCATCTTCCAATTGTGATTTCAGGTGTGAATAATGGTATTCCATTGTATGCACATGTAACAAACTGCTCATAAGCTAATACTTAAAATCTATTTTTGTAAAAAGATATGCATTTTATAAATACATGTTTGGTGAATGCACATGGCTTGTATCCAGGTCAAAGCTAATCTGCAAGCTTACCGGAGATACCATCAATAAGACAGAGGAGCATATCTGGAAACATATTACTGGAAAGAGATTCTTGAATAAGTTGAGTATGTATTTAACCCTTCGTTCTCTCAATGTTTCCTGCAAAGTATTGTTCTCTAAAGTTCTTCTAATTGATATAAGGATTGTGTATCCCATCCTTGTTTACATGTGCACTGCATGATACTGGATCCATGATCCTTTGTGGCTAGTGGAAGTATCTTCTTTCCTATATGGTTGGTTTATTCTTTCCTTGCTCACTCTTTCATGAGCAATGATATTTTTCTTCCTTTTTCTGAATTTCTAAGAACAAAAAGAAGAAGGTCCACCTGCACCAACAGCAGTAGAAAAGAAGAAAAAGCCTGAAAAAAGCACGGCAAGCATATCCTGCTCAAAAAAGGCAACAAAAAGAAATAAAGACACTGATGGCCACCTGAAAGCTGAAGCTATGCCCAATGTAAGTGCTTTAGAAGAAGAGGAAGCTATGACTGGAGATGATTCAGAGGAACTTGATTTCTGGATGCCTCCAATTGGTGAAAGGTGGGATTTTGATGATGGCAGGGATCGATGGGCTTTGTGTTCAAGATCAGGTAAATCAGTGAAAATATTTATAGAGATATCATGCCACCCATTTTTTATCTTGGCTCTTTTATTTTTTTATAGAAAGACAAGATTTGATTACTGGTCCAAGGTAGAAGACCAATCAACTAGGTTTTGGCTCTTGATGCCTCTGATGATAACCTGCTCTTTTCCCCCTGCTTGAATTTCTAATAAGACTTCCATATTAGCAATATCTGGAAATTTTCCCTCGTAAAAAAAAATCTGGAAATTTTCCAAAGCTCAAAAACAAATCTGAAAATTTTTATAGGTAGAGCATTGACTTCGAGGATATTGCCATCAGTAGATAGGGATATAGGAAAAATTGATTTATTGACAACCTCAGTTGAAACCAACGTTTTAAAAAACGTGAGGCGGTATCGAGGTGGTTTGCCTTCATCGAGGCGAGGCATAAGCCTCGAGGCGGTCGAGGCGTAAGCCTCAGGAATTGCATAAAAAATATAAAAAAATAAAATGATATATACTTATTAAGTGCTAATAAGGAAATAAAACCTGATAAATGAATAAAACTATCAAATAAATGACCTAAACTTGATAAATGAGTAAAACTATCAAATAAATAACAAAGGTTCCACTTTGACAACTAGTATGCATGCTGAATCAAGTCATTCACTAATGCATTTTCTCCCCAACCTTCGACGTTGCTATGACAACCTTCTGTGACGTTGCTACAGGCCTGCATCATTCACTATTCTGCGACGACAACCTTCAAAGAACCAACCTCCTCGAGCTCCGATGCTGCTACGGGCCTGCAGCGATGCTGCTCCTCCAGCTCTGACGATGCTACGGAGCTGCTACTGCTATGCTTGCGACGACGTTGCTACGGGCCTGCAACGACGCTGCTATTGCGCGATGTGAGCTCTGACGCTGCTACGGGCTTGCGACGACGTTGCTACTGCGCGATGCGAGCTCCGACGCTGCTGCGGCGATGCTCTGCCTCGAGCTCTGACAATGCTGCAGCAGTAGCACCAACGCTTGAAGACCTAACCTAAGCCTCCTTTCGCAGGCAGCTGAGGCGGCGCCTCAAGTGCGCCTCACCACCTCGAGCGCCTTAGACCGCCTCGGCTCCGGCGAGGCGCACACCTCTTGAGTGCACCCCGAGGCTATCGCCTCGAGGCATACGCCTCTATAGCCTCGAGGTGTGATTTTTAAAACAATGGTTGAAACTAAATTGTTATTTCCTAAGCTTATCTAGGAATTTGCTCCCCATTCTGATTTTAGATGAGCACAGTCCAGGACACCTAAAAAAAAAAAAAAGAACCGGTTCGACCAACCTTTATGCTTATCCACATTCCACACAAATCAAGATAAATATAATTCACTCACATTAAATCCATTAAAATGGTCTGGTGGCCCTACCAGTACCACCCGCAAGACTTGGTTTCCAGTCTAACTTTGCACTCCCCCCTCCTAACACATAAAAAAATAGAAAGAAAAAAAAAAATCAGGCTTCTGAATCTGAATGTCACAGAGCTGTTCTGTGTGACTACTTTTCATGCAATGCAATTTGAAGGTACCGGGCTGCCCTTTTGTATTGTACTACCTTAAATAAAGCATCAAGATGAGCCTTTGTACCTTATCCATTGATCTTAGGAAGGATATTAAAAAAAAAGAAGAATTCCATCACCAAGAAGCAAGGGCTTGAAGTCATGGGATTGAAGTCATGATAGAGTTATAATTGAGGTCATGGGAGGCAGAAATCACTTTGATATTTGGATGAGAGGAAGGGTACAATGTACTTATTTTTCAATCTTACACATGCATAATAGGAATAAGAAAAGGATAGGTGCATAGACTCAATGGAAGTTGTTCTAAGGAATGGAGTTGGTTGCATATTTTTCACCAAAATTACTGAAAAGGTGGATGAAAAATAACAAATTCTTCATTGGAGTTTAACTTAAGAGCATTTTTGTAAAGTGGATTAAATTTTTTTTTTGAAAAAGGAAATGGTAGTTATCCAGAGTGATAACTACCCAAATATATAAATTATAGAATCAACAGCCACCGTCAATACAAATGGCAGACCCCAAGGTCCCCCACTCACAAGGATCCATACCAAAGATTAAACAAGGAAATAACAGACTCAACAAAATTCTCCACATAAGGTTTCTGGCCTCTGAAGACCATAGCATTCCTGCCCAATCAAATGTCCCATAACACTGCCAACGGTCTGACCCTCTCCTTTGTACGGAAGACAATCCATCCAACATCACCTCCTCCACTTCTAAAGCTGTGCCAAAAATCTTCAAAAGATTGACAGTCTCACCACCTTGCTCCTACTCGACCCCATATCTACACCACAAACTGGCAAGTGAAAAAAAGGTGGTCTATCTCCTCCCTATCTCCACACAAAGGGTAGGCCTTACTCTCTCCAGGAGCCCATTTCGCCCTCTAAACCTTGGTCACAAGCCTTCTCCTCCTAAGTAGTCAGACAAAAGTCTTGACCTTTAAAGGACACACGGCCTTCCAAATCTGTCTGCAGTCCCTCACCAGATCCAGCTCAACCATGGAATCTCCAGTGGACAATCTCCTGTAGGCAGCCCCTACCGAAAAATCACCTTCATCCCAACCAAACATATCCGTCCCAGAAGCTGGTTGCAGCCCTTCTAACTCTTCAAGCAAAACTTGAAAATCATGAGTTCTCGCATCTAAAAGGTTTCCTACAAAGCGCGGGCACCACCCACCTTCCCACACCTCGGCCACAGATGTCTCTTTGTTCTGGGACAAAGTAAACAACCTCTGAAATCTTCTAGCAAGCATACCTTGTCCCGTCCAATCATCCTGCCAAAATCTGAAAATTTTCCTTATTCCTACCGCAGGAACAAAACAGTTTCGCACCCTAGGAGCCACCACCGACAGACCTTTCAAAAAATGAGAAGCATCCCTTGGCGGAGATATCAGGAGATCCCACCACACCGGGCCACGATAAGCCATCCCGAACACCTTGCACACCAAATTCTCCCTACATTCCAAGAGGCTTCCCACCCATTTCGCCAACAGGCTGTCATTAGACCTCCCAAGGTCCCTTACCCCGAGCCCCCCTCTTCCATCGGCCTGCAGACCTCCTCTCACGCAACCAACCTGGCACCTCGTCCATTCGTCCCCTGGTTGGACCAAAAAAAATTCCTTATAAGTCTCTCTATCTTCCTGACAATCTGTCGAGGCATCTTCAGGACAGAAGTGAAATACGACGGCATTGCTACTAGAACCGCCTTGAGCAAGACCAACCTTTCACCCCTTGACAGAAGCTTGGACGCCCACCCTTCCAGTCTCCCCTCCAGTCTCTTCACTAGGGGAGCCCAATCTTTCACCAGAATCCTGCCATCCGTAAATGGTAAACCCAGATATCTGATTGGAAGTTTCACCTGCTCTGTGCCAAGACCCAAGCTACACCCCCTCACCTCCGCCTCAGTCAAATTGAAGGGGACAAAATCAGATTTAGACGGGTTGATCTGCAGTTCTGAAGCCTCACCAAACAAGAAGAGTAGGATCCGCATTTTCCTGGCTTTCACTTCCCCACCTTCAATGAAGAAAACCATATCATTCGCATACTGTAGTAAAGGGATACTCGTCTCATCTCTCAAGGAGAAACCCCTCACCAAGTTCCTCTCATACGACCTCTTAGCCGCCCTGGCAAGAGCATCCGCTGCAATCACAAAAAGCATCGGGGCCAAAGGACACCCTTGCTTCACCCCCTTCCTCAACTAAATCCAACCCCTTGCCGGGTTTCCATTGATAAGAACCGAGAAAGACGTCGTGGTGACATCTCTTCATACAGTCAATCCACATCGGTGGGAAACCCCTCTTCACCAAGGATGCCCAAAGAAACGACCACTGAATCGAGTCATAAGTCTTGCTGAAATCAACTTTCCACAGGAAGGCCTTCTTATTTCTCTTCCAGGACGATAGGATCTCCGAGGCCAACACATAACCTTCCAAAATGTTTCTGCCAGGAACAAAAGCCGTTTGCACCGGGTCTATAATCCCAGCCAGCGTCCTCAATCTATTCGCTAGAAGCTTTGCCACTATCAGGTAGATAGCATTCGAGAGGGCTATCGGTCTGTACTCCTGGATCTCCTCAGCACTCTCCTTTTTCGGTAGCAGGAACATGTAGAACTTGTTCAGCCTGTTGAAACCCAGTTTTCTAGCTCTAAACTCTTGCACAACCTGCATCACATCCTCCTTCACCACCGGCTAGAACTCTTTATAGAAGGCAACCGGAAAACCGTTCGGCCCCGGACAACCATCAGCGTTTAGCCCCCAGATTGCCATGCGGACCTCATCCTCCTCAAAAGGACCCGTCAAGAAGCTGGCTTCTGCCTCCCTGATCTGCGGTACCTCAGACCCCAACCACCTCCATATTCTCGCCCGTCTTCTCCCAGTAAACTCTCTGAAGTACCTCGCAGCTGCCCCTCCCACCGCCTCTCTTCCCACAAACTCCTCCCCATCCACCACCAACCTGTCAATCCAGTTCCTCCTTCCTGATGCAGCCATATGAAAAAATCGGGTGTTGGAATCGCCTTCCTTCAGCCACCTCTGCCTGGACCTCACATTCCACTCCATCTCTACCTTCCGATTTTCCTCTTGTATCACTTGTATCTGTCTTGCTCTGCAAACCTTGTCAGCATCAGAAAGGAGACCAACATCCTCCACCATGTCCAAACGTGCAATCTCACCAAGAGCCTCCTCTCTCATCTTCCCACGTTCCTCCCTAATCTGCTTCATATGGATCTTCAAGAAGGATCTCAAATCCGGCAGCTTAGCTTCCAACCTGACAGCTGCCGAACCATCCACATGAACCGACTTCCACCGTTCTTCCACCAACCCCCTGAACCCCTCTTCCAATAGCCACGTCCTGTCAAACTTAAAATACGTACTATGCCTCCATTCCTCGTTTGACGCCCACAACAAGGGAGTATGATCCGAGAACAGCCGCTCCAGGGGTCTAACCTCCGCCATCGGGAACAACTCTGCCATCATCGTTGAGGCGAAAAATCTGTCGATTCGGGATCGCTGTCCTCCAAAACTCCAAGTGAAAAGACAGGACAAAGGTGGCATGTCAACCAGCCCCTACTCCGCAACAAAGCCCGCAAACGCCTCAGAGCCATGGTCCATTCCTCCATGGCCATCTGGTCTATCCTCTGCCAGCAAAGTGACATTAAAATAGCCACCAATCAACCAAGGTATCCCCTGAAAAGCTGTCGCAACTTGACTCAGATCTTCTCACAAAGCATGCCTCCTCCAACCCTCCGTCGGATCTTAAATCGAAGAAAAGAGCATACTCGTATTATCCTGACGCCTCCGAAGCCTAATAATGACAACATGGGACCCAACCAACGAGTCCAACAAAGAGAAATCATCCTTCCACCCCACAACAATTCCCCCCGCACTTCCAACCGCATCCAGGGCCAAGAACCCCCCAAAATCACCTCCCCCCACCTCCCTCCACAGCATCCGATCACAGCTCCCCCACTTCGTCTCCTGGAGAAAGATCACGTCAGGCCCCCATCTCTAAACATACTCCCGTAGAGCCGCCTGGCTCGATGGGTCATTCAGACCCCTCACATTCCACGATAGGACCTTAATCATGTAAAGCCCCGGGAAACTCCTTGCGTCAACTGCCTAAACCCCATCTTCGCAGCCACCTCATCCACCTCTCCCTCCATCAGTACACACTGACCAGGCGAGCTCCCCTCATAGTCACCCCCCGATCCACCTTGCCCCACAGTCTCCCCCCCGTCTGCATCCAGCGCCTGTCTCCCCCTGCGTCAAGATCTTCCCCACAGGCAGCCCAACCACCGCATCAGCCCCTCATGCCTTCATCGCTTCCTCCAAAGCCCCAGCGTCGCCACCAGCTCCCACCGCTCGCCGTCCCTCAACCACAGGGACCCCCAGAACAGCCTTTGCCCTGTCTTCACCCCTAGCCAAGTCCACCGTCGGCACCTCGCCTTGTCCTCTGGAAGGCGGAGCGATGCCCAGCTCCACCCGCATCCGACGCTGGCTCTCCCCAACCACGCTCCTAGTCGGAGCCTTCGTAGTGCGCCCCCTTCGGTAGGACCAGCGTGGCCTGTAGGTGAGCCGCTGTGGCCCTAGCAACCTCGACTCCCGTCGCCGCTCGCACCCCACCTCACCTACCGTACCGCGCCCCACCGCCCGGTCTGGTCTGTCGGGAGCGTGTCGAGAACCTCCAGCCACAGCTCCCTGTCCGCTAGCTTCAAAGGTCTGAGATCTCAGATCTGCCCGCGAGGAATGACTCGAATTGATATCTTCACCAATGCCATCGTCCCCTGTAATTGGGTCAAGCCTGCCTGACCTGGGTCCGTCATGGTCGCACCCCACTGATCCCGGGGCCACCTCAGCGTCACGATCACACCCGTAAATAGCGGAGTCTCCCAACTTCAGCAACACAGGCTCCTCCATCAACCCCTCCGCAAGACCCGCACCAGCCTCCCTCATCCCCTCCCTTTCACCTACCTTAGATCGCGCCACGGGGATCGTAACCGCCGCACCATCCTCGCCGCAATCCTTGCCGCGACCTTCGGGCTTCCCAAAAGCAGCCTGCCCCTCCTCCGCTCGCCCGCCACCTCTGCCTCCAAGCATCGCCGCCGCACCGCTAGTCACCGCCTCAGCGAAGGACCTAGGTCTCTCGAGTCCTCGCGAGACGCGAACCAGCCAGGAGGAGCTCCCCCATCTGAGGATCATCCTCTCCACAAGCTATCACCTCGGCCTCATCTCCACCCACGCTCCGAATCGCGACAGGTTCACCGATCTCAGGCCCACGCCTTCGCAACTCTGGAGCCTCGCAAAAGGGGCAACCACCGCCGCTGCCACCTCCACCGTGCGGAGGAAGAGGGGAACCCCCTCAATCAACACCTTCTGTCTCGCGTCAACCGGCGGTCGCTCTGCCAACGCGCCATTCGACCTCTCCGGCCAGCGACACCACACCACACCCCGGCCACACCGCAACACCTCGAAGGCCAGACGTCGCAGCTCCTCCCGCCCAAGTCCCAGCAGTACCAAATGCCCACTCTCGAGGGAAGCCACCCCAAAGGACCCCCCACCATTCCCCAAGAAGGCGGCGACCGCCCTTCTCAGAGCTCCCACATTCACCTCCCCCTCCAGCACCACCGCCACCAGAGCCGATGCCAGCCTCCCTTCCAACTCCCCGATCTCCTCTGACCAAGGCGCCTCAACCTCCACGAGAGGTGTCCCCTCCCTCCTCGAAGGGACCTTGCCACCCGAGCCACGGAGGTTGCAACCCGACCTCCGATGCCCCAGATTGCCACAACGCAAGCACCTCACTGGGTCTCTACAGTCCGCCGCCACATGCCCCCTCCCAAGGCATTTGAAGTACCTCACCGGCTCCGCTCCCCTCCACGACTTCCTCACCACCGTCCAGTCAGAGTCGCCTCTCCCCATCCCACCCGCCAGTTGCCCCGCGAACCCCCACTCACTCTCCCTCTCGCTCATGTTTCCCGCATCCATATAACATTCCTAAAGTGGATCAATTTTGTAAAGTTGTATATCAACGTCATAGAGCTACTTATAACTTGGAGTCATCTATGGAATAGTGATAGTTTACATATACAAGTACAAATCCTTTCGCACTTATCTTTCAATAAAAGGGCATCCCTTGGAGTGTTTGAATCATGATTTTTCATCTTGTTATGCAACTAATGATATCACTGTTCCTTCACATTACACAAAGGTGGTGGCGAAACTCAAAGTATAGCAGAGTTGATAATGCAAGACATTAATCAATTCTAAACAGATAATATGCATTAATTTGAAAACAGATTTTCTAAACAATACTTTGCATAAGAAGTAAAACATATTCGACATGCTTGAGCTATTGGCTACTTGGGCCATTACTTGCTCAGGCAAGTGTTAATCCATCTTCTTGCTTGGCTGCCTGAGTGAATTTCTGACTACCAATAGGCAATGCAGGCCTCCTGCTGCCTCACATAATAAGCCTAGTATGCTGATTTTTGCTGCTATGTATGAAATGCCATACATTTGAGGCAGATCATTGGTATCTTATTCACTCGACATCTCACTTACCAGAAAAGTGGTTTAGGAGATGTCAACATATTGTTATTTTACTTTGCAGAAAAAAGAATATGGGGTTACTTCGGACATGATGAATTAAACTTTTGAGCAAAGTTTCGAGCTTATTATGCCTAAAGTCCAGCATGTGATTTGAGCTTGTTTTGCCTACGTTCAGCATGTGACATTGCACTTGTTCATTGAGATCTGTTTCTTGTTATGGTTGGCGTTTTCATCTATTGGTGGCTACAGAGTGCCTCGTATAGGGATTTTAATACGTAAAACTTAATTGGCATGATTTCTTTTACCTTTTCAGAGGATGCAAGTGAGGAGGCACATGAGAGCGACTCTACTGCTGATCTGTCTGCTAGGTATGCCGCCACTTCGTTTTCTTTTGTATTACACGTAATTTGATTGCAGTCTAAGAATTTGTCGCATTTTGGCAGGACAAAGCGGATGTCAATAGTAGTTGGTCCTAGCAGCTTCGCCCCAAGGAAAAAGAAGAGCAGGAAGAACAAAGATGATGATTCCAATGGTACATAGTTGCAAGGCTTATCCGTAGGAACTTTCAGGCTGAGATAGTGACACAGAGGTCTAATGACTTTTTTTATGGAAGCAAGAAATTTTACGGTCAATTGCGGATATTTATTGTCCTGTCATCAAATGGAATTACCCCCTTTTTTGCTCGAAAGGGAATGCATTTAGAAGCTTAAAGTTCAATCTTTGAATTGGAGAGATCCCATAAGTTTGGTGGTGTTTGACGATGATGCTTTTCAACCCCAGACGCCCAGACCCCCCTGAAAGGTTGTTGGATGGGCGCCAATAAATGCATCCTTGTGTGGAGGTCAATTTTTTTGTCCGGTCTTGTATGCTCAGTTGAATATCTATGGTTTTTGTTATCTATTGCTAAACTAAAACAAACCAATTCCTATCTTTTTATCCTTTGAGTTACTCATATAATGAAATTTTACTGGGGAATGATTTTGGGAGAAATTCAGATCCCTGGAATTTGGATGTTGATAGATCTTGGTTTAACATGGTTTACATATTGATTTTTTGGAAGGGTTTGTTTTTCTATTAGCTAAATCTTTTCTAATCCTGCCTTTGGATTCATTGTTTGTACTTAATAAAAGGTCTTTTCAACATACATTGAACATCTTTAATAACATGCTTTTACTTCTGTCTTTCCCTTCATAACTTATCGGATCTAATGCTTTTTGATCCTCTACTTTTTCTTTTCGTTGATTTTGATTTGAAATGGTGCGTGTGAAATTGGTTCGATTTTAATACATTTTTTTTTAACTGAATTGAAAATTTGGTTTGCTAGAAAACGTGAACCGTAATTGAATTATTCTTCCCAAGAATCAGATTTTCCGGTTCGGTTTGGAAATTGGTTACAACTGTTTCAGTTTGGGGTGTATCAGTTTGAAGAAAGTTTAGTTAAAATCAAGAAAGGAATGGGTTAGGTAGGAAATGGGAACTCATGATTAGATTTGGGAATGATGTGGGTTGGTGGGTAGAGTGATCGTGTTAATTGGCAAAGAGGTGCTATTGGATGGATGGGTCACAGGTTGGGTGGACGTTTGTATATTTTCGTAAATTGGGAATATTGTGAGATAAAAGGGGATGGAAATAAATCTGGGAATGGGTGAGGAAACAAGTGTATATTATATATATTGTATATGTATAATATATAAATATATATAAAGTAGTTCAGTTTGATTTGAAATGATTCTTTGATCAGTTACCGAGCCAAAAACTACTTTCGTCAATTGGTAGAATTGAGAACTCAACTGAATTTTTTAAACATTAAATTTTTCGGTTTGGTTCAGTTCAGTTTCCGATTTGGTTAGGTTTTCGATTTTTTTTACTAGCCCTGTTTTAAGAGAGATTTCATTCTTGGGCTAAAAGACGGTGAAATTTTTTTTCCTTGTTACATTTATCGCAAATTGGCCAAATTTTGCTTCACTTGGAGCCCAACTGTAAGTTCGTGGGACATTCACGGCATTATTTTTTTTGGTTTGCACGCTTTAGAATCACAACATAGGGTCATCTGTGCTTCATAATAACTAATGTCGAGACGTGCTTCACCTTTAGAGGGCTTCCTCGGTTTGAAATTACACAGATAATTCCCAATTACGATGTCCGATTTGTTTTAAGACGATAGAAAAGGCAAGGTAATCCGATAATTGTGAATTCGTGAATGGGAACGGGAACATTCCCATGGTAAAAGCACTGAAACCTTCTATAACGAGTTTTGATGAAGTATGGCTTCTACCTCAAACGCAGCTTTTGAAGTATTTGCTTAGCTTGGCAAACCCGGACGGCCAGTTTTAATCAGAGCAACATACAAATCTGTGATACGCAAATAATTTTTGTTACTCTCATTGTATGATCCTACGTCGGCCTAGTTCACGATCGGCCTATGTTTCCTTGGATGCTTTACGAATTGCAACGCTCAAGTTTGGTGACTGTTCCACTTGGTGGTGTCTACTCAAGCTCAGACTTGGATTGATGGATAAATTTATTTGATGGGAATGATTAAACTTGGCCTTTGAAAGAAACTGGGTTCCTACATAATGCCAAACTACAGAGCTTATTAGAATAAAGGGATCAAGTATGGATTTATGGAAGGTTTATTTTGGTACAAACATACCACCAGAATGGAGTTACTGCTCCATTCTTGGCTTGGACAAGAAGCTGAAATCTAAAGATGTGCCTGGGGTCATGGGTAATCAATTGGATAAAGCCTGTTGTGTTTGGGAAGACCGTTCTCTTCTTTTCGGGGCGGCCTTTTGTCAGATTTTGGAGGAATTTTTTATCGCTAAGGAACACCAAGTGACATAAGAGGTTCAATTATTGCAGGAAAAAAATTGGCCTGGTGTTTGCTAGTGCCGTTTACCCTGTATATGCTGATTGGTAGCATGATGCAGACGTTTAGCATGAAATAACGACCAATCTGCAGTGCCTGTAATATATCGATTCTATTTGGAACAATGGTAGTAGGCGGTTGTCCTTTTATTTTTTTAACAAGATTTCTATACGTCATCGAGATACGAAACTTACCCACTTCTCATTAAAAATTTTTTGAATCCGACGTAATTAAAAAAAAGAGTTAGATATCATCACCTGCGATAAAAAGTAGACCCAGAGTACCCATCTACTGGTCTAACGTTCCTTGAGGCCTCGCCTCATTGAATCAATTATGTTAAGTAACAATACCTGGCAAGAATTTATCCATTTAAATTCGATTACTTAGAAAATAATTTAATAAACTGTCATGTCCAGTACCTATGTTGTACCTGATTTTAAAGTAGATTATAAGCTGTCTGGCTTGCTAATTATGCAAACAAGCCATGCAAACATAGGGAAACTAATCAAAATGAGGAACATGTTAATTACAAAAGCTGAAAATATATGCAGGAAAATAAACTAGATGACACGATACATCACAGAACTGTTACAGAAGTTTGTACTCTGTATTGTATGGCAGTAAAACAACAGGGTTTCGTAAAACAGTTATGGGTTAAAACAAACACTACTTCCAAAAATTTACAATTGTTTGAACAGGACACAAGCACGGTGGGACATTGCTGCTTCCAAGGAAGATGCAAATAAGAACCTCAGCTGCAAATATCTTCACTTCTTGTAAGAGATCATTGGCTGCTACTGATGATTTTCTTTCACATGAATCATATATATCCAAGACACACATGACATTCAGTTTGCCTACTTTAGAGGGAGAAGAAAACTGCCCGAATTAGTGATGGTCTTTACTACAAAACTGGTCAAAAGACCAGAACCAACACATTCTCCTGCCACCTGACAATAATTTTTTTCCCATGGTACAACAAACCCATGCTTTTATTATTTGCAAAGGATAATGGGCTCAATAGGGATCGACACAAATGATACCTCCAAGGAACTTTGACGATTCGCTCATGGTATAAGCTCACCATTCTTCGTTTGGTTAAAGACGTGATGAACAAGCTTCTCTGGAAGTTCTTTTGTGGCCTGAAAAAAGGGAGCAGAATCAAGAAATGAGTCATGTACTGGAAACATGATCAGGAACTTAGAGGAGTTCAATGGCTGATTTAGTAAGGAGATAAATTTCCATAGAAATGTTGCTTTGCCGGGTTAAACTTTCATGGAAGCCCAAGTTATGCTGGCAATATTCAATCTAGTGGAAAAAGATTTTTGATTAATAGTAGGATTAGACAGAGTCAAATCGTTGTTTTTTTGCCCCCCTTCCAAAAAGCAGACTCAAAAGTGAGATACTATCAAATTATGTACATAAAAAGCCAGTATATCCAGCCAATATCCTATGCTAGGTGGAAAATGCAGATTCAACTTATTTCACAGCAACTGCAGCCTCTATGAATCCACATAATGTTCATATATAAAGGCATCCACATAACGTTCATACAAGTATGGAAGAATAAATGCAACAGGAAATTATCGTTACCTAGGATGTGTGCTAACTTCTTACGAAAGACTTCGTTAAACTTCCTGTTTCAAAAGAAAATAGAGCCTACTCCCCCTTTCAGCCATCTGATCCAAAAAGAATGATGTGGAACGAACACTGATTATCATAAGCAACCTCTGTTCCCATATGTTTCATTACATCGCAGACATTTTCCTTATTCCAATTAATTACTATTTTTCATAAAGTTTGACAAGCATGTTTATAAGTAGGGTTTTTTTGATAAGGATTTGTATGATCTAAAACATTAAACAAGCCTTATCAAGGTTTTGATCAGTCAAACACAAATTTTGTATTAATAAACCAAGGACTGCAAAGCATATCAGGGCCATCTTTTTTTTTTTTTCTTTTTATCCCTTATAGGCCAAAAATAACCAAGAGCTTGTTAACTAGAGTGGACTAAAATTGGATGCACAAAGCTAACTGATACATATTATTAGATACATTATATAAACAATATTCTGCTCGGTCATTTTAATTCAACAAATTTATTTTTTTGAAAATGAATTCAAAATCCTGGTTGGGGCCACTGCACAAATCCATGCACTTGTAAGTTCCAATGAATTGCATTTCAGAGAACAAGCCATGACACTGTTAAAAGATGCAACTACAAAAGGAATACTGCAGCGAAGAATCCAGTTCAGCAAACCTGAAAATGTCTCATGTGCAAGATTGGTTCACACCCAACATCTGCCACTGACTGGCCAAGGGGTGTTTTGGCATGAAATCTCCTCGCCTCATGTGACCAGAGCTTGCTTTCTTTGTCAGGAAGTTGATGGCATATACTTAACAACGATGTAAGAGAATTCATCTGCAATAGATGATAATAATAAGGTAAGACAGGAAGAAAGTATGCTGCAGTGTAAAAAGTATTTTATACACCTTTCTATGAAGAAAAATCTGGATGTTCACTCTTTATTCTATTTATTTTTTTAAAGGGGTTCATATGTTAATATTGCTTACCATAATACTGGCCCAGAAGGTAAAATAATCAGACAATTTCAAGAAGCAAAAGCAGATGCAGTGTAAGATCTAGATCAAACATGCCCACGCTTAAGCAGCCTAGATAAAACTGAGTAAAGAGTCCTTTTATATACTTGAATTTTCACTCATTCCAGAAAATTTTCAGTTATATCGACAATGTATAATACCCTATCTGGATCTTCATCCAAAATTGTGCAGGCTATAAATATTTACAGAATTATCACCGCAATCATGAACTAACTTACCTTCATGTATGGACAAGATGCACAACCACCATGAATAGAACATCCTTCACCACTTGCTACTCCAGGAATAATAGTAAGGTTAGCAGGCTCATTAGTGCCATCAATACCAAACCCACCAGATGCCTTGACTGATGTTGTGGATACTGAATTGGAGGAGACCGGGAAAACTATCTCGACGGTGATCCTTGCTCTTTTGGAAGAAGTTTCATCAGCTTTTAGCAAGTTACGAACTGCAGCAACAATAGAAGTCACCATCCCTGATTCAGTTCCCAACACAAATTGCAGATGGTCTTCAACGTTCCTATCGATTGATTCTTGAACACGCATCGTGATAAAGTCCAAAATATTTTTAGTGGATCCCACAACTCCCATCCCTCTTCTTTTTGCTTCCATTGCCAATGAAAACATTTCTCCAGGAACTTCAAAATGAGCAGTTAGAAATGCATCGCAATATTGTTCTTTTATCTTCTCCACAACTTCATGTCCAAAAAGATGGTGAACAATACAAGTACCTTCCTGGAGGAAAGAGAATAAAGGCTTGAAGTGCTTTCTAGTTAAAGGGTTATGCCAAAAGTACCTTGGAAATTTGGGGAAAAAATGAAGTAAAATGGAGCTAAGTAATAAAACTAACAAAGATATTAAAAGCAAACTAAAAAACAAAAAATGACAACAGAAGTTAATGCCTCAGGAAAGGCTGGCAGACATGACCAAACAGTAACGAACAACATCAAAAAGTGAACACTGTACCAAGTTAAATGAATCAAGCATCAACTTATCCAATCCATTAACGGCAAGGAACAAATCAAAGTAGATTATCTGCATCTGCGAAATTGTTTTTCGCTTTCTTTTTTCAACAAAATTGTCAAAAATTGATTTTGGTTCTCCTATGAACAGATAAAACACTCCTGCAAAGCTTGGAAATTCTCTGATAGGTCATCAAGAGTTGGGATCTTTTGGAAATTGAGGCTTCCGGATTCATAATTAAGAATAAGAACCCACACTACTTACTAGATAGCTACCCGCTAAAGCCCAATTACATTTTTAAACATGTCCAATGAAATGTATAGCTCCCTAAACAAAATTCCAAGAGTGTAAATGTTGAGATACTTTAGGATTTCTATATTTATCATGTTATGTTATCTTTACATTTTATGTGGACATGCATTGTAGTTTCTCCAAACCTCTACTCTATATATAGAGGTGTTGGGTCCCTTTTTGATGAATAAGATTGATCATTTTTTCCTACTTGGTATCAGAACACGATTTTAAGCTGGATTTTGATATCCCACCAGAAAGAGACCCTCCAAAACACAAAACCCTAACCCTAATTCTTCTTCACCAGCGGTCACCAGGGCCTTCCTCACCGCCACCGGTCACCAAGGCTCTCTCTTCTCACCATCAGCGGTGGCGGGGCTCTCTCTTCTCACCACTCGTTCTTGCTGCCATTACAGCCCCTCCCAATCACTACAGTAGGCGTTGTAAGGGCCAACAGAGCCCCTGCAACATCGTTGCAAGGGGTGGCGACAGCAGTGCTAATGGTGCCATGTGCCTCTCGCCTCTGATCGGCCACGACCATCGATCTGGGTGGCACCTTCTACTGCTGACCACCTGCCACAGCACAACGTAGGGCTGCCTAAAGGGCCTAGCACAGTAGTTGGTTCCTTGTTGATCCTCGTAGAGGGGTCACCACTCTTAGGTGGGGTGCGTTAGGCATCCCTTAGGCCCTAGCGTGCCCCACTTCTTTGCATAGGGGATCCCCAAGGCCTAAGCGTGCCTTGGATGTGTCTTTTCAGATCACGGGAGTCCTAGATCTTCACGTCTAATTTACTTTGGTTGATGCTTCATATGGTTTGAATAATTAGTTAGATCATTACATGGTCGTCTTTCTTGCCTTGATGGTGAATCCTAGCATTTAGTGATCCACTTCATTCCCATTAGGCACAATGCCAATCTTAGGAGCAGAGATGGCATTGGATACTGCTACTATGGCAGGGATGGCAGAGTGTGCAGGCATGATGTTACAGGAGCATGACCGGAGTCACCATAGAGCAAGATGGTTAGTTGATTCTGGTGCCTCATAACATCTGTGTGGAGATCAGACATATTTCCGATCTCTCAGGTCTGTTGCACCGGGGAGAACAGTACAGGTTGTTGATGGGAGGCATGCACCTGCTATTGGCAAAGGGGAAGTGTCTGTAACTCCCATGTTGCAGCTGTTAAAAGCACTTCATGTACCAGAGTTTCCATTGAGCTTGTTGTCTGTGAGCAGGATTACGAATGATCTTCATTGTAGAGTTATTTTTTATGAGACTAGATGTATTGTCCAGAATATGTTCACTAAGAAGACCATTGCCAGAGGTATAGAGGAGAATGGTCTTTATCATCTTGGCGAGGAGTCCTTTGCAAGAGTTAGTAAAAATGATCGTGGGAGTGCCTTACAGTGGCACACTCGTCTAGGTCATCTGCCTCTGGATCGCCTTAGGAGGGTGATTCCACACATTTCACCTGTGACGACTATTAGATGTGATGCTTGCCAATTAGGTAAGCATCATTGGTCTTCCTTTCCTACCAGTACTTCTGGATCAGCAGCTGCTATTGAATTACTCCATATAGATGTCTGGGGACCGAGTAGAGTTCCAAACAGGATAAGACATCGGTATTATCTTGTTGTCGTTGATGATTTCACCAAAGTATCTTAGGTATTCCTTCTGAAGACCAATGGGGATGTTGGACATACCATAGAGATTCTTTTCTTGGAGATCAAAACTCAATATTCTGCCATAGTGAAGATTGTACGGACATATAATGTCATTGAGTTCTGCACTGCTAGACTTACTGAGTTTTATAGGACTCATGGGATTATCCACCGGACCACTTATCCCCATACTTCACAGCAGAATGGGGTTGCATAGAGGAAGCACAGACACCTGATAGAGGTTGCACGTACTCTACTTATCCACTATAGTGTTCCACAGAGATACTGGAAGGATGCTGTTTTGATGGCATGCTACCTCATTAACAGGATGCCGAGTTCAGTCTATCATGAACAGATATCGATACTTCTGTTATATTTAGATGGAGAGCTTTTCCACGTCTCCTAGGACCTTTGGGTGCGTTGCTTTTGTTCATGTGCCATCACTAGGTCGTGACAAGCTTGCTCCTCGTGTTGCTAAGTGCATTTTCTTAAAACACTCCAGGAGTCGGAAAGGATATTGATGTTACGATCCCATCCACCATAGTTATTATATCAGCGCTGATGTGACTTTTCATGAGACGATATCATTTTTTTCAGTTGTTGGACAAACGAGTGTTCATAATGATGTAGCTCCCATGCTTATTTCTCCTGCTCCACTTGACGTGATTCTGATCTGTACACCTCAGCAAACTTCCTCAGGCTCCATTACCACCTTGGATGACTACTAGAGGTTGCATGGTCCCTTGTGCACGTATAGTAGACCTCATGCGACACTGCAAAGGCCACCGCCCACACCGATGATTGATGCTCCATAGGCCGTTGAGATGATTTCTGATGACAATGATAGACCAGTTCAACCCGATCCCCCTAACAGTGCAGATCACCATACCAATGAAATCCCTTCAGCAGAGACTCAATTAGAGATACTAGATGATTCTGACCTTCCTATTGTCATTAGGAAGGCACTTCGCACATGTGAGTACAGATATCGTGTTGAAGACAGTTTGGTTACTGATAGTCTTGATTCTTAGTTTGGGTGCTTTTACTAGGCACTTGCAGCCTCACACATTCTGTCTACCTATCAACAGGTCATGCTTGATCTAAAGTGATGTCAAGCTATGGAGGATGAGATGGCATCGCTTCGGAGTAGACAGACTTAGGAGCTCACCTCGCTTCCTACAAACACGTGATTAGTTGGCTCCAGATGGATCTTTGCCTTAAAGTACAACCTTAATGGGTCTATTTTAAGGTATAAGGCCAGGTTGGTGGCAAAAGAGTTCATCCAAACTTATAGGGTGGACTTCTTTGACACTTTCTCTCATGTTGCATGGCTTACCACTGTTCGGGTTATCTTTATTGTGGCTCACAAAGATTGGTAGTTACACCAGCTTGATGTGAAGAAAGAATGTTTTTCTCTACGACAATTTTCAGGAGGAGGATTACATACAGCAGTCCCCAAGTTTTGAGGTTCGAGGGGAGTGTGTATGCAGACTCAGGAAGACCATTTATGGCCTAAAACAAAGCCCAAGAGCTTGGTTTCAGAAACTCTTAGATGTGTTGCAGAAGATGAAGATGCAAAAATCCTCTTCAGATCATTCTCTATTTATCATGAAAACAGAGAATGGCATTGTACCACTACTAGTCTATGTAGATGACTTGATTATCACTGGCAGTGATGAGGCTTGGCATAAGAAGGTCAAGGAATCTCTTGCACAGTAGTTTGTTATGAAGGATCTAGACCAACTTAGAAACTTTCTGGGGATCGAGGTTGCTAGGAATAGAGATGAGATTGTTCTTTCTCAACGCAAGTATGCGTTTGATGTTTTTCAAGAGACAAGTATGCTAGGGTCCAAGCCAGCCAATATTCCTATGGATCCAAAGGCACATCTTCATGATGAGGAGGTAGAGGTAACCGATAGCAGAGCATACAGACAACTTGTGGACAAGCTGTTGTACCTGACCATTACCAGTCCTAATATTGCCTTAATAGTGAGCAAACTTAGTTTATGGAGAAACCGACAAAGCTACATTGGCAGGCAACTATACAGGTGCTGAGATACTTGAAGAAAGCACTAGGTTATATTCTTTTCCAGAGAGATTCTCCCATGACAGTGGTAGGATATCCCAATGCTGATTATGCTGGATGTGTGGTTGATAGAAAATCCACTACTGATTTTTGTACCTTTGTGGTAGGTAATCTGGTTACCTGAAGAAGTAAGAAACATGGGGCAGTTTCCCGCTCTAGCGCAGAGTCACAGTATAGGGCGATGGCCCAGACTGCTGTAGAGATGGTTTGGATATGATCTTTGTTACATGATTTGCATGTCCAGATTGAGGAACCTATGGAGCTGCGATGTGACAATCGGGTGGCTACATACATAGCTAACAATCCGATGTTCCATGAGCGCACCAAACACATTGAGGTGGACTACCACTACACTAGAGATTTCATATAGCGTGGTTTGCTGCGCACCACTTGTGTTGCATCCAAGGATGAAACTGTCAATGTGTTCACGAAGCCTCTAACTAGATCGGCATTTAATTATTGTTGTTCTAAGCTAAGTATGATAGACATCTATGCTCTAGCTTGAGGGGAAATATTGAGATACTCAGGATTTCTATATTTATCATGTTATGCTATTTTTATATTTTATATTGGATATGCATTGTAGTTCTCCCAAATCTCTACTTTATATATAGAGGTGTTGGATCCCTTTTTAATGAACAAAAGATTGATCATTTTCTCTGTAAGAATATTGATTCATGAATTATGTCTTCTAGCAAACTTTCAACGGTGCATATAAAAATTAAAAGTTGCAATGCAGAAACATTTATTGCACCAATTTTCAAAAGGTTACAGACCTCCAAGTAAACCTTAAAAAATTGAACTTTCTTAATAAGGTTCCTTCCTAGTAAGGATTGGATTTTTACCAAGGTGCTTAGATCTAAAAACATGGAGGGTAGAGATCATATCCTTACATAAAGTTCTTTTTTGCTTGCCTATTCGCTTCACAATCATGAAGGTATTGAATTGAATGTTGGTTGGATTGAATGCTCTATGGAGAATTGCTTTCAGAAAGGAAAGAGAAGCTAGTGTTCAAGCTGGTCATGTCAATATCCCATCTTACATCCCTCACAGAAGTAAAAATCTGGTCCAAGTTAGGGAAAGCTTGGATTACTTCTCTCCTGTAGGATATCTACAGAGGAGGAAGAGTATTATCTGTAATGATGCAAAAACAGATGAGTTGATGCTTTCGTGTGGGCATCAGTGTCGTTCTTTGTAAGGTGCCGATGTTGCTGGTGCAACTAAGATATGTACTGGTATCAAGGACTCATCTAATCCTTCATTAAAGAAAGGAACGACATATTGTGGTAATGAAAAAGAATTCAAAATATCTAGAAAGTGGTAATGCAACGGGTGACCAGCTGGAACACATAAGCCCTGACTTGTTACCACACAACATATTCTCGTCGGGATAGCATCATATAACACCCACCAATCAGAAAATTCTAGCCAAATCAAAACAACAAAATAAGATATTACCTGATAGTAATGAAGATGACTCAACAATGATGACATAGTTTTCCTATTGTGTTGTGGATGTATCTTCATGATCTCTTCATCAGTCATACTGACCATTTGGCGAAATAACTCCACAATATTTGCACCCATGTAAGAATCAGGGCCATACCAAACATTTAGCCCCGGTATTTGAGCAAATGCCTGGTGAATAGAAACTGTTGTTCATCAAGTATTTAAAGCAGATGGTAGGAGAATAACAACCACAAAGCTGACCTATTGCATTTTGGCCTTTCTAATAAATCAATTCTACCTGTATAATAGGCGCTCAAAAGGGTTCAGAAAATAATTTACCTGCAATATTGTCTGAACAACATTAGAAGAAGTGCATGTTATTGTTGGAACGAGTTCATGGCCATGTGCTTTTGTTTCCAGAGAAGTGTTAATGTAGACAACATGTAGAGAAGGATGCAATTTGGATGCAGTTGAGAGAAAACTATAGTATGCGGGACTAGCAGCAGCATCAGCTAAAGAGCAACCAATCCTTTCATCGGACATTCGGTAGACAGCAACCTGCTTTCAGACAATTAGAATTAGGAAAGAGAACTGAAAAGAGATCAATGTCTATAATATAATAATGTTAATAACAAGACGTGGGTTTGAACCGAGTTTCATTCCACTGACATAATTATTCTGTAAAATGATAATGTTGGTGATTAGGGGAGCAAAAGATAGTGACAGGAAGTAACATGTGCAGATTCCTCTTTATCTACCGAGTCCAAAAAAGGCATCCACTCACATATCCTTTTTTTTTTTTTTAGAAGTAGCCACTAACATATCTTAAATTCCAGATGTAAGATAAATATGCATTGCATCAGAATTGTTTATAAATTATCTGATCGTTTTTCCTTGTCTCTTCTAGCCAAACAAACTTTCATGGGAATGACGTGCATCGGTGTTGTTAAAATCACTATGAAATAACCATTCGGAAATCTTTTTAAGTTCAATTTGTGCAAGTTCCAATGGAAATGATATAATTGTTCAATTAGGAAGGATGAGAGTGGTAGTTGAATGATCTAAATAATGCAGAAGTATGATATTAAAATATAAAAATAATTACGAACACTTGGGTTTACGTGGAAACTTCACTCACGAAGAGTAGGAAGAAAACTACAGGAGAAGTGTCCTATGGATGTGTGTTTGTGTATTTTTTCTTGAAAGAATAAGTGAGGAGTACATGCCTATTTATAGGCCACCACACAAAATACAAAATCCACATCTTACGATGTGGCACTAAACCAACTCACATTCTCCAACACTCCCCCTCAAGCTAGAGTATGGAATGCTCAGCTTGTAACATAAAGAAATTCACTCTACACAACAAAACACAACCTCTGGATTTGTTCTTGCTGGACGAACTGAAGTTGACTCTAACAATGACCTCACATTTGGAGACCTGATGCTGCTGGCTCCCCATTCAGTATCTCTGACATGGGGTCTTCCTCTGAAGACCTCGAAATTGGATCTTTCACATAGAAACCTAAAATGGGCCATTCCTCTGAAGACTTTGAAACTGGATCTCCCTCTCTGGAGAACTCGAAACTCTGGCCTTCCCAAGTTAGGTTTCTCATGTGTAGTCTAGAAACAAAAGAGACTCCCAAATGAAGGTGATTATAACAGGCCCAACACTCTCCTTTCTCCCATACTCGTATGGGAGAAGAAAATAACAAGAAAATAAAAATAAAAACAGAGAACCCCTCCCCTTCTTCTCATAAGCATCATCATTTTCTTTTTGATTTTTTTTTCATTTTCCTTTTTTTTCTTCTTTTTTCTCTCTGCCCCCTTTTTTTAACTCCTTCCAACGTGGGGACCAAACCTTGGGATGGCAAAAAAAGAAAACTAAATCATAAGAGATAGTCTTCAAGCACTTAGCCCCCACATCTCGGTGCCATCAATGCTAGATCCCTCCAATCTCACCCAAATCACGACTACATGAGATCTCTCATCCTCGATCTTCGCCTCCTCCACGATCTTTGTCTCAACCACGCGCAAACCCTAGCGCCACCATCATCTCCTTGCCGAATCAATGTCTCCACCTCGTCCTCGGAGGTTGCAAATGTGGATGCTGCCATCACCATCAACTCCCTTGCCTACGAGGCCAAGAGCCACCTCTGCGACCTCGTCTACGACTACGTCAGTATCATCTTTGTGCTCCAGCACCAACTCAGGAGCTCTCCTGTGGTAGATTGGAGCTCTCTAAGTACTAGGCTATCGTCGCCACCTTCGAGGCCACCGCCGTCGATGTCAACCACCGCATCATGTTTGCCGATGGTGACGCTACCACTACGGAGCACTTCTTCCTCAACCTTGTCGCCAAGGATAGCAATGATCGGCATCGGCCTCGTCCTCCACAACGGCCTTCGATGGCCATCGATCCCGCCCGCGCGACGAGTGCTGCCACCTCAGGCTCAATTGTCTAGGTCCGCCGCCTCTACCTTTCGTCGAGCAGCCCTGACCCTAGGTGCCGCTCCACCTTATGCAAGCCTTAGTAGCTGCAGCAATGGATGCTGCGAGGCTCTGTGATACTACATGCCCCAACGTAATTTGAAGGACTTGGGGCACATGCTCTATGGCAATAGTAACCACGGACTGATCAACCATGAACAATAATAAAGTTTGAAAATAAACCCAAGAATCACTTTAATAAAATTTAAGAAGTTGAATCAAGGCATGAACAATAAAACCTAAAAACGGCTTGCTCTAATATAAAGTTAAATAATCTAAATAATACGGAAACATGATATCAAAATATAAAAATAATCACAAATACTTAGGTTTACGTGGAAATCCTACTCACGAAGAGCAGAGAGAAAATCACGGGAGAACTATCCTATAGGCGTGTGTTTCTGTATTTCTTTTCAAAAAAAAAAGTACGGATACACATCTATTTATATGCAACCATGCATAACACAATGTCCACATCTTATGATGTGACACTAAATCAACTCACATTCTCCAACAATTTTCAAGAACAAATTCCTGCTATAGAACTTTGAGACAGATAATATGCAATTACTAGACTGAAGATACCTTTTCATATCCAGCCTGATCAAGTATGGCTCGCACATTTTCTGACATAAAGTCCACACCAAGAACAGTAATATATTCACATCCAGCTGCAGCCATCTTCACAGCGGAATCAGCCATTACCAATGAATCCGAGATATGGATATGAGGCCAATATTTTTGTGCAGCAGTCAAGACTCCCTGAACCTCAGGGTCCATGTAAAAATGTGCAACAATACCAATTTTTTTCTCTCTCAGTTCATGAACCAGTTCTTTCACCTTTGACTCATTAGGAGACAAATAGGCTGCCTGCAGTCACACTATAACAAAATTAATGAAGCTGGACTAAAGAGTGGACATGCCAATTACCTTCAGAATATGCAAGGCAAAAATATTTAGAAGCTTTTAAGAATGGCAATATTAAAGGATGAAAGCAATTTTTAAAAATAAGAATATATGATGAAAGCAGTGACATTCCGGTGGTATATCAAAATCTAATATTAGTACATACCAAGAATCGACATTTGTCTGTCCTTGAATTGAGAGCACATTCCGATTTTTTACCGCAGAAGATTCCGTTCTTGTCATGATAGTGACACAACAAAACTATGGTTTGCCACAAGCATCAAATCCGCAGAATAGACACAAACCAAACCTGACTCAAAACCTCAATAAAATGGGTGACGCTATTTCACAAGTGCTAGTTCACAAAATCCTCAAACAATATCTACTTCAGACCTTTCCCACAAATGAATAAA
The DNA here is from genome assembly GCA_037157565.1 of Thalassia testudinum. Lineage (NCBI taxonomy): Eukaryota > Viridiplantae > Streptophyta > Magnoliopsida > Alismatales > Hydrocharitaceae > Thalassia > Thalassia testudinum. The sequence goes on from JAZHRO010000036.1 coordinate 142,412,616, forward strand.
TTTAGTCACCTTAAGTCCTTTTTTTTTTTTGAGAAGTCTGGCTTAACATGTTGGGGGTTCACACTTGAAAATTTTTGACATCCAATCTCCAAGTTTCATAAACTTCTGGAAAAGTGTGACAGATGAGCAACACACTAAGGGCACAATTTAATACCTTTCAAATGAAATGCATGAACCTATCTGATATGGATGCTTGATTGAATTACGCGGCGGCAATCAAATATATATGTTTTTTCCAGGTTAATCAAAATCTTGTTTCTCTTATGTCAAAGTGGATTGTGAAGTTGCATCTCAGCATTTTCAGCATTACAGACGTTAACAAAGGCCCGTCAATAGAGAGAACGACCACAAAGATTCCCCCGCTTTTCAGAGAACTCGGTTTCTAAAATACTTGGTTGTTGTTTATCAGAAATTTTTTTACTCAACAACCAACCCCCTGGAAGATTAAAACATAAATATCCCTATTTCGTACTCGCAAACAGAATACTCAAGAAGAACAAAACTTTATCTGTCGAACCGATTGTGCCATATTTAATTAGAAAGAAAACATTTAAAAAAGCATCTTCAGTCATGAAAAATCCTAGACTATACATGAACAGATCTGACGAATCGAGTCAAAAAAAAAACCAAGCTATATCGTTCAGAAGGAGAAGAGCCTTTCAATGTTCTGATCATATATACATTATCGTAAAAGAAGAGCGTTTTATGCAAAAGCCTCCATATGACCTACCTGAATGCGGTTGACCAGTTAGTTCTTAACAAAGGTTCAAATGTAGCCTTCCTTGGCAAGGGAGGGCGCAAGTAAGGGCCTTCAGACTTAAAAATGGAAACAAATTCATGTGACACGAATGCGAAGATACCGTGTCCAATTTGAACTCGGGCAGTATACTTTATTATATATCTCAAAATATAACTCAATTCCTGGTGAAATTCTATTAAGATTCAATTTGTAACCCCTCCCCCTACCCCTCTTCCCTTAAATTTTAACTACAAAAGAGCATCCCACTCACGAACCCCCCCATCACACCACCCACCTACTCACCCACAACCTCCTCCGATCACCACCGCCATCACCTCCGTTGCCCGCCAGCATGACAAGGAGCTCCGCTGTTGCCACCACGCTGTCACCATTTGCCAACGCGACGAGGTGCTCCGTACCAGGTAGCACCTCGCCGAGGAGCAGAGTTGCCGCCACCATGCCTCTACCGCTCGCCAGCGTGACGAGGAGCTTTGTGCTAAGCAATGCCTCATCGAGGAGCAGAGCCGTCGCTCCTCCCCATCCGATTTCCTAATCTGCACCCTCTACATCAAGGACCACCTCTCCTGCATGCACACAGCCAACCACCTCCTCCTCCTCCTTGTCAGCAGCCTCAAAGACGAGGCCCTCCTTGCCGCACAAAAGCTTGTTCCATCCTCACCTTCTCCTCCACTCTTGTCTTCGCCACTGTCTCCAAGGACCTTCTCACTGTCAACCACTTCAGCTTCTCCGGTCGGGTCCGTGGTGCCCCTCTCCGACCCCATCTCTCTCTCGACAATGCTTTTGATGCAGGATGATTTTTATGCCTTTTTAGAGTTCTTGTTGAGTTAGTTCTTAATTAGGAGCGAACCTTGCAATTGGTACCCTTGATGCTGTAGGATTTTTTTTTTTGCTTTTTGTGGTTGTTGTTCGAGTAAGTGTTACAACTGTGAAATGTAATTGTTATATTTATTTGAACTAAGTTTTCTGATTTACTGGTCTACCTAAAATGAAACTTATTAGTTAAATTTTCTTATGTAATTGTGATCCATGTATAGGAATCAATGTGTACATCCAGTGATCTTAGTTTGAATTATCGATCTAAATAACTGTGGTAATATTGATGCTATCAGCACCAATGGTGATGCTGTTAGCACTAATGATGATGCTGTCAGCGGCAATGGTGATATCTTCAACACCTACTTGTCTTCATCGAAATTTGAATTAATGGTGTCATTAGCATTTATTGAAGTACCGACGACACCTATTGGAAAATAAGTTTCCTTCTCCCTCCACTGAAATTTGAATTCGAAAGTGAGGGGCACATGTGACTCTTCTTTCTCTTAATTAAAAATGATAATAGTACTTTTAGAGTATAAAAATGTGGTTTAACCTTTTATATCAATGAGCACATGCGACTCTCTTACATGGCTTCATCTTATCCACATAACATCCACCTCAACAAGATAAGTGATAAGTAATTGATAATAACAACATAAAAATGTACGTGATAACATTGATATCTAAACTTACGCGACTGGTGGTGATGTTATTAATACCAATGGTGATGCCATCAGCATATATTTATCTTCACTGAAATTTGAGATGGTGGTGCCGTTAGCATCTTTGTAGTGCCGACGGCACCTATTGGAGAGAGTTTTTGTCTCCCTTTACTGAAATTTGAATTCGAATGTTATCAGCCCATGTAATTCTATCTTAGTGTCCTTTCTTTTAGTAAAAAATAATAATAATATTTTTGGATATAAAAAGTTGATTTAACCTTTTATATCATGAGTATATGTGACTTTTATGTGGCTCACCTCATTCACATGGCATCCACTTCAACAAGATAAGCAATAAGTAATTTATGCCAACAATAACATGAAAATGTACATGGTGACATTAGTATTTAAACTTATACGATTGGTGCTGATGCCATTAGCACAAATAGATGATGCCGTTAGCACCTATGGTGATGCTGTTAATACCACAATATGTGTTTACAAAATTGATGTCAACAACAAGAGAAGTGATGGGTAATTGATGCCAATAATACCAAAAAAGTGAAATGCTTGTAATATATACTTAAACACTATAAAAGTTACTGTATAGATGATAGGGGCACCAATATGAAAATATACGCTGTGACATTGATATTTAAACTTACGCTACTGATGGTAATGTCATTAGCAACAATAGTGATGCTATCAACATTTACTTGTGTTTACCGAAATTTGAGATAGTGGTGTCGTTAACGTCCATTGTAATGCTGACGACACCTATTGGAGATATAGTTTTCATTTTCCTCCACTGAAATTTAAATTTGAATGTGAGGGATACATGTAATTACATGTAACTCTCATTTCTCTTAGTTAAAAATGGTAATAATACTTTCATGATCTAAAAAAGTGATTTAACATTTTATATCTATGGATACATGCAACTTTCTTATGTGGCTACACCTCATTCTCAACAAGATAAGTGATAAGTAATTTAAATTTATGTGACTGGTGGTGATGCAGTCAGCATTTACGGTGGTACCATTAGCATTTACTTGTATTTATTGAAATTTGATATCGTGGTATCGTTAACATTATTGTAATGCTGACAGTACCTATTAGAGATAAAATTTTCCTCTACCAAAATCTAAATTTGATTGTGAAGGATATATGTAACTCTATGTGACTCACTTTTCTCTTAACTAAAAATGATAATAATACTTTTATAATCTAAAAATATAGCCTAACCTTTTATATTTATGAGCTCATGTAACTTTCTTATGTGACTTCAACTCATTCACATTATGTTCACCTCAACATACCACGATAATAGATACAATGATGGATATAAATCACCTCTCCCTTTTTTTTAAAAAAACAAAAAAAAAAGTGAACTTTTACGAGACAGTAAAAAAAAAAAAAAACGCAACAAACAACTAGAATTCCCAACCAATCCAAGCATCCCCTAACGTGTGGCAAGCAAACGAAGACCAAAGTAGGCAGGCCCACCCACCTGAGCTTCGGCGTAGCTCCCCATGGCCCGGATCCCGTCGGCCCCGATCATGAGCGACGGGAAGGGCTCCGCGGGCTTCCTCCCGTCCCTCTCCGCTGCGAAGGCCTTCGCCCTCTTTTGCATGCTGACGAGCACGTTCCTCCACGTGTTCCCCCGCGAGCTCACCCTCCCGGGGAGCCCCACCACGTCGAGCTCCGCCAAGTCGTCGCCTTTCACCTCCAGCACCTCCTCCGGAAACGCCCCGTCCATCGCCTCTACCAGGCACGCGCAGAACCCGCGCGTGATCTCGGTGTCGCTGTCCGCCGCGAACCGGAGCCTCCCGTCGGGGCCCATCGCGGCGGTGACCCACACCTGCGCGGTGCACCCCATGACGCGGTTCGCCGGGGTCCTCTCGGAGCCCGGGAGGTGCGGGTGCACCGCGGCGTAGTCGAGGAGGCGGCGGACGCGGTCGACGGCGTCAGGAAGAGAGCGGAACTCGTCGGAGAGGCGGCGGAGGCGCCGCCGCGGGGGATCGACCCCGAGGGACGTCTCCTGGGCGAGCGCGGCGCGGGCGGGAGAAAGGCGGGGGCGGAGGGCGGCGGAGGAGGAGGGAGCGCGGCGGAGGGGGAGGGAGCGGAGGGGGACGCGTCGGGTGGGGAGGGGAGAGGCGAGGTGAAGGTTACGGTTAGGGTTTGGGATCGGCCTCGTCGAGATAGCTGCGGACTCCATTTCTCCGACGACGGGAGTGAGAAGAGAGAGTGAGAGGTTGTTATGGTGGAGAATGGAGGTGGGAGGGAGGCTGGGTGGATGTATATATAGGGGAGTAGGGGGAGGTGGAGGCGAAGGGAAAGTGGAGAGAGATGACGGTTGTCCGTGGGCGGGGACTTGTTATGGCAGGATGTGCTTTTTCTTGGAAACAAGTTGATGAAGCGGTGACAGTAAAATAGGTGGGTGAATACCATCCCATGTTATTTGAGCAATATTGTTTTAATAGGACAAGGCTCGAGGAGTAACGTAAGAAATTGGGGATTACTTCAATAATTGGTGTAAAGTAGTATTTGTTTCTTGTAAAAAAAATAATAGGATTTTGTGATTCGGATAATCATGATATGTGGTTAAGGGAGACAAGTTGAACAATTTTTATGTTCATCATAATAAGTCGATGGAATAAACTTATTTTAAAAGCACAAATATCACCATGTACAAATTTTATGTATCTTCTTTTGTCATCAATATATATATATATATATATATATATATATATATATATATATATATATTAAGAACTAAGATAACAATAGTTCATTCAATTATGAAAATACTCTCGCATAATAGGAAAATAAGTTCCTCAAAACATACGATGCTCTAAGGAGGTGTTCTGAGTTCTCCCATTCAAGAGGACACAATGTCTTCCTCTTCCATCCTTACCCTTTAATTTAGGGTTAGTTTACTTAGGAAGTTAGGAAAATGATGTTACAAAATATAAAATTAATGTTAATCTGTAATTATATTTACTTACAGAATGATGTTAATATCAGTTTGTGTTTACTTACAGAATTGTGTTAACATCAGTATATATTTATTTGAATTTGTGTTAAGTTATGTTAATTCTTATAGTATTTACTTGATAATAATATTAGGAATATAAAATATAATGGTAGTCAAGGACATAAGTGATATACGATTTTAACACGAATTTGACTAACACTTGACTAACATCAAAGAAATTTGATGTTAGACAAACTGGTAACAAAATGACCTGAGAAAGATTATGAGGTGAGGGTTAAGTAATCAAATAAATATGAGATTAACCTTCCTTTCAAATGATTAATTAACCTCTCAAATAAAGTCGGCCATAGCATCGTGTCTGATTGTAACAAGTTTCAGTTTCGTCAATGGAGTATTTGTTTGCACAAAAATGGAAATGGTGCTCAGAAGAATCTATGTTGTGAGTCAGGACACTCGTACTTGGACGCAACGATCTGTTGACCTTTGATTGGCTCATCTATCTGCAACAACACCATCCCTTACGTGTAACATCCCGGATACAGCAAAGAATTTTCTAAATTTTAGAACGATATTTTTTATCCATATCTAGCTAGATATTTCCAAGGTTACACAAATACCTTAAAAGCATGGTATTTTTATACAATAACAGCAAATGTCGTTAGGTTAACTTTCCATCCATACCGAGTAGATAAACTTCAGCCAAGTGGGCCACCCACAGAGATTTGCCAGCACCAAAGGTTAGAAAAGTAACCATTGGAAGGCTCCTGAATTGGAAATATGGACGAACTAAGGAACAAACCAACCTGTGTCTCGGTCGGCCTTTGGGAACCGGCGTCGTGCATGTTAACCTTCAACCCATCTTTTCTTAAGCCATACTAAACAGGCTAATCTCCTTGATGTCAGGAAAATCCATGGAAAGACTCGTCAGGGTAAAGCCCAGTTGGTGATATACCACTGATAAAGATAGAAAAGACCCAAGTTCGTACCCCGATCTTGTAATTATCTGTGGGTGTTGTTAGGAGACCACCAATTTAACCACAGAGTATTTCGGGCTTACAATAAAAAAGGGGGGAATCTATGAAAAGGGTCATAAATTACTCTGTCCATTGAACCTGGACATCGCTCTCGACTGGTTGGTGACGTCAATATACTTCTATGTGTGTGTACCTCTCTCTACAATGTTTCTACTTCGTAGTCATCGCCGACCCCTCACGCCCATGCGATTTCAGTAAGGACTTTACTGTCCCCAGGAATTAACTCTACCTTAATTCGTCTTTAAAATCTAGGAAAACCCTCCTTCCTAACCTATATTTTCTTCTTTTTCACCTCCAACAAATCATTTTTATTTTACCCTTTCTCTCCTGATGTTTGGTAGATTGATATATCTGGATCAATAAATAATTTAATATAATTAACACATATTTAAATATTTAACTTTATTTCAACGTATACTTATCCATCCAACCTAACAAATAATCACATTTTATTACTGTAAAATAATTAGTGACCACTTTAATCAAGTTATACTTATTAACTAGTATATAATCATATAATTAACGTTAGAATCTAATTAACATTTGCAATATACTTTACAATAATTATAAAAATTATTATTTCTTTATTAAATTAGTTTACAATATATATATATATATATATTATCAAAACTATTTCATTTAACAATTATTTCCTCATAGCTACTGGATAACTATGATATTAATCTATTTATAATTTTACCGTATAGTTAAACGGTAATGATATATCCTTATTAACAAATAATCATATTATTATTATTATAAATTAATTATTGACTAATGAAATTAATACATGCTCCTTAATTATAAAATAATTACAGCATCATAATTGCCCTATAATTACTAATTATAACATAAGATAATTAGTATTTAATAAATAAAATAATTACAAGTTAGTTACATTAACATAGATTATATATAATGCAATTTGACACGTGATATTTACTTTTGAATTAAAATATCACTGACGTACTGTTGTGCGTGTGTGTTAAGGAGTGTCGTTATAGTCGCACTTGCAACGTCGGTTTTAAAATAAGTAAACGGAGGTGAGTCCGAGTGTCGGTCTGAGGGAGGCGTGAAAATCGGATTTTACTTACCACTTGTTGTCACGGTAAGTGCGGAGTTTTTCTTGCGAAGGATGCGATTTTGAAAAGCGACAGAGAGATAGAGAGAGAGATTAGGGTTAGAAAGTTCATTATTTGATCATGCAACTTGAACGGAAATTAAAGTGACAATTGAATAGAAAATAACTTCATTAATCATGTACTTGTAGTTCATAGCTTACAACATTAAATACATCTTCAAACAAAAGTAATGGAAAGCTTAAAAGAGAGAGAGAGTGGAGAGCGACGAGGCAGCCACGGCGATGGAGGAGGCTCCGTCGGCGGCTCATCGTCTCCGGCGATTACAAGAGGTCCTAAAGCTAGCTAAGAGAGGGGTGGAGTAATTGCAAGGGGGAGTGAATGCCTTGAATGGTGGTTGGAGGGGGTTTACATAGAGTTAAGGGCTTCCTAAAAGAAGAAGGGGCTTTAGCGACATCCAGAGCGTCGCTAAAACCACTCCCAAAAACGTCGGTGAAGCCCTCCAGCCGCCGGTCAGCCGCCCGCCCCGTTTCTTCTCTTCGCACGATCCGTGGCTGTTGAACGAGAGTCGTCCGATAGAAGATCGGACGGCTGAGAATCCTCCTTAGCTGCACTGGGATCGCGCCTCGAGCGCGGGTGTGCGCATGCGTCTCCGCCCGGCGTGCGCGAATGCGTGGATGCTCGTGAGCTGCAGTCGCGCCGCGTGGTAGGATCACGGCCGCCCGCTGCTGATCGGGCGGCCCAATTTCTCCGCGCCCGTCGCCCGTCTTCAATTCCCACTCCGAGCGACTCGAACTCGCGTTGCCTACGTGCGGGCGAGGGCGCTAACCATTGCGCCACGCCCGCGCTTTGTCGCGGCGACCGCGGGCAGGCGCGCGAGTCTCGGCTGGCTGAAGGCGCGGTGGGCGGTGGGGCGGGGCTGACGTGGCGCAATCTGGGCCGTTGATCTCCAGATCAACGGTCAGAACTTCTTGGGCCCATTGTAGGAGCTCTGGATGTCGGATTTGGCCGATCTTGAGTCCGTTGGACTCCATTCATCGTTCTGAATCAATCCGTACGGTCCAATTGCTCATTTGAGGCCTGCTTTGACAAATGCTTACACAAATGGCCATTAATACAGTTTATGAGCAATCTTGGTACATGATGTATGCAATGCTCCTATTCTACTTATGTTGTGCCTTTTATTCTAAAGATGGGCCATATTCAACATAATTATCACCCCCTTGTGTAGTGTTATCATACCCCCATGCTTACTCCTTGCTAGTCCCTAGTAAGGTTTATTCTAGGTTTTATTTCCTTTCAGCATTTAAGAAGTAATTGCTTAGACACTTCGTTACTTGTCAATTAGAGGAAATATATAAAGATCTTAATCTACAAAGACTAAGCAGCACCTGGGTGTCAGCCAAAATACGAATCGCCCGAATCCTTGTTTAAATGTATATAACTATACATATGTATATATATATATATTTTAGAATTTTTTCGAAATTCAGTGTGGGTTGGTAACTTTTATGGCTACCCAACCTACCCAAAACTTGGTCAAAACCCTAAGTGCTAAGCATCTTGGTGTGAATGTTGTGATAGACTCACTTAACGGTAATTGAGACAAACTTCGAGTTTCTACGCCTCTAGGTGACCAGAAAAGGAAATAAATTTGCCTGAAGGTGTATTTGTTCGATTAGTAGCTTTCTCCCTACGTTTGTTTTAATTGGGGTCAACACAAGGATTTTTCCAGTATATATCTCCCCGGCTTGTACTACTTCCCCGCTTCTTCCTTAGGTGTTTTGGTCTTTTTTGTGCAATTATTGAGCTGGTCTCTGAACAACCGACCAATGGGTTGTTACTCACGATCACTTGCCAGCCATATTTGTGCGGTGAAGTATGGTTTATTTTCTTTTCTTCTTCTTCCTTTTTTTTTTTGTAGGTGGCTTCCCTGATCTCAAATGTACCTAAAGGCAATGAAGAAATGGCCTGTAGCTGGGTTCTGGACAACCTGCCAATGGGCTGTTACCTACGACAACTTGTCAGCCATACCACCCTAGAGAGTTCATTAGCTACCCAATCTTTGTCAAAATCTCCGAGAAGTGAGTCTGTGCAAAAATGTGTGCAGATGCTTAGACTCAAAGTTTTTTTGAGTTAGAGGGTGAGTTGATAAGTCGTATACTTATTACCTTATTTAGTAGGTGGATTAGAATAGCTTAAAGTTGCAAGGATTCACCGCTAAATCCATAATTTAACGGACACCAGGGCTGATTAAGCCTGAAGGCCTGAAAAGTCTAAGTGTTTAAGTTCTTTTTGTATTATTTCTGTAACGACCCGGTTCCCGAGTCCCTACGAGACACGAGAACCGGACCGACTCGACTAATCCCAAGACCCAGTCGTCCAACGAGGAAGTAACCAAAAGATAGTAAAATAAACCACATTCAGCATGAATATAACTAACAGTAAGAAAGTACAGCAGTAAGGAAAGAAACTACTACAGTAGGCACCACCACAACAGTAAAACAACATTTATCATATAACAAAAACTGCGGGTAAAGAAGGTACAGCGGAAACAAAACTACTCACTAGAACAGAAACAAAAAGGGGTACAAAGCTGGGGTAACTCTACTGGACCCTACTCGGCCCAGCGTCCTCTGCAGCCGCCGACCCTGGCTGCTCAACACCTGGTCCTGAAAAAGGTAACGAGTGTAACACGTCAGCAAAACGCTGAGTAGAGTGGCAAACTAACTAAAGGCAACAGTAGAGTGTACAGTAGCTATTATGTTCTATTACTTCCTTTATTTACATCTTTCAATTTTTCTCACTATTTCATTTATTTCTCAGATCCTTTACTTGATCTCGAATGTCCTCGTGGGACGATCTTGATTGCAGTCTTTTCCAAAAGTAGAAGTAGCACGTGGTGCTCTCCTGGCCGGGAGAGTCCCCCGTGGTGATCCTACCCTCAGTCAACCACCCCAAGGTCACTGACAGACGTAACGGTGACTACGGCACGCGCGATAAACGCACAGGTAGCTAGCCTGCACTGGCACACGGTCAGTCGTTTCCATTAACGGGTGCGCCCAAAACACAACACGGAACCAGGGCAGAGCCCTCTCAGTAACAGGGGTCCAACCCCTCCACAGTAACCAAACCGGGGCCTTGCCCCTCCACAGTCCGCGCACCCTCGCCTGACTACCCTGGTTTGCCCTAGTGGGCCTAACAAGTCGGTGAAGGAGGCTAGCAGAACCCCGGGGCCCGTGGGGTAGCTAGTACTCTCCTAACACTACTAGCTCTCCTCGGTACTACGCACACGAGGGCCAACAAGTCGGTACAGAGCGGCCAATCCTAACCCCGGGTCCCTGGGGCGGCTGGCCCCACTCTGCACTAAACAGGTACAGGTACTTCCCTTGGTACTGCGTACCCAAGAGACAGTACAACTACATCTCAGTTCCATTCTTTTTTCTTTCCAGGAGTTCCACTCCTAACTCCCCGTAGGGTTCCAGCTCTTTATTTCAGAACATCATATGTTTCACTTTCCAGATTCACGTTCTCAAATTCCATGATCTCAAACATGTTTCTTTATTCATAACAGGCAGCTGTTAATTAAATTTACAGGCAGCTTTATATATTCCTTTCCATTTTTTTCCAAGACTGCAGTAATATACATTCCACTAGTTTTTCCATCCTAGGATTCATGCCATATCCTAGGATCTATCATACAATCTAGTTTTCCGGCCCTAGGATTCATGCAACACCTAGGAGCTATCATTCCATATATTTCTCATTCCTAGGATTCATGCAAGCCCCGTAGGGTTCCAGCTCTTTATTTCAGAACATCATATGTTTCACTTTCCAGATTCACGTTCTCAAATTCCATGATCTCAAACATGTTTCTTTATTCATAACAGGCAGCTGTTAATTAAATTTACAGGCAGCTTTATATATTCCTTTCCATTTTTTTCCAAGACTGCAGTAATATACATTCCACTAGTTTTTCCATCCTAGGATTCATGCCATATCCTATGATCTATCATACAATCTAGTTTTCCAGCCCTAGGATTCATGCAACACCTAGGAGCTATCATTCCATATATTTCTCATTCCTAGGATTCATGCAAGCCCTAGGTTCTAGTTATGGTTCCACACTTTAACAGATTTTATTTATACTTAAAACCACTCTACCAGGTACAACGGGAGTAATGGGGGCGTGATCGGGAATCCCGCGCGCCTCCGCGACTCTCAAGACTGCAACCGAACGAGGTCCTATCACAAGGATCAAACACAAGGAGTGTCTCAAAACAGTGTATAGCTACTGTAGGCGGGTAGGGGAATTAATTCTAAAACGAACGCAACCCGAATCGCGAAAAACGGAGCCCAAACGGGCCCTAAACGGGTCGAGAAAGACGATACTGTGCAAAATCAGACGTCTGGAACTCCTTCCAGACGTCTTAAACGGTGGATCAGAGAATTACCTGTTCGGCTTGGTTCCCCGGACGTCCAGAAGTCTGCGGGGACGTCTGCCTAGATCCAAGACGTCCGATGGTCCCTCCGGACGTCTGGAGGTCACTCCCGCCGTCTGGTACAACTTCCAGACGTCTGATTCGCAAAGGATGACGAATCAGAGAACCTGCGCACAGCCAGCCCCCCTCCCTCAGTACGGTCAGTCGACAAAAAGGAAGAAGAAAGCGAAAACTCACCTTTCAGACGTCCGTATGGTCTCAGAGACGTCGACCTTGCCGTCTGGATATCAATCCAGACGTCTGATTCTGGAAATTTTTCCAGAATCAGAGCCCTGCTCGGCCTCCGCTCGCGACGCCGCCCGCGTCGCACCTCGCGCGTACGCTGCTCCGCCCGCAGCAGGTCCCTCTCCGCGACGCTCTGCGCCCCCTGCGCCCTCCGCCGGCCGGCCAAGCCGCTCCTGGCGAGCTCGCCCTCACGGCAGAGCCCCGCCCTCGCACGCCGCAGCTCCTCCGCGCTCACTGCGGCTGCCGCTGCCGCTGCGCCCTCGCGTCCGCTCGCTCTCGCGCACAGGCAGGAGAAGAAGGAGGAAGATGGTGGAGACGGGAGGGGAGGCGCGCCCCCCCCTTTTAACGCCGCGCGGAGAGGAGAGAGAAGGCGGTCGCAGCCGCCTGCAGCCGCAGAGAAAGAGGGCAGAACGCAGGTCTGCGCGCACAGGCGCGCAGACGAATATCCCGTGCGAGCATAACTGTTCGCCAGACGTCTGTAAACTATCTCGGACGTCTGGTCAGACGTCTGGATGTGATCCCAGACGTCTTTACAGACGTCTGGGCCACCTCCCAGACGTCTTAAAAGACGTCTGGGGCACGCGCTCGTTACAATTTCCCTCTATTGACAAGTTTCTAATGCCTAAGTTTTTTTCCTAAATTCAATTTTTTTTTAAATTTATTTATTCATTCAGACTGATTAATTGAGCTCAGGATTATGCAATTTACCACCCCCCCATGCTTAAGTTGGACAATGTCCTCATTGGCAGATACATGGATGCAAAAGGGTTCAAAAAGATAGTACCTGAGTAACGTAAACTACCAGATCAGTCTGAATCCTCTAGGTTGCCTCCCAGGAAGTGCTGAGTTTAACGTCTCCAGCTGGGCGGTGCGCAAACATGAATGGTTTGGGTTAAGGAGATATGTTCAAAATTAACCAGACCCAAAATCAGAAGTCCATAGATGCGAATAAGGTTGTGGTGGAGTCCCGTTCCTAAGGGGCGGGAATTCTGCAACAGATATATCATGCATGCCCGTGTCAGATCCTCTCTTAGTCTGTGGGCATGCAAACAAGTTGCTGTGGACGAACGCACCCCAAATATGACATGCTAGACACTAAAGATGTAGGTTTTATATTCAGCTTGTGTCCCCATAAAATTGTAATCCATCGAAAGTGTATCAATTCTAGTGCATTCGGGTTGCGGGATGTTTATTCTGGTAGGGCAGGTAACAAAGTCCAGAGTTTCATAATAAGCCCTACAATCAAGCATGAGGCCTCTCTCCAAAGACGAATCCATCTCTTCCGCAACTATGGTTTCATTGCTCATTCCCTTCAAGCCCTTGATCTCAAGAATATTTTCTTCAACTTCCTTTGTATCAGATTCACTGTTTGGGGTTGCATTAGAGGTAGGGTCAATTTCATCCTCTAGATCATATTCTTTCTCTCAGCCCTCCTCCAAATTTGTGATGGGGATTCCACTCAATTCATATCGATTTCTTTGAAATTGTATCTCCATTCTCCATCTATGATGTCGGCTGCTGCTCCCACCGGATTGCTTCTCTTGGGCCGATTAGATTCGGATTCCAAGGCCTCTCCCCTCACATTCTCAGTTTCCTCCTGATGTTTGCTCTCAATGCTCCCCAAATTGTGTTCCAAGGAATCCTTACTGTCCTTATCCATTGAGCTGTCCAACTCCTGAGGGGTATCAATGGTGGACTGAACCAAATCAGGATGACTGCGTGTAGTCTAATTGATCATGGTAGGTCCTTGCTTTATGAATTCCATGAATGGCGTTGTGTGCAACAGCTTTCTCTGGCCTTCTTCCCCCAATTGTTGGAACAAATCCAACATGGCCTGTTGCCCTTTAACCAATTCTTGATTCTGTTTGTGTAGTTCTAACTAGAGGTTATCAATAATTGACATGGTGTCATTTGGTGTCCTTTGGATTTCCTCCTTGAAATCCAGGTTAAGAGAGTATGGTTGAGGTTGTGGATCAGAACCCACACTGGTGTTTAGGTTCTTGGGTGGGTCCTCTATTCTATCATGTTCAGGGTCTAGTTCTTCAAGAGGAACCATTCTTTGTTTGGTCCTACTCCAGAATAGTTGAGGTTCTAAGTTCTCCTCCCAGTCAGATTCTTCATCAGGGGACCAAATCAAAGGTTGATGATCCTGGGCTTGCCTAGATTTCTGATCATTTTCTGATTTCCATTTGCCTAAAACTCCTTTTAATCCAAAGGTCAAGTAGGAAAGGTTGTTGAATTCAGATGACCTTTCTTGGTTATTATCCTGAGAAGGGTAGGGTTCTTGGTGTTCTCCTAAAGCGTAGGTCCTATCACAGTAGAGCGGGTCGGACCTAAATGAGGAGGCATCGTGAGGAGAATCGAGATATGGAGCCCCACGATTTAAATTGTACCCTTGGGTGGCTATGTTGGGTGTATTCCAATAAGAGGTTGGTGCGGTTTGGTCATAGTTGGGCCAAGAGGGATATTCAAGGTTGTATCCCCAACTTGGTGGTTGGTTAGCCCATGTAGGCTGCGGGTATGGTCCACTTGGGTTAGCATACAAATCCTGTTGGGGGTAGTTTGGGTAAGATGGATAGGCAATGAAATCCATGGTTTGGAAGAAATTGAGGGATGCGAGAAGAACATATAAGAGAGAGTTGTGTACTCAACCAAGCAAATAAGCTCAGTCCTTATGGTGTATTCCTTAGGAGACCTAGAAATCTCACAAAGGTTGATTAAGTCCGTAAGCACTGGACTCCCCTTCCCAAGGCTAATCTGGCCAGGTTGATTACGAGGGGATTGCAGGGAAGGTTCTTCCTTTGGCTTGCGCCTCTGGTTCCGTAGACCCCACAACCGTGGTCGTTTGACACTGCCCCGCAGCCTAGTCACCAGATTCTACCAAGGGAATGAAAGTCAAGTGCCTAGCGAACAAAACCTCTCCTTTTGAGACTTAACTCGGTCCTGCCTAGGGCACGTCTACTCAGTTTTAAAGGGTTAGGATAGTGCTTGTGCTTAGGGTTATGTGATGAGGCGTTGATTGGGGTGGTGCCTCTTAATTTTCCACCTTCAAGGTGTGTGCTTCTAGCAAAACATGATTTTCAAGCAAGGATTTGTTAAGATGTGGTGTCTTTTATTGTTTCATCCTTACTTTAGTACTTTTTAGGGTTGACGTGTCTTAATGTTTTCAAACAAGTTTCAGTGGGCACGTCAAGTTTTGCACACAATTTGGTGAAAGTAGATTTCCTTTTTATTCTGTAGGGATTCTAAAACCCTAATGTACTCATCTTAATGATCATGCAGCTTCTATTAGATGAGTCGATTTTAGGGTTGAGTGGTGCGGCCCAGGTCAACTCATGGTGGCTTCGCAAACACCACTTAAGAAAAAGAAAAGAACACTCCAAGAATTTATTCAGAATATTAGAGTGTACTTTTTTGTGGGGTGATGTGTTAAGGATGTGGGTCAAACAATCATACACCATGCCAATTTTTTTCAATTTTTACATTTTTTTTTTAGCTTTTTTTTTCACGCAAGCAAACAATGAGAGAGAGATTACTCACTATCGGTCCTCGTAGCACCTACTCCCTTGCTACCGTCGTGGGATGCGTCACTTCGTCGTCCATGCGTCGAATTCCTGCACCCGTCAAGTTAAAAGGAAAATAGGGCATTAGACGATGTGAGAATGAATGAGGAATGGAGGTAATAAAACAAATCCGTTGCCTCCCCGGCAACGGCGCCAAAAACTGACGTGCTGTTGTGCGTATGTGTTAAGGAGTGTTGTTATAGTTGCACTTGCAACGTCGATTTTAAAATAAGTAAACGGAGGTGAGTCCGAGTGTCGGTCTCATGGAGGCGTGAAAATCGGATTTTTGCTTACCACTTATTGTCATGGAAAGTGCGGAGCTTTGCTTGCAAAGGAAGAGGTTTTGAAAAGCGAGAGAGAGATAGAGAGAGAGATTAGGGTTAGAAAGTTCATTGTTTGATCATGCAACTTGAACGGAAATTAAAGTGACAATTGAACGGAAAATAACTTCATTAATCATGCACTTGTAGTTCATAGCTTACAACATTAAATACATGCTTCAAACAAAAGTAATGGAAAGCTTAAAAGAGAGAGAGAGAGTGGAGAGCGACGAGGTAGCCACGGCGGTGGAGAAGGCTCCGTCGGCGGCTCGTCGTCTCCGGCGATTACAAGAGGTCCTAAAGATACCTAAGAGAGGGGTGGAGTAGCTGCAAGGGGGAGTGAATGCCTTGAATGGTGGTTGGAGGGGGTTTAAATAGAGTTAAGGGCTTCCTAAAAGAAAAAGGGGCTTTAGCGACATCCAGAGCGTCGCCAAAACCACTCCCAAAAATGTCGATGAAGCCCTTCAGCCGCCGGTCAGCCGCCCACCCCGTTTCTTCTCTTCGCGCGATCCGTGGCTGTTGAACGAGAGCCGTCCGATCGAAGATCGGACTGCTGAGAATCCTCCTTGGCTGCGCTGGGATCGCGCCTCGGGCGAGTCTGTGCGCGCGCGTGGATGCTCGTGAGCTGCGGTCGCGCCGCGTGGCAGGATCACGGCCCCCGCTGCTGATCGGGCGGCCTAATTTCTCCGTGCCCGTCGCCCGTCTTCAATTCCCACTCTGCGCGGCTCGAACCCGCATCGCCTGCGTGCGGGCGTGGGCGCTAACTGTTGCGCCACGCCTGCGCTCTGTCGCGGCCACCGCGGGCGGGCGCGTGAGTCTCGGCCGTTCGATCGAAGATCAATGGCCGAGATTTGATCTCGGCTAGCTGAAGGTGCGGCGCGCGGTGGGGCGGGGCTGACGTGGCGCAATCTGGGCCGTTTATCTCCAGATCAACGATCAGAACTTCTTAGGCCCATTGTAGGAGCTTCGGATGTCGGATTTGGCCGATCTTGAGTCCGTAGGACTCCATTCGTCGTTCTGAATCCATTCGTGCGGTCCGATTGCTCATCTGAGGCCTGCTTTGACAAATGCTTACACAAATGGCCATTAATACAGTTTATGAGCAATCTTGGTACATGATCCATGCAATGCTCCTATTCTACTTATGTTGTGCCTTTTATTCTAAAGATGGGTTATATTCAACATAATTATCACCCCTGTGTAGTGTTATCAATCACCTATAATATTATATACAAAAAATAATTCATCACTAGATTTATATTACAGTGATTTAATATGAAAAAAAAATACCAACTAATATACTTTGTTACGACCCGATTTCTGAATCCCTACAGGACATGAGATCGGACCGACTCGACTGATCCCAAGACCTATTCGTCCAACGAGAAAGTAACCAAGAAGTAATAAAATAAACCACATCCACCATGCAAGCAACTAATAGTAACAAAAGTACAGCAGTAAAGAAATAACTACTACAGTACACACCACCACAACAGTAAGAAAGTAAACGACTACAGGAATATAAAGTTCACAATAAAAGGGTACAGAAGTGGAACAAACTACTCACTACAACAGGAAACGGAGTACAACAAAAAGCTACAACTACTGGGCTCTACTGGGCCCAGCACCCTCTACAGCCGTAAGCTCTGGCTGCTCAACATCTGGACCTGAAAAAGGTTGTGAGTACAAAACGTCAGCGAATGCTGAGTAGAGTGGCAACCAACTAACTAAAACAGTAAAGGTGGATAGGTAGCTGTTGTTTTACAATTTCTTTCTTTTTTTAACTAATTATTCTTTCTTTCACCACTTGGTTTATTTATCAGCTCTTTTTCTTGATCTCGAGTGCTCCTTATGGGAACGATCTTGACTGCAGTCTTTTCCGAAGAGTAGAAGTAGCACGTGGTGCTCCTCTGGTCGGGGGAGTCCCCCGTGGTGGTCCTACACTCAGTCAACCACCCTAAGGTCACTGACAGACGTAACGGTGACTACGGCACGCGCGATAAACGCACGAGTAGCTACCTCGCACTGGCACGCAGTCAGTCATTTCCGTTAGCGGGTGAGCCCAAAGAATAGCACGGAACCAGTATAGGGTATAGCCCTCTCAGTAACAAGGGTCTCGCCCCTCCACAGTCGGCGCACCCTCACCTGACTACCCTAGATTGCCCAGTGGGCCTAACAAGTCGGTATAAGGTTTTTTTTTTTTTTTTTTAATCAATTAATTTATTCATTCAGACTGATTAATTAAACTCAGGATTATGCAATTTACCATCCCCCCCATGCTTAAGTTGGACAATGTCCTCATTGGCAGATGCATGGATGCAGAAGGGTTCAAAAAGATAGTACCTGAGTGACGTAAACTACCAGATCAGTCTGAATCCGCTGGGTTGCCTCCCAGGAAGCGCTGAGTTTAACGCCTCCAGCTGGGCGGTGCCTGGTGTCAGCCCTCAACAAGGGTGACACTCTCCTTGGGGGGTACCTGGGCCAGGAAATGCTTCAATCTTTGACCATTGACTGTAAAGGTGTGCCCGGTATTAAGATCGGCGATTTCGACTGCCCCATTGGAATATGGCTTGACCACCCGAAATGGTCCTGTCCATTTGGACCTAAGTTTCCCTGGAAAGAGTTTCAGGCGTGCATCAAATAGCCGGACTTGTTGGTTTGGCTCAAAGGTTTTCCTATGAATGAGTCGGTCGTGGACGGCTTTCATTTTCTCCTTATATAGCCGACTATTGTCAAAGGCGTCCCGACGAATTTCTTCAAGCTCAGATAATTGAAGAGTCCTTTGCGCACCAGCTAACTGGGGATCCATGTTACATTGCTTAACAGCCCAGTAAGCCCGGTGTTCCAATTCGACAGGGAGATGGCAAGCTTTGCCAAAGACCAAGCGGTAAGGTGACATGCCTATCGGGGTCTTAAAAGCGGTCCTGTATGCCCACAGGGCATCATCAAGTCGTGTGGACCAGTCTTTCCTGTCAGGTCTCACAGTCTTCTGTAAAATGTTCTTGATTTGTCTGTTTGAGACCTCAGTCTGCCCATTTGTTTGTGGATGATACGGGGTGGCAATGCGGTGGTTTACCCCGTATTTTCTAAGTAGGGCACGGAACTGGGAATGGATAAAATGGCTTCCACCATCACTGATCATGGCCTTGGGTATTCCAAAATGGGAAAAGATGTTCTTCTTTACAAAGTCCATGACCGTCTTGTGATCGCATCGTCGGGTGGCAACGGCTTCAATCCATTTGGAAACATAGTCTACCGAGACCAAGATATACTCGAAGCCGTTGGATGGTGGAAAGGGGCCCATAAAATCGATACCCCAAACGTCGAAAATTTCGACAATCAAAATGGGCTGAAGGGGCATCATATCTTTTTTGGTCATTGTCCCTAGTGTTTGGCATCGTGAGCAAGTCTTGGCAAAGATGTGTGCATCCTTGAATAGGGACGGCCAATAAAATCCAGACTGCAAAACTTTTGCAGCTGTTTTCTTGCCAGAGAAATGGCCGCCACATGCTTGGTCATGACAAAAGGAAAGCACACTCTGAACCTCGTCTTCGGGGAGGCACCTCCTGATGATCTGATCAACACAGAGGCGAAACAGCATGGGATCATCCCAGAAATAGTGCTTGGCCTCAGCCAAGAACCTGTCCCGTTGCTGTTTGGACCAGCTGTGCGGGGTTTGTCCTATAACCAGGTAGTTGACATAGTCAGCATACCATGGCATTTTCTTGTCTTGCACGGCTAGGATGTGTTCATCAGGGAAGGTATCAGATAGAGGTAGGGAGGGTCCAATGTGGTATGGATGAAGTCTTGACAGGTGGTCAGCCACCACATTTTTCGATCCGGCCTTGTCTTGGATTTCCAGGTCAAATTCCTGCAAAAGCAGGATCCATCTGATGAGCCTGGGTTTTGCATCCTTTTTGGCCAACAGGTGCCGGATGGCTGAATGGTCGGTGTAGATAGTCACGTGGGATCCCAGCAAGTATGATCGGAATTTTTCCAGTCCAAAGACTACAGCAAGCAACTCTTTTTCTGTGACCGTATAATTACGCTGGGCCTCATCCAACGTTTTGCTCGCGTAGTAGATCACCACGGGCTTCTTGTCTTGCCTTTGTCCCAGGACAGCGCCTATGGCAAAATCTGATGCGTCACACATAATCTCAAAACCCTGGGACCAGTCTGGGGGTTGAAGTACCGGTGCGGTGGAGACTAAGTCCCGGAGGGTATGATAAGCCTGGGTGCAATCAGGAGACATGTGGAAAGTTGCGTCGTTGGCTAGAAGGTCGGTCAAGGGTTTGGAAAGTTTGGAAAAGTCTTTGATGAACCTTCGGTAGAAGCCAACATGTCCTAGAAAAGAGCGAATCTGTTGGACCGAACTAGGTGGAGGAAGTTTGGAAATTAAATCAACCTTAGCTCGATCTACCTCGATGCCCTTATGCGAAACGATGTGTCCGAGGACAATTCCTTCTTGAACCATAAAATGGCTCTTTTCCCAACTTAACACCAAGTTAACCTCGATACATCGTTTCAGGATTTTCTCCAAGTTGCTCAAACAATGGTCGAATGAATTCCCGAATACAGAGAAATCATCCATAAAGACCTCCAAGTATTCACCCACCATTTCTGAAAAAATGGCTAGCATGCAACGCTGGAAGGTTGCGGGTGCGTTGCATAACCCGAACGGCATTCGACGGAATGCAAATGTGCCATACGGGCAAGTGAATGTGGTCTTTTCCTGATCTTCCGGAGCAATTGCGACTTGGTTATATCCTGAATATCCATCCAGGAAGCAAAAATACTTCTGCCCTGCCAATCTTTCAAGGATTTGGTCAATGAATGGCAAGGGGAAGTGGTCCTTCTTAGTGGCTTCGTTAAGCTTCCTATAATCAATACACACCCGCCATGCGGTGGTGGTGCGGGTGGGAATGGATTCGCCATGATCATTAGTGACAACGGTGAGCCCAGCCTTCTTTGGAACCACTTGAGTGGGGCTCACCCAGGGGCTATCAGAGATAGGGTAGATGATGTCGGCGTCGAGCCACTTGATAATTTCTTTTTTAACGACCTCCCGCATGTTAGGGTTTAACCGTCTCTGCATCTGGCGGGAAGGTCGGGCCCCGTCTTCCAGGTAAATCTTGTGGGTGCAATAGGTGGGGCTAATTCCTCTTAGATCTGAGATGGTCCAACCAATGGCGGCCCGATGTTCTGAAAGAGTTGCAGTCAACCTTAGTTCCTGATCCTTGGTTAGATGGGAATTAATAATCACTGGGAAGGTCTGGCCAGGTCCCAAGAAGACGTACTTGAGATTCTCGGGCAATGGTTTAAGTTCAGGTGCGGGTGGGACCACAGTCGATGGGAATGGAAAGGGCGGTAGTTGATCAACATTGATTTCTTCAAATGGTGTCATGTGATGATACTCAGCCTTACAGAGGTCCATAGGTAATGATGGTGGCGAGTCAGAACTACGGGTTTGGTGGTCTGAGACAGAATTGAGGGTAAGGCATTCCTCGATTAAAGTTTCCACGGGATCATGTTCCTCAATGTAATCACAATCAAAAGACTTTGTTGCTCGGAAGATATCTAATTGCATTTTCCTGTCTCCGAAGGCGATTTCCATACATCCTGTGTCGCAATCGATGTTTGCTTTAGCCGTGGCTAAGAAAGGTCTGCCTAAGATTATGGGTGCGTTCTGTAATTTTTCAGGGACTTCCATGTCGAGCACCAAAAAGTCGACAGGGAAATAGAAGTCCTTGACCCGTACAATCACGTCCTCGACAACCCCCTTCGGGGTTTTCACTGATCTATCCGCCAGCTGGATGGTGACAGGGGTTGGTGCCAGCTCCCCAAAACCAAATTGGTGGTACAAGGTTGTGGGAATTAGGTTGATAGAAGCACCTAGGTCCAGGAGCGCTCTATCAAATGTCATGTCCCCGATGTTGCAGGAAATCAGGGGTGCTCCTGGGTCAGTTCGTTTGAGTGGAAGGTTGCTTGATATCACGGAACTGGCTTGCTCAGAGAGTACAACCTTCCTAGGTGCTTGAGGTCTCGTCTTACGCTTGGGTGTACAGGCATCCTTTAAGAACTTGGCGTAAGCGGGGATGTGTTTGACAGCTTCTAGAAGCGGAATATTAATCTGTACTTGTTTAAAAATTTCCATCAGCTCCTCAGTTTCCACAGTATTCTTTTTTCTCTTGATTGTTTCCAAGGCCTCAGGATAGGGTGTCTGGATTGGTTCCATGTTTGGGTCCTTGGTTGGTGCCTCTTCTAAGTCGGGTAAAGTCTCGGGGAGAGTCGGCCATTTGGGATCCTGGGTTTTGGTGCCGCTTCTCAAGGTCACCGCATTCGCAGAGGCATTGGGGCCATGGGGTGATCCTTGAGAAGATGAGGATGAAGAGGCGCCAAACCCAGGAGGTGTTTGTGGAGCCGGTTGGACCATATGAGCCTGCCCGGGGTTGCCTTGGAACCCTTGCGAATTGGGGCCTCTGTTAATTATGTTTCGCGGGTTTGGTTGTGGTTGGGAAGGTAGAGATCCTTGCTGTTTACAGTCCAAGAGTTGGCTTAACTGTCCCTTTACCAAGGCCATTTCCTCCTGATGTTTTTGGTTCATGTCAGCCATCATCTTTATTAGGGTGTCCATTTGGTTTTGTGGGGGAGGGGCCGCCCTATTTTGGTTATATTGGGGTCTAACTGGTGGTCCTTGCTGATAGGGGGGCAAGTGTGGCTGTTGGTTTGGCCTGGGCTGGTTTTGGAATTGCGGTAGTTTCTGGTTTGTCCAACCAAAGTTGGGGTGATTACGCCAGCCGGTGTTGTAAGTGTTGGAGAAAGGGTCAGGTTTTGCATATCCTTGGACGGCTTGCACATCTTCTAGAATAGCCGATGTTGATGAAGAAGGAAGGGAGTAATCAAGGGTCGAGGGAGCAAAGGTCCCTCCTTGGAACATGGTTGGGGGTTGTTCCAGGTTTAGTTGGGTGAAGGGTTGGACCAGGTCAACATTATGTGCTCCTTTTGCTAGGGTGAAAGTCTGCAAGGGGTTCCTGGTCTGGTTTAGAAGCTCATCAATCTTCTTGTCCACCAATTCCACTCGATCCAACTTTTTGGCAATAATGTCCATGTCAACCATTCCAGAATTTGCTTGCACCTCATAAATCCCACCACGGGGTTGACTGGATCTGTTAAACTGGTTCATGGAGGCATTGTTGAGCGAATTCTCGCTCATAGACTCAAAGAGCTCAAACGCGCTCTCCTCATCTTTGTTTAGGAAGTTTCCCCCGCATGAGGCATCGACGAAGTTCCGTAGGTTGCTATCCAGACCGTGGTAGAAGATCTGGGCCAATTGCCACCTTGGAACTTCGTGGTGTGGGCATTTCCTCAAAAGTTCATTGAATCTTTCCCACGCCTCATGAAATTGTTCCCCACCCTGGAGTGTGAAGGTAGTGATAGCTCTTCTGAGGGCATTGGTCTTTCCTATGGGGAAGAATTTCTTTAAAAATGCATGCCTCAGTTCCTCCCAGGTGGTGATGGGTCTACCTAGGGTTCTAAGCCAATGAGAAGCCTTGTCTCTTAATGAGAAAGGGAACATCTTGATTAGAACTATATTAAGGCTAATGTTCCTAGGTTTTACTGTTCTTGCTATGCGGTCGAGATCTTCTAGGTGCTGAAAGGGGTCTTCATTTGAGCTTCCATGAAAGTGGCTCTGGATTAGACTTAATACATTAGGTTTTAGCTCAAAATCGTCTCCCCCTTCGGGGATCCTAAGGTGTGGCTCGACTCTAATGGCAGAAGGGTTATAGAAATCACGGAGGGGTCTTGGCTGGTTCTGAAACGGTGGTAAATCAAGTGGTGGTTGTCCTGGTATGTCATTGAAAGGTGGTGGTTGTTCTTGCGGGTTCTGTAACCGTTGTATGGCTTGCATGATGGTGTGGATTTGTCGTTGCTGAAGCCGATGGTTAGCATTGATTTGAGCCTGGACGACAGCCATAGCATCTGGTGGGGGTTGATCTTCAGCCTCATCTACCCTAGGTTCAGCCATGTTTTCAACAGAGTTACGTCGCCTAGATTCCTGCCCCAAAACACACAATTCGGGATGCAGTGAGCGCCTCCCGTGCATACACTAGAGAAGAACTGGAGGGGATGCGGAGGGCGACAGATGCGAGAAATGTGTTTCAATCAAGCACGCAAGCCTAATCCTTATGGTGTATTTCTTAGGAGACCTAGAAATCTCACAAAGGGTGATTAAGTCCGTAAGCACTGGACTTCCCTTCTCAAGGCTAATCTGGCTAGGTTGATTACGAGGGGATTGCAGGGAAGGTTCTTCCTTTGGCTTACGCCTCCGGTTCCATAGACCCCACAACCACGGTCGTTTGACACTGCCCCGCAGCCTAGCCACCAGATTCTACCAAGGGAATGAAAGCCAAGTGCCTAGCGAACAAAACCTCACCTTTTGAGACTTAACTCAGTCCTGCCTAGGGCACGTCTACTCAGTTTTAACGGGTTAGGATAGTGCTTGTGCTTAGGGTAATGTGATGAGGCGTTGATTGGGGTGGTGCCTCTTAATTTTCCACTTTTCAAGGTGTGTGCTTCTACAAAACAGGGTTTTAAAGCAAGAATTTTTAGGGTGTGGTGTCTTTTAATGTTTCATCCTTACTTTAGTGTTTTTTTAGGGTTGACGTGTCTTAATGCTTTCAGACAAGTTTCAATGGGCACGTCAAGTTCTACACACAACTTGGTGAAAGTAGATTTCCTTTTTATCTTGTAGAGGCTCTAAAAACCCTAGTGTACTCATCCTAAAGATCGTGCAGCTTCTATTAGATGAGTTAGTTTTTAGGGTTGAGTGATGCGGCCCAGGTCAACTCACGGTGGCTTCGCAAACACCACTCAAGAGAAAACGAAAAGAACACTCCAAGAATTTGTCCAGTATATTAGAGTGTACATTTTTTTTTTGTAGGGTGGTGTGTTAAGAATGTGGGTCAAGCAATCATTCGCCACGCCAATTTTTTTCAATTTTTATGATTTTTTTTTTTTTTTAGCTTTTTCACGCAAGCAAACAATGAGAGAGAGAGAGTACTCACTATCGGTCCTCGAGGCGTCTACTTCCTTGCTACCATAGTGGAATGCATCGCTTCGCCGTCCATGCGCCGAATTCCTGCATCCGTCAAGTAAAAAGGAAAATAGGGCATTAGACGATATGAGAATGAAGGTGGAATGGAGGTGATAAAACAAATCCGTTGCCTCCCCGGCAACGGCGCCAAAAACTGACGTGCCTTCGTGCGTGTGTGTTAAGAGGTGTCGTTATAGTTGCACTTGATACGTCGATTTTAAAAGAAGTAAACGGAGGTGAGTCCGAGTGTCGATCTCAGGGAGGCGTGGAAATCGGATTTTGTTTACCACTTGTTGTCACGAAAAAGGCGGAGTTTTGCTTGCGAAAGAAACGGTTTTGAAAAGCGAGAGATAGAGAGGGTTTAGGGTTAGAAAGCTCTTTGGTTTTGATCATGCACTTTAAACAGAAATTAAAAAGGCAACTAAATGAAAAATAATTTCATTAAACATGCATTCATAGTTCATGGTTTACAATATTAAATACATGCTTCAACAAAAGTAAATGAAAGCTTAAAAGAGAGAGAGAGAGGTAGAGAGAGAGTGGAGAGCGACGAGGCAGCCACGGCGGTGGAGGAGGCTCCGTCGGCGGCTCGTCGTCTCCGGCGATTACAAGAGTGCCTAAGACTAGCTAGGAGAGGAGTGGAGTAGTTGCAAGTGGGACAGGATTCCTTGAATGGTGGTAGAAGGGGGTTTAAATAGAGTTAAGGGCTTCCTAAAAGAAGAATGTGCTTTAGCGACATCCAGAACGTCGCTAAAACCGCTTCCATATACGTCAGTGAAGGTCTGCTGCCGCCGGTCAGCCGCCCGCCCCTTTCTCTCTTCAGGCGCGATCCGTGGACGTCGAACGAGAGCCGTCCGATTGATGATCGGACGGCTGAGATCCTCCCGCGCCTGCGCTAGGATCGCGCTTCGGGCGTGCGTGCGCGCGCGCGTTTCCGCCCGGCGTGCGCGCGCGCGTGGGAGGTGGGGCGCTGTCGTCGCGCCGCGTGGCGCGATCCTAGCCGCTCGCTTCTGATCGCGCGGCTCAATTTTGCCGCGCCCTTCGCCCGCAGACGATTTTTGCTCCGCGTGAATCGAACGCGCGTCGCCGCAACGCGGGCGTGCGCGCTAACCGTTGCGCCACGCCCGCGCTTTGTCGCGGCGACCGCGGGCGAGCGCGCGGATCTCGGCCGTTCGATCGAAGATCAACGGCCGAGATGCGTCCTTGGCTGGCTTGGGGGCGTGCGGGTGGCGGGGGCGGGGCGACGTGGCGCGTTCTAGGCCGTTGATCTCCAGATCAACGGTCAGGATTTCTTGGGCCCATTGTGGGAGCTCCGGATGTCGGATTTGGCCGATTTTGAGTCCGTTAGACTCCGTTCGTCGTCCTGAATCCATCCGTGCAGTCCGATTGCTCATCTGAGGCCTGCTTTGATAAATGCTTTACACAAATGGCCATTAATACAGTTTATAAGCAATCTTGGTACTTGATGCATGCAATGCTCCTATTCTACTTTATGTTGTGCCTTTTATTCCAAAGATGGGCCATATTCAACCTAATTACTACCCCCTTGCGTGGTGTTATCAGCGGGTGAGCCCAAAGAATAGCACGGAACCAGTATAGGGTATAGCCCTCTCAGTAACAAGGGTCTCGCCCCTCCACAGTCGGCGCACCCTCACCTGACTACCCTAGATTGCCCAGTGGGCCTAACAAGTCGGTATAAGGTGGCTAGCTGAACCCTGGGTCCCGTGGGGTGGCTAGCTCTCTCTCTACACTGGTAACTCTCCCCGATACCGTGTACGCGAGGGCCAAACAGTTGGAACAGAGTGGCCAATCCTAACCCCGGGTCCCAACCCTAGGGCAGCTAGCTCCGCTCTGCACTAAACAGGGGGGACAGTTGCTCTCCTTGATACTCCGTACTCAAGGGCCAGCTCACTTCCTCATTCACATTTCCAGTTTCATTCCATTTATTTCCAGGAGCTCTACTCCTAATTCCCCGTAAGGTTCATGCTCATGTTTCTCAGGCCAAGCCATACCAGGTTTCATCATTTCTATGTCCGTTCCTCAG
Organism: Thalassia testudinum; assembly: GCA_037157565.1. Lineage (NCBI taxonomy): Eukaryota > Viridiplantae > Streptophyta > Magnoliopsida > Alismatales > Hydrocharitaceae > Thalassia > Thalassia testudinum. The sequence goes on from JAZHRO010000036.1 coordinate 142,439,713, forward strand.
ATTCTACACATGTAACATGTAACTTTATTGGTCACATTCTAGGCTTATTTGCAGGTAGCTCATGTTTCCAACATTCAATCTTCCATTTCTAGTTCATGTACATGCATCTCATATTATGGCATTTAATGTAACAACAGGAATTACATGCAACAGTTTGCTAGCACTAGTACTTTACATTTCACAAGTAGCTATTATTCAGTTTCAGACAATTGTTATTATTCTATCTACTCATCCAAGACTGCAATCCATACATTCCATACAAATATTTTAGTGTTTCTAGTCCTAGGATTCATGCCATACCCTAGGATCTAACATTCATTTCACATATGCATTCATGTTTGTAATTAAACCAGGGAAAGCCAACCTACCAGTAAACCTAGTAGTGGGGGTTTGATCGGTAGGTCCACGTGCCTCAGTAAACCCCAAATCCGCAACGGAATGAGGTCCTATCACAAGGATCAATCACAAGAGACTACTCAGAACAGGGTAAAAAGTATTCCAACAAATAGAGGGAATTATACGAGAAACAACGGTACCATAACCGTGGAAATTGGACCTCGAACGGACCCTAAACGGGTTAAAAATAGAAATTCTGATTCACATCAGACGCCTGGAACACCTTCCAGATATCTTAAAAGAGTCCAGAACCATACCTCAACTCCTGCGCCACTCCTCAGACATCCAGGAACTCTGTTGGATCGTCTGGACCCAGTTCCAGACGTCCAACCACCTCTTCGGTCGTCTAGAAACGCTTCCTGCCGTTTGGTGCCTCGCCCAGAAGTCTGAACAGCGTGGGAGGGTGTGTCTCGCGCCTTCCCTAAGCGAATCCTGCACGCGTCGACGCAAATCTTCTCAATATGGCACGGAATAGTGCCTCGGTGGAACGACCCACATGGCCGTATCCGCAAAGAAGATGTATGTCGCAAAACTTACCTCTCAGTTGTCTGGAACCTCCTCCAGACGTTGTTTGGACGTCGATCCAAACGTTTGATTTTGGGAAAAACCCAGAATCAAAACCCGCCTTCGCCTTCTCGTGCCGCGCGTGGCCGCGCTGCGCCCGCTCGCCAGCTGCTCCGGTTGCAACATTGTCGGGGAGGACCTCTCCGACGCACCTCTCCGCCTCACGCACGCGTTGACCGGCTGTGAGCTCTCTGGCAAGCTCCCACACGATCTCGCGCGCTTGCTTTCCTCTCTTCACCTCGTTGCTCCTCCTCTCCTCCCATGCCGCTCACGCCTGCTGCTTGCTACTTGCTGCTCACTGCTCTCGTTGGAGGAAGGAGAAGGGTGGCTGGAGGTGGGGTGAACGAGGGAGAGGAGGGGGGTTTAAATAGGGAGTTGGGTAAAGGTTTGCGTCGGCTAAAGGATAGAGAAGGAGAGAAGAAAATGAGGTCGCGTATTGTCTGCGTGCAGCACACGCGCAGACGTGATGACGTACACGAAATTTTTGATTTTCAGACGTCTGGGAATGGGTCCAGACGTCTTGCAAGATGTCTGACCCTCAGTCCAAACGTCTTATCAGACGTTTGACCTAAAGTACAGACCTCTTAAAAAGGCTTAACGAATCGGGTCTTAACAACATAACAAACTTAAAGGAAGCTTCGTCCCCGAAACTTGAGCTAGCTAGGGTGCAGAAAAAGAACAACACATGCATAACAAACTCAAAGAGGACCGAAGCCGGTCCGAAAAGACGTACCCTCAAAGAGCTTCGGGTACCGCTCCTGCATCGCCGCCTCAGACTCCCAGGTAGCCTCATACCTCTGGCTCCTCCACAAGACCTTCACCAGGGGTACCTGCTTCCGTCTCAAACTCCGGACGGCTCTGTCTAGTATCTGCATTGGCCGCTCGGGGTAGGTCAGGTCGTCACCCACCTCAACGCTCCCGTGGCATAGAACGTGACTGGGATCGGTGACATACTTCCTGAGGTTGGACACGTGGAACACGTCGTGCACACCAGAAAGCTGGGAGGAAGGGAAAGCCTATAAGCAACAGGTCCAACCCGCTCTAGGACCTCCAAGGGCCCCACAAACCTCGGCGCGAGCTTCCCTTTCACCCCAAAATGCTCCGGGCCCTTCATGGGCAAAACGCGAAGGAAGACGTGATCCCCAACCTCAAACTGCATCTCTCTGCATTTCTGATCTGCATAGCTCTTTTGTCTACTCCTGATAGTGTGGAGTCGCCTGTGAATCTGCTCAATCACCTCTTGACTCTGCCGGATCAGCCTGGGGCCAACCTCCCACTTGGTCCCCACCTCAACCCAACTCAAGGGTTGCAGTACACCTCCGTCCGTACAGAGCCTCGTAAGGTGCCATGCCGATGCTTGAGTGATAGCTGTAATTATATGCAAACTTCACCAGGGGCAAGTGCTCCTCCCAAGAGCCCCTTCAGTCCAGTACACAGACACGCAAAAGGTCCTCAAGCGTCTGTATCATGCGCTCTGATTGTCCGTCCGTCTGGGGGTGGTATGCTGTACTGAACCTCAACCGTATCCCCAAGGCCTGCTGAAACTCAGCCCAAAACTGGGACGTAAAGCGGGTATCCCAATCGGATATAATCTCCTGCGGAACTCCGTGCAGACATACCACATCGCGGATATACCTCTCTGCCAACTGTGCTGGTCCCAAAGTGACTCGGATCGGCAAGAAACGTCCTATCTTCGTCAATCTATCTACAATCACCCAGACTGCGTCGTGCCCTCGCTGGGTAATGGGCAAACCCACCACCAAGCCCATGGTGATGCTCTCCCACTTCCACTCTGGCACTGGAAGTGGCCTCAATGACCCTGCAGGCCTCTGATGCTCGATTTTCACCAGCTAGCACACCAAACACTGCTGCACAAATTCACCTACATCCCGCTTCATTCCTCTCCACCAAAAGTCGTGTCTCAGATAATGATACATCTTTGTGTTCCCAGGATGTATGGTGAACCTGGAACCGTGTGCCTCAGTCAAGAACTCTCTCAACAGCTTCTCATCCTGGGGAACGCACAAACGTCCCCTCATGTGCAGCACCTCGTCGGTAAAGGAGAAGTCTCCAGGGTCCCCTGACAGTACTCTGTAACACAACGACTGCAGGTACGGGTCGGCCATCTGTCCTGTGATGATGCGGTCTATCATCTCTGGCCTCGTCTGTCGTGTCACAGTCACTGCCCCACAGTGCTCTAGTAACTCCAGGGGTCACCAACTGCCTATCTCCTTCATGAGTCTCCAACTCTATGCTTGTAAACTGGCCAAGTAGGTGGGTGCCTTCCAGCTCAAGGCGTTAGCCACCACATTGGCCTTCCCTGGATGGTAGGAAATGATGTAGTCATAGTCCTTCAGGAGCTCTAACTAACGTCTCTGTCTCATGTTGAGCTCCTTCTGATCAGACAAGTATTTGAGGCTCTTATGATCTGTGAAAATCTCAAAAGTCCCACCGTACAGGTAGTGCCACCAAGTCTTCAGCACGAAGATGACAGCTGCCAGCTCCAGGTCGTGGGTAGGGTAGCTATGCTCATGGGGCTTCAGTTGCTGTGAAGCGTAAGCGACAACGTGACCCCGTTGCATGAGCACACCTCCTAACCCCTGCAAGGAGGCATCCGTGTACACAACGAACCCGCCACTGCTGTCTAGGATGGTAAACACGGGAGTCGAAGTCAGCCTCTCCTTCAGCTCCTAAAAACACGCCTCACAAGCGTCTGTACAAGAAAATGGCACGTCCTTCTGGGTCAGCTGTGTCATAGGAGGTGCAATCTGCGAGAAACCCCTGATAAACCGCCGGTAGTAGCCTACCAGTCCCAAGAAACCGCGAATCTCTATCACTATACGTGGTCTCTCCCTCCTGAGCACTGCCTCAACCTTGGATGGATCCACAGCCAAGCCATCCCCGAAAATCACATGACTTAAGAAGGTCACCTCCCTCAACCAGAACTCGCACTTGCTGTATTTGGCGTACAACCAACGTCGTCTCAGTGTATCCAAAATCATCCGCAAGTGTTGTCCGTGCTGCGCCTGATCCCGAGAGTAGATGAGCACATCATCAATAAATACCACCACGAACTGATCCAGATACGGTCTGAACACCCAGTTCATCAAACCCATGAAAGCAGCGGGGGCATTGGTCAGCCCAAACGACATGACCAAAAACTCGTAGTGTCTGTACCGGGTGCGGAAAGCTGTCTTGGAGATGTCGGTTTCCTTGATCCTCAACTGGTGGTAGCCAGACCTCAAGTCTATCTTGGAGAATACCGTGGCACCTCGCAACTCGTCAAACAAGTTATCAATCCTCGGTAGCGGATACTTGTTCATGATGGTAACCCTATTCAGCTGTCTGTAGTCCACACAAAGGCGTAGGGTACCATCTTTCTTCTTCACAAACAATACCGGGGCTCCCCACGGGGATGCACTGGGCCTCACAAAGCCCTCCTCCAGAAGGTCCTGCAACTGGGACTTGAGCTCTCGCAGCTCAAGTGGTGCCATCCTGTAAGGTGCTGTGGAAATTGGGCTGGTCTCCGGTACCAGTGAGATCTCAAACTCGATCTCACGCTCGGGCGGTAGTCCTGGAAGTTCCCCTAGGAACACGTCGGGGTACTCTCTGACCACCAGGATACTCTGAAAGTCTGCCACAGGGCTGGGCTCCGCCACCACACAAGCCAGGAAGCCCTCACACCCTTGGCCCAAAAGTCTCGCCGCTCGAAGTGCAGAAATGCACCTGAAGCCTCCGTCCACTAGCTGTCCGTGAAACTCGAAAGAAGGCAACTCCGGTACGGAAAAGACGATCTTCCTCTCAAAATAGTCCACCAAGGCATGGTAAGCGGACAGCCAATCCATCCCCAGAATCATGCCAAAGTCCTCCATCGGTATCACAATAAGATCAGTAGGAAGGCGGTGTCCCCCAACATTGACCTCACAACCTGTGTAAACCTCCTCAGTTACAAATAGCTGACCACCCAAGCCTTTGATTACAAACAGATCCTCTAACAACACACAGTCCTGCCCCAAACTGACAGCAAAACTAGCAGCGACAAATGAGTGCATGGCACTGGAATCAAAAAGTGTGTAAACTAGTCTGCCAGAAACTGTAACCATACCTGCCACCACTGAACCTAAAGCTTTGGCGTCTCTGTGTGTCAGGGCTTTGATATGTCCCTCAGCTCTAGGTGCGGACGAAGTAGCCACACTTTGCGTCGGACAGGTAGCAGCTGGCCGGTACCCTCCCCGCGACTGCTATCCTCCCCCACACGCCTGGGAATCGCGGCCTCCTGCTCGTCCTCTAGTGCTCGGCGTGGGGAGCATCTGCTGACATCCAGCCCTAGACGGGCAGTCCCTCCGGATGTGGCCCGGCTGGCCACACTGGTAGTAAAGAGGAACTCGACTCTCACCCTTGGTAGGTCCCTACTGACGGCTGGGCGGGGGTCCGGTGCTAGCAGCTGGCCCCTGTCGGGGGCCCCTAAAGGCCTCTGATGGCCCCGTAAAGTGTGACTGTTCCCCTGCGGGCGCCACGTGCCTCCTCTCTCGCCAGCCCTGTGAGTAGTCTGGCTGGTAGGGCCTCTTCCATTTGCTGTCAGTGTCACGTGCGGCCGGGTTGGTCTCCTCATATGTCATAGCTGCCTCCACCACCCTCGAGAACGTAGGCAGCTTCAAGGGTTTGACATACCCCCGAATAGCAGGCCGGAGCCCCTCGGTGAACCTCCACAGGCGCTCCTCCTCAGTAGCTACAACTGTCGCGGCGAAACGAGACAGCTCCAGAAAACCCGTGCGGTACGCGCTCACGGTCATCGTCCCCTGGCGGAGAGTGTGGAACTCCTGCCTTCTCTGGTCCCGTCACGTCTGGGGAAAGTACTGCTCGCAGAAGAGGGTGACAAACTGGTCCCAAGTCGGCTCAGCCCTCTCCTGACCTCTGACTGCCCTCAACCACCTGTGTGACGTGCTCTACAACTGGTACGTGGCAAAGGCCACGCGGCACTCCGCAGGGGGCAAAGGGTGTCAAACACCTTCTTGATCTGCTCGAGCCAGTCCTCCGCCTCGGTCGGGTCCTCATCCCCCTTGAAGGAGGGGGGCTTCAGCTTCTGAAACTGTCCGTAAAGCTAGTAATGGAGCTGAAGTGGAGAAATTGGTATTCCTCCAGGCAAGGAGGGCTTGTGCTCGAAAGTGTCAAAGGACGGTGGGGGCGGTGGAGGACCACCCCCTCCCTCACGTCCAGTGCTATGTTTGTCTCGCAGTCCCACAGAGGAGTCCCCCTTCGCAACCCCAAGGAGAGGCACCCTTGGAGGCAGGTGGAGCTCCTCTCATACGATCTCCCGTATCAGCTGGGCGAGGTCCTGGGCCTGAAAGCCTGGAAGTAGTGGCTGGTCCACTGAGACGTCGGGCTCAACGCGCCCGCCCCTCCGACCTCGTCCTCAATCGAGTCCACGGCCCGCCTCACTGACTCCATGTCGAGGCATCTCCTGCAAGGAGACGCGAACACAGAACAGAAAGACGTCAATTCCACAGACATTCAATAAAGGAACGTAGAACGGATGTCAAAAAGGTACATTGTGGTGGTTACTCTAGTTACAAGCACGTGAATTGGTTATTTTCCAGCTAGTTGGTTCACTTCTTGGGACGACCTTGCTCTGATACCATCTTGTTATGACCCGGTTCCCGAATGCCTACAGGACACGAGACCGGACCGACTTGATTGATCCCAAGACCCAGTCGTCCAACGAGAAAGTAACCAAAAAGTAGTGAAATAAACCATATCCACCATGCAAGCAACTAACAGTAACAAAAGTACAGCAGGAAAGAAATAACTATTACAGTATACACCACCACAACAGTAAGAAAGTAAACGAGTACAGGAATATAAAGTTCACAATAAAAGAGTACAGAAGTGTAACAAACTACTCACTACAATAGGAAATGGAGTACAACAGAAAGCTATAACTACTGGGCTCTACTGGGTCCAGCACCCTCTGCACTCGTAGGCTCTGGCTGCTCAACACCTGGACCTGAAAAAGGTTGTGAGTACAAAACGTCAGCGAATGCTGAGTAAGTGGCAACCAACTAACTAAAACAGTAAAGGTGGACAGGTAACTGTTGTTTTTCAATTTCTTTATTTAACTAATTATTCTTTCTTTCACTACTTGGTTTATCTATCAGGTCATTTTCTTGATGTCGAATGTTCCTCGTGGGAACGATCTTGATTGCAGTCTTTTCCGAAGAGTAGAAGTAGCACGTGGTGCTCTCCTGGCCAGGAGAGTCCCCCGTGATGATCCTACACTCAGTCAACCACCCTAAGGTCACTGACAGACGTAATGGTGACTACAGCAAGCGCAATAAACGCACGGGTAGCTACCCCGCACTGGCACGCGGTCAGTCGTTTCTGTTAGCGGGTGCACCCAAAGCACAGCACGGAACCGGTATAGGGCATAGCCTTCTCAGTAACAGGGGTCTAGCCCTTAAGAACCAAACAGGGGTTTCGTCCCTCCACAATCCGCGCACCCTCGCCTGACTACCCTGGTTTGCCTAGTGGGCCTAATAAGTTGGTGTAAGGCGGCTAGCTGAACCCCGGGCCCCGTAGGGTGGCTAGCTCGCCCTCTACACTGGTAGCTCTCCCCGATACCGTGTACGCGAGGGCCAAAAAGTTGGAACAAAGTGGCTAATCCTAACCCCAGGTCCCAACCTTAGGGCAGCTAGCTCCGCTCTACACTAAACGGGGGGACAGTCACTCTCCTTGGTACTCCGTACTCAAAGGCCAGCTCACTTCCCCATTCATATTTCCAATTCCATTCCATTTATTTCCAGGAGCTCTACTCCTAATTCCCCGTAGGGTTCATGCTCATGTTTCTTAGGCCAAGCCATACAAGGTTTCATCATTTCTATGTCCGTTCCTCAGGTTCTACACATGTAACATGTAACTTTATTGTTCACATTCCTGGTTTATTCGTAGGTAGCTTGTGCTTCCAACATTCAATCTTCCATTTCCAGTTCATGTACATGCATCTCATATTATGGCATTTAATGTAACAACAGGAATTACATGCAACATTTTGCTAATACTACTACTTTACATTTCACAGGCAGCTGTTATTCAGTTACAAACAATTGTTATTATTCTATCTACTCATCCAAGAATGCAATCCATACATTCCATACAAATATTTTAGTGTTTTTAGTCCTAGGATTCATGCCATACCCTAGGATCTAACATTCATTCCACATGTGCATTCATGTTTGTAATTAAACAAGGGGAAGCCACTCTACCAGTAAACCAGGAGTAGTCGGGGTTTGATCGGCAGGTCCACGTGCCTCAGCAAACCTTAAATCCGTAGCGGAACGAGGTCCTATCACAAGGATCAATCACAAGAGACTACTCAGAATAGGGTAAAAGTATTCCAACAAGTAGAGGGAATTATACGGGAAACAACGATACCTTAATTGCGGAAATCGGACATCGAACGAACCCTAAACAGGTCAAAAATAAAAATGCTGATTCACATCAGACGTCTGGAACATCTTCCAGACATCTTAAAAGAGTCCAAAACCATACCTCAACTCTCGCTCCACTCCTCAGACGTCCAGGAACTCTACTGGATCGTCTGGACCCAGTTCCAGACGTCTGACCACCTCTCCGATCGTCTGGAAATGCTTCCCGCCGTCTGGTGCCTCGCCTAAACGTCTAAATTGCGTGGGAGGGTGTGTCCCGAGCCTTCCCAAAGCGAATCCTGCACGCGTCGTCGCAAATCTCCTCAATATGGCACGGAACAGTGCCTCGGCGGAACGACCTGCATGGCCGTATTTGCAAAGAAGGTGTACGTTGCAAAACTTACCTCTCAGTCGTCTGGAGCTTCCTCCAAACGTCGTCTACGTCGTCTGGACGTCGATCCAGACGTCTAATTCTGGGAAAAACCCAGAATCAGAACCCGCCTTCGCCTTCTCGCTCCGCGCGTGGCTGCGCCACATCTGCTCGCTTGCTGCTCCAGCTGCAGCAGTGTCGGGGAGGACCTCCTTGACACATGTCTCCGCCTCGCGCACGTGCCGACCGACCGTGAGCTCTCCGGCGAGCTCCCACACGAGCTCGCGTGCTTGCTCTCGTCTCTTCCCCTCGCTGCTCCTCCTCTCCTCCCATGCCGCTCTCGCCTGCTGTTCGCTACTCGCCGCTCATTGCTCTCGCTGGTGGAAGGAGAAGGGTGGCTGGAGGTGGGGTGAACGAGGGAGAGGAGGCGGGTTTAAATAGGGCGCTGGGTTAGGGTTTGCGTCGGCTAAAGGATAGAGAAGGAGAGAAGAAAATGAGGTCCCATACTGTTTACGCGCAGCACGCGTGCAGACGCGAGGACGTATACGAAATTTTTGATTTTCAGACGTCTAGGAATGGGTCCAGATGTCTTGCAAGATGTCTGACCCTTAGTCCAGACATCTTACCAGACATCTGACCTAAAGTACAGATGTCTTAAAAAGGCTTAACGAATCGGGTCTTAACATACTAAATATCTTAAATGCAAACATGTCTTTTGCCACTTTAATTTTCAGTCTAACCCTCAAAACGAAGTAAGCACCTTGGTCCTTTTACATCATAGGTTAACTCACATTCTTAATCCTTATTTAGTAAATACAACCATGGGTTAACTCCTCTTTTCAAGTAAAACACAAATTGGAGTCATCCCTTATTTCAAATATACTAACACGTGTTAGCTAACTTGGACTTTAAACTAGGCCTGAGTGGTCCACGTTAACCTTGAAACATTCTTAGTCTATGACAACATTAAGGGCTAGCTTACATTAGGTGTTAGCTAATCTTGGCTTGTAAAATGAAAACATGGATACAAAAATTATGGGAGAGAGATACTTTAACCCCTCATGTAAACAGAACACGAAGATTATCAGGGGATAAGGGTTATCCCCCTTACATCACATAAACAAAATCAATGTTCAAAATGAAGATTTAGGAATTAAAATCATTTGATAAAAATATAAAATTTACAAAATTTCATTAAAATTGAATGACACTAGCACCTCCATCAAGTAAAGTCAAATTTTATAATACTTAGGCTGTTGAAATTAAGTCTCCTTCGATGTAAAGGATAGGAGCATTGGATTGACTTCAAATTTTATGCATAATACATTTATATAGAATTATTTAAATTTTCAAGTTTTCACTTTAAAATACAACTTATAATGAAAGATACTAGATAAAATTTACTTAAATTATGTATAGATAAACTTCATGTTCCCTCTTCTCTCTCTCTCTCTCTATATATATATATATATATAAGGGTTTGAAGTGTGTAGGTACGGCAATATCTTCCATCACAAGTAATGTTTTGGATTAAAAATTTGAAGATTAAGATCACTCTATTTGAACATACTATATACTAAATTTGAAGCTTATCTGACACTTTAAGCACATACATCAAAAGAAGCTCATTTTTTATGACCTAAGTATCACGAAATTTGACCATATTGGATATATATGTTAAGAGTGTCGAATTGACTTCACATTTTGTGTATAACATGTTCGTATGAAGTGATCTTAATCTTCAAATTTTTAATCCAAAACATTACTCATAGTGGGAGATATTGTCGGATCTACATGTAACTTATGTGCAAGTCATCTGCACGTTTCCTTTCCCTTATATATATATTATTTTAAATTTGATGGCTATTAAGGATAACGAGACACACCGACTAGCGGTGGTTGGGATAGAGTTGAGGCTTGGATGTTTCTAATTTTTATTTTGGACATAGGTTGGAAAATGTAAAAGCCGATGTAAAAGTTGATGCATAATATTGTAAATGTGATCCTCACTTGATATATCTCCTTGTTATGCAAAAAGAGTATCCACACATGGTGGGGACCACCAGTGTTGAACCTAGCGACAAATCATTTTTGTATGGGTGTAAACCACTCAAATCACCTTCGAAACCACTTTGCACCGATGCAAAACCACTTTTCAAGTTCAAAATAATTTTGCACTGCTGCAAAGTAACATTGCATTGGTGTAAAATTAAATTCCAAGTGTTTATTCACCTATGACAAGTGATTTTACACTTGAAAAGTAATTTTTCACCTTAGAGTTTAGAGTTTAATCTTTAGTGTTTAGGGTTTCGTTAAACCCTAAATCTTAAATCCTAAACCCTAAGGTGAAAAATCACCTTTCAAGTGAAAAAACACTTCTTATATGTGAAACCATTTATAAGAAGGAGGTTTGGGGGACCTCGATCAGCCTCGTATGGCCAATCAGGGCCCCAACAAAGATGAAGAGGAAAAAGCTTCAGGGTGAGGAGTTGGTAAGAGCTTCGGGTCTGAAAGAGTGTGTGGACGCATCACCAATAGTGGTCTTAATTTGCTTTTTAAGGAGTTAATCTTTATTTACTTGAGGAATTAATATAATTGCAAGGTGTGTTAGCAAAATAGGTGTTAACTTCGTAATTCCCTCACACTTAAACTTCACTATTAAACAATTGGTGTTTACACCAATTCAAGTAAACACCATAAGGCTCTGTTTGGAGGGTAGATAAAACAATATAGAGATATGTTAAAATAGAATAAGTGGAGATAGATGTTTGTTTGGGTGGTAGGATAAGGAAATGATTAAGTAGAGGGTTAAAATGATTGGTATAAGATGTGATGTTAGTAGATATTTGTTTAATAGTATAAGTGAGAGTGGAGAATGTTAGTGGATATTTATTTAATATTAAAAGTAAGAGTGGAAGGTGTAGTTGATATTTTTTAATAATAAATGTAAAAGTAAATATTATTGTGATTTTATTAGAATGATCAAAAGTAATTATACATAAGCATCTATTAAAATGATGAAAAAAACTTAAATAAAAATCGTATATCGGAAAAAAACTTAACCCCATTCTATATATAGAAACGGCCGTTAAACAAAAATAATGATCGACATTAATTTTATTTTATATTAATATTAATTTTCTTACCTTCGAAATAAACTAATGGAGAGATATCGATGCCTGCCTTTCAAAAGCTTCGGACCGCATCGAAGTCAATGTGAACTGCTTATCGTTTGAGGGTGGTGGTTCATGTAAATAGGAATTCTTGGTCAAGAACGGAGTCCTAACATCTATAAACCTAAATTCTTTAAACCATGCTCGTCGTTTGACGGTGGTAGTTCCAGTAAATAGGAATTCTTGGCCCAAATTTTAATTCGTGGGAGATGGGAACCTGATTTGCAAAAGTTTCTTCAGAGTGAGCAACTCCAGCGGTTGGAACGTGCAACGTGGAGGGAAATTAAGATGGGTATTTTCAAGCAAAATTACCAAAGAAAACCAAAGCTGTGTTCCGAACAGTCAACTTGATTTCATTTGTTGGAAGGACGTCGAATTGGGAAATATTTTAAGGAAAGATCAACTGGAGGTGGAGATCGTCATTTCATTTCAGCAGGATGGCAGGATAAATCCTTTTCACTACAAAATAATTTCAACATATATATTCAGATTTCTAGATATATATACTTGCAAGTAGCAGCCTGGAGAGGGCAACACCTAATTAATTCGTCCGATCTGTGCTAATGGCAGAATACACTTAACTTATTAAGTTCACAAATTATATAAATAATAATTTTCAGTGATATGGTACCTGAACTGTCACTGCTATACAGACTACACTATATATTAAGATTGAAAAGCATGTACATCAATTTTTTTTTCCTTGTTAAAGGTTCTTTCCGTAGGTGAGAAATAACATTCCATTAAAGAAAAAAAAAATCAGATACAAATGACTTACCCCCCACAAAGAAGAAATGAGAGAAGAGAAACTTATCCTCGGAAGGGGAGAAAATAAGTCCCGTAGAAATAAAAAAATGTTAGACATGAAGAAGTAAGATAAAAAAACAAAGAAAAAATAACAAGAAATGTCTCGAAATCTGAAATAGGATGAGAGATCTCGTAAAACGAATAAGAAATGATAAAATTGACCTCTGACTCGCGTTAGGAATATCAATTGTGAAAAACATGGGATCTCACGTACTCCCCTATCAAAAAAGATAAAAAACTACACTAAAAAGAAGAGAACAAGAAAGACGACATAAATCCATCGAAGTGAGGACAACCATCTCAACAACCCGTCCTCTCACAACAAAACCAGCCGACCAAGCACCGATAACCACACGAGGCACCACGCCGCGAAAGGGGCTTGCTGCTACTGCAACGATCGTCTGTACCAATTCTTACATAGTTTCTATACCAAAAAAAAAAAAAAAAATTATAACCAAAGAAACGTCGAGGAGAAGCGGAGCAACTTCATCATTGTTGATCCAATTTGCTCTGATTTTTAATTCTCAAGTTCAGTAATGGCAGTCAACTAGGAGGATTGGAAGCTGCTTCAACGTTGGAAAGGTGAAAAGACTTCTGTCGTCCTTGACCTTTTCCAGCTCTTTGCGTGGTAAATCCAACATCCTTTGTTATAAAAAAGTAAATAAATATATCTAAACCATTGTAATGAAAAAATCTAATAGCCGCTGAAATGCACCAAAAACAAAAAACGAAAAATAGAACTACGATTGAAATGAAAACAAGAACTGACCAAAAAAATCAGTGAAATAGGGAGGGGAAGAGGGTGGCATTGGAGGAAGGGAAGGAGGGGCCTTTTTCATTTTTTTACGTTTGCGTGCGTGGTTGGGGTTGGGCCAGGGGAGGAGAGATGACCTACCATAGGTTTCCTTAAATCTAAACATAGGTGAGGGATGAATTATCTCGTATTCTAATATCCTTCAACCCTCTCTTGTGTACCTCACATTTCTTCCATATTCACCAACCCCTTTCTCCCTCGTCCTCAAAAAGAGAAAGAATTCATTAACAAACATAATCACCAATTTAATAATATAATTGTTATTTGATAACTTATCCTTCTTTTTCGTCCCTTATTTTCAAATAAATATCATAATTTTTCATAACCAACTTATTTTACTTTATCTCTATGTAAATATCCCCACTAAATCATTCCGAATTAGATACAAATACCAAAACAACATATCACACATTTACAAATTTTTATCCCGTAAAATATATACGGTAACGTAAACTAGTCCTGAATCTCCTCAAACAGGATCATGAATTAACTGGGCTTCTGGGCCTGATAATGGACTACGCTTTCAAACTTTTCTGCATTTAGTTCATATAGGCCTAAGTTGCATTCGAAATGATTCTTTCGGCCTAGATCTAAGCTCAAATCCACCCCAAACTAGTTTTGGGCTTGGGTTCGGTTAAACTATTATGGGGGGTTGGGTCGATTCAGCTTAGCGCACTGCCCACCCAACTTGCACGTCTCTTCCAAACATGTCATTAGAAGTTCTTTAATATATGGATTTAAATTACTCGATCTCACGTTTTCATACCTCAAGATAAAAATATCAAAAATTATAATTTTTAAGTCCCTTCACTTGTCGGAGGCGTCTTCGAAATGTAGGGCAATGCACAACGTAACGTACGTGATCCTGTGTCTATTGCTGCACCTATTGTTTACGGCCAAAATGGAACCCTGTACGATATATCACACAAAAGAAAGAGCAATCATTTTCCTACGCCAACGCATCCCTATCCTTCCCCTGCAAAGATCGGCAACGGCTCAAAGCCTCAAACTATGGATTTGTGCCTCCGATTTTTGACAAGGAGACGTGAATTTTGTCGTATATTAACGCTTACATTAATCAGTTTTCTAAAATAAAAGTGTCGAGAATCACATTGTCCAAAAGTTCAATCAATTACATAATTCCAAAGTGCATGCCATAAGTGTTGTTCTTAAACTCCAGTGATATTTTTGTTTCTAAGAAGTTCGTAAAATCCAATATCATGGCATCTTTTCGGTCGTTGTTTCGATATGTCAAAAAATAAGTTTACAGCGTGTATTACAGCATATAAAGTGAGTAATGATTTTAGTTAGAGTATTTAAATTTTTATCATTGAAAATTATTTTTTATAAATAAAAAATTATTTTATATATTTAAAAAATTATATTTTAAATGAAAAATTATTTACTATTAATAGAAAAATAAAATATAACTGCATATTTTTATTTTTAATCGATATATTTTAATTTTTAATTAAAAATTATTTTCAACTTATATATTTTAATTTTCAATGGATGTATTTTATTTTAGTTGATTTTTAAAAGTACATTGCAAAATATGTTAGCGACGTATTTTTCCTTATTCGTATTTTTTGATATTGACTTTTATTTCCTTGTTGAAATTTTGATCAATAAAGTAATAGAGAATTGAAGAAACAAGAAATTTTCCATAGAATGTTAACTCTAGTCAATTTCCAACCGTAAAGTTCCTTTGTTAAAGATGATTCAGCTGAACTGAATTAAAGTACACCAATTTGTAGCTTACACTATACTGCAGGAGGAAAATGAAGTCAAAAACTCTAAAAGAAGAGGGTGCAATGTATATGTGTTAAGAGCAGTCATCAATTCTTTGTCTTCTTGCTGAGTAAAAGTGATTGGAGGTAGGGACCTAATAAAATTTCTACAAAATATCCCCTTCCATATTGGTTTTTCCTATCTGGAATATACATAGCAAATTTGTAACATTTAAGCGGACACAAGCTAAGAATCATTCACCAAGAGAAATTTTGAAAATGAATTTGATTTTCTAAAAAAGCAAGGAAACCATGATCAAGCGATATCATCATGTCTCCCTTCAATGAGTAAACTCCCTTAAGCTTTCGAACTTTGGATGAAATCATCCTTGTAGTAGCCAAAATTTTGTATATTTTAATGACTACAACTTTTAATGTGGTTCATATGGTTTCTTCTATTACGATATGAATTTTTCCATTAAATTCATTCATGCTCAGATTTTGGAGTTCCTTGGAAGGAGCTTTGAGCCCCCGGGCTTTTGCATTTTCTGTACCAAGAGAAAGATACTAAAGAATTGACTAGAGTTTAGTCGCAACTTTCTTGGGGAAATTTGTGTGAAGTATGTGAAGTAGTGAATTAGTTCAAGCGCAGCAATTAGAAGCAACAGGAGGAAGGGATGCATTTCCTTGGCATCCATACCAAGAGTATTCATTTAGCATAAAAGGATGCTTAGATTGCATCCATTAAGAGATCCCAGTAAATTGGGATGAAGCATACCCGATCTTGCTTATGTTTAATTTTTACATAAGCAATAATTTTTTTTCCAGTAAAGGGATCCAATGGAAATCATCACAATAATTTTTTACACATAGATTTATTGCTTTGTATTTAATATTTATTTTATTCTTATTTTTCTCTCTATATTACCAACATCACTTGGCACTTCATGTTGCTCCACATGAAATTGATGTTAATGTTTGCATTGTAATTCCATGCATAAAACAAACAAAAAAACATACCCGATCTTTAAACCTCTTGAGCACAAGACCATCAATATGTTTTTTTTGAGAAGCAAAGTTATCCATCAATGGCATTGACTTTCAGTGTGTCATGAATATTACAAATAGAAATGATAAGTAAGAAATTCGAATCTGATTCCACCAGAAAACAACATTAAAGACTTTAAAGGAAAAAAATCATGAATTTAATAAGTGAAACAGACATGCCCAACATCTAAGGAAAAAAAAAAAAGCTAGGACAATCTCTCTTTGAATAGCGCAGACCACCAGCATTTCAAGTACGTACATAGTTAAAGGATCATTTATCTAGTCACCTGAAAACAACATGAAAAGAAGCCAAAATAACTAATGAAGGGGAGTCGAGTTTTACTTAAGTTGCTATTGCTGGGAAGTGACATACCAATCTTATAAGCAGTTGATGGTGTTGCTAGAGAAATTTGGATGTCATTTTCTCCGGTACATCTTTGAAGGTTTTCTTAACGACAGTTCTCACCTGAGAAACCATTATATACATCGCATTAGACCAAGTCATGAAATATTCTTACTAGATGGAAGCAAGATTTTAATAAAGTAGCACTCAACACACGTCATAACATGAAGAAAACAACAAAAGAGAACTATAAAATATGAGAAATTAAATGAAAAACCTCGTCCACCAGTTTTGATCAAGCATTTGATTAAGCAAACTCACTCTATCTGAACCCTTTGATACCATGAAAAAATGCTTATGCTCATGTCTGTTTAATCATCACTTTATTGATTCTGATAATCTTGACTAGCTATTTTCCATCACATAAGTGTGTGTGTGTTGGGAAGGGGGGTGGGGGGGGTGGTGGCATGGAGGGGGAGTAAGGATTTAGACCTTGGCTTCTGGTGGAAGTTACATTATAGTAGAAATCACTGACTAATACTTCATGTGATCCAACGTTATCTGTAGGTTTCAGTAAGTCATACCTCAAAGATTGAACTTCGTTGGATGAAAGAAAGTATTGGCCATATTAAGGAAATAACTACATAAATAAAAGCAAAAGGAACTGGATAATAAATATGCAATACCTTTCAGCTACACTCTAAATTTCAATTTCCATAGTAAGAACCTTTGCATCTACTATTCCGCATTAATGCTAAGAAATTATAGTGTGCTTGGTAAGGATGCTGACACATTTACAGCAATGAAGTGCTCCATATGAAGTCTACAAATATTTGAAATCCTAAACCTCTAGTAATTAGAGAACAGCTGATGTGGAGAAGAGAAAAAATCAGAGAAGAAGAGAAATCGAGAAACTGTCAAAATAAGACCAAATGAAAAAGAAATAGTAATGGTTAATGAATGTGATTTTTTTTTTCAGAACCAACTAGTTCTTGAATACATTAAATCAAAACAGGTTTTGAGAAGCCAGGCCATGAAAGATGCATGCCAAAACATCTTCTCTCAGGAGAAATGCAACAACAAAATGGCAGAGCAGGGCAAAGATCTTTAAAATAGTTCCCAGCAGTTTTGATAGCGCACCTTCCCAACAGCTTTGATAGCAATAGCTTCCTCTTTGGTGAGTGGGCTCGTCTTGCGGTTGAGCATGGTGTGGAGGACACTGACATCACCGACATGGTCGCCCAGGACGGTGCAGGTGCACTGGATTTGGTTCACGAGGCCGATGAGTCTCTCCATCATCACTGCTGGGACCCCCAAGGCGATTACAAAGCCTAGAAATTAGGGGAGTGGAGGGGATCCAAGGAGGGGAGATGGAGGACAGAGGCACGAGGGGAGGGGAGGAGAGGAGAGGGAGAGAAGGGGGTGGCCATGAGGTGGCGGTGGTCACCATCAGGTGGTGCAGTGGGGGAGGGAGAAGAGAGGGGGCGTAGCCAAAGTTCTTCCATTCTGGGTTCCTTGTACTGTGACGGCTACTTTAGCAGCTCATTGTTCTCCACCTCTGCTCATCTTAGTTGGCATGGCGAGGGTAGCAACGGCCCACCACCCAGAGCAATGGCTAGGGTGCGTGTTTTAGAACTGCAACGGCGACATCAGGTGGGGGGGGCTATTGCGATGGCAATGACGTCTGGTGGGCTGCTGCAATGGCAACATCCGGTGGCACCGTCGTTCTATCAAGCCGTACTAGAGGTTGTCTTGCGAACTCGCTTGGGGAGGGCCTTCACAAGAAGTCGATTCCTAGATCGACATTGTTTTTTAAGATTGGGATCACATTGAAACTGGACTCAACATGACCGAATGCTCGTCACCCGTTAACGTGTTTCGTCAACCTCCATGATGCTTTGTCATATACGTTACATGATACGAGTTCTATTTTTTAAGTTCTCCCTTTTGAGAAGAGACTACCTTTTCCCTCCCTGAGAGAGATAGGATTTCCTTCTTCATTATCTTTAGATTACATTCTTTTATCATTTTATTTTCTTTAATGAAAAATTTTCTTAAAAAGAAGAAGAGACCAACCGGGTGCATCTTTGGACGGTTTTGATTTTTATTTTTTCTTGTGGAGACATGCTCTCAAATGAAGAGAATTTGCAGATGAATTTTAAATATTTACAAGAAATAATCCGAATGTCCATATAAAAAGTCCGAGTCAGAATAAGGCACGTAGACTTAAATTCACAAGTCTTTTGAAATTTGTTATGATACATTTTTTAAAAAAAACAAAAAAAGGCCCCCAGAAATCTCCTATCATTTTAAAATAATTCATCTTCCAAAATAATCCACAAGCCCCGAGACTAGAGATCACAACGAGGCTCACCACTCTGATTCGGCGATTCGTGTCATGTTTTGAACGACGACAAACCGACCGTTCTACCACGGTCCAACCATCTTGTAACTATCTCCTAGCCGTCTATCTTCAAGAGAAAAGAAAAGAAAAACCTACCTCCCAGCCGTCCTCAGAAATATAGCTTAAATTACTTTCCTGAACCACACCAAGAAAAAGGGTAAACTTGCATTTTTGGTTGTCTGGCTAAGTAGATTTACGTTGAGTTAACTTATCACTTAACTCAACTTTTAAAGTTATTTCATCTTATCTATGATATAACTTTAACCCATCAAAATATCAATATATGTTAACTCACTAATTTTACTATTTATTCAACTTCTTCTTTATTTCTCTTAATATTTTAAGAATTTATTCTACTTACTAAACGAAATATAAGAAAACTCCCACATTATTTTTTTTTTTTTAAAGGATGAGACGCTAGGGTAGCACTCTTCCAAATTTATTCATAAAAGCAAAAACAAAATGGGTTACATGAACCATGAGAAAACTCCCAGACGAGTCCATCCGACAACATCACTAGACAAGATAGGATACCCACCACCTCACGTCAGACCCAATGGGTGAAAGGTCACTCTGAAAAAAGCTACTTCGAGTTGTCTTCCGCTCAACAGCAAAGTTCACATGTTTGCTCGGACAACCCCATCTTTATGAGGGGTCCTATCACCAAAAGCCTCCTCTTGCCGCATAAGTCAAAAGAAAGAGCCGCACCTTGAGGGAGCTTTGATGCTCCAAATATGACATCAGGTAGCTATATAGGTCATCCTACTGATTCAAAATCTGATTTTCAGGCTTCCTTTCCGACAACGAAATCCTCCAAACTTCTTCCTAAGTGCTCCAACGGGCCGTGGCCGGTGCATAAAATCTGGCAAACCTATCTTGAAAGGGCCCTTGTCCTGACCAATCCTAGCTCCAGAAGGCAAAGTGATCACCATCTCCAAGTTGTGGACAAAATTGCTCCCAATGCTCCAAGAGTGCGTCCACAACGGAACGCAAGAAAGGGGACTCGAGTCTAGCAGTGACTATCACACCAGCAAGGAGACTAGCGACATCTTTAAGGATCTGGAGATAACACCCTAACAATTGTCCTGGTGGAAACAGACCAGAAAAGACTTAGTCCCATTGACATGAAGACCAGTAATGTCACAAAAAATCTGCATAATCCTCCCAACCGTCTGGAGCTGTTGTCCTTCTCCTATAAAAGACAGTGTTATCTACGTACTGCAGAATGGGAGTAAGCATCCTATGGTCCAATCCCATAATAAAGCCTGTGATGAACCCTACATCCATTGCCCTGAAGGTCAACCTGGCCAGCGTATCAACAATCAAGACGAAGAAACAAGGTGCATGTAGACACTCTTGCTGCAACCCCTTCTGAGGTTCAATCCATGCGCCTATAGGTCTCCCACTCGAGAGGGGCGAGAAGGAAGCCATCACACATCTCCTGACCCAACACACCAAGTCTCCAGAAAGCCCGTCTGCCAAAGAATCTCTCAGAGGTAGGCTCAAGGCATAGTATCATAAACCTTAACAAAATCAACCTTCAACAAGAAGGCTCTCATAAGCCATCGTGTCCATCCAAGCACCATCTCGTAAGCCACCACAAAAGATTCTTAAAGCAAGCAGCCCCAAGAAAAGCAAACCACACGAAGCTGATCAACACAGGGAGAACTTCCCTAAATTGCCAATCCCGCATAATATTGCCTATCCCAAATTATATATTGTTTTTTCCTTCCACCTTAAAAAAAGATCTACGTGTCACTATTCGTCACCTTTTTTTTCTCTGACTTCCAGCTTCTCTTTTCCATCAGTCATAACAATTCTCCTCCCAACAACCTCATTTACATCATCCCACGTTCTTTCCTGCCAACACTAATCATTTGCCAAACCACAAACCAACTCGCAACGTTACATACAATGTCATCATTAGCACTCCCTACGTTTAATTTCGGCTCCTCGTATGTTTAAAAAAATCTGACTTGTTATAAGGCACCACAGCAGCCAACGAGTCAAAGGGAGACGAGTGTGAAAAAACACCCGAAGTGGAAGGGAGCAAAAGAAAGTAGCCATCATGTCAAAAGCTCTTAGGCAAGGCAAGGCTGATCATGTGATTCATGTCAAGTACACGTTCTTGAATAAAGTCGGCAAAAATTTGATCAAAATACGTATGGTCACGCTGTTGTGGGAACATGCGTAGAAAGTCATCAAGTTAGAAAACCATCAGGCTACAAATTACGATAACCTTCAGGTCAATGCCTACATGTAACAGCAAACACTATACAAAACGAAGTCTTCGAGTTTGTCTGGTTAGTAGCATAATTCACACCCTTCACATATAACAAGGAGCATGAGGTATGCTTTGGTTAGAATGGGACAAAAAAAGGTGGTCCATGCCATATACCTAAGAACAGGACCTTCTCTTGCGCCCTCCAGTGAAGAATGGATGCCTCAGAGCTTCCCGTGCAGGCAGCCTGTTTGCAGGCTCATACCTGAGAAGCCCTTGAAGCAGGTCAATAAGATCTCCAGCGGAGTGATCCACATGCTGCATCACCAGATTCTGCAACATGCACGCAAAGAGTTACATTAACCGGCTGTGAAATATTGGCTAAGCAAATTCCATGTGATACGATGAGTACAATACCTGCAGCCGTGGCAGCTTGTTAACTGCTCTGATGCTTTCCCTTGAGTTTGCCCCCTCAGGCCAGTCCAACCTTCCCCTTTGGACGTACTTCTCTACATGCCCGCTAAACAACAAAGAAATTTCTAGATCAGACATGTTCTCATACCAGCCAAGTTGGGTGTGATTTACATACAGAAACGAGTAAACTTACTCAGCATTCTTCAACATCTGTGGAGGGAGTGGACCTAACACCCTCTCCATCATAGCCATGTGTTCTAAGTTCTCATGTGTCTGAAACAAAGCTTCGCCCTGAAACCCAGATAGTTTTCAGTCAGACCTATTTGGAACTTAAACCCATGCATACAAGATACAAACAAAAGCAATAATGGCATACTGAGCAAAGCTCAACGATGATGCAGCCTGCACTCCACAGATCACAAGGATAACTCCATCCAAGGCCTGATTTGAAGATAAGATATCAGAAAGCCGTATAGCACAGCTAATCACAAAATTGAGGGCTAAAAGAAACTTGCATGTACCAAGAATAACTTCTGGGGCCCTGTAATGCCGAGTGGACACTATGTATGTCTGGTCTGGCCGGTTGTAAGTCGTGCTTCCAAAATCAATTACTTTGATGGCACTGGACCTAGGTAATCTCTTGTAGTTACCATCCCCCGAAGATCCACACTGCCAGATTAGAAGAATAAACATAGATAAGAAAGGAAGAACTAATTCTCATAAGAAAAAAGTATCAACATGCAAGCCGACCTTACACTCCGAGACTTTTATATAGTCCGGGGAAACTAGCAATATGTTCTCAGGCTTCAAATCAGTATGGATCATATGCAAATCATGCATAACTGCAGTTGGCAAATCAGATATATGAAAATCGTAGAAAATAAAGATGGCAAAATTGAGAAGTGGAAGATTTAGATCCACTAAAGTTCATGTGACTGCAAGAACTTCAAGATTAAAGAAGTCTTAGGTTAGACACAATGCAACTTAGAAGTAATGCCACACACATGCTATACACTCCAGTAGTTGCCTTGCCAGCTCACGGACTAGATCAATTGGGAAAGGCCGATAATTGTTTTTCCGTAAGAAATCATATAAGCTTGGACCAAGCTTCTCAAACACCTGTTCAACCAATTTAAACCCATCGCAAGGTTTAACCCCCCAAAATAATTGCGAATGGGGAAATGAGCCATCACATCAATAATGTACTTACAATACAGATATGGTTACGATAGTCAAACCAGTTCCGTATTTGAACACAACTGCAAAAATAGAAGAGCTTATACAAGGTGTCGAAATTGGAACTAGAAAATCTCTATAAACAATGATCCACAATGCCACAAAATTGTTAACTAAGCATGATCCAAATATGACAGAAGACTTACCGGCTGCCATTCTTATCATGCTTTGCAAGCTGCTGCAGAACGTTGACCTCAATCATAGCAGCTTCACGGTACTTCTTAATGCTCCTGACAATTTTGATGGCCACCATTTCTCTTGTTTCCCTGTCCCAACATTCTAGGACTTGGCCAAAAGTACCTGGGAAATGGAAAATAAACATTTGGGGAAGGTAGATAAATGGCAAACTAATTGAATGTAACTCTTACTGCATCAAAACAATCACTAACCATGATTCAGACATTTGTGGAAAAGCAAAATAAGGTTGAGCTTGCAATAATGACAACTTAGAAGATGGTAACAAACTCAAAATAAAAAGTAACAAAAAAGAAGCAAATGCCAAAATATTTGGGGAAAAAAAGACCAACCTTCGCCCATCTTGCTGTAGATCCGATCTGTAACAATTAAAAAAGAACTAATGAGAAAGCAGGATCACTTTTGTGGTATGCAAAATTCAACAAATAATACTGAAAATGAAAACCCCACTCCTAAATAAAAAGAAAAAGCACAAATCTTCAAGGCAGAAGTGTCTGTTTCTCTTTCAAATGAAAAGATCTAATTTTTTTCATTATCTCCACAGAAGATAACACTAATTAGGTGCGTTAAAATAGTAATTAAATAAAAAAAAGTAAACAAAGCTTTTCCCCACATTATCTGGGGTTGGCTACCTGGAAGTTTTGCCTTACATCTAGATCCTTGACAGATGAAATTTTTTGAAGTAGATTGATTACAATGAAAAAAAAAACTAAATCATTGTAAAATATAGTAGGAAATTAATCATATACATAAACTATTCATGTATTTTTCAAAATAATCCAGTGTGTTCTAGCCATGTCACTTTCAGCATGCACAAGATGATTGAAGGAAGCAGACACAGGACCACGTGTGATGCCCTATTTTCCACTTGATGCAGGAGGGTAAAAAAAGAACAGGCTAGAATGCACACAGTTTATCTAAGTAAACAAAAAAGGCGATAAACGTATCCAAAGCAGCAAAGGGAAACATCATCAAATGTGGTGATCAAGTATATTTACAGCGAGAAGTTAAATTATCTCCAATGGCAAACATGTAATGCCCATCCTTGTCATCTTCTCGCCAAGGTGGAGATATATTTCGAGTCACTTCCTTCCCATAGAAGGATGAACAAGTATTGTCCAAAGCAGGCCTCGAAGACAATAGGCTCGTCATATCGCCAACTTGATGCCCACATAACATTCCTATCTGAGCCTACATGACAGCCATGGATTTAATCTTCAAGTCAACAAGCATAAATCATACCCTTTTCATTGAAGATGATCCATGTGAGATAATAATATTTCATAAGGATGATTTAAGCACTATAATTGGGTAAGACCAACAAATAACAATGAAGACATCTCTCATCCCAAACAAAATCTCACTGAGCAAAAATAAACATATAAAAGTCAACCTAACCAATCCTCTCTCTTTAAGCAAAAAGAATCACAAATCAAAAATTGTCAAAGTAAGGTCGCTCTTATAATTTACCAACAAATGATGGTGCTTGTTATGCTGCCCTGCTGCTAACAAATAGAGAAACATAGAACAAAAAAATTATGACCACATATCAAGATTCATAACAATCAAGACAAATATAAAGTGGTAATGATTTCTACTAGCCACGGAAAGGATTTCCTTTTGCAAAAATCCATATGCACAGATCTAATTCTGGAGTTGTTTGAATGGCCTCAACCTTTTTTTCAGGAAAGAATTGTCCAAACCTTTAGATAGTCCACCATTAAACAGAAATCCAAGGGGACACCATCTAAACATTAAAAAGCAGAAACTTGATCATGTTTATCAATTTCAGGAAGCCTAGACCTAAGAGAAATACTAGTACAAGAATGCATACTTTAAGGTCAGGTGAAAGGGTTAAAAAGAGATAGGGCCTAAACTCTTGGATCCAAATTTTCCAATCTCCTTAAGAAATAATTTTATTAGACAGACTATTAACAAACCTGTAAAATTGTGCATCCAACAATCGATCTAACCTCCAAAATTGGTCCAAAACAGTAAAAAACGTGTAAAAATCTGATTTTTCCTATGGGCAATTATGGACATTATTAGGTCTCTGTCTACAAGATCATCAACACCACCTTCAATTCCAGATACAAAAATTATGCAAAAACACGCAGCGATCCCTCAATTTCATATATTTCTGCAGAGAAATCTACAACCACAAGGAAAAAGGCAAGAGACAACCAAAATCAAACACATAAAAACTCCCATCTTTCCTAATTATACAGAGTCAAGCACAAATTAAACGGCGCTTAATTCGACATCTATCACTGGCAGATCAACACGTCAAGATTCACGGAAGATATAGACCTTTAATAAGTATCAGATCTGCCTAATTCAAAACCCTAGAACGGGAGAAAAACAAGTAGACGCCAAGCTACGTTCAGAAAACGTGGATCCTTTAGATAACAGACAGATAACGGAAGATTCTACCGAATCAAACCGATCGATGTCGAGTGAGATCACAAGAACTGGAATTTTTGGTCGAGAGACGACACCGAGAGATCGGGTGGGGGGATACAAACCTTTGAAGGCTGAGGGGCGTCCCAGCCAAGGCGTGCCCTTTTCCTGGGGCATCGGTCCGTGTGCGATTGGAGTTCCCAGCCAAGGCGTGGCCTTTTCCTGGGGCATCGGTCTATGTGCGATTGGAGTAGCTCTGTGATGCACTCCATCGCGTAGAGAGAGAGAGAGAGATGGATCGGATCTGGTGGGTAGAGAAGGGAGACGAGGGATCGGTCGCCTGCGGATGAGGTGATGAGATCTGAAAAGAGGAGAGAGGGGGATAGGATCGCAACAGCCAACCCTAGAAATTGGCCCCTCTTTATATCCTGGTAGGTGGAAAACGGCTCTAGGTATTTACAGATGAAACCCTGTATTTTAGAGAAATTATCGTTTGTAAGGGGAATATGCCGTGCGAACGGGGTTTATTCTTAAGGGCATGTTTGTTATATAAAATACAATAATTTATCCTATGTTTATTAAATTTTATCTTATGATAAAATTTTCTTGGGAAAAACTTCAAAACTCGAGATAAATTTATTTTAGTGGAAAGTAAAATAAATTTATCTATCTTCCAGTAAGACATATCTTATCTATCTTCCAAATATTCCTATTTACCTCATAATTTTATCGATAATCAAACTTTTATGATTATATATACGCACCAGTCTAATTTATTATTGTATAAAGGGATCTTATAAAATTGCTCCATCTTACACCCTCTAACCTCTATTTTCTTTTTTGAGGGTCAGAGGACAATCATCATAGGCAAGGGGAGATCAACTTGTAAATGCAAGTCTATACACTAGCGATTGTTCTTTTGCAAGAGAGATACAAAATCGACTATTTTGGACTCTATAATCTTATCTAATATTTTTGATGTTTACTAAATCGATTTGAGCCATGAACCTCTCTTTAAAGAAGGAAAATGTTCACCAACTATACTATAATTGATTTGCATCCTTTACTCTTTTCTCATTTCCATTCACATTAGAGTTAGTAGTCTTGAGGCAAAAGTTAATTGAATCATGTAAGTGTTGGGGTTAATTATAGTTAACTCACCTTTGACAAAAGGATGGAATAAACAACTAAGCTAAATTATAAGTGAATCAAGCCCAACAAGTACCGGTATTGAGGATCAGTATCGATATTATTGACTTTCAGCATACATCTCATATTTAAGGTATTGGTACTCATGAGTACCGATATATTTGATATATTGTTTAAGTTGCAATCAACCAATGGTACTTAAGATGTGTATCAATACGTATCAATAAGTATTGGTGCCTGAAGAGTATTGGAACATCACTCAGGACTTATCTAATTTCAACAAGTATCGGTACTTATCTTGAGCATCGATACTCTATGAGTAATAGCTTAAACCTAAGGATCTGAAGTACTACGCCAGTACCCATCACATACCGGTACTAAAAATGAGTATCGGTACAAGTGAAATATTGGTCAAGGCACCAAAATCTTGATACTGAAAATCGACGTTCGTACTAATGACGTACACATTTAGGTCATTCCAACAAATTGATCTTGTACCCAATGAGTACCAGTACTAATGACAAATATTGGTACCCAATAGTTACAGGTATTGAACCTGAAACCAAAATACCAAAACTATGTCCTACATGTACTAGTACTATTGATTGGTACCGATACTTGCAGCAGTTACGAAAAGAAACTGGGTTTTTCAGGAGATGACCAATCAAGTATCTAAACCTAGTTTATGCCAAATTCTAATAGACTAATATTGATGCCATTATTTTAACGAAACATCCATCGGTAACAGTATCGATTAACAACATATATTTGAAAACAATAGTAGGAATAGAATATACTTGTACCTGCAGCCATTGGGATCAAGGCAGAGATAGCAATGGTTACTACTAGAAAAATAGGATATGACGTCGGTTCCTTACCGTCAATTTTAGAAACCGATGGGAAAAATATTTTTACCGTTGCTTATTCAAATAAGCGACAATGAAGGCTTGTACTCAACTTACCATCAATTGAAAAAAAGTGTTGGGCGTGCGGTGGTCATTAATATTTATTGTCAGTTGTTACGACTCAATTTCTGAATCCCTACAGGACACGAGACCGACTCGACTCAACTAATCCCAAAACCCAATCGTCCAACAAGAAATAACCAAAAAGTAGGAAAGTAAACCACATTCACCATGCTAAGTAACTAACAGTAAAGGAGTACAAGCAGTAAAAGAAGTAAAAGCTACTAACAGACATATCACCACCACAACAGTAAAGCCGAAATCAAAGTATAGAATGTAAACAGTAACAAGAGTCTAAACTCACTAACAAAAGAAAGTACAACAACAGGAAGACTATGCTACTGGGCTCTACTGGGCCCAGCACCCTCTGCAGCCGGTGACTCGGGCTACTCAACACTTGGACCTGAAAAGGGTTATGAGTAACAACGTCAGCGAACGCTGAGTAGAGTGGTAACTGATAACACCACGCAAGGGGGTAGTAATTAGGTTGAATATGGCCCATCTTTAGAATAAAAGGCACAACATAAAGTAGAATAGGAGCATTGCATGCATCAAGTACCAAGATTGCTTATAAACTGTATTAATGGCCATTTGTGTAAAGCATTTGTCAAAGCAGGCCTCAGATGAGCAATCGGACCGCACGGATGGATTCAGGACGACGAACGGAGTCTAACGGACTCAAAATCGGCCAAATCCGACATCCGGAGCTCCCACAATGGGCCCAAGAAATCCTGACCGTTGATCTGGGGATCAACGGCCTAGAACGCGCCACGTCGCCCCGCCCCCGCCGCCCGCACGCCCCCAAGCCAGCCAAGGACGCATCTCAGCCGTTGATCTTCGATCGAACGGCCGAGATCCGCGCGCTCGCCCGCGGTCGCCGCGACAAAGCGCGGGCGTGGCGCAACGGTTAGCGCGCACGCCCGCGTTGCGGCGACGCGCGTTCGATTCGCGCGGAGCGAAAATCGTCTGCGGGCGAAGGGCGCGGCAAAATTGAGCCGCGCGATCAGAAGCGAGCGGCTAGGATCGCGCCACGCGGCGCGACGACAGCGCCCCACCTCCCACGCGCGCGCGCACGCCGGGCGGAAACGCGCGCGCGCACGCACGCCCGAAGCGCGATCCTAGCGCAGGCGCGGGAGGATCTCAGCCGTCCGATCATCAATCGGACGGCTCTCGTTCGACGTCCACGGATCGCGCCTGAAGAGAGAGAGGGGCGGGCGGCTGACCGGCGGCAGCAGACCTTCACCGACGTATATGGAAGCGGTTTTAGCGACGTTCTGGATGTCGCTAAAGCACATTCTTCTTTTAGGAAGCCCTTAACTCTATTTAAACCCCCTTCTACCACCATTCAAGGCATCCTCTCCCACTTGCAACTACTCCACTCCTCTCCTAGCTAATCTTAGGCACTCTTGTAATCGCCGGAGACGACGAGCCGCCGACGGAGCCTCCTCCACCGCCGTGGCTGCCTCGTCGCTCTCCACTCTCTCTCTACCTCTCTCTCTCTCTCTTTTAAGCTTTCATTTACTTTTGTTGAAGCATGTATTTAATATTGTAAACCATGAACTATGAATGCATGTTTAATGAAATTGTTTTTCATTTAGTGGCCTTTTTAATTTCTGTTTAAAGTGCATGATCAAAACCAAGAGCTTTCTAACCCTAAACTCTCTCTATCTCTCGCTTTTCAAAACCGTTTCTTTCGCAAGCAAAACTCCGCCTTTTTCGTGACAACAAGTGGTAAACAAAATCCGATTTCCACGCCTCCCTGAGATCGACACTCGGACTCACCTCCGTTTACTTCTTTTAAAACCGACGTATCAAGTGCAACTATAACGACACCTCTTAACACACACGCACGAAGGCACGTCAGTTTTTGGCGCCGTTGCCGGGGAGGCAACGGATTTGTTTTATCCCCTCCATTCCACCTTCATTCTCATGTCGTCTAATGCCCTATTTTCCTTTTTACTTGACGGATGCAGGAATTCGGCGCATGGACGGCGAAGCGATGCATTCCACTATGGTAGCAAGGAAGTAGACGCCGCGAGGACCGATAGTGAGTACTCTCTCTCTCTCATTGTTTGCTTGCGTGAAAAAGCTAAAAAAATCATAAAAATTGAAAAAAATTGGCGTGGCGAATGATTGCCTGACCCACATTCTTAACACACCACCCTACAAAAAATGTACACTCTAATATACTGGACAAATTCTTGGAGTGTTCTTTTCTTTCTCTCTCGAGTGGTGTTTGCGAAGCCACCGTGAGTTGACCTGGGCCGCACCACTCAACCCTAAAACCGACTCATCTAATAGAAGCTGCATGATTATCAGGATGAGTACACCAGGGTTTTAGAGCCTCTACAAAAAGGAAATCTACTTTCACTAAGTTGTGTGCAGAACTTGACGTGCCCACTGAAACTTGTTTGAAAAAATTAAGACACGTCAACCCTAAAAAGTACTTAAGTAAGGATGAACACTAAAAAGACACTATATCTTAACAAATCCTTGCTTGAAAATCATGTTTTGCTAGAAGCACACACTTTGAAAGTAGAACATTAAGAGGCACCACCCCAATCAACGCCTCATCACATCACCCTAAGCACAAGCACTATCCTAGCCCTTTAAAACTGAGTAGACGTGCCCTAGGCAGGACTGAGTTAAGTCTCAAAAGGTGAGGTTTTGTCTGCTAGGCACTTGGCTTTCATTCCCTTGGTAGAATCTGGTGACTAGGCTGCGGGGCAGTGTCAAACGACCGTGGTTGTGGGGTCTATGGAACCGGAGGCGCAAGCCAAAGGAAGAACCTTCCCTGCAATCCCCTCGTAATCAACCTGGCCAGATTAGCCTTGGGAAGGGGAGTCCAGTGTTTACGGACTTAATCAACCTTTGTGAGATTTCTAGGTCTCCTAAGGAATACACCATAAGGATTAGGCTTGTTTGTTTGATTGAGTGCACAACCCTCTCTCATCTGTTCTTCCCGCATCCCTCCATTTCTTCCATGGATTTCAATGCCTATCCATCTTACCCAAATTACCCCCAACAGGATTTGTATGCTAACCCAAGTAGACCATACCCACAGCCGACTTGGGCTAACCAACCACCAAGTTGGGGATGCAACCTGGAATATCCCTCTTGGCCCAACTATGACCAAACCACACCAACCTCTTATTGGAATACACCCAACATAGCCACCCAAGGGTACGATTCAAATCATGGGGCTCCATATCTCGATTGTCCTCACGATGCCTCCTCATTTAGGTCCGACCCGCTCTACTGTGATAGGACCTACCCTTTAGGAGAACACCAAGAACCCTACCCATCTCAAGATAATAACCAAGAAAGGTCATCTGAATTCAACAACCTTGCCTACTTGACCTTTGGATTAGAAGGAGTTCTAGACAAATGGAAATCAGAAAATGATCAGAAATCTAGGCAAGCCCAGGATCATCAACCTCTGATTTGGTCCCCTGATGAAGAATCTGACTGGGAGGAAGACTTAGAACCTCAACTATTCTGGAGTAGGACCAAACAGAGAATGGTTCCTCTTGAAGAACTGGACCCTGAACATGACAGAATAGAGGACCCACCCAAGAACCTAAACACCAATATGGATTCTGATCCACAACCTCAACCATACTCTCTTAACCTGGATTTCAAGGAGGAAATCCAAAGGACACCAAATGACACCATGTCAATTCTTGATAACCTCCAGTTAGAACTACACAGACAGAATCAAGAATTGGTTAAAGGGCAACATGCCATGTTGGAGTTGTTCCAACAATTGGGGGAAGAAGGCCAAAGAAAGCTGTTGCATACAACGCCATTCATGGAATTCATAAAGCAAGGACCTACCATGATCAATTGGACTACACCTAGTCATCCTGATTTGGTTCAGTCCACCATTAATACCCCTCAGGAGTTGGATAGCTCAGTGGATAAGAAAAGTAAGGATTCCTTGGAGCACAATTTGGGGAGCATTGAGAACAAACATCAGGAGGAAACTGAGAAGGTGAGGGGAGAGACCTTGGAATCTGAATCTAATCAGCTCAAGACAAGTAATCCGGTGGGAGTAGCAGCCAACGTCGGAAATGGAGAATGGAGTTACAATTTCAAAGAAATTGATTATGAATTGGTTAGAATCCCCATCACAAATTTGGAGGAGGGCCGAGAGAAAGAATATGATCTAGAGGATGAAATTGACCCTACCTCTAATGCAACCCCAAACAGTGAATCTGATACAAAGGATGTTGAAGAAAATATTCTTGAGATCAAGGGCTTGGAGGGAATGAGCAATGAAATCATAGTTGCGGAAGAGATGGATTCGTCTTTGAAAAGAAGACTCATGCTTGGTTGTAGGGCTCAGTATGAAACTCTGGACTTTGTTACTTGCCCTACCAGAATAAAGATCCCGCAACCCGAATGCACTAGAATTGATACACTTTCGATGGATTACAATTTTATGGGGACACAAGCTGAATATAAGACCTACATCTTTAGTGTTTGACATGTCATATTTGGGGTGCGTTCGTCCACAGCAACTTGTTTGCATGCCCACAAACTAAGAGAGGATCTGACACGGGCATGCATGATATATCTGTTACAGAATTCCCGCCCCTTAGGAACGGGACTCCACCACAACCTTATCCGCATCTGTGGACTTCTGATTTTGGGTCTGGTTAATTTTGAACATACCTTCTTGACCCAAGTCATTCCTGTTTGTGCACCGCCCAGCTGGAGGCGTTAAACTCAGCGCTTCCTGGGAGGCAACCCAGCGGATTCAGACTGATCTGGTAGTTTACGTCACTCAGGTACTATCTTTTTGAACCCTTCTGCATCCATGCATCTGCCAATGAGGACATTGTCCAACTTAAGCATGGGGGGGATGGTAAATTGCATAATCCTGAGTTTAATTAATCAGTCTGAATGAAAAATTAATTGATTAAAAAAAAAAAAAATTTGAATTTAGGAAGAAAAACTTAGGCATTAGAAACTTGTCAATAGTGGGAAATAATACAAAAAGAACTTAAACGCTTAGACTTTTCAGGCCTTCAGGCTTAATCAGCCCTAGTGTCCATTAAAATATGGATTTAGCGGCGAATCCTTGCAACTTTAAGCTATTCTAATCCACCTAATAAATAAGGTGATAAGTATACGACTTATCAACTCATCCTCTAACTCAGGAAAACTTTGAGTCTAAGCATCTGCACACATTTCTGCACATACTCACTTCTCGGAGATTTTGACAGAAATTGGGTAGCTAATGAACTCTCTAGGGTGGTATGGCTGGCAAGTTGTCGTGGGTAACAGCCCATTGGCAGGTTGTCCAGAACCCAGCCACAGGCCATTTCTTTTTCACTGCCTCTAGGTACATTTGAGATTAGGAAAGCCACCTACGTAAAAAAAAATAATAATTAAAAAAAAAAAAAAAAAAAGAAAAGAAAAGAAAATAAACCACACTTCACCGCACAAGTATGACTGGCAAGTGATCGTGGGTAACAGCCCATTGGTCGGTTGTCCAGAGCCCAGCTCAATAATTGCACAAAAAAAGAAGACCAAAAACACTTAAGGAAGAAGCGGGGAAGTAGTACAAGCCGGGGAGATATACAGTGGAAAATCCTTGTGTTGACCCCAAGTAAAATGAACGCAGGGAGAAAGCTACCAATCGAACAAATACACCTTCAGGCAAAAATTTATTTTCTTTTCCGGTCACCTAGAGGCGTAGAAACTCGAAGTCTGTCTCAATTACCGTTAAGTAAGTCTATCACAACATTCACACCAAGATGCTTAGCACTTAGGGTTTTGACCGAGTTTTGGGTGGGTTGGGTAGCCGTAAAAAGTTACCAACCCACACTGAATTCTAAAAATTCTAAAAAGACATATATAGATATATACGTATACATAAGTATAGTTATATATACAAAGCAAGGATTCGGGCGATTCGTATTTTGGCAGACACCCGGGCGCTGCTTAGTCTTTGTAGATTAAGATCTTCGTATAGTTCCTCTTATTAACAAGTAACGAAGTGCCTAAGCAATTACTTCTTGAATTCGCCAAAGAAATAAAGGCTAGAATAAACCTTGCTAGGGACTAGCAAGGAGTAAGCATGGGGGTATGATAACACCACGCAAGGGGGTAGTAATTAGGTTGAATATGGCCCATCTTTAGAATAAAAGGCACAACATAAAGTAGAATAGGAGCATTGCATGCATCAAGTACCAAGATTGCTTATAAACTGTATTAATGGCCATTTGTGTAAAGCATTTGTCAAAGCAGGCCTCAGATGAGCAATCGGACCGCACGGATGGATTCAGGACGACGAACGGAGTCTAACGGACTCAAAATCGGCCAAATCCGACATCCGGAGCTCCCACAATGGGCCCAAGAAATCCTGACCGTTGATCTGGGGATCAACGGCCTAGAACGCGCCACGTCGCCCCGCCCCCGCCGCCCGCACGCCCCCAAGCCAGCCAAGGACGCATCTCAGCCGTTGATCTTCGATCGAACGGCCGAGATCCGCGCGCTCGCCCGCGGTCGCCGCGACAAAGCGCGGGCGTGGCGCAACGGTTAGCGCGCACGCCCGCGTTGCGGCGACGCGCGTTCGATTCGCGCGGAGCGAAAATCGTCTGCGGGCGAAGGGCGCGGCAAAATTGAGCCGCGCGATCAGAAGCGAGCGGCTAGGATCGCGCCACGCGGCGCGACGACAGCGCCCCACCTCCCACGCGCGCGCGCACGCCGGGCGGAAACGCGCGCGCGCACGCACGCCCGAAGCGCGATCCTAGCGCAGGCGCGGGAGGATCTCAGCCGTCCGATCATCAATCGGACGGCTCTCGTTCGACGTCCACGGATCGCGCCTGAAGAGAGAGAGGGGCGGGCGGCTGACCGGCGGCAGCAGACCTTCACCGACGTATATGGAAGCGGTTTTAGCGACGTTCTGGATGTCGCTAAAGCACATTCTTCTTTTAGGAAGCCCTTAACTCTATTTAAACCCCCTTCTACCACCATTCAAGGCATCCTCTCCCACTTGCAACTACTCCACTCCTCTCCTAGCTAATCTTAGGCACTCTTGTAATCGCCGGAGACGACGAGCCGCCGACGGAGCCTCCTCCACCGCCGTGGCTGCCTCGTCGCTCTCCACTCTCTCTCTACCTCTCTCTCTCTCTCTTTTAAGCTTTCATTTACTTTTGTTGAAGCATGTATTTAATATTGTAAACCATGAACTATGAATGCATGTTTAATGAAATTGTTTTTCATTTAGTGGCCTTTTTAATTTCTGTTTAAAGTGCATGATCAAAACCAAGAGCTTTCTAACCCTAAACTCTCTCTATCTCTCGCTTTTCAAAACCGTTTCTTTCGCAAGCAAAACTCCGCCTTTTTCGTGACAACAAGTGGTAAACAAAATCCGATTTCCACGCCTCCCTGAGATCGACACTCGGACTCACCTCCGTTTACTTCTTTTAAAACCGACGTATCAAGTGCAACTATAACGACACCTCTTAACACACACGCACGAAGGCACGTCAGTAACCAACTAACTAAAGCAGTAAAAGCTAACAGGTACTATCTATTCCAATTACTTTATTTTACAAGTTATTTCTTTTTACTCATTGGTTTATATTTTCAGATCTCTTCCTTGATCTTGAATGTTTCTCGTGGGAACGATCTTGATTGCAGTCTTTTCTGAAGAGTAAAAGGCACACGTGGTGTTCTCTTAGCCGGGAGAATCCCCCGTGGTGATCCTACACCTAGTCAATCACCCCAAGGTCACGGACAGACGTAGCGGTGACTATGGCACACGCGATAAGCGCACGGGTGGCTAACCCGCACTGGCACGCGATCAGTCGTTTCCGCTAACGGGTACGGCCAAAGTACAGCACGAAACAGTATAGGGCCTAGCCCACTCAATAACAGGGGTCTAACCCCTCAAGGCCCAGTAGGGGTCTCGCCCCTCCACAGTCTGCGCACCCTCGTCTGACTGCCCTGGTTTGCCCAGTAAGCCTAACAAGTCGGTGTAGGGTGGCTAGCTGAACCCCAGGCCCCGTGGGGTGGCTAGCTCTCCCCCTACACTAGTAGCTCTCTCCAGTACAGTATACGCGAGGGCCAAGAAGTCGGTGTAGAGTGGCCAATCCTAACCCCAGGCCCCAACCCAAGGGCAGCTAGCTCCGCTCAACACTAAACAGGGGACAGTCGCTCTCCTTAGTACCACGTACTCAAGGGCCAGCACACTTCCCACTCACATTTCCAGATCCATTCCATTTATTTCCAGGA
This sequence comes from Thalassia testudinum, assembly GCA_037157565.1. NCBI lineage: Eukaryota > Viridiplantae > Streptophyta > Magnoliopsida > Alismatales > Hydrocharitaceae > Thalassia > Thalassia testudinum. Next base: position 142,475,612 of record JAZHRO010000036.1, read on the forward strand.
GCTATACTCTTAATTTCCCGTAGGGTTCATGCTCGTATTTCTCATGTCATTCCATACCAGGTTTCATCATTCACATTTCCATTCTTAGATTTATACACATGTAGCTAGTATTTCCATCATTTACATATACAAGTATTGTTACAAGTAACTATTTAACTAGCATAGGCAGCTCTTGTTTATTAACAGGTAGTTGTCTGTATTTCTATTCATTCATGTAAGACTGCAATTTCAAACACGCATACAACAGTGTAAGTATTTCTCATCCTAGGATTCATGCCACATCCTAGGTTTCTAATTATCCAATTCACATATGCATTCAGGTTTTATAATTAAATTAAGGGAAGACCACTCTACCAGACAACCCAGGAGTATTGGGGGCTCAAACGGCAGGCTCACGTGCCTCAGCAAGCCCTGAACCTGCAACTGATCGAAGTCCTATAACAAGGAACATACCACAATGGAACATTCAGAACAGTATAAAAGGCATTCTAACAAGTAGAGGAACTCACAAGGAAAACACCGATATCTTGTTTGCGTAAAACAGATCTCAAACGGACCCTAAAAGGGTCAAAAACAAGATTACAGACCTAAATCAAACGTCTGGCATAAGGTCCAGATGTCTTAAAAGTAACCAGAAACTCACCTCAGGTTTTGCGTCGACCTCAGACGTCCAGAACCTCTTCTAGTCTGTCTGGACCCAGCTCCAGACGTCCGAATCGCGTGGGAGAGCGTGCCCCACGCTTTCCCAAAGCTGTCTCTGCACTCAACAGACAAAATCCACCGCTTTTAGCAATGCAGAGTGAGGTTGCGGTGTGGCCTACATGGCCGTATCTGCAAAAGGAATGTACCTTCGCGGTAAGCTGCTTTCAGACATCCGCTGTAGTCACCAAACATCCGCCCCGTCGTCTGGACGTCACGCCAGACGCTTGATTATGGAAAAATCCCAGAATTAGAACCACTTCCTGATCTCCTTCTTTGCACGCAGCCGCGGCCTCGCCTCCTTGCCTGCAGCTCCGGCTGCAGCAAGTGTTGGGGATGGCTCCCCCGACGCACTCCTCCTCCCGCACGCACCACTCCGGCTGTGCACCTTCCGGCGTGCTCCCACGAGCTCGCGAGCTCAAGCTCTTTCTCCTCTCCTCACGCCGCCTCTCCTCCTCGTCGCTGCTCTCGTGCTCGCTCCTCTCGCTGTGGTGGAGAGGGAGGGAAGAAGGTGGTTGGGGTGAAGTGGGGAAGGGAAGGAGGGGGAGAGGGCATTTTATAAGGTGCGTTAGGGTTTGGATGGAGGAGAGAAGAGGGAAGGAGAGAGAAGGGAGGTACTGTTTGCGCCCAACCTGCACGCAGACGCGAAGGCTCGTACGAAAATTTCAATTTCCAGACGTCTGACCGACAGTCTAGACGGCTTAAAAGGCTCAGGACAGAGCGAGTCTTTACATCATAACGAACTTAAAGGAAGTTTCATCCCCGAAACTTGAGCTAGCTAGGGTGCGGAAAAAGAACTATATACGCATAACAAACTTAAAGAGGACCGAAGCCGGTCCGAAAAGACGTACCCTCAAAAAGCTCCAGGTACCGCTCTCGCATCGCTGCCACAGGCTCCTAGGTAGCCTCCTCGTACTTCTAGCTCCTCCACAAGACCTTCACCAGGGGTACCTGCTTTCGTCTGAAACTCCAGATGGCTCTGTCTAGTATCTGTACTAGTCGCTCGGGGTAGGTCAGGTCGTCACCCACCTCGACACTCTCATGGCTCAGAACATGATTGGGATCGGTGATGTACTTCCTAAGGTTGGACACGTGGAACACATCGTGCACACCAGAAAGCTAGGGAGGAAGGGCAAGCCGGTAAGCAATAGGTCCTACCCGCTCCAAGACCTCAAAGGGCCCCACAAACCTCGGTGCGAGCTTCCCTTTCGCCCCAAAATGCTGCAGGCCCTTCATGGGCGAAACACGAAGAAAGACGTGATCCCCAACCTCGAATTGTACCTCTCTGCGCTTCCGATCGGCATCACTCTTCTGTCTGCTCCTGACAATGCGAAGTCATCTGTGAATCTACTCTACCACCTCCTGACTCTGCCGGATCAGCCTGGGTCCAACCTCCCACTTGGTCCCCACCTCAACCCAACTCAAGGGCGCAGTACACCTCCGTCCATACAGAGCCTTGTAGGGTGCCATGCTGATACTCGAGGGATAGCTGTTATTATATGCAAACTTTGCCAGGGGTAAGTGTTGGTGCTAGAGCACCACGATCATTTGTTTTGATGATAACAAAACACGTGTCATTTAACATTTGCACTTTGAGTTCTAGATTTCAGGTCAAGGAGGCTACTCGCAGCTGCAGATTCGAGAGCTTTCACTCAACGCAAAGGCAATGAATGCCCTGTATTGCGCGTTGAGTCCGAAAGAGTTCGAGAAAATCCAAGAGTGCACTACCGCCCACGAGATATGGAGGAAGTTAGAAGACACTCATGAAGAGATGAGCTCGGAAGAAGATCTCGAGAAGGAGGAAACCGCTTGCGTTGGTTTCATGGCCAGAGGAAGTAATAGCGACAGCGAAAGCGGAAGCGACTCCGACAACGAGGTAAATCTCGATTTACAAGAAGCTTTTAATGAACTATTTGAAGTTAGTAAAGCACTTAAGATAGAAAATAAAAGCATTAAAAAGAATCTTAGAAGTGAAAATGAAAGATTAGAAAATAAACTTAAGGATCTAGAAGCTAGTCCTAAAAATGATAACCTATTATTAGAAAATCATAACCTCATCAATGAAAATAATAAATTGATTGAGGAAAATGTTAGTATAAAAATAGAAATTTCTGATTTAAAGATTAAGATGAGTATTATAGAAAAAGAAATTGCATGTCTTAGGGAAAAATCTAACAAATTAATCAACAAAGTAGATGATTTATATAGCCCTAAGATTGAGAAAGGATCTCCATCAAGGAGACCCGCTAATCGATCCGGATCCAAGCTCACTTGGATACCGAAGAAAAAATTAGAATCTTGTTTTGTAGGGTTCAGGGATAATTACAACATAAAGGACTGGACCTACAAGCTCAAGGCTGGTCAACTCGAGTTGGGAGAACCAAGGAGTAGACCAAGGAGGAGAACAAGAAGACCGACGAGACTGCGAACAAACGACGGACCCGCCGCACGTTGACCACCAGATTGGAGACCGGCGCCAATGCCTGGGCCTCCAAGCTACGGATGGGAGCCCTATCCGATGTGGCATCCACCACCACCATTTGGGCCATTTTATTGGCCATGGTAGGTGAGGTAAAAATTCTTGACCCTATCTTTGTTTATCAGTAGCATTTAGATAGGGAGAGTTAAAATTTATGAGTTAATTGTCAATTTTTAAGGGGGAGATATAAGTTAGCTAAAATTCCTTTAGAAAGGAGGAGAAAAATAATAGCTATCTTGTTGTTATACAAAAAAAGGGGGAGGACATTACCTTTGTTAAAAGAAATTCATAGAAGAACATGTTTTAAGGGGGAGTTATAGAAAATCAATCAAACCTTTTTGATAATGTCAAAAAGGGGGAGGATTTTTTTTGCATTATTATTTATGATTTTGTCATCATCAAAAAGGGGGAGATTGTTGGTGCTAGAGCACCACGATCATTTGTTTTGATGATAACAAAACACGTGTCATTTAACATTTACACTTTGAGTCATAGATTTCAGGTCAATCGCAAATGGATACGTGATTAGACGGAGTTCGAGCTCGCATCCAGGTCGGATTGGAGGAGCTTGATGGAAAACAGAGGAGATTCGTGAGGAGCGATAGATTGAAGAAGGAAGGAGATGAAGAATAGGATAGATTTCCTTCTCTTGTACTCCTTGTATTTTTCGTTTCTTCTGTTGCTCTTTATTTTTGTTACTTAGATTCATGTTAAAGAGCCTCAAAGTACCATAACAGTAGTCCTAGGAACACCTGCACAACCCTAGGATACTTAGGTTTTCTGTAGAGAACTTAGAAAACCAATATAGGGTTTAAACAGCACTTCCAGACGTCTGATAAAGTGTTTTAAGACGTTTGATAACTATTAGGCTGGACATAGTTAGTTCTGTCTGATTAAATCAGACGTCCAGACCTTAGACCAGACATCTTAGGAGACGTCTGATGGATTTGCCAGACGTCCAATTAGTGGACCGTTGGCTGGCTTAAGTATACACTCAAGAATATGACCGTTAGAGCCTTATCAGACGTCCATAGGACTGTTCAGACGTCTGATAATTGACCGTTTTGCCTCGGCTGACCCAAAATCTCTTCTCAGAGATTTTCTAGCCGTTGCAACGTTTGGAAAATCCATTCCCACAGTAAAAGTAGGTTTCAGACGTCCTATATGTCGTCTGATGGACTTGCGCTAGAACCCTGTTTAGATCCGATTCAAGTCAGGAAGAGACCCGCCCAAAATCAGACGTCTGACCTTGAAATCAGACGTCTTAAAGTGAACTTCTAGACGTCTGATGCTAGAATTAGACGTCTGATAAGCCTGTCAGAACAATGATTGTTTCTGATTTCGGGCTGATTCTCTTGGGCTTTGTTCCCAACGGCTATAGAACATTTCCTAAGCCTTCCAAAGCCTTCCTAAGGCCTCTATAAATAGAGGGGAACCTTTGCAACACAAATACACACCAAGAAACACCAAGAAACACCTAGAGAGACCAAGATACACAAGAAACACTTTGTAATACACTTTCCACTCTCTTGTGTCCTAGCTAGCTCTTGCTCTCCAAGCTCAAGTTCCATTCATCTTGAGAGCATCAAGCTTTGTGCACCCGCTCTCCCACCGTAGTTCACGAGAGCGCAGTTGCGCCGTCGCGTGGCTCACGCACCGCGTCATCAACTCGACGCACTCCTTGCAAAGGGGAGTTTCCTAATTCCTATAGAAGCTAGGTTCATAATTACTTTGTTGATTCTATAGGATTACTTGTTTATTCTATCTTTGTTATTTGGTTGGGTATTCGCTTTGCGAATTCCCGTCTCCTTCGCGAGACAAAATCCTTCTCGTGGAGAGAAGGGGTTGAGGTACGCTACCCTCGTTTAAGTAGTGTGGTTGTATTGAGGTTGAATCACCCTCGTTTAAAGTGATTCGGTTTAGTGGATTTTGATCAACTTGGTTGATCGGAAAATCCTAACTCGAGAGGGTTAGGTGGTGGTTTTCACCCAGTTTGGGTTTCCACCTAAAAATACTTGTGTACTTGTGTGATTGCTTATTTGTGAGATTGTTTATTTTATTTCCGCAATTATTACGTCACCCGCTCCTGGTAGGGCCGGGAAAATTTCAGTAAGTGCTCCTCCAAAGAGCCCCTCCAGTTTAGTATACAGGCGTACAAAAGGTCCTCAAGTGTCTGTATCGTGCGCTCTGACTGTCCGTCCGTCTGGGGGTGGTACACCGTATTGAACCTCAACCGTGTCCCCAAAGCCTGCTGAAACTCAGCCCAAAACTGGGAAGTAAAACAGGTATCCCGATCGGATACAATCTCATGTGGAACTCCGTGCAGAAGTACCATGTCACGAATATACCTCTCTGCCAATTGCGCTGGTCCCAAGGTGACTCGAATCGGCAAGAAACGTGTCATCTTTGTCAATCTGTCTATAATCACCCAGACTGCGTCGTGTCCTTACTGGGTAATAGGCAAGCCCACCACCAAGTCCATGGTGATGCTCTCCCACTTCCACTCTGGCACGGGAAGTGGTTGCAATGGCCCTGCAGGCCTCTGATGCCCGACCTTCACTTGCTGGCACACCAAACACTGTTGAACGAACTCACCTACATCCCGCTTCATCCCTCTCCACAAAAAGTCACACCTCAGATCATGATACATCTTAGTGTTCCCGGGATGTATGGTGAACCTGGACCTGTGTGCCTTAGTCAGGAGCTCTCTCAACAACTCCTCGTCCCTGGGAACGCACAAACGTCCCCTCATGCGCAGAGTCTCGTCTATAAAGGAGAAGTCTCCTAGGTCCCCTGATAGTACTCTGTCTCGCAACGACTGTAGGTACGGATCTGTCATCTGTCTTGTGATGATGCGGTCTATCAGCTCTGGTCTCATCTATCGTGTCACTGCCCCATAATGCCCCTGTAACTCTACGGGTCGCCAACTGCCCAACTCCTCCATAAGTCTCCAACTTTGTGCCTGTAAGTTGTTCAGACATTTCAATCGCATGGGAGAGCATGCCCCGCGCCTTCCCGAAGCTGTCTCTGCATGCAACAGACAAAATCCATCGCTTTTAGCCATGCAGATCGAGGCTGCGGTGCGGCCTGCATGGCCGTATCCGCAAAAGGAATGTACCTTCGCGGTAAGCTGCTTTCAGACGTCCCATGTAGTCACCAGACGTCTGCCCCGTCGTCTGGACGTCACGCCAAATGTCTGATTCTGGAAAAATCCCAGAACCAGAACCACTTCCTGCTCTCCTTCGCCGCGCACAGCCGCAGCTTCGCCTCCTCGCCTGCAGCTCCAGCTGCAACAAGTGTCGGGGACGGCTCCCCCGATGCACCGCTCCGGCCATGCGCCCTTCGGCGAGCTCTCACGAGCTCGCGAGCTCAAGCTCTTTCTCTTCTCCTCACGTCGCCTCTCCTCCTCGTCGTCGCTCTCGCGCTCTCTCACACTCGCTCCTCTCGCTGTGGTGGAGAGGAAGGGAAGAAGGTGGCTGGGGTGAAGTGGGGAAGAGAGGGAGGGGGAGAGGGCCTTTTATAAGGTGCGTTAGGGTTTGGATGGAGGAGAGAAGATGGAAGGAGAGAGAAGGGAGGTACTGTCTGCACGCAGCCTGCGCGTAGATGCAAAGGCTCGTACCAAAATTTAGATTTCTAGACGTCTGGGAAGGGGTCCAGACGTCTGACCAAACGTCTGACTAACAGTCCAGACGTCTTAAAAGGCTCAGGACAGAACGGGTCTTTACATCAGTTGATTAAGCGACGGCAAATATATTTTTTTCATCGGTTAGTGTAAGAAGCGATGGTAAAAAGATGGTTAAAATTAGCGCCTAAAGTTTGGGCGGCATTAGTTGTTTAATTTTGACTTCTGTCGTCGGTTAGTTGAATAAGCGACAACAAAAAGTAGGTTAAAATTAGGTGCCAAAATTTGGATGCAATCGAGGAGGGATTGAAGTTATCCTTTACCGTCGATTTTTGATAGAACTGACAACGTAAATCGCTTCATCTATCGCGCGTAGCGCCGACCTCCCATCATTGTTCATCCTCCCCGCACACCTCATAAAACCCTCATCGCCTCGCCACTCGTCTCTTGATCCTCCTCGTTTGCGCCCTCCTCCACCTCCATCGTCTGCACCACCGTTCCCCATCCTCCGTCAGTCACCGGCAGACCTCCTCCTCCTCAGGTATCTCCTCCACCCCCCCTCCTCCTCGTCCTCATCCTCGCCCTCCTTTGCCTCTCCTCCTCCCCGCCCTCCTCCAACCCACGCTGCAATCCCCCTCCTCCTCCTCTACCTGTCGTCCCCCTCCTCCTCCTCTCCTCCTTGCCACCCTCCTCCTCGACGGCCCCTGCCCTCCCTCCTCCACTGCCTGCCATCCCCTTCCTCCTCCTCCCAACTGCCATTCCTCTCCTCATCCTCCTCCATTGCCCCTATCCATTTCCCTCCTCATCATCCTCTTCCACTGCCCCTTCCCTTCCTCCTCCTCCTCCTCCTCCTTGCCCTTCCTCCGCCGCCTGCCCCTCCTCCTCCTCCCAACTGCCATCCCCCATCCTCCTTTCATCCCTACTGCCACCCTCCTTATCCTCCTCCACCTACCCCTCTTCCTCATCTCCTTCTCCTACTGCCACCCTCCTCCTCATCTCCTCCTACAACCACCCTCCTCCTCATCCCTTTCTCATCTTTCCTTTCCTTATATCAAATTAATTACTTAAGTTATTAATAACATAATGATTTATTATTTAATTTATTGTGCGCTATTGAATTTACAAATTGTTTAGTGACGGTCACGCTTAGAGGCTGTAATACATCAGATGTATAATTTCATCTTTTATAATTTATTTTTATGATATTTTAGGACTAAATTAGATGTGGGGTGTACCCACTTTTATTATATGTGTTATTTTGATATGTAGGTTTATGAAAAAAAATAAAATTTAAGGGAAAATTTTGTCAAAATTGTTAAAATTCTTTTATGTTCGATGTATTGGTTGGTTGGGGATTTAGAATTAGGTTGGGCTTTGGTTAGGTTATGTTAGGATTTGGATAGGATGATGGTTAGGTTCGGGATGGAGTTGGGATGGTTTAAGATGATTAGGTTATGGTTAGGATGGTTAAGACTTACAGTTGGGCTTTGGATTGGATGATGATTTATTTGTGTCAGTTTAGGTTTAATATATGTTGTTTAGGTTTGGTAATCGGTTGGGTATAGGGTTAGGGTGGTTGGGTTGGGCTGGGGTTTAGGGATTGGGTTGGGCTTTATGCTAATATATGCCTCATATGGAAATCTCATCATGAATTTGGACAAGATTGCAGTTCAAATTCTACCACACAGAAAATGATTTGTGAAGAAAACTATCGGATTTCCTCTTTGATTCTTGACCTAAACATGCTCCCCAAACTGGTCACTCACATTAAAGGGTAGGAAAAACTCTCCAATTTCAATTTGCCAACTTCTTCCTTGGTCCCCAAAATATTGTAAACAAGCCTAACAACTTGCATTTGGTGAAGAAGAATAGCAAGTGATATTTCTCAATTTTGGAGATAGGAAGTGCTATTCAACTATGAATTACTACTTCAAATTAACAATTGCGAATTTAGCTTGGTTCGAAAAGAAAAGTTGTGATTCAAGTTTAGTTTTATACCTATATCCATTCAAGTTTTTAAAATTGGACCCATACCAATTTAGAAACTGTCGTGTTTGAACCAAGTTGACATCTCTACTCTCATCCTATCCGACCTTTTTTGGCCATTCAATGTGGGAAAGTGGAACAACCTCCTGAGGACAAAGGGACTACCGATACAGAGAGGAGATACATAATGGAGTGGAGTTAGAGGTATAGAAGATAATCTTTTCATGGCCCCATTATATGATACTAACTTGAAAATGATCTACCCATCGTTTATACAATGTGTTTTTAAAGAACACTTTTCAGCTTAACATCACTCCTAAGATAGCCTATGATAAGTGGAATCAGAATAACACGATTACAAGATCTAGAATTACTCAAAAATTAGAAGAGAAATTAGAGTCCTTTTGTATTTGAGGCATTAAATATCAAATCAAGGAATTAAGCATTACATCAGTTAGTCTATGAGAGGATTACAATAAGAAGTGGAATTGTTTATTCCAAAATTAAGAATTTAATTCCACAATAAAAATTATCGCTTTCAAACACACAAATAGGAACCCCATTTAAAGCCCCACTCACATTGGGAGTTACCTCTAAAAAGGGGCATTAACCCCTGTTACCAAATCAATTTACCTTTTTAAAAGGTAGGAATGCTATTGCACACAAACAAGGGTGGGGGCCCCAGCCAAGCAAGTTTGAAGCTCTATAGAGCTTATTTGAATCATGTTATGATAAAATAACATTTTTGTACATTTTCTTTTATCATTCAATAAAAATAATTTTTTTCTTATCAGATGATTGCTTATGTTTATGTCAATTTCTTTGCGATTATGAGCATTATTTTAGACACACACTTGCTAAAGAAGATATACGTACACGAGGTTAAACATTAGGTATTCTAAGCCCTAGGGTAAAAGTCCTCTGAGTCAAATTGTGTCCAAATTACTTGCCCGATGAGACTTATGATCATATTATACAGACAATGCAGGAAGTATATGTATACCTCACTTACATACATGATGTGTTGCCTTTGTAGCATGCCATAAGACTCGATCGACTTTAGTTCGGTAAAGTACTGAACTAAAGAAGGTCCTTAAAGATTTGATCACAACTTAGTTTTACTCGTTACATGTAACCTTGTGCGGTGAAATTTCAGTTAGTTCTTCTTACTCTTCTCTGGTATACCAACTAATCTTATCTAATTTCCTGCAGTGTTGTTAATTGGGTGTCAAAGAAATTCTATCTAAGGTTAGTATTGGGGGGTATACTGGAGAAGTACAGGGAGATGCTGCTGAAATTTCATTGCACTAAGGTTACATGTAACAAGCAAACCTAAGTTGTGATCAAATTTTTTAGGATGAGCTATAAAGTGAAAATTTTAATCAAGATACATATCATCCAGTCCTTTCCCTTCTTAATAAGTGATTTATTTACAATAAATTTTAGGTTATAATGGATAAATCTTGGATTGGATTGCGGGGTTCAGATTACACCAGATATAAGGATGGAGTAATTTCATTCCTGAATTGGGCTTTTGATGACGATAGGAAGATATTTAGGCGAGGAGGTCAACTTGATAATATCTTCTGCCCATGCAAAAGATGTTTGAATGGTTCCTTGCATGATCGTAATATTGTACTCGAGCACTTGTTTTGTAATAGGTGCTGGCAGCATTACACTACTTGGGTAGCTCATGGAGAGGAGTTAACTAAGAAAGTCATAAGCAATATGCGGTTAGGTTTTGCAAGCGAAGGATTCAATCCATTTAAGAGTATGTACCCATTATACTCTATATAGACAGTGGTAATGGTCACTTATAACTTACCTCCTTGATTGTGTATGATGCTGACCCTATTAATTTCCGATCTAAAACAATCAGGAAATGCAATAGATGTTTATCTTTAGCCATTAATCGATGAACTAAAACAGTTGTGGTATACCGGCGTGAAGACATATGATGCAGAAAAGAAAGAATTTTACAATATTCATGCAGTATTGTTGTGAACCATAAATGACTTTTCGGCGTACACAAATTTGTCAGGTTGGAGCACCAAAAGAAATCTTACTTGCCCAGTCTTTATGGAAAACACTCATCACCTACGACTGGGTGATGAGTTTCTTTATCAAGGAGGTGTCATTGAAGAGTTTCTTAAATTATTTCTGAGTTTAGAATCTAGTACATTTACTTCACTTACACGTAGACTGGATAATGGATCTTTTAAGAAAATCAATAAACATTTTTAGTTTATTGAACCCTTGGACAGTTAGTAGGGAGTCATGCAAACTATTTTCTATTAGATCCACCTAACATTTGTGAGGTAAAAGTAGAGTGACTACTGGTGCGCTAAGTCTAGTGCAAAGACTCTTAAGTTCTGGATAATTAGATGATAATATCTCATAGTTAGGCATAGTTTTCGCTCTTTGTTCCTGTGCGAGAACATTATGTGTGAATTCCTGAGAGTCACCAAATAAGGCAGATATGCGAAGATTAAGTTCTCATAAAACTATAACTATGGTGGATGGTTACGACTGTCCTTCATAGAGTCTGCGACTAAAGGGGGGTATTAGTGCCAAAGTTCAGAAATACGTCTGTCCTATCCATTCCTTCTTAGTGTCGAGAGTAGGCACTTCCACCAAATAAGCCACATAGTATCCTCTTGATCATCATCATCCCCAATAATATCTCATGAATAAAAGTTTTACATCGTGTTGTGTTGTGTTGGTAGTTATGAAAGAAAAAAAGAAAAAAGAAAAAATATATATATAATATAAAAAAATATATATACAAAAAAAATGTTTGAGTTTATAGCTTTGTCTTGGTGTCAATTTTATCATGTGTCGATATCATTAAGGCAACAAAAACGCTCATTGTGATTCACTAAATATGACCCATACCTACTTTTCAATATTTCTGATCACTTGAATACTGATTGAGGATTTCTAACTTAGTTGCAGGGTTATTAGGACTTTAATTGAAGTGTGAATGCCATGTGAGGCAACCAAACATTGAGTACATTTATAAAATCTGGTGAGATTTGTGATCTCAGAAAGGAAAGAAGGAAAAGAGTGAGTGCAAAGAAACATTAAGAGAGCACAGTTTTGTTTAGCCTTTCTGTAGGTTGACTCATTTGATAGTTTAAAGATTTAAAGTTTACAGTACTAGACTACATGTAGCACCAGATGTGTATGAGCCATTAAATACGAATCCATTTGACTTAGATATCTTCTACCTAAGCCAGGGTCAAATCACATATTATTTTCTGCTTTATTCTCGAGATAAGTAGTTGCCTATCTTAATAGAATCTTCACTAAGGTTAAAGCACTAACTTTAAATGTAAATTGACTTTTCTCTTGGATTCATTATTCAGCCTACTATCACTTCACATTTGTCTGGATCTCTAAATTTTTCGAATAAGGAAAGAAGAAATCGTTTGGTCACTTCCACCATTTGATGAGACCACATTTGTGGGTTGATTAAATTGATAAATGCCTAGTTATTAGATTAATGTTTACATATACATAATATACTTTTATATGTAAATACTTTAGTTTATAAAATTACTTGCATGCATATTTCATACATTGCATTCATATGTAATTATAATGGAAGGTATTATACATGCATATATTACATTGTTTTGGATTTTTTAAAAAATAACCCAAATTTTCTTTTACCTGCAGCACACATACACAGCCACCGCCTCTCCACCATCGGATCTGTTAGAGGAGCCGATTCTTCAGGGGGAGAAGAAATAGTCGAGAGAGAGAGTCACAATAGCAAGAGGTTCCTTTTTAAAAGGGATGAACCGGGTTCATGGAGATCATCTCTCTCACCCTTAGGGGCTCACCCACCTCCACCACCGGCACCGTGGCTGAAGCGAACCCTGTGGATCTGACTTGCACTGTAGCTCAGGCAATCTTCACCTTTCACTGACTCCAGGCGTGCACGGTGACAACGTGCACATCGCCCTCACCCGTTCACCATCAACACCAACACCTTTCCTTTCCCCATCTTCATCTCCTTCTTCTTCTCCATCCGCAAAGCAAACCCACCATCACCACCTTCTCCATCGAAAACCAACAGCACCTCCACCATCCTCACATCAGCCACAGTCAACCCCATCCTCCGCCCCTTCTTCTTCTCCTTCTTCTTCCTCTTCTTCAAAACCGCACCACCTGCAACTTCCAAAGGAACCCAAAGTCCTCCACCATCTTCCATGAACAGCCACCTCGACCGACCTTCATCCTCAACTCCAAGCGCACCCAACCACCCTCGCTGATCGCGTTGGCCTCGTGCAACCACGTGCGGCCCACACACACAGCCATAGTAGTGATAAGCCCTCCTGACGTCGCCAACCTCTAGCACTCTAACCTGCTGCCTTCGGTCGCCTCCGGTCGCGCCTCCTACGCCATTGCAGAGCCCTCGTCGAGACGCATCTCCCCCTCATCGTAGTCGACCGTAGCTCATCCTGTGCACAAGCAGGAGAGAGGAGCAATCCTCTGTTCTTCATCCTAATAAAAATTACAGGTTGTGCCATTGTCAAAAAACATTATTGATTTATGTGCCTTATATTATATTTGGATGAATTTGCATGAGAACCCCTCCTGATCCTAATTAATTGCATAGAGGGTGGAGTTGTGTTGGAAATAATGTTGCAAGAGTTTGAATGTGCACCCATCGATAATCCCGAATAGATAAGTCATCATTAATCATTTCAATAGGCTAATTCCTCCTTGCGTAAATGACCTAATTATTTTCTTGGTTAGATTTTGAATTACTAAATATTTTGAAAAGTGATTTTTTAGCACGCAACGAACTATAACAACACGACATTTTATGTTTACAATTTTATTGAAAACGAGAATCACTCTTTCAAATAACATCTTAGACGTGTTAAATTTGATCGATGACCTAAAGGACATGGTGAAAATAAGAAAAGACATGAAGAGTTTGGGGATACGTCTGGAGCTACATATTCATAAAGGTGATAACTACTTCCTACTTGCTATTTACAGCTTGAATCAAGACCAGAGGAGTAGACTATTCTCCTTATTAAAGGAAATTCGGGTGCTAGATGGGTTTTCCTCGCAACTTTCTCGTTGTGTGAATGAACTGCAAAAAAAGATATCTGGTTTGAAAAGTCATGACTCCCACGTTTATATGCAAGTATTGTTTACGGGGGAACTGTTAGAGCTAGTTGTTGATTCATTAACAGAGATGAGCATGATTTTCAAAGCTGTCTGTTCGAAAATACTACAAATGATATGCTGGATCACTAGGATAAATAAATAGTCATTACTTTCTATAAGATAGAATAGATTCTTCCCTCAGCTTTCTTCAATGTAATGGTTCATCTTACGTTGCATCTTGCAAATGAAGCGAGAATTGATGGACCTATACAATTCAGATGGATGTATCATGTGGAGTGATTTTTAAAAAAGCTTAAAGATTAACTTTTGAATAAAGCAAAGTCGGAATGATCAATTATAGAAAGCTATCTCGTGAAGTATATAAATTTTACCTCCATGTACATGAATGAAATAGACAACCGCTTTGATAAACTTCAAAGAAACTATAAGGGGGAATACAATGACAGTGATGAAGAATGTTTGTCAATGTTTGATATCAAAGGAAGGTTGATTCTTCATACATAGTACAAAGCTATTTCAGAAAATGATAGGCATTGCATACATCTATATATTTTAAAATAAATTCCTGAAATTGATCAATTTTACAAGGAATTCGAGAGATTACCCCTTTTAAGGACAAACGAATTTGGCTTCTTAGATTGGTTTAAAGATCAAGTTAATCAATTGAAAGAGGATAAGGACCCACAATGGGTATTAGATTTTGATATAATTGCCAATTCACCATTACATTATGCACATTAACACTCTAAGTATATAATAAATGGATTCAAATTTAGAATAAAAGAAATTGATGATAGAAAGGTTACACAATAGGTTAGAGTTGTTGATTCAGATCTTTCCACCGATCTAGATGGATACTATGGTGAAATCATAGAAATTGTGGAGATCAGCTTCAAATATAATCGTAGAGTTGTCCTATTTAAATGTCATTGGTTTGATGTCTTTACAATTTCTCGAGTTTAAATCCTAATTGTCAAATTCTTCAGTCTGATAAACCATTCACATTGACATGTCAAGCAACACAAGTTTTCTATATCCCTGATAATTATCAAAAGGGATGGGTTATACTAATAAGAACAGTATCGCGCAATCATTTTAATGCACAGTCTGAATAATACCAAGCATTAACGAAAAAAGGTCATATAGATTCAAATGTAGTAGATGTGGACATCTAAAGTTAATAATAATTTCTTTGCTTTGCTTCATTTCTATTTATATCAAATTCATATTTAAATTTAAGAAATCTAAATTTGTACTGGCATTTTCTATACATTATAAATACCAAAACTTAAACCAATCACACATACATGTTCAAAATATGTTACTCTTACTCTACTGGCATTTTAATTACTTTTATTTTTCAAATTACAGGTTATCGCTGATAAGCATTCTCGAAGCAGTTTTACTTAGAGGTACAATTTCAATGTCTTAAATTTAATTGGATGAAATTATAGGTTTTTGTTAGATGTGGGGTGTGCCCACATATTAACGTTTATTTCATTGAATAGATGTGGGGTGTTCCCACTTATGTTGCATGTTTTATTTGGATAGATGTAGGGTGTACCCACTTGCATGTTTGCATGTTTTATTTGGATGGATGTGGAGCGTACCCACTTGTTTGCTTTATATTTCGTTAATTTGAGTGGATGTGGGATGTATCCATTTATGTGCTATGCAATTTTATAGAAAAACTTCAAATTTTAAAGGGAAACTCTGCCAAAATTTTTTAAATGACATTGCCACATCACCTATAGGTAGAACCTAGAGAGGAGAACCTAACTACTAGAATGGAGGTAGAACCTAGAGGGGAGAGTGAGAGTGTACCTAGTGGGACGTGTGCATGGATCCCATGTTGATTGCGATCCAACAGCAGAGGGGTGCACAAGACCCTTGCTATCAGTGCCTAAGGGGAGGTGTTGTAACATGGATTATGATTAGAGAAAACATCCAAAGAGTGTCTTCTTTGCTATAATGTTTATGAGGGCAATATGTAAAGGGCCTAGAGCTTCAAGGTTCAATATGGGCTCTGGGTTACACTATTCAACCTAATAGCAAAAGATGATAAGGCTAGATTGATGAATCGATCAAGGAATCCATCACATATATAGTTGGTCAATAACAAAATGCCCTATTTGCTGGGTGTTGGTAAAGGGATTTGTAAAAGATATTCTTGAATTAAAAAAAGAAAAAAAACTTTAGGTGCTTTATCAATGATGGCGACATTGCAAGGAAATAAGAATTCTTGAGCCCATCCTCCAGTATTTTGGAATATTAATCCGTGCTCAAGACATCAATGGTTACCACTTTTAACTCCTTAGGAGCTCCTCTTGCCAAAGAGTTAGAAGGTATTAGCCCATGTTAATTGATGGTTTTTCTTTTAAACCATTGCATTTGAAATCATTGGGTATTTAAACCATTTGAATTGTGCTTGGATAAAAGCTTTTTTCTTAATATATGACCCTTGGATGTGGATGAATGGTTTTGGATGTTTAATAAAATTAACCAACTTCTATTTGAATAACTTATATTTACTTTGAGTTGTAAATATGCAAGTCCTTGTGGTTTATCTTTACACTTTTTTTTTATATGGGGTGTGTCTACTTTCATTTTAATATGCAAGTTTATAAAAAAACCTCCAAATTTAAGAGGAAATTCTGTCAAAATTTTTAAATATTTTTTTTATGTTTGGAAAACATTTTTCATTAATGATTTATATATTAATTATTTTCAACTATATTAATTATTGTATTTTTTACTTATTACAGATGAAGTTGTTTATAAGAAAACCCAAAAGAAAGGGTCCTCCTAAGACACAGCCATCCACCCAGCCCGATTCGTCTCTTCAGGCTCAGCCATCCCCCCAGCACCAGGCTCCCCCCAGTCACGTTTCGTACGATACGGGGAAATAGCACATTTACTACTTGCGAGGGGGAAGGAAAAGGGGAAAGAGATTGCTCAGACATTGCCAGAGCGAGTAGAGGATGATCAAGATTATGTAGCATCAGATGAGGAGGGGGACGAGACAAAGGATGAGATGGTGGAGAGTACATCTCCAGTTCATGTGGACCCCTTAGCGGCAGGCACAAGTTTTGGTAAGAACTCATATACTTTTAAGTCATAAATTACTTATATATTTTAAAGTTTATTATAACTTCATAAATATATAATGAATATGATTATTGTTTACGCAGGTAAAGTAAGAAGAGGACAGGGGAAGACAAAGAATCTAGACCTCCAATGTGTCCCTAAGGGTCTGAGAATAACGATCAGGCTTAGAACCATAGGGGAGGTGGAGAATTACCCAGGTTTCATCAATCAAGTGGGTACAATTGTTAAGTCCATTATGCCCATTTGCTACTTTGATTGGAAGAAGGTGCCCGCAGAACTGAAGAGGCAGTTCCTCCGTCAGTTGGAGGTAGTTTCATTTATCAAAGTTATTTCTTTTATAACTTTATCTTAAAATTATTATAAAGTAAGATTAACATATATTTTTTTAAATTAATGTAGGCAAGTTATGATTAGAGTGACAACCCCAATGCCTCCCAATATATCCTTAAGCACGTCGCCAAAATCCATAGAGATTGGAGAACGGAGACCAAAAGAAATGCAATAATGTTTAAACATTTACATTTTTATTATATACATAATTTCATATATTATTTCTAACAATTTATATTTTGTATTTAGTTTTTTTCGAACTGCAGTTCACCCGATGAGGCAATGGAGAATTATCCTCCTAATGTCATGCTTAACGATTGGAAGAAGGCATCCGAGCATTGGCTAGATCCGAAGATAGAGGTTAGTAAATGATTAAAATTTATTTTATTAATTTCATATATCTTAAATTCATAAAAAATATTATTATGTATATCTATAAGAGCAAGCAAGAAAAAATAAGGTCAATAGGGCTAAAGTTCAACCACAGACCCATTGTTTGGGTCGAAGAAGCATCAAGACGATCAGGAGCCGTTATGTAAGTGTTTAAACTACTTTTCAGTTAAATATTGGTTAATTTTTAAGTTATCTTAATATAATTGTATCATTTTTATATTTTCAGTCCGCTACACATGATAGGATGAAATGAGTAAGATGGATATATACAAGGTCATCCACAGTATCGCTGCAATTGAGGGTGCTCATAAGTGGATTCATCAGTCATATCAAGATAAACATGTAAGTTTCCTAAACTCAAAAAATTTATATATATATATATAATAATATTTTTTAATACATTTAGGAGCAAATGATACACTTAGTACATCCCCCCACAAGCGAGACCTCCAACAGCATCCACCAGCCTTTAGATCCAGAGGAGGCATTTAGGAGAGTGATACCACTGGACCACGATGGTTTCGTTCGTGGTGCGAGGAGGGCACACACGTTATCAACTTAGTATGGGAGAAAAGGTGTCGTCTCATCTAGTATCGTTGATCAGCTACATCAAAAGATCAACACACTACAAAGATGAGAGGAGGAGAGGGAGAAGAGAGAGGTAGAAATGAAGAATAAAATGAATGCCATGATTGATAAGCTTTAGATGCTTCTAACCGTTGTTCTAAAGAAGGGTCAATTAAAGCATCTATCTTCATTAGATCCCAGCATCTACAAACGAGACGGCAATGACTCTATGGATGGTGCAGGTGGAGCTAGTGGCATCGGGGCAGCTGCATTTTGATTTTTATCCATTATCCATTTTCTTTTGTTATGTTTTTCATGTTACCTTTTTTATATAAATATTTCATTTTCAATCTTTTTATGTATTAGACTTTATATTTATGAAATATAAACTTCTCTTCATTTTCATTACTTGTTTTTCTATAAAAGCAACTATTTTAAGTAGGTTTAGTAGGTAGTTCCCATCATTTTGTAATTTTTTTTTAAAAAAGTCATACATTTGTCGTCGCTTATTTGAATAAGCGACATCATAGATGTGACGTTAAAAATAGTTTTCTCATCACTTGTCCTAATAAGCGACAACATATAAGGTTCGAGAGAATCACAATTCCCCTTTTATGGCGTTACTTATTCAAATAAGAAATGACAAAACTATTTTTGTAGTCACTTGTATGCTGTCGCTTTTAAGGAAAAGGGATATTTTTGCCGTCGCTTACCTAAGTAACGGCAAATTTACTTAAACAACAACGAAAACAAAGAAAGGGCGTGTAAAGGCAGCAAAAAGTGACTTACATATGTGCCGCTTACAACATAAGTGACGACAAATACAATTATCGTCAGTTTTGAAACTACGTCGAAATATTCAATCCATCCGATGATCAAACATTATTTTGACGTTGGATTGCCCTCTAACTGACAACAAAACGAAACAGCGACGATAATAACAGCGTCACTTAATGGCATTGGTTTCCAACCGACGACAAAAGTAAAGTATGTTGTAGTGGGTGATCAAGAGAAAATCAGTGATAGCATTCTAACCTAAACATGACCTAATGGAGGAGTATTAAAGCCCTGATAACTAGTACTGTTAAGTTCCTAAATCCAAATCCAAGTATGGTTTTAGATTAGATATGTCTAAACAAATCTATCGACACTTGTTAGATATGGATCGGGTTAATGTAGCCAAAAAAATAAGGATTTCGAGCTTTGGTAAACCTTGGTCAACCATTAAGAAAAATTGTGCACGGAGGGTGCTGTAAAGGATACCGTTGGAATCCTCTCATCATTAGCTTTTCAACGTAATCATTTTTATGAAAATCAAAATCGGTTTGGCATGGTTTCAGAAAAAACATGTAACCATAAGGATAAGTTTTTTAAAAGTTTATTTTCCCTCCTCTATCCCCGTTTCCTTTTTTCCTCCTGTAAATACCCGCCACCAAAACCTAAAACCAAAGGGAATTACATCCCACAGCAGCGGTCAACCCACTCTTTCCCGTACCCCCCACCAAAGGAGAAAGAGAGAGAAAGTTGAAGGAAAAGAAGAGAGAGAGTTCTTCTCGTTCTCCTACCACCCCTACCTTCCTCCCCTTCCTCATCGTGTTCCCTTCCTCCCTGATAGCAAGATTGTAGCACCGGCGACCTCGGGACCGCGCGAGTGTCGACCACGGCCGCAAGGTTTCTTTCCTTCTCTCTTTCCTCCATTGTTGCGAAGGTGAAGGAAGGTGGGGAGAGGGAAGGGAAGGATGTTGGGTCATCAAGTGGACGCAAAAAACTTCGGGGGGGACGGCCGCTCCCGTAGGAACCCTCCGACAGCCGACAAGCCACCGGCGTGGTCGCTAGGGCCGGCGCGGTTGATGGGTGCAAGTGTACCCATAGTTGGAGGAAGTAGAAGGATAGGGAGAAGGAGACCGGAGTCGCCGCGTAGCGGTCGCCGGTCGGACATCGGTGTCGGTGACGGTTGGTCGTGCCAAAAGGCGGTGGCCGGAGGGGGGTGGTCGGGCGTGCCCTGTGCAGGCACGTGAACACTGCCATGCACGGGGGGGTCGAGCGGTGCGCGATAGGGAAGAGAAGGGGGGTGGGTTTATAACCGGAAAAATTACAAAATAAAAATTATCAATTTGTTTATCACACTCAACTCCCTGATATTAACTATGTTGATTAATCGATTCCCATTCTATAAGGGAAATAAATTTATAGAATAAGTAAAAGAATAGGGAGAAGTAAAATAAATGGTAAAATAAGTAAGTTAACCTATTTAGATGTTAGGTGTGTTAAGTGATGTGTTAAAGTTATTCTACATAGAGGGGTGTAATAAGTTTTAGGCATGCTAACTCGTTTTTGGGTGTGTTAAGTTCTAGGCGTGTTAGCTCGTTTCCGGGCGAGTTAAGTGGTATGCTAAACACTTAACACGGGCAACAAATGGGGCCATGAAACGATCAAAACTCGAATTTGACAAGCCAATTGTTGTTGGATTCGAATTAAGGTGTACTCCGACATGGTATGTCGAGATTTTCCATCAGAAGTGTCAATTTACAATTTTTACCTTAAATTCTTATTATTTACGTTTGATGTGTTCTCCCTTATCTAAATTAGAGACAGGCACATGAAATGTGCACGAAACTCGAAAAACCTTCAACGAGTACACCAGAGTCACCGTAACCGCCCGATAACCCTAAGTATAATAGACCTACTTATTCTTTGTTGGGGACATTAATTGCATAGTTAAATAGTTATTTGAAATTACATTGACCCAATATCCCCTTACTATGAATACCTGGAGTTCTACATGCCTGGAAATTGCCCATGTACTTAAATGTTAAACTAAAAGTGCATGAATTAATAATGGATTGAAATTTTGGGATACTATAACAACGTATTGTGTATGTATAATGGACTAATAATTCAAAGGTTGAAATTCCCTTTTAGTAAAATGTTAATACTTGCCAATAAACTTAATTGGATAAATAATATTATGAACAGGTTGATCGGTAAATTCTTTGATATTGGAAATTTTGGGAAATCATTATAAGATAATGTCTAGTAAAAGAAAAAGAAATTACCTGTTATTCCTTATTATTTGATAATTTCTGGAATTAATGAATGGAAAAGTTGTGAATGAGCATCGAAATCATTGATAGAAATTGGGTACGATGAGTCAAACACCCATAAGAATGGTTAAAAGTTAGTACTCATGGCTAGTATCAATGGCAGGGTTGGATATACCTATTAAGGGCAAAGTCTGGCTTATGGAGTAAGCTAGCCTCCTTGCGACTCACTTTGATAAGCTGATTCAGCCAACCGGGTAGCGGGGTGTTGGGTACGCGTTGCTGTTACAAGAGGTTGTTTTGTTCTCGTACCTTGTAGTGGAAAGAACTGGACGTGTGCTAGTGCGAGATAGCTCCTCGCATGTTTATTAAACGGACTGTAGTCACCACTTTACCCTGTTAGCTAGGACCCCGTGGCGATTAATTAGGCAATAGAGCGAATATGGGCCGTCCCCTCACCAAGGGTACGGGCCATTGACAACATACCACCTAAGATATCGCAACAAGATTTCCTCATGCCTTCCGAGGAAATAATCAATTGAAATGGTGGCAAGGCACAAACATGAGAACAAACAAGAAATGAATTAAATTAATAAGAACATTACTCACTTTTCTTGCTCCTTTTTGTACTTTCTCGATTTTGTTCATTCTATTGTTTTGCTACTCTACTCAGCATTCCCTTATGTTTTATGTGGGCTCTGTACTCGGGACCTGGAGAGTTACAGCCAAGCTTTGCAGCTACAGGAGTTGACGATGTCGGTCCAAGCACAGTACCATAGTTGGTAGTACCAGTTCTAGTTGTTGTTTTTCATGTTTTCTTATAGTCAGTTAGTCAGATTCAGTTTATGTTTAGTTCTTTCCATTACATCTCTACTTATGATGGCTATGAACTTTCTTTTTAATAAAATGCTTCAGTTTTGATTCTTTTGTTCATATTATTGCGATGTGATATGTTGTGAATACATTATTATTCTATGTGTATGCTATGGATAACCATATCTTAGGTATTTGACGAAACAACTTGGGTCCTTACTTAAGTAAGGGGTTCAGGTCGTAACAAGTAGCAATCCCACCAAAAGACCAGCCAACCCTTTCTCCTCTCTCCCTCTCCAAAATCGATGGGGTGGTTTTCTCAAGAAGAATAATCAGAATGCTTGTGTTGAGATAGGGACCATAACCCTTCCTCTAGATTAATTGGTAACCACCGATTAATTTTGGTAAATTTCAATTCAGCCCATTATAGAATAGAAATTACTTCTATAGATTTCTACACACATAACTCCATGTCTTAACAATACATCAATACTCATAATTAACTTTAATGCCTTAATTGATCGCTTTTAGTATGGGTTCAAAAAACTGATAGTCAAAACAGAAACATGTGATTATACACACATACAAGATCTTTGAATCTACACTTATGTGCTTTCAGAGACTTCTTTAAAAATGTATATATCCTTGTATAAATTTTATTTACCTATAAAACTTAGGTAAAGGCTATTTACTTCGAACTCTTAAGAATTATTTTTTTATAAAAGAACTCTTAAGAATTATGTGGACCAATAATAATGATTTTTTATATTGATATCATTTTTTCTCTCACCATCAACCCCCTTCTTCACCTCCTCCTCTTCCCTCATGGCTACTCCTATGATGACCTCCCCCTCCTCTCCTCATCCTCTTAAAACCTCCCACTAACAACCTACTCCCCTTCACCTCCCAATCACGAGCTTAATTCACTATTAAACAAATACACCCACATCTAAACTATATCTATTCAAACTGTACCTTACTCCACTAATGCCAACCCCCATCTCCCTCCTTCCCAATCCCTTGATGGTCCGATCTAACTATCTCTCCTCTTAGAAGTCTTGACTACCCAAACTCCACACCTTCCTTTATTCTCCAAACCCTATAAGCCCCTCCCCATTAACACTTCCCCCTCCTCAACCTTGCATCCTACTTTATCCTCTGACCCCATGCATCTTTTTTGCCTCCCCTCCTTGCCTCTCTAACACCAAAGTTTTCTCCTTCACCATCATCTCTGGCCTAGTCTACAACACAACCATGGAACCCCCCAACATCAAGTCCTTGTAGGAACCCTGTATTGACACCATCTACCCCACGGTCTTCCTCCCTAGCCAAGTCAACTCTAAGTACATCATCAATGACCTCTCACCTCTAGCTCCACGTTTGTCCCTAGCGACTTTGGGTTTATCTGTAGAAAAAAACGGAGGCCCTACGAGGAGGAGGTCAGGTAATAAAATGCGGAAATAAAATATAAACAATCTCACAAAAAAAACAATCGCACAATGTACACAATAATTTTTAGGTGGAAACCCAAACCAGGTGAAAACCACCACCTAACCCTCTCAAGTTAGGATTTTCCGATCAACCAAGTTGATCAAATCCACTAAACGAATTGCTTTAAACGAGGGTGATTCAACCTCAATTATAACCACGCTACTTTATACGAGGGTAGCGTACCTCAAACCCCTTCTCTTCACGAGAAGGATTTTGTCCCTCGAAGGAGACGGGAATTCACAAAGCGAATACCCAACCAAATAACAAAGATAAAATAACAAATAATCCTATAGAGCCAACAAAGTAATTTTTAACCAAAGCTTCTATAGGAATTAGGAAACTCCCCTTTGCAAGGAGTGCGTCGAATCGATAACGCGGGTGAGTGAGCCACGCGATGGCGCAACGTCGCTCTCGTGAACTACGGCGGGAGAGCGGGTGCTCAACAGCTTGATGCTCTCTAGATGAAGAACTTGAGCTTGGAGAGCAAGAGCTTGCTTGGACACAAAAGAGTATGAGAGTGTATTACAAAGTGTTTCTTGTGTATCTAGGTGTGTCTTGGTGTGTAAAAGGTTTCCCTCTATTTATAGAGGCTTTAGGAAGGCTTTGGAAGGCTTTGGAAAGCTTCCATAGCCGTTGGGAGCAAAGCCTAAGAGAATCAGGCCGAAATCAAGAACAATGATTACACTGACAGGCTTATCAGAAGTCTGATCCTGGCATCAGACGTCTAGAAGATCACTTGAAGACGTCTGGGAACAACATCAGACGTCTGATTTTAAGCAGGTTTCTTCCTGACTTGGATCAGATCTAAGCAAGATTCTAGTGCAAGTCCATCAGACGACATACAGGACGTTTGGCACTATGTCTGGACGTTTGGAAACCTAGTTTTTCGTGGGAATAGATTTCCAAGCATTGCAACGGCTAGAAAATCTCTGAGAAGAGATTTTGGGTCAGCCAAGGCAAAACGGTCACCTATCAGACGTCTAGAAAGGTTAAGGACGTCTGATAAGGCTCTAACGGTCACATCCTTGAGTGTTTGCTTAGTCAGCCAACGGTCCACTAATTAGACGTCTAGAAAGTCCATCAGACGTCTTCTAAGACGTCTGGACTAAGTTCTGGACGTCTGATTTCATCAGACAGAACTATCAGACGTCTGGATCAACAGTCAGACATCTTAAAACATATTATCAGACGTCTAATCTTGGAATTAGACATCTAGAAATGCTGTTTGAACCCTACATTGGTTTTCTAAGTTCTCTACAGAAAACCTAAGTATCCTAGGGTTGTGCCGGTGTTCCTAGGACTACTGTTAGGGTACTTTGAGGCTCTTTAACATGAATCTAAGTAACAAAAATAAAGAGCAACAAAAGAAACGAAAAATACAACGAGTACATGAGAAGGAAATCTATCCTATTCTTCATCTCCTTCCTTCTTCAATATATCGCTCCTCGCGAATCTCTTCTGTTCTCCATCAAGCTCCTCCAATTCATCATGGATGCGAGCTCGAACTTCGTCTAATCACGTCTCCATTTGCAATTTGCCTGAAATCTAAGACTTCAAGTGCAAATGTTAAACGACATGTGTTTTGTTATCATCAAAACAAATGATCGTAGTGCTCTAGCACCAACATTGTCCTCCTTAATTTCACCCTTGACCATAACCATGACAAGAGTGTCTATGTCTCCATCATCTTCGATATCTTTGTTGTCGTCATTGCCTATGCCATGACCATAACCATGACAAGAGGTCATCATCTTCACGATCAGCTAGTAGTTTGATCAAACTAGAAACAAGAGCCCATGGTAATTGAGAACTCCTAAAGCTATAGCACAGTTATTCTTTACTAGATCATATAAAGCATTCATCGATTTTGATGAAGAATACACTAACATAATCTCCCTAATATCCAATGCCAAATTTTGTCTCGTCAAGATTAGCTCAATAGCACCTTATACCTAATACAAGTTCACTAACTTCTTGTTCTAGACATAGATTTCTAGGCATTATGTCTCCAAGTTGACATTACTATTCCATGTCTAGAAATATTCTTTAACACTTCTTGCCAAACGCCAACTTGATGATATCATGTGCTTGCTTGATGATAACTAGCACATAACGTTAACCATAATTTATCGCTATTATATGTTCAGTACTTGGATTCTGTTATGAATAGCTCAAGCAGTTACTTATGAAGCGAGCTCTCCTCCTAGTCGACTACTTTAGTTGCCCACATAGGATGGTACTCTTGTTTCTCAACCAAGCTTGCTTTTACGTTGTTTCACACTGTTTGACTAGTATAAAGAGAGTTGATTGGACAATTACTACTTTTGCCATTTGATTCCTATTTTTTGTACCATTATTTTGTCTACCCTGATTTAAGTTTATTTATTCCTTTTCAATCCCAATCTTGCCTCAATTAAAGCTTACTGACCTTAAGAGTCTTTCAATAAGATCAACCCTTTTTTTGGATCAATTCAAGGGTCCCTCAACTCTAAGGATGAAATCCCTCATTTAGGTTAATAATTTTCCTTGATTTATAGTGTTACAACCTTCACCCCTACCTTAGTAGGAACCCAAATCAATTTTCCAATACTAGACCCAAGATCTAGTGTCATCCATCACATAACCAAAAAAAGTTGTTGATGAGCATGCTTAATTATATGACAACACACTTAGTTATGTTATTTTTGTGGCATTACTTGCATTAGAATTAGGGCATCTTATATATAATTGCATGCATGCATTTTAGAACTACGATTGTATAATTAAGCCTAATTAATTCATGATTACTAATATGAGGCTTTATTCTATGTGGGAGTGTCTGAGCCAAGTTTATGAAGAAGAAATCCTTAATTCCAAAACCTTAATCCCATTTCTAACCTTAATTCCTACTTTCTTAAAAAGCCATTTCATAATCCCAATCCTAAATCCTAACCCTAAATCCTAGCCTTCCTAATTTAGCTATCAAGATCTCAACCCTAAACCCTAATCCTAATCCTAATCCTAAAACTTATTCCTAATCCTAATTCATCACCACAAAAATCTTAGCTAAAACACCTAAACCCTAATTATACTACCCAAAACTCTAACCCCAGCCTCACCTTCTAAAAGCCTACCATAAAGTCCATGATCGTTCAATTCTCAACACAATTAATTAAAGTTATTAGTCTTAATTAATCATGCAAATAATGGACTTAGGTTAACTTAAATTGTTAAATCGTTGTTGTTGATTGTAGTATAGGGTCAAGCTAATCTAACATTTTAGATTTAATTTCATTTAACTGGTTGAGTCTAAGTTGTTCACTGGGAGTCATAATTGTAATTTTAATTCACCATTTTTATTGTTAAGCTAACAAATAACTAATTACTTCATTAAATACATAATATGTTAAGCACATGAATATTTGCACATAAGATTGAACAATTAAAACTTACAACTATTCTATTAATAAAAGAAGTGTACATGAAAGATTTTACAAAGTATATCAAAAGAAAATGATCATTACATCAAATGCTTACAAAATAAGGCTTAGAAAAAAAATGTTTACAAGTGAATACAAATGCCTTTTAACAATAAACTCAAGCATTTTCTCTCTTAGCCTTCAACCATTGATTATCAGACGTCTCCTAAGAAAATTAGACAACTTAAAAATAGAGATTAGACTTTCATTTGTAGCATCAAATGTCTCCTTCTCTCTTCTTTAAATTTCACTTCATTTAACTCATTCTGTCTTACGTTTCTCTCTCTTTCTCTTAGATCTTTTTTCTACTCTCTCAATGCCCAGCCTTTTCCTCTCTTCCTTAATTTCTTCACTTAAGTTATCCTCTCAGTTCATATCTCTTCTCTTCTCTCGCCTTTTATTTTCCTCTCTTTCTTCTCTGCTCTTTTCCTTAGCTTCTTTTTATCACTCTCTTTACCATGCATGTTTGCTCCACACTTAGTCATTTCTCTCAACTCTTAACCCATTTTTTAATGCTCCACCAAAAATTTGATTAGTGGGTGGCCCAGGCCTTTCGGGGATGCACAACACCCACAAAGGGGTGAGACTAGATCCTACTTGAGCCTAGGCCTAGTTCATTAATAGTGGATTTTAATCATTTTTGAATGCACAGCTTTGGGCCATATTAGGCCCATACACTTAGCCCACCTGGGCCCACACACACACAGGTGTGCTCACACACGCACTCGCAAGTGCACATGCACGCACTTAGAATGTTCAGAAGGGTATAGGGATTTAGGTGCGCCCAGCGCTTAATGACTGAAGCACTGGGTGCACAAAATCCTATTATACTAAGGCAGGTATCCATTCGTTCCCGTGGTGGCACTAACTCCAGCCAATTCCTCTTTAACGTAGCGTCCTTGGCCATCGACTTCGACGAGGATTCTCGTCAGCTCACTGGACCAAATCAAGCAACCCAGAGCCTGATTGAAAGCTCTAAGATTCCTCTATCTAATTTTAATGTCAATTTTGACATTGGATTGGAATTGATCTATGGAATCTAGAGACGAACATGGTATTGTTTATCATGTCTGTAGCGTGTTGTCGAAGGTGAATCTAGATCTTTTGACCTGCAGAGAGGAGCTAATACCCTCGATTGAGGGTTCAGGAGAGTTTAGGAAATGCTTCCACAGGTTTGGGAGAGAGAATAAGGTTAGAAAGAGCTTCAGAAACTCCAGAACTTCAGAATCATCACACTTAAAAACTCAAATCTCTGATTCATGAATGAATCAACCCAGCAAATAGATGAAGACCTCATCTAACAACCCAAATCAAATTTAGATCTCAAATGGCTCTATTCTGAGTAAAATTTAGCATTAAATCTTGATGGAAGTTCTTATAACAACTTTGGGTTCCAGTTGGAACGCAAACTAGACAGGAGTTTAAATCTTTATCAACTCTTAATAAAAATCACTCTAATTAGTCCCAAATGATTCACATGTACCATAGGAATTCAGTTAACCTAACAAATCTGAGATTCAAACAATTTGACCTTGAATTAAGCTCAGAGTTGACTTAGAAAACTCAAAGTTTGACTTTTCAAATTACACCTCTTCAAACCGAAGTAAAAGTTTAGATAGGTCTATTTTAACCTCAAGAATTTAATTAGCACCTCAAAATTAGGTTTTGAGCACTCCAGTAGTGCTCTCAGGTACTGTCCCCTGAACTCCAAATGTGGGTTGTTCGCCAGAAAGAATCAATGATTCTTCAACCCAATTGACACCTAGAGTAGGTTCTCTAGAATCTGCACATGCTTCAGGACCTTTTTCCAAAGCTTAAACCTCAAAGATGATGTCTCTCCAACTTTGTCAAAGTTGGAGAAGACAACAGTCAATCCAAGCATTCAATCCATGAAACACAAGTCCAATGAGTGGAATCTAATCATCTGGTCCAAATTTATAACGACCCGGTTCCCGAGTCCCTACGAGACACGAGAACCGGACCGACTCGACTAATCCCAAGACCTAGTCGTCCAACGAGGAAGTAACCAAAAGACAGTAAAATAAACCACATTCAGCATGAATATAACTAACAGTAAGAAAGTACAGCAGTAAGGAAAGAAACTACTACAGTAGGTACCACCACAACAGTAAAACAACATTTATCATATAATAAGAACTGCAGGTAAAGAAGGTACAGCGGAAACAAAAACTACTCACTAGAACAGAAACAAAAGAGGTACAAAAGGCTGTGGTAACTCTACTGGACCCTACTCGGCCCAGCGTCCTCTGCAGCCGCCGACCCTGGCTGCTCAACACCTGGTCCTGAAAAAGGTAACGAGTGTAACACGTCAACAAAACGCTGAGTAGAGTGGCAAACTAACTAAAGGCAACAGTAGAGTGTACAGTAGCTGTTATGTTCTATTACTTCCTTTATTCACATCTTTCAATTTTTCTCACTATTTCATTTATTTCTCAGATCCTTTACTTGATCTCGAATGTCCTCGTGGGAACGATCTTGATTGCAGTCTTTTCCAAAAGTAGAAGTAGCACGTGGTGCTCTCCTGGCCGGGAGAGTCCCCCGTGGTGATCCTACCCTCAGTCAACCACCCCAAGGTCACTGACAGACGTAACGGTGACTACGGCACGCGCGATAAACACACAGGTAGCTAGCCTGCACTGGCACGCGGTCAGTCGTTTCCGTTAACGGGTGCGCCCAAAGCACAGCACGGAACCAGGGCAGAGCCCTCTCAGTAACAGGGGTCCAACCCCTCCACAGTAACCAAACCGGGGCCTTGCCCCTCCACAGTCCGCGCACCCTCGCCTGACTACCCTGGTTTGCCCTAATGGGCCTAACAAGTCGGTGAAGGAGGCTAGCAGAACCCCGGGGCCCGTGGGGTAGCTAGTACTCTCCTAACACTACTAGCTCTCCTCGGTACTACGTACACGAGGGTCAACAAGTCAGTACAGAGCGGCCAATCCTAACCCCGGGTCCCTGGGGCGGCTGGCCCCACTCTGCACTAAACAGGTACAGGTACTTCCCTTGGTACTGCGTACCCAAGAGACAGTACAAACTACATCTCAGTTTCCATTCCTTTTTCTTTCCAGGAGTTCCACTCCTAATTCCCCGTAGGGTTCCAGCTATTTATCTCAGAACATCATATGTTTCACTTTCCAGATTCACGTTCTCAAAAATCCATGATCTCAATCATGTTTCTTTATTCATAACAGACAGCTATTAATTCAAATTACAGGCAGCTTTATATTCCTTTCCATTTTTCCAAGACTGCAGTATTATACATTCCACTAGTTTTTCCATCCTAGGATTCATGCCATATCCTAGGATCTATCATACAATCTAGTTTTCCGGCCCTAAGATTCATGCAACACTTAGGAGCTATCATTCCATATATTTCTCATTCCTAGGATTCATGCAATGTCCTAGGTTCTAGTTATGGTTCCATACTTTAACAGATTTTAATAATAACTTAAGCCACTCTACCAGGTACAACGGGAGTAATGGGGGCGTGATCGGGAATCCCGCGTGCCTCCGCGACTCTCAAGACTGCAACCGAACGAGGTCCTATCACAAGGATCAAACACAAGGAGTGTCTCAAAACAGTGTATAGCTACTGTAGACGGGTAGAGGAATTAATTCTGAAACGAACGCAACTCGAATCGCGGAAAACGGAGCCCAAACGGGCCCTAAACGGGTCGAGAAAGACGATACTGTGCAAAATCAGACGTCTGGAACTCCTTCCAGACGTCTTAAACGGTGGATAAGAGAATTACCTGTTCGGCGTGGTTTCCCAGACGTCCAGAAGTCTGCGGGGACGTCTGTCCTATACCCCAGACGTTCGATGGTCCACACGGACGTCTGTAGATCACTCCAGCCGTCTGGTACAACTTCCAGACGTCGGATTCGCAAAGGATGGCGAATCAGCGAACCTGCGCACAGTAAACCCCCCCTCCCTCAGTACGGTCAGTCGAGAAGGAGGAAGAAGAAAGCGGAAACTCACCTTTCAGACGTCTGTATGATCTTACAGACGTCGACCTTGCCGTCTGGCTATCAACCCAGACGTCTGATTCTGGAAATTTTTCCAGAATCAGAACCCTGCTCGGCCTCCGCTCGCGACGCCGCCCGCGTCGCACCTCGCGCGTCCGCTGCTCCGACCGCAGCAGGTCCCTCTCCGTGTCGCTCCGCGCCCCCTGCGCCCTCCGCCGGCCGGCCAAGCCGCTCCGGCGAGCTCGCCCTCACGGCAGAGCCCCGCCCTCGCACGCCGCACCTCCTCCGCGCTCACTGCCGCTGCCGCCCTCGCGTCCGCTCGCTCTCGCGCACAGGAAGGAGAAGAAGGAGGAGATGGTGGAGACGGGAGGGGAGGCGCGCCCTTTTAAGGCCGCGCGAGGAGGAGAGAGAAGGTGGTCGCAGCGCGCCTGCAGCCGCAGAGAGAGAGGAATCGCAGGTCTGCGCGCACAGGCGCGCAGACGAATCTCCCGTGCGAACATAACTGTTCTCCAGACGTCTGTAAACGATCCCGGACGTCTGGTAAGACGTCTGGATGTGATCCCAGACGTCTGGATGTGATCCCAGACGTCTGGTCCGACGTCTGGGCCACCTCCCAGACGTCTTAAAATGCGTCTGGGGCACGCGTTCGTTACAAAATTTAACGATCTGGAGCTTCTCAAGTTGTTTTGAAGGCTAAAATCCAAATTGAGGTCGTCGGAGCTCACCAGAGCTCCGGTGACAGCTAATTTAACATACTGGAGAGTGAATCTTCACTAAATTTAACAAGAACAATCCTAAAAGATTTATGAGGTTGCAAGGAACCTCAGAAACAATTCAATTCGATCAATTAATGGATTGATGCAAGGATTTGTCAAGAATACAGTAGAATCATATTTTGAATTCGTTTGAACTCAAGGGTTTCCTTCTCACTCAATTGAGTGAGGGGAAACAATTAGGAAGCTATGGAGATGGTGTGTGTATGTTTAATTAGGTGGAATCACTTCTCTGAACTCACCATTGACATCGAGCTCAGAGATTGATAGTGAATTAGGTGTTTTGGCTATAGATGATAATTGAACTAATTAAGGAGTGAAGTGAGGTCCTGAAGTGATGCTAATGTGGTGGAGGACCTCTATTGAGTGTGAATCAAGCTCTGAGACCTTCGCCATGGACAGCGGAGGCGCTTAGTTGTGTGTGAAGTGAGTTAGGCGAATAGGTGATAGAATTGAGGAGGGAGAAGATGGATTGCTATCGTAGAGAGGTCAGAAGTGTGAATAAGTGATCTAAACGACGAAGGAAGGTCATGTTAACAGGGCGAGATCGTGGTTTTTATAAAGATAAAGGATGTCGCGTCGTAGTATGAGTGAAATCGCCTTGAAAACAAATAAGAAGTTTTTATTACTCGAAAACCTAAGTATCTGAGGTCGAACACAGGGAGCAAATGAAATTTATTCACTAATCTCAATAAATGTAATTTGAACACTTAAATCTACTCAAAATCTAATTCAAAATATAATGCATGAGTTCATGAAAATGTAGCACAAGAAGAATATAATGCATGAGTTCATGAAAATGTAGCACAAGAAGAATTGGACACTTGATTATAGAATCAGACGTCTTAAAAAGGTATGCTTCTTCTCTTTCTCTTCTTTCCATCTCTAGCTCTCTTTCTTCTCTTTCTGCCTTCTCCTCTTTCTTTTCTTCGTCTTCTTTAGTTCTTCTCTTTCTCTGCGTGCTTGCCTTTTCCTCTCTGACTTTGGCTTCTTGGCTCCTTCTTCTCTGTCTTTGGCCTTCTTCTTCCTTGATTTCTTCTCTGACTTTGCCTTTTGCTTTCTCGGCCCTTACCTTTCCTTCCTTAGCTCCTTTGCTACAATGCCTTCTTCCTCTCCTTCTCTAGCTTGGCTACGCCTTCTTTCTTGCTTCAGCTTTGCCTTTTCCCTGTACCTTAGCCTTGCCTTTTTCTTTAGACTTTATTTCTCCTGCCTTCTTCTTCCTTGGCTCCTTTGCGGCTACAGCTTCCTTCCTCCTCTGGCCTTAGCTTCCGCTTCTTTTCCTTCTTCTCTTCCCTGCACACACGAGTGCAAAACCTATCCCTACCCTCCCCGCGTACACTCTCTTTCTATTTCTCTCTTGGGTTCGCTCTCCCAGAGCCAGCCGGGTAATCGGGTCGGGCTATGCGCACCCAGGTCTAGGCGCACTGACGTGGGTGGTGCACGAGGAGTGCTAGGTTAAACGGGTCAGTCAACCAGGTCCACGGAGGCGTGGGTCACGGACGAGGCGAGTGAGCATGGGCGAGGGGACCTCACCCCATGTCTTGAGGCGAAGAGAAGAAAACACAAAAATAATAAAAATGAATCACTTGCGCTTAATGTTTCCGAGGTGGGACTAAAAGTCCCACCCTCTTCGCTCGCTCCAGCAGGGAGAACGCCTTCAATCACTGCGGCTGTGACACTCTCTCAAAGCCACTCCCTAGTTGGAAGTATGCGCGAGACAAACCCGCACCTCTTGGACTTGTTCGCATGGAGTACAGCAACCTGGAGCGAGCTTGCAAGCAAGCTTGCTCGTGCTTCAATGGCGGCAGGTGGGTGAATCTGAAACTCACAAATACGGCCTTGCGGCCCTGTTAAACCACATAGGGAGCTTTGCCATGTCACGGCGAAGGTGAGGCGGGGGTTGGTGTGGCGCAGAACGGCCTAGGTGTGCATGCCTAGGTCGCTCTGTGGCTGTGGAAGTGAGTGTGTTCGGTGGGCACTTGGGGAGGTGTTAACAGTCGATGGAGGTATGGATGATGATCAGTGGGTGATGGCGAATGTTCTGAGGTAGGTGGCGAGGTGTGTGGATGGGTGGAGCGACGAGAGCGCCTTCGCCGGTGGTCGACCAGAGATGGGAACGATGGTGGTGGACTGCGGCGTCGAGGGGTCTAAAGTGCAAATTAAGAGAGGGGAAATGAAGAGGAGAGAGAGGAGAAGAGTTCTAATCTACTTAACAGACGAAGGGAGGGAGGAGGCGGACGGCACGTATCTGCCGTCACCGGAGACGAAGATGTCCAGGGGAGGGGTGACGGCGATGACGACGAGGCTAGAGGCGGGCGCGCGGGTGTTGCACAATGCGGAGGAAGGTGGTGAAGGTGGCTCTGCCACTGGTATTGTGGCAGAGTGACGAAAAAAGAGGAGGGCTTGTCGGAGCTCACTGGACTTCATGACTGGAGGAGGAGGAGACGAAATTGGGGGAATTTTCGACCAAGTTGAGCTTTCCAGAAGCGGCATGACCTGAAGTTTCTCTTATAGGCATCGGCAGAGGGTCAGATGCAAGGTGGTCGCCAAAAGTCCTCGCCGGAGGCATGGCTGGAAGTGATACCCATACCTCTCGATTGTTTGCATGAGAGGTATGGGATGATTCAGAGCATGGGGAGCTACTCATGCGGTAGGGGATTTCGCAGAGAGCTCCTCTTTCAAATATGGGAGCAGCTCCCTAGGGAATCGAGGAGAAAACCGCCTCGAAACCTCGTCGGAGGTATGGGTCCCTGCTGCAATGGTAGAGGGACCTGAATGCGAAAAGTGATGAGGAAGTTGAGGGGGTCTTCGCAAGGGTTTTCAAAAGTTAGGGGTCAAAATGTAATTGGGTGGACTATTTTGCAAAGTAGGTCAAGATGGCCTTTCCTTAGGTCCAAATTTTGGTACAAACCTAATTTGGACCTAAGGAATCTAATGGTGAAGTTGGATTTTAGGTTTGACCATGTTTGACTAGACATTTTACACAAAAACCTAAATTAGGTCGAATATTGAGCTTGGTCCCCAATCTAGGTCAAAACAGGTTCCAAAGGCCAAATTGAAGGTTTTAAACCCTAGGAGATTTTTTTATGAATTTTAGAGGGTTTAATTGATTTTTATCCCACCTGGAACCTTGTGAAATAAGTGGGTTTGTTTGAGGGTTACAGAATGTCATTTAATTCCTAAATTTCACAATAACCCTTTTCTGATTGAACCATCCCACTTTTTCTCTTATTAAGTCCAATTGACCTATGTTTAGACCCTGAGAAATTCCGTTGATGTACTGCAATGGTAAAATTACAGTTTTACCCTTTGTTTCATGTTTTCTTTCCATATCAGCGGTCTATTAAGTTAGGCCTTTCTTTTGGTTATGTAGGAGCTTTTGTTCACTTTATTAGGTCAAAATATGCTAGTTAGGGATCATGATGAGGTTCTCATCAGGTCCGGTCAGCTAGAATTGCCTCGCTGAAGCTGTGGAAGATGACATGAAATTTGAACAATACACTACTTTAACTACCTAACTAACTAAATTTAAACTAAACTAAAGTCTAAGCTATTCTACGATTACCTGGATGAAGGGGATTAGGAGAACTTGAAATTCCCTACTAAGAGGGGGTGACGTAATAATTGCGGAAATAAATATAAACAATCTCACAAAATAGACAATCACACAAGTACACAAGTATTTTTAGGTGGAAACCCAAATCGGGTGAAAACCACCACCTAACCCTCTCGAGTTAGGATTTTCCGATTAACCAAGTTGATCAAAATCCACTAAACGAATCACTTTAAACGAGGGTAATTCAACCTCAAATACAACCACGCTACAAGTGCGAGGGTAGCGTTCCTCAACCCCTTCTCTTCATGAGAAGGATTTTGTCCCTCGAACGAGATGAGAATTCGCAAAGCGAATACCCAACCAAATAACAAAGATAAAAGAACAATAATCCTATAAAGCCAACAAAGTAATTTTAAACCTAGCTTCTATAGGAATTAGGAAACTCCCCTTTGAAAGGAGTGCGATGGCAACGCGGATGCGTGAACAACACGACGGCGCTACGTCGCTCTCGCAAACTACGACGGGAGAGCGGGTGCGCAAAGCTTGATGCTCTCAAGATGAAGAATTAGAGCTTGGAGAGCTAAAGAGTCTTTTTGGACACAAGAGTGTGAAAGTGTGTAGCTAGGTGTGTCTTGTGTTTCTTGGTGTGTGTCGGTGTGCAAGAGGTTCCCCTCTATTTATAGAGGCCTTAGGAATGCTTTGGAAGGCTTAAGAAATGTTCCATAGCCGTTGGGTGCAAAGCCCAGGTGAATCAACCCGAAATCAGGAACAATCATTGCACTGACAGGGTAATCAGAAGTTTAATTCTGGCATCAGACGTCTGGAAGACCACTTTAAGACGTCTGATTTCAAGGTCAGACGTCTGATTTCATGCGGGTTCCTTCCTAACTTGAATCAGATCTAAACAGGGTTCTAGCGCAAGTCCATCAGACGACATACAGGACGTCTGGCACTATGTATGAACGTCTGGAAACCTACTTTTTCGTGGGAATGAATTTGCAACGGCTAGAAAATCTTTGAGAAGAGGTTTTCGGGTCAGTCGAGGCAAAACGGTCAATTATCTGACGTCTGGAAGGGCTTAAGGACGTCTGATAAGGCTCTAATGGTCATATCCTTGAGTGTATGCTAAGAGAGTCAACGATCCACTAATTGGACGTCTGGCAAAGTCATCAGACGTCTCCTAAGACGTCTGGTCTAAGGTATGGACGTCTGATTTCATCAGACAGAACTACCTATGTCCAGCCTAAATGTTATCAGATGTCTGAATCAACAGTTAGACGTCTTAAAACACATTATCAGACGTCTGATTTTGGAATTAGACGTCTGGAAATGCTGTTAGAACCCTATATTGGTTTTCTAAGTTCTCTACAGAAAACCTAAGTATCCTGGGGTTGTGCCGGTGTTCCTAGAACTACTGTTAGGGTACTTTGAGGCTCTTTAACATGAATCTAAGTAAAAAATAAAGAGCAACAAAATAACGACAAATGTACATGAAAAGAATAAAATGGAATTCTATCATATTCTTCTTGTCCTTCCATCTTCAATCTATCGCTCCTCGCGAATTCCCTCTGTTCTCCATCATGCTCCTCCAATCCGTCCTGGATGCGAGCTCGAATTCCGTCTAATCACGTCTCCATTTGTAATTTACCTGAAATCTAAGACTCCAAGTGCAAATGTTAAATAACACGTGTTTTGTTATCATCAAAACAAATGATCGTGGTGCTCTAGCACCAACAGAACTCTGTTGAAGGTGCATAGCGAAGGAAGAACTCTGACATAGTTAGAGTAGTTCTCCGATGAGAAAGGAAGGTGATGAGACAGAAGAGATGGCACTCCTAGGCTCTATCACAGCCACTGGAGAGGAAGAGAAGGTGAGGGAGACGAGCGCATCCACCGGAAGCGCTCCGAAGGAGAGTTGAGAGGTTGTCGAAGTGGGAGGAATAGCCTATCGTCAGTCTCAGTTGGGAGAAGAGGGAAGGGAGCTGACCCTTGTAATCGGAGGTGGAGAGGGGTATTTATAGGTGGCAGCGGAGGGGTAGGGGGATGTATCTGGACGGGATATCGTCTAGGTTCGATGTAATCTCCGGTGTCGTCTCTGACGCTGGTGAGGTTAATCGCCTAAGGAAAGTAGGATTAGAGGATGATCTGATCTGTCGGATGGGAAGGTGGAGGTGAGCGAAAGTTCAATGGCAATGGCGGTGGTGTTCTGACATGGGATTGATGGTGATCAAGCGGTGTGGACATTGGACAACCTCGGCCATCCAAAGTGAAGAGGAAGAAGAAGAAGATGCACTGTGCACAGGGGTATATTCGTAATAAATGAAGGACCTAATTGTTATAAGAGGACTCAATTGCAATAGAAGTTAGGGACTTAAACGTAAACAGTTAATTTTGAGGCTTATTTTAAATTTTTTTTCAACTTTTTTTATATAATTATAAATTATGTAAATATTATGTTTGTGCCTTGAAATTATGTTTTTACCCTTTATAGCTATATTTATTTAAGTGATTAATTTAAATAGGTTAATTACATACTTAAGTCATAATATTAAATAAGTTAGTTTAAATATTAATTATCTAGCTAAATGATTATTAAATGAGTCCAAATTATAAATTAAATTATTATTAAGATTACTTGATATTTAATTTAGCATTTAAACTTATTTTATAGGTTTATGGTAATTTAAACCCTATAGTATAATTAACCTTGTAATTAATATATTCTTAGTTAATTAACTAGGAAAACTAGTTAATTATTAATAGTTAGGAGCTATGATAAGTCTCTCATCAGTCCATGCCAACTTATCCTTGTCTCCGCAAAAAATCCCATTCCAAATCCAAGAAATCACCTAATCTTATTCTAGATTTCAATCAAATCAATTATCTTTCAATCAATCCCTTAATTCCCCCTCCAAATCACTACTTTCCTAATTTCCTACCTACCTAATTATTCCACCACATGTTCACACCTACGTAAAGTCACACAACACACCCTTCCATCCGAACATCCCACGCAAACACCATTCTCAAAGCACTCAAAAACCCACGCAAGTCATCTTCTTAAATCCCACCAAATAATAATTCTTAATCCTACTTCCTAATTTTCTTAATCCTGATCCTAATTGCCATAAGAACCGATTGCCTTACCCTCCAATTCACCTAATCCAATGCCCCCTCCTCTATAAAACCACTTATTCCCTCCATGCAACCAAGATACATCTCTTCTTCATCATCTCCTTTCTCCCTCTCCCTTCCTCCATAGCTGCCCCCTTCTTTCTTCTTCATATTCTTCTTCACACCATCTTCTTCTCCCTTCCTCCATAGCCACCACCTTCTCCCCTTAGATCTTAACGGACACCACCCTCATTCAAAGTAGTGTGGATAGTATTTAGTTGATTGCATGGGTATTGAAAAATCCTAAGTCAGGTTGACTTAGGTGATAGTTTTTACTCAACTGTGGTTTCCACCTAAAACTTTTGTCCTAGTGTGATTTTGCTTGAAATTATTTTATTTGCTTTATTTCACTGCAATTACACTATTCACTAAATTTAAAACGATCGTGTCTCTTGAACATAATGACACATTTATCAACCTAATGATCACGAGCATCGGTCATCATTGGACAACAAGTATAATCTCACAATAAAATATAATGAAAAGAAATGAACTAACCATAAAGATGTCCAAAAATTCATAGAAATTAGTCCATGGTCAATACTAGAAGATAAAAGCATCAGTCTTAAAGAAAATAATGCTAAATAAACTAGAAAGGAACAAAAACAAAAGCTAAGTTGGTAAGGTGACCCTCATAGACCAGTTACATTACAAAATTTGGTATGTGGTGAGTGGTCCACAAGGTGACTCGACTCACCGACTAACCACTAGGCTCGATTGAGTCCAGGCTAATCAAATGTGGTCCTAAAGTTTTTCAAACATCAAACAACCAATCAAAGAAATACTCTCTCAGATATAATTGGAATCCAAATAATTTGAAAATTGGTAGGAATATTTCCTTTTCAATAACCTTTTCAGATAATACTTTTTTAGAGTTTTTACTTTCTCAAATCAATTTATATGAATTTTTAATTAATAGGAGCTCAAATCTGAGATTTTGACCCTTAGTTGGTTTTTCTTTTTGAAATAGTATCAAATGTGATCCAAAAATTCAGGAAAAATATGGGAATGAAAGCTAATTTAATTATTTTTCGAACCCTACCATTTTTGGATCAATCATATTTGTGTGTTGATCAAAATCGATTTTGGAAGTTCAGAAAATTCCAATTTTTAGTCTATCTGACCCAGTGTACTCCACGAATTTTTTCAAAAATTCTTTCCTAGGAATGGTGGTGTTGGAAAGATAGTTTCAAAATCTAGTTCTTGCCCGAATTTCAAAATTTTTAGACCACTAGAAATACAACAAATGAATTTTTAAATTCGTATTCAGTTTCTGGCCAAGTTTCTAAAAATAGTAGTAGCAATTTTTTTTTCTTTTTTTTTTCAAGGCAAAGCAACTCCTAACTACATAACAAATAACTCATAATTTTTTTTTTAATAACTCCTATTCTAATCAAACCCTAATCTAAAATCCTATTGAGATATTCGTGTGCACCTGATTGTCTTCACCTGTACTCGATGCGTGTGCGGATCCTCATTTCATACATGCACACCAAAGAGAAATACACTAAATCAGATATTAAATCAAGAATCATCGTGCCTCCCCGGCAATGACACTAATTTGTTCAGGCGTAAAATCATGTTTATGATAGTACGTCATAATATAGCGCAAAATACGTCGAAACAAATAAATATAACGAGGTGGTGAGTCCCAGTTGAACTCAGGGGGGCAGAAAATGACTTGATGTAAATACCGATTTAGAACTAACTAGAGCTAAAATAATTAGATATATATGTATGAAGAAAATTTATTCAGATTAGATTGTTCAGACTAGAACTAGAACTAAAAGAATTTACTAGAACTACTAGGAATGAAAATAGCTATCTAATTCTACTAGAATAAGGGCATAGTGAGGAGAGCAACAGTGATGCACCAAGGTGGTCTTGATGGATGCTTTAAAGGAAGATGGAGCTTGAAGGTGTCTGGAGATGTCTGGAGGGAGAGATGGAGATGCCTTCAGATGGGATCTATGGGGTCTGTTTTATAGAAAAGATGAGGGGCAAATCTGGTATTTAGGCCTCCAAATCGTGCATCAACTTTGGATTGATCAGATCCGTCGATCGGGAGATCAATTGCTCTGATTTCACCTTAAAATAGACTCCATAATGACTTGTACGCACGGAACGCACCTAATTGCGACACGTGGCAGTTGCTCGCCCTCCAGATCGCGATCGCACGACCGTAACCACGCGCGCTC
This sequence comes from Thalassia testudinum, assembly GCA_037157565.1. Taxonomy (NCBI): domain Eukaryota; kingdom Viridiplantae; phylum Streptophyta; class Magnoliopsida; order Alismatales; family Hydrocharitaceae; genus Thalassia; species Thalassia testudinum. The sequence continues at coordinate 142,516,435 of JAZHRO010000036.1, forward strand.
CACCACCTTCGCCTTTTTTCACATGCATGCACACGCATTTAAATCCAGCCATCCGATCTTACAATCGAACGGCTTAAAAGCACGTCTGCACCGCCTTTAGGTTCCGCGTACAGCAGGGTGTTCAACCGCGCATCGCCTTGTGAGTCCATCCGCACCACCTAATCAAGCGCACCTCCGTTCGCCACGCGTCCGCACCAGCGCCTTCTCATGGCCATCGCATGACCCAATTTCTTCCTTCGCGCACCGCCACTTCTATTTCTTCTCCGCTCGTCTTGACCTCTCGCCATTCACTCTTACATGAGCGTAGTAACCACCATGCTACGCATGTAGATGGTCACATTTCCTTTTTTCCGCTCAGCTGCCCTTGGCCATTGGATGGAGATCCAACGGCTGAGATGATCTCCTCCTTAATTTGGCGCGGGTGAAGTGGCGACGTGCCGCTCTTGTGGCCGTTGGATGACAATCCAACGACCCACAAAACACATAGAACATTCTCCAGTGGATGGGGGCGGCAGCCTTGGGTGGCAATGATGGAGCCACGTGGAGCCATCGTGGCCGTCCATCTTCTTTGCTTTGTAAATGGTGCTATAGGGCTCCGATTGAGGCAATTCTCGCATCATTGGACTGCGATCGGTGATTTGGATCCATCTGTACGGTCAGATTTGATATCTGAGGTTTGGATTTTTGCCACCTTCCTTCTTGACCTTTGCTCTTCTACGGACTACATAGGATGCTACAGGAGTCCGATCAAAACAATCTTGAAAGCATTGGGCTCTCGTCATCATTCCTAGTAGATCCGTACAGTCAGATTCATCATCCGTGACCTCGAATTACCTGCAATTATTATTACCTCTCAATTAGAAGATAATATAGCATTATTATTTACAAAGCTAACAAATCGACTATGATACAAAATAAGACGCTTATGCATGCATTATTCCTAGGTTAAACTAGGATCTAACTTAATTCAGGTAGATTAGCACCTATGATTGCTGCACAATCATACCCTCATGCTTAAATCTTGCTAGTCCCAATCAAATGCAAGACTAAATGCATTCTATCAAGAGTTTTACTAGAGATTTATTTCTTTTGTTTTCATCTAAAAATTTAGAAATCCAAATAATCGTAAAAGTGTAGTGTTGTAGCCTATGCAACAGATCGAAGTGAAAAATCAATCCACATCTAAAGCTCGTACTTGACCCCTAATAAAATCTTATTGGGATAGGTAAACTTCTTCCTTCGGGGATATAAATAATATCTAATTTAGCCCTGGCTTTTGGCTTAGGTAGAAGATGTTTGAGTCAAGTGGGTTTGTATTTGGTGGCTCATACTCCTCTGGTGCTACATAGAGACTAGTACTTCATAATCTATATTTCCAGACTATCAAATAAAACAACTTAAAGAGAAGCGGAAAAACTGTGCTCTCTTAAGTTCCTTGTACTCATTTTCTTCCTCTCTTCTTCTCTTTTCTTCTTTTTTTTTTTTAAGCTCACATCTCACCAGATTTGTAAATATGTTTGGTGGTCTCCCATAGCATTGCACTTCAATTAAGTTTTGATAACCCTAGAACTAAGTCAGAAATCCTCAACCAATATTCGGGCAATTAGAAATACAGGAAAGGTAGGTCAAGGCTATATTTGGTAGATCGTGAGGGTAGTGGGTATTGTTGCCTCGATGTACTCGACATGAAATAAATGCAACTCAACACTTTTTTTTTCAGATATAAATCTACCGACACAACGTAATGTAACATGACATATGCACTTTTATTCACGAGGCATTATTTAGGATTGGTAAGGTTCAAGAGGATATTGAGTGGCTTGTTTGCTGGAAGTACCTATTCTCAGCACTGGGAAAGAAATGGATAGGACAACGTATTTCTGATCTTAATATAAACATCCTCCTTCAGCTGAGGATTCCGTAAAGGACAGTCTTGACCATCCACCTTAGTCTTAGTTTTATTAGAATCCACTCTCTGTGTATTTGCCTTATTTGGTGGCTCTCACAAAGATTCACACAAAGAATTTGTACACAGGAACTGAAAGCGAAGACTAAGCCTAACTCTAAGTATCATTATCTAATTATCCAGAAATTAAGATTCATCGCACTAGACTTAGAGCACAAGTAAACTCTCTACTCTCACCTCACAATTATTTGGCAGATCAACTAGAAGATTATTTGCCTGACTCCCTAATTACTATCCAAAGTTCAAGAAAAAAAACAATGCTTATTCTTGACAAACTAAAGATGTCTATTAGTCTTCACAGTTGATCCATTGCAAATTCTACGTGTGAGTGTGACATTGCATTGGATTCTAAGTTCAGGAATCAATTAAAGAATAAATCCCTAATAAAACCTCTTGATAAAAAGCTCTATTTCCTAAGGTGTTAGCAGAAAATTTTTCAATTTATATGTACTGCCCCCCACCATGCCTAAGTTCTTGCATGTCCTCATGCATGAATAAGAGAAAAATAAAGTAAGGCAGGGCATAAGTGGGTAGAAATCACCTGGAATTGCTCCAGATTCGTCATTCAGCTCATGCCAACACTACAATGATGATCACAATATGCAAAATATTATGCAAAAATGAAATATGCTATGTATAGAAGCATATGCTATGTCTAAATGCTGAGTTCAAATGCTATGCTTAAATGCTGAGTTTAAATGCTATGCCTAAATGCTGAGTCAAACGGCTCTAGCTGGGTGAAACTCCGTCAGATGCATCAATGATTACAGGAGACAGAGTCAAGATGGTAAGCACTTGGAGTTCCATCGTCATCAATGGGCCAAAAATGTAGAGCAACTACCCATGAATACCAAGCTCACAAAGTCAGCAAAATAAAATATCAGGGCTTGGAATTGGTTGTAGGCAGGTGCTACAACAGAAATAAATTCAAGTGCCAGGGTGATAGGTAGCAAGTGGCAGCCTTGAAGAGTGGTGTATGAGTAATGCAGATGAGGTACATAAAGAGTCGAGAGTGGGAAACAAGTCATACGGGTCCTGAAAGTGGTTGAAAATGAAAGGAGGGACCTGAGTGGTGTAATCTGAAATGGTATAAGGAATCATTTCGTAAGTAGATCTGGGGTAGGTGGTTGCAGAGGAGGTGTGTCAAATAAGATTCGATGTTCCATTCCAACAGCTCTAGATTCACCCTAACCATTCTCATCCCTGAGTTGATCAGAAATCTCGTACGAATTCCCCAAATTTTGTTCATGGTGCAAATCCTCAAATATAATGGGTGGTGGTTCATTATCCTCAAGGTGTGGAAAATTAGAATCTAGATGCAATAAAGCCTCAACTTCTTTCACTTTTCGTTTTGTGGCTTCTGTGAAATCCTCAATATCAGAATCCAAGAGTGAAGATGTGAAAGGAGTTGTAGTAAATTCATCCGATTCCAAATCCAAAAATGCCTCAAGATTTTTCAAATTTTCCTCACAATAAGAAATGGGGTTTTCATTAGATTCTTCCTCAACTTCGATTGGATTCTTTGACAATTCAAAATCAACCCCATCGATGTATGGAATCTCATGTAAATCAATGTAGTTATCATCTAAGCTTGTCATGAGGGTTTTAGGCAATTCCACTCTAGATTTCTCGAAATCTAAATCATGTCTCATCAATTGCCTTTGGCCAATCAACATTCACCACGGTGTCAGAATCATTATAACTCAAATTAATGACCCCAATAGAAGATGTGTGTGGAGTTAATTCACCAAGAAGTTCTATGTTCCCATAGTGCTCAAGTTTATCATCATCTGAGTCCTCGATAAAATTACAATGTGGGTCCTTTTTTGCCTTGAAAATATCTAATTTGAGTTTTTCATCCCCCAAGGCGATCTCCATACACTCGGATGCGCAGTTAATGTTAGCCTGGGCGGTCGCTAGAAATGGACGACCTAAAATGATAGGTGCATCACGGAGACTAGGAGGAATGTCCATATCCAAGATGAAAAAATCCGCTGGGAAGCAGAGCCCATGGATTTTTACAATGATATTCTCTACCACACTTTGGGGCACTTTGACTGATCTGTTAGCCAACTGGATAATGACCGAAGTGGGTTTTAGCTCCCCAAATTGGAAGTGGTCAAAAATAGCAGTGGGGGCTAAGTTAATGGCTAAACCCAAATCAAGCAAGGCCCGGTCAAAAGGAGCATCCTGTAGCTGATAGGAAATGAGTGGGGCTCTTGACTCTTTCTTCTTAGGTGGCAAGTCAGACAAAATGACTGCACTAGCTTCCTTGGACAATACCACCTTATTGGTCTTCCTCGACTGTCGCTTGGGTGTACAATATTCTTTAAAGAATTTAGCGAGAGTAGGAATGTGATCAATGGCATCAAGGAGGAGAACCTTAAAGTGAACATCTTTGAAGATTTCCTCTAAGTCCTCATTACTTTTGATTCCCTTTATCTTTTCTTTAGGTTCACAAGTTAAGGCTCCAGAGAAGGGTAAAGGGATGTTGATGATCTCGGTGATTGGTTTCTTTTCCCTAGGCTGCTCCTTTGAAGGGATAGAATGGGAGGAGGAGCTAGCCTGAGAAGTATCATGACCTGCCTGCTTACATGGTGGGTCCTTTGTAGCTTTTCCGCTCCTTAAGGTCATAGCATTTGCATTGGCATACTGTCTATGAGGTAGGGGAGGAGTAGAAGGGGTAGATTGGGAGGGATTCGATGATAAGGCCAGCTGACCTGAAACATAGCCAAGAGGTACAGGAGGTGCTTGTAATATTGCATGTGCCTATCCCTGTGGTGCATGGAACCTAGGTGGGGCGCCCTGGTTTTGTACATATCTTGGGCTAGGGACAGGTTGGGAGGGCAACACTCCCTGCGTTCTATGTTCCTGTAGCAGCTAGTTCTGCGTATTCTGAATGTTTTGAATCTGATCCGCCACCATTTTCATGAATTTCAAATTGTCATAATTCGATTGATGCATAGATTCTTTCAATTCCTCTCTCAACGCCTTGAAAGGGTCAGGTCGCCTTAAAGGGTGATTAGCAGCTTGATGCAACGGCTGATAAGTAGGATAGGATTGCCACTAAGATGGGAATGGCTACTTCCTTGGGTATGTGTTTTGCCCATTCCCGTATTGTTTGGTCTGATAGTGTGGATCTTGATTTGGTCTCTATGAGTTACCAGACCAGGAAAAATTAGGATGCTAGCACCAACCAGGATTATACGTCTCCGAATACGAGTTATTACACCCGTAACCTTGGATAGCATTGGCATCTTCGTAGGCTGAAGATGTCTGAGATGCATATTCATCAAAGGAATACGCACTAGAATCGCCATGGGGTGCGTAACCCTGATGTACGGTGCCAGATCCAGATTAGTCACGGGTTCCTAATATGCAGGATCCCGAGAAGGTGGAGAAGATGCATCCCGAGTGAGCAGATGTACTCGAGCAGGGGGGCTTGAGATGCAAAAGAAGAATGGGATACAGCTGAATTGATAGGAAATCCATGTTGATCTTGAATCACTTTGTCAGACTTCTTGTCGATCAGATCCACCTTATCCAACTTCTTGGTGATAATGTCCATATCAGCTAGAGCAGATTCGGCATGAGCTTCATGGACACTAACTCATTGTTGTCCAAGTCGCTGGAATTGGTTCATGGATGCGACATTCATCGAGTTCTCTACTAGGGACTCAAACAGTTCGAATGTGTTGTTCTCGTCCTTTGCGAGGAAATTTCCACTATTAGATGCATCGGCTAGGTACCGATGTGTCATCCAGCCATGGTAAAAGACTTGTGCAAGGTGCTATCTGGGTACACCATGGTGCGGGCATTTCCTAAGATCGTGAAATCTATCCCAGACGTCATGCAAATTCTCCCCTTGTCCTTGGGAGAAAGTCGTAATTGCACACCTCAATGCATTTGTTCGACCAGTCAAGAAGAACTTTTGGAGGAATTTGCCACGTAATTCCACCCAGGTTCCAATTGGCCTCCCGATGGTCTTGAACCAATAAGAAGCTTTATCCTTGAGAGAGAAAAGAAAAAGCTTCATGAGAACAATCCCTATATAAACATTTATGGGTTGAACTGATTCTACAATTCGGTTCAGATCCTCAACATGCTTGAAGGGATCTTCATTTAAGTTTCCATGAAAATGAGTCTGAATAGACTTATTATGTACGGCTTCAACTCGAATGCGTCTTCGCCTGTAGGAATCTGGACTTGAGGTGCCAAAATCATAGCCGTTGGATCATAGAAGTCCTGCAGTTGTTCTCCGTGTGGTGGATGCTGCATCTGTCCAGAGTGGTGAGAATCCAGTCAATACTCTGCTCATATCTCTGCTCAAATTCCTCGACCCTAGATTCCAGACGAGCCATTGGGTATAGATTTTCAGGGCCCTGACCAGGTTCAGGACCAGGATTAGACATCTCAGCTAATCAAGAGGAGGATTAGGATTGGGGAGAAGGGTTGGGCGAAAGTCACCTTCACCGCCTCAAGATTGGTTCCCATGGTCCAACTAGTTTAGGTCTTAAAGACCTTCCTTGCATACACCAACAACAAGGGTTGCTATAACCAAGCCAAACAAGGCTAAAGCCTTATTAATCAAATTAGTCCTTTAGAATCAAATGACCAAATGTTTCATTAAGGTTTGAATTATTGAAGAAAATTTATCGAGAAACCAACTAAAAATGATCCCTGCTTCATAAGCTAACCTAGCCAATCTGTTTACAAGGGGACTAAGAGGATAATTCTTCCTTCGGCTTACACCTCCGATTCTTTTGTACCCCTTAGACGGGGTCATTTGACACTACCCAGCAGGCTTAGCCCCCAAGTTTAGCAAAGGAGGTTGAGACCACCCAATAGTCAAAGGACAAATGTGGGTTATTAAGATATTCTTTATGATTTTTTAACCTTTTCTTCGATTTGGTATGTAGTGAGTAGTCCACAAGGTGACTCATCTCACCGACTAACCACTAGGCTCGATTGAGTCCAGGCTAGTCCAATGTGGTTCTAGGGCTCATGCACTTCTAAGTTTTTCAAACAACAGACCACCAATCAAAGAAATACTCTCTCAGATAAAATTGGAATCCAAATAATTTGAAAATTAACAAGAAGATCCCTTTTTTAATAAGCTTTTTAGAGAATATTTTTTTAGAATTTTTACTATCTCAAATCAATTTATATGAATTTTTAATTAACAGGGGGTCAAATATGAGATTTTGACCCTGAGTTGATTTTTCTTTTTGAAACAATACCAAATGTGATCCAAAAATTTGAGAAAAATTTGGAAATGAAAGATAATTTAATTATCTTTCCAACCTTACCATTTTTGGGTCAATCAGAATTGTGTGTCAATCGAAATCGATTTTTGAAGTTCAGAAATTTTAATTTTTAGTCTATTTGGACCCTATGTACTCTGCAAATTTTTAAAAAGTCCACAAATTGAATTTTTTCTTGGGAATGGTGGAATTAGAAATATAGTTCAAAATTCTAGTTCCTTCTCAAATTTCAAAATTTTTAAACCACTAGAAACACAACAAATGAATTTTTAAATTCGTATTCAGTTTCCAATCGAGTTTCTAAAGATAGTAGTAGCAATTTTTTTTCATTTTTTTTCAATGCAAAGCAACTCCTAACTACCTAACAAATAACTCGTAATTATTTTTTAAAATAACTCTTGTCATAATCAAACCCTAATATAAAATCCTATTGAGATATTTGTGTGTGCCTAATTGTCTTCACCTACACTCGATGCGTGCGCAGATCCTCATTTCATACCTACACACCAAAGAGAAATATACTAAATTAGATATTAAATTAAGAATCGTCATACCTCCCCAGCAACGGCGCCAATTTGTTCTAGCGTAAAATCACGTTTAAGATAGTACATCGTGGTATAGTATGAAAATACGTCGAACAAATAAGTAAATGAGATGGTGAGTCTCAGTCGAACATTGGGAGGCAGAAAATGACTTGATGCAAATACCGATTCAGAACTAACTAGAGCTAAAATAATCAGATATATATGTATGAAGAAAATTTGTTCAGATCAGATTGTTCAGACTAGAATTAGAACTAGAACTAAAAGAATTTACTAGAACTATTAGGAATGAAAATAGCTATCTAATTCTACTAGAATAAAGGCACCAAGGGTGGTCCTTGGTGGCCTTAGAAGAGGTTGAGGAGAGCAGCAGTGGTGCACCAAGGTGGTTTTGATGGATGCTTCAGAGGAAGATGGAGCTTGGAGGTGTTTGGAGGTGTCTGGAGATGTCTAGAGGGAGAGATGGAGGAGGAGATGCCTTCAGATGGGAGCTCTTGGGTCCTTTTTATAGAAAAGATGAGGGGCAAATCTGGTATTTGGTCCTCCAACTCTACATCAACTTTGGATTGATTAGATTCGTCGATCGGGAGATCAATAGCTCTAATTTCTTCTCAAAATAGCCTCCATAACACCTTGTACGCAAGAAATGCGCCTGATTGAGACGCGTGGCAGCCGCTCGCCCTTCAAATCGTGGTCGCACGATCATGACCGTGCACGCTAAACTACCTTCACCTTTTTCACGCACGCGCGCATGCATTTAAATCCAATCCTCCGATCGCACCCTCATCGCCTTTAGGTTCCACGTACAACGGGGTGTTCAACCGTGCATCGCCTCGCACGTCCATCCGCACTGCTTGATCTGACGCACCTCCATTCACCACGTGTCTGCGCCAGCGTCGTCTAATGACCATCACACGACCCAATTTCTTCATTCACGCACCATCACTTCGATTTCTTCTCCGCGTGTCTTGAGTGCTTGCCATTCGCTCTTGCGTGAGCGCGCTAACCACTGCACTACATGTGCGGATGGTCACGTTTCTTTTTTTCTGCTCTGCTACCCTCAGCCATTGGATGGAGATCTAATGGCTGAGATGATCTCCTCCTTGATTAGGCGTAGGTGAAGTAGCAACATGGTGCTCTTGTGGTCGTTGGATAACGATCCAATGGCCCACAAAGCACACAGAACATTCTTCAGTGGATGGTGGTGGCGGCCTTGGGCAACTAGGATGGTGCCACATGGCATCATTGTGGCTGTCCATCTACTTTGCTTTGTAGATGGTGTTATAGGGCTCCAATCAAGGCATCGTTAGACTGTGATCATTGATCCGGATCCATCCATGTGGTCAGATTTGGCATCTGTGGTTCGGATTTTTGCCACATTGCTTCTTCACCTTTGCTCTTCCGCAGACTACATAGGATGCTACGGGAGTCCAATCAAAATGGTCTCGGAAGCATTGGACTCCCGTCGTCATTCTGAGCAAATCTGTACGGTCATATTCATCATCCGCGGCCCCGAATTATCTGCAATTATTATTACCTCTCAATTAAAACATAATATAGCATTATTATTTACAAAGCTAACAAATCGACTATGATGCAGAATAAGACACTTATGCATGCATTATTCCTAGGTTAAGCTAGGATCTAATTTAATTCAGGTAGATTAAGACCTATAATTGCTGCGCAATCACCTGCCAAATTGATGCTCAATGTCTTTCCAGAAAATGATCCTACAACAAAAAAATTGTAATTAATCAAACTACGTAACAATGTACGTAAAATAATTGAAATGCATGAAATGGTAATTCTATAGCTTAATTAATTTTATCATGTTTTTAAATTAAGTCATCATTCCAACAATAATGTACTTAGGCTCTGATTTGGTCAACTAACATGGTCCTATCAAGTTCCATATAAGACATTATGTGTCAGCATTAATCTCTCATTACTTAAATTGCTAACTTTACTAGATCAAGGCATCATGTTGATGAACTATTATCAACTTTAAGCATATGTTGGTAGTATACTTGTGTTTGATATTACAAAGTTGTAAGAGGCTGTGTGCAATTGTTTACACCCAATATATAAAGGTTTGTTGTAATTGAACAATGTGACATACTCATTGTCCTAGAATAGAGGGTCTGCTCTGGAGCTTCACATGGTACCAAAGGCGAGTATCGGAGAGACCTCATCCATCGTTGGAGCTTCATCGATTCCCAGCATTTGATCCATCTATGGCCTTTGTTCTTGGTTCGATCATCAGATCCGGTAGCTTCTTTCATTGAGATTTCTTGAGGTTGCTTTCCAATTGGGGCTTTGAGAAGGTTGTTCCTTCATCTGGTAGCGATTCCATTGCGATTTCCACGTTTATTCATGGGATACCTTCTGTTCATCATAATATCTCAATTTGACGTCCTCTGATTATAATCTCTCGAAATCACAATTTGAACCTTTGTTATGTGCTTATGATCTCATTGGTCTTGTCAATGGATCTACTCCCACGTTCGTTCGTACTAAACCTGATGGATCTAAAGTGGTTAACGATGCCTATTTGTTACGGTATCGGAAAAATCAGCTCGTTAAGAGCTGGTTGTTGTCATCTATCTTTGAAGACATCGGATTGCAGCGAACTAATTTGACAACGTCACGCCAGATTTGAGATTTTCTACCGAAATTTTTTGCAACTCAACTTTGTTCACGTCTGTTACAGTATAAGACGGAATTATATTCTTTACGGAAAGGGGATCTGAGCATTTCTGATTACATCAAGAAAGCCAAAATGATTGCTCTTAATCTTGCTACCTGTGGTAAACCAATAGATGATGAAGATTTTGTGTTATGTGTTCTCGGTAGTTAGAGTTCTGAATATGACTCTATTGTGGTCCCCCTTAATACTCGTGAAGTGATGGTTTCTTTTGAAGAGTTGGCTGGGCATCTTCTTTCTCACGAGCAATGTTTAAAACAAACTCAACCATCTCTTGAATCGTAAGCATTTCAGTCTGTGCATGCTACTTTGTTTTCCCGAGGTTGTGGCAAGAGTCGTGGAAATTTTTCACGAGGACCAGGAAATTATTTTGCTCATGGACAGAATAATTTTGCCAATTATACGTTCTATGTATGGTCGAGGGCCTGAGTCTTATGCCCGTGGACAACAATACTTTGGGCGCGGGCACCCGATTGCCGGCTGCCACGCATCATGTTACCGGGCAATTGGCCAATATGCGACTATCCTCTTACTATAATGGGCCTGATGAATTAAAGTTTGGTAATGGAGATACTTCACCAATAGAGCATACTGGTATTACACAAATTCTTAGCTCCTTGCACCCTTTATATCTGACTGGAGATTTTACATTGCCCTTCAGTTTCCAAAAATTTGCTTTCTATTCCACGGTTTACCAAGGATAATTCTTGTTACTTCGAGCTTCATTCAAATTCATTTTTTGTTAAGGACAAACAGTCTCACCAAGTTCTTCTCGAGGGCCGCACACGTAATGGTCTTTACCAAATGTGGTTGCCGAAGATATCACAACCAAAGGTCCACTCTACAGAGCGCGTCTCCCTTTCTACATGGCACCGACGTTTGGGCCACGTCCATAGTGATGGTTTACTGAAATTGCTTTACAAGTTTAAACTTCCTGTTAATAATTCCAGCAATAATGATGTTTTGTGCAATGCTTGCATGCAAGCTAAAATGAGTTGGAAACATCTTGCATATTCTACAACTTCTGGCACTGCTCCATTTCAGCTTATACATAATGACGTTTGGACATCCCCTGAAATGTCAATTGATGGCTTTCGTTGCCTGGTCACATTTATAAATGATTTTATAAAATATACTTGGGCATTTCCTATGGTTCAAAAATCTGATGTCTATGCTATTTTTTTGTACGATTTCACAATTATGTCAAGAATCAATTTCAGACCACTATTAAATTTAAGCAAACTGATTGGGGAGGTGAATATAAGCAGTTACATGTTTGGTTATGTAACTAAGGAATTGTACACCGCATATCTGCTCCTTATACGCCCCAACAAAACTGTGTGGTGAAGAGAAAAAATCGCCAGGCATTGGCCCTAATGGCTCAAAGTCATATGCCCTTGAGATTTTGGTCCTATTCATTTACTTATGATGCATGTATTATAAATATTCTCTATTCATCAGTTCTTGCGGGACGTACACCATATGAGCTATTATTTCACTCTCCACCCGATTATTCTTTCTATAAAGTTCTTGGGTGTGCTGCATATCCATTGCTTGGACCATACAACAAACATAAGTTGGAACCACGGTCTACATTACATGTTTTTGTTGGATATTCTCAATTTCACAAGGCATACTTCTGTTATACAAGATCATTTTGGCTCGTCATGTCATGTTTGATGTGAGTTTTATGCCCCTTTCAGTTTCCTGGCATGAGCAGACCTCTTTAAGCTCATCTTCTAGAGCTACATTAACTGCCCCCACACATTTACTTGTAACTCCTCTTCCAGTGACACCTATTGGTGGAATCACTTCCTCTCCATCAAGTATGGATAGAGTACAACACATGGTTCCAATTAATGCTCCAATAACAAGAAATCCTTCTGAAAGTCATGCTATTGCTCCTACTCTGTTTGAGCCACAATTATCCTATGTTCCAGAAGCTACTGTTCCGTTAAAACCAATAAGAACACATTCCATGCATACACGTTCAATGAGTGGAACATCAAAACATAAAGTTTTCCATGTAGCTGCTGTGCCACAAGAAGAGGAACGATCTTGTTTTTCTATTGCAAAGAAAAATCCACAATGGGTGCAAGCCATGTCAGACGAATTTAATGCCCTTATAAGAAATGGAACATGGACTTTGGTACCTCCCAAGAACGACATGAGCATTGTTGGGAATAAGTGGGTTAACAAAATCAAGCGAAAACCTGACGGCTCAATTGATCGCTACAAAGCGAGACTAGTTGCAAAAGGGTATCATCAATGGGAAGGCCACGATTATTTTGGCACCTTCAATCCGGTTGTGAAGCATACTACTGTCAGACTGTTATTGACCATTGCTGTGAGTAAAGGTTGGTCCCTAAGACAACTTAAACGTCCATAATGCTTTTCTTCATGGTACATTAGATGAAGTCTGTATGAGTCAGCCTCTGGGATTTGTTGATTGAGATAAACCCAATTATGTTTGCCGTCTTTACAAGTCCTTATATGGACTTAAACAAGTCCCTCGAGCTTGGTTTTCGAAGTTGAGTAGCTTCCTTCTACAGCTTGGTTTTTTGGGCTCAAGAACTGATACCTCATTATTCATAAAATTTTTTGCAGGTCACCACATCTTCTCTCTTATCTACGTGGATGACCTACTTGTTCTTAGCTCTTCAGACATGCTTCTTCAGGACACTATCCAACAAGTTCAGCAAGCTTTTCTAGTTCATGATATGGGTTACCCCAATTATTTCTTGGGAATTGAAATTAACCGTATTCCCAGTGGTCCCCATTTATCGCAACCAAAGTACATCTCTGACATTCTTTCCAAAGCTGATATGACCGATTGCAAGTCAGTAGCCGCCCCTCTTGCTACTACTGCTTTTTCCAGCCTTCTTCAAAATAATGGCACTCCATTGGAGGATCCCACTTTATTCCGGCAAATTATTGGTTCTTTGCACTATTTGGATTTTACACGCCCCAACATTAGTTTTCCCATGAATAAATTGTCTCAATTAATGCACAATCCTTCGGATATTCATGTTGCTATCTTAAAGCGCTTGTTGCAATATTTAAAAGGTTCAATGGACATGGGCCTTTTTCTTTCCAACAATAATCAGCTGGATCTTTTTACTTATTCCGATGCTGATTGGGCGAGTATTGCTAATGATTGATGTTCCACGTCTGGGTTTGTCATTTATTTAGGCACTACTCCTATTAGTTGGTCCTCCAAGAAACAGAACACTGTAGCATGATCGAGTACGGAGGCAAAATATCGATCCATTGCTACATGTAGTACTAAAGTTACTTGGATGATGTCACTCCTTGGCGAGCTGCACATAACTCTATCTAATATTCCTCTTCTTTTATGTGATAATGTTGGAGCGACATACCTCACTGCTAATCCCATATTCCATGCATGAACGAAGTATATTGAAATTAACTTTCACTTTGTTTGTGAAAAGGTTAGCAAGAAAGAATTACATGTTCAATTTGTCTCTAGTGAGCATCAATTGGCAAATGGCTTTACAAAGTCCCTTTCTAACATGCAGTTTTCCATACTCTGTGCTAAACTGCAACTCTTTTCAAGTGCTATGTAGAATTTGTGGGGGGGTGTAAGCACATGTTGGTAGTATACTTGTGTTTTATATTACAAAGTTGTAAGGGGTTGTGTGCAATTGTTTACACCCAATATATAAGGGTTCGTTGTAATTGAACAATGTGACATACTCATTTTCCAGGAATATAGGGTTTGCTCTAGAGCTTCACATCAACCAACACTAATACAAGTGCCCAAGATGGAAATATGCAACAAGATGAATTGGAACTCTGAAAACGCAAAAATAGATAGATAGTTCGCATGTGAAACAGGGTATTGGCAATCCCAGAATTTAAACACCTTACTATGATTCACCATCATGTGAATAGGAAATATAGGCTACTCTACCTAGTGTCACTAGGAGGTCACAACAACTCCAAAAATCATGTCGAAGGCCCTCGCTACTTCCCATGTTGCCCCAAGGGTCACACACATTCCGGGATGTCATATCCTAGGTCAAATGTGCAATAGTTAGGATCATCTAAGTAATATGGGAGCATTTAGGGCCAAAAAGGTAATTTAGGTTCTCAAATGGAGGTTTAGGGCTTGTTAGTGTGTAGTACTCCTGAATACGATTCCGTAGACTCTTGAATCGTAAAAATTAGAGTCTATTAAGGTCTTAAACTGATCAAAATAGTGCGATGTGGTCCTAAATCGGTCTAGACCAAGCCAGTTCACCTAGACCAGTGGCCCAAAACATGACCAGCCGGCCTTCCCATGTGTTATGCAAAGATTTGTCTGCATGCACCTCCTTAGATCACCTGTTACAACCCGAACCTAACCCCTCATGGAACCCGGGGACGGCCCGCCTTGACTAATCCCAAAACCCAGTCATCCATCGAGAAATACGTCAAATGCAAGAAAACGTACAACATTCCACACATGCAATATAGCTAAGCATAAAATAAAAAGGGCAGCAAAAGAATAGAGCAGTAGTTAAAAAGGGCCAACATGCCACAGGCAGAAAACAAAGTTTGCTAACTATGCCATCACAACAGGAAAGAAAAGACGTAAAGCAACAAATGGTTCCAAGTACACTAAAATACTCACTAACGATAAACAGTGCCTCAGAAGCGAACGAAAGGGAAACAGATTACTGCTAGGCTCGATTGGACCCAACACCCTCTGCAGCCAGTAGTGCTGGCTACTCAACTCCCTGACCTGAACATGTATACATATATAATGCTCGTCAGCTAAACGCTGAGTCGAGTGGCAACATAAGAACATCTAATGCAATAAAAAAAGGAAAGTAGTAAACCATTTATGCATTTTTCAGTTATTTAGATAGTTATTATCTAGTTCCATTCATAATCATTATGTGCTTAGTATTCAATTATTTTAGTAAAGGTCCATATCATCACTTAATCCACATGTTCCCTAAGGGAACAATCCTGATGCAGTTTTCCCGCGATGTAGGATGTACACGTGGCACTCTCTTGGCCGGGGGAGTATCCATGGTAGTTCTACACCTGGTCTACCACCTTGAGGTCATGGTCGCGACGTAGCGGTGACTACGGTACCCGCGATAAGCTCACGGGTAGTTACCCCGCACTAGCACGCTGTCAATCCTTTCCGCTAACAGATACGCTCTAACGTATAGCACAGAACCAAGCAGGGGCCACACCCCTCAACAGTCTGCATACCCTTACCCGACTATCCCGATTCGCCCAGTGGGCTCCACAGGAGTCGGTGTAGGGAAGCCATTCCTAACCTCGGGTCCCAACCCAAGGGCCAGCTAGCTCTGTCCCTACACAAAAGTGACAGTAGCTCTCCTCGGTACCACGTACACGAGGGTTAGCTCACTTTCTGCACCCAAGTCCAACCAACCAAACGTCATGCCTATATATGCAAGGTATTCCATCATACATCAAAGTATCCATGTCACTGTACTTTAGTTACTTTCCTAGTTTCCCGTATGGTTCATTCATAGTACTCATCTCATTCCAACACGTGACATGTATCTCTATTCACATTCAGATTTTTAGTCATGGAACAGGCAACTCATGATACAACAGGAAAAGCATTCAATTACATTAATTAAGTTACCAATTACTCACAATATGGAATTCATCAACATGCATACTTAAATTGTATCAAGCGAGGTTCAAGTACCCAACGTAACATATACAATTCTCAATCCTATGGTTCATTTCATGACCTAGGTTTCAAGCAGAGATCTTTAGTTTAACATGCACTTAACCAAATAAATCAACAGGAGTAGAGAGGACCACTCTACCAAAGGGTACGGGTAATATGGGGGCACACATGGCGAATCCCAATATCTCCACAGGTCCCGTGCGCACTACGAACTGGAGACCTACACCAAATAGTTGGTCAAACCAAGCATTAATATCATTGACTAGCATTTTAGTACGTTAATTAGTCTCAAAATAGTGTGGAAACAACTCTAATGTGTAGGAAATTCAGTAAGGAATCCAACGATACCTCGGTTGTGCAAATCCAACTCCGTTTGGACCCTGAACCAACCCAAACACGTGGCCCTGACCAAAATTAGATATCTGGGGTGAGTCCCAAACGTCTTAAAAGTGAGCAGGAGTCCCACCTAACGCTCCTGCTCCTTCCCCCGTCGTCCGCTACCCCTCACTGTCGTCTAAGGGTGCTACCGGACGTCTAATGCTTCGCCCGGTGGTCTGGGAGTGAAGCTAGACGTCTGAGACCACCTACAAACGTCCGAAAGCACCTCGATGGCTGCAGCAACGCACCTTCCCAATGTCCTTCGCCCCTGTGTAGGCCTACTAGGCTAATATCCACATTCTACAACCAGTAAGGTAGCGGAAACTTGGTTTCCACACCTGCACACCATGAAGACTCCTCGGGCAGAGTTTACCTCGGCACTATGCACGTTCCTAGACGTCCGGAGCGTTTCTTGGATGTCCACAGAGCCCTCAAGTCATCTGCAAGGCGTTGCAGACATCTAATAACCGCAAGAATCGCAACTAACCTCTGCGCACAATACCTCCTCGCAGCGCAACTCCTCCTTGGTTGCTGCATCGCTCCTTCTTCTCACACTCTTCCTCCCTCTCCCACACACCTCACGCCCTTCCTCTCTCTCCCGCACACCTCTCTGCAAGCAAGGGAGCTACAGTGGATGGGGGGTGCACCGCTGCGAAGGGAGAAAAGAATGGAGAGGGTACGGAATCGAGGGAGGGTTTTAAGGGTTTTATAGGATAACAGTAGGGTTTTGGGGGCGCGTAGGGTGATGTGGGGCCGGGAAAAATTGCACCTTGCCCCACAGAACAATTCTAGGTGGTGGTAAAATTGCACTAGACCCCTCAAAAAGCCAAAAACTCCGCACAAGGTCCTTTTGGTGCGTAGAAAATTATGAGAAGGCCCCTAAGGTTCAAGAAAAGCCCAAATGACCCTTAGGAAGGGTCATTTCATCACCCCTCTCAAGGTGACCCAGTGACTAATCACATGCAAATCCCCTAACTCCTCACCACTTCCCCATGTGCAGAAGAGTCCTGCTCACGCACTACAATGCCACGCAACACTCGTAATTTAGGGTTCCTGCCTAAAATTATCAATGGAAGTACAACAGGACCTGCTCCTACTGTGAGTGAAAGTGCCTTGAAGATCACATGCTACACTAAAGGAGGGGCAATTGGTGTAGCACCTTCTAATGATATAAAATCATCAAATATAAACAAACGACAAATGAAATGCACTTCATTTATAGTGGAAAGCTTTGCAGGTAAAAACTACTACCTAAACTGCCAATCTTAGGATTTCGACAATCGGCCTCAACCGATCAATCCACTAGCACTTAGCTACCTAAACTGTGGATACCTAAAAATCACTTTTGTACAACCACTCTGTATCCTTAACCCAAAGTACTTTATCTCCCCTTAATAAATTAAGAAAGGAACTTGACACACTATGCACTGTTCACAGAAAATTCGAAGTTAAATACTCATCGTTGTAGTTGGAAAATCCATGAACATGTTAAATTTGTAAAGTATTGAACTTGCAATATTTTGAAATAAACTCGAGAGTCCAAATCATTCGCACGAAGACAACTATTGGGAGGCAACTATAGTTAATCAACTTCCAAAATGCTCTCTTATTTTATTTTTGGTATTTTTGTCTATTTTTATTTTTTTGTATTTTCTTTAAATGAGGAGCATAAAGTAAAGGGAAACTATGAAAGCAAAATCCAAGTATGATTATCAACTAAATAAAACTATTACTAATAAGGAAGCATGAATAGAGATAGAAGATATTAATTAAAGCTTTCATTAATCAAAAGAGAGTTGATTACAATTGATAAAAATAAAACGGAAACTACAACTACTTGAAAAAAATAAACAAAGAAACAGAAATGAAGCAAAAATTCATCGGAGAGTTGGAGTGGGTGCAGAAGATTTGAGGTAGTGGTGGAGATGTCCACCCAATATTCTTGCCCTTGAGTAGTAGGAAGGAGGTAGCAGAAGAGGCTATAGGGACAACTAAGATGCTAACTAAGGGTAAGCCTAGGCTAAGGTAGCATGGATGTGGGTCATGGAGATGGAGGCTTAAGGTAATGGGATGACTATGGAGGATATGTAAATCCCTAAGGGAGGAAGTGAGATTTGCGTGATAAAAGAAAAGTGTGGAAATATAAAATCAATCTCACAAAAAGACAATCACACAATGCACAAGAGATTTTTAGGTGGAAACCCAAACTGGGTGAAAACCACCACCTAACCCTCTGGAGTTAAGATTTCTCGATCGACCAAGTCGATCAAAATCCACTAATCAAGTCACTTAAAACAAGGGTGACTCAACCTCAATACAACCACGCTACAAGTACGAGGGTAGTGTTCCTCAAACCCCTTCTCTTCACGAGAATGTTTTTGTCTCACGAAGGAGACGAGAATTCAAAAATGAATACACAACCAAATAACAAATATAGAATACAATACAATCCTATAGAGCCACAAAGTATGAATCCTAAACTTAGCTACTATAGGTAAAGATTACTTCCCTTTGCTGGAAGTGCGTCGGCTTGACACGGATGTGTGAACCACGCGTAGGCGCTATGTCGCTCTCGTAATCGTAAAGTGAGAGCGGGTGCATAGTGATGATGATGCTCTCTTAATATAGAACTGAAGCTTGTGAGAGCTAGTACTTTTTTTACTTCTCTTGGATACAAAAGATGTGGAAAATGTGTTGCTTGGTGTGTATAAACAAGGGAGGGTTACTCTTCTATTTATAGGAGGCCTAAGAAGGCTTTGAAAGGTCTTAGAAGCCTTAGGCAGCCGTTGGGGTTCATCCCAAGGCAAGGCAAGCCGCAATCAGAATCATTAATGATTCTGACAGGGTCATTAGATCTCTGGGAAAAAGATCAGACATTTGGAAGTCACTCTTAAGACGTCTGGGAACTAAGTCAAACGTCTAATTCTATATGGGTTCCCTTACTGACTTGAGACAAACCTAAACAGGGTTCTAGTGTGAAACCATCCGACGACATACAGGACGTCTGGCACTAAGTTTAGACATCTGGAAACCTAATTAAGTATAGGAATGGATTCCTAAGAACCTAAATGACTATAAACCTCAAGACAAGTGATTTCGGCTCAATCGAGGCTCAACGGTCACATATCAGATGTCCGGAGTCCTCTATGGACGTCCAATAGAAGCCTAACGGTCATTTTCCTCAACGTTTACCTTGTAAGTGAAATGACCTGCTACCTTTTTGGGTTATTTAAGACATTTGGATTAGCCGTCAAACATCTATCCAGATGTCTGGACAGAGTGTTGGACGTCTGAAAGTAGAGAACCGTATCTTCTTTTCCGCGCGTGCGCTGCACGCGTATTTCCTCTCTCTCCTCACCCCAAACCCTAACCCTCTACCTATTTAAACCCCTACTTCCCCTCACCTACGCCACTCTCCACCAGCCACCACCACCTTCATCCTCCCCTTCATCCTTCACCTTCCTCCCTTCCTTCTAGCATGGCGAGAGGACAGGAAGAAGAGAGAGAGATGGGACGCTGAGGAGGAGGAGAGGGGAGTAGGAGTGTGGGAGGAGCTCGCGAAGGAGCCGCGAGAGCGTGAGAGAAGCTCGAAGGAGCTCGTGCCCGAGGAGGAGGAGCTTGCGGAGGTGAGCTTCGCGGCCTCCTGAAGCTGCAGACGTAGCAGCTGCAGGCGGCGCGGAGGGGTTTCACGTGGAGGAGAAGTTCGCGGAGGTTCTGCGTACTGGATATTTTCCAGTATCAAACGTCTGGAGCACATCTCAGACGTCTAGAGTAGCAGGATGTACGGAGCTGAAGCTGGACGTCTAAAAGCATGCTCTATGCTAAGGTGCATGCTTTTATGCGGTTACGACTATACAGGCCTCACCGCAGGGATCTTGTCCGACCTTTTCTGAGGCCTGTGCATACGTACGCAGGGGGCGGGCTGCTGGAAAGGTGCGGGGTGTGCCCTTCGAGGTGCTTTTGGACGTCTGGACACGTCGCCAGACATCCGATCGTGCCTCCAGACGACCGGAAGGAGAGTCCGACATCTGGAACTCACCTCAAACGATCGCAGAAGGGCCCGGATGTCCGAGGTAGTCGTAGGAAACCCAGGGTGAGTTTGACATCTTTCAAGACGTCTGGGACTAGACCCAGACGTCTGATTTTGGACAGTATGAGTGTTTTTTGCCTGTTTAGGGCCCAAATGGAATCGAATTTCCGCAAACGAAGTACCGTTATTTTTCGGTTGAGTTTCTCTACAAGTTAGTGTCACTTATATATGGTTTTAGGCTTGTTTGATGTGGTTGATAAATTGCATAGGTCTCCATCCAGTCAACTACGTGGGAGCCATGGAGGCGACAGGATCTGTGGTCTGAGCCCCCATTCCTCCCGTGTTTGCCGGTAGAGTGGTTTACATTAATATTATGATTTAAATAAATGAACTACATGTTTAGAATAACTTGAATGAATCCTAGGATGAGAATGAACCCTAGGGCAGAAACAAATGGTTGAGCTATACTGTATACTTGAGAAACATGTAGAACCCTAGGATGAGAATGAACCCTAGGGTAGAAACAGATGGTTGAGCTATACTGTATACTTGAGAAACATGTAGAACCCTAGGATGAGAATGAACCCTAGGGTAAAAATGAGCTATACTGTTTACTTGAGATGCCTATAAAAACTTTAAATGTACTGGTTACCTAGTATGATGTCTTGTCAGTAGAAAATCATGAGCTGCCTGTTTTAAGAATGGAACCGGTAATGCAAATAGAGAAATTGGAAAGATTGAAATATGAAAAGAAAGGAATATCAGCATCGACCCTACGGGGAATTAAGAGGAGAGCTCCTGTAGAACTCCTGTAGATGGGAAGTGAGCTGGCCCTTGTGTATGCGGTACCAAGGAGAGCCACTGTCCTTTTTGCGTAGAGGGGTACTAACTGGCCGTTGAGTTGAGCCTCGGGGTCAGGCCTAGACACTCTACACCGACTCTGTTTGGCCCTCGTGTATGTGGTATCGAGGTGAGCTACTTAGTGTAGGGAAGGAGCTAGCCGCCCTAAGGGACCCGGGGATAGGACTAGCCACCCTACACCAACTCTTGTTACGCCCACTAGGTAAACCGGGATAGTCGGATAAGGGGTATGCGGACTGTGAAGGGGTGAGACCCCTGTTCTACTCTGTTTTGAGAGGGCAAGGCCCTATATTATTCCATTATGTACCATTAGGCGTACCCGCTAACGGAAACGACTGAATGCATGCTAGGCGGGATAGCTACCCATGCTTTTATCACGTGTGCCGTAGTCACCGCTACGTCGTGACCGTGACCTTGGGGTGGTTGACTGAGTATAGGATTACCATGGGGGACTCTCCCGACCAGGAGAGCACCACATGTACCTCCTACATCATGGAAAAGACTGCAATCAAGATCCTTCGAGTGAGGAACAGGTCAGATCAAAAAATGATCTAAGTGAATAAAGGAACAACAAATTAGAAGTACTTGGTTAAACTAAATGAAAATGGATAGTTGTTTAATTGCATAAATTAATTGCTTGTCTTAATTACATGTAAAAGGCTAAATTACCACTCTACTCAGTGTTTGCTGACTCCAAAAATTTTATAACTGTGTTTAGGTCAGGGAGTTGAGTAGCCAGCACCACCGACTGCAGAAGGAGTTGGGCCTAGTCGAGCCTAGCCTTAGCTGCGTTCTTACTATTCTCCTTAGCTCCTGTTGTAGTAGTGAGTATTTTTTGTTCCATGTAATACTGTTTCAGTACTTTCAGCTGTACTTTTCTTTGTCGTAGTTATGATGACCTGTAATATTGATAGACTATATCGCTTTGTTTCTCTTACTGTCTCTTGTTTCTTTCTACCTAGTTACATTGCATGTGTGAATGTGAATTATTTTCTGCTTTTGGTTATTTCTCGTTGGACGACTAAGTCTTGGGATTAGTCGAGGCGAGCCGGTCTCGGGTTCTGTAGAGATCTGGGATCGGGTCATAACAGTAAGCCAATGTTCCACTAATTGGATGTCTGGCATAACCATCAGACGTCGAGACTAAGGTCTAGACGTCTGATTTTAACAAACAGAACCTACTAAGCCAGCCTAAGTTATTGGACGTCTGATTCAACATTCAAATGTCTTAAAGTCCACGATCGGACGTCTGAAAGTCAGATTGGATGTCTAATCAGGTTGTCCAATGCCTATCTTGGATTTTTAAGTTCTCTATGAAAAGCCTAAGTATCCTAAGGTTGTGCAAGTGTACCTAGAACTATTTTGAGGGTACTTTAAGGCTCTTTAACATGCTACTAAGAAATAAAATAGCAAAACACAAAGAGATACATAGTACAAGAGAGAAAAGACATCTATCTTATTCTTCTGACTTCACATTTTCGCTCCTCGCGAAACTCCTCCATCAAGTTCTTCCAATCTGCTATGGATGCGAGCTCGAACTCTGTCTCTACACTTGTCTCTATTTGCAATTTAACTTGAAAACTAGGACTCAAAAGCAAATGTTAAATAACAAGTGTTTTGTTATCATCAAAATAAATGATCATGGTGCTCTAGCATCAACAGGATACACCTAAGAGAGCTAATGGGCAGCCATGCTTCTACTTAGTGGAGACTTAATGGTAGAAGAGAGTGGTGGAGAAGATGGAGAGGGAAAGAGAGATATAGAGGTGAAGAAGGAGAGAAAGAAATAGCCTTATGGTGGAGCAAGGGTAGTGTATTTATAAGAATGGAGGGCTAGCTAGATGTAGACAAGTGTCACTACATGATTGGATATTAGGAAGGCACTTGGATTGTCATTGTGTTGGATGGTTGAGATGTGAGTTAGGTTGAATCAAGTGCTAGGATTGGGTGTGGACTTAGGATAGGCTTTGGGTAGTTTAAATTTTGAATGGAAGGTCGAGATTGAATCAAGGAAGGGTTGATGGTGGATGAAGAGTCCATCATGGACAGCCATGCAATTGTTGGTCTTTAGACTTAGTGGTTGACTAATAGAGTGGAAATTAGGGCTTCTAGATCATGGATGGCTGGTGGAGATGAGGATCTACATGGCCAACTATATTTAGGTTGGAGTTGTTTGTATTTGAATTTGAATTGAAATGGTTTTTCAGAGGGAAACTAGGATAGGTTTTAGTGCTGAATCAAGGCCATCAGTTAGTGAATCAAAGGTGGAGGATTGACCTATGGTGGCCGGCCATGGAGGGTTCTAGAAGGGAAGTTGTAGCCAACCATGTAGGATTGGGATTGGCTAAAATTAGAATGTTAGTCTAGACTCTTAGATGAAGAATGTAAGGTAGAGATGGGGTAGGTAACATTGCTAAAATTAGGTTGGTGTTTAGTAGCCTTTAGATGAAGAGTGAATGGTGATGTGAAGTTGGCCAACTTAGGCTAATTTGAAGTTTAGGAGAAGGATAGATGTAAAATGATTGTCCTAGGGTTAAGGTGTAGAGATGATAGGAAAGTGCCATTTGTCCCTTTCTTGTCTTGTCTTGAGCTCCATTATTCCTACATGTTACAAGTGCATGAATTAGTGATATAAAACACTTATTAACTAAATATGCATGTATGATCTAAA
This sequence comes from Thalassia testudinum, assembly GCA_037157565.1. Taxonomy (NCBI): domain Eukaryota; kingdom Viridiplantae; phylum Streptophyta; class Magnoliopsida; order Alismatales; family Hydrocharitaceae; genus Thalassia; species Thalassia testudinum. The sequence goes on from JAZHRO010000036.1 coordinate 142,540,534, forward strand.
TGCATGAAATGCAAAGATATGTACATATTAAATATGCTAAGACTAAGCTAGATTAGGCATTTTATATCCATTAATTGCACATTTATCAGGCACCCAAGTACAACAAAAGAGTAGAAAGAAAAAAATACAACTCAAAAAGCCTATAGAACCTCAACATAATATTAATTAAAAGATATATCAGACTATAGTATGAGTGCTCTTGGAGTGTGAAAGACCTTTTCAAGTCAAAGCACATGAAAGATTAGTTGAGAATGGAGTGCATGAACTAAGCTCTTGTTCTCTCAAAAGATTACATCTCTTGTTGAATGTAGACAATGTTTCTTGTATATATATTTTTAAAGGCTAGATGGTTTTTTAATTATAAAGAGTCATTTAGAGCTATAATAGGTTAAAAATTAATGAATAATAATGGTTGAAAACAACATTTAAAGCTTGATTACGAGATGATTTGGTCTACCAAAAACTATTTCTGAAAATCAAAATGATGGCCATTGGTCGATCAATCTTACTAATTGATCACAAATGTTGCAAATATTTTGATCCTAGAATGCATTCATTCAGTTAATCGATTAAAATATCACTTTGGTTGATTAGGAGAATACTTTGATAGATCAAATGGATAAATGGTCTATCAATTTGCATGAGAAATAGCCTAAACTAATCCTATGCAAATTAGTCGATCAACAACTTTTTTTGGTCGATCAAAATTTTCATTTGGTTGATCAAACCTTATGTCTGGTCGATCAAACTTAGTACAAACTTTGAGTTGAATTTTTACAAGAAAAGCTCAACCAAAAATGATTTTTGATTAATTAAAAACATGGGTGGCTAATCATAGAAAGTCTAAGCAAATTGGTCATTCAATTGAAGATTTTGATCAATAAAAATGTATTTTGTTTGATCAACCATTGAGATTGGTCAATCAATGTGTGCCAAAAAGACTTATTCTAAGGAGAGGTTCTCACATTAGTTGATCAACCTAGGATGTTGGTCGATGGTTTTTGAAAATGGATATTTTTGATATTTTTAATATGTTTATTTGACTTCCAATGAAGTTTCAATACAAGATAAACATCTAACATACTAGATAAGACTTCTTTCACTCTAGGATTATCTTGATCTTCATCTCTTGACTACTAAGAAACACATCCTCTTTTCTTTAAGATCCTTCCTCTTCAAGGTAAATTTCATTTTTCTCAAGCCCAATATTACCTAAAAGATTAGTGATATGCAATATATATAATGATTTTGTTATCGTCAAAACCAAGAGATCTAATAGTGGGGTCCACATGACAAAGAGAAGAGGAGGCGTGGTTTTCCTTCTCTCTGATTCTTCTGTCTCTCTCCTTTCTCTTGATGACTTTTTTCATTAGTTTCAACATACAAAGGATGGAAATGTAGCATCCAACCCTAGGCATGAGTTTTATAAACTCTTGGGTTTGAGTTAATGTTAGACAACATGAATTTGGACTAAAATACCCTGGTCTCAATTCACATAAACTTACATTCTCATTATACATGTTTCATGCATAACATGAACTATACAACTACGATTTTCACAAAGTAGGACTCGTTAGAAAGTTTACAACAAGAGGAATCGAACACTATCATATTTGGCACATTTCAAGCAGGTTTCACCTGATGGTTAACCGAGGTTGCAAAAACATGCATTTTCTCATTTTTTGGGTTATGTTGACCAATGTTTTAAAAATTGGTCCGAATCGGTTGGTTGAATCAATTGAACTGAGAATCGATAAGAAAAGATTTGGATCTAATGGTTTCTAAAACAAAGAGTCGAATCACTCTGAATCGGTGCAAACTCTATTCAACCGACCAAGCCCACCAAACTGGACCACTGAGTGAACTGCTCCCTTCCTAAAAAAAATTCCAAAGCCCATCCCCTGCACCTCTCAATTTCACCCTTCGCACTTGATAAATGCAAGGGGGACACAATTGGGCCACTCCCAAGACCCACACCCCCTGTTGGTGGTGAGAGGGTAGGGCCTGTTAAGACCCACGACATCAAACATTTTTTAAGACGTCTGGGACTTGGTCCAGACGTCTGGTCAGACGTCAGGAATTAAATTTTTGCGGCGTACAATTGCGAGTCTGCGCGCGCAAACTGTGCCCGCCGACCTGCAGGCATCCCTCCTTCTGTTTTTCTCTCTCCCCGATGCCTTCAAATACTCTCTTCCTCCCTTCCTTCTCCCTCACCACCTCTCCACCGTCTCCTCCTTCTTCTTCCTGTTAGTGTGAGAGTGAGAGAGCGAGGGCAGCAGCTGCTGCCGGGTGCGCGTAGGGAGGAGGAGGTGTAGCGAGAGGGAGAAGAGGCGGAGCGCGTGAGGAAGAGAGGGCGAACTCGCCGAAGCTGCCCAGGGCTGGCCGACGGGTGCGCGCAGCGGGAGCGTAGCGCTGGGGAGGTGTTACTGCAGCTCAGGCAGCAGGCGAGCACGACGCGGTGCGGCCGTGCGCAGCAGGCGAAAGGCGAGGAAGTCCTGATTCTGGGAAAATTTCCCAAAATCAGACTTCTGGACCTACGTCCAGACGGAGCAGGGGACATCTGGAGTGAGATCCAGACGTCTGAAAGGTACTATATTCCTCATCTTCTTCCTTTCTGTGGATGCGGCCATGCAGGCCGTTCCGCCGAAAGCCCTGAGACGTGCCATGTTGTGATCGTTTTCGTACGCGTGCAGGTTTCGTTCAGGAAGGCACAAGGGCACGCCCTCCCACGCAAATCAAACGTCTGGGCACAGCACCAGAGAGCGGAGAGGGTCTCCAAACCTCCGGAGTGATAATCGAACGTCTGGAACTAGGTCCAGATGGTTTAGCGGGATCCTGGATGTCTGAAGAACAGCGCAGAAGCAAGGTATGATCTGAACCATCATTTAAGACATCTGGAAGGTGTTCCAGACGTCTGATTTAGGGCAGAGTTATCATTTTTGACCCGTTTAGGGTTCGTTCGAAGTCCGTTTTCCGCGTTTAAAATTTTGTTCTTCTCAAAATTAGTTCATCTACTTGTTTAAAATACTTGTATCCTGTTCTGAGTAGTTCCTTTTGTTTGATCCTTGTGATAGGACCTCGTTCTGTTGAGGATCTGGGAGTTGCGGATGCACGTGGACCTACCGATCATGCCCCCATCACTCCCGATTTTGCGGGTAGAGTGGCTCCCCTTGATTAGTTATCAACATTAATGCACTTGTAAGATAAATAATAGATCTTAGGGTATGGCATGAATCCTAGGACTGGAAAACTAGATTGAATGATAGATCCTAGGGTATGGCATGAATCCTAAGAATAGAAACACTAAAATGAATGTTGTGAATACATGAAATTGCAGTCTTGGAAAAGTAGAAAGAATAATGATAATTGCCTGTAATTGGATAACAGCTGCTTGTAGATGAATGTATATTAAATGTTGGAAACATGGGCTATATGAGAATAAAACTGGATTGATGAAACTTAAAATGGCTTGGCTAGAGAAATATGAGCATGAACCCTACGGGAAATTAGGAGTAGAGCTCCTGAAAAGTAAATGGAACAGAATTGGGAAGTAAGCTGGGCCTTGAGTACGGAGTACCAAGGAGAGCGACTGTCCCCCTGTTTAGTGCAGAGCGGAGCTAGCCGCCCCAGGGACCCGGGGTTAGGTCTGGCCACTTTGTACCGACTTTTGGCCCTCGCGTACACAGTACCGGGGAGAGCTACTAGTGTAGGGAGAGCGCTAGCCACCCCACAGGCCTCGGGGTTCTGCTAGCCGTCCTACACCGACTTGTTAGGCCCACTGGGCAAACCAGGGTAGTCAGGCGAGGGTGCGCGGATTGTGGAGGGGCAAGACCCCTATTTGGTTACTGTGGAGGGGCTAGACCCCTGTTACTGAGAGGGATCTGCCCTATACTAGTTTCGTGCTGTGCTTTGGGGCATACCCGTTAACGGAAACGATTGACCGCGTGCCAGTGCGGGGTAGCTACTCGTGCATTTATCGTGTGTGCCGTAGTTACCGTTACGTCTATCAGTGACCTTGGGGTGGTTGACTGAGGGTAGGACCACCACGGGGGACTCTCCCAGCCAGGAGAGCACCACGTGCTACTTCTACTTTTCAGAAAAGACTGCAATCAAGATCGTTCCCACGAGGAACATTCGAGATCAAGAGAAAGATCTGAGGAATAATTCAAGAATGAGTAAATAGAAATAAAGAAAGAAATTAAAAATAACAGCTACTTGTCCACCTTACTATTTTACTTATCTAGTTGGTTTCCACTCTACTCAGCGTTTCGCTGACGTGTCACCTTTATCACCTTTTCAGGACCAGGTGTTGAGCAGCCAGAGCCTGCAGCTGCAGAGGATGCTAGGCCTAGTAGAGCCCAGTAGTTTTACTTGTGTTGTACCTACTGTACCGTTTCTTCTGTTGTAGTGAGTATTTTCTATTACAATTGTACTCTTTTATTGTAAGCATCATGTTTATGTACATGTTTAATTCTCTACTGTTGTGGTGGTGTGTACTGTAGTAGTTTTTTTCTTTACTGCTATACTTTTGTTACTGTTAGTTACATGCATGATGAATGTGGTTTATTTTACTGCTCTTTTGGTTACTTTCTCGTTGGACGACTGGGTCTTGGGATCAGTCGAGTCGGTCCGATTCTCGTGTCTCGTGGGGATTCGGGAATCGGGTAGTAACAAGGCCCTATGTACATAGGGGTGTCATGAATGGGTGCTCTTCGCACTTGACCCCTCCATCCACAAGAGCTCTCCTCTTAAGAGCCAAACCCTAACACCTTTTTATTGGTGCAAGTGTACCTTGATCTTTGATTTTGATGATAACAAAACATTTGGTATTTAACAAATGCAATTTGAGTTGTGAGATTTCAGGTCATTGCAAGTCAAAGGATGGAGGAGCTCAAGCTCTTAATCCATAGAGATGGAGGAGCTTGATAATGGACAAAAGCATCAACAAGAAATAAAGGTGGAGCGTTGGACTCAAAGTTTGAAGATAAAGAGAAGACGTAAAGAATAGGGCCTAGATCTTATTTGTATTTGTTGTATTTTATTTGTTACTCTTTTATTTCTTAGAATATTGTTAAAGAGCCCTAAAATAAGGTTAAATACCTTAATTGACCGTTATAACACACAGGGAATCCAAGCATCACTTAAAACACCCAAAACAGCAAAATATAGGTGTTAGGCGTCGACCAAAACCTATATGTGCCAACTGGCTCTTCATTAGCCAAACAATCGGCTACTCGACTCGCTGATTGGCTACTATATAGCCACTAGACTAGCCTCCAACCTATTGGTTGAACATTGGCCCTCTAACTTTCAAATACCTTGGGAGTTGCACCCATTTAATGCCCTGATAATTAGGCTTTGTTTTCCTAAGAGATCCCCTATAATTGAACGACCACCAGCCGACCTATCCCTTTATAGGGTGTTGGATGATGCTGTAACAGGCATCAACTAGCTGCCAAAAATCCTAAGTCCAAGAACTATGAACTTAGAATACTTCTATAACAAGCTGATCATTAGTCGACCAATCAGTACACTCCCAACCGACCACCAGTCGACCTACTAGTAAAGACCACCTATGGCCATTTCCACCCATTATAGGGCATTGATGGTCGGCCCGGATAGGTTGTTAATATGATATTTTTATCGTTGAAATGTGTATAGTGGTTAACCTAATTCAGACCTAACCATCTCTTTACAAAATTTTTTAACCTGGCCTAATTGATTTTATCTTGTCACTTTTAAGCCCAGGGTCGAACTCAGGGAAGTGGGGTTCAAGTCGAGTTTCTACGTTTTCCGTAAAACGCGTCTCTTCCGTTCGTTTATTCTGTTTTTGGTATTTTTCTTATTTAGGTTTTTTTTTTGGTAATCCTTGTTCTTGAGGCACACCCTCAAAATTGTGTCCTTGGCTTTTAGCCAAAACAGAGTTTCAAAACACGTCTTGCTACTTGCAAGACGGGGTACCTGCAAATCAAAGATTATCTTTTCACTTTTATACCTTTTTTTTATCTTTTTACTAAGAAGGAAACTAACAGATAGAAAGTAAATATAGTAGCTATAGATATATATTTATATGTAGTATATATATAAAGGGGTGGGGGTGGAGGTGACGATGGAGTGTAGCACTATGTCGAGTCAGTCGACGTCTAGAGAGACGCAACCAACACGACTAGGTGCCGCGTGGAGTGTGGATGGAGGATGGATGTGTCCACGCTTTCTGTACACGCTGTATCGTAGAATATCAGCAACTGGTGCAAATATTCCCGCGATACAGCGTATAGTAAATAACGTGAAAATATATGTACATATGTATGTATATAAATGTATAAGTATATATGTATAGATATATATATATATATATATATATATATATATATATATGTATGTATGTATATATGTATATAGCTATGTATATATGTATATAAGTATATATATATAATACTATATAGATATATATATATATATATATGTATATAAGTATATATGTATCTAGATATATATGTATATATATATGTGTATATGTATAAGTATATAGATATGTATATATATATATATGTATATGAGTATGTGTATATATATATATATATATATATATATTATATATGTATATGTATATATATATTATATTATATGTATGTATACATAACTATATAGATATACTATGTATATATAAGTATATATATATAGATATATGTATATGTATATATATATATATATATGTATGTATATATATATATATGTATGTATATAAGTTACTATTAGTGTGTGAATGTGTGTGTCGGTGAATGGGTGTGTGTGTGTTGCTGTAAGTGAAAAAAAGAGAGAGAGAGAGAGAGAGAGAGATAGAGAATACGTGAGAGAGAGAGAGCGGCAGACAGAGAGGGAGCGGACGGGAGAGATCGGCGGAGAGAGAGAGAGCGCCAGAGAGAGAAAGAGCGGGCGAGAGAGATCGCGAGCGCGGACGATGGCAGCGAGTTAAGGCGTCTGCTCGCGGTGGCGGACGTCTGACGTCGCGGTGCACCGCGCCTTCGCGCAGTGGACGTGAGACGTCTCCTGCAGACCGGGTGCGAGGACGGAGAGCGGGCGATGGCGCGCTCAGAGAAGGCGGCGGGGAGTCTGCAGTCGGTCGCAGAGGGTTGCAGAGGTTGGTAGGGGGCGGCGAGAAGGCCTGGCCGGCCGCTGCAGTGCGCGCAGCGGCCGGTCGCGGGTGGAATGGCAGAGGCGACAGAGCAGAGGACTGAGCGGAGAAGTGCCCTGCAGGCGCGCGCGGAGAGCTGAGCGCTTGCGGGGAAGGTCGCGGAGGTGCGAGGGGAGGTTCTGCAGTGGTCGCGGAGGGTCGCGGGGGTCGGCGCGAGGCCGTAGCCGGCCGCTGCAGTGCGCGCAGCGGCCTGCTGCGGCTGCAACTGCGGCGTGGACAGAACGGAGACGGAGGCGGGGAACGGGCCTGCAGACGCGCGCAGAGGGTTGCGCGCCTGCGGGGAAGGTCGCGGAGGAGGCGGGGGTGCTGCTGCTGCTGCTTCAAGCTTCGGACCTTGAAGCGGCAGCAATGGCGTGGAGATGCAAACGAAGAGAAAAGAACACACCACGCCCACCGGCTCGTTGAAGAGCTGGGCGGTGGTGCTCCCACTGTGGTGGTGTGCACCACAGTGGGTTCTCCTGCTCGTCGGGTGCCTCCTCGACGGAGGGCCGGCGTATGGGAGGGGAGAACGGGCGAGGAAGGTGGTGGACTGCAGCGTGGCGATTTTTCAGCAGCTGCCGCAGCTGCGTATTGCAGCAACGTCCCCCCTTGTCGCGAGGAAGAGCTGCGGCTTTATAGAGGAGGAGAGCATGGCGGGGCATGCGGGGAATGGGGGAGAATGGCAGCTGCAGGGAGAGGTGCGGGAAGGACAGCAGGGAGAGGCGCGGGAAGGACAAGCCGCATGGCGTTGCATGCAGCTGCGGGAGGAAATTCAGCCGCGGGAAGAAGAACCGCGGGAAGAGAAGAAAGAAAGATGAAAATAAAAATAGAGAAGGGACTTTTGCAAAGAAACACTTGAGAAAAAAAAATAATTATGCAAGCCATTTATTCATTTCTCCTCCTCTCATGATTAAATGCATGCATGCAACCGTTTTTACATATGCGACTATAGGATTATAATATACATAGTCAATGCTAGAAAATAGCATAAGAAGGCGTTATTATAGGCGTGTTTTGAGGTGCAAACATATACCCCCATGCCTATCTTTTGCTAGTCCCTAGCAAAATAGTATTTAGAAATAATCTTAAGCTGAAGATTTTCTTCTGAGATGATATCGGTGTGTTTATTATCGGATATTGTGAGAACCAATTGTAGAGAAGATTACCAGTACTTTAAGTCTTACATGACAAAGATTATCTCTCAACTAACCAGGACTCTTGATATTTAAACCTTAAGTACGATTTCCAGGACCCAGGAGGTTTTGCCATACTCGAGAGCTCAAGAGGTTATGGTTTGTGCATAGTGAAGGATCAAGACTGACCAGATGAACCTTAAGACTCACTCCCAGGGTTTCACGAATTTTTAAGTACAGGTTGGTCCCAATTTCAGCTCGTGTTTTCGGATTGACCCTTAAGATGATTAATGAAAACTCAACTCCCATTTTCTGATTTTTTTTTTTTTTTTTTGTGGCTCACCGAAAAACAAAGTATACAGACATTTATGAGATATACCGACTCTTTTGCAACATCTTTTTTTTTTTTTTTTTTTTTGAAACACCTGTCAGTATATCTCTTACAACACATTTTGACAGAGCAGACTCTTTTTTTTTTTTTTTTTGGTGGGAGAGTTTCTTTTTGGTGGAAAGAGTCGCTCCTAAACACAAGACTAAAGCCTGGGATAAAAAGTCTACCTGCGCGTACAGGTAAGGACTCCACCTTTCCTAATGAACACTAGGGTTGGATCTTATGTTCACCTGATCTTTCCTGATATGTGTAGTGTGAACCAAGTTTACTTAAGCTCTCAAGAAAAAGCAAACCAACGAATCCTGTACTGTGTCTCAGGTACAAGAAACGTTCTTAGTTATGAGAGATTTTGATCTATTTCGTCAATGCTTTAAGTGAATTAAGCCGAGCCTGAGCGAATCAAGCTTCTGTGGCCTGGAAATTCTTCAAAACAGAGGTTGAATATCCATAAACACTTATTGTATTTTTTTGTTTCAGCTTTTAGATCATTACTAAACACCATTTATTACTATATATATATTTTTTTTTCTTTTTTTTTCTTTTTCTTGCATATTTATAAATAGGTGGTAATTGTCTGATACCATAAAATACCCGGATCCTATGGATGCCTATCCACCCCCCCATGCCAAACAATGCTATGTCCTCATATGCATGCAAGGAAAGGCAGAGAACGGACGACAGATCGGGTAACAGGAGCTGAGGTTCAGGGTATAAATCAGGGTGGAAGGGTGGGTGGATGTTGGGTGGTGAAGAGAAAAGCGAAGTAATCGCGATAGAGGCGTGAAAAGTAATGGTGGATGGTGAGAGATTTGGCATTTTCTGGGACGAGAGTGTCCCAGGCGGATCAGAAAACAGATCAGGAAGAGGAAGTTGGCCCTTAGATTGGCCAAGAAGGGGGGCTTTTTGGATAGATGGATCCAAAAGGGAATAGCCCCGGTGAGTAAGATGTGGGCTCAAGGTCCCAGTGTGGATTTGCAAATCCGCCTGATTTAGCGGGAAAGAAAGGGCAATCCGGTCTTCCATAGTGTGGACCGGCGGTGAGCAGCCCGGCAATGACTCAGACCACGAGGTATGGGAAGTGGAGAAAACCTCGTCAGAAGTCTGGTCAGGAGAAGGTACAGGAATAGGGAGGATTGGGGAACGTCACAGTTTGTGTTGGTCAGGCAGTCGTCAGGTAATTCGCAGCAGTCAGAATCGGCTCCAATTAGTTCGATACACATACTGACAGTCACGTCCTCGTCAGACGTGTCATCCTTGATGTGATCACTATCAGCATAAGAGTGCGGTGCTGCAGCGGGATTAACCTGAAATCCCGAAGGAATACTCGGAGCTTGCAGAATTTGATGAACCTGTTCCTGAGAAGGTTGTACCTGTGGTTGCGGACCACAGGGTACAAAGTTTTGCGGGTTTGGAACAGGTTGGGCGGGAAAAGTGCCCTGAGATCGAGTCGCCATGCTTAGTTGATTGATCTCAGCATTCTGCTGCGCCAAATGCTGAAGAGAGGTCATGTTTTCTTTATGGCGCTTTGACATTTCCGTCATCATTCGCATCAATTTATCAAGAGGTTTTGATGCGTGTTTGGTTTTCTGTACACAAGGGCCTGATGGCAGATTTGCCATAGGATTAGACTGGGCCCTTGGGATGACGGGTGCGGACGATCGCATTGGTCCACCAGCGGGGTTTCGACGCTGCGGGTTGTTGGACCATACAAAATTGGGATGATTGTGCCACCCTGGGTTATACGTGGCAGAAAACGGGTTATTCCCCAGGGTGCAGGCATCTTCTATGCCAGAAGACGTGTCCGCATATGTGTCCGAGTACACGGAGGCTTGGTCCTCCGTGTTGAAATACTGGCTCACAGAAGCCAGTTCCACATGACTTACCGAGTCGCTTGGCGCGACACTCGATAAGGAAGGTCTTGCAGGGTTTCTCGGGATAAGCCTGGTGTTGAAAGAATTGAAATTGTGACGAAGTGGTGAGGCGGGGGTGTGTGCCATGTTTGTGGAGGAGAAGGATGATTCGGCTCTTTTTCTAGATTTATCAGTCAATACAAGCAATTCAGGGTTTTGTGACCTCCTCCCAAACATGCACTACCGTAGGAAGAATTGTGGAGATGAGAAGGGAACAGGGATGAGAGAAATGACGCCGCAAAGGTACACTTGATTACAAATCAATACAGTCAAGTTCCTAACCTCTACAGTGTGCCCTTAGACCTAAAGATCTAAGTTACCTACTATCACGAACTACGGAACCGAATGCGAGCACCGCGGAACCACCGGGCCAGATTGAAAGGCCGTTTGCCCCAGTCTTAGACACCCGATAGCACGCGGGAACTCTCACCAGCACGTAGTCGCTACACACAGGTAGTTAGACCTCCAATCCTTAGTAAGGGTCAAGTTACTACCAGTTTTAATTAGAGGCTTAGGGTCAAGTGCTTTTGGAATGTGAAGGGCGTTGTTTATGGGTAATGCCCAAGTGATTGATTTTAAGAGTGTGTAAGAACAAGCATGCAACGGGGAAATCTCCCCGAATTGAAGTTTTTATTGGCGAATGGTTTTTAGAGTTCAGCCTTAAGTAGTATGAATTTTAGGGTTTTGCTGAATTACCAATTCAACCAATCTCCGGGTTTTTGCAAAAATACAGGTTTTCCTTCTAAAACCCAAGAAACCCTTCTTCAATTATGAGTTAGTTAATGCATGCTAAAATGCAATGGGCTACCCTAAATGGAGATTTCTAAGTGTGGATGCACGAATCAGTTTTATATCAATGTGACAGGGAGCCAAAGCACTTCAATTCAAGTGCTCCCAATCACCAGAAATGATTTCCACACACAAGGCTTCAACCAAAAGATAAAGAAAATAAAATTTTTGGGGTTGAAGTATTCAGGATCGAATCACAGGCAAATTTGAAAAGTCGTGGTGGGGTTGGAATCAACTCATTTCCAAGTCTCCCCACCAAAAATGTGATCCTGAATTAAAGATAAGTGAGGCAAAAGAGGGATACAAGCAATCTTTTTCTTTGCCTCAAAGAATACTTCCCACGGCGAAAAATCTAAGAATCAAGATTCTAGGATTTTCGCTATGCGAAGTAAGGCAGGAAATCCCGAGGCAGTGGGAGTGAAGACAACCAATCAATCAAGTGAATTTTAATCCACATGCCCTCAAGAAATCCCAAAAAGTTTTTCTAGTTTTTAGTTTTAAATTTTTTTTTTTTTTTTTTTTTGTGTGGTGGCAAGTTAACCCTAATTTGATGAGAAAAGAAAACCTACTTGTTCGGCAACGTGTGCGAAGTTCCAATGCGATGTCGGCGTCTTCACGCTCTCGTTCCCACCTTGGATCTGCTCACGTCCTCGACTTCGTCAGCCTTCTTCTCCTTCCACCAGGTTCACCTGCACACCAAAAACAACAATACCCGTGAAGAGAGAAGAGACAAATTTAAAGGAATTGGATAGAAACTTACTCGAAAGCGCACCTCCCTGGCAGCGGCGCCAGAAAAGTTATGATGGTCGGCCCGGATAGGTTGTTAATATGATATTTTTATCGTTGAAATGTGTATAGTGGTTAACCTAATTCAGACCTAACCATCTCTTTACAAAATTTTTTAACCTGGCCTAATTGATTTTATCTTGTCACTTTTAAGCCCAGGGTCGAACTCAGGGAAGTGGGGTTCAAGTCGAGTTTCTACGTTTTCCGTAAAACGCGTCTCTTCCGTTCGTTTATTCTGTTTTTGGTATTTTTCTTATTTAGGTTTTTTTTTTGGTAATCCTTGTTCTTGAGGCACACCCTCAAAATTGTGTCCTTGGCTTTTAGCCAAAACAGAGTTTCAAAACACGTCTTGCTACTTGCAAGACGGGGGTACCTGCAAATCAAAGATTATCTTTTCACTTTTATACCTTTTTTTTATCTTTTTACTAAGAAGGAAACTAACAGATAGAAAGTAAATATAGTAGCTATAGATATATATTTATATGTAGTATATATATAAAGGGGTGGGGGTGGAGGTGACGATGGAGTGTAGCACTATGTCGAGTCAGTCGACGTCTAGAGAGACGCAACCAACACGACTAGGTGCCGCGTGGAGTGTGGATGGAGGATGGATGTGTCCACGCTTTCTGTACACGCTGTATCGTAGAATATCAGCAACTGGTGCAAATATTCCCGCGATACAGCGTATAGTAAATAACGTGAAAATATATGTACATATGTATGTATATAAATGTATAAGTATATATGTATAGATATATATAGATATATATATATATATATATATATATATATATATATATGTATGTATGTATATATGTATATAGCTATGTATATATGTATATAAGTATATATATATAATACTATATAGATATATATATATATATATATGTATATAAGTATATATGTATCTAGATATATATGTATATATATATGTGTATATGTATAAGTATATAGATATGTATATATATATATATGTATATGAGTATGTGTATATATATATATATATATATATATATATATATATATATATTATATATGTATATGTATATATATATTATATTATATGTATGTATACATAACTATATAGATATACTATGTATATATAAGTATATATATATAGATATATGTATATGTATATATATATATATATATATGTATGTATATAAGTTACTATTAGTGTGTGAATGTGTGTGTCGGTGAATGGGTGTGTGTGTGTTGCTGTAAGTGAAAAAAAGAGAGAGAGAGAGAGAGAGAGAGAGATAGAGAATACGTGAGAGAGAGAGAGCGGCAGACAGAGAGGGAGCGGACGGGAGAGATCGGCGGAGAGAGAGAGAGCGCCAGAGAGAGAAAGAGCGGGCGGGAGAGATCGCGAGCGCGGACGATGGCAGCGAGTTAAGGCGTCTGCTCGCGGTGGCGGACGTCTGACGTCGCGGTGCACCGCGCCTTCGCGCAGTGGACGTGAGACGTCTCCTGCAGACCGGGTGCGAGGACGGAGAGCGGGCGATGGCGCGTTCGGAGAAGGCGGCGGGGAGTCTGCAGTCGGTCGCAGAGGGTTGCAGAGGTTGGCAGGGGGCGGCGAGAAGGCCTGGCCGGCCGCTGCAGTGCGCGCAGCGGCCGGTCGCGGGTGGAATGGCAGAGGCGACAGAGCAGAGGACTGAGCGAAGAAGTGCCCTGCAGGCGCACACGGAGAGCTGAGCGCCTGCGGGGAAGGTCGCGGAGGTGCGAGGGGAGGTTCTGCAGTGGTCGCGGAGGGTCGCGGGGGTCGGCGCGAGGCCGTAGCCGGCCGCTGCAGTGCGCGCAGCGGCCTGCTGCGGCTGCAACTGCGGCGTGGACAGAACGAAGACGGAGGCGGGGAACGGACCTGCAGACGCGCGCAGAGGGTTGCGCGCCTGCGGGGAAGGTCGCGGAGGAGGCGGGGGTGCTGCTGCTGCTGCTGCTTCAAGCTTCGGACCTTGAAGCGGCAACAATGGCGTGGAGATGCAAACGAAGAGAAAAGAACACACCACGCCCACCGGCTCGTTGAAGAGCTGGGCGGTGGTGCTCCCACTGTGGTGGTGTGCACCACAGTGGGTTCTCCTACTCGTCGGGTGCCTCCTCGACGGAGGGCCGGCGTATGGGAGGGGAGAACAGGCGAGGAAGGTGGTGGACTGCAGCGTGGCGATTTTTCAGCAGCTGCCGCAGCTGCGTATTGCAGCAACGTCCCCCCTTGTCGCGAGGAAGAGCTGCGGCTTTATAGAGGAGGAGAGCATGGCGGGGCATGCGGGGAATGGGGGAGAATGGCAGCTGCAGGGAGAGGTGCGGGAAGGACAGCAGGGAGAGGCGCGGGAAGGACAAGCCGCATGGCGTTGCATGCAGCTGCGGGAGGAAATTCAGCCGCGGGAAGAAGAACCGCGGGAAGAGAAGAAAGAAAGATGAAAATAAAAATAGAGAAGGGACTTTTGCAAAGAAACACTTGAGAAAAAAAAATAATTATGCAAGCCATTTATTCATTTCTCCTCCTCTCATGATTAAATGCATGCATGCAACCGTTTTTACATATGCGACTATAGGATTATAATATACATAGTCAATGCTAGAAAATAGCATAAGAAGGCGTTATTATAGGCGTGTTTTGAGGTGCAAACAGGCATCAACTTATCTTGTAGATTGGTCAACTATCCTTGTTCTATAGCCAGGCAACCAAGTGTCGACCAGCTTGTATTGTCTAATAGGTTGCATTGTTTTCCAAATTTCTATCGCAACCAACGTTAATCATAAATGTTCCAACGGGTATATCTTGTCCCAACACCTATCTAGAGTGTTTCAAATACCTCTATAAATAGGCTAGAATACTCCCAAGCCTACACAAAACCTAAGAGTGGAAAATACACCTTGTGAGCTAGAATTCTTCCATTCACGTCCACTTAGTGAGAGATCTAGTTGTGAGAATTGAGGAGTTGCTCTTCAAGCAACTTACGTCCAATTTGAGAGCACCAAAACACCATGCCAATCCACTTCCATGTCAAGGAAGTTCCTTTACACCTATAGGAGCTAGTTTAACTTTATTTATTAATCTCTATAGGTTCATTTGTAGTTGTAGTTTTCATTGGGTATTCGCGTTGCAAATTTCCATCTCCTTATGAAACAAAATACTTTTCACGATAAAGGGAATTTTGAGGTACACTACCCTCAGCTCAAAGCAGTGTTGTTGTAATTGAGGTTGTACCATCCTCATTTAAGTGGTACTATAGTGGATTTGATAAACTCAGTCGATTGGAAAATACTAAGTCAGGAGACTTAGGTGGTGATTTTTACCCATGTTGGGTTTCTACCTAAAAATATCTTGTCTTGTGTGGTGAATGTATTTGTGTAATTATTCCCCCCTTCTCTAGTGCACCAAACTACACCTTTATCCCTCACTACCATCTATCGTCAACGATCACTGGTTGTTGCTCTTCCCCTTGTTGGAACATCGCCGCACCACCCTCCTTAAGGCTTAAGGTTAGCCACATCCTCCCTCCTCCTCCCCTTCCATTAACCAAAGCTTCCACCTTTACCTCAATTTGTTGCCCACCTTCTCCCCCTCTACTACTCATCCTCCTACCCCTCTGTCACCCATCCTGCTCCCTCCCCCTCAACAGGCACCTCCTTCCACCTCCTCTCACCACCACCCATCCTTCCTAGATCACCTCCAACACCCCCCCCCCCCCCTCCACTTGCCAAACTACACCCAGGCACCCGCCTTCTTCTTTGCCTTCCTCTCCACGCAACCACCACCCCCTCCTTGACCACTTGCCAAACTACACCTATTAACCCACCTCCTTCCTGCTCCCTACCACCTAGCCACCAGTAATCATCATCTTGAAGCACACCCAAGTCCCCATATCCTTGTTCCTGCTATGTTTTCCCTCAATCTAATCTACATTATTTTTCTTTTTTTTTTTGTTTTTCCATTACATTAACTAAACAAGTGAAGTTGGTTGCGACACATGCATAGGTGAGTAAGCTCCTCAATTTTGCATTTAGGAGTACACTATTGAATGTGTAGCTTTTTGGATCAAAAAATTATCCATACAACAATCTTCTGTATGTATGTTTCTATTTTCTTAATAGTTACTTTTATTTAAGAAATTTTATTGAGCGACCTACCTGAAAGATCAAGTGCATTTAATTAAATTTTGGGTGACAGAACTTGGTAGACATTTGATTAGTCAATATTCACATTACAAGTTTGTGAATCACCTTTTCTTACACTTGATTGACAATTATATAAATCAATGTTACATTAAACTTGGCTAGCATTTGTTTAGTTGTTTCTTTACTTGTCTCTTCTCATGTTTGCTAATACATTTTTTTTATCTAAAAGTATCGTGTAATGGAGGTATCTAGAATCATTTGAGAATGAGGAAATTTAACATCACATCTAAAAATAGCATTCCATAATAGGTATATTTAATTTTTTATCAATTAAATAATAGTCCAACCCAGTTTGATCTGGTTGGACCAATCCAAACTAAATCGAAGCTTGACCAATTCAGTTCAAATGATAACGTCATCATTGGTTTGATCCACTACAAACCACAACTATAGCTTGGTTGATTCGATGACTTGTCTAGTTTTTAAATCATGGATGCTAACTTGATTCATGCTTGACAAATGTCGATAGGTTCATTTTGTTGCACTTAACTTCAAAAAGGATTAAGAGTCCAAATTCTAGGTCATTATAGGTAACATGTCATAACCTTCCAATACTTTTGGTCGGCCAACCTTGGCCTTTACTTATACCTAATTTCATTGTAGCAATCATTTATCCTATCAATCATTTGGGCATCTCGATTTCCAAAATGAATCCTGAGTTTAAGCCTAATTCATATGATTCATAACTAGGTAGACCTAGTTGACTTCCTTTAACACTTAGTTAGGAAATATTAATGAGGTAGAATCTTGGTTATCCATCGGTTGGAACCCTTGAAGTCGATGGCAATCAATTGCTTATTTAAATTCCATTAGATTTCTCTAGATAGTCTTCAATTTCCCATTTGACATTTAATTCATCAATCATTTAAGTCTAATTATGTGTATTTTAGTCACTCCATATACCCAAAATTTTCATGATTTTATATCACTAGAGAACCAAACAAAATGTGATAATCTACGGGTCATTGAGGCTAGCTATTAACACAATCAAGAGAATACTCAAAAGGAAGTCTATATTTTTTTAGTTGAAAGAAGTCTAGATTCCCTTGTCTTTAATCTAAACAATATAGAAGAGTTTTCTCATAGCTCATGCTTTGATCATTGCGTCAACATAACCAAGCTCCAACTATTTGTGTCTTGATCCTTAAGCCCACGCTTTGCTAGTTGTTTGGCTTAGTCGTCAACTTCTTCAGTAGAGCTTTGCTTGAAACTTTGGTTTCCACTTTCTGCATCCATTAAGGTTGTCTGAGGATCTTCTTCCATGCCCCACACACTTTCTCTCATAAGATTCATGCTTTACTCTACCATTTTGAGTTTATTTCTATAGAATCTCCCCATATTCCAATTTCTTTAACTCATTTCAATGAAGCCTATCCTTAAAACTCCTTGGCCTTTGTAATGACCCAATCCGGATCTAAGGGAAAATCAGGCTAGGCCACATCCGAACACCCAAGATCCAGTCGTCCATCGAATAATAAACATAAAACAATAACATTCCCATATATGCATCATAGAGGAGAAAATAAATGACAAGGAGAAACAGACGTTCATATAATTGAGGAAAGAAATACGATAACAAACCACAATACAACCATCACTAGAAAACATAACAGAGTGAAATGGATGAAAAATAAAATACCGCAATCCACCAAAAGAGAACCTACTACAGCAGGTGGAAAAGAAAATAGCTGAAGGACTATAGCTGGGCATTGCTAGTCCCATTCCCTCTCTGTAGCCGATGGGGCTGGCTGCTCACTCTCCTAAGCTGGTTACAAGTATAGTGGGCGTCAGTAAAAGTTGAGTAAAGTGACAATATAGAAAATAAGCATGTAAAATAAAATAGTAATTAAGACTATCTTACGTAGGTACTTAATATATTTTAAGTTATGACATGGATCATTTTCATTTTCTTATTTGTCTGCTAATCATCCATTATCCCATTGGTGTCCCCCTCACAATTCACACTAAGATTGGGTCACCATTTCTTTTTATTAGTATGTCCCCTATTGAGACGATCTTATTGCGGTATTCACAGGGTGTAGGGTGTTCACGTAATTCTCTCTTGGCCGTGGGAACACCCCATGCCCGTCCTACATCTAATCTACCACCCCAAGGTCACTATTGTTGCATAATGGTGAATACGGTGCACACGATAAACACACGGGGGCTACCCTGCACTAGCACGCTGACAATCGTTTCCACTAATGGGTACGCACTAAACAGAACAGAACAGCATCGAGATCACACCCCTCAAAACAGTGCATACCCTCACCCGGCTATCTCGGTTGGCCCCTCATGGGCCCAACAGGAGTCGACGCAGGAAGGTCATTCCTCCCCCAAGTCCCTACCTGGAAAGGTCAACTCTCTCCTTGCACAATGGGGTAGTTAGCTCTCCTCAGTACACATGTACTTGAGGGCCAGCTCACCCCCACAACAGAACTAACATCCAGTCATTCACGCCCCACATTCATATCACCATCTCATTTCTATTCCAAGGATGTAGTGCATGACTACATGCCATCTCTAGTTCACCTTAGGGTTCAAGTGGATTCCCTAACTTAGTTGCTAATAAGTTCAAGTATCATCGATCCCAATGTTTTGTATGCTACAAGAAAACCCCTAGTTTTACCCTAGAGTAGGCACCCATCCCTATGTGGTTACTAATAGACACATGCCAATATAATTTATCGTGTCCATCAATGAGGCTAAACGTGGTTGTGACAATATTCAACCCAGTCATAACTACGTGGCACTTATTCGTAAAGCCTCTACATATATACATACATTATTCAATTTAGGTTATAATCAAGTGATATATGTTCTCAAGAATATGTCCACACATACCCAATCTAGACTAAATCTAGTGGTACTACCCTCAAGAGGATGTAGCTATATATGCATATTACTCAACCTAGATCATAACTAAATGATATTGGTCCCCAAAGAAAATGTATACATATATTCATGTGCTCTGATTACTTCATAAAAAAAAAAAAATGGAAAATCGATCGGTGTCGCATGGGACATAAATGTAGAATAAGGTAATTAATGTTAGAATAAAGAGGGTAGAGAATAGCCCTCAACTCTCCAGGAGGAGAGAAGGAATCGGTGGCCCACTCACGCCCCTGATGACCACTATGGAGACTTCCTCCAGAGTCAAATCGACCCCAAGTAGCAAACCTAGGCCAATCCAAGGGTTCAACCAAGCATTACAGACTTCAATAAAATTTTCAATAGTATAACGTGTGCTAAAAGGGTTAAAAACTAGCACTGCAACATAGAGGATTTCGATATTTTTCCAACAGGTCCTGTCTCGTGCGATTTTGAGTTCGTTTGGGTCTCGAACTAACCTAAAAATGAACTCTAGTTCATTTGAATCGACTCAGACTAATTTGGTCTAGTCAATCCAAGTGAACCAGCTCGAGCACTACGCCTCGCCCTAGCGCAGCGTGCCTAAGCCTTGCGCTGAGTGCACTCGCATCGCGCTACGCACCCACTCCTCGCATTGTACGCCCTCACTCGCGCCATGTGCCCTCTCCTTGCACTCCGCATTTGCATGTAGTCCTCCTTGCCTCATGATGAGAACCTCATCATGAGCCATAACTAGCTCATTTTGACCCAATACAAAGGATAAAAGCTCCTACATAACTCAAGGAAAGGCTTAACTCAGAGAATTCTGAGTTTAAGGAGAAAACAAGTCATAAGGGGTAAAAATGCAATTTTACCAGTATAATCTGCATACAGGGTAATTCAGGGTCCAAACATAGGTCAAAGCAACTTAATAAGAATAAAAGCGGGATGAGATGATCTAGCAAGGGCTACAGCAATTCCAAGGAACTAAATGATAATCTGTAACCCTAAAACAACCCACTTCAATTCACGAGGTTCGAGGCAAAGTAAAAATAGAATAAACCCTCTAAAATTCATAGAAAAATAATCTCTAGGGTTTAGAACCTTCAATTTGGCCTTCAGAACCCATGTTGACCTACATTGAGAACCATGCCCAATTAATAACTTAATCTGGGTTTTCGCATAAATTGACCGGTCAAACAAGGTTTAATATAGAAATAAAATTCACCATCAGATTCCTTAGGTCCTAATTAATCATGTATAAAAACTTGAGCCTAAGAAGAAACCTCCTTGACCGACTTTACACTTTGGTCCTCATATATTTACTTTTTGGCCCTCAACTTTTGAACCGTCGCATTTTGGCCCCTAACTCTCCTTCGTTCTTTGCATTCAGGTCCCCCCTGCAAAACCGGCCAGCACCATGCTCCGGCGACCTTGCGCGGAGCATGGCGCCGCGCAGGGTGAGGGGGAAAGCCTGGCAAGTAAACCAGGGGTGCCCTGCGTTGTCAACCGTCGCAGGGACACCCCCCTGGTCGCTGTAGCCCACCATACCGGCCGTGCGAACGCACGGACGGTATGGGTTTTCGTCTCCGGCCATCCTCCGGCGAGGGAGACACGTCGTCTCCCTCCGCCTCCCTCCCTGTTTTGATCCCTATAAATACCCCCCATCGCTCCACAGGCCGGGGCAGCTCGGATCTGACGGAGAAAATCCCCAACTTTCCTCTCTTCTCTCTCCGGCAGACGCTCACCAGCTCCGGCGGTTCCCCCCCCTCCTCCTCTTCACTCTGCCGCAATACCAGCAGCAGAGACTTCCTCCCCTGCTCTTCCCGCGCCACGCCGTACCCAGCTGGCGCCTCTCCGGCTCTCTGCTCGCCGCCGCCTCCTTCCCTGAGCATCTTCTTCTCCGGCGACAGTCGATACGACTGTCGCCCTACTGCTCCCCCTTCGTCCCTGCAAGTAAGTTAGAACTACTTCCCTTCTTCTCCTCTTTCTTTCCCCGGTTCCAATTTGTTCAATTAAGCCCTCGACCGACCCTGACCATCGTCACCCCCTTCGTCTCCGGCCACCCTCCGGCGAGATGTTCCCATCGCTCCACAGCCTCACACACCTCGCCGACCCTCACCGAACCTCCGCCTCATCACACTGAGCACCCCCCACCCCTCCACTGCCACTCCACACCTCCGTAACGCTCCCCCGAACAAACCCATTCCTCCGGTTGCAGTCCAACCTAGGGCTGCCGCCAGACACCACCTTGCGGCCTGCCGCGCAGCTCCTCACCTTCGCCGTGCCACGGCGAAGGTTCCCCAGTGGTTTGATCAGGCCGAGAGGCCATATTCGTGTCCGACAGGTTTTGAGGTTCGACCGCCATTAACGCACATTGAAGCAGCTTCTCCCGCGCTCCAGGCTTGAGGACTCCAGGTCTCCAGCTGCTGCGGAGTACGGGGAGTCTTGC
Organism: Thalassia testudinum; assembly: GCA_037157565.1. Classification (NCBI taxonomy): domain Eukaryota; kingdom Viridiplantae; phylum Streptophyta; class Magnoliopsida; order Alismatales; family Hydrocharitaceae; genus Thalassia; species Thalassia testudinum. The sequence goes on from JAZHRO010000036.1 coordinate 142,562,195, forward strand.
GCAGGCAGCCAGCCAGCAACCTACGCAAATCGAAGCCGCAGCTGCAGAAGCCAGGCCGCGGTCTCCCAGCAGGCGCACGCGAGGAAAGGTCTGCGTTTAGTCCCACATCGGTAAGCCTCACAACCTTTCCACTGTTTAAATTGATTTTGTGCACTAGCCTTACTGCCTCAGCACACGGGGTGAGGTCCCCTTTCACCTGCCCGGTTACCCGGTCTCGTCCGCGCTCACGCCCCGCGGACCTGACCCGACCCGACTTAGACTGACCTGCACTCCTCGCCCACCACGCACGCCGGTGGGCCTGGACCCGGGCGTGACCCGAACCCGATTACCCGGCAGCTCTGGGAGAGCTTTCCCAAGAGTGGTTTCAGAGAGAGAGAGACGCGGGGGGGAGAGGGTAGAGTAGGTTTTGTTCTCTGACGTAAGCTCTGAAGTGTGCAGGCACAGGTGAAGAAGAAGAACCGCGGAAGAAGAAGGAAGCTGACTGTAGCAACAGGCAGTTTAAGTCGTCTGATTTGGAAATCAGACGACGTCCTGAAGGGAAAAGAAGAAAGACGGAGGGAGATCTGAAGAACAACAGAAGAAGGCGAGGCAGAGGAGAACACAAAAGAACAAGGGAAGAACTGAAAGAAGAAAAACAAAGAAGAAAGAAGAAGATCTGAAGAAAGACAGAAGAAAAAGGAGGAGCAGGAACAGCTGGAAGAAGAAGAAGAGCATCACCATTGCAGAAGAAAGACATCACCTCTGCAGACAAAGAAGAAGAAGATCTGAGACGAGGAGAAAACAAAGAGAAAAGAAGACAACAAATTCTTTCCCTCTCTCTTTCTTTATTTTTGTAAAAGAAACATGTATATCTCTAGAATACAACTTGCTCCCTGAGTTCGACCTCGGGAACTCTTTTATTTTCCGAGTAAAAAAATTATATTTGAAATGTTGGCAATAACTGGCTATACTACAACGCTATAACAATAAAATCCGGTTATCTCTCGAAGCCACCGTCTCATTATTTGGCGCCGCTGCCGGGGAGCAACGGCTATTCTAGAAGTAAACATTCCTGTTTCTTTTTTAATTTCTGATAATCTCCTCTCTTTTGTGCAGCTACAGGAACTCAAGAAGACAAGCAACCACACGACAACCACTCCGAAGACAGGTAAATTTTTCCTCTCGCTATTAACCCCTAAACTCTAAAGAGGAAGAAAAGAAAAGAACAAGCAATATAGGGCTAACCTGTCTTCCATACTTAGTAACCATAAAGAGTTGCATGTTTTCAACTCATCACTCCTGCACACTATTAAGGGTATTTAAGGGCTAACACATTCTTACTTGAGCCCTAATTGCCCAACAAAGAGTTAAATGGACCAAGTAGAGCCAACATAAGGTCAAACATTAGGATTTCAGTAGAGACACACCCCTTAATCAAGAATTGAGGAAATCCAAAAGAGGTGTGCCCAAGCCATTGATTGAAAATAATTAACAAGAAAAATCCTAAACAATTGGCTCTCTCTAAACACTTGAACCCTAAAACAAGGCCTAACTTCTCAAGGAAACCACTAGGTGAAGTTAACCCCTGGGGTCAACCAACCTTCAAACTAGGCCACTTTGTTCACAAAAACACCTAAAGTTCAAGTGAAACCTTAAGCACCCTGATCTTAAAATTAGTAGACTTAAGAGGTCAAGATCCCCATTCTGGTCTACCTGGAACCGCAGTGACAAGAGAGGTCGGGTGGGGGAAACCCTGTAACCCGTGGGGACGCTCTACCGTGTAGGGGTCTTCGCGGGACTCTCCCTCTCTGGCTGCCCAGGTAATTCTCAGGTGGACGATCTTTCTGATCAAGGGGTCCATCTGCCCCGCACCTCTATAGTCACCCAACACATTTTTGGGTGTCTTGATTGGGTCCAGCACCTTCTAAACTTACCTCTTCCAACAGTGCATGTACGGAAGGAGGTCCCTAAGACCACCCTTAAGACCTCCTTTAGAAATTCGCTCTCGTCAAGGCCAAGCCTCGACGCCCGTGTTTGTGCAGCAACACCCTCACATTATTCTCTCTTCTGATTCAGAACCAAGTTCTTCTTCCCCCATCATGGCTCAGCCAGTTGAGGAAGAAAATAATCTGGAACACCAGCTCCAGCGACTCAATGACCTCTTCCAAAACTTCGTGCACCCACCACAGCGTCCTATGATGCGGGACCACTACAATCCTGCTGCGGTGGCCATTGAGCCTCGAGTCAGAATCCCGACTGGAGGACCTGATTCCGAATTAAAGCCCAACATGATTCATGCTATACCTAAATTCCATGGGCTTAATTCTGAAGATCCCTTCCAGCACATCAAACAGCTAAAGCATCTGGCCCACACTTTTGGATCAGATGCGCAAAATCGGGATATTCTTCTCATGAAGATGTTCTCCTTTTCTCTTATGGACAAGGCCGCCCATTGGTATCAAACTCAGACCCGGCCGATCAACACTTGGGAAGAACTTCAATCCGAATTTTTGAAAAAGTTTTTTCCCGTTGGTCGGACCAACGCCTTGCGCCATCAGATTACACACTTCACTCAACAATCAGGAGAACCTCTCCATGAGGCATGGGATCGCTTTCAGGATCTCATGAGAAAGTGCCCCCATCACGGAGTTCCTAAATGGGAACAAGTCCAATCTTTTTACCAGGGACTCCGTGAGGACATCCGCCTTTTCGTCAATGCAACTTGCGGAGGAAACATCATGGGTCAACATGAAGACACCGTTTGGGAAATTCTCGAAAATATGTGCGAGAACTCCATCAACAATGACTCCATGGGATTATTCGACAGGACGAATACCCGCGCAGCGACGAATCTTAAGGGAGCACATGAGACGCAGGGCCTGTCCGCATCAGTCGACCTGGAATTAATGGCCAGTCGATTGGACAAGGTCTCAATCATTGAAAAGAAGGTGGATGAGCTGACTCAGCACTTGCAGCAAGCCACCTCCGCGCGTAACTCCTTTGCACAACCTCCCTCCACACAGGAAACTATGCAAAACATCCTCCACCGACCTTCCCCTGGGATGGATCCATATCCATCCCCATCTGATTCTTGGATCGGAGGATCATCCGATCCTTTCTACACCAGCCAGGGGAACTCCATTCCCCCTTTCCCTGACTCTCAGGAGGTTCCTCAGACCTGCGAGGACCTCAACGCCATCCAGAACGACCCATTCTCCAACACTTACAACCCTGGATGGCGAAACCATCCCAATTTTCAGTGGGCAGGAAATTCCCAAACTCAAAGACCACCTTTTCAGTCCCGCCCACAGCCCCCTCGTCATTACCAGCCGCCTCAGCCTCGGCCCAACCCTACTTATCCATCAGGGCCAAATCAGGATCAAATGTCCCTAATCCTTCAGACTCTGGCTGACATTCAAAAAACGAATGCGGCTATTCAAAAACAGCACAAGGACGAGCTTACTGAAGTTAAAACTCAACTGGCCCAGTTGGCAAATTCTCGCCAGCCAGGCACACTCCCTTCCCAACCTCTTCCTAACCCAAATAACGTGCCAACCCAGAAGCGCGTTATGAATCCAAATTTAGGCCACGCTCAATGGATTTATCAGGCCCCTACTGCTCCATCTCCAGACGAGATGGAAGCCTCAACTTCTTATGCGGGATTTCAGCAGCAGCCACCCCTCTTACCAAACCCAAACCAGAATCAGGCCGGATTAAATTCTGTAACAACACGTAGTGGTAAAACAACTGAAGACCCGCATTATCCAAACCACTCCAAGCCTGATAACCATGACCCTAGGATAGTTATCCAAGATACCGCTGTTCCGGATCCACAACCTGGACCTATCCTAGAAGAACCAACCAAGATCCCGTTTCCCGAGGCCTTGACCAAGGGAAAGAAGACCACCAAACCCGTGGCCCCTGAGGAGGACCTGGTCAAGCTCTTTGAGCAGGTCCACATAAACATCCCCTTGATGGATGCAATCCGCCACGTACCAGCTTACGCACGATTTCTAAAGAATATATGTACACCCCAGCGTAAGCCGCGAACCAAGGGAGGGAGCCCAATTGTTATGTCAGAGCAAGCCAGCTCTGTAATCCTTAGTAGACTCCCACCCAAGGCAAAAGATCCTGGGACTCCCCTGATTTCCTGTAAGATAGGTGGTACCCAATTTGATAGAGCATTGTTAGACTTGGGTGCATCCATAAACCTGATACCCACATCCTTACTTGACCATCTAGAAGAATCTGAGCTAAAACCAACCGAGGTGACATTACAATTAGCAGATCGATCTATAAAGTCACCAAAAGGGATTCTCGAGGATGTTATTGTAAGAGTGCGGGATTTCTATTTTCCAGTGGACTTTATAGTCTTAGATATGGATGCACCTGAGAACCCTAGGGATACACCAATCATTCTAGGGAGACCTTTCTTGGCTACTGCTAGAGCCAACATCAGCTGTGAGGAGGGCCAAATAGAGCTTAAGTTTGGAGATCAAACACTGAAAATTGATATATTTAAGGCCCAACAAGGAATTAATTGCGGCGTCATCGAACAAATTTGTGATATCAAGACTTTGGTTGATGAATCACACCTCCAGAATGACTCGAGTATGCCTCATCAACCACAGAAGGATCTTGACCCGCAAACAGAGGAGTCGAATCCAGATGTGAACAACCCAGTAACTCCCACCCTTGAACCTCACATCTATACTGAACCACCCGCTGCTGCTGAAAACCCCATCCTCGAACTGAAACCCCTTCCTGCTCACTTGAAATACGTCTTTTTGGGTTCTAATCAGACCCTTCCTGTGATTATTAATTCCAACCTCAGTCCTGAACAGGAATCCCGTCTGATTGTTGTCCTCCAGCAACATCGCAGAGCCATCGGATGGACTCTCGATGATTTGACTGGAATAAGTCCCTCTTATTGTACTCATCATATCTATTCAGAAGAGGGCACACGACCTTCTCGTGAAATGCAGAGACGCTTAAACCCCAATCTGCAGGAGGTCGTGAAAAAGGAGATCATCAAGTGGTTAGATGCCGGGATCATCTACCCGATCTCCGATAGTCGTTGGGTGAGCCCAATTCAGGTCGTGCCCAAGAAGGCAGGACTCACCACTATAACGACTGAGACCGGAGAAATCATTCCTACCCGATTAGCCAACTCGTGGAGAGTCTGTATAGATTACCGCCGACTAAATTCCTCCACAAAGAAGGATCATTTCCCACTACCCTTCATTGATCAAATTCTCGAAAAGCTTGCGGGAAATAGGTTCTTCTGCTTTCTTGACGGGTACTCCGGTTATAACCAGGTGGCAATCCATCCTGAGGACCAAGAAAAGACCACGTTCACCTGCCCCTTCGGAACATACGCTTTCCGAAGGATGCCTTTCGGTCTTTGCAATGCACCCGCTACTTTTCAGCGATGCATGCTTGCCGTATTCTCAGATATGGTAGGTGATTATCTGGAAGTCTTCATGGATGACTTTTCAGTTTTCGGAGCATCATTCGACGATTGCCTCCAACACTTGGTCCAGATACTCAGGCGGTGCATCGATGTGAATTTGGTTCTTTCCTGGGAAAAGAGCCATTTCATGGTGCCTGAGGGAATTGTCCTGGGACACTCGATTTCGGAGAAAGGTATCCAAGTGGATCGAGCTAAGGTTAATCTGATTTCTCACCTTCCTATGCCTAGCTCGATCAGGGACATCCGTTCCTTTTTAGGGCATGTCGGTTTTTATCGACGATTTATCCCGGATTTTTCAAAAACCGCGCGCCCCCTGACCACTCTTCTCTCCAAGGATGTTCCTTTTGAAATTTCCAAGGAATGCACTCAAGCATTTGAAATCCTGCGTGACCGAGTCACCCAAGCCCCGATCCTACAGTCCCCTGATTGGTCTCAACCCTTTGAGATCATGTGCGATGCATCCGACTTCGCTGTAGGAGCGGTTTTGGGGCAGAAAATTGACAGGAAACCTGTAGCCATTTACTACGCCAGCAAAACACTCGATGAGGCTCAGCGTAACTATACGGTTACTGAGAAAGAGCTGCTAGTTGTAGTATTTGCCCTAGAAAAGTTCAGATCATACCTTCTGGGTTCCCGTGTCATCATATACTCGGATCACACAGCTGTGAGGCATCTCCTTGCAAAGAAGGACGCGAAACCTCGATTAATCCGATGGATCTTGCTGTTGCAAGAATTTGACCTTGAGATTCGCGACAAAGCGGGAAAGCAAAATGTGGTAGCTGATCACTTGTCCCGTCTTCCTTCTGAAATAATTGACCCTTCCGGACCCATCACTGAGCATTTTCCCGATGAGCACCTGCTGACTATTGGTACTAGCCTTCCATGGTTTGCTAATGTAGTAAATTACTTGGCATCTCATCAGATCCCCTCCGATTGGCCGAAGGCCAAGAAAGACAAATTACGCTCCAATGCCAAGTATTACATTTGGGAAGACCCGTACCTCTTCCGCATAGGTGCCGATCAGATCATCCGGAGATGTGTCCCGGAGGGGGAATTCAACAATATCCTCTCTTTCTGCCATGACCAGGCATGCGGTGGCCATTTCGCCGGGCATAAAACCGCATCAAAAGTCCTCCAATGCGGCTTTTACTGGCCCACACTGTTCAAAGACGCATACAATCACTGCAAGGCATGCAGTCGTTGCCAGACTTTGGGCAACATGAGCCATCGCGACATGATGCCTATGCAACCGATTCTAGTATGCGAAATCTTTGATGTTTGGGGGATTGATTTTATGGGCCCCTTTCCTGTTTCGGATGGTTTCGAATACATTCTGTTGGCTGTGGACTACGTGTCCAAATGGATCGAAGCCATACCGACCCGAACCTATGATCACAAAATCGTTCTCAAATTCATTCATCAACACATTTTCTCAAGGTTCGGGATTCCTCGTGCAATAATCTCTTATGGAGGGACCCATTTCACAAATGCTCAGTTTAGGTCACTGATGACCAAATACGGGGTGTCTCACCGAATCTCTACTCCTTACCACCCCCAAACTAATGGTCTAGCTGAGCTGTCTAATCGGGAGATCAAGAAAATCCTGCAAGTCACTGTTCGACCTGATAGGAAGGACTGGTCGTCCCGACTTCCGGAAGCATTGTGGGCCTATAGGACCGCCCACAAGACCCAATTGGGCATGTCTCCCTTTAGACTGGTGTACGGAAAGGCATGCCACCTTCCCGTAGAACTGGAGCATAAAGCCTATTGGGCAGTACGGAACTGTAATCTCGATCTTTCCAAGGCTGGGACCCACAGAAAACTCCAAATCAGCGAGATCAATGAATTACGCCTAGACGCGTACGAGAACTCGCAAATCTACAAGGAGCGGGTTAAAGCCTTCCACGACAAACACATCTCGAGAAAGATCTTTCATCCTGGTCAAAAGGTCCTACTCTTTGATGCCCGACTAAAACTCTTCCCAGGAAAACTGAGATCCAAGTGGGTCGGACCATTTTTGGTCCGACAGGTTTTTGGAAATGGAGCAATCGAAATCAGTCCACTCAGCCACGATTCTGAACCTTTCATCGTGAACGGTCAGAGACTCAAGCCGTTCATTGATGTAACTTCTACTGATTTGGCTGAGGCATCTTATATCCTCCTTTCCCCTTGAGCTTATTGCGCCCAGCCGATGGCGTAAAACTCAGCGCTTAACGGGAGGCAGCCCGTCATTCTCTTTGAAAACCTGAAACTTGTTCCGACACCTTTTTGCACTCAAAGTTCACCCTTGTAGACAGCCGACCCCACCTCAGATGCTTGCATCTGGGATTAGAAATCGTCCGCAAAAATTCAACCCAACCCATCCACTCATCCAAATTTCTGTCTTAAGGAATGAACTAAGTTAAATAAAAACCCCCTAGGTTACAATGAGGACATTAAAAATCTTAGGCATGGGGGGGTATGGAAGTGCAAAACTTGTAAGAAAAGGTTTCAAACAAAAAAATTCACATATGACAAAAACACCATAAAAATTAAAAAAAAAAATTTCGAAAAAGAATAAGAGGAAAAGAGGAGAAGGAAATTTTGTAAAGGAGAAAAGAAACAAATGAAAAAGGAGCACAAAAATTAAGAGAAAAGGTGATAGTCATTAGTAAGGAACTAAGGAATTAACCTAAGTTCTAGACCTCATTCAAGAAAATAACTGAAAAGTGCATAATGAGATTAGTAAGAACGCAAACCTTAGGCATTCTTGAATAGACTCTTAGTACCCATTAAGATCTAGACACTCCTCAAGAGGTTGAGGAAAATGAAAAGCTGAAGTATTAGGTCTAAGGCTTAGGGAGTATTTGGCCTCGTTAACTAATTTTTGGTTTACGGGACTCAGTAACCTAAGCACCCTAACCTCACACACAGCCTGGTTCAGTAAGCGTAAAAATCAGAATCACGCAGAAACATCGCAAAATTCTGAAAAGAACACCTAGAATAGGAGCAGCCGATCAACACAAGTTGATTTGGACGAGTTCTCAGCGCGGAGAGGCGGGAAATCCCCTCGAAGATGCGTAACAAAATATCATCTCCTCGGTGCTTGTTTCTTAGGATATTTACATATCCTACTGGGGGCATGTAAGCACTCTGCTGGTTCAGATTCCATGGATGGCATTATCTCGAAGTGTCAATTGCCAGGGTCTGGATTCGGCCACGGAACACCATGGATGGGATTATCTCGAAATCTCAATAGCCAGGGTTCCGGGGGTTGCCATGGGCGGTGCTATCTCGAAGCATCGATCGCCAGGAACCCTTGAGGATTGATGATGGGAGCAAGGAATCTGATACAGACCGTGTTGAAAAGCCAATCCTAGGCTAGAACTAAAAAGAAAAAGAGAGAGAAAACTCTCCAAATAGAAAAACGTTCTATCTCTCTCTTACAAACGCACTGCGAACTGACCCAGGGCTAAAATCATTTCAAGCACGGGTGCTTTAACCACAAAGTCCAATAAACCTTAGGTTAGTTCTTGTGGACCTTAAAAACCTTTGCTAGAGACTGAGGCTAAAGCTAGACAGATTTGGATCTTGATTGGTACTAGAGTACCTTTTAGGCCTATGGTCAACATTCTAACCTAATCTAAGCTCAAATAAAAAAGCACTTATCTAAAGCTATTAAGAACTTCATGGTCTAGAACAAGGGTTGAAACCTTAAGTTTTTGCTAAGGGACTAGCAAAAGCTAGGCATGGGGGTATGATGAGAACCTCATCATGAGCCATAACTAGCTCATTTTGACCCAATACAAAGGATAAAAGCTCCTACATAACTCAAGGAAAGGCTTAACTCAGAGAATTCTGAGTTTAAGGAGAAAACAAGTCATAAGGGGTAACAATGCAATTTTACCAGTATAATCTGCATACAGGGTAATTCAAGGTCCAAACATAGGTCAAAGCAACTTAATAAGAATAAAAGTGGGATGAGATGATCTAGCAAGGGCTACAGCAATTCCAAGGAACTAAATGATAATCTGTAACCCTAAAACAACCCACTTCAATTCACGAGGTTCGAGGCAAAGTAAAAATAGAATAAACCCTCTAAAATTCATAGAAAAATAATCTCTAGGGTTTAGAACCTTCAATTTGGCCTTCAGAACCCATGTTGACCTACATTGAGAACCATGCCCAATTAATAACTTAATCTGGGTTTTCGCATAAATTGACCTGTCAAACAAGGTTTAATATAGAAATAAAATTCACCATCAGATTCCTTAGGTCCTAATTAATCATGTATAAAAACTTGAGCCTAAGAAGAAACCTCCTTGACCGACTTTACACTTTGGTCCTCATATATTTACTTTTTGGCCCTCAACTTTTCAACCGTCGCATTTTGGCCCCTAACTCTCCTTCGTTCTTTGCATTCAGGTCCCCCCTGCAAAACCGGCCGGCACCATGCTCCGGCGACCTTGCGCGGAGCATGGCGCCGCGCAGGGTGAGGGGGAAAGCCTGGCAAGTAAACCAGGGGTGCCCTGCGTTGTCAGCCGTCGCAGGGACACCCCCCCTGGTCGCTGTAGCCCACCATACCGGCCGTGCGAACGCACGGACGGTATGGGTTTTCGTCTCCGGCCATCCTCCGGCGAGGGAGACACGTCGTCTCCCTCCGCCTCCCTCCCTGTTTTGATCCCTATAAATACCCCCCATCGCTCCACAGGCCGGGGCAGCTCGGATCTGACGGAGAAAATCCCCAACTTCCCTCCCTTCTCTCTCCGGCAGACGCTCACCAGCTCCGGCGGTTCCCCCCCTCCTCCTCTTCGCTCTGCCGCAATACCAGCAGCAGAGACTTCCTCCCCTACTCTTCCCGCGCCACGCCGTACCCAGCTGGCGCCTCTCCGGCTCTCTGCTCGCCGCCGCCTCCTTCCCTGAGCATCTTCTTCTCCGGCGACAGTCGATACGACTGTCGCCCTACTGCTCCCCCTTCGTCCCTGCAAGTAAGTTAGAACTACTTCCCTTCTTCTCCTCTTTCTTTCCCCGGTTCCAATTTGTTCAATTAAGCCCTCGACCGACCCTGACCATCGTCACCCCCTTCGTCTCCGGCCACCCTCCGGCGAGATGTTCCCATCGCTCCACAGCCTCACACACCTCGCCGACCCTCACCGAACCTCCGCCTCATCACACTGAGCACCCCCCACCCCTCCACTGCCACTCCACACCTCCGTAACGCTCCCCCGAACAAACCCATTCCTCCGGTTGCAGTCCAACCTAGGGCTGCCGCCAGACACCACCTTGCGGCCTACCGCGCAGCTCCTCACCTTCGCCGTGCCACGGCGAAGGTTCCCCAGTGGTTTGATCAGGCCGAGAGGCCATATTCGTGTCCGACAGGTTTTGAGGTTCGACCGCCATTAACGCACATTGAAGCAGCTTCTCCCGCGCTCCAAGCTTGAGGACTCCAGGTCTCCAGCTGCTGTGGAGTACGGGGAGTCTTGCGAAGGCAGCCAGCCAGCAACCTACGCAAATCGAAGCCGCAGCTGCAGAAGCCAGGCCGCGGTCTCCCAGCAGGCGCACGCGAGGAAAGGTCTGCGTTTAGTCCCACATCGGTAAGCCTCACAACCTTTCCACTGTTTAAATTGATTTTGTGCACTAGCCTTACTGCCTCAGCACACGGGGTGAGGTCCCCTTTCACCCGCCCGGTTACCCGGTCTCGTCCGCGCTCACGCCCCGCGGACCTGACCCGACCCGACTTAGACTGACCTGCACTCCTCGCCCACCACGCACGCCGGTGGGCCTGGACCCGGGCGTGACCCGAACCCGATTACCCGGCAGCTCTGGGAGAGCTTTCCCAAGAGTGGTTTCAGAGAGAGAGAGACGCGGGGGGGAGAGGGTAGAGTAGGTTTTGTTCTCTGACGTAAGCTCTGAAGTGTGCAGGCACAGGTGAAGAAGAAGAACCGCGGAAGAAGAAGGAAGCTGACTGTAGCAACAGGCAGTTTAAGTCGTCTGATTTGGAAATCAGACGACGTCCTGAAGGGAAAAGAAGAAAGACGGAGGGAGATCTGAAGAACAACAGAAGAAGGCGAGGCAGAGGAGAACACAAAAGAACAAGGGAAGAACTGAAAGAAGAAAAACAAAGAAGAAAGAAGAAGATCTGAAGAAAGACAGAAGAAAAAGGAGGAGCAGGAACAGCTGGAAGAAGAAGAAGAGCATCACCATTGCAGAAGAAAGACATCACCTCTGCAGACAAAGAAGAAGAAGATCTGAGACGAGGAGAAAACAAAGAGAAAAGAAGACAACAAATTCTTTCCCTCTCTCTTTCTTTATTTTTGTAAAAGAAACATGTATATCTCTAGAATACAACTTGCTCCCTGAGTTCGACCTCGGGAACTCTTTTATTTTCCGAGTAAAAAAATTATATTTGAAATGTTGGCAATAACTGGCTATACTACAACGCTCAAATAATGAGACGGTGGCTTCGAGAGATAACCGGGTTTTATTGTTATAGCGTTGTAGTATAGCCAGTTATTGCCAACATTTCAAATATAATTTTTTTACTCGGAAAATAAAAGAGTTCCCGAGGTCGAACTCAGGGAGCAAGTTGTATTCTAGAGATATACATGTTTCTTTTACAAAAATAAAGAAAGAGAGAGGGAAAGAATTTGTTGTCTTCTTTTCTCTTTGTTTTCTCCTCGTCTCAAATCTTCTTCTTCTTTGTCTGCAGAGGTGATGTCTTTCTTCTGCAATGGTGATGCTCTTCTTCTTCTTCCAGCTGTTCCTGCTCCTCCTTTTTCTTCTGTCTTTCTTCAGATCTTCTTCTTTCTTCTTTGTTTTTCTTCTTTCAGTTCTTCCCTTGTTCTTTTGTGTTCTCCTCTGCCTCGCCTTCTTCTGTTGTTCTTCAGATCTCCCTCCGTCTTTCTTCTTTTCCCTTCAGGACGTCGTCTGATTTCCAAATCAGACGACTTAAACTGCCTGTTGCTACAGTCAGCTTCCTTCTTCTTCCGCGGTTCTTCTTCTTCACCTGTGCCGATGTGGGACTAAACGCAGACCTTTCCTCGCGTGCGCCTGCTGGGAGACCGCGGCCTGGCTTCTGCAGCTGCGGCTTCGATTTGCGTAGGTTGCTGGCTGGCTGCCTTCGCAAGACTCCCCGTACTCCGCAGCAGCTGGAGACCTGGAGTCCTCAAGCCTGGAGCGCGGGAGAAGCTGCTTCAATGTGCGTTAATGGCGGTCGAACCTCAAAACCTGTCGGACACGAATATGGCCTCTCGGCCTGATCAAACCACTGGGGAACCTTCGCCGTGGCACGGCGAAGGTGAGGAGCTGCGCGGCAGCCGCAAGGTGGTGTCTGGCGGCAGCCCTAGGTTGGACTGCAACCGGAGGAATGGGTTTGTTCGGGGGAGCGTTACGGAGGTGTGGAGTGGCAGTGGAGGGGTGGGGGGTGCTCAGTGTGATGAGGCGGAGGTTCGGTGAGGGTCGGCGAGGTGTGTGAGGCTGTGGAGCGATGGGAACATCTCGCCGGAGGGTGGCCGGAGACGAAGGGGGTGACGATGGTCAGGGTCGGTCGAGGGCTTAATTGAACAAATTGGAACCGGGGAAAGAAAGAGGAGAAGAAGGGAAGTAGTTCTAACTTACTTGCAGGGACGAAGGGGGAGCAGTAGGGCGACAGTCGTATCGACTGTCGCCGGAGAAGAAGATGCTCGCGCACTATGCCGCACGCTTGTGGACCACGAGAAGAGAGCTCACAGCAACTCTCTCTCCCCCCCCTCTCTCAATCGAAGATGGGATGCACCCGCCTCTAGATTCATGTCGCTCGGAGCGCAGTCCTTAGGAAGGAGGGAGGGGTTGGTGCAGTGTTAGAGGGGGGGGGGGGGTTATAGTGGGTATTTAGGGTTATGCGGGGCCATAAAATTTGCAGGTTAGGCCCCACAATCCTAATTCTTTCACATGGGATCCTCAAGGCAAACTTAGGGGTGAACAATTGCGCATCACCCCTCTAAGAAAGGAAAAATTGTGGGGATCCCTATGTGAATAACCTATGCGCAGAAAATTGTGATAAAACCCCTGGGACTAAGGAGAACTCCCCGAGATCAGCAAACACTATAATTAACATGCAAAAATTACGATAAACCCCTTGGAGTCTAGAAAATGATAATGCGACCCTCAGGTGTTTGTTTTGATGCATGAAAATTGCAAGGACCTCCGTGAAGACTCGAAAAACTCACGACGACCACCAGGGTCAAATCATTTCAGCCTCTAATCGCATAAATCCATATAAAACAGAAACATGTCATTGCAATTGGAAATACGTGAAAGTTTTGAATTTATAATATCGAACTCAAATGATTTTACAAGTATAATCGAGAGTTCGAGTCATTCGTAGAAAGGCATATCAAGGTTTGGACAATGATAGGTGGTTGGATAGGTGTGTGATGTGGCCGACCAATATAGAGGTGGTTAGGGCTAAGTTATGTATGATTTTTGGTATTGGAAATTGGATTTAGATTTAGGCTAAGTAGGAGGTCAAATGGGTTAGGGTTAGAAAGTTAAAGCTAGCCCAATTAAGGTCAATTGATTTGGCTCTGAAATGGAGCTTTAATTAGGGCTGGGCTTGGTACCTACAAAAACACAAATACATACATCAAGGAACCAAATATAGCTAAGCAAAAATATTACAATAAAATCCTAAAAATGTAATATTTACAAAATAATGCAGAAATGACCAAAATGACATAATCTAAAGTAGTTAATCCTAAAATGCCCTTAAACTAATCTAAGTTAGGTAGGAATTATATAAATAAATGAGTTCATCAATCTCAACCCTTTGTGGATCATAATGGGGCTTCTCCGATTGTCCCTTAGCATCCAAGGGATGAGTGAAGTCATACCCATCAATGGAGCTCTTGGGGGTATGTGTATAGACCCTTAAGATCCTCCATGATTGAAATGACCCTTGGCCAAGGGTCCCCTTTGAGTTTCAAGCTTTCCAAGGGGGTTTTCGGAAGTTTTTACGCCCCAATATTTTACCCCATGTACCCTATACCAAGTTACAATTTCATGGGGGTCAAACCCACAGTTTTTGCCCATCACAAACTCTACCCAACACCACCTTAAAAACACCCCTCGAAACCTCACTCCCTACCCCACATTACCCTCAGGCGACGTGCCCTCCCCATTTCCAGCGAGAGAGGGAGGTAAGCGAGAGAGAGTGAAGAGAGGAGGAGTCGCGAGAGGGAGGGGGAGCTCATGACCGAGCTCTAGCGACGCACGGGCGCGAAGTAGTCACGGCGTGGCAGCCACACGGAGCTGCACAAGGGCGGAGCAAGCAGCAGCTCGCAACAAGGTTGGCAAGCCAAGGCGGAGCTCCGACCACACATGGGTTCCGAGGGCACTACACGAGGCCGAGGTTGCACTACAGACGACTCAGCGTAGGAGAGAAGTAGGTCTGCTGCATGAGAATGAGGAAGACACTCATTTTAGACATCCGGGTGGGGTATCAGATGTCCGGAGTGGACCTAGGATAGCTAGGACACCTGCTGGACGTCTGAGGAAGAGAGGCAAGACATTCGAGTAGTCTCTCAGACATTTGATACGAGATCCAGGCGGGCTCTGGACAGGCCAGCAGTCGGTTCAGTCAGACCGAACCAACCCGGCCCGATTCAAGTGAACCAGGAAGGGTTTTTGGGTCAGTTCAGGGCCCAAACAAGGTCTGATTCTGCACAACAACTATCGTTGGAAAGCTCTTGGAATTTCCTGCATACTAGAATCAATTCTACACTGTTTTAAATTGTCTTAGCACATTGAAATATCGGTCAAAGTGTTTAATGCCCCTTTTGACCATTGATTTGGTAGGCTCTGAGTCTGGGGCACGTGCGAGACCTTCGGGGACGTCCAAGTCAGTTCCTCTTGCCCCCATACCTCCCGTACATCTAGGTAGAGTGGCCTTTCTTGTTCCAATGCGGTTAGTTCCATTTTAAATGTATGTTACAAGTAGCTACTTAATGAATTATTACGATTTCTGCAAATGTGATCTGTGAATGAAATTGAAAACTGCTTTGTCTTATAGACATACACACATGCATGCCCTAACTCTTAATATATGAGCTTTATACTTATTATACATGTGAGTAATGATTAATTCTTGTTATGAGGAATGATGACCTTGACGATTGAGATCAATGCTTTTACTGTAATAAACTTACTTGTCTACTTCCATGTTTGAAATCTAAATATGAATGAAGATGCATGTTATTTACTAGTGTTTGAAATAGAATCAAAGGAATTATAAATGAACCGTAGGGAGAACTAGAAGAATAACTTATCTGCTATAGTATGAAACTCTGATAATGATGGAATGATTTTCCTAATGTGAGACACGACTGTTGGTTGGGTTCTGGCATGGAGTGAGCTGACCCTTGTGTACGCACGTACCGAGGAGAGCTAATCACCCCTTGTGTGGGAAGATAGCTAATCTTCCCTCGAGTTGGGACCCAGGGTAGGAATGGCCTTCCTACAGTGACTCTTGTTAGGCCCATAGGACCAACCGGGATAGTCAGGTGAGGATTCGCAAACAGGTGAGGGGCACAGCCCCTATTCTGTTCTATGTTGTACGACTTAGAGTGTACTCGTTAGAGGAAATAACTGATCGTGTGCTAGTGCGGGGTAGTCTCCCATGCGTTTATCACATGTACCGTAGTCACCGCTACATTGCGACTATGACCCTGAGATGGTAGACCGGGTGTAAGACAAACACGAGGTGTTCTCTCAACCATGAGAGCACCACGTGCACGTTCTGTATCGCGGGAAAAACTACAAGAAGATCGTTCCGTTAGGAAACATATGAACCAAGAGATAATGGGACCCTTTGCTAAAATATCTGAAAACACTAAACAACTAGTACTTAGAAATAAAAACAAAACATAAAAATGTGTGAAATGTTTACTGTTGCCTGAAATATTTACTGCTTTTAGTTAAATTGGATTAGTTGATTGTACGATTGCCACTCTACTCAGCTTTTGCTAACTCCGATCACTTGTATCCAGGACAGGGAGGTGAATAACTAGTCCCACCGGCTACGAAGGGAGCTGGGCCTAGCCAAGCCCAACCTTAGTCATTCTATTTCTTTTTTGCTATAGGTTGACTCTACTTTTGTTGTTGTGAGTATCTTTTCGAAACCATTAGTTCAGTTTCCGTTTCTAGTATGTTGTGATGGTTATGTCGTAATTGTGTTATTCTCTTGTGAAAATGTTTTTCAATTATAAATACTTTACATATTTCAGTCTTTTATTCATTTTTCTAGTTATACTACATGTGTGGAAATTATTACGGGTTGGTATATTTCTCGTTGGACGACTGGATTTTAGGTTAGTCAAAGCGATCTAACCTAAGTTCCACATGGAGCTGATTCAGATCGTAACAATGATCAAATGAGGGTTACTTGATTACTGCTGTAATGCTGCCCTTAACTAGTTTATTAGTCTTTAGCATAGTCAACTAAGCGGATATCATAACAAAACTATTACTTGTTTTTAGCATGACTTTCACATCCAATTGACACCATACTTCTTCCTACACATTCCACTCTTCATAAAGAATATATTCGATGAGTAATCTTAAAATTTTAACAACTAGATTTTCAAAAGAAATGTATAGAGTCATAAATTTTCTAGAATTTTCTTTTAATATGCTCACTCTAAATTTAGTGGACTAACAATACAATTCCCTCCCTTGTCACCTCTTAACTAGTTGATCATTATCTAAACTAATTGTAGAAGCAAAGTAGGCTCTCTTTCACTTTCCTTTTCTAATTGACTCCCACGTAACTAACCAACTTCACTTTTCATATTATTAGTGATATACCCTCATTTCGTTCCGTTTATAAACTTTCACACACTTAATTATAATATATAATTTGACTAAACATCAAAAAATTTACTTTAATAAAATTTAATATATAATTTAACTTTAATTTACATTAAATTTGATGACTAATAATAATATAAATTATAAAAGTATTGTCGAATTTTGAGAAAATAAAATAGCAAGAGCCACAAATAATTTTTCTTAATTGACAATCATCCGATTAATTTTGAAGTAAAAAATTATGACAGTGGAGCTTCCATAAAATTTATTTTTAGGAGAAAGTAAATATTTTTTTCATAGAATTTAGTTTAGCGGGAAGGAATTTTTTCGTGGGACTTCTTTTATACGTTACGGGTAAAACTTACAATGATAAAAGTGTCATGCTCCTAAGAAACTAAATTAATTACTTGGAAGAGGAGATATTTTATTTTTTTATGATTAGTTGGATCGGGGAAGGAGGGGTTTTTTTTCTTTTGTTTAATAATGAGATAAGCAAATTTGATGATTAATAATAATATAAATTATAGGAATATTGTTAAATTTTCAAAAAAATTATATCAAAACCCACATATGATTTTTCTTAATCGATAATCATCCAATTAATTTTAGAACAAAAATATATAACAGTGGAGTTTTTCATGGGATTTATTTTCAGGAGAGAGTAAATATTCTTTCATGGAATTTGTTTTGAGGGAAGAGATTTTTTCATGAGATTTTTTTTATATGTTACGAGTAAAATTTATAATGATAAAAATGTCATACTTTTAAGAAGTTAATTAATTACTTAGGTCATGAGAGGGGATGTTTTTTTTTTCTATTGGGATGATGTTACTCCGAGGAGAGGAGAGATTTTTATTTTTTTTATGGTAGGATTACGTTAATTAGATTAGGTGATGAGAGATTTTTTTTTTTTTTAATATAATGGCACGTAGCGTGAAGAGCCAGTCCTCACTCTCTTTTAGATAAGAAGATAGATTTTCAAATCCCTAGTTGTTTAAGTCTTAAAATTTGCCCTTCAATTCTTCAAGGTTCTCAGGGTTCTTATAATGTAACTCGTAGTAGTTGTGCTGACTTTGGAGGAGTGTGTTAAGACCAATATATGTGATTAAAATCATAAACTGGGTTTCTTGTTATTTCAAAAGAAACCTTTTAATTTGAATATTCTTTTTGTTGCCACTTCTCATTAAGTAATTACTTACATTTCTCTTTGGAACGACTAAGCATCAAGAAGCACATAGGTAGTTAATGCTGGTTCTCTGCAAGTGAAATGGTAGAATCCTCTTTCTAAGTGCGTCCCACCCCCGACCTGATTAGATTGAGTTAGGTTAGGTTAAGAGTTATAATTGGTTGGGCTGAATTGAAATTTTTCCAACTTGATAAAAAATAGGTTATGTTGGATTTAAGGTTTAACCAATTCAACCTAACCTATAATTTGATACAACGTGATTTATGATTGTGTGTGTATGTATGTATATATGTATACACACACATATATATTTATATATGTATATAATAGGTAAGGGGAGTCAAACTCTCCTAACCTAATATCTCTCAAATGGGAAGCTCCCACCCAACTGTCAGAGGCGTAGGCGAAGTTGCAAAGATCAAGGCACTTACGTCGTTGAGGTTGTCAAAGCATGTGAGGGAGAAGGCTAGGGAAGAGGTGATTCTTGATGTTGTTTTATTCTCTCTCTTAGTGTATTTTGTGTTACACTTTTAAGGAGAATGAGTCAAAAACTTGGTTAGCTAAAAAAGCTCTACGCAATGAAGCTTCATCTTGAGTATGAGTGTGATTGAATAGACTTTTTGTTTGAATTTTTTTTTGAATTGTTATATATAACTTGTTAAATTCAAGTACCTTGCAAACTCCATTGTATTAAGCCTTTTTTGTCCTACCTGGTAATAGAGTTTTTTTTTTTATCATTGACCAAGCTTTAATATTATCAATCTTTTGTTTAATCATTCTTATTTCATTCCTTACTCTTCAAGACATAGGAAGTATATAAAAGACAAACATAATGGTTGACTAGTCAATAAACCGCTTAACTCGACCCAACCCGACCTAATTTATGAGTTGGGTTGGATAGTGTAATAGATTGGGTTGGACTGAAAAAATCCTAACCCACAAACTATAGATTGGATTTGAATTAAATCCCAACCCAACCTATATACACCCCTACTAAAATGACCCACATAGCCTCATGTTAAGGTCCGTTTGACTCAACTGTACCACCTGTTAACTACCATTTATCACTTGTCCCGCAACAAATTAGCTACAACATATTTGCCCTTCCAACAAGACTAGCTGCATATTAAGGAATATCTTTCCTTTCATTCCAGTAGTCCACCAAATACCAAAGTATTGCATCCATAGGGCTAACCTCCACTAATATCTTCTGCACCATGTCCCTTAAATCGCAACAAAATGGACCCCTGTAGAACCTCCATGCATCACCAATGTAAGAACCAAGAAGAAATTCTAAATTAATTTTATACAGGTACGTCCGTGGTCAACAAAGTGAGGTTCACCCAGATTCACAGAAGTTATAATGATTATGCAGTTAAAGCGAAGGTGAAAACTGATTGTACTGACCATTTTTTCTTAACTACTGTAGGTGAAATGAATGGGTAATTATGTAATTCAAGGTAAGCCAAGCGCTGATGTGTAAATTTCTTTGTTAGAGGCAACTTTTACTCTGATGTCAAGATCCTCTACACAAGTCACAAGGCTACGGAAAGTACTTCCCTTGTCACTTGTCGTTGGGATAGAAGACCAATAACTCCAACACAAACACCTGTTTATGCAAGTGGGTTATCATCCAACATGGTGTTCACCATCAGCTTTAAACCGTAGGTCTCATCAGGATGCCTCTCAAACCCCGGCAAAAGTTTCGCATGAGACTTGTATGAAACTGCTTTGATGTAACATGAATAAAATGGAGCATACATGCTACTAAAAAATGTTAAAAATGTAGGTTGTGGGGCTGCTGGTTGTAGTTGGCTTCTTTCTTTTTGGCTTTTTTTTGACAGGTGATCTGGAATCCTTAAAGATATTCTTTACTCGGGCTTGCTCCAAAAAAGAAAAGCACTAATGGTGAAAATCATGCGGATAGACCTTCTTCTGTTTCTTCTTCTTCTTCTTCTTCTAAAGTGGCATGATGCACTAAGGGACGATACAAGGAAAAAGAGTACCAATGTAAAAGAATCATATTAATATCATTCTCATCTAGATTTGGTATGTAACTTATCAAGATAAGAAACATTAAATTTAAAACAAAAATGTGTAAAGAAAAGCCATCATGGCTGCTGGGAACACAAAACCTAGACTGGGACAAACCAGCTACTATCTAGCAAAAAGGAAATGGAACTCCATTTATTCACAGATGTCAGAAATGCTGGGAGGATCGAGGGTTCATCGGTGAGAACTCATCTCTTGAATAAAAGGGATGAGCCTTTGGGTACCTAAAAACAAGGCATCTGCAAGAATAACAAGTCCAACCTGCAAAGCAGAAACAACAAAGAGGCTCAAGTTATTTTGATTCTTAGATTGGCACCTTCCACGGTTTCATAATAAGCAACTATTTTCCAAGGAGATGAATTGAGTACCAGGCGTGCAGTGAAGACGAATTGATAACCCCAGCCCTCTTTTGCAGCTAAAGCTCGTTGTTGATCAGTCCACCTGCAAACAGTAATTGGCCAACAAGCCATTAAAGGATTTTATTTGGCCTGGATGTAGCCAGTTTTATGTGGAGGGATGAAAATGGTTTGTTGCTGTAACATTGCTAGAAATGCCCTGAACATGGTTGGAAATTTTCAATCCAAGTTGCAAGACTTGGTTTTCAAAAACGATGATTGTAATAGCCTGAATTTCCAGTCCAAAATAGAATTTCACCAAACTCAAGTAATATTTTTGTTATGAAAAAAGTTATTTTTCTCATCAATTTGGTATTCCCATTTAATTTTATTTTTTCTTGGAACCTTGAATTAACATTTAGTTGACGTTGGTTTAAATTGGATCTTTCCTGGCATGTCATACGTGGAAACTTCAAAATAAAGCAACAATGGTGGAAACTTTGATAGATAGTTGGATCAGAATGAAAATGTGACAATTCTATCCAGATAGAGATGCAAACCACTACAGCCACAGATTGTATAGTGGGTGGAACCAAGCTGGCTTCACAAAAAGGGGAAAAAAACTGCAAAGCAGCATTAATCTTCTTGTTCTTTGGATTAATCTTCTTATAAAGGCATAACTAGAACTAAAGGCTGCATGAAGCTCTTGAGTTGGAAGCATTGGCTGTGCTTCATCTCTATGTTCACCACAGGAGAAACAAAGCACCACCTTCTGGGTAGAAAATTACAAGGTGCCTCGGCTAAAAGGCAACTGTGTCTTCTTTGCAGACCTAATGGTACTCTGCCGCTTTGTTAGCCCTGGTGGGTGAGGTGAGAGGTGAAGGTAGTGGAAAGTGGCAATGGGTATTCAGAAAAAGTGCTAAACATGGTTTATTAGACAAAAGCAAGAAAACACCTAAGCTTGGTATATACTCTACAGCCTTTTGTTTGCTATAAGTATCAAATAATCCGCCCCTCTTTACATCAAACCAGATAGCAAATTCTTGGTTTCTAAAAAGTTGGCTACCATGTATAGTTTCTTTTGTGGACTTCCGATGAGTAAAGATTCCATTTTGCTTTCATTTTATAGGACAACTGCACACAGATTGTCTCTTGTTATGGTCTTCCGAGAATTGTTTTTCTGAAAAGGCCTTGTGAGAATTGTATTGTGGTGTAAACCAATACTCGGGGATAAAGGTGTGATTTAATCCCAGTGAACTGTCTAATCACACCGCATTCTCTACTTTTTCCATCATATGAATAAGCAGTGGGCTTGATGTGGTTAGCATATGAAGATCTTGCCATGTTTTGTTGTATTTTGGCAGCTCCAAGCATCATACTTTTATTGTATGACACCTTTTTTTTGACATCATGTATATAATAGCTTTTACCCTCACCAAATATGGTTTTTCTGTTCTTTCTTTGTTTATTTCTTTCAGGAACTGACTCCACTTCAATCATCGGAAAGAGATGGATTACAAGAAATATCAAGAATACAACAACCCTAAAGGCGAACAAAATCAGGCCTAAGGTGGCTGGAACACAAAATGCAAATGTGAACAAGGAAAATTAACGAGTTCAAGTGTTAAAAGTACACCCCTTCAGCTAAAAGCTCCATGCTGCAGTTGATAACATGCACCCTTGCAACAAAAGTGCAACAATCTATTGATCATGCATAACGAGAAAGCCAAGAAGCATGCCTGGTAAGAGTCTCACTTGTGTTGGTTCAATCTCAAGGGTGGCCCC
This sequence comes from Thalassia testudinum, assembly GCA_037157565.1. NCBI lineage: Eukaryota > Viridiplantae > Streptophyta > Magnoliopsida > Alismatales > Hydrocharitaceae > Thalassia > Thalassia testudinum. The sequence goes on from JAZHRO010000036.1 coordinate 142,584,828, forward strand.
ATCTGATCTTCAACAATGACTTCAGAAAAAGGAGAGAAGAAAAGAAAAGGAGGCTGTGGTTGTGATTGGCAAAGCTCAAGAAAACCACAATACAGAACCAAAGAACCGCCAAGCCTCCAGGCTGTCCATTCAAGGCAGATAATCAGACGTGAAGATGACCAATAATAGATTCAAGATCTGGCCATACCATCAGATCATATATTACCCCTCTGAACAAATACTAAACTGAAAGTACAATTAATAGCAGCTCCAAGGGGAGGCATCTTGGACAGATCAGCTAAACTGTGAGCAGATCCAGTCTGTCCAAGGAAGAATCGGTCATCCCCAACTGAGATCTCTCAATGAACCTCTCTTGGAGGATTGAAGAGCAGGATTGACCATGGAGGACAAACATCCTGGTGCTCCAAGGAATATGATGGAGGAGGAAGCCAACCATCAAGAGATGGCAGGGAGCACAGCCAATGATGAAGGCAGGGAAGGTTGGGGTGTAAAATCCCCAAGCCACTCCTCCCTCTCGCTGGCTACGGTTTTGTACCAGTGATGAGGGGATTCTTCGAGGCTTGTTTCGATTACCAGGATATTCTGAGACGACTTTAATTAAAAATGATTTTTACAGTCAATGGTACAAATATCACTGGAGTGACCAAATTAGGCATTAGGTGAAAGAAGGAATAACTCCCATCTCTCCTCCCACACTTCGTTTCACATTCTAGGGCGGCCCCTTTTACACAAAACTCATCCAGAATTATCATTCCATCAATAATGAAACCCACTCCATGATTCTACCGAATATATTAATATACTTACAATATAAAAATAGCATAAAAGAGATTATTTCCTAGTGAAATAATGTTATTTTTTATGCTCGATACTTGTATCCGAGGTCAATGAACAATGGTCTCTGACTGAATTTGTGCCAGTATTTGGGGCCACAGAACATTACAACAATGGAGTAACCACTTCCTTCACCAGATTATTGGCCAACAGTCACAAAAGTAATAGCCAAATATAAATATTGATACGGTAAAATATCTTTACAAAATTAAGAAATTACTATACAGTCTACACAGGCCAACACATATTATCATATCTAATTTCCTCAATATTTTATTGTTGGACCCCTTTGGTCTACTATGTTTTTATTCTTACATAAGAGTGAGTTTATAATCTTTTTTCTTTCTTAAAGTTGTGTTGTAATTGTCCCACCTCTCTCTCTATGTAAAGAGAGGTAGGGTTACCAAATAACCTGATTTGCATCATTATTCCAACTTGGTATCAAAGTCGCGGTTCTAGATCGGAGCGCTTGATATCCCACACAAATAAGCCTCCAAACCCCACCGATCTCCTCTCTCTTCCTCACCGGCTGCCCTCACCATCGGCGTCACTAGCGCCACCAGCGCCATCATTGGTGGTGGTCCCAGGTCACCAGTGGCATCACCTGATCACCCAGCACCACCGTTGTTGGTCATGACCTCTACTGCTAGGCCTGATCTTGACATCGAGGGTAGGGATGTAAGTTTTGGTAAACCCAATCCCAACCCAACCCGAAAAGAATGGGTAAAACCCAACCCTAACCCAACTGGGTTTGGGTATCCAAAAAACCCGACCAGGTTTGGGTATGGGTATGAGTATCGAACTATACCCGATTACCCGACCCGAGTACCGGAATAAAATCCTAATTTACCCGAGATATATAAGTCTCATCCTAAGTCTCTCATTCCCCTAACTCTAATCTCCCTCGCCATTCCCTCCATAATTTTGAAGGTTGGGAGTCCTTTGGAAGCTTCCATTAAACATTTATTTTAGAGATGGGAATCTTTTTATTTGAAATGCTCTTATATTTTATCTTTATATTTTTTTGTTTTTAGTTTTTGATGTATTCCCCTTGAAGGGCTTTTTTTTTAATAATTTTAGTGTGGATCAATAAAATTGGAGTAGCCTGAGTTCCTATGTTTCGAACTTGTTAAAACTAAACAATTAATTAATCATGTTATAGATTTTCTTTCCTTCTTTAACTCTAATTTGGCCATGATTTGATTGTAAGATCAATTTATAAATGAGTACCCAATAGGTAAATGGGTATGGGTATGGGATTAGATTTTTGTACCCGATGGGAAAATGGGTAGGGTACGAGTATGATTTTTGCAAATGGATATGAAAATGGGTTTAGTCGAACCCAACCTGTTTACATCCCTAATCAAGGGCATAATCAAGGTGGTTATATAGCATCTTTAGATGGCCATCTCCTGTCATCAAGTTTGCTTGTAGTTACACCATTATGATCTAATTAAAAAAAATAAATAATTTCTTCGAACACTATGATCTACCTTGATTCAGAGTTTGAGTTTTGTTACGTGGTGGATTTGTGGTTCTACTGTAGTAGTATGGCCTCCTCTGATGTTGAGCCAAGTACCCCTACCACACAAAGAGTGGCAGATGATATAGTGATCATTGCATGGAGTGAGTATAAGAGACTACTACGAGATTTTAGCCATCATGATATGTTTCGAGGAGCCACGGAGTTGGGTTCTATTGCATATAACAGGAATCAGGGTAGTACTGAGTGACTTATTGATTCAAGTGCTTCACGACATCTCAGTGGAAATCGAGATTATTTCACCCATCTTAGATCTGTACCCGTAGGCAGGACAGGTTGCAGACGGCAAGCACTCCAGGATAGAAGATCAAGCAGAGGTACCAATAACGTCTACTTTGAAATTACCTGATGTTTTGTATGTGTCAGACTTCCCTATCAGCTTATCCTCAGTCAGTAAGATTACCAAGGATCTTAATTGCCATGCTATCTTTGATGGGATGGGGTGCATCATTCAAGACGAACTGACAGGGAAACGATTGGTAGTGGAAATGTAAAGGATGGAGTTTATCGTCTTGAACAGACTCCTAACCCGTGAGTACTCATTCTAGGTCGAAAGCCTTGTTTGAGTTGTTACAAATGGATGTGTGAGGGCCGAGTTGGATATCGATAGGCAGGGTCATCGTTACTACTTACTAGTTGATTTTTCACGATTATCGTAGGTGTTTCTATTGAAGAATAAGACAGATGTTGAATCTATCATTAAGCATTTCATGTTGGAGATCAAAAATCAATATTCAGCTGCTATTAAGGTAATAAGATCTGATAATGCACTTAAGTTTTGCACCACCAAGTCGTCTGCTTTCTACAGGTCTCATGGGATAGTGCACCAGACTACTTGTGCTCTCAACAAAATGATGTGATTCGGTAACTAAAAGGAAACAACAACATCTGCTAGATATGGCCCGCACTTTGTTGATTCATCACAATGTGCCTTCATTATATTGGGGAGATGCAGTTCTTATTACTTGTTATTTAATTAACAGAATGCCCAGTTTAGTGCTTCATGAACAAATTCCTTAGCACATATTACATCATGAGCAAGAGCTTTTTCACATGCCACCACAATGTTTGGTTGTGTTGCATTTGTTCATTTTCTTTCTCTAGGTCGAGACAAGCTTGCACCACAGATAGTTAAGTGCTTGTTCTTGGGATATTCTTGGACTCAGAAAGGATATCAATGCTTGGATCTCATCACTGGCAAGCACTATGTGAGTGCTAATATTACCTTTCATGAGTCAATTCCATGCTTTTCTACAGCTACTTGGAGTCTATCTCTTGAGGTTATGGAGGACCCATGCTTATACCTCCAATTCCCTTAAAGAAGATACCTATTTCTACTCCCCTGACTACTACGACTAAACCTATGAAGTTTTCTGAGCCTACTATTACCTACAAGTGCCTTCACAGTACTTTCCAGATGCCACCCTCCCCAGCAACCACACAGACATCTTTGCATACTAATGTTACAGTACCTAGTGGTGATGCTACACGTCCTGAGGAGATTTTTGCCTCAAATCTAGTATAAAAGGATCTGGTAGATGATCTTGACCTTCCAATTGCTGTTCGGAAGGCACCTCGGAGTTGTGCCAGATATCCAGTTACAGGCAGTCTGTCTAATGAAGGGCTTAGGTCTGCTTTTGGGAGCTTCTGTCATCCTTTTCAGCCACTTACCAACAAGCTATGCTCGATCCAAAGTGACGCCAGGCTATGAAGGATGAAATGGTTGCTCTTACTTCATGTGGTATTTCAGATCTCACACCCTTGCCAAAGGGGGCTACAATAGTTGATTGCATATGGGTGTTTGCAATCAAATACAGCCCAGATGGGTCAATTGCAGGATACAAGACCCTCCTTGTTGCCAAAGGGTTCACCCAAACATATGAGGTGGACTTCTTTGACACTTTCTCACCTATAGCTTAGCTTCCTACAGTACAGATTCTGATTTCGGCAGTAGTTTAGCGAGATTGGTACCTTCATTAGCTTAATATGAAGAATGCTTTTCTCTGAGGATTTACAGGAGGAAGTATACATGCAGCAGCCCGCCAACTACGGGGTTCAGGGGGAGCATGCATACGGATTGTAGAAGGCCATTTATTACCTCAAGCAGAGTCCCCACGCTTGGTTTCAAAAATTATCCCAAGTAGTGGAGTCTGTTAGTTTTCTGAGGTCGTGTGCAGACCATTCCCTATTTGTCAAGAAGACAAGGAGGGGTGTTACTATTCTTTTAGTCTATGTGGATGGCCTGATATTACAGGAGATGATTCTGAGGGGATAGCTGAGATCAAAAGATGCCTGGTTGAGCAATTTGTGATGGACTTAGGACCATTGAGATACTTTCTTGGGACAGAGGTGCCTCGCAGCAAAAGTGGCATTCTTGTGTCTCAGAGAAAGTATACTCTAGATGTATTGCGAGAGGTTAGAATGTCTGGGTGTCAAGCCAGCAAATATACCTATGGATCCAAAGACACTTGTATGATGATGAGGTTGAGGCAGTAGAGACAGCTTGTTGGGAAGTTGTTGTACCTTACCATCACCAAAGCAGACATATCTTTTGCAATTGGCAGATTGAGTCAGTTTATGGCCAAGCTCACTAGACAGCACTAGGATGCAGCTATGATGATCTTTAGATATCTCAAGAAGGCTCCAGGGCATGGTCTTCTGTTCATCCATGGCAGCCGTGGGCTATTCAGATGTAGATTATGTGAAGTGCCACCTTGATCGAAAATCCACTACAGGTTTTTGTACTTGGCAATCTTGTGACCTAGGAGAGCAAGAAGCAACCGGCAGTCTCTAGGTCAAATGCAGAGTTAGAGTATAAGGCGATGGCCCAAACTATTGCTGAGATGATGTGGATTCGGTCTCTCCTGACTAACTTGCATGTTGAGATAGATGGTCCCATGGAGATGAAGTGCGATAATCGAGCAACTACTTACAAAGCCAACAATCCTATGTTTTATGAGTGCACAAAACATGTGAAAGTTGATTGTCACTAAGCTAGAGATATTATCCAGATAGGGCTACTCTACATCACTCCAATATCTTCTGATGACTAAACAACAAATATATTTACCAAGCCCCTTCCTAGAACTAGCTTTGATATCTGTTGTTTCAAGCAGAGCATGATTGACATCTATGCTCCAACTTGAGGGGAAGTGTTGGACCCCTTTGGTCTACTATGTTTTTATTCTTATGCAAGGGTGTGTTTGTAATCTTTTTTTTTCTTGGAGTTGTGTTGTAATTGTCCCACCTCTCTCTATACATAAAGAGAGGTAGAGTTACCGTTAAGATACAATCTAGTTATCTTTTCAGTCATTTTTGTACTATTAATTTATTTATTTTATATTTCTCTCTGGTTCTCTGATATAATTTACCCAACACCTCTCTCTATATAAAGAGGTGTAAGGTTTACTATTGGAATAAGATTTTTTGTTCCATCCCACTTGGTATTAGAGCGACGATCCTAGATTGACGCTCCGGTATCCCACCGAAATAAACCCCCAACCCGTTCCACCGAAACCTTAATTGCCTCCTCCACGTCGTCCACACCACCACCACCTCCACCGACTATAGCAAAGCTGACTGAGGGCTCCACCGACAGCAAGCGGTGATGCAAAGGGACTTCGCTGCCTCTACGACAGCGTCGTGGCCCACATCCAGCGGGTCCCTTAACACTACTCTTAGGTTGTAGGCCTTGATTTGCGGCAGCGACAACAGCAACACCAGGTCCCCCACCGGGCAATAGCGTCATCGGTGGGTCTGGTCTGACTCGACACAGCGATGAGGAGATAGCCTTCCTATTGAAGGCCACTAGGGGGTCCTCTTGACCGTAGTGTTCCCCTTCTACTTGTTGGAGGGCTACTATGCTTGTCTAACGTGATTTTCAAGGAAGTAATCGCTTGGATTTCATGTTAAATCACTCTCTTATGTGATCTATGATGATTCTGCAAATCTGAAAATTGAATTTCAGATCTGATGTTGGCGTCTTCCCATAGTTTTGGAGCATCATGGCCTCGTCGGCATCATCCGAGATGACATTGGAGACAAGTCAGGGGAGTGTGAACTACAAAAACCCGTTCTTTGTCCCTATTATGAAGTTGGATGAGACCAACTATGTTCGTTGGTCTCAAACATTCTTGATGACCATTGAAAGTCATGACAAGGAGCATCTCTTACTTGAGCCTCAAAATAAGATCAGGAAGTACGCCTCATGGAAGGATAACGCTATGGTGAGAGCGTGGATCATGAATGCCGTCTCACCACGAATTGGAGATGGTATCATGTATTATAGAACTGCCAAGGAGATGTGGGATACATTACATGGCACGTACTCCCATGAGAAGAATTCCAGCAAAGTCTACCAGCTTTATAATGAGATGTTTTCTCTTAGACAGGAGGGACAACCCTTGACGTAGTAGTACGCTACGTTGAAAGGGCTTCTGGAGAAGTATAATGCGTGCAAGCCTGTGTGCACGTGTGGTACTCAACAGGGTTACCGTAAGGAGACAGCAGTCCTGCACTTCCTTTCTGGGTTAAGCCTAGAATATGACTCTACGTGCTCTTAGATCTTGACATTGTCGGAGCTTTCTTCTCTTGAAGAGACTTATAATCAACTTAGCCAGATCACAGTGGCTACTCCTACTCTTGAGATCACTAGACAGACCTCTGCGTTGGTTGTTGGTGGGGGTCAAGGCACTAGGGTTTTCCCTCTACTCGTAGGCATTGTGGTAGAATTGGTCATGTAGAGGCTACATGCTAGTCTAAGCATGGAAGACCTCCCGTTGCCAATCAGGTTGTTGCTCCTTCTGAGACAGAGTCTGACATAGTCCCACAAGCTGAGTATGATGCTGTGGTGCAAAGGCTTGCTCAGATCACTCAAGAGACTCCATCTTCCTTTTCAGACATTGTTGCCATTGCCTCCTCAAGTACAGGATATGTTTTTGTTGTTTATGATAAGTCTACTTAAATGGTAGATTCTGATGCTTCTCAGCACCTGAGTGGCGATCACAATAGCTTTCAGCACTTTCAATCTGTGCGTCCTGGTAAGACAATTTAGGTAGCATATGGGAAGCATACCAGAGTTGATTGTCAAGGGGAGGTGTCGGTTAACCCCAATATGAAATTGCCGAATGTTCTATTTGTTCTGGATTTTCCTATGAGTTTTGTTGTGATGCATGTATGAGGGGATACTCTTGTTATTTTGTTTTACGTTTGGTCCGATTTGTTATTTTCCTACGTCTCCTCTCTTATAAAGGAACGTAGGGTTCCTAGTGGAGAATAGACTTAACAATTATCTCCTACTTGGTATCAGAGCCAAGGCTCTGGTATCCCACCTTAAACCCTAGCCACCATCACCCTCACCTCAATCTCGCCCCCAACACCTCTGCTCTTGAGGGTCTGCCGTAGGCTTACCCACCACCGCCGCCTCCTCCACGCCTCCGGCTCACCGTTGAGGGCACACAACAGCGACATCAAGCGGCGCGTGCATTGCCTTTGCCCTCCGCCTGCACGCAGCACCTTCTACTAGGCGACGACGCTCCCTAGGGCAGCATATGCTCCTCTCGCCTCGTAGCGCACTGCTACAGGGCAAGAGCAGCCAACCGGCGACCGATCTCCCTCGCCAGCCTCTCCTACAATGGCGATGCAAGTCGCAAGGGTCGGATCTGGCATCCTAGCGGCGGCGCTACTGTTGTAGGGGTCAGCGGCGGCAGCGAGGTCCATCTGCACGAGCGACGACAGGAACTAGCTTCCCGTTGCTGTTTCTGCTCTTCCAACGGCAGAGGTTGTAAGGGGGACTTTGGGGGGCTTGCTCAAGGATCATCCGTGTGTCTTGTGTGTTGATTCTTGCACAAGCCCTCTCAGTAGCGATTGGCATGTGATCTAGCATGTCTCTAGTCTAGATCTTACACCAATCATTCCCTCTCCTTCAGACTTTCTTCATGATTTCAGATATGATTTTCTAAAATTCGTCACGTCTTTCGAGCTTTTATGGTATTGCAAGGCACAATGAGTTCACCAGGTAGCTCAGAGGTGACATCGGGTACCGTTATAAATGTAGGCAACACAAAAACCTGTTCGTCACTCCGATAGTGAAGTTGGACGAAGCCAACTATGCGAGGTGGTCTCGCACTTTCCTGATGCCAGTTGAGGGCCATGACAAGGAGCATGCTCTCCTTGAAAAAGAGCTTGAGTAGAAAACTGGCAAATATGCCAGTTGGAAGAAGGATGATGCCATAGTCCGTGCCTGGATCACGAACTCTATTGCTCCATCGATTGGAGATGGTATCATGTACTTTGCCACCACCAAGGAGATGTGGGATAATCTCTGCGACATGTTCTCCAATGAGAAGAATTACAACCGAGTCTTCCAGATTCACCATGACCTAGTCAATTTGAGGCAAAAGGAAAGTCTCTCGCTCAGTACCACACTGTATTCAAGGGGATGGTTGCCAACTACAATGCTTGCCGCCCGGTCTGTACTTGTGCTACCCAAAGAGTGTATAGGAAGGAATATGCCGTGTTACAATTCTTACAGAGGCTCAATATGGAGTATGAAGGCACCTGTTCTCAAATGTTGACCCAAGCCTCTCTTCTATCTCTGGAAGAGGCCTATAGCAGGTTGAGCCGTCTCAATGAGATCTACTCCAAATGTCCCAGGACAAAATACTGCTTGGTCACTTTCAGCAGTCGTGGAGGATCCTCCACACGAGGTAGGGGGCATGGTCGTGGACAGAGCAGTCGTCAGCGCACCACCTGTACCTTCTGTGGTAAGGTGGCTCACATGGAGGCCTCATGTTGGGCCAAACATGGAAAGCCTGCAGTGGCGAATCAAGTTGTTCCAGGAGCAAGTGATCAGACCGAGATGATAACCAAGGCAAAATATGATGCACTTGCACACAGGTTGGCACAGTTGACACAGGAGATGCCTACTTCCTCAAAGAATGCAGCCTTCGCCACGTCCTTAGGTAATGGTTGGTTGGTTGACTCAGGAACATCTAGGCACTTGACTGGTGATAGGGATTGTTTCCAGAGTACCTGTAATCTTCCTCCAGGGAGGACGGTTCAGGTGGCTAATGGCCACTATTCGCAGGTTCAGGGTGAGGGGGAGGTCACTTTGTCTCCTAGCCTGCAACTCCCTGATATTCTTTTTATGCTTGATTTTCTTATCAGTTTACTATCCGTTAGTCGTATCATTAGAGATCTAAATTGCAGTGCCATATTTGATAACGTGGGTTGTGTCTTTCATGACAAACTCACCGAGAGGACGATTGGTAGCGGACATGAGGAGGGGGTCTACAGACTGGTCCAGACTCCTTTTGTGGCCAGATGTCAGGCAAGGATTACTCGCCGCGCTAAGACAGCTTTACAGTGGCATCGTCGACTTGGACATCCTTCCTTGGATCGGTTGAGATGGATCATCCCTCATTTGTCACCCACCATAGAGATCAAATGTGATGCTTGTCAGCTGGGCAAGCATCACCGCTCCTACTTGCCTAATACCATGACTGCATTGGCTGAATGTTTTAATTTAGTGCATATGGATGTTTGGAGTCTGAGTCAGATTCCAGATAGACAGAGCTATAAATTTTATTTGATTGTTGTTGATGACATTTCTAGATTGTCATGGATGTTCTTGCTTAGAAATAAATCAAAAGTTGGTGATGTTATTCAAACATTTATTAATCAAATAAAGACGCAGTTCTCCAAAATTGTTAAAGTTGTATGGTCTGATAATGCATTGGAATTTTGTATCAAGCAACTGGCCCTCTTCTATAGCTCCCTTGGCATTATTCACTAGACCTCCTGCCCTCATACATCTCAGCAGAATGGGGTGATAGAAAGGAAACACAGGCATGTTTTGGATATTAGTAGGACATTGTTGGTGAATCACAATGTCCCTTCTAGTTACTGAGGAGATGCAATCTTGACTGTATGTTATTTGATTAACCGGATGCCAAGCTCAGTTATACAGGAGCAAATTCCCTGGCAAGTGTTGTTTCCTGGTAGAGATTTATTTACTGTGCCACCCAAGATTTTTGGATGCATTTCATTTGTTCATCTTCTTTGCCCTGGTCAAGGCAAGCTCGCACCCCATGATGTGAAGTGTATTTTTTTGGGATATGGTAGAACCCAGAAAGAATATAGATGTTATGACCCGATTGCCCAACGACACCACGTGAGTCATGATGTCACCTTTCACGAGAAGAAACCCTACTTCTCCATGAGGGGTCATAACATGACAGATTCCTCAACCCCTTCACCGATGCCTATTCCTTAACTTCAGTTAGAGGATATCCCAATTACAGAGACAGAGGTTAGAGATGGGGTAGACGAGCACACTGGTAGTACCAGTGGATCAAATGATAGATCAAATAGTACACACCCCCTCTCTTCCACATCACCAATCCCTCCCCCCCAGGTATAGTCTAACCCTACTGATGTTGCTTCTAGTGACTCTTCTACAAGTCATGATACCCATTTTGATGATGCTGATTATTATCTTCCGAATGCCATAAGGAAAGCTCCTCGATCTTGCACCCACTACCAAGTCACTAATGCCCTTTGTATTGCGAATCTAGGAAGGAGCTTTGGCCAGTCCACCTCTGCCCTATCTAGCAATGAGATTCCCACTACATATCAATAGGCCATACTTCATCCAAAATGGCAACAGGCCATGGAGGAGGAGATGGTTGCCTTACAGTCACGACAGACATGGGAGGTTGTTCCCTTGCCACAAGGAGCAACATTGGTTGGATGCGCTGGGTTTCACTATGAAGTATCACCCTGATGGAAGCATTGTGAGACACAAAGCCAAGCTTGTTGCAAAAGGGTTCACCTAAACGTATGGGGTGGACTTCTTTAATACCTTCTCTCCTGTCGCTAGGCTCCCGACTGTTCGGATCCTACTCTCTGTTGCTGCTCACTATGATCAGTCACTACATCAGATGGATGTGAAGAATGCATTTCTATATAGAGACCCAGAGGAGGAGGTCTATATGCAGCAACCCCCGAGATACGAGGTTCAGCGGGAGTATGTGTGCTGCCTGAGGAAGGCCATATATGGCCTTAAGCAGAGTCTGAGAGCTTAGTTTCATAAGCTCTCAGAAGGTCTTCACACGATTGGCCTTCAGAGGTCTACCGCTGATCATTCATTATTTGTTCAGAAGACCGAAGGTGGGATAGTGGCATTACTTGTATATGTTGATGATCTGATTATGACAGGGAGCGATGAGGCAGGAATAGCAGAGGTAAAACAGACATTGCAGGACAGATTTGTTATGAAGGATCTGGGTGAGCTCAGATATTTTCTTAGGATTAAGGTGGCACGAGGCAAAGGTGGCATTGTCATCTCACAGAGGAAGTATGCTCACAATATCCTACGAGAGACTGGGATGCTAGGGCGAAGCTTGCAAGCATACCCATGGGACCCAAGGTGCACCTGTACGATGGGGAGTCTGCTACGGTGGATAGTCAATCCTACAGATAGCTAGTGGGCAAACTGCTATACCTTACCATCACGAGGTCGGACATTTCCCTTGCAGTTGAGAAACTTAACTAGTTTATGGATCGACCCACGAGGCAGCACTGGGATGCTGCCATGCAGGTGTAAGGTATTTGAAGAAGGCTCCAGGGCAAGGCCTAGTGTTTACCAGAGGAGCATCCATGAATGTGGTGGGATACTTCGATGCTGACTATGAAGGGTGTCTTCTGGATAGAAAGTCTACCACTGGGTTTTGCACTTTTGTTGCTGGGAATCTGGTTACATGGCGAAGCAAGAAACAAACCGTGGTATCCAGATCAAGTGCAGAATCTGAGTACCGCGCTATGGCGCAAACTACTACAGAAATGGTCTGGGTAAGGTCTGTACTTCATGATCTTCAGGTGCAAATGACTGATCCTATGGAGATGAGATGCGACATTTAGGCAGCTATGTTCATTGCAAACAATCTGATGTTTCATGAGCGGACAAAGCATGTAGAGATAGATTGCCACTACACCAGAGACCTCATCCAGAAGGAGATTATCTATACCTCACCGATTTTCTCTGAAGACCAGATGGCTGACATGTTCGCTAAACCCCTTGGTAGAAGTGTTTTAATACATGTTGTAACAAGCTGAGTTTGATTGGCATCTACACACTCCAACTTGAGGAGTGTTGTGATGCATGTATAAGGGGGTACTCTTGTTATTTTGTTTTACGTCCGATCCGGTTGGTTATTTTCCTACGTCCTCTCTTATAAAGGAACGTAGGGTTCCCGGTGGAGAATAGACTTGACAATTATCTCCTATTAGTTTATCTGTTAGCAGAATTACGAAAGATCTTAATTGCAGGGTGATTTTTTATAATGTTGGTTATGTTTCAGGGCAAACTCACCAGGAGAATGATTGGCAACAGACATGAGGGGGGTATGTATCACTTATCTCAAACACTAGTTGCGGCACATTGTCAAGGGAATGTGTGTTTCGCTGTAGGGAGTGCCATACAGTGGCACAATCGCCTTGGTCATTCATCTCTTAACAGTCTTCGTCGTATCATCCCTTATCTTTCACCAACCACCGAGATTCATTGTAATGCATGTCAAATGGGAGAGCACCACCAATCCACTTATCCTGCTTGTTCTACTATTGTTGAGTCCGTCTTTGATTTGCTGCATTTAGATGTATGGGCCTTAATCGTATTCTAGATCGACTAGGACATAGATATTATTTAATGATAATGGATGATTGTTCCAAATTGTCATGGATATTTTTATTAAAGAATAAGTCAAAAGTCTGTGATTGAAACTTTTATTATTGGAATAAAGAATCAGTTTGCACCTACTGTCAAAGTTGTTCGTACTAATAATGCTCTTGAGTTTTGTACTATACGAATGAAAGCCTTTACAGATCCCATGGTGTGGTCCATCAGATCACATGTCCCCATACATCTCAACAAAATGAGGTGACAAAGAGAAAGCACAAACATCATTTGGATGTGGCTCGAACTCTGTTGATTCACTATAATGTTCCGTCATAGTATTGGAGAGATGTAGTACTCACTGCATGCTACTTCATTAATAGATGCCTAGTTATGTTCTCTCTGAGCAGGTACCATGCCAATTATTTTATCCAGATAAAGAGTTCTTTCAAGTGTCACCTCGAACTTTTGGCTGTATAGCCTTTGTGCGTAATACTGGGCCAAGAAGAGACAAACTTGCCCCTAGGACAGTCAACTGTCTTTCTAGGATACAACCATACCGAAAAAGGTTACAGATGTTATGATCACTTATAGAAGAAGCACTATGTTAATATTGATGTTACTTTTCATGATATCGTCCCATATTTTTCTGTTACTAGGAGATAGTTGAGCTTTGAGCCAGAGCAGGCAACTATGCCCATTCCTTCCATCCAGTTTGGAGATTTTCTTACCACTCAGATTACCTCACCAGACACTATAGATACGCGATTCAAAGATCTCCCACTGGTGTTCAAGAAACCAGTGACATATTGGCAACATACCCCCCCCTTCAGCACCATCATCCTCCCAACAACAGGTATGTGTTGATAATACTAACCATTATGTGTCTGGTGATGATCCTGCAGGTACTATACCAGTTGCCTTTGACCCTCCTTCTAGTGACGCTGACGCATCGTCTTCTGAGCCACTTGGTGAGACTAAATCCCCTTCAGATGATTTGGACCTTCCGATTACAATTCGAGAGGCCCCCCGAAGTTGTGCGGACTATCAGGTGGCAGGGGCAGTCTCTTCTGACTGCCTAAGTCGCCCATTTGCTTTGTTCACAAAGGCCCTCTCTTCTTCACAGATACCAACTACTTATCAGCAGGCTATGCTCGATAAAAAATGGCATCAAGCTATGGAGGATGCGATGACTGCACTACAGTCTCGACATACATGAGACCTTACTCCGTTACCTCCTGGTGCACATACTACTGGTTGTCGTTGGGTCTTTACCATGAAATACAATCCAGACAGATCTATTTCAAAGTATAAGGCTCATCTTGTGGCAAAGGGATTCACCCAGACCTATAGGGTAGATTTCTTTGGCACCTTTTCTCCTGTGGCCAGGCTTCCTACTATGCAGATTCTTATTTCTGTTGTTACCCATCTTGACTAGCCTCTATATCAGTTGGATGTCAAGAATGCCTTCTTATATGGTGACCTACAAGAAGATGTGCACATGCAGCAACCCCCTGGCTTTGAGACTCAAGAGTGTGCACAGGTTGAAGAAGGCAATACATGTTGAGTTATGTTTATGTTTGTAAGGGGTGCTGTGTTATTTTATTTTGAGTAGCGGGTTTATGATGTACTTTTTTCCCACACCTATATAGAGGTGTAGGGACTTCTTGGTAATGGTAGAAAAGTTTATTCACTTCAACTTGGTATCAGAGCCAAGGTTAAGGTCTCCACTAAAAATAAAACCCTAACCCCACCTAAGCCGACTCGTCAAAGCTACCGCCACCACCACTGACGGCCACGCCAGCACCGAACCACTGCCACAACAGCAACAGCACCGACTGCCGCCACTGCTGCAGTCGGCCCTTCGCGCCAGACCGCGACATAACAGCCTGATCGGGGTGCAACCGACTCCTCACGCCGCCAACAGCCCTCTTTGCTGCAGCGCCTCTCCTCGTGCCACAGCACCCAGGCACAACGCTGCTGCCGCTGCCAGCAGCCTGATCAAGGTGCAACTAGCCCCTCGTGCTGCTACAACCCCGCTGCTGCCACCGCCAGCAGATCTCCTTGCTGCAGCGCCTCTCCTCGTGCCACAGCACCTCGTCATGGTGATCCTGCTGCAGCGCCTCTCCTCGCACTGCAGCACCTCGTAACGGTGCTACTGCCGCCCTGTCGCAGCTGTAGGACCACCCCCTGATTGTCATTGGTGTCGGTTGCTCTTGATCTCTCTTCGTGGGGATGAGGGTTTGAAGCAAAAATCTTTCAATAGGGTGGTATGAACTTCTTGATCTTTTAATCTAATTTGGGGTGTATATTCCTCATAGTGGATGACTTTTAGGGTGTGTATTCCCCGTTGATGCATGTTTTTGGGGTGTATAGTCCCCTTGAGTACTGACCGCGTGAGCGGAGATTTTTAGGGTGTGTATTCCCCGGTTAGTATATTTCTTGGGGTGTGTAGCCCCCATTTTCTATCAATTTTCAGATCTGAAGTATAAAGAAGTTCAGGGGTGTCTACCCTTCTCTGTGACACATCGAACTTTGTTTGTGGCAGTGTGGTTCAGTAAACATGGCAGTGTCTCAGTCAGAGATTGCACTAGGAAGTTCTGTGGGTGATACTCAAACCACTGGTGTGACATGGTTGATTGATTCAGGTGCTTCCAATCATTTATCCGGGAATTTGTAGAGTTTTGGACAGATTCAACATGTCTCTCGTGGTCGTATAGTACAGGTGGCTAATGGGCGACTTGCTCCTATTAGTGATCAGGGGGAAATTAATGTTACCCCTTCTATGCAGCTTAATCATGTTCAGTTTGTTCCAGATCTATCCATGAACTTGCTCTATCAGTGAGATCATTAAGCAGATGAATTGTCGGATCATTTTTTATGAGTGTGGATGTATTTTCCAGGATAGAATGACAAAGAAAACTATTGGTAGTGGATATGAAGGAGGAGTTTACCGACTTTAGCAGGGTCCTATGGTTGCAGCATGTCGAGTTAGTACCACATCTGGGAGTGTTTTACGATGGCATAGATGGTTGGGCCATCCTTCTTTGGAAATAGTTACACAGGCTTATTCCTCATGTCCCCAACAACACAACTTTCCTGCAATGCATGTCAACTTGGGAAGCACCATAAATCTTCCTTTCCAGCTACTACAAGACCACATTCAACTTCATGTTTTCAGTTAGTGCATCTTGATGTTTGGGTCCCAGTAGGACTCCTGATAGAGCAGGACATCGGTACTATTTAATTGTGGTTGATGATTTTTCAAGATTGTCCTGGCTATTTCTCATGAAGAATAAGTCTGAAGTGGGTCCACTGATTGAGAAGTTTGTGTTGATAAAAAATCAATTTGATGTTTGCATCAAGACTCTCAGATCTGATAATGCACTGAAGTTTTGTACTCATCAGTTGGCAGAATTCTATGGCATACATCGTATAATTCATCTGACCTCATGTCCTCACACTTCTCCGTAAAATGGAGTCGCAGAGAGGAAGCACAGACATATCCTTGATATGGCCAAAGATCTTCTTATTACAAAAAAGTGTGCCACAGAACTATTGGGGAGATGCAGTTCTCACAGCTTGTTACCTTATTAATAGATTGCCCTCAGTGATTCACGAGCAGATATCATGGCAAGTGCTTTATCCAAATGATGAGTTGTTTGATCTTCCACCCAAGACATTTGGGTACGTGGTTTTTGTACATCTCCTTGGACCTGGGCGGGATAAATTAGCACCTATAGCAGTCAAGTGTGTTTCTTTACTATTCTCATACTCAGAAAGGGTATCGGTGTTTTGATCCCCTACACCAGAGACATTATATCAGTGCAGATGTCACATTTCTTGAAGCTGTACCTTATTTTTCTGTTGCTGCCAGGCAGGTGCAGAGTGTGCCGGAGAGTGCACCTGTACCAGTTACTCCTATACCATTTGGTATATTCACAGATACTAGTAGCCCTTCTCAGGTCGATGAGCCACCTACCAGCACATTCAGACCAGCACCAGCAGATAAAGGGGCCTTCAAGGGTCACACTTATCAGTTGCCAGTTGTATATAGGGCAAAGTCCCCTCCATCTATTCCACAGACTCCTCAAGTTCATGTTAATAACCTAGAGGTGGTTTCTATTGAGGAGACTTTTTCAGGCACAGTGTCAGCAGATGAAACAGGTGAGAGTCTGCCACCTGAGGATAGTTCTCCAGGTCCTGATTCCATGAGTACTGATGAGGATATTCCTATTGCTATTAGGAAGGCTCCACGATCTTGTGCCCAGTATCGTGTTGCTGGAAGTGGTGTTACTACTGATTCTCTAAGTTCGGAGTTTCATGCATTCACAGCTGCTATATCCAGTACTGAGTTACCTACTTCGTACCAGCAAGCTCTACTACATCCACACTGGAAGGCAGCTATGGAGAAGGAGATGTATGCACTTACTACCAGAGGTACTTGAGAACTGTCACCTTTACTGTCTGGTACGCATCTTGTTGGAGCCAAATGGGTCTTTGCCTTGAAATATAACCCACATGGGTCTATTTCAGGGTATAAGGTCCGCTTAGTGGCCAAAGGATTCACCCATATGGGTGGATTTCTTTGACATGTTCTCCCCTGTTGCATGACTCTCTACTGTTCGAATTCTTGTATCTGTTGCGACTCATTATGGATGGCAGTTACATCGGTTGGATGTTAAAAATGCATTTTTGTACGGAGACTTGGAGGAAGAGATATATATGCAGCAGCCACCTGGCTTTGAGATTCAGGGGGAGTGTTTATACAGGCTCCATTAGGCCATTTATGGTCTTAAGCAGAGCCCCCGAGCCTAGTTCCAGCGCCTGTCTGAGGCATTGTCTGTTGTTGGGATGCAGAGATCTTCATCGGATCATTCACTATTTGTAAGGAAGACCAATAGGGGTACGGTGGCTTTACTTGTGTATGTGGATGATCTTATTCTTACAGGTGATGATGCAGATGGTATATCTCAGATAAAGGAATACTTGCACACTAATTTGTCATAAAAGATCTTGGGAAGCTAAGATATTTTTTAGGCATTGAGTTTTCCACAAGCAAGGGACAATTATGTCGCAGAAGAAATATGCCCTTGATATTCTTCAGGAGACAGGCATGCTAGGATCCAAAGGTGCAAATATTCCTGTGGATCCTAAAATTTATTCGTTTGAGGATAATGTAAAGCTAAAAGATAAGAAGGCATATCGACAGCTGGTGGGGAAGCTGTTATATCTATCACTAGGCTAGATATTAGCCTTGCCATGGGGAAGCTGAGTCAGTTCTTAGATAAGCTCACTGAGGTTCATTGACAGGCTGTGATGCAGGTGTTGAGGTACATCAAGGGGTGTCCAAGTAAAGGCATTCTTTTCCAGAGAAAGGCACCCATGGCCGTTGTTGCATACTCAGATGCAGATTATGCAGGTGATGTCAGGGATAGGCGGTCTACTACTGATTTCTGTACCTTTGTTGCTGGGAACTTGGTAACCTGGAGGAGCAAGAAACAAAGTATTGTTTCACACTCTAATGCTGAGTCTGAGTACAGAGCCATGGCACATACTACTGCTGAGATAATATGGATCAGATCTCTGTTACGAGATCTTCATGTTGATGTTCAGGAACCTATGGAGATGAATTGTGACAACCGGGCTACCACCTACATTACAAACAATCATATATTCCATGAGAGAACAAAACATGTGGAAGTGGATTGTCATTACACTAGGAGTTTGATTCAACAGAGTCTGCTTCGTACTACTTGTCTTGCCTCCTCATACCAAACTGCTGACATGTTTACCAAGCCATTGCCACGTCTCTAGTTTGAGAAGTGTAGAAACAAGCTGAGCATGATGGATATATATGCTCCAGCTTGAGGGGGAGTGTTGAGTTATGTTTATGTTTATGTTTGTAAGGAGTGCTGTGTTATTTTATTTTGAGTAGCGGGTTTATGATGTATTTTTTTCCCACACCTATATAGAGGTGTAGGGACTTCTTGGTAATGGTAGAAAAGTTTATTCACCTCAACTATATATGACCTTAAACAGAGTCCGGTGGCCTGGTTTCAGAAGATATCAAAGGTTGTTGAAGGCATGGGGCTTGTCAGATCTACTTCTGATCATTCCTTATTTATGCGAAAGACAGACAAGTGGACCGTTGCTCTTCTTGTCTACATGGATGATCTCATTATCACTAGTGATGATGCAACCGAATTGTTGAGGTCAAGCAGAGGTTGGCAAAGAAATTTGTTATGAAGGATCTAGACTCCTTGAGATACTTCTTGGGCATAGAGGTGGCAAGAGTAAAGGGTGGTACTGTCCTTAGTCAGAGAAAATACGCTCTTAATTTTTATAGGAGACTGGTATGTTGGGATATAAGTCAGCCAACATACCAATGGATCCGAAAATACACCTCTATGATGCTGAGTCACAGGCTGTAAAGAGCAGAGGCTACAGACAAGTGATTAGGAAGTTGCACTATCTCACTATTACATGCCCAGATATCTCTCTTGCGGTTGGCAAACTGAGTCAGTTTATGAACAGGCCAACCAAGCAACACTGGGATCTTGTTGTGTAGGCGCTCAGATACCTAAAAAGAGCATTAGGACGTGGATTATTGTTCAGGAAAGGCAAGTCTATGACTACAGTGAGATACTCTAATGCAGACTATGCTGGTTGCCTTTTGGATAGGAAATCTATCACAGGATTTTGCACTTGTGTGATTGGCAATCTGGTGACATAGAGGAGCAAGAAGCAGAACGTTGTGTCTCGTTTGAGTGCACAGTCAAAGTACAAAGTAATGGCACAGACAGCTACTGAGCTTGTGTGGGTTAGATCTGTTTCACTTGATTTGCATGTCAAGATTGAGCAGTCTATGGAGATGAGATGTGACAACAAAGTAGCTACTTAAATAACCAACAATCCTATGTTCCATGAACGCCCAAAACATGTAAAGATTGATTGTCACTACACTAGAGATCTGATTCAGAGGGTACTTCTCTTCACTACACCAGTTGCTTCTGAGAACCAGACAACCAACATGTTTACCAAGCCTCTTGCCAGATCTACATTTGATGCTTGTTGTGACAAGCTGATAGACATTTATGCTCCAGTTTGAGGGGAAGTGTTAAGATACACTACTTATCTTTTCAGTCTTTTTTGTACTATTTATGTATTTTACGTCTCTCTAGTTCTCTAATATAATTTACTCAACACCTCTCTCTATATAAAAAGGTATAGGGTTTACTATTAGAATAAGACTTTTGAATTAACTGATTTGCACCATTTTTCCAACTTTTATTTATGAAGCTTTCAACCACCCAAAAATTGGAATATAATTGAGCATCAAATTTGTTAGCTTTATAATTTGGAGTTGTTGCGAAACCTATAGCGGGACTTGTTACACAATCAGATTTCTAAACACACCTAACAAAATTATGCAAGATTAATAAATTACGGTAGGGGGATGCTTGATCAGAACACAGTCCCATACGTGGTTTTGGATGTCTGACTAATAGATATCCACATGAATTAAAGTCTAAGGAAAGCAGAGACATCTTGTAGCAATATGCATCTTCTTAGCCAGAGGCATTCTAACATACATGACTTGTCTACAATATGATGAAAGAAAGCAACTGGACTTGCGGCCATTATCAATGTCTCCTTGATTCTTTTTGTATCTCCTGTATATATAAACTGGTTCTCTCTACTTTGCAGCAATTTCATTAGATTTTTCTGAGTTGTGGTTACCGTATTGATCATGCTGTACCCTCCTGGAGGGGCTATTATAATGACTTAACAAACACACTCTTTGGTCATGCTCAAAAACTAAATTAAAATAAGGCTCGAGTAAAAGAAATGATGCAACAAACCTAGAAAGTGGTCCATCAGATTCCCATTTTCAGAGTTGACAATGGAAAGCTTCAGGACAGGCCTCCTAACTTCATGATGTACCAAATTATATCACCTATATGTTAAGGTTCTTACAAGTTGTAATGACTTTGCTACCAGAAAAAGCTCCTGGACTTCCATAATCAGACGATAAAAAAACATGCATCAAGACTACTTGCTCAGACAAGAAATCTGGAACAGATGCAAAGTTGTCAAAGGAAAAGAAAAGAGTACAATTACCCAAGAAATTCTGAAACACCCCCAATTCCTGCAAGTTTGAAGGGCTGAGGACCTTCACGCTGGAAATCCTGATCGTCCATTGTGTTAAATGCAGAAGCTTATTTAGTTTAAGCTAATAGCATTTATTGTGGGTCATATGCAACCAAAGAGGAAAATCCTTGATCAACTTTAGAATTACCTCTTCTTCAGCAGCCTCCAGCCCTCCTTGGACCCAGAACAGGTTTCTATAGCCCGCATTATACAGTTGTTCACATGCAGCAAGGGACCTGTCCAGAGAGAAGCAGCCAACTTAAGAAAAGATTTTTTGAATTGATGGTTTCATGCAAATTTTCCCTATGCGAATTAGCTATCATGAACGGCACACTTCGGACTACCACCATAGGCACTATTTGGCTCAAGGCAATGGATTTAATAGAGCCATGATATCTAATCCCTACAGATTGTAAGAAGAGTCAAATGCTTGCTAGAGTAAAAAAACTGGAAAGTAACAAGAAAATTTTCTAATGGCCTGATGATGATATCTGGGAGTAGTCTAATAGCTTCAACTGACAGATTACATCAAAACCAAACCTTAGATTCCAAATTAGCAGGTATGAATTTAAATTATATCATAGTAATACAAACATTCTCTATGCTGCTTTGCCGTTTGTTACCGATAGTCACCACCAACTTGAATAATACCAGGAGCATTTCTTCGTGTAGATTATATTATCAATCACTACTCTCTTTAATATTGATTTGAATGGTCACTAACCTCGAGTGACCAGTCTTTCACCCTTTCTTATATATATATATATATATATATATATATATATATATATATATATATATATATATAGACATGATAAATTGACACCTGGGAAACATTCGGTCCACTCATCCTTGATAAGTGCTCAATGTAATATTTATGATTCTCCATGGAGCTCAAATTTTTTGACACGTGACATGATGACTCCAGCCTTTCAATACAAGTCCAAACCAGACACTTATACAAATCTCATTTCAACACTTAAAGGAACCTGTTGGGAATAAAAGACGCCACGTGGCAGTGCCACATGGCAGCCAACCAGACCATGTGGCACTACCACATGGCAACAGTTCAAGAGGCCATCAGGGCCGGCAGTTTTGGTCCTAGAGTCCTAGTCTTGGTTTTGCTTAAGTCCCAAGTTTTATTTATTTGTTAAGTTGTTTTTAGGAAAGTTATTTAGAAAAATTGTTTTAGGATTTGTTCCTTCTTATTTTATGGATAATGTTTGTTTCCAAAGTTAGAGGATAACATGTTCTCTCTATAAAAGGGAGTCTTCCTCTTGTAATTTTCTCTTAACTTGAATAGAATAATTCTTCCACATACTCCAACTCCTCTCCCTCTCTCTCTCCAAGGCTGTCGGCCCGTCTTCCATAGTAGTCGGCAAAAATCAACAGCAGCCGATGGCTGCTGCTCCTTCTCCCTGTTCCAACATGGAACAGCCCCCCACTAGGGTTGTTTTTTCCCTCATGCCAAGGAGCTTCCATGCTCCGGATTGCGCTATTCTTGATATGGTATCAAAGCCTACGGTCTAAGCTCCTCGATGTGCATGTTCTTAGGCCACACGTGTGTTGTTCCTCGTCTCCGACAAGTCCTCACCAGCGCCTTACGCAGAATACAAGGACCATTAATCGAAGAAGATGACGGATACCTCTGCCATGACCACCAATGCCATGTAATCAACAAAAAGGGCAGAGTTCGAGGCCCAGAAAAGAGCAGAAGAGATCTATCAAGTTATTCGATTTGCGATCCTCATGTCTTTTCAATTGACACTTTATATCCAATTTTTTACTCCTTCAAAAGAAGAGATTTTCCCGAAGAAAAGATGTCAAATATTATGTATAGGGTCGCACATTAGTTGATCGCTCCAAGAAGAAGACATCGCAGTCCACGCAACAACTTTCGAGGTTGCCAAAAGAAGCAACGACATCTCAGATTGCGAAAAGACTAGTGGTCGATCCAAGAAGTTACTTTCCTAAAGATCCAGGAAAGGTGCAGAGACCATCACGTGGGGCTACTAGCACCTCACATGTGGTTTCTCTCACGTCTGTCGATCTTGAGAAGATGACCATGGCGGCTGTCGTGGCGACTATTGAGGTTGCCACAGGTGCAACGACTTCGGAGGTCGCAAGAGGCTATACCAGGCTTCTTCCAAAACAAAGTGGAGAGCACAGAGTTCGAAGAAGAAGAGTGGTCGGGGCATCTAGCCTCACAAGTTTGAAGACCAAGTCATCATCCTCCCGGCCTCAACTTGAGGGGAGTGTTAGGAATAAAGGAATGACATGTGGCAATGCCAAGTGGCAACCAGCCAGACCACGTGGCACTGCCACATGGCAACAGTTCATGAGGCCATCAAGGCTAACGACTTTGGTCGTATAGTCCTAGTCTTGGTTTTGCTCAAGTCCCAAGTTTTGTTTATTTGTTAAGTTGTTTTTAGGAAAGTTGTTTAGAAGAATTGTTTTAGGATTTGTTCTCTCTTATTTTACAGATAAGGCTTGTTTCCAAAGTTAGAGGATATGTTCTCTCTATAAAATGGAGTCTACCTCTTGTAATTTTCTATTGAGTTGAATAGAATAATTCTTCCACATCCTCCAACTCCTCTCCCTCTCTCTCTCCAAGGCTGCTGGCCTCTCTTCCATAGCAGTCAGCCACCATCAACAGCAGCCGGTGGCTGCTGCTCCTTCTCCCTATTCCAACGTGGAACAGCCCCCCACTTGGGCTGCTTTTTCCCTCACACCAAGGAGCCTCCACGCTCCGGATTTGCACCATTCTTGGCAGAACCAATCTGAACACCTGATAAATGATATTGTTCTAATCATCAAAACATGGCAAGCAACTTTGCTAGATCGACACAGTACTCCTGAGTCCTCAGAATTGGACCAAAAGGAATCAGAATTCTGTAAAGAGAGACATGCAAAATGCTTCTTGCAATCCATATGCAGATTGTGACAGGTCAAAATATGATGCATATTTTGCAGAAAGCCCTTAATTCCCAGCCAACATTCTCCCTATGATGATTGAAAATGGTCCAGCAAGTCACTGTTCTCTGTCCATTCTATGTAATGGAGTTTCTGCCACAAGTGAAAAGATGCAATCCTATTACATCTAGATTAACAGGACCTCTTATTCCCTCATATTTTATTGTATTACCATCACCCATTCTCCTCGCATATACTGTTTTTCGTGATGGTGTAGCTACTTTTCCTGGGCCATGGATGGCACCTATCACCATTTGAATCATGAAAATCTTGCTTTTATATCTCTCATTCACAAAAATTTAGCAGCCAGGTGCATTAATTTTGATGAAAGAATGTCTCAAGAGAGCTAATAGGCCATCGGGACTAAGGACTAACCCAATTTAACGAACAAGGTCATGCTCCAATATGGTTAGAAAAGAATGGTCACTGGTAAAACATCGTATATTAAGCCCTTATTTCTCTGAGTTGAACCAAAAAATTTTAAGACAACCAAATCAAAAGACTTTTTTTTTTTTTTTGAGAAGGTAAATATGTTGGGCATGGGATTTGATCCCATGACCTCTTGGATGCCAATCAGGTGCTCTACCACTAAGCCAAATTCAATTGACAAATTTAACTTCTACCTCTGCATGAAACCATCTTAATTTTGTTTGTCTTCTTTCTTTAGCAGGAAATTATATTGCAAAGCACATCAAAGTCACCTTAGGCCCTTTTGGCAGGCCACTATTAGATCAGCATCTTCTGGGAACCTCTCTTCCACCTTTGGTAGAAAATCCCTGAAATAGTTTTCCTTGAATGCATAACCACATATGCAGTTGGATAATGAGTCAAATCTGCAAGTTCCGGGCATACTTATCATAGGCTAATGTTGGGACGCCACTCCACCAGCCCCCTGCACAAAACATGAACAAACATATTTGTGAAAAACTTGAATTAAATTTTCCTTATCTCTATGTATAATTTTTACGAGAATTTATGGGAAAAACTTTATGTGATGTGGTAAGCGAAATACCTTTGACCTACTTGTTTATATTTTCCAACTAAATATTCTTGTCACAAAGAAGAGTTTTAAACATGCATAACAGATGTAACATGTGTATGCAACAGATAAGCACATAAGATCCAGCAGCAGATGCATGTGTACTTTACCCTACAAGGACTACTATGCACTGAGTTTTTTTCCCTTTGAGGGGAGGGGGAGGGGGCTTTTGTTTACTACGTACCCAAGTTGTTAATCTTTATCAATAAGTTACAGCATTGCAGAAGAAAAAAAAAGAATTTTGCAATATCACAATAATTATGCATATATCCAAGTAAGCAAAGAAATTGATGCAACATCATCATCGCAAGATAATACAGACAAACAATTGATAAGGTGGAAGAAATAGACAGGATTACCCATTACAAAATTTGTGAACTTCTTAGAAATAGTTCCAGCATCCAATTTGTTATCCACATCAAAGATTGGGATCCAAGTTGAGCCCTTAACCCAAGCCTGCAGATAGTAGTAGCATTCTGATAAACTGGTATATAATGACACTGTACAAACAACAGGAATTGCCAATAACATGCCTTCTCATGCTCCATGGAAGGACGGACGTCAAGGAAGGCTTTATCAGATAGCTGAATTGCATAACCAGCTTCCCTTGGGGTAAGCACCTTGATCTTTTGCTCTCTGATCTACCAGGATGTTATGAAAATGAACATAAATCATCAAGTCAGGCCAACAAGTAACCAGTAATAGATATCTTTAGCAAGTTCCATCTCATTGTAAGGTTGAACTAGAAGCAACCATCTAATATATGTTCTTACTTTTGGCATGTGTGTGTGTGTCTACTTGGTGATTGCTTCCTTTGGGGTATATTTGTGTGCATGGGTTGGAGAGATATAGCAGGTCTGAATAAAACACTAATTTTCACGACTCTTCATAAAACTAGACTGACCAAAGCTCTGATACCACTGAAGGGTTCGATCAAATCAACCAAGGGCATTGCAAAAGTGTAAAAATAGGTATTTTAAATTTTTTTGTATAACTAGATCGGTTCAATGCCAAAGCACAATCACGAAACGAACACAAAAATAACATACCCTAAACTAGAAACTAATTTCCTCCCATTTTGGGGTCCCAAAGTATAAAGAATTTATACCTTTGCAGGTGACGTCGTACAACACCCTACATGTGGTGCCTCCTCAAATAAGTCCCAACAAAAGCTCGAACTCTTCTGTAACTAGTGGATGAGATCCTTCATGCTGTGGAAGATTGTCCCAAAACGGGATCCATGACTGATTCGCGATCCCAAAGCGACTCCTCACTTCGTACCTCGATCACACATGAAGAAAGCCTTCAAAAAGACCATAAAACTTCGTTGCAATGGTAACTAGACGACCAGCCAAGGTTGTTGGTCAATCGACTACAAAGGACTGCGCTCTGGATGCACGGCCCCTTCACAAGCAAGTCATCTAATAATGAAATCAAACGACCGACTAGACCTTCAGGCACCATCCAATGAGAGGGTTGGACGGCCTGCTGCAACAAGATCAAATCCCTGATGCTCCTAGCAGCTTTTGATCTCTTGAGGAGGTAAGGGAATTACTGCAACATAGAGTTTAGGGTTTGCACTTGAGAGATATTTATAAGGCTTCCATGGCTAAACCTAATTTGATGGTAACCCTTGGATCTCCATCTAAGGGTGAGGATCTAATCCTACTTGATATTTACAAGATAAGCCCATAACAACCTTATGGATGGTTTTATCTAATACACATAAATAACTTAATTGCATTCCAACACTTGGATTCTTTACCTAATCGTATGAGGTGTAATTAAAAGCCAAATCAAGTGTACTTTAACTCCTTAAATTACAATTTATCTCTATCAAATAAGAACCCCTCAAAATCATTATTGGTTTAATCAATCCAATAATGAAGCTTTAGATTACCTAGAAATTTGGCATGACAGCCCCAGAAGAATTCTGAATAGTTATGAATCCTTCACACATGGAGAAAAATATTATCCTGAGGTCCAATCCCATTAGACAACCATCATTCCTCCTTGGATAATATTATTCTTGACATCTCCTTCTATCATTGAGATGAGAACAAAGATCAAAACATTTTCCAAAGGTCTATCTTCTCTTCTTGCCTTGAATCTATAATTAGGATCCTACGACCACATGTGAAATTATCATTGCCAATATTCGCAAAGAGAGCTCATACCTCCAGTCTATTACATACACCTATGTAATAGACTTATGCGATCCCTTCAAGAGATCATCCATCTCATGTCCCTTCCGACATGTACTATCTTTTTAGTATTAGCACTACAATGGGTGCATCTACTAACAGTCCACCAAATGCACATGTTCTTGAACAGAGATATATATCTGTCTTAGGTATACTCATTCTCCATGACAACATTGGAAAATGATTTTTGCTATCTCCTGTTTCATCATATTAACTCCTTAACCCAACCCATGTGACAATCCTTAATCTCCATTCAGGAACATCAATCAAGCAACAGCCTCTAGAAAAGGTTACTATTCCAACTCAGACCGAAAACATATGATCAAAATAGATGGTTTCTTGGCGTGCTATCGGATCCTCTAAATCGTTTAGATCTCCAAATCAACACACATTAGGTTTATTGACCCAATTCATTTTACTACAAATCAAATAAATTCTTTTTATTCAGATGAATAATGTAATCATCTACAACACTCAGAATGCTTGCCTAAGGCATACAAAAGCCAATAGACTCCCATTAACCCTCGGAGCCATTCCAGAACCTCTTTTAGCCCCATACATATGCGTGTCGATCAATTGACTCTTTAGTAGAGGCTTTGGTCAGCAAATTAGCAATGTCATCTGCAGAGGCCACTTTCGTGAAGATCACATCGCCATGCTTGGCGATATCCCGAATGATGTGATACTTCCTCTCAATATGCTTACTCTTCTTATAAAAGTGAGTCTTTCGCCTACGTAATGGCACCCATGTTGTCGCACAACAATGGGATTAAGGATTGTATCGAGGGAACTACACCAAGTTCCTTAAGGAACTTGCATATATACACCACCTCCTTCGCAGCATCTAATGTAGCTATGTATTTGAATTCTGTTGTTCAATCAATCGTGGTATCCTACTTCTTGCTTCTCCAGTTCACAGAACCATGATTCAACAAAAATATGAATCCTGACGTAGACTTTCTATCATCAACATCTAACTAAAAGTCAGGATCAGTACACCCTAACACATGGAGAACCCCATCTCCAAAGACTTAGTAGTCTTTTGTCCTTCTCAAGTATTTGAGAATGCTCTTAACAACAATCCAATGCTCATGTCCCGGATTGGATTGGTAACGACTTACCACTCCCGTTGCATGACAGATGTCTGGTCGTGTACACAACATGACACACATCAAACTGCTCACTGCAGAAGCATATGGACATCCACCCATGGCTTTATTCTCCTCAACTGTTTGGGGAGACATTCCCTTCAACAAGGAAATCCCATGTCTAATGGGTAGGAAACCCTTCTTGGAGTTATCCATACGGAAACTTTCCAAGACCTTAGTTATGTATCCTTGTTGTGATAATCCCAATATCCTCTTGTCTCTATTTCTGAACATTGTCAAACCCAAGATATAAGAGGCATCTCAAAGTTCTAGGACAACCAGAGCTTAACACTGGATAACATTCCTACAACATTCCCAATGAGTAAAATGTTGTCCACGTACAACACCAGAAAGGTGATAACACTCTCACTGGCCTTCTTGTAGACCCATAATTCATCAGGATTTTGAATGAGTCCATAACCCTTTATGGTCTCATCAAATATGATGTTCCGACTACGAAAAGCTTGCTTGAGTCCATAAATGGACTTCTTTACCTTGCACGCCTTTTTTTCCTCATCATCTACTTGGTAACCCTTAGGTTGTTCCATGTAAATGTCCTCCTCAAGGAAGCCATTAAAGAAAGTTCTGGACATTCATCTGTCAGATGTCATAGTCATGGTATGCAGCTATGGCTAGCAAAATACGAATGAACTTAAGCATGGCAACATGAGAGAAGATTTCCTTATAGTCAACCCCTTCCTTCTGAGTGTAACCTTTGGCCACAAGCAGTGCTTTGAAGGTCTCCACATTCCCATCCAAACCCCTCTGTCTCTTGTAAATCCATTTGCACCCAATGGATTTTACTGACTCAGGAGGATCTACGAGGGTCCATACATCATTCTTATGCATAAAGTCTATCTCAGATGCATAGCTAGCCTCTACCTATCCACATCATGATCCTTTATTGCCTCATCATATGTGGCTAGATCAATCTCAAACTCTTCTAAGACGTAGAATCCATATTGTTAGGAAATAAATCAAATTAATTATTTGTTTTGTGTTTACCATATTTAGGTAATGGTTATATTTAGTAAATACTTTATTGTGTTTCCATGTATGCCCTTACCTCTCTCTATATAAAGAGGGCTTAGGCCTCTCCTTTTATCAATAACAGAAATCATATATTCTCCTAAATTTCCCCACATAGTATCAGAGCCACCGATCTTGATGGTCTAGGGGTTAGAAAAGGAAAAACTAAAGAGGGGAGGCCCTCTGGCAACACCACCGGCCTTCGGCGAGCCACCGAAGAGGCTCTCTCCTCTCCCAAATCTCTCTTCTCTTCTTCCTCTTCGTTTTCGCTACTACTACTACTGGTCCTCTCATCACCAAAGCGAAAAGTGCCTCCGAGCACCATTCGACGAGGAACTACCAGTGCGATGGTCGTCGAAGCCCTAGCAACCAAACCGACCACCGCCGATGGTCCTTTGGCAAGCCACACGCCGCCAGCAGCCCATTTTTCGTCTGATGCCGCCCATAGAAGTGATGGTCCGGATCTTTGTTTTCCCCTATCAAATCTCGTTTGATCGGGAATTTAAGGGCCCCTCTCTACTCCTTGAAGGCCATACTACTGGGCCAAGGTGGTCCGACCCTCCCACGACTTTGCCGAAGCGTCGCCATGCTCCTCCTCTATTGTATCGTCGGACCACAAGGAAAAAAAAAAGGAAGACGAAGGAGAATAAAAGGGAGCCAATGATAGCTCCTATGTTTGCTGTTGTCGTTTCACACGAGTTTTTGTTGAAGAAGAGCCTGCATCTAAGGGTTACGATGCCTCTAAAAATGAGCGATAGAAAAGAAAGAAGAGGATCTTCAACCAAGGGTTTGGAAGAGTTTTCCTTTAGAGAAAAAATTTAAGGGTTTTTTTTTATGATTGAGACCATCTTTCTGTTTTCCTTTAAAGTTAAGTCTTCTATTGTTTGGGTACTTGTCTGTAACCCTTCAAAATATTGAGTTGTTTTGTTTGGGTCCTTATATGCATGAGTAGGACAAACAAGAAGACAGGAACCACCTCAAGATGTCAAGTGTACAGGCAATACTCTCACGCACTTAAGAAAAACGAAGTGTTGACTAGCTCGGCGGAGGCATACAAGAAGAGACACCCAAGTTGAAGACATAAAGAAAGGACTACCTCGTCAACAAGAGTTGATCACCACCACCTTAAGGATCTAAGTCTTCACCGTCTCCCACGTCTCGACTTGCGGGAGAGTGTTAGGAAATAAATCAAATTAATTATTTGATTAGTGTTTACCATATTTAGGTCACAGTTGTATTTAGTAAATACTTTATTGTATTTCCATGTATGCCCTTGCCTCTCTCCATATAAAAAGGGCTAGGGCCTCTCTTTTTATCTATAACAGAAATCATATATTCCCTTAAATTTCTCCACACATATCATTCAGGTGGATGCACTGCTCTAGAACTCCTAAGTGGAATGGAAGCATCAGTTATTTCTAATTAATCTCTTTCTTCTGAGTTAGGGACTTCATTGGTCTTGTTAGACTCAATTGAGTTCCCTTACCTCATTCTTATCTTAACCTTCAAGAAATTATTCTCCTAGGAATATAGCATTCCTGGATATGAATGCCCTTTGAGTCTCAGGGTCATAAAAGCAATGGCCCCTGCCATCCTTCAGATACCGAATGAAGTAGCACTTAGTAGTGCGGGATTACATTTTGTTGGAGTTCATGTTCTTAACATAAGCCTCACAACCCCAAAAGTGTAGTGTCTTACACTTGGCTTTTCCCCATACCACATCTCATGTGGGGTTTTTGGGATAGATTTGGTAGGAATCTTATTCTAAATATGCGATGTTGTCTCCAACACATATCCCCAGAAGTAAAGCGGGAGTGTTGCTTTCCTCATCATGGACCGTTGCATCTTTTTAAGACACCATGCAACTGTGGTGTACCAAGAGGTGTGAGTTCGGAGATGATTCTTTTCTCTTTGAGGTATTCCTTGAATTCCACAGAAAGGTATTCACCTCCTCAGTCTAACTGAATTGCCTTGATTCTTTTACCCATTTGGTTCTCAAGCAACGGCTGATACTCTTTGAACTTTTCAAATGTTTCTAACTTATAATGTATTAGGTAAATGAATCCATATTACAAATGATCATCGGTAAATGTTACAAAATATAGTTGACCATTCCTAATCATAGTAATAAAAGGACTACATACATCCATATGTATAAGGTCTAGCAAGTCCTCACGTCTTACCCCTTTCCCTGGAAATGGTGGTCTAGACATCTTCCCACGAATACAATATTCATAGGTAGGCAAGCATTAGTTCTCCAGAAAATCCAAGGGTCCATCCTTTGTGAGTCTATTGATCTTGCATCTTCCCTGACATGCTTAGAAGGTGTTTAATTCTCAATCAAAACATCAGGAAGCATTTAAAATAGACTCAAAATCATCCAGCTCATACAAACCACCAGGAGTAATGGGGTCAAAAGCAATTTCTTTATCATAACATCTTATAGTAAGAGTTTGCTTAAATAAAAAAGAATAGTCGTATCTAACTAGCTTAGATTCAGACAAAAGATTCCTCCTAATGGAAGGCACGAAGAGACATTCACTCAGAAGCAGGATGTGTCCTTTGGGCGTCTTGAATCTGATGGTCCCTATAGCTTCTGATGCAACCATTTCCTCATATCCCATCATGAACTGCACTTCCCCCTCCTTAAGCCTTCTAGTCACCTGAAAACTATGCAACAAATTGCGTATATCAACAGATGCACTAGAATCCACAACCCAACTTCCTACTCATCCAACAAGTAAGTTGGTTTCAATGATAAGAAGAGATTTGTTACCTGCATTAGCCTTGCCTTTGCCCTTCTCTAAGGACTTCATGTACTTCGGACAATTATGTTTCTAGTGACCTGGTTTCTTGCAGAAGTGGCACACATCTGCTGCCTTGTCCCTCTTCTTCTTAGAAGAAACGAGATGGGTAGAAGCAACTGAAGACTTGTTCTTTTGGAAACTCTTCCCTTTGCCCTGCTTCTTCCGCTTGAACCTCCCACTGCTTTCGGCAACCATTGCCTCATATAGGCCCTCCTTAATAATGTCCTCACAAACTTAAGCAAAGAGATGAACTCAGTTGTGGTCATCTTCATCTTTCCCATGTGAAATGAGACAATGAAGTTGGTGAAGCAGCTTGGAAGTAATTGCAAAATGATGCCCGTAAGCGTTTCATCATCAATCACTATCCCCAACCTTTTGAGCTCTTAAATATGTCCGTATATTTTCAAAACATGCTCCCTCACCAGAGTCCCTACCCTCATCTTACATGAAAGCAACTCCCAGAGTACATTATAGCGCTAAGTTTAGTTCACATCCCCAAACATTTCTTTCAAGCTCTCAAAGGTAGTTTTAATGTCCTTATGTTGCTTCTAAAGCCCATTGGAGAGCGAACCAAGGATAATAACATTGGGCAAATGTATTGTCCTTGTCCTAGTTCACATTAAACTCCTCTTGAGAGTTCCTGAGATTCTTGTGTTTGTTTTGCTTGATCGCATACTCTATGCAATCAACTACCAAAACGAGCTCAAGGTTAGAGCCCGCTAATTGATTCTTTTCTAATAAACGGCTAAGCAGGTTGAGGTTCACACCTAAAACGAATCAAAACGTTTGACTAAAAATTTAGCGTATGAAAAATAAATTTGTTTTGGGATTTTGCAAAAATAAAGGTGCCCACCACATTAATTTGAATGTTGTTCTCTCTTTAACACTCAAACCAAGAGGCATGCCCACCTTAATGCCTCAAGTGAGATTGAACTCTCCTCACCATTGAGATTGTGTAGCCGCAAATCCGTGCATACACAATTCCAATGAGAAAAGCAGAAACTCCTTCTGCCTTGCAAATCCAACTTGTGTGTCTATATGATTCAGTCCTTTGGTGTACTCTATACAATGTGATCAACGGCCGCTGAGCAAGCGCGTGACTACATGTATGGGCCTTTGAATGCACCTAACTGGGGGGTTAAACACTATTCAAGGGACACACACTACGACCCATCCTTTTCGAGAAACAAGCAAACTTGCTCCACGTGCATGTTATGGCAATGCCCTCCTAGGGAGAGTTTATTCATTGATAGCCCCATGGTTACAATTCCCTCGCCTTGGCAAGGACCACAAATCATCATCACCATGACTTCCATTGATGCATTTCAAAGAGGGAACCAATCCTATTAGAAATTTAACTAGGTCAGATTTAAGAAAAAGTTCAGTTTATTCCTATGAAATTAATTATTCTCAACCTACTCTAAAATTAGAATCGCATTCTATGTTTCGTGTTTGAAATCGCACCCATGCATCACCATCACACACAGAGCATGGCACAAAAATTACATTATATGTAAAAGGGCTCCCAAATTGTAAGGATTACAAGAAAATAACTCAACACGCTCACAATCACTCCACACTATATGCCTGAGATTATCTCATCATCACACACATTCAACACTCAAACCATCAAAATCGTAGAATAAAAACTAACATTCAGAGAACACCCATAACATCACATGTCGATGGATGCGATTATCTTTTCTCTTATGGTTACTAATTAATCAAGTAAGCGCAGTTAGTTAATTTACTAATTGTAATCTTAATTTGAGATCACGTGGAACACAACATTCTATTGTTTTGAAATCCTTTAATCCAAATATTAATCTAATTAATTTTGAGATAAATTTTCCAAAACAATCTTTTTAGGGTTTATTTGATTTTGAAAATCTACGCACATATGTCTACAAGGATCACATCCACAAGAATTAAGGCATCAATCAATAGCACAAACAAATCCACAAAAAATCCTGGAAAAACAAGCGAATGTTCTCTAACAAGCGTATCAGATTTCTCCGCATTGGTTGAATCGAATCTGATTCGATTTCGAAAAATAAACACATCAAAAATCAAGTTTTACATACTGCTCAATCGACCAACAACTCATGTTAGTCGACTGGCTACAACATCACAACTTCATAACCAATTTCTATAGAAGTCAGACATCTGGCCGACTCATCAGACATCTGGTTACTCATCAACCAATTGACTTATTAGCAGACAGGCCATTTAACCGCAATATCATGCCCTACAGTTCAGTAGGAACAAGTTTCCACTGTAGTCAGGAATCTAACAGCCAAGTCAAACATCTGACTAATGCAATATCAGTCGTTGAGTATGATTACCTGCCGACTGATTACGTGATATTTCACCATATGTTTGATTGAAATCAAACACACAAGACTTCACAAGTCAAACGTCTAATTTGTCAATCAAATGTCTGACTCCAATGTAGTCATTGGCCTGATTAGATAATCAGACGACTAGTTATATAACAGGTGAGCATAAAATCCTAATTTTCACAACTTTTCATAGAATCAAACCAAACAAAGCTTTGATACCACTAAAGGGTTCAATCAAATCGACTTAGGGCATTTCAGAAGTGTGAAAAGAAGTATTTTAAAGTTTTCGTACAACTAGATCAAATCGATGCCAAAATCCAATCACGAAGCAAAGACGGAAATAAAATACACTAAATCGAAACCATATGGAAGGAATTAATTTCCTCTCATTCCGGAGTCCCATGAGTATAAAGAATTTATGCATTCACGAGTGGCATTATGCAACACTCCACGCGCAGTGCCTCCTCAAATAAGTCTCGACAAAAGCCTAAACTCTTTAATAGGTGGATGAGACCCTTCTTATCGTGGAAGATCATCCCCCAATGGAATCCCTGAATGATTCGCAATCATGAAGCAACCCCTCACTTCGTACCTAGATCGCACGCAAAGAATGCCTTCAAAAAGACCATAAAACTTCGTTACAATAGTAACTAGATGACCAACCAAGGTTGTTGGCCAACATGCTACAGAGGGCTATGCTCTGGATTGACAACCCCTTTATAAGCAGGTCATTATGAAATTGTATGACCGACTAAAGCTTCAGGTGTCGTCCAATGAGAAGGTTGGACAGCTTACTACAACGAGTTCAAATCCCTAATGCTCATGGCAGCTCTTGATCTCTCAAGCATGGAAGGGAATTAATGAAACATGGAGTTTAGGATTTGCACTTAAGAGATATTTATAGGGTTTCCATGGTTAAACCTAATTTAATGGCAACCCTTAGATCTCCATCAAAGGGTGAGGATCTAATCCAACTTGATATTTATGAGATAAGCCTATAACAACCTTATGGATGTTTTTATCTAGTACACAAAAATAACTTAATTGAAATCCAACACTTAGATTCTTTACCTAATGCCAAATCAAGTGTAATTTAACTCCTTAAATTACAATTGATTTTTCTATCAAGTAGAAACCCATCAAAATTATTATTGGTTTCATCACTCCAAAAATGAAGCTTTAGAGTACCTATTGCCTTGAGTGTGATCAAAATTCTGCGACCACATGTGAAATTGCTATTTCCAATATACCTAAAGCGAGCTTATGCCTTCAATCTATTACATACACCTATGTAATAGACTTGTCTGATCCCTTCAAGAGATCATGCATCTCCTGTTTCTTCCAACATACACCAACTTCCTATATTAGCATTACGATGGGTGCATCTACTACCAATCCACCAAATGCATATGTTTGTGAACAGAGAAATATATCTGTCATAGGTCAAACGATATGCCTTCTCTATGACAGCATTGAAGGACATCCACTAACTCCTGTTCATCAAGTTAACTTCTTAATCTAACCCATGCGACAATCCTTAAATCTCCATTCAAGAACATTAATCAAGCAACAACCTTTAGAGAAGGTTGTCATCCCAACTAAAACTGAAAACATATGATCGAATCATATGGTTTCTTAATTTGCTATCAAATCCTTTAAACTGTCTAGATCTCTAAATCAAGATCTCTAAATCAACACATTCGATCTACCTAAGTACGTCACCCTATTCATATTAAGGAACCAATTCACTTTACTGGAAATCAAACAAATTCTTTTTATTTAAATGAAGAATGTAATCATATTACAATACTTGGAATCTCACCCAATGCATAAAAAGCCAACAATTGCTTTCTTTAGGGTATATTTGTGTGTACTTGGGTTGAAGAGAGGAAGGGGAGGGGAGGGTGCATTTTTGTTTCCTTTATGTCTTCCTTTCATATTTTCTTTTAGGATTCATGGTGCAAGTTCAACATCATGCCTAGCAAATGATAATGTGCTCAAGCACAAGAAAAAAGTAGGGACAACATTACTTGCAAACTTAAAAAATAGGCTTCCAAGCTAATGGTTGTTGGATCAGTGGAATAAAAATAAGTTATGTAGACTAGAAAATTTGTAGTGGGAGATGATAGAAAGCAATCATAAATGACTACTAAGCACTACCATTTATACAGTTAAGTCAAGATGAGCTAGTTAAAATAGAAAGGAATATTGGGTAATTATGTTTTAAAAATATCTACTGAAAATGTTTTGCGGGTCTAATAGTTTTTTCCCCATTTTTCTAAGGGGATGTGATGAATGAAAGGTTAGGGTCTTACCACATGCATAGATTATGGAAATGAAGATATTAAAGTAGATGTATGGCCAAGTCAGGAAACATCTCTAATTTTTGATGAGTCTACTAAAGAAAAAGCCACATGGCAACAAAAGAAGACAAAACGAAAGGGACAATTCCGAGACAGTCTAACCATTTGGAGAGAAAGCCAGTGATCAAGTTGCCGACAGCATGCTAGCGATAATGGGGGTTTTGGGGATTTGTATCGACATGCAATAGTTATCGATACATAGGTGTGCCATCGATAATGCCATCAATAACCACTTAATAACCTTAATAATCTCTCAATAACCTCGATATTTCTCCCGTACATATTTTGTTAATGCCTTACTATTATTGCTCCTGCATGTTGTTGATGTTGCTACTCAAGGGTGCGTCAAAGGAGGTTGACAGTAGAAGGTGGTAGTAGAGGGTCGTGAGTGGGCAAGCGACATCGAAGGAGGCAGAGGTGGTCGGTGTTGCATGGCGAGCGAGCTAATAGCGAGCGTAGATGATGGTCGACATTGGTTTGCACACATTCAATGACGCACATAATTCACAACAGTTTTATATTTTAACTTTTTGAATGTCCTAATTAGATAATTTCCTAAGATCATAACTCTTTTGATACTATATCACTATCTACTTCAAACTTCAAGCTAATAGAGACTACTTTATTTGATTATGTATTAATTCAATACTTGTGTTTTTACATGTATGTCCTTACATAACATTTTAAAGTTAGTAATTTGTGATTTATATGTAATTTTAATCATTTGAGTAAATTTATTTTGGCATGTCATTGGCATGCCTTCAATATGCATA
Organism: Thalassia testudinum; assembly: GCA_037157565.1. Lineage (NCBI taxonomy): Eukaryota > Viridiplantae > Streptophyta > Magnoliopsida > Alismatales > Hydrocharitaceae > Thalassia > Thalassia testudinum. Next base: position 142,622,712 of record JAZHRO010000036.1, read on the forward strand.
ATTTTTGGATCATCGCTAACATCAATAACCCGACGTGGAAATGCGAGCATTTCCATGGCATGCCCTTAGCGTGTCTCTGATACGCGCACTTGGAAATTTATCAACATAGCATCAATATCGGCACTTAAAACTTGGAGAGAGCCAGGTGATGGACTTATGTGAAGATGCAAAGGTTTTAAGCAATCTACAACAAATAAAGTTCTCAAAGAAACTACTAAGCAAGACATTACTTTTTTTTTGGAAAAGGAAAGTGTGGGAATTCAGTTGATAACCGCCTAAGAACTATATTAATAAAGGCCCAGAAAAAAGGCCAAATCACATATTACAGGCCCAAAAATTTGCCAACAAAGAAATACAAGCAATAAAATTGTCAGTGTATGGATGTTGCCCCTTGAAAATCGTCGCATTTCTTCCCAGCTAAATGCCCCAAAACACTGCCAAAGCCTTTTCCTTCTCTTTCTTCGTTCTAAAAATGTTTTGCCCACCATTTCAGGTTCCACTTCTAAAAGACCTCCAAAAGTCAGCAAAGCTCCAATGTACCATCCAGTCAAAACATAAATGTCTCCAAACTTGCAAAGAAAAAGGGCACCCGAAAAAAAAATTGGTCCACATCCTCATCTGCCACCAAACAAAGTTGACACATCTTCTCTACATCCGACACCCATCTAGCTTTGTAAAGTTTTGTCATGAGCTTCTCCTCTTGAGCAACCAAGCAAAAATTTTAACTTTCAAAGGATAAGAAGTTGGCCAAATTTGTTTTCAATCCCTAATGAAGTCAACATCTGTCATCAACCCACCAACACCTAATCTTTCATAAACACCACACGTATGCATCAATACCACCTTCTGGTTGATATCCATCCAAGTCTTGGAACAAAGTTTGGATTTCCTGTATCCTCAGATCAGATAAATTCCCTACAAAAAAGGGCAACAAGATCCTTCCCAACAATCAGCCACCTTGGCCTCCCTAGAGGCTGCCAAAGCGTAAAACCTCGGAAACTGATCCATCAACTTCCCCTTGCCCACCCAGTCATCCATCAAAAAGCGAAAGAAATCACCCGTGCCAACATAGGGGGAGAAAAAGCTTCATACCTTGGGCACCACCACAGACAAGCCCTTAAAAAAATGTGAAGAACCACTCAGAGGAGACAATAAGAAATCCCAATTCATGGAGTTACCATAACAAGCCCGGATAATCTTCCCCAACAAGTCATGCCTGCACTCAAGTAACCTGCTAATCCACTTAGCCAGAACACTATTATTCATCTTCTCCAGGTCCCTAACTCCCAAGCCCCCCTCCTTCATAGGCTTACAAACCTCATCCTATGCCACCATTTATGCCTCCTTCCCATCCAACCCATAGTTCATCCAAAAGAAATCCCCTTTGGTAATAAGAATGGTTACCAAACCCATAGTTTCTCTCATTAAACCCAAAATCTTCTTTTCAATCCCCTGTGGTAACTTTAGAACCGATATAAAATAAGCTGACGTGGAAGACAAAATCGCCTTCAGGAGCACCAACTTTCCTCCTCTAAAAAGAACCTTAAGCACCCAACTCGCCAACCTCCTATCCCTTACACCAAAGGGACCCACTACTGCAAAGAGATCCTCCTATCCAACAAAGGAAGGACCAGATAGGAGATACGTAAGGGTCCACCGCCATAGAAAGAACCACACTGAACCTAGTAGCCTCCTTAACTGCCATCTAAATAAGGACAAAAGCTGACTTCGAGAAGCTTATCTATAGACCCCATGCCTCGCCAACCAGCTCCAAAAGAATATGCATCCTCACCTCCGCCTCAGAGCCTTCCACAAAGAATGTGCCATAGGCATACTGAAGCATCGAAATCTTTGTCCCATCCTCTAAGGAGAAGCCTTTAATCAGATTCCCCTCATATGCCCTAACAATGGATCTCGCTAGAGAGTCTGCCGCTAACACAAAAAGCATCGATGACTAAGGGCACCCCTGTCTAACATCTCTTCTCAGTTGTATCCATCTACCTGCTAGATTTTCATTAACAAGAATGGAAAAGGATGTCGTCGTCACACACCGCTTCATCTAATCCACCCACAAAGGAGGAAAACCCCTCTTAACCAAGGATGCCCAAATAAAAGACCACTGCACAAAGTCATATGCTTTTTTAAAATCCATGTTCCAAAGAAATGCCCCCTTCCTCTCCTTCCTCCAACAAGCCAAAATCTCCAAAGCAATGACAAAATCATCAAGGATGCAACAGGCCAAGATAAAAGCCATATGCATTGATCACACGAGTCCTTCCAGGACTCCTCTCAACTTATTAGCCAGAACCTTCGCCACAATGAGGCAGATCGCATTGGACAAGCATGTACTCTTCAATAGCCTCCGTCTCAACCATCTTAGGTAGAAGGAACAAAAAGAACTTATTAAGCCTATTAAAGCCAAGATTACCATCAGCAAACTCAGCAACCACCGCAAGAACATCCTCCTCAATGAGAGTCCAAAATTCCTTACTAAAAAACGTAGGAAACGTATCAGAACCGAGGCAACCATCATCATTCAACCCCTAAACAGCCTTTTGAACCTCATCTTCACTAAAAGGCAACATAATCTCCGCAGCCTACCCCCCATCGATGGTCAGGATCCCCGCTCTCGACCACCTCCAGCTCTCACCCATCCTTGTTCCAATGAACTCCCTGTAAAACTCTGTTGCCACACTGCCTACAGCATCCCTGCCAACAAACTTTGTGCCATCCACCTACAACTTGTCAATCCAATTTTTTCATGCCTTCCCGAAGCCACCATATGAAAGTATTGGGTATTTGAATCCCACTCCTTCAACCACTTCTGCCTGAATTTTGTCTTTCACTCAACCAACACCTTAACAATATTCATATGAACGGCTCTGGCCTCTCGATCTACCTCAGAAAGGAGCCCCAAATCCTCCACCCTATCTAGCCTTGCAATCTCCACCAGCACCTTATCCTTCCTCCTGTTCCGCTCCTTCCAACCTGCTTCCTACAAGACCTAAGGAACACCCTTAGCTCCCTCAGCTTAGCTTCCAACCTTGCCACTACTGACCCACCCAGCTAAAAAGACTCCCATTTCTCCTCCACCAACCCCTTAAACCCCTCCATTAGCCACGATTTATCAAACTTGAAATAGGTGCCAAACTGGTCATCTTCATTTAACTGCCACAACAAAGGTGTGTGATATGAGAACAAAATTTCCAATGATCAGGCATCTGCCAAAGGGAAACCTTCCGCAATTTTAACTTTAGAAAGGAACTCGTCGATCCAAGATCTCTAACCTCCAGAGCTCCTCCAAGTGAAAGTGCATGAACTTAAAGCAAATCCAGAAGACCATGGGGAGCAACAAAAACAACAAATGCCTCAAAGCCATGATCCCTCCCCTTGTCACATGTCCTATCTTTAGGAAGGAGTGTAACATTGAAATCACCCTCGATTAACCACGAGCACCCATGAAACTTCCCGGTCACTTGACTCAAATCTTCCCACATATGTGGTCTCATGGCATCATCATTCAGCCCATACACCATTGTGATGGCAAAAGTTAAGTCATCCCAACACCTTCTAAGCTGAACTGACACAATAAAAGAAGCCATGAAGGAGCCCACCATAGTAAAAGCATCCCCTTTCCATCCTACAAGCACACCACCCCACCGCCCAACCTCATTCGAAGCATCAAACTCCTCCAACCAATCTCCTTCCACGTTGTTAGGCCACACTGCTCCAATTTCATCTCCTAGAGTAGCACCACCTCAGCACCCCAAGGCCGAAAATATCCCTTAAGGGCCACCCTCCTCGAGAGCTCATTCAACCCCCTGACATTCCACGAAAGAATCTTCATCAGAAGGCACCACGATTACCTCCCCCAAAAACACACCTTAACCCTACCACATCAATCACCCACTCCCACTCAACATCTTCAGCATTACCCTCCTCCCCCATAGCATCAGCATCACACGTCCCTCCTCCGAAGCAATGCCCAACTGCTCTTTGAGCAACCTCAAATCCTAGTGCCACACAATCTTCAAACTGCTTCACCTTACCATCTCCAACAACAACGTAGCCACCATCCCAAAGATCACCTCCACAAACGCCCACCTACATTGTCTTCACCTTTCACTCATCAGAGGATTTCGTGCCCACTCCCCACCACATCATCGCCATGCACCCCCAGCCTCAATCGCATCGACCACCATCACAGCCTCAACCTCGCCACTCATCTCCGATGCCACAACCCTAGGGCGCATTGCCCCTGACCTCCTTGAGTTTCCCCAGAAACTCCACCTTGGCATGAAGAAGATCTTCAGCAAAGGTTACTTCGTCGGCCTCCATCTTGCGAACTTTAGCCTCGCCTCCTCCTCGTAAGAGCCCGACCTCAACCTCAACACCCACCTTCACTCTAAAAGGATTCGGGTCTGAGGGGCACTTCCCATAAATGGGTTCAAGCCCAAATCCGACACCACCACCCATAAAGCTTCCCTCCACCGCAATCGCCTTGCCCTTCTCCAACCACTCGTCTTCTATCCCCCACAAAAAATGGGAATTCTCTTCGCAATCCCCGCAAGAAAACAACATGACCCCTCTCCATCCCTAATAGCTGCTCTGCAATTAATGGGCATAGCCATTAAATGCGTCGATTCCGCGCCACCCCCGAGATCAACAACATGACCCCTCGCCTTCCAAACCCGCATCACCGCCTTCGCAATGGCACCACCTCCTTCAACCAACCCACCTTCGCTACTTACCTCTGCCTCCCTTCGACTGCCCCCAGCCAAGGCCTAAGCATAGGACCTCCTCCTCTCCACCTACAAAAGACATATCACCTACAACGATCCCCCAAGATGCAGTGTGACCTTCCTCAGAAGTTTGCTTGCCATGAGAGAGCTCAACAACCTCTAGCAACAAACAAGTCACCCTCAACAAGTCCCAATCCATCACACGACTTGACCACCGTGAAGTGCTCAAAGACCGCCACCACCACCTCCCCCGTTCGAAGCCTCAACAATATCCCCTCCATATCCACCAGGGTCACCACCTTCCTCGAAGGTCTTTCCACCAAGATGCCATCAAGCAAATGGCCATCTACAACGCACCATTGCACCCCCAAATGTCATCACCTCGAAAACGAGGGACTAAGCCACCTCTGACCCCAAGCCAAAGATGAGCCTTCTAGGATTGAGTTTGACCACCTTGAAGGACATCCCCAACCCAAGTCTCAGTGACAGGCCCTCCTTGAACAGCTCTCCATCAAGCTCTCCCTAAATCACCTCACCCACAACTACCTTGTAAGCTCTCTATCCAAACACCTTACTTGCGCAGACCAAGGTACCAAAACATCAACCAAAGGAGGCCCCTTCGAAGAGGGGGGGCCTCGGAGGGGAGGATAAGACTCGAAGGCCCAGCTCCAACCTCCAAACGCTTCCCTCGCAAACACAACCCCCAATGATGGCCAACGCCACCACACATCAAGCATCGCACGAGCTCTCTACAGTCTACTACAAGAGGTCCTCTCCCTAAGCACTTGAAGCACCAAATCTCCTCCAACCTTCCTCTTCGTCGTCGCCTTGGCCCGATGACCACCCAACCACTTCGCCTTCCCTCATCGCCCAACCCCTCCCTCTCTCACTCATTTTTCTCATTCCTAGCAAGACATTACTTGTTTGAAGGTAACCACTTTTAGTATTAGTCACTAGTCAACCCCAATTCCATATTTGGTCAACATTTTTAACATATAAATATGAAAACTCACTTGGAAAGCTCCACATTTGATGAATGTGAATACTACTTAATCGGTCTCCACTTTTGCCAAGGACATATCTGCAAGTGACTTTCACAATCAACTTTTTTTCCATTGTGTGGGGGTATTATAGGCTGTAGATTCTCTGGAGAATTTCTCCAAGGATTTTGAATTCTTTCCAAAACCTTGAATTACCCAGAAGTAATTTCTTCAGAACCAAACTTGTTATCGGAAGATCTTGTTTCCAAAACCTTAAACAAGATCTCTTGAGGCCACTTCCATACGCACCATGGCTTTATCTGTTAAATGCCTAAAAGCCCATATAGGCACATCCACCTGATAATACTTATCGAGATGGAAAGAAATCAACAAGAAAAAAAAGGTACCATAGAGTCCCATCTCCTCCTCGCAGCGGCCATATCCTTGGCTTGCTTCGCCTCCTTCTCTTCCCCGACCACCGCCCCCGCTCTGATGGCCGTCTTGCGACCTCCCTGGACGAAAGTTCCCGGTACCCAAATGAGTAAAGGCACCAACCACACCAACAAAGATGAGATTTTGCGAGATGGGTCAGTGATGGCTACACGGGTTTGGGTCTTCCAGGCCGCTCCGTTGCTTCTGGAAGAGAGTGGTGAAGTAATTCGCCTGGTATAGAAGCAACTCGCCTGCTTGCTGGCAGAAGCCGAAGGGAAGGTGGTCCGCCATGGATGGGTGGCGAGTGGGCACCCCAAAGCTTCCATCTTTGATCTGATACGAAGTGTTGAGGAGAGGGAAATAGCTTTGGAGACCGGGGAAGGAGGAGAGGAGAGCTCAGTTCGAGAGAGTCACTGTCCCCTTGAGCCGTTATCTAAAAATCTTAATTTGGTCGCAAGGTTCTCAAATAGATTATGTACGCTTGAAGATAACTTCTCTTTCTCGATCCTATCCATATCCATAATATCTATTATTTTCTCCGTAAACTTGAATCTATATGTTAACGTAGTTATTACTGTAGCCATGATTATTGGTAACATTTGATGTAATAATTATCAAAATCACATCTTATGGTCTCACCTCTCTAATCATCCCCGTTCCCTCCCCTCCCCAACTCTATCTTGGCTTGATCTTCGCTTACCATCCTCCTCGCCTCTCCTCCCTCTCGCTCCCTCCCTACCCTCGTCTCGTTGTGGTCAACGATTGGATCTGAAATGTTGAACCCCCACCCCACCCCCCTAAGCACCAACCTTCATTGTGTGGACCCTAGGACCTTAGAAGGAGAGCAATGGATCCTGGGACCTCGAGGACGAGAGCGATCCACCAGTGACCAGATCTAAGATGCTGCCCCCTACCCTGCTCCCCTTAGCACCAACCTTCATCGTGTGGATCCTAGGACCTTGAGGAGGAGACGCCACCCCCCACCCCGCCCCCCTAAGCACCAACCTTCATTGTGTAGACCCTAGGACTTCAAGCTTGCCGATGATACGGATGTGCCGTGATTGGAGAGCTCTCCATCGCCACTCCAACGATCAGCTGTGTACGCAATGCATTGAAAAGCTATTTGTCATTTTCTCCATTTCTTGGTGATTTTTAAGAAGGATTTTTTTTGGGTGCATTTGACAGAGATATTGAGGAAAGGATGGGAGAGCTATCGATTGGAAACATTACTAAGGATGTCACCGAGATATGGGCGGATCGGTTGCCCTTTTTTGCATTATTTGCCATTTTGTTCTTCTCTTGGTGATTTTAAAGAAGGTTTTCTTTTTTGGGTGCATTTGATGTTTTATAAATGACTTGCTCTATTTTTTTTGGTAATTCCTTTACTTTGATTTTTGCGGTATGTTTACACATCTGACCAACCTGTTAGTGGCTCTTTTGGCCTCTGCTATCCACGACCCCTCCCCCAAGTCACCTCGTGATCTATGTGGGAGCCAAGAGGAGCCACCGGTTTGTGATTTTCATGTGGTACCTCAACCTCGCGGTCTTCAGGTTCGTCTTCGACACTTGCGTAAATTCAAAGGGTTGGATGAGGCATTGCAAAACCCTTAACAATGCATCCACAAGTTCACTCTCCACCTCTCTCCTCTCCTCCTTCCCATATGTATCTTGTAAGCCTATGGGTTGAGCTTCCTCTTTAGAAATATGTGATTGGGGTTTTCTAATTTTTCATCATATGTATTCTTAACTAAATCCATTTTTCATTTTGACATCTGCATTCCCATGGCCGCCACTCGCTCCACCGCCACCACCACCACCCTCCTCTCCTCCACAACTGCTTTCCCCCTCAACCATGTCATCGCCGACGACCCTTTCTGCTTCAACCCCTTCTCCTTTGCCTAGCAACAACAACAACCACCGCCCCCCATAGCCACCGCTTGCTCCACTGCTGTCGCCACCCTCTTCTCCACCATGGTGGGTTTACCCCTCAACCACGCCACTACAGCGAGCAAATTCCTTAATCCAAACATTTTTCCTCTACCCATCTTCCAGCTCTATATTTTCCTCCTTTTCCCCTCTCTCCCAAAAGGCAAGCTAAAGGTGAGAGGCCATTTATTCCCAATGGTACCTTTCAACATCACGGTTGAATTTACAGGTTGAATTCTTATCATCATTTTATTTGATCAAATGGCATGGGTTCTTTTCTCCTCTGCCCGACAACAGCAACAGCCACCACCCCCCAAAGCCACTACTTGCTCCACCATCACCACCAACCTCCTCTCCACCATGGTGGGTTTACCCCTCAACCACGCCACTACAGCGAGCAAATTCCCCAATCCAAACATTTTTCCCTTACCCATCTTTCAGCTATATATATTCCTCCTTTTCCCTCTCTCTCCCAAAAGGCAAGCTAAAGATGAGAGTCCATTCATTCCTAATGGTACCTTTCAGCATCAGGTTCGGATTTACATGTTGAATTCTTATCAACATCATTTTATTTGATCAAATGGCATGGGTTTTTTTCTCCTTTCACATTCATTACCATTTAACACAAGTTGAAAATCTTGGGAATGTTGTATTCAACAAACTTATGTGTGCATGCACTTGGTATGTTTATTTGCATGATTGACGATGCAAAAGATGCCATTACCTGAGAATGTTTACATTTTATTAATGAAAAGGGACTAAAAGTTCATAGCTCTTAGAGAGGAGCTACTTTTATTATGTTTAAGAGAACATGACTTTTAGCTTGAGACGGTAGGTGATTATTTGTTATTTAGCTATATGAGTTTGGTTTAAGTAACACTTTTTGTTTATAGCAAGAAAAAGATGCATGATTTTTCATAATCTATTTTTGGTTGGTAGAATAGCCACAGAAATGCAAGAGTATAGTTATTGGGCACATGGCAAGATGCATGCGTAGACATGCCATGACATAACATGAATGGTAGTTTATATGGTGTTAACTCTTTTCTTTTCAAGTACCCTCTTCCTATGGCTCTAATGTCCAAACATAATATATATGGTGTTATGTAGTGTAGCAATTTCTAAGTTGATTGACTTCACTCCCATGCTCAATGAATCATCTTTGAATTGTTGGTATTTGATATACAACTAAAGGGGGAAAAAATCATTCCATCATCGTGTATGAAGGGGAGCTCTTATTTGTACATGGGTGGTGAATTAATTTGAATGTCATTGCACAAACTTGGGGGAAAGACATGAATGATAGACATAGAACTTCAAAGCTTTCAATACTTTCCTTTTTATCAAACTAGTGCATTCAAATCCAGTTTCACCTTGCAACAAAGAGAATGACATGGTGAAACCCTTACGAGCAATCAATTATTAAATGAAACAACATCCAACAATAATGATTTTTAATCAACTGCATGTCACTTACCAAATGAATCATGGTTGACATGGAAAACTGTGGTTGAAATCGCCACTTTAGGTAGTTAATTTGCCCTTTGCCTCAACACCTTTTTTTTTTTTGGAAAAGGCAAAAGGTCTGTCACCTGAGAATATTGATCATCCTGCTCTTTGCCTCAACACTTAACTCAAAATAATTTTTTGTTTCTTGCTTCTCCACATGAAAATATCTTCCAATAAGAAAAGGCATCCTAATGTAGATTACTTTTTTAGACCAATCTAACCCAAAAATCCAGGGTCAAATAACTACATACCCTCATTACAATATTATGTAGTAGAGTCCCGAGGAAGCTGCGAACTTAGTGTTATTTGGTGGCATGGCAAAAGTATAACTCTGATTTATCACTAATATGAATTTCTTCATGTCTCCAAAGAAGGATGTCCATGGCATAGCTTCTTCCAAACAAGGATGTCCATGCCCCTCAATACATGGCCTTCAAGTTTTACAGGGATGAGCTTCAGATGTGTTGGAGCAAATGCCTTTTTTCAATCTTGCTACCTCTTTCTTTTGGTTTCCTATGAATGCATTTTGGCTCTTTTCTTTAGTGACGTGAAGCTTTGATTCTTTTGGTCCTATAGGTACTAATATTCAGACTAATGAGGAGGTAATTGCTATTGAGCTGGTATGAACCTCATGAGATTTATTGGTGTTTGGAATTGAGGATTGGATTTGTTGATGTAGCTCTTTTGTAGTCTCAATGAATTCAACTATGATGATGCTCTTCAATGGAACCATCTTATCTTCTATAGTTGGATAATAGATGGATGAGATAAAGGATTGTGTTTTAATTTTTGTTGACATTGACTGATTGACGGATGCGTGCTTTGAATATATACTCACTCCATTAAAGTGATTATATGATAGGTGTTGGCCTAGGTTGGATATGGACAAATAAAATACAAAACAAGTATCGGTAGCGTTGTGTAATAAAGTGCAACATCCAGTGAATCATGATCTCCTTGGAAGTGTGCATCACCCACGGCTCCACCAGAGGACGCCACAATGGGATCGACCTGGTTAGATGACAAAAAATATTTTTTAGGTAACTGAAAGTTTTAATCACATCCGCTATAAAGAAATGGCAAACAAATGGAAGGTTCATGTTCAAATTAGTACCAAGACATCCCTGAGTTGCCATGGTACCACAAGATCTCTCTCTCATTTCTACCACAACATGCTCACAAAGGTCATTACTTTGTAAATGTAGGGCAATAGCTAGCTTCAATCTTTAGGTTGTAAGGATTCTTAGAAATAACAAAAGGCAAGTTGAAAGTGAGAGGTAATTCATTACTAATGGTAGCAGTAAAATTTGCTATGCATTTGTTTGTGTTCATAATTCTTGCTATTTCATGTTTTTCTTAGTCTTTCGCTAGTTATAGAGGCACAGAATGTTAGAAGCACAAATTGTCCCCTTGGTGCAATATGACACTTATGATTTATGATAAAACTATGTTTCTAATGTAAAGGTAGGACAAGAATGCCTACATAATTTGTCCACAGAAGTAAATATGATGCCAACTTTTAGCGTGTGAGGATGTATTAATCTCATGCGAGTGTCCTTTTTCCGAAGAAAATGCTATGCCCTTTCAAGAAAAAAGAAAAAGAAAATGCTAAGAGGTTTCTTGGAGGTGTATTTATTTGTTTTATTGCATGAAGGTGGCTGACAATAAGTTTTTATGGTATTTTTGTGTTTTCAATAAATTTGCTCATGTTGTTTTCCATTTTTTCTATGAAATGTTAGTATTGACACTAAACTTATCGGGATCTTCGTGTTGAGACTGTTAAGAAGTGAAGTCGTGCCACGGAGAAGCCATATTCAAGGTCAATTGTTGGCTATGGTACATTTTTTTTATTTTCCTTAATTTTTTCAATTAGCTATGCTTTTAAGTTGTTCTCTAAATTCGCTTATGTTCTTTTCCATTTTCCTGGTGAAATGTTAATATTGACACTGAACTTTTTTTTTCTCTCAGGAAGAGGCGGTATGTCACAAAGAAGCCATATTCAAGGTTAAAAAGTGATGCTTTTCATCGTGATATCCATTTTCACATGATCAAGAGACTACCTAAGTAGTGCCAATGCTTTCTACTTTTAATTATCTCTAAGTAAAGGCATTCCAATGACGTTCATACCAAAATCTTCAACTTTGGTGGTTGTTATTCTCAAAATTCATATATAGTTATATACTTCTACAATGCATATGTGCCATTGTAGAGTTATGCTTTATTTATGTATATCTCATAATTGATTTATGTACAACAAGCATTTATGTCTTTTTCTTTTTTTGACCAACAACTATAAATGAATTCTACTTTCTTATCTTTATATTATGTTTCACACAATGTTTTCTTCCTCCCAAATTTGCAAAAATATCTACATATGATTATTTTCTTCTCCAGACGCAACGCACGGGCAAAGCGCCAATATATCTACTGAATCAAGGTGGATAAAATACTATTCATGTCATGGAGCATATCAATTTATTTCTTTTCACCTTGCTTTGTATGCTTTTTTTTTTTGCATGCTATAGTCTCTCTCCACGTCTCTCTCTCATCTCTTTTCCTTTTTTCTTTTGTTTTATTTTTCTTACACACTGTTTAGTATGTATGTCTCTAATATTGAGTATATTTCTACAGGAGTATATATATCTATTGAACCGACGTGGATAGAACATTCTTCATGTCAATTCATTTACTTTCACCTTGCACCATGCATTTATTTTTTCTTTCTTTTTTTACTTTGCTACAATACTCTCTTTACGTCTCTATCTCATCTCTTTTCCTTTCTATTTACTTTTATTTCATTTTTCCTGCACACTATTTAGCGCATGCATCAATTCTGAATTTTGTTTATGTCATCAGTCTCCTCATCTTATACTCTTTCATTAAAGACAAGTATTGAATACGTTTTTATAAGAGTATGAAATAATACATATACAAAATCAAGTAGTGTAAACATAATTTAAGACACTGATTAGAAATTAAAAAACACTAGACAATGCATTTTGTAACGCGTGATATGTTTATTGTTCATATTACTGTTCATGCCTATTCATTTATTTTCACCTTATAATGTGCATTATTTTTTCTTTTTTTTGTCTACTATAGTACTCTCTCTCATTTTTTTTCCTTTATTTTCCCTCTTATTTCATTTTTCTTGCACATTGTTTAGCACGTACATCAGTTTTGAATTCTGTCTCCATTATCGGCCTCCTCATCTTGTGCTCGTCCAGTAGAAACCAGTATTGAATATGTTTTTACAAGAGTATAAAATAATACATATACAAAATCAGACGGTATAAAACAAATATATGACACCGATTGGAAATATAAATCACTGGGCGATGCATTTGTAAAATGCAGTGTGTTTTGATTTCCAATTAGTATTTTTTTTCATTGGTCAAAAACCAAGATGCACCAGGCAATGCATTTTGCAACGTGTGATGTGTTGGTTTTCCATTGATCAAAGATTAAGATACATCGATTGAAAATCATGTTAGACTTTCATATGATTAACTGTTGCACTCCAGCATGTAATGAATTGCCTTTTACACTCCTACACCAACACGTGGGTTAAAAATTAATATATATACTGAAGGCCCATGTGGATTTAGGTTTGATATAATTGTAGCATGCACCATTAACTAATTTCGTAATGGCATTAGCACTATTGATTTTTTTTTTCCTTTTGAGTTTGACTTTAAAGGAATGTTACAAAATTCCTTTAAAGGCCCATGTGAGTTTAAATCTGGTGGTAACTGTAACATGTATTATAGAGTAATTTTTATTGGCATTGCCCATGAATATTGAGAAAATCATGCCCACAATGTCTACAACACTATTCACAGCATTATAGTCACAGCTCCAAGTGGCACTATTATTTTTTTTTCCCTTTAAATTTTGCTCTTCCTCCATCTCTTACATTTGTTTTTTTCTAGAGGATAGATAAAAATTTCCTCTTTCCAAATTATTCTTTTAGATAAATGATAATGCATTTTGTAACGTGCGATATATTTTGATTTTTAATTAATATTTTTTATTCTCCACTGATCGAAAATCAAAATACACCAGCTAAAATTAAAATATACCGAGTAATGTATTTTACAACGAAATCAAAATACACTGGTTAAAATCAAAAAACACCGGCTAATGCATTTTACAACGTACAGTGTATTTTGATTTCCAATTGGTGTTATAAGTTTTCTATTAGTCAAAAACTAAAATATATTTGCTAAGAATTAAAATACATTGGGTAATGCATTTTGTAACATGCGGTATATTTTGATTTCCATTCAATGGTTTTATTTTTCCACCGATCAAAAACCAAAATAAACTGGTTGAAAATTAAAATACATAGGTGTATTCCTTGCAATGTATTTTGCAATGTGCGGTGCATTTTAATTTTCGATCAGTGTATTTTGATTTTTTAAATTAGGATTTGAGATTTTCTCTTTAAACAAAAGGCAATGCATTTTGAAACACGTGATGTATTTTGATTTTCAATCGATATAGAAAAAAATAAAATACATCTTTGTGTGTTTTTATTTTCAGTTGGTATATTTTGATTTTCAGTCGGTGGAAAATTAAAACACACTAATTGAAACCACCACGCATTGTAATGTGCAATTCGTTACTTTTTTTTACTTTTTCTTATTGCAGTAATTTTTTATGTGGTAAAATTTTGATATGATTTTAATTTTTTTTACTCCCGCAATATAGCGCAAGCTAAAACCTAGTTATTTATAAACAACCGTTAATTAGGCACTGTCTCCACTGTTTAATTATTTTTCTCCCTTTTGCTTTAGACCATTGTTTACAATAGTAATTTGAATAAATATTACAAAAATTAGGGGCATATCCTATGTGCACAGTGCTTATTTCTGAATTTATAAGCACTGAACTGTAGCCAATAGATAAAGATCTAATGGATATAGATAAAACCACTAATACTCATAACTAAGTGGTTTTGTGTTACGAAGAAAATGGATAGCTATCAAAAACGAGCATTTAAAATAGTAATTAAAGGTGTCACATACCCATAGATATCTTTAATTAACGCATTTTCCCTAAATGTAGGAACTAATAGTGAGAAAAATCCATAACAAATGGAAATACGACATTAAAATAAGAAGAATTAGTCATTTGTAATACGTGTGAGTTTTTGCTGTTGAATATCGCAACAATGGAAAGAGGTGCAGTACAGGTATGTCTTCCACTAAAATTAAGGCATTTTGTTCGTAATGTGTCCAAATGCATGTCGTATTGATGGCGAGAATTGGTTGTTACATTTGAATATTAAAGTCGTATTGGATTAAATATGCAGTTGTAACAAAAGTATCTGCACGTTGTATTCTATGTTGCTATAAATGTACGGCCATGTTTTAGTGAAAATATTTAATAATCGTAATACAAAATAGATTTAAATGTAATATTCGAAATAGTGTAAATGCGACTATAGGAAGACGACTTTTTTTTAATACATGTGACAGCTGTGTATAGATGACGAATCAAATAATGGGAAACGCTGTATTACATGTATGACTACAATTAAAATAGGGAAAACTGTTCGTATTGTGCGCATATGTTTGTTGTAATGTAAGACGCTAATTGTTGTATTGAATTAATGGTCAATTCGTAGTCGATAGAATATGAAATCGTAATGGCAACAAATGTAGATTGTAGCATGCCCTCGTGTGAAAAATGAGCACTCAAACTACCATAGAATGATATCCGTAATACAAACAAATGAAGAAAGACGGAGTATTCAAATGATTATTACTAGAAGGCGAAAAGTTATCCTGATGTGACGTAAGGAAATGTAGCTTCAAAGCTGTATTATGAGTTGGCGAAAAAAGCTGTATTAAAGGACGTTGGCAGTTGCATCTACTAATGGCGGCGAAACGTATTACTAGTTGGTGAAAGGTTGCAGAAAAGACATGAATGTATGTCAAAAAAAAAAAGGATTATAAACATAGTAAGATGACATCAGAAAAAAATCTTAAAAAAAAAATAATATTATGAGTGGGCGCCTAAAATGAAAAAGAAGATATATGTGTAACCACGCACATTAACTCACTTCTTTTTTCTGGATTCAGACGACCGAAGGAACCCTCATTCTAGCATCATCCAACGATCATTCAGGTAAGTTTTCCGATTACTACTGCTATGAATGCCGAGGCATGAGAATGTTTCGTGATATAAGGATTTGGTTTGGGGGAGAATAGACTATGTTTACAGTGTATTCCGTAACATACTAACGAAACCCTAGTCTTTTAATGGCATAGGGTTGTATGTGCCATTTTGAATTTCAAATGATCAGCACAATTAGTGAGATGATTTGAAATTTGGTTGTAATGCGATTTAATATTCAAAACCGCGCGTTCCATTTATATAACTATTACAATAGAGAGTATGCTTTATCATTGACGTGTGGGCAGACCTTTAAAGCTAAAGGATGTACTTTTGTTCGCAGTATTTTGGTGTGAAAAGTGTTATTAGCAGTTCCATTAGGGCATATGTCTAAAGTTGAATCTGTTAGAAAATCGTTGAACTCTTTAAAAGATGCGTATACTGACAAGGTATTTGGAAACAAACTTCTACCAATGCAATGGCGCATCATTTCATTTGGGGGAAGAACCCATTCAGTACGATTGTGTTGTAGTGCGAAAGCATTGTAATACAATTTCACGAAAGATGCAATGTGTCATCGTGAAACTTTGTTATAACACATTAAACGTGATACATGTATGTTGTAATACATTTAAAAAATTCTTATTATTTTTTGTCTTAAAAATATTTGAATTGAGATTAAAAATAGAAGAAATCGGGGATGGAAGTAGGACTTTATGGTTACCTAATAATTGCATGAAATGCGTTTGCCATTAATAGAGGAAAAGATGATTGCTTGAAATTTGCGGGTTGTAATACGCAGGAATTGTATTACAGTATCACAATGATGCATGGTGTTCATAATGGAAATCGGTTGTCATGCAGTGTCGTAGTACATGTCTATTATAATACAACATTTAATTTTATATAATAAGTTTGCCTAAAAAATTTTGAATTACGAATGCCATTAATAAAGGAAAGCATGATTAAGGAATGCCATTAACAAGGAGTTTGGATGCCAGCAAGAAGATGGACAAATTACAACAACAAAATGAAACTGTTGTGCACACGACAACAAGCAATGCAAGTGCAGAGGTGAAATGCAAGAAAGCAACAACATCAAATACAAACCAAGAAATGGAAGTTTCAAGTAGTGATCAAAAACACACACAAAAATTCGAGTGTACGTGCACACTAATTACCCATTTAGAATGCAAAGAATGTCTTACCAAAAACTAATAATGCCATTCAAAGTGTTTATTATTATTTACATCATTTTACAGTTAGAGAGTCCGTCCAGTACCGCTGCTACATACCACACTTCAAGGAGTATATGGACGTGCATCCACTTAATGAAAAGCAGCGGGAGCTTCTCAACAAAACTGCATTCTATAAATTGGTTGGAGTGTCAAAAGTACCAATTGATTATAGGGTGCTCCATTGGATTATAGAGAGATACCAAAGAAGTGGGAAATTCTTACTTGGAAAAAAGCTCATTGAATTCTCATGCGACGACGTAGGTATAATACTTAGACTACCAAGCACAGGGTATAAAGTAAAAATGAATGAGAAATCACTTCCATGGAGTTGTTACTTCCAACAAAACATACGTAAAAATGTTAGGCAATTAGACAGGAGAACATTAGAATCAATATGAAATCACTTCCATGGTGTACGTATATGTAACTTGCCTCCTTTGTCTCATGTTTGCAACTTTCCTGTTCCCGGATCCACATACAAATTCCCCAGAATACTTCTGAATTACATTGATTCTCTTGAGGATACCAAGTACATCAACTGGTCATTAGCGGTCTCAAAACAAATACTTGGAAGAATGGATGATGTGGTGGACAGAATAAGAGAGCAGAAAAAAGGGAGAGGTGTTGAAAAGCTGGGATACCTAAATGATTGCATACCATGCCTTTACGTACGTTGGCTTCCGATTATTCCATTTATTTAGCATGTTTTAATGGTACGGTATGTTAATATGCTTTGTTTTCTAGCGAGATTATATGTCTCCTAAATCAGGTATGGATGTTGGAGCACTGCTTCAAGGATTCCTACACAAGTAGGGATCTAAGGCCAAGGATTAGGAAAAGGACAGGATCAACTATAGTGAACCTAAACCTGGTTGAGAGCTTAAAGGACAAAGAGGTGAAAAGTAGATTTAATATCCTATGCTGTATACCATACAATTTGAAATTATAATTATTCTTTGGGTTTGTAATTCAGGTTTGCATAAAGTTGACACCCGAGAAGAACGAGGTCTTCAAAGTTGGTGCAGATGACTATGTGTTCTCATTGAACACGTTCGAGACATCAGGTTTTGTGTATCGAAGGCCACTCGTTTTATTTGGAGCGAATACACAACATCCACTGAATAATCTTCTTGAAGATCAAGAGAATGAGTGCCGGTCAAATGTTTGCCGTGAAAGAATTGAGTTGGAGAAGAGGAATGATGCACACATACTAGAATTGGAAAAACTGCGTGCAGAAATAAAAAAGTTGGAGATGAATGTGGCTGTAGATCATAAAGACATTGCCGTGCAGGTTGATCACAATGGTGAATGCCAGCAAATTACTCAATTGGATGCAAATAAGATGGTCGAATCTGAGAAGAGTCTAGTAATTTTGGCAGATGTAGTATGCGAGAGGATTGAACCACCAACTTTTGACTTATTGCTTTCAGGTAACATTGACTTTGTACCTGAGAATGACGCTTGTAATGATGCTGCTACGACGAAAGAAAATATACAAGATCTGCAGAAAGACAGATCTGTAGCAAGAGACAAGACAATAAGAGTTGAAGAGAGAAAGTCATCTGGTAAGTCTGTTGGTGACAAGAATACCATAAGTACCACTGACAATAAGGAGAAGACGGGAAGAAACCCAAGTTCAATGGTAAGAAGGCTAAACAAAGACGAAATGAGGGGAAGAAGGAAATTGAGAAGATGGAAAGTGAGTGCAGTGACAAAAAAGTGAAAAGGAGAAAGAATAGGAAGACAAGTGGTGAGGAAAACAAAATACATATCGATGATTGTGAAGATGTGAGCAAGAAAGGAGTGGGTGAGGAAAATGTGGAGAGTGAAGTTGTTGAAGGAAGGTGCGCACCATCTGCTGTGAAAAATGGTGGTGGGGAAGATAAGCACGATCACAGGGTACAAGATGCGACAACCTTGGCTATAAATACAGATGTTGATAGTGATGCTGTGAGTATCTTTCATTACTCAAACTTAAAGTTATAGGTACTTGAAATACATGTTAACATTCAAAAATTCTGGTTTTGCAGTACTTGTGTGAACCAAGGGATGATTACATGGGCCGTGACAGTGTTACTGACAAAGAAAATGAAATAATACAATGGTTCCTGCAAGATCCATGTGACAAGTATGGCAAATTTGAACATAAATATTTATTAACATATCATTTTGGTAAATATATTGACAAATGTGTGAATCAACATGTAGCTACAACAAGAATTATCACACATCATTGGACAACTACTGCGCTAGGCAGCACATACACAACTTCCTTTATGGTGGGATGATAGAAGATATGGTATACACATCTCTGATAGAAAATACAATGAGTCATAAAATAGAAAAAACACCATGGATTACTAATCTTTTATTTCATTTAACTTTTGCAAAAATTCGTGTAGATAATAGATGCCTATATGGATGTGTTGTTTTTCAAACATTCAGTGCTTCACAGCGGTGAGGCTAAGTACTTCTTTGGATCGTTGACAGTGATGGTATATTCCTTACACGTAGAATATGACAATAGAAATATGATTACAACGCATATGTAACGCAACTACCTTTTGAAGAAAAAAAATGATTTGTGTTTTATACTTTCAGAGCTTAATTAGAAACAAAGTTGGGAACATGACGAAATCTGATAATGAAAACCTTCAACAAATATTTGATGCAAAGCCAAGTACCCTTACAAATATTAAGAAGGCATTTTCCCAATACACCTGCAAAGACACTGGATATTGTTGGAGGCATATTTTCAAACAAGGATGTTCTCCTATAACTCCATGGGACATGACAGGAGCAAAGCAGAATCCATGCGATGGGTAAACAAAAATAAACACGTCTTCTGAATTAAGCTGGTATTAGTTTCAAAACTGTATAACTACATATGTCACAATAGAAAATCAACTTTCTGTAAGTTGTACTGCAAATGTCCTAGTACAAATTAATAAAAAGGAATGAAACAATTAATGCAAATTTAGAAAAATAAAAGTAGCATCTAAGTATATAGATATTTATATAAAAGATACATAGTTTGTTGTGTTGTACTGTACTGTATTGGCAGGAGGTGGTTCTCGCGCGTGTTTTAAAAATAGAGATCTCGTTGTAGTATAATGCGCGAAAATGCTCGTCAAAAATAATTTATAAAATAACAAGACTTGAGTCCCAGCCTTTCATCTCTGGGAGGCATTTAGAAAATGCAGATTTGAATTCGATCTAGCTCACTCTACTTATTCAGAAATGCATGCCCGTTTACAATAATTCGTATTGATGCACGACATGCTTAGTTGCAAGAGAACACAAATTTCGCGCATGCAACTTTAATCACAAGGAAATATGACAATCAGCTCATGGTGATTTTCACACATATACGTATAGATATATAAAAGATGATTTCATTTATTTCATCATGGTGGCTACAGAGTGAAGCTCGCGGAAAGCTTGTATAGGAAAGCTTAAAAGTAATAAACTAGCTAACAGAAAACGACTGCATACATGAATCTATGGGGGGATTATGCATGCATCATTGAGGGAGAATATGGAGCTACACTACTAAGCAGCAATAAAGCATTAATCTACGAAGAACTACGCTACTTATCTAGCTAACAGAATGAAGGGCATTCGGAGGTAGCTCCGATGGCCTTTGACTTGGTTGAGAGGAGGGACGGCCAATGGTGCTTAAGCTTACCCTTGGAGAGAGGTTGGAAGTGATTTAGGCCTGGCTTGGAGGTGATGGGGATGCCATGGTGTGCTTGTGGAGATGGAGGTGGAGTAATGGAGGTGGAATGAAGCTAAAACTAGATGGAAGGCTAGATGAGTGCAAATGACCACCCAAAGGTCCTTTAAGTAGACCCAAGGGAGCCTCTCTAGAGAAGTGTGGAACTCTCTAGAGAAGACTATGGTGGGAGCTTGTGGGAGAGTGAGAGAGAGGATGGATGGGTGGTTTTTAGATCCACATTTGGTGGATCTAAAAATTGAATGCATCTTGGTTGCTATTTTTAGCAACCAAGGAAACAACACGTGGTAAAGAGTTTTAGAGAACTCTAGGCAAGGTATTTTCGTGTAGATGGTGTGTGTGGGTCGAAACCTAGGTGGCTAGGTTGATTAGGTTAGGTTCTAGTGGGTTTAGGTCAAGGTAGGTCTCAAATTAGGGTTGTAAACCCTAATTCATTAAGGTAAAACTCAATTAAACTTGATACAAGTTTAATTGGATGTGTGAAACCCTAATTGAGAGTAAAACAACTCAATTAAGGTAGGTGTAAGTCAATTAGACTCTCGCTAAATCCAATTGGAAAGTGTGTGCTGAGATCAAAGCTCAGTTGGACTTAATGAGTCCAATTAAATAGGCTAATGTAATTGACTAAGATTTGAGTCAATTAAGTTTAGTGAGAACTTAATTAGGTCTTTAGGGAGGTCTAGAGGTGATGTACTAGGGTTAGGGTACCTTAATTTAGGTTCCTATGGGGTTGGAATTGGGTTTAGGGACTTAGGAATTCAAGATCCAAGCTTGAATTCAAAAACAGGAACTAGAGAGCAATTCTAAACGTCTGACAATAGTGCAGACGTCTTAAAATGAAAAGTTAGACGTCCAGACTTGTTGTCTGGATGTCCAAACAGAGGCAGGGAAGAATTAAGGTTTTATCTACTTAAAATGCTGCAGAAGTGGGTTTTAGGTGCGCGGGTTGTGGCTAAGGGTTCTGGACGTCCTGTAACTCATGTGGACGTCCAGATAGAGGTTGGAAATAGGGTTTTAGGGCTTCCTAGGATACAGTGACCAAATCTAAGGGTGGCTAAGGCTTGGGGAAGCTTCTAGTGTCCTAGGGCTAAGATAGACCTAAGTTCTTCATAGTTTACTACTTTATTCTTACTTAACAAAATAGCATACCTCAACCCCTTATATTATTGTCTACTGCATCTTATTCTTGGTCTTCTGTTCCAACTCTGCTACAACTCTGGCTTCAGTTCTA
Organism: Thalassia testudinum; assembly: GCA_037157565.1. Taxonomy (NCBI): domain Eukaryota; kingdom Viridiplantae; phylum Streptophyta; class Magnoliopsida; order Alismatales; family Hydrocharitaceae; genus Thalassia; species Thalassia testudinum. The sequence continues at coordinate 142,644,629 of JAZHRO010000036.1, forward strand.
GCTTCAAATCCAATCTCAGATCCAGCTCTCGAGCTTCTTATTTCCTGCAATTTATATAATGCACCTAATTAGTATATTATAGCATTATTCTATGGATAGCTATAGGAGGAATAGTAAAGATGCAAATAATGCTTATGCATGCATGAACTACCCTAACCTATGCTAAGTCCTAGCCTAATTTTAGACAATTAAGACCTATGATTACTGCGTAATCAGGTATATATTGGAAATTGTGTTGATCATAGGATTGATATTGCTGTATAACCAAGTATGTAATACAATCAGTGTAGAACAAATCTTGCGTCGTGCTATACTACATTAGGCGTATTATAAAAAATGTTGTAAACAAATCCACAAACGTGGACAAATTGGAGAATAAAAATGGCAATTCTAACAATATGAAATAATAAAAGCTTAGGTTTGCTAATACGTGATCATGTGCGTTTTTTTATTCTGTAAAAGCTCTGCTGTAATACAACTGTAGATAAAAATGCACAGTTTATTGATGTTCGTTAACAGCATGATGCCAATCATAAGTTTATTTTCTGCAGAAGGATCTTGTTGGGATGTTTTTTACAAATAAATTCCCTGTAGAGAATGTAAGGAATTAGAAGATGCTTCATATCGAGAATAAACCAATGCAATCAGACACAAGTATGGATTGTGTAATCTATGCCATAAAATACATGGATCACATTTGTGCAGGAAAAAATATTGACTTCACGAGTATAGATATACCAAAGTTCAGAGCACAAATAACCGCTACACTTCTGGATTGAGGTGATAATGAAAAGCATGAAGAAATAAATCCATTTGTCAGTATGCTAAAGAAGAAAGGAGGTTAGAAGTGAATATTGAAGGTTTCTTGTGTTGGTAAACTAGATATGTATATGTTATTCTCAATGACTTGAATAATCTCTAGTATGTTAGTCTTCCTGCTTAGTGTATAAAGTAGGCATCGTGAAGATTTCTGATTGTTTTGAAGTATTGAGTTCATGTTGAACATCTCTGCAAGAACTTGCTTATAATTTTATAGCAAAAAGAGTTTTTAGCCTTTGAATTAAATATTATTCTATTCTAAAATGTCAAACGTGTTGCATTGTTATAATGTACAACATTTCATGTGTTGAAAGCGTAAATGTTTGAAACTGTAGAAAGAGTTTTGAATAATTATAGTAATGCAAAATTCTTTAAATAGTAATCATTTAGTGATTATAGGGTAATTTTAGAAACATAAATCCCACATGAGCTAACAACTTCATACACTCATTTATTCTCCCAATAAATTGCACAATATACATAAGGATCACTAATAACAAACTGAATGAAAATATAGAATAAACTAAAATGCATATCCAAATTCATAAAATCTAAATCATGAATTCCAAATATAAATACAAGGTAAAACAATCAGAAGTGCCAACTAACACAAGTAGGAAAATGTATAAAATAAATTAAGACTACAATCTTTCATGTGCTTCTAGAACTAACGTCCTCAATAGAATGTGACCTACATAACATCAATGCAAAGGAGAACAGTTAGCATAAAAGAAAAATGTTATCAATATAAATAATATTTAATTAGTAATAAATTACATAAGCTAAAGACACCTCGATATGGGAACATCAAATGATGATGTCTTATTCGGACAATTCTTTGAGTCATGGCCGACGTTGAACGTCAAACATAGTTTGCACTGCCGACCTTTTAATTGTTTGTTCTCATATGTAGCTTTCAAACGATTACTTCCTAATTTTGGCCTGCCGCTTTTCCCACATCCTTTTGTCCTTGCAACTTGTGATTCTTTGATGGAGATGCCAACACTGGCATAACTACCTTTTGACCTTCTAGGTGATTTTTCGTCAATACAAATCTTCGCATTGATTGTATTCTTCACTACTGAAATTACCATTGATAAGTGAGACTTCGCAACCTCTATTGTGTCATCATATTTCAATGCTTCGTTCATTAGGGACGAACACATTTGGTATAGCTCCTTCGCATCGTCATTGCGACTCATGGCCATTTATAATGGATAGTATCCCGATTTCTTCAGGTTGCTTTTCCATCTATCCATAATATATGAATTCTCAAGGACGCGAATGTTCCTATGTTTCAAAACGGCAAAAATATGTTTGCATGGTAAACCAATGAAGTCCATGAACTTACACTTGCAGTGGAATATATTGTCTCCAGTACATAAAGTGACGTCATTTTCATCTTCGAAGGAACCAATGCTAAATGTTTTATATTTAGTTTCAGGTTCCTCAAAAGATAGATCAACAATATTTAACATCAGACAGTGTGTAATCTGCTTCTGAACCTCATAGAATACAGATTTTGTAAATACCTCCGAAAGCTGCCGCTCCACATTCCATGAAATTTGAAGGATTCGACGACGCATCACTGTGTCATTGTCAAGAGAATTCTCGTTCTCCCTCAACCTGTTTAAAGCATTTTGAAATCTACATATACATTCATATAATGTGTTTTGTTTGGTGATGGTGCTGTTTAAGAAGGAATGAAAGCTTTCACTTCTCTGTGTTGTCTTCAAGCCCGCAAAAAAAGATTACACATGTAAGCAGGGACCCATCTCACCCTAATTTCAAATATAGACTTTAGCCACTTGTAATCTGAAAGGTTTGTCTTCTGTAAAATGATATGCCAAAGTTCCTCAAACTCCTCAACACTTTGAGAGTGTCATATTGGGTCACTGAAGTCACTTATCGCAAGTCCCCCCGTAGAAGCAAATCCTATTGATGAGACCACATTTGTGAGCTAATTGTATGCATAAATACCTAGTTATTAGAATAATGTTTACATGTAAATAACATACTTAAATTTATAAATAGATTTCTTTATAAAAATGATTGCATGCATTGCATTCACAAGTTTAAAAGGAAATGTGCATTATCGTGACATGCATGCATTACCTGAATTATTGTGGAGTAACCTTTGTAAATAACCCATTTTTTTTCTCTTTCTTTTCTTCTTTTCTCCTGCAGAAGCTGTCACAACATTCGCAACGCATCCACCACCGCCAGGCTTCTCGCAACTCTCGCCGAGTGGTTGGAGAAGATGGCGACGACAGAGAAACAGATGGGGGATTTGTTTTTAAAAAGAGCCCGCTCCAACCCACCAGGGGAAGCACCATGCACGCTCGCTCTCCATTTGTTTCCTCTCACTTGCACCGTGCTCCAAGCGCACACCATGAATCAATGCGAACTCTATCACCTTGCGCGCGTGCACCAGTCCTCACGTAGCCACAAGCCCCTGCGCACGCACCCTTGCGCACTCATCTCCAACCCCTGCAACCTCCTCTTCATCTTCTTCATCAACGGCCAACAGAGAAGGAACCACTAGTCATCGCACTGCCACAACGCACGCCAACAGCCATCGCGCCACAGCCCTTCAGCCCCACGTGCCCTCGTCCTCGTGTAGCAGCCCCTCATGCATGCGCGGCAGCTCTTGTGTGGTGTGCAGTCTAGGAGGCCCCTCCTCTCCTCCGTCAACTGACAGGAGAGGAACCCAACAAACCACCGTCATTCCCCACATGCAGCCCACACGCCCGGCTCCCGCCATCTGCCGTCGACTCCTATGGACTCACCGCACCCTCACGAACTCGCCCACGCCCTCAGACGCGGCAACTGCAACCCACTCACACCGGTGGGCCATCATCATCGTTGGCGGGTGCTTCGTCTCCGACGACCGTCTCCGATCACCGTTCATCAATCCGCGATCATCATCGCACTCTCCTCGTTGTAGCCGACCTTCCTCAAGCTTCCCACCATCCGCCGCGACTCCACGAGCGTGCACGACAAGAGGAAACTAATCCTCTGTTTTGTGTTTGAATTAAAAATTACATTTGAATTCCATTGCTGGGATTTTAATTTTAAGATATTAATATTTTATTCCGTGGATTTTATGAGTATATCCCTTTAGTTTGCGCTAATTAGTTGGCTTATCAATTGCATGACTATCTTCTCCCATCTATTAGCTTCACATTAAAGGGTGATATTATGCTTTACATTAGATGACATTGAATAGTTGGGTTGATCAATTTTATAGGAGTATTCTAGTGAAGGAGAATTTGCGTGATTGATCCATCTCTTTTCAGAAATTAGAGATTGGTTATTTGATTCATCTATTAATGTTTTTTCTTTGGCATTAGGATGAATAAATGGAAGTACTTTTAAGTAAACAAGAGGTAAACTTATTGTGAGTTTATTTGGCTTGATCTTCCTTGTGGATACAACATTTTTATGGTTTAAATTAATATCTGTTTAATATTTGATTGGGAGATTTTCCACCACACAACTACGACATATCTTTTTATTGCTATCATTCATAATCAAGCGAATTTCTCTCTATCACCTATCTTACTGCTAAACTTGTTTACAATATGCCAACAACAAAATCTATGAACTGAATTTGGAAAGCAAGTTGCAATTGCATATGATATTGATGGATCTTGATCTGTAACAATGGAAGATGGATGTGTACCAACAGCATCAAGAAAACATTTAAAGAGCCAAACAAATGAATCCTTTGACTCGTTCATTAGAAGGCTATTTCCAAATATCATCGTTTTCTTGTGATGATTGACGCCGCAGAATGTTGCAAATATTAGTTTATATTTGTTTGTATTATACGTTGTGTTGTATGATAAAACATCATCAAATAATCTGTAGTCCTCCAGATAGACAGGATTCAACCACATGTAATGTGTGAGGCATTGTTCGTCGTCAACTATGTATGCGAAAAAAAATTCAGGGGTTTTGGATTTGCAAAAGTGGAAGTGGTCAATAAGGAGCTGAACTTGAAATCCTTTTCCTTTCGTCCCTTTTCAAGTTGTATATATCCCTAACAATATTAGCAATCCTGTCATCAGGACCACCGTGCTTTTGCAAGAAGGCTACCTACTTACTTGCTGAAATGTCCACATCATAAAACATTTCAAGTATTCACTGATCTTCTTAATAAGTTTCAGATACCTCCTCTTACTTGGCAACGATATTGGATGGTTGTGGTCGTCTATGAATTTCTGAAGTTCCCATTTATTATTGTGTGTAATGAACTTGATCGTCAGTTTGACCATACATTATGTCCTAATGGATCCATATCTCCTTTTAAAGTTCCTTCTAGATGGTGATGTTGACTTCGGAGGTAGGTTGGAAAATGATAGACCCTTCTTGGTTTGTGCCAGTTTAGACTTCTCATAGACACCTTTGGAGGAACACACAAACTTTTTATAGGATAAATGTTTTTCTTTGGATGACTTGTCAATCGAGAATTTTGTGCTACTCTTGCGTATGGAAAACCCTTTAGCAATTGCAAATTTTTCATAGAAATTCTTAGCTTTCGATACAGAGTCGAACAACATTCCGACCCTTGGAGTTATGTTCTCGAAATCATTCTCCACATCTATCTCATTTTTAGGGCTTTCATTGACTCCAATGACTGCATTCTTGTAGGCTAAGAGCATGGGGGAATAAAAAACATCAGTTCTATTGATCACTCACAAAAATTTACACATAAATTAATGAAAAAATTATTGATAAATCATTTTAATATAAAGGAATACATTCTAAACATACCTGTTGTCACATACGAATCATCCATCATATTTCATTTTGGTGTACTAAATCCCTCTGCTGAATCTGAAACCAAATGAAATTTGATGCAAAACAAATGTTGAATTGCTGTCAAAATTATTGTATTATAGTATATAGGAATTGTTTAGTGTTTTACTTCATGTATTACAACATTGATCAAAACTGGTATGTATTACAGAATTCTTTAAGTATTGCACAACTCCTGTAATGCAACCGTCCAATTGAATTGCATGAAGCATAATATGACATTGATAGGAGCTGGGTGGTGTTACATCCTATTGTCTCCATGTATTGTATTACGACTATCCGATTATATTACCAGATCCGTAAAATCGCATTACATTGGGGTCTATTGTTTTATAACTTATTGTGTTACAACGATTGTATTACGACTATACGATTATATTGTAAGAAGCGTAAATCAGTCCTACTTCGGTGTAGGTTGTATTAAAGCTTGTTGTATTACAACAATTGTAGTACGACTATCCAATTGTATTGTAAGAAGCGTAAAACCATCCTACGTCGATGTCAATTGTATTAAAGGTTGTTGTATTACAAGGATTGTAGTACAACTATCCAATTATTGAGAGTATGAAAAATAGCGTCAATTGATTGTAATACAATATATGTTCTATAGACTACTTAATGTATTACAAAATCCGTAATACAACTATCAATGGCAATTTGGTCGTAATGTTATTGTAATGGAAAGTGAACATGTTTCGTTGTGCGTTCTAAATGTCCTGGAACGTAGTAAAGTTTCAACATAACTTGATTGCTTTGGAATATCTAATTACATCAAGTAGATGTTTATAACCTCCTTTAAGGATCATAATCATCCATATAAAAATCCTGTAGTAGAGTCTACAGAGACAAAGGATCCATCCATATTATCATATAAATTCGTGCGATCCATTAATCCTAACAACAACAAATAAAATAACTTGAACAACATTAAATTATAACAGAAGTCTGTATACAATACTATTATGAATACAAACATATGTAATACTACATATTTAGAATAAAACCTATGTCGAGATCGGCTGCACAAGATTAACAAGGTATCGATGTGATCAACGAGACTTCTTCAACGATAACAATGATTTCTCCATTTGCTTCACATATGTAAATGATGAATAAAAGAGAAACAAATATCTAGTTTAATGTTCGTTATGACAGGCATATTCTTTATGATAACATTGCTCAAATATATGAAAATCAAATTAATTAGCTACTAAATTTTTAATTTCCATAAATGTTACGACCCAGTTCCCGAATCCCTACAGGACACGAGATCAGACCAACTCGACTGATCCCAAGACCCAGTTGTCCAATGAGAAAATAACCAAAAAGTAGGAAAATAAACCACATTCATTATGCTAAGCAACTAACAGTAACAAAAGTACAACAGTAAAGTAAAACTACTACAGTACACACCACCACAACAATAGAAAAGTAGCCAGGTACAGGACTATAAAGTATAAAATGTAAGAGTACAGAGGTACAAGGAACTACTCACTACAACTGAAAGAGGAGTACAACAAGAAGCTACAATTACTGGGCTCTACTGGACCCAGTATCCTCTGCAGCCGTAGGCTTTAGTTGCTCAACACCTGGACCTAAAAAGGGGTTATGAGTACAAAACGTCAGCGAACGCTGAGTAGAGTGGCAACCAGCTAACTAAGCAGTAAAGGTGGATAAGTAGCTGTGTTTTTCAATTACTTTCTTTAACTACTTATTCTTTTTCACCACTCGGTTTATTTATCAGGTCTTTCTTGATCTCGAATGTTCCTCGTGGGAACGATCTTGATTGCAGTCTTTTCCGAAGAGTAAAAGTCTCACATGGTGATCTCCTGGTCTGGAGAGTTCCCTGTGGTGGTCCTACACCCAGTCAACCACCTCAAGGTCACAGACAGACGTAACGGTCACTACGACATGCGCGATAAGCGAACAGGTAGCTACCCCGTACTGGCACGCGGTCAGTCGTTTCCGTTAGCGGGTGCACCCAAAGAACAGCACGGAACCAGTATAGGGCCTAGCCCTCTCAGTAACAGGGGTCTAACCCCTCTCAGTAACAAAACAGGGGTCTCGCTCCTCCACAGTCCGCGCACCCTCGCCTGACTACCCTGGTTTGCCCAGTGGGCCTAACAAGTCGGTGTAGGGATGCTAGCTGAACCCCGGGTCCCATGGGCTGGCTAGATCTCTCCCTACACTAGTAGCTCTCCCCGGGTACAGTGTACATGAGGGCCATAGAGTCGGTGCAAAGTGGCCAAACCTACCCCGGGTCTCAACCTGAAAGCGGCAAGCACCCCTCTACACTAAGAGGTAACATGCGCTCCCCTTGGTACCACGTACTCAAGAGGTAGCACATTTCCTATCGCATTTCCATATCCATTCCATATATTTCCAGTAGCTCAACTACTATTCCCCCATGGGGTTCATGCTCATATCCCTCATGTCATTCAATACCAGGTTTCATCATTTTTATTTCCATTCTCAGGTTATACACATGCAACTGGTAATTCTATCATTCACATTTCCATATTCAGGTTATTCACAGGTAGCTCGTGTTTCCAACATTCACCTTTTCATTTCCAAATTATATATATGCAGCTCATATTATGGCATTTTACGTGTGCGGCAGGAAAGTTACATACAACAGTTAACAAGTACTATATATTTCGCAGGCAACTGTTATTTATTTACAGACAATTGTTATCATTCTATCTACTCATTCAAGACTGCAATCCATTCATTAAATACAGACATTTCCAGTATTTTTAGTCTTACGATTCATGCCATACCTTAGGTTTTAATCATTCATTTCACACATGCATTCATGCTTGTATTTAAATTAGGGGAAGCCACTATACTAGTAAACCCAGGAGTACTGGGGGCTTGAACGGTAGGCTCACGTGCCTCAGCAAGCCCCGAACCTGCAACGAAACGAAGTCCTATCACAAGGATCAATCACATGAGAATACTCAGAATAGTATAGAAAGTCTTCTAACAAGTAGAAGAATTCATACGGAAAATATTGGTATCTTAATTGCGGAAAACAGACCCTAAATAGGTCAAAAATAGTGTTTCTGACTCAAATCAGACGTCTAGAACAACTTCCAGACATCTTAAAAGTGTCCAGTGCCATACCTCAAGTCCTACGCCACTCCTCAGACATCTAGGAACTCCGCTAGACTATCTGGACCCAGTTCCAGACGTCCGACCACCTCTTCGAACGTCTGGAAGCGCTTCTCGTTGTTTGGTATGTCACCCAGACGTCCGAAATGCGTCGGAGGGCGTGTCTCGCGTCTTCCCGAAGCGAAACCTGCGCGAAATCCACCAAATCTCCTAAAAAAAAGCAAGCAACAGTGCCTCGGCGAAGCCTTCATGGCCGTATCCGCAAAGATGTACCTTCGCGAAGTCTACTCCTCAGACGTCTAGGACCTCCTCCAGACATCGGCTACGTCGTTTAAACATCGCTCTAGACGTCTGATTCTGGGAAAATCCTAGAACCAGAACCTGCTTCCGCCCTCTCATGCCATGCGTGGCCGCACAACGCCTTCTCGCCTGTAGCTCCAGTTGCAGCAGTGTCAGGGAGGACCTCTGTTACGAACGTGGCCTCAAGACAGGTTTTTAAGACGTCTGGGAAGTGGCCCAAACTTCTGACCAGACGCCTAGACCCTTTCCAGACGTCTGGTATTAAATTTTTGCAGCATACGGGGTTGCGTCTGCGTGCATGCACGCGGAGACTGCACCCGCCGCTCTCTTCTCTCTTTTTCCCTCTCTCCTCCTGCAGGGCGCAGCTCCTTTCTCTCTCTCCCCGCATGGCCTTATAAGGCCCCTCGCCCTCTCCCTCACCCTCATCTCCTCAGCTTTCCTCTTCTCCTTCTCCCTACCGGTGCGAGAGCACAAGCGAGCAAGTGAGCGGCGGCAGCAGCGGCTGCGACAAGTGTGCGGGAGGGGGTGTTGCGAGAAGAAGACGCTCGACCGTGAGGGCTCGAGCTTGCCGGGGCAGCTAGAGCTGGCCGGCGGGGGAGCAGCGGGCGTGGAGTGTCGCGGAGGGGCTGCTGCAGCTCGGGCAGCAGGCGAACGGGGTGCGGTACGGCCGTGCGTCGCAGGCGGAGAGCGAGTCGGTCTCTGATTCTGAAGAATTTTCCAGAATCAGACGTCTGGGCTTACGACCAGACGACGGTGAAGACGTCTGGCCGGTAAGATATTTCCATCTTCTTCCTTTTTCGCGTGTACGGCGGCCATGCGACCGTCCGCCGCACCTTTGTCTGCGAACCGTCGTGCTGAGAGCAGGGTGGGTGCGTGCAGGTTCTGCTTGGGAGGGCGCGAGGACTCGCCATCCCACGTGAATCGGACGTCTGGCCGCAATGCCAGACGATGGGAAGGACTTCCAGACGTCCGGGGTGACCATCGGATGTCTGGGAACTAAGCCAGATGCCCCCGCAGGCTTCTGGACATCTAAAGGACTACACAGAGCGAAGGTACACTCTGACCCACATTTTAAGACGTCTGGAAGAGGTTCCAGACGTCTGATTTTGGGCAATTTCGTCGTTTTCGACCCGTTTAGGGCCCGTTCGGAGTTCGTTTTTCGCGTTTCGAGTTGCGTTCCTTCCAGAATAAAATCCTCTACCCGTTTACAGTAATTATATACCGTTCTGAGAAACTCCTTGTGTTTGATCCTTGTGTTAGGACCCCGTACCATTGCAGTCTTGGGGGTTGCAGAGGCGCGCGGGATTGCCGACCACGCCCCTAGTACTCCCGTTGTAGCTGGTAGAGTGGCTTTTAATTTAATTAGCATAATTTGTTATAATTGTAGAACAATTAATAGAGTCTAGGGTATTGCATGAACCCTAGGACTGAGAAACTAGATTGAATGATAGATCCTAGGGTATTGCATGAATCCTAGGACTGGAAAACTAGATTGAATGATAGATCCCAGGGTAAGGCATGAATCCTAGGACTGTAAAACTAGTGAAATATATATATATATTGCAATCTTGGAAAAGTGGAAAGGAAATAATAGCTGCCTGTTATGAATGAATAAATATGATTAAGAATATGGGTTGTATGAGCGTAAGACTGAAACAGTGAAACCTACAATGGCCAAACAAAAAGAGTACGAACCCTACGGGGAATTAGGAGTAGAACTCCTGGTAAGAGAATAGAATGGAACTGAGAAAGTGAAACGTGGAAGTGTGTTGTCTCTTGGGTACATGGTACCAAAGAGAGCACACATTACCTCTTAGTGTAGAGGGGAGCTTGCCGCCCTCAGGTTGAGACCGGGGTGGGTTTGGCCACTGTACATCGACTTGCTGGCCCTCGCGTACGTAGTACCGAGGAGAGCTACTGGTGTAGGGAGAGCACTAGCTACCCCACGGGCCCCGGGGTTCTGCTAGCCTCCTACACCGACTTGTTAGGCCCACTGGGCAAACCAGGGTAGTCAGGCGGGGGTGCGCGGACTGTGGAGGGGTTGGACCCCTATTTCTGAGAGGGCTCTGCCCTATACTGGTTCCGTGCTGTGTTTTGAGCGCACCCATTAACGGAAACGACTGACCGCGTGCCAGTGCGGGGTAGCTACACGTGCGCTTATCGGGCGTGCCGTAGTCACCGTTACGTCTATAAGTGACCTTGGGGTGGTTGACTGGGGGTAGGACCACCACGGGGGACTCTCCCGGCCAGGGGAGCACCACGTGTTACTTCTACTTTTCGGAAAAGACTCCAATCAAGATTGTTCCCACGAGGAACATTCAAGATCAAGTGAAGGATCTGAGGAATAAATAAATCGTGAAATAATAGAAAGACGTAATTAAAGAAAGTAAAAATATAACCGCTACTGTACACTCTACTGTTTCTTTAGCTTTTAGCTGCCACTTTACTCAGCGTTTCGCTGACGTGTTACACTCGTTACTTTTCAGGACCAGGTGTTGAGCAGCCAAAGTCAGCGGCTACAGAGGACGCTGGGACTAGTAGGGTCCAGTAGCGTTACCCGCAGCTCTTTTTGTACTTTCTGCCACTATAGTGAGTAGTTTCCTTGTTACTCCTTGTACTTCTTTATTGTAAACTTCATGTTGTGTACATATTTGTTGTTCTACTGTTGTGGTGGTGTATACTGTAGTAGTTCCTTTTCTTACTGCTGTATTTTGTTACTGCTAGTTATATTCATGCTGAATGTGGTTTATTTTACTGCTCTTTTGGTTACTTCCTCGTTGGACGACTAGGTCTTGGGATTAGTCGAGTCGGTCCGATTCTCGCGTCTCGTAGGGACTCGGGAATCGGGTCGTTACAAGATGGTATCAGAGCAAAGTCGCCCCGAGAAGTGAATCAATTGACTGGAAAATAACCAATTCACATGTCTGTAACTAGAGTAGCCACCACAACATATCTTTTGGCATGAGCTCTTAGACGTTTTCGTTAGATATCGTTCCATATTGACGTGTTTCCATTTTGTTTCGCGTCTCCTTGCAGGAGATGCCTCATCGTGGGACTAGCGAGGCGGGTCGCGGGTGCGACCGAGGACGAGGTCAGCGAGGTGGGCGTGCTGCTGTCGACGCCTCGGTGGACCAGCCACTTCTCCCGGGCATTCAGGCCCAGGACCTCGCCCAGCTGATACGGGATATTGTGCGAGAGGAGCTCCACCCACCGCCCCGAGCGCCTCTCCCTGGGGTTGCGGAGGGGGAGTCCTCTGTGGGACCACATGACGGACGCGGCGTTGGACACGGGGGAGGGGATGGGCCGCCGCTGCCCCTACCTTCCTCCGGAGGTGCACCAGCGTCTCCACTGCAGCGCCACTTCGAGCTCTTCGGGCAGTTCCGGAAGCTGAAGCCCTCCTCCTTCAAGGGGGATGAGGACCCGACCGAGGCAGAGGACTGGCTCGAGCAGCTTGAGAAGATTTTCGACACCCTTCGCCCCCCGGTGGAGTGCCGCGTTGCCTTTACCACGTACCAGCTAGAGAGTGCGGCACACAGGTGGTGGAGGGCGGTCAGGGGACAGGAGAGGGACGAGCCGACCTGAGATCGATTCGTCACCCTCTTCTGCGAGCAGTACTTTCACCAGACGTGGCAGGACCAGAGGAGGCGGGAGTTCCACACTCTCCGCTAGGGGACGATGACCGTGAGCGCGTACTGCACGCATTTTCTGGAGTTGTCCCGCTTTGCAGCGACAGCGGTAGCCACCGAGGAGGAGCGCCTTTGGAGGTTCACCGAGGGCTCCGACCTGCGATTCGGGGGTATGTCAAACCCCTGAAGCTGCCTACGTTTTCGAGGGTGGTGGAGGCAGCTATGACCTACGAGGAGACCAACCCGTCCGCGCGAGACACTGACGGCGGGCGGAAGAGGCCCTTCCAGCCAGACTTTTCACAGGGCCGTCGAGAGATGAGACACGTGGCATCCGCAGGAGAGCCACCACATTTTGCAGGGCCATCAGTGGCCTTTGGGGGGCCTCGACAGGGGCCAGTCGCCAGCACCGGACCCCCGCCCAGCCGACAGCAGGGACCCACTGAGGGCGGGAGTCGGGTTCCCCTCTACTACCAGTGTGGCCAGTCGGGCCACATCAGGAGGGACTGCCCGTCTAAAGCAGGAGGTCAGCAGATACTTCCCGCGCTGAGCACTGGAGGGCGCGCAAGAGGTCGCGGTTCCCAGACGCGAGGAGGAGGACAGCAGTCACGAGGAAGGTACCAGCCAGCACCTACCCATTCGACGCAGAGTGTGGCTGCTTCGTCCGCACCTAGAGCTGAGGGGCGTATCAACGCCTTGACACACTGGGATGCCAGAGCTTCGGGATCGGTGGTGGCATGTATGGTTTCAGTTTCCGGCAGACTCGTTTACACACTTTTCGATTCCGGCGCTATGCACTCGTTTGTCGCAGCCAGTTTCGCAGTTAGTTTAGGCCAGGACTATACGCTGTTAGAGAATTCATTCGTAATCAGAGGTCCGAGTGGTCAGCTGTTTGTGGTTGATGAGGTGTACACGGGTTGCGAGGTCAATGTCGAGGGACATAGTCTGCCAGCTGACCTGATTATGATACAAATGGAGGACTTTGGCGTAATTCTGGGGATGGACTGGCTGTCCGCTTACCACGCTTTGGTGGACTGTTTTGAGAGGAAGATCGTCTTCTCCATACCGGAGTTGCCTTCTTTCGAGTTTCACGGACAGTCATTGGATGGAGGCTTCAGGTGCATTTCGGCACTTTGGGCGGTGAGACTTTTGAGCCAGGGGTGTGAGGGCTTCCTAGCTTGTGTGGTGGCAGAGCCCAGCCCTGTGGCAGACTTCCAGAGCATCCCGGTGGTCAGAGAGTACCCTGACGTGTTCCCAGACGAGTTACCAGGACTATCGCCCGAGCGTGAGATCGAGTTTGAGATCTCACTAGTACCAGGGACCAGCCCCATCTCCACCGCACCATACCAGATGGCACCGCTTGAGCTACGAGAGCTCAAGTCTCAGTTGCAGGATCTTTTGGAGAAGGGCTTCGTGAGGCCCAGTGCGTCTCCCTGGGGAGCCCCGGTACTGTTTGTGAAGAAGAATGATGGTACCCTACGCCTTTGTGTGGATTACCGACAACTGAATAGGGTCACCATCAAGAACAGATATCCGCTGCCGAGGATCGATGACTTGTTTGACCAGTTGCGAGGTGCCACGGTGTTCTCCAAGATCGACTTGAGGTCTGGATACCACAAGTTGAGGATCAGGGAGGCAGACGTCTCCAAGTCAGCTTTCCGCACCCGGTACGGACACTACGAGTTTTTGGTCATGCCGTTTGGGCTGACCAATGCCCCCGCTGCTTTCATGGACCTGATGAACCGGGTGTTTGGGCCGTACTTGGACCAGTTCGTGGTGGTATTTATTGATGATGTACTCATCTATTCTCGAGATCAGACGCAGCATGGACAGCACTTGCAGATGGTTCTGGACACACTGAGACGACGTAGGCTGTACGCCAAATACAGTAAGTGCGAGTTCTGGTTGGGGGAAGTGACCTTCTTAGGCCATGTGATCTCTGGGGACGGCTTGGCGGTGGTGCTCAGGTGGGAGAGACCGTGTTCAGTCACTGAGATACGCAGTTTCCTGGGACTGGCAGGCTACTACAGACGGTTCATCAGGGATTTTTCACAGATTGCGCGTCCTATGACACAGTTGACTCGGAAGGACGTGCCCTTCACTTGGACAGACGCCTGTGAGGCGTGTTTTCAGGAGCTGAAGGAGAGGTTGACTTCGGCTCTCGTGCTTACCATCCCTGACAGTAGTGGCGGGTTCGTTGTGTACACTGATGCCTCTTTGCAGGGGTTAGGAGGTGTACTCATGCAGAGGGGTCATGTTGTCGCTTACGCTTCGCGGCAACTAAAGCCCCATGAGCATACCTACCCTACCCACGACCTGGAGCTGGCAGCTGTCGTCTTCGCGCTGAAGACCTGGAGGCACTACTTGTACGGTGAGACCTTCGAGATTTTCACAGATCACAAGAGCCTCAGATACCTTTTTGATCAGAAGGAGCTCAACATGAGACAGAGACGTTGGTTGGAGCTCCTGAAGGACTATGACTGCAGCATTTCCTACCACCAGGGAAAGGCCAACGTGGTGGCTGACGCCTTGAGCCGGAAGGCGCCTGCACACTTGGCCAGTTTACAATTACAGAGTTGGAGCCTTTTGGAGGAGGTGGGCGGTTGGCGACCCCTAGAGTTATGGTGGCACTGTGGGGCAGTGACTGTGACACGACAGACTAGGCCAGAGCTGATAGATCGCATCATCATAGGACAGATGGCCGATCCGTACTTGCAGTCCCTACGCGACAGAGTACTGTCAGGAGACCCAGGGGACTTCTCTTTCACAGACCAGGTACTGTGCCTGAGGGGACGGTTGTGCGTTCCCAGAGATGAGGAGCTGTTGAGAGAGCTCCTGACTGAGGCACACGGTTCCAGATTCACCATACATCCAGGAAACACGAAGATGTACCACGACTTGAGACGTGAGTTTTGGTGGAGGGGGATGAAGCAGGAGGTGGGGGATGAAGCAGGATGTGGGTGAATTCGTGCGGCAGTGCTTAGTGTGCCAGCAGGTGAAAGCTGAGCATCAGAGGCCTGCAGGGCCGCTACAGCCGCTTCAGTGCCAGAGTGGAAGTGGGAGAGCATCACCATGGACTTGGTGGTGGGCTTACCTGTTACCCAGCGAGGACACGACGCAGTCTGGGTAATTGTGGATAGACTGACGAAGACGGCACGATTCTTGCCGATCCGAGTCACTTTGGGACCAGCACAGTTGGCAGAGAGGTACATCCGCGACGTGGTACGACTACACGGAGTTCCGCGGGAGATCGTATTCGACCAGGATACCCGCTTTGCGTCCTAGTTTTGGACTGAGTTTCAGCAGGTCCAGGAGACGCGGTTGAGATTTAGTACCGCTTACCACCCCCAGACGGACGGATAGTCTGAGCGCACAATACAGACACTTGAGGACCTTTTTGCGTGCTTGTGTACTGGACTAGAGGGGCTTTTGGGAGGAGCACCTGCCCCTGGCGGAGTTTGCATACAACAACAGCTATCACTCAAGCATCGTCATGGCTCCCTACGAGGCTCTATACGGACGGAGGTACGGCACCCTTGAGTTGGGTTGAGGTAGGGACCAAGTGGGAGGTTGGCCCCAGGTTGATCCGGCAGAGTCAGGAGGTAGTCGAACAGATCCACAGGCAACTCCGTACTATCAGGAGCAGGCAGAAGAGCTACGCGGATCGAAGACGCAGAGGGGTGCTGTTTGAGGTTGGGGACCACGTCTTCCTTCGTGTTTCGCCCATGAAGGGCCTGCAGCGGTTTGGGGTGAGAGGGAAGCTCGTGCCGAGGTTCGTGGGGCCCTTTGAGGTCCTGGAGCAGGTTGGACCTGTTGCTTACAGACTTGCCCTCCCTCCTCAGCTTTCTGGTGTGCACGACATGTTCCACGTGTCCAACCTCAAGAAGTACGTAGCCGATCCCAGTCATGTACCGAGTCACGAGAGCGTCGAGGTGGGCGACGACCTGACCTACCCCGAGAGGCCAGTGCAGATTCTTGACCGAGCCGTCCGTAGTTTGAGACGAAAGCAAGTACCCCTGGTGAAGGTTTTGTGGAGGAGCCAGCGGTACGAGGAGGCTACCTGGGAGCCCGAGGCGGCAATGCGGGAGCGGTACCCGGTGCTCTTCGCGGGTACGTCTTTTCGGACCGGTTTCGGTCCTCTTTGAGTTTGTTATGTTTTATATGTCGTTCTTTTCGCACCCTACTTAGCGCAAGTTTTGGGGACGAAACTTCCTTTGAGTTTGTTAAATTGTTACGAACGTGGCCTCAAGACGGGTTTTTAAGACGTCTGGGAAGTGGCTCAGAAGTCTGACTAGATGTCTGGAACCCTTTCCAGACATCTGGTATTAAATTTTTGCGGCGTACGGGGTTGCGTTTGCGCGCATGCGCGCGCAGACTGCACCTGTCACTCTCTTCTCTCTTTTTCCCTCTCTCCTCCTGCAGGGCGCAGCTCCTTTCTCTCTCTCTCTCCCCGTGCGGCCTTATAAGGCCCCTCGCCCTCACCCTCATCTCCTCAGCTTTCCTCTTCTCCTTCTCCCTGTCGGTGCGAGAGCACGAGCGAGCAAGTGAGCGGCCGTGGCAAGTGTGCGGGAGGGGGTGTTGCAAGAAGAAGACTCTCGACCGTGAGGGCTCGAGCTTGCCGGGGCAGCTAGAGCCGGCCGGCGGGGGAGCAGCGGGCGTGGAGTGTCGCGGAGGGGCTGCTGCAGTTTGGGCAGCAGGCGGACGGGGCGCGATGCAGCCGTGCGTCACGGGTGGAGAGCGAGTCGGTCTCTTTTCCAGAATCAGACGTTTGGGCTTACGACTAGACGACGGTGAAGACGTCTTGAGGACTGTCCAGACGTCTGGCCGGTAAGATATTTCTATCTTCTTCCTTTTTCGCGTGTACGGCCATGCGGCCGTCCGCTGCGCCTTCGTTTGCGAACCGTCGTGTTGAGAGCAGGGTGGGTGCGTGCAGGTTCTGCTCGAGAGGGCGCGAGGACTCGCCATCCCATGTGAATCGGACGTCTGGACGCAATGCCAGACGATGGGAAGGTCTTCCAGACGTCCGGGGTGACCATTAGACGTCTGGGAACTAAGCCAGACGCCCCTGCAGGCTTCTGGACGTCTGAAGGACTACACAGAGCGAATGTACACTCTGACCCACATTTTAAGATGTCTGGAAGAGGTTCCAGACATCTGATTTTGGGCAGTTTCGTCGTTTCCGACCCGTTTAGGGTCTGTTCGGAGTCCGTTTTTCGCGTTTCGAGTTGCGTTCTTTCCAGAATAAAATCCTCTACCCGTTTACAGTAATTATATACCATTTTGAGAAACTCCTTGTGTTTGATCCTTGTGTTAGGACCCCGTACCATTGTAGTCTTGGGGGTTGCGGAGGCACGCGGGATTGCCGACCATGCCCCCAATACTCCCGTTGTAGCTGGTAGAGTGGCTTTTAATTTAATTAGCATAATTTGTTACAATTGTAGAACAATTAATAGAGTCTAGGGTATTGCATGAACCCTAGGACTGAGAAACTAGATTGAATGATAGATCCTAGGGTATTGCATGAATCCTAGGACTGGAAAACTAGATTGAATGATAGATCCTAGGGTAAGGCATGAATCCTGGGACTGTAAAACTAGTGGAATATATATATATATATTGCAGTCTTGGAAAAGTGGAAAGGAAATAATAGCTGCCTGTTATGAATGAATAAATATGATTAAGAATATGGGTTGTATGAGCGTAAGACTGGAACAGTGAAACCTACAATGGACAAATAAAAAGAGTACGTACCCTACGGGAAATTAGGAGTAGAACTCCTGGAAAAAGAATAGAATGGAACTGAGAAAGTGAAACGTGGAAGTGTGTTGTCTCTTGGGTACATGGTACCAAAGAGAGCACACATTACTTCTTAGTGTAGAGGGGAGCTTGCCGCCCTCAGGTTGAGACCGGGGTAGGTTTGGCCACTGTACACCGACTTGCTGGCCCTCGCGTACGCAGTACCGAGGAGAGCTACTAGTATAGGAAGAGCACTAGCTACCCCACGGGCCCCGGGGTTCTGCTAGCTTCCTACACCGACTTGTTAGGCCCACTGGGCAAACCAAGGTAGTCAGGCGAGGGTGCACGGACTGTGGAGAGGTTGGACCCCTGTTATTGAGAGGGCTCTGCCCTATACTGGTTCCGTGCTGTGTTTTGAGCGCACCCGTTAACGGAAACGACTGACCGCGTGCCAGTGCGAGGTAGCTACCCGTGCGCTTATCGCGCGTGCCGTAGTCATCGTTACGTCTGTCAGCGACCTTGGGGTGGTTGACTGGGGGTAGGACCACCACGGGGGACTCTCCCAGCCAGGGGAGCACCACGTGTTACTTCTACTTTTCGGAAAAGACTGCAATCAAGATCGTTCCCACGAGGAACATTCGAGATCAAGTGAAGGATCTGAGGAATAAATAAATCGTGAAATAATAGAAAGACGTAATTAAAGAAAGTAAAAATATAACCGCTACTGTACACTCTACTGTTTCTTTAGCTTTTAGCTGCCACTTTACTCAGCGTTTCGCTGACGTGTTACACTCGTTACTTTTCAGGACCAGGTGTTGAGCAGCCAAGGTCAGCGGCTGCAGAGGACGCTGGGACTAGTAGGGTCCAGTAATGTTACCCGCAGTTCTTTTTATACTTTCTGCCACTGTATTGAGTAGTTTTCTTGTTACTCCTTGTACTTCTTTATTGTAAACTTCATGTTGTGTACATATTTATTGTTCTGCTATTGTGGTGGTGTATAATAAAAGAAAATCACTACGATTGTAACCGATAATTTATAATACCTGCGAAAAGAGAGATGTGAATTTAAGAAATGATATATATAATTAAATGATATTCATTTTTTATTTCTTTGAGTGTACTAATTGAAAGATACTTTTCCTATACATTATACCCTATTTGATCGCGTCATCTTGTGTTCACACCGCGCCACCTCTCCCTCCCCGTTCTCTCTCCTCTCCCTCACGCTACCTCTCTCTCCGTCACCTCCCGTGCACTCTCCAAGCCATCATCACCACCACCGTCATGCAACCCTCCTTTCTCTGCGACCACCAGCAACACGCCCCCTCTGCTACCACACCCTGATCAGCCTCCCCGCTTTCCTCCATCATGTTTGCCTCCCGCCTCTAACCGGTTCTGTCATTTTCGCGCATGTGAACTGCCCTTCTTCCTATCCATATGCATCTTTTACACCTACCCATCCCCCGACCTTATACGCAGTCTTCACCTCTCTCTACCCCACAACCTCCCTCCCTCTCCCACATTCCCCATTGTTGCCTTTGCGCCTCATGACGAATCCGATGTCACCTTCCCGATGCGATGGGTGCTCCGTTTTCCTTACATGTCATGATCAACGCCTCTTGGTTGTTTGATTTTGTGGGTATGCATCAAAACTATCTCTTTTGATCGTATGTCATTGTTCTCGGTCCATTTTTTTGCTTGTTTCGGGAAATCGGTTTTCGTTGTTTTTCTAAAGGGAGAATCCTTTTGCCCCTTTTGATTCCTTGCATGCTGAGCTTCGTTAGCTAACTCATTGTGTGCTGCCAGTTTTGGCTTTCTATTTGATCTTGCAACAAACTAGGGCTTTGATTGGAACAGAAGATTTAGCCGCAACAACATTCATTGACGTTTCAAATTTCGGGAATGTGTATATCCTGTATTTGTTGTCTTCATTTCTTGCATCACAGTTTTTGAGTGTTTCGTTGACTTTTTTTGGGTCCTTCTTACATAAGCGACTCTTGCTGTTGAGGCCTTCGACTCCCGATACCCTTGTGCCTCCATCAGGGAGTTGCCATTGAGGTCTCGACCTCCCACCTCTCTCATGTCACCATCGGAAACTCCGAGGTCGCCCATTGCCACCATTGAGACTTCTAATGTGTACTACAGGGGAGCGTAGGTCCATGATTGTCTCCTTATTGTGATGCATTCTTTTTTTAAATCATTGCTTGCTTTTCATGAATGTTTTCCCCCTCAAAAGAACAAAGTGCTTCATCCAGTTTCTCTGTCCATTCTCTTTTACCATATTTAGCATCTTCTACACACATCCATTGTAATTGTTTCAATTTTCTTTTAGATCCAACATTATCATTTAAAATCTTGACTTTCTCTGTATTGTTCCAAGAGTCACATTTTACACTACTATCATCTCATTCATTGTTTTTTTTTTCCCTATTTCAGATGAATGGCTGTCAAAAAAAGGCTACTTTGACCCCATACGTTTTTTAACAAGAGGAAGAAGCCTAACTTGTGGTGCTACGTGTGATCAACTGAGACGAATTTTAAAGTAATTATACTTACATGCTGATATTCCTTTCATTATTCGTTTATAAGAATTAATTATGCTTCTTAGGATCATTTGATGACGGTTAAAAGAAAGCAATTATTAAGATGAAGCTATTCTACACAAACAATCAAGGTGATTTTCAAAACACCAACACTTTACTAAGACATATCCTTCTATAAATGGTAGAAGTACCATTGAAATTTCCAATTTCTTTTCTTTAAGATTTCCAGTTTCTTTTGATTATTATTTCCCAAGCAATGGAACAATAAAAAATAAGCTAATAAATGTGAATAGGAGCTGAACTTCTCTATCAGTTTTTACATTGGCATTTTTTTCACATCCATTTATAGAATAATGACAAAACATAATCTTTGTTTTAGTGTCCCTCACTTGATCAGTGCCCCCCTCCCCTCCTCTCATACCTCCTCCCTACATTTTTTACCTGTGCAATTTAATTCTAAACCATTTTGTATCGGTGTAAAATCACTTTACACCTATGCAATTTGGTTTTGCATTGGTGCAAAATGGTTGCCAAATTGCATAGGTACAAAATAGTTCAAAATAAAAAAATCACCGGTACATTTTTGTTCAAAATAAAAAATACCGATGCATTTAAATTTATTTTTATTTAGACTATTTACTAAGAAGTGGGAGCAAAAACATTTTTATCCAAATATAGATATGTATTAGCGATTTACTTCTAAAAACTTCTAGAATAGCATGTAATGCATTGAAATGCTTACTCCAACAAAGTGTGAATAAACTCACACTAGTTTTCATTTAGGTAGGGTAGAGTATTTGGTTGAATTGTTGCAAGTTTTATTTAGTCTTTAAGTTTGATTAAGGATCATTATTTTTTCTTTTTACATGTCGAAGCCTAAATTGGACCCGTGGGTTAGGGCGGTCGAAAATCTGGAACATTTGATATACGTTCCCCTGTGATTCATTGTCGATGATTTTGTGTTTGATCATGTAAAAATCAAAATAGTTTCTTAATGCTCTTGTTCAAAGCGTGTGCCGGTAATAAAATGAAGAGTTTTTGGTCAAATATATTTATTTTTTACTATTAAATCAAAGAAACCAACGACTATGTATACTTAAGGTAGTGTAATAGGGAGGGAGAGGAGCATGAGTTCTAAGATATTGAATTTGGGTTAGGACATCTAAATCATCGACTAATAATGTCATACACATACATATATATACATATGTACTATTTTGATTGCTTTCTTACCTAGATATGCACCAGGATTTAGAGTTTCAAGTTTTGTTGCCCAAGCACAATATAGACAATTGATTGCACCTAAATCTAAGCCCAAGTTCAACTCAAATTAATAATAGGCTTGGATTAGGTCGAGCTTTTTTAGGCTTCACTTTCAGTTGGGTTGAGTGATGCTTCAATTTATTAAAAGGAGATATATAACCTAAGAACAATATATATAGATAAAAAAAAACACAAAGAAAACATGATTGTCTTTTATGAGCAACATCAATCATCCATTCGACCAATTGAGTGATATATCAACATGTTGTACCATCCATGAAATTAATAACCCAAAAATGTGCCATGTAAGGCCTAGTTAAGGATCTTAACGAGTTTAGGCAAGAAAGGTGGATAAAAGAGATAGAGAGAAAGAAAAGAAATGAAATCTAACTCAAATTTCACAATTTTACTGAACATACATAGCTATTGGTTATATGTAATCGGCTATCTTTAAGGTGACAACCTAAGCTTTGGGATCAAACACAAACAATTGGTTATTGAGTTGCATAAATCAATTATGATTGTGTTTCCACCTAGCATTAAGTGTATGAGATTAGTAGGTTCTTATCGTGACAAGCTATGGACACCCATAGCTGGTTATTACGAGGAACTATCATGAGATTCCAACAAGCCATGAAGGCAATCGAAGGTCGAGAGAAGTCATTGTAATGTGATGATGGGAGCTACATGAGGGGTGTTTCATCTTAGTGGGTGGCGTTTAAGGTAAAGAACAGGTTCCTTTCAAAAATTCAATTTGATGGAAACATGCATTTGAGCTTGAAGATTGAATCTAAGCTAAATTTGCTATTTCACATAATGGCTAAGTTTTTGTGTGATCTTGGCTCTAGTCGTAGAATGTGTTTTCTTTGAATTAAGTCGATATTTGATTCACTACTGCATGAATGTTCTATTGAAATTCTTAGTTTAGGCAACTAATTTGATAGACTTTCCCTATCCCTCCAATTTGAAGGATTTTCACGACCAACAAACTTGAGGTACCAGAGACCTCCATGTTGGTGACTTTTATGTTGCTAATAACCCAAATCTTTATTAGTCATCAACTAATGTCATTATGCAGAAGAGGGAGTAGTATGTACTCAACAACTCATCGAAGGAACACAACAAGAGAATCCAAATCAAGCTGCATAAATGTGGTGCCTCGGATTCAATGATCCAAGACACCACTTGACCTGTAGATCACTTGTACTTGCAATTGTACTTGTACCTGTATCGCATACATCTCACAACATGCATCCACGACAACAAGACTAAGAGGAAGCGAGAGAAAGAAAAGTAAGGTAATACATCCATATCAGAAACACGATGCCACCATGTTTCTTTAATTACAAACCATAGCTAACTACATCAACACATGCAGTTTAGAAAGTTTAGTGATTACAACTCAAAGACATACTACATCCATATACATATATAACAATAGTGACCCTCAACAGAAATCATCAGCCAACCCCTAAGTAAGGTTTGACATATCGGCGATAAATCATCGATATATCGATATCGACGGGTTGAAACATATCGATATTATGCATCATACCTTTTTTTCATGATATCGTGGATATATCACCGATATCGAGGGATATCGGTGATATATCTCCAAAAATGAAGAATTGCAATTCAAATTTTCCTTTAAAGTGGTGATATGTGATCGATATTGGGAATATATCGGTCACATATCTTTGTCTACTTGTGCAACTCACATGGATTCTTTTCATTTCTTTTCTTCTCCCCTGTCCTATGCTGTGTGACTTACATGGATTCATAACTCACATGGACACATGATTCATCACCTTCAAGAGGAACACAAAATGATGATGATGCAGTGATTGTTGACGAGCCACAGACAAAAAGTAGTGGTGGAGATGGGAGATATTATCATCAAAATCCTAGTAGAGAGGATGCTCAACATGAATACATGCAAAAATATACAAATATAGATGGAGACCTTATGCCAAGTCCACCTTGTGACTATGATGCTGGCAAGGTTTGATATATTAGCGATATATCAACGCATACACACAGTGCTTGGTGTGGTCAATTGATACTTTGATATTATATATATTTCATTTCTTTTTGTGAGTAGTATTACTATGAACATTTTTCGATTATTATCATGTTATGTACGCTTTCTTTTTAATATATGACTTTGTTGATATGCGATTAGTGCATTTTTATTATATTTTTATTCAAAATTTATGATTTTCGTCTTCTAAGCATTTCTTCATAATGTATTAGTTACTAAAACATTAATTTTCATAAAATTTATGACATTTTGGGCCTTTTTGAGTGATTTTTTCAAAATTCATCGATCTCAGCGATATATCCTTAATATATCCCTTTTTTGACTTGTCAATGCGATATTGATATCGATATTTAAAACCTTGACAATGTCTTGGCTTACCTTCATGGGACGCTTTGGTGTTGCACAAGTAACTGAAAGGTTCAACTCTTCAGGCAACATGTTGTCCTCGTGCCTACCATCTAATCCTGAAAAAGAAAATGCATTGTCGGTGTGAGCTAAGTGATTTAGTAGGGCTTTACTTCAATGCTATTATTAGTATAGGTGGTGTGCATACCTACGTACATGATTCCTTACTTGGGTTACCTGGAGGTTCCTTCCTGTCTACACTCCTACTAGTTATTTCCCTACTTGATATATCCTAACTCATAGATCTCTTTATAAGCATTGACCCATTGCTCAACTTTAATTAATAAATATCCCTCGCATTCGATCAAGGTTGTTGTCTATGTGCACTCTTAGCCAAGCTTTGGGGTTTTGGCTTACCTTGGCCTTTGGTAGCTTAATCTCCCTAGGCTTGGGTTCAGGAGCTGCCCAAGATGACCATGGTCAATCACATTTCGTACCTAGCATCGATGGCCGACTCCCATCCCTTGGTGGTGACACCTTGTGGAGCATCACCAGATTCTCTCATTGAGTTGCCCAACCGGTTCTTCAATCGCATTTGAGGAGTTAGTACATGGCACACATGACTCATTGGCTACCCTACCCTAGGTTCTAGAGGTCTAACCTCTTGTCAACTGGCTCATGGTAATCTTATGAGTGTTTCAAGTATTCTCTGCTTGTGGTTGAACCTATAAATCATTCACTTAAACGTTCGTATAGTTGTAGCTTAGTGATTCCCCGAAGAGACATCACCAGGCACCCCTACGTGGGCTACCTCTTGTCACTTGACTTTTCTGTCATAGATTTAGCGTGATAGGTCAACATTGGTACCTAGTGGGTGAACGCCACATCCCATCTTATGGGTGATTCCCTGTAGGGACATCACCAAATGCCCCCTCTTGGGTTGCCTTTTCGACGCTCGGGTCACCTCGCAAATTCTGTGGGTTTTCCTAGCTTGAACTTCCCGGTACGATTCATCAATCCCCCGTCGCAAGCACTAGAGGTCTTACTTCCTGTCTATTCTGACCTCATTAATTCACTGAGTTTGCCTTGAAGGCTCTCCCTTGCATCTCACCCCATTGGGTGTATTGGTCGAGCAGGACCATTTTGTAGCCCTAGAACTGTAGGGCACACCGTAGACTTGAAGGTCATAACTCACCTATGGTTGATCCTATTCTTAGGAATCCGTTATAGCCATCTTACTGTTGAGAACCATAGTATCTTACTATTGATAGTCGGGGAAACAATCTCCCTAAGTGGATTGTCTCCACAGGTACTCTCTCGAGTCCCCAGCCCTTCCCTGGGTGTAGCTTATACCCCTAGTACAACTCTTTAACACCCTAACCATATGATTCATCATATCCATTCCCCCTATGATTGATTTCATAGGTTAGGCAGGTCCAAGATGACCCGTCTAGGACCTAGGACAACTAGATAGGTCCCTAGTTTCCTTGTCCAACCCAATCCATGATTCTGCCCTAATATCGGATGTCGAACACTTCTGTTAAACGTCTAGGTTGTTCCCTTGGATGACTAATCCAAAATTTAGTCGAACCTTGGAGAAGACTTATGTAGTGTACCATATGCTCTTATCATATGTCCAAACATAAGTTTGGATGTCTAGGGCCTTCATCGGACTTTTAATCGTTTGGTCAGATTTCCAATGGCTGGCTAGCATCCCTCATGTCTAAGAACTTGTCCATTACAGTATTGGATGTCCAAACTCTAGGTTAGATGTCCAGAAAAGGCTGGATCACACGTTCGACTTAGAAATCAAACGTCCACTGCGGTTGTCTGCTCTTGTTTACTGCTTTCTTGCCCATGAACTTGATCTTCTACCTCATTGTACCCACTTCCAGGCTTGCTAAGGGGAGATCCACACCTAACAATCATTAGCAACCAAGATTTTACCCTATTTTGATTCCTACATCCACTACTAATTGATTGCTCATGCATGCCAATTCCTTGCCTAATGCAAGTGCTTCTTCCTTGCTTCTGTCCAAACAGGGGGTTTCATGGTCCATTTTTCACCAATTTTAGTTAGGACTCTAGTCCTAATTCTAGGTGAGTACTTGGATCTCCAATCAATCCCAACATGCAAATAGTAAGTTCGGTTCCCCACTTGCAATTGTTTCATTTAGATGATACAACCCCCTATTGCATCCATCTTAGCGTCATGTCATTCCTGGTTTCTCTCTTTGTTCACTTCAACATCAAGATCCCAGGTCTATGGTGCTTCATTTGATTACAAAAATGAAGATCAAGAGGAGTAGAGTGCCCTACCTGTTCTTGAGAAGATCTAGCTATTATGGTCTTCTTCCCTCCAATTGTGGTGCTCCCATAGCATCAATGGAGCAGCCCCTTGCTATCCACTGAGGATCTATCATGAAGATGGGTGGCCCACATCAAACTCGTATCAATTAGGATGGGGAAACTTGAGCAAAGGCCTTTCTAACCCTTAAGGTGGGAAATGCAACCCCAAAACACCTCCAAAATCTCAAGGGATCCCCAACCCACCTAGAGAGGAGTTGGTCCTTACCTCATATCTGAGCTTGCTAGGAAGTGTAGGAGCTCTCAGCTACCTCCAAGCTCTTGCAGGGATGCTCTCAACACCACCTCCAAGCTCCTCCTCCCAATGATGGTGGTCCTTCCTCTCTCCAAAGAACAGGCACAGGGAAATGTGATGGAGGGGAGAACAAATGGAAGTGGGAGGAGATATTTGTGGGGGTCTCAATAATGGTGCATAAAAAAAGATTGGAAAATTTCTACAGGTGGTCCCCTAGCTTTTGCCTCTTTACTTCCACCTAACCATAGTTGTAATTCTATTTCTTCCAAGTCCTTCACGGGGATTGAATTTCACTCCCTAATCAAGCTTCTATCTTGATGACCATTTGTCCCCTTTTAACTAGCACTCTTAGGCTTCTAATTCCCTAGCCTAAGAGATTGAAACCCTTGACTACACTTAAAGAGGGTTAATTTCATTATTTGACGCTTAATTCATGGGCATTTAACAACGGGTTCTCACAATAAACATACAGGATCTATTGCAAATAATCAAGCATGGAAAAACTCAAAACACATGATAAAAATAAAATGAAATGTTTTTATTTTTCTCTATGTATCTATTGCTCCTTTCTCTATTTTCTCTTATCATTTTTTCCAAATTAAATATGCATTACATCTCAAATTAATAGAGGATATTAGGCAAACAGCAAGTGTAAAGTAGAATGATGAAGACGGCACTTTGTATGATGGGTCAAGAAAACCAACTAGAAGAATTGGTGGCAGAATTGCAATTAAAAGTTGGTTTAAGGAGGTTGATAAGGATATAATACAAACTGCACTCTCTTTGCATGGTAAGCATAAAATGATCCTAAAAAATGAGCATGTACTTTAGAAAAGTAAACACTTTCCAACTTAAAGTCATTACTTCATTTGGTTTGCACAATAAATTTTTTTTTCCAAAAATAGGTATGCCAATTATATCTTTCTAGAGGAAGCTTCTATATTATATTAATTTTGCAAAAAGAGGTATGCCAACCATGATGGCTTGTGCTTTTTCTTTCTAGTCATGGACTTTTTGTTGCATATGATTTTGTAGACCAGTGAGGTTAAGATTGCTGATTCTAAATGGTGAATGGATCAATCTCAGATATTTATGTTTTTTTTGATATTGTGAAGTTTTGGGAAAATGATTCTTGTTGTTTCAAAAAGGGAGACCCTAACCCTCTTTATAGAGAGGTAAATGGTATACATGGAAACTAATCAAAATCTAAAAATAGTAAATCCTAAATCAAATAATCCAAATTGATTTATTTTCTAACACTCCCCTGCAAGATAAGACGTGGAAGACGGTGAAGTCTTGGATCCTTAAGGTAGTGATGATCCATTCTTGTTGACATGGTAGTTCACTTTTTGTGTCTTCAACCCTGGGTGCTCCTTGTACGTCCTCGTAGAGTCAGTTAACGCTTAGTTTCTCTTGGGGTGCTTGAGAGTGCTACCCAAACTTCGACCTTAAATCTTGTATCTTCAACTCAACATATAAGGATTCAACTGAGAACTCAAAACCTTTGAGGGGTTACAAACAAGTACCCCAAACACCAAAGACTTGACTTTAAAGAAAACAGAAAATGTGGACTCAATCATAATTTTTTTTTTAAAAAAACACCAAAGACCTAAAAAAGGGTCTCGTCTGCTGCCCTCGTGTGATGTTCTCCTGCCGCCCCTACAAGCGTAGAGGGTGGAGCGTCAAGCACCATCGCCCCCTGCTGCCGCTGTGATTGGAGAAGAGAGGAGAGGAGAAGAGATGAGAGGAGTGGGGTCGTCATCGGCTCCCTCTTCTTTCCCTTTTTTTTTTCCCTTTTTCTCTGTGGGCGGTGCTACAGTGGTTGGAAAGCATGTGGCGGCGCTTCGACAGGTTGGAGGTCAGTTGGATCACCCCTATCCAGTAGCTTAAGTTCCACGGAGTCGAGTGATGCCGTTAGATCCTCGAACAGATGAGATTTGGTTGGCCAAAATAGAGAACTGGACTTTCCCATCAAAGGATGGCATCGGTCAAAGAAAGCTCCACCGGTGGTGTGTGGTCGGGCAGTTGGCCACCGAAGGTGGTCAATCTGGAGACTAGGCCCTGGTGACCACTCCATCGATGGTCCCTCGCCAGAAGACAGTCGATAGCGTCACTGGTGGGGGTTTTCCTATTGGCGACAACGACAACGATTGCAGCAGAAGATACAAAGAGGAAGACGAAACAAAGAAGAGTAGGGCAAGGAGAAGAGGAGAGGAGAGTTGTGGGAGAGGAGAGAGCTTCTCCAGTGGCTTGCCAGAGGCCGACGGCACTGCCGGAGGGCTTGCCCCCTCTAGGGTTTCTTCTCCCCTTTTCTCCTCTTTCCCATAGGATCAAACTCGCTCTGACACCATGTGAAGTTTTGAAAAAAATGATTCTTATTGTTTCAAAAAGAGAGACCCTAACCCTTTTTATATAAAGAGGTAAAGGGTATACATGGAAACTAATCAAACTATAAAAATAGTAAATCCTAAATCAAATAATCCTAATTAATTTATTTCCTAACATATACAACTCTTAGTTTAGGTATTTCAAAGCCTAGAAAGAAATCTACAGTATAGAAGGCACATGTCTCTGTTGTTTAGACTATGCCCTAAGATTCATGGCCTATAGTATTGGAACAAGGGGATATTTTTGAATGTTCACTTTCCCCCTCTTCAAGGTGCATGCCTAAGCAGATGCTTATTGCATAATACAGTGGGTAGCATATGTCTAGCAAAACATAACATGCTCCATTTATTGGTTAGGAGCATAAAAAATTTTCACCAATTCATCTGATCATCATGAACAATACTTGATACCTGTAGCACTTCACATTAGTCAAGAGTGCATCTATGACCTCATTTTGAAATAATTTACACTTTTCACATGGAGAACTCTGCACATGTGCATGCTTCCTTCACACAAGTGCCAAACATGGATATCTTATCCAAGAGGCATGTATGTTGTGGTAATCTATTCTGCCGATCATGGTCAAAGATATTTTCATGGAAAATTCTATTGCTTGTACAATAGTAGGCACAGAGTGTGACAGATTTGGAGATAGAGATTTGAGTGAAATGGCCAGATAATGTCTGATTTCAAAAGAGCATGTGCAAGTCAATACATGTATGTTATTCATTCATTCATTATTATTATTGTAGATTCTGCTAACACCTTGGAGATTATAAATACACTCTCTACTAACTGCACCATTCACAGTTGATGCCTATTGGTTTGGGTGGATCTGGATATTGGAAAAAAGCTCAAGAAGTTGGGCAGAATTTTTCCAGGAAATAGTATCTTGCTACCGATAACACATTTACTCCATTTCTGCTACATAATTGACATAGGTGAAAGAGAATGACCTGCACCACCTAGAAGATTCTGCATGCAGTTACTTGTGTTGTTTTTTGATCACCAGTGAAGGAAAACTACAGATGGCAAGGACATGGAGAAGCATTGCTAAAGGCTGCCATCTTGAAATGCTGGACTAGAAAGATTGAGCGTGTCATCCTTCATGTTGATACTTTGAGGAGTGCTACTGTCTCTCTCTACCAGAAACTTGGTTTCAATGTTGACACTTTGGTTAAGGGCACTATATTGAAGGTCTGACAAAGGAAGCAGAGGACTTAATTGGATTTCCTGTTTGTGTTTTTTTGCAGGTAACTTTTGCGAGAATTGGATTGGAGGCCTCAAGGGTATCAGAGGGATTAAGACAACTTATCCACTGCACCCCAAAGAATCCCAATTCAGGAGCCATCACTGGTTGAGGCTTCTGTTTGTAGAATTAGCGACCATTAGGAAGTTGTGAAGTGGTGGTTTAGACCACAGACGGGGACATATGTTGCAGGGGCTGAACAATGGCATTTTGCGCGTCTTTGGCAAGTGGAGGCAGAAGCACAAAGGGAGAAAGCCTTTCTTAGTTTTTCCCTCTTCCTTTTTTTACCCCAAAACTGGATCATCAAAATTATTTTCCTCTTCAGAAAAAAAGAAAAAAGAAAAATCCCACTTCAACTGGATTAGAAATACCATTGAACATATGAAATGTATGTTAAACCGGAACAAATGAAATACCCTTAAAAATCCAAATTGAACATATGAAATAAACCTCCACTTGCACCCTCCCTCCCTCGTCAGCCACCACACCCAACCCGCTCCTCTCTTCCACAGCAAAGGAATAGAGCACCATCATCCCTATGCCACCACGACCATCCCCACCGGTCACCCACCACCACCATCCCGTTGTCAACTGGTGATCACCTTCTCCTCCAACCTACTCTGACCCCCTATGCTACACACCCTTTTGCCTCCAAACATTACAGCAGAGTCAACATCCTCCTTCCATCCCGAATCCATCAAACACCGCAAAGCGTTATATTATTTAGAGAAAATGAGTTACCTCTTAATAGTTCGACAAACGAAGAGGCCATAGCATGCTTGGCGAAGGATCAACTAGCTAAGGCTTATACCAAGAATAAAATTTTAAAATTCTTGGTCAAAGAGTGAAGCGCATTAAGTAAAAAAAAATTAAAAAAAAAGTACGAAGAAAGGTAAGAGTCCCAAGAGTGTGTTATTCGAAATGGCTGTTGAAAAAGTGAGGAAAGGAACTCATTATTGGAAGATAAAATGTATTTGCATCGAAAAATCTTACGGGCACTAAATCCTGCAGTGGAGTTGCACCGAAGGAGAGGGAAAAGACACAGCTGATTGATACATGTCAACATCACTTTTCTATCGATCCTGGGAGTGGGCTCATCTGCCACGACATCGTCCAAGTATCTGGCTGATGTCCCTAGCAAAATTAAACAACCCATTCCCGCAAAAATCCAATTCCAGCCAACGAAGTCCGTTTCCGTAATCCTAACCAAAGAGGAACGAAATCATAAACAACGGTAGGGGAAGGATACATCGGCCTAGAAAGAGAGAGAACACTCGACGAAGATTGCTTGGGCTGTGATGGGTCGTAGCCCCTCAGGACTCTCTGATCTCCTCTCTGGACCTTTCCTCTTCGACATACGGATTATTTTCTCGAGATGCAAGATGGGTGGCGGCTTATGGTACTTGCTTGTCTCTTGAGGCGATCGTGGTCGCGTGCTTTGTCGTCGAGCGATTGCTGATGTGTGATCGGTCATTGTTTGTCGGCTCATTGGTTGTGGTTGCAGAGGCACGTGGACGTGGCTGTACACCAGTGATTTGACCAGTGGTTGTTTGTCGGTTGTGGTTGTTGTGGCGTGCGGTCAAGATCGAGAGGTTGGGAGTAGGCTATGGTTGTGTTGGTTGTCGATTTTGGTTGAGTGGTCGAGATCGAATTCCGTGGCATCAATGTGGCTGTGTGGTCCTCCTCCGATGTCTGTGGTTGTGTTGCTCTTGGTCGTTGGCAGGCACTTAGTGCCGACGATGCGAGTGAAGCAGGTGGCTTATTCGTTTGGCGGTCGCATGGGTGGTTTCCTGCTTCGGAGAGTTGTAGGTCTTCTTTTTCTTATTTTTAAGATAGTATTTTATTTTGTGGGGGATCATGTGTGTCGGCGGATTATTACGGTCGAGTTTTCAATTATTTTCAACTTTTTGGTTGATTTATACGATTAACTCATTGACACGATCTTCAAGATTCATCTCATTTGTATTTTATCATTTTTACAAACATGAGATCACTTTCTTTTAGGAGGTAATCATATTCTCATTCTTGTGACACGTGTCTTTTTCTTGTTTTTCTTTATTTCTTATCATATTTTTTATGTTTTACGTTTACCCATTTTTATGAGGTATTTTTCACTCTTGTAAGGAAGAATTTTCTATCTCCTTTGCATCCGCTTGTTACTTTTCCTTCCTTTTTTAAAGTAAATATATATATATATATATATAAAACACAACCACTCCACATCCAACGGACTCCAATTACCTCCCCAATCGAAGAAAGTACTCCCTCCGCCTCTGCTTCTGCTTCTGCTTCCTAGCCTTTCCCATTGCCTCGAAGTGCAATCGCTTACAATAGAACGCGTAAGCAACGTCTTGTTGCATTCTCCGTTTCTACAATTTTCCATATAATTTTTGCGATTTCGCGGTCCTTGGCGGCAACGGAGTCAAAGAAGCGTCTCCGCCGCTCCAAACGCTTCCGCCGCCCTTTTGGCTTTTGCTGGTTTTGTTCCCACGGTTCGATTTTCCCTCCTCTCTGCCTCAAGTTTTTAAAAATTACCCATCGAATCTTCTTTGCTACCATCGTTATCCTCTATGTAAAGCAAATCCCCCGTGACAGGTGTACGTTGGTTCGGGTTTCCTCCGATTCAAGTTGCGTCTCCCCATTTGATTCTGTTTAGGTCATCCTTTAGCGACGAATTAGAAGCTGCTTCAGGGCTAAGGATTCCAAACAGGAGCCTTTCCTTATCTGTTCTCGTAACTGCTTAATCCGGTGGTGATTTCCATTACCGTGGACTGTGGCAATTGGTGTTGAGATTGGTTGCTGTTGCAGAAGGATTGCCGTGAGGAGTGATGGGAGGGGAGCAATCCAAAGGTACCTCTTGGAGGGGTGCCCAGCAATCCTCGGGGTCGTCCTCGTACCCGTACGGCGGTTACTCGCAGCCTTATGAAGCGTACGAGGTGCAGCCGCCGGTTGCGCGGCCGTATGCGGCGTATCCGCCGCCTTATTCCACCCGTCCGCCAGCCCACAGCACTTCTTTCCCGGGTGGAACCCAGAGCTATGCTCCTCCTCCCCCTCCCGGTTACCCGATTTCTCACAGTGCCTCTTTCCAGAGCCACAGTGGTGAAACCCAGAGCTATCCTCCACCTCCACCTCCCGGTTACTCTGTTTCGGGTCCCGCGGGGGGCGATAACTATGGCAGGTTACAGAGGAAGTACTCAAGGATCGGAAACAATTACAATTCCTTGGAAGAGGTGATGCCTCTTGCTCTTTTTGGTGTGAAGTGGTTTTGATAATGTTTTGTGCCTCAACTTGTGCAAACTCTTATTTGAAAAATAAGATTCCACTGAGAGTTCTTAAATTAGTTGGCTTATAGTTCTATTGATTTGCTCTCCATTCTTTATGTAGCAACTTCTTGGTACTAATTGACATCATAAAATCGAAAGGTCTCAAGCATGTCTTGGTTCCATAGTGGGATTAGTTAGCTGCCAAAGGCATTCTGGGGGATGATACCATAACATGAGAAAGCATCATGGTTCTATTCCTCCAAGTCTAATTGATTTAGGGCATTGAGAACACTGGTGATTTATATGATATGGTTCCTTTTCTTAGTGTTTTCAATTTTGTTGTTTGGTTATTTAATGGAGTGCTTGAGTGGAATGTGGCAAAAATAATGCTATGTTGCATGATTTGAGGAACAAACCGAGCATGATCACAAATATGATGAGCCAATGACCTGTATCCAAACGTCAATGCGAAATATACACTATAACAATTAAGCAAAACCCTAATACTTGCAACACAAGGCTTCCTAATCAAACAAACAAGGAGATAAGTGCCTCACCCAAATTCCTCATGTTCTTGGGCTTTAGGCAATAATCAATTTGCTTTCGCATGTGGATATTCTTAGATTAAGGATCTAAAAGAGGAATAACCTTGGGATTTGAACTTGAGCAAACTGCATGGTTCTGATTTTTTGAGGAAGAAGTTGATAGTGTATTTCTTTGGCGATGAGGATGACATCGGCTATTACAAAGAAGAAAATTATGACAAGTATGGTTTCTTTAGTTTTGGTGATTGCAAGATTGCCTGATCATTGAGGCTATGGGGCTGCAATGCTGCAACAATTAAAGAACACTAAAGGGAATGGAGATTATTTGAGTTTGACCCAATGCTTGATTTTGTCATATCTGATTCTAGTTTGACATTAGAAGAATATTGATTGTTTTGCAACAATCGAATTCCGTCATAAATTCGTTTCCTTCCCTATAAGTTCTAGTATTGATAAAAAATGCAAGCTCTGATTATTCATATGTTGCAGTATAAATATACCCTACCGATTTGTTATGCATCAATGATGAGATTACATTTACATCAACCCAAGGCCAATCCCAACTTGTCCTTCATATGTGACACTGGCCTTCATCCAACAAAAAATAAGCCTACAAATTTGCCAATTATGAGTTGCGTGCTTTTACCATTCAGGCACGAATGCATAACCACTCAATAAGTTAATTGGGTGAGAGCATAGTCTGCCTTCCAATATTTTTCTGGTTGTATTTTTTTTATTAAAGGCAAAAGAATTATGTTGACCCTTTCTTTTGGAAGCTATGTCTGGGGAGCAATTACAATGGTTATGGTTGAAATTTCCTCATTAAAAAAGCCATTGATTGGGAACATTTTAAGAAATTGGAGGAAATAAATCCAGCAGGAATGAATCATGGATGCTTATATTTGAAGTAAGCACAACTATTGCAATTTTTCCTGTTTTTCTTAATGTGAAGCATTCCTAAAGTGATAGCATCTAAAAACTCACGATTTTTAGCTAAGGTGAATAAGAAGCAGTCCCTGTTAACTATCTGATTGAAAATTTAGAATCAATTCTGGTGCAGAGTTGGTGGAAGTTGGTGCAATGTGGATACCTTTTGGGATTTGTGTTAGGGAGCTGCCTTAGATGCCTGATGGTCTATAATGGAGTGGGTGTATAGAATGGTTGTGGGTCTCATTCCCCAGACACCATTTTGTCTCTGACAATAGAAATCAGAATTCTGGATGGAAATTCTATAAAATGATTTAATATCTATTTGACGGAATGATACTTAAAGATAATACACCATGTTTGATTGTTGAAGAAACAGAGCCAACTTAAGAATACCTTTTTGGATTGTTGTCATACATGTGAGAACATCTGTGTTATTGAAGAATGGTCTGCTAGCACAAGATCGGGGTGTTTTTTTAGCTCATGCCTTTTCCATTTCTTCAGGTATCCGACGCTCTTGCACGGGCAGGACTTGAATCTTCAAATCTTATAGTCGGTATTGATTTTACGAAAAGCAATGAATGGACAGGTATTTGTAACATACTATTGTTATTTCCAGGTAAATATAGGATCTTGTACCATGTAACATATTTCATTGTTAGGTAAAATCTCATTTCAGCGGAGGAGCTTGCATCACATTGGTGACTTTAAGAATCCATATGAACAGGCAATTTCCATTGTTGGGAAGACGTTGTCAGCCTTTGATGAAGATAACTTAATCCCTTGCTTCGGTTTTGGTGATGGTGATATTTCCTAAAATGCTATTTATAAGCTTACTTAAAAGTTTAAAAGTGAGTAACATTTTCTGTCAAATTTTCAGCATCAACCCATGATCAAGATGTATTTAGCTTTTATCCAGATGGGCAGCCCTGTAGGGGGTTTGAAGATGTTCTCTCTCGATACAGACAATTAGTTCCTCATGTACAGTTATCAGGTGTTTGTCTCACAGGGTTATGATTTTTTTTTTTTTTAAATGCACGTGAAACTGCATTCTTATATATATATATTTTGTTTTTT
Source organism: Thalassia testudinum (assembly GCA_037157565.1). Lineage (NCBI taxonomy): Eukaryota > Viridiplantae > Streptophyta > Magnoliopsida > Alismatales > Hydrocharitaceae > Thalassia > Thalassia testudinum. Next base: position 142,681,288 of record JAZHRO010000036.1, read on the forward strand.
TGGGTTTAAGGACCAACATCTTTTGCTCCTATAATCGAAATGGCTATGACTATTGTGGAGAGAAGTGGTGGCCAGTACCATGCTTTGGTAATAATTGCAGATGGTCAGGTATTGCAAACTTATCTAAATGTTGGCCTTGTACTTTTTTTTTTTGCCTTTCCTGTATTTTTTCTTGTTTAAGATATCACTAGTGTTTAGCCTATACTATGCTGTGGGAGTGCAAAAGTTAAAATTGCATTAGAAAAAATTTTCAAATTCCAATTTGGAGAGGAGATCTTTTTGAAACATAAATAGTATACTTATTATACATGTTACTCTAGAAAAATAAGGGCTTTTATATATATTATAGATAGATAGATTGAATGTCTTCAATCTTTTTCACTATGCTACATTTGTGGTTATATGTAAATATGAAGTTCATTGTGGCAATTATGTAACATCAAAAGTTTTAGATGATATTTATGTAAAGGTCTTATTTTATTTATTTATTAATGTAAAAGTCTTATTTTATTTGTTTATTAACATAATCATGGTTCTTTCATTCATTTTAATTTGCATGATCTTAAATATGCTTGAGTTTAACAAAAATTAGAAGCTCGAAAGAGATGGGGGGTGGTGAGAGAGAGATAAAGGCTGTTATATATGTATATAGTGACAGAGAAACAATGGAGATTTCCACCCGATTTCACGTCTACTGTTGCCCGACCAAAGTTAAAAAAAAAGTAAACAACGCCATGGATAGGGCATCACTATATATATGGATATAGAAGATATAGATAGATAAATAGATAGATATAGAAAGGAGGAAGAAATAGTTGGATGGCAATCACTACCTGCAGATGGAGAGTAAGGCACCCTTGTAGTGGAGGAGAACTTTGATACAAACTAAATTTGTACCATGCAAATATCGTTTTATATTACACGATATGCAAATAATGTACAACATGAAGTATCAAAACATGCTCTTCAGAATCTTAACTTGTATTGAACATTCACATTAATACCTGTAACTTAAGGCCAACATTTTAATGAGACATGTATTACCCATATTTTCAATGAAGTTAACCAAGAGCAAATTAACCAATATACTTTGAAAATAAAAGACGCACATGGCTTAAGATAAAATATCGAAGAAATATCATTACAACCACCTCAATTTAGCCTCAAACATGGAAGAATCTCTCAAAAATACATAGCCCACAAGATCAAGCTCTAATCTCATGTACAAATCAATGAAGCATAAGAACAATCACATGGGACACAAGGTTTACATAAAAATCCTCCTCGATGGGAGAGAGAAAATCATAGGAGGAAATTCCCTAGACCTTTCTCAATGAAGGCTAGGGATTCTCTTCACTAAAGACAAAAAATGAGGGTGTGATACAATTTATAAGTCAAGATATATGGGCCCACACTTAAGGATTAGTGTACTTGTTTAACAGAAAAAATCATCATATTCTAACTTAATTGTTTTACAATTTACTCTCAATCTCTCAGAACATAAGTTTTTTCAATTTCCTCGTAAAAAAGATCACTTTTCACCACCTAAAGATTGCATGACCAACCCAATAGATGAATTCAGCTCCTCAAGAGGATGGCGGTTTTTTTTTTTCATTTTCCTTGAGAAAATTTTGCTCCTTCTATGATCATAAAACATGATTTGTTTCACTTGTCTCTTCAATCTTGTTAGCAGAAACATAAGCATTATGTTTAAGATTTATAATATCCCATAATTCCAATAAATCAACCTAAATGTTGATTCACCGATTCTAATTTTGTATTTTTTCGATGGCGGTAAAAAATCTCATTAGATCCCATAACATCTTAAAACAACTATTGATCTTAATTGGTTGAAAGATTCAAGTCTTATTAGAAATCCTATGGCTCTCTTATATAGAGAAAGACTAAAAGGATGGAAGTACATAAAAACCTCCAAGGAGCAAACAAAATCCAATAATCGTACAATAAAGAAAGTAGAAATAGAAAACATATGCTAACACTCCCCCTCAAGTTAGAGTATAGATATCTATCTTACTCAGTTTGGAAACACATGAATCAAATCTGGTTAAGGGTTTGGTAAAGATATCAGCAATCTGCTTGTCAGATGTAACTGATGTGGTATAAAGCAATCCCTTTTGAATGATGTCTCTGGTATAGTGGTAATCAACCTCAACATGCTTCGTCCTCTCGTGAAATGTTAGGTTGTTGCAATAAAGGTGGTTACTCTATTATTACATTTTATCTCTATCGGGTTAGAAAACTATATCTGCAAGTCAGTAAGTAGGGATCTAATCCACATCATCTCTGCAATCGTCTGAGCCATGGCTCTGTACTTAGATTCGGCACTAGATCTTGCAACTGTAGCCTGTTTCTTGCTCCTTCATGTAATCAAATTCCCTACTAGAAAGGTACAGAACCTAATAGTGGATTTGCATTCTACATGACATCTGGTGTAGTACGCATCAGAGTAGCCAACCAAAGTCATGGAAGACCTCTTAGAGAAAAGAAGACCCTTTCCAGGAACTTTCTTGATATATCTGAGCACCATCAATGCTGCATCCTAGTGTTGACGTGTTGGCTTAGCTGTGAACTGACTCAGTCTCCCTACTATAACGAATATGTCTGGCCTCGTGATAGTGAGGTATAACAGCTTACTCACAAGTTGCTGCCCACTAATTGTCCATCCTCATCATATAGTAGCATCTTGGGGTCCATAAGAATATTGGTCTCTTTGGCCCTAAGCATACCAATCTCCTGCAAGATGTCCAAAGTGTACTTCCTCTTGGACAAGACCACGTCCTTTTTGCTGCGAGCAACCTCAATACCAAGAAAAGATCGTAGAGCTCCCAAGTCCTTCATACCAAACTTCTCTGCTAGGATGTGTTTAATCTCAGCAACACTCTGCTTATATCCTGTGACAATTAAGTCAACATAAACAAGAAGTACCACAGTCCTCGTCCAGTCCTCCTAACAAAAAGAGAAAAGTCGACTGTGGACATCCTAAATCTAGCTTCCTCTACAACCTGTGATAACCTCTAGAACCAGGTTCTGAGACTCTACTTAAGGCCATATATGGCCTTCTGTAGTCGGCATATATAATCCCCCTGAGCCTCAAAGTCAGGTGGCTGCTGTATGTATACTTTCTCTTGGAGGTCCTCATAGAGGAATGCATTCTTCACATTTAGCTGATGGAAAGGTCAATCCAACTGAATTGCTACTGCAACAAGCACCCGTATGGTTGTAAGTTTGGCAACAAGTTAGGTGTCAAAGAAGTCCACTTCATAAGTTTCGGTGAACCCCTTTGCCACGAGACGTGCTTTGTATCTAGCAACACCGCCATCGGGGTTGAACTTCACAGTGAATACCCATCGACAGCTAACAAGGGTAGTGCTAGCAGGAAGTGGAGTGAGCTCCCAGGTCCCACGACCTCTAAGAGTTGCCGTCTCATCCTCCATGGCTGCCCGCCATTTTGGATCAAGCATAGCCTTACGATGAGTAGTTGGAATTTGAGTAGTAGCTAACGTATGAGTAAATTCAGTAAACCTAGGAGATAAGCCATTAGTAGCAAGTGCCCTAGTTGTGGGATAGGTAGTGCAGGTCCGTGGTCGCTTCCTAATAGCTATTGGAAGATCGATATCATCACCTGCCACATCATCTGTCATGTTCCTGTGATCATCATATGGCAAACATGCATCAGTGTCTAAAGGAGTCACCTGAAAAGTTGATGGTGAAGGCGGGGGTGGGGGTCTCTGATAAGTAGTATGACGGCGGACATATGTTTGGAGTGGCTCAGTCAGTCGAGGAAAGGGATGCGTAGCATGAGGAGGTGGTGGTGGTGCAGTAGGGACAGGGATTTTAGGAAAACTCCCAAAGTGAATGGGGGTATATGGCATAGGTGCCATATCACCCTCAGAAGATATCTCAGCGGTAGTCATAGAAAAGAAAGGTCTTGCCTTATGAAAGGTAACATACGCAGAAACATAGTGTTGAGAAGTAAGTGGATTAAAACATCTATATCTCTTTTGTTTCCAGGTATACTTGAAAAAGACGTACTTAAGTACTCTCGCTGCTAGTTTATCCTGACCCGATCACAACAAATGGACAAAGGCAATACAACAAAAAATCTTAGGGGTGACGTGAATAGGGGTCGTTCAGGATACATAACCTGTAAAGGAATCCGTTTATGTAATGCGGCATTAGGCATACGATTGATAAAAAAGCATACAGTCAAAATGTCACTCCAGTAAAGAGAGGGGATCGAATAGTGAATCAACAAAGTATGAGCAACATCAATAATACGATGATGTTTCCTCTCAGCGACACTATTTTGGTGAGAGGTGTGAGGGCACGTGGTCTTATGGATAATGACACAACTAGAAAAGTAATTGCTCAAACGTATAGTGCAAAATTCCAAGACATTATCAAAACGAAAGCATTTCACCAAATAAGAATACTGTGTTTTAATTTCTTTAACAAAGTTCTTAATGATATGTCCAACAACATACTTCTTGTTCAAAAGAAACATCCAAGAAATATAAGAAAAGTCATCAACTAAAATAAGATAATATCTATTCCCAAGTTGATCAGGAGTACGACTGAAACCCCAAGCATTTATATGAATCAAATCAAATGTAGCAACAGATGAAACAGAAGTAGAACTAGAAAAACTAACCCTGTGGTGCTTGCTAAGTTGATAAGTATCACAGGTGAGAGTAGTAGTGGAGGGTATGCGTGGTAGAACACGTATGAGGCGATCAATAGGTAGGTGACCAAAGTGGTGGTGCCATTGGAGAGGAGATCCAGTAGAAGCAAGGCCCTGGATAGTAGAAGTAGCAATAGTAATATGGCTTAGAAGGTACACCCCATGTTCCTTACGTCCTCCATCAATCATTTCCTCAGTGAATTTGTCTTGCAAGATACGATAAGATGCATAAAAAATAACTCGGCAGTTCAAGTCTCTAGTAATACTACTAATAGACAATAAACTCAAAGGAAAATCAGGCACATAAAAGACATCTGCTAGTCTCAAGTAGGAGATAAAGATGTATCTCTCTTGCCAACAAGTTGCGAATGTCTTCCATCTGTCACTTGTATTGTCCTAGCTGGTGTAAGTGGCGCTAACTGAGAAAATGAGCCTCTGTCGTCATATAGGTGCTTGAATGCACCTGAATCAATCAACCAATCACTAGAAGATAAGAGTGATGATATATCAGCCATAGGTGCCTCAAAAAAGGTAGCAATAGTTGCATTGTCTAGAGTCTGAGAAGAAGATGCCTGAGTCAACTGAGCAATTTGCTGCCGCAATGTCTGAATCTTTGTGCTCAAGGAACTAACATCATGACTAAGGAGGACTGCATTTGAGATCTCTGCTGCCTGATTAGCCATAAGTGGCCTACCATGCTTCTGCCAGCATGTGGCCTTAGAATGACCAAGTCTGCCACAATAGGTACACGGAGTCCTAGTGCGTTACTAGAAGAGTGTCCACGTCCATGACCACGTGCAGGAGAGGGAGTACCCCAGCCATGTACAGGGATTGCGGCTAGTGTGGACGTCTAGTACCAGAGTCAGGAGCAGGAGTGCACACTGCAACTCTGCTGAGTCTGCTATAAGCTTCCTCCATGGTAGGAAACTTAAAAGAGGTAAGGATCTGATCTCTGGCTGCGGTGTACTCAGGCTCGAGGCCTGCCATGAAAAGAAAGAAAGACTGCCAACTATCTCCTAAAGCTCTTTCAGGACTCACAAGCACACCTCGGCAGATAGGAGTAATGCCTCTCCGACATTCCCTTCATAAGGGAGTAGTACTGTGATAGCGTAGGTCCTTCCTGACGCAAGTAGAAAAGGTCATAGAAGACCTAAAACACCTGTGCAGAGTTCTTGGCATGTGAATAAGTATCATGCAAGGACTCCTACATCTGCTTCGCTGTAGTGTAATACATAATCTCATCCCATATTCGGGGAATAACAGTCTGCATAAACCATGCACAGACCATGGCGTTGTCGTTGTCCTAATTGACATTCACACCCATCTTGTTCACAGGCTTCGGATCCGTAAGAATGTGACTCTTCTTATGACCCCTGATTGTCATAAGAAAGGTCTGGGACCACCGTGGGTAGTTGGTCTAATCCAACTTGACAACAGAACTAAAGAACGGATTTTTCAATAGCCTGGTGTCTGAAATAGAGCCCGAAGTCATCTCAGACTGATCATCTGAAGCTATCTTCGCAATTCGGAAGCCTCAATCACCCTTGCTCAATTAAAAAATCATCTGTAGATTTGAAACACGACGTATTCAAACTTGCATTCTTATAGAAAGCCCCCTTGGACAAGGGTAGACCTCACCTGGGTGCGGGGAGAACACCCGAGATGGCCCCAAGGGGACTTAGGTGTCTCTCTCCCTTGCAAATAGAAGAGAAATAGCCTTAGAAAAGGGTTATCAACTCCTCACAGCAGCAGGTGAACCACTGCAGACGACGTTGCGCTGCTTTAGAGCACGTTGCACCGTCCCTGCTGCCCTGCATTAGCCACGCAGGGTTGCTGCAGCGTCGCCTGATGTCGCCGGAGTAGTTGATGCGTCACCTAGCACCGCTGCAGCACCTGCTGCGCCCTGCAGCGCCGTTGCACTTGCGTTGCCAGAGTTGCTGCGCTTAGATCGGGCCCACGAGTGTCGTTGCATGTGGTGCTGTGCTTAGGTCAGGTCCACGAGCACCACTGCACGCTGCTACGCTCAAACCGGACCTGCTGTGCGTGTGCACCGCCGTTAGGAGTGTCGTCGGAGGATATCCCACGTTTTTACTACCTCTAAGAGAGAAGAAGAGGGCGTAGGTGTAGAGTTTGGAGGCCTTGGGGGTGGGATATTGAGAGCTACTATCCAGGATCGGTGCTTTGTTATCAAATTGGTTAAAATGATTCAAGTTTTATTAGAAATCCTAGGACTCTTTTATAAGAGAGAGATCGAAAGGGTAGAAGTACATAAAAGCTCATAAGGAGCAAATCAAATCCAATAATCGTATAATAAAAAAGATAGAAATAGAAAATATATGCTAACATTCTTATTACCCAATAGTTGCATCAGCAACCTCATGCCCTTAAGGCATTCACCAAGGGTCGACTATTGGAAATCACTTTGAGAATGAGTCCTGCTGTTGTCAGAGAGACAACAAAACGGCGTCTATAAGACTTCAATGGAAGTAAATTTCATGTTCTCTGAAACAACGGTTCATAATAAATATTTTAGATAAAAGAGCACAAGCAGTGCCTCAAAATAAGCGTCCAAAATGCTCATTGGTCATGGAATAAGTCATGGTCTCGATAAAGTCAATGTGTGAAAAAAAGAGAATAAAGGTGTTTGGTTGGATGAGGAATAACTGATGAGTTGGATACGATAAGGAAGTTAACCTTGTTTAATCTAAGTTTGATTGAGTGGTGGGCTAAACAATAGGTTCATCCTAGATCCCATCAACTAAAACAACCAGCAAAAGGAACAACTAAATTATTTCTTAGTTTCTCATACTTCAGCATGATCCTCTGCAAGACATTGACCATTGAGGGAACTAACTTGCTTCTGGAGAGAGGGAATAACCATCTTTGCCTCCTTCAACTCTGATCGTTGTCTCTCCAACAAAGCTTGAAGGTGCGTGTTCATCACCTACTTGCTCAGTATACCAATAGTGAAATAATACCCATGTTTTGTTGGAGGGGAAAGTTATCAGCTCATCATAACTAATTGACAACAAAATGAGAACATTCCTGTAGTAATAATATATAGGATAACACAATGCTTCTCAAACATTGCCAACAACTAAATTTCAATGACGCTGAGCATTCTCCAATCTGCCAACTACCATGCTGTAAGATTCGACATCATAAGTTGAGCGTAAAGACAATCTTCTCCATCCAAAATCTATCCATTCCCACCCTATGTCAGAAAGGATCTTTCCCAGAAACAACTCAATACAATAAATCATATCCGTCAGATCCAATATGCTAAACTCACATCAAGCCCAGCAGAGATCATTCCCAAATATTAAAAATCCCTACCACCAACGATCTCAATGCCCCCAATTGCTATCAAATCGGAGGCGGAGGAGATGAAGTTTCTAGCCCTCGGGGGCGGGGGGCACATTGTTGGAAGGTAGGTGGCGGACAGGGATGACCACGTCGTCTTCTTTGTCGAGGACTTCATCTCCCACCTCCCAAGTGCCTTGACTCGTTGATAAGCGGAGAGGTGAGGTGGGGTGGTGGAGAGGACCAAGCTGTGACTTAAGTGTGGAGGGTTGGAGCAGTCGGGGTGGAGTTGCTAGGCAGAGAGGTGTTGTGGTGGCGTAGTAAGGAGGTGAGGTGGTTGATGGGGGATGAGGTGGTACAAGTGGTAAGGTGGTCGGGTGGTGCTATGGAGTTGATGGTGGGTGGGGTGGCATTGAGAGCAGTTTGATGGAGGTGGAGGTGGGTTTGGGCATTGGGTTTAGTGGAGATGAAAGAGGTGACGAGGGATGGGGAAAGGGAAGAGGTGAGGAAAAAGAGAGGAAAGGTGAGGGGTGAGGAGAGGGGAATGGGGGCTCCAACGATGTAGGTGGGGGAGGAGGTAGAGGAGGAGCGAGCGGTAGCAGGAGTTGAGGCGAGGAGGACAATGCAGAAGTTGGGAGGGGGAGGGAGAGTGGGGTTGTTAGAGTCCATGTGATGGATTGGGAGAGAGAGAGGATTGGGGCGAAAATTAGTGATAGCGGGAGTCGAATATTTAAATAGTAAAGTGAACAATAGCTATTCAATGACAATGCAGAAGCTGGGAGGGGAGGGAGAGAACAGCTGTCAGACTCCACGTGATGGGTTGAGAGAGATAGAGAGAGAGGATCGAGGCGAAAATTAACGATAGCGGGAGTCAAATATTTGAGTAGTAAAGTGAATGTGGCTACTCAATGGTGCTTCATAGATATTATTGATTAGTCATCGTGGTCTTTGAGTTGGCTTTCATATGTATATGTTATTGTCCATCCTCAGTGGTAGACATATTGTTGGGTTTGTGGGCATGTGTTCACCTTAATTTCTCCAAAATCCCCATATCTTTATTGGTATTTTGGTAAGTTGTGTCCACGCAAGTTGTTATCTTGTGTCCACAACCAATTACCTGTGCCTACATCTTCCACTTAACATGTTTACACACCTTTCTTAAATTGTGCCTATTTGAAAATCCTACTTTACCCAATTGACATGCCAATAACAAATAGTCTTTTCCCTTTCCCTCCCAAAGTCCCCACCCCCCTTTACTTCTTATCACCGTAGAATGGACAAATCCCCCCAATCTAACAAATCCCACATCCCATCCCTTTTAGGTGCAATTGTGCAATATGATAGCTCTCCTTTCTTCCCTTACTCTCACATGTGACATGTGACATGTCCTACCGTGGCGGAGCTAGGAATTGTTCACAGGGTAGGGACAAAAAGCATAGTAGCATATATTGTATAACATCTTATTTTTAAAAAATACCTTACAATTGACCGCAACGTGATTTCATATTCTAATTCTGTACATGATTCCTTCATTGCTAATGGTATATGTGAAGAATGAAGAAGCCACGTGGCATAGTGGCCACGTAGAGTACGTGGACTGTCCACATGGCAGTTTTGTTGGTCAAGGGGGCACTGGCTTTAGTGGTTGGCTTAAGGATTAAGTTAGGTTGCTTTGAGTCCAAGTTAGTCAAGTTTGGTATGTTAGTTGTCAAGATAATTAGATTTTTTTAGGAGAATATCTAGTTACTGGTTTTAGTAAATTGATTGAGTCCTATTTTCTGTTTTCTATCTTTGACACTAGGTGTAATCTCTCTCTATATAGAGAGCATCTTATGTTATTTTGAGTTGAGTTATTACTATAATATTTCCATCTTTCCCTCAACTCCTCTCCTCTCTCTCACCAAGTTCTCTCCCTCCTCTCTCGGTTCTTATGCCAACCAGTCCATGCATGATTCTCTATGCCAAGGAGCCTCCACCACATTGCGCATCTCTCCACATGGTATCAGAGCCTTCGGTCTAGGCTCCTTGTACATGTGTGGATCAAGAAGAAATACAAGAGAATAGTTCACGCATAAAGAGAATTCTTCTCTCTTGTGTGTGAGTTTTCCATGCAACATTGAGTCCCCCAGAGTTAGGGGCATCTTTGCTTGATGTAGGGAGTTATCTCACAAACTCCTTGAAGGACCTTGGCACCTTATGCAAGGCGCAAGGAGAAGAGGAGAGGACCTAGAGTTATTTCTCTCATGTATTCTATGCCTCACACAGAGTGTAGAAGTAGAGAGGGGCCCATTTCTTGAAGACGAAGATGGTCGAGCTTGAGGCTTAGAAAAGGGAAGAGGAGATTTGTCAAGTTATAATGCGGTTGGTGATTTTCATGCTTTGTTAATGGATACTTCATATCTGATTTTCACTCTCCTTCAAAAAAGGAGATTTTCTGAGAACCAAAGTGTGAAACATCGTTTATGGGATCGCTCATATTTCTATTACTTAAGGAAAATTGGAGCAATGGCATTGACTTTGAGATTGCCAAAGAGGCAACGACTTCTGAGGGCGCTTTCGGACTTGCAGTGGCTACCAGGACTCCAACCAAGAAGAATGATCAAGTGATCATGGAAGAAGAGGCAAGGTGGGGCCTCTAGATGCTCACCAAATTCATCAAGTCATCGTCCTCTCCCTGCCCTTGACTTGAAGAGGAGTGTGAAGAATGAAGAAGTCACGTGGATTGCCATGTGGCATAGTGCCCACGTGGACTGTCCACGTGGCAGTTTTGTCAATCAAGAGAGCATTGGCCGTAGTGGTTGGCTTAGGGATTAAGGTTGCTTTGAGTCCAAGTTAATCAAGTTTGGTATGTTAGTTGTCAAGATAATTATATTTGTTAGGACAATATTTAGTAATTGTTTTTAGTAAATTGACCGAGTCCTATTTTCTGAGTTATAATTTCTCATCTTATGTTATTTTGAGTTACCACGCTGCACATCTCTCCACAATATCAAAAATATCCTTTTCAGTGTATGTAACCAGTGCATTATTCATCTAATCATCCCCCATTCCATTTCACAACTGGGACTTTACGGTATTCATTGTAGAAAATGATCTTTCTGCACTTGTTGTGACTTGAAGGACTACAGACAATGTAGCAAGTTAATAAGCTTAGGGGAGTAGTTTATGTTTCCCAATGTTTACCATCTTCTCTGCAAGCTTGCTAAAAGAACTGAGGAAAATTCTTCATGATCTCGCATGTTCAAAATATGCCTTCAATTGATTATCTAGCTTTAATATATCCAATTTCAAAAATCATGTGAATAATATGTTACAAGATAAATCAACTTCTTGTGAAAAGCATAAACTGATTTTGTTGGATTTAAACTTGACATGCAAATAAGCAGGTCCATGTTTTTTTTATTGAAACAATTATTCAGCTCTTGAAATTGCATATATAAATTAATACAGTGCGATGGTGATGTAAAGTTCTTCTCTTCTAAGTTTACGGAATGGCCTCTAGGCGTAAATACTTGTCACATCTGAAATAGAAATACTATGCTTGGCAACAAATGCACATGCTGTTTAGATTTTTGTTTTATTGGTGCTATATATTACTTTTTTTTCCTTCATGGGGTTGTATTGTAATTTATACTTATCTCTTTCTCCATATAAAGAGATGTAGGGTTTGAGGATAAATTAAGTTAATCATTATTCCTAACTTGGTATCAGAGCAGCAATCTTAGATCGAAGCCCTAGGTACCACCACCCAAGAAGGCCTCCAACCCTTCTACCGTTCCCCTTTCTCTTTCTTCTCATCATCGGCAGGGATCTTCTCCAACCCAGTGGGTAGCAGCCACCGCCTACATCAGTATCTCTACCTTCAGCCCAGGTGCATCGACGATAGCCACCGCTAGTGGCAACGCTGTTGGGATGCTCTTTTCCCTGTTAAAGTGTTCTTTTGAGGCTGTCGACCTAGTTTGGGTGGCTGTGCAACGCCCTTAGGTGGCCCTCTTCATCATATTATGATTTGAAAATTCTTTCAGATCGGATTGGTATGATCCACCTCTAATTCAATGCTTTAGAACTTTTTCTCTTGGTAGTTTTGTGCTTCTATTGCAGTGGTATGGCCCCCTTTGATAGTGAGCCGAGCACTTCTACCATTTAGAGGGTGGCAGAGGATACTGTGACCATTGCCCGGAGTAAGTATAAGAGGCTACTCTAAGGTCATAGTCATCATGGTATGTTCTAGGGAGCAATTAAGTTTGGTTCTATTGCACATGATAAGAATCAGAGTCGTTCAGAGTGGCTTGTTGATTCAGGTGCCTCACAACACCTCAATGGAGATCAGGATTACTTTACCCATCTCCAATCAATACTAGCAGGCAGGACAATCCAAGTTGTAGATGGTAGACATTCTAAGGTAAAAGGTCGGGGAGAGGTACCGATGACTTTACTTTGAGATTACCTGATGTTTTGTATGCTCCAGATTTTCCTATGAGCTTACACGTAGTTCGGAAGATTACTTTGAAGTTTAATTGCCGTGCGATCTTTGATGATGTGGAATGCATCATTCAATACAAGTTGATAGGGAAGGTGCTTGGTACTGGAAATGTAGAGAGTGGAGTTTATCATCTGGCTCAGATTTCACTTGCCTCTACATGTCGAGAAGAGGTATCTTCTGCTCCTGGGAGTGCATTTCAGTGGTATCTTCGACTTGGACATCTTTCTCTGGACAACCTTTGTCGAATCATTCCATATATATCCCCTGTGGCTCAGATCTGCTGTGATGCCTGTCAGATGGGCAAGCACCATCGTTTCTCCTACCCTGTGAGTACTCGTCCTGGATCGATAGCCTTGTTTGAGTTGTTGCACATGGATGTGTGGGGGTCGAGTTGGATACCAGATAGGCATGGTCACCGTTACTACTTAACAGTTGATGATTTTTCACGCCTATCGTAGGTGTTTTTATTGAAGAATAAGTCAGATGTTAGATTTTTCATTGAGCATTTTATGTTGGAAATTAAGAATCAGTATTCAACTATTATTAAAGTAGTAAGATCTGATAATGCGCTTGAGTTATACACTACCAAGCTGTCTGCTTTCTACAGGTCCCATGAGATAGTGCATCAGACTACCTGTGCTCATACCTTTCAGCAAAATGGGGTGGCTGAGAAGAAATATAGAGTGGCTTGTACCTTGTTGATTCATCACAATGTGCTTTTGTTATATTAGGGATATGCAGTTCTTACAACTTGTTATTTGATCAACAGAATGCTCAGTTTAGTACTTCATAAGTAGATACCTTGGCACATATTGCATCTTGAGTGAGTTTTTTCACATGCCACCACGTGTGTTTGGTTGTGCTGCATTTGTTTACCTCCTTTGCTTAGGGATGCACAACGGGCAGTCAAGTGTGTTTTCTTGCAATGTTTACGAACTTAGAAAAGATATAAATGCTTGGATCCTATTACTGGTAGGTACTATGTGAGTGTTGATGTTACCTTTCATGACTATTCCGTATTTTTCTACTGTTGCCCAGAGTTTATCTCTTGAGGCTACAAAGGCTCTTATGCCTATACCTCTTATTCCCTTGGAGGAGATACTTATTTTTGCTCCCCCTACTACCACTACTACTACTATGGCTTGTCCTATGAAGTTTTCAGAGTCTATTATTACATATCAACGCTCTTAAAGTACGTTCCAGATGCCATCTTTTACAACAACCACAGAGACACCACCTTCTCCACCTCAGGTGACCACAGATAGGTTGCATATTGATGATACAGTGCCTAGTGATGATGTTATAGGTCTAGATGATATTTATGCTTTAGAGCCAGTACATGAGGATCTGATGGATGATCTCGACCTTCCGATTGTCATTTGGAAGGCATCTCGCAGCTGTGCCAAATATCCAATTATAGGGAGTTTGTCTACTGAGGGACTTGGCTTTACTTTTAGGAGCTTCTGTCGTACATTGTCAACTACATAGATTCTTGCCACCTACCAGCAGGTCATGCTTGATCCAAAGTGGTGTCAGGTCATGGAGGATGAGATGGCTGCTCTTACTTCACAACGTATCTCGGAGGTCACACCCTTACTAGAGAGTGTTACAGTAGTTGGTTGTAGATGGGTGTTTGCACTCAAATACAACATAGATGGATATGTTGCATGATACAATGCACGACTTGTTGCTAAAGGGTTCACCTAGAAATATGGGGTGGATTTTTTTGACATATTCTCTCCAGTAGCTTAGCTGTCTACAATGAGGATCCTCATTTCTGTTGCAATCTAACGAGATTGGTATTTTCATTAGCTTGATGTAAAGAATGCCTTTCTTTATGTGGATTTATAGGAGAAGGTATATGTGCAGCAACCCCTTGGTTATGAAGCTCAGGGGGAGTGTATATGTAGATTGCAAAAGGCCATTTATGACCTCAAATAGAGCCCAAGTGCTTGGTTTTAGAAGCTCTCTCAGGTAGTAGAGTCTATGGGGTTCCTTAGATCATCTGCAGATCATTCCTTGTTTGTCATGAGGACATGGAAAGGAGTTGTTCTTTTAGTATATGTTGATGACTTGATTGCCACTAGTGATGATACAACAGGTGTGGCTGAGATCAAGCAGACTTTGGTATATCAGTTTGTGATGAAGGATTTAGGACCCTTGTAATATTTCCTTGGGATAGAAGTAACTCGTAGTAGGCGTGGTATTGTTTTATCTTAACAGAAATATGCCCTAGATATACTGAAGGAGAAATGTATGTTGGGAGTCAAACTAGCAAACATTCTCATTGATCCTAAAGCACGACAATATGACAGTGATACAGAGCTAGTTGATAGCAGATAATATTGTTAGCAGGTAGGGAAGCTACTATACTTGACGATAACCAGGCCTGATATTTCCTTTGCTGGAGGGAAGTTGAGCTAGCTTATGGAGAGAGCACTGGGATGCAGCCATGATGGGGCTCAGGTACCTGAAGAGAGCACCATGATAGGGCCTTCTTTTCATTAAAGGGACATCTATGACAGTAGTTGGATATTTTGACGCAGATTACGCAGGCAGCTATGATTACAGGAAGCCTACTACAGGATTTGTACTTATGTTGCAGGGAGTCTGGTAACCTGGAAGAGCAAAAAATAGACTGTTGTGTTTAGATCTAGTGTTAAGTCTGAGTATTGTGCTATGGCTCAGACATTTGTAGAGTTGTGGGTAAGATTCCTAGTGATTGATGGGCTTATGGAGTTGCGGTGTAACAATTAAGCTGTTAATTATATTGCCAACAACCTCATGTTTCATGAACACACCAAACATGTGGAGGTAGATTGCCGTAACACTAAAGATTTGATTAAGAAGGGGTTTATCTTTACCTCTCAGGTTGCTTTAGAGACTCAAGCTGCTGATATCTTTACCAAGCTACTGGCTAGATCCTCCTTTGATATATGTTTGTCCAAGATGAGCATGATCGATATCTATGTTCTAGCTTAAGGGAGAGTGTTATGGAGTTCAATTTAGTTTTTTTATTTTATTGGTGCTATGTGGTACTTTCTTTCCTTCATGGGGTTATACTGTAATTTTCACCTACCTCTTTCTCTATATAAAGAGAGGTAGGATTTGAGGATAAATTAAGTTGATCACTATTCCCAACTCATACTTTGTACCAAAGATCATCTAAACCATTGTCTCTCGGATCTTGAAATCGCTTCTTTGATGTTATCACTAAGCTCATTGTATTAACAATGTTTTGATCTTTTCATTGCAGTGTTTGTGAAAGTTCATATGTGATTCCTAAAATATCATACATAAAGAGTAAATAGAAGACAAACTCAAGATATTTTTTTTTACGGGGAAAAAGGAAGATGAGATTGTTAATCATCCAAATATTATTAATATTAAAATAACAGGAGTGAACTTACAATGAATCAAGCTACAACTCTGACAGGCTACACACCCTCTTCACTACATTTTCAACCCATACCTATTTCTTTATAAAAATCGCAGCATTTTGCTCATACCAAATAGACCACAAGGTAGCCACCACTTTAACCAAATTAGCCATGTCAACATGAACCAAGGATCGGAAAGAAGCCCACTATGTGTTTGAAGATGTAAGCATTGCCATCCGAACACAAACACATTGCTAAACCTCCATCGAACACTAACAAGTGAAGAAGAGACGATCCAACATCCCTTTGTAGTACCACAAAAAGGACAACAAATCTGAATTCGAAGCCCATCTAGCCCAAAGGACCTTCGTAACTAACTTTTCTCTTTTAAAAAGCCACAAAAGATCTTAATTTTCAAGGGTATAGGCATCTTCCAAAACAACAAACAATCTTCCCACATCCAAAGCATTGGACCATCCAAAGATAAAATCTTAAAAGCTCTTGAAATAGAAAACCTCCTAGGTGAATTCATTAACCAGATTCTCACCAACATAAATCTTATGGAGCATCTCCAATAACCTCTGCAACTCTACCGGAGAGGATTCTGGCTCCAAAATAGGAGACCAAGCAATTGAGGCAGCATCTCAAACACTTGAAACAGAAACATCCTTGGTAGGAGTCTACTAGCTAAACAAATGTAGGAACATATAAGAAAAAACCCTACATCCTATCCAATTAAAGAGACTCGAGGCAACTTCCTGTGGTATAAAAGGCTCCACCCATCTCTAGAAGCCAGGTGGCCTAACCCTTCTGGATCAACCATAAACCACATCAATAGGATCTTTGTAAGAATCCCTCAATAGCTTCTCGAGGGGGCCATCATCAACACACAAAAATCTTACCACCCACTTTTAAGAGGGTCTTATTAAATCTCTCCAAACTTCAAATGCCAAGCCCACCTCTTCTCTTCAGTTTGCAAATCTCCCTCCATGAAAGAAATTGCAAGAAGCGACCATTTTTTTTGAAAATGGGTGATTATCTAGTTGATAACCACCTAGAAGTTTTAATTTAAAAAAGCGGGGCCAAAAAAGTGGCCAATCTACATAGTACCTTCCCAAAATTTAAACAAAGATGTGAAAAAGTGGCCAAGCCCCTTGAAGCATGGTGAGCCTTCTCTCATGCAAAGATGTGGTTGGTCCACAAGAAAGATCAAGTTCAGATCTGAAAGGGCTTGCATTTGCAGTCCAAGAAAACATGAGGAAGAAGAGGATCGGAGGAGCATGGATAGTTGACTCCGGTGCCTCTGTTCACCTTACAGGAGATGTGGAGCGCCTTGTGAATCCCAAGGCTTCATGTGGGATCAAGGATGTTAGAGGGGCTAATGGAGCCACATCACCAATCACAACAGTTGGGCATGTACATGCCTCTCCAATGATGTTGATTGAAGAGGTTCATTGTGCTCCAGAGTTCCCAATGAACCCTATTGTCTATGAGTCACATTTACAAGGATCTTGGGTGTCGAGTAGTGTTTGATGAAGGTCATTGCTACTTCCAGGACCGACAGATAGGAGATATTATAGGTGGGGGTATAAAGTGAGATGTCTCTATTACTTAGACGCATGTTGTTTGCTTGAGCAGTATCCATAGCCACTGATCCTTGTCTATGCCATAGGAGATTTGGACACCTGTCACTCAAGAAGATGCGACGGATGTATCCTGAATTGGTAGATTTCTTAACTCTGTAGTACGAGAATTGTTAGTTTGGGAAGCATCACTGAAGCACTTACGGAGGGTTGCTAGGGTAAGTACCGTTCTTTTTTCTTTTGTGCATTATGATGGTTGGGGGCCATCTAGAGTTCCTACTCCAAGAGGATACCGGTATTATACTGTCATTATGGATGATCACAGTCGCCTCACTTGCGTCTTCTTTATGAAGACACGCTCAGAGATTCCTCATATTATTCAGCAGTTCTTGGTAGAGGTTTAGACTCAGTATGCTAGTATAGTTCGAGTCTTCCGCAATGATAATACCTTAGAGTTTATGTAGCGAGATGTTCAGAGCCTTTTCTCCTTTAGATGCATTATTCACCAGAAGTCTTATGCTTACACATCAGCATAATGTTGTAGCTGAGCACAAGCTTCGACATCTCCTGGATAATGCTAAGACCTTGATGATCCATATGAAGGTTCCTAAGTAATTCTTGGGGAATGCTATACTTATTATAGCCTACTTGATTAATCAGGTGCCTTCGTCTATGCTTAGAGGGCAGGTTCCCTTTCAGGGGATTCATCCATACTGTGACAGGTCCTTTGCTCTCCTACTGAGGATTTTTGGGTGCACCTACTTTGTTTAGGCATATGAGAATAAGGATAAGTTATCTCTTTGGGTAGTCAAATGTGTCTTTCTTGGGTATTGTAAGATACAGAAGGGATACATGTGCTAGAACCGAGTCACATGAGATACATTGTTACAACAGATATTACTTTTTTTGAAAAGATTCCATACTTCTCAGAGGAAGGAATTTCTATACAGGCTGCCTTGGAGGAGACCCAGGTTTACCACCATAGGCCACACACTTCACCAGGTGTAGAGCCCTGTCCCATCCTGACAGATGAGAGTGGTTCAGATGTAGAGGAGCAGTCAGTTTCGAGATCCAGCAAAGTATGCACTCTTCATCCTCTTTCACAGTCACAGGAGTTGCCCATCTGGAGGATGGGGTTCGACAGTTTGCTTCCGCTATTATTGCTACTGTTATCCCCAAGGACTTTGCTCAGGCTTCTTAGGACTCTAGGTGGCGTGTAGTAATGGTTGAGGAGATGTAGGCATTATAGTCACAGAAGACATGGTATCTTACACCATGTTCTATGGGTGCTATAGTGGTTGATTGTAGATAGATCTATACCATCAAGTATAAAGTTGATGGGACAGTGGACAGATATAAGGCTAGGCTTGTCGCCAAAGGCTTAACCCAGACTTATGGGATAGACTATTTTGAGACATTATCTCCTGAAGCTCGTATTACTTTTGTCAGGATTATCATCTCAGTTGTTATAAGGAGATGGTCTTCGTATCGGCTTGACATTAAAAATGCCTTCTTATATGGTGATTTATCTAAGGAGTTCTACATGAGACAACCACCAGGCTATCGTAGTTGGGGGGAGCTTGTTTGTTGTCTGAGGAAGGCTATACATGGGTTGAAGTAAAGTCGTCGTGCCTGGTTTGAGAGGTTTAGCTCGGAGATTAAGAAGATTGAGTTCCAGCGCTCTACTTCTAATCACTCTATCATCATTAAGAAGATTAGGTATAGTGATCATACTGAAGTTGTTATTCTTGCTGTTTATCTAGATGACATGATTGCCACTGGTGATGGTGAAGATGGGATTGCCCAGACCACCAAGTTCTTCTTACAGTCTACATTTGTCACCAAGGACTTGGGAGATTTGAGATATTTTTTGGGCATTAAGGCAGTACGACATGGTTCGTGTCTTGTCACAAAGATAGTATACATCATAAATCCTTGAGGAGGCTGGTTTGCTTGGGACCAAGCTCTCTGGTATACTTGTTGAGCCTCTACCTGCACATTCTTTTGATGAAGATCCATTGTATGAAGATGTCACTCGATATCATAGTACAGTGAGCTGTTTACTCTATCTTACTATCATAAGACTTGATATTAGTTTTGCAGTGAGTAGAGCCAGCCAGCAGATACAGACTCCACGATACAGTCATTGCTAGAGGGTTGCACTACAGAGATGGTGGCAGTTTGGACATTCTAGCCTACTCTGATGCAAACTGTGTTGGGTCTGTGGATGATTGACGTTCTACTTTAGGATTTGCAGTTTATCTTGATGGGAACTTGGTCTATTGGAGAAGAACCAAAGTGTTGTTGCCCACTCGAGTGTAGAGGCTAAGTATAGAGCGATGGCATAGGTTGCTTGTGAGATTATGTAGGTTGTTACCTTTCTACATGACTTCGGCATTCAGGCTACCATGTTAGTTTCACTTTTTTGTGACAAGTCAGCCACATATATTGCCTCGAATTCGATTTTTCATGAGAGAACCAAGCGTATTAAGGTAGATTGCCACTTTGTTGGTGATGCGGTCCTTGTAGGGAAGATTAGTACTTTGAGTTTCAACTAGCAGATATATTCACCAAGGCTCTAAAGAAGAAACGTTTTGATTTTTTGTGTGACAAGTTGTCCCTAGTTGATATCTACGCCTCAACTTGAGGGGGAGTGTCGAGCCCAAGGATGTATTTGCTATTTTTATGTTATTTCTTGGATGACAATGTAATTTCCCCAAACATCTCTAGTATAAAAGAGATGTTAGGGTTTTATTTAAATGCAAGACATCATTTTGTTCCTCACAGGGACCAACGTATGAAATAGGCAAGTTCCCTACATCAAGGCCATACTGCTCTCTCCTGTATCATATGAATAGGCACAAAAGTGGATTTAAAGAAATTAATTTGCAATCTTGACGCATCTCCAAATTGCTCCGACAAAAGCCGCATCCTCTTGTTCTCACACTCAGATCCCTCTACACAAAATAGGTGTCATTAGCATATTGTAGCATTGAGATCTTAACCCCATTCCTTGCCATGAATCCTTTGAATAAATTCCTTTCGCAAGCTCCGTAAGTTGATCTTGCTAAAGCAGAACAAACAACATTAGCACCAACGGACAACCTTGCCTAACTCCCCTCCGAGGTTGTATCCACCCCTAAGCTGGGTTGCCATTCACCGAGATGAAAAAGAATGTTGTTACACAACGTTTCATCCACTCCACCCAAACGATGGGGAAGCAACTCTTTAACAAGGATGACCAAATAAATGACCATTGTATAGAATCATAAGCCTTGCTGAAGTCCACCTTTCATAGGAAATCCCTTCTCTTCACCCTCCTTTAGAACGCCAAAAGCTTTGTCACCATAACAAAACCATCTAAAATATTACGACCTGGAACGAAAGCTATTTGCACTAGTGAAATGACATCCTGCAACACTTTTCGAAGTTTATTGGCAAAAACTTTCACCACAATGAGGCACACTCCATTTGACAAGGCAATAGGCCAGTCACCACCTGCATGATGACATTCTTAAGGAGGGGCCAGAACTCCTTATAAAAGTGAACCAGGAACCCATCCAGTCTAGGGCATCCATTAGCATTTAGACCCTAGATCGTCTTCCTAACCTCATCCTTTAAGAAGTCTGAAGTAAGATCCACAACTTGCTCTGGGTTAATGGAAGGGGCCTTCGACCCCAACCACCTCCAACACATCCTCCTCATGTCCCCAGCAAAAGCCTTGTAATAGTTAGCAGCCACCCTTCCCACATCATCTCTCCCCTTAAAATTCTCTTCATTCACTGGTAATTTGCTAATCCAATTCTTTTTGCGCCTCCTTAACACCATTAGGTGAAAATAACATGTGTTGGAGTCCCCTTCTTTTAACCAATTCTATCCAGATCTGGCCTTCTATTCCACCTTAGAGTTTCTATCCAATTGTATCGTTTGCATGTGGGTTGCTTTAATCAACCTTTCCACCTCAATCAGCCCCCAAGTCTTCTACTCTATCTAGTCTCGCAATCTCTGCCAAGGCCTCATTCTTCTTTTTGTTTCTCTCTTCTCTGACCTCTTTCTTATACGCCTTCAAAAAAACTTGAAGCTCTCGCAGCATCAAGTCCAATTTAGCAGCTGTCGAGCCCTCTGGTTGTACTGATCGCCATTTCTCCACCTGACACCTAAATCCCTCCTCCAGTAGTTAGGACTTGTCAAACTTGAAATATGTTCCAAACAACCTCTCTTCATTTGAGTGCCACAACAATGGTGTATGATTTGAGAAGCGTCTCTGAAATCATACAACCTCTCTCAATTGTTTTCACTTCTGCCACAAGGAAGATCTCCATAAACTCAACACTACACAAGAACTTGTCTATCCTTGACATCTAACCAACCGTGTTCCTCCATGTGTATGGGTAAGAGCTTGGCAGAAGGTCCATGAGGCCATGTAACAAAACAAACTCAGCAAATGCCTTTGAACTGTGATCCCTCCTCCCCTTATTACCCGACCTACCCACAAGCAAGGTGATGTTCAAATCCCCTCCAATGAACCAAGGGAGGCTGTGGAACTTTTCTACTACTTGCATCAAATCTTCCCATAACCGCGGGCACACTGTATCATCTGTAGGTCCATACATAGCAGAAATAACCATCATGACATTGTTCCCCTTGATGCCTCCTCACTTTCATCGTTACCACATGCAACCCCACCAAGGAGTCCTTCGATGCAAAGACATTCGAATTCCACCCTACAGTGATACCCCTCATCTTTTAATGGAGTTGAGTGCAATAAAACCATCCATGAACCTACCTTCAATCTCCTTCCACAACTACTATTCTCATTGGTTCAACCTAGCCTCCTGAAGTAAAACCATTGCAGGCCCCCATGTCCATAGATATCCATTAAGTGCAACCCTCCTAAAAGGGTCATTCAAACCCCTCATGTTCTAAGAGAGGATCCCTGTCATTGGCAACATGGACTCCACCCCCACTAGCACACTTAAAGCCCGACGCATCTGCCTTCTTCTACTCCAACTACTACTCCCTTCCAACTTCAACCTTAATACGACCATTGACCTAGCAAGCTGCTTCAATACTATGCTCAGCAACCTGTGTCCCCTGAGGACTGCTTCGCTACTGGCGATTCATCATTGATCCTTACTGAGGATTGCTTCCCCTTACCCCTTTGAAAACTCCACTTCGGCCTGTAGAAGATCTTCATTCTTTGCTACTGTGATTGCCTCCACCTCGAAGCCTCAGAGCTCCCTTCTCCTACTATGCTATTGCACTATATGGTGGTGAGGTTCTCGCTTGTGAACGAGTCTGTCGGGTGCTTCCCTAAGGTCTATGCGAAGAAGAGGTGCCCTCGCCAGCAATGGGCATGGAGATCACACTTTGCAAGCCCTCTGAGCCGGGGAACACGGGTGAGAGAACGAGGAGCAGAGAAAGTAAGGGTTTGGAGAAGCACACACCAGGTCTAGACTTGCAATTGGATCCAGATCCTATGTCTCCTAATAGCTTCGATCCATTCTTAAAACGTTGTCCACCTCAGCATACGTAAGCTTTCCAATTTTGCCCATAGCTTTACGATCATAGGCTTCATTTGTGCCATTAATGTCGCACGACGCCTCAATCACCTCCACAGTTGGCACTTCATGCGCCTCCACCTGCATGATCCTCGAGGGTGTAACAGAAGGCATCCCAATTGCACCATCACTGTGGATTTCATTGCAACTTTTGACTTGCCAAACTTGTCGTACCACCCCTATTTCGACGGCACTGCTCGCCACCATCGTTGCCTCCGTTTCTCCACTGCTCAGCCCCATGGCTTCTCCCCTTCTAGAGACACATTGGCAAATGTCTTCCCATCTCCCCTATCATCCTAACTCCCACCATCCAAGAGGCACCTCCACGGCGGAGCATGACCTCCATCAACCTCCAGCTGGGGATCATTTCAATCACAGCCTGCATGACAGTTAGGTCACCATCGTGAAGTCCAATCCACTTACACCTTTTTAGCATGGCAAAAGGAGCCACGACCACCTTGAGCACCTCCCATGTGTGTAGTTGCAAAGGACTTCCTTCTAATGTCACCTTGATCTCCACCTTCCGAGGCGGTCTCTCCATCGTGGCCCCATCGTGCGACAAAGGCCACCTCCATCGCACCAGTAACACCACCTTCCACGTCACCTCCTAACGCATACCAAAGACAACAAACCTATTCGCCCCAAACATCGCCACCCTCACTCCACCTGCATCGAGAATCGCCTCCACCCCCTTCCTCACCTCCGCCAACCCTAGCGAACCTTCAATGACAACTCCAACCAGGTCCTCCTCAAGCAAACGATCAAGAGATCGGACCTACACGGACCAAGGGAAGGGTACCTTGACAACTGATGCTCCCACTGGAGGTGGAGGAAGAACTCTCACCTCCCCCTTCGCACTTCGCCGATAAGCAACCCTACGGTGATTGAACTCACCACACCTCAGGCACCTTATCGACTCCTTGTAGTTACTCGCAACATGCCTGATGCCATGACATTTGAAGCATCGAACACCCTCGACCTTCCTCCGCTCCTTCCGACAGACGACGACCTTCCACTCTCCCTTGAGTTCACTCATTGGCTGACCACAAAATTTTTTCCAAAGGGATTACTAAACCCTCAAAGAGATCTTTAAAGAATGGGAAGCTAAGAAGCGACCATCATAATCTGGTCCCTTCCAAAAAATGGCAATCTCGAGCTTGAAAATATTTTTAGGTGGTTTGAACACGGAAAACTGGAAAAAAGGTATAGTTGCCAAAATTAACTTAATTAAAACCAACCTCTTTCCATGAGAAAGAAGCCTCCCACTCTAACTAGCCAGCCTCCTATTCAACCTTTCCTTCACTACCTTTTAGTCGGTTGCCAGTAACTGCTTTCCCTTCTATTGAAAATAAAGCTAGCCACGTGGCAGCATCTCAGAACCCACAGGGCGGGCGGTTTAGTGATCCAAAGGATCAATTTTGGTATCTTTTTTTAATTGTTAAGTTTGCTATTTTTAGCAAATGGGTTTTAGGAAAAATATGCTGGGATTTATTTTGATTAGAGATAAGATCTTTCCTAATGAGATAAGATCTTTTCTTATTAGGGATATAATCTTTTGTTTCTAATTGTAGGGATATGTTCTCTCTATAAAAAGAGAGTTTTCCCATCTTTTCTATTTTGAGCAATATCAATATTTCCCATAACTCATGGCTTCTCTCCTCTCTCTCTCTCTCTCTCTCTCTTCCTCATCGGCCACCAAGGTCACCATTAACAACCACCTAGTCGACCACCAAGCCAGCCAGTGGTGCTCCTCCATGCATCCAGTCCCACACGTGGATTATTTTTCCCACGCACATGGAGTCTCCACGCTCCACTATTTTGTCAATTCTTGACATGGTATCTGAGCCACCGTTTTAGGCTCTCGTGCGTGCGGGTATCTTGACCACACGGTGGTTCTCACATCCAAGAAGTCATCCTCGACAAATCCGGAGCCTTATGCGAAGAAGGAAGACTAGAAGAAGATGACAGAATCAACTACGACGATCGAAGACACCACTCTTGGTCTCGAAGAAAGCAAGGTGGTTATCTCCAGGACAACCATCATGCTCTATGGGGACAGCAAGAATACAAAGAAGAAAGAGAAGGAGATCTATCAAATTCTATTGCTTGTGATCTTCATACTCTTTGACACCTCATATCCGATTTTTTACTCTCCTTTGAAAGAGAAGATTTTTCCGGAGAGGTGTCAATGAGAGGACACCACAATCCACGTAATGACTTTCGAGTTTGCCAAAAGAGGCAACTTCCCAGGTTGCGAAAAGACTAATGGTTGATCCAAGCTCCTTTCCTAAAGATTTAGGCAAGTTCGGGAGACCATCACGTGAGCTACTAGCACCTCACATGCGGACTTCCTAACTCATCAAGGCCTCGAGAAGCTACGTGCTTTACTTCGAGAAGACAAGACGACGGCTACTCATGTTGCTATAGAAGCAACGACTTCGGAAGTCGCAAGAGGCTTCACCATTGACATGTCGAAGAAGACTGAGAGCATGGCTCTTGTAGAAGAAGATGAATAGTGTGGTGTCTAGCTTTACAAGTAGAAGACCAAGTTGTCGGCCTTGCGACCTTCGACTTGAGGGGGAGTGTTATGAATAAAGCCAAGTGGCAGCATCTCAGGGCCCACAGGGGCCGGCGGTTTAGTGGTCCAAAGGGCTAATTTTAGTGTTTTTTCTTAGTTGTTAAGTTTGCTATTTTTAGCAAATAGGTTTTAGGAAAAATATGCTGGGATTTGTTTCGATTAAAGATAAGATCTTTCCTAATGAGATAAGATATTTTCTTATTAGGGATAGAATCTTTTGTTTCCAATTGTAGGGATATGTTCTCTTTATAAAAAGAGAGTTCCCATCTTTTCTATTTTGAGCAATATCAATATTTCCGATAACTCAAGGCTCCTCTCCTCTCTCTCTCTCTCTCTCTCTTCCTCGTCGCCCACCAAGGCCACCGTCGTCCACCACCCAGCTAGCCACCAAGCCAGCTGGTGGTGCTCCTTCATGTCTCCAGGCCCATACGTGCATAGTCCCACATGTAGACTATTTTTCCCACGCACACAGAGTCTCCATGCTCAACTATCTTGTCAATTCTTGACACCTTCAATGGCAGGCCTAAATAAGTAATTGAAAGTCGAACAATTAGCGAATTAATAGTCTTAGAAATAGCATCGTACCCTATTTCGTCCATGTGAAAGGGAACGATGATGGATTTTTTTTTTCATTCACAAAAAGGTCGGATATATCACCAAACATTTGCAAAATAATTAGCAAATTAAGTGCGTCTTCTTTTTTCCTGAACAAGTAGTTTCTTCAATGACCTCAAGGATAGCAATAACTATCATGCCCGATGATCCTTCAATATGTTAAGGAAAATTTTTAATTTATTAAGGGGTTGAATTCTGCCGAAAATCTGATAGAGTTTCCTATATTTTATCGTGTTTTTTTCATAAACACTTGGTGGGTACACCCCACATTCACATTCACACATCTAGAAGCAAAAAAAAAAATTACAACCATAATGCGAGCACACCTCCCCACATAACCATTGCTTACAAAAATAGGTTTCTCCAAAATATTACATCAACATTCTTTTTACAAAGTTTCATACAAAAATTGAGAGCTTATAAAAAGTGAAGATACAAAATTGAGATATGTACTAAAGGTCGGTTTGTACTCCTATGCTAAACAAACCACCGTATACAGAACCTCTAAAAGAAAGAAAAATAGAAACTGACTTGTCCATTACCTTCCTCATCCATGCCTACCACTTAAACACTCCCAGGTTTGCTAGGGCCAATAGTAGTTCAATGTGATCATTTAGAAGGGCCACGAGACAAGTGAGGAGGCTCTCCTGTCGAGCCTCAATTGGGAGGTGCTTCTCTAGGTACAACATTTGACGAAGGTCTTAGATATGACGTGTGCAAGATCAACTATTTGCGCATGTTGGTATGGTGTTTGCAATCGTGGGCGGGCCACGTGATAGATAGGATGACATGTCATCCTGTCTTGATAAATATGGGTAACAGTGCAGTATGACTGGCAGGGGGTTGGCTATACCCTCAGCGACAGGTTCCACCGCCTTTTTAGGAGTGTTGTGGACCTGTCAGCCACGGTGGGAAGTTGTTAGGATGGAGCCTAGTGTCTAGCTTTTTGGGGGGGCCTTTCCAACCAGAGATGTAGGGAGTTCCAGCGGTTGTTACAGTAGTTGGAAGGTTGGGCACCGGAGGATGGTTGTAATGCTTTTTCTTGGGTGGAAGGAGATTTCTCCATGGCAAAGGTCTTCCGCAGATTGGGGAGTAGCATTGTCAGCTTGGACATCGATTTTTTGCGAGATTGCTCTGGACAACGGATTGCCCTTTGAAGGTGAAGATCTTCGCTTGGTTGGTAAGAAAGGGGAGAATTATAACAAAGCGATGGAGAGCAAGATGGACCTAGATGGATGACCTGACATGTCCTCTTTGTGGCGGAGCTGATGAAGACGTCCAGCGCCTCTTCTTTCGGTGTCTATTTGTGATACAGGTTTGGCAAAGGATGGGGATCGATTGGATCACCCATCGGGATGCAATTACCTTCTGGTTCTTGTTCTGCAGAGGAAATGCCTGTGATGGAGGGATCGCCTTTAGATCCAAGAAGGATAGAGCCAAGGTTTTGGCAATCCTGTGGGGTGTCTGGCTGGGGAGGAATGGGGTGCTTTTTAGGGGAGAAAGATCCTATGTTGAGAACTTTGTTTCTTCGATTTCTTCCCAGGTGGTGTTTTGGGGAAATATTTTGTAATCTCTGATGTAAATCGATTTTTTGGAATGAAATGATTTTGGGTGGTTATCATTTGGATAACCGTGCTTTGGCTTTTCAAAAAAACAGTGCAGTATGAGCTAAAAGGTTTAGTAGGGCATAAAAGTGTGCAAGGGAAAAAAAACCACAATTTTAGATGCCTTAAAGAGCATGCATTCCTAGATGGAGGCAATTTACTTATTCTTTTATCTTAAATGTCTAGCTTTTTTCTCTTTCCCTCTATTTCTTTTAATCTTCACTTCTTGTCCCAAGAAAGTTTTTCTAACTCAGGTTGATGGACAATAATGCCTGTCGTAGTTTACTCTTACTCGGAGTCCTAGTTTTAAGCCACCACCTAATCTAGTTGTTATTAGCTACTAATAGTTGGTAACATGACTTCTTATTATCATAACGATAAGAATCAAAATAGGGTACTCTCGTGAGCCCAGGTGGTCCATGTTGTAAGAGACCTCTCCTTGTGCAGGGGAGAGACTCCACCTTAAATCCCCTTTTGGGAATCACCTACCATTCTTTGTAACAAAGTACTATTAGACTGATGACCATCAACTTTGATTTGCATGGAGACACTCGACACACGACACACGACCCAAGGATCTTCTTAGTCTCGACTTCTATTACGAGTAGTTCTTAGTCTTCAGGGGATCGATCCATAATGATTCATCATACAAAAGCCATCCTCTGTCTTTAGGGCATCAGGTAATTTTTACCGAGTATCTCAGCAATCAAATTTGGAAGTAATCTAGTTTCTCCTCAATTTGTCCCTATGTGAGGACCTTGTTGAGTTTCAGGACCTTTTTCCTTGAGGACTATATACGTGGTTGTTCTATTCTTCTATTTCCAAATCTTTAGGTCTACTTGATGCCTACCCATCGATTATGAGCTATTTTGTTGGCGTTTTCTCTCCTGTGTTAATCAAGCTTGGCGGATATACTTGTTAAGGCAAGAGGTAGGCCTTTTCATGTTGTAGGGGTTTGGATGGGGTCACTTCTCGCCTCCCATGTACTCACGTCAATTTCCTTGTCCAGTCACCCCTTTGGTGGACGAAAAGCGTGGTTGTGTTCCATGAGTACCGAGTGTGCATCATGGGCCACATGATTCTGCCAGGGGCTGATTTAATGGCCCCATGCCTGTTCTCGCATATACATGTAGTTATTAATCTCGTGAAATCCAGGATTTTTGCTTCGACGCTAAAAACACTCTAGATTTGCATTGAAAACAACAAAAAGTCATTTTCTTCGTCTTACTTGCCCTTTGGAGTTTTCTTGCTTTAAAAAAGGAAATGCTATGTATGCTTTGGAAAACTAGCAACCCGCATCACGACAAATTGGAAACTCACATATAACTTAGATGAAAAATATGGGAACATCCACATTTTTTTCACAATGTGAATTTATATTTTTAACAATACTTTAAAATATTTCTAGACTTTCAAAATGTCGACAACATAGTATCAAATGCTCGTGAGACAGAGAAAGCAAGTGGAACGCAAGGAATCACATAAATTGAAATCATTTGTAGCTCTTAAACTCCTTGTTTCACAAGGAAAAATTTTAGTGTTTTGCAGCACAAATTGCGGTGGCTGCATGTGTGCAATCCCTTATTTGTGCATTCACCCTCTCTCATATGGAATGTGTGCCCGCACCATGTAGGCTATAGGGAAGCACTGTTGCAGGTACCTCGTTTAGACCTAATTTTAGGTCTAAGTTTATATATTTTCGAGCTTCCACGAGCTTGACCTACACAACCCGATTTTTCTGTGAAGCTATCCTAGGTTTTACATTTTTCCATGACATAGAAATTAAAGAAAATCACTTGGGAAGGGATCGCCCTACCTCTTCTTGGGGGGTTGCTCAACTTGATGCTTCCTCTTGTGACGTTCCTCGACCTCTGACATCCTCTATGAGCCTACGGAATAGGGAAATCATTCCTGTTACCAAAAGAGTCATACAAGAGAACAAGAAACAAGGGTAAGAACTTAACATAGGGGAATACCCTACCTTTCCCTTCTCGCATGACCCAACGAGAATTGGCTTGACTGGTTGGGGCCTCCTCCTACTATTATTGGCTAAATTAGCTCTAGTCAGTGCATTCTTTTGCTAATCTGAGTGGTTTTCTCGTCACCAACCATGAAATAGGTCCTCCATTGCCCCTTATTTCTATTGTTGAATGTTGTCTGAGCCCTGTTCACTCAATTTCTACTACTACCCGCACGTCTAAAAGGGTCTATTGACCTTCATGACTTGCTGGTTCGCTCGTCCAATGCATTAATAAACACATGTGTTTATACATCTTTATGGAGACATGTTTCGTTCTTCGACTCTCATAATACATTACTTGTCTCAATGGATGTTTGGGATTTTTTCTCGTGTATTGCTTGAAATCATCTCTCGTATAAAGAGGTCCAGGGTTTCTTTTGAGAAATATGATTATTCATTTTCTCTAACTTGATATCAGAGCGGCAACCGTAGATTGACGCTTTGGCATCCCACACGCACAAGCCTCTGTACCCCTCCACCAAAAACCTTAGTCTCCCTTGTCGGCACCCGCAGGAGCCTCTGCCGGCGCTCCACCGGCCATCGCCGCTCCTAGCAGGTCATCGCCTGTGCCCCACAGGGCACTGCTGCCCCTTTGTTGGCACTAGACCGTTGTCGCCTCCTCCCTTGCAGGTCGTCGTTGCCTGCAGAGCCGTCTGCTGCAAGCCGCTGCTGCCTGTTGCGTGCTGGGGGTTCTTATCGGCAAAGGGGAGTAGCACCTCTTAGAAGCATTGTTAAGGCCTTCCCCATACCCTAACATGTGCTAAGCCGTGATCTAAGGGGTGCTTGTGACCCTTGGGATGTTATCTAGGATCTCTAGATCTTAGATCTCATGATCAAGAGATCACGTTCTCTCTGATTTTGAGTTTATTAAATCTGAATATTGATTTCAGATCACGTTGGTAATATCTTATGGCAGTCCCAAGGTATGATGGCTTCTTCAATGTCTTCAGAGGTGTCATCGGTTATCATTACAAACATCGGGAGTTACAAAACTCCCTTCTTTGTTCCTATTGTTAAGTTGAATGAGACCAATTATATCAGATGGTCTCAGATGTTCTTCATGACTGTTGAGGGACATGATAAGGAACACGTTTTATTGGAGTTGGAGCCACAAGACAAGACATAGAAAAATGCTATGTGGAAGAAAGATAATGCAATGGTTCGTGTTTGGATCATGAATACTGTGGAGTCTTAGATTGGTGATGGGATAATGTACTACAAGATGGCTAAGGAGATGTGAGATTCTCTACGTGACATTTATTCTCACAAGAAGAATTCCAACAAAGTGTCTGAGATTCACCATGCCATTGGTGGTCTGAAGCAAGAGGGCTAGTCACTTTCCCAGTATTATGCTTCCTTGAAGGGACTTCTCGAGAAGTACAATGCTTGTCGTTCTGTCTGCACCTGTGCCACTCAAAGGGCACATAATGCTGCAAAGTCCTTGATCCTGACTTTGACTGAGGTTCCATCACTTGAGGAAGCTTATAGTTGGGTGAGCAAGGTGGTTGTTAAATCACCCCTGTCAGATGTTGGACATACTTCAGTCTTAGTAGCTGTTACACGTAGTGGACGTGGTGCTCCATCTACCAGGGGGAGAGGAAGAGGTGGTCGGGGTACGACTAGCAAACCCTGCACCACCTGCTTGCACTGCTGCTAGGTAACTCACAGGCTTCCTACTGGACGAAGCATGATTGGCCTCCTATAGCTGACCAAGCTATTTCTTCTGAGGAGGTGAGTGACATGGTGTCACATGCTAATTATGATGCCGTTGTCCAGCGTCTCGCTCAGTTGACCCAAGAGACTACTACTATTGATACTATTGCATTGGCCTCAGATATAACTCCTACTCATAGTCCTAGTAGTGATATTCTGACGTCTTGGGGTTAGTAGATTCAGTCACCTCCCAGCATCTCAATGGTGATCGAACATGCTTTAGATAGGTTCAGACAGTTTCTTCTAGTAGATCTGTTCAGGTGGCAGATGGTAGACAGTGTAGAGTGCATGGTAGAGGAGATGTGGCAGTGTCTCCTTCACTGATCCTTCCTAATGTTCTTTGTTCCTGATTTTCCGATTAGTCTTATTTGTTAGCAGAATTACAAAAGACTTGCACTGTCGTGCTATTTTGATGAGTTGGGCTATATTTTTCAAGACAAACTCACGGAAAGGACGATTGGTGACGGACATGAGGGGGGTGTGTATCGTCTGATCTAGACTCCGTTTACTGCTGTGTCAGGGCGAGGTTGCTTTTAGTGTTGGTACAGCTCTTCAGTAGCATCATCGTCTTAAGTGTCCATCACTGGATAGGCTACGACACATCCTTCCTCATATATCGCCTACCACTAAGATTTTGTGTGATGTATACCATCTGGAAAAGCATCACAGGGCTAGTTTTTCTTCCAATTCTTCTCAGAGTTCTGCTACGATTTTTGATTTATTCTATATGGATGTATAGGGTCATTGTAGAGTGTCAGATAGGCTTGGTTATAGATTCTATTTGCTTGTGGTGGATGATTTTTTTAGGATGTCATGATTATTTATATTAAAGAATAAATCATATGTTGGGTCTGTGATTGAAACATTTATCTTGCAAATAAAGACTCAGTTTTGTATCATTGTAAAAATTGTATGATCGTGTTCTGTACATCTAAGTTAGCATCTTTTACAGATCTTTTGTAATTGTTCACTAGACATCATGCCCCCATGCCTCACAGTAGAATGGTGTAGTTGAGAAAAAACACTGTTATGTGTTAGATGTGTCTAGAATATTACTAATACAACATAATGTGCCACAAGTGTATTGGAGAGATGCAGTATTATTTACATGCAATTTGATTAATAGATTGTTCAACTTAGCTATTTAGAAACAAGTTCCATGGTAGGTTCTCTATCCAGAGAAGGAAATATTTACAGTACCACCTCGTATTTTTGGCTATGTAGCCTTTGTCCATCTTCAAGGACCTGACAGAGATAAGTTGGCTTCGAAAGCAGTGAAGTGTGTCTGAGCTACAATAGCACCCAAAAAAGATACAGATGTTATGACCTACAATGCAAGAAGTATTATGTGACTGCTTATGCCACTTTTCATGAGCCTATTCCCTACTTTTCTAAAGATGGTCACCAGGTGATGTTAGAAGGAGGCTCTGCTTCTATGCTTGTTTCACCAGTTCCCTTGGAGCAGATTCCTGTCACACATAGTGAGGATACTACTATCACAGAGACTTCTACGAGGTAGGAGGCAGAGCTTACTCAGGTATATAGGTTACCTGTCATATACAAACAACATGCGTGGTGCCAAGAACACACCCCTCACCACCTCAGCCACCTGTCTCCTTCCCTTATCAGGTATATGTTGATACTTACGGAAGTTGTTCTAGTGGTTGTTGTATAGGTTCCTCAGATTATTCGACTTCCCTAGTTGAGTAGCAGGCTACATCTGCTATTAATACTGAGCCCATAGAGGAGGATCTTGACCTTTCGATAGTTGTTCGGAAGGCTTCCCATAGCTGTGCCCATTACCATTCTATAGGAGCAGTGTTTATTACCAATCTTGGGAGATCATTTGCTATGTTCACGGTTCTTTCGGCGACACAAACTCCTACGTCCTATCAGCAAGCCATGCTGGATCCAAAATGGCGTTAGGCCATGAAGGATGAGATGGTAGCTCTACTCTCCAAAAGAGCGTTGGAACTAGCTACTTTGCCTCCTCACGCCAAGATTGTGGGGTGTTGTTGGGTCTTTGCACTTAAGTACAACCTTAATGGCACTATTTCTCGCTATAAGGCGAGGTTGGTAACAAAGGGATTTACCCAGACATATGAGGTAGATTTTTTTGATACCTTATCTCTTGTAGCCCGGCTCCCTACTATTCGCATTTTGCTATCCGTTGCTGCTTACTATGATTGACCTCTTCATCAATTGGATGTGAAGAATGCCGTCTTGTATGGAGATCTTCAGGAGGAGGTCTACATGCGACAGCCTCCCAAATTTAAGAGTCAGGGGGAGTATGTATGTAGACTGAAGAAGGTCATTTATGGCCTAAAGCAGAGCCCAAGAGCTTGATTTCAGAGATTATCAGAGGAGGTACATACATGGGACTTGTGAGATCTTCTGGTGACCACTCACTCTTTGTCAGGAAGAACTCAAGGGGAGTTGTAGCACTCGTCTATGTTGATGATCTCATCCTTATTGGGGATGACATTGTTGGGATGGGAGATGTGAAGAAGTTGGCTGAAGCCTTTGTGATAAAGGATTTGGGTGAATTTAGATATTTTCTTGGCATTGAGGTGACACGCAGCAAAGAGGGTACTTTACTGAGTCAGCGTAAATATGCTCTTGATGTGTTACAGGAGATAGGGATGATGTGATCTAAGCTTGCTAATATACTTATGGATCCCAAAGGACACCCCTATATACAGACTCTTCACCTATAGATAACAAATCGTATAGACAATTGGTTAGTCAGCTGTTATATCTTATTATTACATGTCCTAATCTTTCTCTTGCAGTGGGAAAACTCAGTTAGTTCATGGAAAAACCAACCAAGCAGCATTGGGATGCTACTATACAGGTGTTTAGATATGTGAAGAAAACACTTGGTAGAGGTATTTTGTTTTAGAAGAGCACGCCTATGAGTATTGTTGGTTATCCTTATGCTGACTACGCAAATTGCATGGTAGATTAAAAGTTGACAACTGGGTTCTGCACCTATGTGGCAAGCAATCTAGTGACCTGGAAAAGTAAGAAGCAACAGGTGGTATTCAGGTCCAGTGTAGAGTCAGAGTATCGTGTTATGGCACAGATAGCTACAAAGATGGTATGGGTCAAATCAGAGTTATGGGATCTCCATGTCCAAGTGGAGGGACCAATGGAAATGAGGTGCGATAATTGTGCTGCTACTTTCATTACAAACAACCCAGTATTTCACGAATGTACAAAACATGTTGAGATTTACTGCCACTATATTAGAGACTTGATATATTGTGGGATTATCTACACTACGTCAGTTACTTCTAAGGATCAGATTGCAAATATATTCACTAAGTCTCTTCCAGATCCGATTTGACAGTTGTTCTAAGCTAAGCATCATTGATATATATGTTCCAACTTAAGGGAGAGTGTTGACATAGCACTCTAGTTATCTTTCCTTACTGTTTTTGGACTGTTTTATTATTTATTTTGTCCTCTTGGACTTATGTTGCAATCTTTCTAACATCTCTCTCTCTATATAAAGAGGTGTAGGATTTCTTTTGAGAAATATGATAATTCATCATGTAAGGGGTTTGATTTCTCCATTTGGCATAGCACCCGTTACCCATCTGCCACTCTTTTTTTGTTAATTCATCCCTTAGCAATAACGGAAGCATATTATGTGTATTAGATTGATTGATGCATTATAATGCAAGCATTAACGTGTCACCTATCGTTTTAAGACTTCTTTGTTGATTTAACCCCTGTCCTGTTTCAAGTTCCGCCCAATTCAAGTGCTTTGGCTATTTTAGTAGCATGGTTTTCTTGGAGAATATCAATCCTCTTACAAGATGCTCCAAAAATATTTGAAAGGTTATTTATAGAATGAAAATTAGATCAATTTGAGAATGATTTCTCACAAGAAGAGCAAGTGCTAGTTGGAGTTGATGCGCAAAACAATAGATGTAAAAAGCAAGAGGATTCTCACTTGAGATGAGAGTCTTAAGACCGTTAAATGCATCTTGCATGTTGCTCGCTTCATATAACCATATCCCTGCAATTTCGTAGCACATAATCTATGCTTTAAAAGAACATTGTCAATGGTTGACCTGAGATTTGAAGCACTTGTATGCTTTAATACACATGTATGATTCTTTCTTTCTGCTGGTGGTATTAATCTCCTTACACAAATTATCAAGCTGGTTCTTTGCTTCAACTTAAGTTCATCGACACATGACCGTCTCTTCCTTTATTTGCATCAATGCTGTTTTATTGTGGTTAAATAGTTGATGCCAATATAGTAAGTTTTTAAAGAAAGGCTTCTTGATAATATGCTGGTACTTATAAACAATTAATATGGCAATATAGTAAGCTGGTAATATGCTGTCCTTATTAAACAGTTAATATGCTTCTGTCTCCATTGTATATAAAAAAGGTTACCAGAAGTGTCGACTTAGGCCGTGGAGAGTTCGGCAGTCAGGAACAAAAGACATATGATGCCATCGTCCAAGCTAGGTAATTTTGTTAGATTTATTTATCGGAAACAAAAATGTATCGTTCTTGGTATCTTTGATGGATTTTTGCTAAAATGCTAAATGTGCGCTTGGGAAGGTAATGCCTGACCTTCTTCTATTGCTACTTCCATCCTCTTTCTAGTTGTAATTTTGAGTGTGGCCAGCAATAATTTGTTGTTGCCATGCCTTTGATATGTTGTTTTCTTGCAGCCGCTATCCATTGTCTATTATTTTGGTTGGAGTTGGAGATGGACCGTGGGACACAATGAAGGAGTTTGATAACAATATTCCATCTAGGGTCTTCGATAATTTCCAGGTAACAGGGAATTGGTGTTATTCACCTTGAACCTTCTGCCTTCAACAATGTATGTATAGATGCTTATGATCTTATTTTATTCATCAGTTTGTGAATTTTACTGCGATCATGTCAAAGAATGTACGACAAGAGAGAAAGGAAGCAGAGTTTGCTCTTTCAGCACTGATGGAGGTACCTTTGCAATATAAAGCAACGGTAGAGCTTGGGCTTCTGGGGTATGAAGGACAGTTTTCTCGGTTTTAATTAATCACAATCTGAATTATCTGTGACTACTATTACATTTAAGTCAATTTGTTGATTATCTTACAATTTACCTACTTTGATGGACCAGTCATCGAACAGGCAAATACCCAGGAAGGGTTCCATTACCACCACCTAGTGGAATCCATGCTTTTGCAATCCCTGGCCCAGGAAATTTTCAAACCTCCAGCTTCCAGGAAAGTGCTTCACCCTATAATGCATACGATTCTGCACAAAGCGCTGCTCCTTCTGCTCCAAGTGCTAAACCAGACAATCAGGTTGAGTTTTTTAACAAAATGAATCAGGTTGAATTTTTAGATCCTCTTTTACCATCTTAAATTTCTAAACACTGGAGAAAGTTGTATTCTTTTATCTAAGTAATTGCCAAGTTGAAGTGTAGGAATTATTCTCCTGCCTCAGCTTCATTTTTTTGGTGATTTACTTGTTTCTTTTTTGGAAAAAGTCTCTTCTCACATTTCATGTGTTGTTGTGTTACCTCTAAGCCCATGGTAGTTTATGGGACTAATGTTTGTCAGTCAACAAGTCCACAAAAATCAAAACTCTGCTTGGGTAACTAAAATTGGAATAGGCCTCGTACATTTTCCAATTTTGTGACAAACTTTTTACTTAAATTTACTGCAAATACGGAAATAAGTTGTATATTTAATAGAGATAATCTAATGAAGTCCAGCAAAAACATTACCGTGATCACCTGAAAGTGGATATCCAAAAGCGTGACGATTTTTTGTTCATTTATTGTAATCTTGTGAAGCGGATCCTTGGCTTAACTGTAGAAGTTGTCATCATGTTACCTGGAGACCACTGGTTGGAGTCATGGAAATATCAAATATCCTCTTGGAAAAAAAGCAGCATAAATCTGCATTGGATAGATCCAGAGTGGTCTTTCCACAAAATCCACATATAGTGGGAGCTTCATGCACCAAGCTGCCAATCGTTAAAATCTTGTCAGCATTGGGTAGGAGTTGCAATTATGATGATAGTTGTAAAAGTTGCACGGCTGTGAATATAACTACTGAATTCATATCTTTGCTTGGTAGGATCCTGCCTTGCTTCTACATTTGTGGAACTCGGTATACAGTGTACTGTTGGAACTGCCACCAGTGGTGGTTTCATCATATAGCTGTTTATGTGCTTCTGTATTAGAAACCTGACAGAATCGATTACTGGCATTTGGGCTAATTTGAAATTCTATGTTTACAACAGCTCTGCCCGATTTGTCACATCAACCCTCTGGACATGGCATTCAGTTGTGGTCACCAGGTGAACCTTGTTTTGTATCTTTTGGGTTTCTTTTCTTACACAAACATCCATCCTGAAATTTCTGTCAGAAGTTTTTCATTTTTAGGGAGGTAGGAATTCACATTTATCGGGCAATGATGTTGACAGTTACATGAATCCTGCTGCTTGTGCCTTGAAATTGGCCATATCTTTATATCATGCGACATTGTATTAAACTACCAACTGCGGTCAATGCACATTTGAATTTGTCAGTAATTTCCTTATTGAAACCAAAAGAAGATTGGGGATTTGCATGCATATGCCATAGTTATACTGATTGATTCCTTCTTGTGAGTGGGCAGGAAGCATGTATTAGCTGGAAATCTTTGTACTGAACCATATTCTGATAATTCTCTCTTTACCAAGAAACAGATGTTCCATGAGTTTCTTGTGGATATGTTAATCTCCATGTAATGCTATATGCATATTCATAATTTGTAGAACTGTAAATCCTAAGTCAGTGTTTATTTTCAAGATTAAGCTTGTTTATTCCTTGTTTTCCATTACATATTTTGGAATAGAGGAATTAGGGAAGAAGCCCCCTCAATTTTGGAATAAGTTTTTTCTACTTAGGAGTTGAAGTTTATTTTATGGTTTTATTCATTGATGTGACATGAAGCACACTAATTTACTCTTTGATGTAACACAAGATACAATCATCTTACTCATAATTATCTTTCATTCTCTAAACAAATACCCTTTTAAAACTTATTCCTTGATTTTTTTCCCTTGGTAAAGGTAAACTTTTTCCTTGATGTGAATGATCACTTGCCAAATAAAAAAAAACTTATTCTGTAAATCTTTATTCTTCATATAATTCTTCAAAGCCTATTCCTCTCCTCTAACAGTGCCTAAGACTTTTTTTTCTCATGTTTGTGTGATCTGTGAATGATGCCATCAAAGCACTTCTAACCTGAATTCAAAGGGTAGACAGAGAAAGTCAAGCATGACATTAAAGCATGTATACACCATCCTAGAAGTGTTTTTCAAAAAAGAAAAAAACTTGAAAGGATCATAAAAGTTACTAGCCTATACCATATTGTAATCATGTCAATATTATCAATTTCCTCAAACAGAAAAAGAAATTATAAGCTAAATAGATAAAAATATAATCATTTTAGTGATTCGAGTAGCACGTCCGCAACGTAGGAGTTTAATCTAGAGGATTACAATTTATTTGCTTTTCTCCAAGAAGTGATGAAACTTATGCAATTTTACCTGGTTGGCTTGCTATTGAAACCGTTACTGAGAACTAGTTTATTTACTTGAAGCTTTTTTCGTAGCATTTTGTGAAGGGCCTAAGATTGGTCTCTGATGAATATTATTTCGAGATGCCATTTTATTTGGACACTCAAAATAGATGGGCTTCACAGAGCTGTTTGAATCTGTTCAAGATATAGCTTATATGAGGCAACAAATTCATCCAGACAAAATTTGAAGGTGCCTATAGTGATATGAGTTTAAATTACTATTAATTTAATCATGACATCAATATTTCCAACCAAAATAATGGTGTGGAGTAGCATCTGCTTTTTTATAATTTGCAAACTAAGTGAATTGCAATGCATAATTCATTGAAATGTGATATGAGGTGTAAATAAATCAATAAGGACTTTATCTATAAGGAACTTATTTACACTAAATCTATAAGCACTTAGATGTGAAGTCCCCTACCTTGTATTGAATTCTTATCATTGTCTTATGCTGGATGAGGAGGTGAATTGATGATGATGTAGTTTTTACCTTGAGTGGTGATGATTACGAACCTCTGCTAATCATCCTTTTTTTCTCTCAAAAAAAAAAAAAATTTCTTGAGTGATGGAGCTCCATTGTTGAGAGGCTTGAATGTAAAGTAGAGGTAATGGTCTAGACAAGTCACATGTTGAAAATTTAGGATGAGAAGTTGAGTGCCTCAGTATGGAATTGAATAATATGATGAAGCATGGCTAGATGGACATCTGATGATGGATTTAGAGTTATATGAAAGAGTTTATAACTAAGACTTCTTTGTACGAATCTAAGTTAAGATGGAGATCTAGGATTATATTTTTTGGGGGGAGTTTTTGACTTGGATTTGAATGTGGCCAATCATGGTGAAGCTGCATTTGCATGGGGTTTAAGTTTTAGCACTGGATAAGCTTTAGGAAGTTTTATGTTGAGAAAGTTGTGGATTTCTTGGTGGAGTAGATGGTGGATTTTATGTGATAGATGAGTAGAAAGAGTGATATCTGTCATGACCTACCATGGCAAATAAAGTTGTGTTTAAACATGAACCCTTACACTATATCTCAACTACAATCCGTAACCTGCGAATACTGTTCACTTTGTCCTGCCAATGGTTGGGCTTATCCTAATTTAAGAGACCTTACAGGATTCTCTTTTCTGCCTACAAGTCGAGAGGTCTGCTGCCCCTATAAGCATGGGGTGTGAAGTTGTGAAAGAAAGGGAATGTATTTGGTCTTTTTACTTGGTCCAAAAGAGAATTCCCCAATGATGTGCTAATATAGCAGCCTTCTGCTATAGTCATCTCCTTATTTCCCCCATAGGGTAGGGTTGGATTTTATCGCGGAATACATAGAAGTGGTGTTCTCCATGGTTTTCTTGTTTGCAAATGTTGTGTGATTCAATTCACTGTTATCTCACTTTTGATTACCAATTTGTGATGTCCGTGTTGTCTCTGTGCATCATTTCCAGAGTACAGCAATCTCTTAGGAATTAGGAGTATTCTCATTTTATTTTACTTGATTTCCTAGTAATTGGGAGTCCTAATAGGTTTAGGATAATTGAGTCCAAATAGGATTATGATTTGAAATCCTTTTAGGAATAGGATTTCTTGTGGGATTATAGGTCTTGTATTGTGTCTATAAATAGTGGGCAGAGCCTACAAACTTTGTAATGCCAATTAAAGAGAGATAGATAGAGAGTTAAGAGAGTTGTACTTCATTTTTCTTTATGGTGGATGATTCCTTTTTCCAGTGGTTGCGAGAGGTGACTGATCATCGTTAAATCGTGTGTTCATATTTTTGTGCATGCCATGCATTATTTGGTTTGTGACTCTATTGTGCTCAACAATTGGTATCAGAGCCAATGTGGTTGAGCAGTTGACACTTGGCTAGGAGGAGGAAGCCATCAGTGATGGTCGTGGGGTTACTAAATCCCATTAACCACTAGTGGAGAAGGCTGCGGAGGTGGCCTCAATGTGCAGGAGAAGATCATTGCAGTGATCTTATGCCAAGGAGACAGGCATGGATTAAAGTGAAGGGTGCACCTTTAGTGCATCAAATCCGACGATCTAGTTTCATTAGGCCAGATTGAAGGCAATTGGAGGCCGATTTAGGTGATACAATTCAGTTTGAGGTTTTGCCATGCTTTAGACAAAGTGGATAGCCTAGATTGAGCAAATTTGGCTTCGAATTTTCTAGATGATGCATGCTAGTGCATTCTTCATCGTTTTTGAGGTGATCGATGAAAAACCAATTTGATCAGAGGTGATTGAACGTTTGAAGGCTGCGAGAGCATTATATCCATGGATCTAATGACAAAGTTTATCTCGAAGGGCACATTTTACGTGGGGCCTTTTGATGGGAAGAATAACTTCACCTTGTGGAAGTAGTGGGTGAAGAATATCCTCACATAGGATTTGTCAAACTGATTTAGAAGAAAGAGAGGTAGCCAGAAAAGTTGATAGACGAAGAGTGGTCAGAGAAGATAGATATTGCAAGTAATACAATATAATTATTTTTTTCAGAGAACACCCTTTATATGGTCATTGGGTTGGATGATCCAATTGATATCTGGGAAAAGCTTGAGAGTAGATACAAGTTTAAATCTCCGACAAATATGCTCGTAGTGAAGTTGTATGGTTTGAGGATGGCCGATGGGACTAGACTGGAGGTGCACTTGGATGAATTCAACAGAATCATGACAGATGTAGTCAGCCTTGAGGAGAAAATTGAGAAGGGGGTGTCCTCTCTCATAGAGGAAGACAAAGCATTGATCCTGTTGAGTTCACTTTCATCTTCGTTTGATCATATAGTGATGACATTGCTCTATGGGAAGGAGATAGTCATGCTAGACAAGACCGTTGCTTCACTATTGATGAACGAGTCGTGATGGAAGGATGCACAAGCGAAGCAATGCTTGGGAATGATCAGCTGCTAATTGCTGAGAGTAGCCGAGGGAGGTCAGAGGGAAGAACAAGCAAAAGAGGATAGTCCAAGTCATGCATGCTTACTTCTATTGTAATGAAGAGAGTCATGATAGACAATTATCTAAAATGTGAGGAAGATGAGAAGTTGAAGAAAGAGATGGAGAAAATCCGAGGGAAGAGGAAGCCTGATGTTGGTTCAAACTTAGATGACTTTGTGTCACTTGCCTTATTAGGAGACATGGTAGCCTGCTTGACGATGGAAGAGAAGTCAGATTCAGCATGGTTAGATTATTCGACAAGCTCAAATCATGTGTGCTCATCTAGAGAGCATCTCAAATCATGTGTGCTCATCTAGAGAGCAATTCATCACACATTAAGGATGCAATGAAAGAGGTATGGTTAGGTCGGCAAGTAGAGAGGTTCACAATATCACAGGAGTAGGATCA
Source organism: Thalassia testudinum (assembly GCA_037157565.1). Classification (NCBI taxonomy): domain Eukaryota; kingdom Viridiplantae; phylum Streptophyta; class Magnoliopsida; order Alismatales; family Hydrocharitaceae; genus Thalassia; species Thalassia testudinum. Next base: position 142,723,768 of record JAZHRO010000036.1, read on the forward strand.
GTGTGATTTCGCATGTTTGATGGGATGATGCGAACTTTGCAACGTGTCAAACATGTGCTTACTATCGAGAAGAATCTGATTTCGCTAGGAACTCGAGAGTCTAAGGGGCATTGAATCTCTTGAAAGGGGAGTTCTCAAAGTAAGTAGAGGCATATGTATGCCGATGTGTGAAAAAAGGATGCCAAATAGGGTGTATAGGCTTGAGGGGAGAGTCATGACAGATGATGGAGCTCCAGTTATTTCCCAGATGAGAAGTACAAGAAGAGAGCGACAGGTTGTCATCTTTGTTGTAAGAGTGTGCAAAAAGAAGCAAGTGAAGTTTACTTTAGATGATGATGGCAACACATTCTCTACTCATGAGAGATAGATGGTGCCACATTAATCAGTGTAGCGATGTTGAGCTGCACATGTGCCCTCCATGGGCATGCCATCTAGAGATGGGTGTGACTTTGTGGGAAAGGACTTGCAGACGAAGATGGACCGATGCAAGACTTGACAAAAAGATGACTTGTGTAATGGAATTCAAGTCAGGGGAGAGATTGTTAGGAATTAGGAATATTCCTATTTTTTGTTTGACTTGATTTCCTAGTAATTGGGAGTCCTAATAAGTTTTGGATTCTTGAGTCCAAATAGGATTGTGAGTTTGAAATCCTATTAGAATTAGGATTTCTTGTGGGATTATGAGTCTTGCATTGTGTCTATAAATTGGGGGTACAACCTACAAACTTTGTAGCATCGATTAGAGAGAAAAAGAGAAAGAGAGCAAGAGCTGAGAGAGTTGTACTCCATTTTTCTTTATATTGAAAGATTTTCTCTTCTTTAGTAGTTGTGAGAGGTGACCGACCGTCGTTAAATTGTGTTTATATGTTTTTGTGCATGCCATGCATTATTTGGTTTGTGATTCTGCTATGCCCACAAGATCAAGCTACCCTAACCACGCACATATCATACCATTTTGTTGAGAAAACAATCCCATCTATAAAGGTGGAGAACTTAGAAGTAATGATAAGCATTGGGCCTCTCAAGCCAATTGGTTTGAGTTTGACTTATTTGACATCAGATCCACTCCAGCCTAGCAGCTGAGATTTGTCATCTGTACCATTCATTGATTGGTTTCTGATCCAAATGTACATTCAGATAATAGTCACATGATTAAAGATGCGACAAGTGGTTAATAATAAGCTTTGAAGCTCTTGGCTCAAGCTAATTGATTTTGAGTTGAATGCTCACCTTTTTTTTTTTTCTTTTCGAGATGTTTACATTCTGATCATCCATCTTTATTGATGAAGAAGTATGAGCAGAATTTACGTGTATCAAAATCTCTCTACCTAGGCAGTTGTTGCTCTCAAATTTTGACACCCATTTATAGTAGATATACCTACCCTCGTCACCAGCATGTGTCCTAGCTCAAGTCATTTAGGCAGATGCACCACCACGTGTCCTAACTCAAGATTTTTGGCTGGAGAGATAGCCCATCATAAGGTATTGGGGCATGCGTGTTTACCATTCACTTCATCTTTTTGAGTGGTAAAAGTTCCCAAGAACACATTATAAATCAAATGCATCTGACTTGAAAACTGGGAACAAGTCTACAAGATACGAGTCTTACAATAGGTATGAACCTCAAAAAATTAGGTTTCATTTTATGCGTGCTCTTGCCTTTTTTGTCTCTTTGTTCTATAGATTTATTGGAAGAACATTCTAGGCTTGTCACCTTTAGGAAATTTTTGGTAGTGAAATCATATGAAGATGAAGTTTGGTTATGGGGGCTTGTGATTTCCTCTAGGAAATTTTTGGTAGGGAGGTTATATGAAAATGAATTTTGGTTATGGAGACTCGTGAATTTTCAGATAGAGCAAAGTGTAGAACCAGTTAGGTCCAAGGTATTGCTTGAAATTGAAACATGGAGGTAATGTAGAAAAGGGTGCATTATGCGAGAGGGAGGGAGGGAGTATATTTCCTGTCTGGAGGTCTTTCAAACTCTTTAATTCTGTAGGTGCATTCCATGTAGAACAAACGGAACATGCACGGATGGGAACATTGAAGGATAAATATTTGGGAATGGAAGTTTCCTGGCTCTTCTCTCTTGTGGCATTTGGCAATGCCTATGTCAATCCATGTTTACATGATATGATTTTTGTTTATAGTGTACCCACAACTGGATGCTTATTCATGCAGACTTGTCGAGTATGCGGCCAGTTGGCGAATGACTGCCCCAGGTGCAGAAGACCAATTGAGACCAGAATCAGGCTCTATTGAAGTCATCTTGTTTCACATGTTCGGTAACTTGGCCATGTCATTACGTAGTACTTACATTGAGTTGGTTCTGTGAAATATTTTGGTGTATCGAATGCCTCAGATTCAAGTTTTCATTATGTGAAGAAGATATTTCAGTATCAGCTCTCTGCTTGGGCTGCCAAATGATGAGTTTAGTTGCATCGCCATCTCAATAAGCAGATGTAATTAAAAGTCATAATAAGCAGATGTATTTTTTCTTACTCCATGTACCATAGCCTCAATTGCTGTCAATATTGGTGTAAATATAGTATATATGGTATACACATTTGGATTCTTTAGTAACAATCATTTTGCTAATATTGAACTCTTCATGCTCTGCAAAGCTTAAGCGAGCAGGGGATGCTGACCTCCTGATGTACTCCTTGTACAAGTAATATTAATATGCATGCGGTATTACATGAAGGTATAACTGTTTTCTCAGGTCGTATCACTTTTTTCATGCTGGGTCTTTTGCAGTTAGCGCCTTGAGTTGGTATTTTTGAGGTACATACATCGCTTCGGAAAATAAAGGTGAAATTACTGAGTTGGCAACTATTTAATTCAAAAATCTCAATCTACAGCGACGGGAATATCTTAATATGGGATCATTTTATGGATTCTGTTATCTTTAGTGATAACTTCATTTGCGGATTTCTATCATTTGTTGTAAACATCAACTGAGTCACTTGTGCCTTGCTGCTAGATTTTTCGAAATCCAATTTACATCTTTGGATTGTGTTTGCTTTTTAGGTTAATCGGTCGATTCACATGAATCGGAAACGATAGGATCCTTTTGAATCAATTGCCCTTGTAAGTGTTGACAATTGAATTCTATTGATGTCTATCACATGTGATATGGCATTTAGTTCCGCTTGTTGTTAAAATGCTAAACTAAATTTCTCACTTCATTTTAAACAAATTAATCAATGTGTATTATATCAATTGAAATGACTTAGTTTTAGAATCATTATTACTTCCTAAACAACAAGGTACATAGACCATCCTTCCAGTAGACGTGAGTGAAACAGTTTTAATTACGTGATATGGTTTGAATGACTAATCTACTTCAGAATACTAATTACTGGGAATGAGAAAAGAGAGGCAAAGGTGACTGACGGCAATTGGAGTTGTGTGGTGGAACGTGCCTTCTATTGGATGCGTAAGGGGTAATCTGCGATAATGTCATACCAACTGTTTTACGTACTCATTCCCTCAATTCTAATATATTTCCTGACTATCCGAACAATCCAGCATCAGTAGTCAAGTTTTAATTCCTTTGTCTTAGATAAGAACTTCTAACCACAACCTTTTTCTTCCATCATATAATTAAACCCAGGGAGGTAGAGATGGTGCCCTGAAAATTTTTAAGGGAGGGCACAATACGCCATCAATTGGAAAGGCCGGTAAATAATGGTGATCGAGACCTTTTTAATTGGATCTTGTTAGGTTCAAATAAGAGAGAATATTGATCACAAATGATAAAGCAAATCATAGAAAAATATAAGAGGTTTGGTGATCTAAATTTACCTGAAAGGTGTACGTTTGAGAAGAGTGTAATAATTTTAGGAATTTTAATATTATGAGACTATTACAAAAAAAAAAAAAAAAATCAAAAGATGGTGGTCTACTCTAATGGGAATCATAACTTATTTAAAATAGTGGACTCGAAACGTCAAGAGCTTTGTGGCTCCAAGATCCTTAGATCGTGGGTGATCAAAGTTCGATTGTTAGTTGTTGACTGTTACATGCCATGTAGGCCATGTTGACTAGATTTCATATTGGTTGTTGCTTAGTCTGGTGGTTGTGCTTTTAACCGACTAAGGTAGCCACTTGAGTGATTCGACTATCGTTGATGGTCATATTGCCTGATTTGACATAGTCTCTAGCGGACTAAGCGTGTCATAATTTCAGTGGATAGTCGCAAGCGACTTGACATTTGCTTGCTTGCTTGTATTAGTTGAATGGGTTAAGATCCTTTTGGTAGGTGTGCCCATCCACTTTTGTAGTTGAATTTGTACCTGACTGGAGGCTGTCTGGGGCTGATTATCAAGCTCATTTAAGATATCTTTGTTATTTGAGCCTGATAGGCTTAGTGAGCTTAATTGAAGATTTTCTTCCCTCGTCCAATGGTAATCTCACAACTTGTTGGCCATGGATCATATCTTATAACCAACGTATTTTTTCATAGAATTGAAGAGCTATTACCACCATTTAACTCTTGTTATTATCTGATGACAATTTGTTGTTTTGTCTAAAGGGCCTATATGTGAAAGGCTCCTTTCACAAAACCAACAGAGCTTTCTATTCTGGGAGCCTAACTGTTACTTTCCAGCATATTTTGCGCCAGATATCCGTAAGAGCCGAAAGAAACCTTTGATTAGAGAGAAACACGATATGGACGACGTTTTAAATTGGGTCAACCGTTGAATTTGATTTTCAATAACATTAACTAGTTGGCAGCCTGCATGTTGCCGCACTCAGAATAAATATGAATCGGCAACTCACCTCTAACCTACTGCCATCTCTTCCGACAAAATAAGTCAAAAAAAAAAAAAAAAAATCCTATAATTTTCGACAATCAATTCTACTGAATTCCAAAAAGACTCTACTCAAACGAAGAAAAGAGAAATAAAAAAAAAAAACAAAAGAAAAAGAAATAGGCACAAAATTAACTTTCTCTTTCAACTTATTATTTCTATTCTATTTATATAAACATAATAAAATAGATAAATAAGAGAAAGTATCTTCCGAAATTTCTTGCAAATTTCACATATTAAGATATAAAAATAAAAATAAAGGAAAAAAATAAAAGAAATATACCCCAAACTTTCTTTTGAGCTGATATTTTTTTTATCTACAAAAGGACAAAAAAAAAGTACATAAAAAAGAGGAGGAACAAAACATTGCATAGAATAATAAGGGAGGTGGAAGACAAAAAACTCTAGCTAATATGGAAAAAAAGAACACCATGGGAAAAAGAGAGAGGAGGAGGAGAAAGGAAGAAAAGAGAAAATGGTGAGGTTGTCAGAGTGTGTGGTGATATAAATGAGTAGTAATGCAAATGGATCGTGTTTAGGTCAAGTTTAGCTAAACCTATATTCATATTTATTTACAAAATCCACATTCTACCTATCTATTTGTTGGGTAAAAAAATTTAAACCTATACCCATACTTATATGTCCATCAAATATCCATTTACTTATTAAGTATATATTTATAGATTGATCTTATAATCAAATTATATCCAAATTAGAGTTAAAAGAAAAAAATATATAACATAATTTCTTACTTGTTTATTTTTAACGATCTCAAGACATAGGGACTTGGACTACTCTAATTTTATTGGTACCCATTGAAATTATTAATATGTAATTCAAACTTAAGGTGAAGAGAAAATTGAGAGCATGATAAACCCAATGGAGAATCATGTATGTTATAGGTAGTGCTCTCGTTTATGTCTTTTTCCTCGAGAAAAATATTTTCCCACGAAATTGTTTGTAGGTTTTGGCCTCCACAATGGCTTCCATTTTAAGGCATTTGCATATCCAACATGACAATTATGTTTGAATCGGTGAATATACGTCATATAACCACGTGAAGTGCCACAAAAGATGGAAATAGAACTTTGCAATGAAAACAAGCAGGATACGGAAATAGTACTATTATATGTACTCTATTATATATTCAACAACATACTAAATCATAGTTGAAATTCTAATTAGTGATGTAAATGGATTTGATTTAGGTCGAGTTTGGTTGAATCTATATTTATATTCATTTATAAAATTCATATCAATATTCTACCTATTTATCCATCAAGTATAAAAATTTAATCTATATCCATATCTATCTACTCATTGGATACCTATTTACTCATCGGGTATCTATTTATAAATTGATCTTACAATCAAATTATACCAGATTAAAGCCAAGGAAGAAGAAAAATCTATAATACAATTCATTAATTGTTTATTTTTAATAAGCTTTAAACATAAGAGCTCGAGTTGCTATAATTTTATTGATCTCCATTAAATTATTATAAAAAGAACACTCTAAAGGAAATACATCAAAAATAAAAATATAAAAAATACAAAGAAAGAGTAAATACAAATATGTTTCAAATAAAAATTCCCCATCTCCGAAATAAATGTTCAATGGAAGCTAAACCTTCCTATCTTTCAAAATGGATGAAGAGAGTCACGAGGAAGATTAGGATTGGGGGAATGAGGGACTTAAGGTAGGACTTATATATCTCGGGTAAATGAAAATTTTATTCGTATATTCGAATAGGGTAATCGGGTATAGATTTGTACTCATATCTATACCCAAATCCAATTAGGTTTTTTTGGATAAAACCCATAGTCGAACCTGATCAGGTTCGGGGGAGGTTTTACCCATTCTTTTTTGGTCGGGTTAGGTTAAGTTCAGTTTGAATTTATCGAAACTTGCATCTCTAATTCTAATACAATTTCATTTGTAACCACCCTATGTCTTGTAAGTTGACCAATTTTTTATTAAAAAACTAGCTGTAAAAGGACATTCCATCCCACGTCATCCACCCATATCTACCACCACTCCCAACCTATAGCTTGCTAGCATCTGACCCCGATCCTTGCTAAGCTCCTCCTTCGAACTCGACCTCCTCTGACCTCGAGCTCCCCAAGTTTCGTCGAGCTCCTTCATGACGACCATGGCTAGCTCCTTGGTGAGCTCCTTCACGGCAACCATGGTGACCATGGCAAGCTCTTCGACGAGCTCCTTAGCCATGGTAGTCATGGAGACCATGGTGAGCTCCTTGACAAGCTCTTCCACGATGACCATGGCAAGCTCCTCCATGATGACCATGGCAATCTCCATGTCGAGCTCCTCCATGACAACGATGGTAAGCTCCTCAACCATAGAGGCCAAGGCAACAATGGGAAGCTCCTCTAAGGCAACTAGATGAGTGCCTCAGCCATGGTAGCCATGGTGAAAGAAAACATCCATGTTTATAAATGTAAGGGAAAGAGGTGGTGGTGAGGAAAGAGGAGAGAAATTAAGAAGAGGGCATGTTGACAGGATCACAATTAAGTTTTTTTTTAAATTTTCATCCTTTATTGCTCATTCTAATCAAGTGGGAAATGCTATGACATTGTGAAACGACCCACCACCCCTTGGCCATTTAAGACGTCTGGGATGTTCACCAGACGTCTATCCAAATGTCTGGGATGTTCATCAGACGTTTGTCAGGACGTCTGGGTTGTCCACCAGACGTCTGGAAATACTTTTAGCGCGCAGCGTACGAGCGCCATGCTTCCTCCCTCACCGCGCCTCACTGCACCTCACCGTGACGCCACTCCTCGCCCATGCTCGCCTCTCCTCTCCCCTCACCTCCTCTCCCTTTACATACCTCTTCCCCCTCCCCTTCGTTGCCATTCCGCAGCCGAGAGTGAGTGAGAGCGGAGTGAAGAGTGGGGGGCCGAGCGAGAGGAAGCGCGAGGGCGAAGGCTGCAGCGACATTCTGCTGCAGCACCTGCAGGCAAGGAGAGCCAGGGAGATTCCGCGGAAGTCATTTTTTCGTGGAATCAGACAGCCAGGGAAACACCCAGACGTCTCACCAGACGTCTGAAGGTATGGCAAGACGTCTGGTAGAGATCTTCTTTCCGTACTTTTCCTCTCTGACAAGTCCTGATGGCGTACGTATGTGTCAGAGGGCGGGAGCGTAGCTGAGGCAATTTCAGACGTACGGAAGCGCTCCCAGATGTTTGACAAAGTCCTTGGACGTCGGATTTGAGTTTCAGACGTCTGATAGCGGAACACCAAGAGAGGTATCCTTGAGAACTGTTTTAAGACGTCTGGGACATTTCCCAGACATCTAATTTCCATCTGATAGCGTGTTTTGGGGACATGTAAAGGCCCTATTATTATCGCTTTTACGTAAACGAACCGTCTCTATTTTCCATACAAGTTTCTCTGTATAATGATACCTTGTTTACATCCTTCTGAACCTTTTGGCCCATCAATTCGTGTTTAGGTCTCCAATTCGTCGGGTGTACGGGACCTGTGTAGACGTCGGGAGCCACTGTACAAGCCCCCATTCCACCCGGTTACCCAGGTAGAGTGGTTACGACCTTAAATCTCAAATTTAATACATGCAAGTAAGTAATCCTAAGACTTGAGATGAACCTTAGGAAGGATTAAACATATATTCGAGAATAGATTCTTGAACCCTAGGTCTTGACATGAACACTAGGGTCAGAAGAAACTGCATGTGAATGATTGTGTAATCAAGAGCTACCTGTTTTTAGTTAAAATGGACCCCTACGACACGTGAATAATTGAGTAATAAAAAACTGCCTGTTTTTCTGCTAAAATGGACCCCTACTATAATAAAATGGAAATTGAGCTGTTGACCCGAACATTCCAACCCGGATGCGACAAAGAAATTCCTGTATAAACCCCCGGGAAATGTAAACATGAACACCGTACCTCGAAGAACTAGATGGTTCTGGGAATTTGCTGCCTATGGACATCTGCTAAGGGTGGTAAGCTGACCTTCGTGTACGTAGTACCGAAGAGAGCAACTATCCCTTGTAGTGTAGAGGGGAGCTTGCCACCCTCGAGTTGGGACCCGGGGTGGGTTTGGCTACTCTACGACGACTCATATTGGCCCTCGTGTACATGGTACCGAGGTGAGCTACTTAGTGTAGGGGGAGCTATCCGTCCCAGGGGGCCTGAGGCTAGGTATGGACACCCTACACTGACTCCTGTTAGCCCGTTGGGCAAACCGGGGTAGTCAGACGAGGGTACGTGGACTGAGGAGGGGCAAGACCCCTGTTCTGTTATGAGAGGGCAATGCCCTACACTGCTCTGCGTTGTCCGTTGAGGAGTACTCACTAGTGGAAACGACTGATCGCGTGTCAGTGCGGGATAGCTACCCGCGCGCTTATCACGTGTGCCCTAGTCACCGCTACATCACGACCGTGACCTCGGGGTAGTAGACCGAGTATAGGACTACCACAGTGGGACTCCCCCGGCGAGGAGAGTGTCACGTGGGCATCTTATATCACGGGAAGCTGCAAGTAAATTCGTTCCTATAGAGAACTAGATGATTAATTAACAAATCCTAAATAGAGATCTCTACGCACCCACATGTATAATATAATTAGAAGATGGAAAACTTTATGTTAATGCATGTTAATTGTTAGCTACCACTCTATTCAGCTTTAGCTGACTCCATTCAAATATATTCTGTACAGGTCAATGATTTGAGCAGCCCGAGCCACTGGCTGCTGAGGACGCTGGGCCTGGTCGAGTCTAGTTTTAGTTCCACTGCCTGCTAGTGAGTTTTATAGTTTGTATTCTGTTACATGTACTCTTTGATGTGATGGCTGTAATATAACTGTTCTCTTTCCACCTGTTGAAACTTTCTTTTTGCTTAATTACTGTACTTGTGTGGTTTGTTGAATGTTACTTGATTATTTCCTGTTGGACGACTAAATCTTGGGATAAACCAAAATGAACCAATCCCAGATTCTATTGGGATTTGGGACCGGGTTGTGACACATTGTACTATCATTTGGTATCTAAAATTATTCTTCTTATTTTGTTCTTTTTTTGGGTAGATGGAACCGTTGAATAGAGATGTGTTATTAGCATCTTCATTTTTTTTCCACTTGGCTAGCCTTTTTTATCTCTTGATGTGGCATTAGCATCTCATTTTGTTTCACTTGGTTGGTGTCTTAAATTTTATACTTTAATGTTTAATAAATATCAATGTTTGCACTTTAATTTTGCAGTATGACTTTGAGTGTCGCGTTACATTAATGTAGTACGTCTATTGATTTTAAAAGGAGATTGATTCTACTTTTCTTTATTTTAGTTATCATTAACATCTCAAGTTATGTTTATTTATTTTAATTTTTAAATTGATGTCATTAATATCTCAATATATGTTTATTTTTCCTAATATTTTATTAAGGTGCAATTGGCATTTCAATATAGGTTAAATGGTCTTTTATTTGAGGTGCTATTTGTTGTTTCGCATACCAGGAGGGGGTGACGTAATAAAATGCGGAATATAATTTAAACAATCTCATAAAAAATTCAATCACACAAGGTGCACAATTATTTTTAGGTGGAAACCCAAATCGGGTGAAAACCACCACCTAACCCTCTCGAGTTAGGATTTTCCGATCAATCAAGTTGATCAAATCCACTAAACGAATCACTTAAACGAGGGTGATTCAACCTCAATTATAACCACGCTACAAGTGCGAGGGTAGCGTTCCTCAACCCTTTCTCTTCACGAGAAGGATTTTGTCCCATGAAGGAGACGGGAATTCGCAAAGCGAATACCCAACCAAATAACAAAGTAAAAATAACAAATATAGTCCTATAGAGCCAACAAAGATTTAAACCTAGCTTCTATAGGAATTAGGAAAACTCCCCTTTGCAAGGAGTGCGTCAAATCGATGACACGGGTGCGTGAGCCACGCGACGGCGCAACGTCGCTCTCGTGAACTACGGTGGGAGAGCGGGTGTGCAAAGGTTTGATGCTCTCAAGATGTAGAACTTGAGCTTGGAGAGCAAGGGCTTCTCTCGAACAAAAGAGTGTGAAAGTGTATCTAGGTGTCTTTTTGGTGTCTCTAGGTGTATCTTGATGTGCAAGAGGTTCCTCTCTATTTATAGAGGCCTTAGGAAAGCTTTGGAAGGCTTAGGAAAGCTTCCATAGCCGTTGGGAGCAAAGCCCAAGAGAATCAGGCCGAAATCAAGAACAATGATTGCATTGACAGGGTTATCAGATGTCTGATCCTAGCATTAGACGTCTGGGAAGCCAGTTTAAGACGTCTGAAAATAAGGTCAGACGTCTGATTTTATGCGGATTTCTTCATGTCTTGAATCAGATTTAAATAGGGTTCTAGTGCAAGTCCATCAGACGACATACAGGACGTCTGGCACTATGTCTGGACGTCTGGAAACCTACTTTTTCGTGGGAATGGATTTCTAAGAGAGTGCAACGGCTAGAAAATCTCTGAGAAGAGATTTTGGGTCAGCCGAGGCAAAACAGTCATTTATCAGACGTCTGGAAAGTCTTAAGGACGTCTGATAAGGCTCTAACGGTCATATCCTCCAGTGTTTGTTAAGCCAGCCAACGGTCCACTAATTGGACGTCTGGCAAGTCCATCAGACGTCTTCTAAGACATCTGGACTAAGGTTTGGACGTCTGATTTCATCAAACAGAACTAACAAGTCCAGCCTAAATGTTATCAGACGTCTGAATCAACAGTCAGACATCTTAAAACACATTATCAGACGTCTGATTTGGGAATTAGACGTCTGGAAAAGCTGTTTGAACCCTATATTGGTTTTCTAAGTTTTCTACAGAAAACCTAAGTATCTTAGGGTTGTGCTGGTGTTCCTAGAACTACTGTAAAGGTACTTTGAGGCTCTTTAACATGAATCTAAGTAACAAAAATAAAAAGCAACAAAAGAAACGAAAAATACAAAGAGTACAAGAGAAGGAAATCTATCATATTCTTCATCTCCTTCCTTCTTCAAGCCATCGCTCCTCGCGAATCTCCTCTGTTCTCCATCAAGCTCCTCCAATCCGTCCTGGATGCGAGCTCGAACTCCGTCTAATCACGTCTTCATTTGCAATTTTCCTGAAATCTGAAACTCCAAGTGCAAATGTTAAATGACACGTGTTTTGTTATCATCAAAACAAATGATCGTGGTGCTCTAGCACCAACACCATTGATACCTCAACTTAGATTGATTGATCAGTTTTTTTTATTTTAGGTGCCATCGACATCTTAAGTTATATTCATTTATTTAAATCTTTTTAATATTGGCATCTTAAAGTATGTTAATTGAGGTGCCAATACAACTTTATTATTTTAGGTGCCATTAGCATCTTAACTTAGCTTAATTGACCCAAATCTTCTCTATTTTATGTGACACTAGCATCTCAAGTTATGTTCATTTATCCTAATCCATTTTAATTAAGGTGTCATTAGAATAATTGATCCCAGACTTCTTTATTTTAGGTATCATTGGCATCTCATGTTATGTTCATTTATATAAATCTTTTTAATTAAAGTGCCATTGCCATCTTAACTTATGTTCATTCATCTAAATCTTTTTTAATTAAAGTGTCATTGGTATCTCAACATAAGTTGATTCATCTTTGTCTTCTTTTCTTGAGGTGCTATTGGCATCTTAATTTAAGTTGACTGATCCTAGTGATCTTCATTTTAGGTGTCATTAACTTCTCAAGTTATGCTCCTTTCTCGCAATCTTTTTAATTAAGGTGTCATTGGCATTTTGACTTGGGATGATTGATCCTAGGCCTTTTTATTTTAGATACCATTACATAAATGAGTTGGGTCTCGAGTAAGGATTTGGATATCACAGGTGTTATTTCAAATATCACTATTCAAAATTGATATTTTGAATATTTCATCCCTGTACTGTTTACTTGAAATGTTGTTGGCATCTTAACATATGTTGATTCATCCTTATGTTTTTTTGCTCGAGGTGTCATGGGCATCTCAAACTTAAGTTGATTCATCCTACCCTTTAAATTTAAGTTGCCAGTGGCATCTCAACATAAGTTAATTCATTCCTATCGACTTTTCTTAACATGCCATTGGCATTTTAATTTAAGTTGATTCATCGTTGTCTTTGACATCTCAACTTAAGTTTATGTATCCATGTCTTCCTTACTTGAGGTACCATTGGCATCTCGAAATTTGTTTATTTATCCCTATCCTTTTTAGTTGAGTTGTCATTAATATCTCAACTTTATTCATCTCTATCTTTTTGTGCTCAAGGTACTATTAGCATAATCGTGGAAGAAATTCACTTCAATTGCTAGTGTCGTTGGATGGATGATGTAACTACCATGGGCAACTATAGATGATGCATATACAGGTGTCGATCATCCTTGTTGATAATGTACGTTGTTATATTGGCATTGGTATGATGGGAGAAAAATTGTAAGGTGCTTCGATCGTCAAGTGCCATTGACACCTAAGTAATAGACCAATAAAAAAGTTACAACAAAACTGCTAAAACATAAAAAAGTGACCTACTTTTTCCTCTTTAACTAAAAAGAATTAAAACTTTTAAAATTTCAGAAGGTAATGTAATAAAAAAGGTTGCAACCTACACCCCATATAACTTCTACTCCATTCACATGATATTCATCTCACGCACCTCACGTAGGATAGATATGATAGTAGATAGGGTGGAGCATTAGGTGTGCCCGACTCAAATTTGAGAAAGTCTAGTTTATTTTTTGGACCTTAGTTGGGTCCAAGGCCTAAAATTTTTACTAAATTAGGGTCCTAGTCCAACTCAAGTCTCATGTTTATGGGTTTAGGGCTAGTATGGACTAGGCCCGATTTCATTGTTTGAGTCAGGTTTTCGGGTCAGGTTTAGAAAAAGTCATTAAAGATCAAAAAAATCTATTAGGATCTATTTTCATGAATTTTTAAATAAGATATATCTAAGTCTACTAAAGTTAATTTTTTATTGCTATCTAAGTAAAGTCCAGAAGGTCCAATTTAAAGTTGAAATTTGATTGGTATAATCACAATAATTTTGAAATATAATAATACTTCTATGATAATATTATAACTTCATAGATACTACTACAAATAAAATATACTACTAGGATTGAAATATAACTCAACTAAGTATGTTATCTTACAACTTTAGATTATATTCATTTAACAAATGAAACTTTAGAAGAGAAAATTTGTCCTATCAAATAACTTTATTTTTTTAACCTGCGATAATTATTTCGCATTACACAAACTCAATAAAAATTTAAAAAAATAAACATATCAAATTTTCACTTAAAATTATACCTTATCTAAATAGTCACCACATCTCAACTATTTGCAATCTCCATTTAAGAACCATGTTTTGAACTTTATACGTACAAAATTATATGTCACAAAATATCACCACAAAATTATATATAAACGGGCCTAACGAACCTCTTTGGGTTTGAGTTAGGTCGGATCTAAATCCAAATTTTTTAAAAAATTAAGGCTTTGACTCGACTAATATAATCTTTGGACTTAGATCAGGTCAGGCATTTTCAGGTTGGGATTGAGCCAGCCTTGCCTAATGATCCACCCTGATGGTAGGTATACCAAAAAATAACTTTCCTATTTTTCACATAGAAAAGATGGAGAGAGCCCTTTTTGCTTCGATAAAGTAAAGTATGGAGGGATCTCATCATTTAAAGGGAGGATGGGAGGAGGAGAAGGCAAGCCATAGGGTTATTTTAAATAACTTTTACATAAGGTAGTCCAAAGTTTGAGGGAAGGAGGGGCCCTTCTTTTTTTTTTTGTTTGTTTTGCAAGTAAAAGGATTTCATCAGCAGCCATTAATATCACAGGGCAGGTTAGAAGCATCCCAACATCCTTGAACATTATAACGTAAACAGTATCTCACCAGCACATGTGCTAATCGGATATCTGTTCTACATGTTTTCACCAACGAAAAACCAGGTTCATTCATAATATCCATGCTAACACTGAATGACATTCGAATTCCTCCAAAATGGCCGCTGAAGGGCAACAATTTGACGTGCCAAGTTAATGGCGTTAGAGAGAATAGCCACCTCCGATAAGCTAGCATTTAAGGACAAAGTGAGACCTTGATAGGTCACCCAGGCTTCTGCAAAATCACTTTTAGTACTATGGTATTTCACCACCCTCCCACAGGATACCATTCCAGCTTCATCAAATAATGTCACAATCCGGTTTCAAATTCCTACAGGATCTGAGACTGACTCGCTTCGATTTATCTCAAGATCCAATCGTCCAACAAGAAATAACCAAGTAACATTCAACAAACCACAATCACACAAATACAGTAACTAAGCAAAAAGAAAAATTTCAACAAGGGGAAAGAAAACAGTAATATTATAGCCATCACATCAAAGAGTACATGTAACAGAAGACAAAGCTATAAAAACTCACTATCAAGCAGTAGAACTAAAACTAGGCTCGATTAGGCCAAGCGTCCTCAGCAGCCGGTGGCTCGGGCTGCTCAAATTCCTGACCTGTACAGAATATATTTGACTGAAATCAGTTAACGCTGAGAAGAGTGGTGACTAAGAAGTAACATGCATTTAACATAAAATTTTCCATTTTCTAATTATATTATACATGTGGGTGCGTAGAGATCCCTAATTAGGATTTGTTAATTAACCTTTTGGTTCCCTATAGGAACGATTTTTCTTGCAGCTTCCCGTGATATAGGATGCCCAGGTGGCACTCTCCTGGCCGGGGGAGTCCCACCGTGGCAATCCTATACTTGGTCTACCACCTCGAGGTCACGGTCATGACGTAGCGGTGACTACAGCACACGTGATAAGCGCGTGGGTAGCTACCTCGCACTGGCACGCGGTCAGTCGTTTTCGCTAGCGGGTACGCCTCAACATACAGTGTGGAACAGTGTAGGGCCTTGCCCTCTCAGAACAGAACAAGGGTCTTGCCCCTCCTCAGTCCGCATACCCTCGTCCGACTACCCCGGTTTACCCAACGGGCTGACGAGAGTCGGTGTAGGGTGGCCATACCTAGCCCCGGACCCCTTGGGGCGGATAGCTCCCCCTACACTAAGTAGCTCACCTTGGTACCACATACACGAGGGCCAGTAAGAGTCGTCGTAGAGTGGCCAAACTTACCCCGGGTCCCAACCCAAGGGCGGCAAGCTCCCCTCTACACTACAAGGGATAGTTGCTCTCTTCGGTACCACGTACACGAAGGTCAGCTTACCTCCCTTAACAGCTGCCCATAGGCAGTAAATTCCCAGAACCATCCGGTTCTCCATAGTACGGTGTTCTTGTTTACATTCCCCGTGGGTCTCGTACAGGAGTTTCTTTTTTCACATCCGGGTTGGAATGTTCGGAACAAACAGTTCAATTTCTATTTTATTACAGTAGGGGTCCATTTTAGATAAAAACAGGCAGCTTTTGATTTCTTAATCATTCACATGCAGTTTCTTCTAACCCTAGTGTTCATGCCAAAACCTAGGGTTCAAAAATTTATTCTCGAATATACATTTTGTTTTCCTTCCTAGGGTTCATCTCAAGTCCTAGGATTACTTACTCGCATGTATAGCTTAGAGATTTAAGGTTGTAACCACTCTACCTAGGTAACCAGGTGGAATGGGGGCTTGTACAATGGCTCCTGACGTCTCCACAGGTCCCATACACGTGACGGACTGGAGACCTAAAACATGGATTGATGGGGCAAAAGGTTCAGAAAGATACAAACAAGGTATCATTATACAGAGAAACTCGTATGGAAAATAGCGACGGTTCATTTGTGGAAAAGCGATAATAATATGGCCTTACACGGCCCAAAACATGCTATCAGATGGAAATCAAATGTCTGGGAAAGGTCCCAGACTTCTTAAAACAGTTCTCAGGGATACCTCTCTCGATGTTCCACTATCAGACGTCTGGAACTCAAAGCCGACGTCCAAGGATGCTGTTAAACGTCTAGGGGTGCTCCCGGACGTCAGAAACTGCCTCGGCTACGCTCCCGCCCTCTGACATATACACATACGCTGTCAGGACTTGTCAGAGAGGAAAAGTACGGAAAGTAGATCTCTACCAAACGTCTTGCTCTACCTTTGGATGTTCAGCAAGACGTCTGGGTGTCTCTCCGACCGTCTGATTCCGCGAAAAAATGACTTCCGCGGAACCGCTCTGGCTCCCCTTGCCTGCAGGTGCTGCAGCAGAACGGCGTTGCACCCTCCGCCCTCGCGCTTCCTCTCGCTCGGCTCTCCGCTCTTCACTCGCTCTCGCCTTCGCTCTGCTCTCGGCTACAGGGTGCAACGAAGAGGAGGGGGAGAGGTTTATAAAGGGAGAGGAGGTGAGGGGAACGGAGGGCGAGGCATGACGTGGAGTGGCGTCACAGGAGAAGGCGCAGTGAGGCGCGGTGAGGGAGGAAGTATGGCGCTCATACGTTCCGCGCTAAAAGCATTTTCAGATGTCTGATGAACATCCCAGAAGTCCGGACAGACGGTTGGTAAACATCCCAGACATCTTTAATGGCCAAAGAGGTGGTGGATCGTTTCAAATAAAATTGCTATTGCTGTGGCCCAAGAATCTCCAATTGTAGCATCTACCAGAATGACTGCTTTGCCAACAAAAGAGCTTATGGCTACAGTACATCTATGGTCGGAATCATTCCCATACAATGAGATATTAGAAGATTCTTGATAACCTGGGAATCACATTCATAATAATTTGCCATTGTATACGCTACTTTAGCAACCTCCACTAAATTAGGGGACAAACTCTCCATTGTAGATGCCATAATCATACAATATATAGAATGCCATATTACATGGAAGGTCTGCCATTTGGACTTGCTTATTCAAACATACATGGAACTCCCCTTCCTACTTGTGAGAGGGCCTTTCCTTTCCAACCTGTTGGTTTAGAAGCATACTTGGATATTAAAATCTCCTTTAACTTACTTTGATTGGCTGAATCCATAATTGGACAGCCCAAATATAACTCATCAGAAGACATAAGATCACATGCAGCAATTGCATAATATTTTCTTGAATATCTATTGCCAGCTCCTTACTAAAATAGATCTTTGACTTCTCATAATTTACCTTCTGCCCTGAGCACATCTCATAATGATGCAATAAACTCACTAATTCTGAATCTTTTTCCACTGCTGCATTCACAAAAAGAATTGTATCATCAGCGAACACCAGATGTGTAAGCGATTGGGCATTTCTATGTAATTTATATCCAAATATTCTTTTCAAATAAAGTACCCCATTCACTGATCTAGATAGAAATTTAGAACACATAATAAACATATATGGTGACAACGGACATCCCTAGTAAATTCTACGAGAAGGCAAAATAACATTAGTTGGACTTCCATTAATTAGTATCTGAAAGGTGGCAGTTGTAACACAAGACATTACAAGGTTTGTCAAACAGCGGGGTGATAACGGTCTGGTCGGTAGAGCTTGTTTGCGTTTGTTATATGTCAAGTTACAGTCGTTGTAGTAATAAGACAGTTACCAGGTTATCATTACAAAATTTTTTACTCGGAAATGATTTTCCCGAGGTCAAACTCAGGGAGCTACTGGAATTCTAGAAATACAAAGGTTCTCTATTAGATTACAAAAATAAGAGAGAGAGAGAGAGTCTGTCTTGGCTTCTTCTTCTCCTCTTCTCCTTCTCTTTCTATCTTTTTTTTTTCTTCTTTCAGCTGCTCTCCTTTTCTTCTTCTTTCTCTACTTCTCTACTTATGGCTGTGTCTTCTCTCTTCTTTTCTTCCGCAGAGTTCTTTTCTTCTGTTCTTTTTTTTCTTTGTTCTTCTCTTTCTTTTGCTCTGGCAGCTATGTCTTCTTCCCTCTTTTTCTTCTTCTTCTTCTTTTTCTTCAGCCTTCTTCTTTCTTTCTTTTCTTGCTTTCTCTCTTCTGGCCGCTGCTCAACCGTCGTCTGATGCAGTGGTCAGACGACTTAACGGTAGGTTTGCTACAGTGCTTCTCTTTTTCTTCTGTTTCTTCTCTCTTGCCTCTCTTTCTTCTTCTCTGCTTCTTCTTCTTCCTCTCTGCCCTGAGCAGCTAAGGCTTCGGCCGCCTTCCTTCCTTCTTCTCCTTCCTTCCTTCTCCTTCTGCTCCTGCATGCTCACACAAGGATTAGAAAGCAAAACCTACGCCTACCCTTCCCCGCATCTCTCTCTTTCTCAGATTTCTCTCATAGGATTGCTCTCCCAGAGTCGGGTATTCGGGTACGGGTATCGCGCCCGGGACCAGGCCCACCGGCGTGCGGTGGTGGGCGAGGAGTGCACGATTTTGGGTAATCGGATCCGGCCCAGACCTGCGGGGCGTGAGCGCAGGCGAGGGCGAGCGCGTGGCGCACGGCGTGCGTGAGGGACCTGACCCCTGTGTTCGAAGGCGAATAGCCTTGAACACTTTTCAAATTTATGTGCGGGCGCTTAGCCATGCACTTCCGAGGTTGGACTAAAGTCCCACCTCCCAGATTGGCGCCCGCAGCTGAGGAAGCTGCAGGCAATTACAGCAGCGTGCGAGGCCTTCGCCCCAGCTGCAGGCCTGGGATGCTTCGCGAAGGCAAGCCGTGCGTCCTGGGGCGTGAGCCTGGGCGAGAGAGCACTTGCAGCTGCAGGTGAAGGAGCTTCAGATGCTCGGTAATGGCAGTGAAGGGGCGTCGACATGAAAACAAGAATATGGCCTCTCGGCCCAATCAGAGGATGCAGGGAGCTTCGCTGGAGTGCGGCGAAGGTAGTGCGGGTGGTGGCGAGGCGTGAGGCGGCGTATGGTGGTAGCCTTAGGTCGGACTGTGGTCGAAGAGGTGGGTTTGTTCGGGGGGTCGTCGGGTGGCGTTTGGCTATGGATAGGAAGTGGTGATTTGTTGAGTGGAGTGAGGGGAAGCTTTTAGGGTAGTCGGCGAGGAGTGAGAAGGTTTGTGGAGGTGTGATGAGCTCACTGGAGAGGGTGGTCGGAGACGGAGCAGGCGGAGGTGGAAGTCGTGTGTGGTGAGGTGAAAAAGATAAATTGAGAGAGGGAAAATGTAAGGGAGGAGAGGAAGCTATTTACCTAGGTTTTGGACGAATGGGGAGGGCAGAGCCACCAGCTCGTACCTGCCGGAGCTGGGGAAGAAAGGGCCCTGGAGGAGTGCAGTGATGAGGAAGCAGGCGGAGGGCGTCGGCGGGTACAGCACGGCACAGACGAGAGGGCTAGGAGAACCCTGCTGCAGGTAAGGCGGCAGAGCGACGAGGAGGAAGAGGAGGGAGTCGCCGGAAGCTGCGGGCCGTCTGACGGAGGAGGGGATGAAGTGGGGGGGTGTTCTTCGTCAAAGAGAGCTTGAAGGAACCAGCAAGGGGTGGCGATCCTTATAAAGGGGCTGGCGCAGAGGGAGGCGCGGGTTTGCGATGTGCCAGTCTCGCCGGAGCGTGGCTGGAAAGGGGACCCATACCTTCCGCACGTTCGCACGGAAGGCATAGGGGCCAGCAGAGAGCATGGCCAGGTCCCTGCAACAGAGGACGTCGCAGGGAACCCCGCGTCTGTTTTGCAGGGCGGTCACCACTCTCTGTGCAGCGCCATGCTTTGCGCAAAGTCGCCGGAGCATGGTGGTGCGCAGAGTTTTGCAGGAGGGACCGTTCTGCAAGGAACGATGAAAAAGTTGGGGGTCAAAATGTAAGGGTTTCGAAAGATAAGGGTCAAAAAGTAAATGAAGAGGACCAAATTGTAAAGTCGGTCAAGAAGGTCTCCTCTTAGGCTCAAGTTTTTATACAAGACTAATTTGAACCTAAGGATTTTAATGGTGAATTTTATTTCTAAGTTGGACCATGTTTGACCGGTCAATTTACGTAAAGACCCAGATTAAGTCATTAATTGGGCAAGGTTCTCTTTGTAGGTCAAAATGGGTTTCTAAGGCCAAATTGAAGATTCTAAACCCTAGAAATTATTTTTCTATGAATTTTAGAGGGTTTAGTTGATTTTTATCCTGCCTCGAACCTCATGAATTGAAGTGGATTTATATACTTAGAACAGAATGTCATTTAATTTCTTGAAATTGCTATAACCCTTTTTAGATCATACCATCTCACTTTCCTTATTATTAGGCTTGTTTGACCTGTGTTTGGACCTTTAATTATCCTGTTTGCAAACTGCGTTGGTGAAATTGTAATTTTACCCCTTATGATTTGTCTTCTTAAACTCAGAATTCTCTGAGTTAAGCCTTTCTTTGGTTATGTAGGAGCTTTTTCTTACATATCTGGGTTAGATTGTACTGGTTAGGGTTCATGATGGGGTTTTCATCACGGGGAATATGCAATTTCTACAAACAAAAATATACAAAATCCCACTCTATCCTATCAAACACTTTCTCTATATCCAACTTAATGACCAGTGCACGATTTCTTTTTCTTAATCTTTTCATCACGTGAATCACCTCCTTGGATATAATCATATTATCCCCTATCTGCCTTTGCGATAAGAATCCAATCAGATTTAGGGAAACCACTCTTCAAAATTGGCTTCAATCTCTTAGCCGCCAATTTTGCCACTAGCTTATACATGGTGTTTGTGAGGCTGATAGGCCATAGTCCTTTGGTCGCTTAGGCACCTTTTGGTTGAGAGCCAATACAATGAAGGTATGATTCATAGGCTTTGGCATTTGTTGATCTCTAAAGCAACCCTTCACATAATTTATAACATCTTGCTAAATTGTTAACCAACTTTTTTGATAAAATAAAGCCAAAAAATCATCTAGACCTAAGCTCTTACAAGGGGCCATGGCAAGAAGCACACTTGTAATTTCTTCTTCATCAAGTATATTCAAGCATTTCATTGCTTCTTCATTAGTAACCCACTCAGCAGAAGAAAATAAATCAACGGGGTTGAATTCTTCCAATTGTGAAGAAAATAATTCTTTACAAAAGTTGAAAAAAATAATTTTTAATTTTTCCTTGATCCCTTGTTTCTTCACCCCCTCGGCTACTTCTGTTCTAAGTATATAAATGATAAACTTTAGTAATTATATCTTCACTGTGCACCCAATTATGTCTAGACCTTTGATACCAACGTATCTCTTCCTGTAAAAGGACATCATCGTATTGACTTTGAAGCTCCTTTAGCCGTTGACCATCCCCTTCCTCTGGGCATTTATTTTGAATATCTATCATTTCATTTTCAATTTCCTTCTTTTGTTTCCAGCCCTCCCACCTCTAGTGTGACGACCTAAGTCCCGCCAACCGACGAACATGAGTCGTCGTGTGCTAACAACCAACACAAATCTCCCACAAGATTGCAGTCACCAATAACATAATCATAAAATATAAATATAGCCAACAAACAGTTCATATTGCAAAATTTAAAGGAACAAAAATTGAATACTAACTGGAAGATTTACCGTAGTATATAAGTCCAGGAAGATGTACAATGGAAATCTCCTGGTGAATTGCCAAGTACACATGAGTACGGAACCCAAACACGTCAGTAAACACTGAGTAAAGAAGAAACAAAAATAGTAGAGTGCAACAATAACCAAGCACTAGAGAAAATGGGTACCATATTTTTAATTAATTCATTTATTAAGCATCTCGTTATCCAGTTTCGTTTCGTATATTGGAAGCCCAATTTGTTATAGTTCACAAATTATCAATCGATGTCTCAGAGTACGAGATGATTTTGTGTAACTTCTTGTGGTGCATGATCAATATAAGCCACCCTCTTGGCCAAGAGGGATGCTTATATCCATCGAGTTACCACGCTCCGTCACCTTGGAGTCATCGCGGAAAGGGGTGGTGACTACATCGTATGGTGTGAACACGTACACGCGCTATGTATGTTGAGTCATAGACAGCCAATGACCCACCCATCGACCGAAAGAACTGCTCCAAGCCTCAAGCCCTGCGAATCCGCTATCCTAGTTGACCACTAAGCTTAACCAAAGAGTCGTAAGGAGGCCAGCAACTCCCTAAGCCAACCTTTGAACCCAGTCTGAAAAGTCCTAAAGCTACGGTCGAAATCCCGGTAACTAGTGGGCCTGAAAATCAGTTATCTATTCCTTTTATTTTTCTCAACATATTCGTCATATTATATATCTCATTTCCAGATAACTGTATCTTTCATTTTCAAAGCATCATCATTAATTTCACATTATCAAATTTAGAATTAAATAATATTCACATTATCCTCCAACTTATCCATTTCCATGAAATTTCCAATTTATGATCGTGGATCCAATCAAATCATTAATTAACCATTCTGATGATGACAGTTTTATTAAAAATAGAGTTCCTTTTGTACATTCAGTGTTATGCCATAACTATCAAGCTTAAATACTTTATAATTCATTTACTTCATGAACTTATCAAATAATTGGTCGTTAACTCCTTTTAATCCGGTAGTTAACTATATTACTTGGATTATTCACATTCCAAGTTAACTTGATTTTCAATCAATATTTAATATTCCAGTACCCAGAGCAACAGGAAATAGGAAAAATGGATCCGATCCCAGCAAGAGGCAAGAACATACGTTAAACGGTGTAATACACGAAGGAAATCACTATGTAGATAACTGTACTGAAAAGGAGAAAGACTACTCTACCTAATGTCACCGAGGGGTGGTCACGGTGACTCCGAAATGCACATCCATTGTTTCTCTTTTACTTTTCTAGGGGCCTGTCTATTTGTACGCGCTCTAAGGCTAGATCAACGTTAGGATTCGTGGGAAAAAAGTTTCACTGAAAATTTTCACGAAAGAAATGATTCTCGAAATCAAATTTAAAAAACTTACCTTCGTATAATTAATTTGTGAAGAGACAATTCCAACGAATCTTAGAATGCGAGAAATAGACGTCATTTGACCCCTAAAGTATTAAAACACGAACCAACGTTAAAACGAGAATCTTGCACATGCCTCAAGAATTAGAGCAAAAATCGCCCGATCCGACCATACGGATGTGTTCGGCACCCTCGAGAATCCCAAGATCGAGTCTTGAATCGCCTAATTCTAATCTCGGAGACTCTCAATCTAAGCAAAATGATTTAACCGTTAGATCTCCATAAGACAATGGATCCCTTCACAGGGACCTATAAACAATATTTAAAACCATTTATTTTTAATATACAATGTTTCTACCTCTTCAACCCTCCTCCTTCCTCCCACGTTTCTTCTTCTTCCTTCGAACCTCCTCCCCGCATGCTGCAACGACCCAACAGCCACGCCAAGCAAGGTCGCGGTCGGCGTCCCCGCCGCCACGCCAACGGACCTCCCTGCCGACGCCGACATCCGGCCACTCGCCGGCCTCATCTCCGGTCCTCTCCCTTACTTCGTCGTTGCTCCTCTCTCTCTGTCTACGATGGGTCGTCGACGGCCCCTGGCCGGTCTCACCGCCGTTCGCTCACCGTCCCTTCTTGGCGCCTTCGGCCTCGAGTGTGAGGGATAACTCGTCGCTCCTAGTCTCGCCGAACTCCCTCTCCTTCGTTAGCCATTGTTGCACGTTGCACCCCTCCCTGACGTGCACCGGCGCACGTCGGTCACCGGCGGCTCCTAGCCATCCGCGACCGCCCTCGTCGAGTCCCCACCGACCTCAAGCAACCGCCGGCGTCGTCCTTGCCGGTCGATTCCTCTCCTCCAACGCCCTCGACTCCCTCGACGTGCCGCCAACGGCCTCCTCTCTGCGCTCTCTTCCCGCGATGGGTGCAAGAACCCATCATCGGTGGAATCACCACCGGTTGCCACCTTCTCCTTCTTCGGTCACTGTGAGGCCTACCCATCCCCTCACGTTCAGCCGCTGCCCGCTCACGACGGAGCTCCTCTTCCTCTCCTTCTCTCTCTCGGTCTCTCTTTCTTTCCCTTTCTCTTTTCTATTTATAACCCAACGATAACAACAAATCCCACCAACAAAGGGACGCGGCTCCTCATCCAACGAATCCACCGACTTTTATTTTAATTTTATAATAATAATAATGATTATTAATAGCCTCTTATTTTATAAGCTTCATAACATAATTTTGTATATAAATATTTTTATTTATAACTACTAGCAATTTCATAATTAACTCAAATGGGTCTCGATTTTGGCAAAAACGTATCACTGGAATCATTACGAGACAAGGAATCTGATAATATTTACGGATTTCGAAACGGAGGTCGTTTGCAACATGCGATTCCCCAGGCAGATCACATGCGATTTTACCCGTAGTTCACACACGTTTCGCACATCCGAGGTCCGATCACCACACGGAATATATCGTAGAAATCCTCGTGACACCAGAAAGTTAATAGTGCTTTTGGATTATTGATCCGAGATCCAAATTGCAAAAATAAAAAATACACGGATTTTCACTCTAATTATGCATTTTATATTTGTCAGACTTCGATTTGCACGCAAAAAGTATCGATGGATTTATCTTAATGCATTTACTCTAAAATGAATCAAAAATCCAAGTTCGTAATATTACATCTAGCTTGCCAAATTTTAAATTGACATGTCATGACTTCTCCTTTTTCCCATTTAGCCTTGCTGCCATTCTCTTCAGCCCCTTTCCATCCTAAATTTACAACCACCTGATATCCCTCATTCATAGTCCATTTCGCCCCCATTCTCCATACTCCAGGTCCAATTCTTGTTTTTCGCTGTAATCTTAAAAGAATTGGACTGTGATCACTTCCCAACGCAGGCAAGTGAAGCACCCCAGCATTTGGATATTGCAAACACCAATTCCCCGAAGCAAACGCCCTATGAAGTCTTTCCTTGGTCAAGAACCGCAGCCGGCGCTTATTGGACCATGTATATGCGTGGCCAGAGAAGCCCAAATCTATCATACCCAACTTCGTAACAAAATTCTTCAAGTGAAACACTGCCCTTGATGTAGCAGCAGCCCCTCCCAACTTGTACTCAGCACATAAAACGACATTGAAATCCCCAATGCACAGCAGATTTTCAGTAAAATCTTCTAGCAATCTCCCCATTCTTGCCCAAAAATTCTTCCTACCTTTTAATTTAGAAAAGCCACAAATGCAGGCCATGCGCCAAGAATACCCATTCCATGCTATTTTTACCAACAGAGAATTAAATTCGGCATAGATTATATCCATCATCAGGGTTTCACTAAATAACAAAGCAAGCCCACCTGCTCTTCCCTCTGCATCTACTGTCACACAACTATATCCTTGGAATTTTCATCTCACTTGCTCCATTTTCCTTTTCTTCATATTGAGTTTCAGAGATAAATATAATGCCTGCTTTCGTGACACCAATAAGGGATTTTAGATGTAGAATTGCGTAGGGGGATCCCAAACCTCTACAATTCCACGCTGATATATTCATTTCGTCGATGGCAACTGATTCCTCTTCATTCAAATCATCTCTTGCCTTGTTTTGCTCTTGAACCTTATCCTTCTCGTTAGCTGCACTTCCTGTCTGACTATAGTTCTTTCCTTCTCTTCCTTCACAAGTGTAATACCCTGTGCAATATCTTCATTCACATGAAAACAGGGGGGCCACAAACTGTAGTAGGCATCATAACGTCAGAAAAATATGCTTCCACCGATCTTGACTCCCCCCACAGAGTTCACATAGCAAATCAGATAGAAAAATCACCCAGCAGCTATAGGAGGAGACGGAATATTACCACCTTCTAAAGCTCCTTGATTCCGGGGAAGGGGAGACGGAAAATTACCACCACCGTCGTTGGATAAGAGAGACAACCCTCGTGGGGTAACGTTGTACATCCCCACATACCCAACCACCCACCCTTCCAACGGGGTGCCCCTATGTAGATATGCACGAGGCCAAATCTAAGCATTGGCGGCACCCACCCTTCCAACGGGGTGCCCCTATGTAGATATGCACGAGGCCAAATCTAAGCATTGGCGGCAAGTATGCTCCAGTATTATTAAATGAGAGTTGGAAGTAATACATAAAAGTATTTTTCACATAAGTATTTTTATAATTTTTTGATATTATATATATATTTTTTAATTCTTGGATATTACATACATACCTTTGAAATCTTATTTTTGTTAATCCGCATACCTTTTCGTTAGTTTTAACCTTAACGATTATTAACGATGAGTCAAAATTTATATATATATGTCCCTGTAATCTTTTAATATTACATGCATACCCTTAAGTTCTTGCATATTACGTAAATATCCTTGAAATCGTATCCTCATATACAAGAGATACCCTTGAGGGAGCTTTCGTTAATTTTAACCTTAACGGCCATTAATGGTAATTTTTAGATATTACATAAATACCCCTTAATTCTTATATTACGACCTAATCCCAAATCCCTACAGGATCCGAGACTGACTCACTTCGACTAATCTCAAGACCTAGTCGTCCAACAAGAAACAACCAAAAGTAGGAAATAATTCACACCCACACATGCAATGTAACTAAATAGAAAAATAATCAAGAGACAGTAAAAGAAACAGACCAACTAGTCTATCAATGTTACAGGCCATCACAACTACGATAGAGAAAAGTATAGTGGAAAAGTACTGAAACAGTATTACATATAACATAATACTCACTACTACAACAGAAGTTAGGGAAACAGTAAGAAAATGTAACTAAGACTGGGCTCGACTGGGTCTAGCTCTCTCTGCAGCTGATGGTGCGAGCTTCTCAACTCCCTAACCTGAACAATGTTATAAAATTTCCGAAATCAGCGAACGCTGAGTAGAGTGGTAATTCAACCATTTATATGTAATTAAGACAAACAATTAATTAATGCAACTAAGTAATTATCATTTTCATTTAGCTCAACCAAGTACTTTTACTTTGTTGCTCCTTATTCATCTAATCATTTCTTGATCTGGTTTGTTCCACACGGGAACGATCTTGATTGCAGTCTTTTCCATGATGTAAGATGTACACGTGGTGCTCTCCAGGCCGGGAGAGTCCCCCGTGGTAGTCCTATATTCAGTCAACTGCCCTGAGGTCACGGTCACGACGTAGCGGTGACTACGGCACGTGTAATAAGCACACGGGTAGCTATCCCTCACTGACACGCAGTCAGTCAT
Organism: Thalassia testudinum; assembly: GCA_037157565.1. Lineage (NCBI taxonomy): Eukaryota > Viridiplantae > Streptophyta > Magnoliopsida > Alismatales > Hydrocharitaceae > Thalassia > Thalassia testudinum. Next base: position 142,751,596 of record JAZHRO010000036.1, read on the forward strand.
TTCCGTTAGCGGGTACGCATAAAGGTACAGCACGGAATAGTATAGGGCCTTGCCTTCTCAGAACAGGGGTCTCGCCCCTCCACAATCCGCGTACCCTCGTCCGACTATCCTGGTTTCCTCAGTGGACCTAATAAGAGTCGGTGTATGGCGGCTAATCCTAACACTAGGCCCCCTAGGGCGGCTAGCTCCCACCCTACACTAAGTAGCTCACCTCGATACCACGTACACGAGAGCCAAATAGAGTCGATGTAGAGTGACTAGGCTTGACCTCGGGGCTCAACCCAACGGGCAACTAGTACCCCACTACAGTAAAGGGACAGTTACTCTCCTTGGTACCGCGTACACAAGGGCCAGCTCACTTTCCATCTACAAGAGTTCTCATTCTAATTCCCCATAGGGTTCATGCTGGTATTCCTTTCGTTTCATATTCTAAACTTTCAGATCTCTATTTACATTACCGGTTCCATTCTTAAAACAGGTAGCTCGTGATTTTCTAACTGACAAAGCATCACATTAAAATAACCAATACATTTGCTTTCACTTAAAGTTTTACATGCATCTCAAGTAAACAGTGTAGCTAACCATATTCATTTATTCCTGCCCTAGGGTTTATTCTCATCTTCGAATTCATTCAAGTTATTCTAAACATGCAGTTCATCTGTTTAAATCATAATATTAATGTAAACCACTCTACTGGAAAACACGGGAGGAATGGGGGCTCAGATCGCAGATCCCGTGGCCTTAGCGGGTCCCACATACTCGACTGGCTAGAGACCTATACAATTGACCAACCACATCAAACGAGTCCAAAATTATATACAAGTAGCACTAACTCGTAGAGAAACTCAAGTGAAAAACAACGATAGTTCGTTGCAGAAATCTGATTCCGTTTGAGCCCCAAACGGGTCAAAAACATTCACACTGTCCAAAATCAGACATCTGAGACTAGTCCCAGATGTCTTAAAAGATGTCAGTACTCATCCTGGGTTTCCTGCGGCTTCCTCGAACGTCCGGATCCTTCCGCGATCGACTGAGGAGAGTTCCAGATGTCGGACTCTCCTTCCGGTCGTTTGGAGGTACGGTCAGACGTCTGGCGACGTGTTTAGACGTCCAAAAACACCTCGAAGGGTGCACCCTGCACCTTTCCAATGCTCTGCCCCTACATACACATGCGCGGAGCTAAAAACAACTAAACACAGCCCTGCGGTATGACCTGCATGGCCGGAAATCGTGCAGAAGCACGTACCTTGTCACTACACGTGCTTTCAAATGTCTGGCTTTAGCTCCAGATGCTCCAGACGTCTGATACTGAAAAATATTCAGTAGGCAGAACTCTCCTGCGAGCTGTTTCCTTCACGAGCTCACCCGCAAGAGCTGCAGCAGCTGCAGGAGGCCAAGGCTTCTTCCCGCAAGCTCCTCCTCCTCACTCGCATCCTTGACTCCTCTCGCACGAGCTCCTCCGAGCTCCTGCGGCTCTCTCGCGAACTCCTCCCCTCGAGCTCCTCCCACGCTCTCGCTCCCCTCTCCTCCTCCGCATCCCATTTCTCTCTCTTCTTCCTCTCCACTCGCCACGCTGGGAGGAATGTGGTGGCCGGCAGGAGGGAAAGATGGAGGTGGTGGCTGGTGGTGATGGGGAGAGTGGCGTGGGTGTGAGGTTTAAATAGGAAAAGGTTAAGGTTTGGGGTGAGGAGAGAAGAATGTGCACGTGCAACAAGCGCGCAGAAAAGAAAACAAGGTACGATTCTTCTGCTTTCAGACATCCGACCCTCTATCCAGATGTCTTGACAGACATCTGATGGCTAATTCAGACGACTTAACCAACCCAAAAAGATAACGAGTCATGCCATCTTGTCTCCATTAATAGATATGACTTTCCATTAATGTGTCTGTAGCAACTTAATCGAAGTTTATCTAAACTTAATCGTAGTATCATGACCAAATGCAAGAAAAATTTGAGTCATCCACCGACTCACAATATATTTTAAGCCATAGTATCGCCCACATCTCCTGCCATTCCCTCTCAATGCCCTTCTTTTAGCCCTCTTTGAGCAAAACAAACCTTAATCCTCTATCTTGTTAGTCATGACTCATCTTCCACGATTAACGACTCCTTCATTGCATCACTGCACATCATGCCATCAATGATTCGAGCAGTCACCACCACTTCCTTCATCACATCGCCATGCATTAGAGCTTCCTCTCAACACACCGTTGTGCATTGCTCTTTAAGGGCAAAAACGTTAATTTAACCCAAAGTTAACGACCATTAAGATTAAAACTAATGAAAGTCAACTCAATGGTATCTCATGTAAACAAGAATAAGATTTCAGGGACATTTATATAATATCTAAGAACTTAGAGATCTGTATGTAATATCCAAGAATCTAGGGATATGTACGTAATATCAAAATATTATAAGGATATTTATATAAAAATTTTCATCCATAGTTAATGATCGTTAAAATTAAAACTAACGGAATAACATATCTATTAACGAAGTGTGATTTTAGGAATATATATATATATATAATATCTAAGAATCCAAGAGTATGAGTTGATATTTAAAATCAAGCATAAGTAAAAATATTAAAGTATAAAATAATAGAAATATTTAGATTTACGTGTAAATCACACTCACAAAAAATAGGAAAAAAAATCATAGGAGAAAGCTCCAATAAAACGTACTTCTCTTTATTTTTCTCAAATAAATAAGTAAGAGATATACATTTATTTATAAATCACCACAAACATAATAAAGTTTCACTATAATGTAGGATTAAACGCCACTACAAGTTTATCTCAATAGTATGCCTGTAACATTAAAAAATTATAGGAATATTTATATAAACACCGATGTTTAAAATTATATATCTTGAGTTAATCTCATTGAATAAAATCGGTTCAAACGTGAGGAGATGGATATAAAAATGAAACTTTTAAATGTTTTAGGACCAAGTCAAGGAAGGTAGACTAGATTTTACAAAATTATATTTCTCATCATTTTCATAGTAAATAATATTTACTTTTTAATCTCCTTGTTATTCTATCAAAACAAGTGATATGACCGATCTTATGACATCTCTACCGTAAAAATCATTCTCTCCAACTATTGTAATATAAGCACTGATACCTTGACGAGCAGACACGAAGATTGTGGCAATGGAGAAAACTAACAAGAAGAATGAACAACGCTGACTGACATGACGGCAAGCAAAAGCTACTGGAGAGGATGATAACGCGGCACCACGGTGGAAGTGGTGTCATGTCTAGGGTTGTCTGTTGAGTTTGATTTAAGTTTGGCTCATTAAGTTATTGAATCAAAATTTAGATTTGAATTTAACTTGTTAAGCTACCGAGTCAAGTCTACGAATCCTCATCCAACTTACAAACTTGTGCCAACATATATACTAAGTTAAAAATTTTTAATGATAACTTCGAGATGTAATGTGACTGCTATCACATATTAAATGCTCTCAAATGCTCACAGATTGGTGATTTTATATGTTCTAAAATTATAATTTCTACTCTTACCAAACACATGAGTGAGGCTACTTTTTTTTAAAATTACATGTCACCAAGGAGGTATCTATCATTAGAAGTCACATGCACACATATCTATTGGACGGGTTTAGAATTTGGAACCAAATCCTAAATGATTTTCAAGTTTGAGAAGCTTAATATGCCATGAATAGCGTCGTAATCATCGTAGATTTAAATGTTCTAATGTATGGCATATAGGCTTTGTAACGTGCCTTACATAGGTGCACTCCAACCGGAAGAGATACAAGAAGCCCGAGAAAACACACCTCTTTAGAGCTCTCGACAATCTCTAGTTCTATTTTTCCTCAAATGTCTCCTCTTATTAATCCCCCGAGCCCACTAAGGCTCAGGCCTAGCACATTAGGCTCGTATTTGACCCATTAACCCATCAAGTCGGGCTTGAGCCTTTATCGAATTGAGTCCCTATCGAGCTTGAATTTTTATTTATTTATTTTTGACAATTCTAATCAAAAACTTTAAATATGTATATATATGCAATTTACATGGAAAATCATAAATCAATTTGTGTAGATAGACAAATATACACTATAGACATACAAAGAGCAGCAACACACCGTTGTAGCAAGCAATATTGATATGATATCAATAAGTTAATTTCTAAAGCACTTTTTTCTGATATCACGATAGTGGTTAAGTTGGATGCAATTGATTTTATTCTTTCGTAGATAGCACGTTCGAGTATTTTATGGAATACATTCCATCTTCCAATTTTGTGTTCGTCTTTTAAGCATAATTACATAGGCTTCCGTATGGTTTGCATAATTAAAACTAAAATATTTAGATGTTAGAAATGGCAAAAAATGAGGTTTGACATTGTGCCATCATTGTATTTATTTTATTTTATATTGGTTATCTTATATGTTTTCTGGATAAATGTGCAATTATCTTTCCTTTTAACATCATAATGACGATCTTATTCATGTAATATGCTTACAATTATACTACCTTACTTTTTAATCGGATGCCTAATTAAGGATTTTGAAAAAAAAAATTTTTTTTTTTTAATTTTGAAAAGTAGCACGAATATTTTTTTCAAAACTTTGCATTCAAATTCACTTAAAACAGATTAAATTGGAGGCAAAGAAGTATAACCCACACTTAGTATAAGAAAGGTTTTTCTGTTGTTGTATTTTTTTTAATATATCATTTTATATTGGGATGGAGGTTTGAAAATATAAAAGATAATGTAAAAAATAATGTAAAAGGTTATAAATGTCGTTCTCATTTGATATATTTTTATTTTATATAAAAAAAATATTTATATGTGGTGGATTTTACTATTATTGAAATCGAACTTCTTTTGTATAGGTGCAAATAATCAAACCACCTTCGAAATTATTTTACACCGATGTAAAATCATTAAGAAAATCCTTTTGTCCAGGTGTGAACACTCAAATCAACTTTAGAATTACTTCACACAGTCTAAAACCATCATAGCACCTTAGGAATAATTTTGCACTAATACAATCTTACTTTGAACCGGTGCAATCCTACTTTGCACTCGTCAAAAGTAAGATTACATTAGTGCAAAATTAAATTCCAAGTGATTTTTTACTTAAAAGAAAATTTTCACCTTAGGGTTTAAGACTTAAACAAAAAAGACAACTCTAAATTATAAGGTGAAAAATGACTTTTCAAGTGAAAAATTATTTCCCATAGTTGAAACCACTTTCTATAACCCTAAATCTTAAATCTTAAATCTATAGATCAAAATCACTTTGTACAAGTACAAAACCATTTTACACCGGTATAAAACCACCATATTGCCTTTAAAATAATTTTGCACCAGTCCAAAATGAGATTATACCGGTACAAAGTACTTCAGAATAAGTTATCACCAATGCAAAATGATTTTGTACTAGTGCAAAATGAAATTATCACTGATATAAAGTTATTTATCACTTCTGTAGACATGATCTATCACTTGTGGATTTTAATTCAAAATGATGCGGTGATTTTTTCAATGTGATGGATCTCACTACATAACAAACCTTATGTTATTTTATTTCTTTATATTAAATATTAATTATCAAGTGAAGCTCACATTTACACTTTCTTACATTATAAAATATGTCACCTTATGTGTTTGGTTATATTTTAACTTTATATTATTCTTTTAAAATGCTTTTATAAGTGAAAATTAAAATTTATCATGTCTCGATCCTTTAATGTGTCACCTCGTGTTATTGGAATTTTTTCATTCAGTTATTTAATCTATTTCTTTTATTTAATACGTTCCTTCAACTCTTGATCCATTAAATAATCTTTGTATCTTTGTCCTTTTGCATTATATGACATTGTTGTACCTCCAAATGCTTCGGTTATACTTTTAAGATAGCTTTTATTCAAAATTATTAGATATGCCCTTACTCTTTTTCTATAATCTACATAGAATGCTTTTTACTATACTTATACGTATCCTTTTTTTTTCATCGAAAGAGTGTAAATATCCCTCATTAATAGAATTATCATAACAAATTACTAACTGTGAAACTGCGTAATGTAATCTCATGCGGCGAGATTAAGGGAATTTATAATTACAATTACTATCATGTACGCACAATGTCACGGTTTTTATTATATTTTCATTAACAATAAAAATTAGGGTTGTCTTATGGAAGAATGAAGAAGAATAATTTAGAAGTCCAGTAAATCAAGCCTATTGAATTTTTTGATTAATAGTCCATATCTTTATGTTCACTTAAATATCAAGGGAGATTGTTCTGACCGATGTTGAAACCTAAGTTAAAGGCGTAACTTGAGTTAAATGTGTCTTGGAGGGTTTAAGAAACACATGTTACACTAACATCCCTCTCAATCAATGTTACCATATGATGAATTTGGATACCTAAAACCAAGGTTGCTTTTCGATGAAATTGTTTGAATCAAAGTTCTTTAAGGCTTAATTTGTTTGATGAGTGATGAGGGGAGAAAAATTACCTCACGAGTCGAGCCATGCGGAAGATCCAGCTGCCTGGTAAATAGTGAAAACCTGACATCCCAAGACGAACTCATTTACCTGAGTCTGTATATCTTGCAGAATGGTGGGTCACGCCAAGTTCGGGTGACAACCAACCGATAGGATGGCTACCACAATTAAGAAGGAATCATGCGAAGTATGACAACGACTTATGATCGCCCGTCGGTTACTACGCAACACTCTATTTATAGCAGAATCGCGAGATTGTGGGAATAGAAAAAGAGGTCCGCAACTGAGGGAAGTCCACCCTATAAATACTAGGGGTGGACTAACTTTTAGGTTTGACACAATCAGAGAGAGAGAGAGAAATACAGACAGTTATACCATTCAACTACTAGTGAAAATTAGGAGTATCATCCACCCCTCAGACGTACACCTTTCTTTGGTGGAACTAGATCATCAACCCTCATGCGTGTATTTTCTGTGATTGTTTGTTGAGTCAAGGTTCATATTATAAGGGCCTCGATCAATTGGCGCCGTCTTTGGAAAATGTGCAACGCTACGTTTCTCAACTCCATCCCTCCTACTGTGGATCCTTCTACACGTCACTCTTCTCACGCTAATATGGAAAATCCTAGCTTGATGAAATCTAGCGTTTCCATGTCGAGGAAGCGTTGGTAGCCCCCCGGGCAAAGTAAGGGCGAGGAGGTGCAACCACCGAGTATGCCTCAGGGGCCTCCCTGTCATGAGGGCGCTCTGAAGGATGATCTCCTCAATACGCAAGAAAAGGAGGACGAGTACGAGGCTAAGTTGGCGACCTTAAGGGTCGAGCAGTAGTTGGTGGCGAAGAAATTGCAGGAGATCTAGTTGATGAAGGACCAGGTGGAATTTCGACAAGAAGAGTGGTAGAGTTCTAGCCCCACCGACGACCAACTAAAGTGGCATCGCATGGTGGACAAGGAAAGCACCCGCTGCGTGAATAACTCGAAAAGATAAAATGCGAACTTAGTAGCCAGAAGGATGAGATCCTTCTTGGCCTGCTGAAGGTCCCCCTCGTGCCTCCACAGGAGTCAGACGAGTAGTCGGGGGCTCATACCCTAGAGATCAATGGCGGAGGATCGATCCCCGAGATCGTCCGCCAGGTCACTCGGGCCATAGGAGGCATGAGGCCTCGGGCATATGTGACTATGTACCCCTTCTCCGAGGAAGTGATGACTGCCTCACTCCCCAAGAAGTTCAAGCAGCTTGTCCTGGCTCATATATAATGGGATATCGGACCCCAATAGCTTTGTAGGGAGTTACAGGCAGATGATGTTGGTCCATGGGTGCTCGAACGAAGTTTTCAGTCGGGTGTTCCCATCTTACTTGTCCCAGGATGGCCCATAAGTGGTTCAACGAAGTGCTGGTAGGCCAAATCATGTGCTTCCAGGAGTTGGCCAACAAATTTTGTCAATATTTTGCCGGTCAATAGCAAATCAAGGATAATCTTGAGAGGCTATCAGAAATCTGGTAGAGGAAGCAGGAATCTTTCCGGTCCTATCTAGACCAATTCAAGACTCACTATTTCAAGTGCAAGCGACCTTACGATACTATAGCTATCCAGAACTTCAAGTTAGGCTTACTGACTCAGAGGTTCTAGTATGACATTGACGATTTCCCTCCAAAGGCCATAGAGGAGCTCTAGGATTACGCCACTAGGTTTGCCGAACAAGACGACTCCTTCCCCTCCCGAAGTCGTCTGGCAGATGGACACTACGAGGACCGTGTCTCCCCTAAGGCAAGGAGGATCCCAGCCGAGGTGGCACCAATATTGGCCAGGAATGACACTACCTCAATAAGCGGAAGGGGAATTTCCCATATCTGAGGCACTGACTCAACAAGAATCGACTCAACGGTCCCCACCACCCCAAGCGGGACCTCTATGAAGAATATACTACCCTGGCCGTGAATCAAGTGGATGTGCTGGCAGAGTTATTGTCCACGGATAAAGACCTACTTCCCCCGCCAAAACCCCTATAGAAGAAGTTGGAGATTGGGCCTTACTACAAATACCATTAGTCCCAAGGACACTCCACAGAGGATTGCCGTGATCTCTGCGACTAGATCGAGTCTCAGATCTGACAAGGCAATTTGGCCCATTTCGTCGAACAAAATGATGAAGGCCAAGATAAGGGGAAATACCCCGTGGAGGGTTCCAAAGACTATCATCAAGAGAAACTCCAGCAACTCTGGGGAGTCCATGTAGTATCCCTTCCAGAGAATGGGGTGGTGGAGACCAGGGCCATGGCAGCACAATAGGAGATCCCGATGGAACTACTGCCTGAGGAGTATCACCGCCATGTTATGGCAATACTCAAAGCTAGACAACAAGAAAATCAAGCAATGGGGGCCTTGTCTCCCCAATCGGCATTATCTCCCCAACACTTGCCTGAGGGGTAGATAGACGTAATCGTTGGCATCAATGCAGCACCCAACCCCCTAAGAGGTTCAGGGACCATCCCTTCCCCTAAGAAGGCCACCCGAGAGGTGTATCCCACTTTGCAGTGAGGAGAAAGGAGTTTCGTTAGGCAAGCCACCTCACGGCTCATCTTCTCCTTGTCAGATTTGGCTGACCACACGGATCCCTTGCTAATAACGCTCCTCCTGGCTGAGCGTCAACAACCCTGTCTCCTTGTAGATGAGGGTAGCGCTGTGGATGTCCTCTTCCTTATGACCCTCACACAATTGGGTCTTAGCGAGGAACATTTGTCCTCGCCAACCCTGTTGGTAGTAGGGTTTGGGAACTATAAAGTAATGCCCATAGGAGAAATCAGTTTGCTGGTGTCGAAATGTGATGGAGATAAACACCTCAACAGAATGGCCACTTTCATAGTGGCAGGGCTGATGACAGCTTTTGACGGTATTATCAGCCATCCCATGACTCATGCTTTCTGAGCAATCCCCTTCTCGTACTTAAAGTTCATACTTTTCCACTCCCCGCGTGGAATCGGGATTGCCTAGGGTGACTAGTCCGTCGGCTAGGAATTGCTGTGCATTGAGCTCGAGTGCTCAATGGAAAGAACCCCTCAAACCTCACAAATGGGGGAAGAAGAGAAGTTTGCTCCATGCCCTGCGAGAGGATGAACCCCCTGCTCAGCCACCTGCACAAGAGATGAAGCCTAGTTTTTCAACCATGGCCATTTAGCTATACCCTGATGCAACTGATAAGCTGGTTCACCTAGGAGCTGAGCTATCTGCGAATGAAGCCCGCGAGCTACTCCACCTCTTGAGGGCAAATGCGAATATTTTCGCATGGTCAATCAATGACCTGCCAGAAGTAGATCCATCTCTGATCGAGCACTGGCTCAATATATAACTGGGTGCTCAAGCGATCAAGCAAGCTCAACAACACAAATCAGCCGTGTAATGGCAGGTGGCTGTTGTAGAAGTAGACAAATTTCTAGAAGCAAGCTTCATTGAGCAGTCCATTTACCTGGAGTGTCTATCCAATATGTAATGGTTAGGAAGTCAAACGAGAAGTAGAGGATGTGCGTGGACTTCACAAACGTAAAAGTTGCCTACCTGAAGGACAAGTTCCCCTTGCCAAGGATCGATGCCCTTGTGGAATCTTGCAGCGGGCAATCCCATATGTATTTCCTTTATGCTTATAGTGGTTATCACTAGATAAGTCTATCTCCAGCTGACCAGCCCCATACATCATTTGTAACTAATAGGGATCTATTTCAGTATAGAGTTCTGTCATTTGGCTTAAAAAATGTTGGAGCTACTTATCAGCATCTTGTAAATCTGGTGCTTGCCCATTTAATTGGAAAGTCATTTGAAGTGTATATTGATGATATGCTTGTTAAAGGGTTAAACTTCTCCTAACACTTGGGGAATTTAACCCAGGTATTCCAAGTTTTAAGGGACACCCAGCTCCGCCTGAATCTTGAGAAGTGCACATTTGGCATAGCTTCAGAAAAATTCCTGAGTTTTATAGTGTCCGACCAGGGGATAGAAGCAAATGCTGAAAAAATCCAAGCGATTATGCCCTTAACACCCTTGACTAACCTGAAGGGAATCCAGTCATTGGTTGGCAAAATCATAGCTATAGGTCAATTCTTGTCTCGATCTTCTGACAAATGTTTCCGCTTTTTTGAATGCATCAAAAAATGGAAAGGGTATTCGCTCATGCATTAGATCCCTCAGTGCCAACAGGCCGTCGAAGAAATCAAGAAATCACTTCAAGAGCCTCCCATCCTCGTAGCTCCCTGGGATGGGGAGACCCCATTCCACTAACTGGTGACCAAATGACGACAATTAGTGTCATCCTACCATGTGAGCTTGATAGTATACAACAATCGGAATATTTCGTAAGCAAAACTTACCACGGGTGGAAGCAAAGTACACCATGATCGAAAAACTTGGCCTCGCTTTGGTAACATCCACCAGAAAGCTCCGCTCGTACTTCCAGACCCATACAATAGTTGTACTCACGGATTACCCCTTACGCCATATGCTTTATAGGCCAACTGGGTCAACTAGATAAATAAAGTGGGCCATGGAATTGACGGCAGTTTGATGCAAAGTATTGACCACGAAAGTCCACTAAAGTCCAAGTCTTGGCAGATTTTGTGGCAAAATTCACGGATCCTGCCCTTCCCATCACTCTGCCATGAAAGTTGTACATTGATGGGTCCTCCATGATGGCAAGGGCTGGCCCTAAAATGGCCCTAAGCACCCCTAATGGCACTACTCGTAAGTATGTCATGAAGCTAGTCTTTCCCGCCTCCAACAACGTGGTGGAGTACGAGGCCTTATTAGCCGACCTCAAAGTGGTAAAATCCATGGGAGCCTCGTGTTTGGAAGTCCACACAGATTTACAAGTGGTAGCCAGCCAGATCAATGTTAAATACCAAGCTAAGGACCCTAACGTGAGCCTCTACGTGGAGTAGGTGAAAGAAGAGTTGTTAAATTTTGCAGCAGCCACAGTTAAGCAGATACCCAGGTCTGGAAACCTACTAGCAAACTCCCTCACCCGCCTGGCATTAACCATTCCCGGGGGACAAAAGGATGACATACTCTTGCAAGCATTAAGTAAACCTTCAGTGCTTCCCCTGCAAGCGCTAGTGTTAAGACCCGTGCTACTAAAGCCCTCTAAGACGTCTGGGATTTGGGTTAGACGTCTGGTCAAACGTCTGGACATCTTCCCAGACGTCTGGAAATCAAATTTTTCGTGTACGTCCTCGCATCTGCGCACGTGCTGCGCGCAGATAGTACGCAGTCGCATTTCCTTCTCTCTCCTCTCGCCAATGAAACCCTAACCCACGCCTACTTAAACCCCCCTCCTCTCCCTCGTTCACCTCACCTTCAGCTACCCTTCTTCTTCCCCAGCGAGAGCGGTGAGCGGCGAGTAGCGAGGAGCGAGCGTGAGCGGCGTGGGAGGAGAGGAGGAGCAGCGAGTGGAAGGGAGGTGAGCACGCGCGCGAGCTCGCGAGAGAGCTCGTCGGAGAAGCTCACGGCCGGTCGGGCGTGCGCAAGGCGGAGAGGTGTGTCAGGGAGGTTCTCCCCGACACTGCTGCAGCCAGAGCAGCGGGCGAGCGGGCACAGCACGAGAAGACGAAGGCAGCTTCTGGTTCTGGGATTTTCCCAGAATCAGACATCTGGATTGACATCCATACAACGCATACGACGTCTGGAGGAGGTTCCAGACGGCTGAGAGGTAAGTTCCGCGACGTACACCTTCTTTGCGGATACGACCATGCAGGTCGTTCCACCGAGGCACTGTTCTGTGCCATTTTGAGGAGATTTTGTGTCGCTGCGTGTAGGATTCACTTCGGGAAGGCGCGAGACACGTCCTCCCACGCAATTCAGACGTCTGGGTGAGGCACCAGATGGCGGGAAGCGTCTCCAGACGTCCGGAGAGGTGGTCGGACGTCTGGAACTAGATCCAGACGGTTCAGTAGAGTTCCTGGACATCTGAGGAGTAGCGCAGAGTTGAGGTATGGTTCTGGACTTCTTTTAAGATGTCTGGAAGGTGTTCCAGACATCTGATATGAATCAGAATTACTGTTTTGACCTGTTTAGGGTCCGTTTGAGGTCTGATTTCCACAATTAAGATTCTGTTCTCCGTTTAAGTTTCTCTACTTGTTGGAATACCTCTATCCTGTTCTGAGTGGTCTCTTGTGATCGATCCTTGTGATAGGACCTCATTTCATTGCGGATTTGGGGTTTGCTGAGGCACGTGGACCTTCCGATCAAGCTCCCATTACTCCTGGGTTTACTGGTAGAGTGGCTTCCCCTAGTTTAATTACAAATATGAACGCATATCTGGAATGAATGTTAGATCCTAAGGTATGACATGAATCCTATGACTAGAAACACTGGAATAGTTGTATGGAATGTATGAATTGCAGTCTTGGATGAGTAAATAGAATAATAAAAATTGCCTGTAAATGGATAACAACTGCCTGTGAAATGTAAAGTACTGTTGTTACAATTAAATACGAGTTACCTGTATATGAATTGGAAATGGAAGATTGAATGTTGGAAACACGAGCTACCTGCAAATAAACCTAGAATGTGAATAGTAAAGTACATGCTACATGTGTAGAACCTGAGAAATGAAAATAGAAATGATGGAACCTAGTATGGCTTGGCCTGAGAAACATAAGCATGAACCCTACGGGGAATTAGGAGTAGAGCTCCTGGAAATAAATGGAATGGAACTGGAAATGTGAATGGGAAAGTGAGCTGGCCCTTGAGTATGGAGTACTAAGGAGAGCAACTGTCCCCCTGCTTAGTGCAGAGCGGAGCTAGCCGCCCTAAGGTTGGGACCTGGGGTTAGGATTGACCACTTTGTACCAACTTTTTGGCCCTCACGTATACAGTACCGGGGAGAGCTACCAGTGTAGGGAGAGAGCTAGCCACCCCACGGGGCCCGGGGTTCAGCTAGCCGCCTTACACTGACTTGTTAGGTCCACTAGCCAAACCAGGGAAGTCAAGCGGGGGTGCGCGGACTGTGGAGGGGCGAGACCCCTGTTTGGTTCTTAGGGGCTAGACCCCTGTTACTGAGAGGGCTATGCCCTATACTGGTTCCATGCTGTGCTTTGGGCGCACCCATTAACGGAAACGACTGACCACGTGCCAGTGTGGGGTAGTTACCCGTGCGTTTATCGCGCGTGTCGTAGTCATCGTTACGTTTGTCAGTGACCTAGGGGTGGTTGACTGAGTGTAGGACCACCACGGGGGACTCTCCCGGCCATGGGAGCACCACGTGCTACTTCTACTCTTCGGAAAAGACTGCAATAAGATCGTTCCCATGAGGAACATTCAAGATCAAGAAAGAGACCTGATAAATAAACCAAGTGATGAAAGAGAAAAAAATTAGTTAAAGAAAGAAAGAAATTGAAAAACAACAGCTACCTGTCCACCTTTATTGTTTTAGTTAGCTGGTTGCCACTCTACTCAGTGTTCGCTGACATTTTGTACTCATAACCTCTTTCAAGTTCAGGTGTAGAGCAGCCAGAGCCTACGGCTGCAGAGGGTGTTGGGCCCAGTAGAGCCAAGTAGTTGTACTTTTTGTTGTACTCCGTTTCATGTCATAGTGAGTGATTTGTTACACCTCTGTACTCATTTATTGTAAACTTCATATTCCTGTACCTGTTTAAATTTTTCTACTATTGTGGTGGTGTGTACTGTAGTAGTTTACTTATTTACTTCTGTACTTTTGTTACTGTTAATTGCTTGCATGGTGAATGTGGTTTATTTTACTGCTTTTTGGTTACTTGCTCGTCGGACGACTGGGTCTTGGGATCAGTCGAGTCGGTCCGGTCTCGCGTCCTGTAGGGATTCGGGAACCGGGCCGTAACAGCTGGTGATCGAGCCAGCCGTCTCCTGGATGACTCCAATAATAACCTTCTTAAAGTGAGGTGAATCACCTCTAGGAGAGCCTCACCCAAGGGCCTTTTAGCTGAAGGTCTCGCGTTAAACTCTAATAAACGAACAACTATACAAAAAGGGATATTCAACCCCCTTATTGTAATTTTCTCCTGCGGGAGGGGGTGAGATTTGCGTGATAAAAGAAATAATGCGAAAATAAAATAGACAACAATCTCACAAAATGCAATCACACAGATACACAAGGATTTTTAGGTGGAAATCCAAACCCGAGTAAAACCACCACCTAAGTCTCTTGACTTAGGATTTCTCGATCGATGGAGTCGATCAAATCCACTAACGAACTACTTCAAATGAGGGTAGTTCAACCTCTTACAACCACACTACTTTATACGAGGGTAGTGTATCTTAAACCCCTCCTCTTCACGAGGAATATTTAGTCTCGCGAAGGATACGGAAATTCGCAAAGTGCATACCCAACCAATGAAAATAAAACAACTGTCTTATACAGCCACAAAGTGAAGTGTAAATTTAACTACTATAGGAAAATGAGACTTCCCTTCGGTGGAAGTGCGTCGGCTAGTGACGCGGGTGCGTGATCTACGAGATGGCACGAAGACACTCTCGTATACATAGGCGGGAGAGCAGGTTCACAATTGGGAAGATGCTGTCAAGATGTAGAATAAGGCTTGAGCACTTCTCCTTTGATTCTAATTTCTCTTGGACACAAAAGGATGTGGAAATAGTATTCTTGGTGTCTCTAGTAAAGGAAGGGGCCTCTTGACAGAAAGCCATTTTCGCTCATTTGAAAGTCGTCGAAAATCGTAGTATAGTCGCGCAAAAACGTTCGTCAAAGATATTGTTTTGTAAAATAACGAGACTTTGAGTCCCGGTCGTTCGTCTCTAGGAGGCATTGCTTTTACTTTTGAAATCGATCTTTTTGCCGCTCTACTTTGTTTAGAATCGCATGCCATTCGTGATTATTACGTATTTACGTACGACATGCTTAGTTGCAAGAATATTAAGAGTTAGAAACAGGCAACATTAATCACGCAAAAGATAATAGCAATCATTAAGCTCATGGTGATTTCAAACAAATATATATATATATATATATATAAATGCGTTTTCATTCATCATGGGAGAGTTGTTGCACAAGGAAATCTAGAGGAAAGCTTATATATGAATGCTTAAAATTAAATCTAACTACCAGAAAATGATTGCATACAAGAATCAACGGGGGATTTCGCATGCATCATTGGGGGAGAAGTAAGACTACTCTGCTAAGTAGTAAATGAAAGCAATAAAAATTATGGAGAGCATGATCTAGAGCTAGAAGAATAGAGGGCATTCAGGGGTGGTCTCCGATGGCCTTGGAGTGGTCGAGAGGAGAATGAGGGGTGGCCAATGTAGCTTAGGCCGACCCTTGGAGAGAAGTAGGGTTGATCCAGCATCCCGACATGGTGTCCTCCATGGTGGTGGTAGTGAGCTCGTGGAGGTGGAGTGAGTGGCTAAGTGGAGGTGGCGTGAATGGCACCAATGGAGAGCAATTGCCAAGGGAGTGAATGGGTGCAAATGGCCACCCAAGGGGTCTTTTTATAGACCTAAGGGAAGCTCTCTAGAGAATTATGGAATTCCCTAGAGAGGCCTATGGTGGGAGCTCGTGGGAAAGTGAGAGAGAGAGGGTGGATGGTGGTTTTTAGATCCACCAAATGTGGATCTAAAAATTGAATGGCTCTTGGTTGCTATTTTTGGCAACCACACATGGTAGAGAGTTCTAGAGAACTCTAGGCTAGGTATTTTCGTGTGGATGGTGTGTGTGGGTCGAAACTTAGGTGGCTAAGTTGATTAGGTTAGGTTCTAGTGGGTAGGTCAAGATATGTCTCAAATTAGGGTTATAAACCCTAATTCACTAAGGTAAAGTGCAATTAAACTTAATACAAGTTTAATTGGGTGTGTGAAAACTTAATTGAGAGTAAAACAACTCAATTAAGTCAGGTCTAGGTCAATTGGACAATCACTGAGTCCAATTGGATAGTGTGTGCTGAGATCAGGGCTCAATTGGACTCAATGAGTCCAATTGAATAAGCTAATGGAATTGACTAAGATCCAAGTCAATTAGGTTAAGTGAGGACCTAATTAGGTCCTTAGGGAGGTTTAGAGGTGATGTACTAGGGTTAGGTGAAATACGATTTGCAATGAATGTATGATGAATGAATTATTATGATCATGTCGTTGCAGTATAGTGTGTAATATAACATTAAGAATGTCGTATAGTAGTGAGTATGGGTGAGTACCAGTCATTACAACCATTATTATCATTTGCTTATTTATCTAATTTTTACTGGTTTTGTTCCAGGTCGTTCACTGGGAGGCAATTTATTGAATTACATCGGTCACTCTTTGATCTCAAAATTATCCTCTAATTCCAAAAAGAAACTTTACATCTTATTAAAGAATGAATGAATGTGTATTTTATTTACCTAATTACTAAGAAATGCTTGCAAAAATACTAACTATGAACAAGCATCAAACAATCTATTATTATACTCTAAACTATGTATTTACAAGTTATCCTATTAGCACTAACATAATAGTATATAATACCTTAGGATGCAATGGTGTAGAGACTTAACTTATCAGTTTGTTATTTATAGTAACATATACAGCAGTTTTAGTGATAGATATAAGCGTCGCTAAATCTCAGAAAACACTATATACAACCTAAAGAAACAAATTGAGGTCTTTAGTGACGATTATAGTGTCATTTTATTCTGTTAGTAATTATATGGGTTTATTTATACAAATGTAATGGGCTATAGCGACGTTTCTTCTTCTCTTTTGTTTCTGCATTATGTTTCGGCCTTAACAGAGTTTTCAAGTGTTGCGGCGAAGGGGATTAAGCAACTGTCATTAGCTTTTATTATTCAGTTTAAAATGTACTTAATTTGCGGGCGCGCTTTTCGAGGGATACGCTGCACCCAGAGGGTGGGACCTGACCTCTACTAAGCACGCCCTAATCATTGATTAGGTGGCTTAATTACGTTTTCATACTAAGCGCAGGGCCTCAGCCATGCGCCGCACACACTCACGCTCGGGCCCCCAGCCCCACACATACATTCACATTTCAGATATAATGCTCAGACCACAGATCAATGGGTAATCGGGTCGGAATATATTGGCAGTGTTTCGGGCGCCCGGCGCCCGTGACGACTGCCTTGCCTATAGGACAAATTCATAATAATTCGCTGCGGTCGATTTGCAGCGCACGATGTGGCGCTATTCCAGCGCCACATCGTGCGCTGGAAATCAGGCGCAGCTGCGCCTGAACGCACTTTTGGCCCTCTATTTGGGGGCCATAAATTATTAAAAAGAAATAAAATAAAATATGGAAAATAAAGTATTTACATAATACTACATAATTGGTTAATTAATTTTGAATTTTAATTAGGTTTACTATACAAATAAATTCATTAAAGTGGGCTGTTTGTACAGGCTGATTTAGATGATTAATTAGTTAATTACTTATAAAATAGTTAGTAAATGGTATAATTGACCTTATACAGATTTAATTTACATACTTAAGTATTTTATACATATTTTTATTATTTTTTTACGAATTTATTTGTGTTTTATTTAAGTTAAAATAGCAATTCTTGGCTGTTTAAATTAAAACTAAGCTAACATTAACTACAATAGATATAAATATACTTTAACTAACTTAAATTACTTACTATATATATATTAACCTAAGTCTATAGATTTATTTACTTAATTATAGCTCTAAATTATTAATTTAGCTAATTTATTCTATAGTATAGCTACTAACTAAGTAAATATAAATCTGTACATATATAAACATAATTAAGTAAATATATACATAATAATTCAGTACTTATACATATATTTACATAGATTACATATGTATATAGATATATATATATAAGTTTATACAGTATTTACAGTATATCTATGTATCTATACTTACATAATTATTCAGTATATTATAGTTATAGTTATTAGTATAGGTATATTTACAGTATGAGAATTAAGTATGTATAATTAGGTTTTAGTAGGAGAATGAGGAAAGAAGGGTTAATTAAGTTTTTGTATCATTTTAAACAGCAGCTCCAGCTACTGTCAGAGAAGATGAGAAGGATGAGAGTGTGCTGTTCAGTGTTTGTTTTAGCTGCAGTAGTGGCTTAAGCCACTGTCAAATGGGCTAACTGCTGCTGCAGTTAGTCCATTTGAAGAGGGGAATGTATTCTACAGATGAGAGGAATTGTAGAGAAGAAGGGAGTTTAGAGATGGAGGGAAATGTAGCTGCCATATGCAGCATCTTACTGTACAACTGGGAATAAAAGAAATTCAAAACAAACTAAAAGTTAGAGAGATGAAATCCAAATTGACAAGGGTTTAAATCTCACGAAAATCACATAAGAATTCAATTCAAATACCCCAACAAGAAGCCCTCATCAAAAGCATCATTTCAGATCAAAACAACAAATGGCATTGAGTTAGCTTTTCCTAATGCTATAGACAACATGAAGGAAGACTTAACTCAATCGATTAAAACCAAATCATACAATCCTAGTTTCTTGCAACCTTAAGGAGTATGGAGAACTCCTTAGGTTAGGAAATCACCATACAAAAATAATTATCAAAACAAATGGTGTATGGCAGTTCTGAAATAGCAAATCAGAATTAAAGAATGCATTAAGAGAATTCATAAAAGCTTACAAATGCATTCTAATCAAAGCATAAACAGATTCATGAATGGCTCTTCTGAGTTGTTCTCTGTCACCAGAGAACTTCTCAGAATCCTTGCCAACAAGGAAAAACCAATCCCTTCAATTTGTCAGATCTGTCAAGGCATTTCAGAAAGCAAAATTCTTCAAAATCCAAGTTAAAAGTGAATCTGACAAACTGAAGCGTTCATTCTAAAATCAAAGGGGCTTTTGTGAACAAAGATGGGGTGAGTGAGAAGCCCTGAAGGTGCTTGTGACGCCACTTTCAGATTTGACCAGATCTGAAACTGGATCAGGGTGTGTGGGTGAAGGATGAGAAAAATCGTCGTTGAAAAGATAAATCAGAATTGGATTGTGGAAAACAAAACATGAAGAGGGAGATAATTTGAACAATGAGTAGATGGATTCTTCCCCTCTGATCTGGACTGATCAGAGGAGGTGAGGGGGGGGGGGGGGGGGGGGAAGATAATGCTAATTCTACTCCTAAGACTACTCTAAACTACAGCGGAAATTAAACACTAACAATTAAAGCTAATTCTATCTAAGCTACTGTAAACTACAGCTAACACTAATTGTGCAGAATTAAAAACCTAAACTAAAAGGAAGAATGGGACCTATGGGTCCTTAGCCGGCGGCTAAGGGGAAGAAAGGAGGAAGGTGACTCCAGCGGAGGGAAGAGTCTGCTAGTGAGACTCCAGGGTCGTCCTCAGGTGCTACGAAGTCCTTAGCGACAAGGAGGGTCAAGAGCAGGCGATGATTCCACAGCCGGTGGCTGTGAAATCAGAGGTTGGATGGGGAGGAGAGACTGGAGTGGACGAATTGATCGCTAAGAGGTGTAGGAGGGAGCGATCCTTTGCACGCGACACCACTGAGGTGCTTAAATAGCAGCTCAGTGGCTGGAATCACCGCAAGGGTGAGGATAATCAAATTCAAGCCGGCGGTGAGGATGAGATGGGTAGAGCGCGCGGCGAGTCAGGAGAGAGATCTGACCGTCAGATGAGATCTGGGAAGAGAGGTGAACGCACGCACCGAATCGCGCGAAGGTTCCATTTGATTCCAGCCGCAGATCGAGATCAAAAGTGCGATGGACGGTCGAGAATGGCTGTGTTCTTCGCGTGCTACAGTGCGTGTGAAGAACACAGCTTCTCTTCGAAATAAAGGGATTTTTGCAGGGAGGCCCTTGAACGAAGGGGTAGAACATTTACATGCAGACCCATAAGTGAGAAGAATAGTAGCTGGAAGGGCCCTGCAGCCTTACAAAAGGGTCCCTGCGGCTGGCAAAAAGGTCCAAAAAGGAGTTTTGAAGGGTAGAAATGTAATGCATGAAGGACCTATATGTAAACTATCTATTTCCAAACCTACATAATGTCCAATTGCTTTCAAATTTTTACATGTGCTTAATTGAACATTTAAGACATTGATTTTACTTCTGATTTGGCTTTTCAAACTTGTTTATGTGTTCAATTGATGCATGGATCATCATTTATTCTTTTATTTTCAGAGTATCTCACTTTTGTGACCTAATTATGAAGTTTTAACACACATTAAAAGTTTTAGGTCTTTTTCTTTAATTCCCACACTTAACCCTTTTTATATGTTAATTTGATATTGTTTTGCTTAGTGTCTAGCTTAATTTCGGCCTTTTAGCCATGATGAGTAGCCACTCATCATGGGCACCTTAATTTAGGTTCCTATGGGGTTGGAATTGGATTTAAGGACCTAGAGATCTAAGATCAAGGCTTAAATCTCAAAACAGGAATTGGAGAGCAGTATCAGACGTCTAATTATAGAATCAGACGTCTTATACTCAAAAATCAGAAGTCCAGACTTATTGTCTGGACGTCCAATCAGTGTCAGGAAGGATTTCGGGTTCTGTTTTGGGTATTCTGCAGAAATTAGACGTCTGACAAAGTGTCTGGACGTCCAATAACACTGCAGAAGTGGGTTTGAAGTGTCAGGGAGTTGGCTAAGGGTCCTGGACGTCTTAAAACTTATCTGGACGTCCAATAACACTGCAGAAGTGGGTTTGAAGTGTGAAGGAGTTGGCTAAGGGTCTTGGACGTCTTAAAACTTATCTGGACGTCCAGAGAAGGGTTGGAACTAGGGTTTTAGGGCTTCCTAGGGTGTTGTGACCTAATCTAAGTGTGGCTAAGGCTTGGGGAAGTCTCTAGGCTATCCTAGGGCTAGGATGAACCTAAGCTCTTCACATTTTATTGCTTTATTCCTACTTAATAGAATAACAAGCTTTTAACCCCCTTACATTATTATTCCCACATCTAAACTAGGCATTCTGCTCTAGCTCTGCTACAACTCCTGTTATTCCTAATCCAGCTTCAGATCTAGCTCCTGATCAGCTTATTCCCTGCAATCAACATAATGCACTTAATCAGCACATTATAACATTATTTTATGCATAGCTAAAGGAAAGCAGTAAAGATGCAAATAATGCGTATGCATGCATGAATAACCCTAACTTATGCTAAGTCCTAGCCTAATTTAGGTCAATTAAGACCTATGATTGCTGCGCAATCACCTCTCCTATTTATAGATGGCTTAAGAAGGCCTAGGAAGGCAGTGGAAGCCTTAGGTAGTCGTTGGGGATGAACCCAAGGCAAAACAGGCTGGAATCAGGGTCATTAATGATTCTGACAAGGTTATCAGACGTCTAGATCTAATATCAGATGTATGGAAAACTAGTATAAGATGTCTAATAATCAAATTAGATGTCTATTTATAAATGGATTCCCTTACTGATTTCATCAGACTTAAACAGGGTTCTAGTGTAAGCCGGTCAAATGACAGGTCGAACATCTGGCACTATGTCTAGATGTTTGGAAACCTAAATTTCTGTGGGAATGAATTTCCCAAGGCACAAACGGCTATTAGATTTGTGTAAAGTGATTTTGGCTTAATTGAGGCTAACATCTATATATCAGATGTCTGAAGTCCTCTATGGACGTCTGATAGAAGATCAAGGGTCGTTCTTCAACGATCAAATTTATAAGCCAACGTTCCACTTATTGGACGTTAGGCAATGTCATTAGACGTCTTTTAAAATGTTTGGACTAAGGGCTAAACGTTTGAAAAGTGGCAGACAGAAGGTGGTTCTCCAGTTTAAGTGTTTGGACGTTTGAACAAAATAGTCCGACGCCTTAAAGTCAAGTATCAGACGTCTGACTTTCCAATTAGATGTCTAATTAGGCTATCTGATGCCTACTTTGGTTTTCTAAGTTCTCTAAGAGTTGTCTAAGTGTCCTAGGGTCTAAAAGTTGTTCCTAGGACTATAGTTTAGTTACTTTGAGGCTCTTTAACTTATAATCTAGACAAAAATAAAGAGCAAAAAGAAACAACAAATGAAAACCAATTACAAGTTACAAGAACAGAAAGACTTCTATCCTATTCTTCATGACTTCAAGCTCTCGCTCCACACAAAGCTTCTTCTCCTCCAACGAGCTCCTATAATCCACCATGGATGCGAGATGAAGTTCCTTCACACTTGTATCCATTTTCAATTATCCTGGAATCTTAAACTCAAATGCAAATGCTAAAACACAAGTGTTTTGTTATCATCAAAATTGACGATCGTCGTGCCCTTGCACCAACACTTATTACGTTGCCTCTCATCAGCAGAAGCATCTCAAGAAATCCGAGAAGCTCACAGGGGCATTTGTGGCAATCACGAAGGGTACAAAGCCCTGATAGCCTGTTTGTTTCAAATAGGCTATTTCGGGCCTCAGATGAAGTGACAGTACCAAGAATTTGTACGCAAGTGCGATAACTGACAAAAATTTTCCCCAATCCATCACCTTCTGCCTGGAAAGATGGTGCCCATTATATCCCTAATTCTCTTCGCCAAGTGGGGAATGGACTTTGTCTGCCCTTTCCTGCTAACACCAGCTTAAAAGCATTTAATCCTGGTAATGGTAGACCACTTTTCGAAGTGGATTGAGGCAGAAGCCATGGCCATCCCAAGAGTGGATAGAGTCGCAACATTTGTATGGAAGAATATTATCACACACAGTTTGCCTTAATAAAATTCGAGGATTTTTGCGTAAGTTGGGGCATCCGGTTGTGTTTTACATCCGTTGCCCACCTTACCCCGAGGAGAACGGACAGTCGGAGGTGTCCAACCAGACAATCATCTCCGCACTTAAAAGACGGTTGGATTCGGCAGAAAAATGAGGTTGGGTGGACGAATTGCTAGATATCCTTTGGGGATATCGCACAAGCTAGAAGACTACAACCGGCTACATGCCCTTCAACTTGGTATACAGTATGGAGGCCCATCTACTAGTCGAGACACTCCTCCTCACATACCGTTCCCAATTGTATGACCTGGTTACTAATGAAGACCAAGTTTGCTTGGTGCTAGACTTGGTGGACGAGGTCAGGAAGGAAGCATCAAAGGCAGTAGGCATGTACAGGGAAAAGACAACGGCCTCCTATTACAACCTGACCCAGATCCACACAAGAATCGGGCCATACCATGCCAACTATCCCAAGTCACAGTCGTTCAATGGGCAATAAACCAAAACCACAACATTACCGCACATGCACTATAGCAGGAAATTAGTGAGATAAATCATGAGCTAGAAAAACAACACCAAAACAAGAGAATCGAATTCGTACTGTGATGGTAACGCCATCATTCGTCATAACTAACTTAATTTAGTCGGAATCAAGTGATAAGTTCCTAAATGATCGTCCGAGGATCATAATTCCATACTAATATAATTTGAGAAGAAGACAAGAAAATATGGTTAATTCTACCATTTTAACATCCAACCATAAATGTAGATTAACTAGGGGGTTGATTAGGGGTTTATTAAAGGTCAAATGAACTTAAATATCCAAAAAGTGTGCTCATACTTACTAAATCAAGGTTTCACGCATTTCGGAGATTAAAATATAATTAAAAACCCTAATTATCAGACCCACCTAAATTGAAAGGGTTTTGGTCGAGATAAATTCCATATAAAACTGCTAAAAATCATTGAAAAATATTCTAAGATATTTGGTATCTTTGGTTTGACCATCTAAACCCATTTTGACCAAGAATAGATATTCAGATGGGAATTTGTCCTCATTTAGGTTCTTATGAAATTTACCTAGTAAAACATGGTCAAAACTCAAATCCATTTTATCATTAGATTCTTTGGATCCAAATTAGGTTAACACCGAAATTTGGGCCTAATCAGAATAGAATTTGACTTATTTTGCATTTTGGTCCCTAAAAACTCTATTTCTCACATCCAGAACCCTAGGTTTCAAGTTTATTACCAAAAGGCCCCTAACTTTGTCATCTTCTTCGCAATTAGGTCCCCTTTGCCTGCAATTCCTAAACAACAAGTAAACCCTATAGGTTTGACCTTTGATCAAGTATATCTCCCTCAATTTAAGTCCAAAACCCTTCAAATTTGGAGGGATTGTTCATTAAGGGATTCTTTACGATTTAGACTTGATCTCCTGCCCATACTGGAGCTCAAGAAGTTCCATTGAGCTTAAGATTCACAAATAGGAAACAAGCCTGATTCCTACTTCGAACCTAAAAAATCCTCCAAATTGAGGCTAAATTCTTCTTCTATATAAGTTCCTCTAAGTTCCTAGAAGCAAACCAACCAGAATAGGTTGAAAACCACGTTTTGCCTCCTTCTCCGACCACCTCCTTCTTCAGCTCCGGCGAACTCCTTTGTCTCCCTCCTTTGATAGTTGAACAATCAAATTGGACAACCTAAACTCTTTCTTAGCTTCTTCCTCTCCTCGTCGGGCACAACAGGAGCTCCTTCCACTGTCGTCCTCGCCGTTATACCCCATCAGAGGCTTCATCGTTCTCAGCTCTGGCAAGCAACATCGATGAGGATTCCATCCCCTGTCGTCCAATTAATTAGGTTCTCCTCATCCCACTTACTCCTTAGAATAAGGTTAGGACTTAGATTCAACCGCCACACTGCCCGTTCTCCCTCCTCCTCCGACTTTGACCACGCCTTCGGCGTGATTGCACACCCGTCACACACCACTAAATGCTCCACCACCTCCGCCAAAACCTTCCCTATAGCTTAGAGATCAAAAGCCATCAATTTATTGAAAGCTTTGACCTATGAAAACCTTAGCCGGATGACCCATCAAATCACCGGCCACCCCTCCACTATCCGGCCACCCATAGTCACGACCCATCAAATCACCACCACCACTACTGTCACCACACCACGGGGAGCTTCCTAGGTCCCCAATTGACCCGTACATCATCTCCCTTGCTATCTGCCATTATTGCAATTAGAGCTATTAGAGCTTCACTATCACGGTCCTCTGGTCATGCTTGTAGCCAATAGAGTTAGGGCTTCACTCCAGCGTGCTACACCGAGGCTTTCTATATATTTAATGAAGGCCGAGAGGCCATATCTTTGTGTAGGTGCCATCGGCGGCCGCCCTTTCTTCTCCGACGTTGAGTAGTGATCTCTGACCAATCAATGATGAAAGCACCACTCGTTATCGCTGCGAATTCATCTGGAGAACCCAATTGTAGCTCCAATTGACCAAGAGATCTCCAGCAGCAACTGCAATTGACGAGTGAATTCATCTGTGGCATACGTGGGGAGGTTTCAAATGAAAGTCCCACATCATTAAATTACGTTTTGGATTTTGATATTTAATGCATTTGGTGCATGGGCTTACTGCCTCAACACACAGGGTGAGGTCCCCTTACACATGCCCACGCACTCCTCACCCGTGCCCACGCACGTGGGCTTGGTCCCTTGATCCGTTTACCTGATTACCCTAGACTGGATCTGAAGAGAGGAATTTTTAGGGAAGGGGGGTTTTGCACTGTTGCTGGTTGTATGCCTTGTCTTTGTAGTTATTCTTATTTACAGTCGTTGTGGTATATGACAAAACAGCTACCAGATTAATACAAATTTTTTACTCAGAATGACAAGTTTCCCGAGGTCGAACTCAGGGAGCAACTACAATTCTAGAAACATAAATTCACAATATAAGGTTTTACAAAAATTAAGAGATAAAGAGAGAGGGAGCAAAAGTTCTCTTTTGTTGGCTTCTTCTCCTCTCTTTCTCTTCCCTTTTCTTCTTCTCTTGCAGCTGATTCTTCTCTTCCTTCAATCTGCCTTCTTCTCTCTTCTTTTCTTTCTGCAACTGTGGTGACCCTTTCTCTTTTCCCTTTTCTTCTTTTCTTCCTTGCGGCTGCAGAGCTTCTGCCTTCAGCTGCTAAGTCTTCCTTTCCTCTTCCTTCTTTTCTTTTCTTCTTCTGCTCTGGCCGTTCCTCTTCTTTCTTTTCTTTCTTCTTCTTTCTGCTCTGGCCGCTGACCTTCCGTCGTCTGACCCGATGCTCAGACGACTTAACTATGCATTTGCTACAGTGCGGCACCTTTTCTTCTTCTTCATCTCCTCTCCTTCCTTTCTTCTTTAGCTCCTCAGTGCGGCGAAGTCTTTCAGCCGCTCCTCCTCTCTTCTTCTTCCTTCGCCTGCTTCTTCTTTTTCCTTCTTCCCTGCACGCACACACAATGATCAGTGCAAAACCTACCCCTACCCCTTCCCCGCGTCTCTCTCTCTGAATCTCTCTTTAGGAAACTCTCCCAGAGCTAGGTAATCGGGTTTGGGTTGTGCACCCAGGACTAAGCCCACCGATGTGCAGTGGTGGGCGAGGAGTGCTTGGTCGGGTAGTCGGATTTAGCCCAGACCCAGGGGGCGTGAGCATGGGCAAGGGCGGGAGAGTGCGTGGCGCGCTGCGTGCGGGTGAGGGACCTGACCCCTGTGTATCGAAGGCAAACAACCCAATACACTTTTTCAATTTAAGTGTGGGAGCGAGGCCACACACTTACGAGGTGGGACTGAAGTCCCACCTCCAATCTGCGCGCCCGCAGGCGAGAAGACGCTGCCAATTGGGGCAGTAGCGAACGTTCGCACCCCCAATCGCAAGCCTAGGCATGCTTCCGGAACCAACCCGCGCTGCCTGGAGCATGCTCCTGGGCTGGAGACGTCTTGGAGCTGCTTGCGAAGGAGCTTCAGCAGCTCTTCAATGGTTGCGAGGAGGCGCTGACCTGAAAACACAAGGACGGCCTCTCGACCACATCAGATAACGTAGGGAGCTTCTCCAGAGGGCGGCGAAGGTAGTACGAGGATCAGCGAGGCGCGGATGTGCCTGTGGAGGTGTGCCTAGGGCAGACTGTGTGCAGAAGTGGGATTGTTCAGGGGGTGGTCGGGCGGTGAATGGCGGTGAATGGAGTGGGGGAAATGGTTAAGTGGAGTGAAGGGGAGCTTCTGGGCTTGTCAGCGTGGGGTGAGGTGGTCTGTGGAGGTGGAGTGACCTCGCCGGAGATGGTGATCAGAGATAGAGCAGATGGAGGTGGAAGTGGCGGTCGGTGGATTAAAAGGGTAAATCAGGAAGGGGAAAATGTAAGGGAGAGAGAGAGGAAGATTCCTACCTACTTACTCAACGAAGGGGGAGAGGGAGGCGTCCGGCTCGTGCCTGCCGGAGCTGAGGACGAAGATGCCCAGGAGGGGGTTATTGGCAACGAGGAGGAGATCTGAGGGTGCCAGCTGGTACAGCCTGGTGCGGGATGATGGGGCAGAGTGGACTCTGCTGCAGGTAGGGCAGCAGAGCGACGAGGAGGAGGAGGGAGGTTCACCGGAAGCTCGGGCGTTCTGACCAGAGAGGGGAAGGACGAAACCTAGGGTGTTTCTCCGCCAGGAGAAGCTTGAAGGAGACGACAGACCGTGCCGCTCCTTAAATAGGCACTGGCGAGGGGAGGAGATCGAGGAGACGACGTGCTACGCTCGTCGGAGAGTGGCCGGAAATGGACACCCATGCCTTTCGTGCGTTCGCACGAGAGGCATGGTCGATTGCAGAGGTCAGGGGAGGGTCCCTGTGACAGAGGACGACGCAGGGAACCCCCCACTTGTTCCTGAGGACGGCCGCCCTACACTGCACGGCGTCATCCACCGCGCAAGGTCGCCGGAGGTATGGTGCTGCGTAGAAATGGCAGGGGGACCATTCTGCAAAGAACGATGGGAAGATAGGGGGTTAATCGCAAGGGTTTCAAAAGATAAGGGTCAAAAAGTAAATTAAGAGGACCGATTTTTAAAGTCGATCAAGATGGTCTTTTCTTAGGCCCAAATTTTTATACCAGACTAATTTGAACCTAAGGATTTTAATGGTGAAATTTTATTTGAGGTTAGATCATGTTTGGCCGGTCAATTTACGTAAAATCCCAAATTAAGTCATAAATTGGGCATGGTTCTCATTTTCGGTCAAAATAGGTTGCAAAGGCTAAATTGAAGGTTATAAACCCTAGGGAATATTTTACCATGAATTTTAGAGGGTTTATTTGATTTTTATCCTACCTCAAACCTTATGAATTAAAGTGGGTTTGTTTTAGGGTTACAGAATATCATTTAATTCCTAGAAATTGCTATAACCCACTTCAGATCAGATCATCCCACTTCCCTCCTTATTAAGCTCATTTGACTTGTGTTTGGATCCTTAATTACCCTGTTTGCACATTGTATTGGTGAAATTGCAGTTTTACCCCTTATGATTTTTCTTATTCTTTAACTCAGAATTCTCTGAGTTAAGCCTCTTTTTAGGTTTTGTAGGAGCTTTTGCACACTTATTTGGATTAAATTGTGCTAGTTAGGGTTCATGATGAGGTTCTCATCAACTGTGTATTATTGGGATTTGTGCCTACACTTAAGCAAATTTTGAGGGCGTTTGATCTTGATAGTTAAGGCATCTGATGCCTTGGACGACGTCTGACTTGTGGAAATTGAGATACTGATTTGGCTACTGTTGGTTGAGATTTGGATTGGGGTTTGAGATAAACGTTAGGCTTAATTAGTGGTTTCAACCACCACCTTTTGGGCTCTATTATCTTTTTGTCATTTGATTATTAAGATACATTTTTTATTCTTATTGAATACCTTTTTAGTAGATTAATTATTCAGTGTATATCATTATTGTGAATTGATTATTGTGCTCATTGCTTATTATTTTTATTAGTGGATTTAATTCCATATTTGTTCCTTATGAATGACCTCGGAACTCATGATTTTTCGAGCACTTATAAATTTTAAATGTCGATTCGATTTTCGTCTCTATACTACGACACAATACTTTTCTAAACTATGACGAACTTCGCATTCAACACACTGTAGTCATCACAAACCCTTGGTCTCGTTTTGAGTCTCGTGTCGGGTTATGCTGCTACTGATCATTGATTTCTCATCTCCTTTACAAGAGATGCCTCGTCGTGTGATGTAAACACGTTTATATCACATAAACCGTCTATTTTTACGTGTTCTTAGACGTATAGTTGAGAGAGGTAGGAATATCCTGTGGATCGCAAATAAGTACTAGAGGGGAGGGGTGAATAGTATTGCTTAAAAAATATATGCACAAATCAAAAAATAAAGCACCAATAATACAAGTACAAAGTACACCTGATTTATAGTGGAAACCCAATCTAGGTGAAAACCACTACCTAAGCCTCCCAGCTTAGGATTTTTCCAAATAGGAAACGCTAGTCAATCCACTAAACTGTACCACTTGAACGTAGGTGGCACAACCTCTTAGAATACACTTCCCTTTTATCTTGAAGAGAAGCAAAAATAACACAAATCTTCCGAACGGACTTAGAATCCACAAATCAAAACAACAAAATAGTATAATAAGAAAATGAATTCTATGGAACCTCAATAAATGATCAAATTGATTTTTCACAAAGGTTCGAGGCGTCATACTTTTGAAGAGTGTGAAGGACGGGACGCGAAAGTCTTTTGGAAATAAGCACAAGATGCTCTATTTTTTAATGGTATTTCTATTTAAAAGTTATATTGGAATGGGCTGCATGCGACCTTTATTTATACAAAAGGTTTTTCCTGAATAGGAAATTAAATTGGTCGATCAATTAAGGTTAATTGGTCGATCAAAAGGAAATTTGGTCGATCAATTAAGAAGGTTAGTCGATCACTGATTGATTGATCAATTAGCTTGGTTGGTCGATCAAGAGGATTTTTTTCAACTTCCTAAAATGGGCTGATTTGATCAATCAATTAATTTGGTTGGTCGACCAAGGTGATTTGGTCAATCAATTATCTAGTTTGGTCGATCAATAACCTTAAAAGTTTAGTTTTGAAAAGATGCGTGAAAAATTCGTATTTGAGTTTTATTTGAGGTTTCTTATAATAATGTCGTAGACTCAAATAAATGTAAAAAGATGCACATCAGCAACTATCTTCTCTTGTCTTGAAAGACACTTTGATACTTTAATCCAAGATAGTCCTAAAATGTTAGTCTAGCAATAAACATAATTTTGGTGTATCAAAACACAGGTGCTTACATTCTCTCCCTTTTTGATAACGACAAAATTATAATTATGAAATTGGAAATTAGTTTTGCATAAAATCTCCCCCTTTTTGTTTCAGCAAAAAGTAAAACATGCCGCTTGTGATTTAACATTTAACTCCCCCTTAAACAAGTAATTCAAGCATCATAAATGTCATGTAATATAAGAGAGCTAAAGAAAAACACAAAAACTGAGAGAGATAATCTTCATGCATAAATAAATAGTCTAGATAAGCAGTGCATAGAATGTTCTGAGAAAAATAAGGCTATACATGCCCAGATAGAGATAAAAACAAAATATAACATCTAATCATCTAATGATGCCATGAGAGCATCCATAGTGCTTTGAAGATCAGTGTCCAACTCGAGGTTCAGTGAATCTAATCTCTCAGAAGATGTAGGCTGACCAAGGCAAAGGCGTTGTTGAGCTTATGAACATGGTGTCGAATGCCTGGACGTCCTTCGAGGTGGAGTAATCTGCTAGTCAGCTGGTCCTACTGATGCTGATGGTGCTACTAGTGATGCTGAAGTAGGAGGAGGAGGTGTTGAGGGCATGGTAGTCGAATGACGAGGTCGAGGAGGTCGGTGATGCTGCTGCTGAATGCTGTGAACTGACTCTCCAAATCTGTCCAAAAACTGACTCTGAGCATTCAGGTATTCTGATACCTGATGCCCGTGCCTCATCATAACCATGTCAGTCTCCCGCTGCCTATGCATCATCAAAGAAATGCCACTAGTCACATCCTGAATAGTGACAAAGTCCCTGCCTGAAATTTGTCTGTCCAAGAGGCTTCAGTCCTGGTCGTAGAAGGAAGGCGATGGTCGCACTGGAGGTGGACATGTCGCAATGAAGTGCTCATAAGGCAGGAACGGAGGAGGTACTGCAGTCTGCTCCTGCTGCTGCTGCTGCTCCTATGTTACTTCCTCGTCACAGGTTCCCTGTGCATGCTCCATCTTCGCATATGTGAGTTTATCGAATATGGAGACGAGTGATAAACTGTTTATGACTGATGTCCATGGGTACATTGAAGTGAAGAAAGATATGGGATCGAAGTGTCCTAAATTGGAAGGAGTTGCTGGGTGGTTTACTCATGAGATAAAGAATCAAATGGTTCCAATTAAATCGTTTGTTCTTCATAAAAGCATAGAGAGTGATTAACATAATGCCAGTTTTCAAATGATGCGGACTTAGACATGAAATTCCACAAAAATACACGATTCATAAAATGAGGCAAAAAACGAAAATAGGGTGACATGGCAGGACGGCCCAAGTCAAAATGAGAGGGAGTGAGTAGGGTATCCCTGATGGTGTCAAACTGAGTCTGCTGGTGCAACTCAAGAAAAGTAGATCCAACAAAAGGACAACCAAGAATCTTAGTCAAAACATCCGCATTGACCAAAACTTTTATCCCGTAGACGTTCGAGGTCAACTCGATGTTGGCACCTTCACTTATATCTTTGAGATTGGCATAAAATAGGTGACATGCCATAGAATCAACACCAGGAATGTGACTATGTATGGAACCCGCATAAAAGTTCCGCTCAAGCAATCACAAAATCTGATGGTATGCAATTTTTTTTGCGAATCCCAGGGAAAATAGATTCGAAATAAGTGAAGTCAACAGGTCTACCGACATGCGGAGAGAATTTCACAAACAATGAGCATCGATCACGAGCAGCCTCGGTAATGAAAAAGTGATCGAAAGTATCATCACGATGACTAGAAGAGCTACGGGCACATTTAGGTGCCATGGTGAAGTGCTGGAAAACACGGTTGGTCGCTCAAAAATTTTGATTGGTCAGCCAAAAAAGAACCAGACATTTGGTGCATCAACCAAGGGGTTTGATCGATCAAAAGACCTCAGACCGGAAAAAAGAGTGTTTGACCAGATGGTAAATTCAGGTATGCTACACGATTTCGCAAGAAAAATACACAATCAAGATCAAACAAATGAGAGTAAGTCAAAGCACATTATAAACACAAGAAAAATCCAAAGGAATGGATGTATTCAAGGCTTAGAATGTACCGAGATCGGACCAAAGTTGGTCGATCAAAACGGAGGCCAGATGGAGGACGTACGAGGAGGTCGAAGTCGCGCAAGCACAGAGGTGCGAGGAGACAAGCGAGCACGCACTCATGAGGACCGGTGCATGGTTGACCTACGCACGGAGGTGGCTTGTGTGAAGAGATCGGCGACGGCGGAGTTGGTCGATCAGACGATGAAAAGAAGAGAAGTGGGGTCGGGTATGTTTTGAGAAGTGGGGACCAAAGGATTTTGTATAGTAAAAAAATAGGTGTATGGGGTAAAAAAATGAGGTGTTTTATAGAGAAGGTGATTAGTAAAATAGGTAAATACACTTAAGGCAACTAATCACATAGGTTAGAAACAGTAAAAGAGGATTGCGAACGCGAAACGAGGAAGCGAATTCGCAATCTTCGAAAAGAGAAACCGCCAATTTTGGTCGATCAAAAGTGGTTTTTGGTTGATCAAAACTAGAAGTGATCGATCAAAATAGGTAATTGGTCGATCAAAGTTTGAATGTTTGGAGGGAAAATTCCCGCCCAAATAGATTGGTTGATCAAAAATTTCGATTGATTGATCAAAAGTCAAAGTTGTGGTGGGAAAATTCCCACTAGGCAAATTCAAGTTTTGGTCGATCAAACAAGAGTATTGATCGATCAAAGGTTGGTCGATCAATTTTAGAAAATTGATCGATCAAAACAGTAAAAGAGTCATTTATTTGGCCAATTAATTAAACTCTTTTAATCTAGATAAACCTAGTGAATGACAAATCTGATTAAACCTATCTTTTGGTAGTGATTTTGTGAATATATCAGCTAGCTGATTTTCTATGTTAACAAATTCTAAATTGATATCCCCTTTTAAGACATAATCTCTAAGAAAGTGTTTCCTAATATCTACATGTTTTGTCCTAGAGTGTTGTACTGGATTCTTTGAAAGGTTAATAGAACTTGTGTTGTCACACAAAATCTTGTTATTCTTATAAGATAAACCAAAGTCTTGTAATGTTTATTTCATCCACAATAATTATGAACAAGTTAAAAATGCTGCTACATATTCTGCTTCAGTTGTGGATAGTGATACAGTATTTTATTTTCTAGAGAACCAAGCGACTAGGGAATTTCCAAGAAATTAACAAGTTCCACTAGTGCTCTTACAGCTTGTGAAGCTACCCACATAGTCAGCATCACAAAAGGAATATAATTCAAATGTGTCTGACTTCAGATAAAAAAGTCCTAAGTCTTGCGTGTTGTTTAGATATCTAAGTGTTCTTTTAACAGCATGTAGATGTGATTCTTTATGGTTTTCTTGAAAGCGTGCACACAAACAAGTACAAAAAAGAATGTCAGGTCTACTTGCAGTTAAATATAGTAAAGATCCTATCATGCTTCTGTATAGTTTTTCATCTAATGATTTACATGTGTCATTAGTTTTCAATTGAGTAGAGGCTGTCATCGGTGTTTCTTTACCTTTGACTTTATTCATCGAAAATTTCTTCAATATCTCTGCTGTGTATTTTGTTTGAGATATGAAGATTCTGGAGGATATCTGATCAATCTGAAGACTTAGGAAGAACTTGTGTTCTAACATCACGCTCATCTCAAATTGATCGTGCATTACCTTTTCAAAGTCTTGGCAAAGTAGATCACTAGTAGCACCAAAAATGATATCATCTACATATATTTGAATTATTAAGAGATCATTTTCTTTTCTTTTGGTAAATAAGGTTGGATCTATTTGACCAATTTTAAACTTATTGTCTATTAAATGTGCTTTTTATCTATCATACCAAGCTTGTGGAGCTTATTTTAGACCATATAATTCTTTGTTTAATTTGTGTATGAGTTCTATATGATTTGGATCTTCAAAAGTAGGAGTTTGTTTAACAATGACTTCCTCTTTGATGAATCCATTTAGAAATGCACTTTTGACATCCATTTGGAAGAGTTTGAATTCCATATGGGCTGCAAAAGCAAGCAACATTCTAATAGATTCTAGTCGAGCAACAGGTGCATATGTTTCATCAAAATCTATTCCTTCTTCTTGATTGTATCCTTGAGCCACAAGTCTAGCTTTATTTCTAACTATATTTCCTGATTTATCAAGTTTGTTCCTAAAAACCCACTTGGTTCCTATAATGGTTTGTGATTCAGGCTTTGAAACAAGTTCTCATACTTGATTTTTCTTAAATTGATTTAGCTAATCTTCCATAACAATAATCCAACAGTTATTTAAGAAAGCTTCCTTAACATTTTTAGGTTCTAATTGAGAAACAAAGGCTGTAAAGGCTAGTGTGTTAAGGGAAGATCTGGTTTGAACTCCTTTTGACAAATCTCCTATTACCGGTTCTTTAGGATGATCTTTCACAAAAGAGATATCTTTGGGTAGTTCATTAGCAATATTCTCTTCTGGAATGTTCGATGGATCATGTACTAGTTCATCATCATCAATCATAGAAGATTTAAGTTGAACTAATGTTTCATTAAATGATACATGCATGGTTTCCTCAACAACAAAATTCTTCTTATTAAAGACCCTATAGGCTTTACTTTTGGTTGAATAACCTAAGAAAATCCCTTTTGAGCTTTTAGCATCGAACTTATCAAGATTATCTTTAGTGTTAAGTATAAAGCATCGACATCCGAAAATCTTGAAGTAGGAAATTCTAAGTGTTCTCCCATGATAGAGTTCAAAAGGTGTCTTCTTTATAATTGGTCTGATTAAAGTTCTATTTTGGATATAGCAAGCATTGTTTACAGCCTCAGCCCAAAAATATCGAGGCAGCTTTGACTCGCACAGTATTGTGTGGGTACACTCTTGCAAAGTCTTATTTTTTCTCTCAACTACACCATTCTGAAGTGCATCTCTAGGGAAGGCAAAGTCATGTTTGATTCCAAATTGATCACAAAAATTTGAAAAAGATTCATTTTCAAATTCTTCATCATGATCACTCCTAATCGTAATTACCTCAGATCCTTTCTCATTCTGTAATCTTCTAACTAGTTTGCTAAAAGCATCTATTGTTAAGCCTTTACTTTTTAAGAATGATACCCAAGTAAATCTAGAGAATTCGTTGATGAGAGACCCATCATGGCTTTTAATTACCCCTAATTAACGAGTTTCCCTAGTTAATTAGCTAGAAATATGCATATATAAGGGTTAATTATGTAATAAGGGACAAATCATTAAAGGACCTTAAAATAAGTTTAAAATGTTAAATTATAAGTTAATTAATATTATTAATAATTTAATTAATAAATAGACTCGAAATACCATTAATTAGTTACCTAATTAATATCTTATTTAATTTAAATATAACTTAAGACCTAAGTCTTAAATAACTTAAGTTAATAAGTAAATAAATATAAATAAATGGGTCAAAAATGTGAATACATGGCTTTAATATAATATTTAGCTAATTTATAATTATATATAAAAATTGGAAAAGAATTAAATTAAAATTAACTTAGATGGCCTTTGTTTACATTTTAGTCCCTATATTTCTTTGCATTTGAGTCATTTCCTTTCACCTAGGTCTTTAGCTTTCTTCGTATTTAGGTCCCTACGAGAACCATCTTCTTCTTCATTTCTTCTTCAGCCACTTGAACGACTGACGTTTGGCGGTGATGTCACCCTCCGATGACCGCTCATCTGTTGCCATTCCACCCTTGCGAAGCTTCTGAAGCTTGCGCTCACCTCCTCAAATCCATCCACCGGTTCGGATTATTCATAAATCCTAGTTAGGTATAGGTGTTAACCTCACTGGCGTCGGAGACGACGTCGGAGGTTAAGCTGCACCTAGACGCAAACCTGTCCGAATTCAAACCCCTTAGCCATCGCCAAACCCTATAAATACCCCTCGAATTCTTTGATTTGAGTGGTTAGCTCCCTACCCTCTTCCCCAACTGCAGCTAACTGATAGGTCATTCTTCCTACTCTAGCGACCATTTCCCATCTCCGTCCTATTCCTCTGATCATCTCCACTAGCTTCCAATCTCCCCCATCGTCCGCTGCATCCTCTGACGAAGTGCTGACGCCAGGCTTCGCTTCCACGCCACAAAACCGCCCACCGGAGCTCTTCCCCCAACCTTTTGATTTCATCGTCCATTAAGAACCTTCTACGGAGACTCCTCACCTCCTTCGTCTAAGTAATAGTAGGATTAGGCTTAGGTAAGTGTAGCGTAGCTTAGTTCAGTAGACTAGGAAGTTAGTTAGGTTTAAATGTTCAATTTGTTTGCCATCTTCCTCAGCTCTGACGAGCTCTTTGAGCTCGTCTGGGCCACTCTTTTGCCATTTTTAGGCACTGATCACCTTCCTCTCCTTATCATGATTTCATAGCACTGCTTTTCCCTCATTTCTATCAGCTTTATCGCCTAGATCACTTCTACATTCACCGGCGACCTCTGCTGTCCACGGTGGAGGTCTTCGAGCTTAGAACACACTCGCTGGGGCCCTCCATCACCTATCCGTAATCTAAGGTTCCAATCCTATACCTAATTAGCATAATTAACTTATAGTAAGTAAACACCTAATTCCGTTCCAACTTTCGAGCTCTCTGTCAATGGAGAGCTCAAAAAAGTTCCTCCACCTAATCAATCCCCCAGAGAGCATCGCAAGATTCTGTTGAGCCTTAGCCCTCACTCAATTGAGTGAGATGGCTGACTCTGAGTTCGTGCGAACTCAGAGATTAAGTTTTCTAAATTCCCTGATGAATCCTTAATTCGATCATCAATTAGACAAATTGATGAGCTCCTAAGGTTCCTTGTGACCTCAGGAAGCTCTTAAGACTTTTAATGATCTGTTTCTTAAGGTTTTGATCTCTGAAACTAATTTCTAGACTCACCGGAGCTCACCGCCCATGAATTGACCTGAGAAGCTCTAGAGTACACTTATAAGGTTTCAAGATTAATTTTCTGTGGTTTAATTTGTGCTTCACCATTTGGAGTACTTGTTTGATCTGTGTCTTCTCCAACTCCGACAAAGTTGGAGAAGCTGTTCTGTTAGGATTAAGACTTTGAAAATAGGTTTAAAAGCTTACACAGAACCTATAGAAGCCATCCTTGATCTCTAATTACTTTGAGAACTCTTAGGTTGTTCCACCGAACAAACCCCATTTAGAGTTCAGGCGATGAAGCTTGAAGCCCTAGTGAATCTGATCAAAACTAGGTTTTGAGGCTCTGAATCAATTTCTGAGGCAAAATAGAGTCGACCTAGGGTGTGAATTTGGTCTGAGGGAGTTCAATTTGGAAAGTCAACTTTAGGGTAATTTTGGTCAACTACAGGCCTGATTTGAGGTTTTCATGATCAATTCTTCTGTTTAACGAGATGATATACTTGCTGGGATGATGTCGAATCTATGAGAGTCGATTGAAAGGTTTTTTATTGAGGATTTAGGGCATGTTATGTTACTGTCCAGTATGGGTTCTTTAGAATCGATTACTGAGTTCGTTGAGTTTTTGGCGAGATTTAAATGCTAAATTTGCCCAGATCAAATCTTAGCATCCTGCAGAGGTTGTTTAATTCTCTTTGTAAGGTTGTTATCTCTTTGTCGAGCTGTTCTGAGCTCAAAATGGAGCTTTGAAGCTCCTAAATGAGATCTAAAGCTCATATCTCTTTCTACAGCTTCCCGAAGCTCTCCTCCTTAACCATTAGATGCAAAATCACCTACTGAAGAATCCCAGGACCTCATATGGAGGTCAAAAGCTCTCCCTCAAGTCCTTAGACCTGATTTCATCTTCTACAGGCCTTGATTGGCCATGCAAACCTCCTAGCTTCGCCCTTCAAATAAATGGGCTAGACCTAATCTGAACACCAAATTGATGTTATAATCCTGTAGAGCATACTAAGGGCTTTCGATCGAGCCTTTGCTCGATTGAAACCATCAACGAAGTCGGCCGGAATCACCGACCGAGGTTCGGCCAGAACCTGGGAAACAAAGTCCCACATCGGTAAATCTGAAGCACGAGCACTGGAATATTATGATTTTGTGCTTAAGCTTTCTCGGTCGTCAACGCAAGGCGCGAAATGAAACTAGCTTGGGCACGGGTGCGTGCGATGCATGTGCCTACGCATGTGTGTGTGTGTGCGCCTGTGGGTGTATGGGCCCGAGAGTGGGCGTGTGTGGGCCTAGGAGGTCGATTACTATGCATGAGCCTAAATTGAATAAAATCCACCGATTAAAGAACTAGGCCCGAGTTCAAGTAGGGTCTGGTCCCGCCCATTAGGTGCTGTGTATCCCAGAATGTGCTTGGGCCGCCCATTAAACATTAAATTTTATAAATTGAAGATTAAATGGGTTAAGTGTTCGTAAAATTGGCTAAGTGTGGACATAAGACAGTGAAGAGCTAAGGAGGAAAAGATTAAAGGGAGAACAAAGAATGCTTAAGGAGAATTAAAAGAAGATGAGAAGAATTAGAAGAAAAAGAAAGTGAGACAGGGTAAAGGAAATGATAAAGAAAGCGAGAGAGAGAGAGAGAGAGGGAGGATTGAAGATTAAGAAAGAAAGAAAAGAAGAATGAACAAAGGCAGAGAGAAGAGAAAAAGAGAAATTCTAAGGGGCTGAAGAAGGAAGAAAATGAAGAAGGATAATCAAACATCCGATCTTCTTGTTAGATGTCTAATTTATGCTTTCATTACTATAACATGTTTCCTCTTGTTATTTTGAGCTTAAATGATGAAAGAAGGCATTTGCACTCATTTGATTAGCCTTTTCTTGCCTTAATCTTTTGTAATTAGATGTAGTTGTTATAATAAACATATTTACTTTGTTTTTAATGACAAATCACATGTGTAAATATGTTCTCTATTCATGGAATGTTGCATGTGCTAATTTGATTAATTCTTGTGCAATGTTCATAGGCTTAAAGTATTCTAATTTAATATTTAGTCAATTAATTTATTCTTAATTATTCCTTAGCAATTAATTATGAATTAAGATTAAGTTATACCTCCCAGTGAACGACCTATACTCAACCAGTTAAAAAGAATTTAAAAATCTAAAATGTTAAGTTAACTTGACCCTATACTACATAACCGACATAAAATCAAGTTAACCTAAGTTACTTTCTCATGCAATTAATTAAGTCTAAATAACTTAATTAACTATGTTGAGGATTTAACCGATCATTTTAATGGCATCATTGCCAAGGAGGTAACTATAATTTAAATTCACTATTATTTTTAGTTTGTAAATATTTCTTTTTACTATTAGTTTTGTATGTTTTGTTTTCTGTCTTCTTTTCAGGATTACCTTTGCGAGTATTCTCAGGAAAGGAGGCGTGTTTTCTGTTTCTATTTTCCGACCATTATACGTACCATTGTGAGTATTTTCTTTACTTTGTCTTTGGTGTTGTTTGTTTGTTGTATTTAGGTTAAAAAAATAAAAAAAATACAAAAAAATATGCATACCTATCTTATTAGCAGTAGCATATTTTAGGCATATACTCTTAGGAGTACATATCTGCTACTATTCAAAATCTGACTCGGGATTTTTCTACTATTTTTCTCGCATCAGTGGGAAAACACACGCAAAACCCGAGTAGATCCCTGTCATTGGATAATTAACAAGACCATATTTTTGTTCGAAATTACCTAAAAAGCGGTCACCTTACTTCTTCCAATCATTTTTTTGTGAAAAGATTAAGTAAGAAGAGGACAATTAAAATTTGTGACTCAATCTGTTTGCAGAATGCATGCGGGTTTTTATGCTTTTGTCTGTTGTATGCTATCGCGCACACAACGTGATCACTAAAGCCACATGAGTCTGATTTTTCTACTTCTCTTTGCACCTCTTAAGGCTTTGGTCGAAACACCTCTTAAGGCTTTGGTCGAAGATCAACAAGTCTGTCTTACTACTAAGCCTCGAGGAGCTTGTAGTGAGCGGTCTCAATCCTAGACCTTAGACCTTTGAGCCTTAAGGATACGCACTTGCTTAGAAACGGGTTTAGGATGCGTATTTTGATACTAATATTATACTTGTTTGCGTCCAAATTATTTTTGCGTATTCTACGACTCTCTTCTTTCCTTTGAAAGAAGAGAAAAATCCATTTTTTGCATTGTTTTCGGGTCTTGTTTGTCGTCGTTTTCATTGGTGTAAGTGTGCCTTTGCACATTCTTTTGGTTTATGCATGGGAGGCGATTCCTAAAACTGCCTCTCGTATCTCCGTTGATAGGTATTCCTAAGCCGGTTGCACTGAAGCAACCAATAATTTTCTCGTTTGATTCATTTGCTTTTTCTGCATTTAATCCTATGGGCCAAATGCAAAACCAAAATATCGAGATCCCTTCCTCTTCTAGTCAGTGGGAGATGCCACCTTTTGATGTCCATTAGGCGCTCCTAAGCTAGAATCTTCAAATGCTCGAGTAGAACCGTTAAATTA
The DNA here is from genome assembly GCA_037157565.1 of Thalassia testudinum. Taxonomy (NCBI): domain Eukaryota; kingdom Viridiplantae; phylum Streptophyta; class Magnoliopsida; order Alismatales; family Hydrocharitaceae; genus Thalassia; species Thalassia testudinum. The sequence continues at coordinate 142,792,458 of JAZHRO010000036.1, forward strand.
ATATGTTCATGGCTGCTCTTCAAATTTTGCAGAACCTACAACCCGTCCTCCACCTCGACTTGAGGCGAGTTTTGAAAACCCTGATTTACCGAACCCTCGTCCTAGGCCTCTACTCCGCGACTATTATAATCCATCAAATGCACAAGTAAAGCCTAATGTTAGGATTCCCGTTGAGGAAAACGGCACAGAATTAAAGCCAAATATTATAGGCCTAATCCCACACTTTCATGGATTTGCATCCGATAATCCATTCCAACATATCAAAGATTTAAAAAATCTATCTCAGACTCTTGGTTCTTGAAATCAAAGTCGGGAAATCCTATTAATGAAGATGTTCTCCTTCAGCCTTAAGGGCAAGGCTGCCTACAGGTATAGGACTATATCACGACCAATCTTGACTTGGGCTGAACTCGACTCCACATTTTTGAATAAAATTTTTCCTATTGGTCGAACCAATGCATTAAAGCGAGCCATCACTACCTTCTCTGAAAATCAAGGAGAACCAATTCATGAAGCGTGGGAACGCTTCCATGAATTACAAAGGAAATGCCCACATCACGACATCCCTCACTAGCAACTAATGCACATCTTTTATTATGGATTACAAGAGGGCATTCGCAATCTGGTCGATGCCTCTTGTGAAGGGAATTTCTTAAATCGTGACGTAGAATCCGCCTCAGAACTGTTTGAAGGGATGGCGGAAAACACTATCAACAATGCATCCATGTCGCAATTCACGTGGGGCACCAATACAATGCATCAAAATGCGCAGAAGGGCATTCACGAGATCAGGAATCCGTTCAGTTCCAAGGATTTAAAGATCATAGCAAAGAAACTAAACAAGGTCGATATCGTAGCGAAGCATCTCGATGAAGTCAGAAACACGATGACCTCTTATGCCTCTTCTCACTACGTAGAATCCCGCGTGTTTACCTGTTTCGCAAAGTCCCGCGGGGAGGGAATTTGTGAATTATTTGGATTCCAGAGATCCATCTTCCTTGGATTTTCTATCTACTCCAGCACCAACCCAAGGAGGGACCTTTGTCCCACAATCTTTCCCACACTTTTCCCCACCCTTTCCTGTTGCAGAAAACATGTCTCATCCTTTTGATTTACACGCCATCCAGGAAAACACTCCAAGATCAAATCCTTATTGTAATACCTATAATCCTAGAAGGAGAAGCCACCCAAATTTCTCTTGGGCTGATCAAAATCAAAGACCATCTTATCTAAATCAGACCCATCAAAACCCGCCTTCATTGCCTTCTCAGCAACTGAATGCGAGGCCCAATCCTGCGAGTATGCAAAATTACTCTGGGCCAAATAGGGATACGCAGCTCGATCAGATTTTACGAGCTGTTACAAAGAGTCAGCGACAAAATGCTGAAGCTCGTGCTGAGGAATAACGGCAATGTTTGGCAGAACTGGCTAATCTCAGGGGCTAGATCACGCTTTTAGCTGAGTCTCATCAGCAGGTACTCTTCCATCTCAGCTAATTCCAAATCCAAGGAATCTACAAAGCCCTAGGAAACATCAGGGCCAAGTACACTTCATCAATCAAGACTTTGATTCTAATCAAAACCCGTCCTCTATACTTCCTAAAAATAATTCACCAAACCCGCATCAGTAGCCTTTGTTATATCAAAATGACCCACCTATTATTGAGAATCAAAATTGACTCTACTGATCTTCTGAACTTGTTTGGAATCACTTTTCAGATTGCCTCAATCTTTGACATCCACATCTCAACCCAAATCAGATCTACTCTTCACGAGATCCACTCTAAGCTTTCTAAGATTTTAAGTGGGAATCTGATTTTGGTTCTACAAGATCTATTTTAGGCAACCTTAGAATGAGTTTTACTTGGGTGGTTTTATCTGTTTTCCTGTTTTCTTTGAACTAATTCTTCCATAACTCATTTGATTTTACCTTACATATTCTTTATAGGAGTTCTTTACTAGGGTTTACGCCTAGCTGAAGGCATAAAACTTAGCACCTTGTATATAGCTGTTTCATGTTTTCTACACTTTTCTCTACACATACACTCGAATCTATACCTGAATTATCACTTATTTTACACTGATTACCTTCACTTAGTTCGACTGGCTACTCTGACCTTCGGTCAGAATAGAGATTGTCTACGCAGAGATCTTTGATCTCCTCTATTCGACTCCTTCCGTCACCCTACACTAAGTGAAGTGTAATATCTTTTCCACCCTTCTTACAATAAGGACATTGTAATATTTTGGCTTTGGGGGGTGTGAAAGTGACATTTTCACTTCAAGTGTATTTGTAGAGAAAATAAAAATATAAAAACACAAACAAATGAAATATCCACAAAATTATAAAAAATAGAAGTACCCAAAATTAAAAAAGGTTAGAAAAGTCAAAAATACCCTAAAAATTTGAAAAATTTTGAAAAATTCATAAAAATTTGAAAACTTTGTAAAGCATAAAAACAAAAATATATAAATATAAAAATTAAAAAACTACAGAATCATAAAAATAATAAAGGGGTTTTGCATTTATAATAAAGAAGAAAAAGAAGAAGATACCAAAAATATATTTATACTTAATTATATTAGCAATTAAGAGATTAATTTTGCTTTTAGGTCAGAAACCAAATATATATATATATATATATATATATATATATATATTGCAAATAATATTTTATAATAGCATTGAATCCTTATTTAGATTTTTACTTAAATAATCCTTTCAAAACACACATCAGTTTGCGAAATTTTGAATGTAATTTTGTTTAAGTTAGAGTCTGAAACCTAAGGATCTATTTTTTTCTGCTCTTTACCCTGAAATAAAGTAACTAAGGTGTATTAAGTTTAAAACTTGAGTTTTGGAATTAAATTGTAACTTTCTTTCTCAATTAGACTAAGTAAGTCCTTTCTCTTTTTAACATCTATTTTTACCACCAAGTTAAGTGAAAAGGCCAGATATTCAAAGTTAATTAAGTAAAGAGTTGGTAGAATCTTAGTCTTAAGGTCTATCGGGCTATAATTAGCTTAATCAACTTAGGACATTCATCTAGACTTGGCGAGTTGTGTCTTGACAGATCCTGTGGGAGGAAACTAAGAATTTAAAGGACCTGAGAGTGAGTGGCTTTGCTGTCCAAGCTCTGGTTTGAGAGCTAAGTAACCTAAGCATCCAAAATTCACACACGTAGAGTTGTCTTGTTGGCATCTGAGACTGCGAAAACATAGAGGTTAAGAGATCGATTCTAAATCCTTTTTAGTCCAAGGATTTTCGCGGGGCAGCTCTTGAAAGGGTGAAGGATGTGCTACTCACCTAGAAAAAGGAATTGGAGTATTATGTTAGCATAAAAAATGAGAAAATAAATATAAATAAATAAATAAATAAACAATAAAACACCCTACTGTTAAGCACCTCACTACAAATGGGTGCTTATGCAGTTTTATCTACCAAATAAAGCATCTTGGTACGAATGGATGTTACCCTTCCTTCCATCAAATAAAAGAACACCTCACTACATATGGGTGTTCTATCCTATAGAAAAGAGTTGAAAAAAATATATAGAGATAAAAATTAGGAATAAGAGACCTAGTGGTCCATTGGGGAGATATACACAAAAAGTGTTGACCTCGGGATGAAAAAATGGTGAGGAGAAAGCAACCAAATCTGAGTAAGGCCAGGCCAAAGGCTTGAATTGAAATAACCTAGATTGGAAATTGATGTCTTAAGATCTGGTTTTTTGCAACTTTGGATGCCTTTAGGACAATTCTCTTCACAAGTACGGATGCTTTAAAATCATAGCTACTAAACCTTTGTATTGGGCAGTGAAGCCTAAGAAATCGAGTTTTGAGGACTTGCAGATGAGGCCTAAAGGAGAAAGATTGACAAAACCCTAGCTCTAGAAGTCTGTCCTTGGTATTGTGGGCTGGTAGATTAAGGTTTTACCACTCTGAGTTTGGTTAATAATGAGTGTCTGGCTAATTTGTTAAAACTCAGGCTGATAAAAATCAGATTTCATAACTTAAGGACTAACTTAAGTCCATTGAGTTTTTGAGTTAAAATTTAATTTCCAACTCTTGAGTTTTGTTTTCTTAAAACACTTTTAATTCTGAGTTTCTAAGGTTTAGAGTGATTACAGAAAATAAGTGGTTTTCGATATTTTGATTTTTGATAAAATTCCCGTCAAAAACTCTATTTTTTTAGTGTGTGTTTTGGGAAGGGTATTTAAGTTTTTAAGTCTACGTAAAGAGATTTTCGCAGAATGCTCTGCAAATTTATGGATACTAATTTATATATACATAAAAATCTAAAAAAAATTGAATATCCAAAATTCTGACCTAAGCATTCCTCTACTTAGTTATTATTTATAATAATTTAAATCATGGTGTTCAAATCATCATATTTCTGGTTAATTTTGCTAGGGACTAGCAGTACTTTGGCTTGGGGGTAGTCAATTATGAATAAACAGTATTTGCACCCCCTTAGGCTTTCGGATTTGGTTGGTCCAAACAAGTTTAAGTGAAGTAGCTCTAAGGGAAGAGAAGTGTTAACCATCCTTTTTGGTTTAAATGAATTTTTGGTTTGTTTACCAACTTGACAAGAATCGCAAACTTTACTTTTCTTGAAGTTGATCTTTGACATTCCTTTGACAAGTTAATGTTTCACAAGTTTACTAATGTTGCCCATGTGAACATGACCTAGTCATTTATGTCAAAGTGTAGCTTCTTCGTCAGATACGACTAGACATTCAAGACTATCGTACTTGTCAAAGTTTATAGTGTAAATGTCTTTATGTCCATTTCCTTTAAGAATAATTTGTTTTGTTTCTTTGTTACGAATTTTAAAACCTTTTAATGTGAATATGATTTTATTTCCTTTATCACATATTTAGCTTACACTTAATAAATTATATTTTAAACCTTTAACTACATGCACATCATCAAAAGAGGTAGAAGAGTTACTAATTTGGCCAATACCACTAATACGACCCTTGTAGTTATTCCCAAACGTGATTGTACCACCTTCCTGATGGTTGAGTGTTGAATCTACGGGTTACTATGCTATCGTATTTGGTTTTTGAAAAACCTGTCGTTGTAGTTTGAAAGCGAAGAACTCGTGTTCAATAAATAAAATTTATACAGTAATAGAAATCCCGAGTCGAACTTAGGGAGGCGGACGTTTGATTAAAAAAATACGTTTGTTTTATTTGTCACGAAACAGAATAATTGATTAGAAACTATCTATCTATTTACAATAAATAGAAGAGAGAAAGAGAATATTACAAACAAAAACAAAAGATGTAGAATGAACATGGAATTCATTATCAAAGATATTGTTCGTTACACTACTCATTACAACTAGAAAGAAGAAAATGATTACGCTAGAAAGCAATAAATCTACTCTGGAAAGCATTAAACAGAATGGAGAGAGAGATATCCTCCTCGACGGTCGCTCAAAGGACGAACCAGATGGGACGACGCCTGGAAGACGGGGAACGGAGCAGGACGAAGGAGGACGAAGCAGGAAGAACGGGAACGGGGCAGCACGTCATTATTGTCGTGGGATCCACTTCCAAAATGGGGGCGAAAATTTGACTTTATCTCTTGAGAAGAATCCTGGGTGTGGGACAAGCTTCTCTTGAGCTTTGGAGAGGGAGAGAAGAGAAGGAAGGGATGAGAATTTCTTATGGAGGGGGTCTCCTTTTATAGTTGCAAGGAGTGAGGGTAATTTGGTCTTTTTAATTTGAAAAACATTAATTCAGGACCTTTAGTGACGGATAAATCCGTCACTAAAGATCCGAACGTGGCCTTCGTGGGCGACGCTCACACGGCCCCTCGCCTCTCGCGCGTGAAATGCTCATTCATGTTCCTGAAATCTCGGTCATTCGATCATGAGATCAAACAACTGAGATGCATCCCCGCCGTGCCTTAACCTCACGCTCGCTTGTGTCTGAACCCGTATTACGCGCGAGCGTCTGATGGAGTGTGAGCGCTATCGAGCGCTTCCAGCCGCTCGATCGTGATCGAGCGCTCAATCGCGCCTCCTCGCCACGTCTCAGCTCCCGCTCCACAAGGCTCGAATGCTCGCCTCCTCATCGCGCAAGCGCATTCGACCAACGCGCTATCAGCGCTTCTATGTTGCACTTATGATTTGTGTGCGCACGCCCACAGCCGTTGGATGATCATCCAACAACGGAGAAGCGATGATCAGATCGAGGAAGAGAGGGTGCGGCGGGTGTAGCGGTTTAGATGGCACCACGTGGCTCCATCTTGGCCGTCCATCTTCTGGATGATGTAGATGGTGCCACAGTTGTCGGATTGAGTCGATTTTCGCGTCATTAGGCTACGATCGTCGATCCAAATCTATCCGTGCGGTCGGATTTTTCATCTGAAGTGCGAATTCACACCATCTTGGCCCTTGATCTTCTAGGGTTCCTTGATCTCTATCTGATGCTACAGATGTCGGATTAGGGCGATCTTGGAGTCGTTGAACTCCAATCGTTGCCCTAATCGAATCTGTACGGTTGGATCTTCAATACGAGGCCTCGATAAAAATTTGCCCTGTCTCTGAACATAAGACGAGACAATTAAACTCTATTTTATTCAAACTAATGTAAATTCAAGATGATGTATGCTATGCAATATTTATAGTATGTAATGCAATTCTATGCTTAAGAACATGCATAAATAAACATCTTATGTAATATAAACTTGTTTATATCACACCCCCATGCCTATCTTTTTCTAATCCCTAGCAAAAATTATATGCTATTTATAAAAGAATTCGGTTGGATTATTTGGGCATGAGTTATTTCCAATCATTAAGAAAATGTTTACCTAGGATCTGTACTTTCAAAGACGCAACAGTGCCCAGGTATCTGCCAAAATGCAGACCACCTCAAGCCCTTGCCTTATTCAAAGAAAATTTTATTTTTCTCTTTTTCTTCTTTTCTAATTTTTTTTATTTTTGAGTTTAGGGTTTAAGACTTGCTTTCTACAGCCATTCAACTCACATAAGATTTGATGAGAACCCTAAGTTCTAAGCATCTTATTGTGAATGTGATAGACTCGTTAATCGGGAATTAGAACGGACTTCGGATTTCTATGCCTCTCGGTGACCTTAAAAATAGAGTTCTGCCTAAAGGTTTATCTTTTCAACCGGTAGCTTTCTCCCTACTTTTATTTTTATGGGGTCAACACAACGGTGAATCTAGTGTATATTTCCCCGATTTATTCTACTTCTCCGCTTCTTCCTAAATGTTTTGGGAATTTTAAGTGCATTTCTTGAGCTGGGTTATGGACAACCGATCGATGAGCTGTTACCACCGACAACTTGCCAGCCATACTCATGCGGCGAAGTGTGGTTTATTTCTTTTGTTTTATTTTTTCTTCTTTTCTCCTTTTCTTTTTCTTTTCTTTTTGACTTTCTTTTTCTCTTTTTTTAAGTAGGTGGCTTCCCTAGTCTAAGATTTACCTAAAGGCAGCAAGAAGAGAATGGTCCAGTGAGTGGGCTCTGGACAACCTACCTATGGGTTGTTACCCATGATAACTTGCCAGCCATATCACTCTAGAAGGTTCATTAGCTACCCAATTTCCATTAAAACTGTCGAATAACGAGTCAGTGATAAGATAGTGTGTAGATGCTTTAGACTTATGGTTCCCTCAAATCAAAGAGTGGGTTGATAAGTCATGTACTTATCACCCAAACTTATTTACTCAAATTAAAATAGAATTAGGTTGGTGAGGACTCAAAAATCAAATCCACATTTTAGTGGATACACGGGCTGATTAAGCCCAAAGACCTGAAGGGTCTTCGTGTTTGGATCCTAATGTAATATTTCCTAAGATTGAAAATTTTCTTAAACCCAAGTTCTCTTTTCTAATTCCAAATTTTTTTTAATATATATAAATAAAAGAAAATAAAACGAATCTACGAAGCTAACGAATAAATTCAGAGATGAATATCCGCCCCCCACATGCCTATATAATGCATTGTCCTCATTGTATTAAAAAGACATAAAACAAAGTGGAATAGAGTAGAAAGCACCTGAATTGTGTGAATGTCGGGTCCGCTCCACGATAAAACTGAAAAAAACTATATATGTGCTAAATTTAGTGCCTTCAGCTAACCACACTATACAAAGAAGCGAAATAAAGAATTCACAAGTGCAGGTCAGAATCAGAATACAAAAAAGAAACCTCTGACCTACCAACAGATGTTCACAAATGTGCACCAGATTGTGGGGTAGACCCATACCCCATAATCGAGAATATCTAAGGTTCTGGATAAAAATTACCTAAAACCAAAAATTAGTATGCAAGCGGGGTTGGGCCTGCAATTTATGAGGATGCCACCCAAGACCAAAGAGTCGGGTTACAGAGAAGTCGATATCAAAAGGATAATCAATGAATGTGTGCTTGGGTTGGACATCCTCAAAACAAATGTCGTAAGGGTCCTGGTTTGATGGTTTCAGATGAATTGGAACCCTTAGACGTGGTCTTCTACTTCCTCCAGAGTTTGCTTCCCAAATCAAAATTTCCTTGCTCCTATCCTCCTCATTCAGAATGTTAAATTCTGGGACCTCCTGCATATTAATCACCCCGTCTGAAATTTTCAAGTCTAAAAGATGTGGCTGAATCAGAATTGACTTGGGTCTAATTATCTCAGAAACAGAATTTTCGATAGCTCAATGGGGTGTAATTGACAATCTGGGCATTAGATTGAATCCTCCAGAAAATGCAATTCTGAATCCGTAATGTGAGCCCCAATAAGATCAGTTTCCTCAGTTATTGGGCTATTAAATGATTATCAGATTCCTCAGGCCCAATTGTCTCACAGAAATCGTGTTCTGTTAACTCGCGTGAGACTTCGCAAATTAAATCTTCACCATCAGAATCAAAGAAATCAAAATCTGTATTAATGTATGTCCCAAAATCATCTATCACTTTCTGATCCATGGAGACATACGTTTCCTCGTACCCCGGCTCAAGGATTTCAGGTGAAGAAATGTTACGAACAGGGCATCAGGCGTCATTTAAGACTTCTGGGAAGTGGCCCAGACGTCTGGAAGACTTCCCAGACGTCTAGTATTAAATTTTTTCAGCGTACGGGTTCGCGTCTGCACGCATGCACGCGCAGACTGAACCTGCCGCCCACCTTCTTCTCTTTCCTCTCGCTCCCTGCAGACGCAGCCTTCCTCTTTTTCTCTCTCCCCACGCAGCCTTCAAATAGCGCCTCCCTCTCCCTCACTCCACCGCCTTCTTCTTCTCCTTCTCCCTGCCAGCAAGAGAGCGAGCGAGAGCGGCAGCAGCGGCTGCTGCGAGAGGAAGAAGAAGCTCAACCGCTAGGGTGCGAGCTTGCCGGGGCAGCTAGAGCCGACCGGCGGGAGAGCAGCGAGCGTGCAGTGCCGTGAAGGAGCTGCTGCAGCTCAAGCAGCAGGCGGACGCGGCGCGGCACGGCCGTGCGCTGCGGGAGGAGAGCAAAAAGGGTCCTAATTCTGGAAAATTTCCCGGAATCAGATGTCTGGACTTACGTCCAGACGACGCAGAAGACGTCTAAAGGAAGGACCAGACGTCTGACAAGTACAATATTTGTTATCTTCTCCTTCTTTCGCGTGTACGGCCATGTAGCCGTCCACCGAGCTCTTCTGCACCTCTTCGTGATGTGAACGGGTGTGTGTGTCTGTAGGATTTGTTCGGGAGGGCGCGAGGGCTCGCCATCCCTCACAGGTCAAACATCTAGGCACAGCACCAGACGACGGACAAGGCCTCCAGACGTCCGAGGTGACAATCGGACGTCTAGAAACTAAGTCCAGACGGTCCAGCGGGCTTCTGGACGTCTGAAGGACTGCGCAGATGGTCCAGCGGGCTTCTGGACGTCTGAAGGACTGCGCAGACCAAGGTATGACCTGAGCGACCTTTTAGGACGTCTGGAAGAAGTTCCAGACGTCTGATTTTGGGCAGACTTGTCATTTCTTACTCGTTTAGGGTCCGTTCGGAGTCCGTTTTCCGCGTTTCAAGTTTCGTTCTTTCCAAATTTTTTTCCTCTACCTGTTTACAGTAATTGTATACTATTCTGAGTAACTCCTTGTGTCGATCCTTGTGTTAGGACCCCGTTCCGTTGCAGCTCTGGGGGTTGCGGAGGCGCACGGGATTGCCGATCACGCCCCCATTACTCCCGATTTTGCGGGTAGAGTGGCTTCCCTTAGTTAATTACAAACATTAATGCATATCTGAATTAAATGATAGATCCTAGGGTATGGCATGAACCCAAGGGCCTGAAAACTAGATTAAATGATAGATCCTAGGGTATGGCATGAATCCTAGGACTTAAAAACTAGACTGAATGGTAGATCCTACGGCATGGCATGAATCCTAGGAACATAGAACATGAAAACAAATGTCTTGAATGCCTAAATTGCAGTCTTGGATAGGTGGATAAAATAATGATAATTGCCTGAAATTGGATAACAGCTGCCTGTGGAATGTAGAATACTATTACTAATAACTGTTGCCTGTAATTTCTGTTGGTTGAAATTAAATACGAGCTGCTTGTATACAAATTGGAAAGAAAAAGAAGTTGAATGTCGGAACACGTATTATATGCGAATCAACCTGAAATGATGAAACCTAGTATGGCTTGGCCTGAGAAACATGAGTATGAACCCTACGGGGAATTAGGAGTAGAGCTCCTGGAAATAAATGGGATGGAGCTAGAAAAGTGAATGGGAAAGTTTGTCGTCCCTTGGGTACATAGTACCAGGGAAAGCACCTGTTACCTCTTAGTGCGGAGGAGAGCTAGCCGCCCTAGGGGCCCTGGGTTAGGTCTGGCCACTTTGTATCGACTCTTGGCCCTTGTGTACACCGTATCGGGGAGCGCTACTAGTGTAGGGAGAGCACTAGCTACCCCACAGGCCCCGGGGTTCTGCTAGCCTTCCTACACCAACTTGTTAGGCCCACTAGGAAAACCAGGATAGTTAGGTGAGGGTGCGCGGAGTGTGGACGGGCAGGACCCCTGTTTGGTTACTGTGGAGGGGCAAGACCCCTGTTTGGTTACTGTGGAGGGGCTGGACCCCTGTTACGGAGAGGGCTCTGCCCTATACTGGTTCCGTGCTGTGCTTTGGGTGCACCCGTTAACGGAAACGACTGACCGCGTGCCAGTGCGGGGTAGCTACCCGTGCGTTTATCGCACGTGCCATAATCACCGTTACGTCTATCAGCGACCTTGGGGTGGTTGATTGAGGGTAGGACCACCACGGGGGACTCTCCCGGCCAGGAGAGCACCACGTGTTACTTCTACTTTTCGGAAAAGACTGCAATCAAGATTGTTCCCACGAGGAACATTCAAGATCAAGAGAAGGATCAGAGAAATAAATAAATAGTGAGTAAATGGAAAAATATAAAGAAAGAAATTAAAAATATAACAGCTACTGTCCACCTTACTGCTTCTTAGCTTTTAGTTGCCACTCTACTCAGCGTTTCGCTAACGTGCCACCTTTGTTACCTTTTCAGGACCAGGTGTTGAGCAGCCAGAGTCGGCGGCTGCAAAGGGTGCTGGGCCTAGTAGAGCCCAGTAGTGTTACTTGTAGTACCCACTATAATTTTTTTTGCTGTTGTAGTGAGTAGTGTCTGTTACCCCTGTACTCTTTTAATTGTAAGCTTCATGTTTATGTACCTGTTTAATTCTCTACTATTGTGGTGGTGTATACTGTAGTATTTCTTTTCTTTACTGCTGTATTTTGTTACTGCTAGTTATATACATGTTGAATGTGGTTTATTTTACTGCTCTTTTGGTTACTTTCTCGTTGGATGACTGGGTCTTGGGATCAGTCGAGTCGGTCCGATTCTCGTGTCTCGTAGGGATTCGTGAATCGGGCCATTACAAGAAATCAGATCATCCTTAATTGGTTGCTCTAATTCAATCTGGTCAGCCTCGTAACACGTGTCCCCTCCGACAGGTGCTTGAGCGGGTTCTGACCTTGGCTCTCCTAAAGGGGGCTCATCCTGGGAATCATCCCATGATTGAACTAAAGCAACCACAAATTTCATTCTCAATTTCGCTAACTTCCCAAGTAGAAACTCACTTGGGTTCTTATCCTTAACATCCTGGAGCCAATCCAACAAATACTTGTTCAAATCATCAATCATCTCAATCAGGGGCTCCAATTTTTCAATGCAAGGTATTGGCTAAACTTCTAAAGATTGAATGGTATTCCTCAAGTTAGCCAAAACCTTATCTTGAACCTGGTTAACCTGAACCAAATGACTGGATTCAGGGTTGGGCGGGTTTGGGATTAGTACAGAGGAGTTACTGAATTGAGATTCGTTATACCCTTCCTGGTAATAGGTCATTTCGGATTGTTCAAAAGGTGGTGATGACCTAAAGGCAATGTAATCAGAGGATAGGTAAGGATCAGTGTATCCTCCTTGATTGTTGATCGTATTAGACTGTCCATGAAAGGGTGGCGATCTATAATCGATGTGGCTCTGAGAAGGATAGAAATCATAATTATGGTGTTCAGGGTTAGACCCTAAACACCGAGGTTTGGAACTGTATCCCCAATCCAAATTATCCTGACTAACCAATGGTTGATTACAGTACGAGTCGGGATAATCGTCATGTTAAGGATAACTCATAACAGGAGGGAAAGAGCGGGAATGCATATAAAATATGGAAGGATTCATGATAAACGGGAGGAAGAAAGGTGCCCTGCAATACAAGCAATCAAACCTATCCTTATGTGGGCTAGCTTAAAGACCTACAAACTCCCAGAACCCGTCTTGAGATAAAGAAACGATTTGATCTACTTCTATCTGTTCAATCCAACCAGTTAGAAGGAGGGACTGGGGAGAAGGTTCTTCCTTCGGCTTGCACCTCCGATTCCTAGTGTACCCCCCAGCCACGATCGTTTGATTCTGCTCCCCTAGCTAGACATCAGATTGAACAGTAGAAACAGACTAATCGAAAATAATCTCGTTCTGGGCTCCGAAGAGCGAGTCGAATCCTTAAGGCCAACGTCTACTCTGTTTTATTTAGGGCTAGGTTTGAATGTGGTTTGGAATGTGATGGGCCCTTTATCTGGGTTGCGCCCTTAATGATTGATTGATTTGTGTGTGCATGCACAAACAGCGATTTTGAAGCAAGATTATTTTTGATGCGGTGAATTTTAGAGTTTAAATCTTACTTAATAGCTTTTAGAATTCAACTTTAGGTATTTTCAAACAAGTTTTGTTAGCACACCAGGTTTTGAAAGCACAGGTGAAGATGTTTTCCTTTAAAACTTAAAAGAATGTGGAGTGCCTGGTAAATCCCTAAGAGTTTGTGGCAGCTACTTGATGAGTTGATTTTAATTGAAGTGGTGTGGCCCAATCAACTCAAACAATTGGCCTGTTGCACCACTTAATTAGGCATACAAATGATTACCTAATCTGATTTCTACTCAATTATGTGTTTGGATGCGTACCGGCTCCAAAGATCGATTTATCGGTTGAGTTTGAAAATCAGATGAGGTTGTGTACCTCGTGAGATTTTTTTATTTTTTTTTCTTTTTAAATGTGGAGCTTGAGGCAGGTGTGGGTGTCAAACATACAAACAAAATTAACCTTAGAGTTTATAAGAACACCTAGGTTGATTGATGTTTGGGTTATTATGTGTGAAATGAAAACTAATGGGTGAGAGGTGGGGGATAACTTACAGAACCTTCAACAGCACTTTGCTCCAATCTACCACTTTTTCTCGTCTCAAATGAGTACCTGCAATCACAATAAGAAAGGAGAGAAGTGAGATAAATGATTCGTAAGTTGGAAAACGTGAAAAAAATCAAAGAGCGTCGCTTCCCCGGCAACGACGCTAAAATGTTGAATCTACGGGTTACTACACTATCATATTTGATTTTCGAAAAACCTGTCATTGTAGTTTGAAAGTGAAGAACTCGTATTCAACAAATAAAATTTATACCGGAATAGAAATCCCGTGTCGAACTCAGGGAGGAGGACGTTTGATTAAAAATACGCGTTTGTTTTATTTGTCACGAAGCAGAATAATTGATTAAAAACTATCTATTTATTTACAATAAATAGAAGAGGAGAGAGAATATTACAAACAAAAACAAAAAGAGATGTAGAATGAACATGGAATTCATTATCAAAGAGATTGTTCAATACACTACTCATTATAACTAGAAAGCAGAAAATAATTACGCTAGAAAGCAGTAAATCTACTCTAGAAAGCATTAAAAAGAATGGAGAGAGAGATATCCTCCTCGACGGTCGCTCAAAGGACGAACCAGATGGGACGACGCCTGGAAGACAGGGAACGGAGCAGGACGAAGGAGGACGAAGCAGGAAGAACGGGAACGGGGCAGCACGTTGTTGTCATCGTCGCGGGATCCACTTCCGAAATGGGGGCGAAAATTTGACTTCATCTCTTGAGAAGCATCCTGGGTGTGGGATAAGCTTCTCTTGAGCTTTGAAGAGGGAGAGAAGAGAAGGAAGGGATGAGAATTTTGTATGGAGGGGGTCTCCTTTTATAGTTGCAAGGAGTGAGGGCAATTTGGTCTTTTTAATTTGAAAAACATTAATTTAGGACCTTTAGTGACGGATAAATCCGTCACTAAAGATCCGAGTGTGGCCTTCATGGGCAGCGCTCGCGCGCTCGCTCGCCTCCTGCACGTGAAATGCTCATTCACGTTCTTGAAATCTTGGTCGTTCGATCGTAAGATCGAACGGCTGAGATGCATCGACGCCGCACCTCAACCACGTTCTCGCCTGCGCTTGATCCCATGTTACGCGCGAGCATCTGATGGAGCGTGAGCGCTATCGAGCACTCGCAGTCGCTAAATTGCGATTGAGCGCTCAATCGCGCCTCCTCGCCGCGCTCAGCTCCCACTCCACAAGGCTTGAACGCTCGCCTCCTCGTCGCGTAAGCGCGTTCGACCAACGCGCTATCAGCACGTTTGTGTTGCACTTATGATTTGTGCGCGCACGCCCACAGCCGTTGGATGATCATCCAACGACGAAGTCGCAACCATCAGATCGAAGAAGAAAGGGTGCGGTGGGTGCAGCAGCCGGTTGAGCGGCTGAGATGGCACCACATGGTTGCTGGATTGAGTCCATCTTCTGGATGATGTAGATGGTTCCACGGTTGCTGGATTGAGTCGATTTTTGCGTCGTTAGGCTACAATCGTCAATCCGAATCCATCCGTGCGGTCGGATTTGTTGTCTAAAGTGCGAATTCATACCATCTTGGCCCTTGATCTTCTAGGATTCCTCGGTTTCTATCTGATGCTACAGGTATCTGATTAGGACGATCTTGGAGTCGTTCAACTCCAATCGTCGCCTTGATCGAATCTGTACGGTTGGATCTTCGATCAGAGGCTCCGATAAAAATTTGCCTTGTCCCTAAACATAAAAGGAGACAATTAACCTCCATTTTATTCAAACTAATCTAAATGCAATATGATGCATGCTATGCAATATTTATAGTATGTAATGAATTTCTATGCTTAAAAGCATGCATAAATAGACATCTTATGTAATATAAACATGTTTACATCATTAAGCTACAGGAGTAGGTCTTCCTCGCCGGTCATGTGCTTGGAACAGCCACTGTCCATTATCCACCTTCTTTCTTGTCTTTCCTGTCATCGGTTTGTGATTGTGAGGCTTTGCTTGATAAAGTGAATTCAATGTTCCGTTGATTTGTTGGAAAGTCCACTTCTTATAATCTACAGAACCTACAAAACAAGATTGCAAAATACTTTTTGGTACCCATTTTTGTTTCGGTTCATGGTGGTTAGTTCGCATTGCCTACTTTGGCAAGCTACCTTTCTCTTTGTTCTGGCTGGAACTAGATGCTTCATGGTTATTCTTTGGTATATAGCCTAACCCAAGTTTTGTGGTGCTCTGGGTTTGTGTTCCTATAATTTATGCAAGTTTCTACTTCCATTTGTGAATTTAGTCAGATCATTTAAGAGACTAGCAGAATTCTCTATCAATTTATCAATATCTACTTTTAAATTGTCTATCTGTAATTTTAATGATGTGATTTCAACAAATAATTCTGTGTTTTGTTGAGTAAGTATATCTTTGTATGTTCTCTCTTTTCTTAATGCTTTAGTTAGGTTTTTATTTTCTATTTTTAATGACTTAGCTATGTCATGCATCTCAAAAAATGCTTCTAATAATTCATCTTGTGAAAAACAAGTTACCTCATCTTCTAGTACCATTAGTCCTAAAAGAGCTTCTTCTCCGGAAGTTTCTTCTTCTTCCAAGCTTGAGTCTAATTCATCCCATGTTGCCGTGAAAGCCTTCTTCTTTCCATCTTTTCTGAAGAGCTTCTTTTTCGATTCTTTCTTGAGAAGCGGATAGCCTTTTTGATGTGTCCCTTTCTTTTGCAATTGTAGCAGATGATTGTATCCATCTTTGATTCTTCCCTCTTCTTCCTCCAACTCCTCTTATTCTTGAGGAACTTTCTAAATTTTTTGGAGAGAAGAGCTATGTCTTCCTCTTCTTCTTCGCTTGATGATTCCTCAGATTCCTAATTTGCTTCAAGGGCTGTGATCTTCTTTTTGGTTCCTTCATCTTCTTGCCTCTTCATGTGTTGGAGCTGAACTTTGTAAGCCATCAGACTTCCAATAAGATCCTCCAATTTCAGGGTGGACAGATCTTTTGATTCTTGAATGGCTGTTGTCCTGGTCTCCCAATCACTGGTAAGTGAACGAAGGATCTTCCTTACCAGAGCTTCATTCTTTATGTCTTGATCTAGATTCCATGGGGAGTTTATGATGTTCATGAATCGTGTGAACGTCTCCTTGATAGATTCTCCCTTCATCCTGAAAAGCTTGTAATTTTGCGTTAGTAAATTTACTCTAGTTTCCTTTACCTTAGTTGTTCCTTCATGGGTGACTTCTAGTATGCTCCAGATCTTGTATGCCGTTTTGCATGCAAAGACGCGGTTGAATTATGCTTTTGAAAGTCCGCAGAAGATTGCGTTCATTGCTTTGGCATTGTGGGTTGCCATCTTCTTCTGGTCTAGTGTCACCACCACTCCTTTTTTGATTTTAGGATGAGTGTATTTGGATGCAATGACATCCCATTCCTCAAAGTCCATGGATTCAAGGAAAATCTGCATCCTAGTCTTCCAATATCCATAGTTTGTCTCGTCGAAAAGAGGACGAACAACAGATTGCCCCTCAGCATATGTGTCGACATAAGACTTTGACATCTTTCTGGACAACTAAGCTCTGATACCAAGTAAGAGAGGTAGCAGTATTCTGTGGATCGCAACTAAATACTAGAGGGGTGGGGCGAATAGTATTGCTTAAAAAATATATGCACAGATCAAAAAATAAAGCACCAAGAATACAAGCACAGGGTACATCTGATTTATAGTGGAAACCTAATTTGGGTGAAAACCACTACTTAAGCCTCCCAACTTAGGATTTTTCCAACTTGGCAACGTTAGTTAATTCACTAAACCATCCCACTTGAACGAGGGTGGCACAACCTCTTATAATACACTTCCCTTTTATCCTGAAGAAAAGCAAAAACAATAACACGGATCTTCCAAACAAACTTGGAATCCGCAAATCAAAACAACAAAATAGTATAACAAGAAAATGAATTCTATGGAACCTTAATAAATGATTAAATCGATTTTTCGCTGAGGTTTGATGCGTCGTGCTTTTGAAGAGCATGAAGAACGAGGCTTGAAAGCCTTTTGGAAATAAGCACGAGATGCTCTCTTTTTTAATGGTATTTTTATTTAAAAGTTATATATGAATGGGCTGCGTGCGACCTCTATTTATTCAAGATGTTTTGCCTGAATAGGAAATAAAATTGGTCGACTAATTAAGGTTATTTGGTCGATCAAAAGGTAATTTGGTTGATCAATTAAGAAGGTTGGTTGATCACTAATTGATCGATAAATTAGCCTAGTTGGTCGATCAAGAGAATTTTTCTCAACTTCCTAAAATGGGTTGGTTTGATCGGTCAATTAATTTGGTTGGTCAATTGAGGTAATTTGGTCGATCAATTATTTAATTTGGTTGATCAATAACCCTAAAAGTTTGGTTTTGAAAAGATGCGCGAAAAATTCGTATTTGAGTTTTATTTAAGATTCCTTATAATAATGTCTTAGACTCAAATAAATGTAAAAAGACGAACATCAACAACTATCTTCTCTTGTCTTGAAAGATGCTTTGATACTTTAATCCGAGTTAGTCCTGAAATGTTAGCCTAGCAATAAACATAATTTTGGTGTATCAAAACAGAGGTGCTTACATTCTCTCCCTTTTTTATGACAATAAAATTATAATTATGAAATTGGAAAATAATTTTGCATAAAATCTCCTCGTTTTTGTTTCAGCAAAAAGTAAAACATGCTGTTTGTGATTTTAGATTTAACTCCTCCTTAAACAAGTAATTCAAGCATCATAAATGTCATGCATTATAAGAAAGCTAAAGAAAAACACAAAAATTGAGAGAGAATTTTCATGCATAAATAAATAGTCTAGATAAGCAGTGCATAGAATGTTCTGAGAAAAATAAAGTTATACATGCCAAGGTAGAGATAAAAAGGAAATATAACATCTAATCATCTCATGATGCCATGAAAGCATCCATAGTGCTTTGAAGATCAGTGTCCAACTCAAGGTCCAATGTTTTGGGCCGTTGATTCCTCATCAAACGGTGGAGATGTGGCCGCGTTGTCTCTCAACAGCTAAAGAAGAAACGATGGAGCGTTTTAAGCCGTCCGATCAATCGAACGGCTAAGAGCGTGCGAACGTGCGTGTGCGTTGAAGCCAAGGGAGAAGAAGCAACACGCAGGCGAGCGTGCCTACGCCCAAGTTCAAGGCCTTAGTGACGCTTAAATCTGTCACTAAAAGTCCTTGCATTAATGTTTTACACATGAAATGACCTAATTGCCCCACCATTCTTCACCTACAAATAGCCCTACGACCCCCACACTTTCTTCATCGCTTCCTCTCTTCTTTCACCCTCTCCAAAGCTCTACGAGCTGGTCCTAAACCCGGGATGCCCCATTAGAGTTATAAAAATAATTTTCCACCTTCTCACCTCCTTCGTGGAGTATCCCGCGGTTGTCTTCTCACCACCGTTCGGGAAGCGGATCCCGCTGCGACGTCGCCCTGCCCCGTTCTCCGTCGTCCGTCGTTGTTCTCCTTCGTCCCGCATCTCACCACCTTCGTCTGTGCGCTCCGTCAACACGCCTCGTCCTCTTAGCTGCCGTCGAGGAGGATAATTTCTCACCTCCCTTCTCTTTACTGCTTTATAAAGTAGATTTACCGCTTTCTAGTTGTAATATTTCTAGCTTTCTAGTGTAGTGATTAATTGTAATGAACATTACTCTGTGGTTATGAAATCCATGTTTATTCTATCTCTATTTTGTCTTTATTTGTATTATTCTCTCTCTCTTCTATTAATTATTCTTTAAGTAGATAGCTAGTTTAGATTTAATTTGACCAGCTAATATGCTTCGTGACAATAAATCAAATGCGATTTTTTATTAAGTGTCCGCCTCCCTGTGTTTGACCTGGAATTCCTTTAGAGTTTCAGTTAAAATTATCTGTTGATGGATTTTTCTCGCAAATTACACTACAAAGACGGGTTTTCAAAACTTAATCTTTTTGCGACGATTTTCCAATACAACATCGTGCAGCTCGCGGGGCCAGCCAAGAATGTGGTCACGGACGCGGTCATAGGGGTGGATGCGTGAGACCTAGGGAAGGGGTTGTTCCGCCCCTCTTTCAGGACATTCCAGCCTAGGAGCTCGCCTAGCTGATTAGGTTCGCTATCTCCTTCCGTCCCGTCAGAGGATGCAGAGGAGGAATCACCGTAGTGCCAGACAAGCTGGCGGGGGACGGGGTGGCCCTCCACCACCCCCACCATCTTCAGAAAGTACCAAGCAAGAGCCCTCTCTTCTGGGGGTGGACCTGTTGCAGCTTCACCACGAGTTGTTCACACAGTTGTAGAAATTGAAGATCCCTTCCTTCAAAGGAAGGGGGAGAGCCATCCTGGGACCAATTCATGACTCTTTTCTATGAGCATTACTTTTCGCAGATGTACCAGGACTAGAGGAGGCAGGAGTTCTACACACTCTGCCAGGGGGTGATGATAGTTAGTGAGTATTGCATGCATTTCCTGGAGCTATCACGCTTCGCCCCATCTGTAGTGGCTACTGAGGAGCACTTGTGGAGGTTCACTGAGGGCCTTAGGCCTGCCATATGGGGGTATGTGAAGCCCCTGAAGCTACCTACTTTCTCTCGTGTGTCGAAGCAGGGATAACTTATGAGGAGACCAACCCGGTTGCGTAAGACATCGATGGAGGGAATCAGAAGAGGCCATACCAGACTGACCACTTCGAGGGCTGTCAAGAGAGTAGGCACCCTCCACCCCAGCGTACTGCATTAGCAGGAGAGGCATCCCATTTAGTAGGGTCACCAGTAACCTTTGGTGGCCCCAAGCAAGGGCCAGCTACTAACGTCAGACCCGAGTCCAGCTACTAGCAGGGACAGACCAAGGGAGGAGGTCGCGTCTCTCTCTACTACCAGTGTGGCCAGTCGGGCCACATGAGGAGGAACTACCTATCTAAGGCAAGAGCATACCAGATGCTCCCCGCGTAGAGCATACTAGATGCTCCTCGTGTGGAGCATCTGGGTACCGGTCGAGCTGGCAATCGTGGGTACTAGGCTCGAGGGGGAGGACAGCAGTCACGGGTGGGTATCGGTCAGTAGCGACTCGCCCAACCGAGAGCGTGGCTACCTCTTCTGCACCTAAGACTGAGGAGCATGTCAATTCCCTGACTCAAAGAGATGCCAAAGCTTCGATTTCAGTGGTGGCAAGTATGGTTACAATTTCCGGCCGATTAGTTTACGTACTTTTTGATTCTGGTGCTACACACTTGTTTGTCTCCACGAGCTTTGCTATCAGGTTAGGAAAGACCAGTACACTATAAAAGGACCTGTTCCGGATTAGAGGCCTGGGGGGACAGTTATTTGTGGTGGAGGAGGTCTTTACCAACTGCGAGGTCAAGATAGGAGGGTACAGTCTTCCAGCAATCCTGATTGTGATCCACATGGAGGACTTTAGCGTGATGTTGGGGATAGATTGGTTGTCTTCATACCACTCTTAATGGATTATTTTAGGAAGAAGATTATCTTCTCCATTCCCAAGTTGCCTTCCTTTGAGTTCCATGGTTAGCTAGTGGATGGAGGTTTCAAGTGCATATCTGCATTTTGGGCAACGAAGATGCTAAGCTAGGGGTATGTGGGCTACTTGGCTTGTGTTGTGGTAGAGCCTAGTCTGAGAGCCGACCGGCAAAGCATCTCGGTGGTTTGCGAGTATCCGAATGTCTTTCCTGAGTTGTTGGGATTACCATCTAAGTGCGAAATCGAGTTTAAGATCTCGTTGATATCAGGGACCAGCCTCATCTCTATTGTGTCATATAGGATGGCACTACTTGAGCTACGGGAGGTCAAGTCCCGACTGCAAGACTTGTTGGAGAAGGGCTTTATGTGGCCCAGTGCGTCCCTCTAAGGGGCCCCAGTTTTGTTTATGAAGAAGAGGATAGTACCCTTCAACTCTATGTTGACTACCGGCAGCTGAACTAGGTCACCATCAAGAACAAGCATTCATTGCCTCGCATTGATGACCTCTTTGACCAGTTGAGAGATGCCACAGCGTTCTCTAAGATCGATTTGAGATCCGGCTACCACAAGTTGAGGATTAGGGAGATAGATGTCTCCAAGACTGTTTTTAGGACGCGGTATGGGCACTATGAGTTTTTGGTCATGCCGTTTCAGCTAACCAATGCCCTCGTCACTTTTATGGATCTAATGAATCGCATCTTCAAGCCCTACTTGGACCCATTTGTGGTTATCTTTATTGACGACATGCTAATCTACTCCCGTGACCAGTCCCAGCACTAGCAGCATCTAGCATGATTTTAGACACCTTGAGGCAACACATGTTGTACACCAAGTACAACAAGTGTGAGTTTTGGCTGAGGCGAGTAACCTTTTTGGGTTATGTGATCTCTGGAGACGAGATAACTGTGGATCTGGCCAAGGTTGAGGCCGTGAATAAGTGGGAGAGGCCACGCACAGTGACAAAGATACACAGCTTCTTGGGATTAGCAAGATACTATAGATGGTTTATCAAGGGCTTCTCCCAGATTACGCATCCTATGACACAGTTGACCAGGAAGGATGTGCCCTTCACTTTGATTGATGAGTGTGAGGCTTGTTTCCAGGAGTTGAAGGGGAAGTTGACTTCAACTCCTGTACTCATTATCCTAAATAGTAGTGGCAGGTTTGTGGTGTATACTGTCGCCTCGTTATAGGGATTGGGTGGTGTGCTCATGCAGTGGGGCCACGTTGTCGCATACCCATCGTGGCAACTGAAGCCCCATCAGCATAACTACCCCACTCACAACTTGGAGTTGGCGGCTATCGTCTTCACTTTGAAGACATGGAGGCATTATCTATACGGTGAGATGATTGCACAGCAATCATGCAACCTAAATCACCTGAATTTAGCTAGATTCTAGCATAACTTAGGAATAATGCATTTGTAGGCATCATAATTTGCACAATAGCTAGTTTATTAGTCATATAGATAATATCCTCATTTTATGACCTAAAAGAGAGATGATTTTAATCACACATTATTTGAAGCCACGGATGTCAGATCAGATTAGACAGATCTAATCAGAGCGACAACGAGAGTCCAACGGTTCTAAAATCGTCCCGATCAGACAACCAGAGCATCGTGTGCAGTCCATAGAAGAACGGAGATCATGGAGCCAAAGGGCAAAGATCCAAGCCTCAGATGAAGAATCCAACAGCACAGATGAATCCGGATCGACGATCACAGTCTAACGACGCAAAAATCAACTTGATCGGAGGTCTACATCACTAGATACAAGGAAGAGAAGATGGACGGCCATGATGGCTCCACGTGGCGCCACCACAGTCGCTCACTCACCACCGCCTTATCTAGGAAGGCCTCACCGCACGCTGTAGGCCATTGGATCTCCATCCAACGATCACGAGCGCGCCACGTCGCCCGCCCAGACTGCATAAGCATAAATAAAAACAAACAAGTATATATAACAAAAGGTTCGCATAGCGCATTAGCTTGCACCCTCGTGCGTGAGATCTGGTGATGGGTGCCCAATCGAGCTGCAATCCGCACGAGGATGGGCGCAGATTAAATCAGGCCATCAGATGAGGAGTGGAAGACAGCAATCGAGTCCCACATGGCGAAGTGAGGGTGCACCACGGTCGAACGCACGATTAGATGCTCAATCCCACACGCTTTTCAATCAAACGCAGTGAGGTGCGAGCGCATAGGTCGTCCGATCGTAAGATCAGACGGTTGACGTTGAGGCTAGTTTTGAAGGCGAGCGGTGGGCGAAGAACATAAGCACGCGCGTGAGGAGGAATCAGAGCCATGCGATCGAAGATCGACGATGCAGCGGCTGCCACATGTCTCCACCAGAGCAAATCCGAGCGTTTTAGGCACAAATGAAGGTATTATGAGGCCAAATCAGAGCCGTTGATTTCTCGATCAACGGATCTAATGATCAAATAAGAGTTTTTACATGAGATTAAGGCCTCAAATATCCTTCTTTCCTTCCATCAAAACTATAAAAGAAAGCCAGGGGCCCCCCAGTTGAAGCATCTCTCTCCCATCAACTCCAAATCTCTTTTACTGTCTTCTCTGCAATTCTATGTCTCCTCTACAACTCCATCCCAACGCTCTGGATCTGAGGTGCTGCCTCATCTCGCACAAGCATCCCACAAGCGACGTCGTTTCTCTGCCACTTCCTTCTCTCTCTTTCTCTCTTTCTATCTATCTATCAGTCTCTATTAGCATTTTCTACTGTGAAAAACTTTATCTAATTGCAATAAAATTCTGATCCTCTGAATATCTACTTTATACATATATACTTAGATATATATATCTAGTTAGAATTAGTTTTATTGAAATGCTTTTGTATAAATTGAGATTGCCTCTCTGCGAATGACCCGGTACTCACCGGAGTTTTATAAATTTATTTGTCGATGTATTTTCATGCTATACTACAACTAAATAACTTTAAAAACTCGAATTACACGCCAAACATGAGACATTTGAGATTTTTACATATCATAAAAGCCTCAACTATCTGTTTGATCAGAAGGAGCTCAACATGAGACAGAGGCATTGGTTAGAGCTCCTTAAGGATTATGACTGCAGTATCTCTTACTATCTAGGGAAGATGAATGTGGTGGCCAACGCTTGAGCCATGAGGCGCCCACTCGCTTGGCTAGCCTACAAGCACGAAGTTGGCAGTTGGTGCAGGTGGTTAGTAGCTGGTGACCTCAAGAGCCACGTGGACACTGTGGGGCAGTGACAGTGACGGGACAGGCATGACCCGAGCTCCTTGACCGCATTATCGCTGGGTAGATGATAAATCCATACTTGCAAACACTGCGGGACAGGATACTGACAGGAGGCCTAAGGGACTTTACCTTCACCGAGGAGATCCTGCGTGTGAGAGGGCGGTTGTGTGTTCCCAGGGACGAGAAGCTGTTGAGAGAGCTTTTGGCAAAGGCATACGGGCCTAGGTTTACCATAATCTTGGGAACACCAAGATGTACCATGATCCATGATGCGACTTCTGGAGGAGGGGGATGAAGAGGGATGCTAGAGAGTTTGTGCAGTAGTGCTTGGTATGCTAGCAGGGAAAGGCTGAGCACTAGAGGCTTGCAAGGCCATTGCAGTCACTCCCTGTGTCGAAGTGGAAGTGGGAAAGTGTTACTATAGACCTGGTGCTAGGGTTGGCAGTTACACAGTGGGGACGCGATGTCATTTGGGTCATAGTGGACAGGTTGATGAAGTTGGCACGGTTCTTGCCGATCTGAGTCACCTTTGGACCAGCACAGTTGGTAGAGTGGTACATTCGAGATGTGGTGCGTTTGCACAGAGTTCTTTGAGAGATCATATTCGACAGAGACACCCGCTTCACTTCCCAGTTTTGGGGAGAGATCTAGCATGCTTTGGGGAATCGCTTGAGGTTCAACACCGCATACTATCCACAGACCAACGGACAGTCGAAGCGTACCATCCAGACACTTAAGGACATTCTACGTCAGTGTGTTAGACGGGAGAGGCTTCTGGGAGGAGCACTTGACCTTAGCGGAGTTTGCATACAACAACATCTACCACTTGAGCATCAATATGGCACCTTATGAGGCTTTGTATGGGCGGAAGTGTTCAACTCCTATGAGTTGGGTCGAGGTTGGGATCAAGTGGGAGGTTGGTCCTAAGTTGTTCCGCCAGAGCCATGAGGAGAAAGAGCAAATCCATAGGTGACTCTGCACTATCAGGAGCACGTAAAAGAGCTATGTTGACCGAAAGTATAGAGAGGTACAGTTTGAGGTTAAAGACTACGTCTTCCTCTGTGTTTCGCCCATGATGGGCTTGCAGCGGTTTGGGGTGAGGGGGAATCTCACGGCGAGATTCATGGGACCTTTTGAGGTCTTGGAGTGGGTTGGACCCGTTGCTTGCAAGCTTGCCCTTCCATTCCAATTGTCAGGTGTACATGATGTGTTCGACGTGTCTAACCTAAGGAGATACATCATGAATGCCAGCCATGTACTGAGCCATGAGAGCATTGAGGTTGGGGATGACCTGACCTATCTAGAGAGACTAGTACAGATTCTGGATTGGGTCATCAAGAGACTGAGACTGAAGGAGATGCCTCTGGTGAAGGTTCTCTGGAGGAGCCAGAGGTACGAGGAGGTGATGTGGGAGCCTGAGGCGGTGATGAGAGATCGCTACCCGAAACTTTTTGTGGGTATGTGTTCCTAATCGACTTTGGTTATCTTTAAGTTTGTTATGCACTCTTCTTGTTCCCTTTCGCATCCTAGTCTAGCTTAAGTTTCAGGGACGAAACTTCCTTTAAGTTTGTTATGTTGAAATGACCCTTCCCAAGGGTCCCCGCAAGTATTTTTCGAACTTTCGAGGTGCTTCCCGAAATTTTAATGCCCTTAAGTCTTGCCCCGTGGACCCCATACGAAAGAACTAATTTCATGGGGGTCAAATACACAATATCTCGACCCTACATCACCCTAAAACCCTACACCGAAACCCCCTACAAATACTCACCCCTACCTTGGACGTCGCACCATTGTCATGAGAACAGCGATGCTCCATCTCTCCTACTGCTACCTTCTCATTCTCATTGCCCATCGAGAGAGGGAAGAATGGGGGGGGAGGGGAGCGGGAGTGTTCCCACACGCGTGCAAAGGAGAGAATAGGGGGAGCAGGCCCATTTTTCTTTCTCGGGCAGGGAAGGGAGCAGGGCAGGCACGTGCTCCCAAGTAACACGCTTCACGAGAGTCGAGGTTGGAGTAGGGTTGGAAACTCGTGTTCGTGCATGTTGCTCAATGCAAGGAGTGCGACAGTCGAGGTTAGGCGCGAGGGTCGAGGACAACATAGGGTCTGGAAGCACATGCTTGAGCAGGTTGCATGAGGAGAGAGTCGGTGAATTGAGGGCGTGAGACGCGGCAGCGCACGAGCGTTGAGGTTGAGGCATAGCACAGGCGTCGAGGCACTGCAGCACGCATTGTGCGAGACTGGTTCAAACAGACCGGTTGGTCCAACTTGGTCCATACCGATTCGGGTGGACTGGTGAGCATTTTTGGATCAATTCACGGTCCATTTGACCTCCGATTTGCACAGACAAGGTATCGTTGGAAAGTTCTCATGATTCTCCATCTTTTAGAACCCTATTCACACTATTTTGAGCTCTTTTGTCATACTAAAATCCCGATCAAAGCCACTAACACTTGGTTTGGCCCTTTGTTTGACCTAGGTATATTTCCCAAGGACGACCCGACACCCACTGAAGTTGCAGGTAGACTACCCACGGCTCGTTTTTGTTGGTGCAAGGGCACCATGATCGTTGATTTTGATGATAACAAAATAGTTGTGATTTAACATTTGCATTTAAGTCTATAATTTTCAGGATAAATGCAAATGGATACAAGTGTGAAGGAGTTTAAGCTCACGTTCATGGTGGATTGGAGGAGCTTGATGGAGGAGAAGGATCTTCGCTTGGAGCGAGAGCTTGAAGAAGGAAGGAGATGAAGAATATGATTGATACTTTTGTTCTTGTATTTATTTCTTTTGTACTTTGCTCTTTTTCTTTAGTCTTGTTGTAAAGAGCCCAAACTACCATACCTTAGTCCTAGGAGCCTTACACCTCACAAGGACTTGTAGATAAACACTTAGATAAATCAGAAAACCAAAATAGGCTTCAAACAGCCTGATCAGACGTCCAATCTGGACATTAGATGTCTGATCTTAATTTTTAAGACATCTGACCTTTTGTCTAGATGTCCATAACACTTAGGCTAGACTTACTGCATTCTATCTTTGATTTCAGTTAACCAGCTCATAGTCTAGATGTCTTGAAGACGTCTGAAGACCTTGCCAGACTCCAACTAAAGGACCATTAGCTTGTTAGGCATAATCTTAGAACATTAACTCTTAATTAGACTTACATCTACTTTCAGATGTTCGTAGAGCATCCCAGATGTCTGATAAATAGACGTTACGCTAAGATCTGACCCAAATCACCTTTTGTCAGACATAAAAGCCATTTAAGCCTCGAGAAATCAATTCCCGTAGATATCTCTTGGTACGACGTAGAACCGACCGGTTTGATTAGATTTTATTACTCAAAAACAGAAAATTCTCCGAAGTCGAACTCAGGGAGCAAAACTCGATTCTAGAAGCATAGAAAATCACAATTTACAATATATTATTTTACAAAAAAGATTGAAGAAAGGAAAATAAAACGGTTTCTTCTTTTCTTCTCTCTTTCTTCTTTTGTCTGCCTTTCTCTCTCTTTTCAGACATTTGACTCCAAGGGTCAGACGCCTTAAATGTCACTTGCTACAGTAGTGCTCCTTTTCTTTTTGGCTGCTGCTGCTAGTTCTTCTTCTTCCTGGCTTATTATTTTTCTCTTCTTCTTTGTTGTCTCTGCTGACTTCTTTTTCTCTTCTTCTTCCTTCTCTGTTGCGCCAAGTCCTTTCTCTTTCTACCTTAGCTTCTCTATGGCTACAGTGTCGTCTTCCTCTTCCTCCTTTGCTTCTCTGCTGCTCCGAGTCCTTCTCCTTTTCTCTCTGGCCGTAGCTTTCTTCCTGCAACTAAGTCCTCGTCGCTCCTCCTTTGAGTCCTCTTTTGTTCCCTGCACAGGCGTCCGGTTAGGCAAAACCTAACCCCTGCCCTTCCCCGCGTCTCTCTCTCTCTTTATTTCACTCAAGGGTTCTCTTTCCCAGAGCCTTAATCGGGTATGCAGGTCGGGTGACGCGCCCGGGACCAGGTGCATCGGCGTAGGTGGTGCGTGAGGTGTGCACAGACAGGCTATTCGATTCGGGCCAGGTTCGCAGGGGATAATCGCGGACGAGGCCAGGTGAGTGAGGGTGAGGGACCTCACCCCTGTGTGTCTCGAGGCAATGAGCCTAAGACACTTTTACAATTTATGTCGCGCCTCCCGCTTATCAGCTTCCGAGGTGGGACTAAATGTCCTACCTGCTTCTCGCACGAGCCCCCAGAGTGAGCTTTGTAATTGCAACAGGTGTGGAGTCTCTCGACTCCAATTGAAGTCTGGGTGTGTGCATGACTCAAACCTGCACCGCATGAGGGTCCCTCCTGGAGCCGAGCACGACCTGGAGTGTCTTGAAGCTTGCTTCAAGCTCAACGACAATGGCGGAAGGCGTCCTGACCCTGAAATCAATAGCAGGGCCTTTCGGCCATGTCAAATCGTTCGAGGAGGTTCGCCGGAGCACGGCGAAGATGGCCCGGTGGTCAGAGTCGCACAGGGTGGCCTAGGCGTGCGTGCCTAGGTCACCCTGTGGCTGTGCAGGTGGGTTTGTTCGGGAGACATGTTGGGAGTGTGTGGCTGTGAATGGGGAGGGGGGTTATGATCAGTGAGTCGTGGCGGAGCTCATGGGGTGTCTGGCGAGGCGTGTGGAGGTGTGATGCGGTGGTTGCGCCTCGCCGGTGGTCTGCCAGAGGTGGAGAAGGTGGTGGTGGACAGTGGCGTAGAGGGGTCGAAAGTGTGATTTAAAAGAGGGGAAATGAAGAGGGGGGGGGGGGGGGGGGAGAGAGAACTTATATATGAGTCACTGGACGAAGGGGGAAAGCGGTGGTAGCGAATGGCTGTGTTGCCGTCGCCGGAGACGAAGGTGCCCAAGGGTAGGGACGGCGACGAGGAAGAGAGGCTGGAGGGCGCCTGCTGGTACGGCCAGGCGCGACGGATGATGGCAGAGGTAACCTTGCCACTGGTATGGTGGCAGGGCGACAAGAGAGGAGGAGGAGGGTCGCCGGAGCCTGCAGGCGAATGGCCGGAGGAGGAGACAAAATTTGAGGGTTTTCTTCGGCCAAAATAGGCTTGAAGGAAGCAGCAGGGGTTGCCGTTCCTTAAATAGGTGTTGGTAGAGAGAGAGTCGCACGGAGGAGACGGGGATACCTCGCCGGAGGTATGGTCGGAAAAAGACCCATACCTCTCGAGAGTTCGCACAAGAAGTATGGTGGGCGACATGGCATGGGAACCGGCCCATGCTGCAGGGGACAACGCAAGGAGTCTCCCTTTCAAATCTGGGGCTGGCTCCTCAGGTCTGCGCGGCGCCATCCTCTGCGCAAAGTCGCCGGAGGTATGGCCTGTGCAGGAGGGTGGCAGAGGGACCCGTTTGAAGAAAATGACGGGAAAGTTAGGGGGGTCCCTGCAAGACTTCAAAAGCTAAGGGTCAAAAAGTAATTGTTGAGGGCCATTTTGTAAAGTGGGTCAAGGCGACCTTTCCTTAAGTCCAAATTTTGGTATAAACCTAATTTGGACCTAAGGAATCCAATGGTGAGGTTAGATTTTAGGTTTGACCATGTTTGACCAGATATTTTGCCTAAAAACCCAGATTAGGTCAAAATTTGGGTATGCTTCTCAATCTAGGTCAAGATAGGTTCCAATGGCCAAATTGAAGGTTCTAAACCCTAGGGGATTTTTTTTCATGAATTTTACAGGGTTCAATTGATTTTTATCTTGCCTGAAACTTCGTGAATTAAAATGGATTTTGTCATTTAATTCCCATATTTTGTCATAACCCTTTCCTGATCAAACTATCCCACTTTTTCTCTTATTAAGCCTATTTGACCTATGTCTAGACCCTTAGAAATCCCATTCATGCATTGTAATGGTAAAATTACAGTTTTACCCCTTATTTATTATTTTATTCTCAGATTTGCAATTCCCTGATTTAGGCTTTCCCTTAGGTTTTGTAGGAGCTTTTGTTCAATTAATTAGGTCAGAATGTGCTAGTTAGGGTTCATGATGAGGTTCTCATCATCTCTCATTCCAGACATCCAGACATCTCGCTAGACGTCCTACATGTCGTCTGACTTGTATAGGACTGGAACCCTATTTCGATCTGGTGAAAATAGGAAGCAACTCGTCTAGAATTAAATGTCTGATTATTGTCCCAGACATCTTAAAAATGATTCTTAGACGTCCATCTTGATTCAACCCAGTTCAAATCATCAACCCTTTTAGATTAGATGACCAATCTCTAGATTAAACTAAGCCCAGACATCTGACCTTAAAATTAGACATCTGATAATCCTGTCAGAATCATAATGACCTTGATTTCGACCTGATTTGCCTTGGATTTGTTTCCAATAGCTACCTAAGCCTTCCAAAGCCTTCCTAAGGGTTCCTAAGCCATCTATAAATAGATGAGGACCCTTCCTTTGTTTGGTACACTAAGAAATACTACTTTCTACCACATTTGTGTCAAAGAAGGAATTATCAAGTGGAAAGTGATCTTACTCTCCAAGCCCTTGTCTATTCTTTAGAGAGCAACATCTTGGCTACACACCTGCTCTCCATTTCTGTTTACGAGAGCATATTGGTGCCTTGCGTGGTTCATGCACGACGCGTTGCTAGCCGACACACTTCCATCAAAGGGAAGTTTTCTTTTCCTATCATGGCTAGGTTTGTTACATTCTTTGTGGTTTTATAGAATATTTGTATTATTGTCTTTGTTTGGGTATTCACTTTGCGAATTCTTTTCTCCCTCATGAGACAAAATACTCCTCGTGAAGATGAGGGAGTTGAGATACGCTTCCCTCATCTAAGTAGCGTGGTTGAAAGATGTTAAGTCACCATCTTTTAAGTGACTTGGATAGTCAATTGGATCGACTAGGTCAATCGGGAAATACTAAGTCGAGAGGCTTAAGTGGTGGTTTTTACTTAGGTTTGGATTTCTACCTAAAAATCCTTTGTGTTCTTGTGTAATTGCATTTTGTGAGATTGTCCATATTATTTTTGCATTATTGTTCATCACGTTCGATCTCACCCACCTTCGTAGGGAATTACAGTTGTTACCCCGAAGTGTTGAGGTAGAGTGGCCTTCTTCCACTAATCCCTCTTAGGTAGCTAAGTGAATGTTACAAGGTAAATGAGTCAGTTGCAACTTAAAACTTTGCGATATCAGTTGAGGTTTAAGTCGTCTTATCCATGCCATGAATTGATGACTGCATGCCCCAACTTTAAGGTTTTGCTTTAAAAGTGGTTCCGTCTCTTTGTTTCTTTTATCTAGCTAGCATGGTGGTTATAACTAATTTAATGGCCAACCACTCACCTTAAGTTAGATTGAATGTGTATATATATAGATGTGTAAACTTACTAGTGGACCAACTAAGGGAAAGTGCTTGAACCCTAGGGAAATTAGAAAACTGGTTTGTTTGTGTGGGGAGCTATAACTACACACTTGTTAGCAAACAAAATTAGGGACGAATCTGAACCCTAAGGAAGAACTAATTGTTGGCAACTTGGGAACTTGTGAGATCACAAATGCTGGTTAGAAATCAATTAGGGAATCTCCTTGAACCCTAAGGTGAAATAGAGATACTTTAAGTGTGAAATGGAAATCTTGGGATTAATGATGAGGTGGAAATGAGAATGTGGGGCCATGATCAACCAACTAGGTACTAGTGTTTTGGAACTAGAGTAGGGGATGAGCTGGCCCTCGAGTGCACAGGTACCAAGGAGAGTTGTCTGCCCCATTATGTGGGGAGGGAGCTGACCTATCTGAGTAGGAACCTGGCATAGGAATGGCCTTCCCGCACCAACTCTTGTTGGGCTCACGTGGGGTCAACTGGGATAGTTAGGCGAGGGTGCACAGACTTGTTGAGGGTACGACCCCTGAGTTGTTATGTGCCACGCTGTTGGTGTGCACTCATTAGCAAAAACGACTGACTGCGTATCAGTGTGGGGTAGCCTCACATGCATTTATTACACGTGCCATAGTCATCGTTATGCTACGACCATGACCCCAGGATGGTAGACCGGGTGTAGGACAAACACGGAGCATTCTCTCAGCTAAGAGAGCACCATGCATGCATCTTGCATCATGAGGATGCTGCAACAAGATCATTTTACTCTGGAACATGTGAATAAAGAGGAACTATGACCTTTTGTTAGTATGCGTTGGAAATTCGGATAACAAATAATTAGACAACAGCTAAAATATATTAAATGCTTGCAGAATTATTTCTTATTTCTTTTTAGCTCTTTTGTTTTCTTTTACACATTTATCGTATTCCCGCCACTCTGCTCAGCTTTTTGCTGACGCTTACTCTACTTGCAACTAGGTTAGGGGAGTGAGCAACCAGTCCTATCGGCTGCAGAAGGAGCTGGGCCCAGCCCTGCTCGGCCATAGTTAATGGTTTTCTTTTTACTGTTGTAGTACGTTTCCATGTTTTGAACTATTAGTTTTTGCTTTCACACTATTATCGTATTTCTGATGGCTACGGTGCAAACTCAATTCTCTTGTTGTGATGCTATTTTTCCAGCTTATGATTTATCTCACTGATTTCCTACTATTTAATTTCTTGCTATAATGCATGTGTGGAAATGTTGTGGTTTTGGTTTATCGCTCGTTGGATGACTGGGTGTTGGGACAGATGGTATGATCTGCCTTGGTTCTCATGTGGATCCGGGTCTGGTTGTAACACCTCCCATGACAGGTGGGTCAAGAAAAGAAAATTCACTGAAGGAGACTTAGTGTTGCGTCATAGTAGGGCATCCCAACCGACAGAATCAAGTGGTAAGTTGGATGCCAACTAGGAAGGGCTTTACAAAATATGTAAACATAACCACACTGACTAGTATAAGTTATAAACACTTAGTAGCAAGATAGTCCCTCGTACATGGCACGCAGTAACTTAAGGATGTATTGCAAATAAACCTTAATACACAGAAAGTTTCCCCCATGTTTCATTGATAGCTTGCAAATATTACATCAAGTCCACCATGTACAAGGGTCATTCCCATCAAACGACCCATAAAAAAGAGTGAAAATTTTAAAAAAAGGGGGAAAACAACTGTATTGTCCGGCTAGGAAGTCATGGAAAATCCTCAGGGAGGTTGACCCTTGGAGTTGGCAGAGTTGAGGCGACCTCGTGGGTGGGGCTATGGCGACTAGGAGGCTGGTTATCCTCCCAAGTAGCACGTGGGGTCCCGGTAGGGATGGCCTTGTCCAACCCCTCCTCAAGAGTGGGAGTTTCGGCTGGGTCTTTGGGAGGAGAGATAGGGCCCTTGTCTTCTATTAGGCCTGCCTCCTTCTGACAGACAAACTCGGCATTCAGTTGGTCGATTGATCAGCCGCAAAGCTTTTACGCCGAGGTGTTCCCTCCCTCTAGAAGGGATTGAGCTACCATCAGGGTGTATTTTCTAGCCTCAGTGGAGACAAGGTCTCGACTAGCCTGCATGGAAGGATCGAGGGCAAAGAACTCCATTATGGCATCAGGATCCTTCTTAAGCACGGGGGCAGATTCCAGCTCTTGGATCTTCCTAGCCCCCTCCTCTATAAGTTGGGGGGCCGCGATGAGCTCCCTCCTCATCTCTCGAGCCTCCGCCTCTACCTTCTCCTATGCCTCCCTGGACTTGGCAAGGTCGTCCACGACACTGCTCAAGCGAAGGTGCTCTTCCTCTAAGGACCTCTCATACTCCTCTAGGGTGGACGAGTGGCACATCTTAAACACCTACACCTCCTCCTTCAGCCAGGAAAGGTTGGTGACGGTGCTCTTGAGCTTGTCATCGAGCTCCCCCATCTTCACGAGATCCTTCTCATGGATCTTTCTTAGGGAGTCGTCTAGCTTAGCAACCATCTTGCCGGTCATCCTCAGCGTGAGTCTGGCAATGTCCGTGATGGGAATACCATCATGAGTCCTAACTAGCCCAATTTGGTCAGATAAAGTTGATAAAAGCTCCTACATAACCATCAGAGGGTCCTATATGCATAATGTTTTATTTTGAGAAGAAGATAAGAAACCAGGGTTATTTATGTAATTTTAACTTCATTTCATAAGTACAGAATAACCATGGGAAATTCTAGGGGTTAATTAAAGGTTAAATGGTCATTAATGTCTAATAAGAGGGTCCATACAGATAGAAACAGATTTTTACGTATTTCAAGAATTAATGGACATCCGAAACCTTAATTTCAGATCCGCTTAAATAACAGAGGTTTTGGTCAGAATAAAATTCATCTAAAACTTCTAAAAATCATATAAAAATATTCCATAAGGTTTGGTATCTTTGATTTGACCATTAAAACTCATTTGGATCTAAAATAGAGTCTTAGACAGACAATTGCCCTAATTTAGGTTTCTACGTAAATTACCCAGTCAAAATTGGTCAAAAATAAAATCTGACTTTGCCATCAAATTCCTTGAGTCTAAATTAAGTTTGTACCAAAATTTGGGTTTAATTAGAGATCATTTCGACTTAGTTTGCATTTTGGTCCATTCAAACTCTTTCTTTATCACATACGCCCCTAATTTTCGAAAATCCTTACAAAGACCCCCTAACTTCTTTGTATTCTTCACATTTGGGTCCCTACCTCCATAGCAGCTGTGAACCCATCAAATCCGAGCTTCAATATCTGATTCTACCTTAATTGATTGACCAATCCCTTCCAAATTTGGAAGGGATGGTCCTGAGGAGTTTCCTGATTGATTAAACCTATTCCTAAGCTCCAAATCCATCTCAATCACCTGTGTGAATCCAAGGATTTCAAGAATCCTTCTCCTTGATTTGCGAAGCTTTCAAGCTTGTTTCCAAGCTTGAAAGCACGCCCAATGGCCTATAAAAGACTCCCATGGACAACCTCACCTCCTTAGCAAGCTTTTGAGCCAAAATCTCTCTTCTTTTCCTACCTTCGGCTTGCTCCAAGCTTGACTCCAGCGACCCTCCTACCTCCGACCTCCTCGTCGGCCGCCACATATCTTAGGTGGTCGGTTCCAACTCCCCTTGTCTTTCCACACCTCGCCATACCAGTGAAGTGCTTCCTAACCCTTTATCGTCGACGTTCCCTCTTATCGGAGTATTCATCTCCTTCGGCATTGGCCATACCAGTCCTGACGCCTCCTCCGTCCTCCTTTATCCACTAGCTATCTCCGTTAACTCCTCGACCTCTATTGATCACAACCACACCTCCAAACTTCGACTCCAACCACTGTCGCGCCCACTCCGACTTCATCTTCCACTTCGCCGGCGAGCTCGCACGGCTGCTACACTCCACCAAATCAGTCGCCACCGGTCCCTACAGCATAGCTGTGACCACGCGAGCAAAACCCCTCGAGAAATTAAGGGGTTTGTTGCACCGATTGCTCCACCGAACGCAACCCTTTTCGCCTTCGTTTTTCGTCTCCGCCAACCACCTCCGACCACATTCACGACACGCCACCGCCTCCACCGCCTTCGCCGCATCTTCACGCTTCTACTAAGCTTTGCTGACTTGGCCATTAGGCCGTTTGCGTGTTTCAGGTCCACCACCGGTCGCTGCCATTGATAGAGCTTCTTTAAGAAAGCTCGACGCTATGTTCTCATTACATCTGCCCCAGGTGCTACCTCCAGGCAGCGCGGAATACCTTCAGGGAGAGCTCCAAACTCCCAATTGAAGTAGTAGGTGTTTCCCTCGACCTCAATCAGATGCATCCTCAATTGCTGCTGTGAGAAGGAAGAACTGCATTGGATAGTCCCACATCGGTGGAAGAAAAGCACTTGCACACACTTAAATTGATTTTCTGTTTCCATCCTATTGCCCAAGTAACACGGGGGTCAGGTCCCCTTACCTGCTCACCCGTACCCACCTAAGCCCTCACTCCTCGTCTACTACCTACATCGGTAGCCCTGGACCTGATACTGCTTAACCCGATTACCCGATTGGCTACCCGATTATCTGAGAGAGAAGAAGAGGAGGAATTGTGAGCAGGGGGGAGGGGGGGTTTTGCTCTTCAGAGAAAAAGGTTCGGCACTTAGTTGCTAAGGGATTTGTGCCCTTGTAATTGTGAAGAAAGGAGAAGGTCTGAAGTAAAGGAAGAAGAAGATGGAGAAGCCTCGAGAAGAAGAGAGAAGAGAAGCAAAGCAGAAGAAAGCAGAAGAAGAAGAAGAAGAAGAAGAAGAAGAAGAAGAAGAAGAAGGAAGAGGCCCTTGAGCCTCTTAAAGGCACTGTAGCTAGGTGTCACTTGAGTCGTTTAGGCTTCATCTCTGTCGTCTGGTGCATTAGTTCTGCGAGTTCTTAAATTGAGATATTCTTGGCTTATATGATTATGATATTTGAGTGAATTGTGAAGCTTAACATTGTAGGGTAATTTAGTGATTTAAATCGCCATTTTACCCTCTTTTTTTTGCATATTGTTACTTGATTCTATTGATACATCATTCTTGCATGGAATTCTCATTATAAATTGCTTATATTTGTGATTCTATTGTGATCTTTGAGATTAATTACAACACTTGCTCCCTACGTTCGACCTTGAACTTCATTCGAGTTATAAATTTTATTTGTTTTCACGCTATTTCGACTTGCTACGATGATTACATCTTTTAAAACATCGATTTTGCACGTTAACAGCCTCCTTGCAGGCGGGGATGAAGCGGGTAGGAAGATCCCCGAAGGAATTCACCCTCATGTCTTCCTTTTTGACTTCTAGCGGGCGGCATTAGTATCCACTAGCTGGCAGATGAAATTCCTTTGCTTCGCCTTGGCGGTAATCACCCATTTCTCCGCCAAGTCCGCCACCTCGCTGGGGGTGGTGAAGTTGGGCTCAGAAAAGGACTTAGTCATTATAGAGCCGGGAATGAACTTCAGCCCCAAGGTATCCACTTGCACAGCAACAAGGCGGGGAGTGTTGAAACATATTGGAAAAGGTACCATGAGGGTACATGCTTTGGAAGATAACTTACCACCTGAAGATAGTAACATTAGTTGTTCTTCATATTAACCCTCCTGCTTGGAGGGTTAGTCCAGGTGACGGCATCTTGAAGATGTCAAAGTACCTGCCTCTCTAGGTCGACCAAATCAAGGTTGATGCCCGTAGAATCCCCTACCTCTCAGGCCTGAGGCACTGAGGAACTCTCAAGAGTAGGTAGAAGATAGTCGGATGCGATGATCTATAGAGCAGCGGCGAGATCCTGGTTAGGATGCGTCACTTGAAGTGCAATTTGAGTAGAGTTGGTGCCCCTCCGCTCAGAAGCTATGGGTCCACCCATGTCCTAAGAACTAGTAGGAGCGTTAGTCCCAAAAGCTCCAGCTGTGGGTTGTGGTGGCTCAAGTATGTTGTCAAGTGTGAAACTTCTCCCTGTGGCCACTTGCTTGGTCATGTGGGAAAATGTGGTGGGGGTGCCAGGCGAAGTAGGTGGGAACCCCACCTGCCCCTCTTTGTCCCATTTAGCAGGGACTTCCACACCTCCAACCCCTGCTGAGGCTGGTTGACAAGAATACGAGGAGGGAACGCCTCCCTCACCACTCGCCTCCTCAGAATCGGAGATGTGCACAACGCTCGTGTGTTTCCTCCTTCGCTGAAGGGGCATCTCCTCAAAGCTGGTAGAAGCCTCCTCCTTTTCCTTCCTCTTGCTCTCCTGGAGGAGAGGGGACCGATTGCTTTCACCCGCCCCTAAGACTCGCACTTCCTCGCCTCCCACATAGCCCTGTGGGAGCTCCCCGAGCGCCGCCTCGGGGTGTCTGGTCTAGCAAACCTCCCGAAAGCTGCAACAACAAACTAACAAGTAGTCAACGTCAACTAGAGGCCAAAATGGTCAAAGCCACCTCCTCATAACTTATATGGAGTGGGGTAGGAGTTTGCCACCCACATGAGGGCCGCCTACACGTCTAACTGCCTCAACTTAGAGTGGGTTACAGGCCTAAAATCCATTATTTTCTTGGAGTCCTCCTCTGCGTCTGGGTCAAGCTCATTGGGACAAGGTGGTAGGTCTTTCACAGGTGGATTCTGCCAAGAGTTGGGGACTTCTGACTTCTCCATATTGTGGAGAAGGACAAAATGATGGTCTTGCCCCTTTAAACTATCTGGCAGGTTGGTTATTCTATACTTAATCCGCTTGCTGTACAAAGTATAAGTCCTAGAGGGCAGCTTGCCTCTCTTTACTTTCAGAGGCATCAATTAAAAAAGGAGGCGAAAAAATCCCATTCGAGGATGGATGCCCAAATGGAAGTAAAGAATAGTGAAAATGTTCAAGACCAACTAGCAATTGAGGCTAAGCTGCGAAGGTGCGAGGCGGTAGTACGAAAGAAAAGATGTTAAAAAAGGGTTCAAAGGAACCCTGAGGTGATTTTCAATGACATATTTATAAATAAGAAAAAAATCATCTTCAGCAAGGGAACACAGGTAGGTTAACATCCCCAGCACCTAGAACTGGACATCCCCAAGTCCATATTCCCTAAAAAACTCATGAATAGAGGCTCTACTACCAAAGGCAAATTTGAAGGCGTACAACCCAAATGTCATGCTAAAGAGACAAGGGGCATAGGAGGATGACTTACCTTTCCCAAAGATGCCTGACATCCTCAATAGAGTAAAGAGCTCTGGAAAAGAAAAGCCTCTCTTCTTCGACGGGGTTGCTCCTCTGGGGATGGTGATGCCTACGGTGCTTAGGGTCTTTCTTCTTTGTAACAGAAATGTGGGGTAGGAGTATTTACTACCCAACTACCCCCTATTTATAGGCAAGTTTACGCGCGGATTCCAGTGATATTAGATCTCGCATATTGCCGGGTGTAATTAATGCCCCTGCGTGGCGCGATTCTAATGACATGCGCAAACCCTGTAGTTTGTCTCGAATATTGGGACACGATTTTGTCACA
Organism: Thalassia testudinum; assembly: GCA_037157565.1. Lineage (NCBI taxonomy): Eukaryota > Viridiplantae > Streptophyta > Magnoliopsida > Alismatales > Hydrocharitaceae > Thalassia > Thalassia testudinum. The sequence goes on from JAZHRO010000036.1 coordinate 142,831,681, forward strand.
ATTACGACAACTAATGTGCATTTTATCCACATAAAGTGACAAAATTATGCCTGTAGTGATTGGCCATCACTCACGGAAGACGGTGCTTACATCATACAATTAAATGCGCAGGCAGACAGCCTCTTAAGACCAATGGAAAATTAGGCGGTGGCATGCCTATTCTTTCTTAAAACAAACAGCCAGCAATATGCCTATAAGTTGAACACATGGAGCCTTGTCTGCATCAATAATTACTTATTAGGTATATAGGCGGAAGTTTGCACGCTTACGTGACCCACTAATAAATAGGCCTTGACCTATCCATAAAAGTAGTTGGCGACTAATTACCCGCAACATACGGTATAGCCTTCGTGGCTGGTTCTCAAAGATGGGACTGTTGGGAAACCACCTGTCCCATCATTGGGGGTATGGTACACACGAAGTAGATTTTTTTTTAAAATATAGTTTTATTCTCTCCACCAACAACTCAGACAAAAAGAGTAGGGGCAATTGAGTAGGCGAGAAAAATCACCCTACGAGTTGAGTCGCGTGGAGGATTTGGTTGTCCGGTAGATAGTGAAAACCCGACACCCCAAGATGAACCTCTTTACTCGGGTCTGTATACTCGACAGAATGGCGGGTCGACCCAGGTTCGGGTGACAACCAACCAACAGGCTAGCCGCCATAATCAAGAAGGAATCATGCGAAGTACAGTACCAACTTATTATCGCCTGTCAGTTACTACGCGATATTCTATTTATAACATAATCCTGAGATTGTGAGAACAGAAAAAGAGACCTGCAACTAAGGGAAGTCCACCCTATAAATTCTGGGGGGTGGACTAGCTTTTAGGTTTGACGCAATCAGAGAGAGAGAGAGAAATATAAAGAATTTGTACCAATTAACTATTAGTGAAAATTGAGAGTATCATCCTCCGCCCAGATGTGCACCTTTCTTTGGTGGAATTAGGTCATCAAACCTCGTGCGTGTATTCTCTGTGATTATTTGTTGAGTCAAGGTTTCTATCATAAGGGCTTCAATCAGTAGGTTATCTCGATATGGAGATAATCGAATTTAGGTGCCAAGCTGAATTAACCTAGTTATAAGAGGTTAACCTGGGATAACTTATGCTAAGCTAGATGCTGCAAGATAAGTTATTCATAAGTTAATCCTTACCATCTCATCACACAAAAATAGAGTAAGCTATGGTTATTTCATTCGAAACAGTCATAGGTTAATCTAGCAAAATAACTCTTTTGACTTTCAAACAAATATACAAGATAATCCTTATAAAAATTTTATCTCACAAAATTCCATCTCTTATCCCAAACTAGTCCTAGAGGCCAGGGAGCTAAAGGGAACTCCAAATATTGGATAAAAAAGAGCCATCCTAGCACTTTTGTATGCTTTTGTACACGTTAAGTTCATCTCATTAGGTTTTTAAAGGGGAAATTGACATTATTCCTTTATTTATTTGAATCAGGAAAGGAAAAGACTTAAATTCAACTCCACCAATGATGTAGGTTTCTTCCGTCGTAGAAGTAAAACTCTTAAGACAACAATGAAGTCAAAAGAGCAAAAAGAAAAAAAAACATGCAAGCATCAACTTGAATATGTCCACCTATTTTCAAAACTTTTATTATTTTTTATTACCAAAATGATTAAAATAAAGAGAAAGATTCAAATTTAAATATCTTCCGTTGAAATTAAGGTGTTATTTAATTGTCAAATTAAATATTTAACCTTTTACTTGATATAATTTCTATTTGTATCAAATTAAATAAAATTTAACTTAAAGTAAAATGATTCCATCAACGTCAAAGAATAATTTTAATTCACCTAAATATCAAAACCTATTAACTTATTTATTCCATAATTTATTTCACTTTTTAACCACCGAATAAACAGACTTATTCCATTCGCCCAACGGAAAGTAGGAGTGCCCACCGCTTTATCCGTTATTTTTTTTTACGTCGTATTCATCAAATCATTTCGTTTTTTGGTACGAAATGATATCCCTTGTTAAAGTTGATTCTGTAGCAATTGGTGTTGAACTCGGTTGCTATTGGTGAAGGGATTGGCGTGAGGAGTGATGGCAGGGGGCCAATCCAGAGGGAGGTCGTCGGGTAAAGGTGTCGGGCGTTCCTCGTACCCCTACGGTGGAGGCGGCTACTCCCAATTCCCGCCGTATGATACGTACGAGCAGGAGCCGCCGGTTGATCCGTCGCCTTATTCGGCTCATCCGCCGGCCCACGGTGCTTCTTTCCAGAGCCACCAGGCTGAAACCCAGAGCTATCCTCCACCGCCTTGTCCTGAATGCCCGGTTCCGGATCCCGCGGGAGGTGATGACCATGGCAGGAGGTTCCAGAGGAAGTACTCGAGGATCGGTGACAATTACACTTCCTTGGAAGAGGTGGTGATGCCTTTTTCTCTCTTTTTCAGAATTCTTTCGGCTGTGCTGCGCATACTCCCATCTGAAAAAAATAAGATGCATTTGGAGTTCTTAAATTAGTTAGCCTATGCTTCTATTGGCTCTATGGTTTATCTACCAACTTCTTGGTGCTAATTGGCATTGCAGTGGGCTCATTTATGTTGCGGGTTATCCACCCCCAGAAGAGCGGATAACCCCCCCGTTTACAATGAGGGAAATCTAAACTCGTGTGTGGACTTTAAATTGGGTTTCCTCTCGTCTAACCTATCGAATCAAGGGATAACTACAAGCTTATCTTCTTCTCTTTCAGTAAACACAACGAGGGTTATCCCTCGTTCTCAAGTTAACACCAATAGGTTGTTAACCTAGGTTAACAAACTCTTGACGTAAACCAGCCCTGAAGAATCTTGGGCATGCCTTATATCCATGGTCAGATTGGTTAGTTGCCGGTGGTCCATAGATGATACCGTAACACGAGAAATGGAAGAGAAAATCACTGCAATGGCAATGGTTTATTCTTCCAAGTTTAGTTGATTTAGGTCGTCGGGAAGAAAGTTTACCGGTGATTTATACAATTTGGTTTCGTTCCCCGTAGTGTTTTTGAAATGGTCGTTTAGTTATTATCTGGAGTGCTGGAATGGAATATGGCAAAAATGATTAGAGGAACAAACCAAAGCATGCAGTCACAAATACAATGAGCCAGTGCCGTTTGATTGATTTAAAATTTCCTACTTTTGAGAGCAAATGACCTCTATTTAAAGGTCGGTGAGGACTATACACTATAATGAGTAAGCAAAATCTTAGTACTTGCGACACGAGGTCTCCTGATCAAATAGATGAGAAGACAAGCATCTCAAGTAGACCCCTCGAGCTCGCAGGAGTTAGGCAGTAATCAATTTGTTTCTCACATATGGATATCCCTAGATTGAGGATGTAATGATGATGAAAGCTTTGGACTTGAACTAGGGCAAACTGCATGGTTCCAACAGGATTTTTGCGGAAGAAGTTGGTAATTTGATTTCTCGGAGATGGAGCAGACCTCTACTATTACAAAGAAGCAGAAATTCATGACAAGCAGGCTTTCTCTAGTTTTGATTATTGCAAGATTGCCTGAGGCTATGGGGTTGCAATGGCACAACAATTGGAAAACATTAAAGGGAATGGAGAGCATTTGGGTGTTATGAGTTGGCTCCTTGTACCGTGGAGATGTTCAAGGGGAGGGCATCTTTGGTGGTGGTGCCAATCCTACATGGCATCTTTGGTGGTGGTGCCAATCCTGCATGAAGTCTTGTACATTGTTGAGTTTGCTTTATTGGGTATCAATTTGGGGTTAATAGTTCCTTTCAAACATCGTATTCTCTCAATTTTGCATCCTTGAATTATTATATTGATATTGTGAAATGATGATTACAAATTCTGGGCTATAATATAGTTCTTTCATTGAAAGAAAGTGTACATGAAAACTTAAAGTCAACATGGGTAATAGTTAGATTTGTTGCTCCCTAGCAAGCATACACTTAAATATATAAAAAAGGTATCAAATAGGGTTCAATCCAAATTGTTCTTGAGTTGATAGTAAGATTGCTCATGTAAGTTGGGTAGGGGCATCAATTGCCTATGTCTTAGAACTAGGCATGTGGGGATATCTGGAGTATATGAGGTTTCTTGAAATATATCTCAGTTTTACTATTAATGGTTTTAAGGAAATTAAGAAAATTGAGAACACAAATGAAAGTGAATTCAAATCATAATCTTTGAGGCATCGCATGATAGGCTTACTGGAGAAAGCACGCAAGATGGTCGACCGACCCCACCCCCCCCAACATGGTGAGGTTGTTGTCTAACCATTTGGCCTGTACACATGCCTGCCCATTCTGTCTCATTCTAATGGAATGAGAACCATATATTTGATTTATGTTTGTGGAAGGAAGAGAAAGTCACCATAACAAAGAAAGAATCCTAAGCCCTTACACACATTATAACTCATACCGTTAACTCCTTTGAAAAAAAAAGGAAAAACTCATGCCCTTAGGCATTTGAAGGAACCTATATACTCGTTAAATTGAGACATTGGTTATACTTTACATTCTGTTGAGATGAGTGTGTGGTGTTTAGTGCCACATCTAGTAATGTGGTTTGTTGGAGTGTGTGGTGGCTTATAAATAGGCTTGTATCCCCTCACTTATTCTTTGAGAAGAATAACAGAGAAACACACGCCCATAGGGCGCTTCTCCCGTGATTTTCTCTCCGCTCTTCGTGTGTGGGTTTTCCACGTAAACCTAAGTGTTCTTGATCTCTTTTATTGCTTTTGATATCATGCTTCCGATTATTATAAAATTAATTTGTTATTAAAGCAAGTCATTTTTGGGTTCATTTCTCTTTTAGATTATTATTTTGTTTATTATCAACTTGTTATCTTGTTAAGTTCTTGGAGGTGGATTTGCCATATTCATGCTGTCCACTCCTTGATCGAAAGAAGGGACGTGTGGTGGTGTAGCAATGAAGAAAGAGGCAATTAGAGCACAGCGCTGCAACGAGAGGGGGGATTAGTGGTGGCCTATAGATGGCCAAGGCAATGCCCAAGAGGTGGCGTAGGAGCCTCTCAAGGCCTTGCGGCGGCCTCGAGATGGCCCACTGGGCTGAAGCAATGCCTGAGGAGGTGGTGTAGGGGCTGCTCAAGCCTTGGCTGCAGTGCACTAGGCAGATGAAGTGCTTGCAGCGGTGCCCAGATGTGATTGTTGGCCACTAGAGGTGGCACGACAGGGAGCGGAAGCGCCAATGAGGGGCGCTCGGTGGAAGAAGAGGCCGCTGGAGGTGGCCTGACGATGGAGGAGGCTCGTATGGCGATGGTAGCAGCGAGGCTCTCGACGTTGATGGAATTGATTGCGCAAGCTTGTGTGCGTGGAGGCAGAGGGGATCTGGAAGAAGAGGAAGATGAAGATGTTGATGGCTGTGCTGCTACTTTGTTGGGTTCTCACGAACCCTAAAGGGGAGGATAAATGATCTTTGGATAATTTTGTGACTTTTACCCTCTGTTTCTCTCCTTTTATTTGTCTTATATTACGAAAAAAGGGGTAGAAAAGAAAGAAAAAAAATAAAAGGAAAAGAGAAAAAAAAAGAAAAGAGAGAAAAAAAGTGAAAAGGAGAAAAATAAAAAAAGAGAAAAAAGGAGGGAGTTTGAATTGAAGTGAAGGGGTGGAGAAGCTCTTCTCTAGTATTATCATTATTGATTTTGATTGTATTTCTTCTCATTGTTATTTTCTTCTCCCATACAAGTATGGGAGAAAGGGGGAGTGTGGATGCTATTATAGTCACCCCCATTTGGGAGTACCTTTGTTGCAGTGTTAAGGCACGATGGCAGCCTCCAGCAGTTGAGGTGACATCGGATATCGCTACAGACGTTAGGAGTAGCAGATCATTACATGAGAAACCCAAGTCTGGGAGATCCGAGTTTTCGAGGTCTCCAGAAAGGGAAATCTAATTTCGAGGTCCTCAGAGGAAGGGCTCAGCTGGTTTCTATGTGAGAGATTCAGCTTCGAGGTCTTTATAGGAAGACCTATTTTAGGGATGCTGAACGGGGAGCTACCAGCATCAGTTGAGGTCTCCAGAGGAGAGGCCCTTGTTAGAGACATCAACGTTCCTTCAGCAGCTCCAGCCCATCTTCCTACCTACAAGCGAGAACCAGTTGAAAGGAGTGTGTTCTGCTGTAGAGTGAGGAGTGTGTCATGCTCTAGCTTGAGGGGGAGTGTTGAGAGGAGTGTGTGGTGTTTAGTGCCACATCTAGTAATGTGGTTTGTTGGAGTGTGTGGTGACTTATAAATAGGCTTGTACCTCCTCACTTATTTTTTGAGAAGAATAATAAAGAAACACATGCCCATAGGACGCTTCTCCTGTGATTCTCTCCACTCATTATTGCTTTTGATATCATGCTTCCGCTTATTATAAAATTTAACTTGTTTCATGACTAAAAAACAATCTTTTGATTCCCACACAAATTCCTGGAAAAGTTTGACTCGGATCCCACAAAATTTGCCTGAATTTGCAAAAAGTTAGGTTTCAAACAAATTCAAGCTGCTCTCCATGAGTTATTTTGGGCATAAACTTAGGTCTGAAGATAGTATATGACATTGCCGAGAAAAATGACAAAACCTTAGGTTCAAGTGCTATATCCAGCCAGTTCATGACAACACAATCATCTTCAACCCACTTGGCATGGGTTGCTAATTCTGCTGTATCTTTCTTCTCTCATCCTCAATGAACTCTGATCTTGTAAAGGTTTTCCACCTATAGGCAACCCCTAGAGATGGTTGTGGCAGTTTCTTTGAGAATGATGGTTGCAGTGGTTAAAATTAAATGAATGTTGTTGAAACAACCTTTCCGCCTTCTTTTTCAAGGCAAACGATGACAACAACAACCATTCCAGCTCTATCTGTCGAGCCCCTTTGGTCTTATTATGTTTTCTTTCTATTATTGTCCTTTGTTATTTTCTTATTTTCTTGTGGGGTTGTTATGTACTTTTCCCATCTCTCTATATATTGAGAGGTAGGGCTACAGAATAATCTAACTTGGTATCAGAGCCACGGTCTTAGGCCGGGATCGGATACCTATTGTGATTCTCATGCCCCTTTCTTCTCTACCAAACAAAACCCTAAGGAAGAGGGTTGTGTGTGGGATACTCTTGCTGTTGCCAGCCTCTAGGCTGGTCAGTGGCTTATCTATAGCACAACCCAGCCTCCATCACCCGCAGTGGTGACAACCACTTGCGGCACCGCCTAACAGGGGTTGCAGGATGATAGCTACCACCTGCAGCAGGCTGTGCCACGCAGCAGGGGTTGGCAGCGGTGACTGCAGCCACCACTGCACCGCCTAGCAGGGGCCAGTAACAGTGACAACAACCACCCTGGGTGCCACCTAGCAGGGTTTAGGTTCTTCCTGCAGCGTGACAGCCACCTACCACCTGTGGATCAGAGTCCACTTGTAGAACTGAGTTCGCTAGCAGCATAACAGTCACTTCCTGCCAGTCATGTTCAGTCTTGATTTGCATTGTCCAGAAGGTTTGAAGACTTGATGATATGATTTTTTCCTCTTTCTTGAGTTCGTTGAGATTTGGTGGTTCTGGTTGAAGTAGATATGACGTAGTTGAATTCTAAAATAATGTAGGAACGAATCAAAGCAATAAACAATCAAATAACGCTTGGGTTTACGTGGAAATCCCACTCATAAAGAGCGGGGAGAAAACCACGGGAGAAGGCCCTGATAGAGTCTTGATTTCTATATTTCTTCTCAAAGGAATATGGGAGGAGTACATGCCTATTTATGGGCCACCACTCATACACAAAGTCCACATCTTCTAATGTGGCACTAAACTAATGACCCAATTCTCTCAACACTCCCCCTCAAGTTGGAGCATGGAATGCTCAGCTTGTAACATAAAGAAACCTCTCTACACAGCAGAACAAACAACACTCTCAATAGATACAATTGACTCTCCTCTGTAGACGACAGTTGCACTCTTGTTCATCCCTGTAGGCAGGTATGCTGATGACGACACATCAGACCAGCTGGAGCTTGACGACAAATTGTTGTAGCTGGTTCTAACAAGGGCCTCTCCTCTGGAGACCTCAATTGGTGTTGGTGACTCCTCATGTAGTATCCTTGAAAAGGGTCTTCCTTTGAAGACCTCGAAAGTGGATCTCCCTTTCTGAAGTCCACGAAACTGGATCTCCTACATAGAAACCTGAAATGAGTCATTCCTCTGAGGACCTTGAAACTCTAGACCTCCTAGAGTTATGGTTTCTCATGTGTAGTCCAAGAACAAAAGGGACTCCCAAATGGGGGATGACTACAACAGGTTTCCACACTTCCTCTTTTTCTCATACTCGTATGGGAGAAGAAAATAACAATAGAAGAAATAACAACAAAAACTAGAGAAGACTTTTCCACCTCTTCTCTTAAACATGAACCTCATGATTTTTTTTAATTCTATCTTTTTTTTTCTTTGTTTTTTTCCTTTTTTTTATTGTCCTCTTTTTTCTTTTCCTTTTCTTATTTTTTTTTCCTCTTTTTTTTTTTTTTGCAGAACTACTAAATAAGAAAGAAGGGTAAAGAAAAAGAAACATAAGGGGAAGATAAAGGGCTAAAAGGGGAAATGCCCAAAATGAAACCCTTAATAGGGTTCGAATCTACCTCACAGAGATGTAGCCCCGAGCTCCTCCTTCGTCCTTGCGATAATCCTCTCCATCAACCGCTTCAATGTCGCCAATCTCGCGTTACTCCACACCGTGACCTCGTGCAAGATCTCTGGCAACATGATCTCGTCTCACGATCGTACAAGATCGTCTCATGATTGCAATCTTCTCTCACAATCTCACCTCCTTCGGTGCCATCGACGCTGTTTCTACTACTGTGAGTTCGCCTGCGATTGCACAAGGCTGCTCTCCTTCCTCTCTGCGATAATGATTGCATGGGACACCTCGGCGTGGCACCCCTCTTTCGCCTTGGAACCAGAGGTTGAGGTTTTGGGTGATCGCCCCTAGACCTTCATTCTCCAATCTGTCGTTTAGGCGACGCCACAAACCTCGCGCACTGTGCCACAGACATGGGGGCGACGCCACCTGCTGCGGCCTCCCTATCTCCTATGTGCTGCTTGCTCCTGATTTGTTGCGCCATTGATCTTGCAAGATCTTTGCAATCTCCTACACAAGATTGCCGCAAAGCCTTCACGTCTCCACCACGAAGTCCGCCTCGATCGTCATCGGTGATCGCTCCTCAAGTTGCTGTGGTCTTCACCCACGATCGAGTGAGATCGTCGTCGTGATCTTACCCTCACCACTATCTTTGTGAGCCCTAAGATTCACCTCGTGATAGCGCTTGTAGCTCCATTGTGGCCCCGACTTTGCCTTGCAACAAGACCTTCATCGCCTACGACAGGGCCACGATCCTATCTAGGCGATGCTACTGTGTAGGGGCCACCTCTGTATCGCATCTCCTCTTCTGTTGTAGGGTTCAATGGAATCCATCACGTGCTCTTTGTCTCCAGAAGCTCTCATGATCGAGCTTCATCTCCAGGATGAATGGAACTCCAAGAACAAAATGATAAAACGTGATAGCAAGATAACTCAAGAAAGAACTGCTCTGATATTAAGTTGAATTCTAAAATAATGCGGAAATGAATCAGAGCAATAAACAATCACATAGCGCTTGGGTTTACGTGGAAACCTTACTCACGAAGAGCAGGGAGAAAACCACGGGAGAAGGGTCTAATAGGGTTTTGATTTTTATATTTCTACTCAAAGGAATATGGGAGGAGTACACATCTATTTATAGGTCACCAGTCACACACAAAGTCCACATCTTCCAATGTGGTACTAAACCAACAACCCAATTCTCTTAACAGATGTCAAAAAAATTGTCTGAGATGACATAGGAGAGCATTTCTGAATTAGGGGTGTACGAGAGTCCCTTTTGTGATCCTATGATGAAGTCAGATGGGATCAATTGCTCTTGATGGTCATAGACATGTGGAATGACCGCAAAAGGTCATGATAAGAGGTTTACAGTGCTTCTACTAGAACGAGAGGAGAAGAGAGAGTGTACCGCTTGAGTGTCAGGCATTTATTGCAACAACAGGGACATCTGATATTGTTACTGTTCCCAGGAGTGAGTATAAGGCATTTCTCTGAGTATTTCGGCAGCATGGTGCATTTTAGGCAAGAGCAGCTTGTCAGCCACAGGTCGAGGAAGTGGATTGACTTGTTGACTTAGGAGCATTTCGACATAGTTGTTGTGATGCGAGACAATTTTCCACTATCTAGTCGCTTCAGGCAAGATTGTGTAGGTTGTTGATGGGCAACATTTGCTCGTATCTAGTAAGGGGGAGGTTTATGCGACTCCGCACATGAAGTTGGAGAATATTCTTTTGGCTCCTGATTTTCCACTAAGTTTGCTATCGATGAACTGAATTACAAAGGAGTTAAATTGCAAAGTAGTCTTTGATGCAGTTTATCTTACGATTGAGGATGTTCTTACAGGATGCACTATTGGGTGTGGTCATGAAGAAGGCAGCATATATCTTCTTCTATTGCCATCTTATGCATGCCATGTATCTTTCTCATTAGGGAATGCCTCCAATTATTTGTGGCATCTTTGGTTTGGTCATCTCTCACTGCCAAAACTTCGGAGGATGTTGCCACAGATTTCTTCCACAACCATCTTTCACTGTGGGGCGTGTTAACTCAGGAAACACTATCGGAGTACCTTTCCAAGCAGTCAACACCAGGGTTCCCAATCCTTGTTCCAGTTGCTTCATATGGATATTTGAGGACCTAGTCAGACTTTGGATCGTTTAGGGCATATATACTATCTGGCGATCGTGGATGATTTCTTGTCTCACTTACATATTTCTGTTAAAGGCCAAGTAAGAAGTTGGTAATGTGATTCGTGCCTTTCTGGCGGAGATACGGAATCAGTACAAGGCAAACGTGAAGATTATTAGATCAGATAGTGCTTTGGAAATTTGCACCACCTCTCTATGTACATTTTATCGGGATCATGGCATTATTCATTAGATAAGTTTTTTTTTGAAAAGATATTCATTAGACAAGTTGTCCCCATACATCTTAGCAGAACGGTGTGGTAGAATGAAAGTGTTAGTATATCCTTGATGTTGCACGGATGCTCTTGATTCAGAACAGTGTACCAGACCGATATTGGGGAGATGTAGTGTTGACTGCTTGCTATCTTTGACAAGCAAGTTCCATATTTCATCTTATTTCCATATGGTGACCTATTTGGGGTGTCACCCTTGGTCTTCGAATGTGTTGCATTTGTGGATATTCATGGACCCAGTAGGGATAAGCTTGCTCCTCATGTTGGTAAGTGTATTTTTCTTGGGTATTTGAGGACCCAGAAGGGATATGGGTGTTATGATCCTATTGGAGGATGCCACTATATTAGTACAAATGTCATCTTCTATGAGTTTGTTCCATATTTTTTTACTGCTGGGAGACGTCTTGCTCCTAAGGTTATTGAGGCACCCATGCATATCCCTCCAATGCCATTAGAGGCGATTCCGATCACTAAGTTTATGCCATCATCACCAGAGCCACAACTCTTTGAGCCTAAGAGATTTTGCGAGCCCCTGATCACATACAGGTTTCTTGTTACCTATTTCCAGCAACCCTCTTCTTTTGTGCCCACTCCACCTCAACCTCAGATGACCACAGTTGATTTACGCGGTGATGATGTACGAGGTCCACAGGATGGCAGTGGTGTGGTTGTACTTATTGCTAAGATGGAGTCAGAGAAGTTGCAGGATGTAGTGTTAGCTAATCTTGACCTTTCGATTACTATTTGGAAGGAACTCTACAGTTGTGCTAGATACCCTGTTTCGGGAGCCTTGTCCACAGAGGGCCTGGGCATTGATTTTCGAAAGTTCTCTTATGCTTTGTCTGCTACATAGATTCCTTCTACCTACTAGTAGGGCATGCTCGATCCACAATGGCATCAGGCCATGGAGGATGAGATGGCTACACTTCGTTTACGTGGCACTTAGGAGCTTACTATCCTAATAGATGGGGCAATAGTTGTTAGTTGTAGATGGGTGTTTACCATCAAATACAATCTAGATGGGTCAGTTGCCAGACACAAGGCTCGGCTTGTTGCCAAGGGGTTCACACAGATATATGACGTGAACTTCTTTGATACCTTTCTCTCCAGTGGCACATCTTCCTATTGTGTGCATCTTGATCTTTGTGGCAGTCCAGCGTGATTGGTAGCTTCATCAATTACATGTGAAGAATGCATTCCTCAATGGAGATCTCCAAGAGGAAGTTTACATGCAGCAACCCCCTGGCTACGAGACTTAGAGGGAGTGTGTATGCAGATTGTGGAAGGTGATATATGGCCTGTAGCAAAGTTCGAGAGCCTGGTTCTAGAAACTCTCCGAAGTGGTAGAAGTTGGTTGGTTTTTAGAGGGTTTTCATCTGTCATTCCTTGTTTGCCAGGAATACAGGGAAAGGAGTAGTGGTGCTCCTTGTTTATGTGGATGATTTGATCATTACAGGACCTGATGTGGTTGGCATAGTTGAGGTTAAGAAATGTCTTGTAGGCAAGTTTGTCATGAAGGACCTTGGGTTGTTGAGATACTTTCTTGGGATTGAGGTTGCATGCAACAAGAAGGGCATAGCATTATCCCAGAGAAAGTATGCACTTGATGTTTTGCAAGAGACTGGCATGCTGGGGCTAAACAAGCAAATATCCCCTTAGGGCTCGCCTATATGACGAGAAGGCAGAGCGGTGGACAGTAGATAGTATAGACAGTTAATTGGCAAGCTCTTATATCTGATCATTACTAGGTAGTATAACACTTATAGCTAGTTGGCAGTATAAGCATGTGGAGATTGATTGCCACTACTCACGTTACTTGATCCAGTAAGTATTCGTTTATACTACTCCAGTCTCCTCAGATGACTAGACAGCAGACATCTTCACAAAGCCTGTGCCATGGTTTTCATTTGATGTTTGCTATTCCAAGTTGAGCATGATTGACATCTATGCTCCAGCTTGAGAGGGAGAGTTGAGCCATTTCAGTCTTATGTTTTCTTTCTATAATTGTCCTTCTTTGTTATTTTGTTTTTTTCTTATGTTCTTTTCTTTGAAAAGTATTTTCTTATGTTCTTATGGGGTTGTTATGTACTTTTCCCACCTCTCTATATATTGAGAGGTAGGGTTATAGAATAATCGAACTTGATGCATTTGTTTTAACTCCATCTGCGTGGTTTTGGAGGAGACAATAGAGATCAAAAGAGGCAGAGAATTTCACAGGTAAAAATGTCAATTAGCCTCCGACAAAAGGCAAATGAGAAGTATGAACAGAAAGAATCTACATCCTAAAACCGATAAAGATCGATCAAGATCATAGAAACCCATCCTTTATTTTTATGATGCAGGGCATTTCAAGCAAAGAGCCTTGGAAAGACTGAGGGAACTCCCAAGGACAGCATAAGAGCAAATAAAGATGCCCGTATCTTCGGCAAACGCAGCATGGATCCGCGCAAACCAGGTGTAGAAGATGTAAAGGATTTACACATGTGACCTATGCATGTAACTGCTGATGGAGGATCCAATGCAGTAGATACTGCCGTTATAATTTGTGGCAGCAGATGGTTATAGCCATTGTTGGCTAGAGACTTACAGTAAATGTTACCGTTGCAAGTTACAACACATTGCAGTTGTGGTGGTTGTTAGGAGAGTTTGATGTTATGGGGGGTGTATGGTGGGTTGGGGGATGTTCTGATCAAAACTCTCAGAGGGTAACCTTGCTGTAATATCATGTTAAACAATGAGGGAATTTGAATCACTAGCAAAACCTTGCTGTAATATTATGTGGAAGGAGACAAGCTACGATGCCACAAAAATCTTTTTCTAAAGATATTTGATTTGAAACTTCTTTTTTTTGTCCCAGGCCAATGTTGAAATCATTTGAGAGGATCTTCTTCAATATGTTAGTTTCAAGAAACGAGAGAAAATGGCAAAATAACATCAACAGCCAAACCAAATAATATCCAGCATTTATTCTTTAACCCTTTAGGAGTTTGGAAGGTGGGATAATGAAAATGGTACAAGGATGGAATGAGTATACTCCAAAGAAATGCTGTACTTGGTTTTTGGAGGATGGAAGGCACCCCATCATGGGATAAGGGTGTCCTATCAGGATAGGGGTGTCACATCAAGCAATAAATTTGAAATTGTCTAGTTTAACATAACAAAGCTAATTATGCTTTTTTTTCAAAAGAAAAAGATTAATTCTGATGTTGGTAGAGGTGTTGTAAGTCTAAATGAAGTCTTAACGAATGTGACTATGCACCATAGAGTTGTTGATGGAGTAAACCTTATTCCAAGGGGGAGATGTAACTAGGAAATCTTCTGCTTTTGTATTATCTCTTCCACCTGGAGATCCCTCTCCAAACTTAGTTCTTCCCCAGAAGACTTCTTTTAAACATGCCCTTATTCTTTTAAGAAAATATTTAGTTTTAAATGCTCCAAGTGATTGTTAGAGAATTAGGAAAGTATTGGAGTATTAGGAAAGAGTCTTAGATTAGTTAAGTCAGTCTAATTTATCTATTTTTGGTATTCTTGTTTGTATTTCCAATTGTTGTTAGGATTTATTATCTTCCCACTCTCTATATAAAGGGGGTAGAGATTTCTTTTCAATCAATAACAAGAGTTGCATGATTACTCCACATTGGCACTTGTATTTGATATAATTATATTTCACATGGGGTCTTCCGTAAATACCTTATAGTGTGTGCTTGGGTTGCAAGAAACCTCTTACTTGGGTTGTAAGAAATCTCATATATTATAAATAATGATCCTAAGGCCTTCTCTTTGATCATTGAGAGTTGTAAACCCTAGGCCCAGATGTAGAGAGGCACACTACCCTCTTGAACTGGGTTAACAATTTTCTTGTTGTTTGGTTGTGGTTGCTCTTGATTTTTACATGGTATCACAACAAACGATTCATACGCTAGATAGATTTGTCTTGGGCAAATTTGTTGCCTTTTGCGTTATTGAGCTAAAGTTCTAATTGTCCTCACCAAGACAAGCAGAGGCATTGTCAAGGGTCGAATCTTGTCCCTCTGAGTAAGATTTTGCGTCGTCTCCTCTTGATTTGGTGACGCCTGACCTGATCTCGCTTGCTTCGACTGGCTTGAGCTGTTGGAGAGTGTGTAGCTTAGTCCCACATCGGTTAGTTTGGGACTATGTGGTGTGTGGTGGCCTATAAATAGGCAGTGTACCTCTTCATTCTTCTTTGAGAAACTATAGACACACGTGCCCAATCGGGGCCTTCTCCCGTGGTTTTCTCCTTGGTCTTCGTGAGTGGGGTTTCCACGTAAACCCAAGTGTTTCATGATTGTTTTTATGCTTTGATTTATGCTTCTGTTTATATTTTTCAACTTGGTATCAGAGCAAGTCATTCTTGGGTTTTATCATCAGAGATTCTTGAGCTTATTATTATCATATTCTGTTTTGGAGTATCTTTGTTGCTGGAGTATGGAGCAGTGGCAGCGGGTTGTTACAGGAGGTCGGCGTGGCTAGGGCATACGCAACGTCGAAGATAAGGCCGCAGCGGTAGAGGACCATCGTGATGGAGGAGGTGGAGCACGCCATCGATGGCGATGACGTCAGGGTTGGGGTGGCGCGGAGCAGCCCACATTCGATTTAGGGCATGGCAGCCTCAAGGCTGAGGTCCGGGGTGCCCCACCACAGGGTGCGGTTTGAAGAGAAGCCCCCACCGAGCATGTTCGAGGGGTGCCTCCCTCCACGGACGACGACGACAAGGAAGAGCGGCGGCCGCGTTCTCGCAGCGGAGATCTGCATGGATGATGCTAGCAACGAGTAGCGAAGGCGGCAGCGATGGCGTGGACTGCACTCCACAACAGCCTCGAGGGTGGCACGATCGCTTCGGAGCAGGGCGGCAACGGAGTCCTCTGGAGGAGGGTGGCGCGGTTAGATCCCCTCCAGTGACAGAGCCACTGACCGAGCCTATCCACCATCGAGGGGACGTGGGACACTGCCTGCTTCAGGGCTTCCACGTTGTCGTTGGCTATGGATGGGTGGAGAGGTGGTGAGCTGTAAGAGGAGCTCCATGAAGCCCTTGGAGTGGTCCGAGAGCGTGAGTGCACCGCTGCATCAGCGATGGACCCTGAGGAGAGGGCCCGCAGGGAGGAGGCGGAGGCGTTCGCCAGGTTCAAGGTGGATCTTGCGGGGATCCACGTGATGATGCATGCCAGGGAGGTTGGTGGCTTGTGTTAGGGTTCTTAAATCCTAAGTTGCCTTTTTTATTTGGTCCTTTATTTGGTAGTTATAAAAAAAAAAGAAGGAAAAAGAGGAAAGAAAGAGAGAAAGGAAGGAAAGAAAAATAAAAAAAAGGTAGAGGAAAAAAAGAAAAGAAAAGAGAAAGAAAATAAAGAGGTGAAAAAAAAACAAAAAAAGAAAAAAAGAGAGAGAATTCAAGAGAAGGGAGGGAGAAACTCTTCTCTATATATGTGTATTTCTTTGATTTTTATTTCTTCTCTCATATGAGTATGGGAGAAAGGGGGAGTGTAGGCCTATTATAGTCACATCTTCCAGGAGGGAGTCTCTTGTTCGAGATCACCATGCAAGGATCCACAACTCTGGGAGGTCCAGAGTTTTGAGGTCTCTAGGAGGGAGATCCAATTTCAAGGTCCTCAGAAGAAGGGCCCATTTCAGATTCTGCGTGGGAGATCCAACTTTGTGGACTCTAAGAGGGAGATCCACCTTTCGAGGTCTTTAGAGGAAGGTCCTTTTACATGGATACTGAATAGGGAGCCACCAACACGTGTTAAGGTCTCTAAAGGAGAGGCCATTTGTCAGCTACAACATCCAGTAGCTTCAGCCCATGCTGATGTGTTGACACTAGCATACCCGCCTGCAGACGAGGACCAGCCAAGAGTGTGTTCCGTTGTGTAGAGTGGGATTGGAGTGTTGTACAAGCTGAGCATTGCATGCTCCAGCTTGAGGGGGAGTGTTGGAGAGTGTGTAGTTTAGTCTCACATCGGTTAGTGTGGGGCTGTGTGGTGGCCTATAAATAGGTAGTGTACCTCTTCATTCTTCTTTGAGAAACTATAGACACATGTGCCTTGTCGAAGCCTTCTCTCGTGGTTTTCTCCCTTCTCTTTGTGAGTGGGGTTTCCACGTAAACCCAAGCGTTCCATGATTGTTTGTATGCTTTGATTTATGCTTCCGTTGTTTATATACATAGGTTAGAATCTCCAGTACCTCCTTTGATCAAGCAGTGCTGCCCTTATCTTCTTTGATCAATCCCATGTTGCCATCAAGCTTGGTTCTGGTCGGTCTTCATCACCCTTGATCCAGCTATTTTGATCAAGCTTGGTGTTGTTAAGACCTGTTGTTCTTCGATCTATCTTGATCAGGTTGCCTTGACCTACTCTTCACCAAATCTTGCATCATCAACACCACTACACCTTGTTAGTTCCTTGTGCGGTCTCGTTGATCTTGTCGAAATCAGTCACCAATTTCGACAACCAGTTATGGCATTTGACAAAGGAAGTCAGAACTTCCTTTCTTTTCCTAGCATGTCGACCCAAATAGTATCAGTCAAGCTTAGCAGTGGGAACTATTTGCTATGGAAGAGCCTCATTCTTCCTTTCATTCATGGTTAATGATTGACTAATCATATTGATGAAAGTTTTTTTGCGCTACTTGCCAGATAGATGGGTAATGAAATTGTGAAGATACCAGAATGTGGAGTTTATTATTATTGTAGAACTCAAGTAGAAACAATGAGATTTGGTCTCTTCATATAGAGAGATCAATCTTACTTTCCAATTCTAATACAATCTTCTAAAATAGGAAAAGCATATCTTTAATCATAGCAAATCTCTAACATAATAAACTTTCCTAAAAGATAATTCTAAAACTAGAAATCAAATTAAGGAAATAAGATAACTAAGGCAATGAGGACTTCCTTGCCTTCTACTCCACGTAGGATCTCGTGATGATCTTCAACGTGGAGATTCACGAGATCTCCAACACTCCCCCTAAGTTGTACGTCTCCAACTTGCAGGAGAACACCTAGTAGCACATGTGTAGGCCTTGCACGCACGGATGGTCTTCGATCTTCGAACTAGACCATGGATAATAGTTGGGGAACGTTCCTGAGTATATGGTGGTTGCCTTGCCTCTAGGAGAATCTTCCCCCTTGGAGAACAATAAAAATCTGGACAAAGAGCTCCATCGATGGGGTTGAGCCTCTAGTCCAGTTTCCCACTACTGATCGTCGTCCTCGTTGGGGATGACATGATCCAGAGCTTTGGCATCTTCCTTGGGCTAAGCACAGGTGAAGCAGTCATGACGTGGGCAACCTCTGTAGTGGTCGCCATAACAGTAGATGTAGAGGGCCCTTCAGTCTTCAACAGAGATCACAGACACTCCAGCTGAGCTTGTGTGAAAGGAGGTTCTTCCTGAGCCGCTATGGACTTGTTTACCCATGCTAGATGACCAAAATTATCCTGACACTTATCAGACGGGTGATTGGTTCGATTATAGTAGATGCATGGACTGAAGCTTCTTTCACGGTCGCGCCCTTAACTACGACCATGTCTTAAAGTATTTCTTGCTGTAGTCAACGTAGAAGACTTAGTGGCAGTTGGTGCAGATACTGGTGACCCCACTTATAGTTTTTGGAGACGACTATAGATTGTCTCAAAATTTGGCATTTCATTAAACGTCAGGATCTGATTATGCGTAGATTGGTACCTAGGATTGAGACCCCTTAGGAACTTGTATGCCTGCCATTACATGTGTTCAGAGATCTACTTGTTGCAATAAGGATGCTGATAGATGTTCAACTCCTCGAATAAGCCCTCAAGGATCGTGAAATACTTAACCAGGAGCATATCACCTTGATTAGTATTCCAAATTCTCCAGTACATGTCGGCAAGTCTTGCACTACTTGCCTTCTGGGAGAAACACTTCTCAAGCGTATCCCAGATCTCCTTTACTGTATTCTTGTACAACATATTTGCTGCGATGGATTGATCGATGTTGTTCATTAGCCAGTTTATAACCAATTTCTTATCCCACTTGTACTTGGAGCCTTTTCGAGAGTCTGGAGCCTTCCTTCTCTGCTAGGACATTAGTTTGTCCTGCCCTATGATGAAGATTCGAAAGGCTTGGGACCATTGCATGTAGGTCGAGGAACCAACCAATTTAATGGCAACCAATTTAATGGTTGTTCCTTGAACTATCACCGAAGCGGAAATCTTTGCTTTAGAAGTTACGGTGGGTTGTTCTCCATTGGCCATGGTTCACGTACAAGGAAGAGAAGCCTGCGCAGAGGTTGGCATGGGAGAAAATTGAGATTCCTTGGTCAAAAAATCATCAACCATAAGTGGGGTAGACCCATGCATATACTGCTTCGTAAACAAAGATCCACACCCAAAGGAAGAGAGGATCTTTCAACCATCTTTTTTTACGCATCGAGGTTGGCGAAGTACCAAGGCCTTGTTGGTGCTAGAGCACCACGATCATTTGTTTTGATGATAACAAAACACGTGTTATTTAACATTTGCAATTTGAGTCCTAGATTACAGGTCAATTGCAAATGTGGACGTGTTTAGACGGAGTTCGAGCTCGCATCCAGGACGGATTGGAGGAGCTTGACGGAAAACAGAGGAGGTTCGCGTGGAGCGAAAGATTGAAGATGGAAGACAAGAAGAATAGGATAGATTCTTTTTTATCCTTTCATGTATCTCTTGTCTTTATTTTCTTGCTCTTTTTGATTCCTTAGAACATTATGTTAAAGAGCCTCAAAGTACCCTAAAAGTAGTCCTAGGAACACCTGCACAACCCTAGGATACTTAGGTTTTCTGTAGAATACTTAGAAAACCAATATAGGGTTCAAACAGACTTTCCAGACGTCTAATTCACAAATCAGACGTCTGATAAAGTATTTTAAGACGTCTGACTGTTGTTTCAGACGTCTGATAACTGTTAGGCTGGACATAGCTAGTTCTGTTTGATGAAATCAGACGTCCAGACCTTAGTCCAGACGTCTTAGAAGACGTCTGATGGCTTTGACAGACGTCCAATTAGTGGACCGTTGGCTGGCTTATCAGACACTCAAAGATATGACCGTTAGAGCCTTATCAGACGTCCATAGGACTTTACAGACGTCTGATAAATGACCGTTTTGCCTCGGCTGACCCAAAATCTCTTCTCAGAGATTTTCTAGCCGTTGCAACGTTTGGAAATCAATTCCCACAGTAAAAGTAGGTTTCCAGACGTCCAGACATAGTACCAGACGTCCTGTATGTCGTCTGATGGACTTGCGCAAAAACCCTGTTTAGATCTGATTCAAGTCAGGGAGAAACCCGCATAGAATCAGACGTCTGACCTTGGAATCAGACGTCTTAAAGTGGCCTTCCAGACGTCTGATGCCAGAGTTAGACGTCTGATAACCCTGTCAAATGTAATCATTGTCCTGATTTCGGCCTGATTCTCTTGGACTTTGTTCCCAACGGCTATAGAACCTTTCTTAAGCCTTCCAAAGCCTTCCTAAGGCCTCTATAAATAGAGGGGAGCCTTTGCAACACAAAAATACACTTGGATACACTTAGACACACAAGATATACACCTAGAGAGACCAAGATACACTAAGATCAAGTATTTCCACTCTCTTGTGTCCAAGAAGCTCTTGCTCTCTAAGCTCAAGTTCTATATCTTGAGAGCTAAATTCAGTTTGCGCACCCGCTCTCCCGCCGTTGTTCACGAGAGCGACATTGCGCCGTTGCGTGGCTCACGCACCTGCGTCATCCTCGACGCACTCCTTGCAAAGGGGAGTTTCCTTATTCCTATAGAAGCTAGGTTCTTAATTACTTTGTTGGCTCTATAGGACCTGTTGTTTTATTTTATCTTTGTCTTTTGGTTGGGTATTCGCTTTGCGAATTCCCGTCTCCTTCGTGGGACAAAATCCTTCTCGTGGAGAGAAGGGGTTCAGGAACGCTACCCTCGTACTTGTAGCGTGGTTGTACTGAGGTTGAATCACCCTCGTTTAAAGTGATTCGTTTAGTGGATTTTGATCAACTTGGTTGATCGGAAAATCCTAACTCGAGAGGGTTAGGTGGTGGTTTTCACCCGGTTTGGGTTTCCACCTAAAAATACCTGTGTACATTGTGCGATTGATTTTTGTGAGATTGCTTTATATTTTTATTTCCGCATATTATTACGTCACCCCTCCTAGTAGGGAACTGTCAGGCCTTACCTTGGTGTCATTGAAGCCCACAGTTCACGTGTGGGGAAACTTGGTGGAGATGTGGTTCAAGAACAAACCCGCTTTGATACCATGTAAAGATTTGTGTAAGTAGAATTCATTTATCTCAAATCTTTAACATAATAAACTTTCCTAAAAGGATAATTCTAAAACTAGAAACCAAATTAAGGAAACAGGATAGGACTTCCTTTCCCTTTACTCCACGTGGGATCTCATGATCTCCAACGTGGGGATTCGAGAGATCATCAACAGAAACCAAGGATGATGAGAGTAGCTCTTCGAAAGGGATTCGTCTTATCCCCAATCTTGAATATGTTGAATGGTTTGCTCTTGAACAGCAGCTCATCGGATGGATAAAATTAACTCGTTTTGAGGAGGTAGTTACTCAAGTTGTGCATGTTTAGACTGTAAAGGAACTTTAGGATGTTCTAAATAGTGGAGACCGTCAAATGGTAGAAGCAAAAATCATTCAATTGAAATCAGAATTGATGCACATTAATCAAGGGAAATATGAAGTTATTGAATATTTTTTTGAAAAGCTAATGGGTGGTTGTTCGAATGATAACCACCTAAAATCATTCCATTCCAAATAATTGATTTACATCAGAGTTTACAAAATAAATTCCCAAAACATCACCTGGGAAAAAATGGAAGAAACAAAATTCTCAACATAGGGTCTCTCTCCTCTAAAAAGCACCTCATTCCTCCTTAGCCAAACACCTCATAGTACTGCCAAAACCTTGGCCCTATCCTTCTTGGATTTAAAGGTGATCCCTCCATTACAGGCATTTCCTCTACAGAACGAAGATTAGAAGCTAACTGCATCCCTATGGGTGATCCAGTCGATCCCCATCCTTTGCCAAACCTACATCACAAATAGACACTGAAAGAAGAGGTGCTAGATGTCCTCATCGACTTCACCACAAAGGGAGACATGCCAGGTCTTTTGATTGGGCCCATCTTGCTCTTCATTGCTTCGGGTCATAATTCTCCCCCTTCTCACCAACCAGGAGAAAATCTTCACCTTCAGTGAGCACTCTACCATCCAGAGCAATCTGCAATCTTGTAAAAAATCAATGTTCGAGCTGACCGTGCCACTCCCCAATCTGCAGAAGACCTTTGCCACTGAGAAATCTCCTTCCTCCTAGGAGAATGCATCAAAACCTTCCATTGGTGCCCAAACTTCTAGCTCCTGTAACAATCATTGGAGCTCCTCGCATCTCTGGTTGGAGAGGTCCCCCCGAAAAGTTGGATACCAAGCTCCATCCCAACAACTTCCTACCATGGTCGACGGGTCCACAACACTCCCAAAAAGACGAGGGAACCTGTCTCTGAGGGTAGAGCCAGGGGTAGAGCCAGCCCCTTGCCAATCGTCTTGCTAAAATCGAAAAGGTATCCCCCTCACCTAGCATAGGGGAGAAGCTGCGGACCTTCATTGCCACTGTCGCCAAGTTCCTGAGAAAGAGGCTCCGGGAGGAGGGGAACACAATAGCCCCCACGACAGGAAAGGACCGTAGCATCTCTGCAAAACATCACTAAAAAGCCCCTGCTTTTGCCCCACCAACTTGGCAATCCACTTTGTGAGGAGGTTGATATTCACATTGTCGACATTCCTAACCCGCGGACCCCCCTCCTGAATCGGTCTACACACCTCTTCTCAGGCCACCAACCTCGCCCCCTTTCCTGTCTACCCTACATTACCCTAGAAGAAATCTCTCATCAACCTTGGGATCTTTTTAATCTGGTGCGGTAATCTGAAGACTGAGAGAAAATACGATGGTATGGATGCCAGAACTGCTTTCACCAGAGTCAGCCATCCACCTTTAGACAAGAGCCTAGAAGATTGCTCGACTAATCTTTCCTCCATCCTCTCCAGCAGAGGAAACCAATACTGTAATCTGCGGCGCTGGTTTGGTAAAGGAAGGCCTAGATACATCAACGACAAAGAGCCCAACTCTGTCCCCAAAGCACCACCCACCCTCTTCGTCTCTACGACCGACAAATTAAACGGGACAAAAGTTGATTTTTGATAATTAATCTGCAATCCCGACACCTCGCCAAAAAGCTCCAGAAGGATTCTCATCCACCTGGCCTCCAGATTTGTTCCCTCGACTAGAAAAGGTGTATCATCAGCATATTGCAGGATCGCTGTCTCCTTGTCCTCACCAAACACAAAGCCTCTGATCAGACCCCTAGCACAGGCCCTATGCATTGTTTGAGCCAGTGCATCCGCTGCAAGAACGAACAACATAGGTGTAAGAGGGCAACCCTGTCTGACCCCTCGCCTAGGCTGTACCCATCTTGCTAGGTTCCCATTGATCAGGACTGAAAAAGATGTCATCACACACCTCTTCATCCAATCAATCCACACCGTGGGAAAACCTCTCTTCAACAAGGAAGCCCATAGAAAATCCCACTGCACTGAGTCCTACGCTTTGCTGAAGTCAACCTTCCACAGAAAAGTCTACTTCTCCCTCTAGGTGGTCAACGCCACCAAGGCAACCACAAAACCATCTAGGATTCCTCTCCCTAGAATAAAGGCGGTTTGAACAGGGGAGACTAAGTTTCTAAGAAGGTCCTTATGTCTGTTGGCCAAGACCTTAGCAACAATAAGGTACACGGCGTTTGACAGCGTAATTGGTCTGAAATCCTAGATCTCTTCTGCTCCTTCCTTCTTAGGCAGCAAAAACATGTATCTATTCAATTTATCGAAACCTCTGTTCTCGGTTGCGAACTCTATCATCTGCATCACATTCGCCCCTACCAGGGACCAGAATTCCTTGAAAAAGAAAACAGGGAAACCATGCGGGCCAGGACACCCTTCCGCAGTCAAGCTCTATACCGCCTGTCTCACCTCGTCCTCCGAGAAGCCAGCTGTGAGTCCCTCCGCTTGAGCCTCCGTGACACACTGCACATTCTCCTCTCTTCATCTCTAGTATCCCCTGATACACCTCATAGTGAACTCTCTAAAGTAATCTGCCGTAGCTCGTGGCATCTACTCTATCCAGTTTCTCCTCCTCCTGGAAGAAGCCATTTGGTGGAAGAACCTGGTATTGGAATCGTGTTTCTTCAACCACTTCTGTCTTGACT
Organism: Thalassia testudinum; assembly: GCA_037157565.1. Classification (NCBI taxonomy): domain Eukaryota; kingdom Viridiplantae; phylum Streptophyta; class Magnoliopsida; order Alismatales; family Hydrocharitaceae; genus Thalassia; species Thalassia testudinum. The sequence continues at coordinate 142,855,998 of JAZHRO010000036.1, forward strand.
CCGTCTTCCATTCCACTTCTGCCTTCCTATCCTCCTGCACCACTCACGTCATCCTCGCCCTGACCTCCCTATCCTCTGACGAGATAGGGGCTTGGTTCTCCTGCCTATCAATCCTAGTAATCTCTACCAGGGCCTCTTCCTTCCAGCCCCTCTTGGATGCCTTGATCTCCCTCCTGTATGCCCTCAGGTGGTCATGCAATGCACTCAGTTTCTTCGCCAAGTAACATGCTGTCGATCCCTCCACCTCTATGGAATTCCACTTCTCCACCATACTCCTGAACCCCTCCTCCAACAGCTAGGATATGTCAAATTTGAAGTATGTGCCAAAATCGTCCCCTCATTAGGTCGCCACATCAGGGGCGTTTGGTCCGAGAAAGGTCTCTCCAAAGCAGACACATCCGCCAAAGGGAAAGTCTCTGCCAACTCCACGTTGGAGAGAAATCTGTCAATCCTGGACATCTGGCCGTTGTTATTCCTCAAAGTGTACGCACAAGATGCCAAAGTCCAATTCACGAGGCCATGAGTAGCAACAAAGTCCACAAGAAGATCCGACCCGGGATCTTGCTTGTAATAGATTACAAAATATTTGTAATGAACTTGCCTTGGTTGGTCATCTCACCAGTGATTTAGAAAAAGTGATGCATTGCCTCGCTGGACTTTGAGAAGAATATACAATGTTCATTACTATAGTGGCAACATGACCTCTCTCTTCTTTTGGGGAACTAAAGTTTTCACTAATACAACATGATAATCTTGCTTTGAAGATTGGCAGCTTTTAGACTTTTGAGGGTATGAGTATAGGTACTAAAGCACAACATGCGAGTACTATGTACATTGATCGAGATAGAAATTGAGGACTTAGCTGAGGTCGAGGTAGAGGCCAACATTAGCAGAATGGGCAAGTTTAGGCAGGTTGTGGTCAGCCATCTTATGGGAATAGATCTAATGCTCAAAAAGGACGTGGCCGAGGATATGTTAATCAAGCTGGAGTCATGTGTCAACTCTGTGGTTGAGCCAACCATATAGCCATCAAGTGTTATGATTTATCCAATTTTTCAGTTGGGTATACTCAATAGCAAACTAGAGCTCACATTGTAGATATCTGTGGCTCTTAACATGACATCAATGCCTTATCCACTGCCATAGAGGATATTCACATTGACACTGAAGAATGGATAGCAGATATTAGTGCTAGAAACCATATTTTCAGGTACCTTTGTCTTATTTAAACCCTACCATGGGAATGGTCCGATTGTCATAGGCAATGGCACTATACATCCCATCACTTACATAGGAGACGTTCTATGCACTCTTAATGGTTTTGTTTGACTTACTAATGTCCTCTTTGTTCCCATCATGAAATTTTGCCTCCTATAAATTTCCCATTTACTTGATGACAATGATGTGTACAGATATTTACTTGGGCTTATGTTTTTCAGAAGGAATGCAGATACAACAAGACCCTCGTTAATGGGCATCGACATGGTTGTCTTTGGATTGTTCAAATCTTTGCCTTTCCAATAACTTGTCCTTTATAGTTCTAGCAATAATAAAGGCTCTATTGTCACTTTGGAATAATGGCATGGTCGGTTAGGCCATTGTAAATTTAATGTTTTAAAGAAGCTTATTGATTCTAGTTTGATAAAAACTAAAGGCCCCTTTCATGATATTATTTTTTGCTCTAGATGCCATAATGGCAAACATACTCAGATGTCGTTTTCTTTATCTGTTGGCGTCGAATCAAGCCATGTGGCAAAGCCAGTGGGTCCATGTGGGCACGTGGAGTTGTGTGTGTGTGTGAGTTGGAATAGGTTGAGGGTTTGTTGCTTTTGTGGTATATGTGGCAACTTATTTTTAGCAATTGATTGAGTTCAAATTAGGATAGATAAAATTTAGGAATATTTGATTGAGATTGAGTTTGTTTAGGATTTGCAATTCCTAGAGTTATTGGGATTGCAATTAGGTTTAAGATTGGATTTGGTTATCTTTAAATGGCGACCCAAACCCACTTGATTTCTTTGAGAAATAAAATATTTTTTACATTCAACAACTCCTCTCTTCTCTCCCTACCCTCCACGTCGACTTCTCTCTCTTTCCTTTCTTTATGTGTCAACTACAAGGACTCCTCCATGCTTCCCAATTCTTCACATGGTATTAGAGAGGGCCCTCCAGGCTTAGTGATCATGTGCATGGAAGAAAGAAGGCGATCTCTCTCCATGTGTGACACATGGAGTTGTGCTTAAGGGTTGAGCACAAGTCGAGTTAAGTTCATGTTTGAGGCGCGTGAACCTCTCATGAACCTAGGAAAGTTAAGCAGAAGACATTGGCTCTGGAGCGTTCAAGAAGAGGCACAATGACCTCAAAGTTGACGTTTAGGGGGCGTGTGAACCTGTCATACACTAGAGAATGCCAAGCTATAGCACTTGACTCTTGGATGTTCAAGAAAAGGCATAGAGACCACCTAAGTTGCAGTTATGGTTGATGCAGAGACCCAAATCATCTAAAAACTCCATGTTATCCTGGAGAGCACATTTGAAAATCGCGAGAGAGCTAAGGCAAATAAGTGGGAGGAGAATTACGTAATCTCGTTTACATCTGCAAATTTAGAGAGGTTCCAGGCATTAATCAAGGAAGAAAAGAAAACAATTGTGGTTACAACGACTTTTGAGGTTGCCAAAGAAGCAACAACTATTGAGGTTGCAAGGAACTCGCAATTGTTGCACTAGAAGATATGTTCAAAGAAGATCCAGGAGCATATATGGATGCGGATAGTCTCACAAAAGTTCGGAAAAAAAATCATGCAAGTATTTGCCCTCTTCAACTTCAACTTGAGGGGGCATGTTAGCGTGGAATAAAGCCACCTAGCAGCAGCAGTTGGTGGCCACATGGCACAGTAGGCCCATGTAGGTGTGTGGAGTCTTGTGCATGTGTGTGTTGGAATAGGTTTAGGGTTGGTTTTGTGCCATATGTGGCAACCTATTTTTAGTAATTGATTGAGTCCAAATTAGGATAGATTAATTTTAGGATTGAAATTGAGTTTGTTTAAGATTTGCAATTCCTAGAGTTGTTATGATTGCAATTAGGTTTAAGATTGGATTTGATTCTGTTTAAATAGAGACCATGACCCACTCGATTTCTCTAAGTTGCAATAAAATATTTTCTACATTTAACAACTTCTCTCCCTACACTCCATGCTGATGTCTCTCTTTCTCTCCTTTCTCCATACGTCGACTACAGGGAGGGCTACTCCACGCTTCCCAATTCTTCACATTAAACACCACAACTACCTCATGTGTCCTTGAGCTTATTCATATTGATATTTGGGACCTGCTCCCTATGCTTTTTTGTCTTAGGTACGTTATTATGTTATTTTTATTGACAATTTTTCCAAATATACTTGGATCAACTTAAGGAAAAATCTGATACTTTTGATGCCTTTGTCAAATTTAAGTTTTTTTTGTTGAAAATCATTTTGAGTGCAAGATAAAATGTCTTCATAGTGATGGGGGTGGTGGTGAATAAATGTCACAAGCCTTTAGAAGTTTTTTGAATGATGATGGCATACTTCACCAAACAAGTTGTCCCAGGACACCACAATAAAATGGGTAGTCGGGAGGAAACATAGACACACGCAAGATTGCCGTTACAATGATTTATGCTAAAGTTGTCCCCAAATTCTTGTGGCCAAAAGCTTTCCATGCACATCATTAATTAGATTTCCATATAGACACTGGATTGGAAAAGCCCCTTGAAATATTGCATTCTTTGTTACTTGATTTTCCAGGCTATGTCTATTTGGTAACACTGTCTATGTTCATGTGGAGAGGAGCACACGCAACAAACATAATCCTAAGGCTATCAAATGTATCTTTGTTGGTTATGATGAAGAGAGGGCTACAAATGTTTTAATATAGCCACTTATAAGATATATTTGTCTCAACATGTGTTGGGAGCGTTGAAAATCGTCGTATTTAGGAAAATATTGCGTCGTATTATAGTGACAAAAATCGATTCGACAACATTTAAATTTATAAGTGCTCGAAAACAAAAGTGAGTCCAAGGTCATTCGTAGGGAGTAAATATGGAATTCACACACTAATTACAGTAATAAACATATAAGCACAATGATTAAACATGACAAAGATATTCAATGAATAATATACTCAAAAATGTATTCAAGGATAACAATAGTATCTCAAAAGTCAATGGGATAAAAAGAAGATTAAAAATCATAAAAATAGTGATTTGAATCACCAATTAAATCCATTATGAAGCACATCCCAAAGTATTAAGCCAGATCAATATCGCTACACTGGCTTTTGAACCACTTATTCAAATATCCATGTTAGATTAGAACTCAATGAGTCCATAGTACTCCAAATTAGACGTTAGCACACAGAGCCAGACACTTTAAATACCTAAGTCTCAGCACAAGGCACAAGGCACAACCACAAAGCCATCTAGAATGGAAGTGTTGGGTGTATTGACATGCATCTCGAGGCAAAACAATGCCTAGGCTCATGCCCGAGCACACGCTTACGTGTGCATGTGAGCGGGCGTGTGTGTATGGCGTTGGGAACCCGACCCCCTGTGTTCATGGGCGTTAAGCTCATGGACACAATTCCTTATTAACCAAAACTTTTTGTTCATCTTTCTCCAATGTGCCACCAAAAGGTGCTGCTGCTTCCTTCGTTGCTGTCGCGTGGAGCTGCTGATGAGGTTTCGTCCAATTCAAGCAGTTATCAAGGTGCCTTGGCCAGTTGAAAGCCCAGATATCCTCGTGGATGTGTTTCGCGTCTGCGAGAGATGTAGGCAGAGTGGCTGATGGTGGCGGCGTGGAGCGAAGATCTGGCGAACACCTGCGATCCAAAATACAAACTCGTGGCCCCAATTAATAAATTCACAAGCTTCGCCTAGGTCTAAGGAAGGTGATGGTGGTGGTTGCATGGACTTTGGAGGTGCATGGTGGTCGGATGGAGTCGGAGTTGATGACGGCGAGGTGCAGTGCTTGATGGAGGTGTTGAGTGGGTGTGGCTCCAAATAGATAGAGGGCTTTTGAAGGTGGTGTGGCGGAGCTTTTGGGAGTGGTCATGAGTGGATTGGTCATCCGTGGTGGTCACGCGGCTTCACCGAAGCTACACCGGCGCTGGGGAAGACGAAGGGGAAGGGAGGTGAACAACGGTCAAAATAGAAGCTAGGAAGGATATGGAGAGAGAGCGGAAGTGATAGACCTAATCCACGGGACAAAAGGGAAGAGCTTTCACGTTGCCTTGCCTTGCCGGACACGAAGGAGATGAACTCTCTGGCGAGAGGAATGTCGACGAGGAAAGAGGGAAACACCTTGGCTTTGGCCCACCAGGTGCGGATGAAGCTGAGGAAGGAGGATGTCCTTTCAATTTGGCTATTGAGATGCCTGAAGGAGTTGAGGAGAGTCACCAGAGTCGCGGTTGGAGATGGTCGGGGAAGGAGGGGAAGACGTATTTTTGGCTTAGATCAGACTTGAATTGGTCCTAGAAGCTTAGGGAACTTTTATAGGTGTCGATTAGGGCTTGATTCTCCTAATTCAGTGTGAATTCTTTGCGAAAATCGCGAGGAACTCTGACTAATTTCGTGGGCTCACCAAAAGATCTTGAGAAGGGTCCAAATTGTAAGGAATCGTCTTAGGAACAATCTCGCCAAGTTTAGAGATATTTGAGTGAGAGATGAGCGATGAATCTTTGCTCAAAGTTGGCGGTGGAGTTCGCATTCACACTCATGGCGGCGAGGACCCAAATGTGAAGATGAGAAACTAGGGGCATTTCTGTAAGAAAAGTTGAAACTTAGGGCTTGAGTGTAGGAAATAGAGATCTTAGGGGTTAAATTGTAAACTAGGTCAAGATGGACTCTAATTAGGCCCAAATTTTGGTCTTAACCTAATTTGGACTCAAGGAATTTGATGGTCAACTTGGATTTGAGTTTTGATTACGTTTGACTGGGTAAATTGCAGAGAGACCCAAATCAGGGTAAATTCCCGTCTGAAATTCTGTTCTAGGTCAAAAGGGGTTCAGATGGTCAAATTAAAGGTACAAAACCTCTTAGAATATTTTCTTATAAGTTTTAGGAGGTTTAGATTAGTTTTATCTTGATCAGAACCTTTTTAATTTAAGCGGGGCTGATAATTAGGGTTTTATGTCCTATTTTTGTCCTCGAAATGCGTGAAACCCTATTTTTGTTAGTGTGGACCCACTTCTTCGTCTTTAATGCTTAATTAACCTTTAATTAACCCCTGAATAATCCCGTGGTTAAACTGCATTTGTGATGTGCTGTTAAAACTGCAGAATTAACCCTATTTAATTATTTTCTCCTCAAAACATATCAGAGTGGAATTATGGTCCTCAGACGATCATTCAGGAGCATTTATCTCTTGATTTCAACTAATTTAAGCTAGTCATGGCGAATGATGGTGTTACTATCATACCTCCATGCCTAAATTTGCTGATCCCTAGCAAAATCTTATGGAAAGAACCAAATCTTTAGACCATATTTTTGTTTAGATGCCTGATTGTGCCACTTCTTTAGAAATTAGACAGAATACTAACAATAGGCCTAGAGGTACTCAAGTACTAGCCAATATCCAGACCTGACTAACTTCAGTCTTAGGTCTGCCATAAAGGTTTCTAAGGTCCATAAAGACTGCCTAGAGGTTCTTTGACCCCAGCAGTTAAAGCACCCGTGTGTATTTGTAGCGAGTCCAGGTTCAGCTTTCAGTGCATTTTTGGTAAGAGAGATAGAAAGAGATTTTTCCTTTTGAGAGTTCTCTTTTTTTTTTTTATATTCCCTTAAATCTAGCATCGGATTGGCCCTAAACACGGTTTGTATCGGATTCCTTGTCCCCACCATCAATCCTTGAAGGATCCTTGGCTTTCGATGCTTCGGGATAGCACCGCCCATGGAGACCTTCAGAACCCTGGCTTTCGACACTTCGAGATAGTGACGTCCATGGCATTCTGTAGCTAAATTCAAGCCTAGGCAATCGACATTTCGGGATAATTCCGCCCATAGCACCTGAACCAGCATAAGGTGCTTACATGGTCCCAGTAGGATATTTAGATATCCTAGGAGATAAGTACCGAGGAGATATGTTACGCATATTCGAGGGAAGTATTTTTCATTCCACCTCTGCGTCGGGAACTTGTCAAATCAACTTGTGTCTTCGAGTCACTTCTAAGTCAGATCTTTGGGGGGACTTTTTCAGAATGGAACACTTTTGTCATTATTTCTTCGTTAAGCACACTGAACCAGACCGATGTATGATTTTTAGGTGCCTAGGTTACCAAGTCCTGCAAACGAAGGCCAGGTAATGGTGCCGAATAATTCCTAAGCCTTAGACTTAATATATCAGCCTCGCATTTTCCTCAACCTTTTGAGGATTAATCTATATCTTAACGAATACGTGAGTGTTTAAGCCCTAGAATAGGGCTAAGAGGCCTACGGTTGGTACTCTTTACTTATCTCCTTGTCTCGAGCACTTCAGGACTTAATTCTTATTTTGATTTGGTCTAGAACTTAAGTAGATCCCATAATCAATTGCTAGGACTATCGAATTTTCTTTTTGATTTTGCTCGTTTGACATTTTGTATTTCCTCTTTTCCTCAAGGAAGATTTTCCATTCAGTTCACAAAATTTTCCTCCCATTTCTCCATTTTTTTAAAATATGTATTTTTTTGTGAGAACCCTTCAGAGAATTGAATTTTTCATTTGTTTTGCACTTTAACATCTCCCATGCCTAAGTTTTGCAATATCTTTAGTGTAAACCAGGTGGGTATGAATTTAGTTTGGTTCAAGGTTTAGAACAAGGTCAAAGGGTGGGTGAACAGGTCGGGATAATTGTTGTGGATGATTTCAAGTTTTGATACAAGTATCAGAGGTGGAGTCGGCTGTTCTAAAGTTGAGCCCTAAAGTGCAAAAGGAATGCAACTCAAAGAGATGATCAAAAGCGTCTCGGGTTTTTGGAATGATGGGTTGTCTTCTGTTAAGCGCTAAATTCAATGCCTTCAGCTGAGCAGAAGATGGTCAAGGAGAAGGGGTGGTCAGTTTGGAGGAATTTTGTAGAATAAGCACCTTGATGAGTAGTCTGGTTGGTCCAACTAGGTGCTTGTTTAGATCAATAGGTTGATGCAGACCAAATCCAATTAGTCTGGTTGGTTGAGAAATGTGAATCAATAGATGTGGAGCCCACTAGATGCTTTGTGGCTTGAATAGATATGGAAATACGAATCAAGTGTTTGATTGAATCGGCTCAACTTGATCAGAGTAGGGATCCTCAAATGAAAATGAATATGTGGAAAATGTAAGAACCCTATTGGTAGGATCAAAGGAGATGTGGTTGTTGGTCTGATCAATGTCCGATTCCCAGTCAAATTATGGTGGTGAATCGGATGCAACAGGATCAGAAAGAGGTGAATCCGAGTAAGAATTGATTCCGGTGGCGAGTCAGGATGTCGATCGGGTTTTGAAAGGCTCTGTAGTAGGTGTGGCTGCTTCGATATCTGGGTGGTGTGGATTCCTCAAGAAATGATTCGAAGATCGGTTCATTCACAGTCTTTTTCGTGATGCTCATCCCAATCAAATGTAAATGCCTGGAGAGTGCTTATAGGATCGTGAAAATTTGAGTTGGTGAAAGATTCGAACTCTACACTGTAGATACTCTCGGCACTTACTGTGTTTGATTCCTGTAGATCATAGCAGAATGTTTGCAAATCAATGGAATATGATTTTGAATCAATTATCTTGGGATCAGGGACCTTAGAGTCAGAATTAAAGAATGGGTCATAGATACTGATGTCGTAAATAAGCTTGCAATCATTTGGAAACGATGGTTCTCCGAAATCAGAGTATGATTCGAAATCATTGGAGAATTTGTGACAATCAACTTCTGATTCAAGATCGAAATTTCCACCATAGAATAAATCATGATGCGTGGGGTCTACAACCTGACTTTAGTCTAGCTTAACCTAAAATTTCAAGCTCAAAGAGGTGTCCTTATTAGGCATAGGCTCAGGTACTAGGCACCTAGGGTAGATCCAATCAAATCCCCACTCTTCCAACTCCTTTGATTCTGTATCGTACATCGGTGTGACTTCCGAAGAATCAATTCGTTCTTCTAAGAAGTCTGGAGAGGTATAATTATCAAATATAGGCTCGAAATCATAATTTAGATCTAAAGTTTGGTTCTCATCACATTGGGCCTCATGATCATCCCAACTAGGCTTAGGTCTGGATTCTAGGCTATGTGAAGGAATTGGGTCACTAGAATCTTGACTTGGTTCTACTGGGGTGTCAGAATCACTCTCGAGGACTACCTTAATAGGATAAGGTGCTGGATTTACATCCTCGAGAGGTTTTGAGTCTAACTTGTCACAGGTGTTTGTAAAATCTAGGCATGATGGACCAGTTTCACAGCTATTTATGGCTGGCTCATAATCGGGAACACCTGCAACTGGATCCACCCAACCCATACCATGATCAGGTATATCATTCTGCACAAAATTCGAATTTGGTTCCATTTAGGTTGGGGGTCCATAACAACCTCTACTTTCGAACCTGGCCTTTGGTAAATTACATTGATCCTTAACATTGCCCCAAGATGTCTCATCAACTTCTGAGTGGTGATATAGGTATTTCTGATCAATGACTTGTTGCAACATATTTAGTATATACCCACATTTCTCAATGAGACCCTGGTCTATTTCCCAAAGTGGTGGATTTGTCGGACATTATATATGTTCAGTATTTTGTAGTCTCTCTAATTCAATGTATTCTGACATGGGAGCGTCTCGGGTTGTACCACTCATCATTTGTGTCAACATCGGATGGGTACGGTCACAATGCGGGTTATTTCTGACACATTAACTTGAATACTTCTAAAGGGATCTAAGGTTTTGTAATACTCATCATGATGTCTAAGAGTAGCCTCGATCATTTTTTCCTTGATGCTCATATGGGATTCAGGTTTTTTGAACATTCTTCCTATGTTGTTAGGTTGCACTTCCAAATCAAGTGGTGGATCAGGATTTAAAATCAAATTGAGGTATAGATTGAATCGATTAGATCATATCAGATTTTCCCCAAAAGATCAAATCTAATGGAGGCCTCTAGGTCAAACCTAAGGATCTCTCCTGTGTATGTGCACTGGAGAATAGATGAGGGACTGGATGTGTATTGGATCCAATCAAGGCACTCAAAAATTTTGGCTGACTAAGGCTGTTTCAAGGCGGATGATATCTCTGGATCAGAAATCCACACACCCGAGAATTACTTGGGTAGCCAGGAAAGAAGAGTCCCGCAAAGACTTCTACACGGTAGAGCATCCTACGGGTTACAGGGTTTTCCTTACTTGACCTTCCTTGTCACTGAGATTCCAACTAGACCGGAATGTATGAATTGAGACCTAAGTCTACCAATTTTAGCCTTAATTGTGCCTTGAATTTCACTTGATTTAAAAGTTATTTCAATTTGTGACCAAATCTGTAAGTTGGTTGATTCATAGAGTGAACTAACTTCACTTAATCTGCCTTAAGGTTGAAGATGAAGTTTGGGTCAAGGCCCAAATCACCCTGAATTGATTATTAGGTTATTAGGTCCGAACGTTTAGAATTCAAGTGAATTTAGAACCTTGATTTTAGGGTTTACTTGAATAAATCAGTTTAATGAATAATATACTCAAAAATGTATTCAAGGATAGCAATAGTACCTCAAAAGTCAATGCGATAAAAAGAAGATTAAAAATCCTAAAAATGATTATTTGAATCACCAGTTTAATCCATTATTAAGCACATATCCCAAAGTATCAAGCCAAATCAATATTGCTACAGTGGCTTTTGAACCGCTTATTCAAATATCCACGTCAGATTAGAACTCAATAAGGCCACAGTATCCCAAATCAGACGTCAGCAGAGAGAGTCAGACGCCTTAAACACCCAAGTCTCAGCACAAGGCACAAGGCTTCAGCACAAAGCCATCTCAGAATGGCTAAGTGTTGAGCGTATTGGCATGCATCTCGAGGTAAAACAATGCCCAGGCTCGTGCTAGGGCATGTGCTCACGTGTGTGTAAGCGAGCGTGTGTGCGCGTGTATATGGCGTTAGGGGACCCGACCCCGTGTGTTCATGGGCGTTAAGCTCATGGACACAATTCCTTATCAACCAAAACCTTTTTTTCATCTTTCTTCGATATGGCGCCTAAAGTTGCTGCTGCTTCCTTCATTGCTGTTGCGTGGAGCTGTTGACGAGGCTTCATCCAATTCAAGTAGCTACCAAGGTGCCTTGGCCAATTGAAAGCCTATATATCCTCATGGATGTGTTTCGCATCTGCGGGAAATGTAGTCGAGGTCGGAGAGTGGCTGACGGTGGCGGATGGTGGCAGCGTGCAGTGGAGATTCAGTGAACACCTACGATCCAAAATACAGGCTCGTAGCCCCAATTAATACGTTCACAAGCTTCGCCTAGGTTTAAAGAAGGTGATGGTGGTAGTCGCGTGGAGTTTGGAGGTGAATGGTGGCCGGACGGAGTCGGGGTTGATGACAGCGAGGTGCGGTGCTTGGTGGAGGTGTTGAGTGGGTGTAGCTCCAAATAGATAGAGGGCTTTGAAGGTGGAGGTGTGGCGGAGGTTTTGGGAGTGGTCGTGAGTGGATTGGTGATCTGTGGTGGTTGTGTGGCTTCGCTGGAGCTATGCTGGCGCTGGGGAAGACGGAGGTGAACAGCGGTAGAAATAGGAGAAGCTAGGAAGGCTTTGGAGAGAGAGTGGAAGTGATAGACCTAATCCAAGGGACGAAAGGGAAGAGCTTTCGCGCTGGCTTGCCTTGCCAGACACAAAGGGAGATGAACTCTCCGGCGAGGGGAACGGTGACGAGGAGAAGGGGAAGATGCCCTGGCTTTGGCCCACCTAGCGCGGATGAAGCTGAGGAAGGAGGCCCTTTCAATTTGGCTGTTGAGAGGCTTGAAGGTGTTGAGGAGAGTCGCCGGAGTCGCGGTTGGAGACGATTGGGGAAGAAGTATTTTTGGCCTAGACTAGATTCAAATTGGTCTTGGAAGCTTGGGGAACTTATATAGGTGTCAATCAAGGCTTGATTCGCCCTAAATCAGTGTGAATTCTTCGTGAAAATCGCGAGGAACCCCCACTAATTTTGTGGGCTTGCCTGAGCTCATGATCCATCAAAAGATCTTGAGAGAGGGTCCAAATTGTAAGGAATCGTCTTAGGAATAATCTCTCCAAGTTTTGAGAGATTTGAGCAAGAAATGAGCGAGGAATCTTCGCTTAAAGTTGGCAGTGGAGTTCGTGTTCACACTTATGGCGGTGAGGACTCAAATGTGAAGATGAGAAACTAGGGGCATTTTTGTAAGAAAAGTTGAAACTTAGGGGCTTGAGTATAGGAAATACCGATCTTAGGGGTTAAATTGCAAACTAGGTTAAAATGGATTCTGATTGGACCCAAATTTTGGTATTAACCTAATTTGGACCGAAGGAATTTGATGAACTTGGATTTAGGTTTTGACCACGTTTGACTGGGTAAATTGCAGAGAAACCTAAATTAGGGTAAATTCTCGTCTGAAATATGTTCTAGGTCAAAATAGGTTCGATGGTCAAATCAAAGGTATCAAAACTCTTAGAATATTTTTTTATGAATTTTAGGAGGTTTAGATTAATTTTATCCTGACCAGAAACTATTTAATTTAAGCAGGGCTGATAATTAGGGTTTTGTGTCCAGTTTTCGTCCTCGAAATGCATAAAACCCTGTTTCTGTTAGTGTGGACCCACTTCTTAATCTTTAATGCTCAATTTGCCTTTATTTAACCCTTGAATAATCCCGTGGTTAAACTTCATTTGTGATATGCTGTTAAAATTACATAATTAACCTTTTTTAATTGTTTTCTCTTCAAAACAGATCAGAGTGGAATTATGGTCCTCAAGTGATCATTCAGGAGCATTTATCTCTTGATTTCAACTAATTTAAGCTAGTTGTGGCGAATGATGGTGTTATCATCATGACATGTTACCTTCAATGAAGATGATGGTAAATCTTCCAACATAAACTTCGCACATCAAAAATGTACTTCATCTGCTATTATACCCAACATCAGCTAGTCAACACATATTGAAGTGGAATGAAATGAATTAGATACATTATTCTGGAGCCCTACCTTTTAATATATAGAGGTGGGAAAAGTACATAAGTCCTCAAGGAAAAATAACAAAATACAAATAAGGACAATAATGGAAAAACATAATAGATCGAAAGGGTACAACATTCCCCCTCAAGCTAGAGCATAGATGTTAATTATGCTCATCTTGAAACAATAGACATCGAAGGAGGTCCATGACAAAGGCTTGGTAAAAATGTTTGTTGTTTGGTCCTCAGAAGGAATTGGAGTAGTGTAAACAAGTCCTTTCTGGATCATGTCACGTGTGTAATGGCAATCAATCTCCACGTGCTTGGTCCTCTCATGAAACATGGGCTTGTTAGTTATGTACGTAGTCGCTCTGTTGTCACATCTCTTCTCCATAGGAGTGTCAACAGATATGTGCAAGTTCATAAGAAGCGATCTCACCCACATCATTGTTGCAGTAGTGTGGGCCATGGCTCTAAATTCTAACTCTGGATTTAGAGACCATTGCTTGTTTCTTACTTTTCAATGTCACTAGATTACTTGTCATATAAGTACAACAGCTTGTAGTGGACTTCCTGTCAGCCAAACATCGTACATAATCTGCATCTGAATAGCCCACTACACTCATAGAAGTCCCCCTGTTGAACAAGATCCCATGTCCTGGTGCCTTCTTCAAGTATCTCAGCACCATCATTGTAGCATCCTTGTGTTGCCTTGTTGGCTTAACCATAAATTGGCTCAATTTCCCAATTGCTAGGGAAATATCTGATCTAGTGATGGTAAGATATAGAAACTTGCTAACTAGCTGCCTGTACTGCCTTCTATCTATCTTCTCTGTCTCATCATCTGAGTCCTAGGATCCATGAGAATTTTTGCTGGTTTAGCCCCCAGCATACCTGTTTCTTGCAGAATGTTAAGTGCATACTTTCTCTGGGATAGTACTACACCCTCTTTGCTGTGTCTAACCTCAATCCCAACAAAGTATCTAAATGGCCTAAGGTTCTTCATAACAAATTTGCTTGCGAGATAGTCTTTTACCTTAGCTATGCCAGTCACATCGTCCTCTATGATAATCAAATCATCCACGGAGGAGCATAACTACTCTTCCTATCTTCTTGACAAGCAAAGAGTGATAGGACGAAGACCTACGGAAACCAATTGCTTCAACCACTTCAGAGAGCTGTTGAAACCAATCTCTAGGACTCTTCTTTAGGCTATATATTGCCCTTCGTAGTCTGTATACACTCTCCCCTTGAACGTCATAGCCGGGAGGTTGTTGCATATACACCTCCTCCTGGAGATCCCCGTAAAGAAACACGTTCTTGACATCCAACTAATGAAGCTGCCAATCACGTTGGATTGCCACAGAAATGAGAATGAGCATCGTAGAGAGACGTGCAACGTGGGAGAAGGTATTAAAGAAGTCCAAGCCATAAGTTTACGTGAACCCTTTGCAACAAGTAAGGTTTTGTGTCTGGAAACAGACCCATCTAGATTGTATTTAACACCAAATACCCATCTACATCCAACAACTACTGTGCCCTATGGTAGAGTAGTGAGCTCCCATTTACCACAGGAATGAAGAGCAACCATCTCATCTTCAATGGCATGATGTCACTTTGGATCAAGCATGGCTTGTTGATAGGTGAAGGAATCTGCGTAGCCAACAATGCACAAGGAAACTCTCGGAAGGCAGTCCTTAAGCCCTATGTAGACAGAGCCCCTGTAACTAGATATTTAGCACAACTGCAAGGTACCTTACGAATAGCCAAAGGAAGGTCAAGATCGGCTGACACTCCATCCTGCAACTGCTCTGACTCTATCTCAACACTAGATACAACCCCTTCACTATTGTCCTGTGGTCCTCCTACATCATCACTATGTAAGTCTCTTATGATCATCTGAGGTTGAGGTGAAGCAGATACAGAAGAAGAGGATTGTTGGCAATACATAATAGGGATCCTGTAAGTGACCAGATGCTCATGAAATGTCTCAAGCTCAAAAAGTGATGGCTCTAACGATGATGCCATAGTCTTAGTGATGGGAATTGCCTCCAGTGGCATAGGAGGAATAGGCATGGGTGCCTCAATAGCCTTAGGAGAGAGACGTATCCCAGCAGTAGAGATACGGAATAGATTCATGGAAGGTGACATCTACACTAATGTAGTGGCATCCTCTAACATGATCATAACATCTATATCCCTTTTGTGTCCTTAAATAGCCAAGAAAAAAACACTTAACTAATGAGGAGTAAGTTTATCCCTATTAGGTCCATGAATATGCAAAAATGCAACGCATCTAAAGACCTGGGGTGACACCCCAAATAGATCACTGTCGAGGAATAAGATGGAATAGGGAAATTGCTTATCAAAAATACTAGATGGCATTTGAGTAATGAGATAACATGCATTCGACACTGCATTTCCCTAATATCTATTTGGCACACTGTTCTGAGTCAAGAGTGTCCGTGCAAATCAAGAATGTGCTTATACTTTTGTTCTACCACACCATTTTGTTGAGACATATGGGGACATCTGGTCTGATGAATGATGCCACAATCTCGATAAAAAGTATGTAGTGAAGTGGTACAAAACTCCAAAGCATTGTCCAATTTAATGATCTTCACCTTTGCCTCTACCAAAAAGACACCAATCATATCACCTGCATTAGATTTGGCCTTTAACAAAAAATTTCAAGGAAGATAGGGAAAATCATCCACAATAGCCAGATAATATCTGTGCCCCAGACGATTTGAAGTCTTACTAGGTCCCTAAATATCCATATGTAGTAACTGGAACAAGCCTTGGGACCCTTAATGTTGACTCTTCGGGAAAGTACTCCTCTGATGCTTCTTGGGTTGACACGCCTCACATTGGAATGTGATAGTAGAAGGAATTTGCGGTAGCATCCGTCGAAGTTTTGGTAATGGGAGATGACCAAATCGAAGATGCCATAAATAACTAGAGACACCCCCTGATAAGAGAGAGGCGTGCCTTGTGTAGGGTGACTGAAGAAGACAATAAATGCTACCTTCCTCACTACTGCACCCAATGGTGTGTCCGGTGAGAATTTTCTCAAATGTGAAAGGCATAGTATTAAAGACCAACTCCATAATCTGGTTTACTGACGGCAAACTCAACGAGAAATCATGGGGCAAAAGAACATTCTTTAACTTCATGTGTGGGATCACACGAACCTTCCCCTTACCAGGTATGGGAGATTGTCTCCCATCAGCAACCTCCATAGTTTTGCCTGGTGGAACTGGACGAATGGTAGTGAACTGTCTTTCATCACCACAAATATTCCAAGATGCTTTAGAATCAACAAGCCAATCCGTTTCCCCTGCTTGAGACTGACAAGCTATTCCCACTTGGGAACCATATTGTTTATACAGTTGGAGCAATGTCTGGTACTCACTCCTGGAAACAATGACAGTATCTCGTGTCCCTCCTAGCATAACAGAGGCCCTATACTTAGTGGCTGAAGGTATTTTCTCCTTTGTTTTTGGTCGAAGAATAGTATGATCCTGATTATGACCTCCCATGGTCATCATACACATCTGTGACCAACAAGAACAATTCTTCCCATTTGGTTTCATCGTGGGATCAAAGAAAGGGCTTACACATGCCCTAGATTTAGAAATATCCTCAAATGTCATCTCAGATAATTTTGTAGACACCATCCCAACTTCAACCATGAAACAAAGTAACCATGAAAACTGAAAGAGAGAAACTAAACCATCAGATTAGACATAGATTCACACAAACCAAGGCTGCAAGGTGATCTGGTTTGCTCAACGAGACCTGATCCACATGCTGCGCTGTAGCTCGCCCTTCAATTAGCACTATAGCCTCCTAGGATGGTGTTGCAGACACCATAATATCGCCAAATCACACCCAAAAATTAGATCTGCATGGGCTGAAACAAATCACCAGTTGGCCTGAATGCAAAATCAGACCATATATGTGGGAATAAAGGGCAAAGTGAAGCCCGAAACAGGAACAAGATGAAGAGCATCACTTATGTGGTGGATAGTAGACGTAAGCTAGGGTAGCATGGCCACTAGTAGCGCTGCCACCACCCGCAATAACCCCCTGCCGCCGCTAGAGGGGTAAGAAACCAACCGGAGGTGGCCTACAACAATTTCGAGGAGGCAACGCGGCAAGGAGCCAGTGGCACCTAAGGGAGAGAGAGAGAGGATGGGTTAAGGTGGAAGTTTTGGAGGCTAGGTTTTGGGTAGAATACCCAAGCGTTGGCCTAGGACTACTGTGCAGATACTACGAATGAAATGAATTAGATACATTATTTTGGAGCCCTACCTTTCAAAATATAGAGAGGTGGGAAAAGTACATAACCCCTCAAGGAAAATAACAAAAATACAAATAAGGACAATAATGGAAAAACATAATAGATCGAAGGGGTACAACCGATGCTGAACAACGCAGCCTTGTCAGCAACCAAGAAGTTCAAAGAATGCTGGTTGTATCATAAATTGAAAGGTCAATTCCTACTTATCAATGTCGACACTTCATGTGTCTTGCTACTGATAATCCAGGCCAAGAAACATTAGAACCTGAAAACATCTAGCATGCAAACACTGAAGCTGCGCCACCATTAGCTCCTAATACAACCATTGAGAATGCCTCGCTTGATACTGTTAACAATGAAGCAGCACCAACGCACTCATACAATTTGAGGCCAGGAAAGAATTCTGGCACTCACTATCCACTAGCTAATTATGTGGATTATACTGCCTTTAATATCGATTTTCGAGGCTTCATTACCAAAGCCATAATTTCCAGGGAATAGTGCAATCATATGGAGGTCCTTAAGGATGAGCGTTGGGTCCAAGCTATGCAAGAAGAAATGGATGCCATGAAGCGTAATAGAGCTTGGATTCTTTTTCCTCGACCATAACCATGGGTGGATCCAACATATGAAATGGGAGGGGGGGGGGCATTGCCCCTCCATTTTTTTCAAAATTCCTTTTATATGTAAGGCAAAATTCATATTGGTCCCTTCATACATTTGGCACAAAAAATTGGGGCAAGGATGAAAATATTCCAAAAGAAAATCCTAAACATCACCAATGTGAGGATCGAGAGAACACTATCGTTCTTGTTGTTTTTTTTTCTCTGCTAAAGTGTGCCATCCTTTGCCATTATTCCCCAACTCCAACCATCTCTAAGATGGTAAGACATAGTTCATTTTCCCCAATTTTTGCAACCATCCCTAACAATCCTTTTTCCCCATTCTATCCCAATCCCATGTGACTTTGACATTTTTTATTTCTTTCTTGGTAGAGGCTACAAAGGAGGGGTCAAGAGGCAAGAATTTGTACCACACCATCCCATCCATTTGCTTCTAATACATATATAGGTACTATAAAAATTATTTTGCTTTAATCTATTCGAAGGACATGTTGGTGGTATTATAGTTTTTCTTTGAACATATTGTACGTATGTATAGACATTGAGTTTACGTTAGAGAAAATTTAAACTTCAAAAGCATAAAAAAAAGAAGAAATTATTATGTTCTAAAATAATGTGCTGAACAACTATCAATTAATAACAAACCCAGAAAACATGTATAAAAAAGGAGATTGTCCAGAAATTTAGCTCGAATGAGTTGATAAATGAATTTGATGTCATGAAAGAAAGCAAGACTCTACTTGTATAAAGGTAATAATTAATTTTATCCTATTTTCTAATTGTTTTCCTTTGACGAATACATATTTTTAATTTGTTAGATTATACTTTTTTTTTAATAATCATGTAACTCAAAATAAGACTATTTTCTCTTTTTTTTAATGCCATAATATTAGGTTTTTTCTTTTTACATAATTAATTATTTGCCACCTCTTCACCAATTATCTGGTTCTGCCCTTGGCCACAACATTAGAATGGTGTTGGTATAAAAACAAATACAATCCTTATGGAATCATTGACAAGTTCAAAGCTCGGCTTGTATCTAAAGGCTTCACTGAACAATATGGCTGAGACTTCAATGAAACTTTCAATCTAGTGGTAAAGGTTGTCACCATTCGTATTATTATGAGCTTGGCTTTCAGTCGTGATTGGAAATTACATCAATTGGACATTAAAAATGCTTTCCTCTACGGTGACCTACAGGAGGAAGTTCATATAGAACTTGATGGCTTTGAGGAAACAGGTCACACCGACTATGTTTGCAAACTTCAAAAATCAATTTATAGCCTCAAGCAAGCATCTCGTACCTGGTTCCTCAGTTTCAGCAAAGTTATGGCCTACCTTGGTTTTCAACAATGGCTGGCTGATCATTCCCTTTTCATCTATAAGAACAAAGGAATTATGGTCATATTGTTACTTTATGTTGAGGACATCGTTCTCACCGAAAATTCAGATTCTCTAATCACTAAGGTAAAAAGAGAATTAGATCATCACTTCAACATTAAAGACCTTCATGCTCGTCGCAATTTCCTAGGAATTGAAGTTGATAGATCTAGCTCTCAACTGACTATGACACAACATAAGTACATTGTTGATTTGCTTCAGTGGTATAATTACTCTGGTTGCAGTCTTGTCTCCACTCCAACATCATCACAACACAAACTATCCATGACTAATATGTAATCCTGCTGGGTATTGTAGCATGGTGGGCGCTCTTCAATACCTTACCATTACCTATCCAGACATCACCTTTGCTATGAATCATGTTTCTCAATGTATGCACTCTCTAGCGATTAACCAACTTGAAGCTATGAAGCGTATTTTTCGGTACCTAAAGGGGATAAGCATAGATGGCCTTCGCTACACCAAATATTCTGAGTTGATGCATGGATGTGGAAATCTCTTCGCTTATTTGGATGCTGATTGGGTGGGAGATCTAGATAATTGTAGATCTTGCTGCATTTTTCTTGGGAGTAATCCAAAATCATGGAAGTAGAAGCAACGTGGTGTGGCAAGATCTCGTACTAAAGTAGAATATTGTGCCTTGGTTGTCGCTTTCAGCAAGATCATTTGGATTTGATCCATTCTCAACAATCTGGGAATTTAGAATAGATGTATGCCCATAAATTGTAATAATCGAAGTGTGTGTGCTTGCTATCAACCCAATTTTCCATGATCGCTCAAAGCACATCTAGATTGACCATCATTTTGTTCGAGAAAAGATCCAAATTGGAGAAGTTCTCATTTTACACATACCCATCGATAGATAGATTGATGACATTCTCACAAAGGTTGTATCAATTAAAGTTTTCCATGTTTTGAAGACCAAACTGAGCACTTCTCAATCCCGTGCTCAATTTGAGGGGGGAATAATAGAATTTTATTCCACATGGGGTCTTTTGAGTGTTGGTCAGTTATGTAAATTGTATATTGCTTGGGTTGTAAGAAATCTCTTGCTTGGGTTATAAGAAACCTCATATATTATAAACAATGATCGGCCTCCTCTCTAATCATTGAGAGTTGTAAACTGTAGGCCTAGACGTAGAGAGGCACATTGCCTCTCGAATTGGGTTAATAATTCTTCTTGTTGTTTGGTTGTGGTTGCTCTCAATTTTTATAGTATTCCCACTCTTGCGTGTATTACTTGTATATTTATTGAGAATTGGCATCAGTTGTGCCTTCATCATCATATAGTGGTTTAGCCTGACTCATTCTCACTTCAACAGGACCAAAGTAGTCTTCTATTGGAAGTTCAGATTTAGACGAACCAAGTCTGAAAATTTGA
The DNA here is from genome assembly GCA_037157565.1 of Thalassia testudinum. Lineage (NCBI taxonomy): Eukaryota > Viridiplantae > Streptophyta > Magnoliopsida > Alismatales > Hydrocharitaceae > Thalassia > Thalassia testudinum. The sequence continues at coordinate 142,876,855 of JAZHRO010000036.1, forward strand.
GTTCATTCTTCAACCAAGGAGAAAGTTTCATGTGGAAGAATTTTTGAATTGGAACTGAACCTAAATAAACAAATCGGAAAAAGTTTTTATCCTCAAGCTTTTCTTGTTTAATTCCCTTTACCCAATGACATACCTCCATAAGCAGCCTGAAAAAAAGAATGATTCTCCCAAACGAAATGTCCTGGCATATGCATAATGTGTAAGAACAAATTAAAGGATGGGGGGCTGCTAATGAACATGACCTTTACGCACCAACCATTGAGGTCCTACCGGAAATGTTATCTGAATCCTGTCAAACTTTTTTGGATTACTAATCAGGTAGTTTTGATGCATATAATCCAACACCGCTCAACAAGTCATCCCTCCAAAGAAAAAGGAAAAAAAACATCCAACGAATTAATTTTGAGTGAAAGTATAATCTGTCTTCCAATATTTATCTTGTTTATGTTTTTATTAAAGGCAAAATAATTGTGTGGGTCTTCTTTAAAAAAAAAAAGAAGTATGGGTCCTTAGTTTTGGAAGATATTTACGGCTAGCAACTAAATTATAATTGTTGGAGTAAAAGAATTACATTACTTTCAACAGAAAACCTTAGCCCTTTTTTATAGAGTAAGAAGACTGGGTAAAGTACATAAGTACCCTTGTGAATAAGAAAAAAGTACCAAATACCCCTACAACTCAACACTCCCCCTTAAGTTGGAGCGTAGATGTCAATTAGCCTCAACTTATTGGTCAAGAAGTCATGACATTTTTTTTAAGGTCCTTGGTAAAAATGCCAGCAACCTGTAACTCTGACAAAATATACGAGGTACTTATCTTGCCTCCTAAGACAACATCTTAGATAAAGTGGCAATCCACTTCTATATGCTTCGTCCTCTCATGGAAGACAGGATTAGAGGCAATATATGCGGCAGACTTATTATCACAATGAAGTGAAATCGGGGTATCAATCGTCACTCCTAGATCCTGCTGGAAGCTGATCATCCACATGATCTCACATGCATCCTGGGCTATAGATCTGTACTCAACCTCTGCACTAGAGCGAGCAATAACACTCTGTTTCTTGCTCCTCCATGAAACTAGATTTCCTTCCAAATAAACAGCAAAGCCAGATGCAGATCTTCGGTCCTCTACTGACTTTGCATAGTCTACATCATAATAGGCCACAAGATCTAGAGTGTTACTCGCTCTGTAACACAGGCTGCGACCTGGAGTGCCCTTCAGATATCTCAAGATGAGACACATCATGCTAATGAATATACTTGGGACTCTACATAAACTAACCGGCACGACTGATTGCAAAGTTAATATCTAGACACGTAATAGTTAGATACAACAACCGGCCAATCGTACTATGGTACCTTGTAACATCCTTAAACAGGGGCCTATCTCATTTGAGTTGTGAGTAGTAGATGCCTCTACTGGCATCCTTGACGGTATGGACTCTATAAGGCCAACCTCCTCTAAAATCTGTAAAGTATACTGCCTCTGTGATAAGGATAGGCCTCCCTCCTGACGAACAACCTCTATCCCCAGGAAGTAGCGAAGATCACCTAAGTCCTTGGTGACAACGGTAGATTAAAGAAATACTTTCGTCTCGGCAATGCCATCGGTATCATCACCTGTCAAAATCATATCATCAACGTAGATTGCCAAAATAATCACTCCCCTTATCCTACCATATTTTGCTCGTCTAATGAATATAGAATGGTTGGCAGTGGATCTTTGGAATCCCAGTTTTCTGATCTCAAGATTGAGCCTCTCAAATCAAGCACGTGGGCTCTGTTTTAGGTCATAAATGGTCGTGTGCAAGCGGCAAACAAGCTCCCCCCGACTGTCATAGCCTAGTGGCTGTCTCATGTAGACCTCCTCGACCAAATCACCATATAGGAAGGAATTCTTTATATCCAGTTGATGCAGTGGCCACTCCCTGATTACTGCTAGAGACAGAATGATCGTAATGGATGTAATATGCGCCATAGGAGAGAAAGTCTCAAGGTAATCCACCCCATAAGTTTGGGTGAAACCCCTGGTGACGAGCCTAGCTTTATACCTCTCCACTGTCCCATCGGACCAGTACTTGATGGCATACACCCATTGGTAACCAACCACTGTAGCATCCTCAGGACATGGCACAAGCTCCCATGTACCTTTGCTCTAAAGAACCTGCATTTCCTCATCCATTGCGGCCTTCCATTTTGGATCATGAAGAGCCTGGACAAAATCTTTGGGGAGAACTGTGGTGGTAATAGCCATGGCAAAATGTTTGGCCTCCCCCTGAAGATGAGCTACGGTAGTGTATCGAGATATAGGATAAAGGATGGTGTCAGTCCTCCTTTGCACAATCTCTTCCTTCCTATCTGACTCATCTCTATTTGAAATAACAAGAAGCTAGGCTGGCTGGTCATAGGTTGAGTCCTGTGACTGTACTCTCTTTTGATATATCTGTGTCTCCTCTATGGCAGCTTCGATGGATGATCCTTCTTCTGAGAAGTAAGGAATCTTCTCAAAGAAGGTCACATATGTAGTACCCATATATCTCCTGCGAATAGGGTCATAACATCTATAGCCTTTATGAGTCCTAGAGTAACTAAGAAAGACACTTCGTGGCGCGGGGAGTAAACTTATCTTGGATCCCATAGTTCTGAACAAAATAAACACACCCAAACACTCGTAGTGGCACAGGAAAGGCTTTGCTACATTCAGGATGTATGATCTGATATGGAATCTGATCCCGAAGTATGGAAGATGGTTGTCGATTAACCAAATATGTTGCTGAGAGTATGTCATCACTCCAAAATTGCCTATGCACCCTCATATGTGACATCAAGGTCCTGGCAATATCAAGTAAATGGCGCAACTTACGCTCTGCAACCCCATTCTATTGGGATGTATGAGCATAAGATATTTGATGAATGATCCCCTTGGCGCGGAAGGCCTCCTATAAGTCACCATGCATAAACACTAGTGCATTGTCACTACAAAAATCCGAACAGTGGTACCATATTGATCCTGCACCTTTGATAGAAAATGCTTAACAATAGTGGGAATCTCACTATGAGCCTTTATTAGAAAAACCCAAGTTAGTTTGCTGTAGTCATCAACTATTGCTTCAAAATGTCTCTGTCCGCCAATAGATGGAACTCTGGATGGTCCCCAAACATCACAATGTACTAGGGAAAAAGGAGTAGAACTAACACTAGTACCTTTGTCATGATAGCTGCTCCTGTGATGCTTCCCTAGTTGGCAATCTTTACAGTCCAAAACCAATGATCCTGGTAACTCTGGATACATTTGGTGCATCTTCTTCACAGAAGGATGCCCAAGTCTTCGGTGCCACAGTAAAGGATCACGAGAGATAGACACCGCCCCTGCAAACAATATAGGCGTGTCTAAATAGTACAAGCTCTCTCTATGCCACTGCCAATAATATCTCCTGTGTTTTGATCTTGGAAATAACAATGCCTCTCGTTAAAGATGACACGGCAACCCAGATCTTTGCAAATCCTGCTCAAAGATAAAAGATTCATAAGGAACTTAGGCGCGTAGTATACCTCCTTTATCTTCATTTTGGGTGTAGCATCTATACTCCCAACAACAATCACAGGGGAGGTCTTTCCATTCACCACTCGCACTTTCCGTAGTCCACGTGGGATCATTGGGTTCTTCATAAGGTCTTTGTCTCCAGTGAGATGAACCGAGGCTCCGAAATTTATCACCTAAGCACTCCTGCATCCCTTTCTTCTGTTCTTACATTTTGGACTGCACACAGTAGTCCTTTCACATCTGAGTTTGATGTTTTTGGCACATCAAACTTATCTTCTTGGCATGAGAGAAGTCTCATCATGCTCAAATGATGTATCTTCCTCATTGGTGGCAAGAGAAGGCTCATCACCACCTTTGCTATGTGCGAGACAGGATCAAACACATGCAACAGAGCATCTGTCCAAACTGAAGACGAGTAAGATCCCTCAACCATCGTCACCACAGGTGTAATGGAGGGGTCTGGAACTACTACCCCACCAGCAGCGCACTATGCAGCAACCGCAAGGGCATCACCAATCGGTAGGGCAACCTCTAGCAACGCAGCAAAGGCATCGCCGATCGGCAGAGTAGCCTCATCGCCGACAGGCAGGGTAGCCTCCAGTGGTGTAGCAACCCCATTGCCGACTGGTAGGACATCCTCCAGTAGCATAGACCGAGCACACGAGCCGCATGGGCCACTAGATTGATCGCACGAATCGCGAGGACCACCAGATCAATCGTAGAATGTGTCGCACAAGTCGCAACAACCACCAAATCGATCGCACGATTCGAAGAAGTCGCCAGATTGATCGCTGTTGTGGCTGTGGAGTCACGATCTCACTTGCAGCAATGCCAATTCGGTGAAGATCTGCTCATGTGGCGCCGATTGGGTGAAGATCTCCATCTGATCGACACTGAGATCGAGATCCACGTGATCCCTCATGAGATCACCCCTCCTAGGGTGATTCAATCATATTTTTGATGGATTTGTGATGGGATATCAGAGCATCGGCCTAGGACCGTTGCTCTGATATCATGTTGGAGTAAAAGAATTGCATTACTTTCAATAGAAAACCTTAACCCTCTTTATAGAGAAAGAAGACTGGGTGAAATGCATAACGACCCCTGTGAATAAGAAAAAAGTACCAAATACCCCTACAACTCAACAATAATGGTTATGGTTACTTCCCTATTAAAAAAGCTATTGATTAGGGAAACTTTAAGAAATAAGTGAAGACCATAGAAATGTTTTAGGTAAACATTCCGAAGTGTGATCTTCCTATCAAGAAGTGTTGACTTGGGCCCCTACCAGTCGTAACTTCTCCCAATGTTTTTTTTAATGCAAACTCTTCTTTATTTGATAACATCTTTAAAATTTGAAATTTGTTGATAATGAGAATTGGAAGCAATCCCTTTCAACTAGATTGAAAATTTGAAATCAATTCTAGAGCAAGAGTTGGTAGAAGTTGGTGCATTGTTGAGACTTTTGGGATGCTTGCGACTTATGAGGGATTTGCGACTACTAATGCTCTATATTGGGGTGGGTCTATGGAATGGTTATGGGTCTCAGTAGAGGGAAATGAATTGCATCCCATTATTTAGAAGCTCTCCCTCTTAATATATGGAGAGGTGGGAAAAGTACAACTAACCCAATACAGAAAGATAAGAAAATATAACCAAGGACAATAATATAAAAATATAACTAAAAGGCCGAAGGGATACAACACCCCCCCTCAATCTGGAGCATAGATGTCAATAATGCCTAGCTTGGAACAATAGACATCAAATGCCGATCATGCTAATGGCTTGGTAAATATGTCTACTTTCTAGTCCTTAGAAGATACTAAATTAGTGTAGACAAGTCCCCTTTGGATCAAGTCATGAGTATAATGACAATCAATTTTCACGTGCTTAGTCCTCTCATGGAACATGTGGTTGTTAACTATGTATGTGGCAGCTCGGTTCCTGCATCTCATCTCTATAGGCATGTCAATAGATATGTGCAAGTCCATAAAGAGTGACTTCACCCACATCATCTCAACTATAGTTTGAGCCATGGCTTTGCAGTCAGACTCTGCACTGGATCTAGACACAATAGTTTGCTTCTTGCTTTTTCGTGTCACAAGATTCCTTGCCACATACGTATAAAAGCTTGTAGTGGACTTCCTATCTGCCAAACATCTTACATAATTTGTATCGAATAGCCCACTATACTCATGGATGTCCCCTCGCTAAATAGAATCCCACATCTTGGTGCCTTGTTTAAATATCTCAACACTATCATTGCAGCATCCCAGTGCTACCTGGTTGGCTTGTCCATAAATTGGCTTAACTTCTCAATGGCAACGGAAATATCTGGCTTGGTGATGGTGAGGTACAAGAGCTTGCCCACTAGTCCCTTGTACTATTTACTGTCAATTGCCTTTGACTTTTCATCATACAGATGAGTCTTGGGATCCTTGAGAATGTTGGCTGGCTTGGCTCTTAACATTCCAGTTTCCTGAAGTAAATCAAGTGCACACTTGCTTTGAGAAAGAACTATGCCCTTCTTGCTGGTAGTAATTTCTATCCCAAGAAAGTACCTTAATGGTCCAAGATCCTTCACCGCAAAGCTCCCTGATAAACACTCGACCTCTGTAATGCCTGCATTGTTATCCCCAGTAATAATTAGGTTATCAACATAAACTAGGAGTACAAATGTACCTTTTCCTATCTTCCTGACAAATAGGGAATGATTAGATGAGGACCTTTTGAAGCCCATGGCCTCCACCACCTTTGAGAGCTTCTGGGACTAAGCTCTAGGACTTTACTTTAGGCTATATATGGCCTTCCTCAATCTGCACTCCCCCTGAACCTTGTAAACTAGGGGTTGCTGCATACATACTTCCTCCTGAAGGTCCCTGTAAAGAAATGCATTCTTGACATTCAACGAATGAAGTGGCCAATCATGCTAAATTGCTACAAAAATCACACAGTAGATAGATGTGCAACTGGAGAGAAGGTATCAAAGAAGTTCACGCCATACGTTTGTGTAAACCCCTTTTCAACCAGTTAGGCCTTGTATCTGGCAATTGACCTATTTGGATTATATTTGATTACAAATACCCATCGACATCCAAGCACTGCTGCATCCTCAGTTAAAGTAGTAAGTTCTCAGGTACTACAGGAATGAAGAGCAATCATGTCATCCTCCATGGCATGATGCTACTTTGGATCGGGCATGGCTTGCTGATACGTGGAAGGAATCTACATTGTTGATAATGCACAAGAAAATTGTCGAAAGGTAGTCCCAAGCCCCTCTGTGGACAAGGCCCCTACAACTAGGTATCTGGCACAACTATGGGGAGCCTTTCGAACAACTATCAGAAGGTCAAGATCAGCTGGCACTGCCTGCTGCAATTGCTCTGACTCTGTCTGAGCACTGGGTATAGATCCTCCACTATCATCCTAAAAACTCCCTGCATCATCATTGTGAACATCTTCTGTGGGCATTTGAAGCTAGGGTGGAGCAAGATCAGATGAAGAGGGTACCTACTGATATGTAACAGGAACCTTGCAAGTGACTAGAGAGTGATGGCTCTGATGCTGAAGACCCAGTCTCAGTGATAAGAATTACCCCTAGTTGTATGGGAGGGATAGGAATGGGTGCCTCAGTAAGCTTAGGAGAAAGATGTCTCCCGGCAGTAGAGAGCACGGAACAGACTCATGAAAGGTGACATCTGCATTGACATAGTGGCATCCTCTAACAGGATCATAGCATCGATATCCTTTCTGAGTCCGCGAATACCCAAGAAAAACACTAATTGTGCAAGGAGCAAGTTTATCCCTGTTGAGCCCATGGATATGCATAAATGCAATGCATCCAAAGACTAGAGGAGACACTCCAAATAGATTACTATCATGAAATAGGATGGAGTAGGGAACTTGCTCATCGAGAATAGTGGAAGGCATTCGATTAATAAGATAACAAGCAGTCAATATCATATCTCCCTAGTATCTGTTAGGTACACTGGTTTGAATCAAGAGTGTTCATGCAATGTCAAGAATGTGCCTATGCTTCTGTTCTGCCACACCATTTTGCTGAGATGTGCGGGGCACATTGTTTGATGAATAATGCCATGCTCACGATAAATGTTGTGCAGTGAAGTGCAGAACTTCAATGCATTGTCTAATCTAATGATTTTCACCTTCGCCTTATATCGAGTCCTAATCTCTGCTAAAAAGGAACGAGTCACGTCACCTACCTCAGATCTGGCCTTCAATAGAAATATCCAAGATGAGAAAAGTCATCCACAATAGCCAGATAGTATCTATGTCCTAGATGATCTGGAGTTCGGTTAGGTCCCTAAATATCCATATGGAACAATTGGAATAAGGCTTGCGACCCCTGATGCTGACTCTTAGGGAAGGTACTCCTATGATGCTTTTCAAGTTGACATGCCTCACATTGAAAAGTAGTAGTAGGAGAAATCTGTGGTAGCATTCGTCTAAGCTTTGGCAAGGGGAGATGACCAAACTTGAGATGCCACAAGTAGTTAGTAGCACCCCTTGATGAGAGTGAAGCATGTCTTGCACAGGGTGATTGCAAAAGACAATAAGCACCATCTTCCTCATGACCACACCTAATAGTATGTTAGGTGAGAATATACTCAAAAGTAAAAGACAGCATCGAAGATCGCCTTGCAGTTCAACTCCTTCATAAGCAGACCCAATGGGAAGTCAAGGACTAAAAGAACATTCTCCAACTTAATGTGCAGGGATACATGAACCTCCCCTTGACTAGATATGGGAGATTGTCTCCTATCAACAACTTGCATAGAGCTGCTTAGTGGAACTGGACGAATGGTGGTGAACTGTCTCTCATCACCATAGATATGCCGAGAAGCTCCTGAATCAACAAGCCAATTTGCATCTCCAACTTGAGACAAACAAGCTATACTCGCTTGAGAAACACCATGCTGCCTATACACTTGGAGTAATGTCTCATACTCGCACTTAGAAACAATGATAGTGTGAGGTGTCTCTTCTATCATCATAAAAGCCTTATCTCGGGAATTAGTGAGGGTGCTTGCACACGCCCCAGATTCAGAAGACATCACACCATCTCTAGCCATGAAAGCTAAATCATCAAGTCTGATATAATAATGGACTTAGTAACAACTCCAAGATATGAAATTATTCAAGGCATCTTCCTTCAACTGTGAATTAGATCCGAATACTCTATTTTAGATCGTCAGTGATCTGAAAAATATGATATTGTAGATGTAGCAATCACTTTTTGGGAATAAGGAATCGACGGAAGTGACTACCTCTCCCTTGTAGAGCCTGCTGTTGCCTAGTATAGAAGAGAGGAGACCTCTCCCTTGTAGAGCCTGCTGTTGCCTAGTATAGAAGAGAGGAGGGCGATACACTCGCCCCTACCAACAATAGGCCTCCACGCATAGGTACACGTGTAGAGGAACCCCTGTGCAAGGCCACAGGGGCGCTTCATAGCTGGTGTGAGGGCTATAGTAGCTGCAGCAAGGATTGTTGCAGTAGCATGTGGGGAGTAGGAGGTCCTTGCAGTGACGCTAGGACCTTACCGAGACTGCGTGACGTATTGCAAAGATTGCAATGGCACTGTTGGAGGAGCAGGAGGCCTTGCGGTGACGCTAGGGCCCTGCTGGGGCTTGGAGGCACTGTTGCAAGGTTGCTGAAGAGGAGAGAGAGGGTTGACGGTGAGGGGTTTTGGTGGAGGGTGAGGGTGGCTATGATTTTTGGTGGGATATCGAGCTCCGATCTAGAATCGTTGCTTTGATACCAAGTGGAATGAAATGAATTGCATCACATTATTCAAAAGCCCTACCTCTCAATATATAGAGAGGTGGGAAAAGAACAAACAACCCCATATGGAAAGATAAGAAAATACAATCAAGGATAATAATATAAAAACATAACTAAAAGTCCGAAGGGGTACAACCGTCTCATGCCCTGACCACCATTTTGTCTTTATATGTGGCAAATTCTTGTGGGAAAATTTTTTTAGAAAAGTTACATGTGGGAAATTTTATTTTGACTGAGATTCTGTTTAACGGAATAAAGCCTATAATATTAATATCCCTTTAAGAAAGTCCCTCAAAAAAAAAATCTATTTGAAAAAATGATCCTAAAAGATTTTAAGACAAACTTTTCAAAAAAAAGATTCAAAATAACACACCATGTTTGATTGTTAAAGAAGCTGGCAACATTATAGATCCCTTTCTGTATTTTTGTTGTACATGTGAGAGCAGCTGTGTCATTGGAGAACGATATTTCGACAGAAGATCAGGGTGATTTTTTTCTCATCCTTTTTTGGATTTTTTTTTTTCAGGTGTCCAATGCACTTGCACGAGCAGGACTTGAATCTTCAAATCTTATTGTAGGTGTTGATTTTACAAAAAGCAATGAATGGACAGGTACTGGTAGCATGTTACTGTTATTTCCTGCTAAATATAAGATCTTGTACCGTAACACATTTCATTTTTAGGTAAAACCTCATTTCAGCATAGGAGTTTGCATCACATTGGTGACAATGAAAATCCATATGAACGGGCAATTTCCATTATTGGAAAAACCTTGTCAGCCTTTGACGAAGATAATTTAATCCCTTGCTTTGGTTTTGGGGATGGTGATAATTCCTAACATACTTTTATGAAACATTCTTAGCGTTATGACATGATCAAAGTTTCTGAATGACATTTTCTGCCAAATTTTCAGCATCAACACATGATCAAGATGTATTTAGCTTTTATCCTGAGGGGCAGCCCTGTGAGGGGTTTGAAGATGTTCTCTCTCGATACAGACAATTAGTTCCTCATGTACGGTTAGCAGGTATTTGACTCACAGAGTACTGATTTCTTTTTTAGTTCACTTTAAATTGGATTCTTTTAATAAATTGTCCGTGATCTTTTTGGGTTAAGGACCAACAACTTTTGCTCCTATAATTGAAATGGCTATGACTATTGTGGAGAAAAGTAGTGGTCAGTACCATGCTTTGCTGATAATTGCAGATGGCCAGGTATTTCTAACTTTATCTAAATGCTGGCCTTTTTCTCTTCCTTTTCTTTCCTCTATTTTCCCCTTTTTATATATCATCAATAATCATGGCCACCGACTTGGCTTTCATATATGTGTTATTTTCTATCCTTTCCAAATTAATAAATAAAAAGCATATGGCCATGTTCCCTTGTTGGGAGAAAAATGGGCAAATCGTTCTATTCCATAATCTTGGGAGCCCTTTATATAAAGAGACTCCAAAGGGCAACTTACAGCATAAACATCAGACATGCTCAACTTGGTACATATATATTCTAACCGCTTCTTTGCTAGAGCCTTAGCAAATACATCAGCATCTGGTCTTCATTGGAAACATATGTAGAAATCTTTCCACGCATCACATCATTTTGATCAAAGTGGCAATCAACTTCTATGTGTTTGGTCATCTCATGGAAGGTAGGTTTATTCGCAATAAAGGTGGTAGCTTTATTGTCACAATATATAGGAATAGATCTAGAAATATAAACACCAAAGTCATGCAGGATAGACTTGATCTAGAAGAGATCACCGGTGGTATGGGCTGTAGCCTAGTACTTGGACCTAGCACTAGATTTACACACAACATTCTGTTTCTTGCTTCTCCAGGTGACTAGGTTGCCACCAACATAAGTGCAATACCCTATGGTAGACCATCTATCCTCATGAGCACTGGCATAATCTACATCAAAATAACCATAAACCTCTAGATGACCATGCCTTTGGAATAAGAGACCCTTTCTAGGAACACTCTTCAAATATCACAGGACTTGTCATACTCCTACCCTGTGTGCCTCTCTAGGTTGCTGCATGGCTAGTTCAATCTTCCAACTGCATAGGATAATATATCTGGCCTTGTCACAATTAGATAAAGCAATTTCCCCATCATGGCTCTATATCTAGTGGCATCCTCCAAGACTAGACTATCAGTGTTTGCTAAGTGAAAGGAAGGATCTAGTGGTATACTAGCTGGCTTGTAGCCTAACATCCTTGCTTCACGAAGTATGTCTAGAACATACTTCCGTTGGGAAAGTACCATCTCTTTGTCCAAATGATCTATATCAATGTCCAGAAAATAGTTGATTAGCTAAAGATCTTTGGTAACGAACTATGTATGTAAGAAGGCCTTGCCTTCAAGCCTTCCTTATCACTTCCTGTCATTAGGATATCATTCACATAGACTATCAAAATCACAGATCCTGTCTTAGTATGCTTCACAAAAATCGAATGATCAACCATAGATCTCATGAATCCAAAACTTTGATAGCTATGCTAAATTTGTCAAACCACGCTTTTGGGCTTTGTTTCAACCTATATATACCTTATGCAGCTTACACACCTTTTGACACTCCCCCTGTCTGACAAACCTTGAAGGTTGTTGCATGTATACTTCATTAATATTGTCATATAAGGTGTATACTTCATCAAGATCGCCATATAAGAAGGTGTTCTTAATGTCCAACTGATAAATAGGTTGCTCATGGTTGACTGCAAGAGAAAGTAGGATATGCATTGAATTGAGTCTGACAACTGGGGAGAATATCTCAAAGTAATCAACACCAAATGTTTGAGTATATCCTTTGGCAACCAGCCTCACCTTGTAGCATTCAATAGAACCATCCGAGAGATATTTGAGGGTAAACACCCACCTACACCCCACTACAGTAGCCCCAGGGGTAGGTCAACCAACCCTCATGTTCCTTGTGACCAAAGTGTTACCGTCTATTCTTCCATAGCTTGTGTCCATAAAGGATCCCGTGGGACCTCTGTATAAGTTCGTGGAACTTGAGGCCTATCAACTACAAGAGATAATAGTTGTCCTACTACAGGTAAACGGTCAGAAGAAATATACTGTGAAATAGAATAGCAGGCACATGACTGTTGGGCCTTTCGTTGAGCAATAGGAAGGTCCAAGTCAGATCCCTTAGTAGGAGGAATTACTTGATCTACATTTGACTCTGCAAAATTAGTAGAGGGTTGAGTAGGGATGGTAGACAATGGATCAATGGCAGGTATGGTAGGAGCTCTACAGTGAAATGTCCATGGGTAAAAAGTAGATGACTCTGGCGCAGGATCTGGTGGTGCTATATTTGGTGGATGGGATGACTCAGAGGGCCCTAGAGGTGATGCAGATGGCATGGGAAGAGGGATATCTCGTGGCACTTGAGAAGTGGCTTTCCCTTTCTGTGAGTAGAAAGGAATGCCCTCAAAAAATATAACATCAGCACTGACATAAAATCTATGAGCCACCAGATCATAACGACGATATCCCTTTTAGGTCTTACAGTATCTCAAGAAGATACACTTCACTGACCAAGTAGCCAACTTATCTATCTTAAATAAGTGAACAAAACAAACACACCCAAAAATCATAGCGGTAAGAATCAAGGCATCTCGGTCAGGAAACAAAATAGAATACGAGATCTTACCCCCTAAGACAGAGGAAGATACCTGATTAATAAGAAAAGTAGCTATTAGAACAACATTAGCCCAAAATTGGGAAGGTACATGTATCTGAAACATCAAGGTCCGTGCCACATCAAATAAATGCTGTAATTTGCATTCAGGCCCCCCATTCTCTTGGGGGGTATGGACGTAGGAGGTCTAGTGAACAACCCTCAAAGAGACAAAACTGAGATAAAGTAGCATTTACAAATGCAATTGTTACTCCTGAAAATGCAAATAATAGTGGAAAATGGAGTTTTTATTTCATTAAAAATTTTTTTAATGAGTATAAGAGTTTCTGACTTTTCTTTCATCATATAAATCCATAACACATGGGTACAATCATCTATTGAAACAAGAAAATACTAAAAAACCTGAAGACTACGGACCCGACATGGTTGCCACAAATCAACATGAATAAGAGCAAATGGCGAATCAATTTTCTTATTTTGACTAGGAAAAGTAGACCTGTGATGCTTGCCCAATTGGCAAGCCTTACACTGAAATGACTACTGTAACTCTGAGAACTGACAATGCAAATCTAGGATACGAGGATGACCCAATCGATGATGCCATTGTAAGGCAACAGTGGCAAGAGTGACAGTAGCAGAAAGGTGTGTGGGTGGTAGCTTGAGGTAGTATAGTCCATCCTACTCAAGTCCACCAATCTACTTCATTGTTTGGAGATCCTGCAGAAAGAAAAACTCATTATGAAAAATTGCCTGACAATTTAATACCTCAGTAATATAACTAATAGACATTAAATTTAAAGCAAATTTAGGTCCTTGCATCACTTCAATCAGAGGCAAAGAACTAGATAAAGAACTAGAAAGTCCTCTGTTACATCAGAGGACCAGATAGCAAACATTTTTACTAAGCCACTGCCATAATCATCTTTTGATGTTTGTTATTTCAAGTTGAGCATGATTAACATCTATGCTCTAGCTTGAGGGGAAGTGTTGTGCCTCTATGGTCTTTACATATTTGTTTATGTCTTGAGTCATGTACTCTTTATTATTTTCTTCCTTAAGGGGTTGTACCATACTTTTCCCACATCTATATGTTAAGAGGTAGTGTTAAAGAATAAAGCACTTGGTTCATTTTCTTCTACTGAAACACATGCATGAAGGCTCGAATGCCATGGTACCTTTGAATTTTAGAGTTTTCTTCTTTTCCAAGTTAATATGTAGATAAAGGCTATGGGATGTTATCATGTCCAAAAGGGGCCCCTATCATGCTGTATGGTTGTCCCATATGTGGGGGAGGGGCATAGTGCTAAAAAGGTCAAGGGTCGTTGGAGTCTTTGTTGTATATGGGAAGGTGGTTTCCTATATCTATGGGTTGTACTGGACACTAATACTCATGAATACAATACCTGACTTTTCCTTTATCCATCTCATTGTGGTTGTTTTGATTTTACCACCCACACCATAGTTAGGAGGACCCCATGCTATCCTATCCCTGTTCGACGTTCCCAATGACTCCAACAAATAGCTGAGGTTACCAGAAATTCCTGGTATAGGAGACAACACCACAACAACAACCAAGCCTTTTCCCACGCTAAGTGGGGTCGGCTATATGGATTCTTTGCCTCCATACAGATCGATTTTCAGCCATTTTAAGACTTAAATTAAAGTAATTGAGGTCATACTTAATAGTTTCCTTCCAACACTTGTTTGGTCTTCCTCGCCCCCTCTTAGCAGGTTCAGCTTCCAACTTCTCGCATCTCCTAACTGGAGCATCTAGTGGCCTTCTTTGTAAATGTCCAAACCATCTTAGACGGGCCTCTCTCATTTTATCCTCTATCGGTGCCACCCTAACCCTGTTTCTAATAAACTCATTTGAAATACGGTCCTTTCTTGTATGACCATACATCTATCTTAACATCTTCATTTTTACCACAGATATCTTCTGTACATGCCTATAATTTATAGCCCAGCACTCAGAACCGTACATGGCTGGTCTTACCACAGCTCGATAGTATTTTCCTTTGACTTTTAAAGGAACCCTCTTATTACAGAGAACACCAGAAGTACCCCTCCATTTCAACCACCCTGCATTAATTCTATGTGTAACATCTCCATCAATTCTACCATCATGTTGGAAAATGAATCCCAAGTACTTAAAAATATCTTTCATTGGAATGCACTCTTCTTCAATTTTTACATCAATCCCTTCGTTGCTCCCTCTACTATTAAACTTGCATTCCATATACTCAATCTTCGTCCTATTTATGCGTAATCCTTTATCTTCCAGGGCTTCTCTCCAAAGCTCAAGTTTTCTGTTCACTCCATCTCTTGTCTCATCAACCAACACAATGTCATCAGCAAAAAGTATACACCAAGGCACCTCAACTTGGATATGCTTCGTCAACTCATCCATGACCAAGGTAAAAAGATAAGGGCTTAAAGTCGAACCTTGATGTAGACCAATGGTGATATCAAAGTAGTTTGTCAAATCATCCTTAGTCTTTACACAAGCTGCTGCTCCATAGTACATATCCTTTATGAGGTTGATATATATAACTGGCACTTGTCTCTTCTCCAAAATTTTCCACAAGATATCTCTTGGGACAGAATCATAGGCCTTCTCCAAATCAATAAAAATCATATGTAAATCCTTTTTCTTCACTTTGTATGTCTCCATCATACGTCTCAAGAGATGTATTGCCTCCATAGTAGACCTGTCTGGCATAAAGTCAAATTGATTTTCAGTTACCATAGAGACTTGCCTCACCCTTCTTTCAATTATTCTTTCCCAAAGTTATGACTCATCAACTTAATACCTCTATAGTTGGAACAATCTTATATATCACCTTGTTCTTGTATAAAGGTACCACAAAACTTTTCCTCCATTCCTCTGGCATCTTGTTGCCTCTCCACACAGTATTAAATAAATTTGTGAGCCAAGTTATACCCCGTTTTCCCGTCATTCTCCAAACATCTATAGGAATATCATTAGGTCCAACAACCCTCCCACTTTTTATCATCTTCAAAGCCTCCTCTACTTCTTTCTTTTGTATCCTTCGATAACATGCTCGATTCACATACTCTTCTGAATTAACTAACTCTCCTAAGATGATATCATTCTTTTGTTTTTCATTAAATAGCTTATGAAAATATCCTTTCCATCTTGTCTTTATATCTTCACTAGCTCTAAGCACCCTTCCTTCTTCATCCATGATGCATCTTACATGCGTAAGGTTCTTTGCTTTCCGCTCCCTTGCTTTAGCTAACTTGAAAATATCTTTTTCACCTTCTTTAGAATCAAGTTTCTTATAAAAATGCTCCCAAGCTTTTGCTTTTGCTTCACTAACTATTTTCTTTGCTTCTTTCTTTGCTCTTTTGTAGTTTTCCATATTTCCAGCGGTTTTATCTCGATATAAGGCTTTAAAGCAGGCTCTTTTAATTTTAAGCTTCTCCTGCACTTCCTCACTCCACCACCAAGCCTCCTTTTGTCCTGGAACACCTCCTTTAGACACGCCTAATACCTCCTTTGCCACCTTCCTAATACAGTTTGCCATATTTAACCACATTTCATTAGCACTACCATCAAGATCCCAAGCCTTTTGTTGCATCATCTTCTCTTTAAATCTCACTTGCTCTTTCTTAAGATTCCACCATTTAATTCTCAAATTCTTAGGCACTAATTTTCTCTTTTTTGCCTTCTTCAAATGAATATCCAACACCAAAAGACGATGTTGAGTAGTTAAACTTTCCCCTGGAATAATCTTGCAATCTTTACAAGATAAACGATCCCTTCTTCTCAAAGCAAAGTAATCGATCTGCATTCTTGTTAAGTCACTTTTATAGGTAATCAAATGCTCTTCCCGTTTTTTGAAGAATGTATTTGCTATGAAAAGATCATAAGCCATAGCAAAATCAAGGAACGTCTTCCCTTCTTCATTCCTAACACCAAAACCATGATATCCATGCACTCATGCATACTCTAAAGCATCTTTTCCCACATGCCCATTTGAATCTCCACCCAAGCAAATCATTTCTGTCTGTGGAATTCCTTGAATTATCATATCAAGCTCTCTCCAAAATTTGTTCTTTATTCTTTCCTCTAGACCAACTTGAGGTGTATAAACTAAACTGATATTCAAGATCGCTTCTTCTAAGATTAATTTTATCAAAATAATTCGATCACCCAATCTCTTAACCTCAACCATGCTCTCCTTCAAATCCTTATGAATTATAATGTCCACGCCGTTTCTACCTTTGTCCCTTCCTGAATACCAAAGTTTGAAACCTGTTCTCTCGATTTCCTTTACTTTTTCACCAACCCACTTAGTCTCTTGAAGGTAAAGAATTTGAATCATTCTCCTTACCATTGTATCCACAATCTCCATGAGCTTGCTGGTCAAAGTACCAATATTCCACCTACCGAATCTCAGCATTCTTTGTGACACACTTCGATGACGAAGTGGTGGAACTAGCTTCTTTACTCGCATGCGTTCCTCATGCGAGAACCCTTACTCATTTTGGACTACATCCGGGCAGCGATGTAGCGAAACTAACTTCTTTACTCGCATGCGTTCCTCATGCAAGAACCCTTGCTCATTTCGGACTACATCTGGGTGGCGATGTAGCAGAACTAACTTCTTTACTTGCATGCGTTCCTCATGTGAGAACCCTTGCTCATTTATCATTACACCTGGGCGTCGATGCAGCGCGTCGCAAGTAGGGAACATCCCAACGAAATCTGAGTGTTTGCTAGAATCCATGTTTAATGATCCGATAAATTTTACGCTGGCTTTCGGCTACCTAACGCAACCCTCCTCCTTTACCCAGGTTTGGAATCGACAATGAAAAGGCACACGAACTTCAACATAGGCGGAGTTATCGGAGACAACACCAAAATGGTAAAATTTTACGTTCAATTAAAGTTAACTTTTTCAAATATATGGATGATTTTTTTGTGTGAAAGGCACATGAGGATCCTTTATGAACTATCCAACTCGTTCAAATCCTCTTATTTCAAAGGGCATACATCAATATAATGGGGGCATTGCTAAGGATTATGAGTCATAACTTCTGGAACATTTCAAATCATCAAAATAGTAAATAAAAAAGTTGGGAAAAAATGACAGATAAAATTTGCAATTTCATATGTTCATGCATTGCATTAAGCTCCATCATCTCACAAAGATAGACTATCCAAAGTTGATCAATTCTGAGCATTCGAGTGCATTTTTCTTTCTGGATGCTGCTAGTTCATACATCTAGAAATCAAGCACAAATGCAGGCTCTGGTACATGTAGAAAAAAGAATCCTGTTCATAGGGGCTTGGAGGAGGTGCACTAACAGTGCAGCAAGCTTGCTGCAGATAGGGTGGTGTAGGGAGACTTTATAGAACAGGCTTCACAGCTTCTTGAGGTCATTGCCTACGGGGCACAAGGTTCAAGTGACGAGAAGAAGAGCATGTGGTGGTGATGAAAGGGAGATTGGTAATAGTTGTGAGAGCTAAATCATGTGGGAGAGGAGAGAGAAAGTTGGTGGCATGAAAGGAGAAGTGGAGAAGCTAGTGTAGAGAATGGGGGAGAGGAGAGGAGAAGCTAGCGTGGAGAATGGGAGAGAGGATAGGAGTCTTGAGAATTAATAGAAGATGTTATTATTGACTCGAATGACAAATGAAGAGATTGCTCTCCTTTTAAAGAGAACAATTCTTCCTAAAAAAAGGAAAATAGACTAACAAATTGTAATTGCCTAAAAATAAAAAACAAAAAACAACATTAACAAAATTAGCTACAATTGGCTCAAAAATTAACTTGGCATGCAAGACAAGAAACTCTAAGACCTTGTGGCCGACACCTATGACAACTTGATGCCACGTGGATAGCCCACGTGGCATGTATTTATTCCTTAAACTCTAACACGCCCTCTCAAGTCGAGGCCGAAGAGGGTGAAGACTTGGTCCAAATTAATCTCCTCCTATTTCTTCTTTTGAGCTACATCTCTCATCTCAGGCATCTCCTCGAGTGGCATGGATCTCTGAATTTGCCATCGCTTCTTCTTAAGAGGTTGAGAGTGGTCTCTATGCCTCTTTTCTACACCCAAGAGCCAAGCACTGGATCTTGGCGTTCCCTGGCGTGTTAGAGGGTTCCACGTGCCCCCTCAATCCGCGTTAGTGTCGTTGCTCCCACACTCGACAAGCTAGCGCAAGGCACTTGGTTTCTCTGGGCGTGTATAAGGTCACCAAAGAAGGTGAAGAAGTCGATGCAAAGCTTAAAGAGATGGAGATCTCCTTCAATCCACACGTGAAGTCTTGGTCAGGAAAGCCCTCTCTGATACCATGTGAGAGCTAAATCATGTGGAAGAGAGGAGAGAGGAAGTTAGCGGCCTGAGAGGAGAGGAGAAGCTGGCGTGGAGAATGAGAGGAGAGGAGTCTTGAGAAATAATAGATGTTATTATTGACTCAAAAGATAAATGAAGAGATTGCTCTTCTTTTAAAGAGAGCAATTCTTCCTTAAAAAAAGAAAACAGACTAACAAATTGTAATTGCCTAAAAATGAAAAACAGAAAATAACACAACAAAATTAGCCACAATTGGCTCAAAAAATAATTTGGCATGTAAGCCAAGAAACCCTAAGACCTTGTGGCCGATGCCTATGACAACTTGATGCCACGTGGACAGCCCACGTGGCATTTATTATTATTATCATTTTTCCTTAAACTCTAACTGTTATAAAGGGGCACAAAGGCCATGGTGGTTAGTCATTTTGGTATGATGAACTCAGAGATACTTCTTATTTTTGTAATGTACCCACTATATATAGAGGATGTGAAGGAAGGCTTATGTAGGAGCTCATAAAATAATAACAAAATAACAATAGAAAAACAAAAATAAAGGGTTCTACTTGAAATGGTAGTTATTTTGATTTTAGTTTAGGATAGTTATTTAACTTGAGCTGATCTTGTGCTCATTTTTGAATCTGCTATTTTTGAGTTTTTGAGGAAGAACTCGCCTTGAGCAACCCTTATAAAAAGGTTGATTGAGCTCTAGGAGTAGTGAACAAGAGTTCACATATATGCCTCTTTTGATCTTTTCGCTCATTTCTCCTTTCTCTTCTTGCTACCTCTCTGGTCCTCTCCATTATTAAATCTAAAGTTTTGAGAGCTCACAAGTGATATCTTGGGGATCATTGCATTTGAAGATCAAACTTCATGACAATTGAGCACATTGATTTTTTTAGAATTTATGGGTTTGAACAAAGAATGACATACTTGATATGCCCTGCGATCCTGGTTTGACTGGCAGGATTAGCTAGATAGTTACATGAGTCCTTTGATATCGATTAACTCCACAAAACATCAAGGAATAATCGTTAGTTATTCTTTAGGACTCATGTAACTATAGGATTGCTTGCGGCAGTTAGGTTGCTAGTGACGGCATTGGCGTGAAATGTAAGGTTTGGAGGCTGATTACCAAATCGGTTTCGAATCAACAACGTGCAACTAGCCCCCTTGATTTTGGGGTTGATGGTTTTCCAAATTTGGATAACAGTCCCAAAATGGCAGCTGAGGTGGCAGGGAGCTTTTTTGGTGCTGAATAGGTGGATTCTGGATCCGTTAATGGATTTAGATGTGGTGAGTTGGAACTTTCTAATTATAATCGTTTTGAAATTTTGAATTTGAGGGTGAAGAGAAAACACAAAAATCAACTTTATTTGAAACCTTAGCTCTCCTTATATAAAGCATGAGTAGCCCTCAACTATACAAAACATAACACATGTACCCTTTTAATAATATTAACACACTCTCTCAAGCTGAAGCATATATATCTAACATGCCCAGCTTGAACAAAGGAAATCATGACGCTTCCGAGGTAGTGCCTTAGTGAAAATATCTGTCACTTGCTGCTTTGATGTAGTAGTAGAGGTGCATATCTTGGCAAAAGTCACCATATCACTCACAAAGTGACAATCCACCTCAATGTGTTTAGTGTGTTCATGAAACACTGGATTGGAGGCAATAAATATGGCCAACCTATTATTACAGAACATTGGAATAGGTGTCTTGACCTTAACTCCTAGGTCCTTCAGAAAGTTAATAAGCCACATAATCTCACAACTGGTATGTGCCATTGCAAGATATTCTGCCTCTGCCTTAGATTTGGACACCACAGTTTGCTTTTTACTCTTCCATGTGACTAGGCTTCCTCCAAGAAAGGTGGCATAGCCTGTGGTAGACCGTCTGTCTTCTGGACTCCCTGCATAGTCAGCATCAGAATACACATGTACTTCATAATGACCATGGTTCTTTAGGCAGGGTCCTCTTTTAGGACTTCTTTTGAGATACCTGAAGATAAGACAGCATTTCAGTGACTATACCTCGCGTTTTCAATATGTTGGCTGGCCCTATTAACAACATAACTAATATCAGGTCTTGTAACAGTGACATATAAGAGCTTCCCAACAATACTCCTATACCTTCCTTTATCCTCAAACAACGGATCATCGTCCTCTGGCAATCAACATAGTGACTTTGCAGGTACAATAGATGGTCGTGCACCTAACAATCCAGTTTCACCAAGAAGCTCAAGTACATACTTCCTCTGGGATAGAGACATCCCTTTGGAGTTTCTGGCAACCTCAATGCCCAAGAAATAGTGTAGTCCTTGGTTACCTTCAAGTATGTTTTAGTATCCTGAATTCCTTGAATGTCATCTCCTGTGAGTAGCATGTCATCAACATATACAATAACAATGGTAGTTTCAGATTCCTTTCGTCTAATGAAGATAGAATGATCAATTGTAAATATGTAAAATCTAATATCTTGTATTGCAACACCGAGCCTCTCAAACTAAGCTCGGGAGCTCTGCTTTAGGCCATAAATAGCCTTTTTAAGCCTACATACTTGCCCCCCTCAACCATAAAGCTTGATGGTTGAGACATATAGATTTCCTCCAGCAAGTTACCATATAAGAAAGTATTTTTGACATCCAATTGATGCACTAGCCGATTTTTATTTACCGCAAGGGAGAGAATAACCCTGACAGAGCATATACGTGCCACTGGGGAGAATGTATTAGTCGACCCCATAAGTTTGGATATAGCCCTTTACTACAAGTCTGGCCTTTAGCCTCTTAATAGTACCATTCGGGTGATACTTCACAGTAAACACCCATCTACAGTCCACCACCTTGCCTCCTGGTGGAAGATGTGTTAAGTCCCATGTACCCCGAGACATAAGAGTATCCATCTCATCCTGCATGGCCTGTCTCCAACTAGGATATTGAAGAGCCTCATCATGATGTTTTGGAACCACCATAGCTGCAAGAGCTATAGTAAATTTTTGCAAATTTGGACTAAGGTGATCGGTAGCTATATAGTGGGCCATGGGGTGTAAGGGACAAGATTTCACCGGCTTTCTCAAGGCTATAGGAAGCGCATCAAACTGCTGTGGTGGATCATCCAGATCTGATGATGGTGAGGGGACATGAGGCTCCTCTTGATCTTCTACCTACATGATAGGTACAAGGACAGGAACGAACGAAGTATGTCGACGTTCACAAGTTTGCGAAAACCACTCAAGACTAGACCCCTCATAAGAGAAGTAGGGAGTCTTCTCAATAAAAGAGACATCTGTAGACACATAATATCATCTCCCCACAGGATCAAAATATCGATACCCTTTCTAGGTTGTAGAATAACTTTAAAAACACACTTAACAGACTGGGGAGACAATTTATTAGGGGTCCCAAAGAGGTAAACAAAGCAAGTTCACCCAAAAATACGTAGTGACAATGCAAAGGGTGTGGTTTCTGGCTGCAACAAAAGTAACGGTGTGTCTCCATCAAGCATAGGAGAAGTCTATTTATCAAGTATGTGGATGTTAGGATAGCATGCCCCCAAAAATTCATAGGCACATTTGTGGCAAGCATTGTGGTTCTAGCAACATCAAGCAAATGGCGTAATTTTCGTTCTGCAACCTCGTTTTGTTGTGGAGTGTGCGCATAAAAGGTTTGATGAAGGGTACCATTTCTTGAAAGAAAATCAGCCACATTTTTTGCATAAATTCCAAAGCATTGTCACTACGAAAAATTTTGATGTGAGTAGAATAAAAATTTTGCGCTTCATTGAAAAACTTTGGAACAATAGAAACAATTTCAGACCTATCATGCATAAAGAACATCCAGGACAGATTGCTAAAGTCGTCAACAAAGGCCACAAAATATTGGCAAACATTCCGGTGAGTTATTGGACATGGACCCCAAACATCACAATGGACTAACTCAAAAGGCACTGAGCTCCGTTTATTATGTTGAGACGAAAAGGAAGCACGATGATGCTTGCCAAGATGACAAGTTTCACACTCTATATTTGGTGGTATGGTAGACTTTGGAAACATTTTTTGCAGTCGTGAAGTAGAAGGATGACCTAGTCGACGATGCCGAAGAACTGGATCCATAGAAATAGAGGCAGCACCAACAAACAAAGTAGAAGTATCAATGTGGTAAAGACCATCACGTTCAATCCCCCCACCAATCATCATCTCCGTCCAGATGTCCTGAAAATAGACAAACTGGTCATCAAATATAACACGGCATTTAAGCTCCTTACATAATCTGTAGGCAGATAATAAGCTCAACAGGAATTCTGGAGCACAATAGACAATAGAAAGCCTTTGCTTATTGGAGAAATGAACCTCTCCAACTCCAGTAACAGGAGAATATGTACCATTTGCTAGACGAATAGAAGTGATATCATTAGCTTTATGCATAGAGACAATAGCATCTTCCTTACCAGTGAGATGACTTGAAGCACCTGAGTGAACAATCCATGAGGAAGAGGATGAAGTAGTGGCAAGGTTCGTAGAGCTGCTAGTGGCAGCTAGAGAAGTTATAGTAGCTAAGGCAACAGGTTGACGCAGAAGGGCCATAAGATGATTATAGTCATCCATCATCAGAGTAGGGGCAGGAGATGACATCAAAGCAGAAAAGGATTCAATAGAGGCAGCTCCCCCTTAGCCACTGCAGTAGTAATGTAGCGATTTGTTGGATAACCAAATTTAGCCCAACATTTCTCTGAGGGATGATTAGTCCTCTAACAGTGAATACAAGGTTCATAGACGCGATCTCATCCACGTCCACGACCACCACCATAGCCACGACCCCCTCGGAATCTACCTCTGCCTCCAGATGCAGCAAAAGTCGATGTCTAAATGTTAGGTGTCACAGAGACAATATGAGGATGACTCGCATTCATAGATATTTTCTGCAGACGACCATACACAATCTTCAAATTAGGCATAACCTCAAGGGCCAAAATATTCTCACGAGCATATGAGAACTTAGCATTCAACCCATCCAAAAATTTGTAGACTTGTTAAGTCTGTCTTTGGCTTGGCTTGAGCATCACAACAAGAAGGCTGAAACACATTTAGCTCTTCAAAGAGCCCTTCCATCTCTGTATAATAATCAATTAGTGTCCTTTCTCCTTGAGACATGGACCGTATACGGCGATATATGTTTGAAAGACGAGCATGATTGGGTTTTTGAGAATATTCCTTGGAGAGGCTCTCCCACATATCCTTCGCCGTCTTCTTGTACAATAGATTTGATTCTATCTATTGTCCTCACTATTCATTAGCCAGTTCATCACCAGATAATTATCTTGTGCCCTTTTTTCAAAATTGTTATGAGTTGTCTCAGGAGGACTAGTAGAGAGGATTGAAAGCTTCTTGTGGCCACTCATAAATATCTTGAAAGCTTGTGCCCATAGGAGATAATTTTGAGGTCCATTGAGTTTGATGGTTGTCCCTTGAACCATCAAGGAAGCTGAGGTAGTCATCGGCTTTGCTTCAACTGTTTCACTAAAGGTAGATGCCATGATGGTGACCACACAAAGCGATTGAAATAAGGAGGAACTCAGATATGATTTTCGGTATCCAGAGCAGTAGAACACGCTCTACGAGTTATGAGAAGTAGAAACCATAACCTAAGCCACCTAAGGAGGTGTTATAGCACATTATCCTCCGATCAGAGATGTGCAGCACCCCAGGTAGTACCAATCGGAGGAAGATCGCCCCCCCTGGCGACACCAGATGGCGCTGTTGGACTACTGGCGGCATTGGGCTGTAGAGAAGGTCAGGTGGTGTTGGGCGACGTTGCTGGGCTACAGAGAAGGTTCGACGGCGCTAGGCAACGTTGTTGGATTGTAGGGAGGCCTTGGCGATCGCTGAGAAAACTTGGCAGCGTGCTAGGGTTTCAGCGTGCGCCAGGCTAGCGTGGGCGGCGCTGGCAATCGTGGAGATCTAGTAGCGGCGCTGCTGGTCGGAGCGACGAGCGAGCGGCGGTGCTGCTGCTGGTGGAGGTCTCTACAAGTGTGATAGAGTCCGAAGAGAGAGTAGCACTATTTGGTGGGAAGAGTACTAGAGCGCGAAGGATCTAGGATCCACCTCGCTCTGATACCATGTTGATGGAGAAGAGAAAACATGAAAATCAACTTTATTCGAAACCGTAGCTCTCCTTATATGGGGAGAGAGTTTAGGTAAAAAGCATGAGTAGCCCTCAACTATACAAAAGATAACACATGTACCCTTCTAATAATACTAACAGAATTTAGAAGGAGACTTGTCTGCTACTGTTGGCATTGATTTGCAGGAGCCGATTGCTGTAGCTGGTCAGATTGGTTTTGGCCAGACTCTGTTGGGTTCGCAATCCACTCATCTACCGGAGAGGAATACTGAGAAGAACACTATTGAAGCCCATGCTATATGTAAGGAGGATAAAGGAAATTTTTTTGTTGCTCACACAGGTGGTCGCTGGACCCATAAATGGGTCCAGACATGATGAGTTCAGATTCGAAGCCCCATATTCGCAGGAATCGCAACATTTATCAGCTCATTACTTTTGAAATGTCATCTTTGCTGCTGGCACTTGTGATGTTTTGCAGGAGAAATCGATCCTAATTACTTTTGGATCGATATTTGTGGACTTTGATTGTGGGGAGCCCCAACACCATGCCTGATGCAACCTGAATATGGAAGAGATGGCTGGAGTTGGAAAGATGCCGGCTTGTGGAGTTGAGGATGCGACCTCGGATGTTGGTGGCACTAATCGTCTAGATGAAAAATGTCATAACAGTGGGAGAAGCATGTTACATAGGTCTTCGTCAGGCAGATCTTCAGCCCATACAAAAATGATTTCGCAGAAACATAAGCTGATCCTTGGTGCTTGTTACAAACGGAAGAAAATCGCAAAGAGGATGTCAGCCGTGAAGGTTCCTGATTGCAATGGTGTGGAGGAGATTGATAGTCAGGTGGCAAATGTGATTGGAGTAAGGAGGATTCATAAAGGAGGGGCAAAATCAAATCTTCATGGTTAGGGTTCTCTCTTGGAACATATGTGGGCTTCGGGATGAGAGCTGGAGATAGATTCTAAGGCGATATTTGGCTGAATGGAGGGTGGATATCGCTCTACCATAAGAAACACACTTGTTTGTCTCCGCAATTGAAGATGTAGTGGGACTGATTTGGGTGTTGTTGGTTTAGATTCTAAATGTATTTGGAAATGCCGATTGCCTCTTAAGATTAAGATTTTCCTTTGGTTGCTTAGGAGGGAGTGTTTAGTCACAAAAGCTTTCAGGAAAAGATGGGCAGATGTTGCTTGCCCCTTTTGTCTTCAAGCGAAGGACGATATTCAACATCTTTTCTTTTGATGCGATTTCTCTAAACGGGTGTGGTAGCATTTCAATTTGCGCACGGTGGATTGTTCACATGTGAGTAGCTTTTGGAGATCATTTCGAGAACATCATCTTGATTTGGCAAGGTGGATTAGAGCTCTATCCATTTGGTGCATTTGGCTCCAACGGAACGACAAGATTTTCAAAAATGAGCAGTGTTGGGTAGAAAATGTTGTCCGGGAGGTGTATTTCATGTTTGAATTATGGTCGAATAACTTGTAAGTTCGAATTTCCTAGATGATTACCAACCTTTAGTAATCTTCCTTTTCCTTTTTCAAAAAAAAGTTATTCCTTAGGTCACATTCCTTATTTACTAATATGTTCTTGGAATTTTAGGCACATCACATGCTTTTGCTCCTTTGTTCCAACAATTTGAAGTTGTTCCTTTATAAAGGTCCTTGCTCTTCATGGACATCCCAACATAAGGCATTCCCTGTTCTCTTTTATCCACTGTGTCTACTTCATAACAAATGTACCCAATTTTCATCATATTAGAGAGTTGGCTAAATAGAGGACATACTTGGTCACACACTCATTGTCTACATAATGATATGAATACTCATACGATTTTCTAGTAAAGTGAATTTGGATCTTTATTAAATCTAATTATGCGATACCTAAAAGCATAATCCCCTTAACATTTGTTATGTGACAAACAACCCTACGTAATATTTAAACCTTTGACAACATACGCTTTGGTAAAGTAAGAACTTTCTAATAGTACATTATGTTTTGGTTGCATTGCTTTTTTCTCTAAAATGTGGTTGTTTCTAGATTAATTTTACAAAGCTTTTCATTAATAATCTTATTTCGAAGTGCAATGGGGGACATTGAGGTTCTTAGAAACTGTTGCCAACTGTAGGAGGCCTCTTGTCGACTGAAGGTGAATCTTTTTGGCTGACTTCTCAAGCGAGGCAGGTTGATGACCAAGGTTTGGAGGGTGAGATGGGCCCAGGATGTAGACAAGTCTTGCCGACTTTGTGGTTAAGCAAATGAAGATGTGGACCACTTGTTTTTCACATGTCATGTGGCGGCACAGGTATGGGGTCGGATTGACGATAAATGGTGGGTTCATGATTTTTTCGACAATTTTTGGAGTCGTATAGATGTGGAAGCATGAATGATGGGTGCAACTCATTCCAGATGAAGAGAAATCTAGGTCACTGGCGGTCTTGTGGTCCATTTGGTTGGGGAGGAATGCGGTTGTCTTTAGGGGGCAACGTCCGTATGTGGAGAATTTTGTTGCTTTCACGTTTTCCTTCCTGTCGAGGTGGAGTTCTTGCTTGTAACATGGCATCTACGCCTTTGTTTTAATTAATACATACTCTAGGTGGTTATCATAAGGATAACCACCTTTTTCCTTTAAAAAAAAAATCATATTTTGATTTGATAATAGTAAAATCTATTTATTTTATTTCTTATTATTTAAAAACATAAAACACATAGTCACCCGCCTACTCATCCACATACCGAGTACTCGTTATGTAGTAACCTATCCGACTTAATCACATATCGACTATTTGAACCTACTGTTAAGTGATGAGTGACAAGGGAGAGTGGGACAATGGAAAGTGTGGAAGACTGCTAGATAAGGCATCCAACCATGACAAAGAAGTGTGGAAAGTTGTCATAGGAGGAAGGTTGGGGTTGGTTGCAAGATTCGAGATGTCGATTTCGATGCTGTACCGATGAAATTCTAAGTGTGCATTTCGTGGGCATGCCGATGGCACGTCGTGGAAATACCTCTTTTTCGATGGCAGATTTCGACGATTTCGATGACCCGAAAATATGCCATTTCGGAGGCATGCCAAGGGAATGCCGACAAAAATGGTAGAAGTAGTCAAAATGATATCAATTTTAAGAAAATCAAATGCTGATTATGTAACAATAAGAATGCTGCATTATAATATTCATATACAACATGGTCATACCATGTTAAAATTCAATAATAAAATATCAAATATTCTTACCATGTTAAGAATACGGAGAATTTAAGAATGAAAGAATACAAAGAATTCAAGAATGAAAGAATCAAAGTACATAGTTTCAAAGTAAAAGCTAAAACCGTAGTGTCTTGATGCATCGAAAGTCAGAACTCAAAAGTCAGGACTTGGAACTCGAAAGTTAGATTTCACTAGAACCAAGGGTGTCTTGCTGGATTCATATCTCTATCATGGGTACTATCACCACTTGATTTATATCATCGTTGACTATTGTGTCGATCAATACTTTGAATGTATTCATAATAACTCTCCTAAGACATATATGGAAACATTGTTTGATAATCCATGATGTGTTATCTGTACTTATGTTCATTCATACTAACCAAAATCCCAAGACAGGGAAATCTACTATCTGTGTATGGTCTATCACGCGTATAATTAGTTGCATGTGTTTGGGAGAATCCTGTTCTAGAACCATCTTGTGATGATTGTGATCTTGTTGGAATTTGAGGGGGAGCTTGGGGTTGGAATTGAGGAGCAAAATAATCTTACCATACCCATTGGGTAAGAATATTCACCCATATGGTTGGCATGCTGGCGAAATAGTCGGTGTGTCGGTGAAATTCCCGCTTTTTGACAACCAAACCATGTCGGCATGGTGACTTCCAAAAAACTGCCATTTCGGTGGCATGCCACTGGCATTTAAAACCCTGGTTGGTTGTTGCATCTTAAAGATGTTTCTCAAGGGTAGGCATTCACTTGATGTAGACAGGTGCTATTGTTTCTTGGGGAAGGCTCATCATGCACAGTCTATCGTGATCTTGTTCATTGTTTGGATTATAGCGGACTTGGGCATTGTTGCTTCTCATGCCGAAGTAGGGGAAGGTCATGAGAGATGGGGAAGACTTTAGGGCCAAAAGTGGCATCATTGTCATTAGTTAACACTATCAACTAGGTCCTTTGGACTCATTGGTCAGTGACCTTGTGCTTAGTGCACCATCAAGGAAAGAATTCTTTGACTCTTTAGAGAAGGTGTAAGTGATCTTCCTCTTTTTGAGTCTCTCTATTGGAGGGTGGCAAGTTCCTCTTTGTAAGATGCTTTAAGAAGGAAAGGAGGCTACTTTTGTTCTTGACAACCATTTGCAGCAGTGGTGCAATTGGATGCAAAGATACTCAGTGTTAAAGGGGACTGTGTAAAAGGTTGCTTGATTCCTTGAGGTACTGATTAGCTACATAGGGTTCTACTAAGGTTGCAATCTTTGGAGGTTTTTGAAGTCCTTATTTCACCCTTTACCTACGGAACTTCATCAAGTTTCAATCATGACCAAAGTGCAGAAAAACAAGACATTTGGTCGTTGATTGAACTCCAGGCAAGTGGCACCTTAGTTTTGGTTTGGGTGATGATGCTTAAGAAAAATAGCATATGAGTGGAAAGGAGATGGTTCTCATTGTTGAAGACTGGTGGGCTATCTCCTTAACGGGACAATATCATTCTTGAGAAAGTTGGAAAGTTGTGCTAAAGTTTTGGGATCCTATATATCATCACCGCCCAAACTTGCAAGCATAGTGGTTGGTCCTTGCATGGGTTTAAAGGAGTCAACTAGTGTTATTGTAAGTGATTCATCTAGAATGAGGAGGTGGGCTCGTAGGGACTTTGTAAGGTATCCTTTATGCGTAGTGCACACAGGAAAGCTATTATTTCCTTTTTGGGATCCTTGCTTTATAGATCCAATTTGGAGGAGAGGGATCTTCTTTATTTATCAAGCCTATTTATCCACCTATCTGGACGATGTATCTTTGGTCTTATGCTCTTGCCTTCAATCCTTGCAAGATGGCCTTAGGTGTTAGCAGAGGGTACATAAAGCCTCTCCCACTCCTTGTACAATTATGACGTATGGAGGCTTATGCAACACGTGCAATCTACGAGGTAGGTTGGGCCATTGGGTTGTGCCTATGCAAACCAACGTTGGCATAGGCTTAAGCCCAAAACTTTTTTAGGCTTTGGGTTTAGCAAAGGCCCAAGAAATTTTCTTTTGTCAAGCCCAAGCCCAAACCCAACCTAAACTTTTTTGGGTCGGACTTGGGTTAGGGTAGCCCAAATTTTGGTATGTTATTGGCTTAAAACATATTTAATGTTATGTTTACTGATGAGTTGTATGGGTCCTTAGTATATTTCTTAATTGTACGAGGGTGTGATTGCTATTTGTCCTTTTGTGCCTCTCTATATAAAGGCACGTAATTTTTTATGGAATAAACAGTTCGCTTATTTGTCTTAACATGATATTAGAGCAGCAGTCCTAGATTGGTGCTTGGGTATCCCAAAACCCTAGCCACCAAACTCGTCCACCTTGCCCCTGTTCTCTCTCCTCCACTCAACAGTAGCATCGTCGTCCAACAGGGATAGCAACGCCGCCCCCTAGCTTCTCTCTCCTTGTCTGAACGTCTCTAAGCCCTAGCACCACTGATTGGCACTTCTCCTTGGCTATGCATTTCTTTAATGACGTCGCCCAACCTAGTGCCGCTACTGGAGGCTCTTCTTCTTCCCTAGCACTACCTCTTATGTGATCTGGTGATTGCCTAGGTTTCCCCAGTGCCACCGCAGGGGATCTTCTTGCACTTAGGGAGACTCCTCTCCTCGGTAGGGGTGCGCTAGCACCGTCCTACCTCCTTCCCTCTCGTTGGTAGAGGCTAAGGACGAGGTAGCCTCACTGGGGCCTTGCCCTAATAGGTAGCTACTACGCCTGCTAAGTTCTCTTTTGGGACTTCCATGGTCTGAAGTTACCCTTTTAGATCTGATTTTCATTTGTTCTATGGAGCATATGAGTGTGGTGCAGGAATTTGATTGTAGAAGGTATCCTATGAATTAGGCTATTATGGGAGACCATGAAGATTCCTTGAGTGACTCGATGGGGAGATTATCCACCATGAGTGCCTCTCTACACATGCATGGGACTTCTATCAAGTTGGACGTTTCAACTTTCTTCTTTGGTCTACGTCATTTTCTCGGTTTGTTGGATTTCATTGGAACTACATTCTCATGGAGAATATGCCTGTAGTAAAGTCTGTCGATTAGGAGAGATAACAATTGGGTAGCCACATGTTTACCAAACAACATGACCTAGACATTGCCAAGCAGGTGATGGCTTATGCTTCGGCGAATAAGATATGGGAAGTTATACATGAGATACATTCCCATAAGAGGAATATCACCCATCTTTACAGTGTTGTAGAGGAGCTGCATATGCTTAGGAAGGGTACCGTGTCCATGGTTAATTATTATGGTACCATGAAGAATTTATGGGATGAGCAGGACATTCAACCTATATCCTCTGATGTAGCTGTCATAATAACACAACAAGGGGCGATCAAATCCATTTAGTTGCTCTCTAGCCTTGGACTAGAATATAATGCGATCAAGGATCAAGTCATGACCATGGATGAAATCCCTACGCCATCTTAGATTTATGCTTGCCTCTCTAGACTAGAGACTTCTAACCTTGTGTTCACATTTGATTCCTTTGCCATGGCAACTGTTGGTCGTGGTTGTGGGAATCTTGGCTCTAGAGGTCGTAGTGGTCAACACCGTGGTGTGCCTGTGGTGGTCGTGGTCATAGATGGAGTAATCTCTTTTGTGTGTATTGCCACATGAATGGTCATATGATTGATAGATGCTTGTTGAAGCATGGCTACTCGTAAGGGATGGACCCACATGCTCATCAAGTATCTGCAGAGGATACTACCCAGGCTTAGAGGATGACAATCAGGTTACTATCTCGGCTGGGGCATTGCACCCCAAGCTTCCACTTCGGCTGGGGCATCTATTCTACAATCCACAGGTACCTCTACTCCTACCTTTATGATCCAGCTTGGATTGCTGATTTAGGTGCTTCTTCTCATATCACTGGTGATGTTGATCTTTTTTCTTTCTTTCAAGATCTTGCTACTCCTTTCAAGGTCAAGGTAGCAAATGGAGGCTTATCACTTGTATGGGAATTGGGAACATTTCCCTATCACCTACTTTGCCTCAATCTAATGTAATGCATGCACCAAAATTTATATTTAACTTAATATCTATTAATCAGATTACCAGAGATCTTCGATATCGGGTTGTTTTTCATGACTAGTATTTCTTCTTGTAGCATCTCCAAACGATGAGGCAGATTAGTGGACTTGAGTAGAACGGCCTATACTACCTCCACATCCAACTCCTTCCTCTGATGTTGCTGTGTGTGCCACTATTGCTCTTCAGTGGCACCTTCGTCTTGGCCATCTCAATATTCTTGTGCTGTCGTCAGTTTCCAGATTTGTCATTCTTGAATTCTTTTTAGTGCGAGGCTTGTCAACTTGGCAAGCATCACTAGTCTTCCTTTTTGTCCTAGAATAAACGTACCAAGTCTGTTTTTGGTTTGGTTCATGCAGATGTGTGGGGCCCATGTAGGGTCCATAATGTTAAAAGGTTTTTGTTATTTTCTTTTGTTAGTTGATGATTATAGTCAGATGTCATGGATCTTTATGATGAAAGATAATCTAAGGTCCTTGCTATTGTTCAAAATTTTTTTCAAGAAATAAAAACTTAGTTTTCCACAGCTATCAAATTTTTTAAGAGTAATAATGGGTTTGAATTTGTTAATACCAGGTTTACTTAGTTTTTTCAGTCTATTGGAGTTCTTCATTAGACGTCTTGCGTTCACACCTCCCAACAAAATTGGGTTACTGAATGTAAGCTCCGTCATTTTCTAGATGTTTCCCGTACCATCATGTTTTAGATGAATGTGCCATCTTTTTTTTTGGGTAGATGCAGTCTTAACTGCCATCTTTTGTCTTGGGTGATAAAACTCCACACTCTGTGTTCCCTGGTAGAGATTTATTTCTCATCACTCTTGTTTTTGGTTGTGTGCTTTGTCCACTTGTTTAAGGTGGATAAGATTCCCTCCGATCTATCAAGTGTATTTTTTTAGGGTATTTTAGGACATAGAAAGGATATCGGTATTATAACCCTCACGACATTTTTATGTCCCTGTAGATGTTACCTTTTTTGAGTAAATCCCCTATTATCCCAATAAAGGGGGAGTCCTCAACTCCAGTTATACCTCAGGGGGTTCCTCTTCCTATGCTAGTTACATCACCACCAGATCCCTTTGAGCCTTCCTTACCACAGATAGACTTTTCGAGACATCCAGATGTTATAGACATATTTTCTAGACACTTCCAACGCATGACTGCATCTACTTGTCCAATAGACGAGCCCTTGTCTACCATTCCTGCTCAATGCTCCCCAGATGCCAGTGACTGGTCTGAGGACCAGGTACCTTCTACTATTGAGAGCATGGATTTGAGTCTTCCCATTGCTTAGTGGAAGGTTCAGTGATCTTGTGCTAGATATTTTGATTCTCAATTTATGTCACTTGATCATTTGCCTGAAGCAGGATGATGCCTTTCTTTAATTGTTGTAGCCACCAGGTTTCACAAGATCATAGAGATGCATTCTAGGATCCATCCTGGACGCTTGTTATGAAAGAAGATATGGCCATCTTACAGTCTTGTGGAACATGGGAGCTGGTGGATCTACCCTCGGGTCTACGATTGTGGGGTGTAGATGGGTGTTCACCCTCAAGTGTCATCTTGATGGGTTTATGGAGCCATACAAAACTCGTCTAGTTGCCAAAGTTTATACGCAAACCTTTGGGGTGGACTATTTAGAGACCTCCCAATGGTGCAACTTAATTCGGTTCAAATTCTTATTTTTGTGCCTATTAATCAGGGGTGAATTTATCATCAGCTGGATATTAAAAATGCATTTTTTATGAGGATCTGGAGGAGGAAGTTTACATGCAACAATCTCCAGGCTTCATCATTTAGGGGGAGTGTTAAAAGGTGTGTAGGTTAAAGAAGTCCATTTATGGCCTTACATTGAGTCTGAGGGCATGGTTTGACAGGTTTAGTAAAGCAGTACAAGAGCATGGCTTCACTAAATCTTCTGCTGATCACTTAGGGCCTGTTTGTTTCATGGGATAAATTTTGAGGAATAAATTTTATAGGTGGTGGAATGGATGGATAAACACGAGATAAATTGATTTTACTGTTTGGGGGAGGTATGGGTTAAATCATAAGATAAATAGGGGTATTTGGGAAAATAGGTGGGGTAGATGTCTCATAAGAGGAGGGATAAATTTATGCCACCTCCCCCCTAGAATAAATTTATCCTGGGTTTTGAAGCTTTCTCCCAGGATAACTTTAGCCTGGGATAAAATTCGCCAAAAATGGGATAAATCATTGTATCCCGCATAACAAATAGGCCCTTAGTATTTACATTGCACTGGGAGACAAGATCAGTGATTTTAATTGTCTGTTTCCAGGAATAAAGAACACCAAATCCTTATTGCATCCATAGTTTATTACTAAAGATTTAGGTCTTATTAGTTTGTTTCTTGGCATAAAGGTACAACACATAGGTGAGCTCAAAAGAAATATGTGTTGGATATGCTAAAGGAGGTCGGTATGCTTGGATGCAAACTTTCCTATATGCCTATGGATTCGTCATTGCCTCTTGCAGATGTAGATAGTCCACCATTGTAGGATGTGGCTAGGTATCGTGCCATGGTTGGAAAGCTATTATACTTGATAGTTACTAGACCTAACATTGCTTTTGTTGTGGGATGACTAAGTCAGTTTATGCAAATACCTAGGGAGGTCTACTTGGATGGAGTTTGTCAGGTGTCAAGATATTTGAAGTGTGCACCTAGGAAGGGGCTCTCTTTCCAGAACCATGGTCATCTTGATGTTTGTGGCTATTCTGATGTTGACTATGCTGGGGCACATGAAGATAGGAGGTTTGTCATAGGGCACTGTACCTATGTGGGAGGCAATCTTGTCACTTGGAGGAGCAAGAAGCAGGCAGTGGTTTCTAGATTAAGTGCAGAATCTGAGTACAAGGTCAAAGCACATACTACTTGTGAGCTGTTGTGAGTCTGGTCCATTTTACACAATTTTGGTATCCAGATTTCAAGGCCTATTCCTATGTTTTGCAGTAATAAAGCTACCACATTCATTGCTAATAACCTAGCATTTCACGAGAGGTCCAATCATATTGAAATGAGTTACTACTTCATTAGAGATGCTATTATGAATCAGATCCCCACACCTTACATTGGCACTGAAGACCAGATTACAGATATTTTCACTAAAGCACTCTCCAAGAAACAACTTGAAATCTTATGTTCCAAGCTGAGCATATTTGACGCCTATGCTCTAATTGGAGGGAGAGTGTTGAGTTGTATGGGTTATATGGGTCCTTGTTATATTTCTTTATTGTATGATGGTGTGATTGCTATTTGTCCTTTTGTGTCTCTCTATATAAAGGCACATAGTGTTAACATATGTTGTGGTCTTTTATTTTTCTCTTATTGTAAGGGTTATGGGTGTTTTATCCTTCAGGGACATTTCTGTACTTTTGACTCTATGGTCTCTCTCTATATAAGAGAGCCGTAGGGTTTCTGATGAAACTAAGTCATTACAACCAATTTGGTATTAGAGCATCGGTCCTAGATCGTGGCTCTAGTTATCCTATCCCTTGCGACCTTCTAAACCCTAACCACCAAACCCTAATTGTCTCTCTCTTCCTCGTGAGCGGCAACAGCACCCGACGGCGCTGTGGCGGCATGCTGCAACACGTGCAGCGGCGCGGGGCTTGCTGCACCAATCAGCGGCGCTTCGGCGGTGCATAGTGGTGCTCACAGTGGCGCTGCGGCGATCTTAGGGGTTGTTCTAGCCTCAGGCAGCAGCGCTGTAGCATTTAGGGCTACTCGCGACGGTGCTGCGGCGACCTTGGGGGTTGTTTTAGCCTTAGGAGGTGGTGCTGCAGCATCTAGGGCTGTTGGCGATGCCTGCAACACTTATAGCATGCGGCGCTGACCCCTAGCAGCCTCGTGGCGACCTCTAGCGGCATCGCTGTGGTGGTCTATGGCGATGATTGGTGGCGTAGACCGATAGGGAGGCGGTGTGCAGTGACCGTGATGGGCTTTTTGCCCTGATCTAGGGACTGCAGTCCGTGTGGTTGTTGCTAGAGGAAGACCTGCTCTCCTTGGGGGCCACCTTAGGTGTTCTCCTTGCACCCAGGTGAGGCCAACACCTATCTCCAAGGAGGCCTCTTATTAGTAATGCAGATATGAATCTATTTGATTTCTGATTTATTGATGATTTCATGGTGATAGAAGCTTGATCGAGGCTTCCGGATTGCGAATATGGTCAGATGATCAGTTTAAGGTGTCTTCGGACTTTGTTTCGGACACCGGGGTACTCAAGAACCCTTTCTTTGGTCCTGTTGTTAAGTTAGATGAGACCAACCACCTGTGGTGGTCCCAGACCTTTCTTATGACGGTCAGGGGTCATAAAAAGAGCCATATTCTTACGGGTCCGGAGCATGAGAACAAGATAGGCACAAATGCCAATTGGGATAGGGACAATGCCGTGGTTTGTGCATGGCTGATGCAAACGGTTATTCCCCGAATAGGGGATGAGATCATGTATTACACTACTGCAAATGAGATGTGGGAGTCTTTGCATGATACTTATTCACATGCTAAGAACTCCGCAGGAGTTTTTCAGGTCTTGTACGACCTTTTCTATCTATGTCAGGAGGGACACATGCTGTCACAGTATTACTCCCTTATGAAGGGAATGTTGGAGAGGCATTACTCCTACTTACAAGGGTGTGCCTGTGAGTCCTGGAGGAGTTTTAGGAGACAGTTGGCTGTTTCTCTTTTCTTGGTTGGCCTTGGACTTGAGTATGCGGCAGCTAGAGATCAAATCCTCATTGCTCCTGAGCTTCCTACCCTGATGGAAGCATATAGTAGATTCAGTAGAGTTGCAACATGCACTCTTACTCCTGATACTGTTGCTCAATCGTCCGCGCTAGTTGCGATCCCTGAACGTGGCATGGGTACTACTTACCTTGTACGTGGTTGTGAACGTGGATGCTCTTCTGGCACACGTACTGGGACTCTGTGTACTCACTGTGGCAGACTTGGTCACTCTGAGACTACATGTTGGCAAAAGCATAGTAGGCCACCTATGGCCAATCAGGCAGTTGAGATCTCCGATGCAGCTTTTCCTACTTCTGATATTAGTTCCTTGAGCACTGAGATTGAGGCCTTGCGACAACAGATTGCTCTGTTGACTCAGGCATCTTCCTCTCAAATTCCAGACACTGCAGCTATAGCTTCCTCTTCTGACACCTGCGACTGATATGTCGTCACTTTTGTCTTTTGGTGCGTGGTTGATTGATTCTGGTGCATTCAAGAACATATGTGGTGACAGAGGCTCTTTCTCTTAGTTAGCACCTGTTACACCGACCAGGACAGTACAGGTGGCTGATGGGAGACACTCGCCACTTGTTGGCAAAGGGAGATGTCTTTATCTCCCACTTTGAGACTAGCAGATGCCTATTATGTGCATGATTTTCATTTGAGTTTATTGTCTGTTAGCAGCATCACTAGAGATTTGAACTACCGAGTTATTTTTTATGCGTTCTCTTGTGTCTTGCAGGACAAATTCACTGGGAAGACGATTGGTGGAAGGTGTGAGGAACATAGGGTGTACCGTTTGAGTCGTAATGCTTTTGCTGCTTTTGCTACCTAGGCCCCTGCTTCTATTGGATCTCCTCTCCAGTAGCACCACCACCTTGGCTATCTACCTATTCATCGTCTCAGACGTGTTCTACCGCACATCCCCTCCACTACTGCTCTCACCTGTGATACTTGTCAGCTTGGCAAGCACCACATGGCTAGTTTTTCTAGTTCTACTTCTATTTTGTCTATTGCTGCATTTAATTTGATTCATATGGACGTGTGGGGTCCCAGTCGTACTCCTGATCGACTTAGGAACAAATATTATCTTATTTTAGTTGATGACTTTTCTCGTGTTTCTTGGATGTTTCTCTTGAAAAATAAGTCTGATGTAGGACAAATTATTGAGAATTTTGTCAAAGAAATAAAAACTCAGCATTCTTGTTTGGTGAAGTGCTTTCGTTCTAATAATGCCTTGGAGTTTTATACTTTACATTTGCGTAATTTCTTTTCTAATTGTGGCACTATCCATGAGACATGTCCTCATACCTCTCAGCAAAATGGTGTTACTGAGAGGAAACATCACCATATCCTTGATGTTGCTCGCACTTTGTTGATTCACTATTTTGTCCCTTTTCTCTATTGAGGTCACGTTGTTTTGACTGCTTATTTTTTGATTAACCGGATGCCTAATGCTGCATTGCATGAATAGATTCCTCTTCAGGTCATGTATCCTGATCGATCTTTGTTTCACGTCACCCCTCTGACTTTTGGTTATGTTGCCTTTGTCCATTTGTTGGGACCAGGTCAGGATAAACTAGCACTGAGAGCAGTTAAATACGTTTTTCTTAGGTATACCCAGACACAAAAGAGGTATTAGTGTTTTGATCCACTTACTTCTCGGCACAATGTTTCAGCGGATGTTACTTTTCATGAGGTTGTACCTTTCTTTTCTATGACGGCTGTTGAGATGCCTCTTGAGGGTGATATGGTGCCTATGCCACATACTCCCATTAGCTTTGGGAGCTTTCCTAAGATTCTTGTTCCCACTACAGTATCACCACCTCTTACTACGCATCCCTTTCCACTCCTGAATGAGCCACTCCAGTTTTTTTACTACCACCACCTCTTACTATGCCACATATGTCCGCTCTCATACTACTTATTAGGGACCCCTACCCTCGCCTTCACCATTGGCTTCTCAGATAAGTCCTTTAGACACTGACGTATGTTTACCATGTGATGATTACAGGGACAGGACATGTGATGTGTCAGGCGATGATCTTGACCTTCCGATAGCCATTCGGAAGCGACTACGGACTTGCACCACTTATTCCACGTCGGGGGCACTTGTTACTAATAGTCTAGCTCCTTGATTTGTTGGATTTACTCAGGCGTTAGCTACTACGTAGATTCCAGCTACTCATCGTAAGGCCATGCTTGATCCAAAATGGTGGGTAGCCATGGAGGATGAGATGATCGCTCTTAGAGGCCGTGAGACTTGGGAGCTTACTCAACTTCTTGATGGTGTTGCACTCATTTGCTATCGGTGGGTATTTACTGTGACATTCAATCTTGATGGTGGTGTTGCTAGGTTCAAAGCCCGTCTCGTGGCAAAAGGGTTCACCCAAACTTATGCGGTGAACTTTTTTGACACCTTCTCACCAGTTGCCAGACTTCCCACAGTCTAGGTGTTGGTTGCAGTGGCAGTTTAGTTAGATTGGCCCTTGCACCAGTTAGATGTGAAGAATGCCTTTTTTTATGGTGATCTCCAAGAGGAAGTCTATATATAGCAGCCACCTGACTTTGAGAGTAAGGGGGAGTGTATGCCAATTACAGAAGGCTATATATGGCCTCAAACAGAGTCCCAGAGCTTGGTTTTAGAGGTTGTCATAGGTTGTGGAGGTAGCTGGATTCAAGAGATCGACAGCTGATTTTTCACTCTTTATCAGGAGGATTAGACAAGGTACTGTGGTACTTCTTGTTTATGTTGAGGATTTGATCATCATAGGGGACGACGTGCGGGGTATTGCTGAGGTTAAGCGCATCCTAGCAGAGCAATTTGTCATGAAGGACTTAGGGTCTACGGTATTTCCTTGGTATTAAGGTTGCTCGCAGCAAAAAGGGTGTGGTCTTGTCTCAGAAGAAGTATGCTTTAGATATTTTGCAAGAGGTTGGTATGCTTGGGGCCAAGGAGGCCAATATTCCTATGGATCCCAAGATGCCACTCTATGATGAAGATGCACAAGTGGTGGATAGCAGACGGTACAGACAACTTGTAGGCAAGTTGATGTATCTCACTATCACGAGACCAGACATCTCCTTTGTAGTTGGGAGACTAAGTCATTTTATGGTCAAGCCAACACGTCAGCATTGGGATGCACCATTGATGGTACTTATATATGCCAAGAAGCTCCTAGGAAGGGTCTCTTCTTCTCCAAGGGGTCTTCTATGACGTTGGTTAGCTACTCAGATACAGACTATGCCGGATGTCATGTGGATTGCAAATTGACTACTGGGTTTGCACCTTCTTAGCAAGAAATTTGATCACATGGAGGAGCAAGAAACATGACACAGTTGCGAGATCCAGTGCCGAGTTTGAGTACAGGGCTATGGCTCAAATGACTGCAGAGATGATGTGGATCAGATCCTTGCTTATTGACCTATAGGTGCAGTTTTCTAGTCTCACGGAGATGCGATGTGATAATAGAGCAGCCACCTTCATTGCCAACAACCCAGCATTTCACGAGAGGACGAAGTATGTTGAGGTTGATTGTCACTATACCAAGGATATTATTCAGAAGGGATTGCTATATATCACTTCTGTTGCATCGAAGGAGTAGACTGCAGATATCTTCACCAAGCCCTTGGCTAGATCTTCATTTGATTCTTGTATATCTAAGCTAAGTATGATAGATATTTATACTCTAGCTTGAGTGTGAGTGTTAGTATATATTGTGGTATTTTATTTTTTCTCTTATTGTAAGGGCTATGGATGTTTTGTCTCTCAGGAACATTTCTGTACTTTTGACTCTACGATTTCTCTCTATATAAGAGCGTCTTAGGATTTCTAATAAAATTAAGTCATTACAATCAATTCATAGGACTATGGAACAAACAGTTCGTTCATTTGTCCTAATATTTTCAAAATAAAAATACCACCTTGTTAGTAGTACACTTAAAAAATAATATGAAATCATATGATCTTCAGGATCAGGCAATATAAGTTTATTGTGCGAAAAAAAGTAAATATGAGAACATCAAATATATTGAAAAAGTGTGACCATCCAAGAGGTGTATGTGCGTGTAACAGTTGGTGTGTATGGGAGAGTTAGGACCAAAGGAACAAATGAAAGACTTGTTATTCTTTGGAAATCCTACCTCTCTTTATATAGAAAGAGAGAGGTGGGAAAAGTATAACACAACTCTTTAGAAAAAAAAAAGGTGTAAAACACATCGATACAATAGATAAATATAAAGGATAACTCAAGTCTCTCAACACTGCCTCTTAAGCTGGAGCATATATGTCAATCATACTTAGCTTAGAATAACAAGAATCAAAAGCTAATCGAGTGAGAGGCCTAGTAAAGATGTTTGCAGTTTGATCATCTGTAGTAACTGGAGTTGTGTATCAATAACCTTTTTGAATAAGATCTCATGTGTAATGACAATCAACTTCCACATGTTTGGTACATACATGGAACATAGGATTGTTAGAAATTAAATAGTAGTCACGTTATCACAGCACATCTTCACAGTGCCATCAATGTGAACATGTAGATCAGCTAGATAGGACTTCACCCACATAAGCTTTGCAGTTGTCTGTGTCATGGCCCTGTATTCCGATTCTGCACTAGACCTAGAAACAATAGCCTGCTTTTTGCTTTTCCAGGTTACCAGATTGCTAGCTACATATGTGCAGAATCCTGTAGTAGACTTACTATCTGCCAAACAACCCGCATATCTACATCAGAATAGGCAACTGACATTGAGGCCTCCCTGGTGAACAAAAGACCCTGTCCTAGAGCTTTCTTGACATACCGTAGGACTATCATAGCAGCCTTCCAGTGCTGCTTAGTAGGCTTGACCATAAACTGACTCAACCTACCAACTGCAAAAGTAAGATCTAGCCTGGTAATGGTGAGGTACAATGACTTGCCTACAAGCTGCCTATATTGTCTACTGTCAACAAGTAGCGATTCTGGATCATATAGATGAGCCTTTGGATCCATGGATATATTAGTCGATTTTGCTCCAAGCATACCAGCCTCCTGTAAAATATCAAGAGCATACTTTCTCTGATATAGGACAACACCTTTCTGGTTACGTGTTACCTTTATCTTTAGAAAGTACCTCAAAGGGCCTAAGTCCACGAATTGCTCTACCAGGCGTGCCTTGATGTGCATAATCCTATCAATGTCGTCTCCTGTAACAACCAGATCATCTACATACACAAGATTTACTACCATTCCTTTCCCTGTTTTCCTGACAAACAAAGAGTGATCAGCAAACGACCTCTGGAATCCATCAGCCTCAACAACCTGAGAGAACTTTTGAAAGACTAAAAACCAGGCACGAGGACTCTACTTAAGCCTATAAATGGTTTTCTCTAGACGGCACACACTCCCTTGCCTCTCATAACCGGGTGGTTGCTACATATATACTTCTCTAAATCACCATACATAAAGGCATTCTTGACATCCAGTTGATGAAGTTGCCAATTCTAGTGAACTACAATTGCAAT
This sequence comes from Thalassia testudinum, assembly GCA_037157565.1. Taxonomy (NCBI): domain Eukaryota; kingdom Viridiplantae; phylum Streptophyta; class Magnoliopsida; order Alismatales; family Hydrocharitaceae; genus Thalassia; species Thalassia testudinum. Next base: position 142,919,815 of record JAZHRO010000036.1, read on the forward strand.
AAGTGTCCACACAGTCGAGAAACAGGCTACAAGAGAGAATGTGTTAAAAAAGTCTACTCCATACGTCTGAGTAAACCCCTTCGCCACCAATCTTGCTTTATATCTGGCAATAGATCCATCAGGATGAAATTTGAGAGCAAAAACCCATCGGTACCTAACAAGACTGACTTCAAATGGAAGTGGAGAAAGCTCTCAAGTACCTCTGATCTGGAGAGCAGCTATTTCCTTCTCCATGGCTTGACACCATTTTGGATAAAACATGGCCTCTTAGTAAGTAGTTGGCACTGTAGTAGAGAGGAGGCTAGCAAAAAGTAGTGAAAGTTGTACCCAGGTTATTAGTAGACTCCCTGCCAAGTGGTATCTGGCACATGACTTGTGGGCCTTCCAAACAACAATCAGAAGGTCTAGGTTTGCAGGATCTATAGGCACATCCTCCTCGACTACAATAGGCTGAGACTGACCTGTATCATCACTAGGCATAGAATTGTCGGCATTAAAAGAACCTAAACTCACCTGACGCAGGGAGGTTGGTGTCAATGAAGGGGGGGCACCTGAAATGTAGTATGAGGCTGATGGTAAGTCACCACAGGTTCACTGTATCTGGGCATATCAGGAGTAGGAGTAGTAGCAGGCTTAGTATCTGGTATAACACCAAAGGGTATAGGTGGAATAGACATAGGTGCAACCTCAAAAGATGAGAACATGTCATTCCCAGACATGTAGAAGAAAGTTATAGCCTCATGAAAAGTAATATCTGCACTAACATAATGATGATAATTATGTGGATTAAAACACCTATACCCCTTTTAAGTTCAAGAATACCTCAAGAAAACACACTTGGCAACCCTAGGCGCAAGTTTATCTCATCTTGCGCTCTGAACATGCACAATGGTAGCGTACCTAAAATTTCAAGAAACAACAGGAAACAATGGACGGCTAGGATACAGAAGCTGCCATAGAATCTGCTCATGAATAACAGCATTCGACATCCTATTGATAGGAAAACAAGCTGTAAGAACATCCCCTCAGTACAAAGCAAGCACATAGTGGTGTATCAATAGTGTGCGTGCCACATCAAGAAGATGCCTATGCTTCCTCTCAACGACACCATTTTGCCGAGAGGTATGACATAGGTGGTCTGATGAATGATACCACGTACACCAAAAAATTGACGTAAACAAGTAGTACTAAATTTCAAAGTATTATCAAATCGAAACATTTTAATAGTAACAGGAAATTTTCAATAATACTCCCAACATTAAATTTATTATTTAAGAGAAACAACCAGGAAACTTTAGAAAAATCATCAACAAGAATAAGAAAATAACGATGACCAAGTCTATCAGGAACATGACTTGGCCCCTATACATCCATATGAATCAAGTCAAAAACATGCAATTAGCTAGAGAGGTGGGAAGTAGGAAAATTAGCACGGTAGTGTTTGCCAAGCTGACATGCATCATAGGTTATGGTGGTATTGGCAGGTATGTGTGTAGTACACACCTAAGTCGCTCCAAGGGAAGATGGCTAAGACGGAGGTGCCACTTCATGGGAGATCTAGAAGCCAAGGGAACCTCCCCCTAATCCACAGCATTAGCAGTAATAAGGGAATGACTCAAGCGATAAACCCCCCCTTCTTCACATCCTCCACCAATCGTCTCCCTGTGAGTTGATCTTGCAAGACACAAGATTGCCCGATAATTATGTTCACGTGTAATACGGTTAATAGAAAGTAGACTAAGTGGAAATTTGGCATGTATAATGCATTTGGCAAACTCAAGCTGGAAGAGAGGGACACCTCCCCCTTTCCAACTACTTAGGATAATCTACCATTAGCCACTTATATTGTCCTGCCTGTGGGAACAAATTTCAGCTCTGAAAATGCACCATAATCACCACACAAATGTCTGGAAGCACTTGAATCAACTAGCCAACCAACGGTATCATGTGTAGAAATAGAACAAACTACCTCTGTACTTGAAGTAGAAGCAATCTCAGGAGTAGATGTTTGGGATAACTGACTAAACTTTTGTAGTAACTCATCAAACTTTGCCCCTGAGATGGTATCTCCAAGGATATCACCTTCAGTAGCCTGGTGAGCAATAATTGGCTTCCTATGCTTTTGCTAGCATGTAGCCTCAGAATAGCCCAAATGACTACATTATGTGCATGGAGTATGGGTATGACCTCCAAATGCACGTCCACAACCACGATCACGAGTAGAAAGACCACATCTCCTACGTCCAGGAGCAACAACTAAAGCAATAGTCTATCCCATGGTCTCCACTAGAGAAATCGAAACTGCAATCCTGCTCAGCCTGTTATAGGTCTCCTCTAAGGAGGGAAGCTCCGACAGGGTGAGAAATTGTTCTCGTGCTGCAGCAAAATCACGATCCAAACTAGACATGAATAGTGAAACAACTAGCTCTTTCTTAAACTTACGCCAAGAAGAGTAAGTACATCCTGGCCTGTAGGAATTATGCCTCTCAACAGGCCCTTCTTCATCTGAGAATAGCACTGAGCCAATGACTAACCCTCCTGTCATAACTGAAACAACTTGTGATAAATCTGAAAGACACGTATGGAGTTCTCATAAGAATGTCTCACTAAGAGACTCCCACATTTGCTTGGCAGTCAGGTAGTACATAATCTCTTCTCTTATACTGGGAACAACATAATTCATCATCCAAGCACATACCATAGCATTGCCTCTATTCTATGAAGCATTGGCTCTTGTTTTGTCCATAGGCTCGGGCTGATGCAACATTTTCTCCTTGCCATGGCCTCGAACAGTCATCAAGAACATTTGGGACCACTGTAGATAATTGGTCTCGTCTAACTTAATCGGACCAAAGATGAGACTTTTGTAACTCTTGCTATACATAGGAGAGTCTTATGTGACCTCAGACAAACTAGATGATGCCATGGCGCTATCACCCAAGCCCCAATGTGCGAAAATGGAGCCTCAAACGATTAATCAAATCTAGAAAGCATAAAATACGAGATCTAAACAAAGTATTCAGATCATGAAGCAAGGCGTAAACGTCATAGCAACTCCCTTCAAGATGTTGCCAATCAAGGAAGAATTGCCTCTCCCTTTAAAGATCCTACAAGAGGATCAAACGGAGGGAGGAGGGTGTTAAAGACACCCTTATCAGTCTTATAAAGGGGGCCTACATGGATTAGGCTAAACGAGAGGTAGGGGAGAGCGGTGGCAGATCCACCACGTAGGTAGCTTAGGTGGCACTAGGTTGTAGCCAGCAGTCGACGACGCTGGCTAGATAAGGCCACCAGCATTGACGGTGAGAGGAGACCCCTTTCTCCCTGCTGTCACCCCTGTCGGTGTGGACAGTGTTAGCAATGCCAACAGGGGGGGAGGCAGTGGTGAGGAGGTTGCCGACAATGGGAAAGGGGTGAGGTGGAGGGGTTGGTGGCTTGTTTCGGTGGTGGTACTGAGGGCATCAATCTAGGACCGCTACTCTGATACTAAGTTAGGGACAAATGAAAGACTTGTTATTCTTTGGAAACCCTATGTCTTTTTATATAGATAGAGGTGAGAAAAGTACAACACAACCCCCTAGAAAAAATAAAAGGCATAAAACACACCCATACAATAAATAAATATAAGGGATAACTCTAGTCTCTCAACAAAGAGGAAAGGCAATGGGTGGAACAATGGAGGGAAGTTGGGTTGGGGGGAAAAGGGTATTTTGGGCCATTGGATTTAGACATCTTCTAAATTTAATGGTCTAAATTATCATTCATATGAAATATATTATATATGCAAAAATTTTCAGTCGGTCTTTTGGGTTGGGCTTTCAGGCTTATGAATGGGCCCAACTTTTAGGTTTGGGCTCATCTAGGTCCATATCTAGCCCCAATAAATGTCTAGGCCTAAGTTCAAATCAAATCCCAACCCAAAATTAAAAATTTAGGCTCAGATTGGGTTGGGCTATTTGGGCTAGCTAGCTTTGTGTTGGGTTGGGTTGGGTTGGCCCAACCTAACACCCCACCCTACTATGGGATGGAGTAACCTACAATATCAACAGGAAGTTATGCTCTGGAGGGGAAGGCGCTTATGGTTGCCTTTAGGGAGAGTAGGAGCCTGGGGAATCTTAGCAATGATGCTAGCAAGGGGTTTTAGGAAGAAAGGAACAAGGAGGTGACGCTGACAGCAGTTGTGCAAAGTTTGAAGGAGGATTAGAACTCGAGGTACGATAAGATTCCTGACATGGAACGTTCAGGGTTTGTGTGATCTTAATCGAGGAGGGGCATTGAAAGATTCTTTTAGTCAAATGATCAGTTAATGTGATTCTTTTATAGGAGGCTAGAATTTAAAGTTGTGTTCAAGGGGAATAGAGAGTAAAGGGAGGAATGGGCTCCAATGGTTCAATTTTTATTGAAACAGAGAAAGTCCAATCATTCATATTAGTTATTTCTTCGGGTAGATTTGGGGGACTGCAAGGTAATGGTTAGGTAGGCATGAAAGAGTTCTGATTCTAAGGAAGCAAACTGATGGTTTATGCCTTGGGACTATTGGTTATTATAAACCAGCTATGGCAAAATTGTGGCACTAACTTTAGGAGGGCATAAGACTGGCATTTCATGTGTGTTCATTTAGTACCCTTCATTGGTGGTGGGGACTTTAATGCACCATTACATCTTGAAGATAGGCTTTATAATGGTGAGGGACAAGACATTGACTCAAAGGACTCATTGGAGATACTGGAGAAGTTTCACTTGCAAGATCTAAGCCTAGCAAATCATCTCTATACTTAGCAAAGCACAACAATGGGTACATTAAGGCCTGAGCTGGATGGTTTGTTTAGTCAATCAAAATTGCGGACACTTTTCATTTGGGCGACATTGAGACTTGGAAACCTTTTTGAGATTATTCTCCCCTTATTTGACTCAAAGGACCCGTGGGAGATGCTGGAGAAGTTTCACTTGCAAGCTCTAAGCCTAGCAAATCGTCTCTATACTTAGCAAAGCACAACAGTGGGTACATTAAGGCCTGAGCTGGATGGTTTGTCTAGTCAATCAAAATTGCGCACTTTTCATTTGGGTGACATTGAGACAACTTGGAAACCTTTTTGAGATTATTCTGCCCTCATTTGGAGATCAAATGAGGCGCATAGCCATTGACCTACTTTAAATTTGAGCCCTCTTGGCTATTATAGATGGATTTCAAAAGTGTGGTAGAAAAATGAAGGAAAATGTTTGACTCTAGCTTAATGAAAACTAAATTTGGCCAAGAAGTTGCAAGGTTTGACATCATATTTAGTAGCTTATAAGTGAAGAACAAAGGAAGAAAGACAAAGGAGATTGGAGGCATTAAGAAAAATACAAAAACTTGATTGTACGGAGGATTCTGAAGTCTTGTGTGATTTTGTAGTGTAGGAAAGGAAGGGAGCTCAGTATGTGGTGTCCGAGGTCTTGACATCTATGGCTAAAGGAAGGGGATGCCAAGCTTTGCTTCTTTCATACGATGGCAAATAGGAGGCAAACAAATTACATTGAGAATACCAAGGTAGGTGACAAGGTTTGTAGAGTAGTGATTAGGTTGGAGCTATCCAAACTGATCTCTTCAAGGCTTTAACCAAGCAATAGTGTTGGATTGGCTGGGTCCTTTTCTATTTCTAGAGACCAAGCAGATGCTTCAATTTGAACTTTCTTGGAGACGATGGTCAACATCAATTTGAATACTATATAGATGCTGTAGGAGGTTTGTGAGTGGAACAGGGGATTTGAGAGATTCAACAAGTCTCTGCTCTTCTTGCTACTAAAGAAGGTATTCATGGAGGGGGTAGAGGACTATAGGGTGATTTCTCTCTCCAATGCAACCTATTTGATTGTGGTGAAGGTGCTTGTTAATAGACTTAGGGAGATGATGGATGAGCTTGTAAACCCTATGCAGTTGGATTTCATCTATGGAAGACATTTGATTGACAATATGGTAATGCCTATTGAAATTGTTAACAATTGGACCTGGATAGCATTGAAGAGTTGTACATGGATTTTTTTTTATTTTTGAAAGACAAAAAGGATGGTCACATTAGGTAGTCACCATTCAGAATTCCATTACCTCTGATGAGCAAATTACATCAAAATCTTACAAAGTAGCCTAAAGATCCCTGCGTACATCAATCTCCCCACATGCATTCTCCACGAAAGTCCTTTCCATCCTATAGTTAACCCATCTCTTTGCATTGATTTAAATGCCGACGGCATGCCGTCGGTAAGGCCGATTTTGAAGAACAACCATGCCGATATGATTTCAGTGTCGAAAGGCAGGTGTTTCGGTGGCATGCCGGCCATACCGGCGGCAAAATGCTCACTCTCCCTCGTCCCCTTCACTTGTATAGGAACTTGGTAGGGCTGTAGGGCGTGCGGCTACCGGAGAACACCGCGGAGTAGATCGCGTCGAGATCACACACGAGGTACACGACCTTCCTGTCGTCACCTTCGCCGCCCGCCTTCCTCTGCTGCAGGCTGCAGACATAGGGGTTGTGGAGGTCGCTGAGGAAGTAGTTCCTCAGGGGTGGGTTGTGGAGCAGCGCCTGCAGTACAGAGTTCATGAAGTAGGTGCTGCCGAGGTTGTTGAGCCCCTGGAGGCCCCACGGGACCCCGCGGCCCAACTCGGCGGCGGCGGTGTCGGGGCACCACAGTGGGCTGGAGCAGCAGTCGAGGAGGCGCTGCTCCCTGGGGGTGGGGGTTCAGGGGCGGAACTCGACCAGTCGCCTCCTCTTGGGGGGTGTGGGGGGAAGGGGGATGGAGGTGGTCCGGTATTGGGAGGCGAGGAGGACGGCGGAGTCGAAGACGGGGTCGTAGACCTGGTCGCGGCAGGCGAAGCAGAAGAGCTCGGCGCGGTGGACATCGAGGGTGAGGGCGTAGGGAGGGGAGGAGGGGGACTAGTAGAGGTGGTCGGGGGCATAGAGGGGGCAAGAGAGGCAGAAGTAGAGGCGGGGTGGGGAGGAGGAGGGGGTGCAGAGGGGACAGCGGTGGGGAGGTCGAGGTGGAGCTCGGCGCGGCTGAGGGCGGGGGGTTTGGGGCGGAGGAGAAGGTGGAGGGAGCGGAAGGGGTTGGGGGAGGAGGAGAGGAAGAGCTGGAGGTGGGGGCAGGGAGGAGGGATGGAGGGGGAGGACATGGGGAGGAAGGTGGTGGTGGAGCCGCAGGGTCGGTGGGCCCCGCGGACATAGAGGGTGGGGAGGGAGGGCTGGGGAGGCGGGAGGGCTATTTGATTTAGGTGTAGTGGGGGCCCCACCTTGTTAAGAGATGCTGTGTGCTTGTGCAAATATCCATAGGGTCGGCAAGCACTACTGATGCCGTAGGATGCTTAACATATAGGGACTCCCACCAAGGGTGTGTGCTTGTGCTGATGCAAACATCACAAACACGTGCAACTAATCGTGCACGTGGGCAGCGTGACAGACCATACACATATAGTAGATTTCCCCGTCTTGGGATTTTTGTTAGTATGAATGAACATGAATACAGATAACACATAATGGATTACCAAACAATGTATTCATATATGTCTTGGAAGGATTACTGTGAATACATTCAAAGTATTCATCGACACAATAGTCAACAATGGTATCAATCAAGTGGTGATAGTACCCATGATAAAGATATGCATCCAGCAAGACACTCTTGGTTCTGGTGAAATCTGTCTTTCAAGTTCCAAGTCCTGACTTCCGATACATCATACATCAAGACATTACAGTTTTAACTTTTACTTTGAAACTATACACTTTGATTCTTTCATTTTTAAATTCTTTGATTCTTAAATTCTTTGTATTCTTCTATTATTAAATTTTCTGTATTCTTAACATGGTAAGAATATTTCATCTCGTTATTGAATTTTAACATTGTATGGTCATGTTGTATATGAATATTATGATGTAACACTCTTATTGTTACATAATCAACATTTGATTTTCTTGAAACTGATATCATTTTGACCACTTCTACCATTTTTGTCAGCATGCCCTCGACGTGCCTCCGAAATGGCATTTTTTCGAGCCATCGAAATCATTGAAATCTGCCATCGAAAAACGGGCATTTCTCCGGCATGCCCTTGGCATGCCCACGAAATGTACACTTGCAATTTCATCGACACGGCGTCGAAATCGGCATTTTGAACCTTGTCTCTTTGAAGCTAAATAGACCACAATACAACAAAAGGGTCCATGCCCCTTGTAGTTCTGAATTGCCTACATCCAAAACTTCTCCAAAACTCCACCAAAGAGGAGGTGTCCAACCACTGACTTCGATGCTTCCCCCAAAACCTCCTTTGCAAAAGGGCAGGTGAGAAAAAGGCATATGATTGCTTGAGTTGGACCTTGTTGTGGAGTTCTCTACAAAGACGGGGACTCCTATCCCTTGGATAGCCTGGATGAAACGTTGCACTATGACCGATTCATTTGGATACAACCTCAATGTGGTATGTACCAAGGATGCCCTTTTGCCTCTATTTTTCCTGTTATGCACTGGATATTTGTACTTTTGCTGCTTGTTGTAGTGATTCTTCAAGGGGTTCAGCTTGGGATTAGCTCTAGTCTTGTTCCTTGTTTGCAATATGTAGATAATATAATTTTTTTTTGTTGAGGGTTCAGAGAGCATAGCAAACAACATCTCTACTCTCATTAGATATTTTTGTGGAATTCTCTGGATTGAAGGTGAATAGAGACAAGTTTTTCTTCATTCCAATTGTGAGATGGTTTAGGACAAGGTAGATTGGTTTGTCATGGCTATCAGGATATGAATGGGGTCTCTTCTTTCGATCTACTTGGGCCTACCTCTTTCAAATAGGTTGTTGAGAGTGGTAGATTGGAACATTATTGTTGTGAAAGGTGGAGAAAATACTTAAAGGGTGGAAGGCACGCCTTCTAGTGAAGGGTGGGTACTAGTTTGTTTTTAAGTCAATACTTTTGACAGTTCCCATTTTCTTCATGTTTGTTTTTTTCATGCCTTAGAAGGTGTTTTTTTTTTTGATAGGATAAGGTGCTGGTTCTTTTAGAAGGTTACTAGAGAAGATGGCCGTGTGATCATGTTTGTCTCTTGAGGGAAGATTCGTAGACCTTCGATGGCAGGTTGGTGTACTGAATACGAGGACTATGAATGTGGCCACATTAACAAAGTGCATTGGTTGCATAATGGGTAAGAAGATGAATTTACTAATGATGGTTGTTGAGGCTTGCTATGGACAAAAGATGAGTTGGGCTGAGAGAATGATGCCTGTAAGGGGAGCTTCCATCCTTTTTTTAGAAGGTTCTGACAAGAGACGTGCCATGATTTTTTCTTTTTTCATGGTTGAGCTTGGGGATGAAGCCAATTCTCAATTTTGGCTTGATGATTGGTGATCAGGGCCCTCGATAGGATTCAAAGGATTTTGGCCTTTCATCAAATTTATGGGCTTCTGTTGTAGACTATTGAGATGCATATGCAGGGCATGGACTCCTACCTTCCGGGTAGCTTGTCAGAGTAGGGAATGGAGGACTTCCTTCAGCTGCCAGAGGTGCTTTTGAATGTTTGTCCAACTGGTGGGTCCTTGGAGAGTTGGAAGAGGGGAAGCAAATATTTCTCTGTTAAGTTTGCTTATTGGTGTTTCTCTCCACCTATTCCAGATGTTGATGTGGATTTCTTGAGAGATTGCAGGCTACTCTGAAAGGTGAAGATGCTCGTGAAGATAAAGATTTTTTCTTAGCAAATTGAGAAGGCACAGGATCATGACTGCTAGAGTATTAGTTAAAGAGTCCTAATTTAGTTAGGTTAGTCTATTTAATTAAGTTAGAGAGTTATAAGCATATTTTATTCCTGTTTTCTATGTCCTAGTTCAATTGCGTCTACATTGTAATTTTCCTAACCCTACTCTCTATATAAAGGAGGATAGGGTTCTTTATTTCAATAAGAGGCATTATTCTATTCTCAATAGTGACAAAGGTGCGCTCCTTCTTTGCTCCCATGTTGGGTGAGGGTGATGCTTTCAGATTTTGGCTGGACGATTGGCAAGGAGTTGGTAGGCCCCTCAAAGACAAGTTTCCTTAGTTTTTTGGATGTGCGGCGAACTCGACGGCCTTGGTAAGAGACTGTTGGTCTGGGCCTTGGTGTCCTATCTTTTGGAGGGGGCTATTTGACCAGAGGTGCATAGACTTTCAGACGCTGCTACAGGAGCTGGAAGGTTGGGAGCTGAAGGTGGGGGGTGACATTTACAGTTGGGATGAAGGCGAACTCTTAGTGGCGAAGGTCTTCTGCAGATTGAATGGCGATGGGGTTGGTGCAGACATAGATCTTTGGAGAGATTGTAGACTTATCTAAGAGGCAGAATGTCCGTTGAAGATAAAGATTTTTGCATGGCTGGTGAGACGGGGGAGGATTATGACAAAGAAGTGGAGAGCGAGGTGGAGCCAGATGGATGACATGAGTTGTCCTCTCTGTGGTGATGCGGAGGACGTCCAGCACCTCTTCTGCAGATGTCCATTTGTAGAACAGGTGTGGCAGAAGTTGGGATTAATTGGGTTGTTCCTTGTTATGAGGTTAGCTTCTGGTCATCTTTCTGTAGTGGGAGTGCTCATGTGGGTCACAATGCTTTTAGATCCAAAAAAGACCGCGCTCATGTGTTGTGGGGTGTATGGTTGGGCAGGAATAGAGTGCTATTCAGGGGAGAGAGGCCCTATGTTGAGAATGTTTATTATTCCATTATGTCCCAGGTGGAGTTTTAGAGGTCCGCGATATGATGTTGTAATTGCTTTGATGTTTTGGAATTGAAATGAAATGACATCAGGTGGTTATCATGCGGATAACCACCCTTCCCCTTTTCAAAAAAAGAAATAGTAACAAAGGTCTATCAGCTGCAGATTTCCCCTGATGCAGATTCAACATGTTCTTTTTGTGAGTAGGCATAAGAAGACTATGGGCATCTATTTTTCTCCTACCCTTTTGCAAGATCTATGGGGGACTAGTGTGGGATTTCGTGGATTGCTTCCTCCTCTTCTGAGAATTTTTGTGGAGCTTTGGAAGTGGCTCTTTTAGAATTGGAAAAGAATGGGTAGCTCCTTTTATTGTTATTTGGGAGATTTGGTTGCAAGGAAATGGTGAATGAGAGTGGTGTCTTATGAAAAATATGTATGGAGATGTTAACGCCTTTAAGAGGCTTTTGGTGGAGAGCTTTGTACTTGATTACCTTTTGGGCATGTTTGTTTCGTGGGAATAAGAGAAGGAATGGAATCAAAAGTTCCTCCTTAATTCCATTCCCACGTTTCGATGGACAAAAAAGGATAGGATTAACCATTCCCACCCACCTTCCATTCCCTTAACCAGGGGATTACCCAATACCGAGCACCTCCCTTGGAATCCCCAATCCAATCCCCAGGTGATGCATCCCTTCCCACCCCACTACCGTAGGAAGTAACTGTAACCCCCCATCCGCCCTCCTCCACATCTCACCACCATCACTCATCGCCATCTCCAAGCTCTAACTCTATATTTGTGCATATATCTATGCATGCCATTGCAGTGGAGGTGTCGATGCTAATCAATTGCGGGGGCTCAACCAACTTTACAAGCAACCTTGGCAGCAACCGCAAGTGGCTCTCCAATTGCTATTTCACCTGCGACGTCCCATCCCTCGTCTTGAAGCCCCACGTGTTCTCCCAACCACAAGAATGCACCCTTTGCTCCTCCCCCCCAACCTCCTTTGGCCACCGCTCCAGCTACTCCCTCCCCTTTCCCTCCTCCCCCTCCTAAATCCTGCTACTTCCTCTGCCCCTTCTCCACATACGACAACTTTGACTCCAAACTTGATAATCATGTTTTGTTCTGATATTTATTTTAGTTGTAATGCAAGGCTTATACTTGTTAGAAAAAAAAAGAAATTGAAGTGCATGTATAGATATGTTTTTATGGAGAATGTGTTTTCTAACAAGGAAATTAATATCATGAATGTCATTAGATTAAGTTGATAATCGTGTTTTGGTTTGGTAAATTAATAATATTTATTTCTTATTATTTGATTAAGTTGTAAATAACTTAATTTTTTTGTTAAAATTAATAATTATCATAGTTTTTTAAATTTATTGGGTCCAACATGCAAAAAAGTTTCGATTTTATTCATGTAGAGAACTAATTCTACCAAACAACTGAAAGGAATTGGATCCATCTTTAACGATTCCATTCATACCTTAACCCAAACAAAGTGATAGAATCAACCATTCCTTTCCATTCCTTGACCAATTCCATTCTATACTTGATTCCATTCCTGTGAGACAAACATGCCCTTTAGGGATTAATGAAGCAAATGATCGCTAACCCAATGTGGCCATCCTTTGTACTTTCAAAGACTTATTTTTGTAACATTCATTTCTTTCTTTTTCTAATTTTTTGTTCATAATATTTTTCCATTTTTGTTGTTAAGATTGTTTCTTGTATGTCTAATCTTTATCTTTCTGCAAGTGCTTATACATATTATTATCAAGATGGTTCTTTGTTTCAAAATAAGATCATCAATTCAACCTGTCAAAAATAAAAGTTCATCAATGCATGATTTGCTTTGATTTTTTTTTTTTTTTTGCATTGAGCATTTTTTTCTTCCTAAACAGTTTTTTGCCAATATAATAAGTCATTAAAGAAAGGCTTCTTGTTAATATACTAGTAGTATGTGTTCATTGTATATTAAAAAGGTTACAAGAAGTGTCGACTTGGGCCTTGGGCAGTTCAGCACCCAGGAACAAAGGACATATGATGCCATTGTCCAAGCTAGGTAAGTTTGTTAGATTTGTTTATTACCAATTCTTTTCTCTGATATTCATTTTGAGAACAAAAAGTAGCACCATTCTTAGATTTTTACAAAATGCTAAAGGGGAACATTCTTAGATATTAGTAAATGTTTCGACTTTATATGTTACTTCGATCCTCTTTGCAATTGTAAAGTGTAGCCAGAAATAGTTTTAGGTTGCCTTGCCTTTGATGCATTGCTTTGTTGCAGCCATTTCCCTTTGTCTATTGTTTTGGTTGGAGTTGGTGATGGTCCTTGGGACACTATGAAGGAGTTTGATGATAACATTCCATCTAGGGTTTTCGATAACTTCCAGGTACTAGGGGAATTGGTATTATTCACTTTGAAGTTTCTATCTTCAATAATGTTTATAGAGATGCTTATGATCTCATTTTATTCATCAGTTTGTGAATTTTACTGAGATCATGTCAAAGAATGTACGTAAAGAAAGAAAAGAAGCAGAATTTGCTCTTGCAGCACTGATGGAAGTACCTTTGCAATATAAAGCAACAGTAGAGCTTGGCCTTCTGGGGTATGGAAGACAATTTTCTCTCTTTCAATTGGTCACCATCTGAAGTATTTGTGACTGCTATTATGTTATTCCAATGTGTTGATTATCTGACAATTTACCTACCATGGACCAGCCATCGAACAGTTAAAAGTCCTGGAAGCATTCCATTACCACCACCTGGCCCAAGAATTTTTGAAACCACCGGCTCCCAGGAAAGTGCTTCACACTATAATGCATATGGTTCTACACAAACAGTTGCTCCCTCTGCCCTAAGTACCGGATCAGACAATCAGGTTGGGTTTTTAGATCTTTTTTATCGTCTTAAATTTGTGGCCAACTTAGAGAGTTATATCTTTATCAGTTGAAAAATGTGTTGAGTTATGTTTGTGAATTGTGTTGACTCATTTTGTTTATTGTGAAAGGGTATTATAATATAAAGGCACCATGGTCTCTCTAAAATAAACTTATGCCACTACAACCTAACATGGTATCAGAGTAGTGGTACTAGACCAGGGCATTGGTATCCCACCAAAACCTAGCCACTTGCAGCGTCGCCGGCCTCCCAAGCTAGTAGCACTGCCGCTCACTAGCCACCTAGGTCACCACCACCAATCCGTCGGCCTTCCTTGTTTGCCGCATGTCTCCTCACGCCACACCTCCTCGCGCCGCCGTGTGCCTCCTTGCCACCAGGTGGGACCAGCAGTGCCTTCCAACTGCCGTCGCTGGTCCATTCCTCCCTCTCCCTCATCGGCGTCGTCGCTCCACCATCGCCAATGTGGTTTGCTGCCCCCTCTACCTCCTGCATTGCTGTTAGAGGTGGCGAGGGGTTGTCTGGCGGACTTTGTGTAGGCATGGGAGGCATCTACATCAACTAGGACTGGGGTTCTTCGGTCCGGTCTTCTTCTACAAGACTTCTACAGGGAATCTCTTGAAGAGAGGGTATCGCTAGGGCCTGATTTATGCCCTAGCGCGTGCAAAGGAAGGTTGTTAGTACCCACGAGGTACATGATATGAAATCTGGATTCTTGTGGTGTATATGTACAGTTCGAAGACAGTACAGGTTTGAAATTGAAGGTTTCAGACCTCATGATCTGATTTTCAGACCTTAAAGCCTTTATTCTTTGTGGATCTTCATTCCGGCCATTATGGGGCATCATAAGGAATCAGTCGATGACTTTGTGGGGAAGATATCTACCACGAGCGCCCCCCTCACATGCAGGGGACATCTATTAAGTTGGATGGATCCAACTTTCTACGTTGGTCTACTTCTTTTTCCTGGTTTGTTGGATCACACCAAAAAAAGTATATCTTGGTAGATGATGTACCAGCCATGAAGACTACAAATTGGGAAGTTGACAATGACTGTGTGGTGACATGTCTTCTAAATAGCATAACTCAGATGATTGCTAAGCAGGTCATGGCGTATGCCTCTACGAAAAAATGGTGGGAAGCATTACATGAGATCCATTCTCACAGAAGCAACATTATCAAACTATATAGAGTTGTAGAGGACATCCATACTCTTCGAAAAGGCACGATGGCCTTATTCGAATACTATGGCACGATGAAGAATCACTGGGACGAGCAGGATATCTACCAGCCTATTTCTACTAAGGTGTAATCATTGCCAAGCAGAGAGAAGCCATTAGATCCATTAAGCTTCTCTCTGGTCTTGGCCCTGAGTACAAGGCGATAAAGAATCGATTTATGATCATGGATGAGATTCCCACACCAGCACAGATTTACACTCGTCTTTCTAGACTTGACACTGTTAATTAGTGCCCACTTCTGATGCCTTTGCTATGGCCATTGCTGGTTGTGGTAGGGGAGTTCTGGAGGTAGAGGAGGTCGATCTCGTGGTAGTACACGTGGACATGGTCGAGGCTGGAGCTCTTTCTTCTGTGAGTATTGTCACAGAAATGGACATACTGTGGACTGTTGCTGGGTGAAGCACGGATATCCACAGGGTATGGATCTACGTGCTCATCAGGTATCTACAGATACATCTCAGGCACAAGATGATAGCCAAATTTCGGTCTCCAGAGCTGATTATGAGCGCTAGGCTTCTCAGGCATCCACTTCTACCTTAATTCAGAGATCTGCAGGTACTGCAGCTTTGTCAGCTAGATCCCAAGCTCCGGTATGGCTTGTGGATTCAAGTGCCTTCTCTCACATAACTGGTGATACCACCTTATTTTTCTCTCTATGAGGCCTTGCTACACCATTTCATGTTAAGGTAGCAGATGGTGGTTTGTCACCAGTCACTGGCCTTGGGAACATATCTATGTCCTCCACTTTACCATTGGCAAATGTTATGCATGCTCCCAAGTTTACTCTAAATTTGATGTCTATTAGCCAGATTACAAAGGATTTGAGATGTTGAACAATGTTTTATGACCAATACTTCTTCGTGTAGGACCTCGAGATGATGAGGCAAATTGGTGGCGGGCTTGAGCAGAATGGTCTCTACTACCTTCATGTCCCTCCTTCCTCTAGTGTTAATGTTGTTTGTGCCACTTCTGCTCCGCAATTGCACCTGTCTTGGTCATCCGAGTTTACATATTCTTCGCTGCCAGTTCCCTTAGTTGACTTTTCCGGAGGTTTTTAGGTGTGATGCCTGTCAGTTGGGCAAGCACCATGGTCTTCTTTTCCACCGCAAAATAAAAAAGCTGAGTCTGTTTTTGCTCTTGATGTTTGGGGCCCCATGTAGGGTTAACAGTGTTAGAGGCTTTCGGTATTTTCTTGTTCTTGTGGATGACCACACTAGGATGTCATGAGTGTTTATGATGAAAGAAAAATTTGAAGTCTTTGATATTGTGAAAATGTTGTTTTGGAACTAAAGATTCAGTTTTCCTATGTTATAAAATTTTCTGGAGTGATAATGGTTTGGAATTTGTGAATGCCAAGATTATTACTTTCTTTAAGTCAATCGATATTATTCATCAGACTACTTGCATTCATACTTCCGAATAAAATGGGGTAGCTGAATGTAAGCTTAGACATTTGCTTGATGTGGCTCGGTCCATTATGTTTCAAATAAATGTTCCTTCTTTTTAGGCAGATGTTCTTACTGCCACTTATCTAGTGAATCATGTTTCTTCGTCTGTTTTAGGGAGTAAAGCACCATACTCCCTGTTGTATCATGGCAAAGACATGTTTTTTGTCACTTCGGTTGTCTTTGGCTATGTGTGCTTTGTCTATCTACATCATGTGGACAAGATTTATCCTCGTTCCGTGAAGTGCATATTTTTGGGTTATCCTAGAACCCGGAAAGGGTACTGTTATGATCTTGTTTCATAGAAATTCTACATATCTGCTGATGTTACCTTCTTTGAGGAGATTCCTTACTACCAAAAACAGGAGGATTAGTCCACTACTCAGCTTGAGGTTCCTCTTCCTATTCTATCTGAGCCACCATAGCCCACTGAGCCACCTACATCACGGGCCACACAACCTGATCCTGGTCCTTACCTATATCATCTTGAGGTTCCTCTTGCAGATACCCTTCCTAAGCATTTTTAATGTAGGACTCAGGATGTTCTTCAGGTGGAGGAGCCATTGTCTATCATTTCTGCTCAGCCTCCACCAACTGCTGATGACTCATCTAAGGATTAGGTACCTACTATTACTGAGGATATTACCCTGGACCTTTCTATTGCTCAAAGGAAGACTCCAAGGTCCTGTGCTAAATATTTTGTATCTCAGTTTATGTCACTTGATAGTTTACCTGCAATTGGACGACAATTTTCTCTAGCTATTAATAGTTTACAAGTTCCATGGGACCATCATGAGGCCTTCCAAGATCCATCTTAGACCTTGGATATGGAGGAGATGACAGGTCTACAGTTCCGTGAGACATGGGATCTTGTTGATCTACCTCCAAGTGCTACAGTTGTAGGGTGTAGATGGATCTTCACTCTCAAATGTCGTCCAGATGGAACTGTAGAAAGATGCAAGACTCGCTTGGTGGCCAAGGGCTATACTCAGACCTTTGGTGTGGATCACTTTGAGACATTCTCCCCGGTGGCTCACCTAAATTTTGTCAGGATTCTGCTTGCTCTTGTAATCAACAGGAGGTGGAATGTTCATCAGTTAGACATTAAGAATGCTTTCCTCTATGGCGACTTAGAGGAGCAAGTATACATGGAGCAGCCACCTGGCTTTCTATCTCAAGGGGAGTGTCAGAAGATATGTAAACTAAAAAAGGCTATGGACTGAAACAAAATCCTAAAGCCTGGTTTTAGAGGTTCAACGGAGTAGTCCAGGAATATGGCTTTACCAGAACCTCTGCTGATCACTTAGTTTTTACATTACATGGGAAGACAGGTTCAGTTATATTTATTGTGTATGTAGATGACATACTACTAACTAGAAGTGGCAGGGAAGGTATAGAGAAGACAAAGAAGTTGCTACAGTCACAATTTGTTACTAAGGATCTAAGTCCCATCAACTATTTCCTTGGTATTCAGGTGCAGCACACTGATGGAGCACTTGTGCTATCTTAGCGCAAGTATGTGCTTGATATGCTGCGAGACATTGGTGTGTTGGGGTGCAAGCCAGCGTATGTGCCTATGGATGTATCCTTGCCTATCGCAGATGATGATAATCCTCTATTGGAAGATGTAACTAGATACCGTGCAATGATTGGTAAACTACTGTATTTAACAATGACCTGTCCTGACATTGCCTTTGCAGTTGGAAGGTTAAGCCAGTTCATGCAGTCACCAAGGGAGGTCCACTGGGATGGAGTCTGCTAGATTCTCAGGTATTTGAAAAGTGTACTTAGGAAAGGACTTCTGTTTAAAAACAATAGGCATGTAGATGCTTGTGGACATTCAGATGCAGACTATGCTAGGGCACATGAGGATAGGAGATCCACTACAGGATACTGCATATTTGTTGGGGGTAATTTGGTCACATGGAAAAGTAAGAAACATGCAAATTGTCTCTAGATCAAGTGCTTAGTCAGAATACAGGACTATGGCTCAAACCACTTGTGACTTACTCTGGGTCCGCTTTATTCTATAAGACTTTGGAGTGCAAGTCTCTGGTCTTATTCCTATGCATTGTAACAACAAAGATGCAACATTCATTGCAAATAATCATGTCTTCTATGAGAGAATCAAGCATATTGAAATGGATTGCCACTTCATCAGAGAGGCCATTGCTGCAAAGAACTCTACACCTTACATATGCATTGAAGATCAACTTGCAGATATATTCACCAAAGCGCTTCCCAAGAAACGATTGCACCGCATTAGTTTCAAGCTGAGCATGTTTAACGCTTATGCTCTAGCTTGAGGAGAAGTGCTGAGTTATGTTTGTGAGTTGTGTCGACTCCTTTTGTTTATTGTGAAAGGGTATTATTCTAATTCTTCTTTGGTGTGCTTTTCTATGTAAAGGCACTGGGGTCTCTCTAAAATAAACTTATGCCATTACAATTTAACAATATGAATAAGTGGAAACGAAACAAAATATCAAAATAAAGCAATAAGAAACACTTGCGATTACGTGGAAATCCCACTCACTAAGAGTGGGGAGAAAACCACGGGAGAAGACCCTATAAGGCGAGTATCTGTATTACACTTCTCAAAGAAACAAGTGAAGGGTGCATGCCTATTTATAGGTCACCATACACTCTACATTTCCACAACAGACAATGTGATACTAAATAACCACTTACACAATTCTCTCAACATTATCCAAGTGATTGGCAAAATTTTAGGAAATGTTCTTCAGCCTCTACCTTAATTCTTTTAGGGGTTCTTTCCGGGGCTATTTCAGTCCTGAATAGGTTCAATTTGCTTATTACTTTCTCTTAAAAGGCCTTTTCACTTTTCATATGAAGTAATGACAGTAATAGGTCCGGGGTAGTTTATAGGACTAGTGGCCATCAGTCAGCAACTCCACAATTTACAGCTTTACTTGGCCAACTACAATTGGAAAAGGCCTCCATTTTTCAATTTAGTGTCTAAATTATAACTTAGATTTCCTGAAACCTTGGAAATCCCTCAATATATACATTTTTTGAAACAAGGAAGGGTGGTTATCGTTACACAAATGATAACCACCCAATTCATTCATAATCAAAATATTACATCAAAATCAATTACATGGTAGACTCCCAAAACACTACCTAGGAAGAAATAGATGAAACAAAATTCTCAACGTAAGGCCTCTACCTTTTGAAAATCTCCCCATTCCTCCCTGTTGAGTTATTTTGCATGTCTTTTTATTTTTCCATGTTATATTATGTAAGGACATACTTGTAACTCTATCCATTAGGTGCCTCTCTATATAAAGGTACCTAGGGTTTCTCTAATAGAATTATCTCATTACAATTGATGAGTGAGATTTGAATGCGTAAATGATTAAGTTTAAAAAAATCATTGTTGTAGTCGCGTAAAAATCCACTAATTAAATAATTTTACTGAAACTGTGGTGAGTCCCAGGTTAAATATGGGGAGGCGAATGTTTGATTAAAATTCACGTTTATTTTCATAAACCAGAGTAGTTTGTTGAAATTAATCTATAAGCTATTTTACTTAAAGAATAATACAAAGAGAGTGAACAAATATTTCATAAAAATAGAACCATGTTCATTGCACTAATTGCAAAATTAAAACTACACTAGAAAACAGTAAAAAGATAGGGATGGGAAAAATCATCCTTGACGATGGCTTGGAAGACGAGCTACGTTGATGGAGCGCTTGGAAGATGGTGGTGAGATGCTGGACGAGAGAGAATGAAGTTGGAGGATGGAGAATGAAGCAGGGCAACGTCGTAGTGGGATCCGATTCTTGAATGGTGGTGAGAGGACAACCATGGGCGCTCCACAAAGGAGATGAAAAGACGGAAAAAATTATTTTTATAAATTCTAGTGGAGCATCTCGAGTATGGGACTAGCTCTTAGAGCTTTGAAGGAGGTGAGAAGAGAAATGACTGGATGAAAGATGAGGGGATGTAGGGCCTTTATATAGGTGAGATTTGAGGGCAAAAAGGTCTTTTTAAAAGCTTAAAAATGAATGCAGGGCCTTTAGTGACGGATGTGGTCGTTGCTAAAGGTTCAAAGGGCGGAGGTCCCTTTGATCTCCATCGCACAGTCGTAATGCACGCACTCACTCGTCTTCAGTTCGTGCGCGTTTTAGATCGCGTACGTGCTTTGCCAGCTGTTGGATGGATGATGGATGACTCAGATTGCACGCGATTCGCCTTCACAACGTCTGGAGGGTGTGTGAGATGGGGTGTCATCGCTCGTGTGCACATCGCGCGGTTCTCGGTGTGCCACGTCTCCTCGGTCGCTGCAGTTCATCACGCATTGTGCGATCGAATTTCAATTCCCTACGTTGTACGAAATCCACCCCCTCGCCGCGGCTTGATCCTACATCGTCGTCTTCGCATAGCGCACTTCATCGTTGCGCTGAGGGCTCGAGTGTGGCGTTTTTGATTTAAGGGTCGCGCGCTCTCAGCTGTTGGATGGGCATCCAACGATCGAGATCGCATGGACCTTAGC
This sequence comes from Thalassia testudinum, assembly GCA_037157565.1. NCBI lineage: Eukaryota > Viridiplantae > Streptophyta > Magnoliopsida > Alismatales > Hydrocharitaceae > Thalassia > Thalassia testudinum. The sequence continues at coordinate 142,940,614 of JAZHRO010000036.1, forward strand.
CTTTAAAGGGTGCACAGCGATTGAGAGGGATTGAATCTCAGCCGTTAGATCTTGATCCAACCCTATGATTGATCATGCGGGTGAAGTACTACGAGTGATCTTTGGCGGCTAGGATGGTGCTACGTAGCGTCATCTGGGTCGTCTAAATTCTTTTGCTCGTAGGTGGTGCCACGAATATTGGATTGAATCGATTTTCACACCGTTAGGCTGCAATCGTCGATCTAAACCCATCCATGCGGTTGGATTTAGCGTCTGAAGTCCATATTTTCACCACCTTGCCCCTTGGCCTATGATCTTCCTTGGACTGCGTCTGATGCTACAGAGGTCTGATCAAGACGATTTCAAAGGCATTGGACTTTGATTGTCACCTTAATTAGATCTATACGATTGGATCTTCAATCTGAGATCCCAAAATGGATTGCCTTATCCCCTAGCCACAAAAAGAGAGAATTAAGCTATAATTTGTTCAATCTATTCTAAATGCAGAATGATGCATGTTATGCAATATTTATAATGTTGAATGCAATTATAAGCCTAGGAATATGTATAAATAGGCAAATTAGGCCAATTAGATGTGTATGCATCAACAACCCAACATGGTATCAGAGTAACGATCCTAAGCAAGGGTTCTAGTATTCCACCAAGAACTAGCCTCCTCTCCCTTCCACCCAAATCTTAGGGCATCGTCGGTCCTTTATCATCGCCGCTAGCCTTCTCCACCCCGTCACCAACCCCTCTCACTGACAGCATCACCCAGCGTCGCCAGTTAAGGAGGCATCTGATCACTGCGATTGGCATCGCCCAGCGCCGCCACCTCTATCAATGGCGATCTGGCCACCTGAGAGGGTTACAGTTGCGCCGCTCCTCACTGTGCTGCGTCGCCACCCCTTGCTGGCCTGATCGCCTTGGGGCATTGTTGCGCCAACTCGACCCTTCGGTGGTGGTGTGAAGAGGGACTTCTCAACCCTCTCTAGTCCACCACCGGTCGAAGCACAGTTGCAGCATCGCCGCCACCTCTTCTACTCATTTTTCGACCAAGGCGAGGTCCAAGAGGAAGAACAACCCCTTTCGGGTTCTTATCTAGCCCCAAGGGAGGTTATTGCACCTCCGTTTTCTAATCTAGACCTTTTTTAGATCGATATATGATATGCTTTTGCTGCAGTAACTTTTTTTTGTGTTCCTACACATCGAATGATATGGAGGACCCCTCTAGCGGCTTCGGGAGGAAGATGCCTACCCCGAGTGCATCCTCTTTTATGCAGGGGACTTCTATCAAGTTGAATGGCACCAACTTTTTAGTATGAACTACCTCCTGTTCTCGATTCATGGGATTACATAAGAAGAAATATATTCTGACACAAGGGAACCTGCTGTCAAGTCTGTCGACTAGGAAGCAGACAATGGTTGGGTAGCTACCTGTCTGCTGAATGGCATGAAGGAACCCATAGTGAAGCAGGTCATGTCCTATGTATCGGCTAAGAAGATGTGGGAAGTTATTCATGAGATACATTCTCATAAGAGCAACATTAGCCGTTTCTACAGGGTGATTGAAGAGTTGCACCATGTCCCTTACTGAGTACCATCGTTCTACAAAGAACCTCTGGGTGAGTAGGATACTTACCAGCCAATCTCCATAGATGTTATTGCTATAGCCAAACAACGTGAACATGTCGATTTGTTCAGTTATTTGCAGGCCTTGACCTTGAATATAAGTCTGTGAAGGATCAACTTATGACACTGGAGGAGATTCCTACGCCTGCGCAGATATATGCTCGACTCTCCAGACTAGAGATATCTGACCTTGTCCCACTTTCTAATTCCTCTGCCTTAGTAACCACTAGTCATGGCAAGGGAGCCTCAGGGGTCAGGGGGAGAAGACGTGGAGCAAAGGCTGGTGGCCATGGTAGAGGACGTGGTTTGTTTTGTGATCATTGCCACAAGACAAATCATACTATTGACAGATGTTGGATAAAGCACAGGTTTCCTCAGGGTCATTAGGCCAACCAGGTGGCTTATGGCGAAGAAGAGAACCAACACTATCAGGAGGAAGAAGTCAATCATTAGGTCACTATTTCCAAGGAGGAGAATGATAGGCTTGTTTCTTCTAGGGTCTCTTTTACTGTTGGCACATCTATCTCTCAGAGGACAGGTACTGCTGCTAGCGTCAGAGGTGCTCGTAAGCCATCTTGGCTTGCAAACTCAGGTGCATCTTCGCACATCACAAGAGATGTTACCCTATTTTCGGATCTTAAACCACTGACTACTCCAGTTCATGTCAGAGTAGCAGATTGTGCCCTGTCCCCTGTAACGGGCTTGGGTGACATTTCTCTGTCTTCTACTCTACCCCTTTTTGATGTCATGCATGCACCTAAATTTGCTTTAAATTTAATGTCTATTAGTTAGATTACCAAGACATTAAATTGTAGAGCTATTTTTCATAATCACTTCTTTTTCTTGCAGGACCTCTTGACGATAAAGCAGATTGGTGGACTTGACCAAGATGGCCTTTACTACCTTGATCTTCCACTTGAGCATTATCACATGGCTGCTAGTTGTGCTATGTCTGGTTTACAGTGACATCTTAGATTGGGACATCCTAGCGTTTCATTGCTTCGTCGTCAATTTCCCGATATGCAGTTTTCAGATTCATTTTCTTGCGATGCTTGTCAACTTGACAAGCATCATAGAGTCTTTTTTTAGTACGAATAAAAGAACTGAGTCAGCTTTCTCTCTTATTCATGTTGATTTGTGGGGCCTATGTCGAGTCAGGAGTTTGAGGGGTTTTCGGTATTTTCTTGTACTTGTGTTTGTTGGGTCTTTATGATAAAAGAAAAATCCAAAACTCCTGTTTGATTACAAATTTTGTGAAAGAAATAAAGACTCAATTTCTACTATTCGTATGTTTCGGACTGATAATGACCTTGAGTTTGTAAACTCTACTTTGACTCAATTTTTTTAATCCCATGGTATTGTACATCAGACATCTTGTGTTCATACATCCCAATAGAATGGGGTGGCTGAACGCAAACTGAGACATCTTCTTGACGTTGCCCATACTATTATGTTTCAGATGCATGTTCCTGCTACTTTCTAGGTAGATGCTTTTCTTATAGGTGCTTTTTTAATTAATGGGGTGTCATCATTTGTTCTTGGTGGGAGAGTTCCATATTCTATCTTATTTCTTGATCATGAGCTTTTTTCTTTACCTCCTAAAGATTTTGGATGTGTGCTTCGTCCATTTATTCAAAGTGGACAAGCTTGCTCATAGATCTGTCAAGTGCATTTTTTAGGGTTATTTTAGAACCCAGAAGGGGTATAGATGCTACAATCCTCTTTCACATCGGTTTTATGTTAGCAAAGATGTGACTTTCTTTAAGGACTTACCCTATTACTTGGCTACAGGAAAGCCTCCCAATGTCACGTAGGATGTTCCATTGCCTATGCCTACTGCCGCACCTCTAGATCCCTCTGAGCCACCTCCACCTCATGATAGTTCGCCTATTACCTATCCTAAGCATCCTGAGGTACCCACTACAGATACTTTGCCTCAGCACTTCCAGTGCAGAGCCCCTTTTACCACTCTATAAGAGGAGGAACCACTTTCTACTATTCTTTCTCAATCCTCTGCTGATGCTGCTGATTCAGATGGATGTCCAGATCCTTCACTATCCAAGGTTCCTAATGTGGATCTTCCTATTGCCTAGAGGAAGCTACAACGATCTTGTGCTAAATATTTCGTTTCCAATTATGTCACTTGGTCATTTACCTGCAGCAGGAAGACTGTTATCTCTTACAGTTGATAGCAGAAATATTCCCAGGAATTATGTTGAAGCTTCTCAGGACTCATCCTGGACCTTGGCCATGAAAGAGGAGATGGTTGCTCTTCGGTCTAGGGGTACCTAGGAACTTGTTGATCTATCCTCTAGTGCTATTGTTGTGGGGTGTAGGTGGGTGTTTACCCTTAGATGCCGTCTTGATGGAGCAGTGGAAAGATTCAAAGCACGACCGGTTGCCAAAGGTTATACACAAACCTTTGGAGTTGACTATTTGGAGACTCTCTCTAGTGGCTAAACTTAATTTGGTGTGCATCCTCCTTTCTGTGGCAGTCAACGGAGGCTAGTCTATCTCTTATCTTAATATAAAAAATGCTTTCCTCTATGGTGATTTGGAAGAAGAAATCTACATGCAGCAATCCCTTGGTTTTGTGGTTGAGGGGGAGTATCAGAAGGTCTGCAGGTTGAAGAAGGCCATTTATAGCCTTAAGTAGAGCCCCAGGGCCTGATTTGAGAGACTTAGTAAGATTGTACAAGAGTTTGGCCTTATTAGATCCACTGCAGATCACTCTGTTTTTACTATACATAGAGCTATTGGATCTATCATTTTAAATGTATATGTAGATGATATATCACTCACTGTAAGTGATGAGATAGGTATGAGGCCACCAAAAGTTCCCTGCATTCTTAGTTTGTTATTAAAGATTTGGGAATGATAAACTACTTTCTGGGCATTGAAATACAACATATTAATGGTGGTCTAGTGTTGTCACAGAGAAAGTACGTTCTTGACATTTGAAAGAGACAGGTATGTTGGGTTGCAAGCTTGTTAGCATTTCTATGGATTCCTCCTTGTCACTTGCAGACTTGAGAGTCCTTTACTTGAAGATGTCACCAGGCATCATGCTATGGTGGGAAAGTAGCTATATTTGACAGTTACAAGACTTGATATTTGCTTTGTAGTAGGAAGATTAAGTTAGTTTATGCAGTCGCCCAGAGAAGTCCACTGGGATGGTGTATGCTAAGTACTAAGATACCTCAAGCAAGCTCTTGGGAATGGGCTATCTTTTATGAAAATGGTCATCTCAATGTCTAGGGATACTCTAATGCATACTATGTAGGAGTACATGAAGATAGGAGATCCACTACTGGTTACTGCACCTTTATTGGTGGCAATCTTGTCACATGGAAAAGTAAAAAGCAAAATGTCTCCAGAACCAGTGCAAAATCAGAGTATAGGGCTATGGCCCATACTATTTGTGAGCTTCTATGGATGCGGTCTATTTTATGTGATTTGGGAGTGCCTATTTCTGATCCAATCCCTATGTATTGCGATAATAAGGCAATTGCGTTTATTGCTAATAATCCTGCCTTCCATGAGATAACAAAGCATATAGAGGTGGATTGTCACTTTATCAGGGATGCTATCCTCACTGGTCATATCACTACACCTTGCATTGCTACTGAAGATAAGGTTGCAGATGCCTTCACCAAAGCACTCTCCAAGAAACACCTAGAGTTTTTATGTTCCAAGCGGAGCATGTTAGATATCTATGCTCTTGCTTGAGGGGAAGTGTTGAGTTATTTTGTATGTCTTTTTATTTTCCCGTGTTATATTGTGTAAGGGCATACTTGAAACTCTACCCATTAGGTGTTTCTCTATATAAAGGCACCTAGGGTTTCTCTAAAAGAATTATTGCATTACAACCCAACACTCCTCAATCAAATACCCCAAAGAACAGCCAACACTTTCGCTTTATCCTTTTTTGATCTGAAGACACTATTCCTTCCTTGTCTCCCCCCTTTCTTGAACAAAGTCCAAAAGCTATCCAGGCAATCATGGCTTATCCAATCTATCCTCATTCTTCTCCAAACCTGCTCAGCGAAGTCACATTTAAAGAACAAGTGATTAGCGTCCTATTCTATCAAGGCACAAAGAGAACAAGTCTTATCCTCCATTGGTGCCCACCTTGCCCTCCGGACCTTTGTAACTACTCTTTCTGTCCTAAGCAACTATGCAAAGATCTTCACCTTAAGAGGGCAATCAACCGCCGAAATCAACTTGCAATCCTGTAAAAAGTCAATATCATTCACCTGTACTAACCCTCTCAACCTCCTATAGGCCTTTGCAACCAAAAATTCACCCTCCTCCTAGTGAAAGCCATCCATCCGATCTTCCAACTCCCACCCCTACAGGCACTGCAGAAGCTCCTGCAACTCCTCTGTCCTCTCATTGGAAAATGCTCCTCGGAAACCAGGGTGCCAAGCACCAAACCAGCAACTCCTCATAGTCGCCTCCTTATGGATAACCCGGGAGAAAAGATCAGGAAATCTAACACACAGAGGGCCATCCCTCATGCCAAGCAAAGGAGAAAAGAATCCGCGCATCTCCGCGAATATCGAGGTCAATCCCCTAAGAAAATGGGAGGCCCCAACCACAGGCATCTCCAAGGTCACTGGCAAAAGGAAGGATCCATAGCACGTTTGCATAACACTCCCAAAAATGTCCCGGTCACCTTTGAGCAGTCTGGTTATCCACTTTGTCAACAGGCTCTTATTCGTACAATCCACTTCCCGCACCCCAAGGCCGCCCTCCTGCACCAGTCGACGCAACTCCTCCCATGCCACCAACCTGGCCCCTTTGCTAGCTACTCCATAGTTCATCCAGAAGAAATCACACATCATGCCAGTAATCTTCTGTATCTGCTTTGGCTGCTTGAACACTGACAGGAAGTAACTAGGTATGGAGGAGAGCACTGACTTGACCAAAGTCAACCTACCACCTCTCGACAATAGCCTCGACGCCCACCTTGCCAACCTCTTCTCCATCCTTTCTAAGAGTGGCAACCAATCTTGCACTCAGAGACGTCCGGCCGTCAAGGGGAGGCCCAGGTACGATAGGGGTAAAGCACCAACAACCGTCCAGAGGGCCCCACTACACTCCCCTACCTCCGAGTTCGACATATGAAAGGGCACCAAGCTGGACTTAGCATATTGATCTGCAGGTCAGTTGCCTCACCAAACAAGACAAGGCATGCAACCGCGATGCCTCCTCTGAAGAGCCTTCCACCAAAAATGTGTCATCCACATACTGGAGAATCGGAATCTGACAATCTCCGCTAACTACAAATCCCCTGAAGAGGTTATCTAGACATGCCTTATCAGCAACTCGTGTCAAGGCATCAACAGCCAAAACAAACAACATATGGGCAAGAGGACACCCTTGTTGAACTCCCCTACCGAACCTCCCGTGGTATTCCCATTCAGCAACATCGAGAACAAAGTCATCGTGACATACCTCGTAACCCACTCAATCCACCTCTGCGGAAAGCCTCTCCTTGCCAAACTAGCCCACAGAAGGACCACTGCACCGAATCATAACCTTTACTGAAATCAATCTTCCAGAGAAAGGCCTTCGTCCTCCTCTTCCACATAGTCAGGGCCTTCGAAGCCACCATAAAGCCATCCATGATTCCTTTCCCTGGTACAAAGGTCGTTTGGGCTTTTGAAATCAATCCATCCAACACCCTAAGCAGTCTATTTGTCAGAACCTTCGCAACAATAAAGTAAATTGCATTAGATAGGGCGATCAGCCTATAATCCTCTATAGCCTCCGCTCTATCTTTCTTCGGCAGCAAAAACATATAGAATTTGTTGAGTCTGTCAAAACCCCTGTTTCCCTCTACAAACTCTGCAATCACCTACATCACATCCTCTTTGACAGTAAGCCAGAACTCTTTATAAAAGAAAACTGGAAAGCCATCTGACCCTGGGCATCCATCAGAGTTAAGCCCCCACACCACCGTCCTAACCTCATCCTCCGAGAACTCCGCTGTAAGAACCTTCACTGGTCACTGGATAAACCCTGTACATTATCCCCTGCCCATCTCCATCTTCCCTGCCTAGCAGTAAAATAAACTCTAGCAAAAGTATTCCCATAATCAGCCGAAAATGGATACCAAGAGCGTGAATGTTTTTTTGTCCATTCATTTTAATCTTATGAAGTCATGCATAACTGCAAAAGTTGTTACCATGCAACTTGGAGGCATGGAAATTTCCCTTTGCGGAAAAGAGAAGACTTTCACATGATGAACCCAGAGTGGTCTGACCCTTCCCCGGACTCTGCACATAGGCGGACCTTCATGCACCAGACTGTCATTTATCAGAATCTTAACACTGGAAGTCGTAAAAATGGCAGCAATGATGGAAGTTGTAAAAAAAATTCCTTTCTGTGAATATAACTCCTGAATTCATATCTTTGTATAGTAAGATCCTGCTCTTGCTTCTATGTTTGTGGAACTGCAGTACACAGTGTACTGTTGGAATTGCCACCATTACTTAAGTGGCTTCATCGTAAGCCTGTTTGTGTCCATGTGTATTACAACCAGGCACAGAATCTAATGCTGGCATTTGGGCTAACTGAAATCCTCTGTTTATGACAGGTCTGCCCGATTTGTTTGACTAACCCTAGGGACATGGCATTCGGTTGTGGTCACCAGGTGAACCTTTTTTGTATCTTTTACTGTTTCCTTCTTACATGTACAACAAACTTGAATATCTGTCACACATTTCACATTTTTATCAAGGGTGAATTCACATTTCGTGGGTAATGTATATCCAAGCACCAATGGTTACACGAATCTTCTGCTTCTATCTTGAAAATGACCAATATTGTTGCATCCTATAACATTGTGTTGAAATACCTACTGAGGTTAGTGAGCATCTGAACTTGGTGGTTAAATAACATACTCAAATGAAAAAAGGTTGGTGATTCACATGCAAATGCCATAGTTATACTGATGTTTCCTTATTGAGAATAGGCAAGGAGCATGTATTAGCTGGGAAATTTTGCACTAAACCATATTGTAATTATTCTCTATTTACCAAGAAACAGATATTCCACAAGTTTCTTGCTGAAATATTAGTCTCCATGTAAAACTGCATGCATATGCATAATTGTAGATATGCAAATCTAAGACTATCTTTTTCCTTCAAAAAAAAAATCTTTTTCTTGCCTATAAATGATCTGTGATTTATACTGCAAAAGAACCTGTAACTTAAAGATGAGCAGAGAAAAATCATTACATCAAAGCACGTATATCACCATCATAAAAGTTTGTGGGCTGTACTATTATGCAATTAAATAAATATTTTTTTTTCTATGCAGATATATAACTAAAGAAATTTCAACTGTGGAGAATCAAATATCAAATTTGTCAAATAGAAAGAAATTAAATATAGCCTTACAGTTAAAAATCATAGTCATTTTACTGATTGCAGTCCCACATCCCCAACCTTAGAGTTTAGCCCAGAGGTGTTGTAATTTATCTTGTTTTTCTTCAAGAAGTGATGAAACTTTGTGCAATCTCATATGGTTGGTGTGCTGTTGAAAGTTTTTGCAAGGACTGGGCTTTTTTACTTCAAATTGGATTTTTGTTTTTAACATCTTGTGAAGGGTTTACAATCGGACTCTGATGGATATTTTTTCAAGATTTCATTGTATTTGGAGACCCATATGGATATGCTTCACAGAAGCATCTGAAAAATGACAAGTTGCTTTTAGTGATTTGAGTTTAATCACACCTAATATAATCACCAAACTAATATTTCCAACCAAAATGTTGTGGAATAGCAACTTTTTTTAACTACAATTTACAAACCAGGCAAACTTCTTATCAGTAAAAAAAACTCCAACTTCATGGCATATCTTATTGAAGTGTTAGAAGTAAATCCACCAAATTTATAAGTACTTAGCTTAGGAAGCAAGTTGGTGATGATGATGTGCTCCCTATCTTGGGAGAGTTGGAGCTCCATGAATGTAAAGTAGAAGCAATGGACATTAGATGATGTATGATTATTCTGGATGTTGAGAGGACCATGTGTTAGAAACCTGGAATGAGAAGTTGAATGCCTCAGCGGAGTTGAACAATACGCTGAGGTGTCACCAGGATAGACATCTAATGATGGATATAGTCATATGGAAAATGTTATAATCAAAGACTACTTTTTACGAGTCCAAGATGGAGATTTTTCATGCTTTGACTAGGATTTGGATGTGGCCTATTCTCTTAGTGTTGTTTGGGTTTTGACTACATTTATGAGGTTTAAGAGAGCTTGCAGGATTCTTTATTTTGCCTATGAGTCATGAGGAGTGTTCCCATTATAAGTTGTGGGTGAAGGGAAATGCCGTTGATAGGGTCTTCTAATTGGTCAAAAAGGGGGTCTTCCCATGATGTACCAATGTAACAGCCTTCTGCTATAGTTATCTCCATATTTCCCCCAATAGGGTAGGGCTGGACTGTCCTACCGTGAAGCACATAAAAGTGGCATTCTTCATGGTTTTCTTGTTTGCAGATGTTGTGTGATTCAATTCATTGATCTCATTTCCCATGACCAATTTTTGATGTTCATGTTGTCTGCATGCATCAGTTCTGGAGTACAAGCTACCATAACCACCTACATGTCTGATCATTGTGTTGATCCTACATACAAAGGTGTAGAAATTAGAAGTAGTGATCAGCATCGGGCCTCAAGTCAATTGATTTGAGTTGTATGTACTCATTTGATAGCATATCCACTCTGGGCTAGTGACTGAGATTTATTATCTGTGCCATTCATTGATTTGGTTTGAACCCACAGAAGGCTGCATGAGGGAGGTACATTTAGATAGGTCACATGTCCCTTTAAAAAAAAAAAAGATAGGTCACATGTCTAAGGATGTGAGAAGTGGTTAATAGTAAGCAAGCATTGAACCTCTCAGCACACGCCAATTGATTTTGAGTTGAATGCTCATGTTTCTTCTCTGCTAGAAAGAAGAAAAGGGTGACCATCCATTCTTAGTAGTTAGTCATCTTTATTGATGAAGGGAAATCTGAGCAGACTTTACATGAATATATCAAAATCTCTCCACCAAGGCAGTTGTGCTCTTGCCTATCGATACCTATGTGTACTGCATATGCCTACCTTCTGCACCAGCTTGTTTAATAGCTTAATGCATTTTGAGAGGGAGAACTTATTGCAAGGAAGCTACTGGTATTGAGTTTGGCATGTGTGTTTACCATCCACTGTGGTGGGTAGAAGTTTCTTAGAGCACATTATAAAGCAAATGTATCTCTGACTTGAAAACGAGGACAAGATATGAGTTTTGTGACATGTGAACCTTAAAAAGTCGGGTGTCATCATGCTCTTTTGCTTTCCCTCTTTTCTATAAACTTACTGGAAGAACACCACAGGCTTATCACCTCCAGGAAATTTTTGGTAGTGAGGTCATATGAAAATGAAGTTGGTTATGGAGGCTTGTGAATTTTTCTAGGAAGGTTTTGGTAATGAAGTCCTATGAAAATGAAGTTTGGTTGAGGAGGCTTGTGAATAGCCAGATAGAGCAAAATGTTGGACCAGTAAGGTCCATAGCATTGCTTGAAAAGGAAACATGGGGGTAATATAGAAACGGCAAGTTGCAGAAGTAGGGATACAAGTTTTGGTGAATCTGACCTGAACCTAACTCAACCTGACTCGAAAAGAATGGGTAAAATCCGACCCGAATCCGACCAAGTTTGGGTATGGGTTTTATCCAAAAAAATCTGACTGGGTATGGGTATGAATCTGTACCCGATTACCTAAATAAAATCCCCATTTACCCAAGATATATAACTCTCTCCCTAAGTCCCTCATTCCTCTAGCCCTAATCTTCCTCATGATTCCCTTCATGATTTTAAAGATTAAGAGTACTTCTGAAGCTTCTATTGAATATTTATTTTATGGATGGGGATCTTTTATTTGAATTGTAGTTGTATTTTATCTTTCTTTATATTTTATATTTTTTGTTTTTGATATATTCCCTTTGAAAGGTTCTTTTTGTAATAATTTCAATGGGGATTAATAAAATTGGAGTAGCCTAAACTCATATGTTTTAAGCTTGTTAAAAATAAACAATTGATAAATTATGCTATAAATTTTTCTTTTTTGGCTCATATTTGAGTATGATTTGATTGTAAAATCAATTTATAACTTGGTATCCGATGAGTAAATGGATACCCGCTAGGTAGATGGGTATGAGAATGAGTTTGGACTTTTGTACCCGACCGATAAATGAGTAGGGTATGGATATAAATTTTATAAATGGGTGTGGGTATGGGTTTAGCCAAACCCAACCCGAACCTGACCCATTTGTATCCCTATGCAGAAGAGGAAGGCACTATGTAACATTTCCTAACTAGGGGTCTTTCGAACTCTCCTTAATTTTGTGCAGGGTCATTTGACTAAGGCTATCAAAAGAACTCAAGCTCAATGGGCTCAACTCAGGCTTGACTTGATTCATTAACGAGTCATGCTCGAGCCCTAGTTTGAGCTAGATAAGTTTATCGAGTGGAGTCTTTGCCAAGCCTAGCTCAACTCGATATGGGCTTAGGCTCGATAAGAATGTAAGTATGCTTAAAATATATATATATATAGTATTGGTACTTTATTTAAAACTTAAAGCCTAAGATGTTCTTTTTCTAAAACCTCCCTTTACCCCTCCGCCATCATTCCCTAGCAACACCTATCCAAAAACTTTTGATTAATCATTAATGTTGTGGGTTATGATTTTTTAGTTTTTTTTCATTTTATTTTACATAAATTTCTCCTTATATGTTGTTACTTGTGAGCATATATTGTTATTTTTATGTTTTTCTTGTACGGGCTACGGGTGTTTAGTTCCTCAGGGGCAATTATATACTTTTAACCCCTCAATCACTCTTTATATGAGAGAGCCTAGAGTTTTCTATAATGAAATAAGTCATTTTAACCAATTTAGTATTAAAGTGGCGATCCTAGATTGGCTCTGGTATCCCACCCTCTCAAGCCTCCATACCTTATTCACCAAAACCTTAATCTCTCTTGGAGGCACCCGGAGGAGCCTCCACCGGTGGCCACCGGCCTCTGTCGATTGTTGATCGGGCCATCGCCGCTGCTAGTGAGCCCCATCGATCACAGCTGCCGGTCAATCTACCTCAGGAGGCCATTTCTTGACCTCCACCGGCGCTGCCAGTGCTTCCTACCACTGTTGTAGTGCTGCCTCGAGCTTCCTCAGCATCACTATCAACCCCTAAGCCTCCGCCAGCGTCGCTAGCGAGCCTTAGGGTGCCACCAACACCACTGCAGGCACCACCAGTGCTGCCAACGACCCCTAGGGCATCGCCAGCGCCACCAGCACTGCCTAGGGCTCCGCTAGTGCCAATGGGGCCTTTTCGGGTGGTCTCCCCACACCCAGGCTAGGCTAAAGCTTGTCCAAAGGGATTTTTTGTGAAGATGCTGGTATGAGTTTTCAAATATCAAACCTGATTGATGACCTCTTGGATATAGAAGTATGATTGCAGCTCCAAGATTGTAATGATGGCTTCAGATGATCAATCCAAGGTGAGTTCGGGCACTTCTTTGGATATCGGGATACTGAAGAATCCATTTTTTGGTTTCATCGTCAAGTTAGACGAGACCAATTACCCATGGTGGTCTTAGACTTTCCTCATGACTGTTAGGGGTCATAGGAAGAGCCACATCCTTACAAATCTGGAACCTGAGAGCAAGTCTATTGCCAACGCTACCTGGGACAAAGACAATGCCATGGTCTCAACGTGGCTTATACAAACAGTTATTCCCCATATAGGGGATGAGATCATATATTACGACACCGCGAAGAAGATGTGGGATTCCTTGTGTAAGACCTACTCTCATGCCAAGAACTCTGCACGAGTCTTTCAGGTCTTCTATGACCTTTTCTACTTGCGTCAGGAAGGACACACTCTACCATAGCACTACTCCCTTTTGAAGGGAATGCCATCACTCCTATCTGTTGGGGTGTGCCTATGATTCCTGGAAGGATTTTTAGAGAAAGTTGGTCGTCTCTCTCTTCCTGGCGGGTCTTGGACTTGAGTATATTGCTGCTAAAGATTAGATTCTCACCGCTCTTGAGCTTCCTACCTTGGAAGAGGCTTATAGCAAACTTAGCTGAGTTGCAATACGTACTCCTACTCCTGACTCTGGTACTCAGATGTCCGCACTGGCAGTGATCCCTGGATGTGGCAAGGGTACTCCCCCTTCACATGGTCATGGACATGAACGCTCGTCTGGTACACGTACTAAGACCCCATGTACCTTCTGTGGCAGACTTGGTCATCCAAAGGCTACATGCTGGCAGAAACATGGTAGGCCACCTATGACCAATCAGGCAGCTGAGATTACAGATGGAGTGCCCGCCAGTTCTGATGTGAGCTCCCTGAGTACAAAGATTGAGACCCTGCGATAGTAGATTGCACAGTTGGCACAGGCTTCATCCTCTCAGTCTTCAAATATTGCAGCCATTGCTACTGCCTCACAGGCACCTGTGGCTAGTATGTCCTTACGCTTGTCCTCTAGTGATTGGTTGATTGATTATGATGCATCTACGCACCTATGTGGCGACAGGAGTGCATTCTCTCAGTTTGCACTTGTTACACTAGCCAAGATTGTGCAGGTGGCAGATGTGAGACATTCGCCACTGGTTGGCAAGAGATATACGTATCTATCTCCCACCTTGAGACTAGCAGATGTTTTTTATGTGCCTGATTTTCCCTTGAGTTTACTGTCTGTTAGCAGTATTACTAGGGATTTGAACTACAGAGCCATTTTTATGCGTCTTCTTGTGCCTTGCAGGATAAACTCACTGAGAATATGATTGGTAGAGGGCGTGAGGAAAGGTGAGCGTACCGTCTGAGCTAGACCATTGTTGCTGTTTCTACTACCCAGGGCCTTGCTTCCACTGGATTTCCCCTTCAGTGGCATCATCGCCTTGGTCACCTGGCTATTAACTGCCTCAAACGAATTTTGCTGCACATACCCTCCACTACTGTTCTCACCTGTGATGCTTGTCAGCTGGGCAGGCATCATAGGGCTAGTTTTCCCAGTTCTACTTCTGTTTTTTCTACAACTATTTTTTATTTGATTCATATGGATGTATAAGGTCCCAGTCGTACTCCTGATCAACTTGAAAATAGATATTATCTTCTGTTAGTAGACGATTTTTTTCGCATTTCCTGGATGTTTCTTTTGCAGAATAAGTCTGATGTGGGACAAATCATTAAGAACTTTGTTAAAGAAATAGAAACTCAGCATTCTTATTTTGTAAAACATTTTCAGTCTGATAATGCCTTAAAGTTTTGTACTACTCATTTGCGTACTTTCTTTTCTAGTCATGGCATTATTCATGAGACCACATGCCCACACACCTCTCAGCAAAATAGTGTTGCTGAGAGGAAACATCGCCATGTTCTTGATGTTGCTCGTACTCTGTTGATTCTCCATTCGGTTCCCTCTCTTTATTGGAGTGACGTTGTTTTGACTGCATGTTTTTTGATCAATAGGATGCCTAATGCTGCATTACATAAACGGATTCCTTTGCAGGTTATGTATCCTGATGAACCCCTATTTCACATCACCCCTTGGAGTTTTGGTTGTGTTGCCTTTGTCCATTTGTTGGGACTAGGTCAGGATAAACTAGCATTGAGAGAGTTAAGTGTGTTTTTCTTATGTAAGCCAGGAAACAAAAAGAGTATCGGTGTTTTGATCCACTTACTTCTCGACACTATGTTTCTGCAGATGTTACATTTTATGAGGCGATACCTTTCTTTTCTACGACTGCAACTGAGATGCCTTCTGTAGGTGATATGACGCCTATGCCTCATACCCCATTCGCTTTTGGAGTTTTTCTGAGATTCCTATCTCTACACCACCACCACCACCACCATTTCATGCTACGCATCCCTTCCCTCGGCTGACTGAGTCACTCTAGACATATGCCCACCCGCATACTACCTATCAGGGACCCCTACTTTTGCCTTCACCATCGGCTTTTCAGGTGAGTCCTTCAGACACTGACATATGTTTGCCATGTGATGGTCACAGGAACAAGATAAGATGATGTGGCAGGTGATAATCTTAATTTTCCAATAGCTATTCGAAAGATACCACAGACTTGCACCAGTTATCCCATTGTTGGGGCACTTGCTACTGATAGCTTAGCTCCTGGATTTGTTGAATTCACTCAGGCGTTAGCAACTACTAAGATTCCAGCTACTCATCATAAGGCCATGCTTGATCCTTCATGGCAGGCAGCCATGAAGGATGAGATGGCCACTCGTAGAGGCCGTAGGACCTGGGAGCTCACTCCACTTCCTAATGGTGCTACACTTGTTAGCTATCGGTGGGTATTCACCAAGGTTCGAAATGCCGATTTCGACGTCGTGCCGGTAAAATTCTAAGTATGCATTTCGTGGGCATGCCAAGGGCACGCCGTGGAAATGCCCATTTTTCTATGGCCATGCCGATAGACATGCCGAGGGCACGCCGTGGAAATGTCGAGGGCATGCCGACAGCATGCCAACAAAAAATCACATAACTAATCAAAATGATATCATTTTAAAAAAATAATTATTGTGTAACAATAAAGGTATTTCATAATGATCGTGTGTGTGTATCCTTAGACCCTTACATTCCTCAATATCGACCTTCTATGCCCTTAGGATTCCAGAAATCGGCCTGTGGTAGCAGCACCTTCGCCCAGTAGCATCAGACTCGGCACCACCATTAACATGCCTTAGCATGCCTTCAAAATCATCGTCATGCTATAGGCACACCTGTAAATCGATACTTTAATCATCTCGGCATGGCCCCCTCCCCAAAATAACCTTGCCGACGGCATGCCAGTGGCATTTAAATCGCTGGTATTTACTATGAAGTTCAACCCAGATGGCGGTATTACTAGGTACAAAGCACGCCTCGTGGCAAAGGGGTTCATCCAGACTTATGTGGTGGACTTCTTTGACACCTTCTCACTAGTTGCTAGACTTCCCACAATACGGTTGTTGGCTGCAGTGACAGTTTATTTAGATTGGCCCTTGCATCAACTGGATGTGAAGAATGCATTCCTCTATGGTGATCTCTAAAAGGAAGTCTACATGCAGCAGCCACTTGGCTTTGAGACTTAGGGAGAGTGTGTATGCCGACTACAAGAGGCCATCTATGGCCTTAAGTAGAGTCCCAGAGCTTGGTTTCAGAGGTTGTCACAGGTGGTAGAGACAACTGGATTCAAGAGATCGACAGCTGACTTTTCTCTCTTTATCAGGAGGACTGGACGAGGTACTGTAGTACTTCTTGTTTATGTTGATGACTTAATTGTTACAGGGGATGATGAGCAGGGTGTTGCTGAGGTTAAGCGCATCCTAGCAAAGCAGTTTGTCATAAAGGACTTGGGCCTCTACGGTACTTTCTTGGTATTGAGGTTGCTCGCAGCAAAAAGGGCATGGTCTTGTCTCAAAGGAGGTATGCTTTGGACATCTTGCAGGAGGTTAGTATGCTTGGGGCTAAGGAGGCCAATATTCCTATGGACCCCAAGATGCCACTCTATGATGAGGATGCACATGTGGTGGACAGCAGACAGTACAGGCAACTTGTGGGCAAGCTGTTATACCTTACTATCACGAGGCCAGTTATGTCCTTTGCGGTGGGGAGATTGAGTCAGTTCATGGCCAAGTCGATATGTTAGCATTAGGATGCAGCATTGATGGTACTCAGATACGTCAAGAAGGTCCTAGGAAGGGTCTCTTCTTCTCCAAGGGGTTTTGTATGACTTTGGTTGGCTATTCTGATGTGGACTAAGCCGAAGGTCATGTGGACCGCAAATCCACTACTGGGTTATGCACCTTATTAGCAAGGAATTTGATCACATGGAGGAGTAAGAAACAGGGTACAGTTCTGAGATCCAATGTCGAGTCTGAGTATAGAGCTATGGCTCAAATGATTGCAGAGATGATGTAGATCAGATCGTTGCTTATTCACTTGCAGATACAATTTTCTAGTCCCATGGAGATGTGATGTGATAACAGAGCAGCCACATTCGTTGCCAACAACCCAGCATTTTACGAGAGGACGAAGCATGTTGAGGTTGATTGTCACTATATCAGGAACATTATTCAGAAGAGATTGCTATATATCACTCCAGTCACATCTGAGGAGCATATTGCAGTTATTTTCACTAAGCCCTTAGCCAGATCTTTATTTGATTCATGTGTATTCAAGCTGAGCATGATAGATATTTATGATCCATCTTGAGGGGGAGTATTAGCATATATTGTTATTTTTATGCTTTTCTTGTACGGGCTACTGGTGTTTAGTTCCTCAGGGGCAGTTCTGTACTTTTAACCCTTCAGCCTCTCTATATAAGGGGACTTAGGGTTTTCTATAATGAAATAAGTCATTTCAACCAATTTATGTTTCTTAGGTTTTTAAAGTCACAATATTTGTCCTATAATGATTTTATTAAACCCAATCAAAAGCTAAAGGAGTCTAAGCTCATCAAGGGCCAGGCTTGATAAGGGCTCGAGCCTGAGCTCAAGCCTAGTTGGTGTTATCGAGCCCGAGCTTGAGCCTGAGCGTAGCTAATGTTATTGAGCCGAAGCTCGAACCTGGCCGGTGTTATCGAGCCTAAGCTTGAGCTCGAGCTTGGTTGGTGTTATCAAGCTTGAGCCCAAGCTAAAAACCTAGCTAGTGTTATCGAGTTGAGCTCGAGCTGAGTCGAGCTTGGCTCGTCAGGCTCAACAGACATCCCTACATTTGACATAGAGGGGTATCCCCAAAGGGAACATCCAGAAAATGATTATGTATTGTTGAGAGAATTGTGTAGTGGTGTTTAGTTCCACATAGTGTAGTGGGACTTTGTTATGTATGTAGTGGCCTATAAGTGGGCATGTACCCCATACTTATTCCAAGAAATACAGAGATACACACCCTATCGGGGCATTTTTCTCATGATTTTCTTCCCATTCTTCATGAGTGGGGTTTCTACATAAACCCAAGTGTTTTTTATTGTCTTTATGCGTTGATATTATTCGTTTCTGCTTATTATAAATTTCAAGTTGGTATCAGAACAAGTTGTTCTTAGGTTTTATCTTTTGTTCATTTTCGATTCTACTTGTTATTAGGGTTACCTTCGATCTTCGAGAGAGAGACAAGAAAACTCCTCTCACAGATCTGAGATCTAAACCCAAGTTCAAGCTTTGGCGGTGTGGAATCAGGTGCATGTGAAAGCAACAGCCACAGATCGACTTACGGCGACATAGCAGCATCGCTGCCAGTAGTGTAGAGTGAAAGGCAGATGGAAAAGGTGAGAGCGCTGATGGTGCCAGCAACACCCTCTTTGACTGGGGGCGGTGGTGTTGGAGGTGTCAGAGCCGTCGTCGCCGTACAAGGACATGAACGCTGACGAGGTGGAGCCGCCGCCAGCCACAATCCCATTCTCGAGGTTGTTCACGTACGCAGACGCGTTAGACTAGGCACCAATGACTGTAGGGGTGGTCACCATTGCTGTGCATGGGACGACGCTTGTAGTGTACCTCCACTTCTTCAGGAAGGTTCTCCACCTTTTGGCAAAGGGGGACGATGCCCCCCCCCCCTCCCAATATAGATTCCCTACAAAGGGAGAGGTGAGATGTGCGTGATACAAATGATAATGCAGAAAAATATTAATCACACAAAATATGCAATCTCACAAGTATGCAAAGAACTTTTAGGTGGAAATCCAAATCTGGGTAAAAACCATCACCTAAACATCTCAATTTTACGAATTCCTGATTGACTTAGTCGATCAAATCCACTATCTGAGTCACTTAAATTACGATGACTCAACCTCAATACAACCACGCTACTTTAAACGAGGGTAGCGTTCCTAAAATCCCCTCCTCTTCACGAGGAGTATTTTGTCTCTCGAAGGAGGCAGGAATTCGCAAAGCAAATACCAACCACAAAAGAAAATTACAAATATTCTATAGAGCCCAAATATGTATAAATCTAAGTAGCTCCTACAGGCAAAAGACACTTCCCTGAGATGAAAGTCGGAGTGTGTGAACCACGCAAGGCATAAAGATGCTCTCAAATATGCATAGACGAGAGAGTGGTTGTGTAGCTAAAAAGGTGCTCGCGGATGCATGCTTAAAGGCTTGGAGAGCATGGTGACTTTCCTTCTTGATTCTCTCCTCTGACACAATATGAGTGGAAGTAGTATTGCTTTGGTGTATATAACAAAGGAAGGGCCCTCTATTTATAAAGGCCCTAAGAAGGGTTTAGAAGGCCTTGGAAGACTTCTGTGGCCGTTGGGAATAAATCACAAAAGATCAAGCCAAAATCCTAACAAAATCAGGGTCATTTATGATTCTGACAGGGTTATCAGACGTCTGGACTTACAGTCAGACATCTGGGTCTTTATCCAATCTAAGGTTTGACCATCTGATCTAGAAGGGTTGATATGAACTGAGTTGTATCAAGACGGACGTCTAAGAATGCTTTTTAAGTTGTCTGGGACAGAAATCAGACGTCTAATTCTAGACAACTTTTTTCCTGTTTTCACCAGACCTAGCAGGGTCCTAGGATCTAATTGCTCAAACGACAAGTTGGACACTTGGCAAAAGATCTGGACGTCTGGAAATACAATCTTCTGCGGGAATTGATTTCCCGAGGCCTAAACGGCTATTAAGTCTGACAAAGGATGATTTGGGTCAGATATTAGCTTAACGTCTATTTATCAGATGTCTAGGATGCTCTACGGACATCTGAAAGTAGATGTAAATCTGATTTACACTTAATCCTCTAAGATAAAGATCTGACAATTCAGCGATCCTATTGTTGGACGCCTAGCAAGGTCCTTAGACGTCTTATAAGACGTCTGGTCTATGGGTTGGACGTTTGAAGGTGGCAGACAGAGAGTAGGTTACCAACCTAAGTGTTTTGGACGTCTGGACGAAAAGGCTGACGTCTTAAAAGTCAAGATCAAACGTCCGATGTTCAGATTGGACGTCTGATCAGGCTATTTGAAACCTATTTTGGTTTTTTGATTTTTCCAAGTGTTTGTCTAAGAGTCCTAGTGAGGTGTAAGATTTCTTAGGACTAAGGTAGGATACGTTGAACTCTTTACAAGAATCTAAAGAAACAAAAGAGCAAAGTACAATAAGATAGACACCAAATACATGAAAGATAAATATCTATTATATTCTTCTTGTTTCCAAACTTTCACTCCACACGAAGCTTCTTCTCCTCCATTAAGCTCCTCCAATTCACCATGGACGTGAGCTTGAACTCCTTTACACTTGTATCCATTTGCATTTATCCTGAAACTTATAGATTCAAATGCAAATGTTAAATCACAAGTGTTTGTTATCATCAAAATCAACAATCGTGGTACTCTTGCATTAACAATCTTCTCTTTTTTGATGATGACAAAATCATAAATATTAATAAAAAAAATTCCCCCCCTTTTTGACATTTTCAAAAAGGTTTAATTTATTAATTATTTTATCTTATGCTCTCCCTTAAAGCATACTCTTCTAATTTTGGGATAATTCACCTTTTTGACAAGAATAACATTCTTCTCCTTTTTGTCATAACAAGATAGATATACAATTAATTCCCCCTTTCTAATGGAAATATAGCTATATTTTTAAGATCTTCCCCTATCTAAATGAAGGAAATCTTTCTCTTCCTTAATGGTTGACATATAACTTTATCAAATTTTAACTCCCTCTTCCTAATGAAAATATAGCTATAATTATTTTTAAAATCTCCCCCTTATCAAAAGAATCCAAACGTATAGGAAAAGTTTATCTATCTCCCCCTTAATGATGGACATATAGCATGTAAATTTTCTCCCCCTATCTAAATACTACCTACTAAAATTAACATAAAAGAGAGGGTAACAGGGATTTACCATGGCCAATAAAATGGCCCTTGAGGTGGATGTCGGAAATGATGGGTTTCCCATCCGAAACTTGGAGGTTCGGGCATTGATGCTGGTCTCCAATTGAACGGTTGACCCAAGGTGGTTTGAACACCCGCCAATCATCTCGTCGTTCTTCTTATCTTCCTCTTTGGTCTACTTCTTGGTCCCCTCAATTTGAGTTGATCATTCTCCAACTTATAGGCCCATTCTTTCATATCATAATCTCCTTTGAAACCTATACAACAAGATTCTAATTGATTTTTTGGTATCCAAGTTAATTTGGATCCGAATTGGTTAGCGAATCTCCTTGAAAGAGAACATCTCAACCTTAGGACTAGCTTTTAATTTACATAAAAGGCTATCTAAATTTTCTTTTAAACTAACTAATTCATTTTCTATAATGCCCATTTTAATTTTTAAACCTGAAATTTCAAATTTAAGTAAGCTATTTTCTTCAATCATGTTTGTGTTTTCTAAGATTAACTCATTATTTTTTAAAACAAGAGTATTCTTTTCAGTTTTGATAGAATCAAAAGAAGCATTTAAATTTAAATCTTTTGCAACAAGATTATCTACTTTAATCTTAAGGTCCTAAATTCCTTTTTGAGCTTTTTATTCTCTAATTTTAATAAGTTACTTAAAATATAAAGTTCTAAAACTTTTTGCAACTCATTAATAGAAAAAGGATTTACTTTCTCATTGTTGGAGTTATCTTCATCGCCATCACTTGCAATGGCCATAAAACCCATGCAAGTGATTTTATTCTTGATCTTGGGTTTCTTCTCTTCCTCCTTCGAGGTTGAGTCATCCCAAGTAGCCTGGAATGCTTTTTCTTGTATTTCTTCTCCTTTCCTTTGTTCTTCTCCTTAAGAAGACATTCGGGTCGAAGATGTCATTTTTCGTTGCAATGATAGTAATGTACCAAGCTATCTCACTCCTCTTTCTTTGAGTTCCTGCAAAACTTAAAGAATTTCTTAAATAAAATCCTAAGGTCTTCATCGTCGGAACTTCGTTGTTCGAAGCGGCTTTGAAGGGGAGGGTCTTCCTTGGCTTTGGCTCCGGTGTGTCCTTTTGCTTCATCTTCATCTCATAGGCCATGAGATTGCCTAAAAGATCCTCCATGTTAAGCTCTTTTACTTCGTTCGCCTCTTTAATGACGGTGACCTTTTGTTTCCATTCCGATTTAAGGGAACGAAGAAGCTTTCCTTGAAACTCCTCCTTAATAAAGGTCTTCCCTAAAGCTTTCAAGTTGTTCACTATAAGAGTGAACCTAGTATACATCTCACTCAAAGACTCATTAGGTTTCATAGAGAAAGATTCAAAATCTTGAGATAAAATATTAATCTTAGAAGTTTTTACCTTTGAGGTACCCTCATGAGTTACCTTTAATGTACGCCAAATCTCGTATGCGGTGGCGCATTGCGAGATGCGAGCTCAACGTGCAATAAAGAGCGTTCCTCGCTTTCGTGTTGAGGGATAGCTTCTTGATTTGATTCTTGGAGTATCCTTTCGCGGGCTTCTCCGGGATGTCGTAAGGAGTCTCGCATCTCTCCCAAATTGCAAACTCAGTGGCTTGAAGCCACATCTTCATCTGCAATTTCCAGTACCCGTAATTCGCCCCATCAAAATAGGGAGGACGGGTAGTGGACTGCCCCTTGAGATAACTTGTTGTCGTGATGCTTCCCTTCATTGGATCCTCGTCGTGTGCGACTCCGTGAAAGCAAGAACCTGCTCTGATACCGATTGTAGATTCCCTATGGAGGAAAGGGTGAGATGTGCGCGATACAATAGATAATGCAGAAAAATATCAATCACACAAAATATGCAATCTCATGAGCACACAAAGAATTTTTAGGTGGAAACCCAAATCCGGGTAAAAACCACCACCTAAACCTTTCGGTTTAGGATTTCCAGATCGACCTAATCGATCAAATCCACTATTCAAGTCACTTAAACAAGGGTGATTCAACATCAATACAACTATGCTACTTTGAACGAGAGTAGCATACCTCAAATCCCCTCTTCATGAGCAGTATTTTGTCTCTCAAAGGAGATAGGAATTCACAAAGCGAGTACCCAACCATAAAAGAAAATTACAAATTTCTTTTAGAGCTCAAATAGGTATAAATCTAACTAGCTCCTATAGGTAAAAGACACTTCCCTGAGATGGAAGTCGGAATGCGTGAACCACGCAAAGCACAAAGATGCTCTCGAATATGCGGAGACGGGAGAGCGGTTGTGCAACTAAAAAGGTGCTCTCAGATGTATGCTTAGAGGATTGGAGAGCAGGGTAACTTTCCTTCTTGATTCTCTCTTCTGTTTGATATAATATGAGTGGAAGTAGTATTACTTTGGTGTATGTAACAAAGGAAGGGTCCTCCTCTATTTATAGAGGTCCTAAAAAGGGTTTAGAAGGCCTTGGAAGGCTTCTATAGTCGTTCGAAAAAATCACAAGAGATCAAGCCAAAATCCTAACAAAATCAGGGTTACTTATGATTCTGACAGGGTTACCAGATGTTTGGACTTAAGGTCAGATTTTTGGGTCTTCGTCTGATCTAAGGTTCGGTCGTCTGATGTAGAAGGGTTAATGATCTGAACTGAGTTGTATCAAGACGAACGTCTAAGAATGCTTTTTAAGTCGTCTGGGACAGAAATCAAATGTCTAATTCTAGACAGCTTCCTTCCTATTTTCACCAGACCTAAACAAGGTTCTAGGATCTAATTGCTCAAACGACAGGTCAGACATCTGGCAAGAGCTCTGGACGTCTGAAAAGACAATCTTCTGCAAGAATTGATTTCCCAACACTATTATGTCTGACAAAAGGTGATTTAGGTCAAATATTAGCCTAACGTCTATTTATCAGACGTCTAGGATGCGCTACGAACGTCTAAAAGTAGATGTAAATCTGATTAACACTTAATCCTCTAAGATAGAGGTCTGACAATCCAACGGTCCTATTGTTGGACGTTTGGCAAGATCCTCAGATGTCTTATAAGATGTCTGAACTATGGGCCGGACATCTGAAGGTGGAAGACAGAGAGTAGGTTACCAGCCTAAGTGTTTTGGACGTCTGGACAAAAGGTCAGACGTCTTAAAAGTCAAGATCAGACGTCTGATGTCTAGATTAGACGTCTGCTCAGACTATTTGAAGCCTATTTTGGTTTTTTGATTTTTCTAACTGTTTGTCTAAGAGTCCTAGTGAGGTGTAAGGTTTCCTAGGATTAAGGTAGGACACTTTGGGCTCTTTACAAGAATCTAAAGAAATAAAAGAGCAAAGTATAATAAGATAGACACAAAATACATGAAAGATAAATATCTATCATATTCTTATTGTTTGCAAACTTTTGCTCCATGCGAAGCTCCTCCAATCCACCATGGACGCGAATTTGAACTTTTTCACACTTGTATCCATTTGTATTTATCCTGAAACTGATGACTCAAATGCAAATGTTAAATCACAAGTGTTTTGTTATCATCAAAATCAACGATCGTGGTGCTCTTGCACCAACACCTAAATGAGCTTTGGCGGCAGGCAAAGTCGGTTCTTTGAACCCTAAAGTTTGGTTGCGATGATAGACGTAGAGTGGCAGAAGTCGCGGCAGAGATCACGCGATCATTGATGCGGCGATGGCGAAGGAGAAGGCAAAGATTGCAACGAGGACGGTGGTCACTTTGCAGCTGTTGCTCACGTTATGTGTGGCAAAATCGACTTTGATGGGGAACAATCGCATCGAAGAGAAATAAAGGATCGGAGATCACGATGGGCTTGGGTTCTATTTGAACCTAAGTGATTTATTTTTTGGTTACTTTACTTAGTTTCTCTTATTTCCTTTCTTTTTTTATTGTGAGGCCCTTTGTAGTGTTGTAAAGAAGAGTGGCAGGAAGAGTAAAAAAAAAAGAATGCAAAGGATGGAGAAAAAAAAGAGAGCAGAAGGAAGATGAACAAAAAAAAAGGGGAGGAAAAATGAAGTGAGAGAGAAAAAAAAGGAGAAAAATAAAAAAAATGGAAGAAAAAAAAAGGAAGAGAGAGGAAGAAAAAAAAGAACGAAAAAGAAAAATAATAAAAAATAAAATAAAAGAAAAAAAAGGAAAAGTGTTTGATTTTAAGAGAAGAGGGGAGAAACTCCTCTAGTACTATCATGTCTTATGCTTGTGATCATTATTTATTTTTTGTATTTCTTTTCATTGTTATTTTCTTCTCCCATACGAGTATGGGAGAAAGGGGGAGTGTGGAAGCATGTTGTGTCATCCCTCATTTGGGAGTCTCTTTTGTTCCTGGACTCCACATGAGAAACTATAACTTTGGGAGGTCCAAAGCTTCGAGATCTCCAGAAAGAAATCTATTTTCGAGGTCCTCAGATGAAGGGCTCATTTCAGGTTTGTATGTGAGAGTTCAGTTTTGTGGATTCCAGAGAGGGAGATCCAGTTTTGAGGTCTTCAAGGGAAAATTCATTTTAGGGATACTAAATGGAGAGCCACCAGTATTTGGTCTCCAGAGGAGAAGCCATTGTCAGAGCCAGCTACAACAGTTCCTTCAGCAACTTCAACCTATGTTCTTGCCTACAAGCAAGAACCAATCCAGAGAGTTGTGTTCTGTTGTGTTAAGTAGGCTTCTTTGTGTTACAAGTTAAGCATTCCATGCTCCATCTTGAGGGGAAGTGTTGAGAGAATTGTGTAATGGTGTTTAATCCTACATAGTGTAATGGGACTTTGTTATGTGTATAGTGGTCTATAAATAAGCGTGTACCTCCCACTTATTCCTTTGAAAAGAAATATAAAGATACACATCCTTCAGTCCACTTTTCTCATGATTTTTTTTCCGCTCTTCGTGAGTGAGATTTCTACATAAATTCAAGTGTTCTTAATTATCTTTATACTTTAATATTATTCGTTTATATTTATTATAAATTTCAACTTATAATGTGCACGAAGTGGAACATCTAGGGATATATGTATGTGGATGTTCTATTTTTGGCATTCAGCAATTCCTATGTGAATCCATGTTTAGATTATCTTATTCCTTTTATACTAATACGCAATTGGATTCTTGTTTATGCAGACTTGTCGAGAGTGCGGCCAGTTGGTGAAGGATTGCCCCATATGTAGGAGACCTATTGAGACTAGAATCCGACTTTATTGAAGTCAGCTCCATTTCTCATGTTTAATGACTTGGCCCCATTATTACCTGGTACTTGGATTAATTAAGTTGGTTCTTGGAAATATGTTTGTGCACCTAACCCCTCAAGTTGGAGACTTCATTCTCTAAAAAGAAAGTTCAGTAGCAACTCTCTACTTGAGCCTGTCCAAAATGACGAAGTTAGTTCTCTAAGTAGATGTTCTTTTATTTCCTTGATTGTTTCTTACTTCATGTACAATAGCCTCAATTGGCGTCAACATTGTTGTAAATGCAGTACATATGATATAGTATATAGCATCTACATCTGGAGATGTCTTCCTTTCCTTCTTTTCTAACAATCATTTTGCTGATATCGAACTCTTCATGCTCGATTGGTTGCTCTGCAAAGCTGAAGCGTGCAAGGGATGATATTTTGCTGCGGAGTTTGTACAACCAAAGTTTACATGTGTGGTATTTCTGAATTACCGATTCAAGAAAAATAAAGCAAAATGACACTGTCATCTTTATTATACAAAATGAAAAGAAATTACTGAATTAAGCGGGCAACTGTTAATTCTATGAATACTCTTGCTCTGTGCATCCTAGTCAACAGCAGCATGGAAACTTGTAACATTATGTTTCATTGACGGTGAGCATATCCCTCATTTCAATTAGCAAGTGAAAACCTTACTAATCTCCTTGAATCTAGGCAACTATCTTCAACAATCTTCTGCATGATACAGGTGTGGCAAGTATATCACCTTTCAAATCCAACCTAAAAAGCTGGACAATCAATCCAAAAAACCATCTTCATCACATGAGAAGGAAGTTATAGTGCTTGTTTTGTTAAGATCATTATTCTGCAAGAGGCTCGTATATTTTTGTACCGAGGTTGAAGCTTTTATAAAACCATTGTAGCACTAGATGATATATTTTGTACCACCCAATAACTTATAATGTTTTCTTGACTCTAACCACCTTGATGGAGGATCAAGTGTAGATTCGAGGCCTCGCCAGGGTTGTCCACCTAGCTCAACGAGCTAGCATGGTCTGGCTAACTCAGCTCGCTAAAACTAAGGCAGTCCATTGAGCTTTAACCTTGGGTTTAAGCTCATCTTGTTAAATTATCAAGCTAGGCACACAAGTCCTCATCAAGATTAAGTCCAAGCCAACCAATAATAACTTGGATTTTGATGCCCCATGGCATAATTCCTTTGAGATGCAAAGTTCGATTACATTATATATTAAGTAGTTTTATGTTAGTAATATTACGTATTTTAAACTTACATGTACATCTTATCAAGCATATAATCAAAAGGCTATTTGTGTTTAAAATAAGATGTCACGTGCGAGATTCAAACTCCCGAGCTACTTGTAGTATGACTTGCTATTAAGGACACATGCATGCATACCCACCACATACCCATCCTACGCAAAAGGTCCAAATTGATTTTTTTCTAGAGAGCATGGATTTGTCATATAATGTTGTACAAGGTTCAATAATAGCCATGCAAAAGCATGGGAGCATCAAACTTGCCTGTATTGAGCATCTATAATATATTGTTCTTCAATCAAGCTCATTCTACGCATAAACATGATTTACAATACAAGCACATCTTACATAAGGTCGATTATTGAAAAACTATTAGATTAGAATACAGGGGAAGCAGCAAAAGCTACGTTATACTTGAAAAACCCTAATTTATGGCAGGATTGGCGGCACCGAGGACGGCCCGCCCGTCCTTGCCAACGTCGAGGACCTCAAACCACTGGTCGTCGGCGGTGGAGACGCAGGGGTTGGCGACGACGGAGGAGCCGTCGGGGCCCACATCGAGGCAGAGGCGGCCGTCGGGGGTGGAGATCGCGGTCCTGGAAGCCCCGGAGGGGGAGGTGTTGGAGGAATTGTCCCAGCGGGAGTTGTCGGCGGGGCAGGCGACGTCGAGGCGTGCGGGGAGGCCCGGGCGGGAGGGGGCCTGGAGGCAGAAGTAGGAGCCCTTGATGGTGAGGAGGCCCTGCGGGGTGTAGTACCAGTAGTCGGAGGAGGTGCAGGGGCCGAGGGTTGGCGGGGAGTGGCCGGCGTCGGTGAGGAGGCAGGAGTTGGTGGGTCGGTGGTAGATGAGATTGTAGGGCCGTGGGGAGGAAGGGCCCTGGACTACTAGTTGGAGGGTGAGGTTCGATTGTTGCTGTCGTTGCTGTTGTTGGGTTGGGAGGAGGGCGAGGGAGGTGGGAGGTGGCGGGTGGGGGAGGAGGAGGAGGTTGGAGCAGAGGGACACCAAGGAAGGGAGAAGAGAGAGGCTGCTCATCGTGTTTACTTGGTCTATCTACGGGGTTTCCGACTTTGGTGGGTTTTGGATGGGGGAAGAAGGGAAGGAGAGGGTAAGGTGTCAAGGAAGGTGGGTAGGTAGGAGGAGGAGGAGGAGTACGGCACGGAGGAAGGTTGCCCGTGTTTCTCTTTGTCCTCTGCCAGTAGGAAGGTTGACGACTTTGTATGCAAAACTTTAGGCTCCGTTAGGACGCACCATAAGTTGGGGGTTATCTCTTCCAAGAGGCCTTAGGATACTGTTTACGAAAGATCGGATATTATTCCTTATTTTCGTTGGCATTAAAATCAAATTGTTACATTAATATCCATGTTTATTAGAATATATCTATTTTAACAAAATATATAAAGTAGAACATATTTATCATATCAAACCAATCCACTCACACCTATATTTTAATATTAAATAAATATCTATTAACATTATCAACAATATACTAATTATTTTAGTGTATCACTTATTCATCACCTAAACAAACATTCCTATCTAGTTATCTTATTTTTACGATATTTTATCCCATGTCTAAACACAAGCTTAGGATTACGGTGCGAAATTCCAATGAAAGGTTTTTTTGTTGACACGTGTAACCTCTAAACTAGAGGGGCTTGATTTATTTATTTATGTAGAACGGGTATTTTATTGTCTAGAAAGGTAGTTTCAAGCATCTAACCTAATACAGTGCAAGACAAATACATATGGCCCCAAAATTATAGGAAAAATACATGATCATCCATATAGGAAACAGCAGAAGATAGAGAGGATGAAGCACGTAAGGTGGTATCACCTAAACGGTGGCTACGAGGATTAATGCAGGGAGTTCTGGCAGCTTGTGGAGGGGTTGCAATTGAGTTGATACATACAAGCTTGGATGGGAACAAAATCTACCTCATTGAAAGAAAGCACAATATATATATATATATATATATATATATATATATATATATATATATATATTCAAGAGATTTTCTACAAAGTGAAATATGGTCAATAATAGGTAGGAGGTGCTAGCATAGAGGCGATCCCTTCCAAAAAGTTTAGCATTCAAAGAGAGTTTTGTACAAAAAGATCACTTCAAAACATGACCCTTTCCCTAGAGGATGGGGAGCACATTGCAGGGAGTTCCTTGCCTCAAGCTTGTTCAATAGATCAGGGAGACAACGTTTACCATTAGACTTTGGTCTGGCCAATGTCAAATGTCTCCATGATGTGTCTATGGTAATTACCTGAAGTATGAGTGAGCCAAGAATTCAATAAAGAAGAACATTCACAATGTATGTTCTTCCACATAACAGAGTCTCCATGCAAGGAAGTAGCCATAATGAAGGATGAAAGGGCGAGAAGAACATCTAGGTGGCCCAGATAAAGTCTCTAGCATTGAGGAAGCAATATACACGTCAGCAAGAGAGAGCCAAGGTTAGGCTGCAAGGGTCCCTATAATGCCACATCCACCTTCACTAGGGGGCTTATCCATTACTAAGCAAGATCATAAGGGCAGTTTGCCACCCCAAGTAATCCTCCCTAAGAGAGTATAACTGCAATGATCATTTATGGATCCAAGTATCAAGTGCACTCAACAACTTATCCAAGATGCTCAACCAAGTTGAGAGGGGTGCTGAGATAAGTACATGGGAATTGCCCTTCAAGAATGCCCAAAAGTGATGCAAAGAGACCATTGCCATGATAAAAGTGTCATTCGCAAAGATGACAAGCGTCGAAAAGTGTGGTTTTCATTAATCCAGCACTGAAGGATTGCAGGTGCAAAATGCTTGTAAGTCCCTCCATAACTAGAACAAATAGCAAAGGGAGAGTGGATCACTTGTTTAAGGCTTTGAAAGAACACCATCAACAAGGGGGAACAAATAGGTGATGAATGTGCCATCTTATCCAACTAAGAAACGCTATCAAGAATCCACTCTATGCCATGATATAGAATCCAAGATGACGCAACCTTTGTTAATATTATCAAAAGCTTTTGAGATCATTTTGCTCCTAGCTTTGATTGAGTTTTCTTAACAATTTTTTAAGCAAATAAATTGCAAGAAGAGATACACCTCCTTGTCATGAAGGTAATTTGTTGGTACGATTAATCTTAATGAGGATAAATTGGCATGAATCTTGAAACAAATTAGAGGGTAAATGTTAACAACAAAAGGAAAAGATCTCCTCCCCTAATTTCCCCATCCTTCCCTAGCTTCCCTCCTCCCCCTAACCGGCCATCCTCCCATGCCACCTGCTTTGCTTCCTTTCACTGGTACTTTATCCTTCTATTCCCTGTGTCCTTCCGCGTTTCCCCACCCAACTATCTCCTCCATCCTACCCTTTTTCTGCCCTTGCATATTATAACTGCAATTATATTTGATTGCTTATAATTCCAAATTTCCAAAGATTAGGTATTCAAACATCTTCTCTTCCTGTGTCAGGCCCTTGTTGAATATAAGAACTAAAGAGAAAATACGTAAATACATGTATACAAAGCTAATGTGTGGGTGCACGTGCACACATATATATAAGAACAATAAATTATAAAGAAACATTTAGAATTGGTATGCTAACCTCTACTCACTACTGCAAGATGAGCTATTAGCAACACATATTTGTCCACAATTTTTAAAACCATTGGAAAGAAACTTTTGCCAACGATTTAGAGTTGGACCGTCAGCAAAATTCCTCATGTGACATACCTCCCTCGTAAAGGCATTAGTAGATGGTTTTGAACCATGGCAATGCTAGTTTTTCCCATGTCTCCTGGAACTTTTAGGGCTCGTTTGGAGGTAATGTAAAATTCCTTAGAGATAAATTAAAATAGAATAAATGAAAATCGATGTTTGTGTTGCAGTTTGAATAAACTAAGGATTAAGTAGAGAGATAAAATGATTAATATAATGATATAATATTAATGGATATTTATTTAATAATATATGCGGAAATAGAGAATGTTAATATGTATTTGTTTAATATTAAAAGTGGAAGTAGATGATATAATGGATATTTGTTTAATAGTTAAAATGAGAGTGAAGGTGGTTGTGATTTGATTGAAATGATGGGAAGTAATTGTGTGAAAATTTATGTTAAAAATAATTTTAAAAATCCAACAAAATTTTCACAATAAGGAAAACCTTCCCAAACCTCATCACCAAATAAAGCCTTAGGGCTAGTTCAGTTCGAGAAATGGATTTTGAAGGAATTGTACATGGAATTAATCTTTTGAGGAATAAGTAACTTTTGGTTTTTGGGTTTGATGTTGAAGTTAAAGAGGAATAAGTTACAACTTTTTTTCGTTTGGAGGAATTGGAGTGTTTAATTTGAAGAATGAAAATGAGGAATGTATGGATAGGTGATGTATTATTTGGAAAATTTTGTAGTAATAATTATTTGATTGGACAAAACCACCTTTGAATTGAATTGTGGTTTGTTTGGATCCATAAAAAAGAGTCGACATAGAGGCATCGGAATAAATGCAGGGAATAACCTCTATTTCACCCCTAATGTGTAATAAAGAAGAATCGACATAACTTTCCAAAAATTGAAATTTTTTTCCATCGATCTTTCAACGCCCAAACAAACAATTAGGTTGGGAATTCTCCAAAACAAACATAACCTTAGGGAAAGCAATCGGTGACGGTTTCATTGACCGTCAGCATAGGTTTGGAGAGGGTAGATTTGGGTGCTCCTCCTCTGGAACCGTCAGCCATCCTCAACAGTCAAGCACCCCTACGTTGGTGCTCCGCTTGTCAATCGATGCCACCGCTTCCTCCTCCATCGGTGTTTCATACTCCTTCAACGCTGATTCCTACTTCGCCAGTGCCCCTACTTACTCTTTGTCCTTCGCCATTGCTCCTCACCTACCGCTGCAGCATAGGGACAAAAGCTTGAGATGTTATGTTGTATTCAAATTACATGGAAAATTTAGGATTCTTTGTATTTATGTGCATTCATTTTGTAACTAATGTCTATGATATATACATTTTTTTTTGACACACGTTTGCACTCTTATTTATATAATCATATGTACATAATCATCTCTGTAGCATACACTCTTCTTTTCGTTATTCATATTTCATAACTTAGATGCATACAAAAGAATGCAAGGATTCTTATTTAATAGTCATTTGAATGTGAGGTTAGTGATGTTGTGAATGTATGCATGAATGGTTGGTATTGTGATTGCAACAAATGTAACGTGATGTACTTTGTTTCTCAAGGAACTCACTAAAAAATTCAAGGGGTTTTTATTTTTTCATAAAGAAAACTTTTCTCAACAGTTTTGCAGCCATCGGTAAAGGACTTGTGTGGTACGAACACTGACTAAGTAACGTGGAACATGTAATAGTTTGTGGAGTATGTTGCACTAGGTAATATTTAGGCTTAAGTTTCTATTTAGTGTATATTCTATGTGCTGATAAAAGTACTTGACAGAGCATCTTAGTTGCTTGTATATTGGTGCTCCAAACTTTCGATTAATATGATTAAAGGATTGGATCTTAACGTCTTCGATGGGCCATTCCCATCACTTAGGATGGAATCCATGCTCAGGGATGCTAATTTGGAGTTACCCAATCCAAATTTAACTCAACCCAACTAGGTTATAGCATGTGAAACCTGACCCATCTATGAATGTAGTGGGTATGGATTTTAAATTAAAAAATTAAATGGTTATGCATATGGACATGAGTTTGAAAAATTAGTCATTTAATTTATCCAACCCATTTACTCGATAAATATATGTGTTTGTGTATAAATTTATCTTTAGATGTGGAAGTAATTCTTTTAATTACTTTATACTATTTAGCGATCCTATATTACAATAAAACATTCTTAATAGTTTATTTAATTGGTTTTTGAACTTATATATTCTATTTTTATCTATTAAATATCAGTAAAATTCTATATCTTTTATTACATATAGTATGTTTTTTTTGTTGATAATTACTTATATATTGTGATGGATCTTAAGGCCTTTCATAGATAAGTAAGTATCCAATGAGTAAACGATTATATAGGCATAGGTTTGAATTTAGAGACCTAATTGATAAATGGGTAGGATATGGCTAGCAGATAGGTTTTGATCTAACCAAATGCAAACATTTACATCCTTACTCAAAGATGGCACTTTTGAATTTCAAATTCCCTTGTTTCAAGAGATTAAAATCCAAACCTAGGGAACTCCTTGCCTCACTCATTACAATCGAAGTGATAATCCACATGAAGCTAGTGCATAAGCTTCTCAATGCACCCATCCATTTAATAAATGGGCACCCGAGCAAAGAGTAGCATCTTCTTCTTTGTTGTGCATCCACATGCTCTATTTTAGGGAAGACATTGAGTTTCTTGCCAAAAATCTCCAACTCATGTTCTAGTATCTCTCACCATCTAGAAAAGGGATCAATGCTCATCTTCCGCACAAGTGAAAAGGCAAGCATTGGGTCAATTTGCCAAATTTCAATAGTATGTTAACAAATTTGAAAAATGGGTGGCATTATAATCAAATTCTTAAATTATTTCCGTATTTTGATGATGACATGGACTGCTTAGTAACTCCTTTTTATTTATTATTGTTATTGCATGTTTATTGGTGTGATAATTAAGAACTCTTTAAAGGGCTTCCTCTTTCTACACCTTAAAATTTTAATGTATTTTAGCTTCTTTAAAGTTAAAATAATATCTTATTTTTAAGTTAGATTTAAAATACAATTTCTAGATTGATTGATCGTATTATGACTTTTGAGGATTGCATTTATAGATCCATGAGTCTATGAGTTTTACAATTTTTTATCTACATGTTTTATGGAGCTAAATTGTTAGGTCTTATGATTTAATGTTTAAATTTTTTTCTTGATAAGACTAATATTTAAATTTTCATCAAGTATTAGTGACATCATTATATGAATTTAATACAATTATAATCATTATGATAAAATTTTGACATTTCTTTGGCATTCTCGTAAGTGCCCCTGAATTACGTACCTATTTTCAAAAGTTTCCAAAGTCATCAAAATTCTGGTGTTAACTTGGAATGGATATTTTCAAAATTGTCAATTGACATCGAAATCGGCATTTAATTTTATGGGTTCTTAAACAACAATCCAACTTCAAACTTTAATTAATCAACACGCTCAAGTAGTAAGATTAGTTTCTTCTTGTTGCCCTAATTCCTAGCAACTCCTAACTTTTCTCTCACTACTACTACCAATCATGCCCTTGATTGACCTTCCTATGCTAATCGGGGACCCCCCCACCCTTCTTCACTTCCTCGACTCACACCTCCACCCTTTCTCCCTTGCATTGAGAGGTCCATCTCTTGCTTCCACCTCTGTTATGAACGCGCGCTCCAGATGGCTTTTAAGACGTCTGAGAGGTGACCCAGACATCGAACCAGACGTCTGGAATCACCTCCAGCCGTCGTACAAGACGTCTGGGATCATTTCCAGACGTCTGGAAATCGGTTATTTTGGTACGACTCTTCCGTCTGCGCGCCTAAGCGCGCAGACCTGCGGAAATTCCCTCTCTCTCTTTTTCCCTCTCCCTCCTGTGCCCTCTGTCACGCTCTCTCTCTCCTCCCCGCGCGGCCTTAAAAGGCCACGCCCTCTCCCTCACTCCCGTCACCTCCGTCTCCTTCCTTTTCTCCTTCCAGCCAGTGCGCGAGGGTGAGCGGCGGTGGCGACAGCAGCGGCAGGTGCAGGAGGAGGTGCTGCGCGGGGGAGGAAGCGCTCGGCCGTGAGGGCGAGCTCGCCGGGGCTGCTAGGGCCGGCCGGCGGGGGGCGCAGTGGGCGCGGAGCGACGCGGGAGGACTGCTGCGGCTCGAGCAGCAGGCGGAGCACTCGTAGCGCGGCCGTGCGTCGCTAGCGGAGGGCGAGTTGCGCCCTGGTTCTGGAAACTTTTCCAGAATCAGACGTCTGGGCTGATAGCCAGACGACGAGAACGACG
Source organism: Thalassia testudinum (assembly GCA_037157565.1). NCBI lineage: Eukaryota > Viridiplantae > Streptophyta > Magnoliopsida > Alismatales > Hydrocharitaceae > Thalassia > Thalassia testudinum. The sequence goes on from JAZHRO010000036.1 coordinate 142,976,525, forward strand.
TCTGGAATACTATCCAGACATTTGAAAGGTGAGTTATTCCGTCTTCTTCGTTTTCTTCGATTGACCGTACTAAGAGAAAGAGGAAATGGGTACGTGCAGGGTCGGAGATTCGCATCCAACGCGAATCAGACGTCTGGCTGCAGTGCCAGACGGCGAGAACGACTTCCAGACGTCCTGGGTGACCATAGGACGTCTGGGAACTAGGCCAGACGCCCCCGCAGGCTTCTGGACGTCTGAGAGCCCACGCAGAGCAAGGTAATTCCTGATCCACTTTTTAAGACGTCTGATTTTGCACTGTTTCGTCGTTTTCGACCCGTTTAGGGCCCATTCGGGTTTTGTTTTCCGCGTTTCGAGTTGCGTCATTTTCGGAATTAAATCCTCTACCCGTCTACAGTAGCTATACACTGTTTTGAGACACTACTTGTGTTTGATTCTTGTGATAGGATCCCGTTCCGTTGCAGTCCCGGGGGTTGCGGAGGCACGCGGGATTCCCGACCACGCCCCCAGTTCGCATGTTGTAACCGGTAGAGTGGCTTTAAGTATAATCTGTTAAATTATGAAACCATAAATAGAACCTAGGACATTGCATGAATCCTAGGAATGAGAAATAGATTGAATGGTAGATCCTAGGGTGTTGCATGAATCCTAGGGCTGGAAAACTAGATTGTATGATAGATCCTAGGATATGGCATGAATCCTAGGACGGGAAAACTAGTGGAATGTATGAATACTGCAGTCTTGGAAAATGTGGAAAGGAAATAATAGCTGCCTGTGAAGTGAATTAATAGCTGCCTGTGAATTGAATTAACAGTTGCCTGTTATGAATAAATGAACATGATTAAGAATATGGGATATATGAACGTGAAACTGGAAAGGTGAAACCGGAATGCGCTGAGTTAAAGAGCTGGAAACCTACGGGGAATTAGGAGTAGAACTCCTGGAAAGTGAATGGAATGGAATTGGGGAGGTGAGTTGGCCCTTGAGTACGGAGTACCAAGTAGAGCGACTGTCCCCCCTGTTTAGTGCAGAGCGGAGCCAGTCGCCCTAGGGACCCGGGGTTAGGACTGGCCACTCTGTACCGACTTGCTGGCCCTCGTGTACGTAGTACCGAGGAGAGCTACTAGTGTAGGGAGGTACTAGCTACCCCACGGGCCCCGGGGTTCTGCTAGCCTCCTACACCGACTTGTTAGGCCCACTGGGGCAAACCAGGGTAGGCAGGCGAGGGTGCGCGAACTGTGGAGGGGCAAGGCCCCTGTTTGGTTACTGTGGAGGGGTTGGACCCCTGTTACTGAGAGGGCTCTGCCCTGTACTGGTTCTGTGCTATGCTTTGGGCGCACCTGTTAACGGAAACGACTGACCGCGTGCCAGTGCAGGTTAGCTACCCTTGCGTTTACCGCGCGTGCCGTAGTCACCGTTACGTCTGTCAGTGACCTTGGGGTGGTTGACTGAGAGTAGGATCACCACGGGGGACTCTCTTGGCTAGGAGAGCACCACGTACTACTTCTACTGTTCGGAAAAGACTGCAATCAAGATCGTTCCCACGAGGAACATTCGAGATCAAGTGAAGGATCTGAGAAATAGATAATTGTGAAACAATAGAGAGACATAAATAAAGGAAGAAAGAAAATTAAAACAGCTGCTGTACACTTTACTGTTTCTTTAGTTTAGCTGCCACTCTACTCAGCGTTTTGCTGATGTGTTACACTCGTTACCTTTCAAGACCAGGTGTTGAGCAGCCAGGGTCAGCGGCTACAGAGGACGCTGGGCCAAGTAGGGTCCAGTAGAGTTACCACTGTTCTCTTGTACCTCTTTTTGGTTCCACTGTAGTGAGTAGTTCTTGTTTCCGTTGTACTTTTCTTTACCTGCAGTTCATATTATATTATAAATGTTGTTCTACTGTTGTGGTGGTACATATTGTAGTAGTTTCTTTCCTTACTACTGTATTTTTTTACTGTTAGTTATATTCATGTTGAATGTGGTTTATTTTACTGCTCTTTTGGTTATTTCCTCGTTAGACGACCAGGTCTTGGGTTTAGTCGAGTCGGTCTGGTTCTCGTGTCTCGTAGGGGCTCAGGAATCGGGTCGTTACAACCTCCCCGACCACTATGTTCTCCTCCGCCTCGTCATCGCCTTAGCATGATTATTGCTTCCTCAACCTTGCCCAGTCGAGCTTGCAAGACCTTCCTTGTTATGCTCATCATCTTCCCTCCAACAGCCTAGCATCAACCTTCTTGTTGTCTCGCCCTCTACACCCATGTTTGGTAGTGTTGGTGTGGTAGGGTCTCCAAGCTTTTTGGTTGATGTTGTGGGTGGGAGATGGGAGATGGTTCATCTAGTTGCAAAGATCAATTGCTTGCGGGAATGTTTGAGCTTCATAAGCAGCTATCTCGTGTTTGGGATCCATCATTCACCTACACGATGGCATTGATTCTCATGTGAATTTGTTCTTCATCACAACTAAGTAGTTGGTTGTTATGCTCGACCTATAGTTACCTGTGAGCATAGATTGTAAAGATTGTTAAAGACACCTTTGGTAGCATCGTCGTTCTCTAGTAGCGTGGAGCAGTTGTGTTTGTTACGAAATATGCTACAAAGTCACTTCTTTTTCTTCTTCTTTTTTTTTTAATTGCTTCCTTTTGTTTTGGAGTTACCCCTTCTTCGAAGGGGCATATCGGTCCCCCCCTCTTTAAGGGACATTGCGATTGTCTCCTCTTTCTTCATCCCTTGGGGCTCTCTTATTGTATCTCTTTCCTTTCCTATAAATGGAATATCTTCTTAAAAGAAAAAAAAAAAAAATCTTCCTACCATTCGCCGGTTCTAAACTAATTTTTTCCCAACACCCATAAACTTATGAGTTTTACACTCAGGTGCTTGAAATTTCTAAAGGTGCTGCATAATTTCCCAAAATTTGACTCATTCGGGAGGATACACGACAATTACATAGCGACTAAAATTCAAATAGTTTTCGGGGGAAAAAAAAAAAGGAGTAAAATTCAGATGATGCATCTTCCTCGATTCATATTCATCTACCTACTTGGGGCTTCCACCGACCAAATGCCTTCTTCACCTGCGGATTGATGCGGGAACCCATTCCGAGCTCAGAAACCAAAGGCGGCGGCGTCTCCACCCTCGACCGATGCCATCTCCTCCTCCTGAAGCAGATCGACGCCGTCCTCCTCCGCCTCCCCACCCTCCCCCGCTTCAACATCTCCATACGCACCCTCTCCAAGGCGCCCCCTCCCCTCCGCCCCCATACCCTCCTCCTCTACGCCCGCATGACCCGCCTCGGCCTCCCCACTGACCACTTCACCTACCCCTCCCTCCTCACCTCCTGCACCTCCTTCTCCCACGCCACCGAGGTCCACTCCCGCGCCCTCCGCTCCGGCCACCTGGCCTCCCTCCACGTCTCCAACGCCCTCCTCCACGCCTACGGCAAACTCGACCTTCTCCCCCTCGCCCGCAAGGTGTTCGACGAAATGCCCCTCAGGGACCTCGTCACCTCCAACGCCCTCCTCTGCGCCCATGCCCGGCTCGCAACCGGCATGGCCCTCGCCCGCGAGGTGTTCAACGGAATGCCCCACCGGAACGTCATCTCCTGGAACGCCATGGCCCTAGGATACGCAAACTCCGGGTCCATGGCCCTCGCTCGTGAGGTGTTCAACGGAATGCCCGCGAGGAACATAGTCTCCTGGAACACGATGCTTGTTGGGTACGTCAAGAACGGCGACGTGGACGCGGCCAGAGAGCTGTTCGACCAAATGCAGGAGAGGAACCTCGTCTCCTGGGCCGCTTTGATATCCGGGTACGCCCAAAACGGCCGTCCCCACGAGGCCCTGCACCTGTTCGCAGATTTAAAACGAACCGGGCTCGTCCCCGATGCCGCCACCATGATAGGCGTCATCTCTTCGACAGCTCAGCTGGGCGACCCCCACCTGGCGAACCGGGTCGGGTCCTACGTAAATGACCGAACCGGCATCGACAGGAACGCAAGGATCCTGACCGGTCTGGTGGACATGCACGCCAAGTGCGGGAACGCGGAGGAAGCGTGCCGCTTGTTCGAGGATATACCGACGAAAGATGCCTTCTCGTATACCGCCCTCATCAATGGGCTCTCCTCCCACGGGTACGGCGGGAAGGCGCTGGAGCTCTTTGCGCGCATGCAGAGGGAAGGTGTCAGACCGGATGGGGTGACATACGTCGGTGTTTTGAGCGCGTGCAGCCACGGCGGGCTCGTGGACGAGGGTGTTGGGCTTTGGGATATGATGGTGAATTGGCATGGGATAGAGCCTTGTTCAGATCACTACGCGTGCTTGGTGGACATGCTTGGCCGGGCCGGGAAGTTGAAGGAGGCTCATGAGATGGTTCGCCGCATGCCGAATGGGCCGCACGCGGGCACGCTAGGCGCGTTGCTTTCTGCATGCAGGGGGTCTGGGGAGGTCGAGACCGCGGAAGCAGTTGCGGAGGAGCTGTTCGAGATCGAGCCGGAGAACACTGGGAACTACATGCTTCTGTGGGGCATCTATGCCGCGAGGGATGAGTGGGATAAGGCGAGGAGGCTCAGGGAGAGGATGAGGAAGAAGGGGATCAGGAAGCTCCTGGGAGCCAGCTGGATGTAGATCGTAAAAACCTAAAAAAGGAACGATGGAGCTGGCTAGAATCTTCTGTGATCGAGGGTTGAACTTTGGTCTCGAACCTCTTGACGATCATAAGATGAAAGGACAGTGATTGGTATTGGAATTGTGGTAGAAGGGTGCATTGGGAAGTTTAACAGATCCTCGTACAGATCAATGAGGAGAACGTGGAAGTATATTTTCCTCTCTATTTCTTCGTCAACTACATGCATACACGTGTAAAACTGTTTCTGCTGCGTATGAACGAAGACCAATTTTTTTTTTTGGCGCCAAAAAGTGACAGTGGGGTCTCGTTGACCGCAAGAGAAGGGGTCACTGCTGGTATAATAATTACATTGGATGGGCATGTTGTATATTTGAATAAATTTGTGGTACATACGTTGTCGAGTATTTGGGGAAAATGGTATACATATTTCTGCCGAAGTTCATTGTTGCAGGCCGACGCCAACCTGATTCAGAAACAGTTGATGTAATTGAAATTTGAAAGAAATATTCGGAAATCAACTTGATTTAAATTGCGGTTGACCGATTTGGGCACAAAGCTGTTGATGTAGGTCGGACCACATAAAACATAAGCAAAGAAACAATGAGCTTCGTCGGGCATACATAGACGAGTATATTTTGTGAACAGACCGGTATTTCTATGTCTGAACAGGCTGGCATTTTATGTTCAATTACCTACGTATTAAACGTGATAGTGTCAAGATCTTTATGATAATGCTATGTAAATATTAAATAATATGAACGTATAACATGGATTGTAGCACTCGATGAGGCCCTAGTCACCAATTTCCTTGACAAAATAATGTCATGATGGCTTATCCTTCTATGTTAAAGGAAACTTGAAATACAGAGTCTTGAAAATTCGAAATTGAAAGAAGAAACTGGAAAGGCTGAAGAAAAACTGTAAAATAAGAGCAGGATGTCCCTCCAAGCAAAAGCATACTCCGAGTCTATCACCAGTCCTAACTATAATGCACATTTAAAACTAGGAAATGGAAAAATCTACGGATACATATTGGGCGGAGAGATGTTTAAAAGGACATTCCATAATGAGGATCTCTGTTTAATTAATCAATCTGACATTGTGAACTACATTCTGACACAAAATTCTGCATCAAGAAGATGGGTTGAGGCTCCATATCCTTTGCTAAGCAACTCCCTGCAAAGCACTTTCCAAGATGTGTGAATATCTATACATGAAGATTTGAAAAACCAGTTGGTTGACGCAATGACATTTTATAACATCACTGAGTGGCCGCGAGTGCCGAAAGGGCTTTCTTTGGGTTCATTATAACACCATCTATCAGCCCGTATTCCTTAGCTTCTTGTGGACTCATGAAGTAATCACGGTCGGTGTCTTGGGTGATCTTCTCATAAGTTTGCCCCGTATGGAGAGCAAGGTAACCATTTAGATTTGATTTATGATGGAGCATCTCATTCACCTGGAAGGAACCATTGAGTAATCTAACACATAAGCACACCTTAACAAAGAAAATTATGTGCAACAATACAAATAGATTGTACCTCAAAGGATCATACAAGGAAAAAAAAATTTGCATGCACAAATATGCTCATTCAATGTTGTGCCTATTAATTTTGAGTAAAAGGGCAGCCTGGTGCACAAAGCTCCCGCTATTTGCCGGGTCCAAGGAAGGGTTCGATCACTTTGGGTCTATTATACATAACCTTACCTTACTTTTTTCACAGGAGGTTATTTCCACAACAATAGACAAGATGATCCTGATGGAGAGGTGATACGTGCAATAGGTAAAAAAGTCTCAAGATAATCCACCCCATATGTTTGGCTGAATCCCTTGACAACAAGTCTTTAGCTTATATCGCTCAACTGTCCATCTGATCTGTATGTAATGGTGTACACCCATCTGCAACCAACAACTGTGGCACCCTCAGGACATGGAATAAGATTCCATGTCTTCCTGATCTAAAGTGCATGCATCTCCTCGTCCATAGCGGCTTTCCATCTTGGATCATGTTGAGCCTAAACAAAATCTTTGGGAACAACTGCTGTGGTAATGGCAAGATGCAAACTGCTTATCTTTGTCCTGGAGATGAGATACAGTAGTATAACGAGAAATAGGATGAAGCGTGGTGTCAGGTCTCCTCTACACAATCTCCTCTCCATCTAACTCACCCATATCTGGTGGGGTAACAAGCTGAGCTGGTTCCTCATCTGTGATGTCATCTAGTTGTGATCTCTTCTGATATACCTGTGTCCTATATAGCCACCTTTATGGATGAACCTTCTTCTGAGAAGTAGGGAACCTTCTCAAAGAAGGTCACATCAGCAATAACAATATATCGCCTACGAACTAGGTCATAGCACCTGTAGCCCTTCTGGGTACTAAAATACCTAAGAAAGACACTTCGTGACACGATGAGCAAATTTATCTTGTATACCATAATTCCAACCAAAGTAGACACACCCAAAAACTCGAAGAGAGAGTGGACAAATCCTGTCGCAATCATGATGTATAACCTGGTAAGGAATCTGACCATAAAGTACTGAAGATGGTAATCTGTTAATCAGATAGGCTGCAGATAATATAGCATATCCCCAAAACTGCATAGGAACCTTCAACGAGACATCAAGGTCCTAGCAATATCAAGTAAGTGGAGCAACTTGTGCTCTGCAATTCCATTCTGCTTGGAACTGCACACACAAAATGACTGATGAATGATTCCCTTGGAGGGAAACTCTTCCTGCAAATCACTGTACATAAATTCTAATGCATTATCACTGTAGAAAACTCGAACAGTAGTACCATACTATGTATATATATCAGACAAAAACTGCTGAATAATGGTAGGAACCTCACTTCTGGCCTTCATCAAGAAAACCCAGGTCAACCTATTGTTGTCATCAATCATAACTGCAAAGTATCGGTGTCCACCAGTAATAGTAACTCTAGAGGGCCCCCAGACATCACAATGCACTAGAGAAAATGGCACAGAACTAACACTAGCATCTCTCCCTGGCTAGCTGCCCCTGTAGTGCTTCCCCAGCTAACAATCTTCACACTCTAAGACCAAGGAATCAAGTAGCAGTGGGTACATCTGACGTATCTTCTTCATAGAAGGATGCCCAAGTCTGTTGTGCCAAAGTAAGGGATCACGGGAAATAGCAAACAAGGTAGGTGTGTCTAAATAATATAATTCACCCCTTTCTATTCCACCACCAATAATATAACATGTGATTCAATCTTGGAAATAACAATGCCTTTCATCAAAAATAACATGGCATTCAAGATCTCCGCAAATTTTACTGACTGATAGAAGATTCATGGGAAACTCAAGAGCATAATATACCTATTCTATCTTCATCTTGGATGTAGCATCTACACATCCAACAGTAGGCCATTGGCTACCCACACATCATGAATTCCATGTAAAGGCACCGAATTCTTCAGGTGATCTTTGTCTCCAGTAAGATGAACGAAGGCACCAGAATCAATCATCCATGCACTTCTAGTCCTCTGTTTCCTTACGCCAATTTCGTCGGCTACAAATGCTAACCCAATCGAATCTGAACTTAATCTACTCAAATCAACTCTCCTCAATATCGGCGAGAGAAGACTCATCGCCATCGATGGGAGGCATGAGAGAAGGCTTATCACGCACTCAAAGCCACTAACAAGGCAATCACCAACATCAGTAACACTTGCTACTGGCAACCGCAAAAGCCAATTGGCAGCACCACCAAATTGGTGGCCACCACCGCCAACGACGACAGAGACTACCACACTGCACCGCTTGCGTTGCCACTGCACAACGCTGCGTCGCCTGTCCACGCGCCACCCATGGTGGCGGTGCCACCGTAGACAACATCCTCCATCATATCACCTTAAGTTGGTGATCTAAACATATTGTGGTGGATTTTTGGTGAGATATCAGAGCATTGGCCTCAGATCGGTGCTCTGAAACTGTGGAGAATTAAAAAATGTCATACTATAGTAGTAAAGTAGGAAATATTATTAATGACTCAAAGGAAAATACAAGGGAAGATTCACTTTAAATAGAGAGAACATATCCCAACATTTGGAAATAAAAGATCTTATCACTTAAGGAAATATCTTATCACTAAATAAATCTCAAACATTGTTTCATAAAACCTAATTACTAAAAATAGCAAACTATGATTCAACTTAATCTTTTGGACCACCATACCACCAGTCCTGAGGGTCCTCTATTGCCTGTCACATGACACTTGCTAACTCAACACATATGAATCGAGAAGAGGAGATTCTAGAGTTGGATATCAATCCCCTTGTCCAGACATTCAATAAAGTGAAGAAAATTCTGTGTGCACCTCCCTCAAGTTACGATGACTAGGGCTTCCACCCAAGCAGTGATTGAAGGAACAAAATGAAGCTTTTCACGGTTAAAGGTACTTGAAATCGAAGATCAAGGTTCAAAGATATTTCTAAATCTGACAAATCGTCCCCTTTAGTTTGAAGCAACCTCAATCTAATTAATCTATAAGCTGTCAATCAATCATATCATGTATGATCGATTTTCTAACAGAAATTTAACACAGATCTAATCAAATGGGCCAAATCAAAACCAAGCTATTTCCAACATTGAGTGAGATGGCTACATAGCTTTTTTACTTCTACAACATCTATCTTGGGTCATAATCAAACTTAGATCCAAATAAGCACGATTAGTAGGTTTTCACCAACAGGTCTCCCAGCTCTTTGTGCAGGCCTCCTCGTCCATCTCTCAACACATTCATGCAGAGGCATTAATAGCCTAAACCAGATTAATTCTCATTAACCTAATATAGTATTACTACACCAACCTGTCTTCTTGACAATCTATAGAAAGTTTATAAAGAAGATATGTAGCTGTCAATGCATGAAACTTTTTGATGTAAAGGAGCACCGATGAAGATCAGTGTGTTTTCTTGAATCCCCAGGCACCTTTTGGTAAATCATACATGTTTATTCTGCATATATTATAACATCTCATAGTAGTCAAGCAAAGCACCATAAATTCTATAAAGTTGGATTTCAATTTTTAAGTAGGTTTCATTACATATCTCTGAGAAAAACTTCTAGGACGAGACAATTCTGCAATGCACAAAAAGATCTGCAGCTTTCAAATGTAATTCTCCAATTTACCTGGACTTCTATGTCAGTCTCTGAACCTTGTGCACCACCGAGAGGTTGATGGATCATTATTCTTGAGCTGGGGAGGCTATACCGCTTCCCTGTGAGAATTTTGGTGTTAGAATATAGAAATTATTTTTTCACCAAAACCTTTTTTTGGAAACTTTTGGGATGGAAAGCAGTTTACCCTTAGCGCCAGCACTAAGAAGAAATGCGCCCATGCTGTTAAACAAACCACACATATAAGCAAAAGGTCAGCACTTGTAAATTTTGTAACCAATGAGCAGAAACTATACAGATACAGATAATATATGATGCTCACTTCAATAAATAAAACAAACAAATGCCACCTCTGAACCTACTAGATCAAAAAAGGGATTATAGAGATCGTGATTAGAGGCTTTGATTTATTTTATTCTCTATAGCCCGGTTGAAAATTCTTTGTTTGGGTTCTCCTTTGTATTTCTTTCTTTTATGAATTCCCATTTTCATTTTGCTTCAACATGCCTCTCTCTATATATAGAGGGCATAACCCAGTAATAATATTCAAGCATTCACGTCGTATCACAGTGTGCTAGCCCTTATTTCTTTAGCACTCGATTTTTTTTTTAATTTGGTGATGGACTTTCGTACTTGATGTTCCACTAATTCCCTCACTTTTCAGGGCATCACCACAGGATAGCCAATCCACTGCCACCATGCCTCTAGCAGGCCATTGGGCCACTGCCACCAGACTTAGCAGGCCTCAAAGGCACCTACAACTGCAACACCAATGAGCGGTCAACCTCTAGCAAGGCCGCTAGGCCTCCACAGCTTCCAACCATCGTCCATGTGACAACCACCAACCCTCCAACAAGGGACATCAGGCCCTCTATCAACGCAGTTGGACTTGCTATTGAGTCACAGCCCTTACTGAGGCTGCCACTCACCTTTCAGTAGGTTCACCAACACCAATACAGGCTCTACCAAACTTCCAACAGAATCACCCCTGTAACAACTGTTGCCCATCTACAGCCAAGATCGCCAAACCTCCGCAGACATCACCTGTCCTGCCACATCTCCAAAAGAGAAGCCTTTGCAGTTTAGCATGTAGGACTTCAGTGAACATTGCACCTCACGAGCCTCTCCATGTATTGATCTACGCATGGCTTCTGACCTAGAATGTCATTAAGCTAGAACCCCAACCCACAAAAGTGCAGGACTTTGGTCAACTCTTCTCTTTAAATGTCTCTTTAAAGCCAATGGACTTCTATACTACCATTGGGTGTAAAGGGGAGATGCACTGATCCCTCAGTCTTATATCACTTTTTTTTTGCTTCTTTTTTGGGGGAGACTCTTCTCTTTTTTGCTTCAATGGATTACAAAAACTGTCTCCAAGACAATTTCCACTATGTTGTCTACCCTATCATTCATCAAATCCAGAGATCTAATATTTAACTTAAAAAAACTAATTCCCTTCTACCCAAACCATGGCCGCAAGAAGAATGACCCAGGAGCTACCGCCCCCATCAATGCAAGGCAATGACATGGGAGTCGAGGCAACTGCTCTGGAATCGAGGCGACAGCACAGGAGACGAGGCAACACAATGAACCCCAATGTAATTTCTTCCGCTCCGCAAGGAATGAATAATCACCCTCTCCGATCCCTATATCAAGGAATAGCTATACTCAAAGAAGGGGCATCTCTTATCTTGTAAAATCACCCCCAAAGAGTGAACTATAGTAAAGAATTTGCGGGCATCACCCCCTCCCCAGACATACGTCATATTGACGAAACTGGATAACCAACACTTGTGTCTTAGTGTTGCGACTCCTTATCAGCTTTTCCTCTCTTACTTTCCTGTCAAGCTCACGCGGCTCGACCACATATAAGTCTCCCTCAAATCAAGTGTTGCACTAACTTACAAATTAATTGAGAAAACTCAGAGCTTTGCAAAGGGATCTATGTCTTTCACTAAATATTATGGAGCCCATCACAATCCATAGGATGAACAAGACCTACATCAGCCCATTAGTGAGCACATCTTGACCATGGTTACGCAAAGAGAAGGATTTTTTGTTGTCCAATTCCTCTCTATCCTTAGCCTGAATATGATTCCATCAAGGATTGACTGATGCCTGGTGAAGAACTTCTATTGATAGCCTCTACAACTGGATTTTATGTGCACACTTTGGCACCTTTGATTTTGTCAAGGCTCTTGTTTTAGTTGCCTTTGCTATGACAGATTATGGAGACCATCGTCACAGGCTCCTTTCTGCTCATGGACGTCGCTTTAGTCAGCCATTAAGCTGAGGTAAAAGATGAGATGATTCCAGGGGTTGTAGACATTATCATAAGACCAATCACAACTTAGATCATCGTTGGGAGAAATTTAGCTATCCTCAACCCCAGGCAAATCAATCTGTGACTGAAGGATCTAGCTCCTCGAATCCTGCTAATACTAAGGAGCATGTGACAATATCTAAGGAGGAATATAGTCTTTGTTGAGACTAAGGGACTCATGTGTCTTTTTTATTCTTTCTTGGGTCACTATGTAATTTACCAAAACTTCTTTAATATAAAAGAGAGGCTAAGGTTTTCTTTGAAGGCAATGCATCACTTTTCCTTTTCACATGGTATCAGAGCAGCGCTCCTATACCGATGCTCCAATATCTCACCAAATACCCACCCAAAAGATGTTTGAAGCCCCAACGAAAAGTTGATTCCATGGAAGAGAGGAGACATGATCGCAGTGGCAGCAGTGGCAACATGGGAAAAGAGGTTCCCAGCGCTGCCGCCCCCACTGCCATCCCTTCAGCCACCGTCACCCACGCTGCAGCACCCGCCTGGGCTACCGTCGTTGCTGCTAGCAGGTCCAACACTGCTGCTGTTGGCCTACCAACGACCCAGCAGGCCAGTGGGTGTGTGGCAACCCCTGTTAGGAGTGTTCTAATTGGTGTAATAAGTTCTCTCATGCCTCATGTGCATGGTGATGAGCATTCTCTCACCACAGTTGATCAAGTTCCTTCTCCCAAGCATGATGAGTCTTCTCTCGTGCAGAACAAGTGGGATTGGACAAAGGTATGCACGTGCAGCCCAAGAAGGTTCAAAGAAGAAGATGAGGGTCAGAGGAGTTTGGGTTGTAGACTCCAGCACCTCCATACATCTCACAGGGGATATGAAGATATTAGAGAATCACATTCACCCACGTGGGATCAAAGATGTTAGAGTAGCTAATGGGGCCACATCTCTAATCACAGCTGTTAAGAGTGTGCGAACTTCCTAAAACATGACAATCAAAGAAGTTCATTGTGCTCAAGAGTTTCCAATGAACCTATTATCTATGAATCGTATATGCAAGGACCTTGGATGTCATGTGGTGTTCGATGAGGATCATTGCCATTTTCATAATCGACAAACGGGAGAGATTTTAGGTGGGGTTATAAAGCAAGATAGTCTCTACTACCTAGAAATACCTACATTGTTTGTTGTAGCTGTGTCCATCGCCTCTGATCCTTGGCTGTGGTACAGGAGACTTGGACGTCCATCACTTAAAAAGATGAGACAGATGTATCCTAGATTGCCAAATTTTTTGACTCTGCAGTGTGAGGACTGCCAGCTTGGGAAGTATCATAGGAGCACCTACCCATGGAGAGTTTATGGGGTGAATGGTATTCTCTTTTCTTTAGTACACTATAATGTTTGGGGACTGTCTAGAGTTCCTACCCCTGGAGGGCATCGATATTATATTGTTATTGTGGATGATTACAGTTCTCTTACTTGGATCTTCTTAATGAAGATGCGCTTAGAAATCTCTCATATTATTCAGTAATTCTTATCAGAGGTTCAGACTCAGTACTCTAGTGCAGTTGGAGTTTTTCGCAATGATAATACCTTAGAGTTTATGCAACAAGATGTTCAGTCTCTTCTCCTCTAAAGGCATTATTCACCATACTTCCTGTACACACACGTCTCGGCAGAATGGTGTAGCTGAGCGCAAGCTTCGATACCTCTTGGATATTGCTAGGACCTTAATGATTCATATAAAGGTTCCTATGCAATTCTAAGGAGATGTCATACCTACTGTAGCTTATTTGATTAATCAGGTGCCTTCGTTTGTTCTTGGGAGGTAGATTCCTTTCCAGGTGATCCATCCAGATTGTAACAGGCCATTTGCTCTCCTACTGAGGGTCTTTAGGTGCACTTGCTTTATTCAGGCACATAGCAATCAAGATAAGTTTTCTCCCCGAGCAATCAAATGAGTCTTTCTTGGGTATTCCAGAACGCAGAAGGGATACAGGTGCTATAACCCAACTCACAGGAGATACACTCTTATTGTAAATGTTACCTTCTTTGAGAAAGTACCACATTTCTCAGAAGAAGGAACTTCTATTCAACCTATCTTGGAGGAGACATAAATTTATCACAGGAGATCACAGACTTCGTCAAATACAATGCCATGTCCTATATAGATAGATGAGAGCAGTTTAGATACAGGGAAGCATCCAATCCTGAGGAGGTCTAGCAGAGCGTGCACTCTTCACCCTATCTCATAGTATACAGGAGTTGCCCATCTTGAGGATGATGTTCGTCAGTTTGACTTTACTATTACTATTGTTATCCCTAACCTAGAGATTTCACTCAGGCCTCTCAAGACTCTAGGTGGAGTACAGCGATGGATGAGGAGATACAGACATTACAATCACGGAAGACATTGGATCTTGTGTCATGTCCTCCGGATGCTATAGTGATGGACTGTAGATGGGTTTACACCATCAAGTACAAAGCAGATGGGACAGTGGACAGGTATAAAGCCAGGCTAGTAGCCAAAGGCTTCACTTAAACCTATGAAATCGACTATCTTGAGATATTTTCTCCTATAGCTCATATTACTTCTATCAAGGCTCTTCTTTCTATAGCTATTGTCAGAGGATGGTTTTTACCTCAACTTGATATTAAAATGCTTTCTTATATGATGATCTATTTAAGGTGTACATGAGACAGCCACCAGGTTATAGCAGTTAGGAGGAGCTTGTTTGTTGCTTGAGGAAGGTCATATATGACCTGAAGCAGAGTCCTCGTGCCTAGTTTTAGAGGCTTAGTTCTGAAGTCGAGAAGATTGAGTTCCAGCGCTCTACTTCTGACTATTCTGTCTCCATTAGGAAGACTAGGTATGGTAATCATACTCTTGTTATTTTGGTTGTTTATGTAGATGACAAGGATGTGATTGCTCAGACCAAGTCCTTCTTACACTCTACATTTGTCACCAAGAACTTGGGTGATCTTAGATATTTTCTGGAGATTAAGGCTGTACAACAAGGATTGTGTCTTTCCTTGTCACAGAGGCAATATACACTGCAGATTCTTGAGGCTAATTTTCTTAGGACCAAGCCTTCTGCTATACCAGTTGAGCCTTTATTTATGCATTCTTCTGATGAGGATGATCCACCATATGAAGATATCACTCGATACCACAGCACAGTGGGACATTTACGATACCATACCATCACGAGACCTGATATTAGTTTTGCAGTGAGCAGAGCCAACCAGTATATGCAGTCACCATGATACAATCACTGACATGAGGTCTGCCTTATTCTTAAGTACCTCAAAGGGTCACCAAGCAGAGGGCTATATTACAAAGATGGTGGCAGTCTAAACATTTTAGCCTATTTTGATGCAAATTACGCTGGTCTGTAGATGATCAGTGCTTCACCTCAGGTTTTGCAATCTATTTTGGCAGGAACATTGTCTCCTGGAGGAGTAAGAAGCAGAGTGTTGTTGCTCGTTCTAGTGCAGAGGTAGAGTATCGGGCGATGGCCTAAGCTGCTTGTGAGATTATGTGGGTTGTCACTTTTCTACATGATTTAGGCATTCAGACCACCATGCCTGTTCCACTCCTACGTGACAAATCAACCACATATATTGCCTCGAATCCTATTTTTCATGAGAGAACCAAGCATATCAAGGTAGACTGCCATTTTATTCGTGATGCGGTCCTTGCAGGAAAGATTAGCACTCCCTATGTCTCCTTTGCGCTTCAGGTAGTAGATTTATTCACCAAGGCTTTAAAGAAGAAACATTCTGATTTTCTATGCAACAAGTTGAGTCTTGTTGATATCTACGCCTCAACTTAAGGGGGAGTGTTGAGACTAAGGGACTTATGTGTCATTTTTATTCTTTCTTTGGTCACTATGTAATATACCCAAACCTTTAATATAAAAGAGATGCTAGGATTTTCTTTGAAGGCAATGCATCACTTTTCCTCTTCAACAGTCTTTAAATATTAAATGGTCTATTGGAAGGTCCTACGTCACATCCACTCCTGTAAGCCTATTGGAAGGTCCTATGTCCCTTCCACCTCTATAACTACTAATGTGTCTATGACCACTATTTTATCACAAATAAATAATCACATTAGGCATTCCAAATGCATACTTAGGAATCACCTCACACATTATTGGTAGTACTTCACTTTTTAAGTCTCTTAGCTCTCCAATACTTTTTTACGATTGTCTTTAGCTGTTTTCTGTCACCTGTAATTGGTCTAGATAAAACATTGGTTATTTCACTAAACTTACACCATCAAACATCCTACATGCACCTCAATCTAAACTCTACTTTTTTTATCTATTAATCAACTTACTAAAACTCGTAACTCTATTGCTATTCCTTACACCACTCACTTTTTGTTGCAGGATCTCCTTATGGTGAAGATGATTGATTGGGAAATCGAGCAAGATGAACTTTACAACCTCTTTATCCCAGACCTACCTTCTACCATAATAATACCGAATCAACACATCATATTTCTACTGTTCACTAGCATCGAGAACTTGGACACTCAAGCTTATTTGTTCTCAATCATCAATCTCTAGATTTGGAGTTTATTGAATCTGTGGAGTAACTGGAGTTTGATGCTTATCAACTACGCAAGCATCACATTTTTGTTTTTGATCTTCAAGTCCGTAAGTGAGAGCACGTTCCATTTGCTTTAGTTCATAATGATTTATGTGATCCCATATGCATCCAAAGCATCGATGGCTTTATGTTTTTCCTTGTTTTGCTAGATGATTATATAGGAATTTCTTAGGTAGTAATGATTAAGGAAAAATTGAAGACTATATTGTAGAAGAGGTTCTTTTCTTGTGTAAAAACTCAATTCTCTACCAATATTCTTACTCTCCATTCTAATAATGATATGGAATTTTGCGAGCAATTCATCAAAAAAGTTTTCACTACTTTGAGAGTTAGTCACCAAACCTCATGCTTTTGGACGTCTTACCAAAATGGGATTGCTGAGAGAAAGATGCAATAGGATGTAAATTGCTGCTAAGGCTATCACGTTTAAGATGAATTCCAAAAATTACAAGGTTGATGCTGTTCCTAAAGCTTGTTATTAATTAATTATCTCTGGTTTCAAGAGGTAAATTCCTTTCTTTATCATGTGTCCTGCTGAAGAAGTTTTTTCATTATCTTCAAGGATTTCAGTTGTGTCCACTTTGTGTGTCTCTTTCCTGATGAGAAACATGCATTTCAGTTAGCGAAATTTATTTTTCTTGGGTATTTCAAACCCAAAAGTTATAGTCCAACTACTTGCAAGTAATATGTGAGTTTTTCTTTTTTGAAAAGGAAAAGGATGGCTACCGGAGGTTGGTAGTCATCCACTTTAATTAATAAAAAAAAGAGCCATTACAAGAACAGCATCCACAAATCAGATAAAGCCCAAGCCCCATTACAACATGCTCGACCAATAGTCTCTCCCCCTGAAAATGGTAACATTATGCTAGAGCCAGATAGACCACAGAACCACCACAACTATCACCCAAGTTGGGGATGGGAGAGAGGGAGGGTGAGCAAGTGAGTGGGTGTAGGCAAGAGCATGAGAGTGAGCGGAAGAAAGGTCGATGTTGTGGACCACGAGGCAAGGGGCACTATTTGGAAGGTGGTCACACGGGGACCACCTTCGTTGAGGTGGTCAAGGGCGCTGGTGGTGGTCCGACCATGGGTAGCAGTGCGGTGGCTCCACCGCAACGACTTGCTAGGGTTTAGCACTCGACCTGGAAGTCGAACAATCCACATGCTATGGAAGCAAGGGCTGAGGATGCGACAATGACAATGGTGAACAACGTTTTGAATGCCAGACCAGTGGCGGTCATTACAAAGATGATGGTGCGTGGAGAAGAGGAAGCGGTGGAGGAGATTTCGCGATCAGAGGAGGATAACCGCTCAAAGGATTTTAAAGAGGTGGGGGGGTCTTCTCAGGTCAGATCCATCTTGAATCTAATTCTCTCGAACTCGGAGCATGTGGAGTTCGCATGCAACTTCTATGGGCTACAGTGCCCCCTTCCGCGTGGGGAAAAAGGGGCTGCCCATCTCAAGTAGCCCTCTTCCCTCTTGGATACGCCTGGGTTTGAGGGGGAAGCGGTGGTCAACAACGATGGTGGATCGATGGGAGCCTTCCCCCTCTTGGCCAGCCCGGAAGTGGAGAGCGTCGAGGAAGCCATGGAGGTCGGTGAGGAGCAATCCCAGGAGCACGCTGCGAGCTCACTGTCGATGCTGGAAGGTCGGAGTGGAGGAGGATCAGAGGTGATCCACCTTGTTGGGTGGCTCCCTCGCATGGTGTGTGGAGGCCAGGGGCTCCGCTACATTCCAAGGTGGAGCTATCGGAACAAAGCCCATGGTGGGGGCCGTCCTCGTGAGGTTGATTATGGGTGAAGCAAGAAGGTCACCTCGCAACAATCCCTGCCTTCGACTATTGATGAGGTAGATGTTGGGCTGCAAGGAGGGACACTGTGGTTACCCAATGATGCGTGTCCTTTCTTGGAACATCAAGGGTCTCAACAACCCCTTCAAGAGGGCGGCTTTAGGGGGCTACATTAGGCAGTGGCAGGCAAACATCTTTCTGCTGTAGGACACGAAGCTGACAACTTGTAATGGAAGGGTGTGGAGAGAGATTGGAGACTCCTGGATGGAAGGTTTCTGCACCCTCAATGCGACAAGCCACTTCGGTGGCTAGATATTGGGTTGGCACGAGGATGTCTTCACTTGGGAGGATGGTTTCAGGGGAAGCCATGTCTCCGCCAGGCTTGTGAGGAGGTCTAATGGTTCCAGGATGACAATTACAGGTGTGTACGACCCGATGGAGGCTCAGGCGAGTGATGTGCTATGCGAGGAGCTTGCATTAGTTGCAGCGGATAGCTAAGGGCCCTCGTGGTTGATCAAAGGAGACTTAACACAGCATTACAACTTGATGATAGGCCTGATGGGCGAGGGAGGCGGGACCCCAACTTAGAACAATTTGTGGGGTTTGTGGAGTTACATGGCCTGATTGATTTGGTTCCTAGGTCTTGTGTGAACACATGGCGAAGTGCTGGGGGATAGAAATCCAGAATTGACAGATTCCTATCTAATGTGGAGATGGCAAAGGCCTTTCCCTTGGTTGATGTTTCTCCAATGGATAGGCCTTTTTCCAACCACACACCCCTGATGTGGAGGTTGAATGAAGGAGCATTCTTTGGCAGTTATTTCAAGTTTGAAAGGTCTTAGTTGATGGAGGCCAACTTTGATGACCACTTGAAAGAGAAGTGGTCTTTGGAGGAGGGTTCGGCAGCATCCAGGTTGTCAAAGAAGTTAGCTGCTTTGTGGTAATACTTGAGGGGGTTTAGGAACGACCTCAAGGAAGCAAGACTGAGAAGGAAATCCGAGGCATTGGTTTAGATTACCAAGCTTAATAAACAAGGAGATAGCGGTACGTTGTATGCCGAGGACAGGGAGAGTAGGGCGAGACACGCCTGAGTTGTGTAGGAGGAAGACAGGAAGGCTAAGGTTGATTGGAAGACAAGATCAAGACAGAAGTACTTGACAAAGGGGGACTCCAACACCAGTTTTTATCACTAGACAACATCGGCAAGGCGGAGAAGAAATTGGATTGACAGACTATTAGTGGGAGAATGTGGGAAGAGAAGCAGCAATTTTTTTTAGGGAATTTACAGGAAGGAGCAAGAGAAGCATGTGGAGGTGGTTGGGTGAGGACATGCAGAGCATTTCAAGGGAACAAGCGAAGGCACTTATGTCTGGCTTCTCAGAGGATGAGGTAGAAAAGCAATTTAGGGCTTTAATGCAAATGGATGCCCGGGTCCAGATGGGTTCCCAATTTTCTTCTAAAGGGAGTTTTGGTCACCGGTAAAGGATGATGTGATGCAAGTTGTGGAGGAGTTTGCAGTTGGGAATAGAGGATTCAATAGGCTGAATAAGTCTTATATTTTCCTCCTACCTAAGAAAGAAGGTGCGGAGGCCATTAAGGAGTTTAGGCCGATCACCTTGTCAAATGCTTCATACCTTATTGTGGCGAAAGTCCTTGCCAATAGACTTCATGGGCTGCTTGTTGATATGTTGTCAGTGCAAACGATTTTTATTCCCAGGAGGGGCATTTTGGATGGCTTCGTGGTGACTAAGGAGGCCTTGGCTGCTTGGAGGAGACTGAAGAAGACAGCTTTTTTGTGGAAGGTAGATTTTAGCAAAGCGTATGATTCCATTCAGTAGGACTTCTTGTGGACTTCCTTACAATGATTGAAATATTGTGATATATCGTCGATATATCACTATCAATGGGGTTGGGTGGTATAGATATCCCTGAATTATCTTTTTTCCTGGATATCAATGATATATTGCTGATACGGGGAGATATCACCGATATCTCAATGATATCACCCAGATATCAGGCGATATATCGCGATATAAGAGACGTTTTGGCAGGGGATCCGAAATATGAATGGGAGGTATGTGAGGCGTTGGCGGGAGGTTTTCTGAAATTTGAATGGGAGCCGTGGGGGCACGGTTTGCTAGAAACCACACACACACACATTTTTTAGGCATTTCTTTACGACGTATTACTCATAAAAATGTTAATTTTAAATATTTTTTAATATTTTATACCTTTTTGAGCAATTTCCCCGAAATTCACCGATATCAGCGATATATCCCTTTTTTGACTTGTCGATACGATATCGATATTTAAAACCTTGCTTCCTTAGTCTGGAGGGGCTTCCCTCAGGTCTGGACCGACTTGATGAAGAGATGTGTTATGATGTCTTTTTCGGTGCTAGTGAATGGGACTCGATAGGTGGATGGGTGTAGCCTAAGAGGGGGTTAGACAAGGCTACCCGCTTGCTCCAATGTTGTTCGTCTTGGCTGTTGATGCCTTAGCAAGAGTGACCGTCAAATCATGCTCGAGGGGGCTATTCAAGGGTTTCTTGGCAGGAGCAAGAGAGGAGATTCCACTTTTGCAGTACGCAGATGATAGTCTATTTTTGGTGGAAGGGTCCTCCGCGAAGGCAGGTAGGCTACGCATACTTCTGGAGTTGTTTGGTGAAGAGTTGGGGCTGCAGATTAATTATAAGAAGTCCAACTTTGTTTCATTTCATATAACAGTTGAGTAAGTGGTGGTCTTCAGCGATGCACTCAGGACCAACATGGGAACCCTGTCGTTATCGTATATGGGCCTACGTTTAACAGATAGACGCCTTCATTTGCAGGACCGGTTGTTGTTGTTGGAGAGGATGGAGAAATGACCATCGGGGTAGTCATTTAGGCTACTTTCGGGGGGGGAGGTTGATTTTGGTCAAGGTGGTTCTATCATCCATGCCAGCTTACTTCCGATCTGTGTTCCGGATTCCTCGTCAAGTGGAGAAAGAAATTATGGGCCTCATGCGTGATTTTTTCTTGTCAAATCTTGGAATGGTAGGGAAGGGGACGAGGCTGGTGTCCTGGGAGGAGGTTTGGAGACCCGTGCAAAAGGGAGGACTCGAAGTCAGAGGTGTGGAGATTGTCAATTTGAGCCTTCTCACGAAGTGGATTGCCAGGCAGGAGCAGGGACTTTTTGGTGACACTCGAAGAGTACCATGGCTCCATTCTCTCTTGGGGGCTCTTAAGTCTCCTAGTCATGGGGCATCACATTTCATGCGAGGGTTGGCGATAGGGGTGCCGAAGGTGCGAGATTCTCTCCTTACATGGGGAGACGAGGACACATTCAGGTTCTGGATGGATGACTGGCAGGATGGTGGTTTCTTTTGTGACAGGTATTCACGCCTCTTTTCACGAACTTTGAATAAGCAACGATAGGAAGCTACTAAGACGATGCATGGTGTCCCACCTTTGACGGGGTGTTGTCAGATCAGAGGTGTGTGGAATTCCAACACTTGGTGTGTGATCTGAAGGGGTGGGAACATAAAGGGGCAAAGGAGAACGTTCAGCATCGTTTCTTTTTTTACCCCTTTGCTACACAGGTGTGGAGGATGGTGGGGATTGACTGGATTGCAATGAACAGCTTCAAGGGGTTCTGGTCTTCGTTTAGGAGAGGCATTGTCAATGAAGGTGGTAACATCTTCAAGTTGAAGGAGAGGGCAAAGGTGCTAGTTGTGCTATGGGGCATTTGGCTAGGAAGGAATCGGGTTGTTTTTAGGGGTGATAAGCCATATGTGGAGAATGTTATTTGCTCCATTTCCTCCCAGGTGGTGTTCTGGGAGTTTGCTTTGTAACCTTGGCAATGGCCATGTGATATTTTCTTTTAAGTAATGAATCTAGGTGGTTATCATATGGATAACCACCCTTCACGTTTCAAAAAAAAAAATTATCACCTAAGTTTAAGAGTGTTAGTCTGTATCCCACTTCTAAAGGAGCGCCAGAAACCATCCTCAGAAGACAACTCAATTCCAAGAAGATATGAGGCCTCCCAAATTAAGACAGAGAAGTCACACAACTAAAAAAGATAGGGAATGTGTTCTTCACTACAACCACATAAGTAGCATGTAGCATCGTAACTCTCCACCCACCACCTCCTTCGCTCTTAGGGCATGTTTGTTTCATGGTAATCAGAGGAGGAATGGAATGGGAAAGCTCCTCTTGATTCCTTTCCCTCATTTGGATCTCAACTATAACACAGGAATACCTTTCCAAGTATTATTCAATTCTCATGAGAGGGAATTTCTAATCCCACCACACCCCCAAGGAGTTCAAAATCCATTCCCCCCGTAATCGTCTATCCCTTTCCACAAACATCATTGTTATTCCTCCCCTAAGATCGGTGCATCAAAGGGCAGCTTATTTTAGTATTTTAATTTCTTTTGCGTAAAAAAACAAACTAGTAGAAATCGGTGTTTTGCCACAATTGGATGCTCTCTCCTCTCATGTACGGTGGCCCCTTCCTTTGCCCCTCATGTGTAGGTAATATATTTTAAATAATGGCACCATTTTAATTGGATGGATTCCTCCATATACGATGTTTTTTATTTTTAAACAAAGACAACCCACATCAGTGTTGCCGTGCTGTATCCGATCAGTAATTGTGTGAACATATGTGTATGTTTGACTTTCTTTAAAATAATATAATTATGATTTTTTTAAATAAGCAAATCTATACAAAAATAGGCTCTGTGCCAATAGATTATTGAGTTCCCATGCTCCCCTTCAAAACAACTTATACCAGTCACATATTTCGCTAAGAAATATGTATATCATAAACTCAATCTTTTGTTAAGAAATATGTATATTGAATCTTTTGTT
This sequence comes from Thalassia testudinum, assembly GCA_037157565.1. Taxonomy (NCBI): domain Eukaryota; kingdom Viridiplantae; phylum Streptophyta; class Magnoliopsida; order Alismatales; family Hydrocharitaceae; genus Thalassia; species Thalassia testudinum. The sequence goes on from JAZHRO010000036.1 coordinate 142,999,831, forward strand.
AAGAAATATGTATATCATAAACTCGATCAGATCCTTAGTGGGTAGTTCGAGCTTTCAAATAATATAAAAAAGCATATATTTCTTTTCAAAATTCTCCCAAATGATGAGAAAGAAAGCTTTGCTAGACATTTTTTAGATTAAATTGTTATGAGTTTATATTTTTTAAATTATCTCAATGAATAATGTAGTTGAATTCTTATTGCTGAGGTATTGATATTTCATAAATTAGCCTTCAATGTTTTTCATATTTATTGGTTTGCTATTATGTTCGGATAGACATGTTAAATTTGAATTGGTGTAATATATATAAAATAATGTCCTAAATTGAAATATTTCTTTAAATTTAAGGGCTTCTATGTAAATTAAAAATATTTATTTCTTATTAATGGATTAACCTGTAAATCACTCAAATTTTATGTTAAAATTGACAATTATCATATTTTTAAAATTGTATTGGGTCAAATATACAAAAAAAGGTTTTGATTTCATTCATCTCGATAACTGATCCTATCAAACAATTGAAAGGAATTAGATCCATCTTTAACAATTCCATTCTTAACATAATCTAAACAAGGAAATGAAATTAACCATTCCTTTCCATTCCTTACCTCATTCCATTCTATACTTGATTCCAATCCATCTCCATTCCATTGCTACGAAACACACTCTTAGTAACAAGATCATTCCTCCTTAGAAGCCATAAGAACGTGTTGACCTTCAAAGGGATCTTTATTCGCCAAAATAACCAACAATCCTCGACCAACTCATTTGCAGGTGGCCTATGACCCCTCAACACCTTGTAGGCCTTTGTAACCGTAAAGTGCCCCTTATTCTAAACAAGACGATCAACAAAAACGAGGTTCAAGCAAAAATCATGTAGAATAGAAAGTAGCAACTATAAATCCTAAATACGAGCCTCTAAAGGGCCACCACCAAACGTAAGCGAGCAAGAGCTAGAGACACCGTCCCAAACATCCTCCATCTTACAGTGTTTATCGTCCACTAGCCCAAAAAAAGTCTAGGTGTCAAATCGACTAGCCTTTATCCAATCATCCATCCAGAGTCTAAGCATTCTTTCATTCCCCAGGCTTCAATGAAAGAAAGGTGACATCCTTGCATGACCAACACCAAGGCTCTCCATAAAGCAAATGCACCGCACAAAATCACTGCCCTCTCCCAGAAGAACCACTTCATCATATTCTCTAACACGTATCACCTTCTGTAGCAGCCTAAGAAGCGATAAGTAGGAAATAAGAATACCTGATAGGATTGCTTTAAGCAACACGAGTTGGCCTCCTCTGGATAGCAACCTCCCACTCCAAGTGCACAATCTCTCCCTGATATGCTCCAACAGAGGCTCCCAATCATGCAAGGTAAGCTGCTTGCCTTTCAAAGGCAACCCCGAACAGACAAAAGGTAAAAGACTTGTATCCATGTGGAGAGCTTGTGAAGAGGCCACCACTTTATCTTCTGCCGTGTCGAAAGGAACAAAAGCAGACTTGTTACGGTTGACCACTAAACTAAATATCTTTCCAAAGATGCTAACAAGTGCAACCACACTCTCGGCCTTTCTCCTTTCCTCCTTAATAAGGAACAAAGTGTCATATGCATACTACAAAATAAGTGTCAAAAGTGACCCATCTCCATGCAGCGTAAAGTTAGAAAAAGGCCCCCTCAACAAGCATTGAAGGGCCATTGCCGCCAATGTGTCCACAATGTTAAAAAGAAGTGGTGCCAAAGGATAACCTTGCCTAACACCTCACTGAGACTGCGTCCATAAACCACTCAGCTTGTCATTAATCAACACAGAGAAAGAGATTGCCATAATACATCTCTTCATCCACTGAATCCACTTCCTTGGAAAATGATGTCTCCTGAGAATCTCCCATAAATACTCCTAAGAATTAGTCAAAAGCCTTGGAGAAATCCACCTTCCATAAAAAAACATTCTTCCGCATCCTCTGCCATGAAGCCACCATGTCCTCAACAAGAAAGAAGGTTTCCTGTAAAAATCTCCCACCAATGAAAGCAGGCTTCATGGAGCTAATCAACTGCGAAAGAACAGATCGTAGCCCATTAGCCAGCACCTTGGCTACAATTAAATAGACTGCATTAGACAAAGCAATAGGTTTGTAGTCATCTATCCCCTCTATGTTAGGATTCTTTGAAAGTAGGAAGAAATAAAAGTTATTCAGTTTCTCAAAATGCCATTTCTCAACGAAGAACTCCCGGATCATCGCCAAGAAGTCATCTTTAATCACCTCCCAGAACTCCCGATAAAAGATAACCTGAAGGCCATCTGGTCCTAAGGCCCCCTCGGCCTTTGACCCATGCATAGCTTCGATCATCTCATTCTCCAAGACATCCCTAATGAGATCACTAAGTAATATGTGAGTATTAAAGCCATTCTTTAAGAATGTGCCTCTCTAGTCTGCTGTAGGAAGTAATTTCTAGGAACCACTTCCTATATCAGCATATGCCAAGATTCTATCTACTCCTTCCATGCCATATCCACCGCCAGCATTAACCCTACTACCATCACCTCCATCATCAAAAACAAAGCCAACTTCCTCCTATGAATTTATTAGCACGAGCATAAAACCAAATCCACTTTCTCACCTACTGAAGAACATTCTATTAACATCCTAAATCTTGATTCGGTCCCTACATCATCATCTTCAAAGGATTCCGACTTTAAGCTAAGTGATGTGTTGGATGTAACTATTGCCATTAAGAAGGGAACTTGTCCATGTATTAATTATCCTATATCTAGCTTTATGTCTATCTCTTACTTGGGTCGTACAACACAACAGGTTGCTCTTTCTATCGACAATATTCCTATTCCACATTCTCACATGGAAGCTCTTCATTCTTGTTCATGGAAATCCACCATGCTAAAAGAAATGTCTGCACTATAATCTAGAAGAACTTGGGAGCTGGTCAATATGCCTCCTACTCCTAGAGATGAGACAACTTGTTGCTAATGGATTTTTACTTTCAAATACTTGCCTGGAAGTTCTATAAAAGGATCTAAAGCAAGTATTTTGGGGAAGGACTATATGCAAACCTATTGCTCATCTTTATTCGGTGGGAATCCTACTTTTATTGCAACCTCTTGAGAATCATGTTATTGTATCCTTTTGTTTCTTATAGTTTGTGGACCTCTCTATATTTTAACCAAATCCTCTATATATTGAGGATTAGGGTTTCATAATAAACTAAGTCACTCATTTCTTCTAACTTGGTATCAGAACGGCGATCCTATGCTAGCGTTTGGTGCCCTCATTTTCCCTCTTTTTTTCTACACCAAATACCAAAAATTTTAAATTTTTTCCTTTGAAAAACCTTCTTCCTAAGGAAGAAATCGTTCTACCAGAGACTCATCCACAACCCATCCGCTACCACCAACCTCCGGCAGGGTTGCATTCACAACCCATCCGTTGCCACCGATCTCCAGCAAGGTGTTGAACCACTACACACCCTCTAGTGATCCCCTATTGACCACTCGACCTCATCACCAACAAGAAGAGACCCCCCGTTGGTCTCCACCGACGGCACTTGAAAACCTAGCAACACCTAAAGGTTACTGCTAGGGCCCTCGCCAATCGGAACCTCCACCAACAGGGTCACCTGATGCCACTCCATGTCGGCGACTAATGTCAAAGCATCGCCAATTGGCCAATGAAGTCCCAATTGGCCTCGTTTTGGTCTAAAATTAGATTTTTTCAATCCAATTTCATGATGTAAGTCAACCTGGAACATTTTTTTCTAGCATCTCAGGGCTCTAGTTCACGCAAGAGATAGCTTCTTCGGATTCTTTGGATGTCACATCGGACATGACAGAAACTGGGGTATACAAGAACCTATTTTCTGGTCCAATAATCAACTTGGACGAGACTAACTACCCACAATGATCTCAAACTTTCCTTATGACGTGAAGGGTCACGATGAAAAGCACATTCTCACAAAACCAAAGTCCAATGAGAAGAGAGCCAAGTATGCCACATAGAAGGACAACACAATTGTGCATGCTTAGATAATGAACAGTGTTATTCCCTGGATTGGCGATGAAATCATGTACTACTGGACAGCAAAAGAGATGTGGGATAGTTTGCAAGATACATATTCCCATGAGAAGAACTCAAGCCGAGTCTTCCAAATTTATAGTGAGATGACAGGTCTTTGACAGGAAAGGAAGACATTGTCATGATACTATTCCACACTTAAGACATTGTTTGAGAAATAAAAGGCATGTTGTCCTGTCTACACTTGTAAAACTCAAAGAGCATATACAAAAGAAGCAACAACCCTTCAATTTCTTGTAGGCCTTAGGCCTGATTACTCATTTATATGGGCTCAAATGTTGACAATAGCAAATTTACCTACTCTAGAGAAGGTTTACAATTGCATGAGTTGTCTTATGGTACCCCTAACCGCTAAGGAAACTAATTCTCAGATGTCTGCACAGTCAGTGAATTATAGCGAAGGTCGGGGTGGCCATTCTACGAGAGGACATGGACATGGTCGCACCTCACAAGGTAGAGATCGCCTCATCTTGCACATTTTGTAGCAAAATTGGTCATAGTGAAGAATCTTGCTAGACAAAGCATGGGAAGCCTCCTACTCATAAAACTGTTGCAGCAAACTCTTCTGCGGAGATGGTGACAGTTGCATATGCAGAGTACGATGACCTTCCATAACGAATATCTCAGATGTCAGCCACATCATCTGTTAACTCACAACCTCACACTACTGCATTTGCCAATCCACCAGATACAATGGTTGTGATGTTTGCACAATCTCCTAATTGTGACCTTGACCGGTTAGTGGACTCTGGAACTTCTCGACACTTATGTGGTGATCAGGATAGTTTTTCCACTATCAAACATGTTCTGCAAGGATGGTGACTAACGGTCAATATTCATCAATTACCAGCCAGGGGGATGTCCACCTTATCCTAAACATGAGACTAACAAATGTTTTATTAGTCCCTGATTTTTTTATTAACCTACTTTCTGTTAGTAGGATAAAAAAGGAACTCAATTGTAAAGCTGTGTTTAATGCTGCCATAGGTGTTTTTCAAGATGCTTTGACCAGGAAGACAATTTGTGGTCATAAGGAAGGTGTGTAGCACCTACTTAAGTCTCCTTATGCCAGTCATGTTGTCTCCTCTACCACTTCATCAAGTCATTTATGGCATCTCTGGTTGGGTTATCTCCTGTTAGTCAAACTTAGGCATGTGATTCCCTAGCTTTCACTTGCAGCTTAAGTTGACTATGAAGCGTGTCAACTTAGGAAGCATCACAGGAATTCTTATCCGCCCAGTCAAAGTCTTAGGTCAAAGTCATTTTAATTACTTCGTATAGATGTTTGGGTCACAGTCATACTACTAATAGACTAGAATATCATTATTATTTGATTATTGTTGATGGTTTCTCCCGTTTGTCGTGGATCTTCCCGTTGAAGTCCAAGTCTAATGTTGATCTTGTTGTTAAAAAAATCATAGTGGCAATAAAGACTCAATTTGGTGCCAACGTGAAAATTGTTCCTTCCGATAATACCTTAAAGCTCTACACTCATTTTTTACACAACTTTCATTTTTCCCAAGACATTATCCATTAAACAACTTGCCCTCACACTTTTGAGCATAATAGTGTTGCTTAATGCAAGCACCAACATATCTTTGATGTTGCCAAGGACATGCTTATTCATTATAGTGTTCAATCTTTATACTAAGGATATCCTCCTCTATGCTCAATAAGCAAGTTCCTATCAAGATTCTCCATCTTGATGCAGATTTTTTCGTTGTCCCACCACGGATCTTTGGTTGTGTTTCCTTTGTTCATGTGTCGAGTGTAGGTAAGGACAAGTTGCCTCCTCGAGCTGTAAAGTGTCTTTCTAGGTTATTTTAGAAATCAAAAGGGATATCGATGCTATGACCCCATTTGTCGTCATCATTATGTTAGCACTGATGTCACCTTTCATGAGTCTATTTCCTATTTCTCTATTATTAGGTCCAAAGTTAGGGAAATGAAGGAGAGCCTTGGAAGACATTGTTGTGACCATTCCTGACAATGCTATGATGACCAGTTTCAACGCACTTACACCTGTTCTCCTCCCCCTTCTGAACCAATACCACACATCTCCCCTCATGTAAGCAATGAACATGGTTCCATTGACAAAAGTGTTCTCAATGATGTACCATCATAGTTCACAGGTGGAAGTACAATTAGCTGAGGTGCAACCAACTATTACAAAGGGCTTTAATCTTCCTATTTCATTGAGGAAGACACCGCGTAGCTGTACAAGGCACACTATGTCTAAGCATGTCTCTCTGACATGTCTTGGGCCTACTTTCAAACAGTTCTCTCTAGCTTTGTTAACTATGGCAATTCACACTACACATTAGCAGGCTCTCCTAAATCCTAGGTGGCCGCGAGAAATAGAGGAGGAAATGTCTACCTTAATTTCCAGAGGCACCTAGGATCTTACTAAGTTACCAATTTGTAGTACTGTTGTTGGTTCCAAATGGATTTTCACGGTGAAATACAATCCAGATGGCTCAGCAGAACGATATAAGGTGTCTTGTAGTGAAAGGGTTCACTCAAATCTATAGAGTGGATTTCTTTGATACCTCCTTTTCAGTAGCCAAATTACCGACAGTGCACATTCTCATCTTAATTGCAATGCAATACAATTAACCCCTCCATCAACTTAATGTTAAAAATGCATTCTTATATGGAGACCTACAGAAAGTGTTACATATGCAGCAACCTCCTAAGTTTGACTCTCCAGAGGAGTGTTTTAAGGTGTGCAAGTTAAGGAAAGCAATATTTGGACTAAAGTAGAATTCTCAGACATGGTCCCAAAAGTTATCTGAGGTAGTTGAGAATCTTGGATTCAAACGATCATCAACAAATCACTTTCTATTTGTACGAAATACTTCTCATGGAACAATCGTAATGCTTGTGTGTGTTGATGACATTATTGTTACAGTTGATGACTCTAAGGGGATCTCCGATTTAAAAAATTATCCTATTAATCACTTTATGATCAACGATTTAGGACCACTCAGGTATTTTTTAGGCACTAAAGTTGCTAGAAGCGAGCAAGGTATTGCGCTGTTTCGGAGAAAGTATTCTATGGGCCGCCTGTAGAAAACTACCATGTTGGATGCTAAATGTGCATCTAATCCTATGGATCCTTGAGCTTACTTACATGATGATACTACAACTCCAGTTGACACTCAACAGGAACCTTGTTGGCAAGTTATACTTAATTATTACATGCCTGGATATCTCCTTTGTTGTTGGGAAACTTAGTCAATATATGGATAGGCCAACAAAGTTGCATTGAGATGCAACCATGATGGTTCTCAAGTATCTTAAATCATCACTAGGAAGGAGACTCTTGTTTACCAAGGACTCCTCATTAGACATCATTACATATACAGATGTAGATTATGCAGGCTACCTCAAGGATAGGAAGTATCCCACTGATTTTTATCTTACCTTGTTGGTAATCTTGTGATGTGACACAACAAGCAGGTTGTGGTTGCACAGTCTAGTGCTAAATCGAAGTAACGTGCCATGGCATAAGCTAGTATTGAGGTGATGTGGATTCGCTTTGTCCTTGTAGATCTACATATTCAGGTGCCACCAACTATGGAGATGAGATATGACAACAAAGTTGCCAAGTATATCGCAAGTAATCCCATATTTCATGAGGATCAAACATGTTGAAGTGAACTACCACTATACCAGATATTTGATTCAGAGAGGGTTCCCACGTACCACTCATGCTAGTTCTAAAGATCAAACTGCAGATGTTTTTACCAATGCGGTTCCTAAGTCCTTCAATAGATGTAGCACCAAGCTGAGCACGATTGACATCTATACTCTAACTTATGAGAGTGTTGAGAATCATATTATTGTATCTTTTTTTTCTTATTTCTTATAATATGTAAACCTCTCTGTATTTTACCCAAATTCTCTATATATTAAGGATCAGGTTTCGTAATAAACTAAGTCGCTAATTTCTTCTAACTCCAATTCTAATGGCATCTAAATCAATGAAAGATCTACATATTGGGGAAAGAGATCTATGAGCTCAAACATAGTCCTAAGCATGCTTGATAAGTTTAGCTCAGCAGCTCAAACCTATGCCTTCTCTAAATCTTCAGTTGATCACTTTGTATTTACTGTACACAGATATTCAAGCTCAATATGTCCGTTGTCTTTGTTGACAATCATCCTTTTGACTAGAAGTAATTGCAGATACTAAGAAGCTCCTTCCATCATAATTTTTCAACAGAGATCTACATATTTGAGCATCTGTATTTAAGAAGCTCCTTCCATCCTTTGGTGTGCTTTTCTATATAACGAGGCACAAGTTCTCAATAATATTCGAGCATTTGTATTTACAAGGCAGAAAAGGTGATAAGCTGGCAGCCTAAACCTCCAAATTAACCCATCAAGCTTGTCAGCATCTCCTAGGACTAAAGAAGCTATTTGCTCAAGATGAACACCCTTCCTAGCAAACAAACACCTCTAAAATATCTACTAAACAATAGTTTATACTTTTTCTTTTATTTTTGAGAATGAATAGTTTATACTTTCAATCCTAATATATAGCCTCAAGGCATGCTAAGCACCCTAATTCCTACGACTATGAGGTTTGGGCTGCAAATGAGAGAAATACTAGCCGTAGTTTGGCTGTTGTAACAACCCTTTTAGACCAAACTCTATCTTACAAGTCACCACACATATATGCATAGTGAGGGACACAATAACAATTCTGAGAAACATTTTGCTTCATCACTGTCACCAACTACACTGTCAATACATGGAAAAGAAACAAAGACCAAGCCAATCTTGAGATTTTGCAGGACAATATGCAGTCCATTAGGATATAGTCATGTTTAAGGACATGTAGATTTGCAATTTTTTAAGGACAAGAGAACATTGAACTCTCCATGACACTATAACAATAGCCAACTACGCTGCTGATGCAGAAATATGGAAAAACTACCATAGAGCACATGCCATCACCAAAAGTGAAAAATTGGAAAGATCACAAACCTTGCTGCCAGTCCAACACAAACAGTAGAAACATCAGGGCGGATGTGATTCATAGTATCAAATATCGCCATTCCTAATCAAGAGTGAACAACCAAGTTATTCATAGTATCAAATTATTTTTTATGCATCGGAGTCATAAAAGTGGGCATTATTTTAAAAGCTTATGGTAAGCAGTTCATGAAAGAGGTACCTGCAGTGACTGAGCCTCCTGGAGAGTTTATATACATGATGATATCCTGTTAACAGTGGAAATGCATTAACTGTTGTTTGAAAAAACCCAAGAAGATCTACCATCTGAAATGCAAGAGTATCCATTTACATAAATATGTGCAAACTTGAGTTAAATCGATAAACTACCAAGTGATGAAGGCTTTCTAATTGAGCTTAAGCATTAGATATCAAGTTTTCCGCTGTCCACTCAACTGTGTATCTTGATATGGCCCTAACAAAGGAAGATCAAACTCAGGTTGACTCGGCAAATCTCACAACGAGAATAAGGAGATTGGATAGGATTTGCATAACCCCAACACTCACAAAGAGGAAAAAAAAGACGACAACAACAATTGGAGATGGTTCCTAGACATTGAACTTCTTGGATCCATCAGCTCCAAATATAAATGGGTCCATGGGGACAATATAGAAATCCACACTTCTCCCTACTTTCTTTTTTGCTTGAGGGTACCTCTCCCTACTTGCCTCACCTCATTCTCTACTCTCTCGAGGATCTAGTGTGATTGACGAACCATACAAAGATGTCCACAAGCATCTTAGATTTGTGGAGAGGCAAGGAGGATGATTGTCGCAACTGTGTTTAGAAACATGCAATGGTTCACCGTTACAGAAAACACAAGTAGCTTCCTTTTCATCCTGTTAAATCCAGTGCAGGTATCACGAAAAAATAGAGATGAAGAGCTGAAAAATACAAGTCATCCTACTAAAGCCTAATGCCGGAGAGGCAGCATGTTGGTGAACTTGCTCTAACTGATGCTTTCATTCTATTTTCAAAAGCACTCATGCTTTGGCTCATCCCTACCGCATACTACTGCTGCCAGTTCAAAGATTTTTCTGTTCCTCTTCATCAGGATAATATGTTGAATGATGAACCTAATACCCACACTGGCATTCTGGCCAATTTCAATACATCAGGAATGGAAATGAAGATGTTGAGGGAGTTCTTGATTGTGTAACACTTATCATAACCAGTCACTTTAACATACTATATAGTGCATGCACGCATGAGTGGATGGATGTATAAGATAGTTTTTTAGATATAACAGAATTTTTTTAAAGAAAATATCAAATAGATGTGTGAAAGAAAGGGGCACAAACAAATTTCCATTCATACATGCATAACAACATTCAGGAATTTACAATTAGCAACTAGGAAGCAAAGGAGGCCATGAATATCCAATTAGGCAAGATTGGATTTCTCAAGAACAATGTTGCACTGAACTTGAATTCTGCAAACATATAAAGATGGTAAATCTCTGAGTTGAAAATATAAAGTTCCCAGAGTTCTTTATCATTCTCAACGAAAAATCATCAAAGAACCGAACAGGCTCAAGTAAGTCAACCTGATCCAATTTGGCTTGGGACAATTACAGACAGATGAGTCTGATCCAAGTCACCTGGCTCTGAAGTTTTTTTGTCCTTGTTGCCTACATCTTACACTTCACAACTATGTGGTTTCCCCAAGACCTTGCTTGTAACAAATTAATAATTCCATATAGTTAATTGTCTTTAACTGCAATGTAATTAGTAATTTAATCTGATTTTATTAATCCTAGTCTCGGTTTAATCTTCAACTTCCCATCAATCAAAGAAATGGCCCTTGTTTCCTTTGACTTAGCGACAGAACTAAAGCATGTCATAATCATCAAAGGTTGTATGAATGCTGCCTGTCTGGAATTTCAGTTAAAATGTGCTACTCGTCTTTGAGAGGGAGAAGTGCTGCTTTTTTTCATCCAAGTTCGAAGGCATATGAGCAGCATAAGCTTGAAAAATCCATTCCGTTGTATTCTCTAGCAAAGCAAGTGTTTTCATTTCATGCTTTCTGCCGTCCAGACTGGTCAGAGAACAAAGGAGACCAAATTGCAGACTCCTAAGAATGTCACGGAATTCAGTTAGTTTTTTGTTTTATTGTTGCTACGTATTACTTTCTACTTTTATTTCTTCATGTGATTCTACTTTAATTTAAACTCACCTCTCAGGTAGGATTTGAGTATAAGTTAAGTTGATCATTCTTTCCAACTTGAAATCAAAGTGGTGGTCTTACACCAAAGTCCTAGGTACCACCACCCAAAAAGACCTCCAACCCTTCCATCGTTCCCCTTTCTCTCTCTTTTTCCTTGCCACCGGCAGGTTCTCCTCCAACCCAGTCAGCGGTAGCCACCACCAACAGCGCCTCTCCAACCCATGCGACGGTTTCTCTCCCTCCAACCCAGGTGCAACAGCGATAGCCACCACCAGCATCACCACTGGTGATGGTCAAGGTACCCAGCAGCACTGCTCAGACCTGCCAGATCCTCCCTGTGGTGCTGGCTGGTGCACCCAAGGTGCCACCCAACCCAGCTAGGCCCCTGTTGACATCACCCAACCCTGTTGGGCTTTTTTTTTTTGGGGGCTACCAGCCTGATCTGGGTGACTGTGCAGCACCCTTAGGTGCCCCCCTTCGTCAGATTATGATATGAAAATTTTTCAAGCCCATCTCTTCACCAGATTGATATGATTTACCCCTGATTCAATGAGTTGATTGAAAGAGTTCAAGTTTATTAGAAATCCTAGACCTCTTTATATAGAGAGAGACCAAATGACTAAAAGTACATGAATGTCCCTGAATGACAAAGACTATTATAGCCCTCACAATAAGATGGAACAAAATAAGCTAAAATACACCAACACTCCTCCTCAAGCTAGAGCGTAGATATCTATCATGCTCAACTTGGACATACAAGTATCAAATGAAGATATGGCAAAGGATTTGGTGACAAATATTCTCCGTTTGCTCCTCAGATGCAACAGAAGCGGTGTATAACAGCTCCTTCTGAATAATGTTCCTGGTATGGTGAAAGTCAACCTCAACATGTTTTGTCCTCTCGTGAAATGCTGAGTTATTAGCAATGAAGGTGACTTCTCTATTATCATAACTCATCTCCATGGGACTAGAAAACTGCACCTGCAGATCAACAAGCAAGGATCTGATCCACATTATCTCAGCAGTCGTCTGAGCCATAGCTCTGTACTCAAACTCGACATTGGACCTCGCAATTGTACCATGTTTCTTGCTCCTCCATGTGATCAAATTCCTTGCTAAGAAGGTGCAGAACCTAGTAGTGGATTGGCGATCCACGTGACATCCAGCATAGTTTGCATCTGAGTATTCAATCAATGTTATAAAAGACCCCTTGGAGAAGAAAAGATCCTTCCCATGAGCCTTCTTGACATATCTATGTACCATCAATGCTGCATCCCAATGCTATCATGTTGGCTTGGCCATAATTGACTCAGTCGCCCAACTGCAAAAGAGATATCTGGTCTTGTGATAATGAGATACAATAGTTTGCCCACAAGCTGTCTATATTGTCTACTGTCCACCACATGTGCATCCTCACCATAAAGTAGCATCTTAGGGTCCATAAGAATATTGGCCTCCTTGGACTCAAACATACCAACCTCCTGCAAAATATCTAAAGCATACTTCCTCTGAGACAAGACCACGTCCTTGTTACTGCGAGCAACCTTGATTCAAAGGAAATACCGTAGGACCCCCAAGTCCTTCATAACAAACTGTTCTGCCAGGATGCGCTTGACCTTAGCAATGCCCTGCTCATCATCCCCTGTGAGAATCAAATCATCAACATAAATAAGAAGTACCACAGTACCTTGTAGAGTCCTGACAAAGAGTGAAAAATCAGTTGTTGATCTCCTAAATCCAGCTGCTTCAAGAACTTGTGACAACCTCTGAAACCAGGCTCTGGGACTCTATTTTAGGCCATATATAGCCTTCCATAACTGGCATACACACTCTCCCTGTCTCTCAAAGCCAGGTGGTTGCTACATATAGACTTCCTCTTGGAGATCACCATAAAGGAAGGTATTCTTGACATCTAGTTGATACAAGGGCCAATCCAGCTGAACTATCACTGCAACCAATACTCGGACCGTAAGAAGCCTAGCAACTAGTGAGGTATCAAAGAAGTCAACCCCATAAGTCTAGGTGAATCCCTTTGCCACGATGCGGACTTTGTACCGAGCAACACCACCATCAGGATTAAACTTCACAGTAAATACCCACTAGCAACCAACAACTGCAGTACCATCAAGAAGTGAGGTTAGCTCCCAAGTTCCACGACCTCAAAGAGCGACCATCTCGTCCTCCATGGCTGCCCGCCATTTTGGATCAAGCATGGCCTCACGATAAGTGGCTGGAATCTGCGTAGTAGTTAACGCTTGTGTAAATCCAGTAAATCCAGGAGATAAACTGTCAGTAGCAAGGCCCCTACCAAAGAATAAGTGGTGCAGGTCCGTGGTTATTTCCGAATGTCTATCGGAATATCAGGATCATCGCCTGGCACATCACATGTCCTGTCCCTGTGACCATCACATGGCAAAAATACATCAGTATCTAAAGGACTCACCTGAGAAGTTAATAGTGAAGGCGAGGGTAGGGGTCCCTGATAAGTAGTATGGGGGCGAACATATATCTGGAGTGGCTCTGTCAGGTATGTAAAGGGATGCGTAGCAGGTGGTAGTGGTGGTCTAGGAGGGACAGGAACCTCATGGAAGCTCCCAAAGCGAATAGGTATATATGGCATAGGTGCCATATCGCCCTTAGAAGGCATTTCAACAACCGTCGTAGAAAAGAAATGTACAGCCTCATGAAAGGTAACATCCGCAGAACATAATATCGAGAGGTAAGCGGATCAAAACAACGATACCCCTTTTGTGTCCGGGCATACCCTAGAAAGACACATTTAACTGCTCTCGGTGCAAGTTTATCCCGACTCGGTCCAAACAAATGGACAAAGGCAACGCAACCAAAAATCCAAGAGGTGACGTGAAACAGGGAGCGATCAGGATACATGACCTGAAGAGGAATCCGTTCATGTAACGCAGCATTGGGCATCCAATTTATCAAAAAATATGCAGTTAAAACAGCGTCACCCCAGTAAAGAGACGAGACCGAATGATGAATCAATAAGGTGCGAGCAACATCAAGAATATGCCGATGTTTCCTCTCAGCAACACCATTTTGCTAAGGTATGAGAACAGGTAGTTTCATGAATAATGCCAAAACTAGAAAAAAAGGTGCGCAAACACGTAGTACAAAACTCCAAGGCATTATCAGAATGAAAGCACTTCACCAAACACAAATGCTGATTTTTTATTTCATTGACAAAGTTTTCAATAAGTTGCCCCACATAAGACTTATTCTTTAAGAGAAACATCCAAGTAACACGAGAAAAATCAACTAAAACAAGATAATATTTGTTCCCAAGTCGATCAGGAGTACAACTGGGACCCCACACATCCATATGAACCAGGTCAAATGCGACAACAGATGAAACAGAGGAAGAACTGAAGAAACTAGCCCTGTGGTGCTTGCCAAGCTGGCAGGCATCACAGGTAAGAGTAGTAGTAGAGATATATGGAAGAACACGTTTGAGGCGATGAATTGGTAAATGGCCAAGGTAGTGGTGCCACTAGAGAGGAGATCCAGCAAAAGCAAGACCCTGAGTAGCAGAAGCAGCAAAAGTAGTACGGCTCAGACGATACACCCATGTTCCTCACGCCCTCCACCAATCATCTTCCAAGTGAATTTGTCCTGCAAGACACAAGAGAACGCATCAAAATAGCTCGGCAATGCAAATCTCTGATGATACTGCTAACCGATAATAAACTCAATGGAAAATCAAGTACATAGTAAACATCTGCAAGCCTCAAGGTAGGAGATAAAGGCATATCTCCCTTGCCAACAACTAGCGAGTGTCTCCCATCAGCCACCTGTACTGTCCTGATAGGTGTAATAGGTGCAAGCTGGGAGAAAGAACCTCTATCGCCACATAAGTGTTTGGATGCACCAGAGTCAATCAACCACTTACCAGAAGACGAAAGGGATGACATACCAATCGCAGGAGCCTCTGAAGACATAGCCATAGCTGCAGTGTCAGGAGTCTGAGAGGCAGAAGCCTAAGTCAAAAGAGTAATCTGCTGCCGCAGCGTTTCAATCTCGATACTCAAGAAGCTAAATCAGGGGTAGTAAGAGCTGAATCTGGGACTTCAGCTACTTGATTGGCCACCGATGGTCTACCATACTTCTACCAACATGTAGCCTCAGAGTAACCAAGTCTGCCACAGTAAGTACACGGAGTTCTATTCCGTGTACCAAAAGAGCGTCCATGTCCATGACCACGTGCAGGATAAGAAGTACCCCTGCCACGTCCAGGGATCATGGCCAACGTGGACAACTAAGCAGTAGAATCAGTAGTAGAGGAATGCACTGTAACTCTGTTGAGCCTGCTATATGCTTCCTCCAGGGAAGGAAGCTCGGGAGCAGTAAGAATCTGATCTCTGGCTGCAGCATATTCAGGTCCAAGGCTAGGCAAGAAAAGAGAGACAGCCAACTCTCCTAAAACTCCTCCAGGACTCGCAGGCACACCTTAAGAGTAGTAGTGCCTCTCCAGCATACCCTTCATAAGGGAGTAATATTGTGACAACGTGCGCCCCTCCTGACGTAGGTAGAAGAGATCGTAAAAGACCTAAAAAACATGAGCGAAGTTCTTGGCATGTGAATAGGTATCACGCAAAGACTCCCACATCTCCTTCGCTGTAGTATAATACATGATCTCATCTCCTATTCTGGGAATAACTATCTGCATCATCCATGCACAAACTATGGCATTATCACTATCCCAGTTGGCATTTGTGCCAGTCTTGTTCTTAGGCTCCAGATCGGTAAGTATATGGCCTTTTTTATGACCCCTGATGGTCATAAGAAAGGTCTGTGACCACCGCAAATAGTTGGTCTCGTCCAACTTAACAGCCAGACCAAAAAACGGGTTCTTGAGTACCACGGTGTCCGAAATAGAGCCCGAAGACACCTCGGACTAATCATCTGAAGCCATCTCCACAATCCGGAAGCCTTACTCACGTGTCTAGGATCAAGAGATCATCAAATAATCCGAAAATCCAGCAGATTCAGATATGCATAGCTGTTAGGAGGCTTCCTTAAACAGGTGGTAGCCTCACTTGGGTGTAAGGAGAACACCCAAGGAGGCCGTGGATAGATCTAGCTCCCCATTCTAGCAACCTGAACCGGCTGCAATCTCAAGATTAGGGCAATATGCCCCTCACAAATGCAGCAGGTGATTGCTCAGTGGTTGCGCCACTTGATCACCGCCGATCGCGCCCTCAGGCAGCCACCGTGACATCGACAGAGGCTAGATGGTGGTGCTAAAGCCTGCTACAGAGCACCGTCGCAGCCGCTAGGACCTACAACGCCGACAGTAGCCCTTATATGGGGTCGCGAGCGCCACCGCTGGGTCTATTGACCCTTGCAGGAGCACCGCTGGATGGTGTTGGAGGTTCCGCGCCACTACAGCCCCATTGCGAGGGCTGAATCAAGCCGCAGCACCGTCGCCTCCAGCCGCTAGGGCCTCACCAGAGCTCCGCTCGATGGTTCAAGAGCTTCTACGCCGCCACAACCCCGTTGCGAGGGCTGAATCGAGTCGGAGCAACGCCGCCTTCGACTGCTAGGGCTCCTGCGTGTGGTCGCACGATGGCTCAGGAGGCTTGGTGCCACTTCAGCATCATTGCAAGGCTAAACAAGGGCACAAGGGCGCCACCTCCAACCACTAGGGCACCTACGTGCGGCCGGACGGCCACCGAAGAGTGATGCCACCGCCAAAGAAGGAGGAAAGAGAACGGGATTTGGGTGTTAGGGTTTAGGAGGCCTTGAGGGGTGGGATAACTAGAGCCACGGTCTAGGACCGGTGCTCTGATACCAAATTAGTTGAAAGAGTTCAAGTTTATTAGAAACCCTAGGCCTCTTTATATAAAGAGGGACCAAAGGACTAAAAGTACATGAATGTCCCTGAAGGACAAGGACTATCATAGCCCTCACAATAAGAAAGAACAAAATAAGCTAAAATAACCAACACAATGCTTTAGAATTCTGTTTCTTGGTGGATTTATGATTCTACTGTAACGGTATGGCTCCCTTTGATAGTGAGCCAAGCACTTCTACCAATCAAAGATTGGCAGGTGATACTATGACCATTGCCTGGAGTGAGTATGAGAGACTACTCCGAGGTCCTAGCCATCATGATATGTTTCAAAGAGCAATCGAGTTGGGTTCTATTGTACATGACAAAAATCAAAGTAGTTTAGAGTGGCTTGTTAATTCCAGTGCTTCACAACATCTCAGTGGAAATTAAGATTATTTTATCCATCTCCAATCAGCACCAGCAGGGAAGACGATGCAGGCTGCAGATGGTAGACACTCCGAGGTAGAAGGTAAGGGAGAGATACTGGTGACTTCTACTTTAAAATTACTTAATGTTTTGTATGTTCCAGACTTTCCTATGAGCCTACTCTCAGTCAGCAAGATTACTAAGGAGCTTAATTGTTGTATCATTTTTTATGATGTAGGATACATCATTCAAGACAAGTTGACAAGGAAGATAATTAATAGTGGAAATGTAGAGGGTGGAGTTTATCGTCTGACTCAGACTCCACTTGCTCCTGTATGTCAAGGAGAAGTATCTTCTACTCCTATGAGTGCATTTCAATGACATCTCCAATTTGAACATCTTTCTCTGGGTAGCCTTTGTCAAGCCATTTCATATATATCTCCTACAGCCCGAATCTATTGTGATGTTTGTCAAATGGGCAAACATCGTCATTCCTCCTACCCTGTAAGTACTTATCCTAAATCGATAGCCTTGTTTGAGTTGTTGCACATGAATATGTAGGGGCTGAGCAGATACCAGATAAGTAGGGTCATCATTATTATTTAGTAGTTGTTGATAATTTTTCACGCCTATGGTAGGTGTTTTTATTTAATAAGTCAAATGTTTGATCTGTCATTAAGCATTTCATATTGGAGATTAAAATCAGCATTCAGCTACTATTAAGGTAGTAAGATCTAATAATGCGCTTGAATTATACACCACCAAACTGTCTGCTTTCTACAAGTCCCATGGTATAGTACACCAGACTACCTGTGCTCATACCTCTAAGCAAAATGAAGCGATTGAGAGAAATCATAGATATCTTTTAGATGTGGCTCGTACCTTGTTAATTCATCACAGTGTGCCTCTGTTGTGTTGGAAAGATATAGTTTTTACAACTTGTTATTTAATCAATAGAATGTCCAATTCAGTATTGCATCCTAAGCGAGAGCTTTTTCACGTATAGCAATGTGTATTTGGATGTGCTGCATTTGTTCCCCTCTTTTTCTTAGGACGAGACAAACTTGCACCACAAACAGTCAAGTGTATTCTTAGGATATTCACAAACTCAGAGGGATATAAATGTTTGAATCCTATTACTGGTAGGCACTATGTAAGTGTTGATATTACCTTTCATAAGTCTATTACAAATTTTTCTACTGCTACCCAAAATTTATCTCCTGAGGTTACGGGGGCTCCTATACCTATACCTCTTATTCCCTTGGAGGAGAAACATATTTCTGCTCCCTCAACTATTACGAATGCTCTTATGAAATTTTCGGAGCCGATTGTTACATACAAATGCTCCTTTAAATCCAAGAAGGATCGAGCGAAGATCTTGGCTGTCTTATGGGGTGTTTGGCCACGCAGGAATGGGATGTTGTTTAGGGAGGAGAGACTCTATGTTGAAAATTTTTTTCCTCCATTTGATCCCAAGTGGAGTTTTGGAGATCTAATCTGTAATTTCTGATGTAATCCTTTTTGGTGGAATGAAATGAACATGGGTGGTTATCACTTAGATAACGACCCTTTCACTTTTCAAAAAAAAATTACATACAAATGCCCTCATAATATTTTCCAGATGCCATCTTCCACAGCAACCATGGAGACATCACCTTCTCCATCTCAGGTGACAATGGACAGGTTGCATATTAATGATACGGTACTCAATTGCGATGCTATAGGTTCAAATGAGGATATTTCTGCTCAGAGCAAGTACAAGAGGATCTGACATAAGATCTTGACTTTACAATTGCCATTCAAAAGGCACCCCAAAGTTGTGCCTGATATCCAATTACAAGCAATTTGTCTACTGAGGGATTTGGTTCTGCTTTTAGGAGCTTTTGTCGTGCACTTTCAACCACACAGATTCCTACCACCTACCAACAGGTCATACTTGATCTAAAGTAGCACCAGGCCATGAAGGATGAGATGGCTGCTCTTACTTCACAACGTACCTGAGAGTTCACACCCTTACCAATGCATGGCTATACAATGCAAATACAACCCAGATGAGTGTCTACACTTAAATACAACTCAGATGGATCTGTTGCACCATACAATGCATGGCTTGTTACCAAAGGATTCACCTAGACATATGGGATGGATTGTTTTGACACATTCTCTCCAGTAGCTCGACTTTCTACAGTGAGGATCCTCATTTCTACTGCAGTTCAGTAAAATTGGCATCTTCATCAAGTTGATGTGAATAATGCCTTTCTCTATGGGGATTTACAGGAGGAGGTATACATACAGCAACCCCCTGATTATGAGGTTCAGAACGAGTGTGTATACAGGTTGAAAGTCATTTATGACCTCAAGTAGAGCCCAAGAGCTTGATTTCAAAAGCTCTCTCAGGTGATAAAAGTCTATAGAGTTCATCAGATCATCTATAAATCATTTCTTGTTTGTTAGAAGGACAGGGAAAGAAGTTATGGTTCTTTTGGTATGCGTTGATAACTTGATTGTCACTGGTGATGATACAGCAAGTGTGACATAGATTAAGTAGACTTTGGCAAATCAATTTGTGATGAAGAATTTAAGACTCTTACAATATTTCCTGGGATAGAAATAGCCCAGCATGCCGACGATTTCACCGGCATGCCGATTGGCACTGGGAGCGAGAGATTTGAATTTCGAAATGGAGGTGCGGACAGGAGATCTGAAACTGGTACATTTGAGTATTTCAACATCATTTTGAGTATTTATTTATACACACACAAAAAAATGAGTATTTTAACATCATTTTGAGTATTTATGTGATTTTTTGTCGAAATGCCCTCGGCATTCCTACAGCATGCCCTCGACATGCCCATCGGCATGGTCATCGAAAAATGGGCATTTCCACGGCATGCCTTCGACATGCCCACGGCATGTACACTTAGAATTTCATCGGCACAGCATCGAAATCGGTATTTCGAACCTTGAGCGTGGTATTATTCAATCTCAACGAAAATATGCCTTAAATGTGTTGGAAACAAGTATACTAGGAGTCAAACCAGAGTTCTCGTTGATCTTAAAGCACAACTATATGACAGTAATGCAAAGCCAGTTGATAGTAGGCAATATCATCAGCTGGTGGAAAAGTTATTATACTTGATTTACTAGGCCTAATATTTCCATTGCAATAGAAAAGTTGAGTCAGTTTATGAAGAGGTCTACTAGTCAGCACTGGGATGCAACCATAATGGTACTTAGGTACCTGAACAGAACATCAGGATAGAGTCTTATTTTCACTAGAGGGACATCTATGATAGTGGTTGGATATTCAAACGTAAATTATGTAGGTAATCATGATGATAGAAAGTCTACCACAAGCTTTTGTACTTATGTTGCTAGAAATCTGGTAACCTGGAAGAGTAATAAACAGACTGTTGTATCCAGATTTAGTGTTGAGTCCGAGTATCGTGTTATGGCTTAAACATCTGCAGAACTGATATAAGTGAGATCCCTGCTGATTGATCTACATATAGAAATTGATATGCTTATAAAGTTGCTGTGTGACAACCAAGTTGCTGCTTATATTGCCAACAACCTCATATTTCATGAACACATCAAACACGTAGAGCTGGATTGCCATTACACCAGATATTTGATTCAGAAGAGGTTTATATTTACCACCCAGGTTGCTTCAAAGGCTCAGATTGCTGATATCTTTACCAAGTCACTGGCTAAATCCTCCTTTGATACATGTGTGTCCAAACTGAGTATAATCAATATTTATGCTTTAGCTTGAGAGAGTGCGTTATGGAGTTCAGTAAGTTTTTTGTTTTATTAGTGCTATGTATTACTTTCTACTGTTCTTTTCTTTATGAGATTGTACTGTAATTTGCACCCACCTCTCTCTACATATAAAAAGAAGTAGGATTTAAGAATAAGTTAAGTTGATCATTCTTCCCAACTAAGAAAAAATTAAATAAGTCCTATTTTATCTGCCTCTTTTATTAGTTTCCTGTTGCAGATCTGTCAAACTGTCCCAGATTCCAAATCTGAATGCCTTTACTGCCTCCGACATTTCATCAGGTATATCTCTTGGGCTGTTGTTCCAATGGTTTTTGACAGGGTCAAAAAATATGCCCCCAAATAATGTTATCCCTATTACTTTTGTTCCATGCTGAACCTAGACGCCTGTCAGTAAGTATCTCATTTCCTGACTTACAGTAAGAGAGAGAAAATAGCACCATGACTTGGCAGGACCAGTGAAATCAGAGAACAAACCTTGCTGGGATCAACTGCATCAAGGTAGAGTAGCTGCCCAACAATGATATTTGCCATCTCATCATTAACTTCTCCACCACAGCGTATAATTCTCTGCATATAAAAGAGATGAAAGGAGCATCACATGACAAGGCCCACATTCATAAATTAAATATATGGTTTCACAAGAATATGGTTTAGACAATTGCACTTGCCACCACCCATGTAATTGTTCTTCACATATTCATGTTTATGTCTAGCATAAGTCATGTCTCGAAGAATGAATGTAAAATGCATTCAAGTAACTTCACGAAATAATGACGGAGGATAAGAAGGAAGCTTGTATACAAAATTCAATATAACTTAGAAAATAGAATATGTATAAGAATACCTTTCCAAAAAAATGTATATGTTTAAGAAGATTTCCTCAAACCCCATCTTAAAGCTATCCATAGGTACCTTACGGCTAGTTTATTTGGGTAAACCCCATTTCCCTCATGGGGTTAACAACAGCTCCTAAACCCATGTTTTAGGGAGAAAACATGGATTTTACAAAACCCATATTCATATGAGCGTTAAGTCCAAAGTGGCGTCAGCCTCCCTTACCATGCTCAAGTTGACAGATGTTTCAAGTAAATAAAATTATAAAAATAGGTATTGGCCCCCAGATTAACACTCTAGGAAAGGAGCTAACAACACTAAATTTGAAAACCTGGGTTTTCTAACCCATCAAGTAAATTAACTCCAATGTTCACCCAAATAGGCCATGGCTGCTAAATCATATGCTTCCAGAGAACAACACTACATGAATAAAAACCATCGATAAAGGAAAATAGGAGATATCAAATAATGTTTGAAGAATGATGCATCCTGTTAACCATTTTCAGTTATTTACATGCTGGAAAAGCTGGCTGACGACGCTTTGGAACCTCTCCTGCACCATTGGTGGCGGCCCTTCTCTATTCTGCACTTCTAATGGAGTATGTGGCGAATAAACCATGTCCAGATCATCCCTGTCATCCAAAATACACAATATGAACAAGGATAGCTTTGGTTTCTATATTCCCCTTTGTACCCACTAAACTCGAAATGCTGGAGCAATGGTGTTTGCTGTAACTCCATGAGTTTTGGTCTATCTTCCTAAAAAGTTCCTTCTTTTTTTTTTTTTTGAGTACCCTACGCTTTACCTAAAAGGGAGGAAATTGCATTTGAACAACTAAAGATTGCATATTTGTTTCTGTCACAAGAAAAAGGGATGATCACCTAATAGACCAAATCCCCTTTCTGTAGGTACCATTCGAAGAACGGTGCCAGCTGGAGTAAACGGCCTTGGGGGCACTCCCACGCGCAACTCTCTCGCGCCTCCTGCACCGCTCGCAGAAATCGTCAAAATCCCACGTAAAGAAATCGACTTTAGGGTTAGTTTGACCAATTTTGGTGAACCCATTTGGATATTTCGCATGGAAAAGTGGAAGAGGGGCCTCCAGAGATGTACGGTACCTCGGAAAGGAGATGGCGCGAAGGGGCGAGAAGGGCAGAAGGCTGCAGTGGTTTCTGCTCGAGAGGTGGCCTTTCAGGGAGGAGCAGGAGGAGGAGGAAGAGGAGGAAGGTGACGCCGCCAATAGCACGGTGGAGGCGGTGGCGGCGAGGAGAGAGATGGCCATCTCAGTGGAGGTGTCCTGAGTTGCTTCGGCTTGCTGCCTCCCTCCTAGCCTCCACCACCTCTGGAAAATCCGATGGTTCTAATCCCCTCCAGCCTTTTTTCTTTTCCACCCCAATAGAATGCCCATTTTTTTTCAAGAAAGAACAAAAACAAACGCAAAGGGGAAAAAAATTATATTTTCTGAATTCCTCTGCAACCTTTCCCATTTGCCGGATACTCCTCTTATTTCGATATTTGCATTAGTATCCTTAACAACGTTACAACATATCCCCTCTATGAATGCAGCGAAGAAAAATATTAATTAACATTAATATCTTTGAATTGTAATTTAAGATTATTTCGACAAAAACATAATAAAATTTATGACTCTGACTTTTTTATACATAATTATTCTTTTATGAATCCATTACTTTAATGTTCTTCCTCCTTCAACTCACTTTCTCTCCTAGATTCTTTATCTTGGAACTACAATTTAAGGTCTCTTTTTGGTAAAACTATGCTAAAGTTTAGATACCTCACTTTCTTTCCAAAAATTCCTCCTTCACGAACCCACCACTTTCTTCCTCTTCCTCCTTAAACCCACCTCCTTCTTCCTCTAAAACCTCTTCATGTTACATAACTCAATGGCAACAATTCAAGGCCTTTATGAAAAAAGCATGCTAAAGTATGTAAACCTTACTATCTTCTTTGAAATTCCTCCTTCACAAGCTCACCACTTTCCTCCTCATCTTCCTCCTTCAATCCACCTCCTTTCCCTAAATCTTCCTCATTGTTCATAACTCATCTCACTCATTCTACTTGGTCTGCAATGCTAACTTTGGTTGAAGAAGTTAGCACTAGTTAGTGGAGATGTAAGAAACGCAATCCTAAAGGCATACTTGTGAAAATATATTTTTATTAATATTATTAATATTACCAAAGAGAGCTTAACCATCTATGTAAAATCATAAAAGACTTGGTTATTAAGCAATATTAACTATTTGACATTCTTTACTAGTTAGAAAGATAAGATTGGCATCCATATTTTTTAATTCATATAAAAGTAACTATCTTCCATACGTGAAAATTTCTATCAATTAGTTGGAACAACAAGTTACCTAACGAAGCTTCCAACTAAGGTAGAGAGAAACAAATAGGTACAACCCTTTCATTCTTCCTCTTCTCACCCAACTAAGTGAGAAAGGAGATGATAGTAGTTCCAAACTATATATAGCTAGTGAATTTTACCTCCTATCATTGAAATAATGGACCCAATTGCATATCTTGCACATGTCCAAGTGCTTTTCCATTCAAAAAAACTAGTTATGAACTTCCTTCTATGTAATGGGTTTTGCCTTTGACACCACCATTATACCCTGTCTACAAGGCACGATGCATTCTACAAAAAAACCACTTACTTTAGCCCTTGCACAAGCACTCTTCCTTAATATGACTTTGATGATCATGAGAAGACTGTCTCTAGGATCAAATAGCTTTGTCAAATTCTAGTAATGAGGGTAATTGCTCCTCTCATTATATTCTCAGGTGGATCTAGATCAAATAATTTGGAATGAAAGTTTTTTGGATATTAAGAATGGATTAGGTATATTTTTCTAAGCATCAAGAATGTTTACGTCAAATAATTAAGGGCACCAAGTGCTCAACATAAGTAGAACTAGGAGATTTGTGGATCCTTCCATTGTAGAAAAGCATAGGCTAATCTCAGCTTCATTTGGATGTCGGATAAGTAGATAGAATAGTACATGTGTCATCGGTAAGATGAATAGTACGATGAATAGTGATGAGATCGTGCTTTTAGTGGATTACAATATATACAAGGATAGCGCAAGTGACACTCACATGAAAGTGAGTGTAGTGGACGTTATCAACACGAGCAGTCAAATCAAACTGCATAGAGATCTACGTGTGTGGGATAAGTCTCTCCTATCCCACAAGTTATCCTATCCACATGGGGTAAATTTACCCCAAGGTAGACTGCTAAAAATATTAGGTGGCCTCCTCAGCCTCCATTCATTAGTTAGATTGGAATCTTCATTGGTAAGAAATGATAAATATATGATTGGTGATATTAAGATAATTGATAAAAGCTTTCTTAAGTTCATTTACTCCACTCTAAAACATGTTGAACATCTTGACCACCTTGCAGTTTCATGAAGCTAGAATATTGGATCTCTTTATGATGTCCCTTTAAGGATCTTGTTCTTCTAAAATAATTCTAATTTTGGTCACACCTCTAATAACAATTAACTTGACCATGATTATGCAAGGCAACTCTATCTAAAAATAGATGAATTATCATAGGCTACTGTGAGGGTACAAATAACCTACAATCTATTAATATATGTTCCTTCTAATCAAGGTTGTAGTATCAACTATAAACAAAGTGCATAAAAGATGGAAAATTAAAAACTCGCCAAAAATGAAATTCACCTATTAATAGTAACTACATTATCCTGATTTTTATTCTTCTATTATATATCTAAGTAGAACAAGGGTAAAAAGAATGAAAGAGTACTTATTTGACAAGAAATCAATTAAAGGATTGGAACTAACATGAGCTTTTGTTAATACTTCTTTTACTAGCTTTATTCCCTATAACGACCCGATTCCCAAGTCCCTACGAAACACGAGAACCGGACCGACTCGACTAATCCCAAGACCTAGTCGTCCAACGAGGAAGTAACCAAAAGAGCAGTAAAATAAACCACATTCAACATGAAGTATAACTAGCAGTAACAAAATACATCAGTAAGAAAAAGAACTACTACAACATGTACCACCACAACAGTAGAACAACATTAACATAACAAGAACTACGAGTAAAGAAAAGTACAGAAAGTAACAAAAACTACTCACTATAGTGGAAACAAAAAGAGCACAAAAGAGCAGTGGTAACTCTACTGGACCCTACTCGGCCCAGCGTCCTCTGAAGCCACTGACCCTGGCTGCTCAACACCTGGTCCTGAAAAGTAACGAGTGTAACACGTCAGCGAAACGCTGAGTAGAGTGGCAGCTAAACTAAAGAACCAGTAAGGTGTACAGTAGCTGTTTTATTTTCTTTCTTCCTTTATTTACGTCTTTCTATTGTTTCACAATTTATCTATTTCTCAGATCCTTCACTTGATCTCAAATGTTCCTCGTGGGAACGATCTTGATTGCAGTCTTTTCCGAACAGTAGAAGTAGCACGTGGTGCTCTCCTGGCCGGGAGAGTCCCCCGTGGTGATCCTACTCTCAGTCAACCACCCCAAGGTCACGGACAGACGTAACGGTGACTACGGCACGCGCGATAAACGCACAGGTAGCTAACCTGCACTGGCACGCGGTCAGTCATTTCCGTTAACGGGTGCGCCCAAAGCACAGCACGGAACCAGTACAGGGCAGAGCCCTCTCAGTAATAGGGGTCCAACCCCTCCATAGTAACCAAACAGGGGCCTTGCCCCTCCACAGTCCGCGCACCCTCACCTGACTACCCTGGTTTGCCCAGTGGGCCTAACAAGTCGGTGTAGGTGAGCTAGCAGAACCCCGGGGCCCGTGGGGTAGCTAGTACTCGCCCTACACTAGTAGCTCTCCCCGGTACTGCGTACACAAGGGCCAGCAAGTCAGTACAAAGTGGCCAGACCTAACCCTGGGTCCCTGGGGCGGCTAGCTCCGCTCTGCACTAAACAGGGGGACAGTCGCTCTCCTTGGTACTCCGTACTCGAGGGCCAGCTCACTTCCCAAATTCTATTCCATTCACTTTCCAGGAGTTCTACTCCTAATTCTCCATAGGGTTCCAACTCTTTTAACCAAGCACATTCAGGTTTCACCTTTCCAGTTTCACGTTCATACATCCCATATTCTCAATCATGTTCATTTATTCATAACAGGCAGCTGTTAAACCAATTTACAGGTAACCATTATTTCCTTTCCACATTTTCCAAGACTGCAGTATTCATATATTCTACTAGTTTTCCCATCCTAGGATTCATGCCATACCCTAGGATCTATCATACAATCTAGTTTTCCAGCCCTAGGATTCGTGCAACACCCTAGGATCTACCATTCATTCTAGTTTCTCATTCCTAGGATTCATGCAATGTCCTAGGTTCTATTTATGGTTCCATAATTTAACAGATTAATAAACTTAAAAGCCACTCTACCAGTTACAACAGGAGTACTGGGGGCATGGTCGGGAATCCCGCGTGCCTCCACAACCCCCGAGACTGCAATGGAACGGGGTCCTATCACAAGGATCAAACACAAGGAGTTTCCTCCCGGCAAGCTCGAGCCCTCACGGCCGAGCGCCTCCTCCCTCGCGCAGCACCTCCTCCCGCACTCACCGCGGCTGTCGCTACCGCCGCTCGCTCGCACTCACTGGAAGAAGAAGGAGGAGCGGAGGTGATGAGAGTGAGGGAGAGGGCAAGGCTTTTTAAAGCCGCACGGGGAGAGGGAGAGAGAGAGAACGCAGACTGCGGTCGCAGGAGGAGAGAGGGAAAAAGAGAGAGGTGCGGCGGTTGCGGGTCTGCGCGCGCCTGCGCGCAAACGCAGCCCCGCGTGCCACCCAAATAAAATCCCAGACGTCTGGAAGGAGTTCCAGAAGTCTGGCAAGACGTCTGGGCCACCTCCCAGACGTCTTAAAAAAACGTCTTGGAGTGCGTTCGTAACAATATAACAAACTCAAAGGAAGTTTCATCCCCGAAACTTGCGCTAACTAGGGTGCGGGAAAAACGTCATAATAACCATAACAAACTCAAAGAGGACCAAAGCCGGTCCGAAAAGACGTACCCGCGAAGAGTTCCAGGTACCGCTCCCGCATTGCCGCCTCAGGCTCCCAGGTAGCCTCCTCGTACCGCTGGCTCCTCCACAAAACCTTCACCAGGGGTACTTGCCTTCATCTCAGATTGCAGACGGCTCGGTCAAGAATCTGCACTGGTCGCTCGGGGTAGGTCAGGTCGTCGCCCACCTCGACGCTCTCGTGACTCAGTACGTGACTGGGATCGGCTACGTACTTCCTGAGGTTGGACACGTGGAACACGTCGTGCACACTAGAAAGCTGGGGAGGGAGGGCAAGCCTGTAAGCAACGGGTCCAACCCGCTCCAGGACCTCAAAGGGCCCCACAAACCTCGGCGCGAGCTTCCCTCTCACCCCAAACCGCTGCAAGCCCTTCATGGGCGAAACACGAAGAAAGACGTGGTCCCCAACCTCAAACTGCACCTCTCTGCGTCTCCGATCCGCGTAGCTCTTCTGTCTGCTCCTGACAGTGCGGAGTCGCCTGTGGATCTGCTCGACTACCTCCTGACTCTGCCGGATCAACCTGGGGCCAACCTCCCACTTGGTCCCCACCTCAACCCAACTCAAGGGTGCCGTACACCTCCGTCCGTACAAAGCCTCGTAGGGAGCCATGCCGATGCTCGAGTGATAGCTGTTGTTGTATGCAAACTCCGCCAGGGGCAGGTGCTCCTCCCAAGAGCCCCTCCAGTCCAGTATACAGGCACGCAAAAGGTCCTCAAGTGTCTGTATCGTGCGCTCAGACTGTCCGTCCGTCTGGGGGTGATAAGCTGTACTAAACCTCAACCGCGTCCCCAGGGCCTGCTGAAACTCAGCCCAAAACTGGGACGTAAAGCGGGTATCCCAGTCGGATACGATCTCCCGCGGAACTCCGTGTAGTTGTACCACGTCGCGGATATACCTCTCTGCCAACTGTGCTGGTCCCAAAGTGACTCGGATCGGCAAGAATCGTGCCGTCTTCGTCAGTCTATCCACAATTACCCAGACAGCGTCGTGTCCTCGCTGGGTAACAGGTAAGCCCACCACCAAGTCCATGGTGATGCTCTCCCACTTCCACTCTGGCACTGGAAGCGGCTATAGCGGCCCTGCAGGCCTCTGATGCTCGGCTTTCACCTGCTGGCACACTAAGCACTGCTGCACAAATTCACCCACATCCCGCTTCATCCCCCTCCACCAAAACTTGCGTCTCAAGTTGTGGTACATCTTCGTGTTTCCGGGATGTATGGTGAATCTGGAACCGTGTGCCTCAGTCAGGAGCTCTCTCAACAGCTCCTCGTCTCTGGGAACGCACAACCGTCCCCTCAGGCGCAGCACCTGGTCTATGAAAGAGAAGTCCCCTGGGTCTCCCGGCAGTACTCTGTCGCGCAAGGACTGCAAGTACGGATCAGCCATCTGTCCTGTGATGATGCGGTCTATCAGCTCTGGCCTAGTCTGTCGTGTCACCGTCACTGCCTCACAGTACCCCCGTAACTCTAGGGGTTGCCAACTGCCCACCTCCTCTAAAAGGCTCCAACTCTGTAATTGTAAACTAGCCAAGTGTGCGGGCGCCTTACGGCTCAAGGCGTCAGCCACCACATTGGCCTTTCCCGGGTGGTAGGAGATGCTGCAGTCGTAATCCTTGAGGAGCTCCAACCAATGTCTCTGTCTCATGTTGAGCTCCTTCTGATCAAAAAGGTATCTGAGGCTCTTGTGATATGTGAAAATCTCGAAGGTTTCACCGTACAAGTAGTGCCTCTAGGTCTTCAGCGCGAAGACGACAGCTGCCAACTCCAGGTCGTGGGTAGGGTAGGTATGCTCATGGGGCTTCAGTTGCCGCGAAGCGTAAGCGACAACGTGACCCCTCTACATGAGCACACCTCCTAACCACTGCAAAGAGGCGTCCGTGTACACAACGAACCCGCCACTACTGTCAGGGATGGTGATCATGGGAGCCGAGGTCAACCTCTCCTTCAGCTCCTGAAAACACGCCTCACAGGCGTCTGTCCAAGTGAAGGGCACGCCCTTCCGGGTCAACTGTGTCATCGGACACGCGATCTGTGAAAAACCTCTGTGAAACGTCTGTAGTAGCCTGTCAGTCCCAGGAAACTGCGAATCTCAGTGACTGAACGCGGTCTCTCCCACCTGAGCACTGCCTCGACCTTGGCTGGGTCCATCGCCAAGCCGTCTCCAGAGATCACATGACCTAGGAAGGTCACCTCCCTCAACCAGAACTCGCACTTGCTGTATTTGGCGTACAGCCTACGTCGTCTCAGAGTGTCCAGAACCATCCGCAAGTGCTGTCCGTGCTGCGTCTGATCTCTAGAATAGATGAGTACATCATCAATGAATACCACCATGAACTGGTCCAAGTACGGTCTAAACACCCGGTTCATCAGGTCCATGAAAGCAGCAGGGGCATTGGTCAGCCCAAACGGCATGACCAAAAACTCGTAGTGTCCGTACCGAGTGCGGAAAGCTGTCTTGGAGACGTCTGCCTCCCTGATCCTCAACTGGCGGTATCCAGACCTCAAGTCGATCTTGGAGAACACTGTGGCACCCCGCAATTGGTCAAACAAGTCATCGATCCTTGGCAGCGGATATCTGTTCTTGATGGTGACCCTATTCAGCTGTCGATAGTCCACACAAAGGCGTAGGGTACCATCCTTCTTCTTCACAAACAGTACCGGGGCTCCCCAGGGAGACGCACTGGGCCTCACGAAACCCTTCTCCAAAAGGTCCTGCAACTGAGACTTGAGCTCTCGTAGCTCAAGCGGTGCCATCCTGTATGGAGCGGTGGAGATGGGGCTGGTCCCTACTACTAGTGAGATCTCAAACTCGATCTCACGCTCGGGCGGTAGTCCTGGTAACTTGTCTGGGAACACGTCAGGGTACTCTCTAACCACCGGGATGCTCTGGAAGTCTGCCACAGGGCTGGGCTCTGCCACCACACAAGGTAGGAAGCCCTCACACCCCTGGCTCAAAAGTCTCGCCGCCCGAAGTGCCGAAATGCACCTGAAGCCTCCGTCCACTGGCTGTCCGTGAAACTCGAAAGAAGGTAACTCCGGCATGGAGAAGACAATCTTCCTTTCAAATAGTCTACCAAGGCGTGGTAAGCGGACAGCCAGTCCATCCCCAGAATTACGCCAAAGTCCTCCATCTGTATCATAATCAGGTCAGCTGGCAGGCTATGTCCCCCGACGCTGACCTCGCAATCCGTGTACACCTCATCAGCTACAAACAGCTGACCACTCGGACCTCTGATTACGAACGGATTCTCTAACAGCGTATAGTGTTGGCCCAAACTAACTGTGAAACTTGCTGCGACAAACGAGTGCGTAGCGCCGGAATCAAAAAGTGTGTAAACGAGTCTGCCGAAAACTGAAACCATACCTGCCACCACCGAGCCTGAAGCTCTGGCATCCCTGTGTGTCAGGGCGTTGATACGCCCCTCGGCTCTAGGTGCAGACGAAGCAGCCATACTCTGCGTCGGACGGGTAGGTGCTGGCCGGTACCCTCCTCGCGACTACCATCCTCCTCGCGCCTGGGAACCGCGGCCTCCTACGCGCCCTCCAGTGCTCTGCGCGGGAGGTATCTGCTGACCTCCTGCCCTAGACGGGCAGTCCCTCCTGATGTGGCCCGGCTGGCCATACTGGTAACAGAGGGGAACCTGACTCCCGCCCTCAGTGGGTCCCTGTTGTCGGCTGGGCGGGGGTCCGGTGCTGGCGACTGGCCCCTGTCGAGGGCCTCCCAGGGCCACTGATGGCCCTGTAAAACGTGACGGCTCTCCTGCGGACTCCACGTGTCTCCTCTCTCGCAGGCCTTGTGAAAAGTCTGGCTAAAAGGGCCTCTTTCGCCCGCCGTCAGTGTCTCGCGCAGACGGGTTAGTCTCCTCGTAAGTCATGGCTGCCTCCACCACCCTCGAAAATGTAGCTTCAGGGGTTTGACATACCCCCGAATTGCAGGCTGGAGCCCCTCGGTGAACCTCCAAAGGCGCTCCTCCTCAGTAGCTATCGTTGTCGCTGCAAAGCGGGACAGCTCCAGGAAACGCGTGCGGTACGCGCTCACGGTCATCGTCCCTTGGTGGAGAGTGTGGAACTCCTACCTCCTCTGGTCCTGCCACGTCTGGGGAAAGTACTGCTCACAGAAGAGGGTGACAAACTGGTCCCAGGTCGGCTCGTCCCTCTCCTGTCCCCGGACCGCCCTCCACCACCTGTGTGCCGCACTCTCCAGCTGGTACGTGGAAAAGGCCACGCGGCACTCCACCGGGGGGCGAAGGGTGTCGAAAATCTTCTTCAGCTGCTCGAGCCAGTCCTCTGTCTCGGTCGGGTCCTCATCCCCCTTGAAGGAGGGGGGCTTCAGCTTCCGGAACTGCCCGAAGAGTTCGGAGTGGCGCTGCAGTGGGGATGCTAGTGCACCTCCAGGCAACGGTGCCTCGTGCACAGAAGTATCGGAGGAAGGTGGGGGCTGCGGCGGCCCATCCCCTCCCCCGTGTCCAGCGCCGCGTCCGTCGGGTGGTCCCACAGAGGACTCCCCCTCCGCAGCCCCAGGGGGAGGCGCTCGGGCGGTGGGTGGAGCTCCTCTTGCACAATATCCCGTATCAGCTGGGCGAGGTCCTGGGCCTGGACGCCCAGGAGTAGTGGTTGGTCCACTGAGGCGTCGGCAACGGCACGCCCACCTCGCCGACCTTGTCCTCGGCCTCCCCCGCGGCCCGCCTCACCAGTCCCGCGACGAGGCATCTCCTGCAAGGAGACGCGAAACAAAACGGAACACGTCAATAGGGAACGATACCTAACGGAAACGTCTAAGAGCTCATGTCAAAAGATATGTTGTGGTGGCTACTCTAGTTATGGACATGTGAATTGGTTATTTTCCAATCAGTTGATTCACTTCTCATGACGACCTTGCTCTGATACCATCTTGTAACGACCCGATTCCCGAGTCCCTACGAGACACGAGAACCGGACCGACTCTACCAATCCCAAGACCTAGTCGTCCAACGAGGAAGTAACCAAAAGAGCAGTAAAATAAACCACATTCAGCATGAAGTATAACTAGCAGTAACAAAATACAGCAGTAAGAAAAAGAACTACTACAGCATGTACCACCACAACAGTAGAACAACATTAACATAACAAGAACTACGAGTAAAGAAAAGTACAGAGAGTAACAAAAACTACTCACTACAGTGGAAACAAAAAGGGCACAAAAGAGCAGTGGTAACTGTACTGGACCCTACTCGGCCCAGAGTCCTCTGAAGCCGCTGACCCTGGCTGCTCAACACCTGGTCCTGAAAAGTAACGAGTGTAACACGTCAGTGAAACGCTGAGTAGAGTGGCAACTAAACTAAAGGACCAGTAAGGTGTACAGTAGCTGTTTTATTTTCTTTCTTCCGTTATTTACGTCTTTCTATTGTTTCACAATTTATCTATTTCTCAGATCCTTCACTTGATCTCAAATGTTCCTCGTGGGAACGATCTTGATTGCAGTCTTTTCCGAACAGTAGAAGTAGCACGTGGTGCTCTCCTGGCCGGGAGAGTCCCCCGTGGTGATCCTACTCTCAGTCAACCACCCCAAGGTCACGGACAGACGTAACGGTGACTACGGCACGCGCGATAAACGCACAGGTAGCTAACCCGCACTGGCAAGCGGTCAGTCGTTTCCGTTAACGGGTGCGCCCAAAGCACAGCACGGAACCAGTACAGGGCAGAGCCCTCTCAGTAACAGGGGTCCAACCCCTCCACAGTAACCAAACAGGGGCCTTGCCCCTCCACAGTCCGCGCACCCTCGCCTGACTACCCTGGTTTGCCCAGTGGGCCTAACAAGTCAGTGTAGGTGAGCTAGCAGAACCCCGGGGCCCGTGGGGTAGCTAGTACTCGCCCTACACTAGTAGCTCTCCTCGGTACTGCGTACACGAGGGCCAGCAAGTCGGTATAAAGTGGCCAGACCTAACCCCGGGTCCCTGGGGCGGCTAGCTCCGCTCTGCACTAAACAGGGGGACAGTCGCTCTCCTTGGTACTCCGTACTCAAGGGCCAGCTCACTTCCCCAATTCTATTCCATTCACTTTCCAGGAGTTCTACTCCTAATTCCTCGTAGGGTTCCAGCTCTTTTAACTCAGCACATTCAGGTTTCACCTTTCCAGTTTCACGTTCATACATCCCATATTCTCAATCATGTTCATTTATTTATAACAGGCAGCTGTTAAACCAATTTACAGGTAGCCATTATTTCCTTTCCACATTTTCCAAGACTGCAGTATTCATATATTCCACTAGTTTTCCCATCCTAGGATTCATGCCATACCCTAGGATCTATCATACAATCTAGTTTTCTAGCCCTAGGATTCGTGCAACACCCTAGGATCTAGCATTCATTCTAGTTTCTCATTCCTAGGATTCATGCAATGTCCTAGGTTCTATTTATGGTTCCATAATTTAACAGATTAATAAACTTAAAAGCCACTCTACCAGTTACAACAGGAGTATTGGGGGCGTGGTCGGGAATCCCGCGTGCCTCCGCAACCCCCGAGACTGCAATGGAACGGCGTCCTATCACAAGGATCAAACACAAGGAGTTTCTCAAAACAGTATCTAATCACTGTAGACGGGTAGAGGATCTTATTCCGAAAAGGACGCAACTCGAAACGTGGAAAACGGACTCCGAACGGGCCCTAAACGGGTCGAAAACGACGAAACACTGCAAAATCAGACGTCTGGAACTTCTTCCAGACGTCTTAAAAATGGGGATCAGATGGTACCTTGTCCTGCGTAGTCTCTCAGACGTTTAGAAGCCTGCAGGGGCGTCTGGCCTAGTTCCCAGACGTCCAATTGTCACCCCGGACGTCTGGAAGTCCCTCCAGTCGTCTGGCACCGCGGACAGACGTCTGATTCGCGTTGGATGCGAATCTCAGGACCTGTGCGTACCCATTCCTCGCTCTCAGTACGGACGGTCGAAGAGAAGGAGGAAGTACGAAAATAACTTACCTTTCAGACGTCTGGACTGTCCTCCAGACGTCTTCCCCGTCGTCTGGTTGGAAATCCAGATGTCTGATTTTGGAAAAACTTCCAGAATCAGAGCGCAACTCGCCCTCCGCTCGCGACGCACGGCCGCGTCGCGTCTCGTCCGCCTGCTGCTCAAGCTGCAGCAGACCTCCCGCGTCACTCCGCGCCCGCTGCGCCCCAGCCGGTCGGCTCTAGCAGCCCCGACAAGCTCGAGCCCTCACGGCCGAGCGCCTCCTCCCTCGCGCAGCACCTCCTCCCGCACTCACCGCGGCTGTCGCTACTGCCGCTCGCTCGCGCTCGCACTCGCTGGAAGAAGGAGGAGCGGAGGTGATGAGAGTGAGGGAGAGGGTGAGGCTTTTTAAAGCCGCGCGGGGAGAGGGAGAGAGAGAGAACGTAGACTGCGGTCGCAGGAGGAGAGAAGGAAAAAGAGAGAGGTGCGACGGATGCGGGTCTGCGCGCTCTTGCGCGCAAACGCAGCCCCGCTTGCCACCCAAATAAAATCCCAGACGTCTGGGACACCTCCCAGACATCTTAAAAAAATATCTTGGAGTGCGTTCGTAACATTCGCAATGTTCAAAGTAGCGCCACACTAGATTCAAGTTTGCTTGTATTACAATTGAGAGGACCCAGAGTTTTTTAGTGAAGGCTTCAGAGTTGAAGGAATATTGAGTCATAATCCACAATGTCTAAGCTAGGGGAAAAGTGGGATGTGAAACAAATAGATGAGCGACTGAAACAAGACAAAATGGATGAAGGGAAAAGGTTGGGGGTTGATGAGGAAGGATTGGGTGACTAAATTTATTATTTAGGCGCCTAAAATAGACTAGGAATTTAATAAGGAAGGAGTAAAACCTAGGCGAATATGGAGACCAATTAGGTGCCAAACCAAGTGTTTCCTTGCCACAAAGGTCATTAATGATTAGCCTAAGATGCCGAAACCTAGGAAGTGAAGATCAATACTATTGGAGATATATGTGGTTGGATTTAGTCTCACATAGTGGGCATGAGATCTGTGGGATGTGTAATAGCTTATATAAAGGCTCGTGTACCCTCATTTATTTCTTGGAGAGAAAATATAGAATATCAGCCTCTTAGGGTTCTCTCATGGTTTTTCCCCCTCTCCTAATGAGAGGGGTTTCCATGTAAACCCTTGTCTTCTCTTGTGATGATTTGATATCTTGTTCAATTTATCTCACTTCTATATTTCAACATGGTATCAGAGAAAGTCAATCTTAAGATTTATCACTTTTCATGTTTGATTTTTCCTATTCTTGTAGTTCTTTGTTCTAGCTCATTATGTTTTTTTTTATTGATAGGATTATAATTGAACACGAGAAATCTTGTTTTTAGTGAGAGTAGTAGCCAAGCCCATGGAGAACTTGAAGAATCCCATCATGTTCTTGCAATAACAAGTCTTTGCATAATGCAGTGGAGGTGTTGCCACCACTATTGCTAATAATATTTTCCAGATCTTGGGGTTGTGTAGACTTCTGATTGTGGATCTTCAGTAGAGCTAGTCACTTTTTGTTTTTATCATTGTTCATGTTATCATTCTCACTGCTCTTTTTTCAACTGTGGGTATTGATGTAATCGGTCAAATATACCATCACCCTAGTTCCAAATCTTACATCATCATGAAAGGAGTAGTAGTGGCAGTGGCCACCAATAGCACCACTATTAATGAAGAAACCTTGCTTCCAGGAGGTGCTTGATGTTGCAGCCATGAAGATCCACAAGGATCTCAGTAATCCAAATGTTTTCCTGAAGATTGAGGGGGGCATCGCGTAGAGCGATGATATCACTTTCGAGGGGCTTTCCTTTTCATCATCATGGTTCTCAAGGTACGAGTTGTGGCTAATGAGTGACAATGCTATCTTTGTAGTCGCTTCCTCTGTATGTTGAAGTGGGATAGGAAAGGGTGCAATGATCCTCAAGGTCTCATCCTAGTTTATATTCGGAGGAGCTTATGACGATGCATGATTGTTTGGGTTTTATCTAACCCTAATAGGTGAAGTCCCTTTAGCGATGGCTTCTAGAGGTGATTATGGTCTCCAAGGAATGCCCATTCCTTTCAAAGGCTTGATCTTCCACCATGTGCCCCCTTTCAACAATGCCATTGAAGAACATCTTCAAGAACCAAAATAGTAGGAGATCTTTTCAATGATGCAACTCGACCTAAGATTGAATGATAGCATATCTTGATAATTTGTGAGTGGTCGCATTGATGATGCTGTGTAGCAGTCAATAGAGTGTACCAGAAGGTGCGACCGACCAAGTAATGAATAACCATATCGGCAGCATCGCTAATGGTTGGAGAGGCAGCGAAGGCCATGAGGACCTTGAAGGTGGCACGACCACGAGATCCGATGGGGAACATGATCTTGTAAGGAGATCTCGTAAGGATGATGCACCAGTTATTTCCTTTGGTGGTGGCATGCACGATGTGATTTGCTTTAGTGTATCTTGAATATTTATCCCATCCCTTACCTTTTTTTATGTGATAGTTTGATTTCTTCATGTTGGAAACATATGTCAAGGAAAAAAGGGAAAAGGAGGTGAGAGTGGTTAAAAAAAAAGACTAAAATAAAAAGGTTGTTTTGAAGAGAGAGAGAGAAGTCGTGGATAAGAAAGGGAACAAAAAGCCAAAAAATTTCTCTTCCATGATATGGAAGAATTGGGGGTTGCTCTTAGGAGTTTTATGTTTGTCTCCACCTTCATTGTTTGGCTCAAGTTAGGAGGTGGAAAACTTTATTGATTGAGCTGTGTTGTTTTAGGTGATTGGACACATTAGAGTTCCATGCTCCTTCATCATATGGATCTCTGTGTTAGAGATCAATTTTGATGCTTGGACTTATGCGATGGCACAGAGAACATCAAGCCAAGTGTTCAAAGGTTGGTTGGCAATGAGGAACTTATCATGGCTCTTAATTCACATAAATTAGCTAGTTTTCTTAGCTAATTAATAATGAATAACATTACTTAAGGGTTAATTATATAATAAAGGCAAAATAGCTAAGACCTTGAAAATAAGTTAAAAAAGCTAAATTAAGGTTTAATTATTGTTAAGTTAAGTTTAATTAATTAAAAAGGCCTCAAATAAGACCATATAGCATATATTAAGCCTTATATATATAACTTAAGGCTATAGTTTTAAATTAACATAATAATGTATTTACTTTAATAAATATAGCTTAAAAAGACAAAAAAATAATTTCTTGACATAAATATGTTATTTACTATATTTATAAGTATACATAAAAAGATGAAAAGAAATAAATTAAAATAATCCTAAAAACTCAATGTTTGCATTCCAGTCCTTATATTTCATTGCAAACAAGTCCTTTTATTTCAAAAAGGTCCTTCATCTCCTTCCCATTTTCTTCTTCGTCAGGATGTACGGTCCAGTGCTTCTAGTGCTCAGACATGCTCATTTACCGGCCATCAAGCGATGAATAGCCATGCACGTCGCCGCTAGAGTTTCATTCACCTTCTTCTTTTGATCCAATGAACTAGATGGTCCAAATCCCAACGAACTCGACGCGGTGAGTCCACTATCGCCAGAAACGAAGATCTATATTCCGATGTATCTAGACGCAATTGCATCCAGATTCTTAGAACCTTACCTGCATCTCTACTTATAAATAGACCCCCAGACCTTCGATAATAGTATAGAAACTCCCTTCCCTCTTCCCCCACCTGAGTTGACGATAGGCTATTCTTTCTTTTCTTTGGTGACCACTACCTCTTTCCTCCGGCGATCTTCGAGGAACTTGATTGCTTCTTCCTCTTTGTCGTCCTCCGTCATGTCTTCTGGCACGGCTGCGCCGTCACTCCTTCCTTCTATATCGAATTCTTCAACGCTAGAGTTTCTCCTCTATTTCCTCTGATTTCCTCCTCCGACGATCCTCGATGGAGATTCTACACCCCTATTCTTCCAAGTAGTGGTAGCATTAGATGTAGTTAGTTGCATAGATTAGTTTTAGTTTTAGCTAATTATACCTCTGTTCCCTTACTTTCCTCTCCATCTCCGGCAAGGTTATTCTGGCCTTGTCCGAACTTCGATCCATTCCATATCCAAACTCCTCATCTATCCACGATCATCATACACTTTCCACTTCCTCAATTAATCACCACACGCTAAATGGCTAATTTCACTTAACCTCCTACGCCATTGTCTATGGCGAAAGTCGGAGGAGTCCCTCCATCAAATCAAATCACCTCCACACCTACACCACTCAGGGTGTAATTTGCCTAAATTTATTTGATGAATCTTTAATTCAATTATTTTAACAAACTTAGTTTTCAATTCCAACTCCTTTGAGTTCACATGTCTTCTCTGAGTGTCCATGAATCAAATTGAGATTATTTTGAGGTTAGTAATGATACTAGGCATCTTCTGATCTATTTCTTGATGAGTTTCATGGAGTTTTGCGGACAGGCATCCAAATCCTATCATTACCGAAGCTCTTGTGAGTTTCGACGATATCAACATTGAGCTACAGTGATTGAAACTCTCTCGAAAGCTCCAGATCAGTCATTTTTGATCTATTGATCAAAATCCAATTATTAATTTCTTGATTCATAGACTCAAGCATTCCACTAAGCTTCATCTTCCCCAGTTCTGGTGGAGCTGGGTATGCCGATTCTCTTGTTCTCAAACCTTGTAATAGGTCTATTAGCATCTCTAGTACCTAGAGATCTTAGATTGAGTTTCCTTTGAGTTGTATAACCTCTAGTTTAGTCTGATGACCAAACTCTCTTTGCATCCTAGGTGATGGACTTGAGATTTGCATATTAATGGTCAAAACATCAACTTTGAGGTTTCATTAAGTTTCTTAGGAGTTAATGATTCGATCTGGATAGTCAATTTGATTTGAAAGTCTTTAATTCATAAAGTCAACACTTGAGCTATTTAGGTCAACACAAGGTTGTTCTTGAGGTTTTAGACCTCAAGACTTGGATTTAAGGATAGAATTGAGTTCTTGAGTTCATTGCGATGTTATTGGAACCAATTAGATTGTGATTTAATGAATTTTATAGTGTTTTAATTTACCTTCACAGATTGGGTTCTTTCTGAACCTCAGTGATGTTTAATGTCATTTTGATGAGTTTGACTCAGATCAACCCTTTATGATCATCTATAATGATTTAGATCAACTCTAGAGGTTGTTTACACCTGATGTCAATGATCTATAGCTTGAGCATGAGAGCTTTGAAGCTCTGAAGCTTCTCTCTACTTCCCAGAATCCCATTAACCTCTCCATTCCCTGCAAAATAATTTGCTTTAGCTATCTGAGGCCTCAATTGAAAGAACTAGCAGAGTTTGTTAGGTTTATTGTAGAAGCTTCCCTGTTGACTTACAATAGAGCAATTATGACTTCAGGCCATGTTTAGGCTCTGATCTAAGAATCAATCTTGAGCCTCTGATCTAATTATGACCATCAACCGATAGTAGTCACATAAGGTTATCAATAAAGCCTTTGATGGCTTGATTCAATCCATGAAGCTACAAGGAATTAGTTGCTAAAGCTATTGCTGGAGTTGAAGCGAAGCACAAAAGAAAGTGGTTTTAGTTAATCCTACATCGTTAATTTGAGGTCGCTGCTGCCATATAAATTGAATGGTGTCTGCGTGACGATCAGTCGACAACGTTGGGCACACGAGCAAGCATGTGTGTGTGTGTGTGCATGTGCGTAGCATGTGCCTGTGCAAGGGCTGAATCGCAGCTCTGTGGAGTAGCCTCCGAGCGCTAGATGGAAGGTGGGGATTGTGCCACGTGGCTAGTAGTGGTTGATCCGGTTCACTTGAACCATTGATCTTGCATAAACCTGTGGCCTTTTCGTACCTTTTGTTACAAAGAGACTAAGGCTTTGTTAAGCCTAAGTGTTAAGCGGAGGAGGCACTGAAAATGGGTAAGTGCTTAAACGTGAAGGTTGAGATATGAAAGGAAATTAAAGAGGCTTGTGTACTATGTAATAAATCAAATGTGCCTAAGTTCTAACTAACATTGAGCTTTAATTGTAGTCGTTATAAAACAACTCTTTTGATGTAATTTTTCTTTTTATAATTCAATGAAAATCATTTCTTTTGGCTTATGGGATTATTTCTTATTATTCTGTGTACATTTTGATGCAATTATCCATGTTGTTAACATATTATAGTAATTAATAGAAATTAAGCTATCAATTAAGTAGTTAGTTTAATTAAGTAAATATTAGTGTAGTAATCTATATTATAGAGTAATATAAGCTATATTAGTTAAATAATAGTATTATTAGTATAACCTAAGTATTATAACTTAAGTAGTAAGATAAGTAAGTAGTAATTAATATGGTATAATAACTTATGTATATTATTTAGTTAACTTAAGTAATTAATAATAAAGATTAGTTTAGAATAAACGGTGATTGATTAGCTAATTAAACTTCTCTGTGAACAACTTGGACTTAACTAGTTAAAAGTATTTTTGTAAAATGTTAGGTTATTTTATGTCCTACATTATAATTAACAATGACAAAGTAATTAAGCAAGGTAGCTTAAGTATTATTTTTAGCACCATTGATTAAGTTAATAACCTTAATTAATAGTGTTGAGAATTTGCATATCATTGTCAGAACGTGATTGAGGCAAAGTTCCGAAGATATGGTTTTCAACTCAACCATAACGATTCTCCATCTCTTGTACCTCCAATCATTGTCCTCATCACCATGACCTATGAAGCATCTCATCATCACCTAAGCGAGTGGCCAAGGTTAGGATGTATTGTTGTGGGGCATGTTTGTGAGTGGGTACTTTTATTTGTTGCAAGTAGAGCATTTCATTGTTAATGTACCCCATGGTACTTTTATTTGTTGCAAGTAGAGCATTTCATTCTTAATGTACCCCATGCTCAAGTGGAGGGGGGTGTTGGAAGAGATATATGTGGTTGGTTTTAGTTCTACATGGTGAGCATGAGATTTGTGAGGTGTGTGATGGCCTATATAAAGGCTTGTGTATCATCATTTATTTGTTGGAGAGAAAATATAAAATATTTTCCCGTTAGAGCTCTCCTGTGATTTTCTCCCATCTCCTCATGAAAGGGGTTTCCACATAAACACTCGTGTTCTCTTGTGATGCTTTGATGTCTTGTTTAATCTATTCCACTCTTATTTTTCAACAAATACAATGCCAATAGCTAGAAGGCGATGCTTCCAATATTATCAACATACATTTCAAAGTAAAGAACCCTAAAATATACTAGAGATAAACTAAGGTAGAAACTGTGATTTGACATGGAGATATTGTACCATGACTCGTGA
This sequence comes from Thalassia testudinum, assembly GCA_037157565.1. Taxonomy (NCBI): domain Eukaryota; kingdom Viridiplantae; phylum Streptophyta; class Magnoliopsida; order Alismatales; family Hydrocharitaceae; genus Thalassia; species Thalassia testudinum. The sequence goes on from JAZHRO010000036.1 coordinate 143,042,266, forward strand.
TTTGTTATAGGAGAATGACAAGGTGTGAATGATGGAGCGGGGTTCTTTATTTGCTTAGCTAAGCCATAACTTAATGCTATTAACTAGTTCAATGAGAACGATTGGTGCACTAGTGATTAGATGCATGGATACCTAGGTCCATTTGGAGGTAATGGCCTTTTTTAGAGGCACTAGAATTTAGGGGTGTCTTGGCTAAGGGCTACCAAGGAAACAACAAGACTTTGCTGGCTGCCCCCAATGACCTCTTCGATGGACACCTTAGCATGACACAAATTGAAATCTAAAGATAGGGGGATAGTTATACAAGATTGGCCACAAGCCATGACCAATGTGTTTGTACTCTCCAGCTCAACAAGGTGGAATAATGATCGGTAGTAGGCTGGGTGGAGCAATACAATAAGGAACTTGAGGGGTTCAACTGAGTTGAAGTAATGCTGGTATGCCACATCCACACCTTGATACCCAGCAGGCTGGATCATTATCTAACATAGAGAGTGCAGGAATAAGGAAGGTTTGCTAACCTTCTAGGATCTATATTAAATAAGAAAGGTTTGGTAGTTCATAACTATTGAATTGAGTATATAATTTCATGTGGTTAGACTAGAACTTGTTATAAGATGAATAATGAGTTAGGATTATATTTATTAATAAGAGGAAAAGGGGGTACACAATGAAATTTTGAGATCCATAGCATGCTTGATCAACACAATAGAAGGCAAAGGATTCTGGAATAATCGGAGCATGCCCAGTTACATGGAAAGGAAACACTGATAAACGTACGATTAGTACGAATGAGTCTTTGAACAAAATAAGTTGAGATAACTTAGTGGCTACCTGCTTACTCGCTACTTGTTCTCTTTAGGATAGGATGGTGCGCATTACGAAAAAGATATTAGGATCAATAAAAGCTAATATAACAAGTAAAGTACATTTATTTAGATTGTTCCTTATATAAATTTATGATTTCTATCCTTTTGTACGTTTATTTGTGATGCATAGTTTTTGTAACCTGGATCAACAAGTGGTCATGTGGATAATTTAGGAATATTTTTTCTCGTTCTTGTTTAATTAAGGAAAGCTTTTTCTCAATCTAGTTTAAAGGTCATGACAATTGTTTCTAGGATATTTGTTGGGATACTTTATTTTATGTCTCACTGATGGGAACACTATCATGAGCCCTAACTAGCTCATTTTGACCCAGAAAAGAAAACAAAAGCTCCTACATAACCAAATGGAGGTCCTTACTCAATGAATAACCCTTCTGAAAGAAAAGCAAGAAACAATGGGTAAAATTGTAATTTTACCATTGCAGTGTAACAACAGGATTTCTCATGGGCTAAACACAGGTCAAATGATCTTAACAAGATAAAAAGTGGGTTGGTTTGAATAGAAAAGGGTTCATGTGAATTTTGGGAATTAAATAACTTTTTGTAACCCTAAAATAGATCCACTTGATTTAAAAAAGTTATGGTAAGGATAAAATTCACCTAAACTCTCTAAAATTCATGTAAAAATATCCTCTAGGGTTTATAACCTTCAATTTAGCCCTTAGAACCTATTTTGACCTAAATTTGGGTCTCAGTCAAATGTTTGCCCTAAATTAGATTTTTATGTAAATTACCCAGTCAAACGTGGTCAAACCTAAAATCCAACTTCACCATTTGATTCTTTAGGTCCAAATTAGGTTTGTACCAAAATTTAGACCTAAGGGGAATTCACCTTGACCTACTTTGCGAACAGGTCCAATCCAATTACATTTCTACCCCTAACTTTTGAAAACCTCTATAAAACCCCCCTAACTTCCTCATCGTTCTTTGCAATTAGGTCCCTCAATCATTATAGCAGAGGGAATCCTACTCTGGCGAGGTATCAAGGGAAAAAACTCCCTGATTCCTTAGAGAATCCCCTTCAAATTTGAAAAGGAGATTCTCTAAGAAATCTCCTCCAGTTTGAACACAATTAGAGGTTTGATTTGGCACCAAATCTCTCATGCGAATGCATGACAGATTTGGGTCACCTTCGACCTTCCAACTCTGGCGAGGTTGCCGTGCTTGGAAGCTTGGCTTCCAAGCACAAGACCTTCTGCCAGGGACTATAAAAGGATGCCCAGATCAACCCGTCACCCCTAAGCTTGAAATTGGCCAGAGAAACCCCCTAATTCTTCTCTTCCCCTTCTGATCAACAACCCAGCAAGCTCTAGCGACCCTTATCTCTCTCTCTCATCACTCTGCCACAATACCAGTGGCAAGGTTTTCTTTATCCTCTTCGTCCGCGTCGCGCCGCACCAGCCGACGTCCCTGCAACTCCCTAGTCGTCGCCGTCCCCTCCCATTGGGTAATTCTTCTCCGGCGACGGCAGTACGAGCCGGGAGCCTCCTCTGCATCCCCCTTCGTCTATCCACACTCAGTTAAGTCCTCTCTCTCTTCTCATCATTTCTCTATCTTTTATTCTTGCAAACATGCCTCAATGCTCACAAGTCACCACCACCTTCTCCACCTCCAGCCAGGCCTTCGGCGAGGTGTTCCCACCGCTCCACGCCTCCATCCACCTCGCCAACTACCCCACAAGCACCGCCACACCTCACTGACCCTAAACCCTCACTCCACTCACTGTGCCAAGCCCCCAGAACTCCCCCCGAACACACCCACTTTCGTGTGCACAGGGTGACCTAGGCACGCACGCTCCGGCCACCCCATGCCACGACGACCACCGCACCACCTTGGCCGTGTTCAGGTGAAGCTCCCTGCGTTTTCTAACGAGGCCGCAAGGCCGTTTTCTTGCTGACAGGGTTTGAGGTCTTCGCCGCCATTAACGAAGCAAGAAGCTTGTTTGGGAGCTTCATCCAGGACTCCAGGCACTAGGCTCTAGGTCCCAGGTCGCGCGGATTCCTTTCACGCACATCCTCAGCCCATCAATTGGCACGAACGTCCCACGCAGCTGTTGCAATTAGAGGAGAATGTCTACTGCAGGCACTCGTGAAGAAGGTGGAACAACATAGTCCCACCTCGGAAGTGGAGGAGCGGAAGCAGCGACATAAATTGCAAAAGTGACAGGGGCTTATCGCCTCCTGATCACGGGGTGAGGTCCCACTCGCCCTCACTGCCTCATCCGTGACCCCACTGCCCGCGAACCTGGCCCTGACCTGTATACCCAACTAGCCTGCACTCCTCGCCCACCACGCAGGCCGGTGGGCTTGGTCCTTGGCGCGCATACCCAACCTAATAACCGAGAAGGCTCTTGGAGAGCGAGCCTAAGAGAGAAAGAAGAAGAGAGAATGTGGGGGAGGGTAGGGGTAGGTTTTGCTCTCAGGAGAAGAAGCGAAAGCCAAGGAAGAAGAGGGCGACAGCCAGAGAAGCTAAGGAAGGAGAAGGCAAGGCTGAAGAGGAGCTGAAGGCAAAAGAGAAGGAAAGAAGAAATCAAAGAAGGAAGAAGAAGAAGAAGCCAAGAAGAAAGAAGGTCGTCAGAGACAGAAGGAAAGGAGAAAGAAGAGGAAGAAGACAAGGGGCAGAGCAAAGAAAGACGAAGTTGAAGGCACAAAGAAATCAGAGACAAAGATCAGATCAGAGATAGACGAAAAGCAATTGAAACATTGTAGCAACTTGATATTTAAGACGTCTGATTTTCAAAATCAGACGTCCATATTTTTTGTGCTTCTCCCATATACATTGACATTGTGTTTTTTCACCATACTTTGATTTTCATTGCATATTATATTCAATCTTAAAGTTGTGTTCTTGATTTTTAGACCTCAATTTGCTCCCTATGTTCGACCTCAGATTTACAATTTCGAGTAATAGAATTCATTTGTTTTTGAGCGATTTCAACTATACTACGGTGCATTGATTTTAACATTGATCTCGCCTTGACTAAACACTCACTTCCCACCTTACATATCCCGAAAAGAATTAAAATTGAAGATGAAGTCAAAACTTGGCTTGGCCCTCCTTTAGGATAAGAGAAGGTGTATGCTTGGAGCTATTGTAGCGGTGGGGAATGAGAATGGTTAGTCTTGTTTTCTATGCTCAATAGAATGCGTCACATTTTAATGCATAGTTTCCTTCGGAAATATTAAATGCATTAAGTTTCTGTGTATCCCATTCTCGGGCGATCTCAACATATGTAGTACTTTTTTAATCTTATTTCAGGAGAATGATTTTTTTGGATACCTTTGATAGATGATGAGTGAGATTTTGTACACGTAAAGATTTGTTTAAAAATCCATTGTTGTAGTTGTGTAAAAGTTCGCTATTAGATAAATTTTACTGAAACTCAGTGAGTCCCGAGTTGAATACAGGAAGGCGAACATTTGATTAAAAATTGCATTTAAAATTATTGTCACAAAGTATATTAGCTGGTCAAATTAAATCTACACTAGCTATTCTACTTAAAGAATAAATCAGAGAAGAGAGAGATAGAATAATACAAAGAAAGAGAAAATATGGAGAAAATGAACAAGTATTTTATAACCATAGGATTATTGTTCATTACAATTACTTGCTACTACTACAAAACTAGAAATCTATTCTATAAAGCAATAAAAAGATAGAGATGAGAAAATCCTCCTCGACGGTTGCTTGGAGGATAAGCCACGTTGACGGAGTGCTCGGAAGAGGGTGGTAAGATGTTGAATGAGGGAGAACTGAGCTAGAGGACGAAGGATGGAATATAGCAGCGTCGTAACAGGATCCTCTTCCCGAATGGCGACGAGATGACAACCACGGACGCTCCACGAACGGGGTTGTGAAGATGGAAAAATTACTTTTAAGACTCTAGTGGAGCATCCCGGGTATGGAACTAGCTCTTTAGAACTAGCTCTTTAGAGCTTTGGAGAGGGTGAGAGGAGAAGAGAAGGGATGGATCATGAGGAAGGGATGTACGGCCTTTATATAGGTAAGGTTTGAGAGCAAAAAGGTCCTTTTACATGCTTAAAAATGAATGCAAGGCCTTTAGTGACGTTTATGAGCATCACTGTAAACACACGACACTGTAGCCGCACCTCAACCTCCGTCGTGTGATGGAGATCGGATGCACCTCGTGCGACCACGTCGACGCTGTTGGTGCTAGAGCACCACGATCATTTGTTTTGATGATAACAAAACACGTGTCATTTAACATTTGCACTTGGAGTCTTAGATTTCAGGTCAATTGCAAATGGAAACGTGATTAGACGGAGTTCGAGCTCGCATCCAGGATGGATTGGAGGAGCTTGATGGAGAATAGAGGAGATTCGCGAGGAGCGATAGATTGAAGATGGAAGGACAAAAGAAGAATATGATAGAATTCTGTTTATTTCTTTCATGTACTTTTGTCTTTATTTCCTTACTCTTTTTGTTCCTTAGAACATCATGTTAAAGAGCCTCAAAGTACCCTAACAGTAATCCTAGGAACACCTGCACAACCCTAGGATACTTAGGTTTTCTGTAGAAAACTTAAAAAAATAATATAGGGTTTAAACAGCCTTTTCAGACGTCTAATCTCAAAATCAGACGTCTGATAATGAGTTTTAAGACATCTGACTGTTGATTCAGACGTCCGATAACATTTAGGCTGGACTTAGTTAGTTCTATCTGATGAAATCAGACGTTCAGACCTTAGTCCAGACGTCTTAGAAGACGTTTGATGTTTTTGCCAGATGTCCAATTAGTGGACCGTTGGCTGGCTTAACAAATACTAAAGGATATGACCGTTAGAGCCTTATCAGACGTCTTTAAGCCTTTCTATACGTCTGATAAATGACCGTTTTGCCTCGGCTGACCCAAAATCTCTTTTCAGAGATCTTATAGCCGTTGTAATCTCTTGGAAATCCATTCCCGCAGAAAAAGTAGGTTTCCAGACGTCCAAACATAGTGCCAGACGTCCTGTATGTCGTTTGATGGACTTGCACTAGAACCCTATTTAGATCTGATCCAAGTCAGGAAGAAACCCGCCTAAAATCAGACATCTGACTTTGTTCCCAGATGTTTTAAACTGGTTTTCTAGACGTCTGATGCCAGGATTAGATGTCTGATAACCCTGTCAGTGCAATGATTGTTCCTGATTTCGAGCTGATTCTCTTGGGCCTTGCACTCAACTGCTATGGAAGCTTTCCAAAACCTTCCAAAGCCTTCCTAAGGCCTCTATAAATAGAGAAGAACCTCTTGCACACCTAGACACACCATGACACACCCAAGCAACATTCTTTCTACTCTTTTGTGTTCAAGAAAAGCTCTTGCTCTCCAAGCTCAAGTTCTTCATCTTGAGAGCATCAAGCTTTTGCGCACCCACTCTCCCGTTATAGTTCACGAGAGCGACGTTGAGCCGTCGTGTAGCTCACGCACCCGCGTCATCGATTCGACGTACTTCCATCAAAGGAGAGTTTCCTAATTCCTATAGGAGCTAAATTTAAATCTTTGTTGGCTCTATAGGACTATATTTGTTATTTTACTTTGTTCTTTGGGACAAAATCCTTCTCGTGAAGAGAAGGGGTTTGAGGTACGCTACCCTCGTATAAAGTAGCGTGGTTGTAATTGAGGTTGAATCACCCTCGTTTAAGTGATTCGATTAGTGGATTTGATCAACTTGGTTGATCGGAAAATCCTAACTCGAGAGGATTAGGTGGTGGTTTTCACTCGGTTTGGGTTTCCACCTAAAAATAATTGTGTACATTGTTTGATTGAATTTTGTGAGATTATTTTATATTTTATTCCGTAATTTATTACGTCACCCCCTCCTAGTAGGGAATCTACAGACGCCTCCATGCCTTTAGCTATAGCCTTGTTTAATCGCGCTCAATTGCTCTCAGTCGTCCGATCGTTCGATCAAACGATCGATATTGCGTGAGCAGAATTCAACTTCTTCATCTGCAACGTCTGCGTGCGATCACGTGTCATCATGCACGTGCATCTAGCACCTCCATCCAACATTTAAAACGATGCCACGTCATCGCCACAATTGAGCGGCCAAATTTCATCGCGTCCGTCGCTACTACTTGATTTGAGGTAGGGCGGGCTTTGAACGGTGACCTCCCCCTCGCGATAAGGCGCTCAACCACCGCGCTGCGAGTGCGAATGGTCAAGATATTGAATTTATCCGCAGACACTCTCCACTGTTGGATGATGATCCGACGGTGGAGATTGAGCTAATGTTGATGAAGGAGGCTGCGGTGACTATGGGTGGCTTGGATGGCACCACGTGATGTCATCTGGGCCGTTCATTTTCCAATGCTTGTAGATGGTGCCACAGATGTCGGATCGGGTCGATTTTTGCACCATTGGGCTGCAATCATCGATCCAAACCCATCAATGTTGTTAGATTTGTCGTCTGAAGTATGGATTTGCACCACATTGCCTCTTGACCTTTGATCTTCCTTAGGCTGTATCTGATGCTACGGAGGTCCGATTAGGGTGATCTCGGAGGGGTTGAACTCTGATTGTTGCCCTGATCAAATCCATACAGTTGGATCTTCAATTCGAGGTCCAGATAAGAATCACCATGTCTCCTGACCACAAGAAAGACAAATTAACCTATAATTTGTACAATCTATTCTAAATGTAGAATGATGCATGTTATGCAATATTTATAATACATGAATGCAATTATATGCCTAAGAACACTCATTAATAGATAATTTATGTGAAATAAATGTGTCTACATTACACCCCCATACATATCTTTTGTTAGTCCCTAACAAAATTACATGCTATTTATAAAAGAATTAGGATCAAATTACTTGGACAATAATTATTTCTCAACATTAAGAAATTTCTACTAAAGACATGAACTACCTAAACTCAACAGTGCCTGGGTGTCTGCCAAAATGCAAACCGCCTAAGCCCTCGCCTTATTCGAAAGCAAGTACATCTTTTTCTTTCTTCTTTTCTAATTTTTTTATTTTTTTGAGTTAAGGGTTTCAGGGTAGCTTTCTACGGCTCCCCAACCCACCCAAGACTCGAAAAGAACTTTAAGTTTTAAGCATCTTTTTGTGACTATGATAGACTCATTGATCGGTAATCAGAACGAACTTCAAGTTTCTACACCCCTAGGTGACCTTGAAAGGAAATTCTACCTAAAGATGTATCTATTCGATTAACAACTTTCTCCCTACTTTTTATTTTATGGGATCAACACAAGGGCGAACCCAATATATATCTCCCCGACTTATTCTACTTCCCCGCTTCTTCCTAAGTGTTTAGGAATTATTTATGCATTCATGTAACCTGGGTTCTAGACAACCAACCAATGAGCTGTTACCCACGAGAACTTGCCAGTCATGCTCGTGAGTTGAAGTGTGGCTTATTTATTTTTTTCTTGTTTTCTATTTCTCAATTTTTGTTTTGATATTTTATTTATTTTTCTTTTTTTATAAGTGAATGGCTTCCCTGATCTAAGATTTACCTAAAGGCAACGAAAAGAGAATGGTCGTATGGCTGGGCTCTGGACAACCAGCCAATAGGTTATTACCCATGACAACTTGCCAGCCATACCACCCTAGAAGGTTCATTAGCTACCCAATTTCCATTAAAATCATCGAAAAGTGAGTCAGTGCAAATAATGTGTAAATGCTCAGACTTAAAGTCTTCTCAAATCAGAGGGTGGGTTGATAAGTCGTGTACTTATCACCCCAACTTATTAACCAATTAGAAACAAATTAAAGATGACGAGGACTCAAGAAACAAGTCCACATTTTAGTGGACACCTAGGCTGATTAAGCCCGAAGAGCTGAATGGTCTAAGTGTTCAGTCTTACCATATCATTCCCTAAAGTTGAAAAACTCTAATACCCAAGTTCTCTTTTCCTAATTCAATTTTTTTAATCATTAAACAAAAAATAATAAAGAGAAAATAAAAAGAATCTACATAGCTAACAAAATGATTCAGAGATGAATGTATCTACCCCCTATGCCTATCTAATGCAATGTCCTCATTATATTAAAAAGACATGAAAAAGAGCTGAGTAGAGAAGAAAACACTTGAATTTCGTGATTACCAAGTCAGCTCTGAGATGAAAATAGACTGTATAAGTGCTAAGTGTAAAGCCTTCATCTAGGCACACTATATAAATAAGAGGAAGAAATAAAGAATTCACAACTGTAGGTCAGGATCAAAAGAAAAAGATCGATACCAGGTCTCGCAAGGATATGTCCACAAATGTGGACTAGATTGTGATGCAGATCCATGCCCCTCGGTTGAGTATATCTAAGGTTCTGGATTAAAATTACTCAGAATCAGAGATCATTATGCAAGTGGGGTCAGGCCTATGGTTTGTAAGGATGCAACCTAAGTCCAAAAAGTTGGACTATAGGAAGATTTGTATCAAAAAGATAATCAGTTAATTTGTGCTTGGGTTGAGCATCCTCAGAGTTGAAAATGTCATAAGGGTCCTGGTAGAAGGTTTGTGGTTTCAAGCAAATAGGAACCCTTAGACTCATATTTCTGCTTCCCTCATAATTGATTTCCCATATCTTCATTTTCAGATTTCTATCCTCCATAATCAAAGTTTTCGGGACCTCGAAAGTGTTATCAACCCCGTCTAAAATATCAAAGTCCAAAATTTGTGACTCAATCAAAATTGACTTGGATTTGGTAATCTCAAGAAGATAATCATTATGCTCAACTAGATGTGATTGAGAAATGGGGCTATGAATTGAATCCTTTATGAAATCAGGATCTAAATTCTTCGTGCTAGCCCCAGTTGGATCAAAATCCTCAATTACTGGGCTATCAAATGATTCATCATACTCCTCAAGCCTGTATGTCTTACTATAATTATCTTCCTCAAACTCAGATGAGACTTCACATAACGATTCTCAACCTTCAGAATCAAAGAATTCCGGATCCTCATTTATATATGTCTCAAATTCATCAATCATTTTCTAGTCCATGGAGACATACTTTTTCTCATACCCTAGTTTAGGGATCTCGGGTGAAGAAATAAATTCATCCTCAATTGGTTGCTTTAGACCAACCTGTTCATCCTCTGTCTCGTAAAATGTGTCCCCCTTACAGGTGCCTAAGCAGGTTCTAATATTGGCTTTCCTAAAGGGGGTTCATTTTGGGAATCATCCCAAGATTGAACTAAAGCAACCACAAATTTCATCCTCAATTTTGACAATTTCCAAAATAAAAACTCACCTGGGTCCTTATCCTTAACATTTTGGAGCCAATCCAATAAATACTTGTTAAGATCATCAATCATTTGAATCAAAGACTCCAATTCTTCAATGCAGGGTGTTGGCTGAGCTTCTAAAGATTGAATGATGTTCCTTAAGTTAGCCAACACCCTATCTTGGACTTGGTTCACCTGAATTAAATGGTTTGATTCAAGGTTGGGTGGGTTTGGGTTCAATCCAGGGGAGTCGAGAAATTGAGGTTCCTGGGTGCCTCCCTGGTAATAGGTTGTTTCTGATTGTTCAAAGAGAGGTAGTGACCTATATGTAGTGTAATCTGGAGGAGGGTAAGAGTTGTAATCACGATATTCTTCTTGATTGTAGATCAAGTTAGGTTGATCATTAAAGGGTGGAGATCTATAATCAGTGTGGCTTGAAGAAAGATAAAAATCAAAATCATGGTGTCCAGGGTTAGACCCTTAACACGAAGGTCCGAAATTGTATCCCCAATCCGAGTTGTCCCAACTAGTAGATGGTTGATTACAGCACGGGTTGGGATAATAATCATCATATTGGGGATAAGGTGTGTCAAGAGGGTAGGAGTAGAAATGTGTGTAGGATGTGGAAGGATCCATGAGGAAACATGAGGAAAAGAAAGATGTCTTACAGTACAAACAATCAAACCTGTCCTTAGGTGGGGTAGTCTATAGACTTACAGACTCCCAGAACCTGTCTTGAGATGTAAGAAGTGATTTGGTCTACTTCTTTCTGGTTAATCCAACCAGTTATATGGAGGGATTGGGAAGAAGGTTCTTCGCTTGGCTTTTGCCTTAGGTTCCTTTGATACCCCCCAACCACGATCGTTTGACACTGCTCCACTCACTAGACATCAGATGGATCGGTAAAAGAAAATTAATCGAAAATAATCTCAATCTAGGTCCCGAAGAGCGAGTCCAATCCTTAAGGCCAACAACTACTCTATTTTAATTAGGCTTAAGTTTGATTGTGCTCTGAAATGTGATGGGCCCTTTTAATGGGTTGTTCCCTTAAAGATTAGTTTCAATGTGTGTGCGTGCACAAGTAATGATTTTCAAACAAGGTTATTTGATGATGTGTCTTTTAATGTTCAACCTTGTTTAGTAGCTTTTAGAGTTCCACTTTAGGTTTATTCAATCAAGGTTCAGTTGAAACACCAGGTTTTGAAAGTACAGGTGAAGATATCTTCCTTTACAAATAAAAAATAATGTGGTATGGTTGGCTCAACCCTAAAAATTGAATCCTATGAGGCAAGCTACTAATGGACCACTTTTATTTTATGAGGTGTAGCCCAAACAACTCAATCAATTAGGCTCTTGCACCATTTGATTAAGGCACACAATATGATTAGCCTAATCAGATTTCTATATGTGTATTAGGTTAGAGTGTGTCGAGCCCACAAGTCAGATCCCGGCTAAGTGGTAGAATCAAATCTAGGTGAGGTGCCTTGTGTGTGTGGGGAGGGGGGGGGTGTATAAAGTGTGTAAATTTCAATTAACCCCACATTCAATTATATATATATATTTGTGGGGGTGAGGTGGGTGGAGGTGGCAAACAAATAATCATGACTAACCTTAGGATTTATGCAAGCTCCTAGGTTAATTATGATTTGTGTTATTAGGTAGTGGAATGAAAACTAGTGGGTGGGAGGTGGGGTACACTTACAAACCCTTCAATTGCACTTTGCTCAAATCTACCACTTTTGCCTACCTCGAAAGAGTACCTACAATCACAATAAAGAGAGTGGTGAGGTAAAAGATAAGTAAGGTGGAAAACGCGGGAAATCAAAAAGCGTTGCCTCCCCGTCAATGACGCCAAAATGATGAGCCAGATTTTGTACATGTAAAGATTTGGTTAGAAACCCGCTATTGTAATTGCGTAAAAATCTACTATTAGATAAATTTTACCGAAACTAAAAGTGAGTCTCGGATCGAATATAAGGAGGCAAACGTTTAATTAAAAATCGCATTTGGAATTATTGTCACAAAGCAGATTAGCTAGTCGAATTAAATCTACACTAGCTATTCTATTTAAATAATAAATAATAGAAGAGAGAGATAAAATAATACAAAGAAAAAGAAAATAAGGAGAGAATGAACAAGTATTTTATAATCATAGGAGCATGTTCATTACATTTACTTGCTACAACTAGAAAGCTGGAAATATATTCTAGAAAGCAATAAAAACATAGGGATGAGAAAATCTTCCTCGACGACTACTTGGAGGACGAGCCACATTGATGAAGTGCTCAGAAGAAGGTGGTGAGATACTGGACGAGGGAGAATGGAGTTAGAGGATGGAGGATGGAACAGGGCAGCGTTGCAGCGGGATCCGCTTCCTGAATGGCGGTGAGAGAATAACCACGGGCGTTCTACGAATGTGGGTAAGAAGATGGAAAAATTGCTTTTAAGACTCTAGTGGAGCATCTTGGGTATGGGACTAGCTCTTTAGAGTTTTGGAGAGGGTGAGAGGAGAAGAGAAGAGATGGATCATGAGGAGGGGATGCAGGGCCTTTATATAGGTGAGGTTTGAGGGCAAAAATGTCCTTTTACATGCTCAAAAATGAATGTAGGGCCTTTAGTGACATTTATGTGCGTCACTGTAGGCGCACGACGCTGTAGCCGCGCCTCAACCTCCACCGTGCGATGGAGATCGGACGCACCTCGTGCAGCCATGTTGACACCTCCACGCCTTTAGCGGTTGTGCCATTTAATTGCACCCAATCTCTCTCAGTTGTCCGATCGATCGATTGGACGATCTAGATTTTGTGACCACGGTTTGACTTCTTCGCCTGCAGCGTCCGCGTGTGATCACGCGTCATCATGCGCGTGCATCCAGTGCTTGAAAGGGTGCCATGTCGCCGCTACATCACCTGCTCAATTACGATCGAGCGGCCGAATTTTATCACACCGCCACTACTGCTTGATTTGAGGTGGGGCGGGCTTCGAACGGTCGACCTCCCCCTCATGATAAGGTGCTCAACCATCGCGCTGCAAGTGTGGATGGTCGAGATCTTGAATTTACTCGCAGACACTCTCCATTGTTGGATGATGATCTAACGGTGGAGATTGAATTGATGTTGATGAAGGAGGAGGCTGCGGTGATCGTGGGTGGCTTGGATGGCGCCACGTGGAATTTTGTGTTTGCCCTCGCTATCTTTCCAAAAAGTGACAGAATGAGATCACCTTTCCTGAGAAATACCTAAGAGCACCCCGCCTCCGACATCCCTTGCCACACAGGTATGACGTCACGGCCTACTGCGAGTACCATCGCAATGATGGCCATAATACGGACCAATGCCCTCAAACACTTGGTTCGGAACATGATTGATCATAACATCATTATGGTTCAACTTTTCTGAAGTCGGGGGAAAGGAAGAACATAATCCAACAACCCCTACCGCAACACAACCCACCCGAAATACCACTTATGAAAATGTCAATCTTGTAGAGCATGTGATCTTGTCTGTAGATTCATCTTGGCTCATTCGCCCGATCTCCAATTTCACCCAACATGAATGATCATGTCAATGCTATCATACCATCCAGACTCTCTGGAAGAATCTACGAAGGACCCTCATTAAGGTTCAAGGAAAACGAAAGTGGACATCTCCACGGAAGACAGAGGGCCATGTTCTCTACTGTTCTCCTGAAGCTGCTTGGCGTGCGTTCTTATACAAATCCGAAAACTTTGTCACATGCGTCATGAGCAGTGCAGAAGGTCCCTGTGAGTGTTTTGAATGATCATCTAGATGGCTTGCTTCCTGGGATGATGACTTCAGCCTCCGCGGCCATCTTCCTCCACCTGGTGGCCTACGTGAAAAAAGCCAAATCTGCCTTCTACTTCTTCTCACTCAGCCATCAGGTTCACAAGCGAGGTATGAAGTGAAGTAGAGGATTGACGAAACTCACTTCTCACTATGTGGTAAGAAGGGAGATGTTTGTTGGAGATAGTGCCATGGATGTCATATTGGGTCGATTTTTGCACCGTTGGGCTGCGATCATCGATCCAAACCCATTCATGCGGTTGGATTTGTCGTCTGAAGTACGGATTTGCACTATCTTGCCCCTTAACCTCTAATCTTCCTCGGACTGCACCTAATGCTACGGAGGTCCGATAGAGGTAATCTCGGAGGCGTTGAACTTCGATCGTCACTCTGATTAGATCCGTATGGTTGGATCTTCAATCCAAGATCCAAATAAGAATCACCCTATCCCCTAACCACAAAAAGGATAAATTAACCTATAATTTGTACAATCTATTCTAAATACAGAATGATGCATGCTATGAAATATTTATAATGCATGAATGCAATTATAAGTCTAAGAACATGCATAAATAGATAATTTATGTAAAATAGATGTGTCTACATCAATAGACATCTATCAATACTTAAGCAAATGACATTTATCTCTCCTTCATGTTTCCTCACCGTCATTCTCTAGAACTATGATTCTTTCCTCAATTATCGTTGTCACAGATGACCCTACTTGTACGACTAAAGAGAAAAAGGGATAAAAAAAAAGCTTCTTGCAACTCTCCCCACTTACAATAAAATTTACTTATTTGCCTTCGACAACATCAACTATAATTAAGAAGGCTTCATTTGGTAAGGGAAATAAATTTATGGAATAAGTAGGGGAATAGAGAATGAGTGAAATAAATGCTACAATAAGATCTTATTTGATAAGAAAAATAAGTTTATAAAATAAGTAAAGCAATAAAGAATGAGTGAAATAAATGATGGAATAAATGAGTTAACCCGTTTGGGTGTTTTAGTAGGTTAAAGTTATTTCATGGAGAGAGCAAAATAACTTTGCCCCGGATTAAGTGAGATTCAATCCGACACAAGTGTGGGTTGAGTTAAGTAACATGTTAAATATTTAACTCAGCACAATTTCACTTAACCCTCCAACCAAATAGATAAGTGAGTTAATGTCACGGCCCATTCCCGGCTCCCTACAGAACCCGAGGACGAGTCGCCTCTATGAACCCCAAGACCCAGTCATCCAGCGACTGAGACGGAAAGAGGTACCCCCGGTGAAGGTCCTATGGAGGAGCCAGCGGTACTAGGAAGCCACTTGGGAGCCTGAGACGGCGATGTGAGCACAGTACCTCGAGCTTTTTGAGGATACATTGTTATGACTTACTTCGATCCTCTTTAAGTTTGTTGTGCACATTTATTTTATTTCCGCACCCTAGTCGGCTCAAGTTTCGGAGACGAAACTTCCTTTAAGTTTGTTATGTTGAAATGACCTTTTCCTGGGGTCGTTTGGCATTTTCGGAATCCATAGGGACTTTCCTGCAGTTTTAAACCCCTTATCTTCTGTTTTGGGGGTTTGTGAGGGGGAGAGGGAAATTGCAGGGGCGTCCCTGCAATTTCCTCACCACCTCTCCTCACCGTACGCACACCATTCCCTCCCCCTCACCCCACACGACTTACCTCTCTCCCCCTGCGACGACCATCTCCCCCACTCCTCCCCACTCCACACCATCCCCTCCTCCATGCTGTCCCCCTCACCTCCACTCTCCATATATACCCCCCTCCTCCTCCAGTTCCCACATCGACAGTCGAGAGGAAGCAGGAGAGGGAGAGCGAGGAGAGCAGGAGGACCTGAGGGGAGAGCGAAGGCTTGAGAGCGGAGGAGTCGAGGGGGTGTTGCTACTGCTGCAAACTTCCGCGGCGAGAAAGGATTCAGAAATGATTCTACGGAATCATTTTTCCATAGAATCAGACGTCCGGAGTAACCTCCATACGTCTGGAAGGACGTCCGAAGGTAACCTCAGATGTCTGGTAGAATATTTTTTCTTCAATTATCTTTCTGCCAAATTTCTGACTGTGCATGCACATGTGTCAGAGGTTAAGAGGTGTGTCAGTGCGAGGACTGAGGCGGTTTCAGACGTCCGAGAGAATCTCCAGACGTCTGAAGGCACCCTCAGACGTCTACACTGAGTCCCAGACGTCCGAGGAAGGTGCCTTGAGCAAGGTATGCCTGTGAGTTCGTTTAAGACGTCTGGGACCTTTTTTAGACGTCTGATTTCAGTCAGGATTGATGTTTTTGGGTCCGTTTAGGGTCCAAACGGTGTTGATTTTCCGCAAACGAAACGTCTTTGGTTTTTGTGCGAGTTTCTTTATGTAATGGTACTTTGTCCGTGTCATTTTGAATACATTTGACCTGTCAACCCATGTCATAGGTCTCCAGTCCGTCGAGTATACGGGACCTGCGGAGACATTGGGAGCTACTGTACGAGCCCCCATTCCACGCGGTTACCCTGGTAGAGTAGTTCTTACCCTAATCTCGAAATTAATAAAGTGCATGCATAAAATTAGTTGAACCTAGGATGTGAGATGAACCCTAGGAAGAAGTAAACGCATGCTTTAGAATACATCTATTCGATTGAACCCTAGGTTGTGACATGAACACTAGGGCTAGAGGAAATGCATGTGTAGAGAGATGAATGATTGAATAAATCATGAGCTGTCTGTACTACCTGAAATGAACCACGTTATGAATAGAAAAACAAACTTGTACTGTGATAAATATGGAAATTGAGCTGCATGTTCTGTATGTAACAAACTGGATATGAAATAAGAAAAGTTCATGTACGAACCCTACGGGGAATGTAGAACGAGACAAGAATACCGTAGTACGTAGAACTGGATGGTTCTGGAACACATCGCCACGAGCGGCTGTTCGAACTTGGTTTAGAGAAGTGAGCTGGCCTTCGTGTACATAGTACCAAAGAGAGCAACTATCCCTTTTAGAGTAGAGGGGAGCTTGCCGACCCTTGGGTGGAGACTCGGGGTGGGTTTGTCCACTCTACATTGACTCCTGTTAGCTCTCGTGTACGTGGTACTGAGGAGAGCTACTTAGTGTAGGGGGGAGCTAGCCGCCCCAGGGGACCCAAGGTTAAGATTGACCACCCTACACTGACTCGTGTTAGGCCCACTGGCCAAATCGGGATAGTCGGACGAGAGTACGTGGACTGTGAAGGGTGAGACCCCTGTTTCTGAGGGGCGAGACCCTTGTTCTGAGAGGGCAAGGCCCTGTGTTGTTCCGTGCTGTAGTTTGGGCGTACCCGCTAGCGGAAACGACTGACTATGTGCCAGTGCGGGGTAGCTACCGTGCGCTTATTGATAGGATCTAAAGATATGGAATATATGGCTATGTGCACAGATACTTAAACAAACAAATCAGTAATAACAAGAAAGATATGCACAAATAATCAAACCACAAAAAAATTGGCACAATATGTATAGTGGTTCCTCTCCCTTTGGTACTCTACTACCTAAGCCTCCCAGCTTAGGGATTTTAACCTGATTCTCTCAACCCCGAGAGAATCAATTTACTAACCGAGGTAATTAACTGGTTACCTCAACCCAACCCAACGAGCAAATGCTCAAGAACAAATGAAATACAGGTGTAAGAAAGAAAGATCTTACAACTAAGTTCCTAAGCCTCTCAACAAAGGTAAATATAATGTTACTGATTTAAGAGCCTAGAATGAGAGTGAATGCCTTGACAATGCGTGAAGAAATCACGTCGAAGTGTTTGTAAAAGCGTAGAGAAATTGATAGAAGCAAACTATTCCTTCTTCTTCAAAATATTGTGAGAATATGAAATATAACTCTAGAATTTTTCTTCTCTATTTCTCATATGCAAACTAAGGGTCCAAGGGTTTATTTATAGAGTTTAGGACCTTAAGGATTCGTCTACTAGACGTTGGGGTTTAAATCCCAACGTTCATATAGCCAAAATTAATTTTCTAGCCGTTCAGTTTTGAGCCAATGGCTACCTGGTACCGGTACTAAAGTATGGGTACCGGTACTCATTGCTTCCAGATTTAGGTTTCAAACTCTTAACACAATCTCTAACCCACTTGTACCGGTACTGATCATTGGTACCGGTACTCGTTACCTCCAATACCGGTACCCACAGGGTACAAGTTTGTTTCTTGACAAAACCCAAACCTGTAACTCACATGTACCGGTATTAAACTTTAGTACCGGTACTTGTGGGTTAACAAGTACCTTTTTTAAGTGATTTAATCAATTACGTTCTTTGAAAATGATCGTAATATTAATCCTAATTTATCTCTAATTATTTTTACGATCTAAGTTATATTCCTTTGTTAAGAGGCATATACAATCTATAAATAAAAAATCTAAACTAGAAACACTAAAGGTCGAAGATGATATTCTCCTCCTTGATTCTTCCTTGTCATCTTGCCTCCTTCTTATCATGATCTTCTCCTTTTCATCAAGCCTCCATCATTTCCTGTTTGCCTTGATCTTCACCTAAATCTGAAAAGAATTTAATTGCAAACATTAATTTATAATAATTTTGTTAACACCAAAATAAGATGTGGAACAAGGTTCCAACACTTATCACGTGTGCCGTAGTCACCGTTATGTTGGTGCTAGAGCATCACGATCATTTGTTTTAATGATAACAAAACACGTGTCATTTAACATTTGGACTTGGGGTCTTAGATTTCAGGCAAATTGCAAATGGAGACGTGATTAGACGAAGTTCGAGCTTGCATCCAGGATGGATTGGAGGAGCTTGATGGAGAACAGAGGAGATTCGCGAGGAGCGATGGCTTGAAGAAGGAAGGAGATGAAGAATAGGATAGATTTCCTTCTCTTGTACTCTTTGTATTTTTCGTTTCTTTTGTTGCTCTTTATTTTTGTTACTTAGAATCTTGTTAAAGAGCCTCAAAGTACCCTAACAGTAGTCCTAGGAACACCAGCACAACCCTAGGATACTTAGATTTTCTGTAGAGAACTTAGAAAACCAATATAGGGTTCAAACAACTTTTCCAGACATCTAATTACAAAATCAGACGTCTGATAATATGTTTTAAGACGTCTGACTGTTGATTCAGACATCTGATAACATTTAGGCAGGACTTAGTTAGCTCTGTCTGATGAAATCAGACGTCCAGACCTTAGTCCAGACGTCTTAGAAGACGTCTGATGGACTTGCCGGACATCCAATTAGTGGACCGTTGGCTGGCTTAGCAAATAGTGAAGGATATGACCGTTAGAGCCTTATCAGACGTCCTTAAGCCTTTTCAGACGTTTGATAAATGACCGTTCTGCCTCGGCTGACCCAAAATCTCTTCTCAGAGATTTTCTAGCTGTTGCACTCTCTTGGAAATCCATTCCCACGAAAAAGTAAGTTTCCAGACGTCCAGACATAGTGCCAGATGTCCTATATGTCGTCTAATAGACTTGCACTAGAACCCTGTTTAGATCTGATTCAAGTCAGGGAGAAACCCGCCTTAATCAGAACTCTGATATTATTTTCAGACGTCTTAAAGTGATCTTCCAGACGTCTGATGCTAGGATCGGACGTCTGATAACCCTGTCAGTGCAATCATTGTTCCTAATTTCGACCTGATTCTCTTGGACTTTGCTCCCAACGGCTATGGAAGCTTTCCTAAGCCTTCCAAAGCCTTCCTAAGGCCTCAATAAATAGAGGGAGCCTTTGCCAACACTAAGACACACCCAAGCAACATACTTTCTACTATTTTGTGTCTCTTGATCCTAAAAAGAAGCTCTTGCTCTCCAAGCTCAAGTTCTACATCTTGAGAGCATCAAGCCTTTGCGCACCCGCTCTCTCGTCGTAGTTCATGAGAGCGACGTTGCGCCGTCGCGTGGCTCACGCACCCGCGTCATCGATTCGACGCACTCCTTTCAAAGGGGAGTTTCCTAATTCCTATAGAAGCTAGGTTTAAATCTTTGTTGGCTCTATAGGACTATACTTGTTATTTTATCTTTGTTCTTTGGTTGGGTATTCGCTTTGCAAATTCCCGTCTCCTTCGTGGGACAAAATCCTTCTCGTGAAGAGAAGGGGTTTGAGGTACGCTACCCTCGTATAAAGTAGTGTGGTTGTAATTGAGGTTGAATCACCCTCGTTTAAGTGATTCGTTTAGTGGATTTGATCAACTTGGTTGATCAGAAAATCCTAACTCGAGAGGGTTAGGTGGTGGTTTTCACCCGGTTTGGGTTTCCACCTAAAAATAATTGTGCACCTTGTGTGATTGAATTTTTTGTGAGATTGTTTATATTATGTTTCGCAATTTATTACGTCACCCCCTCCTGGTAGGGAAACTACACGTTACGTTGCGACCGTGACCTCGGGATAATAGACCGGGTGTAGGACTACCAAGGGGGACTCTTCTGACCAGGAGAGTGCCACGTGTATATTCTACATCGTGGGAAAACTATAGGTAAGATCGTTCCCTTGGGGAATAGGAAGATTGAATAATGTCATGGAACCCGGTTAGAGTACTCAGATCAGCAACATGTAATAAGATAATTGGAGCCAAAAGATAATATTTTAAGCTACTTGTCTAAATTACGTTACATGTTTTAGCCACCACTCTACTCAGCGTTAGCTGACTCTAGATGTTATAACCTTGTACAGGTCAGGGATTCGAGCAGCTAGAGCCACCGGCTGCTGAGGCCGTTGGGCCCAGTCGAGTCCAGCTGTAGTTTCCTTCTGCTAGTTGTTGTAGTGAGTTCATGTAGTTCATGTTATTCCAGCTATATTTACATCATAGGTGTACTAGTTTTTGTTGTGATGGTTGTTATGACTTGGTTCCCTTCCCGAATTCCTACAGGACCTGAGATCGGCTCGCCTTGACTAATCCCAAGACCTAGTCGTCTAACAAGAAATAACCAAAAGCAGGAAAAATAAACAACATTCACACATGCAATATAACTAAGCAGAAGAAAAGTACGAAGCAGTAAAGAAGGTAGAACAACAGTCTCAACACGTAGTACATACCACAACAACAACAACAGAAAACGTAAAGGAAACAGAAGTAACCGGAACAGTAATCTATGTGTCCATTACTTACTACAATAGTAGAGAAAACGAAAGTGCTGAAAGGACGACTACGGCTGGGCTCAGCTGGGCCTAGCACCCTCTGCAGCTGGAAACTTGGGCTGCTCAACTCCTTGTCTTGAACAGTGTTATGAAAAGACAGAGTCAGTGACCGTTGAGTAGAGTGGTGTTTACATTATTTAAGTACAAGCACAGTAAAAATAACAAGTTTATTTCTTATTTCTATTTATCTCATTTATGTGTCTTTGATTCATCTATTTCTCAAAGTATTAAGGTATTTCTTGATCTCGCATGTTCCTCGTGGGGAACAATCTTGATTACAGTCTTTTTCGTAGAGTAAAAGGTACATGTGATGCTCTTTTGGCTGGGAGAGTCCTCCGTGGTAGTCCTACACCCAGTCAACCAACCCGAGGTCACTGTCGAGACGTAGCAGTGACTACGACACGCGTGATAAGCACACGGGTAGCTACCCCGCATTGACACGCTGTCAATCGTTTTTGCTAGCGGGTACGCCCAAAGTACAGCATGAAATAGTATAGGGCCTTGCCCTCTCAGAATATAGGTCTCGCCCCTTAGAACCAAACAGGGGTCTCGCCCTTCCACAGTCCGCGCACCCTCGTCTGACTACCTCGGTTTGCCCAAAGGGCCTAACAAAGTCGGTGTAGGGTGGCTAGCTAAACCCTGGACCTCGTGGGGTGGCAAGCTCTCTCCCTACACTAGTAGCACACCTCGGTACCACGTACATGAGGGCCAACCGAAGTCGGTGTAGAGTGGCTAATCCTAACCCTGGGTCTCAACCCAAGGGAGGCTAGCTCTGCTCTACACTAGAAATGGACAGTTGCTCTCTTTGGTATCGCGTACACAAGGGCCAGCTCACTTCCCGTCTATATTCTCGATTTCTTTTCATCCACAGGAGTTCTACTCCTAATTCCCCATAGGGTTCATGCTTATATTCATCTCATTTATCCAGGTCCATATCTCATGTTTCATAATTCGTTTCTCATCCATATATAGGTAGCTCGTGTTTTCATAATTTAATTCTCAAAAACATGCAACTTGTGGTTTCACAGGCAATTTCTCAATTACATACAAGCAACTCGCATTTTATCATGCATCTCGTAATTATATTAAAGTCATTTGCTATCAATTTATCTTAACCGTGCATTCAAGTAAATAGTACACCTCAAACAGGCTCATTCATTTCTACCCTAGGGTTCATTCCATATCCTAGAGTTCAATCTGACTATTCCAGCCAAGTATATTCTTATTTAAATATTAACAACTGAGTTAAACTGCTCTACCGGGTATCATGGGAGGAATGGGGGCCTGTGCCGCAGATCTCGTCATCTCCGCAGGCCCCAAACAGGCCACTCGCTAGTAACTTGTACCACCGACCAATGTACATTCAACAAGCTCAAAACAGTAGATACTCAACACGAATACGTAGAGGAACTCGAGTGGAAAACAATGGTACTTCGTTTGAAGAAATCTGATTCCGTTTGGGCCTTAAACAAGCCAAAAATGCGGTTACTGATTAAAATCAGACGTCTGGAACTAGTCCTAGACATTAAAACTCTCCTTACCTTTCCTGCGGCTGATTCAGACGTCCAGACTCCCTCTGTGATCATTTGGGGACAGTTTCGGACGTCAAACAAGGTCTCTGGTCGTCTGGAAGCACCTCCGGACGTCTTGCGATGTGACCAAACGTCCAAAAGTGCTTGGGAAAGCATACCGCGTGCCTTCCCAAAGCCTACACATGTGTACGGTCGCCTACAGACACAACGGTCAGCCGACATCCTCTGCGCTGCGATATTCATGGCGCAAGAAGATAGGTACCTTGCGATATACGTGCTTTCAGACGTCCGACCTTAGCTCCGGACGTCTAGGTGCCTCGCCAGACATCTGGACTTCACTCTAGACGTCTGATACTGGAAAACTTCCAGTATTAGAACCTCCTCGCACCTCGCTCATCTTGCACCTTCACCCGCAGCGGCAGCTCCAGTAGCTGCAGGAGTTTGAGCAGCTCCTCACTGGCTCCTCCTCGAGCTCCACCGAGCTCTCGCGGTCGTCTTCCTCCTCCCCCGCTCTCACTCCCTCGCACTCTCTCGCTCTCGCTCCTCCCTGCTCTCCCCTCGCCGGTGGCTTTCCTTCCTTGCGCGACTGCAGCAGAGGCGGAGGGAAAGGTGGCTGTCGTAGGAGAAGGTGCAGCTGGCGGTGGTTATGGTGTGAGGAGAGGAGAGGAGAAGGGAGGGGGGTATATATAGGAGAGGGGTTAGGGTTCGGGTGAGGGAGGAAGGAGAGAGAGAGGGTCTCTGTGCGTCGCCCGCACGCAAAGCGCACCACGCAGTACGAAAAAAATCACTTTTAGACGTCTGGGTATGTGTTCAGACGTCTGGACAGACGTATGATTGAAACTGTAGACATCTTAAATGGCTAAAAATGTAACGTGTCATTACAATGGCTGTGTCCTATACTTGAAACTCTCGTTGATGGCTCGTAATATTATCGTAGTTGTCGTTCTTTTTCTCTATTGTCAGTTTTTATTTTTTGCTTAGTTACATAATTGTGTGGTTGTGGAATGAATGTTTATTCGATTATTTCTTGCTGGACGACTGGATCTTGAAATTCATTGAGACAACCCATCCTCAAATTCTATAGGAAGCTGAGAATGAACCGTGACGATTAATCTATTTAGATGTTTTATAGATTAAATTATTATAAAAAAAAAGTAAAATAACTTTACCCTCAAATTAAGTGAAACTTAATCGGATGTAACCATTGACAAGTTAAGTGACAATTAACCCGACGCAAAACGCACGATCACAAAACATCGGCCACTCAAGTCTGTGTCCTCTCTCCACAGATACACGATCAGCCAAGCCACCACTCATCCTCCCTCTCCCGCCTCACTTTCTACTCCCTTGCAAACACCACAACCACCACCGCAACTTCCCCTTCGGCTTCCAGCAGCGCCATCACCAAAATGTTCACCACCACCTCCCCACCCAACAACCCCCTCTCCACCACCATCCCAAAGCTCCCCAAACCCATCACCGCCACCTCCTTCTCCCTCACTATCACCAGCAGCAGCAGCAGCAGCAGTAAGCCCACCCCGCCGGCCGGTAGCATCCGGCGCCTCGTTCTGACCCGGGAGGGCCGCGCGAAACTCGACCCTTCCCCTGACCGCGGGTTCTACTCGTTCCCCCGCTTCGTGAAGCACGTGGATGACGGCTTCCTCGGCGCCCTCACCTCCCTCTACAGGGAGAGGGTTCTCCCGGGCTCCGACGTGCTCGACCTCATGAGCTCGTGGGTGAGCCACCTCCCCGAAGAGGCCCACTACCGAAGGGTGGTCGGCCACGGCCTCAACGCTCAGGAGCTCGCCAGGAACAGGAGGCTCGACTCCTTCTTCGTCAAGGACCTCAACCAGGAGCACCAACTCGAGGCGGAAAGCTGCACCTTCGACGCCGTCCTCTGTGCCGTTAGCGTCCAGTACCTCCAGTGGCCCGAGAAGGTTGTTACTACTACTACTCAACTATCTCCACTTTCTTTTTTTTTTTTTATGTTGATATAATTTAAATGGCCAATGATTAATATTCTACGAGGAACAAACTAAGGCGTAGAACCCATTTGTAAAAATCGCCAGGGAAAGCAGTGGTGGCCCTTGGGGAAGCTTGGAAGGTGGAAGAGGCTGAAAAGGTTTCATCTTTTAGTGGTGGGAGAAGAGATGGAAAGGATTTGACCCATGTTGGATTTCCCGTGGTTTTGGTATGGGAAGTGAGTGGGAACATCTTTGTTGTAGTGTGATTCGAGTGAAGGGGGGATGTTGTATGTATGGTGGATCAGATGTAGAATCAGATTGGAGGGAAAAGATTTCTGCAAAGTTTTTTTTTTTTTTTTTACTTAGGAGGGGCAAAATCTCAAATGAGGGCTTAAAGTTAGATATTGTATGCATTGTGGGTTGGAAGAATTGGGTTTGCATTTGTGGAACTGTGATTATCCAGTGATTGTGTTTACTTTGTAGGAAAGTTGTAAGGGGGATAACATGTGGTTGTGTCTATTGAAAAAGAGTGGACCTATGGGAATAGCTTATGGTTCTGTTGCAGAGTATACTGTTGGGGATTTAGTTGTGGATCTTAACTCCATACATGGGTTTGGTGACGGCACTGATTGGATATCCCTTGTGATACAATGGAGATAAACCTTGTTTTTGGGGCTATCCCATGGTGTAAACTAAGTTGTATGTCTTTCCTATTAGGTTAACAAGATGGATGGAGTTGCTGGGATGAATGTGGGAGAGTAGATTTATGTTTGCTTGCTTGTACCAGAAAGAAATTGGTCTGAGTTTGACCAAAAATATGGGTATTTTTCCCCCCTTCATTTGCTAATATTGCATAAAGTTGGGAATTTTGCGACTTAGGGGGACTGGAGTGGCATTCTTCCATTTATGAAGTCGTTGGTGCTTTACCGAGGGATTATGCATGTTTTAATCCGCAACTCCCTTCAATTTACTCTGATATTTCAGATCACAAAAAATAAAGTGGGATTTCAGAAGAAACAAGTGCATTTGTCCCTTCTGTCATTCCGAGTGGACTATGTGTTTGTGTGGATCATGTTTAATTGAAGAATATAAGCTTTTTGCAAGACAGAAGTGTTTTGCAACTAGAGAGGTGAGGGATAGAGGGCCCTGGCAGTGGAGTTGCTCGAATTGTTTGTTCGTTTTGGGATCACCAGAGTTGTTCAATGCAGATGTTTTTGATCAAAAATCCCAATATGTTCTTGATGGAAGTCGATTATCGGGCAAACTCAGACTACTTAACATGCATGAACATGGAAATAGGAATAAAAAACAAAAGCCATCAGGATCTTTGTTGCTTGTGTGATACATGTGGCCTCTATCATGTGTACTAGGCATTGATTGATGATTCGATTCAGAAAAAAGGAAAAGGTATGAAAAGCCCTTCTCCTTATATTTTCAAGAACCTTATTTCATTGGAAGATGACCTGCTGTCCAAACATCAGGGAGGATATGGCTTGGAACTTCACAAAATTTTCTTCTTCTCAATTGCCAATTTAATAGAGTATTATAAGCATGCATAAAGGCAAGTATGAGAATTAATTTTCCCTCTATTTTGTGTTCGAACTTGATTTGGAGTCTACAGCAATGGAATGCTAGAGAAAAATGATCAATAACATGAGTAGCAGTGAAATATGTTACTATATGTTAATGTTCTGAAGGCTAAAAGGCAACCAAAGACTGATAATGGTATTTTTCATTTTTCATTGGCGATTCATTGTAATTATGAAACTTTCATCAGGATTAGTTCTCATTACATTACTGAAGTTGTTTTGATCCCTAATATTTTTGGGTTTAAGAAAAGGAGGGATGGAAGAAAGGAGTGTAATGTGTACCTCAAAACAATTTTGCAGACTTGTGATGGTGAATTATGTTCTAACCTCGTTTACACTCAAAAATATTCTTGTAGGTCTTTGCTGAGGTCTTTAGGGTGCTGAGGCCGGGTGGTGTCTTCATCGTAAGCTTCAGTAATCGGATGTTCTACCAGAAAGCTGTAGGAGTGTGGCGGGAAAACTCAATGTATGGCCGGACTCAACTGGTATCACAGTACTTCCAGTGTGTGGAGGGCTTCACACAACCTGAAATTATAAAGAAGATGCCAATGCAAGGTGACAAGTCACCTCTAGATCCAATCCTTAGAGTCTTGGGGATGTCAAGATCCGATCCATTCAATGCTGTGATTTCTTATAGAAACTTCAAACCAATTTAGCATCAAAAAGCTGCATTCACATGATCATTCATTTAGAACTGCACTAGGAATTCCTCCTTGTAATCATCGATCAATGCCGCCCGATTATAGTATTATTTATCTGGAAAAATTGAGGAACATTTATACTGTTCAATTAATTTGGACTCATTTTTAGTAGACCCACTGCTTTTCCCGTTTCATGGATGTAGTGCCTTCTGAATTGTATATATGGAATTTGTATGTTTACTCAATGTAACCTGTAATCTGGATGCTTTGAGGGAAGCTTATGGTTTTGATAGGAGAATTGAGTTCTCTATTCAATAAGACAGCATCGTCTAGGGCGAAAAAGACGATATTGGACAAGGGTATGCTACTGTAACACAACTTCCCTGGTCTCAACCTGAGGTGAGAAGGTGTCTAACCCTCATCTATACATCTTAGATGGCTTTTTTGACACCCCCAAGTTCTTGATCTTGTTAAGCAGACACAGGTGTATTTTTCGTTTTGCTTGGTAACCCATAAAAATACATCTGCTTGCCACAATTTCTAGCAACCACAACCTGCATAATTTTGTTACTGGAAATATAGATTTTCAAGTTAATTTGTGGTCAAACTACCTTAATGTTTCATCCATTCTTGCAACTTGTTTAATATCTTTATAGGCCTAGAATATTTGATGAGTTTACTGGCCCTAACACTGTAGGCACCCTTGACCTTCGTCTTAACCTTTGGCTTGCAATTGTATATTTCTATGATCGGCAAATGAAGTGTTTGATCTTATAGAGCATAGTTGTGATGAGTAGGCGTGTATATAGGTCGGGTGTAATATGATAAAAAATGAATTGAATTGGATTTGAAGTTTAACCAAACTGATCTAACCTGCAACTCGATACAACTTGATTTATAATTTTATAATACATACAAACGTGTGTGTGTGTGTGTACCTAAGGGGAGCTAAACTCTCTTGACCTAATCTTTCTCAAATGGTGAATTGCTACCCAACTTCTTCAAATTCTCAAATTCCTCCTCTCTAAATTCTCGAATTCTCCCTTCCAAGTTTCAAATTTCCCCTACTCATAAACGCCCTTAATCTTAAGCTCGAAAATTGTGAGTCACGCCTTAACAACAGCAACTCACGATCTTCTTGATTGAAAAACCTCACACTCTCTCAACCCCTCTCTCTCAGTCTCTTTCACATGGCCGCACCTTCTCTTGCTCTAGGAGCAGGTGGTGCCACACTCTCCTCTCCTACCTTCACTGGCTCCACACCTAGAGCTCGCTCCTCTCCCACCTTTAGGCTCCACCACCTCCATGTGTAGGCTAAACCGTCTTGGGAGTGAGGTCAAAGGTGGGAAGCAATCAGTGATTCGATCTCGCTGTTTTCCATGTTGTGAGATTTGTTGAGGCTTTCCAATGTTACATTGTGGACCTCATAGTCTTTGGGCTTTTTTTTTTCTACAGGGAAGGAACGGGATGCCAAGGGCTATCAAAGGTGTAGGCGAAGCCACGGAGATCAACGCACTGAGGTTGTCGGAGCACTCGAGGAGAAGGCTGTGGAAAAGGTGATTCTTGCAGTTGTTTTATTCTCTCTTGTTGGCAAATATAAATAATGCAAAAGCATGACATCAAAAGCAATAAAAGAGATCAAGAACGCTTGAGTTTACGTGGAAACGTCACTCACGAAGAGTGGTGAGAAAATCATGGGAGAAGTGCCCTATGGGCGTGTATCTCTGTTATTTCTTTTCAAAGGAATAAGTTGGGGTTACATGCTTATTTATAGTCTCTCACACACACCATTTTTCTTCGCTCCATTATGTGATACTAAATGTACCACATCAACACACCCTATCTCTCAACACTCCCCCTCAAGTTTAGCATTTCATACTCCACCTCGAGGTGGAGTATGAAATGCTAAACTTGCACAAGAGACATTCCCACTATACAAAGTAAAAAACACAACATAAATAAAATGATGCTGTTGGGTCACGGCTTCTTCATGCATCTTGTGTCATCGGCTACTTTGCATCTTGGTGTTGCCGAGTCACGGTTGCCTTGTGTTGCTAGCTTCATTGCATCTTCACTTTGCTTGTAGACGGATGTAGGTAGGAGTCTGGAGATACGTCATAGACAATTGATCTGGTGCTGGTGAGAAAATAAGCTCTCACACTCCCCCTTTCTCCCACACAAGTATGGGAGAAGAAAAATAACAATGAGAAGAACTATAATCAAATAAACAATGATCATAAACATAAGAAATGTGAATATTAGAGAAGAGCTTCTCCTTCGCTTCTCTTCAATTCAAACTCTTTCTTCTCCTTTTTTTCTTATTTTTTTTTGAATTTTTATTTGAAAAATTTTCTTCTTTTCCTCCTTTTTTTTGATTGATTTTTTCCTTTTCTCTAAAGAATCTTCCTCCTCTTTTTTTTCTCCTTTCTTTCTCTCTCCCTCCTTTTTTTTTCTTCCACAACTTAGAGGGCAAAATTAAATAAATAAACAAAAAATTGTGCTCGAGCAAATGCTAAAAGGGAAGAAGAAACCAAATCTTGCGATCTCATCTTCATCGAAATTGTCCTTGCGAGATCTCCGCCGTGACGTTCATCGTCATGGTTTTCACTGCTAATGCGATCTTCACGTTGAGATCTCACTGCCTCTTCTCCTCGCCTTCATCGTCCCCTAATCATTGCTTCTTCGACCTTCCAACTTTGCGCGTCACCCTAGCGGTTGCAACAGGGGTAGGCAGTGATGGCACTGCTCCACTCTGAGCACGTCGTCGCGCAAGGCCTTTTGCAGGCTTGAGCGTGTCGCCATGTTGCCATGCAGGGCCTTCGCTAACCACTGCCATTGACGCCACCTTCCTCTTCACGGCAGCCTCAAGGATCTCCATCTCCGCTGCCCTACTTTCCCCTGAGGAGCACCGTTGCAGACGCTTTGTTTGCCTGGTGGGCCACCATCAAGCCTTGAGCAGCCCCTACACCACCTCCTCAGGCGCTGCTTAGGTCCAGTGGACCATCTCAAGGCCGCTTCAAGGCCTTGAGAGACTCTTACGCCACCTCTTAGGTGCCACCATCTAGAGGCCAACCCTGATTCCTCCTTGCAGGTTGCTCCTCCTCCTAGGGCTTCTTCTTCGAGGCAATGCCAAAGGCTGTCCACAATCTTGTGCTGTTGTGTCGGCATGGACTCAAGTGGAATAAAAATGAACCCTAATAACGAGAAGATTGAACACGAACAAAACCCAAAATCGACAAGTTCTGATACCATGTTGATAAATATAAATGATACGGAAGCATGACATCAACATCAATAAAAGAGATTAAGAATGCTTAGGTTTACATGGAAACCCCACTCACGAAGAGTAGGGAGAAAAACACGGGAAAAGCACCCTATGGGTGTATATCTCTGTTATTTCTTCTCAAATGAGTAAGTGGAAGGTACATGCTTATTTATAGGCTCTCACACACATCGTTTTCTTTGCTCCATTATATGGTACTAAACGTACCACACCAACACACTGTATCTCTCAACATCTCTCTTGGTGTGTTTTGTGTTACGTTATTAAGGAGAAGTAGTCGGAAACTTCGTTGGCTAAAAAGGTTATAGGCAGTGGACCTTCATCTTGGTCATGAGTGTGATTGAGCAGGCTTCTTGTTTGAATATTTTTTTGAGTTGTTGTATATAGCTTGTTAAATTCAAGTACCTTGCAAGCTCCAAGTTTGGATTAAGTCTTTTCAGTCCTACCTAGAAATAGAGCTTTTGTTTAATCATTGACTAAGGTTTGGTATTATTGATCTTTGTCACTCCTGTTTCGTTTCCTACTCTTCTTATTAGAAAAATGTTTTGCTAAAAAAAATGTCCATTAAGTATAAATTTGTGTTAAATTAGTTGTGTTTCTAAAGTAGTATCGAGGAGACAAATATAAGGTTTGACCAGTAAACAACCCACTTAATCCGATCCAACTTGACCCAATTTTTATGAGTTGTGTTGGGTCAGAAAAATCCTAACCCGCAAATTATGTGTTGGGTTAAGTTGAGTCCCAACTTGACCCAAATCGACCCATATACACCCCACTTGTAAGCGAAGAGTGAGCAACTATAATTTGCTTGATTAAAGAACATGGATTGGAGGTGGGGAATATGAAGGGGATAGCTTGTCATTGTGAAAAGGTGGCAAGCTGCAATATAGGAGAACAACGGTAGAATGGTGGATCCTACAGCAGTCTAGACTTTAGAAGTATGAGATCAGGAAGCAATAATATAATAGATACACAGTGCAGTATTTATTAATGCTCAAGTGATTTGTTGATAACAACAAACCTACTTGAGAAACAATGAAGGCAGACCACAAAGCTTCAAAAATGGGGAACAACTTCCACAGGCTTCCTAGGTGCTACATTGATTTAGATAAACCTTTCAACAAACCAAATCTAATTAAAAGTATCATCATTAGGTTGCGAGAAATAAGAAACACACCATGTTATCAAACTAAATCTGTTTCTTTGATGTCCTTGTTCTCTATAATTGGTTTGTTTCTAAAGAATCCACTTCTACCATTGGATAAATGATTGTTCAAGACTGCATAAGATGATGAAGTTGAGGCTATCATTAGAGCGATACAACATTAAAACCTTTTTCCACATTAATTGGTGTTGGTTACATCGATTTTTTTGCCTCCATTCAGATATATTTGGCTTATATCTAGATTTAAATTAAATTAATCAAAGTCATACTTAATAGTTTCCTTCTAACATTTCTTTGGCCTTCCTTACCCCTTCTTAGAAGATTCAACATGCAAATCTTCACATCACTTAATTGGGGCATAATTAACCTTCTCTATAGATGTTCAGATCATCTTAAACGTATCTCTCATTTTATCATCTGTTGTTGTCATCCAACTTTTTCCTCGGTAATCTCATTAGGGATCCAATCCTTGTATGACCAAATATGCCCCTTACTATGTTCATACTTACAATTGATAACTCAACACTCAAAGTCATATAATATGGAAGGTCTTATAGTTGCTCTATGATACTTTTCTTCTATTTTCAAGAAAACTCTCTCATCACATTGAACACCAGATATTCTCATATGTGTAACATCTTCATCAAACTTTCCACCTTGTTGAAGAATGGATATGAAGTATTTAAAAACATCTTTCTTTAAAATATACTTTGCTTCAACTTTCATGTCTATCCCTTTTGTCCTCTCTATCATTAAACTTACAATTTGTATACTTAGTTTTTGTCCTACTAAGATGAAAGTCTTTAGTTTCAAGACTTCTTGTCAAAGCTTAAGCTTTTTGTTTGCTCCATTTATCATGACACCTTGGCTTGAGTGTGCTTCATTAATTCATCAATTACTAAAGTAAAGAGGGAAGGGCTTAAAGTTGATTCTTGATGCAAATCAATGGTAATATTAAAGTAGTTCATTAATCCAGTATTAGTCCTTTTAGAAGTTGCAGTTCTATTATACATATCATTTACAAGGTTGATATACAAGACTAGTAGCTGTCCTTTTTCAAATCCACAAGATATTCCTTGGAACAAAGTCATAAGCCTTCTCCAAATAATTGATTCTCATGTAACGTTTGCCAAACATTGATTGATTGTTGCATATAACTAACAAGGGGAGAAAAGTCAAGCCTAGTGTAAAGGCTCGAACCCATATTTCAGAGTCATTTCAGACTAAGCGTGCCAAGATAAATTCGTCGACACTTTTCATATGCAAATTGGAGTCTGCATGAATTAAAAATGCATAATCAGATTGGAAAACCTGTGTATTTTTCGTTTTTGTAATCTAGACATTGGATTGACGATTCGAAAGTATTGTAAATTGTCTAGTGTTATGAGGATTTCTATGATATATTTTGTGTGGCGATCGGACTTTGGATGTACGAAACGTGTGTAAACCATTAACAAATCGCATGTGATCTACTGTAAGAATGACATTGTACAAATGACCTCCGTTTGAAAATCCACAAATTTTGTTGGATTTTTTATGTTGTAACAATTCCAAGGATATGTATTTTACTAAAATTAAGATTTATTTGAGTTAATTACGAGATTGCACACAATGATAAATAAAAATAATATATATATGAAACTACGTAATGCAGGTTTATAAATAAAATAATAGACCATTAATAATAATAATATCAATAAATCTGGTGGTAAAATCGGTGGGAAAAGGGCGTTGTTTAAGTCGGTGAAGTTGTTGAGAACGTCGGTGAGATTTACGTTAAGAATATCCAGAGAGTTGTTTTTATCCCTAACAAACTAGGAACTCTGTTTAAATAACCTTCCAAAATCAAAAGTCTTTTGCTGTGGCTTCACGAAGATGCGGGAGTAAGATATATATACAAGATAAAATAAGAAAATATTAGTTTGCTTTTTTCATAGTGACAAATTCAGTTGGAGGCATTATAAATAGGAAAGTGATCGTAAACAAATGGTTAGTGTTAAAAGAGTGATTTTAAAATATCGTTGTTATTGTATATGTTATAAATATAAATCGATGTCGTATCAATTTTATTTATATATTTAATTTTTACTGATTTATTCCACGTTATTTATTGGGAGGTAGTTATTGATATGTATCATTCTCTCAGTTCAAAAGCATTCTTGTATTCTAAAAATATTAATTTTATTTACAAAAATTAATGAATAAAAGAATTTGGTTAATTATGTATAAAAGAATGAATTAAAACACATTACATTGTTTGAAAATAAATATACACAAATAAACATAAAAAATTATATATAACTACTCTATGCTAATTATTTACGGTTAATATAGTTAATACCTAAATATAGGTAAAAAATAGTTAATAATATTTACTATACTAAGTTAGATTAATATACTTTAGTAACATATATTATACATATAGTAAAATTATATATATAACATAAGGTAAAATAACTATTTATACTAACACATATAATATGTGTAGTGACGGATGAATCTGACACTAAAGCTCTAGTTGTTATATATATACATATAAGAGCTCAAACAACACTACATACTCTATACCACATCCACACATATATATATTACATTATACATAATTTATTTATTTACATATTTTTTTTAATTACATAATATGTATTTGTACTATACATACATTATACACACACAGACATCACGCATACTACATACACACAGCTGACACACATAACTCACGCACTCTAACACATACACAGACACAAAGCATAGGTGTGGTTTCAACACTTAGCAAAATTTTCTTCTTCCTCTTCTCAACCGGTTCAAATTGGCTCGGTTCAAAAATTGGTTTAGTGAGCAGGTGACCTTTTCGAGGAATACATAGCACTCATTACTGAGTAAGACCAGACCTCTACTAGGGCCACCCTATTTCATTAGTAGGTGTATTATGTCCGATTTAACATTCGTTAATGGGCCCACACATACCCATGCACAATGCACGGACTCCGACAACATGCATCGCATATGCCATATTTAGATCGAGAGCGAGAGGAGATGGTGTATGTGGGCAGTCGGTGCCTGACGACTGAGGAGCCATAGAGACGAAAACGTAATAAGGTGTTGTGCCTCTTTAACATCACCGATGTGATGCTAAACAAAGTGCCAAATTGAGTTGTGTAGCACGCTGTGCTGTTCTGATGTGCTAACTTAAAATTAAATTATGGGATTGTGAAGTCCTTACATAGGGATACATAATTATGTAGTTACTTTAAAAAAATAAGTTATTTTATTAGATAATTAAATTATGTAAAGTTTACCGTTTATACACGTTAAATAAGAGTTTAATTCATTAATTAAAGTATAAATTAGTTAATTAATTATCAAATTGGCTTAGTACATTATTAATATACATAATAAATTATTTATTCCATATTTTTATTATATTTTATAAACTTTATTTTAATTTATATACAATTAATTACATGTTTTAAGATAGTTTTTCATATAAATAAACTATAAATACTATAATACAGTATAAATATTGTTTAAATAAGTTGGAAATACTTAGTATAATATATTACAAGTATATACTATAAATTATCTCAGTATTAACTTAAATTACTAATTTATTTTATTTTAACTTAATAACTTAATTATTTACTGTATATATATAATTAAATTACATTATAGGTGTTATATGGTACATAATACATATATAAATATGTATGTATAGTATTGGGTATAGATATGTACATTTAAATATGTTTATATAATTACTTAATTATTATACATTTAAGTTATATAAATTAATATCTAATATTACAATAAAGTTATATATACAATAAATTATTCTAAATACTTAATTTAAGATTTATAATACATATATGAGTTATTTATACTTATTATGTACATATTGTATACTATATACGTATAGCTTAGGTTTAATTAATATATACAAGTATCTACATAGTATACATGGTATTTTTTGGGAGTTTTTGATATTTTTTTATTTTTATGGGTTTTATATATATAATAGAGATAAGGGAAGAGAGAGAAAGAGTGAGATGAGAGGAAAGGGTTGTTTTTGGTGTTTTTGATGTAAGTTATCTTATTAAGTTCTAAGGTATACTGAGCCGTCGGTCAGTATGCTCTACCAAGCTGGAGGTTTCGAATGCCTTGAAACTTGACACACACCTAAAAATATACCTAATCTCGACCAAGATAGGTTTATTTTATTTTTTTGAAAATTTTTAAATATTTTTATTTATATTACAAGTTAACCAACTTTTAGGCCTTGAAGGGTGTTGGAAGTGAAACCCTAATGCCTTGAATTTTGATATAAAGGATGGAATTGGAGTTTAAGCACTTAGAAACATTCAACATTTCACAAGAAATATATATGAGCAATTAAATCAAATTCTCAACTCTATTTCATTCAATTTTTACCTTGTGGACAATTTGGCATATTAATATAGCTGACAAAAGAATTTAAACAAGATTACAAGCAATTCAAGTTAAATTAAAATCTAAATTCAGTACATAAATGCTTGTACAGATAATTCCTATACTATAAAACAAGTCAGCTCAATTTCATGCCCAAGTTCATTCCAAAATCCACATGAATACTAACTCAACAGCTACAAATAACCATAGTAGCTACTACTGCTGCTACTGCTATAAATCAGTAGCTTAATGCTACAGTCGTTGTTGCTCAAATGCAGTAGAAGTTGGGGTAGCTGCTCAATTGACTTAAACACCCAAAATTGAAGCTATTGCTGCCATCTTCAGCAACTGTTTAGAACTTAGAACTAGCAGCTTGGAGCTACTGATATGTTAGTACTCGAAACTCAAGCATGAAATCCAAAAGATCTTCATGTTAAAATCATCATAAAAACAAGTCAAGAAGGTCATCCTCAAGTCTAATAAATGAGATCTAAGGATCAATAAAGCTTAGCAAATCATTCCATCTCCAAATCATTTGAAATCAGAGTTAAAATTCTCTAAAGAAACTTGTTTAGTAGACAAAGCAAAGCAACCCTTAGCTGCTATTCAGATATGATAATCCCTACTGGAAATCCATCTTTCAACCACTCAAAAATTCTATTGAAAACTTCAAAAATCTCAGTTGACCTTCAAATGTCATATTTAATCTTTTGCCAAGAAATAATATGGCCCAAATTGGGCTGTTGCTATGGCTCTTGATTTGATCATCTGAAACATCTGCACACCATTAATTGGTGTGCATGTGTTCTATGTGATCCTTTAAAACTAATTGGATCATTGCTCAAGCGTCAAATCAGGACATCTGATTCTCATGGGCATGAGCTACCAAACAAAGCCGGAAATTAGGGATTAAATTTGAAATTGGGCATAAGCGCACATAATGATCAAAATCACATTAAAATAGCTTAAGCCTATTGTAATCAAGCCAATCAAACATAAGAAGGCACAATTTGATCATTTAATTCTGATCAACACATGATTACTTCATAAAATCCTCATTCAACTCAAGAATTCAGATTAGTTCCAAATGACCAAATAAACACAAATCAAACTGTATTGAGGATGCTTGGGACTAATGGAATGAATGAATTTACCCTCAAATGGAATTGAACGCACTGTGAATGTAGAAGTTATTGAGCTTTAGATCCATAGTGATTCTCATGAATGGAGTGAATCATGAAATAAATTGTCGAGGAAAA
Source organism: Thalassia testudinum (assembly GCA_037157565.1). Lineage (NCBI taxonomy): Eukaryota > Viridiplantae > Streptophyta > Magnoliopsida > Alismatales > Hydrocharitaceae > Thalassia > Thalassia testudinum. Next base: position 143,079,142 of record JAZHRO010000036.1, read on the forward strand.
TCAATGAATGTGATAGTGATATGGAGAGGGAGATTAAATGAACATGATGAATGGCAGTGGGTTCGTCTCCTCTGATCTAAGTTGATCAGAGGAGGTGAGGGAGAACTACCTTAATCTACTCTTACCTAACTACTGAATCCATCAATCAGTGAAGTCTAACATCTAATTCTACTCTTAAATTACTCTAACACTATAATTAATCTAGAAAGTAGGAAATCTTAATCTAACAGAAGAATGGGACCTGTTGAGAGGATCTGCAGCTGGTGGTTGCAGCGACGAAGGGGGGAGGATCTGCAGTGGATTGAAAGTCTACTAATGGGACTCAGTGTTGCCCTCAAGTGTTGTATGGTCCTTAGCGGCAAGCAGTGGTCACAGGAGGTGGAATGCCATTGCACAAATGTAGGAATGGAGGTGAATGGGGAGAAGAAATTGGAGAGGACGAAATTGCTCAACTCGAGAGAGTAGGAGGGAGCTGATTAGCCATGCGTGCAGCTCAGGGAAGGGACTTAAGTAGTCAAGTACATGATTAGAGCACCAAAGTGGTACGATTAGGTGCTTAGGGCACCAACAGTGAGGATAAGCTAATGAGGGTGTGCGAAGTTCAAATCAAAGATCGGCCGTTGGATGGGATCTAGGGCAAAGGGTGGCCACATGCGTCAAAGCGCGCGAAGCTTCGATTGGAGGAGGGCCATTAGATCGTGGAATAAGAGATGGATGGTCGAGATTGGGTGAGTTCTTCGTGCGCTAGAGTGCTCCCACGTGGCTGTAGGTCTAAGGGTGTTTTTGCACGAAGGCCCTTATAGGCGAAGGGGTAGAACATTTATGGTAAAGCCCATAAGTGGCAAGAAAGTGTATCAGAGTAGTCCTTAGGATTTGCAAAGAGGCTCCTGTAGCTTTCAAACAAGTCCCTGGAAGGTTTTTAATGTGAATAAATGTATGTGAATAAAGGACCTAAATGTAAAACTACTAATGCAAGGTCCTAATGATGTCCAAATGCAACCAAGTTTTTGTTGAAGCTTAATTGAACATTTGGGAAGTGATTGCGCAGCAATCATAGGTCTTAATTGACCTAAATTAAGCTAATATTTAGCATAAGTTAGGGTTATTCATGCATGCATACGCATTATCTACATCTTTACTGCTTTCCTTTAGCTATGCATAAAATAATGTTATAATGTGCTGATTAAGTGTATTATGTCGATTGCAGGCAATAAGCAGATCTGGAGCTAGATCTGGAGCAGGATCTGAAGCTGGATCTGAAATAACGGGAGTTGTGGTAGAGCTGGAGCAGAAGTCCTAATTTAGATGTAGGAATAATAATGTAAGGGGGTTAAAGGTTTTCTATTCTATTAAATAGAAATAAAGCAGTAAAATGTGAAGAGCTTAGGTTCATCCTAGCCCTAGGATAGCCTAGAGACTTCCCCAAGCCTTACCCACCCTTAGATTAGGTCACAACACCCTAGGAAGCCCTAAAACCCTAGTTCCAACCCTTCTCTGGACGTCCAGATAAGTTTTAAGACATCCAGGACCCTTAGCCAACTCTCGCACACTTCAAACCCACTTCTGCAGTGTTATTGGACGTCCAGACACTTTTTCAGACGTCCAATTTCTACAGAATACCCAAAACAGAACCCGAAACCCTTCCTGACTCTGATTGGACGTCCAGACAACAAGTCTGGACTTCTGATTTTTGAGTATAAGATGTCTGATTCTATAATTAGACGTTTGATACTGCTCTCCAATTCCTGTTTTGAGATTTAAGCCTTGATCTTGGATCTTTAGGTCCCTAAACCCAATTCCAACCCCACAGGAACCTAAATCAAGGTGCCCTAACCCTAGTACACCACCTCTAGACCTCCCTAAGGACTTAATTAGGTCCTCACTAAACCTAATTGCCTTGGATCTTAGTCAATTCCATCAGCCTATTCAATTGGACTCATTGAGTCCAATTGAGCCCTGACCTCAGCACACACTGTCCAATTGGACTCAGTGAGAGTCCAATTGACCTAGACCTGACTTAATTGAGTTATTTTACTCTAAATTAAGTTTCCACACACCTAATTAAACTTGTATTAAGTTTAATTGCACTTTACCTTAGTGAATTAGGCTTATAACCCTAATTTGAGACCTACCTTGACCTAAACCCACTAGAACCTAACCTAATCAACCTAGCCACCTAAGTTTCGACCCACACACACCCACACACACCATCCACACGAAAATATCTAGCCTAGAGTTCTCTAGAACTCTCTACCATGTGTAGTTGCCTTGGTTGCCAAAAATAGCAACTAAGAGCCATTCAATTTTTAGATCCACATTTGGTGGATCTAAAAACCACCATCCACCCTCTCTCTCTCACTCTCCCACGAGCTCCCACCATAGGCCTTCTAGAGAATTCCATAATTCTCTAGAGAGCTTCCCTTAGGTCTATAAAAAGACCCCTTGGGTGGCCATTGGCACCCATTCACTCCCTTGGCAATTGCTCTCCATTGGTGCCATTCACGCCACCTCCACTTAGCCACTCACTCCACCTCCACGAGCTCACTACCACCACCATGGAGGACACCATGCCGGGATGCTGGATCAACCCTACTTCTCTCCAAGGGTCGGCCTAAGCTACATTGGCCGCCCCTCATTCTCTTCTCGACCACTCCAAGGCCATCGGGGACCACCCCTGAATGCCCTCTATTCTTCTAGCTCTAGATCATGCTCTTCATAATTTTTATTGCTTTCATTTACTACTTAGTAGAGTAGTCTTACTTCTCCCCCAATGATGCATGCGAAATCCCCCCGTTGATTCTTGTATGCAATTATTTTCTGGTAGTTAGATTTAATTTTAAGCATTCATGTATAAGCTTTCCTCTAGATTTTCTTGTGCAACAACTCTCCCACGATGAATGAAATTTCATTATATATATATATATATCTCTTATGTGTTTGAAATCACCTTGAGCTAAATGATTATCATATTTGTGTGATTTAAGTGCCTGTTCTTTAACTGCCTATATATTACGCACCAGCATGTCGTTTAAATAAAGTAGAGAGGCTTTAAGATCGATTTCAAAAGCAAAAACAACGCCTCCCAGAGACGAACGACCGGGACTCAAAGTCTCGTTATTTTTACAAAATAATATCTTTGTTGGATCGTATTTCGCAACTATACTATGACGCTTGTATCAAAAATGAGATCTACGATCTCCCAACAGGAAGTGAATTTTACTTTTGATTTGAACTTTTGGACTCAAATATGTGTTTAATTTGTTATTGGATCATCATTTTATATTAATGAATAGAATATCTCATTTAATGACTTAATTTCGTATTTTTAACACAAATTTGATGTTTTAGGTCTTTTCAGTTATTTTCCATACTTAACCCATTTCATATGTTAATTCAGTAGTGTCTAACCTAGTTTCTAGCTTAATATGAGAATTTTAGCTATAATGAGCTACACTTCATCAGAAGGGGGAGGTTGTCGTTGGAAAAGAAGAGAAGAGATAAAGAGAAAGGGAGAGAGGAATGTGTGTAGGGGTAGAAAGAGAGAGGGAGACCAAGGGGGAAGGAGAGAATCGACGGGAGGGGCAGCAAGGTTGTCGGAGTGTCGAGGACTAGCGAAGAGCTGGTGCAAGTGTGCTAGTGTGAGGCCATGCACGTTGTGCATGGGTTCACGCAGTGAAGAAGTCGAGGAGGAGGGCACCGTGGTGGCTGGTGGCGATGACCCATAATCGGTGTGAGGACAGCAAGGTCGTTGGGGTCGTTAGCGAGGGACAAGCGACACTCGTACCTTGCGTGTGCACCTTGCGCGCATGGATTCTACATGCGTGTACAGTGCATGCGTGAAGGAGTGAGAGGAAGAGAGGGAGGACGACTTCATCGGAGGGCCATCAAGGGTCGGTGGGGTCTGGCGAAGGGTTCCGGTGGACGTCGAATTCGATTCAGCGTAGAGGAGGGTGCATGCATGGGTTAAAACCCACCACGCAGAGAGATAGAGAGCAGCAGAGAGAGGGAAGGAGGAGGACGAGGTTGTTGGCGAGGTCTGATGAGTGGCGCCCATGGTCGGAGTAGGGGAGGAGTGCCGACGAGGATCCGGCGAGGGGGCTGCCATGGGGTCACGAATGGGTTACGTGAACAGTAACATTATGAAGAGAACGAAGGTAGAAGATGGGGAAGAAGAAAGAATTAGTTGAGGGTTTAGAAAATTGTGATTTTAAAATAATAACTTTTTAATATTTTATTTTGGTTCCTATGAATGGTTTTTATGTTACTTAACATCTGATGATTAGAATTGTTTTACTTAGATCGAGGGTCTCTAAGATCAGAATTAGGTGATCCAGGAGTCGATCTTGGGGTACTTGAGCGTGCTGGACGCACCCGTACGATTGGATTTGACAGCTTTTGCTCCATTTTCTGAGGCACAAAATTAGGAGACGCGTGAGGTGTTAGGAGTCCCTGACCCATTTTCATGGAGTCGTCGTGACCCATGATGACGTTAAGTAGAGTAGTCTCTCTCTTTTTCCATACAGTTTGTCTACATAGTGATTTTTTTCTGTGTATTGCACCGTTTAGCGTGTGTTCTTACTTCTTGCTGGATCGGACCCATTTGCATATTTCTTGCTACCCTGAGTACTTGAATATTAAATATTGATGATGAAAATCAAGTTGTTGACTTAGAATATGAATAATTAAATTGATATGGTTAATTGTTAGATTAAAGGAGTTAATGACAATTTATTTGATAATTTTCATGAAGTAAATGAATTATAAAGCATTTAAGGTTGTTGGATATGGCTTTATCATCATATGAACATAAGGAATTCTATTTTTAGTAAAACTGACATCATCAGGATGGCTAAATAACAATTTGATTGAAACCACGATCAGAAGTTTTAAAGTTTCTGGAAACGGATAAGTTGGAGGATAATGTGAATATTGGTTAATTCTCGAATTGATAATGTGGAATTACTAAAGGTGGTTTGAATGAATGAAAATGAAAGATACGGTTATCTGAAATGGATTAAATAATCAGTACAACGGATTTGTCGAGAATTAAAGAAATCAGATAACTGATTTTTAACCCCATTACTCACCGGATTTTGGCTGTAGCTTTGGTCTTCTCAGATCGATTCCACATGATGGTCTAGGGAGTTGTTGGCCTTCCTACGACTCTTTGGTTAGTGATGAGAACCTCATCATGAGCCATAACTAGCTCATTTTGACCCAATACAAAGGATAAAAGCTCCTACATAACTCAAGGAAAGGCTTAACTCAGAGAATTCTTAGTTTAAGGAGAAAACAAGTCATAAGGGGTAAAAATGCAATTTTACCAGTATAATCTGCATACAGGGTAATTCAGGGTCCAAACATAGGTCAAAGCAACTTAATAAGAATAAAAGTGGGATGAGATGATCTAGCAAGGGCTACAGCAATTCCAAGGAACTAAATGATAATCTGTAACCCTAAAACAAACCCACTTCAATTCACGAGGTTCAAGGCAAAGAAAAAATGGAATAAACCCTCTAAAATTCATAGAAAAATAATCTCTAGGGTTTAGAACCTTCAATTTGACCTTAGGAACCCATCTTGACCTACATTGAGAACCTTACCTAATTAATAACTTAATTTAGGTTTTTGCGTAAATTGACCAGTCAAACAAGGTTTAATCTAGAAATAAAATTCACCATCAGATTCCTTAGGTCCTAATTAGTCATGTACAAAAACTTGAGCCTAAGAAGAAACCTTCTTGACCAACTTTACACTTTGGTCCTCATATATTTACTTTTTGGCCCTCAACTTTTGAACCCTCGCATTTTGGCCCCTAACTCTCCTTCGTTCTTTGCGTTCAGGTCCCCCCTGCAAAACCTGCCAGCACCATGCTCCGGCGACCTTGCGCGGAGCATGGCGCCGCGCATGGTGAGGGGGAGAGCCTGGCAAGTAAACCGGGGGTGCCCTGCGTCGTCAGCCGTCGCAGGGACACCCCCCTGGTCGCTGTAACCCACCATACTGGCCGTGCGAACGCACGGACGGTATGGGTTTCCATCTCCGGCGTCCTTCGGCGAGGGAGACACGTCGTCTCCCTCCGCCTTCCTCCCTGATTCGATCCCTATAAATACACCCGTCGCTCCACTGTTCTTCCGAGCTTGGTCCTGACGGAGAAAGACCCCCACTTCCTCTCTTCCCACTCCGACAGGAAGCCCTCCAGCTCCGGCGGCCTCCCCTCTTCCTCCTCGTCGCTCTGCCGCACTACCAGCTGCAGGGTTGCTCTCCCTCGCTCTTCCCGCGCCACGCCGTACCCAGCTGGTGCCTCTCCGGCCCTCTGCTCGCCGCCGCCCCTTCCCTCGGGCATCTTCTTCTCCGGCGACAGTCGATACGACTGTCGCCCGCTCCGGCCCCTCCTCGTCCTGCTAAGTAGGTAGAACTCCTCCTCTTCCTCCCCTCTTCCTTTTCCTCACTTTAAACATCTACTGTCGCCCTCGATCCCGACAAATCACCCTCACCTTCTCCGCCTCCGGCCATCCTCCGGCGAGCCGCTTCCATCACTCCAGCATCCCACACGGCTCGCCGACCTGCACATAATCTCCGCCTCCTCACCCTGATCCATTTCCGCCCCTCCACTTCCCCCAAATCACCCTCTGCAACTCCACCGAACAAACCCATCTCCCGACCCACAGTCCGACCTAGGGCAGCCCTTAGGCTCCGCCCCGCCGCCTGCACACCCCCCGACCACCTTCACCGTGCCACGGCGAAGGTCCTCCGCATTTCTAATTGGGCCGAGAGGCCATTTTTCTGTGGGCAGGTACCTGCGCTCGTCGCCGCCATTGTTGAAGCGAAGCAGCTTCTTCACCTGCTGCCCCAGGTGCGCCACGCCCAGGTTACGCTCCCAGACAGCGCGAGGCGCCTTCGCGAAGTACCAGGCTGCAGTCGAGTCGAAGCTCTCGCGCGAAGCCCCCGCGCTTCGCCTCGATGGCCGCTACTTCCTCCGCACAGGCACCGAAATTGGGGTGGGACATTTAGTCCCACCTCGTAACCTTTCAAAGGAGAGCGCCCGCATAAAGGCAAAAAGTGCCTTATGCTAGTTGCCTCCTGAGCACGGGGTGAGTTCCCTCTCACTCACTCGCTCTCTCGACTCGGTCTCGTCCGCGACCACGCCCCGCGGACCTGGCCCGACCCGACTTAGACTGACCTGCACTCCTCGCCCACCACGCACGCCGGTGGGCCTGGACCCGGGCGCGACCCGTACCCGGCTACCCGGCAGCTCTGGGAGAGCTATCCTATGAGCGGATTCTGTGAGAGAGAGACGTGGCGGAGGGTAGAGATAGGTTTTGCCCCTCTCTGATCAAGCTGTGTAAGTGTGTAGGCACAGGTGAAGAAGAACCGTGGAAGAAGACGAAGGCTGAAGGAAGGAGGATCACCGAGCGACACTGTAGCAGCGGCGGTTTAAGTCGTCTGATTGGAAAATCAGATGACGTCCTGAAGGCAAAGAAGGAGAAGGAAGGCGAGGCAGAGGAGAACACAGAGAGACAAGCAGAAAGAGCTGAAAGAAGAAGGAGAAAGTAGAGAGGCCAAGACAAGAACTAAAAGAAGAAGAGCACGAGAAGAAGAAGGTCTGAAGAAAGGAAAAGAAGAAAGAAAGAAGAAGAAGAAGAACAGGACCACAAGGACCGCTCTGCAGAAAAAGAAAGAGACAAAGCAGAAACAAGAGTTGAAAGACGAAGAAGAACATCACACCCACTGCTGCAGATAAAAAAGACAGAAAGAAGAAGAAGAAGACCACAAGGAGATAAAGAAACCAAAAGCCAAAGAGAAGAGAAAAGAAAGAAGAAGACAGATGAGAAAGAAGAAGCCAACAAATTTTCATCTCTCTCTCTCTCTATCTATATTTTTTTTGTAAAAGAAACTTTGTACCTCTAGAATACAACTTGCTCCCTGAGTTCGACCTCGGGAACTCTTTTATTTTCCAAGTAAAAAAAATTATATATTTGAAATGATGGCAATAACTGGCTATATTACAACGACATAACAATAAAACCCGGTTATCTCTCGAAGCCATCGTTATCAGTTAGGCTTGGCGGTCAACTGGGATAGTGGATTGTAGGGCTTGAGGGTTAGAGTGGTTTCTTTCTCGGTCGGTGGGTAGGTCATTGGCTGTCTATGGTTCAGCGTACATAGCGCGTGTACGTGTTCACGCTACACAATGTAGCTGCCACCCTTTTTCGCAATGACCCTAGGGGATGGAGAGCAACAGCTCGATGGGTATAAGCGGTCTTCCCGGCTAGGATGGTGACTTATACTAGTCTTTCACTGTAGAAAGTTACACGAGATCGTCTCGTGCCTAAGATGTCGATTGATAAATGTTGGACTATAATAAATTGGGCTTCCATTATACGAAATGAAATCGGATAACAAGATGTCTAAAAAATGGATTAATTAAAGCTATAGTACCCACTTTCTTTTGTGCTTAGTTATTGTAACACTCTGCTGTTGTTATTTCTACTCTACTCAATTTTTATGGACGTGTTTTTGGGTTTCATACTCAGGTCTACTTGGTAGTTCATAAGGTGATTTCGGTTGTGCGTCTCCTTAGACTTATATACTTGTGTTTTGCGTTAAATCTTCTGGTCAGTACCCATTTTACGTTCATTTAATTTATGTAATATAAATTATTTGTTGGCTATGCTTATGTTTTATGATTATGTGTTGGGTGACTGCGATCTTGTAAGCGTGTTGTGCTGGTTGTTAATGCACGGTGACCTGGGTTTTGTCGCTTAGCAGGACTCGAGTCGTCACACTCAGTACACTCATCCCAAAAGGCCAGCAATCCAGCCAGCCCAAAGAAAAGGTTGGCCCAACCTTGGGGTAAAGCAGCATCATGGTGATAGTCTTAGGGCCACATCACCAATCCGGACAGTGGAATCGTGCTATTTCTAGATCTACTTGGAGCAACTGATCTGCTTGGGCTGCTTCATTTATCAGACTTGCTTGGCCTGTTGGGACTTGAAGCAGCAGTGCACCTTAGAAATTGCATTGTTGACCATCCTAATGCGAAGGAGCACCATGCCACCACGACAGTGAAGACTAGATGGCATCGAGTAGGAAGGTGAAGCAACGTAGGAGCAAGGCAAACCTTGCGGAATGCATGAGATGATTGCACTCCTTAAAGAGAAAATAATTACATGTAATATTAATTATGATCTAAAATCTCCCCTAAAAAGCACCCCTAAAAAGAATCTCTCTCTTTCTCATCCTCACATGTAGAAGCAATAGGTGGTGGACCCACTTCCAGCGTCAGCAAGGTACAACGAGTGTTAACTTGCACGCGTGAAGAAGACAAAAAGTGAGGGTGATGGGGGGGGGTTGCAATTGACCGTGAGAGGAGCAGGATGCATGCCAAGTTGCGTGTGAGGGGCTACATTGTGTGCTTGATCATGCGTGAAAGTCGATCGGTGGATGTGGACATGCTATACCTATCAGAGCATGCGCACATGTAATAGTTGATAAATTCGTGTGAGAAAATTAGGGTTTAGGGTTTCAAGATAGAGAAACTCGTGTCATCGTATTTCGCAAAAAATTTCGGCGTATCATATAATATTTGTAACCGAGATGGTGAGTCCTGAGTCAAACGCAGGGAGGCAATGTTTGATTTTAGGAAAATCTACGTTGGTTTATTTATTTTTGGTGTTTTTCTCTATATCTATTTTCTTTTATGATTTTATGTAAGCAAGCAAGATATTAGGTTAAACTGTGTCTAAGCTAAGTAATCTACTTACAAATAAGTAAAGCGAAAGAGAAAGGGAGAGAAAGAGAGAGAGAGAGAGAAATTTATGTAAGCCTAAATGAATGTTTATTGCAGAAAATATTGTTGGAATTTAAATCTACATTAGAAACCAGTAAAGAGAGGGGCAAAGAAGTTATCATCCTCGACGGCTGCTTGGAAGACAAGCTACTTGGACGACGCCTAAAAGAATGAGAACAGAGGTGGAGGAAGAAGAACAGAGCTTGGATGAAGTGGGGATGAGGCAGGGCAATGCCGTAGCGGGATCCGCTTCTCGGAATGGTGGTGAGAGGATGATCATTAGGACCTCCATGAATGGGAGATGAGAAGGTGGAAACATTATTTTTAGAACTCTAGTGTAGCATCCCAGGCTTGGGACTCACTTAAGAGTGTTCTTGAGCTCTGGAGAAGGGGAGAGAAGAGTAGGAAGGGATATGGAGGAAGGGGGGTGTGCATGGCCTTTTATAGGCTTTGTGGGAGAATCATTTGGCCTGCAATGCATTCAAGATTGCACATGCCACATGTCGCGCGCTGTGCTCGCGTGCATAATTATATGCAGCACTGCGCACCCACATGCGCATCACATTAGGCTATGCTGGCGAAGCATAGAGGTCCCTCAGCTATCAAATGGTGATCATAGGCCTGAGATCTGCACTTACGCTTCCCTTAGATTGGGCCCATACGCGTATGATGGCCGTTCATCGCGTTCCCTTCCATCTGCGCTTCCACGTCGAGGTTTCTCTGTTGCTCGATCATAATTGAAAGGCACAAACTGCACACCTCACGCGCACTGAGGGTGTGCGGGGAATGGATCGGGTGACGTGGCTTGATCTTCATTGTTCGATCGCAATCGCACGATGTGAATAAAGCGCCCCACTGCTTGGGAATTGTAGTTCAAACTCACACCTTGCATTTGCGAGAGGCGCGCGGTTACCGCTAAGGTGCAGTTCTTGGGTGTGCCCTCAATTGTTGGATCTTGATCCAACGACTAAGATCTTCTGGTGCAATGGCTAAGATCCACTACGTGGCTTTTCCTCGGCTGTTGGATGAAGATCCAATGACCGAGATCTTATTCTTCTTTGCCTTTAAAGAATGTGAGGCATGGAAGGGAATAATCTCAGCTGTTGGATAGGGATCCAACGATTGAGATCACACGGTTGATGTGCCTCTCAAGATGAGGAGGGGTCCTTGGGCAATGTTGAGTGGTCTGGATGTGTTGTTCATTCGAAATCAGGTTTTAAATCGTTGCATTGCAGTATAGTTGAAATCTCGTGAAAAACAGATAAAATTTATACTCGAAAAAGTCTGAGGTCGTTCTTTGGGAACAAGTAGGAATTCAATTCTCAAGATTGCAATTTAAACAATAGAGATAAGAAATTATAATCATAAATTGATTCAGAATAATGTGGCAATAAGATCAAGTATCAGACTGCAAAAACAATGGAAGTAAAATGGTGATTTGAATCACCGATTACTTCCTACAATAATGGAAAATGGAACTTAATAGTTATATATGACAAACTCAAATCAACCGTCTGATGGTAGGATCAGACATCTTAAACGTCTGATTCTACAGTGCTCTGATTCTTCTTTTTCTTCTTCTTTTGCTTTTTCTACTTCTCTTTCTCTGCTTTCTCTCTTCCTCTTCTTTTGCTGCTTTCTCTTCCTTCTCTTTCTTTCTCTGCTCTTCTTACTCTTCTTCTTCACACGGAGGGGGAAGGGTCTTCAGATTTTGGTTAAGTGTTAGCCAACTTCCTAGAGAGCAAAACCCTCCCCTACCCCGCGCAAATTCTCCTTTCTTTCTCTCCTTGGGTCATGCTCTCCCAGAGCCTCCAACAATATTGGGTTATCGGGTTTCCAGACCTAGAGTGCACCCGGGTCCAGGCCTACGGGCCTGGGTTGCAGATGAGGAGTGTAAGGCTTAGGCGATAATCGGGTCTGCACCAGGTCCGCGGGGGTGTGTCGCAGACGAGGCATGTGAGGGGTGTGAGGGACCTCACCCCTTGTGTTTGAGGCGATAAGCCTCAGGCACAAATTCAATTTATGCGGCTTAGGAAGGGTGACACTTTCCGATGTGGGACTATCCATCCCTCGTTTTCTTCGCACAACGTATGTAGCAGCAGGTGGAGATGTTTTCACTCAATTGGATGGCAGATGACGATGGAGGCCTCAATCAAAGACCTGGAGTGATTCCTGAGATGCAGCCGCATCCCGTGGAGGTGGTGCCTGGAGCAATAGATACTGAAGAGAGCTTCAAAGCACGCTCGAAGCTCGCGTGTTAATGGCGATGGGGGGTAGGTACCTGAAAACAACAAGGCCTTGCGGTCGCGTCAAAACGTTCAGGAATGATCACCAGAGCACGACGAACTAGTTGAGGGGGTCAGTGTGGCGTGGGTGTGAGTGATGAGGTATGACGGAGGCAGAATGTGTGTGTGAAGGTGGTGGTGTTCGGTGGTGCTGTAGGGCAGTCAATAGCTCTCAGTGAGTGAGGGCTTTTGATCGTCGTGATGAGGTGGAGGTGTGGAGCGTTGATAGCGACTTGGCTGCGAGAGATAACCGGGTTTGATTGTTATGTCGATGTAATATAGCCAGTTATTGCCATCATTTCAAATATATAAATTTTTTACTCGGAAAATAAAAGAGTTCCCGAGGTCGAACTCAGGGAGCAAGTTGTATTCTAGAGATATACATGTTTCTTTTACAAAAAAAATAAACAAAGAGAGAGAAAGAATTTGGTGTCTTCTTTTTTTTTTTCTTTGTTTCTCCTCGTCACCGATCTTCTTCTTTCTTCTTTGTAGAGGTGATGTTCTTCTTCTTGTTCCAGCAGTTCTTCCTTTTTCTTTTGTCTTCCTTCAGATCTTCTTCTTTCTTCTTTGTTTTTCTTCTTTTAGTTCTTCCCTTGTTCTTTTGTGTTCTTCTCTGCCTCGCCTTCTTCTGTTGCTCTTCAGATCTTCTTCTTTCTTCTTTTCTTTTTCCAGTCCGGACGTCGCCCCTCCTTCTTTCTTCTTTTTCCCTTCAGGACGTCGTCTGATTTCCAAATCAGGCGACTTAAACTGCCTGTTGCTACAGTGTCTCCCTCAGCTTCCTTCTTCTTCCGCGGTCCTTCTTCTTCACCTGTGCCTGTACACTTCAGAGTTTTGCGTCAGAGGCAAAACCTACTCTACCCTCTCCCCCCGCGTCTCTCTCTCTCTGAAACCACTCTTGGGAAAGCTCTCCCAGAGCTGCCGGGTAATCGGGTACGGGTCGTGCCCGGGTCCAGGCCCACCGGCGTGCGTGGTGGGCGAGGAGTGCAGGTCAGTCTAAGTCGGGTCGGGTCAGGTCCGCGGGGCGTGAGCGCGGACGAGACCGGGTAACCGGGCGGGTGTAAGGGGACCTCACCCCGTGTGCTGAGGCAGTAAGGCTAGTGCACAAAATCAATTTAAACAGTGGAAAGTGTGTGAGGCTTACCGATGTGGGACTAAACGCAGACCTTTCCTCACGTGCGCCTGCTGGGAGACCGCGGCCTGGCTTCTGCAGCTGCGGCTTTGATTTGCGTAGGTTGCTGGCTGGCTGCCTTCGCAAGACTCCCCGTAATTCGCAGCAGCTGGAGACCTGGAGTCCTCAAGCCTGGAGCGCGGGAGAAGCTGCTTCAATGTGCGTTAATGGCGGTCGAACCTCAAAACCTGTCGGACACGAATATGGCCTCTCGGCCTGATCAAACCACTGGGGAACCTTCGCCGTGGCACGGCGAAGGTGAGGAGCTGCGCGGCAGGCCGCAAGGTGGTGTCTGGCGGCAGCCCTAGGTTGGACTGCAACCGGAGGAATGGGTTTGTTCGGGGGAGCGTTACGGAGGTGTGGAGTGGCAGTGGAGGGGTGGGGGGTGCTCAGTGTGATGAGGCGGAGGTTCGGTGAGGGTCGGCGAGGTGTGTGAGGCTGTGGAGCGATGGGAACATCTCGCCGGAGGGTGGCCGGATTCGAAGGGGGTGACGATGGTCAAGGTCGGTCGAGGGCGTAATTGAACAAATTGGAACCGGGGAAAGAAAGAGGAGAAGAAGGGAAATAGTTCTAACTTACTTGCAGGGACGAAGGGGGAGGAACAGGGCGACAGTCGTATCGACTGTCGCCGGAGAAGACGATGCTCAGGGAAAGGGGCGGCGGCGAGCAGAGAGCCGGAGAGACGCCAGCTGGGTGCGGCGTGGCGCGGGAAGAGCAGGGGAGGAAGTCTCTGCTGCTGGTATTGCGGCAGAGCGAAGAGGAGAAGGGGGAGGAACCGCCGGAGCTGGTGAGCATCTGCCGGAGAGAGAAGAGAGGAAAGTTGGGGGTTTTCTCCGTCAGATCCGAGCTGCCCAGGTCGGTGGAGCAACGGGGGGTATTTATAGGGATCAAAACAGGGAGGAAGGCGGAGGGAGACGACGTGTCTCCCTCGCCGGAGGATGGCCGGAGACGAAAACCCATACCGTCCGTGCGTTCGCACGGCCGGTATGGTGGGCTACAGCGACCAGGGGGGTGTCCCTGCGACGGCTGACGACGCAGGGCACCCCCGGTTTACTTGCCAGGCTTTCCCCCTCACCCTGCGCGGCGCCATGCTCCGCGCAAGGTCGCCGGAGCATGGTGCTGGCAGGTTTTGCAGGGGGGACCTGAATGCGAAGAACGAAGGAGAGTTAGGGGCCAAAATGCGATAGTTCAAAAGTTGAGGGCCATAAAGTAAATATATGAGGACCAAAGTGTAAAGTCGGTCAAGGAGGTTTCTTCTTAGGCTCAAGTTTTTATACATGATTAATTAGGACCTAAGGAATCTGATGGTGAATTTCATTTCTATATTAAACCTTGTTTGACCGGTCAATTTATGTAAAAACCCAAATTAAGTTATTAATTGGGCATGGTTCTCAATGTAGGTCAAAATGGGTTCTGAAGGCCAAATTGAAGGTTCTAAACCCTAGAGATTATTTTTCTATGAATTTTAGAGGGTTTATTCTATTTTTACTTTGCCTCGAACCTCGTGAATTGAAGTGGGTTGTTTTAGGGTTACAGATTATCATTTAGTTTCTTGGAAGTGCTGTAGCCCTTGCTATATCATCTCATCCCACTTTTATTCTTATTAAGCTGCTTTGACCTATGTTTGGGCCCTGAATTACCCTGTATGAAGATTATACTGGTAAAATTGCATTTTTGCCCCTTATGACTTGTTTTCTTCTTAAACTCAGAATTCTCTGAGTTAAGCCTTTCCTTAAGATATGTAGGAGCTTTTATCCTTTGTATTAGGTCAAAATGAGCTAGTTATGGCTCATGATGAGGTTCTCATCATACCCCCATGCCTAGCTTTTGCTAGTCCCTTAGCAAAAACTTAAGGTTTCAACCCTTGTTCTAGACCATGAAGTTTTTAATAGGTTTAGATAAGTGCCTTTTTTTATTTGAGCATAGATTAGGTTAGAATGCTGACCATAGGCCTAAAAGGTACTCTAGTACCAATCAAGATCCAAATCTGTCTAGCCTTAGCCTCAGTCTTTAGCAAAGGTTTTTAAGGTCCACAAGAACTAACCTAGGGTTTATTGGACTTTGTGGTTAAAGCACCCATGCTTGAAATGATTTTAGCCCTGGCTCAGTTCGCAGTGCGTTTTGTAAGAGAGAGATAGAAAGTTTTTCTGTTTGGAGAGTTTTCTCTCTCTTTTTCCTTTTAGTTCTAGCTTAGGATTGGCTTTTCAACACGGTCTGTATCAGATTCCTTGCTCCCATCATCAATCCTCAAGGGTTCCTAGCGATCGATGCTTCGAGATAGCACCGCCCATGGCAACCCCCGGAACCCTGGCTATTGAGATTTCGAGATAATCCCATCCATGGTGTTCCGTGGCCGAATCCAGACCCTGGCAATTGACACTTCGAGATAATGCCATCCATGGAATCTGAACCAGTAGAGTGCTTACATGCCCCCAGTAGGATATGTAAATATCCTAAGAGACAAGCACCGAGGAGATGATATTTTGTTACGCATCTTCGAGGGGATTTCCCGCCTCTCCGCGCTGGGAACTCGTCCAAATCAACTTGTGTTGATCGGCCGCTCCTATTCTAGGTGTTCTTTTCAGAATTTTGCGACGCCTCTGCGTGATTCTGATTTTTACGCTTACTGAACCAGGCTGTGTGTGAGGTTAGGGTACTTAGGTTACTGAGTCCCGTAAACCAAAAATTAGTTAACGAGGCCGAATACTCCCTAAGCCTTAGACCTAATACTTCAGCTTTTCATTTTCCTCAACCTCTTGAGGAGTGTCCAGATCTTAATGGGTACTAAGAGTCTATTCAAGAATGCCTAAGGTTTGCATTCTTTACTAATCTCATTGTGCACTTTTCTTGAATGAGGTCTAGAACTTAGGTTAATTCCTTAGTTCCTTACTAATGACTATCACTTTTTCTCATAATTTTGTGCTCCTTTTTCATTTTGTTTCTTTTCTTCTTCACAAAATTTCCTTCTCTTCTTTTCCTCTTATTCTTTTTCGAAAATTTTTTAATTTTTATGGTGTTTTTGGCATATGTGAATTTTTTTGTTTGAAACCTTTTCTTACAAGTTTTGCACTTTCATACCCCCCCATGCCTAAGATTTGCAATGTCCTCATTGTAACCTAGGGGGTCTTAGTTCATTCCTTAAGACAGAAATTTGGATGAGTGGATGGGTCAGGTTGAATTTTTGCGGACGATTTCAAATCCCAGATGCAAGCATCTGAGTTGGGGTCGGCTGTCTACAAGGGTGAACTTCGAGTGCTAAAAGGTGTCAGAACAAGTTTCAGGTTTTCAAAGAGAATGACGGGCTGCCTCCCGTTAAGCGCTGAGTTTTATGCCTTCAGCCAAGCGGGAAATGCGATGGAGAGGGGATGGTCAAATCAGCGTAGTTTTGTAAGACAAGCACCTTGATTAAGAGCCTGGTTGGTCCAACCAGGTGCTTGTTCAGATCAACAGGCTGATGATGCAGCCCAAACCCAATCAATCTGGTGGGTTGATAGATGTGGATAAAAAGGTGTGGAACCCACCATATACTATGAAGCTCAGATAGATGTGGAAGTGTAAACGCAGGGTTTGGCTGAGTCGAATCAGCCTGGTCAAAGTAGGGACTCGTAGAATAATCAGTGGTTGATGCAGGAACCCTACAGGGGTGATCAGAGAATGATAGAGCATGGTATGTAGTCTGATCAATGTTCGAAACCCGATGTGGAAATGCAATCGGCTCAGTGAGAGGTGAATCTGAATAGAAATTGGGTCCGGTTGCGGGTCGGGGTTTGGGAGAGGTTTTGATCCGTTCTGTGTGTGCGGACGAGGTGGCCATTGTGTACGAGGGCTCTTCTAGAAACAGATGATAGGTGGTTTTCTGTAGAGAGTCCTCTGGGTAACTATCAAATGCCGGAAGAGTGTCTGTAGGATGAAAGGAATCGGATTCGAGAAAAAATTTGGATTCTTGGTTGTAATCACTCTTGGCATTTTCTATTTTTGGTTCCTGAGGATCGAAAAGGAATGATTCTGTGTTATCAGTGATCTCGGGAATCAGGACCTCAGAGTCGGAGTTAGAGTCATGTGAACTGAGGTCGTAGATAGGCCTGGCGTGTTCAGGAAGGGGAATCTCTCCGCAATTATAGTCAGATCTGAAATTGTCGGAGAGTTGGCGAAAATGAGATTCATGATCATGAATTCCACCACAGCAAAAATCATCAGATGTGGAATCAGCAGCCTGATTGGGGTCTAGCCTATATGTGAATTCTGGGCTCGAAAAGGTATTCTGTCTAGGCTCAAGCTCCAAGCTGGTAGGATAGACCCAATTAAAATCCAACTCGTCCAACTCCTCAGTCTCTGTATCATAAATTGGCATGTTCTCTGGAAAATCGATCAGATTTTCTGAAGATGTTGGAGAGGGATATTCATCAAATAGAGGCCTGGAATCATATTCTGTAAAATTTTGATCTTTCTCATAAGGGGCCTCATAATCTTCCCAATAAGTTTCAGATCTAGGTTCTAGGCTTAGGATGTGGGTAGAATTATTAGAACCTAAGTCCGAATATCCTTCGAGGGCCACCTTATCAAAATAAGGGGCGGAATTTATACCCTCAGAAGGTTCAGTTCTGACCTCATTATTGCAGAAGTTTTGAAATTCTAGGCTTGACAATTCATGGTCTAAGTTTGGCTCATCATTGTGTTCTCCTGCAATATCCCAACCTAATTCAACATTGTCTTCTATCTGGGTTGGAATTTTACAACCACTTTGTGCCTCAATCCCGAGATCTGGGAAACTGGATTGTTCCTTAATACTGTTCCAAGATGGTTCATCATCTGTTTCTGGTATATACGGGTATTTCTGGTTGATAATTTGTTCTACTGATTTCATCATTTCTACCCGTTTCATAAGGGCATCTTGGTGTTGTTCCCAAAGTACAGGATTTGTCAAGCATTGAAGGTATTCAGATTGGTGTAATTTTTCCATCTCAATGTATCCTGTCATGAGCATATCTCGGGTTGATCCTTTTGAAATTTCAGTCAATAGAATTTGGGCACATTTTATGATGAAAGCTGTGGTTGTTGGAACATCAACCTGAATGTTTCCTATTGGTGTTGAGGGTTTGATTTCATAGATTTCAAGGGCATCCTCAATCATCTTATCTTTCATGGATCTCAGATATTCAGGTTTTTTACATTGTAGTCTTGCTAGGTAATTAGGCTGCATCTTCGAATCAGGTGGTGGAATCAAGATAGAATCAGAAGTTTGAATTAATGGAAGAAGGGGACTTTGTTCAGAATCAGAGGAAAGAGGGGCTATGTGAATGATTTCTGCAAAAACAAAGGAGCCGAGGCTTAGCCTCGGGGAGAGTGAATTTCTATAGGAAGTTTCAAGGACCTCCTGCAAAGTACTGAAGGGCTGGATGAGATAAGCAGGTGCTGGACCCAATCAAGACACCCAAAAAATGTTGGGTGACTATAGAGGTTCGGGGCAGATGGACCCCTTGATCAGAAAGATCGTCCACCTGAGAATTACCTGGGCAGCCAGAGAGGGAGAGTCCCGTGAAGACCCCTACACGGTAGAGCGTCCCCACGGGTTACAGGGTTTCCCCCACCCGACCTCTCTTGTCACTGCGGTTCCAGGTAGACCAGAATGGGGATCTTGACCTCTTGAGTCTACTAATTTTAGCTTAAGATCAGGGTGCTTAAAGTTACACTTGAACTCTTATGTATTTTGAGTGAGAAAGTGACCTAATTTTAAGGTTGGTTGACCCAAGGAGTCAACTTTACCTCTTGTTCCTTTGAGAGCTTTTTGGGTCCTTTCTTTTAGGGTTCAAGTGTTTAGAGAGCCAATTGTTTTAGGTTTTCTTTGAATAGGTATTTTCAGACAAGGGCTTGGGCACACTTCATTTGGTTTTCTCAATTCTTGCTTAAGGAGTGTGTCTCTAAATCCCTAGTGTTGGATCCTAGGTTGGCTCTACTTGGTCCAGTTAATTCTTTGTTGGGTAATTAGGGCTCAAGCAAGAATGTGTTAGCCCTTAAATACCCTTAATAGTGTGCAGGAGTAATGAGTTGAAAACATGCAACTCTTTATGGTTACTAGGTATGGAAGACAGGTTAGCCCTATATTGCTTGTTCTTTTCTTTTCTTCCTCTTTAGAGTTTAGGGGTTAATAGCGAGAGGAAAAAAATTTTACCTGTCCTCGGAGTGGTTGTCGTGCGGTTGCTTGTCTTCTTGATTGTAGCTGCACAAAAGAAAGGAGATTATCAGAAACTAAAAAGAAACAGGAATGTTTACCTCTAGAATAGCCGTTGCTCCCCGGCAACGGCGCCAAATTGATAGCGACTTGGCTGCGAGAGATAACCGGGTTTGATTGTTATGTCGATGTAATATATCCAGTTATTGCCATCATTTCAAATATATAAATTTTTTACTCGGAAAATAAAAGAGTTCCCGAGGTCGAACTCAGGGAGCAAGTTGTATTCTAGAGATATACATGTTTCTTTTACAAAAAAAATAAACAAAGAGAGAGAAAGAATTTGGTGTCTTCTTTTTTTTTTTCTTTGTTTCTCCTCGTCACCGATCTTCTTCTTTCTTCTTTGTAGAGGTGATGTTCTTCTTCTTGTTCCAGCAGTTCTTCCTTTTTCTTTTGTCTTCCTTCAGATCTTCTTCTTTCTTCTTTGTTTTTCTTCTTTTAGTTCTTCCCTTGTTCTTTTGTGTTCTTCTCTGCCTCGCCTTCTTCTGTTGCTCTTCAGATCTTCTTCTTTCTTCTTTTCTTTTTCCAGTCCGGACGTCGCCCCTCCTTCTTTCTTCTTTTTCCCTTCAGGACGTCGTCTGATTTCCAAATCAGGCGACTTAAACTGCCTGTTGCTACAGTGTCTCCCTCAGCTTCCTTCTTCTTCCGCGGTCCTTCTTCTTCACCTGTGCCTGTACACTTCAGAGTTTTGCGTCAGAGGCAAAACCTACTCTACCCTCTCCCCCCGCGTCTCTCTCTCTCTGAAACCACTCTTGGGAAAGCTCTCCCAGAGCTGCCGGGTAATCGGGTACGGGTCGTGCCCGGGTCCAGGCCCACCGGCGTGCGTGGTGGGCGAGGAGTGCAGGTCAGTCTAAGTCGGGTCGGGTCAGGTCCGCGGGGCGTGAGCGCGGACGAGACCGGGTAACCGGGCGGGTGTAAGGGGACCTCACCCTGTGTGCTGAGGCAGTAAGGCTAGTGCACAAAATCAATTTAAACAGTGGAAAGTGTGTGAGGCTTACCGATGTGGGACTAAACGCAGACCTTTCCTCACGTGCGCCTGCTGGGAGACCGCGGCCTGGCTTCTGCAGCTGCGGCTTTGATTTGCGTAGGTTGCTGGCTGGCTGCCTTCGCAAGACTCCCCGTAATTCGCAGCAGCTGGAGACCTGGAGTCCTCAAGCCTGGAGCGCGGGAGAAGCTGCTTCAATGTGCGTTAATGGCGGTCGAACCTCAAAACCTGTCGGACACGAATATGGCCTCTCGGCCTGATCAAACCACTGGGGAACCTTCGCCGTGGCACGGCGAAGGTGAGGAGCTGCGCGGCAGGCCGCAAGGTGGTGTCTGGCGGCAGCCCTAGGTTGGACTGCAACCGGAGGAATGGGTTTGTTCGGGGGAGCGTTACGGAGGTGTGGAGTGGCAGTGGAGGGGTGGGGGGTGCTCAGTGTGATGAGGCGGAGGTTCGGTGAGGGTCGGCGAGGTGTGTGAGGCTGTGGAGCGATGGGAACATCTCGCCGGAGGGTGGCCGGATTCGAAGGGGGTGACGATGGTCAAGGTCGGTCGAGGGCGTAATTGAACAAATTGGAACCGGGGAAAGAAAGAGGAGAAGAAGGGAAATAGTTCTAACTTACTTGCAGGGACGAAGGGGGAGGAACAGGGCGACAGTCGTATCGACTGTCGCCGGAGAAGACGATGCTCAGGGAAAGGGGCGGCGGCGAGCAGAGAGCCGGAGAGACGCCAGCTGGGTGCGGCGTGGCGCGGGAAGAGCAGGGGAGGAAGTCTCTGCTGCTGGTATTGCGGCAGAGCGAAGAGGAGAAGGGGGAGGAACCGCCGGAGCTGGTGAGCATCTGCCGGAGAGAGAAGAGAGGAAAGTTGGGGGTTTTCTCCGTCAGATCCGAGCTGCCCAGGTCGGTGGAGCAACGGGGGGTATTTATAGGGATCAAAACAGGGAGGAAGGCGGAGGGAGACGACGTGTCTCCCTCGCCGGAGGATGGCCGGAGACGAAAACCCATACCGTCCGTGCGTTCGCACGGCCGGTATGGTGGGCTACAGCGACCAGGGGGGTGTCCCTGCGACGGCTGACGACGCAGGGCACCCCCGGTTTACTTGCCAGGCTTTCCCCCTCACCCTGCGCGGCGCCATGCTCCGCGCAAGGTCGCCGGAGTATGGTGCTGGCAGGTTTTGCAGGGGGGACCTGAATGCGAAGAACGAAGGAGAGTTAGGGGCCAAAATGCGATGGTTCAAAAGTTGAGGGCCATAAAGTAAATATATGAGGACCAAAGTGTAAAGTCGGTCAAGGAGGTTTCTTCTTAGGCTCAAGTTTTTATACATGATTAATTAGGACCTAAGGAATCTGATGGTGAATTTCATTTCTATATTAAACCTTGTTTGACCGGTCAATTTATGCAAAAACCCAAAGTAAGTTATTAATTGGGCATGGTTCTCAATGTAGGTCAAAATGGGTTCTGAAGGCCAAATTGAAGGTTCTAAACCCTAGAGATTATTTTTCTATGAATTTTAGAGGGTTTATTCTATTTTTACTTTGCCTCGAACCTCGTGAATTGAAGTGGGTTATTTTAGGGTTACAGATTATCATTTAGTTTCTTGGAAGTGCTGTAGCCCTTGCTATATCATCTCATCCCACTTTTATTCTTATTAAGCTGCTTTGACCTATGTTTGGGCCCTGAATTACCCTGTATGCAGATTATACTGGTAAAATTGCATTTTTGCCCCTTATGACTTGTTTTCTTCTTAAACTCAGAATTCTCTGAGTTAAGCCTTTCCTTAAGATATGTAGGAGCTTTTATCCTTTGTATTAGGTCAAAATGAGCTAGTTATGGCTCATGATGAGGTTCTCATCAAGCGTGGAAGCGACGACGTAGGTGGTTTGTGGTGGCCACTAGTGCTCACCAGAGGTCTACCGGAGAGGTGGAAGACGGAGTCGCGGAGGGCGTTGGTGAGGTCGAAGCAGTGTGTTGGATGTGTTGGCATGATGAGGATAAGTTGAGGAGTCGGTTGAGAGCGGTAGCAAATGAAGGGGAAAGGAGATGGTGCTGGTTGTGGTATGGCTGGCGCCGAAGGAGGCTGCTCCGGTGGATAGGAAATGGCGACGAGGACGGGGGAGAGGCTCCTGCTGGTACGGCTAGGAGTGGAAGAATGAGAGGAATGAGGCTCCATCACCGGTATTGTGAACGGACGAAGAGAGGAGGCAGGGAGGGTCGCCGGACGTCGAGGAGCAATTCGGCCAAGAAAGGGAGAGGAATTTGAGGTGTTCAAGGCCGAATTCGAGCGTGGGAAGATTGGATTGATTTGGAGGTCTTTTTATAGGCCTTTAGAGGGAGTTTTGGGCTTGGGAAGCAAGCTACCCAAGCTTGAAAAGCTTTGCCAGAGTTGGGAATTTTTTGATACCCTAATCTCTCATGCGTTCGCATGAGAGATTGGGAAGGTTTTAGGATGTGTGAATTGGCTAAAAAAGAAGGGAATTCCTTGATGAACTTCCCTTTCAAATTTGAAAGGGATTTGTCAAGGAATCAAGGAGATCTTGCCAATTTTAGGTCGGCGGAGCTTGTAGGAATGGGATTAATGGTGGATGGGACCTATATGTCAAAATAATGACAAAGTTAGGGGCCTTTTTGTAAATATTTTGAAAGTTAATAAGGGCATATATGTAATCAGACAGGACCAAGTTGCAAACTAGGTCAAGAAAATCTCAGATTGGGTCCAAATTTCGGTAAAAACCTAATTTGAACCTAAGGAACCTAATGGTGAAGTTGAATTTTGATTTTGGCCACGTTTGACTAGGTAATTTATGTAAAAACCCAAATTAAGGCAAGTGTCTATCTGAGACTTTATTTTGGGTCAAGACGGGTTCTGATGGTCAATTTGAAGGTACCAAACCCTAGAGAATATTTTTATCTGAATTTTAGAGGGTTTAGGTAAATTTTATCCTGACCAGAACCTCAGTTAATTAAGCGGATCTGTTTTTAGGATTTTAGAAGTCATTTAATTCTCAAAACACGCGAAAATCCTTTTCTGTCTGTTCTAACCTCTTGTTAGCCTTTTAGGACCATTTGACCCTTAATTAACCCTTGAGAAAACCCGTGATTGTACTGCAATTGAGATATGCTGTTAAAACTGCAGTTTTACCCTTGTTTTCTTATCTCTCTCCGAATGACTATGCGATGAATTACAGTCCTCCGACGATTATGTAGGAGCATTTACTGACTTAATCAGATCAAAATGAGCTAGTTATGGCACTAGACTATCCATCAGGATGGCACCACATGGTGCCATCTGGACTGTCCATCTTCTTTCCTTTATAAGTGGTGCTACAGATGTCAAATTGAGTCGATTTTCACGTTGTTGGGCTGCGATCGATGACCCGAATCCATCCATATGGGTGGATTATTCATTTGAGGTTTGGATTTGCGTCATTTTTCCTCCTGGCCGTTGATCTTCTTCGGATTACATATGATGCTACGGAGGTCTAATCAGGGCGATTTTGGAGGTGTTGCACTTCGATTGTTGCCCTGATTAGATCTGTACGGTTGGATTCTCAATCCGAGGCTGATGTGTATGAATCTAAGTAACCTAAAATGTTTATTTATGCATGTTCTTAGTATCATAGAAGCATCATGTATTGTAAGTATTGCGTATCATGTATCATCATGCATTTAGGTCAAATTGTATAAATTATATAATAATTTACTCTTTTTGGTGGCCAGGGTCAAGGAGATATTTAATCGAGGCCTTGGATTGAAGATTCAACTATACGGATCTGATCAAGGTGATGATCGGAGTTCAACGACTCCAAGATCGCCTCGATCGGACTTTTGTGGCATCAGATGCAGTTCGAAAAGGATCATAGGTCAAGAGGCCAGGTGGTGTAAATCCATACTTTAGATGATAAATCTGACTGCACAGATGGGTTTGGACCGACGATCGTAGCCCAACGATGCAAAAATCGATCCAATCTGACATGCATGGCATCACCTATGATCATATGAAGATGGATGGCCAAGATGGTGCCACGTGGCACCATCCTAACCGCCCAAATTGACCTTTGAACGCCCGCTGTCTCTCTCTCCTCAAGTGCTCGCCAGATCTGGGCCGTTGGATCTTTATCCAACGGGCACGAGCGTACGTGCCTTGGATGGAAATGCGATGAAGTCTCGGCTGTGGTGCATTGTCACGCACCCACGGGGGAGACAGAGGTTGCGGGTTCGTGCCCCACGCACCTTAAATCAAGAGTGCGGGCATGGCGTGGCCAAATTTAGCCATTAGATGATGATTGAGCGGTCGAGGAGAGGCCACGTGGTGCGCCCAGATGCGAGGAGTGGTGCAAGCGCGCGATAAAGGCACGAGAAAGATGAATCCTAAGCTATCTGATCTTGCGATCAGATGGCTGAGGATTTTTGGACGTGCATAAGGCATTTTGTGCATAGAAGCTGGGGAGGTGGGCAGGTGCGTGACCTAAGCCCACATTCAGGTCTTTAGTGACGTTTAAATCCGTCACTAAAGACTTGTGTGTTAATGTTTTAAAGAGTGAAATGCCTCTTTTGCCCTCAACTCTCACATCTATAAAAGGGAACCCCTACCAGTCGAATTTCTCATCCCTTCCTTCACCTCTCTCCCTCTCTAAAGCTCTAAAGAAGCTCTTCCCAAACCCAGGATGCTCCTCTAGAGTTAAAATCAAAATTTTTTCCACTCCTTACCGCTTTTGTGGAGCTCCCATGGTTGTCTTCTCACCCCTGTTTCGGAAGTGGATCCTGCGACGACGACATCCTGCCTCACCCCCAGTTCTTCCCACATCATTCTCCATCTTCCATCTCTGCTCTACGTCTTCCAGGTGTTGCCCGCTTTGGCTCGTCCTCCAAGCCGCCGTCGAGGAGGATAATTTCTCACCTCCCTTCTCTTTACCTCTTTCTAGATTAGATTTACCGCTTTCTAGTTGTAATATTTCCAGCTTTCTAGTTGTAAAAACACTAGCTCTGTTATAAAAGGTGTTTTGTACTCTCTCTCTTTCTCTCTCTTTCTTCTAGTGTTAATATTGCAAGTAAAATAGATTCGTTGTGATTATTCCATCTTAAAACTAAAATTACAAAAATATATATAATTGCGGATTGCGAATCAACGTAGCCTCCCTATGTTCGACCTAGAATTCCTTTTGAGTTTCAGTAAATTTATTTGTTGATGTATTTTCTCGCAAATTGCGCTACAATGACGGATTTTCCAAAATCAATCTTTTTGCGCAGATTTTCCGCCACAATATTTTAGCGTCGTTGCCGAGGAGGCAACGAATCTAGATTTCCTTTCTGCATTTCCGCACACTTATCTGTTTTCTAGCTCTCTTTTGTTTCTTCTCGATTGTTTTGCAGGTACCTCGACAAGGAATTTTCAAGCAGTAGAAAGGAGTAAAGTGCAATTGAAGGCAACTATAAGTGCTCCCCATTCTTCCCCCCTCCATAAAGTTCATTTCATAACCCTAATTCAAACCCTAATTAACCTAGGTGTTCTCATAAACCCCAAGATTGGTTTTGATTGTTTGATTTCCACCTCCACCCATCTCACTCTCCATATATATAAAAAAAAAATCTAAGAAACACAGAGGCACATGACCTCTTTTGATTTTCATACTAAGCCGGTCAAAATCGATCTTTGGAACCAGTACATACACATCCAAAACATAATTGAGTAAAAATTAGATTAGGTAACCATTTGTGTGCCTAACTCAGTGGTGCATCAAGGCCAGTTGTTTGAGTTGTTTGGGTCGCACTACTTCATTTAAAAATAACTCATCAAGTAGCTTCCTTTTATGGTGTACAATTTCGGTCAATACCAGGCACTTCACTTTATTCTTGATTTTAAAAGGAAAACATCTTCACCTGTGATTGAAAGATCTGGTTTGCCTCTGTTTAAACTCACCTAATTTTAAACCCTAAAAGCTACTTAAGTAAGATTTGAACGTTAAAATCCACTCATCTGAATAATTTTGCTAGAAAGCCCTGGCTGTGCACGCACTCACACGTGTTCAATCGATTATTAAGGGCACAACCCATTCTAAGGGCCCACCACATTCCATAAGCACTACAATCCTAAGCCTAATATAAAATCAAGTAGACGTTGGCCTTAGGACTCAATTGTTTGTTTTAGGATATTTTTCGAATTGTGGTGAGAATTTGTGATGTCTGCTTTCTCCAGAAGGTGCTACGTTGGGTGGCCGGACTGTCAAACGACTTAAGCAGGCAGGGGTTTGGCATAATTAGCAGCCTTCGGGACACGCTCCCCTTGTCATGCCATCCCAACTTAACCAGCTTTTGGATTAAGGACAACACAAAATTCGTACTGTAGTTTGAATCTATCTTGAAGCTTAGGTCCTTAGGCTGCCCAACTTAAGGATAGGCTTGTTTTGTTGTGCTGTAGGGTTCTTATCCCCAGTCCTTCCAACCTCTTCCTAGTTTATGCTAGGAAGGAGGTCATTGAATCCCTAATTGGAAGGACCATTAGTTCATTCTAGGAGGCGTAAGTTGGATTTTGGTTAAATTGATCCCATGGCCGACCAACAACCTCCTCTGCCTCAGAAGCAACATGAGATGTTTCAAAGGCAGTTGGAACAAATGCAGTAAATGCAGGAATGGTTCCAGAGAATGTAGGGCGCTCAGCCCTTGAAGGATTTTTACGATCCTTCAAATTACGGGGAATGTTCCGGCGTCCAGATTCCATATGCTTGGCTCTGAAGATTCGTTTCAGCATTTGGAGGACTTGACCACTTTGGTCTAGACCACCAAAGCACGAAACATGGATGAGGAGCAAATGATCATGAGGCTTTTCCCCACTCTCTTAGGGATAAGGCCGTACATTGGTACCGGACAATTGGAAGGCCGATCGCAACTTGGAATGGTCTTAAATTGGCTTTCTTAAAGAAATTCGTGTACTAATGCACTGAGGTGGGCAATTACTACTTTCGTCCAGCAACTGGGGGAGCAATTTCATGGTGCCTGGGAGCGATTCCAGGATCTATTGTGGAAGTGTCCACACCACGAGGTGCCAAAATGGCAACTCGTGCAGATTTTTTATCACGGGTTGATTGAGCAACTCAGAAATCATGTGGACGCTTCTTGCGGAGGTAATTTCCTAAACAAAGATGCAGATAGTGCGCATGATTTGTTTGAGGAAATGAGTGAAAATTCAATCAATCATGCCTCCATGGATACGTTTAACCGGTCCCAACAACTTAGATCGGATGTTAATGAGGTCTATAACTCTCATTCATTCGATATGGAGCTGATTTGTAATAAACTAGGTAAGGTGGACCTGGTTACCAAAAGGATAGAGGAGTGGATGGCTAGAAACTCTATGAACAATTCTTGATCCACTTAATCCCAGAATTCGAGATTCCATTCTTTGTGAGCTCCTTTTGGATGGGAGTTTGTGAATCAACTGGATGCGGCTCAACCCGTGAGCCAGCATTACTCGGAACCCCATGGGTTCCAAACAGGGGCCTTTGATCCGAGTTTCTTTGATCCCTCCCTTTCTTTCTCCCCATCCTTGCCTTATGAGGATGTCTATGCTGTACAGGAGAACGTTAGGTCCAACCCATATTCCAATGCTTATAATCTAGGTTGGAGGAACCGCCCTAACTTCTCCTGGAAAAATCTGGAGCAACTGACCCAATTCTGACCCAGCAACTATGCTCTGCAAAGACCAATGGGTCAGGGTCTTGTTTATACTCAGTTGCCCTCGAATTAGGTCAATCAGCCAGCCATCAACTCGTAGGTGTAACGACCCGGTTCCCGAGTCCCTACGAGACACGAGAACCGGACCGACTCGACTAATCCCAAGACCCAGTCGTCCAACGAGGAAGTAACCAAAAGACAGTAAAATAAACCACATTCAGCATGAATATAACTAACAG
This sequence comes from Thalassia testudinum, assembly GCA_037157565.1. NCBI lineage: Eukaryota > Viridiplantae > Streptophyta > Magnoliopsida > Alismatales > Hydrocharitaceae > Thalassia > Thalassia testudinum. Next base: position 143,107,501 of record JAZHRO010000036.1, read on the forward strand.
TAAGAAAGTACAGCAGTAAGGAAAGAAACTACTACAGTAGGCACCACCACAACAGTAAAACAACATTTATCATATAACAAAAACTGCAGGTAAAGAAGGTACAACGGAAACAAAATTACTCACTAGAACAGAAACAAAAAGAAGGTACAAAGCTGTGGTAACTCTACTGGACCCTACTCGGCCCAGCGTCCTCTGCAGCCGCCGACCCTGGCTGCTCAACACCTGGTCCTGAAAAAGGTAACGAGTGTAACACGTCAGCAAAACGCTGAGTAGAGTGGCAAACTAACTAAAGGCAACAGTAGAGTGTACAGTAGCTGTTATGTTCTATTACTTCCTTTATTTACATCTTTCAATTTTTCTCACTATTTCATTTACTTCTCAGATCCTTTACTTGATCTCGGATGTCCTCGTGGGACGATCTTGATTGCGGTCTTTTCCAAAAGTAGAAGTAGCACGTGGTGCTCTCCTGGCCGGGAGAGTCCCCCGTGGTGATCCTACCCTCAGTCAACCACCCCAAGGTCACTGACAGACGTAACGGTGACTACGGCACGCGCGATAAACGCACAGGTAGCTAGCCCGTACTGGCACGCGGTCAGTCGTTTCCGTTAACGGGTGCGCCCAAAGCACAGCACGGAACCAGGGCAGAGCCCTCTCAGTAACAGGGGTCCAACCCCTCCACAGTAACCAAACCAGGGCCTTGCCCCTCCACAGTCCGCGCACCCTCGCCTGACTACCCTGGTTTGCCCTAGTGGGCCTAACAAGTCGGTGAAGGAGGCTAGCAGAACCCCGGGGCCCGTGGGGTAGCTAGTACTCTCCTAACACTACTAGCTCTCCTCGGTACTACGTACACGAGGGCCAACAAGTCGGTACAGAGCGGCCAAGCCTAACCCCGGGTCCCTGGGGCGGCTGGCCCCACTCTACACTAAAACAGGTACAGGTACTTCCCTTGGTACTGCGTACCCAAGAGACAGTACAAACTACATCTCAGTTCCATTCCTTTTTCTTTCCAGGAGTTCCACTCCTAATTTCCCGTAGGGTTCCAGCTCTTTATTTCAGAACATCATATGTTTCACTTTCCAGATTCACGTTCTCAATTTCCATGATCTCAAACATGTTTCTTTGTTCATAACAGGCAGCTGTTAATTAATTTCACAGGCAGCTTATATATTCCTTTCCATTTTTCCAAGACTGCAGTAATATACATTCCACTAGTTTCTCCATCCTAGGATTCATGCCATATCCTAGGATCTATCATACAATCTAGTTTTCCGGCCCTAGGATTCATGCAACACCTAGGAGCTATCATTCCATATATTTCTCATTCCTAGGATTCATGCAATGCCCTAGGTTCTAGTTATGGTTCCATACTTTAACAGATTTTATTAATACTTAAAACCACTCTACCAGGTACAACGGGAGTAATGGGGGCGTGATCGGGAATCCCGCGCGCCTCCGCGACTCTCAAGACTGCAACTGAACAGGATCCTGTCACAAGGATCAAACACAAGGAGTGTCTCAAAACAGTGTATAGCTACTGTAGGCGGGTAGAGGAATAAATTCTGAAACGAACGCAACTCGAATCGCGGAAAACGGAGCCCAAACGGGCCCTAAACGGGTCGAGAAAGACAATACTGTGCAAAATCAGACGTCTGGAACTCCTTCCAGACGTCTTAAACGGTGGATCAGAGAATTACCTGTTCGGCTTGGTTCCCCAGACGTCCAGAAGTCTGTGGGGACGTCTCTCCTAGATCCCAGACGTCCGATGGTCACTCCGGACGTCTGGAGGTCACTCCCGCCGTCTGGTACAACTTCCAGACGTCTGATTCGCAAAGGATGACGAATCAGAACACCTGCGCACAGCCAACCCCCCTCCCTCAGTACGGTCAGTCGACAAAAGAAGAAGAAAGCGGAAACTCACCTTTCAGACGTCTGTATGATCTCACAGACGTCGACCTTGCCGTCTGGATATCAATCCAGACGTCTGATTCTGGAAATTTTTCCAGAATCAGAACCTTGCTCGGCCTCCGCTCGCGACGCCGCCCGCGTCGCACCTCGCGCGTCCGCTGCTCCGCCCGCAGCAGGTCCCTCTCCGCGACGCCCTGCGCCCCCTGCGCCCTCCGCCGGCCGGCCAAGCCGCTCCCGGCGAGCTCGCCCTCACGGCAGAGCCCCGCCCTCGCACGCCGCAGCTCCTCCGCGCCTACTGCGGCTGCCGCTGCCGCTGCGCCCTCGCGTCCGCTCGCTCTCGCGCACAGGCAGGAGAAGAAGGAGGAAGATGGTGGAGACGGGAGGGGGGCGCGCCCCCCCTTTTAACGCCGCGCGGAGAGGAGAGAGAGGCGGTCGCAGTCGCCTGCCGCCGCAGAGAAAGAGGCAGGAACGCAGGTCTGCGCGCACAGGCGCGCAGACGAATATCCCGTGCGAGCATAACTGTTCGCCAGACGTCTGTAAACTATCCCGGACGTCTGGTCAGACGTCTGGATGTGATCCCAGACGTCTTTACAGACGTCTGGGCCACCTCCCAGACGTCTTAAAAGACGTCTGGGGCACGCACTCGTTACAATATAACAAACTCAAAGGAAGTTTCGTCCCCGAAACTTGCGCCAACTAGGGTGCGGGAAGAAGGTGTCAAAATAACCATAACAAACTCAAAGAGGACCGAAGCCGGTCCGAAAAGACGTACCCGCGAAAAGCTCCGGGTACCGCTCCCGCATTGCCGCCTCAGGCTCCCAGGTAGCCTCCTCGTACCGCTGGCTCCTCCACAAAACCTTTACCAGGGGTACTTGCTTTCGTCTCAACCTGCGGACGGCTCGGTCTAGGATCTGCACTGGCCGTTCGGGGTAGGTCAGGTCGTCGCTCACCTCGACGCTCTCGTGACTCAGTACGTGGCTGGGATCGGCTACGTACTTCCTGAGGTTGGACACGTGGAACACGTCGTGCACACCAGAAAGCTGCGGGGGAAGGGCAAGTCTGTAAGCAACGGGTCCAACCCGCTCCAGGACCTCGAAGGGCCCCACGAACCTCGGCGCGAGCTTCCCTCTCACCCCAAACCGCTGTAAGCCCTTCATGGGCGAAACACGAAGAAAGACGTGGTCCCCGACCTCGAACTGCACCTCTCTGCGTCTGCGATCTGCGTAGCTCTTCTGTCTGCTCCTGACAGTGCGGAGTCGTCTGTGGATCTGCTCAACTACCTCCTGACTCTGCCGGATCAACCTGGGGCCAACCTCCCACTTGGTCCCCACCTCAACCCAACTCAAGGGTGCCGTGCATTTCCGTCCGTACAGAGCCTCGTAGGGAGCCATGCCGATGCTCGAGTGATAACTGTTGTTGTATGCAAACTCTGCCAGGGGCAGGTGCTCCTCCCAAGAGCCCCTCCAGTCTAGTACACAGGCACGCAAAAGATCCTCAAGTGTCTGTATCGTGCGTTCCGACTGTCCGTCCGTCTGGGGGTGGTAAGCCGTGCTAAACCTCAACCTCGTCCCCAAAGCCTGCTGAAACTCAGCCCAAAACTGGGACGTAAAGCGGGTATCCCGGTCGGATACGATCTCCCGCGGAACTCCGTGTAGTCGCACCACATCACGGATATACCTCTCTGCCAACTGTGCTGGTCCCAAAGTGACTCGGATCGGCAAGAATCGTGCCGTCTTCGTCAATCTATCCACTATTACCCAGACCGCGTCGTGTCCTCGCTGGGTAACAGGTAAGCCCACCACCAAGTCCATGGTGATGCTCTCCCACTTCCACTCTGGCACTGGAAGCGGCTGAAGCGGCCCTGCAGGCCTCTGATGCTCGGCTTTCACCTGCTGGCACACTAAGCACTGCTGCACGAACTCACCCACATCCCGCTTCATCCCTCTCCACCAGAACTCGCGTCTCAAGTCATGGTACATTTTCGTGTTTCCGGGATGTATGGTGAATCTGGAACCGTGTGCCTCAGTCAGGAGCTCTCTCAATAGCTCCTCGTCTCTGGGGATGCACAGCCTTCCCCTCAAGCGCAACACCTGGTCTGTGAAAGAGAAGTCCCCTGGGTCCCCTGACAGTACTCTGTCGCGCAAAGACTGCAAGTACGGATCGGCCATCTGTCCCGTGATGATGCGGTCTATCAACTCTGGTCTGGTCTGCCGTGTCACCGTCACTGCCCCACAGTACCCTCGTAACTCTAGAGGTCGCCAACTGCCCACCTCCTCCAAAAGGCTCCAACTCTGTAACTGTAGACTGGCCAAGCGTGCGGGCGCCTTACGGCTCAAGGCGTCAGCCACCACATTGGCCTTTCCCGGGTGGTAGGAGATGCTGCAGTCGTAGTCCTTCAGGAGCTCCAACCAACGTCTCTGTCTCATGTTGAGCTCCTTCTGGCCAAAAAGATATCTGAGGCTCTTGTGATCTGTAAAAATCTCGAAGGTCTCACCGTACAAGTAGTGCCTCCATGTCTTCAGCGCGAAGACAACAGCTGCCAACTCTAGATCGTGGGTAGGGTAGGTATGCTCATGGGGCTTCAGTTGCCGCGAAGCGTAAGCGACCACGTGACCCCTCTGCATGAGTACACCTCCTAACCCCTGCAAGGAAGCGTCCGTGTACACAACGAACCCGCCACTACTGTCAGGGATGGTGAGCACGGGAGCCGAGGTCAACCTCTCCTTCAGCTCCAGAAAACACGCCTCACAGGCGTCTGTCCAAGCGAAAGGCACATCCTTCCGAGTCAACTGTGTCATAGGACGTGCAATCTGCGAAAACCCTCTGATGAACCGTCTGTAGTAACCTGCCAGTCCCAGGAAACTGCGAATCTCAGTGACTGAACGCGGTCTCTCCCACCTGAGCACTGCCTCGACCTTGGCGGGATCCACCGCCAGGCCGTCTCCAGAGATCACATGACCCAAAAAGGTCACCTCCCTCAACCAGAACTCGCACTTGCTATATTTGGCGTACAGCCTGCGTCGTCTCAGAGTGTCCAGAACCATCCGCAAGTGCTGTCCGTGCTGCGTCCGATCTCTAGAATAGATGAGTACATCATCTATGAAAACCACCACAAACTGGTCCAAGTACGGTCTGAACACCCGGTTCATCAGGTCCATGAAAGCAGCGGGGGCATTGGTCAGCCCAAACGGCATGACCAAAAACTCGTAGTGTCCGTACCGGGTGCGGAAAGCTGTCTTGGAGACGTCGGTCTCCCTGATCCTCAACTGGTGGTATCCAGACCTCAAGTCGATCTTGGAAAACACCGTGGCACCCCGCAACTGGTCAAACAAATCGTCGATCCTCGGCAGCGGATATCTGTTCTTGATGGTGACCCTATTCAGCTGTCGGTAATCCACACAAAGGCGTAGGGTCCCATCCTTCTTCTTCACAAACAGTACCGGGGCTCCCCAGGGAGACGCACTGGGCCTCACGAAACCCTTCTCCAAAAGGTCCTGCAACTGAGACTTGAGCTCTCGCAGCTCAAGCGGTGCCATCCTGTATGGCGCGGTGGAGATGGGGCTGGTCCCTGGTACTAGTGAGATCTCAAACTCGATCTCACGCTCGGGCGGTAGTCCTGGTAACTCGTCTGGAAACACGTCGGTGTACTCTCTGACCACCGGGATGCTCTGGAAGTCTGCCACGGGGCTGTGCTCTGCCACCACACAAGCTAAGAAGCCCTCACACCCCTGGCTCAAAAGTCTCGCCGCCCGAAGTGCCGAAATGCACCTGAAACCTCCGTCCACTGGCTGCCCGTGAAACTCGAAGGAAGGCAACTCCGGAATGGAGAAGACAATCTTCCTCTCAAAGCAGTCTACCAAGGCGTGGTAAGCGGACAGCCAAACCATCCCCAGGATCACCCCAAAGTCCTCCATCTGTATCATAATCAGGTCAGCTAGCAGGCTGTGTCCCCCGATGCTGACCCCGCAACCTGTGTACACCTCCTCAGCTACAAACAGCTGACCACTCGGACCTCTGATTACGAACGGGTTCTCTAACAATGTATAATCCTGGTCCAAACTAACTGCGAAACTGTCTGCGACAAACGAGTGCGTAGCGCCGGAATCGAAAAGCGTGTAAACGAGTCTGCCAGAAACTGAAACCATACCTGCTACCACGGATCCCGAAGCTCTGGCGTCCCTGTGTGTTAGGGCGTTGATACGCCCCTCAGCTCTAGGTGCGGACGAAGCAGCCACACTCTGCGTCGGACGGGTAGGTGCTGGCCGGTACCCTCCTCGCGACTGCGGGCCTCCTCCTCGCGCCTGGAAACCGCGGCCTCCTGCGCGCCCTCCAGTGCTCTGCGCGGGAAGTATCTGCTGACCTCCTGCCCTAGATGGGCAGTCCCTCCTGACGTGGCCCGGCTGGCCACACTGGTAGCAGAGGGGAACCCGACTCCCGCCCTCAGTGAGTCCCTGCTGTCGGCTAGGCGGGGGTCCGGTGCTGGCTACTGGCCCCTGTCGAGGGCCCCCAAAGGCCACTGATGGCCCTGCACAACGTGACGGCTCTCCTGCGGACGCCACGTGTCTCCGCTCTCGCCGGCCCTGTGAGAAGTCTGGCTGAAAGGGCCTCTTCCGCCCGCCGTTGGTCTCTCGCGCGGACGGGTTGGTCTCCTCGTAAGTCATGGCTGCCTCTACCACCCTCGAAAACGTCGGCAGCTTCAGGGGTTTGACATACCCCCGGATCGCAGGCCGGAGCCCCTCGGTGAACCTCCAAAGGCGCTCCTCCTCAGTGGCTACCGCTGTCGCTGCAAAGCGGGACAGCTCCAAGAAACGCGTGCGGTACGCGCTCACGGTCATCGTCCCTTGGCGGAGAGTGTGGAACTCCCGCCTCCTCTGGTCCTGCCACGTCTGGGGAAAGTACTGCTCGCAGAAGAGGGTGACGAACTGGTCCCACGTCGGCTCGTCCCTCTCCTGTCCCCGGACCGCCCTCCACCACCGGTGTGCCGCACTCTCCAGCTGGTACGTGGCAAAGGCCACGCGGCACTCCACCGGGGGGCGAAGGGTGTCGAAGATCTTCTCCAGCTGCTCAAGCCAGTCCTCTGCCTCGGTCGGGTCCTCATCCCCCTTGAAGGAGGGGGGCTTCAGCTTCCGGAACTGTCCGAAAAGCTCGAAGTGGTGCTGTAGGGGAGGTGCTGGTGCACCTCCAGGCGAAGGTGCCTCGTGTACAGAAGTGTCAGAGGAAGGTGGGGGTGGCAGGGGCCCATCCCCTCCCTCGTGTCCAGCGCCGCGTCCGTCGCGTGGTCCCACAGAGGACTCCCCCTCTGCAACCCCAGGAGGAGGTGCTCGGGGCGGTGGGTGGAGCTCCTCTCGTACAATATCCCGTATCAGTCTGGCGAGGTCCTGGGCCTGGATGCCAGGGAGTGGTGGCTGGTCCACCGAGACGTCAACGACAGCACGTCCACCTCGCCGACCTCGCCCTCGGCCGCGCCCGCGGCCAGTCTCGCCAGTCCCACGACGAGGCATCTCCTGCAAGGAGACACGAAACAAAACGGAAACGTCAAAACAGACGGTACCTAACAACACTTCTAAGAGCTCATATCAAGAGATATGTTGTGGTGGCTACTCTAGCTATAAACATGTGAATTGGTTATTTTCCAGTCAGTTGATTCACTTCGCGGGACGACCTTGCTCTGATACCATCTTGTAACGACCCGGTTCCCGAGTCCCTACGAGACACGAGAACCGGACCGACTCGACTAATCCCAAGACCCAGTCGTCCAACGAGGAAGTAACCAAAAGACAGTAAAATAAACCACATTCAGCATGAATATAACTAACAGTAAGAAAGTACAGCAGTAAGAAAAGAAACTACTACAGTAGGCACCACCACAACAGTAAAACAACATTTATCATATAACAAAAACTGCAGGTAAAGAAGGTACAACGGAAACAAAACTACTCACTAGAACAGAAACAAAAAGAAGGTACAAAGCTGTGGTAACTCTACTGGACCCTACTCGGCCCAGCGTCCTCTGCAGTCGCCGACCCTGGCTGCTCAACACCTGGTCCTGAAAAAGGTAACGAGTGTAACACGTCAGCGAAACGCTGAGTAGAGTGGCAAACTAACTAAAGGCAACAGTAGAGTGTACAGTAGCTGTTATGTTCTATTACTTCCTTTATTTACATCTTTCAATTTTTCTCACTATTTCATTTACTTCTCAGATCCTTTACTTGATCTCGGATGTCCTCGTGGGACGATCTTGATTGCGGTCTTTTCCAAAAGTAGAAGTAGCACGTGGTGCTCTCCTGGCCGGGAGAGTCCCCCGTGGTGATCCTACCCTCAGTCAACCACCCCAAGGTCACTGACAGACGTAACGGTGACTACGGCACGCGCGATAAACGCACAGGTAGCTAGCCCGTACTGGCACGCGGTCAGTCGTTTCCGTTAACGGGTGCGCCCAAAGCACAGCACGGAACCAGGGCAGAGCCCTCTCAGTAACAGGGGTCCAACCCCTCCACAGTAACCAAACCGGGGCCTTGCCCCTCCACAGTCCGCGCACCCTCGCCTGACTACCCTGGTTTGCCCTAGTGGGCCTAACAAGTCGGTGAAGGAGGCTAGCAGAACCCCGGGGCCCGTGGGGTAGCTAGTACTCTCCTAACACTACTAGCTCTCCTCGGTACTACGTACACGAGGGCCAACATGTCGGTACAGAGCGGCCAAGCCTAACCCCGGGTCCCTGGGGCGGCTGGCCCCACTCTGCACTAAAACAGGTACAGGTACTTCCCTTGGTACTGCGTACCCAAGAGACAGTACAAACTACATCTCAGTTCCATTCCTTTTTCTTTCCAGGAGTTCCACTCCTAATTTCCCGTAGGGTTCCAGCTCTTTATTTCAGAACATCATATGTTTCACTTTCCAGATTCACGTTCTCAATTTCCATGATCTCAAACATGTTTCTTTGTTCATAACAGGCAGCTGTTAATTAATTTCACAGGCAGCTTATATATTCCTTTCCATTTTTCCAAGACTGCAGTAATATACATTCCACTAGTTTTTCCATCCTAGGATTCATGCCATATCCTAGGATCTATCATACAATCTAGTTTTCCGGCCCTAGGATTCATGCAACACCTAGGAGCTATCATTCCATATATTTCTCATTCCTAGGATTCATGCAATGCCCTAGGTTCTAGTTATGGTTCCATACTTTAACAGATTTTATTAATACTTAAAACCACTCTACCAGGTACAACGGGAGTAATGGGGGCGTGATCGGGAATCCCGCGCGCCTCCGCGACTCTCAAGACTGCAACTGAACGGGATCCTGTCACAAGGATCAAACACAAGGAGTGTCTCAAAACAGTGTATAGCTACTGTAGGCGGGTAGAGGAATAAATTCTGAAACGAACGCAACTCGAATCGCGGAAAACGGAGCCCAAACGGGCCCTAAACGGGTCGAGAAAGACAATACTGTGCAAAATCAGATGTCTGGAACTCCTTCCAGACGTCTTAAACGGTGGATCAGAGAATTACCTGTTCGGCTTGGTTCCCCGGACGTCCAGAAGTCTGTGGGGACGTCTCTCCTAGATCCCAGACGTCCGATGGTCACTCCGGACGTCTGGAGGTCACTCCCGCCGTCTGGTACAACTTCCAGACGTCTGATTCGCAAAGGATGACGAATCAGAACACCTGCGCACAGCCAACCCCCCTCCCTCAGTACGGTCAGTCGACAAAAGAAGAAGAAAGCGGAAACTCACCTTTCAGACGTCTGTATGATCTCACAGACGTCGACCTTGCCGTCTGGATATCAATCCAGACGTCTGATTCTGGAAATTTTTCCAGAATCAGAACCTTGCTCGGCCTCCGCTAGCGACGCCGCCCGCGTCGCACCTCGCGCGTCCGCTGCTCCGCCCGCAGCAGATCCCTCTCCGCGACGCCCTGCACCCCCTGCGCCCTCCGCCGGCCGGCCAAGCCGCTCCCGGCGAGCTCGCCCTCACGGCAGAGCCCCGCCCTCGCACGCCGCAGCTCCTCCGCGCCTACTGCGGCTGCCGCTGCCGCTGCGCCCTCGCGTCCGCTCGCTCTCGCGCACAGGCAGGAGAAGAAGGAGGAAGATGGTGGAGACGGGAGGGGGGCGCGCCCCCCCTTTTAACGCCGCGCGGAGAGGAGAGAGAGGCGGTCGCAGTCGCCTGCCGCCGCAGAGAAAGAGGCAGGAACGCAGGTCTGCGCGCACAGGCGCGCAGACGAATATCCCGTGCGAGCATAACTGTTCGCCAGACGTCTGTAAACTATCCCGGATGTCTGGTCAGACGTCTGGATGTGATCCCAGACGTCTTTACAGACGTCTGGGCCACCTCCCAAACGTCTTAAAAGACGTCTGGGGCACGCGCTCGTTACAGTAGGGCAGGCTGATTTGAACTATCAGATGGTAGAAATGCAAGGATCTATGCTCCAACTTATGCAACAAATGAAAACCTCATTGGACAACTTACAAACCGGGCTCATTTCTAATACCTGTCAGCCCGAATTTTTGCCATCTCAACCTGTACCCAACCTGCGCAACATACAAAATCTGGAAAATCAAGCCCAAGGTACGGGAATTAAAGGGACCCACACGCATATGCTCATGTGGTTGAGCAGGGTCCTTTCTCTTCTTCTTCATCAAATCTGGGCTTTTTGGCTAATCAAGCCCCTCCGATCTTTCCTAACCGTCCTTAAGACCCAAACCCGTACGCATCTGCCAACTTCGTTACTTTGTGGAGTGGAAGGCAAACCCAGGACCCACACCTACCTTGCATTAGTCAAGAAAACCTTGGTGAGCCTGAGGAGAGAAAGGAGAACCCTAAAGAAGAAATCAAGGCTCAGGAACTTGATTCCGAGGATCTGACTCATGTTCCTTTTCCTGAGGCCTTGGTTAAACCCAGGAAGAAGAAGCCTATTGATAGTGATGAGGAGCTCTTGAATATATTCAAGAATGTTGAAATCAATATCCCGCTCCTCGATGCTATCAAATACATACCGGCTTATGCTAAATTCTTAAATGATTTATGCATCTAGAAGCGTAAGTCGAGGGAATCTGTTTTCAAGGAAGGTGATACTCTCCGAACAGGCTAGTTCTGTTATCTTGCATCACCTTCCTCCGAAAAAGAGAGATCAAGGTGCCCCTTTGATTTCATGTGTTGTCGGAGATTACACTTTTGACCGGGTACTCTTGGATCTAGGTGCATCCATTAACCTAATTCCGACTTCTCTTTACGAGAAGTTCGAATTAGGTGAACTTCAGTCGACCTCAGTAATGCTACAGTTAGCGGATCGTTCGATCATAAATCCAAGAGGCGTTATTAAGGATGTTATTGTCAAGGTTAAGGACTTCTATTTTCCTGTAGATTTCCTAGTCTTTGACATGGATTCACCTGAGAATTTAAGGAACATGCCCATCATTCTGGGGCGTTTGTTTCTGGCTATCGCTAAGGCCAATATCAACTATGAGAGCGGTAGCATGGAAATCACCTTTGGGGATCAGAAACCGAAACTAGATATTTTTAAGGTGATTAATAAATTTGAGGATTGTGGATTTATAGAGGAACTCGAGGAAGATCATTTGAATATTGAGACCTGTATGGCTGTATTTGCTATTGAGAGTTCCTCCTGCACTAATGAACCCAACCCACAACCCTCCATGGCAAACTTGCCACATTCTGAAGAGATTGCTGATTTTGTTCATTTTCAACCTCTTCCTCTCGATCGTCCTGATGAATCTTCATCAGCATCCTCCTTACCGTCCATCTTAGACCCACCCCAGCTCGAACTGAAACCATTGCCTGAGAGTTTGAAATATCAATTTTTAGGACCTAAGAAGACGCTCCCTGTGATTATTAGTTCTACATTGACTAAGTAGCAGGAGATAAAACTGATTGAGGTCTTAAAGGAACATAAAGAGGCAATTGGTTGGACCATCCATGACCTTAGAGTGATTGAGCTATCTTACTGCAATCACAGAATTTTCATGGAAGATGGATCCCGCCCTTCTCACCAGATGCAGAGGAGATTGAACCCTATTATGTTAGAAGTGGTCAAGAAGGAAATTATTAAGTAGCTTGACGTAGGAATCATCTATTCGATCTCAGATAGTCCTGGGTAAGTCCCGTGCAAATTGTTCCCAAGAAAGCTGGAATAACCATAGTGACTAATGAAAAAGGAGAATCTGTCACAACTCATTCAGCTTCCTATTGGAGAGTATGTATCGACTACAGGAAGTTGAACATAGCCACAAAAAATGATTATTTCCCTTTGCCCTTCATCGATCAGATCTTTGAAAGATTAGTCGGGCAAAAGTACTTCTGTTTCCTGGACGGTTACTCAGGATACAATCAAGTCCCTACGGAACCTTTACTTTCTGTAGAATGCCATTTGGGCTTTGCAATGCACCAACGACTTTTCAAAGGTGCATGCTAGCCATTTTTTCTGACATGGTGAGAGAATTTATGGAAGTTTTCATGGAGGATTTCTCTATTTTTGGAGATTCATTTGAATCTTGCCTGGCTAATCTCGAATTGATCCTTAAAAGATGCATCAAAACAAGATTGGTCCTTAGCTAAGAAAAGAATCATTGCATGACACAAGAAGGTATCATCTTGGGTCATGTAATCTCTGAACGGGGAATTGAGGTCGACAAGGCTAAGGTTGATGCTATTTCCAAACTTCCTCCTCCCACATCTGTTACACAAATCCTCTCATTTCTTGATCATGTTGGATTCTATAGGAGGTTCATCAAGGATTTCTCCAAGGTTGCTCGACCTTTGAGCAACCTTCTCGCCAAAGATACGCCATTTGATTCCAACGAATCATGTTGCAAGGCATTCGATTTTCTTAAAACGGCAGTCACTTGTGCTTTGGTGTTGCAACCACCAGTCAGGATAGCCCCATTTGAGATCATGATCGACGCTTCTGATTACGCAGTCTTGGCTGTTTTGGGTCAAAAGATCGACAGAAAGCCCTTTGTCATCTACTACGCCAGTAAAACTCTAGACGAGGCCCAAAGGAATTACACTGTTACTGAGAAGGAATTGCTAGCTGTAGTATTTGCTTTAGAAAAATTCAGGGCTTATCTCTTAGGGTCTCACGTCATAATTTTCACCGACCACTCGGCCTTGAGACATCTCTTGGCCAAAAAGGATGCCAAACCTCAGCTCATTTGATGGATTCTTCTGCTTCAAGAATTCGATCTTGAAATCAAAGATAAATTCGGGGCATAGAATGTGGTTGCGGATTATCTTTCGAGACTTCTAAGTGTTTCTTCTCATCTAGATATTCCGATCACTGATACTTTTCCGGACGAAACGATTCTGGCAGTTTCAGGCGTCCAAACCCTTTGGTTTGCAGACTTAGTAAATTATTTGGCTGTTGGTCAAATCTCCCAAGATTGGACCAAGCAACAACAGGATAGACTCAAATTTGAGGCCAAATATTACTTTTGGGATGACCCTGAACTGTATCGCATTGGCTCTGATTAGATTATTCACCGATGTGTTCCGGAGAATGAGTTTCAAAGCATACTTGAGTTTTGCCATGCATCTGCGTGTGGTGGACATTTCTCCAGGAAAAAGATGGCTACAAAAATACTTCAATCTGGATTCTATTGCCCATCTTTATTCAAGGATGCCCAGGAATTCTCGAAGTCGTGTTCCTGATGCCAGGCACTCGTGAGTATAACCAAGAGAGATATGATGCCTCTAAACCCAATCCTTCCCGTTGAAATCTTCGACATTTGGGGCATTGATTTCATGGGACCCTTCCTCCCTTCATTTGGACACTAGTACATTCTCGTTGCTGTTGATTATGTGTCCAAGTGGATCGAGGCTATTCCCACCCGAACCAATGACCACAAGGTGGTCATTGATTTTCTCAAGAAGAATATCTTCAGTAGGTTCAAGATTCTGAGGGCCATCATCAATGATGGTGGTACTCACTTCACAAATGCCTAGTTTCGTAATTTATTGGCAAAATACGGGGTAAATCATAGAATCTCCACACCTTACCACTCTCAGACGAACGGATAGGTCGAGATTTCCAATCAGGAGATCAAGAACATCCTGCAAAAGACGATTAGACCTGATCGAAAAGATTAGACTTAAAAGCTTGAGGACGCTCTTTGGGCCTACTGTACGGCATACAAAATGCCTATCGGCATGTCACCATTTCATTTGGTGTATGGAAAGGTGTGCCATTTACCCATAGAGATTGAACATCAGGCATTCTGGGCGATTAAGAAATGCAACTTTGATTTAAGTTTGGCCGGAAAGACCAGGAAACTCCAACTATCTGAGTTGAAGGAGATTAGAAACGATGCATACGAGAATACCAAGATCTATAAGGCTCGGACCAAAGCTCTTCATGACCAATTGATTTCCCATAAGAGCTTTGAGTCGAACAAGAATGTCTGGCTCTTTGATTCTCAACTTAAGCTCTTTCCCGGCAAGCTTAGGTCAAAGTGGAATGGCCCGTTCATCATCGATCGAATATTTCCCAGGGAGTCGTTGAGATCTTTGACCCAAAGATGGATAATTCTTTCAAGGTCAACGGACAACGTCTAAAACCTTATGTTGATCATGTTATTCCAGAACCCGTTTCAAACAATGTTGCTTTAACCTTAATGTGACTTCTTTAGTTGGACTTAGCCTAGCTAATGGCATTAAACTCAACACTTGTACAGTCTGACTCAGAGCTGACCTCAACATCATGGAATACAGGTGCTATTTTCTTCATTCTACCTTGCTTCTCATGTCTTTTATTTTCAATGAGGACATTGCATCAGCTAGGCATGGGGGGGTGGATTCATTTCTGAATCATTTTGTCATCTCTGTGGAATTCTTGTAAATTCTACTTCTTTTTCTCTTTATTTATTAAAATAATAATAATAAATTTTGAATTAGGTAAATAATACTTGGGCATTAGGATTTTTCAACGTAAGGAATAATACAATATGATCTGAACACTTAGACTCTTCAGGCCTTTGAGCTTAATTAGCCCGGGTATCCACTAAAATGTGGATTTGTTTATCGAGCCCTCGCCATTCTGAATTTATTTCAAATTGGTTAAATAAGTTGGGGTGATAAGTACACAACTTATAACCCGCCCTTTGATTTGAGGGGACTTTAAGTCTAGGCATCTATACACTATTTGCACTGACTTGCTTTTCGACGGTTTTAATGGAAATTGGGTAGCTAATGAACCTTCTAGGATGGTATGGCTGGCAAGTTATCGTGGATAACGGTCCATTGGTTGATTGTCTAGAGTCCAGTCACACGACCATTCTCTTTTTGCTGCCTTTAGGTAAATCTTAGATCAGGGAAGCCACCTACTAAAAAAAAAAGAAAAGAAAAAGAAAAGTATCCAAAAAGAGAAAAATAAAAAAAAGAAATAGAAAAGAAGAAAAGAAGAAAGAAATCAGCCACACTTCACCACACAAGTATGGCTGGCAAGTTATCGTGGGTAATAGCCCATTGGTTGGTTGTCCAGAACCCACCCTACAAAAATATACGTTTAATTTCAAACACTTAGGAAGAAGAGGAGAAGTAGAATAAGTTAGGGAGATATACACTGGGTTCGCCCTTGTGTTGACCCCATAAAAATAAAAGTAGGGAGAAAGCTACCAGTTGTATAGATATACCTTTAGGCAGAATTCCTTTTTTTAGGTCACTTAGGGGTGTAGAAACTCGAAGTCCGTTCTAATCGCCGATTAGTGAGTCTATCACATTTCACACATAGATGCTTAGAACTTAAAGTTCTCATCGAATCTTGAGTGAGTTGAGTAGCCGTAGAAAGCTACTCCGAAACCCTAAACTCAAAAATTCAAAAAAAATTAGAGAAGAAAAAGAAAAAGATCATTCTTTGAATAAGGTGAGGGCTTGGGAGGTTTACATTTTGGCAAACACCTGGGCGCTGTTGTGTCTTTGTAGTTCAGGTCCTTAGTAAAAATTTCCTAGTGTTGAAGAATAACTTTTTCCCAAGAAATCAAATCCTAATTCTTTTATAAATAGCATATAGTTTTTGCTAGGGACTAGCAAAAGATAGGCATGGGGGTGTGATGTGTATGCATCTAAGTAACCTAAAATGTCTATTTATGCATATTCTTAGTATGATAAAAGTGTCATGTATTATAAATATTGCATATCATGCATCATCATGCATTTAGGTCAAATTGTATAAATTGTATAGTAATTTGTTCTTTTTGGTGGCCAGGGTCAGGGCGATATTTAATCGGGGCCTCGGATTGAAGCTTCAACCTACGGATCTGATCAAGGCGATGATTGGAGTTCAACGATTTCAAGATCGCCCCGATAGGACTTCTGTAGCATCAGATGCAGTCCGATAAAGATTAGAGGTCAAGAGGCCAGGTGGTGTAAATCCATACTTCAGATGACAAATCCGACTGCACAGATGAGTTCGGATTGTCGATCGCAGTCCAACAGTGTGAAAATCGATCTACTCCGACATGCGTGGCATCACCTACGGGCATATGAAGATGAACGGCCAAAATGGTGCCATGTGGCACCATCCTAACCACCTAAACTGGCCTTTGAACACTTGCCGTCCCTCTCTCCTCAAGCGCTCGCTAGATCTGAGCCATTGGATCTTGATCCAACGGCCACGAGCGTATGCGGCTTGGATGGAAACGCGATGAAGTCTTGGCCTTGGCGCGTTGGTCACGCATCCACAGGCGAGACAGAGGTCGCGGGTTCGAGCCTCATGTACCTCAATCCAAGAGCACAGGTGTGGTGCGGCCAAATTTGGCCATCAGATATTGATCGAGTGGTTGAGGAGCAACCACGTGGCGCACCCAGATGCGAGGAGTGGCACAAGCATGCGATGAAGGCGCGGGCAAGATGATTCCTAAGCTATTCGATCTCGCGATCAGATGGCTGAGGATTTTTGGACGTGCATAAGGTATTTTATGCACAGAAGCTGAGGAGTTGGGCGGGTGTGTGACCTAAGCCGACGTTTAGGTCTTTAGTGACGTTTAAATCCATCACTAAAGACTTGTGCATTAATGTTTTAAAGAGTGAAATGCCTCTTTTGCCCTCAACTCTCTGTTTATCGAATGGCGAGATCGGTTTTTAAAAGATGTGCGTTGCAGTATAAGTGAAATCGTCTTGAAAACAAATAAGAAATTTATTACTCGAAAACTTAAGTATCCGAGGTCGAACACAGGGAGAAAATTAGTCTTTAAAAACTAAGATCACAATCTCAAATTACTCAAAAGATGAGGTTCAACGATAATATCAATGAAATTCAATGTATATGAAAGCTTATAAAGAGAATAAAGATGCAAAAAGAAATTGAATGTTCTCTCTTCTTTTCCTTTCTCTTCCTTCTCTGAGTTCTTCTGTCGCTCTCTGATGTCTTCTTTCTTTTCTTTGCGGCTATTCTTCTTTTCTGTCTTTCTTTTTCTGATTTTTGACTTTGGTTCTTTCTTTCTCTCTTCTTTTTCTTCTCATGTTTCCTTAGCTTTCCTCTGCCTTTGATTCATTGCTTGGCCGCACCTTCTCCTTCTTTCTTCTTTCTTTAGCCTCTTCTTTCTCTACCCTTGGCTTCAATTTCTTCTTTGCCTTTGCTTTTCTTCTTCCTTGCCTGCTTGGTCGCACCTTCCTTCTTTCTTCAGCCTCTGCTTCTTCTGCCCTTGGCTTTCTTTAGCTCCTGCTTTCTCTTCTTCTTCTTCAGCAGCTATAGTGCATCTTCCTCTTTCCTTGACTTCTGCGTTCAACTTCTTGTCTTCTTTCCTTAGCTGCTCCTGACTTTTGCCTCCAAGTCCTTCTTCAACTTCCTTAGCTTCTCTGCGGTCGTGCCTTCCTTAGCTCCTTTCTCCTTCTTTCTTCTTTTCCTGCACACCGAAGCAAAACCTACCCCTACCCTCCCCCGCGTCGCTCTCTCTCTATTTCTCTCTTCGCTCTTCCAGAGCCAGCCAATCGGGTATATGGGTCGGGTTACGCGCGCCCAGGTCTAGGCACACCGGCGTGGGTGGTGTGTGAGGAGTGCAGGGTAAACAGGTAGAATACCAGGTCCACGTGGGTGTGAGTCGCAGACGAGGCAGGCATGGGTGAGGGACCTCACCTCGTGTTACTTGAGGCGATAAGAGAGAAACACAAAAACAATATAAGCGACTTACCGCGTGCCTGAGTTTCCGAGGTGGGACTAAAAGTCCCACCCGCTTCTTCGCGCGCCTACAGGAGGGACACCCGTCCAATTGAGGCCGCTGTAGTTGATGATGCCTCTAGTTGCCAGGTGCGAAAGGTTCGCAGGAGAGTTTCGCACGCCTGGGACACTTCCGCCTGGAGTGGGTCGACCTGGAGTGAATGAGCAAGCTCCTTCAAGCTTCCTCCAATGGCAGCGGGGGCTCAACCCTAAAATGCACGAACATGGCCTCGCGACCCTGTTAAACAACTTGGGAGGCTTCGCCGTGTCACGGCGAAGGTGAGGCGGGGGCTGGCGTGGCACAAAATGGCTTAGGCATGTGTGCCTAGGTCGAACTGTGACCGTGGAAGTGTGTGTGTTGGGTGAGGGTGTGGGGCATGTGTGGCGGTCAGTGGAGGGGTGGATAGTGATCAGTGAGTGATGGTGAAGGTTCTGAGGTGGGTGGTGAGGCATGTGGAGGGGTGAAGCGTCGGATTCGCCTCACCGGTGGTCGGTCGGAGGTGAGGGAGACGAAGGTGGACAGTGGCTATCGAGGGGTGTTTTATGAAATTAAATGGGGGAAAATAGAGAGTAGAGAGAGAGGAACTTACTAAGAGTACTTGGATGAAGGGGGGAAGGCGGAGGATGAGTGGCACATAGGTGCCATCGTCAGAGAAGAAGGCCCTGAGGTGAGGATGACTGCAACGACGAAGGGGTCGGAGAGGCGCGTGCGGGTACGACGCGACGCGGAGGAGCAAGGCGAAGAAGACTCTGCCACTGGTATTGTGGTAGAGCGACGATAAGAGGGAGGAGGGATCACTGGAGCTTGCGTGCAGTTGGCCGGAGATGAGGGAGGAAGAAATTAAGGGGGTATCTGTGACTAATTCAAGCTTGAGAGAAGCGGCAAGGACATGGGGTCCTTTTATAGCTGCTAGCAGAAGTTCTTGTGCTTGGAAGGCAAGCTTCCAAGTGCAAGAATCACGTCGGAGAAGGAAGGTGCGGAGGATACCCATGTCTCTTGAGCATTTGCACGAGAGATATGGTGCGAATCAGATCTTGGGATTGTGTTTAGACGATAGGGAATTCCTCAGAGGATCCCCCTACCAAATCTGAGAGGAGATCTCTGAGGAATCAAGGAGTAATCCTCCTTGGAATCCTTGCATGAGTGGGGCTCCTCCGCTGTAATGGTGGAGGGACCTAAATGCAAAGAGTGGCGAGGAAGATAGGGGGTCTGCGTAAAGGTTTTCAAAAGTTTGGGGTCAAAATATAATTGGGTGGACTATTTTGCAAAGTAGGTCAAGATAACCTTCACTTAGGTCCAAATTTTGGTACAAACCTAATTTGGACCTAAAGAATTCAATGGTGAAGTTTGATTTTAGGTTTGATCATGTTTGATTGTATATTTTACACAAAAATCCAAATTAGGTCAAATAATGATCTAGGACCCCTATCTAGGTCAAAATAGGTTCCAAAGGCCAATTTAAAGGTTCTAAACCCTGGGGGATATTTTTTCATGAATTTTAGAGGGTTTAGTTGATTTTTATCCTGACCAGAACCTTGTAAAATTAAGTGGATTTATTTTAGGGTTACAGAATGTCATTTAATTCTTAGATCTCATAATAACCCTTTTCCGATTGAACCATCCCACTTTTCCTCTTGTTAAGTCCAATTGACCTATGTTTAGCCCTTGAGAAATCCCATTGATGTACTGCAATGGTAAAATTACAGTTTTACCCTTTATTTTATATTTTCTTTTCAGAATAGTTATTCCTTGAATTAGGCCTTTCTTTAGGTTATGTAAGAACTTTTATTTTCTTTTCTAGGTCAAAATGAGCTAGTTAGGGCTCATGATGGTGTTCCCATCACTCTCACATCTATAAAAGGGCACCTCTACCACTCGAATTTTTCATCCCTTCCTTTACCTCTCTCCTTCTCCGAAGCTCTAAAGAAGCTTGTTCCAAACATAGGATGCTCCTCTAGAGTTAAAATCAAAATTTTGTCCACTCCTCACCCCGTTCGTGGAGCTCCCGTGGTTGTCTTCTCACCTTCATTCCGAAAGTGGATCCTACGACGACGACGTCCTGCCTCGCCCTTAGTTATTCCTGCTTCATTCTCCGTCTTCCGTCTCCGCTCTGCATCTTCTAGGCGTGCCTGTTCTGGCTCGTCCTCTAAGCAGCCATCGAGGATGATAATTTCTCAACTCTCTTCTCTTTACTGCTTTCTAGATTAGATTTACTGCTTTCTAGTTGTAATATTTTCAGCTTTCTAGTTGTAAAAACACTAGCTTTGTTATAAAAGGTGTTTTGTTCTCTCTCTCTTTCTCTCTCTCTCTCCTAGTGTTAATATCGCAAGTAAAATAGATTCATTGTGATTATTCCATCTTAAAACTAAAATTACAAAAAAAAATATAATTGCGGATTGCGAATCAACATAGCCTCCCTGTGTTCGACCCGAAATTCCTTTTGAGTTTCGGTAAATTTATCTGTTGACGGATTTTCTTGCAAATTGTGCTACAATGACGGATTTTCCAAACTCAATATTTTTGCGCAGATTTTCCGCCACAATAGAGGCCCATAAATGCGTCACCCTTTCCCCTAGCCATTAGAAGAAGTAAATTAATATACAATTTATATAATCTACCCTAAATGCTCGATGATGCCTATTATGCGGTATTCATAATGCTAAATGTAACTATAAGCCTAGGAACCCGCATAAATAGGATTTTTAACCTAAATAAATATCTATTCATCAACATGTCTATTAGAGCGTTTCACTTAGTGACGCATGTTGCCAGGTGGGTGGAGTGTCGGTTCACGCGAACCCATTCAGGACCTCTCTTGCTTCTTTTGGCTGATTCGAGGCCTTCCCGACCTTGGAATTTAGCAAATAAGGCACTGTTGTAATTGTCTTTCAACAACTACTCTCTAGTGTCTTTCGAAATGACTTTTGAGCATTGTTTGTCATGCAAAAATCTTCAAATTGTCCCTCAATGGTTCTTGACCTTGTTGCATGCTCTCTTAACTTAAGGATGTCATTCCAGAGCATGCGTGGGGCTTGAGGAGGCGCAGATGGTAACAGGAGCCTTCGACTTGATCACATGGAGTCATCGTGATCTCCTGGCAACCTTAGGTAGAGTAGCCCCATCTTTCTTTTTGTATGGCACCTATTAAATGTTTTGTGCTTTGATTTAGAGTCTTGCATGCTTATGTGCTATGCACTTCCTTTTTAATTTGCTGAGCTATTTTGTGTACTTGAATGATTAACTAGATGTGTGTAACTGCTTGAGAATAAACTTAACTTGATAACTTAACTAAATACATGTTGACTTGATGGATACATTAATATGAATTCATGATTATGAAATCTAAGTGGCAAACTATTTATTATTTTGCATGTTGAATCGGATGAACATGTTCATTAAGTAAATCCAATTTTGATGCATATATACATAAACTCATTTAAATGTTTAATGCTTCCAAAGTTGGTGATACAAATAAGAATATATTTGATTATAATTAATTGTATAGTAAACAAGTTGAGATATCTAATGGTTATGATTTTGTAACCATGGAAACTCGTGAAAATAGTTAAATGATAAGTCTTGTGCTTGGTATGAATGGCATGACCAGCTATACCGTATTTAGAGATAGAGACTGATTTAGGGAGTACGCTAGCCTCATTATGACTCTTCTATTGGGCTGTTTGGCCAACTGGGTAGCTAGGTGTGAGTGGGTATGTGTTACTGCGAGAGCCTTGTTATTGTTTTCTTCTATATCCTGTAGTGAAGATGACTAATTATGTGCTAGTGCGGAGTAGTGCCCCACATGTGTATCACATGAGCTCGTAGTCACTAGTTCGCCTAGGTTGGGACCTCGAGGCGATTAATAAAGTAGTAGGGTATGTGCGGACCATTCTCTTGGCCAAGAGAGTGTCTCGTATCGACCATGCCGTTCAGGACATGGCAATGATATATATTTTTTCGTGCCTTCTGAGAAAATTGATTATGGTTTGATGATGATTGTAAAAGTGGGAAGGCACATATGATTTATAAATTGAGTAATAAATGAAAAAAATTAAAGAATTAACATGAATAAGTATCCATCTTTCTTGGTTCTTGTAGCTTCCTCTAGTTCTTATTGATATTTTGCCTTCACTTGCTACTCTATTCATCTTTTTCTGACTTTTCCATTTGGGCTTCCTACTCAGATTTTGATGAGAAGTAGCTGAGTTCCATGATTGCGGGAGGAGACAACGTTGGCCTGAGTCCTACACTGCAACTAGTCTGTACGGCATTGTAGTTTAGCCATGGATAATTTTTTTCTTTTCAGTATGTTTTCTTTCAGTACTATTTTCTCCAAATTCAATCTCTTTCCCTTGTGTGATGGCTATGAATGATAATTGTATCTTATACTTTTCTTTCAGTTCAGATTTATTCTTCTCTTATACTCTTTATATACATGATGTTATGTGTTATGCATGTACTATTTTTTATGTTTATATGTTGGATAACCGAGATCTTATTAGATTTTGGAAACCAACTCAAGCCCTTACTAGGGTGGGGGTTTTGATCGTAACAGATATGGGTTTGAAGATGGTGATTTAGGCGATCAAACTGATTGTTTGGATGCCTAACTCGAACTAGGAATTCAATAAAGATAAACACACATTTGGGTGACCAAGATGGATAGTTAGGTGCCTAAATTAAGTTGTTTGATTGGTAAACAAGTTATAGATAAGTAATATGGGGTGCTACAACTTAGGAAAAAAGGATAATATGGTGCTGCTAAACTTGGAGGAGGCTTTTTTTAAGGATTAAAGGACACGGATCCGAAGGAACCCTAAATTGATTAGATGACAAGTACTAAGGTAGAAATTATTTAGATTTGGGATGATAATGATTCATGATTCGGATTGAGTATAATGAAAGATGAATGATGGACCATGAGCCTCCATTTACTTATCTAAGTGACAACCCAAGCTAGCACCTTTTGTAATGAAGCCAATTTGGTGCATCAGTGCTCAAATCCAAGCATATTGGATCTATTGGAGGTAACGACCTCTTGCAGAAGTGCTACAATTTAGTTCTGTCATGACCAAGGACGATGGAGAAAGTGACAAGACTCCCCTAGCTTCGGTGAGCTACTTTTTAATAAAACTCCCAACATGATATTGTTTCGGCTAAAAGCTAGAGCATTGATCTACTAGATCAGCCATGACCCATGACTTATGTATCTGAACCCTCTACCCACAAGTTCAGAGTGGTGATTGGTCACCTGGGTCAACTACGATGGTAAGTAACCTGAGAGGTCTAATATTGGTGTGTCATGACTACAACTAGATATATTGCTCGAGTAAAGCTAATCACCACTTGGTATGATTAATTGGTTGGATATGCACATAGATTTCCCACAAGTTGGGATGATGAAAAAAAATCTTGTGGAATATAGAAAAACTATGAATTATGATTGAAATGGCTAGCCCCTTGAGAATCAACCTTGGGAAATCACCTAGTGAGCCAACTTACTATTCAATATTATGAGAATGGAAATAAGGAGGGCTAGCCAATTTTCTAGAATCTAGATGGAAGAGTTTCTGCTTACATCAAAGAGATTTTAAGTAGAATTCTTTCCTCAAAATGTACTGATGCAAAGAAATCACACCATGCAAGAAGGAGGAAAGCTCGAAGAAAGGAAAATTTTTCTTAGTAAGTGATGAGAACCTCGTCATAAACCCTAAACTAGCACCATCTAACCCAGATTTACAAGAAAAAGCTCCTACATAACTATAGAAAGGCTTAACTCAAAGAAATTCTGAGTTTGTGAAGAAAATAGGAATTAAGGGGTAAAAATGTAATTTCACCAACTCAATCTGAAAACAGGGTAACTCAGGATCCAAACATAGGTCAAACAAACCTAATAAGAAGAAAAGTGGGATGAGTTGATCCAATAAGGGCTACAGCAACTCCAAGGAATTAAATGACATCCTACAACCCTAAAAATAAACCCACTTCAATTCACGAGGTTCAAGACAAAGTAAAAATTGACTAAACCCTCTAAAATTCATAGAAAAATAATCTCTAGGGTTTAGAACCTTCAATTTGGCCTTAGGAACCCATTTTGACCTACATTGAGAACCATGCCCAATTAATGACTTAATTTGGGTTTTTACATAAATTGATCGGTCAAGAAAGGTCTGATCTAGAAATAAAATTCACCATTAGAATCCTTAGGTCCTATTTAGTCATGTATAAAAACTTGAGCCTAAGAAGAGACCTTATTGACCAACTTTACATTTTGGTCCTCATCTATTACTTTTTGACCCTCAACTTTTGAAACCCTCGCATTTTGGCCCCTAAGTCTTCTTCGTTCTTTGCATTTGGGTCCTCCCTGCAAAACCCTGAGCAGCGCCATGCTCCGACGACTTTGCGCGGAGCATAGCGCCGCGCAGGGTGAGGGAGACCTTCTGCCAAGACAACCGGGGGTTCCCTGCGACGTCTGCTGTCGCAGGGACACCTCCATGGTCTCTGCGACTGCCCATACCTCCCGTGCGACCGCACGGAAGGTATGGGTCTCCCTACTCCGGCCGTCCTCCGGTGAGGGAGGCACGTCGCCTCCCTCCGCCCTCCTCTCTGATTTCACCTCTATAAAAGCCGCCTCCGTCTGCCGAACTCGGTAGCTCGGTTCTGATGGAGAAATCCCCCCCTCTTTCCTCTCTTCCCACTCCGGCAGAAGCCCTCCAGCTCCGGCGGTTCTTCCTCCTCCTCCTCGTCGCTCTGCCGCAATACCAGCAGCAGAGCCGCCTTCGCCCGCTCTTCCCACGTCGCGCCGTACCCAGCGCGCGCTCTCCCGCTCTCTCCTCGCTGCCGCCCCCTCTCTCTGGGCATCTTCTTCTCCGGCGACAGTCGATACGACTACCGCCCTGCTCCGACCCCCCCTCGTCCCTCCAAGTAGGTACAGTTATCTCCCTTCCTCCCCTCTTTCTTTTCCCTAACTCAATTTGTTCAACTACCCTTCGACCGTGCCTGATCACCCTCACCTTCTCCATCTCCGGCCAACCTCCGGCGAATCGCCCCCATCATTCCACCACTCCACACGACTCGCCGACCGACCCAAAACCTCCGCCTCTTCACGCTGAACAACTTCCGCCCCTTCATTTCCTGCCATACGCTACCTGAAGACCCCCCGAACAAACCCATTCTCCCGGCCATAGTCTGACCTAGGGCAGCCCCTGCACTCCGCCCCACGCCTCGCCACCACCCGCACGAGCTTCGCCGCACTCCGGCGAAGCTCCCTGCACCTTCTGACTAGGCCGAGAGGCCGTATTTCTGTGAACAAGTCACTCATCCTCCGCCGCCATTGCTGAGCAGGTGGAGCTTCTTCCGCCTGCAGCTGCAGGTTCGCCTCGCCCAGGCTTGCACTCCAGGACGCGCGGTTCGCCCCCACGCAGCTGCCCAGGCCTGCAGTTGGGGTGAAAGCCTCGCAACAGCTGCAATTGCCTGCAGCTGAGAGCCAAATTGGGGTGGGACATTTAGTCCCACCTCGGTAGTTCTGAAGGCCGCGCACCCGCATAAATGAAAAAAGTGTTGTAGGCTTATCGCCTCAGTCACACGAGGTGAGGTCCCTCTCACCCGCTTACCCGGCCTCGTCTGCGACCATCCCCAGCGGACCTGGCCCGACCCGTATACCCGACCTGCACTCCTCGCCCACCACCACACGCCGGTGGGCCTGGACCCGGGCGCGACCCGAACCCGAATACCCGGCGGCTCTGGGAGAGCTATCCTACGAGCGAAATCTGAGAGAGAGAGAGACGCGGGGGAGGGTAGGATTAGGTTTTGCCCTCTGACCAAGCTGTGAGTGTGCAGGCCGAGGCAAAGAAGAAGAAGAAGAAGAGAATAGAAGGAAGAAGCAGCCAACGCCGTGGATGCTTGAAGCAAAGTAGAAGAAGAAGGACTGCGAGAAGAAGAAGAAGAAGAAAGACACAGAAGAAAGAAGGAAGGAGGACGCACTGTAGCAGAGGCTACTTAAGTCGTCTGATTGAAAAATCAGACGACGCTCTGTAGAGAAGAAAAAGAAGGAAAGAAGAGTAGGCACCGCAAAGAAGAAAGAAAGAAAAAGAATAGAAGGAAGGAGACAAAGAGCTGAAGGAGAAAGAAGAGAGAAGCAGAACACGAAGAGAAAGAAGAAAAGCTTGGAAGCAAAAGAAAGAAAAGAAGAACAAAAGAACAGAAGAGAAAGAAGACTGAGGAACTGAAGAGAAGAAAAAGAAGAGGACAAAGACGAGAGAAAGAAGAGAAGAAGAAAAAGCCAACAAGACAAATCTCTCTCTCTCATTTTTGTAATAGAAACATTGTACTTCTAGAATATAGTTTGCTCCCTGAGTTCGACCTCAGGAAAACTTTTATTTCCGAGTAACAAATTGTATTAAACTGGTAACCATTTCTCTATACTGTACTACGACGAAATATTAGAACTATAGAGGAGCGCCGAGCACGTAAGAGTTTAGCTTTGAAGTAGAGCATGCAAGGAGTTTGGTCAAAAAGACAAGAGAAAAATGAAATGTCTTCTAGTACTCTTTTGACCTTGTATTTATGGACTTCGCCTGAGGTATGGTCAGCATCCTAACTAGATTGTGGTCATCACTTTATCTTTCTATGGGCCTTTGGCTTTGTGCTTCTTAGGGCATTTGTTTCTCGAGATCTTTATTTCAGTATCCCCAATACTTTAACATTCACGGGACTTTAGCTTCCCTAAGAATTCCATAATGAGTTATTGCTCATAGGATCTTGGGGTTCAGCATTACTTTATTCTTCTTTCCTAAAAAATCTCAGAAGGATTAAATACTTGAAGACCAAGATAAAATGAAGCATCACTTTGAATTATCCTTTCCATATATATTCCGAAAATAATATTTGTTTGTACATTTCATATAAGTTTTTTGAATGCAATTAACCTTTCTCCTCTATATAAAAGAGGATACTCGAGCATCATCGGTGTCAAAGGGCTAGCCTTTACGATGACTAATGTTACTTGGTGGAGTTTACTTGTACGCCTAAATGGTAAGCGTTCCTTATTATTTTTTACAAGTGAATATTTGAGAAACCCCTAAGCCTTGAAGTAACTTGGATGCTTGTTTTATTTTGATCTTTTCCTTGAACTAGATGTAGAGTCTTCATATCTCAATTTCATTCCCTGAGCATTTTCTCGAATAATATCAACATTTTAGGTGTGATAGTTGTCAACACCCTGAGTTTCTTTTCTCGTTTCGTCAAGTGAGACTAAAGTCAATTGCTTAGGAAATTTGTTCCTTTGTTCTTGAGTGACACTGTGGTCAACTCCCTAAGAATTTATTCATCAAAGATTTGATGGCATCTGCCATCCTCTTTGAGACTGTTGGAACAATGTTCCACATTGTTCGATTTTGGTGTTAATAAAACCCCCTATAAGCTTGACATTATTTATCAAGATGTGATTGCTGGATAGTAAAGTGGAAGGATGAAAATTCTTATTCAATGATATGATTGCAAGATTCATGATTAAGCAAAAAAATAATACCCTTGCTCATGAATAAAGGCATTGTTGAGGATTCAATTGAAGATGTCGATTAACTAATACTCAAGTATGGAGTTTAAGGGCTACACCAACTTCAAATGCAACAAGCCACTCAAACAAGCTTCTCGTTTTATTCTTTAGACTTCGCAAGCCTCTATAAAAAATCAAATCGTAAAATCTACTTAGAGATAAATAGCTTTTAACACCTTATAAATACTCGTTTTGAAAATATCGCTTTGAAGATCATGTCTAGTGTTGAAAATTGTTTCAAGAAGTATCTTTATTGACTTTAGATATTTGTGAAAGGATGTTAGGATTAAAAGACATATAATTAGACTAGAAAAATTCTTTAAAATATGAAAATTAAGTTTTTGGACTGCTACAAATATCCTTGTACCTATAGAAGTGAGTCACAATCCCCTCATCATCTCAAACTCAAGATAGGGATCATGGTTCGAAAATTGTGAGCATGATATATTGGTACACATGAATCTGTATCGATACAACATAGTTATATCTTTGAATTAATTTGTAAACAAGGCCCAAAGTATAGGTGCCTTGTATTTATGCACCCTTTTTTGCACTAGTACAAGTGACTGTTGTGGCGTATCCAATTTTCATTTTTAGGTCAATTTGAATTGGATTTCTTCCTAAATTGTTTGTAATGGCTATATTTCAAAATTAGGCTTATGGAAATATGGACTATTAACACTTGTTTACACACACAACTTAGAAGAGAAAATTCATAAGGTCAAGAAGATTTCATTTGAGCTCTTTGACAGTTTCAAGCTTTCAATTCTCTGGAAGCACGTACTTGCTCCTTTCACTTTGCGATTAATTTTCCTACTCCTAGTAACATTGTTCTTTAATTAAAAAGGGAGGTTGTAGGAATTATTGTACTAAAGTTTTGTATCTTGTATTTGATCTTTTATTCTTATTGTGCTAAGCACTTTAGTTAGCACTTGGAACTTTTTTTTTCTTTCAAAAACCATTGTACCTAGGGTTGAAGTAACCTATTAATTATCTCGATTTTTTATTGGTAGATATTGCTTCTCTCAGAAAGAGAGAATTGGATTGAAAATCCCAAGTTGGGAGTCTTGGGTAAAGGTTTTTACCTAGTGTGGCTTTCCTTTATAAATCTTTGTCTCTTTTGTGATTTGTTCTTTCTATTGAAAATTTTTATATCACACTATTCAATCCCACTTCTAGTGTGTGCTTAAGATCCTACAAGTTCTACAATGACATCTCTTTCCTCAAATTTTGTTTTTTTCAAAAGAATATCCAAGAAATAAAGCTTTCTAAGAGTCACTCTGTGCAAAATGTCACGCTTACCAACAACTTTTCTTCGGTATTCAACACAAGCTTTAAATAAATGAGCAACTAGTCACAATATGTATCTGAGGTAATTTTATCCTTCATCACTAGAATATTGGTACAAGTGTTAGGTTTTACCACTTAATATGGCACATGTTCTTTGTGGTTAACTTAAAACTATTATAAGGTGAGTAATGAGTAGAAACTATTTGTGTTGAAAGAGGAAAGGAATAAGGAGCATACAAGCAACTTAAGTGGTCAGCTAATTAGACATTAGATGTAGTATTCAATTTCAGTGAGCATTTTGCTTACCCCATTTACCTGTTCCTTCAAGAATATCTAGTTGCACACTATGAGGAGAGAGATTAGAACCATCCAAATCAATATTTTAGGTAAATGTTTTCTTGTAAACGTACGATTCCCATTCTTTTATGCATTTATTTGTGATAAATGGTTCCTACAATTTGGATTAGAAAAGGATTATGTAGGTGGTTGAAGAAAAGTTTTTTGCAACCTAGTATAGGAGTCATGACAATAGAAGGGCATGTTGTCCTTTCATACCACCATTTAAGAGAGAGAACTTGGTTGTTTGAGAGCTTTTACTCACTCTTCACAATTAGTTAGATCCTCCTTAGGATGTATACTCTGTTTGGTGGAACCTAGCCAAGAATCCTCATCTCTTACTTGGGATTGCATTCATTGCTTTTTAAGTCTCTCTTTATGGAAAGTCCTTTGATTTAGACAATAAAAAGTAGAGGAAAAATATGTTAATGTCTTGTCATAAAGATATATCAAAAGCAGGTGAAAATGGTTAAGAAAATACACCAATTTCTAAAAATAATAAGAAGGAGTTATCTTAGAAGATGGGATTGAAACTTTCATTCAAAATATGGCAAGCTACAATGATATTTGTGAAATAGATACTCATTACTTATATATGTTCTCATTTATTGATTCTTAACCACTCTCATTTACCATGTTCAACCACTTGTTTTGCATTCCATAGAAAGAGGAGAGTAGTATACATCGATCTTGATTTCTCATGATCCTCAATGAAAATGTGATGCACACTTTTCTTTACAAAGACTAAACATAATGAAAATGTGATGCGCACTTAGCTAGCTTTACAAAGACACCAAACATTTTCTCACATGTAAGCCACTCTCGTGCCTGCATGATATTTGAAGGAAGGTAGATTATGGTATGTGGGCTTTATTTGGTGAATAGACGAGCATATCTTCACCTCACTTGAGCTTTCTCTTGATCTTAAGGCTTTACACATATATATCACGGATTTATCTCTGCAGGTTAAGTTGTCTTTGTTTCCTTCAAAGAGAAAGACAATTGCCTCTACAATGGGATTGCTTTCCTTTTTTCCCCATCCTTTTTACTAAACAAACTAACATGACATTATTTGCCTTGGTTGACTAAACATTGATGGTGACTCGCTTAGAAGGTCTAGCATGAGTATGCAAGAATGAGAGTGAAATTCCTCACTTAAAAACCAATCCATAGGGCTTGTAGCTTTCTAGAATTTGAAAGAACAATAGAAGAAGCCTCTTTTGAATGATAGGATGGTGAAATTTGTGGTCAAAGAAAGAAAATTAGCCATAACTCTTCACACATAATCCAAGAAGAGCCTCTATTTGCACTTTGCTCTTAAAGGAAGAGGAAGGTAGATGTTTTATTCTGATGGTATTCAATATATAAGATCTCATAATTCATAAGGATATGAGATGGCTTTTGGCTTTCATGGTAGAATTTATATGTGGAGGGAACTGAGATTCCTATACAACATCACTTGGAAGTTGAGAGATCGTTACATTTGGTTTCTTGCTTATCCCCCTCACTTATTGATTTGATTTGAGTTAAAGATAGTGTTGATCAAGCAAGACCTTCAAACTCTCTTAGCTTTGGGCGTTGCTTCATTGCCAATTAATCTTATCACCATCCTTGTATATGTGCATCAAGTTAGAATGGGTTGGAAATGTATATTATATATCTATGTATGTGTTTACGTTAATGAGTAGTTGCATACACATTTATATTCTATATAGTATTCACACTGTGGTAATATAATTAATTTCTATTCTTATTACAAATACATCATAGTGGTTGTGGAGTTGTCAACTAGAAGTGTATTTAATACTTACATCCTATGCTTGAAATTTATTGGAGTTGTGGAGTAAGCCACCTCTTCCCATGTTATTATTATTTTTTATTTTTTACACCATATAGTTTACCTATATGTCAAAAATAAATTATTTAAATGCTGAAAAATAGAAAGAATGAAGTTTTAAATTTTTTTATTCATCTTTTGTTTTGTTGTCCAAATTATCTTCCATTGAAAAATCAGTAATTAATTTTTTTTTAACATCATAATGACTACTTTATTAATGTTTTAATAATATACTTGCAATTGCAATTCTTACTTTTTAATCAACTATTGCTATATAAATGGATAATATTTTAGTCTTTGTCTTTTTGTATTACATCATATTTTTGCACCTCAAAATGCTTAAATTATACTTTTTAGAGTATTTTTTGTCAAAATTATTAGGTATTGTTACGACCTAAACCTAGCTTCATGTGGAACCCAAGTCGGATCGCCTTGATTAACTAAAGACCCAGTCGCCCATCGAGAAATATACAAAATAGTAAAACATTCTACGCATGCAACATAGCTAGAAAATTTATTTAAAGACAGAAAGCTGAATGATAGATTATAATCACAAACAGCGCCACAAAAGAGTAGTCAAGTTCTCAACACAATTATTGCAACCACAAGGAAAGACGGAAAGTAGAACTACTAGTTTAGACATGGATGCTCACTGCAACGGAAAGAAGCAAGTCACACAATAACAGAAACAAAGGGGAAACCCAGTAAGGTTGGGCTCGACCAGGCCCAGCTCCCTCTGCAGTTGGGGGTATTGGCTGCTCACCTCTCGAACCTGAACACAGGTGGTAGTTGTCATCAAAAAGCTAAGTAGAGTGGCAAGCACAGAAATCAACAAATGTAATTTAATTTAAAAGCAGTAAACATTCCAGGTAATTGTAAACATTTCAACTCTTTCATGTTTTATTTCTATAGTCTAAGTACCAATTGTTTTGTGATTTCGGTTATTCTAGTAAGGTCCCATTTCTCTTGTTCACATGTCCCCCAATGGAACGATCTTGTTACAGTTTTCTTCACGATACATAATGTGCACGTGATGCTTTCCTGGTCGAAAGACCACCCCGTGTTTGTCCTACACCCGATCTACCACCCCGAGGTCATGGTCGCGATGTAGCGGTGACTATGGCATGCGTGCGGGTTTTAAAGAGAATATGACGTTATAGTATAGCCGACAAAGCGTTCAAACAAATAGAGAATTTTATTACTCGAAAATCGGAGTATCCGAAGTCGAACACAGGAAGCAAATGGAATTTACTATTAATCAAAATGTAATTGAACACTCTAATTTACTCAAAACTGGAATTCAAAGGTATCTAAAAAATAATTCAGACAAAAGAGTCAAATTGGACGTCTGATCTTGGGATCAGACGTCTTAAAAGTGTTTTCCCTTTTCCTTTTGATTATTCTTCTTCTTCTGATCTTGCTTTTTCTTTCTTCTTCTGCAGACTCTTTTTCTTCTTCGTCTTCTGTCTTGGCTTCTCTTCTTTCTCTTCTCTCTTTCTGCTTTGCTTCTTTTCTTGCAAAGGCTTCTTCTTCCTGCCTTTGTTTCTTTTCTCTTGTTTCTTCTCCTGCGAAGGCTTCTTTCATCCTCCTTCTCCTTTGTTCTCTTTTCTGCCTTGCCTTCCTTCTTTCTCTCGGCCAAGTCTTTCTTCCGCAACGTTCAGCCTGTGCCTACACAGAGCAAAAGCTATCCCTTTCCCTCTACCCGCGCGTCTCTCTCTCAGCAATTCACTCAACCACGCTCTCCCAGAGCCACACGGGTAATCGGGTCGGATTCGCACCTGGGACCAGGCGCACCTGCAGGTGGTGATGCGCGAGGAGTGCATGGGTTTGGGTCGAGTCGGATCCCTCCAGATCCGCGCGGTCAAGCCGCGGACGAGGCGGGTGTGAGGGTAGGTGAGGGACCTCACCCCTGTGCTTACGGAGGCAGTCAGCTTAAAACACAAAAACAATTTATACTATACCTGTGTTTTGCGCTTCCACGATGTGGGACTATCTGGTCAGTCCTGATTTCGCGCGCGCCCGCAGAGCTTTCGTCGTGCAATTGCCCCAGCTACTGGCTTCGCAGCGCGGCTTGCTGGCCTCAGTCGCTTTGCAACACTCGCGTGAACCTGCTGCACCTGCAGCCTGGGAGCCCTGGTGCTTGAAGTTGCTACGAGCTCCTCGCTGCTTCGACCGTCAATGGTGGCAGGAGCTGCAACCTGTCATACACAAGAATGGCCTATTGGCCCAATCAGATTAGCTAGAAACCTTCGCCGTGGCACGGAGAAGATGATGCGCGGTGCTGCAGGCCGCAGGTCGGCTTAGGCGTGCGTGCCTAGGTCAACCTGTGGCCTGAGGTGTGGGGTTGTTTGGGGGGCAACTGTGGAGGTCTGGAGTGGCAGTGGAGGGCGGAATGAGCTCCTGGTGGTGAGGCGGAGCTCACGAGAAGGTTGGCGAGTCGTGTGGAGGGGCGGAGTGGTGTGGGCAGCTCGCCGGAGGGCGGTCGGAGGCGAGGACGATGGAGGTGGTTAGGCACTGTCGGGGGGTAATTGGATAAAATAGCAGGGGGAAAAGAGAGAGGAGAGGATGAAGAGGGTATCTGGAGTGATCCGGAAGGAAGGGAGGCAGCGGAGTGGACGGCGCGTAACTGCCGTCGTCGGGGAAGAAGGACCCTGAGGGAGGAAGCGGCGATGAGGATGAGGTCAGGGGCACGCGCGCTTGGTACGGCGCGATGTGGGAGGAAGCGGCGAAGTTGACTCTGCTGCTGGTATGGCAGCAGAGCGACGAGAAGGAGGGGAGGAGGTCACCGGAGCTTGCGTGTCTTTTGGCCGGAGATGGGAGAGAGGAAATTTGAGGGGATCTCCGTCAAAATCAAGCTTAAGATCTGCAGCCAGGCTTTGAGGTTCTTTTATAGCCACTGGGCGAACCTTCTAGCGCGTGGAAATCGCGCAATCAACTCTGCCAGCTCACCGGAGATGGAAAGAGGGTGGATACCCAAATCTCTCGTGCGTTCGCATGAGAGATTGGGTTCACACCAGAGATCATGATCTGCTTTAGATGGAAGGGAATTCCTCAGAGAATCCCCCTTCCATTTCTGGAAGGGAATCTCTGAGGGATTAGAGAGTAATCCCTCTCTAAACCTCGCCGGAGCTTGGTTCTGCCCTAACAATGGCGGCAGGACCAGTTTGCAAAGGAGACGAAGAACTTAGGGGGCTCTCTGCAAAGATATTCAAAAGATAGGGACCAAATTGTGATTTGGGTGTACTAAATTGCAAAGTAGGTCAAGATGACCTCCCCTTAGGTCCAAATTTTGGTATAAACCTAATTTGGACCTAGGGAATCCAATGGTGAAGTTGGATTTTAGGTTTGACTGGATATTTTGCGTAAAGACCTAAATTAGGTTAATTGAAGAGCTAGGACCCTAATCTAGGTCAAATTGGGTTCCAAAGGCCAAATTAAGTGTTCTAAACCCTAGAGGATATTTTTTCATGATTTTTAGAGGGTTTACTTGATTTTTATTCTGATCGGAACCTTGTTAATTTAAACGGGTCTGTTTTAGGGTTACCAAGTGTCATTTAATTCTTAGATTGCACATGAACCCATTTCTGATTGACTCAACCCACTTTTTATCTCATTTAGACCATTTGACCTATGTTTTGCCTCTGAGAAATCCCGTTTATGTACTGTAATGGTAAAATTGCAGTTTTAACCTTTATTTCATGTTTTCTTCTCAGAGCACTTATTCCTTTATTTAGGTCTTCCTCTAGGTTATGTAGGAGCTTTTATCTTCTTTATTGGGTCAAAATGAGCTAGTTATGGCTCATGATGAGGCTCTCATCATCCACACTGGCATGCGGTCAGTCCTTTCCGCTAACGGGTATGCTTTAAGTCGTACAATACAGAACAGAATAGAGGCCGCGCCCCTGACCAGTCTGCGTATCCTTGCCCGACTATCCCGGTTGGTCTAGTGGGCCTAACAGGAATCGGTGTAGGGAGGTCATTCCTACCCTGGGTCTCAACCCAAGCGAAAACTAGCTCACTCCCTACATAAGAGGTGAATAGCTCTCATCGGTACTTACGTACACGAGGGCCAGCTTACTCCCACAACTGTACTCAATGTGGCCCGTCTTGACCCTACCATTCTATTTTCATTTCACAGTTAGGGATGTCTTTACTTTGCATTAGGGTTTGAGAGAAACCCCCTAAATTTATTTCTGACATTTTCATTGTCGCTAACTTTGATAACTCACAAGGTGCCATTAGCTAGATCTTTATTAGTGTTCCAAAAAGAAACCATAACTTCATACGTGCACAAAGCATGTGTAAAAGCATAATTCTACGAAGCAAAAATATACATGCACTTACATATGTAAAAGTACCAACATACACTTAGAATGCGAACAAGCACATACTTAAATAAACATACTAACAAACATACCGAATTTCCATGTGTGCATAGTTACATATAAATACAATTACATCCATACATATTATATGGGTAGACCACCACCCTTAATTCACCTTAGGGTTTGAGTTGAGACCTCATTCGATTTCTACTTTGGTTGTTAATCAGTTCGTGCATTAGCAACTCCTATCACATATAAGGAAAACCTCTAATTTACCCTAGGGTTCCAGTCGAGACCCTACCTTGAGTCCATTTTAGGGTGCGCGACCATAACTCACAACACAAGCAATTAGATTCTTCTCATTTCCTTAGGGTTCAAGCAATCACCTTAATTGATACTAAATCAAGCCTTATATTAGTAAACCCGACGTTAGCTAATGCATGAAAATCATCTAACCATCCTTAGGGTTCATGTACTCCTAATTGATATGACCAAGGATGTCAACGACCACTTTGCCTAAGGAGTCTAGACTCAAAATTAGGCACACAGTCATATATCCATATCGGCATGTGCTTGGGTAGTTAGACATAAATACATATTTACTGATTTTAATTCATACGGTGGAAGCAAACACAACATACAAGATTCCACGTGAGAACCGACTCACAATAGGACTCATGTTTCCTAGTATTAAACAAAAGTGCGGAGAGCGAAGACCACTCTACCTAGGTTTTCTGGGAGGAATGGGGGCACACTAGGTCTACTCGATGCCTCAATAGGCACTGCACGGCCTCCCGCTGAAGTCGTACCGATCACAGGTGCAAACCTTTCCAACAGGTCCTATCTTGTGCAATTCTGAGCTTGTTTGAGCCTCGAATCGGCCCCAAAACAATCCCTTGGTCACGTGAACCGATGCTAGACCGGTCTAGTCTAGCCGATTCAGGCAGACTAGCTCACCACCCCTTTGCTTCCTTTATGCATGCACGTAGGCGCGCTCCAGACTTCTCCTACTCAGACTTTTGGTCACGTGCGCACACGCAGCGACCACACGCAACACACCCACCTTAGCCACTCAGCAGCTGCCCAGCATAGAGCATGATGCCTCAACCTCAACGCTCGCTCCGCCTTGCACCTGTCAGCCGTCGTGGTTGCTCGCTGGCCTAGCTGCGATGAAACAACCCACCACCCCTTGGCCATTTAAGACGTCTGGGATGTTCACCAGACGTCTGTCCGGACGTTTGGGATGTGCATCAGACGTCTGTCAGGACGTTTGGGATGTCCACCAGATGTCTGGAAATACTTTTAGCGCACAGCGTATGAGCACCATGCTCCCTCCCTCACCACGCCTCACCCCACCTCACCGCGACGCCACTCCTCGCCCATGCTCGCCTCTCCGCTCCCCTCACCTCCTCTCCCTTTATATACCTCTTCCCCCTCCCCTTCGTTGCCCTTCTGCAGCCGAGAGCGAGTGAGTGTGGAGGGCCGAGCGAGAGGAAGCGCAAGGGCGAAGGCTGCAGCGGCATTCTGCTGCAGCATCTGCAGGGAAGGGGAGCCAGAGCAGTTCCACGGAAGTCAT
Source organism: Thalassia testudinum (assembly GCA_037157565.1). Lineage (NCBI taxonomy): Eukaryota > Viridiplantae > Streptophyta > Magnoliopsida > Alismatales > Hydrocharitaceae > Thalassia > Thalassia testudinum. Next base: position 143,144,494 of record JAZHRO010000036.1, read on the forward strand.
TTTTTCGAGGAATCAGACGGCCAGAGAGACACCCAGACGTCTCACCAGACGTCCGAAGGTATGGCAAGATGTCTGGTAGAGATCTACTTCTCGTACTTTTCCTCTCTAACAAGTCCTGACAGCGTACGTATGTGTCAGAGGGCGGGAGCGTAGTCGAGGCAATTTTAGACGTCCGGAAGCACTCCCAGACGTCTGACAAAGTCCTTGGACGTCGGATTTGAGTTTCAGACGTCTGATAGCGGAACACCAAGAGAGGTATCTCTGAGAACTGTTTTAAGACGTCTGGGACCTTTCCCAGACGTCTGATTTCCATCTGATAGCATGCTTTGGGGCCGTGTAAGGCCCTATTATTATTGCTTTTGCACAAACGAACTGTCTCTGTTTTCCATACAAGTTTCTCTGTATAATGATACCATGTTTACATCCTTCTGAACCTTTTGGCCCATCAATTCGTGTTTAGGTCTCCAGTCCGTCAGGTGTACGGGACCTGTGGAGACATCGGGAGCCACTATACGAGCCCCCATTCCACCCGATTACCCAGGTAGAGTGGTTATAACCTTAAATCTCAAATTTAATACATGCGAGTAAGTAATCCTAGGACTTGAGATGAACCCTAGGGAGGATTAAACATATATTCGAGAATAGATTCTTGAACCCTAGGTCTTGGCATGAACACTAGGGTCAGAAGAAACTGCATGTGAATGATTGTGTAATCAAGAGCTACCTATTTTTAGCTAAAATGGACCCCTACGACATGTGAATAATTGAGTAATCGAAAACTGCCTGTTTTTCTGCTAAAATGGACCCCTACTATAATAAAATGGAAATTGAGCTGTTGACCTGAACATTCTAACCCATATGTGACAAAGAAATTCCTGTATAAACCCCCCGGGAAATGTAAACATGAACACCGTACCTCGAAGAACCCAATGGTTCTGGGAATTTGCTGCCTATGGACAGCTGTTAAGGGAGGTAAGCTGACCTTCGTGTACGTAGTACCGAAGAGAGCAACTATCCCTTGTAGTATAGAGGGGAGCTTGCCGCCCTTGGGTTGGGACCCGGGGTGGGTTTTGCCACTCTACGACGACTCTTACTAGCCCTCGTGTATGTGGTGCCGAGGTGAGCTACTTAGTGTAGGGGGGAGCTATCCACCTCAGGGGGCCCGGGGCTAGGTATGGCCACCCTACACCGACTCCCGTCAGCCCGTTGGGCAAACCGGGGTAGTCGGATGAGGGTACGCGAATTGAGGAGGGGCAAGACCCCTGTTCTGTTTTGAGAGGGCAAGGCCCTACATTGTTCCGCGCTGTACGTTGAGGCATACCCGCTAGCGGAAACGACTGACCGCGTGCCAGTGCGAGGTAGCTACTCGTACGCTTATCATATGTGCCGTAGTCACCGCTACGTCACGACCATGACCTCAGGGTAGTAGACCGAGTATAGGACTACCACGGTGGGACACCCCTGGCCAGGAGAGTGCCACGTGGGCATCCTATATCACGGGAAGCTGCAAGCAAAATTGTTCCTATAGGGAACCAGATGATTAATTAACAAATCCTGATTAGAGATCTCTACGCAACCACATGTATAATATAATTAGAAGATGGAAAACTTTATGTTTATTCATGTTAATTCTTAGCCACCACTCTACTCAGCTTTAGCTGACTCCAGTCAAATATATTCTATACAGGTCAAGGATTTGAGCAGCCCGAGCCACCGACTGCTGAGGATGCTGGGCCTGGTCAAGCCTAGTTTTAAGTTCCACTGCCTGCTAGTGAGTTTTATAGTTTGTATTCTGTTACATGTACTCTTTGATGTGATGGCTGTAATATCACTGTTCTCTTTCCACCTGTTGAAACTTTCTTTTTGCTTAATTACTGTACTTGTGTGGTATGTTGAATGTTACTTGGTTATTTCTTGTTGGACGACTAGATATTGGGATAAACCAAAGTGAGCCAGTCCTAGATTCTGTTGGGATTTGGGACCGGGTCGTGACAAGATGGTATCAGAGCAAGGTCGTCCCGAGAAATGAGCCAAGTAGTCTGGAAAACACCACATTGGTACATGTAACTAAGATAGCCTTCATAATTTTTCCCTTGGTTATTGTGTCCGAGTATCACGTCTCCTCTTTGGTCAAACAGGCACCAATAATCTTGTTCCTTCTCAATCTTTGAGTAGGAAATGCCTCGCCAGGGAGCTATTGAGTCAGGCCGCGGACGTGATCGTGACCGAGGACGTGGTCGCAGGGGAGGACGAGCGATGGCCAAAGATAGAGCCGCTCCACCTCTCCTCCCAGGTATCCAGGCCCTGGACCTCGCCCAATTGATCCGGAATCTTATCCGGGATGAACTCCATCAGCCTCCTCCTCAGCCTTCCCTTCCTGGGGTTGCGGAGGGGGAATCTTCCGTGGGGCAGTCAAGCCGCCACGGAGCTGGACGAGCTGTAGGGGGAGGGGGTGATCCTCTACTGCCCCCTTCAGACACTTCGGGGCACGAGTCTTCCTTGCCTGGAGGTGCATCCCTTCCTCCGCTGCGGCTACATCATGAGGTCTTCAGCCAATTCAGGAAGCTGAAGCCCCCCTCTTTCAAGGGGGAGGAAAGCCCATCTGAGGCAGAAGATTGGCTGGAACAAATGGAGAAGATCTTCGACACCCTTTGTCCTCCTGCAGAATGCCGCGTGGCCTTCGCCACGTATCAGCTGGAGAGTGTAGCGCACAGGTGGTGGGAGGCGGTCAAAGGACAGGAGGAGGAAGAACTGATGTGGGACCGATTTGTGGCGCTCTTCAGTGAGCAGTATTTCCCACAAACATGGCAGGATCAGAGGAGGCGGGAGTTCCACACTCTCCGCCAAGGGGCAATGATAGTTAGCGCGTACCGCATGCGTTTCCTGGAGCTGTCACGCTTCACCCCGACAGCCGCAACTACCGAGGGTCTCTGACCCGCCATCCGGGGGTACGTGAAGCCCCTGAAGCTGCTTACCTTCTCCCGCGTGGTCGAGGCTGCCATGACCTATGAGGAAACCAATCCGTCCGCACGAGATATTGATGGAGGAGGACGGAAGAGGCCCCCTCCCAGTCACCAGCAGGGACAATAGACAGAGGGAAGTCGTGTACCCCTCTGCTATCAGTGTGGCCAATCGGGTCACATACGGAGGAATTGTCCATTTAGGACTGGAGCACAACCGACGTTCCCAGCACCGAGCACTGGAGGTCGATCTGGTGGCCGCGGATTCCAGCCCCGCGGAGGAGGACAGCAGTCGCGAGGAGGACACCGGTCCGCTGCCTCCCACCCGACCCAGAGCACGGCTGTCTCTTCTGCACCAAGGACTGAAGGGCGTGTTAATGCCCTAATTCACAGAGATGCCAGAGCTTCGGGCTCTGTAGTGGCAGGTATGGTTACTATTTCCGGTAGACTTGTCTACACTCTTTTCGATTCCGGAGCCACGCACTCGTTTGTTTCTACAAGTTTCGCTGTCTGCACGGGAGTGAGCAATGTGCTTTTAGAGGAGCCCTTCCTGATTAGAGGACCAGGTGGGTTGGTATTTGTTGTGAGGAGGTTCTCGCTGACTGTGAGGTCATGATAGGGGGATACAGTCTCCCGATAGACCTGATCATAATCCCGATGGATGACTTTGGTGTAATCTTAGGGATGAACTGGTTGGCCGCATACCACGCCCTTGTAGACTGTTTTGGGAGGAAGATTGTTTTCTCCATACCATGACTGCCTCCCTTCGAATTCCATGGCCAGCCTGTAGACGGAGGATTCAGATGCATCTCCACACTTCGAGCAGTGAAGCTATTAAGTCAAGGATGCGAGGGCTTCTTTGCTTGCGTTCTAGCAGAGTCCGGCCCTATGAGCAACATACAGAGTATTCCGGTGGTCTATGAGTACCCCGACGTCTTCCTAGAAGAGCTGCCAGGACTGCCACCTGAGCACGAGATCAAGTTCGAGATCTCACTGATACCAGGGACAGGCCCCATTTCTTCAGCACCGTACTGAATGGCCTCGCTTGAGTTGCGAGAGCTTAAGACACAGCTATAGGATTTGCTAGAGAAAGGCTTCATAAGGCCCAGTGCCTCTCCGTGGGGAGCCCCTGTCCTGTTCGTAAGAAAGAAGGATGGTACTCTTCGGCTGTGCATTGACTACAGATAGCTGAACCAGGTCACCATCAAGAACAAATACCTATTACCATGCATAGAGGACCTCTTCGACTAGCTGAGGGATGCCACGGTATTTTTAAAAATAGATTTGAGGTCAGGATACCATCAGCTGAGGATTAGGGAGACCGACGTCTCCAAGACAGCCTTTCGTACACGGTACAGCCACTATGAGTTCTTGGTCATGCCATTTGGATTGACCAACGCCCCTGCTACCTTCATGGACTTGATGAACCGCGTTTCTCGGCCATATTTAGATCAGTTCGTGGTTGTTTTCATCGATGACGTGCTCATTTATTCACGGGACCAGACGCAGCATAAGCAACACCTTCACATGGTCTTGGACACCTTGAGGAGGCATAGACTGTATGCCAAATACAGCAAATGCGAATTCTGGTTAAGACAAGTCACCTTCCTGGGCCATGTGATCTCAGAGGACGATTTAGCTGTAGATCCAGCCAAAGTAGAAGCGGTACTCAAGTGGGAGAGACCGTGTTCGGTGACTAAGACATGCAGTTTCCTGGGGCTGGTTGGTTATTACAGACAATTTATCCAAGGATTCTCACAGATTGCTCGTCCTCTGACTCAGTTGACTCGGAAGGACGTACCCTTCGCCTGGACCGAAGAGTGTGAGTCTTGCTTACAGAAGCTGAAAGAGAGATTGACTTCAGCTCCTGTACTCACCATCCCTGACAGCAGCGGCGGATTCGTCGTCTACATAGATGCCTCGTTGCAGGGATTGGGGGGTGTACTTATGCAGCGGGGTCATGTTGTCGCATATGCTTTGCGGCAACTGAAGCCCCACGAGCATAACTATCCCACCCACGACCTAGAGCTGGCAGCAATCGTCCTAGCGTTGAAGACCTGGAGGCACTATTTGTACGGAGAAACGTTCAAGATTTTCACTGGCCATAAGAGCCTCCGATATCTGTTTGACCAGAAGGAGCTCAACATGAGGTAGAGACGCTGGTTGGAACTCCTGAAAGACTACGATTGCAGCATCTCTTACCACCCGGGAAAAGCCAATGTGGTGGCTGACGCCCTGAGCCGAAAGGCGCCCACCCACTTGGCTTGCTTACAAGCATGAAGTTGGAGGCTCATGGAGGAGTTGAGCAGTTGGCGACTCCAGGAGACACAGGGGTATTGCGGGACAGTGACAGTCGTGAGGCAGACACGACCAGAGCTGGTGGATCGCATTGTGGTTAAACAAATGACGGACTCATATCAACAAGCACAGCGGGACCAAGTATTGGCAGGGAACCCAGGAGATTTCTCTTTCACTGACGGAGTTCTGCGTATGAGGGGACGCTTGTGCGTTCCTGGAAATGAGGAGCTATTGAGGGAGCTCTTGACTGAGGCTCATGGATCTAGATTTACTATACATCCCGGGAACACGAAAATGTATCACGACCTACGACATGATTTTTGGTGGAGAGGTATGAAGCGGGATGTTGGCCTTTTTGTCCAGTAGTGTCTGACATGCTAGCAGGTGAAGGCCGAATATCAGAGGCCCGCAGGGCCATTGCAGTCACTTCCCATTCCAGAATGGAAGTGGGAAAGTGTCACTATGGATCTGGTAGTGGGGCTACCTGTGACACAGAGAGGGCACGATGCAGTCTGGGTGGTTGTGGATAGATTAACGAAGACAACACGGTTTCTGCCAATCCGAGTCACTTATGGACCAGCACAGTTGGCAGAGAGATACATCAGAGACATAGTACGCTTTCACGGGGTTCCCCGCGAAATCATTTCAGACAGGACACTCGTGTCACTTCCCAGTTCTGGACAGAATTTCAGCGAGCCGTGGGGACTTGTCTAAAATTCAGTATAGCCTATCACCCCCAGACGGACGGACAGTCAAAGCGCACCATTCAGACCCTTGAGGACCTTCTGCGCACTTGCACATTGGACTGGAGAGGCTCCTGGGAGGAGCATTTGTCGCTGGCAGAATTCGCATACAACAACAGTTACCACTCAAGCATTGGCATGGCACCATATGAAGCTCTGTATGGGAGAAAGGTACGACCCCTTTGAGTTGGGTAGAGGTGGGAACCAAATGGGAGGTCGGCCCCCGTCTGATACGCCAAAGTCAGGAGGTGATCGAGCAGATCCATCGACGACTGCGTACTGTCCGGAGCAGGCAAAAGAGTTACGCCGATCTGAAGCGTAGGGAAGTACAATTTGAGGTTGGAGATCACGCTTTTCTCTGTGTTTCACCAATTAAAGGTTTGCAGCAGTTTCGGATGAGAGGGAAGCTTGCACCGAGATATGTGGGACCCTTTGAGGTCTTAGAACGGATAGGACCTGTCGCCTACTGGCTTGCCCTTCCTCTCCAACTTTCTGTAGTGCACAACGTTTTTCACGTGTCCAACCTCAGAAAATACATCGCTGACCCCAGCCATGTCCTTAGCCACGAGAGCATCGAAGTGGGAAATGACCTAACCTACCCCGAGAGACCGATACAGATACTAGATCGAGACATTCAGAGGTTGAGGCGGAAGGAAGTACCCCTGGTGAAAGTTCTATGGAAAAGCCAGTGGTACAAGGAGGCAAATTGGGAACCTGAGTTGGCGATGTGGACGCAGTACTCGGAACTCTTCGAAGGTATGACTCTTCTGACCTACTTCTGTCCTCTTTAAGTTTGTTATACTTATTATGTTATATTTTTCACACTCTAGTCAGTTCAAGTTTTGGAGACGAAACTTCCTTTAAGTTTGTTATATTGAAACGACCCACCACCCCTGGCCATTTAAGATGTCTGTCCGGACGTCTGGGATGTGCATCAAACGTCTGTCAGGACGTTTGGGATGTCCATCAGATGTCTGTAAATACTTTTAGCGCACAACGTACGAGCGCCATGCTCCCTCCCTCACCACGCCTCACCCCACCTCACCGCGACGCCACTCCTCGCTCATGCTCGCCTCTCTTCTCCCCTCACCTCCTCTCCCTTTATATACCTCTTCCCCCTCCCCTTCGTTGCAATTCCGCAACCGAGAGCGAGTGAGAGCGGAGTAAAGAGCAGAGGGCTGAGCGAGAGGAAGCTCGAGGGCGAAGGCTGCAGCGGCGTTCTGCTGGAGCATCTGTAGGGAAGGGGAGCCAGAGCGGTTCCGCGGAAGTCATTTTTCCGCGAAATCAGACGGCCAGAGAGACACCCAGACGTCTCACCAGACGTCCGAAGGTATGGTAAGACGTCTAGTAGAGATCTACTTCCCGTACTTTTCCTCTCTAACAAGTCCTGACAGCGTACGTATGTGTCAGAGGGCGGGAGCGTAGTCGAGGCAATTTTAGATGTCTGGAAGCACTCCCAAATGTCTGACAAAGTCCTTGGACATCGGATTTGAGTTTCAGATGTCTGATAGCGGAACACCAAGAGAGGTATCCCTGAGAACTGTTTTAAGACGTCTGGGAAAAGTCCCAGACGTCTGATTTCCGTCTGATAGCATACTTTGGGGCCGTGTAAGGCCCTATTATTATCGCTTTTGCGCAAACGAACTGTCTCTATTTTCCATACAAGTTTCTTTGTATAATGATAACTTGTTTACATCCTTCTGAACCTTTTGGCCCATCAATTCGTGTTTAGGTCTCCAGTTCGTCAGGTGTACGGGACCTGTGGGACGTTGGGAGCCACTGTACGAGCCCCCGTTCCACCCGGTTACCCAGGTAGAGTGGTTACCACCTTAAATCTCAAATTTAATACATGCGAATTAGTAATCCTAGGATTTGAGATGAACCCTAGGAAGGATTAAACATATATTCGAGAATAGATTCTTGAACCCTAGGTCTTGGCATGAACACTAGGGTCAGAAGAAACTGCATGTGAATGATTGTGTAATCAAGAGTTGCCTGTTTTTAGCTAAAATGGACCCCTACTATAATAAAATGGAAATTGAGCTGTTGACCCGAACATTCCAACCCGGATGTGACAAAGAAATTCCTGTATAAACCCCCTGGGAAATGTAAACAGTAACACCGGACCTTGAAGAATCCGATGGTTCTGGGAATTTGCTGCCTATGGACAGCTGTTAAGGGAGGTAAGCTGACCTTCGTATACGTAGTACCGAAGAGAGCAACTATCCCTTGTAGTATAGAGGGGAGCTTGCCGCCCTTGGGTTGGGACTCGGGGTGGGTTTGGCCACTCTACGACGACTCTTACTGGCCCTCGTGTACGTGGTACCGAGGTGAGCTACTTAGTGTAGGGGGAGCTATCCACCCCAGGGGGCCCTGGGCTAGGTATGGCCACCCTACATCGACTCCCGTCAACCCGTTGGGCAAACCGGGGTAGTTGGACGAGAGTACGCGGACTGAGGAGGGGTAAGACCCTTATTCTGTTCTGAGAGGGCAATGCCCTACACTGTTCCGCGCTATACGTTGAGGCGTACCCGCTAGCGGAAACGACTGACCGCGTGCCAGTGCAGGGTAGCTACCCGCGTGCTTATCACGTGTGCCGTAGTCACCGCTACGTCACGACCATGACCTCGGGGTAGTAGACCGAGTATAGGACTACCACGGTGGGACTTCCCCGGCTAGGAGAGTGCCACGTGGGCATCCTATATCACGGGAAGCTACAAGCAAAATCGTTCCTATAGGGAACCAGATGATCAATTAACAAATCCTAATTAGAGATCTCTACACAACCACATGTATAATATAATTAGAAGATGGAAAACTTTATGTTTATGCATGTTAATTCTTAGCCACCACTCTACTCAACTTTAACTGACTCCAGTCAAATATATTCTGTACAGGTCAAGGATTTGAGCAGCCCGAGCCACCGGCTGCTGAGGATGCTGGGCCTGGTCGAGCCTAGTTTTAAGTTCCACTGCCTGCTAGTGAGTTTTATATTTTGTATTCTGTTACATGTACTCTTTGATGTGATGGTTGTAATATCACTGTTCTCTTTCCACCTGTTGAAACTTTCTTTTTGCTTAATTACTGTACTTGTGTGGTATGTTGAATGTTACTTGGTTATTTCTTGTTGGACGACTAGATATTGGGATAAACCAAAGCGAGCCAGTCTTAGATTCTATCGGGATTTGGGACCGGGTCGTGACATGCGAGCTGCTCGACGCTCGTCCCAGCGACCTGCTGCTTGCTCCGCCTTGCCTAGCGCAGCAGCACCTCCTCCCCTTGCGTGGCAGCCGCCTCCACCTCACGCCCGCAACTGCAGCTCCTCCGATTGCTCCTTTGCACGTGCAGGCACGAAGAAAAGAGGGGGAGGCATGGGGGTGCGTAGGCCCTCCGCCCTCTTTCTCCTACTCTCCCTCTCTCGTTCTCCCTCTCTTGTCTCACACATAGCAATGAGGAGGGAGGGGGAAAAAGTGGTGGGGATGGTGCTACTGGGGTTTAGGGTTCTTGGGGTGGGGTCACGTGGGTTGGGGAAATTTATGGTTTTGACCCCCACGAAGTTTGTAGCTTCGTATGGGATACATGGGGAAAGCTATAGGGATGTAGAAACTTCTAGAAACACCCTGAAAAGCCTGAAAGCTCATGGGGACCTGACAGAAAGCCGTTTTCGCGCATTTGAAAGTCGTCGAAAGTCGTAGTATAGTCGCGCAAAAACGTTCGTCAAAAATATTATTTTGTAAAATAACGAGACTTGAGTCCCGGTCGTTCGTCTCTGGGAGGCGTGTTTCTATTTTTGAAATCGATCTTAAAGCTACTCTACTTAATATTTTGGTGCGCAATATATAGGCGGTTAAAGAACAGGCACTTAAATCACGCAAATAAAATAATCATTCAGCTCATGGTGATTTCAAACACATAAAGAGATATATATATATATAAATGCATTTTCATTCATTCATTGGGGGAGAGTTGTTTGTACAGGAAATCTAGAGGAAAGCTTATACAGGAATGCTTGAAATTAAACCTAGCTACCAGAAAACGATTGCATACAAGAATCGACGGGGGGATTTCGCATGCATCATTGGGGGAGAAGAGAAACTACTCTACTAAGCAGTAAATGAAAGTAGTAAAAATTATGAAAAGCATGATCTAGAGATAGAAGAATAGAGGGCATTCAGGGGTGGTCCCCGATGGCCTTGGAGTGGTCGAGAAGAGAATGAGGGGCGACCAATGTAGCTTAGGCCGACCCTTGGAGAGAAGTAGGGTTGATCCAGCATCTTGGCATGGTGTCCTCCATGGTGGTGGTAGTGAGCTCGTGGAGGTGGAGTGAGTGGCTAAGTGGAGGTGGAGTGAGTGGCACCAATGGAGAGCAATTGCCAAAGGAGTGAATGGGTGCCAATGGCCACCCATGGGGTCTTTTTATAGACCCAATGGAAGCTCTCTAGAGAATTATGGAATTCTCTATAGAGGCCTATGGTGGGAGCTCGTGGGAGAGTGAGAGAGAGAGGGTGGATGGTGGTTTTTAGATCCACAAAATGTGGATCTAAAAATTGAATGGCTCTTGGTTGCTATTTTTGGCAACCAAGGCAACCACACATGGTAGAGAGTTCTAGAGAACTCTAGGCTAGATATTTTCATGTGGATGGTGTGTGTGGGTGTGTGTGGGTCGAAACTTAGGTGGCTAGGTTGATTAGGTTGGGTTCTAGTGGGTTTAGGTCAAGGTAGGTCTCAAATTAGGGTTATAAACCCTAATTCACTAAGGTAAAGTGCAATTAAACTTAATACAAGTTTAATTGGGTGTGTGGAAACTTAATTGAGAGTAAAACAACTCAATTAAGTCAGGTCTAGGTCAATTGGACTCTCACCGAGTCCAATTGGACAGTGTGTGCTGAGATCAGGGCTCAATTGGACTCAATGAGTCCAATTGAATAGGCTGATGGATTTGACTAAGATCCAAGTCAATTGGGTTTAGTGAGGACCTCATTAGGTCCTTAGGGAGGTCTAGAGGTGATGTACTAGGGTTAGGGCACCTTAATTTAGGTTCCTATGGGGTTGGAATTGGGTTTAGGGACCTAGAGATCCAAGATCAAGGCTTAAATCTCAAAACAGGAATTGGAGAGCAGTATCAGACGTCTAATTATAGAATAAGACGTCTTATACTAAAAAATCAGAAGTCCAGACTTGTTGTCTGGACGTCCAATCAGAGTTAGGAAGGATTTCGGGTTCTGTTTTGGGTATTCTGCAGAAATTGGACGTCTGACAAAGTGTCTGGACGTCCAATAACACTGCAGAAGTGGGTTTGAAGTGTGCGGGAGTTGGCTAAGGGTCCTGGACGTCTTAAAACTTATCTGGACGTCCAGAGAAGGGTTGGAACTAGGGTTTTAGGGCTTACTAGGGTGTTGTGACCTAATCTAACGGTGGCTAAGGCTTGGGGAAGTCTCTAGGCTATCCTAGGGCTAGGATGGACCTAAGCTCTTCACATTTTACTACTTTATTTCTACTTAATAGAATAGAAAACCTTTAACCCCCTTACATTATTATTCCTACATCTAAACTAGGCCTTCTGCTCCAGCTCTGCCACAACTCCCGTTATTTCAGATCCAGCTTCAGATCCTGCTCCAGATCTAGCTCCAGATCTGCTTATTGCCTGCAATCGACATAATACACTTAATCAGCACATGATAACATTATTTTATGCATAGCTAAAGGAAAGCAGTAAAGATGCAGATAATGCGTATGCATGCATGAATAACCCTAACTTATGCTAAGTCTTAGCTTAATTTAGGTCAATTAAGACCTATGATTCCTGCGCAATCAGGACCCTTGGCAAGTGTTATTTCAAATATCCCCTTAAATTTTTTGCTATAATCTTTATAAGATCTCTATTTATAATCTTTTTTCATAAAAAGATGGTAAAAAGCCCTCGCTAACATGGGTATAATATATTGTAATTATAATGTTACATAATGCAACCTATAATTACAGGGTTGAGGTGAAGTGAGACAACTCAATAAAACCATCTGTGGCACGACAAGGGGATCCCCTCTCCCCATTATGATTCACACTAATAATGAAAGTGTTGTAGCTCCTTGTTTAGACTTTGGAGGTAGAGGCAGGAAAGCATGCCATTCCCAAGGTGAACGGGGTCGAATTCATGTTCCACCTCCTCTTCATTGACGACATATTAATCTTTGAGAGGATGTATGTAAAGCCTTGAACCTGGATTCTGGAGTCACTTTGGACTTAAGCGTGTCAAAACGAATTTGTCGACATTTATTGGGTGTGAATCGGGTTTGTGTACCTTGGAAATGAGAAAATTGCATATTTTGGTCAAACTTGATTAACCCCTTGTGAAACTTGCCTGAAATATTTCATTTTGATACTATTGGATTTTTCTCATCGCAAGCTTTTTAATGGTACTTGTTTCACAGAAATCTGAGATTTGCAGTAAAAGTTACGCGAGAAATATGAGAAATGGACGAGAGATGTAATTTAACCAATAACAAGGGTTATTTTGGTCAACTAGGATTATTCTAGACCTAATTAGGGTTTTTGCACCTATAAAAAAGGCCAAATCAAGGTGGTGGCAGTCATTATTTTTCCTTTGGCAGCATTACTCTTGAGAGGGGAAGGAGGAGAAAGAAAAGGGAAAGAAAGAAAGAGAGAGAGAGAGGGATATTGCAAAAAAAGGCAGAGAGTGGAAAGAGAAAGAAAGGGCACAAGCATAAGAGGAGATTGCATGAGATTGATGGTGTGTGCAGGAGGAGTTGATAGTAGAAGTTAATGAACGCGCGAGGGAGAGGGCACGATCGCAGGTAGGCTAGGAGTTGACTGAAGATCGTGCGCGAGAGAGTGGGAGCAGGGTAGTGCATGGGGGGCTATGGGTGTTGGTTTGCACCTACTTGGAGCACGCAATTGTCAGTAGGCATGTGGGTCATGTGCGAGTGTGGATTGTGGTGGTTGGTTAGTTGGATCTCCATTTCGTCATTTCGGAATGGTTCGGCGACCAAACTACCTCTGATTTACACGTTCTTGGTATCGTCAAGATCACCTCGATGCGTACAACACTTTAGTAAACTCTAAACCTCCCTTTGATTACTTTTTATTACATTAAAAATTAGAAAACCCCTCTTATGTGATTTTGAGATTCGTTCCTTGTGTCAACCTAGAGTTTGATTCTCGGAGTGCGTATGTAGTAGGTGGGTCCCAAGATAGTAGCAAGGGACCATAGACATGCAATTTGCCGTCATCGTAACCCTCTAATGACATTCGGTAGAGTAGTCAGAAGTCTTCCCTTTGTTTAGCATGTGAATATGATTCTTTTCCATAATTACCTCGTTGTGCATGCATTATATCTCTTGCTGAGTTCTGAAGTTTGAAAATTCATATATTTGATTGCTCCCACTTGGGCACTAATATAATACATGAAAATGACAATTAAAATGATTGCTGAGATTATTTGACTTGCTAGAATTGAATTAAATGACAATCCTTTGATTGTCTAGTTGTAAAATAGATATATTCTTGTGATATTGGCCCTTAAACCAATGACTATTGATAATCTTTCTAATAAGATTTAATGACAATTAATAGTCCTGGACTTGACTAATTAAATGGAAATTGTATTTAATTCCTAATTTTATTAGTTAAACATTGGTCCAGATGATTATGTAAATATGGTAGCTGTAAATTATTAATTATCCAAAGCTATGCATGAATGAGATAAATATGGTTAATGAATAATTGGATAGAATAATAAATTGGTTTGGGTTTAGGCTAGTTAGATAGACTAGGGAGTGAGTTAGTTTCTCTGCGAATATGCGATAAGCCTATTGACCAATTGGGTAGAGAGGTAGGGGTACGTCGGTGGAAATATATATACTATTATGGTTGGGATATGTACCTAAGTAATGGAGAGGGCTATCTACAAGTCAGTGTAGGTTGCGTTCGCATGTATATCTTGTAGTATGTGGATGCCACACTACCTACGTTAAGACCTTATGGCGGTGAAATGCGATCTAGGGAAAGTGCTGGATTTCCTCCTAGCTAAGAGAACACCTCATTCTTATTCTATTTCTCAGGATATTGTAGTGAGATTTTATCGTGTTTTTCGATTTTTGAAAGATATTATTGTAATGTTGAGGGCAATATGCTTGCTAAAAACATTTTAGAAATAAAGAATAATAAATTAAAGGTTAATTAATGAATAAATTAGTTAGTCCCTTACTTTTACTATCCATTATACTACTTTATTCAACATTTGCTAACATGTTCCTTGGAGCTCGTACTCAAGTGTAGTTGAGTAGTCGGGAGCAGTTGCAAACAGAGTGATTGATGCAGGACCTAACTTGTCACTAGCAAACGATTCGTCAGCTTGGGAGTCTTTCCTTCTAGTCGTTTAGCTTTTCTTTTTTGTTTTCTGACATTGTATTTAGTTGATTAGATAGTTCTCTTTACCCTTAGTTGAGATTGTGGACATGTTTATTTTGGTCAACATTTATCCTGCTTTATTAATTTAAATGCTTTATGAATGATTTGTTTGGCTATATTTTCATTTTATGATTATTTGTTGAGTGACTTCAATCTTGTTTGAACTTGTTTTTGTATTCGATAACTTGGATCCCATCAAATTAGATCAATCGGTGGGGTTTAGGTCGTCATAGTGGAGGAGGGATAGGTAATGCTATTAGAAGAGCATTGGAGGTGTTTGGTGATTTATTTGGGTTTCCTTTAAATGTAAAGAAGAGTTGCATCTTCATGTTAGAGGAGGTGCGTTGAAGGTTGGAGATTTGCCTTGGACTAGTTATGCTTGAAGGCCGACTGGTCAAATACTTGTGAACCCCGTTCAAGATGGAGCTTCAAAGAAGTGCATGTATCATGTGGACAAGGTAATGGACGAACTTGGGTTGTGGAGTGCTAAAGTAATATTGAGAATGGAGCAGGTGCAAATGGTTAGATGGGTGATTGAAGATTTATTGTAATTTTAGATCCATCAACAATGATCCCTAACTCTATTTTGAGAATGGTGATGCAATTGGTGGCGAGATATGTATGGGGAAATAAATGTCACCTTATCAGTTGGAGAGAGATTTGCTTACCAAAATGAGGAAGGGGGATTTGGTTTGCATAACCTATTGGATTTACGCAAATGGTTGGCTTTGATTGCCTGAGGGGACTCTTGGATGAGAATGAAAATGGAATTTGGATCTCTTGGATGTGAAGAAGATATCCCATAGCTAACATATTTGAGATGGTATCATCAAGACATGATTCACAGTCGTGGAAGCACATCCTATCCTACAAGGATTTTTGGAGATTGAATTTCATGGTTGGGGATGAGGTTGATGTGCGGCAATGGTCCTGGACTCATAGGAACAAGTTATGAGGGCACGTAAGATACAAATAAGAGCCAGTAGATAATTATGAGTTCATATGCACATAGGGATGTATACCCGAGTAGTTCTCATATACGTTGCTCGCCTTGAGGGGACGGTTACTCACATAGGAAGCCCTTTGAAGAAGAGTGATTCATGGACCAGTGTGATGCTACCTGTGTGGTCGAGATGGGAAGACGATAGTGCACTTATACTTCCAATGCTCCTATAGTGAGCACGGTTGGATGAATATACTATATGCAACTTGATAGGAGATAATTGATGCCCCTTCTATCCTTTAGGTGATTGAGAGATGTTGCCTAGTTAGAGGTGAAGTTCGACAACTCTATAGAATCATTTGTGGCACAGTTTGACATATCTAGAAAGAGAGAAATGCATGGATGTACTCGAAAATGGTTAGATCTTTATATTATTAAGCATTTAAGATCATGAGATGTTGATTGTGTTGTAGCCCTTGAAATTATATATTGTAAATACTAATTAAATTATCTAAGTAAAGATTACCTTCGACTCAAAAAGTTTGCAACTAAATACTAGTTATTAACATGTAAGGCATGCCTTGCACTTTGTTAAAATGAGGAGAGAGTAATTACATGTTGGGAGAGACGTGTGCAATCAAGGGCTATCCATTGAAGGCGAAGAAGTAGAGATATTTTGTTGGTCCCAATCAATATCCCATCCCTCTTGCTTGTCCCTCCTCGCCCCTTATCTCTTCTTCCCCCTCCTTTCTTCCTCACTCTCCCCGCCCTCCTCCTCTTCCTCCTCCTCTTTCTTTTTCTCTATCAACGCATGGCTGCCGTCCCACTTCTCCGAGCAACCTGCAGCTTCAACTCCATCTCCTCCATCTTCTCCACTCGTCTCTTCCTTCCGTCCTCCTCCCTCCACCTCGCCTCCCCCTCGCAACCACTCCTTTGCCTTAAGAAAAGGTACCCACTTACTCCCGCTGCCTCTTCCACGTCGGAGTGGGCTCAGCAGGAGGAGGAGGAGCAGTTGGGTTGGGTCAACGGAGACTCCTATGACGAGAAGGGTGAGGAGGTGGTGGGTGGAGATGGGTATGGGTCCGAGGAGAGTTACGCCGAGCCTTCCGAGGAGGCAAAGGTCTACGTGGGTAACCTCCCTTTCGACGTGGACAGCGAGGGCCTCGCACAGCTCCTTGAACAAGCGGGTGTCGTCGACGTCGCAGAGGTATACGGTTTTGGCAGTCAAAGCTGGTTGCTTTCCATCTTTTGGTTCGTGGGTTTTTCTTGTTATGGTGATTTGGAGGTCGGAATGGCCGGAAGTTGGGAGCTTTTTCTTTAATTCGTGGCTTTTGGGGAGTTGGGTATGGTCTGATTCGTGATTTTTAGTGGATTATGGGTGATGGGTTCTTCTGCTTTCTGAGTTATGATATCAAGTAGTTGAGTGGTTTGTATCGCAAGGTAGTAGGTGGTAACTGTTGCTTGCAAGACATGGAATTTACATGTTATACGTCAGATCTGTGGCAAAGAATTTACTTTTTGGTTACTGGATGGTTCTTTAATAGAAGGTTTGCAGATCTGTCCTATGTACCAGTAGTTATGGATTATTCGTGGTAAGAGTTGAGATTTTGAAGCAACTTTTTCCTATTTATTTGGAGGGGTTTAGATGGTGCAGTTTGGGTGGGGGTAATTGACGTTGTCGTGCAGATGGTCCAGTTGATCATGCTTTTGGATTTCTCTGAGTTGTATATTTGTAGTTCTATCAAAAATTAAACTTGCACTTGGCTTAATTATTAAATATTTGCTTTTATGTTAAGACAAATAATTAAGGAGGTTGCTTGATAGGCATATGCATTAGCTCAGTGCATATTTGTTTTATTGCCCTGTAACATTTTTGGTTCTGTTTTGTTGCTATATAATCATGTGGCAAATGAATAGGCATGCACTCATTTGTTGAAGATGCAACAGATAAATGAGTTACATTTCCCCCAACAGCCTTCTTTGTGTCAACCTTTTCTATTAGTTTTGTTTGCCCTTATTAGTACAACTGCCTTCATTCTCATTGTGGCTGATATGATATTTGATATGAGTATCAAGAAATTGGCAGCTTCTGTTTTACCTTATAAAATGAAGTTTGATGACTGAAGCTTTGCTTTCTCTGAAGTAGTTCTCCTTGTTGTCGATGCCGTTTTTATCATCATCTGCTGAGGAGCTATGAAAGTAGTTTAAATGTCTTGTTGTTAAGCACTCCTGAAGATCTTTCATATTTTCTTGGTGCATAATTTAGATCCTTTGCTTGTCACTTGTAGCATTTGCGCTTGTATTTTTGTATTGCCAAAATGTAGAGAAATGCAAAAGTTGATGTAAAAAACGAGTAGGGTGGTGTGAAAGTAGGCTTCACTTGATAATTGATATTTAATGTAACGAAACAAAAGAACGTAATGTTTGTTACGTGATGGGTCCCACTACATTAAAAGAACACACCACTTTGAACTAAAACACACAGGTAATAATTAACTTTACACTGGTGATAAATTATTTTAGGTTATTTTGTACCGGTGCAAAATTATTCTAACGTGTTTTTGCACTGGTGGAATTTTATTTTGTACCGGTGCAAAATTATTTCAAAGGTGATCTGGTGGTTTTGTATTGGTGCAAAGTGATTTTGACTTATGGGGTTAAGATTTAGGATTTATGTTTATGGAAAGTGATTTCACGTATGAGAAGTGATTTTTCACCTTAGGGTTTAGTGTTTAGGATTTAGGATAAACACTAAAGACTAAACTCTAAATCCTAAGGTGAAAAATTAATTTTCAAGTGTAAAATCATGAAGAAACACTTGGAATTTAATTTTGTACCGATGCAAAATTATTTCAAAGGTGCAAAGTGGTTCCGAAGGTGATTTGAGTGGTTTACACCCGTAAAAGGTTAATTTTAATAATGGTGGATTCCACCATGTGTGAGTACTTTTTTTACATAAAAAGGAGATACGTCAAGTGGGGACCACGTTCACAACCTCTGCATCACTTTTTGCTTCAGCTTTTGTGTTTCCCAACCCGCGTCCTTTCGTATTATTGATTTTACGAAAGTCATATAAAGTCATTTTTGCATTTCCTTGACTTTAACTTTTTGGATTAGATCTTTTGAGAATATAACTGATATTTTCTTTCATTTTGTTGTAAGGTGATTTACAACAGGCAAACAGACCGAAGTCGTGGATTTGGTTTTGTCACTATGAGGACCGTTGAGGAAGCTGAGAAAGCTGTAGAGATGTTTGATGGTTATGTGAGTTCAGTAGTTTTTCTGTTGACTAAAAGCACATTTTCCCCTTAAATTTGCGTTACTTAAAAGTGAATATGTGTGTTCTTGTCTGTACTGCTCTTAAGCGTTAAGTGGGTGTGTTTCTTCATTTTGTTGTATTTGCTGTTCTTTGACAGTTATGCTTGCCACTAATGTGATGTCCATGCTCCGATGCTGCTTTGACGATCTCTTCCTGATTACACTTCATGGAATGTCTTTCTGAAATGTTGAAATCTACTTCAATCTGCCTTATTTATTCCATGTACCTGTAAAAAGGCTTGCCTTTCAACTGCTCTAATTGATTACATGCCTGCTAAAAAAAGTGACTTTCGTCTGGATTTGGCTTTCATTCTTCTTCCTCTTTAATGTGCATATATTCCTTGCATGTCGTGTTTTTGCTGTGCCATTGTTATGCTTTATCTGCCACCCTATGCAAACAAGTAGTTTTTATATGTTAATAGACAGACTCATCTTTGATGTTTTCAGACACATTTGAAAGCATCTAAATCTGATTATATGCTTATGTTACAAGTAAACTGTGAGTTATATTATCCTTTCCAATAGTTTTATTTGTAATATTCTAATTCTTATCCTTTATGGTATACCTATGCAAATGTTACTATGTGATCGAGAGAGTTTATCTTCTTGACCTCACCTTGATGGGAAAAGGAATGATTGCTTCTGAGCCACACAAGAGCTTGTAATTGCATATCCTTTGGATCTCAAAAATGGAGTTCATCCTATGGATGCAGAGCATCAGGGCTTTTATTAACCCTCTGATGTGAAGGTAGCATTCAGTAATTGCGTTAAATATCATCAGTAATTAATACCAATCAAGTCATGTTTATTAATAGAAGGTTCATTATGATGAAAAAGAAAAACTGGTCAATGTGGCCTTTATATGGGAATTTGATTTAACAGTCCTGCACTCTGTTGCTGCTGCCGCTGTTGTTTTTTTTGTTTTTGAAGGTGCGTGCTTTGGGATTGACTGTCGAAGTAGCTATGATTTATCATGATTGCTTGTTCCTTCAAATTTGTGTCCATTGAGGCCCTTTTACTTGAAACCCTTTTAAGTTCCAAACATGTTTTTGTGTTTTCCAGTTAAGTATTTGGGAAGGGGTATTTCTGGCCATGAAGTAAATATATAATTGTGGCTATTCACGAATCTTT
This sequence comes from Thalassia testudinum, assembly GCA_037157565.1. Lineage (NCBI taxonomy): Eukaryota > Viridiplantae > Streptophyta > Magnoliopsida > Alismatales > Hydrocharitaceae > Thalassia > Thalassia testudinum. The sequence continues at coordinate 143,164,314 of JAZHRO010000036.1, forward strand.
GCTGAATAAATTAGTTTCAGGGCTATTGTTGTCCATTCTCAGCATAGTCTCATTTTCTTTTGTGAAGCTGATCAAAGAGACAACAAGATAAGTAGATCTGTAAGGCAATACTAAACATGTTTCATTTCTGTTCTTTCAACTTTTGGTGCAGGAATGCAATGGCAGGCTTTTGACTGTAAATAAGGCAGGGGAAAGAGGGTCTAGACCAGAGAGAAGACCCAGAGAATTTACACCTCTTCCAAAAATCTATGTTGGAAACCTGCCCTGGCAGGTAGACGATGCCCGACTCATGCAAGTATTTAGCGAGCATGGTAAGGTTGTTAATGCAAGAGTTGTCTGTGACCGCGATACGGGGCGTTCTCGTGGCTTTGGCTTTGTGACAATGTCTGCACAGTCTGAACTGGATGATGCGGTTACTGCTTTGGATGGACAGGTTTGTAGATTGGATGTTGTTATTGGCTTATTCCTTCCAATTAGATTAAGATCGATAGCAACCCTTTTCCCAAAGAAAGATCTATACCAGTGAGAAGTCAAAAAATAAACTTGCCTCTCTGTTGTAAAAGGAGGCTTGTTGCTATAGATGTTGTGGAGTTAAATTATTTGTGCAGGATTCAGGTAAGAAGATGGGAGGAAATCCTATTCTTCTTTTACACCCTCTTGACCTGCATCCAGTCATTCACATTTGCTTTGTCCGTCCAATTCTTCTTGTCGACACCAATTCTCTAGATGGGGCCTCCCTCTCCCCTCTCCCAAAACATATTGACTTTTATCCAAGTCTCATATTTAGGGGTGTTTCACCCAGGGGTGCAACTGAAATACTTATTGTAATGGTGAAATTGAAGCCAGAACAATAATTAAGGAGACTTCTGTGGTAATTTACTAATGGATGGACAAAAGAGAATAAAAAAGTAAACTTTTCTGCCCATGTTTCTTTGATTCAGAAATGAATCTGTTAACATGTATCTTGAGGGGGTTTATGATATTTTTTATCTTTTGTTGGATGTTTATGTAATTTACCCAATTTCTCTCTTCTATAAAAGAGAGGCTATGATATCTTTATTGAAGAAAATGCTATCTTTTTCCTTTACATGGTATCAAAACAGCGATCCTAGGTTGGTGATTTCATATCCTGCCAAATATCCACCAAATATGATGATTTAATTACCAATGACGTGGTGATCTAGCATGATAATTGGGCAAGATCATCACAGTAGCAGCAACAACACTGTAGGAAGCCCCAGTAATTTTGCCGCAACCACTCACTGGAGCAGCAATGGCACTGCAGGCAGACCCATTAGCGGCGTCGCCACTGCTGGTAGTCTCTCTAGCGATGCCACCACTGCTGATGGTATTTCCAGCATTATCGCCGAAAGTCAGTGGGGGCCTGTTGCATCTGTTAAGGGGTCCCTGCGATTGTGTGGGATGTCTGGAAGAGTAGGAGTCAGTGTTCGCTCCTCGAGTTACTACGTGATGAGCCTTTTCTCACAAGTTTCAAGATTTGGTTGGTGATGAGCCTTCTCTCATTGTTTATGATGAAGATTTTTCTTGATGGCATGATGAGTCTGCTGTCATGCAAGATGAGTTTATGCCTTAGAAAAAGGCAAAAATTAGATCTATGTGGTGCTGTATTTCATACTCATGGAGGATTAAGGAAGTGCAATAGGAGTCTCAGACCATGGATCATTGACTCTAGTGCTTCGATTCATCTTACTGGTAGAGCAGAGGAGTTGAGAAATACATCTAGGCCATGTGGAATTTGAAAAGCTCGTGTTGGCAATGGAGCAACCTCTCCGATTACCATAGTTGGAGAGGTCCAGGTTGCTTTTGCTCTAAAGATTGGAGATGTGCACTATGCTTCGAAGTTTCCCGTGAGTCTTCTGTTAGTAAGTAAGATATATAAGGACTTCCAGTGTAGAGTTGTTTTTGACGACAAACATTGTTACTTTTAGGATAAATGCACCAATGGATTATTGGTGGCAAAATAGAGAGAGATGGCCTTTATTTTCTAGCTGCACCGACATCTTTCACTTTGGCAGTGTCCATTGCCAATGACCCTTCAGTCTGGCATCGGAGGCTTGGAGACCCTTCAACTGGAAAGGTGCGTTAGATGTACCTTGAGTTGCTAGCTTCACTAACATTGGAGTGTAAGGATTGCCAGTTGGGAAAGCACCATAGGAGCACTTTTCCTCGGCGATGTAATGGGGTAAGAGTTGCACCGTTTGACTTGGTTCACTGCAATGTATAGGTGCTTGCCAGAGTATTGAGTACTAGACATATGTACTACGCAGTATTTGTTGGTGATCATAGCCTCGCCACCTAAGTCTTCTTAATGAAGGCCAGATCAGAGATCCTGCAGGTGGTTTGGAGGTTCTTTAAAGAGGTCAACATGCAATATTCCTTTACTCTTAGTTTTCTGGAGTGACAATGCCTTAGAGTTTGTTTAAAGGGAGATGTAAGAATTTTTTACTGCTCATGGGATCATTCATCAGACCTTTTGCGCTCACTTGTCTTAGCAGAATGGCGTGGTAGAGCGTAAGTTGAGGTATCTTCTGGACATTACCTGGACATTGATGATTCATATGAAAGTGTCTAGACAATTTTGGGGGAATGTTTGGGTAGTTATCACTCTGGATAACTATCCTTTTCTTTTTCAAAAAAAAATTTTGGGAGAATGTTGTACTTACCGTTGTATACTTGATCAATAGAGTACCCTCTTCTTGACTTTAGGGACGTGTGTCGTTTCAGGCAAAGGTTCAGGAAGTCGGTGTGCGATATGCGGTCGGTTGGGTCATCGCATAGAGTAAGCAGTATGCGGATGAATATGCAATTTTATATTTTTTATCAAAAAAATTATAAAATAGTTAGTCAACTTATTAAAATTTGTGTTTTAACAAATAATACATAAATAATAAACATCAACTACAACTAAAATGAGACATAAATTCCCACCTAAATTCGTAATAATCAGTTTTACAACAAAATCAGACTCAATGTAGCTTTTTCTTTTCTTTAAATCAGACCTAAAATATATTCTATCACAAAATCAGCTGCCTACCTAGTTGACTACTTGGGTATTTGCCTCGAGCAGTTGGCCTTGCCCACTTAATGGATTGCTTGAGGATACTTGATGCGAAGGAGGTAGCGTTAAGGAGTATGCAGCCGTATAGTCGACTTACTAGGCGAACTTCCTGAACACTGGTTTCAGGTACTGCATCTAGATGCTTTACCTTGCCCTTCCGGGTGTTTGGGAGCACGTTTCATCCACGCGCATGGGAATTAGGACAACTTTCCTCCTAGAGTATTCAAGTGCATTTTTTTGGGCTACTCACGAACTCAGAAGGGTTACAGATGTTATGATCTGGTTCACAGACATTATATAGCGATTGCAGATGTAACCTTTTTTAAGAAATATGGCTTTATCAGATGCCATCGTTGTTAATAACGTGGAACAATATTGGCTCACAGATATTGTATAGTGACCGTAGATGTTTAAGGATGTGACCATATATTGGAGTTTAGTGGGACAACTATTTATCTGATTGTCATTGGACTTGATATTAGCTTTGTAGTTAGTACAACTAGCCAACATGTGCAGACACCTCGCCACAACCATTAGCACAACGTATGCCTTATTTTAAGGTATCTCAAGGGCAATCTTGATTAGGGGCTCTACTATTGAGATAATAGGTCTATATACGTTTAGGTTTATTTAGATGCAGACTATGCAGGATTCATAGAGGATTGCCGTTCCACTTTGGGGTCTGTTGTGTTCCTTGGTGAGAGTCTTGTTTCTTGGCGGAGTAAGAAACATAGTGTGGTTGTCTATTTTAGTGCTGAGGTAGACTATCGTGCCATGACTTATGTTGCATGTGAGATCATGTGGGTCGTGGATTTTATGCAAGACCTAGATGCGCAGATTAAGGCACATTGAAGTGGTCCAATGTGCCTTATTGTAACAATAAGTTAGCAACATACATTGCATCCAATCCTGCCTTTTATGAACGAACAAAGCACATTGAAGTGGATTTCCATTTCATTTGGAATGCAATAATGGAAGGCAAGATTAGCATTCCTTATGGCCCCATTTGGCATGATTTTAAAAGGGGGTTTTATCCTACGTGGCAGTCATAACTGTTACAATGTATGAACAGTGCAAAAGTTTTATTCCCTACCATCCATCACATCTACCTCTCACCAATCATATATACCTCCACTAACTCACATCCATCACATCTACCTCTTACTAGCTCACTCCTAATATAAATAAAAACAAAAATTAATAATAACATATCAACTCAACTATCACATCCATACCCACTAACCCTCCTCTTATCTATCCACTTATCACTCCTTAAGACTTCCTAAACTTTACCCACTCTTAAACTTTAAACCTCTACCAAACGGGGCCTATGTGTCTTCGAGTGACAGTTAACTAATATCCTCATCAAGGGACTTAAAAGGAAGCGGCATGAATTTTTATGTAACAAATTGGGGTTTATAGACATCTACATCCCAACTTGAGAGAGAATGTTAACATGTGTCTTGAGGGGGGTTATGATATTTTTATCTTTCGTTGAATGCTCATGTAATTTTCCACTCGCTTCTATAAAAGAGAGGTTAGGCTTCTTTATAGAATAAGATGCTTTCTTTTCCCTTCACAAAATCGTTAATGGTGTTTTATCTGTTGGCATTGCAGACTTTGGATGGCAGGACAATGCGAGTGAATGTAGCAGAGGATAGGCCTCGGCGTGGTGCCTTTTGATTCTAATGGGTGTACCATTTCTCATCTTTTTTCTAATTAGTGAGTTTAACTAATGTCCTTACTTTTATTTTTATTTTTCCTCCATTCCTCTCAAGTTGGTTAGTAGAGATAAAAGTCCATGTGGCCACCCCTTGCCAAGCATGCAGAATTCTATGATGTTTTTCTTTGAATTTTTGTACTTTCTTCAATTAGTTGTAAAAGTTGTGCTGTTTCTGAATTGATCTTGATACATGATTCTGAGGACTAATTCCTCTTATTTTTAGCTGCTATTATGAATCCATTTTGCTTTATCGAGTATCTGAAGTACGCATTTTACGTTTTGTTTAGTTAGTTAAGGAGCCAGAATTACGAGCATTTGATTTACTTTCCGGCATGTCTCTCTCAATGTAGGAAGTTATAATATTAAGGTTGTTGCCCTTATATTTGCTGTGATCAATTCACTTTTTTCTGTCTTTTAAATGAAGTAATGAGATAATTTGTCATCCATTACTTTATATTGAACTTCCTTGATATTGTTTTGAAATAGTGAAAGCAGTTTAAGGCCTAATTTACGAATGGGGATAATATTTATTTTTGGGGGTTATCTCGTGCTTGTGGTTGGAGATAATCCAATTCTTATTTACCTTATTAACCCTTATTACCTCAACCGTGTTGCGGTAGAAGTTAAGGTAACCCACAAGTTAATCTCTATTTTATCTCTTATTCCCTATACCTTCTTGCATGTGATTTTTCCTAACATGCCCCTCCGTTCTAATATAAACAAAAAATTCAACTTACCTACCATATTAATGGCAAACATGTCTTTTCCAATTTTATCCTCCATTCTAACCTTCATATCTAAGTAAACATTCTCCTTTTATATCACAGGTTAACCTCTATTCCTAATCCCTATTTAGTAAATACAAATAGGGGATTAACTCCAATTCTCAAGTAAACATAAATAGATGTTATCTCTTGTTTCAAAGAAGCTAATTTGGATTAGCTAATCTTTATTGTAAGCTAGCTCAAACATTTTTAGGGGCTAGTATCTAGCAATGGGCTGGTATTTTTAAGGTATTCTTCCCTTTGTGCATGAACATAATTGATAGCAACTCTCCTTTTGAACTTCGAGTTCATCCAAGGCAGGGATTTTTAAGAGGGAGATTTCTCTCTTTGAATTTAAGGTATTTGAGGCTTTTAAGTTTTGCCTTTGCATTGGTTGAGCATGAAATTAAAAATAAGAAGTCCAACTAACCAAAGATAAAGGTCTAATAATGACAATTGCATCTGACAGAAGAAAGAATTCCTCTGAGAGTCAGTAACTACTTACTATCCATGGCTACGGTAGGGTTGGAAGGTGTCTTGTGTTGCAAGGATTGATGAATAATCCTTGGTTATAACAGGAAGTTCTAGGCAAGTAGAAAAACCCATTTGATAGATAAGCAAGCCACTCTTTTTCCTTGATTCAAAGGAGCTTCACAGATTGGTGTTTTAGAATGGGTCCTCTGAACGATGATATTCTGTGATGACTGGCTAAGGTCTCAGAACTCTTTTGGCTTGGTTCCTTTTTATTTTAAGGAAAAAAGGACCGTAACTCCTGATTGATTATCAACAATAGTGGAAATGACACCGTCATTCCATGTAGGAGGCAGAGTAGGAGAAGACAATTAGGAGAAACATCCTGTTGGGTACTGAAAACCAAAGTTATGAGCCTGAATGTACCTTGTCCTTGCTATTTGAGGATTTTTGAAAAGCTTGATGCAATCAGTGTTTTGAAGGATCAGGAGCAATGACTATGATTGAGGCCTTTAGAATATGAACTTCGACTCAAATAAGCAATCACAAGGTATTCACACAGAGAGTTGATGACCCAGTTCCACCAAGAAAGGTGTATGTTTGGGGAAAGGATGGTAATCCCAAGTTTCACTGGTAGTTTCGTTGTACAATTTCTCCTTTGTTTCTTTTCTCTCAAATTTCATGAAAAAATAAAAGTTTAGCCCATCCTAAGTATTTATAGGATGAACCTCTGATTGCGGGTCTCTTTCTGTTTCCACAATCCCGGGGCTTAGCTATTAATAGCATTTAATCAAGTAACCGCCAGACGACCGTTGGTGTATATGTCAATGCAATGCTTGTACGTTTCTTCTTCGGTCAACGTGGTTAATGGTCGGTTAGTAGTTCCCTGGATTGGGCAGGACCTGCCTAGCAGTCGGGTAGATGGATCTGGTTAGTGGGTAGCTGGATCCTATTAGACCGCCGAATCTTCCCTGGCTGTCGGATCTCTGTAGGATGTCAGGTAGCCGGATCCGCCGAGATGCCGAGTAGTTGGATCCACCCGGATACTGGGTAATTGGATGTGAAGTGATTTTTCTCTCATCAGACTATTGCTGTTAAATTTCATTTAATGGGTTCTTTACATTGCCAAATATGCAGCAAGACAGGTTTGGCCTAGCTGCTGTGGCAGTGTTAATCCCCCAGATAAATGCATCAGCTTCAGCTTCTTGAGCTTCCATGTCAGGATAGATCTGTGCGTACTTGCTCAAACATCTAGCTTGCTAGATAGCAGATGGCTGGTGATGTTGATCAAGCAGGATTTATGCCTGTGACCCACAAAGATACATGATTCTCAAAAGAAACAAACCACCTAAGAGAGATTGGATTTGTTAATGTATTTTGAGATGGTGGGGAATCGCCTGAAGTTTGCACCTTGGGTTTTTCTTCTCTTTTAATTATCAAAAGAGAAGGTCTTAGGAATTTATTTATAGAGAGGTTCTTCCTTGCAACCCAAGAAATGGGTAATTTATAATAGAACACTAACACACTTGGAATATGTACATAACCCCTTATGTAAATAAGAACATATATTTCTATCAATCCCCTGCAAACTGAGCACAGAGTTGATGAGTGTTCAGTTTGTTCTTCATTCTACTGAATACTTTAATAGCAACCGGCTTCATCAATATGTGTGCAACTTGATTGTCGATGGAAACATGGTGAACAACTTCAATTTCTATCTTCTCGTGAATAAAATGGCGATCTATCTAAATATGCTTGGACTTATCATGAAAAATAGGATTGACGGTGAGGGCACAAGCACTGTTGTTGTCACAAAAGATGGTAGTGCACTTGTTATGGATTCTCAAATTTTGTAGAATGGAATGAATCCAAACAACTTTACTGACTGGATGCTAAAGCTCGGTATTCAGCTTCTGCGCTAGATCTTGTCATGCTCTTTTGCTTTCTACCTTTCCATGATATCAAATTATTTGCAAGAAAGATACAGTAGCCAGTAACAGACCTGCGATTAGCTAGATCACTTGTTCAATCAGCATTAGAGTAGGTGAACATGTTTCCTCTCCCATTTAGTAGTCTAAAATCTCTGGTATAAGCGAGACCATTCAAATTGGTTCCTTTTAAGTATCGAAAAATGCGTTCGACAGCCTCAAGATGATTAATACTTAGAGCATGCATGTATTGAGAAACTTGATTTACAGTAAAGGTAATGCCTGGATGAGTGATGGTGAGATAGTGAAGAGTTCCAACCGTACTTATATACTCAGCAGGATTCTTTATAAGTTGACTGTCAGCCTTGAATAACTTGTGTTCTGATGGTGTCGGAGTTGACACAGGTTTGCATTATGAGATATTGAAATGGTGCAACAATTCAAGAGTGTACTTGTGCTGTGTGTCATAATTAAGTGATTCCTAAATCCGTCCACCTCTATTCCCAAAAAATAGTGAAGAATGCCTAGGTCTTTAATACTGAATTGGTGATCCAATTTGCTGTTCACTTTGTCAATGAGAGGTTGAATTGCCTGTTAGAATTATATCATCAACATATAAGTGTGACATAACTAGAACTTTTTCTTTCTTGTAGATGAAAAGAGAATGACCCACCGGATGTTAAAATTCCAAGTTGACCATGGTCCCCTGAAGACTCAAGAATTAGGTGCGAGAAGTTTGCTTGAGGCCATAAATGGACCACTGCAATTTGCAAATGTAGTCAACTCTACATATCTCTTGGAAACCCGTAGGTTGGTCCATGTATACTTCTTGTAACTCTTCATGAAGAAAAGTATTTTTAATATCTAGTTGGTATAGTTCTCAATTGGAACTTAGGGCAAGGCTCATTTTAATTCTGATAGTGACCACTTTTATAACAGGGTTAAAAGTTTCGTGGAAATCATGCTCATATTCCTGTGTAAAGCCTTCAGCAACTAAGCAAACTTTGAATTTGTCAATAGTCCCATTAGGCTTGCATATAACCTTGTATACCCACTTGGATCCGACAATGTTCTTGTTTGATGTCTGCGGTGCAAGCATCCAAGCGTGATTCTATTGTGTTGCCTCTATTTGTTCTTGCATTGCTTGGATCCAACGGTCATCTTTAATGGCTTCTTTGTAATTGTTTGGCTCCTTGGTGGTTGTAGTGCAAGCAATAAAGCTTTGAAAGTTAGTCCAGAAGTCATTGAAATTCACGTAGTCATCAAGTAGATATCAAGCTTTAATGTTTTGGTGGGGTCGTAGATCGTAAGAGTGTGTGGGTGCTCGACTCGAATTGCTTGTCCCAGTGACTCGGTGCGCATCGAGATATGGAGAGATAGGAGATGATAACTGTTCTTGAATTGGTCTTGGATTCCTTCTCTAATGTTGATAGTAGTAGGCCTTTCCCTTGTACGAGTAGTGGTCCCAAGGTGTTGATGTTGGACTGCAATAGAAGTCTCCACATTATGAGGATCAGGGAGAGTATCCTGATCATTGGTGCAAGTAGTTGGACTGACTTCAATAGAAGCGCAGTGATTATTGCTTGCAATAAGAACAATATGACTGTGGCGATTATTGGAGGAGCAATCTACATTTCCTTTATTGTAAACATTGTCTTCAACAAAGGTGACATGTTTGAGACAAGTAGAAATTTTGTGCCACTGTTAAAGCATTTATAGCCTTTGACTTGCGCTTGTCATATCCAACGAAAATGCATTTAACTGCCTTTTGATCAAGTTGGTCACGTGTGTTCCTATCCAAACAAATGCACCAAAACAATACTCCTGACCAAACGAAGCATAGAATAGTCATGTGGATGAAAATTCAACAATTCAGAAGGTGTCCTCCAATTTAGCATATGTGATGGAATTCTATTAATGAGAAAAACAAACGAATGAAAGGCTTTTAGCCACAAATATTTAGGAAGTCCTTTACTGCGCATCATGCTGAGTGCAGTTTCACACGTGTCTGTGTTTCCTTTTTCTACACTACTTTGCTGTGATGCTTTGGAACAATGTGTTTGATGAAGGATACCTATATTGTTTAAAAAACTTATAAAAGAATGAGATACTACCATCACCACGGAGACATTAATTTTGCACTCAAAATATTTTTCTAAAAGGAATTTGAATCCAACAAAGATATATCAAAAGATTCTTATTTTTCTTTCAAAAAAAAAGAAAAAGTGTATCTTGAAAAGTCATCGAAAAACATAACATAATATCGTGAGTGGGACAAAGAAGCACAAGGAGTTAGACCCCAAACATTGATATGAATAAGTTATAACAGACGAGTTGTTTCCGGTGTAGGAGAAAATAGCAATTGAGAATGCTTCCCATATGGACATATAGGATAAACCAAACTTTTGTTAAAAGAGTCAGAAATTCTTATTAAAGTAGTTTTTAACTTGCATCTTACTATAAAAATTAAAATCTTATTAAAATTTTATCGCTAGAAAAATTAATGCAACAAAAAAAAAAGAAAGGTAAAAAGTAACAAAATTGTATTGCAATACGTGATGATTTTAATTGATGTATTTTGATTTTTCAGTTTTTAAGTAAAAATTACTTATCTTGTTGAAAATTAAAATACACTTGTGAATTTTGATTTTCAATTGCAATTGATGTATTTTTATTTTCCGTCACCAAGAAAAATTATAACATATTAATTGAAAATTAAAATAACATTTCATTTTTGGTCGTGCTTTTCGATTCACTAATTGGCATGTTCTTCGAGATTTGTCTTGTTGACATCTTGTTTCTACGAGCGATGAGTCGCTCTCTTTCGAGAGGTCATTCGATTCCTGATTTTGTGACTTATTTTTTTTCTTTTCTCGTTTATTTCTTGTCTCTGTTTTGTGTTTTAACTTTCCTCTGTTCCCACAGGATGTAACTTTCCCCTCTTTGAGAGTGTTGGGCCTTTCTGTCCCTCCTCATCTTCTCGTGCCAAGTTCTTTCTTTCAATTTAAAATGCTCTTCAAATATAAAAATAACGATGCGAAAGCAAAAATACAAGTAAAAAATCGACACATCGGTTGATTTTACACGCAGGAAATCAAATACACAGATGCAACAGTAAATAAAAAAAAAATGCTGCATGGTGCTTTCCCATGTAGCAGCTAACGAAAGTTGAAAGAAAAAAAAAATTTAAAAATATATCAATGCAACGGTAATGAAAAAAAATATCACGTCGTTTTTCCACGTCACAGCAAATTTAAGTTAAAAAAAAAAATAAATTAATGAGTAGTTTGATGAATAGTAGCCCGTATATGCTCTGGCGTGCCACTGCAGTTATATAAGAGACTAAGTCAACAAGCCTCTTCAAGGAATCAAAGTTACATCGACCAAGATGATTATGTCATTTTTTGAAGTATCAATAGAGGCCTTATTAGTGCTAGAACTGTAAAAAGTAGGAACTGAAGAAGTCAATTGAAGATCACGTACACTTAAGAGATGTTTACGATGATATCCATTAACGAGGGTCCCGATGGATGCCTTTTCCTTAAGAAAAACATAGGCTTTGGTAAGCAAACTATAGTCATTATGATCATCCAAGAGATGAGAAATAAATAACAATTAAAACTTCAATTGGTAGAGGGATATATTTTATGGGATAATTTTTTTTTATAGTTGGATTATCTTTCATTTTTGTTTGCAGAGTTAACCTATGAAATCACATGAGATAATCTACAAAAAAAGCTTATCCCACATCAATTTTATAATAACTTATTCTAGGTTAAGTTCTCTTAACCTGGATCAAAATATCCTTTCCACCAAACAAGGTTAACCCCTATTTTGATTGGTTAACCCCCTTATCAAACTAGGCCTAAGAGTGTAAATAATTGTCTCCAATGCGAGTTACAGTACTATGTATAGTACCAACTCCAGTTATTACCTATCCTTTACCATAATGTTTTGGGATGTGGAATAAAGTCACGTGGATGGTCCACGTGGCAGCGTTTGGAGAGCCCAATAAGGTAGTTCATGGGGCTCTAGAATTCAAGTTGAAGTCCTTTGCTTAAAAGTTACGTTTTCCATATTTAGTAAATGTGTTTTAGGAAAAATATTTGAGATTTGATTTAATTAGAGAGATAAGATTTTTCTTTATAGGATAAGATTTTTAGTTTCCTAAAATAGGGATATGTACTTTCTGTAAAAGAGAGCTTTCTCTCTTTGTAATCTTTTGAGTTAATAATAATATTTCCTACTCTTCTACTTCACACTCTCTCTTCTTCCAACAACAACACTATTGGCCACCATCAACAAGGTAGCCAGCCTCCTACGCCAACCACATAAGGCTGCTGACTACCGGGCTGCCCCTCTTAATTTGCGTGCCAAATAGCCCATGAGGGAATATTTTCCCATGCACAAGGAGCCTCCACATTCCGAACTATATCGATTCTTGACATGGTATCAGAGCCTTCGATTTAGGCTCTTGTGCATGTGGGATATTTGACTACATGTTGGTGATATTCGCATCTAGAAAGTCCTCGATAAATCCAGTGCCTTATGCGGAGAAGAAAGATTAGAGAAGATGGTTGAGTCAACCACAACAGTTGGAGATACCATGCTTGGTCCAGGATAAAGCAAGGTGGTTGTCTCCGGGATAACCATTAAGCTTAGTGGCACATCCAACTATGTCTTGTGGGGTCGCGTCTTCAAAATATTTGTTAGAGGCCAGGAGAAGCTTAGCATTCTCCTTGAGAAGTCACTAGAGTTGAATGATGACAAGAAGTTTGAGAAGAAAAATTATGTTGTATGAACTGATTCATGAACTTAATGGACCCATCCATTGCCTCAAACATTTTCTACAAAAGGAGTGCATATGAGATTTGGACAACCCTCGAGAAAGGGTACGCTCGAACCTCAAGCAATGCATATATTATTGACCTCTATACTCGCATCTGGATAGCTAGTCAAGGCGATTTCTCCTTGACAAAATATTATGAGAAGATGGAGGCACTATTTGAGGGGTTGGAGATTTACGAGCCACTGTGTTGTGACAAGCAGGGGGAGACTCAGGCGGTTTGGCAATCTGCCAAGTTTCTATCGGGGTTGCATCCCCGTTATTGAGCTGCTCGAGGTTAGATTCTGGCTTCTGACGGGAGGATGGATCTGGAGACCATCTTTTGCCGTCTTATCAAGATGGAGATTGTCGAGGATGAAGACTCGGCGAAAGGCGAGAACTCCGCACTTGCTATTCCTGAAGCAAGTGTGGGGCGTGGACGAGGACTGATGTGGGTGTGTTTCGTGAATTAAAATCGGGGTTCGGAGGACTCGTTGTCGTAGCTCGTAAATGCATCTATAAGATAAAATTTATAATCGAAACTTAAAAAGTGAGTCCCGGGTCGAACATAGGCAGGCGAACGATTGGTTTTGAAAATCCACGCTTCTCTTTTATTTGGTTTTGGCCATTTTTATCCTTTTTGATTTTTTTGGTATTTTTAGCAAGCAAGAGATCAAGTCGATGACTTCTAACTAATCTACTTGCAACAATATAAGAGAGAGAGAGAAACAATCATCTATTTATAAACGAATGTTTGTTACACTACGAAAGCGTAAAAAGATAGAATGAGGTGAGAGAAATCCTCCTCGATGATCGCTTGGAGGACGACTCGCTCTGACGTCTCATGGAGGAAGGTGGTGAGGAGCAAGACGAAGGAGGATGGAGTCGGATGACGAGGATGGGGCAGGATGGCATTGCGGCGAGGATCTTCTTTTCGAAGGGTGGTGAGAGGACGACCACGGGATGCTCTACGAATGAGGATGAGGGGAGGGAAAAATAATTTGATTTTCTACTCTAGAGGAGCATCCTAGGCTTGGGACAAGCTCCCTCTAGAGCCTTGGAGCTGGTGAGAGGAAGAAAGGAAGAGATGAAGAAAAATGAGAGGGGTAGGGGTCCTTTTATGGTAGAGGAAAGAATCAAATTCGTATACAGGATATTTAGTGATGGTGATAAACGTCGCTAAAGATCCGCCGCAAACGTCGCTGAAGATCCCACTCACGTGCCCTCGTTGCTGCACCACTGGCGCATGCTGTACGCGCCCTTGTTGCGTGCGCACGTGCAATATGCGCCGCTGCTGCAGCTGCCTCTACGCTGCACTTGCACAGGCGTGGCCCCACGTACGCGCGTGCGCCCGCACTGCTGTGCGCTTGCAGTGGCGCGTGTGTGCGCATGGGCGGACTGGGTTGTGCCACGTGGCGTAATCTGGGCCGTCCATCTTCTTTCCTTTGTAAGGGATGCTACAAAGGTTGGATTGAGTCGATTTTCACGTTGTTGGGCTGCGATCGTCGACCTGAATCCATCTGTGTGGTTGGATTTGTTGTTTGACGCTCCGGATTGCGTCACCTAGTCCCTCGAGTGTTGATTTTCCTTGTATTGCATATGATGCTATGGAACTCCGATCGAGGTGATTTTGGAGGTGTTGGACTCCGATCATCATCTTGATCAGATCTGTACGGTCGGATCATCAATCCGAGGCTCCGAAATAAATATCCTTCTCTCCTAACCACAAAAAAGACGTAATTAACCTAAATTATATGACTCTAAATGTAGAATGATGCATGCTATGCAATATTTATACCATAAAATGCAAATCTAAGCCTAGGAACATGCATGAATAGGCATTTTACCCTTAATAATTGTGTCTACATTATACCCCCATGCCTATATTTTGCTAGTCACTAGCAAAATTAAACTACATGATATGTATAAAAATAGAATTAGGACTCGATTGCTTAGGCCTAAGTTTATTAACAATAGAAAATTTCAACTAAGGTCCTAAACTATGAAAACTCAACAGTACTCAGGTGTCTGCCAGAATGCAGATGCCTAAGTCCTCGCCTTATTAGAAAAGGGAAGACAAACATTTTTTTTGTTTTTTTCTTCTTTTCTAATTTTTTTGGACTTTTGGAGTTTGAGAGTTTCGGGATAACTTTTTACGACTACCTGACCCGCCCAAGACTCGAAAAGGACTCTACGTGCTAAGCATCTTGTGAAAAGAGTGAAAGACTCACTAGGCGGCCGTTAAAATGGACTTCGGGTTTCTACGACTCTAAGTGACCTTACCTAAATGTTTATCTTTTCGAATTGTAGCTTTCTCCCTACTTATTTTTATTTATGGGGTCAACACAAGGGCGAACCCAGTGTATATCTCCCCGGTTTATTCTACTTTCCTGCTTCTTTCCTAAGTGTTTTACGAATTATTGTGCATTTTTGTGAGTTGAGCTCTGGACAACCGGTCAATGAGCTGTTACCTACTGTAACTTGTTAGCCATACTCGTGTGGTGAAGTGTGATTTTATTTATTTATTTTTTTCTCCTTTTTCTATTTTTTATATATTTTTTTCTTCTTTTTTTTAAGCAGGTGATTTCTCTGATCTAAGATTTACCTAAAGACAGTATGACGAAAATGGTCTTGTGGCTGGGATCTGGACAACCGGCCGATGAGCTGTTACCACCGACAACTTACTAGTCATGCCACCCTAGACAGTTCATTAGCTACATAATTTCTGAAGAAACCGCCGAAAAGTGAGTCGGTGCAAAAAGTGTGCAAATGCTTAGGCTTAAAGTCCCCTCAAATTAGAGGGGGAGTTGATAAGTCGTTTACTTATTATCCCAATTTATTTACTAGATTAAAGATGAATTTGAATTGGCGAGAATTCGAGACTAAGTCCACATTCGAGTGGACACCCAGGCTAATTAAGCTTGAAGATCTGAAGAGTCTTAAGTGTTTAGGTCCTCTCGTATCATTTTCTAAAGTTAATAACTTCCAAATGCCTAAGTTCTCTTCTCCTAATTCTTCTTTTTTTTATGTTTTTTCAAATTTTTAATTTTTTTTATAAGAAACTAAAAGAAATTCTACGGAGTTAACAAAATGATCTCAGGAATTGATTATCCACCCTTTCATGCCTAAATGATATAATGTCCTCATTGTAAAAAACAAAGACATGAAAAGGCCGAAGTAAAAAGAATATTACCTAAACATCGTAAGAAATCCGGTCAGCTTCGCAAAGAACGTGAAATATAAATACGTGCTAAATTTAATGCCTTCGGCTAGGCATAAAATACATACAAGGAAGAAATTGAGAATTTATAGGTGTAGGTCAGAATCAAAATTAAAAGATTAATCCTCCGACCCGCCAGCAGAAGATGTTCACAGACGTGGACCAGATTATGGTGCAGACCCATGCCTCAGGGTCGAGTGGTTCTAAGGTTTTGGATGAAAATCACCCAGAACCTAAGATTATTGTGTTTGCGGGGCTGGGCCTGCGGTTTGTGATGTACAACCCAAGACTAAAGTGTCGGACAACGGGTAAAGATGGTTCAATCAGTTCGGATGTCCACTTGACGTTCAGCTCAGAAAAATAATCAGTTATTTCGAGCTTAGGTTGCACGTGAAAGATATTGTAAGGGTCCTGGTAGAAAGTAGATGGTTTCAGGTCCATAGGTACCCTTAGATCCAAAATCAAAGTTTCCTGGCAACGGCACCAAAATGATGTAGGCGTGTTTCGCGAATTAAAATTAGGGTTTGGAGGACCCATCGTCGTAGCTCGCAAAACGCATCTATCAGATAAAATTTATTATCGAAGCTCGAAAAGTGAGTCCCAGGTCGAACATAGGGAGGCGAACGTTTGGTTTTGAAAATCGCGTTTCTCTTTTATTTGTTTTTAGTTGTTTTTGTTTTTTCTAATTTTTTTTGGTATTTTTAATAGGGCAAGAAATCAGGTCGATGACTTCTATTTAATCTACTTGCAACAATATAAGAGAGAGAAAAAGAGAGAGACACAATCATCTATTTATAAACGAATATTTGTTATACTATGAAAGTGGAAAATCTACACTACGAAAGCGTAAAAAGATAGAATGAGGTGAGAGAAATCCCCCTCGATGATCGCTTGGAGGACGACTCGCTCTAACGTCTCCTGGAGGAAGGTGGTGAGGAGTAGGACGAAGGAGGACGGAGTTGGAGGACGGAGGATGGGGCAGGAGGCGTCGCAGCGAGGATCTTCTTCTCGAAAGGCGGTGAGAGGACGGCCACGGGATGTTCCACGAATGAGGATGAGGGGAGGGAAAAACAATTTGATTTTCTACTTTAGAGGAGCATCTCAGGCTTGGGACAAGGTCCCTCTAGAGCCTTGGAGGTGGTGAGAGGAAGAAAGGAAGAGATGAAAAAAAATGGGAGGGATAGGGGTCCTTTTATAGTGGAGGAAAGAATCAAATTCGTATACAAGACATTTAATGATGGTCATAAACGTCGCTGAAGATCTGTTGCAAACGTTGTTGAAGATCTTGCTCACACGCCCCTACTGTCGCACTTCTGGCGCGCGCACACACGCGATACGCGTCGCTGCCTTTCCGCGCGCGCTGTGCTACTACATGCGTCGCAACGCTTGCGTGGGCGTGCCCCCACGCACGTGTGCGGGCCTGCGCTGTTGTGTGCTTGCAGTGGCGCGTGTTTGCACATGGGCGGCCTGGGTTGTGCCACGTGGCGTAATCTGGGCTGTCCATCTTCTTTCCTTTGTAGGGGATGCTACAGAGGTCGGATTGAGTCGATTTTCACGCCGTTAGGCTGCGATTGTCGACTCGAATCCATCCGTGCGGTCGGATTTGTCGTTTGACGCTCCGGATTGCGTCACCTAGTCCCTCAAGTGTTGATTTTCCTTGTATTGCATGTGGTGCTACAGAACTCCGATCGAGGCGATTTCAGAGGCGTTGGACTCTGATCGCTATCTTGATCAGATCCGTACGGTCGAATCATCAATTCGAGGTTCTGAAATAAATATCCTTCTCTCCTGACCATAGAAAGGATGCAATTAACCTAAATTATATACAACTACTCTAAATGTAGAATGATGTATGTTATGCAATATTTATAACATGAAATGTAAATCTAAAGCGTAGGAACATGTATGAATATGAATTTTACCCTCAATAATTGTGTCTACATCAAGGACGTGACTTTCTGCATCTATCGAAAGTGCCACCACTGCAGACGCAACAACCATCTGTAAGACAAGTGCTGGGAGAAGTTTGGGAGACCATCACGTGGGGCTACTAGCATCTCACGAGTGGACTTCCTAACTTATGAAGACCTAGAAAAGTTACGACCTTAGAGAAGACAAGACGACAACCATCATAGCGATGGCTACTTAGGTTGTCACAAAGACGACTTTGGATGTCGCAAAAGGCTTCACCTTTGACATGTTAAAGGAGAAGACCGAGGGTATAGTTCTTGAAGAAGAAAAGTGGTGGGGCGTCTAGCCTCACAAGTTGAAGACCAAGTCGTTGGCCTCCCGACCTTCGACTTGAGGGGCAGTGTTGGAACGTGGAATAAAGAGCCACGTGGCAGTCAGCAGGCCATGTGGACAGTCCATGTGGTAGCGTCTGGAGAGCCCAATAGGGTAGTTCGTCATGGGGTTCTAGAACCCAAGTTGGAGTCCTTTACTTACAAGTCAAAATTTCTATTTTTAGTAAGTGTGTTTTAGGAAAAGTACCTGGGATTTGATTTAATTAGAGAGATAAGATCTTTCGATTCCTACAATAGGGATATGTACTCTCTATAAAAGAGAGCCTTCCCTCGTAATCTTTTGAGTTAATAATTATATTTCCTATTCTTCTACTCCATTCCCTTTCTCTTCTTCCAACAACACCACCGTCGACTGATGGTAACACCATCATTTGTCATAATTAACTGAAATTGGTCAGAATCCAGTATTAAATGCTCCTAAATGATTGTCTGATGATCATAATTCCATACTGAACTAATTTAAAAAGATAGAAAAACGATGTTAATTTTGCTATTTTACCATTCCATCATTAATGCAGATTAACTAAGGGATTAATCAGGGGTTAATTAAAGGTTAAATGAATTTAAAAGACCAAGAAGTAGGCTTATACTGACTGAATTAGGTCTTCACCCACATTTCGAGGATTAAAATATTACTAAAAATTCTAATTATCAACCCCACTCAAATTGTAAGGGTTCTGGTTGAGATAAATTCAATTTAAATCTCCTAAAAATTATTGAAAAATATTCTAAAAGATTTGATATCTTCACTTTGACCATATGAACTCATTTTGACCAAAAACAGAGATTCAAATAGGAATTTGCCATAATTTAGATTTCTATGCAATTTACTCATTCAAGCGTGGTCAAAATCAAAATCTAAGTTCACCATTAGATTTCTTGGGTTCGAATTAGGTTAACACCAAAATTTGAATCCAATCATAGTCTATCTTGACCTAGTTTGCATTTCTACAATTAAAATCCTTATTTTTCACATCTAGACCCCTAGGTTTCAAGTTTCCTTACATTTATGCCCCTAACTGCTCATCATCTTAACAAAAATACCCCTGCCGCCATCTTCCTCATCTCCTTCTTCGCAATCTAAACAACATTTTCAAAACCCAAACCGTCGACTTCCAATCGAGGTTTTCATCTCGATATTCTCAATCAAATCCCTCCAAAATTGAAGGGATTGATTACAAGAAGATCCGCTTTCGATTGAGCAATGTCTTGAGACCTAATTTGTATCATAGAGCATCGACGAGCTCTCAAGAAATTCGAACATAGGTTGCCAATTTCGCGAAGAAACTTCGCGAATTACTTGCAATTGGAGGTCAATACCAACTCTATTTAAGCTTCTCCAACTTCCTACATTTTTCCCAGCCAAGTTTAGGCTAGAAAACCTTTTTCTTCCTCCTCTTCAGCCGCTCTCCGACTTGGCTCCAGCAACCTCACACACTCTTCCTTCGGTCACCTAACCATTAAATTAGGTGGTCCTACATCCTTGTCACGTTCATCCGCTGTTACGAACGCGTACCCCAGACGTATTTTAAGATGTCTGGGAGGTGACCCAGACATCGGACCAGACGTCTGGGATCAAATCCAGACGTCTGACCAGACATCTGGGATCGTTTCCAGATGTCTGTAAAACAGTTTTTTTTCGCACGAAAGATTCGTCTGCGCGCCTGTGCGCGCAGACCCGCGATTCCCCTCTCTCTCTGCGGCTGCAGACCTGCCGCGCTCTCTCTCCCTCCTCCTCGCGCGGCCTTAAAAGGCCACTCCTCCCCTCCCGTCTCCACCGTCTCCTCCTTCTTCTCCTTCAGCCAGTGAGCGTGAGCGCGAGCGCGAGGGCGGCAGCGGCGGCCGCAGTGAGCGCGGAGGAGGTGCGGCGTGCGAGAGCGGAGCTCTGCCGTGAGGGCGAGCTCGCCGGAGCGACGCGGAGAGGGACCTGCTGCGGTCTGAGCAGCAGACGCGCGAGGTACGACGCGGGCGGCGTCGCGAGCGGAGGCCGAGTAGCGGCCTGATTCTGGAAAAATTTCCAGAATCAGACGTCTGGGTTGATAGTCAGATGGCGAGGGAGACGTCTGGAAGCTCATACAGACGTCTGAAAGGTGAGTATTCCACCTTCTTCTTCCTTCCTGTCGACTGACCGTACTGAGGGAGGCAGTTGGCTGTGCGCAGGTTCGCTGATTCGCCATCCTTTGCGAATCAGACGTCTGGAAGTTGTGCCAGACGGCGGGAGTGACCTCCAGACGTCCTGGGTGACCATCGGACGTTTGGGAGCTAGGACAGATGTCCCCGCAGACTTCTGGACGTTTGGGAAACCACGCTGAACAGGTAATTCTCTGATCCACTGTTTAAGACGTCTGGAAGAAGTTCCAGACGTCTGATTTTGCACAGTATCGTCTTTTTTGACCCATTTAGGGCCCGTTCGGGTTCCGTTTTCCGCGATTCGAGTTGCGCTCTTTTCAGAATTAATTCCTCTACCCGTCTACAGTAGCTATACACTGTTTTGAGACACTCCTTGTGTTTGATCCTTGTGATAGGACCTCATTCCGTTGCAGTCTTGGGAGTCGCGGAGGCACGCGGGATTCCCGATCATGCCCCCATTACTCCCGTTGTACCTGGTAGAGTGGCTTAAGTTATTAAAATCTGTTAAAGTATGGAACCTTAGCTAGAATCTAGGACATTGCATGAATCCTAGGAATGAGAAATGTATGGAATGATCGCTCCTAGGTGTTGCATGAATCCTAGGGCTGGAAAATTAGATTGTATGATAGATCCTAGGATATGGCATGAATCCTAGGATGGAAAACTAGCGGAATGTATAATACTGCCATCTTGGAAAAATGAAAAGGAATATAAAGTTGCCTGTAAATTGAATTAACAGCTGCCTGTTATGAATAAAGAAACGTGGGTGAGAACATGGATTGTAAGAATGTGAAACTGGAAAGTGAAACCTGGATGTTTGAGTTAAAAGGATGGAACCCTACGGGGAATTAGGAGTGGAACTCCTGGAAAGAGAAAGGAATGGAACTGAGATGTTGTTCGTACTGTCTCTTGGGTACGCAGTACCAAGGGAAGTACCTGTACCTATTTAGTGCAGAGTGGGGCCAGCCACCCCAGGGACCCGGGGTTAGGATTGGCCGCTCTGTACCGACTTGCTGGCCCTCGTGTACGTAGTACCGAGGAGAGCTACTAGTGTTAGGAGAGTACTAGCTACCCCACGGGCCCCGGGGTTCTGTTAGCCTCCTTTACCGACTTGTTAGGTCCACTAGGGCAAACCAAGGTAGTCGGGCGAGGGTGCGCGGACTGTGGAGGGGAAAGGCCCCGGTTTGGTTACTGTGGAGGGGTTGGACCCCTGTTACTGAGAGGGTTCTGCCCTGGTTCCGTGCTGTGCTTTGGGCGCACCCGTTAACGGAAACGACTGACCGCGTGCCAGTGTGGGCTAGCTACCTGTGCGTTTATCGTGCGTGCCGTAGTCACCGTTACGTCTGTCAGTGACCTTGGGGTGGTTGACTGAGGGTAGGATCACCACGGGGGACTCTCCCGGCCAGGAGAGCACCACGTGCTACTTCTACTTTTGGAAAAGACTGCAATCAAGATCGTTCCCACGAGGACATTCGAGATCAAGTAAAGGATCTGAGAAATAAATGAAATAGTGAGAAAATTTAAAGATGTGAATAAAGGAAGTAATAGAACATAACAGCTACTGTACACTCTACTGTTGTCTTTAGTTAGTTTGCCACTCTACTCAGCGTTTTGCTGACGTGTTACACTCGTTACCTTTTTCAGGATCAGGTGTTGAGCAGCCAGGGTCAGCGGCTGCAGAGGACGCTGGGCTGAGTAGGGTCCAGTAGAGTTTACCACAGTCTTTTGTACCTCTTTTGTTTCTGTTATAGTGAGTAGTTTTGTTTCCGCTGTACTTTCTTTACCTGCAGTTCGTGTTATATGATAAATGTTGTTCTACTGTTGTGGTGGTACCTACTGTAGTAGTTTCTTTCCTTACTGCTGTACTTTCTTACTGTTAGTTATATTCATGCTGAATGTGGTTTATTTTACTGTCTTTTGGTTACTTCCTCGTTGGACGACTAGGTCTTGGGATTAGTCGAGTCGGTCCGGTTCTCGTGTCTCGTAGGGACTCGGGAACCGGGTCGTTACATCCGCTCTTCATCGGCCATAGCAGGGGCTCCTATCTCCTCTTCTTCCTCGCCGTCTACCCCACTGGAGATTCTCATCTTCCTCACCTTTGGCCGGTCAATGCTAGAAGCATCTCACCTCCCTTCACCACCCTAAGCTCCCTAACCTCTTCCTCTCCTCCTCTAGAGTTTTTCTCCGCCCTTAGTTCAAGTTCACCCACTACCAACACCGATCCACCTCCGTCTTCTCCGCCTCCGACATGAATTGCGGTGAGCTCACGTCGACGCTCCACACCACCAAATAGCGTGCAACCGCTTCCATAAACTCCGCCTCACCTCAGAGATCAAAATCCATCAACTTATTGTGGGCTTTGATCGCTCCAACTGTTGGCTAAACACCACACCTCGCCGTCATCAACATCGACTTCGGCCGACCATCTCACACGCTCATTCATCAAATTCACACCACCACCACACTTGACAAGCTTCGGCGATGCTCCTAAACGTCTTAATTTGGGCCAATAGGCCATATTCGTGATTGCTGGTTTCGTCATCTCCGGTTGTCATCTCTGATGCCATTCAACTACCATCTGACCATAATCCACCTCACCACCAACCTCCTCAGGCACGGAATCCCTCCATCAACTCATCTGGGCCCTCAATTGAGTGAACCCATCACAGCAGTAGCCACAATCAAGCCCAGTAACCTTTCGCAGTTGCAGCAAAGGAAGAGTGTGGGAGATAATCCCATGTCGTTAAAAGAAGATTTGGAAATCTCTTCATAAGGCATTTCATGCATCTGCTGTTTGCCCAAGATCACGAGGGGTTGGGTCCCTCTCACACCTCATGCGCTCCTCACCCGTGCTCATGCCCCGTGGGTCTGGTCCTTGGTTCGGTCTGAACTAGGTTTGGTCTGATTTGATCTGATTCTGTAGAGAGGGAAAGGTCCGAGCATTCTGAGAGAGGGGTGATTTTGCCCTTGGGATTCGTGCTGGGCCTAAGGACTTAGGCAAAACTTGTGAAGGATGTTGGCTTGGGAACTTTAAGCCATCTGAGGCTTAACTAGATCATCTGATCTTGGGAATTATTGAGATTTGGCTAAGTGTTCGAGGCATTTGAGATTTGGTCTAATCTTGAATTGAGAGTAGGCATTGAGCAAATAATTGGTATTCTTAACTACCATCTTTTTGGGCTTTATATATCTCTCTGTGTTATTTTTTATTTTTTGTCCATTGACTCTGACATATATTTTGGTACTCGTTGAATACAACTTTTCATATATATGTTGAGTTTTGATTGATTATTGTACTCATTGTCATATCATTTGATTAGTTGATTGAATTGCAATACTTGCTCCCTGTGAACGACATCGGAATTCACGTTTTTTCGAGCTTTTACAAATATAAGTGTTATGCTTTTATCGCCTATACTACGATGCATCTCTTTTCTAAAACACGATAGAAGCGCTTCAACACCGATCACCATCAATAATGTAGCTGGCTTCCTGTGACAATCACATAGGGCTGTCGACCATCAGGCTGCCCCTCTTGATTTACGTGCCATATAGCCCACATGGGAATATTTTCCCATGCACAAGGAGCCTCCATGCTCTGAACTATGTTGATTCTTGACAATATGGTTTCAAGGAAACAAAATTACCTTTTCTTTCGGAGATGTGATTTTCAGCACTTGTGACCGTTATCCATTAATCTAGATGAAGCTGCATGTAATCAATGTAAATCCTGACAGAGGGGGGGTGAGATCGAGTGTGATACAAAATAATGTGGAATAAAGTATAACAATCACACAAATATGTAATCTCACAAGTATACAATGATTTTTAGGTGAAAACCTAACCCTGGGTAAAAACTACCACATAAACCTCTCGGTTTAGGATTTTCCAATCGACCTAGTCGATCAAATCCATTATCCAAACTACTTAAACGAGGGTAGTTCAAGCTCAATACAACCATGCTACTTTGAACTGAGGGTA
Source organism: Thalassia testudinum (assembly GCA_037157565.1). Taxonomy (NCBI): domain Eukaryota; kingdom Viridiplantae; phylum Streptophyta; class Magnoliopsida; order Alismatales; family Hydrocharitaceae; genus Thalassia; species Thalassia testudinum. The sequence continues at coordinate 143,188,738 of JAZHRO010000036.1, forward strand.
GCATACCTTAAACCTCTCATCTTCACGTGGAGTATTTTGTCTCGTGGTGGAGACGGGAATTCGCAAAGTGAATACCTAAATAAAACTAAATTACAAATATCCTTTAGAGCCACAAAGTAAATATATTAAACTTAGCTACTATAGGCAAAAGATACTTCCCTAAGATAGAAGTGCGTCAGTTAGTAACGCGGTGTGCGTGATCCATGCAAGACACAAGAACGCTCTCATATGCGAAGGCGGGAGAGCGGGTACACAGCTAGGATGATACTCTTAGATGTGTAGACTAAAGCTTGGAGAGCAAGATGACTTCTAAATGATTTTTCTTCACTTGGACTCAATATGATGTGGAAGTAGTATGTCAAGGTGTGTTGAACAAAGGAAGGGTCCTCCTTTATTTATAGAGGCCCTATGAAGGGTTTAGAAGGCCTTGGAAGGCTTCCATAGTCGTTGGGAATAAATCACAGGAGATCAAGCCAAAATCACAACGAAATCAGGGCCATTTATGATTCTGACATGGTTATCAAACGTTTGGATTTAAGGTCAGACATTTGGGTCTTCGTTTGATCTAAAGGTTGGTCGTCTGATCTATAAGAGTTGATCATCTGGATGGTGTTGGATCAAGACGAACATCCAAGAAGGTGTTTTAAGTCGTCTGGGAATTAAATCAGACGTCTAATTCTAAGATGGATTAGTTCCTGTTTTGACAAGATCAAAACAGGGTTCTAGGTAATTTAGGTCAGACGACAGGTCGATCATTTGACAAAGTCTCTGGACGTTTGGAAAGAGAAATGTCTATGGGACTTGATTTCCTAAGGTTCAAACAACTATTAGGTCCAACAAAAGTAGATTTGGGTCAGATCTTAGCCTAACGTCTATTTATTAGACGTCTAGGAGGCTCTGCGGATGTCTGTAAAGTGTTATAAATATGATTGAAAGGAAATCTTGGAATATCATGTTCTGATAGTCCAATGGTTCTATTGTTGGGCGTTTGTCAAGGTCATCAGACGTCTTCTAAGACATTTAAACTATAGACTGGTCGTCTGAAGGTAATAAATAGACTACTGAGTCCAGCCTAAGTGTTTGGAAGTCTATACAAACTATTAGACGTTTTAAAGTCCAAGATCAGACGTCTAAAGTTCAGATTGGATGTTTGATCAGGCTGTCTAGTTTCTATTTTGGTTTTCTAAGTGATTTCCAAGATTGTCTAAGATGGTCTAAGTATCCTAAGATAGTGTAAATATTTTTAAGACTATAGGTATGTTACTTTGGGCTCTTTAACATGTAATCTAAGAAAATAAAGAGCAAAGAACAGAAATAAGTACAAGGAATAAGACAACAGGACATCTATCATATTCTTCTTATCTTCAAGTTCTCGCTCCACATGAAGCTTTGTCTCTATGTTTTCCTCCATCAAGCTCCTCTAATATGCCATAGGTGCAAGTTTGAGCTCCTTCACATTTGATTCCATTTGCATTTATCCTGAAATCTTAAACTCAATGCAAATGTTAAGTACCAAGCGTTTTGTTATTATCAAAATCAATGATCGTGGTACCCTTGCACCAACAATCAAGACTTGTGGATAGAGCACTGATGTCATGTTCTTCTAGGATAATTGTCTTGGCATCATAGCTTGATACATATGCTTTAGTACATGGCTGAGAGGCATTGGAACTATACTTGTAGAGATCATAACAATTAATGGCACTGTGATTTGCTTGCCTGCAAAGTTGACAAATAACACCTGCTTGACTAGTTGATTCATGACATTTAACTCCATGTTTGTATAACCCTCGGCCGAAAGGAGGTTGTCCATTTAAAAAAGGTCATCTTCAACTAGGTTGAGTAAACTATTGAGTGCAAGCTGTTGATATGTAATGCCTTGATAGCAGTGTTGGAGTCGTTGAATGAAGACTAATCCTTTGTTTTGAGCACAAGACTATCATGTTGAATGAAGGAAAATTTCAGTTTTTCAAAAGTGGGAAGTGATTGTCTAGTAGTCACAGTGGTGATAAACATCTTATAGTCTTCCTTTAAGCTAGTGAGACAATGCATAACTTTATCTGTGTCACTAATGACATGACCAACTAGAGCAAGTTCATTGCATACACAACATTTTGCACCTACACCGACGGTCCGTAACCGTCGGATAAGTCAAAATGACCGTCACTGTAAGTCTAAAGAGCTATTCTGATGGTCATTTAAGCTGTTCTCTTAAGAGGTGTTGCTGTAGGGTATACCAATGATGAAAATTATCGATGTTATACCTAGGGCTACAACGACGGTCATGTTTTTATAAGCCTCCGATTTTCTGACTATGCCAACAGCGATGCTTATGACCGTCAATATAGACCTATAGTGTTAACAAAAGCTTTTGTCAATGTAGTGCATAAGTCTTTTCCAACGGAAAAATCATTGGTAAAATTGTCACTATAAATAAATAAGATATTACCCTACATGAAACTTATATTAACTCCTATTTCTGTTGATGTTACCGTCAATGTAATTCGTTGATGAATATAAAAAATATATATCTATAGTGTATCATCATTGAGACATCCCTGTATTTAATACCTAATGTTTATTATTAATCATGCATAAATATAACTTCCTCTTCTTATAAGATCAACTAAGTATATGAACAAATAATTAAAGTCACAAATCATTCAATTAAAATAAGATATTTTAGAAACATCAAGCATTAATAACAAAGAAAAAGAATTTTAATCATCAACAAATATTTCCGTTAACTTAAAATACATAAGTTTTATGAGTGTTATTTGTGCAAAAAATTTTCAAATACATACTCTTATTCGAAATGATATATACAAAAAAAAATGAAAAAATAATTCTTCACTTGAAGTGATCTTCAAATCCCTAACCTCCATGAATGCCACTAATCCTTGCATCTCCTAAGAAAAAAATTAAAATTAAATATCATTATTGAAAATGCTCAGAAAGAGGATAAAAAAAATAATTACCAAATAAAATTAAAGCCAAGTAAGAAACAAACACCTGATAAGCATGAAACTAAATTGGTATTACATAGATCAAAATCATAGGCATCTAGATTTATATTCATAAACCAACTTTATGCTAAAAGAGAGTTCTTTCTACCACATATCATTTTCGAAGTGTTTACATGCTCAATAATAATTTAGAAAGCATAAATTTACATAGGATGAAAGAAAGTAACTTCATACCATTGCAATAAAAGTTAATGCTAACTTCATGACAAAAATTCATACTAGAAAATTATATGGCCAACTACCTGTTGTAGTTCATTAAAAGAAAGTGTAGCTAACAAAATGTGTTGGAGAACCTTTACCAAAAAGGAAGCAACTAATGTATATATACTCTTAGGAAATGAGCTTATCATCCTATTTTAAACTTGAAGTAAAATCAAAGTGAAGTATAAAAGTACAAATCTTCATTGAGATTCTTGACTCCAAGAAAGTTTCAACTAGTATAAAAGTCGGTCATTATTTTTATACAATGATGCTATTAGCAAAGATTTCGACATAGCTGAGACAACCCAATGTAAAAACTTAAGAAAAGGAAAGAAATTGAAAAATAAGGGAAAAATTACTTCTATGAAATAAAATAAGCTATTTCATTGATAAAGTAGGTCATCTTTGGGAGTGCAACAAGGGATCCTAAGAATTGAAGAAAAATAAGGCAGCTATCAGGATTATCTGAAACCCAAAGGTAACCGTGATAGTTTAAAGTGATTCCATTTAGAAGATTAGAAGGATTATATAAAAGAACAGACCTTAAACATAAATTATTTATAATTTTGTTGCACTTCGTGACTGCATCCTTGAATAACCTCCCATTGTTGTGTTTATGATAAAAAATTTCATGAAACATAAAGATTAAAAAATGGATGCTTTAACTTGAAACTAAAGAAAAGATGCACAAATTGGGAATTAAACTCGGGTTGTGCCGTGGAAGGGTACTATTCTACCACTAAACCATTGGTGCTATTCATGTCTCATGAACCTCAATTAATACAGACTAGGAGTGGTAAGAAAATGAATAATATTGAAGTTCCTCCTAATAATTTTTTTTGAAAAAGAAATTTCAAAGAAATTAAGAAGCAATATGGGGAGATAGGCACGCATGTACATGGTGGGTGCATGTAGGATCATGTGTGGGTGCATGTGCGAATTGTAGTGCATAGGTTGGTTTGCTGCAGTGTGCTTACATGGAAGTTTTGTTGATATTTGACATGAGAAACTACAAAAAAAGCTAACATAACCAACATGGGAAACCAAGAACAATTGAGGATCTATCATTACTTCCTTAAGGAGCTCTCGCCTGGGAATGTCACCCTTTCCTATTTCATGCCATTTCAGTTACACCTACCATTTCAAGCATTGTGAGGATAGGATACAATTCTTGAAATTTCATGGTCGTGGGAGATCTAATTATATATGTTCAAGTTGTATCTTTTAGATGCACATCCAAAGAAAAGTTCAAATATATTGTAAAAGCTTTCCATTGTAAAAAAAAATGCAAATCAATGCGTACCTTCTTAGTGTGGTTGCCAAAATCAAAGTAAGGTCTAGAGTAGATGAGCAATCCCATAGATGGCTTGAGTTCCGACAAGTCAATTAAGCTCCTCATAGGAAATATACATCTTCATGACATCTCGAAACATATGAAGCATATGGAAAGGATTAGCAAAATTGGGATAATAAATTATTGATTCAATCATGCCTTGAGATTCTCTGGTTCCTTCCTTACAACGGTCCATTGCTTGTTAAAAGATATAACCATATGACTAGAGTTATAATCAAAATACAAAATTGGAAAGGAAATACCTTCGATGCTAATTGAGATATGCAAAAGAATGGAATACTTGGGAATCTAAATATATTCCAGCCATGAAATGTTCAACCCAAATTGTTGGTGGATATGTGCAGAGATGTGAACAAGCAAAAATTCATGTTTATGAAAAGCAAGTCCTATTGTAACACTAATGGATACTCATCTTTGGTTTATTCTGAATTTAAGTATTTCTCCTCTTCACTTTTTGTGACAAATTCGTACTTTAAAATTTTGTAAGATTTGGGATTCATATCCACTGAGGTAAGAGCCACCATCAACCAATCAAATGTTTTATATGTGACTTGCAATTGTAGAGAATCATATTCAGATATGGATAAAAAGAACAAAGAAAGAAAAAATGGGAATGTTCTTTCATTTTGTAGATTTAGTTCCACATAACCATTTGTGAGAGTTCATGGTATGGCGCAAACTAGACATGCGGAAGCATGAGGATACAAGAAATTATTTTTGTGAAAACAACACTAAAAGTTTATGGATGCTTAAAGACAGTTTAACATTAACTTACAAGTGTCAATCATTAACATTAGCTTCTGTTACGACTCGGTTCCCAGATCCCTACAGGATCCGAGATCGACTCGCCTCGACTAATCTCAAGATATAGTCGTCAAACGAGAAATAACCAAAAGCAAAAAATAATATCACATTCACACATGTATTATAACTAAGTAGAAGGAAAAATGAAACAATAAAGGAAAGTAGAGCAACTGTCTCAAAATAGTACATGCCACCACAACAACAACAGAAAGTAATAATAACAGTAAAATAGATATCTATTACTCACTATAACAACAGAAAAATGAAGAGTTGGAAAGAAATGACTACGGCTGGGCTCGGCTGGGCCCAGCACCTTCTGCAGCCAGAAACTCGGGCTGTTAAACTCCTGGTCTTGGATAGGGTTACGAAAAGATAGAGTCAGCGAATGCTGAGTAGAGTGGTGTTTACATTATTTATGTGCAAGTAAAGTAAAACAATCAACTAGATTTTCATTCTCATTTCTATGTATCTCATCTTTGTATTTTTGGTTCATTTATTTCACAAGGATCCAAGTATTTGTTGATATTGCTTGTTTCTCGTGGGAACGATCTTGATTGCAGTCTTTTCCGTGGTGTAGAAGGTACACATGGTGCTCTCTTGGCCGGGAGAGTCCTCCGCGGTAGTCTTACACCTAGTCAACCACCCTGAGGTCATTATCGCGTCGAAGTGGTGACTACGGCACGTATGATAAGCGCACGGGTAGCTACCCCGCACTGACACGCGGTCAGTCGTTTCCGCTAGTGGGTACGCCTAAGGTACAACATGGAATAGTATAGGGTCTTGCCCTCTCAGAACAGGGGTCTCACCCCTCCACAATCCACGTACCCTCATTCGACTACCTCGGTTTGCCCAGCGGGCCTAACAAAGTCGGTGTAGGGTGGCCAGCTTAACCCTGGGCCCCGTGGGGTGGCTAGCTCCCTCCCTACACTAGTAGCACGCCTCGGTACCACGTACGCGAGGGCCGACAGGAGTCGGTGTAGAGTGGCCAATCCTAACCCCGGGTCTCAACTCAAGGGTGGCTAGCTCTGCTCTACACTAAATGAACAACTGTGCTCCTTGGTACCACATACACAAGGGCCAACTCACTTCCTGTTTACACACGGAATTCCTTTTCATATCCAAGAGTTCTCCTCCTAATTCCCCATAAGGTTCACGCACCATATTCGTTCCATTTATTAGTATTCAGATCTCATGGTTCATAACTCGTTCCTCATCCATATACAGGCAGCTTGTGTTTTCATAATTCAATTCTCAATCACATACATGCAACTTGTGGTTTCACAGTTCAATTTCTCATTCACATACAGGCAACTCATATTTTAACATGCATCTTAAGTAAACAGATTAGCTCAACCATTCTCATTTGTTTCTACCCTAGGGTTCATGTTTCATCCTAAGGTTTCTTCCACAGTTCAATTTCTCATTCACATACAGGCAACTCGTATTTTTAACATGCAGCTCAAGTAAACAGAGTAACTCAACCATTTTCATTTATTTCTACCCTAGGGTTCATGTTTCATCCTAAGGTTTATTCAAGTATTCTAAACATACTCTTTCATTGTGTAAATCTTAATGTTATAGTAAATCACTCTACCGGGTATCATAGGAGGAATGGGGACCCACACTGCAGATCTCGCCGTCTTCGCGGGCTCGAACATGCCACCGGCTAGTAACTTGTACCAGTGACTATTTTACATCAGATGAGCTCAAAACAGTAAGTACTAAACACGAACACGTAGAGAAACTCGAGTGGAAAATAGTGGTACTTCGTTTGCGGAAAATCAATTCCGTTTGGGCCCTGAACAGGCCAAAAACATGGTTATTGTCCAAAATCAGACGTTTGGGACTAGTCCCAGACATCTTAAAAGACATCAGATCTTACCTTGTGTTTCGTGCGATATTCTTAGACGTCCGGATCCCTCCGCGACCATCTGGGGGCAGCTCTAAACGTCGGACAAAGCCTCCGGTCATCTAGAAGTACTTTCGGACGTTTGGCGACACGTCAAACATCCAGAATCATCTTGAAGTGCGCACCCGACTCCTTCCCGATGCTTTGCACCTGCACGCAGAGCATAGACCCCATTTTAGCTCCTGCATGAGTCTGCATGGGCAGATCTCGTGCAGCACGACTTACCTTAGCACCCAACGTGCTTTTAGACGTCCGGCTCCAGTCTCGGACGTCTTGCTGCCACTGCGAACGTCTGGTCGATGCTCCAGACGTCTGATACTTGAACTTTTCCAGTACTAGAACCTCCTCTGCGATGTTGCTCTCCTCGTAGTGCCACCCGCAGTAGCTTCAGCAGCTGCAGAGGGCTGGGAGGCCGCCTCCCTGAGCCCCTCTTCCTCGTGCGCGTGCTCGCCATTGGCCACGCAAGCTCCACCGAGCTCCCTTCGAGCTTCGTCGATCTTCCATCGAAGCTTCCCCAAGCTTTCGCCAAAGCTCCTCCGAGCTTCGTGCGAGGCTCTCCGACTTCACACGAGCTCCCCGAAGGTCCATCGACCTTGGTCCTCCTCTCTCACGCTCTCCCTCTCTCTCCTCTTCGTTTTCTCTCGCTCACCCACTCTCTCACTCTCCCTCGCCGACCCTTGCTCGGCCTCGCTCCTCCTTGCCGCGGCTGCATGGGGAGGATGGCTGGAGGTGGTGGCTGGTGGTGAGGGGTGAGGGTGGTGAGGAGAGGGGGGTTTAAATAGGGAGGTTTTAGGGTTCGGGTGTTAGGGTTTCGGGTGAGAGGCGATAGGAGAGAGAGAATGTCCGTGCGTTGCGTGCGTGCAAAGGGAAAATAAGTTTCGATTTTTCCCACTTTCAGATGTCCGGGCCTGTGTCCAGACATCTGGACAGACGTCTGACTGAAACTCTAGACGTCTTATCCGACTAAAAAGGCAACGAGTTATTTCAGCTTCCAAGTGCTACTCCAAATTCTAGATACAAAAGGATTTAGCAAATTGACTCTTAAACACTCAAGCAAGGGTGGGATCACAGTATAAGTTGAAACATGGACCCACTCTCATCTTATTTTATTTCTTAAGTTAGAATCTAGGTAGCTGCCAAATTTATATTTTAGCAATGGATCACTTTTGTCAAGTAACATAGAAAAGATGTATCTAGCTTTACCAATTTCCTCCCGCTATTTCCTAAATATTCATTTACAGTTACAACATTTTGAGCATAAATCAATGGCAAATAGCAATAACCCCTAATCTAGCACTTTTTGATGTCCATTGCAATCAAGGAAATATTTCTTGGAACAAATTCCTTTGAAAGTGAGTGCAAAGTGTTGAAAGCAAAACCAATAGAGTTTAGGAAAAACCATACCACACGATAAGGTGAAACCCTTAAGCACAATTTATCAGTCACTTAGCTGTTTATATTTTAGCAATGGATTGCTTTTGTCAAGTAACATAGAAAAGATGTATCTAGCTTTACCAATTTCCTCCCTCTATTTCCTAAATATTCATTTACAGTTACAACATTTTGAGCATAAATCAATGCCGAATAGCAATAACCCCTAATTCAGCACTTTTTGATGTCCTTTGCAATCAAGGAAATATTTCTTGGAATAAATTCCTTTGAAAGTGAGTGCAAAGTGTGGAAAGCAAAACCAATAAAGTTTAGGAAAAGCCATACCGCATGATAAGGCAAAACCCTCAAGCACAATTTATCAGTCACTTAGTTACACAAAGCATCATGTTTATCGGTCTGAAGTTTGCTTTAGTAGGAACCTTTTTACCCATTTCCTTAAATTACAATTAGAACCTTCTTTAGTAGCATTTCTTAGTGTTCTCTGCTTCGTTTTGTTCTAGTGCTTTATATATCTAGCAACTAATGAGCACAAAATCTAAAAGGAAAAAAGCACTTTCTAGTGCTTCATATATCTAGCAACTGATGAGCATGTAATCTAAAAAAGAAAAAAGCAAACAGCTCATATTTGTATTTGTAGCCAACCTGAAGAGAGGAAGGACGAAAAGCATATCTTAATCAAAATGTGAGGTAGTTACATCTATTAATTTGCACAACATATCATTATTTGCTTAATCTCCAAACTTTATCTAAGCAAGCAAACATAAAGGAGCAAATCTCAATAATAGTGTTTAATTCATAAGCATTTTCACTGCATATCAGCTGCCAAGTGGCCATCATTGCATCTTTAGCAATTGGCATGTTGTGAAACCTCAACCGAAACAAGACAAAGCTTAAGCAAGATGAAACTTCAAGCAAGCGCATTTTGTAGACATCAGCATCAAATTAATAAGTCCAAGAATGAATCCAAGAGACAAAGGTGAAGGAATGGGGAGCTTACATTCCTTTGCTGCCAGCAAGGGCCTCTTTTGTAGGATCAAAGAGATTCCAAATACAAAGTCACGGCTTCAATGATCGGAACAAAGAAGAGATTTCAAATACCTTCTTGTCTTTAATGATCTAATCAAATACAAACCCAAACAAAGGAACAAGTAAAAGACATTGATAGAGAGACATAAATCGAATGAGAGAGAGATTGATAAAGAGAAAGATCAAGTTAGAAAGATAAAGCAGGAGAGATCTAATCAATAGAATATGTTATTATGGCCAGTAGCCATAAATTCCTATAATGGCATTTATCACTCCAATCTATATAAGGATCATGTACCCATTCTATTAGGAAATTACAATGTCATATAAAAATGGCAATGACAGTACATTGAGAATATGATTAGATAAAATAAAATTAATGTTGTTAACAGGCAAAGTATGCCTCTTGAAATGATAAAAATACCCCAACGTGGAGGGAAAAGCAACACAGATGATTTAGAATTATGATGTTTATGATTCAATTTTAATTAGTAACTAGACTTATAGACAAGAAACCATTGCTCATTTTAGAAATGATAATAATACAAGCAAACGGATATTCACCCTTGGCTTCAATGTATTTGGTCGAGATTTTGGGGTTCCATTGAGACTAACAGGGGATTAGAAATGTTGTAAGCAGGTCCTATCCTTTCCAACCAAATAGTCAAATAACTGCTTAAACCTTTGCCCATTCTTCTGTGGATCTGAACAGAACAACCCCTTGTCCTCTATGACTTAGCCAAAATGCACTCCAGAGCTACTCCTTGTCCAAATGATCAATAAAATCAATAGCATAACTATTTCACCCCTCTTGGGCAAAATTCATGTAAAGAAAGGGTGCCTGATATCTTCCATATCTACCATGCACATGGATAACCAAATTCTGAAACTCCAATTGTAAACATTATGAAAAACTGCTAGTTTTGCTTTGGTTTGAACACCAATTGTAGTTTGTATAGAAAAGAAAATAGTATCTACTTGAATATTTTTGCTTTGATATATATATTTTTATGTCACTTGGAAAAATCTCTTAGTATCTATTTTTTTAGAAGTTGCAGAATCTCAGGTTAATCAACTCCGCCTTGAGGCCTAAGACTGTATGATCATGGGAGGATGGTTGGCCTTAGCCTCCCTTATTCTTAAATCTATTGATTTGGTCGTTTACTGTGTTTTTATGAAATGTACATCATGTCCTTTTCAATTTTCCCATAAAAATCGCTTGTTTCCATTTTGCTTCTAAAGGAATGGATGACCACTAGCTAAGGTCATGCTTTTATTACCATATAAACACTAAGATAGTAAAAGATAGCCCGCTTATAGATGCAATTTTTCTATTAATTTTGTAGTGCTACAGGTTCTCTATCCATTATCATAAAAATTCTTAGGGATTGTGAAATTCCGATGTTTTAGTAACATTACAAATTACTCATATGGTGGCATAGAGCAGGCCTACCCATTTTTCTTAAATTCAATTGAATTTAGTTTGTTAACTTAGGTTAATGGATTAATTTCAGAATTTAGATCTTCTTTCTTTCTTTATTTCTTCAAATTAAAATTTTAATAAGCTCCTCTTTTCATCCAGAAATGATGCAAAAAGATTTGATATGACTATAGTGCTTGTCATCCAGAAATGAACATATCTTATGAATTATTGAATTGGGCAGCACTCCAATCATTTGAAGCTTGAACTCAACCTTTTCTTATCTTCATTGTGTCTTCAATTTCAGGTATGACCTAAGCAAAGAACTCTAAAGGGACTGTTAGCTGCAATTATAAAGAACATGGGGATATATAAATGGCAGCAATTTTTTTTGTTTGAAAAGGTAAAGCAACAGTAGGTTCAATAGTAGCAGCGGTAGGTTCAACAGCAGTCGCAGCAACAAGAGGTTTAGCAGTTGTTGCTGCTAAAAAAGACTTTTGAAGAACATGCCTCTACAAAAGGCGAGCTCTTTAAAAATGACCGAAGGAGGCATGTAACTTGCCTCTACTAGAGACGAGTTATGTAGAAAAAAGTTAACATCGCTACCTTTTCCTTGAGTAAGGAACAAATCTTGCCTTTACTAGAGGCGATTTTTATAGATCTCGGATATGGTAATTAGGGAATATTAATCTCTAATTACCTTATCAAGGAAAATTCTTCACCATAAAAAACCCTAGGCTTGCAAAAGCCTTACCAATCAAACCTTATTGAGGTCCAAATCAAAATCCAAATGCAAATGTAATAGAGTGCAGATTTGAACAAAGAAATAGACCCAATCAAGTTACCAATGTCTATAAATTGAGCATCATTTGATAATGTAAATCATTTGTTTCTTGATTAATGGAAGTCATGCATTAAAAAAAAAACATGGATCTAGATTGCTACAGGGGAAAAATGAAATGTTGGAATCCAATTTACATAGTGAAAGGGGAGAATTTCTACAATATGAAATAAGCAGAAGGAAAATTCACCTTTTCATGCTTCCAAGTCAAAATACAAGGAAGGACTGGGGAACTTCTGCACGTTAAACTAGATCAAACTTTGAAGGGAAATAGTTCACCTGGAATTCAAAGAAAGAGCAAGCAAGAGTAACATCTAATAATACTCAAGCCCTCATCACCTCCTCATCTCTATGCCTGAAGTTCAGAAATCCATTATAATGGTTGTTGTGGCTGGCACACTTTGGTGCATTTGGAGGAAGCATCAAGTAGTTCAACCCGAGGCAATGCTTTTAATTATTAGCATAAGGAAAGATTCATCGAACATATATCTAATCAAACACGTAAAAGGTAGATCACAAGCAGATTCATTACTACTAGCAATGGTATTGAGTAAACTTCAGTATGGAAGATATTGTCACCAATTCAATCAGAAAATAACTATTCCTATTGAAATTATGTAAAATTGGTATATAGAGTACATGTCAAAATCATCATTTAACAAGTTCATCGATTCTACTTGTACCATGATTGAGATGAACATGACAAAGCATGATATCAATAATTATTTAGAAGGTAGTTCCTGTTGATCTCATGGAAATAAAAAGAGGACAAAAAAAGTAATTTGGCATAACAAAGAGCTATAGGAGCTAGAGAAAAAAAGGCAACAAAGGAAATATTTCTGGAGAAGACATTCATCTCTTAAGTACATCATATGCATATAAAGTGTTTCATGCTCCTACTCTCATGCCGATAGTTAAGCAGTGGGGGTGCTTTGCTTCACCGTGTAAGTAGGGTACTCTTTCCCATCATCTATTCTTGTCATCTAGTCACTAGCATCAATGAAGGCTGAAGTGAAAGCCAAGGCCGATCCAGCAAAGATTGTTTTGGAAATGTTCCAGCATGTGAGAACTTAAGAATCATATTTTTGATCTCATGAGATCTGATCGAACATAGATCTAAAGAAAGGAAAAGACCAAATCGAGTTACTAAAGTCTATAATCGAGCGTCAACGATTAGACTAAATCTAATTAAGTAAAGAAACAAACATCAATAGAGAGAAGTAGAGAGATCTAATGAGAGAGAGAGAGTTAGAGAGATCTAATAGATTGCAGATCTAATCGAGGGAACAGTGAAAGAGATTGATAGAGAGAAATCGAGTGAGAGAGATCGAGTCGAGTGGGAGAGATCTGATCGAGAATCTGATCGATAAAACGATGAGAGGTCGAGAAAGAGAGGGATCGAGTTGAGTATAGATTTCAAAAACCTTAAAAGAGAAAATCTTAGCGTGAGATCATATTTGAGTGAGAATTGATCCAAAACCCTAAAAAAGACCTCCGCCTTCAATGATCTCCAACAACGGTAGATCAGAATGTGAGAGATCGAGAGCTTTAACTAACTTGAGTCGACGAGAATGCGGAGCTTGATCAGGGGTGACAACTTTGAGGTCTAAGAATGTGAGAATGGTGGCAACTTCAAGCTCAAAGGTTGATAGGAAAGAAGCGTCGACCTCGAGATCTGAGGTCAAGGAGATTTGAACTTGATAAGGAAGAAGCGTCAACTCAGATCTTTGAGGTCGAGGAGCTCTAAGCTTGATCAGTGGCGTCACTTTGAGGTTGGGGAGATGCAGCGCCACTTTACGGTCGGTGTCGATCTGAGGGTTTAACCAAAGGGTCAAAGTGAAAGAGAGACATTTGTCCCCATGATTTTGCTTTTTCCCTAAAGTTGCCCGCTGGAGTAGTATGGAAAATTAGCAAAATCCTACTCATATTGAGATTAGTCAAATCCTTTATCCATACCAATCCTATTTTTCCATTACATTCTCTTGTTGAGATATGGAGATAGAAAAAAGCAAGACTTAATGCATTTTCAAAAAAAAAAAAAAAACGAAAAGCAACATTGAGAAACCTTTCTAATTGTAAAATCCAGTACATTCATAACTACATACTAAAAATCAAATGAGAAAAGGTAGAGCTTTTTTTACGGCAAGGCCAAGTGATTTATATTCTTTTTCCTTTAGCAAGCACGGATTGGATGAACTGCCAACAAGAAATAAAACTAACCTGCAACCTGGACTCTATGTTACAACTAACTGCCACGTCTCAGACCTTCAGATTTTTATTGGGTATCCCAATAAAAATCAATGCTTATCATTTGGGAAACAATAAATTTCAATACCTTCTTTATTTGGAAAAAAAAACATGACTAGCAATAAGTTGCCAGGCAATATAATGGAGTTAGGTGGGTGAATAATCATAAGACCAGTTAACAATATCGGCAACTCTCGTTTCATTAGTTCATTTAAAAAAAAAAACAAAACTCTTGTTTCATTTGAACAGTGCATAAGCCAAAAAAGAAAAATCAAATGGCTATGGGCATGGGCAGGCAATGAGTGGAAATAGCCGAAAACTATAGACAGATGTGCTAACCAGAAAAGGGAATCTCTACGTATTGAACATAGGAAAGACACAAATTACACAAGCATGCTTAATCATGTTTCAAAAGAGCTGAATGTGCATCCTTTGTTGGGGATTCCACTTTGCAAATGGAGTTTGTTGTTTCAATTAAAACAAAAGAAACTATAGTAGTTTCCTTTTTGTTATGAAAAGGAACCTATAGCACTATTAGCAAAATGACCTAACAAAATTTTATAGAACTAAATTTAACAACTCACCAGATTTTCCAAGTCATCGTCTTCATGAGCATATTTTGCATAATCATTTCTAAGTGTTCGCATTAGTGTCATGGATAGCAGACAAGTAAGGAAAATAACCATTATAAATGAATTAAATATAGAAAACCAATGAATCTGCATGTCAACCAAATTCAAAACCTGTAAGTTATCAGACTTAAACATGATCTATGATTTTAAAAAAAAGAAGAAAGAAAGAAAAAAGAATAACATCCTACAGTAACACATTGAAATGTAAATGCTATGAATAAACCATCCAAGTTAACAATGGCAAATGGTCAAGATAAATTTGAAATTAGATTGTATCTAGTGCTAAAAGAAGGGATAGTCCATGTAAACATCGAATCTCCAAGCAAATTGGACTGATGTTTCAGTCCATTTGATTGAGTATGTCAAGTCAAGTGTCTTATACAAATTCCAACATTTTAGGAACCCCTTGAGTGAGGTTAACATGAATAATCTTTATAGAAGGAAAGCAATAATTAAAAATGTGTGGAAAATAATGATAATCCTTCTTAGTTTTTAAGGGTCTAGTACCACTAAATTGATTGCTTGATAACAATGTCCTTGTGAGTAAAAAGATACTATTTGGCTTCATTATTTCCATCAACACGTAACTCACTGACAAAGCTTGATAATAAGAAAGGAAATCAAGAAGGCATGCAGAACTAAGAAATCTAAGAAGGTGTAGAGATTATGATCAAATACGTACCCCAAAGAGGCAAATCATTTGAAGAACAAAAGCAACGTGGCAAAACACACAAAAAAGGAGTGTCAGAACATATAAGAATGCAAAAGGCACATGAATAGGTAGTATCAGCTGATTAAGCATTTGAGATCTCATTCATAGAATTTTGTACACAAAAAGATCTCAATGTAAACTCCTAAAACTTTCTGCTATTGATAAGGTACCAATGAAAAGTTCAAACCAGTAAGAATCTTCTATTACATCCTAGAATTGTCCTACTTTTGCTGCATCGAGCTCAATGGAACAAATAGTCTTCTGGAAGGCTTCAATGAAAATCTTTTTCTAGTCAAAATCACTTTGAATCTCCATCGTAACATCGGTTGGGAAGATGGAGGCATTCATAATAGCATAAACACACCTTTCTTGTTGTCTACGACCATGCAGCAGCAAGGGTACTTCCTTCCAGCAGCAAGGGTAACTTGGAATATTGCCACATTGAATATTTCCACCATATATAGCAATAATTGCATATAACTTCCTTCTCGGAGATGACCAAAATAAAGTATTCAAACTACAATAATATACCAAATATCAAAACTAAGGACACACGAAAAGAGAGAGTAAACATCAATGCCTAAGTCGAACCCTAAACCAAGATAGCGAGATCAACACAAATATCGATAGAGGTCCAAAACTTTACCACTTAGTGTGGTTTGACATCCATTTAGTGTAGATGAATATTAAAAATTGTTGTACCTTTTGTAGGTTTTGGAGCTAAACGATGAGGGGAACTGGAGAAATGGACTAAGGGTTTGCTTGCTTGCAAGTTGCATGGTACTGTAGTCTGTATGCAACCTATGAATTCTTTAGCTGTTGAGATCTACGGAGAATTGGCTCGAGGAGGGGTAGTGGTCCTCAAGCTTCTTCCAGTTGAGATTTGAGTTGGGGTACTTGGTTTTCTCCAAGGCATGAGCAATCATGCACTACAATTTACCAACATAATTTAGCAGTTAGCATACATTTCCAGTCATTGCGAGTACATTAAGGTGAATGCTACATTTGGTTGCATGTGTGTGAGTGTTAATTTCCAACTGATACGAACAAGAGTAACATCCATCTCGTGTGCCATAAAAGTTGACACAACGCTCCCATTACTATAGTTCCCAACGATCAAATTAGGCTTGGTCCCAAACACCTTTGTGCTCTGCTGCATGACATCTTGAAAGAAGAAGAAGAAGAAGAAGAAGAAGAAGAACTAAATTGAGCAATATTAGATTAGGTCCTCTAACAAATTAACACAACTGAATGCAAGTATCTATTGTGCTTTTTATTATCAGTATTCATGAGGATTGGTGGTTGTTTGTTTTCTGTCATGTAGGCAGAGTAGAGATTAAATTTTAACAAGCATTTTCCCATGTCCTTACAGGAATCGTTGAGGCAGACAAATGAGAGATCAATTAAAGTAGCGACTATGGAATTCACAAAGACAACCCTGAGTAAGTCCTCCAAACCTTGCTTTAGACATGGGCTATTATTTTTAAGGTGCTATGTTCCTCTTACAGTAAAAGTTATGTTCTTGACTAGCTGTCTTCAGGAGCAAAGGGCTTTTAGTGCTACTGTTTGTTCTCCTTTTAATAGACACGATGGCTTCAATATTTCACTATGTTCACTTAGTATTATCCTAAAATGTATTTTTTACTCGAATGTTGGTGGCCTCCCTAAGATGTACAAGATTAGCATTGGTAGAAGTTACAGATCGAATCTGGGATTTTAACTTCTATGTTTCGGGATATGAACATTTTTAGCAAAATGTAGTTTTTGTATCATGTCGTTTACCTGAAAATATTTGTGCAATTAAAAGGAGGCTTTCATTTAGATTCTGATGTAATCGACAATCCTATTCTCCAATCATATTCCAAGATAATTGCTATCCATATTGTCATTCTATAGTTGTGTGCACAGGTGTGCATGGTGTTCTAATGTGAGGTACACCATTTTCAAATCAGATTTTGGATTTTCTGTAAGCAATGCCAATGAACCTGCAATTTTGTTTTACCCCTTTTTTTGTTTTTTATGGACAACATAATATGGATGGCTTTGTTTCTTGCTTTAGAGCTTTGGTACATGGTGGAAACCTATGCGCTTTTTTGAATCTTGCTCGGGCCATGATTGATCAAGGATGTGTCTGAATTTAATTGTTCTCGAATATCAAGCTACATCTATGTGACTTAAGTACATAACAAAACATTCCAAGCACTTCCTCCCGGGGCTCTTCTCCAGGACATGCACAAACTAGTAGTGGTTAGAAGATAGTCCCCCAAAAAAACATATCTCTAGACTCCATTTCCCTTGATCAAAATAGACCCCCCAAAAAATGTAATTTACACTTGGAGGGAAGCCCTCGCATTTAAAATGTCACAATAGATCTTAAAATTGGTCCTGTATATCACCTAGTTAACCAAATATAAATAATTAGACCCTAGCACAACATAACATGGAGCAAAACCCTTAAAACAACAAGCATCTGGACACATCAAATGTAAAAATAATTTAAAGTGAAATGAGAATTGACATATATCATTGACCCAATTGCCTTGTAGCAGTCTTTTCCATAGTCCAACTTGGGACAAATGCATATCATCTTTCCAAGTGCATATATAGATCTCTAAAAAGATATCAAAAGACAGAAAATATAGCATGTAAAACATACACATGCATAAGCCAATATGAATAATTCTAAAACATAGCATTATTTAATCATTCTCAACAATTCTTACTTCAGCTCGATAATCTTTTGTAATAGGACAATACCATTAATGGAGTTAAGATTTTCCCTAACAGCCAATCCCATGAACCCATTGCTAATCCTTCCCCACATGTTCCCCCCAAATGTCCTAACCAAATTGAATGTTAAAGGGAAGCTTACATACGCAAGGTGAGCCTCGACAAATTTGCTTCTGATCTCACTAGATGCTCCCACCCCATTTCCTTGATCTGAAACAACAATGTAATTAGAAGATCGCTATTCTCTTTTCATTTATTCATTTGTAGCTAAAAAGGTATGAATTGATGGATCTAATCTAGTGCTTACTGTATGAAATCCTATCCACAGCTGAGATCGTTGCGACGTAAAATCCTCCAATGACAAGCCACTGCACATAATATTATGAATCATGTAAAGAGAATAAAAAAAATGTTAATCGATTGCAAAATCAATGCAAATATCGATAGAGATCGAGTTGCTAATCTTTACCATAATCTGACCACCCAAACCCTAATCTAGGAGAGATCCCATCTTTAGGATCCAAGCAAGTTCTATTTAAGAGGGAGATATCAAATCTATGAGATCTTAGAGAGACTTAAGATCAAAACGATTTAGATCTATGAGAGAGATCTAAGATCTGAGCGAGAGAAAGAGACAGACCTAGGTGATTTGAGTGAGTTTGAGTAACAAGATTTGAAAGAGGTGTGGGAGAGAGAGTAACTTTGAGGCATATGAAAGAGATCTGAAGGAGAACAAATCTTATAATGTGATCTGTTCAAGGGAGATTTGAGAAAAAGTCCTATTCTTATGAAGGGGACTTGAGGCAAGATGCTGATAATGCGATGCGACTTCAAGCTTAGGTTGTTGATTTGGAGACGGAGGAGGTAAGGCGAGGAGGGATGTGGAGAGAGAGACTGATAGTGGAGCATTGGGTGATAGTGTTGGAAAGCGAGCGTCGGCCATCGGGTCTGAGGGTGGAGAGATGTTGGGTGTTCGTCGGAGAGGAGAGGGAAAAGAGGCCGAGGTGGGTTGGGGGGGTGGGGGCAAGGGTGTTGGCAGTGTGGGGGGTTGCTACGGCAGGCGCAGGGCTTGATGTCAAGGCGAGGGTTTGGGTTACGAGTGCTATGGTTAGGATTTGCGAGGTTGAGGTTATCTAGGATTCAAAAAAGAAAGTTAAGGAGACACATTAATGTGGTTGTTGATGTAAATATCATGATTAGCAACATTTTTAGAGGATATACAACATATTAAAAATGTTATTGTAATTCTAACATTGGTATAGGTTACTTATTTTGTAGTGATATAATCTACAACTTGTTGCAATATTCAATGACTCCCATCTTAATTGTCTTGCTTGATATTTGTTTGCTCTGACTTTAATTGAATAAGTTTTGCTTTTGTTGTGCGACAATAGCCGCTACTAAGAGAGTTTCGTAACTCTTTAGCAGTTTGCGCATGTACGACTTGAGTAACAACTAGAAAGAGTTGATTTTATCCCATCGATAAGTTGTTGATCCAATGCAAGCCATTCATTTAACTCAAGATTAAGAACAAGGCAAGTCTCCTAAGATGAACCAGAACCATCTCTCCCTCTATCTTCAACAATGACCTTCTCCTAAATGAACTTGGGCAGTGCAAGCTAGAGAACTTCCATCAATGCATCTAGCAAGATGATGACCATGAATGAATGGAAGAATTAAACTCTTTCACAAATATAGTTACCTTACCTTCCCCCTCAGCTTGACAAAAATAATTCGATTCAAACATGTTCGGAAAAAAAACAAAGCTATAACTTGCTTTATCAGATGCCATCGTTGTTAATAACGTGGAACAATATCATTAAGCCAGAACAAGGAACTACCCTTATCTCAAGCCCCCTTCCAGGTTTATCCGTTTTCTTTCTTTTTAAATTTAATTTTCTTTACCCTGGAGAAATAAAGCTGGTTACGTTGTCTCCGAGACTAATACACGTTCCTTTATCTTCGACATTTATTATTATTATTTATTGTCAAAAAATAGGAAAATGTAGGTATTGACACAAAAGTGACGTGAGAAAATTTATAGGCGTTGTTTTCGTACTTCAGATAGTGTTGAGAACGTGAGTTCACTTGATAATTGATATTTAATGTAAAGAAATAAAATAACGTAAGGTTTGTTACGTGGTGATTTCCATCATATTAAAAAAAAATCACCATATCACTTTAATTTAAAAGGGACAGATGATAAATAATTTTACACTGGTGATAAATTATTCTAAGGTGCCTTTGCACCTGTGTAATCTCATTTTGCATTGGTGTAAAATTATTCCAAAGGTAGTTTTATATGTCCAAAGTGATTTTGCACCCGTGTAAAGTGATTTTGACTTATGAGTTTAGGATTATGGTTTAGGATTTAGGTTCATGGAAAGTGATTTTACGTATGAGAAATGATTTTTTATCTGAAAGGTGATTTTTCACCTTAGGGTTTAGGGTTGAGGATAAAAGACTAAACTCTAAGGTGGAAAAATCACCTTTCAAGTGTAAAATCACTTGTCATAGATGAAGAAACACTTGAAATTTAATTTTGCGCCAAATGTAAAGTAGTTTAAAGTAAGATTGCATTAGCGCAATTTTACTTTGCACCCGTACAAAATAAGATTGCATTGGTGTAAAGTAGTTCAAAGTAAGATTGCACTAGTGAAATCTTACTTTGCACCAATGCAAAATTATTTTTAAGGTGCAAAGTGATTTTGCATAGGTGCAAAATAAGATTGTACTTGTGCAAAGTGGTTTTGCACCAATGTAAAGTAGTTCTAAGGGTGATTTAAGTGGTTTGTACATATACTAAAGTGATTTGTTGTTGATTTCAACAGTAGTAGACCCCATGATATGTCAGTACCTTTTTACATAAAAAAGAGGAAACGTAAGTTAAGATCATATTCAAATTAGTGTACGTCAACTTTTACATCAACTTTTATATTTTCATCCCGTATACTTTATTTATTGAGAGGTTCTCGCTTGAACCAAAGAAACAAGCAATTGATATGTTACATAACACCACACACTTCGAATATGTACAAAACTTTTTCTGTAAATGAGAACATATATTTCTATTTGATTCATGGTGCTACCATGGGATTCCTTGATTCGAGAATATGGTGGACAGAGAGGCTGATTTCATTGAGATCCAATTGATCCCAAGGATGTTGCATGCATTGATTACAAATTGCTTTTGTGGAAACGATTCAGGCACAGATATCACGATCACAAACGTAAACATGCAAGGATTTACATGAAAATCCTCTTCCATGCGAGGGAGGAAATTACGGGAGAGTTTTAACGGGCAGATATTACGTATTTCCTCTCCCAAAAACAAATGAAGATATACGAGCATTTATGTAGGCTAACACACATCCTTCAAGCTCATGCACATAATATGTGAGATTAAATCCAAAAACCCAACATCACGTATCCTCCAACAGCTTTTTAAGCATATATTTCGTTTATATTAACTTTTCTTAGTGGTTAAATTCATGGCACCTCCACCCTTGTCCTGTGTTGTTTTGATTTAAATGTTTTTAAGTGAAGTCTATAAACCTTTTAGGAATGAATAGAGGAGTTCTAGGGAGTAGGGGTACGGCAATCAAGTCCATCCCATGGCTAAGATACCCCCTCACCATGCTCCCTCCCTTTCCATCTTGACGATAACTAATGACTTGGTTTTAGGGCTTTGATTTTCTCGCAGACGATCCTTTCTTGTTTCAGGATGAAAAAAAGGTGTGTACAATGTTGTACGAGTTTGTCCTTACAAGATAAGGCATGCATCGACAATTCTATGGATATGTAGAGAGGTTCTGTATTTGGAAAATGTACCAAGGGAAAGGAAATCACTTTTCCTTCGACGAAGAATTTCCTATTTTTTCAGGTGTTTGTGCTTTTTCCTTTATTTTTTAAAGATTTTGTCATTTTCCCCCTTACATAGAACCTACTTCCACCACATGGAATATTGGGATTTGGGGGAGAAACAGAGGAAAACCCTGCTTTCCTTGCATTTTCATTTCAAGCACAAGCACAAGCACAAAGAAGGTTAGAGAAATTCAAATTTCTTTTAGTTTCATTTCTTTAACTTTCCTCTTGACCCAGAAAATCACTGTCCTGTGGTTTTCGGTACACAAACAGCCCCTCAATTAATTCATGCCAATTGAGTTTCTAGGTATCACCGCATAGAAACTTCAATTCTTGTGTAGCTGACTCCATGGCCAAATGATGCCTGCAACCTGAGATTCTTATCGAATCAAATCTACCATGTGACAAGCTGATCATGTCAGCTGGTACAAAAATATTGCGCCTGCTTGCTTGCTAACATAGAATGTAGAGCAAGCGAAATCTTCGATTTTGAAAAGATGTCTTCTCCATCTCCACGGTTTGTCCAGCATATTTCCTACAATAATTCAAAAGTAGACCCACATGATCAACTTGGTAGCTAGAGCTGGGTACGCTATATATATATATATATAAGTGTAAAGGTGCATTGACTAGTTTATGACAATAGAGATTCAACTGTTTTTGGTCAAGTAGCTAAGGTCATATATATATATATATATATAACAACATTTTGGTGGGTCAAAAGATTGAGTTCCTCCTCCACCAGTAATCAATGAGGCGAACAGTCTCCACGAGAGGTCAATTATAAACTTGTGCGAAAGAGATCGCGATCGATATCCGGTAGTCAAATTGAGTAACCGAGGAATATTTTAAGTGGAGTACCTAAAACTTTCGAATGCATGCACGTTAGTTTACGTGATCACGTCGATTACTAAGCATACACTACCACCACTCGACAGAATAGTTTGGGCGGACAACCTTTCCGTCACGTAAGGTGGGGCAGATCTTGGGGGAAAGCTGTCACGTAAATGCCATTCGTCGGCAATGGTCCCATATATCGTCGAGTCACTGTCATCCGAAATGATTAAAGAAATGGAATTTGATTAGTTCGATAATTTAGCAACAAGTTGAGTTGAGATGGTCACAATTAACTGCCCGCCCGCCTTTGCTCGAGGTGGGAAGAGGCCGTTGTTGGGATCGAAAGGACGTCGCTGGTTAGCTGTTGCGATCAACGTAATAATTGGACATGCTGCACCTCATTCACTGCATTCGTTCCTTGTCCTCTATCAACAGTACCTTTCTCCGCTTGAGATAAGCCACAGCTCTCCAATTGTCGTCACCTCTGCTTCGCCTGGGTGCGTTTCGCGTTGGGGGTTAAATTCGGGGATAAGTGATGGACAGGGGGATTTAGGGTGGATCATGGAGCAAGGTTTCCGAGTTACAATTTCTTCGTTGCCGAGAAGCTTGTAGTATTACGCTAATATCGAGATTTATGCTATTTTAGGTTTTGGAGGATCTCATTGAAATCCAACAATTAAAATATCCATCCAATTGGATAAAACGTTCTCACTGAAAAAGAATACACACGTAAGAAAAGGAAGAAAGTGTTTGACCCTCTGATCTCTCGAAGCAAGACATATATGAGTCAAGATTTCGATGCATATAAATATAAATGGTAAAATAGGAGCGAGAATATTTTGAACATTTCACCTTTTAATTGAAGAACCATTTTTAAGGAGTGTTCCACTCATTTTAAGGAGTGCTCGAATTATTTCAAGGAAGATTTGATCTATTTCAAGGAAGTTTAGTTGATTTTGAGAAGTGCCCGATCAGTTATATAAGAATACGAATCCAAATTCAATGGGTTAGTTTGAGACAAATCAATCGGATATCGCATGCAAAATTATATGACTAAACTGAGTAAAATACGTGTGAATAAATGTCAATTCTTGGTGTGTGAATAGTTATTTGGTCACAAAATTGGAATGGAGGTTGCAATTGATCAACTTCAATGAACTAATCATCTTACCCCATCATTGTTGTTCAAAACTTTGTTTGGAATGCTCAAACAGTGAGTTTAAGCAGAGGAAGCCACCTTTTTCATGGAAAATCACTTTGTTAGAGTCGTGTCTCGTGCAACCACAAAGCTCAATGTTTTCCTAGGATCTGCTATGAAAAATAGCCTTGTGCAAATAGATTTTCAATGCCATTGTGCACTTCCTAAGATAAGACCTAATGATAAAGCAGGCCTCTAGAATTCACCCAGAACTTGAATAAAATCAACGTGCTAATCCAATTTCCTGTGGGTGCACAAGGAGATGAGATAGAAATCTATGTGTTTTGTGAACTTTATGTGATCGTGTAGTATATACACAATAAGCAAGCAACAAAAAATTGGTGAAAAACCACACACAAGGTTTCAATCAAATTATATATCACCTTTTGAATTAGGTTTGTCTTCTTAAAAGTGTTTTCTCAAAAAGGTCTCACTTTTTAGTCTTTTGAAATCAAGTGATGGTCTTGTTTACTTTAGATCCAATGCAAAGGATGGCAGGAGTTAAGGATAGAAAGTGTACCTGGCTTTAGCACTCAACAATTATGTAGATTGACAGAAAGCAAATTTGGCAGGAAGAATGCAATCCTAAGAATGGAATGCCTAAGATATGTTACTGCTAGACAAGGAGTCACAATAATAGTCTGCACCTACATCGACGATCAGTAACTGTTGGTATAGGTTGAAATGATCGTCACTTTAGGTATAAAAAGCTATTCCGACGATCAAATGGGGTGTTGTCTTAAGAGGCGTTGCTGTAGCCTATACCGATGGTAAAAATTATCTGTGTTGTACGTATAGCTACAATGACAGTCACATTTCCAAAGTTGTCCAATTTTGGTGATGGTAGAAATAGCGACAATTTTATCCGCTGGTGTAGGATGAAAAATGTCAATAAAACTGTCATCGTAGGTTATAACTCCAATTTTATTTTGAACATAAAACTAACATGACTATTTGTCACTATATCCGTTAGTGTAGATATGAAGATCTTGCCTACTGCATCCTATTCAATTTTACGATCTTGCAATATCTTACATCATCATCAACAACAATATTTACCTTTGTTCAAGTAAGATTAAAGAAAATTATACAAGATATAACTTTTAAAATTATTATATAATCATAGATTCGTAACCAATAGAATAATTTTTTCATATAATTCTAAAAGGAAATTATGTCTACAAGCATTATAAGTGACATGAGCCACAAGTATCCTTTGAACATGCTCTATATACTCGTAAATTGGTAGACAAAATTCTAGCCTAAGGGTCAAAGGTACAAGTAGCTTCTATCCTAGAAGTTGTTCATCAAAATGTAAGCCCTCATTGGGTTTTCTTTCAATTGCTCCAATGGTTCATTGACTTCCAGGTACCTCAACTATGAGATCTTGACTAACTTGCAAAGGTTTGTTTATCACTCTGAATCGGGGTTTTAAAAATGATACGTTGCAGTGTAGCCGATAAAGTGCGAAAACAAATAGAATTTATGCTTGAATGGAAATCCGAGGTCAAATAGAGGGAGCAAGTAGCAAATCAATCTCAAAATCACAATTCTAGGTGAAATACAAGTAATTAAGATTAGAAGAATAATCCAGAATGATATATAAAGCGAATCGAGTATCAATATGCAAAAGATTACGGTAAAATAGTGATTTGAATCACCAAATTACCTTTGAGTTTAAGCTTCATAATTTATTTAAATATATGAACAGTGAGCCGAATCAACTAAGCCACAACAATCAAATATCCCAATAGTGTTTAGAACCAGTAGAATTGAGCACTAGTAGAGGCATAGAGGCAAAGGCCTCTTCTTTCCTTCAAGCCTCAAGGGAGAAGTGCACGGTACAACACTAACAGAGGCACGAAGGTCCTCGCAGAGACTAAGTATAGAGAGCAGAAGGTGTGAAGGCAAACCCCCCTCTCTCTTTCTTCTTTTCTCTCTTAGAACAAGTAGACCAGATCGGACCTGGGTAGCTGGGTAATCGGGCATGAACATGACTAGACCCATCGGCGTGGAGACGGGTGAGGAGTGCATAGCAGTGAGTGAGGGACCCGACCCCTATGTTTGTAGGCAAACAGTAGGGATCAGGAATTCCTCTTATCCTACTTGGGTGGCTGTAGATTCCATGATGTGGGACTAAATGTCCCACAGTCTTTGCGTGCGAGTGGTAGATGACGGAGGGTCCAATTGAGGTAGCAGGTTCGAACGTAGGCATTGATTGGGCACTTGGGAGTAAATTGTGTTGCTTGAGGGTGTTTCCTAGAGGTATCATGGCTAGAGGACTGTGGATGAGGTCAGTGGAGTTGAGGAGGTGGCAGAGGTCCAACGATCACCTGAAAAGCAAGAACATGGCCTGGTGGCCCAATTAAATTGGCTCAGAAGCTTCGTCGGTCGTCGACGAGTGCAGTGGTGGTGTTTTTGTGGAGTGAAAGTGCCTGTGGTGGTCTGACGACCTCGGTAAGTTGGTGCATAGGTGGTGGTGTTCGGGGGTGTGATGGGGTGGGTAAAACCCTAAATAGGTTTAGGGATTTTGTAGGTGGAGTTGAGATGAAGCTTCTGGAAGTGGTTGCGAGGCGGATGGTGCAGTATGGTGTTGGGGAGATCTCGCCGGAGTTGCTGCCGGAGAGGAGGAAGATGATGGGGAACAAGCGGTGTGGTGGTTGAATCAAGGTACGAGCAGAGGGGAAATGATGTAGAGGAGGAGAGGAAAAAGTAGAGGGGATTTGAGGAGAGGTAGAGGAACGGAGAGCACCGATCATGGCTTGACCAGAGCGGGAGAAGGAGAAGAGGATGGCGAGGCGGCGACGAGGACGAAGATAGGGGAGTTGGTCACACTTTGGCTGGTGATGACCGCGAGGAAGAGGGGAAGCCAGTCGATCGTCTATTTTAATGGTTGGACAGCTGAAAGAGGAGAGTGGAGGGGAGTCGCCGGAGCTAAGTTCGAAGGTGGCCAGAGATGGAGAAGAGGAGGTTTTCTCAATCCAAAACTGGCTAAGGAGGATGGTTTGTCCTCAGGGGGTCTTTTATAGGCCTCAAAAGGGCATTCCAAGCTTGGAAACGAAGCTTGGAAGCTTGGAGATTGCGTGCCTATGGGATACCCACATCTTCCATGCGTTCACATGGAAGATTGGGAAGGAAATAGGAATCAAGACCAGGTTCAATTGGAAGAGAATTTCACAAGCAATCTCCGGTTCAAATTTGGAATTGTTTGGTTGAGAATCGAGCGAGAAAATCTCGCTCGAATCTTGTCGGAGCTTCATGTGTTCACACCAATGGGGGTAGGGACCTAAATGTGAAGATGATGAAAAATTTAGGGACATATTTGTAAAGAATTCAAAAAGTTAAGGGCCATTGTGTGATTAAAAGAGTATCTAGACTAGAATGCAAATTGGGTCAAGGTGATCTCTGATTGGGTCCAAATTTTGGTACAAACCTAATTTAGACCCAAGGAATCTAATGGTGAAGTCAGATTTAGGTTTTGACCAAGTTTAACTAGGTAAATTACTCATAAACCTAAATTAAGGTAACTGTTTGTCTGAGACTCTGTTTTAGGTCAAAATGGATTCTAATGGTCAAATTAAAGATACCAAACCTTATAGAATATTTTTCTATGATTTATAGAAGGTTTAGGTGAATTTTATCCTGAATAGAACCTTAGTAAATTAAGCAGGTCTGTTTTTAGGATTTTAGATGTCATTTAATTCTTGTAACGTGTGAAAACCCGTTTCTTTCTGCATGGACCCCCTTTTTGGACTTTTATGACCGTTTGACTTTTAATTTGACCTTAGAAAATCTTGTGGTTATTCTGTAGTTGTGATAAGATGGTAAAATTGTAGAAATAATCCTGTTTTCATCTTTTCTTCTCAAAATAGAATATTAAGCACTTAAGATCCTCTGATGGTTATGTAGGAGCTTTTATCAATTTTATCAGACCAAATTGAGCTAGTTATGGCTCATGATGGTGTTCCCATCAAGGTTCTCGATCAACTTGAGGTGATGCGCAACTGCAAATCATTAAACATGATGCATATTATAGCCCTTGTAAAAAAAATGATATAGTTTGCCTACATAAACACAAGTTGCATGACTATCATGACACATGAAAGAAATTAGCATCATGAAATTATTTATAATTCTGTTGCACTTCATGATTGTATCCTTGAACAACCTCCCATTTTTGTTTTGCAATAAAGAAATTTATGAAACATAAAAATTAAAAAATGAATGCTTTAAGTTGGAACCAAAGAAAAGATGCACTAGTCGGGAATCGAACCTGGGTTTATACCTTGGAAGGGTACTATTCTACCACTAGACCACAGGTGCTATTCATGTTTCATGAACCTAAAGTAATACAAATTGTACTACAATAAAATCATAAAATAGATCCATTTCATAGATCATAGAAAGCAACATTACAAGTATCCTTGGTTTATAAAGTGGTAGGATACAACATGATTTCATACACTATATCTTTTAAAAAGAGGGAAATTAAGGATGGCTATTGTAGTCAGTAGCCATCAATTCCTACACTATAATCACATATTCTTTCTTCCATCGAAAAAAAGACTAAATTTTTATATATAGTAATGCATCCAACTCTTAGATATAAAAATTTAACTAACATAGTTGCCCTTTTGACGGTTAGATGAGTGATAAGGTCCACAGAGCAAATACATACCTGGAGAATCATAGCCTATAGAAACATTTTCTTCTTTTGTCAACATTTGACACTTATTGCATGTTAGGCACATCTTTTTCATCGTAAGTGACCTCATCTTTCATGTCCGTGTCCACCTATTTTTTTAGTGAAAGGATACAAAGAACCATAGGTTGTTAATTGTAGCCAACAGAATAAGCAACAAAAGCTTTAAGATGGAGATAAGCAAGTAGAATTTAAGAAAAGAATGAATACGATACTACAAGTAAAGAAACTGGACTCAACCTAAGAAAAGAAAATGTACCAGCACTATAAATAGAGAACAAATGTAGGATGAAGTTTTCAAATGGTAGAGATGGATATATTTATAAATTCTCTGAGGTGTGGACAAAATGTTCATTGATTGGATTCTTTTGCATGTTTTACTTGCAGGATAAAATATCAAACGTTTCCATGATGGGGCTAAGAGAAAAAAAGATGCAGAATGGAGCTGTTCCATCTGTCAAGTCAATGCCACCAGCAAATGTTCTCTAGATGAGTGCATGCAAGGGAAGAAACACAAAGAAAAAGAAGTAAAATTCTTTGGTTGCAAGAAGTCTATGGAAATGCAATGCGAATCTTCTTGCATGTTAACAACCAACAAGAAGCAATGGATTTGTTACCTTTGCTAAATGAAAACCACATGCAAGGAAGGTTTGGAGAATCATCTAAGGGATAAGAAGCACAAGGTCAAGGAGATGGCAGTCGAGTCGAATGGAAACATACTCAATAAGGATGATAAGATGGCATGTGCTGAAAACAAGGAAATACATGCTCCCTTGGCTATGAAATCAAACATGCTGGAGAATGATGGGAAAGAAAATGTTGCATCAGGTACCACTGCCAATATCACTAGCTTGAGTGAACGAATATGTGCAAGTGGTACAAATGTTGTGCCGATCAAATAGGAGGCAGAGGAAGGTCCGAAGAAAAAGGAAATTTGGTGTGAGCTATGCAAGGTGAAATGCAACAACCTATAGACTTTTGACAAGCATTGTGAAGGAAAAAAGCATCTAGCAAAGGCCTGGTAAGCTCAACTCCATCTTCTGATAATTATATTTAGATGCAACATAAAGGAGTAGATTAGTTGGCCAATGATCAGAGAAAGGTTCAAGACTTAACTAGACGATGTGGATATTTGATGGTTCCTATGGAATCTAATTTATTGTTGGAACTAGCTGGCCTTCAATAAGAGGTCAAAGTTAGAGATTGGATTTGTATTTGTGATGCAACAATTTTCTACTAAGATTAAGTTTATTATGAAAAGCTTAGGTTTTGTTTGATTTCACTGATCTGAAATTGCATTTTTCTTGTCTTGCTCATCTTTGCTTTAATTTTGAAGTGTCACTTCGGTGACGTTTTAACCTTGTAATTTTGTGCCTGACTTTCTTTGTGGCAGTAAGTAAATTGGAAATTATGTTGTCTCTTTAATAGCTTTAGATGAATAAAATATTTGAATAATAGCACTTAGAATTGGAATACGTGACAGTTAAATCCAATGCCATTAGAATTTAATTTATAAACTCCAAGCCAATCAAATTATGATAATGCCAATCTAAAAAGTTTATAAAAGATAATGAACTTATCTTTTGGGAAAAATAATTTAACAATTATTTAACAATTTGCATATGCATAAATAAAATCAACTGTAACCTAAGATAAAAAATGGACCTTCTATTTTAATATCTTGAAATAATGGGAAAACTTGTTATGGTACATCTTAAATTAATTTCTTTTACCCTTGGTGAAAAAGGAATATTTTCAAAGAGAAGATTTAAAGTTTTCAAGTGTAGTTATGGTTACATTTCTAAAGAACCTTGTAGAAGTGAGCTAAAGTATCTTCTCCATAAACTAACTTAAGAGATAAAATTTGGCATCTTTCCAAGGATGTGTGCAAATGACATTTAAGAGAAAAGATTTGTATTCTGTTACCACAATAATTTTGTAGCCAAGAATTAAGAGGATAGAAAGGTATAATGAAACTTTCCACTTATGAAGTAGGCCATTGCTACATTGTATGATCCCTAGCTTCAACATGATGCTGCAATGTGCTACAACATTTGAAACTATTCATAAACTATCTATGAATGTATAAATATGAGCTATTCAACTATGCTTATTTATTGACATGGTCCATATGCTTCATAGAACATACAATGAACATGAACAATACAAATGATGAGATTTCCATTATATCCTCTAAGCAAAGAGACAGTAACTCACTGGTGGAATGATCCCCATAATTAAAGGGAAAAAGCTAACATAACCAACATGAGAAACTAAGGACAGTTGAGGATCTGCCATTACTTCTCTAAAGAGCTCTCTCCTAGAAATGTATAAGGCCTTGGAGGCATGGTTCATCATGACCCACCGCTCCTTCATCCACAAGGTCCTCATCGAGCCCTTCCTTGACATAGACGAATCAAGCGACATAGGTGTGGCCAGACTCAGAGGGAGCGTGGGCGAGCATAGGTTTCTCTCTAGGCATTTTGTGGCTAAAAGATACTACTTTTGATAATCTGAGAGTTAGTATGTTCTTGTTTCCCCTATTTTGTGGTTCCCCTAGACCATAAATCAGCTCTAATGCATCTATCATGATGCATACTGTCTAAAATTGGATGTAATACTGCTAAAAGTCCCTTGTTTTTGTTTAGACTTTCTAAACAGAATGAAATCAGCAATTTGGAAGGGTTCAAAAGAAGAAAAAAAACACATGGCATGGTTCACTTTGAGATGCTAACTATGGATCTCCTTCCTGTTGACCCAATTGTTGATTCTTTACTCTTTATGGTTTTAATCCTCTAATGATTTCAGAGCTATAACTTATGAAAACTTAACTCTTCTAGTAGGTGGTTTGATGTGCATATGGGCAAACAATGAACTCACCTTGTAGAGGCACACATGTGTACAAATAGCTCAACTCACTTTGTTGCACAGTTGGATGGATCTTGGCAAATACTCATAGACATTCTTTGCCTGTGGTGAAATTTCTGGCTTCTACAAATTGGTGGCTTCCTCAGCACACCAATTTTGCCTTTGGTTTTGGACCCTTTAGCCCTTGAATTGATTGATAATAAAATGGTTGATTTTGCATTGAAGTGAATGGCATAAATTAACGAGGGACATGCATTGCAAAATTTTTAAAATACAAAGCACTGCAAGGAAATTTTTAACTGCATTTGTAGGAAAACTGACTATTCTGCTTAATTAATTGCATATGACTGCCAACACATCAACTATTCCACATATTTACTCGCTGATTTTTAACTGCATATGACTACCAACCATCAACTCTTCTAATTTTTTTGTTTGAAAAGATCAACTCTTCCAATTTTTAGTTGCATATGCAAGGAAATTTGTAACTGCATATCTTTAACAGCAATAGATGCTTTCATTTTTTTTGACAATGACTACCAACTCATCAACTATTCCATTTCTAGAAGAATTACCTTCTCAGGGTAATGGTGGCAATGGGGCATCAGGAGATGGATCCTCATTTATAAGATAATTGATTTTCTCTCGAAGCTTGCCAGATTCATCTAAGGTTTTACGTTCCACTAAACCTCCAATAAGGAGATCATTGAAATAAACATGAGGCACAATTGATGAACCCATATGCTTCCCCAACACTACCTTTTGGGTAGGATGGATATTAGTATTGATTTTTATATATTTAATCCCTTACCGATGTAGGAATGATCTCACTTGCTTAGAGTCCTGGCACCCAAGCTTTGTATACACTATAATCCTCCATTTAACTACAGCTTCTTCTTTTGGATATTCCATGGTAGAATCCTTCATATCATCAACTTTGTTCTGTGCATCTACATCCCATACTATCTTGATAAAATTTAGAGGATTCCAAGCCCTTGGAGAAGCACCCTCAGATTTAAACTCTAAATCAGTATTATCTTCTTCATTGAGATAAATATTCTTGCCTTCTCTTTCAATAGTGTTTTCCTCAGGTTCATCCTTTATTCCTGAAAGATGACGGAAGATTGTAGAAACTTCCAAAACACCTTTCTCCTTAACAAATTTTTTCAGCTGACAGCTTTCTCAGGCCATGCATGTGCTTGTGTATCTTGAACTGGATCTAAAGACTCCGTTGTTGTGCTCCTGCAGGCCCCTACTTCCTGAGCCTTTTTTTTTTGCATCACTATGGTCACCCTTTATTAGTCTTTTATCTAAATTCTTGGTCTCTTGCCTGGTTGGTTTAGGGTTTAGGGTCTGATTAATATGATTAAGGTTTTCTTCTTATGCTTAAAGCCATATTATCTAAATGGCAACTTTCTCATATCATGTATTACGTATTTCTGCATATGCTTGGTTGAATTGTTGCAGTCTCTTTCATGTGCTAATAGTTGGATGCTAAAAGCAAGTTATGGGTTTCTGTTGATAGTTTTTTAGATTTAGATGATTGGATGGCTGAACCTGTCATTTCTTTGTTATTCAGTACTTTTTTTGAGTGCTTTGACATGGTCCATACGTGGCTGTATCCAAGACAAAATGTGGGGGTAGAATCTTAAACATGAGCATCCTAACACACCTTGAAATAATGAAGAGGCTATCTGCTCATACATTGAAAAAATAATTATGCAAAGCCACAATATTCAGTTGCTTGATATTAATAAAACATTAAAACATCTCAGGAAAATCAACACCAAAATTTAATTCCTGAATTCTTAACTTTTTTGAGAAATTTATTTCTAGGTTCTTCATAAAAATAATAGTATTGCTCAAATACGAGCACAAGAACAACAATGGTCTTAGAAAAAAAAGGACTCCAATGACCATTAAGATGTTCATGAAGCTAACTACTAAAGATATTTAGATATGATTCATCAAAATGGAATAACATGAAACTATAGAAATACCTTGAAACCTCTAAGATGGAATGAGATATCCAATATAATTCAACACCTTTCTTGGAAGGTCATGTGGTTGAATGTCAAATAAAATTGTCATTGAAAAATAACTTAAAATTGTGTAAGAACTGAACGAAATAGATTGTAACAGATAATTACTTGTTATTAAACTTGTTAGTAGGATTTCTGGTAGAATAAAGGGTTGTTAAGCTGTATTCAAAGAGTACCATTATGTCTACAACATATAGGGTCTCAATAATTCCGCTACTTTTAATATTTTTGAAAAGGTAAATGTGGTGGACATGGAATTTGATTCCATGACCTCTTGGATGCCAATGGGATGCTCTACCATTGAGCCAACTCTTTGTGGCACTACCTCCAATTTTTGAAAGAAGGAAACTTTGATTGCAACCTGGAAAGAGTTATGTAACATTATCCTTTTGATGAGGACTTACCAACATTATATATAAAAGATTTGTAATTAGTTCATAAGTACAAAAATACAAGCTTGCTTCAATTACAAACCAAATTGCAAAGAATAATAAACTAGAGACCTCCACTTGTTGTGGTTCCTTATCATATTTAATGCAAGACAATATCAATTGCTGGAGTCGCCTTCTTTTTTTTCTTGGAAAGGAATTGTTGTAGTGGTAGGACAGCATCAAGGATTGTCAAAGAAATATAGAATTGTCTAGCAATTAGTTGGTTCCAGTAAATAAAGTCTATATAGCAACAAAGCAAAGATAATCATGAAGATACATGTCACCATGTCAGTCAAAACAAAATAAAATCTTCTCTACCACACAAATGGGGAATCAAGCCTTACAACTAATATTATGAAAAAACTAACACATATATACACAGGAAAGACAACAATCAATAGAAAATAAAAATGTAGAGGATTTGCGAGTGGCACCTTTATCTACATGGCACAAGATCCTATCTCGTCAAGATTGCAAATGTCCTCATGCAAGATCCACCTTCACTCACATGCCCCTGCATATGGAAGAACACAACTCACATGAACAAGGGGTTAATCTTATAGCCCTAATCCTAAATCAAATACAAGTACCTAAACCTAAACTAAATCAGTCCAAAAAAAGGGTAATCATGTCAACCTAACCCTAGATTGAGGTTGAAAGTAATTGAGGGAAATCAACATAAATAAGACACGTATCGATAGAGGGATAGAGAGATTTAATGAGAGATATTGAGCATAGAAACTAGATCTGACCAAGAGAGATTAGATCAAATGAGAATCTCCCAATCTTAAGCATTGATTGAGTAAACACTAAAATTTGATTGACCAGTGAACCCTACAAAACGTTGATCTAATTGCAAGAACGAAAGATTACTGAGTGAATCGATGGAGATCAAGGAGAGTTTCAGAGAATGAGAGTGGGAGAGGGGCGGAAGAGAGTGAGGGATCAGGTGGAAAGGAGAGATTGAAATAATGACCTACAGAAGAGATCTTTAATAGAGACTGGCGGAGATGCTGATGCTGAGGTCATGTGAGATGGGTGTTGAGTGAAAGTGTGTTTGAGAGGAAGCATTGAGTGAGTCGTGATCGAGGGGGAAGGAGTCATCGGAGGTGTTGCGGAGTGGCGATTGAGGGGGAAGGAGTCATCGGAGGTGTTGCGGAGTGGCGATTGAGGGGGAAGGATGCATCAAAGGTGATATGGAGTAGCGATCGAGGGCGGAGGATGCATCAAAGGTGTTGCAAAGTGGCGATTGACACGTTGAATATTTGTGTGTTGTGTGTCCGTCGGGAGGTGTTGGAGGGGCTGTGTGTGTGTTGGGTTGCGATAGTGGTGGGGCTTCAGAGGTGTTTGTTGGGGTGTGGGGTGGGAAGGGGTGTGGGTTTAGGAACAAAAGAAAATAAAAGAGAGCCCTTGGGGCGTGGACTTTAAGAAAGCAGTAACACCTTAGAGAAACTTACAGCAACGAATTTTATACATCATTATAGTTCTCCCGTTAGTATAGATTACTTTTTTTGCAGTGAGTGATGAAGTAACTTTGGTATTTTTGATTTCTCAGATTTTTTGGCTTTTTAATGCAAGAAATCAAAACAAAGCGAATCGAAAATCCAAAATGAGAAAGGAAAAGAGAGAGAGTTCACAAGTCCACAATCTCAATTATTACAGATGGATGTGTGAGAATATGCTCTCACAACTTATGCCTATACAAATCAATCTAAGATAAAAACCTAAACTTAAACCCTAATATCTAATCTAATTTATGAAACAAGTAAAAATAGCTCCAAGTCGATGAAGATCTCTACCAGAAAGTCAAGTCGAAGTTGCAGTGACTTCACCAGGAAGCAAAATCACTAGACACTGCTCCACTCCTCTTCCTGAAGTGCTGCAAAAATAACAAATGATTAGTAAGACAATTATATAAAAATGAATTAAAGAATATATATACAAAAAGAATATGAATAAAAGAATGAATATATACAAAAAGAATAAATATTTCAAAGAAAGATTAAAATAAAAATTTTGGTGTATAAAGAGTTGACTCCCTAACAATGGTACCAAAAAATGGACTTCAATCTGGATTACTTGTTAATTTAGGTTAATTAATTACTATAGTAGCATAGTGTTGCATTCCAGACGAATGTCATTTTATTTATATACAATTTTTATTGTTTTTATTCCAGGTTGTTTACTGAGAGGCAGTTATTGATATACATCACTCTATAATATTCAAAATCTATCTTTTATTCCGAAAATGTCAAGTTTATTTATAATAGAATGAGTTAAAAGCAATATGATCAAAGAATCAATTAATCTAAGTTAGTTGTTTATAAGTTAGAATAAATGAATTTGGAAATGCCTTAAACATATGTACAAACAAGGCACAAAAATAACTCTAAGCTAAACAATGTAATAAGCTAAACTATATACAAATGAATCAAATGAAAAGACAAAAGTTAAGTATCACCTATATACAACACATAGATATAATACATCTGATGAGAGCCTCATCATGAGCCATAACTAGCTCATTTTGACCCGATAAAGAAGATAAAAGCTCCTACATAACCTAGAAGAAGGCCTAACTGAAGGAACAAGTGCTCTGAGAAGAAAACATGAAATAAAGGTTAAAACTGCAATTTTACCATTGCAGTACGTAAATGGGATTTCTCAGAGGCAGAACAGAGGTCAAATGGTATAAATGAGATAAAAAGTGGGTTGAGTCAATTAGAAATGGGTTCATGTGCAATCTAAGAACTAAATGACACTTGGTAACCCTAAAACAGACCCGCTTAAATTAACAAGGTTTCGGTCAGAACAAAAAGCAAGTAAACCCTCTATAAATCATGGAAAAACATACTCTAGGGTTTAGAACACTTAATTTGGCCTTTGGAACCTAGTTTGACCTAGATTAGGGTCCTAGCTCTTCAATTAACCTAATTTGTGTTTTTACGCAAAATGTCTAGTCAAACGAGGTCAAACCTAAAATCCAACTTCACCATTGGATTCCTTAGGTCCAAATTAGGTTTGTACCAAAATTTGGACCTAAGGAGAGGTCATCTTGACCTACTTTGCAATTTAGTACACCCAAATCACAAATTGGTCCCTATCTTTTGAATACCGTTGCAGAGAACCCCCTAGGTTCTTCGCCTCCTTTGCAAACCGGTCCTGCCGCCATTGCTAGGGCAGAACCGAGCTCTGGCGAGGTTTGGAGAGGGATTGCTCTCTAATCCCTCAGAGATTCCCTCCCAGAAATGGAAGGAGGATTCTCTGAGGAATTCCCTTCCTTATAAAGTCAATTACAATCGCTGGTGTGAACCTAATCTCTCGTGTGAACGCACGGGAGATTTGGGTATCCTAACTCCTTTCCATCTCCGGCGACCAACTTCAGGCAATTACGTGCCCTTCACGCCCTGCACACCCAGTCCAGCGCCTATATAAGAACCCACAACTCCGGCCGAACTGGCCAAGCTTGATTTTGACGGAGATCCCTTCCAAATTCCTCCCTCTCCCATCTCCGACCAAACGACCCACAAGCTCCGGCGACCTCCTTCCCTCCTTCTTGTCGCTCTGCTGCCATACCAGCAGCAGAGTCCTCTCCGCCGCTTCCTCCCGCGTCGCGCTGTACCCCGCGCACGCACTTCTGACCTCGTCTTCGTCGCCGCTTCCTCCCTCAGGGTCTTTCTTCCCCGACGACGGCAGTTACGAGCCGTCCTCTCCGCCGCCTCCCTTCCCTCCAGACAACCCCATATATGTTCTCTACCCTCTCCTCTATCTTTTCCCCCAACTATTTTACTTGATTACCCCTCGACAGTACCTATCCGCCTTCATCTTCCTCGCCTCTGACCGCACTCCGGCGAGCCGCCCACACCACTCCGCCACTCCACACGGCTCGCCAATCACCTCGTGAGCTCCGCCTCACCACCAGGAACTCGCTCCACCCCACAACTGCCACTCCAGACCTCCATAACCACCCCCCGAACAACCCACCATCTCCGGCCACAGGTTGACCTAGGCGCGCACGCCTAGGCCGACCGACAACCTGCAGCATCACCCACCGCCTTCGCCGTGCTACGACGAAGGTTTCCAGCTATTCTGATTGGGCTAATAGGCCGTTCTGTGGAATCTCAGGTGAACGCCCCGGCCGCCATTAACAGCCGAAGCAGCAGGAAGCTTGGAGCAGCAGCAGGCGTCAGGCTTCCCAGGCGGCAGGTGCAGCTGGATCTCGCAAGTGTCGCGAAGTGACTGAGTTCAGCAGGGAGCACCAGCAGGGCCTTCAGCGTGGGCAATTGCACATGAGAGTCTGCGGGCGCGCGCAAAGGAAGGGCGGAACGTTTAGTCCCACATCGTGGAATCTCAAGGCACAGGTATGGTATAAAGAGTTTTTGTGATATAGCTTTACTGCCTCGAAAGCACAGGGGTGAGGTCCCTCACTGACCCCACCTGCCTCGTCCGCGGCCTGACCACGCGGACTTGGCGGATCCGACCCGACCTAGACCTACGCACTCCTCGCGCATCACACCACCTTCAGGTGCGCCTGGTCCCGGGTACGATCCGACCTGATTAATGCTTGTGGCTCTGGGAGAGCGGCTCTGAGTGAATTGCTTGAGAGAGAGAGACGTGCGGGTAGCGGGAGAAGGGTTAGGTTTTGCTCCTGTTCGTAGGAAAAGGACTTGGCCGCTGCAGAAGAAGGAAAAGCAAGCCAAAGAAGAAGACAGAAGAAGAAGAAAGAAGCCTTCGCAGGAAAAGGAAAATAGAAAGATTAGAAGTCTTCGCAGAGAAGAAGAAGAAGGACAAGGGCAGATTGCAAAGAGATCGGAACGGCAAAGCAGAAGGAAAGATACAGAAGCAGAAAGGAGAAGAAGGAAGAAAGGAAGAAAGATCACATTTAAGACGTCTGATACATAA
The DNA here is from genome assembly GCA_037157565.1 of Thalassia testudinum. Taxonomy (NCBI): domain Eukaryota; kingdom Viridiplantae; phylum Streptophyta; class Magnoliopsida; order Alismatales; family Hydrocharitaceae; genus Thalassia; species Thalassia testudinum. The sequence continues at coordinate 143,227,876 of JAZHRO010000036.1, forward strand.
ATCAGACGTCTAATTCTACTTTTTCTAAAAACTCTTTGAATCAATTATATTTGCATGTAACAGTTGTATTCTTGGGTTTTCCAAAGTACTGAGATTGCTCCCTGTGTTCGACCTCGGATACTCCGGTTTTCGAGTAATAAAAATCTTTATTTGTTTTGAACGCTTTCGCGGCTATACTACAACACGATATTATCTTTTAACAAACCGCACAAAAGCGCGACGAACATTTTGGCGCCGTTGCCGGGGAGCAACGGGCACTTTTAAAACTTTTGAGTACAACTTTTCTATCTAATATCCGACTTGACTTCTCTCTTTTGCTGTGTTCATTCAGGGAAAGCAAAACAAAAAGGAAAGAATAGCAACTGCATAACAGACTCTCCAAGGAACAGGTAATCTCCATAAGTCCTCTCTCTTAACCCTCTCACAATCTAAAAAAAAGGAGGGAAATCAACTTAGGGCTACCTGTCTCATATTTAGTAACTCATCAAGTTGCCTGATTTTCATTTCAACATATTTTTATCTGTTCATCCAACTAAGGCAACTAGGGCTAAAACTTTCTTGATTGAGCCCTAGGTGCTAATTTCTACGGCAACTAAATTGGACCCACTAGAGCCAAGTTAGGGATTGCAAAGCTAGGGTTTTTAGAGACACATCTTCTCTAAAACAAAGAAACAAACTTTCCAAAAAGAGGTGTGCCTAAATCGTGTTTGAAAAGATTTATACAAGAGGAACCCTAAGCAAATCAGGCTGATAATCCATTTGAACCATAAAAGGAAGGACCTAAAAGCTCTCAAAGGAACAAGAGGTGAAGTTGATCCCTCGGGTCAACCAACCTTAATATTAGGTCACTTTTGCACTCAAAATACTTAAAAGTTCAAGTGGAACATTAAGCACCTTGATCTTAAAATAAAAAAAAGGTAGACTTAAGAGGTCAAGATCCCCATTCTGGTTTACCTGGAACCGCAGTGACAAGAGAGGTCAGGTGGGGGAAACCCTGTAACCCGTGGGGATGCTCTACCGTGTAGGGGTCTTTGCGGGACTCTCCCTCTCTGGCTGCCCAGGTATTTCTCAGGTGGACGATCTTCTGATCCAGGGGTCCATCTGCCCCGAACCTCTATAGTCACCCAACAATTCTTGGGTGTCTTGATTGGGTCCAGCACCTTCTAATCTCATCACATCTTTCGGTGCATGTTCGGTAGGAGGTCCTTAAGACCACCTTTAAGACCTCCTTTAGAAATTCATTCTCGTCGAGGCCAAGCCTCGACGCCCTTGTTTGTGCAGCAACCACGCCACATAAATCTTTCATCTGACTCAGACCCTGATTCCCCTTCTTCTCCCATCATGGCACAACCCATTGAAGAGGAGAATAACCTTGAACACCAACTTCAACGCTTGAACGATCTCTTTCAGAACTTTGTAAACCCACCGCAGCGACCTATGATGCGAGCTCACTATAATCCTGCTGCGGTGGCAATCGAACCCCGAGTACGAATCCCAATTGGAGGACCCGATTTTGATCTGAAGCCCAATATGATTCATGCCATACCGAAGTTCCATGGGCTTAACTCTGAGGATCCATTCCAACACATTAAACAACTCAAGCATTTGGCCCAGACCTTCGGGTCAGATGTACAAAACCGGGATATCCTACTCATGAAAATGTTTTCGTTCTCCCTCTTGGACAAGGCTGCACACTGGTATCAGACTCAGACCCGCCCGATCAACACTTGGGAGGAATTACAGTCTGAATTTTTGAAAAAATTCTTCCCTGTTGGCCGGACAAATGCCTTGCGCCATCAGATCACTCATTTCACTCAACAACTGGGAGAACCTCTTCATGAAGCTTGGGATCGATTCCTAGATCTCATGCGAAAGTGCCCCCATCACGGAGTTCCTAAGTGGGAACAAGTCCAGTATTTTTACTAGGGACTCCGTGAGGATATTCGTCTATTCGTCAATGCAACATGTGGAGGAAACATCATGGGCCAACACGAGGACACGGTATGGGAGATTCTCAAAAACATGTGCGAGAACTCCATAAACAATGACTCCTTGGGCTTATTCGACAGGACGAATGCCCGCGCATCGACGAATCTAAGAGGGACACATGAGACGCATGACCTGTCCACTTCTGTCGACCTGGAACTGATGGCCAGTCGGTTGGACAAGGTCTCTATCATAGAAAAGAAGGTGGACGAGCTAACTCAACATTTGTAGCAAGCCACCTCTGCACAAAATTCTTTTACACGACCTCCTCTGGCAAGGGAAACAATGCAAAACATCTATCACCAACCTGCCAAGGGGATGGACCCATATCCACCCCCGTCTACCTCGCGGACCGGAGTGACCTCTGATCCCTTCTATTCGAGTTGGGGGAACTCTGAGCCCTCGTATTCTGACTTTCTTGAGGTTCCTCAGAGCTGCGAGGACCTCAACGCCATCCAGAATGACCCATACTCCAATACCTACAACCCTGGATGGCGAAATCATCCTAACTTTCAGTGGGCAGGAAATTCTCAAAAACTACCATATCAACCCCGCCCACAAGCTCCTCGTCCATATCAGCCGCCTCAGCCTCGGCCCAATCCCACCTACCAATCCGGGCAAAATCAGGATCAACTGACTCTTATCCTTCAAACACTGGCTGACATTCAAAAGACGAATGCGGCAATGCAAAAACATCACAAGGACGAGATCATAGAGGTTTGCAACCAACTGGCCCAGATGGCAAATTCCCGCCAACCTGGCACCCTTCCTTCGCAACCTCTGCCCAACCCAAATAACGTGCCGACCCAGAGGCGCGTTATGAATCCAAATCCAGGCCACGCACATTTGATTTATCAGGCCCCTGCTACCCCATCACCAGACGGGATGGAGGCGTCAACATCTTATGCAGGATTGCAGCAGCAGCCACCCCTCCTACCTAACCCAAACCAAAGTCAGGCCGGATTAAACTCTGTAACAACACGCAGTGGTAAAACAACACAAGACCCACACTATCCGAACCACTCCAAGCCTGATAATCGCCAAGGCCCTAGGGTAGTCATCCAAGATACTACTATCCGAGATCAAGAACCTGGACCTATCCCAGAGGAACCAGCTAGGATCCCATTTCCTGAGGCCTTGACCAAAGGAAAAAGGACAACCAAACCTGTGGCTCCTGAGGAGGATCTGGTCAAGCTCTTTGAACAGGTCCAGATAAACATCCCGTTGATGGATGCAATCCGCCACATACCGGCTTACGCAAGGTTCTTGAAAGACATATGTACACCTAAACGTAAGCCGCGAACCAAGGATGGGAACCCAATCGTACTATCAGAGCAAGCCAGCTCTGTCATCTTGAGCAAACTCCCACCTAAGGCTAAAGACCTAGGAACTCCCTTGATTTCTTGTAAAATTGGTGAAACCCAACTTGATAGAGCCCTACTAGACCTAGGTGCCTCCATAAATTTAATACCTACATCCCTCCTTGACCACCTTGAAGAATCTGAACTTAAACCCACTGAGGTGACATTGCAGTTAGCCGATCGATCCATCAAGTCACCCAAAGGAATACTCGAGGATGTCATTGTTAGGGTACGAGATTTTTATTTCCCAGTGGACTTCATAGTACTGGACATGGATGCACCTAAGAACCCAAGGGACACACCAATCATATTAGGGAGACCCTTTTTGGCCACTGCTAGGGCCAATATAAACTGCGAAGAGGGCCAGATAGAATTAAAATTTGGGAATCAAAATCTGAAGATTGACATTTTCAAGGCCCATCAAGGGATTAATTGCGGGGTTATAGAGGAAATTTTTGATGTCGAAGCCGTGGTTGATGAACTGCATATAGAGGACAACCTGATTATTCCTGATCAACCACTAGAGAATCAAAAACCGCTAATAGAGGAGTGCGGACATGATCTAGACACACCTATGACTCCTACCATTGCTCCCGATACAAACCCCGAACCACCCGCTGCTGCTGACAATCCTGTCATGGAACTCAAGCCCCTTCCTGAACATCTAAAATACGTCTTTTTGGATGCAAATCAGACGTTTCCTGTGATTATCAATTCTCGACTCACACCTGACCAGGAACTCCGTTTGATTTCTGTTCTCCAACAACATCGTAGAGCCATTGGATGGACTCTAGATGATTTAACTGGTATAAGCCCTTCATACTGCACACATCGAATCTACACGGAAGAAGGCTCACGATCTTCAAGAGAAATGCAAAGGCGCCTAAACCCTAACCTATAGGAGGTCGTGAAAAAGGAGATCATTAAGTGGTTAGATGCAGGGATCATCTACCCGATCTCCGACAGTCGTTGGGTGAGTCGAACACAAGTGGTGCCTAAGAAGGCAAGACTTACCATCATCACGACTGAAATCGGGGAAGTCATTCCTACCCGAATAGCTAATTCGTGGAGAGTCTGCATTGATTACAGAAGACTAAATTCCTCCACGAAGAAGGATCATTTCCCACTACCATTTATTGATCAGATCCTCGAGAAACTAGCGGGAAATAAATTCTTCTGCTTTCTTGACGGGTACTCAGGTTACAATCAGGTGGCAATCCATCCAAAGGACCAAGAAAAGACCACATTCACCTGCCCCTTCGGGACGTACGCGTTCCGAAGGATGCCGTTCGGTCTCTGCAATGCACCTGCAACTTTTCAGCGGTGCATGCTTGCCATATTCTCAGATATGGTAGGTGATTATCTGGAAGTCTTCATGGATGACTTTTCAGTTTTTGGACAATCATTTGACGATTGCCTCCAACACTTGGTCCATATACTCAGGCGGTGCATTGAGGTGAATTTGGTTCTTTCCTGGGAAAAGAGCCATTTCATGGTGCTTGAGGGAATTGTCCTGGGACATTTAATCTCAGAGAAAGGCATCCAAGTGGATCGAGCTAAGGTTAACCTGATTTCCAATCTCCCTATTCCTAGCTCGATTAAGGATATCCGATCTTTTTTGGGGCACGTCTGTTTCTACCGTCGATTCATCCCCGATTTCTCCAAGATCGCGCGCCCCTGACCAATCTTCTCTCCAAGGATGTACCTTTTGAAATTTCCAAGGAATGCACTCAAGCATTTGAAATCCTACGTGACCGAGTCACCCAGGCCCCATTCCTACAGTCCCCTGATTGGTCTCAACCCTTTGAGATCATGTGCGATGCATCTGACTTTGCTGTAGGAGCGGTTTTGGGGCAGAAAATTGACGGGATACCTGTGGTCATTTACTACGCCAGCAAAACACTGGATGAGGCTCAGCGTAACTATACGGTTATTGAGAAAGAGCTGCTGGCCGTAGTATTTGCCCTGGAAAAATTCAGATCATACCTTCTGGGTTCCCGTATTATCGTATACTCGGATCACACAGCTGTAAGGCATCTCCTTGACAAGAAGGATGCGAAACCTCGACTAATCCGCTGGATCTTGCTATTGCAAGAATTTGACCTCGAGATTCGCGACAAGGCGGGAAAGCACAATGTGGTAGCTGATCACTTGTCCCGCCTTCCTTCTGAAATTATTGATCCTTCCGGACCTATTACAGAACATTTCCCTGATGAGCACCTCCTGACTATCAGTACAAGTCTTCCATGGTTCGCCGATATTGTTAATTACCTGGCATCACATCAGATTCCGCCCGATTGGTCGAAGGCCAAAAAGGACAAATTGCGTTCTGATGCCAAGTATTACCTATGGGAAGACCCGTATCTTTTCCGCATTGGTGCTGATCAGATAATCCGACGGTGCGTCACGGAAGTGGAAATCAAAGACATACTCTCATTCTGCCATGACCAGGCATGCGGTGGACATTTTTCTGGACATAAAACCGCATCGAAAGTCCTCCAGTGTGGCTTCTACTGGCCCACAATTTTCAAGGATGCATACGAACACTGTAAGGCATGTTCCCGTTGCCAGACTCTGGGCAACATGAGCTATAGAGACATGATGCCTCTACAGCCGATCTTGGTATGCGAAATTTTTGATATTTGGGGGATTGATTTCATGGGACCCTTTCCGAACTCGGATGGCTTCGAATACATCTTACTCGCAGTTGACTATGTGTCCAAGTGGATAGAAGCCATTCCGACCCGAACCAACAATCATAAAGTCGTTATAAAATTCCTCCATCAAAACATTTTCTCAAGGTTCGGGATTCCGCGTGCTATAATTTCCGACGGAGGGACCCATTTTACGAACGCTCAGTTCAGGTCACTGATGACCAAATACGGGGTGTCACACCGAATCTCTACTCCTTACCACCCCCAAACTAATGGTCTAGCTGAGTTATCTAACCGAGAGATCAAGAAGATCCTTCAGGTTACTGTTCGACCTGATCGAAAAGATTGGTCTTCTCGGCTTTCGGAAGCATTGTGGGCCTATAGGACTGCCCACAAGACCCAATTAGGAATGTCTCCCTTCAGACTAGTGTACGGGAAGGCATGTCACCTCCCCGTCGAATTGGAGCATAAAGCCTATTGGGCAGTACGGACCTGTAATCTCGACCTTTCTAAGGCTGGAACCCACAGAAGATTTCAAATGAGCGAGATCGATGAATTACGCCACGACGCGTATGAGAACTCGCGAATTTACAAAGAACGGGTTAAAGCTTTTCACGACAAACACATTTCTAGAAAGGTCTTTCATCCTGGTCAAAAAGTTTTACTCTTTGATGCTCGACTCAAACTATTCCCAGGAAAGCTAAGATCCAAGTGGGTCGGACCCTACCTAGTCTGCCAAATCTTCGGAAATGGAGCTATTGAAATCAGCCCACTCAGCCACGATTCTGAACCCTTTGTCGTGAACGGGCAGAGACTCAAGCCGTTCATTGACATGACCGATATAGATTTGACTGAGTCATCCTTTACCCTCTATTCCTCTTGAGCTCATTGCGCCCAGCCGATGGCGTAAAACTCAGCGCTTAACGGGAGGCAACCCGTCATTCTTTGAAAACCTGAAATCGTTTCTGACATCTCTATGCGGAACTCATATTGTACTTTAGGGTTCATCCATTAGAACAGCCGACTTCACCTCAGGTATACCTACCCGAGATTAGAAATCGTTTGCAACAAGTCGCTTCGACCCATTCACTCACCACACACCTGTCCTAATACATGAACTAAGCTGAATTCGAACCCACCTAATTTACAATGGGGACATTGCAAATCTTAGGCATGGGGGGGTATGAAAGTGCAAAATGTCAGAAAATTCATATCAAGAAAGGGTTTCACATAAAAAAAAAAAAAGAGACTTGATAGAGGGGAGGAACAATTCAGGGTCATACAAATGAGAGGAGGAAAAGAAGAAAAAAATGACAAAAAGGAGCACAAAATGAAAAGAAATAGTCATTAGTAAAAGATTAAGGGGTTAACTGAAGTTCTAGACCGAATCAAGAAAAAGAAAAGAAAAGTGCCACGGAGATATAACAAGAGATTAGCGGGAACGCTGGTCTTAGGCTTGTTGGGCTAGTACCTTTAGCTTAAAAATTCACGTATCCATTAAAATCTGGATAATCCTCAAGAGGTTGAGGAAAATGCGAAGCTTGAGTATTAGGTCTAAGGCTTAGGAAGTATTCGGCCTCGTTAACTGACCTCCGGTTTGCGGGATTTGGTAACCTAAGCACCCAAATTCACACACAGTCTGGTTCAGTGCGCATAAACATCCAAATCACGCGAAAAGCGTTTAATGTTCTGAAAAAGTCACCTAGATTAGGAGCGGTCAATCAACACAAGTTGATTTGGACGAGTTCCCAGCGCGGAGAGGCGGGAAATTCCCCTCAAAGATGCGTAACAACATATCATCTCCTCGGTGCTTGTCTCTTAGGATATTTAAATATCCTACTGGGGGCATGTAAGCACTCTGCTGGTTTAGATACCATGGGTGGCATTATCATGAAATGTCAATCGCCAGGGTCTGAATTCGGCCACGGAACGCCATGGGCGGGATTATCTCAAAAGCCAAGGTTCCGGGGGTTGCCATGGGCAGGATTATCTCGAAATCTCGAAAGCCAGGGACCCTTGAGGATTGATGATGGGGACGAGGAATCCGATACAGACCGTGTTGAGAAGCTAATCCGAAGCTAGAAATAAAAAGAAAAGAGAGAGAAAAGCTCTCCAAACAAATAAATCTTTTATCTCTCTCTTACAAAAAAAAAAAAAAAACGCACTGCAAACTGAACTTAGGCTAAAAATATCTCAAGCACGGGTGCTTTAACCGCGGAGTCCAACAAACCTTAGGTTAGTTTCTGTGGGCCGTAGAAACCTTTGCAGAAGACTGAGGCTAAAGCGGAACAGGTCCGGATTTTGGTTGGTACTTGAGTACCTCTAGGCCTATTATCGGCATTCCCACCTAATCACAAAAGAAAAGGAGAAGCACTTATCATTGTTGACAGACACTCAGGGTCTAGAATGGAAGTTAAAACTTTGAAATTTTGCTAAGGGACTAGCAAAAGCTAGGCATGGGGGTATGATGAGAGCCTCATCATGAGCCATAACTAGCTCATTTTGACCAGATAAAGAAGATAAAAGCTCCTACATAACCTAGAAGAAGGCCTAACTGAAGGAACAAGTGCTCTGAGAAGAAAACATGAAATAAAGGTTAAAACTGCAATTTTACCATTGCAGTACGTAAACGGGATTTCTCAGAGGCAGAACAGAGGTCAAATGGTATAAATGAGATAAAAAGTGGGTTGAGTCAATCAGAAATGGGTTCATGTGCAATCTAAGAACTAAATGACACTTGGTAACCCTAAAACAGACCCGCTTAAATTAACAAGGTTTCGGTCAGAACAAAAAGCAAGTAAACCCTCTATAAATCATGGAAAAACATACTCTAGGCTTTAGAACACTTAATTTGGCCTTTGGAACCTAGTTTGACCTAGATTAGGGTCCTAGCTCTTCAATTAACCTAATTTGTGTTTTTACGCAAAATGTCCAGTCAAACGAGGTCAAACCTAAAATCCAACTTCACCATTGGATTCCTTAGGTCCAAATTAGGTTTGTACCAAAATTTGGACCTAAGGAGAGGTCATCTTGACCTACTTTGCAATTTAGTACAGCCAAATCACAAATTGGTCCCTATCTTTTAAATACCGTTGCAGAGAACCCCCTAGGTTCTTCGCCTCCTTTGCAAACCGGTCCTGCCGCCATTGCTAGGGCAGAACCGAGCTCTGGCGAGGTTTGGAGAGGGATTGCTCTCTAATCCCTCAGAGATTCCCTCCCAGAAATGGAAGGAGGATTCTCTGAGGAATTCCCTTCCTTATAAAGTCAATTACAATCGCTGGTGTGAACCTAATCTCTCGTGCGAACGCACGGGAGATTTGGGTATCCTAACTCCTTTCCATCTCCGGCGACCAACTTCAGGCAATTACGTGCCCTTCACGCCCTGCACACCCAGTCCAGCACCTATATAAGAACCCACAACTCCGGCCGAACAGGCCAAGCTTGATTTTGACGGAGATCCCTTCCAAATTCCTCCCTCTCCCATCTCCGACCAAACGACCCACAAGCTCCGGCGACCTCCTTCCCTCCTTCTTGTCGCTCTGCTGCCATACCAGCAGCAGAGTCCTCTCCGCCGCTTCCTCCCGCGTCGCGCTGTACCCCGCGCACGCACTTCTGACCTCGTCTTCGTCGCCGCTTCCTCCCTCAGGGTCTTTCTTCCCCGACGACGGCAGTTACGAGCCGTCCTCTCCGCCGCCTCCCTTCCCTCCAGACAACCCCATATATGTTCTCTACCCTCTCCTCTATCTTTTCCCCCAACTATTTTACTTGATTACCCCTCGACAGTACCTATCCGCCTTCATCTTCCTCGCCTCCGACCGCACTCCGGTGAGCCGCCCACACCACTCCGCCACTCCACACGGCTCGCCAATCACCTCGTGAGCTCCGCCTCACCACCAGGAACTCGCTCCACCCCACAACTGCCACTCCAGACCTCCATAACCACCCCTCGAACAACCCACCATCTCCGGCCATAGGTTGACCTAGGCGCGCACGCCTAGGCCGACCGACAACCTGCAACATCACCCACCGCCTTCGCCGTGCTACGACGAAGGTTTCCAGCTATTCTGATTGGGCCAATAGGCCGTTCTGTGGAATCTCAGGTGAACGCCCCGGCCGCCATTAACAGCCGAAGCAGCAGGAAGCTTGGAGCAGCAGCAGGCGTCAGGCTTCCCAGGCGGCAGGTGCAGCTGGATCTCGCAAGTGTCGCGAAGTGACTGAGTTCAGCAGGGAGCACCAGCAGGGCCTTCAGCGTGGGAAATTGCACACGAGAGTCTGCGGGCGTGCGCAAAGGAAGGGCGGAACGTTTAGTCCCACATCGTGGAATCTCAAGGCACAGGTATGGTATAAAGAGTTTTTGTGATATAGCTTTACTGCCTCGAAAGCACAGGGGTGAGGTCCCTCACTGACCCCACCCGCCTCGTTCGCGGCCTGACCACTCGGACTTGGCGGATCCGACCCGACCTAGACCTACGCACTCCTCGCGCATCACACCACCTTCAGGTGCGCCTGGTCCCGGGTACGATCCGACCCGATTAATGCTTGTGGCTCTAGGAGAGCGGCTCTGAGTGAATTGCTTGAGAGAGAGAGACGTGCGGGTAGCGGGAGAAGGGTTAGGTTTTGCTCCTGTTCGTAGGAAAAGGACTTGGCCGCTGCAGAAGAAGGAAAAGCAAGCCAAAGAAGAAGACAGAAGAAGAAGAAAGAAGCCTTCGCAGGAGAAGGAAAACAGAAAGATTAGAAGTCTTCGCAGAGAAGAAGAAGAAGGACAAGGGCAGATTGCAAAGAGATCGAAACGGCAAAGCAGAAGGAAAGATACAGAAGTAGAAAGGAGAAGAAGGAAGAAAGGAAGAAAGATCACATTTAAGACGTCTGATACATAAATCAGACGTCTAATTCTACTTTTTCTAAAAACTCTTTGAATCAATTATATTTACATGTAACAGTTGTATTCTTGGGTTTTCCAAAGTACTGAGATTGCTCCCTGTGTTCGACCTCGGATACTCTGGTTTTCGAGTAATAAAAATCTTTATTTGTTTTGAACGCTTTCGCGGCTATACTACAACACGATATTATCTTTTAACAAACCGCACAAAAGCGCGACGAACAACATCTTACACACATATATAATGTGTATATAACACACACACATATATAAAGCACATACATATTTATATAACTAACTTATATAAACATACACTCATATTGACACATACATACTAACACTTAGCATTAAAACAGAGCTTTATAAACACGCGCAACACACTCAACATAGCACTTAGTTTATTTTTAACTTAAACACAAGCTAACACATACACAACACTTAGGCTCAAAAATGTTTTTGGTCCACTCGTTCACAGGATCAACAATTTAATTGGCTGGATCGGTACTACTACTAGGGCAACCCCTATGGGGGAGGGCATAACCACAAGATTAGGCCCACATAGGCCCACGCACGAACACGAGTAGCACACTAGCACAAGGATGGGATGCGCTAAGCATACACCGCCAGGGAGCTAATCCTTGTGTTGGTGCAAGAGCACCATGATTATTGATTTTGATAATAACAAAGCACTTGGTATTTAACATTTATATTGAGTTTAAGTTTTAGGAATAATGTAAATGGATTCAAGTGTGAAGAAGCTCAAGCTCGCATCCATGGTGGATTGGAGGAGCTTGATGTAGGGGAGGAGAAGATGAAGCCTTGCTTGGAGCGAGAGCTTAAAGATAAGAAGAATGGACCTGGATTGTTGTTCTTGTATTCTTGTGTCTTTTATTTGCCTTTGCTCTTTTATTTACTTAGATACTTGTTAAAGAGCCTAAAGATCCATGCCTTAGTTCTAGGAACACTTATACATCACTAGGACACTTAGGAAAACCTCAGAATAGAAACCAGAAAACCAATATAGAAATCAGACAGTCCAATTAGACGTCTAACCTGATCATCGACGTCTGATAATGACTTTTAAGACGTCTGATAGTTTGTATAGATGTCTAAACACTAAGGCTGGATTTAGTGTTCTCTGGTCATTACCTTTAGACGTCCAACCCATAGTCTAGACGTCTTAGAAGACGTTTGATGACCTTGCCAAACGTCAAATTAGAGGATTGTTGGCCTGCTAGAACAATATCTTCGAGGATTACCTTTTAACCACATTAAAACCTTTTCCAAACGTTCATAGATGTGCCCCAATGTCTAATAAACAGACGTTGGATCAATAACCGAGGATGTGAGACCCATATCCAACCGTTGGTCCTTGGAATCAATTCCATTGGCTTCCAGAGGTCCAGACTTTATGAAAAACATCCAGCCTGTCATCTGACCTTTAAGATCTAGAACCCTGTTTGGATGTAGTCAAAACAGGAACAAACCTGCCTATTATTAGACATCCAATTTTAGTGCCAGATGTCTTATAATGACACATCAGACGTCCACCTAGATGTCAGTTTCTATCTAATAATATCAGGGACTCTGACCCTTTAAAGCAGACGTCTGACCAGAATATTAGACGTCTCATAACTCTGTCAGAGTCATAATGACCCTGATTTCATTGGGATTTTGGGCCAATCTCTTGAGCCTTGCTTTCAACGGCTATAAGAGGGTTCTTAAGTTTTTCAAACACTTCTTAGGACCTCTATAAATAGGAGAGGACTCTTCCTAAGCAAAACAAACTCAAGTAATACTACTTCCACATCTATTGTGTCCAAGAAGAGAGAAATCATCTAGAAGAAGTTGTTGCTCTCCAAGATCTTCACTACGCATCTGAGAGCACCATCTTTGTTACACACCCACTCTCCTTCTTCGCATATTTGAGAGCGTCTTTGTGTCTTGTATGGTTCACGCACACAGACTTCCATCTCAGGGAAGCACCTTTTGCCTATAGAAGCTAGATTTAACATATACCTATTTGGGCTTTATAGGATTGTTGTAATTTAGTTTTTATTGTGTGGTTGGGTATTCAAATAGTGAATTTATGTTTCCTTCGTGAGACAAAATACTCCTCGCGAAGAGGAGTTTGAGGTTATGCTACACTTGTTTATAAAGTAGTGTGGTTGTAAGAGGTTGAACTAGCCTCATTTAAGTAGTTTGCTAGTGGATTTGATCTACTAGGTAGATCGGGAAATCCTAAATTGAGAAGTTTAGGTGGTGGTTTTTACCCGGATTTGGGTTTCCAGCTAAAAATCCTTTGTGTTCTTGTGTTGCATTTTGTGAGATTGTTCATTTATATTTCCACATTATTTTCGTATCATCACATCTCACCCCCCGTCCGTTAGAACCTACACCCCGTTCTCGAGCAAACGTCTATGGAGCGCAAAAACTTAAATACCACATCAGACGCTTCTCAGCGCTCGATGTGGCACTAGAAATAGTGTACTTTTCTACCACATCAGAGATTGTCGATCTGCTGCGCTGGTACGTGGCTTATTGGGAAGTTTAAGGAAAAATTAGGTAGTAATTAATGTACTAATTTATAATTAAATTACATGGTTGTGTAGGTAATATATAGGTTTATGATGTAAACACGTTTATATCACATAAATTGTCTATTTATGCATGTTCTTAGGCGTAGAGTTGCATCATAAATTATGAATATTGCCTAACATGCATCATCTTGCATTTAGGTTAGATTGTATAAAGTTTTGGTTAATTTTCTCTTTTTGTGGTCAGGTAACAAGGCGATATTCAATCGGGGCCTTGGATTGAAGATCCAACCGTACGGATTTGATCATGGAGATGATCGGAGTTCAAAGACTCCAAGATCGTCTTGATCGAACATTCGTAGCATCAAATATAATCCGAGGAAGGTCAGAGATCAAGGGCCAAGATGGTGTCAATCCGTACTTCATATGACAAATTCAACCTTACGGATGGGTTCATATCAACAATCACAGCCTAACATCACGAAAATCGGTCCAATCCGACATCTGTGGCACCATCTACAACACATAGAAGATGGACAGCCATGATGGTGCCATGTGGTGCCATCACAACCGCCCAACACCGACCACAGCATCTCTTCTTTGCCCTCTCGATGAATCCCAGCCGTTGGATGCCCATCCAACAGCTGAGAACACGCCACGTCGCACACCAAGCGACGCTCTCATCTTCTGAAGGCAAAGGCTTAGATGATCTCAACTGTTGGATGATGATCCAACGGCCGAGATCAGCTGAGCACAAAAGTAGCACTATGCCTCAAATTACTACATAACTTAGTGGTTAAGGCGCTGCTCGCACAAGGAGGACCAGACTGATTGCACAGCAAAAATACACCAGTAAATATGCCATATTGTGTTATTTCCTAGCATTGCCCTTGCATCTTATGTAGCCCTACTTGCATTTGTAAATATACACCTGCATGCATTTATAAAGAGGGGAAGAGGGTGAGAATAAATGGCTATCCAATCCACTTTCATTATTAACATTTTCCTTGAGTGTGGCATTGCAATTTCACCATTTTTTCATTTTATTTTCTTTTTTCTCTTTCTCATTTCATGCTGCTGCAGGGCATGGTGCGTGCACCTCTTCTCGCCACTCCTCCTGCTAGTAGCATGGGGAGAGGCATGCCCTCCCTCTTTAAAACACCATGCACTCCCCCTTGCTACGCAGGCGGGCATCCCACAGACCCACCACCACCCTCAGACAACCGTTGGCCACCCTCCTTGCTTCTCCCTCTCCATACACAGTTCCTCTTCTCACAAGTTGAGAAGAGGCACACCATGTGCAGGAAAAAGCTCACAGTGGTCTCAGACCACCACTGTGAGTCCCACCATTGCCCAACTCCATCGTGAGCAGGTGGGCATGGTGGTTTCTTGCTTCATTTTTTATTTGCGTTTTTCTTTCTTTTTTCATTTTGTTGCTCCACCATTAATGCAGAGCTCCAAGCTTTGAAGCTCTAGCACCTCTGCGCACCTCCATAACCTCCAGCTGGTCACCACCAGCCCTGTGAAGATCGCACGAGGCCTCATCCCACGCACGCAGGCACTCCACAGTGCCGGGCATGCGCCAAACTTGCTCCAGCCAGTCGCCAGACCGCGCATGCACTGTAGCGCGTAGTCTGCGCGACATTGTAGCCATCGGCTCGCTTCTCACTTAGCCGGTGGCTATGTCGCTCTCTCTCCTCGTCCGCACCTGCTCTAGCTGGTCACCTCGTCCCTACCCTCAGCGCTGTGCGCTGCACTTTGCAGCACGCTGCACTTCATCCTGTGCAGCAGTGAGCTGCGCCTCACACGCTTGCGCGTGCGCGTTTGCCTTAGCCTCTGCGCCCGCGCACCTCCACACCTCTAGACGTCACCCCCGCGCAGCAGACAACTTAAACGGCTGCTCCTCCTCCAGCGCACACACACACACACACATACACAGACACTCACACACTCATGCATACACACACATATATATACACATTCACATACTCTCATTCTCACATATATTTACATATACATAAATATATATACATATATATATATATACACGCACATTTATATACATGTATAGTTATAGAGATATATACATACATGCATATACATATATATACTTATATATATCCACTTATCCACATTCCCCTATACACATATTCACCTCACATACACTACCCATATTCCCATGAACTCACCCCTCCACCGCGCATCGTAATGTGGGAATATTTGCACCAGTTGCTGATATTCCCTAATACCCGCGCAAAGCAAGTGCGTCCACCCTCACTCACACACATCCGCTCCACACTCCACGCGGCACTTAGTCTTGTTGGTTGCGTCTTGCTAGACGTGGACCAACTTGACACTGTGCTACATCCCATTCACATTTCCATCTTCACCCCTATCTATATAACATCTATATAACTATACATATTCTATATCTACTATATATACATATATAGATATACCAAGCTAAGTATTTCTTTTCATTGCATTCTATTTTTGCTTTTAATTTGTCTTTACTTCCTGCTACTAAAAGACTAAAAAAAAGTATAAAATAGAAAAGATAAATCTTGATTTGCAGGCACACGATCTCGCGTGTGGCGAGACAGGATTCGTTGTATTTTGGCATATTGCCAAGGACCTATTTGAGGGTGTGCCTTAAGAACAAGTTTATCAAGAAAAAAAACCTAAAAATCAAAAAAACAAAAAAACATAATAAATGCAAAGAAGAGATACATTTTAGGAAAAGCGTAGAAACTTTGCAAATCTCCTAATCCCCACCTCCCTAAGATCGACCCTGGGCCTAAAAGTGATCAAGCTAAAATCAAGTAGGTCAGGTTAAAAATTTTGTGAAACTAGTGTAGACTCGATTTAGGTAACTCACTATACTCATTGCGACATTAATATTACCATTTTAATAAAGCCTATTCGAGTACGCATGATTCTTTTTTGGCACCGTTGCCGGGGAGGTGCTATTTGGAGTAAGTCTCTACTCTTTTCTTTTGATTTTCTCTTCTTCCACCCTTCTCTTCACAGGTGTTTTTGTTTGTTTGTGTGTAGGTGTACCTGTTGCAAGGAGGAGACACGCAGAGGAGGTTGGAGATGTGGGCAAATCCAAGGCGTGTGCTAGAACGTGAAGTCACCGGCGTCGCATTAGAGCTTCGCTCACATTGCTGTGGAGGTAGGTGTCGCCTTCTTAGTAACTTAGGTCATCTTGTCACCTTAAAAAAGAAAAAAACCTAAAAACACTTCTTGGGAATTTCTTGGGGTGAGTGGACTAAAACCACTTGTTGATCGTTTGCTATCACCTCCACCGCCCCTTGATTTCCTGCAAACTTCGCATAGCGAAAATCCAAGAATCTTGATTCTTGGATCTTTCGTTGTGTGAAATTTTCTTTGAGGCAAGATAAAAATTGATTGATTGCCATCCTTCCTTGCCTCATTTAGTCGCATTTCAGGATCACATTTTTTGGTGGGGAGACTTGGAATTGAGTTGATTCCAACCCCACCACGACTCTTCATTTGCCTTAGATTCGATCCCGAATCTATCAACCCCAACGTTTTCATTTTTTACATCATTTGGTGGTTGAGCCTTGTGTGGATTATCATTTTGGTGATTGGGAGCACTTGAATTGAAGTATTTTTGCTCCCTTTCATATTGAATTAAAATAGACTCATGCATCCACACTTAGAAATTTCCATCTAGGGAAGCCTAGTGCATTTTAGCATTCATTAACTAATTCACATTGAAGAAAGGTTTGTTGGGCATAAAGAACTTGTGTTTTTCTCGAAACCTGGAGATTGGTTGAATCGGTAATTCAGTGGAATCCTAAAATCCATACTACTTAAGGTTGAAATTCTAAATGCCATTCATCATCTAAAACTCCAATTCGGGGAGATTTTCCTGTTGCATGCTTGATTTACACACTCTTAAAATCAACGCACTTGGGCATTACCTGTATACAACTCCCTTCACATTCCTGGAGCACTTGATCCTAAGCCTCTAAATTAAAACTGGTAGCAACTGGACTCCTATTAAGGATTGGAGGTCTAACTACCTACATGTAGTGCCTACGTGCTGGTGTGGGTTCCCGCGTGCTATCGAGTGTCTAAGACTAGGGCAAACGGCCTTTCAATCTGGCCCAGTGGTTCCGTGGTGCTCTCATTTGGTTCCATAGGTAGTGATAGTAGGTAACTTAGATCTTTAGGTCTAAGGGCACATTGTAGAGGTTAGGAAATTGATTGCTTTGATTTGTCATCAAGTGTATCCTTACGACGTTGTTTCTCTCATCCCCTTTCCCTTCTCATCTCCCCAATTCTTCTTGCAGTAGTGCATGTTTGGGAGGAGGTCACAAAACCCTGAATTGCTTGAATTGTCTGATAATTCTAGAAGGATAGAAATTGAATTGTCATCCTCTTCCACAAACATGGCTGCATTCCTACCCCAAATCCCGAGGGAGGAAATCGCCCCCCTCCAATCCCACCAGGAGGTGGTGGAGCCGTAGACCCCATAACCCGCCTCCAAGCCCAAATGGAATTATATAATGAGTAGATTGAAACCATTAGGGAAACCTTGGAGGAAATGCATAACCCTCTCGAACGGGAGGAGCCTAGGTCTCTTAGCTTTTATCAAAATCCCTCTACTACAGAGACCATTGGGCAAATTCAAGTCCCCATGGGCGGGGACGATTTTGAATTAAAACCTAATGTCATTGGCCTAATTGACTTTCACTTCCATGGTCTTGAAAGTGAAGATCCCTTTCTTCATTTGGAAGACTTAACCCGATTAGCTGAAACTGTTAAACCAAGAAACATTGGGCTATCAATTGTCCTCATGAAAATGTTCCCGTTTTCATTGCGAGACGTAGCGTTGCAGTGGTTGTGCACCCTTGGGAGAACCATCCATTCTTGGGAAGAGATGCGCACATCATTTCTCAAGAAATTCTTCCCAATCGGGTGAACCAATGTGCTTCGCCAGGCTATAACTTCTTTCACGTAATAAAATGGTGAGCAGTTTCATGAGGCGTGGGAAAGGTATAATGACTTTCGGAAATGTCCACACCACGGTCTGCCTAAGTGGCATGACACGGGACCCTCCCTTTCATCCACAGATCTTAACTTAATTGCACAAAAATTAGATGAAGTCTCTGTCGTGCACAAGAAGCTGGACGAGCTTCTGGCCAACCCCGCCCACTCTATGGCAAACACCTCCACTCCATCACTCCGTCACAACCTTAATCCTTCCAATACCAGGCTGATTCCCAAGAATCCTGTGAGACCCTCCTTACCGAGTATCGCGCTGAGCGATTCGGTAAGCAATGTGGACCTAGCTTCTGCAAGCCATTATTTTGACATGGAGGACCAAGCCTTTGTATGCTCAGATGCATATACACATGCGGACTCATCTTCTGGCTTAGAAGACGCTTGTGCCCTGGGGAACAACTTGTTCTCTGCTACTTATAACCTAGGGTGGTGAAATCATCCTAACTTCGCATAGTCCAGTAACCCGCAGCGCCAAAACCCTGCGGGTGGGCCAATGCGATCGTCCGCACCCGTCATCCCAAGGGCCCAGTATAATCCTGTGGCAAATCCGCCATCGAGTCGTTGCATACCTCAAACAGAACACGCATCAAGTCCTCTTGATAAATTGATGCGAATGATGACGGAAATGTCCAAGTGCCATGAAGAAAACATGACCTCTCTTCAGCACCAATTGGCGCAGCAGAATGCTAAGATTAGTCAACTACGCATGACGACTCGATCTCAGGGCACTCTTCCAGCCCAACCAATTCCTAACCCACGAAATTTTGTACCTTGTTCTCTACAACCACAGGTACGACCTTCTCAGGGGCAGGTTCATCAGATTCCGCAAGCTCCGAGCACTCCATTGGGATTCCAGGCTAATCTTACAGCAACACATCACCCTTATGTCCCTATTGCGAACCCTCCTCCACCCTATGATCCCACTGGACCCGCGACGTCCAATGCCATTACTACGAGGAGTGGTAAGCAAACTGTCGACCTGCCTCGACCTGATCCTGGCCCATCTTCTTCATCGCCCTCTCATTTGGAATGCGCACCACATTTTCATGAGGACAATACACCCGAATTGGTGCCAAAATCGATCCCATTCCTTGAAGCTCTACTGTGGGAGCCAAAAGGCAAGAAAAAGGATACGCAAGCCTTTAATAACCTCTGTAATTTATTTAGGGATGTTGAGATCAAAGTACCCTTGTTGGAGGCTATTGACAATATATCAACTGTCACCTGATTCTTCAAAGACTACACTACACCCAGGCAACAGTCAAAGAAAACAAAGAATCCGGTGGTCCTCTCGCCTCATGCGAGTTGTGCTATACTATCAAATCTACCACCGAAGTAGAAAGATCCAGGCACACTGCTTATTTCATGTAGCATCCAAGGCTGCAATTTGAACCGTGCTCTGCTTAATCTAGGATCTTCCATCAATCTTATACCAACCATCATGCTTGAGATATTTGCCTTAGGAAATCTGAAACCCACCCCTGTCACATTACAGTTGGTAGATCGTTCTGTCAAAATACCGAAGGGTGTGGTGGAAGACGTGGTGGTTAAGGTCAACAGTCTCTATTTTCTTGTTGACTTTCTTGTTTTGGATATGGAAGTTCCTAGCTCACTTTCTGATTGTCCGATCATCCTTGGTCGACCTTTCTTGGTCATAGCCCACACCCATATCGACTGTGAGTCGGGTTGCATTGATATCGTCATTGGGTCTGAGAAGCTCAAGCTAAACATCTTCAAGGCCGCCAAGAATTTTGATTGCGATTGCATCGAGGATGACATGTCTGATGAGGACACGATCGTCAGCGCGTGTATCGGACTAATAGGGACCTATTCTGACTGCTGTGGATTACCCCTGAACACAAACCATCGCTTGAATAATATATATTGTGACGTTTCCCCATCCCTCCCCTTACCTTCTCCTGACCAGACTTCTGATGAGGTTTTCTGCGCTTCCCACACCTCATGGTCTGAGTCATATCCGAGCTGCTCACCTCCGGTCCACCCCTTGAAGATCGGATTGCCCTTTCTTTCTCGCCAAATCAGGTGGACATGCGACTCCACACTGGGACCTTGAGCTCAAATACTGATCACTGGGGCTCTCCTTTTTTGGATCCATCAATCCAAGATGCCCCTCTTCTTGGCCAATCTGAGGGCCAACTTCTTTCTCCTGCCCTTCTTTCTTCTGATTTGCTTGGGACACTCTCGTCCCAAGAAATGCCAGATCTTTCGCCATCCACTCCTGAGCTGAAAGCGCTGCCTGACACGCTTAAATATGCTTTTGTGGGATCGAATGAAATTCTCCCCATAATTATTAGTTCAAATTGACTAGGGAGCAAGAGTGCAAGCTAACAAAGATCCTCATGGAACACAAGGTAGCCATTGGATGGTCCTTATTTGACTTAACTGGCATTAGCCCCTCCTACTGCACTCACCGTATATATACGGAGGAGGAGGCTTGACCTTCCCGTGAGATGTAGCAACGTCTCAACCCTAACATGTGGGAGGTCGTTAAAAAGGAAATAATTAAGTGGCTTGGCGCGGGAATAATCTACTCGATCAGCGACAGCCCCTGGGTGAGACCGATTCATGTCATGCCCAAAAAGGCAGGACTCACCATCTGTGTCAATGACAGGGGCGAATCCATCCCTACACACACTCCTACATCTTGGAGAGCGTGTGTAGATTATAGGAAACTGAATGCTGCAACAAAAAAAGATCATTTTCCGCTACCTTTTATTAACCAAATCCTGGAGCGGTTAGCGGGAAATAAAATTTTCTGTTTCTTGGATGGATTCTCTGGATATGACTAGGTGGCTCTTGACCCCCAGGACCAAGAAAAGACCACCTTCACCTGTCCCTTTGGCACCTTCACATTTAGAAGGATGCCATTCGGACTTTGTAATGCGCCTGCAACTTTCCAGAGATGTATGCTGGCAATATTTCATGATATGGTGGGTGACTTTCTTGAGGGCTTCATGGATGACTTTTCGATCTTCGGACCTTCATTTGATGATTGTCTTGCCAACCTGACCCGCATCCTTCAGAGATGTATTGATGTGAACCTCGTGCTTTCTTGGGAGAAAAGTCATTTTATGGTACATGAGGGGATTATTCTCGGTCACATCATCTCCGATAGGGGTATTGAGGTTGACAGAGCTAAGCTTAATGTGATTGCTGATTTACCTGTGCCTAGCTCTGTCAAGCAAATCCACTCCTTCTTAGGACATGTCAGTTTCTATAGGAGATTCATCAAAGACTTCTCTAAGATTTCTAGACCTTTAACTCATCTCCTATCGACTGATGTACCCTTTGATATGGGCCCTGACTGTATGCGAGCATTCACGCAACTGCGTGAGGCTGTCACCAAGGCCCCTGTTCTCTAGCCACCAATTGGTTCCTTGACTTTGAACTCGTGTGACGCTTCCAACCTTGCAGTCGGAGCCATCCTGGGACAAAGACGCGATAGACACCCCTTTGAGGTGCATTACGCCAGTAAGACGTTGGATGAGGCCTAGCGTAATTATACGACTACTGAGAAAGAACTACTGGCGGTCGTCTTTGGGCTGGAAAAATTCTGCTCTTACCTTCTGGGCTCTCATGTTACTGTATTCACTGATCACGCGGCCATTCGTCATCTCATGCATAAAAGGATGCCAAGTCTAGACTGATATGTTGGATCCTTTTGCTCCAAGAATTTGACCTTGAGATCCGCGATAAGGTTGGAGCTCAGAATGTGGTTGCTGATCATCTCTCGAGACTGGACCTTGACCACATTGGACTTACCTTGCAGATTAATGAGGTATTTTCCAATGAGCACCTACTGGAAATTAATGTGGCAAGTGGACCTTGGTATGCCGACATTGCCAATTACCTTGCTTTTGGCTCCCTTCCATGTGGCTGGCCTAAAAACTAGTGCGAGTGTCTCATCGCAGAAGCAAAGTATTATTTTTGGGATAATCCACTACTTTTTCAAGTAGGTGCTGACCAGATCATCCGTCGCTGTATTCCTGACAGCGAGTTCCCCAGTGTGCTATCCTTCTATCACGATCAGGCCTACGGAGGCCATTTCTTTGGGAAGAAAACTGCAGCCAAGGTGTTGCAGTGCGGTTTCTTTTGGCCCTCCCTTCACCAGGATGCACATAATTATGTTAAACGTTGCACTAGGTGCCAGTCATTAGGATCAATGTCACGTCATGATATGATGCCCTTGCAACCCATCCTAGCTGTTGAAATCTTTGACATTTGGGGAATTGTTTTCATGGGTCCCTTTCCTCCTTCCAACAGCTTTGAGCACATCCTCGTTGCTGTTGATTATGTTTCGAAATGGATCGAGGCTATTCCCACGAGTCATGCTGACCATGTCATATCTACTCGATTTGTCAAAGACCACATTTTTGCATGCTTTAGGATCCCTCGAGCCATTATCTCTGATGGAGGAAGTCATTTCACCCATTCTTCTTTTCGGGCACTTCTGAGGAAATATGGAGTCCACCATCGTATTGCATCTTCGTATCATCCTCAGACAAACGGCCAGGTTAAGGTGTCGAACCGGCAAATCAAGCAAATTCTCTAAAAATGGTTCGACCTGACTGTAAGATTGGTCTGACAAGTTGATTGATGCACTTTGGGCGTATCGGACTGCCTTCAAGGCTCCCCTTGGTATGTCTCCTTATAGAATTATTTACGAGAAGCCTTGTCATTTGCCCGTTAAGTTGGAGCACCGCGCTTATTGGGAGATTTGCCAATGTAACCTCAACCCAGACCTGTGTGGTCGAGAAAGGAAACCCCAACTCCAGGAGCTGGAAGAGCTTCGTCGTGAAGCCTATGATTCTGCCTTAACTTTTAAACAACGCACTAAGGCCTTTCATGACAGCCAAATTCTGCGGAAGGAATTTGAGCCATTTCAGTAAGTTTGGCTTTACAACGCCCGGCTCAAATTCTTTCCAGGGAAATTGAAGTCCAAATGGACTGGTCCCTACTTGGTCTCGAGAGCATTTCCTAACGGGGCCATCAAAATTGAAAATCCCAAATTTGGGCATAAATTTACGGTCAATGGGTAGCGGTTAAAACCTTATCTTACTCATGAACCTGCCCCCGTTGGTGAAACTGTTACCCTGCTGGAGGGTAATTGACTTCGTGCCTCACTATGAGTCCAGCTGGGGACGTTAAATTCAACGCTCGTTGGGAGGCACCCCAGCAACACTCCTCCACTATTGCCTACACTTCACTTCACTTTGCACTTATTCACTTTTCACTTCACCACCCACCATCCACCTACCCTACTACCCTGCTGTATATCTCGCACCTCAGCTCTTGTACCATGATCCTTTGACCTTGCTTTACCCTGCATGCATATGAGGACATAGCATCATTTGGCATGGGGGGGTGGATAGGCATCCATAGGATCTGGGTATTATATGAGTATCATGCAGCTTCTACATCCATTATACATATCCATCTATAAATATGTACATAGCCTAATTCAAAAAAAAAAAAAATCTAAAAGGTGAAACAAAAATACAATAAGTGTTTATGGATATTCAACTGCTGTTTTGAAGACTTTCTAGGCCATAGAAGCTTGATTCGCTCAGGCTTGGATTAATTTACTTAGGCATTGATAAGATGGATTAGAATCTCTCCTAATTAAGGACGTATTCTTGTACCTGAGTCACCAGTACAGGATTCGTTGGTTTGCCTCTACTTGAGAGCCTAAGTAATCTTGGTTCACACTACACATATCAAGAAAGACCAGGTGAACATAAGATTCAACCCTAGTGATCATTAGGGAAGGTGGAGTCCTTACCTGTGCACGCAGGTAGACTTTTTATCCTAGTTTTTAGTCTTGTGTTTAGGAGAAGCCCTTTTCCACTGGAAAAATACTCTCCCACCAAAAAAGTGAGCTCCTCCAAATAAAGTTGTAGGAGATATACTGACACCTATTTCAAAAAAAAAAAAAACTTATGAATAAGTCAGCATATCCTCCAAATGTCTGTAGATTCTTCTCCCCAAAAGTTCTCAGGGCATGTTACAAATACCCTGTTCTACCATAAATTCTTTGAGCCACAAAAACAATAAAAGTGAGGTTGAGTTTTTCCATCATTTTTTTGAGGGTTAATCCGAAGACATAAGTTGAAGCTGGGATCAACCTGTACTTAAAAATTTGTGAAACCTTGGGCTTGAGCCTTAATATTCATCTGGTCGGTCTTGATCCTTCATTATACACAAACCATAATCTCTTAGCTCTTGAGTATGGAAAAACCCTCGGAGTCCCGGAAATTGTACTTAAGGATTAAATATCAAGAGTCTTGGTTAGTCGAGAGATGGTTTATATCATGTAAGACTTGAAGTACTGGTAGTCTTCTCTGCAATTGGTTCTCACAATATCCAACGGATAAACACATTCATGTTACTTCAAAAAAATCTTCAGCTTAAGATTATTTCTAAACACAATACAAAATATTTTGTTAGGGACTAGCAAAAGATAGGCATGGGGGTATGATTGCACAGCAAAAATACACTAGTAAATATGCCATCTTGTGTTATTTCCTAGCATTGCCCTTGCATCTTATGTAGCCCTACTTGCATTGTAAATATACACCTGCAGGTATTTATAAAGAGGGGAAGAGAGTGAGAATAAATGGCCATCCAATCCACTTCCATTATTAACATTTTCCTTGAGTGTGGCATTGCAATTTCACCATTTGTTCATTTTATTTTCCTTTTTCTCTTTCTCATTTCATGCGGCCCCAGGGCATGGTACGCGCACCTCTCCTCGCCACTCCTGCCAGCAGCATGGGGAGAGGCATGCCCTCCCTCTTTAAAACACCATGCACTCCCCCTTGCTATGCAGGCGGGCATCCCACAGACCCACCACCACCCTCAGACAACCGCTGGCCACCCTCCTTGCTTCTCCCTCTCCATACACAGTTCCTCTTCTCACAAGTTGAGAAGAGGTACACCGTGTGCAAGAGAAAGCTCACGGTGGTCTCAGACCACCACTGTGAGTCCCACCACCGCCTAGCTCCGTCATGAGTAGGTGAGCGTGGAGGTTTCTTGCTTCATTTTTTATTTGCATTTTTCTTTCTTTTCTCATTTTGTTGATCCACCATCAATGCAGAGCTCCAATCTCTGAAGCTCCAACACCTCTGTGCACCTCTAGAACCTCCATTCGATCACCGCTAGTGCTGCGCAGACCACACGAGGCTTCATCCCATGTGCGCAGGCACTCCATAGCGTCGAGCGTGTGCCAAACTTGCTCCAGTTGGTTGCCAGACCACATGTGCACTGTAGCATGTGGTTTGCGCGACATTGTAGCCACCGGCTCGCTTCTCGGTTAACCGGTGGCTACGTCGCTCTCTCTCCTCGCTCGCACCTGCTCTTGCCGGTCACCGCATCCCTGCTCTCAACGCTATGCGCTGCACTCCGCAGCACGCTGCACTTCATCCCGCGCAACAGTGCACTGCGCCTCACACGCCTGCGCACGCATGTTCACTTTAGCCTCTGCGTCCATGCACCTCTACGCCTCCAGATGTCGCCCTCGCGCAGCAGACAACTTAAATGGCTGCTCCTCCTCCAGCGCGCACACACACAGATACACACACACACATTGATACACACATATACACAGACACTCACACACTCACGCATACACACACACATATATATATACACATTCACATACTCTCACTCTCACATATATTTACATATACATAAATATATATACATACATATATATATACATATATATACATATATAGTTATAGATATATATATATATATATACATATACATATATATACTTATATATATCCACTTATCCACATTCCCCTATACACATATTCACCTCACATACACTACCCATATTCCCGTGCACTCACCCCTCCACCGCGCATCGTATCGCGGGAATGTTCGCACCAGTTGCCGATATTCCCCGATACCCGTGCAA
The DNA here is from genome assembly GCA_037157565.1 of Thalassia testudinum. Classification (NCBI taxonomy): domain Eukaryota; kingdom Viridiplantae; phylum Streptophyta; class Magnoliopsida; order Alismatales; family Hydrocharitaceae; genus Thalassia; species Thalassia testudinum. The sequence goes on from JAZHRO010000036.1 coordinate 143,254,275, forward strand.
AGCAAGTGCGTCCACCCTCACTCACACACATCTGCTCCACACTCCACGCGACACTTAGTCTTGTTGGTTGCGTCTTGCTAGACGTGGACCAACTTGACACCGTGCTACATCCCATTCACATTTCCATCTTCACCCCTATCTATATAACATCTATATAACTATACATATTCTATATCTACTATATATACATATATAGATATACTAAGCTAAGTATTTCTTTTCATTGCATTCTATTTTTGCTTTCAATTTGTCTTTTCTTCTTGCTACTAAAAAGACTAAAAAAAAGTATAAAATAGAAAAGATAAATCTTGATTTGCAGCACACGGTCTCGCGTGTGGCGAGACAAGATTTGTTATATTTTGGCGTATAGCCAAGGACCTATTTAAGGGTGTGCCTCAAGAACAAGTTTATCGAGAAAAAAAACCTAAAAATCAAGAAAACCAAAAACATAATAAACGCAAGGAAGAGATACGTTTTAGGAAAAGCGTAGAAACTTTGCAAATCTCCTAATCCTCGCCTCCCTGAGATCGACTCTCGGCCTAAAAGTGATCAAGCTAAAATCAAGTAGGCCAGGTTAAAAATTTTGTGAAACTGGTGTAGACTCGATTTAGGTAACTCATTATACTCGTTGCGACATTAATATCACCGTTTTAATAAAGCCTATTCAAGTACGCATCAAAGACCACTAGTAAACTCGGTTCTTGTTAATTTATTTTGCATTTTATCGAGTTTTAGGTCCAATATTGGGCCCACATAGGCCCTAGCTACAATGCGTGGCCCTCGGCCCGGGCATTGCTCATAAATCATGCTCGCATATTAATGCTCAAGAGTATCAAAGGAGAGGAGAATGGGTGCGCCGTGCGTTGTGTCGATTGGAGAGCCAATACAAAGAAACCTTGTATCCCGCATGCGCGCTTCTCATCCATTGATGTGGCATCATCTTTGGTGCCCAATTAGCGCTGCCGCTGCATTTGCAGTGCATGAAATCAAAGGGTTTGGCCCTCGACTTAAGGGCCCAAATTAAATCCAATTTTACAATAAATTATATTTTTGAAAAACCCTTATATAAGGCTATATAATGGTATAGGTAATTTAGTGAAATAAATTATTTAAATATATAATTAAATTAGTTGAAGTTGGTTGATTATACACAATAAATCAGGATTTAATTTGTTAATTAATGTATAAATTAGTGATTTAATTATGAAATTGACTTTATATAAAGTTAATATACACAATAAATTATTTATTACATATTTTTATTATATTTTAGGAAATTTATTTTTATTTATATGTAATTAAATACATGTTTTAGATACTTTTACATATAAATAATCTATAAAGACTATAATACAAATACAATAAAAATAAGTTGAAATACTTAACATAATATAATACAAGTGTACATTATAACTTACTTCAATATTAAATTAAATTACTAATTTATTTATTTTAAGTTCATAAATTACCAAATTTACTTAATAACTTAATTACCTACTGTAATTACTTAATTAAATTAACTTACAGGTACTGTATAGTACATAATACATGTATAGTATTAGGTATAAGGATGTTCATATAAATATGTTTGTATAATTACTTAGATTATTATACATTTAAGTTATATAAATTAATAGATAATAATACAATAAGATTATATATACAATAAATTATTCTAAATACTTAATTTAATATATAGAATACATATATAACTTATTTATACTTATTATGTACATATTATACAATATATACACTTAGCTTAGTTTTAATTTATAGATACAAGTATATACATAATATACAAGGTATTTTTAGGGTTTCTTTGATTTTTATGATTTTTATAGGTTTAGGGGAGGTAAGGAATGAGAGAGAAAGAATGAGATGAGAGAGAGAGAGTTCTTCTTGTTATTTATGGTTTTTGTCTTTTATTAAATTCCAAGGTATACTGAACCGTTGGCAGGTATGTTCTACCAAGCTAGGGGTTTAGATTACCTTGAAACTTGACACACATCTAGAAGTATTCTCAACCTCCTCAAGAAACCTTTATTTTATTTTTTTGAAAAATTTTAAAATAATTTTATTTATTTACAAACCAAACCAACTCTAGGCCTTGAATGAGTGTTTCACTAAAGAAAATAAGGCTTAAAGTGAACTCTGAGTGCTGGAAAAACAACTCAATCACTTAGAAATGTCTAGCACAGCATATGAAAGGTATTCGAACATTTAAACTTAATTTTCAATTGAATTTCCTTCAAATTTCCCATTTGGACAGTTAAAGCATTTAGAAAGCTGATAAAGGAATTAAAAAAAATCATTTCCAAGCAATCTACAAATTAAAATTAAACTACAAAGGTACATGAATGCCTGGTCTATGCTATTCTACAATTGTACATAAGGTCAGCTTCATTCCAATCCAAAATCCACTTCAAATTTCAGCTAATCAGTGGCTACAGTAGCTCACAATAGAAGCTAAACCAGCAGCTAATTTCAGCAGTAAAGCTTCTGCAATTTCACTTCAGATCAGATGATGAAACCACAAGTGCATCGGCTAAGACCATCAATCAGACGACTTAGCTCAGCTGGTTCAGCAGCTGCAAACACCCAGCAGCTAGAAGCTGCTCAAACAAAACTCAGTAGTTGAGATCTGCTGTTGTTGAAAACTGAGTAGCTGAATCGATATTAAGTTAAAACCTGATCCAAGACTCTCAAATTTCATTCCAGTATAAAATAACTAAGATCAGGAAACTTATAAAAAGGCTCAGATCATAAAACCACTTGTAATCAAGATGTAAAACTCATTTAAAACTCTTGAATTCCAGATCTTATATCAAAACCCCATAAGAACCTAATTGACTCTTTTATCAAGCCATAGACAACTTCATAGGAAGAAATCAATAGGACATTGAAAATCCACTCAAAATGAGTTCCCAACCATCATTAAAATCTATCAAATCTCGACCAAAACATTGATCAGCAAAGAAGATATGTTTAAATTTAGATCACATGTCATTCCTTTGGAATTATTTTAATTTGAGCTTGCCAAGATGATTTAATCATCTAGGATACCTGCACACCATTGATTGGTGTTCAGGTACCCAATGCAAAGCCAACCACAATATAGGTCATTGTCTAGACCTCAAATCAGTATAATTGCCTTTCATAGGTCTAAACTACCTAACACAACATAATTTCTGAAAATTCTTGGGCATAAACATATTGCTCCTTCAAGCTCCAACCAAAATAGTTCAAACCCATGGAAATCAGACTGATTAACACATTTCAAACTCAATTCACTTGATTAAAACACATTTATCCAAATTGAAATCTCAATCTCTCGATTAAGCTTGCAAATCAATATTCATTCAATCGAGCAAATCTAACCAATTCAAATAAGTGAGAGGGCCCTTGTGGTTAGGTGGAGTGTATGAGAGAGCCCTCAATTTGATTTGTAGTGATTTAACATATCTGAGAGCTAGTAAACTTCAGATATGTTAATTTCTCTCGTGCATGGGTGATTGATGGAAAGAGTGCTTCAATGAGTGAACGTGTACTGTGAAGTGAAGAGGGAGAAGAATGGACATATGGATGACAGTGGGTTCATCTCCTTTGATCTGAATTGATTAGAGGAGGTGAGGAATTATCCTACTCTCCTCCTAATGTAAACTACAATATCCATGAATCTAGGTATCTTATCTACTCCTAAGCTACTCTAAACTACACTAACTAATACTAAAACTAATCTAGAAAGCAGGAAATCTTAATCTAATCAAACGAACGGGACCTGTGGATCCAAAGTCGACGGCTGAGGAGGAAGAAGGGAGGGAGGTCTCCAGCGAGTGAAGAGCCCACAAGAGGAGCTCCAGGGTTGTCCTCAGGCGTATTTCATCCCTAGAGGCGAGGAGGAATTGGAGGTGAAAAACCATGCCCTTGTCACAGGCGTAGCGAGTGAAGGGGTTAGAAGTGCTGGAGAGGGAAGAAAAGATCAGCTCAAGGAAGTAGGAGAGGAATCAATGGTGTGCATGCGAGCTCTGGAGTTGCTTAAGTAGGCTTGCCATGGATTGCAATCATCGCGAGGGTGAGATTAAGCGATTAGGATTTGGACGGTGAGATGGAGAGGAAAGAGGCCTGCGAAGCTCAAATCCAAATCATGGCCGTAGGATTAAATCTAGCTTTGGTGGTGATGCCATGCACGGATGCGTGTGAAGTTTCTATCAGGTCTAGTCATTGATCAAGGGATGCATGGGAGCGACGACGACGATGGAATGAATTCATCGTGCGTCTACAGTGACTTGTTGGTTGCAGGTGTATTGGTGAAATTGCACTAAAGGCCTTATGGGCGAAACGATAGGAAGTTTAGGAAGAAACCTAACAAGTGGTGACTTGCCGACTGTAGGTGCATTGGTGACTTGCCGGCGCTGTGATGAAATACGTAGCAACGCGGTCCTCGTGTCTAACAAGTGGGTCCCTAGAGGCTTTCAAATGAGTCCTTAGAGGTTTTAAACGTGAAGAGAATTTTATGACTGTGGATTTAAATGTAAAAATCTAAATGCAAGATCATAATGATGTCCAAAAGCCACCAAGTTTTTATTAAAGCTTAATTGAACATTTAAGAAGTTGATTTCACTTTCAATTTGATCTTTTGAGACCAAATGTGTGTTCAATTTGCAATTTGGATCATCAATTTACATTAATGAATAGAATATCTCACTTTATAACCTAATTTCGTACTTTTAACACAAATTGGATGTTTTAAGTCATTTCTATTATTTCCCACACGTAACCCATTTCTTGTGTTAATTCTGTAGTGTTTAACCTAGTTTCTAGCTTTACTTGGGCATTTTAGCTATTATGAGCCACACCTCATCACCCATCACCTCCTTAAACCCCCCCTCGTTAAACCTACTTCCTCCACATTTCCCCTTGGGCGGCGTACCCTATTACCATCTCTAGCGAGGGAGAGAAGGGAACGAGATAAGGAGAGCAAGAGGAGGGCGGAGGGCCTACGCACCCTACGCCTCCACTCTTTCTTCGTGGCTGCGAGTGAGGTACGATGGGGAGGAGCAACAGGTTGTGGGAGTGGGGCTGAAGCGTGGTAGGGAAGAGCTTAGTTTGGGTTTTGGTGGTCCTTAACAAGTAATTCTATTATTTGCTACTTTTGGTATCTGAATATTCTCTCTTCTAGTCAAGAATCCATCTACTTGAATCTTTTAACAGTTTCATCTAACATCTGAATATAGCATATCAAGTTCAAAATTCTTTTGTATGATTGGAAATGCTAAATTATTTTCCTATAGGTTGTCTATTGTGTGAAATAAGTAGTTTATTTATTACCATTTCCATTTAGATGCTATTATTTTCTACTGGCATGAATTGGATAATATTTAATTTAGACATTTAAACAGACTGCTTTAAAATCTAGAATTACAGTCTTATATTGTGTGCTATCTTTGTGATGCTCTTATATTATTAGTAGTGCGTTTTACCTTTTGATGGCTTGGATTGGTCATTAAGAGGATCATCACATATTTACTAATTTTTTTCTTGCTAAGACCTTTGGTCATAGTTTATAAACCGTCACCAAAGGTCTTTGGTCACGGTTACTAAACTGTCACCGAAGACCTTTGGTGATGGTTCTTCAATCGTCACATAAGGCCTCTCATCTTCAACTACAACTCTTTGGTCACGGTTTACAACCATGACCAAAGGCTCGTAAACCTAGCCAATGGTTGAGGCTTTGGCCATTGTTCTAAGTGGAACCGTGACCAAAAGCCTTTTGTAACAGTTTTTAAACCGTGGCTAAGACCCTTTCTCCATGCAACTTTTTGTGACTCTAATTAGTGATGGTTTTAAACCCCTTGGTTACAGTTTTTAACCGTGACCAAAACCCTTCTTTGTTGTAGTGTAAACTACAATAACCAACAAATTTTTATCAACTTTAATACAAACCATTAAATTCACAAAATAGACATTCAACCAAAAAATGAACAAAAGTCAAAAGTTGTATCTGAATATGCCCTTTTAAAGTTTAAAGACAAGTAATTAGATACATGTATCAAGTCTATTATTTCTAGAAACTTCTAGTTTAAATAGATTCTTGTACAGATATTAATTCAATTGAAGTAGAAGAAAGCTTATTATTTCCAGAGACTTCCAACTCCAAACAAACAAAAATGCTAGGAACAAAAGAAAATTAATGTGATCCTAGACTCGAAGACTCATTTATCACATATTAAATAGGAAGAGAAAGAAAAGGCAATGAGCAAAAGAAAGAATATATTGAGTTGCATAACCTAATGGTTATCAGCTTGAAAGAATATATTGAGTTGCATAACCCAATGGTTGTCAGCTTGAGTGATTTCTGAAAAGAAACGACTTTCCCATCACTGTCAAAGATAGAATATCACCTATTCGGCTTAGCATTCTGCTTCCCTAGTTTTAGAATATCACCTATTCGGGTTAGCATTCTGCTTCCCTAGTTTTATTTTCAAAAAAATTGAAAATACAAAACAATGACAGTGTATTTGCTAAAGTATACATTCTTTAACCACTACTTACTAGTATTGCCCCAAACTCAACCAGATAGAACAAGGAGATTTACCTGATGTAGAAGTGTAAGAGGCATCCCAACAATGTTGCTTCTGCCAATTACAATAGCTCTCCATATCTGTGCAACAACTCCAAGCAACCTTTAGCATCACAGAGAAAATAGAAATGAATCTTGATATGTTTTGTACACATGAAATAGAGGGTAGTTTGCTAAAAAAAGCAACATCCATATCATCAAATATCAAAATACGTGGACATAGGTACATCAAAAGAAATATTAAAGTCCTTTAAGTAAAATAGATTCAAAGAGGTTCCCATGAAATATGTGTCCATTGCTTTATTTTTTGATTCAGTTCTAGATCATGAAATCGCATTCTGCTGCAGTGTGTGTCAAGCATCTAAAAAATACAGAACACAGCATATCCCAATATCATCCATAGGCAGGTGTGTCTATGAATTGGCAAACTCGCCCAACAACAAAGGAAATATTAGGGAGAGTTGCAGCAACATACAAGAGGTTCCGAAATAAAGCTCCTGCAAAACAACATTTTACTAAAAGATTCTAATAGAAGGTGTTTAATGCATCACATAACATTGGAAAGAAAAAATTGCAACAATCCATTATTCACACTCTTAACCACTATCACTTCAAATCATCTTGATGATACATGTGTACATACAACAAATTCCCCTCTGTTGTAAGAATGTGATAACAATTTATGTTGCAAATCTATATAATTTATGCTGCCAATCAAGAGTTCATTCAGGCCGCTCAACAGCATGATTTCGTTTGTGCTAGTTAGGACAGTTGGTTTCCTAAACTTAATTTCGATTAAACATAAATATCGTTGGACCAATGACACTGCTCACAATATCGTAGGGTACAAATCTTCCTTAAAAGATTTTGCAGGGCACCATGTTCATGACCTCCACTTGTGGACTTTACCCCCATCCACATCAAGACAACATATATAACCTCCACTTGCACATTTAGAAATAGCCATGTTTGATGCATGGAAGAATAAATAGAAGGATCATCCATCTCATCACAAGCAACCTTGCCATATGAGGCATATGAGAAAGATCCCATCACTAGATTTTGTAGTTACTGTTCATCCTTGACAATATATTTTTTTTAAATGGTAAATGATGACTACTGGAAGACAGTAACCATCCATGCTAGAAACTTAACAACTTGCCTCTCATGTTGCTTTCTAGTAACATTCAAATCAATACTAAGGAGTTCATAAAGATCATTTTCACCCCACATATTCTTAAAATTGTCATAATACTCGGGAAAAGTTAAAGACCCTTGACAAAAAGCTGGTCAGAGGGTGTGGGCCACCCACACAACTGTGTGCCATGTATCTCCTTAAGAATGTGAATGAGCATCAGCCTTTTGAGATCTCTTCTCCCATTAAGTAAGTCAGCCCTTTGCATTCTCCAACAAGAAACATCATGTATTCGAGTTTCATATTTCCATTTATCCTTTATTAGTCAAAATTTTTACATGAAGTGTTAATGGACACCAAAGCAAATCAAGTGTGAATCATGTTTGCCACAACAAAAGTATAAATTTGAATACTTGACTTTGATATGACTACTATGGTGCGGATTAGTGAAATCAAGTAAAAAGGTAATTGCAACTCAAAAAGTAATCATAGTGAGATCTCTATACCAATATGAAAATTAAAAAAAAATGGCGCAATTTCTATTTGTTGTAAAAAACAAGCACCATTCATCTAGTTTGCATGTTCAAGGAAAAAAAACAAAAACAAAAAGAAAGAATGCATTGGGGTTTAGGACTTCGGAATGGTTGGAGGAGGAGGAGGGAGACGCAGAGGAGGTGGTGCTGGAGGGCGATAGGAGGAGGAAGAGGAGAGGATTGAGGAGGTGGTGTTGGAGGGAGGTGGGAGGAGGAAGAGGAGGGGTGAGTTCATGAGGAGGAGGAAGCTTTCGCGGAGGATGAGGCCTATGATCGTTGACAATTGTGTTGCAAAAAGCATTATGTTTTAATGTTGTTGCTATCGTAGTATAGATGTCACGATACAACCAGATGTCACGTCATTTTATTTATTTACATAATTTTTATTGGTTTATTCTAGGTCGTTCCCTGCGAGGTAGTTATTGATATACATCACTCTCAATGTTCCAAAAATTTCAATTTTATTTACAACATGAATCAATGAATCAATTAATGAATGAATTGGTTAATTATGTACAAAAAAATTAATTAATGTTCACTATAATGTCTTAAACATATTTACAACTAAACATGCATCAAAAACTATGTATGATTACACTATGTTAATTATGTACAACTATTCTAAATACTACCTAAGTATAGGTACAAAAATAACTATTAATATACACTAGATTAAATATACTAACATATAATATTAACTCTAATAACATATACTATATATACAGTAACATATATAAACGTTACTATAGCCTTAGTAAAAATATGTACAAAACATAAGGCAAAAGGCTATGTTTACTAACATACTTATATATCTACAACGACAGATACATTTGTCACTAAAGCCTTAGAGTTTATTTATATATATAAGGCTTAATTACACACCTACAACCTATTTTACTTATATATATATACACGTATACATTATGCATATATATTTAATTTATTATACATATTCATATTTATTATATACTTATACTATTTCATACATATACTCTATACGTATACATATTATACATATATAAAGGTACACACATCACAAGCACCAAGCTCCCAATACTTAGCCGATTTTGATGCCCCTCTCCTTTCTCAACACTTAGTTTTTTTTTTTACGCTTAAACTCTTCTCTTCTTCTTCATCTAACACTTAGCATTTTTAGGTTCAACTCTCTTAACACATCTCTTGAATCACTGTTCACTTAAACAAAAATTTGGTTTTTTAGTGGGTGGGTTGGTCGTTCGTAGGATACACAGCACCCCAATGGGGTGGGATCAGACCACTACTAAGCCGACCCATAGTTCAATTAAGGTGCATTTTCATTCAATTCATTTTCGGCCTAATACGAGCCCACTACAGGGCCCAACACAGTGCACAGGCTGTTGGCCCACACACTAAATTCATCAATATGCTCATATATCAGGGAGAGAGGAATGGGTAATGGTATAATGCTTTCAAGTTATACTACTATGAAAAGCATCAAATGCCTTTCAAGTTATACTGCTACAAAGGCTTCGTCGCCCACGATGTGGCACCATTCGTTGTGACAGAATTAAGCACTAAGGGCACTGTGTTGCGTTCTAATTTAGGGATTTTGGCCCTTGATTTGAGGGCTCAAATTAATTCCAAATTTTAATTAATTTACATTTCTGGAAAGCCCTTATATAGGGCTATTCAATTGTATAATTAATTTACAAAAATAAGTTAATTAAATATATATTAAAATTATTTAAAGTTAGGGAATTATACATGTTAAATTAAGGTTTAATTTTTTTATTAATGTACAAATTGTTAAATTAATCATGTAATTGACCTTATACATAGTTAATTTATATAATAAATTATTTATTACACATTTTAAATTTATTTAGAGCCTTTATTTTAATTTATATACATTTAGTTACACATTTTAAATAGGTATATACATATTTAAGCTATAAATACTGTAATATAATACAAATACAGTATAAATAGGTTAGAAGTATTTAAAATAATACTATGCAAATGTACTCTATAGATTACTTCAGTATTAACTTAATTTACTAATTTATTTTATTTCAAGTTAATATCTTACCTAATTAACTTAATAACTTAATTAATTACAATAAATACGTAAATAAATTAATATACAAGTATCATATAGTATATAATAATTAGTTAAATGCGTATGTACAACAATATATCTGGTTATAGGTATGCACATAGTTATTCACAAGTATTTAGGATTATATACATTTACTTTAATATAAATTAATATATAATTATACAATAAGGTTATATATACAATAAGTTATCTTAATTACTTAATTAAATATATAGAATACCATTATAAGTTATTTATGTACATTATTTATATATTTTACAATATCTACATATATCTTAGTATTAAGTTATATTTACAAGTATAAATAGTATATACAAGGTATTTTTGTGTAATTTTGGGTATTTTCAAGTTTTTATGGTATTTTTATATAATATAGAGGTAAGAGAAGAGAGAGAAAAGGTGAAAAGAGAGAGAGAGAGTTTCTTTTTGTGTTTTTCATGTTTTGATCTTTTATTTAGTTTCAAAGTATCCGAATTGTCTGCTGGTATGTTCTACCAGTTAGAGGATTCAGAAGACTTTGAAACTTCACACACATCTAAAAATATTCCTAATCCTACTTAAGATAGGTTTATTTTATTTATTTATAATTTTTTTTTTATTTTTCCATGTATTTTCAATTTCATACGAACTAAGCCTTGAATGAGTCTTTGAAAGAGAACCTAAGGCCTCAAGAAGAGAGCTGTTGATTGACAAATGAGTGTAAACATTCAAATACCTCCAACACATCACATGACAAGTGTTTGGAATAATAAACATGATTTTACTTCTAACTTCTTTCAAATTCCATTTTGGACAGTTAATGCTAAATAAAGATAGCTGACAATGAAATTAAGAACCATTATAAGCAATTCAAAATTAGATTTAAAGTAATCAAATTGTTCATGACTGCTTGTTCTCTAGTTCTAACATTATAAAACCCTATCAGCTCCTTCCAGTCCTTGAATCAACTTAGAATAGACCACTACCGCTGTTGCTACTACCACTTCCAACAGCTGAATGCCCAGCTGGAAGATCAGACCATTATGGTCAGATTTGCCGTCAAAATTTCAATCTCTGATATGAGAAAGTAGATCTAAGGGTTGTCCAATCAGAAAAGTCTCAAATCCTCTTTAAACCACTTGAAATCTTGAGTCAAAATCCGTAGAGAAGGTTTTCAGATCAAAGAATAATAGAGTAGCTGTTGCTGCATTAATTTAGTTTAAATCTGATCAAAACTCAAGGCATTATGGAAATCATTCAAAATCCATCACTTGATTATCAAGAATCTTCTTTCAATCTCCTTGAAAACACTATCACCTCAATTAACTATTTGAATTCCAGAAATCTCATCAGACTTGAAATGTTTGATTCCATTAATTCGGATTTAATTTTAACTGTGTAAATATAAATTCTATGTGTTGCAAATCATCATTCACAGGTCTGAAAATCCATATAAATCAGAGTGTATCCAAAAAATCTTGAAAGCCCTAAGTGTCATAGACAACAAGAAAGGAAAGGAATCAGTATAGCTGTTCAATTCATCTTAAAAACATTCCCAGACCTCCATTCAAGCATGTCAAACCTTATTCAACTCTGGAATCATAGATTAAAACTGATTTTCATTGAAATCAAATGTTGCCCAGCTGGGCTGTAACTATTTGGTCGCTTAAATGATTTTATCATCTAGAACATTTACACACTATTGATTAGTGTACAAGTGTTTTAAATGATCATTTAAAAACCATTAGGTCATTGTGAGGACCTCAAATCCGTTAGATTTTCCTTGACATCGTCACTACCTGGCGATGAAGGAAAACAGAGGATCAAATTCTAAATTAGGCCTGAGCTAGTTAAACTCTAAAAATCCAATCTCAGATGCTAAAACCCTTTTCACTAGGTCCGATTACTTACAAGCAAACTATATTTACTTGATTAAAACTCATTAAAACCTGATTGAATCTCAATCTTCCGATCGAGCATGAGAAAAAAATCGCATGAATCAAGTGATTCTATCGCAATTAAATCCACGGTGAGGGCATTTATGGATATATGGGTTGAATGGGATGCCCTCAATTTGATGTTTGAGTGCTCCAATAGATCTAAAAGCTAATGAGCTTCAAATCTATTGAATGCTCTTGTAAATGGTGATTGGTGACTAAATTGTGCATCAAGTGAATGAACATGAATTGTGAGGTGAAGAGGGAGAGTAATGGATCGAAATGGAGGTGGAAAAACACCTCTCTGATCTGAATTGATTAGAGAGGGTGAAATCGATTCTAAACTAAACTACCTAATCTAAGCTAACACATCACTGAATTCACTATCTGATCTACTGAAACAACCCACCACCCCTTGGCCATTTAAGATGTCTGGGATGTTCACTAGACGTCTGTCCGAATGTCTGGGATGTTTACCAGACGTCTGGAAATGCTTTTAGCATGCAGCGTACGAGCGCCATGCTTCCTCCCTCTCCGCACCTCACCACGCCTTCTCCTGCGATGCCACTCCACGCCCATGCTCGCCTCTCCGCTCCCCTCACCTCCTCTCCCTTTATATACCTCCTCCCCCTCGCCTTCGTTGCCATCCCATAGCTGAGAGCGAGTGAGAGCGGAGCACCCGAGCGAGAGGAAGCATGGGAGCGGAGGGTGAAGCGCTATTCTGCCATAGCACTTGCAGGCAAGGAGAGCTAGAGTGGTTCCGCGAAAGTCATTTTTCTGTGGAATTAGATGACCGGGGAGACACCTAGACGTCTTACCGGACGCCCGAAGGTATGGCAAGACGTCTGGTAGAGATATACTTTCTGTACTTTTCCTCTCTAACAAGTCCTGACAGCGTACATATGTGTCAGAGGGCGGGAGCGTAGCCGAGGCAATTTCAGATGTCCGGGAGCACTCCCAGACGTCTGACAAAGTCCTTGGACATCAGCTTTGAGTTCCAGACATCTGATAGCGGAACACCAAGAGAGGTATCCCTGAAGAACTATTTTAAGACGTCTGGGACCTTTCCCAGACGTCGGATTTTCGTTTGATAGCGTATTTTGGGCTGTGTAAGGCCTTATCAATATCGCTTTTTCGCAAACGAACCATCTCTGTTTTCCATACGAGTTTCTTTGTATAATGATACCTCGTTTATATCTTTCTAAACCTTTTGGCCCATCAATCCATGTTTTAGGTCTCCAGTCCGTAGTGTGTACGGGATCTGTGGAGACGTCGGGTGCCACTGTGCGAGCCCCCATTCCACTCGGTTACCCAGGTAGAGTGGTTACAACCTTAACCTCTAATTCAATATATGCGAGTAAGTAATCCTAGGATTTGAGATGAACCCTAGGAAAGAATAAACGTATATTCAAGAATAAATTCTTGAACCCTAGGTCTTGGCATGAACACTAGGGTAAGAAGAAACTGCATGTGAATGATTGTGTAATCAAAGAGCTGCCTGTTTTTAGCTAAAATGGACCCCTACTGCATGTGAATAATTGAGTAATCAAAAACTACCTGTTTTTAGCCAAAATGGATCCCTACTGTAATAAAATGGAAATTAAGCTGTTGTCCCAAACATTCCAACTCGGATGTGATAAAGAAATTCCTGTACGAACCCCACGGGGAATGTAAACATGAACACCGTACCTCGAAGAACCAGATGGTTCTGGGAATTTGCTGCCTATGGACAGCTGTTAAGGGAGGTAAGCTGACCTTCGTGTACGTAGTACCGAAGAGAGCAACTATCCCTTGTAGTGTAGAGGGGAGCTTGCCGCCCTTGGGTTGGGACCTGGGGTGGGTTTGGCTACTCTACGACGACTCTTACTGGCCCTCGTGTATGTGGTATCGAGGTGAGGTACTTAGTGTAGGGGGGAGCTATCCGCCCCAGGGGGCCCGAGGCTAGGTATGGCCACCCTACACCGACTCTCGTCAACCCGTTGGGCAAATCGGGGTAGTCGGACGAGGGTACGCAGACTGAGTATGGGCAAGACCCCTGAGGGGCAAGACCCCAGTTCTGTTCTGAGAGGGTAAGGCCCTACGTTGTTCTGCACTGTACGTTGAGGCGTACCCGCTAGCGGAAATGATTGACCGCGTGCCAGTACGGGGTAGCTACCCGCATGCTTATCACGTGTGCCGTAGTCACCGCTATGTCATGACCGTGACCTCGGGGTAGTAGATCGAGTATAGGACTACCACGGTGGGACTCCCCCGGCCAGGAGAGTGCCACGTGGGCATCCTATATCACGGGAAGCTGCAAGCAAAATCGTTCCTATAGGGAACTAGATGATTAATTAACAAATTCCTAATTAGAGATCTCTACGCACCCACATGTATAACATAATTAAAAAATGGAAAACTTTATGTTAATGCATGTTAATTCTTAGCCACCACTCCACTTAGCTTTAGTTGACTCCAGTCAAATATATTCTGTACAGGTCAGGGATTTGAGCAGCCTGAGCTACCGGCTGCTGAGGATGCTGGGCCTAGTCGAGCCTAGCTTTAGTTCTACTGCCTGCTGGTGAGTTTTATAGTTTGTATTCTGTTACATGTACTCTTTGATGTGATGACAGTAATATCACTGTTCTCTTTTCACCTGTTGAAACTTTCTTTTGCTTAGTTACTGTACTTGTGTAATTGTGGTTTATTGAATGTTACTTGGTTATTTCTTGTTGAACGACTAGATCTTGGGATAAATCGAAGCGAGCCAGTCTCAGATCCTATCGAGATTTGGGACTGGGTCGTGATAGAATGGTATCAGAGCAAGGTCGTCCTGAGAAATGAACCAATTAGTCTGGAAAACACCACACTTGTACATGTAACTAAGATAGCCATCACAACATTTTCTGCTGGTTATTGTATCTGAGTCTCACATCTCCTCTTTGGTCAAACAAGCACCAATAATCTTGTTCCTCCTCAATCTTTGAGTAGGAAATGCCTCGCCAGGGAGCTATTGAGTCAGACCACGGACGTGGTCATGGCTGAGGACATGGTTGTAGGGGAGGACGAGTGATGGTTGAAGATAGAGCGACTCCACCTCTCCTCCCGAGCATCCAGGCCTCGGACCTCGCCTAGCTGATCCGGAGTCTTATTTGGAAGGAGCTCCATCAGCCTCCTCCTTAGGCTTCCCTTCATGGGGATGCGGATGGGGAATCCTCCGTGGGGCAGGCAAGCCACCACGGCGCTGGATGAGCAGTAGGGGGAGGGGGTGATCCTTTACCGCCCCCTTCAGACACTTCAGGGCACGGGTCTTCCTTACTTGGAGGTGCACCCCTTCCTCTGCTGCGGCTACACCATGAGGTCTTCAGCCAATTCAGGAAGCTGAAGCCCCCCTCTTTCAAGGGGGAGGAAGCCCATCTGAGGTAGAAGATTGGCTAAAACAAATGGAGAAGATCTTCGACACCCTCTGCCCTCCTGCAGAATGTCGCGTGGCCTTCGCCACGTATCAGCTGGAGAGTACAGCCCACAGGTGGTGGAAGGCGATCAGAGGACAGGAGGAGGGAGAACTAACATGGGACCAGTTTGTGGTGCTCTTCAGTGAGCAGTACTTCCCACAAACATGGCAGGATCAGAGGAGGCGGGAGTTCCACACTCTTCTCCAAAGAGCAATGACAGTTAGCGCGTACCATACGTGTTTCTTGGAGCTGTCACGCTTCACCCCGACAGCCGCATCTACCGAGGAGGAGCACCTGTGGAGATTCATTGAGGGTCTCCGACCCACCATCCAGGGGTACATAAAGCCCCTGAAGCTGCCTACCTTCTCCCGCATGGTCGAGGCTGCCATGACCTACGAGGAAACCAACCCATCCGCATGAGATATTGATGGACGGAAGAGGCCCTACCTGTAGGAGCACTCACAGGGTCGCCGGGAGAGGAGGCACCAGACACTGGCAGGGGAACCGTCCTGTTCTGTGGGTCCACCAGGGACCTATGGGAGTCCCCGACAGGGATCAGCTGACTGCAGCAGACCCCCGCCCAGTCACCAGCAGGGACAACAAACAGAGGGAAGTCGCGTACCCCTCTACTATCAGTGTGGCCAACTGGGTCACATACAGAGGAATTGTCCATCTAGGACTGGAGTATAGCCGAATCTCCCAGCACTAAGCACTGGAGGCCGATCTGGCAGTCGTGGATTCAAGCCCCGAGGAGGAGGACAGCAGTCACGAGGAGGGCACCGGCCCGCTACCTCCTGCCAGACCCAGAGCACGGTTGTTTCTTCTGCACCAAGGACTGAAGGGCATGTTAATGCCCTAACTAACGGAGATGCTAGAGCTTCGAGCTCTGTAGTGCCAGGTATGGTTACTATTTTCGGCAGACTTATCTACACTTTTTTCGATTCCGGAGCCACGCACTCGTTTGTTTCTACGAGTTTCACTGTCTGCACGAGAGTGAGCAGTGTGCTTTTAGAGGAGCCCTTCTTGATGAGAGGACCAAGTGTGTAGATATTTGTTGCCGAGGAGGCTCTCGCTGACTGTGAGGTCATGATAGGGGGATACAGTCTCCCGATAGACCTGATCATAATCCCGATGGATGACTTCGGTGTAATCTTAGGGATGAATTGGTTGGCTGCATACCATGCCCTTGTAGACTGTTTTGGGAGGAAGATCATTTTCTCCATACCACGACTGCCTCCCTTCGAATTCCACTTCCAGCCTGTAGACGAAGGATTCAGATGCATCTCCGCACTTCAAGCAGCGAAGCTATTGGGTCAAGGATGTGAGGGCTTCCTTGCTTGCATTCTAGCAGAGTCCGGCCCCGTGAACAGTATACAGAGTATTCCAGTGGTCTGTGAGTACCCCTACGTCTTCCCAGAGGAGCTGCCAGGACTGCCACCTGAGCGCGAGATCGAGTTCGAGATCTCACCGATACCAGGGACAGGCCCCATTTCTTCAGCACCGTACCGAATGGCCTCGCTTGTGCTGCGAGAGCTCAAGACACAGCTACAAGACCTGCTAGATAAAGGCTTCATAAGGCCCAGTGCCTCTCCGTGGGGAGCCCCCGTCCTGTTCGTAAGAAAGAAGGATGGTACTCTTCGGCTGTGCATTGACTATAGATAGCTAAATCGGGCCACCATCAAGAACAAATACTCGTTACCACACATAGATGACCTCTTCGACCAGCTAAGGGATGCCACGGTATTTTCAAAGATAGATCTGAGGTCAGGATACCATCAGCTGAGGATTAGGGAGACCGACGTCTCCAAGACAGCCTTTCGTACACGGTACGGCCACTATGAGTTCTTGGTCATGCCATTTGGATTGACCAACGCCCCTGCTGCCTTCATGGACTTGATGAACTGCATTTTTCGGCCGTATCTAGATCAGTTCGTGGTTGTTTTCATCGATGATGTGCTCATTTATTCACGGGATCAGATGCAGCATAAACAACACCTTCACATGGTCTTGGACACCTTGAGGTGGCATAGATTGTATGCCAAATAGAGCAAATGCAAATTCTGGTTGAGAAAAGTCACCTTCCTGGGCCATGTGATCTTAGAAGAAGGTTTAGCTGTCGATCCAGCCAAAGAAGAAGCAGTACTCAGGTGGGAGAGACCGTGTTCGGTGACTGAGATACATAATTTCCTGGGGCTGGCTGGTTATTACAGATGTTTTATCCAAGGGTTCTTGCAGATTGCTCATCCTCTGACTTAATTGACTCAGAAGGATGTACCCTTCACCTGGACAGACGAGTGTGAGTCTTGCTTTCAGAAGTTGAAAGAGAGGTTGACTTTAGCTCCTATACTCACCATCCCTGACAGCAGCGGCGGATTCGTTGTCTACATAGACACCTCGTTGCATGGATTGGGGGGTGTACTTATGCAGCGGGGTCATGTTGTCGCATATGCTTCGCGGTAACTGAAGCCCCATGAGCATAACTATCCCACCCATGACCTAGAGCTGGCAGCAGTCGTCCTAGCGTTGAAGACCTGGAGGCACTATTTGTACGGAGAAACGTTTGAGATTTTCACTGACCACAAGAGCCTCAGACATCTGTTTGACCAGAAGGAGCTCAACATGAGGCAGAGATGCTGGTTGGAACTCTTGAAAGACTACGATTGCAGCATCTCTTACCACCCGGGAAAAGCCAATTTGGTGGCTGACGCCCTGAGCCGAAAGGCGCCCGCCCACTTGGCTTGCTTACAAGCACGAAGTTGGAAGCTCATGGAGGAGTTGGGCAGCTGGTGACTCTAGGAGACACAGGCGTGAGGCAGACACGGCCAGAGCTGGTGGATCGCATCATGGCTAAACAAATGATGGACTCATATCTAGGGGCACAGCGGGATCGAGTATTGGCAGGGAACCCAGGAGATTTCTCTTTCACTGATAGAGTTTTGCGTATGAGGGGATGCTTCTGCGTTCCTAGAGATGAGGAGCTGTTGAGGGAGCTCCTGACTGAGGCTCATGGATCCAGATTTACCATACATCCCGGGAACACGAAAATGTATCACGACCTACGACGTGATTTTTGGTGGAGAGGCATGAAGCGGGATGTTGGCCTTTTCGTTCAGCAGTGTCTGACATGCCAGCAGGTGAAGGCCGAGCATCAGAGGCCCGCAGGGCCATTACAGTCACTTCCCATTCTAGAATGGAAGTGGGAAAGTGTCATTATGGATCAGGTAGTGGGGCTACCTGTGACACAGAGAGGGCACGATGCAGTCTGGGTGGTTGTGGATAGATTAACAAAGACAGCACAGTTTCTGCCAATCCGAGTCACTTATGGACTAGCACAGTTGGTAGAGAGATACATCAGAGACATAGTACGCTTTCACGGGGTTCCCCGCGAAATTATTTCAGACAGGGACACTCGTTTCACTTCCCAGTTCTGGGCAGAATTTCAGCGAGCCTTGAGGACTTGTCTGAAGTTCAGTACAGCCTATCACCCCCAGATAGACGAACAGTTAGAGTGCACCATTCATACCCTTGAGGACCTTCTGCGCGCTTGCGCATTGGACTGGAGAGGCTCCTGGGACGAGCATTTGCTGTTGGCAGAATTCGCATACAACAACAGTTACCACTCAAGCATCGGCATGGCACCATATGAAGCTCTGTATGGGAGGAAGTGTACGACCCCTTTGAGTTGGGTAGAGGTGGGGACCAAGTGGGAGGTCGGCCCTCGTCTGATACGCCAGAGTTAGGAAGTGATCAAGCAGATCCATCGACGACTGCGTACTGTCCGGAGCAGGAAAAAGAGTTACGTCGATCTGAAATGTAGGGAGGTACAATTTGAGGTTGGAGATCACGCTTTTCTCCTTGTTTCACCGATGAAAGGCTTGCAGCAGTTTGGGATGAGAGGGAAGTTTGCACCGAGATATGTGGGACCCTTTGAGGTCTTAGAGTAAGTAGGACCTGTCGCCTACTGGCTTGCCCTTCCTCCCCAGCTTTCTGGAGTGCACAACGTTTTTCACGTGTCCAACCTCAGGAAATACATCGCCAACCCCAGCCATGTCCTTAGCCATGAGAGCATCGAAGTGGGAAATGACCTAACCTACCCCAAGAGATCGATACAGATATTGGACCAAGCCATTCGGAGGTTGAGACGGAAGGAAGTACCCCTGGTGAAAGTTCTATGGAAAAGCCAGTGGTACGAGGAGGCAACTTGGGAACCTGAGTCGGCGATGCGAGAGCAGTACCCGGAACTCTTCGAAGGTATGACTCTTCTGACCTACTTCAGTGCTCTTTAAGTTTGTTGTACCTAGTACGTTATATTTTTTCGCACCCTAGTCAGTTCAAGTTTCGGGGATGAAACTTCCTTTAAGTTTGTTATATTGAAACAACCCACCACCCCTTGGCCATTTAAGACGTTTGGGATGTTCACCAGATGTCTGTCCGGACGTCTGGGATGTTCATCAGACGTCTGTTAGGACGTTGGGATGTTCACCAGACATCTGGAAATGGTTTTAGCGCGCAGCGTACGAGCACCATGCTTCCTCCCTCTCCGTGCCTCACCGCGCCTTCTCCTGCGATGCCACTCCATGCCCATGCTCGCCTCTTCGCTCCCCTCACCTCCTCTCCCTTTATATACATCCTCCTCCTTGCAATCGTTGCCATCCCATAACCGAGAGCGAGTGAGAGCAGAGTGAGAGCGAAGCACTTGAGCGAGAGGAAGCATGGGCGCGGAGGGCGCAGTGCCATTCTGTCGCAGCACCTGTAGGCAAGGGGAGCCAGAGTGGTTCCGCGGAAGTCATTTTTCTGTGGAATCAGACGACCGGGGAGATACCTAGACGTCTTACCGGACGTCCGAGGGTATGGCAAGATGTCTGGTAGAGATCTACTTTCTGTACTTTTCCTCTTTGACAAGTCCTGACAGCGTACGTATGTGTTAGAGGGCGGGAGCGTAGCCGAGGCAATTTCAGACGTCCGGGAGCACTCCCAGACATCTGACAAAGTCCTTGGACATCGGCTTTGAGTTCCAGATGTTTGATAGCAGAACACCAAGAGTGGTATCCCTGAAGAACTGTTTTAAGACGTCTGGGACCTTTCCCAAGCGTCTGATTTCCGTCTGATAGAGTATTTTGGGCCGTGTAAGGCCCTATCATTATCGCTTTTTCGCAAATGAACCATCTCTGTTTTCCATACGAGTTTCTCTGTATAATGATACCTCGTTTATATCTTTCTGAACCTTTTGGCCCATCAATCCATGTTTTAGGTCTCCAGTTCGTCGGGTGTACGGGATCTGTGGAGATGTCGAGAGCCACTGTACGAGCCCCCATTCCACCCGGTTACCTAGGTAGAGTGGTTACAACCTTAACCTCTAATTCAATATATGCGAGTAAGTAATCCTAGGACTTGAGATGAACCCTAGGAAAGAATAAACATATATTCAAGAATAAATTCTTGAACCCTAGGTCTTGTCATGAACACTAGGGTTAGAAGAAACTGCATGTGAATGATTGTGTAATCAAAGAGCTGCCAATTTTTAGCTAAAATGGACCCCTACTGCATGTGAATAATTGAGTAATCGAAAACTGCTTGTTTTTAGCCAAAATGGACCCCTATTGTAATAAAATGGAAATTGAGCTATTATCTCGAACATTCCAACCTTGATGTGATAAAGAAATTCCTGTACGAACCCCACGAGGAATGTAAACATGAACACCGTACCTCGAAGAACCAGATGGTTCTGGGAATTTGCTGCCTATTGACAACTGTTAAGGGAGGTAAGCTGACCTTCGTGTACGTAGTACCGAAGAGAGCAACTATTCCTTGTAGTGTAGAGGGGAGCTTGGCGCCCTTGGGTTGGGACTTGGGGTGGGTTTGGCCACTCTACGACGACTCTTATTGGCCCTCGTGTATGTGGTACCGAGGTGAGCTACTTAGTGTAGGGGGAAGCTGTCCGCCCCAGGGGGACCGGGGCTAGGTATGGCCACCCTACACCGACTCTCGTCAGCCCATTGGGCAAACCGGGGTAGTCGGACGAGGGTACACGGATTGAGGAGGGGCAAGACCCCTATTTTGTTCTGAGAGGGCAAGGCCCTACACTGTTCCGCACTGTATGTTGAGGCGTACCCGCTAGCGGAAATGATTGACCGTGTGCCAGTGCGAGGTAGCTACCCACATGCTTATCACGGGTGTCGTAGTCACCGCTACGTCACGACCGTGACCTCGGGGTTGTAGACCGAGTATAGGACTACCACGGTGGGACTCCCCCGGCCAGGAGAGTGCCACATGGGCATCCTATATCACAGGAAGCTGCAAGCAAAATCGTTCCTATAGGGAACCAGATGATTAATTAACAAATTCCTAATTAGAGATCTCTACTCACCCACATGTATAATATAATTAGAAAATGGAAAACTTTATGTTAATGCATGTTAATTCTTAGCCACCACTCTACTTAGCTTTGGCTGACTGCAGTCAAATATATTCTGTACAGGTCAGGGATTTGAGCAGCCCGAGCTACCGGCTACTGAGGATGCTGGGCTTAGTTGAGCCTAGCTTTAGTTCTACTGCCTGCCAGTGAGTTTTATAGTTTGTATTCTGTTACATGTACTCTTTGATGTGATGGCTGTAATATCACTGTTCTCTTTCAACCTGTTGAAACTTTCTTTTGCTTAGCTACTGTACTTGTGTGATTGTGGTTTATTGAATGTTACTTGGTTATTTCTTGTTGGATGACTAGATCTTGGGATAAACCAAAGCGAGCCAGTCTTAGATCCTGTCGGGATTTGGGACTGGGTCGTGACATCTACTCCTACTAGTCTACAGTACACTATCACTATATCTGATCTAGAAGACATTTAAAACCTAGTTTAACAGAAGAATGAGGCCTGGGGAGAAATTGCAGCTGTTGGTTGGAGCGAGTGATGAGTCGTGTTTCGTGAATTAAAATCGTTGTTTGGAGAATCCGTTGTCGTAGCGTGCAAAATGCGTCTATCAAATACAATTTATAATTGAAACTCCAAGGGAGTCCCAGGTCGAACATAGGGAGGTGACGTTTACTTTGTTTGAAAACTGTGCTTTGTTTTGTTTCTTTTTGGTATTTTTAGGTTTTGTTATTTTTGTGTTTTTGAAATAAAAAGACAAGCAAGATAGGTTCACAAAATGAGAATGAACAAATATGATATATCACTCTAATGTTTATTACAATAATCTACGAAAGCATAAAAGAGATAGGGGTGAGAGGAAATCTCCCGACTCAGCTGTTCAGTGAGACGACGGCGCCTGGCAGAAGCTTGGATGAAGGAGGTGATATGCAGGACGACGGGGGTGAGATGCAAGAGGACGCTAGGTAGAGGAATGCTTCACCGAGGCTCTGGAATGGAGGTGAGGAGACAGAGGCGATCTTCTACCAGAATGGAGGTGGGAGGACAGCTCCAAGGCAACCTATGAAGGTGGTGGGATGAAGGATGATATTTGGTGGAAAATAGGAATATTACACTAATAGGAGGCCTTTGGAGCTTGAGAGTAAGCTCTAATGGAACTTTGGTAGGCTACTAGAGCTTAGGAGTAGGTGGGAGTAGAGTAGGTAGAGATGAAGAGGAATGGGGGGTGTAGGGGTGTTTATATAGTGGTGGAATGGAGGTGGTTTACGCTCATGGGTCTTTAGCGACATTGAAGATGTCGCTAAAGACCTGTCGGAGGTGTTGCTGTAGCATTCAAGTGCCTTGGCTGGCACTTGGAAGCACGGCTGCAACTAGCGTAGGGCACGGCGATCATCAGCCGTTGGATCGGGCGTGGATGGCTGAAATCACGAGGGGGGAATGCGTGCTCACCTGCGTTTGAATCTTGCATCATTGGTGCATGCATTGACAGCCGTCGGGTGAAGCATCTCACGGTTGAGAGACGCCTGCGGATCACGCCTTCGCTGCTTTGAATGCACGAGGATCGTGCCTTCGCGGAGATCCGATGGTCGACAGCGCATCCGGTCGACTTAAGTGAGCACCTTTGATTACCCACGCGTGATCTGGCATGCATCCTTATGTTGGTGGGCAGCGTCAGATCGTGCGTGAAGATCTCAACCGCTCGATCAAGATTGAGTGGCCCTATTTCAGTCGGCGTTGTAGCGGGTGTGGTGGATTACGGCTTAAACCCGTGCCTCTCGCTTGAGGAGCGGGTGCTTCACCATTTGGCCAAAGCGCTACTTTGTTGAGTGGAGGGCGGTGCGGTCGCGTGCGTGTTGTAGCGGAAGATCATCACAAAAAGGATTGGATTTTGAAAAACCCATGTCTTAGTATGATTTGCGAAGAAATCCGTCAACAGATAAATTTACCGAAATTCGTAAAGAAATTCCGGGTCGAACACAGGGAGGCTATGTCGATCTAAAATCTGTGATTATATATATATATTTTGTATTTTTATTTTAGAAGCGAGATAATCACAATGGATTTGATATTAACACTGAGAAAGAGAGAGCAATAACTTTGCAACTGAATAATGTTTTTACAACTAGAAAGCAGGAAATAAGGGAGAGAGATGTTATCCTCCTCGATGGTTGCTTGGAGGATGAGCTAGACGAGGCGATGTCTGGAAGACGGAGGATGAAGATAGAAGATGAAGAACGGAGCAGGAAGAACTGGGGGCAAGGTAGGGCATCGTCATTATCGCAGATCCACTTCCGGAACGGGGGAAGAAAACTTTGATTTTGGCTCTAGAGGAGCATCCTGAGTTTGGGACAAGCTTCCTTAGAGCTTTGGAGAGGGAGAGAGGTGAAGGAAGGGATGATTGAAATGTGGGGGCGTAGGCCTTTTTATAGATGTAGAGGTTGGGGGCAAAAAGGTCATTTTATGTTAAAAAATTAATGCAAGGGCCTTTAGTGATGGATAAAATTGTCACTAAAGCGAACTTCGAAGTTAAGTGTGCTTGGGTGAGAGTAGTACTAGGTTGGGTGACCTCCTGGGAAGTCCTCGTGTTGCGCCCATTCTTTTTCTTTCTCAAAAAATAAATTGTCACTAAAGCCCAGATCGTGGGCGTAGCTGCTGTGCACGCCCGCCTCTTCCTCTCCCCTTCTCTCAATGCACCATCACGATCTTGAGATTACAGCAGTCCGATCTCGAGATCGGATGACCTAGAATCAATGAGCGCTACTTCTTCAGCATAACGGTGCGTGCGTGTGTAATTGTGCGTCATCACGCGTGTGCACGATCCACGCACCCAGTGCTGCCACGTCGTTGCTTGATCTGTCGTTCGCATTCCATCTGACGATCGAATTTGGCCCGCGCACGTCACCATCTCGATTTGAGGAGGACGGGGTTCGAACCCGCGCCCTCTTTGTCATGTATGACGTTGTGACCAACGCGCCAAGCAGCCCTTTGAGGCGCGCTTTGGATCCAAGTGCACTTGCTCTCAGCCGTTGGATCAAGATCCATCGGCTGAGATCAACCAAGTGGGTGAGGAGAGAGAGAGGGCGCGGCGGTCCTCACATATTTGGTTGGGTTGGTTTGGGCGGTCAAGATGGCGCCACGTGGTGCCATCTTGGCTGTCCATCTTCTGTGACTTGTAGAAGGTGCCACGGATGTCAGATTGGGCTGATTTTTGCACCTTTAGGCTGGGATCATCAATCCGAACCCATCTGTGCGGTCGGATTAGTCATTTGAAGTGCAGATTGACACCATCTTAACCCTTGATCTCTGACCTTCCTTGGATTATATCTCATGCTACGGAAGTCCAATCAGGGAGATCTTGGAGTCGTTCAACTCCAATCGTCGCTCTAATTAGATCCGTATGGTTGGATCTTTGATCTGAGGCCCCAATTAAAAGTCTCCCTGTCCCTAGCCACCAAAAAGAAGAAATTACTATACAATTTGTACAATTTGACCTAAATGCATGATGATGCATGTTATGCAATATTTACAATGTGTGATGCTAATATGATACTAAGAACATGCATTAATAGACATTTTTGGTTATTCAGATGTATGCACATCAGTGTGCCTAGACCGTTAGATGAAGATCCAACGGTCGAGGTGAATCCTTCCTTGAGCTGCTTGAGGCCAGGCGCCCTTCAGCCGTGGGAGTGCGTGTCTCAACCGTTGGATTAAGATCCAATGGCTGGGGTCTCTTCTTATGGCGAGGCTGGGAACGCGATGGCTCAGGTGGGGTGTCTTGGATGGCTCCACGTGGTGCCATTTGGGCCGTCCGTTTTCTTCTTTTTGTAGAGGGTGCTACGGAGCTCTGATTGGGGTGATTTTTGCATTGACGGACTGCGATCGTCTCTTTGGATTCATATGTACGGTCGGATTCTTCATCTGAAACCCATAAAGATGTCGCACTACCTCCTGCTCATAGAAAATGGAAGAATTAATGTACACAATATATAACTATCTTAAATGCCATGCAATGGATGTTATGCAGTATTTATAACATGATATGCAATGCTAAGCCTAGGAACTATCATAAATAAGAATTTTATCATGAATTCATGTGTGTTTATCAGCGAGGAAGGAGGAAGATGCTTTGGTGGAGGGAAAACTCGCTAGTGGAGTTTTGGGTCGCTCTAGGGTGTTGTGGAATCCTTAGTGGTGAGAAAGAGTTGGAGAAGATGGAATTCCACCACTCAAGCGGAGGAACAGGGGTTGGTGAGAAGAGGAACCAGAGGGGAGTTAAGGGATCACATCAAGAGATGCAGTAGGGAGGTGATGCTCGCGCGTGAGGGCAGGGGAGCTTCTTAAGTAGGCGCATGAGTGATTCCAAGCACTACGAGGTGAGTTTAATCGTGATTAAGGTGGATGGTGGGATGAGCACGCGAGGAGTGTGGGAATGTCCAAACCAAACACCCACTATCAGATGGTTTCTAGGTGAGGCTATAGTGCATCGCGTAAAGGCGCGCAAGGATTGGTGGCAGATCCACTGTCAGATTAGAGAATCAAAGGAACAACAGCCCTGATGGCCCGTGTTGCAACGACCTGAAATTGTAATACCATTAATAGGCTAATTAAAACCTTAATTGGTTGCTTAAGGCGAGATTAAGGTCTTTAAGAACCTTAATTTAGTACTATTAGCATTGGAATTAAACAAATCCTTTAAGTTATTAATAGAATGTTAATAAATGAGAATTAGTTGGAGGCCTTTCTTGGAGCCCAAGCTTGAAGTGGAGGGTCTTGGGTGAAAATGTTCAACTTATATATATAAGTAGAAGTAATTAAAAAAAAAGAGAACCTCACTTGCTTAGTTCCCAAGTCGTAGCCACTCTCCCTCCTCATTTTGGTCTTCAATGATAGCAAGGAAGAGGGAAACAAAGGAAGAAGGAAAACAAGGAGGGCTGCAGGTGCTATTCCTGCCATTGCATGAGAGAAGAGCAAGGGACAAGAGTTCCTCCACCACCACCTCCACCTATGATTGGTGCTCAGCCTCGTCGCTGTAGCTGCGGTGGCTGTTATTGCCATTGAAGCTGCCGCCGTGGATGCTTTAGCTTCTACTGTAGTTGTTGTCGCTGCTTATGTGATGGAGAAGAGGGCCACCTCCATCATTGACCTTGGTGTCCTTCACGACTACAACGACTGTAGCTGCTGCTGTCATGCGTTGAGGGGAAAGGAGGAGTACCACCACCGCTGCTATTGACATTGTCAAGGTGGCTACTACGAGCCTGGGAGGAAGCTCCTCCTCACAGGTAGGGTTTCCTTTCCCTTGAAGTTAATTTCTTTTGATGCCTTGTGATGGGGAAAATCCTTGAACTTTTGGGTTTTGAGTATTATAGTTGATGAATATATGTGATCTATGATGATTGGTATGGATTAGGGTTGTTGTGTGTGTGGTGTTAGCTTGGTGGGGATTTCAATCTCTATGGTTTTCCCCTTTGACTTCCCTGATTAGATGGTAGAACAAAGCATGGGTTTGCTTGTTGTAGTTGCTTGTAGTAATGGTTGGGTTATGCGTTAGTTATGGGCTAAATCTTGTGAATGTCAAATTGAGGGTTTCCATTGTGGGTCGAAATTGATAATGAGGTCTTTAAATCCATGTGATTTTATGTGTTTACAGTCAATTCTGGGTTGTAGAGGTAAATGGTTATTTGGATTAGGGTTAGCTGGGTGTTTGACATGTTGAACTCGGTGCTGGAAGCAATTAGTGCTGGTACTGGTGATCAGTATCGGTATTAGTTGATATAGCACTACCTTGTGATAGGCATGAAATGGGTATTGAAAGCACCCAATACTGGTACTGGTGATCAGTATCGGTATTGGATGATTTCAATTGGTGAATTGGGGTTGCTTAGTACGGGTATTGGCTGGGTTATTTTGATACAAGGCAGGTGCTGTGTTCGTTGACTTTTGATTTGCAATAAAAATGGTGTTTAAATGTCATTATTATAGTATAAATGCCACGAAATGCAAACTGATATCGCGTCAATTTTATTTATTTACAATTTTTGCTGGTTTGTTTCTAGGTCGTTCACTAGGAGGTAGTTATTGATATACATCACTCTCCAAGTCCAAAAAAGTTCTTTTATTTCAAAAATGTTGATTTTATTTACAAAATTAATGAATGAATCAAATAATGAATAAATGGGTTAATTATTTACATAAGAATCGATTTATACACATCACAATGCCAGAAACATATATACATAAGCAGACATCAAAAACTATCTATTACTACACTTTTAACTATATACAACTACTACAAATAATACATAAGTATAGGTACAAAAATATCTAATAATATCTAATGTACTAAATCATATTAACATACAAATATCTATAGTAACATATATTATACATTAACATAAATAAGCGTCGCTAAAGCCTTAGTAAAATATATACATAACCTAAGGTAAAATAGCTATCTATACTGACATATAAGTATATTTACAGTGACATATATATACATTACTAAAACCTTAGTAACATTTACATATCCTAAAGTAAAAATTGTTACTTATACTAATGTATATACATATATATAGTGACATATATCTATCACTAAAGCTCTAATTATTTATATACATAAGTGCTCAAACAAGTACCTATTCTAGGTGTATACATTATACTTACATATATACATACTAAATTATTTACATATAAATAATTATTTACATTATTTATATACATGTGTATTTATACTATATATGTTATACACATATATACACATACATATATACACACGCACACTATACACACAGCCTCTGAAGGCTTAACATTTAGCCGCATTTCACGACTAACTCTTCTTCCTTCTCTTATGCCTTTCCTCTCACACACTTAGTCATTTTATGGCCTCTCTCTTACACAACCGATTCACTGTTGCTCAACTCAAAAATTTGGTTTTTAATGGGCAACTCGGCTCATTTTTGTGGGATACACAGCAGCTCGAATGGTGGGACCAAACCACTACTAGTGAGCCATCCCTAGTTACGTTTATGTGTATTTATATTCGATTTTAGGCACAACAACAAGCCCACATGCCCGCACACACCTGCGCACTCACGCTCACATGTACGCACCCATGCACATCCGCAGGCGCACACGGCATGCGCATCGAGATCAAAGACCTTTATGCTCTTATTTGGTGCCCTGCACCTGATGACCGAAGGGGCTGAGAGACAAAAACAATGTATATAGTTGCACCGGTTCTAAAACAAGCGCTAAACAAGCGCCCAATTTGAATGCTGTCGCTGCGTCAGGAGTGCACGAAATCAAAGGGTTTGGCCCTCGATTTGAGGGCCCAATTTAGGTTTGATTTTAAATTAATTTATATTATTGTAAAGCTCTTATATAGGGCTACATAATTATATAATTAGTTTACATAAATAAATTATTTACATATATAATAAAATTAGTTGAAGTTGGTTGATTATACACATTAAATTAGAGTTTAATTTATTAATTAATGTTTAAATTAGTGACTTAATTATAAAATTGACTTTATACAGAGTTAATATATATAATAAATTATTTATTACATATTTTTATTATATTTTAGGAACTTTATTTTAATTTATATACAATAAAATATATGTTTTAGATAGTTTTACATATAAATAATCTATAAAGACTATAATACAATATAAATTCAGTATAAATACATTGAAAATACTTAATATAATACAATACAAGTATACATTATAACTTACTTCAGTATTAGGTTAAATTACTAATTTATTTTATTTTAAGTTAATAATTTACCTAGTGAACTTAATAACTTAATTATTTGCTGTAAATATATAATTAAATTAAATTACAGGTACTGTACAATATATAGTACATGTTTAAATATGTATATACAGTATTAGACTTAATTATGCACATATAGATAGGTTTATATAATTACTTGGTTTAGTATACATTTAGTTTATGTAAATTAATAGATAATTATACAATAAAGTTATATATACAATAAGTTATTCAAAATACTTAATTTAATATATAGGATACATATATAAGTTATTTATATACATTTTGTGCATATTATAAAATATTTACATATATCTTAGATTTAAATTATATATACAAGTATCTACAAGGTATTTTTGGGGTTTTTCTGATTTTTAGGGTTTTTATAGGTTTAAGGGAGGTAGGGAATGAGAGAGAAAGAGTGAGATGAGAGAGATAGATTCGTTTTTTTTATTTTTCAAATTTTGATCTTTTATTAAGTTCTAAGATATATTGAACCGTCGGTTGGTATGTTCTACTAAGCCAGAGGTTCAGATTACCTTGAAACTTGACATACACCTAGGAAAATATCTAATAATACTCAAGACACCTTTATTTTATTTTTTTAATGATTTTTTAATGATTTTTATTTATATGCAAAGTTCACACACAAGAGGGCTAAATGAGTGTTTTATCAATGAACCTAAGGCCTAAAAATTTAGTTTAAGAGTTGGAAAGGGTGTTTAAACATCTAAAAACATCCAGTAAGCATGTTACAACATTTATGAACATAAAAACATGATTTTTTCTTTTAATTCCACTGAAATCTCATTTTGGATAGATTTAAACATAAAAGAGCTGACAATGACCTCAAAATAGATTCACATGTCACTTAGGATCAGATTTAAGCTCAAACACATGTATATGAATGCTTAATTAAACTATTATAATAGTATACAACATATCAACTGCATCATTTCTCAAAATCCTAACTCAAATCCTCTCATTCAAACCAACTAAACAGTTGCTGCTATTCAGCTAATGGTGATGTCAGAATGGTAGCAACTACTGAAATTCAGCAGCTAAGTTGATGAAAAACTACTGACAATGATTAGTAGCTGCTGCTGAAGCTTGCTATCCGCTGTGGTTGTAATTAGCAGCCAAGTGCAACATTCAAATCCCAAAATCTCTTAACAACAGAGGTTAGATCCCATTGAATGTAGTTGCTATGTAGACTTTTATGTGCTGGAATGGGATAATTAAACCAAAATTCACATGTTCAAACAACTGTCTAAAACCTAATCATGCTTTAAACTCACTTAAAAATCAAATCTGATCATTGAAGACTTCATCAAATACCCTTGAAAACCAGATCTCATCTCAGATCAGGGTTGTAAAATTACATCCCAGATATGAGATGAGTGATTGAAACTCATGAAAACTTATCTTAAAACTCTTCTAATCATCTTGAAAACCAAGGAAAATCCAAATTTATCTCCCAAAAAAAAAAAATTGAAAGCTTGATCTGATTGCATTATGGACAATGTATGACGTAAATTCATTTCAAGATTTCAAAACATGAAAACTAAATCTCCTATCCATTTCAAATCACTTAGGATAAATCTCAACATATGCAAATCACAATCAGAGCTCACAAACCATAAGAAAGATCCTAATCTAATGTTCCTCTCATGCCATAGATAGCATGAAGAAAAGAACTTAGATCAAGACAAACAATCATTCACAATTCATTCCCAAATTTTGATCAGTGTCAAATCAAAACCAAATCCGAGAAAATATGCAAATTAGCTTATTCAAAATCAAAATAGGATGATTGTGAATAAATGACATGAATGAGACGATCCTTAAAGGCGTTTGAGTGTGGATTCAAATCTAAAAGCTAGAAAGCTTTTAGATCTGAATTCAACTCTCATGGAGGGGTGAAACATGATGTAAATCATTGAGGGAAGAAGGTGACAATGATGTGAAATGATGGGGGAGGTGTATGATCAATGCAAACGAAATGACAATACCTCTCTGATATGAATTGATCGGAGAGAGCGAGATCGCTCTAAACTAAATTCTATGCTAATCCATCACCAAATTCATCATCTAATCTATTCTAACCAAACTACATTACACTAATTACTACTCTAATTACTCTCGAAAGCAAGGAAATACTAATCTAAAGGAAGAATGGGATGCCTGGGCTGCGGTTGGTCACTGTAATGATGAAGGTTGATGAGGAGGTCTCCAATGAGTGAATGAGGTCCCTGGATCCATAGCTGGTTACTGTGGCGACGAAAGTTTGAGGGAAGAATCAGCCCTGTCACCGGCGGCTCTGATGAAGGAGGAAGAAGAACTGGAGAATGGACGAAGTGATCTGTTTAATAGGGGACGGAGTCGTGGCGCATGAGAGGAGGTCTGGAGCAACTTAAGTAGGCATTTGGGTGATTATGGTCACCGTGAGGGTATGATTAAGTGGGTAGGGTTTCAATAGTGAGAAGGAGAGAGAGAGACACGTGAAGCTCCAATCCAAACATCAGCCGTTGGATGAGATATGGAGAAAGGGGTGAACCTACGTGCAATCGCATGCAAAGATTGAATTTGGTTTGCAAGGAATCGATGACCTAAATCCCACATATTCTTGAGTGCTACAGTGGACCTGCTGCACACAGGTGTAATGGGGCTTTTGCAAAGAATCCCTTATGGGCGAAACAGTAGGAAAATTAGGACCAAATCCATAAATGGCTGAAAAGTGTTGTAGTGTAGTCCCTGGGTGGTGCAAATAGGTCCTTGAGAAGTTTAAATGAATGAAATGCATTATGACCTCAGGACCTATGTGTAAAACTCTAAATGCAAGGTCCTAATAATATCCAAATATAATCAAGTTTTTATTAAAGCTCAATCGAACATTCAAGAAGTTGATTTCACTTTTAATTTGAAGTTATGAACCCAAAAGTGTGTTCAATTTGCAACTGGATCATCAATTTTCATTAATGAATAGAATATCTTATTTTATGACCTAATTTCACGTTTTTAGTACAAATTGGATGTTTTAGATTATTTCTATTATTTCCCACACTTAACCCTTTTCATGTGTTAATTGTATAGTATTTAACCTAGTTCTAGCTTAACTTGGACATTTTAGTTATGATGAGTCACAGCTCATCATGGTGCCTAGTACAAGTACTGGTGCTTAGTACCGGTACTGGTTGGGCTAAGCAATAAATAACTGCGGGCGGTCTATACTAGAACTGGTTGGAACTTGTGATTAGGTTCTGGGGGTTATCAGATGTTTGATAAATTCGTTAGATGTTTGATAGCCTTAATCCTGACATCTGATCTCTTAGTTAGATGTCCCTGCAACTCGATTGTAGCTCCAGGGACTAAGCCCCCTATGGATTGGATGTTTGACATTGCATCGGACACCCAATGTGCTCATTTGGACGTCTAGCCAAGGAATCAGACGATCGCTTGTAACTGCTTGTAGCTTTTGGTGTGAAAAGTCATTTTTTAGACATTTGGTCTTATAGTTAGATGCTCAGACTAGTTTCTGGACATCCAAGGAACAATTTGGATGTCCAATGCTGTTGGCATGGGACAGGTCTCCCTGGTATTTATCTTTGGACATCTGGGGTGTGTGTGTTAGATGGCTTATGATGTATTTTTGGACGTCTGACACTTGTGTTGGATGTCTAATATGATACATGTGGTCTTGTTTTGTGTGGAATTTCCCCACGTGAACCAGGAACTGAATCTAATTAGTTAAATCCCTGTATAGTGACCAAAAATGGAAGATATTAATCCTTGTTAGCATTTAATGTTAGAAACTTGGATTTTGGGCATAATTGGGACTTATGATGGTTAGTCCTAATGAGAAATGGAGCAAACCCTCTAAGGCTACAAATCCTATTTGGCTAAGTCCAACTCAACTTTGGAATGGTAGGGTGGAAGTTCTATCAACAACCTTTGTAATGATAAAGATATGGGATCTTAAACCATGTGACGTGGGAGGTGGCCCAAGTTAGGTGACGAGTTGCTAATATGGGCTTTATATGGATCATTACTCTTGCACTGGTACAACTATCCTGTGAAATCGCGAGATGTACTCATTTCTCTGGTGGTTATGACTTGTCCATGACGATGAACATTGGGATTGGTATTCTAATTGGGTAAGCTTGGATCCTTTGTGTTGGTAAATGCTAAAAATGGTATCCAAAAAGGGGTGGTGCTAGGGGATAAACACGGGTAATCAAACAGAAGATTAAGTTGGGGACCAAGTGCTGTAGGCACCCGGTATCGGCAACGGTGATGGGTATTGATACTTAAGGGTGCCCAGTATCAGTACCTAAGACTAGGACTGGTACTATTGTACTCGTTCTACATTGTTGAATTTGTTAATTACTTTGAGACAGTGTGATTCTAATATTGGAAATCCCATGAAATGATAGAACCTAGTTGGGGGTCCAGCCAGTACTCCAATGGGTAGGGAAGGATGGATAAAATTGCAATGAGACCCCAGATGGGTAAGGCATGTGTGCGTGTGTGTGCACGTATAAGTTAAGTATGAAGCTCCCTAAGAACACATTAAAAGCAAATCTGAATGGACTAAGTAATGCTTGAATCTCATCAGATGACATCTGTGACTCGACTCGAGTCCAATAAAAGGAAATGTTGGATTCCAAGGTCTTGTGTAAGACCCCGGAAATCCACTAGGTCCTTAGGACTTTGTTCTGGGCACAGAACCCAAATGAAATCAACTGATGGTAAGTCGACTAGGTAAGCTTGTAAGGCTGCACCCTTAGACTTGTGAACACGGGTTCATTGCTCAGGTAAAGGACCCCAAGCTGTTACAGTAGCAAGAGGCCACCAAGGAGGTCGGCCTCGGAACAGGAAAGGTTCCTAAGTTCGGTGATAGGCCTTCGGCTGTCACTGGTGTTTAGTACTCGAATGTACCTGGATTTGACTCAATTTGAGGTACTCGTAACAATAAGCTTCGTAGGTGCTTGCAAGGACGGATGACACCGGGGCACCATGAGGGATGGTGGGGACCCCAATCCGACGATGGATTTGAGAGGGCACATTTGGGAGGTGAGCTCCACAATGGAATAGAGATGTGACTTGACAATGTCGACCATGCCCTGTACTAAGATTTGGAATGATTTGAATGATTAAGGACTTGGTTTCATGGAACTTGGCCAGTGTTGGCTTACCTTATCCGCGAATCATCTAGCCTGGGCAGCTCCCAAGAGGCCCAACTCTTCTGACTGAAGTTAGCAATGTACTCAATACGTCGAGAATGAGCACGCCTTTCTAGAGGATTAATAGATTGCTAGCCCCTCCCCTGGCCAGGGTGAGACTATCAGGCCAGAATTCAAAGGAAAGGATGCATCTCAATCTCCTCTAGTAGAGAGGGATGATTCCCAGAAACTGATCACTAAGGCAAGTGAGAGTATATATATATAATAATACCAAATTGTGGTAGGGCAACTTGTTAATGGGTTGCTGGGCCCTCGGTGTTTTGCCATGCTAGATTAGAACCTAAAGCATGGGTTTAGGCTAGGAACTAGCCAATAGATGAAACTGTATGCTATCTTGTTTGGTTGAGATACAGTAGATGATTGTTCCCTATTGAGCCGATTGGCTCATCCCTGCTTTATGACCTACTTTCAGGTTGTCGCAATTCATCGACGTGCGAAAATTTGTCTCTATGCAAGTTTATGCATGCTTTGTTGACAGGTAAATTTTTATGCTTTGGTTTACAACAAGTTTATGTTTTTGTTATTGCTTTCCTGTTTCTTCATTGTGCCATTCTTTCCGTATTTTCATCCATTTTTTTAGTAAATGGAACTCTTTTATAGCTTGATTGAATTAGGTACAACCCAAATTAAATAAAGTAGCACCTCTTCGATTGCCATCCCTCGGGACTCCAACCCTCATTTAGGTCCCATTTGTTTCATGGGATTGGGCTCTGTGTCCCGCATTTGGGGAATTTTAACCCATGATGGCACACCATCGGAATTAGGCCCTTTAACTTGGGATGGTGGTATTCGGCGGGAGAGGGTGCGATGAAGGCATCCCATGGGTTAATCCCACACAGGTTTTGAAGGTAATGGCCATTTTGCCTCTCTTGTTTCCTAGCGACGATTCGATTGTGCGAGCCACTCTTCACTGCCCTCTTGTGCCCTACCCCAGGCGATCGGCCGTGGCAGAAGGATCGATGGAAGTAATCTCCTGCTGGTGTGTATCACGTTAGCAATAGTGATTTCCCTTTCTGCATACTTCTCGTGAACCCTATTTCTATGCTGCTTTGATGGTAGATGCGAGTAGTCACTGTTTGTCCTCGATAGATCTACTTTTGTGTTTGTTTGTAATTGAATCCTCCTACCCTCCTCTTTTTACTTCATCTCCATCCTTCCTAATGGACGGACACTGATTGCATCAGATTCGCACGCGTAAAGGGTTCAAGTTTGGAAAACTCGTCATCGTAGTTCGATTCGCAAGAAAATCCGTCCATCAGATAAAATTTATAATTGAAACTCGAAAGGTGAGTCCCAGGTCGAAGATAGGGAGGCGAACGTTTGGCTTTGAAGATACACGTTTCACTTTTATTTATTTTTGTTATTTTTGTCTTTTCTAATTTTTTTGGTATTTTTAATAGGACAAGAGATTAGGTCGATGAAATTTAGCTAATCTACTTGCAAAATAAAAAGAGAGAGACAGAGAGAGAAAGAGAAATAATCATGTATTTTTGTAATGAAATGTTTATTTCAACTAGGAAAGCAGGAAAACTATACTACAAAAGCAATAAAGATAGAGATAGGTGAGAGAAATCCCCCTCGATGGTCGCTTGGAGGATGACTCGCTCTGACGTCGCTTGGAGGAAGGTGGTGAGGAGCAGGACGAACGAGGATGGAGGGCAGGGCAGGATGGCATCGCGACGAGGATCTTCTTCCCGAAGGGCAGTGAGAGGATGGGCACAGGATGCTCTTTGAATGGGGATGAGAGGTGGGAAAACTATTTTCTTTTCTACTCTAGAGGAGCATCTCGGGCTTAGGACAAGCTCTCTCTAGAGCTTTGGAGGTGGTGAGAGGAAGAAAGGAAGAGATGCTTTAGAATGGAGGGGGGTAGGTCCTTTTATAATGGAGAGACAAAATCGTCCATGGGCAATTAGTGACGGCTGTAATCGTCGCTGAAGATCCATGCCCTTCAATTCCTTTGCTGGTGTGTGCATAGTGCATGCCATTAGTGACAGCTACAAGCGTCACTAAAGGCCCACCCAACTGTCGCTGAAGATCCGCGCCCTTCAATTCCTTTGTTGGAGCCGCACTCAATTGGCCAATTGGGTGGGCTACAGGGATTCGAACCCACACCCCCTATTGAGAGCCTACGCCTCCACCATTGCGCCAATTCATCTAGATGGTCGTGCGAACGTCTTAAGGCGGGAGGTGGAGGAGAGCTCTTAGTCATTGGATCAAGATCCAACGGCTGAGAATTGATGATGAAGATGATGAGGGGGCGCCTCCAAGTTGCTGCTGGCCGTGTTGGGTGGCCTAGATGGTGCCACGTGGCGCCATCTAGGCCATCCATCTTCTGTCTGTTGCAGAGGGTGCCATGGTAATCAGATTGAGATGATTCCCGCATTGCCGGACTGTGATCGTTGCTCTGGATCCATCCGTACAGTCAGATTTTCCATCCAAAACCCGTATGGATGTCGCATTGCCCCCTGGATGTTGATCTTTCTTGGACTTCATATGATGCTATGGGATTCTGATCTAGACGTTTTTGGAGGTGTTAGACTCCGATCGTTGTCTTGATTAGATCCGTACAGTCGGATCATCCATTTGAGGCCTTGAAATAAAGCTCCTTCCCTCCTGGCCATAAAAAGGACATAATTAACCTAAAATATACACAACTACTCTAAATGAAGGATGATGCATGCTATGCAATATTTATAACATGAAATGTAAATCAAAGCCCAGGAACATGCATGAATAGGCATTTTAACCAAAATGAATGTATCTACATCGGACACCCTTTGTAACTGCTTGGCAAGGGGTTGGGTCCTAGTATTGTGTTGTGATGGCTACCTCCAACTGTTGTTCGCATACATCTGCCATATCGCGTGGAGGCTGGTTGAGGATAAGGGCAAGGTAGTCACGTATGGTCTATTTAAGCTAGGCAGATCCATGTTTTTGCCTCGTCGTTGCCGTTATCCTACTTTGCGTGCTGGAGGGCGTGGATGAGGAGGAAGAGGGCAGATCTGGAAGGAAGGGTATGTTCTTATTTAGGGCTTTCATAAATGTGTCTGTGGGGGTTGATTGTTAATTTTGGTGTTGCTTGTATGAAGTAGTCCTAGCTGACCTGACCTTGGAGCGTAAGGTAGTGGCATCCATGTTGCTGCAGCACTACCTGATAGGTTTTTGTCATCTCGAGTGCAGGTAAGTGATGCTTCCTCTTTCTTCCTCCTACCTCTTTCTTCTTGTTTTTTTACTTTTTTCTAAGGTAATTCTTAGTAGCCTTTGAAGGAGGTCTTTCAGAGGAGACTTGATGGTGAAAATAAACACCTTGATTTTGAGTTCGTCAAAAGGGAAGGAAATAATCATAGAAAATATAATCCCATTGTAAATGCTTCAAGATCGTTTTAATTTTTTTTTTCAATGAATTTTTTAGTGAAAAAATCTCTTCCTGGTTATGTCACTGTTGATTAGGAATTTTTATCCTAAATACCACTCTACACATCAAATGTCGCAAAGTTAGACCTATCTTCACTCTAGAAAAGGTCTTTTTTCTTTCTATCTAAACCCATTTTGCTTCCACGATGAGTGGTGGACTGATGAAGGGTTGTCAGTGAAGGTTAGGCCCTTAAATTGAAAACTTGAGAAAACCCAAAAAAGTAAAAGAAATAATTTCCATATGTCTTTTTTGGTTTGCTGTTTGGGGAAGTGGTTGTTTGGTGTAAAGATTTGAACTCTTTTCAGAGTTTTGGTGGAACTTACTAGTTTCTCTATGTGATAAGTGGGTGGTCATGCATGGAAGTGATGGAATGCCTCAGGTATCTAGTATGAGAGGGTATGTGGTGAGTCTGGTCAGAAAATTTTCTAGTTTTCCTTTTTCTTCTGTCTTTTTTTATTGCTCTAAGAAGTAATCAGAACATGATGAGAAAGTAAGTAATTTGAGGGTGAGTAGATTATATGTAGCCATGCTCTCTAGTTGCTTGCTAATTCTCAAGATCCTAGCAAGAAGAAGTGTGGCCTAGGCCGCCATGTTGCAACTGTTGGGATATCGTTGTAATTGTCTTCAAGATTTTTTCTCTGGAGCTGTCAACTAGTGCTGCTGTTCCAATCATGATTTTTCCTCTAGTTGTAACTTCCCCGAAAATCATGAGTATTGAATGTCTCCATTTTCAAACACCTATATTTAGTTCATCATTACTATAATTCATATGTCATACATTCTATTCCAATTAAGTGTTAAGGACCTAAAGTTTTGCAGTTGAGTGTATGCTTCTTATTCTTCATGTACCCTTTTATTTCTTCTTTCTTTCCAACTTATCCTAAGTTTAGTAGATGTATGAATGGTTTTAAGAAAATTTGTGAAATAAAAAGGGAAGATATGAAAGGAAGAAAACAGCCAGCCACTTTCCATATTATTTGATTATGCCTTTGTCTGTTTCTATTTACCATTGAATCATCACCTTTTTGCTATTCCATTCTTTCCTTGAATGTTTTATGAAAGTTGGCTAGATTATCCTTCATCATCAATCTTTGGAATAGAGGCAGCACTTCATATTTCACAGTGCACCTCTCCCACCAATTTTCAAAGGTGTTAGAAAATTAATAGATGGTTGGGGTTGCATTTCAGTTATGTGCTAAACTGTCAGTTAAGGGACAATGTAGAGTAGGTGGTGGAGTGCTAAGCTTTAGATTACGTATCGAGAGGAAAAATTTTAGGCTTCTCACACTAACTTCTCAACAAACAAAACCAGGATATGGAAAAGCATATTAAGTTGTAATTTGTAAGTCATGAAACACTAAACTCCAAGTAGATATCATAGTATTTACTAGAATAAGAATGACAGTCTGCACATACAATCACATGCAAACAAGAGAGTCAGTGATTGTAAACATATTAACAAATACGTGCACATAATAAATGCAGACGATGATTTACTTGTAAACAATATTAGGTTCTCCAAAGTAGATAGAAATGTTCGTAACCTCCATGGAATGAGGGGTCAGGTGTACTTCCTGAAATATCTTCATAAGAAGAATTGACAAGGACCATTTTCCACTAGGAAGACTTTGGGTATCATGGAGTTAGACTCTTGAGTTATAGACGTTCAACTAGTTTTTGGGGTCTAGGAGTAGGAGGCAAAGGATAAGGAAGGTTTGCTTGGTGAAATGATGAATATTGGGGTGCCTAAGATTTGTACAAGTTGGCGTTTTCTGTTTCATTCCATACTTGTTTAATTAGTAGGATGGTAAAGGAAACATCACATAGTCGGCAATGAATTCTTGTGAAAATGTCGTGCTCCCAATGTAAGTGAACTTCATTTATGCAGTTGGTGGCAAGAAGGTTTCATGTAGTGATTGTGCTTGATTTGATGTATTAATTGATTATAGTTGATTTGATGTACCATTTGATAGTGGCTGACTTTAATTTTTACCCACGTTTAGGTTAGTTCTAGACCTTCAAAATTTGATACAATTTGACATTGGATTACCATATTGTATATGAAAATGCTCTACTTTTGACTTTAGGATGTCATCATCCCAACCATCATCCTCCGCCAGTCCAAAGAAGGCTAAGAAGTGGGACTATCGAACTACTAATGAATTACTAAAGATTTTGGTGAAGCACCATAAGGACCTTCATTGGGAGAATGGATTGCTCACAAAAATTGCTTGGAATGACATTGATAAGGAGTTTGTCGCAGCAATTGGGTTACCATACACCCACAACAAGATTCTCAACAGATGGAAAGAGTTGAAGAAAAAGCACACCTTATATGCTCAACTCTTGAGCAAGTGTAGGTGGGGAATGGACCCAAGGACTAGTTACCCAGTAGCACTGTCACCCTATGTTTGGAATGAGTTATTAATGTCAACTTTTGTTGAATACATCAAACAAGTCATGGCTCTTATTCTTTCATAGAAATTTACACTTCCATTGTATATGTAGCTCCCACCTGAATTGGCGGAACTTTGGGAGAAGCCATTTATCTACTATGAGGATGTCCATAGCACTTTCAGGATGGATACAGCTACAGGTGAGCATGTGCTCTCGTCGAACATGTAGGAGCAAGTGAATGGGGTTGTTGAGGAACATGTTGACATGGGAAATGACGATGCAGGAGCTTTTGTTGGAACACAAAACACCTTCACTGCTTCATCAGCAACTGGATCCATCCCATTTGATAATACAGGTGTAGAAGACGTTTGGACATTACTAAAGAGGCCTTACACTGGTCTCAACCTATTTGGGAGGAGCAATATCCCATCGTCTTCGGCTTCTAACCCTCCTTACATGCAATAAACTCCTCCTCTGTAGACAACTTTTGATGGGGAACGGCCGAAGCGTGCTTCTGGGAGTTTTGCCTCAAGTGGGGGGAAACGGAGGAAGAAGGCATCTTCCACTGTGATTGAATTAGCTAATGCAAGGTTTGCAGAGTTTACAGAACTTATGAGAACTTTGGTCAAGCATCATATCTCTCCCCCATCCAGGGTCGATCATTCAGAGGATGACATCCGTGATTGCATGCGGAGCTTACGCATGAGGGTTCTTAATATCACACTCGACGATTTGGCCACCTTGGCTGATGTCTTCACTCATTCTAGTTGGAGGGCAGTATTCAAGGATGTAATCCACTCTGATGCTAAGTTGAGAGCCTTTCTGAGGAGTCATGTTGGTAGCGATTACGGCTTCTGAGAATCTTATTGGCAATATCTTGGTTTCCTTCTAGAAGTTGCGATAGTTAGTTTGTTTTGATCTCATGTTTTGTCATTTTCCCCATTTGGGCAATCTTTGACATTGTTCTGCACTAATTAGGATGATATGCATGCGGAGTTTATTGTATGTTGGTTTGCTAATTTTGTCATACTGCTTTTTTTATGAACATTTTATCCTCTGATGAATGAATGCCTTACTTACATGGTTTTTGTTGTAGATGTTAATGTCTACATTTTCACACACTTATCTCTCCATTGTCAAGTTAAGTTCCACATACATTGTTGCAATTTGCAATTTTTGGAAAGTCTCTCAGCAGGATGAGTTCAGACGATGATAGGTCGATGCCCTCTGTGGTGGCCGACTTCGAGGATAATAATTTGGCCATAGCAGAGGTTGTGCTTCCACTAGCGATAGGATTCCCACTATTCGGGCTTCAGTATCTTCTTAGGAAACCTTGAAATAATGGTGCTTTTCCTGGTCACTATTGGGTACATGAGTTACTAGAGGGCCACCCCTCACGATGCTTTGAGGAATTGCGAGTTACGAAGGAGGCCTTCATTTCAATCACTCAGTACTTGAAGGAGAATACTGATATGTGTGATTCCCGAAAAGTTATCGTCAATGAGCAGTTGGCGATTTTCCTGCATGCTCTTACACATGCGTCCTCCAATCGACACATGATAGAACATTTTCAGCATTCCGAGGAGACTATTTCAAGATACTTCAATAATGTATTGCTTGTTATCGTATCCCTAAAGAGGAGGTTCATTCGATTGCCCACAATTGAAGCTGAGGTACCAGATTAGATTAAAGAGAATAGGAAATTCTTCCCCTTCTTTAAGGTATGTTAGTATAGCAAAAGTTTCATGTTTGACTTAGTTACAAAGAAATGTACACTAATTCATACATATGTTTCATACTAGGATGTGCTCAGAGCGATTGATGGATGGCATGTTCAGGCAATGGTCTCCCCAACAGATCAGGCTTGTTTTTGCAACCGGAAAGGTTGGACAAGCCAGATTGTTATAGCGACTGTCGACTATGACTTGCCATTTGTTTACATCGACACCAAATGGGAGGGCTTCGCGGCAGACATGAGGGTCTTGCACTGGGCAGTATAGAATGGATTGACCGTCTCCAACAGACGAAGGTATCTGGTGGACCTTGGATACGTAAACACTAACTCATTTCTTGCTCCGTTTCGTGGAGTTGCGTATCACTTGCAGGAATATAAGAATCGCACCAATAGACATCGGAATCATAAGGAGCTTTAAAACCACCGACATGCACAGCTCCTCAACATTGTCAAGCGTGCATTTGGGGTCTTAAAATGGAGATTCAAGATACTTGACTCTCGTCCATTCTATAGTTTCAAGGAACAGTGACACATAGTGATGGCATGTTGTGTTATACACAACATGCTGCATTGGTGGAATCTTTATGATGACATTTTTTACACTGATTTGGAGGAGGAAGATGTAGGGGATACCGAAGTTAGGGACGATTTAGTTGACGAGACGACAGTTAGAGCAGGAAACTTCCTGAGGGATCAAGTTGCACATGCACTTTGGGCTAATCACAGGTGATGGGAACACCATCATGAGCCATAACTAATTCATTTTGACTCAATTAAGTCAGTAAATGCTCTTACATAACCGCCAGAGAGTCACAAGTCATTGCATAATCATTCTGAGGGCAAAATAAGAAACTAGGGTTAAAACTGTAATTTTACCAGCTTATCATGGATGCAATACAACCACGGGTTTTCTTAAGGGTTGAATGAAGGTCAATTGGTTTTAAAAAGACAACAAGTGGGTTAAGACAGACAGAAAAGGATTTTTGCGTGTTCTGAGAATTAAATGACTTTTGAAATCCTAAAAACAAACCCGCTTAATTAAATGAGGTTCTGATCAGGATAAAATTTACCTAAACCCTCTTAAATTTATAGAAAAATATTCTCTAGGGTTTGAAACTTTCAATTTGACCATCAGAACCCGTTTTGGCCCAAAATAGAGTCACAGACAGACATTTGCCCTAATTTAGGTTTTTCCATAAATTACCCAACCAAATGTGGTCAAAACCAAAATCCAATTTCACCATTGGATTTCTTAGGTCCAAATTAGGTTTGTACCAAAATTTGGACCCAATATGAGTTTGTCTTGACCTAGTTTGCAAATTGGTCCTGTCTAATTACATTTCTACCCTTAACTTTCAAAACTGTTTCACAAAGGCCCCTAACTTTGTCATCGTTCTCACAAAAAGGCCCCTGACGCATAGAACTCTTAATCCTACAACTCCGACGACAATCAATCAAGGATTTCTCCTTGATTGATTGATGAAACCTCCTCAAAATTGAACCGGAGATTCCTCTTGAAATCCTCTTTTAATCAGATTGATTCTTGTGCTTCAAATCTTTCCCAATTTCTAATGCGAACGCATGAGAAATTTGGGTTTCCAACTCTGGCGACCTTCCAAGCTTTAATCGACCCCCTGATACCATATAAAGACTCCCAAGGCCTGCCTAATCCTTCAAAGATTGAATTCGACCAGAGAAACCCTCAAATTCCTCTCTCCTCCTCTGGCCAAATCGCTCTTCAAGCTCCGGCGACTCTCCTTGCTTCACCTCGTCGTCTGACCGCAATACCAGCGGCAGACTCTTCCTCCTTACCTTCTTCCGTGTCGAGCAGCACCCGCCGACGCTCTTACCCCCATTCATCCTCGCCGTCCACCTCTTATGAGAGCAGCTTTGTCTTCGGCGTCGGCCATACCTCAACCGGCGCCAACTCCGCTCCCCTTCGTCTGCCTCCTTTCCTAAACGACTACTTATCTTCCACTCTTTGTTTTCAGACACTCGCCACTCCGTTTCCACCGCCGACTCAACCCACCGTCCTCCGTCTTCCACCTCGCCGACGTACCTCCGGCAAGCTCTCACGGCCACTATGCTCCACCAAACTGGCCGCCGTTCATCCCTACACCACCGTCGTGTCCCAGAGAGCAAAAGCCCTCTGGTCTTCGAGGTTATTAGTCTCTCCACCGCTCCGTTGAC
The DNA here is from genome assembly GCA_037157565.1 of Thalassia testudinum. Taxonomy (NCBI): domain Eukaryota; kingdom Viridiplantae; phylum Streptophyta; class Magnoliopsida; order Alismatales; family Hydrocharitaceae; genus Thalassia; species Thalassia testudinum. The sequence goes on from JAZHRO010000036.1 coordinate 143,299,098, forward strand.
CACGCCTATCATTGCGTTCATCCTCCAACCTCTGCAGCCCACCACACACCTCCATGAACCACAAGACCAACCCCTACGCATCCACAGTGGTCTAGTGAAGCTCATGCACTGTTTTAGTTGGGGCTCTTAGCCCGTTTTCATGCTTTCAGGTTCTCAGGTCTCCGTCACCATTACTGAAGCTTCAAGCGAAGCTCGAAGCTCGCTTCAGCATCTACAGACCCAAGGCGAAGTCTCAGGAGCTATGGAGCACTTCCAGGAGTGCAACCAAGGAGCCAATTAGGCTCTTTGATTGAGCCTTTGACCACAATCACACGAAGAAGCCGTTGCAATTGCATGCAGAGAAAGGCGGTGGGATTTAGTCCCACATTATGGACCGAAGGGTGCCTGTTGGACGTATGAATTGCTATGCTAATATGTTTGGTTTTAAAACCTTGTCGTTGTAGCTTGAAAGCGAAGAATTCGTGTTCAACAAATAAAATTTATACCGAAATTGAAATTTCGGATCGAACACAGGGAGGCAGACGTTTGATTTAGAAACTGCACGTTTATTTTTATTTGTCACGAAGTAATTCAATTTAAAACTATCTAACTATTTACAATAAATAGAAGAGAGAGAATATTACAAACAGAAATCAAAACGAGATGTAGAATAAACAGGGAATTCGCCATTAAGGAGATTGTTTGTTTCACTATTACAACTGGAAAGCAGAAAACAATTACACTAGAAAGTAATAAATTTACTCTAGAAAGCATTAAAAGAATGGAGAGAGAAATATCCTCCTCGACGGCTGTTTGGAGGGTGAGCTGAACTACTCTAGAAAGCAACAAATCTATTTTAGAAAGCAGTAAAAAGAATGGGGAGAGAGATATCCTCCTCGACAGTCACTTGGAGGATGAGCCGGACGGGATGACACCTGGACGAAAGAGGACGAAGTAGGACGAAGGAGGATGAAGCAGAAGAACGGGAACGGGGCAGCACGTCGTCGTCGTCGCGGGATCCACTTCCGAAGGGGGACGAAAATTTGGACTTTATCTCGTGAGAAGCATCCCGGGTGTGGGACAAGCTTCTCTTGAGCTTTGGAGAGGTAGAGAAGAGAAGGATGGGATGAGAATTTCGTGTGGAGGGGGTCTCCTTTTATAGTTGCAAGGAGTGGGGGCAAATTAGTCATTACATCTTTAAAACATTAAATAAGGGGTCTTTAGTGACGGATAAAACCGTCTCTAAAGCCCCATTGTGGGCGTAGTGGGCGCTGCCCGCGCGCACCCGCTCGTCTGCTCACGTACGCAACGCTTGCGCACGTTCAGTAGTCCACAGCGATCGGACGGCTCAGATTGCGCCTTCGCCCGCTTCGCTGCGCGCTCTCCCCAACGCGTGCGATGCCACGTTACGCCGCGCGTGCAATAGCGTGTGGACGCTATCGGGCGCGCGCGGCCGTTGGATCGCGATCTAATGGCCGTTTGAAGGCATGCCCCCCGCTCCAGATTTCGCTTGGCGAGGCTTGAACGCGTGCCAGCGCCTCGCGATAAGGCGCTGGACCGCTGCGCTGCCTCGCCTAAATGGTTGTGCGGACAATTTCAAGGCACCGCATCCAAAGCCGTTGGATCTTGATCCAACGACGGGGAAGGGCAGATGCGGTAGCTTCAGTGGGTGCGTGCGGGTGGCCAAGATGGTGCCACGTGGCACCATCCTGGCCGTCCATCTTCTGGATGATGTAGATGGTGCCACGGGTGTCTGATTGACTCGATTTTTGCATTGTTAGGCTACGATCATTGATCCGAATCCATCCGTGCGGTCAGATTTGTCATTTGAAGTGTGGATTTACACCATCTTGGCCCTTGATCTTCTAGGGTTCCTTGGTCACTATCAGATGCTACAGATGCCTGATTAAGGCAATCTTGGAGTCGTTTAACTCCAATCGTCGCCCTAATCACATCTGTACGGTTGGATCTTTGATCCAAGGCCCCGATAAAAATTTTCCCCTGCCCAAGCACATAAAAGGAGACAATTAACCTCCATTTTATTCAAACTACTCTAAATGTAAGATGATGCATGTTATGCAATATTTATAGCATGCAATGCAATCCTATGCTTAAGAACATGCATAAATAGACATCTTAAGTATTGTAAATGTGTTTACATCATACCCCCATGCCTATCTTTTGCTAGTCCCTAGCAAAAACTATATGCTATTTATAAAAGAATTAGGTTGGATTATTTGGGCATGAGTTATTTTCAATCATTAAGAAACTGTCTACTTAGGATCTGAACTTTAAAAGACACAACAGTGCCCAAGTATCTGCCAAAATGCAGACCGCCTCAAGCCCTCACCTTATTCAAAGAAAAATTTCTTTTTCTCTTTTTCCTCTTTTCTAATTTTTTTTTTGAATTTTCAAGTTTTAGGGTTTAAGAGTGGCTTTCTACGGCCATTCAACTCACCTAAGATTTGATGAGAACCCTATATTTTAAGCATCTTATTGTGAATGTGATAGACTCGTTGACTAACCGTTAAAACAGACTTCAGATTTCTACACCTCTAGGTGACCTAAAAATAAGAATTCTGCCTAAAGGTATATCTTTACAACCGGTAGCTTTCTGCCTACTTTTATTTTTTTTTACGGGGTCAACACAAGGGTGAATCCAGTGTATATCTCCCTGGTTTATTCTACTTCTCCGCTTCTTCCTAAGTGTTTTGGGAATTTTTAGTGCATTTATTGAGTTGGGTTCTGGACAACCGGTCGATGAGCTGTTACTACCGACAACTTGCCAGCCATACTCGTGCGGGAAGTGTGGTTTATTTCTTTTTTTTTTCTTTTCTCCTTTTCTTTTTTATTTATTTATTTTTTTTAAGTAGGTGGCTTCCCTGGTCTAAGATTTACCTAAAGGCAGCAAAAAGAGAAAGGTCCAGTGACTGGGCTCTGGACAACCTACCTATGGGCTGTTACCCACGATAACTTGCCAGCCATACACCCTAGAAGGTTCATTAGCTACCCAATTTCTATTAAAATTGCCGAACAACGAGTCAGTGACAAGATAGTGTGTAGATGCTAGAAACTCAAAGTTCCCTTAAATCAGAGGGTAGGTTGATAAGTCATGTACTTATCACCTAAACTTATTTTCTCCAATTACGGTAGAATTAAGATGGCAAGAACTCGAAAAATAAATCCACATTTTAGTGGATACACGGGCTGATTAAGTCCAAAGACCTGAAGGGTCTTTGTGTTCAAATCATAATGTAGTATTTCCTAAGATTGAAAATTTTCTTAAACCCAAGTTCTCCTTCCTAATTCATTTTTTTTTATAATAAAAGAAAATAAAACAAATCTACGGAGCTGACGAATAAATTCAGAGATGAATATCCACCCCCCCATGCCTATCTAATGCAATGTCTTCATTGTATTAAAAAGACATAAAATAGAGTGGAATAGCATAGAAAGCACCTGAATTGCGTGAATGTCAGGTCCGCTCCAAGATGAAAACTAAAAGAACTGTATACGTGCTGAATTTAGTGCCTTCAGCTAGGCACACTATACAAAGAAGAGAAATGAAGAATTCACAGGTGCAGGTCAGAATCAGAATAAACAGAAGAAACCTCTGACCTGTCAGCAGAGGTCCACAGATGTGGACCAGATTGTGGTGCAGACCCATACCCCATAATCGAGAATATCTTAGGTTCTGGATAAAAATTACCCAAAACCTAAAATCATATGCAAGCGGGGTCGGGCCTGTGATTTATGAGGATGCAACCCAAGACCAAAAAGTTAGGTTACAGAGAATTCCAGCTCAAAAGGATAATCGTTGAATGTGTGGATGTCGTAAGGGTCCTGGTTTGATGGTTTCAGCTTAATAGGCACCCTTCGACTCAGTCTTGTACTTCCTCCAGAACTAACTTCCAAATCAGAACTTCCTGGCTCCTATCCTCCTCATTCAGCATGTCAATTTCTGGGACCTCTTGCATATTAATCACCCCATCTGAAATCTCCAAGTCTATATGATGTGGCTGAATCAGAATTGACTTGGGTCTAATTATCTCAGAAATAGAATCATCGATAAGCTCAACGGGGTGTAACTGACAATCAAGGCATTGAATTTAATCCTCCAGAAAATGTGATTCTGGATCCGTAATGTGTACCCTAATAAGATCAGTTTCCTCAGTTCTTGGGCTATCAAATGATTTTTCTGATTCCTTAGGCCCAATCGTCTCGCAAAAATCGTGTTCTGTAAACTCGTGTGAGACTTTGCAACTTGAATATTCACCATCAAAGAAATCAGGATCCGTATCAATGTATGTCCCAAAATCATCTGTCACTTTCTGTTCCAAGGAGACATACGTTTCCTCGTACCCCGGCTCAGGGATCTCAGGTGAAGAAATCAAATCTTCCTTAATTGGTTGCTCTAATTCAATCTGATCAACCTCGTAACATGTGTCCCCCCCAACAGGTGCCTGAGCGGGTTCTATCATTGGCTTTCCTGAAGGGAGTTCATCCTGGGAATCATCCCATGATTGAATCAAAGCAACCATGAATCTCATCCTCAATTTCGCTAATTTCCCAAGTAGAAACTCACCTGGGTTCTTATCCTTAACATCCTGGAGCCAATCCAACAAAAACTTGTTCAAATCATCAGTCATTTCAATCAGAGGCTCTAATCTCTCAATGCAAGGTATTGGCTGAACTTCTAAAGATTGAATGATATTTCTCAAGTTAGCCAGAACCTAGTTACCCTGAACCAAATGAGTTGGTTTAGGGTTGGGCGGGTTTGGGATCAATGCAGGGGAATTAATGAATTGAGATTCGTTATACCCTTCCTGATAATAGGTCATTTCAGATTGTTCAAAAGGTGGTGATGACCTAAAGGTAGTGCAATCAGAGGATGGGTAAGGATCAGTGTATCCTTCTTGATTGTAGATCGTATTAGGTTGTTCATGAAAGGAAGATGATCTATAATCGTTGTGGCTCTGAGAAGGATAGAAATCAGAATCAAAGTGTTCAGGGTTAGACCCTAAACACGGAGGTTCGGAACTATATCCCCAATCTGAGTTATCCCAACTAACTGATGGTTGATTATAGTACAAGTTGGGATAATCATCATGTTGAGGATAATTCAAAACAGGAGGGAAAGAGCAGGAATGCGTGTAATATGTGGAAGGATTCATGAAAGACGGGAGGAAGAAAGGCGCCTTGCAATATAAACAATCAAACCTGTCCTTAAGTGGGCTAGCATAAAGTCCTACAGACTCCCAAAACCCGTCTTGAGATAAAGGAATGATTTGATCTATTTCTGTCTGTTCAATCCAACAAGTTAGAAGGAGGGACTGGGGAGAAGGTTCTTCCTTCGGCTTGCACCTCCAGTTCCTAGTGTACCCCCCAGCCACGATCGTTTGATTCTACTCCCCTAGCTAGACATCAGATTGAACAGTAGAAACAGACTAATCGAAAATAATCTCGTTCTGGGCTCTGAAGAGCGAGTCGAATCCTTAAGGCTAATCTCTACTCTATTTTATTTAGGGCTAGGTTTGAATGTGTTTTGGAATGTGATGGGTCCTTTAAATGGGTTGTGCCCTTAATGATTGATTGATTTGTGTGTGCATGCACAACCAGTGGTTTTCAAGCAAGATTATTTTTGATGAGGTGAATTTTAAGGTTCAATCTTGATTAGTAGCTTTTAGGATTCAACTTTAGGTATTTTCAAACAAGTTTTGTTGGCACACCAGGTTTTGAAAGCACAGGTGAAGATGTTTTCCTTTAAAACTTAAAAAGAATATGGAGTGCCTGGTTAATCCCTAAGCGTTAAACCTAAGTGGCAGCTACTTGATGAGTTGATTTTAATTGAAGTGGTGTGGCCCAATCAACTCAAACAATTGGCCTGTTGCACCACTTAATTAGGCACACAAGTGATTACCTAATCTAATTTCTACTTAATTATGTGTTTGAATGTGTGTATCGGCTCCAAAGATCGGTTTACCAGTTGAGTTTGAAAAACAGATGAGGTTGTGTACCTCTGTGAGATTTTTTTTAAAAATTTTTCTTTTTTTAATGTGGGGGTTGGGGCAGGTGTGGGTATCAAATAACAAACAATCTAACCTTAGAGTTTATAAGACACCTAGGTTGATTAATGTTTGTGTTATTATGTTGTGAAATGAAATCTAATGGGTGGGAGGTGGGGGATAACTTACAAAACCTTCCACAGCACTTTACTCCAATCTACCGCTTTTACCTGTCTCGAAAGAGTTCCTACAATTACAATAAGAAAGGAGAGAAGTGAGGTAAATGATTTATAAGTTAGAAAACACGAAGAAAAATCAAAGAGCGTCGCCTCCCTGGCAACGGCGCCAAAATGTTGGACGTACGAATTGCTACGCTAACATGTCTGGTTTTAAAACCTTGTCGTTGTAGCTTAAAAGAGAAGAATTCATGTTCAACAAATAAAATTTATATCGAAATTGAAATTCCAGGTCGAACACAGGGAGGTAGACGTTTGATTTAAAAACTACGCATTTGTTTTTATTTGTCACAAAGTAATTCAATTTAAACTATCTAACTATTTACAATAACTAGAAGAGAGAGAGAGTAAGAGAGAGAGAATATTACAAACAGAAATCAAAATGAGACGTAGAATAAATAGGGAATTCGTCATTAAAGAGATTGTTTGTTTCACTATTACAACTAAAAAGCAGAAAATAATTACACTAGAAAGAAATAAATTTACTCTAGAAAGCATTAAAAGAATGGAGAGAGAAATATCCTCCTCGACGGTTGCTTGGAGGATGAGCCGAACTACTCTAGAAAGCAACAAATCTATTCTAGAAAGTAGTAAAAAGAATGGGGAGAGAGATATCCTCCTCGACGATCACTTAGAGGACGAGCCAGACGGGACGATGCCTAGACAAAGGAGGATGAAGTAGGACGAAGGAGGACGAAGCGGAAGAACGGGAATGGGGCAGCACGTCATCGTCGTCGCGGGATCCACTTCCGAGGGGGGACGAAAATAAGAGGTCTTTAGTGACAGATAAAACCATCGCTAAAGCCCCATCGTGGGCGTAGTGGGCGCTGCCCGCGCGCGCCTGCTAGTTTGCTCGCACGCTCAACGCTTGCATACGTTCAGCCGTCCACAGTCGTTCGATCGCGAGATCGGACGGCTCAGATTGCGCCTTTGCCCGCTTCGCTGCGCGCCCGCCCCAACGCGTGCGATGCCACGTTACGCCGCGCGTGCAATAGCACGTGGATGCTATTGGGCACGCGCGGCCGTTAGATCATGATCTAACGACCGATTAAAGGCGTTCCCCCCACTCTAGATTTCACTTGGCGAGGCTCAAACGCGCGCTAGCGCCTCGCGATAAGGCGCTGGACCGGTGCGCTGCCTCGCCCAAATGGTCGTGCGGACAATTTCAAGGCGCCTGCTGGTGTAATGATTGTAAATGTTTGTTGGTAATAATTGTTGATCATGTCGTTGTAGTATAGGGTGTATAATATAACATTAAGGATGTCGTATAGTGGTGAGTATGGGTGAGTTCCAATCATTACAACCAATATTATCATTTGCTTATTTATCTAATTTTTACTGGTTTTGTTCCAGGTCGTTCTCTGGGAGGCAATTTATTGAATTTAATTCGGTCACTCTTTGATTATCTCCAAAATTGTCTTCTTATTCAAAAAGAAACTTTACATTTAAAGAATGAATGAATGTTTTATTTACCTAGTTACTAAGAAGTGCTTGCAAAAATGCTAACTATGAACAAGCATCAAACAATCTATTATTATACTCTAAACTATGTATTTACAAGTTATACTATTAACAGTAATATGTTAGTTCATACTACATTAGGATACCATAGTGTAAAAACTTAACTTACTAGTCATTTATTTATAGTGACATATATATCAGTTTTAGTGACAGATATAAACGTCGCTAAATCTCAGAAAACACTATATACAACCTAAAGAAGCAAACTGAGGTCTTTAGCGACATTTATAGTGTCGTTTTATTCTGTTAGTAATTATGTGGGTTTAATTTTACATATGTACAGAGTCTTTTCTGTTGTTATCTCGTGTTATCTCTTTTTTTTTTTTTTAAGTCGTCTGTCCTTTCATTTTGTTCTGTGTAGTCTTTCAGAGGCTGCGGTGGAGAGTCCTTAGTGTAAAATGTGTTTAATTAGCGGGCGCGCTTTTCGAGGGATACACAGCACCCTTTGGGTGAGACCAGACCTCTACTAAGCGCGCCCTAATCTCAGATTAGGTGCTTAATTACGTTTTCGTATCAGCGCAGGGCCTCAGCCCAACGCCTTCAATAAGTTCGCACACACTCGGGCTCCCAGCCCCACATAGGAATCACGCATTCAGTATTCAGCACATATCAGAATCGGGTTATTGGATCAGACGGAACAGGTGAAGTTTCGGGCGCCCGGCGCCATGACGACTAACTAAGCTATAGCATAAATTCTATTTATATAGCTGCGTTTCGTTTGCAGCGCACGATGTGGCGCTATTCCAGTGCCACATCGTGCGCTGGAAACCAGACGCAGCTGCGTCTGTGCGCGTTTTTGGCCCTCGATTTGGGGGCCATAAATTATAAAAAAAAATAAAATAAAATATGGTAAATAAAATATTTACATAATACTACATAATTGATTAATTAATTTTGAATTTTAAATATATTTACTATATACATAAATTCGCTAAACTAGGCTGATTATACAGGTTGATTTAGGTGATTAAATAGTTAATTACTTATAAAATAATTAGTAAATGGTCTAATTGACCTTAAACAGTTTTAACTTACATACTTAAGTATTTAATACATATTTTTATTGTATTTTTACGAATTTATTTATGTTTTATTTAGGCTAAAATAGCAATTCTGTGTAGTTTATAATTAAAACTAAGTTACAGTAAGTTATACTAGGTATAATTATACTTTGACTAACTTAAATTACTTAATATATACATATATATATATATATTCCCAAGTTTATAGATTTATTTACTTGATTATTGCTCTAACCTATTAACTTAGCTACTAAATCAGTAAATATAAATCTGTACATATATATATACATAGATCAGTAGATACATACATACTAGATTAGTATATATACATATTTTTACATAGATTACATATGTATACGAATTTCTGTACAGGTTTTATACATATTTACAGTATAACTATGTATCTAACTGATATGCTATAGTTATAATACTATGAATGGGTGTATTTATAGTTTTAAAATAAGTCTATGCCATTAGGCTTTTGTATAAAGTTAGGGAATTAGAGTTGATTGATTTTTTTTTTATTTGAGTTTAGGCAGCAGCTTCAGCTACTGTCAGAGGAGATGGAGAAGAGAACAATGTGCTGTTTTAGTGTTATTTACAGTGGCAGTGGCTTAAGCCACTGTCAAATGGCTAACTGCTGCTGCAGTTAGTCCACTTGAAGAGGGGGGGAAGTATTCTACAGAGAAGAGGGAAACTTAGAGAAGAGGGGAATGTAGCTGCTAAATGCAGCATATTGCTATGTAACTGGGAGTAAGATAGAATTCAAAACAAACTACAATTTACAGAGTTGAAATCCAAATTTGAAAGGGGTTTAAATCTCACGAAAATCTCATGTAAATTTAGCTCAAATACTCATTAGGAAAAAAACCTTATCAGAAGCATCCTTTCAGATCAAAACAGCAAATGGCATTGAGTTAGTCTTCCTAATGCCATAGACAGCATGAAGGAAGACTTAGCTCAATCAATTAAAACCAAAGAAACACAATCCCAGTTTCTTGCAACCTTAAGGAGTATGGAAAACTCCTTAGGTTAGAGAATCACCATTCAGAAATGATCATCAACACAAATAGTGCATGGCAGTTCTGAAATAGCAAAAAGAGACTAAGAATGCATTAAGGAAATTTAATGGAAGCTGGCGAATGCATTCAAAACAAAGTATAAACAGAATCATGAAAGGCTCTTCTGATTGGTTCTCTGTCACCAGAGAACTTCTCAGAATCCTTGCCTACAATGAAAACCAAAAATCCTTTCAATTTGTCAGATCTGTCAAAACATTTCAGAGAGTAAAAATCCTTTAAAATCCAGATCAAAAGTGCTCTGACAAACTGAGGCAATCCATTTAAAACAGAGGGGCTTTTGTGACACAAATGGAGTGAGTGAGAAGCCCCAAATGGTGCTTGTGACGCCACTTTCAGATCTGAGGCAGTGGGCCATCAGATCTGAAATTGGGTCAGGATGTGTGGGTGATTAGTGAAAAATTCGTCGTTAAAAGGAAAAAACAAGAATCAGAATCTGGATGATGGGAAAAACAAAACATGAAGAGGGAGATAAATTGAACAGTGAACAGATGATTCTTCCCCTCTGATCTGGACTGATCAGAGGAGGTGAGGGAGGGGATCTAATACTAATTCTACTCCTAAGACTAATCTAACTACAGCTAACATTAAACACTAACAATTAAAACTAAATCTATTCTAAACTACTGCAAACAAATCTACAACTACTTGTGCAGAATTAAAAACTAAACTAAAAGGAAGAATGGGACCTATGGGTCCTTAGCCGGCGACTAAGGAGGAAGAAAGGAGGAGGGTGACTCCAGCGGAGGGAAGAGTCTGCTAGTGAGACTCCAGGGTCGTCCTCAGGTGCTACGAGGTCCTTAGCGACGAGGAGGGTCGAGAGCAGGCGATGATTCCACAGCTGGTGGCTGTGAAATCAGGGTCTAGATGAGGAGGAGAGACTGGAGTGGAAGAATTGATCGCTGAGAGATGTAGGAGGGAGCGATCCCTTGCGCGCGACACCACTGAGGTGCTTAAATAGCAGCTCAGTGACTGAGATCACCGCAAGGGTGAGGTTAATCAGAATCAGGCCGGCGGTGAGGATGAGATGGGTAGAGCGCGCGGCGAGTCAAGAGAGAGATCTGACCGTCAGATGAGATCTGGGAAGAGAGGTGAACGCACGCACTGAATCGCGCGAAGGTTCCATTTGATTCCAGCCGCAGATCGAGATCAAAAGTGCGATGGACGGTCGAGAATGGCTGTGTTCTTCGCGCGCTACAGTGCGCGTGAAGAACACAGGCTTCTCTCTGAAATGAGGGAAAACTTGCAGGAAGACCCTTAAACGAAGGGGTAGAAGAATAGCGTGCAGGTCCAAAAGTGAGAAGAACTATAACCGGAAGGGCCCTGCAGTCATACAGAAGGGTCCCTGCGGTTTGCAAAAAGGTCCAAGAAGGAGTTTTGAAGGGTAGAAATGTAATGCATGAAGGACCTAATTGTAATCTATTTATTTCTAAGCCTAAATGATGTCCAATTGCTTTCAAATTTTTACATGTGCTTAATTGAACATTTAAGACATTGATTTTACTTCTGATTTGTCTTTTCAAACTTGTTTATGTATTCAATTGATGCATGGATCATCATTTGTTCTTTAGTTTTCAGAATATCTCCTTTTTGTGACCTAATTAGGAGATTTGAACACACATTAAAAGTTTTAGGTCTTTTCTTTAATTCCCACACTTAACCCTTTTTATGTGTTAATTTGATATTGTTTTGCTTAGTATCTAGCTTAATTTCGGCCTTTTAGCTATGATGAGTAGCCACTCATCAGCGCCGCATCCACAGCTGTTGGATCTTGATCCAACGGCAGGGAACGGCAAATGCGGGAACTTCAGCGGGTGTGTGTGGGAGTTTGGGTGGTCGAGATGGCACCATGTGGCGCCATCTTGGCCGTCCATCTTCTGGATGATGTAGATGGTGCCACAGGTGTTGGATTGACTCGATTTTTGCATCGTTAAGCTGCGATCATCGATCCAAATCCATCCGTGCGGTTGGATTTGTCATTTGAAGTGCGAATTTACACCATCTTGGCCCTTGATCTTCTAGTGTTCCCTAGTCACTATCAGATGCTATAGATGCCTGATTAAGGCGATCTTAAAGTCGTTGAACTCCAATCGTCGCCCTGATCACATCTGTACGGTTGGATCTTTGATCTGAAGCCCCGATAAAAAGTTTGCCTTGTCCAAGCACATAAAAGGAGACAATTAACCTCTATTTTATTCAAACTACTCTAAATGCAAGATAATGCATGTTATGCAATATTTATAGCATGTAATGCAATCCTATGCTTAAGAACATGCATAAATAGACATCTTAAGTATTGTAAATGTGTTTACATCAGCTCCCGCCAACGCATAAATTGAATTTGTGCTATAGGCTTATCACCTCAGCACGCACAGGGGGTGAGGTCCCCGCATGCACGCCTCACGCGCCTCGTTCGTTACTTTGACCCTGCGGACCTAGTGCGCTCGATAACCTGCCTAACCCTAAGCACTCCTTGATTGTGATCCACGCCCACAGCCCTAGTCCTGGGTACGCTCTAGGTCCGATTACCCATATACCCGATACTGTTGAAGGCTCTGGGAGAGCATGACCTACATAGAGAAAGAGAGGAGAGAGCTTGTGCGGGGAAGTGGGAGGGTTTTGCTGTAGAGGAAGTTGGCTGACACTTAGCCAATTCAAGAAGTTCCCCCCCTAAGTGAAGAGGCTGAACAGAGAAAGAAGAAGAGGCTGAGAAGGGAAAAAAGGCTATACACTGTAGCTCGAGACGGTTAAGCCGTCTGATTAAACACTCAGCCGTCTGATTAAACACTCAGTCGTCTGATACTCGATTGCTAGGCTTTATTTGGTTGATACTGTTGAGAAATTTGCTATTATTGTGAGGGGTAATTGGTGATTCAAATCGCCATTTTACCCCATTCTTTTTGCACTATTGACATTTGTTTTCATTTATATATCAATATTGTTTAGAGTTCTATTATAAATTGCTTATATTGTACTTAAATTACAATTTTTGAGATCTAAATTCCATATTGCTCCCTGTGCTCGACCTCGAAACCTTTTTGAGTAATAAAATTTATTTGTTTAAGTGCTATTTTGGCTATACTACAACACGACAATCTTAAAACACCGATTTAGTGCGCGAACAACAGGGGTAGATGATGTCATTCTGTAATATAAAATGTGATGTACCTTAAAAGCCACTATTTGCCCAAACTCTTTTATGCTGTCGTTGTGATTGTTGTTGTAATGCTAGGGATTATGTGTTGTCTGGACATTATTAAAGCGCATTTTCGGTAACTTCCTACTAAGCAGATTTACCTACTACCTATGTTTTCAATTGGTCTTCAACTGAAAAATTGCTTGGGAAGATGAAGATATCTCTCTTCATAAATAGTACTGCAGGGATGGCTAGTGGATACTTGGCGACGACACACAGTCGGCGATGCACATGTGGATTGACTTGTTTACTGTCATTGGAGGTGAAAGGACTGGAATATTTTCGGTCATGGATCACCTTGTCTACACGTGCACTTGCTGATGCGGTATGTACACATACTACTCCATATAATATTACATTGAATGGTAATGATGATATAACCTTTTCTTTGTGATAGGGTTGCAATTATAGAAAATATGCCAACCAGCTACCCTAAACAATCGACTCAGCTAGAGTGGAGTCATTCTTCTTGTCTTCAAATTACCATGTGTTAGAGCGGAAGATCATAGATGTATCACATATTGCCGAGGGAAGTAATGAATATGTTGAATACCTTGAGGATCGGGTTAATGCATTAAAGGAACATGTAAATGAGTCGAATCGACAAAATGAAAAACTGCAAGAGAGGATAGATGAGATTTAGATTGAGGCTAGGGTTACGGAGGTCGAATTACATTCCGCACATGCATCTATAGTTGACAAGATGCGAAACTTGTCATGCTAGTTTTCTTATTTCATATCCTATCACATATGCCCTGCTATGATGGAGTGTATAACTTACAGTTTATTTCATTAGCATTCTGTTTAGTAACTCTAGTAGACTTACTCTAGTTGACCATTATGTTAATGAATGCGACCTTAATGTTAACTTATTCCTCAGCATACACATTTACATATTCTTAATCGCAAATATGTTTGTCATATAATATCATTCATGCTTTCTGTGACTTTGCAGGGTTTGACATTCAACCAAATGGGCAATGATGACAGCATGTATCAATGGAGGGACTTATGTCAGGGAGGGACACATGCTTACATGTAAATTTGACCATGCCATGGGCTAAAACTCAATTGTGTTGGATGGCTAGATTTAATCTTAGCAACCCTAATTAGTAAGCTCTTCATCTGCAAACATGGATTGCTTAGGAAATTCCTAAGTCTTGTTGTAGCAGTTGAAATGGCAGCATGTGCTCCCAATGACTTGATATCAATCTTTGCAATGCTACCTGAGCCCATTTTTCGGTTAACATTTATGCATCAATCTTTGCAATGCTACATTCAGGCTGCCTACTGGTATCGAATGATTGCATGACCTATCTTTACTTGGAACGAACTAGAATTTGTATTCTTAAAGAAATTCTTCCCTTTAGGTTGCACCAATGCACTTAGGCGGGCTATCACTACTTTCACTCAAAATCAAGGAGAACCAATTCATGAAGTGTGGAAGCGCTTTCATGAATTGCAAAGGAAATGCCCACATCACGACATCCCTCACTGGCAGCTAATGCACATCTTTTTCTATGGATTGTAAGAGAGCATTCGCAATCTGGTCGATGCCTCTTGTGGATGGAATTTCTTGAATCACGATAAGAATCCACCTCAGAACTGTTTGAAGGGATGGTAGAAAACTCGATCAACAATGCCTCAATGTCGTAATTCACACGAGGAAACCCGCATCAAAATCCCCATCCAAGCTTGCATCACAAGGGCATTCACGAGATCAGGAACCCATCCAATTCTAAGGATTTAGAGATTATTGCAGAAAAATTGAACAAAGTCGATATCGTAGCGAAGCATCTCGACAAGGTCAGAAATATGATGACGACTCTTACACCTCTTCTCGCTACACAAAATCCCACGCGTTTACCTGTTTCACGAATTCCCACAGGGAGGGGATTTGTGAATAATCTGGATTCGAGAGATCCATCTTCCTTGGGTTTTCTATCTACTACACCAACTCATTGAGGGACCTTTGTCCCAACATCTTACCCACCTTTATCCCCACCCTTTAATATTGCAGAAAACATGCCTTATCTTTTTTATTTGCATGCAATCTAGGAGAACACTTCAAGATCTAACCCATATTCTAATACATATAACCTTAGATGTTGAAGGCACCCAAATTTTTCTTGGGCTGACCAAAATCAAAGACCTACCTATCAAAATTTGACCCATAAAAACCTACCTTTGTTGCCTTCTCAGCAACCGAATGCAAGGTCCATTCACATGAGTATGCAGAACTACTCAAGGCCGAATAGAGACACGCAGCTCGACTAGATTTTGCAAGCTATTACAGAGAGTCAGCGACGGAATGCTGAAGCTCTCACTGAGATTCAAAGGCAATGTAAGGTAGAATTGGCTGATTTACGAAATCAGATCACGCTTTTGGTTGAGTCTCGTCAGCTAGGTACTCTTCCATCTTAGCCAGTTCTGAAACCTAGCAATTTGCAAAACCCTAGGCAACATCAGGGCCAAGTACACTTCATTAATCAGGCCTTTGATTTGAATGAAAAATCGCCCTCTGCACCTCCCGAAAGTGATTTACCAAACTCGCATCAGCAACCTTTGTTGTACCAGATGATCCACACATAATTCCAAATCAAAACTAACTCTGCTAATCTTTTGACTTAGTAGAAATCACTTATCTAATTGCCTCAATCTTCATTATCTTCCATTCAACCTAAATTAGATCTATCTTTCACGAGATCCACTCTGATCTTTCTAAGATTTTTCACGGGATCTGATTTTGGTTCTATGAGATCTTTTAGGCAAAAATCAGGGCGAGTTTTTCTGGGTGGTTTTATCTGTTTTCCTATTTTGTTGAGCTAATTCTTCCATAACTCTGTTTTCACCATATCTATCTTTTATAGGAGTTCTTCTCTAGGGTTTACGCCTAGCTAAAGGCGTAAAACTTAGCACCTTGTACATACCTATTTCCCGCTTTCCACACTTTTGTCTACTTATACACTTGAGTCTGCACTATATTTGTCACTTCTTTATCTGTCTTACCCTTCACTTAGTCCGACTGACCACTCTGACTTAGGTCAGAATAGAAATCGTCCGCACAGAGACCTTTGATCTTTTCTATCCAACTCCTTCCGTCACCCCACACTAAGTGTAAATCTTTTCTACCCTTCTTACAATGAGGACATTGTAATATTTTTGCTTGGGGGGTGTGAAGTGAAAATTTTACTTTAAGTGTATTGGTAGATAAAAGTAAAAATATAAAAAATAAAAAAATTATATACCCACGAGAATTATAAAAAATAGAAATACCCAAAAATAATAATAAATAGAAAAGCAAAAAAAACCCTAAAAATTTGAAAATTTTTGAAAAATTCATAAAAATTTGAAAATTTTATAAAGCATAAAACTAAAATATACAAATACAAAAATTACAAATACATAAAATCATAAAAAATAATAATAGGGGGTTACATTTTCTTAAAGAAGGAAAGAAGACACCAAAACCATATATATACTTGTTTATATTAGTAATTAAAAGCTTAATTTCTTTTATGTCAGAAATAAAAAAAAATATATTTTGTAAATAGTATTTTAAAGAGCATTGAATCCTTACTTTACTTAGACTTTTACTTGAACACCTTTTCAAAACATGCATTTGTTTGTGAAATTTTGAATGGGATTTCTTTTGAGTTAGAGTCTGAACCCTAAGGATATGTTTTTCTACTCTTAACCCTGAAACAAAGTAATTAAGGTGTATTAAGTTTTGAGACTTAAATTTTGGAATTAAATTATAGCTTTCTTGGTCAATTAGTCTAAGTTAGATCCTTTTGCTTTTTAAACATCTGTTTTTACCACCAAGTTGAGTGAAAAGGCTAAATACTTGGAGTTAAATTAAGTAAAGAGTTGGTAGAATTCTTAGTCATAAGGTCTATCAGGCCATAGTTAGCTTAATCAATCAAGGACATTCGGCTACACTTGGCGAGTTACGTCTTGACAGATCCTGTAGGAGGATACTAATGGTTTAAGGGACTTGAGAGTGAATGGCTTTGCTATCCAAGCTCTGGTTTGAGAGATAAGTAACCTAAGCGTCCAAAATTCACACACATTAGAGTTGTGTTGTTAGCATTTGAGACTGCGAAAACACAGAGGTTAAGAGATCGATTCTAAATCCTCTTTAGTCCAAGTATTTCCGCGGGGTGGCTCTTGAAAGGGTGAAAAGGATGTGCCACTCACCTAGAAAAAGGAATTGGAGTATTTTATTAGTAAGAAAAATGAGGAGAAGAAAAATAAAAAAAAAGGAAAAAGAAAAATATAAAAATACACCCTGCAATTAAGCATCTCGTAACAAATGGGTGCTTATATAGTTTTATCCACCAAATAAAGCATCTCGGTACAAATGGATGCTACCCTTTCCTCCATAAAATAAAAACACATCTCACTACATATGGGTGTTTTATTCTATAGAAAAAGAAAGAAAAAAAATGGAGATAAAAATTAGGAATAAGTGACCTAGTGGTTCACCAGGGAGATATACACAAAAAGTGTTGACCTCGGGATAGAAAACTGGTGAGAAAGCAACCAAATCTTAGTAACGCCAAGCCAAAGGCTTGAATTGGAATAACTTGGATTGGAAATTGATGTCTTAAGATTTGGATTTTTGCAACTTCGGACACTTTTAGGACAATTCTATTCATGAGAATGAATGTTTAAAAATCATAGCTACTGAACCATTGTATTGGGTAGTGAAGCCTAAGAAATCGGATTTTGAGGATTGATAGTTGAGGCCTTAAGGAGAAAGATTGACAAAAACCTAGGTTTAGAAGTCTGTCCATGGTGCTGTGGGCTGGCTGGTTAAGGATTCTACCATCTTTGAGTTTGGTTAATAAAAGGGTGTCTAGTTAATTTGCAAAAGCTTAGGATGGTAAAAATTAGATTTCACAAACCTAAGGATTAACTTAAGTCTGTTGAATTTTTGAGTTAGAATTTAAGTTCCAATCTTGGAGTTTTATTTTCTTAATCATCTTGACCTCTTAGTTTCTAGGATTGAGAGCAAATACAAAGAATAAGCGGGTTTTCTAAATTCTGATCTTAAGGAAATTCTCATCAAAGATTCTGTTTTTAACGAATACATATTTTTGAGAAGTAATTAAGCTTTTGAGTCTAAAGTAAGTTGATTCCTACAAAGGCTCTGCATATTTATGGATAAATATAAAAATATAAAACATTGAATATTGAGAAATTTTGACCTAAGCATTTCTCTATTTAGATTTATTTATAATTATTTAAACACCCTAGTGCTTAAATCATCATATTTCTAGTTAAGTTTGTTAGGGACTAGCAAAACTTTGGCTTAGGGGTATGATGAAAGGCTCATCATGGCTCTTAAATACCCCTAATTAACTAGTTTCCCTAGTTAATTAGTTAGGAATATGTCTAAATTTTGGTTAATTATAATATAAGGGATAATATATTAAAGGACCATCAAATAAGTTAATAATATAAATTTAAATGTTAATTAATGTTATTAATAATTTAATTAATAATTTGGACTCACATTATAAACATTTAGCTACCTAATTAATATTTACACTTAAGTATGAAATTAACTTAAGTAATTTAATCAATTAAATAAATAAAGCTAAAAAGGTCAAAAAATGTAATTTAAAGGCATGAATATATTATTTACCTAATTTATAATAATATATAAAAAATTGAAAAAGAATTAAATTAAATTAAGCTTAAAATGCCTCTATTTTCATTTAGGTTCTTAAGAAGCATTTCAATCGAGTCCTTTTATACATTTTTAGGTCCTTAAGTTTCTCTTGCATTTACATCCCTGTGAGTATCGTCTTCTTCTTCCTCTTTTCTTCTTCATTCGTTTGGATGGTCTTTGTTTGTCGATACCCATATCTTTCGATCACCGCCTATCCTCCGTCAGAACGCCTTCTCCAGACCTTTCGAGCTTCAGCTCACTCTTGCCTTTCCATCCAATGGTATGGATATGCTTGAAATCCTATTTGAGGTCAGAGGTTAACTTCACCGGTGTCGGAGACGACGCTAGTGGTTACTTTGAACCTGGACACCTTAGCGTCCAAATACACCCTCCTTCACTTCCGTCAAAACCTATATAAACCCCTGAGCACCTCTGATTTCAAAGGTCGGTTCCCTATCCTTCTTCCCCCAATTGAACCGGCAATAGGCTATTCTTCCAACACCTCCAGCGACCTCTCACCACCCCTTCGGAGCATCTTCGCCAGAGGTGTTCGCCTCCTTCAACCCCTCTTCCTCTCCCACGGTCGCGATAGGGCTTGGGAGCGTGTCTCCACTCTTTCTCCGCTTCCTTTCTCATCGGACATCTTCCTCGAACCCTCTGTTTCTTCCTCCGTTACCTGGCTAACGACGGAGATCCCTCCCCCTCACTTCGTCCAGATAATTATAGATTAGCTAGATTTAGTGTAGGATAGGTTAGGTAGCTAGATTAGTGTAATTAAGCTCAGCTTTAGACCTTCGTCCTCGACTCCGGCGGGACCAATTCCGACCACGCTGGACCTCAATCCACTCTTTCACCAACTATACACATTTCTCTACTCTCCACGATCACACTCCACTTCTTTTCCCTCACTTTTAGTAGCTGAACCGCCTAAACCACCTCCACCTTCACCGGTGAACTTCATTGTCCGCGACGAAGGTCCCAAAGCTTAGATCACTTTCCTAGGGGCCCTCCATCACTTATACATCATTTAAGGGCCCCGATCGACGTCTCAATTAGATAAACCACCATTTAAATCACAAACGCCTAAATTTCATCTCAACCCTTGAGCTGCTATCAATGGCGAGCTCAGAGAAGTTATTTTGCCTAATTAATCACATCTCCACTATTGCTACACATTACTAAGCATTTCCACTCACTCAATTGAGTGAGAGGAGTTAATCTGAGTTCCAGCGAACTCAGATTGTGTTTTTCCTTGAATTCGAAGCATATCTTTTGATTTAACTTTTAATTGCATTAATTGTTGAGTTCCTGAGGTTCTTTATAACCTCAGGAAGCTCCTAAGATCATCTATGGTCAAAATCGTGGAGTTTTGAACTCCAACACCTTAGTTCTGGACTCACCAGAGCTCTGATGAGTTGTATTTGCACTTCAGCACTAGATAAGCGCTGAGAAGCTCTAGAATGAATCTATAAGGCCTAAGGATCCGGAATTGCTGATTTATTACGTGTTTTGATGATTAGAAACCATCCCTGATCGTCGTCTTCTCCGACTCCAGTGGAGTTGGAAAGACTGATTCTATTAGGTTTCTAACAAACCAATAGGTTAGTAAGCATTAGTAGGTCTCTAGGAGTTTGTTGCAAGTCTTTGTTAGACCTAAGAGTCTTTAGCCTGATCTGCCGAACACAACTACTTTTGACCTCATGCGACGAAGCCTAAGATCCATCTGGACCACTTAAAAGTTGAATTTGACATGTGCAATAATTTCCTGAGGGTGGATTAAGTCTGAATTAGGCTTTAAATTGAATCTGCGAGCCTTGATATTAAAAGTCGAACTTGGAGCTCATAAGTTAAACCTGAGATGAAATTGAGGATTAAAGACTTGATTAAGTGATTTAATGAGTAAAATGAGTTCTTGGATTTATTTAGAAATCAATTAGAGTGATTTAAATGTGTTTTATTAAGGTTTACTCAAGATTTGATTCATTGTGTTATTTGGGTTCAAACTGGAACCCAACTTGTTCTTGAGCCTTTTTGTTGAGATTTGAATCCAAAATTTGTCCAGATTTATTATTTAGGACCTCCTAAATTGATTCAAATCCTTTCCTTAGTGTCTTATCTCTCTGCACGACAAATTCGAGCTCAAATTTGATCTCTGGAGCTTTAGGTCGAAGCTTTCAAGCTTCTGGTTCTTTCTGAGCCTTCCAAACCTCCCTTTTCTTCCTAAACACATGTGGAATACCTTACTGAAGGTATTTAGATCCTCAGTTGAGAGGAATTCTCTTTCTATAGGTAGTTCGACCTGAGTCCTCCTCTCTGCAAGCCATTTTGGCCGTGCGAAGTATCTGTCTTCAGCCATCAAATCGATGGATCAATTAAGTTCCGAGCATCAAATTGATGCTATAATATGATAGAGCATTTGATTGGCACTTGATCGAGCCTTTTCTCGATCGGATCGGACAACTGACTCGACCGGAATTTGCATTTGAAGTTCGGTCTGGAAAGAAGGTACCACATCGTGAATCCTCGAGCAGTCGCTTAGGTATAAAAGCTATATGTGATGTCAGCTGTTCAGTCGTCAGCGCAGGGCACAAAGAGAACTTATGAGCTATGTGTGCGGGTACGTGCTTGTGCATGGGTGTGTGCGCCTGTGGGCATGCATGCATGGGCCTGAGTGTGGGAGTGGATGTGTGTGGGCCTGGAATGGGCCGGTATTTTGTTGGGCTATGAAATGAATTAAAATCCGCAATAAATAAACTAGGCATGGGCCTAGTAGGGTTTGGTCTCGCCCCTAGTGGGCGTTGTGTATCCTCGAAATGCCCGTGTTGCCCATTAAAAATCATACTTTTTATAATTGAGAGGGTTAATGGGGTTAAGTGATCGTAAATTGGTTAAGTATGGAGCATAAAAGCACAGTAAGAAAGAAAGGAGTTAAGGAAGAGAGAAGAGCTAAAAAGAAGAGAATGGGCTCGTCAAAGAGAGAATCTAAAGAAGAAGAGTTAAGAAGGGAGCTTAAGAAAAAGACAAGAGAAGAAGATGAAATGAATAAGAGAAGGGTAGAAGCTGAGAGAAAAGTAAGAAGGCAGAGAGATAAGAGAAATAAAAGAATGAAATGAAGAGAAATTAGACGTCCATGCTTTTTATCAGAAGTACAATTTGTATTTTTAAGTTGACTAACTCTATTTTCAGACATTTGATTTCAGAGCTGAAGTTGCTATATTACATATTATTGAGCTTTAATTGTTGTAAAGGCATTATCGACCCTTGTTTTACATTTTATTCCTTAGATTTTGTAATAAACAATGTTTCTGTTTGGTTTTCAATGAAGAATAATTCTTGTAAACTCATTTCTTTTCAATGGAATATTGCATGCTTTGAATTGATTAATCTTTTGTGCAATTATTCATGTGCTTAAATATATTATAATTATAATCTGATTGATTAAGTAGATAGTAATTATTTCTTAGGGATTAATGGTGAATTAAGCTTACTATTATGCCTCCCAGTGAACGACCTGGACTCAACCAGTTAAAAAAGAACTTCAACTCTAAAATTTTAGGTTAACTTGACCCTATACTACACTTTCGACATAAAATCGAGTTAACCTAAGTTACATTCTTGTACAATTAATTAAGTCTAATTAGATTAATTAACTGTGTTGAGAATTAACCCAACATGCTCCACCTGCCTTATCTATACCACCATTTTTAGTTCATTGGCTGCTGTTGGATACAACTGCTGTTATTTCTAGCTGCACCCATATGCAGTTTTTGTTGCCGCTCTACCAGGCTAATCCACCAATTTGTGCATTACAATCAAATTGTTGAGTGATCGCACAGCAATCATGCAACCTAAATCACTTGAACTAAGCTAGATTCTAGCATAACTTAGGAAGAATGCATTCATAGGCATCGTAATTTACACAATAGCTAGTTTATTAGTCATATAGATAATATAGCCATTTTTTGACCTAAAAGAAAGATGATTTTAATCGCAGATGATTCGAAGATGTGGATGTCAGATCAGACTGGACAGATCTGATCAGAACGATGACGGGAGTCCAATAGTTCCGAAATCGTCCTAATCAGACAACCAGAGCATTGTGTGCAGTCCATAGAAGAATGGAGATCATGGAGCCAAGGGATAAATATCTGAGCCTCAGATGAAGAATCCAACCACACGGATGAATCTGGATCGATGATCGCAGTCCAACGATGAAAAAATCAACCCGATCAGAGGTCTACATCACCAGATACAAAGAAAAGAAGATGGACCACCATGATAGTGCCATCACAGCCACTCCCTCACCATCGCCCCATTTAGGAAGGTTGCACCACACGCTGTGGGCCATTGGATCTTCATCCAACGGCCACGAGCGTGCCATGTTACCCGCCCAGATCGGATCAGCATAAATAGAAACAAACAAGCAAACATGACAAAAGGTTCGCGCAGCACGTTGGCTCACAAGTGCGTGCACGTAAGTGCAGGATGTGGGTTTGAGCCATGCGCTATGCGAAATTGAAGCGACATTGGCTATGTGGATGCGGGTACGCGCAATTATGCAATCGGAGGGCAGAGGCGCGACTATGTGGCGCAATTAGAGCCCTCCGTAGGTGGATGCACGATCGCATGCGTTTTGCAAGATTAGGAAGGTGAGGCAAGCGTGCGTAAGCCTTCCGGTAGGCGCTGAAAAGGGCCTTGCGGGTGCATGCATGGAGAGATGTTGTTGCAGCAGGCGCACGAGGAGGAAGCGTGGCTGTGCGATCTTTGATCCAATGCTCCAGCGGCTGCCACGTGTTGTCACCAGAGCAAATCAGAGCCATTGATCGGGGATCCGATTAGCCAAGGGGTTGTTGCACATGATTAAGTGTTAAAATACTCTTTTATCTCTCCACAAAAGCTATAAAAGAAGCCCCAGGGCCCCTTAGTTGAAGCATCAACTTATAATCTCTCTCTCCCATCAACTCGAGATCTCTTCTACCATCTTCTCTGCAATTCTCCATCCTGGCACTCTAGATCTAAGGTGCTGCCGCATCTCACACTAGCATCCCACAAGCGACGTCGTTTCTCTGCCACTTTCTTCTCTCTCTCTTTCTATCTATCTATCTATCTCTATTAGTATTTTCTATTGTGAAAAGCTTTATCTAATTGCAATAAAATTCTGATTCTTTGGATATTTGCTTTATACATATATACATATATATCTAGTTAGAATTAGTTTTATTGAAACGCTTCTTCAAAAATCGAGATCGCCTCCCTACAAATGACCTGGTACTCACTAGAGTTTTATAAATTTATTTGTCGAAGTGTCTTCGCGCTATACTACAATGGAATAATCTTTTAAAATGTGAATTATGTGCCGAACAAGTTGGCGCCATTGCCGGGGAGGCAACAGAAATTTTTGAAGCTTTCTTTAATGCATATTTGAGATTTCTAACTCGCAACTTCTTTCGTTGATTTTGTGTGTGCAGGAAATGAAGAAATCTGAACCAAACACGACTACGGAGAAGGTGTGGGTTCGAATCTCAAGTAAATGCTCGTAGGTTAGATTAGTTAGATTTAGCAGGTTTAAGATTTTCTTGAACTTTAGGATTAGTTAGAATTTGCTTGTTTGAAAAAAAAAAAATTCTCTCTTGATTTTTGGGTAGAAATAAAGTTTTATCTTAAAAATTCAATTCCCGAAGATCCGCATGTCCAAAAATTCTCAAAGTTTGATTGGCCATGGATTTCAAAGTCAGGAATAACATATTGAAAATTCACATAAATTAGAGTTACAAAAAAATTTTAAAAATTTGCACACTAATCTGCTATCAATTCGGTTATTGTTCCTGATTTTCGGAGTTCAAAATATCATAAGAAGTTTTATGCAACTCCGATTGAAGTAAAATTTGTAGCACTAAATTTCTGAGAAAGTCAAGAATTTTAGAAAAATTTGAGAAAAATATTTCCTGCTCGTTTGATTCCACGAATTATCTGATCACGAACTGGGAGTCAAAACAAACTACAAAACCCCCAGTACTGTTTAAATATGAAAAAAATAGAAAACATGCTTTAAAATTCTTGGAAAAATATTTTGTGAGTGCCTAGTTAGTGGTCCAATAAGGACCAATTTATTTCATTGCTTGGGTTGCACCACTCATCATTTTGGACCTAAAAGAATCATTTAGATCTATCTGTGCTTAGGATTTTATCCTATGGATAGAGCACACTTGCATTTCTATACTCAAAGGAAATCTATCAAACAAATTGAGATTTGCAAAACTCTTTGTGTGCCTCATCAGAACCTTGATTGAAATTATTTAATCAAGTGAACTCTAAAATTCATTAACACAAGCATTTGAATCTTAAAAGATACTTCATCAAAAGAAATTGCTTGTGAACCCTATTTGCTTAAGCACTTCACACATTTCAAAATCAATTTTAAGGGCGAATAGCCCCCTAACGCCCATCTTATTCCAAAAACCCAAGCATAAAATTGAGTAGACGTGCCCTAGGCAGGACTAATAAACTTGGGGACTTGAAACTAGATTGGGCTAAGGTCAAGGCCTTGTCTACTTGGACCCACTGATTACAAGAAAGCTCGGTGCGGTAACCACGTTAACTTTTAGTGGTGTCCCGCCGTGCGGGGTGTCCTAAGGGGTCCCACCATTCTGGCTAGCTAAGTAAATTGAGGGTTGACCTAACCCAGTTGTGTTTTGGGGAGCCATGATCAGGTCTTATTAGGGTTGACACTCTAAGGACCAGTTTGATTGCTTGCATTGAGCGGGTGGAGGTTTCTCTCATCTGTCTTCTCTCTCATCTACAGACATTCTTCTGGTGCATGCAAGGTAGAAGATCTTAAGATCCTGATTTGCTACCACCATTAGAAAGAAATCCTAGGAGAAGGCATATTTATCCAGGATCTGAATCTAAACCCTCTGTAATGGCTAGTCATCACGAGGAAGAAGAGATCGATGAACAAAATCTGGATCCTATGACTCTCTTACAAAGGAAGATCACTAAGCAGGGCCAGTATCATGACCGACAGATGGAAGTCATAGTGAAGGGCATCACTCGACTCCAAAACGAAAGGGAAGATTGGCCCCTCCGTGACTTTTATAACTCTCCTAATGCCCAACCTGAACCCTTTGTTAAGTTACCTCAGGATGGGGAAGATTTTGAACTCAAACCTTAAATCATTAACTTGATTCCCCACTTCCATGGCCGTGAATCAGATGATCCCTTCCACTACCTTGAAGGGCTCCTGCACATAGGAAGAACATTTGGCCCTAGGAACATGAATGAAGGTACCCTAATGATGAAGATGTTCCCATTCTCCTTGAAAGATAGAGCTGCACATTGGTTGAGGATAATTGGTAGACCAATCCCAACTTGGGAAGACTTGAGAAGCACATTTCTAAAGAAATTCTTCCCCGTAGGAAAAACTAATGCCCTTAGATGTGACATAACAACCTTTAGAAAGAACCCTAGGGAACAACTACATGAGGCTTAGGAGAGGTTTAATGATTTAGCTAAGAAATGCTCTCATCATGGGATTCTAAAGTGGCACTTGGCCCATATTTTCTATGGGTTGAGTGATAATCCGAAGAATTTTGTTGATGCGGCATGTGGGGGTAATTTCCTGAGTCGAGATGCTGAGGGAGCCTTTCAATTGTTTGAGAATATGAGTGAAAATTCTCTCAACAATGCCTCAATGTCTGCCTTTAACAGAGCTAATCAACCAAGAAGCGGAGTTTATGAAGTTAACAAAAATTCAAACTTGGTTGATTTAGAGCTAATTGCACAACGATTAGACAAGGTGGAACTCGTGGGAAAGAATGTGGAGAATTTGGATAAGAAATTGGATAATCTTCTAAAAGGTGGGAGTTTCTTAGGTATGCAATCAAGATTAAACCCTATGCCTACCTAAGGAATGAATATGTTCACCCACAACCAACTCCCCAACCCACTAGATCAAGAATCAATGCACAACATCAATGACCTAACAATGACTCCACCTATGAGCCAACTGTACTTGGACCCATCTCTTTTTGGGTGCTAAGGAGGGACCTTGATGCCCTCAAATTTTGAACTAGGCAGCTTGATGCCTAGTTATCCTGAGGATGTGAATGCACTCCAGGGTTACACTAGAAATGAGCCTTATTCAAACACTTATAACCTTGGATGGCGCAACCATCCTAACTTTGCTTGGTCAAGTCAGAAACCCACCTAGGGTCCTAACTTATGGGCAACCTAGTAGGTATACACAACCACGCACATATCAACCACAACCTACTCAGGAAAACCAGTCCTCTGATTTGAGTCTGGTCCTCAAAGAAATGCGAGAGATGAATCTAAGACATAAGGAAGAGATGAATGAAAATGGCGATTGGTCGACCAAACCGTGGCTAGTCTTTATTTGTTTTAGTGCTTATTACAAAAATATCATTGTGGTATAGATAAAATAGCTATGGTTGTCATTGCCATTGCAATTTTTTTACTTGGAAATAGTTTCCCGAGGTCGAACTCAGGGAGCTACTGGAATTCTAGAAGTACAATGTTTCTTTATTACAAAAATAAGAGAGAGAGAGAGAGGGAGAAGTAGATTTCTATCTCTTGGCTTTTTCTTCTTCTCTTCTTTCTCTCTTTGCTTGTCTTATTCTTCTCTTCTTTCTCTTTTCTTCTTTACGGGTCTTCTTCTTTCTTCTTCTCTTTATTTTCTTTCTATCTTCTTTGGAGCTTCATCCGTCGTCTGATATCTCAGTCAGACGGCTTAAACGGCGGTCTGCTACAGTGCTTCCCCTTTCTTCCTTCGCTGCTTCTCCTTCTTCTCTTCTTCTTCCTTGGCCTTCTGCCTTGCTCAGCTGCAAGGCTTCTTCTTCTGCTCCTCTTCTTCTTCTTCTTGCGACCAAGTGTGAATCTTTTTCCTCGCACCCTATCCCTGCACAAAGAAAAACCTAACCCTTCCTTCTACCCGCACGTCTCTCTCTCTCTGCAAATCGCTCATAGGAAGCTCTCCCAGAGTCGGGTTATCGGGTCGGGTAGCGTACCAGGGACCAGGCGTACCGGCGTGTATGGTACGCGAGGAGTGCGCGGGTGGTGTCGGGTCAGGTCCGCCGGATTCGCGTGGTGAACTCGTGGACCGGGCGGTTGAGTGGGGTGCGGGACCTCACCCCAAGTGTGTCTCCAGGCAATTAAGAGAAAAGACAAAATCAATTTAAATCAGCGCGGCGTTTCGAAAACTTACGATGTGGGACTATTCTGCTCGCCCTTCTCGAGTGCGCCCGCAGGAGAGCCACGACCTGGCGTCAGTAGCTGCATCCTCGCCTCTCTTCGCAGACCTGCTCGTTGCCTTCGCCCAAGTCCCTGCAGCTCGTCTCAGCTGGGATCCTGCTGTTGCAGGGCCTGGAGCTCGCGTAGAAGCTCCTTCAGTCGTCGTCATTAGCGGTTGGGGCTTCGACCCTGTCAGACAGAAACACGGCCTCTCGGCCTAATCAAACTACAGGGTGACCTTCGCCGTGGCACGGCGAAGGTGATGCAGGGTGTAGCAGGTCATAGGATGGCCTAGGCGTGTGTGCCTAGGTCGACCTATGACCGGAAGAGTGGGTGTGTTCGGTGGGGCTTTGTGTGGGTGTGGAGTGGCAGTGAAGGGGCGGAAGTGGTTCAGCGTGATGAGGCGGAGGTTTTGGGTCGGTTGGCGAGTCGTGTGGAGTGGCGGAATGATGGGGGCGACTCGCCGGAGGTTGGCCGGAGGCGTGGAAGACGAGGGTGGTCAGGCGTTGTCGAGGGGCAGTTGAACAAATTGAGTTGGGGAAAAGAAAGAGGGGAGGAAGGGAGATAACTGTTACCTACTTATAGGGACGAGGGGGGCCGGAGCAGGGTGGCAGTCGTACCGACTGTCGCCGGAGAAGAAATACCCAGAGGAGGAGGGCGGCGGCGAGGAAGAGAGCAGGAGGGCGCGCGCTGGGTACGGCGCAACGTGGGAAGAGCAGGCGAAGGTGGCTCTGCTGCTAGTATTGCAGCAGAGCGACGAGACGGAGGAGGAGGAGCCCCCGGAGCTGGTGGGTTTCTGCCGGAGTGGGAAGAGAGGAATGGTAGGGGTTTTCTCTGTCAGGACCAAGCTATCAGAATCGGCTGGCGACGCCGGTCCTTATAAAGGCGGTGGCGGAGGGGTGGGCGCAGGGAAGCGACGTGCCTCCCTCGCCGGAGAATGGCCGGGATTTTGACCCATACCTTCCGCGCATTCACACGGAAGGTGTGGGCGAGGACAGAAGGCATGGTGGCATCCCTGCGACAGCAGACGTCGCAGGGAACATCGGGTTCAACCTGCAAGATGCCTCCCTCACCCTACGCGGTGCCATGCGCCGCGCAAAGTCGTCGGAGCATGGCGCTGCGCAGAGACTTGCAGGAGGGACCTGTATGCAAAGAACGACGAAGAACCTAGGGGTCAAAATGCAAGGGTTTTGAAAGTTGAGGGTCAAAAAAGTAATAGATGAGGACCAAATTGCAAAGTTGGTCAAGAAGGTCTCTTCTTAGGCTCAAGTTTTTATGCATGACTAAATGGGACCTAAGGATTCTAATGGTGAATTTTATTTCTAGGTCAGACCTTGTTTGTCCGGTCAATTTACGTAAAAACCTAAATTAAATCATTAATTGGGCATAGTTCTCAATGTAGGTCAAAATGGGTTCCCAAGGCCAAATTGATGGTTCTAGACCCTAGAGATTATTTTTCTATGAATTTTAGAGGGTTTATTCGATTTTTACCCTACCTCGAACCTCGTGAATTGAAGTGGGTTTATTTTAGGGTTATAGAATGTCATTAATTCCTTTGAGTTACTGTAGCCCTTGTTGGATCAGATCATCCCACTTTCCTTCTTATTAGGTTAGTTTGACCTATGTTTGGACCCTGAGTTACCTTGTTTACAGATTGTGTTGGTGAAATTGCATTTTTACCCCTTATGACTTATTTTCTTGTTAAACTCAGAATTCTCTGAGTCAAGCCTTTCTTTGAGTTATGTAGGAGCTTTTTCTCGCATATTTAGGTTAGATTGTGCTAGTTAGGGTTCATGATGAGGTTCTCATCATACCCCCATGCCTAGCTTTTGCTAGTCCCTTAGCAAAAACTTAAGGTTTTAACCTTTGTTCTAGACCATGATGTTTTTAATAACTTCATATAAGTGCTTTTTATTTGAACTTAGATTAGGTTAGAATGCTGACCATAGGCCTAAAAGGTACTCTAGTACCAACCAAGATCTAGATCTGTCCAGCCTCAGCCTTAGTCCTTAGCAAAGGTTTTTAAGGCCCACAAGAACTAACTTAAGGTCTATTGGACTTTTGTGGTTAAAGCACCCGTGCTTGAAATGATTTTAGCCCTGGCTCAGTTCGCAGTGAGTTTTGTAAGAGAGAGAGATAGAAAATTTTTTTGTTTGGAGAGTTTTCTCTCTCTTTTTTCTTTTTAATTCTGGCTTAGGATTGGCTTTTAAACACAGTCTGTATCAGATTCCTTGCTCCCATCATCAATCCTCAAGGGTTCCTGGCAATCAATGCTTCAAGATAGCACCACCCATGGCAACCCCCCGGAACCCTGGCTATTGAGATTTCGAGATAATCCCATCCATGGTGTTCCATGGCTGAACCCAGACCCTGGAAATTGACACTTCGTGATAATGCCATCTATGGAATCTGAACCAGCAGAGTGCTTACATGCCCCCAGTAGGATATGTAAATATCCTAAGAGACAAGTACCGAGGAGATGATATTTTGTTACGCATCTTCGAGGGGAATTTCCCACCTCTCCGCGCTGGGAACTCGTCCAAGTCAACTTGTGTTGATCGGTTGCTCCTACTCTAGGTGTACTTTTCAGAATTTGCGACGCTTCTGCGTGATTTTGATTTTTACGCTTACTGAACCAGGCTGTGTGTGAGGTTAGGGTGCTTAGGTTACTAAGTCCCATAAACCAAAAGTTAGTTAATGAGGCCGAATACTCCCTAAGCCTTGGACCTAATACTTAAGCTTTTCATTTTTCTCAACCTCTTGAGGAATGTCTAGATCTTAATGGGTACTAAGAGTCTATCCAAGAATGCCTAAAGTTTGCGTTCTTACTAATCTCACCATGCGCTTTTCATTTCTTTTCTTGAATAAGGTCTAGAACTTAGGTTAATTCTTTAGTTTCTTACTAATGACTATCACTCTTTTCTTTCAATTTTTGCGCTCCTTTTTCATTTTGTTTCATTTCCTTCTCTCACAAAATTTCCTTTCTCCTCTAATTCTATTATTCTTTTTTTTTTTGAAAATTTTTAATTTTTATGGTGTTTTTGGCATATGTGAATTTTTTTGTTTAAAACATTTTCTTACAAGTTTTGCACTTTCATACCCCCCCATGCCTAAGATTTGCAATGTCCTCATTGTGACTTAGGGGGTTTTTATTCAACTTAGCTCATTCCTTAGGACAGATGTTTTGGTGAGTGAATGGGTTGGAGTGGCTGTTGCGGACGATTTCTAATCCCAGATGCAAGCATCTGAGGTGGGGTCGGTTGTTTATAAGGGCGAACCTTAAGTGCGCAAAGGTGTCAAAAAGGTTTTAGATTTTCAAGGAAAATGACGGGCTGCCTTCCGTTAAGCGCTGAGTTTTACGCCATCAGCTGGGCGCAATAAGCTCAAGGGGAATGGAGGATATAAGACGATTCAGCCAAATCAGTAGAAGTTACATCAACGAACGGCTTGAGTCTCTGACCGGTCATGATGAAAGGTTCGGAATCGTGGCTGAGCGGACTGATTTCGATGGCTCCATTTCCAAAAATCTGTCGGACCAAGTATGGTCCGACCCACTTGGATCGCAACTTTCCAAGGAAAAGTTTGAGTCGGGCATCAAAGAGTAGGACCTTCTGACCAGGATGAAAGATCATTCTTGAGATATGCTTGTCATGGAAGGCTTTAACCCGCTCCTTGTAGATTCGCGAGTTCTCATACGCGTCTACGCGTAATTCATCGATCTCGCAGATTTGAAGTTTTCTGTGGGTTCCAGCCTTCGAAAGATCTAGATTACAGTTCCGTACTGCCCAATAGGCTTTATGCTCCAGTTCGACGGGAAGGTGACATGGCTTCCCATATACCAGTCTAAAGGGAGACATGCCTAATTGGGTTTTGTGGGCGGTCCTATAGGCCCACAAGGCTTCCGGAAGTCGGGACAACCAGTCCTTCCTGTCAGGCCGAACAGTGACCTGCAGGATTTTCTTGATCTCCAGATTTGATAGCTCAGCTTGACCATTAGTTTGGGGGTGGTAAGGAGTAGAGATTCGGTGAGACACCTCGTATTTGGTCATCAGTGACTTAAACTAAGCGTTTGTGAAATGGGTCCCCCCATCAGAGATTATAGCATGAGGAATCTCGAACCTTGAGAAAATGTTTTGATGAATGAATTTAAGAATGATTTTGCGATCACAGGTTCGGGCTGGTATGGCTTCGATCCATTTGGACATGTAGTCCACAGCAAGCAGAATGTATTCGAAACCATCCGAAACAGGAAAGCGACCCATAAAATCAATCCCCCAAACATCAAAGACTTCGCATACGAGAATCGGCTGCAAAGGCATCATGTCGCGACGGTTCATGTTGCCCAAAGTCTGGCAACGACTACATGCCTTACAGTGACTGTATGCGTCTTTGAACAGCGTGGGCCAGTAAAAGCCGCACTGGAGGACTTTTGATGCGGTTTTATGCCTAGAGAAATGGCCACCGCATGCCTGGTTATGGCAGAAAGAGAGAATATTGTTGATTTCCTCTTTCGGGACACATCTCCGGATGACTTGATCAGCACCTATGCGGAAAAGGTATGGGTCTTCCCAGATGTAATACTTGGTATCAGAACACAATTTGTATTTCTTGGCCTTCGGCCAATCAGACGGGATCTGATGAGATGCCAAGTAGTTTACTATATCAGCAAACCATGGAAGTCTAGTACCGATAGTCAGCAGGTGCTCATTAGGAAAATGTTCCATGATGGATCCGGAAGGGTTGATAATCTCAGAAGGAAGACGGGACAAATGGTCGGCTACCACATTCTGCCTTCCCGCCTTGTCGCGAATCTCGAGGTCGAATTCTTGCAACAGCAAGATCCATCAGATTAGTCGGGGCTTCACGTCCTTCTTGGCAAGGAGATGCCTTACAGCCGTGTGATCCGAGTAGATGATGACGTGGGAACCTAGGAGATACGATCAGAATTTTTCAAGGGCAAATACTACGGCTAGCAGCTCTTTCTCCGTAACCGTGTTGTTACGCTGAGACTCGTCAAGTGTCTTGCTAGCGTAGTAGATGACCACGGGTTTCCTGTCAGCTTTCTACCCCAGGACCGCTCCTACAACGAAATCAGACGCGTCGCACATGATCTCAAAGGGTTGAGACCAGTCAGGGGATTGTAGGATAGGTGCCTGGGTGACTCGGTCACGAAGGTTTTCAAAGGCTAGTGTGCATTCCCTGGAGATTTCAAAGGGTACATCCTTAGAGAGAAGAGAAGTCAAGGGGCGTGTGATTTTTGAGAAATCAGGAATGAAACGATGGTAAAAACCGACGTGCCCCAGAAAAGAACGGATGTCCCTGATCGAGCTAGGCATAGGAAGGCGAGAGATCAGATCAACCTTAGCTCGATCCACTTGGATGCCCTTTTCTGAAATTAAATGTCCCAGGACAATTCCCTCAGGCACCATGAAATGGGTCTTTTCCGAGGAAAGAACCAAATTCACATCGATGCATCGCCTGAGTATCTGGACCAAGTGTTGGAGGCAATCGTCAAATGATGCTCCAAAAACTGAAGAGTCATCCATGTAGACTTCCAGATAGTCACCAACCATATTTGAGAATATGGCAAGCATGCACTGCTGAAAAGTAGCGGGTGCATTGCAAAGACCGAAAGGCATCCTTCGGAATGCGTATGTTCCGAAGGGGCAGGTGAACGTGGTCTTTTCTTGGTCCTCAGGATGGATTGCCACCTGGTTGTAACTGGAGTACCCATCAAGAAAGCAGAAGAACCTATTTCCCGCTAGTTTCTAGAGAATCTGATCAATGAAAGGTAGTGGGAAATGATCCTTCTTCGTGGAGGAATTGAGTCGGCGGTAATCTATACAGACTCTCCATGAGTTGGCTAATCGGGTAGGAATGACTTCTCCGGTTTCAGTCGTTATAGTGGTGAGTCTTGCCTTCTTGGGCACGACCTGAATTGGGCTCACCCAACGACTATCGGAGATCGGGTAGATGATCCCGGCATCTAACCACTTGATGATCTCCTTTTTCACGACCTCCTGCAGATTAGGGTTCAAGCGTCTCTTCATTTCACGAGAAGGTCGTGCGCCCTCTTTTGAATAGAAATGATGAGTACAATATGAGGAACTTATTCCGGTTAGATCATCGAGAGTCCACCCGATGGCTCTGCGATGTTGCTGGAGGACAGCAATCAGACGGGATTCCTGTTCGGGATTGAGGTTGGAATTGATAATCACAGGAAGGGTCTGATTAGAACCCAAAAAGATGTATTTCAAGCGAGCAGGAAGGGGCTTTAGTTCGAGGATGGGGTTATCAGCAGTGGCGGATGGTTCAGAATAGGCGTGAGGTTCAAGGGTAGGAGCTACTGGGTTGTCCGAATCTGGATTCGACTCCTCTGTTTGCGGGTCAAGATCTTTCTGCGGTTGATGAGGTATAATTAGGTCATTCTAGAAGTATGTTTCATCAACCAAAGCCCTAATGTCACAAATCTGTTCGATGACACCGCAATTGATTCCTTGTTGGGCCTTAAATATATCAATTTTCAGGGTTTGATTCCCAAATTTGAGCTCTATTTGGCCCTCCTCACAGCTAATGTTGGCTCTAGCAGTAGCCAAGAAAGGTCTCCCTAAAATGATTGGTGTATCCCTAGGGTTCTCAGGTGCGTCCATGTCTAAGACTATAAAGTCTACAGGAAAGTAGAAATTCCGCACTCTCACAATAACATCCTCGAGAATCCCTTTTGGTGACTTTATAGATCGATCTGCTAATTGTAATGTCACCTCAGTTGGTTTCAGCTCAGATTCTTCTAGATGGTTAAGTAAGGATGTGGGTATCAGATTTATGGAAGCACCCAAGTCTAGCAATGCTCTATCAAATTGTGTATCACCTATCTTGCAGGAAATAGGGGAGTACCAGGATCTTTAGCCTTAGGTGGGAGTCTACTTAGGATTATAGAGCTGGCTTGCTCTGACAGAACAATTGGACTCCCACTCTTGGTTCACGGCTTACGCTGGGGTGTACACACATTCTTTAAGAATCGTGCGTAAGCCGATACGTGGCGGATTGCATCCATCAAGGGGATGTTTATGTGGACCTGCTCAAAGAGCTTGACCAGGTCCTCCTCAGGTGCCACGGGCTTGGTAGTCTTCTTTCCCTTGGTCAAGGCCTCGGGAAACGGAACCTTGGTTGGTTCTTCTAGGATAGGTCCAGGTCTTTGATCTGGGACGGGGATAGGAACGTCCTGGATTACCGTCCTAAGCTTGGGATCACTACCAGGCTTGGAGTGGTTTGGATAAGGTGGATCTTGGGTTTCCTCACCACTACGGGTTGTCACGGAATTAAGTCCTGCCTGGTTTTGGTTGGGATTGGGTAAGATGGGTTGCTGATAGCCCGCAAAAGAAGTGGAAGCCTCCATCCCGTCGGGTGAAGGAACAGAGGGAGCCTGATAAATCATATGGGCTTGGCCCGGATTTGGGTTCATAACGCGCCGCTGGGTTGGCACGTTATTCGGGTTAGGAAGAGGTTGGGAAGGGAGAGTGCCTGGCTGGCGAGAATTTGCCAACTGGGCCAGCTGATTTCAGACCTCTGTAAGCTCGTCCTTGTGTTATTTTTGGATAGCCGCATTCGTTCTTTGAATGTCAGCCAAAGTCTGAAGGATAAGGGACATTTGATCCTGATTTGGCCCTGATGGATAAGTAGGGTTGGGCCTAGGCTGAGGCGGCTGGTAAGGACGAGGGGGTTGTGGGCGGGGTTGAAAGGGTGGTCTTTGGGTTTGGGAATTTCCCGCCCACTGAAAGTTGGGATGGTTTCGCCATCCAGGGTTATAGGTGTTGGAGAATGGGTCGTTCTGGATGGCGTTGAGGTCCTCGCAGGTCTGAGGAACCTCCAGAGAGTCAGAGAAGGGGGGAATGGAATTTCCTGGGCTGGCATAGAGAGGATCGGATGGTGGATATGGATCCATCCCAGGAGAAGATCGATGGAGAATGTTTTGCACAGTCTCCCGCGTGGAAGGAGGCTGTGCAAAGGAGCTATGCGCAGAGGTGGATCGCTGCAAGTGCTGAGTCAGCTCATCCACCTTCTTTTCAATGATTGAGACCTTGTCCAATCGACTGGCCATTAATTCCAGGTCGACTGATGTGGACAAGCCCTGTGTCTCATGTGCTCCCCTAAGATTCATTGATGCGCGGGTATTCATCCTGTCGAATAATCCCATGGAGTCATTGTTGATGGAGTTCTCGCACATGTTTTCGAGAATCTCCCACATGGTGTCCTCATGTTGACCCATGATATTCCCTCCGCAGGTTGCATTGACGAAAAGATGGATGTCTTCACGGAGTCCCTGGTAAAAAGATTGGACTTGTTCCCATTTAGGAACTCCGTGATGGGGGCACTTTCTCATGAGATCCTGAAAGCGATCCCATGCCTCATGGAGATGTTCCCCTATTTGTTGAGTGAAGTGAGTAATCTGATGGCGCAAGGCATTGGTCTGATCAACGGGAAAGAACTTTTTCAAAAATTCGGACTGAAGTTATTCCCAAGTGTTGATCGGTCGGGTCTGAGTTTTATACCAATGAGCGGCCTTGTCCATAAGAGAGAAGGAGAACATCTTCATGAGAAGAATATCCCGATTTTGTGCATCTGACCCAAAAGTTTGGGCCAGATGCTTTAGCTGCTTGATGTGCTGGAAGGGATCGTCAGAATTAAGCCCATGGAATTTAGGTATAGCATGAATCATATTGGGCTTTAATTCAGAATCAGGTCCTCCAGTTGGGATTCTGACTCGAGGCTCAATGGCCACCACAGTAGGATTATAATGGTCTCGCATCATAGGACGCTGCGGTGGGTGCACAAAGTTTTGGAAGAGGTCATTGAGTCGCTGGAGCTGGTGCTCCAGATTGTTTTCTTCCTCAACTGGCTGAGCCATGATGGGGGAAGAAGAGCTTGGTTCAGAATCAGATGAGAGAATAATGGGGTGGGGTTGCTGCGTAAACACGAGCGTCAAGGCTTGGCCTTGACGAGAGTGAATTCCTAAAGGAGGTCTTAAGGGTAGTCTTAAGGACCTCCTACCGTACATGCATTGTTGGAATAGATGAGTTTAGAAGGTGCTGGACCCAATTGAGACACCCAAAAATTGTTGGGTGACTATAGAGGTGCGGGGCAGATGGACCCCTTGATGAAAAAGATCGTCCACCTGAGAATTACCTGGGCAGCCAGAGAGGGTGAGTCCCGCGAAGACCCCTACACGGTAGAGCGTCTCCACGGGTTACAGGGTTTCCCCTACCCGACCTCTCTTATCACTGCGGCTCCAGGTAGACCAGAATGGGGATCTTGACCTCTTAAGTCTACCTCTTTTACTTTAAGATTAAGGTGCTTAAGGTTCCACTTGAACTCTTAGGTATGTTTTTGTGAAAAAGGGTGACCTAATTTGAAGGTTGGTTGACCCTAAGGGTCAACTTCACCTAGTGATTTTGAGAACTTATTAGGTCTTATTTTTTAGGGTTCAAGTGTTTAGAGAGCCAATTTGTTTAGGGTTTTTCTTAATAGGTATTTTCAACCAATGGCTTAGGCACACCTCTTTTTAGGAAGATCTTTTCTTTGTTAATAGAAGGTGTGTCTCTAAAAACCCTAGATTTTCAATCCTTGGATTGGCTTTAGTTGGTCCATTTTAGTTGCCTCAAAATTTTAGTATCTAGGGCTCAATCAAGAAAGTTTTAGCCCTAGTTACCTTAGTTGGATGGATAGTTAAGCATGTGTTGAAATGAAAATTAGGCAACTCTGATGAATTACTATGTATGATGCAGGTAGCCCTAAGTTGATTTTTCTTTTTGTTCCTTTTCAGATTTTAAAGGAGTTAAGAAAGGGCTAATGAGGATTACCTGTTTAGTGGAGTGTTTGTTGTGCGGCTGCTCTTCTCATTTTTACCTACACATAAGAGAGAGAAAATGATTAGCAATCTCTTAAAAGAAATTCAAACCTTCTAGAATAGCCGTTGCTCCCCGGCAACAGCGCCAATGAAAATGGCGAATGTCCCGACAGAACCGTGGCTAGTCTTTGTTTGTTTTAGTGCTTATTATAGAAATATCGTTGTGGTATAGATAAAATAGCCACGGTTGTCGTTGCCATTGCAATTTTTTTACTCGGAAATAGTTTCCCGAGGTCGAACTCAGGGAGCTACTGGAATTCTAGAAGTACAATGTTTCTTTATTACAAAAATAAGAGAGGGAGAAGTAGATTTCTGTCTCTTGGCTTTTTCTTCTTCTCTTCTTTCTCTCTTTGCTTGTCTTCTTCTTCTCTTCTTTCTCTTTTCTTCTTTACGGGTCTTCTTCTTTCTTCTTCTCTTTATTTTCTTTCTATCTTCTTTGGAGCTTCATCCGTCGTCTGATATCTTAGTCAGACGGTTTAAACGGCGGTCTGCTACAGTGCTTCCCCTTTCTTCCTTCGCTGCTTCTCCTTCTTCTCTTCTTCTTCTTCCTTGGCCTTCTGCCTTGCTCAGCTGCAAGGCTTCTTCTTCTTCTGCTCCTCTTCTTCTTCTTCTTGAGACCAAGTGTGAATCTTTTTCCTCGCACCCTGTCCCTGCACAAAGCAAAACCTAACCCTTCCCTCTACCCGCACGTCTCTCTCCCTCTCTGCAAACCGCTCATAGGAAGCTCTCCTAGAGCCGGGTTATCGGGTCGGGTAGCGTACCCGGGACCAGGTGTACCGGCGTGTATGGTACGCGAGGAGTGCGCACGTGGTGTCGGGTCGGGTCCGCCGGATTCGCATGGTGAACTCGCGGACCGAGCGGTTGAGTGGGGTGCGGGACCTCACCCCAGGTGCCGCCAGGCAATTAAGAGAAAACACAAAATCAATTTAAATCAGCGTGGCGTTTCGAAAACTTACGATGTGGGACTATTCTGCTCGCCCTTCTCGCGCGCGCCCGCAGGAGAGCCACGACCTGGCCTCAGCAGCTGCGTCCTTGCCTCTCTTCGCAGACCTGCTCATTGCCTTTGCCCAAGTCCCTGCAGCTCGCCTCAGCTGGGATCCTATTGCTGCAGGGCCTGGAGCTCACGTAGAAGCTCCTTCAGTCGTCGTCAATGGCGGCTGGGGCTCCGACCCTGTCAGACAGAAACATGGCCTCTCGGCCTAATCAGACTACAGGGTGACCTTCGCCGTGGCACGGTGAAGGTGATGCGGGGTGTAGCAGGTCGCAGGACGGCCTAGGCGTGCGTGCGTAGGTCGACCTGTGACCGGAAGAGTGGGTGTGTTTGGCGGGGCTTTGTGTGTGTGTGGAGTGGCAGTGAAGGGGCGGAAGTGGTTTAGCGTGATGAGGCGGAGGTTTTGGGTCGGTCGGCGAGTCGTGCAGAGTGGAGGAATGATGGGGGCGACTCGCCGGAGGTTGGCCGGAGGCGTGGAAGACGAGGGTGGTCAGGCGTTGTCGAGGGGCGGTTGAACAAATTGAGTTGGGGAAAAGAAAGAGGGGAGGAAGGGAGATAACTGTTACCTACTTATAGGAACGAGGGGGGGCGGAGCAG
This sequence comes from Thalassia testudinum, assembly GCA_037157565.1. Lineage (NCBI taxonomy): Eukaryota > Viridiplantae > Streptophyta > Magnoliopsida > Alismatales > Hydrocharitaceae > Thalassia > Thalassia testudinum. The sequence continues at coordinate 143,338,557 of JAZHRO010000036.1, forward strand.
GACGGCAGTCGTACCGACTGTCGTCGGAGAAGAAATACCCAGAGGAGGAGGGCGGCGGCGAGGAAGAGAGCAGGAGGGCACGTGCTGGGTATGGCGCGACGTGGGAAGAGCAGGCGAAGGTGGCTCTGCTGCTAGTATTGCAGCAGAGCGACGAGACGGAGGAGGAGGAGCCCCCGGAGCTGGTGGGTTTCTGCCGGAGTGGGAAGAGAGGAATGGTAGGGGTTTTCTCTGTCAGGACCAAGCTATCAGAATTGGCTGGCGACGTCGGTCCTTATAAAGGCGGTGGCGGAGGGGTGGGCGCAGGGAGGCGAAGTGCCTCCCTCGTTGGAGAATGGTCGGGATTTTGACCCATACCTTCCGCGCGTTCACACGGAAGGTGTGGGCGAGGACAAAAGGCATGGTGGCGTCCCTGCGACAGCAGACGTCGTAGGGAACATCGGGTTCAACCTGCAAGATGCCTCCCTCACCCTGCGTGGCGCCATGCTCCGCGCAAAGTCGTCGGAGCATGGCGCTGCGCAGAGACTTGCAGGAGGGACCTGTATTCAAAGAACGACGAAGAACCTAGGGGTCAAAATGCAAGGGTTTCGAAAGTTGAGGGTCAAAAAGTAATAGATGAGGACCAAATTGCAAAGTAGGTCAAGAAGGTCTCTTCTTAGGCTCAAGTTTTTATGCATGACTAAATGGGACCTAAGGATTCTAATGGTGAATTTTATTTCTAGGTCAGACCTTGTTTGTCTGGCCAATTTACGTAAAAACCTAAATTAAATCATTAATTGGGCATGGTTCTCAATGTAGGTCAAAATGGATTCCCAAGGCCAAATTGATGGTTCTAAGCCCTAGAGATTATTTTTCTATGAATTTTAGAGGGTTTAGTCGATTTTTACCCTACCTCGAACCTCGTGAATTGAAGTGGATTTGTTTTAGGGTTACAGAATGTCATTTAATTCCTTAGAGTTGCTGTAGCCCTTGTTGGATCAGATCATCCCACTTTCATTCTTATTAGGTTAGTTTGACCTATGTTTGGATCCTGAGTTACCCTGTTTACAGATTGTGTTGGTGAAATTACATTTTTACCCCTTATGACTTGTTTTCTTGTTAAACTCAGAATTCTCTGAGTCAAGCCTTTCTTTGAGTTATGTAGGAACTTTTTCTTGCATATTTAGGTTAGATTGTGCTAGTTAGGGTTCATGATGAGGTTCTCATCAATGAATCAGTTGAGGATAGAACTAATGGGACAACTAGACTAGCTAGTTGATGCTAGACAACACGGGATGCTACCATTCCAACCCGTCCCCAACCCAAGAAATTTTAATAGGGTTAACCAAAGCAACACATGGGAGCAACAGGCACATGTAGTTCAACTTGCTCCCAAGCACCCACCTGGTTTTGCCAACCTTAGTCAGGCTCCACCTATTTTGCATAACCCACCTCAACCTTTCAACCATACACCTTTGCCAGTGCAATAACCTTGAGAAGTGGGAGACAGACCCAAGATCCTTACCCTTCTAAATCTAGAGCTAGACAAGATCTTGAGGAGCCCAAATCTAACCTAGGAGATTAAGAAGATAAGGATCAGGACCCAAACACTCATGATTTCTCTCAAGCACCCTTTCTTGAAGCCTTGAACAAACCTAGGAAAAAGAAATCCAATCCATCTGAGGAGTGGATTGATATTTTTAAACAAGTCCAGGTGAACATACCACTCCTCGAAGCCATTGAGAATCTCTCGGCCTGTGCAAAATTTTTAAAGGAAATGTGCATACCTAAACGACAGGCCAAAACAACCAAAAGGGTAATGTTATTCGAACAAGCTAGTGCTGTTATCCTTAGAAACCTACCTTGAAAACAAAAAGACCCAGGAGCCCATCTGATCTCGTGCGTTATTGGAGATACCACTTTTGAAAGGGCTTTATTAGATTTAGGTGCCTCCATAAATCTGATCCCCACTATGTTATATGAAAAATTCAACTTTGGAGAGCTAAAACCTACTGAGGTTACATTACAATTAGCTAATCGATTTGTGACCATGCCAAGGGACATTATTGAGCATATAATTGTCAAGGTCTGTGATTTTTATTTCCCAGTAAATTTCTTGGTCCTTTACATGGAGGTACCAGAAAACTTGAAGAATACCCCACTAATCTTAGGAAGACCCTTTTTAGCCACTACCAAGGTGAACATTGATTGTGAATCTGGCAATATGGAAATCAAATTCGGGGATAAGAAAACCAAGATTAACGTTTTTTAAGCCATTAAATAATTTGAGGATTGTGGATTGATAGAAGATTATGACGATCATACTATTGAATATCGTATGGAATTAGGAATATCCCAATCCGATCCTACAGGTCTTAACACCCAAACTAATCAAGAGGTCAGCCCACCAATCACTGACTTGATTCTTAGACCTCTTGAGGGTAACTATGATCCACCATTGGACCCTTTATCCCAAGGACCCAAACCTGAACTTAAACTTCTTCTTGATCATCTAAAGTATGTTTTCTTAGGAATTGATCAGACTTATCCAGTAATCATTAGCTCTTACTTAACCTAGACTCAGGAAAATCAATTAATTCAAGTTTTGGGAAGAAACAGTAGAGCAATTGGTTGGACATTGGATGATCGAAGGGGAATCGGTCCTACTTACTGCACCCATAAAATCTACATTGAGGATGAATCAAGACCCTCCCAGGAAATGCAGAGACGATTGAACCCCAACATGCGGGAGGTAGTGAAAAAGGAAATAATTAAGTGGTTAGATGTATGAATAATCTACCTAATCTTTGATAGCCCATGGATTAGTCCCATACAAGTGGTTCTTAAGAAATTTGGGCTAACTGTGATTACTAATAACAATGGGGAATTGATTCCAACCTGCATAGCCTCCTCTTGGAGAGTCTGCATCGACTACAGGAAGCTGAATAGTAAAATGAAGAAAGACCACTTTCCACTACCCTTCATTGATCAAATCTTGGAAAAACTAGCTGACCAAAAATTCTTCTATTTCTTGGATGGCTACTCCGGCTATAATCAAGTAGCCATCCACCCTGATGATCAAGAAAAAACCACCTTCACATGTCCCTACGGAACATTTGCCTTCCGTAGAATGCCTTTTGGATTATGCAATGCACCAGCGACCTTTCAAAGGTGCATGCTTGCAATCTTTTCAGGCATGGTGGGTGATTTCATGGAAATATTCATGAACGATTTTTCTATGTTCGGGGACTCTTTTGACTCATGTCTGATCAATCTAGAGAAGACTCTACATAAATGCATTGAGGTGAATCTTGTTCTATCTTGGGAAAAGAGTCACTTCATGGTTAAGGATGGCAGAGTTCTTGGCCATGTTGTGTCTGAAAAGGGGATTGAAGTGGATAAGGCCAAGGTGGACACTATAACTAAACTCCTGCCACCTTCGACTTTAAGCAAGTGAGATCATTCCTTGGACACGTGGGATTCTATTGTCGATTTATTAAAGACTTTTCTAAGGTGGCGAGGCCCTTAAGCAACTTGCTAGCAAAAGATCAACCGTTTGATTTTGATTCCAATTGCTTAAGGGCTTTCGATCAACTGAAGGATGCTATTACACAATCTCCCATCTTACAACCTCCTAATTGGGATCATCCTTTCGAAATCATGACCGACGCCTCTAATTTTGCCGTTGGGGTAGCCTTAGGACAAAAGGTAGACAAGAAACCATCCGTGATTTACTATGCTAGTAAAACCTTGGATGAAGCTCAAAGAAACTACACCACTACAGAAAAGGAGTTGCTGGCCGTAGTGTTTGCTTTGGAGAAGTTTAGATCTTACCTATTGGGATCTCATGTCAAAATCTTCACAGATCACACTGCATTAAGGCACCTGATGTCAAAAAGGGATGCAAAATTGAGATTAATTAGATGGATCCTTCTATTACAAGAATTTGACTTAGAAATCAAAGACAAAATTGGTACCCAAAATGTGGTAGCAGATCATCTCTCTAGAATCCTTGTAGACTCTACAACTCCTCAACTCTGTGATTCGTTCCCTGATGAGACTCTCTTGACTATCTGCAAACTACCTTGGTTTGCAGATATTGTCAACTATTTGGCCATCGGAAAACTACCCATGGATTGGCCTAAGCATAAGCAGGATAAGTTGATTTTCGATGCCAAATACTACTTTTGGGAAGACCCAGAGCTATTCAAAGTTTGCGCAGATCAGGTTATCCGCTGTTGTATTCCAGACGAGGAGATCACAAGTGTACTAGAATTCTGCCATACTTATGCTTGTGGAGGTCACTTCTCAGGAAAAAAGACGACAACCAAGGTACTGCAAAGTGGATGTATTGGCCATCTTTATTTCGCGACTCATACAACTTCTGTAGGTCATGCATCAATTACCAAACCTTAGGAAACATGATCAGGAAGGATATGATGCCCCTAAACCCAATCTTTGAAGTCGAGATCTTTGATGTGTGGGGCATTGATTTCATGGGACCTTTCACCAATTCATTTGGGTACTTGTACATTCTAGTGGTAGTCGACTATGTATCCAAATGGATTGAGGCCATCCCGACTCGAACGAATGACCATAAAGTGGTCATGGACTTTGTAAAGAAGAACATCTTTAGTCGGTTCGATGTGCCCAAAGTTCTGATCAGTGATGGTGGGTCCCATTTCACTCATAATCAATTCAGGTCCTTACTAGCCAAGTATGGAGTCACTCACATAATCTCTACTCCATACCATCCGCAGACCAACAGACAAGTTGAAATCTCCAATCGAGAAATTAAAAATATCCTTCAAAAGACGATCCACCCAAATCGGAAAGATTGGTCTACCAAATTGGATGATGCTCTTTGGGCCTACCGTACTGCATATAAAACTCTGATTGGAATGTCCCCATTCCGCCTGGTCTACAGAAAATCTTGCCATCTGGCCGTTGAACTTGAACATAAAGCTTATTGGGCAATTAGAATATTTAATCTCGATCTTGATCAATCTGGATGACAAAGAAAACTCCAATTGACTGAATTGGATGAAATCCGGAATGATGCTTATGAAAGTGCGAGAATCTATAAGAATAGGACAAAGGCTTTACATGACAAATACATCTCCAGAAAAAGCTTTGTCCCTAATCAAATGGTTTGGTTATTTGATGCACACTTGAAGCTCTTTCCAGGAAAATTAAGATCAAAGTGGACAGGTCCCTTCATTGTAAGAAAAGTCTACCCTAATGAAGTTGTGCTTATCCTGGATCCCAAGTCTGGTCTTGAAACACAGGTAAATGGTTAGAGGTCGAAACCTTATATCACTCAAAATTGTGATCCCATTCCAGATGGTCACATCAACCTTCTGGAATGTTATTGAAGCTGAACTAAGTCCGACAAATGGCGTTGAACTTAGGACTAGCTAGGAGGCAACCCAGTATTCATTACAGGTAGCTCTGCATCTTCTGCATCCACGCTAACCTGGATCAACAAGAAAAGTTAGGTGATATCCCCTCCTCTTGCCTATTATATTTTGATTTTCATGCATACATTTCAATGAGGACATTGTAATGAATAGGCATGGGTGTGGAATTGCATGTCTAATTTTTACGTCAAAAAAAAATTGCATTTAGGCATAAAGAATATTTATTAAGGATTTATTCTTAAGTTGATTCTTGAGTTTAGAATCTAGTATAATTTCACACTTACACGTAGAATTTGAAATGGATCCTCTGTGAAGACCGATAAACATCTTTAGTTTGTTGAGAAGAAGCAATGCTTCTTCTCCTAAGCCCTTGGATAGTAATTAGGGAGTCAGGAAAACCATCTTTTAACAGATCCACCAAACACGTGTGAGATGAGAGTAGAAAGTCTACTGGTGCTCTAAGGCTAGTATGAGGAATCTTAACTTTTGGATAATGAGCTAATGATACTCGGAGTTAGGCATAGTTTTCGCTCTCAATTTCTACGTACAAGTTCTAAGTGTGAATCTCTTGAGAGCCACCAAATAAGGCAAATACGCAGAGAGCGGGTTCTGATAAAACTAGGATTGAGGTGGATGGTCACGGTCGTCTTTTATGGAATCCTTGGTTGAAGGAGGGTTTTGATATCAAGGTCAGAAATACGCTGTCTTAAGCATTCCTTTCCCGGTGCCGGGAATAAGCACTTCCACCAAATAAGCCACCCAATATCCTCTTGAACACCCATAATCCTGAATAATGCCTCTTGAATAAAAGTTGTATGTGTTACTATGTGGCATTAGTATATGTCTGGATGCAAAAGAAAAAGAAAAAAAAGAGGTATATATGTCTATGCATATAGAAAAAAAAATATACATATACAAAAAAAGAGCAGAAAAGGGAGAGAAAAAGTAGAAAAGAAAAGAAAAAAGGGTTTATAAGTGTTTTTAGAGTTTATTTCAAGTGTATTAAGGCAACAACACCCATCACCCTCACGATCCACCAAAAATAGCCTTGACCTACTTTTCTGTATTTCTAGCCGCTTGAATACGGGCTGAGGAATGTTGACTTAGTCGTAGAGTTATCAGAACCTAATCAATGTGTTACTACCAGGAGAGACCACCAAATATAGTGATAAATCTGGCGAGATTGTGAGCTTAGAAAGAAAGAAAAGAAAATGAGAGAGAAAGAGAGAGAACGCGTACAAAGGAACTAAAGAGAGCACAGTTTCTCCACCTCTCTCTAAGTTGAATTATTTAATAATATGGAAATCTAGGTTCTAAAGTACTAGTCTATATGTAGCACCAGATCAGTGTGAGCCACCAAAAATAAATCCACTTGACTCAAAAATCTTCTACCTAACCCAAAAGCTGGGGCTGAATTTACAGATTACCTCATAACCCCGAGGGAAGAAGTTTGCCTGTCCCAATAGATTTTTACTAAGGGTGAAGTACGAGCTCTAGATGCGGATTGACTTTTCACCTGGATCCGTTGCATAGACTACAACAAAACACATTCATGATTATTTGGATTACTAAAGTATTGGATGAAAATAAAAGACAAAAATCGCTAGTCAAACTCTTGATAAAAATTACTCATGTAGGACCACTTGCTAGGGTGGTCCTACATAGACACACACACACATACACAAATGCATGTTAAGGCACAGGGTAGGTGGTTTCAACACTAGTTGAATTCGGAGCTCGTTCTTCTCTTCTTTACACTTAGTGAAATTGGAGCTCACACTCTCTCAGACTGGTTCGATTCAACCTAAAAATTTGGTTTAATGGGCGGCCAGCCTTTTCGAGGACACACAGCACCCCTTTCAAGGTGGGACTAGACCTCTAATAGGGCTACCCTAGTTCTTAGTTAGGTTCATTAAGTCTTGGTCAAGCTCAACCTTCCGCCCACACAGGCCCACACAATTACGTGCTCATGGGCACATGCACGCACCCATGCACACTCGCAAGTGCACTTGGCACACAAATCAAGGATTAGTATGCATTGAGTTTCTTTGGTGCCCTGCATGTAATGACCCATTACATTTTTAGCCATTTAAGACGTCTGGAGTTTTAGTTAGACGTCTGCCTAGATGTCTGGACCCATTTTCGGACATCTGAAAGTGAGTTTTTCCGCACTGCACTTCGCACTCTGTGCACGGGCAACGCGCAGAGGTTTCTCTCTCCCTGCAAACCCTATTTCCCCTCCTATTTAAACCCCTCCCCTCCTTCTCATCCCCTCACCACCAGACACCACCACCTCTAGCACCTCCTATGTAGTAGTGGCTAGGCCAGACGAGAGAGGTGAGACGGGGGCGAGTGAGGGAGAGCGAGAGAGAGGAAGGAGGTGAGTGTGGAAGGTCGGAGGACCTTTGGGAGCTCGACGGAGCTCGCACGGCCGGCGGCGGGTGTGTGCGCACGTGGAGGATGCTGATGGGGAGCTGCTCAAGCTCCTGCAGCTGCTGGAGTTGCCGCTACGGCGAAGGTGCGAGCGGGGTGAGATACGAGGAGGTTCTAGTACTGGAAGTTTTCCAGTATCAGACGTCTGGTGTGACTTCCAGACGACTGGCGAGGGACCCGAACGTCCAGAGCTGAGGCCGGACGTCTGAAAGCGTGATTTCGCGAGGTACATATCTTCCTGCGCCATGCATATCATAGCACGGGGGATGTCCGCTAATGTTGTGCCTGCGAGTGACTATACACAGGTGCAGGCTTTGGGAAGGCGCACGGTACGCTTTCCCACGCACTTTTGGACATCTGATCACATCACCAGACATCCAGAGGTGCTTCCAAATGACTAGAGACCTTGTCCCACATTTGGAACTATCCCCAGATGGTCGCAGAGGGAGTCTTGATGTCTGATTAGCCGCAGGAAACACAAGGTGAGCTTTTGACATCTTTTAAGATGTTTGGGATTAGTTCCAGGCGTCTGATTTTGATCAGTAACCTCATTTTTGGCCTGTTTAAGGTCCAAACGGAATCGGATTTCCACAAACGAAGTACCGTTGTTTTCGACTCTAGTTTCTCTATGTATTCGTGTTGAGTATCTACTATTTTGAGCTCATCTAATGTACATTGGTCGCTGGTACAGGTTACCAGCAAGTGGCATGTTCGGGACTCGCGGAGACGACGAGATCTACGGCACAGGCCCCCATTCCTCCCGTGATACCCGGTAGAGTGGTTTAACTCAGTTGTTAATATTTAAATAAGAATGTACATGGTTGGAATAGTCAGATTGAATTCTAGGATATGGAATGAACCCTAGGGTAGAAAGGAATGAGCCTATTTGAGCTGTACTATTTGCTTGAATTGCTAGCAAATGCCTTTAATATAATTATGAGATGCATGTTAAAATACGAGCTGCCTGTATATAATTGAGAAATTGCCCATGAAATCACCAGTTGCCTGTTTTTGAGAATTGAATTATGGAAACACGAGCTGCCTGTATATGGATGAGGAACGAATTATGAAACATGGGATTTGATTTGGATAAATGAGGTGAACATGAGCATGAACCCTACGAGGAATTAGGAGTAGAACTCTTGTGGATAAATGGAATCTGGAATGTAGACGGGAAGTGTGCTGGCCCTTGTGTACATGGTACCAAGGTGAGCAACTGTCCCCTTTTTGTGTAGAGCGGAGTTAGCCTCCCTTTGGTTGAGACCCGAGGTTAGGATTGGCCACTCTACACCGACCCCTATTGGCCCTCGCTTACGTGGTACCGAGGTGAGCTACTAGTGTAGGGAGGGAGCTAGCCACCCCACGGGGCCTGAGGTTCAGCTAGCCACCCTACACCGACTTTGTTAGGCTCTCTGGGAAAATTGGGGTAGTCAGACGAGGGTGCGTGGACTGTGGAGGGGCGAGACCTCCGTTCTGAGAGGGCAAAGCCTTATACTATTCCATGCTGTACTTTGGGCGTACTCGCTAGCGGGAACGACTGACCACGTATTAGTGTGGGGTAGCTACCCGTGCGCTTATCACGCGTGCAGTAGTCACCGCTACGTCTCGACAGTGACCTCGGGGTGGTTGACTGGGTGTAGGACTACTACAGGGGACTCTCCCGACTAGAAGAGCACCACGTGTACCTTCTACTCTACGTAAAAGACTGCAATCAAGATCGTTCCCACAAGGTACATGCAAGATCAAGAAATACCTGGATACCTTGAGAAATAGATGAAACAAAAACACATAAATGGGGTAGATAGAAATGAGAATTAAATCTGTTGTTGTTTTTACTATACTTGTACTTAAATAATATAAACACTACTCTACTCAACATTCGCTGACTCTATCTTTTCATAACACTGTTCAGGACCAGGAGTTGAGTAGCCCGAGTCTCCAGCTGCAGAGGGTGCTGGGCCAAGCCAAGCCCAGCCATAGTCATTCCTTCAACACTTTTGTTTATCCTACTATTGTAGTGAGTAATGGACACTTAGTCTACTGTTTCTACTACTTCTATTTCCTTTTCGCTTTCTATTGTTGTTGTGGTGGCATGTACTGAGACAGTTGTTCTACCTTCTTTACTGCTTCGTACTTTTCTTCTGCTTAGTTATTTTCATGAGTGAATGTGGTTTGTTCTTCTTACTTTTGGTTATTTTTTGTTGGACGACTAGGTCCTGGGATTAGTCGAGGCGAGCCGATCTCTGGTCCTGTAGGGATCCGGGAACCGGGTCGTAACATTGCACCATGACGACCGAAGGGGCTGAGTGAGGAAATCAACATATATCACTGCGAGTGGTTGTGAACCACCGACGTGGCGCTATCTTTAGCACCCAAATTGCCTTGCACAACATTGCGCGATTACGTGAACATCAAGGTTTTGGCCCTCAATTTAAGGGCCTTATTTTAATGATATTTTAAATTAAATTATACCATTAGAGAGCTCTTATATAGGGCTACATAATTATGTAAATAGTCCACAGAGATAAGTTATTTAAATATATAATAAAATTAGGCGAAGTTGGCTATTTATACACATTAAATTAGAGTTTAATTTGTTAATTAAAGTATAAACTAGTTAATTAATTATACAATTGACTTTATACAGAGTTAGTATACATAATAAATTATTTATTACAGATTTTTATCATATTTTAGAAGCTTTATTTTAATTTATTTACATTTAAATATACATTCAAGATAGTTTTTCATATAAATAATTTATAAATACTATAATATAGTATAAATATGATATAGATAAGTTGGAAATACTTAGTATAATATATTACAAGTATATAATATAATTTATCTCAATATTAACGTAAATTACTAATTGATTTTATTTTAACTTAATAAATCACCTAGTTAACTTAATAACTTAATTATTTACTGTAAATATATAATTAAATTAAATTACAGGTATTATAATATTCATAATACATATATAAATATGTATGTACAATATTAGGTATAAATATGTACATTTAAATAGGTTTATATAATTACTTAGTTATTATACATTTAAGTTATATAAATTAATATTTGATGATAACATCATCATGAGTCATAACTAGCTTTTATTAGCCAAGATTAATTGACAAATGCTCCTACATAATCGTTGGAGAGTTGTAATTCACTGCATATCCATTCTGAGAAGAGTGCATTAAATTAGGGTTAATTCTGTAGTTTTAACAGCATATTATGAATGCAGAATAATCACGGGATTTTTCCAAGGTTAGTCTAATGTCTAATGAACATTAAAGCTTAACAAGAGGGTCCACACAAAAAGAAACAGATTTTCGAGCATTTCAAGAACTTATACAGCACCTAAAACCCTGATTTCAGACCTGCTTGAATAACAAAGGTTCTGGTTAGGATAGAATTCATCTAAATCTTCTAAAATTCATATAAAAATATTCCATAAGGTTTGGTAACATTGGTTTGACCATTGGAACCCATTTTGACCTTAAACAGAGTCTTAGATAAAGTTGCCTTAATTTGGATTTCTGCACAAATTGCCTAATCAAACTTAGTTAAAATAGAAATTCGACTTCACCATCAGATTCCTTGGGTCCAAATTAGGTTTGTAACAAAATTTGGGCCCAATTGGAGATCATCTTGACCTAATTTGCATTTTAGTTCAGTCTGACTCTTTTTCTCTAAAATAACCCCTCAGCTTTCAAAATCCTTACAAAGAGCCCCCTACTTTGTTGTATTATTTGCACAAAGGTCCCTACCATGATTGAGGTCAAACCCAACCTCCACGCAAGCTTTTCCCTTCACGAATCCTATTCAAATCATCATCAAATCCCACCAAAATTGGTAGGATTGATGTTCACACCTAGGAGAGTCATTTGGGACCAGTTTTGGATCCTAAATTTCTCTGATTTGTGCATGCAAATGCTCGAAATTAGTGTGGTTCTTCCTAAATCCTAAGGAGCCAATCAGAGCTCCTTCCTGTTCTAGAACTCTCCCTGAAGCTCTATAACAGGCCGGTGTGCACAACCACTCTTCCTTAGCTTGGTTTGGCCACACCTTTTCACCAAAAACCTCTCCCTCCGACCGCCTCCGACCAGCTCTGGTGAGTTCTCTTCCCTGACTTCATCGCCTTCTGCCACATACCATAGGCAGAGGGAAACAACTCCCCTCCTTCCTCCGCTTCTTGCAACACCAGCAGGAGCCACCTTACCTCTTCGTCCTCGCCGTTCTCCCCCGCAGGAGACTTCAACTTCCCCGCAATCGGCCAATCAAGGCTGGCGCAAACCTTCACCCCGTCGTCCCATAGTTAGGTCTAGCAACTTCTTCATCCCCTCTACTCTCTTTCCCCCTCAATATATTCTTGTTTCAACCGCCGTTCACATCGTTCGCCCTCCGTCTTCCCCATGACCAGGGGAGTTCAGGCGAAGCCTCCATAGCTCCAAAAGCCACCGCTCGCCTCTCCATGACTCCCATAAGCACCGCCATGCTCCACTGACTAAAACCCCTCAAGAGATTGAGGGGATTGGTCTCTCAAATGCCCCACTGGACATGATCACCTTTGCACCACCTTCTCGCCTCAATCCGGCCACCACACACACCCACTCATCACATGGACACCGCCACCTCACTCCATGTCCACCAGCGATGCCCTCCGCTGTCGCCGCCACCATCTTCGACTCCAATTGCAATACTTCGACGAGCTCACAGCCTGAATTCACTTCTAGATGACGTGGATTTCATCCATGTATCTATCGACAACTCCAATTGAAGAAGTGAAGCTATCAGCGGCTGCAATCGAGTGGAGGTTCCATTCGTAGCTGTGCGGAGGAAGCAGTGGCCCTTTAGTGCCACATCGTGCACGAACAAAGTGACAACAACACATAAGAAGAATTTGTGATCTCAGCTATTCACTCAGTAACACGAGGGGTTGGGACCCTCATACCCCTTTACATCCGCTAACCCACCTACTTCACACCTCAGCCACCACCTTGGTCCATGCTCTCGACCTGTTTACTTGTACTTGAATCCGAATATGGCATGGGTCTGTGAGAGAGAAGAGGAGGAGAAATTGTGAGAGAGCTAGGGAGAGTTTTTCCCTCTGAATAGTTGGCTCTGTGCGACACTTACTCGCTGAAGGAGTTAGTTCCCTTGTGCTGAGAAGGGTAAACTTTGAGATGGTTCTGAAGAAGAGAAGGCTTATGAAGAAGGAAAGAAGCTAAAGAAGAAAAGAAGAAGAGAAGGTTAGGGAAGAAGAAGGAAGGGAGTTGAAGAAGAAGAAAGAAGAGAAAGGCTCTTTGAAGAGCCTTGTGTTCTATTAAGACATCTGATTAAGTTGGTTCTGAGCACTATTGAATAATTTAAGAACCTAAGTTAAGATTGAATTCTAATTTGAATGAATTGAAATATTGAATGCATGTTTAATTAAGAGAATAAGTGGTGATTCAAATCACCATTGTTTTGATTATCTTTTCTTTTTGATTCCATGCAACCTTGAGATACATTGATTGATATTAATTCTGATTAGTTTCATTCATTGCATATCTATTTTAATGCTAACTTAATTATACTCATTCATTCTGAATGAGATTAATGTTGTGAATTTCATATTTGCTCCCTGTGTTCGACCTTGGACTCTTCTTTGATTTTGAGTTATAAATTTAATTGGTATCGAGCGATTGAGGCTTTGCTACAACGAAACGACTTAAAACTCCTCGATGGCCTATTTAAACAATATCTAATGATAAAATAAAGTTATATATACAATAAGTTATTCTAAATACTTAATTTAATATATAGAATACATATATAAGTTATTTATAGATATTTTATACATATTGTATACTATATACAGATAACTTAGGTTTAATTATATATATAAGTATATACAGAGTATACATGGTATTTTTGGGAGTTTTTGGGTATTTTCTGATTTTTATGGGTTATATATATATAGTAGAGATAAGGGATGAGAGAGAAAGAATGAGATGAGAGAGGAGTTATTTTTGATTTTTTTGAGTTTTGATTTTTTATTAATTTTTAAGGTAGACTGAACCGTCGATTGGTATGTTCTACCAAGCTGGGAGTTCAGATTACCTTAAAACTTTACATACACTTAGAAATAAACCCAATCCTAACCAAGACACTTTTATTTTGTTTTTTTTTGGAATTTTTATATTTTCTTATTTATAAACAAGTGAATCACAAAAGAAGCCTTGAATGAATGTTTCATTAGTAACCCAAGGCCTCATTTTAAATTCCAGTGAATGGAAAAGATGTCTAAACATTCAGAAACACCCAGCATATCATATAAAAGGTATATGAAGCACTAAGCATGATTTTTGCATTGAATTTCATTCATACATCATATTGGGCAGTTAAAGAATTAATATAGCTGACAATGAAGATTTAAACTTGAAATCAAGACATTCAACTCAAATTTTAAGCTATAATAGTACATGAATACTTGATTCACGATGTTTTACACTACATAACAGGTCAGCTTCTCAAACACTCAAAGAACCAACTGAAATCCTAGTTCAGGCCATTCAAGTAGCCAAACATTGGCTGATCTGCTGCACAACAGTAGCTTTGAAATTTAGTAGCTGTAGCTGCTACTATTGCTGTTTAGTTCAGTTGCTGCTCAGAACTTAGCTCTGATCGGATCTCATAGATCTGATCAGGGATGAGATTTTGCCTCAATGTTGGATTGATACACTTAGATCAGTCCTTTTAATCTGTTCCTCCTTAAACATTAATCTGAGAAATCGAAATGAATAAGATTTGAAATTGCAAAATCATAAAAAGACACATTTCTTTCCTCGCAAATCAACTTAAAGGTTCTTGAAAATCATTTTGAATCCAGATCAAATTGAAAACCACATTCAAAATTCACTCAATCCCTGTTATCAGATCTTCCTTACATTGCTTCAAAATAACCCAGATCATTGAGTAGGTCTCTAATTAGTGTTATTGATTTCATGGACCTATTCTCAATATATTGTAGGAAGAAAATAAAGATCTTAATCAAGTTTGATCAGAGCTAATTCAATCATTGAAAACATAAACCAAGTAGTTCAAATCCATTAGGAGGTACCAAAAACATAATGGATTCGATCGATTAAACATTGATTGGAATCAAACTGCTATAAATTCTTCATTCAAGTTCTCAAACCAATTCAAAGTTTAAACAATCAAATCAATGCAATTCAGCACACATGGAGGACCTTTGTGAACAATGGAATGGATGAAGGGTCCTTCAATGAATTAGCACTTAATTAGATCTAAATGCTATATAGCATCAAATCTAATCGATGCTTTAATGGATGGGAGAAATATGATAAAAACGTGATGAAAATTAGAAGATGCGATAGTGTTTGTGCAAAATCGTTGTTGTTTAAGATATACGTTGTAATATATGACAAAATCGTTCAAAAGATTTAAATTTATGAAACTCAGATTCAGAAAGGAGTCTGAAATCATTTGTAGGGAGCAATTATGCAATTAAATTCACCAATCACAAGAAATATATATGCAATTGAAATCAATAATACTCAGAATGATATTTCAATAAAAACCAGAAGAATAGTGCAAAAAGATTGGGCTAAAATGGTGATTTGAATCACCAAGTTAACCCTTTTAATTTAAGCTGACCTCAAATAATTGAATAGTAAATCGTAATTGATAATCCACGTCAATCAAGTATGCAAATATTCTAATAGTAACCAGCAGAAGGTCTCAGACAACAGACCAAAGGCTTCAGATGCCTTATCAGAAGGGGCTAAACACCATAGAAGAAGCATAAGGCTTCTCTCCTTCAAATATCAGAAGAGTCACAGTAGCAGCACCAACAGAGGCTTAAGGGCCTCTTAGAAAATCTCACTAAGTGTCGAGAGAGGGGAAGGCTCAAATCCCAAGGTAGAAAACCCACCTCCCTCTCTCTCATATTTTCCTTCTCTCTTTCCAAGTTTAGAATCGGACCAGACCCAGGTAGCAGGTAAACGAATCAACCACCCAGACCCGCGAGGCGTGAGCATGGGCAAGAGCGTGGACAAACACGTGTGGCACTTCGTGTGCAGGGGGTGTGTGGGTAGGGACCTGACCCCAGTGACTCAAAGGCAACAGCCAATGTGACTTTTGGTTTTTATCTGCTGCGGGGAGGTCTTCACTTTACGATATGGGACTATCCCACGTTTCTTCCTCGCATAGCAGTAGCAAATAATGAAGCTTCCAATTGAGGATGAAGGAGAAAATGGTAGCTTCAATTGGCTGCCTGGGGTGCTTCCTGGAACTGAGCCGCACAACCTGGGAGCAGTATCGTGGATGAATGTGGCTGGAGAACTGCAATAGAGTTTTAAGAAGATGGTTGCAGCAGTGGTGCTCTGGTAGGTACCTGAGATCACAAATATGGCCTCGCGACCATGTCAGAGAAGCTCAAAAGGATCGCCGTGTTCCAAGGAACAAGATGGTGGTTGTGGCGTGCTGTGAAGGTGTGTGTGGAGTGCTGGCATGGTCGAGGAGGAGGTGCGGAGGAGGTCAAGTCCGGTAGAGGTGTCGAGTGGCTAATCCCCTTAATTTCTTGAGGGGTTTTGGTGAGCATGGAATGGTGAAGGTTTAGGGATAGGTGGCAGGCGATTTGGTGCAGTGGAGTGAGCGTGTGTGCCTACCGTAGTGCAGCCGGAGTTGGGGAAGGTGAAAGTGAGGTGGTTGTATGAGCGTGCGAATGTGGAGTTTAAGTGTATGAGTAGGGTCAAGGGAAGGTGAGGAGCAAAAGGAAGGAGGTTGCAGATGATGAGAGGGCGGAGGCGACGCCAGCTATGATTGGCCGACACCGGAGATGAAGGATGCTCCGGGGAGGGGAACGACAATGTCTGAAGGGGGAGGAAGCCGCTCTCAGGTATGGCTTCGTGCAGACCACAGAGAGGAAGGACTTGTTTCCTATAGCATGTGGCAACAGGCGAAGAGGCCGGAGTTGGGGGCTCACCGGAGACGAGTTTGGAGTAGGCCGGAGGTAGGGGAAGAAGGGTAATTCTGGGCCAAAAACTCGCTAAGGAGTGAGGTCTTGCGAGGGGGGACCTTTTAAAGGTCTTAGGGCTTGCTCCAAGCTTGGAAATAAGCTTGAAGAGCTCAGATTTTTAGGGAAAAGGATCCCTGATCATGAGGAGTTCGCACGATCTCCTAGATGTGAATTGGTGTCCAAGACATGGTTCAAATGATTGGGGATTCTCCGAAGATCATTCCTTCCAATTTTGGAAGGAATTGATATAGAAATTAGGGATAAATCGCAGATTGATGGTCAGTGTGTTTGGGTTGACACTGTTAATGGTGGCAAGGACCTTTTTGAAGAAAATGATGAGAAGTTAGGGGGCCAAATGAAAATATTTTGAGAACAAGTCCATTCTTTTTACTAGAGACTCCGTGAGGATATTCAATTGTTCGTCAATGAGACCAGTGGAGGAAACATCATGGGTCAACACGAAGACACCCTGTGGGAGATTCTCGAGAACATGTGTGAGAACTCCATCAATAATGAATCCATGGGCATGTTCGACCGGACAAATGCCTGTTCATTGATGAATCTGCGGGGAGCACACGAGACGCAGGGCTTGTCCTCTTCCGTCGACTTGGAGTTAATGGCCAGTCGCCTAGACAAGGTCTCGATCATTGAGAAGAAGGTGGACGAACTGACTCGACATCTGCAGCGAGCCACCTTTGTGAAAAACCCGTTTGCACAACCACCCTTTGGGAGGGAGGCTATGCATAACATCTACCACAGATCTTCTCAGAAGATGGATCTATATCCACCCCCATCTGATTTAGGGTTCGTAGGAAACCCCAGATCTGCCTACTCTAGTAGGGGAAGTCTGAACCCTCGTCTTCTAATTTCTTTGAGGTTCCTCAGACCTGCGAGGACCTCAACGCCGTCCAGAACGATCCTTTCCCAAATATTTATAATCCTGGATGGCGTAATCATCCTAACTTCACGTGGTCAGGGAACAATCAAAATCAGAGACCTCAATATCAGCCCCGACCACAAGCTTCTTGTCCTTATCAGCCGCCTCAGCCTCGACCAACTTGACTTACCAATCTGGGCCAACTCGGGAAGATCAAATGACCCTTATCCCTTAGACTCTGGCTGACATTCAGAAGACGAATGCGGTTATGCAAAAACAGCACAAAGACGAGATCACAGAGGTTCTCAATCAACTCGCCCAGATGGAAAATCCTTGCTAATCTGGTGCACTCACTTCGCAACCTCTGCCCAATCCAAATAACGTGCCGAACTAGAGACGCATTATGAATCTGACTCAGGGCCAGGCTCACTATGTCTATCAGGTCCCTTCTACTCCATCACCTGGCGGGATGGAAGCTTCGACATCATACGCAGGTTATCAGCAGCAACCACCTCTTTTGCCTACCCCAACCCAAAACTAGGAAGGACTAAACTCTGTTACTACCT
This sequence comes from Thalassia testudinum, assembly GCA_037157565.1. NCBI lineage: Eukaryota > Viridiplantae > Streptophyta > Magnoliopsida > Alismatales > Hydrocharitaceae > Thalassia > Thalassia testudinum. The sequence goes on from JAZHRO010000036.1 coordinate 143,356,860, forward strand.
GTAGTGGCAAAACAACTCAGGACCCACCTTATCCAAGCCAGTCTCAGCCTGGTAGTTCGCAAAAAAACCCTATGTTGGTTATACTGGATACCCCTGTCCCATATCAAGAACCTAGACTAATTCTGGAGGAACCTACAAAGGTTCCATTTCCAAAGGCCTTGATCAGAGGAAAGAGGAAACCCAAACCCATGGCTCTCGAGGAGGATCTTGTCAAGCTCTTTGAGCAGGTCCAAATAAACATCCTGTTGTTGGATGCGATTTGCCACGTACCGGCTTATGTGAGATTTCTGAAGGACATACGTACACCTAAGCGTAAGCCACGAACCAAAAGAGGGAATCCAATCGTACTATCAGAGCAAGCCAGCTCCATCATCTTGAGTAAACTCTTGCCTAAGGCAAGGACCCTGGTACCCCTCTGATTTCATGCAAGATCGGTGATTTAGAGTTCGACAGAGCCCTTTTAGACTTAGGAGCTTCCATCAATTTGATCTCTACATCCCTACTAGATCATTTCGAGGAGACTGAGCTAAAACCGACTAAGGTGACTTTACAGTTAGCTGACCGATCGATCAAGTCACCTACAGGAGTTCTCGAGGATGTTCTGGTTCGGATCCGCGATTTCTACTTTCCTATGGACTTCATTGTATTGGATAAGGAGACTCCTGAGAATCAGAAGAATACAATGATTATACTAGGTAGATTGTTCTTAGCGACAGTTAAGGCGAACATTAATTGCGAAGAGGGCCAGATTGAATTGAAATTCGGGATCAAGATGCTAAAAATTGATACATTTAAGGCCCATAAAGGAATTAATTGCAGGGCAGTGGAACAAGTATGCAACATCAGTTCTGTGGTTGAGGACATGTTTCCCAAGGATGACCCGATTATCCCTGATCCTCAAACCTAAGCAGATCATACCCTGCAGATAGAGGAGCCTAGCACCGATCTAGACCCACCCACAACCCCTACCTTTTCTTCTAAGGCCCATCTCGAACTACCAACTGCTTCTAATAATCCCGTTATGGAACTAAAGACTCTTCCCAATCATTTGAAATATGACTTTTTGGGTTCTGATCAGACATTTCCTTTGATTATCAATTCCCACCTCACCTCTGATCAGGAAACACGTTTAATTTCTGTCCTCCAGCAGCATCAGAGAGCCATTGGTTGGACTCTCGATGATTTGACTGGCATTAGCCCTTCATTTTGCACACACCACATTTATATCAAGGAGGGCACACAACCATCTCGTGAAATGCAAAGACATCTAAATCCTAATCTGCAGGAGGTCGTGAAGAAGGAGATCAAGTGGTTAGGTGCAGGGATCATCTACTCGATCTCTAACAGTCGGTGGGTGAGTCCAATCCAAGTTGTGCCTAAGAAGGCAGGACTCATCGTGATCACGACTGAAATCGGAGAGACCATACTGACTCGTATAGCGAACTTGTGGAGGGTCTGCATTGATTATAGAAGACTGAATGCCTCCACGAAGAAGGATCATTTCCCACTACCGTTCATTGATCAGATACTCGAGAAACTAGCGGGAAATCGATTCTTCTGCTTTTTGGATGGGTAGTCCGGTTATAATCAGGTGGCAATCCATCTTGAGGACCAAGAGAAGACCACCTTCACCTACCCTACGGGACATATGCATTCCATAGGATGCCTTTCAGTCTCTGCAATGCACCCGCTACCTTTCAGCGGTGCATGCTTGCCATATTCTCAGATATGATAGGTGAATACCTTGAAGTCTTCATGGACGACTTCTCGGCATTTGGGGAATATTTTGATGATTGCCTCCTGCACTTGGTCTAAATCCTCAGGTGTTGCATCGACGTGAATTTGGTTCTTTCCTGGGAAAAGAGCCATTTCGTGGTTCCTGAGGGAATTGTCCTAGGTCACCTTGCTTCTGAGAACGACATCCAGGTTGATTAAGCTAAGGTTAATTTGATTTCTAAACTACCCATGCCTAGCTCGATCAAGGACATCCACACTTTTTTGGGGCACATCGATTTTTACGGTCGTTTCATTCCCGATTTCTTGAAAATCGTGTGCCCCCTGACTAATCTTCTCTCAAAGGATGTCCCTTTCAAGATCATCGATGAGTGCACTCGTGCATTTGTGAGCCTACGTGATCGAGTTTCTCAAGCACCAATCCTACAATCCCCTGACTGGTCTCTACCCTTTGAGATCATGTGCGATGCGTCTGACTACTGATTAGCCCATAGTTGTGGGTTATTTAAGTACTTAAGTGCCTACACATTAGGTTAATTCTAACATTTATTTAGTATAAATTAGGATGTAAATAGATTAATTCATAGTTTTAATCTAATTACATAATCCATACATTGCATTCATATCTTAAGTGCATTTAGAATTAGCTTAGAATAGCATTCATCTAATTAGATAACCAATTAGGTATATTGTTTTTATTAACATAGAAGTTGAGGGTCTATACATAAATAACCCTAATATTTTAATAATATTTGCTTTATTCGTCTTCTTTCAGAACGGCTGGCTGCCGCTCCAACGCCCGGCTGCTGCAGTGATGAAGCCATTCAAGGGGGAGCGGATGTGGTGGATCTGGTCGGCGGCTGATTTCAAAATTGTTCAAGACACTATAAAAGGAGCACGGAAGCTGCCGGCTGCAGCAGGCCTCCGCCACCGACTCACCACTGTGCAGAGAGATCCTCTCTCTTCCATCCACACTGCCGGCCTCTACCGTGGCGGCGAGTCTCCACCACCGTGGGCGTGTGGTGTGACAGGCCACACCGCCATCCGGAGCTCGCCCGCATTACCGTGAGCACCTTAGCGTGCAACTCCCTCGCCGTCGTCGCCGACCACCGTCACCAACCTACTGATCAGCCACCCTCTCAGTAACTTAAGACGTCTGGGAAATTTCCCAGACGTCTGAAGTTACCCGCTCACTTCACCGCACACGCCTGAAGTCGCCTGCAGACCCCTTCCCGCACCTGCAGAACCTTCAGCGCACCCACGTCCGTCAACCTTCAGCTCAAACACGCACAAACGCCTGCAGTCCACGCCGTTCACCACTGTGTCTGCAGAACCGCCAGCAACCGACCTCTGCGCCCTCCACCGCTCACTGGCTGCTGACCTGCGCACGCCTGCAGATCAGCCCGCGCTCTCCTCCAACGCCTGCAGACCAGCCTGCAGCATCCTCCAACAGCCGCCTGCAGCTTCCACCGCGCAAGCGCCCCGCCTGCAGCTTCCACCGCGCAAGCGCCCCCTCTGCAGCTTCCACCGCACACGCCAGCGCCCGCCTGCAGACGCCCGCCTGCAGACCACCGCGCGCCAGCGCCCTCCGCAGACCTTCCGCGCGCCCACGCACAGCCACCTGCAGAACCGCCAGCAACCGACCTCTGCAGCTACCACCGCAGCCACGCCTCCGCGCGCCAGCGCCCGCCTGCAGACCACCGCAGCCACGCCTCCGCGCGCCAGCGCCTTCCGCAGACCTTCCACGCGCCCACGCACAACCGCCTGCAGCACCTCCGCCGGAGCTCGTCCGGCCACCTCCGGCCGCCGCGCGACTCGCCGTCACCACCGATTCGAAGCCCTTGATCCAAGGGACCTCCGCCGAGCTTCCCGCGCCCAGCCATCGGCTCCTCGTCGCGCAAGACAACGGGGAAGAATTCCCCTGTTTTGCTACAGTAAAGCATTGATTAAAATTTACATTTTCTGCCATTGCCAGATTTTATTCATATTCTATTCAGTCTGCATTGCGGAAAATATCCTGTAGTTTATCATAATTGCCATTTCAGCATTATTTCTTGCTTAAACCTTAATCTAAAGGCAATCTTGGCTTGGTTCTTGTCCAAATTGACTCCGAACAAACATTTTTAAGTGGCGCGAATTTTAATACGTTATTGCCTCCCTGTGGAAACGACCCGCTCCTCTGCGAGTGGTTATTTCTTATTAAAAATTGATTAGTCGATTTTTCCACCACATTAAACTACAAACGACTTAAAAGCGAAAGATCGAAACGATCAACTACGCAGTGGGGGTGGTGCTTGGGCAAAAAGTTGACGGGAAACCCGTAGTCATCTACTATGCTAGCAAGACGCTGGACGAGGCTCAGCGTAACTACACGATTACTGAGAAAGAGCTGTTGGTAGTAGTATTTGGCTTAAAGAAATTCAGATCTTATCTTTTGGATCCCCATGTCATCATTTACTCAGATCACACCGTTGTGAGGCACTTACTCGTGAAGGACTCGAAACCTCGATTAATTTGTTGGATCCTTCCTGTTGCAAGAATTTGATCTCGAGATTCGTGACAAGGCGGGAAAATAGAATGTGGTAGTTGACCATTTGTCTCGTCTTCTTTCTTCAGTCATCGACTCGTCTGGTCCAATCACGGAGCATTTTCCGGATGAGCATCTATTGGCCATTCATGGTCTCCCTTGGTTTGCTGATATAGTGAACTACTTTGTTACTGGGAAAGTTTCGCCAGATTGGGCGACTTCCAGGCGGGACAAGATGATTTTCGAGGACAAGTACTATATTTGAGGAGAATCGTATCTCTTCCACATTGGCAATGATCAAGTAATTCGGAGATGCATTCTTGATGATGAGGTCAATGACGTGATCTAATTCTGTCATGACCAGGCCTGCAGTGGCCATTTATCTGGGCATAAATTCGCAATGAAAATTCTCCAGTGTGGGTTCTTTTGGCCCACGATGTTCAAAGACATATAAATGTATTGTAGGGAAAGCACTCGTTGTTAGACCCTCAGCAACATGGGCCCGCGGGATATGATGCGCTTGAACCCGATACTTATGTGCGAAATCTTTGACATATCAGGAATTGATTTCATGGGTCCCTTTCTCAGATTTAACAGCTTCGAATACATCTTGTTCGCTGTTGATTATGTCTCTAAATGGATCAAAGCTATCCCCATGAGAACTAGAGATCATAAAGTTGTTCTCCAATTCATCCAGGAGAACATTTTTTCCAGATTTGGGGTTCCTAAGGCCATCATCAGCGATGGCAGGTCTCATTTCAACAATGCGCACTTCCAGTCCCTAATGAAAAACTATGGGGTGTTGCATCATATCTCGACTCCTTACCACTCCCAGACTAATGGATTGGCAGAACTGTCAAATCGAGAGATCAAGAAGATCCTTCAGGTCATTGTTCGGCTTGATAGGAAGGACTGGTCTACTCGCCATTCGGAAGCTTTGTGGGCCTATAGGATTGCCCATAAGACCCAATTAGTTATGTCTCCCTTCAAATTAGTGTACAGAAAGGCATGTCACCTTCCCGTAAAGATGGAGCATAAGGCCTATTGGGCAGTACGAAAGTGTAATCTGGATCTGATGAAGGCTGGAATACACCGTCGGTTGTAAATGAGTGAGATCGAGGAACTACACAATGCCGCGTACGAGAACTCACGTATCTACAAAGAGTGGGTCAAAGCCTTCCACGACTAGCACATTGTGCGAAAATCTTTCCACCCTATTCAAAAAGTCCGACCCGTCATCTTTTGAAAAACTTAGAACATAACAGGAGGCAACCCGTCATCTTTTGAAAAAACCTGAAATCCTTTTGACATGTCTCTTCACTGAAATCATATTGCACTTTAGGGATCATCCATTAGAATAGCCGACTCCACCTTTGGTACTTGTATCAAAGCTTGAAATTGTCTGCAACAGTCATCCTGACCCGTCCACCCACCCTTTGACCCTGTTCTAATATACGATCTATGCTGAACTCGAACCCACCTAATTTATAATGAGGACATTACAAATCGTAGGCATGGGGGGTATTAAAGTGCAAAACACTGTGAAAACCAAATCACAAAAGGATTTCATAAAAAAAAATGGAGGTTGAGGAAAAAGAAGGTCCATTTGAGAGAAAAATGAGAAAAAGGAGGTGATATCGACTAAATGTCAACAATCATAAGAAAACACCATTGTTGGGTTTTATCCTCGGCAACGGCGCCAAAATGTGATGCAATCGACAACGGTTCGTATAAAAAATTATCGTTGTTGTAGTATATGTCACAAATACAAACCATTATCGTGTCAATTTTATTTAATTACATATTTTTTACTGGTTGATTCCAGGTAGTTCGCTGAGAGGCAGTTATTTATATATATCACTCTCTAAGTCCAACATTATTCTTTAATTCCAAAAAGATCAATTTTATATACAATCATAAATAAATGAATTAATGAATAATCAATGAATGAAATAATAGCTTAATTATGTATAAAACAATTAACAAAAATGCTTGCAGACACCTAATTACAAACAAGCATCAAACACTATACTTATAAACTCTATACTATCTATTTATAACTTATAATACTAATACTTACATATATATACAATAATAAGTAATACTATATACTATACTAACTTAACTTAGTATATTAACATATAATGTAACATATATATTATGTAGAGCGACAAAAACGTCGCAGAACCTTAGGAAGACTATGTACAAAACCTAAGGCAAAAATAGGGTCTGTAGCGATGTTTATAGTGACACTTATTCTATTTACAGTGACAGATACTTCTGTCGGTAAAGCTATAAGGTTATTTATATACATATATAGCTCAAACAACATCTATACTATATATACTTAATATTTACAGTATGTATATATATATATGTATATACGCTATACATATTTACACGAACGTATACATCTTTTCTTCTTCTTTCACTTAGTTCACACTCTCTTCTCTTCTTTTCTTCCCTTAATACCCTCATTTAAGCCTTAGTTCAAAAATTAGGTTAATTTTAAGGTTGGCGGGTGGCATTTTCAAGAGATACATAGCACCCCTACGGGTGGGATTAGACCTCTACTAGGGCCACCCTAGTTCGCTATTAAGCTTCTTTAATTGTGTTTTATGCCCATTATTGGGCTTAATCAAGCCCTCGCATAGTGCATGGCTCCTAGTCACACACCACACACCAACATCACACATCAATGCCATGCCATAGCCATAACATGCTCAGAATATGCTCAGGGAAAGGGGTAAGGGGTTTGCTCGCACCTAGAACGTGACGACTGAATAGCCCTTAGAAGAAAATCAACTTATAGCGCTTTAGGCACTCTTCGCCACACGATGTGGCATAATGTTTAGCATTACCTAGCGCTGGAATCCCAGTGTAGCCGTGCATAATTTAGGATTTTGGCCCTCGATTTGAGGATCATAAATTATTCAAATTAAAAATTAAATTATATAATAATAAAGTATTTACATGGTACTATAGAATTGTACAATTAATTTAGAAATTTAATTATATTTACTATCTAAATAAATTAGTTAAAGTCTACAGTTTATACATACTGTTTTGTAGGTTTTATTTCTAAGTATAAATTAGTGAATATATGGTCTAATTGACCTTATACAGTATTAATATACATATTAAGATATTTAATAAATATTTTTATTGAATTTTACAACATTTATTTCGATTTTATTTACATTTAAATAGCTTATTTTGAGCTATTTTATATATAAATTAGATATAACTAATATAATACATTATAAATATAGTTAAATTAGCTTAATTTACATAAAATATACAGTATAAATTAGTTTAGTTTTAACTTAAATTACAAATTTATTTTAATTTAATCTAATAACTTAACTAGTAACTTAATAAATTAATTATTTATTCTGTATATATAATTAAATTATGGTACAGGGTTCCTAATGTACATAATATGCATATAAATACGTATGTATAGTATCAGTACTAAATATATTTATTTATAGGATTTATTAATTTATATAGCTTATTAGTACATATAAATTAGTATAATTAATAAATAGTTATATAATTAAGCTATGTACAGGTGGAGTTAACTTAGATACTTAAGGTACATTAGATAGTATATTCATAAGTTAATTATACTTTATATATATCTATTTTACAATATTTACATATATAGCTTACTATATACCATACATCTATAAGTATTTACATATATACAATGGATTTTTAGGTATTTTTAGGTTTTTTTTCACTTTTTATGGGTTTTGTATATTTTGTGGAGATAGGGAATGAGAAGGAAAGAGAGGGATGAGAAGAATGGAGATGGGGATGAGAAGAGTGGAGATGTTTTTGGTGTTTTGATAGTTTAGTTCTTTTATTAAATTCCATGGTATACTGAATCGTAGATTGGTATATTAAGATCTAATTCCTAGAGTTGCACCTTAGTAGGGCATCTTGAAGGTTACATCTGACCTAAATAACTGATTTGATCCGTAAGGTTTTGCTAAGGTACTAGCAAAAGCTATGCATGGGGGTATGATGGGCCCACCATCATAAGAGCTACTAACTAGTTTTGGTCTTAAAAAGGTAATAAAAGCACCTACATATCCATCAGAGGGTCCTAAATGCTTGATGTTCTATTTTGTGAAGAAAAGATCAAACCATGGTTATTTCTACAATTTTAACAATATTTCACAACTACAGAATAACCACAGGATATTCCAAGGGCTAATTGAAGGTTAAATAATCATAAATGTCTAAAAAGTGGGTTCATGCAGACAGAAACGAATTTTCACTAGTTTTGAGAATTAAATGACATTTGAAACCCTAAAAATAGACCTACTTAATTAACTGAGGTTCTGTCAGGATAAAATTCACATAAACCTTCTATAAATCATAGAAAAATATTCTATAAGGTTTAGTATCTTTGATTTAACTATTGGAACCCATTTTGACCTAAAATAGAGTCTCAGATAGGTAGTTACCCTAATTTAGGTTTCTACATAGTTTATCAAGTTAAAATTAGTCAAAACCTAAATCTGACTTCACCGTCAGATTCCTTGAGTCGAAATTAAGTTTGTAACAAAATTTGGGCCCAATCAGAGATCACCTTAACATAGTTTGCATTCTAGTCCAGACATAGTCTTTTTATCACACAATGGGGCTTAACATTTTGAATTCTTTAAAAATAGGTCTCTGCTGCCATTGGTGTGAACACGTTGAGCTCCGGTGAGATTCGAGCAAGATTTTCTCGCTTGATTCTCCACCAAACAATCCCAAATTTGAATCAGAGATTTCTTGTGAAATTCCCTTCCAAATGAGACCGATCTTGGATCCCAACTCCTTCCCAAAAGCTCATGCAAACTCTTTGAAAGAAGGGTATCTGGCTCATGCGAAAAGCATGGAGTTCGCAAGCTTGCTTCCAAGCTTAGAACTCCATTCTATGGCCTATACATGATCCTCCTTAGCGAGTTTTGGTCGGAGAAAACCTTCTCTCTCCCTTCTCCAGCCACCTCCGTACTTTGCTCCAGCGATTCCCCTCTGCTCTCCTCTTCTGGCTATCTAACCATCAAATTGGATGGCTGACCAGCTTCCCCTCTTCCTCGCGGTCATTACTAGCCAAAGTGTAAATGACTTACCTGTCTTCGTCCTCGTCGCCACCTCATCGTCCTCTTCTCCTTCTCCAGCTCCGGTCAAGCCACGATTGGAGCTCTCCGGCTCTCCTCCTCACCCCTAAGACCCTCTACCTTCTCCTCTACTTCCCTACATCACCTTTCCCTCATTCACACTCCAAATCAACCTCCAACACGATCGCTATGCCTCCATCTTCTTCCGCTCAGGCGAAGCTTCGGCAACGCTTCCCCACCACTCCACTGCACGAAACTTCGTTGCTCCACCTCCACGAGCTTCACCCCATTCAATAGAGTAAAAGCTCTCTAGTTATTGAGGCATTCACCCTCTCCATAGCTCCACTGAAAAACCCATCACCAGCCTCTGTCCCCAACTTCCGCCGACCACCACACTCACTCCCACACTAAAGGGACACCGCTATCATCTTCGCCGCACTCCAGTGAACCTCTTGAACTATTTTGACAAGTCCAAGAGGTTGTATTCTCTATTTCAGGTAGTTCACTGGGCCTCCGCCACTGCATCATCCCTCCAGCTTCATACGTGGTGCTCTAACCATGATTGCCCTAGATCTCATTCCCAGGTGGCGCGGGTGACCTCCAGGAACAATCCCAGGCCTTCAATTGGGGACGTCGAACTCAGCCACTACCCCAATTCGATTAAGAAGCACCAGCTGCTACGCAAAGAATTGGAGCGGGTGGGATAGTCCCACCTCATGAGTGGCTAAAGCTCGCGTAGGAGATAAATTGATTTTGTGATCTTCGCTGGTTGCCTCTGAGAGCACCGGGGTGAGGTCTTGCTCGCACGCTCCATCGCACGTGCCCTCGCCCATGCTCAAGCCACGCAGGTCTGGGCATGGGTCCGATGACTCAGATCTGTTTGGGTTTCTGAGAGAGAAAAGAAGAAGAGAGAGAGGGGAGGTTTTGCCCTTTGCGCCTCTGCTCTCAACACCTAGTCTCTGAGAGGCTTTCGTGCCTCTGTGTTGTGCTTGCGCCTCTCACTAAGGCTTGAAGGAGAAGAGAGGCTTTGCCTCTGTTGCTGGTTCTAGGCTACTGTTGTAATATTGAGATACTAACTGACGTGGAAATTGGTTGATCTTCGCTATTCAAACATTTCAAATAATTGTGGTTAAATTGTCAAGGGTTAATTTGGTGATTCAAATCACCATTTTAACCCATTATTTTTGCACATTATTACTTGAATTATTGATATATCATTCTTGAATAGTTCTGAATCAAGTTTTGGTTGCAATTGCTTATATATTTTACTTAGAATTGTGATTTTGAGATTGATTTGCTACTTGCTCCCTACGTTCGACCTAGATTTCCATTGAAGCATAAATTCTATTTGTTTTCGCGCTTTATTGGCTATACTGCGACGTATCATTTTTAAACCCTGATTCAGAGTGAACAACAGCAGGAGGCAAGTGACAAAGGGAAAGAAATGGTCTCTGTCACCGACCACCGAGGAAGGGGGAAGGGAAGCTGAGGGAATAGACGAAGGGATTGGCTCATGGAGGAGGGAGTCGATGGTGTGCGTAGGAAGTTGGGGATGGACTTAAGTAGCCAATAGAGTGATTGTGGTTGCCGTGGAGGTGCGATTAAACAATTAGGGCTGGGGTGGCTGTGATGAAGGGAGAGAGGCATGCGAAGTTTCAATCCAAATCACAGTCGTTGGATGAGATCTAGAGGGGAAGGTGATCACATGTACCGATCCGTGCGAAGCTTCGATTGTAGCTGGGCCTTAGGATCAAGAGAGCGAGCAAGAGATAACCAAGATTGAGGAAGTTCATGGTGTGAACAATGCACCCGCCTGCTGCAGATTTTCCGCGTTGGATGAGATCTTCATTGCAGTCTTTTCCGTAGAGTAGAAGGTACACGTGGTGCTCCCCTGGCCGGGAGAGTCCCCCATGGTAGTCCTACACCTAGTCAACCACCCAGGGTCACTGTCGAGATGTAGCGGTGATTACGGCACGCATGATAAGCGCACGGGTAGCTACCCTGCACTGACACGCGATCACTCATTTCCGCTAGCTGGTACGCTAAGTACAACACGGAACAGTATAGGGCTTTGCCCTCTCAGAACAGGGGTCTCGCCCCTCCACAGTCTGTGCACCCTTGTTTTACTACCCTGGTTTGCCCAAAGGGCCAAAAAAAGTCAGTGTAAGTTGGCTAGCTTGACCCCGGGCCCCGTGGGGTGGCTAGCTCCCTCCCTACACTAGTAGCTTGCCTCGGTACTGCGTATGCGAGGCCGACAGGAATTAGCGCAGAGTGGCCAATCCTAACACTGGGTCACAACCCAAGGGAGGCTAGCTCCGCTCTATACTAAAAGGGGACAATTTCTCTCTTTGGTACCACGTACACAAGGACTAGCATGCTTCCCGTCTACCATTCCATATTCTATTTATTCGTAGGAGTTCTACTCCTAATTCCCTGAAGGGTTCATGCTCACCTCATTTATCTAGATCTAGATCTCATCTTTCATAATTTATTTCTCATCCATATACAGGGAGCTTTTGTTTTCATGATGCAATTCTCAATACATGCAACTGGTGGTTCCACAGGAACTTATTCATTAAATATAGGCAACTCATATTCTAACAGGCAACTCGTAATTATAATACAGGTATTTGCTAGCAATTTATCTTAATCACACATGCTAGTAAGCATTCAATACAAACAGGTTCATTCATTTCTCTACCCTAGGGTTCATTCCACATCCTAGAGTTCCATTCGGCTATTTCAACCAAGCACATTCTTATTTAAACGTTAATAACTGAATTAAACCACTCTACCAGGTATAACGAGAGGAATGGGGGCCTGTGTCGCAGATCTCGTCACCTCCGCGGGCCTCGAACACGCTAATGGCCAGTAACCTGTACCAGCGACCAATTACATTAGACAAGGTCAAAATAGTAGATACTCAACACGAAAACGTAGAGGAACTCGAGTGGAATCATTTGAGAAATCCGATTCCGTTTGGGCCTTAAACAGGCCAAAAATGTGGTTCCTGATCAAAATCAGACGTCTGGGATTTTTCCCCGATGTCTTAAAAGATGACAAACTCACCTTATGTTCTTTGTAGATGATTTAGACGTCCAGACTCCCTTTGCGGCCATTTGGGAGCGGTTCCAGACATCTGACAAGGTCTTCGATCGTCTTGAAGCACCTCAGGACGTTTGGTGATGTGATCAGACGTCAAAAAGTGCCTGGGAAAGTGCACCACGTGCCTTCCCAAAGTCTGCTCTGCGTACAAAGGTCACAGGAACCAAATCTGTCCCACATCTCCTGCGCTGAGATACTCTGCATAGCGGAGATCAGCACAGGAATGTACATACCTCGCGCAACTCGTGTTTTTAGACGTCCGGCCTTAGCTCCAGACGTCCAGGTGCCTCGCCGGACTTCTGCTCCCACTCCAGATGTCTGATACTAGAAAACTTCTAGTATCAGGTCCTGCTCGTAGCTCACTCCGCTCTTGCCTCCGCCCACGGCAGCAGCTCCAGCTGCTGCAGGAGCTTGGATAGCCCCCCACCGACGTCCTTCACACGCGCACGCACCCACCGCCGACCGTGCGAGCTCCATCGGGCTCCCGAAGATCCTTCGACCTTCCACGCTCTCTTCCTTCCTCTCTCTCGTTCTCCCTCGCTCGCCCCCTCTCGCAGCTCACGTCTAGGCTTTCCGTAGCCCACAAGAAACTCGAGGTGGTGGTGGCTGTGGTGTGAGGGGTGGTGAGGAGAAAGGAGGGGGGTATATATATATATATAGGATAGGGTTTATGGTTTGGGTAAGGTTGCAGGGAGAAAGAAGGAAGGGCCTCTACGCGTCGCTCGCACGTGGTGGGCAAAGCGCAGAACGAAAATTTCTACTTTCAGATGTCTAGACAGACGTCTGACTGAAACTTCAGACGTCTTAAAAGGCTAAAGGGTAACGGGTCATTACATCATAACAAACTTAAAGGAAGCTTCGTCCCCTAAACTTGAACGAGCTAGGGTGCGGAAAAAGGAACATAAAACACATAACAAACTTAAAGAGGACCGAAGTAGGTCCAAAAAGACGTACCCTCAAAAAGCTCTATGTACCGCTCTCGCATCACCGTTCTCAGGCTCCCAGGTCGCCTCCTCGTACCATTGGCTTCTCCATAGGGCCTTCACCAGTGGTACCCACTTCCATCTCAGACTCTGGATGACTCTGTCTAGTATCTGCATTGATCTCTCGGGGTAGGTTAGGTCATCACCCACCTCGACGCTCTCGTGGCTCAGAACGTGACTAGGATCAGTGACATACTTCCTGACGTTGGACACATGGAACACGTCACGCACTCCAGAAAGCTAGGGAGGAAGGGCAAACCGGTAAGCAACGGGTCCCACCCGCTTTAGGACCTCAAAGGGCCCCACAAACCTTAGCACAAGCTTCCCTTTCACCCCAAAACACTACAGGTCCTTCATGGGTGAAACATGGAGAAAGACGTCATTCCCAACCTCGAACTGCAGCTCTCTACGTTTCTGGTCAGCGTAACTCTTCTGCCTACTCCTGATAGTGTGGAGTTGTCTGTGAATCTGCTCTATCACCTCTTGACTCTGCCGGGTCAGCCTGGGGCCAACCTCCCACTTGGTCCCCACCTCAACCAAACTCAAGGGTGTAGTACACCTTCGTCTGTACAGAGCCTCGTAAGGTGCCACATCGATGCTTGAGTGGTAACTGCTATTGTATGCAAACTCTGCCAGGGAAAATACTCCTCCTAGGAGCCCCTCTAGTCTATCACACAGACGCGAAAAAGGTCCTCAAGTGTCTGTTTGGTGTGCTCTGACTGTCCGACCGTCTGAGGATGGCAAGCGGTACTGAACCTCGAACGTGTCCCCAAAACCTGCTGAAACTCAGCCCAGAACTGGAACATAAAATGGGTATCCCGATCGGATACGATCTCACGTGGAACTCCGTGCGGGCACACCACATCTCGGATGTATCTCTCTGCTAACTACGCTGGTTTTAAGGTGACTCAGATTGGCAGAAAACATGCCATCTTTGTCATCCCGTCTACTATCACCCAGACTGCATCGCATCCCCACTGGGTAATTGGTAGACCCACCACCAGGTCCATGGTGATGCTCTCTGAAAACGGCAAACCGCGGTGCTGCCTTGTGTTTACTATAGTACAGTCGTTATAGTATAAGACAAGACAACTACGGTTGTCATTACAATAGATTTTTTTTAACTCGGAAATAGTTTTCCCGAGGTTGAACTCAGGGAGCTACTGGAATTCTAGAAGTACAAAGTTTCTCTATTGGATTACAAAAATAAGAGAGAGAGAGGGGGGAGAGAGAGAGAGAATTTTTTGTCTTGGCTTCTTCTTCTTCTCTTCTTCTCTCACGGCTGTGCCTTCTTCTTTCTTATTTTTGTGCTTTCTATCTTCTTCCCTCTTCTTTCTTCTTCTTCTTCTTTCTTCTCTTTTCTTCCTATTTCTTTCTTTCTCTTTCTTTCTCTTTCTTTTTCTCTGGCGGCCAAGTCTTCTTCTTCTGCTCGTCCTGTCTTCTTCTCTTCTCTTCAGCTGCAGAGTCTTCTTCTTTTCTTCTTCCTTCTTCTTTGCTTTATCTCCTCTAGCCGCTGCTCAGCCGTCGTCTGATGTAGTGGTCAGACGACTTAACTGCAGGTCTGCTACAGTGCTTCTCTTCTTCTCCTTCCTTTCTTCCTTCACCGCTTCTTCTTCTGCTCCTGCACACTCACACAACTGGTCAGAGAAAAACCTACCCCTACCCTTCCCCGCGTCTCTCTCTTTCTCACATTTCTCTCATAGGATCGCTCTCCCAGAGTCGGGTATTCGGGTACAGGTATCACCCCCGGGACCAGGCCCACAGGCGTGCGGAGGTGGGCGAGGTGTGCGCAGTGTCGGGTATTCGGATCCTGCCCAGACCCGCGAGGCGTGAGTGCGGGTGAGGGCGAGCGCGTGGCGTGCACGTGCGTGAGGGACCTGACCCCTGTGTTCAAAGGGGAATAGCCTCGAACACTTTACAATTTATGTGTGGGCACTGAGCCACGCACTTCCAAGGTGGGACTAAAGTCCCACCTCCCGACTGGCGTCCACAGGCGAGGAGGCTGCAGGCAATTGCAGCAACTCGTGAGGGGTTTGCCTTAGCTACAGACCTGGGAGTCTTCGCAGAGACACTCCGGGCTACCTGGGACCAGCGCCTGGGCGAGATCGAAGCTGCAGCTACAGGTGAAGGAGCTTCACCTGCCTAGCAATGGCAGCGAAGGGGGCGTGACCTGAAAGAAGGAATACGGCCTCTCGGCCCAGTCAGAAGATGCAGGGAGCTTCGCCGGAGTGCGACGAAGCCAGTGCGGGTGGTGGCGAGGCGTGAGGCGGTGTATGGCGGTAGCCCTAGGTGGGACTGTAGTCGGAAAAATGGGTCTGTTCAGGGGGTCGTTGTGGAGGTGTGTAATGGCAGTGGAGGGGCAGAGGGTGTTTGGTGAGGTGAGGCGGAGCTTTTGGTGCAGTTGGCGAGTCGTATGGGGTTGTGGGATGATGGGAACAACTCGCCGGAGAGTGGCCGGAGGTGGGGAAGATGAAGGTGGTCAGGCGTGGGCGTAGAGCGATCAAGCAAAACAAGTTGGGGAAAAGAAAGAGGGGAGGAAGGGAAATAATTGTTACTTACCTACAGGGACGAAGGGGGGCCAGAGCGGCAGGCAGCCGTACCGATTGTCACTAGAGAAGAAACACCCAGAGGGAGAGAGTGGCGGTGAGGAAGAGGGCAGGAGGCGCGCGCTTGGTGCAGCGCGACGAGGGGAGATCAGGTGCAGGTGACTCTGCTGCTGGTATTGCAGCAGAGTGACGAGAAGGAGGAGGAGGAGCAGCCGAAGCTGGTGGGTTCCTGTCGGAGTGGGGAGAGAGGAAGGGATGAGGTATTCTCCGTCAAGACCAAGCTGGGAGAAACAGCTGGCGACGCTGGTCTTTATAAAGGCAGTGGCGGAGGGGCGGACACACACTGGCGACGTGCGTCCCCCGCCGGAGTATGGTCGGAGACGAGACCCATACCTTCCGCGCGTTCGCACGGAAGGTGTGGGCGTCGTCAGGTGGCATGGCCGAGTCCCTGCGATAGCAGACATCGTAGGGAACTCCGCGTTCTCTTGGCAGGACGTTGCCTCACCCTGCGCGACGCCATGCTCTGCGCAAAGTCGCCGGAGCATGGCGCTGCGCAGAGACTTGCAGGAGGGACCAAAATGCAAAGAACGACGAGGAAATTAGGGGCCAAAATGCAAGGGTTTCAAAAGTTGAGGGTCAAAAAGTAAATGATGAGGACGAAATTACAAAGTCGATCAAGGAGGTCTCTTCTTAGGCTCAAGTTTTTATGCATGAATAGATTGGACCTAAGGATTTTAATCGTGAATTTTGTTTCTAGGTCAGACCATGTTTGACCGACCAATTTACGTAAAAATTCAAATTAAATCATTAATTGGGCATGGTTCTCAATGTAGGTCAAAATGGGTTTCTAAGGCCAAATTGAAGGTTCTAAACCCTAGAGATTATTTTTCTATGAATTTTAGAGGGTTTAGTTGATTTTTACCCTACCTCGAACCTCGTGAATTGAAGTTGATTTGTTTTAGGGTTACAGAATGTCATTTAATTCCTTGGAGTTGTTGTAGCCCTTGTTGGATCAGATCATCCCACTTTCCTTCTTATTTGTTTGTTTGACCTGTGTTTGGACCCTGAGTTACCCTGTTTGCAGATTGTGTTGGTGAAATTTCATTTTTACCCCTTATGACTTGTTTTCTTCTTAAACTCGGAATTCTCTGAGTTAAGTCTTTCTTTTAGTTATGTAGGAGCTTTTTCTTGCATACCTAGGTTAGATTGTGTTAGTTAGGGTTCATGATGAGATTCTCATCACTCTCCCACTTCCACTCTGGCACAGGAAGTGGCTGTAATGGTCCTGCAGACCTCTGATGCTCGGCCTCCACCTGCTGGCATACTAAACACTGTTGCACAAACTCACCAACATCTCGCTTCATCCTTCTCTACCAAAAGTCGCGTCTCAGATCATGATACATCTTTGTATTCCCAGAATGTATGGTGATCCTAGACCTGTGCGCCTCAACCAGGAGCTCTCTCACCAACTCCTCGTCCCTAAGAATGCATAAGCGTCTCCTCATGTGCAGTATCTCGTCTGTAAAGGAAAAGTCCCCTGGGTCCCCTGATAGTACTCTGTCCCGCAGCGTCTATAAGTACGGATCTGTCATCTACCCTACGATGATGTAATCTATCAGCTCTGGTCGCATCTGTCACGTCACTGTCACTGCCCCACAATGCCCCTGTGACTCCCGGGGTCGCCAACTGCCTAACTCCTCCATAAGCCTCCAACTCTACGCTTGTAGACTAGCCAAGTGGGCAGGCACCTTCTGGCTCAAGGCATCAGCCACCACATTGACCTTCCCTGGATGGTAGGAGATGCTGCAGTCGTAGTCCTTCAGGAGCTTTAACCAACGTCTCTTTCTCATGTTAAACTCCTTCTGGTCAAACAAGTACCTGAGGCTCTTATGATATGTGAAAATCTCAAAAGTCTCACCGTAAAGGTAGTGCCTCCATGTCTTCAGCGCGAAGACAACAGCTGCCAGCTCTAAGTCATGGGTAGGCTATGCTCATAGGGCTTCAGTTGCCGCGAAGCGTAAGCGTCAATGTGATCCCACTGCATGAGCACACCCCCTAACCCCTGCAACGAAGAGTCTGTGTAGACCACAAAACCTCCATTGCGTCCGAGATGGTAAGCACAGGAGCCAAAGTCAGTCTCTCCTTCAACTTCTGAAAACATGCCTCACACTCATCTGTCTAGGCAAAGGGCGCGTCTTTCCGAGTTAGCTGGGTCATAGGACATGCAATATGCGAGAATCCTCTGATAAATCGTCGATAGTAACCTGCTAGTCCCAAAAAGCTACGTATCTCTGTCACTGTACGTGGCCTCTCCCACCTGAGTACGACCTCAACCTTGGCTAGGTCCATAGCCAAACCATCCCCTGAGATCACGTGGCCTAAGAAAGTCACCTGCCTCAACCAAAACTCGCACTTGCTGTACTTGGCATACAGCCTGCATTGCCTCAAAGTGTCCAGAATCATCCGTAGATGCTGTCCTTGCTGTGCCTGATCCCACGAGTAAACGGGTACGTCGTCGATGAATACCACCACAAACTGATCTAAGTACGGCTTGAAAACCTGGTTCATCAAATCCATAAAAGCAGCGGGGGCGTTGGTCAACTCAAACTGCATGACCAAGAACTCGTAGTGCTCGTACCGGGTACGGAAAGCTGTCTTGGAGACATCAGTCTCCTTGATCCTCAACTAGTGGTAGCCTGACCTCAGATCTATCTTGGAGAACACTACGGCATCTCGCAACTAGTCAAAAAGGTCGTCAATCCTTGGCAGCGGATACTTGTTCTTGGTGGTGACCCTATTCAGCTGTCGGTAGTCAACACAAAGTTGTAGGGTACCATCCTTCTTCTTCACAAACAACACAGGGGCTCCCCACGGGGACGCACTGGGCCTCACAAAGCCCTTCTCCAATAGGGACTGTAGCAGTGACTTGTGCTCTTATAGCTCAAGTGGTGCCATCCGGTATGGTGCAGTAGAAATGGGGCCGGTCCCCAGTACCAATGAGATCTCAAACTCGATCTCACACTCGGGCGGTAGTCCTGGCAGCTCCTCTGGAAACACGTTGGGGTACTCGCGAACCACTCGAATACTTTGAAAGTCAGCCACGGGGCTAGGCTCTGCCACTACATAAGCTAAAAAGCCCTCACACCCCTGGCTCAAAAGCCTCGCTGCCTGAAGTGAAGAGATGCATCTGAAACCTCTGTCCACCAGCTGTCCGTGAAACTCAAAAGGAGGCAACTCCGGAATGGAGAAAAATGATCTTCCTCTCAAAATGGTCCATCAGGACGTGATAGGCGAACAACCAGTCCATCCCAAGTATCACGTCGAAATCCTCCATCTGGATCATAATTAGATCAGCAGGGAGGTTGTGGCCCCCCTATGCTGACCTCGCAGTCCGTGTAGACCTCCTTGGCTATAATAGCTGGCTACCTGGGCCTCTGATCACAAACAGATCCCCTAATAGAGTGCTACTGGACCCCAAACTAGCGATAAACTTGTGGAGCAAAGAAGTACGTTGTACCAGAAACAAGAGAAAAAACGTAATCCAAAAAGGCAAGTAATCGTAACCATACTTGCCACCACAGAAATTGAAGCTCTGGCGTCTCCGTGAGTGAAGGCGTTGGGATGCCTCTCAGTCTTGGGTGCAGGCAAAACAGCCAAGCCCAAGGCTAGGTGGGTGACAGCTGGTCAGTATCCTCCTCGTGGCTAGTGGCTGCGGCCACCAGCTCGGCCTCCAATACTTTGTGCTGGGAGCATCTGGTATGCCTCAGTCTTAAAGGGACAGTCCCTCCTCAAGTGGCCCGGCTGGCCACACTGATAGCAGAGAGGGACACGGCTTCCTCCCTCAGTTTGTCCCTGCTGGTGACTGGGTGGGGGTCTGATGTTGACAGCTGGTCCCTGTCTGGGGCCCCCAAAGTTCACTGGTGACCCCACAGAATGACATGGCTCTCCTGTAGGCGCTGCGTGCCTCCTCTCCCGACGGCCCTAAGAGTATGTCTGCTGGTAGGGCCTCCTCTGATCTCCCCTGACTCGCCTGGCGCTACGGTGACTCTGCCGTCCCACGGAAGGCTCCCCCTCCACACCCTCGGAAGGAACATGAGGGGGCGGTGGAGTAGGCGGAAGTTGAAATTCTTCTCGGATGACCTCTCGAATCAACTGGATGAGGTCCTGGGACTGGATGCTCAGGAGGAGAGACGGGGCAGCATTGATCCCAAGCCTGACACATCTACCCCTCCGACCTCGTCCACGGCCACGTTCACGGCCTGCCTTAGGAACTCTAACGAGGCATCTCCTGCAAGGAGACGCGAAAGATAGAACAAGAGTATCAACGATATTGGATTACATCGAGAGAAGACTTGGAAACGAATATCAAAATGGTACGTTGTGGTGGCTATCCTAGTTCTATGCATGTGAGTGGTTATTCTTAAGCCAATTGGTTCACTTCTTGGGACGACCTTGCTCTGATACCATCTTGTTATGACCTGGTTCCCGGATCCCTACAGGACCCGAGATCGGCTCACCTCGACTAATCCCAAGACCTAGTTGTCCAACAAGAAATAAAAAAAAAGTAGGAAAGTAAACCACATTCACATATTCATTATAACTAAGCAATAAAAATGTACAAAGTAGTAAAGGAAAGTAAAACTGTTATTCCATTATATACCACCACAACAACAGAATAACAGAAACAAAAGTAAACAGTAGAGACAATAGTAGCTAAAAGTCTGATACTCACTACAACAGTAAGGGGAACAATGAGAAAGTGCTGAAACTATGGCTCGACTCGACTGGGCCCAACACCCTTCGCAGTAGAAAGCTCGGGCTGCTCAACTCCTGGTCCTGAACAGTGTTATGAAAAGACAGAGTCAGCCAACGCTGAGTAGAGTGGTATTTACATTATTTAAGTGCAAGCACAATAAAAGCAACAGTAGGTTTATTTCTCATTTCTCCTTATCTCATTTATGTGATTCCATTCCATTTATTTCTCAAGTATCTAGGTATTTCTTGATCTTGCATGTTGCTCGTGGGAACGATCTTGAGTGCAGTCTTTTCCGTAGAGTAGAATGTACACATGGTGCTCTCCTAGCCGGGAGAATCCCCCATGGTAGTCCTACACCCAGTCAACCACCCCAGGGTTACTGACGAGACGTAGCAGTGACTACGGCACGCATGATAAGTGCACGGGTATCTACCCGGCACTGACATGTGGTCAGTCGTTTCCGCTAGCTGGTACGCCAAGTACAACACGGAACAGTATAGGGCCTTGCCCTCACAGACCAGGGGTCTCGCCCTTCCACAATCCACGCACCCTCGTCTTACTACCCCGGTTTGCCCAGAGGGCCAAAAAAAGTCAGTGTAGGTTGGCTAGCTTAACCCCTGGCCCCGTGGGGTGGCTAGCTCCCTCCTTACACTAGTAGCTCACCTCGGTACTGCGTACGCGAGGGCCGACAGGAGTCGCTGTAGAGTGGCCAATTGTAACCCCGGGTCACAACCCAAGGGAGGCTAGCTCTGCTCTACACTAAAAGGGGACAATTGCTCTCCTTGGTACCACATACACAAGGACCAGCACACTTCCCATTTACCATTCCATATTCCATTTATCCGTAGGAGTTCTACTCTTAATTCCCCATAGGGTTCATGCTCACCTCATTTATCTAGCTCCAGATCTCATCTTTCATAATTTATTTCTCATCCATATACAGGTAGCTCGTGTTTTCATGATGCAATTCTCAATACAAGCAACTGGTGGTTCCACATGTACTTATTCATTAAATACAGGCAGTTCAAATTCTAACAGGCAACTCGTAATTATAATACAGGTATTTGCTAGCAATTTTTGTTAATCACACATGCAAGTAAGCTACTTAGTACAAACAGGTTCATTCATTTCTCTACCTTAGGGTTCATTCCACATCCTAGAGTTCCATTCGGCTATTTCAACCAAGCACATTCTTATTTAAATGTTAATAACTGAATTAAATACTCTCCCGGGTATAACAGAAGGAATGGGGGCCTGTGCTGTAGATCTCGTCACCTCTGCAGGCCCCGAACATGCCACTGGCTGATAATCTGTACCAGCAACCAATTACATTAGACGAGGTCAAAATAGTAGATACTCAACACGAAAACGTAGAGGAACTCGAGTGAAAAACAATGATACTTCGTTTGTGGAAATCTGATTCTGTTTGGGCCTTAAACAGGCCAAAAATGTGGTTCCGGATCAAAATCAGACATCTGGGACTCTTCCCAAATGTCTTAAAAGACAACAAACTCACCTTATATTCTCTGTAGCTGATTCAGACGTCCAGACTCCCTCTGCGGCCATCTGGGAGCAGTTCCAGACGTCGGACAAAGTCTCCGGCCATCTGGAAGCACCTCAGGACGTTTAGTGATGTGATCAGACGTCCAAAAGTGCCTCAGAAAGTGCATTGCATGCCTTCCCAAAGTCTTCCCTGCATACAAAGGAAGTAGGAACCAAATCAGTCCCACAGCTCCTACGCTGAGATACTCTGCATGGCGGAGATCAACGCAGGAACGTACATAACTCGTGCAACTCGTGTTTTCAGACATCTAGCCTTAGCTCCAGATGTCCAGGTGCCTCGCCAGACGTCTGCTCCTCACTCTAGACGTTTGATACTGGAAAACTTCCAGTATCAGGACCTACTCGCGCCTTCGCCCACAGCGGTAGCTCCAGCCGTTGCCGGAGCTTGGACAACTCCCCGCCAACGTCCTCCATGCACGCATGCACCTGCTACTGCCGTGCGAGCTCTGCCGAGCTCTCGAAGGTCCTCCGACCTTCCACTCTCTCTTCCTTCCTCTCTCTCATTCTCCCTTGCTCACCCCCTCTCGCCTCTCCCGTCTAGGCTCACCGTAGCCGCACAAGAAACTGGAGGTGGTGGTAGTTGTGGGGTGATGGGTGGTGAGGAGAAAGGAGGGGGGTATATATATATATATATAGGATAGGGTTTAAGGTTTGGGTGAGGTTGCGGAGAGAAAGAAGGAAGGCCCTCTACGCAACCCTCGTGCGTAGAGTGCAAAGCGCAGTACAAAATTTCTACTTTCAGATGTCCAGGAACGTGTCTAGACGTCTGGATAGAAGTCTGACTAAAACTTCAGACGTCTTAAATGGCTAAAGGGTAATAGGTCATTATAGGACCTTATTTATGACATGGTAGAGCATTTATGGCAAGGCCCATAAGTGGTGAGGAAGTAATGCAGAGCTGACCCTAAGTCTTACAAAGTGGTCCTTAGTGGCTTACAAGTAAGTCCCTAGATGCTTGAAATGTGAATAAAAGTTATGTACTAAGGACCTAGATGTAATGTGATGATGCGAGGTCTAATGATTCCCAAATGCTAGCAAGTTTTTATTAATGCTTAATTGAATAGTTAAGAAGTTGATTTCACTTTTGATTTGAAGTTTTAAACTCAATTATGTGTTTAATTTGCAATTGGATCATCATTTCACATTAATGAATAGAATATCTTATTTAACGACCTAATTTCACGTTTTTAACACAAATTTGATGTTTTAGGTCTTTTTCACTATTTCACACACTTAACTCTTTTCATGTGTTAATTTAGTAGTGTTTAACCAAGTTTCTAGCTTAACTTGGGCATTTTAGCTATGATGAGCCACACCTCATCACTGATCCATACCTGCAATTTTGGTTCCTTAACTGCTATTGATTATAGCACCTGCTTGTATTTGTATTTGCACCCATATGCAGTTGTTGCTGCTGCTCTACCTGCCTGATCCATACTAGAAATTTTGGTTCCTTGCCTGTTGTTGGCTACAGCACCTGCTGTTATTTCTATCTGCACTCATACGCAGTTGTTGCTATTGCTCCACCTACCTGATCCATACCACCATTGTTGGTTCGTTGGTTGCTATTGGCTACACCTCCTGCTATTATTTGTAGCTACACCCATATGCAGTTGTTGATGCTGCTCCACTGTACTAATCCACCAATTTATGCATTACAATCATATTGTTGAGCAGATCTTGGAAGCAGTTGACATTTATCTTCTTTTCCACCAATTTCTGCAATTGGTTTCTACGGAATTGCTACACATGTTCCCCCTTCTATTCTTAGTTGTGGAGTAGGTTGGTACACAAATGTCAAGTGTTGTTTGTAATGGATATGGGTTTATGAACTCTCTTCAATACTATAACATCAATATTTCTCATTTTGCAACCATACAGGTAGCTTATGTAATTGTTTTCAAATGTACTTCACCTCAAGGGACACTTACGAAGTTAGCATTGTACAATGCAATTAACAATCCACGCATCTTCCCTATTTCCAATATGAACGTCTGCTTATTCCTACTTCATTAATTATGCTTATCTCTTGCACACATGTTTACCCATATGAATGACTTCACTTATCGTTGACGGTCATAACATAATTTTCATAGCATCCCATTAAATTGTTATCTTCAAAGAATAACTACTTAACTCAAATATTCCAATTGGTTGCAAATATTCGCATTATGTCAAGTCCTCGTACCCAATGTTTCATGCAAATAATATTAAAGTCCTAATTTCGAATGTTCAAATCAATCATTATTTCGAACGTTCAAATTAATCATAATTTTCAATGTCTAAGATTTATTTTCCTTCTTATTTTTTACTTATTTCCCACAAATTTCTACATCACCTACACCTTTATTTGCATATTTTATTAAACAAGGGGCAAAATGGACTTTTTCCATCTTTCCAACTAATTTCTCCTATTGACTTGACACATCAACTACCAACCAATCCTACAAAACAATCCCTTCCAACCTAACCAAACAAGGGATGGGATCATCTAATCCCATGTCCTCCCCCAACTCAAACTAAACAATAATCATCACAATCCTACGTACACAATTTACAATCTCTTAAAACCAATCCCTGCAAACAAACAGTGCCTTTGGGGGTATGGGTTTCTAGGGCGTTAACACATGTTCTTCGGTGAACAGTGTCAGGTGCAATTGCAGGTCTTTTGGAAATTCTGCACATAAATCCTAAGGTCTAAAGGGGTAGAAGAATTGCAAGGGAACCCATAAGTGAAAAGAAACATATCATCGAGATCCAAAAGTCTTACAAATGGGTCCCTAACAGCTTTCAAATTGATCCCTGTGAGTTTAAATGTGAATAAATGTGAATGAAATAAGAACTATATGTAATCTAATGAATGCTGGGTCCTATTGATGTTCAAATGCAATGGAATTTTTATTGATATTTAATTAAACATATAAGAAGTTAATTAGCAATTGGATCATCATTTTGCATTTATGAATAGAATATTATTAATAAACCTAATTGTGCATTTTTAACACAAATTGGATGTTAACTGACTTTATGCGAAATTCATCAAACAATCCCAACAAAGCGCTATTGACAAGTTTTTATCCCCGGCAACAACGCCAAAAATATCATCGTCTAATATCGATTTGTACTAAAAAGGGATTTTAAAATGTCATTTTTGTAGTATATGTCACAAATACAATTTGTTATTGCGTCAATTTTATTTATATACTTAATTATTACTGATTTATTCTAAGTCGTATACTGGGAGGAAATTTTTGATATACATCACTCTAAGTCCAAAAACATTCTTTAATTCCAAAAAGATTGATTTTATGTATAATAATGAATGAATGAATCAAATAATGAAAGAATGAATCAATTTTAAACACAAGAATGAATTACAACACTTGAAAACATTTATCTACAAATAAGCATAAAAATCATAAATAAATACTCTATATTATCTATTTATAACTAATAATTATAATACTTAGCTATATGCACAATAATGAGTAATAATATGTACTATAATAACTTAACTTACTAATATCTACAGGAACATATAATGTACCAACAGTGACGTATGAAAGTGTTGCTATAACCTTGGAAAAACTATATACATAAGCTAAGGTAAAAACTATTATCTATACTAACATTTATTACTATCTACAGTGACATCTATATCTGTCACTAAAGCTCCAATGTTATATATACACATATAAGAGCTTAAATGCTTATACTAATCTATATACACTATCTATACTATTACCGTACACATTATATTATTTATATACATATACATTATATATTATATACTTATATATATTATATATACGTATACATATATACAGATGCACACATAACACATATATACATACACTACACTCACAATACTCAATACACAACACACACTCTTATAAACACTTAATACACTAATGCATAGAAGCATAGACATAGGGGCAAGGTTCAACACTTAGTAAATTTTCAGCCGTTTTCTTCTCTTAAGACCAGTTCTCAACTGGTTCAGACCAGTTTTTAACCCAAAAATGGTTTAATTGGCAGCCAGCCTTTTCAAGGGATACACAACACTCATTTCTAGGTCGAACCAGACCTCTACTAGGGCACCCTAGTTTTCATTAAGGTGAATTTTAACTGATTTATAGCTCATTATTGGGCACACACGGGCCGACACACAATGCACGACCCCCAACCCAATGCACTACACACATTCATGCATATGTTCATAATAGGATCGTAGAGAGGATATGGATATGATATATGTTGCGTTCGACGCACATGACGACTAGTGAAGCCAATGCAGAAAAAACGTACAAGAAAGTGTGCCTGGGCGAACATTTCCGGTATCATGCTATTTGAAGCACCTGATTGGCACTGCGATGTGCTGGATGCAGTCCTGATTTACTTACTTTGGCCCTCGATTTGTGGGCCATAATTTGTTATAAATTAAAAATAAATTATGGGATTTTAAACCCCTTATATAGGACTACATAATTATATAGTTACTTTACATAAATAATTAGTTTTACTATATAAATAAATTAACTAAATTTACAATTTATATATACTGAGTTATAGATTTATTTCTTAATTAACGTTTAAATTACTTAATTAATGACCAAATTGATATTGTACAGTGTTAATATACATATTAAATTATTTAATACATATTTTTATGGTATGTTACACAATTTATTATAATTTATATACATTTAAATATGCATTTTTAGGCTGTTATACATATAAATTAGGTATAAATAGTACAATACAATATAAATATAGTTAAATTAGTTTAATTACTTACAATAATCTAATACAAATATATAGTATAAATTAGTTCAATAATAACTTAATTTACTAAATTATTTTAACTTAATTTAGTAAACTACCTATTAACTTAATAAATTAATTATTTATTGTACATATATAATTAAATTAGTTTACAGGTATTCTAGTGTACATTATATATATATAAATACGTATGTACAATATTATTGATAAATAGTTCATTTATTGGGGTTTATAAATTTATATAGCCTATAGTACATAGAAGTTAATTAAATTAATAGATAATTATATAAATAAGTTATATACATAATAATTTGCCTTAAATACTTGGTTTATGTTATAGAATATATATAAGTAATATGTATATAATATATACATATTATACAATATTTACTTATAGCTTAGAGTTAATTAGTATATATAAGTATTTCCACACCGCTGCTAGCGTGAGGAGAAGATTTAACCTTATTACAGCAATCAATTTTGAGGGGCAACAGTTGACTTCTGCACAAGACATCAGAGCTGCTGTAGTTAAATATTTCAAGGTTACTTCCAGGGTAGCATACAGGGGGTGTTGGAGATGGGCTGCATCATCATTCCCATGCGTCACTGATGTGTAGGCTAAGTTCCTAACTACTCCTATAGTTGAGAAAGAAGTCATTGAAGCTATCAGAGATCTGAATGCTCAAGGATCTCTTGGTCTTGATGGATTTCAAATCTTTTTTTATAAAGAATTATGGAGGGTTGTAGGGAGGGACGCGATGGAAGTAACGGTTGAATTCGAAAAGGGTAATGCTAGTTTTGAGAGGATTAATACGTCTTTCTTGTTTCTACTACCTAAGAAACAAGGAGCTGATTGTTTCTTTGATTTCAAGCCTATTTCCCTCTCAAATTCGATTTATTTGATTGAGTAAGGTGCTTGCAAACAGGTTAAAAGGGGCGTTGAACGATCTGATTTTGCATGTTCAATTGGCCTTCCTACCTAATAGATCTTTGCAAGAGTCCTTTGTGGTTGCCCAGGAAATTGTGGCAGGGTGGCATAGGAGGCAAAGTAAAGCGTTTATGTGGAAGGTCGACTTCAGAAAGGCGTATGACTCTGTGTCATGGCCGTATCTATGGGAGTGCTTCAGAAGACGTGGTTTTCCACCTCTATGGTTGTAGTGGATGAAGCAGTGTATCACGACGGTGGCTTTTTACCCCTTAATCAATGGTAAAACATGTGGCACTTGGATTCAACCCGAATGTGGGGTTAGACAGGGTTGGCCACTAGCACCACTTATATTTAATTTAGCAGTAGATACCCTAGACAGATTTGCGTGTAGACTATCGAAGACCAGTTTGATCAGGGGATACTCTATTTCCAATAGAAGGGCTATGGCGCTAGTGCTACAATAAGCAAACGACACAATTTTCTTTGTGGAAGGTGGACCTAGATAGGCTTTGACTCTTTTTCATATGGTTAATATTTTTGGAGACATCTCAGGCTTGAAATTGAATGGAGATAAATCGTCGGTGGTTTGTTTAGGGATGAGTAGTGGGGAGCAAGAGAACATTTCGGAGAGGATGCTCTCCCCATTAACCTCGCTGCCTATAAGATACCTTAGGCTTCCCCTGAAGACCAGTAAATTGAAAAAGAATGATTGGAAGGTGCTCTTTGATAAAACTGCAACAAAGCTTGAAAGTTGGAGTAGTAGATTTCTCTAGAAGGGTGGCAAACTGATTCTATTAAATTCTGTTATTTCATCTATCCCAATGCATTTTTTCTCCTTTTTCAAAGCCCCAAAATCTATTGGAAGCAGCTTGATGTCATGAGAAAGCAGTTCTTGTGGAAGGGGGCTTTGCATGAAGGTTGATTTTTATAGCCAGTGAAGTAGGAGAGACTTTGTCTACCCAATGACAAAGGGGGCCTTGGAATCCGATCTCTTAAAGAATTTAATGATGCTTTACTTCTAAATGAGCTATCAAATTATTGGAAGGGGAAGATAAGCTTTGGACGGAGATGGTGAAGTTAGCGTATGGTTCTTCACATGCTGTTGCCAACAGGTTGAAACCGGTGAAACCTTCATCATTTTGGAGGTCAGTCATTAAAGCTTTATCTGATAATTGGTCCATGTTTGAGCCGGTTGTGGGAGATGGGAAAGACTTCATGTTCTAGCAGGAGGCATGGTCAAGATTGGGTGTTCTAAAAGACAAATATCCTAGGGTGTTTGGTGGGACTTTGGATAAGTGGGTGTCGTTGACAGATGCCTAGGATGAGGATAGCAGATCATGGTAGCTGGCAAGTCTGGGATCCTGCAGGGAAGGCTCGCAGACATGGGAGGAGAAGATGCGGCTACTGCAAGACTTGTGTGCCTTCAAACCAGCAATGTGCATGGATCATTTTCTGTGGCAAGGAACTTATTCCCTTGCCAATGCATATGAGAAGTTGGTATTGATAGGCAGGACAGGAGAACCCGATTTGGTGTGTCTAAACTTATGGAAATTGAGAATCCCCTTGAAAGTTCAAATCTTTCTTTGGCTTTACAGGAAAGATGGTCAGATTACAGGTGACTTACGTTGTAAGAGGATGAACAGCCCAGCCTAGACCTGTCATTTATGTGGGTTCGATTTCTAGACATATTTTTTCCTCTTGCATTGTGATGGATTGCGTCTGGAGAGAGGTTGGTGGTGCACCTGTGCCTATGTGGGATGTCTTGTGGAACAATTTCATGCTATAGGGGAGATCACAAGTGTCTATGGTAGCTTGTTTGTGGTGTGTATGGAGAGCTCGTAATGAGCGACTTTTTCAGGAGGGTCCTGTTTGTGTACGTAGAATTGTAAATGAGTGTATGGCTCTCATACAAAATTAAGAGAAATCTTTGTAATTAGCATGTCTTGATTTTTTAATAAAATTTTCTCTGGATTGCTATCGTTCTCGATAGCATTCCTTTTAGTTTCAAAAAAAAAAGTATATACAAGTATATCCATAGTATACATAGTATTTTTGGGAGTTTTTATGGTTTTTCTGATTTTTATGAATTTTATATATATACTAGAGGTAGGGGATGAGAGAGAAAGTGAGAGATGAGAAGAATGTAGTTTTTTTGGATTTTTATTGAACTGTCGGTTGGTATGTTCTACCAAGCCGGAGGTTCAGATGACCTTCAAACTTTGCATACACTTAAAAATATACTTATTCTTACTCACTACATGTTTATTTTATTTTTTTGGAATCTTTTAAGGTTTTTATTTATTTACAAAGGAAGTAGTTTTTAGGCCTTAAAGGGGTTTAGACTTAAGAACCTAAGGCCTAAATTTGAGTTGTAAGGAGTGGAATGGCAGTATAGGCATTTAGTTATGTTCCCAAGAATATATAGAAGATGTGCAAGCGTATAAACATGAATTTCAACTCAATTTCATTATATTTCTAAATTTGGACAGTTGGACACATATATAAGCTGACAATAAATGTTTAACATTAGAATGCAAGCAGTTCAGATTGAATTTAAGGGTCAATTTAGATACATTAATGCATGTACATGTAACTTCACAATACATCACATGTTAGCCCTTTAACACTTCAATTCCCAGCCAATGCCCCATTGATCCAGACCATTAAGCAGTAACAGCTGTAGCAACTGCAATAACTACAGCAGAAGTAGCAACAACAACATGCAATAGCTACAGCACTAGCTACAGCAACTGAATCAGCAGTAGTAGCTGCAACAACTGCTAACAGATGGTCTTTAATCCAAAACCAGACGTCTTAAAAGAAGATTCATAGGCTGCTGTGACTCTGATCATCAATTCAACTACTCTAATGCCAATTTCAACCTAAGAACATCCAGGAGCAGACTTAAGAAAGTTTGATCAGGGATCAAAATATCCAAATCAGGGAGTATTTCTCATCTTAAAACCATTTTGAAATCAGAAAAGAAGATTTGACAATCATATTTATAAAATAGAATTTCAAGCCCCTTTGAAATCCATTTCAAATCTTCTTCAAAAATCCTTTTAAATCTCAATCACACCTCCAATAAAAAATCATGAAAGTGGATATATAGAGGGTAAAATTTTGCCCCAATTGGGCTTTTGCTTTGGGTCTTTTGGTGATCTCTCCACTCAACCTCCTTGAACACCATTGATGGGAGTTCAAGATGATTTGGTGGATTAATCAAGACCAGTTGTGTCCTTGTTCCATCTCAAATTAGGGAGACTGATTCTCCTTGATAAAACTCTCCAACCAAGGGCTTAGATTAGATATATGCTCATCCTCAAATTAAAACAAAGCTAAAAAACATTGAATCCTTACATACATCAAAATGAAACCCATTAAATCTCAAAAAGATTGATTAAATCTGATAAAGCCTCAAATGAATTTCAAATCACCGATTTGAGCAGTAAACACCATTTTCAACAAGATCAAGCAATTTGAGTTGGTGAATTAAGATTGGAGGGTTTTTGTGGAATTATGAAATGGATGGGAGACCCCCCAAAAGTGATTTTTGGCACTAATTTTAGATCTGAGAACCAAGGTCCTCAGGTCTGAAATTATACCTTAATGTATGGGTGATCAGTGAAATTAAAATCGAGGGAGTTAGAAAGCGGTCAAATGGAATGTAAGGGGAGATTAATGATGATGATGATGATGATGATGATGATGGGTATGAAAGTCTCTCTGATCTAAATTGATCAGAGAGAAGTGGATTGTAGCTAAATTACCCTACTTCTAATCTAATCTAACACTAAAATTAACTAGATAGCAGTAAAACTATGATAATTCTACTCCTAGAAAGCATATAAAGTCTTAATCTAAAGGAGGAATGGGATGCCTGGGTTGTAGCTAGTCACTGCAGCGATGAAGGGAGATGAGGAAGAATCTAGCGAGGAATGGAATCCCTAGATCCACAATGGGTTGTTGTGGTGACGAAATTAAGGGAGAGCTTCACCCCTGTCATAGGCGTAGTTGATGAAGGAGGAAGGAGAAGTGGAGGGTGGATGAAAGGAACCACTCTAGGAGGAGGGAGCGATTCGGTGTGTGCGCTAGCAAAGGAGGTGTTTAAATAGGCTTGAGAGTGATTACACTCACCACATTGGTGACATTAGTCATTTAAGGCACATACGGTTGGATGGAGATGAGCGTGCACGCGAAGGCTTTAAATCAAGGATGAGTCGTTGGATGGGATCTATAGGTAGAGGTGGAGCTACGCAAGGCATTGCATGAAGCTTCGATTGAATTAAACCCACAGATCAGAGGGAATCAAGAGTTGACAGTGAGGATTGTCTGAGTTCTTTGTGTGAATAGTGCACCAAGAGGTGCACCATTCTCTTAGGTTCTATTGGGAAAATTGCAGCAATGGTCCTCAATTGAAAGGGTAGAATTTTTGCATAGAGACCCATAAGTGGTATAAAAACATTACAGAGTTATCCCTGGAATCTTACAATCAAGTCCCTACAGTTATCAAATGAGTCCCTAGCAAGTTTTCTAATCAATGAAAGATTATATATGGACCTAAATGTGAATCTCTAAATGCAAGGTTCTAATGATGTTCAAATGCTACCAAGTTTTTATTGAAGCTTAATTGAACATATTAGAAGTTAATTTTACTTTTGATTTGAAGTTTTGAGCTCATTTATGTGTTAAACTTGCAATTGGATCATTATTTTGTATTTATTAATAGAATATCTCAATAAATGACCTAGTTTTACATTTTTAGCATAGATTTGGTGTTTTAGGTCTTTTCTCTTAATTCTCACACTTAACCCATTTCATGTGTTAATTTGATAGTATTTAACCTAGTTCTAGCTTAACTTGAACATTTTAGCTATGATGAGCACACCTCATCAGATGTTTTAGGTCATTTCTGTAAATTTCCACACTTAACCCATTTCTTGTGCTAATAATATAGTGTTTAACCTAGTTTTTAACTTAACTTGAGCATTTTAGATATGATGAGTCACACCTCATCAGCCTGCAGGGAGGACGAAGAGGAGGGGGCATGGATGAGGAAGACGATGCCGAGGACGGCTAAGGGGAGGATGAAAAGGAGGGGGCGTCGATGAGGAGGATCGACGACGAGGATGGAGGCAATGGGGGAGGGGGAGAAGATAACGATGATGAGATGGACTCACCAGAGGTCAAGGAGGATGACAACGATGATGAGGAAGAGTGATGAGGAGGGGCAGCGAGGAGGTGCGAGGGTTTTCTACAAAAATGAAACAGTGATGGGAGAGGAGAGGGTCTTCAGGCGTGAATAGATCATGAACTTTTGACGCTGCTTCAATTAGAAAACCACAGCAAAAGTCGAAGCAAATTTTGATTTGTGCACCCAAATTATTCCCATCTACAATGTAGTCAGAGGGAGTAATTCAATTTCCTCCATTTCTCGTCGCTTCAATTAGAAAATGTCGACAACAGTAGAAGCAAATTTGAAATGCGTGCCCAAATTATTTCCATTAGCGGTGATGTCAGAGGGGAATTAAATTTCCTCGATTTCTCGTCTCTTTAATTAGAAAACAACTGCAAAAGTCCATTAGTGGTGATGTCAGAGGGGGGAATTAAATTTCCTCGATTTTGTGTCGCTTATTAGATAAAGCGACGGCTATTCTCGATATCCAACTTGACTGTGAGTGAAAATTGTTGTTCTCCTCTTTAGGTGCTGCGGTCGAATTTTGAAGATGAATTCACCATCGGTTTATCCAAGAAATGACGACAAAAATGTTATCGTCGTCGCTTTATAAAATGACAACTAACCGATGGTGAATGTCATATTTTTAATAGTGATCAAGCACTTCGTGATTGTGATGAGGTTGAATAGTAATGATACTATATTTTTGCTACCTACAAAGTATTCGAAATTAATCTTGCACATGTAAGACGCTTACTGTGATTCTTGTCCTTATCCTATGATGGTAGAAGGCCAGATTGAAAGCATACCAAAGCAGCTCAACCCAATCGCTTACTACTTATCTTCTCATAGTTTGTGCTCTTCAAAAGAAAGTAAAAACCACAGGAATGTGCATACTTCTAGTAGTAATCATAAAGTTTGTAAAATATATCAAACTCCATACCTTCCAAAATACCACAATCATGACCTAAGTTACTCAAATGCCACTCCTCCAAGGGACTCCCAACAACACCTTCAGAAGGTGGAGAAACAATAAGTTCAGAAGAAATTTTATATAATAAATGGGAAATTAAATTTAGATGCACCTTCATGATCAAGATGATCTACTATTGCAACTTCCTCGATGGTTTTCGAAATTTCTATCACATAAGAGAACCAATTATAAAACATTGTTTGCAGACAAAACTACCACAAAGCAATGTACTCAATTTAACGACCACTAACGAAATCTTCCTAAAGATTAGCATAGTTAGCATCCTAAGGTACATCCAAATCAGCTACATGAAAACATGGGAAATAGCTAGATTAAATAGAACTATTAACTTAACATAATTAAGTGATGCATCAAAATGTTTCCATCAGCAATGACATGGAACAAACGGTTTAGCAACTCAACCTTTCATCATCGTCTGCATTGAGGTTGATATCAAACATGATCCCACTTGCATGTAGCAAGCAACATGGGCAACATTAACACCGTAGAATTGGAAATTTTGTAAGTACACAACAAAATAACAGCACGTCTTCATTGATAAATTAAAAAGAAGTAATTACGAGGGAAATTACTTTCTTTAACAAGTAAAAGATCGAAGCCATGATAGATTATGTACCCCCCATTTTTTGTTGATGTGAGTGAGGGCTATGTTCAAGAAGAGGATGAGATCTTTAAGATATCTTACGACTGATCAGAAGAATGAATTATTTCAATTTCTCAACACGTACACAAAAGCATGCAGTTAGCAAGTCTATAGCTTACATTACAAAATAAAAAACAGACAAATGATCGATCAACTACAATGCACAATCCAGCTAATGTGCCCCCCTTTTTTTAGGTAAGGGAGACGGGGAGGATGAAATCTTTAGGAATTAATTACTTGACTTTCCCAGCACGTAGACAAAATTAGATAGCACGTCTGCAGCATATATGACAACGACCACAAACCACAAATGATGAAGAACAAGAGGGATTACACGTGATCGTATGCACAGACCAACTTATGTTCAAGGAGGGATGAGAACCTGAAGATTTCTTATAATCGTGATCCCCGCACCCCTAATTTGTTTGTTTCCCAAAAGGTGACGGTGGAGATATTATGCATGGAAAGTTCGTGAGACGAGATGTGAAGCTCACAATGTTCCACTTTACTTTTTTTTTCTTTTTTCTTGAGAGGTTTCTTTCGAACTTTTTGCAGAAGATCTTTGCCAAAAAAAACTTTTTGCAGAAGAAAAATGGTAAATCCACACCACATTTCAAGTGTTTTCCCACACCCTCCCCCTTTAAGATAGAGGACATTTTTTTCCAAAGTGGCCCCCACAACCCTAATTTGTTTGTTTCCCCAAAGGAGATGGTGGAAATATTGTGCAAAAGGTCACGAGATGAGATTAAATTTGGAATTTAAGGTAACAAAGAGCAATATTCAATGCAGGTTCTCACCCTCTGCATGCATGTTTCCGATGCTTGAAGTCAGTCACGTGGTCTTTGCTTTTGTCACGTGAGGTGCTTGGTGGAGGAACGTTGTGTGGGAGAATTAATAAGTGTCTTTGATGAGGTTGCTACGTGTCTTTAGTGAAGTCCTTTCCCATGCAGTGCTTTGTTGTGTTAGTGTGTGCTTCTGTTTGTGCTTCTAGATGTGAAGCAAATACCTCAAAGCACAATCCACATGGAAGCACAATTCGAAGCTCGTATCTAGATGTTGAAGCACAAATCTCATGAATTTGGATCTTAACTTATCTACAAGTATATCTAATTCCAATGGTGGAATGTCTAGTGCTTTTGTGCATCATTCTTATTTTCCTAGGATGTAATGTATGTGGCCATGGTTGTGTGATTTTGTAATTTTGGGTATTGGTGGTGGGGTATTTCAGTGGGGTGAATCGTTGATGTTTGTTGCAATTCGTTATGTCTATGGTACACCAATGTCGACTTTGTTATTACTGCTTACTCTATGCTTTTTAATGATGGTTATTGTTGATGAAGTTGTTGTCATGCATGTTTATGTGCTTTATGGTACTTGTTAATGGCCTTTACGAATTTCCTTGTTTTTTAATGTCACGGAACTTCGCTTCTCCATAGAAGTGTCTTACTATGGCATTTCTGTGTTACGTTAAAAATTTTTTTTCTTGGGATGGTGTGGTCATTTCAAATGGAGATTGTGTACGGGCTGTGGGTGTGTACTTCAACGTTAGTGATAGCATCTGACCGCATCAATGTTGGGGCATTTGTAATGCATGCGAATCATAGGATGTGATTCGCGGCTGATACTTGTCCCAACCCTCTCCTCCGTAGCGATCTGCACAACACAGTTGCACTTGTAGTATACTGCTGCATCAAATTCATCCCCCATTGCTATGATCCTGTGTTGCACAATTTCTCAATGACGGAAACAAATAAAAATTCTGAATTGTGCTTTGGGTGTGTGCTTCGACATCCGTTTGTGCCCACATTAGATTTTGGGTGCGTAGTGGGTGCAGTGGCCTTTGCGCTAGGTGCCACGTTCGTGCTTGTGCTAGTGCTGATGTCTGTGCTTTGCGTTCATGGTCATGTACCTATATGTGTTGTGCGTGCTGGAAGTTGCATTCGGTTGTGTGTTACTTATCGGTTCGTGCTTCCAATGATTGTAACACGTGTTGTTGCCCGATAGGTGCTCCCGCTCCGTGTTGCTTTGACGCATGGGTGGGGGGAAGGGAGGTGGCCGAGCTGCGAAAATGATTCCTTCAACCAGTGTAGTCCCTTTTATAGAGGGGAACATACGTGAGATATAACATGGCATATATACCTCCATATACTATCACTCTTGAATCTCACACTGTTCCTCTTATGTTTTTTCCAAAGGTTTCCTTCCAACTTTTTGCAAGATGAAGCCATTGTGAAAAGAGCAAAGCTTTCCATTGATCTTTTCCTAAGTTCTTTTTCAAACTCTTCCTTTATGAAAAAGTGATACATATCTTAAATATCATATGTGGTGCAAAAAGGGACACATGTGCTATTCGAGAATTGAGATGCAAGATTTGAAAAAAGACTTGAAAAAGTTCACGTGGAAACACAGTTTGACACAAGGACAATAGACAACGATAGATTTACGTGCATTCTCTCGGAGGCCTTTAGGGCTAGTTTATGGTGTGGGTTAGCTAACTCGTGTTAGCAAAGTTGCAACAGGGGTTAACCCATATTTCTGTTTACTTGCAAATAGTGGTTAACTCCTGTTTGTGTTTACTGAATAGGAATTAGGAATGGGGGCTATCCTTTGATGTGACAGGAGGGTGTTTACTTGGGAATGGGGGTTAGAATGAAGGTTAAAGTGGCAAAAGACATGTTTGCCCTTGGGATGGTAGGTAAGTTAGTTGTGATTGTTTTCTATTTAAATAATAATATTTTAAATAGGAATGTTGAATGAGAAATACAAAAGAAAATTAACTGGTATTGGAGAGATTTTTTGTTTTATTGTCAAGTGAAGTCTCAAATTTGTTACAAAAAATATTCCGTCATCACATATTACATTGCTAATTATAAATAAGAGAGATAAGAAAAAGAAAGAAATATCTGCAATTACACTACATACATACTCAATTCATGTGAATGATAAAGTTTGTTACAAGTGATATTGCTGCATGACATATTACATTGAGAAATAAAAATAACATAAATAAGAAAAAGATATTATTCCTTTGACAATAATTGATTTGGATTTCCCTTCAACAATCTAAGTTATGTGGATGTCTGATCTACATCTGAGGTCTTCATCTTTGGCATACCAAATATGACAAATTCTTTCAATCAGGCAAGTGTTGAAATCCACAACCTTAAACAAGAAGAAATATATTGTGAGACTTCCTCTCACAATCCAACATAAATGGAAAGTTAAGTAATTATAGTGGATATTTTTGTTAACTTATCTGGGAAATCATGAAAAGTTTTAGTGTCGTCTTTAAGAAGTAATGGTTACTTGTAATTGATAAGAAAATCAAACCTGTAAAAATAAGTTAAATGCAATATTTATGAGTCAACAGAGACTTTCATTCATGGATATATAAGTAAGAGAAATTATAGGTGTAAAATTACCAACCTGCAATAACACATCTGGGTAGGCAATAAAAATAGATTTTTAAATTTGCAGTAGGCTCAGATTACTTCATTGTGGAAATTTTTAATGGTAGTCATCAGGCAAATTCTATAAACTATGGATGGTCTAAGAAATTTAGCCCTTGCATTTTGTGTTGCATGGGGTTGCTACGTTGCAGCCATCCATGCCATGCAAACACAATTAACCATCAACTTTTGTGTTGCATAGGGTTGCTGCACTGCAACCGTCTTACGTATGCAAACACATTCACTAGGGTGGCTTAGTTTAATTTTCACCAGCAACCAAACCAACACCATCCAATTGGTTAATAGGTTTGCCCTCAACCGTTGGAAGCTTTCATCATTGCCTATATAACCCTTATAAAGTTTTTTGAAATGCATCTTGCAGCAGTATTAGAAATCTTGGGAAGATAATATATTATTAATTTATATGATTTCAAAAAAAAGACATATATATGCTAGTGTTAGAGCACCGCGATCGTTTATTTTGATGATAACAAAACAAGTGTCATTTAACACTTGCACTTGAAGTCTTAGATTTCAGGTTAATTGCAAATGGAGATGTGGTTAGACAGAGTTCGAGCTTGCATTCAGGACGGATTGGAGGAGCTTGATGGAGAACAGAGGAGCTTCGCGTGGAGTGATAGCTTGAAAATGGAAGAATAGGATAGAATTCTGTTTATCTCTTTCTATGTACTTTTATCTTTATTTCCTTGCTCTTTTTGTTTCTTAGAATATCATATTAAAGAGCCTTAAATTACCCTAACAGTAGTCCTAGGAACACTTGCACAACCCTAGGATACTTAGGCTTTCTGTAGAGAGCTTAGAAAACCAAAATAGGGTTCAAACAGCCTTATCAGACGTCTAATCTGAAAATCAGACATCTGATAATGACTTTTAAGACGTCTGATTGTCGACTCAGATGTCCGATAATGTTTAGGCTGGACTTAGTTAGTTCTGTCTGATAAAATCAGACGTCCATACCTTAGTCCAGACGTCTTAGAAGACATCTGATGTTTTTGCCAGACATCTGATTAGTGGACCATTGGTTGCCTTAGTAAACACTGAAGGAAATGACTGTTAGTGTAACGACCCGATTCCCGAGCCCCTACGAGACACGAGAACCGGACCGACTCAACTAATCCCAAGACCTAGTCGTCGAACGAGGAAGTAACCAAAAGAGCAGTAAAATAAACCACATTCAGCATGAATATAACTAACAGTAAGAAAGTACAGCAGTAAGGAAAGAAACTACCACAGTATGTACCACCACAACAGTAGAACAACATTCATAATATAATTTGAACTGCAGGTAAAGAAAGTACAGCGGAAACAAGAACTACTCACTATAACGTAACAAAAAGAGGTACAAGAGATAGTGGTAACTCTACTGGACCCTACTCGGCCCAGCGTCCTCTGCAGCCGCTGACCCTGGCTGCTCAACACCTGGTCCTGAAAAAGGTAACGAGTGTAACACGTCAGCAAAACGCTGAGTAGAGTGGCAACTAAAACTAAAGACAATAGTAGAGTGTACAGTAGCTGTTATGTTCTATTACTTTCTTTATTTACATCTTTCAATTGTCTCACTATTTCATTTATTTCTCAGATCGTTTACTTGATCTCGAATGTTCCTCGTGGGAACGATCTTGATTGCAGTCTTTTCCAAAAAGTAGAAGTAGCACGTGGTGCTCTCCTGGCCGGGAGAGTCCCCCATGGTGATCCTGCCCTCAGTCAACCACCCCAAGGTCATTGACAGACGTAACGGTGACTACGGCATGCGCGATAAACGCACAGGTAGCTAACCCGTACTGGCACGCGGTCAGTTGTTTCCGTTAACGGGTGCGCCCAAAGCACAGCACGGAACCAGTACAGGGCAGAGCCCTCTCAGTAACAGGGGTCCAACCCCTCCACAGTAACCAAACCGGGGCCTTGCCCCTCCACAGTCCGTGCACCCTCGCCTGACTACCCTGGTTTGCCCAAGCGGGCCTAACAAGTCGGTGTGGGAGGCTAGCAGAACCCCGGGGCCCGTGGGGTAGCTAGTACCTCCCTACACTAGTAGCTCTCCTCGGTACTACGTATGCGAGGGCCAGCAAGTCGGTACAGAGTGGTGTTACGAACGCGTGCCCCAGACATATTTTAAGACGTCTGGGAGGTGTCCCAGACGTCGGATCAGACGTCTGGGATCACATCCAGACGTCTTAACAGATGCCTGCGATAGTTTCCAGACGTCTGGAAAATAGTTATTTTTCGCACGAGAGATTCGTCTGCGCGCCTGTGCACGCAGACCCGCGATTCCTCTCTCTCTCTCTCTTTTTCCCTCTCTCTCTCTGCGGCTGCAGACCTGCCGCGCACTCTCTCCCTCCTCCTCGCGAGGGCTTAAAAGGCCACGCCTCCCCTCCTGTCGTCTCCACCGTCCCCTTCCTCTTCTCCTTCCTGTGCGCGAGAGCGAGCGAGCGCGAGGGCGGCAGCGGCGGCCGCAGTGAGCGCGGAGGAGGTGCGGCGTGCGAGGGCGGAGCTCTGCCGTGAGGGCGAGCTCGCCGGAGCGGTTTGGCCGGCCGGCGGAGGGCGCAGGGGGCGCGGAACGACGCGGAGAGGGACCTGCTGCAGTTTGAGCAGCAAGTGCGCGAGGTGCGACGCGGGCGGCGTCGCGAGCGGAGGCCGAGTGGTGCCCTAATTCTGGAAAAATTTCCAGAATCAGACGTCTGGGTTGATAGCCAGACGGCGAGGGAGACGTCTGGAAGCTCATACAGACGTCTGAAAGTGAGTATTCCGCCTTCTTCTTCCTTCCTGTCGACTGACCGTACTGAGGGAGGGAGTTGGGTGTGTGCAGGCTAGGTGTTTCTCCATCCTTTGCGAATCAGACGTCTGGCTGTTGTACCAGACGGCGGGAGCGACCTCCAGACGTCCTTGGTTACCATCGGACGTCTTGGAGATAGGCCAGATGTCCCCGCAGACTTCTGGACGTCTGGGAGACCACGCTGAACAGGTAATTCTCTAATCCACTTTTTAAGACGTCTGGAAGAAATTCCAGACATCTGATTTTGCACAGTATCGTCTTTTTCGACCCGTTTAGGGCCTGTTCGGGCTTCGTTTTCCGCGATTCGAGTTGCGTTCTTTTCAGAATTAATTCCTCTACCCATCTACAGTAGCTATACACTGTTTTGAGACACTCCTTGTGTTTGATTCTTGTGATAGGACCTCGTTCAATTGCAATCTTGGGAGTCGCAGAGGCACGCGGGACTCCCGATCACGCCCCCATTACTCCCGTTGTACCTGGTAGAGTGGCTTAAGTTTATTATTAAAATCTGTTAAAGTATGGAACCATAACTAGAATCTAGGACATTGCATGAATCCTAGGAATGAGAAATGTATGGAATGATAGCTCCTAGGTGATGCATGAATCCTAGGGCTGGAAAACTAGTTGTATGCTAGATCCTAGGATGTGGCATGAATCCTAGGATGGAAAAACTAGTGGAATGTATAATACTGCAGTCTTGGAAAATGGAAAGGAATATAAAGCTGCCTGTAAATTGAATTAACAGCTGCCTGTTATGAATAAAGAAACATGATTGAGATCATGGATTGTGAGAACGTGAAACTAGAAAGTGAAACATATGATGTTCTGAGATAAAGAGCTGGAACCCTACAGGGAATTAGGAGTGGAACTCCTGGAAAGAAAAAGGAATGGAACTGAGATGTAGTTTGTACTCTCTTGGGTACGCAGTACCAAGGGAAGTACCTGTACCTGTTTAGTGCAGAGTGGGGCCAGCCACCTCAGGGACCTGGGGTTAGGATTGGCCGCTCTGTACCGACTTGCTGGCCCTCGTGTACGTAGTACCGAGGAGAGCTATTAGTGTTAGGAGAGTACTAGCTACCCCACGGGCCTCGGGGTTCTGCTAGCCTCCTTCACCGACTTGTTAGGCCCACTAGGGCAAACCAGGGTAGTCAGGTGAGGGTGCGCGGACTGTGGAGGGGCAAGGCCCCGGTTTGGTTACTGTGGAGGAGTTAGACCCCTGTTACTGAGAGGGCTCTGCCCTGGTTCCGTGCTGTGCTTTGGGCGCACCCGTTAACGGAAACGACTGACCGTGTGCCAGTGCGGGTTAGCTACCTGTGCATTTATCGCGCGTGCCGTAGTCACCGTTACGTCTGTCAGTGACTTTGGGGTGGTTGACTGAGGGTAGGATCACCAAGGGGGACTCTCCCGGCCAGGAGAGCACCACGTGCTACCTCTACTTTTGGAAAAGACTGCAATCAAGATCGTTCCCACGAGGAACATTCGAGATCAAGTAAAGGATCTGAGAAATAAATAAAATAGTGAGAAAAATTGAAAGATGTGAATAAAGGAAGTAATAGAACATAATAGCTACTGTACACTCTACTGTTGTCTTTAGTTAGTTTGCCACTCTACTCAGCGTTTTGCTGACGTGTTACACTCGTTACCTTTTTCAGGACCAGGTGTTGAGCAGCCAGGGTCAGCGGCTGCAGAGGACGCTGGGCCGAGTAGGGTCCAGTAGAGTTTACCACAGTATTTTGTACCTCTTTTGTTTCTGTTATAGTGAGCAGTTCTTGTTTCCGCTGTACTTTCTTTACCTGCAGTTCTTGTTATATGATAAATGTTGTTCTACTGTTGTGGTGGTATCTACTGTAGTAGTTTCTTTCCTTACTGCTGTACTTCCATACTGTTAGTTATATTCATGCTGAATGTGGTTTATTTTACTGCTCTTTTGGTTACTTCCTCGTTGGACGACTAGGTCTTGGGATTAGTCGAGTCGGTTCGGTTCTCGTGTCTCGTAGGGACTCGGGAATCAGGTCGTTACAAGATGGTATCAGAGCAAGGTCGTCTCGAGAAGTGAATCAACTGACTGGAAAATAACCAATTCGCATGTTTATAGCTAGAGTAGCCACCACAACATATCTCCTGACTTGAGCTCTTAGAAGTTTCGTTAGGTACCGTCGGTTTTGACGTTTTCGTTTTGTTTCGCGTCTCCATTGTAGGAGATGCCTCGTCGTGGAGCTAGGAGGGTGGGCCGCGGGCGCGGCCGAGGTCGGGGCTCGAGGGACAGATGTGTCGGGCTTGGAGTACATGCTACCCCTCCTCTTCTCCTGAGCATACCCTCTCCGGACCTCGTCCAACTGATTCGAGAGGTGGTTCGAGATGAATTTCAGCTTCCACCCACGTCACCACCCCCTCCTCCCCCTTTTGAGCGTACGACAGGGGAGTTGGTGGTGGAACGAGATTTTCGCCACCACACTAGGCGTGTTAGGAGAACTCAAAGGAGACACGTGGC
The DNA here is from genome assembly GCA_037157565.1 of Thalassia testudinum. Lineage (NCBI taxonomy): Eukaryota > Viridiplantae > Streptophyta > Magnoliopsida > Alismatales > Hydrocharitaceae > Thalassia > Thalassia testudinum. Next base: position 143,400,451 of record JAZHRO010000036.1, read on the forward strand.
ATTCGCAGGAGAGCCGTCACGTTTTGCAGGGCCATCAGTGGCCTTTGGGGGCCCTTGACAGGGGCCAGTCGCCAGCATCGGACCCCCGCCTAGTCGACAGCAGGGACTCACTGAGGGCGGGAGTTGGGTTCCCCTCTGTTACCAGTGTGGCCAGCCGGGCCACGTCAGGAGGGACTGCCCATCTAGGGCAGGAGGTCAGCAGATACTTCCCGTGCAGAGCACTGGAGGGTGCGCAGGAGGCCGCGGTTCCCAGGCACGAGGAGGAGGACAGCAGTCGCGAGGAGGGTACCGGCCAGCACCTACCCGTCCGACGCAGAGTGTGGCTGCTTCGTCCGCACCTAGAGCTGAGGGGCGTATCAACGCCCTAACACACAGGGATGCCAGAGCTTCGGGATCCGTGGTAGTAGGTATGGTTTCAGTTTCTGGCGGACTCGTTTACAGCCTTTTCGATTCCGGCGCTACGCACTCGTTTGTCGCAGCTAGTTTCGCAGTTAGTCTGGACCAGGATTATACACTGTTAGAGAATCCATTCGTAATCAGAGGTCCGAGTGGTCAGCTGTTTGTAGCTGAGGAGGTGTACACGGATTGCGGGGTCAGTGTCGGGGGACATAGCCTGCCAGTTGACCTGATTATGATCCAGATGGAGGACTTTGGTGTGATTCTGGGGATGGATTGGCTGTCCGCTTACCACGCCTTGGTGGACTGTTTTGAGAGGAAGATTGTCTTCTCCATTCCGGAGTTGCCTTCTTTCGAGTTTCACGGACAGCCAGTGGATGGAGGTTTCAGGTGCATTTCGGCACTTCGGGCGGCGAGACTTTTGAGCTAGGGATGTGAGGGCTTCCTAGCTTGTGTGGTGGCAGAACCCAGCCCCGTGGCAGACTTCCAGAGCATCCCGGTGGTCAGAGAGTACCCCGACGTGTTTCCAGACGAGTTACCAGGACTACCGCCCGAGCGCGAGATCGAGTTTGAGACCTCACTAGTACCAGGGACCAGCCCCATCTCCACCGCGCCATACAGAATGGCACCGCTTGAGCTGCGAGAACTCAAGTCCCAGTTGCAGGACCTTTTGGAGAAAGGTTTCATGAGGCCCAGTGCGTCTCCCTGGGGAGCCCCAGTACTGTTTGTGAAGAAGAAGGATGGGACCCTACGCCTTTGTGTGGACTACCGACAACTGAATAGGGTCACCATCAAGAACAGATATCCGCTGCCGAGGATCGACGATTTGTTTGACCAGTTGCGGGGTGCCACGGTGTTTTCCAAGATAGACTTGAGGTCTGGATACCACCAGTTGAGGATCAGGGAGACCGACGTCTCCAAGACAGCTTTCTGCACCCGGTACGGACACTGTGAGTTTTTGGTCATGCCGTTTGGGCTGACCAATGCCCCCGCTGCTTTCATGGACCTGATGAACCGGGTGTTTAGACCGTACTTGGACCAGTTTGTGGTGGTTTTCATAGATGATGTACTCATCTATTCTAGAGATCGGACGCAGCACGGACAGCACTTGCGGATGGTTTTGGACACTCTGAGACGACGCAGGCTGTACGCCAAATACAGCAAGTGCGAGTTCTGGTTGAGGGAGGTGACCTTCTTGGGTCATGTGATCTCTGGTAACGACCTGGCGGTGGACCCCGCCAAGGCCGAGGCAGTGCTTAGGTGGGAGAGACCCCGTTCAGTCACTGAGATTCGCAGTTTCCTGGGACTGGCAGGTTACTACAGACGGTTCATCAGAGGATTTTCACAAATTGCACGTCCTATGACACAGTTGACCCAGAAGGACGTGCCTTTCGCTTGGACAGACGCCTGTGAGGCGTGTTTTCTGGAGCTGAAGGAGAGGTTGACCTCGGCTCCCGTGCTCACCATCCCTGACAGTAGTGGCAGGTTCGTTGTGTACACGGACGCTTCCTTGCAGGGGTTAGGAGGTGTGTTCATGCAGAGGGGTCACGTGGTCACTTACGCTTCGCGGCAACTGAAGCCCCATGAGCATACCTACCTTACCCACGACCTAGAGTTGGCAGCTGTTGTCTGCGCGCTGAAGACATGGAGGCATTACTTGTACGGTGAGACCTTCGAGATTTTTACAGATCACGAGAGCTTCAGATATCTTTTTGACCAGAAGGAGCTCAACATGAGACAGAGACGTTGGTTGGAGCTCCTGAAGGACTACGACTGCAGCATCTCCTACCACCCGGGAAAGGCCAATGTGGTGGCTGACGCCTTGAGCCGTAAGGCGCCCGCACGCTTGGCCAGCCTACAGTTACAGAGTTGGAGCCTTTTGGAGGAGGTGGGCAGTTGACGACCTCTAGAGTTACGAGGGTACTGTGGGGCAGTGATGGTGACACGGCAGACTAGGCCAGAGTTGATGGACCACATCATCACAGGATAGATGGCCGATCCGTACTTGTCGTCTTTGCGCGACAGAGTACTATCAGGAGACCGAGGGGACTTCTCTTTCACAGAACAGGTGCTACGCTTGAGGGGACGGTTGTGCGTTCCCAGAGACGAGGAGCTGTTGAGAGAGCTCCTGACTGAGGCACACGGTTCCAGATTTACCATACATCCCGGAAACACGAAAATGTACCACGACTTGAGACGAGAGTTTTGGTGGAGAGGGATGAAGCGGGATGTGGGTGAGTTCGTGCAGCAGTGCTTAGTGTGCCAGCAAGTGAAAGCTGAGCATCTAAGGCCAGCAGGGCCGCTTCAGCCGCTTCCAGTGCCAGAGTGGAAGTGGGAGAGCATCACCATGGACTTGGTGGTGGGCTTACCTGTTACCCAGCGGGGACACGACGCAGTCTGGGTAATAGTGGATAGATTGACGAAGACGGCGCGATTCTTGCCGATCCGAGTCACTTTGGGACCAGCACAGTTGGCAGAGAGGTATATCCGTGATGTGGTACGACTACACGGAGTTCCGCGGGAGATCGTGTCCGACCGGGATGCTCGCTTTACGTCTCAGTTTTGGGCTGAGTTTCAGCAGGCTTGGGGGACAAGGTTGAGGTTTAGCACGGCTTACCACCCTCAGACGGACGGACAGTCTGAGCGCACGATACAGACACTTGAGGACCTTTTGCATGCCTGCGTACTGGGCTGGAGGGGCTCTTGGGAGGAGCACCTGCCCCTGGCGAAGTTTGCATACAACAACAGTTATCACTCGAGCATCGGCATGGCTCCCTACGAGGCTCTGTACGGACGGAAGTGTACGGCACCCTTGAGTTGGGTTGAGGTGGGGACCAAGTGGGAGGTTGGCCCCAGGTTGATCCGGCAGAGTCAGGAGGTAGTTGAGCAGATCCACAGACGACTCCGCACTGTCAGGAGTAGACAGAAGAGCTACGCGGATCGGAGACGCAGAGAGGTGCAGTTTGAGGTTGGGGACCACGTCTTCCTTCGTGTTTCGCCCATGAAGGGCCTACAGTGGTTTGGGGTGAGAGGGAAGCTTGCGCCGAGGTTCGTAGGGCCCTTTGAGGACCTGGAGCGGGTTGGACCCGTTGCTTAAAGACTTGCCCTTCCCTGCAGCTTTCTGGTGTGCACGACGTGTTCCACGTGTCCAACCTCAGGAAGTATGTAGCCGATTCCAGTCACGTACTGAGTCACGAGAGCGTCGAGGTGAGCGACGACCTGACCTACCTCGAGCGGCCAGTGTAGATCCTAGACCGAGCCGTTCGTAGTTTGAGACGAAAGCAAGTACCCTTGGTAAAGGTTTTGTGGAGGAGCCAGCGGTACGAGGAGGCTACCTGGGAGCCTGAGGCGGCAATGCGGGAGCGGTACCCGGAGCTTTTCGCGGGTACGTCTTTTCAGACCGGCTTCGGTCCTCTTTGAGTTTGTTATGGTTATTTGGACATCTTTTCCCCGCACCCTAGTTGGCGCAAGTTTCGGGGACGAAACTTCCTTTGAGTTTGTTATATTGTTACGAACGCGTGCCCCAGACGTATTTTAAGACATCTGGGATCACATCCAGACGTCTTAACAGACGTCTGGGATAGTTTCCAGACGTCTGGAAAACAGTTATTTTTCGCACGAGAGATTCGTCTGCGAGCCTGTGCGCGCAGACCCGCGATTCCTCTCTCTCTCTCTTTTTCCCTCTCTCTCTCTGCGGCTGCAGACCTGCTGCGTACTCTCTCCCTCCTCCTCGCGCGGCCTTAAAAGGCCACGCCTCCCCTCCTGTCGTCTCCACCGTCCCCTTCCTCTTCTCCTTCCTGTGCGCGAGAGCGAGCGAGTGCGAGGGCGGCAGCGGCGGCCGCAGTGAGCGCGGAGGAGGTGCGGCGTGCGAGGGCGGAGCTCTGCCGTGAGGGCGAGCTCGCCGGAGCAGTTTGGCCAGCCGGCGGAGGGCGCAGGGGGCGCGGAACGACGCGGAGAGGGACCTGCTGCAGTCTGAGCAGCAAGTGCGCGAGGTGCGACGCGGGCGGCGTCGCGAGCGGAGGCCGAGTGGCGCCCTGATTCTGGAAAAATTTCCAGAATCAGACGTCTGGGTTGATAGCCAGACGGCGAGGGAGACGTCTGGAAGCTCATACAGACGTCTGAAAGTGAGTATTCCGCCTTCTTCTTCCTTCCTGTCGACTGACCGTACTGAGGGAGGGAGTTGGGTGTGTGCAGGCTAGGTGTTTCTCCATCCTTTGCGAATCAGACGTCTGGCTGTTGTACCAGACGGCGGGAGCGACCTCCAGACGTCCTTGGTTACCATCGGACGTCTTGGAGATAGGCCAGACGTCCCCGCAGACTTCTAGATGTCTGGGAAACCACGCTGAACAGGTAATTCTCTGATCCACTTTTTAAGACGTCTGGAAGAAGTTCCAGACGTCTGATTTTGCACAGTATCATTTTTTTCGACCCGTTTAGGGCCCGTTCGGGCTCCGTTTTCCGTGATTCGAGTTGCGTTCTTTTCAAAATTAATTCCTCTACCCGTCTACAATAGCTATACACTGTTTTGAGACACTCCTTGTGTTTGATCCTTGTGATAGGACCTCGTTCAGTTGCAGTCTTGGGAGTCGCGGAGGCACGCGGGACTCCCGATCACGCCCCCATTACTCCCGTTGTACCTGGTAGAGTGGCTTAAGTTTATTATTAAAATCTGTTAAAGTATGGAACCATAACTAGAATCTAGGACATTGCATGAATCCTAGGAATGAGAAATGTATGGAATGATAGCTCCTAGGTGATGCATGAATCCTAGGGCTGGAAAACTAGTTGTATGCTAGATCCTAGGATGTGGCATGAATCCTAGGATGGAAAAACTAGTGGAATGTATAATACTGCAGTCTTGGAAAATGGAAAGGAATATAAAGCTGCTTGTAAATTGAATTAACAGCTGCCTGTTATGAATAAAGAAACATGATTGAGATCATGGATTGTGAGAACGTGAAACTGGAAAGTGAAACATATGATGTTCTGAGATAAAGAGCTGGAACCCTACGGGGAATTAGGAGTGGAACTCCTGGAAAGAAAAAGGAATGGAACTGAGATGTAGTTTGTACTGTCTCTTTGGTACGCAGTACCAAGGGAAGTACCTGTACCTGTTTAGTGCAGAGTGGGGCCAGCCACCCCAGGGACCCGGGGTTAGGATTGGCCGCTCTGTACCGACTTGCTGGCCCTCGTGTACGTAGTACCGAGGAGAGCTACTACTGTTAGGAGAGTAGTAGCTACCCCACGGGCCCTGGGGTTCTGCTAGCCTCCTTCACTGACTTGTTAGGCCCACTAGGGCAAACCAGGGTAGTCAGGCGAGGGTGCGCGGACTGTGGAGGGGCAGGGCCCCGATTTGGTTACTGTGGAGGGGTTGGACCCCTGTTACTGAGAGGGCTCTGCCCTGGTTCCGTGCTGTGTTTTGGGTGCACCCGTTAACGGAAATGACTAACCGCGTGCCAATGCGGGTTAGCTACCTGTGCGTTTATCGCGCGTGCCGTAGTCACCGTTACGTCTGTCAGTGACCTTGGGGTGGTTGACTGAGGGTAGGATCACCACGGGGGACTCTCCCGGCTAGGAGAGCACCACGTGCTACTTCTACTTTTGGAAAAGACTGTAATCAAGATCGTTCCCACGAGGAACATTCGAGATCAAGTAAAGGATCTGAGAAATAAATAAAATAGTGAGAAAAATTGAAAGATGTAAATAAAGGAAGTAATAGAACATAACAGCTACTGTACACTCTACTATTGTCTTTAGTTAGTTTGCCACTCTACTCAGCGTTTTGCTGACGTGTTACACTCGTTACCTTTTTCAGGACCAGGTGTTGAGCAGCCAGGGTCAGCGGCTGCAGAGGACGTTGGGCCGAGTAGGGTCCAGTAGAGTTTACCACAGTCGTTTGTACCTCTTTTGTTTCTGTTATAGTGAGTAGTTCTTGTTTCCGCTGTACTTTCTTTACCTGCAGTTCTTGTTATATGATAAATGTTGTTCTACTGTTGTGGTGGTATCTATTGTAGTAGTTTCTTTCCTTACTGCTGTACTTCTTTACTGTCAGTTATATTCATGCTGAATGTGGTTTATTTTACTGCTCTTTTGGTTACTTCCTCGTTGGACAACTAGGTCTTGGGATTAGTCGAGTCGGTTCGATTCTCGTGTCTCGTAGGGACTCGGGAACCGGGTCGTTACACCATATCCTAGGATCTATCATACAATCTAGTTTTCCAGTCCTAGGATTCATGCAACACCTAGGAGCTATCATTCCATCTATTTCTCATTCCTAGGATTCATGCAATGTCCTAGGTTCTATTTATGGTTTCATAATTTAACAGATTTTATTAATAACTTAAAGCCACTCTACCAGGTACAACGGGAGTAATGGGGGCATGATCGGGAATCCCACGTGCCTCCGCGACTCCCAAGACTGCAACTGAACGAGGTCCTATCACAAGGATCAAACACAAGGAAAGTCTCAAAATAGTGTATAGCTACTGTAGACGGGTAGAGGAATTAATTATGAAAAGAACGCAACTCGAATCACGGAAAACGGAGCCCGAACGGGCCCTAAACGGGTCGAAAAAGACGATACTGTGCAAAATCAGACGTCTGGAACTTCTTCTAGACGTCTTAAAAAGTGGATCAGAGAATTACCTGCTCAGCGTGGTTTCCCAGACGTCCAGAATTCTGCGTGGACGTCTGGCCTAGCTCCCAGACGTCCTATGGTCACCCCGGACGTCTGGAGGTCGCTTCCGCCGTCTGGTACAACAGCCAGACGTCTGATTCGCGTTGGATGGCGAATCACCGAGCCTGCGCACAGCCAACTCCCTCCCTCAGTACGGTCAGTTGACAGGAAGGAAGAAGAAAGCGGAAAACTCACCTTTCAGACGTCTGTAAGATCTTCCAGACGTCTCCCTCTCCGTCTGGCTATCAACCCAGACGTCTGATTCTGGAAATTTTTCCAGAACAGGGCACCACTCGGCCTCCGCTCGCGATGCCGCCCGCGTCGCACCTCGCGCGTCTGCTACTCAGACCACAGCAGGTCCCTCTCCGCGTCGTTCCGCGCCTCCTGCGCCCTCCACCGGCCGGCCAAGCCGCTTCGGCGAGCTCGCCCTCACGGCAGAGCCCCGCCCTCGCACGCCGCACCTCCTCCGCGCTCACTGCGGCCGCTGCTGCCGCCCTCGCGCTCGCTCGCTCTCACGCACAGGAAGGAGAAGAGGAAGGGGATGGTGGAGACGACAGGAGGGGAGGCGTGGTCTTTTAAGGCCGCGCGAGGAGGAGGGAGGGAGTGCGCGGCAGGTCTGCAGCCGCAGAGAGAGAGGGAAAAAGAGAGAGAGAGAGGAATCGCGGGTCTGTGCGCACAGGCGCGCAGACGAATCTCTCGTTCGAAAAATAACTGTTTTACAGACGTCTGGAAACGATCCCAGACGTCTTGTCAGACGTCTGGATATGATCCCAGACGTCTGGTCCGACGTCTGGGCCACCTCCCAGACGTCTTAAAAGCGTCTGGGGCACGCGTTCGTAACATTAGGAAGGCTTTGGAAGGCTTAGGAAAGGTTCTATAGCCGTTGGGTGCAAAGCCCAAGAGAATCACCCCGAAATCAGGAACAATCATTGTTCTGACAGGCTTATGAGACGTCTAATTCTGGCATCAGACGTCTGGAAGTTCACTTTAAGACGTCTGATTTCAAGGTCAGACGTCTGATTTTGGGCGGGTCTCTTCCTGACTTGGATCAGATCTAAACAGGCTTCTAGTGCAAGTCCATCAGACGACATGCATGACGTCTGGCACTATGTCAGGACGTCTGGAAACCTACTTTTTCTGTGGGAATGGATTTCCAAACGTTGCAACGGCTAGAAAATCTCTGAGAAGAGATTTTGGGTCAGCCGAGGCAAAACGATCAATTATCAGATGTCTGGACAATCCTATGGACCCTAAGCCTGTTAAGGCTCTAACGATCATATTCTTGAGTGTTTGCTAAGCCAGCTAATGGTCCACTAATTGGACGTCTGGTAAAGTCATCAGACGTCTCCTAAGACGTCTGGTCTAAGGTCTGGACGTCTGATTTCATCAGATAGAACTAACTATGTCCAGCCTAATAGTTATCAGACGTCTGAATCAACAGTCAGACGTCTTAAAACACTTTATCAGACATCTGATTTTGGAATTAGACATCTGGAAATGCTGTTTGAACCCTATATTGGTTTTCTAAGTTCTCTACAGAAAACCTAAGTATCCTAGGGTTGTGCAGGTGTTCCTAGGACTACTGTTAGGGTACTTTGAGGCTCTTTAACATAATGTTCTAAGGAAATAAAAAGAGCAAGCAAAATAAAGATAAAAGTACATGAAAGGATTAAACAAAATTCTATCCTATTCTTCTTGTCCTTCCATCTTCAATCTAGCGCTCCTCGCGAATCTCCTCTGTTCTCCATCAAGATCCTCCAATCCGTCCTGGATGCGAGCTCGAATTCCGTCTAAACACGTCTACATTTGCACTTGACCTGAAATCTAAGACTCCAAGTGCAAATGTTAAATAACACGTGTTTTGTTATCATCAAAATAAATGATCGTGGTGCTCTAGCACCAACATAAATTAGTTAATGTACGTTCTAATTGACCTTATACAGTGTTAATATACATATTAAGGTATTTGGTAAAGATTTTTATTGTATTTTACAGGTTTTATTTTGATTTTATTTACATTTAAATAGCTTATTTTGGACTGTTTTATATATAAATTAGATTTAAATAGTATAATACATTATAAATATAGTTAAATTAAATTAATTTACGTAAAATACATGAATACAAAGGTACAGTATAAATTAGTTCAGTTTGAACTTAATTTACTAATTTATTTTAATTTATTCTAATAACTTAACTAGTAACTTAATAAATTAATTGTTTATTTTGTATATATAATTAAATTATGGTACAGGGTTCCTAATGTACATAATATACATATAAATATGTATGCACAGTATCAGTACTAAATATGTTTATTTACAGGGTTTTATTAATTTATATAACTTATAATACATATAGATTAGTATAATTGATAAATAGTTATATAAATAGGTTATATATAGTTTAAGCTAACTTAAATACTTAAGTTACATTATATAATATATACATAATTTTTATAGACCCTATATACATTTATTTTACAATATTTACAAATATAGCTTACTATATACCTTATATTTACAAGTATTTATATAGTATACAATGGATTTTTAGCTATTTTTAGGGTTTTTCTGATTTTTATGGGTTTTTTGAGTTTTATAGAGGTAGGAGGTGAGAGAGAAATAAATATATGAGAAAAATGGAAATCTTTTTGGTATTTTTGTGTTAAAAGGTTTTTATTGAGTTTTAAGGTAGATTGAACTATCGGTTGGTATGTTCTACCAACCCGATGGTTCAAAATGTCTTGAAATTTGGCAAGTATATAAAAATTTACCTAATATTCACTAAGATAGGTTTATTTTGTTTTTTTATATTTTTTTAAGGAATTTTTATTTATTTACAAGTTCAGCTCATTTTAGGGTCTTTTAAGTTTAAGTGTTTTCAAAGGAACCCAAGACCCTAAATCTAGTTCTACTAGTTATATAGGCAGTAGACTACCTCAAGTAAGCTCAACACAAGAAATGGAAAAGATGCAAGTAGTTAAGCATGAAATTCAGTTTATATTTCCATTAATTTTAATTTTGGACAGTTGACTACAATTCATGGCTGATAAAGAAATTTGTAAACATGATTACAAGCAATTCAGATTGAATTCAACCCTAACAATACATGAAAGCTTGTTACAAAGTAAACTACTCATTACATCACAGGTCAACCATTTAACATAATATACCTAAGCCTACTATCAAGACATTTCAAATCAACATCAGCTGCAGTAGAATAGCAGCAAGAACAGCAGATATGCTGCTGTTGGAAACCAGTAGATCAGCAGCAGTAGCCATTGAACAATAGCAGGAGCTCCAGACATCTTAAGAAAAATTCCATGAGTTGCTGCAGGGAATCCAGACATCAGAGAAGACAATCTGCAGCAGGTCTAGACCTCCAATTCAGCAACCTATTCCTTGATTCAGTCATTTATATCCTAGATCAGACTTGAAAAAGTCTAAGCAAGAATATGAAATGTTCTTATCAGGGAATAAGTTGTTGGAATTCAGTTGGAATGTAGCTGCTCATGCGGTAATTTAATATGATGAGATTCAAAACACACAACAAAAAAGCATAGAGGAATCTGATCAGATTGATAAATCACCTTGAAATCACTTGGGATGTTAAACTCTATCAGAAAATTCTCGGCAATAGTTTCTTTTCAAATCTGAAACAAAACTACTGATCTAACACCTTCCTAATGCCATAGACAGCATGAAGGAAGGTCCTAGATCAGTCTATTAAATCCAAACTGAATCCCAATTTCCTAAACCTTAAGGAATATTGACAATTCCTTTGGTGAACATTCAGAATCGACAGAATTAAACCTTCACAGAAATACAAAGGAGAGAGCCTCAAATCAACAAGGTTGATTTTCCTTGGCTTTCTACACATTGAAAATCAAAACATCCCAATTCAAATCAAATTCGAGTACACACTCATCCATAAATCAAAGCCACTCTCAAGGACATTGGAATCCTTCCATATACCCGATCAAAGCCATTAAAATCCTCAAACAACTCGATTAAATCCGAAAAAGCTCAAAAATGAATTCAAATCTCTGATTTGATCAGAAAAACCATTTGCAAGAAAAACCTTCAGATATGAAATTAGATCTCATGAAGAGGTGATCTATGAATTTAATTGCGAGAAAACACAGAAATGAAAATGGAAACGTGTAGGGGGAGAAAAGAATGATCAGTGAATGGGGGAATTCGTCTCCTCTGATCTGAAGTGATTAGAGGAGGTGAAAATGTGGGATCTAGGCTAAATCTACTCCTAACTTACTCTAATAGTCACACACAGATCAGAACTAATCTAAATCTAATTTCTACTGCTAACTACTCTAAGTAATAGTACAGCTAATCTAGAAAGCATTAAACCTAGTCTAAATGGAAGAATGGGTCCTGTTGCGAAGATCTGCAGCTGGTGGCTATAGTGATGAAGGAGGGATGACCTCCAACGGATTGAAAAGATCTTTAGTGAAGCTTCAAGTCACCCTTAGGTGCTATGTGGTCCTTAGCGGCGAGGAGAGTCAGAGAAGATGAAGAATTCACAGCCGGTGGCCGTGAAAATGGGGAAATGTGGGGAGAAGAAACTGGAGAGGACGAAAGGACCAGCCTCAAGGAAGTAGGAGGGGAGGTTGATCCCTCATGCGTGCAGCTGTGGAGCTACTTAAGTAGGAAGAGCAGTGGATCCAAGCACCACGTGGGTGAAATTAGGCGCAAAGGGCATGAGCGGCGAGGATGAGAGGAGAGAGCGCGCGCACTGGCAAATCAAAAAGCGGCCATTGGATGGGATCTGGGTGAATAGGTGACCACACACGCCGAATTGCGCAAAGGTTCCAATCAAGGAGAGCCATAGATCAAGCGATCAAGAGAATGGACAACGAGGATTGTGCATGTTCCTCGCGTGAACAGTGTTCGTGCGGGAGCTGCAGGTGGTTGAGAGTCTTTTGGTGAATTTGCAGGGTACACCCTTCTGTGAAGGGGTAGAACAATTGCAGAGAGGCCCATAAGTGGTTAAAAAGTATAATAGAGCAGTCCTTTTAGACTTGCAGAGAGGTCCCTACGGTCTACAAATAGGTCCTAGGAGGTTTCCTAATGAATGAAATGTAATGCACTAAGGACCTAAATATAAATCTTTAATTCTAAGGTTTTAATGATGTCCAAATGTATCCAAGTTTTTATCTAAGCTTAATTGAACATTTAAGAAGTTAATTATACATTTGATTTGAACTTTTGAGCTCATTTATGTGTTTAATTTGCAATTGGATAACCATTTTACATTTATTAATAGAATATCTCATTTAATGACCTAATTATGCATTTTTAGCATAGAATTGATGTTTTAGGTCTTTTTCTCTAATTCCCACACTTATCCTTTTTTGTGTGTTAATTTGATAGTGTTTAACCTAGTTTCTAGCTAAACTTAGGCTATTTAGCTATGATGAGTCACAACTCATCAGGAGGCTGTCGCGATTGGTGATGGGTGAGGAGGCAGAGACGTTTGCCCTTTGCTCAGGCATCGAGGATAGAATGACTCATCTCTTGACGGCTTGTCCCTTCATCCAGGAGGTGTGGTTTAAGGTGTGTGGGGAACCCCTTTCATCTTGGGACGACTTGTGGCGTTATTTGACAGACGATAGGTGCAACAGGAGCTAGGTGAAAACTGTGTTGTGGGATGTATGGCTGACATGGAACGATCTTATCTTTTGCCAGGTTAGGGTGTGGTCGGCGAATGTAATCAGAGAGGTTCAGAGTTGAGCTTGTTTTTGGTCCTCACACATGTAATTACACATTATATTAAAAAAATTCTAGATAACTATGGCATCTTTCTTTTCTTCAAATAAAAAATAACCTAAAGAAAACATCAGACATGTGATGAGGTGTGACTCATTATAGCTAAAATGCCCAAGTTAAGATAGAAACTATGTTAAACACTATCTTATTAACACAATAAATGGGCTAAGTGTGAGAATTAACAGAAATATCTTAAAACATCAAATTCTGGTTAAAAATGCATAATTAGGTCAAATTAATGAGATATTCTATTTACAAATATAAATTGATGATCCAATTGCCAATTGAACACATTTTTGAACTCAAAAGTTCAAATTAAAGGTGAAATTATGTTCCAATATGTTCAATTAAGCTCCAATGAAAATTTCATTGCATTTGGATATCATTAGGACTATGCATTTAGAGTTTTACATATAGGTTCTCTATGCATCACATTTCATACACATAAAAACCTTCCAGGGACTTCTTTAAAAATTGCAGGGACCTGTTTAAAGGGCTTGGAGGATTGCTTTGACTTAATTCTTATCACTTTTGGGCTTTCTCCTAATTTGTGTATTGTTTCAATATAAGCCCTTGCATGTAAATTACCCAATATGCCTGCTACCTTGTGCGCACTTTAGCTCATGAAGAACACAAGTTACAGCTGTCATCCATCCACAGTCCCATTGATCTAATGACTGATCCATCTCCATCATCCGGGTGCCCTCGCGCGAAGCTTCACCTCACCTTCCAGATCCCATCTAATGGTGGAGATTTGGTTTGAACTTCCCGCGCACCTATCCTCCCCATCTCCACCGTCCAAGACTTGAAAGCGTAATCTCACCTCTACGGTGCTCTGATCCACTCCCTCACCTATATAGGTAGCTACCCTGACCCTTGCGCGTGACATCAACCCCTTCCTACACCTCTTGAGCTGATCCATCTTCCTCTCCAACTTCTTCTTGCCATTTCACTTAGCTCGATCGGTGATAGAGGTGGAGTTCTTCTTCCTCAATTCCTCCACGTCGCTAAGGATGACGTAAGCCTAAGAACGTCCCAAAAGCTTCACTACTAAGCTTTTCACTCGCTGGAGATCTCCCCCATTTCATCCTCTTTGGTTGCCGACTGATGATCCAGGAGAGTCCCATTCTCCCACTTAGAGTAGGATTTACTGCTTTCTAAGATAGTTGCTAGTGTAGTGTAGATTAATTAGGCGTAGAATTAGCTAGCAAATTCACATATTTGATAGTTTAGTAGGAATAGATTAGCATAATGCCAATCCACCTCCTTTGATCAATTTATATTAGAGGAGACAAATTCACCCCTTCATTGTGTTCATTTGATCTTCGTCCTCACTTCACACTCACTTCTGCATGTTTTCCTTGCATCTTAAATCTCCAATCACCCACGCATCAAGGCATCAAATCAGATTTGATGCTCTTGAGCATCCAGATCTGATTTGATCGGCAAATCCACTTGAGGGTGAGTCCATGCATGTCATCTAATCATAATCACCCTCTCTTGAGCTGAATTGAGATTGATTTGATCGTTTGAATCTGATTTGATTTCATGGGTTGATTTATGAATTTAGTGAGAAATTTGAATTCTATCCGTTTTAATCGATCAAATTGAGTTTATATTAATATAATTGGTTTGATTGCGATGGGTATAAGCTATATTGGTTGGAATTTGAGTGAGAACTATGTTTATACCCAATTTCAGACGTGGATACTATTTTTCCAGGTAGTTTAGACTTATGAAAATTAGTTGTACTAATTTGAGGTTTAAGCCATGACCTAATTAGATCTATAGCATCGCATAGAATACTTGAGCACTAATCAATGGTGTGCAGGTATCCTAGATGATCAAGGCATCTTGGCGAGCTTAGATTAAAATGCCCAAATGGGCAACATCTGAGCTGAATCTAAACATGTTTTATCTGTTGATAAGTGTTTTGATTGAAATCTAAAAGGTTTTAAATGAAGATTTGGAGTTGGTTTTACAATGATTTAAAGTTCAAATTTGATTCTCATGTTCATGTTGTTTATAGCTTGGTATGAAAATCAAATTAGGGTTTAATGGATCTCCAACCTTTGAATTGGGTTCTAGTGATTCCCAGATCAGTCGTAAAGGGATTGCAACAAGGGGAATTTGGGTTTTACTACTATGATTCAGATCTGATTATATTTGAATAGTAGCAACTGTTCTTTGTTCATCAGTCTGAATGGATTTCTTCTATGGGGTTTTTGACCCTTGATCTGGTTTTGATGCAAATTCAGACCTTCTGGGGAATATTTATGATGATTTAAAGTGATTTTTCATGGATTTAATCCACGAATTTGGATGGTTACAACATCAACAGCAGCAGTTTGAGAAGGGCTTGATCAAAGATTGTTTTGAGGATTATTTAGGTTGACAATGTATTGTACTGTTGAAGTTTCATATCAAGCATTCATGTACTCTTGAAATTCATATTTGATCTATGAATGGCTTGTAATTTATGTTGCAATCACTGTTAGCTGTATGAACACTATTCAATTAGTCCAAGTATGATTTAAATAAAAATTGAGGTTCAAAATCATATTTCATTGCCTGCTCATGTGCATATTGTTGTCTCAATGTTCTTGAGCATGTACATCTTAATTTCAGACCTTAAAATTGATGAGAATGACTTGTAGTTCATGTTTTAAATTAGTTGTCAGCAGCATGAAATGGGCTTAACTGTCTAATTTGAAATTTAGTGAAATTCATAGTGAAAATTATGTTTAAATGCTCCATCATCTTCCATGTGATGTGTCGAGTGTGTTTGAGTGCTTATATTGCTGTTCCAACACCTAGAAATCACTTTGAGGCCTTAGGTTCCTTGTCTTTACCCCCTTTCAAGTGTCATTTGTTACAATTTGTAAATACATAGAAAAATACAAAAAAGTGTAAATAAATAAAATAAAGCTATCTTGAGTAGGACTAGATATTTATTTAAGTGTATGTGAAGTTTCAAACTATTCTGAACCCTCAGGCTGGTAGACATATCAGTCGACGGCTCGGTCTACTATGAAATTTAATAAAAGAACCACATACAAAAATTACAAAAAGAATTTATCTCTCTCATCTCACCTTTTCTCTCTCTTCTCCTACATCTATTAAATATATAAATACTATAAAAACTCAAAAATACCCAAAAATACATAAAAATACCTTATATATAGTATTGATACCTGTAAATATGAACTAATTAATAAGTTATATGTAAATAATGTACTATATGTAAATATTGTACATAAATAAATTATAAATGTATTATATATATTTAAATAAGCATTTAGGTTGAGTTATTGTATATATAACTTAATTATGTAATTATATACTAACTTATAGTAGATTATATGTACTTAAATTAAGATAATTATAAATAAGCATTTAAACTTGCATAATAGTATCTGAAGCTGTACATATGTATTTAAGTAATTATTATATACCCTAATTATACTTGTACATTGATTTATTTATGCATTGATTGTAAATAATTAGATTATTAAGTTAATTAGGTAAATTATTAAGTTAAAATAAAATAAATTAGTAATTTAACTTATTATTGAAGTAACTTATATTGCATATTTGTATGTATTAATTTTAAGTATTTTCAACCTATTTACAATATATTTATACTATATATAATATTTAAATTATGTGTATATCTATTAATAATGTGCAATTAAATGTGCATAAATTAAAATAAATGACTTAAAATAAATTAAAAAGGTTTAATAAATACCTTATTATGTAAATTAACTAATTATCAAGTCAATTGAATCATTAAATTATTAATTTGAACATTAATTAAATAATTAAGCCATAAATTAACGTGTACACAACACTAACTTTAGGTAATTTTTATATATAATTAAATAAGTTATAATCCTAAATTAATTATAAATTATGTAGCCCTATATAAAGGCTTTCCAATGGTATAATTTAATCTAAAATTGTTTAACAAATCGACACACAATTTAAGGTCCAAATATAGCCTTAACGAACACGAATGCGCCCAAATCAGGCACAAAGCATAGTGCTACATCGTGGCCTTTGAAGCTCATGCGATTGCATGAAACGAATCGCGCCCAACAGCTACTTAGTCATCAAGCATTGGGCACGAATTAAAACCATTACCCTTTAATACCCTTTAAGCATGATATACTGAGTATATTTGAGCATTGGAGTTGGGAGCTCGAGTTTGTGTCTGGTTCAGTTGAGCCAGACTTGGGTCGAAACTATACTCTAAACCACCTATCTAAGAACTAGGGATTGGTACGTAGTAGCGGTTTGGTCCCACCCGAGAGGGTGTTGTGTATCTCACGAATCGGACTGGTCCCACCCATTAAAAAATCAATTTTCGATAAGTGAAGAGTGTGTTGAGAGTGAAAAGGAGCGAAATGCGACTAAGTATAGAGAGCCTTCTGTGTGTGAGTTGAGTGTGAGACTAAGTGTGAAAAATACCATGTGTTTGGCTGAGAGTAATGTACCGTATGTGTGTATGTGTATATATAAGTATATAGTATATGAATATAGTATATGTATAATAAATATAACATATGTAAATATGTAGTATATAAGTAAAGTATAAGTGTTTTAGCCTTTTGTGTATATAAAGTCTTCAGTGACATTTTTGAAGGCTTTAGCGACACTTAAGCCTGTCAATATAACCTTGTATAGTAATTTAGTTAAGTTAGAGTTATGTATATTGTCTATAGGTTACATTAGTATATATATGTGTGTGTAGTATAGGATAAATATTATATATAGAGTGTATGTACTTAAGTATTAGTAGTATATTTGTAAGTAGGTATATTATAAGTTGTCTATATAATGTAGTGTACATATGTCTATATATATATATATAGTTAGTGTATATATAGTTAAAGTACTTGTTTGCCTTAAGTTGTATATAGTTTATCTAAGATTTAATATTAGTTAGTATCTTTGTATATATGTTCGTAAAGTATATTTTAGTATATTTGTTTACTATTTTTGTACCTATACTTAGGTATTGTTTAGGATAATTGTGTATAACTAACCTAGAGTAGATTAAGTAGTTTTTCATGCCTGTTTAATTGTAAATATGTTTGAGGCATTTTAAGTAGTCTTAATTGATTCATTTTATACATAATTAACTCAGTACATTCATTTCATACATAATTAACTCAGTTCATTCATTTCATTGATTCATTTGTAAATATAATTGGCATTTTTTGGAATAAAAGAGTATTTTTGGATAATAGAGAGTAATGTATATCAATAACTGCCTCCCAGTGAACGACTTGGAATAAACCAGTAAAAATTATGTAAATAAATAAAATGACATGACATTTGTTTGCATTACGATTATACTACAATCAACAATGACATAATAATCAAATCACATTTGTAGCAAGCAGACGATTTTTCATGGATCAATCACTTAGATTTAGGAAGATTTTCACGATGAAATCTGCTTAGGTAGCCCATTTTGGATCAAAGCATTCTTTATCAGGATCTACTGGCTAAGCTCTCCTAGCTAGGAAATTAAGTGGATGGAAGGGTAGGAAGATCCATTCATATTTCCTCGTTACTCTTAACCATCCCTTTATACTACATGTCCACCACCACTTTGCCAGCTAGAAAAGTAGTCAAAATTATTCGTGCGTTTTGGTGGGGTTTTGATGATTCAAGAGGCACCATTAAAATAAAGCTTGGAGTAGTATCACTTTACTTAAGATGATGGGGCCATGAATCTTTTGATGCCTACTTTACATTGCTACCTTAGCAACAAGCACCTTTCCACCATCACAGGGACCATGCATCACCACCAAGAAGAGCTAGAAAGGGATGGTTGCCAAAGGAGGCACACCAAAGAAGATGAACCTACCCTCTTTAAAGAATATGGAGGCTAGCATTTTAAGTTCTCAATTACGATTTCTTGGTTGCCCTTGGAGATATATATAAAGGGTCTGATATTCGAAACATAATGGAGGCCATTAGATTGCATCTAATGGTTAGGATTAATTTCACCTAATGAAATTTCACATGGGCCATTTAATAAAGGAGTTAATTAGATTCCAATACCCAATATTCACTTTATTTCTATCCAAATACATTTGGATTAGCATTAAACATTTTTAGCTTAATTAAATGATAAATTGTTAAGACCTAGTTCCCAGATCCTAACAGGATTCGAGACCGGCTCGCCTCGACTAATCCCAAGACCTAGTCGTCCAACGAGAAATAACCAAAAGCAGGAAATAATACCACATCCACTCAAGCATTATAACTAAGCAGAAGTAAAAGCGAAACGGTAAAGGAAAGTAGAGCAAACTGTCTTAAAATAGTACATGCCACTACAACAACAACAGCGGAAAGAAAACAGAAAGTAACAGGAACAGTAAAATAGATGTCTATTACTCACTACAATAGCAGAAAAATGAAAGAGTTGGAAAGAAATGACTATGGCTGGGCCCAGCACCCTCTGCAGTCGAAAACTCGAGTTACTCAACTCCTTGTCCTGAACAGGGTTACGAAAAGACAGGGTCAGCAAACGTTGAGTAGAGTGGTGTTTACATTATTTATGTGCAAGTAAAGTAAAACAAACAACCAGGTTTTATTCTCATTTCTATTTATCTCATTTATGTATTTCTAGTTCATTTATTTCACAAAGGATCCAAGTATTTC
The DNA here is from genome assembly GCA_037157565.1 of Thalassia testudinum. NCBI lineage: Eukaryota > Viridiplantae > Streptophyta > Magnoliopsida > Alismatales > Hydrocharitaceae > Thalassia > Thalassia testudinum. Next base: position 143,419,993 of record JAZHRO010000036.1, read on the forward strand.
TTGATCTTGCTTGTTCCTCGTGGGAACGATCTTGATTGCAGTCTTTTCCATGGAGTAGAAGGTACACGTGATGCTCTCCTAGTTGGGAGAGTCCCCCGCAGTAGTCCTACACCCAGTCAACCACCCCAAGGTCACTGTCACGCCATAGCGGTGACTACGGCACGCATGATAAGCGTATGGGTAGCTATCCTGCACTGACATGCGGTCAGTCGTTTCTGCTAGCGGGTACGCCTAAGGTACAACACGGAACAGCATAGGGCCTTGCCCTCTCAGAATAGGGTCTCGCCCCTCAGAACCAAAGAGGGGTCTTGTCCCTCCACAGTTTGCGTACCCTCGTCCGACTACCTCAGTTTGCCCAGTGGGCCTACCAAAGTCGGTGTAGGGTGGCTAGCTTAACCCCGGGCCCCGTGGGGTGGCTAGCTCCCTCCCTACACTAGTAGCACGCCTCGGTACCACGTATGCGAGGGCCAACAGGAGTCGGTGTAGAGTTGCCAATCCTAACCCCAGGTCTCAACCCAAGGGCGGCTAGCTTCGCTCTATACTAAAAGAACCACTGTGCTCCTTGGTACCACGTACATAAGGGTCAACTCACTTCCCGTCTACACATGAAATTCCTTTCCATATCCAGTAGTTCTCCTCTTAATTCCCCGTAGGGTTCATGCTCTGTATTCATTCCATTTATCAGTATTCAGATCTCATGGTTCATAACTCGTTCCTCATTCATATACAGGCAGCTCGTGTTTTCACAATTCAATTCTTAATCAAATACATGCAACTTGTGGTTTCACAGTTCAATTTCTCATTCACATACAGGCAACTCATATTTTAACATGCATCTTAAGTAAACAGAGTAGCTCAAACATTCTCATTTGTTTCTACCCTAGGGTTCATTTCTCATCCTAGGGTTTAATCAAGTATTCTAAACATGCTCTTTCATTGTGTAAATCTTAATGTTATAGTAAACTACTCTACCGGGTATCACGGGAGGAATGGGGGCCTGCACCGCAGATCTCGTTGTCTTCGTGGGCTCCGAACACACCACCGACTGGTCATCTATACCAACGACTAATTTACATCAGATGAGCTCAAAACAGTAGATACTCTACACTAACACGTAGAGAAACTCGAATGGAAAACAACAGTACTTCATTTGCAGAAATTCGATTCCATTTGGGTCCTGAACGGGCCAAAAACACGGTTACTGTACAAAATCAGACGTCTGGGTACTAGTCCCAGATGTCTTCAAAGACGTCAGATCTTACCTTGTATCTCCTGCGGGTTCCCTAGACATTCTGATCCCTCTGTGACCATCTGAAGGAAGTTCGAGACGTCGGACTATGCCTTCGGTCATCTGAAAGTGCAGTTGGACGTCTGGCGATGAGGTCAGACGTCCAAAAGTGCCTGGAAAGGCGGACTGTGCGCCTTTCCAATGCCCCGCACCTGCGTATGAAAACGCAGGCCCATTAACAACCAAACATTTTCTGTGCTACAAGTTGCATGGTGGAAAGTAGCGTAGGAAACACGTACCTCGAGCGATATTATGCTTTTAGACATCCGACTTCAGCTCCGGATGTCCTGATGCCTCTCTAGACGTCTGGTCGACCCTGCAGACGTTTGATGCTGGAAAACTTCCAGTATCAGGACTCCTCTGCATAACTCGCCCCACTCGCGCCTTTGCCCTCAGACGATGTAGCGGCAGCTCCAGCAACTGCAGGAGCTTGAGAAGTTCCCCGCCGGTGTCCTCCTCTCTTCCACGAACTCCTCCTTGAGCTCCACTGAGCTCCCGCGGCCGTCGTCCTTCTCCCCTTCTCTCACTCCCTCGCACTCTCTTGCTCTCGCTCTTCCTCATTCTCCCTCGCCGGCTCCTCTCCTTCCTCGCCGTGGCTGCAGTAGAGATGGGAGGCTGGTGGGGTGTGGCCGATGTAAGGAGAAGGTGGAGGTGGCGGTGGCTCGAGTGGTGGGGTGTGGAGTGGATGGAGGGTTTAAATAGGGAGGTTTTAGGGTTCGGGTGAGGGGGTGGAGGAGAGAGAGAGACTCTGTGCACCGCCCGTGCGCAGAGCGAAAAGAATGTATGATATTCTCCTACTTTCGGACGTTCGGACATATGTCCAGAGGTCTAGACAGACGTCTGACTGACAATCCAGACGTCTTATCCGACTAAAAAGGGCGTCGGGTCATTTCATAAATAATTTATGATTTAACTATTTAAATATCACTTGAGTATATAATAAAGTGGAACTCAATTAAAATCATGGTTAGTTTAATTAAGACAACAATGAAAGGTTTAAGAATATTATTGATCTAAACATCACGTTACTCTCAAGCATTCAGAATATCTAAGAATCCTTCATGTAAGAAAACCTATGTAAATCCAAAGTTAGATTTCAAAATCCTCTTTGTCCTTATCAAAGGTTGCATATTCATAATCTCTTCATGTTAATTAAGAAGCGAGCTGAGACCTCTGCCTTTCTCCAAAGGACTATCTTGTTCTCAATCATATGTAGGTTTGATAAAGATTGTTATGACCATGTGTAGAATTTGTTCATCCCAATATATATAGAGTGATCTCATGTCTTCTGATTTACCAAACACCTATTAAACAGAGCAATGAGACATCCTTGAGAGATCATGGTTCACATGTGCCTAGTGATCGCACACATTGTGTTGCAACAAAAACGGTATTTTAATGTTGTCGTTGTCATAGTATAAGTGTCATAATGCAAATAGATGTCGCGTCATTTTACTTATTACATAATTTTTATTGGCTTATTTCAAATCATCCACTAGGAGTCGGTATTTGATATACATTACCCTCTATATTCCAAAAATATTCTTTTATTCCAAAAATATCAATTATATTTACAACATGAATCAATGAATCAAATAATAAATGAATTGGTCAATTATATACAAAAAAATCAATTAATATGCACTACAATACCTTAAACATATTTACAACTAAACATGCATCAAAAACTAAGTATAACTACTCTATGTTAGTTATGTACAACTATTCTAAATAATACCTAAGTATATGTACAAAAATAACTACTAATTTACACTAGACTAAATATACTAACATATAATATAACTTTAATAACATATACTATATATACAGTAACATATATATATGTCGCTGTGGTCTAAGTAAAAATATGTACAATACATAAGGCAAAAGTCTAAGTTATTAACATAACTATATATCCACAGTGACAGATACATTCGTCACTAAAGCCTTAGAGTTTATTTTTATATATAAGGCTCAAACATTTACATAGAATTCTATGTATACTCTACTTATATATATATATATATATGTTGTGCATCTGTGTACATATATTATATGTATATTTAATTTATTATAGATGTACATATACATTATATTCTTATACTCTATACTCTATATACATATTATACACATACACACTCACACACAACAGCGCTTAGCCTCTCCTCTCACCAACACTTAGAATTTTTTTACGCACAGCTGTCCTTTCTCTTCTTTAATACAATTTTTTTTTAGAGTCCTCTCTCTCACACACAGCACTTTGGTTCCATTCACTTAAACCAAAAATTAGTTTTTTTAATGGGCAAGTCGACCTTTCATGGGATATACAGCACCCCAATGGGGTGGGATCAAACCACTACTAAGCCGGCCCTATTTTCTTTAATGTGTATTTTAATTCATTTCAAATCATGCCCAATATCAGGCCTAGCATAGTGCATAGGCCCCCGGCCTACCCACTATTCCAAATAATGCTCAATACATGCTTGAATTAGAGAGGGGAATGGGTGTGGTTGGTATTTAGAACCTGATAGTTGTCGACTGGTATGCCATCAGACACAAAATACTTTATACGGCTACAACAGTTTGTGTGCTCATGAGGTGGGACATTGTTTTGATGCTCGATTAAGCACTATGTAGCTTTTCATGCATTCTGATTTAATGATTTAAGGCCTCAATTTGAGAGCGCTATTGAGATATGATTTCAAATTAAATTATATGGGTGTAAAGGCCTTACATATGGCTATATAATTGTACAATTAATAAAAAAAATTATTTAAATATATATAAAATTAGTTAAAGTTAGGAAGTTATACACATTCATTTAAGGATTAATTTCTTAATTAATGTACAAATTGATAAATTAATCATGAAATTGACTTTATAATTAGTTAATTTATATAATAAGGTATTTATTACACATTTTTATTTTATTTTAGAGCCTTTATTTTAATTTATTTACATTTAAATACATGCTTTAGATAAATACATACATATTCAATGTATAAATACTATATAATAATACAAATATAGTATAAGTAGGTCAGAAGTACTTAAAATAATACTATACAAATATACACTATAGATTACTTTAGTATTAACTTAATTTACTAATTTATTTTATTTAACTTAATAACTTACCTAATTAACTTAATAACTTAATTACCTACAGTAAATACATAAATAAATTAATATATAGGAATCATACAGAATATAATAATTAGTTAAATATGTATGTAGAGTATTAGATGCTATTATAGGTATGTACATGGGTATTTATAATTACTTAGGATTATATACATTAATATAAATTGATATATAATTATACAGTAAAGTTATATATATATAGTAAATCATCCTAAATACTTAATTAAATATATAGAATATAATTATAAGTTATTTATGTATATTATTTACATTTACTACGATATTTACATATAGTTTAGTCTTAAGTTATATTTACAAGTATAAATACAATATATAAGGTATATTTAGGTATTTTTGAACTTTTTTTATTTTTATGGTATTTATATATTCTATAGAGATATGAGATGAGAGAGCAAGGGTGAGAAGAGAGAAGAATAGTTTCTTTTTGTGATTTTTGATTTGAATCTTTTATTGAATTTCAGAGTAGATTGAACCGTCGGCTGGTATGTTCTACCAAGTCGGGGATTCAGAATACTTTGAAACTCTACATACACTTAAGGAAATACCTGATCTTACTCAAGACAAGTGTATTTCATTTTTTTATGATTTTTTTATAATGTTTTCTAGTTTACAATCAAACCCAAACTAGGCCTAAATGAATGTTTCACTAATAACCTAAGGCCTAAAATTTAGTTTTATATATTGGGAAAGTGCTCTAGAATATCAAAAATGCCTAACACAACACATGAGAGATATTTGAAACATTGAACATGATTTTGAACATTAATTTCATCAAAATGACAAGTTGGACAGTTAAGCACAATCTCAAATAGATGACAAAGGATTTAAACAAAAATTACAAGCAATTCTAGTCAAATTAAGTTCTAATTCAAGTACATGAATGCTTGTATATTTATATTCTACAAATATACACATGTTAGCTACATAACAACCCAAAATCTCTGCTTAATCCCCATATGTTCAGACCTTTAGCTGTGTGAAGACAGCAGTTGCTGCTGTCACATTTTAGCAGCCAAAATCTACCATTTTCAGTAGCTAATTCAGCTTCTATTATTGCTATGATCATTAGCTTATGCTGTTGCCCTTTGAAAATCCAATAGCTGTTGCTGATTGAAATCAACCCAAATGAGACTTGAGAAGGTTTGATCTAAGGCATGAAATTCCTAAGAAACACACCCCTAACAATTCAAATTTGTCTAAAATCCTTTGAAATCAATTTCTGAAAATTTGAAATCCATAGGAATAATTCTCATTCTTTAAAATTCTCAAAAGACCCTAATATGATCTCCTCTTTACATTATGGACAATGTCAAGAAGCAGATCACACTACATTTTGAAAGCATCTCAAAACAACTCTAATTCTCCATTAAAACCTTGGAAACATCATTTGATTCTTTGAAAATCAGAGTGAAATCATTTGAGGCAAGAATTCATGTAGCCCTGTTTTGGGCTTTTAATGTGGATCACAACTAATCTGGTCACTTGATCTCCCTGAACACTATCAATCAGTATTCAGGAGATCTAAGTGATCCTTGAAAAGCATTTGGATCATTACAAATGCCTCTAATCAGTACCACTGATTTCATTGCCATTTGCTATCCAAATAATCCAAAAAACTCAGGTATAGGATCTGGAAAATTAAGTGTAGAAATTCTGAACATTGAAGATTTAATCAAGTGGATTTAAAACCATTGCAATTCATTCACTTAAACTTAGAGAAACTCAATTTTGATGATTCAATCCAAATAAGTTGCAATTGGTTAGAAATCAACTTGATTACTCATCAAAACCAAAATTCACCATAATCATCAAAATCCGACCAACTCAAACCAGCTAGAGGGCATTTGTGATTGTTAAGGCTGAATGGAATGCCTTCAGCTTGATTTTAAGTGCTTTAATAGATCTAAAAGCTAATGAACTTCAGATCTGTTAAATGCTCTTGTGAATGGGTGATTGATGACTAGAGTGCACGAAGTGAGTGAACGTGAATTGTGAGGTGAAGAGGGAGAGGAATGGATCAAAATGGAGATGGAAAAACACCTCTATGATCTGAATTGATCAGAGAGGGTGAGATTGATTCTAAACTAAACTACTCCTAATCTAAGCTAACCCATCACTGAATTCACCATCTAACTATATCTAGCTGATCTACACTACACTAACAGGCACTACAACTAATCTAGAAAGCAGGAAAAGCTAATCTAATAGAAGAATGGGACCTGGGGAGAAACTGCAATTGGTGGCTGCAGTGAGGAATGATGGGAGGAGCTCTGGTGGAAGGAAATTCTCTAGTGGAGCTCAAGGTCACCCTGGGGTGTTATGGAATCCTTAACGGCAAGGAAGAGTCGAAGGAAGTGAGCTCCACTACCGCAGAAATGGGGCAGAGGTTGAAGAGGAGAGGAACCAGAGGGGAGTGAGGGGATCAACTCAAGCATGTAGGAGGAGCTGATGCTACGCGTGAGCTCAATGAATGTTCCCATATAGGTGCGCGAGAGATCTGAGCACTGTTAGGTGCGATTAATCCTAATTAGGGCGGACAGTGGATGGGAAAGAGATTGATGCGTGGGAAAGTCCAAACCAAATACCCACCGTCAGATGGGATTTGAGTGAGGCTACGATCCTTCGTACAAAGGCGCGTGCACGAAAGTGGATAATCGACCACTGGATCAAGAGCATAGGAGATCAATGGTGGCTGTGCACCGTGTTCTTTGGTGAACAGTGCATCTGCAGCTCAAGAACAGTGTCAGGTGTGTTTTGGGTAATTTGCACACAAGCCAAGTCGGCGAAACGGTATGACTTTTGTGTAGAAACCCATTATTGAGAAGATTGACTGCAGCGCAGTCCAAAAGTCTTACAATAGGGTCCCTGGCGATTTTCAAAGAGATCCTTGAGGGTTTTATGCATGAATAAAAATGTTATGCATGAGGACGTAAATGTAATCTGATGAATACAGGGTCCTATTGATGTCCAAATGCCATGAAGTTTTTATTGGAGCTTAATTGAACCTTTAAGAAGTTAATTCAACCCTTGATTTGTACTTTTGAACTTAATCAGGTGTTAAATTTGCAATTGGATCATCATTTTGCATTTATGAATAGAATATCTCATTTAGTTACCTAATTATCCGTTTTTAACACGAATTGGATGTTTTAGGTCATTTTCCTTAATTCTCACACTTAGCCCATTTTTTGTGTTAATTATGTAGTGTTTAACCTAGTTTCTAACTTAACTTAGACATTTTAGCTATGGTGAGCCACACCTCATCACCTAGTATCAACATCAAGGTGGATGTATCATCCATTGGACTATCAAATGTATATATCTAAGTATAGAGAAACCTTTCCATCTAAGGTCAAAGGATATGCCTTATCCATGACAATCTTGTTGAGTCAACCTTTACCTCATGTACGATAGCTTTGAACCTTTATTCATTATTTAAAGGATGTGCATCTAGAGCATTTGTTTGCCAACAACCCTTCAAAAAGTTTGTTATCTCTTCTCAGGTTAATTAGAGATAGTTATCATAATGGCTTTTAATGACTTCTCGAAATCTTCAATCTAAATCATTGGTATATACAACTTGGCTATAGTACTATATTCCAATTATATAAGGGATCTAACTAATCACATTGGCATGCCTATTCAATTTGACATTTAGATGCAACTACAAGTCAAATGATTTCTATTTAGATTAGCACTTTACTCCAACAATCCATCCTTCATGCATGTAAAAAGACAACTTTCAAAATCAAACATACATCGATGAAATATAAATTAAGAAAAGAAGTAAAAGGACAAAGAAGTAGACAAAGAAAAGGTTGGTGCTTGGAGGGGGGGAGATATTGTTTGGAAGATCGAAAGGAGGGGAACGGGTTAGGGATTACGTTGGTAATGGTTGGGGCTAACAGTAAGAGTGGTTACAAAGGACGAGGGCAATGGTGGTTTAGGCAATAGGCATCTATACGAAGGAAGTAGATATTGTAGGGGTTGGAGGGGCCGCCATGGTGAATAAGCAACAAGAAGGGAGATTAAGGGATTTTGTTAGAGGGGAAGTAGGCAATGATGGTGATGAAGTAGGGAAATGAAGAGGAGGGAAGAAGAGGGTGGTAGGTGGGGTCCATTGATGGAGGAGAGGAAGAAAAGGAAAAAGGCAATGGCTTTGGAGGTGCAGAAGATGGTGGTGGTGGAGGATGATAGTGGCTATGGGAATAAGAGGAAGAGGAGGAGGATGCTTCTTGAGGGAGTGATGGTGCATGTGTGCTAATCGAAGATAGAAGTAAAGGAGCAAACAAAGAGCAGTGAATGGACAAGGAGATGGTGGAGCAGAGATAGAGGTTAGGTTTGGGATTTTAAGGTGCGACGGAGAAGCAATATCTATCAAATGATATAGTTTACAAATTGTTGGCTATTGAATTGCTAAAACATTCCACGACTATTTAGCAAGAGACTATAATTGTTGATAAACAAAGCCATTATTTAAATAGGTTATTCTTCATTTAAGTACTAAAGATTTGATATGGTATGATATTATTTCTTACACCAACAGTTTTTTACTATTGGCATTTATTCTTGAAAATTTGGCTTCAAAGTAATTGTAATGGTTTTGCATAGAACCATTACCAAACAGTGTATATATTGGTGATTGCTCCTAATGGTCGAGAGAAATTCATCGCCAATTAGCATATTCCTTTAAGTTGATCAGTTAGCTCGATATGCTTGTTCATTCTTTAAATAATGATACATGCTTTACAAGCTTGCTCCAAACGTTCTCTCTCTTGCATCAGGTTACATCAATTACGTGCTTGCATAAATTTCTAGATATGATTGAGCAGTAACTTTACAACACATCTGCATTAATTTCTTGATAATGCATGCAACTACATGCCTACATGGTTTACATCTTGAATTTTATGCAGAAAATTATGGTACTTGATAGCTAATGATTTTCTGTGACATGATGATCGGTGGAACACATATATGACTTGTACAATTTTTTATATTTCCCAATCTGACTCAGTGGATTCGTTCTAGTGTTACTCACTCGATCGTTTGCAATGACATCTGAAACACTTCCACCAAAAGGAGAAAATAGTTAATCCACGGAGAAGTTATCCTTCGCCTATTTCAAATGTAAACAAATTTGATTTGAAACTTATATATAAAGAACTTGAATTAGGATATATATTGCTTTTGTGAAGGCATGTATTAGAATATGGATTTTGCATATATGTAAAAATCTCAAAACTTAAATAGTGTAACTTTGACATTGATATATTCCTCTGTCCAGTAAATCTTATTGGTCGGTTCACTTGATGTATCAACCCTTGTAAATGGAGTTAACCTCTAGTTTTGGTGCTATTTTGAGTACTAAAACCTTGCTTTTGGGTTGTAAAACCTAGCTATGGGATGGTGTTAAGTCTCATAGTTTTATCATTAAATTTCCCCTTCTTAACACTAGTTAACACTGGTTTCAATTAAATAGAAACATGTGTAAATATCAAGGTTGTGCTCCCGCAAGGTAAATTAGAAAAGTACTTGTTAAGGGCACGTAATTTCAACATTTTTTATCCTGAATTTTTCATCACTTTCCAAACATTAGAGACTATCAAATCAAGGGATAAGCTCATACTTTCCTGCTTCCATCCAACTTATTAAATCAAGGAAGTGGAATAAGTTTTGTCACACAAAGCTTATTGTTACCATATGATTCCTTAATGAGATTCAAAGGATAGGCAAAAGCAAAAAGTGAAAAAACTAAGAGGGGCACATGCAAAAATCCCAATGACATTAAGGAATGAGCCTTGGAATCCACATGTTGAGAAAATTGAATATCATGCACTCCCACTTGAACTCAAAATTGGAACGATACAGAGAAGATTAGCATGGACCCTATGCAAGGACGATACACACAAATCAAGATCATCCCAATGGAGGGAAGAAAGTTAGGGCTTCGATCAGGCTTTAATCTAGCATGCAAATGGTTACAGCCTCTCCTTACAGTATCTAGATGACATTTACCTAAAATGTCATAAAAAAAAGAAATAGTACAATAGCTACGAACACGTCGCCTTGCCATCGGGGAAAGAAGATGGGCATCGGTATAGGTTCGGATCCTCACAACCTTATGCCAAATCATGATATATGGTATAGTCACATTAAGTAGACCTGTAATTTGATAATGCCCCTTTCCAGCAAACCCAAAAGGTTGCAAATTGGTTTCCTGCAGGGGGAGAGAATAGGATGTCACAATCTCCTCATCGTTAGGAGAGGAAGAGGGGGGTCATCAAAAGAGGCCCATCACCTTTGCCTCATTTTTGATAGACAATTCCATCGTCCTAATCGTGTATGTCAAAACCTAATCAAAGATTGTTTCCATGGAAAGGCAATCTCCAGCTCGAAAAGGAAAAAAATTTATGAATTTTGTTGGTTCACCGGATCGTTCATAACAAAGAAATTCCTTCTTTCACATACTTTCATACGTATGCACATTGCATTTTGTTGAAGTGAAGGCAAGTAGAGGTGCCAAGGAAGGGAAGAGGAGCAGGAAAAATGAACCAAAGGTGTCATTAGGAGAAGAAGTGGAGGTTTATCAGAAGTGGCCGATCATCCTAGCCTTGGATTGGGGGTTTAGGGTTTAGTGTTTAGATTGCGGTCGATCATCCTAGCCTTGGATTGGGAGTTTAGGGTCTAGTGCTTAGATTGAGGGAGATGCCAGTGAGAGAGAAAGAGAAGATGAAGATGGCGGTGATGAAGAAGAAGAATACGAACCTTTTGGAGGTCAAGCGACACAGCCAAGTGAGGACACCCCTTGTCAAGGTTGGGCAAGGTGATTGTATGTTGACCTTCAGGCGAGAAGGAATGGAACAAAGGTGGTGGCGGTGGCTGGGGGGTGGTGGGAAACGCATGTGGGGAGCATTGGAGAGGTGATGTTCACAAAGGAGGAGAGTGGAGGTTTGGGTGGATGATAGAAGGGAAAGGGTTTTGAAGCAGTGTGGTGGTTGGCAAGGGAGGGAGCATCTTGAGTAGGGAGGAAATGTGTCGGGGGAAAGGGGAAGGATATAGCAGTGGGGTGAGAACCAAGAGAGAAGGGAAGGCTGATAGAGAGGAATGGAGAGAGGTCGAGAGGGAAAATGGGGAGTGGGGGTTGGGGGGGGGGGGGCGAGGGGCAGGGATTGACACATGGCGTGGTAAAACCCTACTTTAGTGTATTAGTATAGATATCAACTACCCATTATCAATTACAATAATTCATATACTAATTTTGGTTCAAGTCTTTTTGGGCAGTTCTGTACTTCACCTTATTGAAAAGTGAAATGGGCGACAAAGATCCCATTCAACAGCCACTTCAACGCAAATGAATCGTGACCATCTCCTCCTCATCCTCTCCTTCAACAGTAACTCAGGGATAAGTGCCTCCCCTTTTTTTAAGAAGAAGGGGGCGTGAAATCCACCATAGATTCAGTCATGTATTTCTTATTTTTCTAAAGAAAAATAAACAATGCACGAAAATCTCGCAGAAGAATTTACACCCTGTCTCTACGCAGTGGCTCCTGCCATCCTTTGTGGACACCGTGTCTAGTTTATCATCTTTCCAAAAATCCACCGATGGATCTCCTGTGGATTTTGCCGTGGAGAATTCATTGCTATAATTTAGAACTAGTTTATATTGCAGCATGTATTCTATGAGATAAATATTTGTAAATAAAGAATATCTGGTGTTGTTCACGAATAATACGAGATAATTATGTGAAGGTGCTTATATGAATAGGAGAAAGGGTGAGAATAAGTTAGAGATAAAAAATTAAGGTGTTTACTTAAAAATGAGAGATGAAAGGAGGGATAATATTACAACCTAACTTGATTCTCTAGACTACGTCATTTATCCCAAGACCTAACCGGGTTGTCTAACAAATAATAAATCAAAACATGGCTCACTATCCACACATACAATCACAAACAAAATATAATAGGAAGGAAAACATGACATAAAACCACCTTTAGAGCAAGAAAAAGATTCAATCCACAACGTAGCCATCACACACGAAATCAACAGTATGGCGAAACAAGAACTAGTGCAGTTCTAAAGAAAAAGGGACATACAATAACGGAAGAAAAATCACATCTAGCTAAGAAACGTACTATGACAGAAAAGAGAACGCAACTGGCCAAAGTTACGGCTGAGCGTGGCTGGACCCATCTCCTTCTGCATTTGGTGGGGTTGGTTGCTCACTCCTCTAACTTGAGTACAGTAAAGTAGGTGTAAAAAAAAAGTTGAGTAAAGTGAAGATACAAAAAACGAGTATGAAAAAGATAAGCAGGAAAAGGCTATGTAAATAGGAAATTAGAAATTTTACCAATTGTTACATGCGTCGTTCCCATTTTTGTTTCGCTTGTAAATTCCCACTAGCTCATTTAGGTTCTCTCCACGAGTCAACTAAGACAAGGTCACCTTTCCTTGTTATTCATGTGTCCCCCTATTGGGACGATCTTGTCGCGGTATTCTCGAGATGCAGGGATTACACATGGCACTCTCTTGGCCGAGAGAGCACCTCGTGCCCGTCCTACACCTAGTCTATCGCCTCGGGGTCATTGTCGCAGCATAATGGTGACTACGGTGCACATGATAAACACATTGTTAATATCACTAAGTCAAGGCTTAAGAATGTGTCGTAGTATAATCGATAAGAGCGAAATCAACACTTAAATTTATATTCTCAAAATTTGAGTATTCCGAGGTTGTTTGCTAGGAGCAAAGAAATTCGCAAAAACCACTATCAAGATTATTTACAAATTGACTTGATGAACTTGTTTGAAGTATGAATTTTTATGAATCAAACAAGTCCGGGCACTTGGTTTTACGAAATAAAATGGTTAAACTTAAATCTCAAGTGCAATGAATAAATGAAAGTTTTTATGCTCAACAAACCAAAAGGATCAAGTGTGAATGTAGTTAATCACTAAATAATCAATTATCAAGAATGCTTGAGCACTAAAAAATCCATTCGGAATCAAATCTTAAATCAAATCAGCAAATGATGCAAATCAATCTTCGAAAGACTGATTCTTTCACATTTTGGTCCCTGCACCTTGCGAATGGGTACCTAAAACCTTCCTTTTTCTTGATCTGGTCCCTGCTATCAACTTCAAAGGAGGCAACTAGCTTTCTTCTTCATGGGCAGTAGAGGAGTGGAGATCAAAACCAGCCGTTGGGTTCATCACGTAGAGGTTGAGGAGATCTTTGGAGATCCGTCGTCATATTGTAGTGGTTTGATCGTCCATCGGATGGTAGAGGTGGTTGGCAGAAGGTTGACGGAACCAGAGATGGAGGCGATGATGGCGAAGGTCGATGAAGCGTCGAAGTACGTGGAACCTCCTGCTGGGCTGTGTTCTCAAGAAGCTTCAGTCTTGAAAATGGCCGAAGGTCGTCCGTTGATGCCAAGGAAGACAACGACGACGGCAGAGCTCGATGAGGGGATGGAGATGAACTCGACCTTGGGAAAGTAGCTAGGAAGCTTCGCCTAGCCTCAGCGAAGATGGTAGTGGTGGTGGTTTAACTCGAGGAGGTCGAAGGAGACCATCCGAACTTGAAAAGACTGGCAGTGGTGGTGTGTCTCCGATGGAGCACGTGGGTGCTTGAAGCCCTCAATAAGTTAAGGGCTTTTGTTCATGGTGACGTGGTGGAGCTTTGAGGGTGGTTGGCAAGTGGGGAAATGGTGTAGGGCGAGGAAGGGCGTGTGATCGGAGCACGATCGGAGATGGCTAGTGATGAGAACCTCATCATGAGCCATAACTAGCTCATTTTGACCTAATACAAAGGATAAAAGCTCCTACATAACTCAAGGAAAGGCTTAACTCAGAGAGATTCTGAGTTCGCAAAGAAAACAGAAACTAAGGGGTAAAAATGCAATTTCACCAATCCAATCTGAAAACAGGGTAACTCAGGGTCCAAACATAGGTCAAAGAAACCTAATAAGAGGAAAAGTGGGATGAGATGATTCAATAAGGGCTACAGCAACTCCAAGCAATTAAATGACATCCTATAACCCTAAAAACAAACCCACTTAAAAACATGAGGTTCGAGGCAAATTAAAAATAGAATAAACCCTCTAAAATTCATAGAAAAATAATCTCTAGGATTTAGAACCTTCAATTTGGCCTTCGGAACCCTTTTTGACCTACATTGAGAACCATGCCCAATTAATAACTTAATTTGGGTTTTTGCGTAAATTGATCGGTCAAACAAGGTTTAATCTGAAAATAAAATTCACCATCATAATCCTTAGGCCCCAATTAGTCATGTATAAAAACTTGAGCCTAAGAGGAAACCTTCTTGACCAACTTTACACTTTGGTCCTCATTTATTTACTTTTTGGCCCTCAACTTTTGAACCCTCACATTTCTACCCCTAACTCTCCTTCGTTCTTTGCATTCAGGTCCCTCCTGCCAAAACCTGACCAGCACCATGCTCCGGCGACCTTGCGCGGAGCATGGCGCCGCGCAGGGTAAGGGGGAGGGTCTGGCAAGTAAACCGGGGGTGCCCTGCGTCGTCAGCCGTCGCAGGAACACCCCCTGGTCACTGCAACCCACCATACCAGCCGTGCGAACGCACGGACGGTATGGGTCTCCATCTCCGGCGTCCTCTGGCGAGGGAGACACGTCGTCTCCCTCCGCCCTCCTCTCTGATTCTACATTATAAGTACCCCTCGTCACTCCACGGTTCGAGGGAGCTCGGTCCTGACGGAGAAAGACCCCCACTTCCTCTCTTCCCACTCCGACAGGGAGCCCTCCAGCTCCGGCGGCCTCTCCCCTTCCTCCTCGTCGCTCTGCCGCACTACCAGCTGCAGGGTTGCCCCCCCTCTCTCTTCCCGCGCCACGCCGTACCCAGCTGGCGCCTCTCCGGCCCTCTCCTCGCCGCCGCCCCTTCCCCCGGGCATCTTCTTCTCCGGCGACAGTCGATACGACTGTCGCCTTGCTCCAGCCCCTTTCGTCTCCATAGCTAGGTCAGAACTTCTCCTCTTCCTCCCCTCTTCCTTTTCCTCACTTTACATCTTTACTGTTGCCCCGATCCAACCAATCGCCCTCACCTTCTCCACCTCCGGCCCCTGCTCCGGCGACCCGCTCCCATCACTCCAGCAACCCACACGGCTCACCGACCACCGCAGAACCTCCGCCTCCTCACCCTGATCAACCTCCGCCTCCTCACCCTGATCAACCTCCGCCCTTCCACTTCCCCCAAATCACCCTCTGCAACTCCACCAAACAAACCCATCTCCCAACCTGCAGTTTGACCTAGGGCGGCCCTTAGGCTCCGCCCCGCCGCCTGCACACCCCCCGACCACCTTCGCCGTACCACGACGAAGGTCCTCCGCGTTTCTGATTAGGCCGAGAGGCCGTTTCTCTGTGGGCAGGTATCTGCGCTCGCCGCCGCCATTGTTAAAGCGAAGCAGCTTCTTCACCTGCTGCCCCAGGTGCGCCACGCCCAGGTCACGCTCCCAGGCAGTGCGAGGCGTCTTCGCGAAGTACCAGGCTGCAGTCGAGTCGAAGCTCTCGCGCGAAGCCCCCGTGCTTCGCCTCGACTGCCTCTGCTTCCTCCGCGCAGGCATCCAAATTGGGGTGGGACATTTAGTCCCACCTCGGAAAGCCACTGAGGCGAACGGGTGCTTAAAGGCAAAAAGTGCCTTAAGCTGTTCGCCTCAGTTCACGGGGTGAGGTCCCCTTCACCCGCCCGACTACCCGGCCTCGTCCGCACGCACGCCTCGCGAACCTGGCCCGACCCGACTTAGCCTGACCTGCACTCCTCGCCCACCACGCACGCCGGTGGGCCTGGACCCGGGCGCGACCTGTACCCGACTACCCGGCAGCTCTGGGAGAGCTTTCCTAAGAGCGGCTTCTGTGAGAGAGAAACGCGGGGGGGGGGGGGGGGGGGGGAGGGTAGAGTAGGTTTTTGCCCGCTGACGAGAGCTTTGAAGTGTGCAGGCACAGGCGAAGAAGAAGAAGACGAGCGAGGCAGAGAAGAAGGACGACGAAAGCTGAAGGAAGGAGGAGCACTGTAGCAGCGGCGGTTTAAGTCGTCTGATTGGAAAATCAGACGACTCTCTGAAGGCAGAAAAGAGGAAGAAGAACAGGACCGCAAGGGAAAAGAAAAAGAAAGAGACAAGCAGAAACAAGAGCTGAAAGAAGAAGAAGAACATCACCCACTGCTGCAAATAAAGAAGACAGAAAGAAAAAGAAGAAAGAAGGAGAGACGACGTCCTGACAGCAAAAGCAGAAGAAGAGAGCACGAGAAGAAGATCTGAAGAACAGAAGGCAGAAGAAGAAGACCACAAGGAGATAAAGAAACCAAAAGCCAAAGAGGAAGAAGAGAAGAGAAGAAGAAGAAGCCAAATTTTCATCTCTCTCTCTCTTTATTTTTGTAATAAGAATTTGTACCCCTAGAATACGACTTGCTCCCTGAGTTCGACCTCGGGAACTCTTTTATTTTCCGAGTAAAAAAATTATATATTTGAAATGATGGCAATAACTGGCTATACTACAATGCTATAACAAAACCTAGTTATCGCCACGTCAGCTAGCATTAGGGAAGAGAACGTGGTGGAGGTGGTGTTTGTGGGCATTTTCTTAATCTAATGCCTAAGCTACTCTATGGAGCAAGTGGAGGAAGAAGAACTACCTTATGGATGAGGAGGAGGCAAAGAGTGGCTGATTATGGCTTGCCAGCCATGAAGAAGATGGAGGAGACGAAGAAGAAATCTGATGGCGAGGAATGGGTCAAAGGACTCTCGCTTTGGCTGGCGTGGATCGGAGGAAGTTGAGGAAGATGGCATTGCTCTTGAGGACGGAGCGTGCATGGAGGAAGAGATCGGAGGATTCACAGGGGTCGGAGACGACGACAATCGTGGTTTAGAAGGGTAGGAAATACGAACAAATCTCGACAATGTGGCTCATGGAGGCACAAGAAAACTATACAGAGTCGAGGCCGTAGCAATTTTGGTGAGGGTTTGGTCCAATAAAGGTTGAGAATGGCATGGTCTGGCAACGATTTCGAGCTTTGAATGTGGCTGCCAAACAAGGAAATAAGAGCTGGGAGTTTCACTAATGTGTAGAGGAATGATCAAGGATCAATCCCACTAAATTTGGTGGGATTTGATCACATGGTTTGGGAGTAATCAAACCCTAAACTTCGTCGAAAACCACAGAAGGAAGCATTGGTGGCTCCTGCTGGTGGAGAAGACGATTGACGTCAGCTAGGGACTATGATGCAAGAAGAATGGACCTAGATGTAAGAATTTCAAAAATTAAGGCCTGATTGTAAAGTAGGTCAAGACATAGTCCAAATGATGTTAAATTTTTAGGGTAACCTAATTTCTAACCAAGCAATATATTGGTGACTTCAATTTTGATTTTTGATGAAGTTTGATTGATCAACGTATAATTTAACCCAAAATGTATCAAATACCTACCTTGGTCTCCATTTTAGGTCAATTTGGGCTTATTTTGTAAAATTGAATGTTCTAAACCTCATAGAATATTTTTCAATGATTTTTAGAAGGTTGAGATTATATTTATTTCCATTATAACCCTTTAAATTAAAGTGGGGTCGAAATTAGGATTTTATTAAATTGTAATTTGACCTTGATTTCACAAAATCCTTAAATAAATCAGTGTGAGTTCATTTATTGGAAATTTGAGCTTAGTTGATCTTTAATTAAGTATAGGTTTACCCGTGGGTTAATCTGTATTTGTATTTTGCTATTAAAATAGCAGAATTAGCCAATTTTGATGTCATTGCTCCTAATTCTTGATATTATTAAGTTGTATCATTTTTATTGGTTAATAAAGTAAATCTAACATTAGAACTTAGCTCAATTAAGTTAGATATAGAGGATGATGGTGCTACCATCATGCACGGGAGCTATTCTGCACTGCATGCGGTCAGTCGTTTTCGCTAATGGGTATGGCATCTTCTCGATCATACATGAGCATATGAGGATCGATTTTAGGGTGGTAAAGAAAAGCATGGATAAAAAGGGACGATCCTTCTGCCTTAACCCTCCAGAGGAGAAGCAAGGTGTGAGTGGCCAACTTGTGCCTCCTATAGGTGTTGTTTGCCCTTCGAGGTAAATTGCACCCATCCCAGACTCGAAACCTACATCAAACCAACTGTTTCACCAAGCATTAGAGGCTTGAACAAATTTTTCGGTATGCAATATGGTCACTGATAGGGTCAGCAAGGACAT
Source organism: Thalassia testudinum (assembly GCA_037157565.1). Classification (NCBI taxonomy): domain Eukaryota; kingdom Viridiplantae; phylum Streptophyta; class Magnoliopsida; order Alismatales; family Hydrocharitaceae; genus Thalassia; species Thalassia testudinum. The sequence goes on from JAZHRO010000036.1 coordinate 143,438,683, forward strand.
TAATGCATAGGAAATTAAAAGAACTTTCCGACGGTACCTATTGCACGAAAAACAGACTTTGTTTGGGTCTTGAACCGGCCTGAGGAGTGCCTTGACCGGTTGGGGCCAGTTCAACCAGGCCGGTTCGGGTGAACTGGCTCCACCATTCTCTCTACAATGCTTGACACATGGCACCCACGAATTGGTGCCTAATTGCGCCCATGAATCGTGGTGCCCACTACTCCCCCCGATCATCCTATCGTACGGCATGTGCGTAATGGTCGTTGGATGTCACCCACGCGACTCCTCGCATCCGCACACCACTTCACGCACCTACCTCGTGATTCGTGTCACCTACTCTCACCCATCGCGGTACTTACTAATGCGAAGAAAAGCGTGATTTATAATTAGGGTTTTCTTTAATCGTTGCAACATGCTAATTCGTAATCACTTTTATAATTTCTAAACCTAAATACTGGTAGTATCTAAGGTCATCCAAGGAGGCAGGAATGCACTTAAAAACTCTCGCTTGAAAAAAGGGGAAATCAACTTTCTTTTCAGGTTGCTAATATATTTTTTTTTTAAATTTTGAAGTAACAGGCAAATCGCAATTGAAAGCGGCAAAACGAACACATCTAATTGCTAAAGCTTGTATCTAAGTGACAAAATGACCTCTCTCTAAGCTCACCCTAGGTACATGGAGACCTAGGATAATTAGAGAGAGGGAGTGAAAAGTGCTAGAAACAACAATTAGTAAAGATGCAATAAAAATAGAAAGAAGGCAACTTTATAAATGGAGAAAATTTGTTTTACAAAAATGCTTGTAGAGGAATGCTTCTACTACAAAATGAAAGATAAAAGAAAATAGTAAAACAAAGATCCTCTTGGTGATGGTGGTGAAGAGGAGAGAGTCCTTGCTCCAAGCTCAGTTGCTTCTGGGCTTGAAAAGGGTCTCTCCAACTCCTTCCTTGAAAAGTTCCTCCAGGGTGATGTCTTCCTTGGCAAGCCCTAAGGGGGGGCGTGCCTTTGCTCCTCCACCTACAAATCTCCTCCTAGGGTGGTGTGTACCACCCTCAAGACCTCCTCTTAAGGTCTTCCTTGCCTGGCTGCTCTCTGGCTGGTGGGGGCACAAGAGAGAAGGGAAGAGGGGAAGGCACCAAGGGGACAGAGTGTCCCCTTAATCTTCTTCTTATCCTTCTTCTCTTGGATGACTATAAGGTGGATTGAAGGTGGAAATTATGAAGCCAAAGGATAATGGCATGGTGGTGGTTAATGGAGATATATATAGGAAAGGATGGGGGTTGTAGGTGGCTTTTAGGATGGATGGTTAGGATGGGGTTTTAGGATAGTTAGATGATTCAAGGGCTATTATAGGTTGGTGCCAACTCAAAGGTGGTGATTGCCATCCTTGGTGTCTAGAAGCTGGACCTGAGCTGGAGATGGTTTAGGGTTGGTTGGCACCAATTAATGGAGGGTGGAGATGGTTTAGGTGATGAGGTGTAGGGCCACGATATGGTGGTGTTTTGGTGCCAAAACAAGGTGACTTTTGGTGGTGGTTGAGGGGCCAAGGGTTGTATGGTTGGCGCCAACATAGGTAGGAGTAGGTGGAGCTAGGTGGACTAGTTAAGTGGTGATGTCGAGTTAGGTTGTAGGTGGTGGATGGCCAGTGGGAGCTAAGGTGTAGCTAAGCTAGCTTAGCTAGTAGTTGAGTAGAGGAGGAGGTAGGATGGATCTAGGGTTTAGGGAAGAGGAGTTGAGGAAGGAATGTCTGGAGCTGAACTGGAGCTGGTAGTTGCTGAAGGGAATTGCAGGGAGATACTTTAGTTGGCTTAGCTTGCTAGTTCTTTGCTAGCTGCTAAGCCAAGCTAAAGTGAGCTGGCTTCTGCTGAAATGTGCTGAGGTGAGCTGGGTCTGAATTTAGCTAAGATAACTTAGCTCAACTAGGTTGAGCTAAGTGGAGTCCCCAGGAGCTGGACTTGAGCTGGCCTGAGCTATATGAGGTCATCTTCAGCTGACTTGAGTTGAGTGGAGCTGGAAGCAGCTGGACCTGAGCTTAGGTGAACTCCTATCAACTTAGTTGAGCTAGCTAGAGCTCCCAGTGAACTGATTGGAGCTAAGGTGAGCTAGACTCAACTAAGTTGAGTAGGGTCTAAGCTAATTTGAGCTAGGGTGAGCTTAGATGAGCTACCTGGGCTACCATTTAGCTAAGGTCAGCTAAATGGGGCTTAATGGAGCTAACCCTAACCCAAGTGAGTTGGTATCCAGCTATGATGAGCTGGATTTGGCTAAGTCCTAGTTGGAATGAGCTTCCTCTTCACCAGTTGCCTTCTTGAGTGCTAGGGTTTTAGGGATCTGATTATCTGATCATCCCTAACACTCAAATAAATGTGTCAAAAACACAACAAAATATGCAATGCATGCCTAACCTAATTGATGCCTAAATGTAGCCCAAAAACCCATTTGCGGAGTTAAAATCTTAAGAGCTAGATTTGTTTTAAAGCATAAGAATGATGATAAGCTGGCGTTTATCACCTACTCGCACCTCGTGCAGTCTCGTGTTGCATGCACAGGGGTTGCAAGAAGAGGCCCGCGCGACCCTCCTCCCTCATTATCTGTCTCTCTCTCCCACTGGTTGCACTGGCAAAGGGAGAAGGAATATAGGCCATGACCCTCAAGGTGGGGGTGGGGGCATTTATACGGTTAGGGTAGGGTTTAGGGGGTTTGTGGGGTCTTGAAAATTTTGGTTTAGGTCCCACAGTTGTAGTTTATTTGCAAGGGTCTTTGGATCAAAACTTAAGGGTGTGGAGTTTACGCCCAGCCCCACTGTGAAGAGAACAACTCGCAAGAAGGTCCCTAGGTGGGTCAACTAGTGTGAGGAAATTATGGGAACAGTCTCAAACTCTAGGGAACTACTTGTGGGTCCTCGTGTGGGTTTCGTAGTGTGTAGAAATTGTGCTACAACCCCTAAAATTTAGGAAAACTCTTTGAAACCATTAGACACTGTAATTAATGCATGAAAATTACGATAAGACCCTTGGGGTCTAAAATTTTACAAAATGACTCTTGAGTGTTCGTTTGGATGTGTGAAAATTATGGAAACCACTCCAGGGACTCAAAAATCCCGTGGTGGCCCCCGAGATTGTTTCAGATAAGTTGTCAAAAGACAACTATACCCCTAAATTGGTGGTTATGTTAGTTGGTTGATTTTTTCTCATTTTGGGGGCAAGGGGGAAGGGGAGGGCAAATGAGGAAAGAGTGCAAGGTACAGAGGGAAGGGATGCAAGGGATTAGGGCACGAGATAACCCATGCCTCATCCATACTCGGGTCTGAGGAAACCCACGTTTAGGTCAAAACACAAGTTCACTTATTCTCCTTTGTAAACACGAGATATCCCGCGAAAATGTGGGATATTCACATTGTAACAGGCCTTTAAGGTCTCGTTTGGTAAAGGAGATAAGTTTGTGGAATACATAGAGGAATAGGGAAGGCATTACTGGAAAAAGGTGATCTGCCGTTGGTTCTTTACTGTCGGTTGGGGAAGCAATAAGGAATACAACACTAAAATTGAGCCCCTCCACCTCTAGCAAAAAGCAATATGTAATTAATTTTTGTCGTTTATTATAAAAAGCAACGGCAAATGTCAGGTTAAAATTTCACACCAAAATTTGGGTGCGAGAATTGTAATTAAATTAGATATTTGTCGTCTCTTATTAATTAAACCAACGGGACCATTTATGCTGTCGCAGAGCTCTCTCCTCCCACACTACACACAACTCCTCCTTGGCAGTAGCAGAACTCCTCGTCGTCGCCCCTCCTCCTCCTCGTCGCCCTCCTCCTCCTCCTGCTCCTCCTCGTCTTCCTCCTCCTCCTCGGCCCTCTCCTCTTCCTACTCCTTTTCCTTGTCGTCCCATCCCCTCCTCCTCCCGCCCCCCTCCCCTCATCTGTTCTCCCCCTCCCCCACTTCTTCCTACCCTCCTCGTCCTTGTCTTCTCCTCTTGCCCTCCTCCTCCTCTCCTCCTGCCCTCCTCCTCCTTGTCTCCTCCTACTACCCTCCTCCTCCTACCCTCCTCCTACCCTCCTATTAGGAGGGTACTCCTAACAGTAGTACTATGCAAGTGGAGGTGCCACTCGTTCCCGTGATCTATTGCATGAAGTGAGGGCTCGTCCCTAACTTTGCCGAGAAGAACAAGAAGCCCAATCATTTTCTAGTGGTCATTACAATCAAATCAAATCAAATCAATACATCTCATCTCTCTATTAGCATTCATCATTTTTTCTTCCTGTCCGCACACATTTATGATTCATCACTTTGTGATTATGATTATTATAGCCTCAATTCATCATGTTTCTCCCCTCACCAAGAGAAGTATTGCATTATAGTAGACGTCACGTGGTTATGAGAGTCAAGGAACTCATTCAAAACTTGCCTGTGAGTGGAGAGGACATCCCTTCAACCCGATTCCACATTCGACAAGTCTACGATATATGTTAGGTTAGTTGGAAGGCCAATATTTGAATCTTTATTAATATGAGTGGTGATCAATTGGGAATGGGAGGGTCAGTGGGGTGGAAGTGATGGGGACAACTAGCTTGGACATTTGAACGGAGGACATTTTGACGAATTCAGATCTGCATCAGAAGTTGGATATGGATTTTATCCGTTTACATGTTGTGGTTGTTTTTGGTCCATTAAAACCAAATCTAGTAGTCATAGAGGTCAATTTCTTCATTGGGACGTTAGAGCAGACTCCCTTCCTCCAATCCTCCTCTTGTCATCCTCGTACTGCCCTTCCTCCTCATCCTTGTCATCCTCCTCCTCATTAATATATATCTTATGTTAATATATGTGTTATTAACATTTAAGATAATAATATGTTATTTAATTAATTTTGCTTTTGAAATAACAGGTTATCGGTATCAGGCATACTCAGAGGCTATAGTAGTTTGAGGTATACATTTAATGCTTTTAATTTAATTGAATGATATTTTAGTTTTTGGTTAGATGTGGGGTGTGCCCACTTATGTTTGTTTTATTATTTTGTTATGCAGATTTATAGAAAAATTTCAAAGTTTACGGGAAAACACTATGGATTTTTTTTAGAATTTTTTAATGTTTAAATTCGTTATTGTTTAGAAACACACACTTGCTAAAGAAAATAAATGCATGTGAGGCCAAACATTAGGTATTCTAACCCATAGGGTAAAAGTTCTCCGAGTTAAATTGTGTCAAATTACTTGCCTATCGAGACTTATGATCATGTTATACAGATAATGGAGGAAGTGCACGTATACCTCATTTACATACATGATGCATTGTCTTTGTAGCATGCCATAAGTCTCGATCGAATTTAGTTCGGTGAAGTATCGAACTAGAGAAGGTCTTGGAAGATTTGATCACAACTTAGGCTTATTTGTTACATGCAACCTTTTTCAGTGAAATTTCGGATGCTTCTTCCTGCTCTTCTCTGGTATACCAACTAGTTTTATCTAGTTTTTGGTGGTACCCTTAATGGGTGCTAAAGGGAATCTAATTAAGGTTAGTATTAGGGGATATAATGGAGAAGTGTAGGAAGATGATGTCGTAATTTCACCGCACAAAGATTACATGTAACAAGTAAACCTAAGTTGTGATCAAATCTTCAAGGATGGGCTATAAAGTGAAAATCTTAATCAAGATATACATCATTCAGTACTTTCCCTTCTTAATTAGTGGTTTGTTTACATTAAATTTTAGGTTATCATGGACAAATCTTGAATTTGATAGAGGGGTTTAGATTATAAAAGATATAAGGATGGAGTAATTTCATTCCTAGATTGGGCCTTTCATGATGATAGGAAGGTATTTAGGCGAGGAGAAACCTCGATAACATCTTTTGCCCATGTAGAAGATGTTTGAATGGTTCTTTGCATGACTGTAACACTATGCTCAAGCACTTGATTTATAATGGGTGGTGGCAGCATTACACTACTTGGGTAGCTCATGGAGAGGAGTTTACTAAGGAAGTCATAAACAATGAAAACACTATTGATGAAGAGGTTTACGAGGAGATTGCTGATAGTGGAGGTGAACAAATTCAAGAAATGTGAGATGAGAGCAGGAGAGGATATAAATACAAATAAGGAAGATCTATTAAATTGTGATTTGTTCTATGATACTATTAAGGTGGCTAAAGATTCTATTGCTCCTTGTGTTACGAGAATGTCTAAGTTATCATTTCTGTTGAGGATATTTCAGCTTAAGATTATGAATAGAATAGAGCAAGTGCTAAATTCATGTTAGAAATACTTCATTTTATTGTTGAGTTGTTGAATAACTTAAATTGTTTTCACTTCCAACACCCTTCAAGGCCTTACTTTTGCTAAATTTGCACATAAATAAAAATCATAAAAAAATTTCAAAAAAAAAAAAAAAGTGTCTTGAGTATGATTAGGTTTATTTCTAAGTGTATGTAAAGTTACAAGGCATTCTGAACCCCCAGCTTGGTAGAACATACCAGCCGGCGATTCAGTATACCTTGGAATTTAATAAAAGAATCAAACATCAAAAATACCAAAAACAACTCTTCTCTCTCATCTCTTTCTTTCTCTCTCTCATCCCCTACCTCCTTTAAGCCTATAAAACCCATAAAAATCAGAAAAACCCTACAAATGCCCAAAAATACCCTATACATTATGTATACACGTGTATATATTAATTAAACATAAGCTATATGTATATAGTATACAATATGTACAAAATATTTATAAATAACTTATATATGTATTCTATATATTAAATTAAGTATTTAGAATGATTTATCATATATATAACTTTATTGTATTATTATATATTAATTTATATAACTTAAATGTATACTGAACTAAATAATTCTATGATCCTATTGAAATGTACATATATATACCTAATACTGTACATGCATATTTATATATGTATTATGTACCATATAATACCTGTAATTTAATTTAATTATATATTTACACTTAATAATTAAGTTATTAAGTTTATTAGGTAATTTATTAAGTTAAAATATAATAAATTAGTAATTTAAGTTAATACTAAGATAAATTATATTGTATATTTTTATTATATAATATTAAGTATTTTCAACTTATTTATATCATATTTATACTGTATTATAGTATTTATAGTTTATTTATATGTAAAACTAACTAAAACATGTATTTAAATGTAAATAAATTAAAATAAAGCTTATAAAATATAATAAAAATTTGTAATAAATAATTTATTATGTATATAAACTTTGTATAAAGTCAAATTTGTAATTAATCACTAATTTATAGATTAATTAACAAATTAACAAATAATTTAACATATATAAATAATCAACTTTACCTAATTTTATTATATAATAAAATAACTTATTTTTGTAAAGTAATTACATAATTATGTAGCCCTATGTGAGGGCTTCGTAACCCTATAATTTAATTTTAATTTAGACTAAATTATGGCCCTTAAATCGAGGGCCAAAATCCCTAATTCATAACACACCTACGTGCAGTTGCAGCGCCTAACGGGCGCTCTTATAGCGCCACATTGGTAGTGGACAATCGCTTGAAGAGGTATATCACGAATTTGTGATACTGCCTCTTTGGTCATCACGGTGCAGGGCACCAAAGGAACATTGCATACTGATTCTCGTGCCACGTGTTCCTATGGGTGTATGTGTGTGCGTGCGTGTGCGTGTGAGCGTATAGGTGTGTGAGCCTATTTGGGCTGATGGTTGAGCTTTGAATCGGATTTAATGAATCTAATTAAGAACTAGGGTGGCCCTAGTAGAGGTCTAGTCTCACCCTGTAAAGGGTGTTGTGTATCTCTCGAAAAGGCCACCCGCCTACTAATAAGCCTAATTTTTGACTAAGTGAACAGTACTCGTGAGTTAAGTCAACCGATCTGAACCGGCCCTAAAAATGCCTAAGTGTTGAGGCCCCCCTATGCGTTGTGTGTGTGTGTTTGTGCATTTGTCTGTATGTATATATATATAGTATACAGTATAAAGTATATGTATATAAATAATGTAAATAAATAATAATAAGTATGTATACGTATACTATAATATATATATGTATATAGAAGTATAATAGGATAGTATAGACATGTGTTTGAGTTCTTATATATGTATATAAATAACTAAAACTTTAGTGACAAATAGATCTGTCACTGTATTTGTATATATATATTAGTATAGATAGTTATTTTACCTTATGCTATGTATATAATTTTACTAAGGCTTTATTGATGTATATATCTGCACTATATGTATAATATATGTTACTAAAGATATTAGTATATTAATCTAACTTAGTATAGTAAATATTATTAACTATTTTTGTACCTATACCTAGGTATTATCTATATTAGTTGTATATAACTATCTTAGAGTAATTGTATACAGTTTTTAATATTTGTTTGTATATATATGTTTTCAAGCATTGTAATGTGTTTTAATTAATTTTTTTGTAATTGAGTAACCAAATTCTTTCATTCATTGATTCATTCATTTACTTTTGTACATAAAATCAACACTTTTGAAATAAAAGAATATTTTTGGATTTAGAGAGTGATATATATCAATAACTGCCTCCCAGTGAATGACCTGGAATAAACTAGTAAAAATTAAGTAAATAAATAAAATTGATGTGACGTCGGTTTGCATTTGTGACATATACTACAACAATGACATTTTTAAACACTGTTTTTGTCTTTCTCGCCAAGAAGGACGTGAAATCTCGTTTGATTAGATGAATCCTACTATTACAGAAGTTTGATTTAGAGATTCGTGACAAGGTCGGGAAGCAGAATGTGGTAGTTGGCCACTTATCCCGTCTTCCTTCTGAAGTGATATCTCCTTCACTTACCATCACTGACAACTTTCCTGACGAGCAATTGCTGGTCATTCATTCTGATCTTCCCTGGTATGCTGACATTGTCAACTACCTGGCTTCTAGTGTAGTGCCTAATGGTTGGACTAAATCCCAAATCAACAAACTTAGAGCCAAAGCTAGTTATTACTTTTGGGAAGAACCATGGTTATTCAAATCTTGCCCTGACCGGATCATTAGGAAGTGTGTACTTGATAAGGAGATAGAAAATGTACTGTCGTTCTACCATGACCAGGCCTGTGGCGGTCACTTCTCTGGCAAAAAGACCGCTGCTAAGATTTTGCAGAGCGATTTCTTTTGGTCCACACTTTTCAAAGACGCATACGAATATAGAAGGGCATGTCCACACTGTCAGCCTCTTGGCTGTATTGGCTGTCGAGACATGATGCCCTTGAATTTGATCTTAGTATGCAAAGTTTGTGATATATGGGGCATTGACTTCATGGAACTTTTTCCGAGTTCCTATGGCTTTGAGTATATCTTATTGGCCGTTGATTATGTTTCTAAATGGATTGAAGCCATCCCCATGAGAACAAATGATCATAAGATTGTAAACCAGTTTGTTTAGGGTTACATCTTTTCTAGATTTGGGATACCAAAAGCCATCATTAGTGATGGAGGGTCTCACTTTAGGAACACTGATAAACATGCATGAATTCATGATAAAATGCTTATTTATGATAGTTTCGAGGTTTAGCATTGCATATCATAGTATAAATACTGTATAACATTCATTGCATTGCATTTAGGATAGTTTGCATATTCTGTATATTAATTCCAACATTTTATATGGCTAGGAGGCAATGCAACATCTTGATGGGCTTCAGATGAAGAATTTGACCATACGGATGGATCCGGAGTGACGATCGCAGTCCATCATCGCAAAAATCACCCCGATCAGAGCTCCGTAGCATCCTCTACAAGAAGAAGGAGATGGATGGCCTAGATGGCGCCACGTGGCGCCATCCAGGCTGCACTACATCAGCCGCAGACCCTAACCTCACCTCAAGGAATATCTGATTACGACCGTTGGATTCTCATCCAACTGTCGAGGCCACAGCAAGCTAAAGTGTCAACGTGACCAACCAGTGCCCTCACCACAGTGGCAATGCACTCGTTTCGCAACGAGGGGATGCGAGATCGAGTGGCAATTCGCTGAGCCTTCTTCAGCGCTGATGTAAACACATCTATTTGGGTCAAAATGCCTATTCATGCATGTTCCTAGTCTTAGATTTGCATTTCATGTTACAAATATTGCATAGCATGCATCATTTTGCATTTAGAGTAGTATATAATTTAGGTTAATTGCATCCTTTTTGTGGTCAGGAGAGAAGGATATTTTTGGAGCCTCGAATTGACGATCCGACCAAACGGATTTGATCAAGACGACGATCGGAGTCCAACGCCTCCAAAATTGCCTCGATCGGAGTCCCGTAGCACCATATGCAGTCCGAGGAAGATCAACGATCAAGAGACTAGGTGACATAATTTGGGGCTTCAAATGATAAATCCGACCATGCGAATGGATTCGGGTCGACGATCGAAGCCCAACGGTGCGAAAATTGACTCAATCCGACCTCTGTAGCAACCCCTACAATGAAAAGAAGATGTACAACTTAAATTGCGCCACGTGGCACAACCCAGGCTGCCCATGCGCACGCATGCGCCACCGCATGGTCACAGCAGCGCGGGTGCGCTCGCGCATGTAGAGGCATGCATGTGCATAGCGCAGCGCCAGCGCGTGCGGCGAAGAGAGTGCACAGCACAATGCCAGCGGAGCATGGGGCGAGGGCGTGCTTGGTTGGCGCCAGCCTACAACGACGCCTAAGATGGACCTACAGCAATGCTTACTTCCGTCGCTAATTATTCTCATGGGCACAAGGCTAGCTGCACACGCCAGCGGGCATGAACTGCCTGTAGCGACACTTCCAGCGGTGGCCTGGAGGTCGCTAATGGTCCCATACCTATTTTAGCCTCTTCTCCTCCACTATAAAAGGACCTACACCCCCTCCCTTCCAAGCCATCTCTACCTACTCTACTCCCACTTACTCCCAAGCTCTAGCAAGCTTACCAATGCTCTGTTAGAGTTTGCTCTCAAGCTCCCAAGGCGCTTATTAGTGCAACGAGACTTTGCCCCACCAAATACTCCTCCAACTTCCCATCCCCATTCATAGGTCGCCTTGGAGCCACCCTCCCACCTCCATTCCGGTAGTAGATCATCTTCGCCTTTTCACCTCCACTCCAGAGCTGCGCTGAAGCTTTCCTCTACCCGACATCCTCCCACTTCTCACCTCCGTTGTCCTGCTTCCCAACTCCTTCATCCGAGCCTCCGCTAGGCGCAGTTGTCTCGTGGAACAGTCGCTTCGAGAGATTTTTTCTCACCTCCCTCTCTTTTTATGTTTTCTATATTATTGTAATTGACATTCATGCAATATATCAGATTCAATTCTATCTATCTCTTGTGGGTAATTGTCATTTGGTTGATGATTCACCAGTTTGATTTTATTTTATTACTCGAAATTTCAAAAATACTTCGAGGTCGAACTCAGGGAGAAAACTTGATTTTAGAAGCAAAAATATCACAATTCATAATACTGAAATGTTTTACAAAAAGAATTATAGAGAATAAAAGTAGAATTAATCTTTCTCTCTTTCTTCTTGCTTTCTCTCTTTTCTTTTCTCTATCTTGAGACATCTGATTCCATGAATTAGACACCTTAAATGGCATTTGCTACAGTGCACTCCTTCTTCTTCTTCTTCCTTCCTTTGTCTGCTGTTGCTCTTCTTTTTCTCCTTGGCTTTTTCTTCTTCTCTTCTCTGTCTTCTTTTCTTCTCTTTGGCTGCAGCTCTCTCCTCTTTTCTTCTCTGGCTCTTTCTTCCTCTTCAGCTCCTGCTCCTGCACTGTGCTTCTTCCTCTTCTCTTCTTCTTCTTCAGCTCCTACTCCTTGGTGCGGCTAAGTCCTTAGCTGCTTCCTCTTCTCTTCTTCTGCTTCCTCAGCTTTCCTGCACAGGCATGGTTAGGCAAAAACCTACCCCTACCCTCCCCGCATCTCTCTCTCTATTTCTCTCTTCGGTACGATCTCCCAGAGCCAAGTAATCAGGTCGGGTGTGCGCCTGGGTCTAGGTGCATCGGCATGGGTGTGATACGCGAGAAGTCCTAGGTCTACGTAATCGAGTCAGGTGCCAGGTTCGTGTAGCGTGGGCACGAACGAGGCATGAGTGGGAGAGGGGACCTCACCCCATGTGACTGAGGCGATAAGCCTCTGTCACTTTTTCAATTTATGCACTGCGGGGCACTCGAAAATGCCCAAGGTGGGACTAAAGTTCCCACCCTTCTGCCTGTGAGCCTGCAGCTGAAGTCGCGTCCAAATGCAGCTGCAGCTGAGGTCTTTGACGCCAATTGGCTACCTGGTTGGGTACGTGAGGGGAAACCGCGCCTGCTGGACCTGGAGGCCTGTGGTGCTGCGATCAAGATGAAGCTTCAAGCAAGCTTTGTACTGTTGTCAATGGCGGAAGGAGGCCGTGACCTTGAAATCACAAATATGGCCTTGTGGCCCTGTCAGAACCTTCAGCAGGCTTCGCCGGAGCACGGCGAAGGTGTCTCGAGGGTCAGCGTGGCATGAAGACGCCTGTGTGCGTGTAGGTGGGTGAGTTCGGGGGAAGGTTTCAGTGGGTGGCGCAGCGAGTGAAAGGGTAAGAGGTGATCAGTGGGAGGTGGTGAAACTCAGGGACCCGTTGGTGACGAGTGGAACTGTCTGTGGTGGTGGAATGGCCTTGCTGGAGTTGGTGGTCGGAGGTGGAGATGGTGATGGTGGACAGTGGTGTCGAGGGGTTAAAATAACAAATTGACAGAGGGGAAATAAAGAGGAGAGTAAGGGGAACTTATCTAACAAGTTCAGAGTGAAGGGGGAATGTGGAGGTGGCAAGCGGCTGGTACTACCGTCGTTGGAGATGAAGGTGCCAGGGGGAGAGAACGGCGACGAGGAAGAGGGGTTGGAGGGCGCCTGCTGGTACGACGCGGCGGAGGACGGCGGAGGTAGCCCTGCCACTGGTACGGTGGCAGAATGACGAGGAAGAGGAGGAAGAGTCGCCGAAAGCTCTGGCAGTCGACCGGAGTTGGGAGGAGAAGAATTGGAGTGAGGAATCTCAAGTCAACCTAAGCTTGAAGGATGCGGCAGAGTGTGCCGCTCCTTAAATAGGTGAAGGTCGGTCAAGAGGCACGTGATTTCGGCGGGAAAAATCTCGTTGGAGGTATGGCAGAACGAAGGCCCATACCTCTCGCACGTTCGCACGAGAGGTATGGCGGTCTTCAAGGCATGGGGGCAGCCCATGCGGTAGGGGGCTCCGCAGGGAGCTCCCTTTTCAAATCTAGGGCCGGCTCCCCATGTAGACACAGCGCCATCCTCCGTGCAAAGTCGCCGGAGGTATGGCCTGCTGGTGCGGGTGGCAGAAGGACCTAAGTGAAGAAAACGATGAGGAAGATGAGGGGGTAAACGCAAGGGTTTCAAAAAGTTAAGGGTCAGAAAGTAATTTTGAGGACCAAATTGCAAAGTGGGTCAAGACGACCTTCCCTTAGGTTCAAATTTTGGTATAAACCTAATTTGGACCTAAGGAATCCAATGGTGAAGTTGGATTTTAGGTTTGGCCATATTTGACTAGACATTTTGCACAAAAACCTAAATTAGGTTAAAAATTGGGTATGGACCTCAATTTAGGTCAAAACAGGTTCCAAATGCCAAATTGAAGGTTCTAAACCCTAGGGGATATTTTTCCATGAATTTTAGCGGATTTAGTTGATTTTTATATTACCTGAAACTTCATGTATTAAAGTGGGTTTGTTTTAAGGTTGTAGAATGTCATTTAATTCTTGGATGTCGCCATAACCCTTTTCAGACCAAATCATTCCACTTTTTCTCTTATTAGGTTCACTTGACCTATGTCTAGACCCTTAGAAATCCTGTTGATGCACTACCATGGTAAAATTACAGTTTTACTCCTTGTGTCATGTTTTATTCTCAGATTAACAATTCCTTGAATTAGGCCTTCCCTTAGGTTATGTAGGAGCTTTTGTTTACTTTATTAGGTTAAAATGTTCCAGTTAGGGTTCATGATGAGGTTCTCATCATCATTTTATTTCAAAAAAAAAAAAGAACCCTAAAACACCAAAACGAAACAAATCGAAATGCGATTTTCATACAAAGTAAACGTCACCTCCCTGTGTTCTACCAGGGACTCCCTTGGAGTTTCGGTATAAATTATATTTGATCATGAGTTTTGCAACTACGATGATAGGTTACTTGTAACCTTGATTTCAAACATGCGAAACCCGTGCGATCAAGCGCCCAAAGAAATTGGACCGCTTGATCTTGATTGAGTGGTCAGCGTTGCACACGCGTGAAGGTATGCTACTCGAAGTTGTGTAGACGCACGCCCAGGCAGACGTGCACCATCTGGAGTGCTCACTTAAGTCAACAAGGCGTATCATCTGTCATCCGATCTTTGCGATCGCGCGACGTGTGCGATTCAAATATTGAGAGAGGCATGATCCACGCACGCTCCTCAGCCACACGTTCAAGATTGAATGGTGGAGATGGTTCCTTGACCAGCATGTGTGCGATTTGAACGTTTGCGAGGGAGCGATCTATGAGCGCTCCCAGTCGTGCGATGGTTCATCCAACGGCTGCCAGCGATGCATGCGCGTTTGAATCCGTGAGCGCGTGCGATCTCCATGCAATCTCATTCATCCGCACCCGATCCAATGGCTGTCGATCGCCTCACGCTGCGTCAGCTGCCGCTGTGCCTCCTCATGCCAGCCAAGGCACTTGGATTTGTACCAACACCCCTGGTGGGTCTTTAGCGACGTTTTAAATGTCGCTGAAGACCCGTGGACGCAAAACACCCCCATTCCACCACTATATAAACACCATGACCCCTTCCCTTCCAAATTCCCACCTACTCCTAAGCTCTAGTAGCATTCCAAAGCTCCAAAGGCCTCTTATTAGTGTAATGTTCCTATATCCCACCAAATATTCGTCCTCTATCTCACCACCTTCATAAGAAGCCCTGGAGCCGTCTTGCCACCTCCATTCCGGTAGAAGATCGCCTCCATCTCCTCATCCCCATTTCAGAGCCTTGGTAAAGCATTCCTCTACTCGACATCCTCCTGCATCTCACCTCTGTTATCCAGCACCTCACCTCCTTCGTCTAAGCTGCTGCCAAGCGCCGTCGTCTCACCAAATAGTCGATTTGGGAGATTTCTTCTCACCCCTATCTCTTTTGTATTTCTTAGCTTATTGTAATAAACAATTGCATGATATATCAAATTTGTTTCCTTCTCATTTTGTGACATTGTCTTGCCTACTTTTTTGCAAAAAGAACAAAAGAAAAAATCACAAAACCTTAAAACCACAAAAAGAAACAAAACAAAACATAGATTTCATTGAAAGTAAACGTCGCCTCCCTGTGTCCGACCTGGGACTCCCTTGGAGTTTCGGTTATAAATTGTATTTGATAACGCATTTTGCGAGCTACGATGATGGGTTCTTGAAACCTTGATTTTTCTTCGCCAAAACATGTTCATCAAACACACATTTCCAGTCCCTACTTCAGAAGTATGAGGTATCACATAGGATTGCTAAACCATGTCAACTTCAAACCAATGGACTGACAGAATTGTCCGACCAGGAGATCAAGAAGATTTTACAGACTATCATCCGACCTGATAGAAAGGATTGGTCTTCTCACCTTTCTGATCCGTTGTGGGCATATAGGACAGCTTATAGGACCCCATTAGGCATGTCTCCTTTTAGACTTGTGTATGGGAAACCCTGTCATCTTCCCATGGAACTTGAGCACAAAGGCTATTGGGCCATCAGAAAGTATAACTTGGACTTAGAGAAAGCCGGTAATCATAGAAGACTTCAATTGATCGAGCTAGATGAATTAAGGAATGACTCTTATGAAAGCTCAAGGATTTATAAGGATAAATTAAAGGCCTTCCATGACTGTCACATCCGTAGGAAAACCTCTCACCCTAGTTAGAAAGCCCTTCTATTTGATTCCACATTTAAACTCTTCCTAGGGAAACTCAAATCCAAATGGACCTGACCTTTCAAGATCCTGAGAATATTTGATAATGGAGTTGTTGAGATCATTGAGATTGATAAATCTGAACCTTTCACTGTCCTGGCAGCGATGCCAGGTGTAAGCCACTTTGTTCTGTCTTGTTGTGTCTTTATGTTTATTATAGTTTAAGTACAGTCGTTATAGCATAAGATAAAACGGCTACCAGATTACTACCAAAATTTTTTTTACTCGGAACAAGGTTTTCCCGAGGTCGAACTCAGGGAGCAACTTTGTTTCTAGAAGTCTAAATAAGATCTCTATTATGTTACAAAAATAAGAGAGAGAGAGAGAGAGATCTCTTGGCTTCTTCTTCTTTTCTTTCTCTTTTCTTCTTCCTTGGCCGTTTCTCTTCTTCTCTTCTTCTTTTTTCTTTCTTTGTTCTTTGTTCTTTCTTCTTCCTTTCTTTCTTCTTTTCTACTTCTTCTGCCTTCTTTTGTTCTTCTTTTCTTTGCTTCTCTTTCTTTCTGGCGGCAGTGTCTTCTTCCTTCTTTTTCTTCTTCTTTTCTTCTTTCCTTCTGTAGCTGTGGTGATTCCGATGTCTGATGCTGTGCTCAGACGACTTATCTGTGGCTTTGCTACAGTGCCTTCCTTCTTCTTTTCTTCTTCTATTTCTCTCCTTCCTTCCTTCTTCTTTTCCTTCATGTCTTCTTCTTCAGTTGCCCTGAGCGGCTAAAGCTTCGGCCGCTTCTCTTCCCCTTTTCCTTTCTGCCTTCTTCTTCTTTCTTTCTTCTTGCATGCTCACACAAGGGTCAGAGCAAAACCTACCCCTACCCTTCCCCACGTCTCTCTCTTTCTCAGATTTCTCTCTTAGGACTGCTTTCCCAGAGCCGGGTAATCGGGTGCGGGTATCGCGGATGGGACCAGGCCCACCGGCATGCGGTGGTGGGCGAGGAGTGCACGGTTTGGGTAATCGGATCCTGCCCAGACCTGCGGGGCATGAGCACGGGCGAGCAAGCACATGGCGCGCTGCGTGCGGGAGAGGGACCTGACCCCTGTGTTCGAAGGTGATAAGCCTTAGGCACTTTTTCAATTTAAGTGCGGGCGCTTGGCCACGCACTTCCGAGGTGGGACTAAAGTCCCACTTCCCAAATTGGCATCCGCAGGCGAGCGATCAGCCGCCAATTGAGGCAGCCCGTGAGGCCTTCACCCCAGCTGTGGGCCTGGGTGTCTTCGCGACTCCTGCCCGAGAGACTTGGGACGCGCACCTAGGCTGGAGGGTGCCTGCAGCTGCAGGTGAAGCTGCTGCAGCTCGTCGACAATGGCGGCGAGGGGCGTCCCTCCACAGTAACAGGGGTCCAACCCCTCCACAGTAACCAAACCGGGGCCTTGCCCCTCCACAGTCCGCGCACCCTCGCCTGACTACCCTGGTTTGCCCCAGTGGGCCTAAACAAGTCGATGTAGGAGGCTAGCAGAACCCCGGGGCCCGTGGGGTAGCTAGTGCCCTCCTAACACTAGTAGCTCTCCTCGGTACTACGTACGCGAGGGCCCTGGGGCGGCTGGCTCCACTCTGCACTAAACAGGTACAGGTACTTCCCTTGGTAATACGTACCCAAGAGACAGTACACAACTACATCTCAGTTCCATTCCTTTCTCTTTCCAGGAGTTCCACTCCTAATTCCCTCGTAGGGTTCCATCCTTTTTACTCAAACATCCAGGTTTCACTTTCCAGTTTCATATTCTTACAATCCATGTTCTCAACCACATTATTTATTCACAACAGGCAGCTGTTAATTCAAATTACAGGCAGCTTTATATCTCTTTCCATTTTCCAAGACTGCAGTATTATACATTCCACTAGTTTTCCCATCCTAGGATTCATGCCATATCCTAGGATCTATCATACAATCTAGTTTTCCAGCCCTAGGATTCATGCAACACCTAGGAGCTATCATTCCATCTATTTCTCATTCCTAGGATTCATGAAATGTCCTAGGTTCTATTTATGGTTCCATAATTTAACAGATTCTATTAATAACTTAAAGCCACTCTACCAGGTACAACGGGAGTAATGGGGGTGTGGTTGGGAATCCCACGTGCCTCCGCAACCCCCGAGACTGCAACGGAACGGGATCCTATCACAAGGATCAAACACAAGGAGTATCTCAAAACAGTGTATAGCTACTGTAGACGGGTAGTGGAATTAATTCTGAAAAGAATGCAACTCGAATCGCGGAAAACGGAACCCGAACGGGCCCTAAACGGGTCGAAAACGACGACACTGTGCAAAATCAGACGTTTGGAACTTCTTCCAGACGTCTTAAAAAGTGGATCAGAGAATTACCTTGTTCTGCATGGTTTATCAGATGTCCAGAAGCCTGCGGGGACGTCTGGCCTAGTTCCCAGACGTCTGATGGTCACCCCGGACGTCTGGAGGTCGCTCCCGACATCTGGTACTACAGCCAGACGTCTGATCTGCATTGGATGGCGAATCACCGAGCCTGCGCACACCCATCTCTCTCCCTCAGTACGGTCAATCGACAGGAAGGAAGAAGAAGATGGAAAACTCACCTTTCAGATGTCTGGACAGTCTTCCAGACGTCGACCCCGCCGTTTGGCTATCAGCATAGACGTCTGATTCTGGAAATTTTTCCAGAACCAGGGCGCGACTCGCCCTCCGCTCGCGACACCGCACCTCGTCGCACCTCGTGCGCTTGCTGCTTGAGCCGCAGCAGGCCTCTCGCGTCGTTCCGCGCCCGCTGCGCTTCCCACCGGCCGACCCTGGCAGGCCCGGCGAGCTCGCCCTCACGGCTTAGCGTCACTCTCGCACGCAGCACCCCCTCCGCTCTCACTGCGGCCGTCGCCGCCGCAGCAACCCTGCACCCACTCTCGGGCTCGCTCACTGGAAGAAGAAGAGGAAAGGGGTGGAGGCGACGGAAGCGAGGGGAGGCGTGGTCTTTTTAAGGCCACGCGAGGAGGAGAGAGAGAGAGCACGGTAGCGGCGTCTGCAGCTGCAGAGAGAAGAATAAGCGAATATGCAGTTTGCGCGCTCAGGCGCGCAGACGACACGCGCGTGTCGAAAATAACTGATTTCCAGACGAATGGAAATGATCCCAGACGTCTGAATGTGATCCCAGACGTCTGGTCCGACGTCTAGGCCACCTCCCAGACGTCTTAAAAGACGTCTGGGGCACGCGTTCGTAACAATTAGCCTCGTATCAGACGTCCGTAGAGGACCCCAGACGTCTGATACATGACCATTTTGCCTCGACTGACCCAAAATCTTTTCTCAAAGATTTTATAGCCATTGCACTCCCTTACGAATCCATTTCCACAGAAAAGTAGGTTTCTAGACGTCCAGACATCATTCCAGGCGTCCTGTATGTCATCTGATGACAATTCACTATAACCCTGTTTAGATCTGATTCAAGTCAAGAAGGAAACCCGCCTAAAATCAGACGTCTGACTTTGTTCCCAGACGTCTTAAACTGGTTTTCCAGACATCTGATGCCAGGACCAGACGTCTGATAACCTTGTCAGTATAATGATTAATCTTGATTTCGGCCTGATTCTCTTGGACGTTGTACCCAACGGCTATGGAAGCCTTTCAAGGCCTTCCAAAGCCTTCCTAGGGCCTCTATAAATACAGGAGAACCTTTGCCACTGAAACATACACCAAGACACACTAAGCAAACCACTTTCCACATCTTTTGTGTCTAAGAGAAGTAGTTGAAGCTCTAGCTCTCCAAGCTTATTTCTACATCTAGAGAGCATCGATCAATTGTGCACCCGCTCACCTGCCATAGTTCACGAGAGCACCGTTGTGCCGTTGCGTGGCTCACGCACCCGCGTCACCGATTCGACGCACTTCCAGTAAAGGGAAGCATCCTAACTCCTATAGAAGCTTAGTTTAAAAATATCTTTGTGGCTCTATAGGATTATTGTTGTATGTTACATTATTATTTTGTTGGGTATTCGCGTTGCGAATTCCTGTCTCCATTGGCGGACAAAATCCTTCTCGTGAAGAGAAGGGGTTGAGGAACGCTACCCTCGCACTTGTAGCGTGGTTCTAATTGAGGTTGAATCACCCTCGTTTAAGTGATTCGTTTAGTGGATTTGACCAACTTGGTTGATCGGAAAATCCTAACTCGAGAGGGTTAGGTGGTGGTTTTCACCTGGTTTGTGTTTCCACCTAAAAATAATTGTGCCTTTTGTGTGATTGTCTATTTCTGTGAGATTATTATATTTTAATTCCGCATTTTTACATCACGCTGATCTCACCCCCTCCATGTAGGGAATTTCAATTGGTATTAGAGCAGGTTTTGCAGATCAACGTTACACACCAGCAAGAGATCAAATGGAGGGAAGCATTTCCACGATCAAAATATTCGAGGGGCAGTCCACTGTCTGACCACCCTACTTCGACGGAAACAACTATAGCTACTGGAAGCTAAGGATGAGGATGTGGCTTCAAGCCACCGAATTCGCTCTATGGGACTTTGTAAAACCCCATATGAGATCCTGGAGCGAACCAACGCAGGATACTCGCAGCAGCAGATCCGGGAACTCTCACTCAATGGGAAAGCTATGAACGAGTTGTACTGTGCTTTGAGCTCGGAGGAGTTCAACAGAATCTTGCAATGCGCCACCGCATACGAGATCTGCCACATACTCGAGGTAACTCACGAAGGTACCTCAAAGGTAAAGACTTCTAAAATAAACTTACTTTCTCAAAAATTTGAATCTTTTTCTATGAATTCTAACGAATCTTTAAGTGAGATGAACACTAGGTTCACTCTCATAGTAAATAATTTGAAAGCTTTAGGGAAGACCTTCATTAAGGGGGAGCTTCAAGGAAAGCGACTCTGTTCCCTTGGACCAGAATGGGAGCAGAAGGTCACCGCCATTGAGGAGGCGAACGAAATGGAGGAGCCCAACATGGAGATCTCCTAGGCAACCTAATGGCGTACGAGACAAAGCTAAAGCAGAAGAAGAAGGATACACCGGAATCAAAACCGAAGAAGACCCTCGCATTCAGCGCTGCATCAGATAGCGAGGTAAGTGCCAACGACAAAGACTATAATTTTACTTAAGAAACTTTCCAAGTTTTGTAGGGAATCAAAGAAAGAAAATAAGGAGAAGAAGGAAAGCCCAAGACGTTGCTACCATTGCAACGAGAAAGGGCATCTATGACCAAAATGCCCTCTTTTCAAAAAGGAGAGGAAGAAGGAAAATGAGAAGAAGTCTAAGAAGAAGGCGTTCCAAGCAACTTGGGACGACTCGAGCTCGAAGGAAGAGGAAGAAGAAAAGTCTCTGAAGGATGAAACTGCTTGCTTTGGTTCCATGGCCTTAGAAGAAAGCGACAGCGAAAGCGGAAGTGACTCCGATAATGAGGTAAATTCTGATTTATAAAATGCTTTTAATGAGCTTTTTGAAGTTAGTAAATCACTTAAGTTAGAAAATAAAAATATTAAAAAGAACCGTAGTTTTCTTTAAAATGAAAATGAAAGATTAGAAAAATAACTTAAGGATCTAGAAGCTAGTCCTAAAAATGATGAGTTATTCGATGAAAATAATAAGTTAATTGAGGTAAATGCTAGTCTAAAATTAGAAATTTCCGATTTAAAGACATAGATGAATATCATAGAAAAAGAAGTCACATGTCTTAGGGAAAATTCCAACAAATTAATCAACAAAATAGATAATTTGCATAGCTCTAAGATCTAGAAAGAATCTTCGTCAAGGAGACCCGCTAACAGATCCATATCGAAGCTCACTTGGATACCGAAGAAAGATTTAGAATCTTGTTTTGTAGGTTTCAAGGGTGATTATAATACAAGAGATTGGACCTACAGGCTCAAGGCTGGTCAACTCGAGTTGGGAGAACCAAGGAGTAGACCAAGGAAGAGAATGAGAAGACCGACGAGACGGCGAACAAATGATGGACCCCCCGCATGTCGACCGCTAGATTAGAGACCGGCGCCAATGCCCGGGCCTCCAGGCTACGGATTGGAGCCCCATCCGATGTGGCATCCACCACCTCCATTTGAGCCATTTTATTGGCCATGGTAGGTGAGGTAAAACCCTTTTACCCTATCCTTTTGTCATTAGCATATAGATAGGGGGAGATAAAATTATGAGCTAATTGTCAATTATTAAGGGGGAGATGTAAGTTAGCTAAATTTCCTTTAGTAACGGGGAGAAAAATAATAGCTATCTTGTTGTTACAAAAAGGAGGAGGACACTACTCTTGTTAAAAGAAATTCAACTTATTTATAGAAGAGCATGTTTTAAGGGGGAGTTATAGGAAATTTAAAATCAATTAAACCTTTTTGATAATGTTAAAAAGGGGGAGGATTTTTGCATTATTATTTATGATTTTGTCATCATCAAAAAGGGGGAGATTGTTGGTGCTAGAGCACCGCGATCGTTTATTTTGATGATAACAAGACAAGTGTCATTTAACACTTGCACTTAAGTCTTAGATTTCTTGTTAATTGCAAATGGAGACGTGGTTAGACAGAGTTCGAGCTCTCATTCAGGATGGATTGGAGGAGCTTGATGGAGAACAGAGGAGCTTCGCGTGGAGTGATAGCTTGAAGATGGAAGAATATGATAGAATTCTGTTTATCTCTTTCTATGTACTTTTGTCTTTATTTCCTTTCTCTTTTTGTTTCTTAGAATATCATGTTAAAGAGCCTCAAAGTACCATAATAGTAGTCATAAGAACACTTGCACAACCCTATGATACTTAGGTTTTCTGTAGAGAGCTTAGAAAACCAAAATAGGGTTCAGACAGCTTTATCAGACGTCTGATAATGACTTTTAAGACGTTTGACTGTCGACTCAAACCTCCGATAATTTTTAGGCTGTACTTAGTTAGTTCTGTTTGATGAAATCAGACGTCCATGCCTTACTCCAGACGTCTGATTTTTTGCCAGATGTCCGATTAGTGGACCGTTGGCTACCTTAGTAAACACTGAAGGAAATAACCGTTAGCCTCGTATCAGACGTCCGTAGAGGACCCCAGACGTCTGATACATGACCATTTTGCCTCGGTTGACCCAAAATATCTTCTCAAAGATTTTATAGCTGTTTCACTCCCTTAGGAATCCATCTCCGCAGAAAAGTAGGTTTCCAGACGTCCAGACATAATTCCAGACGTCCTGTATGTCGTCTGATGATAATTCACTAGAGCCCTGTTTAGTTCTGATTCAAGTTAGGAAGGAAACCTGCCTAAAATCAGAGGTCTGTCTTTGTTCCCAAACGTTTGATGCCAGGACCAGACATCTGATAACCCTGTCAGTGTAATGATTAATCTTGATTTTGATCTAATTCTCTTGGAGGTTGTACCCAATGGCTATGGAAGCCTTCCAAGGCCTTCCAAAGCCTTCCTAGGGCCTCTATAAATATAGGAGAACCTTTGCCACTCAAACATACACCAAGACACACTAAGCAAACCACTTTCCACATCTTTTGTGTCCAAGAGAAGTAGTTGAAGCTCTAGCTCTCCAAGCTTAGTTCTACATCTAGAGAGCATCGATCAATTGCGCACCCGCTCTCCCGCCATAGTTCATGAGAGCACCGTTGCGCCATTGCGTGGCTCATGCACCCGCGTCACCTATTCGACGCACTTCCGACAAAGGGAAGCATCCTAGCTCCTATAGAAGCTTAGTTTAAAAGTATCTTTATGGCTCTATAGGATTATTGTTGTATTTTACTTTGTTATTTTGTTGAGTATTTGCGTTGCGAATTCCTGTTTCCATCGAGGGACAAAATCCTTCTCGTGAAGAGAAGGGGTTGAGGAACGCTACCCTCACACTTGTAGCGTGGTTGTAATTGAGGTTTAATCACCCTCGTTTAAGTGATTCGTTTAGTGGATTTGATCAACTTGGTTGATTGGAAAATCCTAACTCGAGAGGGTTAGGTGGTGGTTTTCACCCGATTTGGGTTTCCACCTAAAAATAATTGTGCCTTTTGTGTGATTGTCTATTTCTGTGAGATTGTTATATTTTAATTCTGCATTTTTACATCAAACTGATCTCATCCCCTCCAAGTAGAGAATTTCAATATATATAAAGAAAACCACATAACTTGCATGATAAAAAAAAACAACATCCAAATAAAATAATATCGAAAGAAAGTGCATAACATTCAGAAGCATTCAAGAAGCAAAATAAATTAAAAATATAAAACAATATCCAAAGTTACTGATAAGAAATTATCAGTCACCACGCTTATTACATGATAACCACTAAATAAGGTAGAGTTCCGTCATTGAACTAACAGATGAAAAGATCCTAGCAACGATCGAACATATATGGAAACTAGTCGACAAGCTCATCCATAATTTTCATGAAATGAAATTGAAGTCCTCGTAATCTTCTGTACTTGGCATTAACCTACATAGTGGAAAAAATTTAAAACCTATATTTGCTAGAAGGTAAATAAAGAAAAGAATGCTAGACGGAAGGAATCTTACATTTTCACACTGGGTTGGATCATTTGGGAGATGAGATGTTATTCAATATCCCATGTCTATGTCTCCTTAGCTAACAATTCCATGACCAACTGACAGCTCTTCTTCTGGAACTTCCAACGGTTCATAATTTTAGTGAGTGGGATCTCCTCATTGAAATGATATTTCATGTGATCCCTCAAAAGGTGCCAGGCCCTTGTTGTGAAAGTACCGTTAACATAGTCTCCATCTGCTTTTAAATTTCGTAATACAGTGATGAGGCATGTATCTTTTCGAATTGTCCAACACCTAAAAGATGCCATTCCTACAGCAAAAAGTATTGAAAATGACATTGAACTTAGATAATAGTCGAGAAAGACTAAAGTAAATATTTGTAAAAAAGTCATCCTCCCAAACAATGGTTGTCTTTTACATGAACCTCTTCATCATACAATAAGTAAAATTATCGGGTACTTTGATATTTTCACCTAGTAATTTATATTCAACTAATAATAATTATTTGATGGTAGAATTAACCTTCATAATTAATGCTTTCTAATTTTTTCTGAATACATGTAATTGCTGCTCCAATTCAAACCTCTTCCTTTTTTCCTCTTGCAGCTCGAATGAAAATAGGGAATTAAATATGATTGCAGAAAGATACATTCCAATAGATCATGAAAACAAGTCCTGAAGAAGATGTTGGTCATGAAGAAAACTAAAACATTCGAAATGGATAATAAGTTTGATACAGGGCTACTCTATGAAAGAGGATGATGCATTCACTAATCGCAGTTATTGCATTCTATGGAAGACATCAGATCATCGACCACATTGTCTGTCTTTGCTTTCAATTCCTCCAACTCAGACTTCAGGCATTACACCTTTGCGTATGCAGTTTATAGCTCCACACATTGCCTTAAGGTAGTTCTTACTTCCAGCTTCGCATACAAGCAGGCCATGAAGTTACGATCGGCCTTGAGCATATGGAAGTTGGGGAAGTTCGCTTGGGCAAGTTGTTTGTAGTTGCAACCCTAGATCGAAATAAATAATATTCCATAAGCTTAATTTAACCTGTATTATAAGGATGAAGGGACAATTTGATTTACTTACTCCATCCCCACGAGGACACATATGAAACAAACGGTCTAGGGGAGCCGTAGTTCGAACATTTTCCAATTCGAAAACCAACTTGCAAGGTTCATAACATAAGCACCGATGTCCGTGATACCAATCCCCTCCAGTGTAGTAAGGAGCAGTCTCCATCCCTGAAATTGTGTTCTCAGATATCTAATATTGGAAGTTGATAAATTGCACGTAAGTCCAAAAATGTATTTTTCTTTGCATACAACAGACAATCTATTACATTATTAATTAAAGCCTTACAAGTGGATATGAGTGAAAGAAAGCGAGAAACCCCACATTACATTATCCTCGTGCATTTCTCATTTGGAGGTCCTCCCACATTACATCAGCTATGGACTCCCTTATCTGCCTGACTCAATTTCACAGATGCCTCTGGTGTTGTGTCGCCTGGCTTATCAGTCCTAGGAGGTGGTTGTATCTCTCTAATAGAATCTACATATGGTGTCTCTTTAAGGTTTTTGTTGTAAAATTCATCCCTTCCATCGTCTCTTAGCAAAAAGTTGTGAATAACACAACATGCAACAACCACATCTCGATGGACCTCAACGGAGTAGAATGAGGGGTACTTAATGTAAAGAAATCTCTTCGTCAACACTCCAAAACACCTTTCAACACAATTCCAGATCTTTGCATGGCGGTAGTTGAATAATTCTTTTTTATTGCGATACCTATTGCGTGTGGATCTTGAATTGTACTCATTGATATGATAGGTGACATTCCTATATGGTGCTAGGAATTGATGGGTATTAGCATACCCGCAATCTACAAGATACACTCAACCAAGTGGTACAGGAATATTGTCCTCTTGTACCGCCCATCAAAGTACCATCATATCAGCAGCAGATCCTTCCCATCCAATAGCGACATATTGTATAGAGAGATTCAAAGATGCAATACACATCACATTCAATGAACACTAACCATATTTGTTTCGGTACCTCCCAGCTTCCATAGGGTTGACACATATCTCAACATATGTTCCATCTATAGCCCCAATGACATCCTGCAAGGATTTGATCCTAGAGATGATGTCGTTTGTAATATAAAAAACATTAACTACAAATGTTAATTAGCTTACCTTACAGTAGGGATACAAATCCCTGTTCCTCCTTATCTTATTTGGGACATGCTTGGAATCATTGGGTATGACAATGAACTCAACTTCTTTATAGTAATTACTTATAGTTCTAGATGATTACTCAAACCGTCCTTGCATGTTATGATTTGTAGCCCTTGGCCAGCACCATAGAAGAAGATAGCAAGGTCCTCATTCGGGCGCATCTCCTTTGTCAGTTGTAAGTACTTCCTATCTGTTAACATGTCACGTAACTTGATAAATTGAGAGTTTTCCATTCGAAACATATCTGTAGAGCATTCGTGGTGTCCTTTTAAGACCCTATTTACCCACACCAAGCCTTTCAAATCCCCGGTGAGCTTTCGTACGCGTGGAACACGTGTAAATCATTTCATGTCATCGGCAACATAATGCATGGTTTCTTCCAACATGACTTCTATAATCTGCTCTCCCAACTCATCACTGTCAACAGAACGTCTACCAGGTTGCATCTAATGGGTAGTTCCAGAATGAAGAGTATGACTGAGTAAGTAGTTCATTAAAGATAACTTTCATACACTCATAAGAAATTAGTGAAGATATCATCGTTGTAATTAACGCAACATAACACCTTAAGAATTACTATGACATGGCAGATTGCAATATCCACAATAAAACATATGACCAACCCCACAATACATACAAAATGAACCAACGCACAATGATGACTAGAATAAAATGGGACAATCTTCAATTGAGAATGGATGCTACGAAATGACATCAAACATCACCATTCATCACCATCTTCACCAGCTCCATTATATCCTCTGCATTACCGAGAAGAAAGACTCTCATGATATCTCTAAAAGATGGATCAGAAAGCCATGCAACCATCCTTGCTCTTGGACCAACTGGTAAGTCAGGTAGCATGGAGGACAACCTAGGCCGCACTACGTCAATGCTTCCTGCTGCTCCTCAATGTGTTCTCCGATGGATTGGGTGCTGACCTCAATGATGGCGATCTATCAATAACATTTTGAGGGACCTTAGGGTCCCGATCCATCCTAAATTCTAACAGTCCTTCTTGCATATTGTTGTTGTTCCTCATGATGGGAGTTTGGGACGACATTGTCGCATTGTCGTTAATAGAGAATTCCATCTAAGAGAGATTGACATCGCCTTCACCTTCATATTCATGAAATTTGTCATTATCTGTATGCCTCATACTAGATGTAGCATTGACCCCCCTAGCAGTCTCCCTTCTGACAATAACCTCCAATTCCTTGTAGTAAGGAAATGTCTTCCCTCGCAACTTTTTCAAATGCTCTGGAATCTGCATGCATTGCAATTATAAGATTGTCTTAGTAAAGTTGGACTACTTTAATCAAAAGTGCACTAACCTCATCCCATGCACTGTCATCATACGGGATGGGACATTTCTGAC
The DNA here is from genome assembly GCA_037157565.1 of Thalassia testudinum. NCBI lineage: Eukaryota > Viridiplantae > Streptophyta > Magnoliopsida > Alismatales > Hydrocharitaceae > Thalassia > Thalassia testudinum. The sequence goes on from JAZHRO010000036.1 coordinate 143,466,728, forward strand.
GATCATCCCAACCCCACCCACTTCTGTTGATCAATGCAATGAAAGCAATGTAGTCCTTTAGATTCTTGAAACAATTTTGCAGTTGCTCCTTCAAGTACGTCAAACCACTCTCTGAGTTGAATTCCTAAAGAATCTCAAGCCACCCTATTCTAGTGAACGACCCATTAACGAAGTCATTCTCGTAGTGGTCACTGAGAAGCCTTATCAACAACCTATCTTGTTTAGGTGTCCAGTTGCCAATCCGTGGAGCTCCCCTTCTATTAGGAACTAGCTGGACACCCTTCCCCCGATTGGAACCTTCTCTGTTCATCCTACAAGCGGAATGATAAGTATGTTACCCATTGCACTTCGTAAACAAGGCACCATATCTGAAACGAAGTTGCAGTAATCATCTGGAAATTGTTTACTGTATACCTTTATTTAGGTAATCATTTGTCCACATCAGGGTTGTGATCTTCTTGCATCTCCAAAGCAAGGATCATTACAACAAATGCAATGATCATTTGGGCTATGTAATTATGTTCATGTTCAAAGCTCCTCTTGCTTTCAAGGTATAAACAAGGGCTGACCCGACTAGATTCATCAACCAATTCTTGTCTCAACAAATCTGGTGGGAAATCCATGAACACTCTACCTAGACATAATTTCGACATAATTTATGGTGGTTAACTATAAAATTATGTACGATACTATTCCACAAATCAATCGAGCTATGAGTAGAAACCATATTCTTCCTATCATTTGCTCCAGATGAATAGTCCTATCAAGGTTAACTACACCAATAATCACAAACAAATCATCCATCGATCTATTCACTGATTTAACTTTAACAAAATTGGAATCCAAAGAATTTTCAAATGATTTTGAAAGAGGTTCAGGAGACATGCATACACCCAATATAGCAGCAAACACCTTGTCCTCTTGAATCAAAGATACCAAAGAAATCTGATGTTAGAAAAATAATCTTGATACACCTTTGCCAAAGCCTCTACCTATTATAGGGCCTTACCTAATTAATCAGCCCAGTTGACTACAGGGCCATCTATCAGTATTTAGGGCGATCCATGACTGAATATGATTAACTGATTGGATCAATTTTCACAATCTTCTGTATGAATTCTTCAAGGGTGTGTTCTCTGAGTTTGTAATGGTTCTGTAAATTATCATCTCATTTAAAAAAAAAGAATAACAAAATGCCATTTGATTGCATAATAAGTTGTCTTCATTATGAGGTGAGAGTTTCAAACTAAATCATGATAGCATTGCGGCCGATGGCAGTCATTCTACCCCTGGGAAGCGTAGGGATATCTACACAATCTAGTCAGGAAGGGTCGAGGGGATCTTATGGAATCACAGCCACGAGGCCCATCCTAAGCAAAGGGTTTGCATGTAGTGTCTGTTATATATCAGCAAACATAACAGAATCAAGAGGTTTTAGTCAAGGCATTTAAAGGCCTGTCTTTAAAGGGGTTTGCATGTAGTGTCCTTTCTTAAGCTTGTGAAAAAATTATAGGCATTTAAAGGCTTGTCAGGGCATGGTTTGACCATTTTTTGCAATACAGAGTTCATGTCCTAGGCTTGGTTGACAAACAGACTTGGTTTTGCAATCTAGACTTATATGTAGTGTCTGTTATATATCATCAAACAGAACAGAATCAGGAGGTTTTAGTCAAACAAAATAAAATTTTGGAGGCTTTTTGAGAACAGTGACGAAGAAGGTGAGATGTAAAAGTAATCACAAAGGGGGATTGTTACAAGAATTGGCCTAAGAAGTGGAGAATGCAACTTGTTTAGAGGAGATGGGAATGCCAATCAACAAGAGGTTCATGTGCAGCTTAGGCGAGTGTTGGAATGGGTGGTGTCCTGCTACCCAGTTTACTAGGCCTGTCGAAGTCTGAACCTGCAATTGCTCGGGATCAGGCTTAGGACGGAGAGTTAGGTTTATTAATGGGTCAGGGCCTAAGGAATCTTGGACCTAACCGGATTGATCTTGGCTCACTTAGAGCCATTTATATGATATAAATAAGGACTTACTGTACATATGTATAAACGATGGTACTATAATTGATGATACAAATAATTATATTTACATGCTACAATCACCCACACAAAAATCTCACTATCCCACTTCATCCATCCCCATCGATCAAAACTCTCACCTCATATACAAGACCACTGTTATCTCCAGCCTTTATAGACCTATACATAGATCTTCCATACATGCTATTTAAGGATTATTGTTTTTGGAATGATGCAATTCCAAATTTTTTATTAGGGTCACATTGATATCAAAGGCAGATCTCAAGCTCATCCCTATATGAGCAGGGCTATAGGAGGCCATGGAAAAGATAAGTGATTTGTTAAGGCACATCCCTGCATGGGCAAGAGGCTAACACATCAATGCATATCCAATAAAAAGCAAAAAGGGATTAAGGGAAGGAAGAAAATGGATATTTGATGTAGCAATTCCTTCGCTGTTTATTTCAATATATTAGTCCTTACTATGCTAATTTTAATAGATTTTCTGAATGGAGTAAAACAGAGAAGGTTTAGCTAAATCTTCCTTATAATTAGGGTAGAGGTCTGCTATATTGGGGATATCAATAAGCCCCACTTTTTCTTTGCTATGAACAGAGATTCTCGTGTCATGAGGAAGACATTGGAGTAAGGAGAGTAGTGGGTGGTGGGAATGTAATCGAACCGCTGACGAACTCAGATGGTCATTTGTTATAAGAAAGGTAAAATCGAAAATAATGTTGAAATATGGCTTTTAATGATGAGAAATCGATTCAAAGCAAATAAAATTATGCAAACATGCTAGGAACTAGGATTAGAACATTAAAATCATCCAGACCAGATTCAAACATGAAAACATGCTTTAATATTAAATTTAATATTAGAATCTACTGTTAAACAGTTTGCAGAATTTATAGTTGCTGATAAAGGATTTTAAACTATTTTATTTGCTATTTCAATCCAAAATGAAACCAATCATTACTTCATGAATGCTTCTAAGACTTAATCTAAACTGAAAACTCATTAAAATCTCAAATGAAATTTAGAGGCTTCTTTGTCAGGTATCAGGTAGCTCTGAAACTGATAAAGGTGATGCAACCTGGACAGTGTCAATCTCGGATAGTATCAGGTAGCTTCTTGGACAGTGTCATTCAACTTTTGGAACAGTTAAAGGTGATGCTCTGTGAAATTAAGGCTTCTAAACAGATGATGCGCTGTGAAAGGTTAATACCAAGGAATTCTTTACAAGCAAGAAATCCTTTAAGAACCATCAACAATCCACAATCAAACTCATTCCAAAATCTCATCCAGATTGCAATTAATATTGCTGACAAAAATCTTTTTGATCAAGATTTACTAGGAACCTCAGGTTTCCCAATGCAACCTGGGATATGAGAAAGACATCTAAACATCCCTAAACCTTCAATAAAAACAAATCAAGGATCAAAGTACCCTAAACCTAATCTAATCTCCTTGTTATGCTATAAACAGTATGAAGAGGAAGAGAACAAATTAAGTATTCAATTTCTTTATAAACCGATTTCAGACCTTTTTTAAACTCAATCAAACATCACTCAAATTCCATTTACCAGAAGAAAATCGATCTCAAAAATAGGATTGCTAGATGATTTCATGATAACAAGAAGCTAACATGATGCCCCCTATCTAGAATATAAACAAAACTAAATTTTTATTCTGGAGACCATCGAACAAGAAAAGTAAATGGGATTATTTTCACGGGGAACAAGAAAAATATTTCAACGAAATCAAACTTCTAACCTCAGTAGTTGATTGAAGCTCAATGAAATCTACCTACAGACCCTACTAACTCCACGAACCCAATGTTCGATGTTCTTGTAGGAGAAGCTTCAAAACAAAAAACCAATAACAAATTTGTTACAGCGGACGAAAACGACCTTAACATGTTAAGCATCCGAAGAATACCCGCCTGAGAAGTTTTTGAAGGTAACGTGGAGAAGAGGAACGTCGAAGATAAACCCTTTTATAGATCTTGGAGGCATCGAAACCACGAATGCATCGAACAGCCAAAGACAAATAAGCCGGTCAAAGCGATTTCAGAATGCATTCACGAGAAAGCTGCAATCATGACAACCCCTCGAAATAGGGGATGTAACAAATCGAGCAAGGGTATCGGAAATGAAAAGAGGATAGTAATGGCTACTAGTAGGGATTCTGAGCGATTTGTTGGAAATAGAAGATACATCCACACATACAAAGGAGAGGGAGTCTAGCCTCACATGGCGCGATGTGAATAAAGGGCACATAAAGGCTTGCCTCCACTCTGCCGACAACTCACAACGATCGTTCAAAACGAGAGACGGGCATGTGGTGAAACATGAGGGAAGGGCATCCCCACTAGGGTTTCTGAAATCGCCATGCACAGCAGCTACGCGAGGAAGAAAGGTAGCTATGTGAGGCATCGCGCGAGAGGGGCACTGGACGACAAACAAGATGTGAGGTAAAAGCCAGTAGGCTTTTTGAAATCGCCGTGCGCAGCAACTACGTGATGGGAGGGGTAACTTTGGGACAGCGTAGCTCACAAGAGTGGCACAGGGAGAGAGAGAAAATGCAGGTTAGAAGAGGGGTTGGGCTATGTAACGAGCGCGTGCCCCAGACGCCTTTTAAGACGTCTGGGAGGTGGCCCAGACGTCGGACCAGACGTTTGGGATCACATCCAGACGTCTGACCAGACGTCCGGGATAGTTTACAGACGTCTGGAGAACAGTTATGTTCGCACGGGAGATTCGTCTGCGTGCCTGTGCGTGCAGACCTACGATTCTGCCCTCTTTCTCTGCGGCTGCAGGCGGCTGCGACCGCCTTCTCTCTCCTCTCCGCGCGGCGTTAAAAGGGGGCGCGCCTCCCCTCCCGTCTCCACCATCTTCTTCCTTCTTCTCCTGCCTGTGCGCGAGAGCGAGCGGACGCGAGGGCGCAGCGGCAGCGGCAGCCGCAGTGAGCGCGGAGGAGGTGCGGCGTGCGAGGGCGGGGCTCTGCTGTGAGGGCGAGCTCGCCGGAGCGGCTTGGCCGGCCGGCGGAGGGCGTAGGGGGCGCGGAGCGTCGCGGAGAGGGACCTGCTGCGGGCGGAGCAGCGGACGCGCGAGGTGCGACGCGGGCGGCGTCGCGAGCGGAGGCCGAGCAAGGTTCTGATTCTGGAAAAATTTCCAGAATCAGACGTCTGGGTTGATATCCAGACGGCAAGGTCGACGTCTGTAAGATCATACAGACGTCTGAAAGGTGAGTTTCCGCTTCTTCTTCCTTCTTGTCGACTGACCGTACTGAGGGAGGGGGGTTGGCTGTGCGCAGGGTCGTTGATTCGTCATCCTTTGCGAATCAGACGTCTGTAAGTTGTACCAGACGGCGGGAGTGACCTCCAGACGTCCTGAGGGACCATCGGACGTCTGGGATCTAGGGCAGACGTCCCCGCAGACTTCTGGACGTCCGGGGGACCAAGCTAAACAGGTAATTCTCTGATCCACCGTTTAAGACGTCTGGAAGGAGTTCCAGACGTCTGATTTTGCACAGTATCGTCTTTCTCGACCCGTTTAGGGCCCGTTTGGGCTCTGTTTTCCGCGATTCGAGTTGCATTCGTTTCAGAATTAATTCCTCTACCCGCCTACAGTAGCTATACACTGTTTTGAGACACTCCTTGTGTTTGATCCTTGTGATAGGACCTCGTTCGGTTGCAGTCTTGAGAGTCGCGGAGGCGCGCGGGATCCCCGATCACGCCCCCATTACTCCCGTTGTACCTGGTAGAGTGGCTTTAAGTATTAATAAAATCTGTTAAAGTATGGAACCATAACTAGAACCTAGGGCATTGCATGAATCCTAGGAATGAGAAATATATGGAATGATAGCTCCTAGGTGTTGCATGAATCCTAGGGCCGGAAAACTAGATTGTATGATAGATCCTAGGATATGGCATGAATCCTAGGATGGAAAGACTAGTGGAATGTATATTACTGCAGTCTTGGAAAAATGGAAAGGAATATATAAAGCTGCCTGTAAATCTAATTAACAGCTGCCTGTTATGAATAAAGAAACATGTTTGAGATCATGGAATTTGGGAACGTGAATCTGGAAAGTGAAACATATGATGTTCTGAGATAAAGAGCTGGAACCCTACGGGGAATTAGGAGTGGAACTCCTGGAAAGAAAAAGGAATGGAACTGAGATGTAGTTTGTACTGTCTCTTGGGTACGCAGTACCAAGGGAAGTACCTGTACCTGTTTAGTGCAGAGTGAGGCCAGCCGCCCCAGGGACCCGGGGTTAGGATTGGCCGCTCTGTACCGACTTGTTGGCCCTCGTGTACGTAGTACCGAGGAGAGCTAGTAGTGTTAGGAGAGTACTAGCTACCCCACGGGCCCCGGGGTTCTGCTAGCCTCCTTCACCGACTTGTTAGGCCCACTAGGGCAAACCAGGGTAGTCAGGCGAGGGTGCGCGGACTGTGGAGGGGCAAGGCCCCGGTTTGGTTACTGTGGAGGGGTTGGACCCCTGTTACTGAGAGGGCTCTGCCCTGGTTCCGTGCTGTGCTTTGGGCGCACCCGTTAACGGAAACGACTGACCGCGTGCCAGTGCGGGCTAGCTACCTGTGCGATTATCGCGCGTGCCGTAGTCACCGTTACGTCTGTCAGTGACCTTGGGGTGGTTGACTGAGGGTAGGATCACCACGAGGGACTCTCCCGGCCAGGAGAGCACCACGTGCTACTTCTACTTTTGGAAAAGACTGCAATGAAGATCGTCCCACGAGGACATTCGAGATCAAGTAAAGGATCTGAGAAATAAATGAAATGGTGAGAAAAATTGAAAGATGTGAATAAAGGAAGTAATAGAACATAACAGCTACTGTACACTCTACTGTTGCCTTTAGTTAGTTTGCCACTCTACTCAGCATTTTGCTGACATGTTACACTCGTTACCTTTTTCAGGACCAGGTGTTGAGCAGCCAGGGTCGGCGGCTGCAGAGGACGCTGGGCCGAGTAGGGTCCAGTAGAGTTACCACAGCTTTGTACCCCTTTTGTTTCTGTTCTAGTGAGTAGTTTTTGTTTCCGCTGTACCTTCTTTACCTGCAGTTTTTGTTATATGATAAATGTTGTTTTACTGTTGTGGTGGTACCTACTGTAGTAGTTCTTTCCTTACTGCTGTACTTTCTTACTGTTAGTTATATTCATGCTGAATGTGGTTTATTTTACTGTCTTTTGGTTACTTCCTCGTTGGACGACTGGGTCTTGGGATTAGTCGAGTCGGTCCGGTTCTCGTGTCTCGTAGGGACTCGGGAACCGGGTCGTTACAAGATGGTATCAGAGCAAGGTCGTCCCGAGAAGTAAATCAACTGACTGGAAAATAACCAATTCACATGTTTATAGCTAGAGTAGCCACCACAACATATCTCTTGACATGAGCTCTTAGAAGTGTTGTTAGGTACCGTCTGTTTTGACGTTTCCGTTTTGTTTCGCGTCTCCTTGCAGGAGATGCCTCGTCGTGGGACTGGCGAGACTGGCCGCGGGCGCGGCCGAGGGCGAGGTCGGCGAGGTGGACGTGCTGTCGTTGACGTCTCGGTGGACCAGCCACCACTCCCTAGCATCCAGGCCCAGGACCTCGCCAGACTGATACGGGATATTGTACGAGAGGAGCTCCACCCACCGCCCTGAGCACCTCCTCCTGGGGTTGCAGAGGGGGAGTCCTCGGTGGGACCACGCGACGGACGCGGCGCTGGACACGAGGGAGGGGATGGGCCCCTGCCGCCCCCACCTTCCTCCGACACTTCTGTACACGAGGCACCTTCGCCTGGAGGTGCACCAGCACCTCCCCTACAGCGCCACTTCGAGCTTTTCGGACAGTTCCGGAAGCTGAAGCCCCCCTCCTTCAAGGGGGATGAGGACCCGACCGAGGCAGAGGACTGGCTTGAGAAGCTGGAGAAGATCTTCGACACCCTTCGCCCCCCGGTGGAGTGCCGCGTGGCCTTTGCCACGTACCAGCTGGAGAGTGCGGCACACCGGTGGTGGAGGGCGGTCCGGGGACAGGAGAGGGACGAGCCGACGTGGGACCAGTTCGTCACCCTCTTCTGCGAGCAGTACTTTCCCCAGACATGGCAGGACCAGAGGAGGCGGGAGTTCCACACTCTCCGCCAAGGGACGATGACCGTGAGCGCGTACCGCACGCGTTTCTTGGAGCTGTCCCGCTTTGCAGCGACAGCGGTAGCCACTGAGGAGGAGCGCCTTTGGAGGTTCACCGAGGGGCTCCGGCCTGCGATCCGGGGGTATGTCAAACCCCTGAAGCTGCCGACGTTTTCGAGGGTGGTAGAGGCAGCTATGACTTACGAGGAGACCAACCCGTCCGCACGAGAGACCGACGGCGGGCGGAAGAGGCCCTTTCAGCCAGACTTCTCACAGGGCCGGCGAGAACAGAGACACGTGGCGTCCGCAGGAGAGCCGTCATGTTGTGCAGGGCCATCAGTGGCCTTTGGGGGCCCTCGACAGGGGCCAGTCGCCAGCACCGGACCCCCGCCTAGCCGACAGCAGGGACTCACTGAGGGCGGGAGTCGGGTTCCCCTCTGTTACCAGTGTGGCCAGCCGGGCCACGTCAGGAGGGACTGCCCATCTAGGGCAGGAGGTCAGCAGATACTTCCCACGCAGAGCACTGGAGGGCGCGCAGGAGGCCGCGGTCCCCAGGCACGAGGAGGAGGACAGCAGTCGCGAGGAGGGTACCGGCCAGCACCTGCCCGTCCGGCGCAGAGTATGGCTGCTTCGTCCGCACCTAGAGCTGAGGGGCGTATCAACGCCCTAACACACAGGGATGCCAGAGCATCGGGATCCGTGGTAGCAGGTATGGTTTCAGTTTCTGGCAGACATGTTTACACGCTTTTCGATTCCGGCGCTACGCACTCGTTTGTCGCAGCCAGTTTCGCAGTTAGTTTGGACCAGGATTATACACTGTTAGAGAATCTGTTCGTAATCAAAGGTCCGAGTGGTCAGCTGTTTGTAGCTGAGGAGGTGTACACGGGTTGCGGGGTCAGCATCGGGGGACACAGCCTGCCAGCTGACCTGATTATGATACAGATGGAGGACTTTGGAGTGATTCTGGGGATGGATTGGTTGTCCGCTTACCATGCCTTGGTAGACTATTTTGAGAGGAAGATTGTCTTCTCGATTCCGGAGTTGCCTTCCTTCGAGTTTCACGGGCAGCCAGTGGACGGAGGTTTCAGGTGCATTTCGGCACCTCGGGCGGCGAGACTTTTGAGCCAGGGGTGTGAGGGCTTCCTAGCTTGTGTGGTGGCAGAGCACAGCCCCGTGGCAGACTTCCAGAGCATCCCGGTGGTCAGAGAGTACCCCGACGTGTTTCCAGACGAGTTACCAGGACTACCGCCCGAGCGTGAGATCGAGTTTGAGATCTCACTAGTACCAGGGACCAGCCCCATCTCCACCGCGCCATACAGGATGGCACCGCTTGAGCTACGAGAGCTCAAGTCTCAGTTGCAGGACCTTTTGGAGAAGGGTTTCGTGAGGCCCAGTGCGTCTCCCTGGGGAGCCCCGGTACTGTTTGTGAAGAAGAAGGATGGGACCCTACGCCTTTGTGTGGACTACCGATAGCTGAATAGGGTCATCATCAAGAACAGATATCCGCTGCCGAGGATTGACGATTTGTTTGACCAGTTGCGGGGTGCCACGGTGTTTTCCAAGATCGACTTGAGGTCTGGATACCACCAGTTGAGGATCAGGGAGACCGACGTCTCCAAGACAGCTTTCCGCACCCGGTACGGACACTACGAGTTTTTGGTCATGCCGTTTGGGCTGACCAATGCCCCCGCTGCTTTCATGGACCTGATGAACCGGGTGTTCAGACCGTACTTGGACCAGTTTGTGGTGGTTTTCATAGATGATGTACTAATCTATTCTAGAGATCGGATGCAGCACGGACAGCACTTGCGGATGGTTCTAGACACTCTGAGACGACGCAGGCTGTACGCCAAATACAGCAAGTGCGAGTTCTGGTTGAGGGAGGTGACCTTTTTGGGTCATGTGATCTCTGGAGACGGCCTGGCGGTGGATCCCGCCAAGGTCGAGGCAGTGCTCAGGTGGGAGAGACCGCGTTCAGTCACTGAGATTCGCAGTTTCCTGGGACTGGCAGGTTACTACAGACGGTTCATCAAAGGGTTTTCGCAGATTGCACGTCCTATGACACAGTTGACCCGGAAGGATGTGCCTTTCGCTTGGACAGACGCCTGTGAGGCGTGTTTTCTGGAGCTGAAGGAGAGGTTGACCTCGGCTCCCGTGCTCACCATCCCTGACAGTAGTGGCGGGTTCGTTGTGTACACGGACGCTTCCTTGCAGGGGTTAGGAGGTGTGCTCATGCAGAGGGGTCACGTGGTCGCTTACGCTTCGCGGCAACTGAAGCCCCATGAGCATACCTACCCTACCCACGATCTAGAGTTGGCAGCTGTTGTCTTCGCACTGAAGACATGGAGGCACTACTTGTACGGTGAGACCTTCGAGATTTTTACAGATCACAAGAGCCTCAGATATCTTTTTGACCAGAAGGAGCTCAACATGAGACAGAGACGTTGGTTGGAGCTCCTGAAGGACTACGACTGCAGCATCTCCTACCACCCGGGAAAGGCCAATGTGGTGGCTGACGCCTTGAGCCGTAAGGCGCCCGCACGCTTGGCCAGTCTACAGTTACAGAGTTGATAGACCGCATCATCACGGGACAGTTGGCCGATCCGTACTTGCAGTCTTTGCGCGACAGAGTACTATCAGGGGACCCAGGGGACTTCTCTTTCACAGACCAGGTGTTACACTTGAGGGGACGGTTGTGCGTCCCCAGAGACGAGGAGCTGTTGAGAGAACTCCTGACTGAGGCACACGGTTCCAGATTCACCATACATCCCGGAAACACGAAAATGTACCATGACTTGAGACGCGAGTTCTGGTGGAGAGGGATGAAGCGGGATGTGGGTGAGTTCGTGCAGCAGTGCTTAGTGTGCCAGCAGGTGAAAGCCGAGCATCAGAGGCCTGCAGGGCCGCTTCAGCCGCTTCCAGTGCCAGAGTGGAAGTGGGAGAGCATCACCATGGACTTGGTGGTGGGCTTACCTGTTACCCAGCGAGGACACGACGCAGTCTGGGTAATAGTGGATAGATTGACGAAGACGGCACGATTCTTGCCGATCCGAGTCACTTTGGGACCAGCACAGTTGGCAGAGAGGTATATCCGTGATGTGGTGCGACTACACGGAGTTCCGCGGGAGATCGTATCCGACCGGGATACCCGCTTTACGTCCCAGTTTTGGGCTGAGTTTCAGCAGGCTTTGGGGACGAGGTTGAGGTTTAGCACGGCTTACCACTCCCAGACGGACGGACAGTCGGAACGCACGATACAGACACTTGAGGACCTTTTGCGTGATTGTGTACTAGACTGGAGGGGCTCTTGGGAGGAGCACCTGCCCCTGGCGGAGTTTGCATACAACAACAGTTATCACTCGAGCATCGGCATGGCTCCCTACAAGGCTCTGTACGGACGGAAATGCACGGCACCCTTGAGTTGGGTTGAGGTGGGGACCAAGTGGGAGGTTGGCCCCAGGTTGATCCAGCAGAGTCAGGAGGTAGTTGAGCAGATCCACAGACGACTCCGCACTGTCAGGAGCAGACAGAAGAGCTACGCAGATCGCAGACGCAGAGAGGTGCAGTTCGAGGTTGGGGACCACGTCTTTCTTCGTGTTTCGCCCATGAAGGGCTTACAGCGGTTTGGGGTGAGAGGGAAGCTCGCGCCGAGGTTCGTGGGGCCCTTTGAGGTCCTGGAGCGGGTTGGACCCGTTGCTTACAGACTTGCCCTTCCCCCGCAGCTTTCTGGTGTGCACGACGTGTTCCACGTGTCCAACCTCAGGAAGTACGTAGCCGATCCCAGCCACGTACTGAGTCACGAGAGCGTCGAGGTGAGCGACGACCTGACCTACCCCGAGCGGCCAATGCAGATCCTAGACCGAGCCGTCCGCAGGTTGAGACGAAAGCAAGTACCCCTGGTAAAGGTTTTGTGGAGGAGCCAGCGGTATGAGGAGGCTACCTGGGAGCCTGAGGCGGCAATGCGGGAGCGGTACCCGGAGCTTTTCGCGGGTACGTCTTTTCGGACCGGCTTCGGTCCTCTTTGAGTTTGTTATGGTTATTTGGACATCTTTTTCCCGCACCCTAGTTGGCGCAAGTTTCGGGGATGAAACTTCCTTTGAGTTTGTTATATTGTAACTAGCGCGTGCCCCAGACGCCTTTTAAGACGTCTGGGAGGTGGCCCAGACGTCAGACCAGACGTCTGGGATCACATCCAGACGTCTGACCAGACGTCCGGGATAGTTTACAGACGTCTGGAGAACAGTTATGTTCGCACGGGAGATTCGTCTGCACGCCTGTGCGCGCAGACCTGCGATTCTGCCCTCTTTCTCTGCGGCTGCAGGCGGCTGCGACCGCCTTCTCTCTCCTCTCCGCGCGGCGTTAAAAGGGGGCGCGCCTCCCCTCCCGTCTCCACCATCTTCTTCCTTCTTCTCCTGCCTGTGCGCGAGAGCGAGCAGACGCGAGGGCACAGCGGCAGCGGCAGCCGCAGTGAGCGCGGAGGAGGTGCGGCGTGCGAGGGCGGGGCTCTGCCGTGAGGGCGAGCTCGCCGGAGCGGCTTGGCCGGCCGGCGGAGGGCGCAGGGGGCGCGGAGCGTCGCGGAGAGGGACCTGCTGCGGGTGGAGCAGCGGACGCGCGAGGTGCGACGCGGGCGGCGTCGCGAGCGGAGGCCGAGCAAGGTTCTGATTCTGGAAAAATTTCCAGAATCAGACGTCTGGGTTGATATCCAGACGGCAAGGTCGACGTCTGTAAGATCATACAGACGTCTGAAAGGTGAGTTTCCGCTTCTTCTTCCTTCTTGTCGACTGACCGTACTGAGGGAGGGGGGTTGGCTGTGCGCAGGGTCGCTGATTCGTCATCCTTTGTGAATCAGACGTCTGTAAGTTGTACCAGACGGCGGGAGTGACCACCAGACGTCCTGAGGGACCATCGGACGTCTGGGATCTAGGGCAGACGTCCCCGCAGACTTCTGGACGTCCGGGGAACCAAGCTAAACAGGTAATTCTCTGATCCACCGTTTAAGACGTCTGGAAGGAGTTCCAGACGTCTGATTTTGCACAGTATCGTCTTTCTCGACCCGTTTAGGGCCCGTTTGGGCTCTGTTTTCCGCGATTCGAGTTGCATTTGTTTCAGAATTAATTCCTCTACCCGCCTACAGTAGCTATACACTGTTTTGAGACATTCCTTGTGTTTGATCCTTGTGATAGGACCTAGTTCGGTTGCAGTCTTGAGAGTCGCGGAGGCGCGCGGGATCCCTGATCACGCCCCCATTACTCCCGTTGTACCTGGTAGAGTGGCTTTAAGTATTAATAAAATCTGTTAAAGTATGGAACCATAACTAGAACCTAGGGCATTGCATGAATCCTAGGAATGAGAAATATATGGAATGATAGCTCCTAGGTGTTGCATGAATCCTAGGGCCGGAAAACTAGATTGTATGATAGATCCTAGGATATGGCATGAATCCTAGGATGGAAAGACTAGTGGAATGTATATTACTGCAGTCCTGGAAAAATGGAAAGGAATATATAAAGCTGCCTGTAAATCTAATTAACAGCTGCCTGTTATGAATAAAGAAACATGTTTGAGATCATGGAATTTGAGAACGTGAATCTGGAAAGTGAAACATATGATGTTCTGAGATAAAGAGCTGGAACCCTACGGGGAATTAGGAGTGGAACTCCTGGAAAGAAAAAGGAATGGAACTGAGATGTAGTTTGTACTGTCTCTTGGGTACGCAGTACCAAGGGAAGTACTTGTACCTGTTTAGTGCAGAGTGGGGCCAGCCGCCCCAGGGACCCGGGGTTAGGATTGGCCGCTCTGTACCGACTTGTTGGCCCTCGTGTACGTAGTACCGAGGAGAGCTAGTAGTGTTAGGAGAGTACTAGCTACCCCACGGGCCCCGGGGTTCTGCTAGCCTCCTTCACCGACTTGTTAGGCCCACTAGGGAAAACCAGGGTAGTCAGGCGAGGGTGCGCGGACTGTGGAGGGGCAAGGCCCCGGTTTGGTTACTGTGGAGGGGTTGGACCCCTGTTACTGAGAGGGCTCTGCCCTGGTTCCGTGCTGTGCTTTGGGCGCACCCGTTAACGGAAACGACTGACCGCGTGCCAGTGCGGGCTAGCTACCTGTGCGATTATCGCGCGTGCCGTAGTCACCGTTACGTCTGTCAGTGACCTTGGGGTGGTTGACTGAGGGTAGGATCACCACGGGGGACTCTCCCGGCCAGGAGAGCACCACGTGCTACTTCTACTTTTGGAAAAGACTGTAATCAAGATCGTCCCACGAGGACATTCGAGATCAAGTAAAGGATCTGAGAAATAAATGAAATGGTGAGAAAAATTGAAAGATGTGAATAAAGGAAGTAATAGAACATAACAGCTACTGTACACTCTACTGTTGCCTTTAGTTAGTTTGCCACTCTACTCAGCGTTTTGCTGACGTGTTACACTCGTTACCTTTTTCAGGACCAGGTGTTGAGCAGCCAGGGTCGGCGGCTGCAGAGGACGCTGGGCCGAGTAGGGTCCAGTAGAGTTACCACAGCTTTGTACCCCTTTTGTTTCTGTTCTAGTGAGTAGTTTTTGTTTCCGCTGTACCTTCTTTACCTGCAGTTTTTGTTATATGATAAATGTTGTTTTACTGTTGTGGTGGTACCTACTGTAGTAGTTCTTTCCTTACTGCTGTACTTTCTTACTATTAGTTATATTCATGCTGAATGTGGTTTATTTTACTGTCTTTTGGTTACTTCCTCGTTGGACGACTGGGTCTTGGGATTAGTCGAGTCGGTCCGGTTCTCGTGTCTCGTAGGGACTCGGGAACCGGGTCGTTACAGGCTAACCCTCAAAGCAACATGGGATACCTCAACACGGGTTAAGGACCCAAAGTGGGGTTGAGGTATCCCTCTCCGTAAACAAGGGATAACCCTCAAAAAGAGGAGTTATCCCCCTCCGTAAACCACCCCTTAAGCATCCAGGGTCCTTTTACAGAACTCGTAATTTGTCTTTTGCTATCTAGTTGGAGCTTTCCCCAACTCATTAGAATTTCGCTCCGACTCAACTTGGGAAAAGAAAATCTTGATTCAATTTTTTAATAGTTTTCCTTTATGGATTCGATTTTTATTTACTATGAGACTTTGAGCGTAAATAACTCATAATTAATGCTTGGTTACAATTGTCATTGTGACAATCTTTTTCAAACTAAAATTTCTGAGTGGGATGGAGTTCCGTTTACCTTTTCCTTTTTCTCCAATGAACTTATTAACAACAATAAATCTTCAGAAACTAAGAGATGAGATGTTGTTGCAACTTTGTTTTCGGAATCTAAAATATTATTTTATTAATAAGTAAATGCATCTCGTGATGTAAAAGTTGATGTGGCTTGGGCACTTGTGCATGGGAAGGCTTATGGGATCCTCTGTATATATGAGGTTGTTATGGGTGAACCTCACACAATAATCCATATATAAATCATTTCCTCTTCTCCTCCTCCCACGATTCTCATATTTTTTCTTCGCAGTACCCTTATTCTTCGTATGTAGCTGCTTGCTCCCCGTGCTTCGTCTTTTTGATCCGATTTGCTGGTATGTCAATGTTGTTTTTTGATTTCTTTTAAGTTTCTATTTATGTTTGTTTTTGTGATAATCATTATGATTTCATTTTTTATTTTTGATGGCATTGTTGTAGATCTGAACATTGGTTGTGATTTGGGTTCCTTTAATGGAGACGATCGTGAACTTCTGTTTGACTCTTCATCTTCTCGTCTGAACGATCAGGATAACTCTACTGCTTATATAGATGAATGTGCATATATTATCTTTGATTTTTCTGTCTATTTTTGAATTTTTTTTCATTGGTGCTATTTTATTTTAGCTTTTAGGTAAGGGCTTATGGTTCGATATTTTTTTCATCTGTGTAATTACATTTTGCATCACAGCAATTTTTTTGCACCAGTGCAATTTTCTTTTGCATTGGAGCATCGATGTTTGTATTAATTTGCACCAATGCAATTACACTTTCCATCGATGCAATTTTGTTTTACATTGGAGCGTTTCCATTTTGTAATATTTTGCATCGATGCAATTTAACATTGTAGTTATCTAACTCATCTATATTGCTTTGGAATGTTTTTAGGTAAACAAAATATTGAAGTTGAGATGGAATTTGATTCTTCTGAAGCTATTATTTCTTTTTATCAAGATTTTGGTCATCGTAATTCTTTTGAGTATTTGTGATAGACAAGACATCAACAATAATAAAAAAGCACTATTAACGTAAAAAATATCATCGTCGACTTTCGATTTGCAATAAAAATGGTGTTTAAAGTGTCATTGTTGTAGTATGGATGTCACAAATGCAAACCAATGTCGCGTCAATTTTATTTATCTACTATTTTTATTGCTTTATTTCTAGGTCATTCACTGTGAAGTAGTTATTGATATACATCACTCTCTAAGTCCAAAAATATTCTTTTGTTCCAAAAATATTACTTTTATTTACAAGATGAATGAATAAATCAAATAATGTATGAATGGGTTAATTATTTACAAAACAATTAGTTAATACACTTTACAATGCCTAAAAATATATGTACACAAATAAGCATAAAAAATTATATATAATTACTCTATGTTAGTTATATACAGCTACTATAAGTAATACCTAAGTATAGGTACAAAAATATCTAATATTTACTATACTAAATCATATTAACATACTAATATTTATAGTAACATATATTATATATGCAGTAACATATATAAGCATCGCTAAAGCCTTAGGAAAATATATACATAACATAAGGCAATATAGTAATCTATACTAACATATATACAAATGTATAGTGACATATATATACATCACTGAAACCTTAGTAACACATTTACATAACCTAAGATAAAACTTATTACTTACACTAACGTATATACATATATACAGTAACATATACATCTGTCACTAAAGCTCTAGGGTTATAAATATACATACAATAGCTCAAACATCTGCTTACTACTTTGCTCATATATATACATATATACTATCGTATACGTATACATATTTACTTAATTTATATATATATGCC
Organism: Thalassia testudinum; assembly: GCA_037157565.1. Lineage (NCBI taxonomy): Eukaryota > Viridiplantae > Streptophyta > Magnoliopsida > Alismatales > Hydrocharitaceae > Thalassia > Thalassia testudinum. The sequence goes on from JAZHRO010000036.1 coordinate 143,483,923, forward strand.
ATATGTAGGTTCCCTACTAGGAGGGGTGACGTAATAAAATGCGGAAATAAATATAAACAATATCACAGAAAAGACAACCACACAAAGTACACAAAGATTTTTAGGTGGAAACCCAAACCGGGTGAAAACCACCACCTAACCCTCTCGAGTTAGGATTTTCCGATCAACCTAGTTGATCAAAATCCACTAAACCGAATCACTTTAAACGAGGGTGATTCAACCTCAATACAACCACGCTACAAGTACGAGGGTAGCGTTCCTCAACCCCTTCTCTCCACGAGAAGGATTTTGTCTCAATAAGGAGACGGGAATTCGCAAAGCGAATACCCAACCAAAAGACAAAGATAAAATAAAACAAGTAATCCTATAGAGCCAACAAAGTAATTTTAACCTAAGATTCTATAGGAAATAGGAAACTCCCCTTTGCAAGGAGTGCGTCGAGTTGATGACGCGGTGCGTGTGCCATGCGATGGCATAACGTCGCTCTCGTAAACAACGGCAGGAGAGCGGGTGCGCGAAGCTTGATGCTCTCTAGAGAATGGAACTAGAGCTTGGAGAGCAAAGGCTTCTCTTGGACACAAAGGAGTGGAACTAAGTTGCTTAGGTGTGTCTTTTGTTTCTCTTAGTGTGTATCTTGTGTCTCTAAGTGTATATTTGTGTTGCAAAGGTTCCCCTCTATTTATAGAGGCCTTAGGAAGGCTTTGGAAGGGTTCTATAGCCGTTGGGTGCAAAGCCCAAGAGAATCAGGCCGAAATCAGGACAATAATTGCGCTTGACAGGGTAATCAGATGTCTAACTCTGGCATCAGACGTCTGGAAGGCCACTTTAAGACGTCGGATTTCAAGGTCAGACGTCTGATTTCATGCGGGTTTCTTCCTGACTTGGATCAGATCTAAACAGGGTTTTTGTTCAAGTTGATCAGACGACATACAGGACGTCTGGCACTATGCCAGGACGTCTGGAAACCAACTTTTCCTACGGAATGGATTTTCCAAACGTTGCAACGGATAGAAAATCTCTGAGAAGAGATTTTGGGTCAGCCGAGGCAAAACGGTCATTTATCAGACGTCTGGAAAGGCCTAAGGACGTCTGATAAGGCTCTAACGGTCATAACCTTGAGTGCCTGCTAAGCTAGCCAACGGTCCACTATCTGGACGTCTGGCAAGTCCATCAGACGTCTCCTAAGACGTCTGGTATTAGGTCTGGACGTCTGATTTCATCAGACAGAAATAGCTATGTCCAGCCTAACAGATATCAGACGTCTGAAACAACAGTCAGACGTCTTAAAATACTTTATCAGACGTCTGATTTGGGAATTAGACGTCTGGAAGTGCTGTTTGAACCCTATATTGGTTTTCTAAGTATTCTACAGAAAACCTAAGTATCCTAGGGTTGTGCCGGTGTTCCTAGGACTACTGTTAGGGTACTTTGAGGCTCTTTAACATGAATTATCTAAGGAAATAAAGAGAGCAAGAAAATAAAGACAAGAGATACAAGAAAGGATTAAAAAGAATCTATCCTATTCTTCTTGTCTTCTATCGTCAATCTGTCGCTCCACGCGAACCTCCTCTGTTTTCCATCAAGCTCCTCCAATCCGTCCTGGATGCGAGCTCGAACTCCGTCTAAACACATCCACATTTGCAATTGACCTGAAATCTTGGACTCAAATTGCAAATGTTAAATAACACATGTTTTGTTATCATCAAAACAAATGATCGTGGTGCTCTAGCACCAACACCATATACTTATACTATACGTATTATACACACACACACACACACACAAATGCACATATACACATAGACTTGGATGCACTCACACTTAGCCGCTCAGCGGCTTCTCTTTTCTTCCTCTTCTTACTTAGCTGCTCCTCACTCTTCTCTCTTTTCTTCAAGACTTAGTGAAATTAGGCCTTCTTCTCCCCACACAACTGGTTCAACGTACTAAAAATTTCATTTAAAGTAGGGGGGCCAGCTCATTTTCGTGGGATACACAGAATCTCGAAAGGTGGCACCAGACCACTACTATTGAGCCAGCCCTAGTTATGTTTAGGTATATTTATATCTGGTTTCAGGCTCGTTATTTGGCCTACAACAGGCCCAGAACAGTGCGTGGCCCTTGGCCCACCACTACGAACAATATCAATTCATAAGTCACGTATCAGTATCAGAGGAGAGGGTATGGGATTGGTGCTCAGCCTGCCACCACCGATGGTCGAGGATGAATTAGAGACAAAATTGAGGCCGACGAAGGGGGGTAGAGACCCGGCTTCTAGGCTGAGAAGCTCAACGAGGGAAGGGCGAAGGCGGCTATGACTTCATTTGATGGCGAGACACGGTAATGGTGGCACTTTGAGGAGGAGAAGACAAAAGTGTAAGCGCTCAGATTCCAGACAACTCAGCTCGAAGGAGCGTCACAAGTCTTTATAAAGCAGTAGCCGCACATGAAGTTGTTGTTAGAGATTGCGAGAGATTCTTGCAACAACTCACAACTCCATGTTTGTTTGGATCGGAGATTGCGGGCTGAGGTGGCAACGATGGCTGGTAAAACAAACACCAATACATGCAGAACTGAAAGGCAAACAACTTTGCCTTAGAGGTTGAGGTTAGCCGAAGCTCGAGGCAGCTGTAAATGGCGTCAGAATCTCGACGACCAGCTCGGTCAATGGAGCCCTGGCTGCTGAAGGAGGAAGATGACTCCAAGGATTGGTTTGCAAGAAGGAAAGGACCTAAAAGTAATGAGATAGGACCTACTTGCAAGGATTTTAGGAATTTAGGGACCTAAATGCCAAGTAGGTGCAAACATTATCAAACTAGGTCCAACTTTGTATGAGAGCTTAATTAAGATCCAGGGAATCTAGTGATCATGTCAATTTTGAGTTTTGAAATTGTTTGGTTGGTTAATTTCTTAATTAAACTCATTTGACTTTGATTATTCACCTAGGTCTTTATTTTAGGTTAAATTGGCTCCTTTGACCTATCTGATCAAATAAAACCTTGTGGTATATTTATCTATAATTTTTAGAAGGTTTAATTTACAATATTTTCATTAGAAACCTATCAAAATAGGTCAGACCAAAAATAGGGTTTAATTGCTCTCTTTTAATAGCATGATTTCAAAAGAACCCTAAGTTGGCTATTCTAACCTGCATTGCAATCCTATTGAGCTTATTCGAATGATTCTCCCTCATGATTATAATTACCCTTTTTATGTATTATTTAAGTCAATTTACCTTAGAACTTAGCTAAGTTAGGTAAGTTATAGAGGATAATGGCGATGCCATCATCAGCCACTGATGTTGCTGATCTTACTGAAATATTTTCATATCAAATCTAAGAAGATTTGATCCAAAGCAAAGTTCTCATTCTCATTCCAACAAAAATCTGTTACGAAGATCCAAAAACAAATCTCAACCTTCAAGGTCCTCAAAAGACCTTAATATGCTTTTCCTCTTTACATTATAGACAATATAAAAAGGGAAAAGCATATTAAGTGTAGAAATCATCTTAGAATAAATCCCAATCTACAATAAAACCTTGAAAACGTCACATGAATCTTTCAAAATTAGAAGGGGATCAGACTGATGAGGGAAACTATGTAGCCCCTATTTTTGGGCTTTTAACATGAATCATAAATGATTTGATCACCAGATCTTCATGAACAACATTGACTGATGTTCAAGAAGATCTAAGGATCCCATAAAAATCAATGGGTCGTTGTTTTGACCTTTAATCGAAAATTCTGATTTTCCTTGGTCAAACTACCCAAATGCAACACTCAAATTAGGAAAATACTCATCCGAACACTAAAATCAACTCAAGATACCTCAGAATCCTTGTATTATACCAAATTTATCTCAACGAAAACTCAAATTGCTCGAATAAATCTGTTTAAAGCAAATTGACTCCAATTGCAAAATTGGGCATGAAAACCAATTCTGAAAGACTTGAGAGAATCGGCTCACTCAAAACCAGATCAGAGGATCTTTGTGAATAGATGGAGTGAATGGAAGACCCCCCTATGTGTATTTCTGACGCAAATTCAGATATAGAAGTCAAGACTTCATATCTAGATTTGACCTTAATAATGGGGTGAACGGTGGTTAAAATGCAGGGAAAAATAAAAAAATGAATTGTGATGTGTAGGGAAAGCTGTATGAGTCGAAACGGAGGTGGAAAAACACCTCTCTGATCTGAATTGATCAGAGTGGGTGAAATCGAATCTAGGCTACTCTACTCCTACCCTACACAAAATCATCTCTGAATCTGATTTTTGATCTACTCCAAGCTAATCTAATTACACTAATTACTAATCTAGGTTACTCTAGAAAGCAGGAAATCCTATCTAATAGGAGGAATAGGGTTGCCTAGATCGAAAGCTGACGGCTAAGGAGGAAGAAAGGGGGAGATTTCTTCAGCAAGTGAAGAGCCCACAAGAGGAGCTCTAGGGTCATCCTCAGGCATATGTCATCCCTAGCAATGAGGAGGAATTGGAGGTGAAAAACCACCCCCTGTCACAAGCATGGTGAGTGAAGGGGTTAGGAAGGCTGGAGAGGGAAGAATGGATCAGCTGAAGAGGTGTAGTGGGGAGTCGATGACCTATGCGTGAGCTCAAGGAGTAGCTTAAGTAGCTGTGCCAGTGGATCACATCATCGCAGTGGTGGAATTAAGCCTCTAGGTTATGGACAATGGAGATAAAGAGAGGGGAGTGCACGAAGCCTAAATCCAAATATCAGTCGTTGGATGAGATCTGGAGGGAATGGTGATTACACTCGCGAAGTCAAGCGAAGGTTCGATTAGAGATTGGCCATTGGACCAAGAGATCATGGGTGCGATGACCTAGCTTGGTTGTGCTCTTCATGAGCTACAGTAGACTCACGCCCGCAGGTGTAAAGCGAAAATTGCATTGAGCCCCTTTAGGGTGAAGGGGTAGAACATTTGTAGACAAGCCAATTAGTGACTAAGAAAGAATGAACGCAGTCCCTGGATGTTTGCAAAGAAGTCCCTAGCGACTTACAAATAGGTCCTCGCCAAGTTTTTATGCATGAATGAGGATGACCTAAGCACCTAAGTGAAAAACAGTGAATGTGGGGTCCTAATGATGTCCAACTACCATGAGATTTTTATTAGAGCTTAATTGAACATTTAAAAAGTTAATTTCACTTTTGATTTAAAGTTTTGAACCTAAATGTGTGTTCAATTTGCAAATGGATTATCAATTTATTTTAATGAATAGAATATTTCAATTTATGACCTAAATTTGTGTTTTTAACACAAATTAGATGCTTTTGGTCATTTTTGTTAATTCCCACATTTAACCCATTTCTTGTGTTAATTATATAATGTTTAACATAGTTTCTAGCTTAACTTGGGATTTTAGCTATGATGAGCCACACCTCATCAGTATTCTTTAAAAGGTATAAATTATGATAAGGTTGATAAGAATTTTGTATGTAGAGCAAAACTTATTTGTTTAAGAGGAGGTGAACCTCCTAAGAAGTCATACAATCCTTACTATTCAAAGAGATTGACATCTAAAGTTGGATACAAGGCTCATGTTCGCTTTCGATTTTGTGATAGCTCTAGAAAGTATATCGTTGTTTCTTGTTGCAATGATTATAATCATTAATTTTGCGATTCAACTATGATGAAGTACCTTCGATCAAAGAAGAGAATTTTATTAGGAAGGAAATGTTGGATGGTTTTAAATGATCAAGTAGGTATTAGTTTGTCAAAGTTAGTTACTTTCTTTGTTATTGAGGTTAATGGATTTAGGAACTTGACATTTACCACCCAAGATGCGAGGCATGCAATACGTAAAACAAGGAATTTGACGCTTGGTGTAGGTGATGCAGAGGTTGTTCAAAGTTATTTCCTTAGGATGCAATCAAAGAATAACTTCTTTTATTCTATAGATATTGATGATGATGGTTGCATCTGTAACATTTTTTGGTCTGATTTTAGTAGCCGATTGGCCTACAAGTTTTTTGGTGATGTAGTCTCATTTGACACAACATACTTGATTAATCGATATGACATACCTTTTGCTCCTTTTGTTGGAGTAAATAATCATGGTCACAAAGTTTTATTTGGTTGTACTCTATTGGGAGATGAGGCAACAGAAAATTTTACGTGGTTATTTTAGACATTTTTGTCTCGTATGTGAGGTATACATCCCAAAGGTATCATTACAGATCAATGTCAATTTATTATTAATGTTGTATCAGCTGTGTTCCATGGTATTCGTCATTGGCTTTGTATTTGGCACATTAAAGATAAGCTTCCTCAGAAGTTTCCTAGAGATGAGCATACTAGGGAAGCTTTTAATCAAGTTGTTCATAATTTAAGATCAAAGGAAGTTTTGAGGAGAAGTGGACTGCAATGATTAGAGACAGACATTTGGAGGAAAATAAATGGCTTCATAATTTGTTTGAGATTTGACATATGTGGATCCCCTGTTTTTTTATTGATATGTTTTCATTTAACATATCTAGCACTCAAAGAAGTGAAGGGATCAATGCATATTTTAATGGATATGTTAATTTGAAAACTATTTTGAAGCAATTTGTGAGGCAATATGAACTTGGTCTTCAAGAGAAACAAGAGAAGAATCGTAAAGCTAATTTTGATTCTCAATTCAAGTCTCTAATTCTATATTCTAAGTTTCCTATGGAGGCTCAAGTAAGGGATGCTTATACTGTAACAAAGCTTTTTTAATTTTAGGAGCTGTAGAACATTATCTATTAAAAAAAAAATTTGGCTTTTGAGTATGGAATTTGTGATAATTATTTCATTGTTGTTGAAGAGTTTGATTCACCAAGCTCTTTGCCTTTTTCAGTCCTTTTTGAGAAGTATTCAACATCAGTATCATGTTCATGTTATCTGTTTGAGATTGAAGGGATCCTTTGCAGGCATTACATTTTTTTTTTGATGGAATTTGGCATATATGATCTTCCATCTAAATACATTATTGATCGTTGGAGAAAAGATGTGAAGCTTCCCTCTGTGATAAGCAATTTTGAGGCTATCCTCTCTCTTGATGATCCTATGGATAGATTTGAGAATACATGTTCAAGGATGGTGAAATTTGTTGATGTTGGTGCCACATCCTCTTCCAACCATGATATATGATTGAAGGTGTTGGATGAATAATTCAAGTAATTAGTGTCTTTGACAAGGTTCGAAGATCAGGCACAGTTGTTTCTTATGTCTTCTTTTATTACTTTTATGTTTTTTTGTAAGAGATGTTTTCTAATTTTTTATTTTTTAGGTTACATCAAATTCTCCAACCATTCATGATCCAAAGCAAACAAGACGTCGTGGTAGTCCTCGTGAGAGGAGATTCAAGAAACCGTACGAGGTTTCACTTGTAAAGAAGAGGAAGAAAAAGAACACTACAAATTGTAGTTTAGCTTTGATTATATATAGTAGGATACATAAAAAAATTTTCATTATAATACAATAGTTTTCTCTATATGTGTTGGTTTTTAGGATATTTAGCTGATAAAAGACCTTACACAGGTGATAATACCAATTATACATGTATTGCACCAGGGATATTAAGTATTACACCGGGGATTAGAGGTGATTTTGTATTTGCACTGGTGATATTAAATCCTTACGGTCGAGCTTAATAGTTTTTCCTAGAATCCGTTTAATCTCCCTATTAGACACTTCAACTTGTCCACTCGTTTGGGGATGATAAGGTGTGGCTATCATGTGGTTGACTCCCAAATTTTGGAGTAGTCTTGTAAAGTGCACATTCTTAAAGTGAGGTCCTCTATCACTTATGATAGTGCTTGGGCACCTATATCGAGAAATGTTATTATCCCTAACAAAATCCAAGACCACGGAAAGGTCATTGGTTCGTGTGGGTATGGTTTCTATCCATTTCGATACATAGTCTACATCCACAAGGATGTACTCATATCCGAAGGACACAGGAAAGGGACCCATGAAGTTGATGGTTCAAATATCAAAGATCTCAACAGGGAGAATAGGTTGCAGGGGCATCTCATCCCTTTTTCCAATGGTTCCCTTATGCTGGTAATGTAGACATGCGCCCACATATGTATGTGCATCTCTGAATATTGTGGGCCACCAAAAATTGAACTGAAAAATCTTATGGGCAATCTTTTTCCCACTAAAATGCCCTCCACAGTAGAGGTCATGGCAGAAACTCAAAATACTCCTTTGTTCTTCGTCAAGGACATAATGGTGGAGTAACTGGTCAGGGCCTATTCTAAAAAGCTTGGGTTCCTCCCAGTAATAAAATTTTTCGTCGGCAAGAAACTTATCTCGCTTCTGCTTGTCCCAAGTACTGGGGGCAATGCCCGTGACCAGATAGTTCACTATATCAGTGAACCAAGGAGTTTTAGCCTCCACAGTCATTAGGGACTCATCAGGAAAAGTCTCTTGGATATTACTAGCAGGGTTTGATGCCTCAATAGTGATCCTAGACAGATGATCTGTGATGAGACCACATTTGTGGTCTAATTAATGCATAAATGCCTAATTATAATGGTAGCATCTACATATACAAAGCATACGTTGATATGTAAAAAAATTAATGTTTGCATATAGGGGCATACATGCATTTCATGTATTAGTTTAGATGATTTTTATAAATAACCGTATTTGTTTTTCTCTTGTTTTCTTCCTTCCCGCAGAATGTGCAACTCCTTCCAGACTCAACGCAATGCCCGTGCGCCTCTTCGCACCCCCACCAGCGGCCAACAGCGCACTCATGCCGATCCAAGGTGATCGTGCGTCCCACAATCTGGCAACAGAAACCTCCCCAAACCACCCCATCACCAAGACTATTGGAGAGGATATCGGCAGAAGAAACAAACTGAGAAGAGTTAAAAAGAGGCACAGCCGACCCCAGGGGGTCTCTCTTCCCTTCCTCTCAACCGTGAAGCAGAGCCTGCACCGTGGAAGCCATGCTCACTGTGGCCTTCTCAGTGTGCACCGGGGTGCCACCGTGAAATCCTCGTCGATCAGTAGTGCTGTGACAGCACACTGCCCCGCAGCCAACCTCCTCTCGCAGCCAACACCGCGTACCAGGCCGCACGTCCCCTTCAGTCTCCTTTCCATGCGCTACTCACATGCTCTGCGCACGCCGCTCAGCGCCCCCCTCATGGCCAGAACCACCCGCCTGTGCTCCAGCAAGCACGCGTGTTCAGCCACCTAGCAGCAGCCGCTCCGGCCAGCGAATAGCAGCCTCGCTGTGTGCATCCCCCTCACCGCGTAGCCACACCCGCGCGCGCCCACTTCCACATTCGGTCCTCTCTTCTTCTTCCTTTGCTTCCTTCAGCCCGCCTACAACCAAACCAAAGGAACCCACCACAGCCCCGCAGCCAACCATCTCGCCGGCCACGCTCGCACGCAGCCACGCCTGCAAGCAGCCACGCCCTTGTGCGCATGCAACACCTCCATGCACAGCAACCACCAGTGTGCGACTGCAATCCCTGCTACTCCTCTCTGCTGCCACCTACTGTCCGATCGGCTACCACCAGCCATCCCCCACCTCACCGTCATCGTCTACGAGATCCTCTCCTCCGGTGGAGTCATCCACCCAAGCAAACTACTGGCGACGCCTTCTCCAATGTGCGACGAAGAGAGAGAAAGTTTCTTATGTTTTAGAGTGAATTAAATTTACATTTTTTGCCATTGTTAATTTAATATTTGGATTATTTTATTCAGGTGAAATTGCATGGGTGCACTTACAATTTCGTGAATTGGCTTAACTTATGTTATGCACATCATTTAACATTGAAATTGAATTCAGATTTGCACGTAATTCAAAATTACATAATATGCCACTACACATGCATCATCTACATACTTTTGGGAGCTTGATTTCTAACGTAAAATTTACATAAATAGTCCACAACTTCTCATGAAATTGCAAGTTCCATTTAGAGTAGCAAATTCATTGAATTGATTTTGTGAATGTGTCTGCGAACATGATGACTCTCTACTCGTGAATTTATTGGATCTATTCCTTCCTGTGGATACGACATCCTTTTTGTGGTTTAAATTGATATCTATTTTAATCTTTGATTGAGAGATTTCCACCACATAAATTACAACGACATATCATTCTATTATCTTCTTAGTGAAGTGAAATTCTCTCACATCAAATGGCGTCGTTGCCAGGGAGGCAATAGACACTATAGATTCACCTGATTATTTCTGAGCATTCTGAGTTGCGCAATTATTTGATCATTCTTTTTTTTTGTGCGAGGAATTTGATGGGGCGACAAGCGCAGCAGAGCGGCGACATCAACCTTGGGCGACGCCCACACGAGGAGAAGATGTAGGAGACCTGGATCCTACTTTCATAGGGGATTCTCCTTTGTCACAAATTTTATTTCTGTCATCTCACCCTTGTAGTAATTGGGGCTAAATTTTTGGGGGTTTGTCCCCACATTCTTTAGCTACTAGGGTTTACATTCTTCTACTTGCGTGATTCATTTTTCTGCTTGCTTGCCTCTGAAACAAACAAAAGAAAATATCGAGCTGCCTGTTTAGGAGTTGCATGCCCTTAGATGCACGCATTTAGGGGTGATTGAGCAGCACATTAGATCTCATTGTTGCATTGCGAGCATATTGGCACGAAGATTGCTAGAGACAGGTACACCTTTCTAACTTTTGCATCCAGCTCCTGTTCATGCATTTGCATTCAGATTAAAATTCAAGACCACCAAATTGATTGAATTTACTAATTTAGTGGTCGCCTAACTAAAATTGGGACTGATAATCAGATTCGATCTTAAAATCAAATCACACTTGATCTGATTCAAAGGGACTTATTTGTGTTTTCGAAATAAAAAGGGATTTGCGGTGTGATGCACACTTTTGACACTGAGCAGGCTCGATCCCTTAAGGCTATAGGCACCGATCTCTTTATCGGTGCAGACCCTCCTATCGTGCTTTGTGGTGGTGGTACTATCTTTTAACCAAGTGTTTTGATACTTCACGGAGGGGGACACCCCTTAAAGAAACAAAAGGGTAGTTAAGAGGCACCGCATACACATCGCCTCAAAGGAAGGGTTCACCCTACTTGCATCCCTTTGTTCGTCCTTGGAGTAACTTCTCACTTGATCACCTAAGAGTATCATCTAAGCAAAGTATAGGTCCTAGGGCACTCGAAGGTTGAACTAGGTTGTGTAATTGTAGTGAATAACTTGTTTGGCCATCTATATCAACCAATTCTACCTCCACAACAAAGAAGGTTAATATTTCAAGTCATCACCCCTCTTATACCACTTACGTGGGAACGGAGGGATAAGCCTTGACCATTTGACCTATCTTTAGAGTGGAGGTTTCACTTGCTCAATCAATAAGAACTTGAATTGTGATTAATATTGTATGCTTGGTAGACGCTCTCTTGAGGGTAGTCTAGTATTTGATCCTGAACCTGAGAGAATTCTTAAGAGAGCTCACCTAGGAGAGAAAAGAGAAGGCATGGCTGATTAAGGAGCAAATCAACAAAGGACCCTGAGGGACTATTTTATTCCAACCAACCAACCTGCACAAGCATTGAGATGACCAACAGGGGATAGTCCATATGAGATCAAGAACAGTACCATATCTTTGTTGCCCTCCTTTTGTGGTACTACTAGGGAGGACCCCTACCGGCATTTGGAGGAATTCACCGAGGTCTGTTCCAGGGTGAAGCTCCAGGGCTTTACTAATGAAGCCCTAATGAGGACTCTATTTCCATTCTCCCTAAAGGATAAGGCCAAGCACTGGTATCATACCCTTGATGCAAGGGTAATTGATTGGGCCACCCTTAAGGGAGAATTCTCGAAAATGTATTTTCCTATGAGTAAGACCAACAATTACAAAAGAGAGATTACGAGTTTTACTCAACAGGAAGGGGAGCAATTTCATGAGACTTGGGAGCACTTTAATGACCTTCTTAGGTTATGCCCCCACCTTCAGGTGCCAAGATGGCAGTTGGTCGAAAGGTTCTGTAACGGATTATTTGAAAGGCATAGGCAAACCATCGATGCAACCTATGAAGGAACCTTCATGACCAAAACTGAGGATGAAGCCTGGGCATTATTTGAAACATTAATTGACAACTCCATACATTTGTCATCTGCCTATCAAGAAAGAAAACCATCAACCTTACAGAGGAAGATAGAGGCCCATGAAGCCGGGGCTTCTCAGGATTTGGCTTACCAGATTCAATTATTGAATAAAAACTTTGATAGGCTTTTAGCAAACCCTGGCATGAACCCGCAAGTAGCCTCTATCTTTCAGGCTTCAAGTGAATGCTCCATTTGCCAAAGCACAATGCACGCCACTGCAGAGTACCACTAGGCAAATCAATTCCCTGAGTTGATTCAAGCCGACTTGAATGTAGCCCAAGGTATCCGCCCACCTCCTCGCAATAACCCTTATTCCAATACCTATAATCTAGGGTGGCGGAACCATCCAAACTTCTCTTGGAAATAACGTGATGCTTCTAACTTAGGGAATACAAGATCCCTACCTCCCCAACCCATTTACTAACCATCCTATGAAAACCCTCCTCAGAATAAGCCCTCTGAGATGGATGAACTTAAAGCCATGATGAAAGCGATGCAAAAGCATCAGAATATGGTCATCCAATCTCAGAATAAGATGATTACTGATATACAATCCCAAATTGGTCATCTTACTGAGACAGTTAGGCAACGTGATCCGGGGAAGCTACCTAGCTCTTCTGAGGAGAACCCTAATTACAACGGGGTCATATTCAGGGAGCACGCCCAAGCTATGACCGTGCTGAGGAGTGGAAAGAAAATTGACAAGTCTGATAACACTCCTACGGTTACATCCCAGAATTCCCCTTCTACACCCAACCTGACTTCCATCTCCACCAAGGAAGAGCCACACTACTCTCCCTCGCTTGAAATCACCCACAATGAGGATGTCGTCCTTCCACCACCCCTCTCCTACCATGACGACCCCTCTACCCAGAAGCCGAGGGTGCCCTATCCAGAGCGCCTATCTGCTCCTGGGGAATCTTCTATTAGCTCTCCTAGAGGCAAGGATAGGACAGAGGAGATTATGGACACTTTTAGGCAAGTCCAGATCAACTTGCCTCTGTTGGAAGCTATCAAACAGATCCCGTCCTATGCCAAGTTTCTGAAGGACCTGTGCACCCAAGAGCACTAATCTAGGAAACAGGTCCAAACCAAGGTCATCCTGCCTGACCATGTTAGCTCGGTGCTCCAACATGGAACACCCCCAAAGATGAAAGACCCAGGGGCCCCGTATATTTCAGTGGTTATAGGAAACTAACACATTGATGAGGCTCTGCTCAATCTGGGTGTAGGGGTGAAGATTTACCCAGCTCTATCTACGACCTTTTATGAGGAGTCAAGTTAAAGCCTAGTCCAGTCATCCTCCAGGTTGCAGACAGATCACTTAAGACACCACGGGGATTACTGGAAGATGTCCTTGTGAGTGTGGAGGACTTCTTCCCTGTTGACTTTCTGGTGCTAGATATTAACCCATCTAATAAGCCCACAAAGCCGTCCATTATTTTGGGATGCCCCTTCTTGGCCACAGCCAACGCCTCTATCAATTGTAGATCAGGGGCACTTAAAATGGGCTTTGGGAACAAGAAGATCTGGTTGAATGTTTTTGATACTTAAAAGCAATCCAGATTTGAAGATTGTTCTTAGATTGAGGACATTGATGAAATAATTAAAGAGACTACTCTAGCACTCCTATGTAGAGATCCCCTTCAAAAGGTCATATCTAAGGACTATCCTCCGATTATTAAAGAAATTGAAAGGAAAATACCCGAATTAGAAGAGTTGCTGGGGATACACACAGAGTCTCTGTCCCCACCTTAGACCATGAAGATAGATCTGCTACTTGAGGCGGGGACATCTCAACTTAAACCCTCAATCCAAAAGGCTCCTGAATTGGAGCTAAAACCCCTCCCGAGCACATTGAAGTATGCTTTCCTTGGACCTAATGACACGCTCCCCGTTATTATCTCGTCTGCATTATCTGAATCATATGAGGGAGCTCTGCTTGAGTGTTTACAAAGGCACAAGGAAGCAATTGCTTGGTCAATTGCTGATATTATGGGTGTTGATCCCTCCATGTGCATGCATCATATATACACAGATGAGTCTGTGAAACCCTTCCGGGACATGCAGAGAAGGCTCAACCCCAATATGCAGGAGGTTGTTAAAAAGGAGATTCTGAAATGGCTAGATGTAGGGATTATCTATCCCGTTTCAGGTAGTAAATGGGTCAGCCCTATACATGTGGTGCCCAAGAAGGTAGGAATCACTGTGGAAGAGAACGAACAAGGAGAGTTGGTAACCACTAGACCCTCAACTGGTTGGAGGGTCTACATTGATTATCACCGTTTGAACATGGCTACCCAGAAAGACCATTTCCCCTTACCGTTTATCGATCAGATTTTGGAACGACTGGCGGGGAACAAGTACTTCTGTTTTCTTGATGGGTACTCTGGGTATAATCAGATAGCCATTTTTTTTGACTATCAGGAGCGTACCACCTTCACGAGTCCGTATGGTACATTTGCATTCCGCCAAATGCCATTCGGGTTATGCAATGCTCCTGCCACTTTCCAACGTTGTATGATGGCTATCTTTTCTGATAAGATCGACGAGTTTGTTGAAATTTTCATGGATGACTTCTCCATTTACGGCTCATCATTTGACCTATTCCTTTCACACCTTGATAAAGTCTTAACCTATTGCGAGGAGGCAAAGCTGGTGCTTATCTGGGAGAAAAGCCACTTTATGGTTCAGCAAGGCATTGTGTTAGGGAATGTAGTTTCCGAGAGAGGATTAGAGGTGGACATCGCAAAAATTGATTCCATCTCTAAGCTTCCTTCGCTCGCCAATGTTCATCAGGTTAGATCTTTCCTTGGCCATGCTGGATTTTATAGGCGCTTCATTAGATAATTCAGTAAAATCTCTAAGCCACTCTGCGACCTATTAGCAAAGGATGTCTCCTTCGATTTTGATGATAGATGTGGCGAGGCTTTCCAAGTCTTGAAGAAAGCCCTTATTACCGTGCTAATTCTCCAAGCACCAGATTGGACCCTCCCATTTGAGCTAATGTGCGATGCTTCTGATTTTGCAGTGGGAGCGATCTTAGGTCAAAGGGTTGATGGCAAACCTCATGTGCTGCATTATGCCAGCAAGACCCTTACGGATCCTCAGCAAAACTACACGATCACTAAAAGGAGCTTCTTACTATAGTGTTTGCTTTGGAAAAGTTTCGATCTTATCTTTTGGGATCTAAGGTTGTGGTGTTCACTGATCATTTTGGCTTAAAGCATCTTCTTGTTAAAAAGGACACCAAACCTTGCCTAATTCGTTGGATTCTGCTACTCCAGGAGTTTGACCTAGAAATTAAAGATAAGAAAGGAGTTGAGAATGTGGTAGCAGATCATCTGTCTAGGATCCCTATTGAGGCATCAAGCCCTGCTGGCGATATTCAAGAGACTTTCCGTGATGAGTCTCTGATGGCCGTGGAGGCCAAAACTAATTGGTTCGTTGACATAGTGAACTATCTGGTCACGGGCATTAACCCCAGTACTTGGGACAAGCAGAAGCGAGCCAGGTTTCTTATTAATGCTAAATTTTATCACTAGGAGGAACCCGAGCTTTTTAGAGTAGGCCCTAACCAGCTTTTCCGCCATTACGTCCCTGACGAAGAACAAAGAAGTGTTCTGAGTTTCTGCCATAACCTCCACTGTGGGGGACATTTTAGTGTGAAAAAGATTCCCCATAAGGTTCTTTAGTCTGGCTTTTGGTGGCCCACATTATTCCGAGATGCAAATACATATGCAGGCACATGTCTACATTGCCAGCAGATGGGAACCATTGGGAAAAGGGATGAGATGCCCCAGCAACCTATCCTCCCTGTTGGGATCTTTGATATTTGGGGCATCGACTTCATGGGTCCCTTTCCTGTGTCCTTCGGATATGAGTACATCCTTATGGCTGTGGACTATGTATCGAAATGGATAGAAGCCATACCCACGTGAACCAATGACCATTCTATGGTCTTGGATTTTGTTAAGGCTAATATCATTTCTCGGTATGGGTGCCCAGGGATGATCATAAGTAATGGAGGACCTCACTTCAAGAATGTACACATGACAAGACTACTCCAAAATTTGGGAGTTAACCACATGATAGCCACACCTTACCATCCCCAAACGAGTGGACAAGTTGAAGTGTTTAATGGAGAGATTAAACGAAGATTAGAAAAAATTGTCAAGCCTGACTGTAAAGATTGGTCTAAAAAACTAAATGATGCTCTTTGGGCCTACAAAACCGCATATAAGACTCCCTTGGGCATGTCTCCTTTTCGTCTTGTCTATGGAAAGGCATGCCATCTTCCCATTGAAATCCAACATAAAGCCAATTGGGCTATTAAAACGTTAACTTGAATCTGGATAAAGCGGGAAAGGCACATATGTTAGAGTTAAGTGAGCTTGAGGAGCTTCGTAATGAAGCCTATGAAACTTCTCAAGATTACAAGCAACGTACAAAGGTCTTCCATGATAAGTACATCATTAGAAAGACTTTTGAGGCCAACCAGTGGGTCTGGCTTTCCAATTCCAGACTTAAATTATTTCCAGAAAAGCTCAAGTCCCGCTGGGATGGGCCATACGTTGTTATCAATACTTTTCCTCATGGAGCTGTAAAAATTCGGAACCATACTTCTGGTGCAAGCTTTAAGGTAAATGGCCAGCGACTTAAACCTTACATTACTCTTTCAAATGGCCAGGTTTCGGACGCACTTTGGCTTGAGGACCCTTAGCTCCTCCCACTCTCCTCCTCAGGTGATATTCTTCTATGTCTGTATTTTTCCAATGAGGACTTTATCAATCTTAGGCATGGGGGGTATAACCTGAGAATGTTTATAGCATTTATAAGCATTTGCATACATTTAGGATAGTGATAAATAAAAAAAAAAATCTTTATCATGGAGGTGTCATTAAAGATTTTTCTTGAGCTGAATTGGTTAATCCCTAGCAAAACATCTTTGTCATGGAGGTGTCATTAAAGATTTTTCTTCTTTAATTGTTTCTTAAGTTTAGAATCTAGTACATTTACTTTACTTTCACGTAGACTGGGTAATGGATCTTTGAAGAAAACTAATAAGCATTTTTACTCTACTGAACCCTTGGACAGTTAATAGGGAGTCAGGCATACTATCTTCTAGCAGATCAACCTCATATTTGTGAGAAGAAAGTAGAGAGATTACTGGTGAGCTAAGTCTGGTGCAAGGACTCTTAAGTTTTGGATAATTAGATGATGATACCTCAGAGTTAGGCATAGTTTTCACTCTCTGTTCTTGTGTGCATTATGTGAATTCCTAAGAGTCACCAAATAAAGCAAATACACAGAGATTGAGTCTTAATAAAGCTATGACTATGGTGGATGGTTAGGATCATCCTTCATAGAGTCCTCAGCTGAAGGAGGGTAATAGTGTCAAAGGTTAGAAATACGCTTGTCCTATCCATTCCTTATCGATGCCGAGAGTAGGTACTTCCACCAAAAAAGTCACACAATATCCTCTTGACCATCATCATCCCTAATAATGCCTCATAAATAAAAGTTTGCATCGTTTTATGTTGATTTATAAAGAAAGAAAAAGAAAAAAAAAGAAAAGAAACAATTATATTCAAAAAAAAAGAGAGAAAAAAGAAAAGAGCCCAAGTTTATAATTTTATCCTCGTGACGTTGTTTTTGAGGCAACAAAAACACCCATCACGATCCACCAAATATGACCCATACCTACCTTTCAGTATTTCTGATCACCCGAATACTGGCTGAGGACTCTAACTTAGTTATAGAGTTGTTAGGACTTTAGTTGAAGTGTGAATGCCATGTGAGGCCACTAAACAGTGAGTACATTTACCAAATCTGGTGAGATTCGTGATCTCGGAAAGAAAACAAAGAAAAGAGTGAGCACAACGAAACATCAAGAGAGCATAGTGTTTAGCTTCTCTTTGGGTTGACTCATTTGATAGTTTGGAGAGTTAGAGTTTGCAATACTAGACGACAGGTAGTAGTAGATGAGTGTGAGCCACCAAGTATAAATCCGTTTGACTCTGTCTCTCCTACCTAATACAAAATGCCGGGGCCAAACTACAGATTATTTTCTGCTTTATCCCCGAGGGAAGAAGTTGCCTATCCCAATAAAAATTACTAAGGGATAAGTACGAACTGCAAATGAAAGTTGGCTTTTCACTTGAATTCGTTACTTAGGCTATTATCACTTTACAATTATCTGGATCTCAAAGTTTTTGGAATAAGGGAAAAAGAAATCTCTTGGTTACTTCCGTTGTTTTTCACTTTTGCTAGGGACTAGCAAAATTTAGGCTTGGGTGCATTTGATGAGACCACATCAGTGGTTTAATTAATACATAAATGCCTAATTATTATGGTAGCATCTACATATACAAAGCATACTTTGATATGTAAATAAATTAATGTTTGCATATAGGGGCATACATTCATTTCATGTATTAGTTTAGATGTCTTTATAAATAACCCTATTTGTTTTTCTTTTGTTTTCTTCCTTCCCGCAGAATGTGCAACTCCTTCCAGACTCAACGCATTGCCCGCGTGCCTCTTCGCGCTCCCACCAGCGGCCAACAGTGCACTCGTGCCCATCCAAGGTGATCGTGCATCCCACAATCTCGCAACAGCAACCTCTCCAAACCATCCCATCACCAAGACTGTTGGAGAGGATCACGGTAGAAGAAACAAACTGAGAAGAGTTAAAAAGAGGCACAGCCGGCCCCAGGGGGCTCTCTTCCCTTCCTCTCCACCGTGAAGCAGAGCCTGCACAGTGGAAGCCGCGCGCACTGTGGCCCTCTCAGTGTGCACCGGGGCACCACCACCACGCAGCCAACACCACGCACCAGGCCACACGTCCCCTTCAATCTCCTTTCCATGCACTACCCACACGCTCTACTCGCACCACTCAGCACCCCCCTCACGGCCAGAACCACCCGCCTGGGCTCCAGCAAGCACGTTCGTTCAGCCACCTAGCAGCAGTCACTCTTGCCAGTAAACAGTAACCCCGCTGTGTGCGTCCCCCTCACTGCGCAGCCACGCCCGCACGCGCCCACTTCCACAACCGGTCCCCTCTTCTTCTTCTTCCTTTGCTTCATTCAACCCTCCTGCAACCAAACTGAAGGAACCCACCACAGCCCCGCAGCCAACCATCTCGCCGACCATGCCCACACGCAGCCGCGCTCGCGCACAGCCACTCCCTTGTGCACGTGCAACACCTCCGCTCGCAGCAACCACCTGCATGGGGCTGCAGTCCCTGCCGCTCCTCTCCGTTGCCACCTGTTGTCCGGTCGACTGCCACTGACCATCTCTCGCCTCACGATCATCGTCTACGAGATCCTCTCCTCTGGTGGAACTCCACCCAAGCAAACTACCGGCGATGCCTCCTCCAATGTGCGGCGAAGAGAGAGAAAGTTTCCTCTGTTTTAGAGTGAATTAAAATTTACATTTTTTGCCATTGTCAATTTAATATTTGGATTATTTCATTCAGGTGAAATTCCATGGGTGCACTTACAATTTTGGAAATTGGCTTAACTTATGTTATGCGCATCATTTAACATTGAAATTGAATTCAGATTTGCATGCAATTCAAAATTACATGATATGCCACTACACATGCATCATCTACATACTTTTGGGAGCTTGATTTCTGACATAAAATTTACATAAATAGTTCATAACTTCTCATGAAATTGCAAGTTCCATTTAGAGTAGCATATTCATTGAATTGATTTCACGAATGTGTCTGTGAACATGATGACCCTCTACTCGTGAATTTATTGGATCTATTCCTCCCTGTGGATATGACATCCTTTTTATGGTTTAAATTGATATCTATTTTAATCTTTGATTGAGAGATTTCCACCACATAAATTACAACAACATATCATTCTATTATCTTCTTAATCAAGCAAAATTCTCTCACTTCAATCTACTACCACATTCTCAGCACCTTTCTTATCTTTTATTTCCAGGTCAAACTCCTGGAGTAGCAGAGTCCAACAAATCGAACGAGGTTTAGAGTCCTTCGCAAGAAGGTGCTTCAAAGTAGAATGATATGTGAACACCACAACCTTGGATCCTAATAAATAAGATCGAAACTTGCCATCATCCCTTTAACCTAAGATTGCTCCCACTATGAAATCAGAAGCACCTCACCTCAACTCAAACGGGAAGGCCCAATCTGGTGCTTGGAGAATCAGTGCGGTAATAAGGGATTTCTTCAAGACTTGGAAAGCCTTACCACATCTGTCATCAAAATCGAAGGAAACATCCCTCTCTAACAAGTCACAGAGTGGCTTAGAGATTTTAATGAATTTTCTAATGAAGTGCATATAGAATCCAGCATGGCCAAGAAAGGATATAACTTGACGAACATTGGTGGGCGATGGAAGTTTAGGGATGGATTCAATTTTGGCTTTATCCACCTCTAATCCTCTTTCAGATACTACATGCCCCGAAGCAATGCCCTGATAGACCATAAAGTGGCTCTTCTCCCAGCTAAGCACCAGCTCTGCATCTTCGCAATGGGTTAAGACTTTATTAAGGTGCGAAAGGCATAAGTCAAATGACAAGTCGTAAATAGAGAAATCATCCATGAAGATCTCTACAAACTCGTCGATCATCTCAGAAAAGATAACCATGATACATCGTTGGGATGTGGTAGGAGAATTACAAAACCTGAATAGCTTTCGACGAAATGCAAATGTGACATACGGACTCGTGAAGGTGCTATGCTCCTGATTGTCAGGGAAAATGGCTATCTAATTATACCTAGAGTACCCATCAAGGAAACAGAAGTACTTGTTCCCTGCTAATTTTTCCAAAATCTGATCAATAAACAATAAGGGGAAATGGTCTTTCTGGGCAGTCGTGTTCAAACAACGGTAATCAATGTAGACCCTCCAGCCAGTTGAGTGTTTAGTGGTCACCGACACTCCTTGGTCATTTCCTTCCATAGTGATTCCTTCCTTTTTGGGCACCACATGTACTGGACTGACTCATTTACTGTTTGAAATGGGATAGATAATTCCTGCATCTAGCCATTTCAGAAAATCCTTTTTGACAACCTCCCACATATTGGGGTTGAGCCTTCTCTGCATGTCTCGAAAGGACTTCACGGACTCATCTGTGTATATATGATGCAAGTAGAGGGAGGGGTCAACACCCTTAATGTCAGCTATCGACCAAGCAATAGCTTCCTTGTGCCTTTGTAAACACTTGAACAAAGCTCCATCCTGCAATTCAATTAATGTAGATGAGATAATGATGGGAAGCGTGTCGTTAGGCCAAGGAAAGCATACTTCAATGTGCTCGGGAGGGGTTTAAGCTCCAACTCAGGAGCCTTTTGGATTGAGGGTATAAGTAGAGATGTCCCCGCCTCAGGTAGCGCATCTACCTTCAAGGTCTAGGGTGGGGCAGAGACTCTATGTGTACTCCTAGCAACTCTTCCAATTCGAGCATATCCCCTTCATTCTCTTCAATTATTGGAGGATGGTCCTAAGATATGACCTTTTGAAGGGGATCCCTACATATGAGTACTAGTGTAGTCTCTTCAATAATTTCATCAACAACCTCAATCTGAGAATAGTCTTCAAATCTAGATTGCTTGTCGGTATCAAAAACATTCAACCGGATCTTTTGTTCCCAAAGCCCATTTTAAGTGCCCCTGATCTTCAATTGATAAAGACATTGGTTGTGGCCAAGAAGGGGCATCCCAGGATAATGGATGGCTTGGCGGGCTTATTAGATGGGTCAATATCTAGCATAAGAAAGTTGACAGGGAAGAAGTCCTCCACTCTCACTAGGACATCTTTCAGCAATCCCCGTGGTGTCTTAAGCGATTTATCTGCAACTTGGGAAATGACTGGACTAGCCTTTAAATTGTCTCCTCCTAAGAGGTCATAGATAGAGCTCAGTAAAATGTTCACCCTCGCACCCAGATTGAGCACAGCCTCGTCAATGTGTTGGTTACCTATAACCACTGAAATATACAGGGCCCCTAGGTCTTCCATCTTGGGAGGTGTTCATGTTGGAGCACCGAGCTAACATGGTCAGGTAGGATAACCTTAGCTTGGACCTATCTCCTAGATCGACGCTTCTGGGTGCACAGGTCCTTCAGAAACTTGGCATAGGACGGGATCTGTTTAATAACATCCAATAAAAGCAAGTTGATGTGGACTTGAATGAAAGTGTCCATAATCTCATCCATCCTATCCTTGGCTCCAAATGAGCCAACGGAAGATTCCCCAAGAGTGGATAGGCGCTTAGGATAGGACACCCTCGGCTTCTGGGTAGAGGGGTTGTCATGTCAGGAAAGGGGTGGTGGAATGACGACATCCTCTGGGTGGGTGATTTCAAGCGAGGGAGAGCAGTGTGGCTCTTCCTCGGTAAGGGTGGAAGTCGAGTTCGGTGTTGGAGGGGAATTCTGAGAGGTGACCGTAGGAGTGCTATCAGGTTTGTCGATTTTCTTTCCACTCAACACAGTCACAGCTTAAGCGTGCTCCCTGAATATGACCCCTTTACCCTTTAGGTTCTCTTTAGCAAAGCTAGGCAACTTCCCCGGATCCCGCTACCTAACTGACTCAATAAGATGAGCAATTTTGGATTTCATATCAGTTATCATCTTACCCTGAGATTGGATGACCATATTCTAATGCTCTTGCATCACTTTCATCATGGCTTTTAGTTCATCCATCTCAGACGGCTTATTCTGAGGAGGGTTTGCATAGGAAGGCTGATATACGGGTTGGGGAGGTTGTGGTCTTCCATTCCTTAAGTTGGAAGCATCACCTTGCTTCCATGAGAAGTTTGAATGGTTCTGCCACTCCGGATTATAGGTATTGGAATAGGGGCTATTACGAGGGCGTAGGCGGAAACCTTAGGCCACGTTCAGGTCGGCTTGAATCAACTTAGGGAATTGATTTGCTTGGTGGCACTCTGCAGTGGCGTGCGTCGTGCTTTGGCAAATGGAGCATTCACTCGAAGCCTAAAAGATAGAGACTGCTTGCGAGTTCATGACAGGGTTTTCTAAAAGCCTATCAAAATTTTTGTTCAACAATTGAATCTGATAAGCCAAATCCTATGTAGCCCCAGCTTCATGGGCCTCTATCTTCCTCTACAAGATTGATGGTTTTCTTTCTTGATAGGCATAGGACATATGTATAGAATTATCACTTAATGTTTCAAATAATGCCCAGGCTTCATCCTCAATTTTGGTCATAAAGGTTCCTGCACAGGCTGCATCGATGGTTTTTCTATGCCTTTCAGATAATCCATTGTAGAACCTCTCGACCAATTGCCATCTTAGTGATTGCGCAACAATCATAGGTCTTAATTGACCTAAATTAGGCTAGAACTTAGCATAAGTTAGGGTAATTCATGCATGCATAAGCATTACTAGCACATTTACTGCTTTCTTTTAGCTATGCATTAAATAATACTATAATGTACTGATTAGGTGCATTATGTCAATTGCAGGTAATAAGCTGATCAGAAGCTAGAACTGAAGCTGGATCTATGCCTGGATCTGAAGAATAAAGAATAACTGGTGTTGCAGCAGAGCTGGAGTGGAAGACCTAGATTAGATGTAGTAGATAATAATGTAAGGGAGTTAAGGTATGTTATTCTATTAAGTAGGAATAAAGCAATAAATTATGAAGAACTTAGGTCCATCCTAGCCCTAGGATAACTTAGAAGCTTCCCTAAGCCTTAGCCACCTTTAGATTAGGTCACCGCACCCAAGGAAACCTTAAAACCCTAATTCCAGCCTCTATCTAGATGTCCAAATGAGTTATAGGACATCCATAACCCTTAGTCAACTCCCACACACCTTAAACCCACTTTTGTAGTGTTATTGGACATCCAAACACTTGGTCAGACATCCAATTTCTGCAGAATACCTAAGATAGAACCTAGAATCCCTTCTGACTCTGGTTGGACATCCAGACAATAAGTTTGGACTTCTGATTTTTCATTATAAGACATATGATAACTTTATTGGACGTCCAGAACTGCCCTCTAGACCCTATTTTGAGATTCAAGCCTTGATCTTGGATTTCTAGCTCCCTCTAGACCCTAGATGAATGAGTTTGTCAGTTGGAGGAGGTTCCTGGGCTGTGAATGGCTTAAGGTGCTGGCCATTTACCTTAGATACATGAACAGATTTTGGGTCCCTGATTTGGACTGCCCCATTAGGATATGGGTGAATCACAACATATGGGCCCATTAGGATATGGGTGAATCACAACATATGGGCCAGTCCAGTTGGAATTGAAATTCCTTGCGAACAGTTTTAGTCATGAATCAAACAACCAGACTCACTGGTTGGGCGTGAATACTTTCCTCCAGATGTGATGGTCATGAAAGGCCTTGGTCTTGTCCTTGTATATCAATGTGTTCTCATAGGCCTCCCGCCGAATCTCTTCTAATTCACTGAGTTGGAGTTTCCGTTCTTGACCTCCCGCATTGAGGCCAAGGTTACATTTTCGCACCGCTCAAAAGGCACTATGTTCCATCTCTACAAGAAGGTGACAGGCCTTGCCATATGCCATACGATATGGTGACATTCCGAGTAGGGCCTTGTACGCGGTCCGATATGCCCAGAGTGCATCAATTAATTTATCGGACCAGTCCTTCCTGTCTGGTCTAACCGTCTTCTGGAGAATCAGCTTGATATGACGGTTAGACACTTCAGCCTGCCCATTGGTCTACTAGTGATACGGTGTGGCTATACAGTGATGTACCCCGTATTTCTTTAATAATGACCTGAAGTGGGCATGGATGAAGTGGCTTCCCCTATCGCTAATCAGAGCACGGGGTATTCTGACTCTCACAAAGATGTATTCTCGTACGAAAGAAATGATGGTCTTATGATCAGCCCATCTCGCCGGGATGGCCTCGACCCACTTCGAGACATAGTTAACAGCTAGTAATATGTACTCGAAGCCATGCGAGTTCAGAAAATGGCCTGTAAAATCAATGCCCCAGACATCGAATACTTCTACAACCATGATGGGCTGAAGTGGTATCATGTCTCTCTTGGTCATAGAGCTGACCGACTGGCATCGTTTACAGTGTTGGGCGTATTCGTGTGTATCTCTGAAAATAGTTGGCCAAAAAAATCCCGACTGCAAAATTTTTGCAGCAGTTTTCCATCCCGAGAAATGACCACCATAAGCATTGTTGTGGCAAAAAGATTACACACTGGGGATCTCAGAATTTGGGACTCATCTTCGAATAATCTGATCCGCTCCAATGCGGAAGAGCAGTGGGTCATCCCAAACGTAGAAGTTGGCCTCCGCAGTAAATTTGAGTTTCTGGTCCTTGGATAGGTTCACAGGAATCTTGCCTGCGGCAAGATAGGTTACAATATCTACGTACCAGGGGAACTCAACAAAGTGAACTACCAAAAGGGATTCATCTGGAAATTGGTCATGGATAGGCAGGGAATAAGGAATGTGGGCTGGGTCCAATCTGGATAGGTGATCCGCCACAACATTCTGCTTTCCATCTTTGTCGCGGATTTCAATATCAAATTCTTGCAATAGAAGGATCCTTCTGATGAGCCAGGGTTTGGCATCCTTCTTTGCCAGCAAATGCCGGTGGGCGGAGTGGTCAATGAAGATGATAACTTTGGACCCTAATAGATAAGATCTGAATTTCTCCAACCTGAATCCTACTACTAGCAGTTCTTTTTCGGCAACAGTATAAATGTGCTGAGCCTCATTCAGTGTCTTGCTAGCATGGTATATGACAAAAGGTTGTTTCTCCCAACGCTAGCCTAAAATAACACCGACAGCGAAATCAGAAGCATCGCGCATCATCTCAAAATCAAGCGACCAGTCGGGTGGTTGGAGAATCGAGGAATCAGAGACAGCGCTTCATAAAGTCTCAAAGGTGTTGAGACACGAGGTGTCGAATC
The DNA here is from genome assembly GCA_037157565.1 of Thalassia testudinum. Lineage (NCBI taxonomy): Eukaryota > Viridiplantae > Streptophyta > Magnoliopsida > Alismatales > Hydrocharitaceae > Thalassia > Thalassia testudinum. The sequence continues at coordinate 143,509,938 of JAZHRO010000036.1, forward strand.
CGAATGGGGCATCGGCAAAAAGGAGATTCGTCAAAGATCGTGCAATTTTCGAGAAATCACGTATAAATCTCCGATAGAAGCTGACGTGACCCAAGAATGATCTAATCTGCTTGACTGAGCTTGGTGCGGTAAGTGGGAAATAATCTCAGATTTAGCTAGATCGACCTCGAGTCCATTTTTAGAGATCCTGTGCCCTAGTACTATGCCATCCCACACCATGAAATGGCTTTTCTCCCAGGATAGTACTAGGTCTACCTCAATACACCGTTTCAGGATTTTGGTGAGGTTATCAAGACAAGATGCAAAATCATCTCCGAAAATGGAGAAGTCATCCATGAACACCTCCACATAGTCCTCAATCTTGTCAGAGAAGATGGCCATCATACAGCACTGAAATGTTGCTGGTGCGTTGCAGAGGCCAAAGGGCATCTGCTTGAAAGCGAATGTTCTAAAGGGGCATGTGAATGTGGTCTTCTCCTGATCTTCCAGGATAATCACTACTTGATTATACCTGAAGTATCCATCCAGAAAGCAAAAGAAATTGCATTCGGCTAACCATTCCAAGATCTGATCAATGAAAGGCAAAGGAAAGTGATCCTTCTGGGTAGCCACATTTAGTTTCCTATAGTTGATGCAGACCCACCATGATCTCACAGTGCGGGTCGGGATGGATTCGCCTTGATCATTTTTCACTACGGTGAGTCCTACTTTCTTGGGTACTATCTGGATCGGACTCACCCATTGGCTGTCAGAGATTGGGTATACAATACCTACATCCAACCATTTGATGATCTCCCTCTTACAACCTCTAGCATATTCGGGCTTAGCTATCTTTGAGGTTGTCTCGAAGGTTTCACCCCCACATCCGTGTAAATGTGATGGGTGCAATATAAGGGGCAAATACTGCGAAGATCAGCAATGCCCCACCCTATAGCAGCTCTATGGTCTTGTAAAATCTAAATTAGTTGATGTTCATGTTCTTGGGTTAAGTGAGCACTAACAATGACCGGGTATGTCTCACTTTCGCCTAAGAACACATACTTAAGTGAGTCAAGTAAGGGCTTCAATTCAATCACGGGTGGGTCAGAGTCAAAAATGGGAATAGGAGTAGACTCAAAGGTGGGAATCTGATGATCCGGATGCATGTGAATTCCTGTTGATTCACTACCTGTGAGATAATTGGTTGTGATTGCGTTAACGGGAAACCTGTTAGCTGTGGTCACGTCTTCCTGTAACAACAGGGGCGATCCAGTAGTGTACGGATCAGGATAGCTAGATTCAGGGGTGCTGTGGTCAGAAACACACCTTAAACAATCGGATCCTCAGGGAGATATGTGCAGTGCAGTGGTCTCAGTCTTGTGTGGATTGAGGTCCTAGAACACTGATAGTGTAGACGAATGAGACATTGGGTCATCACAAAGGAGCCTAATGTTACCACAATATGCCGAATCTTTGTCTTCACCATCCTCCTCTATGCGATCACAGTCAAAATTCCTTGATGCCCTAAATATGTCAAGTCAAAGTTGCTCATTACCTAGGGCTATCTCCATACACCTGGATGCACAATCAATGTTTGCTCGGGCAGTCGCTAGAAATGGGCGACCCAAAATGATTGGTGCATCTCGGAGATTAAGAGGAACCTCCATATTGAGAACGAAAAAGTCAGCGGGAAAGCAGAATCTGCAAACTTTTACGATCACGTTCTCAACCACCCCCCTTGGTGTTTTTATTGATCTATCAGCCAGCTGAATCGTGACCGAGGTTGGCTTTAACTCCCCAAATCGAAATCAATCAAATACGACAGTAAGAGTTAGGTTGATGGACGAACCTAGATCTAGAAGGGCCCAATCAAATGGAGAATCCTGCAAGAAGCAGGATATGAGTGGGGTACCAGGGTCTTTCTTTTTCAATGGTAAGTCAGCTAGAATCATGGCGCTAGCATCTTTTGTCATTACCGCCTGTCGTCCAATTCTAGGCTATTGCTTCGGGGTACAATAGTCCTTAAAGAACCTAGCGGCAGTGAGGATGTGATCAATTGCCTCGAGGAGAGGGACCTGAATATGTACTTCCCTGAACATTGACTTCAGGTCCTCAAAATTCTGCATGTCCTTCCGTACTACATTTCACGTCAGAGCCTCAAGAAAAGGGATAGGAATCTCAGGGTCAAGTGGCCTCTTACCCTTATCTATCGTAGGTGGCTCTTGAGATGAAGGAGTCGAACCCGCCTGCGGTGAAGGGTGAGAAAAATCAGAACCCGGCTGCCTATGTGCTGGGTCGAATGTCTTCCTTCCACTCAATGAGACAGTAATTACATCGGCTTGCTGTCCATGAGGTGGTGGGGGAGCGAAAGGGGCAGAGTATGCGGGGTTCGACATCAAAGGCAGCTGGCCTTGAGCGTAACCAGGTGGTGTAGGAGGCGCTTGTAATGTGGTGTGTGCTTGTCCCTGTGGTGCCGGAAACCTAGGTGAGGAGCCTTGGTTCTGCACATACCGAGGGTTCGGGACAGGTTGGGAGGGCAAGGCTTCCTGAGTCCTATGCTCCTGCAACAGCTGGTTTTGTGTGTTCTGTATAGTCTGTATCTGGTCAGCCATCGCCTTCATTATCTGCAAGCTATCCTGCGTAGACTTCCTCATCGATTCTTGCAGCTCCTCTTTCAGTGCCTCCAGAGGATCAGCCTACTTTGGAGGCTGACTGGCAGCTTGGTGCAGCGGCTGGTATATAGAACAGGGTTGCTGCTGTTGAGACGGGAATGGCTGCTGCCTAGGGTATGTGTTTTGCGCCCGTATTGCCTGATCTGGTACTGTAGGTCTTGATGTGGTCTCTGTGAGTTACCAGACCAGGAGAAGTTCGGATGCCAGCACCAACTAGGGTTATACGTCTCTGAGTAAGGGTTATTATGCCCATATCCTTGAACAGCACTGACATCTTCGTAGGCCGAAGACGTCTGACACATATATCCATCAAGGGGATATGTATTATTGTCAGCAAGTGGTGCATAACCCTAGTCATATGGTGCTAGATCGAGATTGTTTATGGGATCCTGATATGTAGGATCTCGTAAATAAGGAGAGGATGCATCCCAAGTGAGTAGATTAACTCGAGCAGGAGGGGCTCGGGTTGCATAGGAGGGTCATGGAGCAGAAGAGTTCAGGTTAGATTGAACCCTGACTAATTTGGTCAACCTTTTTTTAGATCAGGTTAATTCTATCCAATTGCTTGACAATGATATCCATGTCAGCTTGAATCGACTCGTTGTGAGCCTCATGGACACCAACCCATTGCTGACCAAACCGCTAGAACTGGTTCAAGGATGCGACATTCATCGAGTTCTCCGCCAAAGATTCGAACAACTCAAATGCGTTGTTCTCATCTTTCACGAGGAAATTCCCGCCACTAGATGCATCGACTAGATACTGATGTGTGTTATCCAGCCCATGGTAAAAGATCTGAGCTAGGTGCCATCTGGCTACACCATGGTGCGGCCATTTCTAGAGAAGGTCGTGAAATCGGTCCCAGGCGTCATGCAACTTCTCCCCAGCTCCTGGGAGAAAGTTGTGATCGCACGCCTCATCGCGTTCGTTCGACCGATCGGGAAGAACTTTTGCAGGAATTCACATTGTAATTTCAGCCAGGTTCCAATTGGCTTCCCGATGGTCTTGAACCAGTACGAAGCTTTGTCCCTCGGAGAAAATGGGAAAAGCTTCATCAGAACAATCCCAAGATCAACATTCCTGGGTCGAACTATTTCTGTGAGTCGACTCAAGTCCTCTAAGCACTGGAACGGATCTTCATTTGAGTTTCCATAGAAATGACTATTGATCAAACAAATCACATTAGGTTTGAGCTCAAACGCATCTCCGCCTATGGGGATTCAGACTAAGGGTGCGATGATCGGTGCAGCTGGATAATCGAAATCCTGAAGTTGTTCTGCTCGTGGTGGATGCTGCATTCTGTCAAGCGTTGTCAAGATACGGTCCATGCTCTACTGATGCCGCTCCTATGATTCAACAACTCGGGCCTCCAGACGAGGCATCGAGTCCAGATTACCTGCATCTTGACCAGGTCTAGGTCCAGGTCCAGGATTAGGGTTAGCCATCTCGGCTAAAGGAGTAGAAGAAGTGGGGGGAGAAGATGGTCCTGGTGAGGTGACTCGCCTCCTTGGGAGCGACTCCCAAGGTCCAACCAGTCAAGGTCTGAGTGACCTCCTTCCTTGCATATACCACCCAACCCCCGAGTTGGGGTAGCCAAGCCAGATAAGGCTAATGCCTTGTCAATCAGATGGTCCTTATGATAAGATGACCAGATTTTCCGTTTTAAGTTTGAATTCTTGAAGAAAAATTTGTTGTGCAACCGACTAAAAGTGATTCCCGCCTCTCAAGCTAACCCAGCCAGTCTGGTTACGAGGGGACTAAGGCGAAGGTTCTTCCTTTGGCTCATGCCCCTGGTTCTGTTACCCCAGAGCCGCGGTCGTTTGACACTGCTCTGCAGACTTAGTCACCAAGTTCGGCAAGAGAGGTTGAAGCCATCCAGTTGTACGACAACGAATTCGGGTTTGCTTACTTGTTTTAAAATTAATTTCAACCTATTTTTCTTTAGTTGGGGTTTGTGGTGAGTGGCCCACAAGGTGACCAAGCTCACCAGCTAAACACTAGACTTGACTAAGTCTAGGTTAACCCAAATGTGGTCTCTAGAATGTAACCCTAAAGGTGTAACCTAGGGTTCATGAAATTCTAGGTTTTTTTTTTTTAGCAGACCACGAAATAAAAATACTTCTCTTGCGAAAATTGGAACCCAAATAAGATGAAATTCAGCAAGTAGATTCCTTTTTCAATTGTCTTTTCAAATAATATTTTTTTTGTAATTTTTACTATTTCAACCAAATTTCTAGAGAATTTTAAATGTCAGGGGGTCAGATCTGGAATTTTGACCCCTGGTCGATTTTCTACCTTGAAACATTATCAAATGACCTTCAAAAATTCGGGAAAAATATGAAAATTAAAGCTAATGAGATTAGCTTTCAGACTCCACCATTTTTAGTCAAAAAATATTTGCAGATTGCTCAGAATTACTTTTTGAATTTTGAAAATTTTTAAATTTGGGTCAGTTTGACCTCCTTGCACTTCACGAATTTTCAAAAATTTTGTACTTGAAATTTTTTCAAATGAATGGTGACGTTTGAAAGGAAGTTTAAAAATGAAGGTTTATACCAAATTTCAGAATTTTTTGTACATTAATTTTTTGGCAATTGAATTTTTAAATCAGAATTTGAAGCCTGGCTGAAAATCAGAGGGTGGTGGGGAAGCTTTTGAAAAGGTGTTTGAATTTGAAATTCAAACTTTCCACCAAAATGATTTTTTTTTTTCAAAAAGATTTTTTTTTTCAAAATATTTTCAAATTTTATTTTTTTTTCTTATTTTTTTTTCAAAACTAACTAACTAATCTTGAGATTCAAAAAGGGAAACCTAATCTAACTACCTAAGTTTTTTTGGTTTCTTTTTCACGAAAATAAATATTCTTTTTTTTGCAAATGAAATTGCTAGAAGGAAATCTAACCTAAGGTTCAAATTAAACCTAGACTAAGAAAGATATGATGTGCACTTGGTATTTTTTTTTCTATGCTCTTTGTGTGCGCAGATCCCATTTTTCCCTATTTTCCTGTACATCAAAAGACAAGCAGAGGAAGATTTATCAATGATAATTCTAGAGATCTAAATATAAAATGTCGTTGCCTCCTCGGCAATGGCACCATTTGTTGCATCAACCATTTGTTGCGATTGTAGAGCGCGTATTTGATCAGAAATGCATTGTAGTACAGTTGCAAAATATGATCAACAAAAATAATTTCTAAGATAACGAAACTTGAGTCCCGGTTGTTCGTCTCTGGGAGATATTTTGGAAATGTAAATTCAAATTCGATCTCACTTGCTCTACTCGTTCAAAATCGCTTATCGATTTATACTAAATACGTATTGATACACAACTTGCTATTGCTAGAATATCAGAAATTGAAAGCATGCAACTTTAATCACACCAAAAGATGATAATCAGGCACATGGTGGCTTTCAACATATAAATATATATAAATATTTTCATTGAGGCTTGATGGTGGTTACAGCACAGGTAGCGGAATGCTTGTACAAGGAAATTTAAATCTAGCTAGCAGAAAATGACTGCATACATGAATCTATGGGGGGGAGTATGCTTGCATCATTGGGAGAGAATATGGAGCTACACTACTAAGCAGTAAATAAAGCATTAAATCTATGAAGAACTATAATCTAGTCTTGCAGAACTAAGGGCATTTAGAGGTGAGCTCTGATGGCCTTTGAATGGGTGAGAAGAGACAAAGGGGCGGCCAATGGTGCTTAGGCCGACCCTTGGAGAGAGGTTGGAGAAGTTGATCCTGGTCTATGCTTGGTGTGGAGGTGGTGGCATCATGGTGGAGCTCGTGACCATGGAGGTGGAGGTGGTGATGGCTTATGGAAGGTGGAGCTATGCTAAAAGACCAAGATGGACCAAAAGGCCACCCCTTAGGTCTTTTTATAGACCTAAAGGAAGCTCTCTAGAGAATTATGGAATTCTCTAGAGAGGCCTATGGTGGGAGCTCGTGGGAGAGTGAGAGAGAGGATGGATGGTGGTTTTTAGATCCACATTTGTTGGATCTAAAAATTGAATGCATCTTGGTTGCTATTTTTAGCAACCAAGGCAACAACATATGGTTAGGAGTTCTAGAGAACTCTAGGCTAGGTATTTTCGTGTAGATGGTGTGTGTGGGTCGAATGTCTTCCTTCCACCACTCAGTGAGACAACTCTTAGCACTTGATGGTGGGGGCATAACCTAAGGAGGTCATTGAAGTGCTCCCACGTTTCGTGAAATTGCTCCCCTTCCTATTGAGTAAAACCCATAATCTCCCTTCTGTAATGGTTAATCTTACTCATAGGAAAGTAATTTTTCAAGAATTCTCCCTTAAGGGTGGCCCAATCATTTCCCCTTGCATCCAGGGTATGATACAAGTGCTTGGCCTTATCCTTTAGGGAGAAAGGAAATAGAGTTCTCATCAGGGCTTCATCAATAAAGCCACGGAGCTTCACCATGGAATAGACCTCGGTGAATTCTTCAAGATGCCTATAGGGATCCTCCCTAGCAGTACTATAGAAATCGGGGAGCAAAGATATGGTGCTGCTCTTGATCTCATAAGGGTTATCCACTCCAAGTCTCCAGATAGGTAGGGCTTGGTGAGTGGTAGGAAGGAAAGAGTCTCTCAAGGTTCTTTGGTTTTCACCAACCCTAATCTCTTCTTCAGTTCTTTCTTCTGCCATTTTTCTTCTTTCTTGGTTGGCTTTTTTAATAATTCTCTGAGGTTCCAAGTTGAAAACAGGACTCCTTCTAAGAGAGCGCCTACCAAGCATACACTAAGCAAACACAAGGCAACAGGTCTTTGGTTGATTTAAAGTACTTTAAGTCATTTTCCCACTTTCTAGCTTGGCCAAATAGAGTCAAGGTAGCGTTTCTTGATTCCCACGTAAGCAGTATAAGAGAAATGAGGCACTTGAGATTCCTGGTCAATGTCTATTAAGGAGGTTGAGGTTACTTTTAATCCTTTTTAGGTGACAAATCAAGTTGTCAATCAATTACACACCCTAAATTGACTTTCGAGTGCCCTAAAGACGTACACCTTGTTGCAATGATATTCCTAAATACTCAAGTAAAAAGGTACTCCAAGGATGGAACCAAGGGATGCAAGTAGGGCAAACCTTTCCTTTGAGACGATGCAGTGCCTCTTAACTACCCTTAAATTTCTTTAAGGGGTGTCCCCCTCCTTAGAGTATCAATTCACTCAGGCAAAAGTTAATACCACCATCACAAAGCGAGATAGGAGGGTTTGCACCGATAAAGAGATTGATGCCTATAGCCTTAACGGTCCAAGTCCTAATGTAGTGCTTACAGTGCGTGCTCGGTGCAGGAAGTCTACATCACATAGCGAAAAATAATTTTTCTTTTGAAAATTGCAATCAAGTTATTCAAACACTTCCTATATATTTTACTTTCTTTTCAAGAAGTAATGTGCCTACTTGATTAATCTTTTCAAAGCAACTTAAGTGGTCTTCTTAAATTATGTCCAAATGCAATGCATGTGCAGATAACTAATGTAGAACGATAGGAGGTGTGCACCTTGCTTCAACACTCTATGATGCAGAAGTGCATGTAATGCAATTAAGATAAACTAGATGTTGCTCATTCAATCCTAGATGATCGCCCTATAGATATGCAGCTTCTAGCAGGCAGTTCGGATTATATATATATATATATATATATATATAAAGGTGTAATCAAAAGAAACTAACTAACTAAGAATAAACCTAGAATCTAAAGAACTAGGGACACTCCCCCAAAAACTAGCCCCAAATTACAAGGGTGAGATGCAATCAAATAAAGTCTAAAGAGTCTAAAATCTTTTAAAATCTATAGGAACGAAAATGGGAAAATATGAAGAGATGTCCTCCTAAATGTGCCTCTGTTTTTCACTCCTCCTCTTCTTCTCCTCAAAAGACTCCTTTTTGTTCGTGGAATCAAGGCCCACGGGTGCCTGCGATTATCTCTGAGGTGGCAGCAAGGTCCACCAAGATGAGCGTCCACTGCGTGCGCTTCCTCCAAACAGACGTACCTCGTATAGGAAAAAGAAATAGATCAATGAATATATAGTCCCAATTAGAAATCACTACAAATAGGAAACATGTGCGAGTTTACTAGGCCCATTGCCTCTCCGACAACAGGGCCATTTGATAAGTCGATCTTCTCTTTCATTGAAATTTTAAATATAAAGTAACGTGTCTTTGTAAACCTTTTGTGGTGGAAAATCAACTATCAAAACCTTTAATGTTTCTAACCACAGTGATTAGGTTGTCTCCACAAGGAGAAATTAGCCTATTAAACTCATGAGTGATGCCTCTTTTATTTGGGAATCTCAAAAGGCTCGTATGCAACTTATTTCCAACATAAGTTCTCAATCTAAACAATTAATCAATAATGTAGGTGTTCACATACAAAATCACTATCATATAATATTTTGTTAACAAGTGAATAATTTTCTTGACATTTAGTAATCAGTGTAAATATTAAACTCCAATAGAATATACCTAGTTCTCTATAACACTGTCCCATGCTCTATATCCTTCATGAGAGCAATTTAAATAAAGAAGAGGTTTGTTCATGTAATTTGCTCTCAATAAGTTAAGTCTTTAAATAAATGAATAGGGTAATGGCAATGACACGATCCATAATTACTAATTAGAGGAGAAATAGAGCTTTTTTCTCTCATACTTCTTTGTGCACAAAGAAGGGCTCGCCGGCGGGAAGGTTGGTTGGAGGAGGTCGATCGGGAGCAGGGCTTCAAGATGATGGTGACGGGGTGGTGAGAGGTGGCTGGTGACAGTTGGACGGAGGAGGAGGACGCTGGCGATGGTGGGTTGGCCGCAGACGAATCGTGGAGGCGTTGGCAGGTGCTTGCGATCGGTGAGGAGGCTCGTTGGTGCTTGAGATCGTCAGAGTTAGCTTGGGGCCGAGTTTGGCGGTTGGATGAGGCTCGAAGGTGGTGCTCCGAGTTTGGGTGTGTTGGGTTTTCTTGGCGGTGGAAACAGGGGAGTGGAAGAGAAGACGAAGACGAAGACGAAGAGGAAGAGTGAAGGTGGCTGCAGGCGTGCGTGGAGAGGGAAAGTGTGGTCTTGGCATGGGAGAGGAAGGTGGTGGTTGGCTATGGTGGGGTGGTGATGTTGGGTTCGGTGGGTGGAACTTGCAGGTGGTGGTGGAGGTGTAATAGGGGTCATGGTAGGAGTTTGAAGAAGATAAATAGTAGAGGGAAAAGGCATGGCTGATGGTTGTGGGTATGATGCTGATGGCATGCACACACGCTGTCACAGTGTGGGCGACGACAGCGAGGGCGAAGGTGGAGCTGGGGAAGTGGAGGCCACGATGCACGCGACGAGCACAGGGAACGCCTGAGCCACGGTGGTGATGGAAGGATATGAACTCCGGGGATGGCCAAACATGCCCTTTTTAAAAACTTCTCCGTCTGTTTTTCCTTCGACCGCAAACTTCTCCAGCCACTCAGCGAAGATCGCAAGTGGTTGGAATGGAAAGATAAGCTCTATCCATCCTTCATCAGACATTTGATCCAAGCTCCAGACGTCTTAAAAAATGGAGTATCAGAGAGTTCGTGTTGGCAGTTCCTAAACGTCCAATCTAAGCTCAAAACGTCTCATAGATAAAAATGGATGTCTGAGCTCTTGCACCTAGCCCGCATCTATCAAATAAATTATGTTACCATATCATATGTTATTAAATGTAAAATTAACGTAGAAAATTATATGCAGACTAAGGTAAATAATCATATAATTCCTAATCAATTAACAACTAAGAATAACTAATTAGGGAGTACTTATAACAAATAATGATCCACTAAAGTGGACTTATTAGGGTGCATCAAGTTTGAATTCTTCTTACCACCTTTCCCTGTCAATGGCAAATCTGTCAAATAGTTGTTCTTTCATCACTTCAAACTCAAAGAGAAAAAAATATTTTCCTTGAGATAGTTTCTAAAAACGCAAAAATATAGATAAAAAAAGTTGAACTAATTGCAATGAGATGTAATCTTACTTCGCAACTCAACAATTGAACAAAATGGTTCTTAAATTAGCAACATCGATGAAAAATTATTCTTACCAGTTTGTTACATCTCTGTTGATGCACTCTGGGTAGTATCCAATATAGTTATATTTTGTCAATCTTTTTCCTTTAAGGTCAATCTCCACAAGTGTCCAATCGGCAGCATCATCATGTTTATTGGTATAAGTATCTTTGCACAACAAAAATGATAATCGATCGATCATGGTTCGTATAAAAATCGTCGTCATTGTTGTAGTATTTGTCACAAATACAAACCATTATTGGGAGGTAGTTATTGATATACATCACTCTCTAAGTCTAACATTATTCTTTAATTCGAAAAAGATCAATTTTATATATAATCATAAATGAATAAATTAATGAATAATCAATTAATGAAATAATAGCTTAATTATGTACAAAAGAATTAATTAAAATACTTGCAAACACCTAATTACAAACAATCATCAAACACTATACTTATATATTATATACTATCTATTTATAACTTATAATACTAATACTTACATATATATACAATTATAAGTAATATTATATACTATACTAACTTAACTTAGTATATTAACATTACGGTAACATATATATTATGTACATCGACAGATAAAAACGTCACTAAACCTCAGGAAAAAGTATCTACATAACCTAAAGTAAAAATTATGGTCTATAGTGACACTTATTTTATCTATAGTGACGGATAATTCTGTCAGTAAAGCTATAAGGTTATTTATATGCATATATAACTCAAACAACATCTGTACTACATATGCTTAATATACATATACTTATTATTTAGAGTATACACTTATATATATATATACTACACTATATACACTATATAATAGACATGTACATACTTCCTCTCACACTCTTTCTATTCTCTTCTTCTATTTTTACACTTATACTTTTCTTCTCTTAATTTCTCTTCCCTTAATCCCCTCATTTAAGCCTTAGTTCAAAAATTAGGTTTTAAGGTTGGCGGGCGGCTTTTTCGAGGGATGCACAGCACCCTTAATGGGTGGGACCAGACCTCTACTAGGGCCACCCTAGTTCGTTTAATTACCCATTTAATCTCGATTTAAGCTTAGCAATCGGCTTCATCATGCCCTCACACAGTGTCAGGCCCCTGGCCACACACCGCACACCATTCACAAATCATCACAATATATGCTTAGAGGATAAGGGTATTGGTTCTATTGTGCGTCGAGCGCATGATGACTAAATAACCTAGATAACAAAATCGTCTTATAGCACTACAAGCACTCTGTGTTGAACAATGTGACACTATTTGCATCATGTCTAAGCATTGGAATTCAGCACAACCGTGTTGATTTGGAGATTTTGGCCCTCAAATTAAGGGCCATATTTATTGTAAACTAAAATTAAATTATGGGGACTTAAAGTATTTACATGGTACTATATAATTGTACAGTTAATTTAGAAATTTAATTATATTTACTATATAAATAATTTCAGTAAAGTCTACAGTTTATACATACTGTATTTTGCGCTTTATTTCTTAATTATGTATAAATTAGTAATGTATGGTCTAATTGACCTTATATAGTACTAATATACATATTAAAGTATTTAATACATATTTTTATTGAATTTTACAACATTTATTTTGATTTTATTTTCAACTAAATAGCTTATTTTAGGTTGTTTTATATATAAATTAGATATAACTAATATAATACATTATAAATATAGTTAAATTAGCTTAATTTACTTAAAATATATTAGTACAAATATACAGTATAAGTTATTTTAGTTTTAACTTAAATACTAATTTATTTTAATTTAATCTAATAACTTAATTAGTAACTTAATAAATTAATTATTTATTCTGTATATATATTTAAATTATAGTACAGGGTTCCTAATGTACATAATATACATATAAATACATATGTACAATATCAGTACCAAATATATTTATTATAGGGTTTATTAATTGATATAGCTTACTAATACATATAAATTAGTATAATTAATAAATAGTTATATAAATAAGCTATGTACAGTTTGAGTTAACTTAAATACTTAAGTTACATTAGATAGCATATTCGTAAGTTGCTTATACTCTATATATGTCTATTTTACAATATTTACTCATATAGCTTACTATATACCTTATATTTACAAGTATTTACACAGTATACAATAGGTTTTTAGGTATTTTTAGGGTTTTTTCACTTTTTATGGGTTTTGCATATTTTGTGGAGATAGAGGATTAGAAAGAAAGAGAAGGATGAGAAGAATGGAGATGTTTTTGGTGTTTTGATAGTTGAATTCTTTTATTAAATTTCAAGGTATATTGAACCGTCGGCTGGTATATTCTACCAAGCCGGGGTTTCAGAATATCATGAAACTTGGTATACACTTAAAAATATACTTGATCTTCACCAAGATAGGTTTATTTTATTTTTTTATATTTCTTTACAACAATTTTATTTATGTGCAAGTGAAGCACATTCTAGGCCTTTAAAAGATTTTCTATATGAACCTAAGTCCTAGAATGGAACTCTAAGTGCTAAACATGTCCTTAACACATCCAGAAATAAGCATTAAGATATAAGGAAGATGTTCATGCACTCAAAAATGACTTTCAATGAGTTTGACACTAGTTTTAATCATTTGGACAGTTAGGCAAACTTTTTAGTTGGCAAAAGAATTCTAAATGAAATGACAAGCAATCAAATTGGATCTCAAGACATTTAACTATACATGAAAGCTTGTATATAATGTGTACAGCACTGAAAATAGGTCAGCCATTCTAAAAAGACTCAAGACTCCATCTACTTCCCTACAAATCACACAATCCAGCCAGCTGAATTAAACATCCAGCTACAGCAACAGCAACCATCAGCTAGAGCAGCAGCAGACAGCAATTGCAACAGCAGCTGCAGTATTGCTCCAGACGTTCTAGGCAAAGCCCAGATGTCTTAACTTAGCTTAGGTCCTCACTGCAATGTCTAAAGTTTAGAGAAATCATCTGCAATAGATCTGGACTCATAAATTGGCAGATCAAACCTAAAATCAGTATGAATTATCCCAGATCAGACTTGATACAGTCTGGTAAGGGATGCTTCATATTGAAATTTAGATCATGATTTTCATCAAATTTGGAGTCAAAACTTTTAAAGAAATGTAGCTGCTAGAGCAGCACTTTGATGTAATTAGCTGGGATTCAAAGCACATAGAAACCTCTAAAGAGTCTGACAAGGACTGAAAATCACATAAAAACCTCTCTCTGATGTTAAACTCTGAAGGAAAAACCGTTGTCAACATTCTCATTTCAAATCAGATCAGAGAAACAGCTGGTCTAACACCTTCTGATGCTATAGACAGCATGTAGAAACTGTTAGAATCAACCTAATAAGTTCAATTTGAATCCCAAAGTGTTGAAAAACTTAAGGATATTGAAAATCCCTTAGGTGAAAATCAAATTCTCATAAAACAGTAGCAAAATTATGGGTAGAGCCTCCAATCAACATAGTTGATCTTCCTTGGCTCTACAAAACATTTAAGTCCATGAAAGCCTCATTAAAAGCAAATCTGATCATGGCTCATTGTCACGACCCGATCCCAGATCCTTACAGGACCTGAGACCAGCTCACCTCGATTAATCCCAAGAGTCAATTGTCCAACAAGAAATAACCAAATAACATTCAACAAACCATAATCACACAAGCACAGTAGGTAAGCAGAAAGAAATTGACAACAACAGGGGAAAAGGAACAGTAATATTATATGTCATAATACAGCTATCACAACAAAAAAATGAGTACATATAGCAGAAACAAGGCTATAGAAACTCACTACACCAAAGAGTAGGAAAAAAACTAGGCTCGACTAGGCCCAGCGTCTTCAGCAGCCGGTAGCTCGGGTTGCTCAAATCCTTGACCTGTACAAAATTATTTAACTAGAGTCAGCTAACGCTGAGTAGAGTGGAGGCTAAGAAGTAACATGCATTTAACAAGTAGTTTGGCAAATAATTTTTCGTTTCCAATTATATTATATATGTTGGTGCATAGAGATCTCTATTCAGGATTCATGACACTAATTAATCTTCTTGTTCCCTACAAGAACGATTTTTGCTTGCAGCTTCTCGTAATGTAGGATGCCCATGTGCCACTCTCCTGACTGGGGGAGTCCCTTCGTGGTAGTTCTACACTGGGTGTATCACCCTGAGGTCACGGTCATGACGTGACGGTGACTACGGCACACATGATAAGTGCGCAGGTAGCTACCCCGCACTAGCACGTGGTCAGTCGTTTCCGCTAGCGGGTACGCCTCAACGTAGAGTGCGGAACAGTATAGTGCCTTGCCCTCTCATAACAAAACAGGGGTTTCGCCCTTCCTCAGTCCGCGTACCCTCGTCCGACTATCCCGATTTGCCCAAGGGCTAACAAGAGTTGGTGTAGGGTGGCCATACCTAGCCCCGGGCCGCCCGGGGCGACTGGCTCCCCCCTACACTAAGTAGCTCACCTCGGTACCACGTACACGAGGGCTAGCAAGAGTCGACGTAGAGTGGCCAAACCCACCCTAGGTCTCAACCCAAGGGTAGTAAGCTCGTCTCTACACTACAAGGGATAGTCACTCTCTTCAGTACCATGTACACGAAGGTCAGCTTACTTCCCTTAGCAACTCCCCATGGGGAGCATATTCCATAACCATTTGGTTCTCCGTATTACAGTATCCATGTCTACATTCCCCGTAGGGTTCGTACATGAGTTTTTTTTTTCCACATCCGGGTTGGAATGTTCCGAACAAGCAATTCAGTTTCCATTCTTATCACAATATGGGTCCATTTTAGATAATACAGGCATCTTTTGATTACTCAATCATTCACGTGTATTTTCCTCTAGCCCTAGTGTTCATGCCATGACCTAGAGTTTAAGAATATATGCTAGATTTTTACTTCTTCCTAGGGTTCATCTCAAGTCCTAGGATTACTTACTTGCATGTATTAATTTAGAGATTTACATTTATAACCACTCTACCTGGGTAACTGGGTGGAATGGGGGCTCGTACAGTAGCTCCCGACGAACTAGAGACCTAAAACATGGATCGATAGGCCAAAAGGTTCAGGATGATACAAACAAGGTATCATTACATAGAGAAACACGTATGGAAAACAGAGATGTTTTGTTTGCGGAAAATCAATAACATTAGGGCCTTGCACAGGTCCAAAAACACGCTACCAGACAGAAATCAAACGTCAGGAAAAGGTCCCAGATCTATTAAAACAGTTCTCAGGGATACCTCTCTCAGTGTTCTTCTATCAGATGTCTGGAACTCAGCGCCGACGTCCAAGGGTTCCATCAGACATACGGGGGTGCTCCTGGACGCCTGAAACTGCCTTGGTCCACCCTCCAACTCCTGACACACATACATACACTGTTAGGATTTTGACAGAGAGGAAATACGGAAAGTAGATCTCTACCAGATGTCTCACTCTACCTTTGGACGTCTGGTAAGATGTTTAGGTGTCGCTTCAGTCATCTGATTCCGTGGAAAAATGACTTCCGTGGAACCACTCTGGCTTCCCTCGCCTGCAGGCACTGCAGCAGGACGACGCAGCACCCTTTGCTCTCTGCTCAGACTCGCTCTGGCTCCTTGCTCTCACTCACTCTCGTCCTCGTTCTACTCTCTGCTCTCTCGTCTTGCTATGGGGTGTGCAACGAAGAGGAGGAGGAGGAGAGGTTATAAAGGGAGAGGAGGTGAGGGGGACGAGGTGGCGAGGGATGGTGCGGAGTGGTGTCACAGGGAAAGGTGTGGTGAGGCGCGGGTGAGGGAGAAGGCATGGCATACGTACAGTACGTGCCGAAGAGAAAAAGTGCTTTCAGATGTCCGTTGATCTTTCCAGACATCTTGTGAACTTCTCTGATGTCTTAAATGACATAGGGTGACGGGTCGTTTCACTCATCTGAGGAGAATTTGACAGTCTCATATTCATAGCCATGAGCTAAACTACGCAAAGATATCTCAATTTGCTTGATCAAAACCGTTCAAAACTCAATTGATTCAAAATCTTGCGATCTTGTGTTAAACCCAAATTCAAAATAAATCAAGCAAACCGATTCCATTTTAAACTTAGATCAGGGGTCTTTGTGAACAAACTGAAGTGAGTAGGAGACCCCTAAGTGGATTTGAGTGCAAATCCTCATGTCAAAGCTTGACTCCAAATGAATGGGCGGATTGCAAATAAAATTGTGAGGAAATCAGAAGCGAAAATGAACACATGTAGAGGGAGAAAAACATGATCAGTTTGTGGGTAAATTCATCCCCTTTGATCTGAAATGATGAGAGGAGGTGAAATTGGGCATTTCTATTCTATAACTACTCCTAGGCTAAACTACAACCACGCATCACGGATCAGCTCTAATCAATGGCCAAATTCTACTGCTAATCTATCTAACTACACTACAGCTAATCTAATCAAAATAGTAAACCTAATCTAACAGGAAGAATGGGACCTTTAGATCTCCACCCAATGGATGGAGAGGAAGAAAAGAGGGAGGAAGTGCTCCAGCGGAGTGAAAACCATCTAGTGGAGTTCAGGGTCGCCCTCAGGTGCTACGAAGTCCTTAGTGGCGAGGAGAGTCGGAGTGAAGGTGGATTTCACAGCCGATGACCATGAAAATGGGGAGAGGTGGGGAGAGTAGCTGGAGAGGAAGAATGATCACTGAGAGGTGTAGGAGGGAGCAATCCCTCACACGCGCAACCAAGGAGCTCCTTAAGTAGCAGATTAGTGTGCAAACACTCACCACAATGGTGAGATAAATTGCAAAGAGCATGGGCAGCGAGGATTTCAAGAGAGAGGCATGCGCGCTGCCAAATCAAAAAGCGGTCGTTGGGTAGGATCTAGGTGAGGTGGTGATCGCACGCATGGAGTCGTGCAAAGCTTCTAATCAAGGTAGGCCATGGATCGGATTGGGTGTAGAGGATCAACAGCTATGATCACAAAAGTTCTTACGCATGTTCTGTGTTCGCGCAGGTACAAGCGGCTGGGGTTCTTTTGGTGATTTTGTAGGGTACACCTCTCTGCGAAGGAGTAGAAAGATTGCAGGAAAGCCCATAAGTGGTTAAAAAGTATAACAAAATAATCCTTTTAGGCTTGCAGAGTGGTCCCCGCAGTCTACAAATAGGTCCTAGGAGGTTTTCTAATGAATGAAATGTAATGCACTAAGGACCTAAATGTAAATCTTTAATTTCAAGGCCTTAATGATGTCCAAATGCATCCAAGTTTTTTTATAAGCTTAATTGAACATTTAAGAAGTTAATTACACTTTTGATTTGGAATTTTGAGCTCATTTATGTATTCAATTTACACTTGGATCACCATTTTACATTTATTAATAGAATATCTAATTTAATGACCTAATTATGCGTTTTTAATATAGAATTAATGTTTTAGGTCATTTTCTCTAATTCCCACACTTACCCTTTTTATGTGTTAATTTGATATTGTTTAACCTAATTTCTAGCTTAACTTTGGCTATTTAGCTATGATGAGTCGCAACTCATCAAATTACTCCAAGATGCAATGGCTCTAAGTATGCATTTACTTCTTTTATGTTATTGAATCCTATATATGCAAAAAAATTTGTGTCGAAAGCGAAGGTTGTTGAAAATGCCCCTTCATTCTTTTTTTTCTTATTAACTATTTCTACAACTACATCAATGACCTGCAATTTTGTCACATGTTAGTGTTATAAAATAAGACAAATGAGTGATATATAAATTAGATTTGCTTTACAGTTTACATGGCTCTCTGTGAATCCACCTATTTGTAACACTTCTTGCTTATGTATTCTTTCAACAAAATATTTTCCTTTCCTTCACAAATTTTGGTGTTTTTCCTTTCTCATCTTCATTAGTCTTGAAAAAGTGTTCTTTGTAAGTCATCGACGCATTTGAAGAGAACTTGATTCAAATTTTTTATTCTTCTGAATAGTACTCTCTTTACTGAAGGCCTTCTGACTCTTTTTTGGTCCTCCTCTTTCTATTTTGAACAAAAAAATAAATTAAGCATTTCTTTAAATTAAAATGCATTGATGCACCTATATTTGTATCGATAATATTTAAGTGAATAGCACCGGTGTCACTTATCACCGGTGATAAATATGTTATCACTGGTGATATTTAAGTGAAAAATAGCACCAGTGTCGCTTATCACCAGTAATAAATATGTTATCACCGGCGATATTAAGTGCAATAGCACTGATGTCACTTATCACCGGTGATAGGTGGCATATCACCGGTGATAACCAATAATTGTATTGGTGATATAAATAGAACCTGGATTTGCTGTTGCTGTTGCACTTCTTCATCTTGCTTCTTCTTCTCGACTTCTTCTGTTGCTGTTGCCTCTCTCATTTGCTGCCACGTCTCCATTCAATCATCATTTTGGTGATGCTATTGCTACTGATGTTGTTGATGCTGCTGCTAACTCTTCTCTTGGCCTTCAAGGCCCTTATTCATTTGTTGATGCTGCTTCTTTTGGCCCTCAAGCCCCTCATCCATTTGCTACTATTGCTGAAGCTAATGCTTCTACTACTGCTCATCCTCTTACTGTTGATGCTATTGTTGCTGCTGATGCTGATGCTTCTGCTGCTTTTCATCCTCTTCTTTCATCATTATTTCTTCCCCCATTACTCTCTCCACCACTTCATGCTGCCACTGCTGTTGTTGAGTTTGTTGGGTTTCAAAACTTTGACTACTTCTATTTAACAAAGGAAGGCCGTCAAATTTCCCTTCAACTCCTCTAATTGATTCTTCAAAGTAGCATTTTCCCCATTTCTTCTCTTCAATATTCTATTCATTTTTTAAACTTTCTTTATTTCCTTTCTTTCATTTTTCAAGTTGTTGAGGTAGATCTCTCCAACTTTAACCATTTTTGGTTTCTCTTCCTCTTCTTCTTCTCTTTTCTTTTTCTCTTCTTCTACTCTTTCTCCTCTTGTTCATGCATTCTTCTTTTTTTTGGAGTTTCTTCTTTTTCTTCCACCTCCTTTTTCTTCGTTCTGGCTTCTGGGAGATCAACTCTTTCAAATGGGTCTTTTCTCAAATCCTTTTTAGTTGCTTCCCTAATTTTTAGACCCATTGATGTTGCATGGCTTATGAAGGAGAATTTGTGACTATACTTTTTAGCAACTGTTGTTGCCTCATTTTTATTGGGTTCCATGACGTTAAACATCTCAACTGTCCATAAGTGCAGTGCAATGGTACAACCTTTGGTATATGTTTGTTCCTCCTTCTCCTTCTTTTCCCTTAGGCCCTCATGAATGTAATCACACACCAATTCAGCACAATTGTAATTGCTTAGAGAATCCAGATTTTCTACCATGTCAAAGAATGAAGTTACAATCACTTGATCTCCATATGATAGAAGAAATGACCTTAGAGTTAGGAGAACCAACATCTTTATTTCTTTCACTACTTGGTTTTTCCTTTCTTGAGCTCCAGATTTTTTGTACTTCCTTTTTTCCTTCTTTCTCATTTTCTTCATTATATTCTTGAATCTGCTTAGCTATTTTTCTCACCTTGGGCTTTAGTAATGTGAAATTCTCACTCCAAATTGCAAGTCTATCATTTGCATTTATCTTTCATCACTTATGAAGATTTTCTCTCCCTCATTCTTCAATCCAAGTATTCCCTCTAAGTGATTAAGAGTGAGAGTCAATGTCAGTTCTCTCAGAAGAAATTCCCTTATTTTTTGATTATATGCATGCACCAATTCAAAAGGTAGGTCTTTGTCTTTGTAGTTATGGTACATTTTTCCACCACCAACTAGGATGCCAAAGGAGGTCTTTCAAAACTCCTTCACATCTTCTTTGACCATTTTCCAGGCTTTTCGTATGGTGTAGATCGTGTATCTAGAGTCTATCTAATGTCTGCAAAAAAAAAAATAAAGGAAGCGTTGAACAATAACATATTGCACAGGTGCAATCCAACTTTGCACTGATGCAAAATAAGTTAATAAAGTGGCAATCCAAATTTGCACCAGTGCAAAATAAATTTATAAAGTGGGAATGGAACTTTGCACATGTGCAATGAAACTTTACATCGGTGTAAAATAAATTAATAAAGTTGGATGCTACTTTGCACTTGTGTAATGTAAATTTACATTGGTGCAAAATAAATTAATAAAATTGAGAATGCAGCTTTGCACCTGTGTAAGGAAACTTGCACCGGTGTAAAATACAATTAATAAACTTTGCACCGGTGCAAAAATAAGTAATGTTTTTACTTATATAAGGTGCAAAAGGAAAAACATTCATCTCAAGGAGATCACCATTGTATATATCACCTAAACCCTAAACGAGATGATATTATTCGAAATATCTCCTCCGATGATAAACACATCCTTTGCTTGTTCTCATTTTGAATGAGATATTATTCATCTAAAGGAGATATCACCAAAGTGTACATCACCTAAACCCTAAACTCATTCATATTACTTGAAATATTTCCGATGATAAATACATCCTTTACTTCAGAGGAATATTACTTATAATAAACGACAGGTGCAAAATGAAAATCACTTTTCTTTTTCTCATTTTTCGATGAGATATTACCGGAGATTACGATATATCACCTGAGTGAAATATCTCCGATGATATAAAAATCCTTTGCTTTAGAGGTTTTAGAGACGTGCCTCTTTGGTTCACTCCCTTTTTTCATTTTGCTTCCTTCTTTGATTGTGGAGTTTTCTTGATGTTGATTGAGCTTCTTCGAGTGTAGTAGGGCTTCATGATGCTGCTACAGCGATGGAGGATATCCGAAGAAGCGAGAACATGGCGAGGGAGGAGTACATCTAGGAATAGAAGAGGCGTAGATGTTCCCTTTTACCGATAGATATTTGTATAACCCATAGTTGCATTTAATAAAATTTAAAGTCCAAGGCCGATGTGTGACACCTCCAAGGTGTGCAAATCATTTTTACATCATTTGTTGCATCTATTAATCTGCATCCTAATTAATATTTAATTATAACACAACCCTAAAGGCCTAGAATCATCTTATCATCCCAAAAGCCAAACACCCATCTACTGATCCCTCCTCTATCAGTATGAAAGGAGGCACAAATTAATAGAGGCATCCTCAAAAAAATGCCACATCTCAGGAAATTAGTCAAATAGAGGTATATAAGTATAAACATTGCTTTGCATATTTTTTCGTTAACTATGAGTGATAAGCAAATTAAGGAATAGAGTATATATATTTGTACGTAGAGAATCTTTTAATTTAGCAAGGACTTTATACGAAGATATATAGTTTTTTTTATTTCTCAAAAAATAGGGAAAAGTAGCTATTGATATAAAAAGTGATGCGGAAAAATTTGTAGGTGTTATTTTTATATTTCATACAACATTGAGAATATAAGTTCACTTGATAATTGATATTTAATATAAAAAAAT
This sequence comes from Thalassia testudinum, assembly GCA_037157565.1. Lineage (NCBI taxonomy): Eukaryota > Viridiplantae > Streptophyta > Magnoliopsida > Alismatales > Hydrocharitaceae > Thalassia > Thalassia testudinum. The sequence goes on from JAZHRO010000036.1 coordinate 143,532,048, forward strand.
AAAAGAATGTAAAGTTTGTTACATGATGGTCTCCACCACATTCAACAAACTATCACACCACTTTAACTTAAAATACAAAAGTGATAAATAACTTTCCATTAGTGACAAACTACTTTTCATCAATGATAAATTATTCTGGATGATTTTACATCGGTATAAAATAATTTTGCACTGGTGATAAATTATTTTAAAGTGTCTTTACACCAGTGGAATCTCATTTTACATTGGTGCAAAATCATTCCAAGGGTAAGGTGCATCACCTGTCCAAAGTGATTTTACACCAGTGCAAAGTGATTTTGACTTATTAGTTTAGGATTTATGGTTTAGGGTTTAAGTTTATGAAAGTGATTTCACGTACAAGAGATGATTTTTCACTTGAAAGGTGATTTTGCACGTTAGGGTTTAGAGCTAAAGACTAAACCATAAATCCAAAGGTGGAAAAATCACATTTCAAGTGTAAAATCACTTATTATAGGTGAAAAGATAATTTGAATTTAATTTTTTACACTGGTGTAGGGTAGTTCAAAGTAAGATTGTATCGATGTAATCTTATTTTACACCCATGCAAAATTATTTTGATGGTACAAAGTGATTTTGTACATGTGCAAAATAAGATTACATCCATGCAAACTAATTTTGCACCAATGCAAAGTGATTTCGAAGGTGATTTAAGTAGTTTACACTGTAGGAAAGTGATTTGTTATTGATTTCAACAATGACGAACTCCACCATGTGTCAAGACACTTTTTCATAAAAAAGAAAAAAACACAAATTAAGATAATATTCACACTACTATATTTCAACTTTTACGTGAACTTTTATATTTTCCAATCAACATCCTTTTTATTTTAAGCAAATTTAAGTTCCATCACCTACACCAGACTTCCATCAGCACAAAGTGAAGAGAGAAACCATGTTATTTGTATTGTGTACGAGTGAATAATGTCTATTGGGCTATCAGCCAAAGTTCTAATTCCCCATCGGATGAAAGAATAAATAAGCGGTCCTTGGTTTCTAGTTCTACGTCATCGCATGCAAGATCTTCCTTGTTAATAAAAGATCTACTCTCCTGTAAACGGGTATATGGAATCAATCACAAATTTACGAAGAAAAAGTTAAAGTTGGTGGTGGCAATCTAAGATACCAGCTCTTTTTAGCTTTTTGGTACACTCATACTTACAAATTAAAGAAATGTGCATACCTTAAGATGCATGTTCTTCGCTTAATAAACTATATAGGTATATTTTAATTTTTAATTAATATATTTTAATATTTTACTTGAACAATTTCATTAAAAATAAAAGTACATCGATGTATTTTAAATTTTCATTGATAAAAAATAGATTTTCACTTAAAAAGAAAAAAGTAATTTTGATTTCAGGTTTTGAATTTAAAATTCAGGAATTAGGATTTATCAAAAGTGATTTTAGTTATAAAAATTATTTTTTGAATTGAAAATTAGTTTTTCACCTTTAAATTTAAAGTTTAAGATTTAAGATTTACCTATATTCTAAACACTAAACACTAGACTCTAAACTTAAAGTTAAAAATTTACTTTCTAAGTAAAAAAATTACTTTTTATTGGAAAAAAATTACTTTAAACAAGTAAAAAATTAATTAAATGTTAAAACATATCAATATATTTTGTTGAACGAAAGTCACATATTGCAAAATATGTTACAATATACTTTTCTCTACTTACACCCAAATACATAATGGATGAAAGAAAAAATTTTACCAAGAAGATACATCAGGAAAGCATAGACCATCTTTGAGATCGCCTTACCAAGAATAAGGTATGCAAAAATAGGAATGTGCTCGATTAACCGTGAAACCTTAGAAAGCAGTTGCTTAGCTCCAAACTCTTTTAGGATAGGCTTTACAGGAAAAGGGGAAATGATCATCGTGCTCATCCATACGGATGTAAATGGACAGTGGAAGCCCAAAATTATTGCCATGTCACTGCTTAACTAACATGATTTCAATAATTCCATAACAACCTTTTTTTGTTCTTAAGATTGAAGCAACATAAACATCCAACAACAAATATCGTTCCTATTACATTCTTTAAATTTCTTAATCAGGAATTTCAATTTATCAAAATTTGTGACGGTCTGACACACCTATAAATTGATTGTAACTCTGGCATGGCCTTAACTTTGGGTTATGAAAGAGTATTACTAGGTAGGCCATAAAAAATTTAAATTCAGCTTCTAAGGTGGTCACAGTGGAGGATAGTGGTTGTGGATATTTGTGAAGGATACTGTCCTCCGCATTTCTTGGCTTTGAAGAAATTGTGCAACTTTCTTTGCCAATAGATAAGTTCCAGCCCGTTGTTATGTATGCTGTCCTCATCCTCCCCGTCCCCTTTTTTTTTTTTCAGCTCCATTGTTTCTTTCAAAGGTGTATTTTGTTGTTCATGCCATTGAGCAATCATGACCCGATTATGATCCAACAAAAAGTAAATTTAATGGATCTTCACAATCAATTAACTGAGAAGTTTAGTGGTCCAAGTTTTTAGATCTAGTTAAGGATCCAATTAAACACCTCTCTCTAGTTTTTCGCTCTACACTAGGGGGATTTCAACGTACAACATTGTAACTTGTGGATGATTGTTTGTAATTATTTGTTCACACAGTTACTCAATATACTCCATACAGTAGCACACTGCAAAGGTGCGAGAAGAAGTCAATAAAACCTCCTTAATCCATGTACATTTTCTTCAAAAACATGTGCTTCAACAAAACCAACGTAAACCAAGCCGAGTGCAAAGAACTAGTTTCTCTACGTCCTACATATGCTAATCTAGCAAACAAATCATAAACCTTTCTAGCTCTTCACTCGAATTACCATCCAAACTCCTTTCGATCAAAATATAACATGTTGTGTCTGACTCTAGTTCTTATCCTCTTAATTCAAAGAGATTTTGAATATGTGTTATGCTTGGTACGCAGCAAAGATAGCAAAACTTACATCTTAAGATTCCTCCAATCTCAAGGATTTACATCTATTTAGTGTACTTGGGAATAGCATACTGTAAAGGCCCTTGTTCCCGAACACTTCAATATTGGAAGACAAGGAATAATGACCTCAATATACACATTATATATAGAATATTAAAGAGCTCGTACACTTGAATAGAATGAAAAAGGTTTTGATTTAATACAAAAGAGCTCGGATGGTAGTACAAGTTAATTGTTCGGCTAAAAAGCCAAAAGTTTATGGTGAATTAGCATCTAAAATGTGTAATTAAATGGTAATTTTATCTCAATTTTAGACGTAGATCTAAGAGCCATCACAATATTAACTATAGATGGATCCCTTCCGTAAATCTCTAAAGGCACCAAAGAAAATCTAATTTCCTTTGCTATTCCTAAAACCACAAGTGCTACCTCCTCCCTCTTGTCCTCTGATGAGGTGTGGCTCATCATAACTACAATGCCCAAGTTAAGCTATAAACTAGGTTAAATACTAATGAATTAACACATGAAATGAGTTAAGTGTGGGAAATAGTAAAAAAGACGTAAAACATCAAATCTGTGTTAAAATGCAAAATTAGGTCATTAAATGAGATATTCTATTCATTAATATAAAATGATAATCCAATTACAAATTAAACAAACATTTGAATACAAAAGTTCAAATCAAAGGTAAAATTAACTTCCTAAATGTTCAATTAAGTTTAAATAGAAATTTAGTTGCATTTGGACATCATTAGAACCTTACATTTATTAGATTACATATAGCTTCTTATGTCATATACATTTTCTCCATTTAAAAATTTCCAGGGACAACTTTGATAACCACAAGGGCCTCTTTGCAAATCCCAGGGACTACTCTGATACCCTTCTTCACCACTTATGGGCTTCCATGCAAATGTTCTACCCCTTCACCCATAAGGACCTTAATGCAATTCCACCTTTACCATGCTGCGTCGCGAGTCCACTGTAGTCGCGAAGAACTCGCCCAATCGCAGCCATCGCTTCCTTGATCTCAAGATCTAACAACCATCCTCGATTTGGACCTTCACGCACTTCAGCGTGTGTGATCGCCTCTTGCCCTAGATCCCATCCAACGACCCTGATTTGATTTGGACTTCGCGCACCCTCGCAAGCTCATCCCCACTGCCCATGCCCTAAGTGTGTAATCGCACCATTATGGTGCTCTAAATTAGTACCTCAGCTACTTAAGGAGCTCCCTGACCTCGTGCGCACGCCAATCGACTCCCTCCACCCTAAGCCGATCCTTTCATTCACCCTCCAGTTCTCATTCCTCCTTCATCAGGGCGGCTGAAAGCATGACGATCGGTTCGCACTGAAAAAGGGTTTTAAAAATGTCGTTGTTGTAGTATACATCACAAATACAAATCATTATCGCATCAATTTTATTTATATATTTAATTTTTACTGGTTTATTTCAGGTTGTTCACTGGGAGGCAGTTATTGATATATATCACTCTCTAAGTCCAAAAACATTCTTTAATTCCAAAGATTTTGATTTTATTTACAACAAAGAATGAAAGAATCAATAAATAAAAGAATTTGGTTAATTATGTACAAAAGAATAAATTAAAACATATTACGATACTTGAAAATAAATGTACACAAACAAGTATCAAAAACTATGTACAACTACTCTATGTTAACTACTTACAACTAATATAGTTAATACCTACGTATAGGTACAAAAATAGTTAATAATATTTACTAAACTAACTCATTATAACATACTAACATCTATAGTAACAGATATAATATATACAGTAACATATATAAGTGTCGTTAAAACCTTAGTAAAATTTTATACCTAACATAAGGCAAAAACTATTATCTATACTAACATATAATCTGATGTACAGTGACATATATAAACGTCAGTGTAGCCTTAGTAACATAATTACACTACCTAAGGCAAAAACTACTTATACTAACATACATACATACATATATATATATAGAGAGAGAGAGAGACAGATGTATTCATCACTAAAGCTCCAGTTTTATATATATACATATAAGAGCTCAAACACTTATACTCTATATACACTATACCAGTATACTTATTTATTTTCCATATATTACATTATTTACATACATATACTTACTATACACCTATATATATATATGTATGTATGTATGTATACAAACGCACATGCACATATATACACACACTTATGCACACATACAAACTCACACTAACACACACACAAAGGCACAGGGGCAAGGAGGCTCAACACTTAGCCAAATTTCAGCCGTTCTTCTCCCCTTCTCTCACAGCCGGTTCATACTGGTTCAGTTCGGTACACAAAAATTGGTTTAGTTAGCGGATGGCTTTTTCGAGGGATACACAGCATCTATTTCTGGGTAGGACCACACATCTACTAGGATCACCCTAATTTTTATTAGCTGTATTTTTATTTGGTTTATAGCTCGTTAATGGGCCCACACAGGCCCACGCACAGTGCACGGCCCCCTACCCATGCACCGCACAACATATCTCATGTCATGTTCGTAAGAGAGGGAGAGAGTAATGGTAATGTTCTACGCCCGGCACTTGACGACTGGTGGGGTAGAAACACAAAAATGTCTTATAGCGCTTTGCTTGCTCCAGAGGTTTTGGTATGGTGCTATTACAAGCGCCCGATTGGTGTTGCTAAGTGCGCACAAGACCGTTTAATTTGGTGATTTTGGCCCTCGATTTGAGGGTCATAATTTATTTTAATTTAAAAATAAATTATAGGGTTGTAAAGCCCTTACATAGGACTACATAATTATGTAGTTACTTTACGAAAATAAGTTATTTTATTATATAATTAAATTAGCTAAAGTCTACCATTTTTATAAGTTAAACTAGAGTTTAATTTGCTAATTACTGTATAAATTAGTTAATTAATTGTCAAATTGACTTAGTACAGTATTAATATACATGATAAATTACTTATTACAGATTTTTATTATATTTTAGAAGCTTTATTTTAATTTATATAGATTTAAATACATGTTTTAGCTAGTTATACTTATAAATTAACTATAAATATTATAATACAGTATAAATATGATATAAATAAGTTGAAAATACTTATTATAACATATTACAAATATACAATACAAATTGTCTCATTATTAACTTAATTTACTAATTTATTCTATTTTAACCTAATAAATTATCTATTTAACTTAATAACTTAATTATTTACTGTATATATATAATTAAATTACATTACAGGTATAATATTATTCATAATACATATACAAATACGTATATATAGTATGATCTATAGATATGTACATTAACTAGGTTTGTATAATTACTTAGTTATTTTACAATAAAGTTATATAAATTAATACCATAAAGTTATATATACATTAAGTTATCCTAAATACTTACTATATTGTATAGAATACATATATAAGTTATTTATAGATATTTTACACATATTATACAATATTCACTTATAACTTAGATTTAATTACTACATAAAAGTATATACATAGTGTACATAGTATTTTTGAGAGTTTTTGAGTATTTTCTGAATTTTATAGGTTTTATATATATAATAGAGGTAAGGGATGAGAGAGAAAGAATGAGATGAGAGAAGAGAGTTGTTTTTGTTATTTTTGATGTTTAGCTCTTTTGTTAAGTTTCAAGGTATACTGAACCGTTAGCTGGTATGTTCTACTAAGTCGCGGGTTCAGAATACCTTGAAACTTGGCGCACACGTAAAAATATACCTAATCTTGACCAAGACAAGTTTATTTTATTTTTTTGAAATTTTTTATAATTTTCATTTATTTACAAAGTTCACACATGTTTGGCCTTCAAGAGGATTTTCAAAGGGAACCTAAGGCCTAGAATATAGTTCTAGTGGTTGGAAATAGGGTAAAAACACTTCACTACACTCAGTACACTACATGAAACATATATGAGCAATTAAACTTGATTTTTGCTATGATTTTCATTGATATTCAATTTGTACAGATTTACATATATGAAAGATTAGCTGACAACAGAATTTAAAAAAGATACAAGCTATTCAAGTTGAATTTCAGTTAATTAAAGGAATAGGAACGCTTGTACAAGATATACGAAACATTACAACTCAAGTCACCTCACTTTCATTCCCAAGTTCATCCCAAAATCTACACAGATCAGACTCTACTGTGGCTACAGAAGCTGATAGCAGATGCTGAAATCTGAACTGTTGCCATCTCAATAGCTGATATGAAGCTGCTATCTCAGTAGGAATCAGATCATGGAACCAGCTACCAAACATCTTAAAATCTACTGCTATCTCAGCAGCAACATCTGCTACATCATATCTCTAAAAACCAACCCTTAGGTTTGACCTAAGGTACAATAAATCCACAAAAACACGTTTGGTAGATCAAATCTACCAAAAATCCTTTTAAAAATCATAAATGAAGATCTGAAAATCCATTTATACTTAACAATTTGTAGAACTTTGATTTGATTTTTACTTCACACTATAGATAGTGTGAACATGAAAATCAAATCAAGACTGCAAATCTTTGTGAAAACAGTTCCAAATCCCCATTAAGATCCTTCATATTTTAGTTAGATTTTCATTATTAGATTGAAATCAATTTTGCATTGAAAAACAAATGTCATCCAAATAGGGCTTTTAATATAAAATGCCATTGTTAATGGATCACTTTGAGCTCCTAAACACTATAAATCAGTGTTTATGATCTTGAGTGATCCTAGAAAGATCATTAGGTCCTTGTTTAGGCCTTGAATCACTTCATATGATTCTCATTAGCCCAAACTACCTAACAATCACTAAAAAATTCAGAATCTGACATCGAATTAAGCACAGTGAATATGATCTCTAAAAGCATGATCAAATAAGTTTAAACTAGCTGCAATCCTTCAGATCAAACTAATAAAAATCAATTTAATCGATTAAATCCAAATAGACTGCAACTAGCTCAAAACTCATTCAATCAACTATCAAAAACAATCTCAAAAAAATCAGTCAGTTCTGCTCGATTCAAATTAGGGGGAGGGCATCAGTGGGAATGTGAGCTGAATGGAATGCCCTCAATTTGATGTTTGAGTGATTCAACATATTTGAAAGCTAATGAGCTTCAGATCTGTTGAGCGCACTCGTGAATGGGGGAATGATCATGAGTGAACGTGTACTGTGAAATGAAGAGGGAGAAGAATGGACATGTGGATGGTAGTGTGTTCGTCTCCTCTGATCTGAGTTGATCAAAGGAGGTGAGGGACAATTACCCTAATCTACTCCTATCTAACTACTGAATTTTGTATCTAATCTACTCCTAGCTACACTAATTACACTAATCACTACTGTAAATTACTTTAGAAAGCAGATAAATCCTAATCAAAAGAAGGAATGGGATGCGTGGGCTGCAGCTGGTCGCTGCAGCGATGAAGGGAGATGAGGACTCTAGCGAGGTATGGGATCCCTGCATCAACAACGGGTTGCTGTGGCGATGAAATTGAGGAGGGAGGTCCACACCCCTGTCACAGGTGTAGTTGATGAAGGAGGAAGGAGAACTGGAGGGTGGATGAAAGGATCGGCTCAAGGTGGAGGGAGTCAATGCATGCACACAGCTCAGGGGAGCTCCTTAAGTAGGTTGATCACTAGATCAAGGCACCATAGTGGTGCGGTTAGGCACCTAGGTCTTGGGCGGTGGAGATGGGATGAAGAGCACGTGCGAGGTCCAAATCAAAATGTGGCCATTGGATGGGATCTGGGTTAAGAGGTGACCACACGTACCAAAGCACACGAAGCTTCAAATGGATCTGGGCCACAAGATCATGGGAGCAAAGGATGGACGGTCTAGATTGGTTGTGTTCTTCGACCACAATGTCTCTCACGGTTGCAAGTGTGTCGGAGCTTTTGCAGGGTTGCCCTTATGGCGAAGGGGTAGATTTTTTTAGCGAGGCCCATAAGTGGTGAAGAAGCGATCCAAAATAGTCCTTAGGATTTTCAAATAGGTCCTTGCAGTTTACATAGTGGTCCCTGGAAGGTTTTTATATGAATAAAATGTTTATAATTTAAGGACCTAAGTAAGAAACCATAAATGTGAGGTCCTAATAATGTCGAAATGCAACCAAGTTTTTATTTAAGCTTAATTGAATATTAAGGGAATTAATTTTACTTTTGATTTGAACTTTTGAACTCAAATGTTTGTTCAATTACAATTGGATAATCATTTTACAATAACGAATAGAATACCTCATTTAAGGACCTAATTTTACATTTTTAGCACAAATTTGATGTTTTACGTCTTTTTCCCTATTTCCCACACTTAACTCATTTCATGTGTTAATATAATAGTGTTTAACCTAGTTTCCAACTTAACTTGAGGATTTTAGCTATGATGAGCCATACCTCATTAGCTGCCAGCAACAGAAGCGACTCTCCCTCCTCAAATTTGTTGTTGCAGTGACCAGGTGTAGCCCAGGACCTCATTCCTCACTGGAGTCTTCCTCATCCTCCTTTGTCATTGCAGTGACTAGCTGCAGCCCAGGCATCCCATTCCTCCTTTAGATTAGGATTTCTCTGCTTTTTAGACTAGTGTAGAATAGTTGTTAGTGTAATTTAGATTCAGTAGAGTAGAATTAGTGCATTAGTTCATAGAATTAGTTAGTGAACTGATTGGTGGATTCAGTAGTTAGATAGGAGTAGATTAAGGTAATTCTCCCTCACCTCTTCTGATCAACTCAGATCAATGGAAATGAACCCGCTGCCATCCACATGTCCATTCTTCTCCCTCTTATTTTCTCAGTACATGTTCACTCATTGATACATTTTTTTCATCAATCCCCCACTCACGAGAGCACTCAACAGATCTGAAGCCCATTAGCTCTCAGATTTGTTGAATCGCTCAAACATCAAATCGAGGGCATTCCATTTAGCCCATATTTCCATTGATGCCCTCCCCCTATTTAGAATTGAGCAAAACTGACTGACTTTATTAAGATGGTGTTTGATAGTTGATTGAATGAGTTTTGAGCTAATTGCAATCTATCTGGATTTAATCAATTAAATTAGTTTTTATGAGTTTGATTTGAAGAATTGCAGTTAATTTAAACTTATTTGATCAAGTTTTCAGAGATCATATTGGTTGTGCTTTATTCGATGTCAGATTTTGAATTTTTTGGTGATTGTTAGGTAGTTTGGGCCAATGAGAATCATATGAAGTGATTCAAGGCCTAAGCAAGGAGCTAATAGACTTTCTAGGATCACTCAAGATCGTAAACACTGATTTATAGTGTTTAGAAGCTCAAAATGATCCATTCACAATGACATTCTAATATTAAAAGCCTTATCTGGGCAACATTTGTTTTTCAATGCAAAATTGATTTCAATCTGATAATGAAGATTTAACTGAAATGTAAAGGATCATAATGAAGATTTGGAACTATTTTCACAAGGATTTGGAGTCTTGATTTGATTTTCATGTTCACACTATTAGAGTTCTATAAATTGTTGGGCAAAAGTGGATCTTCAGATCTTCATTTATAATTTTTAAAAGGATTTTGGCCAGATTTGATCCGCTAGAAGTGTTTTTGCGTATTCATGTGCCTTAGATCAAACCTTCTTAGGTCTGATCGGGGCTGGTTTTTAGCAATCAAAGGAGCAGCTATTGCTGCTGAAATAGCAACAGTGGCCATATTTGAAATGTAAGACGTATATATGGCAGGAAGCACTTGATTTTGGATGTAATGCAGCAGTTGTTGCTGTTGAATTTTAGCTGTTGTCATGTGCAACAGATCAGCCATTGTTTGGCTGATCTCATATGAGTGGAATTGTTACGACCCGGTTCCCAGATCCCTACAGGACCCGAGATCGGTTCGCCTCGACTAATCCCAAGACCTAGTTGTCCAACAAGAAATAACCAAAAGTAGGAAAATAATACCACATCCACACATGCATTATAACTAGGAAGAAGGAAAAAAAATGAAACAGCAAAGGAAAATAGAGCAAACTGTCTCAAAATAGTACATGCCACCACAACAACAACATAGGAATGAAAATAGAAAGTAATGGGAATAGTAATTTAAAAAGTCCATTACTCACAACTACAGCAGAAACAAAAGGGCTGCAAAGAAACTACTATGGCTGGGCTCGACTGGGCACAGCACCCTCTACAGCCGGAAACTCTAGCTGCTCAACTCCTAGTCCTGAATAGGGTTACGAAAAAGACAGAGCCAACAAACACTAAGTAGGGAGGTGTTTACATTATTTATGTGCAAGTAAAGTAAAACAAGCAACTAGGTTTTAATCCTTGTTTCTATTTATTTCATCTACGTATTTCTGGTTCCTTTATTTCACAAAGGATCCAAGTATTTCCTGATCTTGCTTGTTCCTCATGGGAACGATCTTGCTTGCAATCTTTTCCGTGGAGTAAAAGGTACATGTGGTGCTCTGCTAGTCGGGAGAGTCCCCCACAGTAGTCCTACACCCAGTCAACCACCCTGATGAGAACCTCATCATGAGCCATAACTAGCTCATTTTGACCCAATACAAAGGATAAAAGCTCCTACATAACTCAAGGAAAGGCTTAACTCAGAGAATTCTGAGTTTAAGGAGAAAACAAGTCATAAGGGGTAAAAATGCAATTTTACCAGTATTATCTGCATTCAGGGTAATTCAGGGTCCAAACATAGGTCAAAGCAACTTAATAAGAATAAAAGTGGGATGAGATGATCTAGCAAGGGCTACAGAAATTCCAAGGAACTAAATGATAATCTGTAACCCTAAAACAAACCCACTTCAATTCACGAGGTTCAAGGCAAAGCAAAAATGGAATAAACCCTCTAAAATTCATAGAAAAATAATCTCTAGGGTTTAGAACCTTCAATTTGACCTTAGGAACCCATCTTGACCTACATTGAGAACCATACCCAATTAATAACTTAATTTGGGTTTTTGTGTAAATTGACCAGTCAAACAAGGTTTAATCTAGAAATAAAATTCACCATCAGATTCCTTAGGTCCTAATTAGTCATGTATAAAAACTTGAGCCTAAGAAGAAACCTTCTTGACCAACTTTACACTTTGGTCCTCATATATTTACTTTTTGGCCCTCAACTTTTGAACCCTCGCATTTTGGCCCCTAACTCTCCTTCGTTCTTTGCGTTCAGGTCCCCCCTGCAAAACCTGCCAGCACCATGCTCCGGCGACCTTGCGCGGAGCATGGCGCCGCGCAGGGTGAGGGGGAGAGCCTGGCAAGTAAACCGGGGGTGCCCTACGTCGTCAGCCGTCGTAGGGACACCCCCCTGGTCGCTGTAACCCACCATACCGGCTGTGCGAACGCACGGACGGTATGGGTTTCCATCTCCGGCGTCCTCCGGCGAGGGAGACACGTCGTCTCCCTCCGCCTTCCTCCCTGATTCGGTCCCTATAAATACCCCCGTCGCTGCACCGTTCTTCCGAGCTCGGATCTGACGGAGAAAACCCCCAACTTTCCTCTCTTCTCACTCCGGCAGACGCCCACCAGCTCCGGCGGTTCTTCCTCCTCCTCCTCTTCGCTCTGCCTTAATACCAGCAGCAGAGACTTCTTTCCCTACTCTTCCCGCGCCACGCCGCACCCAGCTGGCGCCTCTCCGGCCCTCTGCTCGCCGCCGCCCCTTCCCCCGGGCATCTTCTTCTCCGGCGACAGTCGATACGACTGTCGCCCTGCTCCGACCCCTTTCGTCTCCGTAGCTAGGTCAGAACTTCTCCCCATCTCCCCCTCTTTCTTTTCCTCACTGTCTTTTATTTGATTAAACCCTCGACCGCTCCTGTCCACCGTCACCCCCTTCGTCTCCGGCCAAACTCCGGCGAGCCGCTCCCATCACCCCAGCAACCCACACGGCTCGCCGACCACCGCAGAACCTCCGCCTCCTCACCCTGATCAACCCCCGCCCTTCCACTTCCCCCACATCACCCTCTGCAACCCCACCGAACAAACCCATCTTCCGACCCACAGTCCGACCTAGGGCAGCCCTTGCACGCCGCCCCACGCCTCGCCACCACCCACACGAGCTTCGCCGCAACCTGGCGAAGCTCCCGGCACCTTCTGATTAGGCCGAGAGGCTGTTTTGCTGTAAACAGGTCACCCGACCTCCGCCGCCATTGCCGTGCAGAAGGAGCTGCTTCCGCCTGCAGCTGCAGGCGCGCCACGCCCAGATTCGACTCCCAAGCCTTGCGAGGCATTTCGACAAAGCGTCAGGCTGCAGCTGAAGCGAAGCCCTCGCGCGAAGGCCTCGCGTAACGCCGTGATTACCAGCTGTCTCCTCCGCGTGGGCGCCAACTCGGGGTGGAACATTTAGTCCCACCTCAGAAAACTCTGAAGAGGCGCAGCGGTATAAAGTGAAAAAGTGCTGGAGGCTTATTGCCTCAGCACACGGGGTGAGGTCCCCTTCACCCGCCCGGTTACCCGGTCTCGTCGGCGCTCACGCCCCGCGGACCTGGCCCGACCCGACTTAGACTGACCTGCACTCCTCGCCCACCACGCACGCCGGTGGGCCTGGACCCGGGCGCGACCCGTACCCGGCTACCCGGCAGCTCTGGGAGAGCTATCCTATGAGCGGATTCTGTGAGAGAGAGACGCGGGGGGAGGGTAGAGATAGGTTTTGCCCCTCTCTCTGATCAAGCTGTGTAAGTGTGCAGGCACAGGTGAAGAAGAAGGACCGCGGAAGAAGAAGAAAGCTAAGGGAGACACTGTAGCAACAAGCGGTTTAAGTCGTCTGATTGGAAAATCAGACGACGTCCTGAAGGGAAAAGAAGAAAGAAGGAGAGACGACGTCCTGACAGGTAAAAGAAAAGAAGAAAGAAGAAGATCTGAAGAACAAAAGAACAAGGAAGAACAGCAGAAGAAGAAGAGGAAAGAACAAGGAAGAACAACACAGGTGAAGAAGAGGACCACAAGGAGATAAACACAAAAGAAGAACAGGAAGAACAAAAGCTAAAGAGGAGAAAGACAGAGAAAGAAAAGAAGAAAAGAAGAAGAACTCAAACTTTCATCTCTCTCCCTCTCTCTCTCTCTCTTTATTTTTTTTGTAATAGAACATGTATATCTCTATAATACAACTTGCTCCCTGAGTTCGACCTCGGGAACTCTTTTATTTTTCCGAGTAAAAAAATTTATATATTTGAAATGATGGCAATAACTGGCTATACTACAACGCTATAACAATAAAACCCGGTTATCTCTCGAAGCCAACGTTTCATTTGACGCCGTTGCCGGGGAGCAACGGCTATTCTAGAGGTAAACATTCCTGTTTCTTTTTAATTTCTGATAATCTCCTCTCTTTTGTGCAGCTACAGGAAATCAAGAAGACAAGCAACCGCACGACAACCACTCCAAGGACAGGTATTTGTTTTTTCCTCTCGTTATTAACCCCTAAACTCTAAAGAGGAAGAAAAGAAAAGAACAAGCAATATAGGGCTAACCTGTCTTCCATACTTAGTAACCATAAAAAGTTGCATGTTTTCAACCCATTATTCCTGTACACTATTAAGGGTATTTAGGGGCTAACACATTCTTGCTTGAGCCCTAATTACCCAACAAAGAATTGACTGGACCAAGTAGAGCCAACCTAGGATCCAACACTAGGGATTTAGAGACACACTCCTTAAGCAAGAATTGAGAAAACCAAATGAAGTGTGCCGAAGCCCTTGTCTGAAAATACCTATTCAAACAAAACCTAAAACAATTGGCTCTCTAAACACTTGAACCCTAAAAGACAAGACCTAAAAGCTCTCAAAGAAAACAAGAGGTAAAGTTGACCCCTTGGGTCAACCAACCTTAAATTAGGTCACTCTTTGCACTCAAAATACCTAAGAGATCAAGTGTAACTTTAAGCACCCTGATCTTAAGCTGAAATTGGTAGACTTAAGAGGTCAAGATCCCCATCCTGGTCTACCTGGAATCTCAGTGACAAGAGAGGTCGGGTGGGGGAAACCCTGTAACCCGTGGGGACGCTCTACCGTGTAGGGGTCATCGCGGGACTCTCCCTCTCTGGCTGCCCAGGTAATTCTCAGGTGGACGATCTTTCTGATCAAGGGGTCCATCTGCCCCGAACCTCTATAGTCACCCAACATTTTTTGGGTGTCTTGATTGGGTCCAGCACCTGCTTATCTCATCCAGTCCTTCAGTATTTTGCAGGAGGTCCTTGAAACCTCCTATAGAAATTCACTGTCTCCGAGGCTAAGCCTCGGCTCCCTTGTTTTTGCAGAAATCATTCACATAGCCCCGCTTTCCTCTGATTCTGAACAAAGTCCCCTTCTTCCATTAATTCAAACTTCTGATTCTATCTTGATTCCACCACCTGATTCGAAGATGCAGCCTAATTACCTAGCAAGACTACCATATAAAAAACCTGAATATCTGAGATCCATGAAAGATAAGATAATTGAGGATGCCCTTGAATTCTATGAAATCAAATATAAACCCTCAACACCAATAGAAAACATTCAGGTTGATGTCCCAACAACCACAGCTTTCATCATAAACTGTGCCCAGATTCTATTGACAGAAGTTACAAAAGAATCAACCCGAGATATGCTCATGACAGGATACATTGAGATGGAAAAATTACACCAATCTGAATACCTCCAATGCTTGACAAATCATGTACTTTGGGAACAACACCAAGATGCCCTTATGAAACGGGTAGAAATGATGAAATCAGTAGAACAAATTATCAACCAGAAATACCCATATATACCAGAAATAGAGGATGAACCATCTTGGAACAATATTAAGGAACAATCCAGTTTCCCAAATCTCGGGACTGGGGCACAAAGTGGTTGTGAAATCCCAACCCAAATAGAAGACAATGTTGAATTAAGTTGGGATATTGCAGGAGAACACAATGATGAGCCAAACTTAGACCATGAATTGCCAAGCCTAGAATTTCAAAACTCCTGCAATAATGAGATCAGAACTGAACCATCTGAGGGTATAAATTCCGCCCCTTATTTTGATAAGGTGGCCCTCGAAGGTTATTCGGACTTAGGTTCTAATAATTCTACCCACATCCTAAGCCTAGAACCTAGATCTGAAACTTATTGGGAAGATTATGAGGCCCCTTATGAGAAAGATCAAAATTTTACAGAATATGATTCCAGGCCTCTATTTGATGAATATCCCTCTCCAACATCTTCAGAAAATCTGATCGATTTTCCAGAGAACATGCCAATTTATGATACAGAGACTGAGGAGTTGGACGAGTTGGATTTTAATTGGGTCTATCCTACCAGCTTGGAGCTTGAGCCTAGACAGAATACCTTTTCGAGCCCAGAATTGACATATAGGCTAGACCCCAATCAGGGTGCTGATTCCACATCTGATGATTTTTGCTGTGGTGGAATTCATGATCATGAATCTCATTTTCGCCAACTCTCCGACAATTTCAAATCTGACTATAATTACGGAGAGATTCCCCTTCCTGAACACGCCAGGCCTATCTACGACCTCAGTTCTCATGACTCTAGCTCCGACTCTGAGGTCCTGATTCCCGAGATCACTGATAACACAGAATCATTCCTTTTCGATCCTCAGGAACCAAAAACAGAAAATGCCAAGAGTGATTGCAACCAAGAATCCAAATTTTTTCTCGAATCCGATTCCTTTCATCCTACAAACACTCTTCCGGCATTTGATAGTTACCCAGAGGACTCTCTACAGAAAATCACCTATCATCTGTTTCTAGAAGAGCCCTCGTACACAATGGCCACCTCATCCGCACACACAGAACGGATCAAAACCTCTTCCAAACCCCGACCCGCAACTGGACTCAATTTCTATTCAGATTCACCTCTCACCGAGCCGATTGCATTTCCAACTCAGGTTCTGAACACTGATCAGACTACATACCACGCCCCATCATTCTCTGATCACCCCTTTAGGGTTTCCGCGTCATTCATTGATTATTCTACGGATCCCTACTCTGACCAGGCTGATTCGACTCAGCCAAACCCTGCGTTTACACTTCCACATCCATTTGAGCTTCATAGTTTATGGTGGGCTCCACACCTTTTTATCCACATTTATCAACCCACCAGATTGATTGGGTTTGGGCTGCATCATCAGCCTATTGATCTGAACAAGCACCTGGTTGGACCAACCAGGCTCTTAATCAAGGTGCTTGTCTTACAAAACTCTGTTGATTTGACCATCCCCTCTCCATCGCATTTCCCGCTTGGCTGAAGGCATCAAATTTAGCGCTCAACGGGAGGCAGCCCGTCATTCTCTTTGAAAACCTGAAACTTGTTTTGACACCTTTTTGCACTTGAAGTTCACACTTTAGGACAGCCGACTCCACCTCAGGTGCTTGCATCTGAGATTAGAAATCGTCCGCAACAGTCACCCCGACCCATTCACTCATCAAAACATCTGTCCTAATGTATGAACTAAGTTGAATAAAAACCCCTAGGTTACAATGAGGACATTGCAAATCTTAGGCATGGGGGGGTATGAAAGTGCAAAACTTGTAAGAAAAGGTTTCAAACAAAAAATTCACATATGCCAAAAACACCATAAAAATTAAAAAATTCTTCGAAAAAGAATAAGAGGAAAAGAGAAGGAAATTTTGTGAAGGAGAAGGAGAAGAGAAACAAAATGAAAAAGGAGCACAAAATTATAAGAAAAGGTGATAGTCATTAGTAAGGAACTAAGGAATTAACCTCAGTTCTAGACCTCATTCAAGAAAATAACTGAAAAGTGCATAATGAGATTAGTAAGAACGCAAACCTTAGGCATTCTTGAATAGACTCTTAGTACCCATTAAGATCTAGACATTCCTCAAGAGGTTGAGGAAAATGAAAAGCTGAAGTATTAGGTCTAAGGCTTAGGGAGTATTTGGCCTCGTTAACTAATTTTTGTTTACGGGACTCAGTAACCTAAGCACCCTAACCCCACACACAGCCTGGTTCAGTAAGCGTAAAAATCAAAATCACGCAGAAGCATCGCAAAATTCTGAAAAGAACACCTAGAATAGGAGCGGCCGATCAACACAAGTGGATTTGGACGAGTTCCCAGCGCGGAGAGGCGGGAAATCCCCTCGAAGATGCGTAACAAAATATCATCTCCTCGGTGCCTGTCTCTTAGGATATTTACATATCCTACTGGGGGCATGTAAGCACTTTGCTGATTCAGATTCCATGGATGGCATTATCTCGAAGTGTCAATTGCCAGGGTCTGGATTCGGCCACGGAATACCATGGATGGGATTATCTCGAAATCTCAATAGCCAGGGTTCCGGGGGTTGCCATGGGCGGTGCTATCTCGAAGCATCGATTGCCAGGAACCCTTGAGGATTGATGATGGGAGCAAGGAATCTGATACAGACCTGTTGAAAAGCCAATCCTAGGCTAGAACTAAAAAGAAAAAGAGAGAGAAAACTCTCCAAACAGAATAACTTTCTATCTCTCTCTTACAAAATGCACTGCGAACTGAGCCAGGGCTAAAATCATTTCAAGCACGGGTGCTTTAACCACAAAGTCCAATAAACCTTAGGTTAATTCTTGTGGGCCTTAAAAACCTTTGTTAAAGACTGAGGCTAAAGCTAGACAGATTTGGATCTTGATTGGTACTAGAGTACCTTTTAGGCCTATGGTCAGCATTCTAACCTAATCTAAGCTCAAATGAAAAAGCACTTATCTGAAGCTATTAAGAACTTAATGGTCTAGAACAAGGATTGAAACCTTAAGTTTTTTTTTTTTGCTAAGGGACTAGAAAAAGCTAGGCATCGGGGTATGATGAGAACCTCATCATGAGCCATAACTAGCTCATTTTGACCCAATACAAAGGATAAAAGCTCCTACATAACTCAAGGAAAGGCTTAACTCAGAGAATTCTGAGTTTAAGGAGAAAACAAGTCATAAGGGGTAAAAATACAATTTTACCAGTATTATCTGCATTCAGGGTAATTCAGGGTCCAAACATAGGTCAAAGCAACTTAATAAGAATAAAAGTGGGATGAGATGATCTAGCAAGGGCTACAGAAATTCCAATGAACTAAATGATAATCTGTAACCCTAAAACAAACCCACTTCAATTCAAGAGGTTCAAGGCAAAGAAAAAATGGAATAAACCCTCTAAAATTCATAGAAAAATAATCTCTAGGGTTTAGAACCTTCAATTTGACCTTAGGAACCCATCTTGACCTACATTGAGAACCATACCCAATTAATAACTTAATTTGGGTTTTTGCGTAAATTGACCAGTCAAACAAGGTTTAATCTAAAAATAAAATTCACCATCAGATTCCTTAGGTCCTAATTAGTCATGTATAAAAACTTGAGCCTAAAAAGAAACCTTCTTGACCAACTTTACACTTTGGTCCTCATATATTTACTTTTTGGCCCTCAACTTTTGAACCCTCGCATTTTGGCCCCTAACTCTCCTTCGTTCTTTGCGTTCAGGTCCCCCCTGCAAAACCTGCCAGCACCATGCTCCAGCGACCTTGCGCGGAGCATGGCGCCGCGCAGGGTGAGGGGGAGAGCCTGGCAAGTAAACCGGGGGTGCCCTGCGTCGTCAGCCGTCGCAGGGACACCCCCCTGGTCGCTGTAACCCACCATACCGGCCGTGCGAACGCACGGACGGTATGGGTTTCCATCTCCGGCGTCCTCCGACGAGGAAGACACGTCGTCTCCCTCCGCCTTCCTCCCTGATTCGGTCCCTATAAATACCCCCGTCGCTCCACCGTTCTTCCGAGCTCGGATCTGACGGAGAAAACCCCCAACTTTCCTCTCTTCTCACTCCGGCAGATGCCCACCAGCTCCGGCAGTTCTTCCTCCTCCTCCTCTTCGCTCTGCCGCAATACCAGCAGCAGAGACTTCTTTCCCTGCTCTTCCCGCGCCACGCCGCACCCAGCTGGCGCCTCTCCGGCCCTCTGCTCGCCACCGCCCCTTCCCCCGGGCATCTTCTTCTCCGGCGACAGTCGATACGACTGTCGCCCTGCTCCGGCCCCTTTCGTCCCCGTAGCTAGGTCAGAACTTCTCCCCATCTCCCCCTCTTTCTTTTCCTCACTGTCTTTTATTTGATTAAACCCTCGACCGCTCCTGTCCACCGTCACCCCCTTCGTCTCCGGCCAAACTCCGGCGAGCCGCTCCCATCACCCCAGCAACCCACACGGCTCGCCGACCACCGCAGAACCTCCGCCTCCTCACCCTGATCAACCCCCGCCCTTCCACTTCCCCCACATCACCCTCTACAACCCCACCGAACAAACCCATCTTCCGACCCACAGTCCGACCTAGGGCAGCCCTTGCACGCCGCCCCACGCCTCGCCACCACCCACACGAGCTTCGCCGCACTCTGGCGAAGCTCCCGGCACCTTCTGATTAGGCCGAGAGGCTGTTTTGCTGTAAACAGGTCACCCGACCTCCGCCGCCATTGCCGTGCTGAAGGAGCTGCTTCCGCCTGCAGCTGCAGGCGCGCCACGCCCAGATTCGACTCCCAAGCCTTGCGAGGCATTTCGACAAAGCGTCAGGCTGCAACTGAAGCGAAGCCCTCGCGCGAAGGCCTCGCGTAACGCCGTGGTTACCAGCTGTCTCCTCCGCGTGGGCGCCAACTCGGGGTGGGACATTTAGTCCCACCTCAGAAAACTCTGAAGAGGCGCAGCGGTATAAAGTGAAAAAGTGCTGGAGGCTTATTGCCTCAGCACACGAGTTGAGGTCCCCTTCACCCACCCGGTTACCCGGTCTCGTCCGCGCTCACGCCCCGCGGACCTGGCCCGACCCGACTTAGACTGACCTGCACTCCTCGCCCACCACGCACGCCGGTGGGCCTGGACCCGGGCGCGACCCGTACCCGGCTACCCGGCAGCTCTGGGAGAGCTATCCTATGAGCGGATTCTGTGAGAGAGAGACGCGGGGGGAGGGTAGAGATAGGTTTTGCCCCTCTCTCTGATCAAGCTGTGTAAGTGTGCAGGCACAGGTGAAGAAGAAGGACCGCGGAAGAAGAAGAAAGCTAACTGAGACACTGTAGCAACAAGCGGTTTAAGTCGTCTGATTGGAAAATCAGATGACGTCCTGAAGGGAAAAGAAGAAAGAAGGAGAGACGACGTCCTGACAGGTAAAAGAAAAGAAGAAAGAAGAAGATCTGAAGAACAAAAGAACAAGGAAGAACAGCAGAAGAAGAAGAGGAAAGAACAAGGAAGAACAACACAGGTGAAGAAGAGGACCACAAGGAGATAAACACAAAAGAAGAACAGGAAGAACAAAAGCTAAAGAGGAGAAAGACAGAGAAAGAAAAGAAGAAAAGAAGAAGAACTCAAACTTTCATCTCTCTCCCTCTCTCTCTCTCTCTTTATTTTTTTTGTAATAGAACATGTATATCTCTATAATACAACTTGCTCCCTGAGTTCGACCTCGGGAACTCTTTTATTTTTCCGAGTAAAAAAATTTATATATTTGAAATGATGGAAATAACTGGCTATACTACAACGCTATAACAATAAAACCCGGTTATCTCTCGAAGCCAACGTTTCACACCCCGAGGTCACTGTCGCGACATAGCGGTGACTAAGACACGCATGATAAGCGCACGGGTAGCTACCCCACACTGGCACGTGGTCAGTCGTTTCCGCTACCGGGTATGCCTAAGGTACAGCATGAAATAGTATAGGGCCTTGCCCACTCAGAACAGGGATCTCGCCCCTCCACAGTCCGCATACCCTCATCCGACTACCCTATTTTGTCCAGCGGGCCTAACAAAGTTGGTGTAGGGTGGCTAGCTTAACCCCAGCCCACGTGGGGTGGCTAGCTCCCTCCCAACACTAGTAGCATGCCTCGGTACCACGTACGCGAGGGCCAACAGGAGTCGGTGTGGAGTGGCCAATCCTAACCTCGAGTCTAAACCCAAGGGCGGCTAGCTTCGCTCTACACTAAAAGGGACAGTTGCTCTCCTTGGTACCTTGTACATAATGTTCAACTCAGTTCCTGTCTACATTCCAGATTTCTTTCATATACAAGAGTTCTACTCCTAATTCCCCATAGGGTTCATGCTCATATTCATTTCATTTATCCATATTCAGATCTCATGTTTCATAACTCGTCCCTCATCCATATATAGGCAGCTCGAGCTTTAACATATATCTCAAGTAAACAGAGTAGCTCAGCATCAAGCTCATACATTTCTACCCTAGGGTTCATTCCCAATCCTAGAGTTTCAGTCAATTTAATCTAAGCAAGCATATTTTTTGTTCACATCTTAACAATGAATTAAACCACTCTACCGGGTATCATGGGAGGAATGGGGGCCTGCACCGCAGATCTCATCATCTCCACGAGCTCCAAACACGCCACCGGCTGGTAACCTGTACCAGCGACTAATTGACATCAGATGAGCTCAAAACAGTAGGCACTCAACACAAACACGTAGAGAAATTCGAGTGGAAACCAGCGGTACTTTGTTTGCGAAAATCTGATTCCGTTTGGGCCCTAAATAGGCCAAAAACAAGGTTACTGTCCAAAATCAGGCATCTAAGACTAGTCCCAGACATCTTAAAAGACGACAGATCTTACCACTCACTTTATGTGGCCGTCTCAAACATCCAAACTCCTTTGCAACCATCTAAGGAGAGTTCGAGATGTCTCCCCTTCCTTCCAGTCATCTGGAAGGGCCGTCAGACGTTTGTCGATGCATTCATACGTCCAAAACTACTTGGAAAAGCACACCGCGTGCCTTCCCAATGCCCTTCAACTGCGTACGAAAGTCGCAGGCCCATTCTCAACCCGACACCTCCTATGCTACAATCTGCATGGCGGAAAGTAGCGCAGGAAATACGTTCCTCGCGCGATATTATGCTTTCAGACGTCCGGCTTAAGCTCCGGACAACCTGATGCCTCGCCAGACGTCTGGTCAATGCTCCAGACGTCTGATACTAGAACTTTTCCAGTACCAAAACCTCCTCCATGATGCTGCTCTCCCTGCAGCACCGTCTGCAACACACCACAGCAGCTTCAATAGCTGCAAAGGGCCCGGAGGCCGCCTCCCCAAGCCCCTCCTCGTGCACGTGCCAGCTGCCTGCCGCGCGAGTTCCCCGAAGGTCCACCAACCTCCCTTCACAATCTTCCTTCCTCTCTCCCTTTCTCCCTCTTGTTTTCCCTCACTCACCCTCCCTTTCATTGCTCTCGTTCTCCCTCGCCGCGGCTGCATAGGGAGGACGGCTGGAGGTGGCGGTGGCTGGTGGTGAGGTGGTGAGGAGAAGAGGGTGTTGAGAAGGGGGGTTTAAATAAAGGAGGTCAGGGTCTAAGGGTGAGGGGTGTGGAGGAGAGAGAAGCTCTGCACGCCGCTCGCATGCAAAGCGCAAAGGAACGTACGAAAATTCCCACTTTTAGACATCTGGACAGATGTCTGACTAAAACTCCAGACGTCTTATCCGACTAAAAAGGCAACGAGTCATTTCATCATAACAAACCTAAAGGAAGTTTCGTCCCCGAAACTTGAGCTTGCTAGGTTATGGAAAAAGGAACGTAAAAATGCATAATAAACTTAAAGAGGACCGAAGTAGGTCTGAAAAGGCGTACAATCAAAAAGCTCCAGATACCACTCTCGCATCGCCGCCTCAGGCTCCCAGGTTGCCTCCTCGTACTGCTGGCTTCTCCATAGAACCTTCACCAGTGGTACCTGCTTCCGTCTCAGACTCCAAACAGCTCTGTTTAGTATCTGTACTAGCCTCTCAGGATAGGTCAGGTCGTCCCCCACCTCGATGCTCTCGTAGCTCAGAACGTGACTGGGATCGGCGACATATGTCCTGAGCCTGGACACGTGGAACACGTCGTGCACTCCAAAATGCTGGGGAGGAAGGGCAAGTCGGTAAGCAACGGGTCCTACCCACTCCAGGACCTTAAAGGGCCCCATAAACCTTAGCGCAAGCTTCCCCTTCACCCCAAATGCTGCAAGTCCTTCGTGGGCGAAACACGAAGAAAGACATGATCCCCAACCTCGAATTGCACCTCTCTGCACTTCCGGTTCTGTCTACTCCTGACAGTGTGGAGTCGTCTGTGGATCTGCTCTATCACCTCCTGACTCTGCCAAATCAGCCTGGGACCAACCTCCCACTTGTTCCCCACCTCAGCCCAACTCAAGGGTGCGGTACACCTTCGCCCGTACAGGGCCTCGTAAGGTGCAATGCCGATACTAGAATGATAGCTGTTATTGTATGCAAACTCTGCCAGAAGTAAATGCTCCTCCTAGGAGCCTCTCCAATCTAGCACACAAGCGCGCAAAAGGTCCTCAAGTGTCTCTATGGTGTGCTCTAACTGCCCGTCTGTCTGGGGTGGTAGGCGGTACTGAACCTCAAACGTGTCCCCAAGGCCTGCTGAAACTCAACCCAAAACTAGGAAGTAAAACAAGTATCCTCGTCGGATACGATCTCACGGGGGACTTAGTGCAGGCGCACCACATCTCTGATGTATCGCTCTGCTAGCTGTGCTGGCCCAAAAGTGACTTGGATCGGCAGAAATCGTGCTGTCTTCGTCAACCGATCTACGATCACCCAAACAGTGTCGTGTCCCTGTTGGGTAACTGGTAGACCCACCACCAAGTTCATGGTGATGCTCTCCCACTTCCACTGTGGCACAGGGAGTGGCTGCAACGACCCTGCAGGCCTCTGGTGCTCGACCTTCACCTGCTGGCATACCAAACATTGCTGAACAAAATCACCAACATCCCACTTTATCCCTCTCCACCAGAAGTCGAATCGTAAATCGTGGTACATCTTTGTGTTCTCGGGATGTATGGTAAACCTAGACACATGCGCCTCAGCCAGGAGCTCTCTCAACAACTCCTCGTCTCTAGGAACGCATAAGCGTCTCCTCATGCACAGTATCTTGTCTAAAAAGGAAAAGTCTCCTGGGTCCCCTGTCAACACCCTGTCTCATAGCGTCTGTAAGTACAGATTGGCCTTCTGCCCTGCGATGATGCGATCTATCAGCTCTGGTCGTGACTGCCGCGTCACTGTCACTGCCTCACAATACCCCTGTGACTCTTGGGGTTGCCAACTGCCCAACTCCTCCAGGAGTCTCCAACTCCATGCCTGTAAGCTGGCCAAGTGGGCGGGCACCTTCCGGCTTAAGGCATCGGCCACCACATTGGCCTTCCCTAGGTGGTAGGAGATGCTGCAGTCGTAGTCCTTCAGGAGCTCTAACCAACGTCTCTGTCTCATGTTGAGCTCCTTCTGGTCAAACAAGTACCTGAGGCTCTTATGATCTGTGAAGATCTCGAAAGTCTCACCGTAAAGGTAGTACCTCCATGTCTTCAGCACGAAGGAAACTACTGCCAGCTCTAAGTAATGGGCAGGGTAGCTATGCTCATGGGGCTTCAGTTACCGCAAAGTGTAAGCGACAATGTGACCCCGCTGCTTGAGCACACCCCCTAATCCCTACAACGACGCGTCAGTGTAAACCACAAAATCGCCACTACTGTCTGGGATGGTAAGTACAGGAGCTGAAGTCAGTCTCTCCTTCAACTTCTGAAAGCACGCCTCGCACTCGTCTGTCCACGCAAAGGGCACGTCCTTCCGGGTCATCTGGGTTATAGGACGTGCAATCTGAGAGAATCCTCTGATAAACCGTCGATAATAACCTGCCAATCCCAAAAAGCTACGTATCTCTATCACTGTGTGTGGCCTCTCCCACCTGAGTACGACCTCTACCTTGGCTGGATCCACAGTCAATCCATCTCCAGAAATCATGTGGCCCAAGAAAGTCACTTGTCTCAACCAAAACTCGCACTTACTGTACTTGGCATATAACCTACGTCGCCTCAAAGTATCTAGGATCATGTGTAAATGCCGTCCATACTATCCCTAGTCCCGCGAGTAAACGAGTACATCGTCAATGAACACCACCACAAACTGGTCTAGGTATGGCCTGAAAACACTGTTCATCAAATCCATAAAGGCAGTGGGGGCATTGGTCATCCCAAACGGCATGACCAAGAACTCGTAGAGCCCATACCACGTATGGAAAGCTGTCTTGGAGATGTTGGTCTCCCTGATCCTCAACTGGTGGTAACCTGACCTCAGATCTATCTTGGAGAACACTATGGCATCCTGTAACTGGTAGAAGAGGTCATCAATCCTTGGTAGCGGATACTTGTTCTTGACGGTGACCCTATTCAGCTGTCGGTAGTCGACACAAAGTCACAGGATACCGTCCTTCTTCTTCACAAACAGCATAGGGGCTCCCCATGGGAATGCACTGGGCCTCACAAAACCCTTCTCCAACAAGTGCTGTAGCTGTGACTTGAGCTCTCGCAGCTCAAGCAGTGCCATCCGATACGGTGCAATAGAAATGAGGCTGGTCCCCGGTACCAATGAGATCTCAAACTCGATCTCACGCTCAGGCGGTAGTCCTGCAGCTCCTCTGGGAAAACATCGGGGTACTCGCAGACCACCGGGATACTCTAAAAGTCAGCCACGAGACTAGGCTCTACCACTACACAGGCCAAGAAGCCCTCACACCCCTGGCTCAAAAGCCTTGCTGCCCAAAGCGTGGAGATGCATCTGAAGCCTCCATCCATGGGCTGACCGTGAAACTCAAAAGGAGGCAACTCCGGAATGGAGAAGATGATCTTCCTCCTGAAATAGTCCACCAGGGTGTGATAGGCGGATAGCCAGTCCATCCCTAGGAGCACGCCAAAGTCTGCCATTTGGATCACAATCAGGTCAACAGGGAGGCTATGTCCCCCTATACTGACCTCGCAGTTCGTGTAGACCTCCTTGACTACAAATAACTAGCCACCTGGGCCTCTGATCACAAACGGATCCTCTAACAGTACACTACCCTACTTCAAACTGACGGCAAAACTCATAGCAATGAAGGAGTGGGTGGCACCGGAATCAAAAAGTACACACACTAATCTGCCAGAAACAGTAACCATACCTACCACCACAGAACCCGAATCCTGGCGTCTCTATGTGTTAGGGCTTTGATACGCCCTTGAGCTCTCAGTGCAGATGAAGCAACTACACTCTAGGTTAGGCGAACAACAGCTGACCAGTACCCTCCTCTTGACTGCTGTCCTCCCCCACGTGCCTGGTGACCATAACCACCAACTCGGCCTCTAGCACTTGGTGCAGGGAGCATCTACTGTGCTCTGGCCCTAGATGGGCAATCCCTCCTGATGTGGCCCGGCTGGCCACACTGGTAGCAGAGGGATACACGACCTCCTCCCTCAGTAAGTCCCTGCTGGCAATTGGGTGGGGGTTCAGTGTTGGCAACTGGCCCCTGTTTGGGGCCCCCAAAGGCCACTGGTAGCCCCGCAGAATGAGACAACTCTCTTACGGGCACCGTGTGCCTCCTCTCCTGACGGCCCTGAGAGTACTCTAGCTGGTAGGGCCTCTTCCATCCGTCGTCAGCGTCTCACGTGACTGGGTTGGTCTCCTTGTAAGTCACGGCTACCTCGACCACACGAGAGAAAGTGGGCAACTTCAGGGGTTTGACATACCCCCAAATCGTAGGTCGAAGCCCCTCCGTAAACCTCCACAGGTGCTCCTCCCCAGTAGACATAGCTGTCGAGGTGAAGCGTGACAGCTCCAGGAAACGAGTGCGGTACGCGGTAACCGTCATCATCCCCTAGCAGAGAGTGTCGAACTCTCACCTCCTCTAGTTCTGCTAGGTCTGTGGAAAGTATTGCTCGCAGAAGAGAGCCACGAACTGGTCCCACATCGACTCTCTCCCCTCTTGGCCTCTGACTGCCCAACACCACTTGTGTGCTGCGCTCTCCAGCTGGTACATGGCAAAGGTACACGACACTCTGCAGGAGGGCGAAGGGTGTCGAACACCTTCTCTATCTGCTCCAGCTAGTCCTCTGCCTCAAACGGGCTCTCATCCCCCTTGAAGGAGGGGGGCTTCAGCTTTTGAAACTATCCGAAAAGCTCGTGGTGTAGCTGCAATGGGGGAATGGGCATGCCTCCAGGCAAGGAGGCCTCATGCTCGGAAGTGTTAGAGTGTGGTGGGGGTGATGGAGGATCACCCCCTCCCCCTCCTGCTCGTCCGGCGTTGCGACGGTCTCTCTATCCCACCAAGGACTCCCCCTCCACGTCCTCAGAAAGAGGTGCCCAAGGAGGCTGGTGGAGCTCCTCTCGCACGATGACTCTAATCAACTGGAAGAGATCCTGGGCCTGAATGCCTAAGAGGAGAGGTGGGTCAACTGGTGTCTCAGATCCGGCACGTTCGCCCCTCCAACCTCGTCCACGGCCACAACCACGACCTGCCTCGGGAACTCCTCGACGAGGCATCTCCTGGAAGGAGATGCAAGAGATAGAACAAGAGTTGTCAATGATACCGGATTACATAGAGAAAAAGACTCAGAAATGAATATCAAAGCAATATGTTGTGGCAGCTATCCTAGTTATATGCATGTGAGTGGTTATTCTCGGACCAATTGGTTCATTTCTCGAGACGACCTTGCTCTGATACCATCTTGTTATGACCCGGTTCCTAGATCCCTACAAGACCTGAGACCGGTTCGCCTCGACTAATCCCAAGACCTTGTCATCCAATGAGAAATAACCAAAAGCAGAAAAATAATACTACATCTGCACATGCATTATAACTAGGCAGAAAGAATAAAATGAAACAATAAAGGAAAGTAGAGCAAATTGTCTCAAAATAGTACATGCCACCACAACAACAACAGCGGAAAGAAAATAGAAAGTAACAGGAATAGTAATTTAAAAGTCCATTACTCACAACTACAGCAGAAACAAAAGGGCTGCAAAGAAACTACTATGGCTTGGCTCGGTTGGGCCCAGCACCCTCTGTAACCGGAAACTCGGGCTGCTCAACTCCTGGTCCTGAACAGGGTTACGAGAAAGACAGAGTCAGCGAATGCTGAGTAAGGTGGTGTTTACATTATTTATGTGCAAGTAAAGTAAAACAAGCAACTAGGTTTTAATTCTCATTTTTATTTATTTCATCTATGTATTTCTAATTCATTTATTTTACAAAGGATCCAATTATTTCTTGATCTTGCTTGTTCCTCGTGGGAACGATCTTGGTTGCAGTCTTTTCCATGGAGTAGAAGGTACACGTGGTGCTCTCTTGGCTGAGAGAGTCCCCCACGGTAGTCCTACACCCAGTCAACCACCCTGAGGTCACTGTCGCGACGTAGCGGTGACTACGACACGCGTGATAAGCACGCGGGTAGCTACCCCGCACTGGCATGCGGTCAGTTGTTTCCACTAGTAGGTACGCCTAAGGTATAGCACGGAACAGTATAGGGCCTTGCCCTCTCAGAACAAGGGTCGCGCCACTCCACAATCGGCGTACCCACGTGCTACTACCCTGGTTTGCCCTGCGGGCCTAGCAAAGTCGGTGTAGGGTGGCTAGCTTAACCCCAGGCCCCGTAGGGTGACTAGCTCCCTCCTTACACTAGTAGCACGCCTCGATACCACGTACGTGAGGGCCAACAAGAGTCAGTGTAGAGTGGCCAATCCTAACCCTAGGTCTCAACCCAAGGGCAGCTAGCTCGCTCTACACTAAAAGGGACAGTTGCTCTCCTTGGTACCATGTACACAAGGGCCAGCTCACTTCCCGTCTATATTCTAGATTCCTTTCATACACAAGAGTTCTACTCATAATTCCCCATAGGGTTCATGCTCATATTCGTCTCATTTATCCATATTCAAATCTCATGTTTCATAACTCGTTCCTCATCCATATACAGGCAGCTCGCATTTTAACATATATCTCAAGTAAACAGAGTAGCTCAGCATCAGGCTCATACATTTCTACCCTAGGGTTCATTCCACATCCTAGAGTTTCAATCAATTTAATCTAAGCAATCATATTCTTTTTTCACATCTTAACAAATGAATTAAACCACTCTACCGGGTATCACGGGAGGAATGGGGGCCTGCACTGCAGATCTCGTCGTCTCCGCAGGCCCCGAACACGCCACCGGCTGGTAACCTGTACCAGTGACTACTTTACATTAGACGAGCTCAAAACAGTAGGTACTCAACACGAACACGTAGAGAAATTCAAGTGGAAAATAACAGTACTTCGTTTGCGGAAATTCGATTCCGTTTAGGTCCTAACGGGCTAGAAACATGGTTACTGTCCAAAATCAGACGTCTGGGACTAGTCCCAGACGTCTTAAAAGACATTAGATCTTACCTCTCACTTTCTGTGGCTATCTCAGACGTCCAGATGCCTTTGCAACCGTCTGAGGAGAGTTCCAGATGTCTCCCCTTCCTTCCAATCTTTTGGAAGGGCCATCAGACGTCTGTTGATGCATTCAAATGTCCAAAAGTGCTTGGAAAAGCACACCGTGTGCCTTCCCAATGCCCTTCACCTGTGTACAAAAGTTGCAAGCCCATTCTTATCCCAACATCTCCTGTGCTACAATTTGCATGGCAGGAAGTAGCGTAGGAAATACGTACCTCGCGTAATATTATGCTTTCAGACGTCCAGCTTCAGCTCCGGACGTCCTAATGCCTCACCAGACGTCTGGTCGATGCTCCAGACGTATGATACTAGAACTTTTCCAGTACCAGAACCCCCTTCGCGATGCTGCTCTCCTTGCAACACCGTTCGCAATGCTCCGCAACAGCTTCAGCAACTGAAAGAGCTGGGAGGTCGCCTCCTCGAGCCCCTCCTCCTCGTGCATGTGCCTGCCGCCGGCCGCGCGAGCTCCGTCGAGCTCCCCGAAGGTCCACTGACCTCCCTTCACAATCTTCCTCTCTCCCTCTCTTCCTCTCATTCTCCCTCGCTCACCCTCCCTCATGTAACTCTTGTTCTCCCTCACCACACCTGCACAAGGAAAATGGCTGGAGGTGGCAGTGGCTAGTGGTGAGGGGGTGAGGAGAAGAAGGTGTTGAGAAGGAAGGTTTAAATAGAGGGGGTTAGGGTTTAAGGGTGAGGGGTGTGGAGGAGAGAGAAGCTCTGCATGTCGCCCGTGCGCAAAGCATAAAGGAACGTACGAAAATTCCCACTTTCAGACGTTCGGGCCTGTGTCCAAACGTCTGACTGAAACTCCAGACGTCTTATCCAATTAAAAAGGCAATGGGTCATTTTAGGAATTGGGCTTGGTTGTGAGTGTTTATGTGAGTTGACATGAATTTAGTGTTACAACCTAATTTTTACAAGCATTCATGTAATGAAGGTATTTGTGAATTCAACTTGAATTGCTTAATATCCCATTTAAATTTCTTTGTCAGCTACTTGTTTCTTGTACAATCTGTCCAAACTAATAATTTTAATGAAATCACAGAAAAAATCAAGTTTAATTGTTCATATATGTTTCACATAGTGTGCTAAGTGTTTTGAGGTATTTAAACTAAATTTCCAGCCACTAGAATTGTTTTTAGGGCCTTAGGTTCTCTTTGAAACACCCTTCGAGGCCTTACTTTGTTGAACTTTGTAAATAAATAAAAACTATATAAAAATTCTAAAATAATAAAATAAATTTGTCTTGGTCAAGATAAGATATATTTTTAGGTTTGTACCAAGTTTTAAGGTATTATGAACTCTCAACTTGGTTAAATATACCAATCGACGATTCAGTATACTTTGGAACTTAATAAAAGAACTTAACATCGAAAACACCAAAAATAACTCTTTTTTCTCATATTTTTCTTTCTCTCTCTTCCCTTATCTCTACTATATATATAAAATCCATAAAAATCATAAAATACCAAAAAACTCCCAAAAATACCATATATACTATGTATATACTTGTACATATAACTTAAACCTAAGCTATATGTATATAGTATACAACATGTACATAATAATTATAAATAACTTATATATGTATTATAAATCTTGAATTAAGTATTTAGAATAATTTATTGTATATATAACTTTATTGTAATATTAGATATTAGCTTATATAACTTAAATATATAATAACTAAATAATTATACAAACATATTTAAATGTACATATCTGTACCCAATACTGTACATAAGTATTTATATTTGTATTATGTACCATATAATTCCTGTAATGTAATTTAATTATATATATACAGTAAATAATTAAGTTATTAAGTTAATTAGGTGATTTATTAAGTTAAAATAAAATAAATTAGTAATTTAAGTTAATATTGAGATAATTCAAAATGTATACTTGTAATATATTATAATAAGTATTTTCAACTTATTTAAACCATATTCATACTATATTATAGTATTTATAGGTTATTTATATGAAAAATCATCTAAAACATATATTTAATTGTAAATAAATTAAAATAAAGCCTCTAAAATATAATAAAAATCTGTAATAAATAATTTATTATGTATATTAACTCTGCATAAAGTCAATTTGGTGATTACTTAACTAATTTATACTTTAATTAATGAATTAAACTCTAATTTAATGTGTATAAACTATAGACTTTAGTTAATTTTAAATATATAATAAACTAACTTATTTTTGTAAAGTAACTATATAATTATGTAGCCCTATGTAAGGGATTTACAACCCTATAATTTAATGTTAATTTATCTTAAATTATGACTCTCAAATCGAGGGCCAAAATCACTCAATTAGACAACAGAAGCATGCATTGCAGCGTCGGCGCTTGTTTTAGTCCCGCATCGGTAGTTTACTGCCGCTCACACCATTATAAGACGTTTTTCTGCTTTAGCCTTCCTGGTCGTCAGGTGTCGGGCGCCCTCTTGTATACATACTCCTCTCTCCACTTACGAACATGAATATGGCATGAATAAATGGTGTGCGGTGTGTTGAGCCGGGGGCCATGCACTGTGCATGGGCCTGTGTGGGCCAGTAACGGGCATTGAACTGGAATTAATACACCTAATAACAACTAGGGTGGCCCTAGTAGAGGTCTGGTCCCACCTAGAAATGAGTGCTGGGTATCCCTTGAAAAGGCTGCCTACCCACTAAACCAATTTTTGAATCAGTTGAGAAGAGAAGAACCAGTCTGAATCGGCTAAGAGAGGAGAGTGAGAAGATTAGCAACTAAGTGTTAGAGCTCCTGTTCCTTGTGTGTCCCTTTGTGAGAGTTGTGTTTGTGTGTGTTGAGTGCATGAGCTATATGTGTGTCAGTGCGTGTGTGTATATATGTGTGTCTATATATATATATATAAAGCGTATAATAAGTATAAGTATAAATACTATAATATAATGTAAACAAATAATGAATACTGTAAATAATATAGTATAGTGTATATAAGTGTATATAGAGTAGGCTGTTTAAGCTCTTATATGTATATATTTAATATTAGAGCTTTAGTGACAAACTTATCCGTCACTGTAGATAGCCATATATGTTAGTATATATAGTTATTTTACCTTATATATATAATTTTACTAAAGTTTTAGCGACACTTATATATATAGGTTACTGTATATATTATATATGTTACTATAGATATTAGTATGCTATAATAACTTAGTATAGTAGCTATTACTAACTATTTTTGTACATATACTTAGGTATTAACTATATTAGTTGTAAATAATTAACATAGAGTAGTTATACTTAATCTTTCATGCTTGCTTATGTATAAATGTTTCCAAGAATTGTAATGTGTTTTAATTCATTCTTCTGTACATAATTAACCAAATTCTTTTATTTGTTGATTCTTTCATTCATTTTTATAAATAAAATCAACATTTTTGGAATAAAAGAATGTTTTTAGACTTAGAGGGTAATATATATCAATAATTATCTCCCAGTGAATGACCTGGAATAAATCAATAAAAATTAAGTATATAAATAAAATTAATACGACATCGGTTTGTATTTGTAACATATACTACCAAAACGACATTTTAAAACCCCATTTTAGTGGAACCAGTTGTCAATAATCATCCTCCCTTAGTGGTGTGTACTATTGTCTAATTAGAGCATCGGTGTGATCATCGATTCAAGTAAAATGCAAGGGAATTTGCTAATTAGAGGTGCATTTAGCCTCTCAATAGGTGTATGACTTATCATCATTGTTACGACCCGATCCTAAATCTCTACAGGACCCAAGACCAACTTGCCTTGACTAATCCTAAGATCCAGTCATCCAATGAGAAATAACCAAATAACATGCATCAATCCATCTACCACACAAGTACAATAGCTAAGCAGAAGGAAATTGGCACAAAAGGAGAAACAGAACAGTAATACTAAAATATTACATGCCTCCAAGAACAAGAATACAGCCATCACAACAAAACTAGTACAGATAGAGAACATAACGGAAAAGTACTAAAAATCTAACTATAGGAACTCACTAGAACTAGCAGTAGAAACTATAGTTGGGCTCGACTAGGCCCAACGTCCTCAGCAGTCAGTGGCTCGGGCTGCTCAAATCCCTGACCTGTACAAAGTTATATATCTGGGGTCAGCTAAGGCAGAGTAGAGTGGTGGCTAAAACGTAACATGCATTTAACAAGTAGCTTAACATATTACTTTCCGATCCAAATTATCTTATAACGGTTTTCTGTGTAGAGATCTCTAATCAGGGTCCATCATATTACTTAATCTTCTTGTTCCCTAAAGGAACGATTTTGCTTGCAGTTTTCCCGTGATGTAGGATGCACACATGGCACTCTCCTGGCCAAGAGAGTCCCTCCGTGGTAGTCCTACACCCAGTCTACCACCCCGAGGTCATGGTCATGACATAGTAGTGAGTACAACACACGTGATAAGCGTGCAGGTAGCTACCCCGCACTGGCACGCGGTCAGTCATTTCTGCTAGTGGGTACACCCAAACGTACAGTACGGAACAGCATAGGGCCTTGCCCTCTCAGAATAGAACAGGGATCTCGCCCCTCCACAGTCCGCGTACCCTTGTTCGACTATCCCGGTTTGCCCAACGGTTAACAAGAGTCGGTGTAGGGTGGCCATGCCTAACCCCGGGCCCCCTGGGGCGCCTAGCTCCCCCTACACTAAGTAGCTCACCTTGGTACCACATACACAAGGGCCAACAGGAGTCGACGTAGACTAGCCAAACTCACCTCGGGGCTCAATCCAAGGGCGACAAGCTCCCCTCTACACTACAAGGGATAGTTGCTCTCTTTGGTACTACATACATGAAGGTCAGCTCATTTCCCTTAACAGCCGCCCGTGGGCGGCAGTTCCAGAACCATCCGATTCTCCATGCTACCGTATTCTTGTCTCATTTTATATTCCTCGTAGGGTTTTTACAAGACTTTCCCTTTATCCAGTTTAATATATACAGAATAGGCAGCTCAATCATAGTGCAAGTTTGTTCGTAATGTGGTTCATTGAAGATAATGCAGACAACTCAATTATTCACATGCACTTTTCTCTAGCTCTAGTGTTCGTATCACAACCTAGGGTTCAATTGGAGGGCTGTATTCTAGAGCATACATTTATTTCTTCCTAGGATTCATCTCACATCCTAGGTTTTAAATAATTGCATGGATTTTATTTAACTTAAAGAATTAGTTAGAACTACTTTACCAGGATAACCAGGTGGAATGGGGGCTCGTACAGCAGCTCCCGATGTCTCCGTAGGTCCCATACAATCGACGAATTGGAGACCTAAGACATGGATTGACAGGTCAAAAAGGGTTCAAGTGCTACAAACTAGGTACCATTACATGGAGAACAACGTATGAGAAACAAAGACGTTTTATTTACAGAAAACCAACATCGTTTGGGCCTTGTACAGGCCTAAAAACATGAGATCTGTCGGAAATCAGACATCTGCGACAGATCCTAGACGTCTCAAACCAACTCGCAGGCATACCTCTCTCGAGGCACCTCTATCGTACGTCTAGAATGCAGTGCTGACATCTGGGGGTTCCGTCAGATGTATGGAGATGCTCCTGCACGTCTGAAACTACCTCGATCCTCGCTCTGCCGCACCTCCCAACCTCTAACACATGCATACGCATTGTCAAGACACAATAGATAAATAAGGGAAAAAGTAAATCTCTACCAGACGTCTCATAATACCTTCGGACGTCCTCCCCGACGTCTAGAGGTCACTCCAGACGTCTGATTCAGCAGAAAAATGACTTCCGTAGAATCACTCTAGGCTCTCCTCGTCGCAGATGCTACAGTAGAGCAACACGGCGGCCTTCGCTCTTGCGCTCAGACCCGCTCTCCGCTTGCTCTCTCTCCGGCTCCCTACTCTCCTCTCGCTCGACTGTGATGGTGTAAGACTGAGAGGAGGAGGAGGGGGGTTTATAAAGGGAGAGGGGGTAAGGGGAGAGGTGTGGGCATCGCAGGGAGTGGTGCGAGACGCAAGTGATTGTCATCATAGGGGAAGGAGCAGTGAGGCATGAGGAGTGGGCGAGGGAGTGGCGTGCACATGATATGCATGGAAAAAAAAAGTATTTTCAGATGTCTGGCTTTCTCTCCAGACGTCTGGACTGATGTCTAGGGAACATGCTAGACGTCTTAAGGGATTACAAGGTGACGGGTCATTTCAATATAACAAACTAAAAGGAAGCTTCGTCCCTGAAACTTGAACTAACAAAGGTGCCAAAAATAACGTAGCAGCGTATAACAAACTTAAAGAGGACTTGAGGTAGGTCTGAAGAGACATACCCTCGAAAAGTTCCGGGTACTGTTCTCGCATTGCCGCCTCAGGCTCCCAGGTCGCCTCCTCGTATCGCTGGCTTCTCCAAAGGACCTTAACCACAGGTACCTCCTTCCATCTCAGACTTCGAACGGCTTTGTCTAGTATCTGTAGCGGCTTCTCAGGATAGGTCAAGTCATCTCCCACCTCGATGTTTAAAGACCCATCCTGCTTTTAACCTTTTAAGATGTCTAGAGTGTCAGTCAGACATCTGTCCAGATGTCTGGACCCTTTCCCAGACGTCCGAAACTTAGATTTTTGTATGCCTTCTACGTTCTATCTGCGGGCGGCGCGCAAGACTCTTTTCTCCCTTTCTCTTTCCTCCTTCCCCCTACAGAACCCTAGCCGCAGCCTTATAAAGGGCCACCCCCTTCCTCTCCTCTCCACTCCACCACTACCACCTCACCCCACTTCCACTGCCGTGAGCGAGGGAGAGAGAGAGAGAGAGCGTGAGAGTGCGAAGGAGGGTGCATGAAAAGGAGGAGGAGGCCAAGGCCGAGAGCTTCGCAGAAGCTCGTCGAAAGCTTGCACGACCATCGCAGCACGTGCGAAAGGAGGAGGGCATTGGAGTGTCGTCCTTGACCACCTACAGCAGCTGAAGCTACGGCGAAGAGAGGCGAGATGCGGAGGAGCACGGCGAGAAGCTCAGGAGCGTAGTCTGATACTGGAATTTTTCCAGTATCAAACATCCGGAGTGTCTTCCAGATGACCGGCTGGACGTCTGGCATCAACACCAAAAGTTTGAAAGCATTTGTATTGCGAAGGTACGTCTTCTTCGCGGTTACGGACATGCAAGCTGCACCACAAACGACCTTGTTGGGTTAAAAATGGGGTGCTGCTCTGTCGTGCACAGGAGCAGCCTTGGGAAGGTGCGCGGAATGCCTTTCCACGCACTTTTGGATGTCTAGACAGCTTATCAAACGACCGGAGGCATTTCCAGACGACCAGAGGATGGGTCAAACATCTGGAACTATTTTCAGACGATCTCGGGGGAGTCCCAGATGCCTAAGGCCACTGTAGAAGCTTGAGGTGAGTCTCTGTGACTTTTAAGACATCTTAACTTGTTTCTAGATGTCTAATTTTGGTCTACAGACACATTTTTGACCCATTTGGGGTCCGATCGGGATCCGTTTTGCGCAAACGAAGTATCTGTGGTTTCCTTGTGAGTTCCTCTACGTATTAGAAACCTTTATACACAGTTCTAAACCTTCCATTATGATGTGCACTTTGGTATAGGACTTAGATATGCTACGTGTCGGGGGCTCGCAGAGGTGCCCGAGTCTGCGGTTCGAGCCCTCAGTACTCCCGAATTGTCTGGTAGAGTGGTCCACCCCTGTTATATTTATTAAATATGAATGCATCTATGAAAATTAGACAACTAGAAACCTAGGATGTGGCATGAACCCTAGGACAAGAAATGGTCAAACCAATTCCTTGCGTAATTGAAATTGTATATATATGAATGAGCTAAATTGTTAGCCACTGTCTGTAAATAAATACGAGCTACCTGTTAGAATATGAGCTTCCTGAGATAACTAAATAGTTACCTGTGATATCACTTGTTTCATCTGTTAAATTGTGGAAATACGAGCTACCTATGTATAAACGAGAACTGAATTGTGAATGATGAAACCTGGATTGGAATAATATGGTGAACATGAGCATGAACCCTTCGGGGAGTTAGGAGTAGATCTCTTGTGGCTAGATGGAAAAGCTTGGAATGTGGACAGGAAGTGTGCTGGCCCTTGAGTAAATGGTACCAAGGAGAGCGACTGTCCCCTTTTAGTGTAGAGCGGAGCTAGCCACCCTTGGGTTGGGACCCAGGGTTTGGATTGGCCACTCTACACTGACTTCTATTGGCCCTGGCGTACACGGTACCGAGGCGAGCTACTAGTGTAGGGAGGGAGCTAGCCACCCCACGAGGCCCGAGGTTCAGCTAGCCACCTTACACTGACTTGTTAGGCCCTCTAGGCAAATTGGGGTAGTCAGACGAGGGTGCGCAGACTATGGAGGGGCGAGACCCCTATTTGGTTCTAAGTGGCTAGACCCCTATTTTTGAGAGGGCTAGGCTCTATACTATTCCGTGCTGTACTTTGGGCGTACCCGCTAGCGGAAACGACTAACCGCGTGTCAGTGCAGGGTAGCTACCCGTGCACTTATCGTGCGTGTCGTAGTCACCGCTACGTCTGTCAGTGACCTCGAGGTGGTTGACTGGGTGTAGGACTACCACTGGGGACTCTCCTGGCCAGGAGAGCACCACGTGTACCTTCTACTCTTCGGAAAACACTGCAATCAAGATCGTTCCCATGATGAATATGCAAGATCAAGAAAGAAATATGAATGTTAACCAAATGGGGTGAAAAGAATTACTTGTAAAATAAAATAACTCGGAAAGATAAATAACCAATCACGTGCATGTAACTGGGGTAACACCACAACACATTGCTTGACATCAGTTCTGAGTCCCTTTTCGCAGAGGTTCGATAGAGTTGACCTCTTTTGTTTTGTCTTCTGCATCTCCTTACAGGAGATGCCTCGTCAAGGAGTTCTCGAGGCAGGCTGCGGACACGGCCGAGGACGAGGTCGGAGGGGCGGACGTGCTGGGCCTGAGGTGCCAGTTGACCTGCCACTTCTCCCGGGCATTCAGGCCCAAGACCTCGCCCAGCTGATCAGAGACAGTGTCAGAGGAGCTCCACCAGCCTCCATGGGCACCTCTCCCTGAGGGCATGGAGGGGGAGTCCTCGATGGGATAGAGAGGCCACCGCATCACCGGACGAGCAGGAGGGGGAGGGGGTGGTCCTCCACCGTCCCCACCACACTCTGACACTTTCGAGCACGAGCCCTCCTTGCCTAGAGGTGTGCCCGTTCCCCCACTGCAGCTGCACCATGATCTTTTCGGACAATTCCGGAAGCTGAAGCCCCCCTCCTTCAAGGGGGATGAGGACTCATCTAAGGTAGAGGACTAGCTGGAGTAGATAAAGAAGGTGTTTGACACCCTTTGCCCCCCTGCGGAGTGCCACGTGGCCTTTGCCACGTATCAGCTAGAGAGTGCAGCACACAGGTGGTGGAGGACAGTCAGAGACCAAGAGAGGGGAGAGCCGACATGGGACCAGTTCGTGACCCTCTTCTGCGAGTAGTACTTCCCGCAGACTTGGCAAGACCAGAGGAGGCAGGAGTTCCACACTGTCCGCCAAGGGATGATGACTGTTAGCGCGTATCACACGCGCTTCCTGCAGGTGTCAAGTTTTGCTTCGACAGCCGTGGCTACAGAGGAGGAGCGCTTATGGAGGTTCACTGAGGGGCTCTGCCCTGCTATTCAGGGGTATGTCAAACCCCTAAAGCTACCCACCTTCTCGAGAGTGGTGGAGGCAGCCATGACATACGAGGAGACCAACCCGGCTGCACGAGACACCAACAGTGGATGAAAGAGGCCCTACGAACCAGAGTACTCTCAGGGCCGTTAAGAGAGGAGGCACGCGGCACTCGCAGGAGAGCTGTCTCATTTCGCTGGGTCGTCAGTGGCCTTTGGGGCCCCAGACAGGGGCCAGCTGCCAGCACTAGACCCCCGCCCAGCCATCAACAGGGACCTACCGAGGGAGGGAGCCGAGTTCACCTCTGCTACCAGTGTGGCCAGCCGGGCCACATCAGGAGGGACTGCCCATCTTGGGCTGGAGCACAGCAGATGCTCCCCGCACCGAGTGCTGGAGGCTGAGCTAGTGGTCGTGGTTCCCAGGTATGTGGGGGAGGGCAATAGTCACGAGGAGGGTACCGACCAGTAGCTGCTCGCCCGACCCAGAGTGTGGCTGCTTCTTCTGCATCAAGGGCTAAGGGGTGTATCAATGCCCTGACACACAGAGACGCCAGGGCTTCCGGTTAGTGGTGGCAGGTATGGTTACAGTTTCTGATAGATTAGTTTACGTGCTTTTTGATTCCGGCGCCATACACTCTTTTGTCGTTGAGAGTTTTGCTGTCAGTTTGGGACAGGACAGTGTATTTTTAGAAGATCCGTTTGTGATCAAAGGCCCAGGTGGCCAACTATTTGTAGCTGAGGAGGTCTACACGGACTGTGAGGTCAGTATAGGGGGGACCGCCTCCCTGCTGACCTAATTGTGATACCAATGGAGGATTTTGGCATGGTTGTCCGCCTACCACGCCTTGGTGGACTATTTCGGGAGGAAGATCGTCTTCTCCATGTCGGAGATGCCTTCCTTTGAGTTTCACGAACAAATGGTGGACGAAGGTTTCAGGTGCATATCTGCGCTTCGGGCAGCAAGCTTTTGAGCCAGGGGTGTGAGGGCTTTCTAGCCTGTGTAGTAGTAGCACCTAGCCCCGTGGCTAACTTTTAGAGCATTCCGGTGGTTTATGAGTACCCCAACCTATTTCCAGAGGAGCAACCAGGACTACCGCCAGAGCATAAGATCGAGTTTGAGATCTCACTGGTACCGGGGACTAGCCCCATTTTTACTGCACCATACTGGATGGCACCACTTGAGCTGCGAGAGCTCAAGTCACAGCTACAGGACCTGCTGGAGAAGGGCTTTGTGAGGCCCAGTGCATTCCTGTGGGGAGCTCTTGTGCTATTTGTGAAGAAGAAGGATGGTACCCTGCGACTTTGTGTTGACTACAGACAGCTGAATAGGGTCACCATCAAGAACAAGTATCCACTGCCGAGGATTGATGACCTTTTTGACCAGTTGCGAGATGCCACAGTATTCTCCAAGATAGATTTGAGGTTAGGCTACCACTAGTTGAGGATCAGGGAGACCGACATCTCCAAGATAGCTTTTCGTACCTGGTACGAACACTACGAGTTCTTGGTCATACCGTTTGGGCTGACCAATGCCCTGCTACTTTTATGGATTTGATGAATCGGGTTTTCAGACCGTATTTGGATCAGTTTGTGGTGGTATTCATCAATGACGTGCTCGTTTACTCGCAGGATCGAGCACAGCACGGATAGCATCTACGGATGATTTCAGACACTTTGAGATGGCGCAGGCTGTATGCCAAGTATAGCAATTGCGAGTTTTGGTTGAGGCAGGTGACTTTCTTAGTCCACGTGATCTCAGGGGATGGTTTGGCTGTGGATCTAGCCAAGGTTGAGGCCGTACTCAGGTGGGAGAGGCCACGTACAGCGACAGAGAAACACAACTTTTTGGGACTGGCAGGTTACTATAGACGGTTTATCAGGGGATTCTCGTAGATTGCGGATCCTATGACAAAGTTGACCTGGAAGGATGTGCCCTTTACCTGGACAGATGCTTGTGAGGCATGTTTTCAAGAGTTGAAGGAGAGACTGACTTCAGCTCCTGTGCTTACCATCTCGAACTGCAATGGCGATTTTGTGGTCTACACGAACGCTTCGTTGCAGGGGTTAAGGGGTGTGCTCATGCAGCGACGTCACGTTGTTGCTTACTCTTCACAACAACTGAAGCCCCATGAGCATAGTTACCCTACCCATGATTTAGAGCTGGCAGCTGTTGTCTTCGCGCCGAAGACATGGAGGCACTACATTTACGGTGAGACTTTTGATATTTTCACAGATCATAAGAGCCTCAGGTACTTGTTTGACCAGAAGGAGCTTAACATGAGATAGAGATGTTGGTTAGAGCTCCTGAAGGACTATGACTGCAGCATCTCCTACCATCCGAGGAAGGCCAACGGGGTGGCTGACGCCTTGAGTCGGAAGGCACCCACCCACTTGGCTAGTCTACAAGCACAGAGTTGGAGATTTATGGAAGAGTTGGGCAGTTGGCGACCCCGAGAGTCACCGGGGTATTGTGGGGCAGTGTCGGTGACATGACAAACGCGACCAGAGTTGATAGATCGCATCATCGTAGGACAAATGACAGATCCGTACCAATAGACGTTGCGAGATAGAGTGCTGTCAGGGGACCCAGGAGACTTTTCTTTTACAAACGTGGTGCTGCGCATGAGGGGATGCTTGTGCGTTCCCAGGGACAAGGAGTTGTTGAGAGAGCTCCTGACGAAGGCGCATAGGTCCAGGTTCACCATACATCCCACGAATACAAAGATGTATCATGATCTGAGGTGAGACTTTTGGTGGAGAGGGATGAAGCGGGATGTGGGTGAGTTCGTGCAGCAGTGTTTGGTGTGCCAGCAGGTGAAGGCTGAGCACCAGAGGCCTACTGGGCCGTTGTAGCCACTTCCTATGCCATAGTGGAAGTGGAAGAGCATCACCATGGACTTGGTGGTGGGTCTACCCATTACCCAGCGAGGACACGACGCAATATGGGTGATAGTGGACAGATTGACGAAGACGGCACATTTCCTGCCGATCCGAGTCACCTTGGGACCAGTACAGTTGGCAGAGAGGTACATTCGTGATGTAGTACGCCTGCACGGAGTTCTGCGTGAGATTGTCTCCAACCGGGATACCTGTTTTACTTCTCAGTTTTGGGCTGAGTTTCAGCAGGCTTTGGGGACACGGCTGAGGTTCAATACAGCGTACCACCCCCAGACGGACAGACAGTCAGAGCGTACTATACAGACACTTGAGGATCTTTACATGCCTGTGTATTAGACTAGAGAGGCTCTTGGGATGAGCATTTACCCCTTGCAGAGTTTGTATATAATAACAGTTATCACTTGAGCATCGGCATGGCACCTTACGAGGCTCTGTACGGACGGAGGTGTACTATGCCCTTGAGTTGGGTCGAGGTGGGGACCAAGTGGGAGGTTGGCCTCAGGCTGATCCGGCAGAGTCAG
Organism: Thalassia testudinum; assembly: GCA_037157565.1. NCBI lineage: Eukaryota > Viridiplantae > Streptophyta > Magnoliopsida > Alismatales > Hydrocharitaceae > Thalassia > Thalassia testudinum. The sequence goes on from JAZHRO010000036.1 coordinate 143,575,302, forward strand.
GAGGTGATAGAGTAGTTCCATAGAGGACTCCGCACCGTCAAGAGTAGGCAGAAGAGTTATGCTGACCGAAAATGCAGAGAGGTGTAGTTCGAGGTTGGGGATCACGTCTTCCTCCGCATTTCTCCCATGAAGGGCCTACAGCGTTTTGGGGTGAAGGAGAAGCTTGCACCGAGGTTTGTGGGGCCCTTTGAGGTCTTGGAGCAAGTAGGACCCGTTGCTTACCAGCTTGCCCTTCCTCCCCAGCTTTCTGGAGTGCACGACATGTTCGATGTGTCCAACCTCAGGAAATACGTCGCCGATCCCAGTCATGTTCTAAGCCACGAGAGTGTCGAGGTGGGTGATGACCTGACCTACACCGAGAGACCAGTGCAGATACTAAACAGAGCTATCCGGAGTCTGAGACAGAAGTAGGTACCTCTGGTGAAGGTTTTGTGGAGAAGCCAGCGATACAAGGAGGCTACCTGAGAGCCTGAGGCGGTGATGCGAGAGCGGTACCCAAAGCTTTTCGAGGGTACGTCTTTTCGGATCGACTTCGGTCCTCTTTAAGTTTGTTATGCATTTTATATTCCTCTTTCGCACCCTACCTAGATCAAGTTTCAGGGACGAAACTTCCTTTAAGTTTGTTATGTTGTAAAGACCCGTCCTGCTTTTAGCCTTTTAAGATGTCTGGAGTGTCAGTCAGACGTCTATCCAAACATCTAGACCCTTTCCCAGACGTCTGGAACTTAAATTTTTGTACGCCTTCTACGTTCTGCGCGTGGGCGGCATGCAGAACTCTTTTCTCTCTTTCCCTCTCCTCCCCCTATAGAACCCTAGCCGCAGCCTTATAAAGGGTCACCCCCTTCCTCTCCTCTCCACTCCTCCACTACCACCTCACCCTACTTCCACTGCCGTGAGCGAGGGTGAGCGAGAGAGAGAGCATGAGAGCGAGTAGGAGGGTGCGTGAGAAGGAGGAGGAGGCCGAGGTCGAGAGCTTCGCGGAAGCTCGTCAGAAGGTAGCACGGCCACAGCAACGTGTGCGGGAGGAGGAGGGCGTTGAAGCGTCGTCCTCGACCACCTGCAACAACTGGAGCTGCGGCAGAGCAAGGGGAGATGCAACGGAGCACGGCGAGAACCTTAGGAGCACGATCTGATACTAGAATTTTTCTAGTATCAAACGTCTGGAGTGCCTTTCGGACGACCGGCTGGACGTCTAGCGTCAACACCAGAAGTCTGAAAGCATTTGTATTGCGAAGGTAAGTCTTCTTCGCAGTTACAGCCACGCAAGCCGCACCTCAGACAATCCTGTTGGGTTAAAAATAGGTTGCTGCTCTGTCGTGCATAGGAGCAGCCTTGGGAAGGTGCGCAGAATGCCTTTCCACACACTTTCGGACATCTGGATAGCTTGTCAGACGACCAGAGGCATTTCCAGACGACCGGAGGACTGGTTAAACATCTGGAACTATTTTCAGACGATCGCAGGGGAGTCCTGGTCGTTTGAGGCCACTGCAGAAGCTTGAGGTGAGTCTCTGTGACTTTTAAGACGTCTGGACATGTTTCCAGACGTTTGATTTTGGTCAACATACACATTTTTGACCTGTTTGGGATCCGATCGGTATCTGTTTTACGCAATCGAAGTATCTGTGGTTTCCTTGTGAGTTCCTCTACATATTAGAAACCTTTATGCATTGTTCTGAACCTTCCGTTGTGATGTGTTCGTTGGTATAGGACTCGATATGTTGCGTGTCGGGGGCTCGTAGAGGCACCCGAATATGCGGTTCAAGCCCCAGTACTCCGAAATTGTCTGGTCCACCCCTGTCATACTTATTAAATATGAATGCATCTATGAAAATTAAACAACTGGAAACCTAGGATGTGGCATGAACCCTAGGACAAGAAATGGTCGAACCAATTGTTTGCGTAATTGAAATTGTATATATATGAATGAGCTAAATTGTTAACCACTGTCTGTAAATAAATACAAGTTGCCTGTTAGAATATAAGCTGCCTGAGATAACTAAGCAGTTACCTATGATATCACTTGTTTTATGTGTTAAATTATGGAAATACAAGCTGCCTGTGTATAAACGAGAACTGAATTGTGAATGATGAAACCTGGTTTGGAATAATATGGTGAACATGAGCATGAACCCTACAGGGAGTTAGGAGTAGAGCTCTTGTGGCTAGATCGAAAAGCCTGGAATGTGGACAGGAAGTGTGCTGGCCCTTGAGTATGTGGTGCCAAGGAGAGCGACTGTCCCCTTTTAGTGTAGAGCGGAGCTAGCCGCCCTTGGGTTGGGACCTGGGGTTAGGATTGGCCACTCTACACCGACTTCTGTTGGCCCTCACGTACACAATACCGAGGTGAGCTTCTAGTTTAGGGAGGGAGCTAGCCACCCCATGGGGCTCGGGGTTCAGCTAGCCACCCTACACCGACTTGTTAGGCCCTCTAGGCAAACCGAGGTAGTCAGACAAGGGTGAGCGAACTGTAGAGGGGCAAGACCCCTGTTTGGTTTAAGGGGCTAGACCCCTGTTTCTAAGAGGGCTAGGCCCTATACTGTTCCGTGCTGTACTTTGGGCGTACCCGCTACCGGAAATGACTGATCGCGTGTTAGTGCGGGTAGCTACCCATGCGCTTATCACACGTGCCGTAGTCACCGTTACGTCTGTCAGTGACCTCAAGGTGGTTGACTGGGTGTATGACTACCACGGGGGACTCTCCCGACCAGGAGAGCACAAGTGTACCTTCTACTCTTTGAAAAAGACTGCAATCAAGATCGTTCCCACGAGGAACATGCAAAATCAAGAAAGAAATATGAATGTTAACCAAATCGGGTGAAAAGGAATTACTTGTAAAATAAAATAACTCTGAAAGATAAATAAACTTGCTACTTTTACTGCTTTAGATAATATGGTTACCACTCTACTAAGCGTTCGCTAACTCCGTCTTTTTATAACATTGTTCAGGTCCAGGAGTTGAGCAGCCCGAGCTACCGGCTGCGGAGGGTGCTGGGCCCAGTCGAGCCCAGTCGTAGTTTCAATACTTTTTGTTTTACTCTCTTTACTGCTATAGTGAGTTCAGACTTTTTGCTACTGTTTCTGTTACTATTGCTTTCGTTCCGTTTTTCCTATTGTTGTGGTGGTATGTATTGAATTAGCAGCTACTACTTTCCTTTTCTACTTGTACGCTTTTACTACTTAGTTACATTGCATATGTGAATGTGGTTTATTTTCCTCATTTTCGGTTATTTCTTGTTGGACGACTGGGTCTTGGGATTAGTCGAGGCAAGTCGGTCTCAGGTCCTATAGGGATTCGAGAATCGGGTCGTAACAGATGCTCTCGTGGCCAAGGACATGCTGGTATCGGCGATATATCTCTTGAGGTTGGAAACGTGAAACACGTCGTGCACGCCAGAGAGCTAGGGAGGAAGGGCAAGCTGATAAGCAACGGGTCCTACCCGTTCTAAGACCTCAAAAGGCCCCACAAATCTCGGTGCAAGCTTCCCTCTCACCCCAATCCTCTGCAAACCCTTCATGGGCGAAACACGGAGGAAGACGTAATCCCCAACCTCAAATTTTACCTCCCTACGCTTCATATCAGCGTAGCTCTTCTACCTGCTCCAGACAGTATGCAGTCGTTGATGGATCTGCTCGATCACCTCCTGACTCTGGCGTATCAGCCAAGGACCAACCTCCCACTTGGTCCCCACCTCAACCCAACTCAAGGGAGTCGTACACTTCCTCCTATGCAGACCCTCATACGGTGCCATGCCAATGCTTGAGTGATAACTGTTGTTGTATGCGAATTCTGCCAGGGGCAAATGCTCCTCCTAGGAACCTCTCTAGTCTAGTATGCAATCGTGTAGAAGGTCCTCAAGGGTCTGAATGGTGCACTCCGACTATCCGTCTGTCTGGGGGTGATAAGCTGTACTAAATTTCAGATGAGTCCCCAAAGCCCTCTGAAATTCCACCTAGAACTGGGAAGTGAAACAAGTGTCTCTGTCTAAAATAATCTCACGAGGGACCCTGTGAAGGCGCACCACATCTCTGACGTATCGCTCCGCCAACTGTGCGGGTCCGAATGTGACTCGGATTGGCAGAAACCGTGTCGTCTTTGCCAATCTGTCTATTATCACCCAGACTGCATCGTGTCCCCGCTGTGTCACAGGTAATCCTACTACCAGGTCCATAGTGATACTCTCCCACTTCCATTCTGGCACGGGAAGTGGCTGCAATGGCCCTGCAGGCCTCTAGTGTTCGGCCTTCACCTGCTGGCATATCAGATACTGCTGAACGAAAAGACCAACATCCCACTTCATGACCCTCCACCAGAAATCACGTCGTAGATTGTGATACATCTTTGTGTTCTCGGGATGTATGGTAAATCTGGATCCGTGTGCCTCAGTCAGGAGCCCCCTCAACAGCTCCTCGTCTCTAGGAACGCACAAGCGTCCCCTCATATGCAGGACTCCGTCAATGAATGAGAACTCTCCTGGGCTCCCTGCCAATACTTGGTCTCGCTATGCCCGTAGGTATGGGTTCGTCATCTATCCAATCACGATGCGATCCATCGGCTCAGGTCATGTCTGCCTCACCACTGTCACTGCCCTGCAGTACCCCTCTGACTCCCGGGGTCGCCAGCTCCTCAACTCCTCCATGAGTTTCCAACTCTATGCTCATAAGCAAGCCAAGTGGTTAGGCGCCTTCCGACTCAAGGCACCAGCCACCACATTGGCCTTCCCTGGGTGGTAGGAGATGCTGCAATCATAGTCTTTCAGGAGCTCTAACCAATGTCTCTGGTTAAACAAATATCGGAGGCTCTTATGGTCAGTGAAAATCTCAAACATCTCTCCATACAAGTAATGCCTCCAGGTCTTCAGTGCGAGGACAACTGCCGCCAATTCCAAGTCATGGGTGGGGTAGTTGTGCTCATGGGGCTTCAGTTGTCATGAAACGTAGGCGACAACATGACCCCGCTGCACGAACACACCCCCCAACCCCTGCAACGGGGCGTTTGTGTAGACGAATCCACCACCGCTATCAGAGATGGTGAGTACAGGAGCTGAGGTCAACCTCCCCTTTAGCTCCTAGAAGCAAGACTCACACTCGTCTGTCCAAGAGAAGCGTACGTCCTTTTGGGTCAACTGAGTCAAAAGACGTGCGAGAATCCTCAGATAAACCGTCTATAGTAACCAACCAATCCCAGGAAACTACGAATCTCTATCACCGTACGCGACCTCTCCCACCTAAGTACTGCCTTTACTTTGGCTGGATCCACAGCCAATCCATCCTCTGAGATCACATGGCCTAAGAAGGTGACCTGTCTCAACCAGAACTCGCACTTGCTGTACTTGGCGTACAGCCTGTGCCATCGCAAAGTATCCAAGACCATGTGGAGATGCCACTCATGCTGTGTCTGATCTCGGGAGTAGATGAGTACGTCGTCAATGAAAACCACCATGAACTGATCCAGGTACAGCCGGAAGATGCGGTTCATCAGGTCCATGAAAGTGGCAAGGGAGTTGGTCAGCCCAAACGGCATGACTAAGAACTCATAGTGACCATACCGCGTGCGAAAGGCTATCTTGAAGACGTCGGTCTCCCTAATCCTCAGCTGATGGCAGCCCGATCTCAGATCTATCTTGGAGAATACCGTGGCATCTCTCAGCTGGTCGAAGAGGTCATCTATGCACGGCAATGAGTACTTGTTCTTGACGGTGACTCGGTTCAGCTATCTGTAATCGATGCACAGCCGAAGAGTATCGTCCTTCTTCTTCACAAACAGGATGGGGGCTCCCCACGGGGAGGCACTAGGCCTCACGAAGCCCTTCTCTAGCAGTTCCTGTAGCTATGACTTAAGCTCCCACAGCTCAAGCGGGGCCATCTGATACAGTGCAGTAGAAATGGGGTCAGTCCCTGGTACCAGTAAGATCTCAAATTCGATCTCACGCTCAGGTGGCAGTCCTGGCAGCTCCTCTAGAAAAACGTCAGGGTACTCACGAACCACTAGAATACTCTGTAAGTTGACCACAAGGTCGGGCTCTGGTAGGATTTAAGCAAGAAAGCCCTCGCACCCCTGGCTCAGTAGCTTTGCTGCCTGAAGCACGGAGATACATCTAAATCCTCCATCTACTGGCTGGCCGTGGAACTCGAAGGGAGGCAACTGTGGTATGGAGAAAATAATCTTCCTCCCGAAATAGTATACAACAGCATGATAAGCGGCTAACCAATCCATCCCCAAAATCACACCAAAGTCCTCTATTGGGATCATGATCAGGTCTATCGGAAGACTGTGTCCCCCTATTGTGACCTCACAATCAGTGAAAACCTCCTCTGCAACAAACACCTGCCCACCTGATCCTCTAATCAGGAAGGGCTCCTCTAAAAGTACACTGCTCACCCTCATGCTTACAACAAAATCCGCAGAAACAAATGAATGTGTGGCACCGGAATTGAAAAGCATGTAAACGAGCCTGCCGGAAACAATAACCATACCTGCCACTATGGAGCCTGAAGCTCTAGCATCTTTGTGAGTCAGGGCAATAACATGCCCCTCAGCCCTCAGTATAGAAGAAGCAGCCATGCTTTAGGTCGAGTGGGAGGCAGCGAGCTGGTACCCTCCTCGCGACTACTATCCTCCTCGGGCCTAATAACCGCGGCTGCCAGATCGGCCTCAAGTGCTCGATGTTGGGAGCGTCGGCTGTGCTCTGACCCTAGATGGACAATTCCTCCATATGTGGCCCAGCTGGCCACACCGATAGCAAAGGGGTATGCGACCTCCTCCCTCTGTCTGCTGTCCCTACTAGTGACTGGGCGAGGGTCTGTTGCAGTCGGTTGGTCCCTGTCAGGGACCCCCAAAGGTCCTTGGTGGACCCACAAAATGGGATAGCTCCCCTGCTAGTGCCTGGTGCCTCCTCTCCCGACTGCCCTGTGAGTGCTCCTGCAGGTAGGGCCTCTTCCGTCTGTTGGTGCTAGAGCACCGCAATCGTTTGTTTTGATGATAACAAAACACGTGTCATTTAACATTTGCACTTGAAGTCTTAGATTTCAGGCAAACTGCAAATGGAGATGTGATTAGACAGAGTTTGAGCTCTCATCCAGGATGGATTGGAGGAGCTTGGTGGAGAACAGAGGAGATTCGTGATGAGAGATAGATTGAAGATGGAAGGACAAGAAGAATAGGATAAAATTCTGTTTATTTCTTTCATGTACTTTTGTCTTTATTTCCTTGCTCTTTTTATTCCTTAGAACATCATGTTAAAGAGCCTCAAAGAACACTAACAGTAATCCTATGAACACCGGCACAACCCTAGGATACTTAGGTTTTCTGTAGAGAACTTAGAAAACCAATATATGGGTCAAACAGCCTTTTCAGACGTCTAATTCCAAAAACAGACATCTGATAATATCTTTTAAGACGTCTGACTGTTGATTCAGACGTCTGATAACAATTAGGTTGGACTTAGTTAGTTCTATCTAATGAAATCAGACGTTCAGATCATAGACCAGAAGTCTTAAAAGACGTCTGATGATTTTGCCAGACGTCCAATTAGTGGACCGTTGGCTGGCTTAACAAACCCTGAAGGATATGACCGTTAGAGCCTTATCAGACGCCCTTAAGCCTTTCCAGACGTCTGATAGATGACCGTTTCACCTCGGCTGACCCGAAAATCTCTTCTCAGAGATTTTCTAGCCGTTGCACTCTCTTGGAAATCCATTCCCGCAGAAAAGTAGGTTTCCAGATGTCCAGACATAGTGCCAGATGTCCTATATGTCGTCTGATGGACTTACAGTAGAACCCTGTTTAGATTTGATTCAAGTCAGAAAGAAACCCACCTAAAATCAGACGTCTGACCTTGTTTTCAGACGTCTTAAACTGGTTTCCCAGACGTCTGATGCCAGGATCAGACGTCTGATAACCTTGTCAATGCAATCATTGTTCCTGATTTTGGCCTGATTCTCTTGGGTTTTACACCCAACGGCTATGGAAGCTTTCCAAAGCCTTCCAAAGCTTTCCTAAGCCTCTATAAATAGAGAGGAACCTCTTGCACATAAACACACACCTAGATACACAAGACACACCTAGTAATACACTATCACACTCTTTTGTGTCCAAGAAAAGCTCTTGCTCTCCAAGCTCAAGTTCTACATCTTGAGAGCATTAAGCCTTTGCACACCCGCTCTCCCGCCGTAGTTCACGAGAGCGACGTTGCGCAGTCGCGTGGCTCACGCACTCGTGTCATTGATTTGACGCACTCCTTGCAAAGGGGAGTTTCCTAATTCCTATAGAAGCTAGGTTTAAATCTTTGTTGGCTCTATAGGACTATATTTGTTATTTTACTTTGTTATTTGGTTGGGTATTCGCTTTGTGAATTCCCATCTCCTTCGTGGGACAAAATCCTTCTCGTGAAGAGAAGGGGTTGAGGAACGCTACCCTCGCACTTGTAGCGTGGTTGTAATTGAGGTTGAATCGCCCTAGTTTAAGTGATTTGTTTAGTGGATTTGATCAACTTGGTTGATCGGAAAATCCTAACTCGAGAGGGTTACGTGGTGGTTTTCACCCGATTTGGGTTTTCACCTAAAAATAATTGTGCACATTGTGTGATTGAATTTTTTGTGAGATTGTTTATATTCTATTCCGCATTTTATTACGTCACCCCCTCCTGGTAGGTGATGAGAACCTCGTCACGAGCCATAACTAGCTCATTTTGACCTAATACAGAGAATAAAAGCTCCTACATAACCTTAGAAAGGCTTGGCTCAGAGAGATTCTGAGTTTGCAAAGAAAACATAAACTGAGGGGTAAAAATGCAATTTCACCAATTCGATTTGAAAATAGGATAACTCAGGGTCCAAACATAGGTCAAAACAACCTAATAAGAAGAAAAGTGGGATGAGATGACTCAATAAGGGCTACAGCAACTCTAAGGAATTAAATGACAGCCTGTAAACCTAAAAAGAAACCCACTTCAATTCATGTGGTTTGAGGTAAGGTAAAAATCAACTAAACCCTCTAAAATTCATAGAAAAATAATCTCTAGGGTTTAGGACTTTCAATTTGGCCTTAGGAACCCATTTTGACCTACATTAAGAACCATGCCCAATTAACAACTTAATTTGGGTTTTTACGTAAATTGACCGTTCAAACAAGGTTTAATCTAGAAATAAAATTCGCCATCAGAATCTTAGGTCCTAATTAGTCATGTATAAAAACTTGGGCCTAAGAAGAAACCTTCTTGACCAACTTTACACTTTGGTCCTCATATATTTACTTTTTGGCCCTCAACTTTTGAACCCTCATATTTTGGCCCCTAACTCTCCTTCGTTCTTTGCGTTTAAGTCCCTCCTGCAAAACCTGAGCAACGCCATGCTCCGGCAACCTTGCGCGGAGCATGGCGCCGCGCAGGGTGAGGGAGGGGCCCTGGCAAGTCAATGGGGGTACCTTGCGTCGTCAGCCACCGCAGGGACACCCCCCTGAGCGCTGCACCCACCCATACCGGCCGTGCGAACGCATGGACAGTATGGGTATCCTTCCTCCGGCATCCTCTGGCGAGGGAGACACGTCGTCTCCCTCCACCCTCCTCTCTGATTCTGCCCCTATAAATACCCCCGTCGCTCCGCCGTTCTTCGGAGCTCGGATCTGACGGAGACACCCCCTCAATTCCTCCCTTCCCACTCCGACAGACGCCCCCTTGCTCCGACGGCCTCTCCTCCTCCTCGTCGCCCTGCCGCACTACCAGCAGCATGGTTACCTTCCCTCGATCTTCCCACGTCGCGCCGCACCAGCGGGCGCCTCTCCGGCCCTCTCCTCGCTGCCGCCCCTTCCTCTGGGCAATTTCTTCTCCGGCGACAGTCGATACGACTGTCGCCTGCGCCAACCCCTCCTCGTCCAGCTTAGCAGGTAAAACTTCTCCCCTTCCTCCCCTCTTTCTTTTCCATACTGAAAACCCTTACTGTCGGCCCCGATTTCCCACCAATCACCCTCACCTTCTCCACCTCCGGCCAAACTCCGGCGAACCACTCCCATCCCTCTAGCACCCCACACGGCTCGCCGACCTGCATATAACCTCCGCCTCCTCACCCTGATCCATTTCCGCCCTTCCAATTCCCGCCACCCGACCTCTGCAGATCCACCGAACACACCCACTTCTCCGCCCGTAGTTTGACCTAGGGCGACCCTCATGCTCCGCCTCGCTACCTGCTAGACCCCCCACCACCTTCGCCATGCCACGGCGAAGGCTCTCCGCGTATCTGATTAGGCCGAGAGGCCATTCCTCTGTGGACAGGTATCTCAACCGCCGTCGCCATTGCTGCGCTGAAGAAGCACCTTCAGCCTGCAGCTCCAGGTGCGCTTCGCCCAAGTCCGACTCCCAGGCTGCGTGGGGTGTCTTCGCGGAGTGCCAGGTTGCAGCTGAGGCGAAGTCCTCGCGCGAAGCCCTCGCATTGGCCCTCGACTGCTCGCTGCTTCCTCCGCGCAGGCAGCCAAATTGGGGTGGGACATTTAGTCCCACCTCGGAAGGCTCTGAAGCGGCACGCTGATATAAATTGAAAACGTGCTGTAGGCTTATCGCCTCAGCACACGGGGTGAGGTCCCTCTCACACCGCTTCACCTGGCCCATCCGCGAGCTCATCACGCGGATCCGGCCACCCCGACCCGACTTGACCGGCACTCCTCGCCCACCACGCACGTCGGTGGGCCTGGACCCGGGCGCGACCCGCGTACCCGATTACCCGGTTGCTCTGGGAGAGCTGTCCTAAGAGCGAATTCTGAGAGAGAAAGAGACGCGCGGGGGGGGGGGGGGGTAGAGTAGGTTTTGCCCTCTGACTCTGAACTCTTGAGCGTGCAGGCACAGGTGAAGAAGAAGGAAGCTAAGGGAGACACTGTAGCAACAAGCGGTTTAAGTCATCTGATTTTCTAATCAGACGACGTCCTGAAGGCAAAGAAGAAGAAGGAAGGTGAGGCAGAGGAAAGAGAGGAACACAGAGAGGCCGAGTGAAGACTTTGCAGAGATCAAAAGACAAAGAAGAAGAAGAAAATAAGAGAGAAGGAGCAGCCAAGTGAAGAAACAGAAAGCAGAAGAAGAAGAAGAAGAAGAAGAAGAAGAGAAGACAAAGAAGAAGAAAAGAAGAGAGAAGGAGCAGCCAAGTGAAGAAACAGAAAGCAGAAGAAGAAGAAGAAGAAGAAGAGAAGACAAAGAAGAAGAAGAAAAGAAGAGAGAAGGAGCAGCCAAGTGAAGAAACAGAAAGCAGAAGAAGAAGAGAAGCAAGAAACAAGAAGAAAAGAAGAAGAAGAGCACAGGAGGAAGATCTGAAGCAAGAAGAGAAGAAACAAAGAAAATAAAAAGAAGAAAAAGACAGGATCGTCCAACCAAGAAATAGAGGAAGAATAGGAAGAACAAAAGCCAAAGAGGAGAGAAGACAAAGAGGAAGAAAGAAGAGAAGAAGAAGAAGCCAAACTTTCATCTATCTCTTTCTCTCTTTATTTTTGTAATAAGAATTTGTACCCCTAGAATACGACTTGCTCCCTGAGTTCGACCTCGGGAGAACTTTATTTTCCGAGTAACAAATATTAGTAAATGATGGCAATAACTATCTGTACTACAACGACTTAACAAAAGCTAGTTGTCGCCACCGTTTGCCAGTTGGCGCTGTTGCCCGGGAGCAACGGCTATTCTAGAGGTAAACATTCCTGTTTCTTTTTTTAGTTCTAATAATCTCCTCTCTTTAATGCAAATACAGGAAAATCGAGAAGACAAGCAACCGCACGACAACCACCCCGAGGACAGGTAATTTTCTATCCTCTCAACCTTTAAATTCTAAAGAGGAAGAAAAGAAAAGAACAAGCAATATAGGTCTAACCTGTCTTCTCTACTTAGTAAACCATAAAAAATTGCATGTTTTCAACCCATTATTCCTGCACACTATTAAGGGTATTCAAGGGCTAACACATTCTTGCTTGAGCCCTAATTACCCAACAAAGAACTAACTGGACCAAGTAGAGCCAACATAAGATTCAACATTAGGGTTTTAGAGACACACTACTTAAATCAAGAATGGAGAAAATCCAAAAGAAGTGTGCCTAAACCATTGATTGAACATACTTATTCAGAGAAACCCTAAACAATTGGCTCTCTAAACACTTGAACCCAAAAAGAAAGGACCCAAAAGCTCTCAAAGGAACAAGAGGTAAAGTTGACCCCTTGGGTCAACCAACCTTAAAATTAGGTCACTTTCTCACTCAAAATACCTAAGAGATCAAGTGTAACTTTAAGCACCCTGATCTTAAGCTAAAAATGGTAGACTTAAGAGGTCAAGATCCCCATCCTGGTCTACCTGGAATCTCAGTGACAAGAGAGGTCGGGTGGGGGAAACCCTGTAACCCGTAGGGACGCTCTACCGTGTAGGGGTCTTCGCGGGACTCACCCTCTCTGGCTGCCCAGGTAATTCTCAGGTGGACGATCTTTTTGATCAAGGGGTCCATCTGCCCCGAACCTCTATAGTCACCCAACATTTTTGGGTGTCTTGATTGGGTCCAACACCTGCTTATCTCATCCAGTCCTTCAGTATTCTGCAGGAGGTCCTTGAAACCTTCTATAGAAATTCACTCTCCCTGAGGCTAAGCCTCGGCTCCCTTGTTTTTGCAGAAATCATTCACATAGCCCCTCTTTCCTCTGATTCTGAACGAAATCCCCTTCTTCCATCTTGATTCAAACTTCGATTCTATATCTTGATTCCACCACCTGATTCAAAGATGCAGCCTAATTACCTGGCAAGACTACCATTCAAAAAACCTGAATATCTGAGATCCATGAAAGATAAGATGATTGAGGATGCCCTTGAATTCTATGAAATCAAATGTAAACCCTCAACACCAATAGAAAACATTCAGGTTGATGTCCCAACAACCACAGCTTTCATCATAAACTGTGCCCAAATTCTTTTGACAGAAGTTACAAAAGGATCAACCCGAGATATGCTCATGACAGGATACATTGAGATAGAAAAATTACACCAATCTGAATACCTTCAATGCTTGACAAATCCTGTACTTTGAGAACAACACCAAGATGCCCTTATAAAACGGGTAGAAATGATGAGATCACTAGAACAAACTATCAACCAGAAATACCCGTATATACCAGAAACAGAGGATGAACCATCTTGGAACAGTATTAAGGAACAATCCAGTTTCCCAGATCTCGGGACTGAGGCACAAAGTGGTTGTGGAATCCCAACCCAAATAGAAGACAATGTTGAATTAGGTTGGGATATTGCAGGAGAACACAATGATGAGCCAAACTTAGACCATGAATTGCCAAGCCTAGAATTCCAAAACTCCTGCAATAATGAGATCAAAACTGAACCTTCTGAGGGTATAAATTCCGCCCCTTATTTTGATAAGGTGGCCCTTGAAGGTTATTCGGACTTAGGTTCTAATAATTCTACCCACATCCTAAGCCTAGAACCTAAATCTGAAACTTATTGGGAAGATTATGAGGCCCCTTATGAGAAAGATAAAATTTTTACAGAATATGATTTCGGGCCTTTATTTGATGAATATCCCTCTCCAACATCTTCAGGAAATCTGATTGATTTTTTAGAAAACAAGCCAATTTATGATACAGAAACTGAGGAGTTGGATGAGCAAGGTTTTAATGGGGTCTATCCTACCAACTTCGAGCTTAGACAGAACACCTTTTTGAGCCCAGAATTGACATATATGCTAGAACCCAGTCAGGCTGCTGATTCCACATCTGATGGTTTATGCTACGGTGGAATTCATGATCAAGAATCTCATTTAGAACTCAATTTTCACAAACTCTCTGACAATTTCAGATCTGACTATAATTGCAGAGAGACTTTCCTTCCTGAACACGCCAGGCCCATCTACGACCTCAGTTTACATGACTCTGACTCCGACTCTGAGGTCCTGATTCCCAAGATCACTGATAACATAGAATCATTCCTTTTCGATCCTCAGGAACCAAAAATAGAAAATGCCAAGAGTGATTGCAACCCAGAATTCAGATCTTTGCTCAATTCAGATTTCTTTCATCCTACAGACACTCTTCAGGCATTTGATAGTTACCCAGAGGACTCTCTACAGGAAACCACCTATCATCCATTTCTAGAAGAGCCCTCATACACAATGGCCACCTCGTCTGCACACACAGAACGGATCAAAACCTCTTCCCAACCTCGACCCGCAACCGGACTCAATTTCTATTCAGATTCACCTCTCACCGAGCCGATTGCATTTCCACATCGGGTTTGGAACACTGATCAGACTACATTTCATGCTCCATCATTCTCTAATCACCCCTGTAGGGTTTCCGCGTCATTCATTGATTATTCTACGGGTCCCTACTCTGACCAGGCTGATTCGACTCAGCCAAACCCTGCGTTTTCACTTCCACATCCATCTGAGCTTCATAGTATATGGTGGGTTCCACACCTTTTTATCCACATCTATCAACCCACCAGATTGATTGGGTTTGGGTTGCACCATCAGCCTGTCGATCTGAACAAGCACCTGGTTGGACCAACCAGGCTCTTAATCAAGGTGCTTGTATTACAAAACTCTACTGATTTCACCATCCCCTCTCCATCGCGTTTCTCGCTTGGCTGAAGGCATCAAATTTAGCGCTCAACGGGAGGCAGCCCGTCATTCTCTTTAAAAACCTGAAACCTTTTCTAAAACCTTTGTGCACTTGAAATTCACACTTTAGGACAGCCGACTCCACCTTAGGTGCTTGCATCTGAGATTAAAAATCGTCCGCAACATTCATCCCGACTCATTCACTCATCAAAACATCTGTCCTAATGTATGAACTAAGTTGAATAAAAACCCCCTAAGTTACAATGAGGACATTGCAAATCTTAGGCATGAGGGGGTATGAAAGTGCAAAACGTGTAAGAAAAGGTTTCAAACAAAAAATTCACATATGCCAAAAACACCATAAAAATTAAAAAATTTTCGAAAAAGAATAAGAGAATAAGAGGAGAAAGGAAATTTTGTGAAGGAGAAGGAGAAAAGAAACAAAAGGAGCACAAGTGATAGTCATTAGTAAGGAACTAAGGAATTAACCTAAGTTCTAGACCTCATTCAAGAAAATAACTGAAAAAGTGCATAATGAGATTAGTAAGAACGCAAACCTTAGGCATTCTTGAATAGACTCTTAGTACCCATTAAGATCTGGACACTCCTCAAGAGGTTGAGGAAAATGAAAAGCTGAAGTATTAGGTCTAAGGCTTAGGGAGTATTTGGCCTCATTAACTAATTTTTGGTTTACGGGACTCAGTAACCTAAGCACCCTAACCTCACACACAGCCTGGTTCAGTAAGCGTAAAAATCAAAATCACGCAGAAGCGTCGAAAAATTCTGAAAAGTACACCTAGAATAGGAGCGGCCGATCAATACAAGTTGATTTGGACGAGTTCCCAACGTAGAGAGGCGGGAAATCCCCTCGAAGGTGCATAACAAAATATCATCTCCTCGGTGCTTGTCTCTTAGGATATTTACATATCCTATTGGGGGCATGTAAGCACTCTGCTGGTTCAGATTCCATGGATGGCATTATCTTGAAGTGTCAATTGCCAGGGTCTGAATTCAGCCACGAAACACCATGGATGGGATTATCTCGAAATCTCAATAGCCAGGGTTCCGGGGGTTGCCATGGGCGGTGCTATCTCGAAGCATCGATTGCCGGGAACCCTTGAGGATTGATGATGGGAGCAATGAATCTGATACAGACCGTGTTGAAAAGCTAATCCTAG
The DNA here is from genome assembly GCA_037157565.1 of Thalassia testudinum. Classification (NCBI taxonomy): domain Eukaryota; kingdom Viridiplantae; phylum Streptophyta; class Magnoliopsida; order Alismatales; family Hydrocharitaceae; genus Thalassia; species Thalassia testudinum. The sequence goes on from JAZHRO010000036.1 coordinate 143,591,058, forward strand.
GCTAGAACTAAAAAGAAAAAGAGAGAGAAAACTCTCCAAACAGAAAAACTTTCTATCTCTCTCTTATAAAACGCACTGCGAACTGAACCAAGGCTAAAATCATTTCAAGCATGGGTGCTTTAACCACAAAGTCCAATAGACCTTAGGTTAGTTCTTGTGGGCCTTAAAAACCTTTGCTAAGGACTGAGGCTGAGGCTAGACAGATTTGGATCTTGATTGGTACTAGAGTACCTTTTAAGCCTATGGTCAGCATTCTAACCTAATCTAAGTTTAAATGAAAAAGCACTTATCTGAAGCTATTAAGAACTTCATGGTCTAGAACAAGGGTTGAAACCTTAAGTTTTTGCTAAGGGACTAGCAAAAGCTAGGCATGGGGGTATGATGAGAACCTCATCATGAGTCATAACTAGCTCATTTTGACCTAATACAGAGAATAAAAGCTCCTACATAACCTTAGAAAGGCTTGGCTCAGAGAGATTCTGAGTTTGCAAAGAAAACATAAACTGAGGGGTAAAAATGCAATTTCACCAATTCGATCTGAAAATAGGGTAACTCAGGGTCCAAACATAGGTCAAAACAACCTAATAAGAAGAAAAGTGGGATGAGATGACTCAATAAGGGCTACAGCAACTCCAAGGAATTAAATGATAGCCTGTAACCCTAAAAACAAACCCACTTCAATTCACATGGTTCGAGGCAAGGTAAAAATCAACTAAAGTCTCTAAAATTCAAGGAAAAATAATCTCTAGGGTTTAGGACTTTCAATTTGGCCTTAGGAACCCATTTTGACCTACATTGAGAACCATGCCCAATTAACAACTTAATTTGGGTTTTTGCGTAAATTGACTGGTCAAACAAGGTTTAATCTAGAAATAAAATTCACCATTAGAATCTTAGGTCCTAATTAGTCATGTATGAAAACTTGGGCCTAAGAAGAAACCTTCTTGACCAACTTTACACTTTGGTCCTCATATATTTACTTTTTGGCCCTCAACTTTTGAACCCTCACATTTTGGCCCCTAACTCTCCTTCGTTCTTTGCATTTAAGTCCCTCCTGCAAAACCTGAGCAACGCCATGCTCTGGCAACCTTGCGCGGAGCATGGCGCCGCGCAGGGTGAGGGAGGGGCCCTGGCAAGTCAATGGGGGGTACCCTGCGTCGTCAGCCACCGCAGGGACACCCCCCTGAGCGCTGCACCCACCCATACCAGCCGTGCGAACGCACGGACGGTATGGGTATCCTTCCTCCGGCGAGGGAGACACGTCGTCTCCCTCCGCCCTCCTCTCTGATTCTGCCCCTATAAATACCCCCGTCGCTCCGCCGTTCTTCGGAGCTCGGATCTGACGGAGACACCCCCTCAATTCCTCCCTTCCCACTCCAACAGACGCCCCCTTGCTCCGGCGGCCTCTCCTCCTCCTCCTCGTCGCCCTGCCGCACTACCAGTAGCAGGGTTACCTTCCCTCGATCTTCCCACGCCGCGCCGCACCCAGCGGGCGCCTCTCCGACCCTCTCCTCGCCGCCACCCCTTCCTCTGGGCAATTTCTTCTCCGGCGACAGTCGATACGACTGTCGCCTGCGCCAACCCCTCCTCGTCCAGCTTAGTAGGTAAAACTTCTCCTCTTCCTCCCCTCTTTCTTTTCCATACTGAAAACCCTTACTGTCGGCCCCGATTTCCCACCAATCACCCTCACCTTCTCCACCTCCGGCCAAACTCCGGCGAACCACTCCCATCACTCCAGCACCCCACACGGCTCGCCGACCTGCATATAACCTCCTCACCCTGATCCATTTCCGCCCTTCCAATTCCCGCCACCTGACCTCTGCAGATCCACCGAACACACCCACTTCTCCGCCCGCAGTTTGACCTAGGGCGACCCTCATGCTCCGCCCCGCTGCTTGCTAGACCCCCCACCACCTTCGCCGTGCCACGGTGAAGGTTCTCCGCGTATCTGATTAGGCCGAGAGGCCATTCCTCTATGGACAGGTATCTCAACCGCCGTCGCCATTGCTGCGCTGAAGAAGCACCTTCAGCCTGCAGCTCCAGGTGCGCTTCGCCCAGGTCCGACTCCCAGCCTGCGTGGGGTGTCTTCGCGGAGTGTCAGGTTGCAGCTGAGGCGAAGTCCTCGCGCGAAGCCCTCGCATTGGCCCTCGACTGCTCGCTGCTTCCTTCGCGCAGGCAGCCAAATTGGGGTGGGACATTTAGTCCCACCTCGGAAGGCTCTGAAGCGGCACGCCGATATAAATTGAAAACGTGCTGTAGGCTTATCGCCTCAGCACACGGGGTGAGGTCCCTCTCACACCGCTTCACCCGGCCCGTCCGCGAGCTCATCATGCAGATCCGGCTGCCCCGACCTGACTTGACCGGCACTCCTCGCCCACCACGCACGCCGATGGGCCTGGACCCGGGCGTGACCCGCGTACCCGATTACCCGGTTGCTCTGGGAGAGCTGTCCTAAGAGCGAATTCTGAGAGAGAAAGAGACGCGCGGGGGGGGGGGGTAGAGTAGGTTTTGCCCTCTGACTCTGAACTCTTGAGCGTGCAGGCACAGGTGAAGAAGAAGGAAGCTAAGGGAGACACTGTAGAAACAAGCGGTTTAAGTCGTCTGATTTTCCAATCAGATGACGTCCTGAAGGCAAAGAAGAAGAAGGAAGGCGAGGCAGAGGAAAGAGAGGAACACAGAGAGGCCAAGTGAAGACTCTGCAGAGATCAGAAGACAAAGAAGAAGAAGAAAAGAAGAGAGAAGGAGCAGCCAAGTTAAGAAACAGAAAGCAGAAGAAGAAGAGAAGACAAAGAAGAAGAAAAGAAGAGAGAAGGAGCAGCCAAGTGAAGAAACAGAAAGCAGAAGAAGAAGAAGAAGAGAAGACAAAGAAGAAGAAGAAAAGAAGAGAGAAGGAGCAGCCAAGTGAAGAAACAGAAAGCAGAAGAAGAAGAAGAGAAGCAAGAAGCAAGAAGAAAAGAAGAAGAGCACGGGAGGAAGATCTGAAGCAAGAAGAGAAGAAACAAAGAAAATAAAAAGAAGAAAAAGACAGGATCGTCCAACCAAGAAATAGAGGAAGAACAGGAAGAACAAAAGCCAAAGAGGAGAGAAGACAAAGAGGAAGAAAGAAGAAAAGAAGAAGAAGCCAAACTTTCATCTCTCTCTCTCTCTTTATTTTTGTAATAAGAATTTGTACCCCTAGAATACGACTTGCTCCCTGAGTTCGACCTCGGGAGAACTTTATTTTCCGAGTAACAAATATTAGTAAATGATGGCAATAACTATCTGTACTACAACGACTTAACAAAAGCTAGTTGTCACCACCGTTTGCCAATAGGGAGTCTACAATTGGTATCAGAGCAGGTTCTTGCGAGATTGGAGTAACACCCGGCAAGATCATGGAGGGGAGCAGTTCCGTAATCCGAATCTCTGAGGGGTAGTCCACGACCCGTCCGCCATTCTTCGACGGGAGCAACTAGCCCTACTGGAAGTTGCAGATGAAGACTTGGCTTCAAGCCAGTGACTTCACGATTTGGGCCAGGTGCGAGACGCCATTTGATATCCCAGAGAAACCCACGGGAGGCTACTCGCAACAACAAATTCGTGAACTCTCTTTGAACGCGAAGACCATGAACGCCCTCTACTGCACGCTCAGCCCGGAGGAGTTCAACAGAATCTTGCAATGCGCCACCGCATACGAGATTTGGCACACACTTGAGGTAACTCACGAAGGTACCTCTAAGGTAAAGTCTTCTAAAATTAATTTACTTTCACAAGAATTTGAATCATTTTCTATGAAGACTGACGAAACTTTAAGTGAGATGAACTCTAAGTTCACTCTCATAGTAAATAATTTGAAAGCTTTAGGAAAGACCTTCATCAAGGGGGAGTTTCAAGGAAAGCTTCTTCGTTCCCTTGGACCAGAATGGGAGTAGAAGGTCACCACAATTGAGGAGGCAAACGAGGTGGAGGACCTCAACATGGAAGATCTCCTAGGCAATCTAATGGCCTACGAGACTAAGTTGAAGCAGAAGAAGAAGGATACACCGAAGCCTAAACCGAAGAAGACTCTCGCCTTCAAAGCTGCGTCGGATAGCGAGGTAAGTTCCGACGACGAAGACTTTAAAATTTTACTTAAAAAGTTTTCCAAGTTGTGTAGGGAATCAAAGAAGGAGAAGAAGGAGAGCCCTAGACGCTGCTACCACTGCAACAAGAAAGGGCATCTGCGACCAGAGTGCCCTCTTCTCAAAAAGGAGAAGAAGAAGGAAAAGGAGAAGAAATCTAGGAAGAAGGCGTTCCAAGCCACTTGAGACGATTCGAGCTCGGAGGAAGAAGAAGAAGAAAAGTCTGTAGAAGAAGAAACCGCTTGCTGTGGTTTCATGGCCAGAGAAAGTGATAGCGATAGCGAAAGTGGAAGCAACTCAGACAACGAGGTAAATTTCGATTTAGAAGAAGCTTTTAATGAACTATTTAATGTTAGTAAATCATTAAGAACAGAAAACAAAAGCATTAAAAAGAACCTTAGCTTTCTTAAAAATAAAAATGATAGGTTAGAAAAATAACTCAAGAACATAGAAACTAGTCCTAAGGATAATAACCTGTTATTAGAAAATAAAAATTTAATCAATGAAAATATTAAATTGATTGAAGAAAATGATAGTTTAAAGTTAGAAATTTCTGATTTAAAGACTAAGATACATATTATAGAAGAAGAAATTGCATATCTTAGGGAAAACTCTAACAAATTAATCAACAAAGTAGATAATTTTTATAGCCCTAAGGTTGAGAAAGGATCTCCATCAAGGGGACCCACTAACAGATCCGGATCCAAGCACACTTGGATACCAAAGAAAGAATTGGAATCTTGTTTTGTAGGGTTCAGGGATGACTACAACACAAAGGACTGGACCTACAAGCTCAAAGCTGGTCAACTCGTGTTGGGAGAACCAAGCAGCAAACCAAGGAGGAGAACAAGAAGACCGACGAGACGGCGAACAAACAATGATCCCGCCGCACGTCGACCGCCAGACTAGAGACCTACGCCGATGACCGGGCCTCCAAGCTATGGATGGGAGCCCCATCCGATGTGGCATCCACCACCTCCATTTGAACCATTTTATTGGCCATGGTAGGTGAGGTAAAATTCTTTACCCTATCTTTTTATCATTAGCATCCAGATAGGGGGAGTTAAAAAAATTATGAGCTAATTGTCACTTTTTAAGGGGGAGTTGCAAGTTAGCTAAATTTCCTTTAGTAAGGGGGAGAAAAATAATAGCTATCTTGTTGTTACAAAAAGGGGGAGGACATTACTCTTGTTAAAAGAAATTCATAGAAGAGCATGTTTTAAGGGGGAGTTATAGGAAATTTAAAATCAATCAAACCTTTTTGATAATGTCAAAAAGGGAGAGGATTTTTTTGCATTATTATTTATGGTTTTGTCATCATCAAAAAGGGGGAGATTGTTGGTGCTAGAGCACCGCGATCGTTTATTTTGATGATAACAAAACACGTGTCATTTAACATTTGCACTTTGAGTCTTAGATTTCAGGCAAATTGCAAATGGAGATGTGATTAGACGGAGTTCGAGCTCGCATCCAGGATGGATTGGAGGAGCTTGATGGAGAACAGAGGAGATTCGCAAGGAGCGATAGATTGAAGATGGAAGGACAAGAAGAATATGATAGAATTCTGTTTATTTCTTTCATGTACTTTTGTCTTTATTTCCTTGCTCTTTTTATTCCTTAGAACATCATGTTAAAGAGCCTCAAAGTACCCTAACAGTAGTCCTAGGAACACCGGCACAACCCTAGGATACTTAGGTTTTCTATAGAGAATTTAGAAAACCAATATAGGGGTCAAACAGCCTTTTCAGATGTCTAATTCCAAAATAGACGTCTGATAATATGTTTTAAGACGTTTGACTGTTGATTCAGACATCTGATAACAATTAGGCTGGACTTAGTTCTGTCAGATAAAATCAGACGTTCAGACCTTAGACCAGACGTCTTAGAAGACATCTGATGTTTTTGCCAGACGTCCAATTAATGGACTGTTGGCTGGCTTAACAAACCCTGAAGGATATGACCGTTAGAGACTTATCAGACGTCCTTAAGCCTTTCCAGACGTCTGATAGATGACCGTTTTACCTCGGCTGACCCGAAAATCTCTTCTCAGAGATTTTCTAGCCATTGCACTCTCTTGGAAATCCATTCCCGCAGAAAAGTAGGTTTCCAGACGTCCAAACATAGTGCCAGATGTCCTGTATGTCGTCTGATAGACTTGCAGTAGAACTCTGTTTAGATATGATTCAAGTCAAAAAGAAACTCGCCTAAAATCAAACGTCTGACCTTGTTTTCAGACGTCTTAAATTTGTTTCCCAGACGTCTGATGCTAGGATCAGACGTCTGATAACCCTGTCAGTGCAATCATTGTTCCTGATTTCGGCCTGATTCTCTTGGGTTTTGCACCCAACGGCTATGGAAGCTTTCCAAAGCCTTCCAAAGCTTTCCTAAGGCCTCTATAAATAGAGAGGAACCTCTTGCACATAAACACACACCTAGTAATACACTTTCACACTCTTTTGTGTCCAAGAAAAGCTCTTGCTCTCCAAACTCAAGTTCTACATCTTGAGAGTATCAAGCCTTTGCGCACCCTCTCTCTCGCCGTAGTTCACGAGAGCGACGTTGCGCCGTCACGTGGCTCACGCACTCGCGTCATCGATTCGACGCACTCCTTGCAAAGGGGAGTTTCCTAATTCCTATAGAAGTCAGGTTTAAATCGTTGTTGGCTCTATAGGACTATATTCGTTATTTTACTTTGTTATTTGGTTGGGTATTCGCTTTGTGAATTCCCGTCTCCTTCGTGGGACAAAATCCTTCTCGTGAAGAGGAGTTGAGGAACGCTACCCTCGCACTTGTAGCGTAGTTGTAATTGAGGTTGAATCACCCTCATTTAACTGATTCGTTTAGTGGATTTGATCAACTTGGTTGATCGGAAAATCCTAACTCGAGAGGGTTAGGTAATGGTTTTCACCTGGTTTGGATTTCCACCTAAAAATAATTGTGCACATTGTGTGATTGAATTTTTTGCGAGATTGTTTATATCTATTCCACATTTTATTACATCACCCCCTCCTGGTAGGGAATCTACACCGTCCTCCTCTATCGGTGTCTCGCATGAACGGGTTTGTCTCCTCATAGGTCTTGGCAGACTCGATTACGCGAGAGAAGGTAGTCAGCTTCAGGGGCTTTGCATACCCCCGAATGGCAGGTCGGAGGCCCTCTGTGAACCTCCACAGACGCTCCTCCTCGGTAGACGCTGCTGTCGAGGCGAAGCACGACAGCTCCAAGAAACGCGTACGATACGCGCTAACAATCATTGCCCCCTGGCGGTGAGTGTGGAACTCCTACCTTCTCTTATCCTGCCAAGTCTGTGGGAAGTACTTCTCACAAAAGAGCACCACAAACCGATCCCATGTCAGCTTTCCCTCCTCTTGTCCTCTGACCGCCCTCCACCACCTGTGAGTTGCAATCTCCAGTTGATACCTGGCGAAGGCCACGCGACACTCCACAGGAGGACAGAGGGTGTCAAAGATCTTCTCCATCTGTTCTAGCCAATCTTCTACCTCAGACGGGCTCTCCTCCCCATTGAAAAAGGGGGGCTTCAACTTCCTGAACTGGCTGAAGACCTCGTGGTGTAGCCGCAACGGGGGAATGGGTGCACCTCCAGGCAAGGAGGACTTGTACCCCGAAGTGTCTGAAGGAGGTGGGGGCGATGGAAGGTCACCCCCTCCCCCTCTAGCTCGTCCAGCGCCATGGCGGCTCGCCTACCCCATAGAGGACTCCCCCTCTGCATCCCTAAGGAGAGGAGGCTGATGGAGCTCCTCCCGTATGAGATCCCGGATCAACTAGGTGAGGTCCAGGGCCTGATTGCCCGGAAGGAAAGGTGGAGCGGCCCCGCCCTCGACCATCACTCGCCCTCCCCTACGACCACGCCCTCGGCCACGACCACGTCCGCGACTCGCCTCAAGAGCTCCCTAGCGAGACAACTCTTGCACGAAGATCGAAAGAAATGAGATTGTTGGAGACTATTTGATTACAGAGGAGACGTAAGGCTCAGAATGACACTCAAGATAAAACGTTGTGATGGCTATCTTAGCTACATGCACAAGTGTGGTTATTTCCGAACTATTTAGTTCATTTCTCGGGATGACCTTGCTCTGATACTATCTTGTTACGACCCAATCCTAGATCCCTACAGGACCCGAGACCGGCTCGCCTCGACTAATCCCAAGACCCAGTCGTCTAACGAGAAATTACCAAATAACATGCATCAATCCATCAACCACACAAGTACAGTAGCTAAGCAGAAGGAAATTGGCACAAAAGGAGAAACAGAACAGTAATACTAAAATATTACATGCCTCCAAGAGCAGGAATACAGCCATCACAACAAAACTAGTACAGATAGAGAACATAACGGAAAAGTACTGAAAATATAACTACAGGAACTCACTACAACTAGCAGTAGAAACTATAGGTGGGCTCGATTAGGCCCAGCGTCCTCAGCAGCCGGTGGCTCGGGCTGCTCAAATCCTTGACCTGTACAAAGTTATATATTTAGAGTCAGCTAATGCTGAGTAGAGTGGTAGCTTAAAACATAACATGCATTTAACAAGTAGCTTAACATATTACTTTCCGATCCAAATTATCTTATAACGATTTTCTGTGTAGAGATCTCTAATCAGGGTCCATCAATTACTTAATCTTCTTGTTCTCAAAAGGAACGATTTTGCTTGCAGTTTTCTCGTGATATAGGATGCACGCGTGGCACTCTCCTGGCCAGGAGAGTCCCTCCGTGGTAAACCTACACCTAGTCTACCACCTCAAGGTCATGGTCATAACGTAGCAGTGACTACGGCACACGTGATAAGCGTGCGGGTAGCTACCCTGCACTGGCACGCGATCATTCGTTTTCCCTAGCAGGTACGCCCAAACATACGGTATGGAACAGCACAGGGCCTTGCCCTCTCAGAACAGAACAGGGGTCTCACCCCTCCACAATCCACGTACCCTCGTCCGACTATCCCAGTTTGCCCAATGGCTAACAAGAGTCGGTGTAGGGTGGCCATGCCTAACCCCGGGCCCCCTAGGGCGGCTAGCTCCCCCCACACTAAGTAGCTCACCTCGGTACCACGTACGCAAGGGCCAATAGAAGTCGATGTAGATTGGCCAAACTCACCCCATGGCTCAACGCAAGGGTGGCAAGCTCCCCTCTACACTACAAGGGATAGTTTCTCTCTTTGGTACTACGTACACGAAGGTCATTTCACTTCCCTTAACAGCAGCCCGTGGGCGGCAGTTCCAAAACCATCCGGTTCTCCATGCTACGGTATTCTTGTCTCGTTCTATATTCCCCGTAGGCTTTGTACATGACTTTCACTTTATCCAGTTTAATATATACAGAACAGGCAGCTCAATCATAGTGCAGGTTTGTTCGTAATGTGGTTCATTGCAGATAATAAAGATAGCTCAATTATTCACATGCACTTTTCTCTAGCCCTACTGTTCATATCACAACCTTGGGTTCAATTGGAGAGCTGTATTTTAGTGCATACATTTATTTCTTCCTAGGATTCATCTCACATCCTAGGTTTTAACTAATTGCATGGATTTTATTTAACATGGAGAATTAGTTAGAACCACTCTACCAGGATAACCAAGTGGAATGGGGGCTCATACAGCAGCTCCCAACATCTTCGTAGGTCTCGTACACTTGATGGATTGGAGACCTAAGACATGAATTGACAGGTCAAAAAGGGTTCAAGTGCTATAGACTAGGTACCATTACATGGAGAAAAACGTATGGGAAACAAAGACATTTTGTCTATGGAAAACTGACATCGTTTGGGCCTTCTACAGGCCTAAAAACACGAGATTTAACGGAAATCAGACGTTTAGGAGAGATCCCAAACGTCTTAAACCAACTCGCAAGCATACCTCTCTCGGGGCGCCTCTATTGGACATCTGGAATGCAGTGTCGACGTCCGGGGGTTCCGGCAGACGTCTGGAGATGCTCCCGGATGTCTGAAATTGCCTCGGTCCTCGCTTCGGTACGCCTCCAAACCTCTGACACATGCATACGCATTGTCAGGACTCGGCAGATAAATAAGGGAAAAAGTAAATCTCTACTAGACGTCTCATAATACCTTCAGATGTCCTCCCCGACGTCTGTAGGTCACTCCGGACGTTTGATTCCATGGAAAAATGACTTCCGCGGAGCCACTCTGGGCTCTCCTCGATGTAGATGCTACAGCAGAGCATCACGGCGCCCTCCGCTCTCGCGCTCAAACCTGCTCTCCGCTTGCTCTCTCTCCGGCTCCCTGCTCTCCTCTCGCTCGGCTGTGATGGTGTGTGTTAAGACCCGAGGCATCAAAACACTTTAAGACGTCTGGGAGTTGGTCCAGACGTCTGGGAGTTGGTCCAGACGTCTGGTCAGACGTCTGGATGCCTTCCCAGACGTCTGGAAATTAATTTTTGCGTGCGTACGATCGCGAGTTTGCGCGCATGCCGCACGCAGACTGAAACCCCGCCACCCTCTTCTTTTTCTCTCCCCTCACCGACCTGCAGAAGCCTTTCCCCACGCCTACAAATACTCCTCTCCCTCGTTCACCACCCCACCTGTCTTCTCCTTCCTCCAGCACGAGAGCGAGAGTGAGAGCGAGCCACAGCTGCTACCGGGTGCGGTGGCGGAGAGGAGAGGTGCAGCGAGAGGGAAGAGGAGAGAGCGCGCGAGCCGTGAGAGAGAGAGCTCATCGGAGCAGCTCGAGGCCGGCTAGCATGCGCGTAGAGGAGCGTCGTGCTGGGGAGGTTTCCTCGGTGCTGCTGCAGCTCGGGTAGCGGGCGGACGAGCGTGGCGCGGCCACGCGTAGCGGGAAGAAGACGAAGGAGCTTCTGATTTTGGGATTTTTCCCAGAATCAGACATCTGGACCTACATCCAAACGACGCGGACGACGTCTAGAAGAAGCTCCCGACAGCTAATAGGTACGTACTGTGCCTATACCTTCCTTTTTGTGGATATGGCCATGTAGGCCATTCCGTTGAAGCTCTGTCGCGTGCCTTGCTGAGGGAGTTTTGCGTGCACGTGTAGGTTTCACTTCGGGAAGGCGTAGGACATGCCCTCCCACGCAATTCAAATGTCTGGGTGAGTCACCAGATGGCGGAGAGCATCTCCAGACGTCTGGAGAGGTGGTCGGACGTCTGGAACTAGGTCCAGACGGTTCAGCAGGACCCCTAGACGTCTGAGGAGCAACACAGAGCGAGGTATGAATCTGACGCCTTTTAAAAGGTTCAGCAGGACCCCTAGACGTCTGAGGAGCAGCACAGAGCAAGGTATGAATCTGGACCCCTTTTAAGATGTCTGGAAGGTGTTCCAGACGTCTGATTTGAGTCAGAGTTATCGTTTTGACTTGTTTAGGGTCCGTTCGAGGTCCGATTTCCACGTTTAAAATTTCGTTCTTCTCAGAATAAGTTCCTCTACTTGTTTGGAATACTTTTATCCTGTTCTGAGTGGTTCCTTGTGATTGATCCTTGTGTTAGGACCTCGTTTTGTTGAGGATTTGGGGGTTGCGAAGGCACGTGGACCTGCCGATCACGTCTCCATTACTCTCAGTTTTGCGGGTAGAGTGGCTTCCCTTAGTTAATTACAAACATTAATGCATATTTGAAATAAATAATAGATCCTAGGATATGGCATGAATCCTAGGACCTAAAAACTAGATTGAATGATAGATCGTAGGGTATGGCATGAATCCTAGGACCTGAAAACTAGATTGAATGATAGATCCTAGGGTATGGCATGAATCCTAGGACTAGAAACTCTGAAACGATTGTATTAAATGCCTGAATTGAAGTCTTGGATAAGTAGATGGAATAATAATAATAATTGCCTGTAATTGGATAACAGCTGCCTGTGAAATGTAGAGTACTGTTACATGTAATTCCTGTTGTTTGCAAATAAATACTAGCTGCCTGTATATAAATTGGAAAAGAAAGATTGGATGTTGGAAACACGTGCTATCTGCGAATAAACCTAAAATGGTGAAACATAGCATGGCTTGGCCTGAGAAACATAAGCATGAACTCTACGGGAAATTAGGATTAGAGCTCCTGGAAATAAGAAGAATGAAACTGGAAATGTGAATGGGGAAGTGAGCTGGCCCTTGAGTACGGAATACCAAGGAGAGCGACTGTCCCCCTGTTTAGTGCAGAGCGGAGCTAGTCGCCTTAGGTTTGGGACCCGGGGTTAGGACTGACCACTTTGTACCAACTCTGTGGCCCTCGCGTACACAGTATCGGGGAGAGCTACTAGTGTAGGGAGAGAGCTAGCCACCCCACGGGGCCTAGGGTTCAGCTAGCCGTCCTACATCGACTTGTTAGGCCCACTGGGCAAACCAGGGTAGTCAGGCGAGGGTGCACGGACTGTGGAAGGGCGAGACCCTTGTTTGGTTACTGTGGAGGGGCTAGATCCCTGTTACTGAGAGGGCTCTGCCCTATACTAGCTCCTTGCTGTGCTTTGGGCGCATCCATTAACGGAAACGACTGACCGCGTGCCAGTGCGAGGTAGCTACCCGTGCATTTATCATGCGTGCTGTAGTCACCGTTACGCCTATCAGCGACCTTGGGGTGGTTGACTGAGGGTAGGACCATCACGGGGGACTCTCACGGCCAGGAGAACACCACGTACTCTTTTACTTTTCAGAAAAGGCTGCAATCAAGATCGTTCCCATGAGAAACATTCGAGATCAAGAGAAAGACTTGAGAAATAAACCAAGAAAGAGTAAAATAAAGAAAGAAATTAAAACAACAGCTACCTGTCCACCTTTACTATTTTTCTTAGCTAGCTGGTTGCCACACTACTCAGCGTTTCGCTGAAGTGTCGTACTTACCACCTTTTTCAGGTCCAGGTGTTGAGCAGCTAGAGCCTACGGCTGCGGAGGGTGCTGGGCCTAGTAGAGCCCAGTAGTTGTACTTTTGTTGTACTTGTTTTTCTGTAGTAGTGAGTATTCTGTTACACCTTTGTACTATTTTATTGTAAACTTCATATTTCTGTACCTGTTTTTAATTCTCTACTGTTGTGGTGGTGTGTACTGTAGTAGTTCTTATCTTTACTGCTGTACTTTTGTTACTGTTAGTTGCTTGCATGGTGAATGTGGTCTATTTTACTATTTTTTTGTTACTTTCTCGTTGGACGACTGGGTCTTGGGACCAGTCGATTCGGTCCGATTCTCATGTCTTGTAGGGATTCGGGAATCGGGTTGTAACAATGTGAGACGGAGAGGAGGAGGAGGGGGTTTATAAAGGGAGAGGGGGTGAGGGGAGAGGTGTAGGCATCGCAGGGAGTGGTGCGGGGTGCTGGTGATGGTCGTCGCAGGGGAAGGAGCGGTGAGGCGTGAGGCATGGGCGATAAAGTGGCGTGCGCACTGTACGCGTCGAAAAGAAAAAGTATTTTCAAATGTCTGACTTTCTCTCCAGACGTCTCGATAGACATCTGGGGAATATTTCAGACGTCTTAAGAAATTACAAGGTAACAGGCCATTTCAATCATTCTGTTGGAAAGAAGGGAATCTTTAGCATTGGGGCTTATTGTAGGAGGTATTTCCCTTTATAATGATGCACTGTGTTCCAAAGTCCGATTCCTCTATTTTTGTGATGTATGAAACAAATTAGTTCTCTACTTGCAGTTCCATTAGCGATTATTTTCTCAAATTACGGCTATTTGGGCACATCTAAATAGATTAAGAATGTTTAACAACTTATTTTCAATACTTACATGATGTGTTGGCATAGCAAGTGAATTTAGTAGTATCAAAATACAGATGGCAACCTTTTCATCGCACTTTATGCAATTATAGGGTCGGGAAATCAGACAAAATCAAGGCTTTCGAAAACCAATAGATGTTAATAACCACTGGCAAATGCAATTTGACAAACATGTTGCCATTCTACCTCATCATGAGTCAGGTAATTTTCTTGAGTCTCATCCAATGTTTTCAAACCCAACATGTATATGTTGAGATTAACCCTAGTTGTAAGCTAATTAAGGCTGAAAAGAGAGAGGTAATTTTGCAGGTGGGATAAATTTGTGGGGATATATGTGTAAGTATAATGATCCTAAGGGCTTCATGAAATTATTAGATTAGTGGGGACCTTTGCATGAAAAATAAAATTTTCATATATAATTTTTATATAATTTTATATTCACCAATCGTTATCCTAATTTTTGTTCATGGAAGGGTGTTGATGGGAGGCCTTTAAATTAAAGCACCTCTGTGTTTCCCTGTTCCTTGGATATGCACGCATAGAATATTATCACCGTCAATGCTGCAGTAGAGATGATGATGCGAGCTCTTTTACGTTGCGGTAACGATTCCATGCATAACGTTTTCTGCACACGAATAATTTGGATCACTCAATTTTCGGAAGAATCGTATGGATATGATTACGGAAATGTGTGTTGAGATGTGCTGTATAAGTGCAATTACAATTAATTGATTGAAAATTAAATAGATTAAAATATATTGATTAAAAATAATTTTCATTAGATTGAAAAATTAAAATATTAATTAAAAATTAAAATATATCGATAAATACTTTTTTACTTATAATATAATTAAAATTTTATTTTTTAAAAAAATAATTTTTTATCTATAGAATATAATTTTTTTAAATAAAAAATTAAAAAACATCGGTTAAAATTAACACTTTCATCTTATATATTATAAATATAGTATAACATATGTTTGTTTACTTTCTCACTGTATAGATGGGAAGAGCCACGCATGCTTATATCCCGTCCACAAGTCTTCCCGGCCCCCACCGACAATCTACCGGCAAGAAAAAAAGTGGCTCCGGAGTCAACATCCAAAGATGGTAGATATCTTGATCCTTCGATTGATTTGGGGAATTAAAGAAAAGTGTCATATGCTCATGTTTAGCTGATATTCGTTCCCCCTTGGAAATAAAATTAAGATGCTC
This sequence comes from Thalassia testudinum, assembly GCA_037157565.1. Lineage (NCBI taxonomy): Eukaryota > Viridiplantae > Streptophyta > Magnoliopsida > Alismatales > Hydrocharitaceae > Thalassia > Thalassia testudinum. The sequence continues at coordinate 143,606,070 of JAZHRO010000036.1, forward strand.
TAATACAGTGTATTCTATCTCATGTGATTTTAAGAAGATTTTAGATCTTGGCTACTCTTGCTCAAGATCTACGATGCATTAGTTTTTAAACTTTTCTACCGTGGTTGGAACTATGTACTTTTTTTGTTACATGTGAATGTCTATTTCTTTTCATTATCATTAGTTACGAGAGATTTATGCCTCATTGTCGAGCAATAAGACTTCTAGTGATGATTTTAAATGAAGTTGTTGTTAATAAATATTTCAAAAGAGAGATAACAGTTGTGTTGTACGGTCTTTTGTCAACGATTCTAATTTTTAGCAATGGTTTTATTATTAATCATCGTCGTGGAAGATGTGAATAAAATAATATTTAAAATATTTGTGTTACCGAGAAGCGGATATAGCTTTTAGCGGTAGTTTTGTAATCCTCGTAGAATTTTTTTAGCAACAACTTTCTTAATAAGCGGTGTCAAAATGAACGACGAAATATTTTAAAACTTTTCAACGATAATATTTTTTTAGTAATCGTCGCCAAAAATGGATAAAAGAAGTAATATAAGTTTTTTGGTTAAGATTTTTTTAATAACCATTACCAAAATGAATGAAAAATTTATATTTCAAACCTTCTCAAGAATAACTTTTTTTCATAACCATTGTCAAAAATGAATATGTTCTTGTTTGACTTGCCTGAACCTATTCATAACTTAACCTATTCATAGTATCCAACTCACCCTACTCTCCTTCTTCTTTGACAATCCCCTCCTCGACCACCTCCGCCACCGCTCCTCCAACCTCTGTTGAACCTTCAATTGTCCTTCTCCTTGAGGTACTCCACCATCACCTCCTCCTCCTCCCATGCATCGCCCCCTTCTTCACCCCTCCTCTCATCGGCCCTTCCTTTGTCCTCCCCCACAGCCACCCCCTCCCTCCACTGAAGCTACACTTTCCCTCCCCCTCAAACACCCACCAGTTTGATTCCCTAATGGTTTGAATTAAATCAATTACATAGAACATAGGATGGAATTTGAATGTGTTATCATTAAACTACATGAGAACTTGGAGGAACCACCATGGCATCTTAGCTATATTAGGCAATCTATCTATTCTTTGGGGCTATAATTGAATGTCATGTTGGTCGTTCAAATGCTTATATAATATATTTAATTTCAATATGCAACTTAATTTAGACTGAGATTAGAAGTTTCATGTAGCATATTAATATGTAGTATAGATGCAGCATATATATTATTTACATATGTAGCATAGATGCTTACATGCTATAGATGCAACATATTTATTATTTTGACCTCTTCATACAGGTCCTGACCTTAGGTTGTTTAGGAGGCATTGAGTCCACACTTTGCATGATTTAGTAATTTGTATTCCTACCACTGTTTGCCTTTATTTGGTTTGCCTACTTTTTCATGTTATCCCCTGCAGGAACGTTCAGTCCTGTGTATGGTCATAGCAGGTTACTTCAAGGTGCCCTCCCAAACACATGCGCGCACACAAGAAAAGAAAATGAAGAAGAATGAAGAGAAGAGGAATTGTTGACTCTTGTTGAGCATTTAGCATTACTACTAAATTATAAGATCAATGGAGATTACGCCCCTCTATTTGTTTTTAATGTTGCCAAATTAAAAATGATATTCCTTCCATTATATCCAGAAGAATTCGTGTCATTTTCTCACTTCCATATCTTGCTTTCGGTTTTTTTGAGATGGATTTCTGTCTTCTTTCGCTGCTTATGAATTGACTTTAAACGTATCAATGATGACAGAATTCCAGAGCAACTAAATCTGAAATGGATCAGTGGAAAATCTTACAATTGATTCTACATGTTTCTCGGGTCCTTTGCTAGCCGTTCTACGTAGTTTTAGCAGTTTGTTTTGATAGATAAATAGCATTAATGTGGTTTGTCTGTTGCTTATGTTACAAAACTATTACTTATATTACAAATTAAAAACTTTTAAGTCATTTTGGCTAAACCAGCAGTGGGGTTGAAATCAATGTGCTGTGACAATGAGTTTTGCAGGCAAAGCAGAGGAGGGGAAGGAGACGAGAAGGACAAGAGAGGGACAGAGAGGAAGGAGAGAGAAATGGGCCGTCAAAGAGGGAAAATGGATGGACGAGAAAGGGATAGATCCAGAAAAATATGAAATGGAAGATGAAGATGGCCGCAATCCGGCGGAGGGGACAGCAAACGGGAAAACGACAGGGAAAGGAAACGCCAGAAACGACACCACAGGTTTGACAGATGATGTGAGCTGCAACATGACAAGGATGGGTCAAAGGGATCTGGGGGGCATAGTGGTCACTGCAAAAAACCAAGGTATGGATAGGTTTCCAATAGTCATGTATATCCTGTCTCTGTTTTCTTCGGTGCATGAGTTCTCTCATCTTTGCAACGTTCGTGTTTATCTCTCATTTGGTGGCCCCGTATACGTCATAGGATTTCCTATAATTTTTTTTTTTAAGGATACCTCGTATTTACGAAGAAGAATAAGTAGATCTATATTTTACTTTAAATTTAAATTTTTTCAAGTCCCGTGCAACTCTCCCTCCTGCATCTCACACTCGTTCGGCATTTATCCTCTCCTTTCTCCTTACACTCAAAAAAAAAGAAAAAATTCATTGCGCCCACTTTTTTTATTCTCTTTTCTCTAGGCAGTTCACATGATTACTTAATTTGCATTTTCCTTTTTCTTCGAGGACACGGTAGTTTGAGGTAACCATTAATTCTATTTGATGAATATTTTTGAATGAAATATGAGGTGTTTCTACTTATTGAAATTAATGTATTTGTGTTTATGCAAATAAATGTATGCAAATGAAATGTAAAGTATTCATTAATTTTTTTTATGGTGTGTGTTTAGGTTTTTATTATTGTGTGTTATTTTTTTTATATAGAATTTGAGAAAAAAATTATATCATAAAAAAGATCCTATCAAAATTTCTTTAGACTTTATATCATTTACCTAAAATTTTGATATATTTAGAATAAATTAATTATTTTTCACGTACAGACAAAGTTTAGGACGAAACTTGTATCTTTTTTTGTATAATTATAGAATAAATTATATACATTTTCAACGTAATATAATTTGATGTTATTTATATGCATTAATTTTATGATTTATGATTATCTTAAATGAATGATTGAATGGAGTTTTTGTTATGCATGGTCTATTTGTCTGTATCGTAAAATTAGTAGGATATGCAGATAGCTATTTATATAGATTTATAAAAAATTTAAAAAATTAAAATCATCTTCGATGTCTAAAATATCGTATAAGACGAGGGGGTGAATAGGGTGAATGATAAAATCATCGGATCATCCAACGACTTGTTGTAATTGTTCCTTGTATTTCATCATTAACAAATGGAGAGGAAAAGAGGAAGATAATAAGTCGTTACATGATCCAATAATTTATAAGATTATTGGATGATTCAACTTTTTTTTTATGTTTTTGATTCTCTACTTGCCAAATATTGGTGATCCCGAATTATGTTCCAATTCCACCCACCGGCCTTTTTGCTTTACTATTTCCGCATTATTTGAAAGTTTATTCAGCTTCACGTAGATTATTGTCGACGTTGACTTGGGGAGTCCATAATAGGTGCCAAGTCGCTCGAACTCATTGTCCTATATATTATGCACTGAAAGGGCATGCAAATTAGTTAAAGATATATATAATACTCGAATTAGTCGTATGGACAGTTTTAGTAAAATACATCATACTTATCGAATGAAACCAACGTTCTGCTTGAACAATTTGTCTTAAATATGTGGACGAGCTTATCCAAGATTTCCAGTCATCGTTAGCTCAAAATTAATGTGCTAAGGTCCACGAGCCCAGGTTAACTAGTTAATGAACATTACTAAAATTTAGTATATAACCTGCGCTCTGCCGGAGGATTACAGCTCTCTCCAAAAGAAGAGTATTCTTTTAACCGATTTGCGGCAACCATACAAAACACAGAGGGATTATTATAAATGACCTTTTTTTTGTTGGAAAAAGAGAATGATAGATTTAATAAAACTTATTTTCAACTCTGTTAAATCTCTGTGGATGTCTGAACTGAAAGGAACATATCCTTTTTACCTTCGCGATCATGCGTAAATGTGATCTTTACTTCAGGATTCATATTTAATACAAAACAAATTATAAATTTTATTTACGTGGTTGATCTTAACTAAATTAGAAATATTACTATTACTTAAAATCAAAATGTATCAATATAAAATAATATTATATTGATGTAATTTTATTTTATATTAACATAAAATGATTATAGAAATTACCACCCATTTGAATCAAAATGAAATTACCCATACAAAATAATTTTATATTGATGTAAAATAATTTTAAATATAATTTTGATAATTTACACCAATTTTTCATTTTATGCTAATATAAAATAAATTTATTATTAATTTAGAAATAGTGACTTAACGTTACTTTGCATCGATTTTAAGGGAGTGATCTCATCTCTCAGATTTAACACCTTTAACGTAAGTTTTCTCATTTTTATAAGATGTATTTTTTCTTCTGTAAGTGAAGATTTTCCAACTTTTTCTTTTCCTCAAAGGTACATCTCATGTATCGGGTATTCCTCCTTTAATAAAATCTTTTATTAAAATAAAATAAAAAAATCTTCTAACACCTCTAACGTTGCAAAATGGGTTAACTTTTAAAATTTTATATCGCTTCATTTTTTTTACTTCGCTCAACAATCCTCTTACCGCCATCGTCAGATTACTGCAGTTACCGCTACAGTTCCCACTCCACCGGACTTCACTTGTATCAAGGAGGCGTACGATAAAGTTTCTAATTGGAGGGGTGTAGTTACGACCGTATCTTTGAATTTTAAAATCAGATCCTAAGGCATGCACATCTATTCACATAATACGGCTTTCTTTGGCTTCGTCGTTTCTGAAAATTAAGTATTGCCTAACAAACAGGCAACTTTTATGGCCCCTTCAGTTTATAATTTATACCCACACTATGATGTCTTACCACGTTTCTTTGCTTGTAAGGCATCAAAGGATTTTTTTTTAACTCCTTAACTTGGGGGCAAATTACAGATAAGTTGCTAACCTCTGACTGCAATTTCACTTTAGTCCTTGATCTTTAAAGCCAAAGAAGATTAATGCTGAGCATTCGCATTGCTATGCAAGTAGCGTCCACTGCTACGTTTATCTTCACTAACGTAATTTCCTTTTTTACTTGTACTTTTTATGATCTTGCCCCTTCCCATTCTTTTCTTAAAAAATGATATGTAACTTGTACAAATCACAAGTACAAGTATATGCTCCGCACACCGGCAACCAAAGTACTAACGTTATAGTATCGACTCTATATATGCAGAGCTTTGCAGCATAAATGCTACATCACTTGAGTTAACAAAGGTGCTACGATACTATTTTTTTATTTTTTGGAAAGTTAACTGTTCCATCCAAAGGGAAGACGAAGATACGAGGATGCAGCCGTATCAAGGGTAGAGGAAGAAGAAAGAAATCCAAATGCCCTCCCGGCAAGGGGAAAGTTGCAACGAGAGAAGACAAAATCTACAACGAATGAAAAAGTAAAAAATAGAGAAAAAAATAACAAAATACAAAGCATGCATCCAAAGTGTTTGATTTTAGTTATGTTCTAATAGTAACTTCGTATTCTTTCAAAATGATCACACCACCAACAGGAAAATGTGGTGATCGAGAAGATCCATGCAATCAAGGATCCTAAAAGATATTGGATCCGAAATAAATAAAAATGTTCCCAACCTGTTGATGTTGTAATTTTATATCAAGTGTTGGCTCTACTTTAGAGGCCCATTTACATTAACAATATCCTCATTTACCAAAATGGATATCTAAACCTCGATCTTGAGCAATCTCAAGTTTAAAGAGGGGATAACCCTAATCATCTCTTTTCTCTCTTCCAACCAATCAAAGAATCATTCCTAACTTAATACAAAGTTTCAAGTAGCCACCAGCAAAAAAAAATCCAATATTTTTTATTTGTAAATTTAAATTTACAATCCCCTCCTATAAATTAATCATAAGATCTAATTTACTTAAGATCTTAACCACATGTTTACTTCTTCACTTAATCTCCTTTTTGCCTAACACAAATTTTTTCCCTCTTAACATCCTTTTACCTAACACCAACAGCTACAAATGTCAGTCAAATCTATGCTACATTTTAATACTATTATCAATTAAACGACACAAGAATTAACGTTAGTACTTAACATAAATTAAAATAAATATAATTTGACATTAACATCGCGTGCAAGTAATAACAATCAAAAAAATCAACATCAATTTCGATATTTTTTAATATCAATTTCTTTACTTTCCAAAAATACCGATCCTAGGTGTTGCAAAGCTATCAGTATAATACTTCTCTCGTCTTCTTACTCATTTCCATGGAACCACCGCAGATGCAGAAATTAAAACCAATATTATATTTGAAAAGGATGGCATTCCCTTTCGAGGGACTGTACCGACCCTCCCTCTCCTCTGTCCCATCAAATTAATGGAAGCGAGGGGGGTGCACAAGCACATGTAAGAAAGAAGTAAGTTTGGCGAAAAAAATAAAATACGAGTTTGCTTGCCGTGGCCCTCCCTTGCTCCCCCAATCCCATGCCAACCGCTTGACTTTGGCTGCGATGGTAGTTGCAAGTACATTGTCAATGTTGCGAGCATTGAAAGCGCTAGATGGAGATGATATCGACATCCTCCCGTCGCCAGCTGAGAATTCTTAATTTCTCTCGTATACACAGCATTCGAAATTTGAATAGGGTATGCAAATAACTCTAATAGGACAGAAATGAAGTGAACAATGTTATAAATAGCATTAAAACATTACCCTAAATTTTTATTTATAATAGATTAACTTATATATTATATTTTATTTTTATTTACACTACTTATTAACATAATAATAATAATAATAATAATAATAATAATAATAAATCATTTAATATCAAATATAAAATAAATAAATTATAACTCACTCCTATGCATTTAATTCATAGTTTACGATTTATAACACATTAACTGACTTATCACACAATTTACATTTTGATCGTTAAAATTTAGTTCATCTTTAATTTCATGATAAAAATAACTCGTACGTTTCTGACATATCTCACTGCAATCCACTGCACACATACTTTCGAAATTATATGGTAAAGTTCATGCGAAAGACGACGAAAGATGACAGCGTGAATCAAGTTGATTGGCAGAATTCATGTATAATCGCCGTTTTTTTTTTTTGTTATTTGTTTTTTTTTCGTTTATTTTTCTTATTTTTTTATTTTTTTTGTCTCCTCGTCTTGGATTGTGAGAAAGTATAGTTATCGCCTCCCTCTCTTCCTGCATCATAATGTAATTGGATCCTTTCCCTCGATGGAATGCATCTTTTTTTTTAAAAAAAAAAGTCTGCATTGCAAAGAGTGAAATTTACCTACACTTATACGTACAGATTGAAAAGTCGCATCATGCTTATTCTTAGATTTATCCTACCGGTTTCAAAATCCAGAATCATGTTTGTACATTATATACCTACTGGATGCCTATTTATTTGTTCAATGAATAAAATGCCTATCTTAATTCATGATTTATTCTAGACATAAAACATGAAATTCGGTCATCAAAATAGATAAAGCCTTAATCACCAGAAGAAAGGAAAAATTAGCCATGCGCTATTAATTACGAAGAGTGAAAATTATTTAGAAGACTAATAAATGTTAAGCTCACATAAATATTTGAACACAAATGACAAACATACAAATAAAGTATTTTATTTATTATTACATTGACAAATATACATGCATATTTAAATATGTATAGACATTGAGCATATTTTTATTTGTCTTTGTATATGTATTTATTTCTAGGATGGATATCGATTTGAAAATGTAAAAAATGATATAAAAGATAGCGTACAGAGTTATGAATGTAATTTTTTTTTATGTATCTTTTTTTTATATAAAAGAAAAGTACTCATATATTGTGAGATCTATCACTGTTGAAATTAATAATAAAATTTTTTTATATAGGTGTAAATACTCAAATTACTATCGAAATCACTTTACACTGATGCAAAACTATCATAGTACATTCGAAACAATTTACACTGATGCAATCTTACTTTATACCAGCGCAAAATAAGATTGTACCAGTACAAAATTAAATTTCAAGTACTTTTTCACCTATGAAAAGTGATTTTTTACTTGAAACATGATTTTTTACATTAGGGTTTGGGATTTAGTTTTTAGTGTTTAGTATTTAGGTCTTAAGGTGAAAAATCCCTTCCTATATGTGAAACCACTTTCCACAAACCTAAACCTTAAACCCTAAACTCAAAATATTGAATTCTAAATCCAAAACCCATAAGTCAAAATCACTTTGCACGGGTTGAGTACAAAATCATCTTGCACCAGTACAAAACAATCATATCGTCTTCGGAATAATTTTACACCGTTACAAAATCATTCAGAACAGTTTATCACATGTACAAAATGATTTATCACCGATGCAAAGTTATTTATCACCTGTACAAACATGATTTATCATCTGTATATTTTAGTTCAAAGTGATGTATTTTTTTTAATATGATGAAATCCACCACGTAATAAACCTTATGTTCTTTTATTTCATTATATTAAATATTAATTATCAAATGAATCTCATATTTATATACCATTACCTCACAAAATACATCACCTCATACATTTCCTTATATTTTAACTTTTAAGAATTTAGGAGTATTTTTATTTTGACTTTTTCTAGCGGAGAGTCCAAGTAAATTTAAGATTCTTAAATCCCAATAAGAATATTAGTTTGAAATTGAATAAGAAATATAGTTTCTTATCCAATTATGAGTCTTGTGAGATTATACATATGTATTTATGGGCGCATGAGAAATATGATCACATCTATCCATACTTGTACCTTAGTCATTCAGATTTGTAGATGAACACGCATGTCCAACCAAATATTAGATGGAGCAGGGTTTACCTGCTTTACTTGCTTCGAGTCAAGATGGAATGAACTCATACCGTCATCGTGGGGGCCCTCAAGCAGAAAAGTCATGGAGATTTATCTTCTATTAGAGCTTATTCAATTCCAAAGAAAGTTCTTGCTTACGTAGGACTCTAACCGATTCAACATCGATGGAATAGGAGTTCTTGGTTCTCCGTGATCCCAAGTCACGACATTTGAATTGCCTCCTTCATAGTATCTCTTATTCCCCTTGTGAGAATGAGTCTAGACCATATGCTTCACGACACTGTAGTTGTCCCTTCCAATGGCATCACATGTAATTATTGAGAAAATCGTGCCCCTTTTACTCTTCCAAACTCTTCCGATCTCCCATGCCTCTCCCGTTCCCTCTTTCTCTCCCATGCAGCCCGCCTTCTCTCTAGGGATTCCACATCTCATCTTATTTGCCGTGGACACCCGTTGTGTGCCTCTCCAACTGCTTCATCCACTCCCTCCTCACCATCTTCCTCGCCCAGATTGGGACCGCCATCACCTTCTTCGGCCTTTGCAGAAATCTTGCCTCTTTGGCCTTGTGTCATGCCTCTTTCCTATCCTCTTTCCCATCTTTCTCTCCAACCTCCCACCGCCTTCCTCGCCACTCCCACTGCCCCCTTCCCTACGACCCTTCCTCCTTTGCCCACCCCCATCTCCTTCCCCCACTCGAGCACTCTGTCCACGCACGTGTGACGTCCCAATTGTCGACCATCACTGAAGTACCTCTATCACCCCTTCGCCTTTATTGTCCACTGCCACCTCCTTCTTGAGAAGAGCATTATGGTGATGGAGCAGCTAGCTAACCCCCTCTCTCACTCACTCTAGCACGGCACTGTGCCATCCGTCCTTCGCTCTCCCACCCTCCGCATGTCTCTCTCGCTCGATCGACTCCTTTGCACCTCAAAAGCATCCCCTTTCCCTTTTTCCCTCCTCTCATTACATCCATCCCTCAACAGCGATCAACAGCAAGAAGAAAAAGAAGCTTGGGAGGCTGTGGTAGACATGCTGTGGGAGGAGGGCATCCCTGCTGCGAAACGCATCAGAGGTTGTTGGCTTGGCAAGTGCTTCAGCTTTGACATCCTCGCTGCCCTCAAGCACCTTAGCGATGGCGTCGAGGTCTATGCTGAAGCTATTTGTGTTGAACCTTGCGATGAGGTTCCCCACAACATCGTCGTTCGAGGGCCACAGCGGGGCTTCGGCAATGTGGTCCTTCCGCAGGTGATAACTCTGCATTCAATGATGATAATTTCATCAACCAGAGTTTATTCAATGATGATAATTCCGTCAACCAGAGTTTATTTTAAGGGTATATGTGCACTAATAACATACCATGATAGGCATGGGAGCACTGCATGCATTGCAAATTAAGATTGCTTATAAATCAATGTTTAATGAACATATGTAAAAGTGCATGTTGAAATAGGCCTCAGATGAGTAATCGAACCGCACGAATGGATTCAGATCGACGAATGGAGTCCAACGAACTCGACTTCCTCAACCAACCCAAGAAGTTCTAGGACCACGTGGCGCCATCCACCGCACCTGCACCCATGCTGCAGCCACACTCGTCACACAGAGCGCTCTCAGCCGTCCGATCCAAGGATCGAACAGCTGAGGACCCACCAGACTCACCAGCACCACGCTCTCCATCGCACCAAGATGCATCTCGGCCATTCCATCGTCCATTGGAGATCTGAGCATTCACGTAAAACTACAACAAAGCGCAAGCCTACCGCAACGGTTAGCGCCTCTCCACGCTTGCCGGGGATGAATGTTCGAGACGCACCAACCGCATCCACGTGCGCGATCAAAATTCAGCCGTTGATGCACGCATGGTCGGCAAGGATGAAGGCCACGCGGCGCAACGGAAGCGCACGGATGCGCCCGGGCGGGAATGTGCGCGCCTACGCGAATTCTCGACCATCGATTAGCGATCGAACGGTTGACGCGTGCCGATCACGCACACTTCCGGGCAGCTTGGACAACGTGGCGTGCCCTCAGTCGTTCGATGGCGATCTGTGCCTCGAATCTAATGACTGAGGACATGCGGGCGCGGATTGAGGGGAAGAAAAACCAACGTGCCTTTGGATCGGCGGATGGAGGGGCTTCACCGACACTTATGGAATGGGTTTAGTGACGTCCCGAACGTCGCCAAAACCCCTAATTAGTTTGAAAACCTCTTCTTCTCTATATAAACCTCCTCAACCACCCCATTCAAGGGCATTCAATAGACACACACTCTCCATGCAACACTAGTCTTCTCCTAGCTCCACCAAACACTCCATACCTGCCCTGGAGTTGTCAAGCCGCCGACGGAGCCTCCCTCCACTGCTGTAGCCGCCTTGCCTCCTCCTCGCACTCTTTTTACTTTAGTTTTATGTTGCACTTGTTTAAGCTTTCATCTATTGTTATAGTTGTAAACAAACTCTAATCGCATGCTATATGTTGATGATGTTTCATATATCATAGTTCACATCCTCTTAGAATTATTGTCAAGTTTTAAACACGATCTCTAACCCTACTCTTTCTCTCTCTCTCTCTCTCTCTCTCATTTTCTCGCAAGCAAGCAAACCAAACATTTATGTGACAACTAAAGTAACAAACTAATCTAATTTCATGCCTCCTCGTGTTCGACACTTAGACTCACCAAATTCTACATCTTAAATTAAAATCGACGTCGAGAACGCATGCTACAATGGCATAATTAAACAAATGCATTCCTCGCGCATCAGGTTTTGGCACCGTTGCCGACAATGGATTGCTTTTGTCGCTTTTATCCCGCATTTGTATTCACATCTTCTAACTCATTTTGCTCTCTCTACTTGATTGGTTGCAGGAACTCAATGCTTAGGCGACGGAGGAGCGCGATCCAAGATAATGGACCGAGATTGAAGTTCTGTGAAGACGGTTGTGAGTATTACTCCACCCGTTGATAGTTGCTTGCCTAAAAAATACAAAAAAAATATAAAAATAAAAAATTTGGCATGGTGAATGGCTACTTGACCCACATTCCAAACTCATCACCCAACCAAAAAAATACACTCTAACGTTCTTGAAGAGATAATCTTTTTGGAGTGTTCTTTCTTTTGAGTGGTATTTGTGAAGCCACCATGACTTGACTTGGGCCGCACCACTCACCATAATTAAAATCAACTCACCTGGTAGAATTGCATGAACACTAGGGTGAATACACTAGGGTTGTTTTTTCTTCTAGGGCCACCCACATCATTCTAAAGGAAATTGACTTTCACTCATTGTGTGCAAAACCTTGTGTGCCTACTTGAACCTTGTTTGAAAACATTAAGGAATTTCAACCCTAAAAGGCATTAAAGTAAGGGCAAATCATTAAAAGACACCACATCCTAAAATCCTTGCTTGAGAACCATATTTTGTTAAGTACACACACACACGCTCAAATCAGTTAACTAAGAGGCACAACTCCAAACAACGCCTCATCACATATCCTGAGCACAAGCACTAACCTAGCCCTTATTAAAATGGAGTAGACGTGCCCTAGGTAGGACAAGTCTAAGTCTTGAAGGTGTGATTAGGTTTGCTAGGCACTTGGCCTTCATTCCCTTTGTAGAATCTGGTGTCTAGGCTGCAGGGAAGTGTCAAACGATCGCGATTTTGGGGTCTACAGAACCAGCGGTGAAAGCCAATGGAAGAACTTTCCCTTCAATCCCCTCGTAATCAACCTAGCCAGATTAACATCGGGAAGGGTGGTTAAGTGCTTACAGATCTAATCATTCCTTTTGAGGCTTCTACGTCACTTAAGGTATACACTATAAGGACTAAACTTGCTTGCTTGTTTTTGCACACACTTCTCACACCTGTCTCTCTCCACATCCCTCCCCGTTCTTCTCTAGTGTATACACGGGAGACGATCACTGCATCCTGAGCTGTTTGTTTTAGAGAGAAAAATCAGGAGGAGACTTGATTTTTCAAGGGAGATGCCTGACCTAATAATTGATGAGGTTGAGGACCAACCTCAACCCAATGTTATGTCTATCATTCAGGCTTAGATCTCTACGAACCACAAACTTCAACAACAACAAATCCAAACCATCATGCAAGCCAAACACCGATTGCAAAACCCTTAGGGGCAACCCCCACTAAACCCACAACCTCCTGATGGCCAACTTAGGCCTCTCCATGATTTTTATGATCCGTCTGCCATCCGGATTGAGCCACATCTTAGGGTCCCCGAAGGGGGAGAGGATTTTGAGCTAAAACCTAATGTCCTGAGTTAATTCAGAGCCACTTTCATGAGAGCTCAAATGAGGACCCCTTCCAACACCTTGAGGACCTAGATCGGATTGCCCGAACTGTGAAACCTAGGAACATCAGCTTGGACATTGTTTTGATTAAGATGTTCCCTTTCTCCCTAAAAAATAAAGCATCTCACTGGCTTAGAACCTTAGGGAGACTCATCTCCACCTGGGAGGAACTAAGGCATGTATTCTTGAAGAAATTCTTCTCCATAGGTAAAACCAATGTCCTTAGAAGAGCCATTACCACATTTACACTACAAGATGGGGAACAATTCCATGAGGCGTAGGAAAGATTTAATGAATTGTTGAGGAAATGCCCACACCATGAGGTTCCAAGTTGGCAATTGACCCAGATCTTCTACCATGGTTTGGACAGTAACCTGAGGAACTTTGTTGATGCCTCATGTGGAGACAACTTATTGAATAAAGATGAGGAGAGCGCATTCGAACACTTTGAGTCCATGAGTGAGAATTCGCTCAACAATGCCTCCACGACCCAGTTTAATCGATCCAGTCAACCCCGTGGTGGGATCTATGAAGTACAAGCCAATTCTGGAATGGTTGACATGGACATTATAGACAAAAAGTTGGATCGAGTTGAGTTGGTGGACAAAAAGATTGATGAGTTGTTGAACCAAACCAGAAACCTTCTACAGACCCTCTCCTAGCAAAGGGAGCTCACAATGTAGATTTGGTGCAGCCAATGAACCAAATACACCTGGAACAACCCCTGACCATGTTCCAGGGAGGGACCTTTGCTCCCTCAAACCTTGATTACTCCCTTCCCTCCCCCTCGTACCTTCTATCTTTGAAGATGTCCAAGCCATCCAAGGTTACTCCAAACCTGACCCCTTTTCCAACACCTACAACGTTGGATAGCGTAATCACCTGAATTTCGCCCAGACGAACCAAAAATTGAACCACTTCCAAAACCAACCCTGGCTAAACCCCCCCTCCTATCAGCAAGGTCTACCGATTAGACCACCCTATAATCAGAATAGGATGGCCCCTCCCCCACAAAACCAAATGGACACGTTGATAAAAATGATGGCTGATATGAATCAGAAATATCAGGAGGAAATGGCATTAGTGAAGGGATAGTTGAGCTAGCTGTTGAATTGCAAACAACAGGGATCCCTTCCTTCTCAACCACAACCGAACCTGTGAAATGTGATCAACAGAGGCCCCAATTCTCAAGGGTTCCAAGCCAATCTTGGGCATGCCCACATGGTCCAACAAGCCCCACAAACACCCCCTGGGTTTGGTGCTTCTTCTTCCTCTTCTTTTCAAGGATCTACCTATGGTCCTAACGCCTCAGCCAACGTGGTTACCTTGAGAAGCGGCACTAAAACATAGGACACCAAATGGCCAACCCCTCCCATGACCTTACTTCCTGAGATACCCGATTCTGAGGATGAGAAGGAGAAACCCAAGGACCTAGAGACTAACCTGATTCAAACCCAAACACCATACCCTGAGACCTTGGAGAAAAGGAAGAAAAAGAAAGTTGTAGTTGAGAATGAGGAACTGTTGGAGATTTTCAAACAAGTCCAGATTAATATTCCGCTCCTTGAAGCAGTCAAGCATATCCCGACTTACGCTGAGCTCTTGAAGGATGTCTGTACGCAGAAGCGTAAGCCAAGAACCCAAGCACCTAGGAAGGTTGTGCTCTCATAACAAGCTAGTTCAGTGATATTGAGCAGCCTACCTCCCAAATGAACTGACCCAGGAGCACCCCTGATTTCTTGTAATATCGGGGACATAACATTTGATAGAGCACTCTTGGACTTAGGTGCTTTGATCAACCTCATCCCGAATACCTTTTATCACAAGCTTGAATTTGGGGAATTGAAACCCACACCTATGACTATCCAACTGGTTGATAGATCTGTGAAAACCCCGAAGCTGGTAGTCGAAGACGTAATTGTTCGGGTCAAGGACTTTTACTTCCCGGTCGACTTTTTGGTCCTCGACATGAAAGTCCCCGAACAGCTACAAAACACACCCATCATCCTAGGCAGACCCTTCTTAGCTACAGCTAAGGCGAACATTGATTGCGACACGGGACGCATGGAAATCGCCTTTGGAGATAAGAAGATGCAATTAGATATCTTCAAGGCGACTATGTCTTTTGATTGTGGCTGGGTTGAGGAGCACGATACTGTGGAACCTCTGGTTGAAGAATGCCTCACTTTTAGCTCTTCAGCAGATCATCTAACTCAATCAGTTGATGACTACCCTGACCTACTCTAGCTTGTGGAGGTTACCTGTGTAGAGCTGATTACCTTCAGCAACCTCCATTGGAGGAGATTGATGTTGATTAACTCCCACCCTTCCCCTATCCATCAAATGTTGTCCCACCTACACCCAAACTAAAGCATTTGCCCGATAATCTCAAGTAGTCTTCCTAGGACCTGGCCAGACCTTCCCTGTGATTATCAATGCCCATTTAACTAATGATCAAGAACTTAGGTTGATTGCAACCCTCTCTGAACACCGGGAATCCATTGGGTGGACAATTTATGACTTAAAGGGATTAGCCCTACCTATTGCACTCACAAGATCTATTTGGAAGATGGGGCTCGATCTTCTCACCAAATGCAAAGGCGATTGAACCCAAATATGCGAGAGGTCGTTAAAAAAAAAAAATTAAGTGGCTTGTCGCAGATATCATTTACCCGATTTTCGATAGCCCCTAGGTGAGCCCCACTCAAGTGGTACCCAAGAAAGCCGAGTTCATCGTAGTCACCAATGACCATGGCGAATCCATCCCCACCTACACCGCTACCGCATGGCGGGTGTGCATCGACTATAGGAAGCTTAATAAGGCCACTAAGAAAGATCATTTCCCTCTGCCATTCATTGACCAGATTCTTGAGCGATTGGTAGAACAAAAATATTTTTTGAATATTCAGGATATAACCAAGTTGCTATTGCACCAGAGGATCAAGAGAAGACCACATTCACTTGCCCGTATGATACGTTCGCATTCCGTCGTATGCCATTTGAGTTATGCAACGCACTCGTGACCTTTTAGCGTTGCATGCTAGCCATTTTTTCAGAGATGGTGGCTGAATACCTAGACGCCTTTATGGATGATTTCTTCGTGCTCGGGAACTCATTCGACCATTGTCTTAGCAACTTGGAGAAGATCCTGAAGCGATGTTTCGAGGTCAACCTGGATTTAAGCTGGGCAAAGAGCCATTTCATGGTTCAGGAAGGGATTGTCCTCGGTCACATCGTCTCGCATAGGGCCATCGAAGTGGATCGAGTTAAGGTTGATTTAATTTCCAAACATCCATCCCCTAGCTCAGTCAAGCAAATCTGACCTTTCCTAGGACATGTTGACTTCTATAGAAGGTTCATTAAGGATTTTTGCAAACTTTCTAAGCCCTTGACTGACCTTCTAGCCAACGACGCCCTTTCTCACATGACACCTGATTGCATCAAGGCTTACAGCACCCTTAGGGAAACAATCTCCACTATACCAGTTTTACAACCCCCAGACTGTCCCAGGACTTTGAGATAATGTGTGATACATCAGATTTTGCCATCAATACAGTCCTATGACAAAGAAGAGAGAAGAAACCTGTGGTGATCTACTACGTGAGCAAAACATTAGATGAGGCCCAACGGAATTACACTGTCACAGAAAAAGGGCTGCTCACCGTAGTCTTTGGGTTAGAAAAGTTTCGATCATACCTTCTGCGATCCCACGTGACAGTTTACACCGACCACTCAGCTATCCAGCATTTGTTGGCCAAAAAGGATGCTAAACCCAGGCTCATCCGATGGATCCTGCTCTTGTAGGAATTTGACCTAGAAATACGTGACAAAGCTAGGTCCAAGAACGTCGTAGCCAATCACCTATCCATACTTCATTCAGACCACATCGGACCCTCATTACCCTTGACTGACACCTTCCTTAATGAACAACTTCTAGCCGTGTAGGGAAGAAAGCTACCCTGGTATGTAGACTTAGTCAACTATTTGGTGGTAGGACAGACTCGTCGCGACTGGCCCAGATAGCAACAGGATAAGTTCTTGGTTGAAGCCAAGCACTATTTCTGGGATGATCCTATGCTGTTTAGACTCTGTGATGACCAGATCATTAGGAGGTGTATTCCTGAAGAGGAAGTCCAAAGTGTGCTATCCTTTTGTCACGACTAAGCCTGTGGTGGCCACTTCTTTGGGAAGCAAACGGCTGTAAAGGTTTTGCAATCCAGATTTTACTGGCCATCCTTATTCAAGGATGCACACAGTTTCACCAAGGCTTACTCTCAGTGCCAGACATTAGAGACTATGACTAGAAAGGATATGATGCCCCTCCAACCCATTCTGATTGTCAAAATTTTTGATGTTTAGGGCATCGATTTTATGGGTCCCTTCTTGCCATCCAACGGCTATGAGTACATATTAGTCTCAGTGGACTATGTCTCAAAGTGGATCGAAGCCGTAGTGACCCGAAGATGTGACCATAAGGCTTTCATGGACTTTGTTAAGCAAAACATCTTCTCTTGGTTTAGGATACCGAAAGCCATGATCAGTGATGGTGGGAGTCACTTTATTCATGCCCAATTCTGTGCCCTACTTAGAAAATACGAGGTTACCTCATTGCCACCCCATATCACCCACAAACAAATTGGCAAACTGAGGTCTCTAATAGACAGATCAAGAATATTCTGCAAAAGACCGTGAGACCTGACCGGAAGGATTGGTCCACACGATTGGATGATGCCCTTTCGGTATACAGGACAGCTTTTAAGACCCCAATAGGAATGTCGCCTTATCGATTGGTCTTTGGCAAAGCTTGCCACCTTCCGGCCGAGTTGGAACACCGAGCATACTGGGCTGTTAAGTAGTGCAATATGGATTCCCAGTTGGTCGGAGGACAAAGGAAACTCCAACTCTCCGAGCTCGAGGAAATCCATCGGGATGCCTATGAGAACAGTCAACTTTACAAAGAAAAGATTAAAGCCGTCCATGACAGACACATTCATAGGAAAACCTTTGAGCCCAATCAGCAAGTCTAGCTTTTTGATGCAAGACTTAAACTTTTCTTTGGGAAGCTGAGATCAAAATGGACAAGACCATATCAGGTGATCAAACTGTTAAGACCCGTGCTATTAAAGCCCTCTAAGACGTCTGGGAGTTGGGTCAGACGTTTGGCCAGACATCTGGACATCTTCCCAGATGTCTGGAAACCAAAATTTTTGTGCATGTCCTCGAGTCTGCGCGTGTGCCGCGCGCAGACTGTACGCAACAGCATTTATTCTCTTTCTCTCGCCGAATGCAGAACCCTAACCCACGCCTATTTAAGCCCCCCTCCTCTCCCTCACGCCACCCCACTTCCATCCACCTTCTCCTTCCTCTAGCGAGAGCGAGAGCAGTGAGTGCAGCCAAGTGTAGTGACGGAGAGGAGGAGCAACGTGAGAAGGGAAGAGAGGAGAGCGTGTGAGCCCGTGAGAGAGCTCGCTGGAGAAGCTCACAGCCGGTCGGGCGTGCACAAGGTAGAGAGGTGTGTCGGGGAGGTCCTCCCCGGCACTGCTGCAGCTAGAGCAGCGGGCAAGCGAGTGCGACGCTGCTGCGTGCGGTACGGAGAAGATGAAGGCAGCTTCTGGTTCTGGGATTTTCCCAGAATCAGATGTCTGGATCTACATCCAGATGATGTAGACGACGTCTGGAGGATGCTCCAGATGACTGAGAGGTAAATCCTGTGCCCTACACCTCCCTTTGCGGATACAGCCATGCAGGCCATTCCACCGAGGCACTGTTACGTGCCGTATTGAGAAGATTTGCATCACGCGTGCAGGATTCATTTTGGGAAGGCGCGAGACACACCCTCCCACGCAGTTCAGACGTCTGGGCGGGCACCAGACGGCGGGAAGCGTTTCCAGACGTCTGGAGAGGTGGTCGGACGTCTGGAATTTGGTCCAAATGGTTCAACAGAATTCTTGGACGTCTGAGGAGTAGCGTAGAGTGAGGTATGGTTCTGGGCTTCTTTTAAGACGTCTAATTTGAATCAGAATTGCCATTTTTGACCCATTTAGGGTCTGTTTGAAGTTCGATTTCCGCAATTAAGATTCCGCTCTTCTTCATATAAGTTCCTCTACTTGTTGGAATGCTTTTATCATGTTCTAAGTGATTTCTTGTGGTTGACCCTTGTGTTAGGACCTCATTCCGTTGCGAGTTTGGGGGTTGCGGAGGCACATGGACCTGTCGATCAAGCCCCCATTACTCCTGATTTTGTTGGTAGAGTGGCTTCCCCTAGTTTAATTACAAATATGAGTGCATATATGGAATGAATGTTAGATCCTATGGTATGGCATGAATCCTAGGACTAGAAACACTGGAATAATTGTACGGAATGTATGAATTGTAGTCTGGATGAGTAATTAGCATAATAACAATTACCTGTAAATGGATAACAGCTGCCTGTGAAATGTAGAATACTGTTGTAGCAACTGTTGCATGTAAATTTCTGTTATTCACGATTAAATACGAGTTGCCTATATATGATTTGGAAATGAAAGATTGAATATTGGAAACACGAGCTACCTGCGAATAAACCTGAAATGATGAAACCTAGTATGGCTTGGCTTGAGAAACATGAGCATGAACCCTACGGGGAATTAGGAGATGAGCTCCTGAAAATAAATGGAATGGATCTAAGAATGTGCTGGGAAGTGTGCTGTCCCTTGGGTACATGGTACCAAGGGGAGCAAATGTTACCTCTTAGTGTAGAGGGGAGCTTGCTGCCTTCGGGTCGAGACCCGGGGTGGGTTTGGCCACTTTACACTGACTTTTTGGGCCCTCACGTACACAGTACCGGGGAGAGCTACTAGTGTAGGGAGAGAACTAGCCACCTCACAGGGCCCGGGGTTCAGCTAGCCGTCCTACACCGACTTGTTAGGCCCACTAGGCAAACCAGGGTAGTCAAGCGAGGGTGCGCGGACTGTGGAGGGGCGAGACCCTTGTTTGGTTCTTAGGGGCTAGACCCCTGTTACTGAGAGGGTTATGTCCTATACTGGTTCCGTGCTGTGCTTTGGGCGCACCCGTTAATGGAAACGACTGACCGCATGCCAGTGCGGAGTAGTTACCCGTGCATTTATCGCGTATGCCGTAGTCACCGTTATGTCTGTCAGTGACCTTGGGGTGGTTGACTGAGAGTAGGACCACCACAAGGGACTCTCCCGACCAGGAGAGCACTACATGCTACTTCTACTCTTCGGGAAAGACTGCAATCAAGATCTTTCCCATGAGGAACATTCGAGATTAAGAAAATGACCTGATAAAAAAATCAAGTGATGAAAGAAAGAATAATTAGTTAAATAAAGAAAGAAATTGAAACAACTACCTGTCCACCTTTACTGTTTTTAGTTAGCTGGTTGCCACTCTACTCAGCATTCACTGATTTCGTGTACTCATAACCTTTTTCAGGTCCAGGTGTTGAGCAACCAGAGCCTACGGCTGCAGAGGGTGCTAGGCCCAGTAGAGTCCAGTAGTTGTACCTTTTCGTTGTACCCCGTTTCTTGTTGTAGTGAGTAACTTTGTTACACTTCTGTACTCTTTTGTTGTAAACGTTATATTCCTATACCTGTTTAAATTCTCTACTGTTGTGGTGGTGTGTACTGTAATAGTTTATTTCTTTACTGCTGTACTTTTGTTACTATTAATTGCTTGCATGGTGAATGTGGTTTATTGTTACTGCTTTTTGGTTATTTTCTCGTTGGACGACTAGGTCTTGGGATCAGTCGAGTCGGTCCGATCTCGTGTCCTGTAGGGATTCGGGAACCGGGTCGTAATAAACCTTATCCCAATGGGGTGTTTGAAATTGCAAATCCTAACACTAGGCAAACCTTCACAGTAAACGGGCAGAGATTAAAACATTATCTTGCCCAGGTTCCCCCAAAGGAAGTAGTCACCCTCATTGAGGGTTGACACGGAGCTTGGCCCAGCTGGAGGCAATAAACTCAGCGCTTCCTGGGAGGCAACCCAAAAGATTTAGACTGATCAAGTAAACTGCAACACTGAAGTGATTTCTTTCTGTACCCCCTTGCATATGTTTATTTGCCAATGAGGACATTGTCCAACTTAAGCATGAGGGGGTGGTAATTCGCATTCTCTGAGCTTACATTATCATCCTGAATTATATATATATAATTAGGAAGGAAAACTTAGGCATTAGGAGCTTGTGAACTATAGAAAATAATACGAGAAGAACCTGAAACACCTACCTTTTTCAGGCCTTCAGGCTTAATCAGCCCTAGTGTCCACTAAAATGTGGATTTAGCCCCGAAGTGGATCCAACGGCTGAGGACGTGCTAGTGCGGATTGAGGGGAAGAAAAACCGACGCGCCTTTAGACCGGCGGATGGAGGGGTTTCACTAACACTTATGGAATGGGTTTATCGACGTCCCAGACGTTGCTAAAACCCCTACTTCGTTTGGAAACCCCTTCTTCTCCATATAAACCTCCTCAACCACCCCATTCAAGGGCATTCAATGGACACACACTCTCCATGCAACACTAGCCTTCTCCTAGCTCCACCAAACACTCCATACCCGCCCTGGAGTTGTTAAGTCGCCGACGGAGCCTCCCTCCACCGTCGTGGCTGCCTTGCCTCCTCCTCGCACTCTTTTTACTTTAGTTTTATGTTGCACTTGTTTAAGCTTTCATCTATTGTTATAGTTGTAAACAAACTCTAATCACATGCTATATGTTGATGATGTTTCATATATCATAGCTCACATCCTCTTCAAATTATTGTCAAGCTTTAAACACGATCTTTAACCCTACTCTCTCTCTCTCTCTCTCTCTCTCTCTCGTTTTCTCGCAAGAAAGCAAACCAAACATTCATGTGACAACTAAAGCAAAAAACTAATCTGATTTCATGCCTCCTCATGTTCGACACTTAGACTCACCAAATTCCACATCTTAAATTAAAATCGATGTCGCGAATGCATATTACAATGGCATAATTAAACAAATACGTTCCGCGCGCATCAACAGGCGGCCCCTTGGGTGCCCCATGGGCTTCTTCCCCCTCTGCACGATGGGTTTCTCAACCGTGGTGGGTGGGGGTGGGGTAGGGTTGTGGTCAGGAGCGATACCGTCACCATCAAAACCACCATGGCCCCTGGGGAAGCTGACAGGGAGGGGGATGCTAAAGGGGGAAGAGGCCCCAGGAATAGTGGTACATGTTGGTGTTGGGGACGGCGGGGGGAGCGAAGGGGAGCTCGGAGGCAAGGAAGGGCTTGCGACAGCCGTGGCAGAGGAGGGTGTGGCCGTAGTGCGAGGAATCGTACTCATGGGCATTCTCTCCTTTCAAGTTTGCTTTTTGTTTTTTTCTTTTT
Source organism: Thalassia testudinum (assembly GCA_037157565.1). Classification (NCBI taxonomy): domain Eukaryota; kingdom Viridiplantae; phylum Streptophyta; class Magnoliopsida; order Alismatales; family Hydrocharitaceae; genus Thalassia; species Thalassia testudinum. The sequence continues at coordinate 143,628,731 of JAZHRO010000036.1, forward strand.
AGTTCTATGGATTTTTTGTTTGTCTTCTTCTTTGGATTGCACCTTTTTGTTGGATCGTATTTGAGTTCTATGTTTTATTTTAGAGGAGGGTTTTAGATATTATGGATTGTTATGCTGGTAAAAAGTAGAATTTCTTTCTTCGAGGAAATTGTGGAGGCTACGAGGTTGAGGGTCTTGATGGAGTAGTAGCAAAGGCTAAGACCGAGGTCGAGCCCACAAGGTTGAGGGTCTTGATGGAGTATGTGGAGGAGGAGGAAGGGAGGAGTGTTGTTTGTTTTATTATATGCAGGTAAATCAAAGTGTATCTGTGCATTCAGATTTCATTCCTTTATTTACTACCAATTCTGAGTGGCAAACTTGGTTATAATTTATCTGTAGATCACAATCATATGCAATCATCAAATAAGAGTCTCAAAGAAATGTGATAGTCAGATGTCCGAAATCAACTTTGAGTCTATAGTTAGAAGTATGGTAGGTTGTCTACAGTCCTTTGGAACTATAGCAAACCATCAGGTATGATTATGAATAGAAGACATGTATTTTTCCAAGAACATAGTAGTATATGGTTCCTCTTTGCATCTTGGATATGTGCTCACCATATTGTAAACTATACACTTGATTCTCAGTTTTTCACTTTGAAGGAAGTGTTTTCTTTTTTAACACCTATGCTTTCTTTTCATATGTGAATAGGCATAGCAGGAGGAACTGAAGATATATTTCAGCAGAGCAAAGAAAGGGAAGCTACCTTTGAAGATTGTCTGGACACCGAGAAGTCACAGATCGGCATGTGGCAAAAGAGGCCAGGAATGAGGTTTGAAATTTGTATCATTTCAAGATACGTAGGTTTTGTAAAATGGGTATTTCTTTTTAGTACTGCATCTGTTCTTTTTAAAGAAAAAAGAACTTTTTTTACTGGCTATGTGATAATAGTGTGAATCTGGATCAGTAAGATGTCATAGACATAGGTATGGATAGCCACCACCTCCACCTTCAGCTTTATAGTCTAAAGCCAATATCTTCAGGCTGATATATTACGTGCAAAAGGTACCATAATATCATATCACAAGACAGTGCAAATTGTAAGGGTGAGTTGTTCGCTTGGGACCAAAGGCACGAGGATGGTTAAAACATGCTTCCAATCAATTGGCAAAGCTTTTGGGGACAGAAGTGTTGGAGTTGAACAAGTGAATGACGTAATAGTGACCAATGTGAAAATTGTGCTGTCCTATTTCGTAGAAGTTCCAAACCAAGGTGATTTTAATGCAATAAAAAGGACCCTTGTGCAAATCATCGGTTAATTAATACCTAAAAAAACACACCACAGAATTTGGAATAACCTTCTGCCACTAACCATTTAAGTAGGTTGGAAAGAGAACTTGAAACTTCCTACTCAAGCATCAATGAGTGACTCCCAAAATGTTGGCTTCTTCTCCTGGGCAATCTTCTCTTCAGAATGATCCTGGAAAAAGAGGACTCAAGAGCCTTGATGAACTTGCCATATAAATTGACCCTGTCCGTTGTTACTGATAGTAGCTCGCTTGCATTTAGTTGCTTTGAAAAATCTAAGACATTTTGCTTTGCTTTAAATACTTTTTGCATAGTTTCTCACCTATTATGTTGGAAATATTGAATCATGTGGACATTCATACTTTAGAGATTAAAGATCTCTTTCTTTTTCCCATGAGAATAAATATTGTTATTAGCAATCTTCTAGATGTAGTAAGGAGTTATGTAAAAGGAAGTGAAGTCGGTACTGAGAATGCTTAAACTATTGGGCCATAGAGAATCATTAGCAAAGAAAATAATTGTACAGAAATGCCATGTTTGATTATATTTTCACTAGAAGTCAAGATTCTGATATGTGCATTTTGTTATACAAGCTATATTGTCCAACTTACATAGACATGAGTGCTGAACTTCTCTGTTAGTGATTGACTTGACTGCTTTCATGGTTTTACTGCACCTCTTTGTTATTTCCCATGAATCATATATGATTTCTAAGTTCTTCCTTTGTCGTTCTTCCAATAGGAACAGTTCCCACAAGACACTCTATACCGGTGAGTTGAATAGGAGACTATCTTCGATGAAGACTTACGAGTGGAGTGATGGGGAAAAGAAGTCGGCACCATTTGCAAACGAGAAAAAAATCTTCACCATCATCTTATTCCTGCCTATTTCAAGATTTTTTTATGAAATATGATTCTCCAAATTATCTTATATATGGGCATCCTGCCTTTGTATAATAATGGACTTTTCCTTATTTCATCTATATTTTCTTGTTATAGTTCTTGCCTTTGTATGTATATGTTTATGCTCTATTTCGTTCTTTCTTATATATCCATCTAACAATGTGTAGACTAAAGAAAATCACTCATTTTCTCCTTTCATGGGCTTTACTAATTTGATGAGTTAGTGCTTTTCAAAGAAACGTTAAACTCATCAAGAGGAGAAAGTGGGTTCTGCTGCTGGAATTTTTCTTTTCTTCTCTTTGAATGCTGTTGCATGGCTCATGACTTTCAGGACCTAACAGCGAATAACAATGTAGACATTGTTGTCCTCTATCTTCCTTTTTTTTTCCCCTAAAATACGAGAGTCAATCTTATTTATCCCCCACTCCCTGGAGGCCAGAAAGAAAGGGAACAGGGGGACTAGACCAAAACCTGTTTCATACAAAAAAGAGGACCACAATTCATGGCCTAGTACAAAAATGCAAAATAGAACCCAAGGCGACACAGCCTAGCCAACAATATAAGGAAATTGGATCTTATCTAATCTAAGCATCCCATGACACGAAGTGGGGAGAGCCCATTCCGAGTTGAAAAGTTGCCAAGAATCCTTAGAAGTAGTGTAATTGAACGCACCATGTGGTTGGCCATAGGTTGGATGTATGTAAGCTTTGTGCCTTGAGGACAAAGATTTTTAGCCTCCCTCAGGGAAGGCCGGATGCACCAAGCAACCGGGGTTTTCCCATTCCACCGATAATAAAGAAGAGTAGAATCCATTTCAAGGCAAATATAATCCATGATGCCATGCCCAGAATGCAGGAAATGAATGATAGCTTCAATGATACCATGCTCAGGTGAGGGGGAGGGGTCCTACAAGAAGCCGTGGCTTTCAACGCACCAAAGTCATCACAGAGAATCCAAGCAATCAAGTAGGAGCCATGATGGTAACTCGACGCGAAGTTGACTTTGAAGCCAGACGTTGAACGGATCCAAGAAACAGCAAAAACTTTGGGTTTTTGAGATCTCAACCAAGTAGACATGTTAAAATAGCTCCAATTGTGATGAAGAAAGTGGTTCGTGTGAGCTAAATTGAAATTGCTGTGCTTGCTTTTGTTACGCAACCACCAAATGTTTTGCCAAATGAAGGTGGTAAGACCCTAGATCCTCTTCGTAGATTTGTTGTTGGAGTTTAGGAATTTGTGGAATAAGGAAACGGGCAGGATGGGATTGATGAGCATGTTCCTGAAGGTCCAATTAGACACAGTGAGAGCGAGTTCACTGTGACAGAAAACGTGGAAGCACGTTTCAGAGGAGGAATTGGTAGGAAACAGACATATTTGGATGGGAGGTTGATACCACACTTTTGAATAGCATCATCACTAGGAAGTTTGCCGTAAACAATCCTCCAGGCAGTGAGGTAAGGACGGAGAGGGAGTTTGAGGTTGTAGAGGCTTTGAAAAACATGGATGGGATGAGACGACATGATGTTGATTTTGTAGGTGGAAGAGACGAAGAAATTGCCATTTGAGGAAGGGGACCAGACAGGAACATCTCTTCCAACCCGAATGGTGGTCCAGAAGATGTTAGCCTGAATGTCAAGAGGGATATAGTGAATATAATCGATAGAATCAGGCTGATCCAAAACATCTTTGATTTTGACCCTTGGGGGCTTAATGTCATGCAGAAGAAAGTCCTTGAGAGGGGAGTCGTCGATCCAGATATCCAATCAAAACAAAAGGTCCCCTTCCTTAACCTCCCAACGGATATAAGGTTTCATAACATTATAGGCCGCGAGTAAGGATTTGATTCTGCTGAAGCGAGTGTGGGAAGGGTTATGGGAGAGACCATAGAGGCCTTTCATGAGAGACGAATAGGGAGAGGACCCAAAAAGGATATTCCAGAGCCTTTTCATCCGGAAGGCTGTGATGATCGCAGAGAGATTCCTGATGCCAAGCCTGCTGTTGACCAAAGGTTTATAAATAATGGACTAGGCAATCCAATGATGGTGGCATTCCTCGTCAGAGGAATTCCAAAAGAAATTGGCAAACGTGGAATCCAGAGTGGAGATGACCAACTTGGGGGTGTTAATAACCGAGAGGATGTGGATGGGAATGGAGGATAAAACGTGTTTCATGAGAAGGAGCCTAGCGGAGAACAACAGAAGTTTGGCTTTCCATCCCGACAGTTTAGAGTGGATTTTATCAATGATACCATGGAAGTAGGTAGTCTTGGCTTTGCCAGTGAAGATTGGGCACCCCAGGTAGATGAAGGGGAAGGACCCGAGTTGGAAGCCCGTAATGGAGAGGATCCTCGACAGTCTGCTGACGTGCATGGGATGCGGTTGTTTAATTGTGTCGTTATAGCATGCGTTTGCGACATCAGTTTTAATCTAGAATGTGGATTTGATGAGTCTAAGTGTCGAACACAAGAAGGCATAAAGTCGGACTACTTTGTTGCTTTTAGTTGTCACATGAAGTTTGGTTTGCTTGCAAGAAAACGAGAAAGAGAAAGAGAGAGAGAGTAGAGTTAGAAATTTTCTTCAAATCACAACATTCATTTGCACAAAGTGAGAGCTATCTAAGAAACAACATCAACATTAGCATTTAGCATGTAACTTGAGTTTGTTTGCAAATACAATAATAGCTAAAAGCTTAAACAAAAGCAATATGAAACTAGGGTAAAGAGAGAGAGAGGAGAAGGCAAGGCGGCCACGGCGGTGGAGGAGGGCTCCGTCGGTGGCTTGACAACTTCGGCGAGTGTGAAGTATGCTTGGTGAAGCTAGGAAGGAGCTAGGAGTATGGTGGAAGGTGTGTGTATTCAATGCCTCTCAATGGGGTAGTTGAAGGGGTTTATATAGGTAAAAGGGGTTTCCAAACTGAGGGTTTTAGCGACATCCGGGACGTCACTAAACCCATGCCAGAAACGTCAGGGAAGCCCCTCCTCCCACCGGTCCGTCGTAGACGCGCATGCTTCTTCTCCCACGATCCACATGATCGCACTGTGAGCCGTCTGATCGAAGATCAGACGGTCGAGAGTTGCGTAGGTGCGCACGCTGAGGATCGTGCATCATCTTGCTCAGGCGCATCCACGCTCATCTGCTGTGTCGTGTGCCGTGATCCCTGCCGTCAGCTTCTGCATCAGCAGCTGAATTTCGCCTACACGAGCTCCTGCTACCAATTGGATCCCACCGCGGCTCAAACCTGCATTCCTCGCTCGTGGGTAAGGCACGGACCAACGCTCTGTGTGCGTTGCTTTGCATGAAGGCAAGGTCGGGCGGGGAGGCGACGACCGTTGGATGGAAATCCAATGGTCAGGATCTAAAGCTGAGCGCAATGAAGAGGTGCGCCACAGGTGGGGGCTCATTGGATGATGCCACGTGGCTGCCTGTGGGCCGTTGATCCTCAGATCAACGGCCAGAACTTCTTAGGCTAGTTGAGGTAGCTCCGGATGTCGGATTTTAGTGATTTTGAGTCCGTTGGACTCGATTCATCAATCTGAATCCATCCGTGCAGTCTGATTGCTCATCTGAGGCCTGTTTCATCATGCACTTGTACATATGGCTATTAAACATTGATTTATAAGCAATCATAAATCGCAATGCATGCAGTGCTCTTATGCCCATCATGACATATTATTAGTGCGCATATATCCTCAAAACTAACCCCAGTTGATGAAATTATCATCATTGAATGTAGAGTTATCATTTGCCCACTGGGAAGTGCTTCCCCACAAAGCAGAAGCTTTTGAGGTAATTAAGTCTTTGGCTGAAATTTGATTCAAAATCATGAATGAAGGCCATAAGGTTAGAAGTAGACCTCAAACTCCTATTGAGGAAAAGAATGATGTCATCGGCATAGAGGAAGGCCATGGGGGCGGGGATGCCTCGTTTGATGGCAAAAGTATCTAGCCCTACCCAAATGGACCAACTCATTGATTCCACAGATAAAAGGTTCCATGAAAAGGTCGAAGAGGAAAGGAGAAAGAGGATCCCCTTGTCTCAGCCCTCGGGAGACCTTGAAGAAAGGAGAGGAGCACCCATCGACTAAGATGGAGGACCCTTCGTGGTCCACGAAACCCTTGATAAGATCGATGACCCTAGTGGAGAACCCAAATTTGTGAAGCATGCCATAGAGGGCTCCCCACTCCACACGATCATAGGCTGTTTGAAGATCGAGCTGAAAGATGATATTGGAGCCAAACACTTTACGGTTGAGTCTTTGGACCATCCCAAAAGTGGTCAAAATGTGATCAAATATCAATCTCCCTTTGATGAAACCAGCCTATTCCCAGGAAATGAGCCTAGGAAGCAGCTTGGCCAAACGATTAAATATGCCAAAAGAGGTCTTGTAGATGACGTTGCAAAGGCTTATGAGGCAAAAATCGGCCAAATCAAAGGAATTCAATTTCTTAGGGATGAGGGATATAAAGGTAGCATTGAAAGATCTGGGAGCTTCCTGGGAGGAATAGAAGTGCGATATGGCATTCACCACATCCGTTTTAACAATATCCTAGCAGCAACGAAAGAACTTAGCATTGAACCCATCAGGGCTAGGGGTGCTGTTGGCAGGCAAGCCATTAATGGTATTGAGAATCTCAGATTCATTGGGAATACTAGTTAAGTTGGCACAAACTTCAAGGGTGATGATTGGAGGTATGACATCAAGAAACCTATTGATATCACCCGTGCCACCAGAGGTAAGGAGAGATTGGAAGAAATTAGTCGCTTTGGAAGCAGCCAAGTCCCACACACCACTACCAATGGAGGAGGAGAGGGAGTTCCGATTACCCTTGGCAAATCTCTTTTTGAGGGTGGCAAAAAAGAAGGCATTATTGCCTTCACCATGGAGCAACCAACCAATCTTGACTTTCTGGGCTAGGAAGTCATAATATTTAGTGAGGGCATCCTCTAGTTGGATATGAGTATCCGCAAGCTCAAAAGAGATCTGATCATCCTAATGGGATGTCAATTTGGCCTCCAGATCATCATGACTACTCTCTAGATCTTTGACAATCAAGTGAATGTCACAGAAATACCACCTATTCCAAGATTGAAGGGCTTTTTTGATATTGTAGACCTTGAAGTAGAGGTTGTCAAGGTGATTATGAGTAGGATTAAGGGTGGGTGTATCCCAAACATGTCTGACCACATTAAGGAAGGAAGGATCTCTGAGCCACATGTTCTGAAACCTAAAGGGACGAGGTCTAGATGCATTGTGAGAAGAAAGAGAAAAAATCATAGGCCAATGGTCTGAATTCCGCCTAGAAAGGTAGGATGTGTAGGGAGAAAGGGCTAAAGTAGGCGGAGAAACGAATATCCTATCCAATTTTTTATAAATACGCGCACTGCCATGTCTACCATTACACCAAGAAAGCTGGTTCCCATCCATAGGAAGTTCCAAAACACCTAAAGAGTCTCCACCTCAAGAAGTCGGTGACTTGGGGTAAGTGAAAAGGGAGGCCACCACTTTTTTCGGATGCACGAAGGATACAGTTAAAGTCGCCACCTATAAACCAAGGGACAGAAGACGTATCTATGAGATCAGAGAGGTGAAGCCAAAGGTCTCGTCTGGAGTCCGGATCACAGGAGGCATAGACTCCGGATATGTGGCACGTGGCATTAGGAAGACCGCAGCGAACAGATATTGCTTGGGGCATAGCACTGATGACAGAAGTATGGATAGTGTTCCTAGAGAAGCACCAAATGTTAGGAGCACACGAGGAGATATGAGTTTGAGAGAAACTAATCAAGTCCATGAAAATCGAAGCTAAAGAAGCATCAGCAAAAGGCTTGAAGAGGAATATGATATCAAGATTGTGCACCTGAATCCTATATTGGATATGATTGGAGGTGGGAGTGTTAAGCGCCCCTCTACAGTTCCAAAAAAGCCCTTTCATTGATAAGAAGGTCTAGATAGCGATTTATTGGGACTTCTCGTCAACCTATCACTTTCCCATTCAGAGCCACCCCCACGGCCTCCTCCAGACCTACCGGTAGAGTGTGCCACATATGCGTCTCCAAGACCATGGGAAAAGATGGTAGTATGGTTGTCAACATATCTCTACGAGATTGAATCAGAACTGGAGGACAAGGAATGGTCATCATTGCTCACCAAAAGACGCTCCTCAAACTCAACAATTTCCGGAATTAGAGGGGGTTCAGGATCTGGTGGTGTAGGGGACGGCAATGGGATATAGATTCCCTAGGTGATAGGGCCATTTTCAAGAGACAAGCATTTAGTGAAATCCTGATTATGGTTTTGATTTTCAGCAAACAGAACCTCATCCCCTTGCTTATTAATCTGAAAAAATGCATTGTTGAAGGAGGCAAAGCGGTTCTTGTCAACAAAGTCATAATCCAAATGCAAACTGATCACATTATGCATGAGAAACTGAGCATTGCAAGAATTGAAATCAGTTTGGGATTGGGGGGTTATGGAAGACGATCGCAAAATCATCGACTGGGAGGCGTCAATTGAAAAAGGTTCATGCTCCAGAGCACGGGAAGCACCAACACAACATTTATCAGAGCCACTCGAAAACGCAAGCGAAGAATCAAGCAACGGCGAGTCACAAATCAGAGGCATATCAACACACGAAGGGCTATCAACAAGAGAAGAGAATACCTACTGGGGGATCGGGATATCAGAAGAGCAAGTCTTCTAGTACTCTACTCCCAAATCATCAATGTGCAGTGGCATAGAGGGCTTCTTTGATTTTCGTTTCATCCTGACCTTGCGTTTCACTTTGGTCGAAGCCAGAGGACCTCCTTTAGCTCTAGACCCCCCCAGAGAAGGAGAATTTATACAACCAGGATCAAACACCCCTCCATGGTCCTCTGGCATCGAAGCAGGGAGGGGCTTACAGTGCTCAGCAGGACCTGACTCAGCGGAGGTCGGGGCCCTCTCCTTCGCCGGTACAGCTGACGACTGCCCATGGTCGGTGGAGTGCGAAGCTCCAAAAGCACCAACACAACCTGTAGCAGAAGCGGAGTTGCAATAATGTATAGCATGACCAAGTTTCAAACAGAGCGAACAATAAGGAAAAATCCTCTATCTTTCCTGAATTTTTAGCTTTCTATTCATGTTAATTATCTTGATATAGTTTTACATAGTCTTTTTCTTCGTGACTTTGAGTATTTTATATACAAATATTATGCTAATTATTTTCATATGGTTTGCTGATAAACTTTTAATTTATAATTTTTAATAAAATTATGATTGAAATTAAATTTTTAATCCATCTTCATGTAATTTTCTACTAATTTTTAGGTCTACACATTAAGTATTTTCTTTTCAAAGTTCTCAATTTTTTTTTTATTCCCGCAACAACTTGCGGGCTACGGACTAGTATATACGAAAGCAGCTCGCCCAGCTACCTGACTCGGATCACATGTAACCCGTGCATATTTGTGCAATTGGTTTTGTTTTAATTTCAATTTTATTATGCAAAACATTTTACTCACGTCGAAATGCACGTCAAAATTCACACCCTGACCTCAAAGGAGCACTCACTTCTCCTATTTTGTCACCGTCTCCGGAATGGACGGAGGAGATTCGGGACAATAGATGGGACATGGATTGCGTCCTTAAATAACCATTATTTTCTTTTTTCTTTTTTTTTTTAGTCCCAATTTTCCCACGCAAAATTCGAAGCCGAACTCCACGCACTCAGTCAGCACCACACGTCCAGCAGACGAAGGTGAACTGGGGAGTGAAGCCCACCGCCGCCAACAGTTTTGCTGTTTTTTTTGTCCTTTATTTTTGTGGTAAGGGAGGGACGTAGACTTAGCGGTAGATTTCTTATTATATATTTTTTCGTTTTTTTTTTTTGTCTAATTGTCCTTTCCTTGCTTGGATTCTCTAAAACCGGTCACTTCGTAAGACGTCCCTGTAGCCCTAATAACAAATTGAACAGCATCCTGACTCGGTAGGCTATGAAATGTGATGTCGCAAGTTCTTGTAGGTGCACATGCCTTGCTTTAGCTGACCGGATCAACCTCCCATGGCTTCCCTCCAAATTTAATTTGATGCTTTCTGACACATCCAGCAATGAAATGGACTTGCTGAAGACGACGACGAACTTCCATTTTCCACCCTTCTCGATAATCCGTGGATCCATTGCCCTGTCTCACTCTCCTTTCTACGAGTGGAAAATTTCTATTTGGAAGCCCGTCGCCTATCGATTACTTTAATCGTCCATTCGACTGGTTGAACATAAATTACAGATCATGTTCGTGTGTTAGAAGCTGTAGATCATATATGGTCAAATGCGTTGCAGCATATGAGACAACGTAAGCAATCATGTGATTCTGTGATGCATGATCACAGCTATCCTTCTAACCACATCAATCTCTCCTCTATTGGGATAAGTAATTAAACAAATTACGTTGTTTGGTTTATGTGTAGACCAATACGAGGGAATCTGAAGGGATCTAACGCAGACTTGATCGACGTGGTAAATCATCGGAATATTAATCATCTCATGCAACCTTTGTCCATGTGTTGGCACACCTAAATATAAAATAAGTATCCGAGTTGTGTATCCTCACATGACCTACCAGATAATTGATCAGGACATACGGTTGAAAACGTCGATATATGCCAAACCAAGAGCTTGGTCGGGATCACTTGTGACCATACGGAAAGGATAAGGAATGTGTGATATATAATTAAGCGGCGATTGCTATATATTTAAGGATAAGGGAAACGTTGGTTCAAAGATTGATGTTATTTGCCAGCTGCATCGATCAGGTGGTATTAAGAGCAGTTGCTTTTCCGGTTAAAAAGATCGTAATTCAAAAATAATTACTCTCCAGAAAGAAGATTTTTCTGTCATTCATTTGTCAGCACTTTGCCAAGATTGTGTCGCGCATTAGATTCGATTCCAATGGCAGAGCTAAGACGAGGTGGAGTGCAGCCTTCTTGTCCTCCATTTCACTTTGCTTCCTCCGCTCCTGCTTTACGTACGGCGATGGGATTCCAACATGGTGGAGATGTGTATTTCGCTAACACTTTAGTTTAGTTGCATGAAGGGGTAATTTGGATCTGTTTTGAACGACACGATTAAGTAGAACTATTACTTTTATTGGAAATAATTAACAGCGTGAGGACACTTTTCTTAAGGACAAAACCTTCCCATTCCATATATTTTACTCTCTTATCGTTACCTTCCATCACCACAAGCATGTGACTTTTAAGCTTTGAAAAAGTGACGAAGTTATGCATTGAACTAACTACTACGATATGATCAAATAATGGACTAAGCTAACTTCACCAGGATGGATCTACGTTCAAAGCTTATCCCTACATTAACTGGAAGATTAGTGTGTAGAAGATAATTAATTTCTTCACAATTTGTCCAAATCAATTTTAGGTCATTATATATATATATATATATATATATATATATATGTGTGGATGCTTGAGTACACATGTGTGTATGTATGTGCGTGTGCATGTGCATGTGTTGAATCTAAACTTTTGAAATAGAGATGTGTCTGTCCCGTTTGGTAGAGGTTTGTATTTTATAATTAAGTAAAATTTAAAAAGTTTTAAGAAAAAAAAAAGAGGGTTAATACATTTCTTAATAGTTAAATTAATATATTATTATTATTAGTTATTTTTTTATATTAAAAGTAAATTTGTAAGAGATAAATACGATAGATGTAAATAAATTAATAAAGATATATATGATTGATGCGAAATAAATATAATAAATAAAAACAATTCATTTACTCTAACCGTTACAACTACCGCATGAAATAAAACTTTAAAATTACACCAAATCGGATCTTAAACATAGCAGTTGTATATATGTATTCTTCAAATAATGTAACGGCGATGCAGTATTAACTCTTTTGTGGGCTGATTTATGACAAAAGATTTGACAGCGTCTCGCTTTCTTTCCATTACTATAAGAAGAAATTCTGAGTTGGGGATAAAAGATTTGCATGTTGCATCGAGGCGAAAGATTAATCTACTTTTCAATTTCTTATCTATACGAACAATTTCTCTATTTTTTTTGTCAATAAATAAAGAACATCTGCAGGATGACCAAAATTAGCTTAAAGTAACGATGATTTTTAACTTTGACGTGGTTGGATAATATAAATATTGACGTAAAATTTGACGTAGCAATGTGAATGTGATTTAAATTTATAATTTTTTTATATAAAAAAGATATTGATATATGGTAGGATCCATCGTAGTTGAAGTTAACGATAAATTATTTTTATACTGATATAAAATTATTTTACACTTTCAAAATAATTTTATATGGATAAAAAGTAAGATTATACCAGTATAATCTTAATTTGAAGTATTTTACACCGGTATAATCTTATTTTGTATCGGTGTAATCTTACGTTCCACATCGTAAAGTAGAGAAACGTAAGTACTGACGTAAAAAGTGACATGGGGAAATTTGTAGATACTATTTTCGTACTTCAGATAGCATTGAGAAAGTAGACCCATTTGATAATTGATATTTAATGTAAAAAAATAATAGAACGTAAGGTTTGTTACGTGGTAATCCCCACCACAAACAAGGAAGTTGTCACACCACTTTAACTTAAAACGCACAAGTAATAAATAACTTTGCGCTGGTAATAAACTACTTTGTACTGGTAATAAGTTTTTCTGGATGATTTTGCATTAATGCAAAATGATTTTGCACCGATGATAAATTATTTTAAGGTATGTTTGCACTGATACAATCTCATTTTACATCAGTGTAAAATTATTTCAAGGGTGATTTATACCCGTGCAAGGTGGTTTTAAATTATGAGTTTAGGATTTAGGATTTAAGATTTAGATTTATAGAAAATGATTTCATGTATGAGAAGTGACTTTTTACCAGAAAAGTGATTTTTTACCTAAGGGTTTAGGGTTTAGCGAAACCTTAAACAATAAAGACTAAAAAATAAATCTTAAGGTAAAAAATCACCTTTTAAGTCGAAAATCACTTGTCATATGTGAAAAAACACTTGGAATTTAATTTTATACCATTGTAATCTTACTTTATACTGGTGCAAAGTAAGATTATACCGATACAAAGTAGTTTCAAGTAAAATTTTACCTTTGTATACAATTATTTTGAAGGTACAAATTTGATTTTTCATCGATACAAAATAAGATTACATAGGTGTAAAGTGATTTTACACCAGTGTAAAGTAAATTCGAAGGTACTTTAAGTGATTTGTACTCGTAAAAAAATAATTTTTTATTAATTTCAATAGTGATAGATTTCACTATATATATCAACCCTTTTTTTAAATTAAAAAAAGACATTAGTTGAGACTATATCCATAGTACCATATATCAACTTTTATATTTTCCCACCTACATCTTTTTTATTTTTAAGAGCCAATAAGAAAACTGATAATTGTCCCTGATGAGATTCCAATCTTATACCTCCTCTTCAAGGGAAAGGAATGCTCACGAATTGAACTGCAGTCGATTTGTAAGATAACAACAAATTGGTGGTTTCGGATATGGTATAGAAATATAAAAGTTGATATATTTTATTATATTAAAAAATATAAATTATTTTACATTAATGTAAAATTATTTTATACTCTTATTTTTAAAAATATTGAATTGATTTATAATCAATTTACAATGATATAAAATTATTTTAAGCTAATACACTATGTATATAAGTTACGAAACACGTTACATTATATATTTTACATATTTTTACAAATTTAATGTAGAAATTAAATCTAAGTTGAGTTACATATTTTGCGGGGAAGGGGTGTGTTGCCTTCTTCCTATATGGTAAATTTTCTTTGCAAATTACCATCATTGTCGACAAGGGCAAAGATAAGAGTTTAGTCCAAAAAAGTACACTAGACAAAACATGCAATTGGAGGAGATATTAAAAACTCAAAAGGGAAAGCAAGTAGCCTTACCATGTCCCCTTCCTTGCCTTCAATTAATAATTAAAATTTTTTATATAAATATTATTATTATTTTTTTAAATTACTTAAATTTTGTTAAATTTACTATATTTACTAATATGTCATTGAAAAATAATATCATCTTTATATTTATCATTCCATTAGTCATAATCATTAAATTTAACGATTATAAATTTAAATATAATAAAAAATTATTTTTTAATTCTTCAAAAAATTTTAATTCTCAAATATAAGTTTTTTAATTTTTCGCCCCCTCCCTCCCATCTTCCCCCTCGTCAATTTACTTCCCTTCCTCCTCTTCTCTAACCACCTCTTTTACCACTACTTTGCAACCTCTGACTACCTCTTTTGCCTCCTCTCTTTAATCACCACCTTTTACTCCTAAGGCAACATTGAAAAGGAGATCTCCAAAGCTCACCACCAAAAACATCTTTGGGTGCTTCTTCGATCGCATGTCCCAGAAGGATGTCATCATGAACAACAAGAAGTTGAAGAAAAATGCCATCGCAGATGGTGAGAAAACAATAGAAGGTGAGGGTAAGGTTGTCGCCTTGGGAGGAAGAGGTAGTGGATAGAAAGAGAGGGCAGAAGAGGTGGTTGTAGGTTGGAGAGTGATGGTGGAGGAGGTGAGGAAGGGAGGTGAACGGGTGAGTAAAGGGGGGAAAGAAGAGGTAAAAATTAAAAAAATAAAATTTGAGAATAAAAAAATGAAAATAAAATAAAGATTAAAAAATAATTTTTATTATATTTTAAACTAAAATCATTAAATTTAACGATTATATAACTAATACAACCATGACACTAATTTTTTAATACTTATATGTAAATATAATAAACTAAATAATATTTAAATAATTTAAAAATAGTGATATTTACGTAAAAAGCCATAATACTTATGATTATATGCAATATGTCAACATCTTTTCATAAATAACGCTTCTATAGGAATCGAATACATTTGCAAGACCCATCGAGCTATCCTATCAATGCAACTATAACGGGTGTCATCACTTTGACAAAAGTGCGATCCTTTATTTACGAAAATGATGGAAAATAAAAATCCTTTTCACACTCAAAGCATCCTCTTATCTTTTGAAGACGGATCTCATCGAATCCAATAAAGTTGTTTCTCCTGAAACAAGGTCATACGTTTTCAAATTTAATATATTGTATTTTATAATTTAAATCTTTTACAGAACATATAGAGCACACGAATCTCGTTTTTCCTCCATGTACATTCTTTTCTCTTAATTTTTAAAGTTCACTTTTTTGATATGCATAAATTCTCTTTTAGGGCACATCAACCCATCATGTAATGTGTTTACATTTTGGATGTTTAGATTTCTTTTGTTTTATTTTTTTGAGGTCCATTAGTTTAGGGATTGTTTGGGTAGAGGAAGGGAAAAAAAAAAGGAGAATGATAAGAGGAATAAGAAGAAAATTGAATAGGTGAGGAATTGGGTACTTTTTTTTTTTTTTTTTGGGTGAAAAGTTGAAATTAAATTATGTATTTAGAAGAAAAGAGTGTCATCATAAATTATAAGAGATAAAAAGAAAAAATAAGATAAAATTATTTTCTTCCACAATTAAACACCCATTTCTAAAATTAAGAGTGCCATGCAGTAAATTAAATCCTTAATTCTAGTAAACAAAGAATCCTTTGGTTCATTTAGGACCTTTTTTTTAATCTTTTTCCTTGGACTGATTTGCCCTTTGTAATATTAAACTAAGAGTTGTTGGTGCTTCCTATGGTTTTCCTCTTCTTCGAATTTGGATATGCAAAAGATGTCCTCCATAGCCATGCTGCTCGTAGATGCTAGAGGTGGTGGTTGAAATGTGGGTGATGGTGAGTGGTGTTGGTGTGCAATTGCGTTGAAGGTGGGTAATGGTCAACGAGGGCACGTGCTGTGGTGTCGTTGCTTGTGTGTTAGCAGTGGATGGTGTGCTAACAATGCTATAGGTTGTGTGGCGAAGACATGTGTTGCGGGTGGTGTAGAGAGTATGTGTGCTATATAATATTGCAATAAGGACATGATGCTTAGATGAAAACATGTGCTATGGCACTACTGATTGTGTGTCGACGACGATGGTGTGACGTCGTCCATGCTGTGGGGTGCCATGGATGACCCGATGAGGCTGCAACCAACGAGATGCTAGATATGGTGTGTGGCAAGGTTGCAACTACTAGAGGGCGTGCACGCCGCGATGGTTACGTATGTGGGATGGATGACTGGATATTTTATTACTCTTATTTTTAACGGACTAAAAACTTGCCTTGCAGCGTCGCATATATTGTAATCATTTTTCATCAATTTACTTTGAAGAATTTCAAAACATACAATTCACATTTCGAGAAAACTTTCAAACAAAAAAAAAAAAAACCAAGGTAAAACCTCACAGATATCCGGAAACCAATAGGCACATGAAGCAACATATCCAAACAAGCGTTTCAGACTTTCAAGTACAGACATACGCGAGAACACACGAGCGCTCTTCTGCTGTCAGGGGCGCATACGGAGGCCTCGCACAGGAGGAACCAAGTCGGTTGACTTGCTACGTGCCCCCACCACCTCTGCACGTTCACCAGAAAACGTGAAAGGCCACTCCTTGATGCCTGTTAAGCTGCAGTTGCATGAGGAGCAGAATTTGTTTCTGAATAAATTTGAGATGAGATAAATTTTAATGATATTAATATTATAAGTGATCAGATAATTGGAGTAGATATAGGAGTATTAGGCGATCCAACACCTGATCCTACTGCCTAATCGATGCACAGGCTGTCCACCATTAGATGCTTTTCCGGAACTGTCCCTCGATCTTGCAAGGGAAGGTGACCTCGGGCGTAGATTTGAAAGTAGCGTTTTTAATTTTTTTAGATATAATAAGAGAGTTAATGTATTATAAATGATATGTTTATATTTTAATAAAAAAATATAATTTATTTATTTAATATTTGATATCAGATTTTTCTTTAATTATTTTATTGAAAAATATTGTAAGTAAAAATTAGATGTGATAAGTAAATTAATATATTTTATATAAAAATTAAAATAACAATTTTATCCCAACCTATAATACTATTCATGACACCTTATTTTATTCATCTCATATAACATAATTAACTTTTTTATGCTACGTCCAAACACAAGAGATCAAGAACAATAATTACCTTGCTATAATCATAATTTTATTCTCTTCTCATCCTTTTAAGTCTCGTGGGTACGTCCCCTACCCAAATCGCGAAGAGAGAATCTTTCCACTTACACACGTCTGGTATCAATACACACTGCACTCCGCTTTAAGATCTTATTCCACCCTACACGTCTCCGAGCTTATCCGATCGGACAATTTACCACCCGAATCCAACTTCACCTCACAGAAGCATTGCTATTGCAAGAAAAAATACTACCAGGAACATCGGTAATTATTCTGTACTAAGGAAAAAGAAACACAAAATTTAAAATCACTTACACCAACACATGAGAGCACCGTCACAGGCGGACCACCCAAATCACCGGTCCGTCGATGGCAAAGTACACCAACTCGACACCGTCCACGGGAAGAGCAACCAACCAAACGCCCCCACCATATCCCTAAAATTTTCCACGCAAATAAAACAAGAACAAAAGCTCACAATTTTTTAACCAAATTATCTATATATATTTTTCTAAATTAATTTCAGGCCCCAGACGCGGACCTCCCCGTCGACGCTGCCGCTGCACACCCTGTACTCCGTAACGGCCCCCGTGGACCCCACCCTGCACGCCGCCACCGACCTCACCCCGTTCCGGTGCCCCTCTAGAACAGCCACGCACCGGTACCCCTCCGACCTCCGCCAGATCCTCACCGTCCGATCCGTCGACCCGCTCACCACCAGGTCGTCCCCCACGGCCGTCAGGCACATCACCGCCCTCGCGTGCCCCCGCAGCACCGCCGCCGCCTCCCGGTGCCCGCCGCCGCGCTCCCACGCCACCACCCACCGGTCCCCTCCGCCGGAGTAGAGGACCGACCCGTCCGCGCTCAGCGCAAGGGCGTTCACGGCGGCGCGGTGGCGCTCGAGCGTCGCCACGTGGGAGAGCCTCCGCCGACGGCCGCCACCCTTGCTCCCTCCCTCCGCGGACCACGCGCGGACGCGGCGGTCCGCGGAGGCAGTGTAGACCGTGGCGGCGTCGGGGGCGGCGACGACGGCGTTGACGGCGTCGTCGTGGGCGGCAACGGAGCCGACGCAGCGGAAGCCCGCGGCGGCGTGCCAGACCTTGACGGTCTTGTCCCAGGAGGCGGAGAGGAGGAGGTCGCCGGAGGCGGCGAGGGACGAGACGACGTCGGCATGGCGGATCCAGAGGAGGCGGTGGTGGCGGCGCACCTGGACGTAGTTGGCGGGCAGAGGGGAGCGACGGAGGACGTCGGAAGGGGTGGGGAGGGAGGAGCGGAGGTGGTGCCGGAGGCGGTCGGGAGAGGCCGACCACACGCGCACGCGGCGGTCCCCATGCGCGGTGTACACGTCGTGACGGGAGGGGGAGAATGCGAGAGACTTGACGGGAGAAGGGGAGGAAAAGGAGGAGATGGGGCGGAGGGAGGAGAGGTCGAGTACGGACACATCGGGACCCGACGCGAAGTAGAGGGTGGGAGGGGAGGAGGAGGGGTCGATCGACGCGGCAAAGACAGAAGAAGGGAATTGGAACGATGTTAATAGAGAGAAGTGCATCGAGGGGGAGGAGGAGGAATTGGCTGAGGAGGGGACTTCTGAGGCAATGCCATTGGAAGAGGTGTTAGCTCCACATCCCGCGGTACGGAAGAATTCGCACCGCGGGATGGCAGATGAGGAGGAGGAGGAGGAATTGGAGGAGGAAGGTTGGGGAAGGTCGGAGGGAGAAGCGGAGGAGGAGCAGAACCAATGGGTGGAGGAGGATGATTGGGTGACAAAGGGGAAGTGAGGCATTGAGGGGGCCGAGGGGAGGGAGAGAGAGTTTGGGAGTCTTTGGAAGCGGGGGGGAATGCTATCAGTAGATTTTGCCCAAGTGGTTATGGGGAGTTGGCTGATGGGGAAGGGTTGGAAAGAAAGTGGCGGGATTTTTGTTTTTTTTTGTTTTTGTTTTATGGTGAAGGACCTGGACGGGTAGTTATTGGGAAAAGTATGCTGCAGTCCAATTTCTGAATGGGGTTTCATTTTTAACACCTTTTACTTTCAGGACACTGGATTTTGGTTTCCTCTGTAGGCTTGGATATCAGCAGTTTTTTCAACCAGTTGTACTTGCACTTCAACGCTCACAGCTGAAAGGTCTTGACCACAAATTATCTACGATATTTGATAAATGCATTGCTCTGTAAGTGCTGCTTCTCTCTGCAACCACAGAGGCACTAACCGGGGTAGGATGTAGCCGTGCCCATGCGGCCGTGCCAATCTCGAGTGGCGCACCATATGCTTCCCTGCAATGAGTTCTCAGGATACTTGGTTGCATTGATGATCTAATCTTCCTCGATAGGCTACGCTTGTATGAAAATTTTGTTAGGATTTTCTCTTATTAATACAACGTAAATTCCCACACAATCATTTTAAATCATCTAAATTAAATAACGATAAACTTTACTTCTACTTATATTATTAAACAAAAAGAAATATTTTGATCAAGCAAAAAGCTAAGCTAAAATCCATGCCTGTGGAAGAAATGGTTGGGATGGGTTAGCATGGAAAAGAGTTTAAATATCCACTATAACTTTCATTTTCCTTTTTAAAATTAAATAAACATTTTCTACATCTTTCACTCCCAATTTTAATTTTTAACAAATACTTATTAATATCACATCAATATATTAATTATTTTATATCATTGCTTAACCCTTCACTAATTTCACCGTTCAAACAAATAATTATTTCTATTTATTCCATATTTATTACCTATCCCTAAGATGTTTTACCTCACCTCAAAACGGATCCTTAGTTTCCATTATTTTTATTGATAGTGTTTGATAAAAAAATAAATTTATGGAACAAGTAAAATTATAAAGAAAAGAAAAATAAAATAAAATAATAAAATAAATAAATTAACTTATTTGGATTCATGATATAAAATTATTTCTTAGGGTTAAATCTTCTTTTAACTTTCTCACATAAGTGATATACAGATTAAGTGATATCAAATAAAAGTTAAAGTCACCTGCGAGTTGACGGATTGGAACTTTCGTTGTGCTTCAAGATTAATTGGGAACCGTGGAGAGTACAGTTCCATTGATCTCTTGCTTGCAGTCATCACCATCAGAAGTGCATGATTGATACCTCGAACCCCAGCCACCCTACATTTACAAGGGCGTAAGATTGAACGGCCGGGGAATCAAGTGGAGATGGTGTGGTGATAAGTATGGTAAGAAACAGGGAGGGAAAGGAGCCCGTCTCTGTTGCAGGAGACCGACGTATTATTATTAACGTGGGCATGCAATGACGTATTACGTACCTTCATGAAATACGTACCTCCCTTGATGCCATGTGGCGACCAATACCGTGGTCATGCAATCGTTGGCATCCTTTTGAAATCAAGTTCGGCAAAGTTTGTCACATGTATAAGGGTAGCAAGGAGGGGTAAAAATATTCTCCAATTCAAAACTCCGCAATATATCTGAAAAAAAAAGATATGGCTTAGAAAGATCCGGACACATGCAGGTTTGGTGAATTCAATCCGTCTATATTCAAGAAAAATCTTCCATGCAGACAGATCGAATCTAGGATCCAACCTGCCTGCACATAAAAAAGACCACATACAGCTTAATCCGAAGGATCCTATCCATTAGAGGGGACGACAAAAGTACAGTATGACTGCATCCTCAATAAATGTTGACAATGGCTTCCCCAATAAATAATCTGACAAAGTGCACACTTTGTCAGGCGCTGCTCAGAAGATCTTGCTGAGATGCCCAATCCTTGCACTATAAATAGTTGAGGAATGCCCTCGAGGCCTCCCCCTTAGTGACTCGAGAAAATAATTGAGAGCTTGTAAACCTTTTAATCTCAGATATTATAGTGCATAGTTGGGAGCACCATACTCCCCCCACACGTACGCCCCCTGCAGTGGAACTGGGTAACTAAATCCATGTGCCTACTATGTGATTGCCTGAATCCCATGAATAGGACCCTTTACCCACGTAGGAGGACCAATCGTCCCTGTTCTTGAGTTGGAAACTCCGAATCCCGGGGTGCTGATCAATTTGCGCTGCCTATGGGAATTGATTATCAGTTAATAACATTTCCTTGCTCTTAAGGTCCTTCCAATGACTCCTACAACTCGCAACTCCTCCTGCGCTGATCTCGAGAAGGCATCGGATCGGGACAAATCGAGCATGTCAGTGTCCAAGAGATGCCCCCCATCGACTGAGCCGAACAAGGAGAAGTAGGGAGTCGCCAACCAGCTGCCGAAACACCACGAGCGCAACCTCCCAGAGCTATAGGCAAGGGAGAAGTTTTAGGAAACTCTAGCGACTCTGAGGGCTGAGGAAAAATCAGTCACAGAGAAGCTCCTGGATGTCAGGTAGATCCAGGAGTTCGGCCATCACCCATAGGAGGAGCCCCGCCAGCCAAGCCTTGATGACGAGCACTTGAAGTGGCATCGCATGATGGAGGACAAGAATGCCCGTCTACGTGAACAACTTGAAAAGTTAAACCACGAGCTTAGTAGCCAAAAAGGGGAAGCATCTCTTGACCCATTGAAGGCTCCTCACCTGCCCTCCTCGGAAGAGATCTCAGAGGCCCAACCCCTAGCAACCAGCAGCGGGGGATCGATCCCTGAGACTGTCTGCCAGGTCACTAGGGCCATGCGAGGCATACGACCCTGGGCCTACGTCACCACCTACCCCTTCGCTGAGGAGGTGATGACAGCCCCCTTGCCCAAAAGATTCAAGTAGCCCATCATGACCCCCTACGACAGGATGGTGGACCCCAACAGCTTCGTTGGGAGTTACAACCAAATGATGGTGGTATATGGCTGCCTCGATGGAGTACTCTGCAGAGTATTCTCGTCTTATCTTGTCACGACCTGATCCCAGATCCCTACAGGACCCGAGATCGGCTCGCCTCGACAAATCCCAAGACCTAGTCGTCCAATAAGAAATAACCAAATAACATTCAATAAACCACAATCACACAAGTACAGTAGCTAAGCAAAAAGAAATTGACAACAACAAGGGCAGTGGAACAGTAATATTTCATGTCATAATATAGCCATCACAACAAGAACGAGTACATATAGCAGAAA
Organism: Thalassia testudinum; assembly: GCA_037157565.1. NCBI lineage: Eukaryota > Viridiplantae > Streptophyta > Magnoliopsida > Alismatales > Hydrocharitaceae > Thalassia > Thalassia testudinum. The sequence goes on from JAZHRO010000036.1 coordinate 143,651,116, forward strand.
CAAGGCTATAGAAACTCACTACACCAAACAGAACTAAAACTAGGCTTGACTAGGCCCAGCGACCTCAGTAACCGGTAGCTTGGGCTGCTCAAATCTCTGACCTGTACAAAAATTACAAAACTAGGGTCAGCTAATGGTGAGTAGAGTGGTGACTAAACATAAAAATACATTTATTAGGTACTTTAACATATTACTTTCCGATCCAAATTACCCTATAACTGTTTTCTCTGTGTAAAGATCTCTAATCAGGGCTCATCTCATTACTTAATCTTCTTGTTCCCTAAAGGAACGATTTTGCTTGCAGCTACCCATGATGTAGGATGCACATGTGGCACTCTCCTTGCCGGGAGAGTCCCTCCGTGGTAGTCCTACACCCGATCTACCACCCCGAGGTCACGGTTGTGACGTAGTGGTAACTACAGCACATGTGATAAGCGCACAGGTAGCTACCCAGTACTGGCACTCGGTCAGTCGTTTCCGCTAGTGGGTATGCCTCAATGTACAATGCGGAACAATATAGGGTCTTGCCTTCTCAGAACAGAACAGAATAGGGGTCTCGCCCCTCCTCAATCCGCGTACCCTCGTTCGACTATCCCGGTTTGCCCAAAGGGCTAACAAGAGTCAGTGTAGGGTGGCCATACCTAGCCCTGGGCCCCCTGGGGCGGCTAGCTCCCCCCTACACTAGGTAACTCACCTCGGTACCACGTACACTAGGGCCAGCAAGAGTCGACGTAGAGTGACTAAACCCACCCCGGGTCTCAACCCAAGGGCGGCAAGCTCCCCTCTACACTACAAGGGATAGTTGTTCTCTTCGATACCATGTACCCGATGGTCAGCTCATTTCCCTTAATAGTTGCCCATGGGCGGCAATTTACAGAACCATCCGGTTCTCCGTATTATGGTATTCTTGTCTACATTCCCCGTAGGGTTCGTACATGAGTTTTTCCACATCTGTGTTGGAATGTACGTAACAAGCAGTTCAATTTCCATTTTTATCACAATATGGGTCCATTTTAGATAATACAGGCAACTTTTGATTACTCAATCATTCACGTGTATTTTCCTCTAGCCCTAGTGTTCATGCCATAACCAAGGGTTCAAGAATATATTCTAGCGTATGCATTTACTTCTTCTTAGGGTTCATCTCAAGTCCAAGGATTAATTACTTGCATGTATTAATTTAGAGAATTACGGTTATAACTACTCTACCTGGGTAACCGGGTGGAATGGGGACTCGTACAGTAGCTCCTGACGTCTCCGCAGGTCCCGTACACCTGATGGACTGGAGACCTAAAACATGGATTGATCGGCCAAAAGGTTCAGAATGATACAAACAAGGTATCATTACATAGAGAAACTCGTATGGAAAACTGAGACATTTTGTTTGCGGAAAATCGATAACATTAGGGCCTTGCACGAGCCAAAAACATGCGGTCAAACAGAAATTAGACGTCTGGGAAAGGTCCCAAACGTCTTAAAATAGTTCTCAGGGATACCTCTCTTGGTGTTCCTCTATCAGACGTCTGGAACTCAGTGTCGACATTCAAGGGTTCTGTCAGATGTCTGGAGGTGCTCCCGGATGTCTGAAACTGTCTTGGTCCGCCTACCAACTTCTGACACATATACATACACTGTCAGGACTTTGACAGAGAAGGAATACTGAAAGTGGATCTCTACCAAACGTCTCTCGTTACCTTTGGACATCCGGTAAGACGTCTGGATGTCGCTCCGAATGTCTGATTCCACGAAAAAATGACTTCCTCAAAACCACTCTGGCTTCCCTCGCCACAGGCATTGCAGCAGAGCAGCGCAGCACCCTCCGCTCTCTCGCTCACTCTGGCTCCCTTCCCTCATTCGCTCCTGCGCTTGCTCTGCTCTCTGCTCTCTCATCCTGCTACGGGTTGTGCGACTAAGAGGAGGAGGAGGAGAGGTTATAAAGGGAGAGGAGGTGAGGGGGTCGAGGTGACGAAGGATGGTGCGTAGTGGCATCGCAGGGGAAGGTGCGGTGAGGCGCGGGAGAGGGAGAAGGCATGGCGTTCGTACGATATGCGCTGAAGAGAAAAAGTATTTTCAAACATCTGTTGATCTTTCCAGACGTCTGGTGAACTTCTCAGACGTCTTAGATGACAAAAGGGTGACGGGTCGTTTCAATATAACAAACTTAAAGGAAGTTTCGACCTTGAAACTTAAGCTAACTAGGGTGCGGAAGATAATGTAGCAGAGTATAACAAACTTAAAGAGGACCGACGTAGATCTGAAGAGACATACCTTCGAAAAGTTCCAGGTACTGCTCTCGCATTGCCGACTTAGGCTCCCAAGTCACCTTCTCATACTGCTGGCTTCTCCACAGGACCTTTACCAGGGGTATCTCCTTCCGTCTCAAACTCCGAATGGCTCGGTCTAGTATCTATATCGGCCTCTCAGGATAGGTCAGGTCACCTCCCACCTCAATGCTCTCGTGGCTAAGGACATGGCTGGGGTCGGTGATGTATCTTCTGAGCTTGGACACGTAAAATACATCATGCACTCCAGAGAGCTGGGGACGAAGGGCAAGCCGGTAATCGACGGGTCCTACCCGTTCTAAGACCTCGAAGGGTCCTACAAATCTCGGTGCAAGCTTCCCTTTCACCCCAATACGGAGGAAAACGTGATCTCCAACCTTAAATTGTACCTCCCTACTCTTCAGATCAGCATAGCTCTTTTTCCTGCTTCGGATAGTATGCACTCGTCGATGGATCTGCTCAATCACCTTCTGGCTTTGACGTCTCAACTGGGGACCAACCTCCCACTTGGTCCCCACCTCAACCCAACTCAAAGGAGCCATACACTTCCTCCCGTACAGAGCCTTATATGGTGCCATGCCGATACTCAAGTGGTAACTGTTGTTGTATGCGAACTCTGCCAAGGGCAAATGCTCCTCCCAGGAGCCTCTCCAGTCCAGTATGCAAGTGCACAGAAGGTCCTCAAGGGTCAGAATGGTGCGCTCTGATTGTCCATTTGTCTGGGGGTGATAAGCTGTACTGAACCTCAGATGAGTCCCTAGAGCCCGCTGAAACTCCATCCAAAACTAGGAAGTGAAACGAGTGTCTCTGTCTGAAATAATCTTGCGGAGGACCCTGTGAAGGTGCACCACATCTCTAATGTTTCTCTCTGCCAACTATACTGGTCTAAAAGTGACATGGATTGGCAGAAACCATGCCGTCTTTGTCAATCTATCTACAATGACCCAGATTGCATCGTGTCTCCTTTGTGTCACAGGTAACCCCTCTACTAGGTCTTTGGTGACACTCTCCTACTTCCATTTTGAAACGGGAAGTGGCTACAATGGCCTTACAGGCCTCTGATGCTCAGCCTTCACCTGCTGGCATATTAGACAGTGCTAAACGAAAAGGTCAACATCCCGCTTCATGCCTCTCCACCAAAAATCATGTCATAGGTCGTGAAACATTTTCGTGTTCCCGAGATGTATGGTAAATCTGGATCCATGAGCCTCAGTCAGGAGCTCCCTCAATAGCTCTTCATCTCTAGGAACGCACAAGCATCCCCTCATACGCCGGACTCCGTCAGTGAATGAGAATTCTCCAGGGTTCCCTGCCAATACACGGTCTCGCTGCGCCCGTAGATATGGGTCTGTCATCTATTCAATCATGATGCAATCCATCAGCTCTAGTGTCTGCCTTGCCACTGTCACGGTTCCGCAATACCCTTGTGACTCCTGGGGTCGTCAGCTGCTCAACTCCTCCATGAGTCTCCAACTTTGTGCTCATAAGCAAGCCAAGTGGTCAGGCGCCTTTCAACTCAAGGCGTCTGCCACCACATTGGCTTTTCCTGGGTGGTAGGGGATGCTGCAATTGTAGTCCTTCAGGAGCTCCAACCAACGTCTTTGCCTCATGTTGAGCTCCTTCTGGTCAAACAGATATCTGAAGCTCTTATGGTCAGTGAAAATCTCGAACGTCTCTCCGGACAAGTAGTGCCTCAATGATGAGAACCTCATCATGAGCCATAACTAGCTCATCTTGACCTAATACAAAGGATAAAAGCTCCTACATAACTCAAGGAAAGGCTTAACTCAGAGAGATTCTGAGTTCGCAAAGAAAACAGAAACTAAGGGGTAAAAATGCAATTTCACCAATCCAATCTGAAAATAGGGTAACTCAGGGTCCAAACATAGGTCAAAGAAACCTAATAAGAGGAAAAGTGGGATGAGATGATTCAATAAGGGCAACAGCAACTCCAAGGAATTAAATGACATCCTGTAACCCTAAAAAACAAACCCACTTAAAAACACGAGGTTCAAGGCAGAGAAAGAAATAAACTAAACCTTCTAAAATTCATATAAAAATAATCTCTAGGGTTTAGAATCTTCAATTTGGCCTTAGGAACCCATTTTGACCTACAATGAGAACCATGCCCAATTAACAACTTAATTTGGGTTTTTGCGTAAATTGACTGGTCAAACAAGGTTTAATCTGGAAATAAAATTCACCATCATAATCCTTAGGCCCTAATTAGTCATGTATAAAAACTTGAGCCTAAGAGGAAACCTTCTTGACCAACTTTACACTTTGGTCCTCATTTATTTACTTTTTGGCCCTCAACTTTTGAACCCTCACATTCTGCCCCTAACTCTCCTTCGTTCTTTGCATTCAGGTCCCTCCTGCCAAAACCTGACCAGCACCATGCTCCGGCGACCTTGCGCGGAGCATGGCGCCGCGCAGGGTAAGGGGGAGGGTTTGGCAAGTAAACCGGGGGTGCCCTGCGTCATCAGCCATCGCAGGAACACCCCCCTGGTCGCTGCAACCCACCATACCGGCCGTGCGAACGCACGGACGGTATGGGTCTCCATCTCCGGCGTCCTCCGGCGAGGGAGACACGTCGTCTCCCTCCGCCCTCCTCTCTGATTCTACCCTATAAGTACCCCCCATCGCTCCACCGTTCAAAGGAGCTCGGTCCTGACGGAGAAAGACCCCCACTTCCTCTCTTCCCACTCCGACAGGAAGCCCTCCAGCTCCGGCGGCCTCCCCTCTTCCTCCTCGTAGCTCTGCCGCACTACCAGCTGCAGGGTTGCTCTCCCTCGCTCTTCCCGCGCCACGCCGCACCCAGCTGGCGCCTCTCCGGCCCCTCCTCATCCTGCTAAGTAGGTAGAACTCCTCCTCTTCCTCCCCTCTTCCTTTTCCTCACTTTACAGCTTTACTGTTGCCCCGATCCGACTAATCGCCCTCACCTTCTCCACCTCCGGCCCCTGCTCCGGCGACCCGCTCCCATCACTCCAGCAACCCACACGGCTCGCCGACCACCGCAGAACCTCCCCCTCCTCACCCTGATCAACCTCCGCCCTTCCACTTCCCCCAAATCACCCTCTGCAACTCCATCGAACAAAACCATCTCCCAACCTGCAGTTTGACCTAGGGCGGCCATTAGGCTCCGCCCCGCCGCCTGCACACCCCCCGACCACCTTCGCCGCACCACGGCGAATGTCCTTCGTGTTTCTGATTGGGCCAAGAGGCCGTTTCTCTGTGGGCAGGTACCTGCGCTCGTCGCCGCCATTGTTGAAGCGAAGCAGCTTCTTCACCTGCTGCCCCAGGTGCGCCATGCCCAGGTCACGCTCCCAGGCAGTGCGAGGCATCTTCGCGAAGTACCAGGCTGCAGTCGAGTCAAAGCTCTCGCGCGAAGCCCCCGCGCTTCGCCTCGACTGCCGCTGCTTCCTCCGCGCAGGCATCCAAATTAGGGTGGGACATTTAGTCCCACCTCGGGAAGCCACTGAGGCGAACGGGCGCTTAAAGGCAAAAAGTGCCTTAAGCTGTTCGCCTCAGTTCACGGGGTGAGGTCCCCTTCACCCGCCCGACTACCCGGCCTCGTCCGCACGCACGCCTCGCGGACCTGGCCCGACCCGACTTAGCCTGACCTGCACTCCTCGCCCACCACGCACGCCGGTGGGCCTGGACCCGGGCATGACCCGTACCCGACTACCCGACAGCTCTGGGAGAGCTTTCCCAAGAGCGGCTTCTGTGAGAGAGAAACGCGCGGGGGGGGGGAGGGTAGAGTAGGTTTTTTCCCGCTGACGAGAGCTTTGAAGTGTGCAGGCACAGGAGAAGAAGAAGAAGACGAGCGAGGCAGAGAAGGACGACGAAAGCTGAAGGAAGGAGGAGCACTGTAGCAGCGGCGGTTTAAGTCGTCTGATTGGAAAATCAGACGACGCTCCGAAGGCAGGAAAGAGGAAGAAGAACAGGACCGCAAGGGAAAAGAAAAAGAAAGAGACAAGAAGAAACAAGAGCTGAAAGAAGAAGAACATCACCCATTGCTGCAGATAAAAAGAAAAAGAAGAAAGAAGGAGAGACGACGGCCTGACAGCAAAAGCAGAAGAAGAGAGCACGAGAAGAAGATCTGAAGAACAGAAGGCAGAAGAAGAAGACCACCAGGAGATAAATAAAGAAGAAAAACCAAAAGCCAAAGAGAAGAGAAAACAAAGAGGAAGAAAAAAAGAAACCAAATTTTTATCTCTCTCTCTCTCTCTTTATTTTTGTAATATTTTTTGTAATAAGAATTTGTATCTCTAGAATACAACTTGCTCCCTGAGTTCGACCTCGGGAACTCTTTTATTTCCGAGGAACAAATTGTATTAAACTGGTAATCACTTCTCTATACTATACTACGACGAAATAATAGAATTATAGAGGAAGGTCGTCACCAGTTTTTGGCACCGTTGCCGGGGAGCAACGGCTATTCTAGAGATAATCAAATTCCTGTTTTTACATTGCTAACAATCTCTCCTTTGTTGTGCAGGAAAATACAAGAAAATCGAGAAGACAAGCAACCGCACGACAACCACTCCAAGGACAGGTAAAATTCTATCCTCTCAATCCCCAAACTCTAAAGAGGAAGAAAAGAAAAGAACAAGCAATATAGGTCTAACCTGTCTTCTATACTCAGTAAACCATCAAAAGTTGCATGTTTTCAACCCATTATTACTGCACACTATTAAGGGTATTTAAGGGCTAACACATTCTTGCTTGAGCCCTAATTACCCAACAAAGAGCTAACTGGACCAAGTAGAGCCAACCTAGGATCCAACACTAGGGATTTAGAGACACACTCCTTAAGCAAGAATTGAGAAAACCAAATGAAGTGTGCCCAAGCCCTTGTCTGAAAATACCTATTCAAAGAAAAACCCAAAACAATTGGCTCTCTAAACACTTGAACCCTAAAAGACAAGACCCAAAAACTCTCAAAGGAAACAAGAGGTAAAGTTGCCCCCTTGGGTCAACCAACCTTAAATTTGGTCACTCTTTGCACTCAAAGAACTAAAGTTCAAGTGTAACTTTAAGCACCCTAATCTTAATCTAAAATTGGTAGACTTAATAGGTCAAGATCCCCATTCTGGTCTACCTGGAACCGCAGTGACAAGAGAGGTCGGGTGGGGGAAACCCTGTAACCCGTGGGGACGCTCTACCGTGTAGGGGTCTTTGCGGGACTCTCCCTCTCTGGCTGCCCAGGTAATTCTCAGGTGGACGATCTTTCTGATCAAGGGGTCCATCTGCCCCGCACCTCTATAGTCACCCAACACATTTTTGGGTGTCTTTATTGGGTCCAGCACCTTTTAAACTCATCTCTTCCAACAGTGCATGTACGGTAGGAGGTCCTTAAGACCACCCTTAAGGCCTCCTTTAGAAATTCACTCTCGTCAAGGTCAAGCCTCGACGCCCGTGTTTGTGCAGCAACCCCCTCACATTATTCTCTCTTCTGATTCAGAACCAAGTTCTTCTTCTTCCCCCATCATGGCTCATCCAGTTGAGGAAGAAAACAATCTGGAGCACCAGCTCCAGCGACTCAATGACCTCTTCCAAAACTTCATGCACCCACCACAGCGTCCTATGATGCGGGACCACTACAATCCTGCTGCGGTGGCTATTGAGCCTCGAGTCAGAATCCCGATTGGAGGACCTGATTCCGAATTGAAGCCCAACATGATTCATGCTATACCTAAATTCCATGGGCTTAATTCCGAAGATCCCTTCCAGCACATCAAACAATTAAAGCATCTGGCCCAAACTTTTGGGTCAGATGCGCAAAATCGGGATATTCTTCTCATGAAGATGTTCTCCTTTTCTCTTATGGACAAGGCCGCCCATTGGTATCAAACTCAGACCCGGCCGATCAACACTTGGGAAGAACTTCAATCCGAGTTTTTGAAGAAGTTTTTTCCCGTTGGTCGGACCAACGCCTTGCGCCATCAGATTACGCACTTCACTCAACAATCAGGAGAACCTCTCCATGAGGCATGGGATCGTTTCCAGGATCTCATGAGAAAGTGCCCCCATCATGGAGTTCCTAAATGGGAACAAGTCCAGTCTTTTTACCAGGGACTCCGTGAGGACATCCGTCTTTTCGTCAATGCAACCTGCGGAGGAAATATCATGGGTCAGCATGAAGACACCGTGTGGGAGATTCTCGAAAACATGTGCGAGAACTCCATCAACAATGACTCCATGGGATTATTCGACAGGATGAATACCCGCGCATCGACGAATCTTAGGGGAGCACATGAGACGCAGGGCCTGTCCGCATCAGTCGACCTGGAATTAATGGCCAGTCGATTGGACAAGGTCTCAATTATCGAAAAGAAGGTGGACGAGCTGACTCAGCATTTGTAGCGAGCCACCTCTGCGCATAACCCTTTCGCACAGCCTCCTTCCACAAGGGAAACTGTGCAAAACATTCTCCACCGATCTTCCCCTAGGATGGATCCATATCCATCCCCATCTGATTCTCGGATTGGAGGATCACCCGATCCTATCTATACCAGCCCGGAAAATTCCATTCCCCCTTTCCCTGATTCTCTAGAGGTTCCTCAGACCTGCGATGACCTCAACGCCATCCAGAATGACCCATTCTCCAACGCCTACAACCCTGGATGGTGAAACCATCCCAATTTTCAGTGGGCAGGAAATTCCCAAATCCAAAGACCACCTTTTCAGTCCCGCCCACAGCCCTCTCGTCATTACCAGCCGCCTCAGCCTCGGCCCAACCCTACTTATCCATCAGGGCCAAATCAGGATCAAATGTCCCTAATCCTTCAGACTCTAGCTGACATTCAAACAACGAATGCGGCTATTCAAAAACAACATAAGGACGAACTTACAGAGGTTAGGACTTAATTGGCCCAGTTGGCAAATTCTCGCCAGCCAGTTACACTCCCTTCCCAACCCCTTCCTAACCCAAATAACGTGCCGACCCAGAAGCGCGTTATGAACCCAAACCCGGGCCATGCCCATATGATTTATCAGGCCCCCTCTGTTCCTTCACCTGACGGGATAGAGGCCTCCACTTCTTTTACAGGTTACCAGCAGCAAGCTATCTTACCCAATCCCAACCAAAACCAGGCAGGACTTAATTCCGTATCAACCCGTAGTGGTAAGGAAACCCAAGACCCACCTCATCTGAACCACTCCAAGCCGGATATTGATCCCAAGCCTAGGACAGTAACCAGGACGTCCCCACCCCTGTCCCGGATCCACAACCTGGACCTATCCTAGAAGAACCACCTAAGGTCCCGTTTCCCGAGGCCTTGACCAAGGGAAAGAAGACTACCAAACCCATGGCCCCTGAGGAGGACCTGGTCAAGCTCTTTGAACAGGTCCACATAAACATCCCCTTGATGGATGCAATCCGCCACGTACCAGCTTACGCACGATTTCTAAAGAATATATGTACACCCCAGCGTAAGCCGCGAACCAAGGGAGGGAGCCCAATTGTTCTGTCAGAGCAAGCCAGCTCTGTAATCCTCAGTAGACTCCCACCCAAGGCAAAAGATCCTGGTACTCCCCTGATTTCCTGCAAGATAGGTGGTACCCAATTTGATAGAGCATTGCTAGACTTGGGTGCATCCATAAACCTGATACCCACATCCTTACTTGACCATCTAGAAGAATCTGAGCTAAAACCAACCGAGGTGACATTACAATTAGCAGATCGATCTATAAAGTCACCAAAAGGGATTCTCGAGGATGTTATCGTAAGAGTGCGGGATTTTTATTTCCCAGTGGACTTTATAGTCTTAGATATGGACGCACCTGAGAACCCTAGGGATACACCAATCATTCTAGGGAGACCTTTCTTGGCTACTGCTAGAGCCAACATCAGCTGTGAGGAGGGCCAAATAGAGCTTAAGTTTGGAGATCAAACACTGAAAATTGATATATTTAAGGCCCAACAAGGAATTAATTGCGATGTCATCGAACAAATTTGTGACGTCAAGACTTTGGTTGATGAATCACACTTCCAGAATGACTCGATTATGCCTCATCAACCACAGAAGGATCTTGACCCGCAAACAGAGGAGTCGAATCCAGACATACACAACCCAGTAACTCCCACCCTTGAACCTCACATCTACATTGAACCACCCGCTGCTGCTGAAAACCCTATCCTCGAGTTAAAGCCTCTTCCTGCTCACTTGAAATACATCTTTTTGGGTTCCGATCAGACCCTTCCTGTGATTATCAATTCCAACCTCAATCCCGAACAGGAATCCTGTCTGATTACTGTTCTCCAGCAACATCGCAGAGCCATCGGGTGGACTCTCGATGATTTGACTGGAATAAGTCCCTCCTATTGTACTCATCATATCTATTCAGAAGAGGGCACACGACCTTCTCGTGAAATGCAGAGATGCTTAAACCCCAATCTGCAGGAGGTCGTGAAAAGGGAGATCATCAAGTGGTTAGATGCCGGAATTATCTACCCGATCTCCGATAGTCGTTGGGTGAGCCCAATTCAGGTCGTGCCCAAGAAGGCAGGACTCACCACTATAACGACTGAGACCGGAGAAATCATTCCTACCCGACTAGCCAACTCGTGGAGAGTCTGTATAGATTACCGCCGACTCAATTCCTCCACGAAGAAGGATCATTTCCCACTACCCTTCATTGATCAAATTCTCGAAAAACTTGCGGGAAATAGGTTCTTCTGCTTTCTTGACGGGTACTCCGGTTATAACCAGGTGGCAATCCATCCTGAGGACCAAGAAAAGACCACGTTCACCTGCCCCTTCGGAACATACGCTTTCCAAAGGGTGCCTTTCGGTCTTTGCAATGCACCCGCTACTTTTCAGCGATGCATGCTTGCCATATTCTCAGATATGGTAGGTGATTATCTGGAAGTCTTCATGGATGACTTTTCAGTTTTCGGAGCATCATTCGACGATTGCCTCCAACACTTGGTCCAGATACTCAGGCGGTGCATCGATGTGAATTTGGTTCTTTCCTGGGAAAAGAGCCATTTCATGGTGCCTGAGGGAATTGTCCTGGGACACTCAATTTCGGAAAAAGGCATCCAAGTGGACCGAGCTAAGGTTGATCTGATTTCTCACCTTCCTATGCCTAGCTCGATCAGGGACATCCGTTCCTTTTTAGGGCACGTCAGTTTTTACCGCTGTTTCATTCCAGATTTCTCAAAAATTGCGCGCCCCTTGACTTCTCTTCTCTCCAAGGATGTACCTTTCGAAATTTCCAAGGAATGCACTCAAGCATTTGAGATCCTGCGTGACCGAGTCACCCAAGCCCCGATCCTACAGTCCCCTGATTGGTCTCAACCCTTTGAGATCATGTGCGATGCATCCGACTTCGCTGTAGGAGCGGTTTTGGGGCAGAAAGCTGACGGGAAACCCGTGGTCATCTACTACGCTAGCAAGACACTTGACGAGGCTCAGCGTAACTATATGGTTACGGAGAAAGAGCTGCTAGCCGTAGTATTTTCCCTTGAAAAATTCCGATCGTATCTTCTGGGTTCCCATGTCATCATCTACTCGGATCACACAACTGTGAGGCATCTCCTTGCAAAGAAGGACGCGAAACCTCGATTAATCCGATGGATCTTGCTGTTGCAAGAATTCGATCTTGAGATACGCGACAAGGCGGGAAGGCAGAATGTGGTAGCCGACCATCTGTCCCGTCTTCCTTCTGAGATCATTAGCCCTTCCGGACCCATCACTGAGCATTTTCCCAATGAGCACCTGCTGACTATCGGTACTAGCCTTCCATGGTTTGCTAATGTAGTAAATTACTTGGCATCTCATCAGATCCCGTCCGATTGGCCGAAGGCCAAGAATGACAAATTACGCTCCGATGCCAAGTATTACATTTGGGAAGACCCGTACCTCTTCCGCATAGGTGCTGATCAGCTCATTCGGAGATGTGTCCCGGAAGAGGAAATCAGCAATATCCTATCCTTCTACCATGACCAGGCATGCGGTGGCCATTTCTCAGGCCATAAAACCGCATCCAAAGTCCTCCAGTGTGGCTTCTACTGGCCTACACTATTCAAGGACGCATACAGCCACTGTAAGGCATGCATTCGTTGCCAGACTTTGGGCAACATGAACCGTCGCGACATGATGCCTTTACAGCCGATTCTCGTATGCGAAATCTTCGATGTCTGGGGGATTGATTTTATGGGCCCCTTTCCTGTTTCGGATGGTTTCGAGTACATCCTGCTTGCGGTGGACTACGTGTCCAAATGGATCGAAGCCATACCGACCCGAACCTGTGATCACAAGATTGTTCTTAAGTTCATACATCAAAATATTTTCTCAAGGTTCGGGATTCCCCGTGCTATTATCTCTGATGGGGGGACCCATTTTACAAATGCTCAGTTTAGGTCACTTATGGCCAAATTTGGGGTGTCTCATCGAATCTCTACTCCTTACCACCCCCAAACAAATGGTCTAGCTGAGCTATCAAATCGGGAGATCAAGAAAATCCTGCAAGTCACTGTTCGGCCTGACAGGAAGGACTGGTCGTCCCGACTTCCGGAAGCATTGTGGGCCTATAGGTGTTTGCACCTCAAAACATGCCTGTAATAACGCCTTCTTGTGCTATTTTCTAGCATTAACATTGCATAATAGGATCCTGTAATCGCATTTGTAAAAACACTTGCATGCATGCATTTAATCAAGAGAGGAAGAGGAGTGAAACAATTGCCTGCATAGTTACATTTTTCTTCAAGTGCCTCCTTGCAAAATCACCCTCTTTTTATTTTTCCTCTTGATTTCTTCTTTTCTCTCCTTCCTGCGGCTGCACCCTTCCCGCGGTTGCACTCTTCCCACAGCTGCATGCAGCAGCCACGCAGCACTTCTTCCCGTCACGTCTCCCTGCCAACGCCGCTCCCTATAGCTGCAACTCGCACACCCTCTCCCTGCTGCAGCCGGCACGCCACTCTCCCCTCCTCTATAAGTAGCTGCAGCTTCATCCTCGCAAGGGCAGCTGCTGCAAAGACCCCGCAGCCACCACCTTCCTCTCCACCGTTCTCCCCTCCCATACGCCGACCCTCCATCGAGGAGGCACCCGGCGAGCAGGAGAACCCACTGTGGTGCACACCACCACAGTGGGAGCACCACCGCCCAGCTCTTCAATGAGCCGGTGGGCGTGGTGTTTTCTTTTCTCTTCGTATTCGTCTCCACGCCATTGCTGCCGCTTCAAGCTCCGAAGCTTGAAGCAGCAGCAGCAGCAGCTAAACAGCGGCGACAGCAGTAGCAGCAACACCCCCCGCCTCCTCCGCGACCTTCCCCGCAGGCGTGCAACCCTCCGCGCGCGCCTGCAGGCCCGTTCCCCGCCTCCGTCTCCGTTCTGTCCACCCCGCATTGCACCCGCAGCCGGCCGCCGCGCGCACTGCAGCGGCCGGTTACGGCCTCGCGCCGACCTCCGCGACCCTCCGCGACCCTCCGCGACCACCTGCAGACCTCCTCCACGCTCGCTCCTCCACGCCTTCGCCCGCCCGTCGCCTTCGCGCACGCCTGCAGGAACCCTACGCGAAGGCGCGCCCGCACCCGCCGTCTTCAGACGTCCGCCTCCGCCTTCAGACGACGCAGAGTCAGACGTCTGCCGCCTCCGGCAGACGTCTTAACTCGCGCGTCCGCGATCACTCCTTCGCCCGCTCTCTCTCTGCCGATCTCTCCCGCCCGCTCAATCTCTGTCTGGCGCTCTCTACTCTCTCTCACATATTCTCTCTCTCTCTCTCTCTTTTTTACTCACAGCAACACACACACACATTCACCGACACACACACACCTATACCAGCACATACACACACATTCACCGACGCACACACACACACTCACTCACTTATAGTAACATATATACATATATATATATATACATACATATATCTATATATATATACTTATATACATAGTATAGCTATATAGTTATGTATACATACATATATATATAATATACATATATATATATAATATATATATATATATACTTATACATATACTTATATATATATAGACATATATACTTATATACATATATATATATATACATATCTATATACATATATATATACATATATATAGTAATATATATATATATATACTTATATACATACATATACACATATATATCTATATATATATATATCTATACATATATAACTATACATTTATATATATATAGATATATTTACTTATATACATACATATGTACATATATTTTCATGTTATTTATTATACGCTGTATCGCGGGGATATCTGCACCAGTTGCTGATATTCCCTGATACACGCGTACAAAAAAAGCGTGGTCCCATACATCATCCATCCTCCATCCACACTCCACGCGGCACCTAGTCGTGTTGGTTGCGTCTCTCTAGACGTCGACTGACTCGACATAGTGCTACACTCCATCACCACCTCCACCCCCACCCCTTTATATATATACTACATATATATATATATACATACTATATTTACTTTCTGTCTATTTGCTTTTCTGTTAGTAAAAAGATAAAAAAAATACATAAAAAAGAAAAGATAATCTTTGACTTGCAGGTACCTCGTCTTGCGAGTAGCTAGACTTGTTTTGGGACTCTGTTTGGCTAAAAGCCAAGGACACAATTTTGAGGGTGTGCCTCAAGAACAAGGATTACCATAAAAAAAAACCTAAATAAGAAAAACACCAAAAACACAATAAACGAACGGAAGAGACGCGTTTTAAGGAAAACGTAGAAACTCGACTTTAACCCCACTTCCCTGTGTTCGACCCTGGGCCTAAAAGTGACAAGATAAAATCAATTAGGCTAGGTTAAAAATTTTGTAAAGAGATGGTTAGGTCCAAATTAGGTTAACCACTATACACATTTCAACGATAAAAATATCATATTAACAACCTATTCGGGCCGACCCATCAATAGGACCGCCCACAAGACCCAATTGGGCATGTCTCCCTTTAGACTGGTGTACGGAAAGGCATGCCACCTTCCCGTAGAACTGGAGCATAAAGCCTATTGGGCAGTACGGAACTGTAATCTAGATCTTTCCAAGGCTGGGACCCATAGAAAACTCCAAATCAGCGAGATCGATGAATTACGCCTAGACGCGTACGAGAACTCGCAAATCTACAAGGAGCGGGTTAAAGCCTTCCACGACAAACACATCTCGAGAAAGATCTTTCATCCTGGTCAAAAGGTCCTACTCTTTGATGCCCGACTCAAACTTTTCCCGGGAAAGCTGAGGTCCAAGTGGGTCAGACCATATTTGGTCCGACAGGTTTTTGGAAATAGAGCAATCGAAATCAGTCCACTCAGCCACGATTCTGAACCTTTCATCGTGAACGGTCAGAGACTCAAGCCGTTCATTGATGTAACTTCTACTGATTTGGCTGAAGCATCTTATATCCTCCATTCCCCTTGAGCTTATTGCGCCCAACCGATGGCGTAAAACTCAGCGCTTAACGGGAGGCAACCCATCATTTTCCTAAAAATCCAAAACTTTTTCTGACACCTTTTTGCACTTAAGGTTCACCCTTGTAGACAGCCGACCCCACCTCAGATGCTTGCATCTGGGATTAGAAATCATCCGCAAAAATTCAACCCGACCCATTCACTCATCGAAATTTCTGTCTTAAGGAATGAACTAAGTTAAATAAAAACCCCCTAGGTTACAATGAGGACATTGCAAATCTTAGGCATGGGGGGGTATGAAAGTGCAAAACTTGTAAGAAAAGGTTTCAAACAAAAAATTCACATATGCCAAAAACACCATAAAAATTAAAAATTTTTGAAAAAGAATAAGAGGAAAAGAGGAGAAGGAGAAAAGAAACAAAATGAAAAAGGAGCACAAAATTATGAGAAAAGGTGATAGTCATTAGTAAGGAACTAAGGAATTAACCTAAGTTCTAGACCTCATTCAAGAAAATAACTGAAAAGTGCATAATGAGATTAGTAAGAACGCAAACCTTAGGCATTCTTGAATAGACTCTTAATACCCATTAAGATCCAGACAATCCTCAAGAGGTTGAGGAAAATGAAAAGCTTAAGTACTAGGTCCAAGGCTTAGGGAGTATTTGGCCTCGTTAACTAATTTTTGGTTTACGGGACTCAGTAACCTAAGCACCTTAACCTCACACGCAGCCTGGTTCAGTAAGCGTAAAAATCAAAATCACGCAGAAGCGTCGCAAAATTCTGAAAAGTACACCTAGAGTAGGAGCAGCCGACCAACACAAGTTGATTTGGACGAGTTCCCAGCGCGGAGAGGCGGGAAATCCCCTCGAAGATGCGTAACAAAATATCATCTCCTCGATGCTTGTCTCTTAGGATATTCACATATCCTACTGGGGGCATGTAAGCACTCTGCTGATTCAGATTCCATGGATGGCATTATCTCGAAGTGTCAATTACCAGGGTTTGGATTCAGCCACGGAACACCATGGATGGGATTATCTCGAAATCTCAATAGCCAGGGTTCCGGGGGTTGCCATGGGTGGTGCTATCTCGAAGCATCGATCGCCAGGAACCCTTGAGGATTGATGATGGGAGCAATGAATCTGATACAGACCGTGTTGAAAAGCCAATCCTAAGCTAGAATTAAAAAGAAAAAGAGAGAGAACTCTCCAAACAGATAAATTTTCTCTCTCTCTCTTACAAAACGCACTGCGAACTAAGCCAGGGCTAAAATCATTTCAAGCACGGGTGCTTTAACCACAAAGTCCAATAAACCTTAGGTTAGTTCTTGTGGGCCTTAAAAACCTTTGCTAAGGACTAAGGTTGAGGCTAGACAGATTTGGATCTTGATTGGTACTAGAGTACCTTTTAGGCCTATGGTCAGCATTCTAACCTAATCTAAGCTCAAATGAAAAAGCACTTATCTGAAGCTATTAAGAACTTCCTGGTCTAGAACGAGGGTTGAAACCTTAAGTTTTTGCTAAGGGACTAGCAAAAGCTAGGCATGGGGGTATGATGAGAACCTCATCATGAGCCATAACTAGCTCATCTTGACCTAATACAAAGGATAAAAGCTCCTACATAACTCAAGGAAAGGCTTAACTCAGAGAGATTCTGAGTTCGCAAAGAAAATAGAAACTAAGGGGTAAAAATGCAATTTCACCAATCCAATTTGAAAACAGGGTAACTCAGGGTCCAAACATAGGTCAAAGAAACCTAATAAGAGGAAAAGTGGGATGAGATGATTCAATAAGGGCTACAGCAACTCCAAGGAATTAAATGACATCCTGTAACCCTAAAAAACAAACCCACTTAAAAACACGAGGTTAGAGGCAGAGAAAGAAATAAACTAAACCTTCTAAAATTCATAGAAAAATAATCTCTAGGGTTTAGAACTTCAATTTGGCCTTAGGAACCCATTTTGACCAACAATGGGAACCATGCCCAATTAACAACTTAATTTGGGTTTTTGCGTAAATTGACCGGTCAAACAAGGTTTAATCTGAAAGTAAAATTCACCATCATAATCCTTAGGCCCCAATTAGTCATGTATAAAAACTTGAGCCTAAGAGAAAACCTTCTTGACCAACTTTACACTTTGGTCCTCATTTATTTACTTTTTGGCCCTCAACTTTTGAACCCTCACATTCTGCCCCTAACTCTCCTTCGTTCTTTGCATTCAGGTCCCTCCTGCCAAAACCTGACCAGCACCATGCTCCGGCGACCTTGCGCGGAGCATGGCGCCGCGCAGGGTAAGGGGGAGGGTTTGGCAAGTAAACCGGGGGTGCCCTGCGTCGTCAGCAGTCGCAGGAACACCCCCTGGTCGCTGCAACCCACCATACCGGCCGTGCGAACGCACGGACGGTATGGGTCTCCATCTCCGGCGTCCTCCGGCGAGGGAGACACGTCGTCTCCCTCCGCCCTCCTCTCTGATTCTACCCTATAAGTACCCCCCGTCGCTCCACCGTTCAAAGGAGCTCTGTCCTGACGGAGAAAGACCCCCACTTCCTCTCTTCCCACTCCGACAGGAAGCCCTCCAGCTCCGGCGGCCTCCCCTCTTCCTCCTCATCGCTCTGCCGCACTACCAGCTGCAGGGTTGCTCTCCCTCGCTCTTCCCGCGCCACGCCGCACCCAGCTGGCGCCTCTCCAGCCCCTCCTCGTCCTGGTAAGTAGGTAGAACTCCTCCTCTTCCTCCCCTCTTCCTTTTTCTCACTTTACATCTTTACTGTTGCCCCGATCCGACCAATCACCCTCACCTTCTCCACCTCCGGCCCCTGCTCCGGCGACCCGCTCCCATCACTCCAGCAACCCACACGGCTCGCCGACCACCGCAGAACCTCCGCCTCCTCACCCTGATCAACCTCCGCCCTTCCACTTCCCCCAAATCACCCTCTGCAACTCCACCGAACAAAATCATCTCCCAACCTGCAGTTTGACCTAGGGCGGCCCTTAGGCTCCGCCCCGCCGCCTGCACACCCCCCGACCACCTTCGCCGCACCACAGCGAAGGTCCTCCGTGTTTCTGATTGGGCCGAGAGGCCGTTTCTCTGTGGGCAGGTACCTGCGCTCGCCGCCGCCATTGTTGAAGCGAAGCAGCTTCTTCACCTGCTGCCCCAGGTGCGCCACGCCCAGGTCACGCTCCCAGGCAGTGCGAGGCGTCTTCGCGAAGTACCAGGCTGCAGTCGAGTCGAAGCTCTCGCGCGAAGCCCCCGCGCTTTGCCTCGACTGCCGCTGCTTCCTCCGCGCAGGCATCCAAATTGGGGTGGGACATTTAGTCCCACCTCGGGAAGCCACTGAGGCGAACGGGCGCTTAAAGGCAAAAAGTGCCTTAAGCTGTTCGCCTCAGTTCACAGCGTGAGGTCCCCTTCACCCGTCCGACTACCCGGCCTCGTCCGCACGCACGCCTCGCGGACCTGGCCCGACCCAACTTAGCCTGACCTGCACTCCTCGCCCACCACGCACGCCGGTGGGCCTGGACTCGGGCGCGACCCGTACCCGACTACCCGACAGCTCTGGAAGAGCTTTCCCAAGAGCGGCTTCTGTGAGAGAGAAACGCGCGGGGGGGAGGGTAGAGTAGGTTTTTGCCCGCTGACGAGAGCTTTGAAGTGTGCAGGCACAGGAGAAGAAGAAGAAGACGAGCGAGGCAGAGAAGAAGGACGACGAAAGCTGAAGGAAGGAGGAGCACTGTAGCAGCGGCGGTTTAAGTCGTCTGATTGGAAAATCAGACGATGCTCCGAAGGCAGAAAAGAGGAAGAAGAACATGACCGCAAGGGAAAAGAAAAAGAAAGAGACAAGTAGAAACAAGAGCTGAAAGAAGAAGAAGAACATCACCCACTGCTGCAGATAAAAAGAAAAAGAAGAAAGAAGGAGAGACGACGTCCTGACAGCAAAAGCAGAAGAAGAGAGCACGAGAGGAAGATCTGAAGAACAGAAGGCAGAAGAAGAAGACCACCAGGAGATAAACAAAGAAGAAAAACCAAAAGCCAAAGAGAAGAGAAAACAAAGAGGAAGAAAAAGAGAAACCAAATTTTTATCTCTCTCTCTCTCTCTTTATTTTTGTAATATTTTTTGTAATAAGAATTTGTATCTCTAGAATACAACTTGCTCCCTGAGTTTGACCTCGGGAACTCTTTTATTTTCGAGTAACAAATTGTATTAAACTGGTAATCACTTCTCTATACTATACTACGACGAAATAATAGAACTATAGAGGAAGGTCGTCACCACTCAAGGACTTCAATGCGAGGACGACTGCTGCCAGCTCTAAGTTGTGGGTGGGGTAGTGATCTCGTGGGGCTTAAGTTGCCGCGAAGCATATGCGACAACATGACCCCGCTGCATAAGCACACCCCCCAATCCTTACAACGAGGCGTCTGTGTAGATGACGAATCCGCCACCACTATTAGGGATGATGAGTACAGGAGTTGAGGTCAGCCTCTCCTTCAGCTCCAGAAAGAAAGACTCACATTCTTCTATCTAGGTGAAAGGTACGTCCTTCCGAGTCAACTGAGTTAAAGGACGTGCAATCTGCGAGAATCCTTGGATAAATCATCTGTAGTAACCAGCTAGCCTCAGGAAACTGCGAATCTCTGTCACCGAACACGACCTCTCCCACCTGAGTACTGCCTCTACCTTGGCTGGATCCACAGCTAAACCGTCCTCTGAGATCACATGGCCCAAGAAGGTGACCTATCTCAACCAGAATTCACACTTGCTATATTTGGCATACAACCTGTGCCATCTCAAAGTATCCAAGACCATGTAAAGGTGTTGCTCATGCTGCGTCTGGTCTCGAGAGTAAATGAGTACGTCATCAACGAATACCACCACGAACTGATCCAGATACGGTCGGAAGATGCGGTTCATCAGGTCCATGAAAGCAGCAGGAGCGTTGGTCAACCTAAACGGCATGACCAAGAACTCGTAGTGGCCGTACCGCGTGTGAAAGGTTGTCTTGGAGATGTCGGTCTCCCTAATCCTCAGCTGATGGTAGCTTGACCTCAGATCTATCTTGGAGAATACTGTAGCATCCCTCAGTTGGTCGAAGAGGTCACCTATGTGTGGTAATGGGTACTTGTTCTTGACGGTGACCCGGTTCAGCTGTCTGTAGTCGATGCACAACCGAAGAGTACCGTCCTTTTTCACAAATAGGACGGGGGCTCCCCACGGGGAGGCACTGGGCCTTACGAAGCCCTTCTCTAGCAGGTCCTGAAGCTGTGACTTATGCTCTCGCAGCTTGAGGGGGGGCATTCGATATGGTGCTGTAGAAATGGGGCCGATCCCCGGTATCAGTGAGATCTCAAACTCAATCTCACGTTTAGGTGGCCGCACTGGCAGTTCCTCTGGAAAGACGTCGGGGTACTCATAGACCACCGGAATACTTTGTATACTGTCCAAGAGGCTGGGCTCTGCTAGAATGCAAGCAAGGATGCCCTCGCACCCCTGGCTCAGTAGCTTCACTGCCCGAAGTGCAGAGATGCACCTGAAATCCTTCGTCTACTGGCTGGCTGTAGAACTCGAAGGAAGGTAGCCGTGGTATGGAGAAAATAATCTTCCTCCCAAAATAGTCTACAAGGGCATGGTATGCGGCCAACCAATCCATCCCCAAGATTACACCGAAGTCCTCCATCGGGATCATGATCAGGTCTATCGGAAGACTGTGTCCCCCTATCGTAACCTCACAGTTAGTGAAAACCTCCTCGGTAACAAACACCTGCCCACCTGGTCCTCTAATCAGGAAGGGCTCTTCTAAAAGTACACTGCTCAACCCCATGCAGACAGCAAAACCCGTGGAAACAAATGAATGCGTGGCTCCAGAATAAAAAAGAGTGTAGACGAGCCTGCCGAAAATAGTAACCATACCTGCCACTACGGAGCCCGAAGCTCTAGCATCTCCGTGAGTCAGGGTGTTAACACGCCCTTCAGCCTTCGGAACAGAAGAAGCAGTCGTGCTTTGGGTCGAGCGGGAGGCAACGGGCCGATACCCTCCTCGCGACTGCTGTCCTCCTCCTCAATCCTGGTATCCGCGGTCGCTAGATCGGCCTCCAGTGCTCGGTGCTGGGAGCGTCGGCTGCGCTCCAGTCCTAGATGGACAATTCCTCTGTATGTGGCCCAGTTGGCCACACGATAGCAAAGGGGTACGCGACCTCCCTCTTTCTGCTGTCCCTGCTGGTGACTGGGTAGGGTTCTGCTGCAGTTGGCTAATCATTATCGGGGACACCCGAAGATTCCTGGTGGACCCACAGAACGGGATGGTTCCCCTGCTAGTGTCTGGTGCCTCCTCTTCCGATGACCCTGTGAGTGCTCCTACGGGTAGGGCCTCTTCTGTCCTCCTCCATCAATGTCTCGCACGAATGGGTTGGTCTCTTCATAGGTCATGGCATCCTCGACTACGCGGGAGAAGGTAGGCAGCTTTAGGGGCTTTACATATCCCCGGATGGCGGGTCGGAGACCCTCGGTGAATCTCCACAGGTGCTCCTCCTCAGTAGACGTAGCTGTCGGGGCGAAGCGTGACAGCTCCAGGAAACACGTACGGTACGCGCTATCATTGCCCCCTGGTGGAGAGTGTGGAACTCTCGCCTCGTCTGATCCTGCCAACTCTGTGGGAAGTACTGCTCACAAAAGAGCGTCATAAATCGGTCCCACGTCAGCTCTCCCTCCTCCTGTCCTCTGACCGCCCTTCACCACCTATGAGCTGCACTCTTTAGCTGATACGTGGTGAAGGCCACCCGACATTTTGCAGAAGGACAGAAGGTGTCAAAGATCTTCTCCATCTGCTCCAGCCAATCTTCTGCCTCAGATGGGCTTTCCTCCCCCTTGAAAGAGGGGGCTTCAGCTTCCTAAACTGGCTGAAGACCTCATGGTGTAGCTGCAACGAAGGAAGGGGTGCACCTCCAGGCAAGGAGGACTCGTGCCCCGAAGTGTCTGAAGGAGGTGGGGGCAGTAGAGGATCACCCCCTCCCCCTCCAACTCGTCCAGCGCCGTGGCGGCTCGCCTGCCCCATGGAGGATTCCCCCTCCGCATCCCCAGGAAGGGGAGGCTGATGGATCTCCTCCCGTATGAGATCTCGGATCAGCTGGGTGAGGTTCAGAGCCTGAATGCCCAGAAGGAGAGGTAGAGTGGCTCCGTCCTCCGCCATCACTCGCCCTCCCTTGCGACCACACCCTCAGCCACAACCTCGTCCACGGCCTGCCTCAAGAGGTCCCTGACGAGACATCCCCTACATAGAGATCGAGGAGGAATGAGATTATCAGTGACTGTTTGACTAAAGAGAAGACTTAAGACTTGGAAACAATAATCAAGAGAAAACGTTGTGATGTCTATCTCAGTTACATGTATAAGTGTGGTATTTTTTGAACTACTTGGTTCATTTCTCGGGATGACCTTGCTCTGATACCATCTTGTCACAACCTGATCCCAGATCCCTACAGGACCCGAGACCGGCTCGCCTCGAATAATTCCAAGACCCAGTCGTCCAACAAGAAATAACCAAATAACATTCAACAAACCACAATCACACAAGTACAGTAGCTAAGCAAAAAAAAATTGACAACAGGGGGAGAGGAATAGAAATATTTCATGTCATAATACAGTCATCACAACAAAAATGAGTACATATAGCAGAAACAAGGCTATAGAAACTCACTACACCAAACAGTAGAACTAAAACTAGGCTCGACTAGGCCCAGCGTCCTCAGTAGCCAGTAGCTCGGACTGCTCAAATCCCTGACCTGTACAAAAATTACATAATTGGGGTCAACTAACGCTGAGTAGAGTGGTGACTAAACATAAAAATACATTTATCAGGTACTTTAACATATTACTTTCCGATCCAAATTACCCTATAACTATTTTCTTTGTGTAAAGATCTCTAATCAGGACTCATCTCATTACTTAATCTTCTTATTCCCTAAAGGAATGATTTTGCTTGCAGCTTCCCGTGATGTAGGATGCACACATGGCACTCTCCTGGTTGGGAGAGTCCCTCCGTGGTAGTCTTACACCCGGTCTACCACCCCGAAGTCACGGTCGTGACGTAGCGGTGACTACAGCACACGTGATAAGCGTGTGGGTAACTACCTCTCACTCGCACGTGGTCAGTCATTTCCGCAAGTGGGTATGCCTCAATGTACAGCGCGGAACAATATAGGGCCTTGCCCTCTTAGAACAGAACAGAACAAGAGTCTTGCCCCTCAGGGGTCTTGTCCCTCAGTCAGCGTACCCTCGTCCGACTATCCCGATTTGCCCAACGGGCTAACAAGAGTCTGTGTAGGGTGGCCATACTTAGCCCCGGGCCCCTTGAGGTGGCTAGCTCCCTCCTACACTAAGTAGCTCACCTCGGTACCACGTATACGAGGGCTAGCAAGAGTCGATGTAGAGTGGCCAAACCCACCCTGGGTCTCAACAAGGGCGGCAATCTCCCATGTACACTACAAGGGATAGTTGCTCTCTTCGGTACCATGTACCCGAAGGTCAGCTCACTTTCCTTAACAATTGCCCATGGGCGGCAATTTACAGAACCATCCGGTTCTCTGCATTATAGTATTCTTGTCTACATTCCCCGTAGGTTTCGTACATGAGTTTTTCCACATCCAGGTTGGAATGTACGGAATAAGCAATTCAGTTTCCATTTTTATCACAGTATGGGTCCATTTTAGATAATACAGGTAACTTTTGATTACTCAATCATTTACGTGTATTTTCCTTTAGCCCTAGTGTTCATGCCATAACCTAGGGTTCAAGAATATATTCTAGCATATGTGTTTACTTCTTCCTAGGGTTCATCTCAAGTCTTACGATTAATTACTTGTATGTATTAATTTAGAGATTTACGGCTATAACCACTCTACCTGGGTAACCGGGTGGAATGGGGGCTCGTACAGTAGCTCCCGATGTCTTCGCAGGTCCCGTACACCTGATAGACTGGAGACCTAAAACATGGATTGATCGGCCAAAAGGTTCAAAATGATACAAACAAGGTATCATTACACAGAGAAACTCGTATGGAAAATTGAGACATTTTGTTTGTGGAAAATCGATAACATTAGGGTCTTGCACGGGCCAAAAACACATGGTCAGACAGAAATCTGATATTTGGGAAAGGTCTAAGACGTCTTAAAATAGTTCTCAGGGATACCTCTCTCGATGTTCCTCTATTAGACGTCTGGAACTCAGTGACGATGTCCAAGGGTTCTATCAGACGTCTGGAGGTGCTCCCGGACGTCTGAAACTATTTCGGTCCACCTACCAACTTCTGACACATATACGTGCACTGTCAGGACTGTGACAGAGAAGGAATACGGAAAGCAGATCTCTACCAGACGTCTCTCGTTACCTTTGGACGTCCGGTAAGTCATCTGGATGTCGCTCCGGACGTCTGATTCCATGGAAAAATGACTTCTACGAAATTGCTCTGGCTTCCCTCGTCACAGGCATTGCAGTAGAGCAGCGCAGTACCCTCCGCTCTCGCGCTCGCTTTGGCTCCCTGCTCTCACCTGCTCCCGTGCTTGCTTTGCTCTCTGCTCGCTTGTCTTGCTATGGGGTGTGGGACGAAGAGGAGGAGGAGGAGAGGTTATAAAGGGAGAGGAGGTGAGGGGGTCGAGGTGGTGAGGGATGGTGCGGAGTGGCATCGCAGGGGAAGGTGCGGTGAGGCGCGGGTGAGGGAGAAGGCATGGAGTTCGTACGGTATGTGCTGAAGAGAAAAGATTTTTTTAAACGTTCGTTGATCTTTCCAGACGTCTGGACAGACGTCTGGTGAACTTCTCCAGACATACCTCGGCACCCTACGTGTTGTCAAATGTCCTGAGCCTTCTCCAGACGTCCGACGACCCCTCCAGACGTTTGACAGAGGTTCCAGATATCTGATAATGCGGAAATGTCTACACGCAGAGCTTCCTTGTGAAGCTCTTCTGTAGCTCCTCCTCCGCGTGTTGCTGCAACCGCAACAGAGCTCCCCATAGCAGCAGCTCTAGGTCACCTGCCACTCTCCCTCCTCCTCCACGCACCTCCTTCTCCCCTCTCCTTCGCTTGCCCTCCCTCTCCTCCATCTCCTCCCGTTCCTCTCCTCCCCTTCTCCCCCACTCACAGTGCCAAGGGGATGAGGGGAAAAGAGGTGGTTGCCGGCTGCAACATGGGATGGAGAGGAGGTGGCGAGAGTGGAGAAATGGAGGTGGCGTTGGATGTGGAGAGGGTGGAGACGTGAGGGGGGTTTTATAAAGAGAAGGGTTTAGGGTTTTGGGTGTGTGCGTGTGTGGGTTGAGGGTAGAGGGAAAGTTGAGAGGTTGACCCCGCAAGGTCTCCTTTTTCCCCGTAGAGCCCACAACTAAAACCTAAGGGTTTAAAATTGCACTAGCACCCCTACCATTCTAGAAAATTCCTGAATGACCATTGGGAAGGGTAATTTCAGGGGCACTATTGGATGCCCCCGGTTGCACAGGAACCACAGGCCCAGGTTTTGACTCGACCGGGGCACCTTCCAGTACAGATCCAGCAATGGACTCGACGGTGCGATAGATCATACTGGAGCCCTCCTGGCCAATGGGATCCACCAGAACCCAAACACCTGTAGAGCTCTGCTAGTAGTATGGCTAGCCAAAGACGATGCCTGTGCCAATTGCCTCTTGCACCAGCAAGGTGAAGGCCCTTAGCGTAGCCGATGAAACCACGAAGCCAGAAGTATGCTCTGAACAAGATACTTCTAGAGGCACCTCTGAAGGAGAGTCATGGAGGGTGATCACCTCAGGTGGTTCGGACTGTGCCAAGGGAGCGGCAGGCTGATGAGGTGTGGCTCATCATAGCTAAAATGCCCAAGTTACGCTAAAAACTAGGTTAAACACTATCAAATTAATAAATGAAAGGGGTTAAGTGTGACAATTAACAGAAAATACCTAAAACACCAAATCTGTGCTAAAAATGCATAATTAGGTCATTTATTAAGATATTCTAGTAATAAACACAAAATGATGATCCAATTGTAAATTGAACGCACAAATGAGCTCAAAACTTCAAATAAAAAATGAAATTAACTTCTAATATGTTCAATTAAGCTTTAATGAAAACTTGGTAGCATTTAGACATTAATAGGACCTTGCATTAAGAGTTTCACATTTAGGTCCTCCCTTCATAACATTTCACACATTATAAAACCTCCAAGGACTATTTTGAAAGCTGTAGGGACCTAATTGTAACACCTTAGGGACTTCTCTGTAGTGATTTCATACCACTTATGGGATTCTCTGATATTTTTCTACCCCTTTATTTTGGGTCATTTGTGCAAATTCACCAACACATCCGGGAACACCTGCAGCTCCTTGAGTCCATTATAGCACCGCAAGAACATAGCCAATCAGGGCCGTTCAACTCGTGTTCCTTGGTCATGTGGCTCTCCTCCATTGGAAGCTTCACGCGATTTGCGTCTGTGATCACCTCAGCACCTAGATCTCATCCAATGATGGCTCTTCATTTTGATTGTTCCCACGCCCTCGCAGCTACATCCTCACCGTCCTTGCTTTAGGCAATTGATTTCAATCGTGAGGTGACCTGAATCACTCTCTCACTCTACTTAAGGACCTCCCAGAGCTCGCGCGCAAATGATCGCTCCCTTCTCCTTGAGTGATCCATTCATCTAGTCTTTAGTTTCCTCCCCCATCCATCGGCTGCTGGTGATAGAAGTGGCTTCCCTCCTCCAATTCATCATTGCAGTGACTAGCTGCAAGCCAAGGACCCCATTCCTCGCTGGAGATCTTCCTCATCACCCTTTGTTGCTGCAGTGACCAGCTACAACCCAGGCATCCCATTCCTCTACTTAGCTAGGATTTTCAATGCTTTCATAGATTAGATTTATTTCTTTTTGGGAGTAGGATTAATTAGTGAATTTATTGATGGGTTAGATTCATCTAGGAGTAGATTAGATTAGATTTGATCTTGCCTTTCTCATATTCATATTGATTTCCCAATCTCCCCCCTCATCTCACTGTTCACTTTCATTGATTTCCACTCATTTTTCACCTATCACCCACCCATCAGAGCATCAAATCAGATCTGATATCCTTGGGCATTCAGATCTACTTTGAGTGCTCACAATCTACTTGAGTGACTCTCCATCCATGACATCCTTTTTATAAGGTCTCTTTATTGGTTTTGAATGAAAATATGAGGATTTGGGTTTATTTTCAGTGGTTTGTATCGCGAGATTTAGACTCTCTCTTCGTGCTATCTGTGGCACAAGAGAGAGGATAAATCATATTCTTATGTGGTTATCAAGCTTTCCTCAAGAGGGAATTAATTCCCAAATTTTTTAGAACATATTTGATGTTTTTAATGGTGAAATTGAGTGCATTGCAATGAGTCTTATACATCTTATTTTGAATTTGAATAGAAGATGAGTTTACACCCTATTTCTCTTTAAATATGGCTTTGAATGGATTCTAGGTGTGAAAGCTAACGATAATCAGCATTACTGATTTGAAGCTCTCTTCCTGTTTGCATAGTCAGAATTGAAGGATTTTGAGTCAAGTTTTCACGGTTTGATATCTTGATTAGGGGCTTTGTCTTATATTGTCTATAATATAAGGAAACCCTATTGAGATGTTAATGTCAATTGGGAGATAGGTTTTGTTCTCGCATGATGATTAAAAGAATTTGAAGATGAGTTTTAATGAGTTTGAATGACACATCTTAGATCTAGGAAGTGATTTTACAACTCCAATCAGAGAAGAGATTTAGATTTCCATGGTATTTTGTGAATACATGAATTTGGGGCATAATCAGTTTTAAATAGAGGCTTTCAATTGAGAATTTTGGGCTTAGAATCTCCAATTTTAGCTCATGAAAAGGCTGCATAGCAGCAACATTTTATTGGATTAATTTCCAATCTAATCCTATTATCTTTGTTGTTTATGACAAAGATAATGGATAGGATTTGGCCACCTGAGTAGCTTCTGAAATCTCCATTTCATCACTACTGGAAATGAGTTGAAATACTGTAGCAGCCATTTTGAATGATTTTAAGACGTTTGGGTAGTGCCTGCAGTTGCTGCTGCTGTTGTAGTTGATGCTGTTAATACTTGCAATAGCTGCTGACAGAGATGGATTAGTAGAACAGTGGGCTGAATCAGTAGGGCAGTAGGTGTTAGATTAGGTTATTTAAATGGCTAGCATGCTTTATATGTTGTAAAAATATTGTACAAGCATTCATGCTCTGCTATTTGATTTTAAATCTCATTTGAATGACTTGTAATTCAGTTTTAAACTATTGTTGTCAACTATATATGCATTCTAACTACCCAACTTTGAAAATTTTATGAGAAATGTATGGAAATTCATGTTTACTTGCTTGAATAACTTCTATATCATGTTTAGAGCATGCTTGAATTTTTAGACTGCTATTCCAGCCCTTAAACAACTTTAGTGCCTTAGGTTCACATTGAAACACCTCTTTTAAGGCCTAGGTTGTATGAACTTTATAATTAAATAAAAATAAAAAAAAAATAAAAAAAAAAAAACGGTGTAGTGAGTAGGATTTAGTATATTTCTAAGTGTTTGCAAATTTTTAAGGTCATCTGAACCCCTAGCTTGGTAGAACATACCAGCCGACGGTTTAGTATACCCTTAGACTTAATAAAAGACTCCAAACTTAAAAAATACAAAACCACTCTATTTCCCTCATCTCTTTCTTTCTCTGTCATCCCCTACCTCTATAAAACTCATAAAACCCATAAAAAGTAGAAAAACTTGAAAAATACTTAAAAATGCTATGCATACCATGTATGTAGTTGTATATATAAGTCATTGACTAAGTTAAATACATTTATATAGTGTATAATGTATATAGACGGTATGTATAGCTTATATATATGTATATTATATAGCATAATTTATGTATTTAGGATGACTTATTATGTATATAACTTATCTATATAATTATTCATTAATTAAATTAACTTATTGTACTAAAAAATAGATAAATTAATAACCCCTATAAACAAACTTAATTATAGATGATACTGTACATATGTATTTATATATATATAAAGTACACTAATATACCTGTAACTTAATTTAATTATATATATATATAATAAATAATTAATTTAATAAGTTACTAGCTAGTTTATTAAATTAAATTAGAATAAATTAGTAAATTAAGTTATTACTGAACTAACTTATATTGCATATTTGTATCATAGTATTTTAAGTAATTTAAACTAATTTAATTATATTTATACTATATTATACTATTTATAAAATAAATTATATGTATAATAGCCTGAAATCACATATTTAAATGTATATAAATTAAAATAAAACATGTAAATATAATAAAAATGTGTATTAAATATTTTATTATGTATATTAACACTGTAATAATTCAATTTGACAATTAACTAACTAATTTATACTGTAATTAGTAAATTAAACCTTAATTTAACTTGTATAAATGTCAATGTTTAGCTAATTTATTTATATAGTAAATATAATTATTTTTGTAAATAAACTAAATAATTATATAGCCCTATATATGGGCTTTCCAAACATATAATTTATTTTAAAATTGAACCTAATTATGATCCTCAAATCGAGGGCCAAAATCAAGCATTTCGCATGTAGCACCCTGAATTCCTGTGCTTGGATTGGCACCCAATTAGTCCCACATCGTGGGAAGTAAAGCGCCTGCTGTGCTATTTATTGAATTCCGCCCCTTAGTCGAGCAGTAATCAAGCGCTCGACGCGAATTAAATCCATTACCATTACCCCTCTTCTGAGCATGACATTGATACTGATTTGGCATGAGCTCGAGCATATGGTGCGGTGTAGGCCGGGGGCCGTGCACTATGAGTGCGCCTAATTGGGCCCAATTATGAGCATAAAATGTCATTAAAGCACCTAATTAAAGAATTAGGGTGGCTCTTAGTAGAGGTCTGGTCCCACTCGTGAGGCTGTGTATCACTCGAAAAGATTGCCTGCTAATTAAAAATCCTAATTTTTAACTAAGTGAACAGTAATCTCAGTATAGATGCAGAGATAAGTTAAGAGAGGGTGTGTTGTGCGACTAAGTGTTGAGAAGGGATGAGAGCCTGAGAGACTAAGTAGAAGATACAAAGAAGAAGAGAAGATGCTCATAATTTGGTTAAGCATAGAAGCCCCTATGCCTCAGTGCCTGAGCCCTTGTGTGTGTGCGTGTGTATATATGTACATAAGTACATATACGTATATATATAAGTAGTATAATATGTAGTATATATATATATATATGTAAGTGTATGTAGTATTGTTTGAGCTCTATTTTGTATATAATAACATCAGAGCTTTAGTGACATATGTATCCGTCACTGTAGATAGAATAAATGTCAGTATAGATCCTATTTTTACCTTAGCTTATGTATGTAGTTTTTCTAAGGTTTAGCGACACTTATATATGTCGTTGTACATACATTATGTTTTCTTGTATATGTTGATATGTTAATTTAAGTTAGTATAGTATGTATTATTACTTATTATTGTACATATAGCTAAGTATTATTATCATAAGTTGTAAATAAATAATATAGAGTAATTATACATGATTTTTGATACTTGTTTGTATATAATTGTTTTCAAGCATTATAATTATGTCTAATTTATTCTTTTATATATAATTGATTCATTATTTGATTCTTTGATTCATTCAGTCATTTTTGTATATAAAATTAATCTTTTTGGAATTAAAGAATATTATTGGACTTAAAGAGTGATGTATATCAATAAATGCCTCCTAGTGAATGACATGGAATAAACTAGTAAAAATTAAGTATATAAATAAAATTGATGTGACAATAGTTGTTTTCGTGATATATACTACAACAACGACATTTTGAAATTCCTTTTTAGTGCGAACTGATAGTCAGCAATAAAATAATTTTTGGCGCCATTGTCAGGGATAAAAATCCGAAAATAGCGCTTTATTGTGATTGTTTGACGATTGTTGCAGAAAGTCAATTATTTTTGACGCTGCTGCTGAGGACAAAAACTCGACAAGAGTGCGTTCTTATGATTGGTGACGTGTTGCGCATCACAGGCGCACCTCTCCCCTAGGCCACATTAAGGCCCCATGAAGAGGATGTCGCCGACTCCACCCACGGTAGCTCCACGCGGGGACCCCTCTTCGCTCGCCTTAGGGGGACGTCAGGCTCCGCAACATCTTCAAGTGCCTCCTCTCCCTTTCACTTCAATCCCTTCTGAGAAGTGGGCTGACTCCCCTCCCCCTGTTCAACGAGCCCTTCCTCGCTTGGTTGCGACCCATGGTCAGTCGAGCTACCGCCTCAACGCTTGGGCTCACTCGGCCGAGAGAACCACTCAAATCCTACAACCAAAAATACCAGGTTAATAGAAAAATTTGCAGGCGCAAGGTACGACATGAAAGTCATTTTTACCTCCCCCCACTTACATGGTGTAGCAACGAATCTGCCACCCTTGACAACGCCTCCTGGATGTCCTTTCGCCTGAGCTTCGACCGAGCAATTGGACCAAACTCAATTAATCGATTTGCATTTGCCCGCACAAACGGGTCAAGCTCCTTGGATCGGGGCGATTAATCCCCCTCAAGTGGACCTTGCCAACTGGAACGGACTTTGAATTCTTCAAGGTTCGAAAGGAAAAAGAAATGGTGGTCTTGCCCGTTCAAACTCTCGGGGAGATCCACTACTCGATATCCTGTTTGCCGGCTATACAGCGTTTAAGTACCTGACGGAGGCCCACCCTTCTTCACCTTCAGGGGTATCAGCCTAAAAAGCAGGTAGAACAAAATAAGACGAGGGGTAATCCCCAAATGAAGAAGGCATAGGGCGGTAAAAGCATTCAGCACCAGCCAGCAATTAAGGCTAAGCTACGAAGGGGCAAGGCAATAAAAAGAAAGGAAGGAAGACACAAAAGGGTTCAAAGGTACCCATAGACCATGCTCTATGGTGTATTTACAAATAATAAACATGTGTTTGTTGGTGCTAGAGCACCACGATCATTTGTTTTGATGATAACAAAACACGTGTTATTTAACATTTGCAATTTGAGTCCTAGATTTCAGGTCAATTGCAAATGAAGACGTGTTTAGACGGAACTCGAGCTCGCATCCAGGACGGATTGGAGGAGCTTGACGGAAAATAGAGGAGGTTCGCGTGGAGCGAAAGATTGGAGATGGAAGACAAGAAGAATAGGATAGATTCTTTTTTATCCTTTCATGTATCTCTTGTATTTATTTTCTTGCTCTTTATTTTCCTTAGACATTATGTTAAAGAGCCTCAAAGAACCCTAACAGTAGTCCTAGGAACACCTGCACAACCCTAGGATACGTAGGTTTTCTGTAGAACACTTAGAAAACCAATATAGGGTTAAAACTGACTTTCCAGACGTCTAATTCACGAATTAGACGTCTGATAAAGGATTTTAAGACGTCTGATAACTGTTAGGCTGGACATAGTTAGTTCTGTCTGATGAATTCAGACGTCCAGACCTTATACCAGACGTCTTAGGAGACGTCTGATGACTTTGCCAGACGTCCAGTTAGTGGACCGTTGGCTGGCTTAGAAGACACTCAAGAATATGACCGTTAGAGCCTTATCAGACGTCCATAGGACTTCACAGACGTCTGATAAATGACCGTTTTGCCTCGGCTGACCCAAAATCTCTTCTCAGAGATTTTCTACCCGTTGCAACGTTTGGAAATCAATTCCCACGGTAAAAGTAGGTTTCCAGACGTCCAGACTTAGTGCCAGACGTCCTGTATGTCGTCTGATGGACTTGCACAAAAACCCTGTTTAGATCTGATTCAAGTCAGGGAGAAACCCGCATAGAATCAGACGTCTGACCTTGAAATCAGACGTCTTAAAGTGGCCTTCCAGACGTTTGATGCCAGAGTTAGACGTCTGATAACCCTGTCAAATGCAATCATTGTCCTGATTTCGGCCTGATTCTCTTGGGCTTTGCACCCAACGGCTATGGAAGCTTTTCCAAGCCTTCCAAAGCCTTCCTAAGGCCTCTATAAATAGAGGGGAACCTTTGTAACACAAAAAACACAAGAAGAGAAACATAAGAGACACACTTAGAAAAACAAGACACAAGATATACACTCTCACACTCTTTTGTGTCCAGAAAAGATCTTGCTCTCCAAGCTCAAGCTCCATCATCTTGAGAGCTAAATTCAATTTGCGCGCCCGCTCTCCCGCCGTAGATAACGAGAGCAACGTAGCGCCATCGCGTGGCACACGCACCGCGTCATCGTCGACGCACTCCTTGCAAAGGGGAGTTTCCTATTTCCTATAGAAGCTAGGTTTAATTTTGTTGGCTCTATAGGACTGTTGTTTCATTTTATCTTTGTATTTTGGTTGGGTATTCGCTTTGCGAATTCCTGTCTCCTTCACGGGACAAAATCCTTCTCGTGGAGAGAAGGGGTTGAGGAACGCTACCCTCGTACTTGTAGCGTGGTTGTATTGAGGTTGAATCACCCTCGTTCAAAGTGATTCGGTTAGTGGATTTGATCAACTAGGTTGATCGGAAAATCCTAACTCGAGAGGGTTAGGTGGTGGTTTTCACCCGGTTTGGGTTTCCACCTAAAAAATACCTGTGTACATTGTGCGATTGATTTTTGTGAGATTGCTTTATATTTTTATTTCCGCATATTTTTACGTCACCCCTCCTAGAAGGGAACTTTCAGTGTTCAGACGGGTTTTGGACCCACAACCCTGAAATGGTACTCCATCAAGTCCGTA
Source organism: Thalassia testudinum (assembly GCA_037157565.1). Taxonomy (NCBI): domain Eukaryota; kingdom Viridiplantae; phylum Streptophyta; class Magnoliopsida; order Alismatales; family Hydrocharitaceae; genus Thalassia; species Thalassia testudinum. The sequence continues at coordinate 143,685,569 of JAZHRO010000036.1, forward strand.
TTCCCCTAAGATTGACAAAATTGCGGATTGACTACGGAAGTTCGATGAGAAACCGTATACACCCTAATCTCGGCAGAAACCCCTGAGGAAGAAGAAGCAACAAACTTACCCTTGCTTGCAAAGCCTGACATGATAGCTCTTTCTCTAACAGGACCTCAACACAGTGACGCTTCGACGAAGGACGTCTCCTCGCAGCGCTCTACCAAGAATAAATGCTCCCTGCGCGATTGCTCTCCGTGGTAGGTGGGCCATTAACCATGACCTGCTACCCCTATATATAACCCCCACGAAGGGTGGTTCCCCCTTGCGAGGTGCAAGTTTCGGAAAAATCAAATCCCGCTGTATCCTACGTGAATTCCAAATATACTGCCAAGCACGAAGAAAACCTTGGCCATCATTACAGACATTTAATACACTTGTGCGCAAATCCACTACCACAGTAAGGGTGGTCCCATCAATGACAGGCACGACGGTTGAGGCCCTCGCCTCATCATAACGGCAATTAATATCAGTCTTCTCAAATACCAACACACGATATAGATCTTGATGTAGCTGGCCATTACTCACGGAAATCTAGCAGGCGGACTGATGAGGTGTGGCTCATCATAGCTAAAATGCCCAAGTTAAACTAGAAACTAGGTTAAACATTACATAATTAACACATAAAATGGGTTAAGTTCGGGAATTAATAGAAATGACCTAAACATCCAATTTGTGTTAAAAACACAAAGTTAGGTCATAAAATGAGATATTTTATTCATTAATGTAAATAGATTATCTAATTGCAAATTGAACATACATTTGGGTTCAAAAGCTTAAATTAAAAGTGAAATCAACTTCTTAAATGTTCAATTGGGCCTCAATAAAAACTTGGTGGGATTTGGACATCATTAGCTCCTTACATTCATGACATTACATACAGGTCCTTCATCCTTCACATTTTCATGCATTTAAAACCTCCAGGGACTATTTGAACTGCTGGGGACCTCTTTGCAAGATCTAAGGGAATGCGTCGCCTTGATCTTCACCACTTACGGGTCTCTGAACAAGTTTTCTACTGCTTCACTTATTTAGGCTTCCCTGCAAGAACACTAAAAGATTTGCGGCACCAACTCTCATTGCGGGTGCACTGTTTACCGAAGAACACGGTGAACAGCCACTATTGATTTCTTAAGTCCATGATCTAGCGACCAATCCTCGCTCAATCTTTGTGCGCCTTTGCACATAGGTTCACCACAAACCCTAGATCCCATTTGATGATGGGATTTTGATTTGAACGCTCGCGCGCCCCTCTTTATTCATCTACACCGCCCATACCCTAGGAGCCTAGTCTCACCACTGTGGTGAGTGCAATCACTCTCTCTACTACTTAAGCACCTGCACAACTCCTCACGTGTGCCAACCAACTCTCTCCCCTTAAGTGGTTCCCTTTGTCCATCCCCTCAGCCTTTCACCTCCTTTCCTCACCTGTGGTGACAGAGCAAGTCCTTCTCCCTTCGTCAATTGCCTTTAGCCTCCGGCTGTTGGCTCTTGGACACCTCCTTCTTCAGCTGAGGGTCTCCTCCATTTAGTTTCCATCGACCTCCGGCTGGTGGACCTTGGACACTACCTTGTCTGTTAGCTAGATCTATTGCTTTCCTGGTGTAGTTTTCTTACTTTCTAGATTAGTTTTAGTGTAGTTAGTGTAATTAGATTAGCTTAGGAGTAAATTAGATGATGAAGTTCACTGGTTTATTAGCTTAGTATAGGAGTAGATAGATTAGATCCGATCCGAACTCTCTGATCTAGAGTTTTTTCACATTCTCGCATCGATTCGCTGATCTCCCTCCCTATCTCATAATCCATTTATCTGATATTCTCGCATTTTAATCACTGATCACCCCTTCATCAGGGTCAAATTCGGATCTGGGAATCTTGGTTCCTAGATCTGAAATTAGCACCTAAAATCCATTTTGGGGATCTCTCATTCACTCTACAAATCCACAAAGATCCCCCGATTTGGTTTTATCGTCTTGAATTGCTCGATTCCTTTCAGAATTGCTTTTAATGCCCAATCTTATGATTTGGAATTCATTTGATTTTCATTGGATTCAATCCAGCTGTTTGAGGTTTTTAATTGCTTAATTGGGTGTAATGTAATGAATCTAAGGTTCTGGATTTGGTTTTGAATCTATGGATGAGCATGCACCATATTTGAGCTTTATTTTGGTTAGTTTGGTCAAGGATAATTAATGATACTGATTTGAGGTTGAACAAGGACCCAACAGATTCTGAGATGATTACTAGATCACCTTAAACACCAATCAATGGTGTTCAAGATGATCAGGTGATCAGATCAGTGATAGATCCATAGCAATAGCCCAATTTGGGCAACATTTGATTTCACTCTAAAAATATTTCTGAGGTTAAAAAATGGTTTTAATATGATTTGTAGATGTTAATGGAGATGTGGAGTGTGTAATGAAGATCTGATATGGTTTTGAAATGATTTCCATAACCTAACATGATCTATGTCCTCTACATTGTCTATGATGTAAGGAAAAGATCATATTAGGATCTTTTGGGATTTTGAAATATTAGAATGGATTTGTATGTTTTTAGATCTCCATACATGATTTTCAAAAGATATTTAGACAATTTGATTTGTCAAGATGTAATTGGCCATAGATCATACTATTTCATGTCTGATCTAGGTTACTTGCAGTGCAATAGTGTATATTGCTGAGTCTAATACCAGCAATAGTTGCTAAAGTGATTTGAGTTCGGATTTAAGTCGTCTGATTGATGAAGGTTTGAGCTAATGCACTTGTGGTTTCATCATCTTATTTTTATTGATAGCAGCAACATCATCTCAGCTACTGAGTTACAACAGTAGCAGCAGCTCTTTACTGTTGAAATTTGAATTGTAGCAGTTGGGTTGGTCTGTTGGAAAGGAATTTGGAAGGACTTTGAGGATTTATTGAGCTGACAGTGTTGTACACTGATAGACCTATGTGTATAAGCTTTCATATACTAGAATATGAATTTTTATATGATTTGAAAGAGCTTGTAATACTTGTTGGATTTCTTTGTCAGCATTTTAGAGTTTCAAACTATCCATTATGAAATTTAAGTGAAATTCAAGGTGTAATTCATGTTTAAAAGCTCATACATCTTCCATGTGTTGTGCTGGACATTTTTTAGTGTTTAAACACCTTTTCCAGCCATTCAAACTTATTTTAGGCCTTAGGTTCCACTTTCAACACTTTCCATGGCCTAAAATTGTATGAACTTTGTTAATAAATAAAAATCATAAAAAAATTCCAAAAAGAAAAAATAAAGGTGTCTTGAGTAGGATTATATATTTTTCTAGGTGTGTGTCGAATTTAAAGGCATTATGAACCCTCAACTTGGTAAAACATACCAGCCGACGACTCAGTCTACCTTAGAACTTAATAAAAGAACCAAACATGAAAAACACCAAAAACAATTATCACTCTCTCGTCTTGCTCTTTACCTCTCATCCCCTACCTCTACTAAATCTAGAAAAACCTTAAAAATCAAAAAACCCTGAAAATACCAAAAAATACCCTATATATTATGCATATACTTGTATATATTAATTAGACCTAAGCTATATATGTAAATTGTATAATATGTACAAAATATCTATATATAACTTATATTTGTATTCTATGTATTAAACTAGGTATTTAGAATAATTTATTGTATATATAATATTATTGTACTATTATCTATTAATTTATATTAACTTAAATGTATAAAAAACTAAGTAATTATATAAACCTATCTATATGTACATATTTATATCTAATACTGTACACACATATTTATCTAAGTATTATATACTATACAATACCTGTAATTTAATTATATATTTACAGTAAGTAATTAAGTTATTAAGTTAATTAAGTAAATTATTAACTTAAAATAAATTAAATTAGTAATTTAATGTAATACTGAAGTAAGTTATATTGTATACTTGTATAATGATATATTAAATATTTTAAATTTATTTATACTGTATTTATAATGTATTATAGTATTTATAGATTATTTATATGTAAAACTAACTTAAACCAATATTTAAATCTATATAAATTAAAAAAAAGTTTCTAAAATATAACAAAAATGTGTAATAAATAATTTATTATGTATATCAGCACTGTATAAAGTCAATTGTATAATTAATTAACTAATTTATACTTTAATTAATGAATTAAACTCTAATTAAATGTGTATAATCAGCCAACTTCAACTAATTTTATTATATATGTAAATAACTTATTTATGTAAACTAATCACATAATTATGTAGTCCTATATAAGGGCTCTCTAATGGTATAATTTAATTTAAAATAATATCAAAATAAGGCCCTCAAATCGAGCCCAAAATCAAGCTTTTCAAATGCAATTGCATGCAGCAACGCTTAATTAGGTGTTCTATTAAAGTGCCACATTGTGCGCTGAAGAGTGCTCGAAGCGGTATTTAAGAGATTTGTCTCCTGAGCCCTTCGGTCGTCAGGTGCCTGGCACCAAAGAAACTCTAGCTACTTGTTCTTGGGATGTGTGCGACGTGCGCCTGCGGGCATACGTGGGCATGTGTTTGTATGCGCAGGTGTGTGGGCTTGTGTGGGCGCAAGGATGAGCCTGAACCGGATAAAATACACCTAATTAAACACTAGGGCTGGCTCACTAGTAGTGGTCTGGTTCCACCTTCCAAGGTGCTGTGTGTCCCACGAAAATGAGTCGGCCTGCCATTAAAAACTCAATTTTTAGGTTGAGTGAACCTGTTGTGTTTGAGAGAGACCGCTGAGCGACTAAGTCTTGAGAGCTCTGTGTGTGTTGGGTGCATGTATATATGTATAATAGTGTATAATATCTATGTATATTAATAATGTAATTAAAAAGTATATGTATGTAAATAAATAATGTATATTGTAATATAAATGTATATAGTATATATATGTAGTATAAATATAGTATAGTATATTTGAGCTCTTATATGTATTTAAATAACAAGAGCTTTAGTGACAGATATGTCCGTAACTGTTTATGTATATATATGTCAGTATAGATAGTTAGTTTGCCTTATGTTTTGTATATAATTTTACTAAGGTTTTAGCAACACTTATATATGTTATTGTATATATAATATATGTTACTATAGATATTAGTATGTTGTTATGATTTAGTATAGCATATATTATTAACTATTTTTGTACTTATACTTAGGTATTCCTTATAGTAGTTATATATAACTAACATAGAGAAATTATATATAGTTTTTAATGTTTGTTTGTGTATATATGTTTTCAAGCATTGTAATGTGTACTAACTGATTCTTTTGTAAACAATTAACCCAATTCTTTCATTCATTGATTCATTTATTCATTTTGTAAATAAAATCAACAATTTTTGGAATAAAAAGAATATTTTTGGACTTAGAGAGTGATGTATATCAATAATTACCTCATAGTGAACGACTTGGAAAGAAATCAATAAAAGTAGTAAATAAATAAAATTGATGCGACATCGGTTTACATTCGTAACATCTTAACTGCAACGACATTTACACACCATTTTCATTGTAACTCAAATCACATTTTTTGGTGCCGTTGTCGGCAACAAAAACTCGTTAACAACACTTTATTGTAATAGTTTGACTATTGTCACAGTAAGTTCGATTATGGATGTGCCTCAAAACAACCTCGCAAGGCCGGTGACATAGTAGGCGAACACACCTCAATACTGCCTCCTAAGGACGGTGACATATTAGAACCATGTGCCCTGTACCACCTCTTAAGGTCGATACAACTACAGGCCTTTGCCCCTAAAAACCTTGCTATATAACAAATGCTCCCACGCTTAAATACACAACCAGGGCAAGATTTGGGGGCATTACCTATCATGGAGTTCCTACTTTAAATGTTACTCTCTCAGCAAGCATTCTCCAACTCGAGAGTAAGGGGCATATGATAAGGGGCAAAAAATGCCCTCGAGCCTGAAACTTTGCGATAAGTCCAAAAAGAAGGATTCAACCCAGAAAGACCTGGATACAAAAGGGTTCAAGGAATCTAACCTGCCTACATCCAAGGAAAATCTTTCGTACAGACGGATCCGGGAGCCCAACCCGCTTGCACATAGAAAAGACCACGTACAGCCAAACCCGAAGGATCCTATTGATGGAAACACCATCATAGGCCCTAACTAGCCACTTTTAGTCGAGATTGAAAGGTAAATGCTCCTACATAACCGTCTGAGGGTTACAACTCCACATTATTATGTTTTGAGAAGAGAACAAGAAAGTAGGGTTAATTATGTAATTTTAACAGCATATCATGAACACAGAATAATCACAAAGTTTGTTAGGGTTTAACTGAAGGTCAATTGAGAATTAAAGACTAATAAGTGGGTCTACGCAGACAAAATCAGGGTTTTACGCATTTTGAGAACCAATACATCATCCAAAATCCTAATTTCAGACCAACTTAAATTACAAAGGTTATGGTTAGGATAAAATTCATCTAAATCTCCTAAAATTCATAGAAAAATATTTTTTGCGGTTTGGTATCCTTGATTTGCCCTCTGAAACCTATTTTGACCTTAAATAGAGTCATAGATAAAGTTTTGTCCTAATTTGGGTTTATAAGAAAATTACCCAGTCAAACTTAGTCAAAATTGAAATCTGACTTCACCATCATATTTCTTGGGTCCAAATTACATTTGTACCAAAATTTGGCCCAATCAGAGTCCATCTTGACCTAGTTTGCATTTTACTTCATTTAAACTTTGGTTCTCTCAATTAAGCCCCTAACTTTTCAAATCTTTGCAATTAGGTCCTTAACTTTGTCATCATTTCTTGCAAAATAGTCCCTCCTGCCATTAATGTTAACGCAGTAGCTCTATTCTCAATCAAACCTTTCCAAAATTGAAAGGGAGAATTCTTTAGAGATTCTCTACCGATTAAATCAGGTATTCGACCTTGATTTGCCCTAGAATATTCATGTGAACGCTCGAAAAATTAGGCATTTTTATCCCTAATTTTTCAAGCTCGCGAAACTAATTTCCAAGCTTGGAATCCTCACTAAGGCCTTTAAATAAGCTCCACTCGCAACTCCGAGCTTCGTAGCAATATTTAATGTTGAAAATCCCTCATTTTCTCCTCCTCCGGTTGTCCACACCTTCATCTCCGGTGAGTCCGTCCTCTTCACTGAGTCGTCCAACGGTCAAATTGGCCAGCCCATTATCTTCCCCTCAACCTCGTGATCGTCGCCCGCCAAAGCAAGACCGCCATCTCCTACTTCCTAGCCGCCGTGTCACCATCGACCTCATCTTCTCCGACTTTGATCTTTCACAACCAGAGCCCTCCGCCCACGAACTCTCTCTCTGAGTCCCTCTATTTCTTCCTCTTCTCTTACTGATCCTCTCTAAACCCATAGCTCTTAGATTGGACCAACAACACAACCCCAATCCCATTGTCTCCCTCCTCTCCGGCCAAGCTCCGGTGAGGTCACACCACCTCCACAGACCACCAAACCCTTCGTGATCACCTCCAGAACCTCCACCACTTCACGCTTGAGAGAACCCCTCAAGAAATTGAGGGGCTTGCACTCTCAAACACTCCATTGAGTACACACACTCACGCACACCCCCCCAAGGTTTCCAGACCTCCACACACACCCTCACGCAACACCACGACCACCATCGCACTCGTCGACGTCCGGTGATCCTTCTGAACTACTCTCATTGGGCCATCGGGCCGTATTCCTTGTTTCAGGCACTTCACCGATCTCCGCCACTACAGCTCTCCGTCCGTGTTCTTCATCAATTTCCCCTCCACGTGATGCGGCTCCAAGTATAGAGGGTTCCCTATACTTCAATCACAGCTGCAAGCCTCTGAAGCTGCTCCAATTTGGATGAAGATACACTGTGTCATACGAAGATGAAAGGGACAAAGATAGTCCCACATCGTTAACAGAAGGGCTCTCAGCAGTGCATATAACCAAAAAGTGATGAGGCCTTATCGCCTTCGAGTCACTGGGGTTAGGTCACTACCACATGCCCCCGCACACGTTGCGCCTCATGTGCTTGTCCATGCCCTTGCCTGTGCTTACAACTCGTGGGTCTGGGTGGTGGATCCGGTTACTCGCTACTCAGGTTTGGTTCGATTCTGAGCTTGGGAAGAAAGAGAGAGGATCTGAGAGAGAGGGGGATGGCCTTGAGCCTCTGTTGCTGCTACTACTGTGTTCTTGAGGCTCTTAGCCTTGTGCTTCTCTTGAGAAGGGCCCTTGAGCACCTTCTGATAAGACATCTGAAACATTTGGTTGACGTTTGCTTGTCACTATTGGATTATTTGAAGTGGATTAATAGTTGTGATTTACTGTTGAGATATTTAAGTGGTTGTGAGCATAACATTGAAGGTTAATTTGGTGATTTAAATCACCATTTTAACATGATCCTTTTGCACTATTCTTCTGATTTTATTGAAATACCATTCTAAGTATTGTTACTTTTAATTGCATATATATTTGTTGTGATTGGTGAATTAAATTGCATACTTCTTTTCTTGTTTTAGAAAAGCGGGAGTCAATATTATTCTTCCTCCACTCCCTGCAGGTAGCAAAAAGGAGGCAGGGGGACTAGACCAAAACTTGCCTAGTACAAAGAAGGTGGACCACGACTCGTGGCCTAGTATAGAAAAAACCAGCAAACAGAAAAGGGAAAGCAGAACGAAGCAAGCCAGGCCTCAGCCAATGCCGTAGGGGAAATGGATTTTGTCCATCCTGATGAGACCCTTGGATTTGGGGTCAAGGTGATCCATCATGATGAAGCTCCAAGGCTCGTTCGTCAAAGTAGCAAGTAGATTAGGTAGGCTGTTCATGCAGGGGTGAATGAATTGCAACGACATGTGGTGGTTCATGAGGGAAAATTCATGGTTGTAATGCCATCGAGCCCTCTAAGGAACTTTCAGCTTGCCTTTCCATCAGAAGTAAATCATGAAAGAATCAACCTCTAAGATAACAGGGGTGCTTCTGTGGGGCCAAAAATTAAGTGGTGGATGGAGCTACGAATAGCTAAATCAATGTTGAGAGCGGGAATTTTATCAATTGCTACCTTAGAGAAGTTACCCAAAGAGTCACGAGCAACCCAAGCTATAAAGGAGTAAGAATTGGATTGGAAGGCGGAAAAGTAGACCTTAAACCCTAGGGAAGGAAGAACCCAAGAGAGGGCAAAATGAGCGGGACGGAAGAGATGGAACTAGGAGACCATGTTGAACCTCCTCTAATTATGCTCAAGAAAGTGAGGGATCTCCTTAAAGACAAAACCTTCATTTCTACATTTATTCCTGGCCCACCAAATGTGGTACCAAATGAATAAGATGATGCCCTTGATACCTTTGGAGCCATATTGAGGGCAGTCCCCTTTAAGAATATCAGGGTAAAGGTCAGGGGGAATAGGATAAAGATGCACAAGATGGAAGGCCCAAGAAGAGATGCGCGAGGAGATGCCACTGGAGTAAGAGAGATGAAACAAGGTTTCAACTTTAGGGTTGTTGGGACAGCAGAGACACTTAGAAGCCAAGGGAATACCCTAAAGTTGGATTTGATCATCAGTAGGAAACCTATTGTGAATAACTCTCCATGTAAGGAGGGTCATATGCAGGGGGAGTTTGAGGTTCCACAGGGTTGTATAGATCGGATGATGAGTGGAGTTTGTGAAGTTGAGGAGATAGGCAGAGGAAATCGAGAAGTTGCCATGGGAGGAAGGAAACCAAATAGGCTCATCCTTGGAGTCAATGAGAGGGGTATGCGAGATTTGGTACAATATGTGATTGGGGATATGGTGAAGATACTGGGCCTGAGAGGGGTTCGAGATGACATCCTTAATCGGAACAAGCTCGAGAGAGACTTCTGGGGGAAGGAAAGCTTTGAGAGGCACATCCTTAATCCAAAGATCGATCATACCCTCCTTCACATTGCAACAATGGAAAGGGAGCATGTCCCGATAGGCCTTCGCCAGAGGCTTGAGTCTGGGGGGAGGCGAGGAGAGGAGATGGAGAGATGGCCATATAGATTTCTCATCAAGGTAGCATAAGGAGAGTCACCAAAGAGAATATCCGAGACACGTTTCATTCTAAAGGCATGGGTGACCAGGGAAATATTGCGGACCCCAAGATCTCCACAGTGGGTAGGGTGGCAGATTCGATTCTAAGCAATCTAGTGATGATGCTTAGAAGAATTAGAAGAGCCCCAAAGGAAATTATCAAGAGCAGACTCCACTCTCCTGATGACAGTTTTGGGGACCTCAGTGGCAGCCAGGATGTGTATGGGGGTAGAAGTGAGAACATGTTTAATGGGGAGAAGTCTGGCTGCGTTCGAAAGGAGATTAGCTTTCCAACCTGAATGTTCAGAGAGGACTTTATCAATGAGAGGTTGGAAATATGAGATTTTGGCGGTCCAGTGAAAATAGGGCAACCGAGGTAGGTGAAGGGGAAAGAGCCCAACTGGAAACAAGTAATTTCAAGAATACAAGAAAGCCGGCCAAAAGGGAAGTGCTTTCCCACGAAGCAGAAGCACTTAAACATTTATGCCTTTGGACAAATTGACCTTCAAAATTCTGAATGAAGACTTTGAGGTTAGAAATGGATCTAAGGTTCCCATTTAGAAAAAGAATAATGTCATCTGCATAAAACAGGACAAGAGGAGAAGGGACTCCTTGATTGCACAGCAATCATGTGTCCTAATCAACCTAAATAATGTCTGAACCTAGCTTAAATTGTGGATATTGTACTCATAACTTGCATATCATGCAGTGCATTAGTCTATTTAGAATAAGATGAGATATCCTGCTAGTTAATAGTTTTTATTTCTATTTGCAAATAATAAAGTGATCCAAGATGGAGATAGTGGAATAAATCAATAAAGGAAGAAGAAGACTAATCCAGATAAGAGGAGCGAGGAGTATAGCCTTATCCCTACCCTTAGAAACCCTAGGACAGCCTTCCCAAACCCAAAATGACCTCCATTAGGACACCTTAGCCTCAAAACCCAAACATGGATAGCACTATCCATGTTCTTATACACCCTATCCCTCTCCCAAACACTTAGGAACCAAAACCCACCTTAGAAAACCTAAAACCACTCTCCAGCACCTTTTAAGACATCCAGACATCTTGCTAGACGTCTGATTTCTGCAAAATAACAATCCAGGAAGGCAGAACTCATACTGACACAGAATTGGACATCTAATTTATTGTCTAGATGTCTAATTTTGTAATATAAGTTGTGTGACCACTATTCTGAATGTCTGATATTGCTCTCTAGTTCCTGATTTTGGTGTTGGAAGCCCTAGCTTGCCTATTTTGACCTAGGAACCCCACCAGACACCCTAGGAAACCTAATTAGAGACCTCCTAAGCCTAGTCCACAATCCATAGCCCTACTTATCTTCTCCCTAATCCAATTGAACCATCCCATACCTAATTGGGTGCATCTACAGTTGATTGGGTGAACCTGAGCCCAATTAGATCCACCTAGGATCTAATTGACTCATACCTATTAGGGTTACCCTAGCCTAATCATATGCACACATCCAATTAGACTTGACCTAGACCTAATTAGGTTCAATCCTATCCAATTAGACTTTCCTAAGCCTAATTAGGTCCATACCCACCTAATCTAGATTGACCCAACCTATTTAGCACCTAATCCTACCAAAACCCACAACCTAGCCCTATGAAAAACACACACCCCCCCGCCCCCCACACACACACCTTCCTATTCTACCCCTACCAAAACCACGCACACTCTCTTGGAAACCCTAAAACTTGTGTCAAACCTATATCCTAAAAAGGTGGCATTAGCTATTTTTGGAGCCACCAAAAGTGGCAACCAAATGGAGCCTTCCCATTAGGACAAAGAGAGAGCCACGAAATTGCACCCCATTTTCCATTCACTCTCTTCCTCTCTCAACTTGCGACCAAACCTCCTCCTCTCCCTCTCAAGGCCATCCTCCTCTAAGGCTCCCTCCATGGACGGCTAGGAAGAAGCTCTCCTCCAAGCTTCTTCAAGGGCGGCAAGAAGAAGAAGGATCCATCAACATCCTCATCCTCTCTTCTTCTCTTGGGCGTGTTTCGTCTTCCTCCATGGAGGGTCCACGCCCCCATTTTCTTTTCCTCTTAGACGACCATAGAGAAGACCCCCCTCAAGGTCTTCTCAAGGACGACCATTGGTAGAGAGGGTGCAACACTCTCCTCTCCCCACTTGGGTGCACACACCCATCCTCCTCTCTTTAGTGGACGGCCAAGAAGGCTTCTCCTTAGCCTCTCTTTGTTGATCCCTTTCTTTAGTTTAGATTTATTTCCATGTATCCGAATTTTATAGTGGCTTAATTTTTGATGCATGATACTCTTGTCTAATGGTTTTATATGCATGCTATTATCTTCACGGCTTACAACTTTGATGCATGCTTATTAGTGTACTTAGGAGCATCCCATTTAGGTTTGCCACACCATGCATGGCCACCATGGCCCACCTTAGATCCACGCAGTCACTTAGGTTTTTGCTAGCACATCTAGATCTAGGTTTCATTTCGCTTTTAAAATAAAAATCAAAAACACAAAAAGAGCGTAAAATACAAAAAGACCAAAAATATTAGGGTAGATTAGATTTAGGTTAGAAAAGTCGATCTAATTCTTGACTCATTTTCATGCCTCCCAAAGACGAATGACCAGGACTCAAGTTCTAAAAAGAAAAGAAATCTATGCGAGTTTCGTTATTATTAATATTTTTGTCAAGGGGATTTCGCGACTATACTACAATTTCTGACGATTTCAAAATGCGCGATTTCCATGCTTGTCACTCTTCTCTTGATGAAGAGGGGTATCTGGCTGTGAAAAGCTAACTCTTTGATGCCCTGGATGAAAGGTTCCATGAAGATGTCAAAGAGGAAGGGGGATAGAGGATCACCTTGTCTCAAGCCTCGAGAAACCTTGAAAAAAGGGGTAGAGCAGCCATCAACCAAAATGGAAGAGCCATCGTGCTGAACAAAATGTTTGATGAGGTTGATGGCATAATTGGAGAAGTCAAATTTACTGAGGATACGAAAAGGAGCTTCCCATTCCACGCGATCAAAAGCTTTCCTCAAGTCTAATTGAAAAATCAAGTTGGAGCCATGGACCTTGCAGTCCAAGAGTTGGGAAAGCTCAAAATATGTAGAAACGTGATCAAAGATGGAACGACTGTGAATGAAGCCAGCTTGTTCAGAGGAAATGATTTTCGGCATGAGGGTAGATAATCTGGAAGCAAGAATGGCAGAAGCAATCTTGTAGAGCACATTGCAAAGACTAATGGGCCTAAAATCCGAGAGGTCATTGATACTGGGTTTTTTGGGGATGAGAGCAATGAAGCTAGAATTGAAGGATCTCAAAGAAGAGTAATCGGAGTAGAAGTGAACAATGGCCTTGACCATATCCCCGTTAATAATATCCCAACAAGAGCGATAAAATTCTGCATTAAAGCCATTCGGACCCAGTGTGGAGTTGGATGGCATATGGGAAAGGGTGTCAAAGATCTCAGTTTCCGAAGGCAGTTGGGTAAGAAGAGCCGAGTTTGAAGTGGAAATAGTATGGGGGATCTCCTGAAGCAAGTTGTCAATATCTCCAATCCCTTTAGAGGAAAGAAGAGTGTGGAAGAAGGAGGTCACCTTAGACGCTACTTGGTCCTAGGAGCCATCCCCAATCGAAGAGTTGAGAGAGTTGTTGTTACGTTTCGCGAAATGTTTCTTGGTGGAAGAGAAAAAGGAGTTATTCCTCTCCCCAGGGTGGATCCAGTGGATTTTGGCTTTTTGAGCAAGAAAGATAATTTGGCAAGGGCATCATTGAGCTGGATACGAATATCCGAGAGCTCAGCAGCAGAGGCTTCATCCTGGTGGGAGGCGAGTTTAGCCTCAAGATCGTCATGACGAGTCTCAAGGGACCCAACCAAAGAATGTATATCGCCAAAGGTTGATTTGTTCCAATGTTGAAGGGACTTCTTAAGAGCGTAGAGTTTGAAATAAAATAGATCGATAGGATTAAAGAAAGAGCCAGTGCCTAAATAGGACCAGATGTTGGAAACAAGAGTTTTGAAACCTGAATCACGCATCCACATATTTTGAAAGTGAAAAGGGTGAGGTTTGGAAGGAGAATTCTTCTGCAACGAGAAGAGGATGGGGGCATGGTCCGAGTTCCTTCTGGAAAGATATCTAGCTTCCTGCAGGAGAGAGAGATAGGTAGAGGAGACAAAAATGCGACCCAGTTCTTGGTAAATCCTGGCACTACCCTTCCTACCATTACACCAAGAGAGTTTATTCCCACCGGTAGGGAATTCAAGAAGACCAAGATAGTCCTTCCAAGAACGGAAATCAGTAGCTTGGGACTCATGGAACGGGTTAGCCCCACTTTCCTCAGCGGCCCTAAGGATGCAATTGAAGTCCCCACCTACCAGCCAAGAAGCAGGGAGTGAGGGGTGGATGAGAGAAAGGTGGTCCCAAAGATCTTTATGTGAATTAGCCGAACAAGATGCATAGACACTAGTAAGGCAAACCATGGAGGAATGAGTTCTGCAGCTGACAGAGATGGCTTAAGGCATGGCGTGTAAAAGTGTGAGGTCAATAGAATTCTACCAAAGACACCATATATTGGGAGAGAGGGGATCAACCAGGATGTTGTTGAACCCAATAGAATCCCTAAAGATAGTGGCTAACAACCTATCAGCAAAAGGTTCAAAGAGGAACAAAATGCCTAGAGAGAGATCATGGACCAAAGATTTAAGGTGGTTGATGGTAGGGAGATTCATGACACCCCGACAATTCCAAAAGAGACCCTTAATTGGAACAAGATCGAGATAGCATTTTGCAAGGGCTTCTAGTCATCCTACCAACGACTCTCACACTGTCACCTCCATGGGCTCCTCCAGCTCACAACGGAGAGTGTGACTCGTATGTGAGAGGGGTGGGATTTGAGAAAAAGGTAGTTAAGGGAGCCTTGAGAGTCGATGTCCGAGGTGTCAATGAAGTTTGCATCATTGCTCGTAAGAGAGTGCCCTTCCAATTTAGAGATTTCCATAATCTTAGGAGGCTTGGGATTTGGATCGGGGGGGGGGGGGGGAGGGGGAGGTAAGTTCCCTAGTAGGAAAAACTGGCTTCATTCATGTAGGAGGCTGATTGAGGGAAGGAATAGGAGGAGGATGACAAGCATGGTCCTGAAAAATCATGCTCGGCGACAGAAGGAGCAAATGAGAGAAATAGGGGGAACGAACCATAGAGGCAAAATGAAGATGATTCAAAAGAGATCCTGGAAAGTAATATGGAAAGGCAAGAACCTACCACATTAACATTCCACAGAAGCCAATAATTGTAAGGGTAGGAAACCAAATCCAAGCAAACATGGTTGGTGAGAGGATCGGAGAAAACATGAGAAAACTGCGAATCCAACAAAGGCACATCAGGGGACCCATCGACAACCAGCACTTCGTGTGGGAAAACAAGCTCCACATCAAGCATAGGATCAGGGAGGTTGGAAGGAAGAGGAGAGGAATGATATACCTGCATGGCTTTGTAATCGACTTTCTACAACATGTGATCAAGCAATTACAATAAAGTGTTGTTGTTGGGTTTCTTGTCCCCAGCAATGGTGCCAAAAATATGATGGTTCGACTACCAATTCGTACAAAAAGTGGTCGTTGTTGTAGTATATGTCACAAATACAAACTGTTGTCGCATCAATTTTATTTATTTACTTAATTTTTATTGGTTGATTCCAGGTCGTTCACTGGGAGGTAGTTATTGATATATATCACTCTCTAGGTCTAATATTATTCTTTAATTCCAAAAAGGTTGATTTTATATATAAGAATGAATGAACGAATGAATAAAAGAATGAATTAATTGTATGCACAGGAATGAATTGCAAATCATTACAATGCTTGAAAAACAACTATGTACAAATAAGCATAAAAAACCATAATTATTTACAACTTATATTAGTAATACTTATGTCTATATACAATAATAAGTAATACTGTATACTATACTAACTTAATTTAACATACTAACATGTACAGTAACATATAATGTATGTACAACGACATATATAAGCATCGCTAAACCATAGAGAAAAACTATTTACATAAGCTAAGGTAAAAATAGGATCTATACTGACGTTTATTCTATTTACAGTGACGAAGACATATGACACTAAAGCTATATTTTATTTATATACAAATAACTCAAACATATGTTATACCACGTATACTTATTACATATATACTTATTTACTTACATATATATACACATATATCAGTACACAATATACATATATACTATCTATACATATATACATATAACATGCACACACTCAACTCACATAGAGGCACAAAGCACACACAACTCACAGAGACTCTTTAGAAATTTAGCCAATTTCGCACGCTCCTCTCTCTTCTTTGTTAATCACTTTAATTAATCCTCCTTAATGACAAAATTATGTTAATTAATTGGCTGGCGACCTTTTTGAGGGATACACAGCACCCTATTGGGTGGGACCAGACCTCTACTTAGTGCCACCCTAATTCATTATTAGGCCTCTTAATTTCGGTTTAAGCTCGTTAATGGGCCCATTAGGCCCACACACAATGCACGGGTTCTAGCCTGCACCACACACTCAAATATCATATCAATTACATGCTCAGAGGATAGAGGAGAGGGGAATGGGTTCAATCGCACCGAGCACTTGACAACTGGCCGATGGATAACACAAAAACAATAAATTCCATGCTGCTCGCTCTCACGCCCACGATGTGAGGCACCTTCGACTCAATTCCAGCAGGCAGCATTCTAAATGCAAGATTTTGGCCCTTGATTTGAGGGCCCAAATGTGCTCTTATTTTAAATTAAAATATATGGTTGTAAAACCCTTATATATGGCTACATAATTATTTAATTTATTTACAAAAATAATTATATTTGCTATATAAATAAATTATCTAAATATTGTGATTTATACACACTGATTTTTTAGTTTATTTCTTAATTACAATATAAATTAGTTAATTAATGATCAAATTGACTTATTACAGCAGGAATATACATATTAAAGTATTTATTACAGATTTTTATTATATTTTACATGTTTTACTTTAATTGATTTACATTTAAATAAGTGATTTCAATGTGTTTTACATTTAAATTAAGTATAAATAGTATAATACATTATAAATATAGTTAAATTAGTTTAAATTAATTAAAATACTATAATACAAATGTACAATATAAATTAGTTAAGTAATAACTTAATTTACTAATTTATTCTAATTTAATTTAGTAACTTACTTGATAACTTAATAAATTAATTATTTATTGTATATATATAATTAAATTATGTTACAGGCATATTAGTGTACATTATACATAGATATATACATATGTACAGTATCGGTAAAAAATTATGTTATTTATAGGGTTTTATTAATTTATTTACTTTATAGTACATATAAGTTAGTATAATTAATAAATAATTATACAGATAAGTTATGTACATAATAAGTTATCTTAAATACTTAAATTATGCTGTATAATATATACATAAGCTATACATATAGTTTATATACATTATACACTATATACATATATTTAACTTAGTAGATAGCTTATATATACATGTATTTACATAGTATACATAGTGTTTTTGTGTATTTTTGGGGTTTTTCTGATTTTTATAGTTTATATGGGTTTTATAGAGGTAGGAGATGAGAGAGAAAGAAATAGATAAGAGAAATGGAAATGTTTTTGGTGTTTTTTGATTTTGAATTCTTTTATTAAGTTCCAAGGTATATTGAATCGTCGGTTGGTATGTTCTACCAAGTCAGGGATTCAGAATACCATGAAACTTGTTGTACACTTAGAAATATACCTAATCTTGACCAAGATAGGTTTATTTTATTTTTTATGGACTTTTTATATTATTTTTATTTATGTGCAAAGTTAGCACAATTTAGGACTTTCTAAGAGTTTTAAAGTAGAACCTAAGACCATTAAAAGAGTTCTAGTGGCTGGAATGGCAATGAAAGTGTTTAGATATGCTCCATATAGTTTAAGAAAGATGCTCCAGCCAATAAACATGATTTTCATGCAACTTTTTTCTTTTATTTTCCCAATGTCGACAGTTAGGCATATTTTTAGCTGACAAAATAATGTTTAAATCAGATTACAAGCTTTCAAATTGGATCAAAAGACATTTAATACAAGAAAGCTTGTACACAATATATACAACAGTACAAAATATATCAAATGTTTAAAACTTAAATTCCCAGGCCATTGCCCTACATTTTAGTCCACTCAACAGTGGACAGCTGCAACAGCAACAGCAACTGCAACATCAGCTGCAACACTCTCAACAGAAAAATCAACCTCCAGAAGGAATTCTAGACGTCCTAAAACATTTTCAAAGGGCTTATGCAGTGTATCTGTTTCGCATACATTTTATCGGGTTTTTAAAGATTATCACGTTGTAGTATAGTCGAAAAAACGTTCAAAACAAATAAAGATTTTATTACTCGAAAATCAGAGTATCCGAGGTCGAACACAGGGAGCAATCTAAGTACTTTTAAAAACTTGAGAAAACAATTGGTTCAATGAGAGAATTATAAAAATGAATTGCTAAAAAGAACATAATTGGACGTCTGATTTCTGTATCAGATGTCTTAAAATGAAAGTCTTCTTCTTTTGCTGTTGCGTGCCTCTGATCTTCTTCTTCTGTCTTCTGTTAGTCCTTCTTCTCTCTTTCTTCTGTTCTTCCTTTTCTTTCTTTCTCTTGCTCTTCTTTCTCCTTCTCTTCTTCTGAGTCCTTCTGCGTCCTCCTTCTGCCTTGGCGAGCCTTTTCCTCTGCTCAGCTTTTCTTCTTCAGCTTCTTCTCTGCCTTGCCTTTTCCTCTGCTCAGCCTCTCTTCAGAGCTTCTTCCTTCTCCTTCGGCGCTCTGTTCCTGCACATAAGGCACAGCAAAACCTAACCCTTTCTCTACCCGCACGTATCTCTCTCTCTGTAAACCGCTCACAGGAAGCTCTCCCAGAGCCGGGTTAACGGGTCGGGTTGCGTACCCAGGGACCAGGCACACCAGCGTGTTATGGTGCACGAGGTGTGCTCGATAGTGTCGGGTCGGATCCGCCAGGTCCGCGTGGTGAATCCGCAGATGAGGCGGGCGTGGGGCGTGGGACCTCACCCCAAGTGTATTCGGAGGCGATAAGCCCATATCACAAAATCAATTTAAACAGTGAAGGCGCTGCGAGGCTTACCGATGTGGGACTAAACTGGCGCCTCTCCTCACACGTGCCCGCAGTAGATCGCGGCCTTGCTTCCGCAGCTGCAGCTTCGATTCTCTTCGTTTGCTGGTTAACTGCCTTCGCACCACTCTCTTGTCTTTGCAGCAACTGAAGACCTGGAGTCCTGAAGCCTGGAGCGCAGAAGAAGCTGCTTCAATGTGGCGTCAATGGCGGTCGGGTAGCAAAATCTGTCATACACGAATACGGCCTCATGGCCTAATTAAACCACAGGGAAACCTTCGCCATGGCACAGCGAAGGTGTTGAGCTATGCGGCAGGCCGCGGGGTGGCCTAGGCGTGCGTGCCTAGGTCGTCCTGTGGCCGGAAAGATGGGTGTGTTCGGTGGCGTGTTGAGTGAGTGTGGAGGGACTGTGGAGGGGCGGAGGGCATTCAGTGTGATGAGGCGGAGCTTCTAGGACGGTCGGCGAGTTGTGTGGAGCTGCAGATCGACGGGGGCAACTTGTTGGAGGGTGGCCGGAGACAGGGAAGGTGATGGTGGTCAGGGACAGTCGAGGGTCGGTTTGAATGAAATAATGTGGGGAAAAGAAAGAGGGGAAGATGGGGAGTAATTATAACCTACTTGCAGGGACGAAGGGGGCCAGAGAGGCGGGCAGTCGTATCGACTGTCGCCGGAGAAGAAACACCTAGAGGGAGAGAGTGGCGACGAGGAAGTGGGCAGGGAGGCGTGCGCTTGGTGCGGCGTGATGCAGGAAGACGAGACGAAGCAGACTCTGCTGCTGGTATGGCAGCAGAGCGACGAGAAGGAGGAGAAGTACTCACCGGAGCTTGTGGGTTTCCTGCCAGAGAGGGAAGAGAGGAAATTTTGAGGAATTCTTCGCCAAGACAAGTCTGCTTCAAGCGGTTGGTCCTGGGGTTTCTTTTAAAGGCACAAGAAGAGGGTCAGATGCACGGAGGGTGAGCAAGGCTCTCACCGGAGGTCGCCACAGGTACAACACATATACCTTTCGAGCGTTCGCACGAGTGGTATGGTGCGAATCAGGGCATGGGGAGTTGCTCAGGCGGTAGGGGACTTCACAGGGAACCCCCCTTTCACATCTGAGAGCAGCTCCTTGGGGAAGCGAGGAGAAATCCTCCTCGAAACTTCGCCGGAGTATGGGTCATCTGCTGCATTGGCAGAGGAACCGGAATGCAGAAAGTGACAACAAAAGTTGGGGGGGTTTCCGCAAGGGTTTTCAAAAGTTAGGGGCCAGAATGTAATTGGGTGGACTATTTTGCAAAGTAGGTCAAGATGACCTTCCCTTAGGTCCAAATTTTGGTACAAACCTAATTTGGACCTAAGGAAACCAATGGTGAAGTTGGATTTTATGTTTGACCACGTTTGACTGGACATTTTGCGTAAAAACCCAATTTAGGTCAATTTATGAGCTAGGATCCTAATTTAGGTCAAACTAGGTTCCAGAGGCCAATTTGAATGTTATAAACCCTAGGGGATATTTTTCCATGATTTTTAGAGGGTTTACTTGATTTTTATTCTGACCGAAACCTTATTGAATTAAGCGGGTCTGTTTTAGGGTAACCAAATGTCATTTAATTCCTAGATTGCACATGAACCCATTTCTGATTGATTCAACCCACTTTTTATCTTAACTAGACCATTTAACCTATGCTCTGTCTCTGAGAAATTCTGTTTATGTATTGCAATGGTAAAATTACAGTTTTAACCTTTATTTCATGTTTTCTTCTCAAAACACTTATTCCTCCAATTAAGCCCTCTTCTAAGTCATGTAGGAGCTTTTATTCTCTTTATTAGTTCATAATGAGCTAGTTATGGCTCATGATGAGGCTCTCATCAGTATCCATTTCCAGTAGCACTGAACATCAATTTCAATACAAAGATCACCCAAGATCGGACTTGAAAAAGTTTGATCTTAGATCTTAAACGTTCAAATCAGATTATCAATTCCAAATTGTAATAAATGTAGGGTTGAAAGACCCATGAAATGTAGTTGCCATTGCAGTACTTCATTGTGTTGATTAATTGGGCTTCTACAAGTAACACAAAGCACTTTAAAAGTCTGACAAGGTCTGAAAATCACATTAAAACCAAATTGAAGTGTCAAACTTTGCATCAAAAAATTCTCAGCAATGATATTCACTTCAAATCAGGAAAAACCACTGATCTAACACCTTCCTAATTTTATAGACAGCATGAAGGAAGTGTTAGAATCAGTCTAACAAATCCAACTTGAATCCCAATTATCTAAAACCTTAAGGAATACTGAAAATCCCTTAAGTTTGAAATCAAAATCCCAAACAACAATTCCACTCAAAAATACATGGTAGAGCCTCAAATCAACAAGGTTGATTCTCCTTGGCTCTCCCACACATTGAAAACCATGAAATCTCCAATTCATATCCAATTTCAGACATGGCTCATCTGAGGAAGAATTCTTCATCAGGAACATCTCAGATTCATGGCCATGATTTGAATTACATAAAAATATATCAATTCACTTGATCAAAAACTCTTCAATGCTCAATTGGATCAAAATCTCTCAATCTTACATTGAAAACCAAATTAAAAATCAATTAAGCAAACTGATTCAATTTAAAATCAGATCAGGGGTCTTTGTGGAAAATTTGAAATGGATGGGAGACCCCTAGATGGTTTTTTAGCATAATTCCTCATCTCAAAGTTCAAAAGCAATGGGATGAGGATTTGACTCTAATGAGTGGGTGGATTGCGAAATAAAAATCGAGGGAAATCAGAATGAGAAATGGAAATGTGAAGAGGGAGATCAGTGATCAGCGAGTGAGATGAAATCATCTCCTTTGATCTGAAGTGATCAGAGGAGGTGGAGGTGATTTCTACATTAATCTACTCCTAACTAAACTACAACCACACATCGTATTAGACACTTCTACATCTAATTTCTACTCCTAAATTGCCTTAACTATTACTGCAACTAATCTAAAAAGCAGTAAATCCTAATCTAATCAAAGGAATGGGACCATTGGATCCAGAGCCGACAGCTAAGGAGGAGGAATGGGGGGAGATCTCCAGCGAGAGAAGAGCTCTCTAGTGAAGCACCAGGGTTGATCTAAACACATTTACACTACTTAAGATGTCTATTTGTGCATGTTCTTAAGCATAGGATTGCATTTCATGATATAAATATTGCATAACATGCATCATCTTGCATTTAGAGTAGTTTGAATAAAATGGAGGTTAATTGTCTCCTTTTATGTGCTTGGACAGGGCAAACATTTTATCGGGGCCTCGGATCAAAGATCCAACCATATGGATGTGATCAGGGCGACGATTGGAGTTCAACGACTCTAAGATCGTTCTAATCAGACATCCGTAGCATCAGATAGTGACCGAGGAACACTAGAAGATCAAGGGCCAAGATGGTGTAAATCCACTCTTCAAATGACAAACCCAACAGCACGGATGAATTCAGATCGACGATCACAACCCAACGACGCAAAAATCGAGTCAATCCGACATCCGTGGCACCATCTACAACATCCTGAAGATGGACGACCAAGATGGCGCCACGTGGCACTATCTTGGCCGTCCAAATGGCAGCATACATTCTCTGAAGACCCCACACCCACTCCCTCTCTGCCGTTGGATCTCAATCCAACGGCTGTGGACGGCCGCGCCTAAAAGCGCCCGCTTGACCATCCGCGCCTCGTAGCGCAGCGGTCGAGTGCGCTTAAGCGAGTTGCAGGCGCGGGTTCGAATCGCAGCGAAGGGGAGGAAGGCGTGGGTGAGCGAGCGCGGGCGGGTGTTGGATCTTGATCGGACGGCCGTCTGCGCTCAATTGAGAACACGTGCGATTGAACGCGCAGCGTCACGCGGCATCGCACGCGCCGGGCGGGCGAAGATGAATCTTAAGCCATCCGATCTCGCGATCGGACGGCTGAGAATTAAAGAACGTGCGCGTGCGTTGAGGAAGCACAGGCAGCTGAGGAGGCACGCGTGGGCGCGGGTGCTACGCCCACGTTGGGGCTTTAGTGACGATTTTATCCGTCACCAAAGACCCCTCATTTATTATTTTAAAGATGTAATGACCATTTTGCCCCCACTCCTTGCAACGATAAAAGGAGACCCCCACCATAAGAAATTCTCATCCATTCCTTCTCTTCTTTACCTCTCCAAAGCTCAAGAGAAGCTTGTCCCACTCCCGGGATGCTTCTCGCGAGATAAAGTCCAAATTTTCATCCCCCTTCGGAAGTGGATCCCACGACGACGACAGCGTGCTGCTCCGTTCCCGTTCTTCTGCTTCGTCCTCCTTCGTCCAAGTATCGTCCCGTCCGGCTCGTCCTCCAAGCGACCGTCGAGGAGGATTTCTCTCTCCCTATTCTTTTTACTGCTTTCTAGTATAGATTTACTGCTTTCTAGAGTAGTTCTGCTCGTCCTCCAAGCGATCGTCGAGGAGGACATTTCTCCCTCCATTCTTTTAATGCTTTCTAGAGTAAATTTATCGCTTTCTAGCGAAATTATTTTATGTTTTCTAGTTGTAATGAACAATCTTTTTAATGATAAATTCTTTGTTTATTCTACATCTCATTTTGATTTCTATGTGTAATATTCTCTCTCTCTTACCCTCTCTCTCTTCTATTTATTGTAAATAATTAGATAGTTTTAAATTGAATTACTTTGTGACAAATAAAAAGAAACGCATAGTTTTTAAATCAAATGTCTGCCTCCTTGTTTCGACTCGAAATTTTCATTTTGGTATAAATTTTATTTGTTGAACACGAATTCTTCGCTTTCAAGCTATAACGACAGGTTTTCCAAAACCAAACACGTTAGCGTAGCGATTCGATACGTTCAACAAGGGTCATCTCCTGGTGTTATGTGATCAAGCTTGACGAGGATGAATTGGAGGTGAAGAACCACACCCCTATCACTGATGTGGCGAGTGATGGGGTTAGGGGAGTTGGAGAGGATGAAGGGATCGGCCTCAAGTAGCAAGGCTAATGAGGTGCTTAAGTAAAGCTTAGCACTGAATCTACTCACCAGAAGGGTGAAATTAGTCAAATAGGTCATCCGTGGTGGAGATGAGAGGAGAGAAGCATGTGAGGATTCAAGTCAAATCCTAGCAACTAGATCAGATCTGGGGGTAGAGGTGCTCGCACACGCCAAGTCATGTGAAGCTTCAATTGAGGAGCAGCTGCAAAACAAGAGGATTGGAGATTGAACGACAAGGATGAGGGTTGTTCTTCGCAGTGAACAGTGCTCACGGGAAGAGTAGGTGCTCTGAATTCTTTTGGTGAATTTGCAAGAAATGCCCCACAATGAAAGGGTAGAAGAATATCACCAAGGTGCATAAGTGGTAAGAATGCCTACAGAGCAGTCCTTAGGGGCTTTCAAATAGGTCCCTGCAGGTTACAAATAGGTCCTTGGAAGGTTTTGTATGCATGAAATGTGATATGTGATGGACCTAAATGTGAAACTCTAATTGCAAGGTCCTAATGATGTCCAATGCAACCAAGTTTTTATTGTAGCTCAATTGAACATATTAGAAGTTATTTTCACTTTTGATTTGGAGTTTGAGCTCGTTTGTGTGTTCAATTTGCAATTTGATCACCATTTTGTATTTAATAATAGAATATCTCAATAATTGACTTAACTTTGCATTTTTAGCACAAATTTGGTGTTTTAGGTCTTGTTCTCTTATTTCTCACACTTAACCTTTTTTGTGTTAATTTGACAGTGTTTAACCTAGTTTCTAGCTTAACTTGGGCATTTTAGCTTTGAGAAGCCTTAAGTTTTTTTGATTTGAGGTGGAGTTTCCTCTTTTTCCTCTTCTTCTTCTTAACCCGAGCAGAGGTAACAATGGGACTGGGATCCCCCAAAGAAGCCGAGGGAGAAGAAGTGCTGGCCGGATTAGCAGCCTCCCCCTGAACCACCGGCAAGGGAGGAGAAGAGCCTTGTCTCAGATAGGGCTTTGGGTCAGAGGGAGGGGCGTTAGCCATCTGGCAGACCTCCGCCTCCGGATTGCTAGAAGAGGCCTCACCAAAATGACCTGAAAAGGAAAAGGAGGAGCACGACAGGAGCGAATGGCCAATCTTAAGGCAGTAAGCATAGCAAAGGGGGAATTTGTCATAGACCACCTTTTGTTTTGATCAATGAAGTTCCATTCAAGATCTGAACCGAGAACGGTTGCAACTCCAGAAGGTCGATTTCGATGCAAACCCTGGGATAACTAGGGCAAAAGCCTTGCACCATCCTTGGATCAACGCAAATAGGGGAGCCCAGTTAGTAGGACAGTGACAATAGGGCATTAGGATGGACAAGGTGTAGGTTCAAGCTCGGGAAACCAACCCAAATGGAGGCTGTGGTCACTGAGGTGTTCTCGTGGAAATCGAGGGACCAGCGAATGAATTGGAGCTGAAGCGAACCCATGGAGGTCTAGCCAACCGAGAAGAGTTTGTAGAAATCGAGGTAAGACCCGCAATGCACCAACCAGTGTCTTATGTCCAATGAAACCAGAGAAAACTTTGAGAGCTGGATCTTAAGGGAGAGGAAGTCCTTCACCACCTAGAAAGGAGGTTTACGACCCATCGCCTGGATTATCACCGAGGACTCAAAGCTCATAGCCAACTTGTTGACTTCTCAGGAAGTGAACGAGGTGCACGAAGCTCCTTGGTGTTGGATTGGGAGGCGAACCAACAAGGCTACCTTGACATAGGGTGCAGGGTCAGCATAACGATGATCTACCACCACAGAAGCGAACGAAGGCTTCTGGGAGGGGGAAAATAGAGGGACCTCTACAGTCGGAGAGGACTCCAAAGAGGCCATGCTTGCGAACAGCCTTGCTGTGTTGGGGGAAGCACAAGGAGGCCGCCAACAGATTAGGGCCACCATGAAAAGCAGAGAGGCAAAGAAGAGAGCAACTGCTAAAACCTAAGGCAAGGGAAGTAGAGAGGCAAAGGGAGCCCTAGCCAATGCTCCACTAGGGGAGCATTAGCAGCGGCAGATTAACACCCCTCCCCACCGAGGGTAGCGAGGAGCACACCAAGAGGGGGAGGAAAAGCCTAGCAGAGTGAAAGGTTGAGGTTCTGCTCAATAAAGGAATACTATAATTAAATTGCATACTTGCTCCCTGTGAACGATCTCGGACTCTACTTTCTAAATCTAAGTTTATAAATTTAAATGATTTGAGCGATTTTGTCCTATACTACAACGCATTTTTTAAACAACGACGATTTCACCCAAACATTTTGGCACCATTTTTTGGGAGCAATGCGTAGTTTGATTTCACCGATTACAATTTTTGATCTGATTCTAACTTATTCTAGCTGTTTTGTTCTGGTTGTGCATGGTACACGATTAGCTGCACGACAGCCACTCTAGGGGTAGGTAATCTTGTTTCCTTCTTCTTAATCCCCTATTTCTGGAAAGAATTAAAAAGAGGAATCTCTTACGATCAACTTGCATTCCTTATTAGACTTAATCACTTGAGTTGCCTGATTTGATTTATTTTAGACATCCCCATCCAGAATTCTACACCTACTAAGGATTTAAGGAGCCTAGGACTATTCATGTTCTTGATTGAGCCCTAAGTGCCACAATTGGAAAAAAATTGAACTTGGACAAGAGACAAATTAGGGTTTCTATTTTTAGGGTTTTGAGGAAAATATACTTGCCTGAATTAAAAGAGAATTGATTTCCCTCATTGTGTGTCACCCAAGCCTTGTTTGAATTGACCTATTCAAGAAAACCCTAAAAGAAAGTGCTAACATTCACTTGAATCCTTCAAACTTGGGACTTAATAACCTGCTTGCAAACAACTCAAGGTGATTTGTGTTTATTACCTAACTCATCCTAAACGTTAGGACAGGTTAGGTGAAGTTGACCCACCTTTTGGGTTAACCAACCTTCAAATTAGGTCACAAATCACAATCAATTCTAAAGTTCAATTGAAATTCAAAGCACCATAATTCAAGATTAAAATTGGTAGACTTAAGGGGTCAAGTTGCTCATTCCGATCTACTTGGATTCTTAGTGGCAAGGAAGGTCGGGTGGGGAAACCCTGTAACCCGTGGGGATGCTCTACCGTGTAGGGGTCTTTGTGGGGCTCTCCCTTCTTGGCTACCCAAGTATTTCTAGGGTGAGTGATTTTTTGATCAAGAGGTATCATCCGCCTCGAACCTCCTTAGTCATCCAAAGATTTTTTTTGGTGCCTCGATTGGGTCCATTACACCTGCTATTCATCATATGGCTCACTATTGCATGTTCGGGAGGAGGTCCTTAAGACCACCCTTGAGACCTCCATTAGCAGTTCACTCCCATCGAGGCCAAGCCTCGAATCACTTGTTTGTGCTACCTACCGATCATATTGATATCTCTTCCAACTCTTCTGCTTCTAAGCCCAGATCTCCTTCAGCTACATCCATGGAAAGTCAAGAAGAAGAACCCAATCTCTAGAATCATCTACAGTGCCTCAACGATCTATTTCAGGCATTCATGAATGACGTTCGCTGGACGCGTTTGAGTAAATCCATTCGTTGTAGTGTGCTTACGACGTCAATTTTAAATAAAGAATTGGAGGTGAGTCTGAGTATTGAACACAAGGAGGCAGTAATTAGATTAAATACTCGCTTTCGTGTCACGTAAATTTGTCATTTGTGCACTTGAAAATCGATTTGAGAAAATGAGAGAGAGAAAGAGAGAGAGAAAAGGGTTAGATAACCATATCATGAGATCAATGTGCCAACAATTTCTTATCAAATGTGTAATTAAACATAATAAAATAACACAGAGACAAGAACGTGTTGAGATAGCCACAGCAGTGGAGGGGCATTCGTCGGTGGTTCGGCAGCTTCGGAACCTTGCTTGGAAATCGAGAAGGTGGTGCTATCTCGTGGGTGGAAGCTTTTGCAAAAGTGGAGGGGGGTAGGCCCTTTTATAATGGAGGGAGAAGGCAAAAGATCATCCTCGGGTCAACAGTGACAGCTACAAGTGTCAATGAAGACCTGCCGCAAGCGTCGCCGTAGCCCCCACACTCACCTTCAACGCACATGCTGGCCCGTATGCACTGCGTCGCACAGTGCGCATCGTGCCACGCGCACACGCTGGTGCTGTGCTGTGCATCGCTGCTCTCCAGGCAAGCGCGCGTGTGCATGCTGTTGCTATGCTGTCGCTGCTTCAATTGAGCTTGAGGGGCGGTCATGGGGATTTGAACCCGCGCCCTCTCCTTGAGATCTACTCCAAGGATCACCTTGCCATGCCCTTGATATGGTCGCGAGGAGGATCCAAAGGCATGAGGTTGAGGTGGCTCTCGGCCGTTGGATCCTGATCCAACGGTCGAGATTTGATGATGAGGATGAAGAGGAGCCAGAGCTGGGCATTCATGGCTGACGTTGGGTGGCCTAGACGGTGCCACGTGGTGCCATCTAGACCATCCATCTTCTTTCTATTGTAGGAGATGCCACGATGCTCGGATCGCGATGATTCCCGTGTTGTCAGACTACGATCGTCGCTCCAGATCCATCCATACGGTCGGATTTTTCATCCGAGGTCTGTAAGGATGTCACATTGCCCCCTGGCCATTGATCTTTCTCAGGCTTGTTGTGGGAGCTAGGGTGGTCGGATTGAAGTGATTTCGAGTTCGTGGGACTCCGTTCATCGATCCGGATCCATTCGTATGGTCTGATTGCTCATATGAGACCTGTTTCAAAATGGACTTGTGCACATGGTCATTAAACATTGATTCTAAGCGATCTTTAACATGAAATAAAGTAGAAAGCATGCAGTGCTCTCGAACCCACTATAATATGACATTATTGCACAAGTAACCTCGAAATTGACTCTAATTAATAATATTAATACTGAACATTGTAGGGTCATCAATGAACCCACCGTAATGTCCTATGATGCAAGATCATTACAATTCCATTGCAGTAGCAATCGAACCTGGAGTTCAGATCTCGGCTGGAGGACCTGATACTAAACTCAACCGTAATATGCTTCATGCTATCCCAAAATTCCATGGGCTGAACTCTGAAGATCCTTTCCAGCACATCCAACAGTTGAAACATCTGGTTTAGACCTTCGGGCCACCTGTTCAGAATCGTGATATCTTGCTCATGAAGATGTTCTCCTTCTCCCTCATGGATAAGGCTACCGACTGGTACCAAACTCTGACCCATTCAATCAACACTTGGGCTGAACTCCAATCTAAATTCTTGAAGAAATTTTTTTCGATTGGTCGGACAAATGCTTTGAGACACCAGATCACGCACTTCACGTAAAATCTGGGAGAACCACTTCATGAGGGATGAGATCGCTTTCTGATGAAAACATCATCATGAGCCATAAGTAGCTTTAATTAGTCAGGATTTATTGACCATTGCTTCTACATAACCACCTAAGAGCCATAACTCACTGAATATCTATTTTGAGAAGAGTGCATTAAAATAGGGTTAAATATGCAGTTTTAACAGCATCTCATGAATGCAGAATAATCACGAGGTTAATCTACGATCTAATGAGTATTAAATTCCAATAAGAAGGTCTACACGGACAGAAACAGGATTTCACACATTTCGAGAACTGATTCAGCTCTCAAAACCTTAATTTCATATGCACAGGAAATACAGAGGTTTTAGCAAAGATAAAATTCATCTAAATCTTCTAAAATTCATATAAAAATATTTCATGAGGTTTGGTATCCTTGATTTGACCATCTGAACCTATTCGACCTTAAACAATGTCACAAACACAATTCTACCCTACTTTAGGATTCTACGCAAATTACCCAGTCAGACTTTGTCAAAACTCAAATCCGATTTCACCACTTGATTTCTTGGGACCGAATTAGGTTTGTACCAAAATTTGGACCTAATTAGAGTTCATGTTAACCTAGTTTGCATTTTAGTCCCCAGACCTCTATTCCTTACATTTAAACCCTTATCTTTCATCTTTTCTTTTGAGAAACACCCCTAGCTTCTCACCTCTCTTGCAAACAGGTCCAAGCGCCATCGTCTTCCTCACGAAGCAGAGAAGGAAACCCGCAGCTTCTAAAACGTAAACTACCTCATTTAATCTTGCAAATTGATTGATGAAATCTCAACCAAAAATTGCCAAACTTGACAAAATTGATCTCCATATCATTCCGCATCAACCAAGGTATTCTTTGAGGCCAATCATGGCTAGTAATCAAGAAGACAAGCTTAAGGAAACCAAGGTCTGCAAGAGTTCATGCACACCTTCCTTTTGGGCACATCAGGGGAGAGAAACCTCACCTATAAGGGCGGCCGCACCAGTTCAATCCACCCTTGTCTAGTTTTTGCCACATCACCTCACTCTTTCCTCCTTCATCTTCGGTCGCCATTAACGAAGACCTAGAGCTCCACCAACCCCCTTCGTCGGCCGCTTCCACATATAATAGGGAGAGGACCTTCCCTCTACTCCTCCCCGTCGTGCTTCCAAACAAAGAAGGCAACCCAATTACCTCCTCGTCGGCTCCATCTCCTCCTCCTTCGTTCATAGCTCCAGTGTACCTCCGACAAGGTTCCTTGAACCTCCATTCATCTAATTACCTTAGGGCTTCTCTTTCTCTACCCTTCAATTAGGTTTAGGCTAAACCTTAGGTCCTAATTCCTCCTCCTCCTTCTCCAACTCTGGCAACCACCTCCACGACTGCCTTCATCGCCGGCACTCCCCCACTCTATTCCACCCAAATTAGGTTGGGCAAAAGCTCACACACACCTCCACTATGCTTTTTCCCAACCTAATTTAGCACCTCAACCCCTCCTTCACCTTTCCCAACTCAATTGACTAGAGCTCCGCTCACCTTCACGCTCCGACCACTCCACTGCACTTCACACCAAACCACCTCCACCACTGCCTTCACCACACCATGGTGAAGGTTTCTAGCCATTTAATTGGGCCCTAGGCCATATTTTTGTGCAGGTCATTGTTGCCGTCGCCGATCGTCTTCCCTAACGCTGTCCGACACCCGGAAACTTCATCTCCACCTTCACTCAATGCAGCTTGACACCTTAATGAAGCTCAAGCCATCAATTGAGTGAGGGAGGACCAGCGTAGCTCCAATTGGACGAAGCAACTTCAGCAGCTGCACATGACAAAGAGCTGGTGCTATAGTCCCACATCGTGGGAATACAAAGCACCTGTAGCTCATATATTATTTTTGTGTCCTAAGCTATTTGCCTCAAGAACACGGGGTGAGGTCCCGTTCACCCTCTCACGCACTCCTCGATCACCACCCATGCTCAGTGACCCTAATCAGACTCGATTACTTGCTTACCGGTATCCAAATTCAAATAGCCCTGGGTTTGAGAGAGAAAAAAGAGGATTTGTGAGAGGGGGTGGGTTTTGCTGCATGCTCCTCTGCCTTGGCCTTGTATTAAAGGGAGAGATCCTTGCGCGACACTTAGCCTCTGAGATAAGGACGTGCTCTGTGCTTAAGGAAGAAAGCCTCTGACGAAGAAAAAAAGGAAGGAGAGGCTTGTAGAGAAGAAGAAAGAAGAGAGGCTTAAGAACCTCTGTGATCTGATAAGGCATCTGGTTATTATACCTGACGTCTAATTTGGTTGTGAATACTATGGCATTATTTGAATGATTGATTAGAGTTAATGTTGAATGATTTAAGAACCTAAGTTTAAATTGAATACTTTGGATGCATGCTTAAATTAAGAGGATATCCATGTGATTCAAATCACCATTGTTTTTCATTCTCTTTCCTTTTTGCTCCATCATACATTGGTTCATATTGAATATATTTCTGAGTATTTGATTCATTGAATATCTATTATAATGCTCAATTAATTATGCTCATTGATTCTGAATGAAGATTAATGTATGAATTCTATATTTGCTCCCTGTGATCGACCTCGAACTCCATTTTAGATTCTGAGTTATAAATTTAATTATTTTTTAGCGATTAAGTCTTTGTTATGACAATTACTCCTTAAAACTCCTCGATAGCCTGTTAAACTTTTTGGCGTCGTTGCCGGGGAGCAACGTGCAATTCACACATTAGTCTTATCTTTCTTGATTGTTAACTGAGCATAAACTTGCCCTATTTACTTTGATTGTGATTTTGTGAGGTACATCACGAAGAGATCTTTCGCACAAATCAACCTCTCTAGGGGCAGATAAACTTTCTCTTCTTCCCTAATCAACCTCCTAATCTTTTGGAAGAGAGAAAAGGAAACAAACAATTAGGATTCACCTGCCTTATTTTCCTAGTAATCATCACTTAAAAGGCAAGTTTCTTGATTTGCAAATTCAAATCAATATCTGATTGAAGATTGAGACAATTCAATTTAGAGATCCCTACCCAAATTTCCTATACCTACTAGGGATTTACATTTAATTTCTGATCATCTTGGACTATGCACTTCTTGTTTGAGTCCAAGGTGTACATTTTGAGATTAAATTGGACTTGAAATAGAGCCAATTAGGGTTTCTACTCTAGGGTTTTGAAGTGTTAGTGTCACACTTGTCTGAGTTAAAGGAAATTAACCCCCCCCCCCCCCCCCCCCCCCCGCATTTATGTGTTATCCAAACACTTGCTTAAAAAGAACAAATCAGAAGAACCCTAAAATCAGGCTCTAAATTCACTTGAACCCTAAAACTTTGGACCTAATAACCTAAGAGTCAACTCAGGGTGATCTTTGGGTCTTGACTAAAATTTCATTCTACATCTTTTAAGGTAGGTCAGGTGAAGTTGGACTACTTTATGGGCCAATCAACCGCCAAATTAGGTCACAATTGAATTAACTTCTAAGCAAGTAAAATCCAAGGCACAAACCAGGCTAAAATTGGTAGACTTAAGGTCTCAATTCATACATTCTCGTCTACTTGACACTGTAGTGACAAGGAAGGTTGGGTGGGGGAAACCCTGTAACTCTAGGGACGCTCTACCGTGTAGGGGTCATTGTGGGGCTCTCCCTTCCTGGCTGGACTCTCTACCTTCTCTTTTACCACCTTCTAGTGTAGATTTCCCACTTTCTAGTGTAGTAAGTAGTTGTAATTGTAATGAACATCAGCTTATGGTAATGAAATCCATGTTTATTCTATCTCTATTTTCTCTTTATTTGTAATATTCTCTCTCTTTCTTCTATTATTTATTCTTTAAGTGGATAGATAGTTTAGATTCAATTCGACTGGCTAATCTACTTCGTAACAAATAAAACAAACGCGATTTTTATTCAAACATCCGCCTCCCTATGTTCGACCCGGAATTCTTTTCTAGTTTCGGTTAAATTATCTGTTGACGATTTTTCTTGCAAATCAAACTATGACGAGTTTTCAAAACTCAACTTCTGTTTGCGATGTTTTCCACTTCAACAGTGGGAGCTCATGGAGATGGAGGTAGAGTGGAGGTGGATTAATGTAAGGTGGAAGTGAAATAAAGGCCAAGAGTGAATGGGTGCAAATGGCCACCCCTTAGGTCTTTTTATAGTTCTTAGGGTGACTCTCTAGGGAAGTGTGGAACTCTCTAGAGAGAGCTCCAAGTGTGGCCGTCCAAGGGAGAGAGAAGGTGGTTCTTAGATCCACCAAAAGTGGATCTAAGAGGAGACCCATCCTTGGTTGCTATATTTGGCAACCAAGATGGCACCACCTTTGGAAGGACCTAGAATACTCTAGCTAGTGTGGGAGTGCATGAATGAGTGTGTGTGTGTGTGTAGGCGTGACCTAGGTGGCTAAGTGGTCTGGGTTAGATCCTAAGGGGTTTGGGTTAGTGTAGGTCTCAAATTAGGGTTGCAAACCCTAATTGCTAATGGGAAGGTGAAATTAAACTTGACATAAGTTTAATTGAGTGAGTGTGAACTTAATTGAGAGTGAAATAACTCAATTAGGTTGGGCTTAGGTCAATTGGACTCTCACTGAGTCCAATTGGACTTGTGTGGGTTAAGATCTAAGCTCAATTGGACTCTATGAGTCCGATTGACTATGATCCAAGTTAATTAGGCTTAATGAGAACCTAATTAGGTTCTTAGGAAGGTCTAGAGGTGGTGTACTAGGGTTAGGGTACCTTAATTTAGGTTCCTAAGGAGTTGAAATTGGGTTTAGGGACCTAGGAACTCAAGATCAAGGCTTGAATTCCAAAACAGGAACTGCAGAACAGTTCTAGATGTCCAATAATAATATCAGATGACTTATACTAAAAAATTAGAAGTGCAGACTTGTTGTCTGGACGTCCAATCAGAGTCAGGAGGGATTCATGGTTCTATCTTGGGTATTCTGCAGAAATTGGACATCTTACCAAGAGTCTGGATGTCCAATAACATTGCAGACATGAGTTTAAGGTGTGTGGGTTGTGGCTAAGGGTCCTAGACGTCCAATAACCTATCTAGACATCCAAATAAGGGTTGAAACTAAGGTTTTAAGGCTTCCTAGTCTATGGTGACCTAATCTAAGGGTGGCTAAGGCTTGGGAAGGCTTCTAAGGCTATCCAAGGGCTAGGATTGAACCTAAGTTCTTCATAATTTAACTCCTTTACTTCTAATTAATCGAATAACATACCTCAACCCTTTACATTATTTCTCTACTACATTTTATTCTAATCTTTCGCTCCAACTCTAATGTAGCACTAGCTTCAGGTCCAGCTTCAGATCCAGCTCTTGAGCTTCCTATTACCTGCAATTTATATAATGCACTTAATTAGTACCTTATATCATTATTTCATGCATAGCTAAAGCAAAGCAGTAAGGAAGCAAATAATGCTTATGCATGCATGAATTACACTAGCTTATGTTATGTTCTAGTCAAATTTAGGTCAATTAAGACCTATGATTACTGCGCAATCATACCCTTATGCCTAAATCTTGCTAGTCCCTAGCAAATGAAAAGCTAAGTTATTTATAGAAGGGCCTTAGAGGACTGATTATTTTTATCAGGTATATGCCTAGAGGTTCTTTTCCTTTTTGTTTTCAACCTAAAATCTAGAAATCCAGACAATCGTGAAAGTGCAGCTATGTAGCTTTTGCAACTGATTCGAGTGAAAAACCTAATTTACCTCTAAAGCCCGTACTTAACCCCTTGTAAAATTCTAGCGGGATAGACAAACTTCTTCCCTCGGGGTATTCGAGATATTCTATGAATTCCATCCCAGCTTTAAGCTTGGGTAGAGAATGTCTGAGGGAAATGATTATTTATTTGGTGGCTCACTCTCATTTGGTGCTACATAGAGATTAATACTACAGAATCTAGATTCCAAAATTATTAACTCAATTTAGAGAAAGACGAGAAAAACTATACTCTCATTGGTTCCTTTGTATTCATTCTCTCTTTCTCTTTTCTTTTCTTTTCTTTTCTTTTTCTTTTCTTGACCTCACAATCTCACCAGATTCACACATATATTCCATATTTGGCGGTTTTACATGGCATTAACACTTTAATCGAGTTCCAAGAACCTTAACACTAAGTCAGAATTTCTTAGCTAGTATTTAGGGGGTCAGAAACAGAAAAAGTGGGTTAAGGCCATATTTGGTGGATTTCAATTTTATTTGGTAGTATTATCTCAATACAAATAAAATAAATACTAAACCCTCATGACTCTTTTTTTGCTTTTTCTTTTTGTTTTTTTTTTCTTTCTTTCACTTTTTTTTCTTTCTTTTTCTCATTTTTTCTATTTTCATTTTCTCATATTTTTTTCTTTTTTTTATAAATAATTTTTTTTAATGCACACAATCAAATAACACATTCATGAATTTTATTAAGGAGGCATTGTTTAGGACTAGTGGTACTCAAGAGACATTGGGTGGCTTATTTGGTGGAAGTGTCTACTCACGACAATGGGAAAG
The DNA here is from genome assembly GCA_037157565.1 of Thalassia testudinum. Taxonomy (NCBI): domain Eukaryota; kingdom Viridiplantae; phylum Streptophyta; class Magnoliopsida; order Alismatales; family Hydrocharitaceae; genus Thalassia; species Thalassia testudinum. The sequence goes on from JAZHRO010000036.1 coordinate 143,721,679, forward strand.
ACGGATAGGATGGTGTATTTCTAACCTTGTCATCAATACCCTCCTTCAGCTGAGGATTTCGTAAAGAATGGTCGTAACCATCCACCTTAGCCCTAGTTTTATCAGAACTCGATTTTCGCGTATTTGCCTTGATTGGTGGCTCTCAATATTTCACACAAAATGTATATGCAGGATCCGAGAGTGGAAGCTATGCCTAATCTCTAAGTATCATTACCTAATTATCTAGAATTTCATATTCATTACACTAATCTTAGAGCACCAATACTCTCTACTCTCATCTTACACTATTTGGTGGATTTTTAGAGGAAAATCTTCCTGATTCCCAAAACACTGTTCAGGGGTTCAAGAAAAGAAGCACTGCTTCTTCTCAACAGACTAAAGACGTTTATCAGTCTTCACTGTGAATCCATTGCAAATTCTGCATGTGGGTGTGAAAATTGTACTGGATTCCAGATTACAGGAATCAACTTGAGGATAAAATCCTTAATGCATTCTCTTGATAAAAATAATCTTATTCATGACTGCATTATGTATATATGCTATAAAAAAGTAACCTCTTTCATTTGTACTTCGTAAAATTCCCTTATCGGGTTACACTCAACTTGGTCCTAAATTTAGAACAAAAAGATGAGCGGGTGAGTCGGAAATGGCTGCTGTGGATGATTTCTAACTCCAATGCGAGTAATGGAGGTGGAGTCGGTTGTTCTTATATTTAGGATCCTAAAGTACGTTTGACATGCTGCTCCGAGGTTTTCCTAAATGTTGGCATAAAAATTTTTCAGTTTTGCTCTATATCTACCCCTCCATGCCTAAGTTCTTACATGTCCTCATGCATGAATATAAAAGAAAATAAATATAGCATGGAGTAAGTGGGTAGAGATCACCTGGAATTGCTCCTGAATTTTAACATTCAGCACTGGCCAACCTGATAGTGTGCAATATGCGAAAAGGAAATATGCTAAAAGAAAAATATGCTATGTATAAGGCGAGTATGTTTAGGGTGATGGGAAATGTGGGTAGATGCTGAGTTTAACGCCTCCGACTGGTTGAAAACTCAAGCACACGTCCTCGATAAGATGAATGACTTCGTCAACTGGAGGAGGTTCCTAGGCCATTAATGGCTTGAGGCGTTGGCCATTTACTGTAGAAATAAGCCCAGATTTTGGGTCCATGATTTGGATAGCCCCATTAGGATAGGGGTGAATCACAATGAATGGGCCAGTCCACTTGGACTTGAGTTTCCCTGCATAGAGTTTCAGTAGTGAATCAAACAACCAGACCTGTTGGTTGGGCGTGAATTCTTTCCTCCGGATGTGGAAGTCGTGAAAGGCCTTGGTCTTATCCTTGTATACCAATGCGTTCTCATAGGCCTCCCACCATATTTCTTCTAATTCGCTAAGCTGGAGCTTCCTTTTATGACCTCCCACATCGAGGTCAAGGTTACATTTTCGCACTGCCCAAAAGACATGGTGTTCCAGCTCGATAGGAAGGTGACAAGCCTTACCATATACCATGCAATATGGTGACATTCCGAGTGGGGCCTTGTAGGTGGTTCAATATGTCCAAAGTGCATCGATTAATTTATCAAACCAGTCCTTCCTATCTGGCCTAACCGTCTAATGGAGAATCAGCTTGATTTGATGGTTAGATACTTCAGCCTGCCTATTAGTCTGCAGATGATACGGGGTGGCTATACGATGATGTACTCCACATTTCTTTAGTAATGACCTAAAGTGGCATGGATGAAGTGGCTACCCCTGCCGCTAATCAGAGCGTGGGGTGTTCCGAATCTCACAAAGATGTATTCCCATACGAAAGCAATGACGGTTTTATGATCAGCCTGTTACGAATGCGGTTTCAAGACGTCTTTTTAAGACATCTGGGAGGTGGCGAACCCCTTCCAGACGTCTGGGATTTATTTTCTGAGGCACGCAAGATTACATCTGCGCACCTACGCGCGCAGACCTGCGAACACCCTCTTTTTCCCTCTCTCCTCCTGCAGGCACAGTGCTGCGCTCTCTCTCTCTCTCTCTCCCCGTGCGGCCTTATAAGGCCCTTTCCCTCTCCCTCACTCTCATCTCCTCTGCTCCCTTCTTCTCCTTCTTCCAGCTGGTGAGAGAGCGAGCGAGCGGCGGCAGCGGCAGTCGCGGCGAGTTGCGGGAGGAGGTGTTGCGCGAGGGAGGAGACGCTCGACCGTGAGGGCTCGAGCTTGCCGGGGCAGCTAGAGTCGCCCGGCGGGGGAGCAGCGGGCGTGGAGTGACGCGGGAGGGCTGCTGCAGCTCGAGCAGCAAGCGGACGAGGCGCGGCGTGGCCGTGCGTCGCGGGCGGAGAGCAAGTCGAGCTCTGATTCTGGAAGTTTTCCAGAATCAAACGTCTGGGCTTCCAACTGGACGACGGTGAAGACGTCTGGAGGACTGTCCAGATGTCCGGCAAGTAAGTTATTTTCGTCCTTCTTCCTTTTCTGCGACCTGTCATACTGAGAGCGAGGAGTGGATACGTGCAGGTTCTGAGACTCGCCATCCAACGCGAATCGGACGTCTAGCCGCAGTGCCAAACGACGGAGAGGAGTTTCAGACGTTCGGGTCGACCATCGGACGTCTGGGAACTACGCCAGACGCCCCCGCAGACTTCTGGACATCTGAGGGATTACACAAAGCAAAGGTATCCTCTGAACCACCTTTTAAGACGTCTGATTTTGGACTGTTCTGTCGTTTTCGACTAGTTTAGGGCCCGTTCGGAGTCCGTTTTCCGCATTTCGAGTTGCGTTCTTTTCGGAATAAAATCCTCTACCCGTTTACAGTAATTATATACTGTTCTGAGAAACTCCTTGTGTTTGATCCTTGTGTTAGGACCCCGTTTCATTGCAGTCTCGGGGGTTGCGGAGGCGCGCGGGATTTCCGACCACGCCCCCAGTACTTCCGTTGTAGCTGGTAGAGTGGCTTTAAAAATTATTAACATAATTTGTACAATTATGGAACAATTAATAGAACCTAGGGCATTGCATGAATCTTAGGAATGAGAAACCAAATTAAATGATAGATCTTAGGGTATTGCATGAATCCTAGGGCTGGAAAACTAGATTGAATGATAGATCCTAGGGTACGGCATGAATCCTAGGACTGGAAAACTAGTGAAATGAATATAGATATTGCAGTCTTGGAAACTGTGGAAAGGAAATAATAGCTGCCTGTAAATTGATTTAACAGCTGCATGTTATGAATAAATGAACATGATTGACAATATGGGTTGTATGAACGTGAAACTAAAAGGGTGAAACCTGAATGTGCTGAGTTAAAAGAGCTGGAACCCTACGGGGAGTTAGGAGTAGAACTCCTGGAAAGAGAATGAAATGGAACTGAGAAGGAAAGATGTGGAGGTGTGTTGTCTCTTGGGTACGTAGTGCCAGGGGAAGCACCTGTTACCTGCTTAGTGCAGAGCGGAGCCAGCCGCCCCAGGGACCCAGGATTAGGTCTGGCCACTTTGTACCGACTTGTTGGCCCTCGTTTACACAGTACCGATGAGAGCTACTAGTGTAGAGCGAGTACTAGCTACCCCACGGGCCCCGGGGTTCTGCTAGCTCACCTACACTGACTTGTTAGGCCCACTGGGCAAACCAGGGTAGTCAGGCGAGGGTGCGCGGACTGTGGAGGGGCAAGGCCCCTGTTTGGTTACTGTGGAGGGGTTGGACCCCTGTTACTGAGAGGGCTCTGCCCTATACTGGTTCCGTGCTGTGCTTTGGGCGCACCCGTTAACGGAAACGACTGACCGCGTGCCAGTGCGGGGTAGCTACCCGTGCGTTTACCATGTGTGCCGTAGTCACCATTACGTCTGTCAGTGACCTTGGGGTGGTTGACTGAGAGTAGGATCACCACGGGGGACTCTCCCGACCAAGAGAGCACCACGTGTTACTTCTACTCTTCAGAAAAGACTGCAATCAAGATCATTCCCACGAGGAACATTCGAGATCAAGTGAAGGATCTGAGAAATAGATAAATTATGAAACAATAGAAAGACGTAAATAAAGGAAGAAAGAAAATAAAACAGCTACTGTACACATTACTGCTTCTTTAGTTTTACCTGCCACTCTACTCAGCGTTTCGCTGACGTGTTACACTCGTTACTTTTCAGGACCAGGTGTTGAGCAGCCAGGGTCAGCGGCTGCAGAGGACGCTAGGCCGAGTAGGGTCTAGTAGAGTTACCGCAGTTCCTTTGTACCCCTTTTGTTCTACTGTAGTGAGTAGTTCTTGTTACTCTCTGTATTTTTCTTTACTTGTAGTTCATGTTATGTTATAAATGTGGTTCTACTGTTGTGGTGGTACATGCTGTAGTAGTTCCTTTTCTTACTGCTGTATTTTTGTTACTGCTAGTTATATTCATGCTGAATGTGATTTATTTTACTGCTCTTTTGGTTACTTCCTCGTTGGACTACTAGGTCTTGGGATTAGTCGAGTCGGTCCGGTTCTCGTATCTCGTAGGGACTCGGGAACCGGGTCGTTACACAGCCTGTCTTGCCGAGATGGCTTTGACCTACTTTAAGACATAGTCAATAGCAAGCAGTATGTACTCAAAGCCATGCGAATTCGGGAAAGGACCCATAAAATTGATGCCCCAAACAATGAACACTTCTACAACCAAGATGGGTTGGAGAGGCATCATGTCTCTCCTAGTCATAGAACCAACTAACTGGCATCATTTACAACACTGGGCGTACTCATGTGTATCTCTAAAAATAGTTGGCCAAAAAAATCCCTACTGCAAAATTTTTGCAGCGGTTTTCCATCCCGAGAAATGACCACCACAAGCATCACTATGGCGTAAAGATAACACACTAGGAATCTCAGAATCTGGGACTCATCTTCTGATGATCTGATTAGCTCCAATGTGGAAGAGCAATGGATCGTCTAGAGGTAGAATTTGGCCTCCACTGTGAATTTGAGTTTCTAGTCCTTAGGTAAACTCACGGGAATCTTGCCTGCAATAAGATAGTTTGCGATATCCGCATACCAAGGAAACTCAACAGAGTGAATTGCCAAAAGAGATTCATTCAAAAATTGATCTTAAATGGGACGAGATTAAGGGATGTGGGTTGGGTCATGTCTGGATAAGTGATCCACCACAACATTTTGTTTTTTGGCTTTGTCACATTTTTCAATATCAAACTCCTGAAATAGAAGGATCCATTTGATAAAATGGGGTTTGGCGTCCTTTGCCAACAAACGCCAGACGACCGAGTGGTATGTGAAGATGATGACCTTAGACCCTAACAGGTATGATTGGAACTTCTCCAACCTGAAAACTATTGCTAAGAGTTTCTTTTCAGTGACAGTGTAATTACGCTGAGACTCATTCAGTGTCTTGCTAGCATAGTATATGATGAAAGGTTGTTTCTCCTGACGCTAGCCTAAAACAGTACACATCATCTCAAAATCAAGAGACCAGTCGGGTGGTTGGAGAATTGGGGAATCAGAGACAGCGCTTCGTAAAGTTTTGAAGCACTGAGACATGAGGTGTTGAACTCGAATGGGGTATCGACTACCAAGAGATTCGTCAAAGGTAACGTGATTTTTGAGAAATCATGTATAAATCTCCGATAAAATCCAACGTGACCCAAGAATGATCTTATCTGCTTGACCGAGCTAGGTGGGGGTAATCGTGATATGACTTCAGATTTATCTCGATTGACCTTAAGGCCATTGGCAGAGATCCTGTGCCCTAGGACAATGCCATCCCTCACCATGAAATGGCTCTACTCCCATGAGAGTACTAGGTTTACCTGAATACATCGCTTCAGGATCTTGGTGAGGTTATCAAGACAAGATGCGAAGACATCACCAAAGACAGAGAAGTCATCCATGAATACTTCCACGTAGTCCCCAATCATGTCAGAGAAGATGGCCATCATACAACACTGAAATGTCGCTGGTGCATTGTAAAGGCAGAAGGGCATCCGCTTGAAGGCGAATGTTCCGAAGGGACATGTGAAAGTGGTCTTGTCTTGATCTTCCAGGTAAATCGCTACTTGATTGTACTAGGGTATCTATCCAAGAAGCAAAAGAAACTACGTCCGGCTAGCTGCTCCAAGATCTGATCAATCAACGGTAAAGGAAAGTGTTCCTTTTGGGTAGCCATGTTCATTCTTCTGTAATCTATGCAAATCCGCCATGATGTTGCGGTGCGAGTTGGGATGGATTCGCCCTTATCATTTTTTACAACGATGAGTCCTGCTTTCTTGGGCACTATCTGGATTGGACTCACCCATTGGCTATCAGAGATCAGGTATATAATGCCTGCATCCATCCATTTGATGATCTCCTTCTTAACAACCTCTAGCATGTTCAGGTTCAGCAGTCTTTGAGGTTGTCTTGAAGGTTTCACCCCCTCATCTATGTAAATGTGATGAGTGCAATATGAGGGGTGAATACCGCGGAGATCAGTAATACTCCACCCTATGGTAGCCCTATGGTCTTGTAGCAAAGTAGTCAGCTGGTATTCCTGTTCTTGGGTCAAGTGAGTAATGATAATGACTGGGTATGTCTCACTTTTGCCTAAGAACACAAATTTAAGTGAGTCAGGTAAGGGTTTTGATGAGAACCTCATCATGAGCCATAACTAGCTCATTTTGACCTAATACAAAGGATAAAAGCTCCTACATATCTCAAGGAAAGGCTTAACTCAGAGAATTCTGAGTTTGAGAAGAAAATAAGTCATAAGGGGTAAAAGTGCAATTTTACCAGTATAATCTGCATATAGGGTAATTCAGGGCCCAAACATAGGTCAAAGCAGCTTAATAAGAATAAAAGTGGGATGAGATGATCTAGCAAGGGCTACAGCACTTCCAAGAAACCAAATGATAATCTGTAACCCTAAAACAACACACTTCAATTCACAAGGTTCGAGGCAAAGTAAAAATAGAATAAACCCTCTAAAATTCATAGAAAAATAATCTCTAGGGTTTAGAACCTTCAATTTGGCCTTTAGAACCCATTTTGACCTACATTGAGAACCATGCCCAATTAATAACTTAATTTGGGTTTTTGTGCAAATTGACCGGTCAAACAAGGTTTAATATGAAAATGAAATTCACCATCAGATTTCTTAGGTCCTAATTAGTCATGTATAAAAACTTGAGCCTAAGAAGAAACCTCCTTGACCGACTTTACACTTTGGTCCTCATATATTTACTCTTTGGCCCTCAACTTCTGAACCCTCGCATTTTGGCCCCTAACTCTCCTTCGTTCTTTGCAATCAGGTCCCTCCTGCAAAACCTACCAGCACCATGCTCCGGCGACCTTGCGCGGAGCATGGCGCCGCGCAGGGTGAGGTGGGGGACCTGGCAAGTAAACCGGGGGTGCCCTGCGTCGTCAGCCGTCGCAGGGACACCCCCCTGGTCGTTGCAGCCCACCATACCGGCCGTGCGAACGCACGGACGGTATGGGTTCTTGTTTCCGACCATTCTCCGGCGAGGGAGACACGTCGTCTCCCTCCGCCTTCCTCCCTGTTTGATCCCTATAAATACCCCCCGTTGCTCCACCGACCAGGGCAGCCTGGATCTGACGGAGAAAATCCCCAACTTTCTTCTCTTCTTCCTCCGGCAGACGCTCACCAGCTCCGGCTGTTTCCTCCCCCTCCACCTCTTCGCTCTGCCGCAATACCAGCAGCAGAGACTTCCTCCCCCGCTCTTCCCGCGCCACGCCGTACCCAGCTGGCGCCTCTCCGGCTCTCTGCTCGCTGCCGCCCCTTTCCCTGAGCATCGTCTTCTCCGGCGACAGTCGATACGACTGTCGCCCTGTTCCTCCCCCTTCGTCCCTGCAAGTAAGCTAGAGCTACTCCCCTTCTCCTCCTCTTTCTTTCCCCGCTTTCAATTTATTCAATTAAGCCCTCTACCGACCCTGACCACCTTCACCCCCTTCGCCTCCGACCACCCTCCGGCGAGCCGCTCCCATCACCTCAGCAACCCACACGGCTCGCCGACCCTCACCGAACCTCCGCCTCATCACACTGAGCACCCCCCACCCCTCCACTGCCACTCCACACCTCCGTAACACTCCCCCGAACAAACCCATTCCTCCGGTTGCAGTCCGACCCAGGGCTGCCGCCAGACACCACCTTGCGGCCTGCCGCGCAGCTCCTCACCTTCGCCGTGCCACGGCGAAGGTTCCCCAGTGGTTTGATCAGGCCGAGAGGCCATATTCGTGTCCAACAGGTTTTGAGGTTCGACCGCCATTAACGCACATTGAAGCAGCTTCTTCCGCGCTCCAGGCTTGAGGACTCCAGGTCTCCAGCTGCTGCGGAGTACGGGGAGTCTTGCGAAGGCAGCCAGCCAGCAACCTATGCAAATCGAAGCCGCAGCCGCAGAAGCCAGGTCGCGGTCTCCCAGCAGGCGCACGCGAGGAAAGGTCTGCGTTTAGTCCCACATCGGTAAGCCTCACACCCGTTCCACTGTTTAAATTCATTTTGTGCAGTAGCTTTACTGCCTCAGTACACGGGGTGAGGTCCCCTTACACCCGCCCGGTTACCCGGTCTCGTCCGCGCTCACGCCCCGCGGACCTGACCCGACCCGACTTAAACTGACCTGCACTCCTCGCCCACCACGCACGCCGGTGGGCCTGGACCCGGGCGTGACCCGAACCCGATTACCCGGCAGCTCTGGGAGAGCTTTCCCAAGAGTGGTTTCAGAGAGAAAGAGAGACGCGGGGGGGGGGGAGGGTAGAGTAGGTTTTGCCTCTGACGAAAAACTCTGAAGTGTGCAGGCACAGGCGAAGAAGAAGACCCGCGGAAGAAGAAGGAGCTGCACTGTAGCAAATGCATAGTTAAGTCGTCTAAGCACCGGGTCAGACGACGGAAGGTCAGCAGCCAGAGCAGGAAAGAAGGCAGGCTGAAGAAGAAAAGAAGAGCAACGGCCAAAGCAGAAGAAGAAGAAAGGAAGACTTAGTAGCTGAAGGCAGAAGCTCTGCAGCCATAAAGAAGAAAAGGGAAAAGAGAAAGGGTCACCACAATTGCAGAAAAAGAAGAAGAGAGGTCAAGGCAGAAACCAAGGAAGAAGAAGAAAGAGATCTGAAGAGGAGCATCACCTCTGCAGAACGAAGAAGAAGAAGGAGGAGCTCTGAAGAAAGAAGAACATCACCAAAGCAGGAACAGCAGGAAGAAGAAGAAGAGCATCACCATTGCAGAAGAAGAACATCACCTCTGCAGAACAGAGAGAAAGAAGGAGATCTAAAGAAAGAGAGAAAGAAGAGCATCCCCTCTGCAGAACAAAGAGAAAACAACAAATTCTTTCCCTCTCTCTTTCTTTTTGTAAAAGAAACATGTATATCTCTAGAATACAACTTGCTCCCTGAGTTCGACCTCGGGAACTCTTTTATTTTCCGAGTAAAAAATTATTTATTTGAAATGTTGGTAGTAACCGGCTATACTACAATGTTATAACTAAAACCCGGTTGAACCCAGCAGATTTCAGGTTTCAATTCAATCAGGGGTGGATCAGACTTAGAAGTGGGGTTGGGAGTTGGAATGGGAGGAGCAAAATCAAAGGTGGAAGTCTGATGATCAAGATACATGTGAATTCCTGCTGATTCGCCACTTGTAAACTGGTCGGTTGTGACTATGTTAGTGGAAAACCCGTCTGCTGTAGTCACGTCTTCCCATGTCAACAGGGACGATTTAGTATTGTGTGGATCAGGATGGCCAGAGTTAGGGGTGCTGTGGTCAGATATACACCCCAGACAATCGGATCCTCGAGAACATATGTGCAGTGCAGTAGTCTTAGTCCCGTGTGGATTGAGGTCCAAGAACGTTGATAGTGCAGACGAACGAGACATTAGGTCGTCACAAAGGAGCCCAATGTTACCACAATGTTCCAATTCTTCGTATTCACCATCCTTCTTGATACGATCACAGCCGAAGTTCCTTGATACCATGAATATGTCAAGTCTAAGTCACTCATTACCTAAGGCTATCTCCATACACCCAGATGCACAATCAATGTTTGCTCAGGCTGTCACCAGAAATGGACGACTAAAAATAATTGGTGCATCATGGAGATTAGGAGGAACCTCCATATCGAGAACGAAAAGGTCTGCGGGAAAGCAGAATCCGCGGACTTTCACGATCATGTTCTCAACCACCTGCCTCGGCATTTTCACTAATCTACCAGTTAGCTGAATCATGACCAAGGTGGGTTTTAACTCCCCGAATCAAAATCGATCATATACGGCGGTGGGAGTTAGGTTGATGGACGAACCCAGATCTAGAAGGGCCCAATCAAATGGAGAGTCCTACAAGAAGCAGGAAATGAGTGGGGTACCAAGATCTCTTTTTTTTCAGTAGTAGGTTGGCTAGAATCACGGGGCTAGCCTCCTTCGACAGTACTAACTATCGTCCTAATCTCGGCTATCGCTTCGGGGTACAGTACTCCTTAAAGAACCTTGCGACAGCAGGGATGTGATCAATGGCCTTGAGGAGAGGGACCTAAATATATACTTCCTTGAAAATTGATTTTAGGTCCTCAAAATTCCACGTATCCTTTTTCTGCTCTACATTGCATGTTAGAGCCTCAGGAAAAGGAATGGGAATCTTAGGGTCAAGTGGCCTCTTGCCCTTATCTACCGTAGGTGGCTCTTGAGATGAAGGAGTCGAACCATCCTACGGTAAAGGGCACGAAAAATCAGGACCCGCCTGCCTAAATGGTGGATCGTGTGTCTTCTTCCCGCTCCTCAATGAAACAGCTTTCCATCAGCTTGCTGTCTAAGAGGTGGTGGAGGAGTAGAAGGGGCAGAGTATGCGGTGTTCTGTATCAAAGGTGGCTGGCCTTGCACGTAACTAGGTGGTATAGGAGGCGCCTGTAATATGGCGTGTGCCTGTCCCTATGGTGCTTGATACCTAGGTGGGGTGCCCTGGTTCTGCATATATCGTGGGTTCAAGACAGGTTGGGAGGGTAAGGTTCCCTAGGTCCTACGCTCCTACAACAACTGGTTTGCGTGTTTTGTATGTTCCGTATCTGGTCGGCCATTGCCTTCATGATCTGCAAGCTATCCTGTGTTGACTTTCTCATCGATTCTCGCAGCTCCTCTTTCAATGCCTCCAAATCGGCTCGCTTTGGAGGGTGACTGGCAGCTTGATGTAGTGGCTGATAAACAGAGCGTGATTGCTGCTGCTGAGACGGGAATGGTTGCTGCCTAGGGTACATGTTTTGCACATTCCCGTACTGACTGGTCTAGTAGCGTGGATCCTGATGTGGTCTATGTGAGTTACCTAACCGAGAGAAGTTCGGATGCTGGCTCCAACCAAGGTTATGCATCTCTGAGTACGGGTTATTACGCTCGTGTTCCTGAATAGCATTGACGTCTTCGTAGGCAGGTGACATCTCAGGCGTATATTCATCCACGGAATACGCATTATAATTATTGTGTGGTGCATAACCCTGATCATATGGTGCCAGATCGAGATTGTTCGCGGGATCCTGTGAATATGGAGGAGGTGCATCCTATGTAAGCAAATTAACTCGAGCAAGAAGGGCTCGAGATGCATAAGAGGATCTTGGGGCAGCAGAATTTCCAACCAGTTCCTGTTGACCTCAAGCTATGTCATCGAGCTTCTTTCCCAGTAAATCCACCTTTCCTAGCTGCTTGGTGATAATTTCCATATCAGCTCAACTAGACTCTACTTGAACCTCATGGACACTAACTCGCTATTGTCCAAGTCACTGGAACTAGTTCATTGACACGGCAATCATTGAATTCTCCACTAAAGACTCGAACAGCTTAAATGCACTATTTTTGTCTTTCGCGAGGAAATTCTCGCCACCGGATGCATCGGCCAGATACCGATGTGTGTCATCCAGCCCATGGTAAAAAATATGAGCTAAGTGTCATTTGGGCACACCATGGTGTGGCCATCTTCTCAGGAGATCATGAAATCGGTCCCAGGCATCATGCAACTTCTCTTTATGTCCTTAGTAGAAAGTTGTAATCGCTCGCCTCATCACTTTGGTCCGACCGATTGGCAAGAACTTCTACAGGAATTCACGTCATAATTCTAGCCATGTTCTAATCGACTTCCCGATGGTCTTGAACCAGTATGAAGCTTTATCCCTAAGAGAAAATGGGAAAAGCTTCATCAAAACAATTTCAAGATCTATGTCCCTGGGTCGAGCCATTTCCACGATTCGACTCAGGTCTTCTAGATGCTGGAATGGATCATCATCCGAGTTTCCATGAAAGTAATTTTAGATCAGCCCAATTAAATTGGGTTTGAGCTGGAACATGTCTTCGCCTACAGGAATCCGGACTAGAGGTGCGACAATTCGTGCTACCGGATCGTAGAAATCCTGAAGCTGTTCTCCTCGTGGTGGATGTTGCATTCTGTCCAAAGTATTCAAGATACAGACTATATTCTATTTTTGTCGTTCCTCAACTTCAGTGACCCGGGCTTTCAGATGAGCCATCGGGTCCAGATTTGCTGGATCCTGACCAGGTCGGGGTCCAGGGTTAGCCATCTCGGCTAAGAGAGTAGAAGAAGGGGGGGGGGGAGAAGATGGCATGGGAGAGGTGACTCGCCTCCTTGGGAGTGGCTTTGATGGGAACACCATCATGAGCCCTAACTAGCTCATTTTGACCTAGAAAAGAGAACAAAAGCTCCTACATAACCAAATGAAGGGCCTAACTCAAAGAATAATCAGTCTGAGAGAAAAGTAAGAAACAAAGGGTAAAACTGCAATTTTACCATTGCAGTGCAACAACGGGATTTCTCAGCGGCTAAACATAGGTCAAATTATTTTAACAAGACAAAAAGTGTGTTGGTTCATCCAGAAAATGGTTCATTTGAAATCTAGGAATTAAATGACTTATGGTAACCCTAAAATAAATCCACTCAATTTAACAAAGTTCTGGTCAGGATAAAATTCACCTAAATCCTCTAAAATTCATGAAAAAATATTCTCTAGGGTTTAGAACCTTAAATTTGGCCTTTAGAACCTATTTTTACCTAAATAGGGGTCCTAGTCAAATGTTTGCCCTAAATTAGATTTTTGTGTAAAATACCTAGTCAAACATGGTCAAACCTAAAATTCAACTTCACCATTGGATTCCTTAGGTTCAAATTAGGTTTGTACCAAAATTTGGACCTAAGGGAAATTCACCTTGACCTACTTTGCAAAATAGTCCAACCCAATTACATTTATGCCCCTAGCTTTTAAAAACCTTGCAGATACCCCCTAGCTTCTTCGTCATTCCTTGCAATTAGGTCCCTCCACCATTACAGTGGAGGAATCCTACTTTGGCGAGGATTGAAGGGGGATATCTCCTTGATTCCTTAGAGAATCCCTCTCAAATTTGAAGGGGAGATTCTCTGAGGAATTCCCATTCATGTGAACCCAATCTTGAGCTCCAAATCCTACCCAATCTCTCATGCGAATGCATGAGAGATTTGGGTCTTTTCGACCTTCCAAGTCCGACGAGGTTGCTACAAGGCCCTCTACTTGAGACTATAAAAGGGACCCCAGATCCTCCCATTAATCTTCAGCTTGGTTTAGCCAGAGATAACCCGCAATTTCCTCTTTTCTCCTTCGGCCAAACTCCCAGCGAGCTCCGGTGACCTCTATCTCCTCTCGTCGCTCTGCCACAATACCAGTGGCAGAGTTGCCTTTGCCTCCGTCATCCGCATCGTGCCATACCTGCGCACGCGCCTGCCTCCTTCTCGTCATCGCCATCCTCCTCTACTGGGACCTTCGTCTCAAGCGACGGCAGGTACGAGCCATCCACCATCCCCTCTCCTTTCATCCTTAAATTAGGTCAGATACTTTCTCCCTCTCTTCTCTTTATTTTCCCCCTCTATTTCTATTTTCACCCCTCGACGCTCACAGACCACAACCATCTTCTCCACCTCCGGTAGACCACCGGCGAGGTGCTTCCGTCATTCCACGCACCCATCCACGTCGCCAAACACCTCAGAAGCTCTACCACATTCCATTGATCACTTTCCCCCTCTCCATTGACCACCACACGCTACATATTCTTCCCCCGAACAAACCCAACTCCATGGCCACAGGGTGACCTAGGAATGCATGCCCAGGCCGCCCCACGCCACGCCGACCACCAAGACACCTTCGCGGTGCCACAGTGAAGCCTCCTGCATGTTTTGATGAGGCCACAAGGCCGTGTTGCTTGAATGAAGTTTCTGACCTCCATCGCCATTGAAGCAGACGTGAAGCTTGCTTGCCAACTCGAACCAGGTAGCCTCGCTTTAGGCATCCAGGTCTAGGTGACACGGATTTGTATCACACACACTGTCAGCCATGAGATTGGCTTTGGACACCCTTGCGGCTACAGCAATTAAGCAGGACCCCTGCGGGCGTGCGCGAGGGAGCAGGTGGGACATTTAGTCCCACCTCGGTTGTTTTCAAGCGGAAGGTGTGGTATAAGATGCAAAAGTGTCAGGGGCTTATCGCCTCCTGACATGGGGTGAGGTCCCACTCTCCCCACCACACCTCATCCGCGCCCCATGCTCTGCGGACTTGGTATCCTGACTCGATTACCTGTGCACTCCTCACGCACCACCCACACCGGTGCATCTGGTCCCGGGCGCACTAACCCCACCCATTTACCCGAGAAAGTCTCTGGGTGCGCGAGAGCAAGAGAGAGAGTTCGCGGGGGGGGGGGGGGGGGGTAGAGGTAGGTTTTGCACTTGCAGGTAAAAGAAGAAGAAAGAGGAATCTGAAGGAGAATCTAAGGAAGGAAGGAGAAGGCACGGCTGAAGAGAAGGCAAAGCTGAAGAGAAGCTGAAGTAGGAAGGAAGAAGAAGAGCTGAAGGCCAGAGCATATAGAAAGAAGACAAAGGCCACGGTAGAGAGGAAGAAGAAGGAAGCTGAAGGAGAAGTAAGAGAAGAAAGAAAGAAGGAGAAGAGCCAGAAAAGAAAGAAGAGAAAGCCAAGGCAAAAACAAAGAAGAAAGAAGACAAAGAGAAGAACAAGCCAAAGAAAGAAGAAAAAGAAGAATCAAATACTTTTTAAGACATTTTATTGTCCAATTCTTCCCAAGTTCTCTTTTATATGTTTTCTAGCTACATTTTATTATCCATATACTCATGCTTAACATTCTGAATTGTATTTTGAGTAATTTTATGTGTTCAAATTGCATCTATTATTGAGATTAGTGCATGAATTCCATCTACTCCCTGTGTTCGACCTCGGACTTAAACTTCGAGTAATAAAATTTATTTATTTTCAAAGTGATTTAAACTATACTACGACACATTTATTTTAAACTCGATTTCGCTTCTATAAACAGGCTCCCAAGGTCAAACCAATTGAGGTCTCAATGACCTCATTCCTCACAAACACCAGCCAACCCCTAGGTTGGTGCAGCCAACCGGATAAGTCTAAGGCCCTATCAAATAAAATGGTCGTTATGATTAGATGACCGAATTTTTTCGTTTGGGTTCAAATTCCTGAAGAAAAAATTGTTGAGAACTGACTGAAAGTGATTCCCACATCTCAAGCTAACTCGGCCAGTCTGTGTACGAGGGGACTAAGGGGAAGGTTCTTCCTTCGGCTTGTGCCTCCAACTCCGTTGACCCCTGAGCCACGATCGTTTGACTCTACTCCACAGCCTTAGTCACCAGGTTTGGCCAAAGAGGATGAAAACACCCAGTAGTATGACAACGAATTTGGGTTGATTTCGTATTTTTAAAATTTATTTTAACCCTTTTTTTTTCTTCACTAGGGTTTAGGGTAAGTGGCCCGCATGGTGACCAGGCTCACCGGCTAAACACTAGACTTAGCTAAGTCTAGGTTAGCCCAAACGAGTGGTCTCTAGACTGTAACCCTGAAGGTGTAACCTAGGGTTCATGCAATTCTAGGGTTTTTTTCCTTCTTTTCAACAGACCACAAGAATAAAAATAATTCTCCGAGCAAAATTGGAATCCAAATAAGTTAAAATTTGGAAAGAAGATTCCTTTTTCAATTATAATTTTAAGGATATTTTTTTATAATTTTTACTATTTCAACCAAATTTATAGGGATTTTTAACTGTCAAGGGGTCAGATCTAGAATTTTTACCTCGGTCAATTTTTTGTTTTGAAACAGTACCAAATGATTTTCGAAAATTCAGGACAAATATGAAAAATAGAGCTAATGAGATCATATTTTAAACCTCACCATTTTTAGTCAAAACAGATTCGCGGATTACTCGGAATTGATTTTTGAATTTTAAAAAATTTCAAATCTGGGTTAGTTTGACCCAATTGTACTTCGCGAATTTTAAAAAATTTGTACTTAGAATTTTTCAAATAAATAGTCTTGTATGAAATATGGTTTGAAAATGAATTACTTACCCAAATTTAAGAATTTTTCACTTACTAAATTTTTCACAAATTAATTTTTAAATTAGAAAATGAAGTCTGACCGACTTTCCGCAGGTGGTGGAAAAGCTTTTTAAAAAGTGTTTGAAATTCAAATCACTTTCCACCAAAAAATGATTTTTTTTCTTTTTTTTTCAAATGTTTTCTTTTCAAAAAATTTTGAATTTTTTTTGGAGGGAACAACTTTTTCAAATTTTTTCTCTTTTTTTTCAAACAAATTAACCTAAGATTCAAATAGAAACCTAATCTAACAACCTAAAGAAATTTTTTTCTTTTTTGAAAATATGTCGATTTTCTTTTAAAAAAGAAATTTCTCGCAAGAAAGGAAATCTAACCTAAGGTTCAGACAAAAATCCTAAGCTAAGAGAGAGATGTGCACCTGCAATTTTTTTTCTCAGCGCTGGATGTGTGCGCAGATCTCTTCTTTCCTGCACATCCAAAAACAAGCAGAGGAACATTTGTTACTAAAAGCTTTAGATTGAAAATCAATTGCGTTGCCTCCCCGGCAACGGCGCCATTTGACGGTAAAGGTTATCGTGTGTTTTGAAAATGATGTCGTAGCTTGTAGTATAGTCGCGAAATTCGTTCGTCAAAAAATAATTTAGAAAATAACGAGACTTGGAGTCCAGACCATTCGTCTCTAGGAGTCGTTTAGGAAATGAAAATTAATTTCGATCTCGCTCGCTCTACTTGCTTAAAAACTGATGCCAATTTATGATTATGTACATATTCATACACAACATGCTGCTGCAGTAGAAATATAAAATGAACGCAACCAACTAATTATCTCAAGAAAGATATTTCAATCAAGCACATGGTGATTTTCACACAAAGATATAAAGATATATAAAAAGATGATTTCATTGATTGCATCAGAGTTACAAAGAACAGTTAGAGGAAAGCTTGGTACAGGAAAGCTTGAAATAACTACTGGCTACAAGAAAATGACTACATACATGAATCTATGGGAGGATTATGCATGCATCATTGGGGAAGAATATGGAGCTACACTACTAAGTAGTAACAAAGCAGTAAATCTACGAAGAACTATCTACTTAGCTAACAGAATTAAGGGCATTCGGAGGTGG
Source organism: Thalassia testudinum (assembly GCA_037157565.1). NCBI lineage: Eukaryota > Viridiplantae > Streptophyta > Magnoliopsida > Alismatales > Hydrocharitaceae > Thalassia > Thalassia testudinum. The sequence continues at coordinate 143,739,120 of JAZHRO010000036.1, forward strand.
GCTCCGATGGCCTTTGACTTGGTTGAGAGGAGGAGGGGCGGCCAATGGGGGTTAGGTTGGCCCTTGGAGAGGTAAGGAGGAGGTGATCCAAGATCTTGGTGTGGAGGTGGTGATGGCCATAGTGGGAGCTCGTGGAGATGGATTAATGTAAGGTGGAGGTGAAATGAAGGCCAAGAGTGAATGGGTGCAAATGGCCACCCCTTAGGTCTTTTTATAGTTCTAAGGGAGACTCTCTAGAGAAGTGTGGAACTCTCCAGAGAGAGATCCAAGTGTGGCCGTCCAAGGGAGAGAGAATGTGGTTCTTAGATCCACCAAAAGTGGATCTAAGAGAAGACCCATCCTTGGTTGCTATATTTGGCAACCAAGGTGGCGCCACCTTTGGAAGGACCTAGAATACTCTAGGTGGTGTGGGAGTGCATGAATGGGTGTGTGTGTGTGTGGCCATGACCTAGGTGGCTAAGTGGTTTAGGTTAGGTCCTAAGGGGTTTGGGTTAGTGTAGGTCTCAAATTAGGGTTGCAAACCCTAATTGCTAATGGGAAAGTGCAATTAAACTTAACATAAGTTTAATTGAGTGAGTGTGAACTTAATTGAGAGTGAAATAACTCAATTAGCTTGGGTTTAGGTCAATTGGACTCTCACTGAGTCCAATTGGACTTGTGTGGGTTGAGATCTAAGCTCAATTGGACTCTATGAGTCCAATTGACTAGGAAATGGTAATTAACTGTGATCCAAGTCCATTGGGCTTAATGAGAACCTAATTAGGTTCTTAGGAAGGTCTAGAGGTGGTGTACTAGGGTTAGGGTACCTTAATTTAGGTTCCTAAGGGGTTGAAATTGGGTTTAGGGACTTAGGAACTCAAGATCAAGGCTTAAATTCCAAAACAGGAACTGGAGAACTGTTCTAGACATCCAATAATAGTATCAGAAGACTTATACTCAAAAATTAGAAGTCCAGAGTTATTGTTTGGACGTCCAATCAGAGTCAGGAGGGATTCAGGGTTCTATCTTGGGTATTCTGAAGAAATTGGATGTCTGACCAAGTGTCTGGACATCCAATAATACTGCAGACATGGGTTTAAGGTGTGCGGGTTGTGGCTAAGGGTCCTGGACATCCAATAACCTATCTATACGTCCAGATAAGGGCTAGAACTAGGGTTTTAAGGCTTCCTAGGCTATGGTGACCTAATCTAAGGATGGTTAAGGCTTGGGGAGGCTTCTAGGGCTGCCCTAGGGCTAGGATTGAACCTAAGTTCTTCATAATTTAACAAATTTACTTCACTTAATAGAATAGCATCCCGCAACCCTTTACATTATTTCTCTACTACATTTTATTCTAATCTTCAGGTCCAGCTTCAGATCCAACTTCAGATTCAGCTCCTGAGCTTCTTATTACCTGTAATTTATATAATGCACTTAATTAGTACCTTATATCATCATTTCATGCATAGCTAAAGGAAGGTAGTAAGGATGCACTTATGCATGCATGAATTACACTAGCTTATGCTAAGTTCTAGCCAAATTTGGGTCAATTTAGACCTATGATTGCTATGCAATCAACAATTACGAAGAATTTGTTGGAAACCTGAATCCCAAATGACCATAAAAGAGAAGATGATCGAGGCTGCTTCTAGATATTATGATGAATATTACAAAACCTCTGATCCATCTAGGCACATTCACGTTAATGTTTAAAAAACAACTCACATTATAAGCCATGTTGGAATGATTTGGACCCAAATGACACAAGGTTCAACCCGAGATGATCTCTTACTGGAATATCTTGAATTGAGGAAATTACATAGCAATGAGTATCTATAATGTTGGTCAAATCCCCTACTTTTGGAAAAACATCAAGGCCTCATGGAGAAACGTGGAAAATTACTGAATACGGTGTATGAAGCCTTTGATAAAAAATACCCAGATATACCCTCAAAAACTGATCAAACATCTTGGAAAACATTAGGGATCAATATGATTTCCCAAAACCAGAGTTTGAGAATAGAGGTTGTTATGGACCCCCAACCCAAATGGAATCAGATTCAAACTTCATCACGATTGACATGCCTGAGGGTTGGGAGGACCCAATTACAGGTGATCCTGATTTTGAATCAGCCTTAGAGATCCTTGAAGCTGGTCCATCAAGCCTAGATTCCCCAAACACTTGTAATGATATGCCTGAATCATAACTTCTCGAGCATGTAATTCCTGAGCCTTATCCTATTAAGGAAATTCTCAAGAATGATTCTGACGTCCTAATAGAACCTAAACTAGATTCTAGTGATCCAATTCCTACCTTTGACCTAGAATCTAGATTAGAACCTATTTAGGATAATCATAAGGCCTAATATGAAGAGAATCAAATTTTGGATTTGTACTATAATTCAGGTCCTATGTTTGATGATTACACCTCTCCAACCTCCTTAGAAATATGAATTGATTTTTCAAAAGTCAAACCAATCTGTGATATAGAGAACAAGGAGTTGGAAGAGTTGGGATTCAATTGGGTCTATCCTAGGAGCCAAGAACGTGAACCTATGCCTAATAAGGACACCTCTTTGATCTCAGAATCCGAAATTAATTTAGATCCAAGTCAGGTTGTTGATTCTACACAACATGATTCATTCTATAATGGAAATCCCAATCTGGAATCAGGTTAAAAAACTGATCTTCGTAAATTCTCCGATGATTTCGAATCTTACTCTGATTTTGGAGAACCGTTGTTTCTTGATAATTATGAACCAATTTACGACCTCAGCGTCCATGATCCGTTCATTGATTCTGATGCTAAGGCCAATGATTTGGACCTCAAAGAAGCCACACTTTCTTATCCACATATAGAGCCTTCCAAAACCTGTTCCTAACCTCGACCTGCCACCGGAATTAACTTCTACTTTGATTCACCTCTCTGTGATCTGGTTGCACATAATTCTTCTCTATCTTTTGATCATGTTTCAGACATTGATCAGACTGTTAATCACTTATTCTTTTCAGATCCTATCAGTAGGGTTCCTACATCCTCCATAGAGCCATTTTCTTTTAAGGATCCCTACTTTGATTAGGCTGAACCAACATAGGCAAACCCACAATCTGCCTTTCTACATCTCTTTGATCCTCAAAGTATCTGGTGGGCTCCATATCATTGATTCATATCTATCAACCCACCAAACTAATTGGATTTGGGCTTCATCATCAGCCTGCTGATTTAAACAAGCATGTGGTTGGACCAACCAGGCTATTGATCAAGGTGCATGTTCTACAAAATTCCTCTAATTTGACCACCCCTTCTCCTTGACCACCTTCTATTCGACTGAAGGCATTGAATTTAGTACTTAATGGGAGGCAACCCATCATTCCAAAAACTCGAGAGCCTTCTGATCATCTTTTGAGCTACACTCCTACTTCACTCTCAAGTTCAACTTTAGAACAACTGACTCCACCTTTGGTACCTATATCAAAGTTCGAAATCGTTCGCAACAGTCATCCTGACCCATTCACCCACCCTTTGATATTGTTCTAATCCTTGAACTAAACTGAATTTGTACCCCCCTAGTTTACAATGAGGACATTGCAAAACTTAGGCATGGGGGGGTGTTAAAGTGCAAACATATGGAAACTCAATTCTTTGAGGGGTTCTCACACAAAAAAATATATATTCAAAAAATTGATAAAAAATAAATAATCGAAAAAGAAAAAAATTGGAGAAAGGGGAGAGAAATTTTGTGAGCTAAATTGCAAACCTTTCTTGAGGAGGAAAAGAAGAGATTCAAATGACAAAAAGGAGCAAAAATCAAGAACAAAAATGATAGTCATTAGCAGTTGATTGTGGAAGTTACTTAAGTTTTGGACCTAATCAAAAGAAAAAATCAAGTCCTGAAATGACAAAGAGACAAGGAGATTTGCATGAGTACCGACCTTAGGCCTCTTGGATCTATTTTAGGGTTTAAACACTCACGTGTTTGCTAAGATCCGGATTAATCCTCAAGAGGTTAAGGAAAGTGCCAAGCTTATATAGTAGGTCTAAGACTTAGGGATTATTCAGCCCCATTGTTTGCCCTTTGGTTTGCAGGACTTGGTAACTTAAGCACCCAAAATCATACACTAAGTTTGGTGCAGTGCTCTTAATAAAGAAAAATCTGCCAAAAGTGTCCTATTTTGAAAAACCATCTCGAAGATCTAGCTTAGGAGCAGCTCAACAACACAAGTTGATTAGACGAGTTCCGAGCGCGGAGAGGTGGAAAATTCCTATCGAAGATGCATAATAACATATCGTCTCCTTGATACTTGTCTCTTAGGATATCTAAATATCCTACTGGAGGCATGTAAACACCTTGTGCTAGTTCAAGTGCCATGGGTAGGATTATCCCAAAATGTCGATTACCAGGGCCTGAATTTAGCTACAGAATGTCATGGGCGGCACTATCGTGAAGTGTCAAAAGCCAAGAGTTCTAGGGGTTGCCACGAGTGGTGTTATCCCGAAGCATCGAAAGCCAGGGACCCTTTGAGGATTGATGGTGGGGAGAAGGAATCTGATACAAACCATGTTTAGGGCCAATTTAAGGCTGAATCTAGGGAAATCTAAAAAGAAAAGAGAGAAAACTCTCCAAATAAAAATCCTTCTATCTCTCTCTTATAAAAAATGTACTGGCAAACTAAACCAAGACATGCTATGTCTATGATGAGAACCTTATCATGAACCATAACTAGCACAATTTAATCCAAATAAGTGTGAAAAAGCTCCTACAAAACTAAAGAGAGGCTTAACTCAGAGAATTCTGAGTTAAAGAATGAGACAAATCATAAGGGGTAAAACTGCAATTTCACCAATGCAGTGCGCAAACAGGGTAATTAAGGGTCTAAAAGAAGGTCAAATGAGATCAATAAGAAGGGAAGTGGGATGATCTGATCTGAAAAGGGTTATAGCAACTTCTAGGAATTAAATGACATTCTGTAACCCTAAAATAAACCCTCTTTAATTCATGAGGTTCGAGGCAGGATAAAAATCAACTACACCCTCTAAAATTCATGGAAAAATATTCCCTATGGTTTAGGACCTTCAATTTGGCCTTTGCAACCTATTTTGACCTAAAATGAGAACCATGCCCAATTTATGACTTAATTTGGGTTTTTGCACAAATTGATCGATCAAACATGGTCCAACCTAAAATCAAATTTCACCATTAAAATCCTTAGGTTCAAATTAGGCTGGTATAAAAATTTGGGCCTAAGAAAAGACCATCTTGACCGACTTTACAAATTTGTCCTCTTAAATTACTTTTTGACCCTTATCTTTTGAAACCCTTGCAAATGGCCCCCTAACTTTCTCATCGTTCTTGGCAGAATGGTCCTCCCTGCCATTTCTACGTAGCGCCATACCTCTGACGACCTTGCGCGGAGGATGGCGCCGCTCAATGTAAGGCGCCCGTCCTCAGGAACGAGTGTGGGGTTCCCTACGTCGTCCTCTGTCGCAGGGACCCTCCCCTGACCTCTGCAACCAGCCATGCCTCTCGTGCGAATGCACGAAAGGCATGGGTGTCCATTTCCGGCCATCTCCGGCGAGCACGGCACGTCGCCCCCTCGGTCCTCGCTCCTCGCTAGTGCCTTTATAAGGAGCGGCAGTGTCTGCCGTCTCCTTCAAGCTAGTTTTGGCCGAGAGAAACCCTAGATTTTGTCTCTCCCCTCTTCGATCAGGCAGCCCAAGCTTCCGGCGATCCTCCCTCCACCTCCTCGTCGCTCTGCTGCCATACCTACAGCAGAGCCTACTCTACCCCGTCTTCCCACGCCACGCCGCACCAGCTGGCGTCCTCAGATCTCCTCCTCGTCGCCGATAACCCCCTCCTAGGCACCTTCGTCCCCAGCTCCGGCAGGCACGAGCCGGACGCCTTCCTCTCCCTCTTCGTCGACTAAGTAGGTAGGAACCTGCCCCTTACCCTCCTCTCTCTTTTCCCTTATTTAATTAGCATTTCAGACCCCTCGACTGCCACTTCCACCCCCATCTGCCCCATCTTTGGTCGCCATCTACTACGCTAGCAAAACATTTGACGAGGCTCAGCGTAACTATACAATTACGGAGAAAGAGCTGCTAGCAGTAGTATTTGCCCTTGAAAATTTTCGATCTTATCTCCTGGGGTCCCACGTCGTCATCTACTCGGATCACACGGCTGTGAGGCATCTCCTTGCCAAGAAGGATGTCAAGCCCCGACTAATCCAATGGATCTTGCTGTTGCAAGAATTCGACCTCAAGATTCGCGACAAGGCGGGAAGACAAAATGTGGTAGCTGACCATTTGTCTCGCCTTCCTTCTGAGATCATCAACCCTTCTGGACCCATCACGGAGCATTTCCCTGATGAGCACCTACTGACTATTGGTACTAGACTTCCATGGTTTGCTAATATAGTAAACTACTTGACATCTCATCAGATCCCGTCTGATTGGCCGAAGGCTAAGAAAGACAAATTGCACTCTGATGCCAAGTATTACATTTGGGAAGATCCGTACCTCTTCCGCATAGGTGCTGACCAAATCATCCGGCGATGTGTCCCGGAAGGTGAAATCAATGATATTCTCTCCTGCCATGACCAGGCATGCGGTGGCCACTTCTTGGGCACAAAACCGCATCAAAAATCCTCCAGTGTGACTTTTATTGGCCCACTTTATTCAAGGATGCATACAATCACTGCAAAGCATGCAGTCGTTGCCAAACTTTGGCAACATGAGCCATCACGACATGATGCCTTTGCAGTCGATTCTCGTATGTGAAATCTTTGATATTTGGGGGATTGATTTATGGGCCCCTTTCCTGTTTCGGATGGCTTCGAGTACATTCTGCTAGCTGTGAACTACGTGTCCAAATGGATCGAAGACATACCGACCCGAACCTATGATCATAAAATCGTTATCAAATTCATTCATCACAATATCTTCTCACGGTTCGGGATTCCTTGTGCAATCATCTCTGACGGGGGGACCCATTTTACGAACGCTCAGTTTAGGTCACTGATGACCAAATACGGGGTGTCTCATCGAATCTCCACTCCTTATCACTCCCAGACTAATGGTCTAGCTGAGCTATCAAATCGGGAGATCAAGAAAATCCTGTAGGTCACTGTTCGGCCTGACAGGAAGGACTGGTTGTCCCGACTTCCGGAAGCTTTATGGGCTTATAGGATCGCCCACAAAACCCAATTAGGCATGTCTCCTTTTAGATTGATTTACGGGAAGGCGTGTCACCTTCCTGTCGAACTAGAGCACAAAGCCTATTAAGCAGTTGAGCTGTAATTTAGATCTTTCTAAGGCTGGAACCCACAGAAAGCTTCATATAAGCGAGATCGATGAGTTACGCCTTGATGCGTACGAGAACTCGTGAATCTACAAAGAGCGGGTTAAAGCCTTCCATGACAAGCACATATCTAGAAAGATCTTTCATCCTGGTCAGAAGGTCCTACTCTTTGATGCCCGACTAAAACTCTTCCCTGGGAAACTGCGATCCAAGTGGGTCCGACCATACCTTGTCCGACAAGTTTTTGGAAATGGAGCCGTCGAAATCAGTCCACTCAGCCATGATTCCGAACCTTCATCGTGAACGGTTAGAGACTCAAACGGTTCATTGATGTAACCTCTACAGATTTGGTCGAATCATCATTTATCCTCCATTTTCCCTGAGCATACTACGCCCAGCCGATGGCGTAAAACTCAGCGCTCAACGGGACACGACCCGTCATTTTTTTTGAAAAAACCCAAAACCTTTTCTGACACCTCTTCGCACTTAAGGTTCACCCTTTAGGACAGCCGACTCCACCTCAGGTGCTTTCATATGAGATTAGAAATCATTCGCAACAGTCACCCTGACCCATTCACTCATCAAAACATCTGTCCTAATGTATGAACTAAGTTAAATGAAAACCCTCATAAGTGATAATGAGGACATTGCAAACCTTAGGCATGGGGGGGGGGTATGAAAGTGCAAAACTTATAAGAAAAGGCTTTAAACAAAAAACTTCACATATGCCAAAAACACCATAAAAAAAATGATGAGAGGAGGAAAGAAATTTTGTGGACTCTACAAAGGAGGAGGAGAAAAAGAACAAAATGATCAAAATAAGGAGCACAAAATGATCAAAAGAAGGAGCACAAAATGAAAGAAAAGAGATAGTCATTAGTAAGAAATTAAGGAGTTAACCTAAGTTCTAGACCTCATTCAGGAAAAGAAATGGAAAGTGCACAGTGAGATTAGTAAGAACGCAAACCTTAGGCATTCTTGAATAGACTCTTAGTACCCATTAAGATCTAGACATTCCTCAAGAGGTTGAGGAAAATGAAAAGCTTAAGTATTAGGTGTAACGACCCGACTCCCGAGTCCCTACGAGACACGAGAACCGGACCGACTCGACTAATCCCAAGACCTAGTCGTCCAACGAGGAAGTAACCAAAAGAGCAGTAAAATAAACCACATTCTGCATGAATATAACTAACAGTAAGAAAGTACAGCAGTAAGGAAAGAAACTACTACAATAGATACCACCACAACAGTAGAACAACATTTATCATATAACATGAACTGCAGGTAAAGAAAGTACAGCGAAAACAAGAACTACTCACTATAACAGAAACAAAAGAGGTACAAAAGACTGTGGTAAACTCTACTGCACCCTACTCGGCCCAGCGTCCTCTGCTGCCGCTAACCCCGGCTGCTCAACACCTGGTCCTGAAAAAGGTAACGAGTGTAACACGTCAGCAAAACGCTGAGTAGAGTGGCAACTAAAACTAAAGACAACAGTAGAGTGTACAGTAGCTGTTATGTTCTATTACTTTCTTTATTTACATCTTTCAATTGTCTCACTATTTCATTTATTTCTCAGATCTTTTACTTGATCTCGAATGTTCCTCGTGGGAACGATCCTGATTGCAGTCTTTTCCAAAAAGTAGAAGTAGCACGTGGTGCTCTCCTGGCCGGGAGAGTCCCCCGTGGTGATCCTACCCTCAGTCAACCACCCCAAAGTCACTGACAGACGTAACGGTGACTACGGCACGCGCGATAAACGCACAGGTAGCTAACCCGTACTGGCACGCGGTCAGTCGTTTCCGTTAACGGGTGCGCCCAAAGCACAGCACGGAACCAGTACAGGGCAGAGCCCTCTCAGTAATAGGGGTCCAACCCCTCCACAGTAACCAAACCGGGGCCTTGCCCCTCCACAGTCCGCGCACCCTCGCCTGACTACCCTGGTTTGCCCTAGTGGGCCTAACAAGTCGGTGAAGGAGGCTAGCAGAACCCCGGGGCCCGTGGGGTAGCTAGTACTCTCCTAACACTAGTAGATCTCCTTGGTACTACGTACACGAGGGCCAGCAAGTCGGTACAGAGCGGCCAATCCTAACCCCGGGTCCCTGGGGTGCTGGCCCCACTCTGCACTAAACAGGTACAGGTACTTCCCTTGGTACTGCGTACCCAAGAGATAGTACAAACTACATCTCAGTTCCATTCCTTCCCCTTTCCAGGAGTTCCACTCCTAATTCCCCGTAGGGTTCCATCCTTTTAACTCAAACATCCAGGTGTCACTTTCCAGTTTCACGTTCTTACGACCCATGATCTCATTCATGTTTCTTTATTTGCAACAGGCAGCTGTTAATTCAATTTACAGGCAGCTTTATATTCCTTTCCATTTTTTCCAAGACTGCAGTATTATACATTCCACTAGTTTTTCCATCCTAGGATTCATGCTACATCCTAGGATCTAGCATACAACTAGTTTTCCAGCCCTAGGATTCATGCATCACCTAGGAGCTATCATTCCATACATTTCTCATTCCTAGGATTCATGCAATGTCCTAGATTCTAGTTATGGTTCCATACTTTAACAGATTTTAATAATAAACTTAAGCCACTCTACCAGGTACAACGGGAGTAATGGGGGCGTGATCGGGAATCCCGCGTGCCTCCGCGACTCCCAAGACTGCAACTGAACGAGGTCCTATCACAAGGATCAAACACAAGGAGTGTCTCAAAACAGTGTATAGCTACTGTAGACGGGTAGAGGAATTAATTCTGAAAAGAATGCAACTCGAATTGCGGAAAACGGAGCCCGAACGGGCCCTAAACGGGTCGAAAAAGACGATACTGTGCAAAATCAGACATCTGGAACTTCTTCCAGACGTCTTAAAAAGTGGATCAGAGAATTACCTGATCAGCGTGGTTTCCCAGACGTCCAGAAGTCTGCGGGGACGTCTGGCCTAGCTCCCAGACGTCCGATGGTCACCCTGGACGTCTGGAGGTCACTCAAGCCGTCTGGTACAACTTCCAGACGTCTGATTCGCAAAGGATGGCGAGTCAGCGAGCCTGTGCACAGCCAACTCCCTCCCTCAGTACGGTCAGTCGACAGGAAGGAAGAAGAAAGCGGAATAGTCACCTTTCAGACGTCTGTATGAGCTTCCAGACGTCTCCCTCGCCGTCTGGCTATCAACCCAGACGTATGATTTTGGAAATTTTTTCCAGAATCAGGGCGCTACTCGTCCTCCGCTCGCGACGCCGCCCGCGTCGCACCTCGCGCGTCTGTTGCTCAGACCGCAGCAGGTCCCTCTCCGCGTTGTTCTACGCCCCCTGCGCCCTCCGCCAGCCGGCCAAGCCGCTCCGGCGAGCTCGCCCTCAAGGCAGAGCTCTACCCTCGCACGCCGCACCTCCTCCGCGCTCATTGCGGCCTCCGCTGCCGCCCTCGCGCTCCCTCACTCTCGTGCACAGGAAGGAGAAGAGGAAGGGGACGGTGGAGACGACAGGAGGGGAGGCGTGGCCTTTTAAGGCCGCGCGAGGAGGAGGGAGAGAGTGCGCGGCAGGTCTGCAGCCGCAGAGAGAGAGGGAAAAAGAGACAGAGAGGAATCGCGGGTCTGCGCGCACAGGCGCGCAGACGAATCTCTCGTGCGAAAAATAACTATTTTCCAAACGTCTGGAAAGTATCCCAGACGTCTGGTCAGACGTCTGGATGTGATCCCAGACATCTGGTCCGACATCTGGGCCACCTCACAGACGTCTTAAAAGACGTCTGTGGCACGCGTTCATAACAATATAACAAACTCAAAGGAAGTTTCGTCCTTGAAACTTGCGCCAACTAGGGTGCGGGAAAAGATGTCCAAATAACCATAACAAACTCAAAGAGGACCGAAGCCGGTCCGAAAAGACGTACCCGCGAAAAGCTCCGGGTACCGCTCCTGCATTACCACCTCAGGCTCCCAGGTAGCCTCCTCGTATCGCTGGCTCCTCCACAAAACCTTTACCAGGGGTACTTGCTTTCGTCTCAAACTGCGGATGGCTCGGTCTAGGATCTGCACTGGCCGCTCGGGGTAGGTCAGGTCGTCGCTCACCTCGACGCTCTCGTGACTCAGTACGTGACTGGAATCGGCTACGTACTTCCTGAGGTTGGACACGTGGAACACGTCGTGCACACCAGAAAGCTGCGGGGGAAGGGCAAGTCTATAAGCAACGGGTCCAACCCGCTCCAGGACCTCAAAGGGCCCTATGAACCTCGGCGCTAGCTTCCCTCTCACCCCAAACCGCTGTAAGCCCTTCATGGGCGAAACACGAAGGAAGACGTGGTCCCCAACCTCAAACTGCACCTCTCTGCGTCTCTGATCCGCATAGCTCTTCTGTCTGCTCCTGACAGTGCGGAGTTGTCTGTGGATCTGCTCAACTACCTCCTGACTCTGCCGGATCAACCTGGGGCCAACCTCCCACTTGGTCCCCACCTCAACCCAACTCAAGGGTGCCGTACACTTTCGTCCGAACAGAGCCTCGTAGGGAGCCATGCCGATGCTCGAGTGATAACTATTGTTGTATGCAAACTCCACCAGGGGCAGGTGCTCCTCCCAAGAGCCCCTCCAGTCCAGTACAAAGGCACGCAAAAGGTCCTCAAGTGTCTGTATCGTGCGCTCAGACTGTCCGTCCGTCTGGGGGTGGTAAGCCCTGCTAAACCTCAACCTCGTCCACAAAGCCTGCTGAAACTCAGCCCAAAACTGGGACATAAAGCGGGCATCCCGGTCGGACACGATCTCCCACGGAACTCCGTGTAGTCGTACCACATCACGGATATACCTCTCTGCCAACTGTGCTGGTCCCAAAGTGACTCGGATCGGCAAGAATCGCGCCGTCTTCGTCAATCTATCCACTATTACCCAGACTGCGTCGTGTCCCCGCTGGGTAACAGGTAAGCCACCACCAAGTCCATGGTGATGCTTTCCCACTTCCACTCTGGCACTGGAAGCGGCTAAAGCGGCCCTGCAGGCCTCAGATGCTCGGCTTTCACCTGCTGGCACACTAAGCACTGCTGCACGAACTCACCCACATCCCGCTTCATCCCTCTCCACCAAAACTCGCGTCTCAAGTAGTGGTACATTTTCGTGTTTTCGGGATGTATGGTGAATCTGGAACCGTGTGCCTCAGTCAGGAGCTCTCTCAACAGCTCCTCGTCTCTGGGAACGCACAACCGTCCCCTCAAACGTAGCACCTGATCTGTGAAAGAGAAGTCCCCAGGGTCACCTGACAGTACTCTATCGCGCAAAGACTGCAAGTACGGATCGGCCATCTGTCCTGTGATGATACGGTCTATCAGCCCTGGCCTGGTCTACCGTGTCACTGTTACGTCTGTCAGTGACCTTGGGGTGGTTGACTGAGGGTAGGATCACCACAGGGGACTCTCCCGGCCAGGAGAGCACCACGTGCTACTTCTACTTTTTGGAAAAAACTGCAATCAAGATCGTTCCCACGAGGAACATTCGAGATCAAGAAAAAGATCTGGGGAATAAATGAAATAGTGAGACAATTGAAAGATGTGAATAAAGAAAGTAATAGAACATAATAGCTACTGTACACTCTACTGTTGTCCTTAGTTTTAGTTGCCACTCTACTCAGCATTTTGCTGACGTGTTACACTCGTTACCATTTTCAGGACCAGGTGTTGAGCAGCCAGGGTCAGCGGCTGCAGAGGACGCTGGGCCGAGTAGGGTCCAGTAGAGTTACTACTGTCTTTTGTACCTCTTTGTTTCCGTTATAGTGAGTAGTTCTTGTTTCCGCTGTACTTTTCTTTACCTGCAGTCCATGTTATATGATAAATGTTGTTCTACTGTTGTGGTGGTATATACTGTAGTAGTTTCTTTCCTTACTGCTGTACTTTCTTACTGTTAGTTATATTCATGCTGAATGTGGTTTATTTTATTGCTCTTTTGGTTACTTCCTCGTTGGACGACTAGGTCTTGGGATTAGTCGAGTCGGTCCAGTTCTCGTGTCTCGTAGGGACTCGGGAACCGGGTCGTTACAAGATGGTATCAGAGCAAGGTCGTCCCGAGAAGTGAATCAACTGACTGGAAAATAACCAATTCACATGTCTATAACTAGAGTAGCCACCACAACATATCTCTTGACATGAGCTCTTAGAAGTTTTGTTAGGTACCGTCTGTAGTAACCTGCCAGTCCCAGGAAACTGCGAATCTCAGTGACTGAACGCGGTCTCTCCCACCTGAGCACTGCCTCGACCTTGGCGGGGTCCACCGCCAGGCCGTTACCAGAGATCACATGACCCAAGAAGGTCACCTCCCTCAACCAGAACTCGCACTTGCTGTATTTGGCGTATAGCCTGCGTCGTCTCAGAGTGTCCAGAACCATCCGCAAGTGCTATCCGTGCTGCGTCCGATCTCTAGAATAGATGAGTACATCATCTATGAAAACCACCACAAACTGGTCCAAGTACGGTCTAAACACCCGGTTCATCAGGTCCATGAAAGCAGCGGGGGTATTGGTCAGCCCAAACGGCATGACCAAAAACTCGTAGTGTCCGTACCGGGTGCGGAAAGTTATCTTGGAGACGTCGGTCTCCCTGATCCTCAACTGGTGGTATCCAGACCTCAAGTCTATCTAGGAAAACATCGTGGCACCCCGCAACTGGTCAAACAAATTGTCGATCCTCGGAAGCGGATATCTGTTCTTGATGGTGACCCTATTCAGCTGTCGGTAGTCCACACAAAGGCGTAGGGTCCCATCCTTCTTCACAAACAGTACCGGGGCTCCCCAGGGAGACGCACTGGGCCTCACGAAACCTTTCTCCAAAAGGTCCTGCAGCTGAGACTTGAGCTCTCGCAGCTCAAGCGGTGCCATCCTATATGGCACGGTGGAGATGGGGCTAGTCCCTGGTACTAGTGAGATCTCAAACTCGATCTCACGCTCGGGCGGTAGTCCTGGTAACTTGTTTGGAAACACGTCAGGGTACTCTCTGACCACCGGGTTACTCTGGAAGTCTGCCACAGGGCTGGGCTCTGCCACCACACAAGCTAGGAAGCCCTCACACCCCTGGCTCAAAAGTCTCGCCGCCCGAAGTGCCGAAATGCACCTGAAACCTCCGTCCACTGGCTGCCCGTGAAACTCGAAAGAAGGCAACTCCGGAATGCAGAAGACAATCTTCCTCTCAAACAGTCCACCAAGGCGTGGTAAGCGGACAGCCAATCCATCCCCAGAATCACTCCAAAGTCCTCCATCTGGATCATAATCAGGTCAGCTGGCAGGTTATGTCCTCCGACGCTAACCTCGCAATCCGTGTACACCTCCTCAGCTACAAACAGCTGACCACTCGGATCTCTGATTACGAACGGATTTTCTAACAGTGTATAATCCTGGTCCAAACTAACTGCGAAACTGGCTGCGACAAACGAGTGCGTAGCGCTGGAATCGAAAAGCGTGTAAATGAGTCTGCCAGAAACTGAAACCATACCTGCTACCACGGATCCCGAAGCTCTGGAGTCCCTGTTTGTTAGGGCGTTGATACGCCCCTCAGCTCTAGGTGCGGACGAAGCAGCCACACTCTGCGTCGGACGAGTAGGTGCTGGCCGGTACCCTCCTCGCGACTGCTGTCCTCCTCCTCGTGCCTGGGAACCGCGGCCTCCTATGCGCCCTCCAGTGCTCTGCACAGGAAGTATCTGCTGACCTCCTGCCCTAGATGGGCAGTCCCTCCTGACGTGGCCCAGCTGGCCACACTGGTAGCAGAGGGAACCCGACTCCCACCCTCAGTGGGTCCCTGCTGTCGACTAGGCGGGGGTCCGGTGCTGGCGACTGGCCCCTGTCGAGGGCCCCCAAAGGCCACTGATGGCCCTACACAACGTGACGGCTCTCCTGTGCAAGCCACGTGTCTCCTTTGAGTTCTCCTAACACGCCTAGTGTGACAGCGGAAATCTTGTTCCACCACCAACTCCCCTGTCGTACGCTCGGAAGGGGGAGGAGGGGGTGGCGATGTGGATGGAAGCTGAAATTCTTCACGAACCACCTCTCAAATTAGTTGGACGAGGTCCGGAGACGGTATGCTCAGGAGAAGAGGAGGGGTAGTATGTACTCCAAGCCCGACACATCTGTCCCTCGGGCCCCGACCTCGGCCGCGCCCACGGCCCACCCTCCTAGTTCCACGACGAGGCATCTCCTACAAGGAGACGCGAAACAAAAGTAATAGAACATAACAGCTACTGTACACTCTACTGTTGTCTTTAGTTTTAGTTGCCACTCTACTCAGCGTTTTGCTGACGTGTTACACTCGTTACCTTTTTCAGGACCAGGTGTTGAGCAGCCAGGGTCAGCAGCTGCAGAGGACGCTGGGCCGAGTAGGGTCCAGTAGAGTTTACCACAGTCTTTTGTACCTCTTTTGTTTCTGTTATAGTGAGTAGTTCTTGTTTCCACTGTACTTTCTTTACCTGCAGTTAATGTTATATGATAAATGTTGTTCTACTGTTGTGGTGGTATCTACTGTAGTAGTTTCTTTCCTTACTGCTGTACTTTCTTACTGTTAGTTATATTCATGCTGAATGTGGTTTATTTTACTGCTCTTTTGGTTACTTCCTCGTTGGACGACTAGGTCTTGGGATTAGTCGAGTCGGTCCGGTTCTCGTGTCTCGTAGGGACTCGGGAGTCGGGTCGTTACAAGATGGTATCAGAGCAAGGTCGTCTCGAGAAGTGAATCAACTGACTGGAAAATAACCAATTCACATGTCTATAACTAGAGTAGCCACCACAACATATCTCTTGACATGAGCTCTTAGAAGTTTTGTTAGGTACCGTCTGATTTTGCACAGTATCGTCTTTTTCGACCCGTTTAGGGCCCGTTCGGGCTCCGTTTTCCGCGATTCGAGTTGCGTTCTTTTCAGAATTAATTCCTCTACCCATCTACAGTAGCTATACACTATTTTGAGACACTCCTTGTGTTTGATCCTTGTGATAGGACCTCGTTCAGTTGCAGTCTTGGGAGTCGCGGAGGCACGCGGGATTCCCGATCACGCCCCCATTACTCCCGTTGTACCTGGTAGAGTGGCTTAAGTTTATTATTAAAATCTGTTAAAGTATGGAACCATAACTAGAATCTAGGACATTGCATGAATCCTAGGAATGAGAAATGTATGGAATGATAGCTCCTAGGTGATGCATGAATCCTAGGGCTGGAAAACTAGTTGTATGCTAGATCCTAGGATGTGGCATGAATCCTAAGATGGAAAAACTAGTGGAATGTATAATACTGCAGTCTTGGAAAAAATGGAAAGGAATATAAAGCTGCCTGTAAATTGAATTAACAGCTGCCTGTTATGAATAAAGAAACATGAATGAGATCATGGGTCGTAAGAACGTGAAACTGGAAAGTGACACCTGGATGTTTGAGTTAAAAGAATGGAACCCTACGGGGAATTAGGAGTGGAACTCCTGGAAAGGGGAAGGAATGGAACTGAGATGTAGTTTGTACTGTCTCTTGGGTACGCAGTACCAAGGGAAGTACCTGTACCTGTTTAGTGCAGAGTGGGGACAGCCACCCCAAGGACCCGGGGTTAGGATTGGCCGCTCTGTACCGACTTGCTGGCCCTTGTGTACGTAGTACCGAGGAGAGCTACTAGTGTTAGGAGAGTACTAGCTACCCCACGGGCCCCGGGGTTTTGCTAGCCTCCTTCACCGACTTGTTAGGCCCACTAGGGCAAACCAGGGTAGTCAGGCGAGGGTGCGCGGACTGTGGAGGGGCAAGGCCCCGGTTTGGTTACTGTGGAGGGGTTGGACCCCTGTTACTGAGAGGGCTCTGCCCTGTACTGGTTTCGTGCTGTGCTTTGGGTGCACCCGTTAACGGAAACGACTGACCGCGTGCCAGTACGGGTTAGCTACCTATGCGTTTATCGCACGTGCCGTAGTCACCGTTATGTCTGTCAGTGACCTTGGGGTGGTTGACTGAGGGTAGGATCACCACGGGGGACTCTCCCGGCCAGGAGAGCACCACGTGCTACTTCTACTTTTTGGAAAAGACTGCAATCAAGATCGTTCCCACGAGGAACATTTGAGATCAAGAAAAAGATCTGGGGAATAAATGAAATAGTGAGACAATTGAAAGACGTGAATAAAGAAAGTAATAGAACATAACAGCTATTGTACACTCTACTGTTGTCCTTAGTTTTAGTTGCCACTCTACTCAGCGTTTTGCTGACGTGTTACACTCGTTACCTTTTTCAGGACCAGGTGTTGAGCAGCCAGGGTCAGCGGCTGCAGAGGACGCTGGGCCGAGTAGGTCCAGTAGAGTTACTACTGTCTTTTGTACCTCTTTGTTTCTATTATAGTGAGTAGTTCTTGTTTCCGCTGTACTTTTCTTTACCTGCAGTCCATGTTATATGATAAATGTTGTTCTACTGTTGTGGTGGTATATACTGTAGTAGTTTCTTTCCTTACTGCTGTACTTTCTTACTGTTAGTTATATTCATGCTGAATGTGGTTTATTTTACTGCTCTTTTGGTTACTTCCTCGTTGGACAACTAGGTCTTGGGATTAGTCGAGTCGGTCCGGTTCTCGTGTCTCGTAGGGACTTGGGAACCGGGTCGTTACATTAGGTCCAAGGCTTAGGGAGTATTGATGAGAACCTCATCATGAGCCATAACTAGCTCATTTTGACCCAATACAAAGGATAAAAGCTCCTACATATCTCAAGGAAAGGCTTAACTCAGAGAATTCTGAGTTTGAGAAGAAAACCAGTCATAAGGGGTAAAAGTGCAATTTTACCAGTATAATCTGCATACAGGGTAATTCAGGGCCCAAACACAGGTCAAAACAGCTTAATAAGAATAAAAGTGGGATGAGATGATCTAGCAAGGGCTACAGCACTTCCAAGGAACCAAATGATAACCTGTAACCCTAAAACAACCCGCTTCAATTCACAAGGTTCGGGGCAAAGTAAAAATAGAATAAACCCTCTAAAATTCATAGAAAAATAATCTCTAGGGTTTAGAACCTTCAATTTGGCCTTTAGAACCCATTTTGACCTACATTGAGAACCATGCCCAATTAATAACTTAATTTGGGTCTTTACGCAAATTGACCGGTCAAACAAGGTTTAATATGAAAATGAAATTCACCATCAGATTCCTTAGGTCCTAATTAGTCATGTATAAAAACTTGAGCCTAAGAAGAAACCTCCTTGACCGACTTTACACTTTGGTCCTCATATATTTACTCTTTGGCCCTCAACTTTTAAACCCTCGCATTTTGGCCCCTAACTCTCCTTCGTTCTTTGCAATCAGGTCCCTCCTGCATAACCCTGCCAGCACCATGCTCCGGCGACCTTGCGCGGAGCATGGCGCCGCGCAGGGTGAGGTGGGGGACCTGGCAAGTATACCGGGGGTGCCCTGCGTCGTCAGCCGTCGCAGGGGCACCCCCCTGGTCATTGTAGCCCACCATACCGGCCGTGCGAACGCACGGACGGTATGGGTTCGTATTCCGACCATTCTCCGGCGAGGGAGACACGTCGTCTCCCTCCGCCTTCCTCCCTGTTTCATCCCTATAAATACCCCCCGCTGCTCCACCGACCAGGGCAGCCTGGATCTGACGGAGAAAACCCCCAGCTTTCTTCTCTTCTTCCTCCGGCAGACGCTCACCAGCTCCGGCGACTTCCTCCCCCTCCACCTCTTCGCTCTGCCGCAATACCAGCAGCAGAGACTTCCTCCCCTGCTCTTCCCGCGCCACGCCGCACCCAGCTGGCGCCTCTCCGGCTCTCTGCTCGCCGCCGCCCCTCTCCCTGAGCATCGTCTTCTCCGGCGACAGTCGATACGACTGTCGCCCTGTTCCTCCCCCTTCGTCCCTGCAGTTAAGTTAGAACTACTCCCCTTCTTCTCCTCTTTCTTTCCCCGCTTTCAATTTAGTCAATTAAACCCTCGACCGCTCCTGTTCACCCTCATCCTCTCCGCCTCCGACCACCCTCCGGCGAGCCGCGCCCATCACCTCAGCGACCCACACGGCTCGCCGACCACCGCAGAACCTCCGCCTCCTCACCCTGATCCTCTTCCGCCCCTCCACTTCCCACCAAACGCCCTCTGCAGATCCACCGAACACACCCACTTCTTCGCTCACAGTTTGACCTAGGACAACCTGTTGGCTCCATCTCGCCCCCTACAGACCCCCTGACCACCTTCGCCGTGCCACGGCGAAGGTCCCCCGCCTGTCTGATTTGGCCGAGAGGCCGTTCTTCTGTGACCAGGTGACTCGCGCGCCGTCGCCATTACTGAGCAGGCAGAGCTCCTTCACCTGCAGGTGCAGGCACGCCTTCGCCCAGGTTCGACTCCCAGGTTGCGCAGGGAGTCTCCGCGAAACGTCCCAGGCTCGCAGACGGGGCGAAAGCCGCGCGTGAAGACACGATCGCCCACTGCTCCCTCCGCGACGGGCGCTCAATTGGGGTGGGACATTTAGTCCCACCTCGGAACTTCGCGGAGGCGCGCGGACGCATAAAGGCAAAAAGTGCCTTATGCTGTTTGCCTCCTGACCACGGGGTGAGGTCCCCTTCACCCGCCCGGTTACCCGGTCTCGTCCGCGCTCACGCCTCGCGGACCTGACCCGACCCGACTGACCTGCACTCCTCGCCCACCACGCACGCCGGTGGGCCTGGACCCGGGCCTGACCCGAACCCGATTACCCGGTAGTAGCTCTGGGAGAGCTTCCGAAGAGTGATTTCAGAGAGAAAGAGAGACGCGGGGGAGGGGGGTAGAGTAGGTTTTGCCTCTTGACAAAAAAAAAACTATGAAGTGTGCAGGCAAAAGAAGAAGTGCAGGCGAAGAAGAAGGAGCTGAACTGTAGCAAATGCTCAGTTAAGTCGTCGAAGCACCGGGTCAGACGACGGAAAATCAGCAGCCAGAGCAGGAAAGAAGGCAGGCTGAAGAAGAAGGAAGAGCAACGGCCGAAGCAGAAGAAGAAGGAAGGAAGACTTAGTAGCTGAAGGCAGAAGCTCTGCAGCCATAAAAAGAGAAAGGGTCACCACGATTGCAGAAGAAGAAGAAGAGAGATCAAGGCAGAAAACCAAAGAAGAAGAAGAACAAGGAGCTCTGAAGAAAGAAAAACATCACCAACGCAGGAACAGCAGGAAGAAGAAGAAGAGCATCACCATTGCAGAAGAAGATTATCACTGTAGCAGAAACCAAGGAAGAAGAAGAAGGAGATCTGAAGAAAGAGAAAGAAAGAAGAACATCACAACAAATCCTTTCCCTCTCTCTTTATTTTGTAAAAGAAACATGTATATCTCTAGAATACGACTTGCTCCCTGAGTTCGACCTCGGGAACTCTTTCATTTTCCGAGTAAAAAAATTTTATATTTGAAATGTTGGCAATAACCGGCCTTACTACAACGTTATAACAAATACAAAACCGACGTTTCATTTTGGCGCCGCTGCCGGGGAGCAACGGCTATTCTAGAGGTAAACATTCCTGTTTCTTTTAAGTTCTGATAATCTCCTCTCTTTTGTGCAGCTACAGGAACTCAAGAAGACAAGCAACCACACAACCACTCCGAAGGCAGGTAAATCTTTTCTCTCACTATTAACCCCTACACTCTAAAGAGGAAGAAAAGAAAAGAACAAGCAATATAGGGCTAACCTGTCTTCCATACTTAGTAACCATAAAAAGTTGCATGTTTTCAACTCATCACTCCTGCACACTATTAAGGGTATTTAAGGGCTAACACATTCTTGCTTGAGCCCTAATTGCCCAACAAAAAGTTAAATGGACCAAGTAGAGCCAACATAAGGTCAAACATTAGGATTTCAGTAGAGACACACCCCTTAATCAAGAATTGAGAAAATCCAAAAGAGGTGTGCCCAAGCCATTGATTGAAAATAATTAACAAAAAAAAAAAAAAAAAAAAAAAAAAATCCTAAACAATTGGCTCTCTCTAAACACTTGAACCCTAAAAGAAAGGACCCAAAAAGCTCTCAAAGAAAACAAGAGGTAAAGTTGACCCCTTTGGGTTAACCAACCTTAAATTAGGTCACTCTTTGCACTTAAAAAGACTAAAATTCAAGTGAAACCTTAAGCACCCTGATCTTAAAATTGGTAGACTTAAGAGGTCAAGATCCCCATTCTGGTCTACCTGGAACCGCAGTGACAAGAGAGGTCGGGTGGGGGAAACCCTGTAACCCGTGGGGACGCTCTACCGTGTAGGGGTCTTCGCGGGACTCTCCCTCTCTGGCTGCCCAGGTAATTCTCAGGTGGACGATCTTTCTGATCAAGGGGTCCATCTGCCCCGCACCTCTATAGTCACCCAACACATTTTTGGGTGTCTTGATTGGGTCCAGCACCTTCTAAACTTACCTCTCCCAACTGTGCATGTACGGAAGGAGGTCTCTAAGACCACCCTTAAGACCTCCATTAGAAATTCGCTCTCGTCAAGGCCAAGCCTCGACGCCCGTATTTGTGCAGCAACACCCTCACATTATTCTCTCTTCTGATTCAGAACCAAGTTCTTCTTCTTCCCCCATCATGGCTCAGCCAGTTGAGGAAGAAAATAATCTGGAACACCAGCTCCAGCGACTCAATGACCTCTTCCAAAACTTCGTGCACCCACCACAGCGTCCTATGATGCGGGACCACTACAATCCTGCTGCGGTGGCCATTGAGCCTCGAGTCAGAATCCCGATTGGAGGACCTGATTCCGAACTAAAGCCCAACATGATTCATGCTATACCTAAATTCCATGGGCTTAATTCTGAAGATCCCTTCCAGCACATCAAACAGCTAAAGCATCTGGCCCACACTTTTGGATCAGATGCGCAAAATCGGGATATTCTTCTCATGAAGATGTTCTCCTTTTCTCTTATGGACAAGGCCGCCCATTGGTATCAAACTCAGACCCGGCCGATCAACACTTGGGAAGAACTTCAATCTGAGTTCTTGAAAAAGTTCTTTCCCGTTGGTCGGACCAACGCCTTGCGCCATCAGATTACACACTTCACTCAACAATCAGGAGAACCTCTCCATGAGGCATGGGATCGTTTTCAGGATCTCATGAGGAAGTGCCCCCATCACGGAGTTCCTAAATGGGAACAAGTCCAATCTTTTTACCAGGGACTCCGTGAGGACATCCGCCTTTTCGTCAATGCAACCTGCGGAGGAAACATCATGGGTCAACATGAAGACACCGTGTGGGAGATTCTCGAAAACATGTGCAAGAACTCCATCAACAATGACTCCATGGGATTATTCGACAGGACGAATACCCGCGCAGCGACGAATCTTAAGGGAGCACATGAGACGCAGGACCTGTCCGCATCAGTCGACCTGGAATTAATGGCCAGTCGATTGGACAAGGTCTCAATCATTGAAAAGAAGGTGGATGAGCTGACTCAGCACTTGCAGCGAGCCACTTCTGCGCGTAACTCCTTTGCACAACCTCCTTCCACACAGGAGACTGTGCAAAACATCCTCCACCGATCCTCCCCTGGGATGGATCCATATCCATCCCCATCTGATTCTTGGACTGGAAGATCATCCGATCCTTTCTTCACCAGCCGGGGGAACTCCATTCCTCCTTTCCCTGATTCTCAGGAGGTTCCTCAGACCTGCGAGGACCTCAACGCCATCCAGAACGACCCATTCTCCAACACTTACAACCCTGGATGGCGAAACCATCCCAATTTTCAGTGGGCGGGAAATCCCCAAACCCAAAGACCACCTTTTCAGTCCCGCCCACAGCCCTCTCATCACTACCAGCCGCCTCAGCCTCGGCCCAACCCTACTTATCCATCAGGGCCAAATCAAGATCAAATGTCCTTAATCCTTCAGACTCTGGCTGACATTCAAAAATCGAATGCGGCCATTCAAAAACAGCACAAGGACGAGCTTACTGAAGTTAAAACTCAACTGGCCCAGTTGGCAAATTCTCGCCAGCCAGGCACACTCCCTTCCCAACCCCTTCCTAACCCAAATAACGTGCCAACCCAGAAGCGCGTTATGAATCCAAATTTAGGCCACGCTCAATGGATTTATCAGGCCCCCACTGCTCCATCTCCAGACGAGATGGATGCCTCAACTTCTAGTGCGAGATTTCAGCAGCAGCCACCCCTCCTACCAAACCCAAACCAAAATCAGGCCGGATTAAATTCTGTAACAACACGTAGTGGTAAGACAACTCAGGACCCGCATTATCCAAACCACGCCCAGCCTGATAACCATGACCCTAGGATAGTTAGCCAAGGTACCGCTGTCCCAGACCCACAACCTGGACCTATCCTAGAGGAACCAACCAAGATCCCGTTCCCCGAGGCCCTGACCAAGGGAAAGAAGACCACCAAACCCGTGGCCCCTGAGGAGGACCTGGTCAAGCTCTTTGAGCAGGTCCACATAAACATCCCCTTGATGGATGCAATCCACCACGTACCAGCTTACGCACGATTTCTAAAGAATATATGTACACCCCAGCGTAAGCCGCGAACCAAGGGAGGGAGCCCAATTGTTCTGTCAGAGCAAGCCAGCTCTGTAATCCTTAGTAGACTCCCACACAAGGCAAAAGATCCTGGAACTCCCCTGATCTCCTGTAAGATAGGTGGTACCCAATTTGATAGAGCATTGTTAGACTTAGGTGCATCTATAAATCTGATACCCACATCCTTACTTGACCATCTGGAAGAATCTGAGCTGAAACCAACCGAGGTGACATTACAATTAGCAGATCGATCTATAAAGTCACCAAAAGGGATTCTCGAGGATGTTATCGTGAGAGTGCGGGATTTCTATTTTCCAGTAGACTTTATAGTCTTAGACATGGATGCACCTGAGAACCCTAGGGATACACCAATCATTCTAGGGAGACCTTTCTTGGCTACTGCTAGAGCCAACATCAGCTGTGAGGAGGGCCAAATAGAGCTTAAGTTTGGAGATCAAACACTGAAAATTGATATATTTAAGGCCCAACAAGGAATTAATTGCGGCGTCATCGAGCAAATTTGTGACATCAAGACTTTGGTTGATGAATCACACCTCCAGAATGACTTGAGTATTCCTCATCAACCACAGAAGGATCTTGACCCGCAAACAGAGGAGTCAAATCCAGATGTGAACAACCCAGTAACTCCCACCCTTGAACCTCACATCTATATTGAACCACCCGCTGCTGCTGAAAACCCCATCCTTGAACTGAAATCCCTTCCTGCTCATTTGAAATACATCTTTTTGGGTTCTAATCAGACACTTCCTGTGATCATCAATTCCAACCTCAGTCCTGAACAGGAATCCCGTCTGATTGTTGTCCTCCAGCAACATCGCAGAGCCATCGGATGGACCCTCGATGATTTGACTGGAATAAGTCCCTCTTATTGTACTCATCATATCTATTCAGAAGAGGGCACACGACCTTCTCGTGAAATGCAGAGACGCTTAAACCCCAATCTGCAGGAGGTCGTGAAAAAGGAGATCATCAAGTGGTTAGATGCCGGGATCATCTACCCGATCTCCGATAGTCGTTGGGTGAGCCCAATTCAGGTCGTGCCTAAGAAGGCAGGACTCACCACTATAACGACTGAGACCGGAGAAATCATTCCTACCCGATTAGCCAACTCGTGGAGAGTCTGTATAGATTACCGTCGACTCAATTCCTCCACGAAGAAGGATCATTTCCCACTACCCTTCATTGATCAAATTCTCAAAAAACTAGCGGGAAATAGGTTCTTCTGCTTTCTTGACGGGTACTCCAGTTATAACCAGGTGGCAATCCATCCTGAGGACCAAGAAAAGACCACATTCACCTGCCCCTTCGGAACATACGCTTTCCGAAGGATGCCTTTCGGTCTTTGCAATGCACCCGCTACTTTTCAGCGATGCATGCTTGCCATATTCTCAGATATGGTAGGTGATTATCTGGAAGTCTTCATGGATGACTTTTCAGTTTTCGGAGCATCATTCGACGATTGCCTCCAACACTTGGTCCAGATACTCAGGCGGTGCATCGACGTGAATTTGGTTCTTTCCTGGGAAAAGAGCCATTTCATGGTGCCTGAGGGAATTGTCCTGGGACACTCAATTTCGGAGAAAGGTATCCAAGTGGATCGAGCTAAGGTTAATCTGATTTCTCACCTTCCTATGCCTAGCTCGATCAGGGACATCCGATCCTTTTTAGGGCATGTCGGTTTTTATCGACGATTTATCCCTGATTTTTCAAAAATCGCACGCCCCCTGACCACTCTTCTCTCCAAGGATGTTCCCTTCGAAATCTCCAAGGAATGCACTCAAGCATTTGAAATCCTGCGTGACCGAGTCACCCAAGCCCCGATCCTACAGTCCCCTGATTGGTCTCAACCCCTTGAGATCATGTGTGATGCATCCGACTTCGCTGTAGGAGCGGTTTTGGGGCAGAAAAATGACAAGAAACCTGTGGTCATTTACTACGCCAGCAAAACACTCGATGAGGCTCAGCGTAACTATACAGTTACTGAGAAAGAGATGCTAGCTGTAGTATTTGCCCTAGAGAAGTTCAGATCATACCTTCTGGGTTCCCATGTCATCATATACTCGGATCACACGGCTGTGAGGCATCTCCTTGCAAAGAAGGACGCGAAACCTCGATTGATCCGATGGATCTTGCTGTTGCAAGAATTTGACCTCGAGATTCGCGATAAAGCGGGAAAACAAAATGTGGTAGCTGATCACTTGTCCCGTCTTCCTTCTGAAATGATAGACCCTTCCGGACCCATCACTGAGCATTTTCCCGATGAGCACCTGCTGACTATTGGTACTAGCCTTCCATGGTTTGCTAATATTGTAAATTACTTGGCATCTCATCAGACCCCGTCCGATTGGCCGAAGGCCAAGAAAGACAAATTACGCTCCGATGCCAAGTATTACATTTGGGAAGACCCGTACCTCTTCCGCATAGGTGCCGATCAGATCATCCGGAGATGTGTCCCGGAAGGGGAAGTCAACAATATCCTCTCTTTCTGCCATGACCAGGCATGCGGTGGCCATTTTGCCGGGCATAAAACCGCATCAAAAGTCCTCCAGTGCGGCTTTTACTGGCCCACACTGTTCAAAGACGCATACAGTCATTGCAAGGCATGCAGTCGTTGCCAGACTTTGGGCAACATGAGCCATCGCGACATGATGCCTATGCAACCGATTCTAGTATGCGAAATCTTTGATGTTTGGGGGATTGATTTTATGGGCCCCTTTCCTGTTTCGGATGGTTTCGAATACATTCTGTTGGCTGTGGACTACGTGTCCAAATGGATCGAAGCCATACCGACCCGAACCTGTGATCACAAAATCGTTCTCAAATTCATTCATCAACACATTTTCTCAAGGTTCGGGATTCCTCGTGCAATAATCTCTGATGGGGGAACCCATTTCACAAATGCTCAGTTTAGGTCACTGATGACCAAATACGGGGTGTCTCACCGAATCTCTACTCCTTACCACCCCCAAACTAATGGTCTAGCTGAGCTGTCTAATCGGGAGATCAAGAAAATCCTGCAAGTCACTGTTCGACCTGACAGGAAGGACTGGTCGTCCCGACTTCCGGAAGCATTGTGGGCCTATAGGACCGCCCACAAGACCCAATTAGGCATGTCTCCCTTTAGACTGGTGTACGGAAAGGCATGCCACCTTCCCGTCGAACTGGAGCACAAAGCCTATTGGGCAGTACGGAACTGTAATCTAGATCTTTCTAAGGCTGGGACCCGCAGAAAACTCCAAATCAGCGAGATCGATGAATTGCGCATAGACGCGTACGAGAACTCGCAAATCTACAAGGAGCGGGTTAAAGCCTTCCACGACAAACACATCTCAAGAAAGATCTTTCATCCTGGTCAAAAGGTCCTACTCTTTGATGCCCGACTCAAACTCTTCCCGGGAAAACTGAGATCTAAGTGGGTCGGACCATATTTGGTCCGACAGGTTTTTGGAAATGGAGCAATCGAAATCAGTCCACTCAGCCACGATTCTGAACCTTTCATCGTGAATGGTCAAAGACTCAAGCCGTTCATTGATGTAACTTCTACTAATTTGGCTGAGGCATCTTATATCCTCCTTTCCCCTTGAGCTTATTGCGCCCAGCCGATGGCGTAAAACTCAGCGCTTAACGGGAGGCAGCCCGTCATTCTCTTTGAAAACCTGAAACTTGTTCTGACACCTTTCAGCACTCGAAGTTCACCCTTGTAGACAGCCGACCCCAACTCAGATGTTTGCATCTGGGATTTGAAACCGTCCGCAAAAATTCAACCCGACCCATTCACTCATCCAAATTTCTGTCTTAAGGAATGAACTAAGACCCCCTAGGTTACAATGAGGACATTGCAAATCTTAGGCATGGGGGGGTAGGAAAGTGCAAAAACGTGTAAGAAAAGGTTTCAAACAAAAAATTCACATATGCCAAAAAAATACCATAAAAATTAAAAAAAAAAAAAAAAAAAAAATTCTTCGAAAAAGAATAAGAGGAGAAGAGGAGAAGGAAAATTTTGTGAAGGAGACAAAATGAAAAAGGAGCACAAAATTATGAGAAAAAGTGATAGTCATTAGTAAGGAACTAAGGAATTAACCTAAGTTCTAGACCTCATTCAAGAAAATAACTGAAAAGTGCACAATGAGATTAGTAAGAATGCAAACCTTAGGCATTCTTGAATAGACTCTTAGTACCCATTAAGATCTGGACACTCCTCAAGAGGTTGAGGAAAATGAAAAGCTGAAGTATTAGGTCTAAGGCTTAGGAAGTATTCGGCCTCGTTAACTAATTTTTGGTTTACGGGACTCAGTAACCTAAGCACCCTAATCTCACACACAGCCTGGTTCAGTAAGCGTAAAAATCAGAATCACGCAGAAGCGTCGCAAAAATCTGAAAAAAAAAAACACCTAGAATAGGAACGGCCGATCAACACAAGTTGATTTGGACGAGTTCCCAGCGCGGAGAGGCGGGAAATCCCCTCGAAGATGCGTAACAAAATATCATCTCCTCGGTGCTTGTATCTTAGGATATTTACATATCCTACGGGGGGCATGTAAGCACTCTGCTGGTTCAGATTCCATGGATGGCATTATCTCGAAGTGTCAATTGCCAGGGTCTGGATTCAGCCACGGAATACCATGGATGGGATTATCTCGAAATCTCAATAGCCAGGGTTCCGGGGGTTGCCATGGGCGGTGCTATCTCGAAGCATCGATCGCCAGGAACCCTTGAGGATTGATGATGGGAGCAAGGAATCTGATACAGACCGTGTTGAAATGCCAATCCTAGGCTAGAACTAAAAAGAAAAAGAGAGAGAAAACTCTCCAAACAGAAAAACTTTCTATCTCTCTCTTACAAAACGCACTGCGAACTGAGCCAGGGCTAAAATCATTTCAAGCACGGGTGCTTTAACCACGAAGTCCAATAAACCTTAGGTTAGTTCTTGCGGGCCTTAAAAACCTTTGCTAAAAGACTGAGGCTAAGGCTAGACAGATTTGGATCTTGATTGGTACTAGAGTACCTTTTAGGCCTATGGTCAGCATTCTAACCTAATCTATGCTCAAATAAAAAAAAAAAAAAAAAAAAAAGAAAGAGGCACTTATCTAAAACCATTAAAAACTTCATGGTCTAGAACAAGGGTTGAAACCTTAAGTTTTTGCTAAGGGACTAGCAAAAGCTAGGCATGGGGGTATGATGAGAACCTCATCATGAGCCATAACTAGCTCATTTTGACCCAATACAAAGGATAAAAGCTCCTACATATCTCAAGGAAAGGCTTAACTCAGAGAATTCTGAGTTTGAGAAGAAAACCAGTCATAAGGGGTAAAAGTGCAATTTTACCAGTATAATCTGCATACAGGGTAATTCAGGGCCCAAACACAGGTCAAAACAGCTTAATAAGAATAAAAGTGGGATGAGATGATCTAGCAAGGGCTACAGCACTTCCAAGGAACCAAATGATAACCTGTAACCCTAAAACAACCCGCTTCAATTCACAAGGTTCGGGGCAAAGTAAAAATAGAATAAACCCTCTAAAATTCATAGAAAAATAATCTCTAGGGTTTAGAACCTTCAATTTGGCCTTTAGAACCCATTTTGACCTACATTGAGAACCATGCCCAATTAATAACTTAATTTGGGTCTTTATGCAAATTGACCGGTCAAACAAGGTTTAATATGAAAATGAAATTCACCATCAGATTCCTTAGGTCCTAATTAGTCATGTATAAAAACTTGAGCCTAAGAAGAAACCTCCTTGACCGACTTTACACTTTGGTCCTCATATATTTACTCTTTGGCCCTCAACTTTTAAACCCTCGCATTTTGACCCCTAACTCTCCTTCGTTCTTTGCAATCAGGTCCCTCCTGCATAACCCTGCCAGCACCATGCTCCGGCGACCTTGCGCGGAGCATGGCGCCGCGCAGGGTGAGGTGGGGGACCTGGCAAGTATACCGGGGGTGCCCTGCGTCGTCAGCCGTCGCAGGGGCACCCCCCTGGTCATTGTAGCCCACCATACCGGCCGTGCGAACGCACGGACGGTATGGGTTCGTATTCCGACCATTCTCCGGCGAGGGAGACACGTCGTCTCCCTCCGCCTTCCTCCCTGTTTCATCCCTATAAATACCCCCCGCTGCTCCACCGACCAGGGCAGCCTGGATCTGACGGAGAAAACCCCCAGCTTTCTTCTCTTCTTCCTCCGGCAGACGCTCACCAGCTCCGGCGACTTCCTCCCCCTCCACCTCTTCGCTCTGCCGCAATACCAGCAGCAGAGACTTCCTCCCCTGCTCTTCCCGCGCCACGCCGCACCCAGCTGGCGCCTTTCCGGCTCTCTGCTCGCCGCCGCCCCTCTCCCTGAGCATCGTCTTCTCCGGCGACAGTCGATACGACTGTCGCCCTGTTCCTCCCCCTTCGTCCCTGCAGTTAAGTTAGAACTACTCCCCTTCTTCTCCTCTTTCTTTCCCCGCTTTCAATTTAGTCAATTAAACCCTCGACCGCTCCTGTTCACCCTCATCCTCTCCGCCTCCGACCACCCTCCGGCGAGCCGCGCCCATCACCTCAGCGACCCACACGGCTCGCCGACCACCGCAGAACCTCCGCCTCCTCACCCTGATCCTCTTCCGCCCCTCCACTTCCCACCAAACGCCCTCTGCAGATCCACCGAACACACCCACTTCTTCGCTCACAGTTTGACCTAGGACAACCTGTTGGCTCCATCTCGCCCCCTACAGACCCCCTGACCACCTTCGCCGTGCCACGGCGAAGGTCCCCCGCCTGTCTGATTTGGCCGAGAGGCCGTTCTTCTGTGACCAGGTGACTCGCGCGCCGTCGCCATTACTGAGCAGGCAGAGCTCCTTCACCTGCAGGTGCAGGCACGCCTTCGCCCAGGTTCGACTCCCAGGTTGCGCAGGGAGTCTCCGCGAAACGTCCCAGGCTCGCAGACGGGGCGAAAGCCGCGCGTGAAGACACGATCGCCCACTGCTCCCTCCGCGACGGGCGCTCAATTGGGGTGGGACATTTAGTCCCACCTCGGAACTTCGCGGAGGCGCGCGGACGCATAAAGGCAAAAAGTGCCTTATGCTGTTTGCCTCCTGACCACGGGGTGAGGTCCCCTTCACCCGCCCGGTTACCCGGTCTCGTCCGCGCTCACGCCTCGCGGACCTGACCCGACCCGACTGACCTGCACTCCTCGCCCACCACGCACGCCGGTGGGCCTGGACCCGGGCCTGACCCGAACCCGATTACCCGGTAGTAGCTCTGGGAGAGCTTCCGAAGAGTGATTTCAGAGAGAAAGAGAGACGCGGGGGAGGGGGGTAGAGTAGGTTTTGCCTCTTGACAAAAAAAAAACTCTGAAGTGTGCAGGCAAAAGAAGAAGTGCAGGCGAAGAAGAAGGAGCTGAACTGTAGCAAATGCTCAGTTAAGTCGTCGAAGCACCGGGTCAGACGACGAAAAATCAGCAGCCAGAGCAGGAAAGAAGGCAGGCTGAAGAAGAAGGAAGAGCAACGGCCGAAGCAGAAGAAGAAGGAAGGAAGACTTAGTAGCTGAAGGCAGAAGCTCTGCAGCCATAAAAAGAGAAAGGGTCACCACGATTGCAGAAGA
This sequence comes from Thalassia testudinum, assembly GCA_037157565.1. Taxonomy (NCBI): domain Eukaryota; kingdom Viridiplantae; phylum Streptophyta; class Magnoliopsida; order Alismatales; family Hydrocharitaceae; genus Thalassia; species Thalassia testudinum. The sequence goes on from JAZHRO010000036.1 coordinate 143,770,432, forward strand.
AGAAGAAGAGAGATCAAGGCAGAAAACCAAAGAAGAAGAAGAACAAGGAGCTCTGAAGAAAGAAAAACATCACCAACGCAGGAACAGCAGGAAGAAGAAGAAGAGCATCACCATTGCAGAAGAAGATTATCACTGTAGCAGAAACCAAGGAAGAAGAAGAAGGAGATCTGAAGAAAGAGAAAGAAAGAAGAACATCACAACAAATCCTTTCCCTCTCTCTTTATTTTGTAAAAGAAACATGTATATCTCTAGAATACGACTTGCTCCCTGAGTTCGACCTCGGGAACTCTTTCATTTTTCGAGTAAAAAAATTTTATATTTGAAATGTTGGCAATAACCGGCCTTACTACAACGTTATAACAAATACAAAACCGACGTTTCAAGTATTTATCCTCATTAACTAACTTTTGGCTTACGGGATTTAGTAACCTAAGCACCCTAACTTCACACACAACCTGTTCTGTAAGCATAAAAATCAAAATCACGCAGAAGCGTTGCAAAAATTCTGAAAATGACACCTAGAGTAGGAGCGGCCGATCAACACAAGTTGATTTGGACGAGTTCCTAGTGCAGAGAGGTGGGAAATTCCCCTCGAAGATGCGTAACAAAATATCATCTCCTCGCTGCTTGTCTCTTAGGATATTTACATATCCTACTGGGGGCATGTAAGCACTCTGCTAGTTCGGATTCCATGGATGGCATTATCACAAAGTGTCAATTGCCAGGGTCTGAATTCGACCACGGAACACCATGGATGGGATTATCTTGAAATCTCAAAAGCCAGGGTTCTAGGGGTTATCTCGAAGCACGGGGTTCTCATGGGCGGTGCTATCTCGAAGCATTGACTGCCAGGAACCCTTGAGGATTGATGATGGGGACATGGAATCTGATACAGACCGTGTTGAGAAGCTAATCCTAAGCTAGAATTAAAAAGAAAAAGAGAGAGAAAACTCTCCAAACATATAAATCTTCTATCTCTATTTCTTACAAAATGCACTGCGAACTGAGCCAGGGCTAAAATTATCTCAAGTACGGGTGCTTTAACCACAAAGTCCAATAAGCCTTAGGTTAGCTCTTGTAGGCCTTAAAAACCTTTGCTAAGGACTGAGGCTGAGGCTAGACAGATCTGGATTTTGGTTGGTACTAGAGTACCTTTTTGCCCTATGGAAGGCATTCTGACCTAATCAAGGTTTCAAAAGAAAAAGCACTTATCTAAAATCATTAAGAACTTCATGGTCTAGAACAAGGGTTGAAACCTTAAAATTTTGCTAAGGGACTAGCAAAAGCTATGCATGGGGGTATGATGAGAACCTCATCATGAACCCTAACTAGCACAATTTAATCCAAATAAGTGTGAAAAAGCTCCTATGAAACCTATAGAGAGGCTTAACTCAGAGAATTCTGAGTTAAAGAATAAGACAAATCATAAGGGGTAAAACTGTAATTTCACCAACATAGTGCGCAAACAGGGTAATTAAGGGTCTAAAGGAAGGTCAAATGAGCTCAATAAAAAGGGAAGTGGGATGAACTGATCTAAAAAGGGTTATGGCAACTTTTAGGAATTAAATGACATTCTGTAACCCTAAAATAAATTCACTTTAATTCACGAGGTTCGAGGTAGGATAAAAATCAACTAAGTCCTCTAAAAATCATGGAAAAATATTCCCTACGATTTAGAACCTTCAATTTGGCCTTTGCGACCTATTTTGACCTAAAATGAGAACCATGCCCACTTTATGACTTAATTTAGGTTTTTACGCAAATTGATCGATCAAACATGGTCCAACCTAAAATCAAATTTCACCATTAAAATCCTTAGGTTCAAATTAGGCTGGTATAAAAATTTGGGCTTAAGAAAAGACCATCTTGACCGACTTTACAAATTGGTCCTCTTAAATTACTTTTTGACCCTTATCTTTTGAAACCCTTGCAAATGGCCCCCTAACTTTCTCATCGTTCTTTGCAAAATGGTCCTCCCTGCCATTTCTGTGCAGCGCCATACCTCCGGCGACCTTGCGCGGAGGATGGTGCCGCACAGGGCAAGGTGCCCGTCCTCAGGAACGAGCGTGGGGTTCCCTGCGTCGTCCTCTGTCGCAGGGACCCTCCCCTGACCTCTGCAACCGGCCATGCCTCTCGTGCGAACGCACGAAAGGCATGGGTGTCCATTTCCGGCCATCTCTGGCACGTCACCCCCTCGGTCCCCGCTCCTCGCCAGTGCCTTTATAAGGAGCGGCAGGATCCGCCGTCTCCTTTAGGCTAGTTTTGGCCGAGAGAAACCCTAGATTTCATCTCTCCCCTCTCCGGTCAGGCAGCCCAAGCTTCCGGCGATCCTCCCTCCTCCTCCTCGTCGCTCTGCTGCCATACCTACAGTAGAGCCTACTCTGCCCCGTCTTCCCACGCCAGGCCGCACTAGTTGGCGTCCTCAGATCTCCTCATCGCCGATAACCCCCTCCTGGCCACCTTCATCCCCAGCTCCAGCAGGCACGAGCCGGATGCCTTCCTCTCCCTCTTCGTCGACTATGTAGGTAGGAACCTCCCCCTTACCCTCCTCTCTCTTTTCCCTTATTTAATTAGCATTTCAGACCCCTCGACTGCCACTTCCACCCCCATCTGCCCCATCTCCGGCAAGGTCGCTCCACCTCCACAGACCATTTCACCCCTCGCCGACAAGCCCAAAAGCTCCCCCTCACTGCATTCAAGCGTTTCCCCCACTCCATTCATCGCCCTTCACCTCCCGACCACCCCCCGAACACACCCACTTCCGCACACACAATCTGCCCTAGGCACACGGCCACAGGTGCTCTCGCGCCTTGCCGACACTCGCACTGCCTTCGCCACACCCCGGCGAGGCTCTCTGCGTTGTCTGATGTGGCCGTGAGGCCGTCCTTGTGATTTCAGGTCTCCGCCTCCTCGCTGCCATTGACGAGTTGCTGAAGCTCCTTCGCAAGCAGCTCCAGGACTCCTCCAGCCCAGGCGCGAGCTCCAGGCAACGCGGGCTACTTCCGCGAGTGCGCCCAGGTTCGCAATTGGGGTTGCGATCCTTCGCTGCTGCCCCAATTGGCAGCGCCTTCTCGCCTACGGGCACGCAGACTGGAGGTGGGACTTTAGTCCCACCTCGTAAGTGTGTGGCCTCGTGCCCACACTTAAATTGAAAAAGTGAATATAGTTGTTCGCCTTCGATACACAGGGGTTAGGTCCCTCACCCACACACGCCACGTGCCACGCACTCTCACTCTCTCTCGCCCGTGCTCACGCCTCGCGGGTCTGGGCCGAACCCGACTACCCAACCAAGCACTCCTCGCCCACCACCGCATGCCGGTGGCCCTGGTCTCGGGCGCGCAACCCGAACCCGATTACCCAGCTTTGAGTGAGCTTTCCCAAAGAGAGATTCAGAGAGAGAGAGACGCAGGGAAGGGGTAGGGGTAGGTTTTGCACTGATAGTTGTGTGTGCACGCAGGGAAGAAGGAAAAAGAAGGAAGAAGCAGGCGAAGGAAGAAGAAGAGAGGAGGAGGAGCGGCTGAAGACTTAGCCGCACTAAGTAGCTGCTGAAGAGGAAAGGAAGGAGAAGAAGAAGAGCCGCACTGTAGCAAACACATAGTTAAGCCGTCTGAGCACCGAGTCAGACGATGGGAGGTCACCGGCCAGAGAAGAAGAAAGAAGAAAAAGAAGAAGAAAAGAAGGAAGAAGAAAGGAAGACTTAGCAGCTGAAGGAGAGAGAAGGCAGAAGCCTCTGCAGCCGCAAGGAAGAAGAGAAGAAAATCAGAAAGGAAGAAAGGAGAAAGAGAAAGGGTCACCACAGCCGCAACAAAGAAAAGAAGAGAAAAGAAGGAAGATTGAAGAAGAGAAGAATCAGCTGAAAGAGAAGAAGAAAAGAGAAGAGGAAGAGAGAAGAAGAAAAAGCCAAAAAAGAGAACTTTTGCTCCCTCTCTCTCTATCTCTTAATTTTTGTAAAACCTTATATTGTGAATTTATATTTCTAGAATTAGAGTTGCTCCCTGAGTTCGACCTCGGGAAACTTGTCATTCCGAGTAAAAAATTGTATTAAACTGGTAACTGTTTTGTCATATACCACAATGACTATAATAACCATAAAGACGACAAAAGTAGTGCCACCAGTCTATGCATGAGCGCTTTAACCACTGGGTTCAACGAACCTCTGGGTGGTTTTTGCGGGCCTAAAGAAGTTCAGGTCATACCTCCTGGGTTCCCATGTCATCATATACTCGGATAACACTGCAATGAGGCACATACTCATGAAGAAGGACACAAAGCCGAGATTAATCCACTGGATCTTGCTATTGCAAGAATTTGATCTGGAAATTCGCGACAAGGCGGGAAAGAAGAACGTGGTAGCTAATCATTTGTTTTGCCTCCCTTCTTCGGTCATTGACCTATCCGAACCTATTACCGAGCACTTTCTAGATGAACATCTCTTGGCCATTAACGGACTTCCTTAGTTTGTTGACATCGTAAACTACTTGGTTACAGGGAAAGTCTCACCAGATTGGGCGATCTCCAGGTGGGACAAGCTAATTTTCGATGCCAAGTATTATGTCTAGGAAGATCCATATCTTTTCCATATCAGTAATGACCAAGTGATCCAAAGATGCATTCCCGACGACGAGGTCAACGACGTAATCTCATTCTATCATGACTAGGCCTGCGGTGGCTATTACTCTGGGCGTAAAACCATAGCGAAGTTCCTCTAGTGTGGGTTCTTTTAGCCCATAATGTTCAAAGATGCATAATCCTATTGTAGGGCATGTGCCCATTGTTTGACCCTCGGCAACATGGGCCCACAAGATATGATGCCCTTGAATCCGTTCACAGTGTGCGAAATCTTTGACATCTGGGGAATTGATTTCATGGGACCCATTCCAGGATCTAATGGCTTCAAGTACATCTTACTCGCTGTTGATTACATCTCTAAAAGGATTGAAGCCGTCCCTATTTAAGGGGTCTAGCTAGGAGTTTAAATGTATCTCATTGTAATAAAGTCTCCTAAATATCTCTCTCGACAAATAAGATTTATTACTCGAAATCTAAAAGTGAAGTCCAAGGTCAAACATAGGGAGCAAATATGGAATTTACGTGCTAATCTTCAATTAAAATATAAATGAGCATATGAATGAAGCACTATAAAGATATTTTAATAAATACTAATCTGTCACATTAAATATTCAATGAAACTCAATGTATCTCAAGATAAAAATAATAGAAAAGCCAGAAGTGGTGATTTAAATCACCAATTAAGCCTTCTAAGCATGCATCACAATTTAACCAAATAATCCAACAATAACCAGACATCTGGCTCTCAAATTAGACGACTTAAATGTCTCCTGCTACAATGCTTTCTTCAAAGCTTTCTCTGTTGTTCTTCTTTTATCTTCTTAGCTTCTTCTTTCTTCTACCTTTCCTCTTCTTCTCTAGCACACCCTTTCTCTGCCTTTCTTCTCTTCTCAAAGCCTTCTCTTTTCTTCTTCTTTGGCTCTTCTCCTCTTCTCAGTGGCTAAATGTTGAGCATCTGCACAGAGAAGCAAAACCCTCCCCTCACCCGCTCTCTCTCTTTCCTTCCTTTTCTTTCCTTCCTCTCAAATATCTAGGTTAATCGGGTATTTGAGTTGAACAGTAACTCGGTCCAGGCTCACCGGGGGTGGTGATGAGCGAGGAGTGGCAGTAGGCGAGTTGGGTCATGTGAAGGGTGAAGGGACCTCACCCCATGTGTTTGGAGGTAGTAAGCCGTATGAAGAAAATCAATTTATGCGCAGATGCTTGACTGAGATCCCACGATGTGGGACTAAAAAAGCCCGCTCTTTGCTTTATGCATGACCGTAGTAGGTGTTAAAGGGAATGCCTCCAATTAGCATGACTGCTACATCTGGGGTCCTCAATTGAGGACCTAGAAACATTCCTGGAGCTAAATCTCACAGCTTAGGACCAAGACCTGGAGCGAATGCAACCGGAGAACGAGAGGCGTGTCGAAGAACTCGAGGGCGATGGCGAAGCTCTAATGAGAACCTGAAATCATGAATATGGCCTCACAGCCACATTAAAATTGCTAAATAGCTTCGCTAGAGGAAATGGAGTGCGATGATGGTGATTTCATGGAGTGTGGAGGTGCGTGGTGGTCAGTTGGTGATGGAGAAGGACGTGCGAAGGTGGGTTGGTCGATGGGTGATTTGGGTGATCGAGAGGATGCAATAGAAGAGGGATTTTGTTCGTGGTGATGTGGCAAAGGTTGTGGTGTGGGTGGCGAGGTGGTTGGTCGTGTGTGGTAAAGCGGAAAACCTCACTGGAGGTGCAGTCGGAGTGGATGAAGAAGGTGGTTTGCGACAGCGTCGAGAGGTTCTTTTTGGGTTTTAGATAATGGAAATTAAACTAATAACCTAAGGGAACCTAACTAACTAATCTAATTGGTCGAAGGGGGTAGGATGGTGCTGGTTATGGTATGGCCGATGCAAGAGAAAGGAATGCCACTGATGTGGGAGAACAGCGAGGAAGAGAGGGGAAGGTGACCCTCTCTGGTATTGCGAGCGGTGGAGGAGCTTGAGGAGGAGAAATCGACCGGTTATGGTCTGTGACATCCGGAGAAGAAGTTAGGACAAGAAGCTCGCCGGAGCATGCGGAGGAATTGGCCGGAGAGAGGAGAAGGCGGAGAACTGGTCCAAACCAAGCTAAGGAGATAAGGGTTTTTTATAGACCCTACGAAGGAGTTCTAAGCTTGGAAACCAAGCTTGTAACTCCATGGTTTTTGCGAGTAGGACATGCGGATTCAAAGAGATTGCATGAGCTCCATGAAGGGATTTGGAAGGTAGGAGTAGGTCCAAATTGAAGAGGATCTCGTTGTGAATCTTCCTTCCAATTTTGGAAGGGTTTGGCTGCGAAATTAAGGAGTAATCCCTGATTGAAGGTCGTCGATGATGAGTTTAGGAGTTTAAAGGTGACAGGGACCTGTTGGTGAAGAAGATGATGAAGTTAGGGGGCTATTTGCAACAAATTTTGAAAACTAGGGGTTTAAGTGAGAGACGAATCAGATTGGACCAAACTGCAAACCAGGTGAATATGCTCTCTGATTGGGCCCAAATTTTCGTACAAACCTAATTCGGGCCCAAGGAATATGATGGTGAAGTTGGATATAGGTTTTGAAAAATTTTGACTGGGTAATTTGCATATAAACCCAAATTAGGGTAATTATCCAACTGAGACTCTATTTTAAGTAAAAATGGGTTCCAATGGTCAAATCAAAGGTACCAAATCTTAGAGAATATTTTTCTATGATTTTTAGAAGGTTTAGGTGAATTTTATCCTGACCAGAACCTCAATTAATTAAGCGAGTCTGTTTTTAGGGCTTCGGAGGTCCATTAATTCTCGAAACACGTGAAAACCCGTTTCTTTCTGCACGAACCCACTTATTAGACATTTATGAACATTTTACCTTCATTAATCCCTGGGAAACCCCATGATTTTTCTACATTTAGGATATTCTGTTAAAACTGCAAATTTAACCCTATTTTAATGCATTCTCTCAGAACGGATATGCAATGAGTTATGGTCTTCTGGCAGTTATGTAGGAGCATTTATCAATTGATTATGACTAAATAAAGTTAGTTATTACTGATGATGATGTTATCATCAGTCCCCACCAGAACAAGTGACCATAAAGTTGTTCTTTGGTTCATTCAAGAGAACATCTTTTCCCGCTTTGGCATTCCAAAATCCAGCATCAGTGATGGTGGGTCTCATTTCACCAATGTGCACTTCCAGTCCCTGATGAAAATGTATGAGGTATCACATCATATCTCGACTCCTTATCACCCCTAGGCTAATGGATTGGTTGAATTGTCAAATCGGAAGATGAATAAGATCCTTCTGGTCACTGTTCGGCCTGACAAGAAGGATTGGTTTACCCACCTTCCGGAAGCCTTGTGGGCCTATAGGACTTCCCATAAGACCCAATTAGGTATGTCTCCATTCAGACCCGTGTACGAGAAGGCATGTCACCTCCCCATAGAAATGGATCACTAAGCCTACTGGGTAGTACGAAAGTGCAATCTAAATCTTTTGAAGGCTGGAATCCACTGCCAGTTGCAATTGAGCAAGATTGAGGAACTACGCAATGACACGTACGAGAACTCATGAATCTACAAAGAGCGAGTAAAAGCCTTCCATGACAGGCACATTTCATGAAAATCCTTCCATCCTGGTCAAAAAGTATTACTCTTCGATGACAAACTCAAGCTCTTCCCAGGAAAACTCAGATCAAAATGGATTGGACCATTCCTTGTGAGACGAGTATTTAGAAATAGAGTAGTCGAATTAGTGAATTCAGCCACAAATTAGAACCTTTTGTCATGAACGATCAGAGTCTCAAACCATTCTTTGAACACACCGACTCGAATTTGGCTACAGTATCTTTTGATCTCCATTCTCCCTGAGCTTCATTACGCCAAGCTGATGGCGTTAAACTTAGCACTTAACAAGAGGAAACCCATCATCTTTGAAAAAGTCGAAACCTTTCTGACATATCTCTTTGTTGAATTCATATTGCACTTTAGGGTTCGTCTATTAGAACAGCTGACTCCACCTTTAATACTTGTATTAGAGATAGAAATCATCCGCAACAGTCATTCCGACCCGTTCGCCACCCACCTGCTCTAATGAACGACCTGAATTGAACTCAAACCCCCCTAATTTGCAATGGGGACATTGCAAATCTTATGCATGGGGGGGTAATTAAAGTGCAAAATACTATGAAAATCAATGCATGGAATGGTTTCATTCAAAAAAAAAAGAGGAGAAAAGAGGAAAGGAGAAGCCAATTTGAATCAAGCTGAATGAAAAGAGGAGAAGAGGAAAAGAAAAGACAAGCAAAGAAAGAAAAAAAGGAGCAAACAAAAAGAGAACAAAATATGAATTAGTCCCTTAAAATTGAGTATGGAACTTACCTAGCTTCTAGGTTAGATCAGATGATGAATTAAGACTTGGAAGGCTAAAACTTAATGAATTAGTGACGAGTACTGACCTTAGGCTCTTGGATCTGTTTCAAGGTTTAAACACTCACATATTTGTTAAGATCCAGATTACTCCTCAAGAGGTTGAGGAAAGTGTGAGGCTAATGTAGTAGGTCTAGGGCTTAGGGATTATTCGGCCCTATTGCCTGCCCCTTGGTTTGCAGGACTTGGTAACCTAAGCACCCAAAAATCACACACTAAGTCTGATTCAGTGCGCTTAATAAAGAAAATCATGCTAAAAGTGTTCTGTTCTAAAAAACTATCTCGAAAATCTAGCTTAGGAGAGGCTCAACAACACAAGTTGATTGGACAAGTTCCCAGTGCGAAGTGGTGGGAAATTCCCCTAGAAGATGCATAATAACATATCGTATCCTTAGTGCTTGCCTCCTAGGATATCTAAATATCCTATCGGGGGCATGTAAGCACCTTGTGCTGGTTCAGGTGCCATGGGCGAGATTATCCGGAAATGTCGATTTCCAGGGCATGAATAAAGCAACAGAGCATCATGAGCAACACTATCCTAAAGTATCGAAAGCCAGGGTTTTGGGGGTTGCCATGGGCAGTGCTATCCCAAGGCATCGAAAGCCAAGGACCCTTCAAGGATTGATAGTGGGGACAAGGAATCAGATACAGACCATGTTTAGGGCCAATTCGAGGCTATATTTAGGGAAAAATAAAAATAAAAGAGAGAAAACTCTCCAAATGAAATATCCTTCTCTATCTATCTCTTATCAAAATGCACTGGAAAATTGAACTTGGATATATTACGTCTATGCACGGGTGCTTTAACCACTGGGGTCAATGAACCTTTGGGCAGTTTTTATGGGCCTTAGAAACCTTTGCGGCAAACTCAGGCTGAAGCTGGTTAGGTCTGGGTCTTGGCTGGTACTTGAGTACCTCTAAGCCTATTGTTGGTATTTTGATCTGATTTCTAGAGATGAAGCTTAGTAAGACATCCTGACGATTACATCTGACCTAGAGACTTAGTTTGATCAATAGGATTTCTGCTAAGGGACTAGCAAAAGCTAGGCATGGGGGTATGATGGGAACACCATCATAGGTCCTAAATGGCCACTTTTAGTCAAGATTGAGAGGTAAATGCTCCTACATAATTATCAAAGGGTTACAACTCCACATTATTCTATTTTGAGAAGAGAACATGAAAGTAGGGTTAATTCTATAATTTTAACAGCATATCATGAACACAGAATAACCACAGGGTATATCAGAGGTTAACTAAAGGTCAATTGAGCATTAAAGACTAATAAGTGGGTCCATGCATACAGAAACAAGGTTTCACGTATTTCGAGAACTAATATAATGCGTAAAATCCTAATTTTAGACCCACTTAAATTACAGAGGTTCTAGTAAGAATAATATTCATCTAAATCTCGTAAAAATCATATAAAAATATTTCTTGAGGTTTGTTATCCTTGATTTGACTTTTGAAACCTATTTTGACCTTAAATAGAGCCACAGACTGAGTTCTACCCTAATTTGAGTTTTCATGCAAATTACCCAATCAAACTTGGTCAAAACTGAAATTCGACTTCACCATCATATTCCTTGGCTCTAAATTAGGTTTTTACCAAAATTTGGACCCAATCAGAGTCCATCTTGACCTAGTTTGCATTTTAGTCTATTTAAACTTATTTCTCTCAATTAAGCCCCTAATTTTTCAAATATTTGCAATATGGTCCCTAACTTTGTTATCACTTCTTGAAAAAAGGTCCCTACTGCCATTAGTCTAAATGCAGTAGCTCCGTTGAGATTCGAGCGAGAATTTCTCTCTCGATTCTCAATTAAACCTTTCCAAAATTGAAAGGGAGAATTCTTGAGAGATTCTCTACCGATTAGACCAGGTATTCGATGTTGATTTTCCCTAGAATATTCATGCGAATGCTGGAAAAATTAGGGATTTTTCATCCCTAAGTTTTCGATCTCACAGAGCTTATTTCCAAACCTGGAAGCCTCCCTAAGGCCTTTAAATAGGCTCCTCTCACGACTTCGAGCTCCTTAGCGAAGTTTAACGTCAGAAATCCCTCATTTTCTCCTCCTTTGGTCGTCCGCACTTTTGTCTCTGGCGAGCTTCTCCATCCTCTTCATCGAGCCGACCAACAATCAAATTGGCCGGCCCATTATCTTCCCCTCATCCTCGCAATCGTCGTCCGCCAAAGCACAACCGCCATCTCCTTCGACTTCCTCGCCACCATGTCACCATTGACTTCACCTTCTCCGACTCCAGTCTATCACAACTAGAGCCCTCCGCCCACCATCTCTCCCTCTAACTCCTTATATTTCTTCCTCTTCCCTTATTGATCCTCTCCAAACTCTTAGCTCTTAGATTCGACCACCAACACGACCCCAATCCCATCATCTCCCTCTGCTCCAGCCAAGCTCCGGTGAGGTCATACCACCTCTACAAACCACCAAACCCTTTGTGATCACCTCCAGAACCTCCTCCACTTCACACTCGATAGAACCCCTCAAGAAATTGAGGGGCTCGCACTCTCAAACACTCCATTGAACACACGCACTCACACATACCCCCCCTCATCGAGATTGCTAGACCTTCACACACACCTTCACGCAACACTACAACCACCATCGCAATCGTCATCATCCGGCGATCCTTCTGAACTGCTCTCATTAAGCCATCAGGTCGTATTCCTTATTTTAGGTACTTCGTTGGTCTCCACTGCTGCAGCCTTCTTCTTCGACCTTGGCTGCAGCTCTTTGGCCGTGTTCTTCATCAATTTCCCCTCCAGGTGACGCGATTCCAGGTTTCCAAGGTTCCCAGGACTTCAATCGCAGCAGCAAACCTCCAAAGCTGCTCCAATTTTGATGAAGACAGCACTGTGTCGTGCGAAGACGAAAGGGACAAAGATAGTCCCACATCGTTAACACATTAACAGAAGGGCTCTTAGCAATGCATATAACAAAAAAGTGACGAGGCCTTATCCCCTTCAAGTCACTGGGGTTAGGTCCCTACCACACGCCCCCGCACACGTTGCGCCTCACGCGCTCGTCCACTCCCTCTCCCGTGCTCACACCCCACAGGTCTAGGTGGTGATTCGGTCACCTGCTACCCTGATCTGGTCAGATTCTGAGCTTGTGAAGAAAGAGAGAGGATCTGAGAGAGAAGGGGGTGGGTTTTGCTGCCTCGTGTTAGGATTCTTAGTCGAGTTTTAGAAAGGTCGCGTTGTAGTACAGCCGAAAAAGCATTCAAAACAAATAATTTTATTACTCGAATTTAAAGTCCGAGGTCGAACACAGGGAGCAAATGGAATTCACGCACTAAACTCAGTAATGAATGCAATTTGAACATAATACTACTCAAAAGCTAATTAAAATATAAAGCATGAGTGTATGGATAAAAAGAATAAATGTAGCTAAAAATGTAATGGAGGACTTATGAAGAATTGGACGTCTGATTATAAAATCAAATGTCTTAAAATTATGTGCTACAGTGCTTTCCATGTTCTTTCTTCTTCTTTCTCTACCTTCTTTCTCTTATTTCACTTTCTTCTCTGGTATCTCCTTCCTTTCCTTTTATCATTGGTTCCTTCTTCTCTGTGTCTTCTCTTTCCTTTGCCTTCTCTATCTTCTTTCCTTCTTTGGCTTTCTTCCTTTACCTTGCGAACCTCAGCTTCTTCCTTCTTCCTTGGTTCTTCTCCTTCCTTCTTCTTCGCCTAACCTCCTCTTCTTCCTCTCTGATTTGGCTAAGTGTCAAGCGAATCTTTTCACAGCAAAACCCCCCTTCCCCTGTGTAGTGTTCCTCTCTTCTCTCTTCTCTATTTTGGTTCGCTCTCCTAGAGCCACATTCGGGTCAGGTAGTCGGACCTAACGGAGACCCAGGTCCAGGCTCACCGACGTGGGTGGTGAGCGAGAAGTGAGTCAGTTCGGGTAAACGGGTCGTGGGCAAGTCTGCGTGGGTAGTGCCGCGAATGAGGCAGTGAGAGGGACCTCACCCCGTGAGTAGGAGGCGATAAGGCTAATGCACAAAATCAATTTATGTGCATACACTCGCTCACCCACTTCCAAGGTGGGACTAAATGTCCCACCTCCCTTGCGTGCGCTGTAGCAGCAAGTGTCTGGCTTAATTAGCGAGGCTGCATGGGCTGTTGACTCCAATTGGAAGCCTGGACACACTCGTGCCTCAAATCCGCAGCGCCTGGGACTCACGCCTGGAGCAGCAACAGCTGGAACACAGGAAGAGAGCTCCAAGCTTCTTCATCCATGGCAACCGGTGTTGCATGAACCTGAAATCATGGGCACGGCCTTGCGGCCACATTAAAACGTCCAGGGAGATTCGCCACGGCATGGCGAATATGTGGTGGTGGTTGGCGTGGCTTGGGAATGACTGTGGTGGCGGATCTAGGGTTCTCTATGGCCGTGTGAATGGGTGTGTTCGGAGAGATGTTAGGGCGATTAATGGAGTGAATGAAGTGGTAGGATATGATCAGTGAGTCAAGGCAGAGGTCGTAGGGTGGTTTGCGAGGCAGGTGGAGTTGCGGAGCGACAGGGACGCCTCGCCAAAGGTATGGCTGGAGGTGGAGAAGGTGATGGTGATTAGTGGTGTCGAGGGGTATTTTCGAGAAATAAAGAGGGGAAACGAGAGAAGAAGGGAAAGAGAAGCTAACGGACCTAAACTAAGGATGAAGGAGACAGGAGAGGCATATGCTCTGGTACAGTCGACGCTAGAGACGAAGATCTCCGTAGCTGAGGCGGCAGCGAAGATGAGGGCAGTGGCAGCATCAGGGTTAGTATAGCTGACGTGGATGAATGAGAGGAAGGCAACCCAACCACTGGTATTGTGGTTAGGCGATGAGAGAGAGGGGGAGGAACCGTCAAAGGTTGTGGAGATGTTGCGGCCGGCGAGGAGAGAAGAATGTGAGGTGGACTGGCCTAATTCCAAGCTTCCGAGATGCGGGGCGAATGGGGGTCTCTTAAATAGGCCCTAGAGGTCGGGTTTGTGCTTGGAAACCAAGCTTCCAAGCACGGCAAGGTCGCCGGCAATGGAAACTTGAGAGAGACCCAAATCTCTCATGCGTTCACATGAGAGATTGGGTACCAAATAGGGCTTCTAATTGGGTTCACATTGGAGGGGATTTCTCAGATAATTTCCCTTTTAATTTTGAAGGGGATTCTCTGAGAGATCACGGAGAAATCGTCCTTTCAAGCTTGCCGGAGTAGGATTCCCTCCACTATAATGGTGGAGGGACCAAATTGCAAAGAACGAAGAAGAAGTTAGGGGGTCAATTGTAAGGATTCTTGAAAATAGGGGTAGAAATGTAATTAGGCTGGACCTATTTGCAAAGTGGATCAAGATGAATTCCCCTTAGGTCCAAATTTTGGTACAAACCTAATTTTGACCTAAGGAATCCAATGGTGAGGTTGGATTTTGGGTTTGATCATGTTTGACTGGGTTATTTATGCAAAAATCTAAATTAGGGCAAATATATGTTTGAGATCTCATTTTAGGTCAAAATAGGTTCTAATGGCTAAATTGAAAGTTCTAAACCCTAACGAATATTTTTCTATAATTTTTAGAGGATTTATGTGAACTTTATCCTGACCAGAACCTTGTTAAATCAAGTGGATTTATTTTAGGGTTATAAGAAGCCATTTAATTCCCAGGATTCACACAAACCCTTTACTGTTTGAACCAACCCACTTTTTATCTTGTTAAGACCATTTAGCCTATGTTTAACCCCTAAGAAAACCCGTTTGTTGTACTGTAATGGTAAAATTACAGTTTTACTCCTTGTTTCTTACTTTTCTCTCAGAAAGGTTATTCAGTGAATTAGGACCTCCAGTTGGTTATGTAGGAGCTTTTGTTCTCTTTTATGGGTCAAAATGGGCTAGTTAGGGCTCATGATAGTGTTCCCATCACCTCGAGATTTGAGTCCCCTCCTCTCTCTACACTTAGTGAGATTTGTGAGGCCCTTGAGCCTCAGTTGCTGCTGCTGCTGTGTTCTTAAGGCTCTTAGCCTTGTCCTTCTGTTGAAAAGGGCCCTTGAGCACCTTCTAATAGGGCATTTGGTTGACGTCTGCTGGTCACTGTTGGATTATTTGAATTGGATTAATAATTGTGATTTACTATTGAGATGTTTACGTGGTTGTGAGCATAACATTGAGGGTTAATTTGGTGATTTAAATCACCATTTTAACCCAATCTTTTTGCACTATTCTTCTAATTTTATTGAAATATCATTCTGAGTATTATTGCTTTTAATTGCATATAAATTTGTTGTGATTGGTGAATTAAATTGTATACTTGCTCCCTACGAACAATCTCGAATTCTACTTTCCGAATCTGAGTTTAAAAATTTAAATGATTTGAGCGATTTTGTCCTGTACTACAGCGCATTTCCTAAACAACGATGATTTTGCCCGAACACCTATCTATTAAAAGGGATGACGAAACTACATGAGATTGGGCCCTCAATAAATGCTGACAATGGCTGCTATAATAAATAACATAACAAAGCGCACACCTTGTCAGGTGATATATATGCTCAAAGGATTTCATTGGGAGGCTCAATCTCAGCACTATATATAGCTGAGGAAGGCCCTCAAGGCCTCCCCCTTGAGCGACTCGAGAGAAAAACTAAGAGCTTGTAAACCTTGTAATCTCAGATATTCTAGTGCATAGTTGGAAGCACCATACTCCCTCCAAACGTACACCCCCTACGGTGGAACTAAGTAACCAAATCCCTATGCCAATTGTGTGATTGCTTAAATCCTACAAATCAGACCCTCCACCCACGTAGGAGGTCCGATAGTCCCTGTTCTTGAGTCGGACACTCCAAATCTCGAGGTGCCGAATAGGTAGTTAGGTAAAAATTTTAGGGGGCGTTTTGTTGGCGGCATAAGAAGATTTATATCAGATTAAGTATTTAATCCGTCACTTAATCTACCTCCTATTTACGTCAAGTTAAGTGGACGTAACTTAGAGACATGTTATTTTACTTTCTCTATGGAATAATTTTAACCTGTCAAAACATATAAAGAGGTTAACTCAGTTATTCCACTATTTATTCGACTCCTCACTACAAAAATATCAACCTTTCAATTGACAATAAAATGCTTACAACCAATGCTACAAAGCAAAGCAAAAGTAGTGTCATTGTTTCGTTTTCCCGTCAGTTATAAAGAAAATCCAACGTCGAATTATTATTCGCTGCGTGGATGAATTGGACCTTTTGAAGCCATTTTATAACTGATGGCAATTTAATTTCCTGTCATTTATAAAATAAGCGATAGGGTTTGTATGTCATATTTTCCCACGTTAACGCGCCACTTTTTGAGTTTTTCCATCGTTTAAAAGAAAACGTCATCGCTTATAAAAGTAACTACAAAAATATTTATCCTGTCACTTTTCTAACAAGCAATGGCAGATAGCAATTCCTAAAAGAATTGAAAAGTTAATGCTGTCATTATTTTCATTTTGGCATCGCTTATAAAGTGACGACATTAATACCTTTGCCATTGCTTTCTCAAATAAGCAACGACAAATATCTTTTATTCTCTAAGAGACTTACCTTTTAATGCCATCGACTTTTAGGAAACTGACGACAAATGTAGGGTTTTTTTTAATTGTGAAAATTATGAGAAATACCTACTAAACCTACTTGAAACACCTACTTTTATACGAAAATTGTAACGACCCGGTTCCCGAGTCCCTACGAGACACGAGAATCGGACTGACTCGACTAATCCCAAGACCTAGTCGTCCAACGAGGAAGTAACCAAAAGACAGTAAAATAAACCACATTCAGCATGAATATAACTAACAGTAAGAAGGTACAGCAGTAAGGAAAGAAACTACTACAGTAGGTACCACCACAATAGTAAAACAGCATTTATCATATAACAAGAACTGCAGGTAAAGAAGGTACAGCGGAAACAAAAACTACTCACCAGAACAGAAACAAAAAGGGGTACAAAAGCTGTGGTAACTCTACTGGACCCTACTCGGCCCAGCGTCCTCTGCAGCCGCCGACCCTGGCTGCACAACACCTGGTCCTGAAAAAGGTAACGAGTGTAACACGTCAGCAAAACGCTGAGTAGAGTGGCAAACTAACTAAAGGCAACAGTAGAGTGTACAGTAGCTGTTATGTTCTATTACTTCCTTTATTCACATCTTTCAATTTTTCTCACTATTTCATTTATTTCTCAGATCATTTACTTGATCTCGAATGTCCTCGTGAGAGCGATCTTGATTGCAGTCTTTTCCAAAAGTAGAAGTAGCACGTGGTGCTCTCCTGGCTGGGAGAGTCCCCCGTGGTGATCCTACCCTCAGTCAACCACCCCAAGGTCACTGACAGACGTAACGGTGACTACGGCACGCGCGATAAACGCACAGGTAGCTAGCCCGCACTGGCACGCGGTCAGTCATTTCCGTTAACGGGTGCGCCCAAAGCACAGCACGGAACCAGGGCAGAGCCCTCTCAGTAACAGGGGTCCAACCCCTCCACAGTAACCAAACCGGGGCCTTGCCCCTCCACAGTCCGCGCACCCTCGCCTGACTACCCTGGTTTGCCCTAGTGGGCCTAACAAGTCGGTGAAGGAGGCTAGCAGAACCCCGGGGCCCGTGGGGTAGCTAGTACTCTCCTAACACTAGTAGCTCTCCTCGGTACTACGTACACGAGGGCCAACAAGTCGGTACAGAGCGGCCAATCCTAACCCCGGGTCCCTGGGGCAGCTGGCCCCACTCTGCACTAAACAGGTACAGGTACTTCCCTTGGTACTGCGTAACCAAGAGACAGTACAAACTACATCTCAGTTCCATTCCTTTTTCTTTCCAAGAGTTCCACTCCTAATTCCCCGTAGGGTTCCAGCTCTTTATCTCAGAACATCATATGTTTCACTTTCCAGATTCACATTCTCAAAATCCATGATCTCAAACATGTTTCTTTATTCATAACAGGCAGCTGTTAATTAAATTTACAGGCAGCTTTATGTATTCCTTTCCAATTTTCCAAGACTGCAGTAATATACATTCCACTAGTTTTTCCACCCTAGGATTCATGCCATATCCTAGGATCTATCATACAATCTAGTTTTCCGGCCCTAGGATTCATGCAACACCAAGGAGCTATCATTCCATATATTTCTCATTCCTAGGATTCATGCAATGCCCTAGGTTCTAGTTATGGTTCCATACTTTAACAGATTTTATTAATACTTAAAGCCACTCTACCAGGTATAACGGGAGTAGTGGGGGCGTGATTGGGAATCCCGCGTGCCTCCGCGACTCTCAAGACTGCAACCGAACGAGGTCCTATCACAAGGATCAAACACAAGGAGTGTCTCAGAACAGTGTATAGCTACTGTAGGAGGGTAGAAGGATTAATTCTGAAACGAACGCAACTCGAATCGCGGAAAACGGAGCCCAAACGGGCCCTAAACGGGTCGAGAAAGACAATACTGTGCAAAATCAGACGTCTGGAACTCCTTCCAGACGTCTTAAATGGTGAATCAGAGAATTACCTGTTCAGCTTGGTTCCCCGGACGTCCAGAAGTCTGTGGGGACGTCTGTCCTATACCCCAGACGTCCGATGGTCCACACGGACGTCTGTAGATCACTCCTGCCGTCTGGTACAACTTCCAGACGTCTGATTCGCAAAGGATGGCGAATCAGGGAACCTGCGCACAGCCATCCCCCCTCCCTCAGTACGGTCAGTCGACAAGAAGGAAGAAGAAAGCGGAAACTCACCTTTCAGACGTCTGTATGATCTTACAGACGTCGACCTTGCCGTCTGGCTATCAACCCAGACGTCTGATTCTGGAAATTTTTCCAGAATCAGAACCCTGCTCGGCCTCCGCTCGCGACGCCGCCCGCGTCGCACCTCGCGCGTCTGCTGCTCAGCCCGCAGCAGGTCCCTCTCCGCGTCGCTCCGCGCCCCCTGCGCCCTCTGCCGGCCGGCCAAGCCGCTCCGGCGAGCTCGCCCTCACGGCAGAGCCCCGCCCTCGCACGCCGCACCTCCTCCGCGCTCACTGCGGCTGCCGCTGCCGCTGCGCCCTCGCGTCCGCTCGCTCTCGCGCACAGGCAGGAGAAGAAGGAGGAGATGGTGGAGACGGGAGGGGAGGCGCGCCCTTTTAAGGCCGCGCGAGGAGGAGAGAGAAGGTGGTCGCAGCGCGCCTGCAGCCGCAGAGGGAGAGAGAGAGGAATCGCAGGTCTGCGCGCACAGGCGCGCAGACGAATCTCCCGTGCGAACATAACTGTTCTCCAGACGTCTGTAAACGATCCCGGACGTCTGGTCAGACGTCTGGATGTGATCCCAGACGTCTGGTCCGACGTCTGGGCCACCTCCCAGACGTCTTAAAAGGCGTCTGGGGCACGCGCTCGTTACAAAAATAAATAATGAAAATGAAGAGAAGTTTATATTCCACAAATATAAAGTCTAATACAGAGAATGTTTGAAAATGAAATATTTAGATAAAAAAAGGAAACATGGAAACATAAGAAAAGAAGAAAATATCAAAATACTATTGTCCCAATGCCACCAGCCCCACCCATGTCGTTGTGTCATCTATGGGTGCTCAGATCTGATGAAGACGGATGCTCGATCTAACTGTCCGTTCCTCAAAAGAACGGATAGAAGCGTCTAAATCTTAATATCTGTCACACTCATCTAAGCATGTATGTCACCCATCTTCTGCTTCATCTCTACCTCTCTCTTCTCCCTAGCCTCATCTCGTCTCTATAGTATGTCGATCTTTTGGTTCAACTGATCATTGACACTAAATGAGATGGCCCCTTTCCTCCCATACCAGCTGGATAAAGTGTTCACCCTTGTCATGGTACGAACGAAACCACCGTGATCCAATGATATCACTCTCCTAAAGAACTCCTTAGGATCCAGAGGCTGAAGGATACTATCGAAGGTCTCATCGTTGAGGGGATGCACCATGTCAACCACTCTCTCCTAAATGTATTAAAAATTATTATTATAACATATATATAGAAAGTTGTGATGTTTTTGAATTTAGGAAACTTACTGCTGGAATGACTCATGAATCCATTTACAAGTACCCTCAGTTGTATCTCATTTTTATGTACTTATGATTATTTAACGATAACTACGTGATAGTTTGAAATTTCTTTAGAAATATTATGACAACATGAAAAGTGATTAATCATTGTGAACAGTAATAGCCACAACTATTTGTTTAGAATAAAATCGATACAATTTTTATCATACCCCATGGTTAATTAATTCTAATTGTGATTTCATTGGGGTCAAGGTCAAAAGTCCGTTAGTATTTGTTGGTCTCAGCTAATTCTTGCATGACAAGTTTTTCTGTCCTTGTGAGTATAAAATACGTATATGTTTCCACAACGAATTTGACTTGCACCATGTCTTAAAACATCAAATATATATATTGCAAGCATGCGAGGAATTGAGTCGGGGATATACAACTCATTACCCTGTTAATGTAGTCCCTTAAATGGTCAATTATTATTTTAATAACCTTTGAAGAAAGATGGTTGTCCTGTCTTCTACATAGTTAGTAACGGATATATGTTATCTGTAAGGCTTAATGTTAAATTCTTATAGAAACTAATTTTGTAAAACAACTCATTTAGATGCAAGTGAAATTAAGTTATTAATATCTGGACTGGAATGAAATTAGTCAATTACTAACTAGATTAGTGTAGAGTTAATCGATTATTATTTCTGTAATTTTATTAGTTAGTGAATAAGGATTGGACAAATATGTCTGTCATTGAATTTCTGGCGCGATTGATTGTACTCGTATAAAAAGGGAAAAATAATGCAGTTGTTCCTTTTGTATGAAAAGAAGATTCATTATACAATCACCCCGGTTTGATTTCATAAGTTTATAAGGATAGGATAAATGTATTTTCACTACGCATATTATGCTAATTACTAACCCTGATGTATTCCTACTGAATTATTGATGATAGATTTGCGTATGATAAATGAGGAAAATATGGTTATAGTTATTGTTACTAATTGTATTGTCAAAGATATGTTAAATAAACCACGACTTATACATTCAAGATATTGGTGAACAAGTGATCCATATCCCATTATGCAATTGATATTGGACAATTAGAGTCGAAATGTTATAAAAGAAGTACATGTATAAATTTGATAAGTTGAAAAGATATATACATTGCTTCTTTTATTGGATTAAAGAAATGCTACAATCACTCTTGTTATTAATCACATCAAAGGATAAATCATGAAATTCAATTAGACTTGAAATTGTCAATTGACGGTTACTTTGGTGGTAAGTGAATAGGTGGATACCATGGAATTGATGATTGAATTGAATGATCAAATGAGACTTTAATTAACCAAGAAAAGGATATTTTTGTTATTCTTCTTAAGAATTGGAACATATCATTGCTTAGAGTACAAAGCTTATGTTTTACTCGCCACTTATAAATGTTTTATTAATTACTTTGGAAAAAATTGAGTGTTGCCTTGGAAAGAGCTTGGAACTTGAGATTACTATTTTTCGTGGTACTTTATGTTTTCTAGTTCAGAGTTTAGGATTATTTCATCTACATGAATTTAAAAATTTTGGAAGATTGTGTTTTGCACCTCAATCTACATAGAATTGAAGGTAGTTTTTTGTGTTATTAAGAAATACTTATTAATTAGAAAATTTTCCTAAATTATGTATAGTATGTAACTGTTGTTGCGTTAATAATGTTTATAAATTTCCTCTATAAACTTGTCATTAAATCTATGACGTACAGACTCGGATTTTTTTTTTGTTGTTGACATCATAGATCGTAAGGGATCACAAATTCTTCTTTAACTTGCTGCCTTAATTATTAAAAATTGATACAGATGAGTATTAATAAATGACGAGTTCTCTATTTAATTTTAGCTTGCTTGGGTAAACATGTACCTTATTTTATATCGAAATTCTTTTGATAGCTCACCGATTTTTGCAAGATTGTCATTTCGGTGTTTGTTTGTCTAGTATAGACTTAAAAGGATTTCTAAGATAAACATTACAATCCATCTTACTTTTATGATCAGCTCATTATAAAAGATAGTGATATTAATTGATTTGAAAATTCTAAAATAATATATTGGTGGTTAATTTTGATTTTTGAATTCTGATAAAGATATTGAGATATCAAATGAAGAGATTAGTAACTTATGCCCGCTTTCATATCATCACCTGACATTTGAATAACCTAATTATACTAATGAAAAATGGCGTTGTCTGACTCATTATATCGTTACTAGATGCACCACTCATTGAGTATTCTTTTAGTACTCTATGGGTGGATAAGGAAGTTGATATATTGCAAGTATGGGGTTAATGATTGCAGTTTAATCATTTTATACTTGTGGTTGAATTTACTTTAATATTTGGTTAGCAACTGGCTAGGCTAATTGGTTGCCTAAAACTAGCAAATTTGGTTGTAAAGGTTGGAAAATGAAAGTTTTAATTGTTGTCGACACCGATTGATTTTGTTGAGGAATCATCATGCTTTACATACCCCTCATTTCGGTCTATGGACCTTGTAGTTACTTTACAACCGAATGCATGCCGAATAGTTTTCTATTTTTTTCTTTCAGTTATTAGTGAGGGAATAGAGTGCTTGTCTAGTTGAGATGCGAGAGAGGAATCCCGAGTTGGTTATCAGTGGATACATAACACCTAGTTTATTCTTTTTAAGGTTGTTATTGCCTCTTTAAGGTTGTTATAGGCCACTTGCTTGCACGCCTCCCTTTTACTTACACGTTCGCTTGAGTTTCGGGGACGAAACTGCCCTTAAAGTTATTATCTATAACATCCTGAACCCGGATTTCCTTGTCATTTTAGACTAAGTGTGTCAAGACAAACCTGTCAACACTTTTTGCATGCAAATCGAAGCTTGCACGAATTTAAAATGCATGATTAGATTAAAAACCTGTGTGTTTTTCGTTTTGCAATCTGAACGTCGGATCGACGATCTGAAAGGACTGTTAACTTTCTAGTGTCATGAGAATTTCTACGGTATGTTCCGTATGACGATTGAACCTTGTAAGTATAAAACGTGTAAACTGCAAACAAACTAATGTGCGATCTACCTTAGGTATCGCACTTTTGCAAAGGACCTCCATTTGCAAATCGATAAATTTTGTTAGATTCCTTATCTCGTAATAATTCCAGTGATATATGTTTTGCTGAAATCGAAGCTCGTTCAACCTTATTACAAAAGTAATATATATATACATATATATATATATATATATATATATATATATATATCGTAATCGTTTTATTCTATTTTATTTTATTCTTCCCAAACCTACTTTCTAAATCCCTTCCCCACGTCTCCTTTCCAACGCAATGATAAAAGACCCACATAACCCTTTCCCCCTTTCCTACACGCTCAACAGAGAGATCCAGGGAAAGGGAGAGAGAGAGAGAGAGAGAGAGAGAGACAGAGATCGAAAGAGCGGGGAAACGAGGGAGAGAAAGGAACCCGAGAGGAAGGAGAAGAAGGTAGGGGAGTAAGGCCGGCGAGGAGGAGCTCCTCGTGGTCGGCGAACGGCCGGCTAGTGGACGGAGGCGAGGATGGCGTCGGGAAGGAGAGGGCCGAACGAAGAAGAAGAAGAACGGGGAAGAAGACGGGAGAGGGCCGAAGGTGCCGGACCGGAGAGGGAGGTTGCCGGTGACCGATGGATGTCCGGCGAGGCATGGCCAGCCGCGACGAACGCCGGCGAGTGCATTGTCACTCGTGCACGCATGGGTGCAGGCGTGAACAGTAGCAACGTTGGTGGAGAACCCAAAGGAAGAAGCGGAAGAGAGGGTGGGCCTTCGGCCGACGGCACGACCATCGGAGGTCGGAGGAGGTCCGGCGACATGGGAGTGGACCGCGGGCTGGCCGGAGAAGGACAGACGGCGGTGACGAGCGACGGCGAGAGGAGGTCCTGCAACATGCATGAAGGGCGTGCGGAGGAGTTAAGTGGGAGAAGAAGAAACGGAAGGGCAGACTAGATTGGTTGAAAGGTTAACAAAATTATGTTTTAAATCTTTAAAGTTTTTAATATTATGTATAGGTCCCTATAAAGGGAATTAGTGTACTACTTAATATTACAGAGTTGCGTGGGTCAGGATTGTTTTGCATAGATCGAGGGCCTTCGAGATCGAAATCAGGTGATCCGAGAGTCAATCTTGGGGTTCTCAAGCGTGTTAGACACATCCATACGATAGGATTAGGTGGATTCCACTTTGATTTCCGAAGCGTAGATTTGAGAGACACGTGTGGTATTGAGAGTTTCCAACCTATTTACGCAGAGTCGTGACCTCCCGACGACATTAGGTACAGTAGTTTCTCTCCTCTCCCAAACAGTTTATCTACATAGTGATTTCCTTTGTGTATTACACTGTTTAGTTGTGTTCTTATCTCTTGTTGAAATCGGACCTATTTACGCATTCTTGTTGCTCTGGGTATTGAAATAATATATATATGATAAAAATCAAGAAGTTGACTTGGAATGTGAATAACCAAAGTAATATTGTTAACTGACGGGTTAAAAGGAGTTAACGACATATTATTTGATAATTTTCATGAAATGAATTATAAAGCAATAAAGCATTGTTAGATATGACTTTATCATCACATGTACAAAATAAACTCTATTTTTAATAAAACTGTCATCTTCAAGATAGTCAAATAATGATTTAATTGGATCCATATGAGAAATTGGAAATTTCTTGGAAACTGATAAGTTGGAGGATAATGTGAATATTGGTTAATTCTGGAATTGATAATGTGAAATTACTAAAGATGGTTGGAAAATGAAAGATACAGTTATTTAGAAATGAGATATATAATACGACGGATATGTCGAGAAAAATAAAAGGAATAGATTGCTGATTTTCGACCCCACTACTTGCTGGGATTTCGGCCGAAGCTTTAGATCTTTTCAAACCAAGTTCAGGGGCTAGTTTAGAGAGTTGCTGACCTCCCTAAAACTGTTTGGTTAGGCTTAGCGGCCAACTAGGATAGCGGGTTCGCAGAGCTCGAGGTTTGGAGCAGTTCTTTCAGCCAGTGGGTGGGTCATTGGTTGTTTATGACTCAGTATACATAACGCGTGTACGTGTTCACATAATACGATGTAGCCGCCACCCCTTTCCGCGATGACCCTAAGGTGACAGTGCATGGTGACTCGAAGGATATAAGCAGCCCTCTCGGCCAGGAGGGTTGCTTATATCGATTTTGCACCACAGGAAGTTACACGAAATCGTCTCGTGCCCTGAGACGTCGATTGATAATTTATGAACTTAACAAATTGGGCCTCCAATGTACGAAATGGAACCAAATATTGAGATGTCTAATAAATAAATCAATCAAAGCTATAGTATCTATTTTCTCTTGTGTTATTATTTCTACTCTACTCAGTTTTTACGGACATATTTTTGCGTTTCGTACTCAGGCATACCTGGCAATGCGCAAGGAGATTTCTGTTGCACATCTCCTTAGACTTATATACTACGGTAAATCTTCCGGTTAGTATTCAGTTTTTGTTCCTTTAATTTTTGCAATATGAACTATTTGTTGGCTTTGTTTATATTTTATGGTTATGTGTTAGATGACTGCGATCTTGTGGGTGAGTTGTGCTGGTTGTTAACACACGGTGACTCGAGTTTCGTCGGTTGGTGGGACTCGGGTCGTCACATATGAAGTAAATAATATTAAAGTGTGAAGTTATAATAAACTTACGTAACGACTCTTCACCATCTCAATGCGTCTTCGACCCAAACAGTGGATCTGTAAAGGAGCTTTGGCCCCATTGGCGTTATCTTCTTTGCTTGCTCCTATAATAAAAGCACATACACACACACACATATATATATATTATTAAACAGATTGATCCTTTGTTATGAATTTAAGATAAATGAAATTAATATAAACATTTAAAATCGATTATTAACCTCCACTTTAGGATCCAGCCAATGCTTGCATGCCTGATTCCAATTTTCAGGCATGACATCAGGATGATAATTCTTTATTGCCTCCTCAAGCAAACTATAGCGAGAGAAAAGCTAAATACAAAATATGCAAATCTCAACACCATGATCATGTACATAATATATATGATATGTACATAATAAATATGTAAATCTTTAAAAAGTTTTACTTTTCTCCTTATCTCCGTCCTCTAATCTTTGTGGAGCTTAACAGCGTGCTTGGTGGTTCAATTCTCAACACAGTTAATTAGGTTATTAGTCTTAATTAATTGCATAAAGAATGGACTTAGGTTAACTTGAATTTACTAAATTGTTGCCGTTGATTGTAGTATAGGGTTAAGCTAACCTAACATTTTAGATTTTATTTTTTTTAACTAGTTGAGTCCATGTCTTTCATTAGGAGGTATAAACTTAATTAATTCATCATTTTTATTATTTAAATTAACAACATACTAATTACTATATTAATTACAAAATATGTTAGGCACGTGAATAATTGCACATGAAATTGAGATTTAAAGCATGAAACTATTCCATTAATAGAGGAAATGTACATGAATGATTTTACAATGAATATCAAAAGAAAAGGAATGTTTATTACAAGTGTTACAAAATATAAAGGCACAAAAAGATTATAATATAACATGAATGCCTTATGTACAATTAGAGCTCAAACACTTCGTTCCTCTTTCTTCTAATTCAGCTCAACCTTCAGTCAGATGTCTCTTTTCTTAATTAGACGACTTAAATCTCAAAGTTAGACTTCCAATTAGTTTATCAGACATCTCTCTTTTCTTTATCTTTAATTATCAATTCTCTTCTTAAGCCCTCTCCCTTTCTTCACTTCTTTCCTGTGCTTCCCTCTCTCTTTAATCTCTTTATATTTAACTCTCTATGCATGAATCTCTCTTAACTCTTACTTTTACTGTGCACTCTCATCCACACTTAGTCATTTTCAAACCCTTAACCCACATTTTTCTCACTTAACCAAAAATTTGGTTAATTGGCGGACCAGCTCTTTTGAGGATACACAGCACCCACTAGGGGTGGGAACAGACCCCTACTCGAACTGGTCCTCATTCAAATAATAGTGGATTTTGGCCTTTTAGATTGCACAGTATTGGACCCAACCAGGCCCACAAATCCGCTCAAGCCCACCCGGACCCATGCACACACAGGTGCGCACACACACACGCATGCACGTGCACGTACGCGCTCAAGAGATCAGATGTTCATTTCATGCACCCTGTGCTACCGACTAGTTGGCCTCTGTGCAGGATTCAGTTTATACTAAGGCGAGCGCTTCAACCTTTCTGAGGTGGGACAAGCACTGGCAGCTCCTCCTTCGCGCAGTGTTTGCCAATGTCAGACTTTGGACACTGATTCTGGCTAGCACATTGGACCAAATCGAGTGAACAAAAGATCGATTGAAAGCTTTTGATCTCAATTACATGATTTTAACACCATGATCATATTTATTCCACGATTTTGAGAATTAAACATGGCACTACTTCCATGTCCTGTAGTGTGTTTCAGAGAGTAAACCCAAGTCTTTTGACCAGTAGAGAGGAGATATTTCTCAATTTAGAGTCCCAGAATGCTTCAGAGTGCAATCCACATCAATTGGGAGAGAGAATGAGGTAGCAGAATGCTTCAAAAGCTCCAGAAGCTTCGGAGCTTCGCATTCAAAGTTCAGAGTTTTGATTTCTAGTATAAATCATTCTAACAGAGAGATCTAAACATCAGGAAGAGGTCTGAGTCAACTCAACAGTCTATAAATGATTGATTTGGGCAAGATTTAACAATAAAACTCAACGAACAAGCTCTGAAATGTTTTGGGTTCTAGTTTGAATCCAAACATATCAGAGAATGAATTCAACTAAATTCCTCAATAAATCATGTCCAAATCCATTCAATTCACATCCTAAACATCACAGAAAATCAGTAAAAATCCTTAAATCGGAGATTCAAACTTTAAAACCTCATATTCGAGTTAGATTTGACTTTCAAGGGCTCAAAAGTTGACTTTCAGAATTTAAGCTTATTAGATTCAGCAAAACTAATCAATATGACTAAAATCCCCTAAAGAATCTTTTTAGCCACTCAAATTTATGTTTTGAACACTCCAACAATGCTCACAGACCCTGCCGCCTTAACTCTAGGGGTAATGTGTCCGACAGAAGAGACTAGAGGTTTGTAGGCCTAATTGAATACTAGAATAGAATATACAAGATTCACTCTTGCTTTTGGATCTATTATCAGACTTTAAACCTCATCAAATGCACCTCCTCAACTCTACCGAAGCTGAGGAAGATAATGCTTAATAGATATGATCAATCATCAAAACTTAATTCTCAATATCTGAATTTGATCCTCATAGCATGAAGAAGTGATCTAGAGCTTCTCACCCTATTATGAAGGTTGTAGTTCAACTTGAGGTCACCGGAGCTCGTCGGAGCTCTAGTGAGTACCGATTTAGGTCGCTGGAGACTAAGTCTCCACGAAACACTACAAAGAGGGTCTTAATTGATTCCTGAGGTCGCAAGAAACCTCAAGAACATCTCAATTACATCAATTTCTGAACTAAAGTACATATTTATCTACCAATTGAAACTTTCGATAAGATGTATATACGCCCATGTTTTTTATATTTACGTATATACCCATATAAACTTACTCCGTTAAGACCGTATGCCCTGCTTCGTTAAACCAAATCGAAAACGTCAAAAAAAAAATATAAAACATAGGAAACTTTATATTTTTCATCCTCAAATATATCTCTCCCCTATTTTTCCCCCCTGAACCCTCACACCTCCTCCTCCCCCTTCCTCTCCTCCCTCCACTTTGGCCAGCATCAGCACCCTCCGCTTCTACCCCAAGCAACAGGACCCTGATGACGATGTTTGCGTTGGCAGGTTCCAACCCCCGACCAAGTTGCAGCCGGATTCCGTTGAGGAGGACATGGTGGTCAGGGAGAAAAAGGGCATACAGAGATGAAAGCCCATGAGTGCCCTCTCCCACATCACGATGAACCGGCTGAGCTACCTATTCTCCATCGAGGTCATTGTTGTGTAGGGCTTCCCAACGTCCATGAACAGCTTGCAGCTCTCGATGACCGTCCGTAAGATAGCAGCTCGACTACGACGAGATCGATGACTTCAAGCTTGATGAGCTTGCGACTATGCCTCCCCCTCCCCTACTGTCGCCCCCACGTAAGGTTGAGCTTGCGCCGAAGGAGGAGAACATCGAGTTCCCCAAGTTTGAGGTCGTCAACAAGGGGCTCGAGGTGCAACACGAACCGGTGAAGGAGAAGGCTAGGGAGAAGCCAGTGCAGTGGGGGCAAAGGGAAATGAACACAAATACACGGGGATGAAAATATAAATTTTCCTTTTTTATTTTTTTTGACATTTTCTGTTGGGTTTAATGGAGTAGGGGCATACGACCTTAATGGAATAAGTTTATAGGGGTATATATGTAAATATCAAGAACATGGGGGTATATATGTAAAAACCTCTTAATATAATATAAATTAATATATAATTATATAATAAAGTTATATGTACAGTAACTCAACCTAATTACTTATTTAAATATATATAATACAATTATAACTTATTTGTGCACAATAGTTACATATATTACATTATTTACATTTAGCCTAAGATTAAATAGATGTTTACAAGTACAAGTACTATGTACAATGTATTTTTATGAAATTTTTTAGTATTTTTAATTTTTTATGGTATTTTTTTGTTTTATAGAGATAGGAGAAGAGAGAAAAGATGAGATAAGAAAGAAATGAATTCTTTTTGTGTTTTTCGTATTAAGTTCTTTTATTGAATTTTAGAGTAGACTAAACCGTCTACTAGTATATTATACCAGTTAGAGGGTTCAAATTACGCTGAAACTTTACACACAGCTATAAAACTATCTATTCCTACTGAAGACACTTTTGTTTTATTTATTTACAATTATTTTATTTTATTTATGTATATTCAATTTCATCTAAACTAGACCTAAAAGGAGTGAAGTTAGGTGAACCTAATGCCTTCAAATCAGTTCTATGTGCTGGGGTGAAGATGTTAACATACGAACACATCCAACACATTACATGGAAGATATTAAAGCAATTAAACACAATTTATACTTTGAATTTCCTTCAATTTACATAAAGGACGGTTTGAACAATTAAAATACATTCAAAAGTACCTAACAATAAATCAAAACAAGGAATTCATGCCATTAAAATCATATTATAGCTAAATGCTTATACATGAATGCTTATAACATTAATTTATTGCACTGCAAACTATGTCAGCTACTTCATTTCTCAAATTGACCCAAAATCCACATTGAATTATCTCTTCCAGACCTGCTGTTGTCAAATAACAGCAACAACTGCTGCTCATTAAAATTAACAACTACTACTACTGATGTTGTTGTCTAATTGAGCAGCTGATTGCTACTTCATTGCTATTGTTTGATGAATCCAGCAACTAATGTTGCTGCTCACTATGAAAACCCAGCAGCTGCTTGATGCTATTACTGTTGCAAAACCATCAAAGCATCAAGGTCTGATCAAAGCTCCTTCAAACCACTTTAGATCTAAATAAGTTAGATCTAAGCGTCATTAATTCCAGAAATGCAGCAAGTCACAAAATCTCCTAACAATAGGGATTAGATTCATTGAATGTAGCTGCTATGCAAAACTTTTATGCATTGATTTGGCAGATTTGGAACCAAAAACACATGTTTAAACAACCATATTAGAAAAATAAACATTAATAAACATCTTGTTTAAACACACGTTTAAACAAGTCTGATTGTGCTTCAAACTCATCCTAGAAATCAGATCTATGCCTCAAAATCATTAATAAACATCTTGGATTCCATATTTCAACACAAATCTGGAATGTAAAAATGCATCTCAGAACTGAAATAAATGACTAAATTCCCATGAAAAATCATTTTCAAACTTTCCTAATCATTCTAAAAGCCAAGGAAAGCCAATTTCAACTCCAAAAAATCCTTGAAATCCTAATATGATCCCCATCTAACATTATAAAGAGTGTAAGATGAAAATGCAAATTAAGCTTTCAATGGCAATAAATACAAATTCAAAAGTATCTCTGACCTTCTCTGATAGATCTGGGGCTCATTCAAACTCGATTAGAGCTTAAAGACCAAGAAAAACCCCAATCTAATCTCTATCTTGCACCATAGACAGCGTGGAGAGAGAATTTAGACCAATCAATGAAATCTATTAAAAGTGAATCCCAAATCTTCAAATCTTTCAAAAACCATTGAGTTACTTCATTCAAAACCATGGGAGGGTCATTAAGATCAGGTGGATTGAGTGGAATGACCTTCATATGAAGTTTGGCGCTCAAATGAGATCTGAATGCTCAAGAGCATCAGATCTAATTTGATGCCTTGATGAATGGGTGGTTGGCGATTAAAATGCAAGGAAAACATGCAGAAGTGAGTGTGAAGTGAGGGGAAAGAACAATGAATGGGTACGAATATGTGAAATACTCCTCTCTGGTCTGAATTGATCAAAGAGGGCAGATCAGCTCTAATATATTCCACTCCTAACTAGACTAACAAATCTGTGAATTTGCTATCTAAACTACTCCTAATTGATCTACACTACACTAACAACCACTACAATTATCCTAGAAAGCAGTAAATCTATTATCATTGGAGGAATGGGACTTTAGATCTCCACCCGGTGGATGAAGAGGACTTTGGTGGAGTGAAAGCCCTCTGAAAGAGCTTAGGGTCACCCTAAGGTGTTATGCGATCCCTAGCAGCAAGGAGAGTCGAAGGAAGATGGGGCTTCAACGCTGCAACAATGGAACCAGAGGTTTGTTGAGGAGAAGAAATCGGAGGGAGTGAATGACCAGCTCGAGAGAGGTAGATGGGGAGCTGATAGTGCACGCAAGGGTCCAAAGAGGTGTTTAAATAGGTGATTTGGGCGAGATAGTAACCGTGGTATAAGATTAAACGATTTGGGTGCTAACGGTAGGGATGAGGAGGAAGGTGCGTAGGAAGAATTTGAGATGAATCCCACCATAGGATAGGATCTAAAGGAGGCAATGGTTCTTCGTGCAAAGTCATGCACTCAATGGATGAAGATCCATCGTAGAATGAGTGGAACAAAGGATCAATGGTGGCTCCTGTGTGTACTCTTCGTGTGAATAGTAGAGGAGCGGTTGTAGGTGTATTAGGTATTTTACGCACAAGCCCTTAAAGTGAAAGGGTATGACAATTGCACAACAACCACAAGTGAGAGAAATAGTAAGCAAAAGGTCCCTGGTTGCTTGTAGAAAGGCCCCTGCAGGTTTTCAAATAGGTCCTTGGAAGTTTAAGTCTTAAGAAAATGTATATGAAAGAGGACCTAAATGTAATATGAAGGTTTCAAGGTCTTAATGATGTCCAAATGCAATAAGATTTTTATTAAATGATAATTGAACATATTATAACATAATTTGACCCTTGATTTATACTTTTAAGCTCAGAAATGTGTTCAATTGGCACTTGGATCATCAATTTGTATTTATGAATAGAATATCTCATTAATTTGACGTAATTATGCATTTTTAACATCAATTTGTTGTTTTAGGTCATTTTTATTAATTCGCACACTTAACCCATTTATTGTATTAGTTAGATAGTATTTAACCTAGTTTCTAGCTTAACTTAGGCATTTTAGCTATGATGAGCCGTACCTCATCACCCGACAAACAAATAGAACCTATACTAAGAATATTCTTTGAATTTTTCTTTGAATACCAACACGTCTTGCTATCAAATTTACCCCTAAATTATGACATTAGCCATCTATTTTTAATGGGTAGAAATCTACGATGCCTTAAATAATAGAACTTCTTACTTTCTGGCAGTTGCAGGTGATGAGTATCCTCCATACATACTAGGAAAGGAAGCTTTCCTTTAATACTCCAACCTGATAAATTTGCGTACACCAAAAAGTCATTTATGGTCGTCAACCGTACTACACGAATTGGTGATGGACAAAACGTCAACAACCATAAGAAAGAATTATCAGTGCTAAAAATATGATCGTCGATAACTAGTTCGCATTAAAAACGATGTTTAAAAATGTCGTTGTCGTAGTATATGTCACAAATGAAAATCGATGTCGCGTCAATATTATTTATTTACTTAATTTTTACTGGTGTATTCCAATTTGTTCACTGAGAGGCAGTTATTGATATACATCACTCTCTAAGTCCAAAAATATTCTTTCATTTCAATTATGTTGATTTTATTTACAAGAATAAATGAATGAATCCATGAATGAAAGAATTTGGTTAATTATTTACAAAAGAAACAATTACAATGCCTGAAAACATATATACACAAACAAGCATTAAAAACTATGTAGAACTACTTTATGGTAATTATTTACAACTAATATAAAAAATACCTAAGTATAAGTACAAAAATAGTTAATAATATTTACTATACTAAGTTAAGCTACTATACTAATACCTTTAGTAGCATATATTATACCTACAGTGACAGATATAAGTGTCGCTAAAACCTTAATAAACTATATAATGACCTAAGGCAAAAACTACTATGCATACTAACATATCTATACAAATACAGTGATAGATCAATTCGTCACTAAAGCTCTAGTTATTTATATACATATATAATAGCTCAAGCATGCTTACTTACTCTACACATACTACACATATATACTATACTATTATAGTATACTTATTTATTTACATTATATTACATTATTTATGTACATACATATTATATGCTGTATACTTATATATACATACAGACACATATACACATGCACACAACACATAACCAACACCTAGTCGATTTAGGGCCGGTTCAGATCGATTCACTTAACCCACGAGTATTGTTCACTTTGTCAAAAATTAGGTTTATTAGGGGGTGGGCGACCTATTCGAGGGATACACAGCACCCTTTACAGGGTGGGACCAGACCTCTACTAGGACCACCTAATCGACTTTCTATGACGTCTAGTCAAACTCTCACAATAAAGCACTGTTGTCAGGTTTTAATCCCCAGAAACGGCGCCAAAAATATGATGCAATCGACCACGGTTCATATAAAAAACGTCGTTGTTGTAGTATATGTCACAAATACAAACAGTTGTCGCAACAATTTTATTTTACTTAATTTTTACTGGTTTATTCCAGGTCGTTCACTAGGAGGCAGTTATTGATATACATCACTCTCTAAGTCTAATATTCTTCTTTAATTCCAAAAAGATTAATTTTATGTACAAATATGAATGAACGAATTAATGAAAGAACGAATGAAACAATTTATATACAAAAGAATGAACTTAAATGCTTGCAAACAACTATGTATAAACAAGCAACAAATACTATAAATGAATACTTTATACTATCTATTTATAACTTATAATACTAATACTTACATATCTATACAATAATATGCTATAATATAGATTATACTAACTTAAAATATTAACACCTATAGTAACATATATAGTATGTATAGTAACTTCTATAAACGTTGCTAAACCTTAGGAAAAAGTATATACATAAACTAAGGTAAAAACTGTCATTTATTCTATATACAATGACGGATACGTCTGTTACTAAACCTCACAAGTTATTTATATACATATATGAGCTCAAATACTTTATATACTACATATACACATTATTTTATTATTTATTTATAGTATGCTATTGTAACGACTCGATTCCCAAGTCCCTACGAGACACGAGAACCGGACCGACTCGACTAATCCCAAGACCTAGTCGTCCAACGAGGAAGTAACCAAAAGAGCAGTAAAATAAACCACACTCAACATGAATATAACTAACAGTAAGGAAATATAGCAGTAAGGGAAGAAACCACTACAGTATATACCACCACAACAGTAGAACAACATTCATAACATAATATGAACTGCAGGTAAAGAAAAGTACAGCGGAGACAAGAACTACTCACTATAACGGAACAAAAAGAGGTACAAGAGAACAGTGGTAACTCTACTGGACCCTACTCGGCCCAGCATCCTCTGCAGCCGCTGACCCTGGCTGCTCAACACCTGGTCCTGAAAGGTAACGAGTGTAACACGTCAGCAAAACGCTGAGTAGAGTGGCAGCTAAACTAAAGAAACAGTAAAGTGTACAGTAGCTGTTTTAAATTTTCTTTCTTCCTTTATTTATGTCTTTCTATTGTTTCACAATTTATCTATTTCTCAGATCCTTCATTTGATTTCGAATGTTCCTCGTGGGAACGATCTTGACTATAGTCCTTTCCGAACAGTAGAAGTAGCACGTGGTGCTCTCCTAGCCGGGAGAGTCCCCCGTGGTGATCCTACTCTCAGTCAACCACCCCAAGGTCACTGACAGACGTAACGGTGACTACGACACGCGCGGTAAATGCACGGGTAGCTAACCCGCACTGGCACGCGGTCAGTCGTTTCCGTTAACGGGTGCGCCCAAAGCACATCACGGAACCAGTACAGGGCAGAGCCCTCTCAGTAACAGGGGTCCAACCCCTCCACAGTAACCAAACAGGGGCCTTGCCCCTCCACAGTCCGTGCACCCTCGCCTGACTACCCTAGTTTGCCCAGCGGGCCTAACAAGTCGGTGTGGGAGGCTAGCAGAACCCCGGGTCCCGTGGGGTAGCTAGTACCTCCCTACACTAGTAGCTCTCCTCGGTACTACGTACACGAGGGCCAGCAAGTCGGTACAGAGTGGCCAGTCCTAACCCCGGGTCCCTGGGGCGGCTGGCTTCGCTCTGCACTAAACAGGGGGGACAGTTGCTCTCCTTGGTACTCCGTACTCAAGGGCCAGCTCACTTCCCCAATTCTATTCCATTCACTTTCCAGAAGTTCTACTCCTAATTCCCCATAGGGTTCCAACTCTTTTAACTCAGAACATCCAGGTTTCACTTTCCAGTTTCACGTTCTTACAATCCATATTCTCAATCACGTTTATTTATTCATAACAGGCAGCTTTTAATTCAATTCACAGGCAGCTAGTATTTCCTTTCCACATTTTTCAAGACTGCAGTATTCATACATTCCACTAGTTTTCCCATCCTAGGATTCATGCCATATCCTAGGATCTATCATACAATCTAGTTTTCCAGCCCTAGGATTCATGCAACACCCTAGGAATCTATCATTCAATCTATTTCTCATTCCTAGGATTCATGCAATGTCCTAGGTTCTATTTATGGTTTCATAATTTAACAGATTATACTTAAAGCCACTCTACCAGGTACAACGAGAGTAATGGGGGCGTGGTCGGGAATCCCGCGTGCCTCCGCGACCCCCGAGACTGCAACGGAACGGGGTCCTATCACAAGGATCAAACACAAGGAACTTCTCAAAATAGTATACAGCTACTATAGACAGGTAGAGGATTTAATTCCGAAAAGAACGCAACTCAAAACGCGGAAAACGGAACCCGAACGGGCCCTAAACGGGTCGAAAACGACGAAACAGTGCAAAATCAGACATCTGGAACTTCTTCCAGACGTCTTAAAAAGTGGATCAGGGAATTACCTCGCTCTGCGTGGGCTCTCAGACGTCCAGAAGCCTGCGGGGGTGTCTGGCCTAGTTCCCAGACGTCCGATGGTCACCCAGGACGTCTGGAAGTCGTTCCCGCCGTCTGGCACTGGAGCCAGACGTCTGATTCGCGTTGGATGGCGAATCACCGAACCTGCGCGTACCCATCTCTCTCTCTCAGTACGGTCAGTCAAAGAAAAGGAAGAAGATGGAAAATAACTCACCTTTCAGACGTCTGGACAGTCTTCCAGACGTCGTGCCCGTCGTCTGGCTATCAGCCCAGACGTCCGA
The DNA here is from genome assembly GCA_037157565.1 of Thalassia testudinum. Classification (NCBI taxonomy): domain Eukaryota; kingdom Viridiplantae; phylum Streptophyta; class Magnoliopsida; order Alismatales; family Hydrocharitaceae; genus Thalassia; species Thalassia testudinum. The sequence goes on from JAZHRO010000036.1 coordinate 143,807,272, forward strand.
TTCTGGAAAAGTTTCCTGAACCAGGGCGCAACTCACACTCCGCTCGCGACGCACGGCCGCGCTGCGAGTGCTCCGCCTGCTGCTCGAGCTGCAGCAGGCCTCCCGCGCCACTCCGCGTCCGCTGCGCCCCCCGCCGACCGACCCTAGCAGCCCCGGCGAGCTCGCCCTCACGGCCGAGCGCTTCTTCCTACATGCAGCACCTCCTCCCGCACCCGCCGCGGCTGTCACCGCCGCGCACCCGCGCTCGCTCTCGCACACTGGCTAGAAGGAGAAGATGAAGGGGCGGAGGTGACGGGAGTGAGGGAGAGGGCGTGGCCTTTTAAGGCCGTGCGAGGAGGAGAGAGAGAGAGAGTGGGACAGGGTGGTCTGCGGTCGCAGGAGGAGAGAGGGAAAAAGAGAGAGGAAGATGGTTGCGGGTCTGCGCGCGCCTACGCGCAGACGCAGTCCCGCGTGCCACCGAAAATAGATCCCAGACGTCTGGAAGTGGTTCCAGACGTCTGGGACACCTCCCAGACATCTTAAAAAAACGTCTTGAGTGCGTTCGTAACAGCTATATACATATATTATCTTTATACTATATACTTATATTATATATATTTACATATACAAATATATGGCCACTCTTCTTTCTCTTATGTTCTGCACACTCACACTTAGTTAAGTTTTAGGTTCTTTCTTCCTTCCCCTTAAGTGATTAAGGCATGATTATTGTCCATTTTAACAAAAATTAAGATTTTTAATTAGCAGGCGGCCCTTTCGAGGGATACTTTAGCACCCTCGACGGGTGGGACTAGAACTCTACTAAGGCCACCCATAATTCGTTATTAAGCATGTTTAATCTAGATTTAAGCTCAATATTGGGCCCACAGAGGCCCATGCACAATGCCAGGCCCCTAGCCTGCACCGTACCAAATCTTAAATCAAACCATGGTCAATGCCCAGAATATATGCTCAAAGGGATATGGGATTTATTCGTGCCCAGCGCTTGACAACTGGGCAGTCGACAGCGTAAAAACAACTTAAGGCACTACACAGTAACGTGTGCCACGATGTGGAGCTATTCCAACGCCTTCTCAGCATTGAAACTCAGCGTGCATGTGCGGATTTTAGGATTTTAGCCCTCGATTTGAGGGCCGTAAATTATTTTAATTTAAAAATAAATTATAGGGTTACAAATCCCTTACATAGGGCTACATAATTATGTAATTACTTTATATAACTAAGTTATTTTATTATATAATAAAATTAGATAAATTTGACTGTTTGTACATGTTAAATTAGAGTTTAACTTGTTAATTAACGTATAAATTAGTGACTTAATTACACAATTGACTTTATACAGAGTTAGTATACATAATAAATTATTTATTACAAATTTTTATTATATTTTAGAAACTTTATTTTAATTTATATACAATTAAATATTAGTTTAAGATGGTTTTTCATATAAATAAATTATAAATACTATAATAGAGTATAAATATGATATAAATAAGTTGAAAATACTTACTATAATAGAGTATAAATATGATATAAATAAGTTGAAAATACTTACTATAATATATTACAAGTATACCATATAACTTATCTCAGTATTAACTTAATTACCTAATTAACTTAATAACTTAATTATTTATTATAAATATTTAATTACATTAAATTACAGGTATTATATCATACATTATTCATATATAAATTGTATGTACAGTATTAGGTATAAATATGTACATTGAATAAGTACATAGAATTATTTAGTTTAGTATACATTTAAGTTATATAAATTAATATATAATAATACAACAAAGTTATATATATGATAAATCATTCTAACTACTTAATTTACTATATAGAATACATATATAAGTTATTTATAAATATTTTGTACATATTGTATACTATATACATATAACTTATGTTTAATTAATATATACAAGTATATACATAATGTATAGGGTATTTTTGGGTATTTTTGGTGTTTTTCTTATTTTTATGGGTTTCATAGGTTTAGAGGAGGTAGGGGATGAGAGGGAGAAATAAAGAGATGAGAGAGTTGTTTCTAGTGTTTTTGATGTTTGGTTCTTTTATTAAGTTTCAAGGTATACTGAACCGTCGGCTAGTATATTTTATCAAACCGAGGGTTCAGAATGCCTTGTAACTTTGCATACACTTAGAAATAACATAATCCTACTCAAGACACTTTTATTTTATTTTTTTGAAATTTTTTTATAATTTTTATTTATGTGTAAAGTTAACACAAGTAAGGCCTTAAAGGGTGTCGGAAGTGAAAACCTAAGGCCTAAAATGAATTCTAAGGGCTTTCATAAATGGTAAAACACTCATACAACATCAATACAAACCAAGAAAAATGTTGAGACATTTTAATCCGATTTTTCAATTAATCTCATTCAAAGTTACAAATGTGGCAGTTAAACCCAATACATTAGCTGATAAAGAATTTAAATCTAAATTCAAGCCATTCTAATTGAGATTCAATTAATCTAAAGTACATGAATGCTTGTTCTCATTGAGTTCTAATATTATACACAAGTCAACCTCCTTGATACACAAAATTTGTAACTCAATATCCCAACTCAAACCCTTAATTCCAAATCTGCAGCAACTATAGCAGTAGCCAGATTAGCTGCTGAAATTCAAATTTTGTAGCTACTGCTGCATCTCTTCAGACTAAGCATTTAAGTTGTTGCTCAGACAACTTAAAAACACAACAGCTGGTACTGCTGCCATCCTCAGCAGCCAATATTTCAAATAAAATCAGTAGCTAAGAGCTGCTATCTGGATGAAATTAGATGGCTTAAATCAAACCAAATCAGGTTTGAACTGAGTCAAATCTAAATCCCATCCTTAGATTCAGTCTTTGATTAAATGCTTAAGTGGAAAAAATTCCTATGTGATACTTATCTTCCACTATAGACTATGTGAAGGTAAGCATCAACAATAGGGTTTAAACTCATTGAAAAACTTAATCTAATCATCCTATTGCTACTATAGACAGTAGAGTAGGGGAGATTAGATCAGACCATGAATTCCACTAAAAATCATATTCAAGCTTTCCAATGCTTGAAATAAGGTTTAATCCCATAAAATGTTGCTATTGAGCAACTATTTAATGTGCTATAATAAGAGGAATTAAAATCAAAAATCACGTATTCAAGCAATGAAAACCCACTCAAAAGTAAGTTCAAGTGATGCAATCATCATCAAACACTTTTAAATCTCTTGAGGCAAATCCGAAAACTCTTCTAATCTGTGAGAAAACCAAGAGAGATTCAGATAAGTCTTCCCCACAAATACCTTGAAATCCTAGGGCATTATAGACAACGTAAGATAAGGATGCAAATTAGGATTACAATGCAATAAATCAACATCAGACATACCTCAAATATTTCCTAAAAGATTTGAGATTCATTCCCTCTTGAGGAAAGCTCAAAAACCAAGGAGAAATCTGATTTACTCTCTCTCTTGTGCCATAGACAACACAAAGAGAGAGTTTAAATCCTACGATAAAATCACTGAAATCAAACCCCAAATCCTTAGATCTTCATTCAAAACCAATAGAGGGTCATTGTTAACAAGTGGAGTGAATGGAGTAACCCTCAAGTGAATTTGAGTGATCAAATCAGATCTGAATGCTCAAGAGCATCAAATCTAATTTGATGCTCTGATGTGTGGGTGATTGGCGAGAAACATGTGCAAAACAAAGAAGGTGGACAATGAGATGTAGAGGGAGATTAAGGAAATCTATGTGAAAGCGGAAAATCTTCTCTCTGATCTAAATTGATCAAAGAGGGTGGAAGCACTCTAAACTACTCTAATATACTCCAAACTAATCCATCACTCAATTTGCTAAGTAATTCTACTTCAAAACTATACTAACTACACTAAAACTAATCTAGAAAGCAGGAAAATCCTATGTAAAAGAAGAAGGTGATGTCCAAGGTCACCAGCTAGCGACCGATGACGAAGAAAGGGGAGAAGACCCTTTAACTGATGAGGGAGGTGTCCAAAAGCCAACAACAAGCTGCAGAAGGTGTTGTCAACGTTTTTGTGCGGATTTAAAGGCGTATTACGTTGCAGTAGCACCGACAAAACGTTTAAACAAATATAAATAATTTTATTACTCGAACAACTAGAGTATCCGAGGTCGAACACAGGGAGCAAACTCAGTACTTTGTAAAACCCAAGAATACAACTGTTAAATGCAAATATAATTGATTCAAAGAGTTTTTAAGAAAGATGTAAAAAAAATAGAATTAGACGTCTGATTTATGTATCAGACGTCTTAAATGTGATCTTTCTTTCTCTTTTCCTTCTTCTGCTTTGCCTTTCTGATCTCTTTGCAATCTTCCCTTGTCCTTCTTCTTCTCTGCGAAGACTTCTTTCTTTCTTCTTCTTCTGTCTTGCTTCTCCTCTCTTCGTTGCCTTCTTCTTCTTCTTTGGCTTGCTTTTCCTTCTTCTGCAGCGGCCAAGTCCTTCTCCTGCGATCAGCCTGCCTGCACAGGAACAAAACCTAACCCTTCTCCCTCTACCCGCGCGTGTCTCTCTCTCAAGAAATTCACTCTAACCGCTCTACCAGAGCCACAGTCTCAATCGGGTCGGATCGTACCCGGGACCAGGCGCACCTGCAGGTGTGTGATGCGCGAGGAGTGCGTAGGTCTAAGTCAGGTCGGATCCTCCAAGTCCGCGTGGTCAGGCCGCGGACGAGGCGGGTGGGGTCAGTGAGGGACCTCACCCCTGTGCTTACTGAGGCGATAAGAGTAAAGCGCAAAAATAACTTATATGGTACCTGACGGTTGTAATCCCACGATGTGGGACTATCTGGTCTCGCCTTCACGCGCGCCTGCAGAAGCCTCGTTGTGCGATTGCCCCGCAGCTGCTGGCTCTGCTAGCGCTCCTTGGCTGGACTCGTTCACCTCGCGACACTTGCGCTAGTATGCAACACCTGTAGTCTGGAAGACCGGGTGCCTGGAGCTTCGTGGGAGCTTCATCAGAGGTCGTCCATGGCGGCAGCGGCTCGAATCCTGTCGTTTAATTCTTAGATTGCACATAAACCCATTTTATCTTATTTGGACCATTTGACCTATGTTTTGCTTCTGAGAAATCCCGTTTATGTACTGCAATGGTAAAATTGCAGTTTTAACCTTTATTTCATGTTTTCTTCTCAGAGCACTTGTTCCTTCAGTTAAGCCTTCTTCTAGGTTATGTAGGAGCTTTTATCTTCTTTATTGGGTCAAAATGAGCTAGTTATGGCTCATGATGAGGCTCTCATCATACCCCCATGCCTAGCTTTTGCTAGTCCCTTAGCAAAATTTCAAAGTTTTAACTTCCATTCTAGACCCAAAGTGTCCTTAGTTATGATAAGTGCTTCTTTTGTGATTAGGTAGGAATGCCGACAATAGGCCTAGAGGTACTCAAGTACCAACCAAAATCTGGGCATGTTCTGCTTTAGCCTCAGTCCTTCGCAAAGGTTTCTATGGCCCACAAAAACTATCCTAGGGTTTGTTGGACTCTGCGGTTAAAGCACTCGTGCTTGAGACATTTTTAGCCTACGCTCAGTTTGCAGTGCGTTTTTTTTTATAAGAGAGAGATAGAGGATTTATTTGTTTGGAGAGCTTTTCTCTCTCTTTTCTTTTTATTTCTAGCTTTGGATTAGCTTCTCAACACGGTCTGTATCGGATTCCTCGTCCCCATCATCAATCCTCAAGGGTCCCTGGCTTTCGAGATTTCGAGATAATCCCGCCCATGGCAACCCCCGGAACCCTGGCTTTCGAGATTTCGAGATAATCCCGCCCATGGAGTTCCGTGGCCGAATTCAGACCCTGGCGATCGACATTTCGTGATAATGCCACCCATGGTATCTGAACCAGCAGAGTGCTTACATGCCCCCAGTAGGATATTTAAATATCCTAAGAGACAAGCACCGAGGAGACGATATGTTGTTACGCATCTTCGAGGGGAATTTCCCGCCTCTCCGCACTGGGAACTTGTCCAAATCAACTTGTGTTGATTGGCCACTCCTAATCTAGGTGACTTTTTCAGAACATTAAACGCTCTTGCGTGTTTTGAATATTTATGCGCACTGAACCAAACTGTGTGTGAATTTGGGTGCTTAGGTTACCGAATCCCGCAAACCGGAGGTCAGTTAACGAGGCCGAATACTTCCTAAGCCTTAGACCTAATACTTAAGCTTCGCATTTTCCTCAACCTCTTGAGGATTATCCAGATTTTAACGGATACGTGAATTTTTAAGCTAAAAATCTAGCCCAAGAGGCCTAAGACCAGCGCTCCCGCTAATCTCTTGTTATATCTCCGTAGCATTTTTCTTTTCTTTTTCTTGACTCGGTCTAGAACTTCAGTTAACCCCTTAATCTTTTACTAATGACTTTTTCTTTTTCTTTTCCTTTTGTGCTCCTTTCTTTATTTTTTGCTCTTTTTCTCCTCCTTAACATTTCCTCCCTCCCCATTTTTTTTGTTCTTTTTGTCATTTTTCTTTCTTTTCCTCCTCTCATTTGTATGACCCTGAATTGTTCCTCCCCTCTATCAAGTCTTTTTTTTTTTTTTGTACGTGAAACCCTTTCTTGATATGAATTTTCTGACATTTTGCACTTTCATACCCCCCCATGCCTAAGATTTGCAATGTCCCCATTGTAAATTAGGTGGGTTCGAATTCAGCTTAGTTCATGTATTAGGACAGGTGTGTGGTGAGTGAATGGGTCGAAGCGACTTGTTGCGAACGATTTCAAATCTCGGGTAGGTATACCTGAGGTGAAGTCGGCTGTTCTAATGGATGAACCCTAAAGTGCAATATGAGTTCCGCATAGCGATGTCAGAAACGGTTTCAGGTTTTTCAAAGAATGACGGGTTGCCTCCCGTTAAGCGCTGAGTTTTACGCCATCGGCTGGGCGCAATGAGCTCAAGAGGAAAGGAGGGTAAAGGATGACTCAGTCAAATCTATATCGGTCATGTCAATGAACAGCTTGAGTCTTTGCCCGTTCACGACAAAGGGTTCAGAATCGTGGCTGAGTGGGCTGATTTCAATAGCTCCATTTCCGAAGATTTGGCGGACTAGGTAGGGTCCGACCCACTTGGATCTTAGCTTTCCTGGGAATAGTTTGAGTCGAGCATCAAAGAGTAAAACTTTTTGACCAGGATGAAAGACCTTTCTAGAAATGTGTTTGTCGTGAAAAGCTTTAACCCGTTCTTTGTAAATTCGCGAGTTCTCATATGCGTTGTGGCGTAATTCATCGATCTCGCTCATTTGAAATCTTCTGTGGGTTCCAGCCTTAGAAAGGTCGAGATTACAGGTCTGTACTGCCCAATAGGCTTTATGCTCCAATTCGACGGGGAGGTGACATGCCTTCCCGTACACTAGTCTGAAGGGAGACATTCCTAATTGGGTCTTGTGGGCGGTCCTATAGGCCCACAATGCTTCCGGAAGCCGAGAAGACCAATCTTTTCTATCAGGTCGAACAGTAACCTGAAGGATCTTCTTGATCTCTCGGTTAGATAGCTCAGCTAGACCATTAGTTTGGGGGTGGTAAGGAGTAGAGATTCGGTGTGACACCCCGTATTTGACCATCAGTGACCTGAACTGAGCGTTCGTAAAATGGGTCCCTCCGTCGGAAATTATAGCACGCAGAATCCCGAACCTTGAGAAAATGTTTTGATGAAGGAATTTTATAACGACTTTATGATTGTTGGTTCGGGTCGGAATGGCTTCTATCCACTTGGAAACATAATCAACTGCGAGTAAAATGTATTCGAAGCCATCCGAGGTAGGAAAGGGTCCCATGAAATCAATCCCCCAAATATCAAAAATTTCGCATACCAAGATCGGCTGTAGAGGCATCATGTCTCTATGGCTCATGTTGCCTAGAGTCTGGCAACGGGAACATGCCTTACAGTGATTGTATGCATCTTTGAAAATTGTGGGCCAGTAGAAACCACACTGGAGGACTTTCGATGCGGTTTTATGTCCCGAAAAATGTCCACCGCATGCCTGGTCATGGCAAAATGAGAGTATGTCTTTGATTTCCACTTCCGTGACGCATCGTCGGATTATCTGATCAGCACCAATGCGGAAGAGATACGGGTCTTCCCATAGGTAATACTTGGCATCGGAACGCAATTTGTCCTTTTTGGCCTTCGACCAATCGGGCGGAATCTGATGTGATGCCAGGTAATTAACAATATCGGCGAACCATGGAAGACTTGTACTGATAGTCAGGAGGTGCTCATCAGGGAAATGTTCTGTAATAGGTCCGGAAGGATCAATAATTTCAGAAGGAAGGCGGGATAAGTGATCAGCTACCACATTGTGCTTTCCCGCCTTGTCGCGAATCTCGAGGTCAAATTCTTGCAACAGCAAGATCCAGCGGATTAATCGAGGTTTCGCGTCCTTCTTGGCCAGGAGATGCCTCACAGCTGTGTGATCCGAGTATATGATAACACGGGAACCCAGAAGGTATGATCTGAATTTTTCCAGGGCAAATACTACGGCCAGCAGCTCTTTCTCAGTAACTGTATAGTTACGCTGAGCCTCATCCAGTGTTTTGCTGGCATAGTAAATGACCACAGGTTTCCCGTCAATTTTCTGCCCCAAAACCGCTCCTACAGCGAAGTCAGATGCATCGCACATGATCTCAAAGGGTTGAGACCAATCAGGGGACTGTAGGATTGGGGCTTGGGTGACTCGGTCACGTAGGATCTCAAATGCTTGAGTGCATTCCTGGGAAATTACGAAAGGCACATCCTTGGAAAGCAGATTGGTCAGGGGGCGCGCGATTTTGGAGAAATCAGGGATGAATCGACGGTAGAAACCGACGTGCCCCAAAAAAGATCGGATGTCCTTAATCGAGCTAGGCATAGGGAGCTTGGAAATCCGGTTAACCTTAGCTCGATCCACTTGGATGCCTTTCTCTGAGATTAAATGTCCCAGGACAATTCCCTCAGGCACCATGAAATGGCTCTTTTCCCAGGAAAGAACCAAATTCACCTCGATGCACCGCCTGAGTATATGGACCAAGTGTTGGAGGCAATCGTCAAATGATTGTCCAAAAACTGAAAAGTCATCCATGAAGATTTCCAGATAATCACCTACCATATCTGAGAATATGGCAAGCATGCACCGCTGAAAAGTTGCAGGTGCATTGCAGAGACCGAACGGCATCCTTCGAAACGCGTACGTCCCGAAGGGGCAGGTGAATGTGGTCTTTTCTTGGTCCTCTGGATGGATTGCCACCTGATTGTAACAGGAGTACCCGTCAAGAAAGCAGAAGAATCTATTTCCCGCTAGTTTCTCGAGGATCTGATCAATAAACGGTAGTGGGAAATGATCCTTCTTCGTGGAGGAATTTAGTCTTCTGTAATCAATGCAGACTCTCCACGAATTAGCTATTCGGGTAGGAATGACTTCCCCGGTTTCAGTCGTGATGATGGTAAGTCCTGCCTTCTTAGGTACCACTTGTGTTGGGCTTACCCAACGACTGTCGGAGATCGGGTAGATGATCCCTGCATCTAACCACTTAATGATCTCCTTTTTCACGACCTCCTGTAGGTTAGGGTTTAGGCGCCTTTGCATTTCTCTTGAAGGTCGTGAGCCTTCTTCTGTGTAGATTCGATGCGTGCAGTATGAAGGGCTTATACCAGTCAAATCATCTAGAGTCCATCCAATGGCTCTACGATGTTGCTGGAGAACAGAAATCAAACGGAGTTCCTGGTCAGGTGTGAGTCGAGAATTGATAATCACAGGAAACGTTTGATTTGAATCCAAAAAGACATATTTTAAATGTTCGGGAAGGGGCTTGAGTTCCGTGACAGGATTGCCAGCAGCAGCGGGTGGTTCAGGGTTTGTATCGGGAGCAATGGTAGGAGTCATAGGTGTGTCTAGATCGTGTTCGCACTCCTCTGTTAGCGGTTTTTGATTTTCTAGTGGTTGATCAGGAATAATCAGGTTGTCCTCTATATGCAGTTCATCAACCACGGCTTTGACATCACAAATTTCCTCTATAACCCCGCAATTAATCCCTTGTTGGGCTTTGAAAATGTCAATCTTCAGATTTTGATTCCCAAATTTTAATTCTATCTGGCCCTCTTCGCAGTTTATATTGGCCCTAGCAGTGGCCAAAAAGGGTCTCCCTAATATGATTGGTGTGTCCCTTGGGTTCTTAAGTGCATCCATGTCCAGTACTATGAAGTCCACTGGGAAATAAAAATCTCGTACCCTAACAATGACATCCTCGAGTATTCCTTTGGGTGACTTGATGGATCGATCGGCTAACTGCAATGTCACCTCAGTGGGTTTAAGTTCAGATTCTTCAAGGTGGTCAAGGAGGGATGTAGGTATTAAATTTATGGAGGCACCTAGGTCTAGTAGGGCTCTATCAAGTTGGGTTTCACCAATTTTACAAGAAATCAAGGGGGTTCCTGGGTCTTTAGCCTTGGGTGGGAGTTTGCTCAGGATGACAGAGCTGGCTTGCTCTGACAATACGATCGGATTCCCATCCTTGGTTCGCGGCTTACGTTTAGGTGTACATATGTCTTTCAAGAATCTTGCGTAAGCCGGTATGTGGTGGATTGCATCCATCAACGGGATGTTTATCTGGACCTGTTCAAAGAGCTTGACCAGATCCTCCTCAGGAGCCACAGGTTTGGTTGTCCTTTTTCCTTTGGTCAAGGCCTCAGGAAATGGGATCCTAGCTGGTTCCTCTAGGATAGGTCCAGGTTCTTGATCTGGGACAGTAGTATCTTGGATGACTACCCTAGGGTCTTGGCGATTATCAGGCTTGGAGTGGTTCAGATAATGTGGGTCTTGTGTTGTTTTACCACTACGTGTTGTTACAGAGTTTAATCCAGCCTGACTTTGGTTTGGGTTAGGTAGGAGAGGTGGCTGCTGCTGAAATTCTGCATAAGATGTAGAAGCCTCCATCCCGTCTGGTGATGGAGTAGCAGGGGCCTGATAAATCAAATGTGCGTGGCCTGGATTTGGATTCATAATGCGCCTCTGGGTCGGCACATTATTTGGGTTGGGCAGAGGTTGCGAAGGAAGGGTGCCAGGTTGGCGAGAATTTGCCATCTGGGCCAGTTGGTTGCGAACCTCTGTGATCTCGTCCTTGTGCTGTTTTTGCATTGCCGCATTCGTCTTTTGAATGTCAGCCAGCGTTTGAAGGATAAGAGTCAGTTGATCCTGATTTTGCCCAGATTGGTAGGTGGGATTGGGCCGAGGCTGAGGCGGCTGATATGGACGAGGAGCTTGTGGGCGGGGTTGATATGGTGGTTTTTGAGAATTTCCCGCCCACTGAAAGTTAGGATGATTTCGCCATCCAGGGTTGTAGGTATTGGAGTATGGGTCATTCTGGATGGCGTTGAGGTCCTCGCAGTTCTGAGAAACCTCAGGAAAGTCAGAATACGAGGGTTCAGAGTTCCCCCAACTCGAGTAGACGGGATCGGAGGTCACTCCGGTCTGGGAGGTAGACGGGGGTGGATAGGGGCCCATCCCCTTGGCAGGTTGGTGATAGATGTTTTGCACTGTTTCCCTTGCCAGAGGAGGTCGTGCAAAAGAGTTTTGTGCAGAGGTGGCTTGCTGCAAATGTCGAGTTAGCTCGTCCACCTTCTTTTCTATGATAGAGACCTTGTCCAACCGACTGGCCATCAATTCCAGGTCAACAGAAGTGGACAGGTCCTGCATCTCATGTGTCCCTCTTAGATTCGTCGATGCGCGGGCATTCGTCCTGTCGAATAAGCCCAAGGAGTCATTGTTTATGGAGTTCTCGCACATGTTTTCGAGAATCTCCCACACCGTGTCCTCGTGTTGGCCCATGATGTTTCCTCCACATGTTGCATTGACGATTAGACGAATATCCTCACGGAGTCCCTGGTAAAAAGACTGGACTTGTTCCCACTTAGGAACTCCGTGATGGGGACACTTTCGCATGAGATCTAGGAATCGATCCCAAGCTTCGTGAAGAGGTTCTCCCTGTTGTTGAGTGAAATGAGTGATCTGGTGGCGCAAGGCATTCGTCCGGCCAACAGGGAAGAATTTTTTCAAAAATTCGGACTGTAATTCCTCCCAAGTGTTGATCGGGCGGGTTTGAGTCTGATACCAGTGTGCGGCCTTGTCCAAGAGGGAGAACGAAAACATTTTCATGAGTAGGATATCCCGGTTTTGTACATCTGACCCGAAAGTCTGGGCCAGATGCTTGAGTTGTTTAATGTGTTGGAATGGATCCTCAGAGTTAAGCCCATGGAACTTTGGTATGGCATGAATCATATTGGGCTTTAGATCAGAATCGGGTCCTCCAATCGGGATTCGTACTCGGGGTTCAATTGCCACCGCAGTGGGATTATAGTGATCTCGCATCATAGGTCGCTGTGGTGGGTTTACAAAGTTCTGAAAGAGATCGTTCAAGCGTTGAAGTTGGTGTTCAAGGTTATTCTCCTCTTCAATGGGCTGTGCCATGATGGGAGAAGAAGGAGAATCAGGGTCTGAATCAGATGAAAGATTTATGTGGTGGGGTTGCTGCACAAACAAGGGCGTCGAGGCTTGGCCTCGGCGAGAATGAATTTCTAGAGGAGGTCTTAAAGGTGGTCTTAAGGACCTCCTACCAAACATGCACCGGAAGATGTGATGAGATTAGAAGGTGCTGGACCCAATCAAGACACCCAAGAATTGTTGGGTGACTATAGAGGTTTGGGGCAGATGGACCCCTGGATCAGAAGATCGTCCACCTGAGAAATACCTGGGCAGCCAGAGAGGGAGAGTCCCGTAAAGACCCCTACACGGTAGAGCGTCCCCACGGGTTACAGGGTTTCCCCCACCCGACCTCTCTTGTCACTGCGGTTCCAGGTAGACCAGAATGGGGATCTTGACCTCTTAAGTCTACCTTTTTTATTTTAAGATCAAGGTGCTTAATGTTCCACTTGAACTTTTAAGTATTCTGAGTGCAAAAAGTGACCTAATATTAAGGTTGGTTGACTCGAGGGATCAACTTCACCTCTTGTTCCTTTGAGAGCTTTTAGGTCCTTCCTTTTATGATTCAAATGGATTATCAGCCTGATTTGCTTAGGGTTCCTCTTGTATAAATCTTTTCAAACACGGTTTAGGCACACTTCTTTTTGGAAAGTTTGTTTCTTTGTTTTAGAGAAGATGTGTCTCTAAAAACCCTAGCTTTGCAATCCTAACTTGGCTCTAATGGGTCCAATTTAGTTGCCTTAGAAATTAGCACCTAGGGCTCAATCAAGAAAATTTTAGCCCTAGTTGCCTTAGTTGGATGACAGACAAAAATATGTTGAAATGAAAATCAGGCAACTTGATGAGTTACTAAATATAAGACAGGTAGCCCTAAGTTGATTTCTCCCCTTTTTTTTTTTTTTTTTTTAGATTGTGAGAGGGTTAAGGGAGAGGGCTTATGGAGATTACCTGCTCCAGTCTGTTGTGCAGTTGCTATTCTTTCCTTTTTGTTTTGCTTTCCCTGATTGAACACAACAAAAGAGAAGTTAAGTCAGATATTAAATAGAAAAGTTGTACTCAAAAGCTTTAAAAGTGCCCGTTGCTCCCCGGCAACGGCGCCAAAATGTTGTCAACGTTTTTGTGCGGATTTAAAGGCGTATTACGTTGCAGTAGCACCGACAAAACGTTTAAACAAATATAAATAATTTTATTACTCGAACAACTAGAGTATCCGAGGTCGAACACAGGGAGCAAACTCAGTACTTTGTAAAACCCAAGAATACAACTGTTAAATGCAAATATAATTGATTCAAAGAGTTTTTAAGAAAGATGTAAAAAAAATAGAATTAGACGTCTGATTTATGTATCAGACGTCTTAAATGTGATCTTTCTTTCTCTTTTCCTTCTTCTGCTTTGCCTTTCTGATCTCTTTGCAATCTTCCCTTGTCCTTCTTCTTCTCTGCGAAGACTTCTTTCTTTCTTCTTGTTCTGTCTTGCTTCTCCTCTCTTCGTTGCCTTCTTCTTCTTCTTTGGCTTGCTTTTCCTTCTTCTGCAGCGGCCAAGTCCTTCTCCTGCGATCAGCCTGCCTGCACAGGAACAAAACCTAACCCTTCTCCCTCTACCCGCGCGTGTCTCTCTCTCAAGCAATTCACTCTAACCGCTCTACCAGAGCCACAGTCTCAATCGGGTCGGATCGTACCCGGGACCAGGCGCACCTGCAGGTGTGTGATGTGCGAGGAGTGCGTAGGTCTAGGTCGGGTCGGATCCGCCAGGTCCGCGTGGTCAGGCCGCGGACGAGGCGGGTGGGGTCAGTGAGGGACCTCACCCCTGTGCTTACTGAGGCGATAAGAGTAAAGCGCAAAAACAACTTATATGGTACCTGACAGTTGTAATCCCACGATGTGGGACTATCTGGTCTCGCCTTCACGCACGCCTGCAGAAGCCTCGTTGTGCGATTGCCCCGCAGCTGCTGGCTCTGCTAGCGCTCCTTGGCTGGACTCGTTCACCTCGCGACACTTGCGCTAGTATGCAGCACCTGTAGTCTGGAAGACCGGGTGCCTGGAGCTTCGTGGGAGCTTCATCAGAGGTCGTCCATGGCGGCAGCGGCTCGAATCCTATCGTTTAATTCTTAGATTGCACATAAACCCATTTTATCTTATTTGGACCATTTGACCTATGTTTTGCTTCTGAGAAATCCCGTTTATGTACTGCAATGGTAAAATTGCAGTTTTAACCTTTATTTCATGTTTTCTTCTCAGAGCACTTGTTCCTTCAGTTAAGCCTTCTTCTAGGTTATGTAGGAGCTTTTATCTTCTTTATTGGGTCAAAATGAGCTAGTTATGGCTCATGATGAGGCTCTCATCAGAAGGCGATAGACAGAGGGAGGGAAACCTGCTCTGTCACCACAGGCGATGAAAGGAGGTGAGGAGCTAAGGGAATAGAGTGAAGGGAACCACTCAAGGGGAGGGAGCAATTAAGTGTGCATGTGGCTCAGGGGAGCTGCTTAAGTAGCTTTGTCACTAGATCTGGGCATCGTACGTAGGATTAGGCGATTAGATCTTTGGTGGTGGAGATGGAATTGAGGAGCACGCAAATCTTCAATCCAAAAAGCAGCCATTGGATGAGATCTAGAGGGGAAGGTGATCACACACGCCGAAGTGCATGAAGCTTCGATTGGAGTTAGCCCCTTGGATCGAGAGATTACAAGATGAATGGCTAAGATTAGCTGTGTTGTTGTAGCTACAGTGCAAGTGCGGCTGCAACTCTAATGGTGCGATTGTAGAGAGGCCCTCTGAGGGCGTAGCGATAAAAAGGTTGCAAGCAAACCCATAAGTAATGAGGAAATGTTGCAGCACGGTCCTTGGAGTCTTCAGATAGGTCCTCGATGATTTACAATCAGGTCCTTGATGAGTTTTAAAAGTGAAGAAAATGTATATGACCTAAGGACCTAAGTGAGAAACCGTAAATGCGAGGTCCTAATGATGTCCAAATGCAACCAAGTTTTTATTGAAGCCCAATTGAACATTAAGGAAGCTAATTTCACTTTTGATTTGAACTTTTGAACCTAAACAACTGTTCAATTTGCAATTGGATCATCTTTCATTAATTAATAGAATATCTCATTTTATGACCTAATTTCACATTTTTAGTACAAATTAGATGTTTTAGGTCATTTATGTTATTTCTCACACTTAACCCCTTTTATGTGTTAATTCAGTAGTGTTTAACTTAGTTTCTAGCTTAACTTAGACATTTTAGCTATGATGAGCCACACCTCATTATATCCCCATGCTTAGGTTTTGCTAGTCCCTTAGCAAACAACTCATTAAACTGCAAAGCATTTTAAGTACCAGCTAGGTAAGTGTGATGAGATATCTTTTTTTCTTTTCCTCAAATTGTTATGTGTTTAGAGATAATCTTTTAAGCTAAAAGATTTTCCCTAAAAATCAGCTATGTTTATATCTGGAAATTGTGAGAACCTGTCACTTAGGAAAATTGACCAGAACTTAAGACTGATATGACGTAAATCATCTCTCGACCAACTAGGATTCTTGATATTTAAACCTTAAGTGTGATTTCTAGGACTCAGAAGGTTTTACAAGACTCAGAAGCTAAGTTGTTATGGCTATGCTTAGTGATGGGTCAAGACTAACCAGGTGAATTTCAAAACTCAATCCCGGGGTTTCACTTCTTTTTAAGCCCAGATTGATTCTAGCTTTAGCTCATGTTTTCGGATTAACTTTCAAAAATGAGGAAGACTCAAACCCAACTCTTTGTGTTGTGGCTCAAAGAATATTTGGTAAAAACAGCGTATTTGTATTGCACCCTGAAAATATTTTTAGTGGAAAACTATTTACACGACTTGGAGAACATGCTTGACTTATTCCAAAGAATGTATTTCTCTACAAAATTCTTTTTGACATTTTTTGAATTTTTTTTTCACAAATAGATGTCAGTATGTCTCCGACAACTTTATTTGGTAGAGCACACTTTATTTGGTGTGTAAGTTCTTTGGTGGAAGAGCTTCTCCTAGACACAAGGCTAAAAGCTGTGATAAAGAGTCTACCTGCACACACAGGTAAGGACTCCACCTTCCCTAATGAACACTAGGGTTGAATTTCAAATTCACAAGATCTTTCCTGACACTGTGTATTTTGAACCAAGGTTACTTAGACTCCTAAGCCAAAGCAAACTAGTGAATCTTGTATTGGTGACTTAGGTACAAGAATACGTCCTAAGTTAGGAGAGATCTTGGTCTATCCTATCAAAGCTTAAAGTGTATTAAGCCAAAGCTCGAGCGAAGCAAGCTATCTAACTAGCAAAGTTTGAATCTCTATAAACACTTATTCTATTTTTTTTTTCAGTTATAGGATCATAATTAAACACTTCAATTCTTTTTAATGTTTTTTTCTCCTCTCCAGTGTTTTCAATCTTGGAGTTCTCCCTCAACAATAAAGATCAGGTCCTTTATTGTATTTTTGGAAATTTTTTTTTGACATTTTTTGTATTTTGTATTTTTTTCAAATTTTTTTAAAATTTTCAATTTGTTTGGTATTTTTGATAATACTATACTATATACATTACAGGTATGTCTATAATTGCATTTCAATAAATGATTCACCATTTACATCCCCCATGCTCAAATGATGCAATGTCCTCATTGTGTGAATAGGGTAGATGCAAATGCATGCTTTACTTTTCACTATCTTAGACTAGGTAACGAAAGGAAGTCGGAATGAGGAGATAAAAATCTCTATGCGGATGATTTCAAGTTTGATACAAGGTCAGAGTGGAAAGTCGGGCTAAGAAGTGAAATGATGACATATGTGATCATGAATGTATGCTAAAAATGCAAGGATAGAAACTTAATGCAAGAAATGGAAAACAAGAAAGTTGAAAATAGCTATATACAAAGGATAAGTTTGCTAAATTTTACACCTTCAACTAGGCATAAACTCAGATGTGGATGTGTCAGTAGAAATAGGTTCAAGAAGTTGGAGTGAAATGGTAGAATTGACAAATCTGAGATCATGCGGCTTAAAGGTTTCAATCTTTGTCCATTGATGAGAACCTCATCATAAACCCTAACTAACACAATCTAACCCAGATATGTGAGAAAAAGCTCCTACATGAACCAAAGAAAGGCTTAACTCAGAGAATTCTGAGTTTAAGAATAAAATAAATCATAAGGGGTAAAACTGCAATTTCACCAATGCAGCTTGCAAACAGGGTAATTAAGGGTCCAAACACAGGTCAAACAAGCTTAACAATGAAAAAAGTAGGTTGATCTGATCTGAAAAGGGTTATAGCAACTTCTATGAATTAAATGACATTCTATAACCCTAAAACAAATCCACTTCAATTCATGAGGTTCGAGGTAGGATAAAAATCAAATAAACCCTTTAAAATTCATATAAAAATATTCTCTAGGGTTTAGAACCTTCAATTTAGCCTTAGAAACCTATTTTTGACCTAAAAAGAGAACCATGCCCAATTAATAACTTAATTTGGGTTTTTACGTAAATTGGCCGATCGAACATGGTCCACCCTAGAATTAAAATTCACCATTAAAATCCTTAGGTTCAAATTAGTCTTTTATAAAAACTTGAGCCTAAGAAGAGACCTCCTTGACCGACTTTACAATTTGGTCCTCTTTATTTACTTTTTGACCCATATATTTTGAAACCCTTGCATTTGGGTCCCTAACTTTTCATCATTCCTTGCAGAACGGTCCTCCCTGCAACTTCTACGCAGCTCCATACTCCGGCGACCTTGCGCGGAGCATGGCGCCACGCAGAGCAGGGTTACCGTCCTCTAGAACAGAAGCGGGGTTCCCTGCGACATCCTCCGTGGCAGGCGTCGCAGGGACCCGCCCATGCCCTCTACCGACCACCATACCTTCCGTGCGAATGCGCGGAAGGTATGGGTGTCCCTTCCGTCCATACTCCGGTGAGGCAGACCCCTTCGCACCTCGCCCCTCTTTGCGGCCAAGCCCTTTATAAGGACCGGCAGACCCTGTCGACTCCTGCAAGCTTCCTTTGACGGAGAACTACCCCCCTCTTCATCCCTTCCTCCTCCTTCAGAGGGCCCGAAGCTTCTGGCGAACTCCTCCTCTTCCTCCTCGTTGCTCTGCTACCCTACCTGTAGCAAGGTTTGCCCTACTCCATCGTCCGCACTAGGCTATACCCGCTGGCGCCCTCCACCTGCTTCCTCGTCGTCGAAACCCTCCTCCAGGGCATCTTCGTCTCCAGCTCCGGTAGATATGAGCTGGCTGCTCTACCTTCCCCCTTCATCGAGTAATTAGGTAGATAGCTTCCTCTCTCCTTCCCTTGTATTTTCCCCCTTTTAAACTGCTCTTTCGACCACCCAACCGCCACTGTCTAGACCACCTTCTCCACCTCCGATCACCCCCTCCGGCGAGACCATCTCATGACCACAAACACTCTCACACCTCGCCGATCAGCCCAGAAGCTCCCTCACACTCCACTCCACCGATTCCCCCTCACCATTCACTGCCAAGCGCCACCCGACCACCCCCCGAACAAACCCACCTTAACGGCCATAGTCTGACCTAGGTCAGCCTCTCCACGTACTCCTGCACCCCGCCGACCACCGCACAAGCTTCTCCTCACTCTGGCGAAGCTTCCTACGTATTCTGACTGGGCCAAGAGCCATAGCTGTGATTTCAGGTTCGCGCCCCTCGCCGCCATTGTCGACGAGCTGCAGCAGCTTCACCTGCAGCTGCAGGCACCCTCCAGCCCAGGTGCGCGTCCTAGGTTGCGTGGGCAAGAGTCGCAAAGACACCCAGGCCCGCAGCTGGGGCGAAGGCCTCACGGCCTACCTCAATTGGCGGCTGATCGCTCGCCTGCAGATGCCAATTTGGGAGGTGGGACTTTAGTCCCACCTCGGAAGTGCATGGCCAAGCGCCCGCACTTAAATTGAAAAAGTGCCTAAGGCTTATCGCCTTTGAACACAGGGGTCAGGTCCCTCTCCCGCACGAAGAAAAGAAGAAGAAAAAGAAGGAAGAAGACACTGCCGCCAGAAAGAAAGAGAAGCAAAGAAAAGAAGAACAAAAGAAGAAGGCAGAAGAAGAAGAAAAGAAGAAAGAAAGGAAGAAGAAAGAACAAAGAACAAAGAAAGAAAGAAGAAGAGAAGAAGAGAAACGGCCAAGGAAGAAGAAAAGAGAAAGAAAAGAAGAAGAAGCCAAGATCTCTCTCTCTCTCTCTCTCTCTCATTTTTGTAACATAATAGAGATCTTATTTAGACTTCTAGAAACATAGTTGCTCCCTGAGTTCGACCTCGGCAAAACCTTGTTCCAAGTAAAAAAATTTTTGGTAGTAATCTGGTAGCTATTTTATCTTATGCTATAACGACTGTACTTAAACTATAATAAACATAAAGATACAACAAGACAGAACAAGGCGGCTTACACCTGGCATCGCTGCCATTTTGGCGCCGTTGCCGGGGAGCAACGGCTATTCTAGAAGCTATTAAATCTCTATTTGTGAGTTTCTAATTATCTCTTCTCTCTTTTGTGCAGGTACAGGAAAATCAAGAAGCAGCCACACAACAACCACTCCAAGGACAGGTAATTTCTATCCTCTCTCTATTAACCCCTAAATTCTAAAGAGGAAGAAAAAGAAAAGAATAAACAATATAGGTATAACCTGTCTTTCTTTCCTAGTAACAGCTGCATGTTTTCAAAACACTATTTCTGCACACACTATTAAGGGTATTTAAGGGCTAACACCTTCTTGCCTGAGCCCTAATTACTCGACAAAGAGTTAACTGGACTAAGTAGAGCCAACATAGGATTTAACATTAGGGTTTTAGAGACACACTTCTTAAGCAAGAATTGAGAAATCCCAAAAGAGGTGTGCCCAAGCCATTGTTTGAAAATATCTATTCAGAGAAACCCTAAGCAATTTGGCTCTTTAAAGACACTTGAACCCTAAAAGACAAGACCTAATAAGCCCTCAACAAAACTAATAGGTAAAGTTGACCCCTTAGGTCAACCAACCTTCAACTTAGGTCACTCTTTGCACTCAAAAAGCTAAAAGTTCAAGTGAAAATCTAAGCACCTTGATCTTAAACTAAAAGTGGTAGACTTAAGAGGTCAAGATCTCCATTCTGGTCTACCTGGAATCTCAGTGACAAGAGAGGTCGGGTGGGGGAAACCCTGTAACCCGTGGGGACGCTCTACCGTGTAGGGGTCTTCGCGGGACTCAGCCTCTCTGGCTGCCCAGGTAATTCTCAGGTGGACGATCTTTTGGATCAAGGGGTCCATTGCCTCGAACCTCTATAGTCACCCAACATTTTGGGTGTCTTGATTGGGTCCAGCACCTGCTAAACTCATCTCTTCCAACAGTGTATGTTTGGTAGGAGGTCCTTGAACCTCCTTTAGAACTTCACTCTCCTCGAGGCCGAGCCTCAGTGCCCTTGTTTGAGAAAACAACACCTCACATCGACCTCTCCTCCGACTCCGAACCCAACTCACCTTCTTCTTCCCCAATGGCTCAGCCAGTTGAGGAAGAGAACAATCTGGAGCACCAACTCCAGCGACTCAATGACCTCTTCTAAAACTTTGTGCACCCACCGCAGTGGGACCATTACAATCCTGCTACGGTGGCTATTGAGCCTCGAGTCAGAATCCCGACTGGAGGACCTGATTCTGAATTAAAGCCCAATATGATTCATGCCATACCTAAATTCCATGGGCTTAATTCTGAAGACCCCTTCCAGCACATCAAACAGCTAAAGCATCTGGCCCAAACTTTTGGGTCAGATGCACAAAATCGGGACATTCTCTTCATGAAGATGTTCTCCTTCTCCCTTATGGACAAGGCCGCTCATTGGTACCAAACGCAGACCCGGCCGATCAACAATTGGGAAGAACTTCAATCCAAGTTCTTGAAGTTCTTTCCCATTGATCGGACCAATGCCTTGCGCCATCAGATTACCCACTTCACTTAGCAAACGGGAGAACCTCTCCATGAGGCATGTGATCGCTTTCAGGATCTCATGAGAAAGTCCCCCAACACGGAGTTCCTAAATGGGAACAAGTCCAATCTTTTTACCAGGGACTCCTTGAGGATATTAGGCTTTTCGTCAATGCAACTTGCTGAGGGAATATCATGGGTCAACTTGAGGACACCGTGTGGGAGATTCTCTAAAACATGTACGAAAAATCCATCAATAATGACTCCATGGGATTATTCGACAGGACAAATACCTGCGCATCGACGAACCTTAGGGGAGCACACGAGACGCAGGGCCTGTCCGCATCAGTCGACCTGGAATTAATGGCCAGTCGATTGGACAAGGTCTCTATCATCGAGAAAAAGGTGGACGAGCTGACTCAGCACTTGCAACGAGCCACCTCTGCACATAGTTCCTTTGCACAACCTCCTTCCACACGGGAGACTATGCAAAACATTCTCCATCGACCTTCTCCTGGGATGGATCCGTATCCACCCCCATCTGATTCTCGGATCGGAGGATCCTCCGACCCTTTCTATACTAACCAGGGGAATTCCATTCCCCCATTCTCTGATTCTTTGGAGGTTCCTCAGACCTGCAAGGACCTCAACGCCATCCAGAATGATCCATTCTCCAACACCTACAACCCTGGATGGTGAAACCATCCCAACTTCCAGTGGGCGGGAAATTCCCAAACTCAGAGATCACCCTTTCATCCCCGTCCACAACCACCTCGTCCTTACCAGCCGCCTCAACCTCAGCCCAACCCTCCTTATCCATCAGGGCCAAACCAGGACCAAATGTCCCTCATCCTTCAGACTTTGGCTGACATTCAAAGAACGAATGTGGCTATTCAGAAACAACACAAGGACGAACTTACAGAGGTTCAAAATCAACTGGCCCAGTTGGCAAATTCTCGCCAACCAGGCACACTTCCATCCCAACCTCTTCCTAACCCTAATAACGTGCCGACCCAGCGGCACGTTATGAACCCTAACCCGGGCCAAGCACACATGATTTATCAGGCCCCCTCTGTTCCTTCACCCGACGAGATGGAGGCTTCCACTTCTTATGCGGGCTATCAGTAGCAACCCATCCTATCCAACCCTAACCAAAACCAAGCAGGACTAAATTCTGTAACAACTCGTAGTGGTAAGGAGACCCAAGATCCACCCTATCCAAACCACTCCAAGCCTGGTAGTGATCCCAACCCTAGGACAGTAATCCAGGACGTTCCTATCCCCATCCCAGATCAAAGACCTGGACCTATCTTAGAAGAACCAACCAAGTTCCATTTCCCAAGGCCTTGACCAAGGGAAAGAAGACAAAACCCGTGGCACCTGAGGAGGACCTGGTCAAGCTCTTTGAGCAGGTCCAAATAAACATCCCCTTGATGGATGCAATTTTCCACGTACCGGCTTACGCACGATTCTTAAAGAATGTGTGTACAACTCAGCGTAAGCCGCGAACCAAGAGTGGGAGTCCAATTATACTGTCAGAGCAAGCCAACTCTGTAATCTTAAGCAGGCTCCCACCCAAGGAAAAAGATCCTGGTACTCCCCTGATTTCCTGCAAAATAGGTGAAACCCAATTCGACAGAGCATTGCTAGACTTGGGTGCTTCCATAAATCTGATACCCACATCCTTACTTAACCACCTAGAAGAATCTGAGCTAAAATCGACTGAGGTGACACTACAATTAGTAGATCGATCTATAAAGTCACCTAAAGGGATTCTCGAGGATGTTATTGTAAAAGTGCGGGATTTCTATTTTCCTGTAGATTTTATAGTCTTAGACATGGACTCACCTGAGAACCCTAGGGATACACCGATCATTCTAGGGAGACCTTTTCTGGCTACTGCTAGAGCCAACGTCAGCTGTGAGGAAGGCCAAATAGAGCTCAAATTTGAGAATCAAACCCTCAAAATTGATATATTTAAGGCCCAACAAGGAATCAATTGCGATGTCATCGAACAAATCTGTGATATTAGGGCTCTGGTTAATGAAACGCATTTTGAGAATGACCTGATTCTACCTCATCAACCACAAAAAGATCTTGAACCGCAATTAGAGGAGTCAGATCCTAATACAAACAGACCCATAACTCCTATCCTTGAACCTCACACTCACCCTGAACCACCCGCTGCTGTTGATAACCCTGTCCTTGAACTGAAACCCCTTCCCGATCATTTGAAATATATCTTTTTGGGTTCTAATCAGACCCTTCCTGTGATTATAAATTCCAAACTTTCTCCTGAGCAGGAATCCCGTCTGATTGTTGTTCTCCAGCAACATCGCAGAGCCATTGGATGGACTCTCGATGACTTGACTGGAATAAGTCCCTCTTATTGCACACACCATATTTACTCTGAAGAGGGCGCACGACCTTCCCGTGAGATGCAGAGACGTTTAAACCCCAATCTGCAGGAGGTCGTGAAAAAGGAGATCATCAAGTGGTTAGATGCAGGGATCATCTACCCGATCTCCGACAGTCGTTGGGTGAGCTCGATTCAGGTTGTGCCTAAAAAGGCAGGGCTCACAACCATTATGACTGAATCCGGAGAAGTCATACCTACCCGATTAGCCAACTCGTGGAGAGTCTGCATAGATTACCAATGACTCAATTCCTCCACGAAGAAGGATCATTTCCCACTACCTTTCATTGATCAGATTCTCGAGAAATTAGCGGGAAATCGATTCTTCTGCTTTCTTGACGGGTACTCCGGTTATAACCAAGTAGCTATTCATCACGAGGACCAAGAGAAGACCATGTTCACCTGCCCCTTCGGAACTTATGCATTCCGAAGGATGCCTTTCTGTCTCTATAATGCGCCCGCGACTTTTCAGCGGTGCATGCTAGCCATATTCTCTGATATGGTAGGTGATTATCTGGAAGTCTTCATGGATGACTTCTCAGTTTTCGGGGCATCATTTGATAATTGCCTCCAGCACTTGGTCCATATACTCAAGCGCTGCATCGACGTTAATTTGGTTCTTTCCTAGGAAAAGAGCCATTTTATGGTGCCTGAGGGGATCATCCTAGGACATCTAATTTATGAGAAGGCCATCCAAGTGGATCGAGCCAAGGTTGATCTCATTTCTTGTCTTCCTATGCCTAGCTCGATCAGGGACATCTGTTCTTTTTTAGGGCACGTCGATTTTTACCGTCGTTTCATTCCTGATTTCTCGAAAATCGCGTGCCCCCTGACTACTCTTCTCTCTAAGGATGTGCCCCTCGAGATCTCCAAGGAATGTACTCAAGCATTTGAAGACCTTCGTGATCGAGTCACCTAGGCCCCGATCCTACAATCTCCTGATTGGTCTCAACCCTTTGAGATCATGTGCGATGCGTCTGATTTCGCTGTAGGAGCGGTTCTGGGGTAGAAAGCTGACGAGAAACCCATGGTCATCTACTACGCTAGCAAGACACTTGACGAGGCTCAGCGTAACTATACAGTTACGGAGAAAGAGTTGCTAGCCGTAGTATTTGCCCTTGAAAATTTTCAATCTTATCTCTTGGGTTCCCACATCATCATCTATTCGGATCACACGACTGTGAGGCATCTCCTTGCCAAGAAGGATGCGAAGGCCCAGCTAATCCGATGGATCTTGCTGTTGCAAGAATTCGACCTCGAAATTTGCGACAAGGCGGGAAGACAAAATGTGGTAGCTGACCATTTGTCCCGCCTTCCTTCTGAGATCATCTACCCTTCTGGACCCATCACGGAGCATTTCCCTGATGAGCAAATACTGACTATCGGTACTAGACTTCCATGGTTTGCTAATATAGTGAACTACTTAGCATCTCATCAGATCCCGTCTGATTGGTCGAAGGCCAAGAAAGACAAATTACGCTCTGATGCCAAGTATTACATGTGGGAAGACCCGTACCTCTTCCGCATAGGTGCAGACCAAATCATCTGGAGATGTGTCCCGGAAGGTGAAGTCAATGATATTCTCTCCTTCTGCCATGACCAGGCATGCGGTGGCCATTTCTCTGGGCACAAAACCACATCAAAAATCCTCCAGTGTGGCTTTTATTGGCCCACTCTGTTCAAGGATGCATACAATCACTGCAAGGCATGGAGTCGTTGCCAAACTTTGGGCAACATGAGCCATCCGACATGATGCCTTTGCAGCCGATTCTTGTATGCGAAATCTTTGATGTTTGGGGGATTGATTTTATGGGTTCCTTTCCTATCTCGGATGGCTTCTAGTATATTCTACTAGCTGTGGACTACGTGTCCAAATGGATCGAAGCCATGCCGACCCGAACCTGTGATCATAAAATTATTCTCAAATTCATTCATCACAATATCTTCTCACAGTTCGGGATCCCTCGTGCTATCATCTCTGACGGGGGGACCCATTTCACGAATGCTCAGTTCAGGTCACTGATGACCAAATACGGGGTGTCTCACCGAATCTCCACTCCTTATCACCCCCAGACTAATGGTCTAACTGAGCTAGCAAATCGGGAGATCAAGAAAATCCTACAGGTCGCTGTTCGGCCTGACAGGAAGGACTGGTCGTCTCGACTTCCGGAAGCCTTGTGGGCCTATAGGACCTCCCACAAAATCCAATTAGGCATGTCTCCCTTTAGACTGGTGTATGGGAAGGCGTGTCACCTTCTCGTCGAACTGGAGCACAAAGCCTATTGGGCAGTACGGAATTGTAATCTAGATCTTTCTAAGGCTGGAACCCACAGAAAGTTTCAAATTAGCGAGATCGATGAACTACGTCTTGATGTGTACAAGAACTCACGAATCTACAAGGAGCAGGTTAGAGCCTTCCATGACAAGCACATCTCTAGAAAGATCTTTCATCCTGGTCAGAAGGTCCTACTCTTCGATGCCCGACTCAAGCTTTTCCCTGGGAAGCTACGATCCAAGTGGGTTGATAGTGAATTACACATGATTTGTAAAAGCGGGTTTTTAACGTCGTTGTAACACACGAATCTGCTTTCGCTTTTAAATTTATATCCTAGATAGGGGAGTATCTAGGGTCGTCCAAGGAGGCAAAAATTGCAAAACTAATCCACTTGCTTATAGATAGATCTCAACTTTCTTTTTGATATTTTTCAATATGTAATTTTTTTTGTTTTGAAAAGACGAGGGCAAAATGTGAATTGTAACGAAAAGTACTAACACCTACAAATGCTTAACTAAAATTTAAAAGATAGAAATATCTTCTTCCTAAGCTCACTCTAGGCAAGTGGAGGCCTAGAGTAATTAGGAAGAAGAGGTGAAACAAGTGCTAGAACCAAAGGTAACAATTGCAGTAAAAAGGCAAAAAGAAGGCAATTTAATTGACTGGAATGAGTGTTCTTTTCAATGACAAGTAGAGGAATGCTTAAACAAATCTAAAATCAAGAAAAGAAACACAAATCCTCTTGCAAAAATGGTGAAGAAGGGCGTCTTCTTGCTCCAAGCCTAGCTGCTCCTTGGCTTGAAAAGAGGGCTTCCTTCTTCTCCTTCCTTGAGAGCTCCTCCAAGGTGGAAGCTACCACCTTTAATGCTCTCTCCAAGGGGTGGGCGTGCACCACCCTCAAAAACTCCTCCAAGGTGGCATGACCACGTTCAAGATCTCCTCCAAGATCTTCCTTGCCTAGCTTCTCCTTTGGCTGGCGTGACCCAAGAGAGAAGGGAAGAGGGGAAGGCACCAAGGGGACAGAATATCCCCTTAATCTTCTTCTTCTTCTCTCTTGGACGTGGGCTTCTTGGTGGAATATGAGAGTGAAATTGCTAGCCAAGGATGACTTGAATGGTGGTGGGTAGTGGTCTTTTTATAGGGTAGGATGGGGGGTTAAGGTGCCCCTTGAAATGGAGGGTTAGGATGGAAGGATGGAGGTGGTTGGTGATCCTATGGCTAAGGTGAGTTGGCACCAACCCAAGGGGTGTTAAAGGGGGTGGTTATGGTGGTGTTGGTGTCTTTTGGAGGTGGAGAGACACCACCATTTTGGCGCCAACATGGGGTCTTCTAGAAGGGGGGTTAGGTGGATGGTGGAGATGGATTCAAGGGGAATTGTGTGGTGGAGATGAGGGGAAATTTTGGAGGGAAAAGTGGCGCCATTAAGGGGATGGTTAGGGGTAGTTTTTGGCGCCACTTTTAGGTGTCTTTTGGAGGTGGTGGGTAGGTTAGGTTGGTGCCAAGTAGGTTTAGCTTATGTGGAGCTTAGGTGGAGCTAGTTGGGTGGAGTTGTTAGGTGGATTTTTGGGGTGGTACAAGCCAAGGAAGGTGGAGCATAGCTAAGCTAAGCTAAGCTAGCTTAGATAATGGAGGAGTAGAGGAGAAGGTGTTGGAGCTAGGGTTTGGAGGGAGGAGCTGAGGAGGAGAAGTCTGGAGCTGAAATTGGAGCTGGCTGCTGCTGAAGAGGCTGGCATGGAGCTACTCTAGCTGGCTTAGCTTGCTAGTTCTTTGCTAGCTACTAAGCCGAGCTAAAGTAAGCTAGCTTCTACCATAATGAGCTGAGGTGAGCTAGGTCTGGTGCTCCCGGGGAGAATCAAGCTGGTTGAGGCAGCTAAGGTAGCTTAGCTCAACTGAGCTGAGCTAAGCTAAGTCCCCGGGAGCTGGACTTGAGCTTCCTGAGCTGGGATGAGTTCTTCTTCAGCTGGCTGGAGTTGAGTGGAGCTGGATGTAGCTGGATCAGAGCTGGGGTGAACTCCTGTCAACTCAGCTGAGCTAGCTAGAGCTCCCTGTGAACTAGTGGGAGCTGAGATGAGCTAGACTCAGCAAAGTTGAGCTGGATCTAAGCTGACTTGAGCTAGGGTGAGCTAAGATGAACTCTCTTGAGCTACCATTCAGCTGAGATCAGCTGAATGGAGCTGGGATGAGCTAACCCTAGTTCAAGTGAGCTAGGTTCCAGCTGTGGTGAGCTGGATCGAGCTGAGTTCCAACTCGTCTGGGCTTCTCCTTCACCATTTGCCTTCTTGAGTGCTAGGGTTTTGTGGATCTGCATATCTGTACATCCCTAACACTCACAAAAACATATTAAAAAGACAAATAAAAAATGCAATGCATGCCTAACCTAATTAATGCCTAAATGCAACCCAAAAACCCATTTGCAGAGTAAAATCCTAAGATCTAGGTTTATTTTAATGCATAAGAATGATGATAAACTGGCGTTTATCATGGGTCGGACCATACTTGGTCTGACAGGTTTTTGGAATTGGAGCCATCGAAATCAGTCCGCTCAGCCATGATTCCGAACCTTTCATCGTGAACGGTCAAAGACTCAAACCGTTCATTGATGTAACCTCTACTGATTTGGCTGAATCATCATTTATCCTCCATTCTCCCTGAGCATATTGCGCCCAGCCAATGGCGTAAAACACAGTGCTTAATGGAAGGCATCCCGTCATTCTCTTTGAAAACCTGAAACCTTTTCTAACACCTTTGTGCACTTAAGGTTTACCCCTTAGGACAGCTGACTCCACCTTAGGTGCTTGCACCTGAGATTAGAAATCGTCCGTAACAGTCACCCCGAGCCATTCACTCATCAAAACATCTGTCCTAATGTATGAACTAAGTTGAATAAAAACCCCCTAAGTTACAATGAGGACATTGCAAATCTTAGGCATGGGGGGGTATGAAAGTGCAAAAACTTGTAAGAAAAGGTTTTAAACAAAAAAATTCACATATGCCATAAAAATTTAAAAAAAATTTTGAAAAAGAATAATAAAATGAGAGGAGGAAAGAAAATTTTGAGGACTCTACAAAGGAGGAGGAGAAGAAAAAGAAACAAAATGAAAAGGAGTACAAAATGAAAGAAAAGTGATAGTCATTAGTAAGAAATTAAGGAATTAACCTAAGTTCTAAACCGCATTCAGGAAAAGAAATGGAAAGTGCACAGTGAGATTAGTAAGAATGCAAACTTTAGGCATTCTTGAATAGACTCTTAGTACCCATTAAGATCTAGACATTCCTCAAGAGGTTGAGGAAAATGAAAAGCTTAAGTATTAGGTCCAAGGCTTAGGGAGTATTTGGCCTCGTTAACTAACTTTTGGTTTACGGAACTTAGTAACCTAAGCACCCTAACTTCACACACAACCTGGTTCAGTAATCATAAAAATCAAAATCACGTAGAAGCGTTGGAAAAATTCTATAAATGACACCTAGAGTAGGAGCGACCGATCAACACAAGTTGATTTGGATGAGTTCCCAGCGTAAAGAGGTGGGAAATTTCCCTCGAAGATGCGTAATAAAATATCATCTCCTCGGTGCTTGTCTCTTAGGATATTTACATATCCTACTGGGGGCATGTAAGCACTCTGCTGGTTCAGATTCCATGGATGGCATTATCCTGAAATGTCAATTTCCAGGGTCTGAATTCGGCCACGGAACACCATGGATGGGATTGTCTCGAAATCTCAACAGCAAGGGTTCTGGGGGTTGCCATGGGCGGTGCTATCTCGAAGCATCGACTGCTAGGAACCCTTGAGGATTGATGATGGGGATAAGGAATCTGATACAGACCGTGTTGAAAAGCCAATCCTAAGCTAGAATTAAAAGGAAAAAGAGAGAGAAAACTCTCCAAACAGATAAATCTTCTACCTCTCTTACAAAACGCACTGCGAACTGAGCCCGGGCTAAAATTATCTTAAGCATGGGTGCTTTAACCACAAAGTCCAATAAACCTTAGGTTAGTTCTTGTAGGCCATAAAAACCTTTGTTAAGGACTGAGGCTGAGGGTAGACAGATCTGGATCTTAGTTGGTACTAGAGTACCTTTTAGGCCTATGGTTGGCGTTCTGTCCTAATCTAGTTTGCAAAAGAAAAAGCACTTATCTGAAATCATTAAGAACTTCACGGTCTAAAACAAGGGTTGAAACCTTAAAATTTTGCTAAGGGACTAGCAAAAGCTAGGCATGGGGGTATGATGAGAACCTCATCATAAACCCTAACTAGCACAATCTAACCCAGATATGTGAGAAAAAGCTCCTACATGAACCAAACAAAGGCTTAACTCAGAGAATTCTGAGTTTAAGAATAAAATAAATCATAAGGGGTAAAACTGTAATTTCACCAATGCAGTTTGCAAACAGGGTAATTAAGGATCCAAACACAGGTCAAACAAGCTTAACAATGAGAGAAGTAGGTTGATCTGATCTGAAAAGGGTTATAGCAACTTCTATGAATTAAATGACATTCTGTAATCCTAAAATAAATCCACTTCAATTCACGAGGTTTGAGGCAGGATAAAAATCAACTAAATCCATTAAAATTCATAGAAAAATATTCTCTAGGATTTAGAACCTTCAATTTAGCCTTATTTTGACCTAAAAAGAGAACCATGCCCAATAAATAACTTAATTTGTGTTTTTGCGCAAATTGGCCGGTCGAACATGGTCCAACCTAGAATTAAAATTCACCATTAAAATCCTTAGGTTGAAATTAGTCTTGTATAAAAACTTGAGCCTAAGAAGAGACTTCCTTGACCGACTTTATAATTTGGTCCTCTTTATTTACTTTTTGACCCTTATCTTTTGAAATCCTTACATTTAGGTCCTCAACTTTTTATCATTCTTTGTAGAACGGTCCTCCCTGCAACTTCTGTGCAGCGCCATACTTCGGCGACCTTACGCGGAGCATGGCGCCGCGCAAAGCAGGGTTACCGTCCTCTAGAATAGAAGTAGGGTTCCCTGCGACGTCCTCTGTCGCAGGGACCCACCCATGCCCTCTGCCGACCGCCATACCTTCGGTGCGAACACGCGGAAGGTCTGGGTGTCCCTTCCAGCCATACTCCGGTGAGGCAGACCCCTCCGCACCCTGCCCCTCTCTGCATGCCAAGCCCTTTATAAGGACCGGCAGACCCTGCCGGCTCCTGCAAGCTTCCTTTGATGGAGAACTACCCCCTCTTCATCCCTTCCTCCTCCGTCAGAGGGCCCGAAGCTTCCGGCAAACTCCTCCTCTTCATCCTCGTCACTCTGCTGCCCTACCTGCAGCAAGGTTTGCCCTGCTCCGTCGTCCGCGCCAGGCTGTACCCGCTAGCGCCCTCCACCTGCTTCCTTGTCGCCAAAACCCTCTTCCAAGGCGTCTTCGTCTCCAACTCCGGCAGATACGAGCCAGCTGCTCTACCCTCCCCCTTCGTCGAGTAATTAGGTAGATAGCTTCTGATAACACCACACAAGGGGGTAGTAATTAGGTTGAATATGGCCCATCTTTAGAATAAAAGGCACAACATAAGTAGAATAGGAGCATTGCATGCATCAAGTACCAAGATTGCTTATAAACTGTATTAATGGCCATTTGTGTAAAGCATTTGTCAAAGCAGGCCTCAGATGAGCAATCGGACCGCACGGATGGATTCAGAACGACAAACGGAGTCCAACGGACTCAAGATCGGCCAAATCCAACATCCGGAGCTCCCACAATGGGCCCAAGAAATTCTGACCGTTGATCTAGAGATCAGCGGCCCAGAGAGCGCCACGTCAGCCCGCCCCCACCGCTCGCACACCCTCAGCCGGCCAAGGACAAATCTCGGTCGTTGATCTTCGATCGAACGGCCGAGATCAGCGTGCTCGCCCGCGGTCGCCGCAACAAAGCGTGGGCATGGCGCAACGGTTAGCTCGCACGCCCGCATCGCAACGACGTGCGTTCGAGCCGCGCGGAGTAGAAATCGAAGGCGAGCGAAGGGCACGGAAAAATTGGGCCGCCCGATTAGCAGCGGGTGGCCATGATCTCGCCATGCGACGCGACGACAGCCCACGAGCGCCCACACGCGTGCACACGCGCGCCCAAGGTGCGATCTCAGCGCAGGCGCAAAAGGCTCTCAACCATCCGATCTTCGATCGGACGACTCTTGTTCAACGGCCACGAATCGCGCGAAGAGAAAGACCGGGGCGGGCAACTGACCGGCAGCAGGAGGGCTTCACCGACATTTGTGGAAGCGATTTTAGCGACGCTCCGGATCTCGCTAAAGCCCATTCTTCTTTTAGGAAGCCCTTAACTCTATTTAAACCCCCTTCTACCACCATTCAATGCATACTCTCCCACTTGCAACTACTCCACTCCTCTCTTAGCTAGCTTTAGGTACTTTTGTAATCGCCGGAGACGAAGAGCCACCGACGGAGCCTCCTCCACCGCCGTGGCTGCCTCGTCGCTCTCCACTCTCTCTCCATCTCTCTCTCTCTCTTTTAAGCTTTCATTTACTCTTGTTAAAGCATGTATTTAATGTTGTAAGCTATGAACTATGAATGCATGTTTAATGAAATTATTTTCCGTTCAATCGCCATTTTAATTTCTGTTCAAAGGGCATGATCAAAACCAAGAGCTTTCTAACCCTAAACTCTCTCTCTATCTCTCGCTTTTCAAAACCGTCCCTTTCGCAAGCAAAACTCCGCCTTTTTTGTGACAAGTGGTAAACAAAATCCGATTTCAACTCCTCCCTGTGACCGACACTCGGACTCACCTCCGTTTACTTCTTTTAAAACCGATGTATCAAGTGCGACTATAACAACACCTCTTAACACACACGTACAAGTGCACGTCAGTTTTTGGCGCCGTTGCCGGGGAGGCAACGGATTTGTTTCATCACCTCCATTCCACATTCATTCTCACATCGTCTAATGCCCTATTTTCCTTTTTACTTGACGGTTGCAGGAATTCGACGCATGGACGGCGAAGCGACGCATCCCACGACGGTAGCAAGGGAGTGGGCGCCTCGAGGACCGATAGTGAGCAACCTCTCTCTCTCATTGTTTGTTTGCGTGAAAAAGCTAAAAAAATTGTAAAAACTGAAAAAAAAATTGGCGTGGTGAATGATTGCTTGACCCACATTCTTAACACATCACCCCACAAAAAAAATGTACACTCTAATATGCTGAATAAATTATTGGAATGTTCTTTTCTTTTTTTTTCTTGAGTGGTGTTTGCGAAGTAACCATGAGTTGACCTGGGCCGCACCACTCAACCCTAAAACTGACTCATCTAAAAGAAGCTGCATGATCATTAGGATGAGTACACTAGGGTTTTAGAGCCTCTACAAAAGAAAAGGAAATCTACTTTCACCAAGTTATGTGCAGAACTTGATGTGCCCACTGAAACTTGTTTGAAAACATTAAGACACGTCAACCCTAAAAAGTACTAAAGTAAGGATGAAACACTAAAAGACACCACATCTTAACAAATCCTTGCTTGAAAATCATGTTTTGCTAGAAGCACACACTTTGAAAGTGGAAAATTAAGAGGCACCACCCCAATCAACGCCTCATCACATCACCCTAAGCACAAGCACTATCCTAACCCTTTAAAACTGAGTAGACGTGCCCTAGGCAGGACTGAGTTAAGTCTCAAAAGGCGAGGTTTTGTTTGCTAGGCACTTGGCTTTCATTCCCTTGGTAGAATCTGGTGACTAGGCTGCAAGGCAGTGTCAAACGACAGCGGTTGTGGGGTCTATGGAACCGGAGGCGCAAGCCAAAGGAAGAACCTTCCCTACAATCCCCTCGTAATCAACCTGGCCAGATTAGCCTTAGGAAGGGGAGTCCAGTGCTTACGGACTTAATCACCCTTTGTGAGATTTCTAGGTCTCCTAAAGAATACACCATAAGGATTAGGCTTGAGTGCTTGATTGAAACACATTTCTCGCATCTGTCGCCCTCCGCATCCCCTCCTGTTCTTCTCTAGTGTATGCACGGGAGGCGCTCACTGCATCCCGAATTGTGTGTTTTGGGGCAGGAATCTAGGCGACGTAATTCTGTTGAAAACATGGCTGAACCTAGGGTAGATGAGGTTGAAGATCAACCCCCACCAGACGATATGGCCATCATCCAAGCTCAAATCAATGCTAACCATCGGCTTCAGCAACAACAAATCCACACCATCATGCAAGCCATACAACGGTTACAGAACCCGCAAGAACAACCACCACCTTTCCACGACATACCAGGGCAACCACCACTTGATTTACCGCCATTTCAGGACCAGCCAAGACCCCTCCGCGATTTCTATAATCCCTCTGCTATTAGAGTCAAGCCACACCTTAGGATCCCCGAGGGGGGAGATGATTTTGAGTTGAAACCAAACGTCTTAAGTTTGATCCAGAGCCACTTTCATGGAAGCTCAAATGAAGACCCCTTTCAACACCTAGAGGATCTCGACCGCATAGCACGAACGGTGAAACCTAGGAACATTAGCCTTGACATTGTTCTAATCAAGATGTTCCCTTTCTCATTAAGAGACAAGGCTTCTCATTGGCTTAGAACCCTAGGTAGACCCATCACCACCTGGGAAGAACTGAGGCATGCATTTTTAAAGAAATTCTTCCCCATAGGAAAGACCAATGCCCTCAGAAGAGCTATCACTACCTTCACACTCCAGGGTGGGGAACAATTTCATGAGACGTGGGAAAGATTTAATGAACTTTTGAGGAAATGCCCACACCACGAAGTCCCAAGGTGGCAATTGGCCCAGATCTTTTACCACGGTCTGGACAGCAACCTACGGAACTTCGTCGATGCCTCATGCGGGGGAAACTTCCTAAACAAAGATGAGGAGAGCGCGTTTGAGCTCTTTGAGTCTGAGCGAGAATTCGCTCAACAATGCCTCCATGAACCAGTTTAACAGGTCCAGTCAACCCCGTGGCGGGATTTATGAGGTGCAAGCAAATTCTGGAATGGTTGACATGGACATCATTGCCAAAAAGTTGGATCGAGTGGAATTGGTAGACAAAAAGATTGATGAGCTACTGAATCAGACCAGGAACCCCTTGCAGACTTTCTCCCTAGCAAAGGGAGCACATAATGTTGACCTTGTCCAGCCCTTCACCCAACTGAACCTGGAACAACCCCCGACCACGTTCCAAGGAGGGACCTTTGCTCCCTCGACCCTTGATTACTCCCTTCCCTCTTCATCAACATCGGCTATCCTAGAAGATGTGCAAGCTATCCAAGGTTATGCGAAACCTGACCCTTTCTCCAACACTTACAACACTGGCTGGCGTAACCACCCCAACTTTGGTTGGACGAACCAGAAACCACCGTAATTCCAAAACCAGCCTAGGCCAAACCAGCAGCCACACTTGCCCCCTATCAGCAAGGACCACCAGTTAGACCCCAATATAACTAGAATAAGGCGGCCCCTCCCCCACAAAACCAAATGGATACCTTAATAAAGATGATGGCTGACATGAACCAAAAACATCAGAAGAAATGGCCTTGGTAAAGGGACAGTTAAGCCAACTCTTGGACTGTAAACAGTAAGGATCTCTACCTTCCCAACCACAACCGAACCCGCGAAACATAATTAACAGAGGCCCCAATTCGCAAGGGTTCCAAGGCAATCCCGAGCAGGCTCACATGGTCCAACCAGTCCCACAAACACCTCCTGGGTTTGGCGCTTCTTCATCCTCGTCTTCTCAAGGATCACCCCATGGCCCCAATGCCTCTGCAAATGCTGTGACCTTGAGAAGCGGCACCAAAACCCAGGATCCCAAATGGCCAACTCTCCCCGAGACTTTACCTGTTGAAATACCCGACTCAGAAGAGGCACCAACCAAGGACCCAGACATGGAACCAGTCCACATTCAGACACCCTACCCTGAGGCCTTGGAAACAATTAAGAAAAAGAAGAATGCTGTGGAAACTAAGGAGTTGTTGGAGATTTTTAAGCAAGTACAGATTAATATTCCGCTCCTAGAAGCCGTCAAACACATCCCCGCTTACGCCAAGTTCTTAAGGGATGCCTGTACACCCAAGCGTAAGTCGAGACCTCAAGCACCTAGGAAGGTTGTATGCTCTGAGCAAGCGAGTTTCGTGATATCAAGCAACCTTCCACTCAAACGAACTGACCCAGGAGCGCCCCTGATTTCCTGCAATATCGGGGACATGACATTTGATAGAGCGCTCCTGGACCTAGGTGCTTCTATCAATCTAATTCCAGCAACCCTGTACCACCAATTTGGTTTTAGGGAGCTGGCACCAACCCCTGTCACCATCCAACTGGCAGATAGATCAGTGAAAACCCCGAAGGGGGTTGTCGAGGATGTAATTGTACGGGTCAAGGACTTCTATTTCCCAGTCGACTTTTTGGTGCTCGACATGGAGGTCCCTGAAAAATTACAGAATGCACCCATAATCTTAGGCAGACCTTTCTTAGCTATGGCTAAAGCAAACATCGACTGCGACACAGGATGTATGGAAATCGCCTTCGGAGATAGGAAAATGCAATTGGATATCTTCCGGGCGACAAAGTCTTTTGATTGTGATTACATTGAGGAACATGATCCCGTGGAAACTTTAATCGAGGAATGCCTTACCCTCAGTTCTGTCTCAGACCACCAAACCCGTAGTTTTGACCCGTCACCATCATTACCCGTGGACCTCTGTAAGGCTAAGTATCATCACATGACACCATTTGAAGAGATCGATGTTGATCAACTACCGCCCTCTCCATTCCCATCGACTGTGGTCCCACCCACACCTGAACTTAAACCATTGCCCGAGAATCTCAAGTACGTCTTCTTGGGACCTGACCAAACCTTCCCAGTGATTATTAATTCCCATCTAACCAAGGATCAGGAACTAAAGTTGACTGCAACTCTTTCAGAACATCGGGCCGCCATTGGTTGGACCATCTCGGATCTAAGAGGAATTAGCCCCACTGGCAGAACGGTGGCAGCAACTAGCTTTTCTTAAGTCGTTGTAGTACAAATAGTTATTGCCATCATTTGCTAATATTTGTTACTCGGAAAATACAGTTCTCCCGAGGTCGAACTCAGGGAGCAAGTCGTATTCTAGAGATATACATGTTCTATTACAAAAATAAAGAGAGAGAGAGATGAAAGCTTGGCTCTTTTTCTTTTCTTCTTTCTTCCTCTTTGTCTTCTCTCCTCTTTGGCTTTTGTTCTTCGTGTTCTTCCTCTATTTCTTGGTTGGACGATCCTGTCTTTTCCTTCTTTTTATTTTCTTTGTTTCTTCTTTTCTTGCCTCAGATCTTCCTTCCGTGCTCTTCTTCTTTTCTTCTTGCTTCTCTTCTTCTTCTACTTTCTGTTTCTGCACTTGACGGCTCTGTGTTCCTCTCTTTCCTCTGCTTCGCCTTCCTTCTTCTTCTTGGCCTTCACCTGTCTTCAGGACGTCGTCTGATTTCTAAATCAGACGACTTAAACCGCTTGTTGCTACAGTGTCTCCCTTAGCTTCCTTCTTCACCTGTGCCTGCACGCTCAAGAATTCAGAGTCAAAGGGCAAAACCTACTCTACCCCCCTCCCCCGCGCGTCTCTTTCTCTCTAAGTTCGCTCTTAGGACAGCTCTCCCAGAGCAACCGGGTAATCGGGTATGAGTCGTGCCCGGGTCCAGGCCCACCGGCGTGCGGTGGTGGGCGAGGAGTGCAGGTCGGGTTAATCGGGTCGGGCTAGGTCCGCGGAGCGTGATCACGGACGAGGCCGGGTCGGGTGAGAGGGACCTCACCCCGTGGTCAGGAGGCAGACAGCATAAGGCACTTTTTGCCTTTATGCGCCCGCGTGCCTCTGAAAGGTTCCGAGGTGAGACTAAATGTCCCACCCCAATTGAGCGCCCGTCGCGGAGGGAGCAGCGGGCGATCGTGGCTTCACGCGCAGCCTTCGCCCCAACTGCGAACCTGGGACGTGTCACGGAGACGCCCTGCGCAACCTGGGAGTCGAACCTGGGCGAAGGTGTGCCTGCACCTGCAGGCGAAGGAGCTCTGCCTGCTCAGTAATGGCGACGGCGGGCGAGTCACCTGGTCACAGAAGAACGGCCTTTTGGCCAAATCAGACAGGCGGGGGACCTTCGCCGTGGCACGGCGAAGGTGGCCAGAGGGTCTGCAGGGGGCGTGGTGGAGCAAACAGATCGCCCTAGGTCAAACTGCGGGCGAAGAAGTGGGTGTGTTCGGTGGATCTGCAAAGGGCGTTTGGTGGGCAGTGGAAGGGTGGAGGAGGATCAGGGTGAGGGGGCGGAGGTTATGCACCGATCGACGAGCCGTGTGGGGTGCTAGAGCGATGGGAGTGGTTCACCGGAGTTTGGTCGGAGGTGGAGAAGATGAGGGTGATCGGTGGGAAATAGGTGGCGACAGTAAGGATTTTCAGCATAGAAAAGAAAGAGGGGAGGAAGAGGAGAAGTTCTACCTGCTAAGCTGGACGAGGAGGGGTTGGCGCAGGCAACAGTCGTATCGACTGTCGCCGGAGAAGAAATTGCCCAGAGGAAGGAGCGGCGGCGAGGAAGGGACTGGAGAGGAGCCAGCTGGGTACGGCGTGACGCGGAAAGATCGAGGGAAGGCAACCCTGCTGCTGGTAGGGCTACGAGGAGGAGGAGGAGAGCCCGCCGGAGCAAGGGGGCGTCTGTCGGAGTGGGAAGGGAGGAATTTAGGGGGGTGTCTCCGTCAGATCCGAGCTACCGAAAGCGGCAGACGGTGGTGGCTTTTATAGAGGCGAAATCAGAGAGGAGGGCGGAGGGAGACGACGTGCCTCCCTCGCCGTAGGATGGCCGGATCGCGACCCATACCTTCCACGCGTTCGCACGGAAGGTGTGGGCGATGGCAGAGATCGTGGAGGTGTCCCTGCGACAGCAGACGTCGCAGGGAACACCCCGTTGTCTTGGTAGGGGGTCGCCCTCACCCTGCGCGGCGCCATGCCTTGCCGGAGTATGGCGCTGCACAGGGTTTTGCAGGGAGGACCAAAATGCAAAAAATGATGAAGAATTAGGGGTCAAAATGCGAGGGTTTCAAAAGTTGAGGGTCAAAAAGTAATGGATGAGGACCAAAATGAAAAGTTGGTCAAGAAGGTTTCTTCTTAGGCCCAAGTTTTTATACATGACTAATTAGGACCTAAGGATTCTGATGGTGAATTTTATTTCTATATTAAACTTTGTTTGACCAGTAAATTTACGCAAAAACCCAAATTGAGTTGTTAATTGGGCATGGTTCTCAATGTAGGTCAAAATGGGTTCCTAAGCCAAATTGAAAGTCCTAAACCCTAGAGATTATTTTTATATGAATTTTAGAGGGTTTATTTGATTTTTACCTTGCCTTGAACCACGTGAATTGAAGTGGGTTTGTTTTTAGGGTTACAGGCTGTTATTTAATTCCTTGGAGTTGCTGTAGCCCTTATTGAGTCATTTCATCCCACTTTTCTTCTTATTAGGTTGTTTTGACCTATGTTTGGACCCTGAGTTACCCTATTTTCAGATCGGATTGGTGAAATTGCATTTTTACCCCTCAGTTTATGTTTTTTTTTGCAAACTCAGAATCTCTCTGAGCCAAGCCTTTCTAAGGTTATGTAGGAGCTTTTATTCTCTGTATTAGGTCAAAATGAGCTAGTTATGGCTCATGATGAGGTTCTCATCATACCCCCATGCCTAGCTTTTACTAGTCCCTTAGCAAAAACTTAAGGTTTAAACCCTTGTTCTAGACCAAGAAGTTCTTTAATAGCTTCAAATAAGTGCTTTTTCATTTAAACTTGGATTAGGTTAGAATGCTGACCATAGGCTTAAAAGGTACTGTAGTACCAATCAAGATCCAAATCTGTCTAGCCTCAACCTCAGTCCTTAGCAAAGGTTTTTAAGACCCACAAGAACTAACCCAAGGTTTATTGGACTTTGTAGTTAAAGCACCCGTGCTTGAAATGATTTTAGCCCTGGTTCAGTTCG
Source organism: Thalassia testudinum (assembly GCA_037157565.1). Lineage (NCBI taxonomy): Eukaryota > Viridiplantae > Streptophyta > Magnoliopsida > Alismatales > Hydrocharitaceae > Thalassia > Thalassia testudinum. The sequence continues at coordinate 143,847,311 of JAZHRO010000036.1, forward strand.
CAGAGCGTTTTGTAAGAGAGAGAGGTAGAAAATTTTTCTATTTTGGAGAGTTTTCTCTCTCTTTTTCTTTTTAATTCTAGCTTAGGATTGGCTTTTTAACACGGTCTGTATCAGATTCCTTGCCCCCATCATCAATCCTCAAGGGTTCCTGGCGATCGATGCTTCGAGATAGCACCGCCCATGGCAACCCCCAGAACCCTGGCTATTGAGATTTCGAGATAATCCCATCCATGGTGTTCCGTGGCCGCGTTCAGACCCTGGCAGTTGACACTTCGTGATAATGCCATCCATGGAATCTGAACCAGTAGGGTGCTTACATGCCCCCAGTAGGATATGTGAATATACTAAGAGACAAGCACCGAGGAGATGATATTTTGTTACGCATCTTTGAGGGGATTTTCCGCCTCTCTGCGCTGGGAACTCGTCCAAATCAACTTGTGTTAATCGGTCGCTCCTATTCTAGGTGTACTTTTCAGAATTTTTTCGACGCTTCTGCGTGATTTTGATTTTTACGCTTGCTGAACCAGGCTGTGTGTGAGGTTAGGGTGCTTAGGTTACTGAGTCCCGTAAACCAGAAGTTAGTTAGCGAGGTCAAATACTCCCTAAGCCTTGGACCTAGTACTCAAGCTTTTCATTTTCCTCAACCTCTTGAGGATTGTCTAGATCTTAATGGGTACTAAGAGTCTATCAAGAATGCCTACGGTTTGCGTTCTTACTAATCTTACCAAGCACTTTTCATTTCTTTTCTTGAAAAATGGTCGAGACTAAGGTTAATTCCTTAGCTTCTTACTAATGACTATTACTCTTTTCTTTCATCTTTTTGTGCTCCTTTTCATTTTGTTTCTTTTCCTTCTCCTCAAAATTTCCTTTCTCCTCTTATTCTTTTTATTTTGAAAAATTTTTAATTTTTATGGTGTTTTTGGCATATGTGAATTTTTGTTTAAAACCCCTTTTTTTTTGGCAAGTTTGCACTTATACCCCCCCATGCCTAAAACTTGCAATGTCCTCATTGTGATTTAGGGGTTTTTATTTAGTTAATTTATTCCTTAAGACAGATATTTTTGTGAGTGAATGGGTCGGGATGAATTCTGCGGACGATTTCTAATCTCAGATGCAAGCATCTGAGGTAGAGTCGGCTGTCTCAAAGGGTGAACCCTAAGTGCACAATGGTGTCAGGAAAAAGGTCTTAGATTTTTAAGAAATGATGGGCTGCCTCCTGTTAAGCGCTGAGTTTTACGCCATTGGCCGGGCGCAGTAAGTTCAAGGGAAATGGAGGGTGAGGGATGATTCAGCCGAATCAGTAGAAGTCACATCAATGAACGGTTTAAGTCTTTGACCGTTCACGATGAAAGGTTCGAAATTATGGCTAAGTGGACTGATTTCAATGGCTCCATTTCCAAAAACCTGTCGGACTAAATACGGTCCGACCCACTTGGACCTCAGTTTCCCCGGGAAAAGTTTGAGTCGGGCATCAAAGAGTAGGACCTTTTGACCAAGATGAAAGATCTTTCTCGAGATGTGCTTGTCATGGAAGGCTTTAACCCGCTCCTTGTAGATTCGCGAGTTCTCGTACGCGTCTAGGCGTAATTCATCAATCTCGCTGATTTGGAGTTTTCTGTGGGTTCCAGCCTTGGAAAGATCTAGATTACAGTTCCGTACTGCCCAATAGGCTTTATGCTCCAGTTCTACGGGAAGGTGACATGCCTCTCCGTATACCAGTCTAAAGGGAGACATGCCCAATTGGGTCTTGTGGGCGGTCCTATAGGCCCACAATGCTTCCAGAAGTCGGGACGACCAATCCTTCCTGTCAGGCCGAACAGTGACTTGCAGGATTTTCTTGATCTCCCGATTTGATAGCTCAGCTAGACCATTTGTTTGGGGGTGGTAAGGAGTAGAGATTCGATGAGACACCCCAATTTGGCCATCAGTGACCTAAACTGAGCATTTGTAAAATGGATCCCCCCATCAGAGATAATAGCACGGGGAATCCCGAACCTTGAGAAAATGTTTTGATGTATGAACTTAAGGACAATCTTGTGATTGCAGGTCCGGGTCGGTATGGCTTCGATCCATTTGGACACGTAGTCCCCCGCAAGTAGAATGTACTCGAAACCATCCGAAACAGGAAAGGGGCCCATAAAATCAATCCCCCATACATCGAAGATTTCGCATACGAGAATCGGCTGTAAAGGCATCATGTCACGATGGTTCATGTTGCCCAAAGTCTGGCAACGACTGCATGCCTTGCAGTGACTGTATGCGTCTTTGAAAAGTGTAGGCCAGTAGAAGCCACACTGGAGGACTTTGGATGCGGTTTTATGCCTTGAGAAATGGCCACCGCATGCCTGGTCATGGCAAAAAGATATGATATTTCTGATTTCCTCTTCCGGGACGCATCTCCGAATAATTTGATCAGCACCTATGCGGAAAAGGTACGGGTCTTCCCAAATGTAATACTTGGAATCAGAACGCAATTTGTCTTTCTTGGCCTTCGACCAATCAGACGGTGTCTGATGAGATGCCAAGTAGTTTACTATATCAGCAAACCATGGAAGTCTAGTACCAACAGAAAGCAGGTGCTCATCAGGAAAATGTTCCGTGATGGGTCCGGAAAGGCTGATGATCTCAGAAGGAAGACAGGACAGATGGTCGGCTACCACATTCTGCCTTCCCGCCTTGTCGCGAATCTCAAGATCGAATTCTTGCAACAGCAAGATCCAACGGATTAGTCGGGGCTTCGCGTCCTTCTTGGCAAGGAGATGCCTTACAGCCATGTGATCCGAGTAAATGATGACATGGGAACCCAGAAGATACGATCGGAATTTTTCAAGGGCAAATACTACGGCTAGCAGCTCTTTCTCCGTAACCGTGTAGTTACGCTGAGCCTCGTCAAGTGTCTTGCTAGCGTAGTAGATGACCACGGCTTTCCCGTCAGCTTTCTACCCCAGGACCGCTCCTACAGGGAAGTCAGACGCATCGCACATGATCTCAAAGGGTTGAGACCAGTCAGGGGATTGTAGGATAGGTGCCTGGGTGACTCGATCACGCAGGTTTTCAAAGGCTAGCGTGCTTTCCTTGGAGATTTCAAAAGGTACATCCTTAGAGAGAAGAGAAGTCAAGGGGCGCACGATTTTCGAGAAATCTGGAATGAAACGGCGGTAAAAACCAACGTGCCATAAAAAGGAACGGATGTCCCTGATCGAGCTAGGTACGGGAAGGCGAGAAATCAGATCAACCTTAGCTCGATCCACCTGGATGCCTTTTTCCGAAATTGAGTGTCCCAGGACAATTCCCTCAGGCACCATGAAATGGCTCTTTTCCCAGGAAAGAACCAAGTTCACCTCAATGCATCGCCTGAGTATCTGGACCAAGTGTTGGAGGCAATCATCAAAAGATTCTCCAAAGACTGAAAAGTCATCCATGAAGACTTCCAGGAAATTACCTACCATATCTAAGAATATGGCAAGCATGCATCGCTGAAAAGTAGCGAGTGCATTGCAAAGACCGAAAGGCATCCTTCGGAAAGCATACGTTCCGAAGGGGCAGGTAAATGTGGTCTTTTCTTGGTCCTCAGGATGGATTGCCACCTGGTTATAACCGGAGTACCCATCAAGAAAGCAGAAGAACCTATTTCCCGCTAGTTTCTGAAGAATTTGATCAATGAAGGGTAGTGGGAAATGATCCTTCTTCATGGAGGAATTGAGTCGACGGTAATCTATACAGACTCTCCACGCATTGGCTAATCGGGCAGGAATGATTTCTCCGATTTCAGTCGTTATGGTGGTGAGTCCTGCCTTCTTAGGCACAACCTGAATTGGGCTCACCCAACGACTATCGGAGATCGGGTAGATGATCCCGGCATCTAACCACTTAATGATCTCCTTTTTCACTACCTCCTGCAGATTAGGGTTCAAACGTCTCTGCATTTCACGAGAAGGTCATGCGCCCTCTTCTGAATAGATATGATGAGTACAAAAGGAGGGGCTTATTCCAGTCAAATCATCGAGAGTCCACCCGATGGCTCTGCGATGTTGCTGGAGAACAGTAATCAGACGGGATTCCTGTTCGGAATTGAGGGTGGAATTTATAATCACAGGAAGGGTCTGATTGGAACCCAAAAAGATGTATTTCAAGTGAGCAGGAAGAGGCTTTAACTCGAGGATAGGGTTATCAGCAGCAGCGGGTGGTTCAGTGTAGATGTGAGGTTCAAGGGTAGGAGTTACTGGGTTGTGTATGTCTAGATTCGACTCCTCTGTTTGTGGGTCAAGATCTATCTGTGATTGATGAGACATAATCGAGTCATTCTGGAGGTGTGACTCATCAACCAAAATCCTAACGTCACAAATCTGTTCGATGACACCGCAATTAATTCCTTGTTGGGGGTTAAATATATCAATTTTTAAGGTTTGATCTTCAAATTTAAGCTCTATTTGGCCCTCCTCACAGCTGATGTTGGCTCTAGTAGTAGCCAAGAAAGGTCTCCCTAGAATGATTGGTGTATCCCTAGGGTTTTTAGGCGCGTCCATATCTAAGACTATAAAGTCCACTAGGAAATAGAAATCCCGCACGCTTACGATAACATTCTCGAGAATCCCTTTTGGTGACTTTATAGATCGATTTGCTAATTGTAATGTCACCTCGGTTGGTTTTAGCTCAGATTCTTCTCGATGGTCAAGTAAGGATGTGGGTATCAGGTTTATGGATGCACCTAAGTCTAGCAAAGCTCTATCAAATTGGGTAGCACCTATCTTGCAGGAAATCAGGGGAGTACCAGGATCTTTTGCCTTGGGTGGGAGTTTACTGAGGATTACAGAGCTGGCTTGCTCTGACAGAACAATTGGGCTCCCACCCTTGGTTCGCGGCTTACGCTGGGGTGTACACACATTCTTTAAAAATCGTGCGTAAGCTGGTACGTGGCGGATTGCATCCATCAAGGGGATGTTTATGTGGACCTGCTCAAAGAGCTTGACCAGGTCCTCCTCAGGTGCCACGGGCTTGGTGGTTTTCTTTCCCTTGGTCAAGGCCTCGGGAAACGGGATCTTGGTTGGTTCTTTTAGGATAGGTCCTGGTTGTGGATCTTGGATAGGGGTAGGAACGTCCTGGATTACTGTCCTAGGCTTGGGATCACTACCAAGCTTGGAGTGGTTTGGATGAGATGGGTCTTGGGTTTCCTTACCACTACGGGTTGTTACGGAATTAAGTCCTGCCTGGTTTTGGTTGGGATTGGGTAAGATAGGTTGCTGCTGGTAACCTGCAAAAGAAGTGGAAGCCTCTATCCCGTCGGATGAAGGAACAGAGGGGGCCTGATAAATCATATGGGCTTGGCCCGGGTTTGGGTTCATAACATGCCGCTGGGTTGGCACGTTATTAGGATTAGGCAGAGGTTGGGAAGGAAGAGTACCTGGCTAGCGGGAGTTTGCCAACTGGGTCAATTGGTTTCGGACCTCTGTAAGTTCGTCCTTGTGTTGTTTCTGGATAGCCGCATTCGTTCTTTGAATGTCAGCCAGGGTCTGAAGGATAAGGGACATTTGATCTTGATTTGGCCCAGATGGATAAGTAGGGTTGGGCCGAGGCTGAGGCGGCTGGTAAGGACGAGGAGGTTGTGGGCGGGGTTGGAAGGATGGTCTTTGGGTTTGGAAATTTCCCGCCCACTGAAAGTTAGGATGGTTACGCCATCCAGGATTATAGGTGTTGGAGAATGGGTCGTTCTGGATGGCGTTGAGGTCCTCGCAGGTCTGAGGAACCTCCAGAGAGTTAGAAAAAGAGGGAATGGAATTTCCCTGGTAGGTGTAGAAGGGATCGGAAGGACCTCCGGGCAAAGATTCGGATGATGGGTCCATCCTAGGAGAAGATCGATGGAGAATGTTTTGCACAGTTTCCCTTGTGGAAGGAGGCTGTGCGAAAGGGTTATACGCAGAGGTGGCTCGCTGTAGATGCTGAGTCAGCTCATCCACCTTCTTTTCGATAATCGAGACCTTGTCCAATCGACTGGCCATTAACTCCAAGTCGACTGATGCGGACAGGCCCTGCGTCTCGTGTGCTCCCCTGAGATTCGTCGCTGCACGGGTATTCGTCCTGTCGAATAATCCCATGGAGTCATTGTTGATGGAGTTCTCGCACATGTTTTCGAGAATCTCCCACACGGTGTCTTCATGTTGACCCATGATATTTCCTCCGCAGGTTGCATTGACGAAAAGACGGATATCCTCACGGAGTCCCTGGTAAAAAGATTGGACTTGTTCCCATTTAGGAACTCCATGATGGGGGCACTTTCTCATGAGATCCTGAAAACGATCGCATGCCTCATGGAGAGGTTCCCCTGTTTGTTGGGTGAAGTGTGTAATCTGATGGCGCAAGGCGTTGGTCCGTCCAACAGGGAAGAACTTTTTTAGGAACTCGGACTGAAGTTCTTCCCAATTGTTGATCGGTTGGGTCTGAGTTTGGTACCAATGGGCGGCCTTGTCTATAAGAGAAAAGGAGAACATCTTCATGAGAAGAATATCCCGATTTTGTGCGTCTGACCCAAAAGTTTGGGCCAGATGCTTTAGTTGCTTGATGTGCTGGAAGGGATCTTCAGAATTAAGCCCATGGAATTTAGGTATAGCATGAATCATATTGGGCTTCAATTCAGAATCAGGTCCTCCAATCGGGATTCTGACTCGAGGCTCGATGGCCACCGCAGCAGGATTATAATGGTCCCGCATCATGGGGCGCTGCGGTGGATGTACAAAGTTTTGGAAGAGGTCGTTGAGTCGCTGGAGCTGGTGCTCCAGATTGTTTTCTTCCTCAACTGGCTGAGCCATGATGGGGGAAGAAGAAGAACTTGGTTCTGAATCAGAAGAGAGAATAATGTGAGGGAGTTGCTGTACAAACACGGGCGTCGAGGCTTGGCCTTGACAAGAGTGAATTTCTAAAGGAGGTCTTAAGGGTGGTCTTAAGGACCTCCTACCGTACATGCACTGTTGGAAGAGATGAGTTTAGAAGGTGCTGGACCCAATCAAGACACCCAAAAATGTGTTGGGTGACTATAGAGGTGCGGGGCAGATGGACCCCTTGATCAGAAAGATCGACCACCTGAGAATTACCTGGGCAGCCAGAGAGGGTGAGTCCCGCGAAGACCCCTACACGGTAGAGCGTCCCCACGGGTTACAGGGTTTCCCCCACCCGACCTCTCTTGTCACTGCGGTTCCAGGTAGATCAGAATGGGGATCTTGACCTCTTAAGTCTACCAATTTTAGTTCAAGAGCAAGGTGCTTAGGGTTCCACTTTAACTTTAGTCTTTTAAGTGCAAAGAGTGACCTAATTTGAAGGTTAGTTGACCCAAATGGTCAACTTTACCTGCTAGTTTTGCTTATTAGGTCTTTGTCTTTTAGGGTTCAAGTGTTTAAAGAGCCAATCTTATTTTAGGGTTTCTTTGGATAGGTATTTTCAATCAATGGTATAGGCACACTTCTTTTGGATTTTCTCCATTCTTGATTTAAGTAGTGTGTCTCTAAAACCCTAATGTTGAATCTTATGTTGGCTCTATTTGGTCCAGTTAGTTCTTTGTTGGGTAATTAGGGCTCAAGCAAGAATGTGTTAGCCCTTAAATACCCTTAATAGTGTGCAGGAATAATGGGTTGAAAACATGCAACTTTTTATGGTTTACTAAGTACAGAAGACAAGTTAGCCCTATATTGCTTGTTCTTTTCTTCCTCTTTAGAATTTAGGGGTTGAGAGGATAGAAGATTACCTGTCCTCGGAGTGGTTGTCGTGCGGTTACTTGTCTTCTTGATTTCCTGTAGCTACACAAAAGAGAGGAGATTATTAGAACTAAAAAAAAGAATGTTTACCTCTAGAATAGCCGTTGCTCCCCGGCAACGGCGCCAACTGGCAGAACGGTGGCAGCAACTAGCTTTTCTTAAGTCGTAGTACAGATAGTTATTGCCATCATTTGCTAATATTTGTTACTCGGAAAATACAGTTCTCCCGAGGTCGAACTCAGGGAGCAAGTCGTATTCTAGAGATATACATGTTCTATTACAAAAATAAAGAGAGAGAGAGAGAGAGATGAAAGTTTGGCTCTTTTTCTTTTCTTCTTTCTTCCTCTTTGTCTTCTCTCCTCTTTGGCTTTTGTTCTTCGTGTTCTTCCTATATTTCTTGGTTGGACGATCCTGTCTTTTCCTTCTTTTTATTTTCTTTGTTTCTTCTTTTCTTGCCTCAGATCTTCCTTCCGTGCTCTTCTTCTTCTTTTCTTCTTGCTTCTCTTCTTCTTCTGCTTTCTGTTTCTGCACTTGACGGCTCTGTGTTCCTCTCTTTCCTCTGCTTCGCCTTCCTTCTTCTTCTTGGCCTTCACCTGTCTTCAGGACGTCGTCTGATTTCTAAATCAGACGACTTAAACCGCTTGTTGCTACAGTGTCTCCCTTAGCTTCCTTCTTCACCTGTGCCTGCACGCTCAAGAATTCAGAGTCAGAGGGTAAAACCTACTCTACCCCCCTCCCCCGCGTGTCTCTTTCTCTCTAAGTTCGCTCTTAGGACAGCTCTCCCAGAGCAACCGGGTAATCGGGTACGAGTCGCGCCCGGGTCCAGGCCAACCGGCGTGCGGTGGTGGGCGAGGAGTGAAGGTCGGGTTAATCGGGTCGGGCTAGGTCCGCGGAGCGTGATCACAGACGAGGCCGGGTCAGGTGAGAGGGACCTCACCCCGTGGTCAGGAGGCAGACAGCATAAGGCACTTTTTGCCTTTATGCGCCCGCGCGCCTCTGAAAGGTTTCGAGGTGGGACTAAATGTCCCACCCCAATTGAGCGCCCGTCGCGGAGGGAGCAGCGGGCGATCGTGGCTTCACGCGCAGCCTTCGCCCCAACTGCGAACCTGGGATGTGTCGCGGAGACGCCCCGCGCAACCTGGGAGTCGAACCTGGGCGAAGGTGTGCCTGCACCTGCAGGCGAAGGAGCTCTGCCTGCTCAGTAATGGCGACGGCGGGCGAGTCACCTGGTCACAGAAGAACGGCCTTTCGGCCAAATCAGACAGGCGGGGGACCTTCGCCGTGGCACGGCGAAGGTGGCCAGAGGGTCTGCAGGGGGCGTGGTGGAGCAAACAGATCGCCCTAGGTCAAACTGCGGGCAAAGAAGTGGGTGTGTTCGGTGGATCTGCAAAGGGCGTTTGGTGGGCAGTGGAATGGAGGAGGAGGATCAGGGTGAGGGGGTGGAGGTTATGCATCGATCGGCAAGCCGTGTGGGGTGCTGGAGCGATGGGAGTGGTTCGCCGGAGTTTGGCCGGAGGTGGAGAAGATGAGGGTGATCGGTGGGAAATAGGTGGCGACAATAAGGATTTTCAGCATAGAAAAGAAAGAGGGGAGGAAGAGGAGAAGTTCTACCTGCTAAGCTGGACGAGGAGGGGTTGGCGCAGGCGACAGTCGTATCGACTGTCGCCGGAGAAGAAATTGCCCAGAGGAAGGAGCGGCGGCGAGGAAGGGACCGGAGAGGAGCCAGCTGGGTACGGCGTGACGCGGAAAGATCGAGGGAAGGTAACCCTGCTGCTGGTAGTGCGGCAGGGCGACGAGGAGGAGGAGGAGAGCCCGCCGGAGCAAGGGGGCGTCTGTCGGAGTGGGAAGGGAGGAATTTAGGGGGGTGTCTCCGTCAGATCCGAGCTACCAAAAGCGGCAGACGGTGGTGGCTTTTATAGAGGCGAAATCAGAGAGGAGGGCGGAGGGAGACGACGTGCCTCCCTCGTCGGAGGATGGCCGGATCGCGACCCATACCTTCCGCGCGTTCGCACGGAAGGTGTGGGCGATGGCAGAGATCGTGGAGGTGTCCCTGCGACAGCAGACGTCGCAGGGAACACCCCGTTGTCTTGGCAGGGGGTCGCCCTCACCCTGCGCGGCGCCATGCCTCGCCGAAGTATGGCGCTGCGCAGGGTTTTGCAGGGAGGACCAAAATGCAAAAAATGATGAAGAATTAGGGGCCAAAATGCGAGGGTTTCAAAAGTTGAGGGTCAAAAAGTAATGGATGAGGACCAAAATGAAAAGTTGGTCAAGAAGGTTTCTTCTTAGGCCCAAGTTTTTATACATGACTAATTAGGACCTAAGGATTCTGATGGTGAATTTTATTTCTAGATTAAACCTTGTTTGACCGGTCAATTTATGCAAAAACCCAAATTGAGTTGTTAATTGGGCATGGTTCTCAATGTAGGTCAAAATGAGTTCCTAAGCCAAATTGAAAGTCCTAAACCCTAGAGATTATTTTTATATGAATTTTAGAGGGTTTATTTGATTTTTACCTTGCCTTGAACCACGTGAATTGAAGTGGGTTTGTTTTTAGGGTTACAGGCTGTTATTTAATTCCTTGGAGTTGCTGTAGCCCTTATTGAGTCATTTCATCCCACTTTTCTTCATATTAGGTTGTTTTAACCTATGTTTGGACCCTGAGTTACCCTATTTTCAGATCGGATTGGTGAAATTGCATTTTTACCCCTGAGTTTATATTTTTTTTTTGCAAACTCAGAATCTCTCTGAGCCAAGCCTTTCTAAGGTTATGTAGGAGCTTTTATTCTCTGTGTTAGGTCAAAATGAGCTAGTTGTGGCTCATGATGAGGTTCTCATCACCCACCTATTGCACCCACAAGATTTACCTGGAAGATGGGGCCCGACCTTCCCGCCAGATGCAGAGACGGTTAAACCCTAACATGCGAGAGGTCGTTAAAAAAGAAATTATCAAGTAGCTTGACGCCGACATCATCTACCCTATCTCTGATAGCCCCTGGGTGAGCCCCACTCAAGTGGTTCCAAAGAAGGCTGGGCTCACCGTTGTCACTAATGATCATGGCGAATCCATCCCCACCCGCACCACCACCGCATGGCGGGTGTGTATTGATTATAGGAAGATTAATGAAGCCACTAAGAAGAACCACTTCCCCTTGCCATTCATTGACCAAATCCTTGAAAGATTGGCAGGGCAGAAGAATTTTTGCTTCCTGGATGGATATTCAGGATATAACCAAGTCGCAATTGCTTCGGAAGATCAGGAAAAGACCACATTCACTTGCCCGTATGGCACGTTTGCATTCCGTCGAATGCCGTTCGGGTTATGCAACGCACCTGCGACCTTCCAACGTTGCATACTAGCCATTTTTTCAGAAATGGTGGGTGAATACTTGGAGGTCTTTATGGATGATTTCTCTGTATTCGAGAATTCATTTGACCATTGTTTGAAAAACTTGGAGAAAATCCTGAAACGATGTATCGAGGTTAACTTGGTGTTAAGTTGGGAAAAGAGCCATTTTATGGTTCAAGAAGGAATTGTCCTCGGACACATCGTTTCGCATAGGGGCATCGAGGTAGATCGAGCTAAGGTTGATTTAATTTCCAAACTTCCTCCACCTAGTTCGGTCCGGCAAATTTGCTCTTTCCTAGGACATGTTGGCTTCTACCGAAGGTTCATCAGAGACTTTTCCAAACTTTCCAAACCCTTGACCGACCTTCTAGCCAACGACGCCACTTTCCACATGTCTCCTGATTGCATCCAGGCTTATCACACCCTCCGGGACTTAGTCTCCACGGCACCTGTACTTCAACCCCCAGACTGGTCCCAGGATTTTGAGATTATGTGTGACGCATCAGATTTTGCCATAGGCGCTGTCCTGGGACAAAGGCAAGACAAGAAGCCCGTGGTGATCCACTACGCGAGAAAAACTTTGGACGAAGCCCAACGTAATTATATGGTCACAGAAAAAGAGTTGCTCGCTGTAGTCTTTGGACTGGAAAAATTCCGATCATACTTGCTGGGATCCCGCGTGACTATCTACACCGACCATTCAGCCATCCGGCACCTGTTGGCCAAAAAGGACGTAAAACCCAGGCTCATCAGATGGATCCTGCTTTTGCAGGAATTTGACCTGGAAATCCGAGACAAGGCTGGATCGAAAAATGTGGTGGCTAACCACCTGTCAAGACTTCATCCAGACCACATTGGACCCTTCCAACCTCTATCTGATACCTTCCCTGATGAACACATCCTAGCCGTGCAAGACAAGAAAATGCCATGGTATGCTGACTATGTCAACTACCTGGTTATAGGACAAACCCCGCACAGCTGATCCAGACAGCAACGGGACAGGTTCTTGGCTGAGGCCAAGCACTATTTCTGGGATGATCCCATGCTGTTTCGCCTCTGTGCTGATCAGATCATCAGGAGGTGCATCCCCGAAGACGAAGTTCAGAGTGTGCTTTCCTTTTGTCATGACCACGCGTGTGGCGACCATTTCTCTGGCAAGAAAACAGCTGCAAAAGTTTTGCAGTCTGGATTTTATTGGCCGTCCCTATTTAAGGATGCACACATCTTTGCCAAGACTTGCTCACGATGCCAAACACTGGGGACCATGGCCAAGAAAGATATGACGCCCCTTCAGCCCATTTTGATTGTCAAAATCTTCGACGTTTGGGGTATCGATTTTATGGGCCCCTTTCCACCATCCGACGGCTTTGAGTACATCCTGGTCTCGGTAGACTATGTTTCCAAATGGATTGAAGCCGTCGCCACTCGACGATGCGATCACAAGACGGTCATGGACTTTATGAAGAAGAACATCTTTTCCCGGTTTGGAATACCCAAGGCCATGATCAGTGATGGTGGAAGCCATTTTATCCATTCCCAATTCCGTGCCCTACTTAGAAAATACAGGGTAAACCACCGCATTGCCACCCCGTATCATCCACAAACAAATGGGCAGACTAAGGTCTCAAACAAACAAATCAAGAATATTTTACAGAAGACTGTGAGACCTGACAGGAAAGACTGGTCCACTCGACTTGATGATGCCCTGTGGGCATACAGGACCGCTTTTAAGATCCCGATAGGCATGTCGCCTTATCGCTTAGTCTTTGGCAAAGCTTGCCATCTCCCTGTCGAATTGGAACACCGGGCTTACTGGGTTGTCAAGCAATGTAACATGGATCCCTAGTTAGCCGGTGCGCAAAGGACGCTTCAATTATCTGAGCTCAAAGAAATTCGTCGAGACGCCTTTGACAATAGTCGGCTATATAAGGAGAAAATGAAAGTCATCCACAACTGACTCATTCATAGAAAAACCTTTGAGCCGAACCAACAAGTCTGGCTGTTTAATGCACGCCTGAAACTCTTCCCAGGGAAACTTAGGTCCAAATGGACGGGACCATTTCGGGTGGTCAAGCCCCATTCTAATGGGGCGGTCGAAATCGCTGATCTTAACACTGGGCACACTTTTACAGTTAATGGTCAAAGATTGAAGCATTTCCTGGCCCAGGTACCCCCCAAGGAAAGTGTCACCCTCGTTGAGGGCTGACACCAAGCACCGCCCAACTGGAGGTGTTAAACTCAGCGCTTCCTAGGAGGCAACCCAGAGGATTCAGACTGATCTGGTAGTTTACGTCACTCAGGTACTATTTTTTTGAACCCTTTTGCATCCATGTATTTTCCAATGAGGACATTGTCCAACTTAAGCATGGGGGGGATGGTAAATTGCATAATCCTGAGCTTAATTAATCAGTCTTAATTAATTAATTAATTTAAAAAAAATGATGAATTTAGGAAGAAAACTTAGGCATTAGAAACTTGTCAATAGTGGGAAATAATACAAAAAGAACTTAAACACTTAGACTTTTCAGGCCTTTAGGCTTAATCAGCCCTGGTGTCCATTAAAATATGGATTTAGAGGCGAATCCTTGCAACTTTAAGCTATTCTAATCCACCTACTAAATAAGGTAATAAGTATACGACTTATCAACTCACCCTCTAACTCAGGAAAACTTTGAGTCTAAGCATCTGCACACATTTTTGCACAGACTCACTTCTCGGAGATTTTGATAGAAATTGGGTAGCTAATGAACTCTCTAGGGTGGTATGGCTGGCAAGTTGTCGTGGGTAACAGCCCATTGGCAGGTTGTCCAGAACCCAGCCACAGGCCATTTCCTTTTCGCTGCCTCTAGGTACATTTGAGATCAGGGAAGCCACCTACGATAAAAAAAAATAAGAAGAAGAAGAAAAGAAAATAAACCACACTTCACCGCACAAGTATGACTGGCAAGTGATCGTGGGTAACAGCCCATTAGTCGATTGTCCAGAGCCCAGCTTAATAATTGCATAAAAAAGACCAAAACACCTAAGGAAGAAGTGGGGAAGTAGTACAAGCCGGGGAGATATACACTGGAAAATCCTTGTGTTGACCCCAAGTAAAACGAACGTAGGGAGAAAGCTACCAATCGAATAAATACACCTTCAGGCAAAAAATTTATTTTCTTTTTCTGTCACCTAGAGGCGTAGAAACTCGAAGTCTGTCTCAATTACCGTTAAGTGAGTCTATACAACATTCACACCAAGATGCTTAGCACTTAGGGTTTTGACCGAGTTTTGGGTGGGTTGGGTAGTCGTAAAAAGTTACCAACCCACACTAAATTCCGAAAATTCTAAAAAAAACATATATATATATATACGTATACATATGTATAGTTATATATACAAAGCAAGGATTCGGGTGATTCGTATTTTGGCAGACACCTGGGCGCTGCTCAGTCTTTGTAGATTAAGATCTTCGTATATTTCCTCTTATTGAAAAGTAACGAAGTGCCTAAGCAATTACTTCATGAATTCCCTAAGGAAATAAAGGCTAGAATAAACCTTGCTAGGGACTAGCAAGGAGTAAGCATGGGGGTATGATAACACCACACAAGGGGGTAGTAATTAGGTTGAATATGGCCCATCTTTAGAATAAAAGGCACAACATAAGTAGAATAGGAGCATTGCATGCATCAAGTACCAAGATTGCTTATAAACTATATTAATGGCCATTTGTGTAAAGCATTTGTCAAAGCAGGCCTCAGATGAGCAATCGGACCGCACGGATGGATTCAGAACAACGAACGAAGTCCAACGGACTCAAGATCGGCCAAATCCGACATCCGGAGCTCCCACAATGGGCCCAAGAAATTCTGACCGTTGATCTAGAGATCAACGACCCAGAGAGTGCCATGTCAACCCGCCCCCACCGCTCGCACACCCTCAACCGGCCAAGGACAAATCTCGGCTGTTGATCTTCGATCGAACAAACGAGATCCGCGCGCTTGCCCGCGGTCGCCGCGACAAAGCGCCGGCGTGGCGCAACGGTTAGCGCGCATGCCCGCATCGTAGCGACGCGCGTTCGAGCCGCGCGGAGCAGAAATCGAAGGTGAGCAAAGGGCACGGAAAAATTGGGACGCCTGATCAGCAGCGGGCGACCATCATCTCGCCACGTGGCACGACAGCCCACGAGCGCCCACGCGCACGCCGGGTGGAAACGCGCGCGCACACACGTGCCCAAGGCGCAATCTCAGCGCGGGCGCAGAAGGCTCTCAGCCGTCCGATCTTCGATCGGACGTCTCTTTTTTAGTGGCCACAGATCGCGCGAAGAGGAAGACCAGGGTGGGCAGCTGACCGGCGGTAGGAGGGCTTCACCGACGTTTGTGGAAGCGGTTTTAGCGACGCTCCGGATGTCGCTAAATCCCATTCTTCTTTTAGGACGCCCTTAACTCTATTTAAACCCCCTTCTACCACCATTCAATGCATACTCTCCCACTTGCAACTGCTCCACTCCTCTCTTAGCTAGCTTTAGGCACTTTTGTAATCGTCGGAGATGACGAGCCGCCGACGGAGCCTCCTCCACCGCCGTGGCTGCCTCGTCGCTCTCCACTCTCTCTCCATCTCTCTCTCTCTCTTTTAAGCTTTCATTTACTCTTGTTAAAGCATGTATTTAATGTTGTAAGCTATGAACTATGAATGCATGTTTAATGAAATTATTTTTCGTTCAATAGCCATTTTAATTTCTATTCAAAGTGCATGATCAAAACCAAGAGCTTTCTAACCCTAAACTCTCTCTCTCTATCTCTCGCTTTTCAAAACTGTCCATTTCGCAAGCAAAACTCCACCTTTTTCGTGACAACAAGTGGAAAACAAAATCCGATTTCCACGCCTCCCTGAGACTGACACTCGGACACACCTCCGTTTACTTCTTTTAAAATCGATGTATCAAGTGCGACTATAACGACACCTCTTAACACACACGCACAAGAGCACGTCAGCTTCCTCTCTCCTTCCCTTGTATTTTCCCCCTTTTAAACTGCCCTTTCGACCACCCAACCGCCACTATCCAGACCACCTTCTCCACCTCCGATCACCCCCTCCAACAAGACCATCTCACGACCACAGACACTCTCACACCTCGCCGACCAGCCCAGAAGCTCCCACACACTCCACTCCATCGATTCCCCCTCTCCATTCACTACTAAGCGCCACCCGACCACCCCCCGAACAAACCCACCTTTTCGGCCACAGTCTAACCTAGGTCAGCCTCTCCACGCACTCCCGCACCCCGCCGACCATCGCACAAGCTTCGCCTCACTCCGGCGAAGCTTCCTACGTATTCTGACTGGGCCGAGAGGCTGTAGCTGTGATTTCAGGTTCGCGCCCCTCGCCGCCATTATCGACGAGCTGCAGCAGCTTCACCTGCAGCTGCAGGCACCCTCCAGCCTAGGTGCGCGTCCCAAGTCTCTCGGGCAGGAGTCACGAAGACACCCAGGCCCGCAGTTGGGGTGAAGGCCTCACGGGCTGCCTCAATTGGCGGCTGATCGCTCGCCTGCGAATGCCAATTTGGGAGGTGGGACTTTAGTCCCACCTCGGAAGTGCATGGCCAAGCGCCCGCACTTAAATTGAAAAAGTGCCTAAGGCTTATCACCTTCGAACACAGGGGTCAGGTCCCTCTCCCGCACGCAGCGCGCCATGTGCTTGCTCGCCCGCGCTCATGCCCCGCAGGTCTGGGCAGGATCCGATTACCCAAACCGTGCACTCCTCGCCCACCACCGCATGCCGGTGGGCCTGGTCCCATCCGCGATACCCGCACCCGATTACTCGGCTCTGGGAAAGCAGTCCTAAGAGAGAAATCTGAGAAAGAGAGAGACGTGGGGAAGGGTAGGGGTAGGTTTTGCTCTGACCCTTGTGTGAGCGTGCAGGAAGAAAGAAAGAAGAAGAAGGCAGAAAGGAAAAGGGGAAGAGAAGCGGCCGAAGCCTTAGCTGCTCAGGGCAACTGAAGAAGAAGACAGGAAGGAAAAGAAGAAGGAAGGAAGGAGAGAAATAGAAGAAGAAGAAAAGAAGAAGGAAGGCACTGTAGCAAAGCCACAGATAAGTCGTCTGAGCACAGCATCAGACATCGGAATCACCACAGCTGCAGAAGGAAAGAAGAAAAGAAGAAGAAAAAGAAGGAAGAAGACACTGCCGCCAGAAAGAAAGAGAAGCAAAGAAAAGAAGAACAAAAGAAGGCAGAAGAAGTAGAAAAGAAGAAAGAAAGGAAGAAGAAAGAACAAAGAACAAAGAAAGAAAGAAGAAGAAGAGAAGAAGAGAAACGGCCAAGGAAGAAGAAAAGAGAAAGAAAAGAAGAAGAAGCCAAGGGATCTCTCTCTCTCTCTCTCTTATTTTTGTAACACAATAGAGATCTTATTTAGACTTCTAGAAACAAAGTTGCTCCCTGAGTTCGACCTCGGGAAAACCTTGTTCCGAGTAAAAAAAATTTTGGTAGTAATCTGGTAGCCGTTTTATCTTATGCTATAACGACTGTACTTAAACTATAATAAACATAAAGACACAACAAGATAGAACAAGGCGGCTTACACCTGGCATCGCTGCCAGGACAGTGAAAGGTTCAGATTTGTCAATCTCAATGATCTCAACAACTCCATTATCAAATATTCTCAGGATCTTGAAAGGTCAGGTCCATTTGGATTTGAGTTTCCCTAGGAAGAGTTTAAATGTGGAATCAAATAGAAGGGCTATCTAACTAGGGTGAGAGGTTTTCCTATGGATGTGACAGTCATGGAAGGCCTTTAATTTATCCTTATAAATCCTTGAGCTTTCATAAGAGTCATTCCTTAATTCATTTAGCTCGATCAATTGAAGTCTTCTATGATTACCGGCTTTCTCTAAGTCCAAGTTATACTTTCTGATGGCCCAATAGCCTTTGTGCTCAAGTTCCATGGGAAGATGACAGGGTTTCCCATACACAAGTCTAAAAGGAGACATGCCTAATGGGGTCCTATAAGCTGTCCTATATGCCCACAACGGATCAGAAAGGTGAGAAGACCAATCCTTTCTATCAGGTCGGATGATAGTCTATAAAATCTTCTTGATCTCCTGGTTGGACAATTCTGTCAGTCCATTGGTTTGAAGTTGACATGGTTTAGCAATCCTATGTGATACCTCATACTTCTGAAGTAGGGACTGGAAATGTGTGTTTGATGAACATGTTTTGGCGAAGAAAAATCAAGGTTTCAAGAACCCGTCATCGTAGCTCGCAAAATGCGTTATCAAATACAATTTATAACCGAAACTCCAAGGGAGTCCCAGGTCGAACACAGGGAGGCGACGTTTACTTTCAATGAAATCTGTGTTTTGTTTTGTTTCTTTTTGTGGTTTTAAGGTTTTGTGATTTTTTCTTTTGTTCTTTTTGCAAAAAAGAAGTAGGCAAGACAATGTCACAAAATGAGAAGGAAACAAATTTGATATATCATGCAATTGTTTATTACAATAAGCTAAGAAATACAAAAGAGATAGGGGTGAGAAGAAATCTCCCAAATCGACTATTTGGTGAGACGACGGGGCTTGGCAGCAGCTTAGACGAAGGAGGTGAGGTGCTAGATAACAGAGGTGAGATGCAGGAGGATGTCGGGTAGAGGAATGCTTTACCAAGGCTCTGAAATGGGGATGAGGAGATGGAGGCGATCTTCTACCGGAATGGAGGTGGCAAGACGGCTCCAAGGCTTCTTATGAAGGTGGTGAGATAGAGGACAAATATTTGGTGGGATATAGGAGCATTACACTAATAAGAGGCCTTTGGAGCTTTGGAATGCTACTAGAGCTTAGGAGTAGGTGGGAATTTGGAAGGGAAGGGGTCATGGTGTTTATATAGTGGTGGAATGGGGGTGTTTTGCATCCACGGGTCTTCAGCGACATTTAAAACGTCGCTAAAGACCTACCAGGGGTGTTGGTACAAATCCAAGTGCCTTGGCTGGCATGAGGAGGCACAGCGGCAGCTGACGCAGTGTGAGGCGATCGACAGCCATTGGATCGGGTGCGGATGAATGAGATTGCACGGAGATCGCACGCGCTCACGGATTCAAACGCGCATGCATCGCTGGCAGCCGTTGGATGAACCATCGCACGACTGGGAGCGCTCATAGATCGCTCCCTCGCAAACGTTCAAATTGCACACATGCTGGTCAAGGAACCATCTCCACCATTCAATCTTGAACGTGTGGCTGAGGAGCGTGTGCGGATCATGCCTCTCTCAATATTTGAATCGCACACGTCGCGCGATCGCAAAGATCGGATGACAGATGATACGCCTTGTCGACTTAAGTGAGCGCTCCAGATGGTGCACGTCTGCCTGGGCGTGCGTCTACACGTCTTCGAGTAGCATACCTTCACGCGTGTGCAACGCTGACCACTCAATCAAGATCAAGTGGTCCAATTTCTTTGGGCGCTTGATCGCACGGGTTTCGCATGTTTGAAATCAAGGTTACAAGTAACCTATCATCGTAGTTGCAAAACTCATGATCAAATATAATTTATACCGAAACTCCAAGGGAGTCCCTGGTAGAACACAGGGAGGTGACGTTTACTTTGTATGAAAATCGCATTTCGATTTGTTTCGTTTTGGTGTTTTAGGGTTCTTTTTTTTTTTGAAATAAAATGATGATGAGAACCTCATCATGAACCCTAACTGGAACATTTTAGCCTAATAAAGTAAACAAAAGCTCCTACATAACCTAAGGGAAGGCCTAATTCAAGGAATTGTTAATCTGAGAATAAAACATGACACAAGGAGTAAAACTGTAATTTTACCATGGTAGTGCATCAACAGGATTTCTAAGGGTCTAGACATAGGTCAAGTGAACCTAATAAGAGAAAAAGTGGAATGATTTGGTCTGAAAAGGGTTATGGCGACATCCAAGAATTAAATGACATTCTACAACCTTAAAACAAACCCACTTTAATACATGAAGTTTCAGGTAATATAAAAATCAACTAAATCCTCTAAAATTCATGGAAAAATATCCCCTAGGGTTTAGAACCTTCAATTTGGCATTTGGAACCTGTTTTGACCTAAATTGAGGTCCATACCCAATTTTTAACCTAATTTAGGTTTTTGTGCAAAATGTCTAGTCAAATATGGCCAAACCTAAAATCCAACTTCACCATTGGATTCCTTAGGTCCAAATTAGGTTTATACCAAAATTTGAACCTAAGGGAAGGTCGTCTTGACCCACTTTGCAATTTGGTGCTCAAAATTACTTTCTGACCCTTAACTTTTTGAAACCCTTGCGTTTACCCCCTCATCTTCCTCATCGTTTTCTTCACTTAGGTCCTTCTGCCACCCGCACCAGCAGGCCATACCTCCGGCGACTTTGCACGGAGGATGGCGCTGTGTCTACATGGGGAGCCGGCCCTAGATTTGAAAAGGGAGCTCCCTGCGGAGCCCCCTACCGCATGGGCTGCCCCCATGCCTTGAAGACCGCCATACCTCTCGTGCGAACATGCAAGAGGTATGGGTCTTCGTTCTGCCATACCTCCAACGAGATTTTTCCCGCCGAAATCACGTGCCTCTTGACCGACCTTCACCTATTTAAGGAGCGGCACACTCTGCCGCATCCTTCAAGCTTAGGTTGACTTGAGATTCCTCACTCCAATTCGTCTCCTCCGAACTCCGGTCGACTGCCAGAGCTTTCGGCGACTCTTCCTCCTCTTCCTCGTCACTCTCCCACCGTACCAGTGGCAGGGCTACCTCCGCCATCCTCCGCCGCGTCGTACCAGCAGGCGCCCTCCAACCCCTCTTCCTCGTCGCCGTTCTCTCCCCCTGGCACCTTCATCTCCAACGACGGTAGTACCAGCCGCTTGCCACCTCCACATTCCCCCTTCACTCTGAACTTGTTAGATAAGTTCCCCTTACTCTCCTCTTTATTTCCCCTCTGTCAATTTGTTATTTTAACCCCTCGACACCACTGTCCACCATCACCATCTCCACCTCCAACCACCAACTCCAGCAAGGCCATTCCACCACCACAGACAGTTCCACCCGTCACCAACGTGTCCCTGAGTTTCACCACCTCCCACTGATCACCTCTTACCCTTTCACTCGCTGCGCCACCCACTGAAACCTTCCCCCGAACTCACCCACCTGCACGCACACAGGCGTCTTCATGCCACGCTGACCCTCGAGACACCTTCGCCGCGCTCCGGCGAAGCCTGCTGAAGGTTCTGACAGGGCCACAAGGCCATATTTGTGATTTCAAGGTCACGGCCTCCTTCCGCCATTGACGACAGTACAAAGCTTGCTTGAAGCTTCATCTTGATCGCAGCACCACAGGCCTCCAGGTCCAGCAGGCGCGGTTTCCCCTCACGTACCCAACCAGGTAGCCAATTGGCCTCAAAGACCTCAGCTGCAGCTGCATTTGGATGCGACTTCAGCTGCAGGCTCACAGGCAGAAGGGTGGGAACTTTAGTCCCACCTTGGGCATTTTCGAGTGCCCCGCAGTGCATAAATTGAAAAAGTGACAGAGGCTTATCGCCTCAGTCACATGGGGTGAGGTCCCCTCTCCCACTCATGCCTCGTTCGTGCCCACGCTACACGAACCTGGCACCTGACTTGATTACGTAGACCTAGCACTTCTCGCGCATCACACCCATGCCGATGCACCTAGACCCAGGCGCACACCCGACCTGATTACTTGGCTCTGGGAGATCGTACCGAAGAGAGAAATAGAGAGAGAGATGCGGGGAGGGTAGGGGTAGGTTTTTGCCTAACCATGCCTGTGCAGGAAAGCTGAGGAAGCAGAAGAAAAGAAGAGGAAGCGGCTAAAGACTTAGCCGCACCAAGGAGTAGGAGATGAAGAAGAAGAAGAGAAGAGGAAGAAGCACAGTGCAGGAGCAAGAGCTGAAGAGGAAGAAAGAGCCAGAGAAGAAAAGAGGAGAGAGCTGCAGCCAAAGAGAAGAAAAGAAGCCAGAGAAGAGAAGAAGAAAAAGCCAAGGAGAAAAAGAAGAGCAACAGCAGACAAAGGAAGGAAGAAGAAGAAGAAGGAGTGCACTGTAGCAAATGCCATTTAAGGTGTCTGATTCATGGAATCAGACGTCTCAAGATAGAGAAAAGAAAAGAGAGAAAGCAAGAAGAAAGAGAGAAAGATTAATTCTACTTTTATTCTCTATAATTCTTTTTGTAAAACATTTCAGTATTATGAATTGTGATATTTTTGCTTCTAAAATCAAGTTTTCTCCCTGAGTTCGACCTCGAAGTATTTTTGAAATTTCGAGTAATAAAATAAAATCAAACTGGTGAATCATCAACCAAATGACAATTACCCACAAGAGATAGATAGAATTGAATCTGATATATTGCATGAATGTCAATTACAATAATATAGAAAACATAAAAAGAGAGGGAGGTGAGAAAAAATCTCTCGAAGCGACTGTTCCACGAGACAACTGCGCCTAGCGGAGGCTCGGATGAAGAGTTGGGAAGCAGGACAACGGAGGTGAGAAGTGGGAGGATGTCGGGTAGAGGAAAGCTTCAGCGCAGCTCTGGAATGGAGGTGAAAAGGCGAAGATGATCTACTACCGGAATGGAGGTGGGAGGGTGGCTCCAAGGCGACCTATGAATGGGGATGGGAAGTTGGAGGAGTATTTGGTGGGGCAAAGTCTCGTTGCACTAATAAGCGCCTTGGGAGCTTGAGAGCAAACTCTAACAGAGCGTTGGTAAGCTTGCTAGAGCTTGGGAGTAAGTGCGAGTAGAGTAGGTAGAGATGGCTTGGAAGGGAGGGGGTGTAGGTCCTTTTATAGTGGAGGAGAAGAGGCTAAAATAGGTATGGGACCATTAGTGACCTCCAGGCCATCGCTGGAAGTGTCGCTACAGGCAGTTCATGCCCGCTGGCGTGTGCAGCTAGCCTTGCGCCCACGAGAATAATTAGCGACGGAAGTAAGCATCGCTGTAGGTCCATCTTAGGCGTCGCTGTAGGCTGGCGCCAACCAAGCACGCCCTCGCCCCATGCTCCGCTGGCATTGTGCTGTGCACTCTCTTCGCCGCACGCGCTGGCGCTGTGCTATGCACATGCATGCCTCTACATGCGTGAGCGCACCCGCGCTGCTGTGCCCATGCGGTGGCGCATGCGTGCGCATGGGCAGCCTGGGTTGCGCCACATGGCGCAATTTAAGTTGTACATCTTCTTTTCATTGTAGGGGTTGCTACAGAGGTCGGATTGAGTCAATTTTCGCACCGTTGGGCTTCGATCGTCGACCCGAATCCATTCGCATGGTCGGATTTATCATTTGAAGCCCCAAATTATGTCACCTAGTCTCTTGGTCGTTGATCTTCCTCGGACTGCATATGGTGCTACGGGACTCCGATCGAGGCAATTTTGGAGGCGTTGGACTCCGATCGTCGTCTTGATCAAATCCGTATGGTCGGATCGTCAATTCGAGGCTCCAAAAATATCCTTCTCTCCTGACCACAAAAAGGATGCAATTAACCTAAATTATATACAACTACTCTAAATGCAAAATGATGCATGCTATGCAATATTTGTAACATGAAATGCAAATCTAAGACTAGGAACATGCATGAATAGGCATTTTAACCCAAATAGATGTGTTTACATCAGCGCTGAAGAAGGCTCAGCGAATTGCCACTCGATCTCGCATCCCCTCGTTGCGAAACGAGTGCGTTGCCACTGTGGTGAGGGCACTGGTTGGTCACGTTGACACTTTAGCTTGCTGTGGCCTCGACGGTTGGATGAGAATCCAACGGTTGTAATCAGATATTCCTTGAGGTGAGGTTAGGGTCTGCGGCTCATGTAGTGCAGCCTGGATGGCGCCACGTGGCGCCATCTAGGCCATCCATCTCCTTCTTCTTGTAGAGGATGCTACGGAGCTCTGATCGGGGTGATTTTTGCAATGATGGACTGCGATCGTCACTCCGGATCCATCCGTATGGTCAAATTCTTCATCTGAAGCCCATCAAGATGTTGCATTGCCTCCTAGCCATATAAAATGTTGGAATTAATATACAGAATATGCAAACTATCCTAAATGCAATGCAATGAATGTTATACAGTATTTATACTATGATATGCAATGCTAAACCTCGAAACTATCATAAATAAGCATTTTATCATGAATTCATGCATGTTTATCAGTGTTCCTAAAGTGAGACCCTCCATCACTAATGATGGCTTTTGGTATCCCAAATCTAGAAAAGATGTAACCCTAAACAAACTGGTTTACAATCTTATGATCATTTGTTCTCATGGGGATGGCTTCAATCCATTTAGAAACATAATCAACGGCCAATAAGATATACTCAAAGCCATAGGAACTCGGAAAAAGTTCCATGAAGTCAATGCCCCATATATCACAAACTTTGCATACTAAGATCAAATTCAAGGGCATCATGTCTCGACAGCCAATACAGCCGAGAGGCTGACAGTGTGGACATGCCCTTCTATATTCGTATGCGTCTTTGAAAAGTGTGGACCAAAAGAAATCGCTCTGCAAAATCTTAGCAGCGGTCTTTTTGCCAGAGAAGTGACCGCCACAGGCCTGGTCATGGTAGAACGACAGTACATTTTCTATCTCCTTATCAAGTACACACTTCCTAATGATCCGGTCAGGGCAAGATTTGAATAACCATGGTTCTTCCCAAAAGTAATAACTAGCTTTGGCTCTAAGTTTGTTGATTTGGGATTTAGTCCAACCATTAGGCACTACACTAGAAGCCAGGTAGTTGACAATGTCAGCATACCAGGGAAGATCAGAATGAATGACCAGCAATTGCTCGTCAGGAAAGTTGTCAGTGATGGTAAGTGAAGGAGATATCACTTCAGAAGGAAGACGGGATAAGTGGCCAACTACCACATTCTGCTTCCCGACCTTGTCACGAATCTCTAAATCAAACTTCTGTAATAGTAGGATTCATCTAATCAAACGAGATTTCACGTCCTTCTTGGCGAGAAAGACAAAAACAGTGTTTAAAAATGTCATTGTTGTAGTATATGTCACAAATGCAAACCGACGTCACATCAATTTTATTTATTTACTTAATTTTTACTAGTTTATTCCAGGTCATTCACTGGGAGGCAGTTATTGATATACATCACTCTCTAAATCCAAAAATATTCTTTTATTTCAAAAGTGTTGATTTTATTTACAAAAGTAAATGAATGAATCAATGAATGAAAGAATTTGGTTACTCAATTACAAAAAAATTAATTAAAACACATTACAATGCTTGAAAACATATATATACAAACAAATATTAAAAACTGTATACAATTACTCTAAGATAGTTATATACAACTAATATAGATAATACCTAGGTATAGGTACAAAAATAGTTAATAATATTTACTATACTAAGTTAGATTAATATACTAATATCTTTAGTAACATATATTATACATATAGTGCAGATATATACATCAATAAAACCTTAGTAAAATTATATACATAGCATAAGGTAAAATAACTATCTATACTAATATATATATACAAATACAGTGACAGATCTATTTGTCACTAAAGTTTTAGTTATTTATATACATATATAAGAACTCAAACACATGTCTATACTATCCTATTATACTTCTATATACATATATATATTATAGTATACGTATACATACTTATTATTATTTATTTACATTATTTATATACATATACTTTATACTGTATACTATATATATATACATACAGACAAATGCACAAACACACACACACAACGCATAGGGGGGCCTCAACACTTAGGCATTTTTAGGGTCGGTTCAGATCGGTTGACTTAACTCACGAGTACTGTTCACTTAGTCAAAAATTAGGCTTATTAGTAGGCGGGTGGCCTTTTCGAGAGATACACAACACCCTTTACAGGGTGAGACTAGACCTCTACTAGGGCCACCCTAGTTCTTAATTAGATTCATTAAATCCGATTCAAAGCTCAACCATCATCCCACATAGGCTCACACACCTATACGCTCACACGCACACGCACGCACACACATACACCCATAGGAACACGTGGCACGAGAATCAGTATGCAATGTTCCTTTGGTGCCCTGCACCGTGATGACCAAAGAGGCAGTATCACAAATTCGTGATATACCTCTTCAAGCAATTGTCCACTACCGATGTGGCGCTATAAGAGCACCCGTTAGGCGCTGCAACTGCACGTAGGTGCGTTATGAATTAGGGATTTTGGCCCTCGATTTAAGGGCCATAATTTAGTCTAAATTAAAATTAAATTATAGGGTTACGAAGCCCTCACATAGGGCTACATAATTATGTAATTACTTTACAAAAATAAGTTATTTTATTATATAATAAAATTAGGTAAAGTTGATTATTTATATATGTTAAATTATTTGTTAATTTGTTAATTAATCTATAAATTAGTGATTAATTACAAAATTGACTTTATACAAAGTTTATATACATAATAAATTATTTATTACAAATTTTTATTATATTTTATAAGCTTTATTTTAATTTATTTACATTTAAATACATGTTTTAGTTAGTTTTACATATAAATAAACTATAAATACTATAATACAGTATAAATATGATATAAATAAGTTGAAAATACTTAATATTATATAATAAAAATATACAATATAATTTATCTTAGTATTAACTTAAATTACTAATTTATTATATTTTAACTTAATAAATTACCTAATAAACTTAATAACTTAATTATTAAGTGTAAATATATAATTAAATTAAATTACAGGTATTATATGGTACATAATACATATATAAATATGCATGTACAGTATTAGGTATATATATGTACATTTCAATAGGATCATAGAATTATTTAGTTTAGTATACATTTAAGTTATATAAATTAATATATAATAATACAATAAAGTTATATATATGATAAATCATTCTAAATACTTAATTTAATATATAGAATACATATATAATTTATTTATAAATATTTTGTACATATTGTATACTATATACATATAGCTTATGTTTAATTAATATATACACGTGTATACATAATGTATAGGGTATTTTTGGGCATTTGTAGGGTTTTTCTGATTTTTATGGGTTTTATAGGCTTAAAGGAGGTAGGGGATGAGAGAGAGAAAGAAAGAGATGAGAGAGAAGAGTTGTTTTTGGTATTTTTGATGTTTGATTCTTTTATTAAATTCCAAGGTATACTGAATCGCCGGCTGGTATGTTCTACCAAGCTGGGGGTTCAGAATGCCTTGTAACTTTACATACACTTAGAAATAAACCTAATCATACTCAAGACACTTTTTTTTTTTTTTGAAATTTTTTTATGATTTTTATTTATGTGCAAATTTAGCAAAAGTAAGGCCTTGAAGGGTGTTGGAAGTGAAAACAATTTAAGTTATTCAACAACTCAACAATAAAATGAAGTATTTCTAACATGAATTTAGCACTTGCTCTATTCTATTCATAATCTTAAGCTGAAATATCCTCAACAGAAATGATAACTTAGACATTCTCGTAACACAAGGAGCAATAGAATCTTTAGCCGCCTTAACAGTATCATAGAACAAATCACAATTTAATAGATCTTCCTTATTTGTATTTATATCCTCTCCTGCTCTCATCTCACATTTCTTGAATTTGTTCACCTCCACTATCAGCAATCTCCTCGTAAACCTCTTCATCAATAGTGTTTTCATTGTTTATGACTTCCTTGGTAAACTCCTCTCCATGAGCTACCCAAGTAGTGTAATGCTGCCACCACCCATTATAAATCAAGTGCTTGAGCATAGTGTTACAGTCATGTAAAGAACCATTCAAACATCTTCTACATGGGCAAAAGATGTTATCAAGGTTTCTCCTCGCCTAAATACCTTCCTATCATCATGAAAGGCCCAATCTAGGAATGAAATTACTCCATCCTTATATCTTTTATAATCTAAACCCCTCTATCAAATTCAAGATTTATCCATGATAACCTAAAATTTAATGTAAACAAACCACTAATTAAGAAGGGAAAGTACTGAATGATGTATATCTTGATTAAGATTTTCACTTTATAGCCCATCCTTGAAGATTTGATCACAACTTAGGTTTACTTGTTACATGTAATCTTTGTGCGGTGAAATTACGACATCATCTTCCTACACTTCTCCATTATATCCCCTAATACTAACCTTAATTAGATTCCCTTTAGCACCCATTAAGGGTACCACCAAAAACTAGATAAAACTAGTTGGTATACCAGAGAAGAGCAGGAAGAAGCATCCGAAATTTCACTGAAAAAGGTTGCATGTAACAAATAAGCCTAAGTTGTGATCAAATCTTCCAAGACCTTCTCTAGTTCGATACTTCACCGAACTAAATTCGATCGAGACTTATGGCATGCTACAAAGACAATGCATCATGTATGTAAATGAGGTATACGTGCACTTCCTTCATTATCTGTATAACATAATCATAAGTCTCGATAGGCAAGTAATTTGACACAATTTAACTCGGAGAACTTTTACCCTATGGGTTAGAATACCTAATGTTTGGCCTCACATGCATTTATTTTCTTTAGCAAGTGTGTGTTTCTAAACAATAACGAATTTAAACATTAAAAAATTCTAAAAAAAATCCATAGTGTTTTCCCGTAAACTTTGAAATTTTTCTATAAATCTGCATAACAAAATAATAAAACAAACATAAGTGGGCACACCCCACATCTAACCAAAAACTAAAATATCATTCAATTAAATTAAAAGCATTAAATGTATACCTCAAACTACTATAGCCTCTGAGTATGCCTGATACCGATAACCTGTTATTTCAAAAGCAAAATTAATTAAATAACATATTATTATCTTAAATGTTAATAACACATATATTAACATAAGATATATATTAATGAGGAGGAGGATGACAAGGATGAGGAGGAAGGGCAGTACGAGGATGACAAGAGGAGGATTGGAGGAAGGGAGTCTGCTCTAACGTCCCAATGAAGAAATTGACCTCTATGACTACTAGATTTGGTTTTAATGGACCAAAAACAACCACAACATGTAAACGGATAAAATCCATATCCAACTTCTGATGCAGATCTGAATTCGTCAAAATGTCCTCCGTTCAAATGTCCAAGCTAGTTGTCCCCATCACTTCCACCCCACTGACCCTCCCATTCCCAATTGATCACCACTCATATTAATAAAGATTCAAATATTGGCCTTCCAACTAACCTAGCATATATCGTAGACTTGTCGAATGTGGAATCGGGTTGAAGGGATGTCCTCTCCACTCACAGGCAAGTTTTGAATGAGTTCCTTGACTCTCATAACCACGTGACGTCTACTATAATGCAATACTTCTCTTGGTGAGGGGAGAAACATGATGAATCGAGGCTATAATAATCATAATCACAAAGTGATGAATCATAAATGTGTGCGGACAGGAAGAAAAAATGATGAATGCTAATAGAGAGATGAGATGTATTGATTTGATTTGATTTGATTGTAATGACCACTAGAAAATGATTGGGCTTCTTGTTCTTCTCGGCAAAGTTAGGGACGAGCCCTCACTTCATGCAATAGATAACGGGAACGAGTGGCACCTCCACTTGCATAGTACTACTGTTAGGAGTACACTCCTAATAGGAGGGCAGGAGGAGGGTAGGAGGAGGAGGGCAGTAGGAGGAGACAAGGAGGAGGAGGGCAGGAGGAGAGGAGGAGGAGGGCAAGAGGAGAAGACAAGGATGAGGAGGGCAGGAAGAAGTGGGGGAGGGGGAGAACAGATGAGGGGAGGGGGGCGGGAGGAGGAGGGGATGGGACGACAAGGAAAAGGAGTAGGAAGAGGAGAGGGCCGAGGAGGAGGAGGAAGACGAGGAGGAGCAGGAGGAGGAGGAGGGCAACGAGGAGGAGGAGGGGCGACGACGAGGAGTTCTGCTACTGCCAAGGAGTTGTGTGAAGTGTGGGAGGAGAGAGCTCTGCGACAGCATAGATGGTCCCGTTGGTTTAATTAATAAGAGACGACAAATATCTAATTTAATTACAATTCTCGCACCCAAATTTTGGTGTGAAATTTTAACCTGACATTTGCCGTTGCTTTTTATAATAAACGACAAAAATTAATTACATATTGCTTTTTGCTAGAGGTGGAGGGGCTCAATTTTAGTGTTGTATTCCTTATTGCTTCCCCAACCGACAGTAAAGAACCAACGGCAGATCACCTTTTTCCAGTAATGCCTTCCCTATTCCTCTATGTATTCCACAAACTTATCTCCTTTACCAAACGAGACCTTAAAGGCCTGTTACAATGTGAATATCCCACATTTTCGCGGGATATCTCCTGTTTACAAAGGAGAATAAGTGAACTTGTGTTTTGACCTAAACGTGGGTTTCCTCAAACCCGAGTATGGATGAGGCATGGGTTATCTCGTGCCCTAATCCCTTGCATCCCTTCCCTCTGTACCTTGCACTCTTTCCTCATTTGCCCTCCCCTTCCCCCTTGCCCCCAAAATGAGAAAAAATCAACCAACTAACATAACCACCAATTTAGGGGTATAGTTGTCTTTTGACAACTTATCTGAAACAATCTCGGGGGCCACCACGGGATTTCCGAGTCCTTGGAGTGGTTTCCATAATTTTCACACATCCAAACGAACACTCGAGAGTCATTTTGTAAAATTTTAGACCCCAAGGGTCTTATCATAATTTTCATGCATTAATTACAGTGTCTAATGGTTTCAAAGAGTTTTCCTAAATTTTAGGGGTTGTAGCACAATTTCTACACACTACGAAACCCACACGAGGACCCACAAGTAGTTCCCTAGAGTTTGAGACTGTTCCCATAATTTCCTCACACTAGTTGACCCACCTAGGGACCTTCTTGCGAGTTGTTCTCTTCACAGTGGGGCTGGGCGTAAACTCCACACCCTTAAGTTTTGATCCAAAGACCCTTGCAAATAAACTACAACTGTGGGACCTAAACCAAAATTTTCAAGACCCCACAAACCCCCTAAACCCTACCCTAACCGTATAAATGCCCCCACCCCCACCTTGAGGGTCATGCCCTATATTCCTTCTCCCTCTGCCAGTGCAACCAGTGGGAGAGAGAGACAGATAATGAGGGAGGAGGGTCGCGCGGGCCTCTTCTTGCAACCCCTGTGCATGCAACACGAGACTGCACGAGGTGCGAGTAGGTGATAAATGCCAGCTTATCATCATTCTTATGCTTTAAAACAAATCTAGCTCTTAAGATTTTAACTCCGCAAATGGGTTTTTGGGCTACATTTAAGCATCAATTAGGTTAGGCATGCATTGCATATTTTGTTGTGTTTTTGACACGTTTATTTGAGTGTTAGGGATGATCAGATAATCAGATCCCTAAAACCCTAGCACTCAAGAAGGCAACTGGTGAAGAGGAAGCTCATTCCAACTAGGACTTAGCCAAATCCAGCTCATCATAGCTGGATACCAACTCACTTGGGTTAGGGTTAGCTCCATTAAGCTCCATTTAGCTGACCTTAGCTAAATGGTAGCCCAGGGTAGCTCATCTAAGTTCACCCTAGCTCAAATTAGCTTAGACCCTACTCAACTTAGTTGAGTCTAGCTCACCTTAGCTCCAATCAGTTCACTGGGAGCTCTAGCTAGCTCAACTAAGTTGACAGGAGTTCACCTAAGCTCAGGTCCAGCTGCTTCCAGCTCCACTCAACTCAAGTCAGCTGAAGATGACCTCATATAGCTCAGGTCAGCTCAAGTCCAGCTCCTGGGGACTCCACTTAGCTCAACCTAGTTGAGCTAAGTTATCTTAGCTAAATTTAGACCCAGCTCACCTCAGCACATTTCAGCAGAAGCCAGCTCACTTTAGCTTGGCTTAGCAGCTAGCAAAGAACTAGCAAGCTAAGCCAACTAAAGTATCTCCCTGCAATTCCCTTCAGCAACTACCAGCTCCAGTTCAGCTCCAGACATTCCTTCCTCAACTCCTCTTCCCTAAACCCTAGATCCATCCTACCTCCTCCTCTACTCAACTACTAGCTAAGCTAGCTTAGCTACACCTTAGCTCCCACTGGCCATCCACCACCTACAACCTAACTCGACATCACCACTTAACTAGTCCACCTAGCTCCACCTACTCCTACCTATGTTGGCGCCAACCATACAACCCTTGGCCCCTCAACCACCACCAAAAGTCACCTTGTTTTGGCACCAAAACACCACCATATCGTGGCCCTACACCTCATCACCTAAACCATCTCCACCCTCCATTAATTGGTGCCAACCAACCCTAAACCATCTCCAGCTCAGGTCCAGCTTCTAGACACCAAGGATGGCAATCACCACCTTTGAGTTGGCACCAACCTATAATAGCCCTTGAATCATCTAACTATCCTAAAACCCCATCCTAACCATCCATCCTAAAAGCCACCTACAACCCCCATCCTTTCCTATATATATCTCCATTAACCACCACCATGCCATTATCCTTTGGCTTCATAATTTCCACCTTCAATCCACCTTATAGTCATCCAAGAGAAGAAGGATAAGAAGAAGATTAAGGGGACACTCTGTCCCCTTGGTGCCTTCCCCTCTTCCCTTCTCTCTTGTGCCCCCACCAGCCAGAGAGAAGCCAGGCAAGGAAGACCTTAAGAGGAGGTCTTGAGGGTGGTACACACCACCCTAGGAGGAGATTTGTAGGTGGAGGAGCAAAGGCACGCCCCCCCTTAGGGCTTGCCAAGGAAGACATCACCCTGGAGGAACTTTTCAAGGAAGGAGTTGGAGAGACCCTTTTCAAGCCCAGAAGCAACTGATCTTGGAGCAAGGACTCTCTCCTCTTCACCACCATCACCAAGAGGATCTTTGTTTTACTATTTTCTTTTATCTTTCATTTTGTAGTAGAAGCATTCCTCTACAAGCATTTTTGTAAAACAAATTTTCTCCATTTATAAAGTTGCCTTCTTTCTATTTTTATTGCATCTTTACTAATTGTTGTTTCTAGCACTTTTCACTCCCTCTCTCTAATTATCCTAGGTCTCCATGTACCTAGGGTGAGCTTAGAGAGAGGTCATTTTGTCACTTAGATACAAGCTTTAGCAATTAGATGTGTTCGTTTTGCCGCTTTCAATTGCGATTTGCCCGTTACTTCAAAATTTAAAAAAAATATATATTAGCAACCTGAAAAGAAAGTTGATTTCCCCTTTTTTCAAGCGAGAGTTTTTAAAGTGCATTCCTGCCTCCTTGGATGACCTTAGATACTACCAGTATTTAGGTTTAGAAATTATAAAAGTGATTACGAATTAGCATGTTGCAACGATTAAAGAAAACCCTAATTATAAATCACGCTTTTCTTCGCATTAGTAAGTACCGCGATGGGTGAGAGTAGGTGACACGAATCACGAGGTAGGTGCGTGAAGTGGTGTGCGGATGCGAGGAGTCGCGTGGGTGACATCCAACGACCATTACGCACATGCTGTACGATAGGATGATCGGGGGGAGTAGTGGGCACCACGATTCATGGGCGCAATTAGGCACCAATTCGTGGGTGCCATGTGTCAAGCATTGTAGAGAGAATGGTGGAGTCAGTTCACCCGAACCGGCCAGGTTGAACTGGCCCCAACCGGTCAAGGCACTCCTCAGGCCGGTTCAAGACCCAAACGAAGTCTGTTTTTCGTGCAATAGGTACCGTCGGAAAGTTCTTTTAATTTCCTATGCATTAATGTCCTTGCTGACCCTATCAGTGACCATATTGCATACCGAAAAATTTGTTCAAGCCTCTAATGCTTGGTGAAACAGTTGGTTTGATGTAGGTTTCGAGTCTGGGATGGGTGCAATTTACCTCGAAGGGCAAACAACACCTATAGGAGGCACAAGTTGGCCACTCACACCTTGCTTCTCCTCTGGAGGGTTAAGGCAGAAGGATCGTCCCTTTTTATCCATGCTTTTCTTTACCACCCTAAAATCGATCCTCATATGCTCATGTATGATCGAGAAGATGCCATACCCATTAGCGAAAACGACTGACCGCATGCAGTGCAGAATAGCTCCCGTGCATGATGGTAGCACCATCATCCTCTATATCTAACTTAATTGAGCTAAGTTCTAATGTTAGATTTACTTTATTAACCAATAAAAATGATACAACTTAATAATATCAAGAATTAGGAGCAATGACATCAAAATTGGCTAATTCTGCTATTTTAATAGCAAAATACAAATACAGATTAACCCACGGGTAAACCTATACTTAATTAAAGATCAACTAAGCTCAAATTTCCAATAAATGAACTCACACTGATTTATTTAAGGATTTTGTGAAATCAAGGTCAAATTACAATTTAATAAAATCCTAATTTCGACCCCACTTTAATTTAAAGGGTTATAATGGAAATAAATATAATCTCAACCTTCTAAAAATCATTGAAAAATATTCTATGAGGTTTAGAACATTCAATTTTACAAAATAAGCCCAAATTGACCTAAAATGGAGACCAAGGTAGGTATTTGATACATTTTGGGTTAAATTATACGTTGATCAATCAAACTTCATCAAAAATCAAAATTGAAGTCACCAATATATTGCTTGGTTAGAAATTAGGTTACCCTAAAAATTTAACATCATTTGGACTATGTCTTGACCTACTTTACAATCAGGCCTTAATTTTTGAAATTCTTACATCTAAGTCCATTCTTCTTGCATCATAGTCCCTAGCTGACGTCAATCGTCTTCTCCACCAGCAGGAGCCACCAATGCTTCCTTCTGTGGTTTTCGACGAAGTTTAGGGTTTGATTACTCCCAAACCATGTGATCAAATCCCACCAAATTTAGTGGGATTGATCCTTGATCATTCCTCTACACATTAGTGAAACTCCCAGCTCTTATTTCCTTGTTTGGCAACCACATTCAAAGCTCGAAATCATTGCCAGACCATGCCATTCTCAACCTTTATTGGACCAAACCCTCACCAAAATTGCTACGGCCTCGACTCTATATAGTTTTCTTGTGCCTCCATGAGCCACATTGTCGAGATTTGTTCGTATTTCCTACCCTTCTAAACCACGATTGTCGTCGTCTCCGCCCCCTGTGACTCCTCCAATCTCTTCCTCCATGCACGATCCGTCCTCAAGAGCAATGCCATCTTCCTCAACTTCCTCCGATCCACGCCAGCCAAAGCGAGAGTCCTTTGACCCATTCCTTGCCATCAGATTTCTTCTTCGTCTCCTCCATCTTCTTCATGGCTGGCAAGCCATAATCAGCCACTCTTTGCCTCCTCCTCATCCATAAGGTGGTTCTTCTTCCTCCACTTGCTCCATAGAGTAGCTTAGGCATTAGATTAAGAAAATGCCCACAAACACCACCTCCACCACGTTCTCTTCCCTAATGCTAGCTGACGTGGCGATAACTAGGTTTTGTTATAGTGTTGTAGTATAGCCAGTTATTGCCATCATTTCAAATATATAATTTTTTTACTCGGAAAATAAAAGAGTTCCCGAGGTCGAACTCAGGGAGCAAGTCGTATTCTAGGGGTACAAATTCTTATTACAAAAATAAAGAGAGAGAGAGAGAGATGAAAATTTGGCTTCTTCTTCTTCTCTTCTCTTCTTCCTCTTTGGCTTTTGGTTTCTTTATCTCCTTGTGGTCTTCTTCTTCTGCCTTCTGTTCTTCAGATCTTCTTCCCGTGCTCTCTTCTTCTGCTTTTGCTGTCAGGACGTCGTCTCTCCTTCTTTCTTCTTTTCCTTTCTGTCTTCTTTATTTGCAGCAGTGGGTGATGTTCTTCTTCTTCTTTCAGCTCTTGTTTCTGCTTGTCTCTTTCTTTTTCTTTTCCCTTGCGGTCCTGTTCTTCTTCCTCTTTTCTGCCTTCAGAGAGTCGTCTGATTTTCCAATCAGACGACTTAAATCGCCGCTGCTACAGTGCTCCTCCTTCCTTCAGCTTTCGTCGTCCTTCTTCTCTGCCTCGCTCGTCTTCTTCTTCTTCGCCTGTGCCTGCACACTTCAAAGCTCTCGTCAGCGGGCAAAAACCTACTCTACCCTCCCCCCCCGCGTTTCTCTCTCACAGAAGCCGCTCTTAGGAAAGCTCTCCCAGAGCTGCCGGGTAGTCGGGTACGGGTCGCGCCCGGGTCCAGGCCCACCGGCGTGCGTGGTGGGCGAGGAGTGCAGGTCAGGCTAAGTCGGGTCGGGCCAGGTCCGCGAGGCGTGCGTGCGGACGAGGCCGGGTAGTCGGGCGGGTGAAGGGGACCTCACCCCGTGAACTGAGGCAAACAGCTTAAGGCACTTTTTGCCTTTAAGCGCCCGTTCGCCTCAGTGGCTTTCCGAGGTGGGACTAAATGTCCCACCCCAATTTGGATGCCTGCGCGGAGGAAGCAGCGGCAATCGAGGCGAAGCGCGAGGGCTTCGCGCGAGAGCTTCGACTCGACTGCAGCCTGGTACTTCGCGAAGACGCCTCGCACTGCCTGGGAGCGTGACCTGGGCGTGGCGCACCTGGGGTAGCAGGTGAAGAAGCTGCTTCGCTTTAACAATGGCGGCGGCGAGCGCAGGTACCTGCCCACAGAGAAACGGCCTCTCGGCCCAATCAGAAACGCGGAGGACCTTCGTCGTGGTACGGCGAAGGTGGTCGGGGGGTGTGCAGGCGGCGGGGCGGAGCCTAAGGGCCGCCCTAGGTCAAACTGCAGGTTGGGAGATGGGTTTGTTCGGTGGAGTTGCAGAGGGTGATTTGGGGGAAGTGGAAGGGCGGAGGTTGATCAGGGTGAGGAGGCGGAGGTTCTGCGGTGGTCGGCGAGCCGTGTGGGTTGCTGGAGTGATGGGAGCGGGTCGCCGGAGCAGGGGCCGGAGGTGGAGAAGGTGAGGGCGATTGGTCGGATCGGGGCAACAGTAAAGATGTAAAGTGAGGAAAAGGAAGAGGGGAGGAAGAGGAGAAGTTCTGACCTAGCTACGGAGACGAAAGGGGATGGAGCAAGGCGGCAATCGTATCGACTGTCGCCGGAGAAGAAGATGCCCGGGGGAAGGGGCGGCGGCGAGGAGAGGGCCGGAGAGGCGCCAGCTGGGTACGGCGTGGTGCGGGAAGAGCGAGCGGGGGCAACCTTGCAGCTGGTAGTGCGGCAGAGCGACGAGGAGGAAGGGGAGAGGCCGCCGGAGCTGGAGGGCTCCCTGTCGGAGTGGGAAGAGAGGAAGTGGGGGTCTTTCTCCGTCAGGACCGAGCTCCCTCGAATTGTGGAGTGACGGGGGGTACTTATAGGGTAGAATCAGAGAGGAGGGCGGAGGGAGACGACGTGTCTCCCTCGCCGGAGGACGCCGGAGATGGAGACCCATACCGTCCGTGCGTTCGCATGGCCAGTATGGTGGGTTGCAGCGACCAGGGGGGTGTTCCTGCGACGGCTGACGACGTAGGGCACCCCCGGTTTACTTGCCAGACCCTCCCCCTTACCCTGCGCGGCGCCATGCTCCGCGCAAGGTCGCCGGAGCATGGTGCTGGTCAGGTTTTGGCAGGAGGGACCTGAATGCAAAGAACGAAGGAGAGTTAGGGGTATAAATGTGAGGGTTCAAAAGTTAAGGGCCAAAAAGTAAATAAATGAGGACCAAAGTGTAAAGTTGGTCAAGAAGGTTTCCTCTTAGGCTCAAGTTTTTATACATGAATAATTGGGGCCTAAGGATTATGATGGTGAATTTTATTTCCAGATTAAACCTTGTTTGATCGGTCAATTTACGCAAAAACCCAAATTAAGTTATTAATTGGGCATGGTTCTCAATGTAGGTCAAAAAGGGTTCCGAAGGCCAAATTGAAGGTTCTAAACCCTAGAGATTATTTTTCTATGAATTTTAGAGGGTTTATTCTATTTTTACTTTGCCTCAAACCTCGTGTTTTTAAGTGGGTTTGTTTTTAGGGTTACAGGATGTCATTTAATTGCTTGGAGTTGCTGTAGCCCTTATTGAATCATCTCATCCCACTTTTCCTCTTATTAGGTTTCTTTGACCTATGTTTGGACCCTGAGTTACCCTGTTTTCATATTGGATTGGTGAAATTGCATTTTTACCCCTTAGTTTCTGTTTTCTTTGCGAACTCAGAATCTCTCTGAGTTAAGCCTTTCCTTGAGTTATGTAGGAGCTTTTATCCTTTGTATTAGGTCAAAATGAGCTAGTTATGGCTCATGATGAGGTTCTCATCACTAGCCATCTCCGATCGTGCTCCGATCACACGCCCTTCCTCGCCCTACACCATTTCCCCACTTGCCAACCACCCTCAAAGCTCCACCACGTCACCATGAACAAAAGCCCTTAACTTATTGAGGGCTTCAAGCACCCACGTGCTCCATCGGAGACACACCACCACTGCCAATCTTTTCAAGTTCGGATGGTCTCCTTCGACCTCCTCGAGTTAAACCACCACCACTACCATCTTCGCTGAGGCTAGGCGAAGCTTCCTAGCTACTTTCCCAAGGTCGAGTTCATCTCCATCCCCTCATCGAGCTCTGCCGTCGTCGTTGTCTTCCTTGGCATCAACGGACGACCTTCGGCCATTTTCAAGACTGAAGCTTCTTGAGAACACAGCCCAGCAGGAGGTTCCACGTACTTCGACGCTTCATCGACCTTCGCCATCATCGCCTCCATCTCTGGTTCCGTCAACCTTCTGCCAACCACCTCTACCATCCGATGGACGATCAAACCACTACAATATGACGACGGATCTCCAAAGATCTCCTCAACCTCTACGTGATGAACCCAACGGCTGGTTTTGATCTCCACTCCTCTACTGCCCATGAAGAAGAAAGCTAGTTGCCTCCTTTGAAGTTGATAGCAGGGACCAGATCAAGAAAAAAGAAGGTTTTAGGTACCCATTCGCAAGGTGCAGGGACCAAAATGTGAAAGAATCAGTCTTTCGAAGATTGATTTGCATCATTTGCTGATTTGATTTAAGATTTGATTCCGAATGGATTTTTTAGTGCTCAAGCATTCTTGATAATTGATTATTTAGTGATTAACTACATTCACACTTGATCCTTTTGGTTTGTTGAGCATAAAAACTTTCATTTATTCATTGCACTTGAGATTTAAGTTTAACCATTTTATTTCGTAAAACCAAGTGCCCGGACTTGTTTGATTCATAAAAATTCATACTTCAAACAAGTTCATCAAGTCAATTTGTAAATAATCTTGATAGTGGTTTTTGCGAATTTCTTTGCTCCTAGCAAACAACCTCGGAATACTCAAATTTTGAGAATATAAATTTAAGTGTTGATTTCGCTCTTATCGATTATACTACGACACATTCTTAAGCCTTGACTTAGTGATATTAACAATGTGTTTATCATATGCACCGTAGTCACCATTATGCTGCGACAATGACCCCGAGGCGATAGACTAGGTGTAGGACAGGCACGAGGTGCTCTCTCGGCCAAGAGAGTGCCATGTGTAATCCCTGCATCTCGAGAATACCGCGACAAGATCGTCCCAATAGGGGGACACATGAATAACAAGGAAAGGTGACCTTGTCTTAGTTGACTCGTGGAGAGAACCTAAATGAGCTAGTGGGAATTTACAAGCGAAACAAAAATGGGAACGACGCATGTAACAATTGGTAAAATTTCTAATTTCCTATTTACATAGCCTTTTCCTGCTTATCTTTTTCATACTCGTTTTTTGTATCTTCACTTTACTCAACTTTTTTTTTACACCTACTTTACTGTACTCAAGTTAGAGGAGTGAGCAACCAACCCCACCAAATGCAGAAGGAGATGGGTCCAGCCACGCTCAGCTGTAACTTTGGCCAGTTGCGTTCTCTTTTCTGTCATAGTACGTTTCTTAGCTAGATGTGATTTTTCTTCCGTTATTGTATGTCCCTTTTTCTTTAGAACTGCACTAGTTCTTGTTTCGCCATACTGTTGATTTCGTGTGTGATGGCTACGTTGTGGATTGAATCTTTTTCTTGCTCTAAAGGTGGTTTTATGTCATGTTTTCCTTCCTATTATATTTTGTTTGTGATTGTATGTGTGGATAGTGAGCCATGTTTTGATTTATTATTTGTTAGACAACCCGGTTAGGTCTTGGGATAAATGATGTAGTCTAGAGAATCAAGTTAGGTTGTAATATTATCCCTCCTTTCATCTCTCATTTTTAAGTAAACACCTTAATTTTTTATCTCTAACTTATTCTCACCCTTTCTCCTATTCATATAAGCACCTTCACATAATTATCTCGTATTATTCGTGAACAACACCAGATATTCTTTATTTACAAATATTTATCTCATAGAATACATGCTGCAATATAAACTAGTTCTAAATTATAGCAATGAATTCTCCACGGCAAAATCCACAGGAGATCCATCGGTGGATTTTTGGAAAGATGATAAACTAGACACGGTGTCCACAAAGGATGGCAGGAGCCACTGCGTAGAGACAGGGTGTAAATTCTTCTGCGAGATTTTCGTGCATTGTTTATTTTTCTTTAGAAAAATAAGAAATACATGACTGAATCTATGGTGGATTTCACGCCCCCTTCTTCTTAAAAAAAGGGGAGGCACTTATCCCTGAGTTACTGTTGAAGGAGAGGATGAGGAGGAGATGGTCACGATTCATTTGCGTTGAAGTGGCTGTTGAATGGGATCTTTGTCGCCCATTTCACTTTTCAATAAGGTGAAGTACAGAACTGCCCAAAAAGACTTGAACCAAAATTAGTATATGAATTATTGTAATTGATAATGGGTAGTTGATATCTATACTAATACACTAAAGTAGGGTTTTACCACGCCATGTGTCAATCCCTGCCCCTCGCCCCCCCCCCCCCCCCCCCCCCCCCCAACCCCCACTCCCCATTTTCCCTCTCGACCTCTCTCCATTCCTCTCTGTCAGCCTTCCCTTCTCTCTTGGTTCTCACCCCACTGCTATATCCTTCCCCTTTCCCCCGACACATTTCCTCCCTACTCAAGATGCTCCCTCCCTTGCCAACCACCACACTGCTTCAAAACCCTTTCCCTTCTATCATCCACCCAAACCTCCACTCTCCTCCTTTGTGAACATCACCTCTCCAATGCTCCCCACATGCGTTTCCCACCACCCCCCAGCCACCGCCACCACCTTTGTTCCATTCCTTCTCGCCTGAAGGTCAACATACAATCACCTTGCCCAACCTTGACAAGGGGTGTCCTCACTTGGCTGTGTCGCTTGACCTCCAAAAGGTTCTTATTCTTCTTCTTCATCACCGTCATCTTCATCTTCTCTTTCTCTCTCACTGGCATCTCCCTCAATCTAAGCACTAGACCCTAAACTCCCAATCCAAGGCTAGGATGATCGACCGCAATCTAAACACTAAACCCTAAACCCCCAATCCAAGGCTAGGATGATCGGCCACTTCTGATAAACCTCCACTTCTTCTCCTAATGACACCTTTGGTTCATTTTTCCTGCTCCTCTTCCCTTCCTTGGCACCTCTACTTGCCTTCACTTCAACAAAATGCAATGTGCATACGTATGAAAGTATGTGAAAGAAGGAATTTCTTTGTTATGAACGATCCGGTGAACCAACAAAATTCATAAATTTTTTTCCTTTTCGAGCTGGAGATTGCCTTTCCATGGAAACAATCTTTGATTAGGTTTTGACATACACGATTAGGACGATGGAATTGTCTATCAAAAATGAGGCAAAGGTGATGGGCCTCTTTTGATGACCCCCCTCTTCCTCTCCTAACGACGAGGAGATTGTGACGTCCTATTCTCTCCCCCTGCAGGAAACCAATTTGCAACCTTTTGGGTTTGCTGGAAAGGGGCATTATCAAATTACAGGTCTACTTAATGTGACTATACCATATATCATGATTTGGCATAAGGTTGTGAGGATCCGAACCTATACCGATGCCCATCTTCTTTCCCCGATGGCAAGGCGACGTGTTCGTAGCTATTGTACTATTTCTTTTTTTTATGACATTTTAGGTAAATGTCATCTAGATACTGTAAGGAGAGGCTGTAACCATTTGCATGCTAGATTAAAGCCTGATCGAAGCCCTAACTTTCTTCCCTCCATTGGGATGATCTTGATTTGTGTGTATCGTCCTTGCATAGGGTCCATGCTAATCTTCTCTGTATCGTTCCAATTTTGAGTTCAAGTGGGAGTGCATGATATTCAATTTTCTCAACATGTGGATTCCAAGGCTCATTCCTTAATGTCATTGGGATTTTTGCATGTGCCCCTCTTAGTTTTTTCACTTTTTGCTTTTGCCTATCCTTT
The DNA here is from genome assembly GCA_037157565.1 of Thalassia testudinum. NCBI lineage: Eukaryota > Viridiplantae > Streptophyta > Magnoliopsida > Alismatales > Hydrocharitaceae > Thalassia > Thalassia testudinum. The sequence continues at coordinate 143,889,535 of JAZHRO010000036.1, forward strand.
GAATCTCATTAAGGAATCATATGGTAACAATAAGCTTTGTGTGACAAAACTTATTCCACTTCCTTGATTTAATAAGTTGGATGGAAGCAGGAAAGTATGAGCTTATCCCTTGATTTGATAGTCTCTAATGTTTGGAAAGTGATGAAAAATTCAGGATAAAAAATGTTGAAATTACGTGCCCTTAACAAGTACTTTTCTAATTTACCTTGCGGGAGCACAACCTTGATATTTACACATGTTTCTATTTAATTGAAACCAGTGTTAACTAGTGTTAAGAAGGGGAAATTTAATGATAAAACTATGAGACTTAACACCATCCCATAGCTAGGTTTTACAACCCAAAAGCAAGGTTTTAGTACTCAAAATAGCACCAAAACTAGAGGTTAACTCCATTTACAAGGGTTGATACATCAAGTGAACCGACCAATAAGATTTACTGGACAGAGGAATATATCAATGTCAAAGTTACACTATTTAAGTTTTGAGATTTTTACATATATGCAAAATCCATATTCTAATACATGCCTTCACAAAAGCAATATATATCCTAATTCAAGTTCTTTATATATAAGTTTCAAATCAAATTTGTTTACATTTGAAATAGGCGAAGGATAACTTCTCCGTGGATTAACTATTTTCTCCTTTTGGTGGAAGTGTTTCAGATGTCATTGCAAACGATCGAGTGAGTAACACTAGAACGAATCCACTGAGTCAGATTGGGAAATATAAAAAATTGTACAAGTCATATATGTGTTCCACCGATCATCATGTCACAGAAAATCATTAGCTATCAAGTACCATAATTTTCTGCATAAAATTCAAGATGTAAACCATGTAGGCATGTAGTTGCATGCATTATCAAGAAATTAATGCAGATGTGTTGTAAAGTTACTGCTCAATCATATCTAGAAATTTATGCAAGCACGTAATTGATGTAACCTGATGCAAGAGAGAGAACGTTTGGAGCAAGCTTGTAAAGCATGTATCATTATTTAAAGAATGAACAAGCATATCGAGCTAACTGATCAACTTAAAGGAATATGCTAATTGGCGATGAATTTCTCTCGACCATTAGGAGCAATCACCAATATATACACTGTTTGGTAATGGTTCTATGCAAAACCATTGCAATTACTTTGAAGCCAAATTTTCAAGAATAAATGCCAATAGTAAAAAACTGTTGGTGTAAGAAATAATATCATACCATATCAAATCTTTAGTACTTAAATGAAGAATAACCTATTTAAATAATGGCTTTGTTTATCAACAATTATAGTCTCTTGCTAAATAGTCGTGGAATGTTTTAGCAATTCAATAGCCAACAATTTGTAAACTATATCATTTGATAGATATTGCTTCTCCGTCGCACCTTAAAATCCCAAACCTAACCTCTATCTCTGCTCCACCATCTCCTTGTCCATTCACTGCTCTTTGTTTGCTCCTTTACTTCTATCTTCGATTAGCACACATGCACCATCACTCCCTCAAGAAGCATCCTCCTCCTCTTCCTCTTATTCCCATAGCCATTATCATCCTCCACCACCACCATCTTCTGCACCTCCAAAGCCATTGCCTTCTTCCTTTTCTTCCTCTCCTCCATCAATGGACCCCACCTACCACCCTCTTCTTCCCTCCTCTTCATTTCCCTACTTCATCACCATCATTGCCTACTTCCCCTCTAACAAAATCCCTTAATCTCCCTTCTTGTTGCTTATTCACCATGGCGGCCCCTCCAACCCCTATAATATCTACTTCCTTCGTATAGATGCCTATTGCCTAAACCACCATTGCCCTCGTCCTTTGTAACCACTCTTACTATTAGCCCCAACCATTACCAACGTAATCCCTAACCCGTTCCCCTCCTTTCAATCTTCCAAACAATATCTCCCCCCCTCCAAGCACCAACCTTTTCTTTGTCTACTTCTTTGTCCTTTTACTTCTTTTCTTAATTTATATTTCATCGATGTATGTTTGATTTTGAAAGTTGTCTTTTTACATGCATGAAGGATGGATTGTTGGAGTAAAGTGCTAATCTAAATAGAAATCATTTGACTTGTAGTTGCATCTAAATGTCAAATTGAATAGGCATGCCAATGTGATTAGTTAGATCCCTTATATAATTGGAATATAGTACTATAGCCAAGTTGTATATACCAATGATTTAGATTGAAGATTTCGAGAAGTCATTAAAAGCCATTATGATAACTATCTCTAATTAACCTGAGAAGAGATAACAAACTTTTTGAAGGGTTGTTGGCAAACAAATGCTCTAGATGCACATCCTTTAAATAATGAATAAAGGTTCAAAGCTATCGTACATGAGGTAAAGGTTGACTCAACAAGATTGTCATGGATAAGGCATATCCTTTGACCTTAGATGGAAAGGTTTCTCTATACTTAGATATATACATTTGATAGTCCAATGGATGATACATCCACCTTGATGTTGATACTAGGTGATGAGGTGTGGCTCACCATAGCTAAAATGTCTAAGTTAAGTTAGAAACTAGGTTAAACACTACATAATTAACACAAAAAATGGGCTAAGTGTGAGAATTAAGGAAAATGACCTAAAACATCCAATTCGTGTTAAAAACGGATAATTAGGTAACTAAATGAGATATTCTATTCATAAATGCAAAATGATGATCCAATTGCAAATTTAACACCTGATTAAGTTCAAAAGTACAAATCAAGGGTTGAATTAACTTCTTAAAGGTTCAATTAAGCTCCAATAAAAACTTCATGGCATTTGGACATCAATAGGACCCTGTATTCATCAGATTACATTTAGGTCCTCATGCATAACATTTTTATTCATGCATAAAACCCTCAAGGATCTCTTTGAAAATCTCCAGGGACCCTATTGTAAGACTTTTGGACTGCGCTGCAGTCAATCTTCTCAATAATGGGTTTCTACACAAAAGTCATACAGTTTCGCCCACTTGGCTTGTGTGCAAATTACCCAAAACACACCTGACACTGTTCTTGAGCTGCAGATGCACTGTTCACCAAAGAACACGGTGCACAGCCACCATTGATCTCCTATGCTCTTGATCCAGTGGTCGATTATCCACTTTCGTGCACGCGCCTTTGTACGAAGGACCGTAGCCTCACTCAAATCCCATCTGACGGTGGGTATTTGGTTTGGACTTTCCCACGCATCCATCTCTTTCCCATCCACTGTCCGCCCTAATTAGGATTAATCGCACCTAACAGTGCTCAGATCTCTCGCGCACCTATATGGGAACATTCATTGAGCTCACGCGTAGCATCAGCTCCTCCTACATGCTTGAGTTGATCCCCTCACTCCCCTCTGGTTCCTCTCCTCTTCAACCTCTGCCCCATTTCTGCGGTAGTGGAGCTCACTTCCTTCGACTCTTCCTTGCCGTTAAGGATTCCATAACACCCCAGGGTGACCTTGAGCTCCACTAGAGAATTTCCTTCCACCAGAGCTCCTCCCATCATTCCTCACTGCAGCCACCAATTGCAGTTTCTCCCCAGGTCCCATTCTTCTATTAGATTAGCTTTTCCTGCTTTCTAGATTAGTTGTAGTGCCTGTTAGTGTAGTGTAGATCAGCTAGATATAGTTAGATGGTGAATTCAGTGATGGGTTAGCTTAGATTAGGAGTAGTTTAGTTTAGAATCAATCTCACCCTCTCTGATCAATTCAGATCATAGAGGTGTTTTTCCATCTCCATTCTGATCCATTCCTCTCCCTCTTCACCTCACAATTCACGTTCACTCACTTGGTGCACTCTAGTCATCAATCACCCATTCACAAGAGCATTTAACAGATCTGAAGTTCATTAGCTTTTAGATCTATTAAAGCGCTTAAAATCAAGTTGAAGGCATTCCATTCAACCTTAACAATCACAAATGCCCTCTAGCTGGTTTGAGTTGGTCGGATTTTTATGATTATGGTGAATTTTGGTTTTGATGAGTAATCAAGTTGATTTCTAATCAATTGCAACTTATTTGGATTGAATCATCAAAATTGAGTTTCTCTAAGTTTAAGTGAATGAATTGCAATGGTTTTAAATCCACTTGATTAAATCTTCAATGTTCAGAATTTCTACACTTAATTTTCCAGATCCTATACCTGAGTTTTTTGGATTATTTGGATAGCAAATGGCAATGAAATCAGTGGTACTGATTAGAGGCATTTGTAATGATCCAAATGCTTTTCAAGGATCACTTAGATCTCCTGAATACTGATTGATAGTGTTCAGGGAGATCAAGTGACCAGATTAGTTGTGATCCACATTAAAAGCCCAAAACAGGGCTACATGAATTCTTGCCTCAAATGATTTCACTCTGATTTTCAAAGAATCAAATGATGTTTCCAAGGTTTTAATGGAGAATTAGAGTTGTTTTGAGATGCTTTCAAAATGTAGTGTGATCTGCTTCTTGACATTGTCCATAATGTAAAGAGGAGATCATATTAGGGTCTTTTGAGAATTTTAAAGAATGAGAATTATTCCTATGGATTTCAAATTTTCAGAAATTGATTTCAAAGGATTTTAGACAAATTTGAATTGTTAGGGGTGTGTTTCTTAGGAATTTCATGCCTTAGATCAAACCTTCTCAAGTCTCATTTGGGTTGATTTCAATCAGCAACAGCTATTGGATTTTCAAAGGGCAGCAGCATAAGCTAATGATCATAGCAATAATAGAAGCTGAATTAGCTGCTGAAAATGGTAGATTTTGGCTGCTAAAATGTGACAACAGCAACTGCTGTCTTCACACAGCTGAAGGTCTGAACATATGGGGATTAAGCTGAGATTTTGGGTTGTTATGTAGCTAACATGTGTATATTTGTAGAATATAAATATACAAGCATTCATGTACTTGAATTAGAACTTAATTTGACTAGAATTGCTTGTAATTTTTGTTTAAATCCTTTGTCATCTATTTGAGATTGTGCTTAACTGTCCAACTTGTCATTTTGATGAAATTAATGTTCAAAATCATGTTCAATGTTTCAAATATCTCTCATGTGTTGTGTTAGGCATTTTTGATATTCTAGAGCACTTTCCCAATATATAAAACTAAATTTTAGGCCTTAGGTTATTAGTGAAACATTCATTTAGGCCTAGTTTGGGTTTGATTGTAAACTAGAAAACATTATAAAAAAATCATAAAAAAATGAAATACACTTGTCTTGAGTAAGATCAGGTATTTCCTTAAGTGTATGTAGAGTTTCAAAGTATTCTGAATCCCCGACTTGGTAGAACATACCAGCCGACGGTTCAATCTACTCTGAAATTCAATAAAAGATTCAAATCAAAAATCACAAAAAGAAACTATTCTTCTCTCTTCTCACCCTTGCTCTCTCATCTCATATCTCTATAGAATATATAAATACCATAAAAATCAAAAAAGTTCAAAAATACCTAAATATACCTTATATATTGTATTTATACTTGTAAATATAACTTAAGACTAAACTATATGTAAATATCGTAGTAAATGTAAATAATATACATAAATAACTTATAATTATATTCTATATATTTAATTAAGTATTTAGGATGATTTACTATATATATATAACTTTACTGTATAATTATATATTAATTTATATTAATGTATATAATCCTAAGTAATTATAAATACCCATGTACATATCTATAATAGCATCTAATACTCTACATACATATTTAACTAATTATTATATACTGTATGATTCCTATATATTAATTTATTTATGTATTTATTGTAGGTAATTAAGTTATTAAGTTAAATAAAATAAATTAGTAAATTAAGTTAATACTAAAGTAATCTATAGTGTATATTTATATAGTATTATTTTAAGTACTTCTGACCTACTTATACTATATTTGTATTATTATATAGTATTTATACATTGAATATGTATGTATTTATCTAAAGCATGTATTTAAATGTAAATAAATTAAAATAAAGGCTCTAAAATAAAATAAAAATGTGTAATAAATACCTTATTATATAAATTAACTAATTATAAAGTCAATTTCATGATTAATTTATCAATTTGTACATTAATTAAGAAATTAATCCTTAAATGAATGTGTATAACTTCCTAACTTTAACTAATTTTATATATATTTAAATAATTTTTTTTATTAATTGTACAATTATATAGCCATATGTAAGGCCTTTACACCCATATAATTTAATTTGAAATCATATCTCAATAGCGCTCTCAAATTGAGGCCTTAAATCATTAAATCAAAATGCATGAAAAGCTACATAGTGCTTAATCGAGCATCAAAACAATGTCCCACCTCATGAGCACACAAACTTTTGTAGCCGTATAAAGTATTTTGTGTCTGATGGCATACCAGTCGACAACTATCAGGTTCTAAATACCAACCACACCCATTCCCCTCTCTAATTCAAGCATGTATTGAGCATTATTTGGAATAGTGGGTAGGTCGGGGGCCTATGCACTGTGCTAGGCCTGATATTGGGCATGATTTGAAATGAATTAAAATACACATTAAAGAAAATAGGGCCGGCTTAGTAGTGGTTTGATCCCACCCCATTGGGGTGCTGTATATCCCACGAAAGGTCGACTTGCCCATTAAAAAAACTAATTTTTGGTTTAAGTGAATCGAACCAAAGTGCTGTGTGTGAGAGAGAGGACTCTAAAAAAAAATTGTATTAAAGAAGAGAAAGGACAGCTGTGCGTAAAAAAATTCTAAGTGTTGGTGAGAGGAGAGGCTAAGCGCTGTTGTGTGTGAGTGTGTATATGTATAATATGTATATAGAGTATAGAGTATAAGAATATAATGTATATGTACATCTATAATAAATTAAATATACATATAATATATGTATACAGATGCACAACATATATATATATATATAAGTAGAGTATACATAGAATTCTATGTAAATGTTTGAGCCTTATATATAAAAATAAACTCTAAGGCTTTAGTGACGAATGTATCTGTCACTGTGGATATATAGTTATGTTAATAACTTAGACTTTTGCCTTATGTATTGTACATATTTTTACTTAGACCACAGCGACATATATATATGTTACTGTATATATAGTATATGTTATTAAAGTTATATTATATGTTAGTATATTTAGTCTAGTGTAAATTAGTAGTTATTTTTGTACATATACTTAGGTATTATTTAGAATAGTTGTACATAACTAACATAGAGTAGTTATACTTAGTTTTTGATGCATGTTTAGTTGTAAATATGTTTAAGGTATTGTAGTGCATATTAATTGATTTTTTTGTATATAATTGACCAATTCATTTATTATTTGATTCATTGATTCATGTTGTAAATATAATTGATATTTTTGGAATAAAAGAATATTTTTGGAATATAGAGGGTAATGTATATCAAATACTGACTCCTAGTGGATGATTTGAAATAAGCCAATAAAAATTATGTAATAAGTAAAATGACGCGACATCTATTTGCATTATGACACTTATACTATGACAACGACAACATTAAAATACCATTTTTGTTGCAACACAATGTGTGCGATCACTAGGCACATGTGAACCATGATCTCTCAAGGATGTCTCATTGCTCTGTTTAATAGGTGTTTGGTAAATCAGAAGACATGAGATCACTCTATATATATTGGGATGAACAAATTCTACACATGGTCATAACAATCTTTATCAAACCTACATATGATTGAGAACAAGATAGTCCTTTGGAGAAAGGCAAAGGTCTCAGCTCGCTTCTTAATTAACATGAAGAGATTATGAATATGCAACCTTTGATAATGACAAAGAGGATTTTGAAATCTAACTTTGGATTAACATAGGTTTTCTTACATGAAGGATTCTTAGATATTCTGAATGCTTGAGAGTAACATGATGTTTAGATCAATAATATTCTTAAACCTTTCATTGTTGTCTTAATTAAACTAACCATGATTTTAATTGAGTTCCACTTTATTATATACTCAAGTGATATTTAAATAGTTAAATCATAAATTATTTATGAAATGACCCAACGCCCTTTTTAGTCGGATAAGACGTCTGGATTGTCAGTCAGACGTCTGTCCAGACCTCTGGACATATGTCCGGACGTCCGAAAGTAGGAGAATATCATACATTCTTTTCGCTCTGCGCACGGGCGGTGCACAGAGTCTCTCTCTCTCCTCCACCCCCTAACCCGAACCCTAAAACCTCCCTATTTAAACCCTCCATCCACTCCACACCCCACCACTCGAGCCACCGCCACCTCCACCTTCTCCTTGCATCGGCCACACCCCACCAGCCTCCCATCTCTGCTGCAGCCACGGCGAGGAAGGAGAGGAGCCGGCGAGGGAGAATGAGGAAGAGCGAGAGCAAGAGAGTGCGAGGGAGTGAGAGAAGGGGAGAAGGACGACGGCCGCGGGAGCTCAGTGGAGCTCAAGGAGGAGTTCGTGGAAGAGAGGAGGACACCGGCGGGGAACTTCTCAAGCTCCTGCAATTGCTGGAGCTGCCGCTACATCGTCTGAGGGCAAAGGCGCGAGTGGGGCGAGTTATGCAGAGGAGTCCTGATACTGGAAGTTTTCCAGCATCAAACGTCTGCAGGGTCGACCAGACGTCTAGAGAGGCATCAGGACATCCGGAGCTGAAGTCGGATGTCTAAAAGCATAATATCGCTCGAGGTACGTGTTTCCTACGCTACTTTCCACCATGCAACTTGTAGCACAGAAAATGTTTGGTTGTTAATGGGCCTGCGTTTTCATACGCAGGTGCGGGGCATTGGAAAGGCGCACAGTCTGCCTTTCCAGGCACTTTTGGACGTCTGACCTCATCGCCAGACGTCCAACTGCACTTTCAGATGACCGAAGGCATAGTCCGACGTCTCGAACTTCCTTCAGATGGTCGCAGAGGGATCCGAATGTCTGGGGAACCCGCAGGAGACACAAGGTAAGATCTGACGTCTTTGAAGACATCTGGGACTAGTACCCAGACGTCTGATTTTGGATAGTAACCGTGTTTTTGGCCCGTTCAGGACCCAAATGGAATCGAATTTCTGCAAATGAAGTACTGTTGTTTTCCATTCGAGTTTCTCTACGTGTTAGTGTAGAGTATCTACTGTTTTGAGCTCATCTGATGTAAATTAGTCGTTGGTATAGATGACCAGTCAGTGGTGTGTTCGGAGCCCACGGAGACAACGAGATCTGCGGTGCAGGCCCCCATTCCTCCCGTGATACCCGGTAGAGTGGTTTACTATAACATTAAGATTTACACAATGAAAGAGCATGTTTAGAATACTTGATTAAACCCTAGGATGAGAAATGAACCCTAGGGTAGAAACAAATGAGAATGTTTGACTACTCTGTTTACTTAAGATGCATGTTAAAATATGAGTTGCCTGTATGTGAATGAGAAATTGAACTGTGAAACCACAAGTTGCATGTATTTGATTAAGAATTGAATTGTGAAAACACGAGCTGCCTGTATATGAATGAGGAACGAGTTATGAACCATGAGATCTGAATACTGATAAATGGAATGAATACAGAGCATGAACCCTACGGGGAATTAAGAGGAGAACTACTGGATATGGAAAAAAATTTCATGTGTAGACGGGAAGTGAGTTGACCCTTATGTACGTGGTACCAAGGAGCACAGTGGTTCTTTTAGTGTAGAGCGAAGCTAGCCGCCCTTAGGTTGAGACCTGGGGTTAGGATTGGCAACTCTACACCGACTCCTATTGGCCCTCGCATACGTGGTACCGAGGCGTGCTACTAGTGTAGGGAGGGAGCTAGCCACCCCACGGGGCCCGGGGTTAAGCTAGCCACCCTACACCGACTTTGGTAGGCCCACTGGGCAAACCAAGGTAGTCGGACGAGGGTACGCAAACTGTGGAGGGACAAGACCCCTCTTTGGTTCTGAGGGGCGGGACCCTATTCTAAGAGGGCAAGGCCCTATGCTGTTCCGTGTTGTACCTTAGGTGTACCCGCTAGCGGAAACGACTGACCGCATGTCAGTGCAGGATAGCTACCCATACGCTTATCATGCGTGCCGTAGTCACCGCTATGGCGCGACAGTGACCTTGGGGTGGTTGACTGGGTGTAGGACTACTGCGGGGGACTCTCCCAACCAGGAGAGCATCACGTGTACCTTCTACTCCATGGAAAAGACTGCAATCAAGATCGTTCCCACGAGGAACAAGCAAGATCAAGAAATACTTGGATCCTTTGTGAAATAAATGAACTAGAAATACATAAATGAGATAAATAGAAATGAGAATAAAACCTGGTTGTTTGTTTTACTTTACTTGCACATAAATAATGTAAACACCACTCTACTCAACGTTTGCTGACCCTGTCTTTTCGTAACCCTGTTCAGGACAAGGAGTTGAGTAACTCGAGTTTTCGACTGCAGAGGGTGCTGGGCCCAGCCAAGCCCAGCCATAGTCATTTCTTTCCAACTCTTTCATTTTTCTGCTATTGTAGTGAGTAACAGACATCTATTTTAATGTTCCTGTTACTTTCTGTTTTCTTTCCGCTGTTGTTGTTGTAGTGGCATGTACTATTTTAAGACAGTTTGCTCTACTTTCCTTTACCGTTTCGCTTTTCCTTCTGCTTAGTTATAATGCTTGTGTGGATGTGGTATTATTTCCTGCTTTTGGTTATTTCTCGTTGGACGACTAGGTCTTGGGATTAGTCGAGGCGAGCCGGTCTCGAATCCTGTTAGGATCTGGGAACTAGGTCGTAACAATTTATCATTTAATTAAGCTAAAAATGTTTAATGCTAATCCAAATGTATTTGGATAGAAATAAAGTGAATATTGGGTATTGGAATCCAATTAACTCCTTTATTAAATGGCCCATGTGAAATTTCATTAGGTGAAATTAATCCTAACCATTAGATGCAATCTAATGGCCTCCATTATGTTTCGAATATCAGACCCTTTATATATATCTCCAAGGGCAACCAAGAAACCCTAATTGAGAACTTAAAATGCTAGCCTCCATATTCTTTAAAGAGGGTAGGTTCATCTTCTTTGGTGTGCCTCCTTTGGCAACCATCCCTTTCTAGCTCTTCTTGGTGGTGATGCATGGTCCCTGTGATGGTGGAAAGGTGCTTGTTGCTAAGGTAGCAATGTAAAGTAGGCATCAAAAGATTCATGGCCCCATCATCTTAAGTAAAGTGATACCACTCCAAGCTTTATTTTAATGGTGCCTCTTGAATCATCAAAACCCCACCAAAACGCACGAATAATTTTGACTACTTTTCTAGCTGGCAAAGTGGTGGTGGACATGTAGTATAAAGGGATGGTTAAGAGTAACGAGGAAATATGAATGGATCTTCCTACCCTTCCATCCACTTAATTTCCTAGCTAGGAGAGCTTAGCCAGTAGATCCTGATAAAGAATGCTTTGATCCAAAATGGGCTACCTAAGCAGATTTCATCGTGAAAATCTTCCTAAATCTAAGTGATTGATCCATGAAAAATCGTCTGCTTGCTACAAATGTGATTTGATTATTATGTCATTGTTGATTGTAGTATAATCGTAATGCAAACAAATGTCATGCATTTTATTTATTTACATAATTTTTACTGGTTTATTCCAAGTCGTTCACTGGGAGGCAGTTATTGATATACATTACTCTCTATTATCCAAAAATACTCTTTTATTCCAAAAAATGTCAATTATATTTACAAATGAATCAATGAAATGAATGAACTGAGTTAATTATGTATGAAATGAATGAACTGAGTTAATTATGTATAAAATGAATCAATTAAGACTACTTAAAATGCCTCAAACATATTTACAATTAAATAGGCATGAAAAACTACTTAATCTACTCTAGGTTAATTATACACAATTATCCTAAACAATACCTAAGTATAGGTACAAAAATAGTAAACAAATATACTAAAATATACTTTACGAACATATATACAAAGATACTAACTAATATTAAATCTTAGATAAACTATATACAACTTAAGGCAAACAAGTACTTTAACTATATATACACTAACTATATATATATATATAGACATATGTACACTGCATTATATAGACAACTTATAATATACCTACTTACAAATATACTACTAATACTTAAGTACATACACTCTATATATAATATTTATCCTATACTACACACACATATATATACTTATGTAACCTATAGACAATATACATAACTCTAACTTAACTAAATTACTATACAAGGTTATATTGACAGGCTTAACTGTCGCTAAAGCCTTCAAAAATGTCACTGAAGACTTTATATACACAAAAGGCTAAAACACTTATACTTTACTTATATACTACATATTTACATATGTTATATTTATTATACATATACTATATTCATATACTATATACTTATATATACACATACACACATACGGTACATTACTCTCAGCCAAACACATGGTATTTTTCACACTTAGTCTCACACTCAACTCACACACAGAAGGCTCTCTATACTTAGTCGCATTTCGCTCCTTTTCACTCTCAACACACTCTTCACTTATCGAAAATTGATTTTTTAATGGGTGGGACCAGTCCGATTCGTGAGATATACAACACCCTCTCGGGTGGGACCAAACCGCTACTACGTACCAATCCCTAGTTCTTAGATAGGTGGTTTAGAGTATAGTTTCGACCCAAGTCTGGCTCAACTGAACCAGACACAAACTCGAGCTCCCAACTCCAATGCTCAAATATACTCAGTATATCATGCTTAAAGGGTATTAAAGGGTAATGGTTTTAATTCGTGCCCAATGCTTGATGACTAAGTAGCTATTGGGCGCGATTCGTTTCATACAATCGCATGAGCTTCAAAGGCCACGATGTAGCACTATGCTTTGTGCCTGATTTGGGCACATTCGTGTTCGTTAAGGCTATATTTGGACCTTAAATTGAGTGTCGATTTGTTAAACAATTTTAGATTAAATTATACCATTGGAAAGCCTTTATATAGGGCTACATAATTTATAATTAATTTAGGATTATAACTTATTTAATTATATATAAAAATTACCTAAAGTTAGTGTTGTGTACACGTTAATTTATGGCTTAATTATTTAATTAATGTTCAAATTAATAATTTAATGATTCAATTGACTTGATAATTAGTTAATTTACATAATAAGGTATTTATTAAACCTTTTTAATTTATTTTAAGTCATTTATTTTAATTTATGCACATTTAATTGCACATTATTAATAGATATACACAATTTAAATATTATATATAGTATAAATATATTATAAATAGGTTGAAAATACTTAAAATTAATACATACAAATATGCAATATAAGTTACTTCAATAATAAGTTAAATTACTAATTTATTTTATTTTAACTTAATAATTTACCTAATTAACTTAATAATCTAATTATTTACAATAAATGCATAAATAAATCAATGTACAAGTATAATTAGGGTATATAATAATTACTTAAATACATATGTACAGCTTCAGATACTATTATGCAAGTTTAAATACTTATTTATAATTATCTTAATTTAAGTACATATAATCTACTATAAGTTAGTATATAATTACATAATTAAGTTATATATACAATAACTCAACCTAAATGCTTATTTAAATATATATAATACATTTATAATTTATTTATGTACAATATTTACATATAGTACATTATTTACATATAACTTATTAATTAGTTCATATTTACAGGTATCAATACTATATATAAGGTATTTTTATGTATTTTTGGGTATTTTTGAGTTTTTATAGTATTTATATATTTAATAGATGTAGGAGAAGAGAGAGAAAAGGTGAGATGAGAGAGAGAAATTCTTTTTGTAATTTTTGTATGTGGTTCTTTTATTAAATTTCATAGTAGACCGAGCCGTCGACTGATATGTCTACCAGCCTGAGGGTTCAGAATAGTTTGAAACTTCACATACACTTAAATAAATATCTAGTCCTACTCAAGATAGCTTTATTTTATTTATTTACACTTTTTGGTATTTTTCTATGTATTTACAAATTGTAACAAATGAGACTTGAAAGGGGGTAAAGACAAGGAACCTAAGGCCTCAAAGTGATTTCTAGGTGTTGGAACAGCAATATAAGCACTCAAACACACTCGACACATCACATGGAAGATGATGGAGCATTTAAACATAATTTTCACTATGAATTTCACTAAATTTCAAATTAGACAGTTAAGCCCATTTCATGCTGCTAACAACTAATTTAAAACATGAACTACAAGTCATTCTCATCAATTTTAAGGTCTGAAATTAAGATGTACATGCTCAAGAACATTGAGACAACAATATGCACATGAGCAGGCAATGAAATATGATTTTGAACCTCAATTTTTATTTAAATCATACTTGGACTAATTGAATAGTGTTCATACAGCAAACAGTGATTGCAACATAAATTACAAGCCATTCATAGATCAAATATGAATTTCAAGAGTACATGAATGCTTGATATGAAACTTCAACAGTACAATACATTGTCAACCTAAATAATCCTCAAAACAATCTTTGATCAAGCCCTTCTCAAACTGCTGCTGTTGATGTTGTAACCATCCAAATTCGTGGATTAAATCCATGAAAAATCACTTTAAATCATCATAAATATTCCCCAGAAGGTCTGAATTTGCATCAAAACCAGATCAAGGGTCAAAAACCCCATAGAAGAAATCCATTCAGACTGATGAACAAAGAACAGTTGCTACTATTCAAATATAATCAAATCTGAATCATAGTAGTAAAACCCAAATTCCCCTTGTTGCAATCCCTTTACGACTGATCTGGGAATCACTAGAACCCAATTCAAAGGTTGGAGATCCATTAAACCCTAATTTGATTTTCATACCAAGCTATAAACAACATGAACATGAGAATCAAATTTGAACTTTAAATCATTGTAAAACCAACTCCAAATCTTCATTTAAAACCTTTTAGATTTCAATCAAAACACTTATCAACAGATAAAACATGTTTAGATTCAGCTCAGATGTTTCCCACCTGGGCATTTTAATCTAAGCTCGCCAAGATGCCTTGATCATCTAGGATACCTGCACACCATTGATTAGTGCTCAAGTATTCTATGCGATGCTATAGATCTAATTAGGTAATGGCTTAAACCTCAAATTAGTACAACTAATTTTCATAAGTCTAAACTACCCGGAAAAATAGTATCCACGTCTGAAATTGGGTATAAACATAGTTCTCACTCAAATTCCAACCAATATAGCTTATACCCATCGCAATCAAACCAATTATATTAATATAAACTCAATTTGATCGATTAAAACGGATAGAATTCAAATTTCTCACTAAATTCATAAATCAACCCATGAAATCAAATCAGATTCAAACGATCAAATCAATCTCAATTCAGCTCAAGAGAGGGTGATTATGATTAGATGACATGCATGGACTCACCCTCAAGTGGATTTGGCGATCAAATCAGATCTGGATGCTCAAGAGCATCAAATCTGATTTGATGCCTTGATGCGTGGGTGATTGGAGATTTAAGATGCAAGGAAAACATGCAGAAGTGAGTGTGAAGTGAGGACGAAGATCAAATGAACACAATGAAGGGGTGAATTTGTCTCCTCTAATATAAATTGATCAAAGGAGGTGGATTGGCATTATGCTAATCTATTCCTACTAAACTATCAAATATGTGAATTTGCTAGCTAATTCTACGCCTAATTAATCTACACTACACTAGCAACTATCTTAGAAAGCAGTAAATCCTACTCTAAGTGGGAGAATGGGACTCTCCTGGATCATCAGTCGGCAACCAAAGAGGATGAAATGGGGGAGATCTCCAGCGAGTGAAAAGCTTACTAGTGAAGCTTTTGGGACGTTCTTAGGCTTACGTCATCCTTAGCGACGTGGAGGAATTGAGGAAGAACTCCACCTCTGTCACCGATCGAGCTAAGTGAAATGGCAAGAAGAAGTTGGAGAGGAAGATGGATCAGCTCAAGAGGTGTAGGAAGGGGTTGATGTCACGCGCAAGGGTCAGGGTAGCTACCTATATAGGTGAGGGAGTGGATCAAAGCACCGTAGAGGTGAGATTACGCTTTTAAGTCTTGGACGGTGGAGATGGGGAGGATAGGTGCGCGGGAAGTTCAAACCAAATCTCCACCATTAGATGGGATCTGGAAGGTGAGGTGAAGCTTCGCGCGAGGGCACCCGGATGATGGAGATGGATCAGTCATTAGATCAATGGGACTATGGATGGATGACAGCTGTAACTTGTGTTCTTCATGAGCTAAAGTGCGCACAAGGTAGCAGGCATATTGGGTAATTTACATGCAAGGGCTTATATTGAAACAATACACAAATTAGGAGAAAGCCCAAAAGTGATAAGAATTAAGTCAAAGCAATCCTCCAAGCCCTTTATACAGGTCCCTGCAATTTTTAAAGAAGTCCCTGAAAGGTTTTTATGTGTATGAAATGTGATGCATAGAGAACCTATATGTAAAACTCTAAATGCATAGTCCTAATGATATCCAAATGCAATGAAATTTTCATTGGAGCTTAATTGAACATATTGGAACATAATTTCACCTTTAATTTGAACTTTTGAGTTCAAAAATGTGTTCAATTGGCAATTGGATCATCAATTTATATTTGTAAATAGAATATCTCATTAATTTGACCTAATTATGCATTTTTAACCAGAATTTGATGTTTTAAGATATTTCTGTTAATTCTCACACTTAGCCAATTTATTGTGTTAATAAGATAGTGTTTAACATAGTTTCTATCTTAACTTGGGCATTTTAGCTATAATGAGCCACACCTCATCACATGTCTGATGTTTTCTTTAGGTTATTTTTTATTTGAAGAAAAGAAAGATGCCATAGTTATCTAGAATTTTTTTAATATAATGTGTAATTACATGTGTGAGGACCAAAAACAAGCTCAACTCTGAACCTCTCTGATTACATTCGCCGACCACGCCCTAACCTGGCAAAAGATAAGATCGTTCCATGTCAGCCATACATCCCACAACACAGTTTTCACCTAGCTCCTGTTGCACCTATCGTCTGTCAAATAACGCCACAAGTCATCCCAAGATGAAAGGGGTTCCCCACACACCTTAAACCACACCTCCTGGATGAAGGGACAAGCCGTCAAGAGATGAGTCATTCTATCCTCGATGCCTGAGCAAAGGGCAAACGTCTCTGCCTCCTCACCCATCACCAATCGCGACAGCCTCCTGATGAGTTGTGACTCATCATAGCTAAATAGCCTAAGTTTAGCTAGAAACTAGGTTAAACACTATCAAATTAACACACAAAAAAGGATAAGTGTGGGAATTAGAGAAAAAGACCTAAAACATCAATTCTATGCTAAAAATGCATAATTAGGTCATTAAATGAGATATTCTATTAATAAATGTAAAATGGTGATCCAATTGCAAATTAAACACATAAATGAGCTCAAAAGTTCAAATCAAAAGTATAATTAACTTCTTAAATGTTCAATTAAGCTTAGATAAAAACTTGGATACATTTGGACATCATTAAAACCTTAGAATTAAAGATTTACATTTAGGTCCTTAGTGCATTACATTTCATTCATTAGGAAACCTCCTAGGACCTATTTGTAGACCGTAGGGACCTCTCTGCAAGTCTAAAAGGACTGCTCTATTATACTTTTTAACCACTTATGGGCCTCTCTGCAATTGTTCTACCCCTTCACAGAAGGGTGTACCCTGCAAATTCACCAAAAGACTCTCAGCCACCTGCAGCTCCCGCACGAACACTGTTCACGCGAGGAACATGCACAATCCTCGTTGTCCATTCTCTTGATCGCTTGATCTATGGCTCTCCTTGATTGGAACCTTTGCGCAATTCGGCGTGTGTGGTCACCTATTCACCCAGATCCCATCCAATGGCCGCTTTTTGATTTGGCAGTGCGCGCGCTCTCTCCTCTCATCCTCGCCGCTCATGCCCTTTGCGCCTAATTTCACCCACGTGGTGCTTGGATCCACTGCTCTTCCTACTTAAGTAGCTCCACAGCTGCACGCATGAGGGATCAACCTCCCCTCCTACTTCCTTGAGGCTGGTCCTTTCGTCCTCTCCAGTTTCTTCTCCCCACATTTCCCCATTTTCACGGCCACCGGCTGTGAATTCTTCATCTTCTCTGACTCTCCTCGCCGCTAAGGACCACATAGCACCTAAGGGTGACTTGAAGCTTCACTAAAGATCTTTTCAATCCGTTGGAGGTCATCCCTCCTTCATCACTATAGCCACCAGCTGCAGATCTTCGCAACAGGACCCATTCTTCCATTTAGACTAGGTTTAATGCTTTCTAGATTAGCTGTACTATTACTTAGAGTAGTTAGCAGTAGAAATTAGATTTAGATTAGTTCTGATCTGTGTGTGACTATTAGAGTAAGTTAGGAGTAGATTTAGCCTAGATCCCACATTTTCACCTCCTCTAATCACTTCAGATCAGAGGAGACGAATTCCCCCATTCACTGATCATTGTTTTCTCCCCCTACACGTTTCCATTTTCATTTCTGTGTTTTCTCGCAATTAAATTCATAGATCACCTCTTCATGAGATCTAATTTCATATCTGAAGGTTTTTCTTGCAAATGGTTTTTCTGATCAAATCAGAGATTTGAATTCATTTTTTAGCTTTTTCGGATTTAATCGAGTTATTTGAGGATTTTAATGGCTTTGATCGGGTATATGTAAGGATTCCAATGTCCTTGAGAGTGGCTTTGATTTATGGATGAGTGTGTAGTCGAATTTTAATTTAACTATATTTATAATGTATTATACTATTTAAATCTAATTTATATATAAAACAGTCCAAAATAAGCTATTTAAATGTAAATAAAATCAAAATAAAACCTGTAAAATACAATAAAAATCTTTACCAAATACCTTAATATGTATATTAACACTGTATAAGGTCAATTAGAACGTACATTAACTAATTTATGTTGGTGCTAGAGCACCACGATCATTTATTTTGATGATAACAAAACACGTGTTATTTAACATTTGCACTTGGAGTCTTAGATTTCAGGTCAAGTGCAAATGTAGACGTGTTTAGACGGAATTCGAGCTCGCATCCAGGACGGATTGGAGGAGCTTGATGGAGAACAGAGGAGATTCGCGAGGAGCGCTAGATTGAAGATGGAAGGACAAGAAGAATAGGATAGAATTTTGTTTAATCCTTTCATGTACTTTTATCTTTATTTTGCTTGCTCTTTTTATTTCCTTAGAACATTATGTTAAAGAGCCTCAAAGTACCCTAACAGTAGTCCTAGGAACACCTGCACAACCCTAGGATACTTAGGTTTTCTGCAGAGAACTTAGAAAACCAATATAGGGTTCAAACAGCATTTCCAAACGTTTAATTCCAAAATCAAATGTCTGATAAAGTGTTTTAAGACGTCTGACTGTTGATTCAGACGTCTGATAACTATTAGGCTGGACATAGTTAGTTCTGTCTGATGAAATCAGACGTCCAGACCTTAGACCAGACGTCTTAGGAGACGTCTGATGACTTTACCAGACATCCAATTAGTGGACCATTAGCTGGCTTAGCAAACACTCAAGAATATGATCGTTAGAGCCTTAACAGACTTAGGGTCCATAGGACTGTCCAGACGTCTGATAATTGATCGTTTTGCCTCGGCTGACCCAAAATCTCTTCTCAGAGATTTTCTAGCCGTTGCAACGTTTGGAAATCCATTCCCACAGAAAAAGTAGGTTTCCAGACGTCCTGACACAGTGCCAGACGTCATGCATGTCGTCTGATGGACTTGCACTAGAAGCCTGTTTAGATTTGATCCAAGTCAGGAAGAGACCCGCCCAAAATCAGACGTCTGACCTTGAAATCAGACGTCTTAAAGTGAACTTCCAGACGTCTGATGCCAGAATTAGACGTCTCATAAGCCTGTCAGAACAATGATTGTTCCTGATTTCGGGGTGATTCTCTTGGGCTTTGCACCCAACGGCTATAGAACCTTTCCTAAGCCTTCCAAAGCTTTCCTAATGTTACGAACGCGTGCCCCAGACGTCTTTTAAGACGTCTGGGAGGTGGCCCAGACGTCGGACCAGACGTCTGGGATCATATCCAGACGTCTGGGATCGTTTCCAGACATCTGTAAAACAGTTATTTTTCGCACGAGAGATTCGTCTGCGAGCCTGTGCGCGCAGACCCGCGATTCCTCTCTCTCTCTTTTTCCCTCTCTCTCTGCGGCTGCAGACCTGCCACGCACTCTCTCCCTCCTCCTCGCGCGGCCTTAAAAGGCCACGCCTCCCCTCCTGTCGTCTCCACCATCCCCTTCCTCTTCTCCTTCCTGTGCGTGAGAGCGAGCGAGCGCGAGGGCGGCAGCAGCGGCCGCAGTGAGCGCGGAGGAGGTGCGGCGTGCGAGGGCAGGGCTCTGCCGTGAGGGCGAGCTCGCCGAAGCGGTGGAGGGCGCAGGAGGCGCGGAACGACGCGGAGAGGGACCTGCTGCGATCTGAGTAGCAGACACGCGAGGTGCGACGCGGGCGGCATCGCGAGCGGAGGCCGAGTGGTGCCCTGTTCTGGAAAAATTTCCAGAATCAGACGTCTGGGTTGATAGCCAGACGGAGAGGGAGACGTCTGGAAGATCTTACAGACGTCTGAAAGGTGAGTTTTCCGCTTTCTTCTTCCTTCCTGTCGACTAACCGTACTGAGGGAGGGAGTTGGCTGTGCGCAGGCTCGGTGATTCACCATCCAACGCGAATCAGACGTCTGGCTGTTGTACCAGACGGCGGAAGCGACCTCCAGACGTCCGGGGTGACCATAGGACGTCTGGGAGCTTGGCCAGACGTCCCCGCAGACTTCTGGACGTCTGGGAAACCACGCTGAGCAGGTAATTCTCTGATCCACTTTTTAAGACGTCTAGAAGAAGTTCCAGACGTATGATTTTGCACAGTATAGTCTTTTTCGACCTGTTTAGGGCCCGTTCGGGCTCCGTTTTCCGCGATTCGAGTTGCGTTCTTTTCAGAATTAATTCCTCTACCCGTCTACAGTAGCTATACACTATTTTGAGACTTTCCTTGTGTTTGATCCTTGTGATAGGACCTCGTTCAGTTGCAGTCTTGGGAGTCGCGGAGGCACGTGGGATTCCCGATCACGCCCCCATTACTCCCGTTGTACCTGGTAGAGTGGCTTTAAGTTATTAATAAAATCTGTTAAATTATGAAACCATAAATAGAACCTAGGACATTGCATGAATCCTGGGAATGAGAAATAGATGGAATGATAGCTCCTAGGTGTTGCATGAATCCTAGGACTGGAAAACTAGATTGTATGATAGATCCTAGGATATGGTGTAACGACCCGGTTCCCGAGTCCCTACGAGACACGAGAATCGAACCGACTCGACTAATCCCAAGACCTAGTCGTCCAACGAGGAAGTAACCAAAAGAGCAGTAAAATAAACCACATTCAGCATGAATAAAACTAACAGTAAAGAAGTACAGCAGTAAGGAAAGAAACTACTACAGTAGATACCACCACAACAGTAGAACAACATTTATCATATAACAAGAACTGCAGGTAAAGAAAGTACAGCGGAAACAAGAACTACTCACTATAATAGAAACAAAAGAGGTACAAAAGACTGTGGTAAACTCTATTGGACCCTACTCGGCCCAGCGTCCTCTGCAGCCGCTGACCCTGGCTGCTCAACACCTGGTCCTGAAAAAGGTAACGAGTGTAACACGTCAGCAAAACGCTGAGTAGAGTGGCAAACTAACTAAAGACAATAGTAGAGTGTACAGTAGCTGTTATGTTCTATTACTTCCTTTATTCACATCTTTCAATTTTTCTCACTATTTTATTTATTTCTCAGATCCTTTACTTGATCTCGAATGTTCCTCGTGAGAACGATCTTGATTACAGTCTTTTCCAAAAGTAGAAGTATCACGTGGTGCTCTCCTGGCCGGGAGAGTCCCCCGTGGTGATCCTACCCTCAGTCAACCACCCCAAGGTCACTGACAGACGTAACGGTGACTACGGCACGCGCGATAAACGCACAGGTAGCTAACCCGCACTGGCACGAGGTCAGTCGTTTCCGTTAACGGGTGCGCCCAAAGCACAGCACGGAACCAGGGCAGAGCCCTCTCAGTAACAGGGGTCCAACCCCTCCACAGTAACCAAACCGGGGCCTTGCCCCTCCACAGTCCGCGCACCCTCGCCTGACTACCCTGGTTTGCCCTAGTGGGCCTAACAAGTCGGTGAAGGAGGCTAGCAGAACCCCGGGGCCCGTGGGGTAGCTACTACTCTCCTAACATTAGTATCTCTCCTCGGTACTACGTACACGAGGGCCAGCAAGTCGGTACAGAGCGGCCAATCCTAACCCCGGGTACCTGGGGTGGCTGGCCCCACTCTGCACTAAACAGGTACAGGTACTTCCCTTGGTACTGCGTACCCAAGAGACAGTACAAACTACATCTCAGTTCCATTCCTTTTTCTTTCCAGGAGTTCCACTCCTAATTTCCCGTAGGGTTCCAGCTCTTTATCTCAGAACATCATATGTTTCACTTTCCAGTTTCACGCTCTCACAATCCATGATCTCAATCATGTTTCTTTATTCATAACAGGCAGCTGTTAATTCAATTTACAAGCAGCTTTATATTCCTTTCCATTTTCCAAGACTGCAGTATTATACATTCCACTAGTTTTTCCATCCTAGGATTCATGCCACATCCTAGGATCTAGCATACAACTAGTTTTCCAGCCCTAGGATTCATGCATCACCTAGGAGCTATCATTCCATACATTTCTCATTCCTAGGATTCATGCAATGTCCTAGATTCTAGTTATGGTTCCATACTTTAACAGATTTTAATAATAAACTTAAGCCACTCTACCAGGTACAACGGGAGTAATGGGGGCGTGATCGGGAGTCCCGCGTGCCTCCGCGACTCCCAAGACTGCAACTGAACGAGGTCCTATCACAAGGATCAAACACAAGGAGTGTCTCAAAACAGTGTATAGCTACTGTAGACGGGTAGAGGAATTAATTCTGAAAAGAACGCAACTCGAATCACGGAAAACGGAGCCCGAACGGGCCCTAAACGGGTCGAAAAAGACGATACTGTGCAAAATCAGACGTCTGGAACTTCTTCCAGACGTCTTAAAAAGTGGATCAGAGAATTACCTGTTCAGCGTGGTTTCCCAGACATCTAGAAGTCTGCGGGGACGTCTGGCCTATCTCCAAGACGTCCGATGGTAACCAAGGACGTCTGGAGGTCGCTCCCGCCGTCTGGTACAACAGCCAGACGTCTGATTCGCAAAGGATGGAGAAACACCTAGCCTGCACACACCCAACTCCCTCCCTCAGTACGGTCAGTCGACAGGAAGGAAGAAGAAGGCGGAATACTCACTTTCAGTCGTCTGTATGAGCTTCCAGACGTCTCCCTCGCCGTCTGGCTATCAACCCAGACGTCTGATTCTGGAAATTTTTCCAGAATCAGGGCACCACTCGGCCTCCGCTCGCGACGCCGCCCGCGTCGCACCTCGCGCACTTGCTGCTCAGACTGCAGCAGGTCCCTCTCCGTGTCGTTCCGCGCCCCCTGCGCCCTCCTCCGGCCGGCCAAACCGCTGCGGCGAGCTCGCCCTCACGGCAGAGCTCCGCCCTCGCACGCCGCACCTCCTCCGCGCTCACTGCGGCCGCCGCTGCCGCCCTCGCGCTCGCTCGCTCTCGCGCACAGGAAGGAGAAGAGGAAGGGGACGGTGGAGACGACAGGAGGGGAGGCGTGGCCTTTTAAGGCCGCGCGAGGAGGAGGGAGAGAGTACGCAGCAGGTCTACAGCCGCAGAGAGAGAGAGGGAAAAAGAGAGAGAGAGAGGAATCGCGGGTCTGCGCGCACAGGCTCGCAGATGAATCTCTCGTGCGAAAAATAACTGTTTTCCAGACGTCTGGAAAGTCTGTTAAGACGTCTGGATGTGATCCCAGACGTCTTAAAATACGTCTGGGGCACGCGTTCGTAACAATATAACAAACTCAAAGGAAGTTTCGTCCCCGAAACTTGCGCCAACTAGGGTGCGGGAAAAGATGTCCAAATAACCATAACAAACTCAAAGAGGACCGAAGCCGATCCGAAAAGACGTACCTGCGAAAAGCTCCGGGTACCGCTCCCACATTGCCGCCTCAGGCTCCCAGGTAGCCTCCTCGTACCGCTGGCTCCTCCACAAAACCTTTACCAGGGGTACTTGCTTTCGTCTCAAACTGCGAACGGCTCGGTCTAGGATCTGCACTGGCCGCTCGGGGTAGGTCAGGTCGTCGCTCACCTCGACGCTCTCGTGACTCAGTACGTGACTGGAATCGGCTACATACTTCCTGAGGTTGGACACGTGGAACACATCGTGCACACCAGAAAGCTGCGGGGAAGGGCAAGTCTGTAAGCAACGGGTCCAACCCGCTCCAGGACCTCAAAGGGCCCTACGAACCTCGGCGCGAGCTTCCCTCTCACCCCAAACCGCTGTAGGCCCTTCATGGGCGAAACACGAAGGAAGACGTGGTCCCCAACCTCAAACTGCACCTCTCTGCGTCTCCGATCCGCGTAGCTCTTCTGTCTGCTCCTGACAGTGCGGAGTCATCTGTGGATCTGCTCAACTACCTCCTGACTCTGCCGGATCAACCTGGGGCCAACCTCCCACTTGGTCCCCACCTCAACCCAACTCAAGGGTGCCGTACACTTCCGTCCGTACAGAGCCTCGTAGGGAGCCATGCCGATGCTCGAGTGATAACTGTTGTTGTATGCAAACTCCGCCAGGGGCAGGTGCTCCTCCCAAGAGCCCCTCCAGCCCAGTACGCAGGCACGCAAAAGGTCCTCAAGTGTCTGTATCGTGCACTCAGACTGTCCGTCCATCTGAGGGTGGTAAGCCGTGCTAAACCTCAACCTCGTCCCCAAAGCCTGCTGAAACTCAGCCCAAAACTGGGACGTAAAGCGGGCATCCCGGTCGGACACGATCTCCAGCGGAACTCCGTGTAGTCGTACCACATCACGGATATACCTCTCTGCCAACTGTGCTGGTCCCAAAGTGACTCGGATCGGCAAGAATCGCGCCGTCTTCGTCAATCTATCCACTATTACCCAGACTGCGTCGTGTCCCCGCTGGGTAACAGGTAAGCCCACCACCAAGTCCATGGTGATGCTCTCCCACTTCCACTCTGGCACTGGAAGCGGCTGAAGCGGCCCTGCTGGCCTCAGATGCTCAGCTTTCACCTGCTGGCACACTAAGCACTGCTGCACGAACTCACCCACATCCCGCTTCATCCCTCTCCACCAAAACTCGCGTCTCAAGTCGTGGTACATTTTCGTGTTTCCGGGATGTATGGTAAATCTGGAACCGTGTGCCTCAGTCAGGAGCTCTCTCAACAGCTCCTCGTCTCTGGGAACGCACAACCGTCCCCTCAAGCGTAGCACCTGGTCTGTGAAAGAGAAGTCCCCTGGGTCTCCTGATAGTACTCTGTCGCGCAAAGACGGCAAGTACGGATCGGCCATCTGTCCTGTGATGATGCGGTCCATCAACTCTGGCCTAGTCTGCCGTGTCACCGTCACTGCCCCACAGTACCCTCGTAACTCTAGAGGTCGTCAACTGCCCACCTCCTCCAAAAGGCTCCAACTCTGTAACTGTAGGCTGGCCAAGCGTGCGGGCGCCTTACGGCTCAAGGCGTCAGCCACCACATTGGCATTTCCCGGGTGGTAGGAGATGCTGCAGTCGTAGTCCTTCAGGAGCTCCAACCAACGTCTCTGTCTCATGTTGAGCTCCTTCTGGTCAAAAAGACATCTGAAGCTCTCGTAATCTGTAAAAATCTCGAAGGTCTCACCGTACAAGTAGTGCCTCCATGTCTTCAGCGCGAAGACAACAGCTGCCAACTCTAGGTCGTGGGTAAGGTAGGTATGCTCATGGGGCTTCAGTTGCCGCGAAGCGTAAGTGACCACGTGACCCCTCTGCATGAGCACACCTCCTAACCCCTGCAAGGAAGCGTCCGTGTACACAACGAACCCGCCACTACTGTCAGGGATGGTGATCACGGGAGCCGAGGTCAACCTCTCCTTCAGCTCCAGAAAACACGCCTCACAGGCATCTGTCCAAGCGAAAGGCACGTCCTTCTGAGTCAACTGTGTCATAGGACGTGCAATCTGTGAAAATCCTCTGATGAACCGTCTGTAGTAACCTGCCAGTCCCAGGAAACTGCGAATCTCAGTGACTGAACGCGGTCTCTCCCACCTGAGCACTGCCTCGGCCTTGGCGGGGTCCACCGCCAGGTCGTTACCAGAGATCACATGACCCAAGAAGGTCACCTCCCTCAACCAGAACTCGCACTTGCTGTATTTGGCGTACAGCATGCGTCATCTCAGAGTGTCCAGAACCATCCGCAAGTGCTGTCCGTGCTGCGTCCGATCTCTAGAATAGATGAGTACATCATCTATGAAAACCACCACAAACTGGTCCAAGTACGGTCTAAACACCCGGTTCATCAGGTCCATGAAAGCAGCGGGGGCATTGGTCAGCCCAAACGGCATGACCAAAAACTCATAGTGTCCGTACCGGGTGCGGAAAGCTGTCTTGGAGACGTCGGTCTCCCTGATCCTCAACTGGTGGTATCCAGACCTCAAGTCTATCTTGGAAAACACTGTGGCACCCCGCAACTGGTCAAACAAATCGTCGATCCTCGGCAGCAGATATCTGTTCTTGATGGTGACCCTATTCAGCTGTCGGTAGTCCACACAAAGGCGTAGGGTCCCATCCTTCTTCTTCACAAACAGTACCGGGGCTCCCCAGGGAGACGCACTGGGCCTCACGAAACCTTTCTCCAAAAGGTCCTGCAACTGGGACTTGAGTTCTCGCAGCTCAAGCGGTGCCATTCTGTATGGTGCGGTGGAGATGGGGCTGGTCTCTGGTACTAGTGAGGTCTCAAACTTGATCTCGCGCTCGGGCGGTAGTCCTGGTAACTCGTCTGAAAACACGTCGGGGTACTCTCTGACCACCGGGATGCTCTGGAAGTCTACCACGGGGCTGGGCTCTGCCACCACACAAGCTAAGAAGCCCTCACATCCCTGGCTCAAAAGTCTCGCCGCCCGAAGTGCCGAAATGCACCTGAAACCTCCATCCACTGGCTGTCCGTGAAACTCGAAAGAAGGCAACTCCGGAATGGAGAAGACAATCTTCCTCTCAAAACAGTCCACCAAGGCGTGGTAAGCGGACAGCCAATCCATCCCCAGAATCACACCAAAGTCCTCCATCTGGATCATAATCAGGTCAACTGGCAGGCTATGTCCCCCGACGCTGACCCCGCAATCCGTGTACACCTCCTCAGCTACAAACAGCTGACCACTCGGACCTCTGATTACGAACGGATTCTCTAACAGTGTATAATCCTGGTCCAGACTAACTGCGAAACTGGCTACGACAAACGAGTGCGTAGCGCCGGAATCGAAAAGGGTGTAAACGAGTCTGCCAGAAACTGAAACCATACCTGCTACCACGGATCCCGAAGCTCTGGCATCCCTGTGTGTTAGGGCGTTGATACGCCCCTCAGCTCTAGGTGCGGACGAAGCAGCCACACTCTGCGTCGGACGGGTAGGTGCTGGCCGGTACCCTCCTCGCGACTGCTGTCCTCCTCCTCGTGCCTGGGAACCGCGGCCTCCTGCGCACCCTCCAGTGCTCTGCACGGGAAGTATCTGCTGACCTCCTGCCCTAGATGGGCAGTCCCTCCTGACGTGGCCCGGCTGGCCACACTGGTAACAGAGGGGAACCCAACTCCCGCCCTCAGTGAGTCCCTGCTGTCAACTAGGCGGGGGTCCGATGCTGGCGACTGGCCCCTGTCGAGGGCCCCCAAAGGCCACTGATGGCCCTGCAAAACGTGACGGCTCTCCTGCGAACGCCACGTGTCTCCTTTGAGTTCTCCTAACACGCCTAGTGTGGTGGTGAAAATCTCGTTCCACCATCAACTCCCCTGTCGTACGCTCGGAAGGGGGAGGAGGGGGTGGTGACGTGGGTGGAAGCTGAAATTCTTCTCGAACCACCTCTCGAATCAGTTGGACGAGGTCCGGAGACGATATGCTCAGGAGAAGAGGAGGGGTAGCATGTACTCCACGCCCGACACATCTGTCCCTCGAGCCCCGACCTCGGCCGCGCCCGCGCCCCACCCTCCTAGCTCCACGACGAGGCATCTCCTACAATGGAGACGCGAAACAAAACGAAAACGTCAAAATCGACGGTACCTAACGAAACTTCTAAGAGCTCAAGTCAGGAGATATGTTGTGGTGGCTACTCTAGCTATAAACATGCGAATTGGTTATTTTCCAGTCAGTTGATTCACTTCTCGAGACGACCTTGCTCTGATACCATCTTGTAACGACCCGGTTCCCGAGTCCCTACGAGACACGAGAACCGAACCGACTCGACTAATCCCAAGACCTAGTCGTCCAACGAGGAAGTAACCAAAAGAGCAGTAAAATAAACCACATTCAGCATGAATATAACTAACAGTAAGGAAGTACAGCAGTAAGGAAAGAAACTACTACAGTAGATACCACCACAACAGTAGAACAACATTTATCATATAACAAGAACTGCAGGTAAAGAAAGTACAGCGGAAACAAGAACTACTCACTATAACAGAAACAAAAGAGGTACAAAAGACTGTGGTAAACTCTACTGGACCCTACTCGGCCCAGCGTCCTCTGCAGCCACTGACCCTGGCTGCTCAACACCTGGTCCTGAAAAAGGTAACGAGTGTAACACGTCAGCAAAACGCTGAGTAGAGTGGCAAACTAACTAAAGACAACAGTAGAGTGTACAGTAGCTGTTATGTTCTATTACTTCCTTTATTCACATCTTTCAATTTTTCTCACTATTTTATTTATTTCTCATATCCTTTACTTGATCTCGAATGTTCCTCGTGGGAACGATCTTGATTGCAGTCTTTTCCAAAAGTAGAAGTAGCACGTGGTGCTCTCCTGGCCGGGAGAGTCCCCCGTGGTGATCCTACCCTCAGTCAACCACCCCAAAGTCACTGACAGACGTAACGGTGACTACGGCACGCGCGATAAACGCACAGGTAGCTAACCCGCACTGGCACGCGGTCAGTCGTTTCCGTTAACGGGTGCGCCCAAAGCACAGCACGGAACCAGGGCAGAGCCCTCTCAGTAATAGGGGTCTAACCCCTCCACAGTAACCAAACCGGGGCCTTGCCCCTCCACAGTCCGCGCACCCTCACCTGACTACCCTGGTTTGCCCTAGTGGGCCTAACAAGTCGGTAAAGGAGGCTAGCAGAACCCCGGGGCCCATGGGGTAGCTAGTACTCTCCTAACACTAGTAGCTCTCCTCGGTACTACGTACACGAGGGCCAGCAAGTCGGTACAGAGCGGCCAATCCTAACCCCAGGTCCCTGAGGTGGCTGGCCCCACTCTACACTAAACAGGTACAAGTACTTCCCTTGGTACTGCGTACCCAAGAGACAGTACAAACTACATCTCAGTTCCATTCCTTTTTCTTTCCAGGAGTTCCACTCCTAATTCCCTGTAGGGTTCCAGCTCTTTATCTCAGAACATCATATGTTTCACTTTCTAATTTCACGTTCTCACAATCCATGATCTCAATCATGTTTCTTTATTCATAACAGGCAACTGTTAATTCAATTTACAGGCAGCTTTATATTCCTTTCCATTTTCCAAGACTGTAGTATTATACATTCCACTAGTTTTTCCATCCTAGGATTCATGCCACATCCTAGGATCTAGCATACAACTAGTTTTCCAGCCCTAGGATTCATGCATCACCTAGGAGCTATCATTCCATACATTTCTCATTCCTAGGATTCATGCAATGTCCTAGATTCTAGTTATGGTTCCATACTTTAACAGATTTTAATAATAAACTTAAGCCACTCTACCAGGTACAACGGGAGTAATGGGGGCGTGATCGGGAGTCCCGCGTGCCTCCGCGACTCCCAAGACTGCAATTGAACGAGGTCCTATCACAAGGATCAAACACAAGGAGTGTCTCAAACAGTGTATAGCTACTGTAGACGGGTAGAGGAATTAATTCTGAAAAGAACGCAACTCGAATCGCGGAAAACGAAGCCCGAACGGCCCCTAAACGGGTCGAAAAAGACGATACTGTGCAAAATCAGACGTCTGGAACTTCTTCCAGACGTCTTAAAAAGTGGATCAGAGAATTACCTGTTCAGCGTGGTCTCCCAGACGTCCAGAAGTCTGCGGGGACATCTGGCCTATCTCCAAGACGTCCGATGGTAACCAAGGACGTCTGGAGGTCGCTCCCGCCGTCTGGTACAACAGCCAGACGTCTGATTCGCAAAGGATTGAGAAACACCTAGCCTGCGCACACCCAACTCCCTCCCTCAGTACGGTCAGTCAACAGGAAGGAAGAAGAAGGCGGAATACTCACTTTCAGACGTCTGTATGAGCTTCCAGACGTCTCCCTCGCCGTCTGGCTATCAACCCAGACGTCTGATTCTGGAAATTTTTCCAGAATTAGGGCACCACTCGGCCTCCGCTCGCGACGCCGCCCGCGTCGCACCTCGCGCACTAGCTGCTCAAACTGCAGCAGGTCCCTCTCCGCGTCGTTCCGCGCCCCCTGCACCCTCCGCCGGCCGGCCAAACCGCTCCGGCGAGCTCACCCTCACGACAGAGCTCCGCCTCACGACAGAGCTCCGCCCTCGCACGCCGCACCTCCTCCGCGCTCACTGCGGCCGCCGCTGCCGCCCTCGCGCTCGCTCTCGCGCACAGGAAGGAGAAGAGGAAGGGGACGGTGGAGACGACAGGAGGGGAGGCGTGGCCTTTTAAGGCCTCGCGAGGAGGAGGGAGAGAGTGCGCGGCAGGTCTGCAGCCGCAGAGAGAGAGAGGGAAAAAGAGAGAGAAAGAGAGGAATCGCGGGTCTGCGCGCACAGGCGCGCAGACGAATCTCTCGTGCGAAAAATAACTATTTTCCAGACGTCTGGAAACTATCCCAGGCGTCTGTTAAGACGTCTGGATGTGATCCCAGACGTCTGATCCGACGTCTGGGACACCTCCCAGACGTCTTAAAATACGTCTGGGGCACGCGTTCGTAACACCACTCTGTACCGACTTGCTGGCCCTCGCGTACGTAGTACCGAGGAGAGCTACTAGTGTAGGGAGGTACTAGCTATCCCACGGGCCCCGGGGTTCTGCTAGCCTCCCACACCGACTTGTTAGGCCCGCTGGGGCAAAACAGGGTAGTCAGGCGAGGGTGCACGGACTGTGGAGGGGCAAGGCCCCGGTTTGGTTACTGTGGAGGGGTTGGACCCCTGTTACTGAGAGGGCTCTGCCCTGTACTGGTTCCGTGCTATGCTTTGGGCGCACCCGTTAACGGAAACGACTGACCGCGTGCCAGTACGGGTTAGCTACCTATGCGTTTATCGCGCATGCCGTAGTCACCGTTACGTCTGTCAGTGACCTTGGGGTGGTTGACTGTGGGTAGGATCACCACGGGGGACTCTCCCGGCCAGGAGAGCACCACGTGCTACTTCTACTTTTTGGAAAAGACTGCAATCAAGATCGTTCCCACGAGGAACATTCGAGATCAAGTAAACGATCTGAGAAATAAATGAAATAGTGAGACAATTGAAAGATGTAAATAAAGAAAGTAATAGAACATAATAGCTACTGTACACTCTACTGTTGTCTTTGGTTTTAGTTGCCACTCTACTCAGCGTTTTGCTGACGTGTTACACTCGTTACCTTTTTCAGGACCAGGTGTTGAGCAGCCAGGGTCAGCGGCTGCAGAGGACGCTGGGCCGAGTAGGGTCCAGTAGAGTTACTTCTGTCTTTTGTACCTCTTTGTTCCCATTATAGTGAGTAGTTCTTGTTTCCGCTGTACTTTTCTTTACCTGCAGTTCATGTTATATGATAAATGTTGTTCTACTATTGTGGTGGTATATACTATAGTAGTTTCTTTCCTTACTGCTGTACTTTCTTACTGTTAGTTATATTCATGCTGAATGTGGTTTATTTTACTGCTCTTTTGGTTACTTCCTCGTTGGACAACTAGGTCTTGGGATTAGTCGAGTCGGTCCGGTTCTCGTGTCTCGTAGGGACTCGGGAACCGGGTCGTTACACCTAAGGCCTCTATAAATAGAGGGGAACCTTTGCAACACAAAAACACACTTAGAAACACCAAGATACACAAGAAACACTTTGTAATACACTTTCCACTCTCTTGTGTCCTAGCTAGCTCTTGCTCTCCAAGCTCAAGTTCCATTCTCTTGAGAGCATCAAGCTGTTGCGCACCCGCTTTCCCGCCGTAGTTCACGAGAGCGAAGTTGCGCCGTCGCGTGGCTCACGCACCGCGTCATCAACTCGACGCACTCCTTGCAAAGGGGAGTTTCCTAATTCCTATAGAAGCTAGGTTTAAAATTACTTTATTGGCTCTATAGGATTACTTGTTTATTTTATCTTTGTTATTTGGTTGGGTATTCGCTTTGCAAATTCCCGTCTCCTTCGCGAGACAAAATCCTTCTCGTGGAGAGAAGGGGTTGAGGTACGCTACCCTCGTCTAAGTAGCGTGGTTGTAATTGAGGTTGAATCACCCTCATTTTAAAGTGATTCGGTTTAGTGGATTTTGATTAACTTGGTTGATCGGAAAATCCTAACTCGAGAGGGTTAGGTGGTGGTTTTCACCCGGTTTGGGTTTCCACCTAAAAATACTTTGTGCCTTTTGTGTGATTGTTATTTTGTGAAGATTGTTTATTATTTATTTCCGCAATTATTACGTCATCCCTCCTGATAGGGCGAACCTTCAATTTATACTCAATTTAGAAATAAAACCCAAAATACAGTATGTATAAATTGGGAACTTTGCCCAATTTTTTTATACAGTAAATATAATTAATTTTATAAATTAATTGTACAATTATATAGTACTATATAAATACTTTATTATCATATAATTTAATTTTTAATTTTAATAATTTATGGCCCTCAAATCGAGGGCCAAAATCCCAAAATCATCACAGCTGCGCTGGAATTCCAACGCTGAGTCGTGTGCTGGATACCGCCACATCGTAAGTGGAGAAGCGCTCTGAGGCGGTTAAATGTTTTTTGTGTTTATGGCTATTCAGTCGTCAAGCGCCAGGCATGAGAAAACCTTATACCCCTTCTGCTGAGCATGTATGGCATATGTATGGCATGGTTCTATGATGTGATGGTGTGTGTGGTGTGGGCCGGGGTCTCGATGCTATGCGAGGGCTTGATTAAGCCAATTACTAAGCATGAAACACGATTAAGAGGCCTAATTAATGAATTATGACGGTTTTTAGTAGAGGTCTGGTCCCACCCGCCTCGGGTGCTATGTATCTCTCGAAAAGAGCTTCCCGCCAACCTTAAAATAATTTTTAAACTAAGTAAAGGCCTAATAAGGGAGGTTAAAGAAGAGAAAAGAGGAATTTGCCTAAGTGTTGAAGGTCGTAGGAATTACTTAAGAGTATGTAGCAGCTGAGTGTAGCAAAAGAGAGAACATAAGAGTAAAGCCTGAAAGAGGAGAGAACTGAGAAGAACTAAGTGTAGGAGAAGAATTAAGAAGAAAATGTACATATATATATATATATAAGTATATCGTAAATATTAAGTATATGTATAGTAAGTATACATAGTATAGAAGTGTTTGAGTTATATATGTACATAAATAACCATATAGCTATACTGATAGAATAAACTGTCACTGTAGATAGAATAAGTGTCGCTATAGGCCCTAGTTTAGATTCTGTACATAGTTTTTCTGAGGTTTAGCGGCATTTATATCTGTCGCTGTAGATATTATATATGTTACTGTATATGTTAGTATACTAAGTTAGGATAGTATAGTCTATATTATTACTTATTATTGTATATATATGTAAGTATTAGTATTATAAGTTATAAATAGATAATATATAGTATTTAATTATAGTGTTTGATGCTTGTATGTAATCAAGTGTTTGCAAGTATTTTAGTTAATTCTTTTGTATATAATTAAGCTATTATTTCATTCATTGATTAGTTATTAATTCATTCATTTATGATTATACATAAAATTGATCTTTTTGGAATTAAATAAGAATGTTGAACTTAGAAAGTGATATATATCAATAACTGCCACCCAGTAAATGATCTCGAATAAACCAGTAAAAATTATGTAATTAAATAAAATTGATGCGATAATGGTTTATATTTATGACATATACTACAATAACAACGATGATGATTTTTTATATGAGCCGTGATCGATCGCTTCATTACCTCCCAATAACCAACCCCTCTTTCCGAACCAACCAAAGAAAGATCCTCACCTACAAGGGCACCCTACTCGTCCATCTAGTCGGCCACCAAATCACCAACCAAGGCAATGTAAGCCTGCCTAGGCTGGTACATCCCATGTTTCCAAAATATATTTGCTCTAAAAAGAACCGTTGAATATATTTGCTGAAAAATAGCTTCAACTTAGATAGATTTATTGTTTGCCCAAAATAGTTGCAGCCGTCTACAAAAGCCTTATGATTTTTTTTTTTTCTGTGCATGGTATATCTATAGACCAGTAGGACGGAATCTAAAGTGATGTGATGCAAACACCACGTGATAAACCATCTGAATATTCTCCTATCGATACGATCCAAGTCAAAATTTCAGAATATGAAGAGTGTTTAGCAATTAGAGTGTCTTAAAGGAAGCATATCATGCCTTGTCAAGTTCGTTTATCTCATTAGAGCTTCATATGTCAATGTGGCAGCCCAATTACATCCAAGGAAATTCCTAGCAATCCTCAAGGTCTAAAGCCCAAAAAAAGCAAAACGGCCCAATTAGTCATTAGTCCCACTTCATGGTATTTATTATTAAGGAATCGGCGTATGCTGAATATATGATCTCAACCAAAGTGTATCCTGAGTTCTCTTAATTTGTACGATCAATTCTTTCTCGATCTAAAGGTAATTATAGTAAAAAAACAAAGCACCTAATCAAAGTGAAAAGCCATGCCATTAGTTAGTTACGATTCCAATAAAAAAAAAAAATGTATACATTGGACATAATTAATTACTCAACAGTGCGCCCACATGGGCTTGTCTATGTTCCGCCTACGCATTTATCATTCCACCGAAAAAGGTTATTAATTAGTTTCGACCAAGTTAGGCCTTTAAATCAAATTATATCCATATAATATATGAGTGCTTTAACTACCAGCGTCTGACCATTGCAACACCAAAGCAAAGGGTGTGGGGATTCCGGGTGACCTTAAGCCCACATCTGCAGCATCCATTGCGTGATATAATTAATTGTAGCTTTGTTCAACCACTATATCGTAGGAAACTTTTGACCACTTTGTCTTCCGAGGAAGGAAAGCATATCAAGGGTTATGTGGAATATAATAATTTATCCTATATTTGATAAGTTAATGATAAATTAATTTTAGAAGATGGGATAAATTTATCTTTATTCTTGTGAGACATTACCTCATCTATTTCTCTAATTATTTTTATTTATTTCATAATTTAATCCATATCATCTTTAAATATCAAAATCAATTATTTCATATTTATCTCTAAATTTCATCGCCTCAAAAATTTATCCCGTAAAACAAAGGAGGAGGAACCCATATTCCACAGCCCTTGTAGAGTTGTTGCCCGTATCATGCAGATCTACGTGGCTACACAACCCTGTTTCAGGAATAGGCGCATGTCGGACGTATTAATTTTCTAACAACTCCAACCCTTGTGAGTATTGGAGCAGAGGGTTTGGTTTGGCTCTACTTGTGAAAATTTTTCTAGTGGGTAGCTATAAGTAGTAATATCATGACTAGTGGTCATGTTCTTTTTCAGTTACACGTAATGAGAATTTCTTACTGGTAGAAGTCGATCGGCCCTGAAACCAAAGAGAAATGTAACCTCACATGAAGCTGTCACATTATCAATTCAACTGCCCAAATCGAACCACCATGCAAAATATCCCCACATCTAAAAATGAAGGAACGAAATGTCGATCAAGTTGCTGGGAATTTACCAAGAAAGTACCTTATGGCCTATCAGTAAACATACCATGTGTTGACCACCAATATATATAATGAAACATCGCGTAAGATTCATTCAATGGATTATTGCAGCTTGTATTATACATTTATATTTTTTGAGATCATCAATTATTATTTAAGTAATATTAAAACATAATATGTGAATTGATTTCACATAGTAGATGCTTACTGTGGCTAAAGCCACTGTTGGAGTGGTCCTTCCGATTCTTTTTTTATATATAAGTTTTCAGTGCGTGCACCGTGCACGCCTATCATTTCTCTTCTTATTTTTGTCTTTACTTCCTTGCCTCCCTACTCTTTCCTTTTTATGATTTTTTTTTTTTCCTTATTATTTAACATATATATTTATTTTAAATTTTATTTTTATCATAGATCTTCACATCTTATACTTTCTTATTAGAAATCGACGTCGAATATATTTCTATAAAAATATAAAATCATACATAATTAAATTAATATTTAATTAAATACATCAGATAATATATTTTAAAATGTATAATTAAAAATTATGATACCTAGATCTTGATTTCTAAAATAAATTCTTACATCATTTTTCCTAAAAAGCTTTCATCAATCAAAATTACAATAAAATTTTAATGTGATTTTAACTATTATGTTTCCACTGTCAGGCACGAGTTAAAAGCTAGTTGTTAGTAAATGCTGACGTATTTCATGAAATAAAAGGCATTGTAAAGAATTGAAAGGACGCTTACCTTCCCAATCGTGTTAAGTCGATCGCTTCCGTTCTTAACTTCCATGAAAGTGGAGGGCGATTTCTATCTCAACGCATTTAACGATCCCACGTTGGAAACCAAAATCATGCACATATACATTGAAAATCTAAAAGCTAGTTCAAATCGAGTTTAACTTAGGTTAGTAGAATAAAAATATGAGATAACTCAAGTTTATGTTTACTTGAAAAATCGAAATATATCGCCCATTGATGTTCATACAAAGAGTCGGCAAGCACATGTTTAACATACAAATGAGGTTTAAAAACAATAGAGATCCTCTTACGTGTAAAGTCAAGATTTCGCTTATTGTTTGATAATTAAGTAGACAATACATATCATTGTTTGTCATCATTTGGGGGCATCTATAATATTGGCTGCTCGTTCTACACTCACAATTTCTCTATTAATTAAGTATGGGCCTAGACATATGGCATCTTTAGGGTTACCTCCTTTGACCGACTAATTAATTAGGTTTTGGCCTAGTGAATTGCCTACTACTCATTTAGAGTTTAATCATAATTTAATTATTTTTATATCCAACGACTAATTAAATCTTCACCTAATTCTTCCTCAGCTTGTTGAGAATCTAATTATGGACTCTATTTCAAGATTCATCAAACGAAAACAAGGAATTAGCAAACCTAGCATTTGGATTTTAGAAAGGAAAAAATTAACAAGACCGTTTGGCATTTGGCAAAAGAATGAATACCATGTATGACGAAGAAGAAATCAAAAAGGCAATTTTCTCTAACCAATCTTTGAAATCCCAAAGCCCGGATGGCCTTCCCATTAGTTTTTCCAATCATGTTGGGAAGTAATAAAAAATGACGTCATTGAATTTGAACTAGGTTATTTTAACAATGTTAAGATACGAGATAACTGAAACCATAATTTTATTACATTAATATCAAATCATCCAACCCCTTCGAAAACAAAACTCACGGACCAATTAGCTTGGCATCTATACGAAATAGTGGCAAAAACTTTAACGGATACGTTAGAAGCTACTCTATTGAGATCATTTTCGGTTCACAATCAGCTTTTCTTCAGCGTCTACATATTGCAAATGGTATAAATATAGCCAATGATATTTTACATCATGTAAGGAAGAGTAATAATATATATAGGAAGCTTTTGAAGTTAAATTCCACACCACCCTAATCTATAAAAGGGACACGTACGATACAAATCGCACCCTCGTTCCAGAGTTGCGATGCACGTGTTGCATATGCTCCTAAAGTGGTTGCTGCGAGCACAATGGTACAGGAGCACACATGACATGACGAAGGCGATAAAGCACACAGCATACAATTTGCAAAGCACACAGCACACATCTCCTGCAGTTCCCTCATCAACGAAGGTGGTAGGCTCGGTCGAGTGGGAGGGGGACGGCAAAGGGCACGACGTTGCGGGGCTGTACCCACAAAGTTGGAGGTTACCGACGAAAGAAGTGGAGTTGAACCACTCCACGAGGACTAGGGTGACTGGGCTGAGGAGGTCGTTGTCGAAGACGTTGAAGGAGGTGAGGTTCCTCAACCCTGCGATGCACATCGGTACCCCCCTATGGCGTCATTACCCTCGAGGCCCAACTCCACCATCGACATCAGGTTGGAGAGCGAGGCCGGTGGTCAGCACCTGGAGGGTTCGAAGATTACTTAGGGGAGTGGGTATGGTCTTGGAGATTACTTGGGATGTGGTGGAGAGAGAGGAAGGTGAGGGAAGGGGATCGGGAGAGGAGGGTCGTGGGGATGGGTCCAGAGAGGCAGTTGCAGGAGAGGTAGAGGAGGCTAGTGGAGTTGCCGCCGAGGTTGAGGGACTAGAGGAGGGGGTAGGAGGAGAGGGAGGAGGGGATGGAGTGCGAGAGGGAGTTGCCACCGAGGTTGAGGGACTAGAGGAGGGGGCAGGAGGGGAGGGAGGAGGGGACAGAGCCGAAGAGGCGATTGTTGAAGAGGTAGAGGTGTCCCCTGAGGCTAGAGAGGAGGCCGAGGGAGGAGGGGACTCTGCCCTCAAGGTAGTTGTTGCTCGTGTGTGTCATGTGCTCTGCATTGTGTATGGGCCTTGTGCTCTTCATCTTGTATGTACCATGTTCGTGACCTGTGTTTGTAATATGTCATACATATGTCTTGTGTGTTAATTATGTGATAATATATTTGTCATGTATTTTGTCATTAACTATCATATATGTCATATGTTATCGTAAATCACACACACACACATATATATATATATGTAATTTACCTTTATGGGTAATTTGTAGGTGATATCTATAGTATGTATTATCTTTTTAGTTAATAATATACTATCACTGTATCTACTATTTATGTAAAATTAATTCTTATCATGTTTGAAAATCATATTACTCATTGATTATACTTCAATTGACACACCCTCTTTCCCGATACATCATCTGTAACCAAAAAAAGTAACTATTATCAGACGGATACATTCAAAGCAAGCCGCTGTCTCATCTCACGAACCACCCCCCCCCCCGGAAAGAAAATAATCAAGGCTTCGGACTCCATCAATTGCTCCATCTCAAATCACTTGCCGGCAGAGTTATCCTTTAGCCATCGCTTTATCTTCTGATCACAAACAAGAAACTGAAATCAAATTTGTACGGTTATATCACAAATATTAATTATTGGATTAAACAAAAAAAAAGCATCAGGCTCTGAGCAATCCGCTTTTTTAACATTTTTCTATCGGAGTCCTTTATGAGACGAGCTCGTATTCCTTGGCCTCTTATCTCCCATCCAATCGTTGCGATCTTGCCAGCAATGCAGTATGACATACAGGATGACGTACGATCACCCTAGACAAATAAACTAATGCTGAGAGGTAGGAAAACGTAGGGCAACGTAAACAATGATACGGGATATTATTTTTATATTTTATATAAAATTAAGAATGTCAGTACACTTGATAATTTATATTTAATATTAAAAATAAAATAATATAAGATTTATTACATGTTAATTTTTATTATATTTTAAAAAATTGCAATATCATTTTAACCTAGAAATTATACAAGTGATAAAAAATTTTATAACGATGGTAAATTATTGTAAGGTATCTTTGCATTGAGATTACATCGATGATAAATTATTCTAATAGTAATTTCATATGTTCAAAGTGATTTTACATCCATATAAAGTGATTTTGACCTATGAGTTTAGAGTTTAGAGTTTAAGTTTATGGAAAGTGATTTTTCACTTGAAATGTGATTTTTCATCTTAGGGTTTAGGATCTAGGATTTAGGGAAGCTAAACCATAAACACTAAAGATTAAATCCTAAACACTAAGATAAAAAATCACCTTTCAAGGGTAAAATCACTTGTCATACGTGAAGAAACACTTGAAATTTAATTTTGTACCTTACAAAAAAATATTACACCGGTGTAAAGTAGTTTAAAGTCAAGTGCAATCTTACTTTGCACCCATGTAAAAAAATATTGCACCCATGCAAAAAATATTATACTCTTACAAAAAAATATTGCACAGGTATAAAGTAATTCAAAGTAAGATTGCATCGATATAATCTTACTTTTCACCCATACAGAACCTTTTTGAAGGTGTAAAGTAATTTTACATAACCACTCACCTTTACGAAAGTGATTTGTTGTTAGTTTCAACAGTGGCGGACCTCACCACATGTCAACACCTTTTCTGCATAAAAAGAAGGGAGGGATCATATTTATAGCTATACGTTAACTTTTATGTCAACTTTTACATTTCCCAACTCACTTCCAAAACTAAAATTTACCATCACCATATTCATCCTAAAAATGGAGGAAAATAAAAAGAACTTAGAGGATTCTACTGAAGTAAAAAGAGAAATTACAACATAATTAATTACAATTAAGGAATAATATAATAAGCAAATAAAACTTATCACCATCGATTAACTAATCCACCTAAACGATAGATGCATGTAAACACGGAGCAAGCAATCACATCCACAGGGGTCGACAACAAAAAGTTTGGAAACGACGAGCACACCCATATAAAATTCTCCAACGCAATCAGTCCACCCTGCAACCAACATCTTAATTAAGCAAAGAATATTACCAAGTTGAAGAAGCACATGAATGGAAGCCATGAAAAAAACATATGAACATACATGGAAGTGTAATCCTGAGAAGAAAATAAATAGAGAGCAAGGGAAGCACACAAATGAAAACAACCTAAAAGTACATGAGGGTACATGCATACATAGAGGTGTAATCCAGGAAAGAAAATTAATGAAGGGCAAGGGAAGCACAAGTAGTCTAAAAAACACACGGGTGTAAACCTTGGAAAAACACACGAACTGCTCGACAAGCCCCACTGCCTCAAACACCACCATCTGCGGGCTATAGTCCCTCGTCCCGATCCACACACTCTCCATCGGCAGCCCCTTGCCGTACTCACTC
The DNA here is from genome assembly GCA_037157565.1 of Thalassia testudinum. Classification (NCBI taxonomy): domain Eukaryota; kingdom Viridiplantae; phylum Streptophyta; class Magnoliopsida; order Alismatales; family Hydrocharitaceae; genus Thalassia; species Thalassia testudinum. The sequence goes on from JAZHRO010000036.1 coordinate 143,930,685, forward strand.
GACACCACTGGGTGGTGGAGCTCCGAGGAGTCCCTGGTCCTCTTATGGTATAGGAACGCCACCGAGGTCCCTGATGGGGAGGAGACGCTCGACATGGAGGTGATGTAGTCGATGACGGCGAGACGGACACGGTGGGAGCCGCCCGCAGTGGCCTCAGTGAGGGCCTTACAGAACTCGACGATGACCACGACAGGGGAGGAGATGGGAAAGGGGAGGGGGACATCGATGACGTGAGTGCCAACCTCTTCAAAATCTTGGAAATATGGCTACAGAAAAGCAATAACTGTAAAGTCGCATTACGACATAATGTGACATTAGATATCACCAAATGGAGAAGAGATATGAGGGACACTGACCTCTTCAAAAGTCTCCCCTTTGGATCTCAACAAAACAAGGAAAGCACTGATTAGAGCCTCATCCGCTTCCCTCAACAAAAGATCCAACGCAGCCTTTGCATCGTCCTCGAAAAGATTGTTCCCATCGATTAACACCTCAATCACTTGCCCACCACGTAAAGGACCCAAATTTCAAATCACAAAAAAACCAAAACCCATCCTTTCCCCACGAACCAACATAGGTACAGCAAGTCACCTCCTTAAAGGACCCAAAAGACGATCTCTTTCTAACACCAGTACTTTCCTAAAGCTGCAGTTGTTGAAGGGAGCCACGGAGGGGTTCTGGTGGGAGAACTCCTTGCCGATCTCCGAGAGGGTTATCATTGTAGAAGCCGTGGAGGTAATGGTGGTGGCATTGGGCGAGCTACAGGCACAAGCACATTACTCCTTGGAAAAAGTCACTGACAGCACATTTACTTCCATGAAGAACCATTTAAAATGTCATGTGTTAATCACATGAGGAATGAGTAATCCTCACATGAAGACATTATCGAAATACACAGCACGCGAAATAGTGTGAACAACAACACATTCATGCATCGAAAAATGAAAGGCGTAGAAAATTACTTGGGAACTGACATTGTTTATCCATTTTTCTATAAGAGAATATAGTAAGAATGCTACATGATAACTTAATTTTCCTATAGCATATCAAAGAATTAATTTATAGTTTCACATCTTAAGTAACTACTCAATATTGTTCAATAGAGTGCCGCATGATACTACGTACAATACCTAAACCAGCCAGGCCTAAGGCAAGGATGCCTACCATTCCTCTTCCTGTGTCTAGTGTAGGTGCTGAGCTATTAAGTAGAATGCAATGTTAAACTAGGATTATTGAGCAGCGTAAGATTAGCTCCTGGTGCCCCAACTTTAAACCTGATATGTTGATGACACTCTTATTTACGAGAAAAAGCATCCATAAAAGAGGAAAAACTAATTAAGATTTATACTATGAAGTATCTGAGTAGAATGTCGACTTTCATAAATCATCTGCTCTATTTACACATTTAAATCTAGTAGAGACAATATTAAAAATATTTTTGGACATAAGAAACAAGCTTAACAAATATCTGTACCTTGGAGCCCCTAATTGGTAGCAAAGGATACGAGAGTATAATTGGTTATAAAATTTTGAACAAGATAGAAAAGACTTTACATAGATAGACATTGAATTCCTTGTCTCAAGATGGAAGAGACCAGTCCTGATCACCGCCATTCTATGCCTATATACGTCATGTCCACCTGTATTGTTCCAAACAAAATGCAAAAAGAAAAATTAAAGACAATTCTTTCGGTTGGCGGATTGATGGTAACTCTGAAAGCTTTTCTTAATAATATTATCCAGAAGACTCTTGGTAACCATAATTTCATATGTACTACGTACATGCATGCTATAGAGGAAGCCAGATGTAAGAGAGTGTTTGAGAATTATTAAGATGGTGTTGATAAAGTTGCCAGACATGCTCTCAATCTATTTAATTTCTAGAAAATTTGTAATTGGAATAGACGTTTGGGGGCAGGCAGGAACTATCTAACGGCATCCAGGCATTATTTGAATTCTCCTATCTAAGGCGCCGATGCTCAAGCAACAGGATGGATGATATTGTACGTCTCTTTTATTATGAGAATAGTTGGAATTGGCCATTAAAGACTGATGGAACACTTTCCACCCAACGCCTTTGGATGAATCTCCATTCGCACAAACAACGATTGAAAATTTAGGATGTCATCTGACCAAAAAGTCATATTTCTAAATGAACGTGTTGTACTTGGCTCGCGGCAAGAGATCTACGCCCTACCAGATCCCGTTTGACTCAATGGCAAATAGACATTCCCATAACTTACCTTCTTTGTGAAAAGAATGAGCACCACACACACCACCACCCCCCCCCCCCCTCCTTCAATGCAACTGTTAAAGATTTCTCTAGATCATGCTTGACAGCGATTTGACACCTATAGAAGGAGAGGAATCATCAGCCTCACTCCCCCTCTTTTGTTGTTGCAAACAATATCATCAAAAATATATCTATTTTAACAGCCTAGGTGAGTGCCTACCACTTAGATTGAATTATCATAAGGGGTTTTTCCTTGTTTTGGCCTTGATTTTGAGTAAATATACTTACCTTTTTACTTAAAAAAAAAAAAAAAATTCTTATGTCGAGAAAGGCACTCTCAGCTGGATAACAAGATGACTTTATTTGAGACGACAAAGCTCATTTCGTCACTTAGATGGGACCTCTTAAAGAAGGGGTAGAGGCTTGGCCTTTGTTCCTGGGAGGATATTCAAGTTTGCGCCTATACCAATTGGGCCCACCGGTTTACCATCAATCCCAACTCCATTTGGAGTTTATGGATGAACAAGCATTACGGAGACTACCTGACCGACTAAAGAAAGCGAGTGCCCTCCTCAATGCAAGGGAGGGTAACATTGCCCCCCTTCTGTAGGCATAATCTTTGATCCTGACCTACCATGCCTGATGGTTCCCTCTCCTCTTCGTATATTTGGGATACCATTGGCTAGCAGAGAGAAATTGCTCACCAATAAAAGGCTTAGAGAATGGGGGATCCCAATCAATGCCAGTTGTCACTTCTGTCACCAGGGGGATGAAACCCACGAACATCTCTTCTTCGGTTGTCCTTACTCCTCCATTGTTTGCAATTGATGTCTAGAGGACTTTCTTTCCCAACATCCTGGTACATTATGACTCTCTCTAGGTGTGGTCTCGTGTAAGGAGCCCCACTGGACCTGACCTTTTATGAAAATTATGTTCTGCATCGATTTTGTATCTCTAAAAGGAGAAGAATGGAAGGAGGCAAGCTGATACCCAGGCCAACTTGCATTTTAGCAAAGGCTATATCATTTTTGAGAGCATGATGTAAAAATCATATAATAGGTGTAGGTCCCAACTTGGGCTGTTGTATTGCTGTTTGTACATACCTTGGGTCGGTTGGCAACTTTTAAGTAATGCATTATCTACTTACTCAAGAAAACAAATGATGGAGAAGTCGGATGGATGGCGTCCTACCGGTCGAAACAGGTGATCCCATGGTCGCTAAACCCTCTACCTTTTTGCAGGAAGAATCAAAGAGAGAGTAAGTAGCCTCTATTTTATTTTCTTTCTCATGTTTTTGTCGATAAATAAATCACTTTGAAAAATAATTTTGAAGTATTTTATGATTTTATATTAATATAAAATGATTATAAAGTAATTTCACGTTAGTTTAAAATAATTTTAAATAAATTTACATCAACCTAAGATAGTTTACATCTCCTTACATAATAAAATACTGGCAACTCTTAAATTTTCATACCTATGTCCATAATTTTAATACTATCTTGATATTTAACTAAAATAAACATAAACTTAGGTCTATTATAATATATTCTTTCGAGACATTTGATTTTAACTTTACGTTTTGACCAAACATAAGGTGTTAAGATCAAACATCTTAAAATATATATATATATATATATATATATATATATATATATATATATATATATATATATATATATATATATATATATAAGTAAATTTTTATTTGATTAAACTTTTAAATTTATAATATCACCATTATTTTACCTAAACCTCGAAAACAGTTGTTTTTTCCTTGGCGGGTATTCTTGTTTCTTTTTTTTTTTTTTTCATCATATGCACGTTTTTGTTGTCAAAAGAATCAAGGAAGATTAATTTGACATGGGTGAACCATGGCCTATACAAATTATTACTAAAAATCGTAGGATCTCACTAAACAATCTGGTAGTCGTATATACCCAGGGGTCGTAATACATTGGCACGTATCTATCTGTGGCTTTTAGTTTGACGTAAGTAATCTAGGTACATTCGAATTGTATGTGCAAGTGGTAATTTTGCGCTAATAAATCTCTTCATTTTTATTCTATCAAGCAAAAATGGATTACGACGAGCTCAAGTTTTTTCGACAACTCAAATGTAAAATACCTTTATCGATCATTAGTATGGTCTCCAAGTTTATCTTGTTGCTATTTTATTGTATTTGAGCATGGGGTTATCTATTTTTGGAAGGTCTTTCGGTTTTCAATAAGAGGTATTTTATTTTCTTTAACTTTTATTAATTATTTATTTATTTTCTTGTTTCTCTAAGTTTTATCTTCCTAGTTTTTATTGGACATAACCTCCCTTCTCGAGAACATTTAGAGTTTTCTTTTCCTCTCTCTTCCCTTTGGAATGTGTCCTTTATATTAGATACTTTTCCCTTTTTTCAATAAAATATATTTCCCTTTAAAAAAAAAAAAATGCAAATCTTCCTTCCCTAAAGGGAGGAAAGAGGAAACGTAAAATGATACCTTATCCTAACACAGCTATCATCTAATTAGAAAATGTATGGTTGGGATTTATACAATGAATTTCGGGGTCAATAGATGATTTATTCCAATTGAATGAGTGAAGACAACGTATGAAAAAGATCGTCTAATCATAAGAATTTTAGTTTAATTTACATTGATTCAACCAAATTTAATCAAATTAAATTAAGATTTAACAAAAGATCATTGTCGATGTATGTATGGTAGAAAAAGTTATTTTATAACTTTATAATTATATTAAAATTAATATATTTTTATTAAATACTAAACAGAATCAAAATTGAAACTCTAATCTCAAAAAATATATAAGTATTTAAATATTTGTTTCAAGTTCTAACTTTATATGTATTCTTTTTTAATATTTTAATTCTTAAAAGAATGGTTAACCAAATCAACCGAACTTGATTTTACTGGTTAACATTAATTTTAACTATCATCACTTGAATCGTTAAATCCAACCTGTAAAGTATCAATTTTAAATTCGATTGAAATTTTAAGACATTGGTCCATAACAAATATCTCAACAACTAAACATAATCCTTGAGAATATCACCTCAACTCAGGTATCATTTTCTTTTACCTCGACCGAGCTTAATCTACTAAACCCAATTGAGCTTTAGCCATTTTTTCGATGGATTCAGTTCCTGGAAACGAGATGGGACAATGGTTTCTCCTAATGGGCCCATTGGATGGCATCAAGCCCTTACATTGGAGCCCAACGTGGTAGCAAACCATCTTCTAGAGCCTAATTAATGTATCTCTTGGACCCATATAATGATAATCTCCCACCTAAATACCACCGCGGCTTGACCTACTAGCTTATGGGCTAGGTTCAACCATAATTTTCTTTGCGGTTCACGGCGAACCGATAAATCATCTCCGAGCCACCATATTCCACAAGCTAGATCAGATGGAATGTCAAACCAGTGCAAGAAAATCATCCCACAAGAGTTTCGAGAGCTTTGGATTCTTTAGCTTCTTCTAAGGTAAGAGAATAAAGGGGTTTTAACACACACACACACACATATATATATATATACCCTTACTAATATACGTAAACACGTCCTTGTCTCCACTGAACTTATATATATATATATATATATGTTTTCATACCTTAAATTAAATAATAAACATCTTCTTATATTTCATTTTCTTTTTTTTTTTTTGCAACCTAACCTCCGCACAACACCACCCCCACCACTCGACATTTCATCCATCCATCCCTTAGTCCCACCTCCTCCTCCACAACGCCATCCTCGCCACCAGGTTCCGATGGCGGCCTCTCCATCCACAACGCCATCCTCTCCACCAAATTCCTCTCTCTCCTCGTGTGCCACCTCTGCTCCCTCTCACCCCACCCCTCCTCTGTCCGCCTCTATGATTCCTGCGACATCGTTGTCAGCTCTGACATCGACGATGTCCTCGTCTTTATGCTCTTCTCCTCCCCGCCACCGCCCTCTCCCTCCCTTCTTTGTTGCGGACGACAGCCCCTTGTTCCTCTCCAACCACCACCACCTCCTCATCTAAGGAGACCCACCCACTAACCCCACTTTGTGGAAAGAGGTGGAGGTGGAGGAGGGGGACCAAAAAAGGTGGGTTCGAGGAGAGGGTGGTGGGTCGAGAAGGGGCGGAGGTGGAGGAGGAGCAGGTTGGTGGGGAGGGGTTAAAAAAGGGGAAGAAAAAAAATGAAGGGAGACTGATATAATAAAAATATATTAATTATTTAATTTGAAAGACATGAAAATATGCTAATGGATATTTTACGTGAGTATATAAATAATTATAAATGTAGTAGGTATTATTTATACGTATTTACGTATTTTACCAGGAAAAGAATAAAAAGTGCAACGATAGGAGCACTGGGAAATGGCGTCATTTTTTCTCTCATCCGTTGTCCCAATACATTTTGGAATGCTAGTCGGTTTTGTGTGGTCCGTTTGGACCATGTTTGCAGGCCCATCCATGTTATTTTTATGGGCCCAATAGCATCTCAAAAAACTCGGAGACCGCGGTCCACCAAGCAAAAGATAAACGCCGATCCCCCCACGGCCCACCCCCCCGCAAAACGCCCTTGAGTCCGAGATTTTGCCGCCAATAGTCCTAGACAGTATTTGTAGATGGACCATTTAAATATGGGCGCTTTCTGGAAATAATAGTTGGTGAGACTTTTGAGGAATACTTTGTTTAAGAAGAAGGCAACTTGGTTAGTTTATGCAGAGATATTCTCGTCGCCTAGTGGGATTGCAGAACCCTCATGTCCATTGCCCAAGCATATATGCATGGACTTTCTTTCATCCTTGTCGTTCTCTTCACACACCCCATCTAATTCATCTCCTTCCATATAAGGGAAATAGACGATGATCAAGTTAGGGATGTCTATCGAGTTCCTGCCAATTCAGGCTCGAGCTCAGGAAGCCCAAGCCGACTCAAGCGCGGTTCAGACTTGAGCCTAAGCTTCCAAGGCCCACGCCTAGACTGATATAAACAAAATATTAATATTTGATAGAAATAAAGTATACTTAATAAATAAAATATAGAAAATAAATAAATTCCATTAAATGAATTAAACATAATTTATGATATATCAAATGTCAAACAATGCACTCAATAAAAATATCATTACACATCATATCATAAGTATAATGTAGTTATAATCACAATTTAACCACATCTCTTATTGATCTTTCATAAGTATAACGTGAGGATCATAATATGAAAATAAGAAAAAAGGGTTGACCAAATTTATAAATTAAAATTTTAATAATCTAAATGGATATACTCTTTGAAGGGAAGGAAGGGGAGGGTTTCTTTTTTTCTTTTTTTTTTTTTTTTGAGGTGGAAAGTAGGGTTTAGAAATATTATATTGATATCCCTATGCTATTGTATATTTATTTAATACATATAATGTATTTTTATTGATGACGTAGAAGAGGAAGGAAGGCAAAATGGGATATGAGGGTTTTAGGAAACTTTTATGTATGTCTTTATACTTGTGTGCATATGTGTGTGCGTATGTATAATTCTTTTATCGAACTTGAGTCCTTGTCAAGTTGTGCGTAGTTTGGTTCAAAATTGATTTGATAGTTTATTGAGTCTAACTTTTTATTCAAACTCACCTCAATGGCTTATTGAGTTTTGACCCTTATCGAGTCACTCCTATGCCAAACCTAGGAAAGAATAAGCTCTTTTGACAACCCTAAGTAAAGCTCTCCCAACTGCAGCATGCATAAGAACTCCACCCAACCACCTGACTTATTGAGATAAGTAAAGAATAATTGGATCAAGTAACAGCATTTCGTTTATTTGGGCATGGCTCTCTAATTGCCAACATGGTAAAACATGCCCACTTGATATTCCCCAAATAATTTCAATGCCTTTCGGTTGGGAGCTTGTTCTCCAATGTGTGGAGTTGGAATCTCTAATCTATGAGTTGTGAAATGTGGATCAGATCAAAAGCACAGCAAATGAGACCTGCGGGTACTCCTTTCGATAGCAATGCAAAAGGTCCTTGGAACAAATGACGTTGGGAATGTCAAACGAGTCTGAGTTACTCAATACTTACCACTGCGGATATTATGTAATAGGATGCTAAGTTATTTTACTCTTATTCGTACTCCATTTCAGATTTTTCTCAATCTTAATTCTTTCTCTCAATCTAAACCATCGGATCTCCTAAATTTCACATAACATACACTAAAAAATGGGGAAGTATGTAATTTGTGGCATTCTGTAGTCGTGGCAGCATTATTTTGAAATTCAAAAACTATGCCATGCTTTCCCGTATTTGTGTATTATCAAACCCTACCCACCTTCTAAATCCACCTCCATCAAAAATGGGTGGCAACATGCTTTCTCCGGCCACCGACCTTCGCCATCGTGTCCAACCTCCATCTATCAATCTCCCCTACACCACATTTAGTAATTGAGCCCCACCATTGTGTCTTATCACGATCAAGCCAACAAGCTCTGACATCGCATCATGTCCCATCATCCAACCATCAAATTCGAACACCATGTTAAGGCCTGTTACAGTTTATGTATTTAGCATATGATGTATTTGTAGTCTATGATATATTTTGTATTTTTTGAAAATTATTGAGGGTATAGTTGTAAAATAACAAGTCAGATTTGTTCATAAATAGAGTGGTGTTGCTCACTGATCTGAATTAGTTAAAGCAGTTATTTCCTCCAACAAACTTCTTTAGCATGGTATTAGATGACCAGATGAGAGATTTCGAGGCTCTCCAATTTGTCTCCATTCACTTCTCTCCATCGATCCTGATACTCATCACTCTGCTTCGTCAGATTTGAGTGTCCTTCTTACTGCAGATTGTGTTCTTTGTCAAATTCATTCTTGTAGCAATCTTATCTCTCTGGAACAACGAGAGATCTGATTTGATTCAAGTGCTACCATTCTTGCTCACATTTCTATTCAGAGTTTGTGTTGATTAAACATGGCCGAAGATAGTTCTGTTGTTTTGGGTCTGAAGGATTCTGGTTCGAATTCATCTTCTACGCTAGCAATTTCTACAAATATATAGCACAACATTCCTTACAAGTTAAAATCTCACAACTATGTGTTGTGGCGTGCTCAATTTACCCTTTTGTTGTTTGCTTATGGTTTGAATGGGTTTGTTGATGGATCTATCACCCCTCTACCTCGATTGGTCAAGAATAGCACTTTAGATGTTGATAAACCAAATGAGGAATATGATGTGTGGCATAGGAAAGATAAACTTGTCTTGAGTTGGTTAATTTCCTCGATCTCTGAGGAAATCTATTCCTAGATCTTAGATTTGACCTTGGCAAGAGCTATATGGCTATTTCTTGAGAATTACTTTGCAACACAAACCAAAGCTCATATATTTTAGTATAAATCCAAATTAAGTTCCCTAAAAAAGGGTGATATGAGCATATCATATTTTGTGAATCGTGCACGAGTTATCTCTGTCAACTTAGCTACAGCAGGCAAAGCTATTGATTCAGATGATCTTTTGCTTGCAATTTTAAATGGCTAAGGTTCTGATTATGATTCAGTTGCTGAATATTTGATTAGCTGAGCTGGCTCTATCTCATATGAAGAAGTTGCAGGCCTTCTCTTATCCCATGAACAAAGGCTATTGAGGAACACTATTTCATCAGATATTTCTGTTAATCAGACCTCTGTGCAGCAAAATAACAGCAGTTCAAGTAATCGAGGGGGCCGAAGAGGTGACCGCTTTAGAGGAGGACATCGCGTTGGTCGCTCCTACAGAAGGAGAGGTCATAACAATGTACCATTTTTCAATAATAATATTAATAGAACTGGTGGTTTCAGGCCTTCTTCAGTTGCAGGTGTTTAATGACAAATATGCGATCGATTTAATCATTCGGCTACCACCTGTTATCAGGGCTACAATCACGCGGTCCCACCTCAAGTGCAATTCACTGAATCTGCCATGTTACACCGATTCTGGAGCTTCCCACCATGTTACTAACTCATTGAGTAACTTAGATCTTGCCTCTGAATACTCTAGGCAACTGAAGTTCAGTTTGGAAATGGTGATCGTGAGCCTATATCCCATACTGGTATGAAATCCATGGCCTTAAATGATAGAGTATTTTACTTACGCAATGTGCTGTGTGTTCCCAAAGTTTGCAACAATTTATTATCAATTCAAAAATTTGCTAAGGACAACTCTTGTTATTTTAAGCTACATGCTAACTTCTGTGTTGTGAAGGACGAGACCACCAGCAAGCTCCTTTTCCAAGGCAAGGTTAGTAACAGTCTCTATGAAGTGCTGCTCCCCTCCAAAATGTCCACTGTTAACTATTCTACAAATTTCAAATCACAGGTGCATTCCTTTCATAAAGTTTCTAAACAATCTCTCTCATTGTGGCATAAACGACTGAGCCATGCTTCTACTCACACCATTAAAAACATTCTATGTATAAGTGGCTTTTCAATTGCTGATGATGTCAATAAAGAGTTGTGTGAAGCTTGCATAAAAGGAAAAATGCATAGGCTACACTTGTATCCCACTGTTTCAGTCAATAATAAAGATTTTGATTTGGTTTTCACTGATGTCTGGACTTCTCCAATTCTTAGTTTTGATGGTTCATGATATATGCTCACAATTATTGATGATTATACCAAATATATGTGGATTTATACAATGGCCAGCAAATCTGATGTCTACTAATTATTCTTACAATTTTTTAAGTATGTTCAAACACATTACCATAGTGCCATAAGAGCAATTCATTCAGATTGGGGAGGGGAGTACCATAAACTCTCCCAATGGCTCAAATCTCAAGGGGTTTGTCACAGGGTCTCTGCACCCTATACTCCTGAGCAAAATGGTTGTGCAGAGAGAAAGAATAGACACATTACTGAAATAGCTCGTGCACATCTTCATTATGCTAGTATTCCACTAAGATTTTGGCCTCTTTCTTTTCATACAGCTGCACAAATTATTAATATTCTACCTACAAAAACAACATATGGGCAATCTCCTTATGCTTTACTTCATGAAACTCTTCCTGATTATAAGTTTATGAGAGTCTTTGACTGTCTTTGCTAGCCGTTCCTCAAACCATACATGAGGCATAAACTTGAGCCATGCTCTACTAAGCATATTTTCTTAGGCTATAGCTCAATGCATAAGGCATATCGATGTTTTAACCCTCTCACCAACAAGTTTATCATAGCTCGTCATGTGCTATTTGATGAAAATGTTCTTCCATTCAAACAACTATGCAGTTCACCAACTACTCAAAAATTTAATGTCTCCACTCCTATTGTATTACCACCTATTCCACCTAACATTGCTGTTGTTCCTTCCTTGACATTTAATCAAGCACCACCACAAGTTATGAATAATTCCTTACCATCAGCTACACAAAATAGTCCCTCAGCCCATATTCCTTCTACACCTATCCAAAGTTTACCATGTGAACCATCACAAACTTTTGTTATGCAACAAAATTCATCTCATTCTTATGATGTTCCTACACTTGTTGCTGAAACAACAAATGTTGTACGTCAACCAATGTCTATTTCTTCTGGTATTCATCTAGCTACCACAGCTGTAGTACCTGCTTCACGCACACATAACATGACTACAAGAAGTATGAGAGGGATTGTTAAGAAAAAGGTGTATACAAGTACTCTTTACCCCTTGCCTAAGGAGACTCTATCTAAAACATCTAAAGTAGAGCCCACCTATTATACTGAAGCCTCCAAACATTTAGTCTGGAATAAGGTAATGGCTGAGGAGATTGATACCTTATTAAAGAATAAAACATGGGTTCTTGTACCTCAGCACAAGTCTATGAACATACATGGAAATAAATGGGTGTATCGCATTAAAAAAAGCAGGATGGATCAATTGAGTGCTATAAAGCTTGATTAGTTGCCAAAGGATCCCATCAATCTCAAGGTGTTGATTATTTTGGCACATTTAGTCCAGTGGTGAAAGCTACTACTGTTGTTTACTTCTTGCTCTTGCAGCCTCTAAAGGATGGTTTATGAAGCAATTAGATATTCAGAATGCATTTCTCCATGGGGATCTTGAAGAGAAGGTCTTTATGCAACAACCCCAAGGTTTTATTCACCTGTATTATCTAGATCATGTTTGTGAGTTAAAGAGGTCTCTTTATGGCTTGAAACAAGCCCCACGAGCATGGTATCACAAGCTTAGCACTTTTTTGTTTGAGAATGGCTTCAAAAGTTCCAAAACGGACTCTTTCCTTTTCATTTATCAGTCTGCCAATGTTTTTCTCTACTTTCTTGTGTATGTTGATGACATACTAGTGCTTAGCTCTCATCAACAGGAACTCAATAAAATTGTTGCTACACTTCAATCAGAATTCCCTGTAAGGGACATGGGGGCGCCCTCTTATTTTCTTGGTATGGAAATTAAGTATCATAATGGTGGTTTATTTTTGTCTCAACAACATTATATTACAAATTTGCTACTGCAGTATAAATTAGATGGAGCAAAGCTGGTCTAAACACCCATGACATTGCATATCTTGTCCAAAGATGATGGTGCGTCGTTAACAGATCCATTGCAATTTAGGAAACTAGTGGGAGGCCTTCAATATTTATCTTTTACAAGACTAGATATTAATTTTTTAGTCAATAAGCTCTCCCAATTTTTCGCAAAACCCACTGTACAACATTTTGAAGCTACTAAGCGTGTTCTTTGCTACTTGAAGGGGTTGCTTCATCTTGGTCTTTGGTATTCTCCTTCTTTTGATTCTCAGATGCACATTTATTCTGATGCTGATTAGGCTACATGCCCAGATGATAGAAGGTCGACAACTGGGCATGTTATTTTTCTTGGACCCAATCTTATCTCATGGTCTAGCAAAAAATAGTCTACTATTGCTACATCAAGCACTGGGGTGGAGTGTCGTGCACTTGCCAATGCCACTTTCGAAGCAACATGGTTACAGTCGTTATTTCATGAAATTCGTATTTTCCTTCTTGCGGCTCCAATAGTATGGTGTGATAATCTTGGTGCAACTTATATGACTTCAAATTCCATAATTGTAACGACCCAATTCCCGAGTCCCTACGAGACACGAGAACCAGACTGACTCGACTAATCCCAAGACCTAGTCGTCCAACGAGGAAGTAACCAAAAGAGCAATAAAATAAACCACATTCAGTATGAATATAACTAACAGTAAGAAAATACAGCAGTAAGGAAAGAAACCATTACAGTATATACCACCACAACAGTAGAACAACATTCATAACATAATATGAACTGCAGGTAAAAAAAAGTACAACGGTAACAAGAACTACTCACTACAGTGGAACAAAAAGAGGTACAAGAGAACAGTGGTAACTCTACTGGACCCTACTCGGCCCAGCATCCTCTGTAGCCGCTAACCCTGGCTGCTCAACACCTGGTCCAGAAAGGTAACGAGTGTAACACGTCAGCAAAACGCTGAGTAGAGTGGCAACTAAAACAAAAGAAACAGTAGAGTGTACAGTAGCTGTTATGTTATGTTACTTTCTTTATTTACATCTTTCAATTGTCTCACGATTTCATTTATTTCTCAGGTCCTTCTCTTGATCTCGAATGTTCCTCGTGGGAACGATCTTGATTGCAGCCTTTTCCGAACAGTAGAAGTAGCACGTGGTGCTCTCCTGGCCGGGAGAGTCCCCCGTGGTGATCCTACTCTCAGTCAACCACCCCAAGGTCACGGACAGACGTAACGGTGACTACGGCACGCGCGATAAACGCACAGGTAGCTAACCCGCACTGGCACGCGGTCAGTCGTTTCCGTTAACGGGTGCGCCCAAAGCAGAGCACGGAACCAGTACAGGGCAGAGCCCTCTCAGTAACAGGGGGTCCAACCCCTCCACAGTAACCGAACAGGGGCCTTGCCCCTCCACAGTCCGCGCACCCTCGCCTGACTACCCTGGTTTGCCCCAGTGGGCCTAACAAGTCGGTGTAGGAGGCTAGCAGAACCCCGGAGCCCGTGGGGTAGCTAGTACCTCCCTACACTAGTAGCTCTCCTCGGTACTACGTACACGAGGGCCAGCAAGTCGGTACAAAGTGGCCAGACCTAACTTCGGGTCCCTAGGGCGGTTGGCTCCGCTCTGCACTAAACAGGGGGACAGTCGCTCTCCTTGGTACTCCGTACTCAAGGGCCAGCTCACTTCCCCAATTCTATTCCATTCACCTTCCAGGAGTTCTACTCCTAATTCCCCGTAGGGTTCCAGCTCTTTTAACTTAGCACATTCAGGTTTCACCTTTCCAGTTTCACGTTCATACAATCCATGTTCTCAATCACGTGTATTTATTTATAACAGGCAGCTGTTAAACCAATTTACAGGTAGCGATATTTCCTTTCCACATTTTCCAAGACTGCAGTATTCATATCTTCCACTAGTTTTCTCATCCTAGGATTCATGCCATATCCTAGGATCTATCATACAATCTAGCTTTTCCAGCCCTAGGATTCATGCAACACCCTAGGATCTACCATTCATTCTAGTTTCTCATTCCTAGGATTCATGCAATGTCCTAGGTTCTATTTATGGTTCCATAATTTAACAGATTATACTAATAAACTTAAAAGCCACTCTACCGGTTACAACAGGCGTGCTGGGGGCGTGGTCAGGAATCCCGCATACCTCCGCAACCCCCGAGACTGCAACGGAATGGGGTCCTATCACAAGGATCAAACACAAGGAGTTTCTCAAAATAGTATACAACTACTGTAGATCGGTAGAGGATTTAATTCCGAAAAGCACGCAACTCGAAACGCAAAAAACGGACTCCGAACGGGCCCTAAACGGGTCGAAAACGACGAAACAGTGCAAAATCAGACGTCTGGAACTTCTTCCAGACGTCTTAAAAATGGGGATCAGATGGTATCTTGCCCTGCGTGGTCTCTCAGACGTCCAGAAGCCTGCGGGGGCATCTGGCCTAGTTCCCAGACGTCCGATGGTCACCCCGGACGTCTGGAAGTCGTTCCAGTCGTCTGGCACTGCAGCCAGACGTCTGATTCGCGTTGGATGGCGAATCCAGACCCTGCGCGTACCCATTTCTCTCTCTCAGTACGGACGGCCGAAGAAAAGGAAGAAGGGCGAAAATAACTCACCTTTCAGACGTCTGGACAGTCCTCCAAACGTCCTCCCCATCGTCTGGTTGGAAGCCCAGACGTCTGATTCTGGAAAAATTTCCAGAATCAGGGCGCTACTCGCCCTCCGCTCGCGACGCACGACCGTGCCGCGAGTCGTCCGCCTGCTGCTCGAGCTACAGTAGGCCTCCTGCGCCACCCCACGTCTGCTGCTCCCCCCGCCGGCCGGCCCTAGTAGCCCCGGCAAGCTCGCCCTCACAGCCGAGCGCCTCCTCCCTCGCGCAGCACCTCCTCCCACGCTCACCGCGGCTGTCGCTGCCGCCGTTCACTCGCCCTCGCACTCGCGCACCGACTGGAAGGAGAAGAGGAAGGGGGCGGAGGTGATGAGAGTGAGGGAGAGGGCGTGGCGTTTTCAAGCCGCCCGGGGAGGAGAGAGAGAGCGGGACAGAGGGCAGCCTGCGCCCGCAAGAGAGAGGGAAAAAGCGACCGCAGGTCTGGGCGCGCAGGAGCGCAGACGCAATCGCGCGTGCCGCCGAAACCGAATCCCAGACGTCTGGGCCACCTCCCAGACGTCTTAAAAGACGTCTGAAGCCGCACGTTCGTAACAATATTCCACGCCTACACCAAACATATCGAGATTGACTTTCATTTTGTACGTAACAAAGTTGCACATAAAGACCTTACTGTCAGATTTATTTCTACCAAAGATCAAGTAGCAGATTTACTTACTAAGGCTCTATCTCAGAGACCATTCTCTATTGCTAAAGACAAGTTAAGGCTTCTCACGATGCCTTAACTTGTGGGGAGGTGTTACGGTTTATGTATTTAGCATATGATGTATTTGTAGTCCATGATGTATTTTGTATTTTCTGAAAACTATTGAGCATATAGATCTAAAACAAGTCAGATCTATCCATAAATAGAGTGGTGCTACTCACTGATCTGAGCTAGCTAGAGCAGTTATTTCCTCCAACAAACTTCTCTAACAAGGCCCACCAAATTCTATGATTGAATGCTTCCTCCAACCATCCCTTTCTCTAAATTGAACTTGTGTCATGGTGCCCTTCCTTCCTATACCCAACATGACACCTCAAAGGTAGTCATATACGGAAGATTCATAAAATTGTTAGTGACATATAAAGAATTGAGAATTACCACTTGACAACTTAAACTTAAGCATTTTGGATAGTTGACGTGACTCTATTTGGCTCATGACCAACAAGTTGTGAATGTCATATTTTCTCAATTGGACTCGATCGAGTCTAGCTCCAAGTCATTACAAATGGTATTGGAGTCATAAACCAGCTGGAATTGTGGGAACTGCGTCCATGACTATGTGCTATATCATAAAAGTGATGATGGTACCCGCCTTTGGGACCTATACAAGCCACTTCTGGAATCCTATATCTCTTGATAATTAGTTGATTGGTTGATCATATGAAGCCTGAAGAGAACGTTAATGATAGAGCCTATGAGACTTGACTCGAAAGATCTAAAAGCAATCACACACAAGAGGTTAAAGATTTATAATCCAATTCCACCATTATAGTGGACACTTGGGGAGGGGATCTAACCCTCAAGTGTGTACTATATGCATATGATTACAGGAGGGTTAATTACCCTTTGATAGTGTACAACTCTCCCTTTTTTTAGCGTTTTACACTAGTAATTATAAGTTCATGATTTACCTTGGGGAAGCTGCAGGCCGTTCCATTCCTGATGGTCCCTCAGCAATGTCGCTTCATCTTTCAAATCCATTTGGGGCCCATTGTCCGTCTAAGGTGCAACATCTGATGGTTCGCCTAACATTTCAATCGGTCTAACCAGGTCACCTCGGCCATCTAACCACCCCATTCTCTTCCATTTACCTAGCCGACTAACATCGGCTACTCTTGCAACCCCTTCAATAGGTCCACCATGGTTGTTGAATCGATTGTCCTGGCAGGTGCCTAAGCTGGCTGGGTTGCACCTTTGATGGGCTCAAGCAGGTCCTCCATTAGCTAGGCTCCCTGCCCCGAATGGCTTTGGATTGCTTGTGTTTAGTGGTCCTGGGAATAGTTGGGCCTGATGGCCCTATCTTCTTTGTTGAGCCTTAAGTTCTTTAGGGTCATTCGATTCTCCCCTCATCAATTAGCCCCACTCTCGTAGTCTGACTATGATGACTGCAAGAGAATAACATGGACATTCATCAAATCTCTCTCTCTCTCTCTTGGGTCCCCTTGCCCTCAGTAGCCACTCCTTGATGGGGCAAGCTGGTAGGTGCTCAAAACCCTAGTCCTTGGTGGGTTTCCCCCCACAAATATGCTAGTAGTCTTGCTTACACTCTATGGGTGCTTGTGAAGGACCTTTTTATAGTGATAAGTTCGCTTGCACTCTCAATCGAGTGTTTGTGCGGTAGCTACTCATCTACTATGTCCGAACATGGTGGTTTAGAGCCATCCAAGTTTCAACCAGCATGCAGGGCGCAGGCCAGGGTAATATATCTGCATAAGTTTCAAGTGGGTGATGGCCAGCCACCGCCTCACACTTACTCTCGGTCAAGGAATGTGAAGGGACACATAATGATTGCATTTGATGTCAACCTTATTAGTGAGCTACATGTCACACCGCAGTTGGGTGATCCCAAGAGGCTCTAGCCTCACATTAATTGTAAGGGAGATTAGACAATAAATTGGTGTCAGTTCCTCTCCCTTTGAGGGTATAAATAGGGGTAGTTAGGAGTAATAAATGTTCTTTATCTCATAGTAAACATCTGTCAAAGTCTTCTTGTGCCACCCAAACTTATAGACCGTGCTCTAAGCGGGAGTTGTCCACTTAATCGAGAACACTCTAACGAAGTAGCAGTACACAACTCTGCCAAAAGATGTGTCAAGTGCTTTGAATCGAGGTGAGGGTCCCTCCTCTTATGGTTACCTTAGTGAGTGAACTATAACGCTTTACCAGTTCTAGTCTAGACTTGTTAGTGAGGGTGAGCTCTACTTACTCCTTTGCACACATACCCTCACAAATGTTAAATTTTCTCTAGTGGGCAAACATGAGCGATTGTGCTCACCCAATCAAGGTAACTATCACGACCCGATCCCAGATCCCTACAGGACCCGAGACCGACTCGCCTCAACTAATCCCAAGACCTAGTCATCTAACAAGAAATAACCAAATAACATGCATCAATCCACAACCACATAAGTAATGTAACTAAGCAGAAAAAAATTGACAACAGGGGGAAAGGAACAGTAATACTACAATATTACATGTCATCAAGAACATAATGCAGCCATCACAACAAAAACGAGTATATATAACGGAAATAAGGTTATAGAAACTCACTACACCAAACAGTAGAAACTACAGCTGGGCTTGACTAGGCCCAATGTCCTTAGCAGTCAGTAGCTCGGGCTGCTTAAATCCCTAACCTGTACAAAATTATATAAATGGAGTCAGCTAACGCTAAGTAGAGTGGTGGCTGAACATAAAAATGCATTTAACAGGTAATTTAACATATTACTTTCCGATCCATTTTATCCTATCACGGTTTTCTATGTAGAGATCTCTAATCAAAGCTCATTTCATTACTTAATCGTCTTGTTCCCTAAAGGAACGATTTTGCTTGCAGTTTCCCGTGATGTAGGATGCACACGTGGCACTCTCCTGGCCGGGAGAGTCCTTCCGTGGTAGTCCCACACCCGATCTACCAGCCCGAGATCACGATCGTGACATAACGATGACTACGGCACATGTGATAAACGCGTGGGTAGCTACCCCGCACTGGCATGCGGTCAGTCGTTTCCGCTAGCAGGTACGCCTCAACGTATAGTGCAGAACAGTATAAGGCCTTACCCACTCAGAACAGAATAGAACAGAATAGGGGTCTCGCCCCTCCTCAGTCCGCGTATCCTCATCCAACTATCCTGGTTTGTCCAACGGGCTAACAAGAGTCGATGTAGGGTGGCCATACCTAGCCCTAGGCCCCCTGGGGCAACTAGCTCCACCCTACACTAAGTATCTCACCTTGGTACCACGCACACGAGGGCCAGCATGAGTCGACGTAGAGTGGCCAAACCCACTCCGGGTCTCAACCCAAGGGCGGCAAGCTCCCCTCTACACTACAAGGGATAGTTGCTCTCTTCGGTACCATGTACACGAAGGTCAGCTCACTTCCCTTAACAGCTACCTGTGGGCGGCAAATTCCAGAACCATCCGGTTCTCCGTGTTACGGTATTTTTGTTTCATTCTACATTCCCCGTAGGGTTCGCACATGAATTTCTCTATGTTCGGTTTCAAGTATATAGGTAGGTACAGGTTTGTTCATGATGTGGTCCATTCCATTTAGCAACTCATGATTTTCTCAATCATTCACATATATTCTTTTCTAGCCTTAGTGCTCATGCCACAACCTAGGGTTCAATTGAATAGATGTATTCTAGAGTATATGTTTTATTTCTCCCTAAGGTTCATCTAACATCCTAGGTTTAACTAATTGCATGCATTTTATTAAAACTGAAGATTTGTAGTCAGAACTGAAATTCCCTACTAGGAGGGGGTGACGTAATAATTGCGGAAATAAATATAAACAATCTCACAAAATACAATCCCACAAAGTACACAAAGATTTTTAGGTGGAAACTCAAACCGGGTGAAAACCACCACCTAACCCTCTCGAGTTAGGATTTTTCGATCAACCAAGTTGATCAAAATCCACTAAGCGAATCACTTTAAACGAAGGTGATTCAACCTCAAATACAACCATGCTACAAGTGCGAGGGTAGCGTTCCTCAACCCCTTCTCTTCACGAGAAGGATTTTGTCCCTCGAAGGAGACGGGAATTCGCAAAGCGAATACCCAACCAAATAACAAAGATAAAATAAACAAGTAATCCTATAGAGCCAACAAAGTAATTTTTAACCTAAGCTTCTATAGGAATTAGGATGCTTCCCTTTGAAAGGAGTGCGTCGACGACGCGGATGCGTGAGCCACGTGACGGCGCAACTTCGCTCTCGTGAACTACGGCGGGAGAGCAGGTGCGCGAAGGCTTGATGCTCTCAAGATGTAGAACTTGAGCTTTGAGAGCAAGAGAGACACAAAATGGTAGAAAGTATGTTCCTTAGGTGTGTCTAGTGTTTCTTAGATGTGTGTTTGTGTTGCAAAGGTTCCCCTCTATTTATAGAGGCCTTAGGAAGGCTTTGGAAGGCTTAGGAAAGCTTCCATAGCCGTTGGGTGCAAAGCCCAAGTGAATCAGCCCGAAATAAAGAACAATCATTGTTCTGACAGGCTTATCAGACGTCTAATTCTAGCATCAGACGTCTGGAAGATCACTTTAAGACGTCTGAAAATAAGGTCAGACGTCTGATTTTAGGCGGGTCTCTTCCTGACTTGAATCAGATCTAAACAGGGTTCTTGTGCAAGTCATCAGACGACATACAGGACGTCTGGCACTATGTCTGGACATCTGGAAACCTACTTTTTTGTGGGAATGGATTTGCAACGGCTAGAAAATCTCTGAGAAGAGATTTTCGAGTCAGTCGAGGCAAAACGGTCAATTATCAGACGTCTGGAAGGGCTTAAGGACGTCTAATAAGGCTCTAACGGTCATATCCTTGACTGTATTCTAAAAGAGCCAACAGTCCACTAATTGGACGTCTGGCAAAGTCATCAGACGTCTCATAAGACGTCTGGTCTAAGGCCTGGACGTCTGATTTCATCAGACAGAACTAGTTATGTCCATCCTAAAAGTTATCAGACGTCTGAATCAACAGTCAGACGTCTTAAAATACTTTATCAGACGTCTGATTTGGGAATGAGACGTCTGGAAGTGCTGTTTGAACCCTAAATTGGTTTTCTAAGTTCTCTACAGAAAACCTAAGTATCCTAGGGTTGTGCCGGTGTTCCTAGGACTACTGTTAGGGTACTTTGAGGCTCTTTAACATAAATCTAAGTAAAAAATAAAGAGCAACAAAATAACGACAAAAGTACATGAAAGGAATAAAAAGAATTCTATCCTATTCTTCTTGTCCTTCCATCTTCAATCTATCACTCCTCGCGAATCTCCTCTGTTCTCCATCAAGCTCCTCCAATCCGTCCTGGATGCGAGCTCGAATTCCGTCTAATCACGTCTACATTTTCAATTGACCTGAAATCTAAGACTCCAAGTGCAAATGTTAAATAACACGTGTTTTGTTATCATCAAAACAAATGATCGTGGTGCTCTAGCACCAACAAGAACCACTCTACCAAGATAACCAGGTGGAATGGGGGCTCATACAGTAGCTCTCGACGTCTCCGTAGGTCCCGTACGCTCGACGGACTGGAGACCTAAGACGTGGATGGACAAGTCAAAAGGGTTTCAAAAGATACAGACAATCTATCATTACGTGAAGAAATTTGTACAAAGAACAATGATGTTTTGTTTACGAAAAATTGACAACATTAGAGCCTTGTACGGGCCCAAAAACACGTGGTCAGACAAAAATTAGACATCTGAAAAAGGTCCCAGACGTCTTAAAACAATTCTCAGGGATACCTCTCTCGGTGTGCCTCTATCAGACGTCTGGAATTCAGTGTCGACATCCGAGGGTTCCTTCAGATGTCTGGAGATGCTTTCGGACATTTGAAAATGTCTCGGTGCTCGCTCCGCCGCGCTTCCCAATCTCTGACACATGTGTGTGCATTGTTAGAACGTGCAGAGAAAAATACAGAAAGTTGATCTCTATCAGATGTCTCACTCTACCTTAGAATGTCCTGTAAGATGTCTGGATGTCGCTCCAGACGTTTGATTCCGCGAAAAAATGACTTCTGCGGAACCACTCTAGCTTCCCTTGCTACAGGCGCTACAGCAAAACAGCGCAGCACTCTCCGCTCTCGCGCTCAGGCTCGCAATCAGCTCTCTACTCTCTGTTCGCTCTTGCTCTGGATCCTTGCTCTCTCTCTCGCTTGGCTATGGACGTGAGACGAAGAAGAGGAGGAGAGTTTATAAAGGGAGAGGAGGAGAGGGGAAGAGTATGGGCGACGTGTGGCACGGAGTGACGTTGCAGGGGAAGGTGCGGTGAGGCACGGGTGAGGGAGAAGGCATGGCGTACGTACAGTACGCGCTGAAGAGAAAGAGTATTTTTAGACGTCCGTTGATCTTTCCAGACGTCTGGTGAACTTCCCAAACATCTTAAATGACCAAAGGGTAACAGGTCATTTCAGTAACTTATTTTTTATTTATAGATATGCTATTGAACATAGGTTGAAGGTCTCGTTCAACCCTTTTATAGTTTCATTTATTTCTTTCTATAACCTAGCACTAACTTAACTTGGGTTGAACTGCTAGCCGATGCTTAATGCCTTCATGGTGGTATGGTTCGAGTTGGGGATTGCTCCTTGCTTGAATGTTTTCTACCAGCTTTTTGGGCTTATCCTCTAAAAGGCCAAGAAGGGGAGCTCTCTGACTATGACCTATACCTTCTGGCCCTGTGCCTTCAGTTATTGAATCATTGACTTGCCGGACATCCTGAAGGGGCTTGATACTTTTTCTTTCTGTGGACAATAGAGAGGCACTTCAAGTCCCCAATGCTTGGCAAGGTCCTCCTGAGAGGGACCTATACCTTATCAATTCGGATGACTAAACCTTAGTGAATGTTGAGGCAGTGAAACACTTTAGCACCCTTGCCCAAGCATATTTGAGGTAGCCAGGTGTTTGGAAGCTGCTTTCATAGGTGGCAAATGACTACTTGAAGGCTAATAAGTATCCCCTTGTGATATTTTCCATTGGAGCTAATATAACTTGTATTTTCTGTGCAGTGATGAGATGTGGCTCATCATAGCTAAAATGCCCAAGTTAAGCTAGAAATTAGGTTAAACACTATCTAATTAACACAATAAATGAGTCAAGTGTGAGATTTAAGGAAAATGACCCAAAACATCAAATTAGAGTTAAAAACACACAATTAGGTCAAATTAATGAGATATTCTATTCACAAATACAAATTGATAATCCAATTACTAATTGAACACGTTTCTAAGTTCAAAAGTTTAAATCAAGGGTTGAATTAACTTCTAATATGTTCGATTAAGCTATCATTAAAATCTCATTGCATTTGGGCATTAATAGGACCTTGGAATTAGTTGTTTACATATATGTCCCTTATTCATCACATTTTCTTAAGCTTAAAGCATTGAGGGACCTTCTTGCAACCCGCAGGGACCTCTTTGCAAGTATCCAAGGACCGCTCCAACATTATTTTAGCCACTTATGGGTTTCTTGAGTAACAGTCCTAGCATTTCACTTTAAGCGCCCATGTGCAATTTCACCAATATGCCTAAGTTCCTCACATGCACTGTTCACCGCGAAGATTAGGAGTAGCAGCTGTCGTCCATCCACGGTTCCATTGATCCAACTCCATCATCCGCATACCCTCGCGCAAAGCTTCGCCTCACCTTCTAGATCTGATCCAACGGTGGACTTTTGGTTTGAACTTCCCGCACACCTATCCTCCCATCTCCACCGTCCAAAAGCCTTACCTCTACGGTGACCACAATCACTCCCTCGCCTATATAGGCAACTCCTCTGAGCTTGCACGTGACGATCAGCTCCCTCCCCTTCGAGTTGGTCCTTTCATTCCATCCCTTCTGCTTTCCTTACTCCATTCCTCGCCTACGGTGACAGAGTGCGTGCTTATCCCTCCTTCAATCGTCATTGATTGAGGGCTGGTGGCTCATAGACACCTCCTTCAGCGGAGGGTCTCTTCCCTTTTGTCACCATCGACCAATGGCCAGTGGACCTTGGACATCACCTTCCTCTGTTAGATAGGATTTACTGCTTTCCTAGCGTAGTTTACTGCTTTCTAGGTTAGATTTAATGCTTTCTAGAGTTGCTTAGGTTAGTTAGGAGTAAATTAGTTAGCTTAATTCATGGATTTGGTAGTTTAGTTAGGAGTAGATTAGATTAGCTCCAATCAGCCCTCTCCGATCAATTCAAATCGAAGAGGTGTTTTCACACTCTCATTTCAATCCACTGATCTCCCTCTACATCTCATAAGTCATATTCTTTGATCCCCTTGAAGTTTTAAATCGCATTGCACCCCTCTATCAAAGCCAAATTTAGATCTGAAAGCTCCAGCTCTTAAAATTCATTTCTGAAAGCTCCAACTCTTAGATTTGAATTTGTATTCAAATCCACTTAAGGGTGATCTCATCCATCTCATTAGATCACAATGACACTCGTTGTGCTTTGATTTGTGCTTATTTGGTCATTTGGATTTGGTTTGAGTTTTGAGGAGTGAATGAGAATTATTGAAGCAATTGTGTTTTAATCAGGTTTGATTGACCAAATTGAGCTCATAACTATTTGTTTTGACTTATGAAGATAGGTATAAGCTGTTTTAATTGAGTTTTGATAATGAGAAGTGCTTATGCCAAATTTGATGATTTGTATTGTGTCTTCGTCAACTTGGGTAGTGAGGGAAGAGGATTCTTGATGCACTGTTGTGAAGCCCTCACAATGACCTATCTGATTTTTAAGAATCATCTAACCATCCTGAACACCAATCAATGGTGTGTAGGATGGTTAGATGATCATATCATCAAAACGATTGCACACTAATGGCCTTCTTAGGCAACTATTCGCGACGTAGATCGCGTAGAAAATTAACACGTTGTAGTATAGCACGAAATACATCTCGAGAAAATAAATTAACGAAACTTGGTGAGTCCTGGTCGATCATAGGGAGGCATAATGCACTTTTGATTTCATGCGCTTGTTCTCAATATGATTACTAAAGAATAGAAACAATCAATCACAATATTCACATTACAAAAAGATTGAATTTGATATATGTAATAGAATGAAAACATGAAAGTAAATAACTACTAATGTAACAGAATGAGAGCACCATGAGTAGTTCGTGGTGGCCTTTTTAAGAGGTTGGGAAGAGCAGCAACAATCCGTTGAGGTGGCCCAACAAACGCTTCAGACGAAGGTGCAGAGACGGATGCAAAAAAGACGGGAAGAAGAAGAAGAAAGAGAGGTTGAAGAAAGAGGAAGAAGAAGAAAAATATAAGAATTGGCTTCAAAGGGGGGCCCTTTGGTCTCTTTTTATAGCTTTAGTGAAGGGCAATTAAGGTATTTGGTCCCTTAAATCTGTGCAAATGCTTCAGATTAATTAGATCCGTTGATCAGGAGATCAATGGCCCTGATTAAGCCTTCCAAATCCTTCTTTTATCCCTGGTTGAATCTAGTGTTGCCATGTGGCAACCTATGCACCCTCGGATGAAGATTGCACGGCTATAGATCGCTCGTGCTTGTGCCTTCATTTTCGCTCCCTCGCCGCTCGCCTCTTCTGAGCACCCAATCATCAGACTTCCGATCGTAAGATCAGATGGCTTAAACGTGTGCTCAATCTCACCTTTAAATCCTAAAGCGTCCGCACACACGTCTCCGCATGCGTCATCGCGCGCCTTCTTGTTCCAACGCCTCCGCGCCCGCCACGTGTCCATGCCTCCTCCGTCCGATGTTGATCTGACAACTGAATTTCATCTGCAAGTGCGCCCCTTCTGATTTCACGCACGGCGCTGCTCGAATGTGTGCCCAATGTCTCGCGAAGAGAGAGCTAACCAACATGCTACTCCCACGCTTTTGTTGTGTTTGGGTTTTGTTGGCGCACGTTCTTGGCTGTTGGATGGGAATCCAATGGTCGAGATCTCGTCCTCATCTAATGATGCAGTTGAGGGTGGGTGGCGTGGCTGCATCGCGGTCGTTGGATGATGATCCAATGGCCCATGGTTCTTCTTTCCAAATTGGAGCACGGTAAGGGGCGGCTACGATGGTGCCACATGGCGCCATTGTGGCCGTCCATCTTCTTCTCCTTGTATCTGATGACGTAGGCCTCCAATTAAGTTGATTTCTGCACCATTAGACTGCGAACATCAATCCGGATCCATATGTGCAATTGGATTTGTCATCTGAGGTCCAGATATTCTCAAATTTCCCCTTGGCTCCTGCTTCTTTTGCGAACTCCCTAGGGTGCTACAAGAATCTAATTGATGCGCTCTTGGAAGCGTTGGACTCCCGTCGTTATTTCAAACAAATCCATAAGGTTGGATCGATCATCTACAACCCTGAATTACTTGCAATTAATAATACCTCTCAAATAGCACATTATTATGTATAAAACCTATAAATCATCTAAGATGCAAAGTATGATGTGTATGCATGCAGAATGCCCATGTTAAGCTAGGTTCTACCTTAATTCAAGCGAATTAGGGTTTATAATTGTTGCACAATCATACCCCCATGCTTAAATCTTGCTAGTCCCTAGCAAGTGCAAGACTAAATGCATTTTATCAACAGTTTACTAAAGGCTTATTTCTTTTTGTTTCATCCAAAAATTCAAAATTCAGGTAACCATGAATATATAATGTTGTAGCTTCTGCAATGGATCCAAGCGAAGAGTCGATACACATTTAAAGCTTATACTTGTCCCCTAGTAAAATTCTATTGGGATAAGCAAACCTCTTCTCTCGGGGATATAAACTATTCAATGATTTTAGCCTAGGCTTTTGGCTTAGGTAGCAGATGTCTGAGTTAACTGGATTTGTATTTGGTGGCTTACTCTCTTCTGGTGCTACATGGATACTAGTATTTCAAAATCTAGATTATTAGATTATTGAATAACTTAACTTAGAGAAGGGTTGGAAAATTGTGTTCTCTTTAATCTTTTGTACTTTTTCTTTTCTCTCTTTCTCTCTCCCTCTATTTTTTTTTTTTCTTTCTGAGCTCACATCTTACCAGATTTGCAACTGTATTTGATGGTCTTACATGGCATTACACTTTAATTAGGTTCTAATAACCCAACGACTAAGTCAGACTCCTCAGCCCATATTCAGGCGGTCAGAAATACAGAAAAATAAGTTAAGGCTGTATTTGGTGGTTTGTCGGGATGATAGGTGTTTTTGTCTCAAAACATTTTGACTTACATAATTCAAATTTCTTAACATAACACTTTTTTTTTTCAAACAAATATCTCTTTTGTATGCTTTTTCTTCTTTTTTTTTTCACAATATATATATCTATTGGCACAATGCTGTTACCAACATAACATAACGCAACAATTCAACACGACATACATACTTTTATTCATGAGGCATTATTTGGGATTTTTGGGGATGACCAAGAGGATCTCGAGTGGCTTATTTGGTGGAAGTGCCTACTCTCGGCACCGGGTAGGGAATGGATAGGACGATGTATTTCTGACCTTGACATCAATACTCTCCTTTAGCCGAGGATTCCATAGAGGACGGTCGTAACCATCCACCTCAGTCCTAATTTTATCAGAACTCGCTCTCTGTGTTTTTGCCTTATTTGATGGCTCTCGTATGGAATTTCTCACAAATTTAGTACGCAAGAACTGAGAGTGAAAACTATGCCAATCTCCGAGTGTCATTATTCAATTATTAAAGATTAAAGATTCCTTACACTAGCCTTAGAGCACCAGTAGACTCTCTACTCTCATCTCACGTATGTTTTGGTGGATCTACTAGAAGATAGTTCACCTGACTCCCTGATTGTTGTCCAAGGGTTCAGGAGAAGAAGCGATGCTTCTTCTCGACAAACTAGAGATGTCTATCGGTTTTGACAGAGAATCCATTGCAAAATCTACATGCAAGTATGAAATTATACTAGATTATAAGTCTAGGAATCTACTAAAGATTAATTCTCTAATAAAACCTCTTGATAAAACGATCTAATCCCCCAATTGTTGGTAGAAAATTTTCATTTTTTTATGGACTACCCCCCCATGCCTAAGTGTTTGCATGTCCTCATGCATGAATAAAAGAAATAAGGCCGGGTGTATGTGGATGAAAATCACCTGAACTGCTTCTACCATTTAGCTCATGCCATTACTGCAATGCCATACACAATATGCAAAACAATATGCGAGACAATATGCGAAAATGAAATATGCTATGTATATATGGCATGTATACGTGCTGAGTTTAATGCCTCCAACTAGGCAACTCATCAGTCACACGTCCTCAAGAAGATGTATCGTTTCGTCAGCAGGAGGAGGTCCTGGGCAAAGAATGGTTTGAGACACTGGCCATTAACTGTAAAAACGTGCCCAAATTTCGGGTCTTTAATTTGGACCACCCCGTTAGGATACGGGTGGACCACCAGAAACGACCCAGTCCACTTGGACTTAAGCTTTCTCGTAAAGAATTTGAGTCGGGAGTCAAACAACCAAACCTGCTGGTTAGCTGTGAACTCCCTCCTCCGGATGTGTCAATCATGGAAAGCTTTTGTCTTGTCCTTGTATATTTTTGTATTCTCGTAAGCTTCCCGTCTAATCTCTTCTAACTCGCTGAGCTAGAGCTTCCTTTCATAACCTCTAGCCTCGAGGTTAAAATTAGACTTCTGCACCACCCAAAAGGCACGGTGCTCCAGCTCCACAAGAAGGTGACAGGCATTTCCATACACCATGCGGTATGGCGACATTTCGAGCAGGGCTTTGTACGCGATCCGATATGCCCATAGTGCATCAGTTAACCAATCGGACCAGTCCTTTCGATCAAGTCTATCCGTCTTTTGAAGGATAAGCTTGATTTGACGGTTTGATACTTTAGCCTGCCCATTGGTCTGTGGGTGATACGGGGTAGCAATGCTGTGTTGCACCCCATATTTCTTCAATAATGACCTGAAATGGACATGGATGAAGTGGCTTCCCCCATCGCTTATCAAGGTGCGGGGAACTCCGAATCTCGCAAAAATGAATTCCCAGACGGAGGATATAACAGTCTTATGATCAGCTCGTCTTGCCGGGATAGCTTCTACCCACTTTGAGACATAGTCTACTGCGAGGAGTATGTACTC
The DNA here is from genome assembly GCA_037157565.1 of Thalassia testudinum. NCBI lineage: Eukaryota > Viridiplantae > Streptophyta > Magnoliopsida > Alismatales > Hydrocharitaceae > Thalassia > Thalassia testudinum. The sequence goes on from JAZHRO010000036.1 coordinate 143,959,861, forward strand.
AAAGCCATGCGAGTTCGGGAAGGGGCCCATAAAGTCGATGCCCCAGATGTCAAATACTTCTACGACCAGAATGGATTGGAGAGGTATCATATCTCTTCGGGTCATAGAACCAACTGCCTGGCATCACTTATAGCACTTGGCAAACTCGTGTATATCTCTGAAAATGGTCGGCCAGAAAAATCTTGACTACAAAATCTTTGCAACGGTCTTTCGACCTGAGAAATGACCCGCACAAGCATCGTTGTGGTAGAAGGATAGCACACTAGAGATTTCCGAATCAGGAATGCATCTACGAATGATCTAATCAGCACCAATACGAAAGAGAAATGGGTCATCCCAAAAATAGAATTTAGCCTCTGATATGAATTTGAGCTTTTGATCCTTGGATAATCCCGCAAGTAGCCTACCTGCGACAAGATAGTTTGCTATAACAGCATACCAAGGAAACTCAACAGAGTTAATAGATAACAGAGACTCATCCGGAAATCGGTCTGATATCGGTGGGGAGTACGAAATGTATTTTGGGTCTAGTCGAGACAAGTGATTCGCCACAACATTATGTGCTCCGGCTTTGTCGTGGATTTCAACATCAAACTCTTGCAAAAGAAGGATCCATCTAGTAAGGTGGGGTTTGGCATCCTTCTTTGCCAACAAATGCTGGAGGACGGAATGGTCAGTGTAGATGATAACTTTGGACCTGAGTAAGTATGACTTAAATTTCTCTAACCCAAATACCATGACTAGCAATTCTTTCTCAGTGACTGTATAGTTACGCTAAGCCTCGTTCAGCGTTTTGCTAGCGTAGTATATTATGAATGGATGGTGCTCTTGACGCTGGCCAAGAACGGCTCCGACAACGAAGTTGGAGGCGCCGCACATCATCTTGAAGTCGAGAGACCAGTTGGGAGGTTGGAGAATAGGTGCACTTAAGACAGCACTTCACAAGGTCTCGAAAGTGCTGAGACACGAGGAGTCAAAATCAAAGGGCGTGTCGGTTACCAGAAGATTCATTAATGGACATGCAATTTTCGAGAAATCTTGAATGAATCTTCGATAAAATCCTACATGCCCTAAGAATGATCTGATTTGCCTAACCGAGCTAGGCGAAGGTAATTGCGAAATGATTTCAGACTTAGCTCGGTCGACCTCGAGTCCATTAGAGGAGATCCTGTGACTTAGTACGATACCATCATTCACCATAAAATGGCTTTTCTCCCATGAAAGTACTAGGTTAACCTCTATACATCTCCTCAGAATTTTTGTGAGGTTATCAAGACAAGATGAGAAATCGTCTCCAAACACAAAGAAGTCATCCATGAACACTTCTACGCAGTCCCCGATCATGTCTAAAAGGATGGCCATCATGCATCGCTGAAAAGTAGCTGGTGCGTTGCAAAGGCCAAAAGGCATTCGCTTAAAAGTGAATGTTCCAAAGGGACACGTAAAAGTCATCTTGTCTTGATCTTCCAGGTTGATTGCAACTTGATTGTACCTGGAGTATCCATCAAGAAAGCAAAAGAAACTACGCCTGGCTAGCCATTCTAGAATCTAATCAATAAAGGGTAAAGGACAATAATCCTTTTTGGTAGCCAAGTTTAGCTTCTTGTAGTCAATGCAGACCTGCCAAGAAGTCATGGTGCCGGTCGGGATGGATTCGCCCAATTCATTTCTGATTATGATGAGTCCTACCTTTTTGAGCACTATCTGAATGAGACTCACCCACTGGCTGTCGGAAATAGGATAGATAATGCCTGCATCTAGCCATTTAATGATCTCCTTCCTAACAACCTCCAACACATTTGGATTTAGGCACCTCTGAGGTTGTCTCGATGGTCTCACTTCTTCATCAGTGTAGATATGGTGAGTGCAATATGAGGGGCAAATTCTGTGGAGATCAGCAATGCCCCACCTGATAGCAGCCCTATGTGCTTGCAAAACGGAGATCAACTGGTGTTTCTGATTCGGAGTCAAGTGAGCATTGATAATCATGGGATATGTCTCACTTTCTCCCAGAAACACGTACTTGATCGAATCAGGTAAGGGCTATAACTTTAGTAGCGGAGGGTGGGGAGGGGGTTTATGCAGGAGAGGAGAGGAAATTTGCTAATCCTGACTAATAATGAATCTATCTGCAATTGTCATGTAATCCTACCTTAAGATATCAATGATGGATAGGACAGAATAGTCAGGATCAGCGATGTTAGGAGCAGATGAACACCCATGACAACCAGATCCATGGGACAAAATGTGTATGTCATTAGTTTCAGTCCCGTGTGGATAGCGATCTAAGACCCTTGATAGTGAAGATGAATGTGCCATTGGGTCACTGCAGAGGAGCCCAATGTTCCCACAGAAAGATGATTCTTCATCTTCACTATCCTCCTTAATCAAATCGCAATCAAAGTTCTTTGATGCCTTGAAAATGTCCAGTCTAAGCTTTTTGTTTCCTAGGGCAATCTCCATGCACCCTGATGCACAGTCGATGTTTGAGCGGGCGGTTGCCAAAAACGAGCGACCTAGAATAATCGATGCATCACGAAGATTAAGAGAAACCTCCATATCAAGAACAAAAAAGTCTGTTGGCAAGTAGAATCCTTGGACTTTTACAATCACATTTTCAACCACCCCCCTCGATGTTTTTACAGATCGGTCAGCCAACTGTATGGTAACCGAGGTGGGCTTTAACTCCCTAAATCGAAATCGATCAAATACTATGGTGGGAGTTAGGTTGATAGACGACCCCAAATCAAGAAGGGCCCTATCAAAAGGGGAATCCTACAAAAAGCAAGAAATCAGTGGTGTGCCCAGGTTCTTTTTGGGTGGTAAGTCAGCTAAAATAACTGCGCTGGCTTCCTCAGATAATACCACTTGTCGTCCAATTCTCTGCTGTTGCTACGAAGTATAGCAGTCCTTAAAGAACCTAACAACTACAAGGATGTGATCTATTGCTTCGAGGAGAGGGACCTGAATGTAAACTTCCTTGAACATAGATTTCAAGTCCTCAAAATTCCGCGTGTCCTTTCTCCGTGCTGAATCTCACGTCAGGGCCACGAGAAAAGGGATGGGAATTTCAGGGTCTAGGGGCTTCTTTCCTTTATCTAATGAAGATGGTTTGTGAGAGGAAGAGGGTTGTGAGCCATCTTGTGGTAGAGCGTAGGAAAAATCATTACCCGCTTGCCTAGGTAGCGAGTCCTATGTAGTCTTTCACTCCTTAGGGTGACAGCTTTTGCATCGGCGTGCTGTCCATGCAGGGGCAGAGGACAGGGGTGGTCTGGATACACAGGGTTTGGCAACAGAGGTGGCTGACTGAGCCCATAACCAGGAGGTGCTTGCATAACAGTGTGTGCCTGCCCCTATGGTGCTTGGAATCTAGGCAGGGTGCCCTGATTCTACACATATGTCGGGTTTGGGACAGGTTGGGAGGGCAAAGCTCCCTATGATCTATGCTCCTGCATCATCTGGTTTTACGTGTTTTGTATGCTCTGTATTTGGTCAGCCATTGCCTTCATTATTTGCAGGTTGTCATGAGTAGATTTCCGAATTGATGCCTGCAATTCCTCCTTCAACGACTCCAAAGGGTCAGCCCGCTTTGGAGGGTAGTTGGCAGCTTAGTGCAACGACTAATAGATAGAGCATGTCTGTTGTTGCTGAGACAGGAATGGCTGTTGCCTAGGATACGTGTTCTACGCATTCCCATATTGTCTGGTCTGGTAGTGTGGAGCTTGACTCGATCTCTGTGGGTTACCAGACCAAGAGAAATTGGGATGCTAGCACCAACCAAGGTTATATGTTTCAGAATACGGGTTGTTACGCCTGTAACCCTGAATGGCATTGACATCTTCGTAAGCCGAAGACGTCTCGGATGTGAATTCATCAAAAGAATACACACTTACATCGTCATGTGATGCGTAACCTTGATTGTATGGCGCCAGATCCATATTGTTCACGAGTTCCTGGTATGCAGGATCCCACAGAGATGGAGAGAAAGCATCCTGAGTAAACGAATATGTACAAGCAGAGGGGGCTCGGGATGCTTGAGAGGAGTAAGATGGAGCAGTGCTGCCAGAAGATCCAGATCTCGCACGCATTAATTCATCAAGCTTCTTATTGAACAGATCCACCTTATCCAGCTTTTTGGTGATAATGTCCATGTCGGCTCAAGCAGACTTAGCTTGAGCTTCGTGGACATTAACTCGTTGCTGTCCAGGTCATTAGAACTAGTTCATTAAGGCAGCATTCATCGAGTTCTCTACTAAGGACTCGAATAGTTCAAATGCGCTATTCTTGTCCTTCGCGAGAAAATTCCCACCACTAGATGCATCAGCCAGGTACCGATGTGTGTCATCTAGCCCATGGTAAAATACTTGAGCGAGGTGCCATTTGGGTACACCATGGTGTGGGCACTTCCTGAGAAGATCGTGGAATCTGTCCTAGAGGTCATGCAGCTTCTCTCTAAGGCCTTGAGCGAAGGTCGTGATTGTGCGCCTCATGGCATTTGTTCGACCGATCGGGAAGAACTTTTCGAGGAATTCGCGACGTAATTCCTCCTAGGTTCCAGTTGGCCTCCTGATGGTCTTGAACCAATAAACAGCTTTATCCTTGAGAGAAAAAGGAAAAAGCTTCATGAGAACAATTCCAATATCTATATTCCTGGGTTGAACTGACTCTGCAATCCGACTCAGGTCTTTGAGGTGCTGAAAGGGATCCTCATTCGAGTTTCCATGGAAATGAGTCTAAATTAGACTTATGATATTCAGCTTTAACTCGAATGCTTCTCCGCCTGTGGGAATCCAGACCTAAGGTGCTTTGATTGTTGCTGCTGGATCATAGAAGTCCTGCAGTTGCTCTCTACGTGGTAGATGATGCATCTTGTCGAGTGTTGTGAGAATCCGGTCGATGCTCTACTCATATTTCTGTTCCATCTCCTCGACCATAGCTTCCAAATGAGCCATTGGGTCCTGATTCTCAGGGTCCTAACGAACTCGAGGACCGAGATTAGCCATCTCAGCTAATTGGGTGGAAGAAGGTTGAGAAGAGAGGTTGAGTGAAAATTGCCTTTGCCTCCTTGGGTTTGACTCCCAAGGTCATGCAAGTTCAGGTCTTAACGACCTTCTTCCTTGCATACACCAACTCAAAGGGTTGGTGCAGTCAAATAGAACAAGGCTAAGGCCTTGTTAATTAGAGTGGTCCTTTAGATTAGATGATCGGATTTTTCGTTTAAGTTTGTATTATTAAAAATTCGACGAGAGACCAACTGTAAGGAATTCCCACCTCTCAAGCTAACCCGGCCAGTCTGGTTACGAGGGGACTATGAGGAAGATTCTTCCTTCGGCTTTCTCCTTCGGTTCCGTTACCCCGCAGGCGTGGTCGTTTGACATTACCCCGCAGGCTTAGACACTAGGTTTTGTAAGAGAGGTTGGAACTACCCAGTAGTTTCAAGCAAAATGCAGGTTATTTGATGTATTTTCGTGAATTCTTAACTAGTTTCTTCAATGTAGTAGATGGTGGGTGGTCCACAAGGTGACTCCCCTTACCGACTAACTTTTGGGCTCGTCAAAGTCCAAGTTAGTTTATGTGGTCCTTTGGCTTATGCACTTCTAAGTTCCTTTTCAAATTGAAGACTACAATTCAAATGTATACTCTATGGTAAGATGGAATCCAAATTATTTGAAACTTGGCAAGAAGACTCCATTTTCAATAAGCTTTTCAAAAAGCATTTTTCCAAAATTTTTTTCTTTATCCAACAATTAGTTATGAATTTTTAACTAACCAGGGGTTAAATTTGAGATTTAGACCCGTGTTGGTTTTTCTATTGGAAACTATAGAAATATGCTTTAAAAATTTTATAAAAATATGATATTGAAAGGTAATTTGATTATCTTTCACACCCCATAAATTTTCAATAAATTTAATTTGTATGTTAATCAGAATTGATTTCTAAAGTTCGTAAAAGTTCTATTTTCAAGCAATCTGACTAGTATGTACTCCATGAATTTTTCAAAATTCCATAGAAGGAATTTCTTTTTGGGAAAGGTGGTGTTGGAAAGATAATTTGAAGATCTAGTTTCAGTCCAAATTTCAGGATTTTTGGAGCATTAGAAACATGGCTATTGAACTTTAAAGATGACACTTTTTAGCCAAATTTCTAATAGGAATGTGTGCACCTGATTTTCGTAGCACACACTTTTCCTTGTTCGCCGCTTTGTGTCGTTGTTCCTGCACACAAAAATATTGTATTAGAAATAAAATCAAAAGTCACCTTGCCTCCCTGGCAACGACGGCAATTTGTTCGCAATGTAGATGCGTAGAAAATTAACACGTTGTAGTATAACATGAAATACGTCTCGAGCAAATAAATTAATGAAACTTGGTGAGTCCCGGTCGATCACAGGGAGGCAGAAAGTACTTTTGATTTCATACGCTTGTTCTCAATATGATTACTAAAGAATAGAAACAATCAATCACAATATTCACATTACAAAGAGATTGAATTTGATATATGTAATAGAATGAAAACATGAAAGTAAACAACTACTATTGTAGCAGAATGAGGGCACCACAGGTTATTCGTGGTGGCCTTTTGGAGAGGTTAGGGAGAGCAACACCAATCCATGGGGTTGGCCCAACGGACACTTCAGACGGAGGTGCAGAGACAGATGCAGAGAAGATGGGAAGAAGAAGAAGAAAGAGAGGTTGAAAGAGGAAGAAAAATATAAGAATTGGCTTCAAAGGGGGGCCCTTTGGTCTCTTTTTGTAGCTTTAGTGAAGGGCAATTAAGGTATTTGGCCCCTTAAATCTGTGCAAATGCTTCAAATTAATCAGATCCGTTGATCTCCCCGTTGATCGGGAGATCAACGGCCTTGATTAAGCCTTCCAAATCCTTCTTTTATCCCCAATTTAATATGGTGCTGTCACATGGCAACCTGTACGCCCTCGAATGAAGATCACACAGCTGTAGATCACCCGCGCTCGCGCCTTCATTTCCTCTCACTTGCCGCTCGCCTCTTCTAAGAGCCCAATAGTCAGCCGTCTGATCGTAAGATCGGATGGCTAAAACATGCGCTCAATCGTGCCTTTAAATCTTAAAGCGTGCCCCCATGCATCTCCGCACGCGTCATCGCACGCGTTCTTGATCCAGTGCCTCTGCGTCCGCCACACGTCCGCGCCTCCTCTGCCTGATGTTGATATGAGGTTGAATTTCATCTGCGAGCGCGCCTCTCTTGATTTCACACATGGCGCCGCTCGAACGTGCACCTAATGTCTCGCAGAGAGAGCGCTAACCAACGTGCTACTTGTTGCATTTGGGTTTTGTTGGTGCGCATTCTGGACTATTGGATGGGAATCCAAAGGTCGAGATCTCATCCTCATCTGATGATGTGACTGAGGGTGGGTGGCGTGGCTAGATCGCGGTTGTTGGATGACGATCCAACGGCCCATGGTTCTTCTTTCCAAATTGGAGTGCGGTGAGGGGCGGCTGCGATGGTGCCATGTGGCGCCATCGTGGTCGTCCATCTTCTTCTCCTTGTATCTGATGATGTAGGCCTCCGATTAAGTTGATTTCTACACCGTTGGACTGCGAACGTCGATCCGAATATATCCATGTGGTTGGATTTGTCATATGAGGTCCAGATATTCTCCAATTTCCCCTTGTCTCCTGCTTCTTCTGCGAACTCCCTAGGGTGCTACGGGAATCTGATTGATTCGCTCTTGGAAGCGTTAGACTCCCGTCGTTATTCCAAACAGATCCATAAAGTTGGATCAATCATCCGCAGCCCTAGATAACCTGCAATTAATAATACCTCTCAAATAACACATTATTATGTATAAAACCTATAAATCATCTAAGATGTAAAGTACGATGTGTATGCATGCAGAATGCCTATGTTAAGCTAGGTTCTACCTTAATTAAGGCGAATTAGGGTTTATGATTGCTGTGCAATTAGCAACATTGTTTCCTAACTTGCATTTGTTTTAATCCATCAATTTGAGTTTGAAGAAAGATTTCCAAATCTATTTACAAACATTTGCAATAGATGGTTTTGGTGTTTCATGGATTTAAGGGTGGAATTGATTTTTAAAGAGTTTTTAGATCTTTGGTGTAGTGTTTTGAACACCAAATCAGTGAAATTGTTCTCACTAATTATTTCATACAGCAACTAAAATAGTTGTTGGAAGTGGGAATGAGCAGCAATAGCAAGGCTGCTCAATTTGGTAGTATCAAGAGCAACAATCAATTGCTGAATTTAGACACAGCAACAACAGTAGTTACTGTAAACATCAAGCACAGCAGCTAGAATAGCTACTAGAAATGGATACAACAGCAGTTGGTTTGGAAAAGGGATTTAACATGGATTTTGAAGCCATTTTGAGGGTTTCAAGGAGCTAACGTGTTTTGTATTGTTAGAATTTTAGAACAAGCATTCATGTACAAGTTTGGACTTCACTCTTATCTAACTTAGCTTGTAATCTGTGTTCACAACTCATTGTCAGCACGTTTAACTACCATAATCTGTCTAACATTTGATTTTGAAGTAAAATTGAAGTAAAATTATGTTTAAATGTTTATACATTTTTCTTATGGTGTAATGAAGGAGTTCAAGTGCATAAACTTCTGATTTAGCCACTTAGAACTAAAAAAGGCCTTAGGTTCACTTGCTTTCATTCCTTTAAGGCCACATTTGGATCAGATTGAAATAACATAACAAATATAAATAATTGTAAAAAAATAAAATAAACATGTCTTGAGTAAGATTAGATATTTGTTTAAGTGTATGCAAAATTTCAAAGTAATCCGAACCTTCTGGTTAGTAAAACATACCAACCAACAGTTTTGTCTATTATGAAACTTAATAAAAGAAACACATATGAAAATCTCAAAAATAAATTATTCTTCCATCTTCTCACCTTCTCTCTCTTCTCCTACCTCTATTAAATATAAAAATACCATAAGAACTTAAATATCCAAAAATACACAAAAACACCTTGTATATTATATTTATACTTGTATATACTATTTAATACTAAGATAAATGTAAATATTAACTTATATAAGTTAAATGTACATAAATAACTTATAAATGTATTATATATATTTAAATAAGTATCTAGGTTGAGTAATTGCATATATAAATTAATTATATAATTATATATGAACTTATAGTAGATTATATGTATGTAAACTAAGATAATTATAAATAAGTATTTAAACTTGTATAATAGTATTTATTACTGTACATATGTATTGAAGTATTTATTATGTACCTAATTATACTTGTACATTGATTTATTTATGTAGTTATTGTATATAATTAGATTATTAAGTTAATTAGGTAAATTATTAAGTTAAAACAAAATAAATTAGTAATTTAACTTAATACTGAAGTAACTTATATTGCATATTTACATATATTAATTTTAATTATTTTCAATCTATTTTGGTTCAAAAAAATTATTTTCAATCTATTTATAACATATTTATACTATATAATATTATTTATAACTAAATTATATGTATATCTATTAATCACGTGTAATTAAATTTACATAAATTAAAATAAATGATATAAAATAAATTAAAAATGTATAATAAATATCTTATTATGTAATTTAACTAATTATAAAGTCAATTGAATCATTAAACTATTAATGTGTTCATTAATTAAGTAATTAAGCCATAATTTAATGTGTACACAGCACTAAATTTAAGTAATTTTTAAATATAATTAAATAAGTTATAATCCTAAATTAATTATACAATTATGTAATCTTATATAAGGGCTTTTGAACCACATAAATTATTTGGAAGTTGGACTTAATTTGGGCACCCGAATTGAGGTCCAAAGTTGGCCTTGCAGAACGCACAGCACACCAATTTCAGCCGTAAACAAAGTCCCACATCATTCACTCTCGAGTGCTCGCAGGTGCATAAATTGATTTCACACCCTACACTGAGCAATCATCAATGCAGGGCGCGAAATAAAACCATTACCTATTACGAGCATACTGAGCATACTGTACATTAAGCATATCCAAGCATGGGGTTGGGAGCCTGGGTCTGTGTTTGATTCAGCTGAGTCGGACATGGGCCAAAAATATACTCTAAACCACTTAACCAAGAACTAGGGATCGGTTCATAGTAGCAGTCTGGTACCACTTGAGAGGGTGTTGTGTATCCCCCGAACCGGACCGATCCCACCAATTAAAAAATTAATTTTTATCACTATGTTAGGTGTGAAGTAAGAAAAATTTGTCTAAGTGTCAAGAGGTGAGCCTTCATAAGTTGTGTGTTAGAAGTATAAAAAGAAAAGGCTAAGTGTGAGAGCTATAGTGAGTGCGCTGTGTATGTGTATATAGTGTACATGTGTATAGAGTATATGTATATATATATAGTACATACATATATAAATATAAGTATATGTATAATAAATATAGTATATGTAAATATATAATATATAAGGAAAGTATAAGTGTTTTAGCCTTTGGTGTATATAAAGTCTTTAGTGACATTTTTGAAGGCTTTAGCGACACTTAAGTCTGTCAGTGTAGCCTTGTATAATAATTTATTTAAGTTAGAGTTATGTACATTGTCTATAGAATATATAAGTATATATATGTGTGTGTAGTATATGATAAATATTATATATAGTGTATATACTTAAGTATTAGTAGTATATATGTAAGTAGATATATTATATGTGTGTATATATAATGTAGGGTACATATGTATATATATATGGCTAGTATATATATAGTTAGAGTACTTGTTTGCCTTAGGTTGTATATAGTTTATCTAAGGTTTAATATTAGTTAGTATGTTTATATATATGTTAGTATAGTATATGACAATATATTTGTATTATTTTTGTACCTATAATTAGGTATTATTTAGGATAATTATATATATCTGACCTAAAATAGATTATGTAGTTTTCCATGCCTGTTTGATTGTAAATATGTTTGAGGCATTGTAGTTAGTATTAATTGATTCATTGTGTACATATTAACTCTATTAATTCATTTTTGATTCATTAATTCATTTGTAAATATAATCGACATTTTTAGAATAAAAGAGCATTTTTGGAACATAGAGAATGATGTATATCAATAACTGTCTTCCAATGAACAACCTGGAATAAACTAGTAAAAATTATGTTAATAAATAAAATGACATGACATCTGTTAGCATTGCGATTATACTATAACAACAACCGCATCATTAAATCACAAATTTTAGCATGCAAACGATTTTTCATTGATCAATTTTTGGTGCCATTGCCAGAGAGGCAACTCTCTATATGCCAAAAATCTTCTTTTATTCTTGCTTTGTATATATTTTTGATTTCTTTGTATATAGTCATTCTTTTATTCAAATTCTTTGTTGTAAATAAATTCTCTTATTCATTCTATTCTTTGATTTATTTTTGTATATAATTCTCGTACAAGTCATTTTTTATTTTTGCAGCACTTGAGGAGGAGTAGGAGGAGAATGTTGTCTTCCCAAATGAGTCATCTTCCTGATGGATTCTCTATGCCTCTGACCCGACTTCCAAGAGGAACTTTTCCAGGAGCTGCAAATTTCCCACTTTCAGTAGTGTAGTGTAGATAGTAGTTTAGGTTTAGGAATACATACTTAGGATATTTGTTAGTCATAAGTTGTGAGAACTTATTCTTACACATCGAGTGTAATAACTTGGACTTTGGACTCTCTTATATATCTCTCTCTACTCATCTCTCATCGATCGCGATTTTCCGTATCGATTTCTTTTTTGATTTTATTTTGCTTTATTGCATTAGAAAATTCAAAAAAATTACAAAAACAAAAAATATCAAAAATATATCATACCTTATCTAGCAGCAGCATATTTATAGGCATCCATACTTAGGATTGCACATTTTCTACTAGATTTCTTTTTAGTCAAATTGCATCAAATTGTTGAGTGTTGGAGTCAGGTACGTATTTTCTATCCTTCCTTAGCTCCTACCATATTGCATTTGACTTCAGTAAAAGACCATCTCCTGTTTGAAAGAGATTAAAAAGCGAGACCAGTTGTCTGTAAAACACTTTTAAATATTCAAACATAATTCAAAAGGAGACATAATAATTTGTTTGAAACACTGATTGCATTTTCACCTCATTTTGTTGCTTGATTATTGTGTACACATCACACAATCACTTAAGAACACAAATACATGGGTTTCTATCTCTTCTCCTTGAGCAACCACAGGGTCTGAATTCGCACGCCAGTCCTATCTAGATTCCAGGTGGATTTTAGAGGTCTGCACCACGTTAGGTTTTCTATAGGACGCATACAATTGTATTGATATACTATCTGTTTGCGTATTATATACTTTCGCATAGCAGACTCCTAGGAAAAACACGAGTTGTCTTGCTTACATCATTGATTGGTCTTGATTGTCGTGTGATTAAGATTGGGATTTCTATTTTCTGGATTTGATTGAGATTAAGTTTGCCTTCTTTGAGTTTGTGATTGTTTTATAAAGCATTTTTTAAAAACCAACTCATGGACGGTAGGAGATCCCAAAATCCATCCTTAGTACCTCCTTTAGGTGCTGATGCCCAAGCTTCTACATCTACATCTTTGCCTTCCTCTATGAATTCTATACCTCCAGAGCATCAAAGTCCTATTCATCACCCTACTCATCCAGAGGATGATCACAATTCCGCACAATTAGAGGACTTCGAAGAAGATCCTCCTCATCTTTATGCACATCCTCCACCACCACCACCACCTTCACATCATAGGTTCCAACCTCCTCCCTACCCAAACTTTCCTAACCAACAGGACCCAGAGAGAGGTGTACAACCTAACCTACAACACTTATACAATACACAACTTCAGATGAATACCCTTACACAACAGGTGCAATAGCTTACTCAAGCTGTTAATCTTTTAGCAAACCCCCGTCCCCAGGCTCGTAGACCTCAACTACAGGATTACTACAATCCCACAGTTGCACCACCTATGCCTACGGTACGCTATCCCGCTGGGGGTAGTGCTGCTGAATTGAAGCTAAACATCATTGCACTTATCCCTCACTTCCATGGTCTTGCTTCTGAGGACCCTTTTCATCATTTAGAAGAGCTGAAAAATCTCACCCATACCTCAAGTCTGCAGGCCCATGATCAACACACATTGTTGATGAAAATGTTCTCCTCACTTAAGAATAAAGCCACCTTCTGGTATAGAACTCTAGCACGGACTACACCAATAGAGACTGGGGCTTCTTTAGAACATGAGTTCCTTAAGAAGTACTTTCCCATAGGCCACACAAACACTTTGAGGCATGTCATCACCACCTTCGCACAAAATTCAGGCGAACAGATGCATGAGGCTTAGGAGCAATTTCATGAGCTTCTACGTAAGTGTCCCCACAATGGTGTCACACGCTAACAACAGGTTAGATCTTCTATCATGGGCTCCATGATGACACAAGAAATTTTGTATATGGCACTTGTGGAGGCAATTTCTTTTGTCGGGACGAAGACTCAGCTTTTGAGCTCTTCGAAGGCATGGCAGAAAATTCTATTAACATTACTTCGATGAGTGTTTTTAATAGGAAGTCCTTGCATTCCCACGTACACTCGAGGGTACACGAAGCCCAATCCAGCACACGAGACTTAGAGATAGTAGCTAATCAACTGGATAAGGTGGGCTTAATAGAGAAGAAGGTAGATGAAGTATGGAAGTTCCTATCTAAACCTCTATCTTCTTCTCAGACACATACACCACACACTTCTTCTCAGCTTCCTACAGGGAGGGAAACTGTGAACAATCTGTCCATGACACCACCACCACTTTCTGACTATTCATTTCCATATCCTTCACCGGCTAGAGGAACCTTTGTTCCTTAATACACTGAATTCCCTGCACATTTTAGAGCTTCGGAGGAGCTCCACGCCATTCACAACAACCCATATTCACAAACCTACAACCCTAGATGGCATAATCATCCAAATTTCTCGTGGTCGAGAAATTCATAGGGACCCAATTTTCAACAAGCTTCTATACCACCACTACAAAACTGAATCCAAGCACCACCTCCACAACCACACTGGTATCCACCGCGTGCCTACCAACAGTCCCAACCAAGGCCTACCCAATACTCTCAACCCAGTCCTGCACGAGATGTTCAGTTGGGGAATATCATGAAAGCTATTGCTAATATGCAGCCACAAAACATTGCTATGCAGCAGAGACGGGACGCGGGTTTAGTTGAGATGAGAGCCCAGCTAACATAGTTGACAGAATTCTGTCAATCACATTCACTCCCATCTCAAACACAACCGAGACCTTCAATGCAAGGTCAAGCACATCTTGTATCACAAGCCTTGCATGAGCCCAATCTCTACATTGATCCTAATTCTTCCTAATATCATTCTGATCCACAACTACCTATTCTACCTAATCCTGATTTATTGTCTACGTTGCAAGCTAATTTAAATGTTGTCACAACTAGGAGTGGTAGAAGTACAGTTGATCCACCTTTTCCAACTTCTACATCTCAACCTGAACCTTCTACCTCTCCTTTCGATTCAAATCTGCCTAATCCTAACTCTTCTGATTTTGTGAGTAACACTCCTACTACCACTTCAGTACCTTTCCCGGAGGCTTTAGAGAAGAAGAGTAATGAAAAGAAGAAATCTATTGCGGCACCTGAGGATGACTTGCTTAAGTTCTTTGAGCAAGTCAACATAAACATCCCCTTGTTAGATGCGATCCACCACATCCCACCTTACGCTAAGTTTTTGAAAGACCTATGTACACCTAAGCATAAGGTAAGAATTCAGAAAGGGAGTAGTCCTATAATCCTCTTGGAACAAGTGAGTTCTATCATTTCAAACCTCCCTACTAAAAAGAAAGATCCAGGCACCCCTCTTCTCTCCTGTATGATAGGAAACACCACTTTTAATGGAGTTTTACTTGACTTAGGTGCTTCCATCAATCTGATCCCAACCTCCTTATTAACACACTTCGAGGTTGGCAATTTGAAGCCAACCGAAGTGTCCCTGCAATCAACTGATCGATCAGTTAAGAAACCTCAGGGAGTGTTGGAAGATGTTATAGTGCTAGTCAAGGACTTTTATTTCCCTATGGACTTTATTGTCCTTGACATAGAAGTACCTGAAGATATACAAAACACACCCATCATACTAGGGAGACCTTTCTTAGCAAGAGCTAAGGCAACTATAGACTATGAGGAGGGTCTGTTAGAATTAAACTTTGGAGACCAGAAGTTGAAGATTGATATTTTTCAGGCTCAAAGGGGACCATCTTGTAATTTAATTGAGGAAATTTTCTCTCTAGATTCTTTGGACAAGTTAGTAGAGGATACACTAACTGATTCATTGACTTTAGAATCTCAATTCCCTTTGAATTATGACTTGACTCTTCCTAAGACACCAGCTAGTAACACTTTGGACTCACCTCCAATCCCTCTAGAGTCTCTAGGATCTTCTGAAAACTCAGATTGCATGCGCTTTGTCTTCACAACGCGTGCAGCGCCCCACGTACGATCGAGCATGCTATTGTGCGTGATCACGTGCGTAGCCGCAGCACTCGCATCTAGTGCACATGATCGCACCACATCGTCGCCACCACTACCATTTGATGAGGATCGTGCAGGTGAATTTTGCCCACGCCTCCTCTTCAGCGGATCAAATCCTCTCGATGAATCTCAACCCCACGTCATTGCCTTTGGATAAGATGCTTGCCCAATGTGCCACGGTGGTGGATTGTTGGGTTTTGGTTTTGAGGTCCTTGCACTCTCAACCATTGGATGAAGATCTAACGGCTGAGATCAAGTGGCCCTTAGCCTTCAGAGGATGAACAATGGTAGGGAGGCACGACATGGAGCGTTCTTGGTCCAACAGCCCAGATCACTTCTTCATGCGTGCTTTGAAGTTGAGCGAGAGCTGTTGGGGCACTTTGGATAGCCAGGATGGTGCCACATGGTGCCACCTTGGCTGTCAAACTTCTTTGACTTGTAGATGGTGCCATAAATGTCGGATTAGACCGATTTTTACGTCGTTAGGCTACGATCGTCGATTTGAACCCATCCGTACAATTGGATTTGTTGTCTGAAGTTTGGATTTTCACCACCATGCACCTTGGCCTCTGATCTTCTCCAGACTACATATGATGTTACGAAGGTTCGATCGAGGCGATCTCAAAGGCGTTGGACTCCGATCGCCACCCTGATCAGATCTGTACAGTTTGATCTTTAATCTGGGGCTCCAAAATATATTACCCTATCTCCTGACCATAAAAAGAGAGAATTAAGCTATAATTTGTACAATCTATTTTAAATGCAGAATGATGCATGATATGCAATATTTATAATGTTGAATGCAATTATGAGCCTAAGAACATACATAAATAGATAGTTTATATAAAATAGATGTGTCTACATCAATCGCCTTTGACCACGAGGATTGGTTCCTCGACCTCTAATAGCTGTATTAACAGCAATGGTATTATCGTCAGCAATATTAGTAAGAGATCGATATTGAAATAGCCTTTGTTCATTATTTAATAAGTGGCCAATAAGTTCTCATAGGAAATGAGGTGTGAGTGATTTGTGGCAAAGGTTACCACAGAGTCGTAATCAAGTCCTAAACCACTAACGATGGCGAGAACAAGCTCATCATTATCAAGTGGTTTGTTAAGGGCAGCTGCAAGATTGATTGTGATAGTCTTGGTCTTATTTGTGTAATCTATGATAGAAGAGTCGCCTTGCCTGATGGACGTAAGGGTAGCTTTGTATTGAAAAACTTTCAAGCGAGATTAAGCTAGAAAATAGCACTCAAGAAATAATCATGCATCTCAAGAAGAAGGTAGACGTATAAGTTGCGAGTATTCGTCCTCAATGACAGAGGCAAGGATCCAACTCATCATGAGTTTGTCCTTCCTTCACCACTATAGGTAAGCATTGGATAGACCCATATTATTGTCAACGTCAACAATATCAGGAGGTACAAAGCCGTCGATGAACCCATAGAGATCATATGCATAAAGAAGAGGAGTGATTTTCTCTTTCCATAATGTGTAGTCACTACTAGAAAAAGTTGTTTTACCATCGGTTACTTGCCATCGGTTTTCCAAGTGACAGCAAAAATGTTTTTGCCATCGCTTATTTATATAAGTGACTGTGAATACATCATTAAAACTAACCCCCTCCACTCTTGCAAAGAATCAATATGTAATAAATATTTAACGTCGTTTATTGTAAGAAGCAACGGCAAAAATGCAGATAAATTTTACCTGCAGAAGCCACCAAAATTTGGGTGCAAGTTTGGAATTAATATAGACATTTGCTGTTGCTTTATAATATAACCAATGACAAATGTCGGTCCACTAAACCCACGTATCGCCCTCTCCTCCCCCACATTTTGCAAAAACCCTACTCTTCCTCCTTACCGCCCCTCCGACAGTGTCGATCGCCGCCCCTCCTCGTCACTACCCCTCCTCGATCGCAGGCTGTCGTTGTTGATCATCGCTCATCTTCCCCATCCTCAGGTAACTCCTCCTCGCCACCCTCCTTCTCCTCCTCCTCTTCCTCCCCCCCGCTCCCTCCTACCAGCACTCTCTCCTTGCCGCCATCCTCCTCCTCCTCATCATCTTCCTCCTCCTCCATTCCCCCTTCCTCTTTCTCCTCCCCATCGCCCTCCTTCCAACATGCCCTCCTCCTCACCACCCTCCTGCCAACACATTCTCCTCCCCGCTCTCCTCCTCCTACAAAACAAATGCAAATGGAGAACCAGTAGAGAGAACTCTCCTCCTAACTATCTGCACGGTACTTTCTACCCTTCCAACTACATCTCTTGATTAATGACATGGGCACCTTTTGCCATTATATAGGATAGAATTAGGCATGTCTGCATTTAAAATAGGAGATTTCATGATTGAGCATTTATTTGCACTATTCAACTATAGACATCTCGAATTAGATGATTTTGGGTTGAACTTTTATTCCAAAATGAAAATTGTGCTTCTGAGTTTGTACCTATGAAATGGATTTTGATTTCAAGCCCATATATACCTTACCCTAAATGACAAGGTTCTATGGCATCTGGAGCTTTTATATTGACAGCAAATCACAACCCAGGTGGTCCACATGAGGTATGCAAAAGTATTTCTTCACATTTGTTAATAGCTTGCAATCTGGGGTCTTGTTCAATCTGCTCTGGCATTTAGTGGGTGCCTAGCCCAAATTCTTGGGGTCTTTCTTCCAATCTAATTTGTTTTAAAGTATGAAGGCAAGAGCTTGGTGATGCAAAAGATACGTATTAAAGCTATTCCACATGCAATGTAAAAAGTCTAAAAAACATCAGATATAAAATGGTTTGATTTACGCATTTGTAATACTAGTAGCTTTGATTTCTTTCTTTATTTCTTCTTTTTCAGAGGTCAATAGCTTTGATTCCACTCTTGGGATCTCTACCTTTGTTCTCTTTGTTATAGGATATGAAGTTTAACTCATTTTTTTCCTAAATTAAAACATATTTCATCCACCAAAAACAATACATCTCCTTTCTCCTTGAACCGCTGATGGTGATTGAGTTTGCCAATGATAGCTACCTGCCTATCTCCCCTTTCTTGCAGGAGAGCCCAAATCCTAAGTATATTGATTTTTTTATCCAGAAATGAAAGAAAGTCTCCACTCAAGACATTGATGACACTGTTGCATGATGTATGTTTTCTTTGACAATAATTATTATAGTTTCCCAAAACCACCAATGTAACGACCCGGTTCCCGAGTCCCTACGAGACACGAGAACCGGACCGACTCGACTAATCCCAAGACCTAGTCGTCCAACGAGGAAGTAACCAAAAGACAGTAAAATAAATCACATTCAACATGAATATAACTAACAGTAAGAAAGTACAGCAGTAAGGAAAGAAACTACTACAGTAGGTACCACCACAACAGTAAAACAACATTTATCATATAACAAGAACTGCAGGTAAAGAAGGTACAGCGGAAACAAAAACTACTCACTAGAACAGAAACAAAAGAGGTACAAAAGGCTGTGGTAACTCTACTGGACCCTACTCGGCCCAGCGTCCTCTGCAGCCGCCGACCCTGGCTGCTCAACACCTGGTCCTGAAAAAGGTAACGAGTGTAACACATCAGCAAAACGCTGAGTAGAGTGGCAAACTAACTAAAGGCAACAGTAGAGTGTACAGTTATGTTCTATTACTTCCTTTATTCACATCTTTCAATTTTTCTCACTATTTCATTTATTTCTCAGGTCCTTTACTTGATCTCGAATGTCCTCGTGGGAACGATCTTGATTGCAGTCTTTACCAAAAGTAGAAGTAGCACGTGGTGCTCTCCTGGCCGGGAGAGTCCCCCGTGGTGATCCTACCCTCAGTCAACCACCCCAAGGTCACTGACAGACGTAACGGTGACTACGGCACGCGCGATAAACGCACAGGTAGCTAGCCCGCACTAGCACGCGGTCAATCGTTTCCGTTAACGGGTGCGCCCAAAGCACATCACGGAACCAGGGCAGAGCCCTCTCAGTAACAGGGGTCCAACCCCTCCACAGTAACCAAACCGGGGCCTCGCCCCTCCACAGTCCGCGCACCCTCGCCTGACTACCCTGGTTTGCCCTAGTGGGCCTAACAAGTCGGTGAAGGAGGCTAGCAGAACCCCGGGGCCCGTGGGGTAGCTAGTACTCTCCTAACACTACTAGCTCTCCTCGGTACTACGTACACGAGGGCCAACAAGTCGGTACAGAGCGGCCAATCCTAACCCCGGGTCCCTGGGGCGGCTGGCCCCACTCTGCACTAAACAGGTACAGGTACTTCCCTTGGTACTGCGTACCCAAGAGACAGTACAAATTACATCTCAGTTCCATTCCTTTTTCTTTCCAGGAGTTCCACTCCTAATTCCCCGTAGGGTTCCAGCTCTTTATCTCAGAACATCATATGTTTCACTTTCCAGATTCACGTTCTCAAAATCCATGATCTCAAACATGTTTCTTTATTCATAACAGGCAGCTGTTAATTCAAATTACAGGCAGCTTTATATTCCTTTCCATTTTTCCAAGACTGCAGTATTATACATTCCACTAGTTTTTCCATCCTAAGATTCATGCCACATCCTAGGATCTAGCATACAACTAGTTTTCCAGCCCTAGGATTCATGCATCACCTAGGAGCTATCATTCCATACATTTCTCATTCCTAGGATTCATGCAATGTCCTAGATTCTAGTTATGGTTTCATACTTTAACAGATTTTATTAATAACTTAAGCCACTCTACCAGGTACAACGGGAGTAATGGGGGCGTGATCGGGAATCCCGCGTGCCTCCGCGACTCTAAAGACTGCAACTGAACGAGATCCTGTCACGAGGATCAAACACAAGGAGTGTCTCAAAACAGTGTATAGCTACTGTAGATGAGTAGAGGAATTAATTCTGAAGAGAACGCAACTCGAATCGCGGAAAACGGAGCCCGAACGGGCCCTAAACGGGTCGAAAAAGACGATACTGTGCAAAATCAGACGTCTGTAACTCCTTCCAGACGTCTTAAAAAGTGGATCAGAGAATTACCTGTTCAGCGTGGTTTCCCAGACGTCCAGAAGTCTGCGGGGATGTCTGCCTAGATCCCAGACGTCCGATGGTCACTCCGGACGTCTGGAGGTCACTCCCGCCGTCTGGTACAACTCCCAGACGTCTGATTCGCAAAAGATGGCGAATCAGCGAACCTGCGCACAGCCAACCCCCCCTCCTCAGTACGGTCAGTCGTCAAGAAGGAAGAAGGCGGAAAACTCACCTTTCAGACGTCTGTATGATCTTACAGACGTCGACCTTGCCGTCTGGATATCAACCTAGACGTCTGATTCTGGAAATTTTTCCAGAATCAGGGCCCTGCTCGGCCTCCGCTCGTGACGCCGCCCGCGTCGAACCTCGCGCGTCTGCTGCTCAGCCCGCAGCAGGTCCCTCTCCGCGTCGCCCCGCGCCCCCTGCGCCCTCCGTCGGCCGGCCAAGCCGCTCCGGCGAGCTCGCCCTCACGGCAGAGCTCCGCCCTCGCACGCCGCAAATCCGCGCTCACTGCGGCCGCCGCTTGCCGCCCTCGCGTCCGCTCGCTCTCGCGCACAGGAAGGAGAAGAAGGAGGAGACGGTGGAGACGGGAGGGGAGGCGCGCCCCTTTTAACGCCGCGCGGAGAGGAGAGAGAGAAGGCGCCGCAGAAGAAAAAGAGAGAATATGCGGTCTGCGCGCTCAGGCGCGCAAGCGACTCGCGGGTGTCGACGATAACGTTTTTTTCAGACGTCTATAAACCATCCCAGACGTCTGGCAAGACGTCTGGATGTGATCCCAGACGTCTGGTCAGACGTCTGGGCCACCTCCCAGACGTCTTAAAATACGTCCGGGGCACGCGTTCTTAACAACCAAGAACAATGATCTTGTTATAGGAGGTTGACAGACCATTACTAGGTATGGCATAATAATGGGCTCCTTTTTTCTTGGTGGGCCTGGAAACATATTTGCATAATAATGGAATTGACTACTGATGGAGATTTGTAATGTTGCTTTGGTACTGCATCTTTAGAGTATACTTCTGAATTGTTACCTCATAGCCCATCTATATCTTACCTTAGTGATCAGCTTTAGTTGATCCTTTGATTTTCTCTAACTATGAAAACAACTATTTTTTTATAATATGAAATTTACTTGTTTTTATCTCTATTTGAAGATGGAGAAGTCTGCCATCTTCATCTTTTTTTTCAAGGGATACTGAAATTATTTGCAAACGTTATAACATCCTATCTTGGTATTAGGTCTCCTGGAATGCACATTTTGCACCTTACAACTGGTAGGCCCTTCTTGTTCTTCTTTTGTTTCTCCAAGAAGGATCATTTCACTATGCAGTGAATAAGAATGATTTTTTCCCCAAGCAACTAAGAATGATGGACTTTTCAATGAAAAAAATGGATAAGTAAAAATGATTGAACACTTTAGGAAGAGAAAATTGCTCCCAAATAGCTTTTTCTTTGATTTTGTGTGTGAATCATGTTCAATATCGTAGAGAGAGTTTGGTAGCCTCCATCCTTGCTGGGAAGGTGAATGAAATAAGAAAAGTGAATAAATGATGTTGGCTAGGGACATTTCTATACTGCAATTTTGTGTTTATGCATCTTGTTCATATAGACTTATTAGGTTGATGCCATTGTTAGTATTCTTATAGATGAGTTGTTTGAATATTTTTGTCTGAAGTACAACAATTTTGATGCTTAATATGCTTAAAAATGCAAATGTCATTTGCTTTGATGTCTTATGTGCTTGATTATACACTGTATTATTATTCCCTTTCATTTGTTTTTTCCACTTTGCAGTAAGATATTAGACAGGGCGATCTCTGTTGAAAATGCGCTTAGGGATGATGCAAATGGAGAAGGTAAGATATTCTTTTATATGTGTTGGTGTGTGTTTTTTGACATTGCTTCTGCTCTCTAGTCAGTACTCACACTTGTTTTTATCGCATGATTGTCACTCAGAACCATTTCTAATCCAGTCAAATAATGAGAGCCATACAGTTGTAATTAGATACATTTGTTGAGAAAAAATGGTGTTTAATGCTAATTCTAGTGATTATATCCATAATCTCATGCCACTCTGCATCTGGGTTGTACTGTAAAAAATAATATTCCTTGTCATTTTATATCTCTTATGAGTGGACACTAGAAATGCCATGACCTTTTATTTTTTCTCCTCTTGCCAAATGATTCAAAAATCTTGTTTGATGGTCTTCTTATTTGGCATCTAGAGATCTTTTTTATATTTGTGGTTGTGGTGTTGTTTTTTTATTTTTGAAGCATGCATTTCTTTATTTACACAAGCCTGCACATGCATAGGTCTGGCTTAGAAGAATTAGTACCTTTTCATACTAAGCACCACAGCAATATCTGTAGGTATAATTTAAGTCATTTAAGCTGTTCGTCAACCTATTTATATCTTACAACTTCCCACACCAGTTTTGACTTTTTATCAACTTAGGTAGATAACCACTAACAAGGTGGAACTCCTATTTTTCAGTTGCAAGTGAGCACCTCAAGAGCCATGAAGATCCTAGTCATGGGTGGCATCAGATTCATTTGGGGTTTTCTTGTCAAGGATACTTGTGAAGGACGATCACCAGGTTGGTCTTTGGTTTATCATTGAATCTTAATAAATTCTATGAAAAGATAAGCCATGAATTTAATAATATTGACGGATATGTTTTCAATATTTCTCACATATCCCCTTTCACAAAAAAAACCTATTTCTCATATATCTAAAGCGAACTTTAAATTGAGATCTACAATGCTTTCTATCCTAGTTATAAATTTAAAGGTACCAAGCAATAAAAGTTGTTTCAAATCTAATTGATAGAACACAGAAATCCATTGCATATGCCTTCTTTGTAAAGTTATAGTTTCCAGAGAAAGTAGCTTTCAACAAGTTCCATGTAAGTGTTGTAAACTGGAGTGACGTTCTTTCTATAGTTTTGTTCTTTTCCTTGTTTGACTTGGTAATAAGTTTTACAGTTCTAGAAGATACTATATTTCACAAAATGATTTTTGAGGCAATTTGCATAACATTTTAAAATACTATTTTTCAGGTACTTTTAAAAAGGAAAACTATTTTTCAATATTAGAACTAGATTCTTTAGGATCATCATAATCAATGCCCTTTTTTTTTTGGAAAAAGCACCGCTCATGACTATTTCTGCTGGTAGGATTGATGGGTCTACATTTCTGTTTAGGATGATGCTACTTTTGCTTTTTAGGAGAAAAACTTGGTTCAACAGCGAAAACAAAAATAACAATAATAAGAACAAACATTTTCCCAAATTGAGTGGGTTCAGCTACTTAGATATTTTGCCTCCACTCAGATCTATTTTGAGCCATTTATTGCCTATAAAATTACAAAACACTCAAGTATACAATACACACACACACACCATGCTTCACCACCTCATCTCCTTTCTTTTTCACATTGCAGTGATGGGTTCTTCTTTACTGTCAGGAAGTTTCTTTACTAGACCAAGAATGTAGTGCACAACAATGTATCTAGTAGCTCGAGCAATAAAACTAGGCAGTGTTTGATTAATGTGTCCCTTTGTAATTTAACTAGGCTTTCTATGTCTTTTGTGTTTGCTGATTTACAGATGGATGCAATCGATCCAAAAAGCAAGCACAAAGGAAAGCTTGAGACTGGTGGGTACTAGACACAAGAGGTGTGAACTAGGCTTCCATAAGGCCAACCATTTTATACCGTGTGATTGAGTGTTTATCAAAAATGTTTGAAATCATAAGAAAAAGTTGTGTTGCACTGAGAAGTTAGTACAGGATTTGGAACTTTTGGCTTTTCCAGGGATGAATATAATATATAGTATTGATTTCCATCTTACCATGCTTATGCTGTGATTTTTGTGCCATGAGTATTTGTGATGCCTCTCCATGCTTTTTTTGTTAGAAG
The DNA here is from genome assembly GCA_037157565.1 of Thalassia testudinum. Taxonomy (NCBI): domain Eukaryota; kingdom Viridiplantae; phylum Streptophyta; class Magnoliopsida; order Alismatales; family Hydrocharitaceae; genus Thalassia; species Thalassia testudinum. The sequence continues at coordinate 143,984,354 of JAZHRO010000036.1, forward strand.
GTGCTTGGGGTGGGGTGGTGGAATGTAAAGGGGGAGGGGAGTTGGGTAGTGTTATACACGCTTTATATCTATAGGTATAGTTAATAAACCACTCTTTTCAGGAGGATTGTATAAAGATCTTAATTTTCATAATTAAAAAAAAAAACCCTACCTTTGTCGTCGGTTATTACAAGAACTGACGACAATAAAAGGTAATCTTTTTAACTAAGGTAACTATTTATCGTCGTTTATCTCATAACGCAACGTTAAAAGTATTTTTCCCGTTGCTTATTAAAGTGATGACGTTGTTATTTAAACGATGGCAAAACTCAAAAGACAGCACGTTAACACAGAAAAAAGTGACATACAAACGCCGTCGATTTTTTTTATAAGCGATGGGAAATCTAATTTCCATCATTTATCAACCAATGGCAAAAGATTTAATCTATCCGCTGGACGAACGATATTTCGACATCGGATGTTCCTTGTAATCGACGGGAAAAAAATTACAACGCTACTTATGTCATCGCTTTTTAACATTGGTTAAAAGGACTTTGTCGTCGATTTTCAACCGACAGCAAAAGTGAATCTTATTATAGTAAGTTGAAGTGTTTAGCTTACATGAAATAAAATGTTGTATATTTGTGAGTAAGTTGAGAGAGATCCCACCACACATATCTAAGCTATTCTCAATGCCTCCACCTAAGTTGAAGACACCAAACATTCTTGACTACAAGTTGTGTTGGCTCTAATACTATGTGAATTTTAGTTGGGCTCCATGAATGGTAATGTAAGAACAAAAAAAGATGGAGGAGAAAATTAGGTTGCATGACCCTTCGCACCTCAATGGTTGCCCTTGTTTATATATATGTTGTTACAACATAAAGATGTGATGAGGTTGTTGTGCGATAATAACCAATGACAACTGAGTTTTGAAGATTCTATCATATTTACAAGGTGTGCCACTGAAGTATTGCATCCTCTAAGAAGATCTGTACACCCAATTACACTAACCCACTTAATAGTAACGTGTTCTTTGCCTATTCTTATCTTTTGAGACTATTTAGAGTCTATTTGAATATTATAATGATATTATTATGGATTTTTTTTTTTTGAAAAAAAAATTATCATAGAACTTGATTCACGTCTAATGATTAATGAATCGAGATCAGACATAAATTTAAAGTGAGACAAGAACAATGAAAAGTCTTGGAAGGTACATACAGAGAAAGTAACTTATGAGATGGCCATTGCCCAGCAATTAATAATGTGGCAATCCTATTTCTTCGCTTTTAGGCATTGTACTTCAACAGTTTCATCGTGCCAAAAGTGCTTCTACATCCTAGCTTCCACTCAACTCGCAACTCGCTATTGGTTTTGATCCCAAAGCCAAAAGGCTGGGAAAAAGCTTCACCTATGGACCTCAAGGAAGTACTAGGGTAGGTATACACAGGTCGAGTTCAACCTGAATCGGTTAGGTTGTAAGTTATAATGATTAGGTTGGGTTGAGATTTTTTCAATTCGATAAAAAATAAGTTGGATTGAATTTGAGGTTTAACTAACCTAACCTAACCCACAACCCAATATATATGTGTGCATCTGTGCGTGCGCGTGTGTGTATGGAAACCAAACTTAAATCTTCCTCAATTACAATCCAATCAACCACCAAAATTCATCCACACCTAAGTCCAATGCCCCAAATTCCCCCTACTTCCACCTCTCTCATGTCTTAAATTCAAAATTATACGTTTAAAATATTTTATTATTAAATATAAAAGACATAGAATAGACATTAAAGATAAATATAAATTTTAAACCTTTTGACTAATCAACTACCCATTCAATTCAACTCAACTCGAGCTGATTTTATTAATTGAATTGAATTTAGTAGTATTACAGGTTAGATTGATTCAAAAATTCTCAACCTAAAAATCATAAGTTAGATTTAGATTAAATTCCAACCCAATCCAACATGACCCACGTACGCCCATATACTAGGGTGTTCCCACAAAGATAACATCTTCATCGATCATGAAATTCATCAATCGAAAACAAGAGCACCCTATTTGGATGCATGGGTCAAGGGGGCATGTTTGCTTCGATGTCTACAATTGAATAATGATGCCCACCTACACCACATCCCCATCCGCCCTTCTGCATTCTTTGCCTTTCCACGATACTAAATATAAAATTGATTTTACTTTATCGTCGATAGGTTGCAATTGCAGCAATCATGCCTTCTTTTGTTTCACATTTTCCTTTTTTTTTTCTAAGGTTTTTACGTAGGTGTCAGTAAAATTTATTAAAATTACTTAAGTGTCATTTATTTTCATATATTATTGATTATGTCATTAAAAAAATCATTATTTTCATATTATCACTTAATTAATTATAGTAGTTAAATTTAACAAATTTAAAATATAATATAATAAAAGATATTTTTTAATTATTAAATTTTATTTTTTTTATTTTTAACCCACCCCACTCCTGCTTCTTACTCCTCCCCCACCTCATGTCCCTTCCTCCACCTCCTTATTTTCGACCACCTCCCCCGAACCACCTCTCTCTAACGACGTGGAGGTGAGGAGGTGGCCGAGGGTGAAGAAGGTGGTCGAGGCTAATTAGAGGTGGAGGAGGTGGTCGAGGGTAGAGGGGGGTGGTCAAGGAGAGGGAGGTGAAAATAAAAAATTATTTTTAAGGATTAAAAGTAAATTTAGATGATTAAAAAATAATTTTTTATTAATTTTAAATTTAACAACTATAACTAAAGTAGTAAATATAAAAATGGTATAACATTTTCGATAACATAATTGATAATATAATAAAGTGGATAGCTTTAAGTAATTTCAAAATATTTTGATATTTACATAAAAAAAATTTTTTTTACATCTGAATCGTAGATCCTAAGAAATCGCACAAGAATTGACAGGTTTAAATCCTTATTGGATAAATTTTTTACTTGTGATCTACAAAAGTATGCCACAAAGTGATTTCCATGTAATTCACTTTTGGACCTTTTTTTTTTTTAATATAAACTTTTCATTGAAGGGAAGAATTTGCTACAAGAGACATGCTCAAAGGAGAAGGAGACGGAGAAACCTTACACACGAAGGGGAAAGTACGTCCAGTAGAATGGGGGAACTCAAAAAATAAAAAATGAGATAAGAAATAGAGGAGAAAGAAAAAAAAAGTGTCTCAAGATCGGGAAACGAACAACCTCTCGAAGGAGGATGACCTCACGCTCATAGATACAACAAGGTACCAACAAGATGAAACTCGAAGAAACGTACCAACGAGAATGAATAGATCGACCGAAAGGTCAAAATTGAACTCTGTTGTAATAACCTGGGGTCACACGTAGTCCCCAATAAAAAAACCCTAAAAAAATAAAAAATAATAAAAAGAAATGATCCAAACCAACCAACACACGAGCAAGCACAACCCATCGCAGAGACATACGACCTACACAAAACAGAGACAATCAACAACACGTAGTAACCCGACCACCACAATGACAATGACATCGACCAACTCCCCGCTACCACCTACCATCACACTCGCCACCACAGCTCCAACACAGATCGAAGAAATGAGGAAGCAACCACCACGAATCACTCCGGATGAGTCATCAACTGACGCCACCTCATTGTCAACTATCGTTGCCTCGCTGAAGCTGTGACAGCTGACGCCTCGATCTCATGCTGCCACTACACCCCACAAGCAGTTGTGCATGTCACCACGGTGCAGGAGGAAGGATCCCGAGGGAGTGGGGGGGAGAGGTCATCCAGAGGGAGGGGGGCCTTCGATGAGCCCCTACTGGTCGATCAGAGCCCCGCACTGTAGCATCAAGCTTTTTCGCAGGGGGAGAAGAGGAGTCGCAAGAGGAATGCAAGATTACTTTTGGACCTACTTGATCACTTGAGGGATTAATGTAAACACATTTACACTACTTAAGATGTCTATTTATGCATGTTCTTAAGCATAGGATTGCATTGCATGCTATAAATATTGCATAACATGCATCATCTTACATTTAGAGTAGTTTGAATAAAATGGAGGTTAATTGTCTCCTTTTATGTGCTTGGACAGGACAAACATTTTATCGGAGCCTCGGATCGAAGATCCAACCGTATGGATGTGATCAGGACGACAATTGGAGTTCAACGACTTCAAGATCGCCCTAATCAGGCATCCGTAGCATCATATAGTGACCGGGGAACCCTATAAGATCAAGGGCCAGGATGGTATAAATCCGTACTTCAAATGACAAATCCGATTGTACGAATGAATTCGGATCGACAATCGCAACCTAATGACGCAAAAATCGAGTCAATTCGACATCCGTGGCACCATCTACAACATCCAGAAGATAGACGGCCAAGATGGCGCCATCTCGGCTGCCCAAACGGCCGCATACAATCTCTGAAGTCCCCGCACCTGCTCCCTCTCCACCGTTGGATCTCGATCCAACGGCTGTGACAGCCGTGCCTAAAAGCGTCCGCTCGACCATCCACGCCTCGTAACGCAGCGGTCGAGAGCTCTTTTGCGAGCTGCAGCCGCAGGTTCGAGCTGCAGCGAAGGGGAGAAAGGCGCGGGCGAGCGAGTGCGGGCGAGCGTTGGATCGTCATCGGGCGGCTCAGATCCACCGATAGCGTTCACGCACTATTGCACGCACGGCAAGGACACGCCATCGTACGCGCTGGGTGGGCGCACAGCAGCGGGCGAAGACGCATCTTAAGCCGTCCGATCTCGCGATCGGACAGCTGTGGATGAAAGAATGTGAGCGTGCGTTGAGAAAGAGCGCAGCTGAGGAGGCGTGCATGGGCGCGGGTACTACGCCCACGTTGGGGCTTTAGTGACGGTTTTATCCGTCACTAAAGGCCCCTCATTTATTGTTTTAAAGATGTAATGACCCATTTACCCTCACTCCTTGCAACTATAAAAGGAGACCCCCTCCATACGAAATTATCATCCCTTCCTTCTCTTCTCTACCCCTCCAAAGCTCAAGAGAAGCTTGTCCCACACACGGGATGCTTCTTGCGAGATAAAATCCAAATTTTCGTCCCCCTTCGGAAGTGGATCCCGCGACGACGACGGCATGCTGCTCCGTTCCCGTTCTTCTACTTCGTCCTCCTTCGTCTTGCTTCGTTCTCCTTCATCCAAGCGTCGTCCCGTCCGACTCGTTCTCCAAGCGACCGTCGAGGAGGATTTCTCTCTCCCTATTCTTTTTACTACTTTCTAGTATAGATTTACTGCTTTCTAGAGTAGTTCTGCTCGTCCTCCAAGCGATCGTCGAGGAGGACATTTCTCCCTCCATTCTTTTAATGCTTTCTAGAGTAAATTTATCGCTTTCTAGTGCAATTGTTTTATGCTTTCTAGTTGTAATGAACAATCTCCTTAATGATAAATTCTCTATTTATTCTACATTTCATTTTGATTTCTGTGTGTAATATTCTCTCTCTCTCTTACCCTCTCTCTCTCTTCTATTTATTGTAAATAATTAGATAGTTTTAAATTGAATTACTTCGTGACAAATAAAAAGAAACGTGTAGTTTTTAAATCAAACGTCCGCCTCCCTGTGTTCGACTTGGAATTTCAATTTCGGTATAAATTTTATTTGTTGAACACGAGTTCTTCGCTTTCAAACTACAACGACAGGTTTTCCAAAATCGAACATATTAGCGTAGCAATTCGTATGTTCAACAGGGTCAAACCTCTTCTTTAAGAGATTATTCTTTGTTAATTAATATGGTGTTATAAACAAGGGTTCGAGAAGAAAATGCTTGTTTTGCTAGCACCTCTTCCCATTAGTGTTAAAAACCCAATTACTGTAAAACCCTTTCACACATGCCCTCCACTGAACTTCACACAATAGATTAACATGTTAGAAAGTAAATATAAAATAACATGACTGTTAAAAGCAACTTATATAGGAAATAAATAAATAAAAATATATGCATTTCCAACAATTTCGCAATGATTAAAAAATCAAGCAAATTAAATATAATTTGCTAAGATTTAGAATAAAATAAAGAAGGAAGAATATGCAATAGCACAAATAAACAAAATGAGAAACAATTAGATTTTACTTCGATCGAAGCATCCATTAAGGACTTCCCTTAAGAAGGTATCACCTCTCACAGTACCGATGCGTCAGGGTTTGACAAACTCCTCTCAGAATACGATGATTCACCTCTAAGATCGAGAGTACTCCGATCTTAGACATCCTTGAAAATCACCTCAGGAGAACGAAGTCGAGGCAATTTGGTTGGTCAACCAAATTTTTGATTGATCTACCAATATAATTGGTTTGATCAATCAAAAACTTATTGTTGATCTCTAAATCTCCTTATACAAGATCAGCAAGACTGATTGGAGATTTTTCTATCAATCTCACGTCAAAGGAACGCACCAAAAAAGAGAAATAAGAATAAGAAAGGGGGAGAGTGGAGAGTGGAGAGAGCTTTTCTACTCTTGTGTGTCAAATGAGAGCCCTCTCGTGGCCCTTATATAGAGTCTACGACCTAACGTTTATAGAAATTCTGATTTTAAGGAAATATGGTACTTGATCGACAAATTTAGTCACATTAATCGATCAAAATCAATTGATCAATCAAACTTGACTTTTTCGTCAACCAAAATAATTGGTCGACCAAACATAACTTATTGATCAATTAGAATAATTGATCACCCAATTTTACCTTTTGAACGATCAATCCAGGTCAAAATCACAAGATTAAAAATCCATAGCAAAAGACTATAAGTTTCAAGTTCCAAATTTATTCTTACTCGAGCTCGAGCTCGAGCCAGGCTTGCGTGCATGTGATGTGCATACATCTAAATAGCCAAAAATGTCTATTAATGCATGTTCTTAATACCATATTAGCATCATGCATTCTAAATAGTACATAACATGCATAATCATGCATTTAGGTCAAATTGTACAAATTGTATAGTAATTATCTCCTTTTATGGCTAGGGACAAGGCGACTTTTAATCGAAGCCTTGGATCAAAGATCCAACTGTACGAATCTGATCAGGGAGACAATTGGAGTTCAACGACTCTAAGATTGCCCCGATCGAACTTTCGTAGCATCAGATATAATCCAAGGAAGGTTAGAGATCAAGGGCCAAGATGGTGTCAATCCACACTTCAAACGACAAATCTGACCACACGAATGGGTTCGGATCAACGATCACAGGCTAACGACGTGAAAATTGGCTCAATCCGACATCTGTGGCACCGTCGACAAGTCACAGAAGATGGACGACCAAGATGGCACCATGTGGCACCATCTCGACTACCCAAACCGACCTAGCCAAATTAGCAAGGACTGTCGTACCCTCTCTCTCTCCTCACCCGTGAGATGGATCTGGGCCATTGGATCACCATCCAACGGCCATGGTCGCTCATGCATAAAACCCTCTGCTCGCCTCTAGTGGAAGCGTAGCGCAGTGGGCGAGAGCCTCTTCCCAAGCGAAGGGTGTGAGTTCTATTCATGCTTCGCTTCAAATCAAGTAGGACGCGGGTGCAGGCTCAATTGAGCCGTTGGATGGCGAGCAAGCGGTGCAAATGCAAGAGACGTGGCGTGCCTAGATACGAGGAACGCTAACACGCCATTAAATGCATTTTTGTGAAGGCGAGAGAATGCTCGTCCTGAGCTATTGATCTTCAATCCAACGATGATGAAGGAGGCCACGTCGCCTCTTAGCAGGCGTTGACCGAGATTGGGCACGGCGCGTTTAAGCAGTCTGATCTCACGATCGGACGGCTGAGAATGCGCATACGTGCACGTGCATTAAGGCATAGGGAGAGGAGGAGGCGCAGCATGCGCAACAGCTATGCCCACGATCTGGGCTTTAGTGATGGTTTTATCCATCACTAAAAGCCCTGATTAATGTTTTTAAAGTAAAATGACTTATTTGCCCATTCAAACCTAACCTATAAATAGCCCTATAACCACCATATTTTCTTCATCCCTTCCTCTCTTCTCTCACCCCCTCCAAAGCTCTAAGAGCTTATCCCAAACCCAGGATGCTCCTCTAGAGTAAAAATTAGAATTTTTCCACCTTCTCCCCCCTTCGTGGAGCATCCCGTGGTTTTTTCTCACTTCATTCGGGAAGTGGATCCCGCGACGACGACGACGTCCTACCTCACCCCTGATTCCTCCTGCTTAGTCCTCCTTCTTCCCGCTCTGTCCTCCGTCTTCCAAGCGTCGCTCCGTCTGACTCGTCTTCCAAGTAATTGTCGAGGAGGATACTTCTCTCTCCATTCTCTTTACCGCTTTCTAGAGTATATTTATTACTTTCTAGTATAGATTTCCTACTTTTTAGTTGTAATGATTAGTGTAATGAATAATATTTGGTTATGAGATCCATGTTTATTCTACCTCTCTTTTGTCTTTATTTGTAATATTCTCTCTCTTTCTTCTATTATTTTTTATTTAAATAAATAGTTAGTTTTCGACCAGCTAATCTATTTCGTGACAATTAAACAAATGCGATTTTGAATCAAACGCCTGCCTCTCTGTGTTTGACCCGTAATTTCTTTACGAATTTCGGTAAAATTTTATCTGTTGAAGGATTACTTCGCAAATTAAACTACAACGACAGGTTTTTCAAATCCAACTTCGATCGCATAGTTGTCCACATACAACAGCATGCATGCGTGATCCCCTTCCCACCTCTCACTCTTTGCTATATAAGTTATGTGAATCAAAAGCCTTTTACACCTACTAAGATGTTTGTCCACTTTTAATTTAAGACTAAAAATTTCTACCAAATCTTACTAATTTCAACATAAATTTTCACGTCACTATATATAAATTACATCTTGATTGATGCAATTAAACTCTCAAATCTATCAATGACCTCCAATAAAAAATAATAATCAAATACTAACACCACCTATACATCTTAAATTTTAGATTTCAAAACGTAAATTAACCCTTAAAAAATGCTACATGAGCATACATCTCACGGTATATCTTGTGCTTGTCATGGTTCCAAGGAGCTGCAGCCAAGTGTCCTTATCAAAGTCCATTATTTAGCACGCTATTGAGAAGCCCCAAACAAGAAAGTTCGGTACTAATCAACTATCAAAAGGACCCATGTGATCCGTCCCGCTTTCCCAACGAAAGTGCCCTCTCCTTCCCCAACATTCTCCCCTCCTGCACATGCAAGGTCTCTCTCTCTCTCTCTTCAAAAATTGAACGTCTCTGTCTTCTATTTTTTAATATAGAATTTTTTATTAAACAACAACAAAATAATTACAAGTACGTTAAATCTCCGAGGAGAGGAGAGAAAAATGAGACAAAATAAGTAAAAAAAATCAAACCAAAAAATAAGAAAGAAATTCAAAAGGACGTCCTCGTAATTAAATTATAGTAAATCAATATTTACTCTACGTCATAAGATAACGATAACATCGTTGAAGGAACTACTTCAACCAAAAAAAGATCCAATAAAATCTAGTATAGCTCCAAAAAAAGAAGCTACGAAGGCGATCGTCAATGGCCAAGTATCCACCCCAACACGCGCTCATCCCTTCGAACGTCTCTATCTTAGTCACGTGAACTTGCGAAGATGGGCTAATTGCTAACAGCCCATCCCAATACGATGGTGAATACACTTGAAGCACTGTGTTCTTTTTCCTTCTACGCATAAATTGTTTGTTATTGCAAGCAGACCCCTTTCTTAACAAAGAGGTATATTTATATACTGCTCGAGACTATCTATGCAACCTGAAATTCCAGATCTTACTGAACAAATTGAAGTGAAAATTCTTTAAATACAGGCAAAGTGAATCAATGCGCGGAGGCTCTTAAGAGTGATCCAGATGGCAATCGTATCATAGTCCTTGGTACTTAATTATTAGCATGCAGAAATGCATTATTAGGTGCTTTATTTTTCCCATCGAAGCCAATCCTAATGCTGTGGTCGACGTTGATGGCCACGTCGAGGTGATGACTTGCAAGGGCCTTCACGTAAAGTGCCAAACGGTGAGGAAAGTTCATCCAGATCCCCTAGCTGTTTATATTATATAAATTTTTATGATGAGGATAGGGGGAAACGGGTATCGGGTTTGCTCCAAAATTCGAACTGTTGAGGGCGGCCAAGGGTGGGTCCAAGGCCCACTAAGAATCCGATATCTCCGAAGGTGGGCCCCACCTCCCCACCCACCGCGCCCCCCTTTATTTTTTTGCGCTGCGGCCTTCACGCCCCGCTTTCCGCACTGCCATTCCGATGGTCCCCCACTCCCTCCTCCACCTTCGGCCGACCCCGCGGCATCTGCGGACGCGTGGCCAGCCCGCCCTCGTCACCTTGATCCTACCCGTTGGATCCTCGTCGTCCCTGTCCGATACGGTGAGCGCCGCCCACGCGCCCTCCCACCCCACACCAACGGTGCGCTGTGGCCAAATAATTATAAACCAACCAAAACGTTAGACGCCTGACGGTACTCGTTCTTCGAGTTTGGGATATTTAATGATCTCGGTTGCCATTAATGGCCTTCCGAGCTTCCTGGTTTATGCACGTCTTCTCTGAAAAAGGTAGCGAAAAATGGCCACTTCGATGGATACAGAGGATGACGTTGCTTGCTTTAAAATGCAAGTACAATCACAAATATGGTTATGTTTAGGACGATTTTGAGTTTAAAAGAAACGGAGTAATTTTTACTCAAGAGCAATAAAAGATACAGTCAGCTGGGTACATATTGAGGAACTAACATGGTTCATAGGGATCAAATCAGAGAGAAACAAAATTTAGTATAGATTGTCCAATTTCACGTTTAGTGGAACTCTTGATTTTGTAGGTTCTTATGTTTGGCTCTTTTCATAAGTTTCAAATTGTTGCACATATGGTATGTCAGGGTATTTTCAGATCACCTCTTCATCGTAAGGTTACCTGCATGACTTGTCGGGTAGATTACTTCATCAGGTGATTGAGGTTGAGTGAGAAGGACACTTGGGCCCAAATGGTCATGTTAAATGGCCATTTGAAGAAACTGTGATTCTTAGAATCTTCAGTAGCAAGGCAAAGGGGTCATTGTGAAGGGTCATGTACGCCCTAGCTCCTTAATCTCTCCCAAAACAGTAGCTTGTTATGCCAGGTAGGTAGTGTACACGCTGACCACTTTGGGGGGCACCCAGCATCCCAAATGAATTTAAACTCATCATTTTTCTCCCCTGATTGATGAACCACATTCCAAATGTCCATTCATGTCGAAGACCCTGACTAGATTGTGGCCCCCCTATCATCCTTAGAGATGATTGTAGGTTTTAGGGACTCAAAGCATCTTAGTAAGTTTCCCTAGCATCTCAAATCCCTCAGCAACTTATCCTATTGTGAAACCATCTGCAATTCATATATCCTCCTCATCCACACAGCCCATGCTCCCTTCTCCAATGGATCCAGGATTTTCTTTAATCTCGATGCAGCTATCATTTTTTCCATGTCAAGTAAATGTCTCAAGCCTAATCCCCCTCCCTCAAGGGGGTAGCAGACCTACTACCAACTAGGGAGGTGGGCTTTATTCCCCCACAAAAAGATTGCTTCTATCTTCATGATTTTTCTGAAAATGGACGTTGGAAAGACTAAAGTAGAAATTGAAAATTGCATAATCCCTTCAACCACCCATTTCAGCATTTGAATCCTCCCCATCCTTAATAGCAATTTTCATCCACCCTTCCATGGTCTTTTTTATTCTATCCACCAATGCCTGGAATGGTCCCACTCTGCATGTAATGGTGTCCCTAAATATAGCGTTGGTAATCGACCCTCTAGCACGATAAGCACAATGCATGGCTCTATTTTCCTATGAGTATATTTTGAGATAAAGATCCTGCTTTTGTTCATGTTTAAGTTCAACCAACATTCTTCCAAACAAATCCAACCCACATCTAATGGTACACGTCGACTCCTTGGTTGCTTCGTCAAAAATGAGGACGTTATTGGTGAAAAGGAGGCGGGAAATAAATTTCTCCTCCCTCTCCCCAATCTTGGGGATAGGTAGCCTGCCACGTTGTTCCAGGTAGAGGACATTAGTGCCTATGGCAAACAATAATGGGAAGAGAGGGTTCCCTTGGTGCAAGCCTCTCTGTGTGACAATCAACCCATGCGGCTGACCATTAACAAGAGACCTTACTTCTTTCCTAGGTTTGCACCTATTTGTTTACAAAGCAAGCTCCTACACTTAGATGTGTAGCTTATGTATGCATTACCTCCAAATAAGTATATTTTTTTCAATATAATTAATTTTTTTAATTTTAATAAATTAAGATTTGAACCCTAATCGTTTAGAAGAGAAGCTACTTATTCAATTATCAGACTATTTAAGTGGATTATGCTATAATTATATGCAACATATGCGCACATCATCGAAGCAGCACACGGTAAGAAATCTCATGCACTGAAATCGACAACCAGTGTTAGTCTCACTTATCTTTTTTTTTCTTTTTATGACTAAAAACCTAATTGGATAATTTGGAGAGGAATCGGTGATCCTCTGCACACATTAACAATCTTTTAGATGATATATTGGGATGAGGACTCAAATTTAAATTTTTCCTATCAAAATAAGAAGTCCCACTAATTTATGTATTACTAGGTTAGTACTACTATTTCTGACAACATCACACCTTGTGTGCTGCGGGCTTTAAATGCAGGATTCTCACACATGATCACTGACATCTTTCTTAGATGCTTTCCATGTTCTGCATTCAAGTTCACTCCTACTTCTGCAAGGATAACATGGAGTGTGAAAATGTCCTTTGCATTTAAGGAAAAAAAAAAAAATCATTTAGACATGTAGGCGCTTCTTCTGCTAAGAGATGTTTAGGTTTATGTAAAGTTCTAACTTCTTATTGATTAATTAATTCTTACCAAATCTAGCTTTTAATATTTACTTGCAACCAATATCACGACTTCCGGAAGAACCTTCATTAACCAGTAGCAAAATTATCAGTGATGGTGCTATCCAGAGGCATGATTAATTCACCATCCAAGGGCCATTTGCATGGATTTCGGCATCAAAGCCGAGCCAAACCTTTTCCTGCTGATTCTAAGATGTCACGATCAAACTTAGTCTTGCAATTAATTTATCGACGGTACTCTTTATCTACCATACCTAGTACTGTTGGGATATTGAGTTGAGACGTACGTGATTCCGTAACCCTTGTTTTATCTACTCTCGGCACCTTTTCATACGGCGCGACATTTTTTGGTAGCAAAATATTGTGTTCGATGCTATAGCACCCATTAATTATTTCTCACTGATACCTATATGTATTTTCATGATTTTGATTTTAGGCCACCTGTTTTTAGATTGTGTTTTATTGGTTAGTTAATTATTTAATTTGTCACTTAACTTACCTCTTATTTATATCGGGTTAGGTAGACTTAATCTAATGTAAAGTTATTTTATTATCTCTGTGGAATAACTTTAACCTACTAAAATATATAAATAGGTTACTTCACTTATTCTACCATTTATTACACTTTTTCAACTTATTTCACAGACTTATTCACTTTACCAAACGAAGCCTAAAGATGCTTTCCCTAATACAAGCCCCTTCTCAAGGCATAAATATCCCATTCAGATTACCTCCAAAACAATTTTCATCATTATTTATCACGATATCCGTGGGGCTAGTTAAAACTTAAAACCAATCATATTCTTAATGGATCATTTCGAGTCAGACATCGACTACATCGGAATTCACGTAAACCTCTAGAGGAGATGTCTGTACCATGGCAACCCAAATGGATCGTCGAAGCATTCTTAAAATAATAATAATAATAATAATAATAAGATCTCAAAAAGTAAGAGGAAAAAATATACTTTAAAATATCTGTATTTTAAATTTTCATTGATGGAAATCACTTTTTACAGATGAAAAATCACTTTTAAAATGAAAAATTATTTCTCATAAGTAAGAAATTATGTTTCAAATAAAAAAATTATTTTTCATCGATGAAAAGGTAAAATATATCGATATATTTTTTATTTTCAACTGATGTATTTTAATTTTTAACCATTTGAAAATAATTTCTAACTAGTATATTTTGATTCACTTGATTTTCAAACAGTTAATTTTTATTTTCAACCGATTTATTTTTAACCACACATCATAAAACACATAATAATGCACATTTTCATACTTGCATCCTAAATTAAATCAAACTATAGGGACGTAATTATAAATTCTGCCCCATCTAAGAGATGGGTTACCCTTTCATCAGCTCTTGCTAGCTCGTACCCACTTCCTATTGTGGGCTTCGATCTGCTGTAATGGGGGAGAAGGAAAGTTTACTAGTTTAGCAGAGTCATCCTTTGATTAAAGGAAATATTATCAAAGTGGTATTTGGTAAGAGGAATATATTTGTGAATAATAAGTATAAAAATAGAAAAAAAGTGATGAAATAAGGAAATTTTAATGTTAGGGTGTTTAAACAGGTTAAAGTTATTCTACATAAGTGATGGAATAACTTTGTGTTGAGTTAACTTCCTTTAACCGATTGATTGAGTACACTTGAAATAGAATATTCGATTCAAATGCAATCACACAAAAGATAAAAGAAATTGGTAACCTAGTTTCACCTTGAATGATGTATGTCTGAGGAGAGTGCTAAGCTCTCACACTTCACTATTGAGTTTAGTGCTTACAAAATACAAAGGAGTTCTCTCTCTCTCTCTGATTGCGTAACTTCTCTCTGAATAACCTCGGTTTATATAGGTTACATCATCCCTGATGATGGAAATTGTGGGTTGTCAAGCCACAATCCCATAATCTAATCAATAATGAAAACATGACCCAGCCACAACCATTGCGCCCATCTATCTATCGGGTAGTCGAAACGAACCAGTTTACCAGTTCTTGGATGGAGATCCACCTTTGAGTAGATGAATCTAATTAGATTGGCGGCCAGGTGGGTGAAGACCTGCTTGCAAGCATCTGGACTTGATTATACCATCGGGTAGGAGGACTATCAGGTTTAGTCCATGAGCTTATTTCCTTTGTGGGCTCTTAATGGCGAGGCCTAATTGAGAGGATTTGCCTTCCCTTGTTATCAACACAAGTGGTGGGCAGGTTAAATGGTGAACAAATACGAATTAACTTACTTAACTTATCTACCAAACATCACCCAAAGAAATAAATTTTAAAATCAAAGAATATAATTTATCCAACTTCACAAATTAATATCAACATCAAACTATTACATTACATGACATCTACTTAACATATATTAAAATATACCCACTCTAACATAATAAACTTATTAAAATCCATTCACTATATAACATCAACCCACTCACACTTATATCATAACATTAAAAAATCATCTCCAAACATCATATCATCGTACCAATCATTTTATTCCACCACTTATTCTATCACTTAAACAAAATTACTTTACTTATCCCTATAGTTTTTTAACTGAAGCTAACTTTATCCTATTGTAAAATGCAACTTAAAGTGGGTTTAGGTTAGTAACTAAGAGAATAGATTGATGAATTGGTGAGAGATGGAATAAACAAGACAAAATGCTTTGATCTGCATATGTTGCTTTGCCAACCTCGAAATTAAGCCATTAGGCAATCTTGTTTCACTAGACAAACATCACCCAAGCATCCTTACATTTTTCCTCCTATACAAGGGAAAGAGAAATGGGTGAACAAGTAACCAAAGGGTGAAGCCATGAATTAATATTAAAGCATCAAAGTTGAAGGAGGCTATGTTTACCAATAAAAGCATGAGTATAAGAAAATTCACTAAAGCTAAATATTTTGGTGTATAACTTTTAAAAAAATTAAAAAATCAAGGGAAGCCATCTTCACCTCTAATGCAACTAAATCTTAATGTGCTAATGTTGCATAAACTCACACAAAGCAGGAATTATACTCATAAATGTACTTCCAATGCAATTTTGTCCAAAGTTCAACAACAATTACATCTAACTTGCTATCATAGATCACCGTCAATCATGTTACCAATCAACAACAATTCATTCTTCCCTTGCAAAAGAGTTTTATTTCTTATACAAATAATCCCACCTAACATTTCACTAATAGGATTGAGTCTTTCAATAGGAGAACTAGAAAAGAAAAGAGAATTCCTACTATGGAGATTTATGACCTTATTTTTGATAGAGAAATAAGTGTCACATCCATTCTCACATTCTTTTCCATGCAAACCCTTCCTCATCATCTCCCGTTGTATTTACTCGTGAATGTGTGCCCATTCTTTCTGTTAACGTAATTACATGTAAATGGATTTGGGAAGGGATTGAAAATTTTACTTTTATTTTTGATAAGGAGAGAGATATAAATTTTACCAAAAATTTTACATAAATTTCTCTTTAAATCCCTTCTTTTATTAAAAAAAAGCACACATTTTAAACCGCACATATGATATCTCAAATTGAGGACTTAAAAAAAAAAAAAGGAAAAGCTATTAACTTAACCACCGGGTTGATTTTTATGCAAAAAAAAAATAAAAAAACGATGCACGCTATACTCCCTTCCTCTCCGTTCACACGTGCCGAAAACGGCCCCACACGTGTTCCCCTCCCATTGGCGGCAATCTCCAAGACGCCCTCCCGCGGCTACTGACCCCTCACTGCACGATCATTACTACAACGGTGCTACCAAACCCGAACACACACACACACACACACACACACACTCTATCTCCCACTCCCACTCTCTCGTTCTCGCCAGAGAGGGGGGGAGAGAGAGGGAGAGAGAGAGGCGGGGGTGATCATGGGAGGGGTGACGTCATCAATGGCTGCGAAGTTCGCGTTCTTCCCGCCGATTCCGCCGTCGTACGAGGTGGTGGAGGACGCCGGGACGGGGCTGCCGCGGCTGAGCCGTTTCCCCCACAGGGAGAACGTGGAAGTGATGAGGCTCCCCACCCGAAGGGGCGGCGACGTCGTGGCCGTCTACGTGCGCAACCCGATGGCCTCCTCGACCATCCTCTACTCCCACGGCAACGCCGCCGACCTCGGCCAGATGTACGACCTCTTCCTCGAGCTCAGCATCCACCTCCACGTCAACCTCCTCGGGTACGCACCCCACCCCTCACGCGTCTTCCGTTCCCCGCGAATTCCCCGCGTGAATTCGCATCCGGTACTTTCACATGTGATCTCCCCGCACTTTCCGACAGTTTGATACTCGAAGATGCTAAAAGTAAAAAAAGGCATCCCTCCAGAGTTAACATTGTCGGGACGGTGGTTGATGCGCCCCCTGCTACTCCTGTCGACAATTCGATGGTTTTTTTGGGGTTTCGAATTATGGTTTCATCCAATCAAGTTTTGATAAGCTGATTCTGCTCCCCGTGTTTGGTTTTCAAACGAGAATTTCGAGCGAGAAATGTGGTGTTTAGCATATACCCCCTTTTTGTGATGTTTGAGTTATTTGAAGTTTACAGGTGGAAGTTAAGCTGAGGAAGCTTTTGATTGAGTGGGAGGAGGAAGTGGAGGGAGGTGCAGAAAATTCGGAAATAGCTTTTTTTTTATAAAATTTTATGCCCAGCTAGTTTCCGCGTTTGGCGTAAAAAGGCCGTTTTAATTATTTATTTGAGTATTATTTATTGGTTGTTATTACTATATTACTTAATTTATTGGTATTTGGAGTGGTTTCAGGGGGTGAGGTAAAGGGGCCTTTTCGTCTATAAAGTTGGATTGGATTGGGTTGCATCGAAGGGGTGTGAATGATTAAGGGAGATAAAAGGTGGAGATTTAAAAAGTGTTTGGGGAGAGATAGGGCACTTAAAGGTCTCTGTCAGAGACGTGCCTGAGTTGGCAGATCTAAAGGAGTGCTTTTGACTGTTTTGAGTTGGTTTGCTTTAAGATGACGTTTTTGACTACCACCTTTCTTTATTCTGGATGTGAGGGAGACTGCGCGTGTTTTGATGCATGGTTTACGGATTGGGTTTGTGATGGCTTATTAGTCCACATGGTGAGATTAATGCGTGCTGAGAAAATTCTACGATTCAGGTCTAAAGAATTAGTCGTTGAGGATGTTGACAGCTGGATTTGTATAAATGAATAATTTATGCAGTTGGGTATCTGCAGATGGCATAAGCACATGCGTTGAATTTACTTGCACGGGCATCAGAACTTGGGATAAGGATTCAATTATGCCTAAACAAGATAAACAATTTCATGGTGGGCTATAGTTTTAAGCCCGTGTCAGCATGTCACCCGGTGAGCAAGTTGATGTCACTGACTGGAACGTGCTAAGAGCTTGATTTGAAAATGAATTGAAAAAGTCCAACGTCCATCTGACTTCTGGTAGAGTTTTAAATTTGATTGTGATTCATCTTGCCAGATGATTAGGTTCTGTGTAGTTTCTTTTAGGGACTTGTTTTAGTCATGCGAGCAGAGCAAGGATCTACGGTTACCGATATAATGGTCAGATATCAGTCACTGTACATTCGGCGTTGATGCTGTACTGCTCATTAGTATTTTATAACTCCCTACATTTCAAGATCCAAGCGGTTGTAGTTGGAAAAATATGCCAAACCAAACAGACTGTGTGTCTTTGACATACTTTAATTTAGGCAGTGATCTCAATCCTACGGAGATTTAGTCCCTCGTGGAAGCATAGTCCTTCTAGTTGCTAGAAGAAGAATGAGGGAGGAAAAATGTATTATGGTCACTCAACCTTTGTGAGCCTGTGTTGCTTTCTATTTATAGACTTTTGTTTATAGGGATTTGAATCGAGAGATGTATCTCAGATTCATAGACTACACAACAGAATGTATCCTTATATCTCGGATTGTAGTTACAAGAATGAGTCACAAGTGTTGACGAGGTAAACGTTGGTTTGTTGAGACCAAGTCGTCAAGATTATATGGCTAATACCCCCCCTCAGTCAAAAGGAGCTAAGTGATTGCAAACTGGAAAATACGAAGTTGTTGTCGAATGTGTTGAAAGGCATTTTTGGAAAGGGGCTTTGTCAAGATGTTTGCTAGTTGGTCTTTGGATGAAATGAACTTTACTTGGAGGTTTTTGCATGCAACTTGTTCACGAATAAAATGGTAGTCGACCTCAATGTGTTTCATGCTGGCGTGAAAGACGGGGTTGGCAGAGAGATATGTTGCTCCTATGTTGTCACACCAAAGCATTGGCGCTTCTTTGTTGAATGCATGCATTTCATGTAGTAATGATTGTAACCAGACTAATTGGGCAGTGGCATTGGCAACTGCCTTATATTCAGCTTCAGTTGAGGAGTGTAATACACTTTGTTGCTTTTTGGACGACCAAGAAATAAGATTAGTGCTAAGAAACACCAAATATCCACTTGAAGATTGACGATCTTCTGTGTAGCCTGCCCAGTCAGCATCTGAATATGCTTGAAGACTGGATGGATAGGAGGGCTTAATCAGAAGTCCATGTGATAACTTTCCTTTGAGATAGCGAAGTAGAGGTTTAACATGGTCCCAGTGCTCGTTTGTTGGATTGTGCATGAATTGACATGCCTTGTTGACTGCGAAAGAGATATCTGGTCGAGTTAATAATAAATATTGAAGAGCACCAATAGTTTGTTTGTATAAGGTGAGATCCTGAAATGATTTGCCAGTACTCGTTAACTTGCTGGAAGCTGCCATGGGGGTTTGAACTGATTTCACATTTTCTCATATTGATCTTGCATAAAAGATCAATAATATATTTTTGTTGAGAGAGAAGTAAGCCTTGACTGATGTGTTTTACTTGAATGCCCAGAAAATAATGAAGAGGCCCGAGATCTCTGATGTGAAATTCATCTTTTAAGTTATTAAGTAGCCATGTTATTTTAGAGGAGGTGGTGCTTGTAATTATGATATCATCCACGTAAATAAGCACATACAACTGTTGAGTGCCATTAATCCAGATAAATAAAGAAGTATTTGTCTTAGAAGAGCAAAAGCCAAGTTTCTCAAGGAAGGTGTTGAGTCGGCTATACCATGCACGAGGGGCCTGTTTTAAACCATAAAGAGGCCGTTGCAAACAACATACATGGTTTAGTTTGTCTGGATCCGTGAACCCTGGTGGTTGAGACATGAACACTGTCTCGTTGAGATGGCCATTAAGAAAAGCATTACTGACATCAAACTGATGAAGAGGTCAGCCATTAGATACTGCAATGGACAAGATGGTACGGATTGTGGTAGGTTTTATAACAGGACTGAATGTATCATTATAATCTATCCCTTCACTCTGATTATAGCCTTTTGCAACTAAACGAGCCTTGTGTCTATCAATCTTACCATCGGGTTTATATTTAAGTTGGAAAACCCATTTGCATCCAATGACGTTCATATAAAGCTTGTACGGAACGAGCCTCCAGGTGTGGTTTGTCAAGAGGGCATTGTACTCTATTGTCATAGCTACACGCCATTGTGGATTCACATTTGCTTGAGAAAAATAGGTGGGTTCAGCGATAGAATTTGGTGTTGATAGCAGTGCCTGTGGATTGGAGTGGGCAGTCGTTTGTCTGTGATTAGCAAGTGTCTGGTAGTCAATAGGTTGGCCTTGCCGTAGTTGTCATTGAGGTGCCATGGCCACACTGGGGGATGCTGGCGGAGGAGGTACTTGGGAAGGAGTAGAAGGGATGACACTCATATCTTTGATAGGTAGAGAGACAGGCAACCATGGAGACGTGGGAGTGACGGGAGGTGGTGGGCCAAGTATAGAAGCCTGTCTATGAGGAAACACATTTTCATCAAACTTGACATGGCGAGCTGTGTACATTTTTCTATTTTTGTTGTCGGAGCATAAATAGCCAAGGTGATTTTTGGCATAGCCAAGGAAGACACATTGCGTTGTCCTGTAGGAAAACTTGTGTCTATTGTAGGGTCTTAAAAGAGGGTACACAGCATAGCCAAACACTTTGAGGAAGGTATAATCTGGGTGTTTGTTATAAAGGTAGAAATAAGGGGTTTTATTGTGTAGAACTTCTGTGGGAAGTCTGTTAATGAGAAAAACTGCAGCTTCAAAGGCAAAATGCCGAAAGGTTTTGGGGAGTGAGGCATGAGCAAGTAGGGTAAGACCAGTATCAACAATATGTCGAATTTTTCGTACTGCGGATCCATTTTGTTCATGGGTGTGTGGACAAGAGATGCGATGTTCAATCCCCTTAGAGCTGAGAAAGGTTCTAAGACTTTGGTATTCACTACCCCCATCAAATTGAAGTTGTTGAATTTTTGAGTTTAATTGACATTCCACCATGGCATGAAATGATTGAAAAATAAGCGCTACTTCATTTTTATGAGTCATAGGGAACCATCATGTTTGCTTGGAGAAACCGTCCACGAACAAAACAAAGTACTTAAAACCAGAAAGAGAGTTGCAAGGTGCAGGCCTCCAAACATCACTAAATACTAGTTGAAAAGGAGTAGTGCTCTGAGTGCATGTAACAGATAAAGGAATTTTAGTTAACTTTCCAAGCATGCACGAGGATCACTTGTTATTTGCAGAAAGAAAGTGAAGACCAAGACTTTTTAAGACATTGCTAACTATCTTGGATTGGGGATGATCAAATCTGTTGTGCCATAGAGTCCAAGAGTCACGAACAATGATGCAAGCGCATGGTGGAATGGAAATAAAGGTGGAGCGGCGCGGGAGATGATAGAGACCTCCGTCACTGACCCCACGAAGAAGAATTTGAGAAGTGCGTCGATCCTTAATTAGGAAATAATTGTCAGAAAATTCAATATGACAGTTGTTATCCTTACAAAATTGATGGACAGAGAGTAAGGACTTAGAGGAATGAGAACACAAAATTTTTTAGAAGAAAGGAACTAGAGGAATGGTTTATGACTCTCTCCAATATGAATGATTTTCATACCTTGCCCATTACCAACTTGAATGACGTCGTTTCCATTGTAAGGCTCTGCAAATGAGAGATTCTAAGGATCAGTAGTGACATGATGTGATGCGCCACTATCTGGGTACCAATCTTCGTGCGTAGGCAAAACTGTTGACTAGTGAGCTAAATGAGCCTGTGGAGGTAGTTGTCCTCGCCCATGAGGATTCTTGTGATACCTACACTTGTAGGGATTGTGACCAAATATTCCGCATATTGGGCACGGAGAGCGGCGGAAATTGTTGTTCCGACCACGACCACGACTTTTACCATGGAAGAAGGACGTGGAACGTTGAGCCGTGTTAGCTGTAGGTAGAGGATCAACTGCTGGTGTTGTATTCTGCTTTAAACGAATCTCATGGGCTGCAAGGACGATTTGTAATTCAGAAAAAGAGACGGGCGAGGGACGGGAAGCTAAGGCTGCAATTATTTCATTATAGTTTGCGCCGATGTTATTGAAAATGATAGCATTGAACTCTGCATTGTCAATTTTCTGGCTGGCTGCTACTAGTTTATCAGAGATGTACTTAGCTTTACTTAAAAAGGTAGAAACGGAATCATCACCTTTCTTGAGTGCCTGAAGTTGCATTCGTAGTTGTAATATACGGGTATGAGATGGGGCACCATAGGCTTGATGGAGTGCTTCCCAGATGTCCAGGCTAGTATTGATGCCATTGACTGTAGGAAGCACTTCCTTTGAAAGAGAAGCAACTAACCAACTGAGTAGCATTTGGTCTCGGGCATGCCGGGCCTGAATGGCTGTAGTGTTAACAGTGACCTTGGACGAGGTCATGGAGGCAGAGGATGCTAGCAGTGTTGGACATTTATCAATGCCTTGAACTAGACCAAGTAGGTTGTGAGAGCGCAATAGAGGGAGTAGTTATGTCTTCCATAGGAGATAATTTGTTAGGGTTAGTTTATAGAAAGAAAGTGATGAACACCTTGTGGCAGAATGGGCGATGTGGAGGAGATGTTTGATGACGCCATTAGCATAATCCAATTGACGCCTGTTGTGGGGAAGAGAGAGGACAGTATCCCTGACGAAACTCGCGGGCAGAGATGAAGCGACGCACACGTCTGTTGGAGGTTAAGTCTTCTGAGTGATCAGGATTGTCTGTCGCGAAGAAGCGAAGGACCAGAGGTGATTGAGTAGTGTAGGGAAAGTGCACGTATGGCTCAGCAACTTGAGATACACACCGAATGCAGGGCCGATAACACCCTAGGCAGACTGGGTAGTTGTTTGGAAGAACTCGAGCAGGAGCATACGGTGACGTGAGGCGGAGACTGTTGTTGAGGAGCAAGGTTCGTGGTGGTGGTGTTTGTGAAAGTGGTGGTCACCCAGAAGGAGGATGATAAATATTCTTAGGGATTGCGACCGGGTAGAGAAAATGGGAGGTGCACAACGTCGACGGAGGCCGAGGTAGCATCTGAAACTGATGAACTGGGGATTGCGAGGATGTAGATGGCGACGATGGTGTGGAGGGAACGACGTAGATGAGAGAAACGTGATTGGTAAAATAGGGAGCTGGGGAGTGGGGACGGCCTGCTGGTGGTAGAGGATAGCGGCGATGAGGTAGCGGGTGTGTGGAAGAGGACGAGCGAGATGCTCATCGGAGTCGAAGGTTTGGTGGTGGCAATGACGGGGAGGGCAGGGGATTGATAGGAACAGTGGGAGGGTTGTCAGGGTTGTATGGGTTATGTGGGTAAACGGGTAACCGTGGAACGGGTCGTATGGGTAAGTGGGTTTGGTGAGGGTATATATGGGAGGCTTGTTCTGTTGGTGATAGGGTTTGGGGAGGGAGACAAGGGCGATGGGTTTTGGGCAGGGGCGCGGGGTTTGTATGGGGAGTAAAGGTTGCGTGAGGGATGCATGGATCGGTGATGGCAGTGGGGTGGCGTTGGGTGAGAGGTGGCGAGGTGACAGGCAAGCCGGGGATGTGGGATTGGCATGGAGAAGACGCACTGGAGTAGCTGCGTGAGATCGGCGATGAGCAGAGCGAGATTGATGAGCGACAAAATCAGCTAGTCGCGAGTAGAAGCTTAGACGCGACCTTCGTCGGACGGTGATAGGTCGAGTAGTGCCGAAGGGGTTGCATGCAACGAGAAGATCTCGTCTGGCTCGTGATACCATGCTAGAAGAAGAACGAGGTAGGAAAAATGTATTATGGGCGCTCAACCTTTGTGAGCCTATTTTGCTTTCTATTTATAGACTTTTGTTTACAAGGATTTGAATCGAGAGATGTATCTCAAATTCACAAGCTATACAACAGAATGTATCCTTCTATCTCGGATTGTAGTTACAAGAATGAGTCATAAGTGTTGACGAGGTAAACGTTGGTTTGTTGAGACCAAGTCGTCAATATTATTTGGCTAATATTGGTGTGAAACAGGGTATGATAATTTTTGGTTCAAAGCAAATGCCGTCTGTTCTTGTGCTTGAATTCTCCATGACTCGGGGTGGGCTATTTTTGGTGACTAACAAATGCGAGTTGCTGTATACATGTTTGCATTTTCTGCCATTCAATGTGAACTATGCCCTTTTTTAAGCTTATGAGTAATTTGCATGTTGACTATGCAAAGAAAACATGATGCGAATGATGCATAATGTGGTGGTTGTTGGCCATCACTTGCAACTATTGGAAAGAGAAGACCTTTCTCTTCCAATCTCCTTTCTCCCTCAATCTCTTCCCTCTTTCACTTGATATGTTGAGGTTCTAAGCTCTTTCTTTCTCTTTATAAGCTCAATAAAAATGCAAACTCCTACTTCTAGCTGGAAGCCTATACTTGGAGTACAATCAAAATTAAGTAAGGAAATAATCTCTGATTTCCAGAGTTATTACCGTAGACTTGAATTCTATGTGGCCATATCGTGTAGGAATGTGCTCCACATCTAGATAGGCTTGATATTAATATCAATTTGTCTCCTGCAAAACTAGGGCCTGTGCTTGAGTGCTTTCTCTGCACCCTGCCTGGTCACAAACACAACCCATTACTGCCATACTCTCCCCTTATGAAACTGCACACTTAATGTGAGTAGAGATTCTGCCACTACCTCCATCCAAAGTGAAACTCACTCACTTCTTACATGCTCCTAAAGAAGAGATGCTAGTGATTTGTACCTCTTAGCCTATATGACTCATCTAGGGAACAAACAGAGCCTCATCACCTATTATAATGTTCTCTATCCATGCACTGTATTTGACATCCATCTTAACTGCATATACTTTGAGAACTCCCACTCCAAAGGTGACAGGATAAGTTCTAGGGAAATCAAATTCATCTCAGTGGTCAGCATCCTTCCAATGCCTTCCAGAGTTAGCACCTTGCTTCAATGATATGAAATTGTCCCAAGCAAATTTCTATTGTGGACTGCTTCACCTGCTATCTTGGTTGGTGCCTCTGTCACAAGCCTAACATATGCTGAAATTCTCTCTTGATAGACACAGGATCTAAAGATACTGAATGCAGATGCTATAGAATCTGACTTCTCATCCATCCTTGTTGAATGTGCAACTATGGCTCCTTTGAAGAGTATAAGTAAAATGGAATCAGCAGAATTTGAAGCACCATCATGTTTTTCCTTTGATCTTCTCCATGTCCTTCATCTTCTTATGTTGCCCACATTCTAGACAATTAGCTTTTCTATGATTCTCCTAGGCATTATAAAAGCACCAAAGAAAATTGTGGATGCAGGGTGCCCCCTCTCTCTGTCATTTCCTTTAATTTGTTACATTTGCTTCTGTATTCCTCTTTTATGACTTGCTTTTCTTCACACCAATGAAGTGATTGTCTCATCTGAGAGTATCCTTACCATAAAGCAGTGTTGTCGTGATGTTGCGATGAAGGAGTGGTAGAAGCAAACTCAATAAGATTGATGCATTATCACTCTCTTAGGAAATGACTTTAGGAAACCCTAATCTCAATCTTGTTAAACTCATCTAGATGGTACTTCTAGCCTTGATTCTTCAGACATTTTGAGAGCACAGAGTTTGTTCTTCATCAAAAGCTGATTCATTAAGGATGTAGATTCTATCGACCATCAAGCTCCTTCTAGATTTTATTGCATTATCTAGGCCAATGACTTTACAAAGAGTATTGTCTATCTACCAATAATGATTTATTTCACAAGATTTCTACCTTTGTCCATTCTTTTTCTTTTTTACCTATTTCTTTGTTTGAAGAAGGGTGTGGGGACATTCTAAGGTACAAAAGTGTGGCTATCACCCTTTGTTCCCTATTTATATTCTCAACCACCTCCTTTCGACGTTCATAAATGAGGAGAGAAACAACTAAAAAGTGAGATTCCCCTTTATACTGTCAACTCTCTATGGGGCTTGCCTCTTCTAGACCTTGCTCGAATGTGAGCCACCATTGCTTCCCATTTGTGACTCCCAAATCAGATGATCACTATCATAGCTCTATCCTGTTTCTTCTTTTTCAACAACAGGAGTACATGAATAATATAAGAGTGATAGGCTTGGTAGTAGTGGAATGGAGTTTTAGATTTAGTGAAATTAGTGTGAAAGAATGCTAGCTAAGCAGCAATCTGAGATGAATTTTTCATAGTAGTTAGCTAATCCTGGAAATCTTCCAGCATGGTTAGGGCAGTCAAGCAAACTCTCACACAACCTCCAAATGGCTCACTCATCTAACTGTAGACTACATCTTGATTATGCAAGGTATTGTTCATTCATCACTCCCTATTCTTTCATTTCCATACAAAGATCATTTCCTTTACAAGTGTGTTTGCCTACTTCACCAACTAAAGATTTGTCCAACTCCCATATCTCAAAAATAGGCATCCAATGCAATATGAACAAAGTTGATTAACTTCTAACTAATTCTTGATTCTATATTCACATTGATAAGCAACAATTTGTCCAATTTATTATTTATTAAATTAGTAAAAAGCTTTTAAGAAATAGAAACATTTTAGGACCCGAACTGCCATTTGACACTGAATGAAAGTAGGATTTTGCTAGCCAAAGTCATTCAAAATTATCATTTGGTCCACCATGCAAAGAACAAAGGATGCAAGATTTAAGACTAGGGAGATATTTTCAATATCTTTAATGTTCATGATGGACGTGATTGTCAAGTCCAAGGTGAGGAATCTAGTTTAATTACCAACCCTCAATACTGTAGTTTGCATGGTCACAATATTGTCTTTGGTCATAGAAAAGACAAACACATTTGCAAAACTGAATGACTAGTTCTGGAAACATATTTTTTACTATCAAGTTAGTCTCTTGGTTATCTGGAATTGATATAAGGTTTGACTAAGTGCAACTTTATCCTTGTTGGTTTGATAAATTGAAGTTGATGCCAAAGCAAGAAGTCCCTGTGTATCACATATAAGTTAAGACATGGAGCAGCTCACTGAACTTTTAGGTTTTGATGTAATGTGCATGCTTCCGGGTACCAAGTCCATTGATTAACTTGCACATAGAAGACATGCCTTCAAGTGTAAGAATGCTTCAAGCCTGCTATCCCTTATGATAGCAAAGAAGGTCAACTCATGATATAAAATTTCCTAAATTCAACCTCAATCATGTTCTTGCTCCTTGGATTTTATGGAAATAGTACCGCTGTGACACTCTCATGAATCACATTATCCTGTTTCTTCTGTTTGATTTTCCCATTTTTTACACTATATATTATAGTATATAATTCAATAAATACACAGAAAAGGGCTTTAGTGAATAATCCAACTTTAGATGGACCCATAAGATTTTCCCGTTCAACAGGCATGCACAGATAAGGCCATATGAAGGGATAAGTAACAGATCACACATCACCTTTCTGCAAGATTGGCAACTAAAATAAATTGGGGAATAACTGGAGGAAAATTCTTGGGGAAATAACCCTTGAAGTGGAGGAATAAACAGGATCTCTGTATAAGGAGTTTGCTCTCTGGCTTATTTTCTGGAGTATCTGGCAAATTATTTCTGATTGCGCCATTTCAAGCTTTAATGCAATTGTCCTGTCTCTTTTTATTTCATTTGCGGTATGTTTGTGTCAAGTATTTTTTTATGTCTCCACAGGCTTTAGTGTATTATAAGATAAATATTCAAGTTGCATCTGATGTTCGTAGAATTAATTTACTTTTTTGAAATAATTGTTTTGATGTATGTGATTTCATAGTTTTTCCCATGTGAAGCACTTTCTTGAGGCATTTGCTAGATTTTTTTTGTTACGTGGTACTATACAGTTGGGGTTGGCTGTTTGACAAAGTCCATGATCATTGATTGACAGGTTTATTTAACTCTGCATATGATGCTTGTGGCTGGAATTTCAGAGTGTAAATCCATGAGCACAACCTAATTATCTGTGTTATATTTCTCCACTGGTTAATCTGGAATGCAAACATCCTTCTGGATTTTTGTGTAGGTCATAGAAGGCAAAGAATATGTAGCATAATGTACAGGAATATCAGCTGAAATTGTGCTGTCCAACAGACCTTGGTGTACATTAGTCTTTAGAATCACAAGAAGGGCAGACATAAGTTTTTAAGCATGCGCTATTTCGGAGAAGAGGAACACTGTGTTGTTTAGATGTGTGAATTTTACAAGGAAAATTAAAAGGTTATTGGTGAAAAATTTGCAGAGTGTTTCTTAGGCTGCAGACTCGAATCTCCACTTGTCTTTTTAGTTTCCTCAACCAACATCAAGTAGTCTCTATGTTCCTCCACATTTTCTAAAATGTGAAATGGACTATGAAAAATCATACTTACCTGGAAGGGGTTGCTGGGTGATCAAGAATATGACAAGCCATATATGCCAGCCATCTGAAACTTCTGATCACTTCTCTTGCAATGGCAAGCAATCAATAGCAGCATCCAGTTTTTGCTATTTTGACACACCATCTGCCACTATATTTAACTGTTTTTATATTTACCATTCCTTTTCATTCTTTCTCACTAAAATTGAATCTCCTTTTGTTCATCATTGAGGCTATTTTTCATTAGAATATCTGAAGTTTTACTGACCAAGGGTAGTCTTAAATGAATATTGCTTGAGTTATGTGTATATATCTAAATGGTATTGGTCAGATTTGAATTTGAACCATTGTTTGAAATTTTAGGAAAGTTATGTGTATTTTCCTGTAGGATATATACCACTTCTTTCTCACTAGTGGTGACTTTTTGATAAGTTATCCCCATCTTTATCAGATTTTGTCTTGGCTAATGAATGATATGATCAGTTTATAGATTGTCATCATTGAGAGAATAGTCGACGCCTAAAGATGGGAAAATTGAGAAGTGGTTAGAGATAGTTGAGCCTGTACATTAAAACCAATTGGTTTTAGTTGGGCCTTAACACTAAATTTCTGTTTTATGCTATTGAATTCATAATGGTCTAACAATTAAGATTTAATTTATAAGTTACCCATTGATATATAATCAGAAAAGGCCATGCATGAGAAGAATGTTGAGAGGATAATCCTACACCTAAAGCTTGGGAAATCTAGAAGTAGATAATGATGGTTGGTTCCCTCTAATTGCAGCCAAATGGTGTTGACTTGGATGCTCCCACAGTGGCTATGTCAAATTTCAAAATTTTGTTTGAAGCACAATTTACATAGAGATCTTCATAAATAAAAAGAATAAATCTTCATTGTGGTAAAAAGGTCAAGCATTGTGTTCAACCTCCATTTTGCAAGGGTGAATGAACTGTGTATTCAGTTAAAGAACTTTAATACTGAAAGAAAGGTTCATTTGGATTAGAAGTTCTTGAGAAAATCATCCTAAGTGGATTTGGATATCATGTTCATTAAATGTATTTATTTTATCATTATTAGATCTGAGTGAGTCATTGTCTTAGATGAATGAAACGCAATAGACATCTTTGATTGGCATGATGTTTTGAGCC
Organism: Thalassia testudinum; assembly: GCA_037157565.1. Taxonomy (NCBI): domain Eukaryota; kingdom Viridiplantae; phylum Streptophyta; class Magnoliopsida; order Alismatales; family Hydrocharitaceae; genus Thalassia; species Thalassia testudinum. Next base: position 144,014,054 of record JAZHRO010000036.1, read on the forward strand.
CTGCAATATTTATTGTTTCGTCCTAAAAAGCATGCAATATCTCAAGCTAAGTTGTTGATGAAGTCTAAGCAATGCATTAACTTGGACGCATCTTTTGGTAAAAGTACTCTAGAGCTTGCAGTATACATCTCTCATTTAGCAAGGGAAAAAATGTTCAAAATGGAAAAGATGGATGTGGTTGAACACTACAAGATCCTAATATTCCATGGCAATAATTCACGGGGTTCTTTTTCCCCTATCTAGATTCTAGAGAATTATTATACTTATAGGGCAAAAAGTGATGTATCTGCTTCTATGTTAATTCTGTGCAGGTATGATTACTCTGGATATGGGCAATCAACTGGCAAGGTTGTTACATTTTGAGATTAATCTGAGTATTAGTTTTAGGACATGTAGTTTAACATCAGTTATCCCTCTTCTTTTCTCACATTGCAGCCCAGTGAACAGAACACTTATGCTGATATAGAGGCTTGTTACAAATGCTTGGAGGAGACCTTTGGTGCCAAGCAGGAAGAGATCATACTCTATGGCCAATCTGTTGGAAGTGGTCCAACTCTGGAACTTGCCACTCGTCTTCCTCGACTGAGAGCTGTTATACTTCATAGCCCAATACTATCAGGCTTGCGGGTCATGTATCCTGTAAAACGTACTTATTGGTTTGATATTTACAAGGTCAGTCATCTTAGTCTATTGATCATTCGTGCCTTGATGTATATGAATTTTAATTCTCTTGTTTCTACAGAATATTGATAAGATACCCCTGGTCAACAGTCCTGTGCTAGTTATCCATGTAAGAACTCTACATTGGTACTCGAAGCATTTAATTTCGTGCAAATTTAATAGCAGAATAAAAGAGGACATCAAAGGGGCATCCCTGTGTCAGAAATATGCTTATTCAAGTTCATGGCATTGATATTGATCTTACATCATGTTGAAGAAATAAATATCCATAGGGCCATAGACTTTCGGATTCAGGTAAAAGTTGAATTTACATGAAACAACATATTGTGCTGATGAATACATGATAATCTCCTCAGAATATCTGAAGAAAGAGTTATGTTCTCTAAGAAGTAGATATGCATCTGAATCAGCAATAAGTGGCAAACTCTAGTTATAATTATGGTAGCAGAAAACATACTGCAGGATCCTGGCAATGAATTTAACTGATTCTTAACATTTTCTTAACTGTTTTCTCTCCTACATGGTCTGCTACAGCTTGTAGTATTTGATGCTCCTTCACCTATTGGTTTATTTCAGGGAACAGCAGATGAAGTAGTTGACTTCTCGCATGGCAGGCGGCTATGGGAATTATGCAAGGAGAAATATGAGCCATTGTGGCTCAAGGGAGGGAGCCATTGTAATCTGGAGCTCTTTCCCGAGTATATAAAACACCTAAAGAAGTTCATCACAACGGTCGAGAAGCCACTATCTCAGAGGACTGCCTGGAGGAAGAGCTCTGAAAACTTCGATCTTCCGAGACAGAGCATGGATTGTTATGATGGCACGAGGAAGAGTGTTGATAGGAGGGACAAGCCTAGGGCCAGCATTGGAAAGTTCAGAAGCAAGGATTCCAAGTCAAGCAACATTGACAGGCTGGAGAAGCTTAAGATCTCCTTTGACCACATCGACAGGTCCCGCAGGAGTGTGGACTGTATAGACAAGTCCAGGAGAAATGCTGAACGACTAGAGAAGGCACGGAAGAGCGTCGACCGCCTTGATAGAATACGGTCTGGTAAAGATTAGGTACTACGTTGTTCACAAGTGTGACTTTGCTCTGTAAAATTCATAAAAGGCTTGGGTTGTGAGGAGAAATTAATCTGTGGGGTGATTTATGTGCTTCAAAAATCGGTTGTCTGTTTCAAAAGAAAAGGATCTTAAACGGTGGAAATTGGATAACAGGGTCTCGAGAATGGGAACGGCAGGAGAGGCAAAATGGGGATGTCAAAGTGTAATATAATGCTTCTCTATGTCGAGGTGAAGAATCTCGTGCCTTTGACGCTGATTATCTATGTAGAAGGTCGAGTTTTTATGCTCAAGTTGAAATGGGCTTCCTTGAGAATTTGGGGCGGAGCACATGGTTGACTTTTGGCTCATTGAACCTGTTGGGATCAGCATGTCCGTGAGTTCCAAATAGGTTCCATCTCCAATGAGATCAGTTCAAGCTCAAGACTCTTTTCCAAAATCGAGCCCTGATAAATTCCAGTTTAACTCGTTGGACGTCAACCTAACAGGCATGGTGAGGGCTGTCTTTCCCTACTGGAATTTAGTTGCATGGAATTCTTTCGTGTGAAATTATTTGCAACATAGGAAAGGGGATTTTTGGCATATAGGTTTCCACAAACATCCTTGATTACTCAAAATTCCCTGCAAAGTTCTTTAATCATATAGGCCACTCCACCCCTAATTTATGTATTTTTACAAGGATCTAATCACCCTTAAACTCCGTCCTTGACCTGGAAATCCCCACCAAGTTTATGTTTGGATGGTAGGATTGGGAGGGGAGGGGAGGGGAAGAAAAGGAGGGAGAGGAGAGGGAAGGAAAGGGATAGGGATAGGGAGGGGGTGATGTAATTCTTGCTTGGATAAAAGGGGGAAGGAAGCAAAAGAAAATTGATGTTATATATTTGGATATATAAGTGTAAGAAACGGAGAGGATTTTGATATAATTTTGTTAATATAATCTTTGGAATACTCTCCAGAATGTGTTGTATTTATTCTAAAGATGGTGAAAAACATTTAAATAAAAAGATATGGAAACCTTTCGTTTCCCTCCCAATCTGTTTGATGTGGGTGGGGAACAAATCTCTTAAAAACTCTCATTCCTGCCCTCCTTTCTTCTCTTCTTCGAAAAATGTACAACCAAACTTGTTTTCATTATACCTTTTCTTTACTTTCACTCCGCTCCCCCCTCTTAATCCTTCCATGCAAGCATAGGCTAATAGGCCCAGGATTATGCTTTAATCTTGAGATTGCATGGTTTTGTATTTGTTTTTGGTAGTTGGTAATTTTAAAATTAAAACTAGTAATCTTGCATTTGGCATAGCTGAGTCTTGAGACTCTCAGAAGCTATCGGTGTATTCTCAGAATGTATCGGTGGATTCAAATACTCTACATGTGTATTTTGAAGACTCCACTTGTGGATTTTCAAACTCTATCTATGGATTTTAAAAACTCCACCAGAAAATTCTTAGCCTGCATCGGAACATATGTGCACTGTATGTGGGTTGATTTTTACCCCTCTGGCTGATTATCTAGCGTGGGGAACATGTTCTCCTTGTATGGAAACTTTAAATTCAACAATGCCAAACAAAAAGCAAGATAGCCTTGTATGCTAGTCTCAGCAACAGCAGCGAGTAGCAGTGATCCCATGTAGCAGCGAATAGCACAATCGGCGGCGGCAATAGTAGTGAGGTAGGGGAGGGATTGTGTGCGGAATTGTATGTGAGATTAGATTATCCCACACCACCCCTCCCCCAAAAATAGATAATATTGGGATTGTAATCTTTAACCTGATATTATCCTATCTCAAGATAAACTCTCTTAAACGAGAGATAAGTGTTCCAATCCTATTTAACAAACATTACCTAAGTATGAAAACTATTTTCATCTACGTTCCAAAGAGAATTTGTGCGTGTTTACTTTGGGAAATTAGCCAATGGATGGGGGTTTTAATGATTCCAACCAGCTTCTCTCGGGGGAAAAAAGAAACAAAGATTCCATACTAGCTCAACGCCTATAAGATTAATCCAATCTTTAACCTACAAGTTAAAGGGACATTATTTTGTGTAAAATGGAGCAAGTTTAGTTATGAAATTTTCGAGTGTTTTCAAGGACCTATATGAAGGAAGAGTCACATCACAGAGCACAGGAAACCGTCTAAAACTTATAAGAGCTTGAAAACAATGACCGAAAATCCAATAAAAAACCGTAAAAAATAATTTTTAATTAGGAAAGTTTGGATGGGCATCATGTCAAGTCAACTCGTGTAGCTACGTATTAAGCCTATTTAGTATATCAATTTTAAGCTCCAGTTTAACCTGACCCATTTACAGGTCGATCGAGTTTTGTCCACCTGTTGTTGGGCTAGAATTCAAACCAGAAGTTGAAGCCCACCTATTTATCTCGTAAGCTCAACCAACACTATAGCAAGGGATCATCACTTCATCTACATAAATGCAAGTCTATGAATTAAAAGTCAACTTTTCAAATTGCTTATTCCAACTATTTGAGTTCATGTAGCTATTTACTACCTGCTCATACTTTGAGATTGCCTCATAAACATGAAACACATATATGAAATCAAGTATAAGACATTTCCAACTAAACTAAGTAGCTTAATATTATTTTTTATACTCAGGTAAAATTTGTACCTTAGTCTTTTGGATGAGGGTTCACCTGCTCAACCGCCAAACCACTAAATAAGGTTAGCTTATTACAATTATATCCATCATAACTAAATGAGCTAAATTGGGCTTAAGCATCAAAATCTCAAACCCAAGTGTAAGCCCATTCATTAACATTTGGGCTTGATTCACTTGATATTGGGTTGAGGCATTCATTTTGACCAACTAAACATCTAGGCTTATAAAGTTAAAGAATTCTCACCTGCATGATTTGTATGATGAATCTAATGTAGTATGTGGAATAAAAGCACCATGCGCCTAATCAAAATCACCTTTGCATGCATTGATGAGACACAATTAGAGTCACAAGAGAACTTCCTTAGGAGAACTCAATCATCGTAATAGAAATAGAACTCCTCACTAGGGTAAACATGTGCATAGAGAGAGGAGAGGAAAGAAAAGGTGGACATCTAAGAGAGAGAGGGGGGGGGGGGGGGGGGGGGTGTGGTGTGTGTGAAGGGGAGTTAAGATGGTTTAAGGATAGAAGTGTGAATTAGATTGGTAGTAGCTATCCTACAATATACATATATTCCATATGTCCTACATATAAGAAGACACGTTTAAAGTCTTAAAATTTCACCCCACCACCATTCCTTTTAGAACATATATGGATAGGGATCATTACACATTAAATAGTAGATGTATTAAATAACTTCCCCAAGTTCATTTAGTTACTTCATTCGTATTCGATATTGATACCTCAACAATATATGTTTTTTATAATGACATATCATTTTTATATATGTGAATTACTTCATGAAAACCAAGTGTTGTAGGAAGTTTGGAAGCAATGAAATGCAAGAAGATTTTAAAACTATGAAGCTCTACTTGAAGTTTATGCAAGAAAAGGAGACAAAACGGCTTGAGGAATTTCCTTTAAGCAAAAAGTTGTATATTTATTTTTCTTTCATTTGTTGAACTATAAAAGAGCCTATGAGAAATTCCGTTGGAACCTTAGGAAACACCTTAGAATCCTCCAAGTTCATTATGCTCCCTAAATCTATTAAATCTAAAATCTAAGTTTTTCCATAAGTCTAAATTCCACTTTCCTGCATATTAACATATTCTGATGGTATCTTGTTTTAATCAATGATCTTATAATTGATTTCATTAAACTTCATTGATTACAAAATTTTTGACCTTGTTCAAACGTCTAAATTTGTGTACAAACACCTAACTCTTCCTTAATTGACTATTGTTCACTTTTTTGATCTCCAACATTCAATTATCCTGTAATTACCATTTAGTCGTTTTTTGATTGTTCAAATTTTTTGCAAAAAGGAGACATCTAGTCTTATGTCAGACATCCAAGTGACTTACATTAGATATGTATGCACTCAAATCAGACATCCTCAGCTCCCTTCTTGTTGAAGGCCAGTAACTTTCACAAGTTCAGACTTGGGCCTCTTAGATATCTAGCTTGGCTCTTAGATGTCTTGCTTTCTATTTCAAATGTCCCTGTAACCCATCTTTTGAACTAAGTTGTTTCCAGTAACTTACTTCATTTTTTGATCTTGTTTTAGACATCTATGTACATTTCCAAATGTCCAAATTAGACTTGTTGGATGTCTTCTTCCTAATTCAAATGTCCTTGTTTAATGCTAACATTATAGATCAATTATTGAAACCTTTTGGAATGTTGGAACATCAATTCAAACATCTAGTTTTTATTTTAGGGCATCTCTTCAAAGTCAACCAAATGTCTAGCTTTACCTATAGATGTTTGAGCTGCTTATTTCGAACGTCTAGTCTTTCACTTCAAATGTTTGAATCTACCTATTTGTGTATTAATGTTTCCTAACAATTTTGACTTGAATAATTGCATTCTAATACCTCAAAATGACTAATCTTGTCCCTCTACACATCTCACTACTAAGTTATCAAGTGCTAAAATTCTCTGTTACTAAAATTTGCTCTTTTGTGCTCTTGTGCTCACTTGCCTTAATATTAACTTGAGATTGTAGGTTTTGATGGAGGGGGGTGAGAATTGCGTGATATAAAATAAAATGCGAAAATATAATAAACAATCTCACACAAAGAGGCAATCACACAGGTACACAATGATTTTTAGGTGAAAACCTAAACCCGAGTAAAAACTACCATCTAAGCCTCTTGACTTAGGATTTCCTGATCGACCTAGTAGATCAAATCCACTAACGTACTACTTAAACAAGAGTAGTACGACCTCTTACAACCACGCTACTTAGATGAGGGTAGCGTACCTCAAACCCCTCTTCTTTACGAGGAGTATTTTATCTCACGAGGGAAATGGAAATTTGCAAAGCGAATACCCAACCAAAGACAAATAAAACGGCAGTCCTATAGAGCCACAAAGTGAAGTGTAAATCTAGCTACTATAGGAAAATGAAACTTCTCTTTGGTGAAAGTGCGTCGGCTACTGATGCGGGTGCGTGATCGACGCGATGGCACGGTGACGCTCTCGTATTCGTAGGCGGGAGAGCGGGTGCACAGCTGGGAAGATGCTCTCAAGATTTAGACTAAGGCTTAAGCACTTCTCTAGATTAATTTGACATAAAAGAGTGTGGAAGTAGTATGTCAAGGTGTATCTAACAAAGGAAGGGTCCCCCTCTATTTATAGGTGACTTAGGAACCCTTAGGAAGGCTGTGGAAGCCTTAGGTATCCGTTGGAAACAAATCTAAGGCTAATTAGGCCAGAATTAGGGATATTAATGATTCTAACAGTGTTATCAGACGTCTGGACTTAAGGTCAGACATCTAGGTCGTCATTTGATTCTATGATCAGTTGTCTGATCAAGAAGGGTGGATCAACTTGATGGTGTTGGATCAGAATAGGCATCTAAAGATTACTTTTAAGACGTCTGGGATACTAGTCAGACATCTAATTCTAGATGAGTCATCTTCTTGTTTTGTCTAGACTAAAACAGGGTTCTAGGATTTGTTGGTCAGATGATAGGTTGGTTGTCTAGCACAATGTCTGGTTGTTTGGAAACACAATCTTCTGTGGGAATGGATTTTCTGAGGTCAAATGGCTATAATCATTTGACAAAAAGTGATTTGCGCCTAATGTCTATTTATCAGACGTTTGGGGATCTCTACGGTCATTTGAAAGTGAATGTAAATTAGATTAAAGGTTAATCCTCAATGATTAAGTGTGACAAGCTAATGGTCCTCTAGTTGAACGTCTGGCAAGGTCCTCAGATGTCTTCTAAGACTCCTGGACTAAGGACTGGTCATCTGAAATCAACAGACAGAAAACTCTAAGTCTAGCCAAAGTGTTTGGATGTCTGATCAAATAGTCAAACATCTTAAAGTCAAGTATCAGGCGTTTGATGTCCAGATTGGACATCTAATCAGGTTGTCTGAAACCTATTTTGATTTTCTAAGTTCTTTACGAGATGTCTAAATATCCTAGTGAAATGGACCTTTCTAAGGGTCATCCGAGATTTTCCCGGAAAGGTAGGGGTGTAAGCATAATTTTAAATCCCCTGGGTTTAAGTTTGTGGGTTTTACGGGAAAGAGGAAACTTCACGGGGGAAATCTCAAAATTTCTCTCTCTCTCTCTCTCTCTTCCTGCACAACACACCCACGCACACACCCCCTCATAAACCCACACCCTCTCTTTAAAACCCTCTCCAACCTCTCCACATCTCCACCACCTCCACCTCCACTTCTCCACCACCTCGCCGCCGATGAGCTTCTCCTCCCCCGTCCCCTTGCAGAGGGTCGTGTGGGGAAGGAGAGGGGTGGAGCATGGGAGAGAGGGAGAGCGAGAGCGTGGGCGAAGGAGCCGAAGGCGCGAGGGAAAGAGTGAGGAGCTCGAGATAGAGATGGAGAGAGGGCTATGGAAGGAGTTGGAGGTGCGAGGAGCTTGGGAGAGGAGGTGAGACCTCCTACAGCTGCTGGAGGAGCAGCTGCGGTCCTGCAGGCTGAGGGTCGTGTGGGGAGAAGGTTCGTGAGGCATTCTGCGGAATCATTTTTCCGTAGTATTAGACATCTAAGACGCTATCTAAACGTTTGGAGGAGCCTTAGGACATCTGGAGCTGGCGTCGGACGTCTGATAGTAAGTAGAGTGTCGAGGTATGTGCTTTGTACGCGCCTGTATGCACTTACGTAAATTCTTTACGTGTCGCTTTTAAACCAGCACACGCATAAGCAGGTATAGGATGTTGGAAAGGTGCGTGGCACGTCCTTCGAGGTGCTTTAGGACATCTAGATGTCCCTACAGACGTCTGATAACCATCTTAGATGTTTGGGTACACTGACAGACGTCTGGAAGGACCCCAGGGCAGTTGAGAGGGGTTCCAGACGCTTGATTTCAGTGCAGAACATAAGGTGAGCATTCTGGTGTCATTTAAGATGTCTGGAAGCTGTTCCAGACGTTTGATATTAGCTTGTTTGGAGCATTCCAGGTATCAGGTTGTTGGTTTAGCTTGATCAGCCTGCCTAGTCCGGTTCAGGTGAACCGGGAAGTGTGTTTGGGCTGGTTTAGGGCCCAAACGAGATTGATTTCTTGCAAACGAAGTACCATTGGCTTTCTGTCGAATTTTCCAATGTGATGGAGCTTTATTCTAATTGTTTTGAGTGCATTCCTATCATATGAGATATTAGTAATGTGTGGGTTGATCGTTCGTGTTAAATAGGTCGTTCGTTCGTGGTGTGCATGGGACCTGCGGAGGCTGCGAGGTCCGTCGTTTGTGCCCCCACATCTCCCGGTTACCCTGGTAGAGTGGTTTTTTTCATTATTATGAATAAATTAATTAAGTGCATACTATTTTAGAATGAATTGATTAAACCCTAGGATATGAAATGAACCCTAGGGTAGAATTGAGTGAATGAACATTACTTGAACCACACAGTCTATTTTGAAATGCATGTTATAACCCCTTAATGCTAGCAAAGGAATAGTTAAATGATGTGATGCTTCTTTCAGTTTTTAAATCACGAGCTGCCTGTTATATGGTTGAGAACCGAGATGTGAACAATGAGATATGCATATCGTGAAATGAAATGAAATGAATACAATGCATGAACCCTACAGGGAACTAGAAAGGAACTCACGTATATGGAATGAATATCGTATGTACAAAGGAAGTAAGCTGGCCCTCGAATACATGGTACGGAGGAGAGCAACAGTCCCTTTTGAGTGGAAAGTGAGCTGGCCCTCATGTACGTGGTACTGAGGAGAGCTACCGTCACTTTAGTGTAGGGGGGAGCTAGCTGCCCTTGGGACGAGACCTGAGGTTGGGAATGGCCCCCTACACCGACTCTTGTTACTTTAGTGTAGGGGGGAGCCAGCCGCCCCATGGGATCCGGGGTTAGGACTGGCCACCCTACATTGATTCTTGTTAGGCCCACTAGGCAAACTGGGATAGTCGGGTGAGGGTATGTAGACTTCTGAGGGGCGAGACCCCTGTTCTGAGAGGGCAAGGCCCTGCTCTATTCTGTACTGTATGTTTGGGCATACCTGCTAGTAGAAACAATTGATCGCATGCCAGTGCGGGGTAGTTACCCATGCGCTTATCGTGCGTGCCATAGTCACTGCTACATTGCAATCGTGACCTCAGGGTGGTCGACCGGGTGTAGGACTACCACGGGGGCTCTCCCAGCCAGGAGAGTGCCATGTGTATATCTTACATCGCAGAATAAACTGCAATCAAGATCGTTCCCTTAGGGAATAAGAGGATTAAGAAATGTTGTGGATCCTTATTAGAATAACTGAATCAGAAACACCTAGTTGAGATAAATGGAAATGAATGATTAGTTATTTACTTGTTTCTTTATGTTAAATTGTATGTAAATGTCTTAACCACCACTCTACTCAGCGTTAGCTGACTACGGATTGTATAACCATGTTCAGGTCAGGGAGTTGAGCAACTAGCACACTGGCTGCAGAGGGTGTTGGGCCCAGCCGAGCCCAGTCATAGTTATTCCTTTTTTGTTGCAGAGCTCTTTTTGTAGTAGTGAGTACCTTTATCATGTATTAGTTGTTCCTACTATGTTCTTGTTATATTTATTTCTATGCTAGTTGTGATGGCTGTGTATGTTGTAGTACTCTTCTACTTGTGGCATGTAATATTTTTGAGACTTCTCGTTCTGATTTCCATTACTGCCTCTTATTTATTTCTGCTTAGTTATATTGTATGTGTGGTTGTAGAATATTTTCTACTTTTGGTTATTTCTCATTAGACAACTGGGTCTTGGGGTTAGTCGAGGCGAGTCAATCTCGAGACTTGTAGGGAGCTGGGATCAGGTCGTAACACCTAGGGTTGAGTAAGTATTCATAAGACTACTGTTTAGTTACTTTGGGCTCTTTAACATACAATCTAAAAAAAATAAAGAGCAAGGAACAAAGATATAAAAATAAAGTACAAAATACAAGACAAAAAGAAATCTATCCTATTCTTCTTCTCCTTTCTTCAAGCTCTCGGTCCAAGTGAAGCTCTTTCTCTCCATCAAGCTCCTCCAACCTGCCATGGATGTGAGCTTGAGCTCCTTCACACTTGTATCCATTTGCCATTTTCTTGAAACTCATAAACTCAAATTGCAAATGTTAAATAACAAGTGTTTGTTATCATCAAAATTAACGATCGTGGTGCCCTTGCACCAACAGAGATTACACTCCCTTTTATCCTTCTCTACTCCAAATAGGTTTGGAAAGGAAGTACACTGCCTAAAAACTCTTTTCTTATCCTCTCAATGTGATGACTTGAGTCCTGTCAATCGATGAAACCTGAATCGTCGAGTGCTAACCACAAACACAAGCAACCACAAGATCGCAGTCACCTAACATGTTGTCATGGATAATTAAGAGCCAAATGTTCATTCATAATGCATTAAATGAAAGAAATAAAGTGCTAACAGACATAATAAAATTCACCATAGAAAGTAGAAAAGGTAATGAGTGCTTAAGTGCTGGTACAATCACAAAAGACTGGAAAAGAAATCTAACAGCAAAAACAAAACTAAAAGAGAAACAATGCTTAGTACAGATCATCTCCTATAGTAGGATTCGATCTGGCGATAAATGGACCAACAGCAGTCGCTGCACCCGATTGCTTAGCAACACCTGAGTATGGAACCCAAGAAACACGCTGAGTAGAGTAGTTGTTCACGCTCGAAATTGCTTTCGAAAAGATACATTGTAGTATTTTGAAATCGAGCGAACCTTTAAAAATTTTTTATCGAACTCATAAAAATATGCATTTTGAAATATGAGTTTGAGTCAACTTAGGGAGGTAACTTGGATTGTCTCACTTTTCTGAATATAATTTTTTTGCGGTTTTTTTTCTTTTTTGGGTATTTTCAATAATAAGGATAGTAGAAAAGTAATCTAAACTATGACTAGCAAAGCATAAAAATCAAACACGGAAAGTAGATGAAAGATTCTTTTATTGAAATCACAAATGTAGTTCTACAATGAAAATAAGAGAACATCAAAATAGAAAGTGCTAGGAAAGAAAATGGAACCTTGAGATGAAGCCCTGTCAGAGAAGCAGAAGATTGGCAGCGAGGATGGATCCAATGAACCACTAGAGGCTGGCGGCTGCAGCCCTAGGCAAGGGAGACCTACGCCTAGGGTGGAGAGGCTAGGAGGGTGGACAGCTAGGGTAGAGGAATGCTTAATTCACTAAGGTAGAGGAATACTAATTAATTCTCAAATAATGGGGGCTTAGGTGTTTTTATAGAAGTGTAGGAAGAATATAGGCGATAGGATTCTAGATCTAGGGTTGATGATTGGTCACCACATCAAGTAGAGAATAGACCCTTGTTTAACGTGCGAATTCGATGTTTTAAAATCATTACGTTGCAGTATAGTTGAAATTGCTTGTCAATAAATAATATTTATAAATTTGAATATTTATAGATGAAGTCTGAAGTCGAACACAGGGAGTAAATAGGAATTTGCATGCTAATATTTAATCAAAATATAAATGAGCATAGAAATAAGCCAATAATGATATTCAATGAAATGCTAATATATCACATTAGATCTTCAATGAATAATATAAGTATTTCAAGAGTTAGAGAGGATAAAAAGATACCTAGAATAAAATAATGGTGATTTAGATCACCAATTATTAGCTTAAGCACATGTATAGCAATTACTCAATTGATATTAAATAAATGAACAGTACTCAGACGTCTGATATTTAAGTCAGACAACTTATCTATCGCTTGCTACAGTGCCATTCCACTTTGATTTTCTTCTTCTTTCTACTTTCCTTCCTCTCTTGTCTTCTTTCTTTCTTTTCCTCTCTCTTCTTCTTTCTTATGCCTTAGCTTCTTCTTCTTCTTCTTCTTCTTCTTCTTCTTCTGCTTTTCTCTTCTCTTGGCATGGTTCTTCTTCAACCTCTTCTTCTTCATCCTTAGCTTTTCTTCCTTCCTTCCTTCCTCTTCTGTAAGCCTTCAGGCTTTTATCCTTCAGTTTCTTCTTTCTTTCTTCTACCTTCTCTCTTTCTTCTTTCTTTCCTATCTCTTCTTCAGCGACTAAGTGTCAAGCTTTCTTCTCTAAAGCAAAACCCACCCCTACCCTGTTCTCTCTCTCTCTTTCCTTCTTTCTCCTCTTCTCAGATAACAAGGTTATAATCGGGTGTTTGGGGATCCAATTGGCTAGGGCTACAGGGCGTGGTGGTAGCTGAGGTGTGCGTGTGTGTTAGAGGGACCCAATCCCTCATGTACTGGGTGAGGGGTCGGTGTGATGAAATCCTAATATGTGCCATTGGGTGGTTGTCACTGGCCAATGTAGGGCTAAAAGTCCCCTTTGTCTATCCGCATGTAGCAGCTGAAGATGCTTCACAAATTGGTGTAGCTACAGGGGTTATTCGTCTCAGCTGAGGCCCTGGAAAGAAGTTTGGGGAAGTTTCGCAGGACCTGGGGGTAGTAGCGGAGCTTCTTGATGCCGGAGAAGCATGGACGGAGCTGGGGATGACGGCGGCGATGGCAAACGGCAGCGCTTACCTAAAAAGGGTAACATGGGCTCAAAAGCCCCAATCAAATAGCCCATGAGTGTCGTCGAAGGACGTGGAGTGTGATGGTGGTGGTTTCGTGGAGGGAGAGTGCGTGTGGAGGGTGGACGGTGATGGAGAAGGAAGTGTGATGGTGCGGTGTTCAGTGGAGGTGTATGATGGATGGACGGTGAAATAAATATGGGGGTTTTGTGCGGGTGGATGAGGTGGAGCTTGAGGGAGTGTTGGTGAGGTGTAGCGAGTAGAGGTCCTTGCCGAAGTGGTGGCTGGAGCGGAGAACGAAGGTGGCGTGTGTTCGGTCGAGGGAATCTTTTTAGGTTTTTGGATAGGAAAACTAACCTAAGGAATTAAAGGGACCTAACTAACTAGTCTATTGGGACAAAGTAAGTAAGGTTTGGCGTCGGCGTTGGCAGGCCAGCATCGTGGAAGATGAATGCTCTGGAGGGGGATGGGGGCGAAGACAGGGAGGGATGGCCCTCGCTTTGACTAGCGAGGCGTGGAGGAAGTTGGGGAAGAATGTGGCACTCCTAATTTGGCCGTTGGGAGGCTGTAGAACGATGGAGGGAGAAGCTCGCCGGAGCGAGCTGGAGAGAGGAAATGAAGACTTGTGGTTCAAAGCCTTGCTAAGGAGGTAAGGAAATGCATGAGGGATCTTTTTATAGGCCTTAGGGGGTGTTTCAAGCTTGGAAAGAAACTTTCAAGCTTGAGAGCTTTGCGCACAAAATGATACGAGAATCTTTCATGCATTCGCATGAGAAATTGGGAAGGACTTGGGATCCAAGGTCGGGTTAAATTGACAAAGAATTCTTCAAGGAATTTCTGGTTCAAATTTGGGATTGATTGATTTAGAATTGAGCGAGAAAATCTAGCTCAAATCTCGATGGTGAGTTGCATCCTACTCCTAATGGTGGAAAGGGTCTCTTTGTGAAGGTGATGACAAAGTTAGGGGGGCATCTGCAAGGATTTCAAAAAGCTAGAGGTGCATGTGTGAGAAAAAGAATCAGACTGGATTGAATTGCAAACTAGGTCAAGATGATTTCTGATTGGGTCCAAATTTTGGTACAAATATAATTTGGACCCAAGGAATCTGATGGTGAAGTTAGATTTAGGTTTTGACCAATTTTGACTGGGTAATTTGTGTAGAAACCCAAATTAGGGTAACTGTTTGTCTGAGACTCTATTTTAGGTGAAATTGGGTTCCAATGGTCAAATCAAAGGTACCAAACCTTAGAAAATACTTTTGTATGATTTTTAGAAGGTTTAGGTGAATTTTATCTTGACCAGAACCTCAGTTAATTAAGCGGGTCTATTTTTAGAGTTTCAAATGTCCATTAATTCTCGAAACGTGTGAAAACCCGTTTTTGTCTGCATGAACCCTCTTATTAGACATTTATGAACATTTGACCTTTAATTAACCCCTAGGAAATCCCATGATTGCTGTACATTTAGGATATTCTTTTAAAACTGCAGTTTTACCCCTGTTTTCATGCATTTCTCTCAGAATGGATTTGTAGTGAATTACGACTCATTGGCGATTATGTAGGAGCATTTAACTATTGATTATGACTAATTAAAGCTAGATATGGATGATGATGACGTTATCATCATACCCCCAAGCCTAACTTTTGCTAATCCCTTAGCACAATCTTATGAAATTAACTCAGATTCTAGACCATGCTTTGAAGCTCAAAGGCCTGATTCTTTCTTCTTTTTAGAAATTAGGTCAGAATGCTAATAATAGGCCTAGAGGTTCTCATGTACCAGCCAAGATCTAGACCTGCCTAGCTTTAGCCTCAGTCTGCCGCGAAGGTTTCTAAGTCTCACAGAAATTAACCTAAGGTTTGTTGAACCCCACGATTAAAGTACCTGTGCTTATAACATGGTTAGTTCAGGTTCAGTTTGTAGTGCATTTTTGTAAGAGAGAGGGATATAAAAATTTTTGCATTTTTGGAGAGTTTTCTCTCTCATTTTCTTTTCTTTATTTCTAACTTTGGATTGGCTCAAAAACATGGTCTGTATCAGATTCCTTGCTCCCACCATCAATCCTAGCAGGATTCCTGGCTTTCGATGCTTCGAGATAGCACCGCCCATGGCAACCCCTAGAACCCTGACTTTCGACACTTCGAAATAGTGTCTCCCATGGTGTTTTGTAGCTAAATTCAGGCTCTGGCAATCGACATTTCGGGATAATCCCGCCCATGGCACCTGAATCAGCACAAGGTACTTACATGCCCCTGGTAGGATATTTAAATATCCTAAGAGACAAGCACCAAGGAGACGGTATGTTATTGCGCATCTTCAAGGGGAATTTCCTACTTCTCCACGTCGGGAACTCGTCCAAATCAACTTGTGTTGATAAGCTGCTCCTAATCTAGGTAGCTTTTTCAGAATAGAATAATCGCTTTTGCGTGATTTTGATTGTTAAGCGCACTGAACTAGACTTGTGTGTGGATTAGGGTGCTTAGGTTACCGAGTCCTGCAAACCAGAGGTCAGTTAACGAGGCTGAATACTCCCTAAGCCTTAGATCTAATACATAAGCTTTGCATTTTCCTCAACCTCTTGAGGACTATCCAGATCTTAACGGATACGTGAATTTTTAAGCCTCAAACAAGCCCAAGAGGCCTAAGATCAGCACTCATACTAATCTCTATGTCTCGCTGTTCTTTTAGGACTTAATTTCCTTTCTTTTGATTTGGTATAAGACTTAAGTAGATTCCATAATCATTTACTAATGACTATCCCATTTTTGTTTCAAATTATAGCTCTTTTTTTAACATTTAAATCACCTCTTTTTTCCTCCTCAAGAATGATATGCAATTAATTTCTCAAAATTTACACCCCTTTCTCCATTTTTTATTCTTTTTTTCAATTTTTTATTTTTTTGGTTTTTTAAATACGAATAATTTTCCTTGAGAACCCTTCGGAAACTTGAATTTTTATGTGTTTGCACTTTAACACCCCCCTATCCCTAAGTTTTGTAATGTCTTCATTATAAACCAGAGGGTATGAAATCAGCTTGGGTTCAAGGATTAGAACATGATCAAAGGGTGGGTGAATGGGTCAGGATGACTGTTGTGAATGATTTCAAGCTTTGGTACATGCACCAAAGGTGGAGTCGGCTATTCTAAAACTGAACTCAAAAGTGTAGTAAACGTGAAGCTTAAACAGATGATCAGAAGGAGAAAAAGGTGGAATGATGGGTTGCCTCCCATTAAGCGCTAAATTTAATGCCTTCAGTGGAGAAAAAGGTGGTCATGGAGGAGTGGTCAAATCAGATGAATTTTGTAGAATGAGCACCTTGATCAATAGCTTGGTTGGTCCAACCAGGTGCTTGTTCAAATTAATAGGTTGATGATGTAGCCCATGTTGGTGCTAGAGCAGTATGATCATTTATTTTGATGATAACAAAACACGTGTCATTTAACATTTGCACTTGAAGTCTTAGATTTTAGGTAAATTACAAAGGAGACGTGATTAGATGGAGTTCGAGCTCGCATCCAGGACAGATTGGAGGAGCTTGATGGAGAACATAAGAGATTCGCAAGGAACGATAGATTGAAGATGGAAGGAAAAGAAGAATAGGATAGAATTCTATTTATTTCCTTCTTGTATTTTTGTCTTTATTTCCTTGCTCTTTTTGTTCCTTAGAAAATCATGTTAAAGAGCCTCAAAGTACCCTAACAGTAGTCCTAGGAACACCGGTACTACCCTAGGATACTTAGGTTTTCTGTAGAAAACTTAGAAAACCAATATAGGGTTCAAATAGCTGTTCCAAACGTCTAATTCCAAAATGAGACGTCTGATAATGTGACTGTTGATTCAGACGTCTGATAATATTTAGGCTGGACATAGTTAGCTCTGTCTGATGAAATCAGACGTCCAGACCTTAGTCCAGACGTCTTAGAAGACGTCTGATGACTTTGTCAGACGTCCAAATAGTGGATCGTTGGTTGGCTTAACAAACACTGAATGATATGACCGTTAGAGCCTTATCAGACGTCCTTAAGCCTTTCCAGACGTCTGGTAGATGACCGTTTTGCCTCGGCTGACCCAAAATCTCTTCTTAGAGATTTTCTAGCCGTTACACTCTCTTGGAAATCCATTCCCATGAAAAAGTAGGTTTCTAGACATCCAGACATAGTGCCAGAGGTCCTGTATGTCGTCTGATGGACTTGCACTGGAACCCTGTTTAGATCTGATCCAAGTTAGGAAGAAACCCACCTAAAATCAGATGTCTGATATTTTTCCCAGATGTCTTAAAGTGATCTTCCAAACGTTTGATGCCAGGATCAGACGTTTAATAACCTTGTCAGTGCAATCATTGTTCCTGATTTCGGCCTGATTCTCTTGGGCTTTGCACCCAACGGCTATGGAAGCTTTCCAAAGCTTTCCAAAGCCTTCCTAAGGCCTTTATAAATAGAGAGGAACCTCTTGCACATTAAGACACACCTAGACACACCTAGATACATCTAGACACATCAAGAACAAGCATTTCCACTCTTTTGTGTCCAAAAAGAATCTCTTGCTCTCCAAGCTCAAGTTCTACATCTTGAGAGCATCAAGCCTTCGCGCACCCGCTCTCTCGCCGTAGTTCACGAGAGCAACGTTGTGCCGTCGTGTGGCTCACGCACCCGCGTCATCGATCCGACGCACTCCTTGCAAAGGGGAGTTTCCTAATTCCTATAGAAGCTAGGTTTAAATCTTTGTTGGCTCTATAGGATTATATTTGTCATTTTACTTTGTTATTTGGTTGGGTATTCGCTTTACGAATTCCCGTCTCCTTCGTGGGACAAAATCCTTCTCATGAAGAGAAGGGGTTGAGGAACGCTACCCTCGCACTTGTAGCATGGTTGTAATTGAGGTTGAATCACCCTCGTTTAAAGTGATTCGTTTAGTGGATTTGATCAACTTGGTTGATCGGAAAATCCTAACTCGAGAGGGTTAGGTGGTGGTTTTCACCCGATTTGGGTTTCCACCTAAAAATAATTGTGCACATTGTGTGATTGAATTTTTGTGAGATTGTTTATATTTTATTTCCGTAATTTATTACGTCACCCCTCCTAGTAGGGCCCAAATTCTACAGCCCAGACCCAATCAATCTGGTGGGTTGATGGATTTGAATCAGTAGATGTGGTGCCCACCAGGTGCTTTAAAGCTCAGAAAGATATGGAAGTGAAAATCTAGGGTTTGGTTGATTCTAATCAGCCTGGTCAGAGTAGGGATCTTAAAAAGAGAACTGATCTGTGGAGGATGTAGGAACCCTACAAGAGTGATCAGAGAAAGATGGGATGTGATTAGTAGTCCGATCAAAGTCTAAAACCCAATCAAAAGATGGAGAATCATATGCGATCGGATCATCAAGAGGAGAGTCAGAGTAGAAGTTGATTCCGGTTGCGGGTCAAGGTTGTGTTCGGGGCGTAGATTGCGTAGAAGATTAGCTCATTGTAGTATAGTGTGACATATGTCTCAAACAAATTGGTGCCATTGCTGGGGAGGCATGGTGACTTTTGATTTCATCCCTAATATAGTATTTTTGTGTGTAGGTTGTTCGTCGCTCTGAAACAAGTTTTAAAATCGTCGCGTTGCAGTATAAGTCGAATCAATGCGAAAAACAAATACAATTTATTACTTGAATTTGAAGTCTGAGGTCGAACACAGGGATTGATAATCAAATTAAGGGACTGATAATCAGATAAAGTGTGTTACTACAGTGCTCCTTCTTTCTTTCTCTTATGCTGTTCTTCTTCTTCTCTTCTTTCACGGTCCTCCTCCTCCTCTTCTTTCTTTCTACTGTCCAGGCCTTTTTCCTTTTCCCCTCAGTCCTTCTGATGCACAGGGGGAAACTTACAAAATTGGCTAAGTGTTAGCCAATCCTTTTAAGAGTAAAACCTGTTGCCCCTGCGCTCTCTCTCTCTCTCTTTCTCTCTCTTTCTCTGGGTTTCCACCTTTCTTCCTCCTTCACAAGGCCATGCACAGTACCGGGTTATCGGGTAATCGGTTTAAAGCACACTCGGGACCAGGGCAGCAGGCGTGGGTCGTAGCTAAGGAGTGCTTAGGTTAAGCGGGTAGTTGGGTGCACCAGGTTCGCGGAGGTAGTGTCACGGACGAGGCACGTGTGAGGGTGCAAGGGACCTCACCCCCCAAGTGTTGAGGCGATAAGCCCTCAACACTTTTTCCTCTTATGCGCTTGCAAAAACATTGCGCTTCACGATGTGGGACTAAATCCCACGGCTCTCTCTTGCATGCGTCTGCTATTGGAGTGCTCTTCCAATCAAGGCAGTTGCTGATGGAGCGACTTCCAATTGAGACCTTGGATTGCAACCTGGGAGGTGTCCACGATGCTTGGGATGGCTACCTGGAGCTTTAGGTGCTGAAGAATGCTTCAAGCTCAAGCAAGCTTGAAGCTTGCCTGTTAATGGCGGCTGGAGCTCGACACCTGAAACAAGAAAAATGGCCTCTCAGCCCTGTTAAAACACTTCAGGAGAGTCGCCGTGGGTCGTGGAATGTGGTGGTGGTGGTCTCGTGGTGTGGGAGTGCATGTGGAAGGTGTACGGTGACGGAGAAGGTGGCGTGAAGGTGGGTTGTTTACGGGTGAGTTTGGGTGAGAAAGAGGATGAAATAGGAGAGGAGTTTTGTGTGGGAAGGTGAGGCGGAGGTCTTGAGGTGGTCAACGAGGCGGATGGAGGATTGTAGCGACGAAGGCACCTCACGGAGGTTCGATCGAAGACGGAGATGATGAGGGTGAACGGCTATAGAGAGGGGTTGTTTTTGGTGTTTTGGGTGGGAAATTAACCTAAGAACCTAGAGAGACCTAACTACCTATTCTAAGTGGATGAAGAGGGGGGGGGGGGGGGGGGGGGGGGACGACACCGGCTTTGATTGGCTGGTGTCGGGGAAGATGAATTCTCCGGTGGGTGGTAACAGCGACGATGATGGAGATTGGGAGGCGCCTGTTGGTATGGCACGACGTGGAAGAAGCTGAGGGGGAGCAATCCACCGCCGGTATTGCGGTTGGACGATGAGAAGGATCAGGAGGAGTCTTCGAACATCGTGGAGTCTTTCGACCGTAGAGGAGGGAGGAAGAAGGGGGATTTCCGGCCAAAAGCGAGCGTGGGAAGTCTGTTGTGCCCCGGGGGTTCTTTTATAGGTCATTAGAAGGCGAATGGAGCTTGAGAATCAATATCTCAAGCTTGGAAAGCTTCACCGGAGATAGAAAAACAAATTTCAATTGATTCACATGGCTCTTTGGGCAAGACTTGGAGCCCAAGATGTGGCTCAAATGGAAGGCAGCTTCGTCAAGAATCTGAGTATCTATTTTGGGACTGATTGATTGAGAATCGAGCGAGAAATTCTTGCTCGATCTCAATGGTGAAGCTTAGAGTTGCTTTTAATGGCTCTAGGGACCTTTTTGCAAATACAAATAAGTTGAGGGGCTGCTTGTAAGGAATTTTGAAAGTTAAGGGCATGGTTGTGAAACAAAAGGTCAGATAAGACTAAATTGCAAACTAGGTCAAGATGATCTCAGATTGGGTCCAAATTTTGGTGCAAACCTAATTTGGACCCAAGGAATCCAATGGTGAAGTTATATTTAGGTTTTGGTGAAGTTTGTCTAGGTAATTTATGCAAAAACCCAAATTAGGGCAAATGTCAATCTGAGACTCTATTTTGGGTCAAGACGGGTTCTAATGGTCAAATCAAGCATACAAAACCCTAGAGAATATTTTTATATGAATTTTAAATGGTTTAGGTGAATTTTGTATTGACCAGAACCTTGGTAGATTAAGCAGGTCTGTTTTTAGGATTTTAGAAGTCATTTAATTCTCAGAACACGCGGAAACCATTTTCTGTCTGTTCTAACCCATTTGTTAGCCTTTTAGGACCATTTGACCCTTAATTAATCCCTAGGAAAACCCATGGTTGTACTGCATTCAAGATATGATGGTAAAATTATAGTTTTAACCTTGGTTTCTTGTCTTTCCCTCAGAATGATTATGTAGTGACTTAAGGTTCTCTGGCAGTTATGTAGAAGCATTTAACGACTTAATCAGATCAAATTGACTAGTTATGACTCATGATAGTGTTCCCATCATAGGTACAACGACACAAAGTAACGAACGAGGCAAAGCGGGTACTGCGAAAATTAGGTGCACACATTCTTATTAGAAACTTAACCAGAATTAAGTGTCATCTTTAAAATTCAATAGCCGTGTTTTTGATGCTCCAAAAATCTTGAAATTTGGACTGGAACTAGATCTTCGTTATCTTTCCAACGCCACCTTTTCCAAAAAGAAATCCTTCTATGGAATTTTTAAAAATTCATGGAATACATACTGATCAGATTGATTCAAAATAGAACTTTTATGAACTTTAGAATTCAATTCTGACCAACATACAAATCAAATTTACTCACGATTTATGGGGTTTAAAAGATAATCAAATTAGGTTTTAATATCATATTTTTACAAAATTTTTGGAGCATATTTGATATCATTTCCAATAGAAAAACCAACACGAGGTTTAAATCCCAGATCTGATCTCTGGTTTGTTAAAAATTCATAACTAATTGTTGGAAATAGTAAAAATTTTGGAAAAATACTCTTTGAAAATTTTATTGGAAAAGTAATCTTCTTGCCAAGTTTCAAATTATTTGGATTTCATCTTACTTTAGAGTATACATTTGAATTGTGATCTTCAATTTAAGAAAAAACTTAGAAGTGCATGAGCTAATAGGACCACATAGACTAACTTGGACTTTGACGAGCCCAAGAGTTAGTCGATGCGGCGAGTCACTTTATGGACCACCCACCATTTATTAAATTGAAGAAAAAGGTTAAAAATTCATGAAAATATATCAAATAACCTGCATTTGACTTGAAACTACTGAGTAGTTCCAACCTCTTCTACAAAACTGGTGTCTAAGCCTGGGGGTAGCGTCAAACAACTGCGGTTGCGGGGTAATGGAATTGGAGGCGAAAGCCAAAGGAAGAACCTTCCTCGTAGTCCCA
Organism: Thalassia testudinum; assembly: GCA_037157565.1. NCBI lineage: Eukaryota > Viridiplantae > Streptophyta > Magnoliopsida > Alismatales > Hydrocharitaceae > Thalassia > Thalassia testudinum. The sequence goes on from JAZHRO010000036.1 coordinate 144,036,411, forward strand.
TCATAACCAGACTGGCTGGGTTAGCCTGAGAGGTGGGAATTCCTTGCAGTCGATCTCTCGCCGAATTTTTTTTAATAACACAAACTTAAACAAAAAATTTGGTCATCTAATCTAAAGGACCACTTTGGTTAACAAGGCCATAGCCTTGCTCTGCTTGACTGCACCAACCCTTTGAGTTGGTATATGCAAGGAAGGTCATTAGGACCTAAACTTGTGGGACCTTGGGAGCCGAACCCAAGGCGGTAAAGGCGATTTTTGCCCGACCTCTTTTCTCAACCTTCTTCTACTCAATTAGCTGAGATGGCTAATCTTAGTCCTCGAGTTGGTTAGGACCCTCAGAATCAAAACCCAATGGCTCGTCTAGAAGCCAGGGTCAAGAAAACGGAACAAAAATACAAGCAGAGCATAGACAGGATTCTCACAACACTCAACAGGATGCAGCATCCACCACGCGGAGAACAACTGTGAGACTTTTACGATCCGACGGCAACAATTATAGCACCTCAGGTTCGGATTCCTGCAGGCGGAGACGCATCCGAGTTGAAGTCGAATATCATAAGTCTGATTCAAACTCATTTCCATGGAAACTCGAATGAGGATCCCTTCCAACACATTGAAGATCTGAGTCGGATTGTAGAGTCGATTCAACCCGGGATTGTAGATATTGGAATTGTTCTCATGAAGCTTTTTCCTTTTACTCTCAAGGATAAAGCTGCTTATTGGTTCAAGACTATTGGGAGGCCAATTGGAGCCTGGGAGGAATTACGTCGGGGATTCCTCCAAAAGTTCTTCCCGATCGGTCGAATAAATGCTATGAGGTGTGTGATCTCGTCCTTTGCCCAAGGCCCTAGAGAGAAGCTGCATGACGCCTGGGATCGATTCCATGATCTTCTCAGGAAGTGCCCACACCATGGTGTACCCAAATGGCACCTCGCTCAAGTCTTTTACCATGGGCTGGATGACACACATCGGTACTTGACCGATGCATCTAGCGGTGGGAATTTCCTCGCGAAGAACAAGAACAACGCATTTGAACTGTTCGAGTCCTTAGCAAAGAACTCGATGAATGCTGCCTCAATGAACCAGTTCCAGCGACCTGGACAGCAATGAGTCAGCATCCACAAAGCTCAAGCCGAGTCTGCCTGAGTTGACATGGACATTATCACCAAAAAGCTGGATAAGGTGGATCTGCTCGATAAGAAGCTCGATGAATTAATGCGAGCGAGATCTGGATCTTCTAGCAACATTGCTCCATCTTACTCCTTTCAACCATCCTGAGCCCCCTCTACTCGTACATATCCATTCACTCGGGATGTGTTCTCTCCATCTCCATGGGGTCCTTCCTACCAGGAACCTGTGAACAATGTGGATCTGGCATCGTACAATTAAGGTTATGCACCACATGAAGATGCAAGTGCGTATTCTTTTGATGAATTTGCATCTGAGATGTCTTCGACCTACGAAAATGTCAATGCTATTCAGGGTTACAAGCGTAACAACCCGTATTTTGAAACGTATAACCTCGGTTGGCGCCAGCATCCCAATTTCCCCAGGTCTGGTAACCCATAGAGACCGAGATAAGCTCCATACTACCAGACCAGGAAATACGGGAATGCATCCCATTCAGATTGTGCCCAAAAAAGGAAGAACTCACCGTGATAAAAAATGAATTGGGAAAATCCATCTCGACCCACACCACGACTTCTTGGCGGATCTGCATTGATTAAAGTAAGCTAAACTCGGCTACCAAAAAGGATCATTTTCCTTTACCCTTTATTGATCAGATTCTAGAATGGCTGGCCAGGAATAGCTTCTTCTGCTTTCTAGATGGATACTCTAGGTAAAATCAAGTAGCAATTGTTTAGAGCGCTGAGTTGGGTTTTAAAAGTGTTGCGTTGTAGTACAGTCGAAAAATTGTTCAAAACAGATATAATTTTATTACTCGAAAGAATTTCAGAGGTCGAACACAGGGAACAAATTGATATTTAGAAATCAAGATCACAATTTAAACTGTAAGAAATTGCAATAATAGCAGTATCGGAGTGCAAAAATATGGGAGTAAAATGGTGATATAGATCACCAAATACTCCTACAATATCACCAAATGATTCAATGTAAATATGCAATGGAAATAGAATCTGTCGTCTGATTCTTTGATCAGACGACTTAAATGTCTGAGTTCTTTTTCTCTTTCGTTTCTCTGTCTTCTTCTTCGTTCTTCCTTTGATTTCTTTCTCTGATTTCTCTTTTCTTCTTCTTCTTCTTCTCTTCTCCCTTCAGCTTCCTTTCTTCTTTAGCTCCTTCCTTCTTCTCTTTCTCTGTCGTTTGCCTTCTCTTCTTCCTTTTCTGGCCTTGGCTTCAGCTCCTGCCTTAGTCTTCTTCTACCTTAGCTTCTCCTTCAACTTTCTCTTCTTCCTCCTTTTGGCTGCGGCTAGGGGTTGGCCTGTAGAACCTGTAGCAAAACCTACCCCTACTTGCGTGCAACTCTCCTCTCGTTTCTCTCTTAGGATACGCTCTCCTAGAGCCACACAGTCAGTCGGATAATCGGGTCAGGCGCGTACCCGGGACCAGGCCCATCGACGTGCGGTCGTGGGTGAGGAGTGCAGTCGGGTCGGGTCAGGCCAGATCTGTGGGGTAGTGCCACGGATGAGACTGGGTCTGGTGAGAGGGACCTCACCCCATGGTAACTGAGGTGATAAGGCTATGGCACAAATTCAACTTATGCGCCTTCGGGCTCTTTGTAGTCGCAAATGTGGGACTAAACGTGCCTTCTTCCTTGGCGTGTCTGCAGCAGAGGGTGGTTGCCTCCAATTGCCTTAACTACTGAGGCTCTTGTCTTCAATTGGGGTCCTAGGTACGTGTGCGAAGTGATTCCGTGCAACCTAGGCCTGAAGCTTGGAATTGGCAAGGCTTGGAGCAGCTTGGAGCTTACTTCAAGCTCAGTCACCAATGGCGGATGACACCTAAACCTGAAATCACAAGAACGGCCTCGCGACCTCATCAGAGCGCTCAGGGAGCGTCGCTGGAGCATGGCGAATGTGCTGGGGGTGGTGGCGTGGAGTGGTAGTGCATGTGAGTGCGTATCTAGGTCAAACTGTGTGCGTGTGAGTGGGTGTGTTCGGTGAGGTGCATGAGTGAGTGGCGCGGTGATATGAGTGAGGGGAAATGATCAGTGAAGTGTGGAGGAGGTTCTGTGAGGGTTGGCGAGGGTTGCGGTGGGCTGTTGAGGTGGAATGGCCTCGCCGGAGGTGGTGGCTGGAGATGAAGGTGCGAGGGGTGACAGTGGTCGATTTTGGGAAATAGAGAGTGGAGAAGAAAGTAGAGGGGAGAGAGAACTTAGCTAGGGTGTTAAGAGGCAAAGGGGGGCAGAGGTGACGTTGATCGAGGTGTAGCCGATGCCGGAGATGAAAGTGTCTCCGGTGGGGGTTGGATAGCGAGGATGAAGGGGGAAAGGGCATCTACTAGTATGGCGAGACGTGGCTGAAGTCAGGAGGATGAATCCGCCGTTTGCCGTAGGTATGGCAGTCGGATGACGAGAACGAGCAGGGAAGATTGACGGACATCGAGGAGCCCTCGGCCGTGAGGAGAAGAGATGAATTGTGGGGATTCACAACCAATTTCGAGTGTGGAGTCGCGGCGATCTAGGCTTCTTTAAATAGAGCCCTGAAGGTCGGTTAGGGATTGGGAAGCAAGCTTCCCAAGCAAGGAAAGCTCGCCGGAGTTGGAATATGTTAGGATACCCAAATCTCTCACGCATTCACATGAGAGATTGGGAGGGAATCAGATCTCAATGATGGGTTCAGACAGACGGGGATTTCTCAGAGGATCTCCCTTCCAATTTTGGAGGAGATCCTCCAAGCAATTAGGGAGAACTCTCCTTCCAAAGCTTGCCAGAGTAGGATTCCTCCACTATAATGGCAGAGGGACCTAATTGCGGAAATGGTGAAGAAGATAGGGGGCTTTTTGTAAAGATTTTTGAAAGATAGGGGTAGAAATGTAATCAAGCTGAACCTTTTTGCAAACTTGGTCAAGGAAAATTCATCTTGGGTCCAAATTTTGGTAAAAACCTAATTTGGACCTAAGGAATCCAATGGTGAAGTTGGATTTTGGGTTTGACCACGTTTGACTGGAAAATTTATGTAAAAATCCAATTTAAGGTAAATATTTGTCTGAGACCCCATTCTAGGTCAGGATGGGTTCTAATGGACAAATTGAAGGTTTTAACCCTAGAGAATATTTTTATATGATTTTTAGAGGGCTTAGGTGAATTTTATCCTGACCATAACCTTGGTTAGTCAAGTGGGTCTATTTTAGGATTTCAAGAAGTCATTTAATTCATAGAACACACACAAACCCTTTTCTGTCAAATCCAACCCACTTATTATCTTACTAAGACCATTTGACCTTTGTTTAGCCCTTGATGAAACCCGTTGTTGTATTGCATTGGTAAAATTGCAGTTTTACCCCAAGTTTCTTATTTTTCTCTCAGAAAGGTTATGCAGTGAATTAGGACCTTCAGTTGGTTATGTAGGAGCTTTTATTCTCTTCATTGGGTTAAAATGAGCTAGTTAGGACTCATGATGGTGTTCCCATCAGCAATCAACCTGGAAGATCAAGACAAGATGACTTTTACGTGTCCCTTTGGAACATTCGCTTTTAAGCAGATGCCCTCCAGCCTCTGCAACGCACCAGCTACTTTTCAGCGATGCATGATGGCCATCTTTTCAGACATGATCGAGGACTGTGTAGAGGTGTTCATGGATGACTTCTTCGTGTTTGGAGATGACTTTTCATCTTGTCTTGATAACCTCACAAAGATCCTGAGGAGATGTATAGAAGTTAACCTAGTACTTTTATGGGAAAAAAACCATTTTATGGTGAGGGATGGCATTGTATTAGGTCACAGGATCTCCTCTAATGGACTCGAGGTTGGCTGAGCTAAGTCCGAAATCATTTCACGATTACCTCCGCTTAGCTCGATTAGGAAAATCAGATCATTCTTAGGGCATGTCAAATTTTATCGAAGATTCATTCGAGATTTCTTGAAAATTGCCCGTCCTTTAACAAATATTCTGGTAATCAACACGCCCTTTGATTTTGACTACTCTTGTCTCATCACTTTCGAGACCTTGCGAAGCGTTGTTTTAAGTGCACCTATTCTCCAACCTCCCCACTGGTCTCTCGACTTCGAGATGATGTGTGACGCCTCTGACTCCACTGTCAGAGCCATTCTTGGCCAGCGTCGGGAGAACCAACTATTTATAATATACTATGCTAGCAAAACATTGAACGAGGCTCAGCGTAACCATACAGTAATTGAGAAAGAATTGCTAGTTGTGTTATTCGGGTTGGAGAAATTCAGGTCATACTTACTCGGGTCCAAAGTTATCATCTACATTGACCATTCCACCCTCCGGCATTTGTTGGCAAAGAAGGATGCCAAACCCTGCCTTATCAGAAGGATCCTTCTTTTGCAAGAGTTTGATGTCGAGATTCGCAACAAAGCTGGAGCACATAATGTTGTGGCGGATTGCTTGTCTCGGCTAGACCTAGACTAAATTCCGTACTCCCCGCCGATATCGGATCGATTTTCGGATGAGTCTCTGTTGTCCATCAACTCTGTTGAGTTTCCTTGGTACGTTGATTAGCAAACTATCTCGTCACAGGCATGCTACCTGCGGGGTTATCCAAGGATCAAAAACTCAAATGTACATTAGAGGCTAAATTCTATTTTTGGGATGACCCATTGCTCTTTCGTATTGGGGCTGATCGGATCATTCGTAGATGCGTCCCTAATTCAAAAATCTCTAGTGTGCTATCCTTCTTCCACAGTGATGCTTGTGGGGGCCATTTTTTGGGCTGAAAGACCGCTGCAAAGATTTTGAAGTCGGGATTTTTCTGGCCAACCATTTTCAGAGATACACACGAGTTTGCCAAGTGTTGTAAGCGATGCCAGGCGGTCGGTTCCATGACTCGGAGAGACATGATGCCTCTCCAATCTATTCTTGTTGTAGAAGTGTTCGACGTCTAGGGCATCGACCTTATGGGCCCCTTCCTGAACTTGCATGGCTTTGAGTACATAGTCCTCACAGTAGACTATGTCGCAAAGTGGGTAGAAGCTATCCCGGCAAGATGAGCTGATTATAAGACTGTTATATCCTTCGTTCGGGATTTCATTTTTTCGAGATTTGGAGTTCCCTGAGCCCTGATAAGCGATGGGGGTAGTCACTTCATCCATGCCCATTTCAGGTCGTTATTGAAGAAATACGGGGTGCAGCACTGCATTACTACCCCGTATCACCCACAGACCAATGGGCAGGCTGAAGTATCAAATTGTCAAATCAAGCTTATCCTTCAAAAGACGGTTAGACTTGATAGGAAGGATTGGTCCAATCAGTTGATTGATACACTGTGGGCATATCGAACCTCGTATAAGGCCCCACTCGGAATGTCACCATACCTCATGGTGTATGAAAAGGTCTGTCACCTTCCTGTGGAGTAGGAGCACTGTGCCTTTTGGGCAGTGCAGAAGTGTAATTTTAACCTCGAGGCCGGAGGTTATGAAAGGAAGTCCCAGCTTAGTGACTTAGAGGAGATTAGGCGGGAAGCTTACAAGAATGCAAAAATATACAAAGACAAGACAAAGGCTTTCCATGATCGACACATCTGGAGGAAGGAGTTTGCACCTGACCAGCAGGTTTGGATGTTTGACTCTCAACTAAAATTCTTTACGAGAAAGCTCAAGTCCAAGCAGACTGGGCCGTTTCTGGTGGTCCACCTGTATCCTAATGAGGCGGTCCAAATTAGAGACCTGAAATTTGGGCATGTTTTTACGGTTAATGGCTAGCACCTCAAACCATTTTTTGCCTAGGAACCTCCTCCTGCTGACTAAATGATACGTCCTCTCGAGGTCGTGTGACTGATGAGTTGACCAGCTGGAGGTGTTAAACTCAGCACGTATACATATATACATACCACATATACATAGCATATTTCATTTTCTCATATTGTTTTGCATATTGCTTCACATATGTGTATGGCATTGCAGTGATGGCATGAGCTGAACGACAACTCAGAAGCAGTTTCAGGCGATTTCTATCCACATACACCCCACCTTATTTCTTTTATTCATGCATGAGGACATGCAAACACTTAGGCTTGGGGGGGTAGTCCATAAAAACTGAAAATTTTCTGCCAACAAGTGGGGGATTAGATCATTTTATCAAGAGGTTTTATTAAAGATTTATTCTTTAGTAGATTCCTAAGCTTAAAATCCAGTATAACCTCACATCTGCATGTAGAATTTGCAATGGATCTACTGTGAAAATCGATAGACATCTCTAGTTTGTCGAGAAGAAGTATTGCTTCTTCTCTTGAACCCTTGGACAACAATCAGGGAGTCAGGTGAACCATCTTCTAGTAGATTCACCAAAACATATGTGAGATGAGAGTAGAGAGTCTACTAATGTTCTAAGGCTAGTATAAGGAATCTGTAATTTTGAATAATTGAATAATGACACTTGGAGATGGGCATAGTTTTTGCTCTCAGTTCTTGCATACTAATTTTGTGAGAAATTCTTTACGAGAGCCACCAAATAAGGCAAAAACACAGAGAGAGGGTTCTAATAAAATTAGGACTGAGGTGGATGGTCACGACCGTCCTCTACATAATCCTTGGCTGAAGGAGGATACTGATGTCAAGGTTAGAAATATGTCATCCTATCCATTTCCTACCCGGTGCCAAGAGTAGACACTTCCACCAAATAAACCACCCAAGATCCTCTTGGTCATCCCAAAAAATCCTGAATGATGCCTCATGAATAAAAGTACGTATGCCGTGTTGCGTTGGTAACGACATTGTGCCAGTAGATTGTGTCTAAAAGAAAAAGCATACAAAAGTGGTATTTGCTTGAAAAAAAAGGAGAAAAAAAAGTGTTATGTTAAGAAGTTTGATTTATGTAAATCAAAGTATTTTGAGGCAAAAATACCTACCATCCCCACAAACCACCAAATATAGTCTTAACCTATTATTTTTTCTATATTTCTGACCGCCTAAATAAGGGCTGAGGGATTTGACTTAGTCATAGGGTTATTAGAACCTAATTAAAGTATGATGCCATGCAAGACCACCAAATACAGTTGCAAATCTAGTGAGATGTGAGCTCAGGAAGAAAAAGAAAAAGAAAAGAAAAAAAAAGAGAAAGAGAGAAAAGAAAAAGTATAAAAGATTAAAGAGAACATAGTTTTCCAGCCTTTCTCTAAGTTAATTTATTTAATAATCTAGAAATATAGATTATGAAATACTAGTCTCTAGGCAACACCAGAAGAGAGTGAGCCACCAAATATAAATCCAGTTAACTCAGACATCCTCTACCTAAGCCAAAAGCCGGGGCTAAAATCAGAGAATAGTTTATATCCCCAAGAGAAGAGGTTTACCTATCCCAAATAGAATTTTACTAGGGGTCAATTACAAGCTTTAAATGCGTATTGACTCTTCGCTTGGATCCGTTGCAGAAGCTACAACATTACATATTCATGGTTATCTAGATTCTGAATTTTTTTTATGATGAAACAAAAAGAAATAAACATTTAATTAAACTCTTGATAAAATGCATTTAGTCTTGTACTTGCTAGGGACTAGCAAGATTTAGGCATGGGAGTATGATTGCGCAGCAATCATAGGCTCTAATTCGCCTGAATTAAGGTAGAAACTAGCTTAGCATGGGCATTCTGCAGGCATACACATCATACTTTGCATCCTAGATGATTTATATGTTTTATACATAATAGTGTGCTATTTGAGAGGTATTAATAATTGCAAGTAATCCAGGGCTGCAGATGACTGATCTAAGCTTATGGATTTATTTGGAATGACGATGTGAGTCTAACGCTTCTAAGAATGCATCAATCAAACTCCCGTAGCACCCTAGGGAGTCCGCAGAAGAAGCAGGAGCCAAGGGGAAAATTGAAGAATATCCGAACCTCAGATGACAAATCCAACCACACGGATGGATTCGGATCGATGTTCGCAGTCCAACGGCGTAGAAATCGACTCTATTGGAGGCCTACATCATCAGATACAAGGAGAAGAAGATGGATGACCACGATGTTGCCACGTAGCACCATCGCAGCCGCCCTTCACCGTGCCCCAATATGGGAAGGAAAGTCATGGGCCATTGGATCATCATCCAACGGTCACGATGCGTCCATGTCGCCCACCTCCAGTCGCCTCATCAAGCAAGGGCAAGATCTCGACTGTTGGATTTCCATCCAACGGCCGAGGGTGGCTGTGATCGTTTCTTACCTCAACTCAGTTAATTAAGTTAATTTTACTTAATTAAAAGTATAGAAAAGTCACTTAGGTTAACTCGAAGTTGTGTCGATTAGTAATATAGGGTCGAATTAACCTAACATTTTAGAAAATTTTTACTGGTTGAGTCCAGGTCATTCGCTGGGAGGTATAATTCATTCTAAATTCATTAGTTATCTTTTATTTTTCATTATAAGTATGGGAGGTAAATCTAAGTTAATTATGGAAGCATGAATTTTTCCAAAAATTGATTTAAATGAAATAACATGCAAAATCCCATATAAACTCTCATTTTCAACATTTAAGAACATGTAAATTCTTTATTTATTTCAAATGACTTAAGGCAAAGAAGAGTTTATTTAGTCAATATATGCCTTACTACAACAATTAAGAGCAAAAAGAAATTAAAATATAACAAGAAAAGTTAACTTCTTTTCCTTATTCTTCAGCCTCTCTTCTTCCTCTTCTCTTTATCTTCTTTTTCTTTTATTTCTTAATCCTTTATTTTTCTCTTTCTCTTTCTATTTTCTCTTCTGCTCCTGACCTTCTTCTCCCTTATTCTTCCTTAGCTTCCTAGGCATCTGCCTATTCTCTTCTCTTTTCCTTTAGCTTCCTTAACACCTTTAGTCCTTAGTTTTCTTCCCTTTGTGAGTTCTTCTTCCTCCCTTATTCTTCCTTAGCTTCCTAAGCATCTGCCTATTCTCTTCTCTTTTCCTTTAGCTTCCTTAACACCTTTAGTCCTTAGTTTTCTTCCCTCTGCGAGTTCTTCTTCCTCCTCAGCCTTCTTTCTTCAGCCCTTACTTCCTTCGACACTTAGCCATCAGAGTCTTCAGTACTTAACTCTTCTTCCTTTCTTAACCTTCTGCTAAACCGGGTTTATTTTCTTCTCAACCAAAAAATTTGTTTTTGATTTGAGGCGAGGTCCTTTCGAGGATACATAGCACCCTGAGATCAGGGTGGGACCAGACCCTACTCGGTCCTCGCTTGATTTCATTAGAGTTTATTTTTGATTTTTTTTTCTTGAGCCAAACCGACCCTCTCTCGAGCCGAACCGGCTCAACGCCTCCCAGGTCTCGCCCTCCCAGGGCCAATCGCACACACATGCCCACTCGGGTGCACACTTGCAGGCACACTCGCCCACACACACACACACACGCTCAAAGGTCAGAGGTTTTCTTTTCGCGTCGAGCGTTGACGACTGAATTGGCTATATCACAAAACACTTTTATACTAAGGCAGGCGCTCGAGGACTTCTGATGTGGGACTAAGAATTTCCCCTTCAGACTCGACTGAAAATGTCAATTTCTCCCTTCTCAGAGCTCCAAATCAAGCGAAATAAAGCTTGATGGAGAGCTCTAAGGTAGCTCTACAGGATTCCAGGGTCAATTTGAGGTTTAGAGGATGATTTCGTCTTCGATTTGATAGGTGAAATTAGGGGGTTGCTACGGGTTTAATATGCCTGGAAAGTAAAATTAAATCTACTTTGTCTATAGGATGGTCTTTCCAGCTTATCTAAGGGTCTGAATAGATCCTTTAGATGATTCCACGGCTGTTTGTGTAGGTTTTAAGCTCTCAAGAGCTTCAGGAAGCACATGGAAGCTCAAAGCTTCTCTGTAAGCTTCAGAAACAGGAATTTCAGATGAAGAAAGGTGTAACAAACTCTAAGGATCATTCTTAATCGATTGGAATAGCTTCTAAAGGATTTAACAAATCTCATCAGAAACTTACTGCCAACAGTTTGGGTTCCAAAATAACCCAAACTGGCAGATTGTGAATTCCTACAAAATCACTCATCTGAGATTAATAAAATCATTCTAAAATCATCCAACAGATTCTTAGAAACAATTCTAACTCATCAATTTATCAGATTGAGCTCAGAATCAGAGTTTCCTCCTCAGGGTTGACTGTTAGGCTTGAAAATTAACTTTCTGATTTAAGCCTTTTTACAAGGAATTAAAGCCTAGAAGAGAATCCTATCAACTTCAGGAACTTATCCAATCCTTTAAATAGATGTTCTATCCCTAGAAATTAGGGTTCCAGGCTTGTCGCCTGAACTTGAAAAAGTGTTTGTTCGACAGAAGGATTGGAAGGTTGTTACACTAATCTAAAGACATAGTAGCTTTAGTGCACTGCACTGAAGCTTCTAGACATCTTAAATGTGGTTCTTAAGCTTCTGTACAGGCTTCTCCAACTCTGCCAGAGTTGGAGAAGACGAAATTCTATCTCAAGCTCCAGACATAAAAAATCGCAATTTAAGTATCTCAACATGATCAGTAACCCTCAAGTCATCAATCTAGAGCTTCACGCTAAGTTTAACAGGCTGAAGAACAGATTCAACTCGCTGGAGCTCCGGTGAGTCCAGTAAAAGGCGAAAAGTGTGTTCAGAATGAAGAATCGTGCCATTTTTGATTTAAAAAGGGTCCTGAGGTTGCAAGGAACCTCAGGAACTCATTAGATTCCTTAATTGATCATTAGAATTAAGAATTAGCAGTGAATTCAGTTTTTGAAGAATCTGAGTTGGATTAAGCTCAGGACTTGTTTTCCTACTCAGTTGAGTGTTTGAGACAAGTCTAAGGATAATTCAGTTTTTGAAGAATCTGAGTTGGATTAAGCGCATGACTTTTAAGTCGTCTGATCTCTCGATCGGACGATTAAGAAGCCTTAGGAGTTGAGGTGCTGATTGAGGGCGAGCGGCATGCATGCGGCCGGCAGCGGCGAGTAGCGGGCAAGCGAGGTCATCAGATTCAGATCCAAGGGTGCACAGAGTGCCACGTGTCAACACCAGATCAAACCGTGGATGGAAGAAGGATTTGGAAGGCTTAATTAGGACCGTTGATCTCCCGATCAACGAATCTGATTAATCCGAAGCCTTTGCACAGAATTAAGGGCTCAAATACCTTAAATGCCCTTCACAAAAGCTATAAAAAGATGCCTAAGGGTCCCCTTTGAAAGTCATTCATTAGTTTCTTCTTCTTCCTCCTTCTACAACTCCTCTCCCTTCTTCTTCCTATCTTCTTTGCCTCTGTCTCTGCATCTTCATCTGAAGCGTCCGTTGGGCCACCCTAATGGATCGTTGCTGCTCTTCCCAACCTCTCCAGAAGGCCACCATAAACCACCCATGGTGCCCTTGTTCTGTTACAAAAGTAGTTTATGTTTATGTTAGAGTTTGTTTAGTGAGATGTATGCAATTCATATTCAAACTCTTTGATTGATATATATACTACAATATTGTGTCTATACTATTTAGTAATTATATTGGGAACAAACGCATGATATCAAAAGTGCTTCCTGCCTTCCTGTGATAGATCGGGACTCACCAGTTCCATTAATTTATTTGCTCAAGACGTATTTCATGCTATACTACAACGTGCTAATCTTCTACACGATCTATGCCCTGAACAAATTGGCACCGTTGTCGGGGATCAAACCCAGGTTGCCGAGAGAATTTGTTTGGGGCATAGATCGCATAGAAGATTAGCACGTTGTAGTATAGAGTGAAATACGTCTCGAATGGAGGTTCCATCACAGAAATGATTAAGAGATATAGAATCAGCAACCTGACTTGGATCTATCCTAATTTCAGAATCCAAACTCAAAAAGGTGTCCCTATTAGTCATGTGCTCGGGTTCTTGGCTCCTATGGTAGACCCAATCAATTCCCAACTCGTCCAACTCCACGATTTTTGTATCATAGATTGGAGTGACTTCTGTTTGCACAACAAAAACACACCAGCAAATATGCCATCTTGTGTTTTTTCCTAGCACTGCCATTGCAACTTATTTAACTGTAATTGCATTTGTAAATATACACCTGCATGCATTTATAAAGAGGGGAGGAGAGTGAGAATAATTGGTCATCCAATCCACTTCTATTAATTAACATTTTCCTTAAGTGTGGCATTGCAATTTCACCTTTTTTTTTCATTTTTTTTATTATTTTGTATTTTCCTTTCTCTCGTGCAGCTACAGGGCATGGTGAGCATGCCTCTCCGCGCCTCTCCTCCTGCCAACAGCATGGCAGGGTGTGCGCACCTCTCTTCCTGCCAACAGCATGGCATGAGCATGCCCTCTCCTCTTTAAAACTCCTTGTTCTCTCCCTTGCTGTGAGAGCATCACCTTCAGATCAACCTTACCCTTAGTCAGCCATTGGCCAACCTCCTCCGCTCTCCCTCTCCATACACAGTTCCTCTTCTCACAAGTTGAGAAGAGGCACATCGTGCGCAGGAGAAAACCCACAGTGGCCTCATACCACCACTGTGAGTTCCACCACCGCCTAGCTCTTTCATGAGTAAGTGGGCGTGGTGGCTTCTCATTTTGTTTCACGTTACTTCGTCTCCTCCGCCATTAGTTCATAACTTCAAGCTCTCAAGATCTGAAGCTCCAGCTTGCCGCGCGCCTGCCTGCAGACTCCGCCGGTCACTGCGTGCACGCCAGCAGACCATGTAGGCCCTTTTCCCGTGCACGCAGGTGCTCCACAGCATGCTTGCGCAGGCAAAACCCACTCTAGCCGGTCGCAGACCGCGCGGGCACTGTAGCGCACTGTAGTGCGTGGTCTATGCGACACTGTAGCCACCGGCAAGTTTCTCACTTAGCCGGTGGCGTAGTGCTCTCTCTCCTCGCCTGCAACCCGCGCTAGCCGGTCACCGCGCCTCACCCGCCTGCAGCGCCGTGCGCTGCACTCCGCAATGCACTGCTTCTCACCCGCTCGTGCAGCAGAGCGCTGCGCTTCACTCAGCCACGCGCGCGCTCTCTCTCTCCTACGCCTGTTCACCCCTGCGCAGCCAGACGTCAGGTCAGCTGGTAGCAACTTGACCCCTATTAAGGATTGGAGGTCTAACTACCTACGTGTAGTGCCTACGTGCTGGTGTGGGTTCCCACGTGCTATCGGGTGTCTAAGACTGGGGCAAACGGCCTTTCCATCTGGCCCGGTGGTTCCGTGGTGCTCTCATTTGGTTCTGTAGGTAGTGATAGTAGGTAACTTAGATCTTTAGGTCTAAGGGCACATTGTAGAGGTTAGGAAATTGATTGCTTTGATTTGTCATCAAGTGTATCCTTACGGCGTTGTTTCTCTCATCCCCTTTTCCCTTCTTATCTCCCCAATTCTTTCTGCGGTAGTGCATGTTTGGGAGGAGGTCACAAAACCCTGAATTGTTTGAATTGTCTGATAATTCTAGAAGGATAGAAACTGAATCGTCATCCTCCTCCACAAACATGGCTGCACGTCCACCCCCAAATCCCGAGGGAGGAAACCGCCCCCCCAATTCCCACCAGGTGGTGGTGAAGCCGTAGACCCCATAACCCGCCTACAAGCCCAAATGGAATTGTATAATGAGCAGATTGAAGCCATTAGGGAAACCTTGGAGGAAATGCAGAACCCTCCCGAACGGGGGGAGCTGATGAGTGGCTACTCATCATAGCTAAAAGGCCGAAATTAAGCTAGACACTAAGCAAAACAATATCAAATTAACACATAAAAAGGGTTAAGTGTGGAAATTAAAGAAAAGACCTAAAACTTTTAATGTGTGTTAAAACCTCCTAATTAGGTCACAAAAATGAGATATTCTGAAAACTAAAGAATAAATGATGATCCATGCATCAATTGAACACATAAACAAGTTTGAAAAGATAAATCAGAAGTAAAATCAATGTCTTAAATGTTCAACTAAGCACATGTAAAAATTTGAAAGCAATTGGACATCATTTAGGCTTAGAAATAAATAGATTACAATTAGGTCCTTCATGCATTACATTTCTACCCTTCAAAACTCCTTCTTGGACCTTTTTGCAAGCCGCAGGGACCCTTCTGTATGACTGCAAGGCCCTTCCAGTTATAGTTCTTCTCACTTTTGGACCTGCACGCTATTCTTCTACCCCTTCGTTTAAGGGTCTTCCTGCAAGTTTTCCCTCATTTCAGAGAGAAGCCTGTGTTCTTCACGCGCACTGTAGCGCGCGAAGAACACAGCCATTCTCGACCGTCCATCGCACTTTTGATCTCGATCTGCGGCTGGAATCAAATGGAACCTTCGCGCGATTCGGTGCGTGCGTTCACCTCTCTTCCCAGATCTCATCTGACGGTCAGATCTCTCTCTTGACTCGCCGCGCGCCCTACCCATCTCATCCTCTCCGCCGGCCTAATTTTGATTAACCTCACCCTTGCGGTGATCTCAGTCACTGAGCTGCTATTTAAGCACCTCAGTGGTGTCGCGCGCAAAGGATCGCTCCCTCCTACATCTCTTAGCGATCAATTCTTCCACTCCAGTCTCTCCTCCTCATCTAGACCCTGATTTCACAGCCACCGGCTGTGGAATCATCGCCTGCTCTCGACCCTCCTCGTCGCTAAGGACCTCGTAGCACCTGAGGACGACCCTGGAGTCTCACTAGCAGACTCTTCCCTCCGCTGGAGTCACCCTCCTCCTTTCTTCCTCCTTAGCCGCCGGCTAAGGACCCATAGGTCCCATTCTTCCTTTTAGTTTAGGTTTTTAATTCTGCACAAGTAGTGTTAGATTTAGCTTGCAGTAGTTTAGAATAGATTTAGTTTTAATTGTTAGTGTTTAATGTTAGCTGTAGTTAGATTAGTCTTAGGAGTAGAATTAGTATTAGATCCCCTCCCTCACCTCCTCTGATCAGTCCAGATCAGAGGGGAAGAATCATCTGTTCATTGTTCAATTTATCTCCCTCTTCATGTTTTGTTTTTCCCATCATCCAGATTCTGATTCTTGTTTTTCCTTTTAACGACGAATTTTTCATCAATCACCCACACATCCTGACCCAATTTCAGATCTGATGGCACACTGCCTCAGATCTGAAAGTGGCGCCACAAGCACCATTTGGGGCTTCTCACTCACTCCATTTGTTTCACAAAAGCCCCTCTGTTTTAAATGGATTGCCTCAGTTTGTCAGAGCACTTTTGATTTGGATTTTAAAGGATTTTTACTCTCTGAAATGTTTTGACAGATTTGACAAATTGAAGGGATTTTTGGTTTTCATTGTAGGCAAGGATTCTGAGAAGTTCTCTGGTGACAGAGAACCAATCAGAAGAGCCTTTCATGATTCTGTTTATACTTTGGTTTTGAATGCATTCGCCAGCTTCCATTAAATTTCCTTAATGCATTCTTAGTCTCTTTTTTGCTATTTCAGAACTGCCATGCACTATTTGTGTTGATGATCATTTCTGTATGGTGATTCTCTAACCTAAGGAGTTTTCCATACTCCTTAAGGTTGCAAGAAACTGGGATTGTGTTTCTTTGGTTTTAATTGATTGAGCTAAGTCTTCCTTCATGCTGTCTATGGCATTAGGAAGACTAACTCAATGCCATTTGAATGTTGATCTGAAAGGATGCTTCTGATAAGGTTTTTCCTAATGAGTATTTGAGCTGAATTTATATGAGATTTTCGTGAGATTTAAACCCCTTTCAGATTTGGATTTCATCTCTTCAATGTTTAATTTGTTTTGAATTTAATCTTGTTCCCAGTTATACAGCAACATGCTGCAACTTGCAGCTACATTTCCCTCCATCTCCAAATTCTCTTCTCCTCTAAATTTCCCTCTTCTCTGTAGAATACTTCCCCCCTCTTCAAGTGGACTAACTGCAGCAGCAGTTAGCCATTTGACAGTGGCTTAAGCCACTGCCACTGTAAACAACACTAAAACAGCACATTCTTCTCTTCTCCATCTCCTCTGACAGTAGTTGCGGCTGCTGTCTAAACTCAAATAAAAAAATCAATCAACTCTAATTCCCTAACTTTATACAAAAGCCTAATGGCATAGACTTATTTTAAAACTGTAAATACACCCATTCATAGTATTATAACTATAACTATAGCATATCAGTTACATACATAGTTATACTGTAAATATGTATAAAACCTGTACAGAAATTCATATACATATGTAATCTATGTAAAAATATGTATATATACTAATCTAGTATGTATGTATTTACTGATTTATGTATATATGTATGTACAGATTTATATTTACTGATTTAGTAGCTAAGTTAATAAGTTAGAGCAATAATCAAGTAAATAAATCTATAAACTTGGGAATATATATATATGTATATATTAAGTAATTTAAGTTAGTCAAAGTATAATTATACCTAGTATAACTTACTGTAACTTAGTTTTAATTATAAATTACACAGAATTGCTATTTTAGCCTAAATAAAACATAAATAAATTCGTAAAAATACAATAAAAATATGTATTAAATACTTAAGTATGTAAGTTAAAACTGTTTAAGGTCAATTAGACCATTTACTGATTATTTTATAAGTAATTAACTATTTAATCACCTAAATCAACCTGTATAATCAGCCTAGTTTAGCGAATTTATTTGTATAGTAAATATATTTAAAATTCAAAATTAATTAATCAATTATGTAGTATTATGTAAATATTTTATTTACCATATTTTATTTTATTTTTTTTAATAATTTATGGCCCCCAAATCGAGGGCCAAAAACGCGCACAGACGCAGCTGCGTCTGGTTTCCAGCGCACGATGTGGCGCTGGAATAGCGCCACATCGTGGGCTGCAAACGAAACGCAGCATATAAATATAATTTATGTTATATCCTAATCAGTCGTCATGGCATCGGGTGCCCGAAACACAGCCTGTAATGTCTGATCCGATAACCCGATTTGTGCTGAACTCTGATATGTGATGATACTGAATATGTGATGCATGTGTGGGGCTGGGAGCCCGAGCGTGCGAGTATGTCTGGCGTTGGGCTGAGGCCCTGCGCTGATACGAAAACGTAATTAAGCACCTAATCTGAGATTAGGGCGCGCTTAGTAGAGGTCTGGTCCCACCCGTAGGGTGCTGTGTATCCCTCGAAAAGCGCGTCCGCTAATTAAACACATTTTACACTAAGGACTCGCCACCGCAGCCTCTGAAATACCACACAGAACAAAATGAAAGGACAGACGACTTAAAAAAAAAAGAGATAACAGGAGATAACAACAGAAAAGACTCTGTACATACAGCAGTAGAATAAGTAATATACATACGTATAAGTAAACCCACATAATTACTAACAGAATAAAACGACACTATAAATGTCGCTAAAGACCTCAGTTTGCTTCTTTAGGTTGTATATAGTGTTTTCTGAGATTTAGCGACGTTTATATCTGTCACTAAAACTGATATATATGTCACTATAAATAAATGACTAGTAAGTTAAGTTTTTACACTATGGTATCCTAATGTAGTATGAACTAACATATTAGTGTTAATAGTATAACTTGTAAATACATAGTTTAGAGTATAATAATAGATTGTTTGATGCTTGTTCATAGTTAGTATTTTTTGCAAGCACTTCTTAGTAACTAGGTAAATAAAACATTCATTCATTCTTTAAATGTAAAGTTTCTTTTTGAATAAGAAGACAATTTTGGAGATAATCAAAGAGTGACCGAATTAAGTTCAATGAATTGCCTCCCAGAGAACGACCTGGAACAAAACCAGTAAAAATTAGATAAATAAGCAAATGATAATAATGGTTGTAATGACTGGTACTCACCCATACTCACCACTATATGACATCCTTAATGTTATATTATACACCCTATACTACAACGACATGATCAACAATTATTACCAACAAACATTTACAACAACCATCACCATCATTATTTTGGCGCCGTTGCCGGGGAGCATCGGTGTCAACAATTTTCATCATCAGGAGCCTAGGTCTCTTACCTCTTATCAAAATCCTGCTGCTACAGAGGCCATTGGGCAAATTCGGGTCTCCATGGGCGGGGACGATTTTGAATTAAAACCTAATGTCATTGGCCTAATTAACTTTCACTTCCATGGTCTTGCAAGTGAAGATCCCTTTCTCCATTTGGAAGATTTAACCCGATTAGCTGAAACTGTTAAACAAAGAAACATCGGGTTACCAATTGTCCTCATGAAAATGTTTTCGTTTTCATTGCGAGATAAAGTGTCACGATGGTTGTGCACCCTTGGGAGAACCATCCATTCTTGGGAAGAGATGCGAATAGCATTTCTCAAGAAATTCTTCCCAATCGGGCGAACCAATGTGCTTTGCCAGGCTATAACTTCTTTCACGCAACAAAACGGCGAGCAGTTTCATGAGGCATGGGAAAGGTATAATGACTTCCTCCAGAAATGTCCACACCATGGTCTGCCTAAGTGGCATGTAGCCCAGATCTTCTATTATGGACTAAATGAAACTTTGAAGCAGATTGCAGACGCTTCTTGTGGAGGGAATTTTATGAATAAAGACGAGAATGGAGCATTTGAATTATTTGAGAACATGAGTGAAAACTCATTGAACAATGCCTCCACTATCGCCTTTAATTGTACCAGCCTACCCCACAATGTTCACGAAGTTGACACAGGACCCTCCCATTCATCCACCGATCTTAACTTAATTGCACAAAAATTGGATGAAGTCTCTGTTGTGCACAAGAAGCTGGACGAGCTTCTGGCCAATCCCGCCAGCTCTATGGCAAACACCTCCACCCCATCACTTCGTCACACCCTTAATCTGTCAAATATCAGGCTAATTTCCAAGGATCCTGTGAGACCATCCTTACCGAGTATCACGCCAAGCGATTCGGTAAGTAATGTGGACCTGGCTTCTGCAAGCCAATATTTTGACACGGAGAACCAAGCCTCCGTGTGCTCGGATGCATATATGCATGCGGACTCGTCTTCTGGCTTAGAAGACGCTTGCGCCCTAGGGAACAACCAGTTCTTTTCTACTTATAACCTAGGGTGGTGAAATCATCCTAACTTCGCATGGTCCAGTAACCCGTAGTGCCAAAACCCCACGGGTGGGCCAATGCGACCGTTCGCACCCGTCATCCCAAGGGCTCAGTCTAATCTTGTGGCAAATCTGCCATCGGGTCCTTGCATACCTCAAACAGAACACGCATCAAGTCCTCTTGATAAATTGATGCGAATGATGACGGAAATGTCTAAGCACCATGAAGAAAACATGACCTCTCTTCAGCACCAATTGACGCAGTAGAATGCTGAGATCAGTCAACTACGCATGACAACTCGATCTCAGGGCACTCTTCCAGCCCAACCTGTCCCTAATCCGTGAAATTTTGTACCTCGTGGTCCTCAACCACAGGTACGACCTTCTCAGGGGCAGGTTCATTAGATTCTGCAAGCTTCGAGCATTCCACCAGGGATTCCAGGCTAATCCCGCAACAACACATCACTCTTATGTCCCTATTGCGAACCCTCCTCCGCCTTATGATTTCACTGGACCTGCGACGTCCAATGCGATTACTACGAGGAGCAGTAAGCGAACCGTCGATCCACCTCGACCTAATCTTGGCCTATCTTTTTCATCGCCCTCTCATTTGGGATGTGCACCACATTCTCGTGAGGATGATACACCCAAACTAGTGCCAGAATCAGTCCCATTCCCTGAGGCTCTATTAAGGGAGCCAAAAGGCAAGAAAAAGGATACGCAAGCTTTTGATAACCTGCGTAATTTATTCAGGGATGTTGAAATCAAAGTACCCCTGTTGGAGGCTATCGACCATATACCAACTGTCACCCGATTTTTCAAAGACTATACTACACCCAGGTGGCAGTCAAAGAAAACAAAGAATCCAGTGGTCCTCTCGCCTCATGCGAGTTGTGCTATACTGTCAAATCTACCACTGAAGCAGAAAGATCCGGGCACACCGCTTATTTCTTGTAGCATCCAAGGCTGCAATTTTAACCGTGCTCTGCTTAATCTAGGATCTTCCATCAAATCTTATACCAACCATCATGCTCGAGAAATTTGCCTTAGGAAATATGAAACCCACCCCTGTCATGTTGCAGTTGGCAGATCGTTCTATCAAAATACCGAAGGGTGTGGTGGAAGACGTCGTGGGTAGGGTCAATGGTCACTGTTTTCCTGTTGACTTTCTTGTTTTGGAATTGGAAGTTCCTAGCTCACTTTCTAATTGTCCAATGTTTCTTGGTTGACCTTTCTTGGCCACAGCCCATGCCCATATCGGCTGTGAGTTAGGCTGCATTGAGATTGCCATTGGCTTTGAGAAGCTCAAGCTAAACATCTTCAAGGCAGCCAAGAATTTTGATTGCGATTGCATCGAGGATGACATGTTTGATGAGGACATGGCCGTCAGTGCGTGTATCAGACTAATAGGGACCTATTCTGACTGCGATGGATTTCCCCTGAACATAGACCATCGCCTGACTGACACATATTGTGACGTTCCCCCATCCCTCCCCTTACCCTTACATTCTCCTAACCAGACTTCTGACGAGGTTTTCTCCGCTTTCCACACCTCATGGTCTGAGTCATATTCAGGCTGCTCACCTCCGGTCAACCCTCTTGAAGACTGGATTTCCCTTTCTTTCTCGCCAAATCAGGCGGACATGCGACTCCACACTGGGACCTTGAGCCCACATACTGATCACTGGGGCTATCCCTTTCTGGATCCATCAATCCAAGATGCCCCTCTTCTTGGCCAATCTGAGGGCCAACTTCTTCCTCCTGCCCTTCTTTCTTCTGATCCGCTTGGGACACTCTCGTCCCAAGTTATGCCAGATCTTTCGCCATCCACTCCCGAGCTGAAAGAGTTGCCTGACACACTTAAATATGTTTTCTTGGGACCAAATGAAATGCTCCCCATAATTATTAGTTCAAAATTGACCAGGGAGCAAGAGTGAAAACTAACAAAGGTCCTTATGGAACAAAAGGCAGCCATCAGATGGTCCTTATCTGACTTAACTGGCATTAGCCCTTTCTACTGCACTCACCGTATATATACGGAGGAGGAGGCTCGACCTTCCTGCGAAATGCAGCGACGTCTCAACCCTAACATGCGGGAGGTCGTTAAAAAGGAAATCATTAAGTGGCTTGATGCGGGTATAATCTACCCGATCAGCGATAGCCCCTGGGTAAGCCCGATTCATGTAGTGCCCAAAAAGGCAGGACTCACCATCTGTGCCAATGACAGGGGCGAATCCATCCCTACACATACTCCTACATCTTGGAGAGTGTGTGTAGACTATAGGAAACTGAATGCTGCAACGAAGAAAGATCACTTTTCTCTACCTTTCATTGATCAAATCTTGGAGCAATTAACGGGAAATAAATTTTTCTATTTCCTGGATGGATTCTCTGGATATAACTAGGTGGCAATTGATCTCCGAGACTAAGAGAAAACCACCTTTACCTGCCCCTTCGGCACCTTCGCATTTAGAAGGATGCCATTCGGACTTTGGAATGCGCCAGCAACTTTCCAGAGATGTATGCTGGCGATATTTCATGATATGGTGGGTGACTTTCTTGAGGTCTTCATGGATGACTTTTCGATCTTCGGACCTTCATTAGATGATTGTCTCCAACCTAACCCGCATCCTTCGGAGATGTATTGATGTGAACCTCGTGCTTTCTTGGGAGGAAAGTCATTTTATGACACACAAGGGAATTATTCTCGGGCATATTATCTCCGATAGGGGTATTGAGGTTGACAGAGCTAAGACTGATGTAATTGCTAATTTACCTGTGCCTAGCTCTGTCAAGCAAATCTGCTCCTTCTTAGGACACGTCGGTTTCTTAGGAGATTCATCAAAGACTTCTCTAAAATTTCTAGACCTTTAACTCATCTCCTATCAATAGACATACCTTTTGATATGGGCCCCGATTGTATGAGAGCATTCACGTAGCTACGTGATGTTGTCACCAAGGCCCCTGTTCTCTAGCCACCTGATTGGTCCCTCAACTTTGAACTCATGTGTGACGCTTCCGACCTTGCAGTCGGAGCCATCCTGGGACAAAGACGAAATAGACACCCCTTCGTGGTGTATTACGCTAGTAAGACGCTGGATGAGGCCCAGCGTAATTATACGACTACGGAGAAAGAACTACTGGCGGTCGTCTTTGGGCTGGAGAAATTCCGCTCTTGCCTTTTGGGCTTGCATGTTACTGTATTCACTGACTACATGGCCATTCGTCATCTCATGCACAAGAAGGATGCCAAGCCTAGGCAGATTCGTTGGATCTTTCTGCTCCAAGAATTTGACCTTGAGATCCATGATAAGGCCAGAGCCTAGAATGTGGTTGCTGATCATCTCTCGAGACTGGACCCTGACCACATTGGACTTGCCCTGCTGATTAATGAGGTTTTTCCTGATGAGCACCTACTGCCAATTAATGTGGCAAGTGGACCTTGGTATGCCGACATTGCCAATTATCTTGCTTCTAGTTCCCTTTCACGTGGCTGGCCTAAAAACCAGTGCGAGCGTCTCATCGCAAAAGCAAAGTATTATTTCTGGGATAATCCACTACTTTTTCGAATAGGTGCTGACCAGATCATCCGTTGCTGTATTCCTAACAACGAATTCCCTAGTGTGCTATCCTTCTGTCATGATCAGGCCTACGGAGGCCATTTTTCTGGGAGGAAAACTGCGGCCAAGGTGTTGCAGTGCGATTTCTTTTAGCCCTCCCTTCACCAGGATGCACACAATTATGCTAAACATTGCACTAGGCGCCAGTCGTTAGGGTCAATGTCACGTCGTGACATGATGCCCTTGCAACCCATCCTGGCCGCTGAAATCTTTGACATTTGGGGAATCGATTTCATGGGTCCCTTTCCTCCTTCAAATGGCTTTGAGTACATCCTCGTTGCTGTAGATTATGTTTCGAAATGGATCAAGGCTATTCCCACACGCCATGTTGACCATGTCATATCTACTCGATTTGTCCAAAAACCACATTTTTGCACGCTTTGGGATCCCTCGAGCCATTATCTCTGATGGAGGAAGTCATTTTACCCATGCATCTTTTCGGGCACTTCTGAGGAAATATGGAGTCCACCATCGTATCGCATCTCCGTATCATCCTCAGACGAACAGCCAGGCTGAGGTGTCGAACTGGCAATTCAAGCAAATTCTCCAAAAAATGATTTGGCCTGATCATAAGGATTGGTCCGTCAAGCTGATTGACGCACTTTGGGCGTATCGGACCGCCTTCAAGGCTCCCCTTGGTATGTCTCCTTATAGAATTGTTTACGGGAAGCCTTGTCATTTGCCTGTGGAGCTGGAGCATCGTGCTTATTGGGCGGTCTGCCAATGTAACCTTGACCCGGACTTGTGTGGTCGAGAAAGGAAACTCCAACTCCAGGAGCTGGAAGAACTCCGTCGTGAAGCCTATGATTCTGCCTTAACTTTCAAACAATGCACTAAGGCCTTTCATGATAGCCAAATTCGGCAGAAGGAATTTGAGCCATCTCAGCAAGTTTGGCTTTACAATGCCCGGCTCAAATTCTTTCCAGGGAAATTGAAGTCCAAATGGACTAGTCCCTACTTGGTCTCGAGACATTTCCCAACGGGGCCGTCAAAATTGAAGATCCCAAATCTGGGCATAAATTTACGGTCAATGGGCAGTAGTTAAAACCCTATCTTACTCATGAACCTGCCCTCGTTGGTGAAACTGTTACCCCGCTGGAGGGTAATTAACTTTGTGCCTCACTCTGAGTCCAGCTGGGGACGTTATATTCAGCACTCGTTGGGAGGCATCCCAACAACACTCCTCCATTATCACTTTCACAATTCCATTTCATTTCACTTCACAGTTCTTTACTTTTCACTTCACTACCCACCATCCACCCACCCTACCACTTTGCTATATACCTTGCACTTCAGCTCTCGTACCCTGATCCTTGGACCTTGCCTTACCTTGCATGCATATGAGGACATAGCATTATTTGGCATGGGGGGGTGGATAGGCA
This sequence comes from Thalassia testudinum, assembly GCA_037157565.1. NCBI lineage: Eukaryota > Viridiplantae > Streptophyta > Magnoliopsida > Alismatales > Hydrocharitaceae > Thalassia > Thalassia testudinum. The sequence goes on from JAZHRO010000036.1 coordinate 144,061,457, forward strand.
TCGATAGGATCTGGGTATTATATGATATCATGCGGCTTCTACATCCATTATACATATCCATCTATAAATATGTACATAGCTTGTTTCAAAAAAAAAAAGAGAGGTATTTAGAAATGATCTGAAGGTTGAAACAAAAATAAAATAAGTGTTTATGGATATTCAATCACTGTTTTGAAGACTTTCCAAGCCACAGAAGCTTGATTCGCTCAGGCTTTGCTTAATTCACTTGAGCATTGATAAGATAGATCGAAATCTCTCCTAACTAAGGACGCATTCTTGTACTTGAGTCACCAGTACAGGATTCGTTGGTTTGCTTCTACTCGAAAGCCTAAGTAATCTTGGTTCACACTACAGATATCAAGAAAGACCAAGTGAACATAAGATCCAACCTTAGTGTTCATTAGGGAAGGTGGAGTCCTTACCTATGCACCCAGGTAGACTTTTTATCCCAGACTTTAGTCTTGTGTTTAGGAGAAACTCTTTCCACCGAAAAAGTACTCTCCCACCAAAAATGTGTGCTCTTCCAAATAAAGTTGTAAGAGATATATTGACACTTTTTTCAAAAAAAAAAAAAATCTTGTAAATAAGTCAACATATCTTTCAAATTTTTGTAAATTCTTCTCCCCAAAAAAGTTTTTTCAGGGCACGTTACAAATACCCTATTTCTACCTTAAGCCACAAAAGCAATAAAAGTGGGGTTGAGTTTTCCATCATCTTTTTGAGGGTCAATCTGAAGACATGAGCTGAAACTGGGACCAACCTGCACTTAAAAATTCGTGAAACCCTAGGCTTGAGCCTTAATGTTCATATAGTCGGTCTTGATACTTCACTATGCACAAACCATAATCTCTTGAGCTCTCGGGTACGGCAAAACCCTCTGAGTCCTGGAAATCGTACTTAGGGTTTAAATATCAAGAGTCCAGGTTAGTCGAGAGATGGTCTATATCATGTAAGACTTAAAGTACTGGTAGTCTTCTCTCCAATTGGTTCTCACAATATCCAACGGATAAACACATCCATGTCGCTTCAGAAAAAAATCTTCAGCTTAAGATCATTTCTAAATACAATACAAAATGTTTTGCTAGGGGCTAGAAAAAGATAGGCATGGGGGTATGTTTGCACAGCAAAAATACACTAGTAAATATGCCATCTTGTGTTATTTCCTAGCACTGCTATTGCATCTTATGTAGCCATAATTGCATTTGTAAATATACACCTGCATGCATTTATAAAGAGGGGAGGAGAGTGAGAATAATTGGCCATCCAATCCACTTCTATTAATTAACATTTTCCTTAAGGGTGGCATTGCAATTTCACCTTTTTCTCATTTTTTTTTATTTTGTATTTTCCTTTCTCTCGTGCGGCTACAGGGCATGGTGAGCACACCTCTCCGCGCCTCTCCTCCTACCAACAGCATGGCAGGGTGTGCGCACCTCTCTTCCTGCCAGCAGCATGGCATGAGGCATGACCTCTCCTCTTTAAAACTCCTTGCTCTCTTCGTTGCTGCGGGAGAATCACCTTCAGATCAACCTCACCCTCAGTCAGCCGTTGGCCAACCTCCTCCCCTCTCCCTCTCCATACACAGTTCCTCTTCTCACAAGTTGAGAAGAGGCACACTGTGCGTAGGAGAAAACCCATAGTGGCCTCATACCACCACTATGAGTTCCACCACCGCCCAGCTCTTTCGTGAGCAGGTGGGCGTGGTGGCTTCTCATTTTGTTTCACGTTACTTCGTCTCCTCCGCCATTAGTTCAGAACTTCAAGCTCTCAAGCTCTGAAGCTCTAGCTCGCCGCGCGCCTGCCTGCAGACTTCGCCGGTCACCGCGCGCACGCTAGCAGACCGCACAGGCCGTTTTGGCGTGCACGTAAGCACTCCACAGCGTGCCTGCACATGCAAAACCCACTCCAGCCGGTCGTAGACCGCGCGCGTGCACTGTAGCGCGTGGTCTGTGAGACACTGTAGCCACCGACAAATTTCTCACTTAGTTGGTGGCGCGGCGCTCTCTCTCCTCACCCGCAACCCCCGCCAGCCGGTCACTACGCCTCACCCACCCGCAGCGCTGTGCGCTGCACTCCGCAGTGCGCTGCGCCTCAACCGCTCAAGCAGTAGAGTGCTGCGCTTCACTCGGCCACGTGCGCGCGCTCTCTCTCCTGCGCCTGCGCACCCTTGCGCAGCTAGACGTCGGGTCAGTGCAGTAGACGGCTTATCTGCTGTGCTCCCCTCCTCCTTCAGCGTACACACACACACACTGGTACACACACACATACACTCATACACTCACGCATACACATACATATATATCCACTCACATACTCTTATCCTTACATAAATATATATACATATTTATATATATATATAAATATATATATATACATATATATATATATACATATACATCTATATGTACATATATAGTTATATATATATATATATATATATATATACATATATATACTTACATATACATCCACTTACCCATATCCATCTATACACCTCACAAAGACCACCTATATTCCCGTGCACTAGCCCCTCCACCATGCATCATATCGCAGGAATATTCACACCAGTTGCTGATATTCCCCGATACCCATGCAAAGCCGGTGCTTCCACACACACTCACACACATCCGCTCCACACTTCACGCGGCACTCAGTCTTGTTGGTTGCGTCTTGCTAGATGTAGAGTAATGATGAGAGCCTCATCATGAGCCATAACTAGCTCATTTTGACCCAATAAAGAAGATAAAAGCTCCTACATAACCTAGAAGAAGGCTTAACTGAAGGAACAAGTGCTCTGAGAAGAAAACATGAAATAAAGGTTAAAACTGCAATTTTACCATTGCAGTACATAAATGGAATTTCTCAGAGGCAAAACATAGGTTAAATGGTCTAAATGAGATAAAAAGTGGGTTGAGTCAATCAGAAATGGGTTTACGTGCAATCTAAGAATTAAATGACACTTGGTAACCCTAAAACAGACCCGCTTAAATTAACAAGGTTTAGGTCAGAATAAAAATCAAGTAAATCCTCTAAAAATCATGGAAAAACATCCTCTAGGGTTTAGAACCCAGTTTGATCTAGATTAGGGTCCTAGCTCTTCAATTAACCTAATTTAGGTTTTTATGCAAAATATCTAGTCAAACATAGTCAAACCTAAAATCCAACTTCACCATTGCATTCCTTAGGTCAAAATTAGGTTTATACCAAAATTTGGACCTAAGGGGAGGTCATCTTGACCTACTTTGCAATTTAGTACACCCAAATCATAATTTGGTCCCTATCTTTTGAATATCTTTGTAAAGAGCCCCCTAAGTTCCTCGCCACCTTTGCAATCAGGTCCTGCCGCCATTATTGGGGAAGAATCCTGCTCCGGCGAGGATTTGAGAGGGAATCCTCTCTGATTCCTCAGAGATCCCCTCCCAGAAATGGAAGGGAGATTCTCTGAGGAATTCCCTTCCATCTGAGGCCAATCTTGATCCCTAGTGTGAACCCAATCTCTCGTGTGAACGCACGAGAGATTTGGGTATCTTAACCTTTTTCCATCTTCAACGACCGACCTCAGACGATTGCGTGCCCTCCATGCCCTGAACAATCGGCCCAGTGCCTATAAAAGAGACTACACCTCCGGCCGCTCATCTTTAGCTTGATTTGGCCGAGTTTCCACCTCCAATTCATCTCCTCTTGCCCGGCCAAAGTTCCCAGCAAGCTCCGGCGAGCTCCCTCTCCCATCCTCTTCGCTTCACCACAAAACCAGTGGCAGAGTTAGCTTCCTGACTCTCCTCCGCGTCGAGCAGCACCCGCGCATGCCGTCTCAGCCTCGTCGTCGTCGCCGTTCTCCCCCACTGGGCAGCATCTTCTCCGGCGACAGCAGTACTGCTGTTCGTCTCTCTATCCCCCTTCATCCCTGTAGTTAGGCCAAATACCTTCTCCACATTCCCCTCTCTTTTTTCCCTTGCTATTTTATCTACTTACCCCCCGACAGTGCCTGAACACCTCCATCTTCCTCGCCTCCGATCGACCTCTGGCAAGCCGCCCACACCACTCCGCCCCTCCACACGGCTCGCCAACCATCTCGTGAGCTCCGCCTCACCACCAGGAATTCATTCCACCCCTCCACTGCCACTCCAGATCTCCCCAATAACCCCCCGAACAACCCCACACATCCGGCCACAGGTTGACCTAGGCACGCATGCCTAGGCCGACCTACGGCCTGCAGCACCGTCCACCGCCTTCGCCATGCTACGACTAAGGTCTCTAGCTGGTCTGATTGGGCCGAGAGGCTCGTTTTGTGTCTGATAGTGTCGACGCTCCTGCCGCCATGGATGACAGTTGAAGAAGCTCCGTAGCAGCTCCAGGCTCCAGGGTTCCCAGGCTGCAGGTGCTGCGTATTCGTGCGGGTGTCGCAAAGTGCCCTGGTCCAGCAAGGAGCGTTAGCAGAGCCAGCAGCTGTGGGGATGACATGCAAGTCTGCAGGCGTGCGCGAAATCAGGGCAGAGGCTTTAGTCCCACATCGTGGAGAGCCGAGGCGCCGCTGCGCCATAAATTGAATTTGTGATATTACCTTAATGCCTCCGTAAGCACAGGGGTGAGGTCCCTCACCTGTCTTCACACCCGCCTCGTCTGCGGTTTCATCTCGCGGATCTGGCGGGATCCGACCCTACCTAAACCTAAGAACTCCTCGCGCATCACACCACCTGCAGGTGCGCCTGGTCTCGGGTACGATCCGACCCGATTATTCGTGTGGCTCTGGGAGAGCGTCGCTGAGTGAATCTCAGAGAGAGAGAGATGCGCGGGTAGAGGGAAAGGGGTAGGTTTTGCTCCTGTGCAGGCAGACTGAGCGTGGAGACTTAGTTGCAAGGAGAAGAGAAGAAGCAGAAGAAGAAACTGAGTGAAGGAGACCAAGGAAGAGGAAGAAGCAGGACAGAGAAGAAGAGGAAAGAAGACTTCGCAGGAGAAGAAGGAAGAGCAAGGCAGAAGAAAGACAGAGAACGAAAGAGAGGTCAAGTGAAGACAGCAAAGATCAGAAGAAGAAGAAGAAAGAAGGAAGGCAAGGAAGGAGAAGAAACAAGAGAAAAGATACAAAGGCAGCAAGAAGAAGCCTTCGTAAGAAAAGAGGAGAAAGAAGAAAGAAAGCAAGATCAGAAGAAGAAAAAGGGGAAAATACTTTTAAGACGTCTGATCACTAGATCAGACGTCCAATTTCATATTTTTTGTTCTAATTACTTTTAATCGCATATATTCATATTTGAATTAACATTTTGAGTAAATTAGAGTGTTCAATTACGTTTTGATTAGTAGTAAATTCCATTTGCTCCCCGTGTTCGACCTTGGATACTCCATTTTTCGAGTAATAAAATTCTTTATATTTGTTTAAACGTTTTTTCGGTTATACTACAACGTGATACGCTTTAAACCCGCACAAAAACGTGAGAACAAGCAACTTGACACCATGCTACATTCTATCTCCACTTCCACCTCCATCCCTATATACATAATATATAACTATATACATATATATATTTTGTATCTACTATATATCTATACATATATATACTAAGCTAAGTATTTTTTTCTTTCCTAGCAACCTACTCTGTTTTCATTTATCTTTTATTTCTTGCTATTAAAAAGACCAAAAAAAAAAAAAGTAAAAGAGGAAAGATAATTCTTATCTTGCAGGTACTCGATCTTGCGAATAACAAAATCGATTTTGGGAACCCCCAGTTGGCTACAAGCCAAGAACCATTCGGCTCAGGGCCAAGGACTTTATTTTGGAGGGTGTACCTCAAGAACAACATTATCACCAACAAAATCTTAAAAGTAGAAAAAACCAAAAACATAATAAACTCAAGGAAGAGATGCATTTTAGGAAAGGCATAGAAACTCCTTGATCTCCTAATCCTCACCTCTTTGAGATCGACCCTGGGCCTAAAAGTGATCAAGTTAAAATCAAGTAGGCCAGGTTAAAATTTTTTTTTGTTAAACTGGTGTAGACTCGATTCAGGTTAACTCACTATACTCACTTTGAATTAATATCACCATTTTAATAAAGCTTATTTGAGTCGCATCAACTTTCAAGAAATCAATTTGTGTCCCAGAGGAAGTTGGAGAGGTGTAATCATCAAATACAAGTCGAGAGTCGTATTCTAGATTTAAAATTTGATTCTCATCACATTGGGCCTCATAATCATCCCAATTAGGCTCAAATCTAGATTCTAGGCCAAAGGTAGGCATTAGGTTACTAGGATCTAGGCTGGGCTCTACAGGGATGTCAGAATTGCTCTTGAGAATCACCTTATCAGAATAAGGGGTAGAATTTACATCCTCGAGTGGTTCTGACTCAATATTATTATCACAGGCATATGGAAATTTAGGGTTTGGTGAGCCAGGTTCATGAGTTCCTAGGGTTGGCTCAAAATCGGGAACACCTGCAATTGGATCCTCCCAACCCATCTCAAGATCAGGAGTATCAATTTGCACATAATTTGAATAAGATTCTATTTGGGTTGGGGGTCCATAACAACCTTGATTCTCTTCCCCGGGCTTTGGGAAATCATATTGATCCTCAATGTTGTTCCAAGGTGTCTCATCAATTTCTGAAGGGATGTATGGGTAATTTTGATCAACGGTTTGCTATAATGTGTTCAACATACACCCACGTTTTTCCATGAGACCTTGGTACATCTCCCAAAGGTGTGGATTGGACAAACAATGTATATACTTGGTATTGTGTAGTCTCCACAATTCACTGCATTCAGTTAAAAGATCATCCCGAGTTGAACTGTGTATCCTTTGTGTAAATAGCAGTCCAGAATGGTTCATAATGTGGGTTGTTGTTTCTGAGATATTAACCTGAATCCTGCTAACAAGATTTAAGGTCTTGAAATAATCATCATGGTTTTTAAGAGCAACCGCAATCATCTTCTCTTTCTTGCTCATTTAGGACTCAGGTTTCCTAAATAGTCTTCCTAAATTGTCAGGTTGCATTTTCAAATCAGGTGGTGGAATCAAGATTAGAATCAAACTCAGGATCAGATTGGAACTTGATTAGATCTGAAAGAAATTCCCAAGAAGATCTAGTGAGGTCTCTTAGGTTAAAAACCTAATGATCTTCCTGTGTATGTGCTCTATAGAAAAGATGAGGGACTGGATGTTATTTGGACTCAATCAAGGCACCCAAAGAATTTTAGATGACTAAGGTAGTTTCGAGGCGGATGATACCTTTGAATAAAAAATCCGCAAACCCGAGAAACACCTGGGCAGCCAGGAAGGGGGAGCCTCTCAAAGACCCCTATACGGTAGAGCGTCCCCACGGGTTACAGGGTTTCTCCCACCTGACCTTCCTTGTCATTGCGGTTCCAAGTAGACCGGAATGTACGGACTTAATACCTTAAGTCTACGAATTTTATTCCTAATTTGTGCCTTGGATTTCACTTGATTAGAAGTTAATTTGACTTGTGACCAAATTTAGAGGTTGATTTACACAAAATGTAGGTCAACTTCACCTGACCTGCCCTAAAGATGGTAGAATGAAATCTAGGTCAAGACCTAGAAATCACCCTGAATTGATTCTCAGGTTATTAGGTCCAAGATTTTTAGGGTTCAAGTGAAATTAGAGCTTGATTTTAGGGTTTTTCTTAATTAGATCTTTTTAAACAAGGGTATGGGTATCACACAAATGCGAGAGGGTTTATTCTCTTTATGTAGGCAAATGTGTTCTAACACTTCAAACCCTAACGTTGAAACCCTAATTAGCTTTATTTCAAATCTAATTTGATCTCCAATTGTTCACCTTGGGCTTCAAGCAAGAAATGTGTTAACCTAAAGTGATTTACAAATTAAGTGTAGTTCCTAATGCGTATAGGCAATTTAGGTAGGGATTTTTCTAATTAGAATTGCTTCAAGCTTCAATCAGATATTGATTTTTTCGCAAATCAGGAAACTTGACTTTAAATGATGATTTACTAAGAAAATAAGGCAGGTGATTCCTAATTAGTTTTGTTTCATTTTTTATCTTCCCAAAGATTAGGAGATTAGGAAAGAAGAGAGATTACCTGCCTTGGGAGTGGTTGTTTTGCGCGGAAGATCGCTTCGTGAAGTATTTCGCAAAATCACAAGAAACAAACAAGCAAGTTAGTGCTCAGATATAATAAGATAAAACAAAGAATAGCGATGAATTATGCGTTGCTCTCTGACAACGGCGTCAAAATGTTTAATGCGCGAGTTCTATGTTTTAAAATCGTTGCATTGCAGTATAGTCGAAATCGCTTGTCAACAAATAATATTTATAAACTCGAATATCTATAGATGAAGTCTGAGGTCGAACATAAGAAGCAAATAGGAATTCGCATGCTAATCTTTAATTAAAATATAAATGAGCACAGAAATAAGCCAATAATGATATTCAATGAAATGCTAATATGTCACATTAGATCTTCAATGAATAATATAAGTATTTGAAGAATTAGAGAGGATAAAAAGATACCTAGAACAAAATAATGGTGATTTAGATCACCAATTATTAGCCTAAGCACATGTATAACAATTACTCAATTGATATTAAATAAATGAATAGTACTCTGACATCTCATATTTAAGTCAGACGACTTATCTATCGCTTGCTACAGTGTTGTTCCTCTTTGATTTTCTTCTTCTTTCTACTTTCCTTCCTCTCCTGTCTTCTCTCTTTCTTTTCCTCTCTCATCTTCTTTCTTATGCCTTAGCTTCTTCTTCTTCTGCATTTCTCTTCTCTTCGCACGGTTCTTCTTCAATCTCTTCTTCTTCCTTAGCTTTTCTTCCTTCCTTCCTTCCTCTTCTGCAAGCCTTTAGGCTTTTATCCTTCAGCTTCTTCTTTCTTTCTTCTGCCTTCTCTCTTTCTTCTTCTTTCTTTCCTCTCTCTTCTTCAGCGGCTAAGTGTCAAGATTTCTTCTCTGAAGCAAAACTCGTCCCTACCCAGCTCTCTCTCTCTTTCCTTCTTTCTCCTCTTCTCAGATAATCGAGTTGTAATTGGGTATTTGGGGATCCGATTGACTAGGGCTATCGAGCATGGTGGTAGCTGAGGTGTGCGTGTGTGTTAGAGGGACCTGACCCCTCATGTACTGGGTTAGAGGTCGGTGTGACGAAATCCTAATTTGTGGCGTTAGGGGGTTGTCACTGGCTGATGTGGGACTAAAAGTCCCCTTCATCTATCTGCATGTAGCAGCTGAAGATGCTTCACAAATTGGCGTAGCTGTAGGGGCTATTCATCTCACTTGAGGCCTTGGAAAGAAGTCTGGGGGAGTTCCGCAGGACCTGGGGGTAGTAGTGGAGCTTCTTGATGCTGGAGAAGCATGGACGGAGTTGGGGACGACAACGGCGATGGCAGACGACGGCAGTTACTTGAAAAGAGTAACATTGGCTCAAAAGCCCCAATCAAATAGTCCAGGAGTGTTGCCGAAGGACGTGGAGTGTGATCGTGGTGGTTTTGTGGAGGGAGAGTGCATGTGGAGGGTGGACGGTGATGGAGAAGGAAGTGTGATGGTGCGGTGTTCCGTGGAGGTGAAGGATAGGTGGACGGTGAGAAAATATGAGTGTTTTGTGTGGGTGGATGAGGCGGAGCTCGAGGGAGTGTTGACGAGGTGTTTGGAGTTGTGTAATGAGAGGAGGTCCTGACCGGAGTGGAGAACAAAGGTGGCGTGTGTTCGGTTGAGGGATTCTTTTTAGGTTTTTAGATAGGAAAACTAACCTAAGGAATTAAAGGGACCTAACTAACTAGTCTAATGGGACGAAGGGGGTAAGGATTGGCACTGACATTGCCAGGCTGGCGTTGTGGAAAATGAATGCTCCGGAGGTGGACGGCGGCGAAGATAGGGCGAGGATGGCCCTCGCTTTGACTGGTGAGGTGCGGAGGAAGTTGAGGAAGAACATGGCACTCCCAATTTGGTCGTTGTTAGGCCGTAGGACGACGGAGGGAGAAGCTCGCCGGAGCAAAGGTAAAGCGAGCTGGAGAGAGGAAATGAAGACTTGTTGTGGTTTAAAACCTTGCTAAGGAGGTAAGGAAATGCATGAGGGATCTTTTTATAGGCCTTAGGGGGTGTTTCAAGCTTGGAAAGAAGCTTTCAAGCTTGAGAGCTTTGCGCACAAAATGATATGAGAATCTTTCATATGTTCGCATGAGAGATGGGGAAGGACTTGGCATCCAAGGCTAGGTCTAATTGAAAGAGAATTCCTCAAGGAATCTCTAGTTCAAATTTAGGATTGATTGATTGAGAATTGAGCGAGAAAATCTCGCTCAAATCTTGACGGTGAGCTACAGCCTACTCCTAATGGTGGCAGGGGCCTCCTTGTGAAGGTGATGACAAAATTAGGGGGGTATCTGCAAGGATTTCATAAAGCTAGGGGTGCATGTGTGAGAAAAAGAATCAGATTGGACTGAATTGCAAACTAGGTCAAGATGATCTCTGATTGGGCCTAAATTTTGGTAAAAATATAATTTAGACACAAGGAATATGATGGCGAAGTTGGATTTAGGTTTTGACTAAGTTTGAATGGGTAATTTGCATAGAAACCTAAATTAGGGCATCTGTCTGTCTGAGACTCTATTTTTGGTCAAATTGGGTTCTAATGGTTAAATCAAAGGTACCAAACCTTAGAAAATATTTTTATATTATTTTTAGAAGTTTTAGGTGAATTTTATCCTGATCAGAACCTCAGTTAATTAAGTGGGTCTGTTTTTAGGGTTTCAGATGTCCATTAATTCTCGAAACTCGTGAGAGCCCGTTTTTGTCTGCATGAACCTTCTTATTAGGCATTTATGAACATTTGACCTTTAATTAACCCCTGGGAAACCTCGTGATTGCTCTACATTTAGGATATTCTATTAAAATTACAGTTTTACCCTTATTTTCATGCATTTCTCTCAGAATGGATTTACAGTGAATTATGGCTCTTTGGAAGTTATGTAGGAGCATTTAACAGTTGATTATGACTAATTAAAGCTAGATATGGCTGATGATGATGTTATCATCGACCCTTGGATGTGCATCCAAAGGTGGAGATTTAGTGCTATAAGTGGTTGGCCATAGGGTTTACATGAGAGCCTTTGGATCTAGTTTTTTTTTTGAAACAAAAAGGAAAGCTATTCTCTTACGATAGCAATCCGAAGAGGTATATTACCTTTGGATATAGTTTGAAAGGTGATGATAGGTTGTAAGGTGATATGATCTTTTTGGGTTTTTAGGAAGGGATAAGATCTTTTTAGGTTTTTTGGAAGGGATAAGATCTTGGTTTTTTGGAGTCCTATGGAAGTTACTAAGTGGTCGGCTAAGGAGGTTGATTAGAGGCGATTGGATCTTGGTGGAATGGTGGATAGAGAGAGTTAGGTGGCTGGCCACTATGCTTAGTGGCTAAGCAAGCATGGTCGGCCACTTGTGTGGATAAGATCTTCTATTTGCTATTTTTGGTGGTGGGTTGTGGCCTTAGGATCAAGGATCAAGGGTGTAGGTTCCTAGGTGATTTTCTAAAGATAGGATTAGGACATAGGTTTAGAGAAATTGGGTTGTCCTAAGGTAGGTTTTGGAAGAGGTCTTTGAGTGTGACATGTGTCCTCCCTTGCCTTTTATTTAATTCATTATCTTTATTTCTTGGGCTTGTCTTTATTTCTTCTAAACTCTTCTTATTTGGCTTCTAGGAGACTTCTCCTTCAATAAAATAGTTCTCCATCTTGTCAGCTTGATCTACTCCTACATTATTCACAAGAAATTGTAATTAAATGCAAATTAATAAGAAAACATATGCATGATCTAATTATGCACTTATGATTATAATGCAACATATGTATAACCTCTATGCACTAAGCTAGCATAAAGTAGGCAAGTTATCATCAATAATTATGCACTTATCAATAGTGCAACGACAACAAAGTAACAACGGCAACAGAGTAAAGAAAGAGGGCATTGTATCAGCAGTTATCCCATTTATTAATTATTACTTATCCAATTCTATTTATGAATGTAAGCCCATGATTTTATAGTCCACATTCCATCAATCAAGGTCTTAGGGTACGAGATGATCTTGTGTAACTTCCTGAGGTGCAAGACCGGTATAGGACACCCTTTTGGCCAAGAAGATGGCTTATACCCATCGAGTACCACACTCTATCACCCTGGGGTTATTGCAGAAAAGGGTGGTGGCTACATTATGTAGCGTAAACACGTACATGAGCTATATATGTATGTTGAACCACAGACAGCCAATGACCCACCCATTGACCTAGAAGAAACCACTCCCAACCTCGAGCCACGATCCCACTATCCCAGTTCGCTGCTAATTAGCCTAACCAAAGAGTCGGAGGAAGGGCAGCAACTCCTTAAACTAGCCCAGAACCGACCTGAATGACCAAGGCTATAGCCAAATTCGACGAGTAGCAGGGCCAAAACAAGTTATCCATCCTCTTAAGTCTCGACTAAACTGTCGTATTGATTATTTAGTGATTTCCAGATAATTGTACATATCCTTTTACTGTTATCAAACTAAAACATACTAACAATTACATTTATTAACCCTAGGATTTCCAGATATTCATGCTATTCTCCAACTTATCCGTTCTCCAGTATTTTCCAAGTTATTATAATTGTCCCATATTATTTATCAATTAAGGAACATAGCGGAACTTATTTCACGTAAATTGGAGTTCGTTTCATGCATGCGATAATAAGGGTACATTAGGTCATTAAATCTTAATCGCTCACATAGCATCCAATTATTTCACATTAAAGCACCCAAAATTAGATTTAAATCTTCAAAAATGTTCTAGACTCAGCAAAAGAGGAAACTCACGGCAACCAATGCGGTACATGCACAAAACCACCCAAGATGGGTCCCTGGTTACCTAAAAGTAACACGGAAATAAGAGAAGAGCAGACTACTCTACCAAGCATCACTGGAGGGTCACAGTAACTCCAAACCATGCACAAAGGGCCTAGGACAATTGCCACACCTACCTCATAACCCATGCATGCACTAGGGACAATTCTTGATTTTCACGAATTAAAAATAGGGTTGGAATCACTTAGGAATGTTTATGATTTTTCACTTGGGAATAAGTGGTCAAAAATGAAAATAAACAGCACCAACACGTAGTACATGTTGATATAATTTCAACGGTACCTTATTTGTCAAAATCCAAGGTCGGGAAGGCCTCGAACCGCTTAAAACAATGCAAGGGGGTCGTTGAACCAGACCAGACCAGCTAGTCTGGTCAGATCGGTTGTCGGCCCATTGCTTGCCATGCGTCGCTAAATAGTTGACCTACACGACCACCTACAGATTGTGATCTCACGCCCTAACCTACAGCCGTGCAATCACCAAGCGTTGGTAATCGACCGGTTCAGACCTTGTGCGAACGCTCCTTCGCGCTCGCGACGCCCTTCCTAGGCGACACGTAGTGCAAATCTACACAAATTGGCGCCGCCCCGTCAGATCGAATGGCACCTACTTGCTGCCTCCACGAACATTACGGAGGGGAAGTCCTCACTTTCCAAAATTATAAGGTCCTTGAAAAATTTGTCTAAGATTTCTAAAGGATATCTTAAACCCTTCTCTTACTCTCACTCTATCAATCTAAGAGGCTTATGGATTAATGATGACCCAAGGTCCCTAAGGGGTACATTTATAGACCCAAATTCTATTTAGGGTTAGGTTTAGTTGGCAAAATTACTGAAATTATGCCTAGGTTTGGTTCACCCTACATTTAGTTCCTTTTTGACTTGTTTTGGTCATAACTTGAGCTATACACCTCGGACTCACGTCAAACAAGTGTCGTTGGAAATCTTGTGATAAGAGGAATCCAAAGGTACCGTATATGGTATCCTTTTTGTTGAGTCACTTCGATCATTTTTCAAAAAAAACACACGTCGTAGTATAGTTGCTTAAAGCAAATCTAACATTCAAATTTATAATACTCGAATTAACAAAAAAAGCCGAGGTCATCTTTGGGAGCAAGCTAAAACTCGATTACCACTATTTTGTCCAGGTGATTTTAGTGAATTGACAATTTTAAGAAAATAAAATAAGTTCATTATTGATGTAGACAAATTATTGAAGATAAAATGCCTATTCATGCATGTTCCTAAGCTTAGATTTGCATTTCATGTTATAAATATCGCATAGCATGTATCATCCTGCATTTAGAGTAGTCGTGTATATTTTAGGTTAATTGCATCCTTTTTATGGCCAGGAGGGAAGGAGATTTATTTCAGGACCTCGGATGGACGATCTGACCATACAGATCTGATTAGGATGATAATTGGAGTCTAACACCTTCGAAATCGTCTAGATCGAAACCTCGTAGCATCATATGAAGTCCGAGGAAGATCAACGGCCAGAGGGGCAATGTGACATTTTTACAGGCGTTGGATGAGAAATCAGACCATACGGATGGATCCGGAGAGTGACGATTGTAGTCCATCAATGAAAAAATCACCTCGATCCGAGCACCATGGCATCCTCTACAAGCAAGAAAAGGTGGACGGTCCAGATGATGCTATGTGGCACCATCAGGATGCCCACCTTTTCTTGATTGTGTCACCATCTGGAGTGCCTGAGGTCACCGATGTCCTTCCAAAGAAGCTTCCCAACATGCCATCTTAGCTGTTGTCTGAGAATCCAACGGTTGAGAATCCTCTCCCACCGTGCACCCGCATCGCTCTTCTTGACTTAACTGGGAGCTTGGCGCAACAGTCGTGGACTCAACTCCCAAAGGAGGAGCACAAGTTTGAAACCTGCCAAGCCCCCCTAATCACTCAATTGAGGCAGTGCCAGTGCACGCCAGTGCACACTAGCAGCGCACGTCCATGCGCACGCTAGCGTGCACCAGCAACGCGCGCTTGCCATCACTGACCAGCATGCATCGGCAAGGCTTCTGCACAATCCAAGCACGTGATGGAGGGACATCGTAGCTCGCATGGGTGGGCATGAGGTGGCTACAGTGACACTTGAGCTAGCCCTACAGCGACGTCTTGGAGGTCGCTAATTACCCTATGCTTATTTTAGCCTCTTCTCTCCACTATAAAAGGACCCCTACACCTCCCCTTCTTCTTCATCTCTACCTACTCTACTCCCACCTACTCCTAAGCTCTAGTAGCCTACCAAAGCTCAATTAGAGCTTACTCTCAAGCTGCAAAGGCCTCTTATTAGTGTAATATTCCTATTTCCCACCAAATATTCATCCTTCATCCCACTACCTTCATAGGTTGCTTTGGAGCCATCCTCCCACCTCTATTCCGGTAGAAGATCACCTCTGTCTCCTCACCTCCATTCCGGAGCCTCGGTGAAGCATTCCTCTACCCAGCGTCCTCCTGCATCTCACCTTCGTCATCCCGCATCTCACCTCCTTCATCTAAGCTTCCACCAGGCACCGTTGTCTCGACAAACAGTCGATTCGGGAGATTTCTTCTCACCCTTATCTCTTTTATGCTTTTGTAGATTATTGTAATAAACATTGGAGTGATATATCATATTTGTTCCATCTCATTTTGTGAACTTATCTTGCTTGTCTTTTTATTTCAAAAACACAAAAATAACAAAACCTCAAAATATCAAAAAGAAACAAAACGAAGCACGGTTTTCAAATAAAGTAAACATTGCTTCCCTGTGTTCAACCCGGGACTCCCTAAGAGTTTTGATTATAAATTGCATTGAGAGATGTGTTTTGCAAGTTACGACGACGGGCTCTCCAAACCCCGATTCTAATTCGCGAAACACGACGAATCAACTATTGCACTCAAATTTCAGCAGTCAGAGAATATATATGAGTGCAAATAAGTATTTGTTAAAAGCTCTATAAAAATTAATAATCAGTGATAATTAACTATTCATCAATTTAAGCATAAATGAACTTCTAACAAAAATGTTTAACAAGTTATTGCAGTCAGAATTACTTAGAATAGACTTTAGATAAAAAATAAACACTATTTTTCAGTTTTATCCTTGCACAATTAGTATTAGGTCCCTACAGCTTTCAATTAGACCCTTAGGGGTTGTTTGGTTGCCAAAATAGAGGACTTAGGGTTGAATTCCGCATTTGGCAGTTTTTATTTCGGCGTCGGCGGATTCCAGAATTGAGGGGTGGATTTCGGAATAAACGAATTCCGCTGAAGAGGTGGAATTCGTTTATTTCATTGGTTTATTCTGCCTCTCTCATCTCCCTCTCTCAACTTTACCACATAAAATTCATTTATTCCTCTTACCAAGCACCTCAGGCGGAATAAATACTTTTAATTCTTTGATGTGACAACAAACACAACCAAACAGACCCTTAGGAATCCTTTCAAATGGGTCATTTTCTCGCCAAAAGGTCCCTAGACCTTTTTCAAAAGAGTAGCGGCTCCTCTTTCTTCTTCTTCAATGCTCCTCTTCTTCTTCGACGAGGCTCACCGGCAAGTGGTCAGAACTAAGTTTGCATGGTTGGTATGCTCGGACAAAAGGCATAGGAGGATCGTCGGCTTACGGCGACTAGACGGTGGTGGTGTCGTGTTGGATGGGAGCTCGGAGGAGGGCCGAGATGGCGTGGGAGGAGAGGTCTCTGGTGGTTCCTATTGACGTGAAATGGGTCATTTGATCCTTGTTAGATCCTCAGAAGCTCCAGCTTGGTGAGCTGGAGCAAAGCCCTAAGAAAATAGTGTAATAGATGGCTATTGGAGATTCACGAAAAAGCTCACTGGTGTTCATGGTGTAGGTAGTCGGGGAAGGTAGAGGAGGTGATGAATGGAGCTCTAATGTTCCAAAAATATAATTGGGATTGAGAGGAAGCTAAGCCATAAACTAATTGGATGAGAAGTGGCATGGATCTACCTAGCAAAGAAGATACAGCGAGGAAGATGATGAGAAATCGGAGTCGATGAGGAGACGAGAAGCTCCGAAGCTTCGTGCGAGGATGGAGAGTGAAAACGCTCTCAATTTTGATGAGAGAGCGATGGATGAAGGGGTTGATGAAGCTCCGAGGTCCTTCAATAGCAGTGCATGTAGGAGGAAGGAGAAGAAGGTTGCGCTCGTGATTTCCAGACGATGGACCTCGGAAGGGAGTTGTGAATTTTTATAGCCCCACGATCGCGCGTAGGAGGTTTGGAAGCTTGTGAGAAGAGCTCCGAGATATGTGAGTTAGGTGCAGTTAGTTTGGCCGCAGATTCCAACGTGAAGAAGCAACCGTTGGCGAGACGATCACCTTCGTTTGATGCAGGGAGGAGAGGAGAGTTGGTCCTCCAAGTTTAACGGGGAGAGGTTGAGGGAGTTGGTGGGAAACCGAGATCAAATCTTGTCTTCCCACATGCCATGGATGCGTCAAGGTTGAGGGACCTTAAAGTGAAGAAGATGAGAAGCTGGGGGGGTCTTCATAAGGAAAATCAAAAGTTAGGGGCTTGTTTGTAAGGAAATAAGGAATTGAGGGCCAACTTGCAAACTTGGCCAAGATGGAGTCCAAATGAGCCAAAATTTTTGTGGTAACCTAATTTGGATATGAGGAATTTAATGGTGACTTCAATTTTGGGTTTTAATGATGTTTGAATGGTCAATTTACATTTATACCCAAAATGTACCAAATTCCCGTTTATGATTTAGTTTTAGGTCAAAACAGGTTTCAATTATTAAATTGATTTCGTTAAATCATATAAAATATTTTCAAATGATTTTTAGAAGGTTTAGATCACATTTATTTCCACTGAAATTTTTTTAATTAAAGCAGGTTAGAAATTTACCAATTTGATTAAGGATTAACATTCAAATTGAATGTAAATCTTGAATTATTCAGTATCAACCCACTTTTAAAACAATTAAGCTCAATTTAGCTATAGTAACCCTCTAGCTATTCTACATTTATAATTTTTTTATGAAAATTACAAAATTATCCCTAATTTTTAGCAATTTCTCTCTCTTTCGCCCTGATTGAGTTATACCCTTCAATGTGTTAATTTGGTGAATTTAACCTTAGAACTTAGGAAAATTAGGTTAGATATAGTGAATGATGGTGATGTCATTGTACCCCCATGCCTACCATTTGCTAATCCCTTAGCAAATTCTAGAGTTTAGCACAAACTTTAAGAGTAAGGGTATTTTTGTCATTCAGCTCAAAATAATTTATCTCTCTTCTTCTTCCTTCTTGCTAGTTACCACCATACATTTAAAGTTTGTTTTTAACCCTTGGTACAAATTTATCAGGAAAGGCAAATTACTTCTTCCTAGGGGATGACATAGCAGATGTGTGTGATTTAACCCTGGCTTTTAGGTTTAGGTAGAAGATGTCTGAGTTGAAGGGTTTTATTATTGGTGGCTCACACTCTTTTGGTGCTACCTGTAATCTAGTATTTCATACTCTAAATTTCTAGATTATTAAACAAATCAACTCGAAGAAATGCTGAAAAATTATGCTCTCTTTTTAGTTCCATTGTGCTCACTCTTTTTTTCTTTTCTTTTCTTTTTTTTTTATCAATTTAAATAAGAGCTCACAATCTCACCAGTTTTGTTAACATGTTTGGTGCTCTCTCATGGCATTAACACTTTGATTAAGTTTTGATAACCCTATAACTAAGTTGAAATTCCTCAACCAGTATTCGAGCGGTCAGAAATATAGAAAGGTAGGTCAAAATTGTATTTGGTGGATTGTAAATGATAGTGGGTGATGAGAACACCATCATGAGCCCTAACTCATTTTGACCTAGAAAAGAGAACAAAAGCTCCTACATAACCAAATGAAGGGCCTAACTCAAGGAATAACCGTTTAAAAGAAAAATAAGAAACAAGGGGTAAAACTGTAATTTTACCATTGCAGTGCAACAATGGGATTTCTCAGGAGCTAAACATAGGTCAATTGATCTTAACAAGATAAAAGGTGAGTTGGTTCAAATAGAAAATGGTTCATGTGAGATCTGAGAATTAAATGACTTCTGTTAACCCTAAAATAGATCTACTTAATTGGATAAAATTCAACTAAATCCTATAAAATTCATAGAAAAATATCCTCTAGGGCTTAGAACATTCAATTTGGCCTTTAGAACCTATTTTGACCTAAATAGGGGTCCTAGTCAAATGCTTGCCCTAAATTAGGTTTTTATGTAAATTGCCCAGTCAAACGTGGTCAAACCTAAAATCCAACTTCACCATTGGATTCTTTAGGTCCAAATTAGCTTTATACCAAAACTTGGACCTAAGGGAAGTTCACCTTGACCTACTTTGCAAAATAGTCCAACCCAATTACATTTATGCTCCTAGCTTTTGAAAACTATTGCAGACACCCCCTAGCTTCCTCATCATTCTTTGCAATTAGGTCCCTCCACCATTTCAGCGGAGGAATCCTACTCCGATGAGGATTTGAGGGGGATATCTCCTTGATTCCTCAGAGAATCCCTCTCAAATTTGAAAGGGAGATTCTCTGAGGAATTCTCATTCATGTGAACCCAATCTTGAGCCCCAATTTCCACCCAATCTCTCATGCTAATGCATGAGAGATTTGGGTATTTCCCGACCTTCCAAGTCCGACGAGGTTGCCGTGCTTGGAAGCTTTCCTTCCAAGCACAAGGCCCTCTGCCATAGGCTATTTAATGGTCCCCAGATCCTCCCGTTCCTCTTCAACTTGGTTTGGCCCGAGATAACCCCCTAATTTCTTCTCTTCTCCTCCGGCCAAACTCCTAGCAAGCTCCGACGACCTTTATCTCCTCCTCTCGTCGCTCTACCATAATACCAGTGGTAGAGTTGCCCTTGCCTCCGTCGTCCGCGTCGTGCCATACCTGCGCACGCACCTATCTCCCTCTCAACATCGCCGTCCCCCTCCAATTGGGATCTTCGTCTCAGGCAGTGGCAGATACGAGCCGACCACCGTCCTTTACCCTTTCGTCTTTAAATTAGGTCAGGTATCTTCCCTTTCTCTCCTCTCCTGTTTCCCCCTCTCTATTTCTATTTTCACCCCTCGACGCTCACAGACCACCACCATCTTCTCCACCTCTGGCAGACCAACGGTGAGGTGCTTCCATCACTCAACGCACCCACCCACCTCGCCAAACACTTCGAAAGCATCGCCTCATCCCACTGATCACTTTCCCCCTCTCCATTAACCGCCACAGCCTCCACACTTTTCCCCTGATCAAACCCATCTCCACAGCCACAGAACGACCTAGGCATGCATGCCTAGGCCACCCCGTGCCATGCCACCCACCGAGACACCTTCGTCGTGCCACGGCGAAGCCCCCTGTGTGATTTAACAAGGCCGCAAGGCCATTTTACTTGAGTGCAGGTTTAGGTCAGCCGCCATTAGAGTAGACATGAAGCTTGCTCGCAAGCTCGAACTAGGCAGCCTTGCTCCAGGCTCTAGGTCCCAGGTGACGTGGATTCATATCATGCACACTGTCAGCCAGGAGATTGGCTTTGGAGACCCTTGCAGCCACAACAATTGAGCGCGACCTCGGCGGGTGCGCATGAGGAAGCAGGTGGGACACTTATTCCCACCTCGGTTATTTTCAAGCAAAAAGAGCGGTATAAGATGAAAATGTGTCAGGGGCATAGCGCCTCCTGACACGGGGTGAGGTCCCACTCATCCCATAAGCCTCCTCCGTGACCCACGCCTCCACGGACCTGATTACTGACCTGACTACCCGTGCACTCCTCGCCCATCACCCACGCTGGTGGGCTTGGTCCCAGGCTTCTAACCTGACCCGTTTACCCGAGAAGGCTCTGGGAGAGCTATCGTAAGAGAGAAAAGAGAGAGAGTTCGCAGGGGAGGGTAGGGGTAGGTTTTGCTCTTGCAGGAAAAGGAACAAGAAAGATGCTGAAGGAGAAGCTAAGGAAGAAGAAGCTAAGGAGAAGAAGCTACAGAGGAAGCTAAGGAAAAAAGCTTAGGAAGGAGAAGGCACGGCTGAAGAGAAGGCAAATCTGAAGAGAAGCTGAAGCCAAAGAAAGAAGGAAGAAGAAGAGCTGAAGGCCGGAGCATAGAGAAGAAGACAAAAGCCAAGGCAGGAAGGAACAGAAGAAAGAAGCTGAAGGAGAAGAGCCAGAGAAGAAAGAAGAGAAAGCCAAGCTAAGGAAAGAAGAAGAAGGAAAGAAGAGCCAGAGAAAGAAAGAAGGACAGAAGAAGAAGAGAAGCTAAAGAAGAATAGAGAGAAAGAGCCAAGAGAAGAAGCAAAAGAAGATAGAAGAATCAAACATTGTTAAGATGTCTAATTCCATACTCAGACGTCCAATTCTTTCCAAAGTTCTCTTTTATATGTTTTCTAGCTACATTTTATTATCCATATACTCATGCTTTACATTCTGAATTATATTTTGAGTAGTTTCATGTGTTCAAATTGCATCTATTATTGAGATTAGTATGTGAATTCCATTTTCCCCCTGTGTTCGACCTCGGACTTAAATTTCGAGTAATAAAATTAGATTTGTTTTGAACGCTTTTTTGACTGTACTACAACGCGACCTTTTTAAAACCTGATCAAGCGCTCTCAACAGTGGGTAATGCTGCCTCAATGAAATTTATTCACATAAGCACAACTATGAACTCAAATGCTTTTTCTTTTCTTTTCTTTTTTTTTAAATATCTATATATATTTTTTGAGAATATCTAATATATATATTTTTCTTTCCTCTTTCTCTTCATTTTTTCTCTCTCTTTTTTTTTTTATTTTTTCAATGTAAATCAAACACTACACAACTTGCATTTATGAGGCATTATTGGAAATGATGGTGTTCAAGAGGACATTGTGTGACTTATTTGGTGGAAGTGCCTAATCTCGGCACCGGGAAGGAATGGATAGGACAGTGTATTTTTGACCTTTGACACTAGCACCCTCCTTTAGTTGAGGATTATGTAAAGAATGGTAGTTACCATCCACCTTAGTCATAGTTTTATTAGAGCACACTCTCTGCGTATTTGCCTTATTTGGTGGCTCTCAAGGATTCACACAAAATATTTGCACACAGGAACTGAGAGCGAAAACTATGCCAAACTTCGAGTATCATTATCTAATTAGCCAAAACTTAAGAGTCCTTGTACTAGACTTAGAGCACTAGTAGACACTCTTTTCTCACCTCACAATTGTTTGGTGGATCTTATAGAAGAAAATTTTTCCTGATTCCATAACTGAATGTCCAAGGGTTTTGACAAACTAAAAATGTTTATTGATTTTTCTCTTTCCTTCCTCTCTCTCTTTCTTTCTTTCTCTCCTTTTATTCTTTTTCTTCCCCCTCCCATTTTTTTTTTGAGAATCTAAGTATATTTTTGGTGAGAATCTTTTAGAAATAACTTTTAGATGTTAGCACTTTAATCCACCCCCATGCCTAAGTGTTGCAATGCGCTCATTGCAAATAGGCTAGGTTCATATTCAGTTTAGTTCATTATTTTAGAACAAGTTAGTTCTTAAATTAGGAACCCTAAAGTGTCGTAAGAATGAATTTCAAATAGATTAAGAAAGGTCTTGAGGTTTTCCAAGAGAAGGATGGGTTGCCTCCTGTTAAGCGCTAAGTTTACTGCCATTAGCTGGGTGCAATGTAGCTCAACTGGAATGGAGGTCAAGAGACTCACCGATCAGGCTCAAATCATGAAGTTCATGAAAAGGTGTTTAAGCGAATTCATCGTTGTTTAAGAAATGCGTCGTAGTATAGGATTGCCATTAGCTGGGTGCAATGCAGCTCAAGTGGAATGGAGGTCAAGAGACTCACCGATCAGGCTTAAATCATGAACTTCAAGAAAAGGTGTTTAAGTGAATTCGTCGTTGTTTAAGAAATGCGTCATAGTATAGGACAAATGCACTCAGATCATTTAAATTTGTTACTCAAATTTAGAAGAGTCCGAGGTTGAACACAGGGAGCAAGTAATAGCAATTTAATCTCACCAATCATAAGAAATATAAGTAACTATAATCAAAACTTTTTTCAGAACAACTAAGAATGATATATAAATGAAATCAAGTGTCTCAATGCAAAAAGAATGGGTTAAAATAGTGATTTGAATCACCAATTAACCCTTCAAGTTAAGCTTAAATATCTCAAATATATCAATAGTAATTCTCAACCAATATTCCACGTCAATCGATATCTCAACAGTATTTTGAACCAAGGCACTAGGCAGATATCAGATGACTTGAGTTGCTTCAAGGCTCAACTCAACAGAATAAAGGCAAAGGCCTCTTCTCTTCTTCTTCCATCGTGCCTTAAGGGAGAGGCACAGTATAGCAACACAAAGGCAAAGGCCTATCAAATTTGCTAAGTATGGAGAGAGAAGCAATAGAGGGAAAAACCCCCCCTCTCTCTCTTTCCCCCTCATTCTTGTCTTAGAAACCTAGGTTTAGTCGGTTAATCAGGCGGGTAACCGGGCGTAATATTGTGCAGGCCTGCGAGCATGGTCGTAGGCGAGTAGTGAGCTCGATCGGGTTAAGCGGGTCGTGAGGGTGAAGGGGACCCGAACCCCGTGTTCTTGGGAGAAGAAGAAGGGTGAGGAATTCCATATATGCATGCGTGTGGCTTCTTATTCCCACGATGTGGGACTATCTGGCCTCCTTCCATCGTAGCGTAGCAGCAGGTGTTGAATACCTTGATTAAGGGAGCAGGTGCAGACGAAAGCTCCAATTAGGAACCTGGAGGTGCACCTGAAAGGAATCCGTAGTGTCTGGGGGAGTTACTTGGAGGATTTGTGGTCGAAGCACTGCAGAAGAGGTCGAAGGAGCCGCAGCGGTGACGAAGGTCTGGCGGGTACCTAAAAAGCAAGAACATGGCCTGGTGGCCCAATTAGAACACTTCAGAAGGATTGCCATAGGGTGGCGAGTACGTTGATGGTGGTTTTGTTGAGGTTGGAGGCCGGTGGACCTTTGTCGAGGTCGGAGAAGTAGTGCGGCGAGGGATGGGTTCAGCAGTGGGAACGAGAGTCCAATAGGCCCAAATAGGTTGGGGCTTTTGATGGGGGTGGCACGGTGAAGCTTGTGGAGTTGGTGTCGAGATATTTCGTCAAGTGTAGTGGTCTAGAGGCTATGTCGGAGCGTCACCGGAGGCGGGGAAGATGATGGTGTAGTGGGTTGGATGGTGGTCATGCGTGTGTTGTGAGTGTGGGAAAAGGGAATAGAGGGAGAGAGGAAGATATAGAGGAACTTAGGAGCAAAGGGGACGTACGGGGAGCATCGACGTTGGCGAGCTGGAGCCGAAGAAGGTGAGGAGGTCAGGTGGGTTGGTGTGGCGACGACGAGGAGGAAGAACGCCCCTACTGTGGCTGGTGAGGAGCGGGGTCGACAGAGGAAGGTAGAGTGTCTTCCAATTTGAAGGTTGGACAGTAGGAAGAGGAGGATAGAGAGGGGTCGCCGGAGCACGGTGCGGAGGTGGCCGGAGAGGGAAGAAGGGGGGTTTTCTCTAGCCAAGACTTGCTAAGGAGTACGGTTAGAAGATCCAGGGGCTTTTATAGAGCTCAGGCAGGCTTTAAAGCTTGGAAACAAGCTTGAAAAGCTCGAGAAATCAGGGACGAAGATCCCTAAAATTCTAAGGATTCGCATGAGCTTCTTGGGCCAATTTGGGATCTAGAATTAGGTTTAGATGACTAGGGATGACCTCAAGATCATCCCTTCCAATTTTGGAAGGGATTGATCGAGAAATTAGGGAGGTATCCCTGATTGAAGCTTGGCTCCTTTGGGTTCACACCTGCTATGGAGGCAAGGACCCATTTGAAGGAAATGAAGAGACGTTAAGGGACTTTTTGTAAGGATTCAAAAGTTGGGGGTATGAATGAGAGATAAAGAGTCAAACTGGACCAAAATGCAAATTAGGTCAAGATGGACTATGATTGGGCCCAAATTTTGGTACATATCTAATTTGAACCTAAGGAATGTGATGGTGAAGTCAGATTTTGGTTTTGACTAAGTTTGACTAGGTAATTTACGCAGAAACTCAAATTAGGGTAACTTTCTGTCTAAGACTATTTTAAGTCAAAATGGGTTCCAAAAGTCAAATCAAGGGTATCAAACCTTATAGAATATTTTTCTATGATTTTTAGAAGGTTTATATGGAATTTATCCTGACAAAAACCTCTATTATTTAAGCAAGTCTGAAATTAGGATTTTGGGTTACTATAATTCTTGAAATGCGTGAAAACTCGTTTCTGTCTGTACGGACCCTTTTATTAGTCATTAATGTTCATTAGACCTTTAATTGACCTCTAGTCAATCCCTTGGTTATTCTGTGTTTATGAGTTGCTGTTAAAATTATAGAATTAACCCTGATTTCTTGTTCCCTTCTTAAAACACAATATGATGGAGATATAACCCTTAGATGAATATGTAGGAGCTTTTATCTTTTATTCCAGATTAAAATGAGCTAGTTAGGGCCTATGATGGTGTTCCCATCAGTTGAATTTTTGTTTAGGAGTTGCAAGTGGTAGGGACTTGATCGTGAAGAAGATGAGGAAGTTAAGGGCATCTTGGTAAGAAAACTTAAAAGTTAAGGGCATGGGTCTAAAGGATAGAGATTTTGAGACTTAAATGCAAAGTAGGTCAAAATGGATTCTGATTGGACGTAAATTTTGATTTTACTAATGTGGACCTAAGGAATCTAATGGTGAACTTGGATTTGAGTTTTGACCACGTTTGACTGGGTAAATTACACAGAAGCCCAAATTAGGGTAAATTCCTGTCTGAATCTGTGTTTTTGGTCAAAATAGGTTTAGATGGTCAAAGTGAAGGTACCAAACCTCTTGGATATTTTTCAATGATTTTTAGGAGGTTTAGATTGAATTTATCTTAACTAGAACTCTTTCAATTTAAGTGATGCTGATAATTAGGGTTTTTAGTGATATTTTAATCCCTGGAATGCGTGAAACCCTGATTCTGTCAGTGTGAGCCCACTTCTTGGCCTTTTAAGTTCATTTGACCTTGAATTAGACCCTAATTAACCCTGTGGTTAGTATGCATTTATGATGAGATGGTAAAATAGTAGAATTAGCCCTATTTTCTTATCTTCTCAAATCAGTTTAGTACAAAATTACGATCCTCAGACGATCGTTTAGGAGCATTTATCACTTGATTTCAAATAATTCAAGTTAGTTATGATGAATGATTGTGTTACCATCATACCCTCATGCCTAACTTTTGCTAGTCCGTAGCAAAATCCTATGGAGCAAACTAGATCTCTGAGCCAGATTTTAGTTGTCAGGTTGGCTTACTGAGCTGCATCTCTAAAAATTAGATCAAAATACCAATAATAGGCCTAGAGGTACTCAAGTACCAGCCAAGATCCAGACCTGACCAGCCTTAGCCTTGGGTCTGCCGCAAAGGTTTCTAAGGCTCGCAAAAATAGCCTAGAGGTTTGTTGACTCTAGCAGTGAAAGCACCTGTGCATATACATAGCAAGTCTAGGTTTAGTTTGCTATTGTATTTTTGATAAGAGAGATAGAGAAGGATATTTATTTTGAGAGTTTTCTCTCTTTTCTTTTTATATTTCCCTAAATCCAACCTTGGATTGGCTCTAAACACGATATGTATTGGATTCCTTGCCTCCACCATCAATCCTCGAAGGGTCCCTGGCTTTCGATGCTTCGAGATAGCACCACCCATGGCAACTCCCAGAACCCTGGCTTTCGACACTTCGGGATAGTGCCACCCATGGTGTTTTATAGCTAAATTCAGGCCCCAGCAATCGACATTTTTGGATAATCTTGCCCATGGCACCTTAACCAGCATAAGGTGTTTACGTGCCTCGGTAGGATATTTAGATATCCTAGGAGACAAGCACCAAGGAGATGATATGTTACAACGCATCTTCGATGGGAGTATTTTTCATTCCTCCTCTCTACTTCGGGAACTCGTCCAATCAACTTGTGTCTTCGAGTTGCTCCTAAGCCAGATCCTCAGGAAAACATTTTCATAATAGAACACTTTTGGCATTATACTTCATTAAGTGCACTGAACTGAGCTAGTGTGTGATTTTTGAGTGCTTAGGTTACCAAGTCCCGCAAACCAAAGGGCATGCAATGGGGTCAAATAATCTCTAGGCCTTAGACTTTATACATTAGCCTCGCACTTTCTTCAGCCTTTTGAGGAATAATCCAGATCTTAACAAATACATAAGTGTTTAAGCCCTAGAATAGGCACAAGAGGACTAAGGTCAGTATTCACCACTTATCTCCAAAGATTTAGCCCTTCAGGTCTTAATTCATCATCTGATCCAGCTTAGAACTTAGGTAAGTTTCATACTCAATTACAAGGACTAACATAATTTTTTTTTCTTTTGTTTGCTCATTTTCTCTATTTTTTTCTTTCCTCTTTCAATAAAGATTTTTCATTCAGTTCACAAAATTTCCCTTCTCTTTTCTCCCTTCATTTTTTTTACAAGAAACCCCTCTAGGAATTGAATTTCATAGTATTTTGCACTTTAATACCCTCCATTCCTAAGATTTGCAATGTCCTTATTATAAATTAGGTAGGTTCGAGTTCAGCTTAGATCGTTCATTAGAACATGTTTCGGTGGGTGGTGAACGGGTCAGGATGATTGTTGCAAGTGATTTCAAGCTCTGACACTAATATCAGAGGTGGAGTCAGTTGTTTTATTAGACAAACCCTAAAGTGCAATATGACTTCAGCTTAGAGATAGGTTAGAAGGGTCTTGGGTTTTTCAAAATGATAGGTTACCTCCTGTTAGGCTCTAAGTTTAATGCCATCAGCTAGGCATAATGTGGCTCAGGGAGAATGGAGATCAAAAGATACCGTAGCCAGATTCAAATCGGTGAGTTCGAGAAACAATTTCAGTCTTTGACCATTCACAACAAATGGTTCTGAGTCATGGCTGAGTCCACTGATTTCGACAGCTCCATTTCCAAAGATTCTTCGGACGAGAAAAGGTCCGACCATTTCGATCTTAGTTTTCTTGGGAAGAGTTTGAGCTTGTCATCAAAGAGGAGCACTTTCTGACCAGGATGGAATGATTTATGCGATATGTGCTTGTCATGGAAGGCTTTGACCTGCTCTTTGTAGATACACGAGTTCTTGTACGCATCATTACGTAACTCCTCGATCTCATTCATTTGCAACCAGTGGTGGATCCCAACATTCCTGAGATCTAGATTACACTTCCGTACTGCCCAGTAGGCCTTATGCTCCATCTCTACAAAGAGGTGACATGCATTCTCGTACACGAGCCTGAATGGAGACATCCCTACCTGGGTCTTATGGGAGGTCCTATAGTCCCACAAGGCTTCTGAAAGTCGAGTGGACCAATCCTTTCTGTCACGTCGAACAGTGATCTGAAGGATTTTCTTGATCTCTTGATTAGAGAGCTCAGCCAATCCATTGGTCTGGGGGCGATAAGGAGTCAAAATACGATGTGACACCCCGTACTTGTTCATTAGGGATTGAAAATGCACATCCACGAAATGAGACTCGCCATTATTGATGATGGATTTACGAACCCCAAATATGGAAAAGATGTTCTCCTGAATGAACTGGAGAACAACATTATGATCTTTTGTTCTTGTGGGCACTTCTTTGATCCATTTCGAGACGTAGTTAACAGCAAGTAAGATATACTCGAAGCCGTTAGATCCGGGAAAGGGTCCCATAAAATCAATTCCACATATGTCAAAGATCTCGCACACGATAATTGGATTCAAGGGCATCATACCACGCGGGCCCATGTTGCTGAGGGTTTGACAACGGGCACATGCCCTATAATAGGATTGTGCATCTTTGAACATAGTGAGCCAAAAGAACCCACACTGGAGCATCTTCTCTATGGTTTTACGCCAGAGTAATGGACACTGTAGGCCTGGTCATGACAGAAAGAGATGACATCATTGATCTCGTCATCAGGAATGCATCTTCGAACCAAGAGGTTGGCATTGGAAATCAGCTTGTCCTGCCAGGAGGTTACCTAACCAAGTGGAACTTTCCCCATAACCAAGTAATTCATGATATCAGCGAACCAGGGAAGTCCATTAATGGTCGAGAGATGTTCATCTGGAAAATGATCGGTAATAGGTTTGGACAGGTCAATGATCGAAGAAGGAAAGCCAGACAAATGGTCAGCTACCACATTCTACTTTCCCACCTTATCACGAATTTCGAGATCGAATTCTTGCAACAGCAAGATCCATCGGATTAATCTAGGTTTTGTGTCATTCTTCATAAGTAGGTGCCTCACTGCAGTGTGATCCGAGTAGATGATGACATGGGATCTCAGGAGGTATGATATGAATTTCTCCAGATTGAATACTATAGCCAGCAACTCTTTCTGTGTAATCGTGTAATTATACTGAGCCTCGTCCAATGTCTTGCTGGCGTAATATATTACCACTGGTTTCTTGTCGATTTTCTACCCTAACACCTCTCCTATTGCGTAGTCTGACACATCGCACATGATCTTGAAGGGTTGAGACCAGTCAGGGGATTGTAGGATTGGAGCTTGGGTGACTCGGTCATGCAAGATTTCGAATGCATGAATGCACTCACTTGTCATTTCGAAAGGCGTGTCCTTTGAGAGAAGATTTGTTAAGGGGCGTGCGATCTTTGAGAAATCAAATATGAATCATTGATAGAACCCGACGTGCCCCAAAAATGATCTGATGTCTTTGACCGAGGAAGGAATAGGTAATTTGGAAATCAGATTCACCTTAGCTCGATCAACTTGGATACCTCTTTCAGATACGAGGTGTCCAAGTACAATGCCCTCAAGAACCATAAAGTGGCTCTTTCCCCAGGAGAGAACCAGGTTCACTTCAATGCATCT
The DNA here is from genome assembly GCA_037157565.1 of Thalassia testudinum. Lineage (NCBI taxonomy): Eukaryota > Viridiplantae > Streptophyta > Magnoliopsida > Alismatales > Hydrocharitaceae > Thalassia > Thalassia testudinum. The sequence goes on from JAZHRO010000036.1 coordinate 144,091,160, forward strand.
GTGGAGGATCTGGACCAAGTGTAGGAGGCAATCATCAAAAGATTCACCAAAAATTGAGAAGTCGTCCATGAAGACTTCAAGGTAGTTACCTACCATATCAGAGAATATGGCTAGCATGCATCATTGAAAGGTGGTAGGTGTGTTACATAGCCTGGATGGCAACCTGCGGAATGCGTACGTACCATAGGGACAGGTAAAGGTGGTCTTTTCCTAATCTTCGGGATGGATTTCCACTTCTTTGTATTCGGAGTACCCATCCAGGAAATAGAAAAATTAATTTTCTGCCAGTTTCTCGAGAATCTGATCAATGAACAAGAGAGGGAAATGGTCTTTCTTCATGGAGGTATTCAATTTCTGATAGTCTATGCAGACTCTCCACAAATTCGCAATTTGAGTCGGGATGATTTCTCTAGATTCGGTCATAATCATGGTGAGCCTTGCCTTTTTAGGCACAACTTGGATGGGGCTCACCTAGTGGCTATCGGAGATAAGGTAGATGATTCCTGCATCGAGCCACTTGATAGTCTCCTTTTTCATGACCTCCTTTAGATTTGGGTTTAATCTTCTCTGTATTTCTCGAGATAGTCATGAGCCCTCTTCAATATAGATACCTTGTGTGCAATACGAGGGACTTAATATAGTCAGGTCATCTAGAGTCCATCCAATGGCTCTTCGATACTGCTGGAGGACAAAAATCAGCTTTGTTTCTTGATCAGGAGTGAGTCAAGAGTTGATAATCACAGAAAATGTTTGATTCAAACCCAAAAATATGTATTTCAAATAATCTGGGAGAGGCTTTTATTCAAGCATCGTGTAATCAGCAGCCAGTGGGGGTTCAGGATTGGCCTCAGAAGACAAGGTGGAAGCTAAGGATAGATCTAAATTAGCTTTGGGCTCCTCGATCTGTGGGTCAAGATCTTCTTGTGGTTGTGGCTCTAGGAGAAACTAGTTTTCATCTATAATTGGGTCCTCAACCAGGGAACTTATGCCGTAAACTTCTTCGATTGCCTCACAATTTATTCCTTTCTAGGCCTCAAAGATATCGATCCTCAATGTCTTGTTCCCGAATTTCAGCTCGATTTGGCCCTCTTCACAATTGATATTTGCCCTAGCTGTGGTTAGGAATGGTCTCTCTAAGATGATCAGTCTACCTTTTAGATTTTCAAGAGTATGCATGTCTAATACAATGAAGTCCACTGGGAAGTAGAAATCTCGTATCCTAATTAGAACATCCTCGAGAACTCCTTTTGGTGACTTTATTGATCTGTTAGCCAGTGGTAGAGTCACCTCAGTTGGTTTGAGCTTGGTTTCCTCAAAATGATCTAGTAGGGATGTGGGGATCAGATTTATGGAGGCTTCTAAATCCAATAAAGCTCGATCAAACATTAGGTTGCCTATCTTACTGGAGATCATAGGGGTGCCAGGTTCATTTACTTTATGCGGGAGTTTGCTCAAGATGATAGAGATGGCTTGCTTAGACAACACAATCGGACTACCAGGGAATGTTTCGCTACTTACACTTTGGTGTACATAAGTCCTTCAAAAATCACTCATAAGCCAGCATGTGGCAAATCTTATCCATCAAGGGAATGTTTATTTGGACTTGTTCAAAAATCTTGACCAAGTCTTCCTCAAGAGCCATGGGTTTGGGTTTCATGTTTCCTTTGGTCAAGGCCTCGGGAAATGGAATCTCTATTGGTTTGTCTAGGATTGGTTCAGGCTCTGGATCTGGGATGGGTTTGTCCCGGATAACCATCCTAGGGGTGGGCTCTGAACTACTAGGGTTGGAGTGGCTAGGTGTTAGCGAGCGAAATTGAGGTTATAAAAGTTACATCATAGTATAGGTCGAAATCACTTGAAGACAAATAAAATTTATACTCGAATATCAAAAATGAAGTCTGAGGTCGAACACAAGGAGCAAGTGGCAAATATGAATCTCAAAATTGCAATTCAAGCACAATAGAAACAATTTATAATAGAACTTTAAACAAGAATGATATATAAATGAAAGCAGATGTCAATAACGCAAAAAGAATGGGGTAAAATGGTGATTTGAATCACCAATTACCCCTCACAATTATATCAAATATTTCAATAGTACTAACTAATCGAAATTCCACGTAGGATGAGTGCACAATGCACTCTCTTCAGAGATTAGCTAGAACTCTAAGTGCACCCTTCCTCTTCTCTTGTTTTTCCATCTCTTTCTCTCTTCTTCTGCCTCCTTAAGCTTCAGAGAAGGCACAACACAGGGCTCAACAATGCCAACAGAGGCAAAGGCCTCCCTCAGAGATCACAAGTGTTGAGAGGAGGGCGGCAGAGCAAAACTCCCCCCTTTCCTCTATCTTTCTCTTCTTCCTCTCTCAGATTCAGGCAAGCCAAAACAGACCCAGGTATCCGGGTAAACGGACCGAGCCCAGACCTGTGAGGCATGAGCGTGGGCGAGGGCGTGAGTATGTGCGTGCGTGTGGGGACCTCACCCCTTGTGCATGATGAGGCTATATGCCACCAGCACTTTTTCAATTTATGCACTGCGGGGGCTTCAATCTCCTACGAGGTGGGACTAATCCCACAAGGCTTGTTCGCGCAGTAGGTAGGTCAACTTCCCTCGTCAAATTGGAGTAGAAACAATGTGTATTGATGCCAATTGGAGGCCTGGAGACCAGCCTTGAGAGTCCGCGCACGACTTGGGTGTAGCACCTAGGAGGTCTGACGTAAGAACACGATGAACAGGGCGGCGATGGAGGCGGCGGCAACGAAACTCCGGCGAGAGACCTAAGACATAGAATACGGCCTAATGGCCACGTCAGAGCAGCTTAGAAGGTTTGCCGAACCACGGCGAGTGCAACGGCAGTGGATTCGTGGAGTCTGGTGCACGGAGGTGGTCGGTTGGTGACAGAGTAGGTCGCGTGAAGGTGGGTTACTCGATGGGTGTTTTGGGTGGATGGTGGTGTGCGATAGGTTAGGGCTTTAGATGAAGGGAGTCGGCTAAGGTTTTGGACCGGTTGGCGAGGGGTTTGAGTGTGTGAAGTGAGCGGAAACCCTCGCCGGTGATGTCGCTGGAGGTGGAGACGAAGGTGGGGTCAAAGGCGTATCGGTGGTCAGAGGTGCGATGTGAGTGCGAGAAAAGGATGTAGAGAGATAGAGAAAAGGATAGGGATACTTAGTGACGAGGTGGAGAGGCGGAGGTGGCTAGTTGTGGTAGACCGACGCCAGAGAAGGAGGAGAAGATGGCGAGATGCGGCGATGAAGTAGACGGAGATACGCCCTCCCTTTGGCTGGGGAGGGTCGCGACGAAGAGAGGAGTCGAGAGAGTCGACCAATTTGGTCATTGGATGGCCGGAGGAAGAGGATCGAAGAGGGTCGTCAGAGCAAGGGTTTTGGTGGCCAGAGGAGGAGAATCAGAGGTGGTTGACTCACCAAAACTTGCTGAGAGGATGCACAAGGCCATGGGGGTCCTTTTATAGGGCTCTAGATGGAGTTCCAAGCTTGGAAACAAGCTTAGAAACTCCAAGCTCTTCACCAGTGATGGATACCCAATCAATCAAAATGTTCGCATTAGGATTCTAGGGAGATTTAGGATCCCTGGATGGGCTCATTTGGAAGGCAATTTCTTGACGAGTTTCCCTTTCAATTTTGAGAGGGATTCGTCAAGAAATCACAGAGATCTTGCCATCTTAAGGTCACCGAAGTTTGTTGGATTAGGATTTCATGGTGGTAGGGACCTTTTTGTGAAGGTGATGATAAAGTTAGGGACCTAAATGCAAAGGATTCAAAAGTTAGGGGCATATGTGTGAGATAAAAGAGTCAGATAGGACCAAGTTGCAAAGTAGGTTAAGATGATCTCAGATTAGGTCCAAATTTTGGTAAAAATCTAATTTTGACCTAAGGAATTCAATGGTGAAGTTGGATTTTGGTTTTGACCTAATTTGACTAGGTAATTTATGCGACCCAAATTAGGGCAAAAGTCTGCCAGTGGATCTATTTTAGGTCAAGACGGGTTCTGATGATCAAATCAAGCATTCCAAATCCTAGAGAATATTTTCCTATGAATTTTAGAGGGTTTAGGTGAATTTTATCCTGACTAGAACCTCAGTTAATTAAGTAGGTCTATTTTTAGGGTTTCAAAAGTCATTTAATTCCTAAAATGCGTGAAAACCCATTTCTGCCTGTATTAACCCAATTATTAGACTTTTAAAATCATTTGACCCTTAATTAACCCCTGAGAAAACCTGTGGTTGTTCTGCATTCAAGATATGATGGTAAAATTACAGTTTTAACCCTGATTTCTTGTATTTCTCTTTGAAAGGATTTGCAATGAATTATGTCCTTCTGGTGGTCATGTAGGAGCATTTAATGACTTAATCAAATCAAATTGAGCTAGTTATGGCTCATGATAGTGTTCCCATCACTAGGATAAGGTGGGTCCTAAGTCATTTTGCCACTACGTGTAGTAACAGCGTTTAGTCCTGCTTGGTTGAGTTCGGAGTTTGCAAGAGTGGTGGCTACTACTGATATCCCACATATGATGTGGAAGCCTCCATCCCTTTAGGTGATGGTGCAGAAGGGGCCTAATAGACATAGTGAGCTTGGCCTTGATTTGTGTTCATAGCGCGCCTCTAGTTTGGGACGTTATTAGGATTCGACAGAGGTTGGGAAGAAAGTGCACCAAGCTGGCGAGTCCCAGCCATCTGTACGAGTTGATTTTGAACCTCTGTGATATCTTCTTTGTGCTATTTTTGCATGGCTGCATTAGTCTTTTGCATGTTAGCCAAGGTCTGCAAAATCAAGCTCATCTGATCTTCCTTTGTAGGCCTGAGTTGGAAATTTGGGTTGGGCCTAGGTGAGTAGGCTGATACGGTCGTGGAGCTTGTGGTCGAGGTTGGAATTGAGGTCTCGAGTTTGGATTATTTCTCGACCATGCGAAATTCGGATGATTGCACTATCCAGGGTTATATGAGTTGGAGAATGGATCATTCTGGATGGAAGGGAGATCCTCTTAGGTCTAAGGAACTCTAGAGTAATCAGAGTACGAGGGTTCAGAGTTCCCCCAACTAGAGTAGGATGGTCCAGAGTTTCCTTCAAAACTTGGATCAGACGGGGTTGGATACATATCCATCCCTTGATATGCATGGTAGTGAATGTTATGCATGACCTCTCTACCTGAGGGCAGATGTGCATACGTGTTTTGCTGAGAAGAGGTGGCTCTTGACAGATGTCAAGTTAATTCATTCACCTTCTTCTCGATAATGGAGACCTTATCCAGGCGATTGGCCACCAACTCCAGGTAAACGGATGCGAATAGGTCTCGTGTCTCGTGTGCCCCTCGCATGTTTATCAATGCACGGGTGGTCGTCCGATCAAACACACCCATAGACTCATTGTTTATGGAGTTCTAGCACATGTTCTCGAGAATCTCCCAAGCGGTGTCTTCATGTTGACCCATGATGTTGTATATACCTTGTATATACAATATACAAGGTATTTGTGGGTGTTTTTGAGTTTTTACAAGTTTTTATGGTATTTTTATATATTATAGAGATAGGATAAGAGAGAGAAGGTGAGATAATATGAGAACTATTTCTTTTTGTGATTTTTTATTGAGTTCTTTTATTAAGTTTCAAAGTAGATCGAACAGTCGGCTGGTATGCTCTCCCAGCTAAAGGGTTCAAAATACTTTGAAACTTTGAGTACACTTAAACAAATACCTAATCCTACTCAAGATAGGTTTGTTTTATTTATTTAGAATTTTTTAAGATTTTTTTCTATTTTTACAAATTCATCAAAAGAAGGCCTTAAAAGAGATATTCAACAAGAACCTAAGGCACTAAAATGGGTTCTACTGTTTGGAACAGAAGTTTATGCACTAAAAAACATTTAGTATCTCACATGAAATATGTCGGAGCAATTAAACATGATTTTCACATTAAATTTCATTAAAATCACAAATTGGACAATTAGGCACATGAATGTTGCTGACATGAGATTTGAAACATCAATTACAAGCAATTCATATCAGATTTTAGTTAACAAAATGTACATGAATGTTTGTTTCATGCTCATATCAGATTTTAGTTAACAAAACAAACATGGATTCTTGTTTCATGTTGTTCACTCAAAACCCAGCTCAGCCACCTTGAATCCAGCTCAGTAGAAACTGCTACCATGCTGCTGTTGAATTCTTATCTGCTACTTGTTGTTGCAGCAAGATCATTCAGTAGCCAATGTTGCTGCAAGTGCCATTATCTCAGGCCTAATATGGCTGATTCACACCTTCTGGAATGTTTGGAAGTATTTCTAGACGTACATCAGTTTATTTTTTCTCAATGACGCTGACTGATTGCCTCCTTCCACTATACATAGTAGGGAAAATAGCCCAGATTAGGCAATCAAATCATTAAATCATCCATTTCAGATGTTACAAATAATACTGTCATTAAACATGCATTTCAAACTCTGATCAAAATCTCAACAATATTAGAAATCCTAATTTGATCTTTTCTTCACACTATAGACAGTGGGAAGATGAAGATCAAATTAAGTTTTCAAAACATGAAAACTTCACTCTCATTTGTTACAAATCCTTTGTGGTAGATCTAATACTCATCTAAATCAAGATCAGAGCTCAGAAAATAAAATCTAATCTCTCTCTCACACCATGGACAGCATGAAGAGAAAAGATTAAATCAGACCATGAAACACATTGAAAACAATCACAGATCTTCCTTAAAACATTCCAAACTTGATCAAATCCTTAAATATTAGATTGAGCTAATTTACAATAAATCAAAGATGTTGCCAATGTGGGCATTTGATCTAGAATCGCTATGATGATATGATCATCTGATCACCCTGCACACTATTAGTTAGTGTTTAGGGTTCTCTTATGATCCTCCCCAACTTCTTAGATCATTGCCTAGGCTTCAAATTCGGACATCGGATTTTCATCATCTTAGACTCCCTCAGCGAAGAATAGGAGATGAAGTAGAAATTGGGTGCGAATAAAGTTGAGAAAATCTGATCAAATGAGTCTAAAACAATCACAATACATCTAATCAAATTCAAGTAAACTCAATTTCGACAATTTATTCCAAATAAGTAGCAATTGCTTATAAACCCAATTGATCGACCATTAAAACCCAAATATGATGAAATCATCGAATAAGCTCAATTTGAAACCAAGGGAGGGTCATTTATGATAAGGTGGAATGAGTGGAATGACCCTCATGTGAAGTTTGGCACTCAAATCAGATCTGAATGCTCAAAGCATTAGATCTGATTTGATGCCTTGATGCATGGGTGATTTGTGATTAAATTGCAAGGAAAACATGTGATCATGAGGAGTAGGAGGGAGATCAGATGAACATGGTGAGTGGCGAGTTTATATCCTCTGATCTGAAATGATCAAAGGAGGTGGGTTGCGAAAATCTACTCAAGCTATTCTACTCCTAAGTAATCAATCCATCAGTGAATTAACTAATTAATTCTACTCCTAGAAAGTAGTAGACATAATCTATGAAAGCATTAAAAATCTTCGCTATGTGGACGAATGGGATGCCTGGATCCACAATGGGTTGCTATGGCAACGAAAGGGAATGCGAGAATCTCTAGCTGAGGAATGAGGTCCCTGGGATGTAGCTAGTCACTGCAACAATGAATCGAAGGGGGAGACACCGCCCCTGTCATCGGCGGTCGACGGAGGAACAGGAGTTGGAGATGTAGATGAAGGGATCGGCTCAAGGGGGGAGGGAGTTGATAGCTCACGCACGAGGCCAGTGAAGTGTTGAAGTAGGTGAAGTGGATCAAATCACTGTAATGGTGAGATTAAGCTCATAGGGTTTCAACGGTGGATGAATGATTGAAGGGAAGGTGGGAGGCTTCAAATCAAAAGTGCTCCGTTGGATCAAATCTAAGGCGAGGGGTGCTATTCGCAAGAGTGTGCGAAGTTGGGATCAAGATCCGCTGTAGTATCAAGGGTCTATGAAATCAAGGGTAGTTGTATGCCGTGTTCTTCGCATGAACAGTGTACATGCGAGGCAGCAGGTGTTTAGACAATTTACACTCAGGCCCTTATATTGAAACATTGTGTGTTTTGTTAAGAAACCCATAGGTGGCTAAAAAGAACACAGAGCTGTTCCTGGCTGCTAACAAAGAGGTCCCTACAGGTTTGCAGGAAGGTCCTTGGCAGTTTTAGATGTGAATAAAATGTTATGGAATGAGGACCTAAGTGTAAACTAATGAATGCAAGTCCCTATTGATGTCCAAATGCAATGGAATTTTTATGATAGCTTAATTGAACATATTAGAAGTTAATTCAACTATTAATTTGTATTTTTTAGCTCAGTAATGTGTTCAATTTGCAAATGGATCATTAAATTACATTTATTAATAGAATATTTCACTTAGTGACCTAATTATGTATTTCTAACATCAATTTGTTGTTTTAGGTCATTTCTATTAATTCTTACACTTAACCCATTTATTGTATTAATTAGATAGTGTTTAATCTAGTTTCTAGCTTAACTTGGTATTTTAGCTATGATGAGCCACACCTCATCAATCAGTAACCACCTATTCTTTCCAACCCTAATTCATCTTCCACTTCTTGATTTACATTCATTGATTTGAAGAGGTAGAAGTTGTTGATTCTTCTTGATATCCTTTGTACTTGGACCTTGAGCCAAGTCTTCTAATTTGATTCCTTACTTGGACCTTGTATCAAGTATCTCTGACTTTGATCTACATTGGTACCTTTTCTGGGTTTGCGCCTAGCTAAAGTTGTAAAACTTAGCACCCATGTTGTATATAGCTATTTTACCTTTATTTGTTTTCCTTTCTTCCTTAGGTGTCTCTCCTTGCATTTTTAGTCTACATACATAGTCATTTTATCCTGCATTTCACTATTTATCTTGACTTTCCACTCTAATTTGTATTAGACTTGAAATCGTTCGCACAGAGATTTTATCTCCACATTCTGACTTCCTTCCATCACCCTAGCCTAAGTTAGTGAAAAACAGAGCATGCATTTGCATCCACCCTAATCATTCAATGAGAACATTGTATCATTTAAGAATAAAGGGGATGTAAATAGTGAAATCATTTACTAGAATGCAATTTACTACAAGAAATGAAGTTTTTATCCAAACTTTTGCTTTTACCATCAATTTAAAACCTCTGACGTAGATGAAATGTCATTCTCGTAATCCAAATCTTAACAATGTGCACCATCGGCTCACCCTAAAACTCTCACCAAATCCAATCTGATGGTTCCTCACCACCCACCCTAAAACCCTTAGGGCTAGTTTGGATGGAGGGATAGATTTTGCAGGATAACCTTTTTGTAGATGGGTTATCCGACATTTCTGTTTGGAAGTCACAAGGGTTATCCTAGTGGGTTAACCTATGGCTGTTTGGAAAGCAAAGGGATAACCTAGAGGGTTATCTTATGTGTGGAAGTTTGTTGTTAGGGAGTTTGTTGATCGGATAAGTGATGGAACACCATCATGAGCCATAAATAGCTCAATTTGGTCTGATAAAGTTGATAAAAGCTCCTACATAACCATTAGAGGGTCATCTATGCAAAATGTTTTATTTTGAGAAGAAAATAAAAAACCATGGTTATTTCTACAATTTAAACAGCATTCCACAATTATAGAATAACCATGGGGTATTTCAAGAGTGTATTAAAGGTCATATGGTCATTAATGTCTAATAAGTGGGTCCATGCAGAACGAAACATGTTTTCACGCATTTCAAGAATTAATAGATATCTGAAATCCTAAAAATTGACCCACTTAATTAACTGGGGATTTTGCCAAGATAAAATTCATCTAAACCTTCTAAAAATCATATAAAAATATTCTCTAAGGTTTGGTGCCCTTGATTTGACCTTCTGAACCTAATTTAACCTAAAATAGAGTCACAAATAGAAAATTACCCTAATTTGGGTTTTTGCATAAATTACCCAGCCAAACCTAGTCAAAACCTAAATCTGACTTCACCATTAAATTCCTTGGGTCCAAATTAGGTTTGTACCAAAATTTGGTCCCAATATGAGATTATATCGACCTAGTTTGCATTTTGATCCAAGTTTGACTCTTATTATCTTAAATGGCCCCTCAACTTTTGAAATCCTTACAAAATATCTCCTAACTTTTTCATCTTCTTTGCAGATTAGTCATTGCTGCCATTAGAGGTAAACCGACCTCCAGGTGAGCTTTGACTGGGCTAAATCCTACTCTAATGGCAATTAAATCCCACTAAATTTGGTGGTCACACCTAGACAAACCTATTGGGACAGATCCTAACTCCTAAAATCCTTTGATTCGTGTGTGCGAATGGACGGATGATTGCGCAGCAATCATGGGTCTTAATCAACCTAAATAATGTCTGATCCTAGCTTAAATTGTGGATATTGCACTCATATCTTGCATATCATGCATTGCATCAATCTATTTAGAATACGATGAGATATCTGGCTAGTTAATGGTTTTTTATTGCTATTTGCAGATAATAAAGTGATCCACGATGGAGATAGTGGAATAAAGTAATAAAGGAAGAAGAAGACTGATTCAGATAAGAGGAGTGAGGAGGATAGCCTTATCCCTACCCTTAGAAACCCTAGGACAGCCTTCCCAAACCCAAAACAACCTCCATTAGGGTACTTTAGCCTCAAAACCCAAACATGTATAGCACTATCCATGTTCTTATCCACCCTATCCCTCTCCTAAACACTTAGGAACCAAAACCAACCTTAGAAAATCTAAAACCCACTCTCCAGTACATTTTAGGACGTTCAGACATCTGGCTGGACGTCTGATTTCTGCAGAATAACAATCCAGGAAGCCAAAACTCATACTGACACATAATTGGATGTCTAATTTAATGTTCCAACATCCAATTTTGTAGTATAAGACATCTAACCACTATCCTGGATGTCTGATACTGTTGTTTGGTTGCTGATTTTGGTGTTGGAAGCCCTAGCTTTCCTATTTTGACCTAGGAACCCGACCGGACACCCTAAGAAACCTAAGTAGAGACCTCCTAAGCCTAATCCACTATCCATAGCTCTAATTGTCCTATCCCTAACCCAATTGAACCATCTCATACCTAATTGGGTGCATCAATAGTTGATTGGGTGCACCCGAGTCCAATTAGATCCACCCAGGATCTAATTGACTCATACCTATTAGGGTTACCCTAACCTAATCACATGCACACATCTAGTTAGACTTGACCTAGACCTAATTAGGTTCACTCCTACCCAATTAGACTTTCCTAAGCCTAATTAGGTCCACACCTACTTAATCTAGATTGACCCAACCTATTTAGCATCTAATCCTACCAAAACCCACAACCTAGCCCTACGAAAAATACACACCCACACACACACGCACACCTTCTCATTTTACTCCCACCAAACCCATGCACACTCTCTTGGAAACCCTGAAAACTTGTGTCAAGCCTAGATCCAAAAAATGTGGCATTGGCTATTTTTGGAGCCACCAAAAGTGGCAACCAAATGGAGCCTTCCATAAGGGCAAAGAGAGAGCCACGAAATTGGAATATCTCCATACACTCTCCCATCCATACTCTCCACTCTAAACTTGCTTCCACCCTCCAAAACCTTAAGGCCGTCCTCCTCATCCTCCTCCAATGCTCCATGGATGGCTAGCTAGAGAAGCTTCTCTCCAAAGCTTCAAGGACGGCCATTGGTAGAGAAAGGGTGCAACACCCTCCTCTCTTCACTCGGGTGCACTCGCCCCCATCTTCTTTTCTTCTTGGACGACCATGAAGGCTCACCCATAGCCTCTTGTGGCCGGCCATCTCTTTTTGTAGGCGTGTAGATGGGTTTGCGTACCCAAGGTCTAGCCTACACCCTCACACAAGACCGATGGCCCTAGTGGCAACTTTCTGGCGTGAGGGATTTCTTCTATTTATTTGCTTTCTAGTGTAGATGATATGTGATAGTCTTTTATGCATAAATAATTTCATGATGTTTCTATGATTGATATTGTCCTCATGTTTGCTTACCTATATGATACTTAGGTTTGATTACACCATGCACGGCCACCATGGCCTCATTTAGATGCACATAGTGATTGCACCTCAAAATACGCCTGCAATAATGTTTTCTTGTGCTATTTCCTAGCATTAGCTATGCATATTAGGATTCCATAGTTGTATTTTGTAAAAATACATGCATTCATGCATTTAATTTAGAGAAGAGAATGAAATAAAAGACCTCACAAATTACATTTTTCCTTAAGTGCACCTTTACAAAATTCCCTTCTCTATTTTTATTTCCTCTTGATTTCTATTTTTTTTCCCTACGGCTGCATGCATTTAACTTCTCGCGCCCTCTCCCTGCTGTCCTTCCCTGCGGCAGCTGCAACTTCCCGCGCACTCTCCCTGCCCTTGCCATTCCCTGCAGCTGCCATTCTCTCCCTCTCCCTGCAGCAGCCATGCTGCATGGCCTTGCCTTCTCGTTCTATATAAGGCCACGTTTTCTTCTCTTCAAAGGGGGGCTGGCTGCAGCAAGAGAAATAAAAGACCACCTTCAGCTCATCACCACCACCGTCCTCCCCTCCATACGCCGGTCCTCCTTCGAGGAGAAACCCGGCGGGCAGGAGCTCACTGTGGTGCACACCACCACAGTGAGACCACCACCACCCAGCTCTTCAAAGAGCCGGTGGACATGGTGGCTCTTCTCTTTTTCGTTTTTTTCGTTCTCGCAACTTCCCGCCATTGCTGCCGCTTCAAGGTCTGAAGCTCACACCAGCGGCCGCAGCAGCAGCTAAGCAGCGGCAGCAGCAGTAGCCCAGCAGCTTCCGCGCTTCCCTGCAGGCGCTCAGCCCCTCCACGCGCACCTGCAGGACCTTCTCCGCGTCCGCTTCCTCGCTCTGTCGCCCACCTTCCCGCCCGCAACCGGCCACTGCGCGCCTCTGCAGCGGCCGGCCAAGCGTCTTCCCGTCCCCTGCCATCCTCTGCCGCTCTCCGCGCTCACCTGCAAACTCCTCGCCTCCCTCTCCGAGCGCGCTGTCGCGAGCCTCCGCGCTCGCAGCCGACGACGCAGACACCTCTCCTCCTCTGCGCGAGTACGCGCCCACGCACCCGCGACCATCAGACGACGGCCGTAACCTCCTGACGACCTAACTCCTCGCCTCAGCAGTGCGGCTGCGTTCCTCTCCTGCCCACTCTCTCCCGCCCTCTCGCTTCCGCTCTCTCTCTCTCTCTCTCACTCACTCACAGCACGTTACACCGACGCACGCACACACCTTCACCAACACTTACACACACCCACACACACAAACACTATTATAAACTTATATATATATACGTATACATATATATAGTAACATATATATACATATATATATATATACATGCATATATCTATATATATATATATATATACTTATATTTATATACATAGTAGTATCTATATACTTATGTATTAGTATACATACATATATATATATATATATACATATATAGCTATATACATATATACATACATATATATATATATACATATATATATATATATCTACATATACATATATACCTATACATTTATAACTATATATATACATATAGATATATTTACTTATATACATATATATATATTTTCACATTATTTACCATACGCTTTATCGTGGGAATATCTGTACCAGTTGTTGATATTCTCCGATACACGCGTACAAAAAGCGTGGACACATACATCTTCCACCATCCATCCACACTTCATGCAGCACCCAGTCCTGTTGGTTGCGTCTCTCTAGACGATGACCAACTCGACATCGTGCTACACTCCATCGCCGCCTCCACCCTTACCCCTTTATATATATAATATATACATATATATATACACATTATATTTACTTTATTTCTGTTCGCTTTTCTGTTAGTAAAAAGATAAAAAAAATATATAAAAGAGAAAATATAATTTTTGACTTGTAGGTACCCCGTCTTGCAAATAGCAAGACTAGTTTTGGAATTCTGTTTTGGCTAAAAATGGACACAATTTTGAGGGTGTGCCTCAAGGACAAGGATTACTAGAAAAAAAAGCTAAATAAGAAAAACACCAAAAACACAATAAACGAATGGAAGAAACTCGTTGTAAGAAAAGCGTAGAAACTCGACTTGAACCTCACTTTCCTGAGTTCGACCCTGGGCCTAAAAGTGACGAGATAAAATCAAATAAGCCAAGTTAAAAATTTTTGTAAAGAGATGGTTAAGTCTGAATTAAGTTAACCACTATACACTTTTCAACGATAAAATCATCATATTAACAACCTATCGGGCTCGACCAGACACAGTCACTTAGGTTTTTTCTAGTTTATCTAGATCTAGGTTTCATTTTGCTTTTCAAAATAAAGATCAAAAACATAAAAAAAAGCACAAAAGACAAAAAGATAAAAAATATTAGGTTAGATTTAGGTTATAAAAGCCAATTCAAATCTCGATTCGTTTTCATGCCTCTCAGAGATGAAAGATTGGGGCTCAAGTTCTAAAAAGAATAAAATCTATGCGAGTTTCGTTGTCACAAATACCTTTGATAATTGGTTTTTGCGACTATACTACGATTCCCAACGATTTCAAAATACGCGATTTTCACGCTTGTCAATGGAATCAATGGGTGCTTCTTGATTTCCTAAAGAGCAAATTAGAGCTCTTTCCTGATCTAGAGCCCTCTTTGGAGCTCTATTTAAGCCCTGGAACTCCTGCCTTGCCTCCTTAGCAAGGTTTGGCGAGAGAATTCCCTTCCTCCCCCCTCTCCAGCCACCGAAAATTCTTACTCTAGCAACCTCTCTCTGTCCGCCTCTTCCAGCCGTCCAACCATCTTCCTCTCTTCATTGCGGTCATTGCCCGCCCAAGCACGGCTGCCATCTCTGCCTCCTGCTTCGTCATCGCCTCGCCGTCCTCTTCTCCTTCTCCGACACCGGTTAAGCCACGATCGGGGCTCTCCGTCCCTCTACCTCTCCTCAAATCCCCTCTGTTTCTTCCTCTCCTCTACATCATTTCCTCTCTGCTTGCACATTGATTCGAACACCGCTCCGCCTTCCACGCCATCATCTTCCTCTGCTCTAGTCGAGCTCTGACGAAGCCTCCTGCACTCCACAATCCACCAAACTCCATACCACCACTTCCAGAAGCTTCACCTCGACTCCACCTACAAAAGCCCTAAACCTATTTAAGGTTTTACCCACTCCATTGCACCCCTAAACACCACTACCTACGCACCACCTTCTTGAGGTCGTTAGACCACCACAGGCACTTTCACGCCACACCACTACCACCACTGCACTCGTCAACGTCCGGCGATCCTTCTGAGCTGCTTTGACGTGGTCGAAAGACCGTATTCTCTATTTCAAGTGCTTCACCTAACCTCCGCC
Source organism: Thalassia testudinum (assembly GCA_037157565.1). Taxonomy (NCBI): domain Eukaryota; kingdom Viridiplantae; phylum Streptophyta; class Magnoliopsida; order Alismatales; family Hydrocharitaceae; genus Thalassia; species Thalassia testudinum. The sequence goes on from JAZHRO010000036.1 coordinate 144,106,558, forward strand.
GCCGCCTCGACTCCACCGACCTTGTCCACTGTCCTCTGACATATTCTTCACCGTAAGCATCTCCTGAAGGCACAGGCGATTCCCAAGTGTCTTCCCAGGCACCCAATTGTAGCTGCCAGTGACTCTTTTACCATCAATTGGAAGCCCTTTCCACTGCTGCTTCACATGAAGAAAGTTGTGGGAATTAGTCCCACATCAAACAACGAAGACGCACCCGTGGCACATAAGAGGAATTTGTGCCTCTGCCTTGTCATCTCCAAGAGCACCGGGGTGAGGTCTGACTCTCACGCTTTAAGCACGTGCCCTTGCTTGCCCTCATGCCATGCGGGTCTGGGCTCTGATCTGATTACCTGGCTACCCGGGTCCAGTTTGGTCTACTTGTTTTGAGAGAGAAAAGAAGAAAGAGAGAGGGAAAGGGGGGGTTTGTCCTTCACACCTTCTACTCTGTATACTTAGTCTTTGAGAGGACCTTCATGCCTCTGTTGGTGCTGTACCATATGCCTCTCCCTTGGGGCTTGAAGGAAAGAAGAGGCCTTTGCCTCTGTGCCTCTGCTGGTGCTCGATTCTGCTGGTTGTAAACACTATTGGGATATTTGATTGTTGTGGCTTAGTTGATTCAACTCACTGTTCATATATTTAAATAAATTGTGAAGTTTAAACTCAAAGGGTAATTTGGTGCTTTAAATCACCATTTTACGCTAATCTTTCACTTTATATAACATTATGGATTATTCTTCTGATCTTAATTGCTTGTATTTCATCTAGAATTGTGATTTTAAGATTGATTTGATACTTGCTTCCTACGTTCGACCTCGGATTGCATTTTATCGGCTATACTACAACGTATCATTTTTAAAACCTTGATTCAGAGCAATAAACATTTTGGTGCCGTTGCCAGGGAGCAATGCGCAATTTGATCTCTTGATTACGATTCCTGACTTGATACTATCTTGATTTATCTCTTTTGATTCTGATTTGTGAAGGAATTTAGCTGAAGAGGAAGATCAACCGCACATCAAACACTCCAAGGGCAGGTAATCTCATCTTTTCCATTTAAGCCCCTAATTTTGAAAAAGCTAAAAAAGGGAAAGAAATCAATTAGGACCAACTTACATTCTATATTTAGACTCAATTATAATAAGTTTCCTGATTTGGTTCATTTCTAGAAACATCCTAAACCTAATTTCTGCACCTATTTAGGGATTTAAGACACCTAGGGCTACCACCTTCTTGATTGAGCCCTAGGTGCCAGATTTAGAATTAATTGATTGGACCAATTAGAGCCAATTAGGGTTTCCATTCTAAGGTTCCAGAGACACACTTTCTTAAAAAAGATTCAATCTTCCCAAACTGTGTGTCCTTAACCTTGATTGAACTTACCTAAACAAGCAAACCCTAAGAATTAAGCTCTAAATCTCACTTGAATCCTAAAAGCGGGACCTAATAATTAAGGACAAATCAGGTGAAGTTGACCCATCTTGCGGGGTCAACCAATCTTCAAATTAGGTCACCACTCACAAAAACATCTTAAAGTTCAAGTGAAATCCTAAGCACCCAGGCTTTAAACTTAAAATTGGTAGACTTAAGAGGTCAAGTTATTCATTCCAGTCTACTTGGACCCTCACTGACAAGGAAGGTCAGGTGGGGGAAACCCTGTAACCCATGTTGGCGCTCTACTGTGTAGGGGTCTTTGTGGGACTCCCTTCCTGGTTGCCTAGGTAATTCTCAGGTGGATAACTTTCTAATCTAGGGGTATCATTTGCCCCGAACCTCTATAGTCATTCAAAAATCTTTGGGTGTCTTGATTGGGTCCATCATACCTTCTATCCCTTGTCTTATCCATAGGTGCATGTTTGGGAGGAGGTCCTTAAGACCACCCTTAAGACCTCCATTAGTTATTCACTCTCATCGAGGCAAAGCCTCGACCTCCTTGTTTGTGCAACAACCTAACCATATCGATATATCTTCTTATTCATCTGAGCCTAGATCTCCTTCATCCATAATCATGGAACACCCAGCAGAAGAAGAAAAAAATCTCCAGAATCAGCTTCAACTCCTCAACGATCTATTCCAGGCCTTCATGAATCCACCGCAGTGTCTTATGATGAGAGATCATTACAATCCCGCTGCGGTGGCAATCAAACCTTGAGTCCAAATCCCGACTAGAGGTCTTGATAATGAACTCAAGCCCAACATGATTCATGCTATTCCTAAATTTCATGGGCTTAATTCCGAAGATCCTTTCCAGCATATCAAGCAACTCAAGCATCTGACCCAGACCTTTGGGTCAGAGGCTCAAAATCGGGATATCTTGAAATGTTCTCCTTCTCTCTCATGGACAAGGCTACTCTCTAGTACCTGTTGGTGCTAGAGCACCATGATCATTTATTTTGATGATAACAAAACACTTGTTATTTAACATTTGCTTTTGAGTTGTAGTTTTTAGGTCAAATTGCAAATGGTTACAAGTGTGAAAGATGGAGTTCGAGCTCGCATCCATGTCGGATTGGAGGAGCTTGACGGAGAAGAAGGAGCTTTGCAAGGAACGAAAGCATGAAGTTAGAAGAATAGGATAGATGTCTTTTCTATCTTGTACTTTGTATCTCTTTGTTATTTGCTCTTTTATTTCTTAGTAGCATGTTAAAGAGCTTCAAAGTACCCTCAAAGTAGTCCTAGGAACACCTACACAACCCTATGATACTTAAGCTTTTCATATAGAACTTAGAAATCTGAGATAGGCATTAGATAGCTTGATCAGACATCCAATCTGGAAATCAGACGTCTGATCTTGACTTTTAAGATGTCTGACTATTAACTCAGACATCCAATAACTTAGGCTGGACTTAGTAGGTTCTGTCTGTTGAAATCAGACATCCAGACCTTAGTCTAGACATCTCAGAAGACATCTGATGGCTATGCCAGACGTCCAATTAGTGGAACGTTGGCTAACAAAGTAAACGTTGTGGAATATGACCTTTAGGCTTCTATTAGACATCCGTAGAGGACCCCAGAGTCTAATATGTGATCGTTGAGCCTCGATTGAGCCAAAATCACTTGTCTTGAGGATTATAGCCTTTTAGGCTCTTGGGAATCCACTCCTACACTTAATTAGGTTTCCAAATGTCCATACCTTGTGCCAGACGTCCTGTATGTCATTTGATGGTTTTACACTAGAACCCTGTTTAGGTTTAAACCAAGTTAGGAAGGAAACCCTCTTGGAATTAGACATCTGACTTAGTTTCCAGACGTCTTAAGAGTGACTTTTGGACATCTAATATTTTTCCCAGACGTCTGATGACCCTGTCAGAATCATTAATGATTCTGATTGCAGCTTGCCTTGCCTTGGGATGAACCCCAACGGCTACCTAAGGCTTCTAAGGCTTTTCAAAGCCTTCCTAGGCCCTCTATAAATGGAGGAGGATCCTTGCCTTATTAAGACACACTAAAGAAACAATTTCCACATCATATTGTGTCCATTTGATCTTAAAAAGAAGCCCTAGCTCTCCAAGCATTAGTTCCACTTTAAGAGAGCTTCATCATTGTTGCGCACCTGCTCTCCCTCCGTAGTTACGAGAGTGACGAAGTGTCTCCACGTGATCCACGCATTCACGTCAAGCCGACGCACTTCCACCTAAGGGAAGATCCTTTACCTATAGTAGCTAGTTTCATTTATATACTTTGTGGCTCTATAGGTTTGATTTGTATTTTACTTTGTTTATTGGTTGGGTATTCACGTTGTGAATTCCCGTCTCCATCAAGGGACAAAATACTCCTCGTGAAGAGCAGGGGTTTGAGGAACTCTACCCTCGTACTTGTAGCGTAGTTGTATTGAGGTTGAGTCACCCTCATTTTAAGTGACTCGTGTAGTGGATTTGATTGGCTTTGTCGATCGGAAAATCCTAACTCGAGAGGGTTAGGTGGTGGTTTTCACCCAGTTTGGGTTTCCACCTAAAAATCTCTTGTGCATTTTGTGCGATTGTTCTTTTTGTGAGATTGTGATATTTATTTCCGCATTAATTTTATATTCTATAAATCTCACCCCTTTCCATAGGGATTTATAGTAACAAACCCTAACTCGTCCAATCAACAGATGGGCTGAACTGCAATCTGAGTTTTTGAAAATGTTCTTCCCTGTTGGTCGGAGAAATGCTCTACGACACCAGATCACACATTTTACGTAGCAGGCAGGAGAACCGCTTCATGATGCATGGGATCGCTTTCTGGATCTCATGCAAAAGTGCCCCTACCACGGAGTTCCTAAATGGGAACAAGTCCAGTCTTTTTACCAAGGACTCCGTGAGGATATTCGACTATTCGTCAATGTGACCTGTGGAGGAAACATAATGGGTCAACACGAAGACACTATATGGGAGATTCTCAAGAACATGTGTGAGAACTCCATCAATAATGAATCCATGGGCATGTTCGACTGGATGAATGCCCGCCCATTGACGAATTTGCAAGGAGCACATGAAATGCAGGGCCTGTCCTCTTCCATGGACTTGGAGTTAATGGCCAGTCGCCTAGACAAGGTCTCGATTATTGAGAAAAAGGTGGATGAGCTGACTCGACATATGCAGCAAGCCACCTCTGCGTAAAACCCGTTTGCATAACCACTCTCTGGTAGGGAGGCTGTGCATAACATTTACCATCAACCTTCTCAAGGGATGGACTCGTATCCACCTCCATCTGCTCTCAGGTTCAGAGGAAACTCTGGATCTGCCTACTCTAGTTGGGAGAACTCTGGACCCTCACCCTCTGATTTCTCTGAGGTTCCTTAGACTTGGGAGGACCTCAACACCATCCAAAATGATCCTTTCTCAAACACCTACAACCCTGGATGGCGTAATCATCCTAATTTCACGTGGTCAGGGAACAATCAAAATCAAAGACCTCAATATCAGCCTTGACCACAAGCTTCTCGTCCATATCAGCCAACTCAGCCCTACCCAACTTACCAAACGAGGCCAACTTAGGAAGATCAAATGACCCTTATCCTTTAGACTCTGGCTGACATTCAGAAGATGAATGCAGCTATGCAAAAATAGCACAAAGACGAGATCATAGAGGTTCGCAATCAACTCGCCCAGATGGCAAATCCCTGCCAACCTGGTGCACTCCCTTCACAACCTCTGCCCAATCCAAATAACGTGCCGAACCAGAGGCGCATTATAAATCGAACTTAGGGCCAGGCTCACTACGTCTATCAGGCCCCTTCTGCTCCATCACTCGATGAGATGGAGGCTTCAACATCATATGCGGGTTATCAGCAACAACAGCCTCTTTTTCCTACCCCAACCCAAAATTAGGCAGGACTGAACTCTGTTACCACCTATAGTTGAAAAACAACTCAGGACCTACCTTATCCAAGCCACTCTCAGCCTGGTAGTTCGCACCAAAACCCTAAGTTGGTTTTCTAGGATACGCTTGTCCCAAATCAAGAACCTGGACCAATTTTAGAGGAACCTGTAGAGGTTCCATTTCGGGAGGCTTGACCAAAGGAAAGAGGAAACCCAAACCTGTGGCTCTCGAGGAGGACCTGGTCAAGCTCTTTGAGCAGGTTCAAATAAAAATCCCATTAATGGATGCAATTTGCCACATGCCGGCTTGCGCGATTCTTGAAAGATGTGTGTACACCCAAGAGTAAGCCACAAACCAAAGGCGGGAACCCAATCGTAATGTTGGAGCAAGCCAGCTCCATCATTTTGAGCAGACTCCCATCTAATGCGAAAGACCCTGGTACCCCTCTAATTTCATGCAAGATCGGTGATTTAGAGTTCGACAGAGCCCTTTTAGACTTAGGAGCATCCATCAATTTGATCCCTACATCCCTACTAGATCATTTCGAGGAGACTGAGCTAAAATCGACTGGGGTGACTTTACAGTTAGTTGACCGATCAATCAAGTCACCTAGAGGAGTTCTTGAGGATGTTGTGGTTCGGATCTACGATTTCTACTTTCTTGTGGACTCATTGTGTTGGAAATGGAGACTCCTGAGAATCTGAAAAATACACCGATTATACTAGGTAGACCGTTCTTAGCGATAACTAGGGCAAACATTAATTGCGAAGAGGGATAGATTGAATTGAAATTCGGGAACAAGACACTAAAAATTGATATATTTAAGGCCCAGAAAGGAATTAACTGCGGGGTAGTGGAACAAGTATGCGACATTAGTTTTGTGGTTGGGGACATGTTTCCCGAGGACAAGACAATTATCCCTGATCCTCAGCCCTAAGCAGATCATACCCTGCAAATAGAGGAACTTAGCACCAATCTAGACCCACCTACAGCTCCCACCTTTTCTTCTGAGGCCCATCCCGACCTGCTTGCTACTGCTGATAATCCCGTTACGGAATTGAAGCCTCTTCCCGATCCTCTGAAACACGTCTTTTTGGGTTCTGATTAGACATTTCCTGTGATTGTCAATTATCACCTCCCCTCTGATTAGGAAACACGTTTGATTTCTATCCTCCAGCAGCATCGGAGAGCCATTGGTTGGACTCTCGATGATCTGACTGGCATTGGCCCTTCGTATTGCACACACCGTATTTATACCGAAGAGGGTGCATGACCATCCCGTGAAATGCAAAGACATTTGAATCCTAATTTGCAGGAGGTCATGAAGAAGGAGATCATCAAGCGGTTAGATGCAGGGATCATCTACCTGATATCCGACAGTAGGTGGGTGAATCCAATCCAGGTTGTGCCTAAGAAGGCAGGACTCACCGTGATCACGACTGAAATTGGAGAGACCATATCGACTCGTATAGAGAACTCGTGGAGAGTCTGCATTGATTATAGAAGACTGAATGCCTCCACGAAGAAGGATCATTTCCCATTACCATTCATTGATCAAATCCTCTAGAAACTAGCAGAAAATCGTTTCTTCTACTTTTTGGATGGGTAATCCGGTTATAATCAGGTGGCAATCCATCCAGAGGACCAAGAGAAGACCACCTTTACCTGCCCCTACGGGACATATGCATTCTGTAGGATGCCTTTCAGTCTCTGCAATGCACTCGCCACCTTTCAGCGGTGCATGCTTACCATATTCTCAGATATGGTAGGTGAATACCTTGAAGTCTTCATGGACGACTTCTTGGTATTTAGGGAATCTTTTGATGATTGCCTCCTGCATTTGGTCCAAATCCTTAGTCATTGCATCGACGTGAATTTGCTTCTTTCCTAGGAAAAGAGCCATTTCATGGTTTCTGAGGAAATTGTCTTGGGTTACCTTATTTCTAAGAACAACATCCAAGTTGATTGAGCTAAGGTTAATTTGATTTCTAAACTACCCATGCCTAGCTCGGTGAAGGACATCCGCTCTTTTCTGGGGCACGTCAGTTTTTACCATTGTTTCATTCCCGATTTCTCAAAAATTGTGCGTCCCTTAACTAATCTTCTCTCAAAGGATGTCCCTTTTGAGATCGCCGATGAGTCCACTCATGCATTTGAGAGCCTACGTGATCGAGTTACTCAAACACCAATCTTGCAATCCCTTGGCTGGTCTCTAACCTTTGAGATCATGTGCGATGCGCCTGACTACGTAGTGGGGGTGGTGCTTGGGTAGAAAGTTGACGGGAAACCCATGGTCATCTACTACTCCAGCAAGACACTAGACGAGGCTCAATGTAACTACATGGTTATTGAGAAAGAGCTGTTGGCAATAGTATTTGGCCTAGAGAAATTTAGATCTTATCTTCTGGGTTCCCTTGTCATCATTTACTCAGATCACACTGCTGTGGGGCACTTACTCGCAAAGAAGGATGCGAAACCTCGATTAATTCATTGGATCTTGCTGTTGCAAGAATTTGATCTCGAGATTTACAACAAGGTGGGAAAACAAAACGTGGTAGCTAACCATTTGTCCCATCTTCCTTCTTCAATCATTGACCCATCTGGTCCGATCACCGAGCATTTTTCGGATGAGCATCTACTAGCCATTCACGATCTCCCCTGGTTTGCTGATATAGTGAACTACTTGGTTACGGGGAAAGTCCCACCAAATTGGGCGACTTCTAGGTGGGACAAGCTGATTTCTGAGGCCAAGTACTATATTTGGGAGGAACTGTATCTCTTCCACATTGGCAATGATCAGGTGATTCGGAGATGCATTCTTGATGATGAGGTCAATGACGTGATCTCATTCTATCACGACCAGGTCTGCGGTGGCCATTTCTCAAGGCATAAAACAGCAGCGAAAATTCTCCATTGTGGGTTCTTCTGGCCCATGATGTTCAAAGACGCACAAATGTAATGTAGGGCATGTGCTCGTTGTCAGACCCTCGGCAACATGGGCCCGTGGGATACGATGCCCTTGAACTCGATAATTGTGTGCGAAATCTTTGACATATGGGGAATCGATTTCATGGGACCCTTTCCTGAATCTAATGGCTTCGAATACATCTTGCTCGTTGTTGATTATGTCTCTAAATGGATCGAAGCTGTCCCCACGAGAACTAGCGATCATAAAGTTGTTTTCGATTCATCCAGGAGAACATCTTTTCCAGATTTGGGGTTCCTAAAGCCATCATCAGCAATGGCAAGTCTCATTTCAACAATGCACACTTCCAGTCCCTGATGAAAAAGTACGAGGTGTCACATCATATCTCGACTCCTTACCACCCCCAGACTAATGGACAGGCAAACTGTCAAATTGAGAGATTAAGAAGATCCTTCAAGTCACTGTTCGACCTGATAGGAAGGACTGGTCTACTCACCTTCCAAAAGCTTTGTGGGCCTATAGGACCATCCACAAGGCCCAATTAGGCATGTCTCCCTTCAGACTAGTGTACGAAAAGGCGTGTCACCTTCCCGTAGAGATGGAACATAAGGCCTATTGGGCAGAACGGAAGTGCAATCTGGATCTGATGAAGGCTAGAATACACTGTCGGTTGCAAATGAGTGAGATCGAGGAACTACACAATGATGCGTATGAGAACTCACATATCTACTTAGAGCGGGTTAAATCCTTCCATGATAGGCACATTGTACGAAAATCTTTCCACCCCGGTTAAAAAGTCCTACTCTTTGATGCTAGGTTCAAACTCTTCCTAGGCAAACTCAGATCTAAGTGGATTGGACCTTTCTTGGTAAGAAAAATCTTTGGAAATGGAGATGTCAAAATTAGTAAACTCAGCCATAACTATGAACCTTTTGTCGTGAATGGTCAGAGACTCAAATTGTTCGTCGAGCTCACCGACCTAAACGTGGTTGAGTTATCTTTTGATCTTCATTCTCCCTGAGCTTATTGCGCCCAATTGATGGTGTTAAACTTAGCGCTTAACGGGAGGCAACTCGTCATCTTTTGAAAAACCTGAAACCCTTTTTCACATATCTTTTTGTTGAAATCATATTGCACTTTAGGTTTCGTCCATTAGAACAGCCGACTCCACCTTTGGTACTTGTACCAGAGCTTGAAATCGTCCACAACAGTCACAGTGACCAGTCTACCCACCCTTTGAACCTGTTCTAATGTACGATCTATGCTAAACTCGAACCTGTCTAATTTACAATGAGGACATTACAAATCGTAGGCATGGGGGGGTATTAAAGTGCAAAATGCCATGAAAATCAAATCACAGAAGGATTTCATATAAAAAAAATGGAGGTCCATTTGAAAGAAAAATGTGAAAAAGGAGGGAGGTAAATTAAAAAGAAAAGTAAGGAGCAAAAAGATAAAGAAAAAAATGGAGTCCTTCAAATAATATGGAACTTACCTAACTTCTAGGTTAGATCAAATGATGAATTAAGACCTAGAAGGCTAAAACTTAAGGGATTAGGGGCGAATATCGACCTTAGGCCTCTTGGATTTGTTTTGAGATTTAAACACTCATGTACTTGTCAAGCTCCAGATTAATCCTCAAGAGGTTGAGGAAAATGCAAAGCTTGTGTATTAGGTCTAAGGCTTAGGGATTATCCGACCCCATTAACTAACCTCTGGTTTGTGGGACTCGGTAACTTAAGCACCTTAAATCACATACAGTCTGGTTCAGTGCGCTTAAATATGTAATCACGCCAAAAAGCATTTATGCTATTCTGAAAATGGTCCTAAGATCTAGGTTAGGAGCAGCTCGAAAACATAAGTTGATTCGTACGAGTTCCCAACTCGGAGAGGTGGGAAATTCTCCTCAAAGTTGCGAAATAACATATCGACTCCTCGGTGCTTGTCTCCTAGGACATCTAAATATCCTACCGGGGACACGTGAGCACCTTGTGCTGGTTTAGATGCCATGGGTGGCATTATCTCGAAATGTCAATTGCCAAGGTCTGGATTTAGCTACAAAATGCCATGTGCGTCTCTATCTCGAAGTGTCGAAAGCCAGGGTGTTGGGAGTTGCCATGAGCGGTGCTATCTCAAAGCATTGATTGCTAGGGACTCTGCGAGGATTGATGGTTGGGACAAGGAATTCGATACAAAACGTGTTTAGGGCTAATCCGAGGTTGGATCTAAGGAAAAATATGATGAAAAGAAAAAGAGAGAGAAAGCTCTCCACAAATGAAAATTCTTCCATCTTTGTCTTACAAAAATTCACAGGTAAATTGAACCTGGGCTAACCATGTTACAAGCACAGGTGCTTTAACCGCTGGGTCTGACAGAACTTAGGATAGTTCCTACGAGCCTTAGAAACCTTCGCGATAGACTGAGGTGAAAGCTAGTTAGGTCTGGATCTGGGCTGGTACTTGAGTACCTCTAGGCCTATTGTTGGTGTTAAGATCTGCTCCCTAGAGTTGCGGCTTAATAGGGCATCCTGATGGTTACATTCGGCTTAGATAACTGGTTTGGTCCATAAGGTTTTGCTAAGGGACTAGCAAAAGCTAGGCATGGGGGTATGATGGGAACACCATCATGAGCCATAACTAGCTCAATATGGTCTGATAAAGTTGATAAAAGCTCCTACATAACCATCAGAGGGTCATATATGCAAAATGTTCTGTTTTGAGAAGAAAATATGAAACCAGGGTTATTTCTACAATTTTAATAGCATTCCACAATTACAGAATAACCATGGGGTATTTCAGGAGTGTATTAAAGGTCATATGGTCATTAATGTCTAATAAGTGGGTCAATGCAAAATGAAACGGGTTTTCACGCATTTCAAGAATTAATAGATATTTGAAACCTTAAAAATAGACTCACTTAATTAACTGGGTATTTTATTAAGATAAAATTCATTTAAATCTTTTAAAAATCATATAAAAATATTTTCTATGGTTTGGTACCCTTGATTTAACCTTTTGAACCCAATTTGACCTAAAACAGAGTCACATATAGAAAACTGCCCTAATTTGGGTTTTTACATAAATTACCTATTCAAACTTGGTCAAAACCTAAATCTGATTTCACCATTAAATTTCTTGGGTCCAAATTAGGTTTGTACCAAAATTTGGGGCCAATCTGAGATTATTTCGATCTAGTTTGCATTTTGGTCCAAGTCTAACTCTTATTATCTCAAATAGCCCCTCAGCTTTTAAAATCCTTACAAAATACTCCCTAACTTCTTCATCTTCTTTGCAAATTAGTCATTGTTGCCATTGGAGGTAAACCGACCTCTAGGCGAGCTTTGACGAGGCTAAATCCTACTCTAATGGCAATCAAATCCCACCAAATTTGGTGGGATTGATGTTCACACCTGGACAAACCTATTGGGACAGATCCTAACTCCTAAAATCCTTTGATTCGGGCGTGCGAACGCACTAAATCAATGGGTGCTTCTTGATTTCCTAAAGAGTAAATCAAAGCTCTTTCCTGATCTAGAGCCCTTTTTGGAGCTCTATTTAAGCCCTAGAACTCTTGCCTTACCTCCTTAGCAAGTTTTGGCGAGAGAATCCTCTTCCTCCTCCCTCTCCTGCCACGGAAAACTCTTGCTTCGGCAACCTCTCTCCGTCCTCCTCTTCCAATCGTCCAACCATCAAATTGGACGGTTGACCATCTTCTTCTCTTCATCGCAGTCGTCGCTAGCCAAAGCATGACTGCCATCTTTGCCTCTTGCTTCGTCGCTGCCTCGCTGTCCTCTTCTCCTTCTCCAGCTTTGGTCAAGCCATGACTGGTGCTCTCTGTCCCTCTACCTCTCCTCAAATCTCCTCTACTTCCTCTCCTCCTCTACATCATTTCCTCTCCACTTGCGCATTGATTCAAACACTGCTCCGCCTTCCACGCCGTCATCTTCCACCACTCCGGCCGAGCTCCGGAAAAGCCTCCCACACACCACAATCCACCAAACTCCATACCACCACTTCCAGAAGCTTCACCTCGACTCCACCTACAAAAGCCCTAAACCTATGTAAGGTTTTACCCACTGCATCTCACCCCCGAACACCACCACCTACGCACCACCTTCCTAAGGTCGTCAGACCACCACAGGCAATTTCATGCCACACCACTACCACCACTGTACTCATCAATGTCCAGCAATCCTTCTGAGCTGCTATGATGTGGTTGAAAGACTGTATTCTCTATTTCAGGTGCTTCACCGGACCTCCGCCGCCGCCTTGACTCCACCGACCTCGTCCATAGTCCTCCAACCATGTTCTTCCCTACAAGCATCTCCTGAAGGAGCAGGCAATTCCCAGGTGTCCTCCAAGGCACCCAATTGCGGCAGCCAGTGACTCTTTTACCATCAATTGGAAGCCCTTTTTGCTGCTGCTTCACGCGAAGAAAGTTGTGGGAATTAGTCCCACATCGGATAGCGAAGATGCGCCCACAACACATAAGATGAATTTGTGCCTCTATCTTATCATCTCCGAGAGCACCGGGGTGAGGTCCCACTCACACGTTCCATGCATGTGCCCTCACCTGTGCTTATGCCACGCGGTTCTAGGCTCTAATCCGATTACTCGGCTACTCGAGTCCGGTCTGGTCTGCTTGTTCTGAGAGAGAAAAGAAGAAATAGAGAGAGAAGGGGGGGTTTTCCCTTCACACTTCTACTCTCTGTACTTAGTCTCTGAGAGGACCTTCATGCCTCTATTGGTGTTGTACTGTGTGCCTCTCCCTTGAGGCTTGAAGGAAAGAAGAGGCCTTTACCTCTATGCCTCTGCTGGTGCTCAATTCTGCTGGTTCTAAACACTGTTGGGATATTTGATTGTTGTGACCTAGTTGATTCGGCTCACTGTTCATATATTTAAATAAATTGTGAATTTTAAACTCAAAGGGTAATTTGGTGATTTAAATCACCATTTTACCATAATTTTTCGCTTTATATATCATTCTAGATTATTCTTCTAATCTTAATTGCTTGTATTTCACATAGAATTGTGATTTTGAGATTGATTTGCTACTTGCTCTCTACATTCGACCTCGGATTTCCATTTGAGCATAAATTCTATTTGTTTTTGCATTTTATCAGCTATACTACAACGTATCATTTTTAAAACCCTAATTCAGAGCGATAAACAATAAGGTGTGGAATGACATTTCTATCCCTGTAGTTGTTGGTTTGAAAGTTAGTTAATTATTAATGGTAGTTTCCTCTAATATGATAATTATAATTTATTATTTTGAACAGATATTTTATTTGATATAAGAAGTTTTATTTGTTTTAATTATAATTAAAATTATATTAACTAAAATGAGTTATCACTATATATAACTTAACAAATAATATTTTATTAACTACATAGTATTAATTTATTTAAACTAATTTTCATTTTAAGTGCAATTAAGGTCACAGTAGAGATGGCAATAACATACGATATTTTTATTTTTACTTGATAGATTATTGATTATTAACAACATATAATATTTTTTCTTAAAGTAATTATGCATATAATTTATACTTAGTTTACATTAATTAAATAGGCATGGTTGTATGCATAACTTGATAGGCAAAGAAGGAAAACACAATTATCAAGATATTTCAATAACTTAGTACTTTATAGTATACAATAAGATCAACCACTAATTATACAATCGTTTAGTACATGATAACAAATATAACATTGACATCTACTGCAAGTACAGAAACTTATACAATCTTCTTTCAATACATGGATAAGTTACAAATGATAATGTTACAATTGATTCATGCTTTGATGAGGAACGACAAGATGTCATCAATGTTGTATTGAATATTTGTTGATGTCCTTGCTTCTTTACTTGAGACTTAGTTTAGATAGGAAAATAGTACTCGATTAATGGTTCTTCAACTCATTCCCAAATGTTGGATATTACAGAGCCCGTAATCATAAAATAAGCTACAATCAAAAGAAACCTATGACAACAATGAAAAAATTAAAGTAGACATTGTCAAGGTAGGTAAACAAGTAAGATTCCGAAATATGAACTAAACTGCACTTCAATACATCGTTGAGTATGATTGCCTCCATGATATTCTTGCCATATTGCATGTGCAATCTGATCACAAATGGCACGTCCACGTCTGATGTCAGTTGGTCATATGACATTGTCACATTCAAAGGGAGTATATCCAGGAGCGGTATCCCCTGGATTTGGCCTTTCATTAAGGTTGGGTTGCTGTAGGTTTTTATTGTAGTATTCATCTCTACCTAACCTTTGGAGTAGGAAGTTGTACAATACAACAAGCAACAACAGCATCTGCCTGCACGAATTCATCATAGAAAGATAGATTAGCTAAACATTGGAAACACTTCTTCCAAAGGCACACTCGACACAATTATGAATCTTCGCGTGACAATGATTGAATAGATGTTTGTAAGATTTATACCGATTACGTTTTTTCCTAGCATTGAATTCAAGAATATGGTAGGTAACTCCTCTATACAGTGCTAGATACTTATCTGTGTTGGCATATCCACAGTCAACAAGGTATTGACATACAGGGGGCACCTTGAATCCATGCCTGGACATGGCATCCCTCAGTACTTTCATATCTGCTATAGAACCCTCCCATCCGCTCAACATGAAGAGGAATGATAGGTCTATGACACCGTGCACATGACATTTTGTGACATCCACTGGTGTCTATTACGATATTGAGCTTGGAGCTCACGAGGAACTGTGCATTCAATGTGTGACCCATCGATTGTATCGACAACATTCTGCATATAAGCGAGACGTTATGAAATAATCAAACAAAATGAGGAATAACTTTTGATAAGTTCACATGGGGAGATATCGACCCAAAAGTGAGGCCATTTGTATGCATTGTCTCTAATTTTATCTGGTATTGGTGTGTTCTCATTGGGCATGACTATGAATTCCTCACGCAACTTCAGGACCTTGTTTAGAGCTTTCTTATTACACCGACTGATCGTTTTAGATGAGTGCTGGAAACGCTCTTGCATCTCCCTATTCGTCACTCCATGGCCGACACCATAGAGAAAACTTTCAAGCATTTCCATTGTTGCCATGTTCCGTGTCGGTTTTAATCCACTTTTGATTTCCAGCAATTGTTTTAGGCTGAAGAAGTCTTCTGCAGGCATTCGAAACATGTTCTGCGGACGATCTCGATGTCCCTCAAGGACTTCCTTGACCCATGAATAACCAGACAATGAAAAGGTGTGCTTCGGTTGCCGCAGGACTGGAGTTACTGCTAGCTCTTCATCATCCATGATAACACTAAACAGCTCCATCCTAGTTTCGAACATGTATTGCATCATTATGTTATTCAACACATTGGAAATCGAATTTGACATCTACAATAGTGTGATTTAAAATTCAGTACACAATTTATTTTACAAACGGAAAGTGAGAAAACAAGTTCAACTGCATTGATATCAAGATAGCATCACCCCAAACTACCTTCATTACTCCAACCATATTGCAACATAAAATGGAAAATTGAAATAAAGATAGTACCCCTGACACATCATTACCTAACAAAAACTACGCAATGAACTTCTATAATTAGTAACCCCCCTTGCAGGACTACATGGAGGAAATTGAAGAAAAGACCCCTATCACCATCTTTGAAAGCACAGAATATATCCCTAAAGTTTGGGTCCTTGAACTTCATCATGAATTTTGCCAATTCCATCCCCTTTAATGAAGGAGCAAGACTCTGTAGGGCTTCCATGCAATCATTTATGTCCTCCCTCTCATGACACCTAGATGCAGTCCTCTCCTGGAATGTTAACTGCCTCTCCATGAGGTCCTTGATCTGTAATGAAGTCAGGCTAACAAGAGGGGTACCTTGCCTGCATCTATGCTTGCTTACCCTTGACTGTGTGGATGAGGAATGCTTGTTGTTGTTTGATGGGGCAGGAGACATGTTACCCCCTCCTTTGTCCATGGTAGGTTGATAGGGACATATGCCATCATCATCAAGGGGCACCGTATTGATGTGAATACCATCATGAGCCATAACTAGCTCAGTTTGATCTGATTAAGTCAATAAAAGCTCTTACATATCCATCAGAAGGTCTTAAGGGCACAAAACATTGATTTGAAAAAAAGATAAGAATACATGGTTATTTCTGCAAATTTACTATTCTATCACAAAAATTGAATAACCACGAATTTTCTCAGGGGTTGAACGAAGGTCAAATGGTCTTAAGAGTCTAACAAGTGGGTTAAAACATACAGAAAAGGATTTTTGCATGTTTCAGGAATTAAATGACATTTAAAACCCTAAAAATAGACCCACTTAATTAAATGAGGTTATGGTTATGATAAAATTCACCTAAACCCTCTAAAAGTCATATAAAAATGTTCTCTAAGGTTTGGTACCTTCAATTTGACTATTGGAGCCTGTCTTGACCTAAAACAAAGTCTAAGATAGACATTTGCCCTAATTTAGGTAATTATGCAAATTACCCAGTCAAACTAGGTCAAAACTAAAATCCAACTTCACCATTGGATTTCTCAAGTCCAAATTAGGTTTGTATCAAAATTTAGGCCCAATTTGAGATTGTCTTGACTAAATTTGCAATTTGGTCTTATCTGACTCTTTTATTCACACACATGCCCTAACTTTTGAATTCTTTACAAAAAGGTCCCTATATTTATCATCATTTTATTCAACTAGGTCCCTGATGCCCAGAAATCCTAATCCTACAACTTCGGCGAGCTTGATTTGGCATTTTCTCCCTGATTCCTTGATGAATCCCTCTTAGATTTGAAAGGGAAGTTCGTCAAGGAATTCCCTTCCTTTTGAGCCAGATCCTAAGCCCTACAACCTTCTAAATCTCTCATGCGAACGCATGAAAGATTCAAGTATATTTCAAGCTTCCATCTGCGGTGAACATTCCAAGCTTGGGAAGCTTGCTTCCCAAGCTCAAATCACCCTCCAGAGGCCTATAAAAGAAGCCCCAGTGCATACCATCAAGCCCACGCTCGAATTCGACCGGAATAACCCCAAATTATTCTCTTCTCCTGCCGAAGTGCTCGTCAACATCCGGCAACCTCCTCTGTCTTCATTCCTTGTCCGTTCACAATACTGGCGACGGATTTGTCTCCCTCAGCTTCCTCCACGTCGCGCAATACCGACCGACGCCTCTATCTCCTTCGTCCTCGCCGTCCAACCCCCACTGGAGTCACCTTCTTCCCCAGCGTCGACGACACCGCAACCGATGTCGCCTCTGCTCCCCATCGTCCGCCAACTACCTAGATAAGTTCCGTAACTCCTCTACTTCATTCACACACCAACCACACTCCATTTCGACCACCATCTCACTCGCATGCTCCTCGTCATCCACCTCGTCGGCATTCTTCATTCACACGGCCACTACGCTCCACCAAATTGGCCACCGTTCATCCCTACACCTCCGCCTCGACCCAAGGGGCAAAAGCCCTTTATCTATTTCATTGATTGCTCCTTCAAGCAGACCCCCGAACACCCCACCTTTGCACGGCCATCTCCGTCACCGCACGACCACCTCACGCACCCTCTCTCCATGTTACACCCACCACAATACTTGCCATCCCCCGACGATACTGCTCAGCCATCGAACGTGGCCGCGAGGCCCTTTTTCTTGAGTTTCAGGTTTCAGGTTCCGCACCATTACTGTAGAGCTTCGAAGGAAGCTTGAAGCTCTCTTCGGCACCTGCAGCTCCAGGCGACACCTCCAAGTGACGCGACTACGTCCCAGGAACCATTTCAGGTCTTCAATTGAGGCCTCCATCACCTGCAGCCATCCAATTGAGTGGATGCATCTTCACTACAACGCAAGAATAGAAGAACGGGGACTTTAGTCCCACATTGGGCGCGACAGAACTCCAAATAGTGCATAAATTGATTTTGTGTTGTAGGCTTATCGCCTTAGACACAAGAGGGTGAGCTCCTCGCTCACTCGACACTGCCTCACCAGTGATACTACTCACACGGGCCTGGCACTGACCCGACCTGCCAAACCCACACACACCTTGGCGGCGACCCACGCCCGTAGCTCTGGTCCCAAGTACGCTTCGATCCGAATCCGATTGCCCAAGGCTCTGGGAGAGCAGAACCCAGAGAGAGAAAGAGAGAGAGCGCGTGGGGTAGGGGAGGGTTTTGCTTCAGAGGGTACTTAACACTTAGCAAAAATCAAGCTTCCCCCCTGGTGCATGAAGAGAAGGAAGAAGAAGAGAAGCCATAGAAGAGAAAGAAGAAGAAGAGAAGAGGCTGAGGAGGGAGAGAAGGCTATACAGTGTAGCTCGAGATGGATAAGTGATGAATCCATTTTAATGGATTTGTATTACGCCTAAGAAACTTTAATCTTACCTTTTAGGTGTGTTAATAACTACAATTAAGTTGTAGAATATTTGTATGCATCATGATTTAAGTTTATAGCATTCTATAACTTAATATGTAATTATTTTGTTATTTTTATGTGCAGGAATGATATTTAGAAAGAACAAGGGTTGGGGAGTAAATTTCCCCAACAACCAGCGGCATCTTTTCCCTTTCCTCCGGCCAGCCGTAACTCTCCCCTCAATGCCCGCCAAAGGGATTTTGAAAATCCCTTAACTTACGCACGCGGGGAGAGAGGAGTTAAAGAGGAGGTGGAGAAAGGAGAGGAGGATCGGCATCTTTCCCCCCTACAAGGATCTCCTCGCTCCTCTCCACCATGATCTCTACCTACACTGTGGATCCAGCATGCACCATGGCTTGAGCGAGCTACACCGTCATCTTTCCCCTGCCACGGTGTATGCAGTGACAGTGCGCACACCACCCACAGCGCCATCCACCAGCCCGCACCAAGCGCCCTGTAGGCGCCCTTCTCCAGTGCCCGCAGGCGCTCGCTACCACCTTAGGCGCTTCCTTGTTCCAACGCCTAGCACTCTTCGCAGGCTCCCGCACAACACCTCTCCGCAGCCTGCAAGGCCGCACCCTCACCCGCGCCCTTGCAGGCGCTCGCAGGCACTGCACTGCACCACCCTCACCACTAGGCATTGCACTCCAAGCACCACCAGTGCTTCCCTTCAACGCAGCAGGCATTGTGTCTACCCTTGCCAGGCCGTGCCCGCAGGTGCACGCCTTACTCCAGCGCTAACGCCACTCCAGCACCCGCGCCCCTGCAAGCTCTTGCAGGTGTCCGCCTGCCTTCACCCTGCCAGGCTGCGCACACCTCCGCACGTCCCTCTCAAGCAGCGCCTTCACAACAGACAGCCTCCTCCAGCGTTCTTCTCCTCCGTCGACCGGCCACCTCCGGCCATCTTTGTCAACGCCGCAACCTCCATCGGATTGGCCTCGTCTTCGCCAACCTCCCTTGCATGTGAAAGCCTCGCCGGTGCTCTCTCTCTCTCTCACGAGGAGGAGAGAGAGCAAATGCTTTATTTTACATTCCATTAAAAATTACATCTAATGCCATTTCCACCAGAAATTAATTTTTGATTTATTATTATTTTATTGTGGCAAAATTGCGCATGCACACTCATATGTTCTGATAATTGCACGTTATTGTTATTCACCTATTTCAAGATTAGTTTTGGGCTTAACTTGTGCATCAATTTTCTCTCGTATATGTCAATTGAAAATTACATAAAATCATCATATATTTATTGAAGATTTCAGTGAGGGAAAACTGCACATATACCCTTATCTTTTTGAGTTATTGTGAATCTTCTTTCCATCACATTTTATGTCGGATTTGACTAGGGAGTTCGCACTTAACCGAAAGAATATAAAATAATAGAGAGTTTATTGCATAATTGCCTCCTTGTGGACACGACCCGCTCTTCTGTGAGTGGTTATTTTTATCGTTGATTAGTCGATTTTTCCACCACTTAAATACTACAACGCAAAATGGAAAATCGACTCATCAAATTGGCACCGTTGCCGGGGAGGCAACAGACGTAATAGATTTACTTCATTGCTTTTGAATATTCTGAGTTGTGAAATTATTTGATCAATTTTTTTACTGTGCAAGGAAGCTGACGAGGCGACGAGGCGCAGCAGAGCGACGACATTGAACCTGAATGACGCGCACGGCGAAGACGATCTTTTTGGTGGACCTTGACGCTACTTAGAGGCCAGAAATAGGAACACGTGGGCCTTGATCCCACTCACATAGGCTTACGGAGAAGCCTATTTCTGATTTAGTCAATAGATCTTAGTTAGATTTAGTTTAGATAGACATTAGAATTTAATTTCTATCTTTTGGACCCTTATTGGGTATTTTTGGGAATTTGTTCCCAGTGCCACTTTATTTCTTATCGCTCTTGTATGAGGGAGCATATTTTCGGGAGTGTGTTCCCATTTATTTAGATTATAGGATTATTTAAACTATTTGAACTGAATTTCGGTTAGTTAGTTAGATTAGGTCTGTCTGTTATTATTATTAAAAGAAAAAAAATTGAACTGCTTGCTAGAAGCTGCATATCTATAGGACGACCATCTAGGACTGAATGAACAACATCTAGTTTATTTTTATTGCATTGCATTCATACATTGCACGAAGAAAGCTGGAGTAAGGTACGTTTTCTCTTGAGCATCAATTACCTGTCATGCATATGCATTGAACCTAAATCTAAGACCACTAAAGTGCTTGAATCAAATTAATTTAGTGGTCACTTTAAAAATTGGGACTGCTAAGAGGTTGGACTTTAAAATCTGTGACTGAAAATTATGTGCAAAAGGATCTTGTTTGCGAAATTTCAAAAATCAAAACACGATCGTATGTTTGCACACTTGAGACACTGTGCACCTCACACATAAGGTCACTAGATAAATTTCTACCTCTCCTCTTTTGCACCACAAGGGAAGTTAGTCAGAAATCAACAAGCCTATCCACCAAGTTACTTTGGTTCCTCGTGTGTGGGCTCGATTCGAGACTTCCATCCCTTACGAGTAGGTTATAGGCACCAACTAAGGTTGGCCTAGGAAGCGTAATTTTTTTTGCAAAACTTGTTTGGCCACCAATTGAACATTTAATTCTAAGACCTACAATCTACTAAAAAAACAGATCCTACTGAATTTGCGTTTGCTTTGACAATAGAACTCTCTAGGAAGATTTTGCTTGTATTCTGAATTCTGCTAAATCCTAAAAGAGTTAAAACTGTTTTGCTTAAAGAAATGGATCACCCTTACTCCTATCAGTTAGATTGTCAGAGTCAATACTTCCCATCTTTTAATCAGGATCCCATGCCCCGAGCGTATCCATCCTTTGATGGGTACATTGACAATTCATGGGATCATTCTTATTCTTATCTTGGGAGTACTGACTTGATAACTCCCACTTTTGAGTAGAGCCCAAGAGCGGGATTTCCCAACCCTGAAATCCCTACTTCCATGCAAACACCCAACCCTCCCACCTTTCATGATTTTTCGTATCGAGGTTGGACCGATACCCCTAGGAAACCAGAGCCTGAAATTGACTATTTTCCCCAACCTGATATTAGTAGCCTCTCCTCTTTTATGATAGAAATGCAAAAACAGCAAAAGGAAATAATGGAATCAATGGGAGAGATGTTGAGGAATAGTCAACAGTTAAATGAAGAAATAAGATAACTTAGCTACACGCTTCCGAATAGTCCTGATCCCTACTCATACGATCATGATCATGAAAATAATTCTGAGGAACCTAATGACAATAGGGATCCAATTTTATGTAGCTATCACTTAGACTCTCCCAATGAGACACGGCCACTAGAGGACATCGATCATAGTGATTATCCACCTGAACTATATTGGAGTCAAAAGCAAGGGAAGATGGTACCTTTTGAGGACCTTGACCCCAATGACAGTATTCTCCTTACACCTACTGACCCGGGTCAAGGTTATATTGTTCTTATCACTTCCCCTCTTGATTATTTGGTGGAATCCCATTCTACCTTTAGTGAGCCTACTCCTAACCCTCCACTTAGGGAATCAACACCTACCATTCAATATCCCGAGGATTTAAATGCACCCAATGAAGGTGACCTTAACGGAATGGAGGATGAATTAGATCAATTTTGGTCTCAGGGATATGAATAGTCTATTTCAGAGGATGGGGATACCCCAATAGAGGAACCTAGATTGAAAATCTGGAGTGAACCACAGGGGAATTTTTTATCATTTGAGGATTTACTTCCAGAGGATAGAAATAATATGATTAAATCTAGATTCCTCCTTTCTTTTAAGAGTCATCCTCCATCAAAATAGGAGTTGATATTAGAGGAGGATAAACAAAATAATGAGAAGTCTATGGGAGACTCTCGGGGACAAAACACGTCAATTGAGGATTTATACCCCGAGAACAATAACGAATTCAATGATATAGGCTTCCTCCAAAATATTAAGAATGATCCTCCTTTAGAAATAATTGAGGATACTGATCCAACTCCTAATGAATCATATATACACCCCGATAAATATTTGAGTGAACCAAATGAATCTGGGGATGAGCTGAATGATAATGATTCTTACATTTTGACCCAGCCATCAAAGAGTTGTAATTTGGAGTCTACCCTTGATTCAAACATGACTCCGATCATTAATGCTAGGTAGGATAACGTGAAGTTGTCTACAACTGTTAGGGAGTGTACACAATCTGAATCATTATTGGAATTGGACCTAACACCAACTAAGCCCTTATTGGACTTAACCATTACCTTCCAACACTACAAACAACCCTTATACTCCCTAACTGATCCTTGGCTCAGATCTCTGCTCATGTACATTCTTTCTGGAGAACATATCAGGCCAGTACATCCTCGAGTAGAATGGCGAGTATGGATTGATGCTTGTACTTTTACTCTCGCCATTCAAGGGTTTGAACTAATAATGATTATATCTTTTAAAACCCGTCCTGCTTTGGAGGATTCTTGTTATCCTCCACTTATTCCGTTTCGAGAGGCCTCTTTTCATATTCCCTTTCTTATTCCTAGACCTCCCCAGGTAACCAACGAGATTTTCTGTTTTCATTTCTTCTGGTGAGCATTTGGAATTACATTGCATCATCAGCTCGCTAACATCCGTGGCTACCTATTTTCTAGGCCCGCACTATTATATTTTTAGGGCCTAACCTTTTCTGTTTGGAACCAGACTTACAAGTTCCTTCTAAGTCTGGCTGCTGACAGAAAATGCAGCGCTTGTTGGGAGGCAACCCAGCGGTCAGAATAACACCATCATCAGGTGATTTCTTTCCTTTCTCCTCCTGTTTTAATTTTACAATGGGGACATTGTAGGATTTAGGCATGGGGGAGTGCATTTGCATTTTAGGAAGTATTCATGTATTTAGGTTAGCATAATAATAAAAAAAATAAAAAATAAAATTTCTTGAGCTGAATGGGTTAGCCCCTAGCAAAATACCTTTGTCATTGGAGGTTTTTCTTCCGGAATTATTTCTTAAGTTTAGAATCCAGTACATTTATTTCACATGCACGTAGACTGGGTAATGGATCCTCGAGGAAAACCAATATGCATTTGTAGTCCACTGAACCCTTGGACAGTTCATAGGGAGTCAGGCATACTATCTTCTAGTAGATCCACCTCATATTTGTGAGAAGAAAGTAGAGAGATTATTGGTGCGCTAAGTTTAGTGTAAGGACTCTTAAATTTTGGATAATTAGATGATGATACTTCAGAGTTAGGCGTAGTTTTTACTCTCTGTTCCTATGTGCGTACTTTGTGTGAATTCCTGAGAGTTACCAAATAAGGTAGATACACAGAGATGGAGTCTTAACAAAGCTATGACTATGGTGGATGGTTACGACCGTCCTTCATAGAGTTCTCGGCTGAAGGAGGGTAATAGTGTCAAAGGTCAGAAATATGCATGTCCTATCCATTCCTTCCTAGTGACGAGAATAGGCACTTCCACAAAATAAGCCACACAATATCCTCTTGACCATCATCATCCCGAATAATGCCTCATAAATAAAAGTCTGTGTTGTATTATGTTGATCTATATTAAAAAAAAAAAAGGAAGAGAGAAAAGAAGAAGAAAGAGAAGAAATAGTTATATTACCAAAAAAAAAAGAAAAAAAGAAGAGAGTCCAAGTTTATAATGTAGCACTGTTTCTGAGGCAACAAAACACCTATCGCGTTCCACCAAATATGACCCATACCTATCTTCTAGTATTTCTGATCGCCCAAATACTGGTTGAGGACTCTAACTTAGTTGTAGAGTTATTAGGACTTTAATCGAAATGTGGAGGCCATGTGAGGCCACCAAACAGTGAGTACAATTACTAAATCTAGCGAGATTTGTGATCTCAGAAAGAAAGAAAAGAGTGAGCGCCCAGGAACATCAAGAGAGCACAGTTGTTTAGCCTCTCTCTGAGTTGACTTTTCTACTAGTCTAGAGATCTAGAGTCTGTAGTACTAGACTACATGTAGCACCAGATGAGTGTGTGCCACCAAATACAAATCTATTCAACTCGATATCTCCTACCTAAGCCAAACGTCGGGGTCAAATTATAGATTATCTTCTGCTTTATCCACGAGGGAAGTAGCTGCCTATCTTGACAGAAATATTTGCCAAGGGTGAAGTACGAACTCCCAGTGCGAATTGGCTTTTTCACTTGGATCCGTTACTTAGGCTATTATCACATCACATTTGTCTGGATCTCTAAAGTTTTGAAATAAGAAAAGAAGATATCTTCTGATTACTTCTATTATTTTTTATTTTTGCTAGGGACTAGCAAATCTTAGGCATGGGGGTATTTGATGAATCCATTTTAGTGGATTTGTATTACGCCTAAGTAACTTTAATCTTACCTTTTAGGTGTGTTAATAACTACAATTAAGTTGTAGAATATTTGTATGCATCATGACTTAAGTTTATAACATTCTATAACTTAATATGTAATGATTTTGTTATTTTTATGTATAGGAATGATATTTAGAAAGAACAAGGGTTGGGGAGTAAATTTCCCCAACAACCAGCGGCATCTTTTCCCTTTCCTCCCCTGTTAATAACTACAATTAAGTTGTAGAATATTTATATGCATCATGATTTAAGTTTATAACATTCTATAACTTAATATGTAATGATTTTGTTATTTTTATGTGTAGGAATGATATTTAGAAAGAACAAGGGTTGGGGAGTAAATTTCCCCAACAACCAGCGGCATCTTTTCCCTTTCCTCCAGCTAGCCGTAACTCTCCCCTCAACGCCCGCTGGCCAAAAATAGCAAAGGGATTTTGAAAATCCCTTAACTCACGCACGCGAGGAGAGAGGAGTTAAAGAGGAGGCAGAGAAAGGAGAGGAGGATCGGCATCTTCCCCCCCTGCGAGGATCTCCTCACTCCTCTCCACCATGATCTCTACCTACACTATGGATCCAGCGTGCACCATGGCATGAGCAAGCTTCACCGTCGTCTTTCCCCTGTTGCGGTGTGTGCAGTGACAGTGTGCACACTGCCCACAGCGCCAACCACCAGCCTGCACCAAGCGCCCTGCAGGCGCCCTTCTCCAGCACCCGTAGGCACTCGCTGCCACCTTAGGCGCTTCCTCCTTCCAGCGCCTAGCACTCCCTGCAGGCTCCCACATAGCACCTCTCTGTAGCCTGCAAGGCCGCACCCTCACCTGCGCCCCTGCAGGCGCCCGTAGGTGCTGCACCGCACCACCCTCGCCACTAGGCACCGCACGCCAAGCACCACCAGTGCTTCCCTTCAACGCTGCAGGAGCTGCGTCCGCCCCTGCCAGGCCGCGCTCGCAGGCGCATCCTCCCTTCCAGCGCCTCTCCGCATGCGTGTGCCCTACTCCAGCGTTGACGCCACTCTAGCACCCGCGCCCCTGCAAGCTCTTGCAGGCATCCGCCCGCCTTCACCCTGCTAGGCCGCGCACACCTCCGCATGCCCCTCTCAAGCAGTGCCTTCACAGCAGACAGCCTCCTTCGGTGTTCTTCTCCTCCGTCGACCGGCCACCTCCAGCCATCTCCGTCGATGCCGCAACCTCCATCGGATCGACCTCGTCTTCGCCAACCTCCCTTGCATGTGAAAGCCCGTAGGTGCTCTCTCTCTCTCGTGAGGAGGAGAGAGAGCAAATGCTCTGTTTTACATTCCATTAAAAATTACATCTAATGCCATTGCCACCAGAAATTAATTTTTGATTTATTATTATTTTATTGTGACAAAATTGCGCATGCACACTCATATGTTCTGATAATTTCACGTTATTGTTATTCACCTGTTTCAAGATTAGTTTTGGGCTTAACCTGTGCATCAATTTTCTCTGGTATATATCAATTGAAAATTACGTAAAATCATCATATATTTATTGAAGATTTCAGTGAGGGAAAACTGCACATATACCCTTATCTTTTTGAGTTATTATGAATCTTCTTTTCATCACATTTTATGTTGGATTTGAATAGGGAGTTCGCACTTAATCGAAAGAATATAAAATAATCAAGAGTTTATTGCATAATTGCCTCCCTGTGGACACGACCCGCTCTTCTGTGAGTGGTTATTTTTATCGTTGATTAGTTAATTTTTCCACCACTTAAATACTACAACACAAAGCGGAAATCGACTCGTCAATAAGCCATCTAATTGAACGCTTAACCATCTGATACTTGATTACGAGGCTTTATTTGGTTGATACTGTTGAGATATTTTCTATTATTGTGAGGGGTAATTGGTGATTCAAATCACCATTTTACCCCATTCTTTTTGCACTATTTGATATTTGCTTTCATTTATATATTATTATTGTTTGGAGTTCTATTATAAATTGCTTATATTGTACTTGAATTGCAATCTTGAGAATTATTTTGCTAATTGTTCCCTGTGTTTGACTTCGGACTTCCATTTGAGTATAAATTCTATTTGTTTTTCGTGCTAACTCAATCTATATGGCAACGCATCGATTTTAAAATCCGATTCAGAGCGATAAACATGTATCCTCCTCACCTTGTATGTCATACCCATACTAGACTTGAGAGGGTCCTACTACTCCAGCATAAGCATTGGTTATGGGTGGGGATGATGGTTCCTCTTGTGTACATATTGGCGAATCTAGCATGGGTTATGGGTTCGATATTTGGCATTGCCCCATGCCTCATTCGACTTGAACTAGCAGCCACTCCCCTAGCAAGGTCCCGACCGATCATCGCTTCCATGTCCTTGAAATGAGGGAACGTCTTTCCTTGGAACTTTCGATATTGGTCGTCGTACTATGAGAAATTTAATATAGTTAAGCCATTTCAAAGGCAAGCATTGAATTTGTTGGGAAATTGCTAAAAAATACCTAGATCCAAGCATCGTCATCTGGCGCAATCAAGCAGTGATTTACATAATCTCATCCCCAACCACTCTTGTTCCGAAGGTAGAAGAAATTTTAGAAGTCTTTCTTCAAATTCTTCCATCTGTTGAGTATTTGATCCTTCGAGTAGGAGACACCAATGGTATTGTTGAATTCTTCAACAATACTTTGCCAAGCTGTCTTCGTGAAGGAGCCATTAGCCCATTCACCTGCATCAAATCTGGTACGTTAGATGCTAACAAGGCATGTATCCTTCATAGTTGTCCAATTAGGGAGACGAGGGGAGGCATTTGGCTTAGTTGAAGAGTCAACACCTTTCCTGCGATTTTGGTTGTTGGAGTCCATCCTACACAATAATGTTTGCTTAAAATTAACCACAAAAGGAAACAGAATGGAGCTCCACTCCTACAAAATTGCTAGAAAGAAATTTGGATTGTTACACCTACTCGAACCTATGCTTGTAGATTTACCTTTCTCTAGGATGAAAACAAGCATATCCACCAAACTTTGGATTGCTTATATCGATCATTGTATTGAGAAACATTAATTGTAACCATTGTCTCCAAATTGACAATGTCAAATCAGATCCATATAGACTTTTTCTACCCCTCAACTCTGATGGATTTACATGAGCAACATAACTCGAGGCATTGGAGACCTCCATGTTGGTCCCCTTTATGTTGGTAATAACTTAAACACCTGAAATATTTCAAAGCACCCCAAATTAGGGCAAACCTAGGTCTATATGGATCTACGTCCACCAACTAAACATGCAAAAGAGACAAGCCAAAATCAAGCTCTATAAGCATACTAGGATCGGCTGTGAATAACAACCTTGTAAAAACTTGGGACACATGATAGAATTAGGTGGAAAATTAAACACTCTTCCATAAACCAATAACACAATAGATCCCATAGATCATTATAGACTGCCATAAGGGGAACTGACTTTTGCTGAAAATGGGGAAGAAATTCCCAAAAGAAAAGGATAAGGCTTGGCCCAAGAATTGCAATTAAGTAGTATAGTTATAAGAATTTCTGGTAAGGCTGGATTTAGAAGCCATGCATAAGTCTATCAAAGAATTATTCCAACAAACACATTGGGTTTAACAAGAATTATTCACATAAAACAGAACATCTCAAACTATATCATTAAGAAAAACTATATCAAACACGATCAAACCTCAAACAAGTTAAAGCTTGAAAACATAAATACAATCCAGCATAACGTGGTAAGCATGTCATATGGTATATGGGCATATAACTGGAGATTAATTGGCTTTTTTGTTCCAGACTTGGAAGGGTATGACTAATTAACCTTAAACCTTTGTAGGACTTGGATATTGTGATCTAGAAAGAAGCATCTCCCACATCCAAAATGCTTGCTCTAGAAGTAAGGCAGATTGGCCTTATAAGCATTGGTTCATATCATTGATCCCAGACTAAGCACCCCAAAGCACTAGCATTGCATGATCTTTTCTCTTTGCTAACCAACTAGCAAGAGTAGGGGAGAATGACAGTGCCTGAAGCTATATATTTGAATCCAATCTTCAATATTATTGTTATTGTTGACTTTCATCTAAAGGGTAGTAGAATTCTATACTTTAAATGGTCAATCATGAATGAGCTGCAGCATATCAAGCAAATGTACACATGCATGAACCAAACAACCACTCTAAATGAAACACAGCAGTTAGTATTTCAAAACATACAGAATAAATAAATGCTACATTACAAGGATTCCAAACGAGGGCACCCCTCCCCCATAATAAGCACAATAGTTTGGTAATGATTTCTTTGTTCTTTGCCTCCATCATTAAAATTGACCAAAATTACATCGTTACCAAAGTCAATCTCCTATTATGGATCCATTAGAAAGCATGGCTATTAGAAATCTATATCCTCTATGTTTTTTTTTTCCCACTCAAACAGAGGATCTATTTGACTGATATTTTTGTACAACGATTGATTGGGTTTTGCAGAAAGTTTCAGATCAGTGGGATAGGGAAACTTCGATTCTTTTTCCTTTTCTTTTTCTTATGTTTTTTTATTATGGAAACTTGCATTTGAGTAGAAGGAATGGTTGTATTTCAAGCCCCAACCATTCCAAGATTAAAAAGAGACCACCAGGCATCCCCTATGCCGCACATCCCCCCTATGGTTTATCTTTTTATCCATTCAAACAAAGCATCCATCCCCATCCATTAAACCACAAAGCACAACATGGTTTCGAGAGAAAGAGTACCTCCCAGCTGAAGGCAACACGCTCAAGGCAAACAACACCACCAGTTGAGGCCCTTCCCAATGGAAAAAGACTAAAATTTTTGGCCAAAGAGGGAAGCTCATAAAGTTAAAAAATTAAAATAAGAATAAAACCTACCCGATCAAACAAGATGAATACTTGGAAGATGAGAGCTTCCTTTAGCCCCAATTGTTGGTGCAAGGGCACCATGATCGTTAATTTTGATGATAACAAAACACTTGCAATTTAACATCTGCATTGAGTTTATGAGTTTCAGGAAGTTGCAAATGGATACAAGTGTGAAGGAGTTCAAGCTTGCCTCTATGACAGATTGGAGGAGCTTGATGGAGGAGAAGGAGCTTCGCTTGGAGAGAGAATTTAAAGAAAGGAGAAGAAGAATAGGATAGATGTTTTTCTTGTCTTGTATTTTTGTCTTTATATTCTTTGCTCTTTATTTTTGTCTAGATGATTGTTAAAGAGCCTTAAAGTATCTAAACAGTACTCCTAGGAACACATACTCTAACCTAGAATACTTAGGCTTTTAGTAGAGAACTTAGAAAGCCAAAATAGGCATTAGACAGCCTGATCAGACGTCCAATATGAAAATCAGATGTCTGATCTTAGACTTTAAGACGTTCGACTGTTTGATCAGATGTCCAAAACACTTAGGCTAGAGAACTGTAATGACCCAATTCCCGAGTCCCTATGAGACACGAGAACCGGACTGACTCGACTAATCCCAAGACCTAGTCATCCAACTAGGGAGTAACCAAAAGAGCAGTAAAATAAACCACATTCAGCATGAATATAACTAACAGTAAGAAAATACAGCAGTAAGGAAAGAAACCACTACAGTATATACCACCACAACTATAGAACAACATTCATAACATAATATGAACTGCAGGTAAAGAAAAGTACAGCGGTAACAAGAACTACTCACTACAGTGAAACAAAAAGAGGTACAAGAGAACAGTGGTAACTCTACTGAACCCTACTCGGCCCAGCGTCCTCTAAAGCCGCTGACCCTGGCTGCTCAACACCTAGTCCTGAAAGGTAACGAGTGTAACACGTCAGCAAAACGCTGAGTAGAGTGGCAGCTAAACTAAAGAAACAGTAAAGTGTACAGTAGCTGTTTTAATTTTCTTTCTTCCTTTATTTACGTCTTTCTATTGTTTCAAAATTTATCTATTTCTCAGATCCTTCACTTGATCTCGAATGTTCCTCGTGGGAACGATCTTGATTGCAGTCTTTTCCAAAAAGTAGAAGTAGCACGTGGTGCTCTCCTGGCCGGGAGAGTCCCCCGTGGTGATCCTACTCTCAGTCAACCACCCCAAGGTCACGGATAGGCGTAACAGTGACTACGGCACGCGCGATAAACGCACAGGTAGCTAACCCGCACTGGCACGCGGTCAGTCATTTCCGTTAACGGGTGCGCCCAAAGCATAGCACGGAACCAGTATAGGGCAGAGCCCTCTCAGTAACAGGGGTCCAACCCCTCCACAGTAACCAAACAGGGGCCTTGCCCCTCCACAGTCTGCGCACCCTCGCCTGACTACCCTGGTTTGCCTCAGCGGGCCTAACAAGTCGGTGTAGGAGGCTAGCAGAACCCCGGGGCCGGTGGGGTAGCTAGTACCTCCCTACACTAGTAGCTCTCCTCAGTACTACGTACACGAGGGCCAGCAAGTCGGTACCAAGTGGCCAGACCTAACCTCGGGTCCCTGGGGCGGCTGGCTCCGCTCTGCACTAAACAGGGGGACAGTCGCTCTCCTTGGTACTCCGTACTCAAGGGCCAGCTCACTTCCCCAATTCTATTCCATTCACCTTCAAGGAGTTCTACTCCTAATTCCCCGTAGGGTTCCAGCTCTTTTAACTCAGCACATTCAGGTTTCACCTTTCCAGTTTCACGTTCATACAATCCATGTTCTCAATCACGTGTATTTATTTATAACAGGCAGCTGTTAAACAAATTTACAGGTAGCGATTATTTCCTTTCCACATTTTCCAAGACTGTAGTATTCATATATGCCACTAGTTTTCCCATCCTAGTTTTCCCATCCTAGGATTCATGCCATATCCTAGGATTCATGCCATATCCTAGGATCTATCATACAATCTAGTTTTTCCAGCCCTAGGATTCATGCAACACCCTAGGATCTACCATTCATTCTAGTTTCTCATTCCTAGGATTCATGCAACACCCTAGGTTCTATTTATGGTTCCATAATTTAACAGATTATACTAATAAACTTAAAAACCATTCTACCGGTTACAACAGGCGTACTGGGGGCGTGGTCGGGAATCCTGCGTACCTCCGCAACCCCCGAGACTGTAACGGAACGGGGTCCTATCACAAGGATCAAATATAAGGAGTTTCTCAAAACAGTATCCAACTACTGTAGACGGGTAGAGGATTTAATTCCGAAAAGCACGCAACTCGAAACGTGGAAAATAAACTCCGAACGGGCCCTAAACAGGTTGAAAACGACGAACAGTGCAAAATCAGACGTCTGGAACCTCTTCCAGACGTCTTAAAAAGTGGATTAGAGGTTACCTTTGCTCTGCGTGGTCTCTCAGACGTCCAGAAGCCTGCGGGGGCATCTGGCCTAGTTCCCAGACATCCGATGGTCACCCAGGACGTCTGGAAGTCGCTCCCGTTGTCTGGCACCACTGCCAGACGTCTGATTCGCGTTGGATGTGAATCTCAGAACTTGCGCATACCCATTCCTCGTGCTCAGTACGGACGGTCGAAGGAAAGAAGGTACAAAAATAACTTACTTACCAGACGTCTGGACAGTCCTCCAGACGTCTTCTCCGTCATCTGGTTGGAAGCCCAGACGTCTGATTCTGGAAAAATTTCCAAAACCAGGGCGCGACTCGCCCTCCGCTCGCGACGCTCGGTCGCGCCGCGTCTCGTCCGCCTGCTGCTCGAGCTGTAGCAGGCCTCCAGCGTCACTCCGTGCCCGCTGCACCCCCGCCGGCTGGCTCCCACTGCCCCGGCAGGCTCGAGCCCTCACGGCCGACGCCTCCTCCCTCCCGCAGCACCTCCTCCCGCACTCACCGCGGTTGTCGCGACCGCCGCTCGCTCACGCTCGCACTCGCGCACCGGCTGGAAGGAGAAGAGGAAGGGAGCGGAGGTGATGAGAGTGAGGGAGAGGGCGTGGCTTTTTAAAGCCATGCGGGGAGAGAGAGAGAGCAAGACGAAGGGGGCAGCGCCTGCGGAGGAGAGGGAAAAAGAGCATCTGCAGGTCTGCGCGCACAGGTGCGCAGACGAAACTGCGCGTGTCGCCGAAACCGAATCCCAGACGTCTGGAAGGGGTTCTAGATGTCTGGTCCGACGTCTGGGCCACCTCCCAGACGTCTTAAAAGACGTCTGAAGCCGCGCGTTCATAACAAGAACCACTCTCTGTCTGCCTATTTCAGACGATTAGCCCTTAGTCTAGATGTCTTAGAAGACGTCTAATGAACTTGCTAGACATCCAACTAGAGAACCGTTGGCTTTATCAGACTAATTGTTAAGGATTAGCCTTTAATTTGACCTACATACACTTTCAGATGTCCGTAGTGATCCTTAGACATCTGATAAATAGATGTTAGGCTTAATCTATCCCCAAATCACTTTTGTCAGTGATTATAGCCGTTTGAGCCTCGGAAAATCCATTCCCATAATGATTTGTGTTTCAAGACGTCCAGACTTTGTGTCAGACATTCGACCTCTCGTTTGACTAACAAGACTTAGAACCCTATTTAGGTTTGGACAAAAACATGAAGGAAATTCGTCTAGAATTAGACGTCTGACCTTAAGTCCAGATATCTTAAAAGTAAACTTTATACGTCTGTTCTGATTTAACATCGTCCAATTGATCCATCCTTCTAGCTTAGACGTTCGACCATAAAATTAGACGATGACCTAGACGTCTGATAACCTTGTCAGAGTCATAAATAGCCCTAATTTCGGCCTGCTTTACCTTGGGATAATTCCCAATGGCTAGAAAAGCCTTCCAACGGCTAGAAGAGGCTTTTAAACCCTTCTTAGGACCTCTATAAATAGAGGAACAACCTTCCTAAGCTAAGACACACCTAAGAATACTGCTTCCATACCTTTGTGTCCAAAGGAAGAGTTTATCAAGTGCCAGAAGTGCCATTGCTCTCTCGTCTACACAATCTTCATTTGAGAGCATCGATCCACTGCTCACTTTACTTCCATCTCAGGGAAGTACCAGTTGTCTATAGAAGCTAAGTTTAAGATATCTACTTTGTGGCTCTATATGCTCTTATTGTTATTTTTCTTTGTTCTTGGTTGGGTATTCTCTTTACGAATTCCCATCTCCTTTGTGGGACAAAGTACTTCTCATGAAGAGGAGGGGTTTGAGGTATACTACTCTCGTATAAAGTAATATTGTTGTAAGAGGTTGTATTACTCTCATTTAAGTAGTACATCAGTGGATTTGATTGACTTGGTCGATCGGGAAATCTTAAACCGAGAGGTTTAGGTGGTGATTTTTACTCGAGTTTGGGTTGCCACCTAAAAATCATTGTGTAGTTATGTGATTGCAAATTATTGTGAGATTGTTATTATATTTTTGCATTTTATTTTATATTACGCAAATCTCACCCCTCTGTTAGAAACCTACACCCATTATATAGTGATGCCACCAACAGTCCTTCCCAACAAGTAGATGAGCCCCAACCACCTAGTGAACGAGCATTGACGATGGTGACCTCGATGGGAAGTCCAACAATGGCTCGAAAAGACCATTGCATTGGACATGGTGCTCGAGAAGTGTTGAGGGAGAGTTGAGGGGCATAAGAAGACCATCGTGGGGTGCTTAGGAACGCTTGAGGGGGAGGTGGCAGTCGTCGGGAAGGCCATCATGTGGTGCTTGGGAAGGGTTGAGGGAGATGTGAGGGACCTCGAGAAGGCCATCACGAGGTGCTCGAGAAGAGTTGAGGGAGAGGTGAGGGACATGGTGCTCAGGAAGGCCATCACGTGGTGTTTGGGAAGTGTTGACTGAGAGGTGAGGGGCATGGTCGTTGGGAAGGGTTGAAGGAGAGGAGAGGACAAAGTTGGGTTTCCCTTCTGACACATATACTTACAAACAGGATAGGTTAACCCATAAAAAATGAGAGATAACCCACAAAATACCTTATCCCACCTCTAGAATAATTTTTTCCAGATTAAATACTCTTAACCTGAATTAAAATATCCTGTACACCATACCAAGTTAACTTTCATTTTAATGGATTATCCCTTCCTAAACTAAGCCTCAGCCATCGCAACTGACCCTTCCTCCTCATCCTCGCATCGTCCGACCTTTGGCGTCCTCCGTCGTCCTCATCATCCGCGAGCATCGGCCATCATCATTCGCTATCGTTCATCGTCCACGACCATCGTCGATCGTCCCCCATCGTTCATCATCATCGCCATCGCCGATCGCTTCATCCATCACGGTCAACGACGGTAATTGTCTTCCTCCTTCTCCTCTCCCGACCTCACCCTGTACTTCGTCCTCCTTTCTGCCAAACCAAACCCCTGCTTTGCCCCGCACTGCTTATTTCTCCCCCACGAGTCCCACCACTCCCTTTTTCTCCCCTGTTCCAACCCTGTTTCCTCCCTTATCAACCTTCTCTCTCTCTATATATATAGGAGGGAGGATTTCGTCATATTTCGATTGTTGGGTCTTACCTAAATGATCAAATGGACGTGTCTTAGGTAGGTAGTTGTAGGGGGGAAGGGGGAGGTCCTGTCGTCATTTCTTGGGGCAGCAACGATGGCTTCGCCGAACAGGTACTGGCCGAGCATGTTCAAGTCGAGGCACTGCAACGCCCACCACCTCCGGTGGCAGCACGACGTCAACCCATTTGGCCTCCTCTCTGGCTCCTGCCATATAACAGGTAGGTTTGCCGATCCTTTGGGTGTTGCGTGCGAGGTGCACGATGAAATGACCCCATGTCTCTGTGTGTGCAGAAGAGAGGGTGCCGGAGCCGGAGACGGAGCCGAAGCCGAGGTGGAACCTGAAGCCCGAGCAGATAAGGATCCTGGAGGCCATCTTCAACTCCGGGATGGTCAACCCTCCTAGGGACGAGATCAGGAGAATTCGAGCTCAGATCCAAGAATACCGTCAGGTATTTCGTTGATATATAGGGTTAGATATCCAAGGATAATGCATGATACCATGGCATATCTGTAACATAACCAAACATACATCTACATATATTTATCCAACACGATGGAAATGGGTGCAAGTTCCTCAGCACCTCCCCAACTCCAAACCTCACCCACCTCACAGTACCGACCCACGGCCTCCCCCACTTCACCAGTAGGATGTAAATTTAATGAGATTAGAGAATGTTCCAAGGAGATTAGAAATGCTAATGCGGCACTGATAGATCAATTATTGCTTAAAGAATCCCTATTGGTGATTAACAATGTCAACCCTGCAATCTTGAGCAAGAAGGTTTGGACGACCTTCCTATTCCTTTGTATTGGCAAGAGCGGTTTGGTTTGCTGTTGCAAGATGAGACGGAGGCTTGATTACTCTCTGAATTTGGATGATATAGGTCATGACAGACAAGAACAGAGTTCTAAATTCCAAAACTATATTTCACATTAAGGCTGCTTGGTGAGATTTGATTGCATGTTTTAAGTTTTTCTGGCATCAGTCCATTTGCAACTGGAATAGAGAAAATATGATGATGCAATTTTATGATTATGCTTATTCCTTGAAATGGATTCCAACAAAGGCCTAGTAGTTAACTCTTTGTAGGCAGAATCATTCTTGACGAGATCAGAGCAATTCAACAACTTAGGTGTTAGTTGATGCAGCCACTAAGGATATACTTACTCTTTTGCTGCTCCAGTCACTTTTTTTTTTCATTTCTCTTGGTAAATCTTTATTAGCTTGGCCTGGCTCACATGACCCTGTTTGGCACTACTCCAACCATAAATACAATGCACCCTGTATACATGCCCCTCTTCCTCCTCCTTTCCCAACCTCACCCCATGCTTCCTCCTTCTCCTTTCCCGACCTCACCCCATGCTTCCTCCTCCTCTTTGCCAATCCAAACCCCTGCTTCACCCCGCACTGCAGCATACCTCCGACGACCTCATCTTCTATCCTCAGCACCTCCCCACATCCAAACCTCACCTACCTCACATCACCGACCCACTGCCTCATCTTCTATCCTCCCCCACTTCACCAGTAGGGTGTAAATTTTTTACTAGCATCAGGGATACCAATATTATTTATTTCTTTACATTGTTTTGATATTTTATCTTTTCCTTTAAATTATTTAATCCTTTTGCTCATATCTCAACTACTTGCAGGTGGTAAGAGTTTTGCTTGGGGTTGGGGAGGTGCAAGTGGGACATTCTTCCAAGAGGGCTATTCATCTGGTGGACAGTTGGTGATTATGAAGTCATTTATTAATTTGATATATAAGTTTCTATAGCACTGAATCCCTGCCTAGGTGCACTGACGGTTTCATGACTCTATGTGCCAAGAGTTTCTCACTCTATGATTGAATGAGTAGGAAACTCCAACATTCAGCTCATAACATCAGTGAAAATTATAGGCATGTACACCCTCATGTAAGACTGATAGTTGTAAATAAGCCCTTGAACAGTTGCAACTCTTCATTTACCTCAAGTGGTATTAGAACATACCCTCTAATTTTCATTAGTTTTTCTTTCAAAAGTAATTTTGATAAATTTGTTGATTCTTGGGGGGTTGTATTTTTCTCTGGACTTTTTAAAAGGGTATCTACATATGAGTAAGCATCCACCGGAGGTTTTGCTTCTCAGCCAACAGGCAATTTGTTCATATAGAAGCCACAATAGATGCTTAGGAACCCTAAAAATGAAATCCCTCACAAACTACCTTGACGTAGTTTAACAAGTAATAGGATATCCTTCTGGCACAAAAATTAGTCCAGAATTATTATTTTTCCAACTAAACTAGCCCTAATAAGCATTCAGGAGAATGGCTGGCAATTCCTGTGTGGATGGCAAATAGCAGGTTGATGGTCCATCTTGTGATTCTGTGATTTTGTATTACAAAAGAAAAACCATATATTGAAAAAGAACAGATTTGAGAACCTTTTTTAAATGGTGGTGGTTTGTGGGGGTGGTTATGTAACACAAGCATGGAAGGATTTAACCCGGCTTATGCCCATGTACCACGTCCTAGGGGGAAATCAAAGTTCCTCAAGCTAACTATGAACTCAAATGGTTGCAAGCAAAAGTATAATGTCTTAAAGTTTAGATAGAGGAAAGGCTTTTTGCCATTATAGTGAGATCATTAGACGAGCTCACATCATATTCTGAATGCTTTTGCTTTGCCATAAGTGCTGAGATTCCATGGGCAATGTTGTGTATGTTGATCTTCCAAGGTATATTTATCAGTGGCCCTTAAAACCAAATAATAAACTTTGATAAAATTCCTGCTTATTGAACCTGATATTGACAGATATACATGCAAGTATGTGGAGTTTATCAAACTGATTCACCTACTTGGTTAAACAATCCATTCTAAACCTAAACCATCTGCTCTATTTTGCATCGGGACTTATCTGGACTTTATGCTATAATGATACCTCCATATATCAAATATGCAAATGGTAGAAAGTATATTAAACATTTTGTGTGTGTGTTCTTTTTTTTTTAGGAGAACAAGGTGTTTATTTTAATATGCCCATAATAGGAGATTTGATTTTCGAATAAGCAGCAACTGGTGGCAATGATCTATAGATGCGTAATGGATTGTTCGTAGATGTGAAGTATCCGAAATACAACTTACCCATTACGGTAGCTGATGTGAAGGGACTAGTCTAAGAGTTCCTTTGAAGGTATCGTTTACCCTTTATGACCACATTGGTAATTTGATAGTCAGTCTTTATAGAAGGCACACATCTTCATGATCAATCCACTCTATGGCAGCTTGCCAAATCCAACATGGTCTATCATGTTATTCTGGATGTATAGAAATGTTTTAAGCATCAAAATTGTTGTCATCATGTAGAGGCAAAAGAGGTCTTATGCCAATATTGAGATCCCTTTACATCTCAAAAAGAAGCTCCAACGAGCAGATTTCAGACCTAGGCTGTTGCATATTTTGTTTTTTTCCCTTTATTTTTTTCATTTAAAATAAATGGGATTTGGTTGTGCTCATTTCTCTTTAATAAAATTTATCTGAAAATATATACTACATAAACATTTTTCCATTGCACATAAAAAGGATTTAGAGACAAATCAAGAAAATCTAACCTGTGGGTGCAAATCAGGTGGTTTGCATTCAACCTGTTGACTTTCTCCAAAGTAGGTCTGATTTCTAAAACTACCCAACCCCATGGTGAATTTGGTTTAATAAACAACAAAACTTCATTCCCTGAGTCAAGCGTCCAGTTGTCTGATGCTTATGATTGACTGATGGATCAATTAAGGTTGATCAGTTATGGTTAACCTGAAATATCACCACCAAGATTATTTCTAATCTTATAAATATCCATGTCAACAAAATATCATGTATATCATATCACAAAAATCGACAATGGGTAGGATTACATCTCCAGGCATCGAAAGTAGTTTTATAACACAATCAAGGCCTTTAAATAAGTGAATAACGGATATCTGCATGGAAATGGGAGCTGACAGATATTTAATTGCTGTCAGGATGGTTGTGCCTGCAGATGTACAACACTGAGAAGTCAGTAACCCAAAGATCTAACATGATATTAATCTACATGCATACTTCCACTTATTAAACAATTACTTTACTACACTTCAACTGTTGTTGCACTTATTAAAGATCTAACATGATATTAACCAATTTCTTATGGGTATCCAGCCAATGTATTTCCAAAATCTAAAAACCTTTTTTCCTTGATTGAACTATCTATAAGTGGGTCTTAAACATTTCAATTCCTACAAACCAAGCAATAGGGATCTGTAATTTTTTTCAATTCATTCCATCAAAAAAAGTTATACCAGAAATTACAGATTAGCTCTTCAAAACTCCACCTTGGATTGAATGGAGTAGAAAAAATTCTCAACATAGGGTCTCTCACCTCTGAAAATCACCTCATTCCTACCTAGCCACACACCTCATATGACAACCAGAACCTTAGCTCGATCCCTCTTGGATCTAAACGAGTTTAGCCCATCACTTGTATTTCCCCTGCGAAATGAAGACCAGAAGCTAAGCACACCCCGATGGACAATCCAATCTATCCCCAACTTCTGCCACACTTGCACCACAAACGGACATTGGAAGAAGAGGTGCTGAATATCCTCCTTCACTCCATCATAAAGGGAACATCTCACATCATCCATCTAGGCCTATCTCAATCTCCACTTTTTCGTCATGATCCTCGCCCTCCTCAACAGCCATGCGAAAATTTTCACCTTCAATAGACATTCTGCCTCTCAGAGGAGTCTGTAGTCCCTCATGAGCTCAAGGTTTGAGCTGGCTACGCTACAACTCGCTCTACGGAAAACCTCCACTGTCGAGAAGTCTCCCTCTTCCTAGGAAAAGGAGTCCTCCCCCTCCTCCGGTTCCCATCTTTCCAACTCTTATAATAGCATCTGAAACTCTACACACCTCTTATCCAAGAGGCCTCCCCGAAAGATCAGACACCAGGCCCCAGTCCAACAGTCCCCGACCAAAGTTGATTGATCCACCACTCCCCTAAAGAGCCAGGGGTACTTGGCACTGAGAGGTGACCCGATCCCTTGCCAGTCATTCAGCTAGAATTTGAAAACGTCACCCTCTCTTAGCGTGGGGAAGAAGAACATTCGCACCTTCTTCACCACCTTTGCCAGGCCTCCGAGAAAGAAAGAGGCCCCTAAAGGAGGAGACTCCAAGGGTCTCCAAGATGCAAATGGACCGTACCAGTGCTTCATGATGTCACCAAACAAACCTTTTTCACAACCCCTAAGTCTGGCAATCCACTTCATAAGCAGGCTAATATTCACCTTGTCCACTTTCTTGACCTCCAGGCCCCCCTCCTGCACCGGCCTGGACACCTCCTCCCAGGCCACCAACCTCACCCCTCTCCTTGCTGCCCCCCTGCTGGACCAGAAGAAGTCTCTCATCAACCCAGAGATCTTCTTAATCTGTCTCGGCATCCTAAATATGGAGAGAAAATATTAAGGTATAGATGCCAAGGCCGCTTTCACCAGCACCAGTCTCCCTCCTCTAGACAAAAGTCTAGATGACCACCCTGCCAACTTACCTTCCATCCTCTCCAGCAAAAGGAGCCAATCCTGCAATCTAAGCCTCTTATCTGACAACGGGAGGCCTAGATATACCAGTGGTAACGATCCAATCTCTGTCCCAAGCGCACTCCCCACCGCCTTCGTCTCTTCAGCCATCATGTTCATCGGGACAAAAGTTGATTTGCTGTAGTTAATCTGCAGACCTGATGCAGCACCAAATAGCTCCATGACGATCCTCATCCTCCTAGCCTCCTAGCTTGCTCCTTCTACCAAAAGTAGAGTATCATTAGCATATTGTAAGATTGCCATCTGCTCATCCTCTCCCATTTTGAAGCCTCTGATCAGACCTGTATCACATGCCTTCCGAGCTGCCCTCACCAAGGCATCCGCTGCCGGCATGAACAGCATAGGTGCAAGGGGGCACCTCTACCTGACCCTTCTCCTAGGCTGCACCCACCCTCTCGCCAGATTTCCATTAATCAGAATCGAGAAGGATGTCGTCATACATCTCTTCATCCAACCAATCCACATTGTTGGAAAGCCTCTCTTTAGTAAGGATGCTCACAGGAAATCCCACTGCACCGAATCGTAAGCCTTACTGAAGTCAACCTTCCACAGAAATGCTTTCTTTTTTTCCCTCTTCGAAGCTGCCAAAGCCTCCATAGCGACAACAAAACCGTCCAGAATTCTCCTCCCCGATACAATGGCTGTCTTCACAAGGGAAACCAAGTCTCCAAGGATGTCTCTGAGTTTGTTAACCAGCACCTTAGCATCAATAAGGTAGACTGCATTAGAGAGCACAATTGGACGAAAATCCTCAATATCCTTTGCACCTTTCTTCTTGGGTAGCAAGAACATATAAAACCTGTATTGCTTGTCAAAGCCCTTATTTCCTTCCGTAAACTCCATCATCCGTATCACATCCGTCCCCACTAAAGACCAGAACTCCCTAAAAACGAAGACTGGGAAACCGTCCAGTCCAGGGCATCCCTCCGCATTCAACCCCCAAATTGCACGTCTTACCTCATCCTCCGAGAAGCTAGTCATGAGGCCTTCCGCCTGGGCCTCAGAAATGCACTGAACATCCTCACCCCTCCACTGCCACCTACCTCTGTCGCGCCTACTTGTGAAATCCCTGAACTAATCCGATACAGCTCTAGCCACCTCCTCCCTACCTGAATAGGTCTCTCCGTGAACCAGCAGTCTCT
Organism: Thalassia testudinum; assembly: GCA_037157565.1. NCBI lineage: Eukaryota > Viridiplantae > Streptophyta > Magnoliopsida > Alismatales > Hydrocharitaceae > Thalassia > Thalassia testudinum. Next base: position 144,148,756 of record JAZHRO010000036.1, read on the forward strand.
CTATCCAGTTCCTCCTCCTGGCGGATGCCATTTGGTGGAAAAATATGGTATTAAAATCTCCCTCCTTGAGCTACTTCTGACTCGATCTCGACTTCCACTCCACCTCTATTTTCCTGTCCTCCTTCTGCGCCACCCACGTCATCCTCAACTTGATCTCCCTATCCTCCACTAAGATAGGGCCCTGGTCCTCCAGTCTATCAATCCTGGTAATCTTTGTCAAGGCCTCTTCTTTTCTGCCCCTCTTGGTTGCTTGGATTTCCTTCTTGTAGTCCTTCAGGTGAGCTCGCAACATAGCCAACTTCCTTGCCAGTTGAACTGTAGCTGATCCCTCCACCGCAAAAGAGGCCCATTTCTCCTCCACCATGCCCCAGAAACCCTCCTCCAGCAACCAAGACTTGTCAAACTTGAAGTATGTGCCATAGTGCACCCCTTCATTAGGTCGCCACATTAGGGGAGTATGGTCTGAAAATGGTCTCTCCAAAGGGGATACCTCCGCCATGGGGTAAGCCTTTGCCATCTCCACGTTGGATAGAAATCTGTCTTGGACATCTGACCATTGTTATTCCTCCATGTAAAGGCACATGACGTTGGGCACATATCTATAAGGCCATGCGTAGCCACAAATTCTACGAACTCATTTGATCCAGGGTCCTGTCTCCCTTGCCCCCCACTCTATCCTCCAACTGCAAGGTAACGTTGAAGTCCCCTCCAATCAACTATGGACTCCCATGACAATCCACAGCTATTGACGTAAGCTCCTCCTACATCACCCCTTTATCTTGAGCATCTGACGGGCCATAGACCCCCATGATCACCATGTTAGCACCACCCAACTTCCGTACTAGCTTCGCAGAGATGATATGTTCCCCCTCGAAGCAGTCTACCAAGGAGAAGACATCTTGTCTCCACCTTAGGATTTGCCCTCTGAACCGGCCAGTTGCTCCAATAAAATGGAATCCCCCCATCCAAGTGCCCCCGATCTCCCTCCAGGTTCTAGCATCATAGTCGGAAAATTTAGACTCCTGTAACAGCACGACATTTGCTTTCCACGAACGAATGTACTAACCCAATGAAGCCCTCGATGGGTCATTGAGACTCCGCACATTCCAAGTAATAACACCATTCATTTGGAAATGGTGGACGACTCCCTGCTCGACAAGCGAATGCCACACACTTTCGCAGTCCATTGAACCTCCGCTTCATCATGGTTCAGGGTCGTTGTCGTTGAAGGTTGTGTTGTTCTGTCACAGATGCCCACCACCACCCTCTGAATCCGGCTCGATCCACGAAAATTTAGAGAAAAAAATTCTTAATTACAGATTTAATTCGCAAGGCATTTCCTTTTTTATTTTTTTGTTAATTTTGAGATATGCATGTAAGTTTGTCTAGTTACAATTTCCAATAACGGACTAATCATAAGATGGCAAATTCTTTGTTCTAGCTCGAATTCCCACTTTTTGTGGGTCTTTTTTGCCAGGAGGAAACTTGCGTATGGGACAGGTGAATTCTTTTGAAATGAAACAAAGAACTTGCCTACAAGAGAGATGAGTTCTTTGTGACATTTATATGCACGTCCATCTAGGCATGTGCATAACAGATAAGTACCATATCCAGAACCTCTGTTGCTTAGAATGCATTTACTAGGGTATTTACCATCGACTAATAATCACCTCCTGTCGTCAAATTGAATGCAAATGAAGTGTAACTACATGATACGTGATTGTCAGAGTTGGTCATTCTGCTCCCAATATGTCTTAGTTGGGGTGTGAATTCTGTCCATCGGGGCTGTAATTGGGTAGATGCATGCTTTTGTGGATCCTAAATTTTGGAAAGTATAAAAATGTGCAATTTAGTTGTAAAACCTAAAATTAACTTCACATTTTGGTCTGTCTAGTTAATTATGTGTTAACTAATATTAACTTTCACCTACCTTTTATTTTTGCTGTGCACAATGCATATTAGTTGATTTTTTTTTATATGGATTATCTAGGCAAATATGATAATAAGATTAGAAATGTTCTGATGAATGTTACACTTTGCAAACACCTTTTCTTTTTAAATAGAAAATCTCAAATTAATTTACAGGAATATGATTCAGAGGGTACAACTTGAGGGCTTGGGCAAGTAGCAATTTTATGTTTTTTGAAGACTCCCTCACTTGACCTTTACCATTTGAATGCACCCGTCTTCATTTAAATATCAATGCAGGGAGTTACTGCTCAAATAGATGAGTTTTGAATCGCTTATTAAACCACAAAAACCTGCGTATGCACAGAATAGCTTACTGGTGAGAGGATTAAAGTTTTTAGGTGATCTGTCTCAGTTTTTTTGAAACACATTACACAAATAGCTTGGATGCTGGGAATTTATCCTTGTGATTATGCTTGCCGGAGGATTGGCCTTATTAGTTAGTTTACATGTAAATAACTTAGGCACAGAACTTGGTTTTTAATTTTTCTAGATTCTAACATTGTACCCGGTCTTTTCATCATTTATTTGCCACTTCTGATTTTTAGTAGATCTGTAAGGTCTTCTGCTACAAATGGTCCATAGGGTGCTGTTTCCATGCTAAATTGTGCATTATACTTCTACTATGAAGTGTAGAATGTCACGGGAAGTAACAAGTGCAAGTATTATGCTTCTATGTACAAAATAAATATATGTATTCATATATATTGTTAATTTGATTCTTTTTTTTATATTACAACACGATATGTCGGAGGGTACACTTAATGTAAGGATTTTTAGAAAGTGAATCTAGGAGAGAGGATTAAAGTTGATATTTGTAATGACAGTTATGCATTGAATAAACTCGGCTTCGTCAGTAGCTTGGGTACGTTGTTCGTGTACATATTTCATTTGCTTCGTTTGATTGGAGGAAGGTGGAGTTATGTTATAAGAACCTTCTACGAGAGTTGATGGTAATTAATTATTTTCTTATTTAAAATTATGTTTAATTTTTATATTACTAACATAATGTTTATTATAAAAGAGATTTTTGATTGAAAAAATTGTCCAATTGTGAAAGCAGTCATACTAAAAAAAAGAGGGGAAGATCATAATAATTGGAGGGCAGAAATAAAAGAAAAGATAAAGATATATTTACATCTTGAAGTATATAACTTTTAAAGTAATTGTTAAGTAATTTTACATTTGAAAAATAGCATTATGATGCACATGAAACATGGGAGGAGGTAGTAGCTGATGTACTTGAATGCATTGATAGAGATCAATGGAGGACAACATGTGAACACTAGACGTCGCAAGTGATGGTAAATTTTATAACCATCATTTATACATGTTTTATATCAGTATAAATAATTAAATTTTATTGTGGTATTGTTCAGGAGTAATATGAAAAAATAAGATAAATAGGGTCAAAGCTTTTGGTCCTACACATACTTTGGGAAGAAAGAGTATAGATCAAATGAAATATGATTATATGAGTTTATTAATTAAACATATTTTCATTTATTAAGGATTATAATAACAAAGTTATCTTTTTTTTTAGTCTAAAAGTCACAATGATGAGACACTTGATCGGGTCAGGACATGAATATTCAATAACTAAAGTTACTTCAGATGGCTCTTGATCTTGGTGCCATTCGACGTATCAAGAAAATCACGTAAGTATTAATGGCTTGTTAAATTAAATGAAATTACATATATTAAATAATATATAGACTAACACTTTTTTAATTAGGAATGGATGATGTAACTCATGACTCTGTTGAATGCAGAGGATGCATTTAGGATAATATATCCAAAAGAGTATCTAGATCCTGTTGTATGTGGTAGAGCAGGTGACACCATTAGTAGCTGGTATGCTAGAAAAGATGGAGGAGCATCACAAGTGTAATTTAACAATCTCACGACTCAGGTGAAAAATCTCGCGACTCAGGTGGAGGAACTTTGTGAAGATAGGAAGGACCATAAACAAGTAATCGAACAATAGAGTCAGAAGCTTGATCGTCTATTTGATCTTGTTACTATATTGGTTGAGCATCCATCACCACAATTGTTTCGTCGTTGTGATGATATTAACGATTTGTTTCCTTCTTTGACTCCGTGAACCTTTGTTGGAACAATGACATCGTAGATTCTTAGATTGATTTATCTATGTTTATTAGACTTTTATGAAATTCTGTTGAAAAACTCATATTGTAAAACTTCTATATATTATATACTTTGGGATGTTTAACTTTTATATGTTCAAAATTTTAATTTGTTGGAGTGTATTATTTGTGTATGTTATGTGAATGTTATGTATGTAATGTGATGGAATGTACAAAATTGATATGTAGATTATTATGTGAATATTAGGTTACATTGCAAGATTTACACTGATGGTTATACAATCGTCATTGAAAAGAAAATTGCAATTTAAGATCTTTACTAACAGTCTTCGTAATTATTGTTAAAAATTTTACCGATGATTTTAAAACTATTGTCAAACCCTTACCAAAAGTTTACATTTATTGACGGTTATAAAAACCTTCGCCAAAGGTTATGTTTCTTGGTAGTTAGAAATCCTTGGTAAAATGTTACATTTATCGTAGTTATAAAACTGTTGGTAATGTAAACATTTATTGGCATTTGATATTTGTGGAAGTTTTGACCATATGTCGATGATTTTGGATAAAACCGATGGCAAAGACTTATGCAGACAGTGGATTTGCTGTCACTGTTTAGTGAGGGTTTTAGATCTTTTGCCAATGGATTTCAATCTCCGCCAAAAGCCTAATTTCTTGTAGTGTTATTGTAGACACACACTTTAGGGTATATCGATAGCATTATTGAAAAAATCCAAAAAAATTGAAAAGTTTTGAAAAGTTTGAAACAAAAATTACTAAAATAAAAACACAAAAATTGTGAAAAAAATTCAAAAATACAATAAGGGACCTTGTTTATATTCATTGATTCAGGGAGAACTCCAAAACTATTTGAACAAAGAACAAAAAGTCTTATAAGTGTTTATTATGATCTTCAAGCTAAACTAAAAATAGAATAAGTGTTTTTGAACATTTAACCTTTTCTAGTTAGACTTTCTGGGTCACATAAGCTTGATTCGTTCAGGTTTAGGCTTAATACACTTAAGCTTTGATAAGTTAGACCAAGATCTCTCCTAACTTAGGATATATTCTTGTACCTGCGTTACCGGTACATGATTTGTCGGTTTGCCTTTGTTTAAGAGTCTAAGTAACCTTAGTTTGCACTACACAGAGTCAGGAAAGATCAGATGAACTTAAGTCTCAACTTTAGTACTTATGAGGAAAGGTGGAGTCCTTACTTGTGCATGCAGGTAAATTCTTTATCTCAATCTTTAGTTTTGTGTTTAGGAGAAGCTCTTTCCACCAAAGTACTCACCCACCAAATAAGTGTGCTCTACCAAATAAAGTTGAAGGAGACATACTGACATTTGTTTTCAGAAAAGAATAAAAATCAAGAACAAAATTAAAAAATGAGAAAAAGAAGAAAAAAAAAGAAAAAGTCAAAAAGAAAGGAAAAGACATTCTTTTAAATAAGTCACTATATTCTCTAATTCTAGTTGTATATATTTATATTTCCACCAAAAAGGTTACTTTGGATGCTTTACAAATATCTTGTGTTTTCACTAAATATTCTTTGAGCCACAAACACAATAATTGTTGGGTTTGAGTCTTCATATATTTTGAGAGTTGATCCGAAAACATGAACTGAAGTTGAGATTAACCTGGAATTAAAAAGAAGTGAAATCCTGGATTTGAGTCTTAGCGTTCATCTGGTTAGTTCTGATTATACATTGAGCACAACCATAACCTCTTGGTTCTTGAGCTTGGTAAAACCTTCCGAGTCATGGAAATCGCACTTAAGTTTTAAATGTCAAGAGTCCTTGTTGGTCTAGAGATGGTCTATGTTTTGTAAGACATGAGTTTCGGTAGTCTTCCTAAGCAACCGTTCTCACAATATCTAATCATAAATAGTTGGTTTGATTCAGAAAAATTCAGTTTAAGATCATCTCTAAACACTTAACATTTCAAATGAGTTAAATAGAAATCTCTTCACACTTACCTAGTTGATGCTGATTACTTGATACTTAATGAGTTGTTTACTAAGGGACTAGCAAAACCTAGGTATGGGAGTATGATGAGGTGTGGCTCATCATAGCTAAAATACCCAAATTAAACTAAAAACTAGGTTAAAACACTATCTATTAACATAATAAATGTGTTAAGTGTGGGATTATTGGAAAAAGACATAAAACACTCAATTTTTGCCAAAAACACATAATTAGGTCAATTTGGAGATATTCTATACATAAAATACATTTGGATAATCTGAATGTCAATTGAACACCAATTTAAGCTTAAAAGTACGAATCAATGGTTAGATTAACTTCTAAATTGTTCAATTAAGTTTCCATAAAAGTTTCATAAGGTCTTGACACCATTAAGGCCTTAAAATCAAGATTTTGCACATAGGTCCTTCATGGATATACATATCCTTCACATTTTATAAAGCCAAAACATTTTAGGGACCTATTTGAGAATCATTAGGGACCTTTTCACATTGAAAACTCACCACTAATGGGTTTCATCGCAATTGTTATATCGCTTCAACCCCTTTGGGCTTCTTTGTAAATTGTCCAATAGACCTAGGAGCTCCTCACCTGACATTGTTGCTGCTCGAAGAATATGGAGCTCCTTAGCCATTCGTTCTTTGTATCCTTGATCCAATGGTCATTTCTCCACCAACCGACCAGCGCCGATGCACACATAATCGTGACCACCTTCATCCAACTGTCGTCTTTTGTTATAAAACTTCCTATGCTCTCTTTGGTCTCATCACAATTGTTGATACCCTATGGCCTACACCTTTGATCCCAGGTCACCCCAGCTCCCTTGGCTTATATATACACTTCCTACTTGCATTGAGACCCCTATCGATCCCTCTCCTACACCTCTTGGGTCAGTCATTCTTCCCTCTCTAGCTTCTCCTTCTTCTTCACTCCATAGCTGGTGACAGTAGCCACATTCCTTCTCTCACTTCATCCACATCGAGCTGGATCCCATAACTCCAGGGGACGTCCCAAGAGTCCCACTAGCGAATTCTTCAATCGCTGGAGACCTTCCTCAATTCGTCACCACTGACCGTCGGTCATGGTCCTGGAGATCCCATTCTTCCAGTTAGAGTAGATTTTAATGCTTTCTAGATAGATTTACTATTTTCTTATATTAGATTAGTTAGATTAGAGTAGCAATTATTTATGGATTTGATCTGAATTAGTTTAGATAGGAGTAGATCAGTATAATGCCAATGCCCCCCTCTGATCAATTCTAAGCAGAGAGGAAGATTCACTCATTCATTTTGTTCATCAGAGCTCCCTCTCCATCTTATGATCGTATTTACTTTCTTCCTTGTTATTTTTAATCGCCAATCACCCATTCCACCAGAGCAGCTAATGGATCTGAAGCTCAGTAGCTCTTAGATCCATTAGAGTGCCAAATTCCACTTGAGGGTCATCCTACTTACTTCATCCAATCACGATGGCCCCCCATCTGGTTTGAATTGGTTACAACTCATTCAATTGAATCAAATTTGATATTCATGCTTAATCAGATGATTATAGATTCAATTTGTTTCTAATTGACTTTAATCGATTGAATTGAGTTGTTTAAAGTTCAATTGAGCTTAATGCAATGAAGTTCAACTAATTTGATTGGGTTTTCATCATCAGAGATCTTTGCGCCCAATTTCTTAGACGATTACTATTTTTTTTCTTATTCTGTGTAACGAGCGCGTGCCCCAGACGTCTTTTAAGACGTCTGGGAGGTGGCCCAGACGTCTGTAAAGACGTCTGGGATCACATCCAGACGTCTGACCAGACGTCCGGGATAGTTTACAGACGTCTGGAGAACAGTTATGCTGCGCACCTGTGCGCGCAGACCTGCGATCCTGCATCTTTCTCTGCGGCTGCAGGCGACTGCGACCGCCTCTCTCTCCTCTCCGCGCGGCGTTAAAAGGGGGGGGCGCGCCTCCCCTCCCGTCTCCACCATCTTCCTCCTTCTCTCCTGTCTGTGCGCGAGAGCGAGCGGACGCGAGGGCGCAGCGGCAGCGGCAGCCGCAGTAGGCGCGGAGGAGCTGCGGCGTGCGAGGGCGGGGCTCTGCCGTGAGGGCGAGCTCGCCGGGAGCGGGTTGGCCGGCCGGCGGAGGGCGCAGGGGGTGCAGAGCGTCGCGGAGAGGGACCTGCTGCGGGCGGAGTAGCGGACGCGCGAGGTGCGACGCGGGCGGCGTCGCGAGCGGAGGCCGAGCAAGGTTCTGATTCTGGAAAAATTTCCAGAATCAGACGTCTGGATTGATATCCAGACGGCAAGGTCGACGTCTGTGATATCATACAGACGTCTGAAAGGTGAGTTTCCGCTTTCTCCTTCTTTTTGTCGACTGACCGTACTGAGGGAGGGGGGTTGGCTGTGCGCAGGTCCTCTGATTCGCCATCTTTGCGAATCAGACGTCTGGAATTTGTACCAGACGGCGGGAGTGACCCCCAGATGTCCGGAGTGACCATCGGACGTCTTGGATCTAGGCAGACGTCCCCACAGACTTCTGGACGTCCGGGGAACCACGCTGAGCAGGTAATTCTCTGATCCACCGTTTAAGACGTCTGGAGGGAGTTCCAGACGTCTGATTTTGCACAGTATCATCTTTCTCGACCCGTTTAGGGCCCGTTTGGGCTCCGTTTTCCGTGATTCGAGTTGCGTTCGTTTCAGAATTAATTCCTCTACTCGCCTACAGTAGCTATACACTGTTTTGAGACACTCCTTGTGTTTGATCCTTGTGATAGGACCTCATTCGGTTGCAGTCTTGAGAGTCGCGGAGGCGCGCGGGATTCCCGATCACGCCCCCATTACTCCCGTTGTACCTGGTAGAGTGGTTTTAAGTATTAATAAAATCTGTTAAAGTATGGAACCATAACTAGAACCTAGGGCATTGCATGAATCCTAGGGCCGGAAAACTAGATTGTATGATAGATCCTAGGATATGGCATGAATCCTAGGATGGAAAAACTAGTGGAATGTATATTACTGCAGTCTTGGAAAAATGGAAAGGAATATATAAGCTGCCTGTGAATTTAATTAACAGCTGCCTGTTATGAACGAAGAAACATGTTTGAGATCATGGAAATTGAGAATGTGAATCTGGAAAGTGAAACATATGATGTTCTGAGATAAAGAGCTGGAACCCTACGGGGAATTAGGAGTGGAACTCCTGGAAAGAAAAGGAATGGAACTGAGATGTAGTTTGTACTGTCTCTTGGGTACGCAGTACCAAGGGAAGTACCTGTACTTGTTTTAGTGCAGAGTGGGGCCAGCCGCCCCAGGGACCCGGGGTTAGGCTTGGCCGCTCTGTACCGACTTGTTGGCCCTCGTGTACGTAGTACCGAGGAGAGCTAGTAGTGTTAGGAAAGTACTAGCTACCCCACGGGCCCCGGGGTTCTGCTAGCCTCCTTCACCGACTTGTTAGGCCCACTATGGCAAACCAGGGTAGTCAGGCGAGGGTGCGCGGACTGTGGAGGGGCAAGGCCCCGGTTTGGTTACTGTGGAGGGGTTGGACCCCTGTTACTGAGAGGGCTCTGCCCTGGTTCCGTGCTGTGCTTTGGGCGCACCCGTTAACGGAAACGACTGACCGCGTGCCAGTGCGGGCTAGCTACCTGTGCGTTTATCGCGCGTGCCGTAGTCACCGTTACGTCTGTCAGTGACCTTGGGGTGGTTGACTGAGGGTAGGATCACCACGGGGGACTCTCCCGGCCAGGAGAGCACCACGTGCTACTTCTACTTTTGGAAAAGACTGTAATCAAGATCGTCCCACGAGGACATTCGAGATCAAGTAAAGGATCTGAGAAGTAAATGAAATAGTGAGAAAAATTGAAAGATGTAAATAAAGGAAGTAATAGAACATAACAGCTACTGTACACTCTACTGTTGCCTTTAGTTAGTTTGCCACTCTACTCAGCGTTTTGCTGACGTGTTACACTCGTTACCTTTTTCAGGACCAGGTGTTGAGCAGCCAGGGTCGGCGGCTGCAGAGGAAGCTGGGCCGAGTAGGGTCCAGTAGAGTTACCACAGCTTTGTACCCCTTTTTGTTTCTGTTCTAGTGAGTAGTTTCTGTTTCCGCTGTACCTTCTTTACCTGCAGTTTTGTTATATGATAAATGTTGTTTTACTGTTGTGGTGGTGCCTACTGTAGTAGCTTCTTTCCTTACTGCTGTACTTTCTTACTGTTAGTTATATTCATGCTGAATGTGGTTTATTTTACTGTCTTTTGGTTACTTCCTCGTTGGACGACTGGGTCTTGGGATTAGTCGAGTCGGTCCGGTTCTCGTGTCTCGTAGGGACTCGGGAATCGGGTCGTTACATTCTGGGTAGCAAAGGCCATAGAATTTTGATGCATGGTTTTAATGCCTTTGGAATGACTTGATAGGATCTCAAGCATCACCTGAGGTCCTTATGCACTAATCAATAGTGTGCAGGGTTATCAAATGATCACATCATCATAACGATTCAAGATCAAAGGCCCAATGAGCGATAGCTTAATTCAACTCAAATTTGTTTTAAACAATTGATCAAATCTTGAATGAGGTTTAATAGATTTGAATGAAGGTTTAGAAATGGTTTATTTATGATTTAACCACCTAATTTGACATATCCTTCTCTGCTATTTATAGCGGAAGTAGGATGATCAGATTAGGGTTGTTGTGGATCTATATTCATTGGTTGGATTTTGATGAGTTCTAGGATGTGTAATGAGCATATGCAACACTTAAAAATTGGTTTTCAATTGGTTTCAAGCTGATCTTGAATTTTTGATCTTAAACCTCAAATCCTAGGTGGATCTGAAAGGCCCAAGGTTTCAAGTTGATTGATGATGCTTTAAGCAAGACCTGAGATGAGTTTTTATGTTTATGAAATATGCATAATGATCTTATTGAGGTTAATAACTCTAAATTCAATTTAAGATCCATTTTATATCTTGTCAGCTACTGATGCTTAGTGTTATCTAGAAGAATTTTAATTGGATTTTGATCGTGATTTTAAAATGGATTTTGAATGAAATATGTGTGCAATGATTTGGTTGGAGTTAATCTAATATAGATATACTCTTCTGATTCATTTGGAATGAAGGATAGAACACAAAACAAGCCTGAGAAGGTTTGATTCATCTTTCGATGGCAGCGCTTGATCCAATTAACTTTTGAACTCCATTTGAGTTTTTAATGAGTTTTCAGTATAGTTGAGTGTTAGATTAAGTTGTAGTAAGCATTCATGTATTGTTGATTGATTTTAATTTGAACTTTGAGACATTGAAAATCAATTTAGAATTTGTTGTCAACAACTATGAAAATGACCAATTGTCCAAATGAGTTGAAATGATGAAATGCAATGTTTATCCCATGTTTTTGAGATTGAATTTGATTTTAAGTGAATGTCTGGAAGGTCTGCATGTCTAATTCTACCTTTCTAGCATTTTAGTTATATTTTCTAGGCTTGAGCTCATTATAAAACCTTCATAAAGCCTTATTCTAGTCCAATTTGTAAATATAGAAAAAAAATAAAAAATAAATGTAAATAAATAAAATAAATGTGTGTTGAGTTAGATTAGGATGTGTTTTAAGTGTGTGTTGAGTTAGATTTAGGTTTTGAGCTTTTGAGCTAGGAGAACATAAAGTAGAAGTCTAGGTCTTCTCTGATTTAGAAATAATAAATTAAGAACAAAAATCCAAAAACAGTGCTTCTCACCTTTCTCTCCTCTTCCCTTGTCTCTATAAAACAAAAAAAGCAAATAAAAATATGAAAAATTCAAAAAATTCCATGAAAATACCTTTGTATATAGTATTTATACTTGTATATAAGCTTAAATAAAGTGTATATAGTAACTTATATGTATATAAAATATTTAAAGAACTTATGTAACTATTTCATTTACTTGGGTAGGTATTTATATTGAGTTATACAGTATGTATTATAATAATATAATTATGTATATATTTATTTTATATTATATGTACATAACCCTTATGTATTTATAAATAGCTATATATATAATTAGAAACATACTTATAAATGTAGATATAACTTAAAGTAATTACTATGTACAGTAATGTATCCCTATATTTATTTATTTACCTATATATTGTATATATTTGTATTCATAAGTTAATTAGTTATATTAGTAAGTTAATATAATTTAAATTAGTAATTTAATAAACTAACGACATAAATTATGTTGTATAGTTGTATATTATAGTTTAAAGTATTTTCAGTATATTTATAACCTATTTATTCTGTAAACAATACCTATAATGTATATATCTATATATATATGTATAAACGTGTATTTAAATGTATATAAATAGAAATAAATCAATAAAAATAAATTAAAAATCTGTAATGATAAGTTGATAATGTAAATTAACTAATGTATAAGTTAATTGTACCAGTAATCCATTAATTTATACTTTAATTAACGAATTAAACTTAAAATAAAGTGTATTTATTCATAACTTTAATGAATTTTAAAATATATTTATACATTTAATTATTGTAAATAAACTATACTGATAAGAAGCCCTATGTATAGGCTACATGTACATATAATTTATGTTTAAAATAATTAATTATTTCATACCTTAATTAACCCTTGAAGTTGTTCATAAACCTCACCTGGCACTGAGAATTGGGTGCTAGCATTTGTCCCACATCGGAAACGTCAAACTAGTTGTAGCGATACTTAAGGTTTTGCATGACTTAGCCTCTTGTCTAAGTAAAGGGGTCGGATCTCTAATACCTATCTAACCATTCCCTTGAGCATGCATTTTAAGAGAGAAAGGGCTGGGAGCCAGGTGGCCAAGCTGGGTCGAGCGATTCTCGTGGGACGGTATTGACCCGAAACTATACTAAAACACACATAAAAAAATTAGGGCCGAAAATAAGTAGTGGTTGATCTAGCACCTAGTGGGCCGTTGTTTTTGCAAAGGGTTGGGCTTGCCAATCACTAATTTTTGGTTAACTTAGATTAATTTAGAGTTAAAAAGTGACTAAGTGTTGTACTCTGTTAGCGTGTATGTGTGTGTTATGTGTGATAAGCTTAAGTGTTGAGTTAAGTGTTGTAGCTGTGTGTGTATTGAAATGACCCTTCCCAAGAGTCGCTCAAGGTTATCCTGGAAGGGTAGGGGTGTAAGTGTAATTTTAAAGCCCCTAGGTTTAAGTTTGTGAGCTTTGTGGGAAAGAGGAAACCTTGCAGGGAAAATCTCACAATTTTTCCCTCTCTCTCTTCCCACACAACACACCCATGCACACACCCTCCTCTCTTTAAAACTCCACACCCCTCCACCCTCTCCATCTCCACACCACCACCTCCAACTTCCTCCACCGCCATTTCCATCGGTAGCCTCCCTTCCTCTTCCCCGTCCCCTTGCAGCCACGAGTAGGGGAAGGAGGGGAGCTCGAGATGGAGGAGAAGGAGAAAGGGAGAGCGTGGATGAGGGAGGGGGAGAGCAAGGAGCTCAAAGGAGCTTGGGAGAGAGAGGGAGAGAGGGTGAGGGGAGGAGCTGGAGGTGCGAGGAGGAGCTCGGGAGAGGAGGTGCGGCTGAGGGAGATCATGGAGAGGAGCTCCGCGACCTCCTGCAGCTGCTGGAGGAGCAGCTATGATTCTGCAGGTGGAGGGCCACGCGGGGAGAAGGCTCTCAAGGCATTTTGCGGAATCATTTTTCCACAATATCAGACATCTGGGACGCTATCCAGATGTCTGGAGGAGCCTCAGGATGTTCAGAGCTGACGTCAGACGTTTGACAGCACGCACAGTGCTGAGGTATGTGCTTTGTACACACTTGCATGCACGTACGTATATTTTTTATGTGTCGCATTTAAACCCGCGCACGCATGCGCATGTACAGGACGTTGGAAAGGCACGTGGCACACCCTTCGAGGTGCTTGAGAACGTCTGGATGTCCCTACAAACATCTGATAACCATCTCAGATGTCCAGGTGCACTGATAGACGTCTGGAAGGACCCCAGGATGGCTGTGAGGGGTTCTAGACATCCGAGATTAGCGCAGGAAAGCAAGGTGGGCCTTTGTGGTCATTTAAGACGTCTTGGTCTAGTCCCAGGCGTTTGATTTTAGTTAGAGTGCACGTTTTTGGGTCGTTCAGGGCCCAAACGGAGTCTATTTTGTGCAAACGAAGTATCACTGGTTTCAGTTCAGAGTTCTCTACGCGTTTGTGTCACTCGTATATTGTTTTGAACTCATTTAATGTGATTGGTCAATTGTATAGGTCTCTAGCCAGTAGAGTATATGGGGCTCGTAGAGACGACGGGATTTGCGATTCGAGCCCCCATTCCACTTGTGTATCCCGGTAGAGTGGTTTTTCTCAATATTATGAATAAATTAATTAAGTGCATACTATCTTAGAATGAGTTGATTGAACCCTAGGATATGAAATGAACCTTAGGACATAATTGAGTGAAAGAACATTGCTTGAGCCACACAGTCTATTTTGAAATGCATGTTATAACACCTTAATGCTAGTAAAGAAATAGTTAAACGATGTGATGCTTTTTTTAGTTATTAAATCACGAGCTGCCTGTTATAAGGTTGAGAACTGAGATGTGAACAACGAGATATGCATGTCGTGAAACGAAATGAAATGAATACAATGCATGAACCCTACGGGGAATTGAAAGGAACTCACGTATATGGAATGAATATCGTATGTAGAAGGGAAGTGAGCTGGCTTTAGAGTACACGGTACCGAGGAGAGCAACTGTTCCTTTTGCGTGGAAAGTGAGCTGGCCCTCGTGTACACGGTACCGAGGAGAGCTACCGTCACTTTAGTGTAGGAGGGAGCTAGCCACCTTTGTGTTGAGATCTGAGGTTAGCAATGGCCCCCTACACTGACTCTTGTTACTTTAGTGTAGGGGGGAGTGTAACGAGCGCGTGCCCCAGACGTCTTTTAAGACGTCTGGGAGGTGGCCCAGACGTCTGTAAAGACGTCTGGGATCACATCCAGACGTCTGACCAGACGTCCGGGATAGTTTACAGACGTCTGGCGAACAGTTATGCTCGCACGGGATATTCGTCTGCGCGCCTGTGCGCGCAGACCTGCGATCCTGCCTCTTTCTCTGCGGCGGCAGGCGACTGCGACCGCCTTCTCTCTCCTCTCCGCGCGGCGTTAAAAGGGGGGCGCGCCTCCCCTCCCGTCTCCACCATCTTCCTCCTTCTTCTCCTGCCTGTGCGCGAGAGCGAGCGGACGCGAGGGCGCAGCGGCAGCGGCAGCCGCAGTAGGCGCGGAGGAGCTGCGGCGTGCGAGGGCGGGGCTCTGCCGTGAGGGCGAGCTCGCCGGGAGCGGCTTGGCCGGCCGGCGGAGGGCGCAGGGGGCGCAGAGCGTCGCGGAGAGGGACCTGCTGCGGGCGGAGCAGCGGACGCGCGAGGTGCGACGCGGGCGGCGTCGCGAGCGGAGGCCGAGCAAGGTTCTGATTCTGGAAAAATTTCCAGAATCAGACGTCTGGATTGATATCCAGACGGCAAGGTCGACGTCTGTGAGATCATACAGACGTCTGAAAGGTGAGTTTCCGCTTTCTTCTTCTTTTTGTCGACTGACCGTACTGAGGGAGGGGGGTTGGCTGTGCGCAGGTCCTCTGATTCGTCATCTTTGCGAATCAGACGTCTGGAAGTTGTACCAGACGGCGGGAGTGACCTCCAGACGTCCGGAGTGACCATCGGACGTCTGGGATCTAGGAAAGACGTCCCTGCAGACTTCTGGACGTCCGGGGAACAAAGCCGAACAGGTAATTCTCTGATCCACCGTTTAAGACGTCTGGAAGGAGTTCCAGACGTCTGATTTTGCACAGTATCATCTTTCTCGACCCGTTTAGGGCCCGTTTGGGCTCCGTTTTCTGTGATTCGAGTTGCGTTCGTTTCAGAATTAATTCCTCTACCCGCCTACAGTAGCAATACACTGTTTTGAGACACTCCTTGTGTTTGATCCTTGTGATAGGACCTCGTTCGGTTGCAGTCTTGAGAGTCGCGGAGGCGCGCGGGATTCCCGATCACGCCCCCATTACTCCCGTTGTACCTGGTAGAGTGGTTTTAAGTATTAATAAAATCTGTTAAAGTATGGAACCATAACTAGAACCTAGGGCATTGCATGAATCCTAGGAATGAGAAATATATGGAATGATAGCTCCTAGGTGTTGCATGAATCCTAGGGCCGGAAAACTAGATTGTATGATAGATCCTAGGATATGGCATGAATCCTAGGATGGAAAAACTAGTGGAATGTATATTACTGCAGTCTTGGAAAAATGGAAAGGAATATATAAAGCTGCCTGTAAATTTAATTAACAGCTGCCTGTTATGAATAAAGAAACATGTTTGAGATCATGGATTTTGAGAACGTGAATCTGGAAAGTGAAACATATGATGTTCTGAGATAAAGAGCTGGAACCCTACGGGGAATTAGGAGTGGAACTCCTGGAAAGGAAAAGGGAATGGGACTGAGATGTAGTTGTACTGTCTCTTGGGTACGCAGTACCAAGGGAAGTACCTGTACCTGTTTAGTCCAGAGTGGGGCCAGCCGCCCCAGGGACCCGGGGTTAGGCTTGGCCGCTCTGTACCGACTTGTTGGCCCTCGTGTACGTAGTACCTAGGAGAGCTAGTAGTGTTAGGAGAGTACTAGCTACCCCACGGGCCCCGGGGTTCTGCTAGCCTCCTTCACCGACTTGTTAGGCCCACTAGGGCAAACCAGGGTAGTCAGGCGAGGGTGCGCGGACTGTTGAGGGGCAAGGCCCCGGTTTGGTTACTGTGGAGGGATTGGACCCCTGTTACTGAGAGGGCTCTGCCCTGGTTCCGTGCTGTGCTTTGGGCGCACCCGTTAACGGAAACGACTGACCGCGTGCCAGTGCGGGCTAGCTACCTGTGCGTTTATCGCGCGTGCCGTAGTCACCGTTACGTCTGTCAGTGACCTTAGGGTGGTTGACTGAGGGTAGGATCACCACAGGGGACTCTCCCGGCCAGGAGAGCACCACGTGCTACTTCTACCTTTGGAAAAGACTACAATCAAGATCGTCCCACGAGGACATTCGAGATCAAGTAAAGGATCTGAGAAATAAATGAAATAGTGAGAAGAATTGAAAGATGTAAATAAAGGAAGTAATAGAACATAATAGCTACTGTACACTCTACTGTTGCCTTTAGTTAGTTTGCCACTCTACTCAGCGTTTTGCTGACGTGTTACACTCGTTACCTTTTTCAGGACCAGGTGTTGAGCAGCCAGGGTCGGCGGCCGCAGAGGACGCTGGGCCGAGTAGGGTCCAGTAGAGTTACCACAGCTTTGTACCTTCTTTTGTTTCTGTTCTAGTGAGTAGTTTTGTTTCCACTGTACCTTCTTTACCTGCAGTTTTTGTTATATGATAAATGTTGCTTTACTGTTGTGGTGGTACCTACTGTAGTAGTTTCTTTCCTTACTGCTGTACTTTCTTACTGTTAGTTATATTCATGCTGAATGTGGTTTATTTTACTGTCTTTTGGTTACTTCCTCGTTGGACGACTGGGTCTTGGGATTAGTTGAGTCGGTCCGGTTCTCGTGTCTCGTAGGGACTCGGGAACCGGGTCGTTACAAGATGGTATCAGAGCAAGGTCGTCCCGAGAAGTGAATCAACTGACTGGAAATTAACCAATTCACATGTTTATAGCTAGAGTAGCCACCACAACATATCTCTTGACATGAGCTCTTAGAAGTGTTGTTAGGTACCGTCTGTTTTGACGTTTCCGTTTTGTTTCGCGTCTCCTTGCAGGAGATGCCTCGTCGTGGGACTGGCGAGACTGGCCGCGGGCGCGGCCGAGGGCGAGGTCGGCGAGGTGGACGTGCTGTCGTTGACGTCTCGGTGGACCAGCCACCACTCCCTGGCATCCAGGCCCAGGACCTCGCCAGACTGATACGGGATATTGTACGAGAGGAGCTCCACCCACCGCCCCGAGCACCTCCTCCTGGGGTTGCAGAGGGGGAGTCCTCTGTGGGACCACGCGACGGACGCGGCGCCGGACACGAGGGAGGGGATGGGCCCCTGCCGCCCCCACCTTCCTCCGACACTTCTGTACACGAGGCACCTTCGCCTGGAGGTGCACCAGCACCTCCCCTACAGCACCACTTCGAGCTTTTCGGACAGTTCCGGAAGCTGAAGCCCCCCTCCTTCAAGGGGGATGAGGACCCGACCGAGGCAGAGGACTGGCTTGAGCAGCTGGAGAAGATCTTTGACACCCTTCGCCCCCCGGTGGAGTGCCGCGTGGCCTTTGCCACGTACCAGCTGGAGAGTGCGGCACACCGGTGGTGGAGGGCGGTCCGGGGACAGGAGAGGGACGAGCCGACGTGGGACCAGTTCGTCACCCTTTTCTGCGAGCAGTACTTTCCCCAGACGTGGCAGGACCAGAGGAGGCGGGAGTTCCACACTCTCCGCCAAGGGACGATGACCGTGAGCGCGTACCGCACGTGTTTCTTGGAGCTGTCCCACTTTGCAGCGACAGCGGTAGCCACTGAGGAGGAGCGCCTTTGGAGGTTCACCGAGGGGCTCCGGCCTGCGATCCGGGGGTATGTCAAACCCCTGAAGCTGCCGACGTTTTCGAGGGTGGTAGAGGCAGCCATGACTTATGAGGAGACCAACCCGTCCGCGCGAGAGACCGACGGCGGGCGGAAGAGGCCCTTTCAGCCAGACTTCTCACAGGGCCGACGAGAGCGGAGACACGTGGCGTCCGCAGGAGAGCTGTCACGTTGTGCAGGGCCATCAGTGGCCTTTGGGGGCCCTCGACAGGGGCCAGTCGCCAGCACCGGACCCCCGCCGAGCCGACAGCAGGGACTCACTGAGGGCGGGAGTCGGGTTCCCCTCTGCTACCAGTGTGGCCAGTCGGGCCACGTCAGGAGGGACTGCCCATCTAGGGCAGGAGGTCAGCAGATACTTCCCGCGCAGAGCACTGGAGGGCGCGCAGGAGGCCGCGGTTTCCAGGCGCGAGGAGGAGGACCGCAGTCGCGAGGAGGGTACCGGCCAGCACCTACCCGTCCGACGCAGAGTGTGGCTGCTTCGTCCGCACCTAGAGCTGAGGGGCGTATCAACACCCTAACACACAGGGACGCCAGAGCTTCGGGATCCGTGGTAGCAGGTATGGTTTCAGTTTCTGGCAGACTCGTTTACACGCTTTTCGATTCCGGCGCTATGCACTCGTTTGTCGCAGACAGTTTCGCAGTTAGTTTGGACCAGGATTATACATTGTTAGAGAACCCGTTCGTAATCAGAGGTCCGAGTGGTCAGCTGTTTGTAGCTGAGGAGGTGTACACGGGTTGCGGGGTCAGCATCGGGGGACACAGCCTGCCAGCTGACCTGATTATGATACAGATGGAGGACTTTGGGGTGATCCTGGGGATGGATTGGCTGTCCGCTTACCACGCCTTGGTAGACTGCTTTGAGAGGAAGATTGTCTTCTCCATTCCGGAGTTGCCTTCCTTCGAGTTTCACGGGCAGCCAGTGGACGGAGGTTTCAGGTGCATTCCGGCACTTCGGGCGGCGAGACTTTTGAGCCAGGGGTGTGAGGGCTTCTTAGCTTGTGTGGTGGCAGAGCACAGCCCCGTGGCAGACTTCCAGAGCATCCCGGTGGTCAGAGAGTACCCCGACGTGTTTCCAGACGAGTTACCAGGACTACCGCCCGAGCGTGAGATCGAGTTTGAGATCTCACTAGTACCAGGGACCAGCCCCATCTCCACCGCGCCATACAGGATGGCACCGCTTGAGCTGCGAGAGCTCAAGTCTCAGTTGCAGGACCTTTTGGAGAAGGGTTTCGTGAGGCCCAGTGCGTCTCCCTGGGGAGCCCCGGTACTGTTTGTGAAGAAGAAGGATGGGACCCTACGCCTTTGTGTGGATTACCGACAGCTGAATAGGGTCACCATCAAGAACAGATATCCGCTGCCGAGGATTGACGATTTGTTTGACCAGTTGCGGGGTGCCACGGTGTTTTCCAAGATCGACTTGAGGTCTGGATACCACCAGTTGAGGATCAGGGAGACCGACGTCTCCAAGACAGCTTTCCGCACCCGCTACGGACACTACGAGTTTTTGGTCATGCCGTTTGGGCTAACCAATGCCCCCGCTACTTTCATGGACCTGATGAACCGGGTGTTCAGACCGTACTTGGACCAGTTTGTGGTGGTTTTCATAGATAATGTACTCATCTATTCTAGAGATCGGACGCAGCACGGACAGCACTTGCGGATGGTTCTGGACACTCTGAGACGACGCAGGCTGTACGCCAAATACAGCAAGTGCGAGTTCTGGTTGAGGGAGGTGACCTTTTTGGGTCATGTGATCTCTGGAGATGGCCTGGCGGTGGATCCCGCCAAGGTCGAGGCAGTGCTCAGGTGGGAAAGACCGCGTTCAGTCACTGAGATTCGCAGTTTCCTGGGACTGGCAGGTTACTACAGACGGTTCATCAGAGGGTTTTCGCAGATTGCACGTCCTATGACACAGTTGACTCGGAAGGATGTGCCTTTCGCTTGGACAGACGCCTGTGAGGCGTGTTTTCTGGAGCTGAAGGAGAGGTTGACCTCGGCTCCCGTGCTCACCATCCCTGACAGTAGTGGCGGGTTCGTTGTGTACACGGACGCTTCCTTGCAGGGGTTAGGAGGTGTGCTCATGCAGAGGGGTCACGTGGTCGCTTACGCTTCGCGGCAACTGAAGCCCCATGAGCATACCTACCCTACCCACGATCTAGAGTTGGCAGCTGTTGTCTTCGCGCTGAAGACATGGAGGCACTACTTGTACGGTGAGACCTTCGAGATTTTTACAGATCACAAGAGCCTCAGATATCTTTTTGACCAGAAGGAGCTCAACATGAGACAGAGACGTTGGATGGAGCTCCTGAAGGACTACGACTGCAGCATCTCCTACCACCCGGGAAAGGCCAATGTGGTGGCTGACGCCTTGAGCCGTAAGGCGCCCGCACGCTTGGCCAGTCTACAGTTACAGAGTTGGAGCCTTTTGGAGGAGGTGGGCAGTTGGCGACCTCTAGAGTTACGAGGGTACTGTGGGGCAGTGACGGTGACACGGCAGACCAGACCAGAGTTGATAGACCGCATCATCACGGGACAGATGGCCGATCCGTACTTGCAGTCTTTGCGCGACAGAGTACTGTCAGGGGACCCAGGGGACTTCTCTTTCACAGACCAGGTGTTACGCTTGGGGGGACAGCTGTGCGTCCCCAGAGACGAGGAGCTGTTGAGAGAGCTCCTGACTGAGGCACACGGTTCCAGATTCACCATACATCCCGGAAACACGAAAATGTACCATGACTTGAGACGCGAGTTCTGGTGGAGAGGGATGAAGCGGGATGTGGGTGAGTTCGTGCAGCAGTGCTTAGTGTGCCAGCAGGTGAAAGCCGAGCATCAGAGGCCTGCAGGGCCGCTTCAGCCGCTTCCAGTGCCAGAGTGGAAGTGGGAGAGCATCACCATGGACTTGGTGGTGGGCTTACCTGTTACCCAGCGAGGACACGACGCAGTCTGGGTAATAGTGGATAGATTGACGAAGACGGCACGATTCTTGCCGATCCGAGTCACTTTGGGACCAGCACAGTTGGCAGAGAGGTATATCCGTGATGTGGTGCGACTACACGGAGTTCCGCGGGAGATCGTATCCGACCGGGATACCCGCTTTACGTCCCAGTTTTGGGCTGAGTTTCAGCAGGCTTTGGGGACGAGGTTGAGGTTTAGCACGGCTTACCACCCCCAGACGGACGGACAGTCGGAACGCACGATACAGACACTTGAGGATCTTTTGCGTGCCTGTGTACTAGACTGGAGGGGCTCTTTGGAGGAGCACCTGCCCCTGGCAGAGTTTGCATACAACAACAATTATCACTCGAGCATCGGCATGGCTCCCTACGAGGCTCTGTACGGACGGAAATGCACGGCACCCTTGAGTTGGGTTGAGGTGGGGACCAAGTGGGAGGTTGGCCCCAGGTTGATCCGGCAGAGTCAGGAGGTAGTTGAGCAGATCCACAGACGAATCCGCACTGTCAGGAGCAGACAGAAGAGCTACGCAGATTGCAGACGCAGAGAGGTGCAGTTCGAGGTCGGGGACCACGTCTTTCTTCGTGTTTCGCCCATGAAGGGCTTACAGCGGTTTGGGGTGAGAGGGAAGCTCGCGCCGAGGTTCGTGGGGCCCTTCGAGGTCCTGGAGCGGGTTGGACCCATTGCTTACAGACTTGCCCTTCCCCCGCAGCTTTCTGGTGTGCACGACGTGTTCCACGTGTCCAACCTCAGGAAGTACGTAGCCGATCCCAGCCACGTACTGAGTCACGAGAGCGTCGAGGTGAGCGACGACTTGACCTACCCCGAGCGGCCAGTGCAGATCCTAGACCGAGCCGTCCGCAGGTTGAGACGAAAGCAAGTACCCCTGGTAAAGGTTTTGTGGAGGAGCCAGCGGTACGAGGAGGCTACCTGGGAGCCTGAGGCGGCAATGCGGGAGCGGTACCCGGAGCTTTTCGCGGGTACGTCTTTTCGGACCGGCTTCGGTCCTCTTTGAGTTTGTTATGGTTATTTGGACACCTTCTTCCCGCACCCTAGTTGGCGCAAGTTTCGGGGACGAAACTTCCTTTGAGTTTGTTATATTGTAACGAGCGCGTGCCCCAGACGTCTTTTAAGACGTCTGGGAGGTGGCCCAGACGTCTGTAAAGACGTCTGGGATCACATCCAGATGTCTGACCAGACGTCCGGGATAGTTTACAGACGTCTGGCGAACAGTTATGCTCGCACGGGATATTCGTCTGCGCGCCTGTGCGCGCAGACCTGCGATCCTGCCTCTTTCTCTGCGGCGGCAGGCGACTGCGACCGCCTTCTCTCTCCTCTCCGCGCGGCGTTAAAAGGGGGGCGCGCCTCCCCTCCCGTCTCCACCATCTTCCTCCTTCTTCTCCTGCCTGTGCGCGAGAGCGAGCGGACGCGAGGGCGCAGCGGCAGCGGCAGCCGCAGTAGGCGCGGAGGAGCTGCGGCGTGCGAGGGCGGGGCTCTGCCGTGAGGGCGAGCTCGCCGGGAGCGGCTTGGCCGGCCGACGGAGGGCGCAGGGGGCGCAGAGCGTCGCGGAGAGGGACCTACTGCGGGCGGAGCAGCGGACGCGCGAGGTGCGACGCGGGCGGCGTCGCGAGCGGAGGCCGAGCAAGGTTCTGATTCTGGAAAAATTTCCAGAATCAGACGTCTGGATTGATATCCAGACGGCAAGGTCGACGTCTGTGAGATCATACAGACGTCTGAAAGGTGAGTTTCCGCTTTCTTCTTCTTTTTGTCGACTGACCGTACTGAGGGAGGGGGGTTGGCTGTGCGCAGGTCCTCTGATTCGTCATCTTTGCGAATCAGACGTCTGGAAGTTGTACCAGACGGCGGGAGTGACCTCCAGACGTCCGGAGTGACCATCGGACGTCTGGGATCTAGGAAAGACGTCCCTGCAGACTTCTGGACGTCCGGGGAACCAAGCCGAACAGGTAATTCTCTGATCCACCGTTTAAGACGTCTGGAAGGAGTTCCAGACGTCTGATTTTGCACAGTATCATCTTTCTCGACTCGTTTAGGGCCCGTTTGGGCTCCGTTTTCCGTGATTCGAGTTGCGTTCGTTTCAGAATTAATTCCTCTACCCGCCTACAGTAGCAATACACTGTTTTGAGACACTCCTTGTGTTTGATCCTTGTGATAGGACCTCGTTCGGTTGCAGTCTTGAGAGTCGCGGAGGCGCGCGGGATTCCCGATCACGCCCCCATTACTCCCGTTGTACCTGGTAGAGTGGTTTTAAGTATTAATAAAATCTGTTAAAGTATGGAACCATAACTAGAACCTAGGGCATTGCATGAATCCTAGGAATGAGAAATATATGGAATGATAGCTCCTAGGTGTTGCATGAATCCTAGGGCCGGAAAACTAGATTGTATGATAGATCCTAGGATATGGCATGAATCCTAGGATGGAAAAACTAGTGGAATGTATATTACTGCAGTCTTGGAAAAATGGAAAGGAGTATATAAAGCTGCCTGTAAATTTAATTAACAGCTGCCTGTTATGAATAAAGAAACATGTTTGAGATCATGGATTTTGAGAACGTGAATCTGGAAAGTGAAACATATGATGTTCTGAGATAAAGAGCTGGAACCCTACGGGGAATTAGGAGTGGAACTCCTGGAAAGGAAAAGGGAATGGGACTGAGATGTAGTTGTACTGTCTCTTGGGTACGCAGTACCAAGGGAAGTACCTGTACCTGTTTAGTCCAGAGTGGGGCCAGCCGCCCCAGGGACCCGGGGTTAGGCTTGGCCGCTCTGTACCGACTTGTTGGCCCTCGTGTACGTAGTATCGAGGAGAGCTAGTAGTGTTAGGAGAGTACTAGCTACCCCACGGGCCCCGGGGTTCTGCTAGCCTCCTTCACCGACTTGTTAGGCCCACTAGGGCAAACCAGGGTAGTCAGGCGAGGGTGCGCGGACTGTGGAGGGGCAAGGCCCCGGTTTGGTTACTGTGGAGGGGTTGGACCCCTGTTACTGAGAGGGCTCTGCCCTGGTTCCGTGCTGTGCTTTGGGCGCACCCGTTAACGGAAACGACTGACCGCGTGCCAGTGCGGGCTAGCTACCTGTGCGTTTATCGCGCGTGCCATAGTCACCGTTACGTCTGTCAGTGACCTTGGGGTGGTTGACTGAGGGTAGGATCACCACGGGGGACTCTCCCGGCCAGGAGAGCACCACGTGCTACTTCTACCTTTGGAAAAGACTGCAATCAAGATCGTCCCACGAGGACATTCGAGATCAAGTAAAGGATCTGAGAAATAAATGAAATAGTGAGAAAAATTGAAAGATGTAAATAAAGGAAGTAATAGAACATAATAGCTACTGTACACTCTACTGTTGCCTTTAGTTAGTTTGCCACTCTACTCAGCGTTTTGCTGACGTGTTACACTCGTTACCTTTTTCAGGACCAGGTGTTGAGCAGCCAGGGTCGGCGGCCGCAGAGGACGCTGGGCCGAGTAGGGTCCAGTAGAGTTACCACAGCTTTGTACCTTCTTTTGTTTCTGTTCTAGTGAGTAGTTTTGTTTCCACTGTACCTTCTTTACCTGCAGTTTTTGTTATATGATAAATGTTGCTTTACTGTTGTGGTGGTACCTACTGTAGTAGTTTCTTTCCTTACTGCTGTACTTTCTTACTGTTAGTTATATTCATGCTGAATGTGGTTTATTTTACTGTCTTTTGGTTACTTCCTCGTTGGACGACTGGGTCTTGGGATTAGTCGAGTCGGTCCGGTTCTCGTGTCTCGTAGGGACTTGGGAACCGGGTCGTTACAGGGAGCCAGCTGCCCTAGGGGCCCAGGGTTAGGATTGGCCACTCTACATCGACTCTTGTTAGGCTCACTGGGCAAACCCGGATAGTCGGGCGAGGGTATGCAAACTTCTGAGGGGCGAGACCCCTATTCTAAGAGGGCAAGGCCCTGTTCTGTTCTGTGTTGTACGTTTGGGTATATCCGCTAGTGGAAACGACTGATTGCGTGTCAGTGCGGGGTGGCTACCTGTGCACTTATTACGCATGTTGTAGTCACCGCTACGTTGCGATTGCGATCTCGGGGTGGTAAACCGTGTGTAGGACTACCACAGGGGCTCTCCCGACTAGGAGAGTGCCACGTGTACATCCTACATCGTGGAATAAACACTAATCAAGATCATTCCCTTAAGGAATAAGATGATTAAGAAATGTTGTGGATCCTTACTAGAATAACTGAATCAGAAACACCTAGTTGAGATAAATGGAAATGAATGAATAGTTACTTGCTTGTTTCTTTATGTTAAATTGCATGTAAATAACTTAACCACAACTCTACTCAGTGTTAGCTAACCACGGATTATATAACCATGTTCAGGACAGGGAGTTGAGCTGCTAGCGCCACCGGCTGTTGAGGGTGCTAGGCTCAACCGAGCCCAACCGTAGTGTTTTTCTCTTTTCCGTCGCAGACACTTTTGTAATAGTGAGTACCTTTAGTATATATTAGTTGTTCCTGCTATGCTCTTGTTATATTTCTTTCTGTTCTAGTTGTGATGGCTATGTATGTAATAGTACTCTTTCACTTGTGACATGTAATATTTTTAAGATTTCTTGTTCTGATTTCCATTATTGCCTCTTATTTATTTCTGCTTAGTTACATTGTATGTGTAGTTGTAGAATATTTTCTGCTTTTGGTTATTTCTCATTGGACTACTGGATCTTGGGATTAGTCGAGGCGAGCCGATCTCGGGTCCTATAGGGAGTTGGGATTGAGTCGTAACATGTATGCGTGTGTTGTGTATATATGTTATACGGGTATATATGTATTTTAGTATATATAGTTAGTATATATGTATAATTAGTATATATAATAGTATAGAATATATGTGTATATATATACTGTAAATACATATAGGATTTAATTAGATATATTTTTGCCTTATTTGGTATTTAAATATTTTTTAGGCTTTTTAGTGATGCTTATATGTGTTAGTATACATATTTTATATATGTAGTATAATACGTAATATAGTTGTGTATATATTCTTTTTATGCCTATATTAAGGCATTACTTTGATAGTATTGTATATAATTAACCTCAATTAGTTTAGATTAGTTTTTATGCATTTCTACTTGTATATATTATTGAGACATTGTCGTTAACATAATTCATTTGTTCTTGTATATAATTAGCTTAGATTAGTTCATTCTTTGATTCTTTCATTCACTATTCAGCCATTTGTAAATAAACTTAACGTTTTTGGAATAAAAGATGATTTTTGGATAATAGAGAGTGATGTATATCAATAACTGCCTCCTAGTGAACGACTTTGAATAAAATCAGTAAAAATTGTATATAAATAAATGACATCTGTCTAAATTGCGATACTATACTACAACATAATTTATTAACCATAATTAACACACTCTCCAGAAGCTACATCACCTCCCAGTCTGCCATCAGACGGTTGATAATTATATAATTATATATCCTTATATGTCTAATTTAGCTTAGTTAAAAGGTAAACACACCACATTTAGGTTATAAATAGTGCATTAGATTCATTCTAGGAATATTAGAATAATGCATGCATTAACACATACTTTCTACATAGTATAATCCTTATAATTTTATGCAGGAATAAATGCGGAGGTTGAAAATGGGGAATAAAGGCTCGGAGTTTACATTTTATATAAGGAGTTGGGTTGCGAAAGAAAGAATGATCCAAGAAGTCCAAAGAGGATCGCCATAATACTTCTCTAATACCTAAGTTCCTTACTACAGGGATGTATGCTTTTTGCGACGGATGAAAACGTTGCCTTTCAGTTAAAATCGTTGTATTATGTCTTCGCAAAAGTGTGTGTTGCGTTAGTATATACACGATGGTTTTGATTTTAAATCGTCATATTTAACACGACGGTTGTAGAAACCGTCGTCTATATTTATAAATGACAGTTCTATTACAAAATGTCGTTAAGTACCATTAAACGACGGTTTTGATGATCGTCATCTATGATACACATGAACCATAGACGATGATTGTTAAACCGTCGTGTAATGCTACTAAACGACGATTTGCACATAACCATCATACATATAAAAACAACGGTTCTAAACATAACTGTTGTATATATATGTGCATTTTTTTTTTCGCTATATAATATAGGTACTATAGAATCTTATAACACCTTAAACATATGCAACATACAAAACATGCACAATATAAAAATTTCATCAGCATACAACATGCAATATAAAACATTCAACATATAACAAATATATATACAAACCTAATCAAAAGAGTATGTCATAATGTCAAAATATACATAAGCAAAATACAAAACCTAACTAATGAAAAGAGAAGTAACCTAAACCTATGCCTCAGCTCCTACTCCCTGTCCTGCTCCACCACCTTTGAGGTTGTCGTCGTCTCTGCGAGGCGGGTAGTGATAGGAAGTGTGATCTCGACTGCTGCCCCGTAATAATGCCACCATCTCTTTTATTTCCGCTCTCTGCTGCTCCATCTCCTTCCTTTGCTCCTCCATGAATTTTTTGGCATCTTGCCAAGCTTGAGTTTGCTGGTGGAACTTTAAGGTGACATCATGGAGCTGTGTTTGTATCTGCTGGACGACGCATGCTGGCGTTGACCCCTTTCACCCATACCAGCTGGAGATCGTCTGACTCCTCCCCCCACTATGAACGCCTCCATTCTCCAGAGGCATGACGCTCCTAAAAGCATCCTTAGGTGTCATAGGAGGGTGTTGCTGAGTGTCAGAAGCAGCATTTGTAGGGGGTTGATTAAGTTCATCATTTTTCCTTACAAATTAGAATAATTTAATGTCATATTAAAATAGGTATAAAAATTAAAGTAGTTGGTAAATAAATGTTACTTACATGCTTTGTCAGGTATGTCTCATGTATCCATGTTCGCCCATCGTCGATGGTGGTCTTGCTATGAGTAATCTTATACACACCAACCTGATCGAGTGTGGCACCATCATGTGAATGTGCTTGTAAATATATTTAGGAGATTAGCAGGTAATAGTTATAATTAAAACTTTAATTAAAAATATAAAAGTGGCATAATTATAAGGAATTACTTACATATTTTGCCTTAACTCTATCTATACTAGTTCGACCCAAATTGTGGGTCTGTGGTGGAGCTTTGGCCCTATTGGTCTTGTTCCTCTTCGCCTGATCTTGTACATATAACATATTATAATGGGAAACAATTAAATCATTTATCTCCAAATGCTCTTAAAAGTATTTGTAATTACCTCTATCTCAGGCTTATTCCAATGCTCACAGCATTCTTTCCACACATCTGCTGCTATTGTAGGAGGCACATTCCTTAACGCCTTCTCATTAGATGACATTGTATTATAAAACTAAATTATAGAAATAAATTGTCAAAATAAATTAATTAAGTAAATAATAAAAAATGAGAAATATTACAAGTTTCACCTTTCTCTTCGTTATCATCCTCCAATCACGATGTCGTCTTGCGGCATGATTGAGGATGCACTTGGTGACATTCGAATCGTCATCCCAATCAAAGGTTGACTGTAATATTACAAAATTGTATAAAAAATTAAATAATATTAAATTAAACTTACATATATTCATTAATATATAATTATTTACCTCCATATTACGAATAAACTGCCTCTTGATCTCCCTGGAGACCCTCCTCCAGTTAAAACAACAAAGGTGGACGAGCTCCTTTACCATCCTAGACAATCTGTTGGTGAAAGGAGGATAATCTGGATCTTCTCCAACTTCGTTGATATGCACTTTGACTCTTGTCCTCTCTAGAAGTGCATTTCTTGTCGGACCCCTTCCTTTTTTTATTACCTGATAAGAAAAATATAATTAAAAATTAAAACATTAAAAGTAAATTTTAATAAGATATTACCGACAATTCTTACCAGCAGAACTGGTTCCTACCTCAGCCTGAGTTTCCTGTTGAGGTGGCCTTTGTACCTCAGCATCGTCTTCACTCTCCTTGTCTTCATCCTCTCCGCTGCTGTCGACCTTGTCGTCGTTAGGGCAGTGGGTGACAACCTCTGGCTCTAGCTCTTCATACATTGGTAACCACCCTCTTGCCCTTGTTTTGATATTGTCGGGCAAGATCACCAGGCCAGACATAATCACGCTACCTCGTAAATGTGGGATTAGGTACCATGACAACTAGGTGTGCGTTGGGAGTACGTAGAGGGATGCACTTAGGAATAGATGGGGGAGTCTGGGTGTGGGGTGGCTGGGTGAGGGGGGGATAGGTGGGCTACGTGCAGGGTGGCTGTGTGCGGGGGCACTAGGTGGGATGGGTGGAAGGAGGCTGCATCTCATCTCTACCCGCTGAGGTACCCTGGTCATCCTTAACCCTATTAGCAAATTTCTTGAATTTCATCTGCATAGACATTAAAAAAAATAGTATTTATATAAATATTAAGAAATAAATAAATAAAAATTAAAAAATGTAAAAAGAATTGATAGAGTTTCCCCTATGTTATGAATATTTTCCAAAATTTTGTATAAAGAAAATCACACATTCTACATCTTATGAAATATAAATAAGTAAACAGTAAACATAAACAATCGCCATACATTTTGTTTCCGTTGAAGTCAATCACATACATGGAAGGAACATTATTCAAAGCACGATGTATGTATCATTAATCTAAAACTTGTTATAATATAATTATGTCATCTTATCTAAAGTGAGACTCATAATACAATCAAGTAAGTTTTCAACTTGAGAAGAACAAGAGCTTTTCCTTACGACGTTGGATTCTCTAACGTAAGTTCCAATGTAATTCCTTTAGCTATAATAACCTGTTTTCCCATGGCTTATTACCATTCTCGTGAGTATGTTTTTCCACATAAATGTAAGTGTTCCTCTTCATAATTAAATCATTCTAAGTTAAATCATTGGAGAGCCCAAAATCCTTTTACCCAATATATGAAGCTTTATCCTTCTAGGATGAAGAGGATAAGAAAAATGAATGAAGAAAAGAAGAAATGTATCTCTCAAATACATTTTATCGCTGTTAAACCATATCGCTTCCTCATCTTGACTCTCTCAAACCATATGGATGAAAATGCTCAACATAGAATCAGCAAATGACGAGCCTCATTTAAACATTCTTCAACGGAAATGCCTCTTAAATTGAAAAAAAAAGAGAAACTACTTCAAGGCTTCAACTTTGCTACTATAAGACATATGAGACAATCCATTGCAAGTTGAAGTAATAAAGCAAGGTGGACAAGAGAAATGATATAGAAGATAATTTTATCTTACATATCAATATCCATTACACCTACACCAGCTTCTTGTAAGTGTTCTTGTAAGCATCTACTTCTACTTCATGTTCGACATCTTTTTGTACGTCAAATATTCACGTGGAGT
This sequence comes from Thalassia testudinum, assembly GCA_037157565.1. Taxonomy (NCBI): domain Eukaryota; kingdom Viridiplantae; phylum Streptophyta; class Magnoliopsida; order Alismatales; family Hydrocharitaceae; genus Thalassia; species Thalassia testudinum. The sequence goes on from JAZHRO010000036.1 coordinate 144,179,733, forward strand.
TGTCTATACAGGTATAATCCATCCATTTCTACTGTTGTCAGGGATATAGAAGACTTGAGATACTTGACATGCTAATGTAAATAGTTCTAAGAATGAAGAATTCGATAATTCTTATTTAAACTTAAAAAATCGTGCTTTTTATCAAGTTTGAAGCCAATGTCTTCTTTAAATATGTCGAACCAATTGCACTTGAAAATGACAACTCTACTATCATATTTGAAGCTCATCTTAATGATTACTTCGATATGTCCGTAGTATCCATTACAACCAGTGTTCAAATAGCAACTGACAACAACACCAGCATGCTGCGTGACCTTCGTATCATCTATGGATTTTGTTCTGAATTTGAATCTATTTATAATGTAACCTGAATGGTAATATCCATAACTTAACGGTTGATCGGATATTATGTCAAAGTCCTCCAACCATCATGGGTCATTCTCTTTCGTTTAAATGAGACATTGTTTAAACCACTTGAGAAAGTCGACCTCGCGTGTTTCTAGATGTGAATACTCCTTAAATTCATTATAAAATACATCAACTTCTGGAATTTGCTTAAGAATGTACAAGTGAGCTAGACACCAATTGATTTCAGAGATTGATTTGTACTTTGTGTGGAGGATAGACCTTACTGGAATATCCAATATGGAAAGACAATCTTCATTGTTTTCATTGTACCCTCCATCATAATTTCTCTATAATCTTTTAAATCGATTATCTGTCTCATCCATATACATGGCACAGAAGTTAATGGACTCTTCTACAAGATATCCTTCAATAATAGATCCTTCTGGCTTAACCTTATTTAACACATAATCTTTAAGTTTCTTCAGAAATCATTTAATTGGATACATTCATCTATATTGCACTGGCCCAACAACTTTCGCTTCATTTGCAAGATGAAGAGTTAAATGAACCATGACATCAAAGAAAGCCGAAGGAAATATCCACTCCATTTTACATAATGTGACGACTATTTGCTTATTCCAGTACTCTAATAAATTAGAATCTACAGTTTTCGAACAAATAAGTTTGAAATATCGGCTCATCTCTGTAAATGAATCCACATTGGATTAGGTAGCACTCTACGAATAACTAGTGGGAACAAGACTTCTTTGTAAACGTGACTGTCGTGATTCTTTAACCCATTAATTTTCTTTTGAGTCTTGTTTACACATTGAGAAAGTTGTGAAGAACAGCCATTTGGCACCCGTACTTCTTTCAAGAATGTGAAAACTTTCTCTCTTTGATCATTATTTAGGCTGTAAATGGCTTCCGAAATGTGATAACTGCCATCTTGTTTTCAATAATGATTAATCATGCGAAATTGATGCTTTAAAAGATGCGTTGTAGTATTGGTTGAAATCGCTCGAAACAAATAATATTTATACTCGAAAGATGGTCAAGAAAATCCGAGGTCGAACGTAGGAAGCAAGTGTTGCAATTAATCTTAAAGATCACAATATCACCGCAAATATGAGCAAGTAAGAATGATATATATATGAAAATCAATGTCAAAGTGCAAAAAGAATGGGGTAAAATGGTGATTTAAATCACCAATTACTCCTCTAATTAAGCTCACAGTAATTCTAAAAAGACTGAACAGTAATGATCAACCACTTTTTCCACATCAGTAAGCAACCAATATAGCCATAGGAACATAGAACCAATAAAATCAGACGATAGATAAGGCGCTCAAATGCCTTAACAGTAGAGGCTCAAGGTCCTCTCTTCTTTCTCTTCAAGCCTCAGGGAGAGGTACAACAGCTACATACAACAGAGGGAAAGGCCTCTTTGAAATCTTCTAAGTGTTAGAGAGTTAGAGAGAGAGGTAAACCCCCCCTCTCTCTCTTTCCCTTTCTTTCCTTCTCTTCTTTCTCCTAAAGACTCGGGGTTAAATGGGTAATCAGGTAGGAACAATAATTGGATCCGGGTGCAGGGCTGCGTGCGTGGGGTCACAGTCGAGCAATGGGGCTAGGTGGGTATGTGGGTGAGGGTTCATGAGAGGGACCTAACCTCTCGTGTGCTGGGCGAGGAGTCGGGTTCACAAAAATAATTTATGCAGCTCTTTTCGCTCCTAATTCCACGATGTGGAACTATCTGTCCCTGTTCTTTGCGTGAGGTAGTAGTAGGAGGTGAAGTCTTGATTACAATCGACGAAGAGGACAACTCCTTTAATTGAAGACTTGGGCACACTCCTGGATGAATTCCGCATCTCCTGGAGGTGGTGCCTAGGGTTGCTAGAGTAAGAACACCTACTTTGAGCTCTTCGAAGGAGCTCTGTCAATGGTGATGGCAGCCGTAAACCTGAAACACGAAAAATAGCCTAAGGACCACGTCAAAACAACTTAGTAGGTGCGCAAGAATGTGATGAAGCCGGTGGTGGCGGTGGTGTGCCGTGGATGTAGTTGGAGAGGGCCGGGATCGCGAAAAACGAAGATGGAAGTGGTTGTGTTCGGTGCAAGGATAGAGCGAGTAGTGTGATGAGCAGATGATAGGAAGTCATCGAGGCTAAGTAGCAGATGAAGGGGAATGGAGATTGCGCCGGTTGTGGTATGGCTGACGCCAGAGAAGGAGGTAGCTCCGGTGCGGTAGAACAGTGATGACGGAGGGTTAGAGAACACCTCACTGGTATTGCGAGATGCGGAAGAGGACGAGGAGTAGGAATTGGTCGCCTATCATATGTGGCGGCCGCAAAGAAGCTGGAGGAGGGGGTCGTCGGAGCGAGGTGGAGCGAGCCGGAGGTTGGAGAAAGAAGAGTAATTTTTGGCTCTATTTCTTGCTAAGGAGGTGAGGTTGTGCATGAAGGTCCTTTATAGGCCTTCAGGTGAGCTTCCATGCTTGAAATCAAGCTTGAGAAGCTCAGATTTTTAGGGAAAGAAAGCTTGATGTCTAAGGATTCGCATGAGCCACAAGGGAGGATTTAGAAATAGGTTTAGATGATCAGGGATTTCCTCAGGATCATCCCTTCCAAGTTTGGAAGGGATTGGTCAAGTAATTAAGGAGGAATCCTTGATTGAAACCTCCGGTGTGTGGGTTCACACCTGCCATGGCGGTAGGGACCCATCTGCGAAGAGGAAGACAAAGTTGGGGGGTAGTTCCCAAGGATTTTTGAAAGTTGAGGGGCTTTTTGTAAGAAAAGAGTTAGACTTGGATCAAAATGCAAACTAGGTCAAAATGATCTCAGATTGGCCATAAATTTTGGTACAAATCTAATTTGGACCCAAGGAATATAATGGTGAAGTCGAATTTTGATTTTGACCATGTTTGACTAGGAAAATTACGTAGAAGCCTAAATTAGGGTAACTTTCTGCCTGTGACTGTTTCAGGCCAAAATATGTTTTGACGGTCAAATCAACGATATCAGATCCTTTAGAATATTTTTCTATGAATTTTAGAAGGCTTAGGTGAATTTTATCATGACCAGAACCTCAGTTAATTAAGCAGGTCTGTTTTTAAGGTTTCAGATGTCCATTAATTCTTGAAATGCGTGAAAACTCATTTCTGTTTGCATGAACCCACTTATTAGACTTTAATGACCATATGACCTTTAATAAACCCCTAAAATACCCCATGGTTATTCTGTAGTTGTGGAATGCTGTTATTTTTGCAGAAATAACCTTGTATTCTTCTCTTCTTTTCAAAATGGGATTTTGTGCCCTTAGGACCTTCCCTTCTGATGGATATGTAAGAGCATTTTTCAACCTTTTTAGACCAAATTGAGCTATTTATGGCTCATGATGGTGTTCCCATCATACCCCTTGCCTAGCTTTCGCTAGTCCCTTAGTAAAACCTTATGGACCAAACCGTTTATCTAGGTCGGATGTGACCGTCAGGATGCCCTACTAAGCTACAACTTTAGGAATTAGATCTTAATATTAACAATAGACTTAGAGGTACTCAAGTACTAGTCCAGATCCAGACCTGACTAGCTTTTGAATTAGTCTGCCACGAAGGTTTCTAGGGCCCGCAGGAACTATCCTAAGGTTCATTGGACCCAGCGGTTAAAGCACCTGTGCTTGTAACATGGTTAGTCCAGAATGTTATTCGCTTTGAAACGAGTTTTAAAATCGTCGTGTTGCAGTATAGATCGAATCAGCGTGAAAAACAAATAATATTTATACTCGAATGAAATTCGAGGTCGTTCGCTGGGAGCAAGTGGTAAATATGAATCTCAAGATCTCAGTTTGAATCAAATATATGAGCAATTGCAATCAAAACTTAATTAAAAATGGTATAGAGATGAAGCTCAGTAATAAAGTGCAAAAAGATGGGATTAAAATGGTGATTTTAATCATTAAATTAATCCTATACCTTAACTCGTAGCTTTAAATACCAACAGAGGCAAAGGCCTCTTCTCCGAACCTCAGTGAGAGATACAAGCATGGTATAGAGGCATGAAAGCCTCTCGGAGAGTAAGTGTAGAGAACAACAGAGGGCAAAAAACCCCCTTCCTCTCTCAAAATCAGGCGAACCAGAGCAGACTCGGGTAGCTGGGTAAACAGACCAAGGCCTAGACTCGCGAGACGTGAGTGCGGGCGAGGGCATGTGAGCGCACGTGGAGAGGGACCTCACCTTGTGCTTACTAAGGCAATGGGAGTGAGGCACAAAAATAACTTAAGTCATGCGCAGGCCTTAGCAGCTGACGATGTGGGACTAAAATCCCCGCTTCTTCCACGTACACTCTTTAGTAGCTAGGGCTTCCAATTGGCATTGAAGGGATGGCTGATGATTCCAATTGGATGCCTGGAGATGAACCTGGGAGTCTTCCATGTCGACTGGGCGTGGAAGTGAGGAGGAACTTAGCTAGAAGGTAGCAATCGGAGGCAGAAAAGATGGTGCGGCGGCGGATCTTCGATGAAGAACCTGAGATAGAAAAATGGGCTATGATCCCTAGTTAAAGCGCTCAGGAGGATCGCCAAGGACCGACGAGTGCAGCAGTGGCGTCAGTTTGGCGTGTGAGTGTGTAAGGAGGTCTGGTGAAGTCGGATCGAAGGTGCGGTGAGGGTGGTGTTCGGGGGAGGTGATGGATAGGCTAATCCCTTCAATTACTTGAGGGGTTTTGGTCTCTGGGTCGAGGCAATGGAGAGGAGCGTGTCGGCGAGGAGGATGGAGGTGAGTAGCGTATGGAACTCCTTGCTGGAGGAGTGGCCGGAGATGGGGTAGACAAGGACGTAGCATGCGAGTTGGAGGTCGTGAGTGGTTTGTGAGTATAAGGGAAAAGAGTAGAGGAAGTGAGAAAGAGATAGAGTGACTTAGCGATGAGATAGAGGGGTGAAGGCGGCTGGTTGTGGTCGACCGGTGCCAGAGAAGGTGATGGAGATGGCAAAGCAGCGACAATGAGGTAGGTAGGGGCACGTCCTCCCTTTGGTCGGGGAGGATCGCAACAAAGAGGAGAGTTGAGAGGACTGACCAATTTGGTCGTTGGACGGCCGGAGGAAGGGGATCAAAGAAGTCACCGGAGCAGCGGTTGTTGGTGGCTGAAGAAAGGGATTTAGGGGCTTTTGGCTCACCAAGACTTGCTGAAGATGTGCAGTATGCAATAGGACGTCTTTTATAGGCCATAGGAGGATTTTCCAAGCTTGGAAAGAAGCTTCCAAGCTCGGAAAGGCTTCGCGAAATAAGATATCTGAACCTTTGAAGGTTTGCATGATCTTTTGGGAAAGAATTGGAGCCCAAGACCGATCTCATGTGGAAGGGAATTTCACAAAGAATCTCCGGTTCAATTTTGGGAAGGTTTGATTGAGAATCGAGCAAGAAATCTCCGCTCGAATCTCGCCGGAGCAAGGTGCGTTCACACCTTTGGCTGCAGGGACCAGCTTGTAAAGAAGATGACAAAAGTTAGGGATCCAAATGTATATTTTTTGAAAGTTAGGGGCACGGGTGAGAAAAAAAGTTAGACAGGACCAAAATGCAAACTTGGTCAATATGGTCTCATTTTGGACCCAAATTTTGATACAAATCTAATTTGGACCTAATAAATCCAATGGTGAAGTTGGAATTTGGTTTTGATCTTGTTTGACTGGGTAATTTATGCAAAATTTTAAATTAGGGTAAAAGCCTGTCTGTGGCTCTATTTTGGGTCAAGATGGGTTCTGATGGTCAAATTGAAGATACCAAACCATAGAGAATATTTTTCTATAAATTTTAAAGAATTTAGGTGATTTTTATCCTGACCAAAACCTCAGTAGGTTAAGCGAGCCTATTTTTAGGGTTTTAGATGTCATTTAATTTTTGTAACACATGAAAACCCATTTCATTCTGTATGAACCCTCTTGTTAAACTCTAAAGCACATTTTGACCTTTATTTAACCCCTAAGAAAATCCACGATTATTATATTTTTGTGATAGAATGGTAAATTTGCAGAAATAATCCTATTTTCTTATTTGCTCCTCAAATCAGTGTTTTATGCCCTTAAGACCTTCTGATGGATATGTAAGGGCTTTTATTCACTTAATCAGATCAAATTGGGCTAGTTATGACTCATGATGGTGTTCCTATCATACCCCCATGCCTTGCTTTTGCCAGTCCCTTATCAAAACCATTTGAATAGAACTAGTTATCTAGGTTGAATTTAACTGTCAGGACGCCTTACTAGGCTGCATCTCTAGGAATCAGATCTTAATACCAACAATAGGCGTAGAGGTACTCAAGACCATCCAAGATCCATACCTGACTAGCTTTCTCCTCAGTCTGCCGTGAAGGTTTCTAAGGCCCGTAGGAACTAACCTAAGGTTTGTTGAACCCAGCGGTTAAAGCACCCGTGATTAAAACATGGTTAGTCCAGTTCAGTTTACTAGTGCATTTTGAGAGAGACTTTTAAGGAGAATTTGATTTGTGGAGAGCTTTCTCTCTTTTCCTTTTCATTATATTTTTCCCTAGATCCATCCTTGGATTGGCCTTGAACATGGTCTGTATCGGATTTCTTGTCCCCACCATCAATCCTCGCAGGGTCCCTGGCAATTGATGCTTCGAGATAGCACCACCCATGGCAACCAACCCTGGCTTTCGAGATTTCGGGATAATCCTGCCCATGGAGTTCTGTAGCTAAATCCAGACCCTGGCAATCGACATTTCGTGATAATGCCGCCCATGTCATCTGAACCAACACAGGGTGCTTACATGCCCCCAATAGGATATTTAGATATCCTAGGAGACAAGCACCTAGGAGACGATATGTTATTACGCATCTTTGAGTAATTTCCCTCCTTTCCACGCCAGGAACTCGTCCAAATCAACTTGTGTTTTCGAGCCATTCCTAATCTAGATCTTAGGACCTTTTTCAGAATAGATTAAATGCCTTCTTTTAAAGCGCATTGAACCAGACTGTGTGTGATTTAGGGTGCTCAAGTTACTAAGTCCTGTAAACCAGAGATTAGTTAACTGGGCGAATACTTCCTAAGCCTTAGACCTAATACATAAGCTTTGCATTTTCCCCAACCTCTTGAGGATTAATTTGGATCTTGACAAGTACGTGAATGTTTAAATCCAATATAGATCCAAGAGGCCTAAGGTCGGTATTCACCACTAATCCCTTAAGTTTTAGACTTTCAGGTCTTAATTCATCATTTGATCCAACCTAGAAGGTGGGTAGGTTCCAAATTGTTTCTAAGGGACTCAATTTTCTTTTCTTTTTCTTTGTGCTCCTTTCTTTTCATTTTCAAAATGGCTCCTCCTTTTTCCTTAACCTCCTTTTTTTCCCTCAAGGGTTAAATAAAGGTCAAAATGTGCTTTAGAGTCCAACAAGAGGGTTCATACAGAACGAAATGGGTTTTCATGCGTTATAGGAATTAAATGACATCTGAAACCTTGAAAATAGACCCGCTTAATCTACTGAGGTTATGGTCAGGATAAAGTTCACCTAAATCATCTAAAATTCATATAAAAATATTCTCTATGGTTTGGCATCTTTAATTTGACCATCAGAGCCCATCTTGACCCAAAATAGAGCTACAGATAGACTTTTGCCCTAATTTGGGTTTTTACATAAATTACCTAGTCAAACGAGGTCAAAATCAAAATCCAACTTCACCATTGGATTTCTTAGGTTCAAATTATATTTGTATCAAAATTTGGGCCCAATATGAGATCATATTGACCAAGTTTATACTTTGGTCCTGTCTGACTATTTTTTCACACACCCATGCCCCTAACTTTCTAAAAATATACATTTTGGTCCCTAACTTTTGTCATCTTCTTTACAAGCTGGTCCCTGTCACCAAAGGTGTGAACACACCTTACTTCGACGAGATTCGAGCGAAGATTTCTCACTCGATTCTTAATCAAACCTTTCCAAAATTGAACCGGAGATTCTTTGTGAAATTCTCTTCCATATGAGACCGGTCTTGGGCTCCAATTCTTTCCCAAAATTTCATGCAAACTTTTCAAAGGTTCGGATATCTTATTTTGCAAAGCCTTTCCAAGCGTGGAAGCTTCTTTCCTAGCTTGGAAAGGCCTCCTATGGCCTATAAAAGATGCCCTATTGCATACTGAACATCTTCATCAAGTCTTGGCAAGCCAAAAGCCCCTGAATCCCTTTCTCCGGCCACTAACGACTACTGCTCTGACGACTTCTTCGGTCCCCTTCCTTCGGAGATGACTTCTTCGGTCCCCTTCCTTCGACCGTCCAACGACCAAATTGGTTGGTTGATGAGACACTCATCATGATCTCTAATTACCCCTAATTAACTAGTCTTCCTAGTTAATTAGCTAAGGTTATGAACATATAAGGGTTGATTATAGAATAAGGGATATTTAGTAAAGGACCTTAAAATAAGTTAAAAATGACATCTTATCATTCAATTAACATTACTAATAATCTATATAATAATTGGACTCAAAATTCTATTAATCATTCCCTTAATTAATAAGATAAGTAACTTAAACTTAATGTATACTTAAGTATATAATAACTTAAGTGATTTTACCTAATCTAATAAATTAATCTAAAAAGGTAAAAAATGTAAATTCAAGGTGAAAACATAATATTTACTTATCTACTAACATATATAAAAAGTTGAAAAAAATCTAAGTTGAAATAAACCTTCAAAACCTGAGTTTACATTTTGGTCCTTTATATTCATTACAATCAGGTCCTTATTTCTCACATAGGTCCTTAAGTTTTATTACATTTAAGTCCCTCTTCGTCTTCTTCTTCTTCAGCCGAATGAACAGCTGGTAACGGGGAGTCACGCCACCGCATGATTACCTCCCTGCCGACATCAACCTTCTTTGTCCAAGCCCTTGCAGCTTGCACTCACCACCTCCACTTCATCCTCTGGTCTGGATTAATCGGAAATCCTAATTTCCAGTGGGAGATAACCTCACCGTCTTCGGAGATGACGCCGGAGGTTAAGCTCCTCAAGCTCCTTCTTCGGCTAGACCCCGCCATTCTCTTCGTTGACAACTACTATAAATACCCCCTCACCCCTTAGATTTTACTCAAGTTGGCTCCCTTCCCTCTTCTAACACTGCAGCCGACTTCGATAGGCTATTCGTCTAAAACTCCGGCGACTTTCCATTTCAATTTTCGACTTCCTCCGTCCATCTTAATCAGCCGAGGAGATCTGCCATGGTCTGCCGCGTCTCTGACACAGGCGCCGACCCAAGGAATCCTCCGCTCCACCTCAAATCTGCCCGCCGGAGATCTTTCTTCCACCCTTTGATTTTGTCATCCACTATGAACCTTCGGCGGAACCCTATTGACTCCTTCGTCCAGGTAACAGTAAATTAGGAGTAGGTTAGTTTAGTTAGTTAGTTTAGGTAGTTAGATTAGAGTAATTTTAGAATTTCAGTGTTCATCTTCTTCGACTCTGGTGGGCTCCTTGAGCTCACCAAAGCCTTAATCTTGACTTTTTAACTCATTGTCCACCTTCCTTTAACCCTCATAATCATTTCTAGCACATTTAATTGTTTAATTGATCATTTAATCGCCTAATTCACATTTCACCTCCACCGACTATTATCGTTGTCCATGGTGACAGTAGTCGAGTTAATTCCACCTTCATAGGGTCTTTCATCATCTATACACCACTTATGGACCCTAATTGACACTATAATACATATTATTATCACATATAAATTAAACACCTAAATATAATTTAGCTCCTGAGCTCGCTGCCAATGGCAATTCAGGAGCAGTTCAAATCTTAAATTGAATATATATTTATGAATATAAACACTTGTTGACTTGTTTTAACTGCTCAATTGAGTGGTTAAACAAGACCTGAGCTTTAACCACTCAGATCCTTTAAGAAATGAATTCACTATCAAATATTACATTTAAAGAGATAAATGAAGAATTAATTGAATTCTTGAGGTTCCTTGCAACCTCAGGATCCTGTTGTTGAACGTACGAATTACTATGCTAACATATTTGATTTTTTAAAAACTTGTCGTTGTAGTTTGAAAGCGAAGAACTCGTGTTCAACAAATAAAATTTATATCGAAATTGAAATTCTGGGTCGAACACAGGGAGGCGGACGTTTGATTTAAAAACAACGCATTTGTTTTTATTTGTCACGAAATAATTCAATTGATTAGAACTACTTACAATAAATAAAAGAGAGAGAGAGAATAAGAGAGAGAATAATACAAACAAAAATCAAAAGAGATATAGAATGCACATAGAATTCATTATCAAAAGGGATTGTTCATTACACTAAATATTACGACTAGAAAGCGGGAAAATGATTACACTAGAAAGCGGTAAATCTACTCTAGAAAACAATAAAAGAATGGAGAGAGAAATATCCTCCTCGATAGTCGCTTGGAGGACGAGCTGAACTACTTTAGAAAGTAGTAAAAAAAATGGGGAGAGAGATATCTTCCTCGACGGTTGCTTGGAGGACGAGCTGGATGGGACGATGCCTAGACAAAGGAGGACGAAGCAAGACAAAGGAGGACGAAGCAGAAGAACGGGAACAGGGCGGCACGTCGTCATTGTCACGAGATCCACTTCCGAAGGGGGACGAAAATTGGACTTTATCTCGTGAGAAGCATCCCGGGTGTGGGACGAGCTTCTCTTGAGCTTTGGAGAGGTAGAGAAGAGAAGGAAGGGATGAGAATTTCGTGTGGAGGGGGTCTCCTTTTATAGTTGCAAGGAGTGGGGGCAAATTGGACATTACATCTTTAAAACATTAAATAAGGTGTCTTTAGTGACGGATAAAACCGTTGCTAAAAAGCCCAAACGTGGGCGTAGTGGGTGCTGCCTACACGTGCCCGCTCGTCTGCTCGTGCACGCAACACTTGCGCACGTTCAGCGATCACGATCGGACGGCTTAAGTCGCACCTTCGCTCGCTGCGCTGCGTGCCCGCTTGCGTACGATGCTGTGTCCTCGCCATGCGTGTAATAGTGTGTCGGCGCTATCGGGCGTGTAGAGCCATTCAATCGCGATCTGACGCTCCCCCGCGCACGCTCGGCCGTGCCCTTCGCCTGCTCGTTGCGGCTCGATCCCGCGTCAGCGCCTCGCGATAAGGCGTTGAACCGCTATGCTACGGAGAGGAAATGGTCGCGTGAATGAATTAAGGCGTGCGAATACACAGTCGTTGGACAGCCAAGATGGTGCCAGGACAACCAAGATGGAGCCACGTGGCGCCATCTTGGCTGTCCATCTTATGGATGTTGTAGATGGTGCCATGGGTATCGGATTGAGTCGATTTTCATGCCGTTAGATAGCGATCGTTGATCTGAATCCATCCATGCGGTCGGATTTGTCATTTGAAGTGTGGATTTACACCATCTTGGCCCTTGATCTTCTAGGGTTCCCTGGTCACTATCAGATGCTACAGATGCCTGATTAGGGTGATCTTGGAGTTGTTGAACTGCAATCGTTACCCTGATCACATTTGTACGGTTGGATCTTCGATCCGAGGCCCCAATAAAAAGTTTACCCTGTCCAAGCACATAAAGGGAGACAATTAACCTCCGTTTTATTCAAACTACTCTAAATGCAAGATGATGCATGTTATGCAATATTTATAGCATGCAATGCAATCCTATACTTAAGAACATGCATAAATAGACATCTTAAGTAGTGTAAACGTGTTTACATCACCTATTTAGATTAAAAATGGCAAGTCTTAACAAAGCTGTGTACACTTTTCATATTTTCTGGACTCATCGGAGCTCTGACGAGCTTCGGCGAGCCAAATCTGTGCTTCAGCTTGTGAAACTTGTTGAGAAGCTCCAGAATGATTCAAATTTGGTCACTGATTAATTTGAGGATATTTGTTTGAAGATTTAGTATCTTGAGCCGAAGATTGAAGTTCATCTTCTCCAACTCCGGCGGAGTTGGAAAAGTCTATTAGTTAGGTTTAAGTTGAGTTTAAGGAACCCAGAAGCTTCAGTGCGATGCACTGAAGGTGTGCATGACCTCATTCCACTGTAACAACCTCTGATTTTCTTTGATGAACAAACACTTTTTGAACCTCAGGTGATGAGCCTGTAACCCTAGAAATCTTGGTCAGAGCATCAATTTGTGAATCTAAATGAGTTTCTGAGGTTAAGAAGATCCTATTTGAGGCTTAAATTTCTTGGGAGAAAGCTTTTAACAGAAAGTCAAACTTTTGTGCCTTCACAGTCAAACTAAGTTTGATTATGGAGTTTTGAGCTCAATCTGTGGAATTGATGATTTTAAATGGATTCTGAGATCTTGTTGAATGATTTGAGAGAGAATAAAGTGAGCTCAGGTAAATAATTGTGTGAGAATCCAAATTTTGTCAATTTGGGTTACTTTTGAACCCAAAAAAACAACAGTGCCATTTCGTTGAGTTTTAATTCTAAATCCTACCTAGTTGAGTTAATTACAACCCTTAGAATTAGTTTAAATCAATTAGAAACATTCTTAAGTGTCTGTTGCACATATTTTAGTTTGAAAATCTGAACTTTGAAGCTTTAAGAGAAGCTTCAACCTTCTGTACACTGTCTGAAGGTCTTGAGAGCTTAAATCTTACTCTAATAGATGCAGAATGATTTGTAGAACCTGTACAGACCTTTAAATAAGAGAGAAAAGTCCATCTGAGGACTCTGTGACATTAATTTCACTTTCCAGGCGATAATAACCCGTAGGAACCCCTGATTTTATCTTTCAAATTGAAGAGGAGAACATCCTCTAAACCTTAAATTGACCCTGCAATTGTGTAGATCAACCTTAGAGCTTTCCAGCAACGTTAAATCACTTGAAACTGAGCTCTGAGTTGGAAGTTATGGTTGATTGAAGTTGGGTTTGGAAGGGGTTATGATAGTCCCACATTGCTAGTTCACGAGTGTGCGCATGGGGATAAAATGATTTTGTTACATCCGCTCTTCAGTCGTTAGCGCTCGGTGCACCGGTTACCGATCTCATTATTCTGAGCATGTGCATGTGTGTGTGCGGGCTTGTGTGCCTGCAGGTGTGTGCCCGAGCAGGAGTGAGTGAGTGTGCTCTGGGAGGGTGAGGCCTGGGAGGCTGGGTTGAGCTGGATTGGCTTGAGACTATGAACCGAAATGAAATAAACTGAAATCGAACCTAATTGAGATTAGGCGAGGACCGAGTAGGGTCTGGTCCCACCCTGGTCTCAAGGTGTTGTGTATCCTCGAAAGGACCTCACCACAAATAAAAATAATTTTTGGTTAAAAAGTAAAAAAACCTGGTTCAGCTGAAGGACTAAAGGAAAAGAAGAGCCGATGGTTGTTAAGCTAAGTGCTGAAGGCTAAGGAAAGGAGGAGAATAGGCACTAAGGAGTGTTAAAGAAGAACAAGTACTAAGGGAAGAGAAGAAAAAGGCAGGAACAGAAGAAGAGAGGTAAGAAAGAGAGCTTGAGATAGAGAATAAAAGAAAAAGAAGAGAAAGAAAGGGAGAAGAAGATAAGAGGCTGAAGAAAATAAATGAAGAATTATTTTTCTTGCATCATTTTAATTACTTTTTGTTCTTAATTTGTAAAAAGGCATGTTTTAATAGAACTTTTAATTACCTTAATTTCTTTTGAAATAAAATTAGAAAACTAACATGTTTACTTGCTAATAAAGAAGATTATTTGAGTAAATATGTTTTTCATATGAAATTTTGTATATTCTTTATAGTTTAAATATTTTGGCAAAATTCATGTTTTAAAATCAACCTAGTTATACCTCCTAAACTTATAAAAAAATAAAAGAAAATTGGTGAATTTGAAAAATTATTATACCTCCCGGCGAATGACATGGACTCAACTAGTAAAAATTTCTAAAATGTTAGGTTAATTCGACCCTATACTACACAACCGACACAACTTTGAGTTAACCTAAGTGACTTTTTCTACTCTTAATTAAGTGAAATTAACTTAATTACTGAGTTGAGTGGAAGACACGCATCATTTTAATGGAGCCATTGCTGGGGAGGTAATATTTTTGCCTCATTTCACTCATTAAAATATTCCCTAGCATTGCTTCGTCTATGCATCATTTTAATGGTGCCGTTGCCTGGGAGGTAGTACCTTAATTCACTAGAATTTAAAAGGTTTAATTGTCTAATTAGGAGGTATTTTGTAAATATATTTTTGTTTTTAATATTTTTATTCTAATTAGTGGGTTTTGTTTTGTTTTTGTTTTATTTTTTATTTTTATTTTCTATCTTCTTTTTAGGTTTACCTCTGTGGGTAATCTCAGGAGAAGGCAGGATTTTGTTGCTGTTTTTATTTTTGTGAGTATTTTTAGTCTTATTCTTTTGTATTGTTGCATTTAAAAAGTAAAAAATATAAAAATACATCTTTATCTGACTAGCAGTAGCATATACATAGGCATACACTCTTAGGAGTGCATTATCCTGCTAGTATTAGTGCGATCTGACTACGGAATTTTTAAACTATTTTTCTCACATCAGCGGGAAAATACGAGAAAATCCGCGTAGATCCCTGTCCTTGGAGATTTAAAAAGGATCACATATTTTTGTTTGAAAAGATATAAAAAGTGGCCATTGTAGTTTAATTGATATATTTTTTGAAAAAGATTAACTAAAAAGAGGAAGTAAAATTTGTGACTTAAATCTGTTTGCAGAATGCATGCGGGTTTTTCAATTGCTATCGTCTGTTGCATGCTATCTCACACACAGCGCAATCACTAGAGTCACACGAGTTTATTTTTCTATCTCTCCTCTTTGCACCTCTTAGGGCTTTGGCCGAAGATCAACAAGTCTGTCTCACTACTAGAGCCCCGGGGAGCCAGTAGTGAGCGGTCTCGATCCTAGACCTTAGACCTTTGAGCTTTAAGGTACGCACCTACGTAGACACGAATTAGGATGCGTATTTTGATATTGTTACTCTATTTGTTTGCGTCAAATTACTTTGCGTACCTTAGGAATTTCTTCTTTCCTTTGAAAGAAGAGCAAAACCTGTGTCTTTTGCGCTGTTTTGTGGGTTTTTGTGCCGCTGTTTTACCAGTGGTGTGTGTGCATTTGCACATTATTTTTCGTTTATGGACGGAAGGCGATCCTTGCAACCGCCTCTTGCATCACCGTTGACAAGTGGTCCTAGGCCGGTTGCAGATAAGCAACCAATGGTTTTCCCGTCTGATCCATCTACTTCTATGGATCAAATGTAGAATCTTAATCCCGAGATCCCTTCTTCTTCTGGTCAGGGGGAGATGCTGCCTTTTGATGTTCATGAGGCACTCCTAGGATGCTAGAGCAAACAAGACAAATTAATCTATTAACAGCAGCCTTAAATAATTTACAGACTCTTCAAACCCGTCCTTCACCTCGACCTAAGGTGGGTTTTGAAAACCCTGATTTACCGATCAATCATCCAAGGCCTTTACTTAGAGATTATTATAACCCATCTAATGCACAAGTAGAGCCTAATGTTGGGATTCCTTTTGGGGAGAATGATCCTGAATTAAAGCCAAATATCTTAGGTTTAATCCCCCACTTTCACGAATTTGCATCCGAGGATCCATTTCAACATATAGAAGATCTTAAAAATTTATCTCAAACTCTTGGTCCTCGAAATCAAAATAGGAAAATCCTACTAATGAAGATTTTCTCTTTTAGCCTTAAAGATAAAGCAGCTTATTGGTATAGAACTATAGCAAGACCAATCTCAACTTGGGTTGAACTTGAATCCACATTTTTGAAGAAATTCTTTCCAATTGGTCGAACCAATGCTTTAAGGCGAGCTATTACTACTTTCAATCAAAATCAAGGAGAATCAATTCATGAGGCGTGGGAACGTTTTCATGAATTGCAAAGGAAATGCTCGCATCATAATATCCCTCGTTGGCAACTCATGCATATCTTTTATTATGGTTTACAAGAGGGCATTCGCAATCTAGTCGATGCCTCTTGCGGAGGGAATTTTCTAAATCGCGATGCAAAATCTGCTTCAGAATTATTTGAAGGGATGGTAGAGAACTTGATCAATAATGCATCAATGTCGTAATTTACGCGGGGAGTGAATACGAATCACCAAAATCCGCATAAGGGCATTCATGAGATCGGTAATCCGTCCAGTTCAAACGATTTAGAGATTATTGTAGAAAAATTGGACAAGGTCGATATCGTAGCAAAGCATCTCGATGAGGTTAGAAACACAATGAAGACTCTTACACCTCTACTTGCTACGAATCCCGCGTATTCACCTGTTTCGCAAATTCTCGCGGGGAGGGAATTTGTGAATAATCTGGATTCTAGAGATCCATCTTCCTTGGGTTTTCTATGTACTTCTTCACTAACCTAAGGAGGGACCTTTGTCCCACAATCTTACCCACCCTTTTCCCCACCCTTAACTATTGCAGAAAACACGCAGTATCTTTTAGGTTTACACGACATCTAGGAAAATATTCCAAGATCAAACCCATATTCAAATTCCTATAATCCTGGATGGAGAAGCCACCTAAATTTTTCTTGGGCTGATCCAAATCAAAATCAAAGACCAAATTATCCAAATCAGACCCATTTTAATCCACCTCCATTGCCTCTTCAGTAATTAGATTTAAGGCCTAGCCCGATGAGTATGCAAAGTTACTCTAGGCCTATTAGAGATACACAGCTAGATCAGATTTTAAGAGCTGTGTCAGAGAGTCAGCGACAAAATGCTGAAGCTCTCGTTGAGATCCATAGGTAATGTAAGGTAGAATTGGTTGATTTATGAAATCACATCACGCTTTTGGCTGAGTCTCGTCAGCCAGGTACTCTTCCATCTCAGCCAATTCCGAATCCTAGGAATCTCCCAAATCCTAGGCAAAATCAAGGCCAAGTCCACTTCATTAATCAAGCCTTTGAGTCTAATCATAACTCGTCCTCTGTACTTTCTGAAAATAATTCACCAAACCCACATCACCAACCTATTTTGTGTCAAAATGATCCACCTATTATTGAGAATCAAAACTAATTTTGCTGATCTTCTGAACTTGGTGGAAACATTTATAAATTGCCTCAATCTTAAACATTCTACATCTCAACCTAAATCAGATCTATTCTTCACAAGATTCACTCTGATCTTTTTGAGTTTTCACGAGAATCTGATTCTAGGATATGTGAGATCTATTCTAGGCAATTTCTAGACGAGTTTTGATTGGGTGGTTTAATCTATTTTCTATGTTTTTGAATCATTTCTTTCATAACTCCTCTATTTTTACCATACACCTATTCTTTTTAGGAGTACTTTACTAGGGTTTACACCTAGCTGAAAGCGTAAAACTTAGCACTTGTATATAGTTGTTTTTACCTTTTATATTTTCTTATACACTTTAAAATTTCACTTCATATTATATTGATTACCTTCATTTAGTCCAATTGATCACTCTGACCTTTGGTCAGAAACAAAATCGTCTGCACAGAGATTTTTAATCTCCTCTATTCGACTGCTTCCATTACTCTATACTAAATGAAGTGTAATATCTTTTCACCCTTCTTATAATGAGGACATTGTAAAATTTTAGCTTGCGGGGGTGTTGAAGTGAAATTTTCACTTTAAGTGTGGGTTAAAAAATAAATAAAACACATAAAAATTAAATATCCACGAAATTTAAAAAAATAGAAATTCCAAAAATGATAAAAATTTAAAAAAAATAAAAAATTTCATAAAAATTTGAAAATTTTTTGAAAAAATCATAAAAATTGGAAAAATCTTATATACATAAAAACAAAAATATATAAATACAAAAATTTGAAAATAAAATTCATAAAAATAATAAGAGGGGTATATTCATTTTTAATAAAGAAGAAAAGAAGAAGAATATATATATATTGTAATTAAGAGCTTAATTTTCTTTAAGGTCAAAAGTTTAAAATGTATATAGAATATATATAGAATATTTAAGAGCATTCAATTCTTAATTAGATTTTACTTAAACATTTTGTAAAAGCACACTTTTGTGTTTAAAATTTTAAAACAAGATTTTATTTGAATTAGGAATCTTTTAAATCTTTTAAGGATTTATTTTTCTATTCTTACCTTTAATTAAGAAACTAAGTGTGTTAAGATTTAAACTTAAGTTTTGGAATTGAATTATAACTTTTTAATCAATTAGATTAAGTAATCCTTTTGGTTTTTGAAAATTTGATTTTATCATAAAGTTAAGTAAAATGCTAGATATTCGGAGTTAATTAAATAAAGAGTTGGTAGAATTTTGGTTTACAAAACTTACAGGCTGAAGATAAATAACTAGACTTGGTAAATTTTATCTTGACGGATCCTATAGGAGGAAACTATGAATTTGAAGAACCTGAGAGTAAAGGGCTTTGTTGTCCAAGCTCTGGTTTGAGAGCTAAGTAACCTAAACATCTAAATTCACACACATAGATTTATCTTGTTGGCATCTGAGACCGGGAAAAGACAGAGGTTAAGAGATCAGTTCTGAATCCTCTTTAGTCCAAGGATTTCCGCAGGGCGGTTCTTGAAAGGGTGAAGGATGTGCCACTCACCTAGAAAAAAGATTTGGAGAATAAAGTTAGTAAGAAAAATGAGAAGGGGGAAAAGAAAAAGAGAAAAAGAGAAAAAAAAACACCCTGCAGTTAAGTGCATTGTTACAAAATGGGTGCTTATGCACTTTTTCACATAATAAATAAAGCATCTCATTACAAATGGATGCTACTCTTCCTTCCATCAAATAAAAAGAACACCTCACTACAAATGGGTGTTCTAACCTATAGAAAAAGTGATAAAAAAATATGGAGAAAAAATATTAGGAATAAGAGACCTAGTGGTCCACCGGGGAGATATACACAAAAAGTGTTGACCTCAGGATAGAAAACTGGTGAGGAGAAAGCAACCAAACCTGAGTAAGGCCAAGCCAAAGGCTTGAATTGTAATAATTGGGATTGGAAAGTGATGTCTTAAGATCTGGATTTTTGCAACTTTGGATGTCTTTAGTACAATTCTCTTCACTAAGCACAGATGTTTTAAAGTCATAACTATTGAACCTTGGTATTGGGCAATGAAGCCTAAGAAATTGGATTTTGAAGATTTTAAGTTGAGACCTAAAGGAGAAGAATTGATAGAATCCTAGGTCTAGAAGCTGATCTTTAGTGTTGTAGGCTAGTAAATTAGAGTTTTACTACTCTAAGTTTGATTAATAATAAGTATCTGGTTAATTTGCTTAAACTTATATTGATAAAAGTCAAATATCATAAACAAGGGATTGACTTAAATCTATTGAGTTTTTGAGTTAAAATTTAATTCTCAATCCTTAAGTTTTATTTTTCTTAAAACACTTTGTATTCTAGTTTGAGTTAAGAATAGTTACAAAGATTAAGAGATTTTTGAAGAATTCTAATTTTTGAATAAAATTCTTGTTTACAAATTGTTTTAAGTGTGCTTTGAAAATGTTATAAGTATAAGTCTAAGTAAGAAAATTTTCACATGTGCTCTATACATTAATCATTTATATTAAACTTAAAAATTTTCTGACCTAATTTTTCCTCTACATAGTTACTATTTATAATAATATAAACCCAAGTGCTTTAAATCATCATAGTCTTAGTTAATTTTGCTAGGGACTAGCAAAACTTTGGTTTGGTTGATGTTTGCGACGTAGATCGCATAGAGAATTAGCACATTGTAGTATAGCACGAAATACGTCTCGAGCAAATAAATTAACGAAACTTGGTGAGTCCTGGTCGATCACAGGGAGGCAGAAAACACTTTTGATTTCATACGTTGTTCCAAATATAAATGCTAAACAGTATAGACACAATATATATAATAATCAAAAGAGTTTAAACATGAATTGTATACATTGAACTAGACAAATTCTAACATAAATGTTACTACTTATGTAATAGAACGAGGGCACCATGGGTGGTTCATGGTGGCCTTTTGGAGAGGTTGGGAAGAGCAGCAATAATCCGTCGGGGTGGCCTAACGAATGCTTCAGATGGAGGTACAGAGACGAATGCAGAGAAGATGGGAAGAAGAAGAGGGAGAGGTTGAAGAAGGAGGAGGAAGAAGAAAATGAGAAGTGCCTTCAAAGGGGGGCCCTTTGGCCACTTTTTAGAGCTTTAGTGGAGGGAAAAGAAGGGATTTGGCTCCTAAATCCGTGCAAATGTTGTAGATTAATCAGATCAATTGATCGGGAGATAAACAACCCTGATTAAGCCTTCCAAATCCTTCTTTTATCCCCGGTTGAATCTGGTGCTACCATGTGCAGCCTGTGTGCCCTCGGATGAAGATCGCACGGCTGCAGATCACCCACGCTTGTGTCTTCTTTTCCTCTCCTTCGCCAATCGCCTGTTCTGAGCACCCAATCCTCAGCCATTCGATTGTAAGATTGGACGGCTTAAATGCGCTGTCAATTATGCCTTTAAATCCAAAAGAGTGTGCATGCATGTCTTTGCACGCGTCATCGCACATGTTCTTGATCCAGTGCCTCCACGTCCGCCACGCATCTGCTTCCGAGCCGCCCAATGCTGATCTGACGGTTGAATTACATCTGTGAGTGCGTCCCTCCTGATTTCACGCACTGCACTGCTCGAACGTGAGCCCAATGTCTCGCAGAGAGAGTGCTAACCAACTCGCTACTCCCACATGTTTGTTGCATTTATGTTTTGTTGGCACACGTTCTCGGCCGTTGGATGGGAACCTAACGGTCAAGATCTCGTCCTCATCTGATGATGCAGCTGAGGGCGGGGCATGGCTGGAATCGCGACTATTGGATGATGATCCAATGGCCCACGGTTCTCCTTCCAAATTGGGGTGCGGTGAGGGGCAGCTGCGATGGCGCCACATGGCGCCATCGTGGTCGCCTATCTTCTTCTCCTTGTATCTGATGATGTAGGCCTCTGATTAAGTTGATTTTTGCACCGTTGGACTACGAATGTTGATCCGGATCTATCTGTGAGGTTGGATTTGTCATCTGAGGTCTAGAAATTCTTCAATTTCCCCTTGGCTCCTACTTCTTCTACGGACTCCCTAGGGTGCTACGGGAGTCTAATTGATGTGCTCTTGGAAGTGTTGGACTCCCGTCATTATTCCAAACAAATCCATAAGGTTGGATCGATCATCCGTAGCCCTGGATTATCCGCAATTAATAATACCTCTCAAATAGCACATTATTTTGTATAAAACATATAAATCTTCTAAGATGCAAAGTATGATGTGTATGCTTACAGAATGTCCTTGTTAAGGTAGGTTCTACCTTAATTCAGCTGAATTAGGGTTTATGATTGCTGCGCAATCATTCCCCCATGCCTAAATCTTGCTAGTCCCTAGCAAGTGCTAGACTAAATGCATTGTATCAAGAGTTTACTAAAGGTTTATTTCATTTTGTTTCATTCAGAATCCAGGTAACCATGAATATATAATGTTGTAGCTTTTGCAATGGATCCAAACGAAGAGTCGATACACATTTAAAGTTTGTACTTGACCTCTAGTGAAATTCTATTGGGATAGGAAAACCTCTTCTCTCGGGGATATAAACTATTCTCTGATTTTAGCCCTGGCTTTTGGCTTAGGTAGCAGATGTCTGAGTTAACTGGATTTGTCTTTGGTGGGTCACTCTCTTCTGGTGCTACATGGAGACTACTATTTCAAAATCTAGATTATTAGATTATTGAATAACTTAACATAGAGAAGGGTTGGAAAACTGTGCTCTCTTTAATCTTTTGTACTTTTTCTTCTCTCTTTCTCTCTCTCTTTTTCTTTTTCTCCCTGAGCTCACATCTTACCAGAATTGCAACTGTATTTGGTGGTCTTACATGGCATTACACTTTAACTAGGTTCTAATAACCCTACGACTAAGTCAGACTCCTCAGCCCGTATTCAGGCGGTCAGAAATACAGAAAAATAGGTTAAGGCTGTATTTGGTGGTTTGTTGGGGATGGTAGGTCTTTTTGCCTCAAAACATTTTGACTCACATAACTCAAACTTCCTAACATAACACTTTTTTTTTTTCACAAGCAAATATCTCTTTTGTATGCTTTTTCTTCTTTTTTTTTATCAATATATATATCTACTGGCATAATGCCGTTACCAACATAACATAACACAACAATTCAACACGACATACATACTTTTATTCATGAGGCATTATTTGGGATTCTTGGGGATGACCAAGTGGATCTCGGGTGGCTTATTTGGTGGAAGTGTCTATTCTCGACATCGGGTAGGGAATGGATAGGACGGTGTATTTCTGACCTTGACATCAATACCCTCCTTCAGTCGAGGATTCCGTAGAGGACGGTCGTGACCATCCACCTCAGTCCTAGTTTTATCAGAACCAGCTCTCTGTGTTTTTGCCTTATTTGGTGGCTCTCGTATGGAATTTCTCACAGATTTAGTATGCAGGAACTGAGAGAGAAAACTATGCCCATCTCCGAGTATCATTATTCAATTATTAAAGATTAAAGATTTCTTACACTAGTCTTAGAGCACCAGTAGACTCTCTACTCTCATCTCACATATGTTTTGGTGGATCTACTAGAAGATGGTTCACTTGACTCCCTGATTGCTGTCCAAGGGTTCAAGAGAAGAAGCAATGCTTCTTCTTAACAAACAAGAGATGTTTATCGATTTTCACAGTGGATCCATTGCAAATTCTACATGTAGATATGAGGTTATACTAGATTCTAAGCTTAGGAATCTACTAAAGAATAAATCTTTAATAAAACTTCTTGATAAAGTAATATAATCCCCTACTTGTTGGCAGAAAATTTTCAGTTTTTTATGGACTACCCGCCCATGCCTAAGTGTTTGCATGTCCTTATGCATGAATAAAAGAAATAAGAAAGGGTGTATGTGGATGAAATCACCATAAACTGCTTCTGAGTTGTCATTCAGCTCATGCCATCACTGCAATGCCATACACAATATGCAAAACAATATGCAAAACATTATGCAAAAATGAAATATGCTATGTATATATGGTATGTATATATGTATACATGCTGAGCTTAACACCTCCAGCTGGGCAACTCATCAGTCACACATCCTCAAGAAGATGTATCGTTTCGTTAGTAGGAGGAGATTCCTGGGCAAAGAATGGTTTGTGGCACTGGCCATTAACCGTAAAAACGTGCCCAGATTTTGGGTCTCTAATTTGGATTGCCTCGTTAGGTTACGAGTGGACCACTAGAAACAACCCAGTCCACTTGGACTGAGTCGGGAGTCTAACAGCCAAACCTGCTGGTTAGGTGCAAACTCCTTCCTCCGGATGTGTCGATCATGGAAAGCTTTTGTCTTGTCCTTGTATATTTTTGCATTCTCATTTGCTTCCCGCCTAATCTCCTCTAACTCATTGAGCTGAAGCCTTCTTTCATAACCTCCGACCTCGAGGTTAAAATTACACTTCTGCACCTCTCAAAAGGCACCGTGCTCTAGCTCCACAGGAAGGTGACAGGCCTTTCCATACACCATGCAGTATGGCGACATTCCCAGTGGGGCCTTGTACATGGTCCGATATGCCCATAGTGCATCAATCAACTGATCGGACCAATCCTTCTGTTGAGCGCGAGAATCTACGCTAACGTGTTTGGTTTTTGGAAAAACCCGTCGTTGTAGTTCGAAAGCGAAGGATTCGTGTTCAACAAATAAAATTTATACCGAAATAAGAATTCCGGGTCGAACACAGGGAGGCGAACGTTTGATTTAAAAACTCCGCGTTTCTTTTTATTTTGTCACCAAGAAATTCAATTTAAACTATCTAAGTATCTACAACAAATAAAAGAGAGAGAGGGAGTAAGAGAGAGAGAAGGAATACTATACATGGAAATCAAAATGAGATGTAGAATAGACAAGGAATTTATCATAAAAGAGTTCTTTCATTACAACTAGAAAACATAAAACAATTACTCTAGAAAGCATTAAAAGAATGGAGGGAGAAATGTCCTCCTCGACGATCGCTCGGAGGACGAATAGACTACTCTAGAAAGCAGTAAATCTATACTAGAAAGCAGTAAAAAGAATAGGGAGAGAGAAATCCTCCTCGACGGTCGCTTGGAGGACGAGCCGGACGGGACGACGCCTGGACGAAGGAGAACGAAGCGGGACGAAGGAGGACGAAGCAGAAGAACGGGAACGAAGCAGCACGCCGTCGTCGTCGCGGGATCCACTTCCGAAGGGGGACGAAAATTTGGACTTTATCTCGCGAGAAGCATCCCGGGTGTGGGACAAGCTTCTCTTGAGCTTTGGAGAGGTAGAGAGGAGAAGGAAGGGATGAAAATTTCGTATGGAGGGGGTCTCCTTTTATAGTTGCAAGGAGTGGGGGCAAAATGGACATTACATCTTCAAAATAATAAATAAGGGGTCTTTAGTGACGGATAAAACCGTCGCTAAAGCCCCGCCGTCGCCGTCGCCGCCGCGCCACGCGCGCCCGCTCGGCTGGCCTGCGCGCGTAACGCAGACGCACGTCCGCGTCGTCTCAGCCGTCCGATCGCGAGATCGGACGGCTTAGATCGCGCCCGCGCCCGCTGCGTAGCGCGCCGCCCGCGTGCGATCGCGCGCCCACCAGGGCGTCCAATTGCGCGTCGGCGCTATCGGGCGCGCGCGGCCGTTGGATCTTCATCCGACGCTCGTGCGCGCCCGCTCGCCCGCGCCTTCGCCCCCCTCTCCGCGGCTCGAACCCGCGACCTCCGCTTCGCCCGCAGCTGCGTAGCCGCTGCGCTACGCGGCGAAATGGTCGCGCGGACGTTTTTAAACGCGCGCGACCGCAGCCGTTGGATCGAGATCCAACGGCGGAGAGGAGACGTTGCGTGGTCTTCACAGGACTCCTGCGGCCGATTGGGCGGCTGGGATGGCGCCACGTGGCGCTATCTTGGCCGTCCATCTTCTGGAAGTTGTAGATGGTGCCACGGATGTCGGATTGACTTGATTTTTGTGTCGTTCGGCTGCGATCGTCGATCCGAATTCATCCGTGTGGTCGGATTTTCCATCTGAAGTGCGGATTTACACCATCCTGGCCCTTGATCTTCTAGGGTTCCTCGGTCTCTATCTGATGCTACGGATGCCTGATTAGGGCGATCTTGGAGTCGTTGAACTCCAATCGTCGCCCTGATCATATCCATACGGTTGGATCTTTGATCTGAGGCCCCGATAAAATATTTGCCCTGTCCAAGCACATAAAAGGAGACAATTAACCTCCATTTTATTCAAACTACTCTAAATGCAAGATGATGCATGTAATGCAATATTTATATCATGAAATGCAATCCTATGCTTAAGAACATGCATAAATAGACATTTTAAGTAGTGTAAATGTGTTTACATCATACCCCCATGCCTATCTTTTGCTAGTCCCTAGCAAAAACTATATGCTATTTATAAAAGAATTAGGTTAGATTATTTGGACCTGAGTTATTTTCAATCATTAAGAAATTGTCTACTTAAGAACTGAACTTTCAAAGACACAACAGTGCCCGGGTATCAGCCAAAATGCAGACCGCCTCAAGCCTCGCCTTATTCAAAGAAAAAATTTTTTTCTGTTTTTATTTTTTTTTTTTAGATTTTCAAATTTTAGGGTTTAAGAGTGGCTTTCTACGGCCATTCAACTCACCCAAGATTTGATGAGAACCCTAAGTTTTAAGCATCTTATTGTGATGTGATAGACTCGTTGACCGGCAATTAAAACGGACTTCGGATTTCTACGCCTCTAGGTGACCTCAAAAAGAATTCTGCCTAAAGGTGTATCTTTACAACCGGTAGCTTTCTCCCTACTTTTATTTTTTAACGGGGTCAACACAAGGGTGAATCCAGTGTATATCTCCCCGGTTTATTCTACTTCTCCGCTTCTTCCTAAGTGTTTTGGGAATTTTTAGTGCATTTTCTGAGCTGGGTTCTGGACAACCGGTCGATGAGCTGTTACCACCGACAACTTGCCAGCCATACTCGTGCGGCGAAGTGTGGCTTATTTCTTTTTGTTCTTTTCTCCTTTTTGATTTTTTTTTTTTTTTTTTTTTTTTTTTTAAGTAGGTGGCTTCCCTGGTCTAAGATTTACCTAAAGGCAGCAAAAAGAGAAAGGTCCAGTGACTGGGCTCTGGACAACCTACCTATGGGCTGTTACCCACGATAACTTGCCAGCCATATCACCCTAGAAGGTTCATTAGCTACCCAATTTCCGTTAAAATCGCCAAACAACGAGTCAGTGCAAAGAAAGTGTGTAGATGCTTAAGACTCAAAATTCCCTTAAATCAGAGGGTGGGTTGACAAGTCGTGTACTTATCACCCAACCTTATTTATTCCAATTATAATAGAATTAAGATGGCGAGAACTCAAAGACAAATCCACATTTTAGTAGATACACAGGCTAATTAAGTCCAAAGACCTGAGGGGTCTTTGTGTTCAGATCCTAATGTAAAATTTCTTAGGATTGAAAAGTCCTAATGTCCAACTAATCCTTCCTAATTTTCTTTTTTTTTTTTTTTTTTTTTTTTTTTTTTTTTTTTTTTTAGAAAGAGAGCAATTTATATGGATTTCACAAAGCTGACCAACTAATTCAAAAATGAATCCACCCCCCCATGCCTAGCTGATGCAATGTCCTCATTGAAAAAGAGACATGAAAGAAAGGGTAGAATATGAAAGATGTCACCTGGATATGAAGCTCGTATCAGCCTTGTGTTATATGTACAACTGCTGAGTTTAATGCCGTCAGCTAGGCGAAGTCCAGCCAAAGAAGTCACAGAATGGCTAGAGCAACAGAGTCTGAAACGGGTTCTGGAAGATTATGGTCAACAACAGGCTTCAGACGTTGACCGTTGACTTTAAAGGTGTTACCCGTCTTTGGGTCAGAAATCTGAATGGCACCATTTAGAAAAATCTGATCAATTATGAATGGGCCACTCCATTTAGATCTAAGTTTACCAGGAAAGAGCTTAAGTTTAGAATCGAATAACCAGACCTTCTGGTTTGGCTCAAAGCTCTTGCGGGAAATCATTTGATCATGTAGAGCTTTGGTCCGAGCCTTGTAGATCTTGGCATTCTCATAAGCATCATTTCTAAGCTCCTCCAACTCAGATAATTGGAGTTTCCTAGTCTTCCCAGCTAGATTTAGATCTAGATTGCATTGTTTGATTGCCCAGAATGCCCTGTGTTCAATCTCTACGGGTAGATGACACGCCTTTCCATACACCAGACGGAATGGAGACATGCCGATAGGTGTTTTATACGCCGTACGGTAGGCCCAAAGAGCGTCCTCAAGCTTTTGAGTCCAATCCTTGCGATCGGGCCTAACCGTTTTTTGCAGAATGTTCTTGATCTCTCGATTAGAGATCTCGGCTTGTCCATTTGTTTGGGGATGGTAAGGTGTGGAAATTCGATGATTAACCCCGTATTTGGCCAATAAACTCCGGAATTGGGCATTAGTAAAATGAGTGCCACCATCACTGATGATAGCCCTCGGAATCCCGAATCTACTGAAGATATTTCTCTTGACAAAGTTGATGACCACCTTGTGATCATTGGTTCGGGTGGGAATT
Source organism: Thalassia testudinum (assembly GCA_037157565.1). Lineage (NCBI taxonomy): Eukaryota > Viridiplantae > Streptophyta > Magnoliopsida > Alismatales > Hydrocharitaceae > Thalassia > Thalassia testudinum. Next base: position 144,207,591 of record JAZHRO010000036.1, read on the forward strand.
GCCTCAATCCATTTAGACACATAATCAACAGCGACAAGAATGTACTGATGTCCAAATGAAGGGATAAAGGGTCCCATGAAATCAATGCCCCAAACATCGAAAATTTCGACAGGAAGAATAGGGTTTAAGGGCATCATGTCTCTCTTAGTTATGCTCCCGAGTGCCTGGCATCGAGGGCATGACTGTGAGAACTCCTGGGCATCCTTGAATAAAGACGGCCAATAGAAGCCAGATTGCAAAATTTTTGCAGCCGTCTTTTTCCCGGAGAAATGTCCACCACACCCAGATGCATGGCAGAACTCAAGTATACTGTTGAATTCATTCTCCGGTATGCATCGGCGAATAATCTGATCAGAGCCGATGCGATACAGTTCAGGATCCTCCCAAAAGTAGTATTTGGCCTCAGATTTGAGTCTATCCCGTTGTTGCTTGGTCCAATCCTGGGGGATTTGACCAACGGCCAAATAGTTAACAATGTCAGCAAACCATGGGGTGTGGACACCTAAAACTGTAAGAATGGTTTCGTCCGGAAAAGTGTCAGCAATCGGAATGTCCGGACAAGAAGAATCACCTAGGAGTCTCGACAAATGATCCGCCACCACATTTTGTACCCCGATTTTATCCTTGATTTCAAGATCAAATTCTTGAAGAAGAAGAATCCAACGAATAAGCCGGGGTTTAGCATCCTTTTTAGCCAAGAGATGTCTCAAGGCCGAGTGGTCGGTATAAACAATAACATGAGACCCCAAGAGATAAGCCCTGAATTTTTCCAACGCAAATACTACAGCGAGTAATTCCTTTTCAGTAACAGTGTAATTCCTCTGGGCTTCATCCAAAGTTTTACTAGCGTAGTAAATGACAAAGGGCTTTCGATCAATTTTCTGACCCAGGACTGCCCCAACCGCGTAATCAGAAGCATCGGTCATGATCTCAAATGGGGTTGTCCAAATAGGTGGTTGCAAAATTGGCGCACAGGTGACTGCCGTTTTTAAGAAATCAAATGCCTTTTGGCATGATTCGTCAAAAATGAACGGTGTTTCTTTGGCAAGAAGATTGCTCAAAGGGCGGGCAACCTTCGAGAAGTCCTTGATGAATCTTCGATAAAATCCCACATGGCCAAGAAATGATCTGATTTGTTTAACTGATGTGGGAGGAGGAAGTTTAGCGATAGCATCAACCTTAGCTTTATCCACTTCAATTCCCCGTTCAGAGATTACATGACCCAAAACGATGCCCTCTTGGGTCATGAAATGACTCTTTTCCCAGCTAAGGACCAATCATGTCTTTATACATCGCTTAAGAATCATTTCCAAATTAACCAAACAAGAGTCAAATGATTCTCCGAAAACGGAGAAATCATCCATGAAGACTTCCATAAACTCTCCCACCATGTCGGAAAATATGGCTAGCATACACCTTTGAAAAGTCGCAGGTGCATTGCATAACCCGAAAGGCATCCTACGAAAAGCAAAGGTTCCGTAGGGACAGGTGAAAGTAGTTTTTTCCTGATCCTCGGGATGGATAGGAACTTGGTTGTATCCCGAGTAACCATCAAGAAAACAGAAGTACTTCTGCCCGGCTAATTTTTCCAGGATTTGATCAATGAAGGGCAGGGGAAAATGATCCTTTTTAGTGGCAGTGTTCAGCTTCCTGTAATCAATACAAACTCTCCAAGATGAAGCTGAACGAGTTGTGACAGATTCTCCTTTCTCATTAGTCTCAACAGTAATCCCGGCTTTCTTTGGAACAATCTGAACGGGACTTACCCAGGGACTGTCAGAGATTGGATAAATAATTCCTGCATCGAGCCACTTGATGATTTCCTTTTTTACCACTTCTCGCATATTTGGATTCAATCTCCTCTGCATCTGGCGAGAAGGGCGGGATCCATCTTCCAAAAATATTCTATGATTGCAGTAAGATGGCTCGATCCCCCTAAGGTCATGAATGGTCCAACCAATTGCCTCCTTATGTTCCTTTAGAACCTTAATCAATTTAATCTCTTGCTCCTTTGTCAATTTAGCACTGATAATCACAGGGAGCGTATTCTGAGGTCCTAAAAATTGATATTTCAAATTCTCGGGCAATGGTTTCAATTCGAGCTGAGGTGGGGTGATGATTGATGGTCGGGTAGATGCTGAAGATTCAACAAGAGGGAGAGGTTGTGAGTGGACAAAATCAGTAACCTCTTCCGAAGATGTTAAGTCAGAGGGTTGCGGGTCAAATTCATCAACCAAAGAGGAACTTTCAATTGAAGAAACTGTCAAACAAGTTTCAATATTAATATTATCCTCATCAAGTTCCTCAATAACTCCACAATCCTCAAATTTATTGATCGCCTTAAAAATATCTAATTTCATACGTTGGTCCCCAAAGGCGATTTCCATGCTACCGCTTTCACAATTAATGTTGGCCTTTGCGGTAGCCAGGAACGGACGCCCCAGAATGATGGGCGTGTTCCTCAGATTATCTGGTACATCCATGTCAAGGACAAGGAAATCTACAGGAAAATAAAAATCCTTGACCTTAACTATAACATCTTCAATAACGCCTCGCGGGTTTGTGACCGAACGATCCGCTAACTGTAGCGTTACTGAAGTTGGCCGAAGTTCGCCTAACCCAAACTTCTCGTAAAGAGAAGTCGGAATTAGGTTGATGGATGCACCGAGATCCAAAAGTGCTCTATCAAATGTGTAATCTTCGATAACGCAAGAAATCAAAGGAGCACCAGGATCTCTCCTTTTCTGAGGGAGGTAGTGCAGGATAACAGAACTAGCCTGCTCGGAGAGTACCACCTTCCTCGGAACAGATTCTCTCGACTTACGCTTTTGTGTACATAATTCCTTTAAAAATCTTGCGTAAGTCGGTATGTGCTTGATAGCATCAAGGAGCGGGATATTGATCTCAACATTCTTAAATAAATTCAGAAGCTCCTCATTGCTATCAACAGACTTCTTCCTCTTTGCTTTGGTTAAGGCTTCAGGAAAAGGAACACGAGTCAGATCTTTGGAATCAGATTCCTGAGCCTTGATTTCTCCTTTAGAATTCTCTTCTCTCTCCTCAAATTCTTCAGGATTCAAAAGATTAGAATAATGTGGTTGTGGATCCTGAGTCTTCTTACCACTTCTCAAAGTGACAGAATTTGCAGAAGCGTAAGAATTTGGGTCTTGAGGAGGGTTAGGAAAGATTGGAGGGGCTTGATTGACCATGAATTGTTGATTTACAGAAGAAGAAGATGAGGAACCCTGCTCAACCACCTGAGCATGCGCGTGTGGGTCCCTCTGATTTCCGTACCCTTGGGCTTGATTGCCCGAATTTGTAATGTTTCGTGGGTTGGGTACAGGTTGGGATGGTAGAGATCCGGGTTGGCGAGAGTTAGCAATGAGCCCGGATTGCAAGTTGTCCAGTGAGTTTTTCATTTGCTGCATGAGCTGGAGCATAGATCCTTGCATCTCTACTATTTGATGGTTCAAATCAGCCTGCCCTGCGGGTTGACGGGCATTCCAAGCTGGCTGATTGACCTGATTCGGAGGCAACTGAGTATATACTTGACCCTGACCCATTGGTCGTTGCGGAGCATAATTGCTGGGTCGGAATTGGGTCTGTTGCCCCGGATTTTTCCAAGAGAAGTTAGGGTGGTTTCTCCAACCTTGATTATAGGCATTCGAGTAGGGGTTGGATCTAGCATTCTCTTGTACAGCACAGACATCCTCATAAAGTGAGGATGGAGAGAAAGAAAAGGAAGGATTAGAAAAACTGGGATCAAAGGCCCCAGTTGGGAACCCATGGGGTTCCGAAAAATGCTGACTCATATGTTGAGTCGCATCAAGTTGATTCACGAACTCCCGTCCAGAAAGAGCTCGTGAAGAATGGAATCCCGAATTTTGGGATTGAGTGGATTGAGAGTTGTTCATAGAATTGCCAGCCATCCACTCTTCCATTCTTTTAGCAACCAAGTCCACTTTGTCAAGTTTATTACAAATCAATTCCATATCAAATGAATGAGAGTCATGGACTTCATTGACATTTGATCTGGGTTGTTGGGACCGGTTAAAAGTATCCATGGAGGCATGATTTATTGAATTCTCACTCATTTCCTCAAATAAATCATGTGCACTATCTGCATCTTTATTAAGGAAATTGCCTCCGCAAGAAGCATCCACATGGTTTCTGAGTTGTTCAGTCAACCCATGATAAAAAATCTGCACGAGTTGCCATTTCGGCACCTCGTGGTGTGGACACCTCCGCAATAAGTCCTGGAATCGCTCCCAGGCCACATGAAACTGCTCCCCCGGCCGCTGGGTAAAAGTAGTGATTGCCCGTCTTAAAGCATTGGTACGACCGACTGGGAAAAATTTCTTCAGAAAGGCCGATTTCAACTCATTCCAAGTTGTAATTGGTCTTCCTATTGTCCTATACCAATGCGCGGCCTTATCCCTAAGAGAGTGAGGGAAGAGCCTCATGATCATTTGCTCCTCGTTTACGTTTCGAGACTTGGTGGTCTGGACCAAAGTGGTCAAGTCCTCCAAGTGTTGAAACGGATCCTCGGAGCCAAGCCCATGATAATGTTTAATCAGGCTTAACACCTGGGGCTTGATTTCTACGTCACCGGCTGGAATCTGGACGCCGGGACGTTCCCCGTAATTTGAAGGATCATAAAAATCCTTCAAGGGCTGAACGCCCTGCATTCTCTGGAACCATTCTTGCATTCTCTGCATTTGTTCCAGCTGCCTTCGAAATTCTTCCTGTGGATTTCCAGGCAGAAGAGGCTGTTGTTCGGCCATGGGATCAAATTGACCAAAATCTAACTTGCGCCTCCTAGAATGTTCTAATGGTCCTTCTAATCTGGGATTCAATGACCGTCTTCCCAGCATAAACTAGGAGTAGGTCGGAAGGACCGGGGATAGGGACCCTGCAGTACAACAAAACAAGGCTGTCCTTAAGTGAGGTAGCCTAAGGATCTACTGACTCCCAATACCAGCCTTAAGACTGTAACTGATTTACTCTACTTGCGTCTGTATAATCCAACCAGTTAGAAGGAGGGACTGGGGAGAAGGTTCTTCCTTTGGCTTTCGCCTCCGGTTCCTAGTGTACCCCCCAGCCGCGGTCGTTTGACGCTACTCCCCTAGCTAGACATCAGATTAATCAGTACAAGTAGGTTAATCAAAAAACAATCTCAGACTAGGCCTTGAAGAGCGAATCAAACCTTAGGGCCAACGTCTACTCAATTTTATTACAGCCTGGGATTGTGGTGCTTATGGAATGTGATGGGCCCTTATAATGGGTTGTGCCCTTAATGATTGATTGAAATTTGTGTAAGTGGGTGCACAACCAGGGTTTTCAAGCAAGATTATTTATAATGTGTGAATTTTAATGTTCAAATCCTGCTTAAGTAGCTTTTAGGGTTTCAAATTAGGTGAATTGCAATCAAATTTCTAGGCAAACCAAGTTGTAAAACACGGGTGAAGATAGTTTTCCTTTAAAATCAGAAAGAAAACGGAGTGCCTAGAATATACCTAGATTGAAAACCCTAAGGAGGAGCTACTTGATGAGTTGGTTTTAAATAAAGTGGTGCGGCCCAAACAACTCAAACAATTGGCCACAATTGCACCACTAAGTTAGGCACTCAAAGATGGTTAACCTAGAATGATTTCTACTCTGTTATGTGTTGCTCTGTGTGTACCGGTTCCACAGATCAGAACCCGGTTGAGTAGAAAACAAATCAAGTTAATCAAGTGCCTTGAATGTGGGTGTGTGTTGTGTGTTTGTTGAAAGTTACCCCACAAAATTATCTTTTTGTTACTATTATATTTTTTTTTTATGAATGAGGGTGAAATAAGTGTGAGTAGAAATCCAAACAACCAAACTATTCCTAGGATTTATGCAAACACCTAGGTTAATTGGAATTTGGATTTAATGTGGCGAATGAAATCTATGGAGGGGGAAAGAATGGGGGAGCACTTACAGTTGTCTTCAACTGCACTTTACTCCAGTCTACCGCTTGTTGATTCCTTGATGGAGGTCTCTGCAAAACAATAGACACAAGAGAAAGCTAGTTAGAAAACAAATAAAGTGCAAGAAATGCGAAGAAAAGATCGGAAATCGTTGCCTCCCCGGCAACGGCGCCAAAATGTTGAGCGCGAGAATCTACGCTAACGTGTTTGGTTTTTGGAAAAACCCGTCGTTGTAGTTCGAAAGCGAAGGATTCGTGTTCAACAAATAAAATTTATACCGAAATAAGAATTCCGGGTCGAACACAGGGAGGCGAACGTTTGATTTAAAAACTCCGCGTTTCTTTTTATTTTGTCACCAAGAAATTCAATTTAAACTATCTAAGTATCTACAACAAATAAAAGAGAGAGAGGGAGTAAGAGAGAGAGAAGGAATACTATACATGGAAATCAAAATGAGATGTAGAATAGACAAGGAATTTATCATAAAAGAGTTCTTTCATTACAACTAGAAAACATAAAACAATTACTCTAGAAAGCATTAAAAGAATGGAGGGAGAAATGTCCTCCTCGACGATCGCTCGGAGGACGAATAGACTACTCTAGAAAGCAGTAAATCTATACTAGAAAGCAGTAAAAAGAATAGGGAGAGAGAAATCCTCCTCGACGGTCGCTTGGAGGACGAGCCGGACGGGACGACGCCTGGACGAAGGAGAACGAAGCGGGACGAAGGAGGACGAAGCAGAAGAACGGGAACGAAGCAGCACGCCGTCGTCGTCGCGGGATCCACTTCCGAAGGGGGACGAAAATTTGGACTTTATCTCGCGAGAAGCATCCCGGGTGTGGGACAAGCTTCTCTTGAGCTTTGGAGAGGTAGAGAGGAGAAGGAAGGGATGAAAATTTCGTATGGAGGGGGTCTCCTTTTATAGTTGCAAGGAGTGGGGGCAAAATGGACATTACATCTTCAAAATAATAAATAAGGGGTCTTTAGTGACGGATAAAACCGTCGCTAAAGCCCCGCCGTCGCCGTCGCCGCCGCGCCACGCGCGCCCGCTCGGCTGGCCTGCGCGCGTAACGCAGACGCACGTCCGCGTCGTCTCAGCCGTCCGATCGCGAGATCGGACGGCTTAGATCGCGCCCGCGCCCGCTGCGTAGCGCGCCGCCCGCGTGCGATCGCGCGCCCACCAGGGCGTCCAATTGCGCGTCGGCGCTATCGGGCGCGCGCGGCCGTTGGATCTTCATCCGACGCTCGTGCGCGCCCGCTCGCCCGCGCCTTCGCCCCCCTCTCCGCGGCTCGAACCCGCGACCTCCGCTTCGCCCGCAGCTGCGTAGCCGCTGCGCTACGCGGCGAAATGGTCGCGCGGACGTTTTTAAACGCGCGCGACCGCAGCCGTTGGATCGAGATCCAACGGCGGAGAGGAGACGTTGCGTGGTCTTCACAGGACTCCTGCGGCCGATTGGGCGGCTGGGATGGCGCCACGTGGCGCTATCTTGGCCGTCCATCTTCTGGAAGTTGTAGATGGTGCCACGGATGTCGGATTGACTTGATTTTTGTGTCGTTCGGCTGCGATCGTCGATCCGAATTCATCCGTGTGGTCGGATTTTCCATCTGAAGTGCGGATTTACACCATCCTGGCCCTTGATCTTCTAGGGTTCCTCGGTCTCTATCTGATGCTACGGATGCCTGATTAGGGCGATCTTGGAGTCGTTGAACTCCAATCGTCGCCCTGATCATATCCATACGGTTGGATCTTTGATCTGAGGCCCCGATAAAATATTTGCCCTGTCCAAGCACATAAAAGGAGACAATTAACCTCCATTTTATTCAAACTACTCTAAATGCAAGATGATGCATGTAATGCAATATTTATATCATGAAATGCAATCCTATGCTTAAGAACATGCATAAATAGACATTTTAAGTAGTGTAAATGTGTTTACATCACCTTCCTGTCAGGTCTAACTGTCTTTTGAAGGATAAGTTTGATTTGATGATTTGATACTTCATCCTGCCCGTTGGTTTGTAGGTGATACGGGGTAGCAATGCGGTGCTACACCTTGTATTTCTTCAATAATGACCTGAAATGGGCATGGATGAAGTGGCTTCCCCCATCTCTTATCAGGGTGCGAGGAACTCCAAATCTTGCAAAAATAAATTCCTGGACGAAGGATATAACAGTCTTATGATCAGCTCGTCTTGCCTGGATAGCTTCTACCCACTTTGAGACATAGTCTACTGCGAGGAGTATGTACTCAAAGCCATGCGAGTTCTGGAAGGGGCCCATAAAGTTGATGCCACAGATGTCGAACACTTTTACGACCAAAATGGATTGGAGAGGCATCATATCTCTCTGGGTCATAGAACCAACTGCCTGGCATCGCTTACAGCACTTGGCAAACTCATGTGTATCTCTGAAAATGGTCGGCCAGAAAAATCCCAACTGCAAAATCTTTGCAGCAGTCTTTCGACCTGAGAAATGACCCCCACAAGCGTCACTGTGGTAGAAGGATAGCACACTAGAGATTTCCAACTCAGGGATGCATCTATGGATGATCTGATTAGCCCCAATGTGAAAAAGAAATGGGTCATCCCAAAAATAGAATTTAGCCTCTGATATGAATTTGAGCTTTTGATCCTTGGATAGTCCCACAGGTATCCTGCCTGTGACAAGATAGTTTGATATATCAGCATACTAAGGAAACTCAACAGAGTTGATAGATAATAGAGACTCATCCAGAAATTGGTCTGATATCGGCAGGGAGTATGGAATGTAGTTTGGGTCTAGTTGAAACAAATGATCCGCCACAACATTATGTGCTTCGACTTTGTCGCGGATTTCAACTTCAAACTCTTGCAAAAGAAGTATCCATCTGATAAGGCGGGGTTTGGCATCCTTCTTTGCCAACAAATGCCGGAGGGTGGAATGGTCAGTGTAGATGATAACTTTAGACCCGAGTAAGTATGACCTAAATTTTCCAACCTGAATACCACGGCTAGCAATTCTTTCTCAGTGACTGTATAGTTACGTTGAGCCTCGTTCAGCATTTTGCTAGCGTAGTATATTACGAATGGATGGCGCTCCCAACGCTAGCCAAGAACAGCTCCAATAGCGAAGTCGGAGGTGTCACACATCATCTCGAAGTCGAGAGACTAGTCGAGAGGTTGGAGAATAGGTGCACTTGAGACAGCGCTTCGCAAGTTCTCGAAAGCACTGATACACGAGGAGTCGAAATCAAAGGGTGTGTCAGTTACTAGAAGATTTGTTAATGGACAAGCAATTTTCGAGAAATCTCGAATGAATCTTCGATAAAATCCAACATGCCCTAAGAATGACCTGATTTGCATAACCGAGCTAGGCGGAGGTAATCACGAAATGATTTCAGACTTAGCTCGGTTGACCTCAAGTCATTAGAGGAGATCCTGTGACCTAGTATGATGCCATCCCTCACCATAAAATGGCTTTTCTCCCATGAAAGTACTAGGTTAACCTCTATACATCTCCTCAGAATCTTTGTGAGGTTATCAAGACAAGATGAGAAATCGTCTCCAAACACAGAGAAGTTGCCCATGAACACTTCTACGCAGTCCCCGATCATTCTGAAAAGATGGCCATCATGCATCGTTGAAAAGTAGCTAGTGCGTTGTAGAGGCCGAAAGGCATCCACTTAAAAGCAAATGTTCCAAAGGGACACGTAAAAGTCATCTTGTCTTGATCTTTCGGTTTGATTGTACCTGGAGTATCCATCTAGAAAGCAGAAGAAACTACACCTGGCTAGCCGTTCTAGAATCTGATCAATAAAGGGTAAAGGAAAATGATCCTTTTTGGTAGCCAAGTTTAGCTTCCTGTAGTCAATGCAGACCCACCAAGAAGTTGTGGTGTGGGTCGGGATGGATTCACCCAATTCATTTCTGATTACGGTGAGTCCCGCCTTTTTAGGCACTATCTGAATGGGACTCACCCACTGGTTGTCAGAAATAGGATAGATAATACCCATGTCCAGCCATTTAATGATCTCCTTCTTGACAACCTCCAACATATTTAGATTTAGGTTCCTCTGAGGTTGTCTCGCTGGTCTCACCCCTTCATTAGTGTAGATATGGTGAGTGCAATATGAGGGGCAAATTATGTGGAGATCAACAATGCCCCACCTGATAGTAGCCCTATGTGCTTGCAGAATGGAGATCAACTGGTGTTCCTGTTCTGGAGTCAAGTGAGCAATGATAATCACAGGATATGTCTCACTTTCTCCTAGAAACACGTACTTGAGTGAATCAGGTAAGGGCTGTAACTCTAGTAGTGGAGGGTGGGGAGGGGGTTTATGCAGGGGAGGAAAGGAAGCAACAACGGAAATATGCTGATCCTGACTACTGGAGAATCCACCTACAATGGTCATGTAATCTTGCCTTAAGATATCAGTGCTAGATAGGACAGGATAGTCAGCATCAGGGGTGTTAAGAGTAGATGAACACCCATGACAACCAAATCCATGAGACGAAATGTGTATGTCATTAGTCTCAGTCCCGTGTGGATCACGATCTAAGACCCTTGATAGTGAAGATGAATGTGCCATTGGATTGCTGCAGAGGTGCCTAATGTTCCCACAGAAAGCTGAATCTTCATCTTCACTATCCTCCTTGATCAAATTGCACTCAAAGTTCTTTGATGCCCTGAAAATGTCCAGTCGAAGCTTTTCATTCCCCAGGGCAATCTCCATGACCCTGATGCACAGTCGATGTTTTCACGGGCGATTGCCAAAAATGGGCTACCTAGAGTAATCGGTGCATCACGGAGATTAGGAAGAACCTCCATATCAAGAGCAAAAAAGTCCGTTGGAAAGCAGAATCCTTGGGCTTTTACGATCACATTTTCAATCACCCCCCTCGGTGTTTTTACCGATCGATCAGCCAAATGTATGGTAACTAAGGTGGGCTTTAGCTCCCCAAATCGAAATCGATCAAATATTGCGGTGGGAGTTCGGTTGATGGACAACCCCAAATCAAGAAGGGTCCTATCAAAAGGGGAATTTGATGCAAAAATTCACGTGATTTGTAATTAGGGTTTTTAATGTCACTGTAACACGCGAATTCGCATACGCTTTTAAATTTATATTCCTAGATAGGGGAGTATCTAGGGTCGTCCAAGGAGGCAGATTTGCAATTCAACTCTCTTGCTTAGAAAATAAATCTCAACTTTCTTTTTGGTATTTTAAATATATAATTTTTTTTATCTTTGAAATAATAAGGGCAAAGTACGAATTGTGACGGAAAAGTGTTAACACTTAAAATTGCTAAGCTAAAACTTAAGAGATGAAAATGTCCACTACCTAAGCTCACTCTAGGCAAGTGGAGGCCTAGAGTAATTAGGGAGTGGAAGTAGAACAAGTGTTTGAACAAAAACAACAATTGCAACAAGAAATTAAAAAGAAGGTAATTTAATTAAGCAGAATTTGTGTTCTCTTACAAAGACAACTAGAGGAATGCTTCTACTAGAAATGTAAAATACAAAAGCAATAGAAGAAACACAAATCCTCTTGTAGAATCTGGTGAAGAAGGGAGTCTTCTTGCTCCAAGCCTAGCTGCTCCTTGGCTTGAAAAGAGGGTCTCCTTCTTCTCCTTCCTTGAAAGCTCCTCCAAGGTGGATGCTCTCCACCTCAAGTCTTTCCTCCTAGGGTAGGCGTGCACCACCCTCAAGTTCTCCTCCAAGGTGGCGTGGACCACCTTCAAGACCTCCTCCAAAGGTCTTCCTTGCCTGGCTCCTCCTTTGGCTGGAGTGGGCACAAGAGAGAAGGGAAGAGGGGAAGGCACCAAGGGGACAAAATATCCCCTTAATCTTCTTCTTCTTCTTCTTCTTCTCTCTTGGGTGTGGACTTTAGGATGGTTTTAATGGTGGTGGGTGGTGGTCTTTTTATAGGGTAGGATAAGGGGTTAAGGTGACTCTTGAAATGGAGGGCTAAGATGGGAAGATGAAGGTGGTTGGGTGATCCTAAGGCTAAGGATAGTTGGCGCCACCTAAGGGGTGTAATGGGGGTAGTTATGGGTGGCAAAGGGACACCTAAAAGTGGTACCAACCATGGAGAGGTGCCATGGGTTGGTGCCACCTTCTAGGCTTCTAGAAGGGGGTTGAGGTGGATAGTGGAGATGGCTTGGAGGGGTTATGTGTAGGGTAGATATGGGAGTTGAGGGTGGTGCCAAAAGGGAGGTAGTTAGGGTTAGTTTTGGCGCCAACTTTAGGTGTCTTTTGGTGGTTAGTTGAGGGGTGAAAGGTGGTGAAGAGGTGGCGCCAACTTTGAGTAGAGGTGGAGCTAGCTTAAGTAGGCTTAGGTGGACTTGGAGTGGTAGGTTATGTAGGTTCAGTTAGTGTTAGGTTTTTGGTGCCAGGGAGGTGGATGCTAACTAAGATAAGCTAAGCTAAGATAGCTTAGCTAGCTATAGAGTAGAGGAATATGCTTGTGGAGCTTAGGGTTTGAGGAGAGGAGCTGGATATGTAGAGTCTGGAGTTGAATTGGAGTTGACAGCTACTGAAGAGGTCAACATGGGGCTACTCTAGTTGGCTTAGCTTGCTAGTTCTTTGCTAACTTCTAAGCTAGGCTAAAGTGGGCTGGCTTCTATTGAATGAAGCTGAGGTGAGCTGGGTCTGGTGCTCCCGGGAGAATTAAGCTGGTTGAGACAGCTAAGGTAGCTTAGCTCAATTAGCTTGAGCTAAGCTAGGTCCTTGGGAGCTGGACTTGAGCTTCCTAAGTTGGAATGAATTCATCTTCAGCTGGCTGGAGTTGAGTGGAGCTAGATGTAGCTGGACCTGAGCTAGGGTGAACTCTAGTCAACTCAGCTGATCTAGCTAGAGCTCCCTGTGGACTAGTGGGAGCTGAGATGAGCTAGACTCAGCTAAGTTGAGTTAGATTTCAGCTGACCTGAGCTAGGGTGAGCTAAGATGAGCTCTCTTGAGTTGCCATTCAGCTGAGATGAGCTGAATGGAGTTAGGATGAGCTAACCCTAGTCCAAGTGAGCTATATTCCAGCTGTGGTGAGCTCGATCAAGCTGAGTTCCACCTAGCCTGAGCTTCTTCTTCACCAGTTGCCTTCTTGAGTGCTAGGGTTTTAGGGATCTGCATATCTGTTCATCCCTAACACTCACAAAAACACATTAAAATGACAAGGAAAAATGCAATGCATGCTTAACCTAGTTAATGCCTAAATGCAGCCCAAAAACCCATTTGCGGAGTAAAATTCTAAGAGCTAGGTTTGTTTTAATGCATAAGAATGATGATAAACTGGCATTTATCAGAATCCTGCAAAAAGCAGGAAATCAGTGGTGTGACCGGGTCCTTCATGGGCGGTAAGTCAGCTAAAATAACTGCACTGGCTTCTTCAGAAAATATCGCTTGTCGTCCGATTCTCTACTGTCACTTCGGCGTACAGTAGTCCTTAAAGAACCTAGCAACAATAGGGATGTGATCTATTACTTCGAGGAGAGGGACCTGAATATGAACTTCCTTGAACATAGATTTTAGGTCCTTGAAATTTCGGGTGTCCTTTTTCCATGCTGAATCTCACATTAATGCTGTGGGAAAAGGGATGAGAATTTTAGGGTCTAGGGGCTTCTTTCATTTATCTAATGAAGATGGCTTGTGAAAGGAAGAGGGTTGTGAGCCATCTCGTGGTAGAGTGAAGGAAAAATAATTACCCGCTTGCTTAGGTAGCAGGTCTTGTGTAGTCTTTTCACTCCTTAAGGTGATAGCTTTTGCATCGGTGTGCTGTCCATGCAGGGGCAAAGGAGCGGGTGGTCTAGATACACAGAGTTTGGCACCAGAGGTGGCTGACCAAGTCCATAACCTAGTGGTGCGAGAAGTGCTTGCATAACAGCGTGTGCCTGCCCCTGTGGTGCTTGGAATCTAGGTGGGGCACCCTGATTTTGCACATATCTCAGGTTTGGGACAGGTTGGGAGGACAAAGCTCCCTGTGATCTATGCTCATACATCATTTGGTTTTGCGTGCTCTATATGTTCTGTATTTGGTCAGCCATTGCCTTCATTATTTGTAGGTTGTTATGAGTAGATTTTCGAATTGATGCTTGCAATTCCTCCTTCAGCAACTCCAAAGGGTCAGCCCGCTTTGGAGGGTAATTGGCAGCTTGGTGCACGGCTAATAGATAAAGCGTGTCTGTTGCTACTGAGACAGAAATGGATGCTGATAAACGCCAGTTTATCATCATTCTTATGCATTAAAAAGAACCTAGCTCTTAGGATTTTACTCCGCAAATGGGTTTTTGGGCTGTATTTAGGCATAAATTAGGTTAGGCATGCGTTGCATTTTTTTATTGCCTTTTTAATGTGTTTTTGTGAGTGTTAGGGATGTACAGATACACAGATCCTTAAAACCCTAGCACTCAAGAAGGCAAATGGTGAAGGAGAAGCCCAGACTAGCTGGAACTCAGCTTGATCCAGCTCACCACAGCTAGAACCTAGCTTACTTGAACTAGGGTTAGCTCATCCCAGCTCCATTCAGCTAATCTCAGCTGAATGGCAGCTCAAGAGAGTTCATCTTAACTCACCCTAGCTCAAGTTAGCTCAGATCCAGCTCAACTTAGCTGAGTCTAGCTCATCTCAGCTCCCACTAGTTCACAGGGAGCTCTAGCTAGCTCAGCTGAGTTGACAGGAGTTCACCCCAGCTCAGATCCAGCTACATCCAGCTCCACTCAACTCCAACCAGCTGAAGAAGAACTCATCCCAGCTCAGGAAGCTCAAGTCCAGCTCTCGGGGACTTAGCTTAGCTCAACTCAGTTGAGCTAAGCTACCTTAGCTACCTCAACCAGCTTGAGTCTCCCCGGGAGCACCAGACCTAGCTCACCTCAGCTCATCATGGTATAAGCTAGCTTACTTTAGCTTGGCTTAGCAACTAGCAAAGAACTAGCAAGCTAAGCCAGCTAGAGTAGCTCCATGCCAGCCTCTTCAGCAGTAGCCAGCTCCAATTTCAGCTCCAGACTTCTCCTCCTCAGCTCCTCCCTCCAAACCCTAGCTCCAACACCTTCTCTTCTACTCCACCTTTAGCTAAGCTATCTTAGCTTAGCTTAGCTTAGCTAGCAACCAACTCCTTGGCCATCCACCACCTTCAAAGTCAACCCTAGCTAGCTCCATCAACTAAGCTCACCTAAGCTAGCTATCCTACTCCAAGTTGGTGCCACCACCATCACATCCCTTCACCCCATCACCACTACCAAAAGGCACCTATTTTCCCTCCAAAATGACCTTCTAGAACCCTTCCCTTTTGGTGCCAACTTTCCTTCCAAAATTCCCTTCATCTCCACCACACAATTCCCCTTGAATCCATCTCCACCATCCACCTAACCCCCCTTCTAGAAGACCCCATGTTGGCGCCAAAATGGTGGTGTCTCTCCACCACCAAAAGACACCAACACCACCATAACCACCCCCTTTAACACCCCTTGGGTTGGCGCCAACTCACCTTAGCCATAGGATCACCAACCACCTCCATCCTTCCATCCTAGCCCTCCATTTCAAGGGGCACCTTAACCCCCCATCCTACCCTATAAAAAGACCACTACCCACCACCATTCAAGTCATCCTTGGCTAGCAATTTCACTCTCATATTCCAACAAGAAGCCCACGTCCAAGAGAGAAGAAGAAGAAGAAGATTAAGGGGATATTCTGTCCCCTTGGTGCCTTCCCCTCTTCCCTTCTCTCTTGGGTCACGCAAGCCAAAGGAGAAGCCAGGCAAGGAAGATCTTGGAGGAGATCTTGAAGGTGGTCCACACCACCTTGGAGGAGTTCTTGAGGGTGGTGCACGCCCACCCCTTGGAGAGAGCATTGAAGGTGGTAGCTTCCACCTTGGAGGAGCTCTCAAGGAAGGAGAAGAAGGAGGCCCTCTTTTCAAGATTGGGAGCTACCAACCTTGGAGCAAGAAGCCCTCTTCTTCACCATCTATCTAGAGGATTTGTGTTTTCTCTTCTTATTTGCATTTTTATAGTAGTAGAAGCTTTCCTCTACTAGGCCTTTTTGTAAAACACTTTTTCAGTTATCAAGTTGCCTTCTTTGCAAGTTTTCTTGTTTGCATTTCTATTTGATTGTTTTTAGCATTCTTCACTCCCTCTCCCTAATTATTCTAGGCCTCCACTTGCCTAGAGTGAGCTTAGGGAGAGGCTCTACTTGCCACATAGAAGTAGTATTTAAATTGAAGTGTAAATCACCTTTTCCGCTACCAGTTCGCATGTTGCCTTAGCTTAAAAACAAAAAGAATGATATATTGAAAAAATACCAAAAAGAAAGTTGAGATTTATTCCAAGCAAGAGAATCACTATTGCAAACATATTGCCTCCTTGGATGACCCTAGATACTCTCCTATCTAGGAATATAAATTTAAGAGCGAAAGCGGATTTACGCGTTACAACGACCTAATTAACAAACCGTGTATTTTCGCTATCAGATGCTGCCTAGGATATGTGTTCTACGCATTCCCGTATTGTCTGGTCTCGTAGTGTGGTGCTTGACTTGGTCTCTATGGGTTACCAGACCAGGAGAAATTGGGATGCTGGCACCAACCAGGGTTTTATGTTTTAGAATACGGGTTGTTACGTGCGTATTCTTGAATGGCATTGGCATCTTTGTAAGTCGAAGACATCTCAGATGCGAATTCCTCAAAAGAATACGCACTTGCATCATCATGTGGTGCGTAACCTTGATTGTACGGGGCTAGATCCATATTGTTCACAGGTTCCTGGTATGCAGGATCTCGCAAAGTTGGAGAGAAAACATCCTGAGTAAACGGATATGTGAGAGTAGAGGGGGCTCGGGATGCCCGAGAGGAGTAAGATGGAGCAGTGTTGCCAGAAGATCCGGATCTCGCACTCATTAATTCATCGAGGTTCTTATCGAGCAGATCCACCTTATCCAGCTTTTTGGTGATAATGTCCATGTCAGCTTAGGAAAACTCGGCTTGAGCTTCGTGGACATTAACTCATTGCTGTCCAGGTCGCTGGAACTGGTTCATTGAGGCGGTGTTCATCGAGTTCTCTGGTAAGGACTCAAACAGTTCAAATGCGCTGTTCTCATCCTTCACGGGAAAATTCCCACCGCTAGATACATCGGCTAGGTATCGATGTGTGTCATCTAGCCTATGGTAAAGTACTTGAGTGAGGTGCCATTTGGGTACACCATGGTGTGGGCACTTCCTAAGAAGATCGTGGAATCTGTCCCAGGCATCATGCAGCTTCTCTCGAGGGCCTTGACTAAAGGTTGTGATTGCGCACCTTATAACATCTATTCGACCAATCAGGAAGAACTTTTGGAGGAATTCGCGACGTAATTCCTCCCAGGTTCCAATTTGCCTCCCGATGGTCTTGAACCGATAAGCAGCTTCATCCTTGAGAGAAAAAGAAAAAAGCTTCACGAGAACAATTCCAATATCTATATTCTTGGGTTGAACTGACTCTGCAATCCGACTCAGGTCTTCGAGGTGCTGGAAGGGATCCTCATTCGAGTTTCCATGGAAATGAGTCTGAATCAGACTTATGATATTCGGCTTTAACTCGAATGCATCTTCGCTTGTAGGAATCCGGACCTGAGGTGCTATGATGATTCTTAGGGCATGTTAGATGATTCTTAGGACAAACAGGTGAAGTTGACCCACCTTGTGGGGTTAACCAATCTTTAAATTAGGTCACCCTGCACTAAAACATCTTAAAGTTCAAGTGAAATCATAAGCACCCTTGCTCTTAACTTAAAATTGGTAAGCTTAAGAGATCAAGTCACCATTCTGGTCTACTTGGACCCTTAATGACAAGAAAGGTCAGGTGGGGGAAACCCTGTAACCTGTTGGGATGCTCTACCATGTAGGGGTCTTTGCAGGGCTGTCCCTTTCTGGCTGCCCAGGTAATTCTCAGGTGGACGACTTTCTGACTTAGGGGTATCATCTGCGTCGAACCTCTATAGTCATCCAAAAATATTTGTGTGTCTTGATTGGGTCTATCACCTTCTGTCCCTCATCTACTCCATCGGTGCATGTTTGGGAGGACGTCCTTAAGACCACTCTTGAGACCTTCATTAGTCATTTACTCTCGTCGAGACTAATCCTTGACTTTCGTGTTTGTCCAACAACCTAATCACATTGACATATCTTCTGATTCAGAACCTACTTCCCCCTTATCAACTATGGATCACCAAGAATATCAACCTAACCTTGAGTATCAATTCCATGATTTCAAAAATCGAATCAATGCCATCATCAACCCATCGCCACGTCCTCAAATGTGAGATCACTATAATCCCACAGCAGTGGAGATCAAACCCCGAATCAACATTCCCGCGGGAAGACCCGAGGTGAATCTCAAGCCTAGCATGCTTCATATGACCCCAAAATTTCATGGCTTGAACTCCGAGGATCCTTTCCAGGACATCAAAAACCTAAAACATCTGGCCCACACTTTCGGGGCAGATATACAGAATCGGGACGAATTACTCTTAAAACTCTTCTCATTCTCTCTGGCCGACAAAGTCGCTCACTGGTTTCAGACTCAACCACACACGATCAACACATGGGGAGAACTTCATACTGCCTTCCTTCAAAAATTCTACCCCATTGGTCGTACAAACATGATGCAGCACCAACTCACGCACTTCTCCCAAGGAGTAGGAGAATCTTTACACAAGGCATCAGATCACTTTCTAGATCTCATGCGTAGGTGCCCCCATCACAGAGCTCCGAAGTGGGAAAAGTCCAATCCTTTTACCACAGGCTCCGTGATGACATTAAGCTATTTGTCAATGCAACCTGTGGTGGTAGCATCATGGGTCAACATGAGGACACGATCTGGGAGATTCTTGAAAACATGTGCGAGAACTTCCTGAATAATAAGTCACTGGGTGAGTACGACCGGATGTCCACTTGCGCATTGACAAACAATCGGGGGGGTACACGAATCCCGAGGCCTTTCCACATCCGTTGATCTAGAGTTGGTAGCCAGTCAATTGGATAAGGTCTCCATTATTGAAAATGTGGATGACATCACTCGTCATCTACACAAATCCACCTCTGCACCTCAAAGTACATACGTGCACCTGCCCACGAGGAGGGAGGCTGCGCACAACGTCTACCACTCCTTGGGGATGGATGCATATCCGCCCCTCTCTGATTATGGCTTAGGAGGCAACTCCTGGTCAACCCACCACAGTTGGGGTAACTCTGAACCCCCGTACCCTGATTATCTCAGAGCCCCTCAGACCTGCGAGGATCTCCACGCCATCCAAAATAATCCATTTTCCAACACTTACAACTCTGGATGGCGTAATCATCCTAACTTTTCGTGGTCGAGAAATAACTCGAATCCAAGACCTCAATTTCAACCCCGACCATAGGCTCCACATCCTTATCAGCCCACCCAACTAAGGCCCACTCAAAATTTCCAATCTGGACCACCTAAGGAAGATCAGACATCTTTGATTCTTCAATCCTTGGTTGACATGCAAAAGCAGCACAAAGAAGAAATCATTGAACTTCGCAATCAAATGCCCCAGCTAGCAAGTTATCTCCAACTTGGCACACTTCCTTCCCAACATCTACCAAATCCTAACAACATGTTGTAAACCAAATCCAAGGTCAAAGATGTTATACCCAACCTAGTCCAGTGACTCATACCTGCGTGTTTTCTCCATCCACCTCAGCTGAGCCAAAACACATCATGACTTACCCAACCTCACCCCCACAGCAACAACAAGGTCCAAGTTTTCCCCATCCACCTCCCCACCATGATTGTGCTATGATCAATGTAATGAAAGAACAGAAACCATCCCTAAAAACAGCCAATACATTCCCCTATCACAGGTCATATCGCACCTCCGCACTAAAGGATTGTCAGAAATTGATATAACGAGAACTTTGAGGAATGCACAAGTCACGATTCCACTACTTGATATCCTCACTCTCGACCCAACCTCACCTAACTTACCTAGAAAGGGGATGGAAGAACAATCACAAGGAAAGGTGGTACCATCTGAAAATATAAGTGCCATAATCCAAAATAGTCTACCTCCTAAGAAATCTGATCCAGGCACCTTGCTAATTCCTTGCAATATCAGTGATACAAACTTCAAGCGGGCTGTATTGGACCTAGGTGCTTCAGTCAACCTCATCCCTACCAACCTATTTGAAAAATTACAGATCGGACAGCTAAAACCCGCTCATGTCACTTTGCAACTAGCTGACCGAACCCTAATCACACAAATTTGGATGGTAGAGGATGTGGTACTTAGAGTTAAAGATTTTAGCTACCTAGCTGATTTTCTAATTCTTGACATCGAGACACCACAATAGATACAGGATATGCCCTTGATCTTGGGACTACCATTCTTGGCCACTGCAAGAGACATAATCAATTGCAAATTAGGGATATGACAATTGCCTCAGGAGATCAACATGCTGAGATTAATACTTTCAAGGCAAGGAAAGGAAAATGCTTGACAGAACAACTAGGTTTTGTACAGAACCTCATGACCATATCCGTAATAGAAAACCTACATCCTGAATTGGAAATCTTTCACATGTTAGATGATCTAGTCGGGCATAATGACATGAGTACAGTGGAGGCTTTCACCTTTGAACTTGAGGATATACCCAGGAATGTTGGGAAACATGGTGACAGACCAGATTCAGAGTCCATGGATATGGAGACTTTTTGTTTTGAGGACCACTAGGAATCAGGATTGGCCGATACTGAGAGTGACCACCCAGAATATGAATCCTTTACAGATTTCAAGTTTTAATCTTCATCCCAATCAAATTTAAATGATCCTCATAAATTTTCCTAAATGAGAGTGACCACCCAAAATATAATCCTCTACCACCCACAAGAAAGTTTCCTGATTGGGATATTCCTAATTCCATACAATATTCAATAGTATGATCCTCATAATCTTCTATCATTCCACAATCCTCAAATTGTTTAATGGCCTTAAAGATGTTAATCTTGGTTTTCTTATCCCCAAATTTGATTTCCATATTGCCAGATTCACAATCAATGTTCACCTTGGCAGTGGCTAAAAAGGGTATTCCTAGGATTATTGGGGTATTCTTCAAGTTTTCTGGTACCTCCATGTCAAGGAGCAAGAAATCTACTGGGAAATAAAAATCACGGACCTTGACAATTATATTCTCAATAATTGCCCCTTGGCGTAGTCACAGATCGATCAGCTAATTGTAATGTGACCTCAGTAGGTTTTAGCTCTCCAAAGTTGAATTTTTCATATAGCATAGTGGGGATCAGATTTATGGAGGCACCTAAATCTAATAGAGCCCTTTCAAAAGTGGTATCTCCAATAACGCATGAGATTAGAGGGGCTCCTGGGTCTTTTTGTTTTCAGGGTAGGTTTCTAAGAATAACAACACTAGCTTGTTTAGATAACACTACCCTTTTTGATGTTTTGGCCTGTCATTTAGGTGTGCACATTTCCTTTAAAAATTTCGCATAGGCCAGGATATTATCAATGTCTTTGAGGAGTGGTATGTTCACCTGGACTTGTTTAGAAATATCAAGCCACTCCTCAGATGGATTGGGTTTCTTTTTCCTAGGTTTGTTCAAGGCTTCAGGAAAGGGTGCTTGAGAGAAATCATGAGTGTTTGGGTCCTGATCCTTGTCTTCTTGATCTCCTAGGTCAGATTCAGGCTCCTGAAGATCTTGTCTAGGTCTAGATTTAGAAGGGTAAGGATCTTGGGTTTGTCTCCCACTTCTCAAGGTTACTGCACCAGCAAAGGCGTTATGGTTGAAAGGTTGAGGTGGGTTCTGCAAAATTGGTGGAGCCTGACTAGGGTTGGCAAAACCAGGTGGGTGCTGGGGAGCAGGTTGAACTACATGTGCCTGTTGCTCCCGTGTGTTGCTTTGGTTAACCCTATTAAAATTTCTTGGGTTGGGGACTGGTTGGGATGGTAGCATCTCGTGTTGTCTAGCATCAACTGGCTGTTCTAGTCGTCCCATTAGTTCTGTCCTCAATTGATTCATCTCTTCCTTATGCCAGATTTATCTCTCGCATTTCTTTGAGGACCAGACTCAAATCAGAAGGGTGGCCTTCCTGAGTAGGTTGTGGTTGATATGTGCATGGTTGTGTATATATCGACTAGGTTGCCCATAAGTGTTTGTCTTAGTCAAGTTAGGACCCTGGGTGGGTTTCTGACTTAACCAAGCAAAGTTAGGATGGTTGCGCCATCCAAGGTTGTAAGTGTTTGAATAAGGCTCATTTCTAGTGTAACCTTGTAGTGCATTCACATCCTCAGGATAACTAGGCATCGAGCTGCCTAGTTCAGAATTTGAGGGCATCAAGGTCCCTCTTGGCACCCAGAAAGAGATGGGTCCAAGTACAGTTAGCTCATAGGTGGAGTCATTGTTAGGTCATTGATGTTGTGCATTGATTCTTGACCTAGTGGGTTAAGGAGTTGTTTGTGGGTTAACATATTCATTCCTTGGGTAGGCATAGGGTTTAATCTAGATTGTATATCTAAGGAACTCCCACCTTTTAAAAGATTATCCAGTTTCTTATCCAAATTCTCCACTTTCTTTCCCACGAGTTCCACCTTGTCTAATCGTTGTGCAAGTAGCTCTAAATCAAACAAGTTTGAATTGTTGTTAACTTCATAAACTCTGCTTCTTGGTTGATTAGCTCTATTAAAGGTGGACATTGAGGCATTGTTGAGGGAATTTTCACTCATATTCTCAAACAATTGAAAGGCTCCCTCAGCAACTCGACTCAGGAAATTGCCCCCACATGTCGCATCAACAAATTCTTTAGATTATCACTCAACCCATAGTAGAAAATATGGGCCAAGTGCCACTTCGGAATCCCATGATGAGGGCATTTCCTAGCTAAATCATTAATCCTCTCCCAAGCCTCATGTAGTTGTTCCCTAGGGTTCTACATAAAGGTTATTATGGCACATCTAAGGGCATTAGGTTTTTCTACGGGGAAGAATTTTTTAGGAATGTGCTTCTCAGGTCTTCCCAAGTTAGGATTAGTCTACCAATTATCCTCAACCAATGTGCAGCTCTATCTTTCAAGGAGAATAGGAACATTTTCATCATTAGGGTGCCTTCATTCATGTTCCTAGGGCCAAAATTTCTTCCTATGTGTAGAAGCTCTTCAAGGTGGTGGAAGGGGTCATTTCACTCACGACCATGGAAGTGGGGAATCAAGTTAATGATCTGAGGTTTCAGTTCAAAATCTTCTCCATCCTGAGGTACCCTAACAAAGGGTTCAGGTTGACCATTAGGAGGGTTATAAAAGTCCCAGAGGGGCCTATCTGCACTATGACTTCCATCTGTCGGTCATGATGCTGGCCCTGCTTAGTGATCTACCTTTGTAAGAGAGTCATAGGATCCATATTTCATTCATCGTTCTCTTCTTCCTTGTGATGACTAGCCATTGCAGAGGGTTCAGATTCAGATCCTGGATAAATGTCTTCTCCTAGGATTTCTTTCTAATGGTGGTAGCAAAGTAGGAATTTGAGATCTTCTACCTTGCATACACTAGAAGAATGTCTGTAGATGAGAGAGAAGACAGATGAGAGAAACCCCGCCCGCTCAATGCAAGCAATCAAACTGGTCCTTAGAGTGTCAATCCTACTTAGACCTGATCCTGGCTCCCCAAAACATGACTGGGATAGATCAACCCTTGAATTACTTGGCTAGCCAGAAGGGTGGAACCCCTTACGACACCTGGCACGACGGGACACCACTAAAGGTTAACACGGTTACCGCACCGACCTTTCTTATCACCAGTGGGTCCAAGTAGACAAGGCCTTGACCTTAACCCAATCTAGTTTCAAGTCCCCAAGTCTATTAGTCCTATCTAGGGCACGTCTACTCAATTTTAGGCTTGGGTTTGATGTGCTTTTGGAATATGTTGGGTGTTAGGGGGTGTTTGCCCTTAAAATTGATTTTGAAATGTGTGAAGTGCTCAGGAAAACAGGATTCACAAGCAATTTCTTATGATGAAATATCTTTTAAGATTCAAATGCTTGTGTTAATAAATTTTAGGGTTCACTTGATTAGATAATTTCAGTCAAGGTTCTGATGAGGCACACAAAGAGTTTTGCAAATCTCAATTTGTTTGATAAATTTTCTTTAAGTATGGAAATTCAAGTGTGTTCTATCCTTAGCATGAAACCTTAAGCACAGATGTTCTAAATGATTCTTTTAGGTCTAAAATGATGAGTGGTGTGACCCAAGCAATGAAATTGTTGAATGGCAGATGACTACGCTATCGGAGTTGGTTTTGAAAACCTGTCATTGTAGTTCGAGTAGCGAAGAAATCCGTTCAACAAATAAAATTTATATCGAAAAATCTGTAAAGAAA
The DNA here is from genome assembly GCA_037157565.1 of Thalassia testudinum. NCBI lineage: Eukaryota > Viridiplantae > Streptophyta > Magnoliopsida > Alismatales > Hydrocharitaceae > Thalassia > Thalassia testudinum. Next base: position 144,231,889 of record JAZHRO010000036.1, read on the forward strand.
TTTTGGGTCGAACACAGGGAGGTTACGTCGATCAAAATTCGCAATTAGATTTTTGTGTTTTTTTTAAAGGGCGGAATAATCACAATGGAATCAATATAAACAATAAGAGAGAGAGAACATTCACTTGATATTGCAAAATGTTTTTACAACTAAGAAAGCGAGAAATGATTGCACTAGAAAGTGAGAAATTATTACAACTAGAAAGCAGGAAAATTCTACTCTAGAAAGCAGTAAAAAGAATGGGAGAGAGAAGTTATCCTCCTCGATGATCGCTTGGAGGACGAGCCGGATGGGACAACGCCTGAAAGACGAGGAATGAAGCAGGAAGAAGAAGGACGAAGCAGGAGGAATGGGAACGAGGCAACACGTCGTCGTCGTCGTGGGATCCGCTTCCGGAACTGGGGCGAAAACTTGGTTTTAGCTCTTGAGGAGCATCCCAGGTGTGGGACAAGCTTCTCTTAAGCTTTGGAGAGGGAGAGAGGAGAAGGAAGGGATGATAAATCCATATGGTAGGGGTCTCCTTTTATAGTTGCAAGGAGTGGGGGCATTTTGGACATTATAACATGAAAAACATTAATTCACGACCTTTAGTGACGAATTTATCTGTCACTAAAGGCCTAAACGTGGTTGACGTGCACGTGCCGCTCGCGCGCCCCCTCGCCTCCACACTCTTCAACGCTCGTACACGTTCGATAACTCTCAATCGTTCGATCAAGAGATCAGACGACTTAAACCTGCTCTCACTAGAGTTGCGCGCCCACATGCAATCGGGCGTCTCATCGCGCGTGGGCGTTATCGGTTGATCTGCGTCGCTGGATGCCCATCGCACGGCTCCAATTGCTCGCTCGCAGGTAGCAAATGAGGTCTTGAATGCGTGTCGCGCTCTTGCGTAGCGCGCTCGACCGCTGTGCCGAGCGTAAGCTTGTGTCGCGTAGAGAATTTTGTGCATGCGTGCGGCCAACCGTTGGATGAGCATTTGACGGTGGGAATTCGTTGAGCGGGTGAAGAGAAGTGGAGGCAGGTCCTTGGGGCCGGTTGGGCAGCTGGGATGGCGCCACGTGATGCCATTTTGGTTGTCCATCTTCTGAATGTTGTAGATGGTGCCACAAGTGTCGGATTGGACTGATTTTCATGCCGTTGGGCTGCGATTGATGATCCAAACCCAACCGTGCGGTCGGATTTGTTGTCTGAGGTGCAGATTTACACCATCTTGGACCTTGCTCTTTAGGGTTCCTCGATCTTTATCTGGTGCTACGGATGTTCGATCAGGGCGATCTTGGAGTCGTTGAACTCCAATCATCTCCTTGATCAGATCCGTATGGTTGAATCTTCTATTTGAGGCCCTGATTAGAAAGTCACCCTGTCGCTAACCATAAAAAGGAGATAATTACTATACAATTTATACAACTTGATCTAAATGCATGATTATGCACACTATTTACAATGTATAATGCCAATGTGACACTAAGAACATGCATTAATAGACATTTTAGGTTAATCAGATGTATGTACATCGCACCCCCATGCCTATCTTTTGCTAGTCCCTAGCAAAAACTACATGCTATTTATAAAAGAATTAGGTTAGATTACACGGGCTTAAATCATTTTCAACATTAAGAAATTTTTACTTAGGACCTGAACTTTCAAAGACACAACAGCGCCTGGGTATCTGCCAACATGCAAGTCGCCTCAAGCCCTCGCCTTATTCAAAGAAAAATCTCTTTTTCTCTTTTTCTTTTTTTCTAATTTCTTTGGATTTTTTTGAGTTTAGGGTTATAGAGGGGCTTTCTACGGCCACTCAACCAACCCAAGATTTGTTGGAAACCCTAAGTTCTAAGCATCTTTTTGTGAATGTGATAGACTCGTTGATCGGCAATCAGAATGGACTTCGGGTTTCTACACCTCTAGGTGACCTTAAAAAGTGAGTTCTGCCTAAAGGTGTATCTTTACAACCGGTAGCTTTCTCCCTACTTTTATTTTTATGGGGTTAACACAAGGGTGAGTCCAGTGTATATCTCCCCAGCTAATTCTACTTCACTTCTTCCTAAGTGTTTTGGAAATTTTTAAAGCATTTCTTGAGCTGGGTTCTAGACAACCGGTCGATGAGCTTTACCACCGATAACTTGCTAGCCATACTCGTGTGGCGAAGTGTGGCTTATTTCTTTTGTTTCTTTTTCTTTCTTTTCTCCTTTTTCTTTTTCTTTTCTTTTCTTTTTGACTTTCTTTTTCTTTTTAAGTAGGTGGCTTCCCTGGTCTAAGATTTACCTAAAGGCAGCAAGAAGAGAGTGGTCCAGTGACTGGTCTCTGGACAACCTACCTATGGGCTGTTACCCACTATAGCTTGCCAGCCATATCACCCTAGAAGGTTCATTAGCTGCCTAATTTTCGTTAAAACCGCCGAACAACGAGTCAGTGATGAGATAGTGTGTAGATGTTTAAACTTAAGGTTCCCTCAAATCAGAGGGTGGGTTGATAAGTCGTGTACTTATCACCCAAACTTATTTAATCAAATTAAAATAGAATTTAGGATGGCAAGGACTCGCTAACAAATCCACATTTTAGTGGATACCGGGGCTGATTAAGCCCAAAAACCTAAAGGGTCTTAGTGTTCGGATCCTACTGTAATATTTCCTAAGATTGAAAGGTCCTAATGTCCAAGTATTCCTTCCTAATTCAATTTTTTTTTATGTATATATAAGAAGAGAAATAGAATTTGCAGAGCTGACAAAATGATTCATAACTGAATCCACCTCCTCATGCCTAACTGATGCAATGTCTGCATTGAGAATAAAAGACATGAAAGGAAGGGTAGAGTGCGGATGATATCACCTGAATATGAAGCTCGGGTCAGCTTTGAGTCAGACTGTAGAACTGTTCAATTTAATGTCGTCAGCTAGGCGAAGTCCAGCCAAAGAAGTCATGACATGGCTAGAGCAACCGTGTCTGAGACGGGTTCTGGAGTAGTACGGTCAATAACAGGTTTCAGACGTTGACCGTTGACTTTGAATGAATTACCCGTCTTCGGGTCAGAAATCTGAACAGCTCCATTTGGAAATATCTAGTCGATAATGAACAAGCCGTTCCATTTCAACCTAAGTTTGCCAGGAAAGAGCTTAAGTCGAGAATTGAATAACCAAACCTTCTAGTTCGGCTCGAAGCTCTTGCGGGAAATCAATTGGTCATGAAGAGCTTTGGTTCGAGCCTTGTAGATCTTGGAATTCTCATACGCATCATTTTAAGCTCCTCCAACTCAGATAGTTGGAGTTTCCTTGTCTTCCCGGCTAAACTCAGATCTAGATTGCATTGCTTGATTGCCCAGAATGCCCTATGTTCAATTACTACGGGTAAATGGCACACCTTTCCATACTCCTGACGAAATGGAGACATGCCGATGGGCATTTTATACACCATACGGTAGGCCCAAAGAGCGTCCTCAAGCTTTTGCGTCCAGTCTGGCCTAATCATTTTCTGCAGAATATTCTTGATTTCCTGATTGGAGATCTCGGCCTGTCCATTCATTTGGGGATGGTAAGGTGTGGAGATTCTGTGATTAACCCCGTATTTTGCCAGCAATTTATGGAATTGGGCATTAGTGAAATGAGTGCCACCATCGCTGATGATGGCCCTCGAAATCTTGAACTTGCTGAAGATGTTCTTCTTAACAAAATCGATGACCACCTTATGGCCATTGGTTCGGGTGGGAATCGCCTCGATCCACTTGGACACGTAATCAACAGTGACAAGAATGTACTGACGTCCAAATGAAGGGAGAAAGGGTCCCATGAAGTCGATGCCCCAAATGTCAAAGATTTCGACAGGAAGAATTGGGTTTAGAGGCATCATATCTCTCTTGGTTATGCTCCCAAGTGCCTGGCATCAGGAACATGACCTCGAAAATTTCTGGGCATCCTTGAATAAAGACGACCGATAGAATCCAGATTGTAAAATTTTTGCAACCGTCTTTTTCTCGGAGAAGTGTCCACCACACGCAGATGCATGGCAGAACTCGAGTATACTCTTGAATTCGTTCTCCGAAATGCATTGGCGAATAATCTTATCAGAGCTGATGCGGTACAGTTCAGGGTCCTCCCAGAAATAATATTTGGCCTCAGATTTGAGTCTATCCCATTGTTGCTTGGTCCAATCCTGGGGGATTTGACTAATGGCCAAATAATTAACGATGTTGGTAAACCATGGGGTGTGGACACCTGAAACTTTAAGGATGGTTTCGTCTGGAAAAGTATCAGTAATCGGAATGTCCGGATGAAAAGAATCACTCAGAAATCTTGATAGATGATCCGCCACCACATTCTGTACCCCAGATTTATCCTTTATTTCAAGATCAAATTCTTGAAGCAGAAGAATCCAACGAATAAGCCAGGGTTTGGCATCCTTTTTGGCCAAGAGATGTCTCAAAGCCGAGTGGTCGGTATATATGATGACGTGAGACCCTAAGAGATAAGCCCTGAATTTCTCCAAAGCAAATACTACGGCTAATAATTTCTTCTCAGTAATAGTGTAATTCCTCTGAGCCTCATCCAGAGTTTTACTAGCGTAGTAGATGACAAAGGGCTTCCTATCAACTTTCTGACCCAAAACAGCCCTGACCGCGTAATCAGAAGTGTCGGTCATGATCTCAAAAGGGGCTGTCCAAGCTGGTGGTTGCAACATCAGAGCACACGTGACTGCCGTTTTAAGAAAATCAAATGCCTTATGGCATGATTTGTCGAAATCAAACAGCGTTTCTTTACCAAGAAGATTGCTCAAGGGATGAGCAACCTTCGAAAAGTCCTTGAGGAATCTCCTGTAGAATCCCACATGACCAAGAAATGATCGAATTTGTTTGACAGATGTGGGAGGAGGAAGTTTAGCGATAGCGTCAACCTTAGCTTTATCCACTTCGATTCCCCATTCAGAGATTACACGACCGAAGACAATGCCTTCTTGTGTCATGAAATGACTCTTTTCTCAGCTAAGGACCAGTCTTGTTTTGATGCATCGTTTAAGAATCATTTCAAGATTAGCTAAACAAGAGTCAAACGATTCTCCAAAAATAGAGAAATCATTCGTGAAGACTTCCATAAACTCTCCCACCATGTCAGAGAATATGGCCAGCATACACCTTTGAAAAGTCGCAAGTGTATTGCATAAGCTGAATGGCATTCTACGGAAAGCAAATGTTCTGTAGGGATGGGTGAAAGTCATTTTTTCCTGATCCTCAGGATGGATAGGAACTTGGTTGTATCCCGAGTTACTAGCAAAGAAATAGAAGTACTTCTGCCCAGCTAATCTTTCCAAGATTTGATCAAGGAAAGTCAGAGGGAAATGATCCTTTTTTGTGGCCGTGTTCAGCTTCCTGTAATCGATACAGACCCTCCAAAAGGAAGCTGAACGAGTTGTGACAGATTCTCCTTTCTCGTTAGACATAACGGTAATCCTGACTTTCTTGGGAATAATCTGCATGGGACTTACCCAAGGACTATCGGAAATCGGATAAATTATTTCTACATCGAGCCACTTAATAATTTCCTTTTTGACCACTTCTCACATATTTGGATTTAATCTCCTCTACATCTGGAGAGAAGGGTAGGATCCATCTTCCAAAAATATTTTGTGATTGCAATAAGATGACTCGATCCCCCTAAGGTCATGAATGGTCCAACCAATTGCCTCCTTGTGTTCCTTCAGGACCTTAATCAGTTTAATCTCCTGCTCCTTTATTAATTTAGCACTGATAATCACAGGGAGCATCTTATGTGGTCCTAACCAATGGCTTCCATTTAAGTTGGGGTGGGTTGATGATTATGGTAAGGAAGATGCCGATGAAGACTCATCAAGAGAAAGAGGTTGAGAGTGGACAAAATCAATAACCTCTTCTGAAGATGGCGGGTCTGCCATAGAGGGTTGCGATTCCAATTCGTTATCAAAGGAGGAACTTTCAAATGCAGAAACCGTCATACAAGTCTGAATATTCACATTATTGTCCTCAAGTTCCTTAATAAATCCATAATTCTCAAATTTATTAATTGCCTTAAAAATATCCAATTTCATTCTTTGATCCCCAAAGGTGATTTCAATGCTACCGCTTTCACAGTTAATGTTGGCCTTGGCGGTAGCCAGGAACGAACACCCTAGAATGACGGGCATGTTCCTCAGATTTTCAGGTACATCCATGTCAAGGACAAGGAAATCTATAGGAAAATAGAAATCCTTAACCTTAACAACAACATCTTCAATAACGCCTCGCGAATTTCTGACTGAACGGTCCACTAACTGCAGCGTTACTGAAGTCGGCCGAAGTTCACTTAATCCGAACTTCCCGTAAAGAGAAGTCGGAATTAGGTTGATGGATGCACCCAGATCCTGCAGTGCTCTATCAAAAGTGTAATCTCCGATGACATAAGAAATCAAAGGAGCACCTGGATCTCTCTTTTTCTTAGGGAGGTGGTGCAGGATAACAAAACTAGCCTGCTCGGAAAGTACCACCTTCCTCGGAACAGATTCTCTCGACTTACGCTTCTGTGTACATAAATCCTTTAAAAATTTCGTGTAAGCCGGTATATGCTTGATAGCATCAAGGAGTGGGATATTAATCTCAACGTTCTTGAAAATATTCAGAAGCTCCTCATTACTATCAACAGATTTCTTCTTCCTTGATCTAATCAAGGCCTCAGGAAAAGGAACATGAGTCGAATCTTCGGAATTAGGTTCTTGAGCCTTGATTTCTTCTCTAGAGTTCTTTCTCTCCTTAGGTTCTTCAGGATTCGGTAAATCAGAATAATGTGGTCGTGGATCCTGAGTTTGTTTACCACTCCTCAAGGTAACAGAATTAGCAGATGCATACGAGTTTAGGTCTTGGGGAGCGTTAGGAAAGATTGGAGGGGCTTCATTAGCCAAGAACCTTTGATTTGCGGAAGAAGAAGAAGAAGAGGAAGGTCCCTGCTCAACCACCTGAACATGTGCGTGTGGGTCCCTCTGATTCCCGTACCCATGGGCTTGATTGCTTGGATTCTGGATATTACACGGGTTGGGTACATGTTGAGATGGCAGAGATCCGGGTCGACGAGAATTAGCAATGAACCCGGTTTGCAAGTTGTCCAGTGAGGTTTTCATTTGTTGCATGAGCTAGAGCATATATCCTTACATCTCTATCATTTGTTGGTTCAAATCAGCCTACCCTGCTGGTTGACAGGCATTCTAGGCTGGCTGATTGACCTGATTCAGGGGCAACTGAGTGTAAACGTGACCCTGACCAATTGGTCGTTGCGGCGCATAGTTGCTAGGTCAGAATTGGGTCTGTTGCCCTGGGTTTTTCCAGGAGAAGTTAAGGTGGTTTCTCCAACCCAGATTATAAGCATTGGAGTAGAGGTTGGATCTAACATTCTCCTGTACAGCATAAACATCCTCATAGGGTGAGGATGGAGAGAAAGAAAGGGAAGGATCAGAGAAACTGGGATCAAAAGCCCTAGTTTGGAACCTGTGGGGTTTCGAATAATGCTGGCTCGCAGGTTGAGCCGCATCAAGTTGATTCACGAACTCTCATCCAAAAGGAGCTCGCTATGAATGGAATCCCAAATTCTGGGATTGAGTGGATCGAGAGTTCATTGAATTTCCAGCCATCCACTCCATTCTCTTAGCAACCAAGTCCACCTTATCAAGTTTATTACAAATCAATTCCATATCGAATGAATGAGAGTCGTGGGCTTCATTAACATTTGATCTGGGCTGCTGGGATTGGTTAAAAGTATCCATAGAGGCATTTTTGATCGAATTCTTGCTTATCTCCTTAAATAAATCGTGCGCGCTATCTACATCTTTGTTGAGGAAATTGCCTCTACAAGAAGCATTCATGTGATTTCTGAGTTTCTCAGTCAACCCGTGGTAGAAAATCTGCACGAGTTGCCCTTTCGGCACCTCGTGGTATGGACACCTCCGCAATAGGTCCTAGAATCGCTCACAGGCAACATGAAACTACTCCCCCGACCGCCGGGTAAAGGTAGTAATTGCCCGTCTCAATGCACTGGTACATCCGACAGGGAAGAATTTCTTTAGAAAGGCCGATTTCAACTCATTCCAAGTTGCAATTGGTCTTCCTATAGTCATGTACCAATGAGCGGCTTTATCCCTAAGAGAGTGGGGGAAGAGACTCATGATCATTTGCTCCTCATTTACGTTCCGCGCCTTGGTGGTATGGACCAAAGTGGTCAAGCCTTCCAAGTGCTAAAACAGGTCTTTAGAGCCAAGCCTATGGAAATGTTTGATCAAGCTTAACACCAGGGGCTTGATTTCTATGTCTCCGGCAGGAATCTGGATGTTGGGACGTTCCTCGTAATTTTAAGGATCATAAAAATACTTCAAGGGCTGAGTGCCCTACAATCTCTGGAACCATTCTTGCATTCTCTGCATTTGTTCCAGCTGCCTTCAAAATACCTCCTGTGGATCCTGAGGCAGAGGAGGTTGTTGATCGGCCATGGGATCAATTTGGCTAAAATCCAATCTACGCCTCCTAGAATACTCTAGTGGTCCTTCCAATTGGGGATTCAATGACCTTCTTCCCAGCATAAACTAGGAAAAGGTCGGAAGGATTGGGGATAAGAACCCTTCAGCACAACAAAACAAGCCTGTCCTTAAGTGGGGTAGCCTAATGATCTACAGACTCTTAGAACCCACCTTTAGATTATAAACGATTTACTCTACTTGTGTCTGCTCAATCCAACCAGTTAGAAGGAGGGACTGGGGAGAAGGTTCTTCCTTCGGGTTGCACCTCTGGTTCCTAGTGTACCCCGCAGTCGCGGTCATTTGACGCTACTCCCCTAGTTAGACATTAGATTGATCAGTACAAGCAGGTTAATCGTAAACAATCTCAGACTGGACCCCAAAGAGTGAATCTGTCCTTAAGGCCAACATCTACTTCATTTATTGAGGCCTAGGATTGTAGTGCTTATGGAATGTGGTGGGCCCTTAAAATGGGTTGTGCCCTTAATGATCAATTGAGTATGTGTAAGTGTGTGCACAACCAGGGTTTTCAAGTAAGGTTATTTGTGATGAGTAGATTTTAATGTTCAAATCTTGCTTGAGTAGCTTTTAGGGTTTAGAATTAGGTTGAATTCAATCAAGTTTGAGGCAAACCAGGTTTTCAAGCACGGGTGAAGATTGCTTTCCTTTTGAAATTAGAAATAAAGTGGAGTGCCTAGTATGAACCTAGATTGAAAACCCTAAGAGGAAGCTACTTGGTGAGTTGATTTTATGTTGAGTGGTGCGGCCCAATCAACTCAAACAATTGGCTGCAATTGCATTACTAAATTAGGCACACAAAAATGATTAAGCTAGAATGATTTCTACTCTTTTATGTGTTGATTTATGTGTACCGGTTCCACAGATCAGAATTCGATTGAGTAGAAGAAAATCAATTAGGTTAAGTGCCTTGAATGTGAGTGTATGTTGTGTGTATGTTGAATTTCCCCACAAAAATATCTTTTTATTTTATGTGCGAGGGTGAAGTGAATGTGAGTGGAAATCCAAAAAACCAAACTAATCCTAAGATTTATTCAAACACCAGGTTAATTGGAGTTTGAATTAATGTGATGAAATGAAATCTATGGAAAGGGAAGAATGGGGAGCACTTACAGTCGTCTTCAACACTTTACTCCAGTCTGCCGCTTGACGACCCCCTGATAGAGGTATCTGTAAAACAATAGACATAAGATAAAGTAAGTTAGAAATTAGTAAAGTGCACAAAATGCGAAAAGAAGATCAAAAAATCATTGCCTCCCCGGCAAAGGCGCCAAAATGTTGAATGGCGGATGACTACGCTATCGGAGTTGGTTTTGAAAACCTGTCGTTGTAGTTCGAGTAGCGAAGAAATTCGTTCAACAAATAAAATTTATACCGAAAAATTTGTAAGGAAACTCCGGGTCGAACATAGGGAGGCTACGTCGATCAAAATTCGCAATTATACTTTTGTGTTTTTGTTTAAAGGGCGGAATAATCACAATGGAATTAATATAAACAATAAGAGAGAGAGTGAACATTCACTTGATATTGCAAAATATTTTTACAACTAAGAAAGTGAGAAATGATTATACTAGAAAGCGAGAAATTATTACAACTAGAAAGCAGAAAAATTCTACTTTAGAAAGCAGTAAAAAGAATGGGAGAGAGAAGTTATCCTCCTCGACGATCGTTTGGAGGACGAGCCAGATGGGACAACTCCTGGAAGACGAGGAACGAAGTGGGAAGAAGGAGGACTTAGCAGGAGGAATGGGAAGGAGGCAGCACGCCATCGTCGTTGCGGGATCTACTTCCGGAACGTGGGCGAAAACTTGGTTTTAGCTCTTGAGGAGCATTTCGGGTGTGGGACAAGCTTCTCTTAAGCTTTGGAGAGGGAGAGAGGAGAAGGAAGGGATGAGAAATCCATATGGTAGGGGTCTCCTTTTATAGCTGTAAGGAGTGGGGGCATTTTGGACATTACAACATGAAAAACATTAATTCAGGACCTTTAGTGACAGATTTATCCGTCACTAAAGGCTTGAATGTGGCCGACGTGTGCATGCCGCTCGTGTACCCCCTAGCCTCCGTTCTCTTGAACGCTCGCGCACGTTTGCGAATGCTCAGCCGTTCGATCAAGAGATCGGACGACTTAGACCTGCCCTCGCTAGCTCCATGTGCCTGCATGCGATCGGGCATCTACGTTGCGCGTCTGATCGCACGTGGGCGCTATCGGTCGATCTGCGCCGCTGGATGCCCATCGCACGGCTCCAATTGCATGCCCGCCCGCAGTAGATGCGGCCTCAAACGTGCGTCGTACGCTCGCGTAGTCAGCTCGACCGCTGCGCTGAGCGTGAGCTTGTGTCGGGCGGAGAATTTTGTGCATGCGTGCCGCCGACCGTTGGATGAGCATCTGACAGTGGGAATTCATCGAGTGGGTGAAGAAGAGAAGTGCAGGTGGGTCCTTGGGGCCGGTTGGGCGGCTGGGATGGCGCCACGTGGTGCTATCTTGGTCGTCCATCTTCTGAATGTTGTAGATGGTGCCACGGGTGTCGGATTTGACCGATTTTCGTGTTGTTAGGCTGCAATCAACGATTTGAACCCATCTGTGTGGTCGGATTTATCTTTTGAGGTGTGGATTAACACCATCTTGGCCTTTTCTCTTTAGGGTTCCTCGATCTTTATCTGGTGCTACGGATGTCCGATCAGGGCAATCTTGGAGTCGTTGAACTCCAATCATCTCCCTGATCAGATCCGTATGGTTGAATCTTCGATCTGAGGCCTCGATTAAAAAGTCACCCTGTCCTTGACCATAAAAGGGAGACAATTACTATACAATTTGTACAACTTGATGTAAATGCATGATTATTCATGTTATGCACTATTTACAATGTATAATGCTAATGTGACACTAAGAAGATGCATTAATGGACATTTTAGGTTAATTAGATGTATGTACATCAGAAATAAATTGGTCCTTATTGCACCACTAACTAGGCACTCACAAAATATTTTTTCAGGAATTTTAATGCATGTTTTTTATTTTTTTTTGATTTAAAGTGTATTGGGGGTTTTGTAGTCTATTTTGACCTTCAGTTAGTGATCAGACAATTCGTGTAATCAAATGAGCAAAAATATTTTTCTCATATTTTTGTGAAATTATTGACTTTCTTAGAAATTCAGTGCCCCAAATTTCACTTCAATCAGAGTTATATAAAAATTCTTATGATATTTTGAACACCAAAAAATAGGAACAATAACTGAATTGATAACAGATTAGTGCATGAATTTTTAAAAATTTTTATAACTTTGATTTGCGTAAATTTTGTATATGTTATTCCTAACTTTGAAATTCACGTCCAGTCAAAAGTTGAGAATTTTTGGACGTGTGGATCTTTGGAAATTGAATTTTTAAGATAAAACTTTATTTCAAAGCAAAAATCAAGAGAGAATTTTTTTTTCTTTTTTTTTCAAACAAGCAAATTCTAACTAATCCTAGGGTTCAAGCAAATCCTAAGCTTTCTAAATCTAACTAATCTAACCTATGGGTACTTGAGATTCGAATCCGCACTTTCTTCGCTGTTGTGTTTGGTTTAGATTTCTTCGTTTCCTGCACACACGAAATCAACGAAAGAAGTAGCGAGTTAGAAATCTCAAGTACGCATCAAAGAAAGCTTCAAAAATTTCCGTTGCTTTTTCGGCAACGACACCAACTGGTTCGGTGTGTAATTCACATTTTAAAAGTTGTTTAGTTGTAGTATAGTGGAAAAATACATCGACAAATAAATTTATAAAACTCTAGTGAGTACTGGGTCGTTCACAGGGAGGCTATCTCGATTTTTAACAGAAGCTTTTTAGAAAACTAGTTCTAACAGGTATTTATATATATGTATATATATATAAAGAGCAGATATCAAGCACTCAGAATATTAGAATTTTATTGCATTCATAAACAATTTTCAAAGTAGAAGGTACTATGCTAACGAGAGAGAGCAGATAGATCGAAGGAGAGGGAGATAGAGAGAGAGATAGAAAGTGTCGAGAGATGACGTCACTTGTAGGATGCTTGTGCGAGGTGTGGTAGCACCTTAGATCCAGAGTGCCGGGATGAAGTTGCAGAGGAGATAGAGAATTGCAGAGAAGATGGTAGAAAAGATTTGGAGTTGATGGGTGAGAGAGATTCTAAGTTGATGCCTTCAACTAGGGGGCCCTGGGCCTTCTTTTATAGTTTTGATGGAGGACAAAAAGGGTATTTGAGGCCTTAATCTCATGTGACAACTCTGATTTGGCCTCAAAATAGCCTTCAGAAAGCCTTCTACGCTTGGATTTGCTCTGGTGGCGGCACGTGGCAGCCGTTAGAGTGTTGGATTTGAGATCAGACGGCCCTGCTTCCTCCTCGTGCACTCACTGCAACAACCTCTTTCCACGTGCGCCACCCGTAAGTCCCTTTTCAGCTCCTTATCCTCAGCCGTTAGATCATGATGATCGGACAGCTTACGCGCACTTGCCTCGCCTTCCTAATCTCGCAGAATGCGTGCGATTGCACATCCGCCCGTATAGGGCTCTAATCGCACCACGTGGTCATGCCTCTGCTCTCCGATCGTGCAATTGCACCTGCCCGCGCCTACACAACGCCAATGCCACTTCAATTTTGCACAGCACCTCGAACCCGCATCCCGTGCTTACGCGCATGTGTGTGAGCCAACGTGCTGCGTGAACCTTTTGTTATATATGCTTGTTTGTTTCTATTTATGTTGATTCGATCTGGGCAGGCGGTGTGGCATGCTCATGGTCATTGGATGAAGATCCAACAGCCTACAGCGTGCAGTGCCCCCTTCCAAGATGGGGCGGTGGTGAAGGAGAGGCTGTGATGGCACCACGTGGCGCCATCAAGGCCGTCCAACTTTTCCTTGTATCTGGTGATGTAGACCTCCGATCGGGTTGATTTTTGCACCGTTGGACTGCGATCGTCGATCTGGATTCATCCATGCAGTTGGATTCTTCATCTGAGGCTCGAATCTTTGTCCTTTGGCTCCATGATCTCCGTTCTTCTATGGACTGCACACGATGCTTTGGTTGTCTGATCGGGACAATTTCAGAAGCATTGGACTTCTGTCATTGTTCTGATTAGATCTGTCTAGTCTGATCTGACATCTGCGGCTTTCAATCATATGTGATTAAAATAATCTCTCTTTTAGGTCATAAAGTGACGATATTATTTATATGACTAATAAACTAACTAGTATGCAAATTACGATGCTTATGTATGCATTGACTCAAAGTTATGCTAGAATCTAGCTCAATTCAGGTGGTTTAGGTTGCATGATTGCTGTGTAATCAAGAGCAAAACCCCCTGCCCCCACGCTCTCTCTTTCTCTCTTCCCCTTCTCTTTCTTAATGTCAACTCAGATGCTCAGGTAATCGGGTTTCAGGGATCCGCATACTCGGGACCTGGGCTACCGGCGTGGGTAGTAGCTAAGGTGTGAGTACAGGCTTAGGCGGGTATACGGGTGCGGGTATGGTGCTGGGGACCTCACCCTCGTAGTGTCTGAGGCAAATACCCTTAGAAACTTTTTCCTTTTATGCCACAGTTGCACTTCCAAAGTCCACGATGTGGGACTATAAGTACCTTCTCTTTCCTAACACAGCGGCTGTACGTGGTCCTGCTTCGAATTGAGGGTGAGGATGCTTCTATCCGCTGCAATTGAGGACTTGGATCTCTTCAAGACTTCGAGTTGCGTCACCTAGAGAGGACACCTAGAGTTAGCGAAACTTGGAGTGAGCTTCAAGCAAGCTTAAAGCTCCTGTGTTAATGGCGTTATAGTCCCTGCACTTGAAATCAAAAGATGGCCTCTTAGGCATGTCAAAAGAACTCAGGAAGTGTCGTTGGACGATGACAAACGTAACCGTGGTGGTGTGGAGGTGATTGGCGGAGTGAGGAGGTCTGACGACCTCGGACTATTGGTGTGGAGGGTGTGGTGTTTGGTGGAGGGTTTGAAGGGGCAATAGACCTAACTAGGTTAGGGCTTTTGCTCCAGGGATTGAGGCAGAGGTGTAGGGATAAGTGGCGACCGATTTGGTAGAGTCTGGTGGCCGTGCGAACTCGTCGGTGGTACGGAGGGAGTGCGAGTGAGTCGGCGATCGAAATGTAGAGTGGTTGGTGTGGTTGTGAAGTAAAGACTCTAGGGAACTTATCTAGGTGGTTGATGGATGAGCAAGAGTAGAGGCGATGTCAATTATGGTGTGGTCGGCGTTGAGGATGAAGATGACTCCGGTGAGGGTAGGACGACGTCGACGACGGAGGGAGAGACACCCGCTGGTTTGGCGTGACGTGGAGGAAGATGAGGAAGAAGAATCCATCACTGGTATTGCGAGCGGATGATGAAGGAGGTTGGAAAAAATCGTTGAAGCTCGAGGAGCCTTTCGGCTAGAGTAGGAAGGAGGAATGTGGGGAATTTTCGGCCAAAATCAAGCTTGAAATGATTGGTGTGTGTTGGCGATCCTTTTATAGGCCTTTAGAGGGTGGTTGAAGCGTGGAAATCAAGTTTGCAAGCTTGGAAGGTATCGGAATAGGAAACTCAAATCTCTCATGCATTCGCATGAGAGATTGGGAATGAATTGAAGCTCAAAAATCGGTCTGATTGGAAGATAATTTCTAGTGGGATCTCTAGTTCAAATTTGAGAAGGTTTGATTGAAAATTGAGCGAGAAATCTCTACTCGAATCATGCTGGAGCAAGATGCATTAACACAAATGGTGGTAGGGACCATCTTGTAAAGAAGATGACAAAAGGTAGGGACCCAAATGCAAATTTTTTGAAAGTTAGGGGCACGGGTGTGAGAAAAAATAGTCAGGTAGGACCAGAATGCAAACTTATTCAATATGATCTTGTATTGGACCCAAATTTTGGTACAAACCTAATTTGAACCTAAGGAATCCAATGGTAAAGTTGGATTTTGGTTTTGACCTCGTTTGCCTGGGTAATTTATGCAAAATCCTAAATTAGGGCAAAAGTTTGTGGCTCTGTTTTGGGTCAAGACGGGTTCAGATGGTGAAATTGAAGATACCAAACCCTAGATAATATTTTTCTATGAATTTTAGAGGATTTAGGTGAATTTTATCCTAACTGAAACCTTAGTTATTTAAGTAGGTCTGTTTTTAGGGTTTGAGATGCCCATTAATTCCCATAACACGTGAAAATCCGTTTCATTTTGTATGAACCCCCTTAATAGACTCTAAAGCATATTTGACCTTTATTCAACCCATGAGAAAACCTGTGATTATTCTATTTTTATGATAGAATGGTAAATTTGCAGAAATAACCTTGAATTCTTATCTTCTCAAATCAATGTTTTACGCCCTTAAGACCTTCTGAAAGATATGTAGGAGCTTTTATTGACTTAATCAGATCAAACTGAGCTAGTTATGGCTCATGATGGTGTTTCCATCACCAGTGCATTTTTTTGTAAGAGAGGGATAGAAGAAGATTTTCAATTGTGGAGAGTTTTCTCTCTTTTTCTTTTCATTATATTTTTTCTTAGATCCAACCTCGGATTGGCCCTAAACATGTTCTGTATTGGATTCCTTGTCCCCACCATCAATCCTCACAGGGTCCCTCGCAATCGATGCTTCGAGCTAGCACCGCCCATGGTAACCCCCAGAACCCTTGCTTTCGACACTTCGAGATAGTGCTGACCATGGTGTTCTGTAGCTAAATCCAGACCCTGGCAATTGACATTTTGTGATAATGCTGCCCATGGCATTTGAACCAACACAAGGTGTTTAGGTGCCCTCGGTAGGATATTTAGATATCCTAGGAGACAAGCACCAAGGATACGATATGTTATTGCTCATCTTCAAGGGGAATTTCCCATCTCTCAGCGTCGGGAACTCATCCAAATCAACTTATGTTTTCGAACTGCTCCTAATCTAGATCTTAGGACCATTTTCAGAACACCATAAATGATTTTTGGCATGATTTCATATTTAAGCGCACTGAACCAGACTGTGTGATTTAGGGTGCTTAAGTTATCGAGTCCCGCAAAGCATAGGTCAGTTAACAGGGTCGAATAATCCCTAAGCCTTAGAACTAATACATAGGCTTTGCATTTTCCTCAACCTCCTGAGAACTAATCTGGATCTTGACACGTACGTGAGTGTTTAAAACTCAGAACAGATCCAAGAGGCCTAAGGTTGGTATTCGCCATTAATCCCTTAAGCTTTAGCCTTCAAGGTCTTAATTCATCATTCGATCCAACCTAGAAGTTAGGTAAGTTCCACATTATTTTGAAGGGACTCAATTTTTTTTTCTTTATCTTTTTGCTCCTTTCTTTTCTTTTCAAGTTTCCTCCCTCCTTTTTCTCATTTTTCTCTCAAATGGATCTTGTTTTTCCTCATCCTCCTCTCCCTCTCTCTCTTTTGGAAAAATTCTTTTGTGAGATTTGATTTTCACGACATTTTTCCCTTTAATGCCCCCCCATGGCTACGATTTGCAATGTCCTCTTTGTAAATTAGGTGGGTTTGAGTTCAGCTTAAATCGTACATTAGAACAGGGTCAAAGGGTGGGTGGACGAGTCGGGGTGACTGTTGCGGACGATTTGAAGATCTGGTATATGTACTAGAGGTGGAGTTAGCTGTTCTAATGGATGAACCCTAAAGTGTAATATGATTTTAGCAAAGAGTTATGTCAAAAAGATTTTAGGTTTTTTTTCAAAAAGATGACGGGTTGCCTCCCGTTAAGCACTAAGTTTAATGCCATCAGCTGGGCACAATAAGCTCAGGGAGAATGGAGATCAATAGATAACTCAACAAAGTTTGTGTCAGTGAATTCAATGAATGGTTTGTGTCTCTGACCGTTCATGATAAATGGTTTAGAATCACGGCTGAGTTCATTGATTTCTATAGCCCCATTTCCAAAAACACATCTGATAAGGAATGAACCAATCCATTTTGATCTGTGTTTGCTTGGGAATAGTTTGAGTTTGGCATCAAAGAGTAGGACCTTTTGACCAGGATGGAAAGTTTTTCTTGATATGTACTTGTCATGAAAGGCTTTAACTCAATCATTGCAAATTCGTGAGTTCTCGTACACGTCACTGTGGAGTTCCTTGATCTTGCTTAATTGTAATTGTCGGTGGGTTCCAACCTTATAAAGATCTAGATCGTACTTCCGTTCTGCCCAATTGGCTTTGTGCTCCATTTCGACAGGTAGGTGACATGCCTTCCCGTACACAAGTATGAGCAGAGACATACCTAATTGGATTTTGTGGGTGGTCCTATAGGCCCACAAAGCTTCCGGAAAGCAAGCCAACCATCCTTTTTATCAGGCCGAACAGTGACTGGAGGGATTTTCTTGATATCCCGATTAGACAGTTTAGCCAATCCGTTGGTTTGGGGGTGATAAGGAGTCGAGATTTGGTGCAACACCCCGTACTTTCTCATCAAGGATTTGAACTGTGCATTTGTGAAATGGGTCCCTCCATCAGAGATGAAGCACGTGGGACACCGAACCGTGAGATGTGTTGATGAATGAACTTGATTACCACCTTATGATTATTTGTTCAGGTCGGGATGGCTTCGATCCATTTAGACACGTAGTCCACTATAAGGAGAATGTATTTGAAGCCGTCTGGTTTGGGGAAGGGGCCCATAAAATCAATCTCCCAAATATTGAAGATTTTGCACACAAGAATCGACTGTAAATGCATAATATCGTGGTGGCTCATGTTGCCCAAGGTCTGGCAACGAGTGCATGCCTTACAGTAATCGTGTGTGTCCTTGAAAATTATGGGCTAATAAAAACCACACTGGAGGACTTTAGCTGCAGTTTTATGTCCAGAGAAGTGTCTGCCACAGGCTTGGTCATGGTAGAAGGACAAGATGTCCTAAATTTCCACTTCCGGGACACATCGTCTGATGATCTGATCAACACCAATGCGGAAGAGGTATGGGTCTTCCCATATATAATACTTGGCATCGAAAAGTAATTTTTCTTTCTTGGCCTTCAGCCAATCAGACGGGATCTGATGAGATGCCAAGCAATTAACCAAATCAATGTACCAGGGAAGTTTCGTACCAATAGTCAGGAGGTGCTCATCAGGAAAATGCTCCATGATCGGGTTGGAAGGGTCGATGATAGCAGAAGGAAGGCGAGACAAGTGATCAGCTACCACGTTTTGTTTTCCTACCTTGTGAATCTCGAGGTCAAATTCTTGCAACAGCAAGATCCAGTGGATTAATCAAGGTTTCGCATCCTTATTCGCGAGAAGGTTCCTTACTATAGTGTGATCCGAGTATATGATAATGTAGAAACCCAAGAGATAAGATCAAAATTTTTCCATGCCAAATACTACGGCTAGCAGCTCTTTCTCAGTAACTATATAGTTACGCTGAGCCTCGTCAAGTGTCTTGCTAGCATAGTAGATGACCACGGGTTTCCCATCAATTTTCTGCTTAAGCATGACACCTACTACATATTAGATGCATCACACATGATCTCAAAGGGTTGAGACCAATCAGGGGATTGCAGGATAGGTGCTTGGGTGACTCAATCACGTAGACTTTCAAATGCATGAGTGCACTCCTCGGTGATTTCGAAGGGGACATCTTTTGATAGGAGATTAGTCAGGGGGCGCGATTTTCATGAAATCAGGAATGAATCGACGATAGAAACTGACGTGCCCCAGAAAAGATTTGTTGTCCTTGACCAAGCTAGGGATAGGTAGTTTGGAAATCAAATTAACCTTATCTCGATCCACTTGGATGCCATTCTCGGAGATAAGATGTCCCAGGACAATTCCCTTAGGAACCATGAAATGGCTCTTTTCCCAGGGAAGAACCAAATTCACGTTAATACACCGCCTAAGGATTTGTGTATATTGTATATTACTTCTAACATTTTATGGCCAGGAGGCAATGTGACATCTTTATGGGCTTCGGATGAAGAATCCGACCATATGAATGGATCCGAAGCGACAATTGCAATCCATCAGCGCAAAAATCACTCCGATTAGAGTTCCGCAGCACCCTTTACAAGAAAAGGGTGGACGGCAATGATGGCGTCACATGGCGCCATCGCAGCCTGCCAGCCCGGCTGCAACTCCTGCTCCTAAGCTACACTTGTGAAGTCTTAACCATTGGATTCAAATCCAATGGTCATCAAAGTCCCGCACCGCCCGCCTTAATCCAAGTACAAAGAAGGCTTCGTGCAATTGCGATCGTTGGATCAAGATCCAATGGTTGTGGGCGCAGAGCCTTAATTCCTAAACAAAGCATAGAACTGACCTCATCGCAGCGGTTGGTGCCTCAACTCACAACACACGACCACGTGATCGAAGACCCGCGCACGGATTTTATCCACTAAGTGCACGCGGGTGAGAAATTGAGTCGTTGATGGATGATTGGGCGATGAAGGAAGCAGCTACGTGACGTCATCGATGCGTGAGATCCATACACATGAGATTCAATGCACTGGCAGATGCGCAATCGTACACGCACCAGGGGCGCGATGTTTAAGTCATCTAACATAATCACCGTTGTCTGATCGAGTGGGGGCACGATCTAGAGTGTTCTCTCCTGCGCGCTCAGAGCCCTTCATCTGCCATCTAAGGGCGGTGGTTCACTTCACTTGGATCAAGATGCGCCAGCGGACACTAGCGGATGCTTGATGGACGCTTGCGATGGCAGCTGTTCGGCATGTAATTCGAATTTTAAAAGTTGTTTATTAGTAGTATAGCGCAAAAACACGTCGACAAATAAATTTATAAAACTCCGGTGAGTACCGGGTAGTTCGCAGGGAGGCAATCTCAATTTTTAATGGAAGCTTTTCAGAAAACTAGTTCTAATAGGTATTTATATATGTATATATATATAAAGAGCAAATATCAAGCATTCAAAATATCATAATTTTATTGCATTCATAAATAATTTTCAAAGTAGAAAGTACTATGCTAAAGAGAGAGAAAGCAGATGGATAGGAGAGGGAGATAGAGAGAGATAGAAAGTACAAAGAGACGACGTCGCTTGTAAGATGCTTGTGTGAGGTGAGGCAGTACCTCAGATCCAGAGCATCAGGATGAAGTTGTAGAGGGACGAAGAATTATAGAGAAGATGGTAGAAGGGATCTGGAGTTGATGGGAGAGAGAGAGATTTGAAGTTGATGCCTTCAATTGGGGGGCCCTGGGTCTTCTTTTATAGTTTTGATGGAGGGAAAAAAGGGTATTTTGGCCTTAAAATCGTCAAACAACTCTTATTTGATCAGATCCGTTGATCGGGAGATCAATGGCTTTGATTTGGCCTCAAAATATCTTCATTTACGCCTAAAACGCTCGGATTCAACCTGGTGGCGACACATGGCGGCCGCTATGTCATCGATCTTCGATCGCCCGGCTCTGATTTCTCCTCACTCGTGTGCTTATCTTCTTCGCCCGCCGCTCGCCTTCAAAACCAACCTCAACATCAGCCATCCGATCGTAACAAGCACTGCTACCTTAGCGTCGAAGTAACCACATGAGAGATCACGTGTACCTGCTACACGCTTTGCTCATGTAATTGCGCTTGCACGTGCTTGCTTAAATTTTGCACAGCGTAGGGCTTGAACCTGCATTCCACTCTTGCACACGCGCACGAGAGCCAATGCGCTACCCAAACCTTTTGTTATATATACTTGTTTGTTTGTATTTATGTTTACCTAGTCTGGGCAAGCGACGTGGCGTGCTCGTGGCCGTTGGATGGAGATCAAACGACCCACAGCATGCGGTGCGGCCTTCCTAGATGGGGTGATGGTGAGGGAGTTGCTGTGATGGTGCCATGTGGTGCCATCGTGGCCGTCCATCTTCTTTTCTTTGTATCTGGTGCTGTAGACCTCCGATCGAGTTGATTTTTGTGCCGTTGGACTGCGATCGTCGATCTAAATCCATCTGTGTGGTTTGATTCTTCATTTGAGACTTGGATCTTTGTCCTTTGGCTCCATGATCTTTGTTCTTCTATTGACTGCACACAATACTCTTGTTGTCTGATCGGGACGATTTTGGAATCGTTGGACTCCCGTTGTCATTCTGATCAGATCTATCTGGTCTGATCTGACATCCACGGCTTTGAATCATTTGCAATTAAAATCATCACTCTTTTAGGTCATAAAATGATGATATTATCTATATGATTAATAAACTAACTATTGTGCAAATTATGATGCCTATGAATGCATTATTCCTAAGTTATGCTAGAATCTATCTTAATTCAGGTGATTTAGGTTACATGATTGCTATGCAATCACACCCCCATGCCTAAATCTTGCTAGTCCCTAGCAAATACATGACTAAATGCAAAGTGGTCCTACATGACAGATTTCTATCAAGAGTTTGACTGGAGATTTATGTCTTTTGTTTTCATCCTATACTTTAGTAATCCAGATAATTGTGAATGTGTTTTGTTGTAGTCTATCCTATGGATCTAAGTGAATAGTCAATCCACATCTAAAGCTCGTACTTGACCTTAGTAAAAATCTATTGGGATAGGCAAACTTCACCCCTCAGGGTTATGAAGTAATCTGTAAATTCAGCCCCAGCTTTTGGGTTAGGTAGAAGATTTTTGAGTCAAGTGGATTTATTTTTGGTGGCTCACACTCATCTAGTGCTACATATAGACTAGTACTTTAGAACCTAGATTTCCAAATTGTTAAATAATTCAACTTAGAGAGAGGCAAGAAACTGTGCTCTCTTTAGTTCCTTTGTGTTGGTGCTAGAGCACCACAATCATTTATTTTGATGATAAAAAAATACGTATTTTTTAACATTTGCTTTTGAGTTCTAGTTTTCAGGACAAATTGCAAATAGAGATAAGTGATTAGACGGAGTTCGAGCTCGCATCCATGGTAGATTGGAGGAGCTGAACTGAGGCAGAGGAGCTTCGTGAGGAGCGAAAGCTTGAAGAAAGGAGATGAAGAATAGGATAGATTTCATTTTATCTTGTTCTATGTAATTTTGTTTCATTGTTTTGCTCTTTATTTTTGTCTTAGATCTTATGTTAAAGAGCCTCAAAGAACCCTTAAAGTAGTCCTAGGAACACCTGCACTACCCTAGAATACTTAGGTTTTATGTAAAGAACTTAGAAAACCAAAATAGGGTTCAGACAGCCTTATCAGACATCCAATCTGGAAATCAGACGTCTGATATTGACTTTTAAGACGTCTAACTGTTTGATCAGACATCCAAACCATCTAGGCTGGACTTAGTAGGTTCTGTCTGTTAGAATCAGTCGTCCAGACCTTAGTCCAAACATCTTAGGAGACGTCTAATGTCTTTGCCAGACGTCCAATTAGTGGAACGTTGGCTGCCTTCGTAAACATTGAGAAAATGATCGTTAGCCTAATATTAGATGTCTGTAGAGGACCCCAGATGTCTGATATGTGATCGTTTTGCCTCGGCTGACCCAAAATCTCTTCTCAGAGATTTTCTAGCCATTGTACTCCCTTGGGAATCCATTTCGGCAGAACGATATGTTTCCAGATGTCCAGACCTAGTGCCAGACATCCTGTGTGTCGTCTGATGAACATACGTTAGAACCCTGTTTCGGTCTGATTTAAGTCAGAAAGGAAACCCGCCTAAAATCATACGTCTGACTTAACTCCCAGATGTCTTAAACGGGTTTTCCACACGTCTGATGCTAGGACGAGACATCTGATAACCTTGTCAGAATCATGATTATTTCTGAGTACTGCCTGATTCTCTTTGGCTTTGCACCCAATGGCTATGGAAGCCTTCCAAGGGCCTCTATAAATAGAGAAAGACCCCTTGGCTTGAAAGATATACAAAGACACACCTTGCAAGAATATTTCCACTCTCTTGTGTCAAATTGAAGTAGAAGAAGCACTTGCTCTTAAAGGCTTGTTCCACATCCAAGTGCCTCATCCAACTTGCGCACCCGCTCTCCCTCTGCGATTACGAGAGTGACGAAGCGCAGCCGCGTGGTTCACTCACCCGCGTCGTCACATCGATGCACTTCCACCAAAGGAAAGTTTCCTAACTCCTATAGAAGTTAGGTTTAAATTTTTGTTGCTCTATAGGATTGTTGTACATTTTATTATCTTTGGTTTGGTATTTGCTTTGCGAATTCCCATCTCCTTCGCGAGATAAAATCCTTCTTGTGAAGAGAAGGGGTTTTGAGGTACACTACCCTCGGTCTAAGTAGTGTGATTGTAATTGAGGTTCAGTCACCCTCGTTCACGTCACTGGGTTTAGTGGATTTGATCGACTAGGTTGATCAGGAAATCTAACTCGAGAGGGTTAGGTGGTGGTTTTCACTCGATTTGGGTTTCCACCTAAAAATACTTGTGCCTATTGTGTGATTGCTTAATTTTGTGAGATCGACTATTTTTATTCCGCACTTTATTACGTCACGCATATCTCATACCCTCCAACTAGGAAATTACACTTTGTACTCGTTCTCTCTCTTTCTTTCGCTTCGTTGTTCATTTTCTTTTCTTTTCTTTCTTTTTGAGCTCACAATCTCACCAGATTTATCAGTATATTTGGTGGTCTCTCCTAGCACTAAAACTTTGATTAGGTTCTAATAACTCTACGACTAAGTCAGAATTTCTTAGCCTATATTCAGGCGACCAGAAATACAGAAAAGTAGATCTGGTCTATATTTGGTGGATCGTGAGGGTGATGGGTGTTGTTGCCTCATTACACTTGAAATAAACTCTAAGAACACTTATGAACTCTCTCTCTATTTTTTTTTGCTTTTTCTTTCTTTCTTTTCTACTTTTTTTTGTATATATATATATATTTTCTATATGCATAGACATATATACCTCTTTTTTTCCCTTTTTTTTTTTATTTTTTTTTCAGACATCTACTAACGCAACATAGTAACACATACAACTTTTATTCATAAGGCATTATTCGGGATTGGGGGATGTTCAAGAGGATATTGAGTGGCTTATTTGGTAGAGGTGCCTACTCTCGGCACCGGGAAAGGAATGGATAGGATAGTGTATTTCTAACCTTGACATTAATATCCTCCTTCAGCTGAGGATTTCGTGAAGGACGGCTGTGACCATCCACCTTAGTCTAATTTTATCAAAACCCACTCTCTACGTATTTGCCTTATTTGGTGGCTCTCAAGAGATTCGCACTAAGAACTTGTATGCAGAAATCGAGAGCGAAAACTATGCCTAATTCTGAGTATCATTGTCTCATTATCCAAAGTTTAATAGTCCTCATACTAGCCTTAGAGCACCAGTAGACTTTCTACTCTCACCTTACACTTGTTTGGTGGATCTGTTAGAAGATAGTTTGCCTTACTCCCTAATTACTGTCTAAGGGTTTAGGAGAAGAAGCACTGCTTCTTCTCAACAAACTAAGGATGTTTATTGGTCTTCATAGAGGATCCATTGCAAATTCTACATGTAAGTGTGAAATTATTCTAGATTCTAAACTCAGGAATCAACTTAAGAATAAATCTCTAATAAAACCTTAATAAAAATTTTTTATGCCTAATTGCATTTTTTTTCTTTTCAAACATAAAGATAAGACATGCAATGTCTACCCCGTCATGCCTATTCATTACAATGTCCTCATTGAAATGTATGCATGAAAATCAAAATATAATAAGCAAGAGGAGGGGATATCACTTGACTATGCTTCATAATCCAGGTCAACGTCGATGCAGAAGATGCAGAGCTACCTATAATGAATACTAGATTGCCTCCTAGCCAGCGTTAAGTTTAACGTCATTTGTCGGACTTAAACCCTAAAAATATGCAGTTCAATACTGTGGGTTAAGAGAAGAAGTAATAATAGTTGCAGGAGAATTTAAGATTAGTAGAAAGATATGATCATTTGGTCCCAGAATCAGTGATCCACAAATGCAGACCAGCTAATGATGCAACCCTATTCCAAAGAGTCTTTCTGATTTGGAATATGAAATAGGGTCAGGTGGATGAGGTTGAAGATGCAGAGCATGTTCGTTAATCCAGTTCCATAGATCAAGAAGAGGTGGTAGAGGGTCTGGATCGAGATCATGATTGAAATTTAGATTTGGTTCCGAATCAAAATCATAAGGATCTTCATAATGGTAGTTGGTATCAAAAATTATGAGTTCTCCAGGCTCTGGGTCATATGAAGATAGGGGTAGAGTTGTGTGGAATTCAGAAAAATCTTCATCAGAAATTTCCTCTTCCTCATCCGAAATCACTTCTTCTGAGTCAGGCCATCCATTTGAACCAGTTGGCTTATAAGTTCTTCCCTAATCCATTATGTGTTGAACTTCCTCTAGGGTTACTTCCTGGTTCATGTTCTTAGATCGTCCATTTTCTTGAACTCCCTCAGAATTCAAAAGTTCTTGAATTTCAGGGTGGATGTATTGAGGATTCTTTTTATTATCATCTAATTCATCATAAGTTACTCCTAAGAGTTTCTCAATCTCACTAATGTCCTATTCAATTTGATTTTCCATGGGAGATGGTAGATCTGAATTATCCTCAAGTACATCCCCTTCTTTCCCTTCGTGCTGGTCTTGAGCTTTGGCAGGATTTGGATCATCTTTAGTATGGATTGCCAACACTTGTTCAATTGTTCCTACAACCTCAATGGAACCACAATTCACCTTATTCTTTTGGGAAGTTTTAAAGTTATTGAGTTGACAATTTTTCTTTCCAGAGGTGATGTGCATAATCCCTGTCTCATAGTTGATTAGAGCCTTGGCCGTGGCCAAGAAAGGTCTCCCTAAGATTATCGGGGTGTGGTTCAGGTTTTATGATGCCTCCATATCTAGAACAAGGAAGTCCACAGGATACTCAAAATCCCTCACTTTTATAATCACATTCTGTAGAAGGCCCTTCAGAATTTTGGTTGATCTATCAGTAAGCTGAAGGGTCACATTAGTGTGTTGCAAGGAGCCTAAATTCAATTCTTCATATAATTCTATGGGGATTAAGTTGATGGAGGCACCACGGTCCAGTGGGGCTCGATCCAGGATGAATCCATCTATTTCACATGAAATTAAGGGGGTCCCTGGATCTTTCTTTTTAGGAGGGAGCTTGTTTAGGATGATGGCACTGGCTTGTTCAGAAATCACTACCCTTTTTGATGATTTGGCCTGGCATTTCGATGTGCATATTTCCTTCAGAAATTTCGCACAGGCCGAGATGTTCTCAATAGCCTCAAGGAGTGGTATATTTACCAGGACTTGCTTTAGAATCTCAGGCCACCCCTTGGATTGATCAGTTTCCTTTTCTCTGGGTTTGATCAAGGCTTCAGGAAAAGGTGCTTGAGAAAAATCATGAGTATTCAAATCCTAAGTCCTATTTACTAAATTAGTTTGGTTTCCCAGGTCAGATTCTGGTTCCTCAAGATCTTGAAAAGTTTTTGACGTAGAAGGATCTTGGATTTGTTTCCCACTTCTCAAAGTGACAGCACAGGCATGTGCATTAGGGTTAGAAGGGTAAGGTGGGTTTTGCAAAATGTGTTGAGCCTGGGTTGGGTTAGGGTTAACAAAACCTGGTGGGTGCTGAGGAACAAGCTGAATTAGGTGTGCTTGTTGCTCTTGTGTGTTGTGCTAATTAGCCCTATTGAAATTTCTTGGGTTTGGGATGGGTTGGGATGGCAGCATCCCATGTTGTCTAGCATCTACTGGCTGGTCCAGTCATCCTATCAATTCTGTCCTCAATTGATTCATTTCTTCCTTATGTCTCAGATTCATCTCTCTCATTTCTTTGAAGACCAGGCTCAAATCAGTGGGCTGGTTTTCCTGAGTAGGTTGTAGCTGGTACGTGCGTGGTTGTGTGTACCTACTAGGTTGCTCATAAGTGTTTGGTTTAGTCAAGTTAGGTACCCTGTGCGGGTTTCTGACTTGACCAAGGAAAGTTAGGATGGTTGCACCATCCCAGGTTGTAAGTGTTTGAATAAGGCTCATTTCTAGTGCAACCCTACAGTGTATTCACATCCTCAGGGTAACTAGGCATCAGACTGCCTAGTTCAGAATTCGAGGGCATCAAGGTCCCTCCTTAGTACCCAGAAAGGGATGGGTCCAAGAATAGTTGGCTCATAGGTGGAGCCATTGTTAGGTCATTAATGTTGTGCACTGATTTTTGACCTAGTGGGTTGGGGAATTGGTTGTGGGTTAATATAGGCACTCCTTGGGTAGGCATCGGATTTAATTCGGATTGTGTACCTAAGGAATTCCCACCCTTTAGAAGGTTATCTAGTTTCTTATCCAAATTCTCCACATTCTTTCCCAGGAGTTTCACCTCATCTAATCGTTGTACAATTAGCTCTAAATCAACCAAGTTTGAATTATTGTTAACTTCATAAACTCCGCTTCTTGGTTGATTAGCTCTGTTAAAGGTGGACATTGAGGCATTGTTGAGGGAATTTTCACTCATATTCTCAAACAATTGAAAGGCTCCCTAAGCATCTCGACTTAGGAAATTGCCCCCACATGTTGCATCAACAAAATTCTTTAGATTATCACTCAACCCATAATAGAAACTATGGGTCAAGTGCCACTTCGGAATCCCACGATGAAGGCATTTCCTAGCTAAATCATTGAACCTCTCCCAAGCCTCAAGTAGTTGTTCCCCAGGGTTCTGCTTAAAGGTTGTTATGGCACATCTAAGGCCATTAGTTTTTCCTATGGGGAAGCATTTCTTTAGGAATGTGCTTCTCAGGTACTCCAAAGTTAGGATTAGACAATTTCAGTCAAGGTTCTGATGAGGCACACAAAGAGTTTTGCAAATCTCAATTTTTTTGATAGATTTCCTTTAAGTATGAAAATGTAAGTGTGCTCTATTCTTAGTGTGAAACCCTAAGCGTAGATAGTTCTAAATGATTCTTTTAGGTCCAAAATGATGAGTGGTGAGACTCAAGCAATGAAATAAATTGTTCCTTATTGCACCACTAACTAGGCACTCACAAAATATTTTTTCATGAATTTTAATGCATATTTTTAATTTTTTTTTATTTAAAGTGTATTGAGGGTTTTGTAGTATGTTTTGACCCTCAGTTCGTGATCAGATAATTCATGCAACCAAACGAGCAAAAAATATTTTTCTTAGATTTTTATAAAATTCTTGACTTTCTCATAAATTTAGTGCCATAAATTTCATTTTAATCGAAGTTGTATAAAAATTCTTATGATATTTTGAAATCTGAATAATAAGGAACAATAATCGAATTGATAATAGATTAGTACATGAATTTTCAAAAATTTTCTATAACTCTGATTTCTGCAAATTTTGGATATGTTATTCTTGACTTTGAAATCCATGCTCAGTCATAATTTTAGAATTTTTGGACTTGCAAATCTTCAGGAATTGAATTTTAAAATAAAACTTTATTTCAGACCGAAAATCAAAAGAGAATTTTTTTTTTCAAACAAGGAAATTCTAACGAATCCTAGGGTTCAAGCAAATCCTAAACTTTCTCAATCTAACTAATCTAACCTACGGGTACTTACTTGAGATTCGAACCCACACTTTCTCCGCTGTCGTGTTTGGTTCAGATTTCTTCATTTCCTGCACATATGAAATCAACGAAAGAAGTAGCGAGTTAGAAATCTCAAATACGCATCAAAGAAAGCTTCAAAAATTTTCATTGGCTCCCCAGCAACGGCGCCAACTTGTTCGACACATAATTCATTTTTTAAAAGTTGTTTAGTTGTAGTATAGAGAGAAAACACATCGTCAAAGAAATTTATAAAACTTTGGTGAGTACCGAGTCATTCGCAGGGAGGCAAACTTGATTTTTAACAAAAGCTTTTCAGAAAACTAGTTCTAATAGGTATTTATATATGTATATATATATAAAGAGCAAATATCAAGCATTCAGAATATCATAATTTTATTGCATTCATAAACAGTTTTCAAAGTAGAAAGTATTATGCTAAAGAGAGAGAGAGCAGATAGATAGAAGGAGAGGGAGATAGAGAGAGAGAGAAAGTGTAGAGAGACGACCCCGCTTGTAGGATGCTTGTGCGAGGTGAGACAACACCTCAGATCCAGAGTGCCGGGACAAAGTTGCAGAGGGACGGAGAATTGCAGAGAAAATGGTAGAAGGGATTTGGAGTTGATGGGAGAGAGAGAGATTCTAAGTTGATGCCTTCAACTGGGGGGCCCTGGGTCTTCTTTTATAGTTTTGATGAAGGGCAAAAAGGGTATTTTGGCCTTAAAACCATCCAACAACTCTAATTTGATCAGATCCGTTGATCGAGAGATCAACAACTCTAATTTGACCTCAAAATACCTTCATTTGCGCCTAAAACGCTCGGATTCAACCTGGTGGCGACACGTAGCAGCCGCTGCGTCGTCGATCTTTTATCACTTAGCTCTGATTCCTCCTCACGTGAGTGCTTATCTTCTTCACCCACTGCTCTCCTTCAAAACCCGCCTCAACATCAGCCGTCCGATCGTAACGAGTGCCGCTACCTTAGTGTCGAAGCAACCGCGTCAGAGATCATGTGTACCCGCTACGCGCTCTGCTCACGCAATTGTGCTTAAATTTTGCGCAGCGTAGGGCTCAAACCCGCATCCTGAGCTTGCACGTGCACGCGGGAGCCAATGTGCTACGCAAACCTTTTGTTATATATACTTGTTTGTTTGTATTTATGTTTATCCAATCTTGGTGGGCGACGTGGCACGCTCGTGGCCATTGGATCCCACAGCGTGCGGTGCGGCCTTCCTAGATGGGGCGATGGTGAGGGAGAGACTGTAATGGTGCCATCATGGCCATCCATCTTTTCTTTGTCTCTGTTATTGTAGACCTACGATCGAGTTGATTTTTTCACCGTTGGATTGCGATCGTTGATCCAGATCCATCCGTATGGTTGGATTCTTCATCTGAGGCTTGGATCTTTGTCCTTTGGCTCCATGATCTCCATTCTTCTATGGACTACACATGATACTCTGGTTGTCTGATCGGGATGATTTCGAAACCATTGGACTCCCGTTGTCGTTCTGATCTGATCTGTCTGGTCCGATCTGACATCTGCAACTTCGAATCATCTGCGATTAAAATCATCTCTCTTTTAGGTCATAAAATGATGATATTATCTATATGACTAATAAACTAACTATTGTGCAAATTACGATGCCTATGAATGCATTATTCTTAAGTTATGCTAGAATCTATCTTAATTCAGGTTATTTAGGTTGCATGTTTACTGTGTAATCAGTAGCTGGCGATGCAAGTTGGACAGTCAGTGAGTCTTAAGCGTGATCAACGCAAGAGATGAAGGGCTAGCGCAGTGCGCGCGTGAGCGGGCATGGTTTGGCTACAGCGTGAGCGCGCGTGAGCTGGACCTACAGCGATGTCCTAGAGGTCTCTATTTGTCTTATGCCTATTTTAGTCTCCTCTCATCCGTTATATAAAGACTAACACACCTTCCCTTCGAGCTTCATCACTTCCTATGCTATTCACATGCCCTCTAGAGTTCCAAAGAGCCCCCTAAGCTCCAAAGAGCTCCCTCTCAAGCCCTAGGCCACCTAATAGTGCAGAAACCCTTTCCCTCCAAATATTCATCCTATTCCTCATCACCTTCATAGGAGACCTAGAGGCTGCCCCCTCACCTCCGTTCAGGAAGTCGATCACCTCCACCTCCTCATACCCATTCCGTGCCTTGCATAAGCATTCCTCTACCCAGCGTCCTCCTGCATCTCATCCCTTTCATCCAGCTTCTCACCTCTTCTGTTCAAGCTGTCACCAAGCACCGTGATCTTGCCAAATAGTCGATTTGGGAGATTTCCTCTCACCTCTATCTTTGTTATTTTTGTGATTTTTTTCATATTGTATATTGTATATTAATTTCGACATTTTATGGCCAGGAGGCATTGCGACATCTTTATGGACTTCGGATGAAGAATCTGACCGTATGGATGGATCTGGAGCAACGATCATAGTCCATCAGCACAAAAATCACTCCGATCAGAGTTCCGTAGCACCCTTTACAAGAAGAAGAAGAAGGTGGACGGCCACAATGGCGCCACATGGCGCCATCGCAGCCCTCTAGCCTAGCCGTAGC
Source organism: Thalassia testudinum (assembly GCA_037157565.1). Lineage (NCBI taxonomy): Eukaryota > Viridiplantae > Streptophyta > Magnoliopsida > Alismatales > Hydrocharitaceae > Thalassia > Thalassia testudinum. Next base: position 144,263,391 of record JAZHRO010000036.1, read on the forward strand.
TCCTCCTCCTAAGCTACACCTGTGAAGTCTCGACCGTTGGATTCAAATCCAACGGTCGTCAAAGCACCGCTCTGCCCACCTCAAGCCACGTAGAGAGAAGACTTCGCGCAATCGCGACTGTTGGATCAAGATCCAATGGTCATGGGCACGGAGCCTTAATTCCTAAACGAAGCGTAGAACCAACCTCAGCGTAGCAGTTGGTGCCTCAACTCACAACGCATGACCGCGCGATCGAAGCCCCACGCATGGATTTTATCCACTGAGCGTGAGCCGATGAGAAATTGAGCCGTCAATGGATGATCGGGTGGCAAAGGAAGCAGCTATGTGGCATCACTATTGAGCGAGATCCATACTCACGAGATTCAACGCACGGGCGAATGAGCAATCGTACACGCACCGGGGTGCATTGTTTAAGTCGTCTGATGCAATCCATCTGATTGAGTGGGGGCGTGATCCAGAGCGTTCTCTCCCACACGTTCGGAGCCCTTCATCAGCCAACCAAGAGCGGTGGTTCACTTCACTCGGATCATCACGCACCAGCGAATGACAACGGATGCTTGATGGATGGTTATGATGGCAGTTGGCGATGTGAGATGGACGGCCAGCGAGTCTCAAGCACGATCAACACACTAAATGGAGGGCCAGCGTAGCGCGTGTGTGAGCAAGCGTGGGTTGGCTACAGCAACACTTGAGCTGGACCTACGATGACGTCCTGAAGGTCACTATTTGTCTTATGCCTATTTTAGTCTCCTCTGATCCACTATATAAAGACCTACACACCTTCCCTTCGACCTTCATCACTTCCTATGCTACTCGCACCCCTCTAGAGTTCCAAGAGACCCCTAAGCTCCCAAGAGCTCCCTCTCAAGCCCTAAGCCACCTAATAGTGCAGAAACCCTTTCCCTCCACCAAATATTCATCCTATTCCTCATCACCTTCATAGGAGACCTAGAGGTTGTCCCCTCACCTTCGTTCAGGAAGTCGATCACCTCCACCTCCTCATCCCCATTCCATGCATTGGTGAAGTATTCCTCTACCTGGCATCCTCCTACATCTCATCCCCGTCGTCCAGCTTCTCACCTCCTCCATTGAAGCTACCATTAAATGTCGTCATCTCGCCAAACAACCGATTTAGGAGATTTCCTCTGACCTCTATCTCTATTATTTTTTTCATATTTTCATTTATTGTAATAAACGACATTGCATTATATCAAATTTGCTTCTCTCCACTTTGTGCGTTATGTTGTTTATTTCTTTACCATAAAAACACAAAAATAACAAAACCTAAAAACCCCAAAAACAAACAAAGCAAAGCATGGATTTTAACGAAAGAAAACTTCGCCTCCCTGTGTTCGACCCAGGACTCCCTTGGAGTTTCGGTAAAAAATCTTATTTAATAATGTGTTTTTGCGACTACAGCGACGGGTTTCTTCTAACCCCAATTTTCTCTCATGGAAACCCGTTCATCAATATGCAATGAATACTATTCTCAAGAATATATTCAATAATGAGTAATTTGAATCTCAGAAATCGATGGGATAAAATGAAGAATAAAAGCTCTAAAAATGGTGATTTGAATCACCATTTAATTCCCACATTTAAGCACATGTTCAATGTAATCAAATTTCTCAAATAAGCCAACAGTGTTTAGAACCAATCTCTTAATCATAGAGAATATGCCTTAAATAAATCCACAATATAAGACGTCAACAAAGCAATCCAGACAACTTAAAGTCGCCAATCCTCAGCACAAGGCCTTAGAGACCTCAAGGAAAGCTTCAACACCAAAGCCATCTCAGAATGGCTAAGTGTTGGGTGTATGGGCACACATCCCAAGGAGTTAAAACTACCCCCTTTCCTCCTCAGATTTTCTCATCTCTTCTCAAATTAGGTATACAGGTACACACAGTAACTGGGTTAACGGGTATGAACAGTACCAGGTCCAGGCTCACCGGGCATGGTGGTGAGCATGGAGTGGAGGCGAGAGTGAGTTGAGGGACCTCACCCCTTGTGTGAAGAGGCGACAAGGCTACTGCATGAATCCATCTTATACGTTGTTGGCAGTTCTTCTTCTCACGTTGTGACACTAAATGTGCTCTCGTCTTCGCTTGAAGCTGCGGTGTAGAAGCTCCCTCCATCAAAGCTTTTGTTGTTGTTGAGGTATCCAATTAAGGGCATGGAGTTCCTTTTGAAGTCACGCTCCTATTGAAAGTGGTAGCAGGGTCGTTGGTGGTTGGATCACGGTGATGAGCTGCGGTGGGAGGCAGAGGTTTGGTGCTTGCCGTTGAAGGCCCTGAAACACGAATATGGGATTAAAGCCCCAGTCAATACGTCTAATAGGATCACTGTGCGGAGAGGAATTCAGCGGTAGTGTTCTCATGGTGATTAGAGCTTTAGGGTGGCCAGACGGAGTCAGTGGATGTGACCAGAAGGTGTGTTGCTTGGAGGAGTAAAGAAGTGGGCGAAGCTTCCAATTTATAAAGGGCTTTTGATCTGTAGAAGATGGGGAAGCTTTTGGTGGTGGTAGTTGGGCGTATGGTGGTCGGTGGTGGCATAGTGGCTTCACTGGAGGTGTCACCGGAGGTGAAGAAGACGATAGGGGAGATCAACGAACAATGATCGAATTGGGGTGAGAAGAGGTTGAATTGAAACTAAGGAGAGAGAGGAAGGTAGAGGGCCTATCTATTGGATGAAATAGGGTAGGATTCATGCCAGCATGGCTTGCCAGACATGAAGGAGTTGAATACCTTCAGTGAGGGATAGGGCGACGAGGAGAGGGGGAAGTAGCCCTTATTGTGTTTGGCGAGTAGCGGAAGAGAAAGAGGAAGGTAGTAGATCGGCCAATTTGGCCATTGGCCGCTCAAAGGACAATGGAGGAGGGAGGTCATCGGAGCCACGACGGAGGTGGATGGAGAAGAGAAGTAGGGGAATTAAGTCATGATTGGGCCCTAAACGAACATGGGATCATCTAGGGCTTTTATAGAGCTTGTATGTGTTCTATAATTGGAAGAATTCAGCCAGAGCTTTCTCTTTGTGATCTGTATGTGTTCTATATAGGATTTTAGGAAGAAGAGAAATTGGTGATTTTTGAGCTCGCCAGATCTTTCTCCTCTTCGAGTTAGGATCTGGAATTATGCTCATTAGGTTCCTTGTGATCTGATGGCCAATCCCTCCAATTTTGGAGGGATTTGGTGAAGATTAGATGAGGAATCTTCCTAATCAAAGTTGGCTGCCATGGGTTGACTCAACAATGGCAGTAAGGGTATAAATGTGAAGAACATGAGAAACTTAGGGACCTGAATGCAAGAAACTTCGAAGGCTAGGGTTTGATGTGAAGAATAGAAGTTTTAGGGACTAAACTGTAAAATAGGTCAATATGAGCTTTGATTGGGCCCAAATTTTGGTAACAACCTAATTTGGATGCAAGGAAGCTAATGGTGAACTTGGATTTTAGTTTTGACCATGTTTGAATGGGTAATTTGCACAAAAGCCCAACTTAGGGCAAAATCTTATCTGAAACTCTATCTTAGGTCAAAATGGATTCGGATGGTCAAACTAAGGGTACCAAACCTCTCAGAATATTTTTCTATGAATTTTATCCTGACCAAAACCTCTTCCATATAAGCGAGTCTAAAATTAGGGCTTTGTGTTCTGATTTGGTTCTCGAAACGCATAAAATCCTGTTTCTATTTGTATTGACCCACCTTTCAGAATTTAATGCTCAATTGACCTTCAGTTAACCCTTGGGTGACCCTGTTGTTACTTTACATTCATGATGTGGCATTAAAATTGCAGATTTAACCCTGTTTTAATGTTTTCTCCTTAAAACGGATCTGCATGGAATTACGGTCCTCAGGCGACCATTCAGGAGCATTTGTCTTTGGATTTCCACTAATTAAGTTAGTTATGAAAGATGATGGTATTACCATCATGGACAAGCAGACTTTCCCTTTGTACTCCATCCTGACAAATTTACATATGCGGGGAAGTCATTAATGGTCCACAATAATGCAGCATGCATGTTAAGGAATTCTTTTCTGTGTGCATCATATGTACGAATGCCGTTACACCACAACAGTTTCAGTTTATCTATCAATGGTTGAAGATAAACGTTAATTGCATTTCTTGGCTACTTTGGACCTGGGATGAGGAGGGTCAATATCAAAAATGACGATCTCATACAAAGCCACGGAGGTAAGTTGTAAGTTACCATTACGACTGGCTAAATTGAATAGAATGGGTGCATGTTCTTGAAAAGATTAAACCCATATCTTGCAAGACCCAATCTAACATTTCTTACATCCTCTGCAAATACTAAATGAGTGTTGTCAAACATTTTCCACTCTTTTGAATCTTCGGGATGACGTATGAGACCATCTCGTGACATGTTATCCTTATGTCATGCCATCAAATTTGCAGTTATACTTGAAATAAAAAAACGTGAAGCCTAGGAATCAATGAAAAGTAACGTAGAACCTTCTCCGACTGTTTTTTGGCCCTTGTATTTAGTGAATTTCCCACTTTAAATCTCTTAACACCACACTGTGGACAACTAGTCAACTCTACATATTCATTTCTATATAACAATACACAATCATTTGGACAGGCGTCAATTTTCTCGCAATTTAAACCAAGTCCACGAATCTATTCCCTTGCTTCATACCGTGTCTTTGGATAACCTTTCGGATCATTTAAGAGCTCTCTAATGAATTCAAGCACCTCGAACTTCAATTTTGGAGGTCGCTTTATTCATAACCTTCATCTGAAATAACTTCAAAAGAAATGACAACTTAGAAATGAATGTGATACCAGGAGCAATAGGTTCATCCGCTGCCCTAATAGTATCATAAAACTGAGTACAAGTTTCCTCACTAGTCGGATCTTGAACTCCTGCTCTTATCTCATCAAGCATTTCATCGATGTCATCAGCTTCAATATCAACAGCTGTCTCATTGAAATCTATCGAAGATCGTCTGACTTCTTCTGTAAGATCCTCTCCATGAGCAATCCACTTAGTATAATGCTGCCACCAATCGTTGCAAATCATGTGCTCGTATACAGTGCTTCTGTCATGTGAATATCCATTCAAGCACCTCCTACATGGGCAAAATATCCTGTCGAACTTGTCTCCTCATCTGAATGACTTCTTATTGTCATGAAATGCCCAATCAAGGAACTCTCTTACTCCATTCTTGTATCGAGAGTAATCTAAGTTCCTCAAACTAATCCAAGACTTATCCATGATAATCTCCAAAAATGAAATAAAATTCTCCAATAATTATAATCTGATTTTATAATAGTGTTTATATTTTGATTAGGGTTTTCACTTAATTGCCCATCCTTGAAGATTTGATCACAACGTTACTTGTTGCATGTAACCGATGTCTGGAGAAATGTCGGCAGCATCTCCTCGCACTTCTCCAGTATACTCTCGAAGGTAACCTTAATTACATTCCCAATAACTCTCATTTAAGGGTGCATTAGGAATGTAGATAAGATCAGTTGATATACCAGAGAAGAGTGAAAAGATACTACCAAAATTCCTCCAGACATCGGTTCCATGTAACAAGTAACCCTAAGTTGTGATCAAATCTTCAAGGACCCCCTTTTGTTCAGAACTTCTCTAAATAAAGGACGACGACTCTTATGGCATACTATAAAGACAACACTTCGTGAATGTAAGTGAGGTATACAAACATTGTGCATTGTCCGTATAATATGATCATAAGTGTCGACAGATAAGTATTTTAACATGATTATCCCCTCCCAAAACCTGTAACCTAAGGGTTAGAATGCCTATTGTTGGGCCTCAAGTGTATCTAGATTTGTGCAAGTGTGTGTATCTATAATTTTATTAAAATAATAAAATTTGCAATAAAAAAAAGTTATATATACAAAATAAAAATAGATCCTTCCTCCCTTTCCCTCCTCTCCCTTCTCTCCTATACCTCTCTGTCTTACCACTTCTTTTCTACTCTCTTTCTCTCTTCTCCCTACTCTTTCTCTCATCCTTCCCTTCCTTTATATTCTTCTTTATGCATCTTTCTCCCTCTTCTTCCTCTCCTATCTAATTATTTATCCTCTTTTTCCCTCTCTTCCCCCTATCCTTCCTCTCCTCCCCTTCATTAATTCATATTTTTCTTTATGCATCTCTTTCCCTCTTCTTCCTCTCCTACTCAATCTCCTTTCTCTTTCCCTCTCTTCTCTCATTCTTCTTCCTAACTTCTTAAATTCATAAAAATTTTCATAGAACTTTCCCTATAATATAGGCTTCTAACCATAATAAATTAGCACAGAAATACAATCAAATAAGCATTCAAAAGAAAGTGGATACACCCCACAATCATAAAATCAATTCATAAGATTAATCAAGTGGGTACACCTCACATTCTAAACCTAAGTGGGCACACCCCACATTTATTAAAAAATTAATTAAGATAGCTTAATTTGATACCTCAACGAAGTGTATGAATTGGAGTGAAAGTGTCTGATGATGCGATATACCTAAATCAAATTACAAAAATTTATAAGTAGCAAATTAAAAAAAATTAAAAAAATTTAAACACATTTTATATTTAATTAATGTACTAATCTTATATTTAATTAATGTAGGGGGGGTTGTCGGTGGAAGGGGGCAAATGGGGTACCGGTGACAGGGGGAGGAGATGGTGAGGCGGAGGAGGAGGATGGAGTGGGCAGCCAGAGGAGGAGGAGATGGAGTGGGAGGAGGCGAATGGGGCCAAGGGCGGTGGCTATGGTGTGGAGAAGGGCAGTAGCTACGCAAGTGGAGGATGAGGGTGGCAGCTGCACACATGGAGGAGGGGGACGACAAGGAGAGGGGGCTGAAGGAGGAGGAGATGGCATGGGAGGGGGCAGATAGGGCTGGGGGCAGCAGCTACATGCATGGAGGCGGAGGACGATGAAGGGAGGGGGCTAGACGAGGACGGCCATGGGAGGATGAGGGGTGCTTACCGACGAGGAAGGGGCGATGCGGTTGGAGGAGGTTCGGCTGGGTTCAGGGAAGAAGAGGGGAAAAGGAAGGGGAGGGTTTGGGGGATCGGGTGTCGCTGGGTTAATATTGGACATTTAACAATGATTTTGTAGAAAATCGTCGTTTAATGTTGGGTTAAGGCGCCACCTCTCGCATCCAAAAAAATTTTGCAAAATATATATACAATGGTTTGTGTCAAACCGTCGTTTTGGTGAATTATACAATGATTTAAAAACCTTCATGTATATCATTCCCTATAGACAATGGTTTTACTAATAACGTGTTTATAACGCGTTGTGATACACGACGGTTTGTCGTTTATATATTCTGCTATAGAAGACGGTTTTAACAAAAATCGTCGCTACAAAAGCGTCGCGAAAGTCCACTTTTCTAGTAGTGCCTATCCTTTCAACTAAAGTCTTCCATGCATCCAAAGTTAATTCAATCAAGGCTCGAAATTCCTTGCAAATTTCTAGTGGGGACCACCTCCATTTACCTCTCCCTTTAATCCATGATTAATTCCTTTTCCCTCCTCTTTATTGGAAAGCCAGCCCATACAAGGTCTCTCCATGGGATCTCCATCTCACATAGAACTTTTCTCACGTGATTTGCATGCAAAAGCCCTTCCCACATAATGTACCCCCACTAAATACCCAACTCACACACACCTCCTCCATCCATGCTAGTGACAACCCCATCCCATGCATCATCAATGCCATCTCTCCTCCTTAGCCCTCACCCATGCCTCCTCCCAAGCCCCCTCCTACGTCCATTCCATCTCCATCTCTCTCCCCTCACCTATTTAAGCACTCTCATGCACTTGAAAAGGGTCATCTTCTTCTTCAATCTTTTTTGGAGTGGTAGATTTCCCTTCACTTCACTCCTCCTCCATGAGAAGAACCTCCACCTCCATTCCTCCATTAGTGTAGGTCTTCCCTCACCCTCACATCCTCCCAACCTTTAGTCCATCTCCACCTCTCCTCTGGGCTGCTACAACTCCGTCTTCAACCTCTCGCCGATGCTCCTCTTCCTCAGCATGTTCCAGAAGTTACCCGTGACTTGGTGGCTACGTGATTGACTTGTCACCCCACAAGAACCCTCTGGCGGAGCATCATCTTCTTGGCCTTCCTCTCGCTACCCTCTCTAACTCTTACATCCTCCCTATATCTCTCCTTCTTCTTGCTTTATTTTTATTTTGTAATAGAATTCACATTTAGTTAATGGATAAACACCAGTTTATCATCATTCTTATGCATTAAAACAAACCTAGCTCTTAGGATTTTAACTTCGCAAACAGGTTTTTGGGCTGCATTAGGCATAAATTAGATTAGGCATGCATTTTACATTTTATTATCTTTTTGATATGTTTGTTTGAGTGTTAAGGTTAAACAAGATAATCAGATCCCTAGAACCCTAACACTCAGGAAGGCAATTAGTGAAGGAGAAACTCAAACCAGCTGGGACTCAGCCTAATCCAATTCATTATAGCTGGATACCAGCTTACTTGAACTAGGGTTAGCTCATCCTAGCTCCATTCAGCTCATTTCAGCTGAATGGTAGATCAAGATAGCTCATCTCAACTCACCTTATCTCAAGTCAGCTTAGATCCAGCTCAACTCAGTTGAGTCTAGCTCATCTCAGCTCCTATCAGTTCACTGGAGCTTTAGCTAGCTTAGCTAAGTTGACTGGAGTCCACCTCAGCTCAGGTCCAGCTACCTTCAGCTCTACTCAGCTCCAGCCAGCTGAAGATGATTTCACCTAGCTCAGGCCAGCTCAAGTCCAACTCCCAGGGACTCTGCTTAGCTTAACTTAGCTAAGCTAGGTCCTTAGCTAAGCTACTCCAACTTGCTAGGTCCTCCTCAGGAAGATCAGACCCAGCTCACCTCAGCATACCTTAGCAGAAGCTAGCTTACTTTAGCTTGGCTTAGCAGCTAGCAAAGAACTAGCAAGCTAAGCTAGCTAAAGTAGCTCCTTGCCATCTTCTTCAGCAGCCACCAGCTCCTATGCAGCTCCAAGCATCACCTTCTCAGCTCCTCTCTTCAAAACCCTAGCTCCCTCTGCCTCCTACCCAATCCCTACTAGCTAAGCTAGCTAAGATCCAGCTCCCTTGCCCATCCACCATCCATCAACCACCTACAACTTAACTCTACCTCACCACCTAACTAGTCCACCTAAGCTAGCTACCTACTCCTACTCCAGGTTGGCACCACCACCATCACCACCCTTCACCCCCAACCACCACCAAAGGGCACCAACAAGGTGGCACCAAAACCACCATAACTACCTCATTTTGGTGCCACCTTTTTCCCTCCAAAAACCCATCAATCTCCACCCTACACCTACCCCTACAACCCTTATCCACCATCCACATACCCACCTTCTAGAAGCTTCCATAGTTGGCTGCAAAACCATGGCACCTCTCCATGGTTGGCGCCAAACTATGGTGCCCCTCCATGCCCTTAACCAGCCCCATGGCACCCACTTGGTTGGTGCCAACTGGTCCTAACCCTAGGATCAACATAACCACCCATAACCACCACCTAAATGCATCCCAGCCATCCACCTAACCCATGCCAACTACCTCCCTCTCCGCCTCTATAAAAACACTCCTAACCACCACTGAAAATCCATCCTCCATTTAGTTAATTTCTACCCTACACCTACCATAACCCACGACCAAGGAAGGAGAAGAAGAAAAGAAGATTAAGGGGGCATCCTACCCACCCCCTTGGTGCCTTATTTCTCTTCTCTCTTCTTCCTTGTGCCACGCCAAGGAGGAGACTCTCTACGTTAGGAGGACGGCTAGGCATTGGAGGAGAGATTAGGGTGGTGCACGCCCACCCTTGGAGGAGCATAGGGCACGCCCCCTCCTTTTTGGGCTTTCCTAGGAAGACAACACCACCTTGGAGGAGCTGTTGAAGGAAGGAGTTGGAGAGGCCCTTTTCAAGCCTAGGAGCCACTGAGTTCTGAGCAAGGATCCTCCCCTCTTCACCATCATTACAGGAGGATTAGTGTTTTTGTTATTTGTTGTATTTTTTGTCTAGTGGTAGAAGCATTCCTCTACTAGGGTTTTTTGTGTAAAACATTCTTCCCTTTTAAATCGAGTTGACTTCTTTCCAAATTTTTGCCGCAATTGCTTTCCATGTTTGTAGCACTTTTTCACTCCCTCCCCCTAATTACCATAGGCTTCCACGTGCCTAGAGTGAGCTTAGGGAGAGGTAACTCTTATCACTCTAGGGTTAGCTTGTAGGTGTTAGTCTCTTTCCCGCCAACAATTCGCAAGTGCTCGTTATTTCAAAACATAAAAATTATATAATCAAAAACAAAAAAAAGAAAGGTGATTTTGCAAGTTGCTTCCTTGGATGACCCTAGATACCCCACTATCTAGGATTATAAATTTAAAAGTGATTCAATTTTTGTGCATTACAACGATCTTAAAAATCCTAATTACAAATTGCATAAAAACTTGATCATTAACTTGTCTTCACCATTACTTGTCTCTTATTTAACTTTGTTGCTTTCATTTTCATTAAAATACAAAAAAAAAAAAATATATAGAAAAAGACCAAAAATAAAATAATTGAGATAATAAGATCGAGTGGTATTTGCCTCCTAAAGAATGACCCTGGAATCACCAGGTTAAATAAATTATATTTGGTGCGGATTTTTTGCAACTACAATGAACATTTCAAAATTTTTATTTCATGAAATTTTCAATAATCAATGGGATATCAACCAATCCATCACAATACCTCGACACTTTTGTATCCACAGGTGCTAAGTGAGCCTCTAGTCACAAGTACCCCAATGTTCCCCTGCTATGTACGCGGGCATTGTTGTGGTGCAACTGTTGTATTTTTAGAAATATGCGTCGTAGTATAGTTGACAAAAACGCTTTTGCAACATTTAAATTTATAAGAGTGCTCGAAAATAGGAAATGAGTTTAAGGTCATTCGCAGGGAGCAAATATGGAATTCATACACTAATCGCAATTTAGAAACAGTGAACACAATTAATTAAGCATAAAAAAGATATGCAATGAATAATATTCTCAAGAATATATTGAATGATGCTAGGATAAAAAGAATAAGAGAGAACTAAAAAGTGATGATTTAATTCACCAATTAATCCCACAATTAAGCACATCCCAAAGCATCCAAATAACTTAAATTTTGCTACAGTGATCATGAATCACTTACTCAAATATCCACATCAGCCAAATACCAAAGTCAACCTCAAATATAGCCACAGTAACTCACAATCTGACGTCCTCAAGGTTCTGTAGATGCCTTAAACCACTCAGAGCACCACCAAGGCACAGAGTCTTAGCAAAGAAGATGCACAAGGGCGCCAAGCATAGAGAAGAAGCCTCTTAGAGATGCTAAGTATAGAGCAAGCATGCATGCATCTCGAAGCAAAACCTACCCCTACCCCCCTCACAATTTCCTTATTTTTCCCAATACTAGGTAATCTGGTTCATAAGCGAGTAATCGGATCTGGGTAGGGTCCAAATTTGTGGGCAGCGGTCGTGGGTGAGGAGTGAGAGCACATGGGTGAGCTAATGCATGGGGGACCTCACCCCGCTTGTGCTTAAGGCAAATCGCTTATTTCACAAAAACCTTTTATGTGCTGTTTGCGCTTTGTCGCGGATGATGTGGGACTATCCCACTCTCCTCTTTCATGTGAGCAGCTGCAGGGATGTCTTCATCAATTCAAGCTGTTGGAGATGATGCTTTGACCAATTGGAGGAGTGACTGAGGTCGCGAAGGAATTCCGCAACACCTGGAAGTGGAAGCAAGTTTGGAGGTCAATGAATGGCGGCGATCAGCGTTGAATCGGCGGCAGCGACGAAGCCTCCGGCGAATACTTGTAAGCATGGAATACGGGCTTTAAGCCCCAATTATCAAGTTCATGAGTGTCACCAGAGCACAGCGAGTGTGGTGATGGGGTTCATTTAGTGAATGGTAGCGTGTGGTGGGTGGCCTCACGTCTGATAGGGGCGTGAGGTGCTTTCTCGTCTTCTCCCTATTTCAACGTGAGGTGCTTTCTCTCAAATCTCGGCTGAAGGTGCTTTCACACCTTCAATGGAAGTAGGGGCATTTTGAAAGAATGAAGACAAAGTTAGGGACCTTTTTGTAATAAAATTGAAAGCTAGGGGTCTGATTGAGAGAAAAAGAGATTTAAGGGACTAAAATGCAAACTAGGTCAAGATGAACTCTGATTGAACCTAAAATTTGGTACCAACCTAATTTAGACCCAAGAAATCTGATAGTAAATTTGGATTTTAGTTTTGACCATATTTGAATTGACAATTTGCATAGAAGCCCAAATTAGGGTAAAATCCCGTTTGAAACTCTGTCCAAGGTCAAAATGGGTTAAGATGGTCAGACAAGGATACCAAGCCTCTCATAATATTTTTCTATGAATTTTAGGAAGTTTAGATTAATTTTATCCTACCAGAACCTATTTAATTTAAGTGGGTATGAAATTAGGGTTTTGGGTGCTATTGCGATTCTCGAAATGCATGAAACCCCATTTTTATTTGTGTGGACCCACTTTTTTTAATTTAATGCTCAATCGACCTTTAATTGCCCCTAACAAACCCCATGGTTACTCTACAAGTATGATGTGATGTTAAAACTGCAAAATTAGCCCTGTTTTAGTGTTCTCTCCTCAAAATGGATCTGCGTGGAATTACGGCTCTCAGGCGATCATCCAGGTGCATTTGTCACTTGATTTCAACTAATTCAAGTTAGTTATGGCTAATGATGGTGTTACCATCAAGCACTGGCCAAGCTTAAAGCCACAAGTACCTCTACATCGAGTAGGATTTGAGTACAACAAAGTAACAAACACTGATGATAGCTCATGGCTTGTCACCACACCTGGGAACCCTCCAAGTTCCACGGAAGATTCTTTGGTAGCCTCTAGCTACCGCAACACCTCGAGTCCCCCTACCTAAACAGTGAATCCATGATTCACCAAGTCCAAAGGTGTAGCCTTACGAGCCTACCTATTCAACATAATCATTTCTTAGTCCTTTTTCCCCCTTGTTTGAACTAGATTAGACAACCCTAATTACCTATTGGATCACCTAGGGTTTTTACCCAAGACCTTAGGATACAAGAATTTCATTTATTAGACTCAAACTGAGTCACAGATATCATCATGCAAGGTTCAAGTTGTTACTTAACCAATTCAGATTGCTTTTAATCCATTTAGAGCGCTTCATGCTCAGTTAAAGACACCCTAAACCCATCTAGGGTTTAACTGCAATTTATCCATTTCCTTGACTAATAGGGCAACTACAAGAACCTCAATTAGGTTATAAACTAGGCTCAGTCATTTCTTAAGACTTCTAACATTAAAAATCCTAATTTCAGGCCAATTAGCCACCCCAATAGATTGCCTAAAGTTAGGGACCTGTTATCTAATGTTAGGAGACCATCCAGCAGATACCTAACATTAGGTAACCCTTACCTAATGTTAGGTCAGGCTACTGCAGCTGGACAGACTTGCAAACCAGATCTTCAAAGCCTCAAAACACCCACTTACTCAATCCAAAACTCATGAAACATTGAATTCAAGCTAATACACAGACAAGGAACATTTTGAAACAATTAAATCCCCTACCAAACATTAGGACGACAATTAACTCAAAAAATCCCATCACCACACATATCACCCTCCAAGGCAAGTTAACATAGCATTTAACCCCAAATCCTCACATACAAATGTGGATTTGAAACCCAAAACATCATCTTTACAACATCTAGTCATAGGAACAAAAGAGTGGGACCAAGAGGAGAAACCTTACCTTTGATAAAGATCTCCTCCTCTTCTCTTCACACACAAGAAGCAGCAATAGGGGCAACCACTCCAACAGCAGCAGCAGCAACTTCCTCCGATGATGGCAGCGACGATCAGCAAGGTGGCTGGCTGATAGTGGAGCAAGGTGGAGGTGGTGGTGGAGTTGTCCACCAATGGGAAAGGGAGGAATTGGCTTGAGGAGGAAGCAAGAAATGAGATTTTTGTCTTTATTTTTAGTTTCCTTAGCCTTATATAAGGGTTAGAAATTTTATGGAAAGGTCCTCCCACCCAAAAACATACATTAATAAAGAGTTCTCCAAAGTTTAGTTTCCTTCCTCACAACCTATCAACTTCCATTACTTAAGCACTTGCTTAGTTATTTCAAGAGATTACTTATCTTTTAAAGATGCTGTGACCAAGTTTAGGTTCCCAAGCCCTTAATTAATTATTAAGCAAGCAATAAGAAGTTTAATTAGCCCATTAACTACATTAGAAATCCATACCCTTACAGCTAAACTACCTTCCATTTGGCCGGCTACCTTAGCCAATTCAAATCATCATATGGTCAGCCACGAAGGAGCCACTATCCAGCATTCATCTTCCCTAGGATCCATTTGCACCATCCATTTAACCTAAGCCTTTCCACACTAACCTAATGGCATCCTAACCCTTCATCTAATACCACTTAATCATAGCCGTCCACCATCCTTAATCCATGGCTAACACCTTCAGCCAATCGCATTCTCCCACCACCTCTATAAAAGAAACCCTTTGGCCAACCATTAGGATCATCTCTATCTTAGCTTAATTCTACCTTAGTTTAGTCTAACCTAGATGTCCCATCTACCTAAACTTCTTCCCTTCACCTTTGTCTTGTGGCCTTTCTCGAAATCAAGGTGACTCCACGCCACCTTTGGTGTGGAGATTCTGCCGAGTGTGCCTTTACCTCCTCTTCTTCAACTGCATCTTCCACCTCTAGGCTATGCTTTCGTGGCCATTGCTTCTCCAGCTTTTTTTTTTCAACCTTCCATTTATCTTCCTAGTTGTACACTTGATTGCTTTTGTTATTAGCTTAGAGATTAGTTGTAATAGACTCTTTCTTATTATTAATGAAATCAATTTTTTTTTTGTTTCAATCTTTGCATCTTGTTCTATTTGCTTTCATAGTCAATTAGTCACTAGAACCATTTCTGGTTTCGCTTTATACCAAAAAATCACAAAAAAATTAGAAAAGAGAAATAGACTAAAAAAATAATAACCTTAGGAAGCATAAATATTAGGTTGCCTTCCTTTGATTACTCGAACTTTGATTCAACATACAGTTTCCTTTGAGTTTGGTTTAAAAATTTCTAACATGTTTACGCAATTTCTATTGCAACGAATGTCTTTTACAGAATTGATTTCGCATAGATCATTAAGTAATAATTAATGAAGAATCATAATTAATGAATAATTAATGAGAAACTAAAGAAGAACTGAAGCTCTTCTAAGGCTGCGCATGATGGATGAAAAAGAAGATGTTGGATGGTTGATTGAGGCTGAGATGGAGCAGAGAAAGCACTAGGAAGAGGTGGGCCATGTTGAGGACTTGGCGAGAGAGGTGGACTAGAGAGAAAAATCCTGGCAGCTGTGGTTAAAAGAGGGTGATGCGAACACAAAGTACTTTCACATGGCTGCAAGTGCTAGGAGGGTGAATCTCATATCCTCGCTGAAGAAGGATGACCTTACACTAACTTCTACTGATGATATTCCAAGGGAGTTTGTACAATACTTCAGGGAGACCACTAGGGCAGCAGAGAGGGGCAGTTGGAGAATGGCAGCATCAAGCTTCTCTCGGTTAGGAGATCAAGCCATTAACAGGTTGACAGATAGCATCACAGAGCAGGAGGTGGTAGAGGCTATGATTGGGTTGAATGCGGAAGGGTCCCCAAGACCATACAAGTTTCAAGTTTTTTTCTACAAGGGATTCTAGCAAGTGGTCAGAGGGGATGTGATGGAAGTCATCAAAGAATTCTAAAGTGGTAACTCAAGGGTGGAAAGAATAAACAATTCATATTTGTTCTTGCTTCCAAAGAAATATGGGGCTGAGAGTTTGTCAGAGTTTAGACCAATCGCTCTTTCAAGCTCGATCTACCTAATCATTAGCAAAGTGTTGGCCAACCTTTGAAGGGAGTTTTGTCCCACTTGATTAGTCCAGTACAGTCAGCTTTCCTCCCCAATAGATTGCTAAAAGAATCCTTCATTGTAGCACAGGAGATGGTGGCAGGGTGATGCAGGAGAAAGAGTAAAGCCTACATGTGGAAGGTGGATTTTAGCAGAGCCTATGACTCAGTCGCATGGTCATACGTGTGGGAGATTTTTAGAAGGAGAGGCTTCCCTGTACTTTGGGTTCAATGGGTGAAAAGGTGTATCGTGACATCATCCTTTTCACCTTTAGTTAATGGAAGGCCTTGCGGGGTGTGGATACAACTGCAATGTGGAGTGAGACAAGGGTGCCCCTTGTCCCCTTTAATTTTTAATTTAGTTGTGGACACGTTGGCTCAATTCTCATGTAGGTTGGCCAATGTAGGATTGGTGAAGGGTTACTCTATGTCAAAGTCCAGGGCCTTGGCACCTATTATGCAGTACGCTGACAACACGGTTTTCTTTGTGGAAGGGGGAGAGAAGAGGCGAAGATCTTATACACTATGGTTAGCATTTTCGGGGAGATTTCAGGCCTTTGATTAAATGGCGTGAAATCATCCTTGGTTTGCTTTGGTATGGCAGCCCAGGAGAGGGAAACAATTGCTTCCATCCTACACACACCCGTGACCACTTTGCCAATAAGATACTTGGGTCTGCCCTTAAGAAGTGGTAAGCTGAAGAAGAGTGATTGGGCCATCCTATTTGAGAAAATATCGGCTAAGCTAGAGAATTGGAGTAGCAAATTTTTGTCTAAGGGGGGAAGACTAATTCTTCTCAACTCGCTCATCACCTCTATCCCTATCTTCTTTTTTTCTATGTTAGATCCCGAACGTGGTGTGGAAGAGGCTGGATATGATAAGGAAATGATTTTTTTGGAAAGGCGTGAAGGCAGAAGGAAGATTCATGCACCTGGTTAAGTGGCAAAAACCTTTTAGACCTCAGTCACAGGGTGGGCTAGGGATTCGCTCCCTCAAAGAGTTCAATGACGCATTGCTACTGAAATGGGTAGTGGAATTGTCCACAAATGAAGGGAAATTATGGCCGCAACTGATTAAGGATGCCCATTGTGATAAGCTCATATTTGTGAGCTAATTAAATGTCTAAATGCCTAAACATTAAGGTAACACATCCATTTAGATAGTATTCATTAGCATGTAAATAAGTTAGAATATAAGTTGGCTTGTATGCATTTCACATGCATTGTAAGGAATAATAACTCATTTAGCAAACTTTGTAGGTTCAAACATAAATTTGCCAATATTATTTGTTTATTGATTTCATCTTTACGGATGCAAGTGGCTGACGTTACATGGGAGGATGCCATTGAAGGTTGCCATTGAAGCAGCCGGGAAGAGCGGATTTGACGTTAATGGCCATGACGCTCCTCCCCATCCAATTGGTTTGAAATCCATCCAACCACTTTAAGAAGAGCAACAGACCATCGGGCTCAGGGAGATGCCACCCCACTCCACCACCGTGAGCTCCATTCCACCACCGTGGTCTCCATGGCCGAACTCCACCACACCGTGGGCCGGCGAGGTGACAGCTCGCTACGCCAAGCTAGTGGATTCATGCCAACACCGTGTGTGAGCCTTCATGGCTCGACTTCACCATGAGCGTGGCCACATCGGCCATGTGATCATCGTCTTCTTCTTTTCCTTTAAAGAAACCCAACGCATCTGCTGCCTCACCATGCCTTCTAGACACCTCTGGCCACGCCCATCACCACCTCCACCAGTGCACCTCGCACCCATCCACTCTACGTGCTCACGCGCTCGCGCAACAATTGCATCACCGTGCAACCACCAACATCACCACCACAGCAGCCATCTTCCCCTCCAGTTAAGACGTCCGAGAAGTTTCCCAAACATCTGAAGCCCGGCCCCATATCTTCTTCTTCTTCTTTCTTCTTCTACAACCTCGTCAATCCCTTGACGCATCTCCGCCTGCTCTCTTCAGAGCACACCACACCCGCTGCAGCAAACCACACCCACAGCAGCAAGCATCTCCACGCTCGCATGCGTGCCTTTGTGCCTTCCTCGCTTCCGGCCGCACGCTGACCTACTCTCCAACGACTGCTGAAACAACCACCTCCATCCTCCTCGAGCGTCACTCGCAGCTGGCCTCGCCTCCTCGCGTGCCATTGCCCTCGCCCACCTGCATGACGGCGCGTGGTCACGCATGGCTGAACACACGTGCACACTGCAACAGGAGCCGTTCACCACCACATCATTGTTCATCTTCTTCCTCAGAAGAACCCATCTCCGCCACCACCTAACAGCCACCCCAAGTCGCCGATCAGGCCGCCAAACTCACCGCTAACATTGCCATACTCCACGCCGCATTCCACCGCAACTTCCCCCACATCCACGACCGTCAGTATCCGGCAGAACTCCACGTCGCCGGCATCGCATCTCCATTCGGCTAGCCTCGACCACCTCGCAACTCACCGCTGCCACCGTCGCGAAGCCCTTGCTCCACTTCACCTCCAGCGAGCTCCCCTCTGGCCATCCCTTGCTCCGTGCACACGCCTAAGGGAAAGTTTCTCCCTTGTTTTGCTACAGGAACCATGCCATTAGTTTTTACATTGCTTTCCACTGCCACTTCATTCCTATATCATTAAATCAATTAAATATTATGTGATTTCAATGAGAATGCCCCTCCTCTTTTGTAAAATAACTATTGCAACATTATCTTACATGATTCCCTTCATTTGAATGGTTTTCTTGGTTTTATTCAAGGGAAGTCATTCCCCAGCAGCATTTATATTTACGGTGATTGTTTTTATATATCTTTATTTTGGGATTTCATTTTTGGACATGGGAATTTCATGATCACCATGTTATTAAACATAAATATAACTTTAAGTGATTAACTTAAAAGGAGGTTTGAGCTTCATTATGATTCTATTGCTTGGGAGAATATATTTGAGAATTTTCGCTTGACATCTTATGCGAGTTTGTAATAGACATTGCCTCCCTGTGGATATGACCCACTCCCTTTGTGAGTGGTTTATTTAATTAGTTTTGATTTGCGTTATTCGCCACTCGACTTCTAAAACTACAACAACCTTGACTTATATTTTTGAAAAGTAAAATAACGTGGTCACATGGCTCTTCGATTGTGCAGCTTTGGTCTACTCCCCCTATCTCCCCTCTCCATTTTGGCAGTCAGTATGGAAAGCAATACACGATAATTGGGTAGAATTCACTCCTATTTTGGATGATGGTAGGAGCTTCATGTTCTGGACAGATAGTTGGTCAAGTCTAGGCAGCCTAAGCGAGTCCTTCGCAAGGGCATATGCAGTAGTTGCAAACAACAGGGTCACTATCAATGAATGTTGGGATGATGCTAATGGCAGAAGGAGCATAGCAAGCGCTAGAGTGCATGAGGTAGGGCGCACACAGACCGAATAGGAGCACTTGCTAGCTGAACTTGAGGTGTTCCATCTGGTGGGAGGGATAGATTGCTTCAGATGGAAACGTGGTCATTTCATCCCAGCTAAGGCATATAAGAGTCTGATAGATTGCTCAAACACAGATCAGTTGAGGGAGGATAGGGAATGTGCCAAAATTTGGTCTTTGAAGATTCCGTTGAAGATTAAGATTTTCTTATGGCTATGTAGGTGCGACAGCCTAGTTACTGGTGATGTGAGATCTAGAAGGATGGGTGCTCCCACCCAAAATTGCCCCTTGTGTGACTTCTCATCAGATAGTAGGATGCATTTATTCTCATCCTGTCTACTAACGGATCAAGTTTGGAGAAGTGTATGTGGCGAAGCTCTTCCCACATGGGAAGACTTATGGAGAAGACTTCTAACGAAAGGTGAGTGGCATGTGAAGATGGCTGGAGTCATGTGGTGTGTGTGGCGTGCTTGAAATGAGCGATTATTTAGAGGGAGTTCTATAAGTCTTGGGAACATGTTTAGGGAGTGTTGGGGATTTGTAAAGGAGTGGAGTGATTCATTGTAATTCTTTTAAATAGTTTTGAATAAAATATTTTTGGTCTGCTATCGTCATCAATAGCACTCCTCATCTTTTCAAAAAAAAATATATAATTTAATCAGAAATATGACCAAAGCTTTATTTAGAACTACTCAAAATGATAGATATATGAAATCAAGTAGCACAGTGCAAAAATAATGGGTTAAAATGGTGATTTGGATCACCAAATTAACCCTTGAAATTAAGCTCACAAATATCTCAAATAATTGAAAAGTGAATCTCAACCAAATATCCATGTCAACCAACTTGAATATCTCAACAGTGTCTAGCACTAAAGAAGCAGCAGAGATCAGACGAAGGTATAAGGCATCAGACACCTTAAGTGCTCAGGGCTAAGCTCCAACAGAAAAGGCAAAGGCCTCCTTTCTTTCCTTCGTGCCTCAAGGGAGAGGTCACCACCGCATAGAGGCAAAGGCCTTAGGATTAGCTAAGTGTAGAAAGCAGAAGGGCAAACCCCCCCATCTCTCTCTCTTCTTTTCTCAAAGACTCAACCTTAATCGAGTAATCGGGCGTAAACAGTGGACCAGGCTTGCAGGCATGGTCACAAGTGAGGAGTGAGCGCTCGGGTAAGCAGATGAAGGTGGCTAGGGACCCGACCCCCATGTCTTAGGCAAAGAATGGGGATCACAAATCCCTCTTATGTCGCGTGAACAACTGCAGACTCGATGATGTGGGACTATCCCACATTGACTTCTTCGCATGCGAGCAGCAGATCGTGAAGGCTCCAATTGAGGTAGCAACTGCAGATGAAGGCTTCAACTGAGGACCTGAAGATGCACCTGGAGCTGGGCCACTTCACCTGGGAGTGGAAGCAAAGATGAACTTGGTTGGAGAAGGGCAACTAAGGCAGGAGAAGATGGAGACGACAACAGTCATCCGGTGAAAGCCTGAATCCAAGAACACGGCCTTACAACCTCCTCAAAATAGTTCAGAAGCTTCGCCGGTGTGCGGCGAGTGAGTTGGTGGCAATGGTGTGGCATGTGGTGGTCTGTGGAGTGCAGACGGTGACGGAGACGGCAAGCAAAGAAGGCGGTGTTCAAGGAGGAGTTTCAGTGGGTGGAAGCCCAAATTAGGAGAGGGCTTTTGATGAGGGTAGTGTGGTGAAGCTCATGAAGGTGGTGGCAAGGCGTTTGATGGTCTGTGGCAGGCAGAAGGCTACGTTGGAGCATCACCAGAGTAGAGAACGAAAGTGATGTAGCGGGTGGTACGGTGGTCTTGAGTGTGTTGTGAGTGTGGGGAAAGAAAGTAGAGGGAGAAAGGAAGGGATGGAGGGACTTAGGGGGGAAGGAGATGGATGGAGAGAACCGGTTATGGCTGACTAAAGTTGGAGATGAAGATGTGGTCAGTGAGTTGGAGCGGCGATGAGGAAGGAGACCCCTACTGTGGCTGGCGAGGAGCGGAATTGAGAGGGGAAAGCAGAGGGTCATCCAATTTGATGGTTGGATGGTCGAAAGAGGAGGGCGGAGGGATGTCACCGGAGCAAGGTGTGAAGGTGGCCGGAGAGGGAAGGAGGAGGGGTTTCTCTTGCCAAAACTTGCTAAGGAGCAAGGATCCTTGCCTTGGGTCCTTCTATAGGCTTAAGAGAGGAGTTCCAAGCTTGGAAACAAGCTTGCGAACTCCGGCTATTTCACGCAAACCGGATACCCACATCTTCAAACCATTCACATAAGCTTTTGGGGAAGAATCATGGTCCAAGATTAGGTTCAATTGGAAGGAAATTTCTCAAGGAATGTCTGATTCAAATTTGGAAGAGTTTGAATGAGAATTGAGCGAGAAATCCTTGCTCGAATCTTGACAGAGATCTTGTGTTCACACTAATGGCGAAAGGGACCCATTTGCAAAGAATGAAGAGAAAGTTAGGGACCAATTGCAAATAATTCAAAAGTTGAGGGGCTAATTGAGAGAGAAAGTGTCTGACTGGACTAAAATGCAAACTAGGTCAAGATGATCTTTGATTGGGCTCAAATTTTGATACAAACCTAATTTGGACCCAAGAAATCTGATGATGAAGTTGGATTTCAGTTTTGACCAAATTTGACTAAGCAATTTATGCAAAAACCCAAATTATGGCAAAATTATGTTTGTGACTCTATTTAAGGTCAAAATGGGTTCCAAAGGTCAAATCAAGGGTACCAAACCTTGTGGAATATTTTTATATGAATTTTAGAAGATTTAGATGAATTTTATCCTAACCAAAATCTCAGTAATTTAAGCGGGTTTGAAATTAGGGTTTTGGGTGCTGTATTAGTTCTCAAAATGCGTGAAATCTTATTTCTGTTTGCATGGACCCACTTATTAGACTTTAATGCTCATTTGAACTTTACTTCACCCCTAGCAGACTAATTGGTTATTCTGTGTTCATGATATGTTGTTAAAATTACAGAATTAACCCTGATTTTTGTTCTCTTCTCAAAACATAATAAGGTGGAGGTATAACCCTCAAATGAATATGTAGGAGCTTTTATCTTTTATTCCAGACTAAAATGGGCTAGTTAAGGTTCATGATGGTGTTCCCATCATTAGGTCCCCGATCTTGTACTATCCTTAATTAATTAGCTTTGTCCTTAGTTGGATAGTTTGCTGGAGTTTACCACTAAGATCCTCCATGGTGTGCCAACATCTGTCACTCCTCTCGACTCCTTCACGATTCCTTCTCTCTTTATCTCCATTTTCTCCTTCCAATTAATGGACTTTAAGGACCATATAATTCCACTCTTCAACTTAAAAGCTTGGGTTGCAATTGCTCAAAGAGGTGGCTAATGACATGCATTTTGTTGAAGGGTTCATTGGGTGCCTTAGACATCCATCAAGTTTAGATGCCCAAACTTACTCTTTAATCATCTAAATGGATAAAAAAAGTGAGCCCATAGGTGTGCACGCTTAACTTTCCCTCTCATCTCTAGGCATCTATAGCTCATCATTTTAGACATCTAAACAACACATAATTTTTGCTCATTATGGTAGACTCTAAACCCTTTCTAAAAGTGAGCTTGTAGGTGTGCATGCCTGACTTTCTCTCTCACCTCCAAGTATCTCTCTCATCATTTTAGACATCTAAATGATGCATACTTTTTACTCATTATGCTAGAATATATCTAAACCCTACTTTCTATTACTTGGCATTTCATTGTTTCTAGTTTCTTCGCACCTATTTGACTTTTCTCAATTTTGAATTAAGAGTATTATTAAGACCTAGGGTACAATCTATTTTACATGGGAGTTTGAGATAGGTTAGGTAAATTGGGTCAAGTTTCAAGTAGGATTGAGCTGATCTAACTAAATGCTCCATCATACTCATATAATATGTCGGCAATTTACTTGAGACTAGTTTAAAATGCCTTTAAAGTAGCATATAAATACCAATTAAAATCTCCTTTCTCCATCTACATATACGTCAATGCATATAAACAGATTACATGTAAAACCCTTCTCTTATTGTTTACAAGAATCAGAAGAGAGCAAAAACAACAAACTCAAGAAAATCCATAAAAATGTATCATATTAGAATAATATTAGCATTGTCAAATACAAAGTAATAAATGATCAAACTAATTTTATTACTTTCAAAGACTAAATTCGATTAAATTCCCTAACCAAGTCATCAAACCATACCTCTTGCATGATAATCAGTTACCATACCAACAACCAACTCAAATAGCCTCTAGTAACTATATAAAAAAAATTATGATCTTAATAACATTGACTTGGTTACAAATGAAGATGTTGTAATCCACTAGCCTCATATACAAAGAGATGGAGTGATCCACTAATGACATAAAAGAGGAGATGGTGCAGGTGGTAGCAATATTACGAAAGAAATGATCAACGTACCCAATACTCCCTTTAGGAGAGAGATTATGTGCCTTGAGTAAAGGTTTGAATTTTTATGGCTAATTTCACTCCCAATCAAACCCTTATTAGCCCTTTAATAACTGAACTAGGAAGTACAAGAGACCTAACTCCTTGGTATGTGGCTTTAGGGCTTGATCTTTCATCAATTGTTTAAACAAATGAAAAATGGAAGGGTAATTTGTGATAGGATTTGAGTTTATAGACCTCTTATTAAGGGTGCTTTGTGGTGAGAGGGCTTTCTTCCAAATGCCACCACCCCTATTATGAGTGGAGAGATTTTAAACGAGAGAAAAACTCATTTTCACTTCTCTTGCAAGCAACAACCACAACTCACCTCTCTTCCCTCCCACTGCCAACCCTCTTCCTTTTCCATCTCCTCCTCACTGTTGTCGGCCACCGCTATCGTCGCTACCATTGCTGCTGCAGCTGCTGCTACCTGTGGAGAGGAAAGGGAGAAGAGAGGTAGAAGAAAGAAAGCCCCATCTCCAGCAAGGTAGGGATCTTCCCCTTGAAAAAGTCTTTCTTTGATTACTTGTGGTTAGGAAATAATACAAGGGAGGATTTGAACTTGGAATCAATGTTTGCATGTGGGTTTGGTGTTATGTAGGTAGGTAATCCCTAAGTATATATACCTATGTGGGGTTACATGAAGCATTCATATGATTTTTCTAGTTGGTTGATGCCCTAATATTTTGTATAGGATTTTTCATGTTCCTTGTGTCCCTCGTATGTGTAAGAACTTGTGGTCAATGTTTCATGAAGGTGAGTGTTGAACATGGACTTCTGAGCAAGGAAACCCCTATTTTGCGGCCAAGCTATAGTTTGCAACAGTACCCAATGTTAGGTACTTGTGACCTAATGTTATGTGGCTACTGGCAGGCCTCCTAACATTAGGTAATAGGTACCTAACGTTAGATGGCCTATTCAGGCCCTAGGTTGAGTGAAGTCTTGGGTTTCTGACCCTATAAACTCAATGCAATGGTTGAACCTAATCTAAAACCTGATTGAGAATTAAGTGGACACTACAATAGAGATTGGAGTGGTCAAATTGTAGAGGAACCCTAGATAGGTATAAAGTGCCCTTAAAGGAGCTTGAAGCTCTCTAAATGGACTAAAAGCAACCCAAAATTGATAAATAATTGACAAAATCTATCATAATGATGTTAATGACTCTGTTATAAGTCTAGGAAGGATTCCTGGATCCTAAGGTCTTAAGTAAGATCCCAGGTGATCCAGTAGGTCCTTAAGGCTGGTTGACTCTAGTATAGGTCCAAGAAAAGGACTAAAAGATAGTTAGATCTTGATAGGTGAGCTTGTAAGGAGGGACAGCTTGACCTCATGAATCGCAGGTTCACCATTGTGGGTTGAAGACCTGAGAATATAGGGTAGCTAACTAAAGTCTACCAGAGATCAACCTTGGAACTTGGATAGTTCCCAGGTGTGGTGATGAGCCATGGACTGTTATCGAAAAGATGTACTTATAAGTATCTAAATCTAATTGAGGCATAGGTACTCGTAGCGAAAGCTCTATAGGTGCCTGCGAATGTAGATGACACTAAAGTACCATAGGGGGAGTGGTTGAGATCTCATCCGATGGGGGATTGAGAGGGCACTCTTGAAGTATACACTCCTCACGGAAGCATTGGTGTGACCCAATAATATCTGACCAGCCCCATAACTAATGATTTAGAATGATCTATGACTGTAACTTTTAGGATCCAGGTTGAGTTTGCTCTTTACATCAGAGAGGCATTAGCCTAGGTAGCTCTTAAGTGGCCTGACTCTCCTGATTAATGTCAAAAAGGTTCTCGTATCATAAGGATGGGTATACCTTTCTCGAGAGTCACCAATGCTGCTAGCACCTCCCTTAATCAAGGAGAACCTACCAAGCCAGGATCCAAGGGAAGGATGCAGTTTCATCTCCTCTGCTAGAAATGAATTAATGATTTCTAGAATTTGACTCTTGAGGTGAGTGAGAGAATGAATAATAATAGTAATAAATGAAGGGATAATTGCTGAGAAAGGAAAAAAAAGGGTGAAGTTTAGTTAGTAGTTCTGACCTATAGTGTAGAGAACCATACAGTACTCGTTTTGTTTCTGTTATTAAGCTGATGGACTCATTGTTTATCGCTCTGAATCAGATTTTAAAATCGATGAGTTGCAGTATATATTGAATCACCGCGAAAAACAAATAGAATTTATACTCGAAAGAAATTCGAGGTCGAACATAGGAAGCAAATAGGAATTCACACACTAATATCAAATAATATGTAACTGAGAATAAGAACTTAAACCAAATAATGATATTTAATAAATACTAATCTGTTACATTAGATATTCAATGAATTCTCATGTATCTTGAGACAAAAAAATAAAAAAAATAGAGAAGATAATTTTTTTTTTTTTTTTGAGAAGGAAAGGAAAGCTATCGAGTCACTGGTAGCAAACCAGGAGAGCTTTTATTAATAAAAAAAATGAACACAATTACATGTTTGAACCCCATTGCTATATGAGATTCCAACAGCAATTTACAATCTTATCCGCATTCACTAGAGTCTCCTGAAAAACACACTCATTCCTAGCCCTCCACATAGACCATAACACAACCACCATAGGTAAGCATGGCTTATTCCCCCTCACAAGGTAACTCCAAAGATTCTCCCAAGTTGGAACTCTCCTCCAGACATAATCTGTGATCACACACGAAGAAAAAATATGAGTGCTGGAATCATTATACATCCCACATAAGTGGCAGAACTGAGTGGGAGTTTCCATTCTCTTGTGCCTCAGATCTATAGTAATCAGACTGTCCCTTCTGTAGAGCCACAAAAAAATTTGTACCTTTAGTGGTATTTTTAATTTCCATAACTTTTTCCCCTCCTCATCAAGTTCCGCCATCCTGGAAGAAATAATCAGCTTGTCATAGGCAGCCGTTGAAGAAAACTTACCCTCCCACTTGTATGTGTCGTATTCATGAGGCGTGGGTTTGAAGGCAGCAAGTTCTTGCATAGACGTTCATTTTCTGCTTGTGTTCTTGTTTCATGATTATTCCACATACCATTATTCAAAGACCACTGCTCAGACTCCGCATCCCAATAATAAAAAACCACAGCATTTTTATCTGAAGCCGTTGCAAAAGCAAGGGGGTACCTGTCTTTAATCACCCCCCCAGGAACCCAATTCTCCAGCCAGAATTTGAAGCTTTTCCCATCACCTAACACAGATTTGAAAAAAATCCAATTATCCATCAAAGCACGCACCACCAAAGACCAAAAAGGAGATGGTCTATGGGGGTTTAGGCGATTCTTCTCATCATTGGCAGCCCCATAGATATCTTGAACTATTTCTGTCCACATTTTTTTTTCCCCTGCAGCAGTCGAACGGCCCACTTCAATAGCAAAGCATCATTAAATTCCTTCAGGGATCTAACAACCATGCCACCAATCTTTTTTGGCCTACAAATCGAATCCCATTTTATTGGTTGAAGAAAAGCCCCTTGGTGAGAGGCCCCTTTCCAGAAGAATCTTTTACGCATCACATTGAGTTTTTTTCCAAATTGACTTCAGGGCTTTGAGAACAGAGAAGAAAAAAACTGGAATCGATGTAATGACCGAATTCAGTAAAATATACCTCCTCCCTTTTGATAGGTAACAACTACTCCAACCCTCCAATTTCGTAGCCACCTTTTCATATAGGAATGACCAATCTGCTTTCCTCATTTTAGTGCATTTCAGAGGCAATCCCAGATGTTTGACAGGCAATGAGACCACAGGCGTACCCAAAATGGTAGAGATGTCATTTTGGATCATTCCATTCATCCCAAAACAGACCAAGGAGGATTTATTTCCATTAAGTCTAAGAGTAGAAATCTCACCAAAAATCTTAACCATATGAATAAGCACTTGCGCTTCCCTCTTCCCCCCTTCCACAAAAAAAATAATGTCATCTGTGTATTGGAGGATGGGAGCTAAGGCCCTGTTATTAGACATTGAATACTCCCTTATAAGTCCATCCGCTGCCAGTTTGCATGCATATCTTGCCAATGTATCCACTGCAAGATTAAAAATCAGAGGGGCAAGTGGACACCCTTGCCTAACTCCACATTGGGGTTGGATCCAAGTTTGGCATGGTTTCCCATTTATCAATGGGGAAAAGGAGGCAGTCGTGATGCATCTCTTTACCCACTGTATCAACTGAGATGGAAATTTTCTCCTTTTGAGGATTTCCCACAGATACGACCAGGAGACTGAATCATAAGCCTTGGAGAAATCTACTTTCTGTAAAAAGGCCTTAGTCTTTCTCCTGTGCCATCCCATTACCATCTCCTACGCCATAATGAAGGACTCCTGTAGTGATCTCCCAAGAAGAAAGGCAGATTGGATCGGCATTATCAAATCCTTCAAAACCTCCCGCATTCTATTGGCTATAATCTTACTGATAATAAGATAAATAGAATTTGATAATGCAATGGGTCTATAATCATAAAATTTCTCCGCACTTGATTTTTTTGGTAGCAGGAACAGATAAGATTTATTCAATCTCTCAAAACCAGAGTTACCCAATTCAAATTCATGAATAACTTTCATTACATCCATTTTGACAACAATCTACATTTCTCTGTAAAAGAATACCTGAATCCCATCCAGACCAGGAGCCCCTTCATTATTTAAGTCTTTAATTGCTTTCAATGTTTCTTGTTTAGAGATAGGAGTAACTAACATGTCTCTCTGATCACTATTGACACTTGGGAAATCAGCTAATGCCATCCTCCAAGAGCCCCTTGGTGTAGCCTTGACCAGTTCTTTGAAGTATTTGCCTGCTTCACTTCTGATTTCATTAACAGAATTAATAGTTCTCTCACCTACTTTAATTGATGAGATTAGGTTGAATCTTCTCCTAGCACTGGCCGCGAGATGAAAAAACTTCGTGTTTGCATCACCCTCGTTGAGCCATAGCTGTCTATTTCTTTCACGCCAGTCCACTTCTCTTTTCAGATCCTCCTCCCCCACTACTGACTGCATCTGTTGTCTTTGCTGCTGCTCTTGGGGATTTAAAGGCTGCCTACACTCCTTCAAATCTAGTTCTCTGATCATTGCCAACGCCTCCCTCCTCCTTTGTTCTCTGATCAATGCCACTGCCTGCCCATATTCTTTCAACATGTCACGCAGACCTGTCAGCTTTGAAGCCAGCTACTGCGTGGCAGATCCTTGCACTGCCTTGTTCTGCCACAAATGAGCTACCATTTGCACAAACCCCTCCTCCCTATACCAAGATCTCTTGAGTTTGAAATACGATCCAGTGTTAGAATTAGTCCCGTTGTCCCATGCTAGTGGAGTGTGATCAGAAAAAGGCCTATCAAGGCTCATAACAACTGATCATTGATGTCTCTCCAACAAGCTAGGACTGCTAAAGAATCTGTCCAACCTAGATGACTGTCCATTGCCATTTCTCCAAGTGAATTCAACTCCACTAATAGGATATTCTATGACTCCCAGATTCTGCACAGC
Organism: Thalassia testudinum; assembly: GCA_037157565.1. NCBI lineage: Eukaryota > Viridiplantae > Streptophyta > Magnoliopsida > Alismatales > Hydrocharitaceae > Thalassia > Thalassia testudinum. Next base: position 144,292,739 of record JAZHRO010000036.1, read on the forward strand.
CATTTGAAAGCCTGCCATTGAACTGTCCATCCTCCCACCAGGTCTATCATCACTTGAAAGGTGATAATTAAAGTTACCCCCTATAAGCCAAGGAACCTCCTGCACCCTTTGATGCATTGCAGATAGTTCCTCCCAAAGGCCAGCCCTGTCTGCAGCCACACAAGGCCCATAAATGCAGGAAACAAACCATTCCAAATCTCCTTGAGGAGATTGGCATCTGCAAGTAAGCATATGCCTATTACGAATGACTTCAGTTACCATGAGACAAGATTTTCTCCACCAAATAGCCATTCCACCAGACCTTCCAGATGCACCCTTTACCACAATATCAGTATGTCCAGACTGCTTAAACCAATCCCATTCCTGATCATTCTCCACCTCCACATGTGTCTCTTGGATGAGAGCACAATCAATTTCCCATTCAGAAAGATACCTACACAAGGAAGTCCTTCTTACCTTATTGCGCAGCCCACACACATTCCAAGTTAACACTTTCATTCCTTGCCAGGTTGATCTCCTTGAGCCAAACAACCCACTTACTCAACCATGATCAAGTTTGCAATGGTCTGCTCCACAGGAGGGGTCAAGTTCTCCTTCCTTCTCCTTTTGAGCATATAAGGGGTGTTGGTGCTAGAGCACCACGATCATTTGTTTTGATGATAACAAAACACGTGTCATTTAACATTTGCACTTTGAGTCCTAGATTTCAGGTCAATCGCAAATGGATACGTGATCAGACGGAGTTTGAGCTCACATCCAGGATGGATTAGAGGAGCTCGATGGAAAACAGAGGAGATTCGCGAGGAGCGATAGATTGAAGAAGGAAGGAGATGAAGAATAGGATAGATTTCCTTCTCTTGTACTCCTTGTATTTTTCGGTTCTTCTGTTGCTCTTTATTTTTGTTACTTAGATTCATGTTAAAGAGCCTCAATGTACCCTAACAGTAGTCCTAGGAACACTCGCACAGCCCTAGGATACTTAGGTTTTCTGTAGAATACTTAGAAAATCAATATAGGGTTCAAACAGAGTTTCCAGACGTCTAATTCCAAAATCAGACGTCTGAGAAAGTATTTTAAGACGTCTGACTCTTGTTTCAGACGTCTGATAACTATTAGGCTGGACTTAGTGTTCTGTCTGATGAAATCAGATGTCCAGATCTTAGACCAGACGTCTTAGGAGGCGTCTGATGACTTTGCCAGATGTCCAATTAGTGGACCGTTGGCTGGCTTAGTGAACAATCAAGAATGTGACCGTTAGAGCCTTATCAGAGGTCCATAGGACTTTCCAGACGTCTGATAATTGACCGTTTTACCTCGGCTGACCCAAAATCTCTTCTCAGAGATTTTCTAACCGTTGCAACATTTGGAAATCCATTCCCACAGAAAAAGTAGGTTTCCAGACGTCCAGACATAGTGTCAGACATCCTATATGTCGTCTGATGGACTTGCACAAGAACCCTGTTTAGATCTGATTCAAGTCAGGAAGGAACCCGCCCAAAATCAGACGTCTGACCTTGAAATCAAACGTCTTAAAGTGAACTTCCAGAAGTCTGATGCCAGAATGAGACATCTGATAAGCCTGTCAGTGCAATGATTGTTCCTGATTTCGGGCTGATTCTCTTGGGCTTTGCACCCAACGGCTATGGAACCTTTCCTAAGCCTTCCAAAGCCTTCCTAAGGCCTCTATAAATAGAGGGGAGCATTTGCAACACAAAAAAACACCAAGACACAAGATACCTAATTACACAAGACACACTTGGCTACACACTTTCACACTCTCTTGTGTCCTAGCTAGCTCTTGCTCTCCAAGCTCAAGCTCCATTCTCTAGAGAGCATCAAGCTTTGCGCACCCGCTCTCCCACCGTTGTTCACGAGAGTGACGTTGTGCCGTAGCGTGGCACACGCACCACGTCATCAACTCGACGCACTCCTTGCAAAGGGGAGTTTCCTAATTCCTATAGAAGCTTAGGTTAAAAATTACTTTGTTGGCTCTATAGGTTTATTTGTTCTACTTTATCTTTACTATTTTGGTTGGGTATTCGCTTTGCGAATTCCCATCTCCTTCGCGAGACAAAATCCTTCTCGTGGAGAGAAGGGGTTGAGGTACGCTACCCTCGTCTAAGTAGCGTGGTTGTATTAAGGTTGAATCACCCTCGTTTAAAGTGATTCGGTTTAGTGGATTTTGATCAACTTGGTTGATCGGAAAATCCTAACTCGAGAGGATTAGGTGGTGGTTTTCACCCGGTTTGGGTTTCCACCTAAAAATTCTTGTGTACTTTGTGTGATTGCTTATTTTGTGAAGATTGTTTATTATTCAATTCCACAATTATTACGTCACCCCCTCCTGGTAGGGCCGAACCTTCAAGGGGATCTACCCACACCCCTTTTCTGATTGGATCTGCTACCAAATTTCAGATCAGCAGGGACTATGAACTGCACCTAATTCACTTCTTTGAGAGCTCTGCTGTCATTGCTGAGTACCAATTCCATTCCTGTCTTCCCCTCCTCTTTGCTGCTATGGATCTCTGAGTCTTTCTCAAAAGCATCAGCATCATCCATATAACCATCATCTTTGGCTACCAAGGCTTGGCTGCAACCTCTTAATGTTCTAACATCTTCCATATGCATCAAATCCTTCTCTGCATAGCCCTGATGGCAGTCCTTCCTCTTTTTGGATTCAGGGGCTTCATTTGGTGAAGTGTGGCCCACCCTTTCATCCTATTGCATCTCCTCAGTGCTGGCCCCAGATGTCTTAACCTGCCCTTGTTCTAAATGCACAGATACTTGCCCAGCCACTGTTGGGTGAATAAGCCATGAGGAGCCCCCACATCTGATCCTAACCCTATCAGGAACCGAGCCAGCATTAAAGACATCAGCCTCAATTCTAAGTGATCAGATGTCCCCTTCTCCAATCATGAATTTAGACCCTTCATAGATGGAAGCAAAGCCTACAACCATCTTGGCAACAACCCCCTTAGATCTCAGATGCAATGGCAGTCCATTGATCTTAAGAAGAACCCTCCTAGAACCCACTCTTTGTGGAGGTCGATCAGGAAGAGCCCCATCAAAGGGGGATACCATTCTCCATATCACAATAATATCTTCAAAAGAGCTCGATCGAAATCTCAGCCTCTCCACATCCATCATCCCCAAACCAAAGACTAGAAAGCGAGATTGAGATAACATAGCCACCTTCCAACCCACAAACAGAGGTTGTATGGAACATACCAGATCTTGAAATCTTTCTATCGAGGGTTTGCCTGCCATAATCTCACCAATCAGAGCACCCGTCAACATGATCTCCGCAGAAGAGATCTCTTCAGATAGCAGGATCTCCACTTCAATTGAATGTCTACCAAGCGCCGGCGGCGATGGTAGTCGAGGCTCCTTCTTTGGTACCCAGCCAGGGCATGAGAATGCCATCTTTGTATGCGACTGCTTCCTCCTAGGGCAAGAATCGCGTTTATGCCCTTTGCCCCTGCACGCCAGGTAGATTAGAGGGTTTTTGCATATCGCAGCCAAGTGCCCCCTTTGTCGACATCTAAAACACAAGACGTTGCCGTTGGTTTTCCTCCAAGGACTTCTTGGGTAGTTGTCGATCGTCCTACCAACCCTCTCCTGCCAGACCCGCTCCCTTCTCCTCCAGTTCCTTGACCTCCATGTCTTCCACTCACCCCCATCTTCAACCCTAGCCACTTCCACTCCACCGCCAACCACTCTCTCTTCCTCTCTCTCTCATTTTTCACTTGTCTCACCTTTTGATGGAGCCTTGCCCAAAAAGTATTTACCATTAAGTCTAAGCTACTTATAAAAAGTATAATTAAATTTATTTTAAGAACATGAATTTTGCTTAGTGATTTCAAATTAAAAGAATATGCAAAATTCCATAAGAAAATACATTTACACAAATGATCTCCTTTAACAACAAGTAAACATGTTTATTTCTTTTTACTTACAAGAGATTAAGGCAATAGAAAGTAATTCTAATGGAAATATGCCTTATTACAACATTAAGCTCAATAGGAATGAATAATATGCAAGAAATTAAACCATTTTATTTCTCTTCTTTGTCTTAAGCCTCTTTCTTTCTCTTCTTCTTCTTTTACCTTTTTCTCTTTCTTTCTCTTTTCTTTTTACTTATTTCTTAATCTTCTTCTTAATCTTTTCCTTAATCTTTCTCGAGCTCTTTCTTTTACATGTCTTCTTTTCTTTTCTTACTTCACTGCCTTTTCTATTTAGCACTTGCTTGTTCAACCTTCCTTTCTCTCTACAAGCACTCTCTTTCTCCTCCTTCTCTTCCTTTCCTTTGCTTCTTCTTCTCCTCTTCTTCTTCTCCTTAGCATCCTTTCCTTCTGAGCCCTTGCAGACCTTCTGAACTAAATTGGTTTAACTATTTAAACCAAAAATTAGGTTTTTAATTGGCGGCTTGGATCTGTCAGGGATACACAGCACCTCTCTCAGGGTGGGACCAGATGCTACTAGGTCCAAGCATGGTTTATTTAGTTTCGGTTTATTTCCGGTTCGCATAGTCTCGAGTCCATCTGATTCATGGCCTCCCAGGCCCATGCACACGCCCTTACGTGCCCACACTCGCACACACACCCGAGCACACTCACTGCACGCGACCACACATAGACCCAATGCTCAGTTCATTTCCTTACGTTGTGTGCTGTCGACTAAGAAGCCCTTATCACAAATAAGTTTTATACCCATGCGGCCGCTCCAGTCCTACCGAGGTGGGACTAAGTTTCCCCCTCCCAGTCTAGACTTTAGATGTCGATTCCAGCCAGCTCATAGCTCCGTTCTAAGCAAATAAATGCTTGCTGGAAAGCTCTTGAGTTGTTCTACATAATTGAATTATCAATTTGATACTTAGAGAAGGTTAAGCTCTTCGATTTGAAGGGAGAAGGTCCTGGGTTTACTACATTCAAATTGGCCTGCAGAGTGAAGTTGTGGCTCTAAAGTCCTGCAAAAGGTCTTTTGACTTCCAAATGGGGTATTAAAGAGGTTCAGAAGATGATTCTGCAGCTGTTGATGAAGGTAATAAGCTCTCAGGAGCTTCAGGGAAGGTGCAGAAGCTAAAAGCTTCTCCAAGGAGCTTGAGAACTGTGATTCAAACTCTGAAAGGTCCTAACAGACAGCTAAAGACCTAATGAATCAATTCAAACAACCTCTACAGGTTGTTATGAATCTGTCTAGGCAGATTTTTCATCTAAATCTCATCAAAAATCCACTGTCGTCAGTTTGGGTTCAAAAACAACCCAAATTGACTGAAATCAAATTCTACCATGTAGTTGATCAGAGCTCATCCAAATCTTATCTAAATCATTCACAAACATCCTAGCAACAACTTAAACTCCTCAATTTGTCTGTTTGAATCCAAAATCCAAGGATCAAACTTTAGTTTGACCAATTAGCCTCAAATTTTGACTTTCTTAGTTTAACTATTTCAAAGGGAATTAAAGCCTTAAACATCTTCTCTTCAATCACAGGAATAGATTCAAACCCATAGAAAGATGATTCAACTAAGGTTCCTAGGGTTCCAGGCCTGTCACTTGAGCTTGAAGAGGAGTTTGTTCGTCAGGACAAACCAAGGTTTGTTACAGTGATTGATTGATGGAAATAGTCTCAGGGCAAGGCACTAGTGCTTTCAGACCTTTCAAATAAGGTTTAAACTTAACTATCAGACATCTCTAACTTTGCTGGAGTTAGAGAAGATGAAGACCTAACAGAAGCTCCAAGCACGAAAACCTCAAAGAAACTACCTTAGCATGATCAATGTACTTCAAATCATGGATCTGGAGCTTCACACTAAGTTTAATAGGCTGAAGAGCTTGTTTTGACTCGTTGGAGCTCACCGAAGCTCCGGTGAGTCCAGAAAAAGGCAAATGTGTACAGATGTTAGTAAAATGTGCCATTAATGATTCAAAAAGCTTCTTGAGGTCACAAGGAACCTCAGGAATAAATTAATTTCGTCAATTGTTCATTAAAGTGAAGCTTAAACAGTGAATTCATTTTAGACAAGTTCTGAGTTGGATTAGGCTTAGGACTTGCTTTCCCACTCAATTGAGTGGAGAAAACAAGTCAAAATATATTTGCAATGGTATATATGTGTATAATTAATGATTTAAACTTCTCTTGAGCCGCCATTGACAGAGAGCTCAGGAGCTTAATGAAAATTGGGTGTTTAAGTTATAGGGGGTAATTACTTAAATTAAAGTGAGGATTAAGGCCCTTAGATGATGAATAAATGGTGGAGGACCCAGTGAAGGTGGAAATAGCTCAACTACTGCTACCATGGACAATAGGAGCAGTTGGTGGAGGTAAAGGTGCTTTAGTCGATTAGATGATCAATTTAGTAATTAAGATGATAGAAATGTTCATGGAAGGTGTGAGAAAGTGAATGGTGACTTAAAAAGATAAAAGAATTGCTCCTGACAAGTCAAGGAGCTCGCCGTCGCTGAGGAAGATGAATGTGAAATCTAGCATTACACTACCTAATCTACCTAACTAACTATCCTAACTAATCTACCTACCTAATCTATTGTTACCTGGACGAAGGGGATAGAAGATCTCCGTTGATGGCTCATAATGGAGGAAGAAATCAGAGGGTTGGCGAAAGAGTCTGGTGGGTGGTTGTAAGGTTTAGCAAACGAGCTCCTAGTCAGCACTTGTGTCAGAAGACTCGGCTGACTTCGTTGGAGGTCCAGAGCGATCGAAGATGGATGGAGGAAGACAGATGAAGTGGAGGAAGGTCGCCAGAGTTTAGAGAGAATAGCCTATCGGGTTAGCTCAGCGAAGAAGAGGGAAGGGAGCTAACTTAGTGAAAATCGAGGGTGTGGAAGGGTATTTATAGGTGGCAGCGACTGAGAAGGAGGTGGAATTTGGATGGAGAAGCGACTAGGAGTGGAGTAACCACCGACGTCTTCTCCGACGCCGGTGAGGTTATCTCCAACCCTAAAATAGGATTTTAGCATCATCCAGATCGGTGGATGAAAAGGAGATGGTGAGCACAAGTTCCAGAGCTTGAAGAAGAAGGAATGACGTCGGATGAGCGGTGATCAGACGGTGGACGCACCTCCTGTCGTCAGCCGCCCAGATGGTTGAAGAAGGAAAGAAGAAGAAGTTTCAGGGACTTGTTCGTAGTGAAAATTGAGGATTTGAATGAAGAATAAGGACCTGATTGAAATACAATTTAAGTACTAAAATGTAAACTCAGGTTTTCAAGGTTTTTTTTTAAATTTAAATCAATTACAACTTTTTATATATGATTATAAATAAGAAAATTATTATATTTAGACCTTGAATTTACATTTTTGACCCTTTTAGATTAATTTATTTAATTAAGTAATATTACTTAAGTTATTACATACTTGGGTTTATATTATACTTAAGCTAGTTAATCACATTAATTAGATAATATTTCAAGTCCAATTATAAATTAAATTATTAATAATATTAATTGGATGATAATATAGCATTTTAAACTTATTTTAAGGTCCTTTAATATTTAACCCATATTTAATAATTAACCCATATATTTACATATTTTAAATCACCAATTACTCTCTAAGCATATATATCAAGCATTCAACCAATTTAAATATCTCAATAGTAATTATAAATCAATCGCTCAAAGTATCAAGCCTCAAATCAAACGTCGGATCTGATGACCAGACGTCTTAAACGTCACAGCATAAGGCTTCTCAAAGCATTCTTCTCCTTCCTTTCTTCTTCTTTCACGAGCCATCTCTTTCTTCTCTAAGTCTCTTCCTTTTCTTTTCTTCAGTCTCTCTTCCTCTTCTCTTTTCTTTCTCACACAAAGGGAACCAATTCTTGCCAGTGTCTAAGTGTTAGGATCAATGAAGAGCAAAAACCCCCTTACCCGCACCCTCTCTCTCTTCCTTCCTCCTCTTCTCTTTCTCAAGGATAATCGAGTATTCGGGTATCAGATGACCAGGGCTGCCTGTAGTGGGTAGCAACCGAGGTGTGTATAGGTTTAGGTGGTTCGAGTGCATGCGGGTGAAGGGGACCTCACCCCCAGTGTCGAGGCAAGGAGCTCTATTGTTGAAGCTATGAGTTACTACACTATCGTATTTGGTTTTGAAAAACCTGTCGTCGTAGTTTGAAAGAGAAGAACTCGTGTTCAACAAATAAAATTTATACCGAAATAGAAATCCCAAGTCGAACTCAAGGAGGCTACGTCGATCTATATTCACAATTATATTTTTTTAGGGTTTTTGTTGAAAAGTGAAGCGATGTAATTATAGTGAAGCAATATTAACAATCAGAATAAACGAGAGAAAGAGAGAGAATAAACATGCACTTAATATTTCAAAATGTTTATACAATAAAACCAGAGAAAAAATTACACTAGAAAGTGGGAAATCTATTACACTAGAAAGTAGGAAAATTCTACTCTAGAAAGCTAAAAAGAGGAATGGGTGAGAGAAGTTATCCTCCTCGACGATCGCTTGGAGGATGAGCCGGACGAGATGCCGCCTGGAAGACGGAGGATGGAGCGGGAAGAAAGAGGTCGAGGCAAGAGGAACGAGAACGGGGCAGCACGTCGTCATTGTCACGGAATTCGCTTTCGAAATGAGGACGAAAATTTAACTTTATCTCTCAAGGAGCATCCCGGGTGTGGGACAAGCTTCTCTTGAGCTTTGGAGAGGGAGAGAAGAGAAGGAAGGGATGAAAATTTCGTATGGAGGGGGTCTCCTTTTATAGTTGCAAGGAGTGAGGGCAATTTGGTCTTTTTAATTTGAAAAACATTAATTCAGGACCTTTAGTGATCGATAAATCCGTCGCTAAAGGTCCGAACGTGGGCGTAGTGGGCGGTGCGCGCGTGCCTGCTCACCTCCTCAAGCCGCAACGCACGCCCATGATCTTCAAATCTCGACCATTCAATCATGAGATCGAACAGCTGAGATGCATCCTCGTCGTGCCACCTCAGTGCACTTGCCCGCGTGAGATCCAGCATTCTTCGCCTGCGTCAGATGGAGCATGAGCGCTATCGAGCGCGCGCAGCCGCTCGTTCACCATCGGGCGATCAATCGCGCCTGCCCATCTGTGCCTCAACTCCCGTTTCTTTCGGCTTGAATGCGCATCCTCCCTTCGCAAAAGTGCATTCGACCAACGCGCTATCAGTGCGTTTGTGTCACGCTTATAGATTATGCGTGCGCACCCCACAGCCGTTGGATGAGCATCCAACGGCTGAGAAGCGATGATCAGATGAAGAAGAGAAGCTGCGGCGGTTGCATGCGGCTGGTTGGGCGGCTGAGATGGTGCCATGTGGCGCCATCTTGGCCATCCATCTTCTAGATGATGTAGATGGTGCCACGGGTGTCAGATTGAGTTGATTTTCGCTTTGTTAGGCTACGATCGTCGATCTAAATCCATCCGTGTGGTTGGATTTGTCATATGAAGTGTGGATTCACACCATAGTGGCCCTTGATCTTCTAGGGTTCGTCGATCTCTATCTGATGCTATAGATGTCTGATTAGGGCGATCGTGGAGTCGTTGAACTCCAATCGTCATCCTGATCAAATCTGTATGGTTGGATCTTTGATCTGAGACCCCAATAATAATTTGCCCTGTCCCTGAACATAAAAGGAGACAATTAACCTCCATTTTATTCAAACTAATCTAAATGCAGGATGATGCATGCTATGCAATATTTATAGCATGTAATGCAATTATATGCTTAAGAACATGTATAAATATACATTTTATGTAATATAAACACGTTTACATCATCTATTAACAAAATCATCTTATACACTTGAGGGGCTCCTTCCTTCCACAATGTGGCACTAATAGAGTCGATTCCTCCTTCTCATGATACCACCAGCAGTAGCATTGAGCTTCATCCAATTGAGAATGAACGAGACGCGGTGACCTTCTATTGGCAACCTGGGATGTAGCCTAGGATGCAACCTGGGAGTAAGCCACGTTGCTTGGACGTGGAATTGGCAAAGAACACGGCCAAAGGAGCTTGAATGAGGTCGGAGATGGAGGCGGTGTTGGCTGTGGACGGCGATGACCTAAAACATGAAATAAGGCCTCGTGGCTGCGTTAAAATAGTGTAAGATGATCGCCTGAGGATGGCCAGGGTGGTCGTGGTGATTTCATGGCGTATTGTGGTGTGTGGTGGCCAACGGAGGTCAGCGAAGGTGGACGGCAATGGGTTTGGTCGGTGGAGAGCTAGGGCAAGCGAGGGAGTGAAATAGGAGAGGGGTTTTGATGGTGGAGTCATGGCGGAGCTTGTGGATTAGTTGGTAAGGGGGATGGATGTGTGTAGCAGATGGAAGCCCTTGCCGGAGTGGGCGCCGAAGATGGAAGGGATGATGGTGAATGGTGTTGTTGGCGGTCGAAAGTGGTAGGAAAGAAGCTAGAATTAACGCAGAGAGGGAAAGGAAGTTAAAGGACCTAATATTATGGATGAAGGGGAAGGAATACGACGCCGATGTGATTGTCGATGCCGTGGAAGATGAAACCTCCTAAGGGAGATGGCGATGAAGAAAGGGGTCTGAGGGGCCTCTGATGTGGTCGTCGAGAGGTAGAGGAAGTCGGGGAGAAAGGAGATGCTCCCAATTTGGTCGTTGGGAGATCGTAGGATGATGGAGGGAGGAGCTCACCGAAGCTAGGTCAGAGGAGGCTGGAGGTAGGATTAGGAGATTTTTGGGCCAAAACCTAGCTGAGAAGTTCGACTGTGCATTAGGGGTTCTTTTATAGGGTTCTAGAGGTCAATTTGAGCTTGGTAAGCAAGCTTCCCAAGCTATGAAAGCTCACCGGAGTTGGAAACCTAGAGATACCCAAGTCTCTCATGCATTCGCATGAGAGATTGGGAAGGTTTTGGGGCTTAAGATCGGATTCATTGGAAAGAGGGCTCCTCAAGGAATCTCCCTTCCAATTTTGGAAGGGAATGATTGATCAGGGAAGGAGTTCTCTTCAATCAAAGGTCACAGGAGTTGTAGGAATAGGATTTCATGATGGTAGGGACCTATTTGTGAAGAAGACGACAAACTTGTGGGGCTATTTGTGAGAAAATCAAAAGTTAGGGGCATGTGTGTGAGAGAAAAGAGTCAGATAGGATCAAACTGCAAACTAGGTCAAGATGATCTCAGATTGGACCCAAATTTTGCTACAAACATAATTTGGACATAAGGAATCAAATGGTGAAGTTAGATTTTTGTTTTGACCTAGTTTGACTAGAGAAATTGCATAATTACCCAAATTATGGCAAATGTTTGTCTGAGACTCTGTTTTGGGTCAAACTGGGTTCCATTGGTCAAATCAAGCATACCAAACCTTAGAGAATATTTTTATATGAATTTTAGAAGGTTTAGGTGAATTTTATTCTGTCCATAACCTTAGTTAATTAAGCGGGTCTACTTTTAGGATTTCAGAAGTCATTTAATTCTCAAAACATGCGAAAACCTTTTTCTATTTGTACTAACCCACTTGTTAGACTCTTAAGACCATTCGACCCTTAATTAACCCCTGAGAAAAATCATGATTGTACTGCAATTGAGATATGCTGTTAAAACTGCAATTTTACCCCTATTTTCTTATCTTTCTCTCAGAAAGGATTTGCAATGAATTATGGCTTTCTGATGGTTATGTAGGAGCATTTAATGACTTAATCAGATCAAAATGAGATAGTTATGGCTCATGATGGTGTTCCCATCACTCATCTCTAATTTGTGACCTACTTTCAAGACCTAATGCCGTGAAAAGGTACTTTAGTCAAGGCAAGGCGGAGCGAGTATATTTGAAATAGGTAAGGCACCTCTTTTACCAAGTGTCATGGGGTGTGAGGGTTGGATGAGGGAGCCTCAACACTCGGGCTAACCGCTGGACCTCCCCACTAATGATTGGTGGGAGGCCCTGTCAGAGTTGGTGACTGTAGCCTATCTCTTGCATCAGGCAATCTATCAGGCATGTTATACTTGAGGGACCGATGAAGCAGTTGGTTATGCTACAGTAGACACAAGACCCCTTCTTTTTGTTTCTTTTGTAGGCCCTTGCTGTGGAAAATGTAAATAGCGTGAGTGGGCCTTACTTTTGATATGAACTTGTAATATAAATAGTTCTTGTGACATGGAAGCATGTACATAAGAATAGTCACTCTTGTAAATGTTATATGGTCAAATCAGTAGAGTTTGGTAGAACAAGCACCTTGATCAATAGCCTGGTTGGTCCAACCAGGTGCTTGTTCAGATCGACAGGCTGATGATGCAACCCAAACCTAATCAGTCTGGTGGGTTGATGGATGTGAATCAGTAGATGTGGTGCCCACTAGATACTTTGAAACTTGAAAAGATGTGGAAGTGTAAATCCAGGGTTTGACTAAGTGTAATCAACCTGGTCAAAGTAGGGATCTTCAAAAGAGAATGGATCTATGGAGGATGTGAGATCCTTACGAGGGTGATCAGAGAAGGATGAGGCATGATTTGTAGTTTGATCAATATCCGAAACCCGATTGAAATGTGGAGGAGAATCATGTGCTACCGGATCATCAAGAGGAGAATCAGAGTAGAAATTGAGTCCTGTTGTGGGTCGGGGTTGGGTTTGGATCTAAGTGGGTTTGTATGTTCTGTAGAAGAGGTGGCTTCAAGAATAACTATATGTGAGGGCTCCTCTAGGAATGGTTCAAAGGTTGGTGTATCTAGAGAGTCCTCATAGAGCCAATCAAAATCAAATGTAAAGGCCTAGAGAGTGCTTATAGGATCATGGAAATTTGAGTCAATAAAAGATTCGAGTTCTGGATGGACACTCTCGGCACTTGTTTCTGCTTCCTGCAGATCAATAAGGAATGATTCCATTTCAATAGAACCTAATTTTGAATTAGAGCTCTCAGGATCAGGGACCTCGGCATCAGAGTAGGGGAATGGATCATGGATGCTAAGGTCGTAATCTGGCTCGAGTCTTCAGGAAACAAAGATTCTCCGAAATCAGAGTAAGATTTGAAATCGTCGAAGAATTTACGAAGATCGTGTTCAGAACCAGATTCTAGATCGGACATTCCACCACAGAGTGAATCGAGATGTGGAGAAGTAGCAAACTGACTTGGATCTAACCTAAACTCAGAATTCGATCTCAACAAGGTGTCCCTATTAGGCATTGGCTCAGGTTCTAGGCTCCTTGGGTAAACCCAATCGAATCCCAACTCTTCCAACTCCTCGATTTCTATGTTGTAAATTGGTGTGATTTTAGACAAATCGGTTTGTATCTTAGAGGAGCCTGGAGAGGTGTAGTTATCAAACATAGGCCCTGAATCGTAGTTCAGATCGAAAATCTAATTCTCATTACATGGGGCCTCATAATTATCCCAAATAGGCTCGAATCTAGATTCTAGGTTAAGGGTAGGGATTGGATCACTAAAATCTAGGCTGGGCTCTATTAGGATGTCGGAATCATCCTCGAGAATTACCTTAATAGGATAAGGCTCGGGATTTACATTCTCGAGGAGTTTTATTTTAAGCTCATCATTATAGGTGTCTAGGAATTCAAAGCTAGGCAAACCAGGTTGTTGTATCTCTCGGGCTGGCTCAAAATCAAGAACACCTGCAATTGGATCTTCCCAACCCAACTCAAGATCAGGTGTATCAGTTTGCACATAAGTTGGATCTTATTCCATCTAGGTTGGGGATCCACAACAACCTTGATGCTCGAACTCGGGATTTGGGAAATCAGATTGATCCTCAGTATTGTTTCAAGATGTTTCTTTCCTCTCTTGGGGAATATGTGGGTATTTTTTATCGATAATTTGTTTCAACAATTTTATCATATCTTCCCATTTCGCAAGGTCATTTTAGTGTCTTTCTCAAAGTACAAGATTTGGCATGCATTGGAGATATTCAAAGTTATGCAATTTCTCTAACTCAATGTATCCTGTCATGAGAATATCCCAAGTTGATCCTTTTTTTGCTTGTGTCAATATTAATTGGGCACAGTTAATGACAAAGGTTGTTGTTATCAGCACATTAACTTGAATGCCGTCAACTGGATTTGAGGTTTTGTCATAAATCTCATAAAATCTAAGGGCATCCTTAATCATTCTATCTCTCATAGACACTCCAGATTCAGGTTTCTTAAATGGTCTTATTAGATTGCCAGGTTGCATTTTCAAAATCAGGTGATGAAATCAGGGTTTTAGAATCACACTCAGGTTCAGATTTGAAGTTGATCAGATCAGATTAGAACTCCCTGAGACAATCTAATGAGGTCTCTTAGGTTAGAAACCTAATGACCTTCCTGTGTGTGCTCTAGAGAAAAGATGAGGGACTAGATTTTATTGGACCCAATCAAGGCACCCAAAGATTTTTGGATGACTAAGGCAGTTTCAAGGCGGATGAAACCTCTGAATCAGAAATCCGTACACCCAAGAATTACCTGGGTAGCCAAGAAGGGAGAGCCCCACAAAGACCCCTACATGGTAGAGCATCTCCACGGGTTATAGGGTTTCCCCCACTCGACCTTCCATGTCACTACGGTTCCAAGTAGACTGGAGTATACGAACTTAAGACCTTAAGTCTACCAATTTTAAGTCCTGATTTGTGCCCTGAGTTTCACATGATTAGAAATTGATTTAACTTGTGACCGAATTTGGGGGTTGGTTGGCCTACAATGTAGGTCAACTTCACCTGACCTGTCCCAAAGATGGCAGGATGAAATCTAGGTCAAGACCTAGAAATCACCCTGATTTGACTCTCAGGTTATTAGGTCCACAATTTTAGGGTTCAGGTGAATCTTAGAGCCTAATTTTAGGGTTTTTGTTGATTAGATCTTTTGAAACAGGGCTTGGGTAGCACACAAATGCAGGAAGGTTAGTTTCCTTTTATGCAGGCAAGTGTGAACTAACACTCTAGAAACCCTAGAATTGAAACCCTACTTGGCTCTAATCCAAGTCCAATTGATCTCAAACTACTCTCCTTGGACTTTAAACAAGAAGTGCGTAGTCCAAGAAGATTAGAAATTAAGCGTAATCCCTAATAGGTACATGATGTAAACATGTTTACACTACATAAGATGTCTATTTATACATGTTCTTAAGCATAGAATTGCATTGCATACTATAAATATTGCATAGCATACATCATCTTGCATTTAGATTAGTTTGAATAAAATTGAGGTTAACTATCTCCTTTTATGTTCAGGGACAGGGCAAAATTTTTATTGGGGCCTCAGATTAAACATCCAACTGTACAAATTTGATCAGGGCGACGATTGGAATTCAATGACTCCAAGATTGCCCTAATCAAACATCTGTAGCATCAAATAGAGATCGGGGAACCCTAGAAGATCAAGGGCCAAGATGGTATGAATCCACACTTCAAATGACAAATCTGACCGCACAGATGGATTCAGATCAACGATCGCAGCTTAACGACGTGAAAATCGACTCAATCCGACAACCGTGGCACCATCTACATCATTTAGAAGATGGACGGCCAAGATGGCACCACGTGGCTCCATCTCAGCCACCCAACCAGTAGCTACACCCACCGCAACCTCTCTTCTTCGACGATTCTCTGTCGTTGGATGTGCATCCAACGGCTGTGGATGCGCACTCATGATTTGTAAGCGCGACACAAATGCGCTTGTAGCACGTTGGTCGAATGCGCTTTCGCGAAGGGAGGACGCACGTTCGAGTCGTGAGGAGCACGAGCTGAGGTGCGGCGAGCGAGCATGCTTGAGAGCACGATCGTGATCGAGCGGCTGCGTGCGGTCGATAGCATTCACACGCAATCATACGAGTGGTGAAGAGGCTAGATCGAACGCGCGAGCGCGAGTTGAGGCGCGGCGAGGAGTGCTCTCAACCGTTCGATCTAAAGATCGAATGGCCGAGATTTAAAGAACATGGAAAGGCGTTGAGCGCAGGGAGGTGAGCGAGCGCACACACACCGCCCCACTACGCCCACATTCAAACCTTTAGCGACGGTTTTATCCGTCGCTAAAGGTCCAGAATTAATGTTTTTCAAATTAAAAAGATCTAATTGCCCTCACTCTTTGCAACTATAAAAGGAGACCCCCTCCATACGAAATATCCATCCCTTCTTTCTCTTCTCTCCCTCTCCAAAGATCAAGAGAAGCTTGTCCCACACTTGGGATGTTTCTCAAGAGATAAAGTCAAAATTTCGTCCCCCTTTTGAAAGTGGATCCCGCGACGATGACGACGTGTTGCCCTGTTCCCGTTCTTCCCGCTTTGTCCTGCTCCGTTTCCCATCTGCCAGGCGTCGTCCCATCCGGCTCGTCCTTCAAGCGACCGTGAGGAGGATAATTCTCTCTCCATTCTTTTTAATACTTTCTAGAGTAGATTTACTGCTTTCTAGTGTAATCATTTTCTACTTTCTAGTCGTAATGTTTAGTGTAACGAACAATCTCTTTGATAATGAATTCAATGCTCATTCTACATCTCTTTTCGATTTTTGTTTGTAATATTCTCTCTCTCATTCTCTCTCTCTTCTATTTATTGTAAATAGATAGATAGTTTCTAATCAATTATTCTGCTTCGTGACAAATAAAACAAACGCGTAGTTTTAATCAAATGTCCGCCTCCCTTAGTTCTACCCAGGATTTCTATTCCGGTATAAATTTTATTTGTTGAAGATGAGTTCTTCGCTTTCAAACTACGACGACAGGTTTTCCAAAACCAAATACGTTAGTGTAGCAATTCGTAGCTTCAACATTTTGGCACCGTTGCCGGGGAGGCAATGCTCTTTGATTTTTTTCGCGTTTTCCAACTTGAGAATCATTTACCTCACCTCTCTCCTTTCTTATTGTGATTGCATGTACTCTTTTGAGATGAGAAAAAGAAGTAGAATGGAGCAAAGTGCAGTTGAAGGTTCTGTAAGTTATCCCCCACCTCCCACCCATTAGTTTTCATTTCACCACATAATAACACAAACATCAATTAACCTAGGTGTTCTTATAAACTCTAAGGTTAGTTTTGTTTGTTTGTTTAATACCCACACCCGCCTCAACCTCCACATTTTAAAAAAAAAATGTCACAGAGGTACACAACCTCATCTGATTTTCAAACTCAACCGGTAAACCGATCTTTGGAACCGATACACACGTCCAAACACATAATTGAGTAGAGATCAGATTAGGTAATCATTTGTGTGCCTAATTAAGTGGTGCATGCAACAAGCCAATTGTTTGAGTTGATTAGGCCACACCACTTCAATTAAAATCAACTCATCAATTACCTGCTGCATAGGTTCAACTCTTAGGGATTTACCAGGCATGATAAGTCCATTTCAATGGACTAATATTACGCCTAAGTAATTTTAATTATATCTTTTAGGTTTGCTAATAACTACATTAAGTTGTAGAATATTTGCATACATCATGATTTAGGTTCACATCCATTCTATAACTTAATATGTAATGATTTTATTATTTTTATGTGCAGGAATGATATTTGGCAAAAGCATAAGGAGGGGAGGGTAAATTACCCTTTTAAACAACCGGCGGCTATTCTTTTCCCCATCCTCCGGCCACCCTCAACAGCCGCTGGCCTCAATAACACCTCCCCAACAATCTCCTACCAAAATTAGAAAAGGGATTTGAAAATCCCTTAATTGGCGCATGCGGAGAGAGAGAGGAGTTAAAAGAGAGGAGGCGAAGAAAGGACAATATCCATCTTCCCCCTTGCGGGGAACAACTCCAGCATGCACTGTGGACCAGGATCCCCTTCCCTTCAACGCTGCAGGTGCTCACACCACCTAGCCTGCCCCTACAGGCACCGCACCTTCATCACCATCGCACGCCTGCAGCCGCGCCCTAACAAGCCTCTCCACAGCCTGCACCGCAACCGGGAACCTCATCCTCCACCACCTTCAGCCACACCACCAGGTGCCTGCTCCACCTTGCGCGCCATCTGCAGTGTGCCCCCTCTCCAGCAGGCGCGTCCTCGTCCACTGGCGCCCGCTCATGCACCTGCACCCCCAGCCTGCGAGCACCGCACAACACCTCCCTTCCCCAAGCGCACCCCTCTGCTGACCCACCTCGCCCATCCAGCGCTCCCTCCAACCGTTCCTGAAGGCGCTGTGCGTCTCCACCTCTGCAGGCGCGTGCCCTACTCCTCCGCGTGCCAAGCTCCACCCTGTTCCAGCGCCTCCCCGTAGGCACGCCCCCTACTGCAGGCGCACACCGTCCAGCACCTTCAACCCTCTGCAGTGCCTCCCTGTAGCGGTCGCTCGCGCACCCCCACAGGTGCACACATCTCCGCTTCACCCAGCGCCTGCAGCGTCTCACCTCCACGCGTGCCTACGAACTCTGCAGAGTGCCCGCACGCCAAGCCTTCTTGTCTCCACGCATCTGCAACACGCACGGCAGCAGCAGCCGCTCCATTGCCATTCTTCCTCTCCATCAGCCGGCCACCTTCGGTCATCTCCGTCGATGCCACAACCTCCATCGAATCGGCCTCATCCTCGCCAACCACCCTTGCTTGTGAAAGCCCACCGGTGCTCTCTCTCTCTCGCGAGGAGAAGAGAGAGCAAATGCTCTGTTTTGAGGGAGATTAAAAATTATATTCACTGCCATTTCCACTAGAATTTTATTTGTGATTTATTATTATTTTATTGTGGTAAAATTGCGCATGCACACTCATGCTTTTTGATAATTGCACATTATTGATATTCACCTATTTTAATATTGGTTTTGGGCTTAACCTGTGCACTAATTTTCTCTAGCATATGTCAATTGAAAATTACATAAAATCATTATATATTTATTGAAGATTTCAATGAGAAAAAATTACACATATACCCTTATCTTTTTGAGTTATTTTGAATCTACTTTCCATCGTATTTTATGTCGGATTTGAATAAGGATTTCGCGCTTAACCGAGAGAATATAAAATAATTGAGAGTTTATTGCATAATTGCCTCCTTGTGGACACGACCTGCTCTTCTGTGAGTGGTTATTTTTATTGTTGATTAGTCGATTTTTCCACCACTTAAATACTACAACGCAAAGCAGAAAATCGACTCGTTAAGGCACTCCACATTCTTTTATGTTTTAAAGGAAAACATCTTCGCCTGTTCTTTCAAAACTTGGTGTGCCAGCAAAACTTGTTTGAAAATACCTAAAGTTGAATCCTAAAAGCTACTAAGCAAGATTTGAACCTTAAAATTCACCGCATAAAAAATAATCTTGCTTGAAAACCACTGGTTGTGCACGCACACACACATCAATCAATCATTAAGGGTACAACCCAAATAAAGGGCCCATCACATTCCAAAGCACATTCAAACCTAGCCCTAAATAAAATAGAGTAGACATTGGCCTTAAGGATTCAACTCGCTCTTCGGAGCCCAAAACGAGATTATTTTCGATTAGTCTGTTTCTACTGTTCAATCTGATGTCTAGCTAGGGGAGCAAAATCAAACGATCACGGTTGGGGGGTGCACTAGGAACCGGAGGCGCAAGCCAAAGGAAGAACCTTCTCCCCAGTCCCTCCTTCTAATTGGTTGGATTGAACAAACAGAAGTAGATCAAATTGTTTCTCTATCTCAAGATGGGTTTTGGGAGTCTGTAGGTCTTTAGGCTAGCCCACTTAAGGATAGGTTTGATTGCTTGTATTGCAGGTCACCTTTCTACCTCCCGTCTCTCATGAATCCTTCCACATATTACACGCATTCCCGCTCTTTCCCTCCTATATTGAATTATCCTCAACATGACGATTATCGCAACTCGTACTGTAATCAACCATCAGTTAGTTGTGATAACTCGGATTGGGGATACAGTTCTGGACCTCCGTGTTTAGGGTCTAACCCTGAACACTATGATTGTGATTTCTACCCTTCTTAGAGCCACATCGATTATAGACCATCAACCTTTCATGAACAACCTAATACGATCTACAATCAAGAATGATACACTGATCCTTACCCATCCTCTGATTACACTGCCTTTAGGTCATCACCACCTTTTGAATAATCCGAAATGACCTATTATCAGGAAGGGTATAACGAATCTCAATTCGTTAACTCCTCTGCACTGATCCCAAACCCGCCCAACCCTGAACCAACTCATTTGGTTCAGGTTAACCAGGTTCGAGATAAGGTTTTGGCTAATTTGAGGAATACAATTCAATCTTTAGAAGTTCATCCAATACCTTCCATTGAAAGATTGGAGCCCCTGATTGAAATGATTGATGATTTAAACAAATATTTGTTGGATTGGCTCCAGAATGTTAAGGATAAGAACTCGGGTGAGTTTCTACTTGGGAAGTTAGCTAAATTGAGGATGATATTTGTGGTTGCTTTAGTTCAATCGTGGGATGATTCCCAGGATGAACCCCTTCAGGAGAGCCAAGGTTAGAACCCTCTCAGACACCTGTCGAGGGGGACACGCGTTACGAGGCTGACCAAATTGAATTAGAGCAACCAATTAAGGATGATCTGATTTCTTCACCTGAGATCCTTGAGCCGGGGCACGAGGAAACACATTTCCCCATGGACCAGAAAATGACAGATGATTTTGGGATGTACATTAATACGGATTTTGATTTCTTTGATTCTGATGGTGAAGATTCAATTTGCGAAGTCTCACGCGAGTTTACAGAACACGATTTCTGTGAGACGATTAGGCCTGAGGAATCTGATAGATAAATTGATAGCCTAATAATTGAGGAAACTGATCTTATTAGGGCTTACATTACGGATCCAGAATTCCATTTTCTGGAGGATTCAATCGAATGCCCTGATTGTCAGTTACACCCCATTGTACTTATCGACGATTCTATTTTTGAGATAACTAAACCCAAGTCAATTCTGATTCAACCACATCTTTTAGACTTGGAAATTTCAGACGGGGTGATTAATATGCAAGGGGTCTCAGAATTTGACATTCTGAATGAGGAGGATAGGAGCTGAGAAATTTTGATTTGGGAAGCAAACTTCGGAAGAAGTAGAAGACCGAGTCTAAGGGTTCCAATCCATCTGAAACCATCAAACCAGGACCCTGACGACATTTGTTCTGAGGATGTCCAACCCAAGCATACATGCATTGATTATCCTTTCGATATCGAATTCTCTATGACCCGACTCTTTGGTCTTGGGTTGCATCCTCATAAAACGTAGACCCGACCCCACTTGCATACTGATTTTAGGTTTTGGGTAATTTTTATCCAGAACCTTAGATATTCTCGATTATGGGGTATGGGTCTGCACCACAATCTGGTCCACATCTGTGGACATCTGCTAGCAGATCAAAGGTTTCATCTTTTTATTCTGATTCTGATCTGCACCTGTGAATTCTTTATTTCTCTTCTTTCTATAGTGTGCCTAGCTGAAGGCACTAAATTCAGCACATATGCAGTTTTTGTTTATCTCAGAGCGGACCAGACATTCATGCAATTTAGGTGCTTTCTACTCTATTCCACTTTATTTTATGTCTTTTTAATACAATGAGGACATTGCATTAGATAGGCATGGGGGGCGGATATTCATCTCTGAATTTATTTGTCAGCTCCGTAGATTTGTTTTATTTTCTTTTATTTATATTTAAAAAAATTATGGAATTAGGAAAAAGAACTTGGGTTTAAGAAATTTTCAATCTTAGGAAATATTACATTAGGATCTGAACACAAAGACCCTTCAGGTCTTCAAACTTAATCAGCCTGTGTATCCATTAAAATGTGGATTTATTTTTCGAGTCCTCGCCAACCTGAATTCTATTTTAATCTAAGTAAATAAGTTTGGGTGATAAGTACACGACTTATCAACCCACCCTCTGATTTGAGGGAACTTTCAGTCTAAAGCATCGACACACTTTCTTTTCACTGACTCGTTAATCGGCGATTCTAACGGAAATTGGGTAGCTAATGAACCTTCTAGGGTGATATGGTTGGCAAGTTATCATTGGTAATAGCCCATAGGTAGGTTGTCCAAAGCCTAGTCACTGGACCCTTCTCTTTTTGCTACCTTTAGGTAAATCTTAGACCAGAGAAGCCACCTACTTAAAAAAAAAAGAGAAAAAGAAAGTCAAAAAGAAAAGAAAAAAAAAGAAAAGGAGAAAAGAAAAATAAAATAAAAGAAATAAGCTACACTTCACCGCATGAGTATGGCTGGCAAGTTGTCGATAGTAGCAGCTCATCGACCGGTTGTCCAGAACCTAGCTCAATAAATGCATTGAAAATTCCCAAAACACTTGGGAAGAAGCGAAGTAGAATAAACTGGGGAGATATACACTGGATTCACCCTTGTGTTGACCCCATAAAAATAAAAGCAGGGAGAAAGCTACCGGTCGTAAAGATACACCTTTAGGTAGAATTCTCTTTTGAAGGTCACCTAGAAGCGTAGAAATCCGAAGTCTGTTTTAACTGCCAATCAACGAGTCTATCACATTCACAATAAGATGCTTAGAACTTAGGGTTCTCATTAAATCTTGGGTGAGTTGAATGGCCGTAGAAAGCCACTCTTAAACATTAAAACTCAAAAATCCAAAAAAATTAGAAAGAGAAAAAGAAATTTTTTTTTAAATAAGGCGAGGGCTTGAGGTGGTCTGCATTTTGGCAGATACCCAGGCACTGTTGTGTCTTTGAAAGTTCAAAACCTAAGTAAATGTTTTCCTAATGATTGAAAATAACTCATGCCCAAATAATCCAACCTGATTCTTTTATAAATAGCATATTATTTTTGCTAGGGACTAGCAAAAGATAGGCATGAGGGTGTGATGTAAACATGTTTACACCACATAAGATGTCTATTTATGCATGTTCTTAAGCATAGAATTGCATTGGATACTATAAATATTGTATAGCATGAATCATCTTGCATTTAGATTAGTTTGAATAAAATGGAGGTTAATTGTCTCCTTTTATGTTCAGAGATAGGGAAAATTTTTATCGGGGCTCGGATCAAAGATCCAACTATACAGATTTGATCAGGGCAACGATTGGAGTTCAACGACTCCAAGATTTCCCTAATCAGACATTTGTAGTATCGATAGAGATCGGGGAACCCTGGAAGATCAAGGGCCAAGATGGTGTGAATCCTCACTTCAAATGACAAATCCGACTACACGGATGGATTCGGATCGACGATCGCAGCCTAACGGCATGAAAATCGACTCAATCTGACAACCGTGGCACCATCTACATCGTCCAGAAGATGGACGGCAAGATGGTGCCACGTGGTGCCATCTCAGCCATCCAACTGGCCACTACACCCGCCACAACCTCTCTTCTTCGACAATTCTCAGTCGTTGGATGCGCATCCAATGGTTGTGGATGCGTGCACACGATTTGTAGGTGCGACACAAACGTGCTTGTAGCGCGTTGGTTGAACGCGCTTTCGCCAAGGGAGGACGCGCATTCGAGTTGCGAGGAGCACGAGCTGAGGCGCAGCGAGTGGGCACAATTAAGCGCACGATCGCGATCGAGCGACTGCGCGCGCTCGATAGCGTTCACGCGTAATCAGACGTGCGGTGAAGACGCTGGATCGCACGTGCGAGTGCAAGCTGAGGTGCGACAAGGAGTGCTCTCAGCCGTTTGATCTCATGATCGAACGACCGAGATTTAAAGAACATGGAAAGGCGTTGAGCGTGGGGAGGTGAGCGGGCGCACGCTCCGCCCCACTACGCCCATGTTCAATTCTTTAGCGACGGTTTTATTCATCACTAAAGGTCCAGAATTAATGTTTTTCAAATTGAAAAGACCAAATTTCCCTTACTCTTTGCAACTTTAAAAGGAGACCCCCTCCGTACGAAATATCCATCCCTTTCTCTTCTCTCCCTCTCCAAAGCTCAAGAGAAGCTTGTCCCACACCCGGGATGCTTCTCAAGAGATAAAGTCAAAATTTCGTCCCCCTTTTGAAAGTGGATCCCGCGACGACGATAACGTGCTGCCCTGTTCCCGTTCTTCCCGCTTTGTTCTCCTTTGTCTTGCTCCGTTCCCCATCTTCCAGGTGTCTTCCCGTCCAGCTCGTCCTCCAAGCAACTGTCTAGGAGGATAATTCTCTCTCCATTTTTTTTAATGCTTTTTATAGTAGATTTACTACTTTCTAGTGTAATCATTTTCTGCTTTCTAGTCGTAATGTTTAGTGTAACGAACAATCTCTTTGATAATGAATTCCATGTTCATTCTACATCTCTTTTTGGTTTTTGTTTGCAATATTCTCTCTCTCATTCTCTCTCTCTCTTCTATTTATTGTAAATAGATAAATAGTTTCTAATCAATTATTCTACTTTGTGACAAATAAAAGAAATGTGTAGTTTAATCAAACGTTCGCCTCCCTGAGTTCGACCTGGGATTTCTATTCCGGTATAAATTTTATTTGTTGAACACGAGTTCTTCGCTTTCAAACTACGACGACAGGTTTTCCAAAACCAAATACATTAGCGTAGCAATTTGTAGCTTCAACAATACAAGAATTTTGGGTAGGGAATTCTAAACAGAATTGCCTTCAAGCTTCAATAAGATGAGAAAATTTTTCACAAATCAGGAAACTTGCCTTTTTAAATGACAATTTGCTATAAAAATGAGGCATGTTTTCCTAATTGATTGTTTCCTATTTTTATCTTCCCAAGATTAGGAGGTTGCTTAGGGAAGAATAGAAAAGTTACCTGCCCTAAAGTGGTTGATTTGCGTGGAAGATCTCCTCGTGAAGCACCTCGCAAAATCACAATAAAGCAAAGAAGGCAAGTTAATGCTCAAATAATACAAGAATAGCGGTGAATTGCGCGTTGCTCCCCGCAATGGTGCCAAAATGTTGCACACATGAAATCGGTGTTTAAGATTGATACGTTGTAGTACAGACCAAAATCGCTTGTCAAAAAATATAATTTATTACTCAAATTTAAGTCTGAAGTCGAACACAGGGAGCAAGTGTTGCATTCACACACTAATCTTAATCAAAATATAAATGAGCACAATAATTAAGCCGATAATGATTTGCAATGAACACTAATTACTCAAAATTGATCATCAATATAGAATATTAGTATATGAAGAGTTTGTCATGGCAAAAAGAATGGAAATATCCCAAAAAGGGGTGATTTAAATCACCTTTTAGATCCACATTTAAACATGCATCTTCACCATAGTACTTAAATTATTGAATAGTAATTCGAATAATGCCACAGTGTTCAGATGCTATAGTGCAAAGGCACTATTCATCTTCTTCATCTCTTCTTCTTCTTCTTCCTTCTTCTTCTCTGTACGAGCCCTTCCTCTTGTGTTCTTCTTCTCTCTTTGTCCTTTGTCCTTCTCTTCTTCTTCTTTCTTTTCTTAGCTTTCTCTACTCCTTCTTTCTTACCTCTTCATACACAAGTGAGGAGCTCTCGGCTTTTGGCTAAGTGTTGGAAGGTTTCAGGAGCAAAACCTACCCTCCCCTGCTCTCTCTCTCTTTCTCTCTTCCTCCTTTTCTCTTTCATTGAAACCAGATAATCGGATCGGGTATTCGGGTCAAGTGCTTACCCAGGTCCAGGGCTGCGGGTGTGGGTCAAAGCCGAGGAGTGAGATGGGCTTAGCCAGGTCGGGTCGGTGAAGGTGTGAGGGGACCTCATCCCCAAGTGTCTGAGATGATAAGCCTGAGACACAAATTCAACTTATGCATAGCCAACGCCTCTTCCACGAACGATGTGGGACTAATTGTCCCTCTCCCTTCGCGTATGCCTATAGGTGAAGTCGAGCTAATTGGCGTAGATGTTGGCGGTGAAGTCCTCAATTGAGGACCTGGATGTGAACCTGGGATGCAGCCGCACGACCTGGAGGTGTAACCTGGGGTGTGCATGACCTTGAGCTCGAAGACCGTGGTGGTGGTAATGGCGGCGACAGTGGAACGACGGTGGAACCTGAAACTCACACAAATGGCCTCACAACCCAATTAAAATACCTCAAAAGCTTCGTCGTGGTGTGGTGAGTGTGGTGGTGGTGGATTCGTGGGTTGTAGAGGTCAGTGGTGGTCGGATGGAGTCGAGAATAGTGTGCGTGTGGTGGGTTGGTCAATGGAGGGTTTGGGTGACCAATAGGGTGGAATAGGTTAGGGCTTTTGTGCAGGTGGATGAGGCAGAGCTTGTGGAGTAGGTGGCTAGGTGGTTGGTGGCTTGTGGTGTGCTCGCGACCTCGCCGGAGCTTTGTTGAAGCGAAGGAAGATGGAGGGGGAGGTCGGTGATTGTGGGTTGAATCGAGAGTTTAGAGAAAGGAAAAGAATGTAGAGGGGAAGATGAATCTAAGGGACCTAAAATTATGGAAGAAATGAGGGAGATTCCCATGCCAATGTGATTGCCATACGTGAGGAAGGTGAACCCTCTGTGAGGGAGACGGCAGCGAAGAGAGAGGGAGAATGCTCTCATCGTGGCTGGCAAGATGTGGAGGAAGATGGAGAAGGTCCCTGCACTTCCAATTTGGTCATTGGAAGCGTGGAGGAAGGAGGTCAAGAAGGTCCGTCGGAGCATAGGTCGAAGGAGGCCGGAGATAGGGATTTAAAGAGGTTTTCAGCTCAAAACCTAGCTAAGGATGTATGGTTTAAATTGGAAGTCCTTTTATAGGGCTCAAGGAGGCCTTCCAAGCTTGGAAGCTTCCAAGTTTCGAAATCTATGGAGACCAAATCCTTTCAAAGGTTTGCATGAGAGATTGGGCGAGATCTGGAGACTTAAACAAGGCTGAAAAGGAAGAGAATTGCTTGATGAATCTCCCTTTCAATTTTGAGAGGGATTCGTCAAATAATCAACAAGTTCTTGCCAAATGAAACTTGCCGGATAGGATTCCTTCACGAAAATGATGGAAGGACCTTTATGCAAAGAGTGACGACAAAGATAGGGGCTTTTTGAAAAGAATTTGAAAGTTAGGGGCGTGTGTGTGAAATAAAAGACTTAGACTAGACCAAAATGCAAACTAGGTCAAGATGATCTCTAATTAGGCTCAAATTTTGGTACAAACCTAATTTGGACCCAGGGATTCTGATAGTGAAGTCAGATTTAGGTTTTGATCAAGTTTGATTGGTTAAATTGCATAGAAACCTAAATTAGGGTATCTACTATCTGAGACTCTATTTAGGTCAAAATGGATTCAAATGTCAAATCAAGGATGCTAAACACAAGAGAATATTTTTCTATGATTTTTAAGGGTTTAGATGAATTTTATCCTAACCATAACCTCAGTTAATTAAGCAGGTCTGTTTTTAGGATTTCAGATGTCTATTAATTCTTGAAATACGTGAAAACCTATTTCTGTCTAGATAAACCCAGTTATTAAACATTTATAACCATTTGACCTTTGATCAACCCCTAAGAAACCCCATGGTTATTATGTATTAATGATAAGATGGTAAACTTGTAGTTTTAAACCCTAGTTTCTTATTATTCTCTTAGAAAGGATGTGCAATGAATTATTGTCTTCTGACGGTTATGTAGAATCATTTAATGATAGAATATGACTAAATAAAGCTACATATGGCTGATGATGATGTTACCATCAACGGCCAAAGACCTGATCAAGAGAAAAGTATGGCAATTGCGCAACTAATGCAAACAAGGAAAAGATAGAAAATTGGTGACTGAGTTCCACCTTAATGATGTATCTCTTAGGTGAGGATATAACCCTCCACTATTCACTATGAGTGTATACTTTTATTCTCTAGAGCATAATACAAGTGATTACCCTTTACTTCAGTACATGAGCCCTCTTTTATAGGGGATTTAAATTGTAATTAAGGCTAACAATAATTACTTGTTCCTTAGGGAGCGTAATTGATTTATGTGCCTCTTTGCCTTTTGAGTTATTGCCTCATTCCTTACGTTGTTGTTTTTCCTTCCCACTTAGCACCTTTTGCCTCAGCTTGACGATGAGTGAGCCATCCTTGCTCCTTTTGGAGAACATTTACTGCCCGAGTATTAGGCAGATGAGGCAAGTGTGTTGGTTCGATCAGTTCTGGTAGGCGAACAATCTAGGTGGAAAGGTGGGTAGGCTACCTCGTGTGCCTTAGATGAGCGAGTAGTCAGCTGGTTTTAGGTGCACTACGCGGTTCGCTCGAGGTGATGGCGAGATGTTCGTGGCAAGCGCTGCTAGCTTTCCTCATTTTGTGAGTGGGTTGGCTCCCTCCTCAGCCCAGTTGGAGCTTTCCTGTGCTTCCTAGGCCACTTATGATGGCCTTTACTTTTCTTTCCTCATAAAGTAGATATTTAGAAAAGCAAAGAAAAGAGAAATTCAATGTATTGAGAAGTGGCTCTATTCATATGGGAACGAGATTATGATAAATTAACCAAATGAAAGGTTGTTATTTATGACTAATAAAAACTTTTACAATCCAAATGTTAGCATGAGGGGGGGATGCAAGGGGGGGAAGTTGAATTGTGCACAAAAAAAAGAATTAATAAACCAATCGCATAAAGAACAAAAGATTTAGATAGGAAAACCCTTTCGAGATAGAACCTCTACCAAGACCTCTTGATCTAGAATTTTGTCCCCAATAAATGGGAAATCACTAACAACACCACAGAACAAATGGAGCGTAGCGTCCTCAATACAAGACACCTTTCCAGGACAACCCTAAGGAAAGTTTTGTCCTTTTCACAAGAGAGAACAAGAAATACACAAAAAAAGAAAAACAAGTACAAGAAATAAACTTAAAAGCCTTGAGAGTAACATCTCAGAAATCAAGGTTCCGAGTCATTTCAGAGTGGTTCGAATCACTTTAAACCCACAGACACGATGATGGTTCGATGCAAGTACAAGCAACTCTTAAAAGAAGCCAAAAACGTGTATTTTAGGTCAACCCCTAGTCAAATCTCATCAAAAGTAATTGCATCACCATCATTCACTATATCTAACCTAATTTGGCTATGTTCTAAGGTTAAATTCACCTAATTAACACATTGAAGGGTATAACTCAATCAGGGCGGAAGAGAGAGAAATTGATAAAAATTAGAGATAATTTTGTAATTTTCACGAACAATTATAAATGCAGAATAGCTGGAGGGTGAACTATGGCTAAATCAATGGTCAATTGAGCTTAATTGTCTTAAAAGTGGGTTGGTATTAAATAATTTAAAATTTACATTCAATTTGAATGTTAATCCTTAATCAAATTGGCAAATTTCTAACCCGCTTTAATTAAAATAGTTTTAATGGAAATAAATGTGATCTAAACCTTCTAAAAATCAATTAAAAATATTTTATAAGGTTTGGCATAGTCACTTTTGTTGGTGCTAAAGAACCACGATCGTTTATTTTGATAATAACAAAACACTTGTTATTTAACATTTGCTTTTAAGTCCTAATTTTCAGGTCAAATTACAAATGGAGACAAGTGTAGAGACGGAGTTTGAGCTTCCATCCATGGCAGATTGGACAAGCTTGACGGAGAAGAAGGAACTTCGCGAGGAGCGAAAGCGTGAAGTCAGAAGAATAGGATAGATGTCTTTTCTATCTTGTACTTTGTATCTCTTTGTTATTTGCTCTTTTATTTCTTAGATTAGTTGTTAAAGAGCCCAAAGTAACAATATAGTAGTCCTAGGTACACTTGCACAACCCTAGGATACTTAGGCTTTTCATAGAGAACTTAGAAATCCAAGATAGGCATCAGAAAGCCTGATTAGACGTCCAATCTGGAAATCAGACGTCTGATCTTGACTTTTAAGATGTTTGACTATTGACTCAGACGTCCAATAACTTAGGCTGGACTTAGTAGGTTCTGTTTGTTGAAATCAAACATCTAGACCTTAGTCCAGATGTCTCAGAAGATGTTTGATGGTTGTGCCAGACATCCAATTAGTGGAACATTGTCTAACAAAGTAAACGTTGAGGAAAATGACTTTTAGGCTTTTATCAAACATCCATAGAGGACCCCAGACGTCTGATATGTGACCGTTGAGCCTCGATTGAGCCGAAATCACTTGTGTTGAGGATTATAGCCGTTTAGGCTCTTGGGAATCCACTCCTACACTGAATTAGGTTTCCAAATGTCTAGACCTAGTGTCAGATGTCCTATATGTCATCTGATGGTTTTACACTAGAACCCTGTTTAGGTCTGAACCAAGTCAGTAAGGGAACTCGTCTAGAATTAGATGTCTGACTTAGTTCCCAAATGTCTTAAGAATGACTTCTAGATGTCTGATCTTTTTACCAGACGTCTGATGACCCTGTCAGAATCATTATGGTTCTGCTTGCCTTGCCTTAGGATGAACTCCAACGGCTACCTAAGGCTTCTAAGGCCTTCCAAAGCCTTCTTAGGCCACCTATAAATAGAGGAGTAACCCTCCCTTGTTTAGACACACTGTTCACGGGCGTTTCGTGCGGATTTAAAGCGTATTATGTTGTGGTATAACCGACAAAACGTTTGAACAAATACAAAGTTTTTATTACTCGAAGACCGGAGTATCCGAGGTCGAACACAGGGAGCAAATGGAACTTACCACTAAATCAAAATGTAATTGAACACTCTAATTTACTCAAAATATCAATTCAGGTATGAATGTATGCGATTAAAAGGAGTTAGGGCAAAAAAATATGAAATTGGACGTCTGATCACCAGATCAGACGTCTTAAAAGCATTTCTCCTTTTCTTCTTGATTATTCTTCTTCTTCTGCTGCAGTTTTTGCTCTTTCTTTTCTTCTTCTGATCTCTGCAAAGTCTTCACTTGGCTTCTCTGTGCCTTTGCTTCTGGCTTGCTCTTTCCTTTCTTCTCCTGCGAAGGCTTCTTTCTTGCTTTTTCTTCTCTGCCTTGTTTCTTCCTCTTCTATTCTTCTCTGCCGTTCCTTCTTCTTTCTTTCTTTTCCTTCTCGCGGCCAAGTCCTTCTCCTCCTGCGTTCAGCCTGCCTGCACAGGAGCAAAACCTAACCCTTCTCCCTCTACCCGCGCATCTCTCTCTCAAGCAATTCACTCAAACCGCTCTCCCAAAGCCACAGCCATAATCGGGTCGGATCGTACCCGGGACCAGGCGCACCTGCAGGTGTGTGATGCGCGAGGAGTGCGTAGGTCTAGGTCGGGTCGGACTCACCAGATCCGCGTGGTCAGGCCGCGGACGAGGCGGGTGTGGGGTCAGTGAGGGACCTCACCCCTGTGCTTACTGAGGCGATAAGAGTAAAACGCAAAAACAACTTATACGGTACCTGAGGGTTGCAATCCCACGATGTGGGACTATCTGGTCTCGCCTTCACGCGCGCCTGCAGAAGCCTCGTCGTGAGATTGCCCCGCAGCTGCTGGCTCTGCTAGCGCTCCTTGGCTGGACTCGTTCACCTCGCGACACTCGCGCTAGTATGCAGCACCTGTAGTCTGGAAGACTGGGTGCCTGGAGCTTTGTGGGAGCTTCATCAGAGGTCGTCCATGGCGGCAGCGGCTCGAACCCTGTCATACACAAAACGCACCTCTCGGCCCAATCAGAATAGCTAGAGACCTTCGCCGTGGCACGGCGAAGGCGGTGGGCAGTGCTGCAGGCCGCAGGTCGGCCTAGGCGTGCGTGCCTAGGTCAACCTGTGGCCGGAGATGGTGGGTTGGTCGGGGGGTGATTGTGGAGGGCTGGAGTGGCAGTGGTAGGGTGGAGTGTGTTCCTGGAGGTGAGGCAGAGCTTTCGAGGTGGTTGGCGAGCCATGTGGAGGGCTGGAGTGGTGTGGGCGGCTCGCCGGAGTGCGGTCGGAGGTGAAGACGATGGAGGTGGTTAGCGTCTGTCGAGGGTCGATCAAGGGAGATAACAGGGGGAAAAGAGAGAGGAGAGGATGGAGAGGAGTTCTAACCTAACTGTAAGGACGAAAGGGGACGGAGGGCGAACAGCAGTACCTGCTGTCGCCGGAGAAGATGACGCCCAGTGGGGGAGGACGACGGCGACGACGGGGCTGAGGCGGCGTGCGCTGATACTGCGCGACGCGGAGGAAGGTCAGGAAGTTAACTCTGCCACTGGTTTTGTGGCAGAGCGAAGAGGGAGGGGAGGGGGCCTCGCCGGAGCCTGCTGGGAGTTTGGCCGGGCAGGAGGAGAGGAATTGGGGGTGGAACCTCAGCCAAACCAAGCTCCCCCTGAGCGGCCGGGTCCGGGGGGTGTTTTATAGGTGCTGGCCGCTCCTATCAGTGCGTGCAAAACACGCAATTAGGTCAGCCGGCTCGCCGGATTTGGAAGGAAGAAAGATACCCAAATATCTCGTGCGTTCGCATGAGAGATTGGGTTCACGCCAGCGAATTTGATTGGCTTTAGAAGGAAGGGAATTCCTCAGAGAATCTCCCTTCCATTTCTGGGAGAGAATCTCTGAGGGATTAGAGAGCAATCCCTCTCCGAACCTCGTCGGAGCTCGGTTCTGCCCTAGCAATGGCGGCAGGACCGGTTTGCAAAGGAGGCGAAGAACCTAGGGGGTTCTCTGCAACGGTATTCAAAAGATAGGGACCAATTTGTGATTTGGGTGTACTAAATTGCAAAGTAGGTCAAGATGACCTCTCCTTAGGTCCAAATTTTGGTATAAACCTAATTTGGACCTAAGGAATCCAATGGAGAAGTTAGATTTCAGGTTTGACCTCGTTTGACTAGATATTTTGTGTAAAAACCCAAATTAGGTTAATTGAAGAGCTAGGACCCTAATCTAGGTCAAACTAGGTTTCAAAGGCCAAATTAAGTGTTATAAACCCTAGAGTATGTTTTTCCATGATTTGTAGAGGGTTTACTTGCTTTTTGTTCTGACCGGAACCTTGTTAATTTAAACGGGTCTGTTTTAGGGTTACCAAGTGTCTTTTAGTTCTTAGGTTGCACATGAACCTATTTCTGATTGACTCAACCCACTTTTTATCTCATTTAGACCATTTCACCTATGTTTTGCCTCTGAGAAATCCTGTTTATCTACTACAATGGTAAAATTGCAGTTTTAACCTTTATTTCATGTTTTCTTCTCAGAGCACTTGCTCCTTCAGTTAGGCCTTATTCTAGGTTATGTAGGAGCTTTTATCTTCTTTATTGGGTCAAAATGAGCTAGTTATGGCTCATGATGAGGCTCTCATCACACACTAAGCAACACATTTTCTACATCTTTTGTGTCCAAGAGAAGTAGAAGTACTAGCTCTCACAAGCTTTAGTTCTACATCAAGAGAGCATCATCTTTGCTATGCACCTGCTCTCACTTTGCAATTACGACAGCTACATAGCGCCTACACGTGGTTCACGCATCCATGTCAAGCCGACGTACTTTCAGCAAAGGGAAGTAATCTTTACCTATAGTAGCTAAGTTTAGGATTTATACTTTGTGGCTCTATATGATTGTATTGTATTCTATCTTTGTTATTTGGTTGGGTAATCACTTTGCTAATTCCCATCTCCTTCGTGAGACAAAAACCTTCTCATGAAGAGAAGGGGTTTGAGGAACGCTACCCTCGTACTTGTAGCATGGTTGTATTGAGGTTGAGTCACCCTCGTTTTAAGTGACTCGTATTGTGGATTTGATCGATTTTGCCGATTGGAAAATCCTAACTCGAGAGGGTTAGGTGGTGGTTTTTACTCGGTTTGGGTTTCCACCTAAAAATTTCTTATGCATATTGTGTGATTGCTTTTTGTGTGAGATTGTTCATTTTGCTTCCGCACTTTATTTTTATCCCACAAATCTCACCCCCTTCCGTAGGGATCTACAACTTTAATAATCAGAACCTGTTTTAACCTAAAACAGAATCATAGACGGGAATTTGGTATATTTTAGGTTTAAATGTAAATTGACCATGAAAACATCATTAAAACCTGAAATTGAAGTCACCATTAAATTTCTCATATCTAAATTAGGTTACCGCAAAAATTTGGGCTCATTTGGACTTTATCTTGTCTAAGTTTGCAAGTTGGCCCTCAATTCCTTATTTCCTTACAAACAAGCCACTAACTTTTGATTTTCCTTACGAAGACCCCCATCTTCTTCACTTTAAGGTCCCTTGACCTTCACACATCCATGGCGTGTGGGAAGACGAGATTTGATCTCATTTTCCTGCTGACTCCCTCAACCTCTCCCTACTAAACTTGGAGGACCAACTCTCCTCTCCTCCCCGCATCAAACGGAGGTGATTGTCTCACCAACGATTGCTTCTTCACACCGAAATCTACGACCAAACTAACCACGCCTAACTCACATATCTCGGAGCTCTTCTCACGAGCTTCCAAACCTCCTACGCATGGCTATGGGGCTATAAAAATTCTCAAGTCCCTTCCGAGGTTCGCCATATGGAAATCACAAGCGCAACCTTCTTCTCATTCCTCCTACGTGCACTGCCATTGAAGGACCTTGGAGCTTCATCGACCCCTTCATCCGCCGCTCTCTCGTCAAAATTGAGAGAGGGTTTTCGCTCTCCATCCTCGCACGAAGCTTCACGCGAAACTTCACGCAAAGCTTCGGAGCTTCCCGTCTCCTTGTCGGCTCCAATTTCTCATCATCTTCCTCACCGTATCTTCTTTGCTAGGTAGATCCACGCCTCTTCTCATCCAATTACTTTAGGGCTTAGCTTCATCTCAATCCCAATTAGATTTCCAAAGCATTAAAGCTCCATTCATCACCTCCTCTACCTTCCCCGACTACCTACACCATGAACGCCGGCAAGCTTCTTCATGAAGCTCCTACTGCCATCTATTAGCACTATTTTCTTAGGGATTTGCTCTGGCTCGCCATGCCAAAGCTTCTGAGGATCTAACGAGGGTCAAATGACCCATATTCATGTCGATAGGAATCACCAAAGACCTCTCCTCCAACGCCATCACCAGCCGTACTCCGAGCTTCCATCCAACATGACACCACCATCGTCTAGTCAGTCGTGAACTGACGGTCCTCTGCCTTTCATCAGAGCATACCAACTATGCAAACTCAGTTCCGACCACTCGCTGGTGAGCCTCGCCAGAGAAGAAGAGCTGCTGCTCCTTTGAAAAAGGTCCAGGGACCTTTTCGTGAGAAAAGGACCCATCCAAAAGGATTCCTAAGGGCCTAATTGAAAGCTGCAGGGACCTAATTGTGACAGTGCAAGGACAGAATTGAAAAATAGTGTTTATTCTTGATCTAAACTCTGTTCTAAGTAATTCTGATTACAATAACTTGTT
Source organism: Thalassia testudinum (assembly GCA_037157565.1). Classification (NCBI taxonomy): domain Eukaryota; kingdom Viridiplantae; phylum Streptophyta; class Magnoliopsida; order Alismatales; family Hydrocharitaceae; genus Thalassia; species Thalassia testudinum. The sequence continues at coordinate 144,327,737 of JAZHRO010000036.1, forward strand.
AAACATTTTTTTTTTTGAAAAAGAAAGGAAAGCTATCGAATCACGATAGCAATCTGGAGGGGCATTTTATTCATTTAAAAAAGAACAACAAGGGACATAACAAAATAGATCCCCATAAATTTATGAGGGACCAGCACTCATTTACAATTTGCATAACGCACACCAGTCTCTCCTGAAACAACCTCGCATTCCTCGCCCTCCACACACTCCACATTGTCGTCACCATACACACATGTGCTTTGTCACGCACTAGGAAATTCTGCCATAAAGTGTCCCAAGTAGGAAGCAGCTCATGACAAGTTTTTCTCCATATCTCATATGTAATCAAGCATGTGGAAAAAATATGCCCCGAGATGTCTACATGAAGTCCGCATAAGGGACATTCATGTAGGTCAGCCCCCATCCTCCTGTGTCTCAACTTCCCAGTGATCAGGCCCTCCCTTCTACATAACCATATAAAAATTTGGACTTTCAAAGGAACTTTCAGGAGCCAAATTTTTTTTCCAATTGGATCCCCATCCATAGCTCTATTGGACTCCAAAATCCTCTTATAGGCACGTGCCACTGTATAGACACCATTCCATACATAGCTATCCTCCATTCCAACCCTCGATCTAAAGTTTTGAAGATCTGAAATCAATCTCAACATCTCCTCACCTAAATGAGTGCCCTCCCTATTTATTTCTGACCCTGAAATACGCCAGCCATCCTCATGCTCAGACCAGCAGCTGCGTACAACACAGTCCATATCCATAGTAGCCATATACGTTCTCGGATATGCATCTTTCAAGATACCCAGGCAGGACCATTCCTCCTTCCAAAAGCTAAACGCACTGCCATCTCCTAGAACTGGCTGCAGCAGATGCTAGTTAGTCTTCAAGGCCTGAACAATAGAATGCCAGAAGGGGGAAGATTGAGCTGGGCAGAGCCTCTTCAGTGCACTATTGGAGCTGCCATAACTATCTTTGATGATGTCAGACCATACCTTCCCTTTGCCATTAAGGACTTTAATAGCCCACTTGAGTAGCAGCGCCTCATTAAACTCTTCTAAAGCCTTAATACCCAGTCCGCCAAGCTCCTTGGGTAGGCATAAGAGTTCCATTTTAGCGGTTGCATAAACTTTCCTTCATGGCAAGCCCCCTTCCAAAAGAATCGCTTCTGCATCACATCAATACGCTTCCAAATGGACTTGGGGGCCTTAAACATGGAGAAGTGAAAAATTGGACTAGAAGTGATAACAGACTTCAATAGGATGAGTCTCCGACCCTTGGACAAGAATTGACTATTCCAGCTTTCTAACTTCATAGAAATTTTGTCAAAGAGAATATTCCAATCATTCTTCAATAGTTTAGAGCATCTCAATGGCAGCCCCAAATAATTGATTGAAAGTGTGATACGTGGCGTACCCAGAATAGAAGAGATAGCATGTTGTTCCTGATCAACGAGCCCAAAGCAAACTAAAGAGGATTTTTCTCCATTCAACTTTAGACCAGAGATCTCCCCAAAGAGCTTCATCATATGTCCTAAAGCTTGAGCTTCAGATTCAGCCCCTTCCACAAAAAAGATCGTATCATCGGCATATTAGACCACAAGAGCCAAGGATCTCCTCATGGATAAGGAATAGCCCCCTATAATATCGGCTTCAGACAACATGCATGCATATCTAGCATGATTATCGATCACAAGATTGAACACCAAGGGAGCAAGTGGACACCCTTGCCTGACTCCGCACTGCGGTTGTATCCATGCCCCACAAGCCCTGCCATTGACCAGAGGAGTAAAGAAAGTGGTGGTAATGCACCTCTTCATCCATTGAATCCAAGTACGAGGAAAGCCCCTTATTTTAAACACTTTCTGAGTGCATACATCTAATTAACCTAAAATGTCTATTAACGCATGTTCTAGTATCACAATAGCATTATACATTGTAAATAGTGCATAACATGCATAATCATGCATTCAGATCAAGTTATATAAATTGTATAGTAATTGTCTCCTTTTTATGGTCAGGGATAGGGCGACTTTTTATCGGGACCTCGAATCGAAGATCCAACCGTACGGATCTGATCAAGGTGACGATTGGAGTTTAACGACTCTAAGATCACCCTAATCGTACATCTGTAGCACCAGATAGAGATCGAGGAACCTTAAAGAGGAAAGGCCAAGATGGTGTTAATTCGCACCTCAGACGACAAATCCGACCGCACGAATGGGTTTGAATTAACGATCGCAACCTAATAACGTGAAAATCGGTCCAATCCGACACCCATGGCACCATCTATCTACATCACTCAGAAGATGGACGGCCTAGATGGCACAACGTGGCGCCATCATAGCCGCCCAACACCAGCCGCAGCTCTCCTTCTTCACCCACTCGACAAATCTCAACCATTGGATGCCCATCCAACAGCCAAGATTGTGCCCAGCCAATCTGGAAGACCGCCGTGCTCTCTCTCTCTCCTCACCCACGCGATGGATCTAGATCGTTGGATCACCATCCAATGGCCACGGACACTCGCGCCTTAAAACATCCGTGCGACACAAATGCCCACTCAGCGCAGCGGTCGAGCACACTATGTGAGCACACGATGCACATTCAAGGTCGCATTCGCTGCGACCGGGCGTGCAATTAGAGCCACGAGATGAAGATCCAGCGGCGGGGAGCGAGCAATAGCACCCATGCATGATCAGACACGCGGCGCTTACGCATGATCACACGCAGGTGCGCTGCGCGGGCGTAGCCACTTTAAGCTGCCCGATCTCTTGATCGGACAGCTGAGAGCACGCGAACGTGCGTGTGCATTAAAGGGCGCGGAGGTGAGGAGGCGTGCAAGTGGCAAGCACGTCGACCACGTTCAGGCCTTTAGTGACGGATAAATCCATCACTAAAGGTCCTGAATTAATTTTTTTAAGTTGTAATGTCCAAAATGCCCCCACTCCTTACAACTATAAAAGGTGACTCCCTCCATATGGATTTCTCATCCCTTCCTTCTCTTCTCTCCCTCTCCAAAGCTTAAGAGAAGCTTGTCCCACACCAGGGATGCTCCTCAAGAGCTAAAATCAAATTTTCACCCCCATTTAAGAAGTGAATCCCGCAACGACGATGACATGCTGCCTCGTTCCCATTCCTCCTACTTCAACCTCCTTCTTCCCGCTCCATTCCTCGTCTTCCAAGCATTATCTCGTCCAGCTAGTCCTTCAAGCGATCGTTGAGGAGGATAACTTCTCTCTTCCATTCCTTTTTCCTGCTTTCTAGTTGTAATAATTTCTCGCTTTCTAATGTAATCTTTTCTAGCTTTCTTAGTTGTAAAAATATTTTGCAATATCAAGTGAATGTTTCCCTCTCTCTCCCTCTTATTGTTTATATTGATTCCATTTCATTGTGATTATTCTACCTTTTAAACAAAAACACAAAAAAAATATAATTGCGAATTTTGATCGACGTAGCCTCCCTGGTTTCGACCCGGGATTTCTTTACAGATTTTCGGTATAAATTTTATTTGTTGAACCCGAGTTCTTAGCTACTCAAACTACAACGACAGGTTTTCAAAATCAACTCCGATAGCGTAGTCCTCCGACGTTCAACATTTTGGCGCCGTTGCCGGGGAGGCAACGATTTTCCAATCTTCTTTTCGCATTTCACACACTTTACTGTCATCTAACTTTCTTTCTCTCATGGCTATTGTTTTGCAGATACCTCTATCAAGGAATCGTTAAGCGGTAGATCGGAGTAAAGTGCAGTTGAAGACGACTATAAGTGCTCCCCATTCTTCCCCCTCCATAGATTTCGTTCATCACATTAAATTCAAATCCCAATTAAACTAGGTGTTTGCATAAATCCTAGGATTAGTTTGGTTGTTTGGATTCTCACACTCACATTTCGCCCTCACATATAAAAAAACAAAATGATAATTTTGTGGGGTAATTCAACATACACACAACATACACCCACATTCAAGGCACTTAACCTAATTGATTTTCTTCTACTCAACTGGATTCTGATCTATGGAACCGGTACACACAAATCAACACATAAAAGAGTAGAAATCATTCTAGGTTAATCATTTTTGTGTGCCTAACTCAGTGGTGCAATTGTGGCCAATTGTTTGAGTTGTTTAGGCCGCAACACTCAACATAAAATCAACTCACCAAGTAGCTTCCTCTTAGGGTTTTCAATCTAGGTTCATACCAAGCACTCCACTTTATTTTTTATTTTAAAAGGAAAGCAATTTTCACCCGTACTTGAAAACCTGGTTTGCCTCAAACTTGATTGAAATCAACCTAATTCTAAACCCTAAGAGCTACTTAAGCAAGATTTGAACATTAAAATCTACTCATCATAAATAATCTTACTTGAAAATCCTGGTTGTGCACGCACTTACACATACTCAATTGATCATTAAGGGCACAACCCATTTTAAGGGCCCACCACATTCCATAAGCACTACAATCCCAGGCCTCAATAAAATCGAGTAGACGTTGGCCTTAAGGACTGATTCGTTCTTCAGGGCCTAGTCTGAGATTGTTTACGATTAACCCGCTTGTATTGATCAATCTAATGTCTAGCTAGGGGAGTAGCGTCAAACGACCATGGCTGGGGGGTACACTAGGAACCGGAGGCGCAAGTCGAAGGAAGAACCTTGTCCCAAGTCCCTCCTTCTAATTGGTTGGATTGAGCAGACACAAGTTGAGTAAATTATTTATAATCTTAAGGCAGGTTCTGGGAGTCTGTAGATCTTTAGGCTACCCCACTTAAGGACAGGCTTTTTTTTTGTGCTACAGGGTTCTTATCCCCTGTCCTTCTAACCCTTTTCCAAGTTTATGCCGAGAAGGTCATTGAATCCCCGATTGGAAGGACCACTAGAGTATTCTAGGAGGCATAGATTGGATTTTGGCCAAATTGATTCCATGGCCGATCAACAACCTCCTTTTCCCAGGATCCACAGGAGGTATTTCGAAGGCAGTTGGAACAAATGCAGAGAATGCAAGAATGGCTCCAGAGAATGCAGGGTGCTCAGCCCTTGAAGGATTTTTATGATCCTTCAAATTACAGGGAATGTCCTGGCATCCAGATTCCTGCTAGAGACGTAGAAATCAAGCCCTAGGTGTTAAGCCTAATCAAACATTTTCATGGGCTTGGCTTTGACGACCCATTTCAGCACTTGGAGGATTTGACCACTTTGGTCCAGACAACTAAGGCGCGAAACGTGAATGAGGAGCAAATGATCATGTGGCTCTTCCCCCACTCTCTTAGGGATAAAGCCACTCATTGGTGCAAGACTATAGGAATACCAATTGCAACTTGGAATGAGTTGAAATTGGCCTTTCTGAAGAAATTCTTCCCAGTTGTACGTACCAATGCTTTGAGACGGGCAATCACTACCTTCACCCAGCGGCCGGGGGAGCAGTTTCATGTTGCCTGGGAGCGATTCCAGGACTTATTGCGGAGGTGTCCACACCACTAGGTGCCAAAATGGCAACTCATGCAGATTTTCTACCATGGGTTGACTGAGCAACTCAGAAATCACGTGGATGCTTCTTGCGGAGGTAATTTCCTCAACAAAGACGCAAATAGCGTGCACGATTTGTTTGAGGAAATGAGTGAGAATTCAATCAATCATGCCTCCATGGATACTTTTAACCGGTCCCAGTAGCCCAGATCGAATGTTAATGAAGTCCACGACTCTCATTCATTCGATATGGAATTGATTTATAATAAACTTGATAAGGTGGACTTGGTTGCTAAAAGAATGGAGGAGTGGATGGCTAGAAACTCAATGAACAACTCTCGATCCACTTAATCCCAGAATTTGGGATTCCATTCGTCACAAGCTCCTTCTGGATGGGAGTTCGTGAATCAACTTGATGCGGCTCAACCTACGAGCCAGCATTATTCAGAACCCCAGGGGTTCCAAACTGGGGCCTTTGATCCCAGTTTCTCTGATCCTTCCCTTTCTTTCTCTCCATCCTCACTCTATGAGGATGTTTGTGCTGTACAGGAGAATGTTAGATCCAACCCCTACTCCAATGCTTATAATCCGGGTTGGAGAAACCACCCTAACTTCTCCTGGAAAAACCCCAGGCAGTAGACCCAATTTCGACCCAGTAACTATGCTCCGCAATGACCAATGGGTCAAGGTCATGCTTATACTCAGTTGCCCCCGAATCAGGTCAATCAGCCAGTTTGGAATGCCCGCTAACCCGTAGGGCAAGCTGATTTGAACCAACAAATGGTAGAGATGCAAGGATTCATGCTCCAACTCATGCAGCAAATGAAAACCTCGCTGGACAACTTGCAAACCAGGCTCATAGCTAAATCTCGTCAACCCGGATCTCTACCATCTCAACCCGTACCCAACCCGCGAAATATCCTGAATTCGGGCAATCAAGCCCATGGGTACAGAAATCAGAGGGACCCACACGCACATGCTCAGGTGGTTGTGCAGGGTCCTTCCACTTCTTCTTCTGCAAATCAATGATTCCTGGCTAATGAAGCCCCTCCAATCTTTCCTAACCCTCCCCAAGGCCCAAACTCGTATGCATCTGCAAATTCTGTTACCTTGAGGAGTGGTAAACAAACTCAGGATCACAACCACACTGTTTTGATTTACTAAATCCTAAAGAACTTGAGGAGAGAAAGGAGAATTCTAGAGAAGAAATCAAGGCTCAAGAACCTGATTCTAAAGATCTGACTCATGTTCCTTTTCCTGAAGCCTTGATCAGATCAAGGAAGAAGAATTCTGTTGATAGTAATGAGAAGCTTCTGAATATTTTCAAGATTGTCGAGATCAATATCCCACTCCTTGATGCTATAAAACATATACTGGCTTACGTGAGATTTTTAAAGGATTTATGTACACAAAAGCGTAAGTCGAGAGAATCTATTCCGAGGAAGGTGGTACTCTTCGAGCAGGCTAGTTCTATTATCCTGCACCACCTCCCTCAGAAAAAGAGAGATCCAGGTGCTCCTTTGATTTCTTGTGTCATTGGAGATAACACTTTTGATAAAGCACTGCTGGATCTGGGTGCATCCATCAACCTAATTCCAACTTCTCTTTACAAGAAGTTTGGATTAGGTGAACTTAGGCCGACTTCAGTAACATTGTAGTTAGTGGACTGTTCGGTCACAAATCTGCGAGGCGTTATTGAAGATGTTATTGTTAAGGTTAAGGATTTCTATTTTCCAGCATATTTCCTTGTCATTGACATGGATGTACAAGAAAATCTGAGGAACACGCCCATCATTTTGGGGCGTCCGTTTCTGGCTACTGCTAAAGCCAACATTAACTGTGAAAGCAGTAGCATGAAAATCGCCTTTGGGGATCAAAGAATGAAATTGGATATTTTTAAGGTAATTAATAAATTTAGGGATTGTGGATTTATTGAGGAACTTGAGGACGATGATATGAATATTAAGACTTGTATGATGGTTTCTGCATTTGAAAGTTCCTCCTCTGATGATGAATTGGACCCACAATGCTCTATGACAGACTTGCCATCTTCTGAAGAGGTTATTGATTTTGTTCACTCTCAACCTCTTCCTCTTGATGAGTCTTCATCAGCATCTTCCTTACCTTCAATCATCAACCCGCCCCAGCTTGAATTGAAACCATTGCCTGAGAATCTGAAATATCAGTTTTTAGGACCACATAAGATGCTCCCTATGATTATCAGTGCTAAATTAACAAAGGAACAGGAGATTAAGGTCCTGAAGGAACACAAGGAGGCAATTGGTTGGACCATTCATGACCTTAGGGGGATCGAGCCATCTTATTGCAATCACAGAATATTTTTGGAAGATGGATCCTGCCCTTCTCACCAAATGCAGAAGAGATTAAATCCAAATATGTGAGAAGTGATCAGGAAGGAGATTATTAAGTGGCTCAATGCGGGAATCATTTATCCAATCTCTGATAGTCCTTGGGTAAGTCCCATGCAGATTACTGTTGTGACTAATGAGAAAGGAGAATCTGTCACAACTCGTTCAGCTTCCTCTTGGAGGGTTTGTATCGATTACAGGAAGCTAAACACAGCCACGAAAAAGGATCATTTCCTTCTACCTTTCATTGATCAAATCTTAGAAAGATTAGCCGGCCAGAAGTACTTCTGTTTTCTTGATGGCTACTTGGGTTCCAACCAAGTTCCTATCCATCCTGAGGATCAAGAAAAACTACTTTCACCTATCCTTACGGAACCTTCGCTTTCCGTAGGATGACATTCAACTTATGCAATGCACCTGTGACTTTTCAAAGGTGTATGTTGGCCATATTCTCTGACATGGTGGGAGAGTTTATGGAAGTCTTCATGGACAATTTCTCTATTTTTGGAGAATCATTTGACTCTTGTCTAGCTAATCCTGAAATGATTCTTAAATGATGCATCAAAACAAGATTCGTCCTTAGCTGGGAAAAGAGTCATTTCATGACACAAGAAGGCATCGTCTTGGGTCATGTAATCTCTAAATGGGGAATTGAAGTGGATAAAGCTAAGGTTGATGCTATCACTAAACTTCCTCCTCCCACATCTGTTAAACAAATTCAATCATTTCTTAGTCATGTGGGATTCTACAGGAGATTCATCAAGGACTTTTTGAAGGTTGCTCGTCCTCTAAGCAATCTTCTTGCCAAAGAAACACCGTTTGATTTCAACGAATTATGCCGTAAGGCATTTGATTTTCTTAAAATGGCAGTTACTTGTGCTCCGGTGTTGCAACCACCGGTTTGGATAGCCCCCTTTGAGATCATGACCGACGCTTCTGATTACGCGGTCGGGGCTATTTTGGGTCAGAAAGTTGATAGGAAGCCCTCTGTTATCTACTACACTAGTAAAACTCTGGATGAGGCCCAGAGGAATTACACTGTTACTGAGAAGGAATTACTAGCCGTAGTATTTGCTTTGGAGAAATTTAGGGTTTATCTTTTAGGGTCTCACGTCATTATATATACCGATCACTCAACCTTGAGACATCTCTTGGTCAAAAAGGATGCCAAACCCCGACTTATTCGTTGGATTCTTCTGCTTCAAGAATTTGATCTTGAAATCAAGGATAAATCCGAGGTACAGAATGTGGTGGCAGATCATCTGTCATGACTTCTGAGTGATTCTTCTCATCCAGATATTCCGATTGCAGATACTTTTCAAACGAAACCATCCTTACAGTTTCAGGCATCCAAACCCCATGGTTTGCTGACATTGTTAATTATTTGGCCGTTGGTCAAATCCCCTAGGATTGGACCAAGCAACAACAGGATAGACTCAAATCTAAGGCCAAATATTACTTCTGGGAGGACCCTGAACTATAACGCATCGGCTCTGATCATATTATTCGCCGATGTGTTCCGGAGAACGAATTCAACAGTATACTCGAGTTCTGCCATGCATCTACATCTGGTGGACACTTCTTCGGGAAAACGACGGCTGCAAAAATTTTGCAATCTGGATTCTATTGGCTGTCTTTATTCAAGGATGCCTAGGAATTCTCAAGGTCGTGTTCCCGATGCCAAGCACTTGGGAGCATAACTAAGAGAGATATGATGCCCCTAAACCCAATTCTTCCTATCAAAATCTTCGACGTTTGGGGCATCGATTTCATGGGACCCTTCCTCCCTTCATTTATACATCAATACATTCTTGTCGCTGTTGATTACGTGTCCAAATGGATTGAGGCGATTCCCACCTGAACCAATGACCATAAGGTGGTCATCGATTTTGTCAAGAAGAACATCTTCAACAGGTTCTGGAATCCGAGAGCCATCATCAATGATGGTGGCACTCATTTCACTAATGCCCAGTTCCATAATTTGCTGGCTAAATACGGGGTTAATCACCGAATCTCCACACCTTACCATCCCTAGACAAATGGATAGGCCGAGATCTCCAATCGGGAGATCAAGAATATTCTGCAGAAAATGATTAGGCTTGATCACAAAGTCTGGACTCAAAAGCTTGAGGATGCTCTTTGGGCCTACCGTACAATGTATAAAATTCCCATCGGCATGTCTTCATTTCGTCTGGTGTATGGAAAGGCGTGCCATTTACCATAGAAATTGAACACAAGGCATTCTAGGCAATCAAGTAGTGCAATCTAGATTTGAGTTTAGCCGAGAAGACCAGGAAACTCCAACTATCTGAGTTGGAGGAGCTTAGAAATGATGCGTATGAGAATGCCAAGATCTGCAAGACTCGGACCAAAGCTCTACCTGACCAATTAATTTCCCACAAGAGCTTTAAGCCGAACCAGAAGGTCTGGCTATTCGATTCTCGACTTAAGCTTTTCCCGGCAAACTTAAGTCGAAATGGAATGGCCCATTCATTATCGACTAGATTTTTCCAAATGAAGTTGTTCAGATCTCTGACCTGAAAACGGGTAATTCATTCAAAGTCAACGGTCAACGTCTGAAGCCTGTTATTGACCGTACTATTCCAGAACCCGTCTCAGATACGGTTGCTCTAGCCATGTTGTGACTTCTTTGGCTGGACTTCGCCTAACTGACGGCATTAAACTCAGCAGTTGTACAGTCTGACTCAGAGTTGACTCGAGCTTCATATTCAAGTGATATCTTCCGTACTCTACCCTTCCTTTCATGTCTCTTCTTCTCAATGTGGACATTGCATCAGCTAGGCATGGGGGGTGGATTCATTTTTTAATCATTTTGTCAACTCTGTGAAATTCTTGTAAATTCTATTTCTCTTCTTATATATACATAAAAAAAAATGAATTAGGAAAGAAATACTTGGACATTAGGACTTTTCAATCTTAGGAAATATTACAATAGGATCTGAACACTAAGACCCTTCAGGTCTTTAGGCTTAATCAGCCTGGGTATCCACTAAGATGTGGATTTATTTTTTGAGTCATCGCTATCCTGGATTCTATTTTAATTTGATTAAATAAGTTTGGGTGATAAGTACGTGACTTATCAACTCACCCTCTGATTTGAGGGAGTTTTAAGTCTAAGCATCTACACACTATCTTGTCACTGACTCATTGTTCGACGGTTTTAACGGAAATTGGGTAGCTAATGAACCTTCTAGGGTGTTATGGCTGGCAAGTTATCGTGGGCAACAACCCATAGGCAGGTTGTCCAGAGCCCATTCACTGGACCATTCTTTTCTTACTACCTTTAGGTAAATCTTAGACTAGGGAAGCCACCTACTTAAAAAGAAGAAAAAGAAAGTCAAAAAGAAAAAGAAAAAGGTGAAAAGAAAGAAAACAAAAGAAAACAAAAGAAATAAGCCACACTTCGCCGCAAGAGTATGGCTGGCAAGTTGTCGGTGGTAACAGCTCATCAACCGATTGTCTAGAACCCAGCTCAAGAAATGCATTAAAAATTCCCAAACCACTTAGGAAGAAGCAGAGAAGTAGAAAAAGCTGGGGAGATATACACTGGACTCACCCTTGTGTTGACCCCATAAAAATAAAAGTAGGGAGAAAACTACCAATTGTAAAGATACACCTCAGGCGGAACTCTCTTTTTAAGGTCACCTAGAGGCATAGAAACCCGAAGTCTGTTCTAATTGCAGATCAACGAGTCTATCACATTCACAATAAGATGCTTAGAACTTAGGGTTCTCATCAAATCTTGGGTGGGTTGAGTGGCCATAGAAAGTCAATCTTTAACCCTAAACTCAAAAATAATAAAAAAAAAATTAGAAAAGAAGAAAAAGAGAAAAAGAGATTTTTCTTTGAATAAGACGAGGGCTTGAGGCAGTCTGCATTTTGGCAGATACCCGGGCGCTGTTGTGTCTTTGAAAGTTCAAATCCTAAGTAAAAATTTCTTAATATTGAAAATGACTTATGCCCAAGTAATCCAACCTAATTCTTTTATAAATAGCATGCAGTTTTTGCTAGTGACTAGCAAAAGATAGGCATGGGGGTGTGATGTGCATACATCTGATTAACCTAAGATGTCTATTAATGCATATTCTTAGTGTCACAATAGCATCATACATTGTAAATAGTGCATAACATGCAAATCATGTATTCAGATCAAGTTATATAAATTGTATAGTAATTGTCTCCTTTTTATGGTCAGGGACAGGTCGACTTTTTATCGGGACCTCGGATCGAAGATCCAACTGTACGGATCTGATCAAGGCGATGATTGGAGTTTAACGACTCTAAGATCACCCTAATCGGACATCTGTAGCAACAGATAGAGACGAGAAACCTTAAAGAGCAAAGGCCAAGCTTGTGTTAATCCGCACCTCAGACGTTAAATCCGATTGCACGGATGGGTTCGGATCGACGATCGCAGCCTAATAGCATAAAAGTCGATCCAATCCAACACCCATGGCACCATCTACATCACTCAGAAGATGGATGACCTAGATGTCACCACATGGCACCATCATAGCTACCTAACACCGGCCACAACTCTCCTTCACCCGCTCGACAAATCTCAACTGTTGGATGCCCATCCAACGACCGAGATCGCGCCCAACCAATTTGGAAGACCGCCACGCCCTCTCTCTCTCCTCACCTGAGTGATGGATCTAGACCATTGGATCACCATCCAACGGCCACGGATGCTCGCACCTTAAAACATCCGCGTGACACAAACGCCTACTCAGCGTAGTGGTCGAGCACGCTACGCGAGTGCGCGATGCGCGTTTGAGGCCGCATTCGCTGCAAGCAGGCACGCAATCAAAGCCGTGCGATGAAGATCTAGCGGCGAGGAGCGAGCGATAGCGCCCATGCGATCAAACGAGCAGCACTTATGCGTGGTCGCATGCGGGCGTGCGGCGCAGGCATAGCCACTTTAAGCCGTCAGATCTCTTGATCGAATGGCTGAGAGCGTGTGAACGTGCACGTGCGTTGAAGGGTGCAGAGGCAAGGGGGCGTGCGAGCGGCGCGCACGTCGGCCATGTTCAGGCATTTAGTGATAGATAAATCCGTCACTAAAGGTCCTGAATTAATTTTTTCAAGTTGTAATGTCCAAAATGCCCCCACTCCTTACAACTATAAAAGGAGACCCCCTCCATACGGATTTCTCGTCCCTTCCTTCTCTTCTCTCCCTCTCTAAAGCTCAAGAGAAGCTTGTCCCACACCCGAGATGCTCCTCAAGAGCTAAAATCAAATTTTCACCCTTGCTTCGGAAGCGGATCCTACGACAACGACGACGTGCTGCCATGTTCCCGTTCCTCTTTCCTCGACCTCCTTCTTCCCGCTCTATTCCTCGTCTTCCAGGCATTGTCTCGTTCAGCTCGTTCTCCAAGCAATCGTCGAGGAGGATAACTTCTCTCTTCCATTCCTTTTTCCTACTTTCTAGTTGTAATAATTTCTCTCTTTCTAGTGTAATCTTTTCTCGCTTTCTTAGTTGTAAAAACATTTTGCAATATCAAGTGAATGTTTTCCCTCTCTCTCTCTTGTTGTTTATATTGATTCCATTTCATTGTGATTATTCCGCCTTTTAGACAAAAACACAAAAAAAATATAATTGCAAATTTTGATCGGCGTTGCCTCCCTTAGTTCGACCCAGGATTTCTTTACAAGTTTCTTGTATAAATTTTATTTGTTGGACCCAAGTTCTTCGCTACTCGAACTACAACGATAGGTTTTCAAAATCAACTCCGATAGCGTAGTCCTTCAACGTTCAACACTTCCCACAAGTATGGCCAAGCAACCGAATCATAAGCCTTACAGAAGTCCACCTTCCACATGAAGGCTTTACACTTCCTCCTGTGACAGCCACTCACCATCTCCTTGGCCATAATAAAGGACTCCTATAGCAACCTATTAGGAAGAAACGCAGACTAGATTGGATTAATTTGATCATGAAGAACCAACTGCAGTCTATTTGCTAATATTTTGCTTACCACCAAGTAAATGGAATTCGAGAGTCCTATAGGTCTGAAATCAAAGAACCTTTCAACACCTTGCAACTTCGATAGTAGGAAAATGTACAGCCGGTTTATCTTATCAAAACCATAATTCCCTCTCTCGAATTTCCAAATTGGCTCTATCACTTCCTTACCAAGTAAACTCCACATCTCTTTGTAGAAAAATACTTGAACACCATCAGGACCAGGTGATCCTTCACTGTTCAGTTCATTTATAGCATCCACCACTTCTTTTTCAAAGATACTTGCAACCAGCTTGTTAGCTTGCTCATCTGAAATTTGAGGAGCCACATTGGCAGCCATTCTCCACATGCCCCTACTTGCTGCCTGTGAGGTCTCCCTAAAGTACTTAACAGCTTCAGACCTGATTTCTTGCAAGGACACTAATCTCTACCCATCTTTGACAATAGAAGATATCAGATTATGCCTCCTGTGTGAACTTACTGCATGGTGGAAGTATTTGGTGTTGGCATCCCCCTCTTTAAGCCATAGCTACCTTGAACATTCCTGCCAATCCATCTCAAGTTCTAGGTCCTCTTCTAGTATCACCTTCTGCCAAATCCTTCTTGTGTCAAGCTCCTGATCAGATAAAGGGGATGTGGCCTACTTTGTATCTAAACAATGAAGTTCCATCATAGCCTCATGTCGCCATTGGTCTCTTAATGAAGAAATCACAGCCCCATACTCTATAAGCATAATGTGCATGGCAACTAGTTTGGAGGCAAGTCTGATTGTAGCTGACTCCTCAACCTGTTTGGCCCTCCACCACCCCTCAAACATTTCACGGAAGCCTAGTTCTCTCAACCACAACCTTCTAAATTTGCAGTAGGAGCCTGAACGCACCTATTCATGACTACCCCAGACCAATGGTGTGTGATCTGAAAATGGACGTTCTAGTCCAGAAACTAATGATAATTGATATCTATCCAATAGGTTAGTATTCCCAAAGAACCTATCAATCTTCGACATCAAACCATTTCCATTCCTCCATCTAAACTCCACTCCAGACAATGGGAATTCATTTAGGCCTAAGTTCTGTACCATCAGCTGGAAACCAAGAGAAGCATTATCCATCACTCCGTTGGGTCGGTCCATTCCTGTTAACACACAATTAGAGTACCCACCCACAGGCCAAGGCACCCCTTGTACAAGCTCTGCTGCTGCGAATAGGCCCTCCCATAATTCAGGACTGATAGAGGCATCACAGGGACCATAAACCCCAGTGATGAAGCAGATATCCTCCCCTTGAGTCTTCTTACACTTGTAGGTTATCAAATGTCTAGCTCTATGAACCTCCATCAATTGCAGACAAGCCTTCCTCCACCAAAAGATGATACCACCAAATCTGCCTTGAGAGTTGAGGGCCACACAATCAGCTATCCTTGACATTAACAACTCGTTCCATATCCTCCCATCTGCATTTTCTACGTGCATTTCTTGTATAAGTGCACATTCAATCTCCCACTCCCTCAAATATCTTGAGGGGGACGCCCTCCGAACTCTATCGCACAGCCCACGCACGTTCCAAGAGAGGACTCTCACCTCCCTCCTTGAACACCCCCACTCTTAGGGGTCTAAACTTTCCCCACTTTAAGAATAGCAGCTATGGCATTTTCATCCACCTTAACATGTTTGGTCGGATGTTGATGTGCATACATCTAAATAGCCAAAAATGTCTATTCATGCATGTTCTTAGTACCATATTAGCATCATGCATTGTAAATATTGCATAACACGCATAATCACGCATTCAGGTCAAATTGTATAAATTGTATAGTAATTGTCTCCTTTTATGGCCAAGGACAGGGTGACTTTTAATTGGGGCTTTGGATGGAAGATCCAACCATACGAATCTGATCAGGGCAACGATGGGAGTTCAACAACTCCAAGATCGCCCTCATCAGACATCCGTAGCACCAGATATAGTCCAAGGAAGCTCAGAGATCAAGGGCCAAGATGGTGTCAATCCACACTTCAGACAACAAATCCAACTGCACGGATGGGTTCGAATCGACAATCACAGCCTAACGGCACAAAACTCAGCCCAATCCGACATCCGTGCCACCTTTTAGAAGTCACAGAAGATGGATGGCCAAGATGGTGCCACGAGGCTCCATCTCAACGTTGAAGGCTGAAGACCCGTCACGCTCTCACTCTCTCCTCAACGCAAGATCAAATCTGGGACATTGGATCTTGATCCAATGGCCACAAATGCACACACTGCGATTAAAAACTTGGCAAAGAAGAAGGCGCAGCGTAGCAGTTAAGGCATTGCGGGAGCTGAGAGCACATGTTCGAGTCGTGCGCAATGCATCTCCTCTTCCTGCGTAGGCGCAAAATCCAACCGCCTGATCTGATGCCAACGGCCCAGATCTTCGGATTAGGCGGACGCGCGATTGAACTCTCGCCGTGTACGCATGATCAGACGCGCGCTGTAAAGGCGGACTGGCGCGCAATGATGACCCTTCGATCTGGATCTAGCGGCTTGGAATGGGGCTACGTGGCACCATAGCAGGTGAAGACGAAGCAGTAGCGACGCGATCGTGGCCGTCTGATCCTGATCAAACGGCTGAGATCTATGCTCAGCCGCTCAACATCTGAAATCAGAGGGGCTCGAGTGCGTTTAAGCCATCCGATCTTTCGATTGGACGACTGAGAATGCATGGTCAATGAGCATTGAGGCACAAGGAAGGAGAAAGGGCGCAGGCGAGTGTGCACTAAGCCCATGTTTGGGGGCTTTAGTGACGTTTAAATACGTCACTAAAGACCCCTAATTTAATGTTTTTAAGTGAAATGACCTTTGTATCCCCTCCAATCTACACCTATATATAGCCCTACGACCCCCACATATTTCTCATCCCTTCCTTCTCCTCTCTCCCTCTCTAAAGCTCAAGAGAAGCTTGTCCCACACCTGGGATGCTCCTCTAGAGCCAAATTCAAAGTTTTCTCGCCTTTATTCTAGAAGTGGATCCCGTGACGAAGATGACATGCTGCCTCATTCCCACTTCTTCCTTCTTCGTCCTCCTTCCCGCTCCATCCTCCATCTTCTAAGCGTTGCTCCATCCGATTCGTCCTCGAAGAAGTCGTCAAGGAGGATAACATCTCTCTCCCTTCTTTTTATCACTTTCTAGAATAGAATTTCCCACTTTCTAGCTGTAATCATTTCCTGCTTTCTAGTTGTAAAAACAGTATTATTATACCAAGTGATTGTTCTCTCTCTATCTCTCTCTCTCTCTCTATTATTTATATCAATTCCATTATAATTATCTCACTTTCAAGCAAAAATACCAAAAAAATATATAATCGAGGATTTTAGATTGATGTAGCCTCTCTGTGTTCGACCCGAAATTTCTTTATGAATTTCGGTTAAATTTATCTATTGACGGATTGCTTCGCAAATCGAACTACAACAACAGGTTTTCAAAATCCAATTCCGATCGTGTAGTTTTCCGCTATCAACATTTTGGCGCCATTGTCGAGGAGGCAACGATTTTCGATTTTCTTTCCGCATTTTGCACACTTTATTATTTTCTAACTTACTTTATTTCTTGTCTATTGTTTTGCAGGTACCCCAACAGGGAATCTTCAAGCGGTAGATCAGAGTAAAGTACAGTTGAAGACGATTGTAAGTGCTCCCCATTCTTCTCCCTCCATAGATTCCATTTCACAACATTAATTCAAACCCCAATTAACCTAGGTGTTTGCATAAATCCTAGGGCTAGTTTGGTTGCTTGGATTTCTACTCACATTCATCTCACCCTCATATATAAAAAAAAAATTAACAAAAAGATATTTCTTGTGGGGTAAATCAACATACACACTACATACACCCACATTCAAGGCACATAACCTAATTGATTTTTATCTACTCAACCGGATTCTGATTTGTGAAACCGATACACACAAATCAACATATAAAAGAGTAGAAATTAGTCTAAATCAATCATCTTGTGTGCCTAACTAAGTGGTGCAATTTTGGCCAATTGTTTGAGTTGTTTGGACCGCACCACTTAACCTAAAATCAACTCACCAAGTAGCTTCCCCTTAGGGTTTTCAATTTAGGTCAATACCAGGCACTCCACTTTTCTTTTTTATTTCAAAAGGAAAAAGGTCTTCACCCGCATTTGAAAACCTGGTTTGCCTCGAAACTTGATTGAATCAACCTAATTCCAAACCCTAAAAGCTACTTAAGCAAGATTTGAACCTTCAAATTCACTCATCAAAAATAATCTTGCTTGAAAACCCTGGTTGTGCATGCACTCACACATATTTAATCAATCATTAAGGCACAACCCATCTTAAGGGCTCACCACATTCCATAAGCACTACAATCCCAGGCTTAAATAAAATCAAGTAGACGTTGGCCTTAAGGACTGATTCGCTCTTCGGGGCCCAGTCTGAGATGCCTGACGGAGATGTAGAAATCAAGCCCCAGGTGTTAAGCATGATCAAACATTTTCATGGGCTTGGTTCTGAAGACCCATTTCTAGACCACCAAGGCGTGAAACGTGAATGAAGAGCAGATGATCATGAGGCTCTTTCCCCACTCTCTTAGGGATAAAGTCGCTCATTGGTACAGGACCATAGGAAGGCCGATCGTAACATGGAATGATCTGAAATTGACTTTCCTGAAGAAATTCTTCCCTGTCGGACATACCAATGCTCTGAGACGGGTGATTACTACCTTCACCCAGTGGCCGGGGGAGAAGTTTCATCTTGCCTGGGAGCGATTCCAGGAGTTATTGCGGAGGTGTCCACACCACGAGGTGCCAAAATGGGAGCTTGTGCTGATCTTCTACCACGGGTTGACTGAGCAACTCAGAAATCATGTGGATGCTTCTCGCGGAGGCAATTTCCTCAACAAAGACTCAGATAGCGTGCACGATTTATTTGAGGAGATGAGTGAAAATTCAATTAATCATGCCTCCATTGATACTTTTAACCGGTCCCAACAGCCCAGATCGAATGTTAATGAAGTCCACGACTCTCATTCATTCGATATGGAACTGATTTGCAATAAACTAGATAAGGTAGACTTGGTTACTAAAAGGATGAAGGAGTGGGTGGCCGGAAACTAAATGAACAATTCTCGATCCACTCAATCTCAGAATTCGGGATTCCATTCGATGCGAGCTCCTTCTAGACGGGAGTTCATGAATCAACTGGATGCGGCTCAACCTATGAGCCAGCATTATTCGGAACCCCACGGGTTCCAAACTAGGACCTTTCATCCCAGTTTCTCTGATCCCTCCCTTTCTTTCTCTCCATCCTCACCCTATGAGGATGTCTATGCTGTACAGGAGAACATTAGGTCCAACCCTTATTCCAATGCTTAGAATCCAAGTTGGAGGAATCACCCTAACTTCTCTTGGAAAAACCCGGGGCAATAGACCCAATTCCTACCTAGAAACTATGCTCCACAAAGACCAATGGGTCAAGGTCATGTTTACACTCAGTTTCCCCTAAATCAGGTCAATCAGCTAGATTGGAATGCCCGTCAACCCGTAGGGCAGGCTGATTTGAATCGACAGATGGTAGAAATGCAAGGATCTATGCTCCAGCTTATGCAGCAAATGAAAACTTCGCTGGACAACTTGCAAATTAGCTTCATTGCTAATTCTCGTCAACCCAGATCTTTGCCATCTCAACTCGTACCCAACCTACGTAATATCTAGAATCCAGGCAATCAAGTCCAAGGTTACGGGAATCAGAGGGACCCACATGCACATGCTCAGGTGGTTGAGCAGGGTCCTTCCTCTTCTGCTTCTTCAAATCAAGGGTTTCTAGCTAATGAAGCCCCTCCAATCTTTCCTACCCCTCCCCAAGACCCAAACCCGTATGCATCTGATAATTCAATTACCTTGAGGAGTGGAAAACAAACTCAGGATCCACAACCACACTGTTTTGATCTACCAAATCCTGGAGAGCCTGAGGAGAGAAAGGAGAACTCTGAAGAAGAAATCAAGGCTTAGGAACCTAATTCCAATAATCTAACTCATGTTCCTTTTCTTGAGGCCCTGATTAAGGCTAGGAAGAAGCTTGTTGATAGTAACGAGGAGCTCTTGAATATATTCAAGAATGTCGAGATCAATATCCCACTCCTCGACGCTATCAAACACATACCGGCTTATGCTAAATTTTTAAAGCAATTATGCACACAGAAGCGTAAGTCGACGGAATCTGTTTCGAGGAAGGTTGTACTCTCCGAGTAGGCTAGTTCTATTATCCTACATCACCTTCCTTAGAAAAAGAGAGATCTAGGTGCTCCTTTGATTTCTTATGTCATCGAAGATTACACCTTTGATAGAGCACTTCTAGATTTAAGTGCATCTATTAACCTAATTCTGACTTCTCTTTATGAGAAGTTCGGATTAGGTGAACTTCAGCCAACTTCAGTAACGCTGCAGTTAGCGGACCGTTCGGTCACAAATCCACGAGGTGTTATTGAAGATGTTATTGTCAAGGTTAAGGATTTCTATTTTCCTGTAGATTTCCTTGTCCTTGACATGGATGTACCTGAGAATTTAAGGAATACGCCCATCATTCTAGGGCATCCGTTCCTAGCTACCGCTAAGGCCAATATCAATTGTGAGAGTGGTAGCATGGAAATCACCTTTGGGAATTAGAAATTGAAATTGGATATTTTTAAGGCGATTAACAAAATCGAGGATTGTGGATTTATAGAGGAACTTGAGGACGACAACTTGAACATTGAAAAATGTATGGCGATTTCTGCAATTGAAAGTTCCTCCTATTGTGATGGATCTGATCCACAACTCTCTGTGGCAAACCCACCACATTCTGAAGAGGTTATTGATTTTGTTCACTTTCAACATCTTCCTCTTAATGAATCTTCATCAGCATCATCCTTACCTTCAATCCAAAACCTGCCCCTTCTCTAACTGAAACCATTGCCTGAGAATTTGAAATATTAGTTTTTGGGATGTCAAAAGACGCTCCCTGTGATTATCAGTGCTAGATTAACTATGGAGCAGGAGATTAAATTGATCAAGGTCTTAAAGGAACACAAGGAGGCAATTGGTTGGACCATTCATGACCTTAGGAGGATCGAGCCATCTTACTGCAATCATATAATATTCTTAGAAGATGGATCCCACCCTTCTCGTCAAATGCAGAGGAGATTAAACCCTAATATGTGAGAAGTGGTCAAGAAGGAAATTATCAAGTGGCTCGATGCAGGAATCATTTATCCAATCTCTGATTGTCCTTGGGTACATCCTGTACAAATTGTTCCCAAGAAAGTTGGGATTACCGTTGTGACTAATGAGAAAGGAGAATCTATTACAACTCATTCAGCTTCCTCTTGGAGGGTTTGTATTGATTATAGGAAGCTGAACACAGCCACGAAAAAAGATCATTTCCCTTTTGCCCTTTATCAATCAAATCCTGGAAAGACTAACCAGACAGAAGTACTTCTGTTTCCTAGATGGTTACTCGAGATATAATCAAGTCTCTATCCATCCCGAGGATCAAGAAAAAATGACTTTCACCTGTCACTATTGTTGATAGTGGAAAGCTACGCAATCGAAGTTGGATTTGAAAAACCTGTCGTTGTAGTTCGATTTACGAAGCAATCCGACAACAAATAAAATTTTATCGAAATTCGTAAAGAAATTCTAGGTCGAACACAGGGAGGCTACGTCGATCTAAAATCCATGATTATATTTTATTTGGTATTTTTGTTTGAAAGTGAGATAATTACAATGGAATTGATATAAACAATAAGAGAGAGAGATATAGAGAGAGAGAACAATCACTTGATAAAATAATACTATTTTTACAACTAGAAAGAGGGAAATGATTACAGCTAGAAAGTGAAAAATTCTATTCTAGAAAGCGATAAAAAGAAGGGAGAGAGATGTATCCTCCTTGACGAATGCTTGGAGAACGAGCCGGATGGAGCGACGCCTAGAAGATGGAGGACGGAGAGAGGAGGCTGAAGCAGGAACGAGGCAGCACGTCATCGTCATCGCGGGATCCACTTCCGGAACAGGGCGAGAAAACTTGGATTTGGCTCTAGAGTAGCATCCCAGGAGTGGGACAAGCTTCTCTTGAGCTTTGGAGAGGGAGAGAGGTGAAGGAAGGGATGAGAAATATGTAGGGGTCGTAGGGTATATATAGGTGTAGATTGGAAGGGGTACATAGGTCATTTCACTTAAAAACATTAAATCAGGGGTCTTTAGTGATGTATTTAAGCATTACTAAAGCCCCCAAACATGGGCTTAGTGCACGCCTGCCCGTGCCCTCTCTCCTTCCTCGTGCCTCAATGCTCACTGCCCGTGCATTCTCAACTGTTCGATACGTATTTAAACGTCACCAAATCCCCCAAACGTGGGCTTAGTGCAAGCCCGCACGTGCCCTCTCTCCTTCCTCGTGCCTCAACGCTCACTGCACGTGCATTCTTTCGATCGGACGGCTTAAACGCACTCGAGCCCCTCTAACTTCGGGTGTTGAGCGGCTAAGCGTAGATCTCAGTCGTCCGATCAAGATCAGACGGCCACGATTGTGCTGCTACCACTTCGTCTTCACCTGTTGTGGCGCGACATAGCCCCATTCCAAGTCGCTGGATCCAGATCGAAGGGTCATCATCGCACGCCAGCCCACTCTTTACAACGTGCGTCAGATCACGCGTACGTGGCAAGCATTCAATCACGCGTTCGCCTGATCCGAGGAGCTGGGCCATTGGCGTCAGATCGGGCGGCTGGATGTTACGCCTGCACGGGAAGGGGAGATGCGCTGAGCATGACTCGAACACATGCTCTCAGCTCCCGCAACACCTTAACCGCTACGCTGTGCCTTCTTCTTTGTCAAATTCTTAACCGCGATGAGCGTGCTTGTGGCTATTGGATCAAGATCCAACAGCCCAAGTTTGATCTTGCGTTGAGGAGAGAGTGAGAGCGTGGCAAGTCTTCAGTCTTCTGCTAGGCTGGTTTGGGCGGTTGAGATGGCACCACGTGGTGCCATCTTGGCCATCCATCTTCTATGACTTCCAGAAGGTGCCACGGATGTCGGATTGGGCCGATTTTCACGCCGTTAGGCTGCGATCATCGATTCGAACCCATCCGTGTGGTCGGATTTGTCATTTGAAGTGCGGATTGACACCATCTTGGCCCTTGATCTCTAACCTACCCTGAATTATATCTGATGCTACTGAAGTCCGATGATGTAAGCATGTTTATGTCACATAAATTGTCTATTTATGTGTGTTCATAAGCATAGAATTGCATCACATACTATAAATATTGCATAACATGTGTCATCTTGCATTTAGGTTAGTCTATATAAAATGTAGGTTAATTGGCCCCTTTTATGACAAGGAACAGGGCAACTTGTTAATTAGGACCTCAGATCGAAGATCCAGCCGTACGGATCTGATCAACGTAGCGATTGGAGTTCAATGGCTCTAAGATCGCCCTGATCGGACATCTGTAGTACTAGATAGAGATCGAGGAACCCTAAAGATCAAGGGCCAAGATGGTACTAATCCGCACTTCAGACGACAAATCTGACCGCACGGATGGGTTTGGATCGACAATCACAGCCTAACGGCATGAAAATCAGTCCAATTCGACACCCATGGAACCGTTTACAACACTCAGAAGATGGACGGCCAAGATGGCACCACGTGGCACCATCCCAGCCGCCCAATCAGTCCCTAGGATCGTCGCTACATCTCCAAAGAGTTTCCAACACGCAATCTGGGCTGTTGGATGTTGATCCAACAGCCGCAAGCACGCGCGCACAAATTCATTCGCGTGACAAAGTCGCCGCTGCAGCACAACGGTCAAGCGCATTGCACAAGCATGCGACGAGCGTTCGATTCCGCATCTGCAACGTGCGGACAAATTATCACAACCACTCGATCGGTAGCGAGCGGCGCAAATCAGCCAATAGCACCCACACGCAATCAGACGCATAGCACGCATGCCCAATTGCTCGCAGGCGCACGGCGCTGGCAAGGAGCGTTTTAAGTCGTCCGATCTTGAGATCGGACGGCTGAGCATGTCGAATGTGTGTGGGCGTTGACGAGCGCGGAGGCGAGGACGCATGCACGGCACGTGCACTTCGGCCACGTTCAGGCCTTTAGTGACGGATAAATCCGTCATTAAAGGTCCTGAATTAATGTTTTTGATGTTTTAATGACCAAAATGTCCCCACTCCTTGCAACTATAAAAGGAGACTCTACCCTACAAATTTCTCATCCCTTCTTCTCTTCTCTCACCCCTTCCAAAGCTCTAAGAGCTTGTCCCACACCCAAGATGCTCCTTTAAAGTAGAAATCTTAATTTTTCTACCTTCGTCCCCCTTCATGGAGCATCCTGCTGTTGTCCTCTCTCTACATTCGAGAAGCGGATCTCGTGATGGCGACGATGTGCTGCTTCATTCCAGTTCCTCCCCCTTCGTCCTCCTTCCTGCTCCCTTCCCCATCTTTCAGGCATCGTCCCATCCAGCTCATCCTCCAAGCGATCGTCGAGGAGGATATTTATCTCTCCATTCATTTTACTACTTTCTAGAGTAGATTTACCATTTTCTAATATAGATTTCCCGCTTTCTAGTCGTAATGAGTAGTGTAATGAACAATTTCTGATAATGAAATCCATGTTTATTCTACATCCCTTTTGCTTTTATTTGTAATATTCTCTCTCTCCCTCCATTCTATTTATTATTTGTTAAATAGATAACTAGTTTTCGACCAACTATTCTGTTTCATGAATAAAATGCATATTTTTAATCAAATGTCCGCCTCCCTGTGTTCGACCTGGAACTTCTTTACGACTTTTCGGTATAAATTTTATTTGTTGAATGGATTTCTTCACGACTCGAACTACAACGACAGGTTTTTAAATCCAATTGCGAACGCATAGTTTTCTGTCTGCAACATTTTGGCGTCGTTGCTAGGGAGGCGACGCTCTTTGATTTTTCGCATTTTCTGACTTACGAATCATTTACCTCACTTCTCTCCGTTATAATTGTGATTGCAGGTACTCTTTTGAGACGAGCAAAAATAGTAGATTGGAGCAAAGTGCTGTTGAAGGTTCTATATGTTTACCCCCACCTCGCACCCATTAGATTTCATTCCACCACATAATAACACAAGCATAAATCAACCTTGGTGTTCATATAAACCCTAAGGTTAGTTTTGATTGTTTGTTTGACACCAACACCTGCCTTACCCTCCGCATTTAAAAAGAAAAATTAAAAAAATCTCACAAAGGTACACAACCTCATCTAATTTTCAAACTCAACCGGTAAACCGATCTTTGGAACCGGTACACACACCCAAACACATAATCGAGTAGAAATCAGATTAGGTAATCACTTGTGTGCCTAATTAAGTGGTGCAACAGGCCAATTATTTGAGTTGATTGGGCCGCACCACTTCAACTAAAATCAATTCATTAAGTAGCTGCCACATAGGTTCAACTCTTAGGGATTTACCAGGCACTCCACATTCTTTTAAGCTTCAAAGGAAAACATCTTCACCTGTGCTTTCAAAACCTAGTGTGCCAACAAAACTTGTTTGAAAATACCTAAAGTTGAATCCTAAAAGCTACTAAGTAAGATTTGAACCCTAAAATTCACCGCATCAAAAATAATCTTGCTTGAAAACCACTGATTGTGCACGCACACACACATCAATCAATCATTAAGGGCACAACCCAGATAAAGGGCCCATCACATTCCAAAGCACATTCAAACCTAACCCTAATTAAAATAGAGTAGACGTTGGCCTTAAGGATTTGACTTGCTCTTCGGAGCTCAGAATGAGATTATTTTCGATTAGTCTCTTTCTACTATTCAATCTGATGTCTAGCTAGGGGAACAGAATCAAACGATCACAACTGGGGAGGACAATAGGAATCGGAGGCGCAAGCCGAAAGAAGAACCTTCTCCCCAGTCCCTCCCTCTAACTGGTTGGATTGAATGGATAGAAGTAGATCAAATCATTTCTTTATCTCAAGATGGGTTCTAGGAGTCTGTAGGTTTTTAGGCTAGCCCACTTAAGGATAGGTTTGATTGTTTGTATTGCAGGGTGCCTTTCTTCCTCCCTCCTATCATGAATCTTTCTACATTTCATATGCATTCTTGCTCTTTCCTTCCTGTTATGACTTATCCTCAACATGATAATTATCCCGACTCATACTGTAATCAACCATCTCTTAGTTGGTATAACTCGGATTGGGATATAGTTCTGGACCTCCATGTTAGGGGTCAAACCTTGAACACCATAATTGTGATTTCTATCCTTCTTCGAGCCACATCGATTATAGATCGCCACCCTTTCATGGACAACCTAATACAATCTACAATCAAGAAGGATACACTGGTCCTTACCCATCCTTTGAATACACTGCCTTTAGGTCATCACCACCTTTTGAACAATTCGAAATGACCTATTATCAGGAAGGGTATCACGAATCTCAATTCATTAACTCCTCTGCACTGATCCCAAACTCGCCCAACCCTGAACCAAGTCATTTGGTTCAAGTTAACCAGGTTCAAGATAAGGTTTTGGCTAACTTGAGGAATACTATGCAATCTTTAAAAGTTCAGCCAATACCTTGCACTAAAGAATTGGAGCCCCTGATTGAAATGATTGATGATCTGAACAAGTATTTATTGGATTGGCTCTAGGATGTTAAGGATAAGAACCCAGGTGAGTTTCTACTTGGGAAGTTAGTGAAATTGAGAATGAGATTTGTGGTTGCTTTAGTTCAATTACGGGATGATTCCCAGGACAAACCCCCTTTAGGAGAGCCAATGTCAGAACTCTCTTAGGCACCTATTTGGGGGGACACGCGTTACGAGGCTGACCAGATTGATTTAGAGCAACCAATTAAGGATGATCTGATTTCTTCACCTGAGATCCCTGAGCCGGGGTAGGAGGAAACGTATGTCTCCATGGATCAGAAAGTGATGGATGATTTTGGGATGTACATTAATATGGATTTAGATTTCTTTGATTCTGAGGGTGAAGATTCAATTTGCAAAGTCTCATGTGAGTTTACAGAACATGATTTCTGTGAGACAATTGGGCCTGCAGAATCAGTTAAATTATTTGATAGCCCAATAACTGAGGAAATTGATCTTATTGGGGCTCACATGATGGATTCAGAATCTCATTTTCTGAAGGATTCAATTCAATGCCCCGATTGTCAGTTACACCCCATTGAGCTTACTGACGATTCTGTTTTTGCAATAACTAAACCCAAGTCAATTCTGATTCAGTCACATCTTTTAGACTTGGAAATTTCAAATGGGGTGATTAATATACAGGAGGTTCTGGAATTTGACATTCTGAATGAGGAGGATAGGAGTTGGGAAATTTTGATTTGGGAAGCAAGCTCCGGAGGAAGTAGAAGATCGAGTCCAAGGGTTCCAATTAATCTGAAACCATCAAATAAGGACCCTTATGACATTTGTTCTGAAGATGTCCAACCCAAGCACATATTCATTAATTATCCTTTTGAGCTTGATTTCTCTGTAACCCAACTTTTTTGTCCTGGGTTGCATCCTCATAAATTGCAGGCCTGACCCCACTTGCATATTGATCTCAGGTTCTAGGTAATTTTTATCCAGAACCTTACATATTTTCGACCATGGGGTATGGGCCTGCATCACAATCTAGTCCACATCTGTGGACATTGATTGCACCGCAAAAATACGCCTACAATAGTGCCTTCTTGTGCTATTTCCTAGCATTACCTATGCATATTAGGATTCCATAGTTGCATTTGTAAAAATACATGCATGCATGCATTTAATTGAGAAGGGAGGAGAATGAAATAAGTGGCCTTGCATTTACATTTTTTCTCAAGTGCATCTTTGCAATATTTCCATCTCCATTTTTATTTTCTTTTTGATTTTGACTTCCTTCCCGCGGGTGCATTGCATGGAGCAACTTCTCCTCACACCATTCCCTACCGCAGCTCCCTCTCCCTGCCAACCCTTCCCTGTGGTTGCCATTCCCTGCATGAGCCATGCATGGCCATGCCTTCTTCTCCTATATAATGCCACGGTTCCCTTTCCCTCCACAAGCCTGGTCCCAGCAACCAAAAGAAACCACCTGCACTTCTTCTCCAGGCCGTCCTCTCCTCCATTCCCCTCCATACGCCGGTCCTCCTCTGAGGAGACACCCGGTGGGCAAGAGCCCTCACTGTGGTACACACCACCACAGTGAGACCACCACCGCCCAGCTCGGTCTGATTGTCCTAGTTTTAGATATGGAAGTTCCTAGTTCACTTTCTGATTGTCCGATCATCCTCGGTCGACCTTTCTTGGCCACAGCCCGCGCCCTTATCGACTGCGAGTCGGGCTATATTGAGATTGTCGTTGGATCTGAAAAGATCAAGCTGAACATCTTCAAGGTAGCCAAGAACTTTGATTGCAATTGCATCGAGGATGACACGTCTGACGAGGACATGACCGTCAGTGCGTGTATCAGACTATTTGGGACCTATTCGGACTGCTACGGATTACCTATAAACACTAATGACTGCCTAACCAACACAAACTGTGACATTCCCCCATCCCTCCCTTGTCCCGTACCTTCTCCTGGCCAAACTTCTGACGAGGTTTTCTCTGCTTCCCATACCTCGTGTTCTGAGTCATATCCGGGCTGCTCACCGCCGATCCATACTCTTGAAGACCGAACTGCCCTTTCTTTCCTGCCAAATCAGGCGGATTTGCAATTCCACACTGGGACCTTGAGCCCACATCCTACTCACTGGGGCTTTTCCCTTTTGGATCCATCTATCCAAAGAGCCCCTCTTCTTGGCCAATCTAAGGGCCAACTTCTTCTTCCTAATCTGTTTTCTGATCCGCTTGGGACACTCTTGTCCCATGAAATGCCATACCTTTCACCATCCACCATCACTTTTCACGCCGCTATCACGATCTCTTCACTTTTCACTTCACCACCCACCATCCACCCACCCTACCACCCTGTTGTATACCCTGCACCTCAGCTCGCGTTACCCGATCTTTCATCCTTTCTCTACCTTTCCCTGCATGCATATGAGGACATAGCATTGTTTGGCATGGGGGGGTGGATAGGCATCCATAGGATCTAGGTATTTTATGATATCATGCAGTTCCCACCTATTTATAAATATGCAAGAAAAAGAAAAATAAAAAATATATATATATATAAATTATGTTTTGTAATGATCTGAAAGCTGAAACAAAAATACAATAAGTGTTTATGGATATTCAACCTTTGTTTTGAAGACTTTCTAGGCCACAGAAGCTTGATTCGCTCAGGCTCGGCTTAATTGACTTGAGCATTGACAAGATAGGTCAGAATCTCTCCTAACTAAGGATGTATTCTTGTACCTAAGACACCAGTACAGGATCCGCTGGTTTGCTTTTACTTGAGAGCTTAAGTAAACTTGGTTCACACTACACATATCAAGAAAGGCCAGGTGAACATAAGATCCAACCCTAGTGTTCATTAGGGAAGGTGGAGTCCTTACTTGTGCACGCAGGTAGACTTTTTATCCCAGGTTTTGGTCTTGTGTTTAGGAGCGACTCTTTCCACCAAAAAGAAACTCTCCCAGCAAAAAGAAAAAAAAAATGTGCCCCTTCAAAAAAATGTTGTAAGAGATATACTGACACGTGTTTCAAAAAAAAAAAAGTTGCAAATAAGTCAGTATATCTCACAAATATCTGTAAAGTCTTCGCCCTACAAGAAGTTCTTCAGGGCAGGTTACAAATACCTTGTTTTCCTTTGAGCCACAAAAATCAGAAAATGGGAGTTGAGTTTTTCGTCATCTTCTTAAGGGTCAATCTGAAAACACGAGTTGAAACTGGGACCAACCTGTACTTAAAGATTCGTAAAACCCTGGGCTTGAGTCTTAATGTTCATCTGGTCAGTCTTGATCCTTCACTATGCACAAGCCATAACCTCTTGAGCTCTCGAGTACTGCAAAAACCTCCTGGGTCCTGGAAATCGTACTTAAGGTTTAAATATCAAGAGTCCTGGTTAGTTGAGAGATGATCTATGTCATGTGAGACTTAAAGTACTGGTGGTCTTCTCTACAATTGGTTCTCACAATATCCATCAATAAACACACCTATATTGCCTCAGAAGAAAATCTTCAGCTTAAGATCATTTCTAAATACTGTTTTGCTAGGGACTAGCAAAAGATAGGCATGGGGGTATGATTGCACCGCAAAAATACGCCTACAATAGTGCCTTCTTATGCTATTTCCTAGCATTACCTATGCATATTAGGATTCCATAATTGCATTTGTAAAAATACATGCATGCATGCATTTAATTGAGAAGGGAGGAGAATGAAATAAGTGGCCTTGCATTTTACATTTTTTCTCAAGTGCATCTTTGCAATATTTCCATCTCCATTTTTTATTTTCTTTTTGATTTTGACTTCCTTCTCGCAGCTGCATTGCATGGAGCAACTTCTCCTCGCACCATTCCCTACCGCAACTCCCTCTCCCTGCCAGCCCTTCCCTGCGGCTGCCATTCCCTGCATGAGCCATGCATGGCCATGCCTTCTTCTCCTATATAATGCCACGACTCCCTTTCCCTCCACAAGCCTGGTCCCAGTAACCAAAAGAAACCACCTGCACTTCTTCTCCAGGCCGTCCTCTCCTCCATTCCCCTCCATACGCTGGTCCTCAACCGAGGAGACACCCGGCAGGCAGGAGCCCTCACTGTGGTACACACTACCACAGTGAGACCACCACCGCCCAGCTCTTCAAAGAGACGGTGGGCGTGGTGGGTCTGTTCTCATTTCTTTTACGTTCCCGCACCTTCCAACCATTGGAGCAGCTTCAAGGTTTGAAGCTCAAAAGCTTCGCAGCTTGGCAGCAGCAACAGCAGCCCCAGGAGCTTCCGCGCGCCCCTGCAGGCGCCCTTGCTTTCCACGTGTGCCTGTAGGTCCCCTCCGCCTTCCGCTTTCTCCGCTCTGTCACGAGCTCTCCGCGCTCGCAACCAACCGCAATCGGCCACCGTGCATCACTACAGTGGCTGCCCAACCCTCACCATGCACCCCAGCAACGCCCGCGTCGCCCTCGCCCTCCACCGCGCACACCAGCATGCGCTTTGTCGCAAACTTCCGCCCGCAAGCCGGCAGCCAAAGCCACTCTGCCGCGCGCGCTGAGCCGGCCTCACTCATAGCACCGCCGACTGCCGGTCGCACGGCGCAGACGACCACTGTAGCCACTATTCACGCGAGTCATCGCGACACTGTGGCTACAGTGGTGTGACCGGAAAGCTTCTCACTTTCCCGGTAACCCGGCGCGCCGCAACCGGCCCTCGCCCATGCGTGCACCCCCCCGCGCGTCTCCGCCCGCGTCATTCGCTTGCGCCTGCACGTCTGCTTCACGCATTCCCCTGGCCCGCACTCACCTGCGTCACGCATTCCCTTCTCCCGCACCTGCGAGCGCCCATTCTAGCCACTTCCTGCCCGCCTAGCTGGGTCCTCTCCGCTCCCCACTCCCGCGTGCTCCTCTCTACGTAGATGCGCTTGTGAGTACGCGCGCGGAAGCCATCAGACGACGGCCTTCACGTGTAGACAACTTAACCTGCAGCCTCTCCTCTTCCACTCTCTCTCTCTCTCTCTCTCTCTCACAACACTCTCTCACTCTCTCTACACCGACGCATGCACACACCTACACTCACACTTTCACACACACACACACACCTATACTCTATTATAAACATATATATATATATATATATATATATATACGTATACTTATATATATTAATATATCTATACATATATATATACATATATTTATACATATAATAGTACCTATATACTTATGTGATAGTATACATACATACATACATATATATATATATATATATATAAAACTATATATACATATATATACATATCTAGCTACATATACCTATATATACATATATTATTATATATATATACATATATATATATACATCTATATAGTATTATATACATACATACATATATATATATATATATACATCTATACATATATCTATCTATACATATAGCTACATATATACATATACTTATATATATATATATACCTATTTATAACCACATATACATATAGATATATTTACATACATATATACATATATATATATTTTCACATTATTTACCATACGCTGTATTGCGGGAATATCTGCACCAGTTGCTGATATTCCCCGATATACGCGTACAAAAAGCGTGGTTTCATACATCTTCCACCATCCATCCCATACTCCACGCAACACCTAGTCCTGTTGGTTGCGTCTCTCTAGACAACGACCGACTCGACACCGTGCTACAATCCATCTCTGCCTCCACCCCCACCCCTTTATATACATAATATATACCTATATATATATGCTATATTTACTTTATTTCTGTTTCTCTTTCCTGTTAGTAAAAAGATAAAAAATATATATATAAAAGAGAAAAGATAATCTTTGACTTACAGGTGCCCCGTCTTGTGAATAGCAAGACTCGTTTTGGAACTCTTTTTTGGCCCAAGGCCAAGAACCCAATTTGAGGGTGTGCCTCAAGGACAAAGATTACCATAAAAAAATCTAAATAAGAAAAACACCAAAAAACACAATAAACGAATGGAAGAGACTCGTTGTAGGAAAGGCGTAGAAACTTGACTTACAACCCCACTTCCCTGAGTTCGACCCTGGGCCTAAAAGTGACAAGATAAAATCAAGTAGGCCAGGTAAAAAAATTTTGTAAAGAGATGGTTAGGTCCTATTTAGGTTAACCACTATACACATTTCAATGATAAAATCACCATATTAACAACCTATTCGGGCTCGACATCAGACATCTGCTGGCAGGTCTTAGGTTGCATCTTTTTATTCTGATTCTGACATGCACCTGTGAATTCTTTATTTCTTTTCTTTGTATAGTGTGCCTAGCTGAAGACACTAAATTCAGCACGTATACAGTTTCTATTTATCTCAGATCGGACCTGTTATTCACAAAATTCAGGTGCTTTCTACTCTACTCCACTCTGTTTCATGTCTTTTTAATACAATGAGGACATTGCATTAGATAGGCATGGGGGGGTGGATATTCATCTCTAAATTATCTCGTTAGCTCCATAGATTCATTTTGTTTTCTTTATAAAAATATATATATAAAAGAAAAAAAATTATGGAATTAGGAAAGAGAACTTGGGAAAGGGAAAAAGAAAGAAACAAAAATAAATAAGACACACTTCGCTTCACGAGTATGGCTGGCAAGTTGTCAGTGGTAATAGCTCATCAACCGGTTGTTCAGAACCCAGCTCAAGAAATGCACATAAAAATTCCTAAAACACTTAGGAAGAAGCGGAAAAGTATAATAAGCCGGGGAGATATACACTGGACTCTCCCTTGTGTTGACCCCATAAAAAAATAAAAGTAGGGAGAAAGCTACCGGTTGTATAGATACACCTTCAGGCAGATTTCTTTCTAAGGTCACTTAGGGGCATAGAAACTCGAAGTCCATTCTGATTGCCGATCAATGAGTCTATCACTTTCGCAAAAAAATGCTCAGAACTTAGGGTTCTTATTGAGTCTTGGGCAGGTTGAGTAGCCGTAGAAAGCCGCTCTATAACCCTGAACTCAAAAATCCAAAAAAAATTAGAAGAGAAGAAAACGAGAAAAAGAGATCTTTCTTTGAATAACGCAAGGGCTTGAGGCGGTTTGCATTTTGGCAGATACCCAGGCGCTGTTGTGTCTTTGAAAGTTCAGGGCTTAAGTAAAAATTTCTTAATGTTGAAAATAACTATTACCCAAGAAATCTGACCTAATTCTTCTATAAATAGCATATAGTTTTGCTAGGGACTAGCAAAAGATAGGCATGGGGGTGTGATGTAAATATGTTTACATCACATAAACTATCTATTTATGTGTGTTCTTAAGCATAGAATTGCATCACATACTATAAATATTGCATAACATGCATCATCTTGCATTTAGGTTAGTCTGTATAAAATGTAGGTTAATTGTCTCCTTTTATGGCCAGGGATAGGGCAACTTGTTAATCGAGACCTCAGATCGAAGATCCAACCATACGGATCTAATCAGGGCAACGATTGGAGTTCAACGACTCTAAGATCACCCTGATCGAACATCCATAGCACCAGATAGAGACAGAGAAATCCTAAAGATCAAGGGCCAAGATGGTACCCATCCACACTTTAGACAACAAATCCAACCGCACGGATGGGTTTGGATCGACTATTGCAACCTAACGGCATGAAAATCGGTCCAATTCGACATCGGTGGCACTGTCTACAACACTCAAAAGATGGACGACCAAGATGGTGCCACGTGGTGCCATCCCAGCCACTCAATCGGCCCCTAAGACTACCGCTGCATCTCCAAAGAGTTTCCATCGTGCAATCTAGGCCATTGAATCTTGATCCAACAGGTGCAAGCACGTGTGCACAAATTCACCTGCGCGACAAAGTCAACGCCGCACCACAGCGATCAAGCACATTGCGCAAGCGCGTGACGCACGTTCGATTCCGCATCTGCAATGCGTGGATGCATTATCGCAACCGCTCAATCGACAGCGAGTGGCGCAGGTCAGCCAATAGCGCCTACGTGCGATCAGACGCATAGCGTGCACGCCCGATCGCAGGCAAGCGCACAGCACTGGCAAGGAGCATTTTAAGTCGTCCAATCTCTAAGCATGTGTAATGTGAGCGGGCGTTGAAGAGTGCAGAGGCGAGGAGGTGCGTGCGATGCACGCATGTCGACCACGTTCAGGCCTTTAGTGACAAATAAATCCATCACTAAAGGTCCTGAATTAATGTTTTTGATGTTGTAATGACCAAAATGTCCCCACTCCTTGCAACTATAAAAGGAGACCCTACCCTATGAATTTCTCATCCCTTCTTCTCTTCTCTCACCCCTTCCAAAGCTCTAAGAGCTTGTCCCACACCCGGGATGCTCCTCTAGAGTAGAAATCTTAATTTTTCCACCTTCGTCCCCCTTAGTGGAGCATCCTGCGGTTGTCCTTTCTCTACATTTGAGAAGCGGATCCTGCGACAACGATGACATGCTACTTCGTTCCCATTCCTCCTGCTTCGTCCTCCTTCTTCCCGCTCCATTCCCCGTCTTCCAGGCATCGTCCAGTACGGCTCATCCTCCAAGCGATCATCGAGGAGGATACTTCTCTCTCCATTCTTTTTGCCGCTTTCTAGAGTATATTTACCGCTTTCTAGTATAGATTTTCCACTTTCTAATCATAATGAGTAGTGTAATGAATAATTTTTTATAATGAAATCCATTTTTATTCTACATCCCTTTTGCTTTTATTTATAATATTCTCTCTCTCTTCTATTTATTATTTGTTAAATAGATAGCCAGTTTTCGACCAGCTATTCTGTTTCATGAATAAAACGTGCATTTTTAATCAAACATCCGCCTCCCAGTGTTCAACCCGAAACTTCTTTACGACTTTTCGGTATAAATTTTATTTGTTGAATAGATTTCTTCGCGGCTCGAACTACAACGACGGGTTTTCAAATCCAATTGTGAACGCATAGTTTTCTGCCTGCAACATCCGATCAGGGTGATCTTGGAGTTGTTGAACTCCAATCGTCGCCTTGATCAAATCCGTACGATTAGATCTTCGATCTGAGGCCCCGATTAAAAATCGCCCTGTTACCTGACCACAAAAGGGGAAAATTAACATAAAATTTACACAACCTAACCTAAGTGCAAGATGATGCTTGTTATGTAATATTTATAATGTATGATGCAACTATAATACTAAGAACATGCATAAATAGACATTTTAGGCTATTCAGATGCATACGCATCACACCCCCATGCCTATCTTTTGCTAGTCCCTAGTAAAAACTACATGCTATTTATAAAAGAATTAGGATTGGATTACTTGGGCAAAAGTCATTTTTAACATTAAGAAATTTTTACTTAGAACCTGAACTTTCAAAGACACAACAGCCCCGGGTATCTGCAAAAATGCAGACCGCCTCAAGCCCTCACCTTATTCAAAGAAGGATCTCTTTTTCTCCTTTTTCTTCTTTTCTTTTTTTTTTGGATTTTTGAGTTTAGGGTTACAGAGCAGCTTTCTACGGCCACTCAACCCACCCAAGACTTGACGAGAACCCTAAGTTCTAAGCATCTTTTTGTCAATGTGATAGACTCATTGATCGGCAATCAGAATGAACTTCGGGTTTCTACGCCCTTAGGTGACCTTAAAAGAATTTCTACCTAAAGGTGTATCTATACGACCAGTAGCTTTCTCCCTACTTTAATTTTTATGGGGTCAACACAAGGGTGAGTCCAATGTATATCACCCGAGCTTATTCTACTTCTCCACTTCTTCCTAAGTGTTTCAGGAAATAAACGTGCATTTCTTGAGCTAGGATCTGGACAACCTATCAATGGGCTATTACCCACGATAACTTATCAGCCATACCACCCTAGAAGGTTCATTAGCTACCCAATTTCCGTTAAAATCGCCAAAAATGAGTTAGTGCGAATAATGTGTAGATGCTTAGACTTAAAGTTCCCTCAAATCAGAGGATGGGCTGATAAGTCGTGTACTTATCACCCAAACTTATTTAATAAAATTGAAATGGAATTCAGGATGGTGAGGAGTCATTAAACAAATCCACATTTTAGTGGATACCCAAGCTGATTAAGCCCAAAGACCTGAAGGGTCTTAGTGTTCAGATCCTACTGTATTATTTTCTAAGATTAAAAAGTCCTAATGCCCAAATATTCTTTCCTAATTCAATTTAAAAAAAAAAAAAAACAAGAATCAACGAAGCTAACAAGATGATTCAGAAATGAATATCCACCCCCCATGCCTGTCTAGTGCAATGTCCTCATTGTATTAAAAGACATGAAATAGAGTGGAATAGGGTAGAAAGCACCCGAATTGCGTGAATAATAGGTCGGCTCCAAGATGAAAAGAACCTGTATGTGTGTTAAAGTTCGTGCCTTCAGCTCGACACACTATACAAATAAAGAAGAAACAGAGAATTCACTGGTGCAGGTCAGAATCAGAATAAAAAGATTTACCTCAGGACCTGCCAGCAGATGTCCACAGATGTGGACCAGATTGTGATGTAGACCCATACCCATGGTCGAGTATATCTAAGGTTCTAAATAAAAATTACCCAGAACCTGAGATCAGTATGCAATCGGGGTCAGGCCTGCGATTTGTGAGGATGCAACCTAAGACCAAAAAGTTGGGTTACAAGGAAATCAAGCTCAAAAGGATAATCAATGAATGTGTGCTTGGGTAGGACATCCTTTGAAAATATGTCATAAGGGTCCTGGTAGAAGGTTGGGAGTTTTAGACAAATTGGAACCCTTAGACTTGGTTTTCTGCTTCCTCCTGAATCGACTTCCCAAATCAACATTTCCCACTTTCTATCCTCTGCAATCAGGATTTCAAATTCTAGGACCTCCTGCATATTAATCACCCCGTCTGAATTTTTCAAGTCTAAAAGATGTGACTGAATCAGAATGGACTTGGGTTTAATGATTTCAAAATCAAAATCGTCAGTAAACTTAAAGGGGTGTAATCGAGGAATGGGGCTTTGAATTAAATCCTTCATGAAATCAGGATCTGAATCCACCATGCGAACCCCAACAAGATCAAGTTCCTCAATTTCAAGGCCATCAAATGATTTATCGAATTCCTCAGACCTAGTTGTCTCACTAAAATTGTGTTCTGTAAACTCATGTGACACTTCGCATAATGATTCCTCACCTTCAGAATCAAAGAAATCTGAATCTACATTAATGTATGTCTCAAAATTATTAATCACTTTCTGATCCATGGAGACATACGTTTCCTCGTACCCCGGCTCAAGAATCTCAGGTGAAGAAATCAGTTCATCATTAATTGGTTGCTTTAGACAAATCTGGTCAATCCCGATCTCGTAACACTTATCTCCCCAAACAAGTATCTGAGCGGGTTCTGACATTGGCTCTCCTGAAGAGGGTTCATCCTAGGAATCATCCCAAGATTGAACTAAAGCAACCACAAATTTCATGCTCAATTTCGATAATTTCCCAAGTAAAAACTCACCCAGGCCTTTATCCTTAATATCTTGGAGCCAATCCAACAAATACTTGTTCAGATCATCAATCATTTCAATCAAGGGCTCCAATTCTTCAGTGCAACGTGTTGGCTGAGCTTCTAAAGATTGTATGGTGTTCCTCGAGTTAGCCAACACCTTTTCTTGGACCTGGTTAACCTGAACCACATGGTTTGGTTCAGGGTGGGTGGGTTTGGGTTCAATGCAGGGGAGTTAATGAATTGAGGATCTTGATACCCTCCCTGATAATAGGTCATTTCAAGTTGTTCATAAGGTGGTGATGACCTAAAGGCAGTGTATTCAGGGGAGGGGTAAGGATCAGTGTATCCTTCTTGATTGTAGATCATATTAGGTTATCCAAATGAGGGTGATGATCTATAATCAGTGTAGCTCAGAGAAAGATAAGAATCAAGATCATGGTGTCCAGGGTTAAACCCTGAACACAGAAGTTCGGAACTATATTCCCAATCAAGATTATCCCAACTAGAAGATAGATGAGAATAAGTCTGGTTGGAATAATAA
This sequence comes from Thalassia testudinum, assembly GCA_037157565.1. Classification (NCBI taxonomy): domain Eukaryota; kingdom Viridiplantae; phylum Streptophyta; class Magnoliopsida; order Alismatales; family Hydrocharitaceae; genus Thalassia; species Thalassia testudinum. The sequence continues at coordinate 144,366,172 of JAZHRO010000036.1, forward strand.
TCATTTTGGGAATAAGTAGTAGTAGAAGGGTAGGAGTGAAATTGCGAATAAAATGTGGAAAGATCCATGATAGAACATGAGGAAGAAAGGTGCCCTACAATACAAACAATCAAACTTGTCCTTAAGTGGGTTAGCCTAAAGATCTACAAACTCCCAGAACCTATCTTGAGATTAATAAATGATTTGAACTACTTCTTTCCGGTCATTCCAAGCAATTAGAGGGAGGGACTGGGGAGAAGGTTCTTCCTTTGGCTTGTGCCTTAGGTTCCTAGTGCACCCCCAAGCCGCGATTGTTTGATTCTGCTCCCCTAGCTAGACATCAGATTGAACAGTAGAAATAGACTAATCAAAAATAATCTCGGTCTGGGCTCCGAAGAGCGAGTCCAATCCTTAGGGCCAACGTCTACTCTGTTTTAATTAGGGTTAGGTTTGAATGTGCTGTGGAATGTGATGGACCCTTTATCTGCGTTGTGCCCTTAATGATTGATTGATATGTGTGTGCATGCACAACCAATGGTTTTCAAGCAAGATTATTTTTGGATGTGGATAATTTTAGGATTCAAATCTTGCTTAGTAGCTTTTAGGATTCAACTTTAGGTGTATTCAATTAAGCTCAGTTGGCACACCAGGCTTTGAAAGCACAGGTGAAGATGTTTTCCTTTAAAGCTTAAAAGAATGTGGAGTGCCTGGTAAATCCCTAAAAGTTGAACCAATTTGGTAGCTACTTGATGAGTTGATTTTAATTGAAGTGGTGCAACCCAATCAACTCAAACAATTGTCCTGTTGCACCACTTAATTAGGCACACAAGTGATTACCTAATCTGATTTCTACTCGAATATGTGTTTGGGTGTGTGTACCGGTTCCAAAGATTGGTTTACCGGTTGAATTTGAAAATCAGAAGAGGTTGTGTACCTCTGTGAGATCTTTTTTTTAATTTTTCTTTTATATGTGAAGGGTGAGGTGGGTGGAGGTGACAACCAAACAATCAAAACTAACCTTAGGGTTTGAGAGAACTCCTAAGTTAATTAGGGTTTATGTTATTAAGTGATGGAATGATATCTAATAGGTGGGGAGGTGGGGGTAAACTTACAAACCCTTCAACCGCACTTTCCTCCAATCTACCGCTTTTGCTCTCCTTGTAAGAGTACCTGCAATCACAATAAGAAGGGAGAGAAGCGAGGCAAAAGATAAGTAAGGCAGGAAAATGCGAAAAATCAAAGATCGTCACCTCCCTAACAACGGCACCAAAATGTTGAGAACAGAAAGCTACGCAATCAAACTTGGATTTGAAAAAACCATCGTTGTAGTTCAACTTGCAAACCAATCCGTCAATAGATAAAATTTTGCCGAAATTCGTAAAGAAATTTCGGATCGAACACAGGGAGGCTACTTCGATCTAAAATCCGCGATTATATTTTTTTGGTATTTTTGTTTGAAAGCGAGATAATTACAATGGAATTGATATAAACAATAAGAGAGAGAGATAGAAAGAGAGAGAACAATCACTTGATAAAATAACATTGTTTTTACAATTAGAAAGCGGGAAATGATTACAGCTAGAAAGCGGAAAATTCTATTCTAGAAAGCGGTAAAAAGAAGGGAGAGAGATGTTATCCTCCTCGATGAATGCATGGAGGAAGAGCCGGACGAAGCGATGCCTGGAAGACAGAGGACGGAGAAGGAAGGAGGATGAAGTAGGAAGAAGCGGGAACGAGGCAGCACGTCATCGTCGTCGCAGGATGCACTTCCGAAATGGGGGCGAGAAAACTTAGATTTGGCTCTAGAGTAGCATCCCGGGTGTGGGACAAGCTTCTCTTGAGCTTTGGAGAGGGAGAGAGGTGAAGGAAGGGATGAGAAATATGTGGGGGCCGTAGGGCTATATATAGGTGTAGATTGGAGGGGGTACATAGGTCATTTCAAAACATTAAATCAGGGGTCTTTAGTAATGTATTTAAATGTCACTAAAGCCCCCAAAAGTGGGCTTACTGCACGCCCGCTGATGGGAACACCATCATGAGCCCTAACTAGCTCATTTTGACCCAATTAAGAGAATAAATGCTCCTACATGACCAACTGAAGGTCCTAATTCACTACATAACCTTTTTGAGAGAAAAATAAGAAACTAAGGGTAAAACTATAATTTTACCAATGCAATACAACAATAAATTTTCTCAAGGGATAAACAAAGGTCAAAGGGTCTTAATAAGATAATAAGTTGGTTGGATCAGACAGAAAAGGGTTTGTGTGAGTTTTGTGAATTAAATGACTTCTTGAAACCCTAAAACAGACCCACTTGATTAACCAAGGTTTTGGTCAGGATAAATTCACTTAAACCCTCTCAAAATCATATAAAAATATTCTCTAGGGTTTAGAACCTTCAATTTGGCCATTGGAACCCATCTTGACCTAGAATGGGGTCTCAGATAGATATTTACCCTAAAAATGGTTTTCACATAAATTTTCCAGTCAAATGTGGTCAAACCCAAAATCCAACCTCACCATTGGATTCCTTAGGCCCAAATTAGGTTTCTACCAAAATTTGGACCCAAGATGAATTTGCCTTAACCTAGCTTGCAAAAAGGTCCAGCCTGATTACATTTCTACCCCTAACTTTCAAAAACCCTTACAAATAGCCCCCTAACTTCTTCATCATTTTAACAATTAGGTCCCTCCACCATTACAGTGGAGGAATCCTACTCCTACGAGCTTTGGAAGGAGAGTTCTCCCCGATTGCTCAGAGAATCTCTTCCAAAATTGGCAGGGGGATTCTCTAAGAAAATTCCTCCAATCTGAACCCATCTTTGATCCCTGATTCTTTCCTAATCTTTCATGCAAATGCATGAGAGATATGGGAATCCTAACGGCTTCCAACTCCAGTGAGCTTTCCTTGCTTGGGAAGCTTGCTTCCCATGTCCTAACCAACCTTCAGAGCTCTATTTAAAGGAGCCCAGACCCCTCCGATCACTCCACGCTTGAACTCGGCTGCAAACACCCCTAATCCCTCTCTTCCCTTCTCTGTCGTAGGTTCCTCAACATCCAGCGACCTCTCTTGCTTCTCCTCATCATCCGACTACCATACCTGCAGCAGATTCCTCCTTCTTGACTTTGTCCGTGCCTCACCATACCTGCAGGCGCTTCCCTCTCTTCGTCCTCGCCGATCTCCACTCACCAAAGCCACTCTTCGTCTCCGGCGTCAGCCACACCAGACCCAACGCCTCCGCTCGCCCCATTCATCTCCTCACCTCCCAGATAAGCTTCCTCTCCCCTCTACATTCTTCTCCACCCTTTATTCTTCCAAATTGACCACTGCTGACCTCCATCACCTCCATCCCTTCCATCTCCGACCATCAACTCCGGTGAGGCTGCTCCACCCCCACAAGCCATCCCAACCCTTGCCGACAAGCCCATAAGTTTCCCCTCACTCCACTCACCGCGCCACTCACTCAAACCACCCCCGAACACACCCATACATTCGCACACAGTGTGCCCTAGGCACGCACACACAATCAATGCCATGCCACGTCAACAGCCCCAACATCATCGCCGTGCTTCGGTGACCCCCTCTGAATGTTTTGATGTGGCCGCGAGGCCAATCTTGTGTTTTCAGGTTCATCGCCCCTCCGCCATTGATGAGCTAGCTTGAAGCAAGCTTACTGCAGCTCCAGGTACGCTAGGCCCAGGTGCTATAGTCCCAGGTGCACGAAATACCTTCCCGCACACACTCAGACCCTCAATTGGAGTCGAAGACCTCTGCGGCTGCTGAAATCGTGAAGGCCATCTGCAGGTGCACGCAAAAGGAAGGTGAGACATTTAGTCCCACCTCAGAAGTGGAAAGCCACCTACACCTACATAAGAGGAAAAAGTGACATAGCCTTGTCGCCTTAGATCCACGGAGTGAGGTCCCACTCACCTGACCCAGTCTCGTCCGCGCTCACTCCTCGCAGACCTGGCCTGACTCAACCCGATTGCACACCTCACCCACTTCCGCACGTCGGCGGGCCTAGTCCAGGGTACGCACCCGACCCGATTACCCAATTGTCTGTGAAGCTGTGGGAGAGCGTATCCTAAGAGAGAAAGTGAGGAGCGCTGCACGCGGGTAGGGGTAGGTTTTGCTACAGGTTCTTCAGGCCAACACTTAGTCGCAGCCAGAAGGAAGAAGAGAAAGCTGAAGAGAAAGAGAAGAAGGCAGAAGGCTGAGGAAGGAAGAAGGCTGAAGAAGAAGGAGAAGCCAAGGCAGACAAAAGGCAAAGGCAGAAGCTGAAGAAGAGGAGGCCAGAAGAAGAAGGAAGAAGAAGGAGAAGCTACGGCAGAAGGAAGGCAAAGGCAGAAAGAAGAAGAGAAAGAGAAGAATTGTGAAGGCAAAAGAAGTTAGACAGAAGCCAAAGAAGAAGAAGAAGAAGAAGAAGGAAGGAGAAGACAGAGAAGAGAAAGAAAAGAAATCACTTTAAGTCGTCTGATTAAGGAATCACACGACAGATTCTAGGCTCCATTGCATATTTACATTGAATCATTTGGTGATATTGTAGGAGTATTTGGTGATCTACATCACCATTTTACTCCCATATTTTTGCACTCTAATACTGCTGCTATTACAATTTCTTTCAAGTTTAAATTGTGATCTTGATTTCTAAATACCAATTTACTCCCTCTGTTCAACCTTGGAAATCTTTTCGAGTAATAAAATTCTATTTGTTTTGAACACTATTTCGGCTATACTACAACGCAATACTTTTAAATACCGATTCAATACGACAAACATTTTGGTGCTGTTGCTGAGGTGCAATGGCAAATTTAGAATTTTTTATTGCAATTTCTGATTTGGTACTAACTTGATATATCTCTTTTTGTTGTGGTTATTTCAGGGAGAAGGTTCAAAGAAAAGACAGCCGCACGTCAAACACACCAGGGGCAGGTAACTTCTGATTACTCTCTCTCTTAAGCCCCTCATTTTGGAAAGGAAAAAAGGATAAAATCAATTAGGGCTACTTTCTTTACATTCTTAGCTAATTCATCAAGTTGCCTGATTTGATTTCAACAACAAAAACTTGATTTGAGCACCCATTTAAGGTAACTAGGGCTACCACATTCTTGTTTGTGAACTCTCCAAAATGATGTGTGCCTAAGCCTTGGTTGAAGTGATTTATTCAAGCAAACCTAAAAAATTCAGGCTCTTAATCTCACTTGAATCCTAAAAAAAGGGACCTAAAACTTCTCAAAAGACAAATAGGTGAAGTTGACCCACCTTGTTGGGTCAACCAACCTTGAAATTAGGTCACTTTTTGCACTCAATACATCTAAAGTTCAAGTGAAATCTTAAGCACCCTTGCTCTTTAATAAAACTGGTAGACTTAAGAGGTCAAGTCCCCATTCTGGTCGACCTGGAACATCAATGCTAAGAGAGGTTGGGTAGGGGAAACCCTGTAACCTGTGGGGGTACTCTATCGTGTAGGGGTCTTTGCGGGACTCTCCCTCTCTGGCTACCCAGGTATTTCACAGGTGGACGGCTTTCTGACTAAGGGGTATCATCTGCCCCGAACCTCTATAGTCATCCAAATTTTTTGGGTGTCTTGATTGGGTCCATCACATTCTATTCTCATCTAGATCATCAGTGCATGTTTGGTAGGAGGTCCTTAAGACCATCCTTGAGGCCTCCTTTAGTCATTCACTCCCGTTGAGGCCAGGCCTCAACTTCCGTGTTTGTGCAGCAACCCCATCACATAGACATCTCCTCTGATTCATCTGAACCAAATTCTCCTTCTTCCAACATCATGGCACAACATGCAGAAGAAGAGAATAACCTTGAGAACCAACTTCAGCGCCTTAATGATTTATTCCAAGCCTCTGTGAATCCACCGCAGCGTCCTATGATGTAAGATCATTACAATCCCGCTGCGGTGGCGATTGAACATCGAGTCCAAATCCTGGCTGGAGGTCCTAACTCTGAACTCAAGCCCAACATGATTCATGCTATTCCAAAGTTTCATGGGCTCAATTCTGAGGATCCTTTCCAGCACATCAAACAACTCAAGCATCTAGCCCAGACCTTCGTGTTAGATGTCCAAAATCAGGATATTCTTCTCATGAAGATGTTCTCCTTCTCTCTCATGGACAAAGCAGCTCACTGGTATCAAACTCAAACGCATCCAATCAACACATGGGTTGAACTACAATCTGCGTTTTTGAAAAAGATCTTCCCACTTGGTCGAACGAATCCTTTACGACACCAGATCACACACTTCACACAACAGCCTGGAGAACCACTTCAAGCGGCATGGGATCGTTTCCTGGATCTCATGCGAAAGTGCCCCCAACATGGAGTTCATAAATGGGAACAAGTCCAGTCTTTTTAACAGGTACTCCCTAAAGATATCCATTTATTCGTCAATGTAACTTGCGAAGGAAATATCATGGGACAACACGAAGACACTGTGTGGGAGATTCTCGAGAATATGTGCGAGAACTCCATCAATAATGACTCCATGGGCTTATTCGATCGGACGAATGACCATGCATCGATGAATCCAAGGGGAGCACACGAGATGCAGGGCCTGTCTGCATCAGTCGACTTGGAATTGATGGCTAGTCATTTGGACAAGGCCTCTATCATTGAGAAGAAGGTGAATGAGCTAACTCGACATCTGCAGCGAGCCACCTCTACGCAAAACCCATTCACACAGCCGCCCTCTGGGAGGGAAGCTATGCAAAACATCTATCACTGATCTTCTCAGGGGATGGACCCGTATCCACCCCCGTCTGACTCTAAGACCGGAGGAAGCTCCGACCCTGCATACTCTAGTTGTGGGAACTCTGAACCCTCGTGCTCAGACTTTTCTGAGGTTCCTCAGACCTGTGAGGGCCTCAACGCCATCCAGAATGACCCATTCTCTAATACCTATAACCCTGGATGGTAGAATCATCCCAATATCCTGTGGGTGGGAAATAATCAAAATCAGAGACCACCATATCAACCCCGTCCACAAGCTCCTAGTCCATATCAGCTGCCTCAGCCTCGGCCCAACCCCACCTGTCAATCTGGGCCAACTTAGATAGACCAAATGACTCTTATCCTTCAGACTCTGGCTGACGTTCAAAAGATGAATGCGGCTATGCAAAAACAACACAAAGACGAGATCACAGAGGTTCACAATCAACTCGCCTAGATGGAGAATTCCCGCCAACCTGGCACACTCTCTTCGCAACCTCATCTGAATTTGAATAACGTGCCGAACCAAAGGCGTGCTATGAACCCAAATCCAGGCCAAGCCCACATGATTTATCAGGCCCCTTCTGCTCCATCACCCAATGGGATGGAAGCTTCGACATCATACTTGGGATTTCAGCAACAGCCACCTATTTTACCAACACCAAACCAAAACCAGGCAGGACTACATTAAGTTACAACTCGTAGTGGCAAAGCAACACAAGACCCACCTTACCCAAGCCACTTTCAGCCTGGTAGTGCTAACCCAAGCCCCAGGATAGCTATCCAGGACACCCCTATCCCAGATCAAGAACCTGGACCTATTCTAGAAGAACCATCAAGGGTTCCATTTCCTGAGGCCTTGACCAAGGGAAATAGGACAAACAAACTCGTGGCACCTGAGGAGGATCTAGTCAAGCTCTTTGAACAGGTCCATATAAACATCCCCTTGATAGATACGATTCGCCACGTACCGACTTACGCACGATTCCTGAAAGACGTGTGTACACCTAAGCGTAAGCTGCAAACAAAAAGTGGGAGCTCAATCGTACTATCAGAGCAAGCCAGCTCTGCAATTTTGAGCAAACTCTCACCTAAGGCAGAAGACCCAGGTACTCCCCTAATTTCCTGTACAATTGGTGATATCCAATTTGATAGAGCTTTATTGGATCTAGGAGCCTCCATAAACCTAATACCTACATCCCTACTTGACCATCTTAAGGAATTTGAGCTCAAACCGACAGAGGTGACATTGCAGTTGGCAGACCGATCTATTAAGTCACCTAAAAAAGTTCATGAGGATGTCATTGTTAGGGTTCGGGATTTCTATTTCCTGGTAGACTTCCTAGTCTTGGATATGGATGCTCCAGAAAATCCGAAGAACACACCAATCATATTAGGGTGACCCTTTCTGGCCACTACTAGGGCCAACATAAATTGTGACGAGGGCCGAATTGAACTAAAATTTGGGAATCTGACATTAAAGATTGACATCTTTAAGGCCCAACAAGGGATTAATTGCAAAGTTATAGAACAGATATGTGACATCAAGGCTGTGGTTGATGATCCATATATTGAGGAAAACCTGATTACTTCTGATCAACCACAAGAGAATCAAAACCAGCAATCAGAGGAGTCCAAACTTGACCTAGACACACCCATAACTCCTTCCCTTGATCCTAACACACACCCTAAACCGCCCGTTGCTGCTGATAACCCTATATTGGAACTCAAGCCTCTTCCCGAGCATCTAAAGTACGTCTTTTTGGGTTCCAATCAAAAGTTTCCTGTGATTATCAATTCCAGACTCACACCTAATCAGGAATCCCGTCTGATTACTGTTCTCCAGCAACATCGAAGAGCCATTGGATGGACTCTCGATGATTTAGCTGGCATCAACCCCTCTTACTGCACACATCGCATCTATACTGAAGAGGGCACACAACCTTCCCGTGAAATGCAGAGACGTCTGAATCCTAATCTGCAGGAGGTTGTGAAAAAGGAGATCATTATGTGGTTAGATGCTGGGATCATCTACCCGATCTCCAACAGTCGTTGGGTGAGTCCAATCCAGGTTGTGCCTAAGAAGGCAGAACTCATCGTAATCATGACTGAAACCGGAGAAATCATACCGACCCATGTGGCAAATTCGTGGAGAGTCTGCATTGATTACAGAAGACTCAATACCTCCACAAAGAAGGATCATTTCCCACTACCGTTTATTGATCAGATCCTCGAGAAACTAGCAGGAAATAGGTTCTTCTGGTTTTTGGACGGGTACTCCGGTTATAACCAGGTGGCAATTCATCCTGAAGACCAAGAAAAGACCACTTTCACCTGCTCCTTCGGGACGTACGCGTTCCGAAGGATGCCATTCGGTCTCTGCAATGCACCTGCTACTTTTCAATGGTGCATGCTTGCCATATTCTCAGATATGGTAGGTGATTATCTGGAAGTCTTCATGGATGACTTTTCAGTATTCGACGAATCATTTGACGATTACCTCCTGCACTTGGTCCAGATCCTCAGGCGATGCATTGACATGAATCTAGTTCTTTCTTGGGAAAATAGCCATTTCATGGTGCCTGAAAGAATTGTCCTGGGACATCTCATATCAAAAAAAGGCATCCAGGTCAATCGAGCCAAGGTGAATCTGATTTCCAAACTCCCTATGCCTAGCTCGATCAAGGACATCCCATCTTTCCTAGGCCACGTCAGTTTTTACCATCAATTCATTCCTGATTTCTCAAAGATCGCGCGCCCCCTGACTACTCTACTATCTAAGGATGTTCCTTTCAAAATCTCCAAGGAATGCACTCAAGCATTTGAAACCCTATGTGATCAAGTTACCCAAGCTCCGATCTTACGGTCCCCTGATTGGTCTCAACCCTTTGAGATCATGTGTGATGCATCTGATTTCGCTGTAGGAGTGGTACTTGGGCAGAAAATTGACGGAAAACCCGTGGTCATCTACTACGCTAGCAAGACACTTGACGAGGCTCAGGGTAACTACACAGTTACTGAGAAAGAGCTGCTAGCCGTAGTATTTGCCCTGGAAAATTTCAGATCATATCTTATGGGTTCCCGTGTTATCATTTACTCTGATCACACAGCTGTAAGGCATCTCTTGTGAAGAAGGATGCGAAACCTTGACTAATCCGCTGGATCTTACTGTTGCAAGAATTTGACCTCGAGATTTGTGACAAGGCAGGAAAATAGAACGTGGTAGTTGATCACTTATCCCACCTTCCTTCTGATATTATCGACCCTTCCGGACCCATTACGGAATATTTTCTTGATGAGCACCTCCTGACTATCAGTACAAGGCTTCCATGGTTTGTTGATCTAGTAAACTACCTGGCATCACATCAGATCCCATCTTATTGGCCGAAGTCCAAAAAGGACAAATTGCTTTTTGATGCTAAGTACTACTTTTGGGAAGACCCGTATCAATTCCTCATCGGTGCTGATCAAATCATACGATGGTGTGTCTCGGAAGTGAAAATTCAGGGCATCTTATCCTTCTGCCATGACTAGGCATGCGGTGGACACTTCTCAGGTCATAAAACAATAGCGAAAGTCCTCCAGTGCGGCTTCTATTAGTCCATGATTTTCAAAGATGCATACAATCACTGTAGGGCATGCACTCATTGTCAGACCTTAGGCAACATAAGCCACCGTGATATGATGCCCTTACAACCGATTCTCGTATGCAAAATCTTTGACATCTGGGGGATTGATTTTATGGGACCCTTTCCTGTTTCGGACGGCTTCGAGTACATTCTACTCGCTGTTGACTACGTGTCTAAATGGATCGAAGCCATTCCAACCCGAACCAATGATCATAAGGTGGTTATCAAATTCATTTATCAAAACATCTTTTTGCGATTCTGGATTCCACGTGCTATAATCTCTTATGGAGGGACCCATTTCACTAATGCTCAGTTCAGGTCACTAATGACCAAGTATTGGGTATCACGCCAAATCTCTACTCCTTATCACCCCCAAACTAATGGTCTAACTAAACTATCAAATTGGGAGATCAAGAAAATCCTCCAGGTTACTGTTCGACCTGACAAGAAAGACTGGTCATCCTAACTTTTGAAAGCTTTGTGGGCTTATAGGACCACCCACAAAAGCCAATTAGGTATGTCTCCCTTCAGATTGGTGTACGGGAAGGCATGTCACCTCCCCGTCGAATTGGAGCACAAAGCCTATTGTGCAGTACGGAACTGAAATCTAGATCTTTCTAAGGCTGGAACCCACAGAAAGCTTCAAATGAGCAAGATTGATGAATTACGCCACGACGCATATGAGAACTTGCGAATTTACAAAGAGCGGGTTAAGGCCTTTCACGACAAGCACATATCCAGAAAGATCTTTCACCCTGGTCAAAAAGTCCTATTCTTTGATGCCAAGCTCAAACTATTCCTAGGAAAACTCAGATCAAAATGGATCGGACCTTACCTCGTCTGACGAATCTTTGGAAATGGGGCCATCGAGATCAGTCAACTCAGTCATGATTTAGAACCTTTCATCGTGAACGGTCAAAGACTCAAACCATTCATTGAACTTACCGATACAAATTTGGCTGAGACATCCTTTACCCTCCATTCTCCCTGAGCTCATTGCACCTAGCCAATGGCGTTAAACTCGGCGCTTAACAGGAGGCAACCAGTCATGTTGAAAAACCAGAAACCTTTCTTGACATTCCTATGCTGAATTCATATTGCACTTTAGGGTTCATCCATTAGAACAGCCAACCCCACCTCAGGTACCCATACCCGAGCTTGAAATCGTCTGCAAACAGTCATCTCAATCCGTTCGCCCACCCAGAACCTGTTCTAATGAATGATCTAAGATAAACTTGAACCCACATAATTTATAATGGAGACATTGCAAATCGTAGGCATAGAGGGTATGAAAATGCAAAACGTCATGAAAATCATCTCACAAGAAAAGGTTTCATCAAAAAAATCACATATTCCAAAAATACCAAAAAAATGAAAAAATTCTTGAAAAAGAACAAAAAAATTGAGAGGAGAGAAAAATGTTGAGGGCATATCAATTTTGAGGAAAAAAGGGGAAAAGTGAAAACTGTCAAAAAGGAGCACAAGTTGAAAAGAAAAAGAAAAGAGATAGTCATTAGTAAGAAATTAAGGAATTAACTGAGTTCTAGACCATATCAAGAAAAAGAAAATGAAAGGCAAAAAGTGCTAATGAAACACAGAAGAGATTAGTAAGAACACTGATTTTAGGCTTCTTGGGCTATACTCCTAGGCTTAAAAATTAAGTATCCACTAACATCTGGATAGTTCTCAAGAGGCTGGGGAAAATGCAAAGCTTAAGTATTAGGTCTAAGGCTTAGGGAGTATTCGACCTCATTAACTAACCTCTGGTTTGCGGGACTCGGTAACCTAAGCACCCCAATCCACACACAGTCTGGTTCAGTGCACATAAGTATCAAAATCACGCAAATGCGTTTAAATTGTCTTGAAAAAGTCTCCTAGATTAGGAGCGGCTGATCAACACAAGTTGATTTGGATGAGTTTCCGATGTAGAGAGGTGGGAAATTCTCCTCAAAGATGTGCAATAACATATCATCTCCTCGGTGCTTGTCTCCTAGGAAATCAACATATCCTATTGCGAGCATGTAAGCACCCTATGCTGGCTCAGATGCCATGGGCGGCATTATCACGAAATGTCGATTGCCAGGGTCTGGATTTAGCTACAGAACGCCATGGGTGGGATTATCTCGAAATCTTGAAAGCCAGGGTTCTGGGGGTTGCCATGGGCGATGCTATCTCAAAGTATTGATTGCCAGGGACCCTTCGAGGATTGATGATGGGGACTAGGAATCCGATACAGACTGTGTTGTGAAGCTAATCCGAAGCTAGAAATAAAAAGAAAAGAGAGAGAAAACTCTCCAAAAATAAAATTCCTCTATCTCTCTCTTACAAAAATGCACTGCAAACTGAACCGAGGCTAAAATATGTTACAAGCACAGGTACTTTAACCACGGAGTCCAACGAACCTTAGGATAGTTTCTGCGGGCCTTAAAAACCTTCGCGGCAAACTGAGGCTAGAGCTGGTCAGGTCCAGATCTTAGTTGGTACTTGAGTACCTCTAGGCCCACTATCGGCATTCTAACCTAATCTACAAAAGAAAGCACACATCACAATTTTGAGCATCAAAAAGATTACATGGTCCAAAATCAAAGTTAAAACCTTAAAATTTTGCTAAGGGACTAGTAAAAGCTAGGCATGGGGGTATGTTCGGAACACCATCATGAGCCCTAACTAATTCATTTTGACCCAATTGAGAGAATAAATGCTCCTACATAACCAACTGAAGGTCCTAATTCACTACATAACCTTTCTAAGAAAAAAATAAGAAACTAGGGGTAAAACTGCAATTTTACCAATGCAGTACAATAACGGGTTTTCTAAAGGGCTAAACAAAGGTCAAAGGGTCTTAATAAGATAATAAGTGGGTTGAATCAGATAGAAAAGGGTTTGTGTGAGTTCTATGAATTAAACGATTTCTTAAAACCCTAAAACAGACCCACTTGATTAACCAAGGTTCTGGTCAGGATAAAATTTACTAAAATCCTCTAAAAATCATAGAAAAATATTCTCCAGGGTTTAGAACCTTCAATTTGGCCATTGCAACCCATCTTGACCTAGAATGGTGTCTCAGACAAATATTTACCCTAAAATGGGTTTTTGCATAAATTTTCCAGTCAAACGTGGTCAAACCCAAAATGATTAACCAGGAACACACGCACAATCACTTCCATGCCACGCCAACACCCCTAGCATCTTCTCCATGCTCCGACGACCCTCTCTGAATGTTTTAACGTGGCCACGCGGCCAATCTTGTGTTTTCAGGTTCGTTGCCCCTCCGCCATTGATGAGCTAGCTTGAAGCAAGCTTGCTGCAGCTCCAGGTACGCCAGGTCCAGATGCTATAGTCCCAAGTGCACGAAATACCTTCCCGCACGCACTCAAACCCTCAATTAGAGTCGAAGACCTCTACGACTACTGAAATCGCGAGGGCCATCTCTGCAGGCGCACGCGAAAGGAAGGTGAGACATTTAGTCCCACCTCGGAAGTGGAAAGCCTCCCGCACCTGCATAAGAGGAAAAAGTGACATAGCCTTGTTGCCTCAGATCCACGGGGTGAGGTCCCACTCACCCGACCCTGTCTCGTCCGCGCTCACGCCCTGCAAACTTGGCCTGACCTGACTCAACTACACACCTCGCCCACTACCGCACGTCGGTGGGCCTAGTCCAGGGTACGCACCCAACCTGATTACCCGATTGTCTGTGAAGCTCTTGGAGAGCGTATCCTAAGAGAGAAAGTGAGGAGAGCTACGTGCGGGTAGGGGTAGGTTTTGCTACAAGTTCTTCAGGCTAATACTTAGCCGCAACCAGAAGGAAGAAGAGAAAGCTGAAGAGAAAGAGAAGAAGGCAGAAGGCTGAGGAAGGAAGAACGCTGAAGAAGGACAAGCCAAGGCAAATGAAAGGCAAAGGCAGGAGCTGAAGAAGAGGAGGCCAGAAGAAGAAGAAGGAAGAAGAAGGAGAAGCTAAGGCAGAAGGAAGGCAAAGGCAGAAAGAAGAAGAGAAAGTGAAGAATCGTGAAGGCAAAAGAAGTCAGACAGAAGCCAAAGAAGAAGAAGAAGGAAGGAGAAGATGGAGAAGAGAAAGAAAAGAAGAAATCACTTTAAGTCATCTGATTAAAGAATCAGACGACACATTCTAGGCTCCATTGCATATTTACATTGAATCATTTAGTGATATTGTAAGAGTATTTGGTGATCTACATCACCATTTTACTCCCATATTTTTGCACTCTAATACTGCTACTATTACAATTTCCTTCAAGTTTAAATTGTGATCTTGATTTCTAAATACCAATTTGCTCCCTGTGTTCGACCTCGGAAATCTTTTCGAGTAATAAAATTCTATTTGTTTTGAACGCTATTTCGGCTACACTACAACACAATACTTTTAAATACCGATTTAGCACGACGAACAACTGCCCGCACCCTCTCTCCATCCTCGAGCCTCAACGCTCACTGCCCGTGCATTCTCAGTCGTCCGATCGAAAGATCTGATGACTTAAATGCACTCGAGCCCCTCTGACTTCGGACGTTGAGCGATTGAGCGTAGATCTCAGCCTTCCGATCAAGAACAGACGGCCACAATCGCGCCGCTACCACTTCATCTTTACCTGTTGTGGCGCGACGTAGCCCCATTTCAAGCCGCTAGATCCAAATCGAAGGGTCATCATCGTGCGCCAGCCTACTCTTTACATCATGCATCTGATCACGCGTACGCGGCAAGCATTCAATCGCGCATCCACCTGATCCTAGGATCTGGACTGTTGGGGTCAGATCGTGTGGCTGGATTTTGTGCCTATGCAGGAAGGGGAGATGCACTGTGCACGACTTGAATGCGTGCTCTCAGCTCCCAAACACCTTAATCGTTGCGCTGTGCCTTCTTTATCAAATTCTTAACCGCGGCGTGCACGCTTGTAGCTGTTGGATCAAGATCCAACGGCCCAAATTTAATCTTATGTTGAGTAGCGAGTGAGAGTGCAGTAGGTCTTCAGTCTTCTGCTAGGTCAGTTTAGGTGGTCGAGATGGCGCCACATGGCACCATCTTGGCCATCCATCTTCTATGACTTCTAGAAGGTGCCACGATGTCGGATTGGGTCGATTTTCACGCCGTTAGGTTGCGATCATCGATCCGAACCCATCCGTATGGTCGGATTTGTCATCTGAGGTGTGGATTGACACCATCTTGGCCCTTGATCTCTAACCTTCCTTGGATTATATCTGATGCTACGGAAGTCTGATCAGGGTGATCTTGGAGTCGTTGAACTCTAATCATCACCCTGATCAGATCCGTACAGTTGGATCTTCGATCCGAGGCCTCGATTAAAAATTGCCCTGTTACCTAACTATAAAAAGGGAAAATAAACCTAAAATTTACACAACCTAACCTAAATGCAAGATGATGCATGTTATGCAATATTTATAATGTATGATACAGTTATAATACTAAGAACATGCATAAATAGACATTTTAGGCTATTCAGATGCATACGCATCACCTACAGAACCTTCGCTTTCTGTAGGATGTCATTCGGCTTATGCAATGCACCCGTGACTTTTCAAAGGTGTATGCTAGCCATATTCTCAGACATGGTGGGAGAGTTTATGGAAGTCTTCATGGATGATTTCTCTATTTTCGGAGAATCGTTTGATTCTTGTCTAGCTAATCTTGAAATGATCCTTAAAAGATGCATCAAAACAAGACTGGTCCTTAGCTGGGAAAAGAGTCATTTCATGACACATGAAGGCATCGTCTTGGGTCATGTAATCTCTGAACGGGGAATCGAAGTTGATAAAGCTAAGGTTGATGCTATTTCTAAACTTCCTCCTCCTACATTTGTCAAACAAATTCGATAATTTCTTAGTCATGTGGGATTCTGTAGGAGTTTCATCAAGGACTTCTCTAAGGTTGCTCGACCTCGAAGCAACCTTCTCGCCAAAGATATGCCGTTTGATTTCAACGAATCATACCATAAGGCATTTGATTTTCTTAAAATGGCAGTCACTTGTGCTCCAGTATTGCAACCACTGGTTTGGAAAGCCCCATTCGAGATCATAATCGATGCTTCTGATTACGCGGTCAGGGCTATTTTGGGTCAGAGATCGACAGGAAGCCCTCTGTCATCTACTATGCTAGCAAAACTCTAGACGAGGCCCAGAGGAATTACACTATTACTAAGAAGGAATTACTAGCTGTAGTATTTACTTTGGAGAAATTCAGAGCTTATCTCTTAGAGTCTCATGTCATAATATATATACCGACCACTCGACCTTGAGACATCTCTTGGCCAAAAAGGATGCCAAACCCCGGCTTATTCGATGGATTCTTCTGCTTCAAGAATTTGATCTTGAAATCAAAGATAAATCTGGGGCACAGAATGTGGTGGTGGATCATATTTCGAGGCTTTTGAGTGATTCTTCTTGTTCAGATATTCCGATTGCTGATACTTTTCTGGATGAGACTATCCTTGCAGTTTTAGGTGTCCAAACTCTGTGGTTTGCAGACATCATAAATTATTTGGCTATTGGTCGAATCCCTCAGGATTGGACCAAGCAACAATGAGATAGACTCAAATCTGAGGCCAATATTACTTCTGGGAGGACCCTGAAATGTACCACATCAGCTCTAATCAGATTATTCGCCGATGTGTTCCGGAGAATGAATTCAAAAGTATACTCAAGTTCTGCCATGCATCTGCGTGTGGTGGACATTTCTACCATGCATCTGCATGTGGGGAAAATGATGGCTGCAAAGATTTTGCAATCTGGATTTTATTGGCCGTCTTTATTCAAGGATACTAGGAATTCTCGAGGTTGTGTTCCCAATGCCAGGCACTTGGGAGCATAACCAAGAGAGACATGATGCCTCTAAACCTAATTCTTCCTGTCGAAATCTTCGACGTTTGGGGCATCGATTTCATGGGACCCTTCCTCCCTTCATTTGGACACCAATACATTCTCATCACTGTTGATTACGTGTCCAAGTGGATCGAGGCTATTCCCACCCAAACCAACGACCACAAGGTGGTCATCGATTTCGTCAAGAAGAACATCTTCAGTCAGTTTGGGATTCCAAGGGCCATCATCAACGATGGTGGTACTCATTTCACTAATGCTTAGTTCCATAATTTAATGGAAAAATACGAGCTAAATCACAAAATCTCCACACCTTACCATCCCCAGGTGCATGGACAAGCCGAGATCTCCAATCGGGAGATCAAGAATATTCTTCAGAAAACAGTTAGGCCTGATCGTAAAGACTAGACTCAAAAGCTTGAGGACGCTCTTTGGGCCTACCGTACGGTGTACAGAACGCCTATCGGCATGTCACCATTTCGTCTGGTGTATGGAAAGGCATGCCATTTACCCGTAGAAATTGAACATAGGGCATTCTGGGCAATCAAGCAGTGTAATCTGGATTTGAGTTTAATCAAAAAGACCAGGAAACTCCAACATCTGAGTTGAAGGAGCTTAGAAATGATGCATACAAGAATGCCAAGATCTACAAGGATCAAACCAAAGCTCTTAATGACCAATTGATATCCCACAAGAGCTTTGAGCCGAACCAGAAGATTTGGCTCTTTGATTCTTGACTTAAGCTCTTTCCCGGCAAACTTAGGTCAAAATGTAACGACTCATTCATCATTGATCAGATATTTCCAAACGGGGCCATTCAGATCTCTGACCCAAAGACGAGTAATTCATTTAAAGTCAGCGATCAATGTTTGAAGCCTTTTATTGATCGTATTGTTCCAGAACCCATCTCAGACACAGTTGCTCTAATCACATTGTGATTTCTTTGGGTGGACTTCGCTTAGCTGATGGCATTAAACTCAGCAATTGTACAGTTTGACTCAGAGCTGACCCGAGCATCATATTCAGATGATATCTTCAACATTCTACCCTTCCTTTCATGTCTTTTATTCTCAATGCGGACATTGCATCAGCTAGGCATGGGGGGGTAGATTCATTTCTGAATCAATTTGTCAGCTCTGTGGAATTCTTGTAAATTCTACTTATTTTCTTATATATATATATAATTAGGAAAAAATACTTAGGCATTAGGACTTTTCAATCTTAGGAAATATTACAGTAGGATCTGAACACTAAGATCCTTCAGGTCTTTAGACTTAATCAGCCCGGATATCCACTAAAATGTGGATTTGTTTATCGAGTCCTCACCATCCTGAATTCCATTTCAATTTGATTAAATAAGTTGGGGTGATAAGTACACGACTTATCAACCCGCCCTCTAATTTAAGGGAACTTTAAGTCTAAGCATCTACACACTATTGTCACTAACTCATTGTTCGACAGTTTTAACGGAAATTGGGTAGCTAATGAACCTTCTAGGGTGGTATGGCTGGCAAGTTATCATGGGTAATAGCCCATAGGTAGGTTGTCCAGAGCCCAGCCACTAAACCATTCTTTTCCTGCTGCCTTTAGGTAAATTTTAGACCATGAAAGCCACCTACTTAAAAAAAAAAAGTCCAAAAAGAAAAGAAAAAGAAAAGGAGAAAAGAAAAAAATAAAAGAAATAAGCTACACTTCACCGCACGAGTATGGCTGGCAAGTTATCGTGGGTAACAGCCCATTGGTAGGTTGTCCAGATCCCAGCTCAAGAAATGCACGTTTAATTCCTAAAACACTTAGGAAGAATCGGAGAAGTAGAATAATCCAGGGAGATATACACTGGATTCACCCTTTGTTGACCCCATAAAAATAAAAGTAGGGAGAAAGCTTTCGGTCGTATAGATACACTTTAGGTAGAATTCTTTTTAAGGTCACCTAAGGGCATAGAAACCCAAAGTCTGTTCTGATTGCCGATCAACGAGTCTATCACATTCACAAAAGGATGCTTAGAACTTAGGGTTCTCATCAAGTCTTGGGTAGGTTGAGTGGCCGTAGAAAGTCGCTCTGTAACGCTAAACTCAAAAATCCAAAAAAATTAAAAAAGAAGAAAAAGTAGAAAAACAGATCCTTCTTTAAATGAGGTGAAGGCTTAAGGCGGTCTGCATTTTGGCAGATACCTGGGCGTTGTTGTGTCTTTGAAAGTTCAAGTCCTAAGTAAAAATTTCTTAATGTTGAAAATGACTTTTGCCCGAGTAATCCAATCCTAATTCTTTTATAAATAGCATGCAGTTTTTGTTAGGGACTAGCAAAAAATAGGCTTGGGGGTGTGATGTGCATACATCTAAATAGCCAAAAATGTCTATTAATGCATATTCTTAGTACCATATTAGCATCATACAATGTAAATATTGCATAACGCATAATCACGCATTTAGGTCAAATTGTATAAATTGTATAGTAATTGTCTCCTTTTATGGCCAAGGACAGGGTGACTTTTAATCGGGGCTTCAAACGGAAGATTCAACCATACGGATCTGATCAGGGTGACGATGGGAGTTCAACGACTCCAAGATCGCCCTGATCGGACATCCGTAGCACCAGATATAGTTCGAGGAAGCTCAGAGATCAAGGGCCAAGATGGTGTCAATCCACACTTTAGACGACAAATCCGATCACACGGATGGGTTCGGATCGATGATCGCAGCATAACGAAGTGAAAATCGGCCCAATCAGCACAAAAGATGAACGGCCAAGATGGTGCCACGTGGCGCCATCTCAACCGCCTAAACTGGCCCAGCAGAAGGCTGAAGACCCACCGTGTTCTCACTCTCTTTTCAATGCAAGATCAAATTTGGGCCGTTGGATCTTGATCCAACGACCACAAGTGCCCGTGCAGTGATTAAAAACTTGACAAAGAAGAAGGCACGGCGCAGCGGTTAAGGCGTTGCGGGAGCTGAGAGTGCACGTTCAAGTCGTGCGCAATGCATCTCCTCTTCCCACACAGGAGTAAAATCCAACCGCCCGATCTGACGCCAATGGCCCAGATCTTCTGATCAGGCGAATGCGCGATTAAACGCTCGCCGCATATGCGTGATCAAATGCATGATGTAAAGGGTGGGCTGGTACGCGATGATGACCCTTTGATTTGGATCCAGCGGCTCAGAATGGGGCTACGTAGTGCCATAACAGGTGAAGACAAAGCGGTAGCGACGCGATCGTGGCTAACTGATCTTGATCGAACGGCTGAGATCTATGCTCAGCCGCTCAACATTCGAAGTCAGAGGAGCTCGAGTGCGTTTAAGCTGTCCAATCTTTCGATCGAATGGCTGAGAATGCACGATCAGTAAGCATTGAGGCGCAAGGAAGGAGAGAGGGTGCGGGCAGGTGTGCACTAAGCCCACCTTTGGGGGCTTTAGTGACGTTTAAATACATCACTAAAGACCCCTGATTTAATGTTTTTAAGTGAAATGACCTTTGTACCCCCTCCAATCTACACCTATATATAGCCCTACGACCCCCACATATATCTCATCCCTTCACCTCTCTCCCTCTCCAAAGCTCAAGAGAAGCTTGTCCCACACCCGGGATGCTCCTCTAGAGCCAAATCCAAAGTTTTCTCGCCCCTATTTCGGAAGTGGATCCTGCGACGACGACGACGTGCTGCCTCATTCCCACTTCTTCCTGCTTCATCCTCCTTCTTCCCGCTCCGTCCTCCGTCTTCCAGGAGTCGCTCCGTCTGGCTCGTCCTCTAAGAAGTCGTTAAGGAGGGTAACATCTCTCTCCCTTCTTTTTATCGCTTTCTAGTTGTAATCATTTCCCACTTTCTAGTTGTAAAAATAGTATTATTATATCAAGTGATTGTTCTCTCTCTATCTCTCTCTCTTATTATTTATATCAATTACATTGTAATTTTCTTGCTTTCAAACAAAAAAGCCAAAAAAATATATAATCGCGGATTTTTGATTGATGTAGCCTCCCTGTGTTCGACCTGGAATTTCTTTACAAATTTTGGTTAAATTTATCTGTTGACGGATTGCTTCGCAAATCGAACTATAACGACGAGTTTTCAAAATCCAATTCCAATTGCGTAGTTTTCCGCTATCAATAGATGTCGTTATTTGAGCTTATATGGAGACCTTCCAATCCCTGCCTTAAATGATGAACCTACTCCAAATTTCAACCCTTCCCCGACCTGAAGGTTGGACTGACTTCTCATGGTATTGACAGGGATTTCTTGCATCACCCCATAAAATAGTGTCTCCTCATCCGCAACTTGCTCAATCGAGGCTACTTCCATCACTTCTTCACTATTCTCCAGATGGTGGCAGTCCTTGCATTTCTTGGGTTCAGGAGCTTCATCGGGTGTTTCTCGTCCCATCTGTCCTAGGCCTCCATCTTCTCTCACGACTTCAGCATAAGACATCTTAACCTGTTGCCCTAGCCCAGTTGTATCACCAGGAGTAAAAACCAATTGAAGCAACCATGAGCTCCCTCTACACTGGAGAATAACCTTCTCAAGTACCGACCCTCCCCTGAAGATATTCACAAGACATTCAATACTCGACCATCACCTTCCCTCAGTCTAACCTCTGCATCTTCTGCCAACATTGCAAAGCCTACAATCATGGATGCAACCACCTCCTTTGATCGCAGGTGTAGCGGAAGGCCTTTGATTCCTAAACTCCCTGACCTGGATCCAGCCCTATGAGGTGGTCGCTCAGGCAGGGACCCATCGAACGGTGAGACCAATCTCCAGATCACCATCAAACTTTCATATACACTTTATCTAAACCGCAGTTGTTCAACATCGATCATCCCCAAACCAAAAATCACAAACCGCATGGGGGATAAAACAACAATCTTCCACCCTTCAGTCGATGGGGATAAGGAGCTTACCAGTTGGCGAAGCTTTTCCAGGGTGGGGTTACCAGTCATTACCTCTCCAATCAAGGGCCCTCTAAGTACCAATTCAGAGGACCTGATGTCCTCCGTCAAGGGAACTTCAACATCCACCGTGTGAACCCCGTATGTGGGCAATGGCGACAGTGGAGGCGGTGGACACTCATTAGAAGTCCTTCTGGTGCATGTAAAAACCCTACCACTCGATTGTCCTCTATTGGACACATTAGAATTCCGTTTATGGCCATGGCCGCCGCATGCCAGACACACCAGAGGGGATCGGCAAACCACCGCCATATGTCCCCTCCTTCGACATCGAAAGCATAAGATCTCCTTGTTAGCCCTAGGCCAACCACCCTTCACACGACCCATGCCCGTCACCCTGCCTCTAGTAGTGGAGTCTCCCCTCCGCTCCCTTCTCCTCCAGGCCCTAGACCTCCAAGTCGTCCATCCTTCATCGCCATTGCTCCCCCCTCCTGTCGCCATCTTGTATTCTTAATTCATTAAACAATTTTGTTAGAAGTTCATTTATGCCTAAATTGATGAATATTTAATTATCAATGATTATTAATATTTATTAAGCTTTTAACAAATACTTATTCGCACTCATATATATTCTCTAACTACTAAAATTTGAGTGCAATAGTGAGCTTGTTTTATTTTCTTAAAATTGTCAATTCACTAAAATCACTTGGACAGAATAGTGGTAATCATATTTTAGCTTGCTTCCAGAGACGACCTCAGATTTTTATGTTAATTCAAGTATTATAAATTTAAATGTTAGATTCTTCTTAATCAACTATACTACGACGCGTGTCTTTTTTGAAAAACGATCGAAGTGACTCAACATTTTGGCGTCATTGCTGGGGAGCAACATGCACTTATCACTATTATTTGCAAATATTTCTTATTTCTAACATATCTGCCTTGTTTTGGTTATTTTGCAAAATTGAACCGAAGCATCTGGCTTCTTGAACCTGAAGGCGACCGCTCCACGGCAGGTAACTCTCTCTTTTCTTCTTAATCCCCTCCTTTCTAATATAGATAAAAAAGGGGAAAAAAATTAAGATTCAACCTTGCCGTATTTTCTTAAAAGTATCATTTGTAGCAAAATTTTCTGATTTCTGAAATTTAACTACGGTTAAGGAGAAATATCTGCTTAAAAGATGCGACCCAACAATTTCTGAACCTATAGGGACTTATTTGAGATTAATTGAACCCTTGGACTAGCACATTCTTGATTCAGTCCAAAGGGATCATTGAACTTAAAATTGGACTCCACTTCATAGCCAAATTAGGGTTAAATTTTAAGGCTATCTAATACACATTTGCAAAACATAAACGGAATTATTATGCACATCTTGTGCTATTTAAGCCTTGTTTGAATCAATTTACAATTCGAACCCTAAAATACCGGCTCTAAGATCACTTGTACCCTAAATGAGGTGACTTAATAACCTGCTTGTCAAACCAAAACA
Source organism: Thalassia testudinum (assembly GCA_037157565.1). Lineage (NCBI taxonomy): Eukaryota > Viridiplantae > Streptophyta > Magnoliopsida > Alismatales > Hydrocharitaceae > Thalassia > Thalassia testudinum. Next base: position 144,389,722 of record JAZHRO010000036.1, read on the forward strand.
GGGTGATTCAGGTGGGTTAACCCGGATTGCATCCTAAAGTTTAGGACATGTTAGGTGAAATTGATTCACTTGATGAACCGATCAACCTAGAAATTAGGTCACAATTTGAATCAAACTCTTAATCAAGTGATAATTTGAGGCAAAATTAGGCTTAAAATCTGGTAGACCTAGGACCCAATTCACACATATCCGGTCTACTTGGAATCGTAGTGACAAGAAAGGTCGGGTGGGGGAAACCCTATAACCTGTGGGAGCGCTCTACCGTGTAGGGGTCTTCGTGGGACTCTCCCTTTCTGGCTACCCAAGTAATTCTCGGGCGGGTGGATTTGTGATCTAGAGGCCATCTGCCTCGAACAAGCCTAAGCCATCCAAAAATATTTGGGTGTCTTGATTGGGTCTGATTTAAATCTAGTCCCTCATCTTTTTCTCTAGTGCATGCACAGTAGAAGGTCCTTAAGACCAGTCTTAAGACCTCCTCTATTAGTTCACTCACGTCAGGGCCAGCACCTGACTAACTTGTTTGGGTCCTCTTCTGATCCGATTCCTATATCCTCAGACCCATCTACATCCAACTCAGGTTCTTCATACTCTGATTCTAACTCAATGGAGAACCCTGGTCCAGAAGGAGGAGATGACATCCAGCACCTGCAAAACCAGCTTCAGACTCTCACTGATCTTATCAATGGACTAGCGAACCCTAGAATAGGTCCACAAATGCGGGATCACTATAATCCTGCAAGAGTGGCTATCAAGCCCAGAGTGTGTATTCCGGTTGGGGGACCTAAGATTGAGCTCAAGACGAATGTTATCATCTTGATTCCCAAGTTCCACGGGATGGGTTCTGAAGACCCATTCCAGCACATTCAAGAGTTGAAACATTTGGCTCAGACCCTCGAGCCAACTGTTCAAAATCGAAACACTCTGCTCATGAAAATGTTCCCTTTCCCACTTAAAGAGAAAGCTGCCCACTGGCATCGGTCTCTGAATCGACCAATCAATACCTGGGATGAATTGCAAGCTGAATTTCTAAGGAAATACTTCCCAATAGGGCGTACTAACTCCTTGAGGCATCAAATTAAGCATTTTCAACAAAATGCGGGGGAACTACTTTATGAGGCATGGGATTGTTTTGCCGATCTTATGCAGAAATGCCTACGTCCCAGAGTTCCTAAATGGGAGCAGGTCCAATCATTTTACCGAGCACTCCATGAGGATATCCAACTTTTCATCGATGCAACCTGTGGAGGCAACTTTATGGGCAAATATGAGGACACCGTTTGGGAAATTCTCAAAAATATGTCTGAGAATTCCATAAATAGTGCATCAATGGGTATGTTCGACAGGACGACTACCCATACATCGACGAATACACGTGAGACACATGAGGCATATGACCTATCCTCCTCCATTGACATGGAGATTCTGGCCAATCGATTGGATAAGGTCTCCATAATAGAGAAGAAGCTTGACGATTTTACTCACCAGCTGCAAAAGGTCACTTCTTCTCAACAAAACATGCATGCACGACCGCCCACAGGGAGGGAGGCCGTGCATAATATTCACCACACTAGGATGGATATGAATCCATCTTCTTCTGACTCAGGTTTTGGAGGAAACTCTAAACCTGTTTATCCTAGTTGGGGGTTCTCTGAAACCCAATATTCCGATTTCTCTAGAGTTACTCAACCCTGTGAGGAACTTCATGCCATCCAGAACAACCCCTATTCTAATTCCTACAATCCTGGATGGCGAAATCATCCCAATTTCTCCTGGTCGTGGAACTCTTATCATCAAAATCCTATACCTCAATATCAACCTCGACCACAGAATCCACACTCATATCAACCAGCTCAACCTAGGCCCAATCCAAATTTTCAATATGGGCTTAGCAAAGATGATCAAATGAGCATGATTTTTCAGACATTGGCGATATGTAGAAGACCAATGTTGCTATGCAAAGGCAGCATACCGTAGATATGGCAGAAATGCGCAATCAAATTACATAAATGGCTGAACTCGCCAGCCAGGTGCATTTCCCTTGTAACCACTGCCAAACCCTAAAAACATACTGAACCAAAGGTACATTGCGACCCAAAACAGGGCCAAATCCACTATGTGCAACCAGGCCCCTCTGCACCTATATATCAAGACGAGTCAGAAGCATCCACTTCTGTACCTGATACATCTCAGCAACAGCCACCTATCCTACCAACTCCATATCCTGCGGGATTACATTCTGTAACAACCCACAGTGGTAAGTGTACTAAGGACCCTAAGCCTAAGAAATACACTAAACCTAAACCTAGTACATCTCAATCCGGGGTGATAATCAAGGATAACCAAGGATCGACAGAACCCACTCCAGATGAGCCTAGGACCACACCTTTTCCTGAGGCCTTGACCAAGGGAAATAAGGGTAGGAAACCACCTCAAATTGACGAGGACTTGGTCAAGCTCTTTGAGCAAGTCCAGATTAGCATTCCCATGATGGATGTTATACGTCATGTACCAGCTTACGCAAGATTTTTGAAGAATCTATGTACACCAAAGCAAAAGCCAAAGAATTCTGACGAAAGTCCTATTTTGATATCAGAGCAGGTTAGCTCCATTATCTTAAGCAAGCTTCTGCAGAAACTAAAAGACCCTGGCACCCCTCTGATCTCCTGCAAGATCAAAAATTTAGAATTTAACCATGCTCTTTAGATCTAGGCGCATCCATCAAACTTATTCCCACATCTCTCCTAAAATATTTTGAGGATCCTGAACTTAAGCTCACAGAAGTGACCTTGCAGTTAGCATATCGATCCCTTAAGTTACTCCATGGAATTTTGGAGGATGTAGTTGTAAGATTCCGGGATTTCTATTTTCCAATTGACTTTATTGTTCTAGACATGGATACACCTAAGAACCTAAAAGAGACCTATAATCTTGGGGAGACCATTCCTAGCAACAACTAGGGCGAACATTAATTATGAGGAAGGCCAGATGGAAATTAAATTCGAGGATAAAAGAATGAAGATTGACATTTTTAATGCCCATAGAGGAATTAATTATGGTGTGATTCAGGATTTGAATAGAATCGTTTCACTTCTAGAGGATCCGATTTCTAATAATTTGGATTTGATTACTCTTGAGCAAGAACCTCTAAAAGCCCAACCCCAGTTACACCTTGAGGAACTTAGTCCACCTCTAGTCCCTCCTCAGGCTAGCCTCAACCTTCCTGCTGCTGCTGAGAATCAGGTACTTGAGTTGAAATAGCTTCCTAACAATCTCAAGTATGTCTTTTTAAGTTCGAACAACATGTTTCCTGTGATTATCAACTCTTCTTTATCCACAGATCAGGGAACACATTTGATTTCTATCCTCCGAGAGCATTGCAAGGCCATTGGTTGGACCTTGGATGATCTCACTGGCATAAGCCCTTCTTATTGTACCCACCGTATCTTTATAGAAGAAGGCTCATGACCTACGCACGAAGGACAACACTAACTCAACCCGAATCTTCAAGAGGTCATGAAGAAAGAGATAATATAATGGCTTGATGCGGATATTATTTATCCCTTTTCTGATAGCCATTGGGTTAGCCCAATTCATGTGGTGCTTCAGAAGGCTGGGCTAACCATTATCAAATCTGAGTCAGGAGAATCCATCCCCACCCGTATTGCAAATTCGTGGAGATTCTGCATAGACTACAGGAAATTGAATACCTCCACGAAGAAGGACCATTTACCGCTACCTTTTATTGATCAGATTCTCAAAAAATTAGCAGGAAATCAGTACTTCTGTTTCTTGGATGGATACTCAGGCTATAATCAAGTGGCCATTCATCCTGAAGACCAGGAGAAAACCATATTCACCTGCCCCTATAGGACATTTGCATTTCGTAGAATGCCATTTGGACTCTGCAATGCACCTACCACCTTTCAGCGGTACATGTTGGCAATATACTCAGACATGATAGGTGAATTTTTAGAAGTCTTCATGGATGATTTCTCTGTCTTCGGAAAAACCTTCAACGAATGTTTGGGCCACTTGACTAAGATCCTCCAACGATGCATCGATGTAAACTTAGTTTTGAGCTGGGAAAAGTGCCATTTTATGGTTCCCCAGGGCATCGTTCTTGGACACCTTGTGTCTAAACAAGGTATCCAGGTTGACCGAGAGAAGATCAATTTGATATCTAAGCTCCCTCCTCGGTCAAAGAAATTAGATCCTTCTTGGGGCACGTCGGGTTCTATCGACGTTTTATTTCAGATTTCTCGAAAATCGCCAGGCCCATGACTCACTTATTATCGAAGGATATTCCCTTTGATTTCTCAGACGAGTGTGTCAAAGCTTTCAAAATCCTTAAAGACCAAGTCACCAAGGCACCAGTATTGCAACCCCCTGATTGGTCTCTTCCCTTTGAGATCATGTGCGATGCTTCAGATTATGTTGTGGGGGCAATCCTTGGTCAGAAAGTAGATGGGAAACCCATAGTGATCTATTATGCGAGTAAAACGTTGGATGAAGCCCCACGTAATTACACGATCACTGAGAAGGAACTTCTAGCTACTATCTTCGCCCTAGAAAAATTCCAATCGTACCTTCTCAGGTCCCGCATAATCATATACTCGGACCACACTACAATGCGACACTTACTCGCCAAGAGGGATGTGAATCCTCGTCTGATTCGCTGGATCTTGCTTCTGCAAGAATTTGATTTAGAGATTCGTGACAAAGCGGGTAAACAAAACGTGGTTGCAGATCATCTATCCTGCCTTCCCTTATCTATCATTGACCCTTCAGTGCCTATTACTAAGCATTTTCCAGATGAGCATCTTATGGGCATAGATGCTGAGCTTCCCTAGTATGCAGACATTGTTAACTACTTAGCATCAAACCAGGTTCTATCTGATTGGCCTAAAGCCAAAAAGGACAAATTCATTTCAGACGCCAAGTATTACTTCTAGGAAGATCCATATCTTTTTCGCATCGGAGCGTATCAGATCATCCGATTATGTATTCCTGACATAGAGGTCAATGATATTATTCCATTTTGTCATGACTAGGCCTGCGGTGGCAATTCTTTTTGGCAAAAAACCACAAGAAAAATCTTCCAAAGCGGCTTCTACTGGCCGACTATATTTAAAGACGCACACAATTACTGTAGGGCATGTCCTCATTGCCAGAACTTAGGCAACATGGGCCATCGCAATATGATGCCCTTAAACCCAATCATCATGTGTGAAATTTTTGATATTTGGGAGATTGATTTTATGGGCCCTTTGCCAAACTTGAACGACTTTGAATATATTCTTCTCGCTGTGGACTGTGTCCAAGTGGATTGAAGCAGTTCTTACTCGAACTAATGACCATAAGGTCGTTATCATATTTATTCACGATAACATCTTCTCCCGGTTCGGTGTCCCTAAAGCAATTATTTCCGATGGAGAGACTCATTTTGTGAATGTGCATTTCCAGCCTATGCTTAGAAAATATGGGGTATCTCACTGCATTTCTACCCCATATCATCCACAAACAAACGGACTGGCCGAGCAGTCAAACCGGGAAATCAAAAAAATTATGCAGGTCATTGTTCGACGTGATAGAAAAGATTGGTTAACCCAGCTTCTGGAAGCATTATGGGCTTATAGGACCACCCATAAAACCCAATTAGAAATGTCTCCTTTCAGGACTATTTATGGGAAGGCATGTCACCTTCCTATAGAAATGGAGCATAAAGCCTATTGGGCAGTACAAAAATGCAACTTGGGCCTCAGAAAGGCAGGCATTCATCGTTGCTTGCAAATAAGTGAGCTCGATGAATTACATAATGATGCTTATAAGAACTAACGAATTTACAAGGAACAAATAAAGGCCTTACATGATAAGCACATTTCACAAAAGTCATTCAGTCCTAGTCAGAAGGTAATTCTATTTGATGCTCGTCTCAAACTGTTCTCGGGCAAGCTCAAATCTAAATGGACTAGACCATTTCTTGTAAGGAGGATCTTTGGTAATGGAGCTATGGAAATCTCACCTCCCAATCGTGACTCTATACCATTTGTTGTTAATGGTCAACGTCTCAAACCTTTTTATGGGAATACCATCATAGCTCCTAACTAGCTCATTTTAGTATGGAATAAAAGATAAAAGCTCCTACATATTCATCTGAGGGTTATATCTCCATCACATTGTGTTTTAAGAAGAGATCAAGAAACCAGGGTTAATTCTGTAATTTTAACAAATCATAAACACAGAATAACCAAGGGGTTGACTAAGGGTGAATTAAAGGTCTAATGAGCATTAATGACTAATAAGAGGGTCCGTATAGACAAAAATGGGTTTTCACACATTTCGAGAATTAATAGTAACCCAAAACCCTAATTTAAGACCTGCTTAAATAATAGAGGTTCTAATCAGGATAAATTCCATATAAACCTTCTAAAAATAATAGAAAAATATTCTATAAGGTTTGGTACCCTTGATTTAACCTTTGGAACCCATTTTGACCTAAAATAGAGTCTTAGATAGAAAGTTACCCTAATTTAGGTTTCTACGTAAGTTACCCAATCAAATTTGGTCAAAAATCAAAATCAGAATTCACCATCAGATTCCTTGGGTCAAAATTAGGTTTTGACCAAAATTTGGACCCAATCAGAGTCTATCTTGACCTAGTTTGCATTTTGGTCCAGTCTGACTCTTTCTCTCTCATTCATACCCCCAACTTTCGAAATCCTTACAAAAAGCCCCCTAACTTCTCTTCATTTTCTTCAAATGGATCCGTACTGCCATGGCAGGTGTGAATGCAAAGGAGCCGAGCTTCAATCAATGATCCTTAGAATTTTAGGGATCTTCCTCCCTGATTTCTTGAGCTTTTCAAGATTGTTTCCAAGCTTGAAAGCCTGCCCGAGCCCTATAAAAACCCCTGGATCTTCTAATCGTGCTCCTTAGCAAGTCTTGGCCAAAGAAAACCCTCCTTCTTCCCTCTCCGGCCACCTCCGCACCTTGCTCCGGCAACCCCTCTCCGTCCTCTTCCAGCCGTCTAACCATTAAATTGGACGGCCCTCTACCTTCCTCCGTCGATCCCGCTCCTCGCTAGATATAGCAGGGGCGTTCTTCCTCCTCCTCATCGCCGCACCAACACATTGGACCTCCTCATCTTCTTCAACTCTGGCTCACCAATGCTGGCGCTGCCCGTCCATCCCCTTTGCTCCTAAGTTCCTCTATATCTTCCTCTCTCCCTCTATTCCATTTTCCCACACTCACAACACACACACGACCACCATCCAACCCACTACACCATCATCTTCCCTACCTCCAGTGACACTCCTGCGTAGCCTCTAGACCGCTATACTTCATGAAATGCCTCTCCGCCAAGTCCACAAGCTTCACCGCGCCACCCTCATCAAAAGCCCCAACCTATTTGGGCCTATTGGGCTCTTGTTCCCACTATCGAACTCACCCCTAGCCGCACTACATCTCCGACCTTGACAGAGGTCCACTGGCCTTTAGCCTCAACAAAACCACCACCAACGTACTCACCACCCTATAGCAACCCTTCTGAAGTGTTTTAATTGGGCCACCAGGCCATGTGCTTGCTTTTTAGGTATTCGCCGGACCTCCGTTACCACCATGACTCCTCCAACCTCTTCCGTAGTGCTCCAGCCATGAATCCTCCAGGAAACTCCCCCAGACACTGTGGATTCCTTTTAGGTGTACCTCTAGGTTCCCAATTGGAGCTTTCGTCCATACCTACTCCCTCAATCAAGGCCTTCAACACCTGCTGCTATGCTGCGAGGAAAGGAGGTCAGGTAATCCCACATCGTGGGAATAAGAAGCCACGCACATGCATATAAGGAATTCCTCACCCATTCTTCGCCCAAGAACATGAGGATCAGGTCCCCTTCACCCTCAAACCCACTTAACCCAACCAAGCTCACTCCTCACCTGCGACCACGCCCACAGGCCTGCACATTGTTCACGTCCGATTACCCGCCTGATTACCCGACTAAACTTGGGTTTCTGAGATGAGAAAGAGGAGGAAAGAGAGAGAGGGGGGTTTGCCCTTTGTTGCTTCTCTCTCCATACTTAGTGAATTTGAGAGGCATTTGCCTCTGTGTTGCTGTGTTGTGCCTCTCCCTTCAGGCACGAGGGAAGAAGAAGAGAAGAGGCCTTTGCCTCTATTCTGTTGAGCTGAGCCTTGAAGCAACTTAAGTCGTCGAATATCTGCCTGGTGCCTTGGTTCAAAATACTATTGAGATATTGGTTGACATGGAATATTGGTTAAGAATTACTGTCGATATATTTGAGATATTTGAGCTTAACTTGAAGGGTTAATTGGTGATTCAAATCACCATTTTAACCCATGCTTTTTACTTTGAGATACTTGATTTTATTTATATATCATTCTGAGTTGTTCTGAATAAAGTTTTGCTTATAATTGCTTATAATTCTTGTGATTGGTGAGATTAAATTGCTATTACTTGCTCCCTATGTTCGTCCTCGTACTCTTTCTGAATCTGAGTTACAAATTTAAATGATTTGAGTGCATTTGTCCCATACTATGATGCATTTCTTAAACAATAACGAATTTGCTTAAACATCAACCTATCAATATCGACTTTGACCTGATAAAAGAGGTATCAAATCTCCTCCAAATCCCTCCAAAATTAAAGGAATTGATGTTTAGACGGTGGAGAATCAAATCAACCAAGTCTCAGATCCTGAATTGGAGCAAGCAGCTCCAACGAAGCTCATTTTTTCTAGATTTGGAGTTTCCAAAATCACGAAGAATCTTCACAAATTCTTGGCATTTCAGGCCCAATTCTTCCTCTATATAAACTCCATCTCCTAGCATATTCCTTAGTCGATTTTTGACCAGATTTCCCTCTAAATCTTCTTCTCCGACCAACTCCACCATCGACTCTGGCGAGCTCCTCCACCCACCCTCCTCTGGCCAACCAACCTCGAACTTGGAAGGCCCAACCTCTTCCTCTCTTGTTCGCACATCTTGCCGACCAAAGCAAGAACACGTCGTACCTCTTCTTCCTCGCCGATACCTCTGCCTGACCTCATCAGCTTCTTCACATTCGGCCATCCAACATTGAACGCATCTCGCCTCCTCACATCACTCTAAGCTCCCTGATCTCTCTCTCTCCCCCTCTCTAGCATCTTTCTAGGTCCTTAGTCTCTAGGTTCATCCACAACACACTGATCCGCCACTATCTTCCCTAACTCCGGCATGAGCTCCGGAGCTACACACCATCAAACACAACTCCACCACCACCAAAACTTATGCCTCACTTCATATGCCAAAAGCCCTCAACAAATTGAGGGCTTTGGTTCGTATTTCCTTTGGCCTAACACCACACCTCATCTTCGTCGTTGAAGGCCTTGGCCAACCACCACACTTAACGCATTCATCACATACACATCACCATACTCCACAAACTCCGGTGAGCTTTGTGACCATTCTAATTAGGGCTTAAAGCCTATTTTCATGCTATTCAAGTATACACCGGAGCTTTGCCTGTTGTAGCCACCGTCTATTGCTGCATGTTGACCGCAGGACTCGCCTCCATAGTATAGAGACATGGATTATTCTCATGAAGGCATCTGGAACTCTAATTGAGAAAAACGAAAGCTATAGTAGCATCAATTTGATGAAGTCTTCTCAGTTGCAACAACATGAAGAACAGGGCTCAGGATAGTCCAACATCATGGTCATTTGATTTCGAAGCGTGTATATATTGAATAATGCATGTAAGATGCTTGCCTCAACACATGGGGTGAGGTCCCTCCTCACGCCTCACGCACACCTCACCCGCGCCCACGCCCCACGAGTCTGGTCCTTAGATCCAATTACCCGATTCTGAAGAGAGAGAGAGAAGGGTTTTCTAAGGGAAGAAAGGGGGTTTTGCCCTTGGGATCTGTGCCTAGGGACTTAGGCGCATTCTTGAGGTGCTTTGGAGTCGAGACTTAAGCCATCTGAGGCTTGCTGAAGACGTCTAATTTGTGAAGAGATTTGATTCTGATTTAGCTAAGTGATTGGGGTGTTGATTGGGGATTGAGCCTAACTATTCAGAGTAATTGGTGGTTTTGACCACCATTTTTTGGGCTTCTCACTATCTTTTTCCTTATTGATCTTGAGATACATTTTGGATTCTAATTGAATGTATTTTTAGTTGATTGATTCATTGCATATTATTCTTGTGATTATTGATTATTGTTCTCATATTTTTATTAGTTGATTGGCTTGCAATATTTGCTCCCTACAAACGACCTCGAAACTCACTTTTTTTTTTCGAGCAATTACAAATTTCAAATGTCGATTCGATTTTCATCACTGTACTACAACATATTTCTCTCAACTACGACAATTTCCGCTTCAACATTTTGGCATCGTTGCCAAGGAAATATCCAATATCAAAAGGTCAATGGGAAAGAAAAAGTCCTCCACTCTCACAAGGATATCTTCTAAAAGCCCGTGTGGTGCCTTAAGTGATCTAACAGCTACTTGGGGGATAACAAGACTAGGCTTCAATTCACCTCCTCCTAATAGCTCATAGATCTAGCTCAGCAATATATTAACCCCCGTGACCAGATCAAGGAGAGCCTCATCAATGCGTTGGTCTCCAATGACCACAGAAATATACGGGACTCTTGGGTCCTTCATTTTGGGGGGTGTACCTTGTTGTAGGATCGAGCTGACTAGGTTGGGTAGGACTACCTTAGCCTAGACCTGTTTCCTTGATTTTCTGTTCTACGTGCATAGGTCCTTCAGAAATTTATCATAGGACAAGATTTGCTTGATAGCATCCAATAGAGGTAAGTTAATGTGAACTTGCTTGAATGTCTCCATTATTTCTTTCATCCTATCTTTGGTTCCAGATGAGTCAGCAAAGGTAAGTGCTCAGGGAAGGGCACTCTCGGCCTCCAGGTGGAGGGGTTGTCATGGCGGGACAGGTGGAACAGGGACAACATCATCTAGATGGGTGATTTCAAGCAAGGAGGGGTTGAATGGCTCTTCCTTGGTGGATGTGTAAGTCAGTGTCGAGTTGGTTGGAGGGGTGACCGTAGGAGTGAATTTAGGTTTGGAAATTTCTTTTTCACTCCTCAGAACGGTCACAACCTTAGCATGCTCCCTTATGAAGGATCCTTTACCCCTAGGATTCTCCTCAGATGAGCTGGGTAACTTCCCAGGATCACATTGTCTAACAGCCTCAACAAGGTAGCTAATTCAAGATTGCATTTCTTGGATTGCCTTATTTTGAGATTGAAAGATCATACTCTGGCTTTCTTGCATGGCCTTCACCATAGCTTTAAAGTCATCCATCTCAGAATTATTGAGCTGAGGAGGAGAATGGAATTATTGTGCCTGAAAGGGTTGGGTGGGTTGGGTTCTTGAGTTCCCTGAGTTGGAAGAATCACCTTGCTTCCATGAAAAATTGGAATGGTTTCTCCACCCAGGATTGTAGATGTTTCCAAAAGAGTTGTTTCTGGGAGGTGGACGAAACCCTTAGGCAGCATTCAGGTCTGCCTGAACTAATTCGGGGAATTGATTAGCCAAATGGCACTCAACAATGACATGAAGTGTGCTTTGGCAAATGGAGCATTCAAACATATCCTGGACTTGGGAAGATAATTGCGGAAATGTGTCAAGGTTTGACATGAGTCTTTCAAAATTATGGTTCAACAATTGGATTTGGAAGGCTAAATTCTGAATAACCCCAGCTTCACTAGCTTCCACTTTCGTTTGGAGGATGGATGGTTTTCTATCCTAATAAGCTAAGGTCAAGTGGATAGAATTATCATTCAGTAACACAAATAATGCCTAGGCCTCATCCTCCGTTTTGGTAAGAAAGGTTCCAGCACAAGCAACATCTACTGTTTGCCTGTGCCTATTGATGAGGTGTGGCTCATCATAGCTAAAATGCCCAAGTTAAGCTAGAAACTATGTTAAACACTACTAAATTAACACATGAAAAGGGTTAAGTGTGGGAACTAACAGAAATGACCTAAAACATCCAATTTATGCTAAAAATGTGAAATTAGGTCATAAAATGAGATATTCGTTTCATTAATGAAAATTGATGATCCATTTGCAAATTGAACAAACATTTGAGTCCAAAAGTACAAATCAAAAGTAAAATCAACTTCTTAAATGTTCAATTGGGCTCTAATAAAAACTTGGTAGCATTTGGACATCACTAAGACCCTACATTTGGAGTTTCACATATAGGTCCTTAGGTCATAACATTCTATTTGCATTTAACTTCTTAAGGACCTGATTTAAAGCTGCCAGGGACCTATCTAAAAATTCCAAGGACTGCATTGCAAGTGTTTCTTGCTACTAATGGGCCTTTGAGCTATTTCTCTACCCCTTCACCCTTAAGGGTCTCCTTACAATTCTACTAAAAGACTTGCGGGTGCAACCACTATTCACCCACATGAACTCAACCCATCTCAACCTTTGATCCCATGTATCCTCGATCCTAGGGCCGATTTCGAATCGAAGACTCGCGCGACTTCGCATGTGTGCTCACCATCCCCTCCAAATCTCATCCGACAGCTACTCTTTGGATTGAAACTTCCTGCGCTCCTCGCAACCACATCCTACCGTCGGCGACCTAATCGCATAGTCTCACCTCACGGTGCACTGATTCATTGCCTAAGCTACTTAAGGACCTCCTTGGTGTCACGCACAAAGGATTGACTCCCTCCTACACCACTCGATTTGGTCGCTTTTCTCCCTCTCCAGCAACTCCTAACCCCTTCACTCGCCACGCCTGTGACAAGGGTGTGGTTTTTCACCTCCAATTCCTCCTCACCGCTAGGGTTGACGTACACCTGAGGACGACCCTAGAGTTCCACTAGAGAGCTTTTCACTCACTAGAGATCTCTCCCATTCTTCCTCCTTAGCCACCTGATAAAAGCCAATTTATCATCATTCTTATACCCTAAAACAAACCTAGCTCTTAGGATTTTAACTCCGCAAATGAGTTTTTGGGTTGCATTTAGGCATCAATTAAGTTAGACATGCATTGCACATTTTGTTGTGTTTTTGACATGTTTATTTGAGTGTTAGGGATAAACAAATAGTCAGATCTTTAAAACCTTAGCACTCAAGAAGGCAGAAGATGAAGAAGAAGCTCCTTTCAGCTGGATTCCAGTTAAATCCAGCTCATCCCAGCTGGATTCCAACTCATTCTAGCTGGATCAACTCATCCCTAGCTCCATTCAGGTCATCTCAGCTGAATGGTAGCTCTAGCTAGTTCACCTTAGCTCCATTCATCTCACCTTAGCTGAATGGCAACTCAAACTAGCTTAAGTCAATTGATCCCAGCTCCATTCCAACTCCTCCAACTCAGAAGAGTTCACTGGAAGTTTAACCTGACTAGGACTAGCTACTAGCTAGACCTGGTCAACTGAAGATGACCTTAACCAGCTCAGGACAACTCAAGTCCAACTCCCAGAGGCTCAACTCAGCTCAACTTAGTTGAGCTGAGCTACTTGACCTAAGCTAGCTACTCTAGCTAGCTCAGTAATCTCCAGGAAGACCAGACCCAGCTCATCTTAGCTCACATCAACAGAAGCCAGCTCATCTTAGCTTGGCTTAATAGCTAGCAAAGAACTAGCAAGCTAAGCTAGCTAAGGTAGCTCCTTGTAGCTCTCCTCAGTAGCAACCAGCTCCAGTGTAGCTCAAGTCAGCTTCCTCCAACTCATCACCTCCAAAACCCTAGCTCCCTCTACTTCTCTCCCCAACTCTCTTCTAGCTAAGCTAGCTTAGATTAGCTAGTTCATCTCCTTGGCACCAAAACCTAACCCTAAACCTCACCTAACTAGCTCCACCAACTAAGTGTACCTATAGTCCACCTAAGCTACCTAGTCCTAACCAATTTTGGTGCCAACTATAGGCACCCTTCCACCCCTCAACCACCACTGAAAGACACCACTAAAAGTGGCGCCAACCCACCATAACTACCCCTTGTTTTGGCGCCAAAACAAGGGGGCAATCCTAGCCCTACACATCACCACATAACCTATCTCTACCCTCCACCTAACCCACTTTCTAGAAGCATCCATGGTGGTGCCAAACCAAGGCACCTCCTCATGGTTGGCGCCACCTTTAAGTGTCCTTCCATGTCCATAACCACCACCCCTACCACCTCTTCACTTGGCTCCAACTAGTCTTAACACTAGGATCCCCATAACCATCTTAAAGTATAATCCTAGCCATCCACCTACTCCACGCTAACCCCCTCCACCTACTCTATATATGTCCCACCTAACTACCACCTAGCAATCATCTCTTCCATTAGTTAGGTTCCACCCAAACCACCTTCATCCACGCCAAGGAAGAAGAAGAAGAGAGGAAGATCAAGGGGGCAACCTACCTGCCCTTTTGATGCCTTCTTCCTCTTCTTCCTCTCCCTTATGCCACACCAAGGAGGAGATCTTCTTCACAAAGGGGAGATGGCCAAGCATTGAGGAGGAGCAAGGTGGTTGACGCCCACCTTGGAGGAGAAAGCTTGGAGGACTACTTGAAGAAGCTTAGGAGAAGTGATGTGTATGTATCTAAATAGCCTAAAATGTCCATTTATGCATGTTCTTAGTGTCCTCTTTTACTACTTTCTAGAGTAGATTTTACTGCTTTCTAGTTGTAATATTTTCTGCTTTCTAGTTGTAAAAACATTATCCATTTTATAAGTGTTTTGTTCTCTCTCTCTAGATTAATATCAATTCATTGTGAGTATCTCGCCTTTAAACAAAAATTACAAAAAAAAATATAATCACAGATTTCAAATCGACATAGCCTCCCTATGTTCGACATAAAATTCTTTTCGAGTTTTAGTAAAATTTATTTGTTGACTGATTACTTCACAAATCATACTATAAGGATGGGTTTTCAAAACTCAAATCTATTTGGGATGATTTTTCGACTCAACATTTTGGCGTCATTGCCAGGGATGCTCGATTTTCCAACTCAAAGATTGGACTCAAAAGCTTGAGGATGCTCTTTGGGCCTACCGTACGGCATACAAAATGTCTATCGGCATGTCACCATTTCGTCTGGTGTATGGAAAGGTGTGCCATTTACCCATAGAGATTGAACAACGAGCATTCTGGGTGATCAAGAAATGCAACTTTGATCTAAGTTTAGCTGAAAAGACCAAGAAACTCCAACTATCTGAGTTGGAGGAGATTAGAAACAATGCGTACGATAATTCCAAGATCTATAAGGCTCGAACCAAAGCTCTTCATGACCAACTGATTTCCCGCAAGAGCATTGAGCCGAACCAGAAGGTCTAGCTCTTTCATTCTCGACTTAAGCTCTTTTCCTACAAGCTTAGGTCAAAGTGGGACATCTCGTTCATCATCGATCGAATATTTCTCAACGGAGCCGTTGAGATCTCTGACCCAAAGACGGGTAATTCTTTTAAGGTCAACGGACAACGTCTGAAACCTTATGTTGATCATGTTATTTCAGAACCTATCTCCAATATGGTTGCTTTAACCTTAATGTGGCTTCTTTAATTAGACTTCTTCTAGCTGATGGCATTAAACTCAGCACTTGTATAGTTTGACTCAGAGCTGACCCAAGCATCATGGAATACAGGTGATATTTTCTTCATTCTACACTCTTCTCATGCATTTTATTTTCAATGAGGACATTGCATCAGCTAGGCATGGGGGCATGGATTCATTTCTAAATCATTTTTTCAGCTCTGTGGAATTCTTGTAAATTCTACTTATTTCTTTCTCTAAAAAAAATTGAATTAGGAAAGAATATTGGGCATTAGGATTTTTCAACCTTAGGGAATAATATAGTAGGATCTGAACACTTAGACCCTTTAGGTCTTCGGGCTTAATCAGCCCGGGTATCCACTAAAATGTGGATTTTTTTATCAAGTCCTCTCCATTCTGAATTTACTTTAATTTGATTAAATAAGTTGGAGTGATTAAGTACACAGCTTATCAACCCGCCCTCTGATTTGAGGGGATTTTTAAGTCTAAGCATCTACATACTAATTTCACTGACTTGCTTTTTGGTAGTTTTAACGGAAATTTTTTTTGAGAAAATAAGGAATGCTATCTAAGGAGATAACCATCCAAGGATTTTATTAATAGATTCAAAAAATAAATTACATCAACTTCGCCAATGACGTATGAGAGCCTGACACTCATGTACAATTTGTATTGAATTGACAGGCCTCCCCTGAAAAAGATACTCATTTTGTGCACGCCAAATACACCACAGAACAACCGCCATGGAATAATGAGGTCTCCCGAGGAAAAAATATGCAGCACACTATCAGTCTGGAAGCCACATGATAACATGTATGAGCAGCCACCCCCATTCTTCAGTGCCTCAAGTCACTAGTGATGAGTCCATCCCTCCCGCAAAGCCAAAGAAAAATTTGTATCTTCAATGGGATTTTTAGCTTCCATAAACCTGCACAAATGACGTCAGCATATTCACTTTATCTCCTTGCAACCATATGTTCATAGGCCTTGGCAGTGGAAAAATTCCCCATCCATCTATATGTGTCAGCACCCCTCGTTGGCTTGAAGGCTTGCAAATCTTGCATCAGTCGTGCTCTTTCCCCCCATGTGCGACTCCCCTCCCTGCAGCCCGTTTCTGGTATCTCCCATCTATTCGCCTCTTCATCCCAAAAGTCTACAACTTTAGCCTCTTTGTCACCCAGAAGGCCATATACACTTGGATATTGAGTATGTAGTAGACCCAAAGATGACCAATTTTCCATCCAGAAAAGAAAAGTTTGTCCATCCCCACAGACTATTTAGAATAGATCCCAGTTTTCCTTCATAGCTACCACCATCAAACTCCAGAAAGGTGATGCTTTGATGGGAGAAAGTCTATTTGCCATGAAGTGTGAATCACCATATATTCCTCTGATCACTTCCGCCCATGATTTATTCTCCCCTTGGAAAATTTTTATTGCCCACTTCAACAGTAGAGAATCGTTAAATTCCTTCGAGGATCTAATTCCAAACTCCCCCTTCTTTAGTGCACACAAACTATCCCACTTTATCAGTTGGAGGAAACGCCCCTCATGTTTCACCCCTTTCCAAAAGAAGCTTTTCCTCATTATATCTAAGCACTTCCAAATTGCTTTAGGAGCTCTGAAAATAGAAAACATGAAGACCGACATCACAATGATAATAGAGTTCAAGAGAATCAATCTTCCCCCCTTTGAGAGATATTTACTGCTCCAACATTCCAGCTTGGCAGAGATTTTCTTTAACAAGTAACTCCAATCACTCTTCTTCATCTTCCCACTCTTCAGTGGCAACCCAAGATAGGTAATCGGTAAAGAGATGATTGGTGTGTGCAAAGTCTTTGATAGTTGGTGGCCCACATCTCTATTCGGTCCAAAACAAATAAGAGAGAATTTTTCTCCATTCAATTTCAACCTTGAAATCTCCCCAAAAATAGTCACCATATGATGTATGATACGTGCCTCCCACATAGCCCCCTCTACAAAAAACACGGTGTCATCCGCATATTGGAGCACCAGGGTAAAGCCTGACTGTCTGATAGAGTATGCCCCTTGATCATCCTCATTTCCGAGAGCTTGAACATGAAGCGAGCCAAGGTATCCATTGCCAGGTTGAATAACAATGGTGCTAAGGGATACCCCTATCTAACCCCACATCTGGGTTGAATCCAGGCACCACATGGTCTACCATTGATCAAAGGGGAGAAAGCCGAAGTAGTAATACATCTTTTCATCCATCTAATCCATAGGACTGGGAATCCTCTACGTCTGAGTACCTCCCACAAATATGGCCAGGAAATTGAGTTGTAGGCCTTACTAAAGTCGACCTTCCACATGAAGGCCTTTGTTTTTCTCCTGCTTCATCCAGCCACCATTTCCTGGGCCACAATAAAGGACTCTTGCAATGATCTATCCGGCAAGAAAGCCGACTAAACAGGAGATATCATTCCTTGGAGTACCCCTCTTAACCTATTTGCCAGTACTTTGCTTATGATCAAATAAATGGAATTTAATAGCGCTATGGGTCTGAACTCACTAAACCTCTCAGCCCCAGGCTTCTTAGGAAGCAGGAATAGATATGACCTGTTCAACTTCTCAAACTCACTATTCCCCAATTGGAACTCGTGAACCAGCTCCATTTCCTCCCCTCTCACCACCCACCAGAACTCCTTCTAGAATAATACTTGAAACCCATTCGATCCTGAAGATCCTTCTAGGTTAAGGCCATTAATGGCATCTATCACTTCCTGTT
Organism: Thalassia testudinum; assembly: GCA_037157565.1. NCBI lineage: Eukaryota > Viridiplantae > Streptophyta > Magnoliopsida > Alismatales > Hydrocharitaceae > Thalassia > Thalassia testudinum. The sequence continues at coordinate 144,407,983 of JAZHRO010000036.1, forward strand.
TAGAAAAGGGGCTACCAATCAATCGGCCTGCATATCTTCCACCCTTGGGTACTCCATTGTCATCATTTTCCAAGCACTTCTAGCAAGGGCAGCAGAGAGGTTGCAAAAATAGGCAACCGCTGCAGCCCAAATGTCTGCCATGGAGGTAAGCCGTTGGTCTTCTGAGAGGATGGATGAGATATGGTTGATGCGTCTCCTTGAACTGCAGCCATGTGGAAGAATTTGGTATTGGTGTCGCCCTCGTGCAAACAAAGTTGTCTCAATTTCTCCCGCCAGTCCATTTCCCTCTTCAAGTCTCTTCTAGAACCACATCTTGCATTTGTTTCTATTATTGCAGCCCACTTTCGGTTAGCAGACCTATAGCCTCTTTCTCATCCAACTTGCGCAGCCAAGAAAGAGCCTCCACTCTCAATTCGCGCAATAGCCCCACAGTCTGTCCATACTCTTTCAACATAATTTTCAAACCAACTAACTTCGCAGTAAGCCTCGAAGTCGTTGACCCGGACACCTGTTTCATCTCCCACCAATTCGCAATCATCTCCTTGCAACCGGGCTCCCTCAACCAAGACCTTCTAAATTTAAAGTAAGAGCCCACTAAGTTGCCTTCACCACAGTCCCAAATCAACGGAGTGTGATCTGAAAATGGACTCTAATACCCGGCCACACTAGAAAGATGGTATCGGTCTAGAAGACTTGAGTTCCCAAAGAACCGATTAAGTTTCAACATTTGCCTATTGCCATTGTGCCAACTGTATTCCACACCAGAAGAGGGGTACTCACTCAATCCCATGCTCTGAACTGCCAGCTGAAATCCAAGAGTAGATTGGTCAATGCACGCACTCACTCTGTCCTGACTGGAGAGTGTGCAGTTGAAGTTGCCCCCCACGAGCCATGGGCTATCCCCGATCCCCTCTGCTCCCTCTGCTAATTCAGACCATAAAGCAGTCCTCCTATTCGCATTGCATGGCCCATAAATGTATGTGGTACATAGAAAACACCCCGTGTGGACTGTTTGAAATCTGCAGGTTATACTGAATTCAACCTACATTACCCCGGCCAGCTGCAGCTTTGCAAGCTTCCACCATACTGCCATGCCTCTCGATTTGCCTTGGGCCCTCACAGTAGTGATTTCAGATCTCCCATCTTGTATCAGTGGTTTCCACAAGTTCTGCCCATCCCCTTCAATGAGAGTTTCTTGCAATAACACACAATCAACATCCCACTCTCTCATATATCTAGCAAGGGAGGCTCTTCTCACCCCATCGCGTAGCCCACGCACATTCCATGATAGAACTCTCATCTTGTGTCAAGGTTCCCCTTCCTTACCCCCCCATCAGTCCTCATCACTCCAAGAGCTCTTGCCACCGTGCTCAATTCCATCCTCACCCTGTCATCACCTCGCCTTCTCCGCAGTTTGTATGGGGATCGGATCAGTACACCCTTCCCTTTGCCTTTGGTCTTGACATCATATCGAAGGCCTTCAGGCGTATCAAAGGCAAAGGGGGCTTCCACCCCCAATTTTCCAGGCCCTCTTCCAGCATTCTCCTCCCCTGGTACAATCATTTGAGAGCCTCTCTCACTCATACTATCCTCATTCAATATTGACTCAGATGCTTCAGTCACCTGGCCCCCTCCACGTTCCTTAGCATGGTGCTCCTTTCTCTTCTTTACCGCCGGTCTCTCCTCCACAGTGATTTCATCTCCCTTTGCATGGACAGAATTGTTCATGACCATCTCTACGAAGGTCTTTGCCATCTTCTGCTCATGTACCTCCACCTTATCCAACCAAATTCAAAGCTAGATCAACCATGAGCTTCCCCCACATCGGAGAATGATCTTTTCCGATAGCGAGCCACTATGTACAAAGATCACATTCACCCAAACCACCCTCCCCTCCCCTTCCCCAAGCACGATTTCAGAACCTTCCTTTAGCACCGCGAAGCTTTCAATCATCTTCGCCACTACCACATTGGTTCTTAGGTGCAAAGGCAGACCACTAATCTCCAACCTCCCCTGTCTGGATGCCACCTTCTGTGGGGGTCGCTCCGTCAATGCCCCAACAAAAGGAGAGACATACCTCCACACCACATTGATGTTCTCAAACTTACTCAATTGAAATCAGAGGGACTCGACATCCATCATAGCCAAGCCATACAGTAGAAAGCGAGAAGGACCCAAGGTTGCAACCTTCCAATTCGATGAGCTTAGGTTTTAACGGAAATTGGGTAGCTAATGAACCTTCTAGGGTAGTATGGCTAGCAAGTTATCATGGGTAACATCCCATTGGTAAGTTGTCCAAAGCCTAGTCACACGACCATTCTTTTCATGCTGCCTTTAGGTAAATCTTAGATCAGGGAAGCCACCTACTTAAAGAAAGAAAAGAGAAAAGAAAATATCCAAAAAGAAAAGGAAAAAAATATAAAAGGAGAAAAGAAAAGAAAAAAAAAGAAATAAGCAACACTTCACCGCACGAGTATGGTTGGCAAGTTATCGTGGGTAACAATCCATTGGTAGGTTGTCTAGATCCCAGCTCAAGAAATGCTCATATAATTACAAAACACTTAGGAAGAAGAGGAGAAGTAGAATAAGCCGGGAAGATATACATTGGGTTTGCCCTTGTGTTGACCCCATAAAAATAAAAATAGGGAGAAAGCTATCGGTCGAATAAATACACCGTTAGGCAGAATTTCTTTTCAAGGTCACTTAGGGGCGTAGAAACCCAAAGTCTGTTCTAATCGTCGATCAGTGAGTCTATCACATTTCACACATAAAGATGCTTAGAACTTAGGATTCTCTTCGAGTCTTTGGTAGGTTGAGTGGCAGTAGCAAGCTGCTCCGAAAACCTAAACTCAAAAATCCAAAAAAAAAATTAGAAAAGAAAAAGATCCTTCTTTGAATAAGGCAAGGACTTGAGGTGGTCTGTATTTTGGAAGACACCCAGGAACTATTGTGTCTTTGTAGTTCAAGTTCTTAGTAAAAATCTCCTAGTGTTGAAGAATAAATTTTACCCAAGAAATCCGACCTAATTCTTTTATAAATAGCATATAGTTTTTGCTAGGGACTAGCAAAAGATATGCATGGGGGTGTGATGTGTATGCATCTGAATAGCATAAAACATCTATTTATGCATGTTCTTAGTGTCATAGAAGTATCATACATTGTAAATATTGCATAACATGCATCATCTTGCATTTAGGTTAGACTGTATAAAATTTAGGTTAATTATCTCTTTTTATGGTCAGGTGACAGGACGTTATTTAATCGAAGCCTCGGATTGAAGATCTAATTATACGGATCTAATCAGGGTGACAATCGGAGTTCAATGACTCCAAGATCGCCTCGATCAGACTTCCGTAGCATCAGATGCAGTTCGAGAAAGATCAATGGTCAAGGGGCCAAGATGGTGTAAATTCATACATCAGATGACAAATCCGACAGCACAGATGGGTTCAGATTGACAATTGCAACCCAATGGCATGAAAATCGGTCCAATCCAACATCCGTGGCACCATTTACAAGACATAGAAGATGGACGGCTAAGATGGTGCCACGTGGTGCCATCCCAACCATCCAACCGGCCCAAGGACCCACCGCTGCTCTCTCTCTCCTCAACCGCGCGAACGATCTCAACCATTGGATCAAGAGCCAACAACTGAGAGAGTTCGAGGCCCAAATCCAAAGCGCGCCTCAAAGGGCGGCTTGGCCCGTTGGTCTCGAGCCCATGGGTGACGTGGAGGTTGCGGGTTCAAGACTGCATGTGCCTCAAATCGAGGGTGCAAGCGAGCGCGGACCAATTGCGGCCATTGGATCGAGGATGAGCGACAGCAGGAGCGCCACGTGTCATGCCCAGGTGGCGCGATTCATGCACGCGCGATCAGACACGCCGCTGCACACCTGATCGTATGCACAAGTGCGCGATGTAGAGCGGGTGCGGATGATCTTAAGCCGTCTGATCTCCGATCGGACGGCTAAGGTTATCTGGATGTGCTTATGTGTTGAAACAAAGGAAGAGGAGGGGGCGGTGCGTGCGTGCGAGCTACAGCCACGTTCAAGGTCTTTAGTGATGCTTAAATCCGTCACTAAAGACCCCTATATTAATGTTTTAAGGTTAAAATGACCTATTTGCCCCCAACCTCTACACTTATAAAAAGGCCTATGCCCCCTACATTTCATTCATCCCTTCCTTCACCTCCCTCCCTCTCCAAATCTCTAAAGAAGCTTGTCCCAAACCCGGGATGCTCCTCTAGAGTTAAAAATATAATTTTTCCATCTTCTCATCCCGTTCATGGAGCGTTCCGTCGTGGTCCTCTCACCGCCATTCTGAAAGTGGATCCCGCGATGACGACGTCCTACCTCACCCCCAGTTCTTCCAGCTTTGTTCTCTGTGTCCTATCTCCACTCTCCATCTTCCAGGCGTCACCCATTCCTGCTCGTCCTCTAAGTAGCCGACAAGAAGGATAATTTCTCACCTCCCTTCTCTTTTACTACTTTCTAAAGTAGATTCTACTGCTTTCTAGTTGTAATATTTCCCACTTTCTAATTGTAAAAACACTATCCATTTTATAAAAGTGTTTTGTTTTATCTCTCTCTCTCTCTAGATTAGTATCAATTCATTGTGGGTATCTCACCTTTAAACAAAACTTACAAATATATATATAATCACGAATTTCAAATCGACGTAGCCTCCCTGTGTTTGACCCGAAATTCTTTTTGAGTTTCAGTAAAATTTATTTGTTGACGGATTTCTTCTCAAATCATACTACAACGACGAGTTTTCAAAACTCAAATCTATTTGCGATAATTTTCTGACTCAACAAGAAGCCTTTTTAAGTGCATGAGCAACCGCACTTGGAGCAAGGCTATCCAAAGCTCTGCCAGAGGATCCCTTCTCTTCTTTATATTTATATGTTTCTTGTATTAGCTAGTGTGTTTTTTTTATTTTTCATGTAACAAGCATTCCGCTACATTTCATCTAGTTGCTAGAAATACAAGTTGCAAATTGCCTTACAAGTTCATGTCTTTATTTTAGTGTGTTTCTCTTGTTATTCTAGTGTAGTGCACACCACACTCTCCTCTTCTAATTACCCTAAGTGCACTTGCCTAGGGTGAGCTTAGAAGAGAGGGTGTCATTATTGTCACCTAGGTGCAGTTTTAGCGTAGTTAATCTTCGCGTCATAAAACCCAATTGTTTATGAAAAAACCTAAGAACAACAAAATGAAAAGTACAAAAATACATGTGTTGATTTGAGAGGCGAGAGAGAGAATCATTTTTGTGATTAACAAATTAGTCTCCTTGGATGACTCTAGATACTCCACTATCTAGGCTTTACAAATTTTAAAAGCGATTGCGAAATTGCATGTTACAACGACACAAAAATTCGCTTTTACAAATCAAGATTTTCTTCGCATCACTGCCAGCTTTGGATCCAGGCAACCCCATTCCTCCTGTTAGATAGGATTTCCTATTTTCTAGAGTAGTTTATATTAGTAATTAATGTAATTAGATTAGCTAGGAGTATATCAGAGATCAAATTCTGTGATGGTTTAGTGTAGGATAGGAGTAGATTAGCTTAGATCCACTCTGCCCTCTCTAATCAATTCAGATCAGAGAGGTGTTTTTCCACCTCCATTTCGACTCATACAGCTTTCCCTACACATTATTGTTTGCCTTGAATAGGGGTTTTAAAAATGATACGTCGCAGTATAGTCGATAAAGTGCGAAAACAAATAGAATTTATGCTCGAATGGAAATCCGAGGTCGAACGCAGTGAGCAAGTAGCAAATCAATTTCAAAATCACAATTCTAAGAAGAATATATAAGTAATTGCAACCAAAACTTGATTCAGAACTATTCAAGAATGATATATCAATAATTCAATTATCAATGTGCAAAAATAATGGGTTAAAATAGTGATTTGAATCACCACATTAACCCTAAACAATTTAATCACAATTATTTGAAATGTTTGAACAATGAATATCAACCAATTTCCACATCAATTAGTATCTCAATGATGCAACAGTAGCCTAGAACCAGTAACAGAGGCAAAGGCCTCTCTTCTTCTTCAAGCCTCAGTAAGAGGCACAAGCATAGCACAGAGGCACGAAAGCCTCTTAGAGACACAAAGGGCACAAGTGTTGAGAGAAGGGGTGCAAAGGGCAAACCCCCCCTCTCGCTCTTTCTTCTTCTCCTCTCTCAGAAATCCAAACAGATCTAGGTAATCGGACCCGTGTGGCGTGAGTGCCGGCGAGGGCCCGTGCGCTGGAGCGTACGAGTGGGACCTCACCCCGGTGCTCTCGGAGGCAACTGGGTAAGGACACGATTTCCTCTTATGTGCTACGGGCACATTTTTGTTGTCCGATGTGGGACTAATTCCCACAACCTTCTTCACGTGAAGCAGTAGCAGAAGGGCTTCCAATTGATTGTAAAAGAGGCACTGACAGCCGCAACTGGGTGCCTGGGAAGACACCTAGAAGTCGTCCGCACCTTCAGGAGATTCTTACGAGGAAGAACATGGTCAGAGAAGGATGGTCGACGTCAGAGAAGATGACTGTGGCTGCAAAGCGACAACAGGTACCTGAAATAGAAAACATGTCCTCGCGGCCACGTCAGAGCAGCTCAGAAGGATCGTCGGACATCGACGAGTGCGCAGGTGGTGTTTTTGTGGAGTGAAAGTACCTATGGTGGTCTAACAACCTCGGGAAGTTGGTGCGCAGGTGGTAGTGATCGGGGGTGTGATGGAGTGGGTAAGACCCTAAATAGGTTTAGGGCTTTTGTAGGTGGAATCGAGGTAAAGCTTTTGGGAGTGGTGGTGATGAATTTCGTGAAGTGTGGTGGCCAGGCGAACTCGTCGGAGTTTCACCGACCGTGTGGAAGATGGGGTTGGTGTGGGCGATATTGTGGGTGTGAGTGGTTTGTGAGTGTGGCGAAAGAAAGTGTAGGGAGAGAGGAGAAGGTAGAGGATCTTAGGGGTGAGGAGAGTCAGAGAGATCCAGTCCTAACTTGACCAAAGTTAGAGAAGGAGAGGGAGACGGTGAGGCGGCGACGGCGAGTGAGGCAGAGGAACGACCTCTCTTTGGCCGGAAAGGATCGCGAAGATGAGGGGAAGAAGATAGGCCGTCCAATTTGATGGTTGGACGACCGGAAGAGGGTGAACGGATGAGGTCGCCGAAGCTCGACGTGTTCACACCAATTGTGGCAGGGACCTAAATATGAATACAATGAAAAAGTTAGGGACCTTTTTGTAAAGAATTCGAAAGTTAGGGGCCTATGTGTGAGAGATAAGAGTTAGACAGGACCAAAATGCAAACTTGGTCAAGATGCTCTCTAATTGGGCCCAAATTTTGGTACAAACCTAATTTGGACACAAGGAATCTAATGGTGAAGTCAGATTTAGGTTTTGACTAAGTTTGACTAGGTAAATTGCATAGAAATCCAACTGAGGGCAACTATCTTTCTAAGATTCTGTTTTAGGTCAAAATGGATTCCAATGGTCAAAGCAAATATACCAAACCTTATAAAATATTTTTATATGATTTTTAAAAGGTTTAGGTAATTTTATCCTGACCAGAACCTCAATTAATTAAGCAGGTTTATTTTTAGGATTTCAAATGTCATTTAATTCTCAAAACTCGTGAAAACTCGTTTCTATCTGCATGAACCCACTTTTTAGATATTTATGATCATTTGACCTTCAATTAGCCCTTGGAATACCCCGTGGTTATTCTGTAGTTGTGAAATATTGTTAAAATTGTATAAATAACCCCAGTTTCATGTTTCTTCTCAAAATAGAACATTAAGCATTTAGGACCCTCTAATGGCTATGGAGGAGCTTTTATTACCTTTTTAAGACCAAAATTAGCTAGTTAGGGCTTATGATGGTATTCCCATCATGCACATGGTTTGTTTCTATTCACCCCTTCATTTAGGACAAATTTAGATCTGAAGCTTTGGCTTTCAGATCTGAAGCTTTGGCTTCTAGATCTAAATTTGTGCCAAAAATTCACTTTGGGGGTCTCCCATTCACTCCATCTATCCACAAAGACCCCCTAATCTGATTTGATTGTCTCGATTTGCTCGATTTCTTTCAGATTTGTGTTTCACACCTAATCTCGCAATTTTGAGTCAATTCAGGTTTATTCAAGTTTAATTGAGCAATTCAAGGTTTTAATTACTAAATTAAGTGTAATGCAATGAATCCAAGGTTTTGGATTTGGTTTTCAATTTGTGGGCAAGCATACACTTAATTTAAGCCTTGTTTTGGATAATTTAATCAAGGATAATCAGTGATACTGATTTGAGATTAAACAAGGACCCAATGAATTCTAAGATGATTACTAGATCACTTTGATCACCAATCAATGGTGTTCATGATGATCAGATGATCAGATTAGTAATGAATTCACAGTAAATGCCCAAATCAGGGCAACATTGTATTATTCAAGTGATTCTTAATCTGAAAGTTAGGGTTTAACTGAGATAATTGAATTATCTATGTTGGATTTTGAGTCTAATGGGAAGAGAATTCACTGTTAATCCAATTTATCTTGTTTATTATCTATGATAAAGAGAATTGATTGGATTGAGATGTTTTTAAACTTCATAATTCAGAGATGGATTTTCAGACCTTGATGAAAAAGAGTTACACTGATTTTAAGGTGTTTTTAATTGAATTTAAGGATGAAAATAATTTTTGATTGTTTCTGGAGATCTTAGGTCTAATTTTTCACATCCTAAGTCTCTTATTCAGCATAGCAGGATTGGCTGCCAGTAACTGTTCAAGCAGTCATCAACTACTGGTCTTTTAGCAATAGCAGCTGCTAGAGTGATGTGATTATGGTTTTAGGCCATCTGAAAAGTTGCCCCAGCATCTGATTTGAGATAGTTGCAATAGCTGTTGAATTTGACAAGCTGAAGAAGCAGCTGCAGCACCTGAAAATGCTGCTTTTATCCACTGTTCAACCACTAATTTGAGATTCTAAGCTAGAGTTTTGAATTGATTTTGAGTATTGTGTTTACAAGGCGAAATCGAGTTTATAATAATTGCGTCGTAGTATAGCCAAAATCGCTTTGAAAACAAATGAAAGTTTATTACTCGAAAAATATGAATCTGAGGTCAAACACAGGGAGCAAATTGGGATTTAAAAACTAACACAACTTTCAACTTTATAAAATGTAATGATCAACCAAAATTATGAAGCAAAAAAAATTGTCTCAATGTATATAGAAGCTCAAAAATATAAAGATGGATGTAAAAATCAGATAGTGCTTTTTCAATCTCTTCTTTTTCTATCTTGAGCTTTCTCTGTTCTTCTTCTTCTTCCTTCTTCCTTCTCTAATTCTTCTTATTCTCTGATTCGTCTCTTTTCTTCTTCTGTCTCTTTCTTTCCTCCGGTTGGTGGCCTTGGCTTCTTCCTTCTTTCTTCTTTCTCTTTCTCTGCTTCTAACTTCAATCGAGCCTTCTTCAGACTTCTTTCTTCCTTTGGCTTTGAGGCTCCCTTCTCCTTCCTTCTTCTTCTTCTCTGCAACTTCACCCTTAGTCGCTACTGTGGCTTCCTTCTTCCTCTTCTTCCTTGGCTTTGCCCTCTTTTTCCCTGGAGAGCAAAACCTAACCCCTACCCTCCTCGTGAACTCTCCTCTCTTTCTTCTCTCTTAGGCTCGCTCTCCCAGAGCCTGCTCGGGTAAACAGGTCAGGTCAGCGCGCCCGTGACCAGGCCCACCGACATGTGTGGTGGGCGAGAGTGTGCGGGTAGTCAGGTCAAATACCAGGTCCACGAAGTGTAGGTCGCGAACGAGGAGTGATGGGCAAGTGGGACCTCACCCCGTGTCAGGAGGCGCTAAGCCCGTGGCACTTTTCCAATTTATCCCGCGTCGCTTGCTCACAGACTTCCGAGGTGGGACTAAATGTCCCACCTGCTTCTCGCACGCGCCCGCAACAGATCTTCACTCAATCACAGAGGCTGTAGGTGCTTTACCTCCAATTGCTAGGCATGAGTCGTCGCAAAGGGAAACTGCATATCTGGGACCCTAATTCCTGAGGCCTGGAGCCTGCTGTGAAGCTAGCAAGCTCCTTCAAGCTCGCTTTAATGGCAGGCAGGGCACCTGTACCTGTCAACACGAATACGGCCTCACAGCCATGTCAAATCACTCAGAAGGCTTCGCCGTGACACGACGAAGGTAGCCCGGGTGTTGGCATGGTGCGGGACGGCCTAGGCATGCGTGCCTAGGTCATTCTGTGGCCTTAGAGTTGGGTGTGTTTGGGGGGAGTGAGTGGAGGTTGTGGTAGTTAAGGGAGAAGGGGAAAATGATCAGTGGGATGAGGCGATGCTTTCGAGGTGGTTGGCGAGGTGGGTGGGTGCGTGGAGTGGTGGATGCACCTCGTCGGTGGTCTGCAGAGGTGAAAAAGATGACCATGATATGTGGTCGTCGAGGCTTGAAATTAGAAATAGATAAGGGGAAAAGAAAGAGTAGAGGAAGGGGACTTATTTGCGAGGTGCTGGACGAAGGGGGAGCAGAGGAGGTGGATGGCTCATATATGCTGTCGCTGGAGACGAAGACCCAGAGAGAGAGAGGCGACGACGATGAGAGGGAGATAGGCGCGGGCGCAGGTGTGGCGCGACGCGGACGAAGGAGGCAGAGGCAACTCTGCCACCGGTATGGTGGCAGAGCGACGAGAAGAAGAGGGATGAGTCGCTGGAGCTTGTTGGGCTTTTTGGTCGGAGGTGAAGAGAGAAAGTTTGGGGTATTCTCAGGCCAAAACAAGCTTGAGATGAACGGGAGGATCTGGGGTCTCTTTTACAGTCGCAAGCAGAGGGCCTTGTGCTTGGAAGGCAAGCTTCCAAGCACGGCAACCTCGCCGAACTTGGAAGGTCGAGAGATACCCAAATCTCTCATGTGCTCGCATGAGAGATTGGGTGAAAATCAGAGCTCATGATTGAGTTCATATGAATGGGAATTCCTCAAAGAATCTCCCTTTCAAATTTGAGAGAGATTCTATGAGGAATCAAGGAGATATCCCCCTAGAATCCTCGCCAGAGTAGGATTCCTCCGCTGTAATGGTGGAGGGACCTAATTGCAAAGAATGACGAGGAAGATAGGGGGTGTCTGCAAGGGTTTTCAAAAGTTAGGGGCATAAATGTAATTGGGTTGGACTGTTTTGCAAAGTAGGTCAAGGTGAACTCCCCTTAGGTCCAAATTTTGATATAAACCTAATTTGGACCTAAGAAATCCAATGGTGAAGTTGGATTTTAGTTTTGATCACATTTGACTGGGAATTTTACACAAAAACCTAATTTAGGGCAAATATTTGACTAAGACCCCTATTTAGTTCAAAATAGGTTCTAAAGGCCAAATTGAAGGTTCTAAACCCTAGAGGATATTTCTCCATGAATTTTAGAGGGTTTAGTTGAATTTTATTCTGACCAGAACCTTGTTAAATTAAGTTAGTTAGTTTTAGGGTTAGAAGAAGTCATTTAATTCCCAGATTTCACATTAACCCTTTTCTGATTGAACCAACCCACTTTTTATCTTGTTAAGACCATTTGACCTATGTTTAACCCCTGAGAAATCTCGTTGTTGCATTGCAATGGTAAAATTATAATTTTACCCTTTATTTCTTACTTTTCTCTCAAACCAGTTATTCCTTGAGTTAGGCCCTTCCCTTGGTTATGTAAGAGCTTTTGTTCTCTTTCCTACGTCAAAATGAGCTAGTTAGGGCTCATGATGGTGTTCCCATTATATTGTAAAGAGATGACCTGTATTTAGTGTTAGAACTATATACAGCAAGCATTCATGTACCTTTAATTGATTGAAATTCAATTAGAATTGCTTATAATTCAGGTTTAAATCTTCATTGTCAGCTATATTCATGTGTTAACTGTCTAATTTGGTCTATTAATGAAACTAATATTGAAAATCTTATTTAATGCTTTAAATATCTTTCATATGTTATGTGGACAGTTGTGAATGTGTTGAAACCCTTCCTAGCAATTAGAATTCATTTGAGAGCCTTAGGTTCCATTTTGAAAACCCTTTTAAGGACTAGAATTGGGCTGGTTTGTAAATAAATAAAAATATTTTAAAATTCACAAAAAAGTTAAATAAACCTATCTTGAGTAAGATTAGGTATTTTTCTAAGTGTATCCCAAGTTTCAAGGTAATCTGAACCCTCGACTTGGTAAAACATACCAACCGACGGTTCAATTTACCTTGAAACTTAATAAAAGAACCAAACATGAAAAATCACAAAAAGATCTCTATCTCTCTCATCTTATTCTTTATTTTTTATCCCTTACCTCTCTTAAACATATAAAAACCATAAAAATATAAAAACCCTAAAAATACCCAAAAATACCTTGTATATAATTATATACTTGTATATAATAATTTAATCTAAGTTACATGTATATATTGTATAATATGTGCATAATGTGTATAATTAACTTATATATGTATTCTATATATTAAATTAAGTATTTAAAATAATTTATTGTATATATAATCTTATTGTATTATTATTTATTTATTTACATTAACTTAAATGTATGCTAAACTAACCTATTTAAATGTACATAATTGTAGCTAATATTGTACATACATATTTGTATATGTATTATATACTATATAATACCTATAACTTAATTTAATTATATATTTACAGCAAATAATTAAGTTATTAGGTTAATTAAGTAATTCACTAACTTAAAAAAAATAAATTAGTAATTTAATGTAATACTGAAGTAAATTATATTGTATACTTGTATTATATTATATTAAGTATTTTCAACATATTTATATCGTACTTATACTGTATTATAGTATTTATAAATTATTTATATGTAAAATTATCTAAAACATATATTTAATTATATATAAATAAAAATAAAGCTTATAAAATATAATAAAAATGTGTAAAAAATAATTTATCATGTATATTAACTCTGTATAAAGTCAATTATATAATTAAGTCACTAATTTATACATTAATTAACCAATTAACATCTAATTTAACATGTACAAACAGCGAACTTTAACTAATTTTATTATATAGGTAAATAAGTTATTTATGTAAACTAATTACATAATTATGTAGCCCTATATAAGGGCTTTACAATGATATAATTTAATTTAAATTTGGATGAAATTTAGGCCCTCAAATCGAGGAACAAAACTCTCTCTTTCACACACATTGTAGCACCAATGTGGCGCTGAGAGGGCGCATTTGCTAGCACCACATTGTGTGCTGTGGAAGCACCACAGTAGTATAAATGTAATTTGTCCCTTGCCCACTTCGATCGTCAAGTGCTCGACACCAAGAAAACTCTAGCTACTTGTTCTCGGGATGTATGTCGCGTGCGCCTACAAGCATGCGTGGGTGCATGCGTGTACGCGTGAGCGCGCATGTGTGTGGGCATGTGTGGGCCCAGTCTGGAGCCTAAGCTGGATAAAATACACCTAAATATGAACTAGGGTGGCCCTAGTAGAGGTCTGGTCCCACCTGTGAGGGTGCTGTGTATCCTTCGAAAAGGCTACCTACCCAATAAAAACCCAATTGTTGGGTTAAGTGAACCGATCTGGTCTGAAATTGAACTGGCCCTAAATTGACTAAGTGTTGAGACTTGTGCTTGCCTGTGTGTGTGTATGTTTATGCATATGTATATATGTAAATATATAGTATACTTATAGTATAAAGTATATGTCTATAAATAATGTAATTAAATGTAAATAAATAAGTATACGTATGTATAGTGTATATATATATACTATGTATATATGTGTAATATAAGTAGAGTATAGTATGTTTGAGCTCTTATATGTATATAAATAAGTAGGCTTTAGTGACGAATAGATCTGTCATTACATATATAATTATATGTCAGTATAGATAGTTTTTTGCCTTATATTATGTATATAATTTTACTAAGGTTTTACTGACGTATATAAATGTCACTGTAAATATAATATATGTCACTATAAATATTATTATGTTAACATAATTTAGTATAGTAAATATTATTAACTATTTTTGTACTTATACTTAGTATTAACTATATTAGTTGTAAATAATTAACATAAAGTAATTATATATAATTTTTTATGCTTCTTTGTGTACATATATTTTCAGGCATTGTAATTATTCTTTTGTAAATAATTAACCCATTCATTCATTAATTGATTCATTCATTCATTTTGTAAATAAAATCAACATTTTTTAATAAAAGAATATTTTTGGACTTAGAGAGTGATGCATATAACAACTACCTCCCAATGAATGACCTGGAAACAAACCAGTAAAAATTATAAATAAATAAAATTGATGTGACACCGGTTTGCATTTTGTGACATATACTACAACAACTATATTTAAACACTGTTTTTATTACAACCCGAAACTCGACGATCATATTTTTGGCACCGTTGCCAGGGACAAAAACCCATTACCAGTGCTTTATTGTGATTATTTAATGATTGTCACAGAAAGTCGAGTACCTATCAAATAGTCTAGTATAAAACCTCTGTACCAATTGCCATTTAGGCACTTGATGATGGGGCATAATCGAATCAGATCATTGAAGCGCTCCCAAGTCTCATGGAATTTCTCCCCATCTAATTGAGTAAAACCCATGATCTCCCTCCTAAAGTGGTTGATTTTGCTCATCAGGAAATATTTCTTCAAGAATTCTCCCTTAAGGGCATACCAATCATTCACCCTTGCATCCAAGGTGTGATACCAGTGTTTTTCCTTATCCTTAAGGGAGAAGGGAAAGAGGGTCCTCATCAAAGCTTCATCAGTAAAGTTTTAAAGTTTCACCGTGGAGCAGATCTCGGTGAATTTCTCTAAATGTCGGTAGGGGTCCTCCCTAGTAGTATCATAAAAGGAGGGCAACAAGGATATGGTGCTGGTCTTGATCTCATATGGATTGTCCCCTTGAGCGGGTTAGTTAGTCGGAATGAAGTAGTCCCTCAGGGTTCTTTGTTGATTTGCTCCTTAAGCAGCCATCTCTTCTCTCTTTTCTCTTTGGTGGGCTCTCCTAAGGATTCTCTCGGGCTCAGGATCAAACACTAGACTACCCTCAAGAGAGCATCTACCAAGCATACAATATCTACCAATCACAAGTTAATTTCTTGCCAATTGAGTAAGTGAACCCCCACTCAACAGATCGATCGAAAAGGGTCGAGGCGATGTCCCCTCATTCCCACGAAAGTGGTATAAGAGAAAAGTGGCTACTCGAGATCCTGACCAACCCTATTTTGAGGGGACTAAGGTCAAATTGGTTGGTATAGATGGCTGATGGGAATACCATCATGAGTCATAACTAGCTCATTTTGATCTAATTAAGTCAGTAAAATGTTCCTACATAACTGTCAAAGAGCTATATTTCACTGCAAATTCATTCTGAGTGAAAGACAAGAAAATAGGGTTAAAACTACAGCTTTACCATCATAGCATGAATGCAGTACAATCATGGAATTTCCCAGAGGGTAACCAAGGGTCAAATGATCCTAAAAGGCTAACAAGTGGGTTAAAACAAATAGAAAAGGGTTTGCACATGTTTTGAGAATTAAATGACTTTTGAAACCCTAAAAACAAACCCGCTTAATTAACTGAGGTTCTGGTCAGGATAAAATTCACCTAAACCCTCTAAAATTCATATAAAAATATCCTCTAGGGTTTGGAGCCTTCAATTTGACCATCAGAACCCATCTTGACCCAAAACAGAGTCTCAGACAAACATTTACCCGAATTTAGGTTTTTGCATAAATTACCAAGGCAAACTTGGTCAAAACCTAAATTTAACTTCACCATTAGATTCCTTAAGTCCAAATTAGGCTTGTACCAAAATTTAGGCCCAATCTGAGATCATCTTGACCAAGTTTGCATTTAGTCCAGTCAGACTCTTTCTATCTCATTCAGACCCTTAACTTTTTAATTATCTTACAAATAGCCCCCCAACTTCCTTGTATTCTTCACAAGCAGGTCCCCACGCCATTTTTGGAAGGTTAAACCTTCATCATTTAGTTTCGAGCAAGGATTTCTCGCTCAATTCTCAATCAATCTCTCCCAAAATTGATACTGGGATTCCTTGAGAAGTTACCTTCCATTTGAGCCATTCCTTGGGCTCTAAGTCTTTCCCAAAAGGCCATGCGAACCTTTCAAAGGTTCGGGTATCCTATTTCGCAACTACCTTCCAAGATTGAAAGCTTCTTTCCAAGCTTGGAAGGGCTTCCTATAGTCTATAAAAGAGACACCATCGCACGACCGTTCTTTTCAACAAGTCTTGGCATGTCTAACGCCCTAAAAAACCCATCTCCAACCACCTAAGACCCCTGCTCCGGTGACCCCCCTGGATCTCCCTCATCCAGCTGTCCAACCATCAAATTGGACAGCCTAAACTCCTCTTCTCTTCGTCGCAACCCTCCCTAGCCAAAGGGAGGGCATTCCTCCATCTGCATCGCCGTCGCCGCCTCATCGCATCTCCCTCCTTCTTCGGCTCCGGTTGACCAACACCGGAGCCCTCTACCTCCCTATCCAGTCGCTAATCCCCTCTTTAGCTCTTTCTCTCCTATTTCGTGTTTCCACTCTCTATGCCTACACACGACCATTGTTTCTCCCTCACTGCACTTCATCTTCTCCACCTCCAGCGAAGCTCCGATGACGCCTATACACAGCCCCACTGCTCGAAACTTGCTGCTGTCACCTCCATCAGCTATGCCATGCTCCACAAACCAAAACCCCTCAAGAAATTGATGGATTTGGTCCCTCAATCGTGTCACCGAACAAACCCATCACCGGCTGATTGTGCAGCAATCATAGGTCTTAATTGACCTAAATTAGGCTAGGACTTATCATAAGCTAGGGTAATTTGCATGCATAAGCATTACTAGCACCTTTACTGTTTTCTTTTAGCTATGCATAAAATAATGCTATAATGTACTGATTAAGTGCATTATGTCAATTGCAGGTAATAAGCTGATCAGAAGCTAGATCTAAAGCTGGATCTAAAGAATAAATAATAACTGGTGTTGCAGCAGAGCTAGAGCGGAAGACCTAGATTAGATACAGTAGATAATAATGTAAGGAAGTTAAGGTATGCTATTCTATTAAATAGGAATAAACCAATAAATTGTGAAGAACATAGGTCCATCCTAGCCCTGGGACAGCCTAGAAGCTTCTCCAAGCCTTAGCCACCCTTAGATTAGGTCACCGCACCCTAGGAAACCTTAAAGCCCTAATTCCAACCTCTATATGGATGTCTAGATGAGTTATAGGACATCCAGAGCCCTTAGCCAACTCCCGCACACCTTAAACCCACTTCTGCAATGTTATCGGACGTCCAGACACTTGGTCAGACGTCCAATTTCTGCAAAATACTCAAGACAAAACCTAGAATCCCTTCTGACTCTGATTAGACGTCCAGACAATAAGTTTGGACTTCTGATTTTTCATTCTAAGACGTCTGATAACTTTATTGGACGTCCAGAACTGGCCTCCAGACCCAATTTTGAGATTCAAGCCTTGATCTTAGATCTCTAGCTCCCTAAACCCAATTCTAACCCCCTAGGAATCTAAATTAAGGTGCTATAACCCTAGTACATCACCTCTAAACCTCCCTAAGGACCTAATTGGGTCCTCACTAAACCTAATTGACTTGGATCATGGCCAATCTCTTCAGTCTATTCAATTGGACTCATTGAGTCCAATTGAGCCCTAATCTCAGCACACACTGTCCAATTGGACTCAGTGAGAGTCCAATTGACCTAGACCTAACTTAATTGAGTTATTTTACTCTCAATTTTATTTCCACAAACCCAATTAAACTTGTATTAAGCTTAATTTCACTTTACCTAGGTGAATTAGGATTTACAACCCTAATTTGAGACCTACCTTGACCTAAACCCACTATAACCTAACCTAATCAACCTAGCCACCTAAGTTTCGACCCACACACACCATCCACACGAAAATAACTAGCATAGAGTTCTCTAGAACTTTCTACCATGTGTTGTTGCCTTGGTTGCTAAAATTAGCAGCCAAGAGCTATTTAATTTTTAGATCCACATTTGGTGGATCTAAAAACCACCATCCATCCTCTCTCTCTCACTCTCCCACGAGCTCCCACCATAGGCCTCTCTAGAGAATTCAATAATTCTCTAGAGAGCTTCCCTTAGGTCCATAAAAAGACCTAAGGGGTGGTACTTTGCAACCACTCACTCTTGGCTCCATTTTAGCTTAGCTTCATTCCATCTCCACTCCACCTTCACGAGTAGCTTCACCATGGCCACCGCCATCTCCACGCCAAGATGTTGGATCACATCCTCAACCTCTCTCCAAGGGCCGACCTAAGCACCATTGGCCCCCCCTCCTTCTCTCAACCAAGTCAAAGGCCACCGGAGCCCACCTCTGAATGCCCTTAGTTCTGATAGATTAGATTATTGTTCTTCATAGTTTTACTGCTTTATTTACTACTTAATAGTGTAGCTCTATATTCTCCCCCAATGATGCTTGCATAATCCCCTGTAAATTCATGTATGCAATCATTTTATGCTAGCTAGATTTATATTTTCAAGCATTCCTCTACAAGCTTTCCATGAGCTTTATGTTGCAAACACCATCATGAATCAATGAAAATCTTTTTCTATATATATGTATCTATTTGTGAAAATCAGCATGAGCCTTGTTGCAATATTTTTGTGTGATTGAAGTTGCATGTCTTAATTTCTGATATTCTAGCAACTAAGCATGTCGTGCATAAATACGAACTTAGCATAAATCGACATGCGATTTTGAATAAGTAGAGAAAGAGAGATTGATTTCAAATCTGTATTTCCATAGACACCTCCCAAAGATGAACGACTAGGTCTCCAAGTCTCGTTATCTTTATAATTTTTTTTTAACGAGCGTCTTCACACACTATACTATGACGAGATCTCTATTTTCAAAACACGTGCGAGAACCTCTATGTGTCAAATGGCACCGTTGCTGGAGAGGCAACATCATTTTTTATTTCGATCTCTAGAATTATCACTGACAAATCATCCTCTTCTTGTCTTTTGATGTGCAGGAAAATAGGGAAAAATGGGATCTGCGCACACAACGAGTGCAAAAAAAATACCAAGTGCACATCATATCTTTCTTAGCTTAGGCTTGATTTCAACCTTAGGTTAGATTTCCTTCTAACAATTTCATTTGAAAAAGAAAAGCCTATTTATTTTCGTGAAAAAAAAGTCAAAAAAAAAAAATTAGGTAGTTAGAATAGGTCTCCCTTTTTGAATCTTAGGATTATTTAGTTAGTTTGAAAAAAAAAGCAAGAAAAAAAAGAAAATTTGAAAATATTTTGAAAAAAAATATTTAAAAAAATCATTTTGGTGGAAAGTTTGAATTTCATATTTAAACACCTTTTAAAAAGCCTTCCCACCATTCTCTGATTTTCGGCCAAGCTTCAAATTTCAATTTAAAAATTCAATTGCCAAAAAATTAATGAGCGAAAAATTCTAAAATTTGGGCTAGACCATTTTTAAACCACCTTTCAAACAGCACTATTCATATGAAAAAATTTCAAGTACAAAATTTTTAAAAATTCACGAAGTGCAAGGGGGTCAGACGGACCCAGATTTGAAAATTTTCAAAATTCAAAAAGTAATTCCGAGCAATCCTCGAATCTATTTTGACTAAAAATGGTGCGATTTGAAAGCTGATTTCATTGGCTTTAATTCTCATATTTTTCCCAAATTTTTGAAGATCATTTGATACTATTTCAATTTGAAAAATCGACCAGGGGTCATAATTCCAATTCTGACCCCCTCACATTCAAAAATCCCTAGAAATTTGGGTGAAATAGTAAAAATCACAAAATAATATTCTCTGAAAAGATAATTGAAAAGGGAATCTACTTGCAAAATTTCAATTTATTTGGATTCAAATTTTATCCAGAGAATTATTTGTGTTTCATTGGTCTACTAAAGAAGAAAAAAAAATCCTAGAATTACATGAACCTTCGGTTATACCTTTAGGGTTACATTCTAGAGACCACACTTGGGCTAGCCTAGACTTAGTCAAGTCTAGTGTTTAGCTGGTGAGCTTGGTCACCTTGTAGGCCACTCACCACAAACCTCAACTGAAAGAAAAAAAGGCTAAAATTAATTTTAAAACACGCTTCAACCTCTCTTGCTGAACCTGGTGACTAAGTCTGCGGAGCAGTGTCAAACGACCATGACTAAGGGGTAACAGAACCAGAGGCATGAGTCAAAGGAAGAACCTTCTCCTTAGTCCCATCGTAACCAAACTGGTTGGGTTAGCTTGAGAGGCAGGAATCACTTTCAGTCGATTGTAGGATGAATTTTTCTCCAGGAATTCAAACTTAAAATGAAAAATCTGGTCATCCAATCATAAGGACCATCTGATTGACAGGTCCTTAGCCTTATCTGGCTTGGTTACATGATGTAAACACATTTACACTACTTAAAATATCTATTTATGCATGTTCTTAAGCATAGGATTGCATTTCATAATATAAATATTGCATAACATGCATCATCTTGCATTTAGAGTAGTTTGAATAAAATGGAGGTTAATTGTCTCCTTTTATGTGCTTGGACAGGGCAAACATTTAATCGGGGCCTCGGATCAAAGATCCAACCGTATGGATGTGATCAGGGCGACGATTGGAGTTCAACTACTCCAAGATCGCCTAATCAGGCATCCATAGCATCAGATAGAGACCGGGGAACCCTAGAAGATCAAGGGCCAGGATGGTGTAAATCCGCACTTCAGATGGCAAATCCGACCACACGGATGAATTCGGATCAACGATCGCAGCCCAACGACACAAAAATCGAGTCAATCCGACATCCGTGGCACCATCTACAACTTCCAGAAGATGGACGGCCAAGATGGCGCCACGTGGCGCCATCTCAGCCGCCCAATCGGCCGCATGCGTCTTGTGAAGACCGCGCACCGTCTCCTCTCCGCCGTTGGATCTCGATCCAACGGCTGCGGTCGCTCGCGCTTAAAAGCGTCCGCGCGACCATTTCGTCCGCGTAGCGCAGCGGCGACGCAGCCGCGGGCGAAGCGAAGGTCGCGGGTTCGAGCCGCGGTGAGGGGGTGGAAGGCGCGGGCGAGCGGGCGCGGAGGGGCGTCAGATGAAGATCCAACGGCTGCGCGCGCTCAATCAGGACGACGCGCGATTGGACGCCGGGCGTAACGCGCGATCGCACGCGGGCGACGCGCTACGCAGCGGGCGCGGACGCGATCTAAGCCGTCCGATCTCGCGATCAGACGGCTGAAACTACGCGGACGTGCGTAGGCGTTACGCGCGCGGGCAGCCGAGCGGGCGCGCGTGGGCGCGGCGGCGACGGCGACGTCGGGGCTTTAGCGACGGTTTTATCCGTCACTAAAGACCCCTTATTTATTATTTTGAAGATGTAATGCCCATTTTGCCCCCACTCCTTGCAACTATAAAAGGAGACCCCCTCCATACGAAATTTTCATCCCTTCCTTCTCCTCTCTACCTCTCCAAAGCTCAAGAGAAGCTTGTCCCACACCCGGGATGCTTCTCGCGAGATAAAGTCCAAATTTTCGTCCCCCTTCGGAAGTGGATCCCGCGACGACGACGGCGTGCTGCTTCGTTCCCGTTCTTCTGCTTCGTCCTCCTTCGTCCCGCTTCGTTCTCCTTCGTCCAGGCGTCGTCCCGTCCGGCTCGTCCTCCAAGCGACCGTCGAGGAGGATTCTCTCTCCCTATTCTTTTTACTGCTTTCTAGTATAGATTTACTGCTTTCTAGAGTAGTCTATTCGTCCTCCGAGCGATCGTCGAGGAGGAAATTTCTCCCTCCATTCTTTTAATGCTTTCTAGAGTAATTGTTTTATGTTTTCTAGTTGTAACGAACGAACTCTTTTATGATAAATTCCTTGTCTATTCTACATCTCATTTTGATTTCCATGTATAGTATTCTTTCTCTCTCTCTTACTCCCTCTCTCTCTTTTATTTATTGTAGATACTTAGATAGTTTAAATTGAATTTCTTCGTGACAAAATAAAAAGAAACTCGAAGTTTTTAAATCAAACGTTCGCCTCCCTGTGTTCGACCTGGAATTTTAATTTCGGTATAAATTTTATTTGTTGAACACGAATCCTTCGCTTTCGAACTACAACAACAGGTTTTCCAAAACCGAACACGTTAGCGTAGCTTCGTAAATCGTTAAACATTACACTAACCCAGGGGTTGGGTGGTGTATGCAAGGAAGGTCACTTAGACCTCAACTGGTAGGACCTTGGGAGCCGCTCCCAAGGAGGCGACTCACCTCACCAGAACCATCTTCTCCCCACCTTTTTCTTCCACTCACTTAGCCACATTAGCTAATCCTAGATCTAGAGCTAATCAAGATCCAGAAGAGCTGGACCCACAAGCTTATCTGAGAGCCCGGGTCACTTAATCAGCTCAACCTTGGGATCAGAACCAAAGGTGGCGAAGACAACTTTTCGCTTCGCCTGATCCTTCTCCTCGGGTTGCCGAAATGGTTAACCCATATCCTAACCCTAGATATTATGACCCATACCATTCGGCTCCTCAAAGGACCGCATCTTATAACCCAGGATATGGATTTCACACTCCTGCATCTCACCCATGGAATATGGGTAGACGTGATTCATCCCCTGGAACCCCTGAAGAGCTACCAGTGCATATACGATCGCATTACAGAATACAGAGAACTATAGCTAGCGCTAAGGAAAAGGTCGCATCCTATCTACATGAAATCCAAGCTATCACTGAGCCAAACCAAAGACAAAGCTGGATTCTGTATCAACAAGCTGTGATGGAGCTCCTTCAGGGAACAGCAAGGATAACAAGGCTAATTAGACAAAATCGGGAAACTCAAGAACTACTGCTTTTGAGATATCAAGTGGAAAATAGCCTTGAAGACCTCAAAGAATCTGAAACAACTACGTCGAAAGGACGCACAAGAGATTCTCAGGAGCAGATGCCGGAAGATAATTCAGGGGAATCTAGCTTGGATATGAGACAGAAGCAAGAAATGTTTCGAATGGGTTCATCTGAGAACTCCATTCAAGAAACTGAGGAAAGGATTGATATCTCCAGGACTGAGCCACAATCGGATTATCCTGAATCCTAGGAGATACCTCTTGGGTTAGATAACCCAATCGCAATAAGGGAAGTAGATCCATTTGAGGATATGGATCTTGAGGCAAACATTACATGTGACACTACTGATCAATCTAGGCCACTTCCCATTGTAGGTGAACCTGTGCTAGAGCCAACATCTTCTGATCTACACTCTTCTTCTTTCACCTACATACCTAATTCGGATGTTAGAGATTCTGAGATGACACTTTCTATCCCTGATCCTGACATCCAAAGACCAGAAGTAGCTATGGATGTTTTGACCGAAGAAATGGATATGCTACCTGAGGCAGGAATTACTGAGGAACCCAATGCATATGAGGGTGAAGCTTTGGGTAGAATGAGCTGGGGACACACCTACCATCCTAGTCAATCTAATGGATGGCTTGACTCAGATCCGGAAGAGTCAGCTTCCAATGAATTAGAGATGAGTATTGATAAGGATGAAGTAATTTCTGACGAGGATTTCAGTGACCTCCCCACTGATCTTACTTTCACCGATACCCCCATATCATCTAGAGCCTGGAGAGGGCATGATCTTTGATGTCAATTATCGTTATGAGGATCCCTATGACTCAGATTCTGGTTCTGAGATACATTTTGATCTACTCCCTTAGCAACTTCCTGCTGAATTGTTGGACATGATAAATCAGCTAAATCAACATCATGACCCCCCTCTGATTATCCTCTATTTTCCTCCACCACTCCACACCTTCTTATAGCTAGAATTTTTGGAGTAGGGGTGCACAATCAGCTGGTTCGCATCTCCGGACCACTGATTCTGGGAGCATACGAGCACATCTTTGTCTTAATCTTGACTGGCTCCTATGCTAGAACCGATACATCTGATTGAGTTTTTGCCCAGTTGGAGGCGTTAAACTCATCATCTACCCCACATTCATCCATCACCTTATACATACTCGCTTTATACATAGCATTTTTTTTTCTTTTTCGCATATTGCATACTGTCCGGTTGGTCGATGCTGAACATTAAAATTTCAGGAGCAATTCCAGGTGATTTCTACCCATTTACTCCCTGCTATACTTATTCTCTTTTGTATTCATGCATGAGGACATGCAAGAACTTAGGCATGCGGGGGTAGATACGACAAAACTGAAAATTTTTATGCCAACATTTAGGAAAATCTTGGAGCTGCATGTCAAACATACTTTAGGATCCTAAATAAAAGAACAACTAACTCCACCTCCAATGCTTGCATTGGAGCTAAAAATCGTCCGCAACAGCCACTTCCGACTTCACCTTCTGTTCTAAATTTAAGGTCAAGCTAAATGTAACCTGAAAGGGAAATTTCATGAAGTATGAATATAAGAGGTTACTTGTTTGTAGCATATATACATAGTGCATCCATGAATAAGATTATCTTATTAAGAGAATGCATTAGGGATTTTATCCTCTAGTTGATTCCTGTAATCTGTAATCCAGTATAATTTTTCACATACACGTAGAATTTGCAATGGATTCATGGTGAAGGCTGATAAAAGTCTTTAGTTTGTCGTGAAGAAGCAGTGCTTCTTTTCCTGAACCCTTGAATAGTGTTTTGGGAGCTACGCAGATTTTCCTCCAACAATCCACCAAATACTGTGAGATGAGAATAGAGAGTATTGGTGCTCTAAGATTGGTGCAAGGAATCTGGAATCCTAGATAATTAGGTGATGATACTCAGAGATTAGGCATAGTTTTCACTCTCGGTTCCTGCGTATACATTTTTGCATGAAATTTTAAGAGCCACCAAATAAGGCAAATATGCAGAGAGAGTTTTCATAAAACTAGGGCTAAGGTGGATGGTTACGACCATTCTTTACGGAATCCTTGGCTAAAGGAGAGTATTGATGTCAAGGTCAAAAATACACCATCCTATCCGTCTCTCCCAATGCCATGTGTAGGCACTTCCACCAAATAAGCCACCCAATGTCTCTTGAGTACCACCAATCCCTAATAATGCCTCCTCAATAAAGTTCATGTATGTATACTAGCTTGTGTTGTGTTGAAAAAAAAAATTATACATAGAAAAAGAAAGAAGAAAAAGAAAAATAATAATAAAATGAAAAAAAGAAAAAAAATTTGAAAAAGAAGAAAAGCCAAGAAAAAAAAGAGTGTGTGAATATTTACTATTTATTTCAGTTGCATTGAGGCAATACCACTAAATAAATTTAAGATCCACCAAATAAGGCCTTAACCTATCTTTCTGTGTTTCTAACCACCCGAATACTGGCTGAGGAATTCCAACTTAGTGTTAGGGTTATGGAACTCAATTAAAGTGTTAATGCCAACTGAGACCACCAAATACGAATCATACGTGAGAATCTGGTGAGATTGTGAGCTCTAAGAAAAAAAAAATAGAGAGAGTAAGAGAGAATAAATACAAAGGAACCAAAAGAGAGTATAGTTTTTCTCGTCTTTCTCTGAGATGAGTTACTTGATAATCCAGGAATCTAGATTCTGAAGTACTAATTTCTATGTAGTACCAAGTGAGAGTGAGCCACCAAATAAACACCCGTATCCCTCTGACATTCTCTACCCAAGCTTAAAGCCAGGGTGGAATTCATAGAATATCTTGAATACCCTGAGGGAAGAAGTCTACCTATCCCTCTAGAATTTTTACTAGGGGTCAAGTACAAGCTTTAGAGGTGAATTAGTTTTTCATTCGAATCCATTGCAAAAGCTACATAGCTACACTTTCACGATTGTCTGGATTTCTAGAGCATAGGATGAAAACAAAAGGAGAAAAATCTCTAGGCATACACTTGATAAAATAATCAATCCCTTAGGGATCCTTCTATGAATAATTTAGTCTCACATTTGCTAGGGACTAGCAAGATTTAGGCATGGGAGTATGATTGCGCAGCAATCATAGGTCCTAATTGACCTAAATTAGGCTAGGACTTATCATAAGTTAGGGTAATTCGCATGCATAAGCATTACTAGCACCTTTACTGCTTTCTTTTAGTTATGCATAAAACAATGCTATAATGTACTGATTAAGTGCATTATGTTAATTGCAGGTAATAAGCTGATCAGAAGCTAGATCTAAAGTTGGATCTAAAGAATAAATAATAACTGGTGTTGCAGCAGAGCTAAAGCGAAAGACCTAGATTAGATACAGTAGATAATAATGTAAGGGAGTTAAGGTATGCTATTCTATTAAATAGGAATAAACCAATAAATTGTGAAGAACATAGGTCCATCCTAGCCCTAGGACAGCCTAGAAGCTTCCCCAAGCCTTAGCCACCCTTAGATTAGGTCACCGCACCCTAGGAAACCTTAAAACCATAATTCCAACCTCTATATGGATGTGCAGATGAGTTATAGGACATCTAGAGCCCTTAGCCAACTCCCGCACACCTTAAACCCACTTCCGCAATGTTATCGGACGTCCAGACACTTGGTCAGACGTCCAATTTCTGCAGAATACTCAAGACAAAACCTAGAATCCCTTCTGACTCTGATTAGACATCCAAACAATAAGTTTGGACTTTTGATTTTTCATTCTAAGATGTCTGATAACTTTATTGGACGTCCAAAACTGGCCTCCAGACCCAATTTTGAAATTCAAGCCTTGATCTTAGATCTCTAGCTCCCTAAACCCAATTCTAACCCCCTAGGAACCTAAATTAAGGTGCCCTAACTTAGTACATCACCTCTAGACCTCCCTAAGGACCTAATTAGGTCCTCACTAAACCTAATTGACTTGGATCATGGCCAATCTCTTCAGTCTATTCAATTGGACTCATTGAGTCCAATTGAGCCCTAATCTTAGCACACACTGTCCAATTGGACTCAGTGAGAGTCCAATTGACCTAGACTTGACTTAATTGAGTTATTTTACTCTCAATTTGGTTTCCACAAACCCAATAAAACTTGTATTAAGTTTAATTGCACTTTACCTAGGTGAATTAGGGTTAGACCTACCTTGACCTAAACCCACTAGAACCTAACCTAATCAACCTAGCCACCTAAGTTTCGACCCACACACACCCACACACACCATCCACACAAAAATAACTAGCCTAGAGTCATCTAGAACTTTCTACCATGTGTCGTTGCCTTGGTTGCTAAAATTAGCAACCAAGAGCCATTCAATTTTTAGATCCACATTTGGTGGATCTAAAAACCACCATCCATCCTCTCTCTCACTCTCCCACAAGCTCCCACCATAGGCCTCTCTAGAGAATTCCATAATTCTCTAGAGAGCTTCCCTTAGGTCCATAAAAAGACCTAAGGGGTGGTACTTTGCAACCATTCACTCTTGGCTCCATTTTAGTTTAGCTTCATTCCATCTCCACTCCACCTTCACAAGTAGCTTCAACATGGCCACCTCCAAGCGTCTGATTGGAACCCAAAAAGATGTATTTAAGATAATCGGGAAGAGGCTTTAATTCCATAACTAGGTTGTCAGCAGCAGCAGGTGGTTCAGGGTGGGTGTCGGGAGCAAAGGATCTATGGGTGTGTCTAGGTTGAGTTCAGACTCCTCTAATTGCAGGTTTTGATCCTCTTGTGGTTGATCAGAAATAGTCGGGTTTTCCTTAATACATAATTCGTCAACCACAGCCTCGATATCGTAAATCTGCTTTATAACTCCATAATTAATTCCTTGTTGGGCCTCACATTCTCAGGAGGTCCATGTCTAAGATAATAAAATCCACTGGAAAATAGAAATCATGTACCCTAACTATGACATCCTCGAGAATTCCTTTTGGTGACTTCATAGATCGGTCGGCTAGCTGCAAAGTCATTTATGTCGGTTTAAGCTCAGATTCCTCGAAGTAGTCTAGTAAGGATGTAGGTATAAAATTTATGGAGGCTCCTAAGTCCAATAAAGCTCAGTTAAATTGTATATCACCGATTATATAGGAGATCAGAGGGGTGCCTAGGTCTTTTGCCTTAGGCCGGAGTTTGCCCAAAATGATGGACCTGGATTACTCCGACAGTATGATCAAGTTCCTACCTTTGGTTCGTGGCTTATGCTTAGGTGTACACACCTCTTTCAGAAATCGTGCGTAAGTTGGTACGTGGCATATTGCATCCATCAAGGGGATGTTTATATGGACCTGCTCAAAGAGCTTAACCAGGTCCTCCTCAGGTGCCACGGGTTTGGTTGTCCTTTTTCCCTTGGTTAAGGCCTCGGGAAATGGAACCTTAGATGGTTCCTCTAAAATTGGCTCAGGTTCTTGATTTGGGATGAGTGTGTCCTGGATGACCAATCTAGGGTTTGGGTTTATTTTACCAGGCTAAGAGTGGTTTGGATAAGGCGTGTCTTGTGTTGTTTTGCCACTATGGATAGTAACAGAATTCAATCCCGCCTGGTTCTGGTTTGGTGTGGGTAAAAGAGGTGCTTACTGTTGGTAACCCACATATGATTTCGAAGCCTCTATCTCATCGGGTGATGGAGTAGAAGGGGCCTGATAAACAAAGTGAGCTTGGCCCTAATTTGGGTTCATAACACGCCTCTGGTTCGTCATGTTATTCGGATTAGGTAGAGATTGTGAAGGAAGTGCACCAGGTTGGCGGGGATTTGCCATCTGGGCGAGTTGATTGAGAGCCTCTGTGATCTCGTCTCTATGCTGTTTTTGCATAGCCGCATTCGTCTTCTGAATGTCAGCTAGAGTCTAAAGGATAAGAGTCATTTGATCTACATGAGTCGGCCCAGATTGATAAGTTAGGTTAGGTCGAGGCTGAGGCGGTTGATATGGATGAGGAACTTGTGGTCGAGATTGATATTGAGGTCTCTGATTTTGATTATTTCCTGACCACATGAAATTAGGATGATTACACCATCCAGGGTTGTAAGTGTTTGAGAATGGATCATTCTGAATGGCGTTGAGGTCCTCGTAGGTCTAAGGAACCTCGAAAAAGTCAGAATACGAGGGTTCAGAGTTCCCCCAACTTGAGTAGGTGGGTCCAAAGTTTCCTTCGAAACCAGAATCAGACGAGGGTGGATACAGGTCCATCCCCTAAGAAGATCAATGATAGATGTTGTGCACAACCTCCCTGCCAGAGGGTGGTTTCACGAATGGGTTTTGCGCAGAGGTGGCTTGCTGCAAGTGTCGAGTTAGCTCATCCACCTTCTTCTCAATAATAGAGACCTTGTCTAGATGATTGGCCATCAATTCCAAGTCGATGGAAGAGGACAGGCCCTACATCTCATGCACTCCCTTTGGATTCGTCAATGCATGAGCTTTCGTCCGGTCAAACATGCCCGTGGATTCATTATTGATGGAGTTCTTACACATATTCTCGAGAATCTCCCACACGGTGTCTTCGTGTTGACCCATGTTGTTTCCTTCGCAGGTCACATTGATGAATAATCGAATATCCTCATGGAGTCCCTAGTAAAAAGACTAGACTTGTTCCCATTTAGGAACTCTGTGGTGGGGGCACTTTCGCATGAGATCCAAAAAATGATTCCATGCCTCGTGAAGTGGTCTCCTACTTGCTGTGTGAAATGCATGATCTGGTGCCGTAAAGCATTTATCCGACCAATAGGGAAGAACTTTATCAAAAACTCAGATTGAAGTTCCGCCCAAGTGTTGATTGGATGCGTTTGGGTTTGGTACCAGTGAGAAGCTTTATCCATGAGAGAGAAGGAGAACATTTTCATGAGTAGAACATCCCAATTTTGAGCTTTTGACCCGAAGGTCTGGGCTAGATGCTTGAGTTGCTTGATATGTTGGAAAGGATCTTCGGAATTACGCCCATGGAATTTGAGAATGGCATGAATCATGTTGGGCTTGAGTTCAGTGTCAGGACCTCCAGCTGGGATTTGTACTCGAGGTTCGATTGCCATCGCAGTGGGATTGTAGTGATCTCGCATCATTGGACGTTGCGGTGGGTTCATAAAGGCTTGGAATAGATCATTGAGGTGCTGAAGTTGATTTTCAAGATTATTTTCTTCTGCTAGTTGTGCCATGATGATGGATGAAGGAGAATTAGGTTCAGATAAATCAGAAGAGATATCGATTGGATTGGGTTGTTACACAAACAAGGAGGTTAAGGCTTGGCCTTAACGGGAATGAGTAGCTAAAGGAGGCCTTAAGGATGGTCTTAAAGACCTCCTCCTGAACATGCACCGATGGAGTAGATGACAGGTAGAATGTGATGGACCCAATCAAGACACCTAAAAAATTTTGGATAACTGTAGAGGTTCAGGGTGGATGAGATCCCTTAGTCAGAAAGTCGTCCACCTGAAAATTACCTAAGCAGCTAGAGAGGGAGAGTCCCGCAAAGACCCCTACACGGTAGAGTGCCCTCACGAGTTATAGGGTTTCCCCCACCCAACCACTCTTGTCACTGATGTTCCAGGTAGACCAGAATGGGGACTTGACCTCTTAAGTCTACCATTTTTAATTAAGAGCAAGGGTGCTTATGATTTCACTTGAACTTTTAAGATGTTTTCATGAAAAGTGACCTAATTTGAAGATTGGTCGAGCCAAACAAGGTGGGTCAACTTCACCCGTATTGTCCTCTTGAGAAATTTAGGTCCCTCTTTTAGTGTTCAAATGAATTTAAGAGCCTGATTTTAGGGTTTTGCTTGAATAGATCAGTTCAATCAAGGCTTAGGCACACATTGTTTAGAAAGATCAATTTTTGATTAAGCAAGTGTGTCTCTAAAACCCTAAACTGGAATTCTTAATTGGCTCTAATTTGGTCCAATTTAATTTAGCAAAATGTGATACCTAGGACTCAAACAAGAATGTGATAGCCCTAGATATATTAAGATCTTAAGTAGGTTCACAAATTAGGGTTTTGGATATTCTCTAGAATGTATCAAATCAGGCAACTTGATGATTGTCTAAGAATAGAATGCAAGTAGCCCTAATTGATTTTTTTCTTTTCTAGCTTTTTCAGATTCAGGGGCTTAGAAGAAGGTAGATGGAGTTTACCTGTCCCTGGAGTGGTTGATGTGCGGCTGATCTTCCTTTAATGAGTCCTTGAAATAGATCACAATCAAAAGAGATGAAGCAAGTTAGAATCCAATCTGATATTGCAATCAAGAGATCTGAATTACGTGTTGCTCCCTGGCAACGGCACCAAAATATGGAGCAATAAATTGGTGTTTTAAAATTGCATCATTGTAACATAGCCAAAATAGCGCTCAAATAGATAAAATTTATACTCAAAAAAGTCCGAGGTCGTTCACTGGGAGCAAATAGGAATTTAGTTCTCAAAAGTTGCAATTTGAAACAATAGAGATATGAAATTGTAATCAGAAATTGATTCAGAGTAATGTAGCAATAAGATCAAGTATCAGACTGCAAAAAGAATGAGTAAAATGGTGATTTGAATCACCAATTACTCCCTACAATAATAGCAAATAGAACTCAATATATATATATGTGAAATGATCTCAGCCATCTGAATATCTAATGAGATGTCTTAAACGTCTGATTTCTTCTTCTGCTTCTCTGCCTTTCTCTCCTCTACTCTTCTTCTTCTTCTGCCTTTCTTCTTCTGCTTCTCTCTTTCTTCTGAGGCCTTCTTCCTTCTCCTTTCTTTCTTCTTTGTTTGTGCGACTCCTCTTCTTTCCTTCTTTCTTCACGTAGAGGGGGAAGGTTCCTCAATTTTGGCTAAGTGTCAGCCAAATCTTCTCAAAGCAAAACCCCTTGCCCCCACACACGATCCTCTCTTTCTCTCATTGGGTCACGCTCTCCTAGAGCCTCCAACAGTATCGGGTTATCGGGTTTCGGACCTAGAGCGCACCTGGGTCCAGGGCTACAGGCGTGGTCGCAGTTGAGGAGTGGAGTCGGGTTAGGCGAGTCGGGTCTGTGCTAGGCCCGCGGGGGATGGGTCACGGGCAAGGCACAGGTGATGGGTGAGCGGGGGACCTCACCCTCCAAGTGTCTGATGCGATAAGCCCCAAGAACTTTTTCAATTTATGTGACCGTAGCCGCTCTTCAGCTTTCGAGGTGGGACTAAAGTCCCACCTTTCCTTTGCGCATCACAGTAGCAGGGTTGAAGGCTCGAATTGAGTGAGCTGCAGCTGTAGGGATCCTCAATTGAGGACCTGGAGACCTCCCTGGAGAGGCTCCATGTCACCTGGAGGCTGCACTTGGGACTTGCGATAGCTAGAGAAGGCTTCAAGCTTCACTCGAAGCTACATCCATGGTGGCTAAAGAGCGAAAACCTGAAATCCAAAATATGGCCTCTCGGCCCTATTAAATAGATTCAAGAGCTTCGTCGTGGGGTATGGAGTGCATTGGTTGTGGTTGTGGGGTGGATAGTCTTGTGTGGTGGCCGGACGGTGACGAAGACAGAAGCCGGTGACAGAAAGCGATTCTCGTGCGTGTTTTGAAAACAGAGATCTAGTAGTAGTATAGTGCGCGAAAATGCTCGTCAAAAATAATTTATAAAGATAACGAGACTTGGAGTCTCGGTCGTTCATCTCTGGGAGGTGTCTATGGAATGCAAATTTGAAATCGATCTCTCTTGCTCTACTTATTCAAAATCGCATGTCGATTTATGCTAAGTTTGCATTTATGCACGATATTCTTAGTTGCCAGAATATCAGAAATTAAGACATGAAACTTCAATCACACAAAAATATTGCAACAAGGCTCATGGTGATTTTCACAAATAGATACATATATATAGAAAAGGATTTTCATTGATTCATGATGGTGTTTGCAACATAAAGCTCATGGAAAGCTTGTAGAGGAATGCTTGAAAACATAAATCTAGCTAGCAGAAAATGATTGCATACATGAATCTACAGCGGATTATGCATGCATCATTGGGGGAGAATATAGAGCTACATTATTAAGTAGTAAATAAAGCAATAAAACTATGAAGAACTATAATCTAATCTATCAGAACTAAGGGCATTCAGAGGTGGGCTCCGATGGCCTTTGACTTGGTTGAGAGGAGGAGGGGTGGCCAATGGTGCTTAGGTTGGCCCTTGGAGAGAGGTTGAGGAGGTGATCCAACATCTTGGCATGGAGGTTTCCTGTGATTATCAACTCCCGACTCTCACCCGATCAGGAAACACGCCTGATTTCTGTTCTCCAACAGCATCGGAGAGCCATTGGATGGACTCTCGATGATCTAACTGGTATCATCCCTTCATACTACACACATCACATATACACTGAAGAGGGCTCACGACCATCTCGTGAAATGCAGAGACACCTAAATCCAAATCTATAGGATGTCATGAAAAAGGAGATCATCAAGTGGTTAGATGCAGGGATCATCTACCCGATCTCCGACAGTCAGTGGGTGAGTCCAATCCAAGTTGTGCCTAAGAAGGCAGGGCTCACCGTCATCACGACTGAAACCAGAGAAACCATACCGGCCCATATAGCAAACTTGTGGAGAGTCTGCATTGATTATAGAAGACTTAATTCCTCCACGAAGAAGATCATTTCCCACTACTGTTCATTGATCAGATTCTCGAGAAACTAGTGGGAAATTGATTCTTCTGCTTTTTGGACGAGTACTCCAGTTATAATCAGGTCACAATCCATCCCGAGGATCAAGAGAAGACCACTTTCACCTACCCCTTTGAAACATACGCATTCCAAAGGATGCCGTTCAGTCTCTGCAATGCACCCACCACTTTTCAGCGGTGCATGCTTGCCATATTCTCATATATGGTAGGTGAATACCTTGAAGTCTTCATAGATGACTTCTCAATATTTGGTGAATCATTTGATGATTGCCTCCGACACTTGGTCCAAATCCTCAGGCAGTGCATCGACATGAACTTGGTTCTTTCCTGGGAAAAGAGCCACTTCATGGTGCCTGAGGGAATTGTCCTAGGACATCTTATCTCTAAAAAAGGCATCCAAGTTAATCGAGCCAAGGTGAATCTAATTTCCAAACTCCCTATGCCTAGCTTGGTCAAATACAACCGATCCTTTCTGGGGCACGTCATTTTTCACCGTCGATTCATTCCCAATTTTTTAAAAATCGCACGCCTCCTGACTAATCTTCTATCTAAGGGTGTCCCCTTTGAAATCTCCAAGGTGTGTGCTCAGGCATTTAAGATCCTGCGTGATCGAGTTACCCAAGCACCTATCCTGCAATCCCTTGATTAGTCTTAACCCTTTGAGATCATGTGCGATGCATCTGATTATGCTGTAGGGGTGGTACTTGGGCAGAAAATAGACGAGAAAGCTGTGGTCATCTACTACGCTAGCAGGACACTTGACGAGGCTCAGCTAACTATACAGTTACTGAGAAAGAGCTACTAGCCGTAGTATTTGCCCTGGAAAAATTTAGATCATATCTTTTGGGTTCTGTGTTATCATTTACTCAAATCACACTGCAGTGAGGCACCTCCTTGCGAAGAAGGATGCGAAACCTCGATTAATCTGCTGGATCTTGCTATTGCAAGAATTCGATCTCGAGATTTGCGATAAAGTGGGAAAACAGAACATGGTAACTGACCACTTATCCCATCTTCCTTCTTCCATCATCGACCCATCTAGTCCAATCACCGAGCATTTTTAGGATGAGCACCTGCTAGCCATTCAATATCTCCCATGGTTTTCTGATATTGTAAACTACTTGGTTACGGGGAAAGTTCCGCTAGATTGGCCAACTTCCAAGCGGGACAAATTGATTGCCGAGGCCAAGTACTATATTTGGGAGGAACCATACCTTTTCCACATTGGCAATGATCAGGTGATCCGAAGATGCATTCCTAACAATGAGGTCAATGACATAATGTCATTTTGTCACGACCAGGCCTGCGATGGCCATTTCTCTGGGCGTAAAACTGCAGTGAAAATTCTCTAGTGTGACTTCTTTTGGCCCACTTTATTCAAAGATGCATAAACATATTGTAGGGCATGTGCTCATTGTTAGACCCTCGGCAACATGGACCCACAGGATATGATGCCCTTGAACTCAATTATTGTGTGCGAAATCTTTGATATATAGGGAATTGATTTCATGGGACCCTTTCCCAGATCTAACAGCTTCAAATACATTCTACTCGCTGTTGATTATGTCTCTAAATGGGTCAAAGTTGTCCCCATGAGAACTAGTGATCATAAAGTTGTCCTCCGATTTATCCAGGAGAACATCTTTACCAGATTTGGGGTTCCTAAGGCCATCATCAGCGATGGCGGATCTCATTTTACCAATGTGCTCTTCCAGTCCCTAATGAAAAAGGATGGGGTGTCGCATCGTATCTCGACTCCTTACCACCCCCATACTAATGGACTGGCAGAACTGTCAAATCGAGAGATCAAGAAGATCCTTCAGATCACGGTTTGATCTGATAGAAAAGATTGGTCCACTCGCCTTCCGGAAGCCTTGTGGGCCTATAGGACCGCCCATAAAACCCAATTAAGCATGTCTCCCTTCATATTAGTGTACGGTAAGGCATGTCACCTTCCCGTTGAGATGGAGCATAAGGTGTATTGGGCAGTAGGAAGTGCAATATGGATCTAGTGAAGGCTGGAATACACCGCTAATTGCAATTGAGCGAGATCGAGGAACTACTCAATGATGCATATGAGAACTCACGTATCTACAAAGAGTGGGTTAAAGCCTTCCATGATAGGCACATTGTACAAAAATCTTTCCACCCTGGTCAGAAAGTTCTACTCTTTGATGCCAAACTCAAACTTTTCCCAAGAAAACTCAGATCAAAATGGATTAGACCATATCTTATCAGACGAATCTTTGGAAATGGAGCTATTGAAATTAGCCAACCTAGCCTTGATTCAGAACCCTTTGTTGTGAACGGTCAGCGACTTAAGCCGATCATTGAACTCACTGATACGAACAGGGCTGAGGTATCTTTTGATCTCCATTCTCCTTGAGCTCATTATGCCCGGCTGATGGCGTTAAACTCAGTGCTTAACGGAAGGCAACCCGTAATCTTTTTGAAAAAATCGAAACCCTTCTTGACACATCTTATGCTGAACTCATATTTCACTTTAGGGTTCATCCATTAGAACAGCCGACTCCACCTCTGGTACCCATACCCAAGCTTGAAATCGTCTGCAACAGTTACCCCGACCCATCCACCCACCCAAAGCCTGTTCTAATGAATGATCTAAGCTGAACTCGAACCCACCTAATTTACAATGAGGACATTGCAAATCGTAGGTATGGGAGGGTATTAAAGTGCAAAACGCTGTGAAAATCACTTCACAAGAAAGGGTTTCATCAAAAAAAGCACATATTCCAAAAACAAAAAAAATAAAAAATTTTGAAAAAAGAACAAAAATAGGAGAAGGGAGGAAATTTTGAGTGAATTCATTGCATTTCATTTTTTAGGAGAAAAGGGGAGGAAATAGAAATGTCAAAAAGGAGCACAATTTGAAAAGAAAAGAAAGGAGATAGTCATTAATAAAAGATTAAGGAAATGACTTAGTTTTAGACCAAATCAAAAACAAAGAAAATGAAAGACAAAAAGTGCTAAGAGACAAAAGAGATTAGTATGAATGCTAATCTTAGGCCATTTGGGATGCGATCCTAGGCTTAAAAATTCATGTATCCGCTAAGATCTGGATAGTCCTCAAGAGGTTGGGGAAAATGCGAAGCTTAAGTATTAAGTCTAAGGCTTAGGGATTATTCGGCCTCGTTAACTGACCTCTGGTTTACGAGATTCAATTACCTAAGTACCCCAATCCACACACAGTCTGGTTCAGTAGTACCAAAATCACGCAAATGCATTAAATCTATTATGAAAAAGTTACCTAGATTAAGAGCGGCTCATCAACACAAGTTGATTTGGACGAGTTCCCAATGCGAAGAGGCAGGAAATTCCTCTTGAAGATGCGCAATAACATATCGTCTCCTCAGTGCTTGTCTCCCAGGATATCTAAATATCCTACCAAGGCATGTAAGCACCTTGTTCTGGTTCAGATGTCATGGGTGACATTATCACGAAATGATGATTGCCAGGGTCTGGATTTAGCTACAGAATGCCATGGGTGGGATTATCTCGAAAGCTAGGGTTCTGGAGGCTGCCATGGGCGATGCTATCTCGAAGCATCGATTGCCAGGGACCTTGCAAGGATTGATGATGGGAACTAGGAATCCGATACAGATTGTGTTGTAAAGCTAATCTGAGGCTAGAAGGAAAAAGAAAAGAGAGAGAAAACTCTCCAAAAATAAAGAAAAATTCTTCTGTTTCTCTCTTACAAAAAACGCACTACAAACTGAACCTAGGTTAAAACATATTACAAACATGAGTGCTTTAACCGCGGAGTTCAACGAACCTTAGGTTAGTTCCTATGGGCCTTAGAAACCTTCACAGCAGACATCTACAAAAGAAAGCACACATCAGAGTTCTGAACATACAAAGGCATATGGTCTAGAATTAAAGTTAATTCCATGAGATTTTGCTAAGGGACTAGAAAAAGCTAGGCATGGGGGTATGATGGGAACACCACCATGAGCCATAACTAGCTCATTTTGATCTAATTAAGTCAGTAAAATGCTCCTACATAACTGTCAGAGAGACATATTTCACTGCAAATTCATTATGAGGGAAAGACAAGAAAATAGAGTTAAAACTGCAGTTTTACCATCATAGCATGAATGTAGTACAATCACGAGTTTTCCCAGGGGTAATCAAGGGTCAAATGGTCCTAAAAGGCTAACAAGTGAGTTAAAATAGATAGAAAAGGGTTTGCACATGTTTTGAGAATTAAATAACTTTTGAAACCCTAAAAGTAGACCTGCTTAATTAACTGAGGTTCTGGTCAGAATAAAATTCACCTAAACCTTCCAAAATTCATTAAAAAATATCCTCTAGGGTTTGGAACCTTCAATTTGACCATCAGAACCCGTCTTGACCCAAAACAGAGTCTCAGACAGACATTTACCCTAATTTGGGTTTTTGCATAAATTACCCAGTCAAACTTGGTCAAAACCTAAATCTAACTTCACCATTAGATTCCTTAGGTTCAAATTAGGTTTGTACCAAAATTTGGGCCCAATCTGAGATCTTGAAGAAGTTTGCATTTTGGTCTAGTCAGACTCTTGCTATCTCATTCAAACCCTTAACTTTTGAATTCTCTTACAAATAGCCCCCCAACTTCCTTGTCTTCTTCACAAGCATGTCCCCGTGTCATTTTTGGAAGGTTAAACCTTCACCATTGAGTTTTGAGTGAGGATTTCTTGCTCGATTCTCAATCAATCTCTCCCAAAATTGATACGGGGATTCCTTGGGAAGTTACCTTTCATTTGAGCCATTCCTTGGGCTCTAAGTCTTTCCCAAAAGGCCATGTGAACCTTTCAAAGGTTTGGGTATCCTATTTCATAACTACCTTCAAAGCTTGAAAGCTTCTTCCCAAGCTTGAAAGGGCTTCCTATGGCCTATAAAAGAGATACCATCGCACGACCATGTTTTTCAACAAGTCGTGGCATGTCTAACGACCTCAAAAACCCATCTCCGACCACCGAAGACCCCTGCTCCGGTGACCCCCCTGGATCTCCCTCATCCGACTGTCCAACCATCAAATTGGATAGCCTAAACTCCTCTCTACATCGCGACCCTCCCCAGCCAAAGGGAGGGCATTCCTCCATTTACATCACCGTCGTTGCCTCGTCGCATCTCCCTCCTCCGACTTTGGTCGACCGACACCGGAGCCCTCTGCCTCCCTATCCTCTCGCTAAGTCCCTCTTTAGCTCTCTTTCTCATTCTATTTCGCTTTTCCACTCTCTACACCTACGCACGACCACCGTTTCTCCCTCACCGCACTTCATCTTCTCCACCTCCGGCGAAGCTCCAGCAATGCCTACACACCACCCCACTACTCGAAACTTGCCGTTGTCACCTCCATCAGCTCTGCCGTGCTCCACAGACCAAAACCACTCAAGAAATTAAGGGATTTGGTCCCTCAATCGTGCCACCGAACAAACCCATCACCGGCTTCTATCTTCTTCACCGTCCGGCCACCACACACGACTATCCACCCCACAACCACAAACAATGCACTCCACATCCCACGACGAAGCTCCTAAACTTATTTAATAGGGCCAAGAGGTTGTATTTTGGATTTCAAGTGCTCACTCTTTAGTCACCATGGATGTAGCTTCGAGCGAAGCTTGAAGCCTTCTCCAACTATCACAAGTCCTAGGTGCAGCCTCCAGGCGACGTGGAACCTCTCTAGGGAGGTCTCTAGGTCCTCAATTGAGGATCCCTACAGCTGCAACTCACTCAATTCGAGCCTTCAACCCTGCTGCTGTGACGCGCAAAGGAAAGGTGGGACTTTAGTCCCACCTTGGAAGCTGAAGAGTGGCTACGATCACATAAATTGAAAAAGTGTCTGGGGCTTATCACCTCAAACACTTGGGGGGTGAGGTCCCCCGCTCACCCATCACCTGCGCCTCGCCTGTGACCCATCCCCCATGGGCCTAGCACAGACCCGACCCGCCTAACCCAACTCCACTCCTCGGCTGCGACCACGCCCGCAGCCCTAGACCCGGGTGTGCTTTAGGTCCGAAACCCGATAACCCGATACTGTTGGAGGCTTTGGGAGAGCGTTACCCAAGGAGAGAAAGAGAGGATTGTGTGCGGGAGAAGGGAGTTTTGCTCTGAGAAGATCAAGCTGACACTTAGCCAAAATTGAGGAACCTTCCCCCTCTGCGTGAAGAAAGAAGGAAAGAAGAGGAGCCGCACAAACAGAGAAGAAAGAAAGGAGAAGGAAGAAGGCCTCAGAAGAAAGAGAGAAGCAGAAGAAGAAAGGCAGAAGAAAGAGAGAAGCAGAGGAGAGAAAGGCAGAGAAGTAGAAGAAGAAATCAGACGTTTAAGACGTCTCATTAGATATTCATACGGCTGAGATCATTTCATTTATATATATATTGAGTTTTATTTGCTATTATTGTAGGGAGTAATTGGTGATTCAAATCACCATTTTACTCCATTCTTTTTGCAGTTTGATACTTGATCTTATTGCTACATTACTCTGAATCAATTTCTGATTACAATTTCGTGCTATTGTTTCAAATTGCAACTTTTGAGAACTGAATTCCTATTTGCTCCCAGCGAACGACCTCAGACTTTTTCGAGTATAAATTTTATTTGTTTAAGCACTATTTTGGCTATATTACAATGAAGCAATTTTAAAACACCGATTTATTGCTCCAACAATGGCCAAATAAGTTATTCAATGCAGTTACGCGGCTTAAGTCAAGCTTCAAGTGCCCTAAGACCTATACCTTGCTTCAATGATACTCTCAGGTGACCTAGTGAGAAGTTACTCCAAGGACGGAACTAAGGGATGCAAATATGGCGAACCCTTCCTTTAAGGTGATGCAAATGCAGTGCCTCTTAACTACCCTTTCGTTCCTTTAAGGGATGTCCCTGTTGTGGTCGAAAATCGTCGTAATTTAGAAAAACATCGCACCATAGTATAGCGACGAAAATCAATTCAACATTTAAATTTATAAAGCTCGAAAAATCATGAATTCTAAGGTTATTTGCAGGGAGCAAGTGTAGCAATTCAATTCATTAATCACAACAATAAGAAATAATAATGTAATGTCTATTCAATCACAAATATGATAATAAACAATTAATGCTCAAAGTGTATCTTAGAGTAAAAATAGAAGAGGAAAATGGTGGTTGAAACCACCAAATATCCCAAACAATATCCCAAGTCAAATCTCAATATCTTAATAGTACTCAAACCAAGTGAGGACCAATGTTTCTCTTAATCAGACATCGAGAACAAGGCTCAGAAGCCTTAAGTAGTAACCAAAGTACCTCTCAAAATTTGCTAACTGTGGACACAGATCCCAAGGTTGAACAGTGCAAAACCCCCCCAAATCCTCTCAAAAAATCCCTCTTTCCTTCTCTCTCAAAACCAGACCCAGAGCATTGTTCAAACTAAAGTCGTATTGGTTCAAACCGACCCCAAATCAATCCAAATCTGCGTGCACGTAAGCACGGGTGATGGCGTGAGTGAGTGCGTGCGTGGGGCCTCACCCCATGAGTTTGAGGCGATAAGCCAACGCACGAAATTCCTTATTAACCAATTTCATATTTAAACACCCACTATGTGGGACTAAAGATGGGCCTTCCTTTGCTCGCTTCACATGTTGTAGCAGGTGGATATCCTCATGAAATTGTAGCTGTTGTCGTTGTTCTGTTGCCCAATTGAAGGCCTGGAACCCTTCCTGTTGTGAGACCACGTTGCCTGGAGGTGGTGACACTGTGGTTGGTCATCGGATGGCGATTGACGACAACAGAGAAGATGATCGGCAACAGCAACATCGATCTGCAAAGTAAATACAACCTACCAGAGTGCTCAGAAGCTTCACCGAGATACGACGATCGTGATGGTGGTGATAATTTGGTGAGTGAGTGCGAGGTGTGGCCAGACGATGAAGCTTCGAGAAGCTCCAGCAAGCAGAGTCGGGGAGGGTGATAGAGGTATGATGAGGGTAAATTGAGTGAGGCGAAAGTGTTGTGGAGATGAGGCAAAGCTTTTGCAATGGCTAATTGGGTGAGTGGGTGACGGAGGTAGACCGACGGTGAAAGTGGCTGTGGAGATGTTTGCCAACATCGGAGAAGACAGAGGAGAGAGAATTGGGAGGTAAGAAGCTCCAAAAATGTAATTGGAGTGGAGATAAGGAAAATCCATAAGCTAATTTAGAGAAAGAAAGAGGGAGAGAAGTCACCAGAGGTATGCCGGTGACGAAGAAGACGATGAAGCGGCCAAAGCGGAGGAAGGTGACTGAGGGGCTGAAACTCCGTGTGAAGCTTTGCAGAGGCTTAAGGAAGGAAAACCCTCTCTCTATTGTTTGTGAGAGAGGGCGGAGAGGGAGAATGAGTGCCTCCAATGATGCGATGAACTCCGCCGATGAGGAGGAAGAAACAGGTAGAATCCGGCAAAATTGTGCACCCCTCCAACTTGCATAGGTAAGACCCTTTATATAGAGGGCATCCCCACTCAATTAGAGGCAAACCAAGAAAGTTTGATCTTGCTTCAAGGTTGGTTTCAGAGCTTGGAAATTTCAAGCTCGTCGGCGAGATTCCAGTGATGATTGGCCGAGGAGATGCATTCAAACGACGTGGCAAATCCTCACGATCACATTTGCCAAATTTAGTGATTTGTGATTGACATTTCTTCAATCAAATGTTGACGAGAAGTTGATGATGTTGCTACTGTGTTCACATGGCGAAGAAGGAGAAAGAAGCAAGGGTATTTTTGAAAGAAAAATTAGAAGTTAGGGACCTTTTTGCAAGAATAATCTAAAGTTGAGGTCTTGTAGGCGATAGATAAAGAATTTTTGGACTAAACTGCAAACTTGGCCAAGATGGACTCTGATTTGTTAACCTAATTTGAACTCAGGGAATCTAATGGTGAGTTTGGATTTGAGTTTGACCATGTTTGACTGGGTAAATTGCATAGGAGCCCAAATCAAGGCAAATTCCTGTCTGAATCTTTATTTTTGGTCAAAATGGGTTCAGATGGTCAAACCAAAGATACCAAACCTTGATTGTGCAGCAATCATAGGACTTAATTGACCTAAATTACGCTAGAACTTAGCATAAGTTAGGGTAATTCACACATGCATAAGCATTACTTGCATCCTTACTACTTTCTTTTAGCTATGCATAAAATAATGCTATAATGTACTGATTAGGTGCATTATGACAATTACAGGTAATAAGCTGACCAGAAGGTAGATCAGAAGCTGGATCTGAAGCTGGAATAACTGGTGTTGCAATAGAGCTGGAGCGGAAGACCTAGATTAGATGTAATAGATAATAATGTAAGGGAGTTAAGGTATGCTATTCTATTAAGTAGGAATAAAGCAATAAAATATGAAGAACTTAGGACCATTCTAGCCTTAGGACAGCCTAGAAGCTTCCCCAAGCCTTAACCACCCTTAGATTAGGTCACCGCACCCTAGGAAACCTTAAAACCATAATTCCAACCTCTATCTAGACGTCCAGATAAGTTATAGGAGTCCAAAACCCTTAGCCAACTCCCGCACACCTTAAACCCACTTCTGCAGTGTTATTAGGCGTCCAGACACTTGGTCAGACGTCTAATTTCTACATAATAGACAAAACAGAACCTAGAATCCCTCCTGACTCTGATTGGACGTCCGGACAACAAATCTGGACCTCTGATTTTTCACTATAAGACGTCTGACACTTTTATTGGATGTCTGGACCTGCTCTCCAGTTCATGTTTTGAGATTCAAGCTTGATCTTGGATCTCTAGGTCCCTAAACCCAATTCCAACCCCATAGGAACCTAAATTAAGGTGCCATAACCCTAGTACATCACCTCTAGACCTCCCTATAGACCTAATTAGGTCCTCACTAAACCTAATTGACTTGGATCTTAGTCAATTCCATCAACCTATTCAATTGGACTCATTGAGTCCAATTGAGTCCTGATCTCAACACAAACTATCCAACTGGACTCAGTGAGAGTCCAATTGACCTATACCTAACTTAATTGAGTTATTTTACTCTCAATTAAGTTTTCACACACCCCATTAAACTTGTATTAAGTTTAATTGCACTTTACCTAAGTGAATTAGGGTTTACAACCCTACTTTGAGTCCTACCTTGACCTAAACCCACTAAAACCTAACCTAATCAACCTAGCCACCTAAGTTTCGACCCACACACACCATCCACACGAAAATACCTAGCCTAGAGTTCTCTAGAACTCTTTACCATGTGTTGTTGCCTTGGTTGCTAAAATTAGCAACCAAGAGCCATTCAATTTTTAGATCCACATTTGGTGGATCTAAAAACCACCATCCATCCTCTCTCTCTCACTCTCCCACGAGCTCCCACCATAAGCCTCTCCAGAGAATTCCATAATTCTCTAGAGAGCTTTCCTTAGGTCTATAAAAAGACCCAAGGGGTGGCCATTTGCACCCATCCATCTCTTGGCATTATTCACTTCCATTTAGGTTAGCTACATTCACTTCCACTCCACTTCCACGAGTTGCTCACCATGGCTACCACAATCTCCATGCTAGGATGCTGGATCACCTCTCCAACCTCTCTCCAAGGGCAGGCCTAAGCACCATTGGTCGCCCCTCCTCCTCTCAACCACTCAAAGGCCATCGGAGACCACCTCTGAATGCCCTTATATCTGCTAGATTAGTAGCTAGTTCTTCATAGTTTACATGATTTTATTACTGCTTAGTAGTGTAGCTCTTTATTCTCCCCCAATGATGCATGAAA
Organism: Thalassia testudinum; assembly: GCA_037157565.1. NCBI lineage: Eukaryota > Viridiplantae > Streptophyta > Magnoliopsida > Alismatales > Hydrocharitaceae > Thalassia > Thalassia testudinum. The sequence goes on from JAZHRO010000036.1 coordinate 144,452,267, forward strand.
AATCCCCCTATAGATTTCTGTATGCGATCGTTTTCTGTTAGTTAGATTTATGTTTTAAGCTTTCCTCTATAAGCTTTCCTCTAGTCCATGTTGCAAACACCTTCCTGAATGAATGAAAGAAATTTTTCTCTATATATATATAAATATATATATATGTCAATGTGTTGAGAATCACCATGAGCTTATTGCAATATATTTTGTGTAATTAAAGTTGCCTACTTTTAATTCCTGATATTCTTACAACTAAGCATATCGTGCTTAAATACGTAATAACCATAAACCATCATGCGATTTTTATGCAAGTAGAGCGATAAAAGATCGATTTCAAATTTGCATAAATGTCTCCTAGAGACAAATGACCGGGACTTAAAGTCTCGTTATTTTTACAAAATCATTTTTTGACGAACGTTTTAGCGCGACTATACTACGATTTTCAATGACTTTAAAATGAGCGAAAATGGCTACTATCAAACCTCTTAGAATATTCTTCAATGATTTTTAGGAGGTTTAGATTGAATTTATCTTGACCAAAACCCTTTCAATTTAAGTGGGGTTGATAAATTAGGGTTTTCGATACTGTTTTCACACTTGAAATGCGTAAAACCCTGATTCAATCAATGCAAACCCACTTTTTAGCCTTTATAATCATTTTACCTTTAATTAACTCCTGAGTAACCCCATGGTCAATCTACATTTGTGATGTGCTGTTAAAATAGCAAAATTAACCATATTTTTTATTTTCTTCTCAGATCAGTTTAGCATGGAATTGTAACCCTCAGATGATCATTTAGGAGCACTTATCATTTGAATCAAACTAATTTTGGCTATTTAGGACCCATGTTGGTGTTACCATCAGTCCCCCCTCCTAAGAGTATCAAAACACTTGGTCACAAGGTAATATTACCACCACAAAGTGAATTAGGAGGGTCTGCACCGATGAAGAGATCAGTGCCTATAACCTTAAGGGACCAAGACCTAGTGCGGTGCCTAGTGTGCATGCTCAGTGCCAGAAGTGTGCATCACACCACAAATTAGTTTATTTTTTAGAAGAATCACACACAAGTTCCTTTTGATTAGATCAAATGTGATTTATTTTTAAGGTCGAATCTGATTAGTAGTCCCAATTTCAAGCAGGAGACCACTGAATTAGGTCAATTCAATAAATTTGGTGGTCTTGAGATTTAATCCATATGCAATGAGTGAATAGGAGCTAGATGCAAAGATAGAAAGGTATACCTGACTCCAACAATCTCGATGCAGATATGTATGCAATGCAAGGAAAGAGATCTAGTATGTTGCTCAATCACCCCTAAATGCGCACACCTAAGGGTATGCAACTCCTAAATAGGTAGCTCAATATTTTTTTTCTCTTTTTCTTTTAGAGTAGGCAAGTAGAGAACCATAGATAAATCGCCCAAGCTGCTAAAGAAAGTGGGGACAAACCCCTGAAAATTGGCCCCGATGCAACAAGGGTGAGAAGATTGAAATGAAATAAAATTTGCGACGAAGGAGAATCCCTTGTGAAAGTAGGATCCAGGTCCCCTTCTCTTCGCATCCTCTTTGCATGTGTGGGTGTCACTCAAGGTCGACGTCATTGCTCAGCTACATCTTTTGTCTCGTCAAATTCCTCTCATAGAAAAATAACAACTAGTCAAATCAATGTGCAACTCAAAATATATCAGAAATAAAATCATGTAAACCCCGTTGCCTCCTCGGCAACAGTGCCATTTGAACGAGACTTTTCCACTTGAAAGATGATATATTAGAAAAAATGATCGGATGTGTCGTTGTAGTAAAATTGTGTAGTGGAAAATTCTCGGACAAAAATATTTATCAGTCAAAACTAACCACGAAGTAAGGATGTCGTATCCACAAGGAGGAACAAAACCAATAAGATCACAGATACGTAACATGCATGTTCACGAAGATGAAAAATGATTGTGTAGAAATATTCATCAAATCCCTTACAACAATCAATGAATATGTTGCTCTTAATGTAAATCTACAATTTAGGTAGAAGTCAAGGGCTATTTATGAAAATTCCACTCAATAAGTCAAATAAATCAATATGTGATTAGTACATGTGCGGTGGCATATCATGTAATTTTCAATTTCATGCATAACAGAGTGCAAATCTAAATCCAAATTTGTTGCAAAATGGGATGAATAATAAGAGTCGAATAAATGCACAGATGAAGTGTAACACTACAATTTCTTTGCAATTTACTAATCAAAGAAAATTAGGAAAATAAACGTTGGCAATGGCAAGACTCGTAAATTTTAATTCACCCTCAAACAGGGGAACTAGTTCCCTTGCACGCGTGAGGAGAAAGAGGGGACGATGGGCCACGGGAAGCTCGGAGGAGGTCGGCGGTGACGAGGCCGTTTCGATGGTGGTAGTTTCAAGGTGAGGTTGCTGAAGTTGGCCAGACGACGGCTTGGAGGTCGTGCAATGAGTTCTCGCATACATGTGTGTGGTCTACAGTTGGAGCTTTTGACAGAGTGGTCGATCTCGGGGCAACATGGTGAGCATGGGGGAGTCAATGGTGCGAATAGCGGTAGAAGTTGGCAGCTGCGTGTGGGTGGAAGGTGTCGGCATTGGGTTCTTCTCTGAGGGAGAAGATGAATAGTACGTTGAGGAGGCACTGTCTTTGTGCGTGGTTGCTAAAGGAAGAAGAAGATCGAGGAGGCATGATCGCGATCGAGTGGCTTTGGGGTCGTGGAGGAGATAGAAGGTGTTGACGAGAGGTGAGGTTATAGGGCGATGTTGAGGGAGAAGAGACCTTGCGTGGGGCCTCTGTTGGACGGCTTAAGTTCTCGGCCCTGGTCTTGCATGCTTGCAGATTGACGGCGAGAGGGTGGGTTGATGATGATGTTGAAGATGGACACTCGCAGTGTGGGAAGGAGAACGAGACGCGGTGACGATGCTGGCGCTGTCATCGCCGACCACGATGGCGGTTCGCGGTGGTGGTTGAAGTTGCAGACGTGGGTGAGATGCGGTGGTGATTGTGGGCACACGGTCATAGAGGTTGAAGATGGAGGCATGCAGTGGTGGTGGTGGTCCTTGCGTGGAGAGAAGGCTGGAAGATGATCCTCTTCAAAGATCCTTTTGAGGGGCCTATCCTATTATAAAAAGAAAGAGAAAGACTAGTGAGAAATTAACAAGAAAAGAATCTCATACAATCAAATGCATCAACGTGATTTTGTTTTGCAAACAATCAAAATTTTCCTAATTTCTTTTCATGTGAATATGGTATTCAAAAATTCCCAAAGAAGAATAAGTATTTGATCAATCATTGCATGTAGGCAGTGTATTTCCACAAAATTGCATGACTGTTAAAATACGAGCTTAATTAATTTTTTCCATGTAATGCATGCCCGAAATTTAATTTCAGTCTCAATGATAACGCATTTAGGCTTAAGTTTTGTCCACTAAAGTGGACCTATCATAGGATGAGAGGCGCGGGCGTTGAAGAGGAGCAACAGATCGAGGTTGCATGCCGAATTGATGAGCGACGAGAGGAAATTGTCGAACTTCTGATATCATGTTAGCAAACCATATGGAAGATAAGGTCTAAACACTCAATCTTTTCCTTCACATTTCTCGAATGAAAGTTAGTGTTTTTATAATGCTAGAATACAATAGAAGAATCAAGGTCGCCAGGAATCTCGGAATCGTGAAGCTTTTTCTTGACTGTGTTTTTCTTGAGTCACGTCCAACGATAACAACGATGCTTGACCTTGAAATCTGGCAAACTGGTTTGGACTCGGTTGAGGTCATTGTGTGCCTATTGCATTCGGTATGAAAGGTTAGTCGATGATGCCTATGCTTAATAAGGTTGTCGTGCTACTTTTCAAAAAGATAGTTCTGCTATAATTAAACTCTTGATCCTCCATCATTTTGAGTAGTTGATCCTTCGACAATTGTTTGCATGATATCCAATTCCAAACACGTCAAGGTGACAACTTTCTCTGAAAAATGTTTAGTAGAGAAATATGAGCCACATCTAGCCCACCAAGAGGCTATCCATCCAAAATTTGAACTAAAAGTTAAGCATGCAATTAGTTGTGTCAAATACAATTTCATGATAAAATAATTGAAAACTTATTTAAGATAATATTCTCATATGATCTTAAATATGCATAAATAATTGAGGTTCTCAAAATAAAGGAGGTTCAAAAATGCTCTCAATCTTATGGAATTATCCCTCAACTAAGATGAGATAGATATTAGTATGACTTTCATAGAGAAGTTTTGAGAGAGCCTACTGTGGCCAACAGATACCCACCTCGGTTAAACATTTCTTCTAATTAACCACCCTAAATAAGTAGAGATGGTTATCCTAGTGTAGGACATGACTAGGAACTCATGAAATCCCTTACTAGAGTAATATATGTATCGACATTCTTGGATAGTCAATTCTAATAATTTAGTTGGCCTAATGTGTGTATGCACTATCATCAACACTGTCTAGTTTGGAACGAGATCTCCTTATTAATTCGATCTTAAGGGAGTAACCCTCCTGTTCAAATTTTTATTTCTTAGAAAAAAATTTGCTGTACGCTGAGGTTACTATACCTCTTAATTAGTATCTTTGATGCATTTTGGCAATTTTTGATGGTATAACTAAAATTTTTTCCTCTTAAACTTTAACTCTATAACAACATTAATTAAAAAATTTATGTAATATAAATCAATAAAAAGGGTATCTATTTATACAGAAGAATATGATTTAAGTTAAAATAATTCATGCAAAATTTCCTTCCTATCGAATTAAAAAAATTTTGGAGAGAATTCTACCTTTTTCTTATCTCTTCTTTTTCCTTTTCCTCTTTCTTTTCTCCCTTTTCTTTTTCTTTTTTTTTTTTGAGTAATAGGCAATTTTGCTTAAAGTTTAAATGGTTGTGGCCGATACATCATAGGCAGACCCTATACTTGTGAAGACTTACACCCTTCACCTGGACATCCTTCTTAGTACATCATTCTTGATCCCACAACACAAATCCTCTACCGAAGTCCACCCTCGTCGATGTCGTCCCAAGTTGTGCTCCTTCCAGATGTACCACACACATCTACAGATGACTCTCCCACATATGTTTCATCCACGTGCAGGAACAAGCGCAAGCTAAAGGGTTTGCTCTAGTGTCTCAGCCATATAATCTTGGATTCATGGCCCATATGTAATTGAGAACCCCAGCCAACACCTGTTTGCTGAAACTGCACCTAAATAATAGGTGGTTACAACTCTCCTCCTACACAAGGCACAATCCACATCGAGTGTCAATGTTGGTGCCCCATTCCCATAATCTGGTGCAAGTTTAAAGATGCCCACACAATGTTAGTAACGTGCACGTGGACCATTTTGGTAGATGGTCTCATGCCCATATGGTTTTAAACTCCTCTCGTGGTGGTTGGTAGGCCCTCACCATCTCCCACAACCTCTGTCTTGGCCATCTCCATACATTCCTACCCTACTCCTCAATTAACATCTCTGCAATTGTCTGTCTATAAGATAACATGTGCATCCAACACCTAGAGTCCCATCGTTCCTTCTTAGCTATGAGTAGGTTTTCCACATCATATCGCCTCTTCATCCATGATGTCCAAATTCCATCATCACTTCCCTCAAGTGGTAACCTAGCTCTCTTGCATGCCACCTCTTTATCCATATCCGTAAGATGTTTTAGAACAAAACCCCCCTCCTCCTTTGGCAGGCACACCTTTCTCCATTTTAGAAGGTGAGCTTTATACCCCCAAAGATAGTGCACTTCAAGCTCCATAACTATTTGGAAGACTGACTTTGGAGCCACCAAGGTTTCCACCCAAAAATCTCACCATGCCTTCTATCACCCATTTTAAAAGTTGGGCACACTCCATCCTAGAAAGCATCTTGGCACTCCACAATCCAATCTTTTCCACCACTCTATCAATCAAGGGTTGGTATTGTTTTTGTTTACCTGCCCCCTCATGCAATGGTGTTCTAAGATATTTAGTTGGTAGCCTACCTTTGAACAAACCCATTCTTATGCAAATCTCCATCCTCCCTCTTACCCCTCTTGATATAAACACTCAACTTTTATTTGCATTTAGGTGTAACCTGTTGGTGCAAGGGTACCATGATCTCTAATTTTGATGATAACAAAATACTTGTCATTTAACATTTGCATTGAGTTTAAGGTTTCAGGAAAATGCAAATGGTTACAAGTGTGGAGGAGGAGCTCAAGCTCACATCCATGGTGGATTGGAGGATCTTGATGGAGGAGAAGGAGCTTCACCTGGAACGAAAGCTAGAAGACAAGAAAAATAGGATAGATTTCTTTTTGTCTTGTATTCTGTACTTTGTATCTTTGTTTTTTGCTCTTTATTTTTTCTAAGATTATATGTTAAAGAGCCTCAAAGTAACAAAACAATAGTCCTAGGAACACCGACACAAACCTAGGATACTTAAGCTGTTCATAGAGAACTTAGAAAACCAAAATAGGTTTCAGACAGCCTGACCAAACGGCCAATGACATCCCATCTAGACATCAGATGTCTAATCTTTGACTTTAAGACATTTGACTGTTTGATCAAATGTCCAAAACTCTTAGGCTGGAGACCCACTCTGTCTACCAGTTTTAGACATCCAACCCTTAGTCCAGATGTCTTAGAAGACGTCTAATAACCTTGCCAGACGTCCAACTAGAGGACCATTGGCTTTGTCAAACTTAGTCATTGATGATTATCCTTTAATCTAACCTACATTCACTTTTAGACATCTGTCGAGACCCCTAGACATTTGATAAATAGATGTTAGGCTCAATCTATCCCTAAATCACTTTTGTCAGTGATTATAGCCGTTTGAGCCTTGGGAAATTAATTCCCACAGTGAATCCTTTTTCCAGATGTCCAAACTTTGTGCTAGACGACCAACCTATCGTCTGACCAACAAGACCTAGAACCCTATTTAGGTCTGGACAAACAGGAAGGAAACCCATCTAGAATTAGATGTCTAATTTAATTCACAGACATCTTATAATTGATCTTTAGACATCCGCCTTGATCAAACCTTAATCAGATCTTCCACCCTTCTAGATCAGACAACCAACCCTAGATCAGACGAAGACCCAAACGTCTAACAACACTGTCAGAATCATTAATAGCCCTGATTCCAACCTAATTAGCCTTGGATTTGTTTCCAACGGCTACTTAAGGCTTCCATAGCCTTCCCAAGGGTTCCTAAGACATCTATAAATAGAGGATGACCCTTTCTTTGTTATATACACCAAGCATACTACTTTCCACTCCTTTTGTGTCCTAGAAGGGTAAGATCAAAGAAGAAGTGCTCTTGCTCTCAAAACTTCCAATCCGAGAGCACTGATACTCTACTAAGATCACACCTACACACTTCCTACTAAGGGGAGATCCTTACCTATAGTAGCATAACATTATATTTACTATGTGACTCTATAGGTTCTTGTTTACTTTTTTATTCTTGGTTGGGTATTCGCTTTGTGAATTCCTATCACTTTCGTGGGACAAAATACCCCTCGTAAAGAGAAGGATTTGAGGTACACTACCCTCGTATAAGTAGTGTGGTTGTAAGAGGTTTAAGTCACCCTCATTTAAGTGACTTGTTAGTAGATTTGATCGACTCGGTCGATCGGGAATTCCTAAACCGAGAGGTTTAGGTGGTGGTTTTTACCTGGATTTGGGTTTCCACCGAAAAATCATTGTGTACCTATGTGATTGAACTTTTTTTTTTTTGAAACAGAAAGGAAAGCTATCATGCATCGATAGCAATCCGGGAGAGCATTTTATTAATCAACATAAAACATGATTACAGCGTAGAACCCCACATATGTATGAGAGACCAACAAGCATTTACAATTTCTCCACACATATTGGTCTCTCCTGAAACAAAAAATCATTCCTTGCTCTCCATACACACCACATGACTGCCGCCATGTGAATAGGTAGATTATCATGCAACAAAAATTTTTTCCACAGGTCATCCCAAGTGAGGAGAGGTTCCCTGCAAACTTTTCTGCATATTGCATCAATAGTTATGCAAGAAGAAAAGATATGGATGGAACTATTAGTCGGCAGACCACATAGCAAGCAAGACTGCAATACCACACACATTCTTCTGTGTTTGAGATCACCTGTCACCAGTCCATCCCTCCTGCATAGCCATAGAAAAATCTGTATTTTAATTGGGATCTTAAGCAGCCATAGTTTTTCCCTATCACATCCATTTCCAATGAGTGGGAATGCCTCATGAGCTTGTCATATGCTTTTGCAGAAGTGAAAGTTCCATCCCAACAATATCTGTCTACACTACTAGAAGAAAGTCTAAAAGCCCTCAGATCTTGCTCCAGGGGTGTTCTTTCCTCCCATGTTCTTGTACCTTCTCTGCTGGATTCACCCCCCTCAATCTGCCACTCATCACACCCATCAGACCAGAAACTGCAGACTGTAGCCCCTTTGTTCATGTCAGCCACATAAACTCTTGGATATGCATTCTTTAGTTGCCCCAAAGGTGACCATTCCTCCTGCCAAATTTAAATGACCGTCCATCACCTACGATAGGTTTAAACATCTGCCAGTTGTTCTTCATAGCTTGTATCACAGACTTCCAGAAGGGGGATGGCTTAACTGGTTGGAGCCAGTCTAGAGAGCTATGCGAGCTTCTGTAATTTTCCTTAATAAGATCCACCCAATTCTTATGTTCCCCATTAAACAGTTTGATGGCCCACTTGAGCAATAAAGCATCATTGAACTCTTTAAGGGATTTAATTGCCATATCACCTTGATCTTTCGATTTGCATAAATTAACCCACTTCACTGGTTGTAAAAATTTACCTTCATGATTTGCTCCCTTCCAGAAGAACCATTTTCTCATCACATCAATACGCTTCCAGATGGACTTGGGTGCTTTAAACATTGAGAAGAAAAAGACCGGGATGGAGGTTATTACTGAGTTCAAGAGAATAAGTCTGCCCCCTTTGGATAGATATCTGCCACTCCACCCTCGTAACTTGACAGAGATTTTATCAAATAAGGTATGCCAGTCACTTTTCTTTAGTTTAGTGCATTTTAGAGGTAATCCCAAATATTTGATTGGTAGGGTAACCAATAGGGTACCTAATGTTGAGGAGATGGTTGTTTGCTCTTCTCCCGTTAGCCCAAAACACACCAGAGAGGATTTATCACCATTCAATTTCAGACCTAATATTTCCCCAAATATCTGTATCATGTGAAATAATGCCTGAGCTGCATGTTCATTCCCTTCCACAAAGAATACTGTATCGTCGGCATACTATCATACTGGAGCCAAAGCACACCTGTTGGAGATGGAATATCCTCTAATGAGCCTAGCCTCCGAAAGTCTACATGCATATCTCGCTAGAGTGTCAACCGCAAGGTTGAACACAAGTGGAGCCAGAGGACATCCCTGCCTAACACCACGTTGAGGTTGGATCCACGTCCCACATGGTCTTCCATTAATCAAGGGTGAAAAGGAGGCAGTAGTGATACATCATTTCATCCATTGTAGCCACTTCGCTAGGAACCCCCTTCTCTTAAATATTTCCCATAGATACTGCCATGACACAGAATCATAGGCCTTCTGGAAGTCAACTTTCCAAAGGAATGCTTTGCATTTTCTTCTGTGCCAGCCCATCACCATCTCCTGTGCCATAATGAAAGATTCTTGTAGTGACCTATTGGGGAGGAAGGTAGATTGCATTGGTAGAATGATATCCTGAAGAACCTTCCTTAGTCTGTTCGCCAAAACCTTACTCACCAATAAATAAATGGAGTTAGACAGAACAATTGGTCTAAACTCCTGGAAACAGTTCACACTTGGTTTTTTTGGAAGTAAAAAGAGGTAGGATCTGTTAATTTTATCGAAGCCATAATTGCCCCTTTGAAATTCCCCAATTACCTCCATCACCTCCCCCTTCAACATAGTCCAAAATTCTTTGTAAAAGAAGACCTGCATACCATCAGGACCTGGCGACCCTTCAGAATTCAGATCATTAACTACTTCCAAAACCTCATTTTCAGAGATGGATGTCACCAAGCTGTCAACCTGTTGCGTAGAGATGCAAGGGAAGACAGATCCTGCCGTTCTCCATCTACCCCTTGCTGCAACCCAAGAAATGTCTCTAAAGTATCTGGTAGCTAATGTTCTGATTTCATGACTAGATGAAATTTCCTGATCATCCACCACAATGGAAGAAATGAAATTATATCTTCTACATGCACTGGCTGCCAAGTGAAAGAATTTGGTGTTAGCGTCCCCCTTTTTAAGCCAAAGTTGTCATGAGCACTCCCGCCAATCCATTTCTCTTTTTAAATCTTCCTCAGCCACAATGTCTTGCCATTGCTTCCTGTCTCACCGCTCTTGCTCAGTTAGACTAGTAGCCTCCTCTTTCCCATCCAGGTACTGAACTACCGCTAGCGCTTTAGTGCGATTTTGGTTCCTCACTACTGCAACTATTGCGCCATACTCCTTCAGCATAGATCATAGTAACGCAAGTTTCGCAACCAATTTGGTAGTTGCTATACATTCAGCCTGGTTAGAATGCCACTAGTAGTCCACCATCTCACGGAAACCCTACTCTTTGAGCCAAGATCTTCTGAATTTGAAGTAGGAACCCACACATATACTGTCCCCACTATCCCAGACCAATGGCGTATGGTCTGAGAAGGGGCGCACCATCCCTGCCACTGATGACAGATGAAATTTTTCCATCAGCTCTGCATTCTTGAAGAATCTATCCAATTTGGAACATGAACCATTACCACTTCTCCAAGTGAATTCCACTCCAGCAGTAGGGAATTCAGATAGTCCTAATTCTTGAATTGTTATCTGGAAACCAAGGGAGGCATTGTCCATTAACCCACTTGGTCAGTCAGACTCTATCAAGGTACAATTAAAGTCACCCCTGACTAGCCATGGCAGTCCTTGGGAGTGTCTCGCAATGTCTGTCAGGTCCTCCCATAGTTCAGACCGATTGCTCATCACACACAGGCCATATACACTAGTAAAAAGACACTCCATCTCCCCTTGGATCATCTTACATCTGTAGGAGATAGCATGCCTAGATTTAAAGACTTTAAGCACCTCCAAGCATGCCTCCTTCCACCAGAAGGCCATCCCTCCAGATCTGGCATTTGCTTCTACTGCCACACAACCAGCATACCCAATCACCTTCAAATCATTCCACATGGGACTGTTCTCCCTTTCTATATGTGTTTCTTGAATGAGAGCACATTCAATGTCCCATTCTCTGAGATATCTCATAAGTGTAGCACGTCGAACCTTATCGCGCAACCCATGCACATTCCAAGAAAGGACTCTCATCTCCCCTTTTGAGAGCCCCCCACATTTGCTTGCAGCCTACATTCAGCACCAAGTACCAAAGCAACAGAATTTTCATCCACCTTCTTGGTAGATAAATTCATTTTCCTTTTCCGTAGTTTATATGGGGATCTCCCCAATACTGAGTTTGATAAAGCTCCAACCCCATATTTCAATTCCCCTTCAACATTGAAAGAAGAATTTTGTTCCACCAAATTCACTAAAACTTCTTGCAACACCCCCACAGATTGTTCACCCTCTTGTGCAATTTGGTCATCCCCCATCACCACCATCTCCTCCTCAACCATCTCCTTATGATGATAATCTTTCCTTTCTTTTGGTTCAGGAGCTCCCTCAAATCCACCTCCCTCTGTGTGATCCCGGTGATGTTCCTCACGAGTAATCTCTGCATAGGTTCTATGTTCTTTCTACTCATAGATTTCCTTCACCATTGCCTTAAGTTGCAGCCACAGAAGCCATGAGCTCCCACCACATCTGAGTATGATCTTCTCCGGCAATGTTCCCCCTTTGAGAATCTCCACTTTAACATGAATTGTTCTGCCATCCCCTTCCCTCAAACCAACCTCCGCCTCCTGAGCAACAGTCACATATCCAGCCAAGGCAGAAGCTACCACACTTCGCAATCTAAGATGCAAAGGCAAACCACTGATTTCTAGATTCCCTTCTCGAACAGCAACCCTTTGAGGCAGCCTATCTGATAAGGCCCCATCAAAAGGTGAGACAAGTTGCCAGATCACCATTAGGTTTTCAAAAATGGACGATTTAAATTGAAGTCGCTCCACATCCATCATACCCAAACCAAACAGAACAAATCTCGTAGGTGATAGGGTAGAAATCTTCCAATCTTCAACAGAGAGAGAAAGGGATTTTACCAAACCTTTGATGCGGTCTGTTGACGGATTTCCAGCCATCACCTCCCATACCAGAGCACCTCTGAGCATAAGTTCAGAGATCTTTGTATCCTCAGACACTAGAACATCAACATCAATGGTAAAACCCTTATAGTTGTCTAGCGGCGGTGGTGGCCTAAAGTTATGCATCGACTTAGGGCGCCATACCAATGACTTATCGGGTCCCCTTGTCCACCTCGTGCAGACATCTCTCTTATGCCCATGACCACCACAAGCGAAGCAAACAAGAGGGGATCTGCAGACCGCCGCTAAATGGCCTCTCCTTCGGCAGCAATAACAGATAACTTCTCTGTTAATCCTTCTTCCCATCTCCCTCTCTTTTAGGTCCCCATCCATCTGATCGCTACCCCTTAGGGTTTCCCCTCTCCGCTCTCTCCTCCGCCCTACCCTCGACCGCCAAGTTGACCATCCCTTACCATGGTCGATCTCTCCTCTCCCCTCATCTCTTTCGCCTCTCATTTTTCCTCTATCCTTCTGATTGGACTTTTGTGTGATTGTTTACTTTACTTCTGCATTATTTCTCTTATCACACAAATCTTATCACCCCCTCCGTTAGAACCTTCATAACCCAGCCATGACTCCAACATGTCTAAGGTCCTCCTGATAGACACCGCAATCCTCCTATCCAGCCTACCGAAGATGAGTACATCATTTGCGAAGAGTAAGTGGAGATAAACTCCACCCCTCTCAACCATGAGATCTTGATTCTTTCCCTCGCCACTTGAGCTTTAAGTAGTAGGGAGAGAGAATTCATGGCCAAAATGAACAGATCCCCCTACTGCAAAACCTCTCGAGGTGTAAATCAAGCCTACCAGTGTGTCATTCAAAAGTGGTGCGATGGTGGGTCATTCCATGCATCCACGAATCCACCTAATCCAGTCCTAATGGAATCCCGTGTGTTCCAATAATCAGTAGATGTACTTCCTACTTACCATATCATAGGCCTTGGAGATGTCTCCTTTCATGCACATCCTCCTTCCCTCGTGAAAATTCCGCATGTATTCCATGGCCACCCATGAACAATCTACTAGCTTCCTCCCTCGAATAAGGCCCCTTGGAACAGTTTAATTACCCTTGGCATTATATCTCCAAGTCTCCTCGCAAGAATCTTGGAGATGATTTTACAAAGTGTGTTACTATTAGTGCAAGGGCTCCACGATCGTTTATTTTGATGATAACAAAACACTTGTCATTTAACATTTGCTTTTGAGTCTAAAATTTCAGGTCAATTACAAATGGATACAAGTGTGAAGAGCTCGCATCCATGGCAGATTGGAGGAGCTTGACAAAGAAGGAGTTTCGTGAGGAGCAAAAGCGTGAAGATAAGAATAGGATAGATTTCCTTGTATTTTGTTCTTTGTATCGTTGTTTTTGTTGCTCTTTCATTTTCTTAGATGCATGTTAAAGAGCCACAAAGTTACATAACAGTAGTCCTAGGAACACTTGCACAACCCTAGGATACTTAGGTTTTTCATAGAGGACTTACAAAACTAAAATAGGCTTCAAACAGCCTATTCAAACGTCTAATACTAAAATCAAACATCTGATAGTGAACTTTAAGACGTCTGAATGTTGAATCAGGAGTCCAAACACTTAAGCTAGACTTAGTACCTTTTGTCTGCCTATTTTAGATGACCAGCCTTTTGTCCAAATGTCTCAGCAGACATCTAATGATTTTGTCTGACATCCATTAGTGGAACGTTAACTTACAAAATATAATCATTGAGGATTGACCTTTAATCTTCTATCAAACGTCTGTAGAGGACCTTAGATGTCTGATAAATAGACATTTGCCCTCGATTGAGCCAAAATCATCTTTCATTAGTAATCTAGCCATTTGTGCCTTGGAAAATCCACTCCTGCAATAATTTAGGTTTCCAGACGTCCAGACATAGTGCCAGAAGTCCAACCTATCGTCTAACCCACTTACTCTAGAATTCTGTTTAGGTCTATCTCAAGTCAGGAAGGAAACCCGCCAGGAATTAGACATCTGATATTAGGCCCAAAAGTCTTATAAGTGACTTCCAAACGTCTAATAACCCTGTCAGAATCATTAATTATTCTGATTTCGGCCTGATTTGCCTTGGGATAATTCCCAATGGCTACCTAAGGCTTCCACAGCCTTCCTAAACCTTCCTAGGCCTTCTATAAATAGAGGAGTACCCTTGCCTTGCAAATACACACCAAGCAATACCATTTCCATATCATTTGTGTCCAAAATACTTTATAAGAGATCTTGCTCTCCAAACCGCTATCCACTTTTGAGAGCTTCATCTTTGCTGCACACCTACTCTCCCATCCTCACATTCGAGAGCACCGTTGTGCCATCACGTGGATCACACACCCGCATCATTAGCCGACGCACTTCCGCCAAAGGGAAGTTTCCTATGTTCCTATAGTAGCTATTTATCGCTCTGAATCGGGTTTAAAAATCGTTGCGTTGTAGTATAGTTCGAATCAGTGCAAAAAACAAATAATATTTATACTCGAAAGAAATCCAAGGTCGAACACAGGGAGTAATTAGTAAAATACTTCTCAAGATCGCAATTCAAATGCAATATAAGAATTTCAAACAAGAATGATATATAAATGAAATTTGATGTCAATAATGCAAAAAGAAGAGAGGAGAAAATGGTGATTTGAATCCAACTTTAAAGTGATTGGAATCCACCGTGACAGACATGTGCTTACTTGTAGATGTCAGAACCTTCAAGGTGATCTGGATTGGTTCATCTCATGTGTATATGGACCTTGTGTAGCAACTGGTTGGGTGGAACTGTGGGAGGGCCTGTCAATAGTGCAACAAAGAGTCCAAGAGGTACCATGGCTTGTTGGTGGTGACTTCAACTGTCCTTTATCAAGTGGGGACAGACCTGGTGGCAGTTCTGATCGTGCAATGGCTGGGTTTCAATTGACTGTGCAGAGCTTGGGCATCACTGAATATCCTGTCAGTGGGGTTGATTTCACTTGGAGAAATAGCAGTGGGCTGGTATCAAGGTTGGACAGGTTCTTTGGCAACCCTAGCCTCTTGTTGAGATTCCACCTGTCCTCTACTATGAGCCTTGACAAGCCATTCTTTGATCACACACCAATTGTGTGCGATTGTGGGGTGAGTGCGGATGTTGGTTCATACTTCAAGCTTAAAAAGTCTTGGTTCAGAGAAGAGGGGTTTGCAGACATGCTATCCAGTTGGTGGCAAAATAAGACGGTTCATAGCAGCTTGCATCAAAGCTGGCAGATATGCGCACAATGTTGAAGGAATATGGGTAGATAGTGGTGGCTATCATAGAGCAAAAGAGAGCTGAGGCACTGGCTGAGATCCAAAGGCTTGACTTAAAGGAATGTAGGCTGGTTCTGAGTGCCCAAGAGCAGGAGCAAAGGAAATATCTACAGCAGATCATTGGGGAGGAGGACTTAAAAAAAGAAATGGACTGGCGTGAGAGGTCTAGACAACTGTGGCTCAAGGAAGGCGATGCCAATACGAAATTATTTCATCTTGCTGCCAGTGCAAGGAGAAGATTTAATCTCATCTCCTCTATTGAAGTGGGCAAGATAACCATTACCTCCACTCGTGAAATAAGATCTGAAGCTAGCCGTTACTTTAAAGAAGCAGCCAAGGCTGTGCCAAGAGGTTCTTGGAGGATGGCTTCGGTTGTTTTTCCATGTGTCAGCAGTGAACAAGTTGCTATGTTAGTTTCCCATTTTACTGAACATGAAATAGTGGAAGCTATCAAAGGCTTGAATAATGAGGGAGCTCCAGAACTAGATGGAGTACAAGTCTTCTTCTACAAGGAAATGTGGAATGTTCTTAAGAAGGATGTGATGGAAGTTATACATGAGTTTGAAAAGGGGAAGTTTGGTTTTGAAAGACTGAACAAGTCTTATTTGTTCTTGTTACCAAAGTCGGGTGCAAAGAAATTTTCAGATTACAAGCCTATTGCTTTGTTGAATTCCATTTATCTTATCATAAGCAAGATCCTAGCTAACAGAATTCGTGATGTATTGCAAGATTTGATTATGCCTGTCCAATTTGCATTCTTACCTGGGAGGTCACTGTAGGAATCATTCATCATGGCTCAAGAAATGGTGATGGGATGGCATAGGCGAAAATCCAAGGCCTTCCTATGGAAGGTAGACTTCACTAGAGCCTATGACTCAATTTCTTGGCCGTATCTTTGGGAAATTCTTAAAAGGAGAAAATTCCCCCTCTTTTGATACAATGGGTGAAGCGGTGCATCACGACTGCTTCCTATTCCCCTTTGATAAATGGGAAGCCATGATGATCCTGGATCCAGCCTCAGTGTGGGGTACGGCAAGGTTGCCCCTTAGCCCCATTGATCTTCAATTTTGCAGTGGATACCTTGGCAAGATATGCTTGCAAGTTGGCAGCTAATGGGATGATAAGGGGATATTTGATGACAAACAGAAGGGCTTTGGCCCCCATTCTTCAGTATGCGGATGACACTATTTTTTTTGTGGAAGGTGGGAGGAAGCACAGGTGCTATATTATATGGTCAACATAATCGGTGAGATCTCTGGTTTAAAATTAAATGGAAGTAAGTCCTCCTTGGTCTGCTTTGGTGTGAATGGTATAGACCAAAATGACATCTCCACCATCCTAGGCACGCCTATGATATCACTGCCAATCAAATACCTAGGGTTACCACTAAAGTGCACAGAAATGAAGAAAACAGATTGGACTTTTCTCTTTGAGAAGGAAGCTACGAAACTAGAAGGCTGGAGCAGCCGCTACTTGTCAAAAGGGGGGAGGTATATCTTATTAAATTTAGTTATCACATCCATTCCTTCTCTGTTCTCCGAGCTCCAAAGTCAATTTGGAAAAAACTTGACGTTATGCACAAGAGGTTCTTCTGGAAAGGGGCTTCTCACCAAGGTGCCTTCCTCCAACCCGTTAAATGGGATTCAATTTGTTCACTTAAGAAGTATGGTGGCATGGGAATCAGATCTCTCAAAGAGTTTAATGATGCCCTATTGTTGAAATGGGCAGTTCGGTTGCTGCAAGGGGAACAAAAGCCATGGACAGGAATCATTCATGATAGTTATGGGGTGGCAAACGATGAGAAGAGCAGCTTGAATCCTCATAAGTCGTCTCCCTTCTGGTCCTCTATGGTGCGTGCCTTGGCTGATAACTGGAATTTATTCAAATTTGTCTTGGGTGACGAGAGAAGCTTTAAATTCTAGTTGGAAAAATGGCTGCCTGGTGGGGTGATAAAGGACAGGTACCCTCTTGCATTTTCAGCTGCTACTGATAAAAATGCTTTGGTGTGTGACTATTAGGACACGACTTCTGAGATTTGGATGTTAAATAATGAGGTGGGGAACAGCCATGGAACAAGAACATGGGCAGAAAATGAATGCCTCCTGCAGGAACTTGCTGCTTTCAGACCTACACCTGAGGAGTGTGATACATACAAATAGGATGGGGCCTTCTCGTCAGCGACTGCCTATGAGAAACTCATCCTTTCTTCCAGGTCAGCAAAGGTGGATGAGATTGGGAAGAAGATATGGAAATTGAAAGTACCATTGAAGGTACAAATCTTTTTGTGGTTGTGCAGAAGAGATGGTTTGATAACAGGAGATATGAGGCATAGGAGAATGGGCACCCCTGCTCAATTCTGCCATTTGTGTGGGATGCACAATGACTCCAGTCTTCATATTTTTTCCACATGCATGATAACAAATTGTGTTTGGAGGAAGGTCTGCAGGGAAACTATTCCCACGTGGGATGATCTATGGAGCTCTTTCTTGAGGTTGAATAAGCCATATTTGCCCATGGTGGTTGTGCTATGGTCAGTGTGGAGAGCTAGAAATGAGAGTTTGTTTCAGGAGAGACCAATGAACATGCATAATATTGTAAACAAATGCTGGAATCTCATACATCAATAGGGTTCACTCATGTAATTCATTTCTTTCATATAATCAATAAATGCTCTCCCAGATTGCTATCAGTGATTCGATAGCACTCCTTTTCTTTTCGAAAAAAAAAAATGGTGATTTGAATCACCAAATTACCCTATAATGTTAAGCTTTGCAAGCTACTCAAAGTAACAGAATCATATAAGCCAAGCAAATCTCAATTTAATCAACAAAACCAGGGTATCAACAGACAACAAAATAGGTGCTTAGATGCCTTAACTGATGCTCAGGAAGACAGAGGCAAAGGCCTCTTCCGCTTTTCTCTTCAAGCCTCGAGGAGAGGCGTAGGCTTCTCTCTTCTTCTCTTCTCTTTTCCTCTTCCTTCTCTTCTTCCCTCAGCTTCAGCGAAGGCAAAGCACAGGACTCAGCACGCCAGCAGAGGCAAAGGCTTCTCTCAGATCTCACAAGTGTTGAGAGGAGGGAGGCAGAGCAAAAACCCCCCTCTCTCCTCTCCTTTTTCTCTTCTTCCTTTCTCAGAACCAGCAAACCAGACCAGACCTGGGTATCCGGGTAAACGGATCAAGCTCAGACCCATGAGGCGTGAGCGTGGGCGAGGGCGTGCATATGCGCGTGCGTGCGGGGACCTCACCCCCTGTTCATGCTGAGGCAACAAGGTAGAGGCACTTTTCCTCCTATGCACTGCACGGGCTTCAAGAATTGCTTATGTGGGACCAAAGACGCTTGCTTCTTCCACATGCACTCTTCAGCAGCTGGGGCTTGCGATTGGCATCAAAGGGATGGTTGATGGCTCCAATTGGCTGCCTAGAGATGAACCTGGGAGTCTTCCGCGTCACCTGGGTGTGGAAGAGAGGAAGAACTCGGCTGGAGGGCAGCAACCGAAGGCGGAGAAGATTGTGCGACGACGGAGCTCCGATGAAGATACTTGAGACAGAAATACAGGCTAGAAGCCCTAGTTAAAGCACTCAGGAGGATCGCCGAGGACCGGCGAGTGCGACGGTGGTGTCGGTTTGGCGTGCGTGTGTGTGAATGTGTGTGGCGAGGTTGAAGAAAGTGTGTGGAGGTAGGTGTGTTCGAGGGGCCAATCCCCTCAATTACTTGAGGGGTTTTGGTCGTGAGGACACGGTGGAGGTTTTACACCAGTTGGTGAAGCAAATGGAGTTGTGGAGCGGCAGAGACGCTTCGTCGGAGATGCGGCTGGAGACAGAGAAGATGAAGTGCGGGGAAGCGGTTGGCGGTCGTGCATGTGTCATAAGTGTGAGAGACAGAAATAGAGTGAAAGAGAGAGCAAGAGAGGGACTTAGCTAGGTGGGAGAGAGGCGGAGGCAGTCGGTTTTGGTCGACCGACACCGGAGAAGGAGGGAAGAATGACGAGACGGCGATGACGAAACAGACAGAGAAACGCCCTCCCTTTGGTTGGGGAGGGTCGCGAGGAAGAGAGGAGTCGGGTAAGCCGACCAATTTGGTCGTTGGACGACCGGAGAAGGAGGATCGAAGAGGGTCGCCGGAGCAGGGGTTTTGGTGGCTAGAGAAGGAGAATCTAAGGGGGTTGACGCACCAAAACTTACTGAAGAGCACAACCACGCATTGGGCATGCTTAAATAGGGCTTAGGATGGGGTTCCAAGCTTGGAAACAAGCTTGGGAACCTTGGAGCTTACGCAAAAATAGGATACCCATTCCTTCAAAGCGTTCGCACGAGCTTTTGGGAAGGAATTGGGATCCAAGGTAGGTCCCAATGGAAAGAGGATTTCCTAAAGAATCTCCTATTTGATTTTGGCAAGGTTTCATCAATCAATCAAGGAGATCTCTCCAAATGAAGCTCGCCAGAGTAGGATTCTTCAGCAATAATGGCAGAGGGACCTTTTTGTGAAGACGACGACAAAATTGGGGGGTAATTTGCAAGGAATTCAAAAAGCTAAGGGTCTGGAAGAGATAGAAAAAGTCTGACTGGACCAAAATGCAAACTTGGTTAAGATGATCTTAGATTGGGCCCAAATCTTGGTACAAACCTAATTTGGACCCAAAGAATCCAATGGTGAAGTTAGATTTAGGTTTTGACCTAGGTTGACTGGATAATTTATGCAAAAACCCAAATTAGGCCAAATGTCAGTCTAGGACTCTATTTTGGGTCAAGATGGGTTCTGATGGTTAAATTGAAGGTACCACACCCTAGAGAATATTTTTCTATGATTTTTAGAGAGTTTAGGTGAATTTTATCCTGACCAGAACCTCAGTTAATTAAGCGGGTATGTTTTTAGGGTTTCGGAAGTCACTTAATTCTCAAAACACGCGAAAATCCTTTTTTGTCTGTATTAACCCACTTGTTGGATATTTAAGACCATTTGACCCTTAATCACCCCTGGAAAAACCCATTGTTGTCTGCATTCAAGATATGATGGTAAAATTACAGTTTTAACCCTATTTTCTTATCTTTCTCTCAAAATGATTATGCAATGTAATATGGCTCTCTGGTAGTTATGTAGGGGCATTTATTCCTTGATAATGACTAAATTAAGCTAATTATGGCTCATGATGGTGTTCCCATCAATAGCTAAATTTACATTAATTTTTGTGGCTCTATAGGACGTTGTTATTTATAGTCTTTGGTTGGGTATTTGCTTTGCGAATTCCCATCTCCTTTATGAGACAAAATACTCCTCGTAAAGAGGAGGGGTTTGAGATTACACTACCCTTGGGTTTAAAGTGGCATGGTTGTAAGAGGTTGAACTACCCTCGTTTAAGTAGTTTGGACAGTGGATTTGATCGACTAGGTCAATCGGGAAATCCTAACCGAGAGGTTTAGGTGGCTGTTTTTACCCAGGTTTGGGTTTCCACCTAAAAATTGATTGTGCATTTGTGTGATTGCCTTTTGTGTGAGATTGATATTCTAATTCTACATTTCATATTATATCCTACAAATCTCACCCCCTCCCGTAGGGATCTACAGTTACAACATGTAATAGGCTGGAGATCATTTAAAGATTGAACACAGTTAGTCTTCGAAATCAACATTAAGAAGTAATTTTCCTCCCTAACCATTCTACTACCTGTTAGAAAGAACACAACTTCAAAAACGTCCCTTGCAATAATGCTCCAACATCCCTTAAAGAAACACATGTTAAAGTTGTCCAAGCCTGGTGCCTTATCCACCCTAATAGACCATAGGGCCTCCTTGACCTCCACCATGGTTGCCGACTTAGTGAGGAGCTCATTCTTCTCGACCGTGATTCTCTTCGTAACATGGATGGGTATCCCCTCGCCTCCTCCACTGCATTGGCTGTAAAGAGTGTGGAGAAGTGACTTACAACTTCACACCTGATTTCTTGGACCTCATCAACAATGGAATCATCATCTCAGATCACTGTTGTGAGAGCATTCTTGTTTAACCAAACATGGGTTGCAGAGGCAAAAAACTTCATGGTCCTATCTCCATCCACCAACCAGTGCATGTGGCTTTGCTGTCTCCATTCACTTTCCTCCTCCTGTAGTGGTCTCTCTAGCTCTCTTCTAACTTGGCATTCCTCTGCTTGAAGAGCCACATCGCCTTGATAGACACTTAGTGCCGACGAGACTACATGAAGTCTCTTATGGAGCTCCTCAATCATGCATGGTCTCTCCTTATCATTTTTGCCTAATGTGTATAAATCTAAGTAGCAAAAAATGTCTATTTATGCATGTTCTTAGTGTCATAGAAACATCATGCATTGTAAATATTGCATAACATGCATCATCATGCATTTAGGTCAATTTGTATAAATTGTAGAGTAATTTGCCACTTTTTGTGGCTAGGGACAAAGTAACATTTATCGGGGCCTCAGATTGAAGATCCAACCGTACGAACTAATCAGGGCAACGATCGGAGTTCAATGACTCTAAGATCGCCCCAATCAGACCTCCGTAGCATCAGATGTAATCCAAGAAAGATTAGAGGTCAAGGGCCAAGGTGGTGTAAATCCAAACTTCAAACGACAAATCCAATTGCACCGATGGGTTCGGATCAACGATCGCAGCCCCACAGTGTGAAAATCAATCCAATCTGACATCCGTGGCACCACCTACAAGTTAGAGAAGATGGACGGCTAGGATGGCACCACGTGGTGACATCCCAACTTCCCACGCCACCGCAGCCATCACCGCAACCCTCCCTCTTCACAAAGATCAAATTAATCTCCATCATCGGATCATCATCCAACGGTAGATAGCGCTGGAGGGTTAATCACAAATGCGACCAAAGAGAGGCCTTAGCGTAGTGGATAAGGTGTTGCGCACGTAGAGGTCGCACGTTTGAGTCTTCTACGGAGAGCTCCCTCACGTGCGAGGGCTCAATTGAGTCGTTCAATCTCAAGCAAATAACAGAGATGCAAGCCACATCGTGCATAGTGTGGACGCATGATCAAACGCACAAGGAAGACACACGATCATACGTGCTTTAGCGTGCGCTCTCAAGCTCGATCAACGTGTGATCTTTGCCCTTCATTGGTGATCAAACGACTGAGGAGACACAGGCATGCAATATGCATGAAGAAGAAGAAGCGACGCTCGTGGCTTTTAAGAGATCGGATGGCTGATGGTGATAGGGTGCAATCGTGTGCTCAACGCCTGAAGGGGGAGCGACGAGTGACGTGGCCGCTTCTGAGACGTCAGATGCAGAGCAAGCAGTAGGGATGAGGCGCGCGGCTACAACAACGTGTGTCTACAGTGATGCACGTATCCGTCACTAAAGGCAGCAGAGTTTAATGTTGAAAATTAAAATGCCGCTTTTGCCCCTATGTATGCAACTATATAAATGCCCTACGCCCTTCACATTTTCTTCATCCCTTCCATCATCTCTCTCCCACTCTAAGAGCTAAGAACTCAAGTTCTAAAGCTCGTTCTAGTGCTCCCAAGCTACGGGAAGCTCCACTAGAGTTAAAAACAAAATTTTCCACCTCTCACCCCTTTGCAGAGCTCTCACCAGCCATCTTCTCACCCCTGTTATGGAAGTCGATCCCACGACGCCGATGCCCTGCCTCATCCCCAGTTCTTCTCGATCTATCCTCCGTCATCTGTCTTTGCTCTCCTTGACTTGTCCTCCAAGCAGTCGTCGAGAACGATAACTTCTCTCCCCCTTCTCTTTATCACTTTCTAAATTAGATTTCCCGCCTTCTAGTTGTAGTTGTAATAACATTATTTTGAGTATAAAAGTTGTTTCTCTCTCTATATATCTCTCGCTCTCTTTAGTTGTAGTGTTTATATTGCAAATAGAATAATAATCATTGTGAATGTCTCGTTTATAAAAAAAATTACAAAAAGAATATAATTACAGATTTCAAATCGACGTAGCTTCCCCATGTTCAACCCGAGACTCATTCTGAGTTCTGGTTAAAAATTATTTGATTGACAGATTTTCTTGAGAATCGCACTGCAACAACAGGTTTTCTAAACTCAAATCTTTTCGCAACAAAATTCACTACATCATTTTGGCACCGTTGCCGAGGAGGCAACGAATCTCGATTTCTTTTCCGCATTTTGCACACTTAGTTGCTTTCTCTCTTTTATTTCTTCTCTATTGTCTTATAGGTACTCGATCAGGAATCTTCAAGTGGTAAAAAGGAGTAAAGTGTAATTAAAGACAACTGTAACTACTCCCCCATTCTTCCCCCTCTATAGACTTCATTCCATCGTCCTAATTCAATCCCTAATTAACCTAGGTGCTCTCATAAACCCTAGGATTAGTTTGGTTGCTTTGATTTCCACCTCCACCCACTTCAACCCCATTTTAAAAAAATCTAAAAGATCTCACAGAGGTACACAACCTCTTCTGATTCTTCATACTCAATTGGTAACCCAATCTTTGGAACCGGTACACAACCAAACACATAATTGAGTAGAAATAAGATTAGGCAACCACTTGTGTGCCTAACTTAGTGGTGCATTAAGGCCAATTACTTGAGTTGTTTGAACCGCACCACTTCATATAAAAATAACTCATTAAGTAGCTTGCTCATTAGGGTTAACAATTAAGGTCAATACCAAGCATTCCACTTTATCTTGATTTCAAAAGAAAATATCTTCACTCGTGTTTGCAAATCTCTGTGTGCCTCCTGAATTTGATTGAAATTACCCTAATTTAAACCCTAAAAGCTACTTAAGTAAGATTTGAACTCTAAAAGCCACTCATCCAAATAATCATTCTTAAAAACCCTGGTTGTGCACGCACTCACACTTATTCAATCAATCATTAGGGGTACAACCCATTTTAAGAGCCCACCACATTCCAAATGCACTACTATTCCAGGCCTAATCTAAAATCAAGTAGACGTTGGCCCTAAGACTCATCAGTCCATTTCAGGATATTTCTCATATTGTGGTGCGAATTTGTGATGTTTGCTTTTTTCTAGAAGGTGTTAAGTTGGGTGGCCTGATTGTCAAACGACTTAAGCAGGCAGGGGTTTAGCATAATTAGCGGCCTTCGAGACACACTCCCCTTATCTCTCCATCCCAACTTAACCAGCTTTTGGATTAAGGACAGCACAAAATTCATGTTGTGGTTTGAGTTTATATTGGAGCATAAGTCCTTAGGCTACCCAACTTAAGGACAGTCTTATTTTGTTGTGCTGCAGGGTTCTTTTCCCCAGTCCTTCTGACCTCTTTCTAGTTTATGCTTGGAAGGAGGTCATTGAATCTCCGCTTGGAAGGAGGTCATTGAATCCCTACTTGGAAGGACCATTAGACCATTCAAGGAGGCGTAGGTTGAATTTTAATCCAATTGATCCCATGGCTGATCAACCACCTTCTTTGCCTTAGAATCCATAAGAGAAGCTGCAAAGGCAGCTGGAACAAATGTAGCAAATGCAAGAATGGTTCTAGCGAATGCATGGTCAGGCACTCATCCCTTGAAGGATTTTTATGATCCTTCAAATTACAGGGAACATCCTGGTGTCCAGATTCCTGCTAGTGACATAGAAATCAAGCCTCAGGTGTTAAGTTTGATCAAACATTTCCATGGGCTTGGCTCTGAAGACCCGTTTCAACATTTGGAGGACTTGACCACTTTGGTCAGACCACCAAAGCTCGAAATGTGGATGAGGAGCAAATGATCATGAGGCTCTTTCCCCACTCTCTTAGGGATAAGGCTGTACATTGGTACCAGACAATTGGAAGGCCGATCACAACTTGGAATGGTCTTAAATCGGCTTTCATAAATAAATTCTTCCCAGTCGGGCGTACCAATGCTTTGCAACGAGCGATTACTACTTTCGTCTAGTGGCTGAGGGAATCGCTGTGCTTGGGAGTAGTTCTAGGATCTATTGTGGAAGTGCTCAAGACACAAGGTGCCAAAATGGCAACTCGTGCAGATATTTTATCACGGGTTAACTGAGCAACTCCGTAACCATGTGGACGCTTCTTGCGAAGGCAATTTCCTCAACAAGGATGCAGATAATGTGCATGAATTGTTTGATGAAATGAGTGAAAATTTCATCAATCATGCCTCCATGGATACCTTTAACCGGTCCCAACAACCCAGATTGAATGTTAATGAGGTCTATGATTCTCATTCATTCGATATGGAACTGATTTCTAATAAACTAGATAAGGTGGACCTGGTTACCAAAAGAATGAAAGAGTGGATGGCTGGAAACTCTGCAAATACTTCTCAATCCACTCAATCCCAGAACTCGGGATTCCATTCTTCACGAGCTCCTACTGGACAAGAGTTCGTGAATCAACTGGAAGCGGCTCAACCTGCAAGCCAGCATTACTTGAAACCCCATGGGTTCCAAACTGGGGCCTTTGATCCTAGTTTCTCTGATCTCTCTCCTTTCTCACCATCCTCGCCCTATGAGGATGTGTATGCTGTACAGGAGAACGTTAAGTCCAACCCATATTCTAATTCTTATAATCCGGGTTGGAGGAACCCAGATTTTCCAGGAAAAATCTGGGGCAACAGACCCAAATCCAACCAAGCAACTATGCACCACAAAGACCAATGGGTCAAGGTCATGTATGTTGTTTCCCTGGTAGGAGGGGGTGACGTAATAAAGTGCAGAATAGAATATAAACAATCTCACAAAAATAGCAATCGCACAATGTACACAATTATTTTTAGGTGGAACCCAAACCAGGTGAAAACCACCACCTAACCCTCTTGAGTTAGGATTTTTCGATCAACCAAGTTGATCAAATCCACTAAACGAATCACTTAAACGAGGGCGATTCAACCTCAACTACAACCACGCTACAAGTGCGAGGGGAGCATTCCTCAACCCCTTCTCTTCACGAGAAGGATTTTGTCCCTCGATGGAGATGGGAATTCACAATGCAAATACCCAACCAAAGAACAAAGTAAAATAACAACAATCCTATAGAGTCACAAATATTTGAACCTAGCTTCTATAGGAATTAGGAAACTTCCCTTTGATGGAAGTGCGTCAGCTTGACGTGGATGCGTGAATCATGCGGTAGTGCTTCGTCGCTCTCGTAATCGTCGGCGGGAGAGCGGGTGCGCAACAGGATGAAGCTCTTAAGTGTGAAGAGTGCTTGTAGAGCTAGAGCTTCAACTAGATGATCTTCTACTTCTTTTTGATACAAGAGATGTAAAAATGCTATTCAAGGTGTCTTGTGTGTGTCTAGGTGTATGTTTGAGTGGCAAAGGTTCCCCTCTATTTATAGAGGCCCTAAGAAGGCTTTGGAAGGCTTTGTAAGGCTTCCATAACCATTGGGTGCAAGCTCCAAGAAAATCAGGCCGAAATTAGGGTTAATCATTACACTGACAGGGTTATCAGACGTCTGATCCTGTCATCGGACGTCTGGAAAACTAGTTTAAGACGTTTGGGAACAAAGTCAGACGTCTGATTATAGGTGGGTTTCCTTCCTGAGTTGAATCAGATCTAAACAGGGTTCTAGTACATTGTCATCAGATGACATACAAGACATCTAGAAACCTACTTTTCAGCGGGAATGGATTTCCAAGAGAGTGCAACGGCTAGAAAATCTCTGAGAAGAGATTTTGGGTCAGCCGAGGCAAAACGGTCATGTATCAGACGTCTGGGGTCCTCTACGGACGTTTGATACGAGGCAACGGTCATATTCTTCAGCATCTGCTAAGGCAGCCAACAGTCCACTAATTAGACGTCTGGAAACGTCATCAGACGTCTTCTAAGACGTCTGGACTAAGGTCTGGACATCTGATTTCATCAGAAAGAACTAAGTCCAGCCTAAATATAGTCGGACATCTGAGTCAACATTCAGGCGTCTTAAAAGTATTTATCAGACATCTAATTTTAAGATTAGACGTCTAAAAAGGTTGTTTGAACCCTATTTTGGTTTTCTAAGTTCTCTACAGAAAATCTAAGTATCCTAGGGTTGTGCAAGTGTTCCTAGGACTACTGTTAGAGTTCTTTGAGGCTCTTTAACATGAATCTAAGTAACAAAAATAAAGAGCAACAAAAGAAACAAAAATACAAAGATTACAAGGAAAGGAAATCTATCATCTTCTTCATCTCCTTCCATTTTCAAGCCATCGCTCCTCGCGAAGCTCCTCTGTTCTCTGTCAAGTTCCTCCAATCCATCCTGGATGCGAGCTCGAACTTCGTCTAACCATGTCTCCATTTGCAATTAACCTGAAATCTAAGACTTCAAGTACAAATGTTAAATGATATGTGTTTTGTTATCATCAAAATAAACGATCATGGTGCTCTAGCATCAACAATGTATACACTCAGCTGCCCCCTATTCAGGTTAATCAGCCAACCTGGAATGCCCGTCAACCTGTAGAACAGGCTGATTTGAACCGATAGATGGTAGAGATGCAAGGATCCATGCTCCAACTCATGCAACAAATGAAGACATCGCTGGATAACTTGCAATCCGAGCTCATTGCTAATTCTCATTAGCCAGGATCTCTACCATCTCAACCCATACCTAACCCTCGCAACATACAGAATCAGGAAAATCGAGCCCAAGGGTATGAGAATCAAACGGACCCACACGCACATGCTCAGGTGGTTGAGCAGGGTCCTTCTTCTGCTTCATCATCCAATCTGGGTTATTTACCAAATCATGCCCCTCCGATCTTTCCTAACCCTCCTCAAGATCCAAACCTATACGCTTCTGCAAATTCTGTTACCTTGAGGAGTGGACGGCAAACCGAGGACCCCAAATTACCTTCTTCTAGTAATCACACCCTAGTGAGCCTAATGAAGGAAAGGAGAACACTGAAGAAGAAATCAAGGCTCAGGAACCTGATTCCAAAGATCTGACTCATGTTCCATTCCCTGAAGCCTTACTTAAACCCAGGAAGAAGTCTGTTGATAATGATAAGGAGCTCTTGAATATATTCAAGAATGTTGAAATTAATATCCCACTCCTCGATGCTATTAAACACATTCTAGTTTATGATAAATTCTTAAAGGATTTATGCACTCAAAAGCGTAAGCCGAGGGAATCTACCCCGAGGAAGGTGATACTCTCCGAGCAGGCTAGTTCTGTTATCCTACATCAACTTCCTCAAAGAAAGAGAGATCCAGGTGCCCCATTGATTTCATGTGTTATCGGGGATTACACTTTTAACAGGGCACCTTTGGATCTAAGTACATCTATTAACCTAATTCCTACTTCTCCTTACGAAAAGTTCGGATTAGGTGAACTTAGGCCAACCTCAGTAACGCTGCAGTTAGCAGACCGTTCGGTCACAAACCCAAAAGGCATTATTGAGGATGTTATCGTCAAGGTTAAGGACTTCTACTTTCTTGTAGATTTCCTTGTCCTTGACATGGATGCACCTGACGATTTAAGGAACATGCTCATCATTCTAGGGCGTCCATTCCTGGCTACTGCTAAGGCCAATATTAACTGTGAAAGTGATAGTATGGAAATTGCCTTTAGAGATAGAAAATTGAAACTTGATATTTTTAAGGCAATTAACAAATTTGAGGATTGGGGATATATTAAGGAACTTGAGGATGATTATTTGAATGTTGAGACCTGTATGGCTTTTTCCATCTTTGAGAATTCCTCTTGCACCGATGAACCCAACCCACAACCCTCCATGGCAGACCTGCTACACCTTGAAGAGGTTGCTGATTTTGTTCACTTCCAACCTCTTCCTTTAGATCGTCTTGATGAATCTTTATCAGCAACCCCCTTACCCTCCATCCTAAACCCACCTCAGCTTGAATTGAAACCATTGCCTGAAAGTCTGAAGTATGAATTTTAGGACCTAAGAAAATGCTCCCTGTGATTATAAGTGCACAATTGACTAAGGAGCAAGAGATAAGACTAATTAAGGTCCTAAAAGCACATAAGGAGGCAATTGGTTGGACCATCTATGACCTTAGGGGGATTGAGCCATCTTATTGCAATCATCAAATTTTTATGGAAGATGGATCCCACCCTTCTCACCAGATGCAAAGAAGATTGAACCCTAATATGCAAGAAGTGATCAAGAAGGAAATCATTAAGTGGCTCGACATAAGAATCATTTATTCAATCTCAGATAGTCCCTGGATTAGTCCCATGCAAATTATTCACAAGAAAGCTGGGATTACCGTTGTAACTAACGAGAAAGGAGAATCTGTCACAACTCGTTCAACTTCCTCTTGGAGAGTCTGTATCGACTACAGGAAGCTGAACACAGCCACGAAAAAAGACCATTTCCCTCTGCCTTTCATCAACCAAATCCTTGAAAGGTTAGCAGAGAAAATGTATTTTTGTTTCTTGGATAGGTACTCGAGATACAACCAAGTCCCTATCCATCCCGAGGACCAGTAAAAGATGACTTTCACCTGTCACACAGAACCTTTGCATTCCGTAGAATGCCATTTGGGCTTTGCAATGCACCTGCGACTTTTCAAAGGTCTATGCTAGACATTTTCTCAAACATGATGGGAGAGTTTATGGAAGTTTTCATGGATGATTTCTCCATTTTCGGAGATTCGTTTGATTCTTGCCTGGCCAACCTAGAATTGACCCTTAAGAGATACATCAAAACATGACTGGTCCTTAGCTGGGAAAAGAGTCACTTCATGACACAAGAAGGCATCGTCTTGGGTCATGTAGTCTCTAAGAGAGGAATTGAAGTTGATAAAGCTAAGCTGGATGCTATCTCCAAACTTCCTCCTCCCATATCTGTTAAACAAATCTGATCATTTCTTGGTCATGTGAGATTTTATAGGAGGTTCATCAATGACTTTTCTAAGGTTGCTCGATGTTTATCATGCTTGATCGGGTTTTAAAAAGGTTGCATTATAGTATAGTCAAAAAAGCGTTCAAAACAAATAAATTTTATTACTCGAATTTTAAGTCCGAGGTCGAACACAAGGAGCAAATGGAATTCATACACTAATCTCAAAAATAGATGCAATTTGAACACGTAAAATTACTTAAAACCTAATTTAGAATGTAAAGCATGAAGTTATGAATAATAAAATGTAGCAAAAGAGAAGTTGGATATTTAACTCTTCTTTTATTTCTTCTCTTTTGCTTCTTCTTTTCTTTTCTGCCTTTCTTTCTTCTTTTCCTTGTCTTTGGCTCTTCTTTCCTTCTTCTTGCTCTGGTCCTTGGCTTCTGATCTCCTTTCTTTTCTCTGCCTTGGCTTCTTTCTTCCTTTTCTTCTCTGGCTTTGGCCTTCTTCTTCTCTGACTTCTCCCTCAGCTTCCTCTTTCTTCTTCAACCTTGCCTTCTCTTCTTTCTTTGGCTCTTCTTTCTTCCTTCTTTAGCTTTGCCCTTGTCTTTTCCTCAGCTGTGCCTTCCCCTTCCTCTTCTTCTCTACAGCTTCTTTTGCCTTTAGCCCTCAGCTTCCTCTACGGCTCCTCCTTCTTGGCTTCTTCATCTACTCCTTCAGCTTCCGCTTCCTTCAGCTTCCTTTTCCTTCTTCCTTTCCCTACACACAAGAGCAAAACCTACCCCTACCCTCCCTCGCGAACTCTCTCTTTTCACTCTTAGGCTTGCTCTCCCAGAGCCATTCTTGGGTATATGGGTCGAGCAAGTGCACCCGGGTCCAGGCGCACCGACGTGGGTGGTGCGCAAGGAGTGCAGGGTTATCAGGTCAAGGAAACCAGGTCCGCGTAGCGTGGGCACGGATGAGGCGAGTGTGTGGGCAAGGGGACCTCACCCCGTGTTTAGAGGCAAAGATGCTAAAACACAAATTCAATTTATACCACACTCCTCGCTCTAAACTTTCCGAGGTGGGACTAAAAGTCCCACCCGCTTCGCTTGCACACCCGTAGGAGCTTACCCTCAATCGAAGCAGCTGCGGTGCCCTCTCAAAGCCAATCACTGGCTGGATGTGTGCGCGTGCTAATTTCGCACTGCTTGGACCTGGGAACCTGGAGTGCAGCAGCCTGATTGAAGCTTGCAAGCAAGCTTCACAGCTTCTTCAATGGTGCAGAGGTCGAAACCTGTTCTCAAACAACAAAGCCTTGCGGCCTCACTAGAACACATAGGAGGCTTCGCCGTGACACAGTAAAGGTGCCTAGGTGGGTGGCATGGCGTAGGGTGGCCTAGGTGTGCGTGCCTAGGTCAGTCTGTGGCTGTGGTGATGGGTCTGTTCGAGGGGAGATTGTGGAGGTTATGGCAGTCGATGGAGATGGGGGAACTGATCAGTGGATGGTGGTGGTGCTTCTGAGGGGCTTAGCGAGGCGTGTGGGTGTGTGGAATGATGGAGGCACCTCGCCGGTGGTCTGCCGGAGGTGGAGAAGATGGTGGTGGTCTGCGGTTGTCCAGGGGTAGAAACAGAAATAGAGAGGGGGAAAATAGAGAGAGGAGAGAGGGAAAGAGATCTAACCTAATTTAAAGATGAAGGGGGGCGAGATAGCGGCTGGCACGTACCTGCTGCTGCCGGAGACGAAGGTTCCAGTAGAGGGGTGACGGCGACGACGAGGGGGTAGTTGGCACATGCGTAGGTATGGAGCAACACGGACGATGGAGGCGAAGAAGACTCTGCCACTGGTATTGTGGCAGAGCAACAAGAAGAGGGAGGAGGAGTCGCTGAAGCTCGTTGGATGCTTGGCCGGAGGAGAAGAGACGAAGTTGAGGGTTGTTCTCCGGCCAAACCAAGCTGAGGATGGACGGGAGGACTAGGGCACCTTTTATAGTCTAAGGCAAAGGACCTTGTGCTTGGAAAGCAAGCTTCCATGCACGGGTATCCTCACCTAAGTAGGAAGGTGCGAGATACCCAAATCTCTCATGCATTCGCATGAGTGATTGGGTGACAATTAGGTCTTGGGATTGTGTTCATATGATCGAGAATTCCTCAAAGAATCTCCCTTTCAATTTTGAGAGGGAGTCTCTAAGGAATCAGGGAGAAACACCCTCTTGAATCCTTGGCGGAGTAGGACTCCACTGTAATGGTAGAGGGTGTTTGTCGACGGTTTTGTGCGGATTTAAAGCGTATCACGTTGTAGTATAACCGACAAAACATCCAAACAAATACAAAGAATTTTTATTACTGGAAAATCGGAGTATCCGAGGTCGAACACAGGGAGCAAATGGAATTTACTACTAGTCAAAATGTAATTGAACACTTTAATTTACTCAGAATATCAATTCAAATGTGAATATATGCAATTAAAAGTAATTAGGACAAAAATATGAAATTGGACGTCTGATCATAAGATCAGACGTCTTAAAAGTATTTCTCCTTTTCTTCTTCTTCTGCAGTCTCTCATTTTCTTCTTCGTTTTGCTTCTCTCTGCTTTCTTTCTTGTCTTGCGAAGCCTTCTTCTTCTTCTTTTGATCTTCTAATCTTTCTTTGCCTCTCTTCTTCTCTGTGTCTTGCTCTTTCTTCTGCTTTCCTTCTTCTCCTGCGAAGGCTTCTTTCTTTCTTCTTCTTCTCTGTCTTGCTCCTTTCTTTTCTTCTTTGGCTTGCCTTTCCTTCTTCTTCTTCTGTAGCGGCCAAGTCCTTCTTCTCCTGCGTTCAGCCTGCCTGCACAGGAGCAAAACATACCCCTTCTCCCTCTACCCACGCATCTCTCTCTCTCAAGCAATTCACTCATGGACGCTCTCCCAGAGCCACAGCCATAATCGGGTCAGATCGTACCCGGGACCAGGCGCACCTGCAGGTGGTGTGATGCGCGAGGAGTGCGTTGGCTTAAGTCGCGGGTCGGATCCGCCAGATCCGCGTGGTCAAGCCGCGGACGAGGCGTGTGGGGTCAGTGAGGGACCTCACCCCTGTGCTTACGGAGGCAGTAAGAACGAAGCACAAATATAATTTATAGCGTACCTGAGTGTTGCAATCCCACGATGTGGGACTAAACGTTCCGTCCTGATTTCATGCGCGCCCGCAGACTCTCGTATGCAATTGCCCAAGCGGATGGCTCTGCTGGTGCTCCGTGCTGGGCTCACTCACCTCGCGACACTCGCGTGAGTCTCCTGCATCTGCAGCCTGGGAAGCCTGATGCCTGGAGCTTCGTTGGAGCTTCATCAGAGGTCGTCCATGGCGGCAGGAGCTCAAACACTGTCATGCACAAAACAAGCCTCTCGGCCCAATCAGATCAGCTAGAGACTTTCACCATGGCACGGCGAAGGCGGTGGACGATGCTGCAGGCCGCAGGTCGGCCTAGGCGTGCGTGCCTAGGTCAACCTATGGCCGGAGATGGTGGGTTGTTCGGGGGGTGATTATGGAGGTCTGGAGTGGCAGTTGTGGGGTGGAGCGAGTTCCTGGTGGTGAGGCGGAGCTCTCGAGGTGGTTGGCGAGCCGGGTGGGGGGCTGGAATGGTGGAAGCGGCTCGCCGAAGGTCGGTCGGTGATGTGGAAGATAAGGGTGGTCAGCGTCGGTCGAGGGGTAATCAGATGAGATAACAGGGGGAAAAGAGAGAGGAGAGGATGGAGAGGAGTTCTAACCTAATTGGAAGGATGAAAGGGGACGGAAGGCGGACAGCAGTACCTGCTGTCGCCGGAGAAGAAGCTACCCAGTGGGGGAGGACGGCGGCGACGACGGGGCTGAGGTGGCGTGCGCTGGTACTGCGCGACGCGGAGGGAGGTCAGGAAGCTAACTCTACCACTGGTTTTGTGGCAGAGTGAAGAGGGAGGGGAGGGGGGCTCGCCGAAGCTAGCTGGGACATTTGGACGGGCAGGAGGAGAGGAATTGAAGGGGGAAACTCGGCCCAATCAAGCTCTCCCCCTCCTGCGACAGGGTCTGGGGGGTGTTTTATAGGTGCTGGCCGCTCCTGTCAGCGCGTGGAGAGCGCGCAATTAGGTCTGCCGGCTCGCCGGAGTTGGAAGGAAGGTGGATACCCAAATCTATCGTGCGTTCGCATGAGAGATTGGGTTCACACCAGCGATTGTAATTGACTTTATAAGGAAGGGAATTCCTCAGAGAATCCTCCTTCCATTTCTGGGAGAGAATCTCTGAGGGATTAGAGAGCAATCCCTCTCCGAACCTCGCCAGAGCTCGGTTCTGCCCTAGCAATGGCGGCAGGACCGGTTTGCAAAGGAGGCGAAGAACCTAGGGGGCTCTCTGCAAAGGTATTCAAAAGATAGGGACCAATTTATGATTTGGGTGTACTAAATTGCAAAGTAGGTCAAGATGACCTCTCCTTAGGTCCAAATTTTGGTATAAACCTAATTTGGACCTAAGGAATCCAATGGTGAAGTTGGATTTTAGTTTTGACCTCGTTTGACTGGACATTTTGCGTAAAAAAACCCAAATTAGGTTAATTGATGAACTAAGACCCTAATCTAGGTCAAACTGAGTTCCAAAGGCCAAATTAAGTGTTCTAAACCCTAGAGAATATTTTTCCATGATTTTTAGAGGGTTTAATTGATTTTTATCCTGACCGAAACCTTGTTGAATTAAGGAGGTCTATTTTAGGGTTACCACATATCATTTACTTCCTCGATTGCACATGAACCCATTTCTGATTGACTCAACCCACTTTTTATCTCATTTAGACCTTTTGACCTGTGTTTTGCCTCTGAGAAATCCTGTTTATGTACTGCAATGGTAAAATTGCATTTTTAACCTTTAATTCATGTTTTCTTCTCAGAGTACTTATTCCTTCAGTTAAGCCTTCTTCTAGGTTATGTAGGAGCTTTTATCTTCTTTATTGGGTCAAAATGAGCTAGTTATGGCTCATGATGAGGCTCTCATCAGAGGGACCTAATTGCAAAGAATGGCGAGGAAGCTAGGGGGTCTTTGCAATGGTTTTCAAAAGCTAGGGGTTTAGATGTAATTGGGTTGGACTGTTTTGCAAAGTAAGTCAAGGTGAAGTCCCCTTAGGTCCAAATTTTGGTATAAACCTAATTTGGACCCAAGGAATAAAATGGTGAAGTTGGATCTTAGGTTTGACCACGTTTGACAAGGCATTTTACACAAAAACCCAATTTAGGACACATATTTAACTAGAACCTTTTTTAGGTCAAAATAGGTTCCAAAGGCCAAATTGAAGGTTCTAAACCCTAGAGGATATTTTTCCATGCATTTTAGAGGGTTTAGGTGAACTTTATCCTGATCAGAACCTTATTGAATTAAGTGGGTCTGTTTTAGGGTTATAAGAAGTCATTTAATTCCCAGTTTGAATCCTTTTCTGATTGAACCAACTCACTTTTTATCTTGTTAAGACCAATTGACCTATGTTTAGCCCTTAAGAAATCCCATTGTTGTACTGCAATGGTAAAATTGCAATTTTATCCTTTGTTTCTTGCTTTTCTCTCAAAATAGTTATTCCTTGAATTAGGCCCTTTGTTTGGTTATGTAGGAGCTTTTATTCTCTTTTCTAGGTCAAAATGAGCTAGTTAGGGCTCATGATGGTGTTCGCATCACTCGACCTTTAATAAACCTTCTGGGCAAAGATACGCCATTTGATTTTGACGAATCATGCCACAAGGCATTTGATTTTCTTAAAATGGCAGTCACTTGTGCTCCGGTGCTACAATCACCGGTTCGGACAGCCCCAATTAAGATCATGACTAATGCTTCTAATTATGCGGTCGACACTATTTTGGGTCAGAAGATAGACAAGAAGCCCTCTGTCATCTACTACGCTAGTCAGAAAAACTCTGGACAAGGCCCAGAGAAACTACACTGTTACCAAAAAGGAATTACTAGCTGTAGTATTTGCATTAGAAAAATTCAGGTCTTAACTCTTAGGATTTGATAACTCTGCATTCAATGATGATAATTCCATCAACTGGGGTCAGTTTTGGGGATATATGCACACTAATAACATACCATGACCGGCATGGGAGCACTGCAAGCATTGTAAATTAAGATTGCTTATAAATCAATGTTTAATGGCCATATGTACAAGTGCATCTTGAAACAAGCCTCAGATGAGCAATCGAACTGCACGGATGGATTCAGATTAACGAATTGAGTCCAACGGATTTGAAATCACTTAAATCCGACATTTAGAGCTCCCTCAACCAGCCTAAGAAGCTTTGGCCGTCGGCCCAAAAGCGGCCACGTAGCAGCCATTAGCCGCCCTCGCCAATACCAAGCTCTCGCTTCATCACGCAGGAGCATCCTAGCCCGTCCGAACCAAGGATCGAACGGCTGAGGAGCCATAAGGTTGCACCCAACACCGTGCCCTCTCCATCGTGCCAAGACTCAATGTCAGCCATCCGATCGTCCATCGGACGGTTAAGCATCCACGCAAAAACTCCACAAAGTGTGAAGGCACCGCAGCTGTCAGCGCCTCTCCACGCATGCCTTCGACACACATTCGAGACACATCAGCCGCATCTGCACACACAATCAAAATTCAGCCATTGATGCACATGTGGATGACGGAGATGGAGGCCATGTGGCACGATTCACCGTGTCCAAACACAGTCGTGCGCTCAACGTGAGTGATGAGAACCTCATCATAAACCCTAACTAGCACAATCTAATCCAAATATGTGTGAAAAAGTTCCTACAAACCCAAATAGAGGCTTAACTCAGAGAATTCTGAGTTAAAGAATAAAATAAATCATCAGGGGTAAAACTGTAATTTTACCAATGCAGTATGCGAACAGGGTAATTAAGGATCCAAACACAGGTCAAACAAGCTTAACAATGAGGGAAGTGGGTTGATCTAATCTGAAAAGGGTTATAGCAACTTCTAAGAATTAAATGACATTCTATAACCCTAAAACAAACCCACCAATTTAATTTAAGAGGTTTTAGGTAGGATAAGAATCAACTAAACCCTCTAAAATTCATATAAAAATATCCCCTAGGATTTAGAACCATCAATTTGGCCTTTGCAACCTATTTTGACCTAAAATGAGAACCATGCCCAATTAATAACTTAATTTGGGTTTTTGGGCAAATTGATCTGTAAAACAAGGTCCAACATAAAATCAAAATTCACCATTAAAATCCTTAGGTTCAAATTAGTCTAGTATAAAAACTTGAGCCTAAGAAAAGACCATCCTGACTGACTTTACAAATTGGTCCTCTTTATTTACTTTCTGACCCTTATCTTTTGAAACCCTTGAGTTTAGGCCACCAACTTCTCGTCGTTCTTTGCAGAACGGTCCTCCCTGCCACTTCTGCACAGCGCCATGCCTCCGGCAACCTTTCGCGGAGGATGGCGCCGCGCAGGGCAGGGCGACCGTCCTCTAGAACAGACAGGGGGTTCCCTGCGACGTCCTCCATCGCAGGGACCCACCCATGCCCTCTGCCATCAACCATGCCTCTCGTGCGAATGCATGAAAGGCATGGGTATCCCCTCTGGCCATTCTCCGGCGAGGCTTGCACGTCGCCACCTCGGTTTCCTCTCCGCACCAAGGTCTTTATAAGGAGCAGCAAGGTCTGCCGACTCCTTCAAGCTTCCTCTGGCAGAGAAATGCCCCACCTTTCGTATCTTCCTCCACCGGTCAGAGCGCCAGAAGCCTCCGGCGATCTCCTCCTCTTCCTCCTCGTCACTCTGCTGCCTTACCTGCAACAGAGTTTACTCTACCCTATCGTCCGCGCTAGGCCGTACCAGCTGGCGCCCTCCGTCCACCTCGTCGTCGTCGATACCCTCCTCTAGGGCATCTTTGTCCCCAGCTCCAGCAGGCTCGAGCCGGGCGCAGCTCTCTTCCCCTTCGTCGAGTAAATAGGTACAGAGTTTCCTCTCTCTCCCTTACATTTTCCCTCTCCTAATTTACCTTTTTATTCCACCACACGCGACTTCCACCTCCACCTACTCCGTCTCCGATCACCTTCTCCGGCGAGTCCATCCCACTTCCACAGACCTCCTCACCCCTCGCCGACTACCCCAGAAGCTTCCCCTCACTCCACTCAACCGATCCCCCCTCTCCATTCACTGCCAATCACCACCCAATCACCCCCCGAACAAACCCATCTTCCCGCACACAGCCTGACCTAGGGCTACCTCCACCCGCGCCCTCGCGACTCGCCGACCCCTGCACTGTCTTCGCCGCACTCCGGCGAAGCTTCCCCCATTTTCTGATGTGGCCGAGAGACCGCCTTTCTGCTTTCAGTTCGGAGCCCCCTCGCCGCCATTGCTGAGCTGCTGCAGCTCCTTCGCTCATAGTTCCAAGCGTTCTCCAGCCCAGGCGCGAGTCCCAGGCAGCGCGGATTGCTACTGCGAAGGAGCCCAGGCTTGCAAATTGGGTCGCAGCCTCACAGCTGCCCCAATTGGATGCAGTTCCCTCGCCTGCGAGCGTGAGATTTGGAGGTGGGACTTTAGTCCCACCTCGTAAGTGTGCAGCCAAGCACCCACACTTAAATTGAAAAAGTGTATCGGGCTTACTGCCTTCGATACACAGGGGTCAGGTCCCTCTCACCCGCACGCAGCACGCCACGCCCTCGCTCACCCTCGCCCGTGCTCACGCCCCGCAGGTCTGGGCCGAATCCGACTACCCGACCTAAGCACTCCTCGCCCACCACCGCACGCCGATGGGCCTGGTCCCGGGCGCGCTACCCGAACCCGATTACCCAGCTCTAGGAGAGTAGTCCTAGGAGAGATTCTGAGAAAGAGAGAGACGCGGGGAAGGGTAGGGGTAGGTTTTGCACTGACCACTATGTGTGCATGTAGGGAAGAAAGAAAGAAGAAGAAGAAGCAAGAAAAGAAAGAAGAAGAGAGGAGGAGCGGCCGAAGCCTTAGCCGCATAGAGTTGAAGAAGAAAGGAAGGAGAGGAGCTGAAGAAGAAGAGAAGAAGCAGCACTGTAGCAAACCCACAATTAAGTCGTCTGAGCATCAAGTCAGACGACGGAAGGGCAGCGACCAGAACAGAAAGAAGAGAAAAGAAGAGGAACTGTAAGAGAAGAAAAGAAAGAAGAAAGCAGAGTAGAGAAAGAAGAAAAAGAAGAAAAAGAAAGAAGAAGAAGAAGAAGAGGAACGGCCAGAGCATAAGAAGAAGGCTGAAGAGAACAGAAGAAGAAGAAGATCACCACAGCCGCAGAAGAAGAAGAAGAAATAAAAGAAAAGAAAGAAGAAGAAAGGAAGACTCTGCAGGAGAAAGCAGAGAAAGAGAAGGAGATCAGCTGAAAGAAAAAGAAGGAAAGAAAGAAGAGGAAGAGAGAAGAAGAAGAAGCCAAGAGAACTCTAGCTCTCTCTCTCTCTTATTTTTGTAACCTAATTGAGAACTTTTATACTTCTAGAATTCTAGTTGCTCCCTAAGTTCGACCTCGGGAAAACTTTTTTTTCCGAGTAAAAAATTTTTGTAGTAATCTGGTAGCTGTTTTGTCATGTACTGTAACAATTGTAAACGATAATAACATAAAGACGAAACCATGCTCCACCAGTTCTTGGTGCCGTTGCCGGGGAGCAACGACTATTCTAGAAGCCATAAATTCTCTATTGAGTTTCTATTAATCTCTTCTCTTTTTGTGTGCAGGCACAGGAAATCAAGAAGACAAGCAGCCGCACAACAACCACTCCGAGGACGGGTAAATTTTCTATCCTCTCATTTTAACCCCTAAAATTCTAAAGAGGAAGAAAAAAAGAAAGAACCATACCTAGTAAAACATCAAAAGCTGCATGTTCTCAATTTCAACCCACTATTTCTGCACACACTATTAAGGGTATTTTAGGACTAACACCTTCTTGCCTGAGCCCTAATTACCCAACAAGGAGCTAACTGGACCAAGTAGAGCCAACATAAGATTTAACATTAGGGTTTTAAAGACACACTTCTTAAGCAAGAATTGAGAAATCCCAAAAGAAGTGTGCCCAAACCATTGTCTGAAAATACCTATTCAAAGAAACCCTAAGCAATTTGGCTCTTTAAAAACACTTGAACCCTAAAAGACAAGACCTAATAAGCTCTTAAAGGAACTAATAGGTGAAGTTGACCCCTTGGGTCAACCAACCTTCAACTTAGGTCACTCTTTGCACTCAAAAGGCTAAAAGTTCAAGTGAAAATATAAGCACCTTGATCTTAAACTAAAAGTGGTAGACTTAAGAGGTCAAGATTCCCATTCTGGTCTACCTGGAATCTCAGTGACAGGAGATGTAGGGTGGGGGAAATCCTGTAACCTACGGGGACGCTCTACCCTGTAGGGTCCTTCGCGGGACTCACCCTCTCTGGCTGCCCAAGTAATTCTCAGGTGGACGATCTTTTGATCAAGGGGTCCATCTGCCCCGCACCTCTATGTTGGTGCTAGAGCACCACGATCATTTGTTTTGATGATAACAAAACACGTGTCATTTAATATTTGCGCTTTGAGTCCTAGATTTCAGGTCAATCGCAAATGTATACGTGATTAGACAGAGTTCGAGCTCGCATCCAGGACGGATTGGAGGAGCTTGATGGAAAACAGAAGAGATTCGCGAGGAGCGATATTTTAAAAATGGAAGGAAATGAAGAATAGGATAGATTTCCTTCTTTTATACTTGTTGTATTTTTCGTTTCTTTTGTTGCTCTTTATTTCATTAGATAATTCATGTTAAAGAGCCTCAAAGTACCCTAACAGTAGTCCTAGGAACACCTGCATAATCCTAGGATACTTAGGTTTTCTGTAGAACACTTAGAAAACCAATATAGGGTTCAAACAGCACTTCCAGACGTCTAATTCTCAAATCAGACGTCTGATAAAGTATTTTAAGATGTCTGACTGTTGTTTCAGACGTCTGATAACTATTAGGCTGGACATAGTTAGTTCTGTCTGATTAAATCAGACGTCCAGACCTTATACCAGACGTCTTAGTAGACGTCTGATGATTTTGCCAGACGTCCAATTAGTGGATCGTTGGCTGGCTTAGCAAACACTCAAGATTATGGCTGTTAGAGCCTTATCAGACGTCCTTAGGACTGTCCAGACGTCTGATAAATGATTGTTTTGCCTCGGCTGACCCAAAATCTCTTCTCAGAGATTTTCTAGCCGTTGCAACATTTGGAAAATCCATTCCCACAGTAAAAGTAGGTTTCCAGACGTCCAGACATAGTGCCAGACGTCATGTATGTCGTCTGATGGACTTGCACAAAAACCCTGTTTAGATCTGATTCAAGTCAGGAAGAGACCCGCCCAAAATCAGATGTCTGACCTTGAAATCAGACGTCTTAAAGTGAACTTCCAGACGTCTGATGCTAGAATTAGACGTCTGATAAGCCTGTCAGAGCAATGATTGTTCCTGATTTCGGGCTGATTCTCTTGGGCTTTGTTCCCAACGGCTATGGAACCTTTCCTAAGCCTTCCAAAGCCTTCTTAAGGCCTCTATAAATAGAGGGGAACCTTTGCAACACTAAGAACACACCTAGAGAGACCAAGATACACAAGAAACACTTTGTAATACACTTTCCACTCTCTTGTGTCCTAGATAGCTCTTGCTCTCTAAGCTCAAGTTCTACATCCTGAGAGCATCAAGCTATTGCGCACCCGCTCTCCCGCCGTTGTTCACGAGAGTGAAGTTGCGCCATCGCGTGGCTCACGCACCGCGTCATCAACTCGATGCACTCCTTGCAAAGGGGAGTTTCCTAATTCCTATAGAAGCTAGGCTTATAATTACTTTGTTGGCTCTATAGGACTTGTTGTTTCTTTTATCTTTGTTATTTGGTTGGGTATTCGCTTTGCGAATTCCCGTCTCCTTCGTGAGACAAAATCCTTCTCGTGGAGAGAAGGGGTTGAGGTACGCTACCCTCGTTTAAGTAGCGTGGTTGTATTGAGGTTGAATCACCCTCGTTTAAAGTGATTCGATTTAGTGGATTTTGATCAACTTGGTTGATCGGAAAATCCTAACTCGAGAGGGTTAGGTGGTGGTTTTCACCCGGTTTGGGTTTTCACCTAAAAATACTTTGTGTACTTTGTGTGATTGCTTATTTGTGAGATTATTTATATTTCAATTCCGCATTTTTTACATCACACTGATCTCACCCCCTCCAAGTAGCGAACCTTCACTCTATAGTCACCCAACATTTTGGGTGTCTTGATTGGGTCTAGCACCTGCTAAACTCATCTTCTCCATCAGTGTATGTTTGGTAGGAGGTCCTTGAAACCTCCTTTAGAACTTCACTCTCCTCGAGGTCGAGCCTCAGTGCCCTTGTTTGAGAAAATAACACTTCACATCGACCTCTCCTCCGACTTCGAACTCACCTTCTTCTTCCCCAATGGCTCAGCCAGTTGAGGAAGAGAACAATCTGGGGCACCAGCACTAGCGACTCAATGACCTCTTCTAGAACTTTGTGCACCCATCACAGCGTCCTACGATGCGGGACCATTATAATCCTGTTGTGGTGGCTATTGAGCCTCGAGTCAGAATCCCGACCGGAGGACTAGATTTAGAATTAAAGCCCAATATGATTCATACCATACCTAAATTTTATGGGCTTAATTCTGAAGACCCCTTCCAACACATCAAACAGCTGAAGCATCTGGCCCAAACTTTTGGGTCAGATGCACAAAATCGGGACATTCTCCTCATGAAGATGTTCTCCTTCTCCCTTATGGACAAGGCCGCTCATTGATACCAAACGCAGACCCGGCCGATCAACAATTGGGAAGAACTTCAGTCCGAGTTCTTGAAGAAGTTCTTTCCCGTTGGTCGAACCAATGCCTTATGCCATCAGATTAACCACTTCACTCAGCAAACGGGAGAACCTCTCTACGAGGCATGGGATCGCTTTTAGGATCTCATGAGAAAGTGCCCCCATCACGGAGTTCCTAAATAGGAACAAGTCCAGTCTTTTTATCAGGGACTCCGTGAGGATATTAGGCTTTTCGTCAATGCAACTTGCGGAGGAAATATCATGGGTCAGCATGAGGACACCGTATGGGAGATTCTCGAAAATATGTGCGAGAACTCCATAAATAATGACTCCATGGGATTATTCGACAGGACGAATACCCGTGCATCGACGAACCTTAGGGGAGCACACGAGACGCAGGGCCTGTCTGCATCAGTTGATCTGGAATTGATGGCCAGTCGATTAGACAAGGTCTCTATTATTGAGAAGAAGGTGGATGAGCTGACTCAGCACTTGTAGCGAGCCACCTCTGCGCATAGTTCCTTTGCACAACCTCCTTCCACACGGGAGACTGTGCAAAACATTCTCCACCGACCTTCACCTGGGATGGATCCATATCCACCCCCATCTGATTCCCGGATCGGAGGATCCTCCGATCCTTTCTATACTAGCCAGGGGAATTCCATTCCTTCATTCTTTGATTCTTTGGAGGTTCCTCAGACCTGCGAGGACCTCAATGCCATCCAGAATGATCCATTCTCCAACACCTACAATCCTGGATGGCGAAACCATCCCAACTTCCAGTGGGCGGGAAATTCCCAAACCCAAAGACCACCCTTTCAGTCCCGTCCACAACCATCTCGTCCTTACCAGTCGCCTGAGCCTCGGTCCAACCCTACTTATTCATCAGGGCTAAACCAAGACCAAATGTCCCTCATCCTGCAAACTCTAGCTGACATTCAAAGAATGAATGCGGCTATTCAAAAACAACACAAGGACGAACTTACAGAGGTTCGAAACCAACTGGCCCAGTTGGCAAATTCTCGCCAACCAGGCACACTTCCTTCCCAACCTCTTCCTAATCGTAATAACGTGCCGACCTAGCGGCGCGTTATGAACCCAAACCTGGGCCAAGCACACATGATTTATCAGGCCCCCTCTGTTCCTTCACCTGACGGGATGGAGGCTTCCACTTCTTATGCGGGTTACCAGCAGCAACCCATCCTATCCAACCCTAACCAAAACCAGGCAGGACTGAATTCTGTAACGACCCGTAGTGGTAAAGAGACCCAAGATCCACCCTATCCAGACCACTCCAAGCCTGGTAGCAATCCAAACCCTAGGACAATAATCCAGGACGTTCCTATCCCCGTCCCAGATCAAAGACCTGGACCTATCCTAGAAGAACCAACCAAGGTTCCATTTCCCGAGGCCTTGACCAAGGGAAAGAAGACAACAAAACCCGTGGCTCCTGAGGAGGACCTGGTCAAGCTCTTTGAGCAGGTCCAAATAAACATCCCCTTGATGGATGCAATTCTCCACGTACTGGCTTACGCATGATTCTTAAAGAACGTGTGTACACCTCAGCGTAAGCTGCGAACCAAGAGTGGGAGTCCAATTGTACTATCAGAGCAAGCCAGCTCTGTAATCCTAAGCAGACTCCCACCCAAGGCAAAAGATCCAGGTACTCCCCTGATTTCCTGCAAAATAGGTGAAACCCAGTTCGATAGAGCATTGCTAGACTTGGGTGCTTCCATAAATCTGATACCCACATCCTTACTAAAACACCTAGAGGAATCTGACCTAAAACCAACTGAGGTGACACTAAAGTTAGCAGATCGATCTATAAAGTCACCTAAAGGGATTCTCGAGGATGTTATTGTAAGAGTGCGTGATTTCTATTTCCCTGTAGACTTTATAGTCTTGGACATGGACGCACCTGAAAACCTTAGGGATACACCGAT
This sequence comes from Thalassia testudinum, assembly GCA_037157565.1. Taxonomy (NCBI): domain Eukaryota; kingdom Viridiplantae; phylum Streptophyta; class Magnoliopsida; order Alismatales; family Hydrocharitaceae; genus Thalassia; species Thalassia testudinum. The sequence continues at coordinate 144,497,229 of JAZHRO010000036.1, forward strand.
CATTCTAGGGAGACCTTTCCTAGCTACAGCTAGAGCCAACATCAGTTGTGAGGAGGGCCAAATAGAGCTAAAATTTGGAAATCAAACCCTCAAAATTGATATCTTTAAGGCCCAACAAGGAAGCAATTGCGGTGTCATCGAATAAATCTGTGATATCAGGGCTTTGGTTGATGAAACACATTTTGAGAATGACCTGATTATACCTCATCAACTACAGAAAGATCTTGAACTGCAATTAGAGGAGTCAAATCCAGATTTAGACAGACCCATAACTCCTACCCTTGAACCTCACACTTACCCTGAACCACCTGCTGCTGCTGATAACCCCGTCCTTGAACTGAAACCCCTTCCCGATCATTTGAAATACACCTTTTTGGGTTCTAATCAGACTTTTCCTGTGATTATAAATTCCAAGCTCACTCCTGATCAGGAATCCCACATGATTGCTGTTCTCCAGCAACATCGTAGAGCCATTGGTTGGACTCTCGATGACTTGACTGGAATAAGTCCCTCTTATTGCACACACCATATTTATTCAAAAGAGGGTGCACGACCTTCCCATGAGATGCAGAGACGTTTAAACCCCAATCTGCAGGTGGTCGTGAAAAAGGAGATCATCAAGTGGTTAGATGCAGGGATCATCTACCCAATCTCAGGCAATCGTTGGGTGAGCCCAATTCAGGATGTGCCTAAAAAGGCAAGGCTCACCACCATTACGACTAAAATCGGAGAAGTCATACCTACCCGATTAGCCAACTCGTGGAGAGTCTGGATAGATTACCGATGACTCAATTCCTCCACGAAGAAGGATCATTTCCCACTATCTTTCATTGATCAGATTCTCGAGAAATTAGAGGGAAATCGATTCTTCTGCTTTCTTGACGGGTACTCCAGTTATAACCAAGTAGCTATTCATCCTGAGGACCAAGAGAAGACCACGTTCACCTGCCCCTTCGGAACTTACGCATTCCGAAGGATGCCTTTCGGTCTCTACAATGCACCCGCGACTTTTCAGCGGTGCATGCTTGCCATATTCTCCGATATGGTAGGTGATTATCTGGAAGTCTTTATGGATGACTTCTCAGTTTTCGGGGCATCATTTAATGATTGCCTCCAGCACTTGGTTCATATACTTAGGCACTGCATTGACGTTAACTTGGTTCTTTCCTGGGAAAAGAGCCATTTTATGGTGCCTGAGGGGATCGTCCTAAGACATCTAATTTCTGAGAAAGGCATCCAAGTGGATCGAGCCAAGGTTGATCTAATTTCTCGTCTTCCTATGCCTAGCTCGATCAGGGACATCCATTCTTTTTTGGGGCATGTCAATTTTTACCATCGTTTCATTCCTGATTTTTTGAAAATCACGCGCCCCCTGACTACTCTTCTCTCCAAGGATGTACCCTTTGAGATCTCCAAGGAATGCACTCAAGCCTTTGAGAACCTCCGTGACCAAGTCACCCAGGCCCCGAACCTACAATCCCCTGATTGGTCTCAACCCTTTGAGATCAAGTGCGATGCATTTGATTTCGCTGTAGGAGCGGTTCTGGGGCAGAAAGTTGACGGGAAACCCGTGGTCATCTACTATGCTAGCAAGACACTTGACGAGGCTCAGCGTAACTACATAGTTACGGAGAAAGAGCTGCTAGCCGTAGTATTTGCCCTTGAAAAATTTTCATCTTATCTCCTGGGTTCCCACGTCATCATCTACTCAGATCACACGGCTGTGAGGCATCTCCTTGCCAAGAAGGATGTGAGGCCTCGACTAATCCGATGGATACTGCTGTTGCAAGAATTTAACCTCAAGATTCGCAACAAGGCGGGAAGACAAAATCTGGTAGCTGACCATTTGTCTCGCCTTCCTTCTGAGATCATCAACCCTTCTGGACCCATCACGGAGCATTTCCCTGATGAGCACCTGCTGACTATTAGTACTAGACTTCCATGGTTTGCTAATATAGTAAACTACTTGGCATCTCATCAGATCCCGTTTGATTGGCCGAAGGCCCAGAAAGACAAATTGCGCTCTGATGCCAAGTACTACATTTAGGAAGATCCGTACGTATTCCGCATAGGTGCCGATCAAATCATCCGGAGATGTATCCCGGAGGGTAAAATCAATGATATTCTCTTCTTCTGCCATGACCAAGCATGAGGTGGCCATTTCTCTGGGCACAAAATCGCATCGAAAATCCTCCAGTGTGGCATTTATTGGCCCACTCTGTTCAAGGACGCATACAATCACTACAACGCATGCAGTCGTTGCCAAACTTTGGGCAACATGAGCCATCGTGACATGATGCCTTTGCAGCCGATTCTCGTATGCGAAATGTCAATTGCCAGGGTCTGAATTCGTCCACGAAATACCATGGATGGGATTATCTCGAAATCTCAATAGCCAGGGTTCTGGGGGTTACCATGGGCGGTGCTATCTCGAAGCATCGACTGCCAGGAACCCTTGAGGATTGATGATGGGGACAAGGAATCTGATACAGACCGTGTTGAAAAGCCAATCCTAAGCTAGAATTAAAAAGAAAAAGAGAGAGAAAACTCTCCAAACATATAAATCTTCTACCTCTCTTTCTTACAAAACGCACTGCGAACTGAGCCAAGACTAAAATTATCTCAAGCACGGGTGCTTTAACCACAAAGTTCAATAAACCTTAGGTTAGTTCTTGTAGGCCTTAAAAACTTTTGTTAAGGACTGAGGCTAAAGCTAGACAGATCTGGATCTTGGTTGGTACTAAAGTACCTTTTAGGCCTATGGTTGGCATTCTGACCTAATCTAGTTTTCAAAAGAAAAAGCACTTATCTGAAATCATTAAGAACTTCATGGTCTAGAACAACGGTTGAAACCTTAAAATTTTGCTAAGGGACTAGCAAAAGCTAGGCATGGGGGTATGATGAGAACCTCATCATAAACCCTAACTAATACAATATAATCTTAATATGTGTGAAAAAGCTCCTACAAAACCCAAAGAGAGGCTTTAACTCAGAGAATTCTGAGTTAAAGAATAAAATAAATCATCAGGGGTAAAACTGTAATTTTACCAATGCAGTATGCGAACAGGGTAATTAAGGATCCAAACACAGGTTAAACAAGCTTAACAATGAGGGAAGTGGGTTGATCTGATCTGAAAAGGGTTATAGCAACTTCTAGGAATTAAATGACATTCTGTAACCCTAAAACAAATCCACTTTAATTCATGAGGTTCGAGGTAGGATAAAAATCAACTAAACCCTCTAAAATTCATATAAAAATATCCCCTAGGGTTTAGAACCTTCAATTTAGCCTTTGCAACCTATTTTGACCTAAAATGAGAACCATGCCCAATTAATGACTTAATTTAGGTTTTTGCGCAAATTGACTAGTCAAACATGGTCTAACATAAAATCAAAATTCACCATTAAAATCCTTAGGTTCAAATTAGTATGGTATAAAAACTTGAGCCTAGGAAAAGACCATCTTGATCGACTTTGCAAATTGGTCCTCTTTATTTACTTTTTGACCCTTATCTTTTGAAACCCTTGTGTTTAGGCCCCCAACTTCTCGTCGTTCTTTGCAGAACGGTCCTCCCTGCCACTTCTACACAGCGCCACACCTCCGGCGACCTTTCAAGGAGGATGGCGCCGCGCAGGGCAGGGCGGCCGTCCTCTAGAACTGACGGGGGATTCCCTGCGACGTCCTCCGTCGCAGGGACCCGCCCATGCCCTCTGCCATCAACCATGCCTCTCGTGCAAATGCACGAAAGGCATGGGTATCCCCTCCGGCCATTCTCTGGCAAAGCTGACACGTCGCCACCTCGGTTTCCTCTCCGCGCTAAGGTATTTATAAGGAGCGGCAAGGTCTGCCGACTCCTTCAAGCTTCCTCTGGCGGAGAAATACCCCACCTTTCGTCTCTTCCTCCTCCGGTCAGAGCGCCCGAAGCCTCCGGTAATCTCCTCCTCTTCCTCCTCGTCACTCTACTGCCTTACCTGCAGCAGAGTTTACTCTGCCCTGTCGTCCGCGCTAGGCCGTACCAACTGGCGCCCTCCGTCTGCCTCCTGGTCGCCGATACCGTCCTCTAGAGCATCTTCGTCCCCAGCTCCGGCAGGCACGAGCCGGGCGCTGCTCTCTTCCCCTTCGTCGAGTAAATAGGTACAGAGTTTCCTCTCTCTCTCCCTTACATTTTCCCTCTCCTAATTTACCTTTTTATTCCACCACACACGACTTCCACCTCCACCTGCTCTGTCTCTGATCACCTTCTCCGGCAAGTCCATCCCACATCCACAGACCTCCTCACCCCTCGCCAACTACCCCAGAAGCTTCCCCTTACTCCACTCAATCGATCCCCCTCTCCATTCATTGCCAATCACCGCCCAATCACCCCCCAAACAAACCCATCTTCCCGCACACAGCCTGACCTAGGGCTACCTCCACCCACGCCCTCGCGACCCGCCGACCCTTGCACTGTCTTCGCCGCACTCCGGTGAAGCTTCCCCTGTTTTCTGATGTGGCCGAGAGGCCGTCTTTCTGCTTTCAGTTCGGAGCCCCCTCGCCGCCATTGCTGAGCTGCTGCAGCTCCTTCTCTCGCAGCTCCAAGCGTTCTCCAACCCAAGCGTGAGTCCCAGGCAGCGTGGATTGCTGCTGCGAAGGAGCCCAGGCTTGCGAATTGGGTCGTAGCCTCACAGCTACCCCAATTGGCTGCAGTTCCCTCGCCTGCGAGCGCGAGATTTGGAGGTGGGACTTTAGTCCCACCTCGTAAGTGTGCAGCCAAGCGCCCACACTTAAATTGAAAAAGTGTATCGAGCTTACTGCCTTTGATACACAGGGGTCAGGTCCCTCTCACCCGCATGCAGCACGCCACGCGCTCGCTCGCCCTCGCCCACGCTCACGCCTCGCGGCTCTGAGCCAGATCCGACTACCTGACCAAAGCACTCCTCGCCCACCACCGCACGCCGGTGGGCCTGGTCCTGGGCTCACTACCCGAACCTGATTACCCGGCTCTGGGAGAGCAGTCCTAAGAGAGATTCTGAGAAAGGGAGAGACGTGGGGAAGGGTAGGGGTAGGTTTTTCACTGACCACTGTGTGTGCATGCAGGGAAGAAAGAAAGAAGAAGAAGCAAGAAAAGAAAGAAGAAGAGAGGAGAAGCAGCCGAAGCCTTAGCAGCACAAAGGAGCTGAAGAAGAAAGGAAGGAGAGGAGCTGAAGAAGAAGAGAAGAAGCCGCACTGTAGCAAACCCACAGTTAAGTCGTCTGAGCATCAAGTCAGACGACGGAAGGGCAGCGGCCAGAATAGAAAGAAGAGAAAAGAAGAGGAACTGTAAGAGAAGAAAAGAAAGAAGGAAGCAAAGAAGAGAAAGAAGAAAAAGAAGAAAAAGAAAGAAGAAGAAGAAGAAGAAGAGGAACGGCCAGAGCAGAAGAAGAAGGCTAAAGAGAACAGAAGAAGAAGAAAGAAAAGAAAAGAAAGAAGAAGAAAGGAAGACTCTGCAGGAGAAAGCAGAGAAAGAGAAGGAGATCCGCTGAAAGAAAAAGAAGGACAGAAAGAAGAGGAAGAGAGAAGAAGAAGACAAGAGAACTCTAGCTCTCTCTCTCTCTCTTATTTTTGTAACCTAATTGAGAACTTTTATACTTCTAGAATTCTAGTTGTTCCCTGAGTTTGACCTCGGGAAAACTTTTTTTATTGAGTAAAAAAATTTTGTAGTAATTTGGTAGCTGTTTTGTCATGTACTGCAACGATTGTAAACGATAATAACATAAAGATGAAACCACACTCCACCTGTGCGCGAGGGCGCAATCCAAGCACCGAGTCATGCGTAATTGTGGCCGTTGAGGTATGATCGAACGGTCGACGTTCGTCCATCACATGAAGGCACACCCAATCGTGGGCGGGAAGGACGACGTGGCATGCCTTCAGCCATCCGATGGCGATCCACACCTTGGATCCAACGGCTGAGGACACGCGGGCGCAGATTGAAGAGAGAAAGCATGCGCGCACTTAAGGACCAGCAGGTGGAGGGCTTCAATGACGCTTATGGAATGGGTTTAGCGATGTCCCAGATGTCGCTAAAGCCCTTACTTAGTTTGGAAACCCCTCTTCTCTACATAAACCTCTTCAACCACCCCATTCAAAGGCATTCAATACACACACCTTCCATACTACTCTAGCCTTCTCCTAGCTCCACCAAATACTCCATACCCGCCTTGGAGTTGTCAAGCCACCGACGGAGCCTCCCTCCACCGTCGTGGTGGCCTTGACTCCTCACACTCTCTCTTTACTTTAGTTTACATTGTACTTGTTTAAGCTTTCATCTATTGTTGTAGTTGTAAACACACTTTAATTGCATGCTATATATTGAAGAAAGTTTCATATATTGTATCTCACATTCTCTTTATGCTTGGCGTGTTTTAAACACGATCTCTAACCCTACTCTCTCTCTCTCTCACGTTTTCTCGCAAGCAAGCAAACCACTCATTCCTGTGACAACTAAAGCAACAAAATAATCCGATTTTACACTTGTGTTCGACACTTGGACTCACCAACTCCACTTCTTAAATTAAAACTGACGTCGTGAACGCATACTACAATGGCATAATTAAACAAACGCGTTTCGCGCATGTCAATTTTTGGCGCCGTTGCCAGGGAGGCAACGGATTTCTTTTGTCGCTTTTATCCTGTATTTGTATTCACATCTTCTAACTCATTTTGCTCTCTCTACTTGATTGGTTGCAGGAACTCGACGCTTGGGCGATGAAGGAGCGCGATCCAAGATAGTGGACCAAGGGTGAAGTGCTATGAAGACAGTTGTGAGTACCACTTTACCCATTGATTGTTTGCTTGCCTAAAAAAGCATACAAAAAAAATATATCTAAAATTGGCGTGGTGAATGGCTACTTGACCCACATTCCAAACCCATCACCCAACCAAAAAAAAATACACTCTAACGTTCTTGAAGAGATAATCTTTTTGGAGTGTTCTTCTTTCTCTTGAGTGGTGCTTGCGAAGCCACCATAACGTGATTTGGGCTGCATCACTCACCATAATTAAAATCGACTCACCTGGTAAAATTGCATGAACACTGGGGTGACCACACTAGAGTTATTTTTCTAGGGCCACATCATTCTAAAGGGAATTGACTTTCGCCCGTTGTGTGAAAAACCTTGTGTGCCCACTTGAACTTTGTTTGAAAACGTTACGGAACTTCAACCCTAAAAAGCATTAAAGCAAGGACAAATCATTAAAAGACACTACATCTTAAAATTCTTGCTTGAAAATCATGTTTTGTTAAGTGCACACACATGCTCAAATCAGTTAACTAAGAGGCACACACATGCTCATCACATATCCTGGGCACAAGCACTAACCTAGCCCTCATTAAAATGGAGTAGAAGTGCCCTAGGCAAGACTAGTCTAAGTCTTGAGGGTGTAATTAGGTTTGCTAGGCACTTGGCCTTCATTCCCTTTATAGAATCTGGTGTCTAGGTTGTGGGGAAGTGTCAAACGACCGCGGTTGTGGGGTTTACGAAACCGGCGGCGAAAGCCAAAGGAAGAACCTTCCCTTCAATTCCCTCGTAAACAACTTGGCCGATTAACATCGGGAAGGGTGGTTAAGTGCTTACAAATCTGATCATTCCTCTAAGGCTTCTAGGTCACCTAAGGTATACATTATAAGGACTAGATTTGTTTTCTTGTTTGTGCACACACTTCTCGCACCTATCTCTCTCCGCATCCCTCTCCATTCTTCCTTAGTGTATGCATGGGAGACGATCACTGCATCCCGAGCTATTTGTTTTAGATAGGGAAATCAGGAGGAGACTTGATTTTACACGAGAAATGGCTAAACCAAGAATTGATGAGGTCGAGGACCAACCTCCACCCAATGCTATGGCCATCATTCAGGCCCAAATCTCTGCCAACCACCAACTTCAACAACAACAAATGCAAACCATCATGCAAGCCATACACAAATTGCAAAACCCTCAAGGGCAACCCCACTGAACCCACCTAACCCACCACAACCTTCTGAAGGCCAACCTAGGCCTCTACGTGATTTTTATGATCCGTCTGCTATCCAGATCGAGCCACATCTTAGGGTCCCCAAAGGGGGAGATGATTTTGAGCTGAAACCTAATGTCTTGAGCTTAATTCAAAGCCACTTTCATGGGAGCTCAAATGAGGACCCCTTCCAACACCTTGAGGATCTAGACCAGATTGCCCAGACAGTGAAACCCAAGAACATCAGCTTAGACATTATTTGATTAAGATGTTCCCTTTCTCCCTAAAAGACAAAGCATCTCACTGGCTTAGAACCTTAGGCAGACCCATCTCCACCTGGGAGAAACTGAGGCATGCATTCTTGAAGAAATTTTTCCCTATAGGTAAAACCAATGCCCTCAGAAGAGCCATTACCACATTTACACTACAAGGTGGGGAACAATTCCATGAGGCGTGGGAAAGATTTACTGAATTATTGAGGAAATGCCCACACCATGAGGTTTTAAGGTGGCAATTGGCCTAGATCTTCTACCATGGTCTGGACAACAACCTTAGAAACTTTGTTGATGCCTCAGGTGGAGGCAACTTTTTGAACAAAGATGAGGAGAGCGTGTTCGAACTCTTTGAGTCCATAAGTGAGAATTCACTCAGCAATGCCTCCATGACCTAGTTTAATCGATCCAGTCAACCCCTTGGCGGGATCTATGAAGTGCAAGCCAATTCTAGAACGGTTGACATGGACATTATAGCCAAGAAGTTGGATCGAGTTGAGTTGGTGGACAAAAAGATTAATGAACTGCTAAACCAGACTAAAAACTCGCTACAGACCCTCTCCCTCGCAAAGGGAGCGCACAATGTAGATTTGGTGTAGCCAATGAACCAGATACACCTGGAACAACCCCTGACCATGTTCCAGGATGGGACCTTTGTTCCCTCAAATCCTGATTACTCCCTCCCCTCCCCCTCAGCACCTTCTATCTTTGAAGATGTCCAAGCCATCCAAGGTTACTCCAAACCTGACCCCTTCTCTAACACCTACAACGCCAGATGGCGTAATCACCCGAATTTCGCCTAGACGAACCAAAAATCGAACCAATTCCAGGCCCAACCCAGGCCAAACCCCCCTCCTATCAGCAAGGTCCACCAGCTAGACCACCTATAATCAGAATAGGGTGGCTCCTCCCCCACAGAACCAAATGGACACACTAATAAAAATGATGGCTAATATGAATCAGAAACATCAGGAGGAAATGGCATTAGTGAAGGGACAGTTGAGCCAGCTGTTGGATTACAAATAACAGGGGTCCCTTCCTTCTCAGCCCCAACCGAACCCGAGAAATGTGATCAACGGAGGCTCCAATTCTCAAGGGTTTCAAGCTAATCCTGGGCATGCCCACATGGTCCAGCAGGCCCCATAAACACCCCCTGGGTTTGGTGCTTCTTCTTCCTCCTCTTCTTAAGGATCTACCCCTGGTCCCAATGCCTCGACCAACACAGTTACCTTGAGAAGCGGCACTAAAACCCAAGACCCCAAATGGCCAACCCCTCCCGTGACCTCACTTCTTGAGATACCCGAGTCTGAGGATGAGCAGGAGGAACCCAAGGACATGGAGACTGACCTGATTCAAACCCAAACACCAAACCCTGAGGCCTTGGAGAAAAGGAAGAAAAAGAGAGCTAGAGTTGAAGATGAGGAGCTATTGGAGATTTTCAAACAAGTCCAGATTAATATTCCGCTCCTTGAAGCAATCAAGCATATCTTGGCTTACGCTAAGTTCTTGAAGGATGTCTGTATGCCGAAGCATAAGCCGAAAACCCAAGCACCTAGGAAGGTAGTGCTCTCAGAACAAGCTAGTTCAGTGATATTGAGTAGCCTGCCCCCCAAACGGACTGACCCAGGAGCGCCCCTGATTTCTTATAATATCGGGGACATAACATTTGATAGAGCGCTCTTCGACTTAGGTGCTTCTATCAACCTCATCCCGACGACCCTGTATCACCAGTTTGGATTTGGGGAGTTGAAACCTACACCTGTGACTATCCAATTGGCTGATAGATCTGTGAAAACCCCAAAGGGGGTAGTCGAGGATGTAATTGTTCGGGTCAAGGACTTCTACTTCCTAGTCAACTTTTTGGTCCTCGACATGGAAGTCCCTGAACAGCTACAAAACACACCCATCATTCTAGGCAGACCCTTCTTAGCTACAGCTAAGGCAAACATTGATTGCGACACAGGATGCATGGAAATCGCCTATGGAGATAAGAAGATGCAATTGGATATCTTCAGGGTGACTAAGTCTTTTGATTGTGGCTAGGTTGAGGAGCATAATCCCGTGGAACCTTTGGTTGAAGAATGCCTCACTCTTAGCTCTTCAGCAGACCATCTGACTCAACCAGTTGATGACTACCCTGAATCACCCCAACCTGTGGAGGTTGACTTGTGTAGAGCTGATTACCTTCAACAACCTCCATTCGAGGAGATTGATGTTGATCAACTCCCCCCTTTCCCCTACCCATCAAATGTTGTCCCACCTACACCCGAACTAAAGCCTTTTCCCGATAATCTCAGGTATGTCTTCTTAGGACCTGACCAGACCTTCCCTGTGATTATCAATGCCCACTTAACTAAGGATCAAGAACTTAGGTTGACTGCAACCCTCTCTGAACATCGAGCAGCCATTGGGTGGACAATTTCTGACCTAAGGGGAATTAACCCTACCTTTGCACTCACAAGATCTATTTGGAAGATAGGGCTCGACCTTCTCGCCAAATGCAAAGGCGATTGAACCCGAATATGCCAGAGGTTGTTAAAAAAGAGATAATCAAGTGGCCTGATGCAGATATCATTTTCTCGATTTCCGATAGCCCCTGGGTAAGCCCCACTCAAGTGGTACCCAAGAAAGCTGGACTCACCGTGGTCACCAATAACCAAGGCAAATCCATCCCCACCCTCACTGCTACCGCATGGCGGGTGTGCATCTACTATAGGAAGCTTAATGAGGCCACCAAGAAAGATCATTTCCCTCTGCCATTCATTGACCAGATTCTCGAATGATTGGCAGGACAGAAATATTTTTGCTTCCTAGATGGATATTCAGGATACAACCAAGTTGCTATTACACCAGAAGATCAAGAGAATACCACATTCACTTGCCCGTATGGCATGTTCGCATTCCATCGTATGTCGTTCGAGTTATGCAATGCACCTACGACCTTTCAGCGTTGCATGCTAGCCATTTTTTCAGAAATGGTGAGTGAATACCTGGAGGTCTTTATGGATGATTTCTTTGTGTTCGCGAACTCATTCGACCATTATCTTAGCAACTTGAAAAAGATCCTGAAGCGATGTATTGAGGTCAACCTAGTTTTAAGCTGGGAAAAGAGCCATTTCATAGTTCAGGAAGGGATCCTCGGTCACATCATCTCGCATAGGGGCATCAAAGTGGATAGAGCTAAGGTTGATTTAATTTTCAAACTTCCACCCCTAGCTCAGTCAAGCAAATCCAATCTTTCCTAGGACATGTTGGCTTCTATAGAAGGTTCATTAAAGATTTTTCCAAACTTTTTAAGCCCTTGACTGACCTTCTAGCCAACGATGCCCTTTTTCACATGACACCTGATTTCATCAAGGCTTACAAAACTCTTAGGGAAATAGTCTCCACTGCACCTATTTTGCAACCCCCAAACTGGTATAAGACTTTGAGATTATGTGCGATGCATCAGAGTTTGCCATCTGTGCAGTCCTAGGACAAAGAAGAGAGAAGAAGCCCGTAGTGATCTGCTACACTAGCAAAACGTTGGATGATGCTCAACGAAATTACACCGTCATAGAAGAAGAACTACTCGTTGTAGTCTTTGGATTAGAAAAGTTCCAATCATACCTTCTGGGATCCCACGTGACTGTTTACACCGACCACTCGGCTATTTGACATTTGTTGGCCAAAAAGGACGCTAAACCCAAGCTCATCCGATGGATCTTGCTTTTGCAGGAATTTGACCTAAAAATACATGACAAAGCCGAGTCCAAAAACGTCGTAGCCTATCACCTGTCCAGACTTCACCCAGACCACATTGGATCCTCATTACCTTTGACTAACACCTTCCCTGATGAACAACTTCTAGCCGTGCAAGGAAGAACACTACCAAGGTATGCAGACTTAGTCAACTATCCGGTGGTAGGACAAACTCTACATGGCTGGTGCAGATAGCAACGGGACAAGTCCTTGGCTGAAGCCAAGCACTATTTCTAGGATGATCCTATGCTGTTTAGACTCTGTGCTGACCAGATCATTAGGAGGTGTATTCTTGAAGAGGAAGTCCAAAGTGTGCTGTCCTTTTGTCATGACCAAGTCTGTGGTGGCCACTTCTCTGGGAAGTAAACGGCTGCAAAAGTTTTGCAATTCGGATTTTACTAGCCATCCGTATTCAAGGACGCACACAGTTTTGCCAAGACTTGCACTCGATGCTAGACATTAGGGACTATGACTAGAAAGGATATGATGCCCCTCCAGCCCATTCTGATTGTTGAAATTTTTGACGTTTGGGGCATCGATTTTATGGGTCCCTTCTCGCCATCCAACGGTTACGAGTACATATTAGTCTCAGTAGACTATGTCTTAAAGTGGATCAAAGCTGTAGCCACCCAAAGATGTGACCATAAGGCTGTTATGGGCTTTGTTAAGCAAAACATCTTCTCTCGGTTTAGGATACCGAAGGCCATGATCAGTGATGGTGGGAGCCACTTTATTCATGCCTAATTCTGTGCCCTACTTAGAAAATACGGGGTTACTCACTACATTGCCACCCCATATCACCTGCAAACAAATGGGCCAATTGAGGTCTCTAATAGATAGATCAAGAATATTCTACAAAAAACCATGAGACTTGATCGGAAGGATTGGTCCACATGATTGGATGATGCCCTTTGGGTATATAGGATCGCTTTTAAGACCCCATTAGGCATGTCACCTTATTGATTGGTCTTTGGCAAAGCTTGTCACCTTCCGGTCGAGTTGGAACACCAGGCATACTGGGCCGTTAAGCAGTGCAATATGGAATCCCAGTTGGTCGAAGCTCAAAGGACGCTCCAACTCTCTGAGCTAGAGGAAATCCATTAGGACGCCTATGAGAACAGTCGACTTTACAAAGAAAAGATGAAAGTCGTCCACGACAAACACATTCATAGGAAAACCTTCGAGCCCAATCAGCAAGTCTGGCTTTTTGATGCAAGACTTAAACTTTTTCCTGGGAAGCTAAGATCAAAATGTACAGGACCATATCAGGTGGTCAAACCTTATCCCAATGGGGTGGTTGAAATTGTAGATCCTAACATTGGGCAAACCTTCACTGTAAACGGCCAGAGATTTAAACATTATCTTGCCCAGGTTCCCCCAAAGGAAGTAGTCACCCTCATTAAGGGTTGACGCGGAGCTTCACCCAGCTAGAGGCAATAAACTTAGCGCTTCCTGGGAGCAACCCAGAAGATTCAGACTGATCAGGTAAATTGCGACACTCAGGTGATTTCCTTCTGTATCCCGTGCATACATTTATTTGCCAATGAGGACATTGTCCAACTTAAGCATGGGGGGTTGGTAATTCGCATTCTCTAAGTTTATATTAACAGCCCGAATTATATATATAATAAAAAAAAATTAGGAAGGAAAACTTAGGCATTAGGAGCTTGTCAACTATGGGAAATAATACGAGAAGAACCTGAAACACCTAGACTTTTCGGGCCTTCAGGCTTAATCAACCTTGGTGTCCACTAAAGTATGGATTTAACCCCGAATCCTCGCAACCTTAATTTACGTTAATCTAATCAATAAAGAAAGGTGATGAATATACGACTTATCAACCAGCCCTCCGACTTGGAGGGACTTTTAGTCTAAGCATCTGCACACATTTTTGCACTGACTCACTCCTCGGAGATTCTAATAGAAATTGAGTAGCTAATGAACCTTCTAAGGTGGTATGGTTGGTAAGTTGTCGTGGGTAACAACCCATTGGCCGATTGTCCAGAGCCCAGCCACAAGACCATTCTCTTTTATTACCTCTAGGTAAATCTTGGATCAAGAAAGCCACCTACTGAAACAACAAAAGAAAAAGTAAGAAAAAAGAGAAAAAGGGAGAAATGGAAAAAAATATATAGAAAAAGAAGAAAAAGGAAAAAATAAATAAGCCACACTTCACCGCACGAGTATGGCTGGCAAGTGGTTGTGGGTAACAGCCCATTGGCCAATTGTCCATAATCTAGCTCACTAAATGCACGAAAAAGCCCAAAACACTTAAAGAAGAAGAAGGGAAGTAGACCAATCCAGGGAGATATACACTAAAAACACCCTTGTGTTGACCCCACTCAAAATAAAAGTAGGGAGAAAGCTACCGATTGGAAAGATACACCTTTAGGCAAGCATTCTCTTTTCCGGTCACCTAGGGGCATAAAAACCCAAAGTCTATTTTAATTACCATTGAGTGAGTTTGTCACAATCTTCACACCAAGATGCTTAGCACTTAGAGTCTTTTTCAAGTTATGGGTGGGTTGGGTAGCCGTACAAAGTTACTTACACACTCTCAACTCCAAAAATCCAAAAAAATGAGAAAAGATGAAAAAGAAAAAAATATATATGTCATTGTATATATGCTTTAAAGCGAGGACTTGGGCGGTTTGCATTTTGGCAGACACATGGGTGCTGTTTAGTCTCTGTGGATTAGGCTCTTAATATATTTCCTTCCGTTGACAGGCAATATATGTCTAAGTAATCAATTCCTAATTCCAATTGAAAATAACGGCTAGGATAAACCTTTCTAGGGACTAGCAAGGGATGAGCATGGGGGTGTGATAACTCTGCATTCAATGATGATAATTCCATCAACTGTGGTTAGTTTTGGGGATATATGCGCACTAATAACATACCATGATGGGCATGGGAGCACTGCATGCATTGCAAATTAAGATTGCTTATAAATCAATGTTTAATGGCCATATGTACAAATGCATGTTGAAACAGGCCTCAGATGAGCAATCAGACTGCACGGATGGATTCAGATCGATGAATGAAGTCCAACGAACTTGAAATCACTTAAATCCGACATCAGAAGCTCCCTTGACCAGTCTAAGAAGTTTTGACCATTGATCTGATGATCAACGACCCAAAAGCAGCCACGTAGCGGCCATCAGCCGCCCTCGCCAACACCAAGCCCCCGCTTCATCACGCAAGAGCATCCTAACCCGTCCAATCCAAGAATCAGATGGCTGAGGAGCCACAAGGCCGCCCCCAACACCGTGCCCTCACCATCGTGCCAAGACTCAATGTCGGTCGTCCGATCGTCCATCGGACGACTAAGCATCCACGCAAAAACTCGACGAAGTGCAGAGGCACCGCAGTAATCAATGCCTATCCACGCATGCCTTTGACAAGCGTTCGAGACTCATCAGCCGCATCCACGCGCGCAATCAAAATTCAGCCGTTGATGCGTGGGCAGATGACGGAGATGGAGACCACGTGGCACGATTTGCTACGCCCAAACGCAGTTGCGCGCTCAACGAACATGAGGGCACGATCCAAGTGCCTGGTCACGCTTAATCATGGCCGTTGAGGCACGATCAAATGGTTGACGCTCATTCATCACACGAAGGCGCACGAAGGCACACCCAACCACTGGTGGGAAGGATGACGTGGAGCACCTTCAGCCATCCGATGGCGATCCGCACCTTGGATCCAATGACTAAGGACATGCGGGCGCAGATTGAAGAGAGAAAGCATGCGCGCTCTTAAGGACCGGCAGGTGGAGAGCTTCATCGATGCTTATGGAATGGGTTTAGCGACGTCCTGGACGTCGCTAAAGCCCTTAGTTTGGAAACCCCTCTTCTCTATATAAACCTCCTCAACCACCCCATTCAAAGGCATTCAATACATACACACCTTCCATACTACTCTAGCCTTCTCCTAGCTCCACCAAATACTCCATACCTACCTCAGAGTTGTCAAGCCATCGACGGAGCCTCCTTCCACCGCTGTGGCGGCCTTGACTCCTTCTCACACTCTCTCTTTACTTTAGTTTACATTGTACTTGTTTAAGCTTTCATCTATTATTGTAGTTGTAAACACACTTTAATTGCATGCTATATATTGATGAAAGTTTCATATATTGTAGCTCACATCCTCTTAATGCTTGACATGCTTTAAACACGATCTCTAATCCTACTCTCTCTCACTCTCACGTTTTCTCACAAGCAAGCAAACCACTCATTCCTGTGACAACTAAAGTGACAAAATAATCTGATTTTATGCTTCCTTGTGTTTTACACTTGGACTCACCAACTCCACTTCTTAAATTAAAACCGATGTCGCATACTACAATGGCATAATTAAACAAATGCGTTCCACGTGCGTTAGGATCTCATGCTATATTCTTTACTGACCACTCGACCTTGAGAAATCTCTTGGCTAAAAAGGATGCCAAACCCCAGCTCATCTGATGAATTCTTTTACTTCAAGAATTCGATCTTGAAATTAAAGACAAATCCGAGGCACAAAATGTGGTGACAGATCATCTTCGTCCGGATATTCCAATTACCGATACTTTTTTGGACAAGACTATTCTTACAACTTCAGGTGTTCAAACCCCTTGGTTTGCTAACAAGGTTAATTATTTGGCCGTTGATCAAATCCCCCAGGATTGGACCAAGCAACAATGGGATAGACTTATATCTGAGGCCAAATATTACTTTTGGGATGACCTTGAACTGTACCACATCGGCTCTGATCAGATTATTCACTGATGTGTTCCGAAGAATGAATTTCAAAGCATACTTGAGTTCTGCCATGCATCTGCGTGTGGTTGACATTTCTCCGGGAAAAAGATGGCTGCAAAAATTTTGCAATCTAGATTTTATTGGCCATCTTTATTCAAGGATGCCCAAGAATTCTCTAGGTCGTGTTCCCAATGCCAGGCACTTGGGAGCATAGCCAAGAGAGACATGATGCCTCTAAACCCTATTCTTCCCATCGAAATCTTTGACGTTTGGAGCATCGATTTCATGGGACCCTATTGACGGGCTATCGAGAGGTTTTAAAGAATAATCGTTGTAGCAAAACCTCAATAGCTCAAAAATAATTAAATTTATAAACTCAGAATCGCAAGAGTCTAAGGTCGAACATAGGGAGCAAATATGGAATTCACAACATTAATCTTAAATTGAAATGAATGAGTACAATAAATAAATGCTATAGAAGATATTCAATGAACCAAACACTCAGAAATATATTCAATAAGAACCAATGTATGATGAAGCAAAAAGGAAATAGAATAAAAAAACAATGGTGATTTGAATCACCAATTATTCTCTTTAGTTAAGCATGCATTCAATTACTCAATTCATTCCAATTAGAATTCAATTGTAAACTATAGTACTTAAATTATTCAATAGTAACCATAATCAATTTGGGTCAGTCAACAAGCATATATCATCAGACGTCTTAAGTGTCAACAAACATAAGGTTCTTCAGGGAGCCTTCTCCTTCTCTCTTCTCTTTCTCAAAGCCTTCCTTCTTTTTCAAGCACGACCCTTCTTCCTCTTCAAAGCCTCTTCTTCAAAGGCTTTCCCTCTTCACAGCACAAGGGCACATCCTCTCTTCTTCCAGCAGCTAAGTGTCGCACAGGGGCTAAGGTGGGCAGAGGAAAACCCTCCCTTGCTCTCTCACAATTCCTCCTCCTTTTCTCTCAAACCCAGAGCATATTCAGGTCAATAACCGAGTACCTGGATCTAGGTAATTGGGTCTGACTAAGGTCACCGAGAGTGGGTGATGACCGAGGAGTGCGTGAGGCAAGGTGAAGGGGACCTCACCCTGTGTTCTGAGGCAAATAGCCCAGAACACAATTTCCTAATATGTGCTATTGCCGCTTTGTTCGCACACGATGTGGGACTATCCCCACTAGTTTCCTTCTCTCACGCAACTGGGGTGATACTTTTCTAATTGGAGGTGCTGCTGGCGCAGAGGTCTTCAATTGGCGCTATAGTTGGGTATGAGGGCGTAATCCGTAGCTCCTGAATGTGGTAGCGAGGTTGAAGATACTTGGAGTGCAGCAGATGTTCTCGAGGATGATGGCGGCGTTGGTCGTCGGAGGATGAAGACCTAAAACTTAAAATATGGGCTGAGACCCTGTTAAAAAGCTAAAAGGCTTCGTCGGAAGATGGCGAAGGTGGTAGTGGTGATTTCGTGGTGAATTAGGGTGTGTGGTGGCAGGATGGAGGCGGAAGAGGTGAACAGCGAGGGGTGTGTTCAGTGGGTGATTTTGATGGAAGAATCGTGGAATTGAGTGAGGGGTTTTGTGCGGTGAGGTGAGGCAGAGCTTTTGGAGGTGGAGCAGTGGCATTTGGTGGTGTATGGCATCGGGGAGGCCACACCGGAAGTACACCGAACGTGGAGAAGACGGAGATGGAATGGGCAAGTTAGCAATTGATTTAAGAGGTAGAGGGGTTAAGGAAATTAAGGAGACGAAGAGGGGGAGGATAAAGCCTAATTAGCGGATGAAAGGGGAGGGATGGCGCCAGCTGTGATTGGCTGACGTCGTGGAAGAGTACCCCTGGTGAAAGGAAGGTGAGGAAGAAGAGGGTCTAGAGGGCTTCTGCCGGTGTCATGAGAGGCGAAGGAAGGTGAGGAAAGCAGTCCCGTTGCTTATGGTATGTGGCAGTGGGCGAGGAAGTCGAGGGAGAAGGTGTCGTCCGAGCTGGTCGAAGGAGGCCGGAGGGAGAGGTTTTTGGAGAAGTGCAGCCAAACCAAGCTAATTTGGAGCGGTTGTGCATAAGGAAGCTTTATAGAGCTTCAAGGCAAGCTCTAGAACAGGAAACACGCCTTTCATGGCTTGGGATTGAAGGAATAGGTCCCATGAATCTTTTGTGTTCACACGAGCAATCAACAAGGAGTTGGGACTTAAAATTGAGCCCAGATGATTCCCCTAGGTGTGAACATCAATCCTACCAATTTTGGTGGGATTTGATGAGGATTCAAGTAGGTTTAAGAGTGGTTAAAGGTCGCCTAGAGGTCAATTGACCTCTAATGGTGGTAGGGACCTTCGTGCGAAGAAGATAACAAGTTAGGGGGATCTTCGCAAGGATTTTGAAAGCTGAGGGGCTAATTGAGAGAGAAAGAGTCTAAATGGACTAAAGTGAAAACTAGGTTAAGATGATCTTTAATTAAGCACAAATTTTAGTACAAACCTAATTTGGATCCAAGGAATCTGATGGTTAAGTAGGATTTGAGTTTTGACTAATTTTGACTAGTTAATTTGCGAAGAAACCCAAATTAGGGAAGAACTATGTATGTGACTCTGTTTAAGGTCAAAATGAGTTCCAATTGTCAAATCAAGTATACCAAACCTCATGGA
Organism: Thalassia testudinum; assembly: GCA_037157565.1. Classification (NCBI taxonomy): domain Eukaryota; kingdom Viridiplantae; phylum Streptophyta; class Magnoliopsida; order Alismatales; family Hydrocharitaceae; genus Thalassia; species Thalassia testudinum. The sequence continues at coordinate 144,516,589 of JAZHRO010000036.1, forward strand.
ATATTTTTATATGAATTTTAGAAGGTTTATATGGATTTTATTCTGACCAAAACCTCTGTTATTTAAGCAGGTTTGAAATTTGGATTTCAGGTTATGAATCAATTCTCGAAATGCGCGAAAATCCATTTATTTCTGTGTGGACCCTCTTATTAGACTTTAATGCTTATTAGACCTTATATTAACCATTGGAAAACCCCGTGATTATTCTACATTTATGAAATGCTGTTAAAATTGTATAATTAGCCCCGATTTAATGTATTCTTCTCAGAAAAGATATTCAATGAATTACGACTCTCCGGTGATTATTGATGATAATGTCATCATCAGCCATATCTAGCTTTAATTAGTCATAATTAATAGATAAATGCTCCTACATAACCACCAGAAGATCATAATTCATTGCATATCCATTCTGAGGGAAATGCATTAAAATAGGGGTAAATCTGCAGTTTTAGCAGAATATCCTAAATGCAGAGCAATCATAGGGTCTCTCTAGGGTTAAATAAAGGTCAAATGATCATAAATGTCTAATAAGTGGATACATGCAGACAGAAATGGGTCTTTACATGTTTTGTGAATTAATGGACATTTGAAACCCTAAAAACAGACCTGCTTAATTCAATGAGGTTCTAACCAGGATAAAATTCACCTAAACTTTATAAAAATCATATAAAAGTATTCCCTAAGGTTTCGTACCTTTGATTTGACCATTGGAACCCATTCTCACCTAAAATAGAGCCTCCAAACATATAGTTACCCTAATTTGGGTTTTTGCAAATTATGCAGTCAAACTTGGTCAAAACCTAAATCCAAATTCTTCATTAGATTCCTTGGGTCAAAATTAAATTTATACCAAAATTTGGATCCAATTTGAGATCATCTTGACCGAGTTTACAATTTGATCCAATATGATTCTTTTCTCTCACACGCATGCCCCTAACTTTTAACTTCTTTGCAAATAACCCCCTAACTTTGTCATCATCTTCACACAAAAGTCCCTGCCGCCATTGAGGTCAAGCCCAACCTCCAATCAACCTTGATTGACCTGAATCCTACTCTAATGGCAATCAAATCCCACCAAAATTGGTGGGATTGATGTTTACACGAAGATGAATCATTTGAGATCATTGTGGAGTCCCAAGTCTCCATAGATTGCTCGTGCAAACGCACGAGAATCATGGGTTCTTTTCCTTCAAGCCCAAGCCATGGAATCCTTCTTTCCTGATCCAGAGCTCTCCCTGAAGCTCTATAAAGCCAGGTCGTGCACAACCTCACCTCCTTAGCTCGTTTTTGGCCGATTCCCCATCGTCTTCTCTTCTATTTGATTGAAAGCTCTGCTAGCTCCAGTGAGCCCCTCCGTTCCCCTTCCTCGTCCGTCGTCATGGACAATAGCCGACGGATTCTTCTTTATCTCACTCATCCCCGTCTCGCAATACTTGCTAGCGCCCTTCCAGACCTCCTTCCTCGTCATCCCCCACCGAAGAGTTCTCCTTCCACGGCATCGGCCATACCACAACCGGCATCATTCTCCCCTTTCATCCAATTAGGTTAGTGTAGTTAGGTCCCTTTAGAGTTCTAGGTTAGTTTTCCTATCCAAAAAACACCCCATGACGCCGCCGCCATCCACCTTCGTCCTTCACTCCGGCCGCCCTCCGGCGAGGTCATCCACACGCTACACAAGTCTACCCACCTCGCCAACACCTCCACAACTCCTGCCAGCTCACGCCCATCAAAACCCCTCTACCTATTCGCTACTCCACCCACCCAAAAGCTCCACCGAACAACCCACCTTCGCACGATCATCCCCGACTTCGTCTTGCCACCACACACCTCCATACACCACATAACCACCGCCACTACATTCGCCAACATCCGGCGAACCTTCTGAGCAAGTTTAATGTGGCCAAAAGGCCTTATTTGTGTTTTCAGGTACAGGTTGAAGCCACCATTACTGAAGCTTCTTTGAAGAGCCCCAAAGTGTGTTCTTGCGACCTCGCTCCCAGGTGCTAACTCTAGGTGACCCGAAATCACCTATAAGGATCATCTCCAGGTGGTCAATTGGGAGCTTTGACTGCTCCCCAGATGCCAATTGACACCACCTACTGCTGTTGCTGCACGCGAAGAAGGAAGGCCAATTCAGTCCCACATCGTGGGATTTTGAGGCACCGAAGCTGCATAAGTTGTTTTTGTGTTCTGGACTTATCGCCTCAAACACTGAAGGTAAGGTCCCCTTCACACTCGCACTCACAATTCGCTTAACCCAAGCCCTCACTCCTCAGCTGCAACCCCATGCCTGCAGCCTTAGATCCGGTTACGCAAACCCGAATACCCGATTAAATCGGATATCAAATAGAAAGGAGAGGAGGAAAGAGAAAGAGCAGGGGAGGGGTGGGTTTTGCTCCTCTGTGCGTTGGCCGACACTTAGCCGTGAGAGAAGACCCCTGTGTTCTCTGAAGAAAGAAGAGGAGAAGACTCAGAAGAAGCTAAGAAGGGCAGAAGGAGAGAAGAGAAGGCTCTAGAGGGCTCGTGCAAAAAGAAGAAGAAAAGAAGGAAAGGAGCTAAAGGCAAAAGAGAAGAGAAAAGCTAAAGAAGAAAGGCAGAAGAAGAGAAGAAGAAAGCAATGTAGCAAGCAACATTTAAGTCATCTGATTTGATATCCAGACGTCTGATCACTACTCATTTATTTAACATAATTGAGTAGTTGATATATATGTGCTTAGACTAATAGTTGGATCTAAATCACCATTATTTTGTCTTATATCTTTTTATCCTCTTTAACTCTTGAAATACATTGAGCATCATTGAATATCTAATGTGACAGATTAATATTCATTGAATATCATTATTGTGCTTATTTCTGTGCTCATTTATATAAAGATTGGCGCGTGAATTCCATATTTGCTCCCTATGTTCGACCTCAGACTTTATTTAAATATTTGAGTTATAAATATTATTTGTTGAGAGTTCTATTTAGGAGATTTGACTACAACGAGACACACTTAATTCCCCTATGTAGGACCCCCTCCAACAATTATGTAGGAGCATTTGGCAATTAATCCTAGTTAATAAAAGCTAGTTATGGCCCATGATGATATTATCATCAGACCCTTCCTCCCTTCATTTGGACACCAGTATATTCTCGTAGTTGTTGACTATGTGTCCAAGTGGATTGAGGCTATCCCTGTCCGAACCAATGACCATAAGGTGGTTATCGATTTTGTCAAGAAGAATATCTTTCGTCGATTCGGGATTCCAAGGGCCATCATCAGCAATGATGGTACTCACTTCACCAATGCCCAGTTCCACAATTTACTAGTGAAATACAGGGTGAATCACAGAATTTTCACAACTTACCACCCCCAGACGAATGGACAGGCTAAGATCTCCAATCGGGAGATCAAGAGCATCCTGCAAAAGACAGTTAGGCCTAATAGAAAAGACCGAACTCAAAAGCTTGATGACGCTCTTTGGGCCTATCGTACGGTGTACATGACGTGTATCGGCTTGTCACTATTTCGTCTGGTGTATGGAAAGGTGTGTCATTTACCTGTTGAGATTGAACATAGGGCATTTTGGGGAATCAAGAAATGCAACTTTAATTTAAGTTTAGCCGGAAAGATCAGGAAACTCCAACTATCTAAGTTGGAGGAGCTTAGAAATGATGCATACAAGAATGCTAAGATCTATAAGGTTAAGACCAAAGCTCTTCATGACCAGCTGATTTCCCGCAAGAACTTTGAACTCAACCAGAAGGTCTGGCTCTTTGATTCTCAACTTAAGCTTTCCTGGCAAGCTTAGGTCAAAGTGGAATGGCTCGTTCATCATTGATCAGATATTTCCAAATTATGCTGTTGAGATTTCTGACCCAAAGACAGGTAATTCTTTTATGGTCAACAGACAACATCTAAAACCTTATATTGACTGCGTCATTCCAGAACACATCTCAGACAAGGTTACTTTAACCTTAATCTGACTTTCTTTGGCTGGACCCCGTCTAGCTGATGGCACTAAGCTCAGCACTTGTACAGTCTAACTTAGAGCTGACCAAAGCATCATGGAATACAAGTGATTTTTTTCCATTCTGCCCTTTTATCATGCCTTTTATTTTCAATGATATTGCATGAGTTAGGCATGGGGGGTGGATTCATTTTTTGAATCATATTATCAGCTTTGTAGATTTCTTGTAAATTTTCCTTATTTTTCATTTCTATTAAAAAAAATGAATTAGGGAAAGAAAACTTGGGCTTTAGAAACTTTCAACCTTAGGAAATAATATAGTAGGATCTGAACACTTAAACCCTTCAGGTCTGTGGGCTTAATCAGTTTGGGTGTCCACTAAAATGTAGACTTGTTTCTGGAGTCCTTGCCATTTGAAAATTCATTTCAAATTGGTTAGATAAGTTGGAGTGATAAGTACACGACTTATCAACCCGTCCTCTGATTTGAGAGGACTTTAAGTCTAAGCATCTACACATTCTTTGCACTAACTCACTTTTTGGTAGTTTTAATGGAAATTGGGTAGCTAATGAACCTTCTAAAGTAGTATGGCTGGCAAGTTACCGTGGGTAGCCCATTGGTCGATTGTTCAAAGCCCAGTCACACGACCATTCTCTTATTGCTGCCTTTAAGTAAATCTTAGATCAGGGAAGCCACCTAGTTTAAAAAAAGAAAAGAAAAGGAAAAGAAAAGTATCCAAAAAGAGAAAAAGAAAAGGCATAGAAAAGAAGAAAAGAAGAAAGAAATAAGCCACACTTCACCGCACGAGTATGGCTGGCAAGTTATCGGTGGTAACAACTCATCGGCCGGTCGTCCAGAGCCCAGCTCACAAAAATGCACGTTTAATTCCAAACACTTAAGAAGAAGCGAAGAAGTAGAATAAGCCAGGGAGATATACATTAGGTTTGCCGTTGTGTTGACCCCATAAAAATAAAAGTAGGGAGAAAGCTACCGGTCGTATAGATACACCTTTAGGCAAAATTCCTTTTCAAGGTCACCTAGGAGCGTAGAAACGTGAAGTCTGTTCTAATCGCCGATTAGTGAGTCTATCACATTTCACATATAAAGATGCTTAATACTTAGAGTTCTCTTCGAGCCTTGGGTGGGTTGGGTAGCCATAGAAAATTGCCTTAAAATCCTAAACTTAAAAATCCAAAAAAATTGGAAAAGAAGAAAAAAAATGCTTCTGCTTTTGAATAAAGCGAGGGCTTGGGCGGTCTGCATTTTGGCAAACACCCAGGCGCTGTTGTGTCTTTGTAGTTAAGGTCCTTAGTAATTTGATCCTAGTGTTAAAAAATAACTTTTGCCCAAGTAATCTGATCCCAATTCTGTTTATAAATAACATATAGTTTTGCTAGGAACTAGGAAAAGATAAGCATGGTAGTGTGATGTGTATACATCTAAGTAGCCTAAAATGTCTATTTATGTATATTCTTAGTGTCATAGAAACATCATGCATTGTAAATATTACATAACATGCATCATCATACATTTAGGTCAATTTGTACAAATTGTAGAGTAATTTACCTTTTTTTGTGGCTAGGGATAGGGCAACATTTATCGAGGCCTCGGATTGAAGATCCAACCGTACGGATCTGATTAGGGCGACGATCGGAGTTCAACGACTCCGAGATTGCCCTGATCAGACCTCTGTAGCATCAGATGTAATTTAAGAAAGGTTAGAGGTTAAGGGCCAAGGTGGTGTAAATCCAAACTTCAGACGACAAATCCAACTGCACAGATGGGTTCGAATCGACGATCGCAGCCCAACAGCATGAAAATCAGTCTAATCCGACATCTGTGGCATCATCTACAAGTTAGAGAAGATGGATAGCTAGGATGGCACCATGTGGCTCCATCCCAACCACCCACGCCACTGCAGCCATCACAGCAACCCTCTTTCTTCACAAAGATCAGATTAATCTCCACCGTCGGATCATCATCCAACGGTGGAGAGTGTTGGAGGGTTAAATCACAAATGCGACAAAAGAGAGGCCTTAGTGCAGTGGATAACGCGTTATGCATGTAGAGGTCATGCGTTCGAGTCTTCTGCGGTGCGCTCCGTCCTCATGCGTGAGGGCTCGATTGAGCCATTCGATCTTGAGTGAACAGCGGAGATGCAAGCCATGTCGTGCATAACGTGGACGTGTGATCAGACGCATGAGGAAGACACGCGATCCTATGCACTTTAGTGCGTGCTCTCAAGCTTAATCAGCGCACGATCTTAGCCATCCATCAGCGATCGAACAACTGAGGAGATGCGAGCACACGGTATGCATGAAGAAGAAGAAGCAGCGCTTGTGGCTTTTAAGCCGTTCGATCTCTTGATCGGACGGCTAATGGCGACGGGGTGCGATCGTGTGCTTAATGCCTGAAGGGGGAGAAACAGGTGACGTGGCTGCTTCTGAGACGTCAGATGCGGAGTGAGCGGCAGGGATGAGGCACACGGCTACAGCGACGTGCATTTATAGTGATGCACGTATCTGTCACTAAAGGCAGCAGAGTTTAATGTTGAAAATTAAAATGCCTCTTTTGCCCCTATGTATGCAACTATATAAAGGCCTTACGCCCTCCACATTTTCTTCATCCCTTCCATCATCTCTCTCCCTCTCTAAGAGCTAAGAACTCAAGTTCTAAAGCTCTCTCTAGTGCTCCCAAGCTACGGAAAGCTCCGCTAGAGTTAAAACAAAATTTTCCACCTCTCATCCCCTTCGTGGAGCTCTCGCCAGCTGTCTTCTCGCCCTCGTTCTGGAAGTGGATCCCACGATGCCAACGCCTTGCCTCACCCCCGGTTCTTCCCGATCAGTCCTTTGTCATTTGTCTTTGCTCTCCTTCTAGGTGACGTCCGTATGGCTCGTCCTCCAAGCAGCTGTCGATGAGGGTAACTTCTCTCCCCCTTCTCTTTATTGCTTTCTATATTAGATATCCTGCTTTCTAGTTGTAGTTGTAATAACATTATTTTGAGTATAAAAGTTGTTTCTCTCTCTCTATATATATATATCTTTAGTTGTAGTGTTTATATTACAAATAGAATAGTAATCATTGTGAATGTCTCGTTTATAAAAAAAATTACAAAAAAATTATAATTGCAAATTTCAAATCGACGTAGCCACTCCATGTTCGACCCAGGACTCATTCTAAGTTTCGGTTAAAACTTATTTGATTGACAGATTTTCTTGCGAATCGCACTATGATGGGTTTTCTAAACTCAAATCTTTTCGCAATGAAATTCGCTACATCATTGCCCAATCCTTGAGCTTTGCCTTAACCTTCTTTAGTTTATGTATACATCAATAGCTTGGGTTCCCCTCAACATTGACTTTCCATACCTCCTGCACCATTTGCAAAAAACCTTTATGCTCCATCTAGTGGTTATACAAGCGAAATGGTCTTTTCTTCTCATTATTTTCGATGTTGGAGATTCTCAATAATGCATGGTCGCTCCTCTCCACTAGGACATATTGGGGCTGCACCAATGGAAATCTCTCGAACCATGCCTCATTTGCAATGGCCCTATCAAGGCGACACACGATGCACCCCTCACCCATGGATTGGTTAAACCACAAGAAAAGTGATCCCACCGCCAATAAGTCCTCCAAGCCACAATCCATCAAGCAAGTGTTGAAGTCATCCATATTCAACCCAGAGGGTTGGTAGCCCCCATACTTCTTTGATGCCACACAAACAACGTTGAAATCCCCTATCACAACTCAGAGTGCATTCATGTTTACCACTTGCCCCCGTAAGTGTGACCCAATGTCCCTCCTTTCCTCTACCACATTCCATGCATACACATAGGAGATGTATAACAAGCATCCCCCCTGTTGGTCGCAAATATTGTTAACACCTAATTAGTAGCACAACGGGTGTCCACCGTCTAGTGATCCCCTAGCCACAGGACAACCACCCTTGCATACGTGGCAAGCTCCACGTTCAAAGCACATCCCCAACCCCAAGTAACGAGTGAAGAAAATCTTTCCAACTCTCCTTCCGCACCCTTGTTTCAAGTAGTCTGACAATCTCTGCCTTCATATCACATAGGAGTTTCATAACCCCCCTACTCTTCTCGGGGTCGCATAGTCCCCGAGAGTTTCATCCCAATATCATCATTGGTTGTAACCACAGCGGGTATGCCCTTGTGTCGTCGACTCCCTAGAACTAGTATTCTAATTCTTTTTGGCATTGGCATTGGTCTCCTACCTATCATCCTCGTCTTTGACCTTCGACTTCTTAGCTCAATCCCCCTCACCCTTGCTACAAGCTGGCTGTTTCCCCTTGCCTTTTTCCTTCTCCTTAGTTTTGTCATTTTCCTTCCCCATCCCTTTCACCTCTTTCTTCTTCCCGACTACATGAACCCAACCATTAGTTTCCTTAGCGAGAAGTTCATCCAACTTAAGGGGAATGGAAATTTCCCCTTCATCAATGTCTTTATCAAGGCCCATGGTCCCTACCTCCTCAACATTCACCACTCCCCCACTATTGTCCAAAGCAGGCTTGCTTAGGTTTGGTATTCATGAATCTACCTTGATGCACCCTTTGCCTCGAAAGATGAAGTATTGGTACGGCTCCCCGAGTCACCCATCATGCATGGCTATTACATCCCTTCTCAAATGATGCTTTTCCTTCATCACCACTCGACTGCGATGATTCGCCTCTATGATAGGTCTCGCTTCGATTGAGTCCTCCTCCAATGTCAACCCCAACCACCCCAGTCGTTAGGGTCATGCAGATTCGATCCTCATGTCCAAAGAGACCATAGTTGCTACATCGATGTTAGCATGCTTTCGTCGAGTTTAAAATATGTGTGTAGTATAATGACTAAAGCGATGAATAACACTTAAATTTGTAATCTCAAATTGTGAGTCCGAGGTCGTCTTAGAGAGCAAATTATCAAAGTTTAAACCACTAATCAGACATATATGAATTGAATATAAAATGAGCACAATAATTTGATACAAGAGGAGATAGAATCTGCAATGAATATCAATCTCAATAGATAAAAAAAATGAATTCTCAATCTCCAAAAATAAAGTATAAGGGCAAAATTTTGGTTTTTCTTCAACTAAACCCAAGGCCCTTAACACTTAGCCTTTTTCATTCCCATTAGACATTCAATACTTAGCCATTAGACATTTTAAAGTAAGCACAATATTTGGCCAAAGCCAATCATATAGCAAGCCCAAAACCCGATCCAGAGCTTGACCCAAATAACCCCAAAATCGGCCCAGGCTCACTCCCAGGTGCACATCCACATGTGTGTAGGTGGATGTGCGTGCGTATGGTGGTGGATAAGTGTGGACCCAACACCCTGCTTCTTGGGCAAGCAGTGGGGGGGGGGGGCATGGTCCCTAATAGGTGCGATTCTAGCCACCTCAACGAACGAGGTGGGACTATCAGAGTCCCCTTCTCCTTCTCATTTCTTCTTCTTCTTCGCGTGACGTTTGGCTGCTAATCAAAGGATCAATTGACCATGAATTAACCGTGGATGGCCAATCCAATGGTCATGTGTTGTTCCTTGGTTGATTTCGCACGGAGAAAAGCTGCTGCGTTGCCAATGGTTGATCGAAGAGGAAGCTCTACATTGGAGAAGGCAACCCAAATCTAGTCACACCTACATGCATGCAACATGGGTCCTTGACCCCAATTAAAACCACCAAAACCTCCGACGCTACTTGCCGAAGCAAAGCCCTGACAACATTGTGTGTGATGGTGCATGTGCATGGCCATTAGTGAATCTTCGAAGAATCTCCACCGGTGGCAATGATGGAGGGCATAGGTGTTGGTGTTGTGTTAAATTGACTTGGACAAAATGTTTGTGGAGTTGAGATCCTTTTGCCCAAATCAATTTAGTCAGAGGAAGGAGAGGGAGGTGAGACGATGAGGGTGGTGGTAAGAACGGTGGTCAGCATCGAAGGAGTGGATGAATGGAGCCCAAGAGCTCTCTAAACCTAATTGAGGATAGGAGTAAAAGCCCTAGATTAATTGCTATAATAGGCGACAGGGAGGGGGTCTCCGATGTGGCCGTCGTCGAGGAAGAAGGGAAAGGTTGATTGGAGGTGAAGGAGGAGGAGGAGCCCAAGCTTCTTGGGAAGCTCCTTAGATGCACGAGGAAGCAAAGCCCTCTGCCTATTGTACATGGTAGAGGGCGAGGAAGGGGGAAGAGGAAGATCCAAGGTGCGGTGAAGGTCGACTGTTGTGGAAGAAGAGAGGGAATTTGGCCAATTCGTGCACCCCCATGCGTATAGGATCATGCCAAAGCTTATATAGAGGAGGTTCATGCCCTCAATTACTTAAAATACGCATGAATTCTGTGAGGATTTGGCAACTCACAATCCATGATTTTCAAGCTTGATTGGAGGTCAAAGACTCCAAATTAGAGCTTGGAACTTGGTTCAATAAGTAGGGTATCATATCATGACCAATCCCTCCAAATTTGGAGGGATTTGGATGAGATTTGAGGAAGATTTCCTCACTTGAAGATTTCGAAGTTGGGTTTGTGTTCCTGTTGCACCTTCCGCTTTTAACCTAAAGAATAATAGGAAGGACCTTCTTGTGAGAAAGTCCAAACATAAGGGGTTGGTTGTAAGAGAAATTAGAAAATTAGGGTTGTTTATGCAATAAATAGAGATGTTTGGGCTAAAATGCAAACTGAGTCAAGATGAACTCCGATTGGGCTCAAAATTTGCAGTGAACCTAATTTGGACTTAAGGAATCTAATGGTGACCTCAGATTTGAGTTTTGATGTAGTTTTCTTGGGTAATTTGCATTGAAGCCCAAAATAAAGCAAATTCCCACCTAAGTCTTTGTTTTTTGTCAAAATGGGTTCCTTTGGTGAAAGCGAAGGTTCCAAACCTCGTAGAATATTTTTCAATAATTTTTAGGATGTTTATATTGCATTTATTTCTACCAGAACCCATTTAATTAAAGTGAGGCTGTAATTAGGGTTTTTATTATTAACTTGATCCTTAAATCACAGAAAACCCTGATTTGATCAATGCTAGTCCACTTCTTGAGAATTTAAGTTCATTTGACCTTAAATTAGACTTTGATTAACTCATTAGTTAATCTACATTTGTGATTGGGTGTTAAAATAGCATAATTAACTTAATTTCTCTTCTTCTCAGACTTGCCTTAGAATTGAATTTCAACCCTCAAATGGGCATTAAGGAGCATTTATCATTGAAATTAGGATAAATTAAGGTAGTTATGACTAATGATGGTGTTACCATCAATCAAAGAGGAAGCCACTTGTACTTAATCATGACCCATTCCCTCTTTCCATGGAGGACTCACAGGTATAGTCGTGGGAGGATCACTGTCTGCTCCAATCTCCATGGAACACCTCGCAAACTTGATCCTCCTATCGAGATCCATGTCGCAGTCGCAGTAAAGAGGTTTACCAACCTTGTTGAGGATCTTACTCGTCACCCTCCCAGATCTGTACTTTAAGGCAAGATCCATCAATCTTACCCATACCAAAATGGAGGATAGATCTTCCCTCACCAGCTTGACGTGCGGACTCCACCTCTACGTGACAACATAATCTCCATTCATGAACCACGGCCTACTCTCAATCACCGTAATGCAATCCTCCTCCAAGGAGAAGGATATATGATAAAAGCCATTATCCAGAGAATGAAGATCGTACCTTCCTTTGGGCTTCCACACAAGCTTCACGAATCTATCCATAGCTCCAAAATGTGGTTGCTTCCCTAGGGAGTAAGCTACGACCACGTTCGCCCACCTCCTAGAAGCCTCTTCAATCTCCTCTTCTTTGATGATGATGTCTTCCCTGTTCGATTGAATGAACTCTAGCGCTGAGTCGGTGCCAGCAGCACCCTCAAAGGCAATGTTCGCCAAGTCCTCACCTGCGTTCCCTTATGATAGCCATAGCTCATCCCTTCTCCAACACTCCCCATACCACTCCTTTGATTCATTAAAATGGTTTCATAGACTTTGTCCTTCGGAGTTTGGACCCTTTTTCTTTCTTTCTCTATTATATTTCTCCCTCTTCCCTTTTTCTCTCCTCTTCAATGCATGCCACCTCAACACTTCATCATTGACTCGAGGAGAATGCAGCATGACCCCTTCCCGCATGAAAGGAACAAGTTCTCACATCCCATGTAGGGGCCCACCTGCAAGGATCATCTTCCTTCTCTCCCCATTATTTTAGATTACAAAATATATTATGTCGGGATGGGGAATCAAACCCAAGATCATTCTCTTGGGAGCTTAGTTTCCTAACTAATAAACTATTAGTTTCTTTGATCTCTCATTTTGCATTAAATGTATTTATTTTAATTATGTGCCTAATACAAGTATTTTATTTATTTATTTATAAATGGGACTGTTACCTACTTAGATAGTCTTGTAAGCCTCCTTAATAAAGTAGACACGTAGCTAACCATAAAGGTGGATTGGAGATTAATAGGTTCATAAACTAAGATGTTTCAAATAGCCTTTTCAAGATCACACCTTGTTGAATCAAAATTAGATTTCAAAATATGTGTAAAACTTAATCAACACTTAATTCAAAAACTGAGTTGGTGATTTGAATCAATAAAACCCAGAATTCATCACTCACAACCTTTGGACTTAACAAGGAATCAAAATCATGGCACGTATCCTATGAGTACCAATACTTAAGGATATAGACCAATACACATAGCTTATAGGTTGGATTTTCGATGGACTCAAAAATGCAACCTGTAGGGGTCATGCACCTATACTTAAGGTTAAGTACCAGTGCTTGGTGCCCATGGGTTCTAGGCAAGTTTACCTTGGATCAAAATTTGTGTGCTACTTGGATTGGCATAGCTCTTTATGAGCACAAGAGGGCAATTGGGGCAAGTTTGCCTTCCTAAAATAGCTTGATTGGATTGTTCATTTGGTCGTAATTAACCTCCAAGAGCTAGTAGCCAAACTAATTGACCTCTAAGCCTATAAATAAGGCTTCCCAGCACCTATTACAACTTTACCACCAATTGAAAAAAAAATTCAACTTATCTCAAGAAAATATTTCTATGGTCTAAAAAGCTCTTGTATTTGTCTACACACCCACTCTATGCTTAAATCATCTCTTGTGTGCATCTTTAATATTCCTTAGGCTTCCAATTGGTAATCTAACTACATATTTTTATTAGGGAGACCTAGGATCAAGTTGTAAGCTATTTGTGATCTTGCTTAACCATGCACTTTTATTTTATTTTTTTCCTTCTTGAACTATTGTACTAGATTGAGCTAACCAATTAATTATCTAAGTTTTTTTTCAATGGACTTTAATTCTCTTAAGAAGAGAGAACCGAGGTTGAAAAATCCTAACTTGGAAGATTTTGATATTGGAGTACTCGAAGATTGGGGAATCACTTTATATTGTGTATTCTTTTGTGGTTTATTTTTGCCTCTATCTTTTTATTGTTCATTATTTTTAGATACCACACTATTCAACTATCATTTAATTTGTGCTTGTAACCTATAGGTATTTATCATATCGTAGTAATTAAATGAATGGTTAATAGAATGCAACTATTTAGCAAGGTATATCCTCCTATATGGTTAGTTTGAACCCTAAAATAAGGACTATGACCCATGGAGGATAGAGCCTTATGTTAAAGAAAGACACTAGACAAGAACTCGTAACTCGATGAGAAGCCATATGAAGATATCTAAGTTGATGACAAAGCAAGAGTGTTTGGATTGGTTAAAGTAGGTTTAGACTAGTAAAGAAGGGAACTGTAGGCACAGTGATGTAAGAAAGTCTAGTAATAAACTAAATTAGATTTTTAACCTGAACCTAATGATAGGCACATTTACTCCTCATTGTTCTCTATAGAGAAATACAACCCATACATTACGGAACAACATTAAGAACAATGAAGTTAATCAAGTAATGGTTTAATAGGTTTTATTTTCCACAATATTTATTTTTCCTACCTTCTTATGCATTTATTTGTAAGAGGTAGTTTCAACAACCTAGATCAAAAAGGGGTCATGTGACTAATTATCCCTAGCATAAGGGTTGTGTAACATATGTTGGTACATATGCATTATGATAATTGATTTTAATGATAATAAAATATTTATTATTTGACGTTTGCATTTGAGATTAAAATTTTAGATTAAAATGCAAATGGAAGCAAGTGTGAAGGAGCTCAAGCTCAATTCCATAGAGAAATGGAGGAGTTTGATGGCTAGAAGAAAAGCATCAAGGAGCATGATGAAGGAGCAAAAGAAGAAGAGTTAAAGCTTGAAGATGCATAGAAGAAAAAAGAATATGATAGAATATTTTGTTCATATGTCATGTATTTTTATTTACTCTTTATTTCCTTAGATTCATGTTGAAGAGCCCAAAATATAACTACCTAGGTTGTAGACACATTCACCTATCCTTAGAACACTTAGGCAAATCTTAGAATTGATTTAGAAAACTAAAATAGTAAACATACCTCTGTATCATATGTCCAACACTATTATCAGACGACTGATAATCATCTTTAAGTCATCCAATGCTCAAACCAGACGTCCAATAAAACACAGGTTGGAAAACCTAAGTCTGTAATATTAATATTTAGATGTCCATATCCTCGTCCAGATGTCCATACTCATATCCAGACGTCTGAAGACCTTCTCAAAAGTCCTATAAAGGACCGTTAGACCCAATTTACCTTATGTCAGAACACAATCCTCTTGAGACCCGTTAGAAATATTTTATTAATATTTTCAGACGTCTAGAGCCCTCTCCAAACATAATAAAGACACGTTGGGAGCCTTTTGACTCAAATCTTGATTTGTCAGAACATCCTTATCATTAGATTCTTGGGAAATCTATTCTCCGAGGTTACTCCTTGTTATCAAACGTCCAATAGGTTCTCTAGACGCCTGTAGGATCTTTGATGATTAGATAGTAGATCCCTATTTGGATCTGATTATTTCCAGGAGCCAAACATTCCTTTATTAGATGTCCAATAATAGCTCTAAATGTCTTATATGTATTTATTTGACGTATGATTCTTAAACACAAGATTCCTGTTTGGATCTGATCAATTCTAGGAAATCCACCCTTTAGAATTAGACGTCCAAAAATTATGTTAGACATCCAATATACCCTTATCAAATGTCTGACCAAAATATCAGTTGTTTGATCTAGCTGTCAGAACTAATTATTGCCTAATTTGATTTGGATTTCAACCCAATCTCTTGAGATATGCCTCTAATGACTACAAGGCCTCTTCCAAGCCTTCTTGAACATTCTTATGATGTCTATGAAAAGATAGGAACCTTTCCTTTATAATATACAACAATATATAATACTTTCTACCATTTTTAGTGATTGAAAGGAGAATTCAACTACAAGAAATTAGTTCTTGCTCTCAACCCATTGCACTCTACGTCCAAGAGCACCGAATTGCTGCACTATCCATACCAATCTGCTTCTACCATAGGAAGTATTCACTGCCTATAGAAGCTTAGTGTTAAGTTATATTTTGTGGCTCTATAGGATCTTTTGTATTTTCATTTTTGGTTGATTATTTGCGTGGCGAATTTCCATTTACTTGTGAGACAAAATACTCTTTGTGAAGAAGAAGGGTTTTGATATACACTACCCTCTGTCAAAGTAGTGTGATTGTATTAAGGTTGTGCCACCCTCATTTAAGTGGTGTGTATAGTACATTTGATTGACTAGGTCGATTGGAAAATCGTAAGTCAGGGTGACTTAGGTGGTGGATTTTACCCTTGGGGTTTCCACCTAAAAAGTCCTTTGTGCAATTGTTGTTAATGCTAGTGTGATTGTTTTTATTTGTATCGAATTTTTTATACTACACTATTCACCCCTCCTTTAGTGCAAAATCTCAACAAAGATTTAGCCTAAACTCCTAATTACATGAATTCATAATTGTTGGTGCTAGAGCACCACGATCATTTGTTTTGATGATAACAAAACACGTGTTATTTAACATTTGCAATTTGAGTCCTAGATTTCAAGTCAATTGCAAATGTGGACGTGTTTAGATGGAGTTCGAGCTCGTATCCAGGACGGATTAGAGGAGCTTGACGGAAAACAGAGGAGGTTCACGTGGAGCGACAGATTGAAGATGGAAGGAAATGAAGAATAGGATAGATTTCCTTCTTTTGTACTAGTTGTATTTTTCGTTTCTTCTGTTGCTCTTTATTTCCTTAGATATTTCATGTTAAAGAGCCTCAAAGAACCCTAACAGTAGTCCTAGGAACACCAGCACAACCCTAGGATACTTAGGTTTTCTGTAGAATACTTAGAAAACCAATATAGGGTTCAAACAGCACTTCCAAACGTCTAATTCCCAAATCAGACGTCTGATAAAGTATTTTAAGACGTCTGACTGTTGTTTCAGACGTCTGATAACTGTTAGGCTGGACATAGTTGGTTCTGTCTGATGAAATCAGACGTCCATACCTTAGACCAGACGTCTTAGGAGACGTCTGATGACTTTGCCAGACGTCCAACTAGTGGACCGTTGGCTAGCTTAGCAGACACTGCAGAATATGACCGTTAGAGCCTTATCAGACGTCTGTAGGTCTTTCCAGACGTCTAATAAATGACCGTTTTGCCTCGGCTGACCCAAAATCTCTTCTCAGAGATTTTCTAGCCGTTGCAACGTTTGGAAATCAATTCCCACAGTAAAAGTAGGTTTCCAGAAGTCCAGACATAGTGCCAGACGTCCTGTATGTCGTCTGATGGACTTGCGTAAAAACCCTGTTTAGATCTGATCCAAGTTAGGGAGAGACCCGCCTAAAATCAGACGTCTGACCTTGGAATCAGACGTCTTAAAGTGAACTTCCAGACATCTGATGCTAGAATTAGACGTCTGATAAGCCTGTCAGAACAATGATTGTTCCTGATTTCGGGCTGATTCACTTGGGCTTTGTACCCAACGGCTATGGAAGCTTTTCTAAGCCTTCCAAAGCCTTCCTAAGGCCTCTATAAATAGAGGGGAGCCTTTACACACCTAGATATACAAGAGACACACTTAGAGACACAAGATACACACCAAGAGACACCTTGTAATACACTCTCACACTCTTGTGTCCAAGAAGCTCTTGCTCTCTAAGCTCAAGTTCTACATCTTAAGAGCATCAAGTTTCGCGCACCCGCTCTCCCGCCGCAGTTCACGAGAGCGAAGTTGCGCCGTCGCGTGGCTCACGCACCGTGTCATCAACTCGACGCACTCCTTGCAAAGGGGAGTTTCCTATTTCCTATAGAAGCTAGGTTTAAATTACTTTGTTGGCTCCATAGGACTTGTTGTTTATTTTATCTTTGTCTTTTGGTTGGGTATTCGCTTTGCGAATTCCCGTCTCCTTCGTGGGACAAAATCCTTCTCGTGGAGAGAAGGGGTTGAGGAACGCTACCCTCGTACTTGTAGCGTGGTTGTATTGAGGTTGAATCACCCTCGTTTTAAGTGATTCGGTTTAGTGGATTTTGATCAACTTGGTTGATCGGAAAATCCTAACTCGAGAGGGTTAGGTGGTGGTTTTCACCCGATTTGGATTTCCACCTAAAAATCTTTGCGTACTCGTGTGTTTGTTTATTCTGTGATATTGTTTTATTTCCGCATTTTATTACGTCACCCCCTCCCTAGTAGGGAACCTTCAATAATGACATATCATTCTAACTTGAGAACCAAAAAAGCAATGTACATGTACTTAAAATTAATGTTAGACTTATTCTTTAGCAAAGGGGATTTATTAAATATGAATGACTCCTAACTAAGCAACCCAAAATTCCTTATGAAGTGGGGATAGATGTGCTCAACATGAGTGGTGTAGTGGTGTGGTTATTATTGGATAATATTATTATTGCGTTCATTTTCAATGATTTAACAAACTAATGTGACATAATGTCATAATCTACTAATTAAACCCCATCGACTCATTTCATTCCATCATCCTCAATGTTCTTGCACATCTCCACCTTTCTTGTACATCATCTTTATGTGAAGCAAAATCAAACTACATTAGGAGATGCTATCATAGGGAAAAGCCCGAAAGGTAAAATGCAAACACCCTCTTAGAGCCACACCATTGGCAATTCCAATAAATGTAGCTTGATGGTCATGATAAGGTTTGGTTGATTGTATTGAACAAGGAGGGGATGGTAGTTGGTGAAGGGTTCGATCTTATTGATCCTGTGGCATTGCGGAAGTATGAAAATACGAAAACAAGTGGTTTAAAATTTTTTCGAACGCAAGATTAAAACAATGCCTAGAATTGATCAAGCAAACGAAAACAAATTGCTTAATGCGGAACCACATGCGAGGAACTAGTTTTCTCTTGTTTCAAGATCCCACAAGTAGAGGGATTTTACCTTGAAAGGTAGCGTGATATGTGGTGCCTCCTCAAATAGTCTTAGAAAAAACTCCACCTACAAGTCATTGGGTGAATGAGACCCTTGTGTCGTGGAAGATGAATCCCACATGAGATTCATGAACACCTTCGCAAATCTGAAGTGACACTTGCTATGAAATCCAAATTAGGCCTCAAGAATACCATCAAGAGGTCCTGCAGTAATCAACCCCATCGTAGTGAATTTGCTACAAAGGGGGTGAGAGGGAGCGCAACATGAACAAGGGTTGCAGCTTTAGCCCTTTGTAGTTGGTTGGTTGGTTTGCTAATCGGTCAATTGGTTAGTGCTGTAGGTATCAACTAGTAATTTTATTGGTCGACCTGCTACTACTAGCAGTAGGGGGTGTTTCCTCTTCTCTTTTTGATGGCTGTTGGTTGTAGCCTTCTTTGGTGGATTTGTTGAAATTCCAATCAAGGAATTAAATGATTGAGTGCATTAGGGTTTCTTCTTTTGAGAGATATTTATAGGGATTTCTTATCAAACCCTAATTTGATAGGATCTATTGGATCTCCATCCAACAGATGGGATCAAATTTTAATTGACATTTGCAACATTAGCTTAAAACAAATTATGGGAAGTTTAGATCTAGTATGTAAACTTAAATTAATTGTAATTCAACACTTGAATTTTGTACCTAATCAAATGAGGTGCAATTAATTGCGAAATTAAATATAATTTAACACTTTAAATTAAAATTGATTTATGCTTCAATTAGGAACCCATCAAAATCATTATTGATTTCATCACTCCAGTAATAAATCATACGGCAGGAGGAATTTTGGCACTTTGCCTCCTTAAGTATTTTTAATACTCATGGATCCTTTACACCTGGAGAAAAATATTATTCCGATGTCTAATTTCATTAGACTGTGTCATTCGTTGTTGGATTGTATTATTTTGATATCTTCTTGTATCATTGGGATGGGAACAAATATCAGAACCTTTCCCAAAGGCCTATCTTCTCTTCATACCTTGAGTCTGATTAGAACTTTATGACCATATGTGAAATTTGTCATTCCTAATGTACATGGAGTGAGCTCATGCTCTAATCTGTTACATATACATATGCAATAGATTTGTGTGATTTTTTTGAAAGATCATATGTCTCTTGTTCATTCCTACATACACCAGTTTCCAGTGTCAGCACCAAGGTGGGTGCATTAATTATTGGTCTACCAAATATATGCATTCGTAAACAGAGACACATGTTTGTCTCAGGTCCAAGGATATGCCATCTCCAAGACAACATCGGAGAATGACTTTATCTCCTATTTTATTAGGTTAACTCATTAACCTGGCTTGCGTGACAGTTCTCGAATCTTCTTTTGAGAACATCAATTAGGCGACGACCTCTAGAGAAGATTGTCATCCTAACTTAGATCGAAAATATATGATCAAATCAAATGATTTCTTAATATGCTATCGGATTCTCTAAACATTTAGCTCTTTGAATTAACAAACATTAGGTTTATTCGATCTGACCAAGTACGTAACCCGAATCATACTAAGGGACTCAAATCATTTACTGAAAATAATTAAAATTTATTATTTAGATGAAAATGTAATCTTATTAAAAAAATTAAGATGACTTGATCAAGTCATATAATATCTAATAGTTGAGACTCCAAAAAGGGGAGATAGGAGGTCTCTCTCTCTCTTTCACACACACACCCGCGCTAAGTTGACACGAGGGGTATTGAGATGAGAAATGGAGATTCTCCTAACCTGACTTCTATCATTTCGTCGACTCAGGAGCCTATATATATAAAAAAAAAGCGACGGGGACGGGGACGGTGCGGGGGCGCGTTTGGGTGGGTGTGGAAACTCGCCTCTATGAGTAGGGCGTATTAAATCCAACCTTCCCTTCCACGATGCGATTGAGATAGAGCTATCCCCACTTTCTTTCTTCTCCCGAACTCCCAACTGCAACTCCTCTTCTGCTCCACCTGTCTCTTCTCCCACGACCAAACTCCGTCCTCCCATCAAAACAACAGCTTGATCGGTCGTTTGAACATGTATGCAATCCAATCCCCCAATCATTAATTTTGCTTCGTCAACAACATTACATCATTAACATCAACTTCAGGGCGATCGACGAGGCAGGAAGGGAAGCCATAAGGGAGGCCCTGAAGGCCCTCCGGAAGCGCCACATCCTGGAAGAAGGGGCCCACGCCCCCGCCTTCCTCGCCCTCCAACGCCCCTTCGCTTCTCAGGTTGGTAGAATAACACAAACACCACCACTACTACTAAGATTCCCTATTCACCACGTTTTCCTTTTACTTTCTTTTTCTTTACCAGTTGCTTCTATTACATGCTTGTTTATGAGAAAGACCTGATTTTTTTGCTTGGTTTTGACCGGATGGAGTTACGGTGACCATTGGAGGAATTTGAACCGGTTTTTGTGGCAGATGGGTGATAAGTTCAGAGGAGAACCTTTTGGCTGGAAGGCAAACGAACTTGAAATGAACAAAGATGGAATCTTGCTCTTTGAATCGAAGTTAAACGACCTTGATCATGTCTCGTACTTTATCTATCTACTCAGTTCTATATATGATAAAATTGATTTGATTCCTGTAAAGAAGCCGCCTTTACCTCTGATAAACAAACTTGACATCTAGAAACACGGATAGGTAAGGCTTTTAAGAATAGTGCCTCGAGATGTGGGTTATGATGGCTGAGGATTAGTGCAAGGCAACTTGGACTTTATGCATATTAGGTGAATAGGTGGTTGCCTTGGGCCCATTGTGCTGAGACACAATAAGTTGCAAGGTGTTGGACATTACATTTTAGCTAAATGAAGAACAAAGCGAAGGTGACATTACAAAGTTTACATAAGCTGAAGTTGCAGCTTACGACACAAGCTCCTTCTGAGATGTTACGTGTCTTGTATTGAGGATTAGTTTTCTTCTAGTTGAGTAAAGTTGAGAAACAAGTAGCTCATGCCTTTTGTGGATGTGTCCAGGGGCTTGAATTCAGAAAGCATTCAACTTTCTAGTTGTCTCACTCTGCAGGGACTTTAATCATGGTGCTTTGTGGTTCTGATGGCATTATGCTTTTTCCCTCAACTTCAAAGTATTTTTGAGTATTATAGGAATTTAGGTTGATATTGGGTGTGGGCCTAAACAGTAGTACCTCATATGTTCCTTTATTCTAGTCTATTAGTCAGATCAGATGCTGGTTAAAATGCTGTTTTACCATGTCCATGGAGGCTTTGATATGCATCAAAGTTGAACTAGTACATTCATGGGAAAGAAAAACCAAAGTTCACCTAGTGCTTTGGTCGTAAATAAGCTTTGCAATAAAATGAAAAAATTAATGGGTTTATTCACCACGTGCTTCAAGTTAGAATCTGAAGAATTTTAATAAAAGGACTACATGCTCCACCTTAAAAAAGTTAATGTCAAAGCTTTATCATCTGCACAATGATCTTTAGTTACTTTTATTCTAGACTTATGACAGCCAACGTTTTGTATGTGGTTGCTAAATTTATTACAAGTTCTGTTCAAATTTTTGATGGTAGTTGGAAATCTTATTGAAACTTCACAAATGTGTATGATTGTGTAACATGGTAAACCCCATGGCACCTTTTCTGCATAAATTCCTGATTTACACATTACAAGATAAGAAACAAAATTACAGAGAGATAGAGCCCCATGAATTGGGGGTCAAAACTGTAATCTCCACTTCGCGAACCATTTCTTTTTCCTCTTTTTTATGAAAGGCACTGTAAGTGGAAGAATTTCTTAGGATCACTGTGTAGATACTTCATCCAATGTAACCATTTTTGTAATATCAATTTTTCCCTATTTTTTCTATTTATTTTTTATGGCATTTGTGGCATTTTTGCATTTGAGGGAGGGAGGGAGCGTACAAATAGCAAATTAATTCTGCCCATGATTACTGTCAAAAATATTCTGCCCATTATCTCAATAAATATGCAAGGCTAGGTTGTTTTGACATGTATGCCCAACAAACATGCACATACTCATCTCTGAAAGTTTCAACATATGTATTTATTATAAAAAATATATTTCTTCATTTATGCCATTATTAACAAGCACACCATAATGTTATTCAACTGTTTCATGGTCAGCAAAAAAGCACACGATGCAACTTGCTTGCATTTGATCATCATCAAACGAGGACCTATAAATTTTTTTGGTTTGGAATTGTGTCAAACTCATGTGTAGGGACATTGCTTAAAACTTAGATTCTCTCCAAAAAAAGGGAATCTGGTTCCAACTAGTTTTGTTAAGAAACTGATTCATTTTATTCTCTGATGCACTTTTTTCCTTAAAAATTCAGTATAGTTAGGAGAAGTGTGGGAAGTTCAAGGAAAAAGGATTTTTTCCCCTACCATATGAATGGAAAAGCAATGCCGTATTTGTGTGGGAAAAACTTTTCCTAATTCCTTCTCGTATTATTTTTCAAAAAAAAATCCTTTGCTTATTTTTCATAATCAGCATGCACACAGTTAGAAAAACTCTTGGTGAACTTTACTAGAAAATTGTATTTGAATCTAATTCTGCATGAAATATGTTCTAAGTGATTATAAGAGAATTAATATTCTTAAAAATGAAATGGCATAACTTTTATTCTAAGACCTAAGCCTCTCTTGTATAGAGGAGGTAGGTGGGAAAACTTCAATGTAGTGCTCTAAGGAAAAGGAAACAACAAAATGCTACAAAGTAAAATAACTCTAACAAATATGTTGGAAAAGAATAATTCAAAAGAATGCAAAGGCCTGTGAGCATTGAATTGTTATCTTTCACAGGAAATAAAAGTTAAATAGATGAACACTGTATGTGTAAAAAAATTGGATTAGAGTGAATGCCAAATTAAAAGTGAGCATCAGTCAAGAGAGAAGAAATGGAGGTTTAGATTGAAAAATGAGAGCTTGCAGAGAGGGTTTGTTGATTTGAGCTTGGAGTCTATGATGAAGTTTGGGTATTTATTTTGTAAAGCATCTTTATGACCAAAGCGACAGATATGCCTATTGGAATTCTTAGAATAAGCCAACAGATGGTAATATATGTCTTGAATGATCTTTCTCAGGTTGGATGTTGATTGAGATGACTTAGTTGACAACAGGGATTTAAATGCCATAGGCATGTCGTCGGCATGCCGGTGAATTGGTAATTTTTGAAGAAATGCCATGTCAACATATTCAAGTTATTGAAACGTAGTTGTTTCGTCGGCATGCTAGCGAAATTGTCAGCATGCCGCCAATAAGCTTGGCATGCCGGTGGCATGCTGTTGCTCCTGTTATTGTTGTTGTTTCTGTTGCAGCTCTGCTGCTGTTGCTGCACAGGTTATGTATCGACATATTATATATTAAGTAAAAGATAAGATTTAAGGCTTAAATGGAAATATTTGTCTATTGAAATAGTTATTTTTAAAATTCTAATTACTTTGACTACTGTTATATTTGTTGGCATGTGTAGGCATACTTTTGGCATGCTCTCAACATGTTGGCGAAATACGCATTTGGAAATTTATCGAAATAACGTCGAAATCGATATTTCGAGCTTTAATTGATAGGGTATATGGTGCATGCTAACCGTTTCCTTTAGGTTAAAAAGGGGTCACTGGGGCCTATGGACCAATTTGGATTGGTCAGCACGCATCATCATTGGCTGATATCTGAACCTTCTTGCATGCGAAAGAAATGTCTCCACATAATAGATTGTCATACTGCAGCTTCCAATGGACTGTTTCATGAAAATAACTTTTTATCCTTTTTTTTTCTCGAAAGGTAACTTTTTATCCTAATGTTTAAAGCTGGTATAAAAACCTTAAGGCTGTGTTTAGTTTGGTGTTAAATGGATTTGTTAGGTGATGTGTTTGATATAAAAGAATAATGCAGGTCATCTCATCTTTCATAACATTCACCTATTACATCCAATTATCACTCACTCTATTTTCTAACTGTTGGGTTTTGTGGTGGCGGAAGCGGAGTGTGGAAACTCCCGTACGTGGGAAAAATAGCCCACCATGGTGCTATCAACGCATGGAGAGGGAGAACCACTCTGTGGCTGCTGTAGGGAACCAGCCTGTCTGATGTGGCTGGTCTGGACCCACCTTGGACCTGCAGCTGGGTGCAGCCGGACCTGCAGAAGAGGGGAACGGCCCTGTTGGGCCAAGGAGGATGCTGGTCTGCTGTGCAGGCTTGGTGCAGGCTGGCCTACAGGGTGCAGACTGGTCTGCAGCAGGGAGAACCGGTCGGTCTGGTGGCTGTAGGGCCTGCTTCAGGTTCGGTCAGGAGGCAGGCAGCCCCTTGGATGACTGGCTGGGTTTGTTTGAGAGGAAGAAAGAGAGAAGAGAGGAGGTAGATGATGGAAGAATTAATTTATTGCTCAACTTCAAATCATAGGAAAGCTCTCTTTAAATAGAGAGTACATATTCCTATTTGCTAAGAATAGACTCAACTAAAAGATCTAATCAAATCTTTTAGATTTGGTAAAGATTAAATCTTACAAAATCTCCTAAAACAAATAAACTAAACTTAGACTTGCCAACTAAGAAAAACAATTCATACTAGACTTGATAGGACTCCAAAACCGGTGGCCCTATTGGTCCTTGGATAGCTGCCGCGTGACCCTTCACTGATCCCAACACTAACAAAACAATAATGAAAAACAACCCAACATCAAATATAAAACAAATAAACTACAATTCTTTTTCTACTTAAATCACATCAAATCATATACCACAAATACACATCAAGCCCCATTACTTATCCCACCACCATATTTAGCATAAGGTTCGAAATGCTAATTTCGACGCTGTGCTGATGAAATTCTAAGTGTGCATTTCGTGGGTATGCTGTGGAAATGCCTGTTTTTCAATGGCCAGGTCGATGAGCATGTTGAGGGCATGGCGTGGAAATGCCGAGGGCATGTCGATAAAAAATAAAAAAAACTCAAAATGACATCAACTTAAAAAAAGTAACAATAAAAGTATTTTATCATGACCGTGCCAAAGATTTTGACCAATCAAAAAAACATATTTCGAAGCCCGAAATCTGTGTGTGTGTGTGTGTGTCCCAACAGCCAAAGGTTTCCCTCCTCTGTGTGTGTGTGTGTCCCAACTGCCAAAGGTTTCCCTCCTAACAACCAGCCATTTCGAATCTCCCCACCTATGTTTCCCTCCCAATGTAGTTTGAATCTCCCTCCCACATTTCCCTCCCAGTGCAGTTCAAATCTCCCTCCCACCTCGACATATGGTGGCATGCCGTCGGTATGCCGACGAAATGCCCGGCATGCCACCGGCATCCCTGCATTTTGACATCATATGCGTGTCGGCAAGGACAATTTTCAAAACTAGCCTTGCCGACGGTATGCTGGTGGCATGCCGTCAGCATTTGAATCACTGATTTAGCATCATTTACAATTTAGTACTCCATAATATTTAGCCAGTGTTAACCCCTTCCAAACATGGCCTAAGGATGCTTTTCTATGTAGTAATGGAAACATCAACCCTCGTGGATGGAATCAATTGAGGAATGCAATGAAGTAAGGCATTGAAAGGAATGGGTTCTCCATTCAATCGGTTTGCTTCTGCATAGGAATGTAACTACCAATAAAAGGTCTCAACTTCTATAAGCACTTGGTGAAAACTTGTGTTGTCAGGAACAAAATGAAATAATTTCACAATTTTTTCGTTGCTGTGACTTTAAATTAATCACAATTTGATCTTGGAGCTCAGCGCACATATGCGACTCATGATTGATTATATCTTCTTCCTACGAACTGTGTTTTTTGTAAAGGATGGCCACATAGGGAAGTAATCATCCAAGATTTATTATTAAATTAATCAAGCCATTACAAAAGGAGATTACAAGGATGCTGACAGGCCTTTAAAGACATCGGTCTCCCTACAAACATTTTCAAGGAAAGCCCTTTCATCTCTGAAGATAACACCATTTCTTGGAAGCCAAACACTTTATAGGACAACAAAAGGGAGGTGTGTTTCCCCTTCTTGATCTGAACTTGCCACACCCAAAACTCCTCCAAATCTCCCTAGGAGAATAGGTGTCTAGCCATCTTAGCTTGTATTGCTCCCAAGTCTACTTCATGAAGAAGAGGCATGCAAAGAATAAGTGATCACAATCTTCAGGGATTGCAACATAAAACAAACATCTGGGGTCAGAATCTGGCACAATTTTTTGCCTGTAAACACTAGTCATCAGCCTTTCTCTTCTTAATTACCAAGCAAAAACTTTAACTTTCAAAGGCATCTTCGTTTTCTAAATGAGTTGGTGGCCCCTTAAAAGAACAACACATTCCGTCCTCCATAGGTGGGGAGAGGCATGTCTAAGCATTCTTGACTGAAAAACAGCCACATCCCAAATCCATTTATCCACCTCTGCATTTCTCAGATGAAAACCCAACAACTCGAAAATTCCTCCTGAAGGGCCATGAATTCCTCCAATCTCTGGCATAATAGGTGTTCCTTAAGCAAAGGGGTTCAAACTCCTCCTGTATCGTCCCAGTAGGCACTAGCGAACTCATTTAGATCCTCGTCTAGAGAGCAAATTTTGGAAATCCATCCACATAATTACCTCCCCACTCCAAGCATCCAACCAAAAGTAAAACAGGGATCCTTCTTGCACTGTTGGCAGAAACAAGGGAATGACTAGTGGCATGATATTCAATAAACATTTCATAATGCAGAAACTCGCTGAATTGGTCTCATTCTATCTTGCTAATTTAGTTGTCTACTATAACAAGCAAAGAGCTTCTTAAATGAGAGATCCTGGCATCCACCCATAATTTTGCATTGTTCATAATATGCAGATCTAACATGCCCAGCCTTCTATCCTCAATCAGTTCTGCAGACTTCCTTCCAAGACACTATTGCCATTCCTTGGGAGCTGCCATCCCCTCTTAGGAAAACCTCCTCTTAAGCATTTCCAACCTTCTTACCACTGTCTGCGGCATATGGGAGACTGATAAGAAAAAGACAGATATCTTTGAAAGCATGGACTAAAACAATATGAGCCTCCCTCCTTTTGGTAGGAGTTATAACTCTCCAACCTTCCAGCCTGCTTTCAATCTTTTGCATAACCACACCACTTCGAGTCTGCAATTTGTAGTGGCCGCTTTGACAATGGAAGACCCAGATATTGCGAACAGAGCTCACTCTTTGGTGTCTTGAGGATTTCCACATACCTCCTCTTCTCTTCATCATTCAAGCCAAATGGAATGAAGGATGATTTTTCCCAGTTCGCCTTTAATCTAGAGAACTCATTGAAGATGTCCATAAGAATGGAATTATTTTCTGCTACCTCATGGAGCCCTCTATGAAGAAGATAGTATGGCTTCCGTATTGCAAGACAGGTACCTTACAATCTGAACCACTTAGGCTAAAGGCTCTAAGGAAGCCACTGCTGTGTGCTACATATGTGCACACTGCTAACGAGTCCACAACAGTAACAAAGGAAAGAGACAAGGGGACATCTCTGTTGAACTCTACATTGGGGATGAATTCATCCATCCTCTGCTCGCCCATTAATCAAAACAGAAAAGGAATTACTTGTAGCACACTGCTTCATCCAAGATGCGTACTTGTCTGGCAAGCCACAGCTCTGAAGAATGCTACATGGAAATGACCAATCTACTGAAACATAAGTTTTGGCAAAATCCACTTTCCATAAGAAACCACGTGTGCCATCCTCCTCTAGCAGTTAGCTATATCTTTGGCCATAACAACACTAATCAAGTGTCTCCCCTTGATAAGTGAGGAATGTACCGGGATGATTAGGTTATCAACAAATTTCCCGAGCTTGTTTGCCTTAACTTTTGATATAGTGAGATAAGCTGCATTAGAAAGAGATATGGGTATGAGGTCTTCTTTCCTTTCAGCTATGTGCTTCTTTGTAAGCAAGAAGAGGAGAGATTTATTCGTTCCCTCAAAACCTTTGTTCCCCTCTCTGAATTCTTGTAGTGCTTTCATCACATTTGCACCAACAATATTTCAAGACACCTCATCAAAAAGCATGGGGAATTCATCTGGGCCTAAAGATCTTTCTGCATTTAATGCACCAAACCCTCTTGACCTCTTCCCTAGTGAATGCTCGCAATAAGAGATTGCTTTGCTCCATGGTAATGGGTGTGGCCACTCTACTTGTCTATCTTCACCTCCCCATGGCCCTTCTTTGTGTGAAGGCTCTAAAGTATTCTTCCGAGGAAGCTCCTATCTCCTCCTGCCTGCATTCCCTGCTGTTAACTTGTAGAGACTCATATGATGTTGGTTCTCCTACCATTGCTCGCTATATGGAAAAAAAAGTGCATTTGTGTTCCCTTCTTTGAGGTACAGTTGTCGTGAATGCTGGTGCCATTCTATCTCAACCTTCTTGTGTTCCTTTGCCACACCACTTTTTGCACTGCTATCCTTCTCTGCTGTGAGTCCTCCAATTTGTCACGATCCTATAATCTTCGAAGTACCTTTGTATTCTTCTTACACCTTGCCTATCGCAGTCTTTTACAGGCAATCAGTACTGCTCTGTGATCCCAAAGCCTGCATGTGTAAGTGTGGCATTTTTCTGCTACTTAATCAGATTCTTGAAATTTGGCTTTGTCAGCTAAGACCTTTCAAATTTAAAATGAGAAGATGGCCTCGACGCTTCATTTGAGTTATTGACTAGTGGAGTATGATTCAAGAATAGTCTTTGCATCCCCTCCACAGATCCCAGTGGAAATGCATCTACGAGCTCCATTGAGGCCACAGACCTATCAAGTCTTGAGTTTGAATTTGATGTTGCTGAGTTCCTCCAAGTAAATTAGACATTTGATGACTAGAGATCCTGTAGGGGTAGTTCTGCCAGTAACTCCCAGACATTAGTAGATCCAACATCTATACCTCTGCCATTATCTGGTCTATATGTTGAAGTCTCCCCTGATAATCAAAGGCTCCGCCGGTAGCTGCTACATTGCCAAATGGATATCCTCCTACAGCTTGAGGGAATATTCCATTGATGTTGTGCCATTAACACGTACCAACCCCAAATGAAAAGCTCTCCGAGCTTTTCTTCTAATGTTTTGAGTGGCATATTGTAAATGGGTATATGAACCCTTAGGTGTGGGTCCATATAACCCATGTCCTTGTAAATATGTAACACCTCACCTCTTTGTGAACTGTGAGTTAAAAACAAAAACTCTAGTTGTTAGTGGGCATTAGGGCCTTATGGAGTTTATGCTCCAGTGGTTTTTCTCCTAATAGGTTTTCCACATAATCATGTGTTTTTGTGTGTGGTTGTGTTTCGATCAACATGGTATCAGAACCATGGTGATTTGATCTATTTTTCTTGGCTCGTGTTTGTGCTCTCAATGAGTGAGGTTGAGTGAAGTAACTTCAACTTCACACCTATAGCAGGTCGACGACCTAGAGTAGCTTGAAAGGGTATGGGTGGCACTTACAACAGACTAATGGCTTTGTCGGAACCCTAGCGAGCTTTGGGGACCTTGGCGGTGCTCTAGTGATCACTGCCCTTGCTCTAGTGAAACCCTAACGTGTCTGCTATGTTGCTTGGGGGTGCACAACCACCACCCTCATCTCTTCTCTCTCCTACAACTTAGGCGGTGCTACCCTGATCATTTTTCCATAGTTGAAGCTTCGACAACCCTCGACAGTGCTTCGACTGCCTTCTTTAACTTCGGTCTGAACTTTGTTTTGGTCATTTGGCTATCCAAGTTGCAAAACTCCAGATATTTGTCTCGAACTCGGGCTATGTTGGTGGTTTGTGTTTGTGGCATCTGAATTTGAGCCTTTTCGTGTTGTTTTGTGTTGGCTCTTGGTCATTCTCACTTAGGGAAACGACAATCTTGATTGCAAATGGCTACATCTAAGGAGAGTGGATTGATAAGGGGCCACAATAGCATGAATAACTAGATTACTTCTATGAAATTGACAAAAGACAACTATTTGTTGTGGTCCGTAGCAGTTGAAATGGCCATTGCAGGAAGGGGGAGGATCGACTATGTGGATGGCACCAAGCCGAAACTTGAACTGATGGATAAATTGTGGGAAAAGTGGTGCTTAAAGGACAACCATGTCAAGACGTGGATTACCAATTCTGTATTTGCTAAGATCCAGTTGCTTATTTTGAGGAAGAAAATTGCTATAGACGTGGATGGTACTAGAGAGCAAGTATGGCCAAAAGAAAAAGGAAGTGTGGATTTATTATCTCATGTGGGAGATTTATGGCAATCGACAAGGCACCATGTTTGTGGCTGCATATTGTGGTGCCTTGAAATCCAAGTGGGAAGACTTGGATTATTATGCAGAAGAAACATTGGAGAGTGCAAAGTGAATGGAGGAACCGTACATTCACCTTATTGGTGGGATTGAATCTAGAATTTGAAGTGATAAGGAGTCAACTTCTTAATTTTGAGTATTGAAGAAGTGTACTTTCAAATTGAGCCTGATGAGGAGCGAATATGGGTGCTGAACCTTAAGGCCAATGGTGGTACTGGTGAAGTGAACGGTCTTGATCACTTCGCTCTTGTGAGTAAAGGAACTAATGGAGGCAAGGGACAACGTGGCATTGCAAAGACCAACAAGAAATGTACCCATTGCCTCAAGAATGGACATGCGGTTGAGTATTGTTAGGATCTTCATCCTAAGAGGAGGCCAAGGCCTTGGAAGATTGGGTGGAAGTAGGGCTGTTAATTGAATGAACGGTTTGAATTCAACTCTAATTTGTTTGATGAAATATTCGATAAAAGTTTGTTCGAAAAAAATCGAATCGAACATGAACGTTAAAATTAGGTTCGTTAGCTTAACGAATTGAATATGAACATGGTATATGTTTGTTCGATAAAAGTTTGAGTTCGAAAATACATGCAAACAAAAATATATGTGAGTATAGTTATACATTTATATGGATATAAAGAATTTATTTGATTAAAAAGAAATAGCCCTCTCCTTCCAACCTCAAAAGCCAAAAAATAAAATAAATAAAAAATAAAAAACCAAAAAAAGACCGAAACCCAAACGGCCACACCACTCACGCTTGCTTCCCCCACAGCCCTACTCTCACTCAACCCCTCTCGAGTCCCTTCCCCCCGCATAGGAGTCCGCACGAAAAGTTTCAATGTGCACCCTCAGCCCCCATTTTGCCCTCCCAACCCAAACTCCCCCTTCTTCTACCTTCTCCAAAAACCCTTGCCCATCTTCACTCCTCGTGATCGACCACAGAGCATAGTAGCAGTAGAACCACCAATGGTTGACGCATACTGGAGGTACAACATTGGCCGGATGGCGGCATCCATGACCCTCCACACCATTGCAGCGGCCCCTCCTGCCTCCCAATAGGTCCCCTCGGTCCTCCCTACTAAGCACCCTCGCCCGACTTCCCCCTTGATAGCTCCCTTCCTTTCTACGGTTTCTTTCTAGGGTTTCTTGCCTTCTTTCTCTCCACTCTGTTGCCGCCAACTCATTTCCTTCTATCCTCATCCGTTTGCGGTGGTGGGATTAGGGTTTTCGTTGCATGCTCATTCCTTTGTGTGAAGACATTCCATCGTGGAGATCGATTGCGCTTTTTCTTACTGGATTTGTTTAGAAACTGCAGATATAACATTACTCTCTAATGCTTTGGTTGTATTCACTAGTGGTGGTGTTATATTTGCTGTTTAGATTTTCTTTTTTGTGGAACATACTTTTATTTTTTCTATGAGCCATTAGCCCAATCGCTACTTATTATCTTGTGTTATTCTTCACTTGCTTGTATTCTTGAACCCCTTTAGAAGCTATCTTGAGTTTTCTAGCAAGTCCCCCTAGATCATCTTAGATGCAGATTTGGTGGTGGTGGTGGCACCTACTTTATTTAAAAAAGATTGGGAAACAATTAAGTAGTTAACTTAATCCTAACATATATTCTCAAACACAATCGAACGAACTGTAATCGAACATTTAAGTTAAAATATCGAACTATTAGAAAACATACTGATATCGAATATATTATTGAACTTAATCGAACATGTTTGTTCGAATAAAGCAAACAAACTAATAACGAACTGAACTTGAATGCTCGGTTTCGTAATCGAACCAAACTCGAACATTCGTAATTGAACATTTAACGAACTCGAATCGAACTCGAACATTGAATATTTTATCGAACTCGAATATTGAATATTTTATCGAATTCGAACTCGAACATACCTATGTTCGAGTTCATTTGGTTCGATTAGCACCCCTAGGTAGAAGAGTGCAAGTTGTGTTCACAAGTATTAAGAGTGGGAAATCTATGGCAGTTACTACATTGGAAGTATAGGACTTTAGGAACTTTGAGGGCACGAGACTAGCCCTAAAAGATCTCACTGTCGATCAAATTCGAGAAATGCAAGGGATGCGTTTTATAGTTGTCTATTAAGGAAGGATAAGCTGAAGCTAACAATCTTAATTAGACTCTTGCAGTTCAGGGGAATAAAGCTAATGAACACCTAACTCTACAGATGAGTGGATTTTTAATAGTGGTGCTACAGATCATATGATAGGTATTGCAAAGTTGTTTCATCAATATAAACTTGGTCCTAGCAAAGATCGAGTAGCTCTTACTGATAGGTTAAGTGCAAAAGTAGTAGTGAAAGGGTATATTACTATTCTTAATCGTTTTTCCCCAAGCGATGCTTTGTATGCTTCTGATATACCATTGAACTTATTCTCTGTGAACAAGATTACTAAAGAGTTGAACTACAAATCGATATTCCATGAAAACTAGCTTGTTTTGTAGGATTTGGAGATGGTGAGGAAGATTGGGATTGGGATTGGTTTGGTCTCTGATGATCTCTACAAGCTTCTTGCTAGAGTTACATCTGCCTTAACCTCCATTTTGTCGGCTTGCCAGAAAAATTGTGATGGGCATGATCAGATTTTTTTGGTGGCACAATCGGCTAGGCCATTTGAGTGTTTCTAGTTTACAGAAGCTTTTTCCTATTCTGTTTGTTGGAATTAAGATACCTTCCTTATATTGTGAAACTTGTCATTTGGCTGCGCAAACTTGTACTACTTTTTTAGAGCCAGGAAATAGAAGTGTTAGTGCCTTTCATTTGGTTCATTTTAATGTTTTTGGGCTTGTGAATGCATTGTTTGGGAATGGTTTCCAATCTTTTATTACATTTGTCCATGATTGGTCACGTTGCACATTTGTGTATATGATGAAAAATAGGCTTGGAGTTTTAAAGATTGTGAGATATTTTGTGAACTTGGTTGAAAACCAATTGGACACTTTGGCAAAAATTATTAGATCAAATAATGGAAGAGAATAACTTTACATTGTATTTTAAGTTTTCTTTCAAGATAATAGAATTATCCATGAAACCTCTTATAGATGCACTCCTCAATAGAACAGAGTGGTTGAGAGGAAAAATCAACATATTATGGAAGTATCTTGGACGTTACTTTTTCAATGGTAAGTGCCAAAAAGATTTTGGGTTGATGCTGTTTTTGTTAGTGTTTTCTTGATCAACAAGATGCCTTCTTGAGTTATTGGTGGCAAAACCCCTTTGTCCTGGTTGATGCCTGACAAAGTGGCATTTCCTCTTGTACTAGGAGTCTTTAGTTACCTCTGCTTTGTTCATAACCTTGTCCCTGGAAGTGGGAAACTTGATCCTTGCTCGATCAGAGGAGTTTTTCTTCGGTACTCTACCACTCAGAAAGTGTATAATCGCCCTTGACCTAAAATGAGGGAAAATATATGTCCTGAAGGATACCACATTCTTCGGGGGGATTGTGTGGAGGAAGAGGAGTTACGTGTCGCTACTAATTGTGATGATAGTTACATGACAGACTCAAAGCAAGGTCAAGGTTCTCATAGGCAGGGGGAACAATAGGTGGATAGTTGATATGGAAAAGTTTACTGGAAGTGACAAAAGTAGATTTGTGATCATGAGACCAATCCCAATACCGATAGAGATACTTGATGAAAGTCCTGATGATCTTGATGATTCTGTAGATAAGAGAAATGATTTTGAGGATAGGAGTGATATTGTTGAGCTTGCAGGTGTGAGTGCTAGGGATGATAGGAGTGATGCTGTTAAGCTTGTAGGTGTGAGTGCTAGAGATGATTGTTTAATTGCTCTCAAGAAAGGGACGAGGACTTGTACCAGGCATCTTATAAATAGATATGTGACCTTTGTTAGACTTAGCTCAAGTTATAAGTGTTTTCTTTCATCACTTTCTTCTATTGTGATTCCCAAAGATGTAGTTGAGGCTCAGGTTGATCCAAAGTGGGTTGTTGCTATGTAGAAAGAAATGAATGGCCTTGTGAAGAACCAAACATGGGATGTTGTGGATATGCCAGAAGACACCCTCATAATTGGCTTAAAATGGGTGTACACCATTAAATATAGAGCAGATAAGCATGTAGATAGATACATGACTCATCTAGTTGCTAAAGGGTTGAGTTAAAAATACGAGATTGATTACCTAGAAACCTTTGCACCTATAGCAAAAATGAACTCCATTAGAATTGCTTTGGCCCTTACAGTGCAGTTTAGGTGACAACTTCATCTATTAGATGTGAAGAATGCTTTTCTTAATGGGGACCTAAAAGAAGAAATTTATATGCATTTGCGGTACAAATTGAATGGGAAATGGTGCAGGCTTAAGAAATCCTTATATGGTTTAAAGCAGTCACCACATGCTTAGTTTAATAGATTGTAGGTTAAAATGAACAAGGTTATTCCCAAGGTAATGCCGATCACACGCTGTTTGCGAATCATTGCGGGGAACAAGTTGCTTTTCTCCTAGTGTATGTTGACGACATAATTATCTTTTGATATGTTCTGAGATTATTAATCTGAAGAGGAGGTTGGTAGCTGAGTTTGACAATCAAAGATCTTGGAACATTAAGGTACTTTTTGGGTATTGAATTTGCTAGGTCAAAGGATGTGCTATTTTTGTGTCAACGAAAGTATGTTTTGGGCTTGCTAAAAGAAACTGGAAGGTTGGGGTGCAGACTTGCGGTGACCCCCATTGAAGCAAACCATTAATTGAGCTCAAGGAGTGGAGAGCCTTTGGTTGATGCCCAAAAATGGAGACATCAAAAGCTTGTTGGAAAATTAATTATCTCAACCCCATTAGTCCTGGCATTGCTTATGCAGTGAATGCCCTAAGCCAATTTATGCATGCTTTTACTACTACCCATATTAATGTTGTGTATAGGATTCTCAGATTATTTGAAGAAAAACCTTGGGACACTATTCTTAAGGTGAGCGCCTTGGGCAACGTGGTGATCGGACGAGGCGAGATTTGAGCTCATTGCCTTGGATGGGTCATAGGCGATGCGCTTTCCTTAAGCTGTGCGCGTTGTTGCCTTAGGCGTACATCCATTGCCTGATAGCCCCTTCGCTTGGTTTGTAACCCTTGATTCCATGCCTAAATAGGATTCGACTCATTAGGAATCATCGCTTTGGTTCCTTCCCTATGCTTGATTATGATTTGAATGGAGTACTCAACTAATCAGGAATCATTATTATTTTTTGTTTAAAAGTGGGTGGCATCGAACAAAAAAAAGCTCCAAGAAACGAACTTTCTTGCCGTAAACTTGGTGAAGTTCCTCCTCGAGTCCTCATTGCCTCAAGTTGTCTTCATTGTTGCTGTCAAGAATTGGCGTGGAACTAGAGCATGGAAACTCTCGTATGCGGGAAAAATAGCCCAAACAAGGGGCTCTCAACGCACGAAGAGGGAGATCAGCCCTATGGTTGTTGTAGAGGACCAGTCGGCCTGATTTGGCTGGTCTGGGCTTGGTGTGGACCATGGTTGTGAAAATCGATCTACTCGGCCGAGTACTCGACCGAGTAATTGTAGTCGGCCTCCAACCGACTGAATAGTTAATAGTCGGTGTTATAGTCGGCCACACCGACTACTTGGTCGAGTAGTCGATGTAGTCGGTCGAGTAATCTGAGGATTAAACCTAAAAATATTTAAGTCATTAGACTCACTATTCTGATCGATGCAGGCATGCGTGCATGTACAAAAGCATGTATGTGTGCAGCATGTATGTATTTCTAAACACCATCCTACCTTATGACAAAAGGGTGTTGACAACCTGTTATTTCAAGGATGCCATAGGCCAATCTTAGAATGTCTACTGGTAAGCATTACCAATCAGATTGTTGGCAGCCAAAATAAATGTTGACAGAACAATGAATCAAGGTTGTTGCCCAGGTATCCTCAAATCAAAGGGGAGATCAAGCATAAGTTACGGATTTAAGCATCCAAACAATTTATGGCAGAGGAAAGCTGAACCATTTGCAAACTTGATGGAGGATACATGGTAGCTAATAGACACCATTGCTTAAATAGGTATTGTTTTTGGCAAGGCTTAAATAGGTATTGTGTTGCAACATCATCTCATTTACTATCTCTTGGACCTATATATCAAATATTTTAACTTGGAAATTCGAATGACGTGGGGTTTTTCAAATATGTACTTAGATATGTACCTCAAAATTTGTTTAACCAAACCAACCACCTAAAAATTGCATTGAATATGGATTTTTGTGTAACAATCGCTAGGAAAAATAATATATATATATATATATATATTAAAAAAATACCCGACTAAGTACTCCCCGACTACTCCCCTGCATACCGTATACTCCTTAGTCAGTGGCCTGGCTGACTGAATACCTACTACCGACTTTTACAATCATGGTGTGGACCGACTGTTGGGTGCAGCTGGTCTTGCAGATGGATAAATGGGTCCTGTTGGATCTGGGGTAGCCCTGCAAGTGACTGGCCTGATGTGCTGCAGGTGCGGGCAGACCAGCCTGCAGAGTGCAGCCGGTCTATTGGAGGTTGGATCGACCTTGTTGCAGGTCAAGAGAGGCCGGCTGGGCTTCTTGGTGGTTGGCAGGGAGGCCTCCTGCCTCTTGGATGGCCGATGGTTCTTGGAAGAAGAGAGAGAGAGGAGAGGAGCAATATAATTTGAAGAATTAACTTTGTTGCTCAAAGAAAACATACGGGAATGCTCTCTATTTTATAGAGAGTACATATCTCCTAAAAATAGTAAACAAATATTTCTATTTCTATATATAAGAACTTTTCTCATATGGAAAAATATTATCTCTTAACTAAAACAAATCCCAAACATATTTCTAACAAAACTAATTTTCTAAATATAGAAAAGCACCAAACTTGATCCAAAGGACCCCTTGTCGCCAACCTAGATGGTTGCTACTGTTGCTACCATCAATGATTTAAATGCCGCCGACATGTCGTTGGCAAAGGTATTTCGGTGAGGGGGTCATGTCGACACAATAGAAGTGTCGATTCACATGTGTGCTGAAGATTTCGGCGGCATGCCGACAGCTGCCGATGGTTTCGACGGTATGCCGATAAGGTGGGAGTTTTGATTACAAAATTTGGTCTAGAGGGAGGTTTTTTTTAAACTTTGGAGGGAACCTGGACACATTCAAACACTTTGGAGGGTTCACATACGCACACACAACACACACACGGTGAAATTTTAGCATTTTTATATTATTTTTATTATTTTTGTGATTTTTTGATGGTAAGTTGTCGGCATGCCTTTGGCATGCCCATTGGCATGGCCATTGAAAAATGGGTATTTCGACGGCATGCCGCATGGCATTCACACTTTGAATTTTATCGGCACGGTGTCGAAATCGGCATTTCAAACCTTGGTTGTCACGTGGCCTAATGTGCCACGTGGCAGTGTCCATGTGGCATCTTCTTTGATTCCCAACACTCCCCCTCAACTCGGAGGTCGGGAGGCCGATGACTTGCCGAAATTGAAATTGATGCATTGTTCTTCTTCTTGAGATTTTGAGGATGATGTTCATGCCTCTTCTTCTATGCTCGAGAGTCGAGCTCTTCATCTTGGCGTTCTTTGATGCATGAGGGTTTCACGTGTCTCCTTGAGAAGTATGGTGCCTTGCTCCTGAGCTGGCAAAGACCTTTGACTTTTCTTCGAGCCAAGGTCATCAAGAGAAATTGTAGAAGTCAATGTATTCTTGAAGTTCTTCTAAAGGCTACACTATGCCTCTTCTGATAAATCTCCTCGTATTTCTTCTTCTTCTTGATAGTTGTCTCGGTGACAACCACCTCGTTTTCTCCTGAGTCAAGTGCGTCTTCTTTGATCGTCGATGATGCCTCTGCCATCTTTATTGTGTAGGTCGCCGGTGTTGACCACATAAGGCGCTGGTCTTGTCCCTCCTTCACCATGTAAGGTGTCAGTGTTGACCACGTAAGACGCTGGTCTTGTTGAGGAGGAATTTCTTTGGAGGTGTGAGGCTGTACCGCATGATCTTGGATCACGCTAACGGCGAGTTTAGATCGTCTGCTCTGATACCATGTCAAGAATTGACGCGGAAGTGGAGCGTGGAGACTTCCGTATGTGGGAAAAATAGCCCAAACAAGGGGCTCTCTACGCACGAAGAGGGAGATCAGCCCTGTGACTGCTGTAGAGGACCAGCCAGCCTGATATGGCCAGTCTGAGCTTGCTGTGGACCGGCTGTTGGGTGCAGCCAGTCCTGCAGATGGCTAGATGGGTCCCGTTGGGCCTGGGGCGGCCCTGCAAGTGACTGGCCTGATGTGCTGTCCATGCGGGCAGACCAGCCTGCAGAGTGCAGCCGGTCTGCTAGAGGTTGGACCGGCCTTGCTGCCGGTCAAGGGAGGCTGGCTGGGCTTCTTGGTGGCTGGCAGGGAGGCCTCCTGCCTCTTGGATGGCCGGTGGTTCTTGGAAGAAGAGAGAGAGAGGAGGGGAGCAATATAATTGGAAGAATTAACTTTGTTACTCGAAGAAAACATATGGGAAGATTCTCTATTTTATAGATAGTACATATCTCTTAAAAATAGTAAACAAATTTTCATATTTCTAGAGATAACATTTTCTCTCATATGAAAAGTTGTTATCTCTTATCTAAAATAAATCCCAAATATATTTCTAACAAAACTAATTTTCTAAATATAGAAAAGCACCAAACTTGATCCAAAGGACCCCTTTCTGCCAACCTGGATGGCTGCTGCTGCCGCCTCATGGCCTGATGTGCCACGTGGCAGTGTCCATGTGGTGTATTTTCTGATTCCCAACAGCTGCCAACTTTGCTATTCTCCACCGAGTCCATTCCTCTGCTTTTTCCATTGAAAGTTGGTGCCCATTGTTGCCGCTGAGCCTTCTTCTCCACCAAGTGCTCGTCATTGCTGCCCAGCCACCTTGGCATTGCTGTGAGTTTCTCCATCACCTCATCACTCATTGCTTTTTTTTTTTTCTCTCTTTTTCCTTTCGTCTGTGTTTCTTCTTCAAAGTCATCACCTTCTCCATCGAGTTTCAGCTGCCAGTCCTTTTCTTCTCCATCGCTTTTTAGTGTACTATTTGTGGTTTCGATTCTATATGCCTCATTGTCACTATTTTGCTCTTCCCTTTTTTCGTTAAAAATAATCTTATCACTGTTGTGTTTGTGGCTTTGTTTCTTAATTCCTATTTGATATATATGTTTCTTTTAGTATTATTAAGTTATATATGTATCAGTTAATATTATATTAAATAAATATAGCTACAGTTTGGAAGTTTGAATAATATATTATGTTATATCTTGTTACTTTAACTTGAAAAAAGATTTAAACATATATGTTAGTGCTATTTATTTAGACAATACATACTACTTTTCAATAATTTTTTTTGAAAGGAGTTACTTTTATAAGAATATTGTTACCGTTAATATAGAGTATATAATATAATATTTTGTATATTACATACATACATGTAGATATTACTAATATGCTATATTACGGTTGCTGATATTATTATTTACTATAGTTCTATATTGTAAATAGTATAAATAAGTTGCTGTTACGATGTAAATATAGTACAAATAAGATAATGTTACATATAAATAAGTTACTGTTATATTTAGTATCGGTATAATATTAAATCAGAATTATAAATAATACAAAAATAAATCAGGGTTGTAATATACCGATAATGCATTTATATAAAATCAGAATTATAAGATTATCAACTGGATAATCATCCTTTCACTTTTAAAAAAAAGTTATAATTATAATAAATTATAATAGTATGATATATGTATTAAATACTATAATATAAATAAATTAGAACTGCAGTATACAGAATATATTACATAAATCAAATACATCTATTATAGAAATAAATTAAAATTATAATATAATGATAATATATTAAATAAATAAGAAACATAATAAATTATAATGGCATAATATATGTAAATATTATTTTTTTATCAAGACTTATTTTTGTTATCATCTGTGTTGGATTTACGCGTAAATGTATTTTGCATATGTTCACGGAGAGAGATTGATATGAATCATACAATGATTTAACTTCAGATAAGTCATCATTATTAACATTGGTTTAACACTATTTTCTCTTAAAAAATAGTTATCACTATTATAAATGAAGCAAAATTATTTTTGTAATGCACAATCATGTAGTGCACGCTTGTTACTTATTTTTGTTGTTTTGTAATTTGCTTGTTACTTTTTATATGCTCTTATAGATGGCTGAATCACATAGAAAGCATATGTGTTGGAAGTATTTGATATTGGAGGATCTTAAAAAGACTAATGACACATATTGTAATTTTTGAAGGATAATCAAAGACTAATGACACATAGCTATTGGACACATTATTGGTAGTGATATTGAAAAAGGAGTACCATAATATGTTAGAGAGAATGTCAACAATCTAAAAAGGAAGAGAGAAAGATCATAAGAGATTTTCTGTATGATGAGCCACTATATGACGATGATGATGGAGAGGAACATGAGGTACCAAACGTGAAAATGTTCCGAGGACCTATGGACAAATTCACAATGACAACAAGAGGAAATCCTACACGGGCAAAGAAAGCTCATCTCATGATATATGCTAGTGGGAGAGGAGGCGGTGTCATACTTCCTGTGAAGAAGTTTCAAGGATTGATGGATAGGTTTACTAAGCTTAACCTTGAGAAGGTAATTCGTGAATGGAGGAGATTGTTGTCAAAACAAACTACAATTTTGAGGTTTTAAAGGAGTGAGGAGATGCTGTTGTACAAATCATTGCCAAATGGATGTATTGTAAGAACATTTCATTTAATATTCTTAAAGATATTTGATTTGAAATAAGAATTAAGCAATTGGTTTGTTTAGGCTTGGATTAAAGGTTGCTTCTTACCATGAAGTAAGAGTTACTTTACTGAAACATCACATCAAGGAAACTCAAGACTTCATTAGTAAACACATGGAAGTTTGGAAGAAATAGTGATTCACACTGATAATAGACGATTGGATAAATAAATAGAACATATAAATTTTTTGGTCAATTCTCCTATGGGAACTGTATTCTTGGAGTTCGTTGATGCCTTATCCTACACAAATTGGGGAGAAGCTTTGTAAGCATATAAGTGGCATGGTTGCTTGTGTTGGGAAAGAATATATGATCCAACTTGTCAGTGATAATGTATCCAATTATGTTCTTATTGGTAATAAATCACTGCCTAAAATTTCATTTTAATTTATATATTTTCTTCATTAGTGTAAAGTATAAAAAATTACGTTGTTTGTCTTTTTCATATGTAAGTTATTGGAGGCTAAACATCCACAACTTTATTGGACTCCTTGTGCTGTGCATTACATTGTCTTGATGTTGGAAGATTTTGGCAAGCTAGAAGATGGAAAGAAGACTCCTAAAAATGCAATGATCTTATGCAGCTACATATATATGCATCTACCAATCTTGAATTTAATGAGAGTTTACGAATAGAGTTGCTGAGTGACATGATTTGCTACATCTTTCCTTATATTGCAGAGTATTCATAGGCAGAAGGCAAATTTGAGGAAGATGCTCATTTCAAATAAGTATCTCACTTCAAAGAATTCAAAGAAAGAATGTAGCTGCAAAAGAGAAGGGAAAGAAGGTAGCTGCAATTATTATGATGGCTTCCTTTTAGAATAAGATTGTGTACATTCTTAAGGCGATGTCTCTTCTTATTAAAGTCCTTTGTATTGTTGATTCAAAAAAGAAGCTTGTATATATGAAGCAATTGATAGAGTTGAGGAAGCTATCATGAGAAGTTTGGATCTATAAGTGAAATCATTGATAAGAGGTGCGAATGCCAATTTCACATGCCTCTACATGCATCAGGATATTTCTTGAACCTTGATTTCTCCTATGAAAATCAGAAATTAGATATTGATTTAGAGGTTATGAATGGATTCTACAACGTCTTTGCAAGATTGGAGTTTGATGTGAGTGTGCAAGACAAAATAATATGTGAAATTTCAATTTATAGAAATGCTTAAGGACTCTTTGGAACCCCAAAGGCTATTGGACAAAGGAAAATTATTGCCCGAGGTATTAAATTGGTATGTTTTTATTTATAGTAATATTATAAATCCTAAACATTCAAAGCTTATTATATAACTTGTCATTTTTTTACGGTGGAGTGGTGGAATATCTTTAGTGGTTTTGCACTAAACTTGATGAAATTGGTACTCAAAAGTGTTAGGTTAGGTCTTACTTGTAGTACCTTGGGATGTGAAATGAATTAGAGTGTATTTGAAAATGTAAGTTATGAACTTTTAATGAAATATGCATTACATTAGCTTTGTTAAGCAAATTTATATTAATACGTTGGTAATCTACATAGGTTCACTTGAAGAAGAGAATCTCTTGGCATAACAAAAATTGAATGAGCTTGTGTTTGTCAAGCATAATGAAGCTTTGAGGGATAGATAGGAAGATAAGGAGTATCTTGATCTCATTTCTTATTAAGAGATTGATTATTCAAATGAATGGTTAGTAGGAAGAATGGAGGATAATTCGGAAAATGCAAAGTATGATCTTGTTTTTGGTGATGACCTCACCTGGGGTATAGTTGAGCTTGTGTCGGCCATTATCGAACAAGCCACTTCACGATGTAGCCATGCCACTACGAAGGAGAATGCCCCTTCATATGCAAAGGGAAAAGGGAAAGCTTTAATAATCATTGAAGAGGAAGAATATGTGGATAGTGAAGATGAGGAGAGCGAAGATGTTGTAGTTGGTCTCCTACATGCAAGGTTTGAAATGTCGATTTCGATGCCGTGTCAATAAAATTCTAAGTGTGCATTTCGTGGGCATGCCGAGGGCACGTCGTGGAAGTGCCCGTTTTTCAATGGGCATGCCAATGAGCATGCGAGGGCACGCTGTGGGCATACCAAGGCATACTGACAAAAATAACAGTAGTCAAAAAAACCAGCAGCAACTTCGGCATGGTCTCCTATTTCGCTAGCATTGTTGACCATGTCTATGGCATGCCGACGATATCCCTGTAAATCGACACTTTATCCGTGTCGGCACGGCCCCTACTTGAAAATGGCCTTGCCAACGGCATTTAAAATGATGCCTACATGTGCCAAGGGAAAAGGGAAAGCTGCAATAATCATTGAAGAGGAAGAGTATGTGGACAATGAAGATGAGTAGATTGAAGATATTGTAGTTGGTGAAGATGGTGATGATGATTTGAATCTTGATGCTTTTAAGGAGTGTTGAATTATATCATTTGAGAATTGTTCATTTTCTTGACAATTTTATTTTTTTCTATCGTGATTAGATGATTTTATTGCTTTACTACTTGAAATTATGCAAAATGGTTCTTTGGAACGCAATTCTTATCTTTTTCGTTCACTTAAATATTGTTATTAAACATGTTTTTTGAAAGTTGATGCTATTACAGTGAGTTACTAAGGTATATATATATTTAAAAAAAATAAAAAAAAGGGCACCTCAATTCAATCGGGCTGTCGTCTTTTTGTTGCCTCTCGCCTTGGGTAATTATAGGGCTTATTGCCTTGGTGTTGCCTTTTGCATTGACAGGATTGCCTTGGGAAGAGAATCTTGTGCACTAAAAGTGATGAGTTGACTATTGAAGGTTACATAGATGTGGATTGAGTTGGTTCAGTGGATGATAGGTGATTTGTGATGGGCTACTCCATTTATTTAGGTGGAACTATTATCATTTGGAGAAGCAAGCAATCAGTTTGCGAGAGATCAAGTGTTGAATCAGAGTACGAAACTATACAATGAGAATGTAGAGATGTTTTGGGTGAAAATTATGTCGACTGATATTAATATTAAACTAAGCTTCCCATGATGCTGTGTTGTAATAACAACGTTGCCATCAACTTGGCTAACAATCCAATTCATGATTGTACAAAACATGTTGAACTTGATAGACATTTCATTAGAGTGAAGATTGATTCTGGAGATTTATGCCTTCGATATATTAAGTCTGAAGGCCAAATTGTTGATGTCTTCACCAAAGGCCGTC
Organism: Thalassia testudinum; assembly: GCA_037157565.1. NCBI lineage: Eukaryota > Viridiplantae > Streptophyta > Magnoliopsida > Alismatales > Hydrocharitaceae > Thalassia > Thalassia testudinum. The sequence continues at coordinate 144,561,266 of JAZHRO010000036.1, forward strand.
CTATGTCATAGTATAAGAAGAATATGGGCAAGTGGGGCATGTTTGAATGCTATGCTCAACTTGAGGGGGAGTACTGAGTAGCATATTGTAAATAGGTATGTGGACCCTTGGGTGTGGGTCCAAAGAACTTGTCCTTATAAATATGTAACACCCTACTTATTTGTAAAGTGTGAGTGAAAAACAAAAACCCTAGTAGCTACCAGTGATCAAATTGTAGGTGACATGCTGTTGATAATGGGGGTTTTGGGGGAATAGTCGTATTGACACGCAATAGTTGTCGATTTATAGGTGTGTCATTGATAATGTCGGCGGTAACCTCTATAATCTCTCGATAACCTCAATATTTTGCCCGTACATATTTTTTCTGTGTCTTGCTATTGTTGCTCAAGGGTACGCTGAAGGAGGTTAATGATAACAGAAGGTGGTAGCGGAGGGTCGCGAGTAGTCAAGCGACACCAGAGGTGGTAGAGGTGGTTGGTGTTGCATGACGAGTGAGCTGAACATGGACCACAGATGGTGGGGCATGTTTGATCGCTATGCCCAACTTAAGGGGGAGTACTGAGTAGCATATTATAAATAGGTATGTGGACCCTTGGGTGTTGGTCCAAATAACTTATGTCCTTATAAATATGTAACACCCTACTTATTTGTAAAGTGTGAGTGAAAAACAAAAACCCTAGTTGCTACGAGTGATCAAGTTGTTGGTGGCATGCCGTTGATGATGGGGGCTTTTGGGGGAATAGTCGTATCGACATGCAATAGTTGTCGATTTATATGTGTGCCATTGATAATGTTGGCGATAACCTCGATAATCTCTCGATAACCTCGATATTTTGCTCATACATATTTTATTTGTGCCTTGCTGTTGCTGCTTGAGGGTACGCCAAAGGAGGTTAACGATAATAGAAGGTGGTAGTGGAGAGTCGCGACTAGTCGAGCGACACCAGAGGAGGTAGAGGTGGTTTATGTTGCACGATGAGTGGGCTGAACAGGGAGCATAAATGGTGGCTAGTATTGGTTTGCATACATTTAATGACTTATATGATTTATAATAGTCTTATATTTAACCTTTTGAATGTTCTAACTAGGTAATTTTCTAAGATCATAAGTCTTAATAATATATCACTACCACTTACTTCAAACTTCAAGCTGGTAGAAAGTACTTTATTTGATTATGTATTGATTCAACACTTGCGTTTTTACATGTATGAACCTTTTATTGCTTAAGTTAGTAATTTGTGATTTACTTGCAATTTTAATCATTTAAGGGAAATTGTCGGTGTGTCCTCGATGTGCCCTCGATATGCATAATTTCAGGTCACTAGTAACCTCAATAACTTGACGTCAAAATGTGGCCGTTTTCACGACGTGCCTCTGATATGTGCAATTGGAAATTTATTAGCATTGCATCGATATCGGTACTTAAAACCTTGGTTGCTAGTGGGTACTTAAAATCTTGGTTGCTAGTGGGCACTAGGGCCTTGTGGAGTTTGTGCTTCCGTGGTTTTTCTTGTAGCGGGTTTTCCATGTAATCATGTGTTCTTATGTGTTCTTGTGGTTTGATCAACAAAAAGAATTGTCCCTACATGCTTGCCTCGACATTTTGTAACAAGTTTGAAAAGATGTCTGCTCCATGTGAAAACTAACCCTTCAGATCAGCAGGCTCTTATGGAAGGCAAAAATGCCCTTGAAGGTAAAAATATTTGCATGGATGGTGAGAAGAGAATCCTACGGAAGGAAGTTTGCTATAGTGGATACTCCTGCTTGCCCTCTCTGTGGAGTGGAGGAAACTCTGACATATTTATTTTTTGGTTGCTAGTTTGCCTTTGAGATTTGGAGATTGGCTGGGTTGAGTTGGGTGAAGGATTCTTGGGATGGCTTTTAGGAGTCTACGTGGTGGGGTATGTTTAGATCGAAGAAGGAAAGAACGGAGCCTTTTACCATTCTCTAGGCCATTTGGCTCCAAAAAAATGGAATGATCTTGAGGAATGAGACACCATTTGTGGAGAACGTGTGCAGGGATATTTCAAGCCTTATGTCTCTTTGGAACGTTGGGTACCATATATCTAACTTGCATCCCATTTCTTTTTTAATGAAGTGGGCAATCACTAGTCTCATATGACCGTCTTTCCTTTCAAAAAGTATAAAAACCTTGTTGCCATTCCAGCAAGCTTCCAATTTTCCATTTCTGTTTCTGTAGAAGAAATACATCCACCTTGTAATCTCTTAAAGATCTCCCTAAAGAACCCCTTCTTTTTAAATCCTTCTAAACCCTTGTTGAGTTGTACGGGGTGTTTCCTATTTTGTTTTTTATTGAAGGGGTGTATCTATAATTTTTTATCTAGTGCCTCTTTATATAAAGGCACCAGGGTCTATCTGAAATAAACTGTGACATTTCAACTTAACATGGTATCAGAGTAGCGGTCCTAAACCAGTGCTCGGGTACCCCACTCGAAACCTTAGCCGCCAAAACCCCCTACCTAAACCCCTTCTCTTTCTCTCTCTCTGCATCGCTGGCCACCCTTAGGCCAGTAGCATCACTGGCAACCCCTGCCAGCCCTTTGGTTCGCCATCGTCGGCTGGATCTCGCTATTGTTGGCTTGATCTTGTTGCCATCGGATTAGATCTCATGGCAGCTAGTTTGCTCCTTGCTTAGGACGATTGCCACCAATCAGATCCTCGATCTAGTGTTGCCCTAGCACTGCTTAGGGTTGTGATTCTCTCCTCAGTGCTACCTTAGTACTGCTGGGCTCTCACTAGCGTTGCTCTAGCATCGCTTGGGGTTGCGGTTTTCTCTCCAGCGCTGCCCTAGCGTCGCCTGGGGCTGCTGGGCTCTCACCAGCATTGCCTAGGGTCGCTGGTTGTGTTCCTTCCCTAGGGTTGCTCCTGAGGAGTGCTTCTACTCCTCTGATCTCCACTTGGGAGACCTTGGAGACAGGGACTAGACTGGGGTTCACCGGTCTATTCTACCTTCTCAAGGCCTCCTACAACAGTACCCCTTAGTGAAGAGCACCGCTAGGGCTTGCTCTATGCCTTAGCGCATGCAACATAGTTGGTTAAGCTTGTTCATTGGATCTATGATTTGATTTTCAGTAGTATGAGCTTTCTGTTTCATGGATCACGACTTAGGGAGTCATGGGAGACCAAAAGGAATCTATAAACTACTTGTCGAGGAAATCATCCACCACAAGTGTTCTCCCATACATGCAAGGGACTTTTATTAAGTTTGATGGAATCAACTTCCTATTGTGGGCTACATCATTCTCCAGATTTGTCGGATCCCATTGCAAGAAGTACATATTGATAGAGGCTGAACCCGAAGTCAAGATTGCAGACTAGGAGGCAGACAATGACTAGGTAGTCACATGCCTCTTGAATAGCATGACCCAGACCATCGCAAAACAGGCCATGGCGTATGCCTTCGCAAAATAAATGTGGGAAGTGTTACATGAGATTCATTCCCACAGGAGCAACATTACCAGGTTGTATAGAGTCGTCGAGGACATCCACATTGTTCGGAAAGGCACTATGGCTTTATTCGAATACTATGGCACCATGAAGAACCTATTGGACAAGTAAGATGTTTACCAGCCTATTTCTATTGACGCAATGATTATAGCCAAGCAGAGAAAGGCTATCCATTCTATCCAGCTTCTATCTGGACTTGGCTCAGAGTACAAGGTGGTGTAAGATCAGTTCATGGTCATGGATGAGATTCTCACACTGGTACAGATTTATGCTCATCTCTCCAGATTTGACACCTTTGATCTTGTGCCTACATCTGATGCCTCTGATATGGTAGTTGTCGGTCATGGTAGGGGAACTTCTGGGGCATAGGTGGTCGGTCTCGTGGTGGTGCACGTGGTCGTAGTCGAGGTCAGAGCTCCTTCTGTGAGTACTGTGACAGAAACAGTCATATTGTGGACCGATGCTGGGTGAAGCACGGATATTCATAGGGTATGGATCCACGTGTGTATCAAGTTGCTGCAAGGATACTTCTTAGGCGCAGGAGGATGATAGCCATATTACAGTTTTTAGAGTAGATTATGAGTACTTTATGGCTTCTTAGGCATCTACTTTTGCCTCAGTTCATAGGTCTGCAGGTTCTTCAGCGATGTCAGTGAAAGCCCAAGCCCCTACTTGGCTTGCGAATTTAGGTGCTTCTCACATAACTGGTGATACTATCCTCTTTTTTTCTCTACAAGGTCTTGCCACTCCTTTCCAGGTTAAAGTAGCAGATAGGGTTTATCACCAGTTATTGGACTTGGAAATGTTTCTATCTCTCCTACTTTACTTTTCTCAAATGTTATGCATGCTCCCAAGTTTGCTCTCAATTTGATGTCCATTAGCCAGATTACAAAAGATTTGAGGTGCAGGGTAGCGTTTCATGGCCAATATTTCTTCTTGTAGGACCTCTAGATGATGAGGCAGATTGGTGAAGGACTTGAGCAGAATGATCTCTACTATCTTCATGTCCCACCTTCATCCAGTGTTGATGCTGTTTGTGCCACTTCTGCTCTCTAGTGGCATCTTCGTCTTGGTCATCCTAGTTTGCATGTTCTTCGTCGCTAGTTCCTTGAGTTGTCTTTTCTTGAAGTTTTTAGGTGTAAAGCCTATCAGTTAGGCAAGCACCATAGATCTTCCTTTCCACCTCAAAATAAAAGAACTTGAGTCTATTTTTGCTTTAGTTTATGCGGATGTTTGGGGCCCTTGTAGGGTCAAGAGTGTTAAAGGCTTTCGGTATTTTCTTGTTCTTGTGGATGATTATACTAGGATGTCTTGGGTGTTTATGATGAAAGAAAAGTCTAAAGTCTTTGATCTTATGAAAAGCTTTGTTTTAGAAATACTCAATTTTACGGAGTGATACTTGTTTGGAATTTGTGAATACTAGGATTACTGCTTTTTTCAAGTTGTTGGGTATTGTTTACTAGACAACTTGCATTCATACTTCCCAACAAAATGGGATAGCTGAACGTAAGCTTCGACATTTGCTTCATGTGACCCATTCTATTATGTTTCAAATGAATGTTTCTTCATCTTTTTGGACTGATGCTGTACTTACTGCCACATATCTGGTGAATCATGCCTCTTTGTCTGTGCTAGGGGGTAAAACTCCATACTCTATGTTTCTTGGCAAGGACATGTTTTCTATTACTTCGGTTGTGTTTGGCTGTGTTTGTTTTGTCCATCTACACCATGTAGATAAGATTTCTCTTCGCTCCGTGAAGTGCATCTTTCTGGGTTATCCTATAACTCAGAAAGGGTATTGTTGTTATGTTCCTGTTTTACGGAAGTTTTGTCTCTGCTGATTTTACTTTCTTTGAGGAGATTTCCTACTACCAGAAATAGGAGCAGTCCATTACTCAGCCTTGTGATACTCCTCTTCCTGTCATATTTGAGCGACCACAACCCAATGAGCCACCTACATCAGAGGCCAGTCACCCTGATGCTGGTCTTTTCCTATGTCATCCTGAGGTTCTTGTTACAGATACTTTTCCTAAGCATTTTCAGCCCAGGACTCAGGATGTTCCTTAGGTGGAGCATTTGTCTACTATTTCTACTTAGTTTCCACCGATTGTTGATGATTCGTTTGAGGACCAAATACCTACTACTATTGAGGATATTACTCTGAACTTGCATAAAGGAAGGCTACACGATCTTGTGTCAAATATTTTGTATTTTAGTTTATGTCACTTGACAGTTTGCAGTTGGACGTTAATTTTCTCTAGCTATTGATAGTTTACAGGTACTATGAGACCATTATGAGGCATTTCAAGATCCATCTTGGACATTGGTTATGGAAGAGGAGATGGTAGCTTTGCAGTCTCGTGGTACATGGGCTCTTGTTGATTTACCCTTGGTGCTACTGTTGTGGGGTGTAGATGGGTTTTTACCCTAAAATGTTATCCAGATGGCACGGTGGAAAGATACAAGACACGCCTAGTCGCCAAAGGCTACACTTAGATCTTTGGAGTTGACTACTTTGAGACATTCTCTCCTATGGTTTGTCTCAATTCTGTCAAGATCTTGTTTTCTCTTGCAGTCAATAGAAGTTGGACGGTTCATTAGTTAGACATAAAAAATGCGTTTCTTTATGGAGACTTGGAGGGGAAAGTATATATTGAGTAACCACCTTGTTTTACTACTCATGGGGAGTGTCATAAAGTGTGGAAGTTGAAGAATGCTATTTATCGACTGAAACAAAGTCTTAGAGTCTGGTTTAAGAGGTTTAGCAGGGCTATTCAGGACTATGGCTTCATTAGATCGTCTGTTGATCACTCTGTGTTTACATTGCATGGGAAAGCAGGTTCTGTTATACTCATTATATATGTTGATATATTGTTAACTGGCAGTGACAAGCAAGGCCTAGAAGAAACAAAAAATTGCTACATTCACAGTTTGTTACCAAGGATCTAGGCCCTATCAGTTATTTCCTTGGTATTGAGGTGCAGCATACTGGAGGAGGATTTGTGTTATCTCAACGCAAGTATGTGCTTGACATGTTAAGAGACATGGGTATGCTATGTTGCAAACCAGCGTGTGTGCCTATGAACGTGTCCTTACCTCTTGCAGATGATGAGAGCCCCTTACTACAAAGTGTGACTAGATACCTTGCGATTATTAGTAAGCTATTGTATCTGACAGTTACCCAACTTGACATTGCTTCTGCTGTTGGTAGATTGAGTCAGTTCATGCAGTCATCAAGGGAGGTTCATTGGGATGGAGTTTGCCAGATTCTTAGGTACTTGAAGAGTACACCTGGGAAAGGACTTTAATTTAGAAACAATGGACACTTGGATGTCTGTGGCTATTCAGATGCAGATTATGTTGGAGCACATGAGGACAAAAAGTCCACTACAGGATATTGCACATCTTTTGAGAGTAATCTGGTCGTGTGGAGAAGCAAGAAGCAGGTGGTTGTTTCTAGATCAAGTGCTGAGTCAGAATACATGGCCATGTTTCAGACCACTTGTGAGCTACTCTGGGTCTGATCTATCCTTGTCGATTTTGGAGTACATGTTCTTGGGCCTATTCCTATGCATTGTGATAATAAAGTTGTCACCTTCATCGCAAACAATCCAGTTTTTCATGAGAGAATTAAACATATTGAGGTGAATTGTCACTTCATCAGGAAGGTAATTGTAGCGAAGAAGATTTATATATCCTACATATGTACTGAAGATCAATTAGCAGATATTTCCTCTAAAGTACTTTCCAAGAAACGGTTGCACTATATCTATTCCAAGCTGAGCATGTTCGATGCTTATGCTTCAGCTTGAGATGGAGTGTTGAGGTGTATGGGGTGTTTCCTATTTTGTTTTATATTAAAGGGGTGTGCCTATAATTTTCTATCTGGTGCAGGGTCTCACTAAAATAAGCTATGACATTTCAATCTAACAACCCTAATATTCCTAAGTTAAAAGTCTCATTGATTAAGAGATATGTTTCCTCCTTACCTGGGTTCTAGGCTGCCCTTGGAGTGCCCCCACTGCCGCTGCGAGCTTTATCTCTTTCTCCAGGTCAACATGTTGTTGTAGGGGGTCTTTATTAAATTCAGGATCACATTGAAATTTGGCCCATTGCATAATAATGCATCTTTTTTTCAGGGTTTTGAAATTTGGCCCATTGCATAGTTATGCATCTTTTTTGCAGGGTTTTTAAGTTATCATATGCAGATCATTTTCAGTTGTATTAACTATCTTAACTAGTGTGACACACAGATGCTGCTTATAATTCTATTTGCATTGAATCTTAATTCTTTTTAGTAATAATATGGATGCATTTTCAACTTGTAGGTCTCCGAGTGGAAAGAGAAGTATGAAAAGCTTGAATTGGAGCTTCAGCAGTGCTACAAAGCCCAATCTCGTTTGTCTGAACAACTTGTCGTTGAGGTAGCTGAGTGCAGAAATGTAAAAGCATTACTACAGGAGAAAGAGGCAGCAATAGCTGCCTTACAAAATGAGCTTTCAGAAAGAAGGTTGCATCTTCACGTTATATGTTTGTTATTTACCCTGGAAACACTATTAAGATAAAAAAAGATGGATTTTACGTGATATTTCTTAATTAAATTAGATTTTTAGATTTAATGTTGGTAATTTCATAGGGAAGAATGTTCTCATTTCAAAGAGCAATTGGATGAGAAGACTGAAGCACTGGATCTGCTCATCAGCGAGAATGAAGCACTTAGAGTGCAACTTGGAGACATGACAATGAAGGCTAGAAATGCAGAGGCTGAAAACAAGAATCTAGTAGATCGCTGGATGCTGGAAAAGATGAAGGATGCAGAAAAGCTCAATGAGGTATTTTGTTGTTGTTTTTAAGCTTAAGGTATGCTAGGTCCTTCGACGTTGTAAATAGGCTTCTAGTTATTTGTTTAGATAAATCATTACTTTTAAGTTTAGGCAATGCTAGTTAGAAATGATTTAAGATTGCAAGGATTTATTCAATTATGATGTGCAAACCATGCATATCATTGGGATACATGATGGATTAAAGTCTTGGAAATTCAGCTGGGCTTAATTGTGCCAAGAATGTCAGAGCTAAAGTAAACTTAAGTTGAATTTGTTTGTCTTGGTCGATCTTCATTGCAAAAAAATTTTTACTATTCATTTTGAAAAATCAAGAAGCACAAGCAAGGGCAAGAAGTGGAAAAATGGTCAAAAAAAGACAAAGGTAACAATAGCTAGTCTTCACTCACTTCAAGTGGGGTTGGCTACATGGTCTGTTTGCCTCGACATTGATCCATTCTTGGTCATTTTAGGACTTAAATATTAAAAAACCAAGATAATGCCCTATATAGAGAAGGAGATTCTTGTATTATCAAGAAACCTTAATCTCTTTAAATAAAGATCAAGGGAAAAATTACATACTAAGCCTCCAAGTAAACAAAGAAGACAAAAGTAACATAATACTTTGAATTAGAGCATGTATGTAAGGCATCCCTGGCCTGTTGCATAGCTTGAAATGAGGATCCCAAGGAAGAGTCTTAGTATCAGCAACTTAAACTTCTGAGAAAATGGAAGGAATAAAAATTTTCCCTTAAAGTTATGGGTGAAATGACAGTCAACCTTGATTATGCTTTGTTTTCTCATAAGTCAGGATCAGATACAACATAAATAGTAGCTTGGTTGTCACAATACATTGGCATAAGGAGTTTAACATCTACCCTTAAATCAATTAAGGAGGACTCAATCCACATTAGCTCATACGCTGTGTGTGCCATGGAAGTGCTATAACCTGAATCAGATTTTCCATCTTCTGGAAAGGTCATTTAATCAACATCTAAACATGCATGTAAATTTAGATGACCATTTTTCTTGAAATGAGGATCCCTACTAGGTGATTTCTTTAGATACTTGCCAATAAGACAAATTGCATTGCAATGATTACTCCAAGCTTTCTTCATATATGTACAGTGGCTAACATGGCTAACAGAAAAACTTACGTTTGGCCTAGTGACCAATGTACAAAGCAAATTTTGAATAATGCTCCTGTAGAACTTGGAATCATCAAATCTTTGGTTCATCTATTTCCATTATGTTAATCTTGCAATCCATGGGAATAAAAGATGATTTGGCATTGAGGAGATCTGTCTACTTTAGAATCTATGGCACAATCGTCACTGTTGTTGCACTCAGTCTATCTACCATGCTCGCAGGTTTTATTTTGGTACATAGACAACCTTTTTCATCCTGCAAATTTTAATCTCCCCTTAGCACATATCCAGGAGGGTGCTGAAATGTATATATACCTCCTCGGATAGTTCACCATAAGAAAGATACTTTTAACATCTAACTTGTCACCACACCAACCCCCCCCATATCTAACTTTTGACTGGCCATTTTACTTATTGAGAAAAAAAAAAAAGCCTTACAGAGTTAAGACATACCATAAGAGAGAGAATATTGAACTAGTCATGCTGTAGCTTCTGTAAAGCCTATAGGCACAAGCCTTACCTTTAGCCAATCCATAATGCCATCTTGCACTTGATAATGCAAATCCATATATAATCATCCACTTTTACATCAGCTAGATGTGGAACCAGTATTCAACTTCCATGAGAAAAAAAAGCATCCATTTCATCATCCTTCACCTTTTGTGAGCCAGCATTATATAATACCTCACAAAAATTCCATGTTAGAAGTAATAACCAAAAGAATAGTAGGAAAATGCTAAAAGTTAGACATAGGGTATAGGGTATAAGACCTTGTTCCCTTGTGAAGGGCAATGAGAGTATCAAGATCATCTGCGATTTGGAAGGCAGAGCACCTAGAGAAGATATCGGTGGTGGCACAGAGATTAATGGGTTTACTGCATGGGGTTAGTCACAATTATTGGCAGGGAACCTTTGTAAGATCCCTCTTTCTCCTCTTATAAGCCTACAGTAGTGGGACTGCCAACTCAATAGTAGTAGCCTCAGAAATATGGTGTTTGCTTTAAAAACTGTCACATCGGCACAAATATATTAATGTCGACTTGCAAGAACAAAACATCTATAAACTCACCTGAGTTGTAGAATATCCTAACAAACACATTTCATAGCTTGAGATAATTTGGGACACAAAATTATGAACAAAACAAATACAACCAGAAACATGAAAGGGAGGCCACCAAGGGGTTGGCTCAATGGTAGAGCACCCCACTGGAATCCAAGAGATCATGAGATAAAATTCCATGCCCTCTACATTTACCTTCTCAAAAAAAAAAAGAAAAAGAAAAGAAACACGAAAGGGAGGGGGTGTGGGCAAACAAATTAGCGTTGGTTCATAGTAACTCAAAAGTAAATCTTCCTCCTTAAGAATTGATGACAGGATTGGGCTGATAAATAGCAGTGAGTTTTTCGGTGAGTAATAAATAGCAGTAACTAGTAAGTATAATGTCATTCCAAGAGGACCTAGCAACTTTCAAATGAATAAGAAGATTACAAGTAATATCAAGAATATTGCGTAGTCTCTTCTCAGCCACCATTTTATATTGAAAGTTATAAGCACAAGATGTCAAATGCATAGCCTATTAGATGCAAAAGGTGATTGAAGATCATGCTATAAAAATTCTAAATCCTTGTCACTTTCCAAGATTTTCACAGAAGACGAATAAAAGCATGTACTTAGTTCGTTGAAAAAAGCATTTAATAACATCAAGTACTTCACCACATTTTTTTATCATGTAGACCCAACAGATTCTACTATAATCATAAAAAAAAGTACCAATGTTCATATTGACTATGGACACAACAGGATCCTGCATATCATAGTGAATAAGCTGGAACAAAAGATTGGCTCATCTCACTAGTCCGAGAGGGAAAGGATGATTGTTGTTTCTTTCGTAGCTGTCAAGCTTGCAAACAGATGATTACAATGATGCCAAAGATATGGATTATTCAAAACGTAGCACAAATGGTAGGGGGATTTCTTTCCTATAGGCCCCCAATCATCTGTTTTGCCTAGACGTCTTGAAAGAAACAATAATGCTGATAAAAGATTACTCAAAATTTAAGATCTTTACTCAGTTTAGAGTCTACCAACATAAGTAAACATCAGGATTCAGGAGCGCAATAGACATTAGGGAACCTAAAAGAAGATGAAAACTGCATAGATCCACTTGAGGTAATTGGAGAGTAAGTTCCACTGGCAAGACCAGCAGATCAAATAGTTAAAGATCATCAAGTATCAAACAAAAGAATTGTGCGTCGGGAGTACTTGTTGGGGAAGTTTATTCAGGCTTGCTATGGCGACTCCATGAACGGGGATTTTGTGGCATCTCCTCAAGGTGGTACTTCTCATTTTTTAGAGGTTTGTCTTTAGTGGTGCCCAAGATACAAAGTTTTCTTTCCATATATTGGCACGGACGATACTTTTCATTTTTAGCTAGATGACTGATGGGTCAGGGAAGTTGAAAGATTGATTTTTGCGGCTATATGTAATGGCTACTAGTCAGTTGGTGAAGGTGGCTGATTGTTGGGAGGGATCTTGGTGTCCTTCCTTTTTGGGGAATTTATTGTATCAAAGGATACATGAACTCCAAACCTTATTCCAGGAGTTTGGAAGGTTATCAACCGAAAGGTGGTGTTGACGCCTTCCTGTGGGATAATGGTTAGTTTTCTATATGCAAGGCTTATACAAGGTTGGGAAATGGAGGTTTGATGACGGATGTGGATTTCATCAAATGTATTGGTACCCTTGATATGTACTGCTATGCTTATATTTAGTTATTATTTACTTTAACAGTTGATTTTCAAGCTTTATTGGCTTGTAACATTATAAGTCCTTACACCCTTTGGTACGACACTCATGCTCACTTCTTTCCATTCTACAAGGGGTCACTATCTGTTGCTCTTATGCTCTTCTTCCTACATGCTTATTCACTTGAGTAACCTATTGCACTTGCTACCTCCAAATCAAGCTTGGGTAGTGGACTAACTCGTGTAAGGGGTATCACTCTAAATATCATGTTCATTTTGTTTTTGATTTGATTTGAATTTTTTATTGTGTTTTGTTTCTCATGCTTTTAGCCCCCATAATATAGTGATCAGATTTGCACATTATCTCAGAGAGACCTTTTTGTAGATCTATTGCATTATGGATGAAGAGAAGCTTCTTTTCATGAGTCCATTGCAACATGATGATTCTTGGTTGTCTTTTTCTCTAGTGGACTATGTAACTGTGCTATTTGAGTTTGCCGACCACAACATGCCTTCGCCTCCATTGAAATGTCGTGGATAGTTGCATACATATGGTTGTATTCATAGGTGTGCCCTTTTACAGGGTAAGGACTGCAACTCTTGGCCATTTTTTGAAAAAACTTTTCAATCTCTATATAGTCTCAAATGGTTTCTTTGTGCAAGAAAATGTTCGTTGCCATCAAACTACCATGTAAAATTAGGTTAGGAGTCATGCTGTACATGCTTAGTTCTCACCATTACTTTAATAAGAAAAATAATGGAGTCTTGTTCATTTTCCATCTACAGTTGCAAGTGCACACTTGTCAAGTGCATTGTATTTCAGAAGATGGTCATGCTGGGATCTTGTGCATCAAGTTACTAACTGAAGGAGATATGGTGCTATCTATTGAGATGGTGCTATAAAGCATTCCTTAATGACTTTCCTGTTGTGCTATATATCTAGCAGTTATGGCTTTGCTTCTACACCTCTCTCACCATAATGTAACTGTAGGTCATTGCTGGTGATTGTTGGTGCTACCTCTATTACCTATGAAAATCCTGCATGCAGCCTCCAACTCCAGTTGCTAGCTCTCTGCATTGTTTTTTTTTTTTGTTGAAAGAACTAGCTCTCTGCTTTGTGTGTGTGCAATGCATGTCTCATGCCTTATGTAACCATATCATCTCACCTGCTGTGTGTAGATGCTGTGCCAATCAACATCTTGTACCCAAGCTCACTCATTCTCTAGATTATTAGAGTTGAGAAAATCAACTTAGTGATTTTTGTTATATTGAAAATGAGGCCTTGGACCTCTTTACATAGAGAGATGACTTAAGCATACAAGGAAATCACAATAACTTCTCTACTAAAAATAACAAGGACTAAAATAGGACACCTAATATATCTCTAATTTAATTTCCTAATACTCCCCCTCAAGTTGAGGTACAGATGTCAGTAAGTCTCAACTTATCACACAGAAAATCATGCCCCTTCTTCTTAAGGGTCTTGGTGGGAATGCTTGCCAATTGTAGCTCTGAGGAGATATACCGTGTGTTAATCCTTCCTTCCATGACTGCATTTTGGATGAAATGGCAATCTGCTTTGATGTGCTTAGTGCGCTCATGGAAAGTCGGGTTGGATGCTATATATGTCGTCGATTGATTATCACAATATGGTAGAACTAGTAGCTGCAGTTCTTCACCTAGATTTCGTAGGAAACCCACAACCCACATGATCTCACATGTGACATGGGCTATAGTGCGATACTTAGTCTCAGGACTAGAACGGACAACTATACTCTGTTTCTTGCTCTACCAAGAAGTAAGGTTTCCACCAAGAAATAGAGCATATCCCGAGGTAGATCGGAAATCCTCAATAGATCCTGCGTAGTCAACATCAGAATAGGCCATGATATCCATGGACCTATTTTCTCTATAGTAAAGTCCCTGACCTGGACTTCCCTTGAGGTACCTCAGAATAAGGCATACCTCATGCTGGTGGCTGTAGCATGGTGCTTGCATGTGCTGACTAACTCTACTAATAGTTAAGCTAATATCCGATTGAGTGATGGTCAAGTATAGAAGGCGACTAAATAAGCCAGGATATTTGGAGACATCCTTATAGGGAGAATCATCTTCCTCAGTACTATGAACTTGCCGTGCGTCAACAGGAATGCCAAAGGGCTTGGCTCTCAGTAAGCAAGCCTCCTCAAGTATTTGGAGGGTATATTGTCTTTGAGATAATGACAGATGAGGTCTTGTCCGAACAACCTCAATCCCAAGGAAGCATTGTAGGTCTCTAAGGTCTTTTATCACAAAAGTGGACTGCAGGAAGACCTCGGTTTGACGGATACCTTCCTCATCATTACCACTCAGCACCATGTCATCGACATACGAACAACTAGAATAACAACTTTGCTTGTAGATGCATCTCCTGTCTTTCGAATAAAAATAGAATGATCGAAGGATGATTGCAGGAAGCCAATCCTCTGAATCTCTGAACTTAGACGCTTAAACCACGCCCTCGAATTCTGCTTCATGCCATAGATGGCCTTACTTAAACGACATACGAGTTCCCCTTGAACTTGATACTTAGGTGGCTGCCTCATGTAGACTTTCTTTGCCAGGTCTCCATATAGAAAGGCATTCTTGATATCTAGCTGGTACAATGGCCATCCTCTATTGACTTTCAAAGAAATAATGATCTTGATTGACGAGATACGAGCTACTGGGGAGGTCTCAAAGTAATCAATTCCATAATTTTGGGTGAAGCCTTTGACAACTAGTTAGGCCTTGTATCTGTCAATCGTATCATCTGCTTGATATTTGACGGTATAAACCCATCGATAGTCAACAATAGTAGCGTTTGAGGGATAGGGCACCAAATTCCAAGTCCCTCTAGACTCAAGTGTGCATCTCCTCGTCCATGGCAGCATGCCATCTAGGATCCTGAGAAGCTCGGTATTAGTCTCTGGGAATAACTGCAATGGTGGTGGTTGAGGCAAATTATTTGGTTTCCCTTTCTAGGTGGGAGGTCCTAGTGTAATGAGACATAGGATGTAGAGTGCAAGATCAATTGGACCTCTTTACGACTACAGGCCTGTCATTACCAGGGCTTGACAGCTTTGGATCTACCATCAGTGTAGTTGGAGAGGAATCTGGAGGGATCGTAGGAGCGACTGATCTGTGATGGTAAACTTGAGCTCTCCTTAGAATAGTAAGGTACCTTCTTAAAAAAAAAAACATTTGTAGTTACTATGTAACGCTTATGCACAGGGTCATAACATTTGTAGCCGTTCGGGGTCTGTGAGTAACCCATAAATATGCACTTTGTGGCACATGGCAAGAACTTATTCTGGCTATCCTGCGCCTGGAAAAAACACGTACTCTTGAATACTCGTGGAGGTAAGGCAAAAGGCTTGTCACACTCAGGATGCAATACTTGATATTGGATGCGCTTATGAAACACTGAAGAGGGAACCTTGTTGATCAAGTTTACAGTAGTGAGAATAGCATCACCTTAGAACTGTCTGGGTACTTGCATGTGGATCATCAGCATATGCGTAATATTAAGATGTCTCAGCTTGTGCTCAGCCACAGCATTTTGCTGGGATGTGTAAGCACAAGAAGTTTGGTGAACAGTCCCAGGAGCATTAAAGAACTGCATCTCCCTCTGATCAAATTTTAGAGTATTATCACTTCGGAAAACTCTGACTATTGCAGAGTACTGTGCTTGTACCTCCGCAAAGAATCTTTGGATAATCTGTGGAATCTCTGACCTGGCCTTCATTAGAAAAACCTAAATAAGACTATAATCGTCCACGAATACTGCATAATACCTGTGTCCTGTAACTTGCACATGCGTAGGTCCCTAGACATCATAGTGGACTAGTACAAAGGGCGTGGTGCTCACACCATCACGTGTTGGGGAATAGGTGCTTCTGTCATGCTTCCCTATCTGATAGTCCTCGCACTCCAGGGTCAACGAGGCTGGTAACTCGAGATACATCTGACACATCTTCCCGATCGAGGGATGCTTGAGTCGCCTACGCCAAAGCAAGGGGTCATTAGCTATGGACACAACTTTAATAAATAGTGTCAATGTGTCTAGGTAATATAGACTCTCTCGCTATCCTACCACCAATGATCTCATTGGTATGTTTATCCTTGAAGTAGCAGTGCTTGTCATCAAATACAACCTTGCACTGGAGGTCTCTACAGATCTGACTAATATATAATAGGCTCATGGGAAACTTCGGGGCACAATGCACTTCTGCAATCTTCATAGTAGGGGAAACCTGAATTTCCCCAACCGCAGTAACCAGAGAGTTTGCTCCATTGGCCACTTGGATCTCTCCGACTCCCCGTGTCCTGGTAACATTCTGCAACTCATCTATTCTTCCAGTGAGATGAATCGAGGCACTCGAGTCAATAATCCATGGTTCGGGCTTCCTGTTACTCCTTGTTACATCTATAACAGAGAAACCAACTCCAATCCGATCTGAATTTTGCCTTTTTCTTTGGCAAAACAAACTCAAATTGCATGAGAGAAGGTTTATCATGCCACCAAGGGAAAAATACTTCACTAGTGGTGAGAGAAGACTCATCACCCTCATCAACTTCAAGGTACACCATGACATCACATGGACACTACGTATAGAAAACCACTAGTGGACTCTCTAACTGGCGGCATTGTAGGCCATGCGGCAAGAGGTGGAGGTAGCAACAGTACTGCTAGTATCTCCTTGTGGTGTTGCTGCTGCAGATGATCTCCTCTTTGCCAATTGTCTTCATGGATCACCAAGTCGGTGGTGATCAAATCATTTTTGGTTGGATACTAGACCGTCGATCTAGGATTGTTGCTCTAATACCACGTTAAGAAAATCAACTTGGTGATTTTTATTATATTGAAAATGAGGCCTTGGACCTTTTTATATAAATAGAGGGCTTAAGTATACAAAGAAATTGCAATAACTTGCCTACGAAAAATAACAAGGATTAAAATAAGACATCCAATATATCTCTATTTTATTTCGTAACAATTACATTGTTTGCTACTAGTTGTTGGGGCATATGAACCATGATAATTATGCAGCAGAAGCAAGAAATGATTGATACAATATTGATTGGTAAGTACCTGCTATACCCTGAGAAGAATTCTATTAATTGTAAACAAAGAATACATGGTCTCATGCTTTCAACCTCTCCTCTCTTTCAATCAGCGCAGACCTTGGAGCTATGTCCTTGATTTATGACCCCGCTCCACTATGATTCTTGTCATTCTAGTGTTATTATTTGGAATACAAGTTAACAATAGTCAACAAAATATCTTAATTTCCTAACATGAATACGATAAATCACGATTGCCATGCTGGTAAGGTGCTTTGGCTGTGACAGTGAGGATACCAATGATGACATTGGTGGTCGGTACTTTGGTATAAAGCAACTTAACCCAAAGACCATTGATGGTAGTCGTAAGGGAGGAGGAAGCCAGTGTTTGCCTTTGTGACAATGCAACTCTCAACATGAATGAGCTGAAGGTTTCATGGCTGCCAATTTTATTCACAGTGCTGGACGTCGGTCTACCATGGAGGTTGTTAATGGGTTCATCCTTGTTGATCTCTGATGCAATCTGAATCAGGCCGACAACTACTTACGTGGCCTCCATGAAGGTGACACACGGGGTATTAATTTTATTACAAACCAAGTATTTTCTGTGCTTCCTTAAGAGGGCAAGCTTGAGCTCCGTGGGGACTAGGCTGTTACGGATAATGGAAAGGTCAGAGAGAGGAGGTATGAGTCCCAAAATGGATATAGCATGGGGATGGGGGTAGCTCTCCATTTTCTGGAGGGGAGGGTTCACGATGATGGGTGCCTTTTCCTATGCTATCAGCCCCTGCAGTTGGATTAGAATCAACTTTTATTATCCACCATGCAGTATTCATGCTCTACCTTTCTCATACATTATAAAGCACTTAAAACAAAATGATTGTGTTATAAATATTAGGCCTCTTCCTCAAAAGAGATAACATCCACTGTTAGGGTGGTGAGACCCTTGCTCTTGTGGGCCTTGTGGCCAAGATGACCACTCTTCACACCTTGTGAATTGACTGAGGCTAAGACCAGGCATTTCTTGGCCTGAGCCAGGTGCAAAACAATCAAATATATTCTGCCAAGAGATGTACTAGTTGCTGTGAGTCAATTTGGCGCTGATAATGAGATGCCTTGGCTACTCGATGTGTGCCAAAATTGACTTGACCTCTTCAGTTTTTCAGGCAGCTGCTTGAGTACAAGCTTCATGGATTTCGACTTCTTTGGCCCATTGCTTAGGATTGATCTCATCTTCCCCATCCTTCGTCAGGTGGTCCTTCAGTAGTTGTATACTCAAGTAATTGGTTAGACTCAGTTAATAGAAAGGGAAAGAAAGTTAGGAGAAATAATCAAGTTATTTTATTCTCTAACATTACCTCTCTTTATATAAAGAGAGAGGTGAGAGCAAATTATAATATAACCCCATGAAGAAAGTAAAAATTACATAGCACCATACATAATACCAATAGACCATACTAATAAGGCAAATAACTAATTAGACTTCATAACACTTCCCCTCAAGCTAGAGCATAGAAGTCAATTATGCTCAGCTTGGACACATGTATCAAAGGAGGATCTAGCCAGTGGCTTGGTAAAAATATCAGCGGTTTGGGCTTCTAAAGTAACTTGGGAGGTAAAGATAAACCCCTTCTGAATCAAATCTCTAGTATAATGGCAATCTACCTCCACATGTTTGGTGCATTCATGAAACGTAGGATTGTTGGCAATATAAGTAGCAGCCCTGTTGTCACATCGCAACTCTATAAGTCCAATCTGTATATGTAAATCACCCAGCAATGATCTCACCCACATTAGCTTTGTTGATGTTTGAGCCATAGCACGATACTTAAACTTAGCACTGGATCTGGATACAATAGTTTGTTTCTTGCTCTTCTAAGTGACCAGATTTCTTGTAACATACGTGCAAAAACCTATGGTAGACTTCCTGTCATCATGATTGCTTGCATAATTTGCGTCAGAATATCGAACCACTGTCATAGATGTTCCCCTAGTGAAAAGACCATGTTCTAGTGCTCTCTTGAAGTACCTGAGCACCATTATAGCTGCATCCTAGTGCTGTCTGGTAGGCCTCTCCATAGATTGACTCAACTTCCCTACTACAAAAGAAATATTCGACCTAGTAATCGTCAAGTAAAGTAACTTTCCAACTAGCTGGCGATACAGTTTACCATAAATTGGCTTTGCATCATTGTCATATAGTTGTGCCTTAGGATCCATGAGAATATTTGCTGGCTCAGCTCCTAGCATACATGTCTCCTTTGGCACATCTAGGGTATATTTCCGTTGAGATAAAATAGTACGATGCCTACTACGGGCTACTTCTATCCCAAGGAAATATCTCAATGGCCTCAAATCCTTCATCACAAATTGATCTGCCAAAGTCTGTTTGATTGCAGCCACACTTGCTGTATTATCACCAGTGACAATCAAGTCATCAACATATACCAAAAGAATAATATCTTTTCTTGTCTTCCTGATAAACAAGGAATGATTTGAGGAACCCCACAGATTCTACCATCTAAGAGAACTTCTGAAATCAAGCTTTCGAACTCTGCTTGAGGTCATAAATGGCCTTCTGCAACTTGCATACACACTCCCTATGAACCTTATAACCGGGAGGCTGTTGCATATAGACCTCCTTCTGTAAATCTCCGTAGAGAAATGCATTCTTTATGTCAAGCTGATGAATATACCAATATTGCTGAACTGCAACAAAAATGTGGATCCTCATGGTAGGAGCCTAGCAACTGGAGAGAACGTGTTAAAGAAATTCACCACTTAGGCAATGGTGTGAGCTCCCGGGTACTTTGTGAAGTTAAGATCAGTCATCTTATCCTCCATGGCTTAGCACCACTTTGGATCAAGCATGGCTTGCTAGTAGGTGGTAGGAATCTGTGTAGTAGACAGTGCACGACAAAAGCTCTTAAAAGTAGAACCAAGACTCTTAGTGGTCAAGCTCCTTATGATTGGATATCTGGCAATACTCTGAGGTGCCTTCTGAATAACAATCAGAAGGTCAAGATCATCCATCAGATCCTCCTGTATTGGCTGTGAAGCAGAAATATCCTCATCTGGACATACATCATCATGGGGTACCGTAGTATCACTCTACAACCTGTTTGTGGTCACCTGAGGTGGAGAAGGTGAACTCTCTGTGGTTGTTGGAGGACGTGGCATCTGGAAAGTACTGTAAGGTCACTGATATGTAATAATAGACTCAGAGAACTTCATAGGACCAACTATAGTAGACAAGGGAGCAGAGATAGGTATCTCCTCTAAGGGAACATGAGATATATGCATTGGAGCCTCCGTAACCTCAAAAGATAATCCCTGGGCAGCAGTAGAAAAATATGAAATAGACTCATGGAAGGTAACATCAACACTTACATGGTGTCTACCAGTAAGAGGATTGAAGCATCTGTATCCTTTCTGAGTTCGTGAATATCCCAAGAACACACATTTGACTGCCCGTGGTGCTAGCTTGTCTCATCTTGGATAAAGAAGATGAATAAATGCAACATAGCCAAACACTCGTGGCGGCACGTGAAAAAGCTCCTGCTCGGGATACAATATATGCCAAGGTATCTACTCATGAAGTATTGAACTGAGCATCCTATTGATCAAATAACAAGCTGTAAGAACTGCATCTCCCCAATATACCAGAGGTACACTGCAATGAATCAACAAGCTATGAGCCACATCTAAAAGATGTCTATGCTTCCTTTCAGCCACCCTATTCTGCTGAGAAGTATGAGGACAGGTGATCTGGTGCACTATCCCATGGGACCTATAGAAAGTAGACAGCCTAGCAGTGCACAGCTTAAGTGCATTATCAGACCTCACTATTTTGATAGTAGCTGATTTTTAATTTTCACCATGAATTGCTCAATGATAGATTCAACATTAGATTTATTCTTCAATAGAAACACCCATGATAGGTGTGAAACATCATCAACAATTACCAAGTAGTAATGGTGACCTCGCCTATCTGGTATTTGGCTTGGCTGCCACACATTCATGTGCAATAACTCAAATAAGATTGTAGCTCAAGGAGGATTACTTACAGGGTAGGAGGAATGTCCGTGCTTGCCCATCTGACAAGCATCACAACAGATCTGGGTCGCAGGAGATATATGTAGAATAATTCAATGAAGGCTATCGAGGGGAAGGTGTCCAAGTTGGAGATATCACTAAAATGCACTCTCGGGAGCAGAAGATACCTCTCCTCGACATGCAGAGGCAAGTGGAGTCTCGGCTAGACGATAAACTCCACTCTCTACACTGCCACTACCTATCACCTTCCTTGTCAACTTGTCTTGAATGATGCACCCTACATCATCGAAGATTGCACGAATTAAGCTCCTTAGTAATCTTGCTGATTGGGAGTACATTCATAGGAAAATCTGGGACATAGAAAACACTAGGTAATCTCAAAGTAGAGGTCACTGGTACCTCCCCTTGACCTTCTACCTTGGAGTGTCTTCCATCTGCAACTTGGACAGTCTTACCTTCTAACAATGATTGGAGATGGGTAAAGTAATCTCGATCTCCACTGAGGTATTTTGAGTCCCCTGAATCAACAAGCCACTCCAAAATACTTTGATTCCTACCATATGCAATAGAACTCAATTCGGTGGTGCCCTTGAACCTATCATGATGACTATGACATTGGAGTAGTCCAGGCAATAATCACCGTATCATCCTCCAATCTTTGAGCGGTAGGAATATCACTATTAATAGACCCAAAAAATAAGTTTTCATTCTTCTCTATCTTTGTAGCGGGTATCCGATGACACTCTCGAAGACCTGAATGATGCCATCGTGCCTTTATAGGTAGGGTAAACCTCTAAAATCAGATCTGAAACACTATTTTCAGAAGTCTGAAATCAGAGAGTGAGTGCCTCTTGAACATGAAGTCTAAGATCAGAGACCTTAGATATCATTCCAAAAGTCATAGGCACCCCTTAGATCAAGATTTAGTGCATGTTAGGGCAGGGGAAAACCCCTAACAGTGCCTCTAAGGGACACTTTCTTCCTCCAGCAAAGAGGGTCTTCACCGATCACCCCAACCTCACCAGCAGTGGCGAGGAAGGGGACTGCAACAGTTAGGCGATCAACCCATCAGACCGGTCTGACTGGTTTGTGATCAGGCCACCAGACCAGTCTGGCTGGTTTGTGATCAGGCCCTCAGGTCGGTGATCAAACCTCCAGCAGATCGGCGATCAAGGTCTGCATGTAGGCCCTCAGACTAGTGATCTGGGCTTCAGTAGTCTGGCGATCAGGCCTTGTTGATTAGGCCACCAGGGCGATCAGCCCTCCAATCAGATGGAGGATATCAGTGGTAAGGTTTAGAGGCTTTCTTGGGTGGGATACTAGGGCCATGGTCTAGGATTGATGCTCTAATGCTAAGTTAGGAGAAATGATCAAGTTATTTTATTCTCTAGCCCTACCTCTTTATATGGAGAGAGAGGTGGGAGTAAATTATAATGCAGTCCCATGAAGAAAGTAAAAATTACATAGCACCATACATAACATTAGATCAATAAAGCAAATAACTAACTAGACTCCATAACAAAGAATTCAACATAGAGCCTTGCCTTCTTTGATTAAGAAATCGAGGGATTTCTCCAACTCTCAAATGGGACGTCCTCTTTGAGAGATTCTTCTTGGAACTTCTTCAAGGCTTAATGGTAGGCTTGATTTTTATAATTATGATGAAGTAAATGTGAAATTTGTTGGGGGTGAGTACATTGTTAGTCTACTATGGTGGGCTTATGTCAATTGCTCCTTCTGTAGTCTTCCATCATGGAGTAAACATAATCTTCCTTGAAAAATTGTAGTTGCATTTCTCAATGCTCAAACCCTTGATCCCTCTTTCTTGTTCTTTCATGCCAGCTCTTTTTCTGCTTTATGTTCATGAAAGCTACACACACACCCCAATCAACCAACCATCCAATGGCTTGTATTTTGAGGAGCTTTAAGCTTCAGGGAGATCCATGATTGAATTGATATAGCCGGGAAGTGAATTTTACAATATTTTTTCTTTTCAAATGGGAATTTTCTAGTTTGCTCAAGTGGCAGACATTAGGTATAATGTCTTACTTTGGTTAGGAATATTGGACATAGGGTGCATAGGAACTTGCTTTTAGAGAAAACTCCCTTGGACCGGAGAAATGTGGAGCTTGTAATGATGCTATAAGAACTTTCAATGTTTGTTAAGGCAAGTTGAATTTTAAATGGACCAGTTTCTATGAAGTGAGGGTTCATTCTCTGTGGTGGAAACCTGAGGTTGTGCTGCATTTGAACAGCTGTAACATGATCCCCCACAGTATGAGATATTGCACGGTGCAACTCCTTTGACAGTGAGAACATTTGCTCAATGGTTTCAAAGATTTTTTTTTGAAGGGAAGCTCTTTGAAATAGTTAAATTGTATTGAAGGCAGTTTAATCATGGTGGAAAATTTGTGCAGTGGTGCACAAGTTCTGGTTTATATAGACTTCATACTGGAATTAGATGACAAATGTATGATTTTGTCTTTCCAAAAAAAAAAAAAAAAAAGAAGATTATTGACTTTGTGTATGAGAGATCACTCCCTAAACTTCATTCCAACAATTGAATTGAACTTATTTTGACAATTATGGTGTTTTGTCTTTTGATAAAAAACAACAATATCACTTTTAAATTGTAATCAGTTATATATATATATATATATATATATATATATATATATATATATATATATATATATATATATATATATTAAGTTCATGGTTATTATAGGGGAAATCCTTTACAAAGGGGATAAGACTAATAGATCGCTTTGCTTCATCTCCGGCTAATAAATTGCACTGTGAAGCTATTCAAGGCTTCAATTCCTACCTCTCTGATGGTCTCACCTTCATTACTTGGGACATACATGTATATCTATGAAAATCAAAATCTGGCAACATAGATCAAGAATTCTTGGATCCCCTTGTGGATTTTCAAAACTAGAACAAGTCTTGGAGGTGCATTCAATTAATTCGCTGTCAATGAACCTTGATAAGAGGCTTAAAGGTTGAAATGAGCATATATCAAGAATTCTTGGATTCCCTTGTGGATTGCAGGTTGGAGCTATCTTTCATTAGTGGATTTGGCTCTTATTTGAGTCTTATTGGCTCTTGTGACCATACTTTCTACAGGTCTTAAAGAGAGCTTCTCCAACCACTTAAATAGTGGTAGGTGGTCACTTGTGGCAATTTCAAGCTCGACTTCGACGAAGAAATTTCAGGAGTTGGGCTTTTTATTTTTATTTTTATTAATTTACTATTATTATTGTTGTGTTGGGGGTGGGGGTTGGGGTGGGGAGGTATTGGGCACTGGATCCCTATGGATTTGGAGGTGTCAGTGCTTGGAAAATTTGTTTTGGACAATGGATTTCTATTATAAAGGATAATTTTGCAAAGGTTTTTTATTATAGACATTTTATCGATACCCAGAGACAAACCTAATTCCAAAAATTCTCACGCAAAATACTGGATTGTGCATTTAAGATGTCTGGAACGACTACCAGATGTCTGATCTGGGTGATCAGCAAGTGGAAAGAAGGCAGTGGTAGGAAGGAGTAGATGCTTCTTGTTGACCGACTGAAGATGAAGGCCGGTGGGCCTTGTTGATTCACGATGAGAGAGGGAAGAGCAAGGAGAGGAGACTTGATATTTGTTTGGAAATATTTGTATTGCTCAACTTCAAATCATAGGAAAGGCTCTCTTTAATAGAGAGTACGTATTCTTACTTCTAAAAATAGACTTAACTAACAAGATCTAATCAAATCTTCTAGATTTGGAACCAAATCTTTACAAATTTCCTTAAAACAAATAAACTACGCAAATTGCCAACTAAGAAACCAACTCCTACTTTTGGTCTTACAGACCTAAAACTAGTGGCTTAATTGGTCCTTTAGATAATTGTCACGTGGCATTGCCACGTGGCCTGATGGCTGCCATGTAGCATGTGCCACATGGCACTTCACTGAATCCCAACACTCCCCCTCAAGTCGAAGGCTAGGAGGCTGCTGACTTGGTCTTCATGTGTGAGGCTATCCACCCCACCATTTGTCTTTTTCTTTGATAGAAACATTCTCGTTCTTCTCCTTCGACATGTCGACGATACTTCTTACGACTTTCGAAGTCGTCGTTTCTGTAGCAACTTGAGTGGTTGTCGCTATGGCCACTGTTGTGTCTTGTAGAAGTTGAGCACATAGCTTCTTGATATCTTCAGGAGTTAGGGAGTGCATATCCATACACGAGGTACTAGTAGCACCACATGTGATAGAACTTGATATATCTCCTTCTCTTGCTTCTTCATGTCGTCCTTGAAATTCGGTGCCTTTTCCAGGAGAATATTGAGTTTCTCCTGTCCTCCAATGAAGATCTTGAAGGCGCGAGCCCACAAGACGTAGTTAGCAGTGTCATTTAGTTTGATAGTTCTCCCGGAGACAATTACCTTGCTCTCTCTAGGGTCGAGCGTAGCATCTCCTATAGTCGTGGTAGATTCCGTCATCTCTGGACCTTTTCTGCACAACTTGCTGGATTTGAGGACTTTGGATGCGAGAAACTTCAACAAATAGTTGGGTCTCCTACACGCACAGAAACCTAGAATGTAAGCTTTGATACCATGTAGAAATTTCTAGGTGGGCGCAAATGGAGCGTGGAGGCTCCTGTGCATGATAGATCCAGAAATCTCACGCACAATATTGGATCGTGCATTTAAGACGTCTGGAACGACCACCAGACGTCTAATCTGGGTGATCAGCAAGTCTGGAAAGAAGGCAGCGGCCGAAAGAAGGAACATATGCTCCTTGTTGAGCGGCTGAAGATGAAGGCCGGTGAGCCTTGTTGATTCACGGTGAGAGAGGGAAGAGAAAGGAGAGGAGCCTTGATTTTTGTTTGGAAATATTTGTATTGCTCAACTTCAAATCATAGGAAAGGCTCTCTTTAAATAGAGTACATATTTCTACTTCTAAAAATAGATTCAACTGACAAGATCTAATCAAATCTTCTAGATTTGGAACAACCAAATCTTTACAAATCTCCTTGAAACAAATAAACTAAACAAGACAAATTGCCAACTAAGAAAATAACTCCTTTTGATCTTATAGACCCAAAATCGATGGCTCAACTGGCCCTCTAGATAACTGCCATGTGGCATTGCCACATGGCCTGATCGCTGCCACGTGGCATGTGCCATGTGGCACTTCACGGAATCCCAACACTATAAAACCAGAGGCTTCTCCAATTTTGGTTATTGATTGACCGAACAAAGCTAAGGCAAAATGGATTTAGTTCTAATCCAATCATGAAATCATGGAGTCTGAATGTGAAAAATATTATTGAAGTAAACTTTGAAAATTATTTTTAGAAAAGATAAATTTGAAATGTTAATTTTATAATAAAGAAATACGGAACTTTGCAAATTATTTTTGAACCTTCATATAATGAAAGGACTTTTATATGTATATTATTCTTATAGGCATTTCATATGCTCTAACTTGTTCTTTATTATTTGTAGAATTTCTCGACACAATAGGAATAGCCCAATTCATCCACTCTTTGATGTTGGGTGAGAGGGGAAGGGAGATGATGCTTGGGTGAAGATGGAAGGTAGAACATGGGGAGGTATGTAGGATTGTCCAAGGATGCTATCATTATTAGGGATTTTTCTCATGATTGTTGTGATCTCATGGTCTGTTTGAGGTGTAAGGGCATTGGACTTGGGAGATCTTGTTTGGAGAACTTGAAGAAGGTGGCCATATAGGGGAATCCAAATATTGGGCCTACAATGACTTGGTTGTTGGAGGTCTATACACCATGGTTGAAGGATTACTAGAAGAATGAACTAATTCTTCAAGGCTACCTAGCGGGAGAGGCGATTGAAAGGGAACCATCAACAAGTTTTTGTCACGGTGTCATGGAGGTTGGGTCAAGGATCAGGCTTCTGCATATCCTCTCTTGATTCAAAAAAGCTCCTTTTGCATGGTTACTAGGATGGTGAAATAGTTGACCTGTGCTTTGCAACAATGAGGAAGTTGGGTGGACAAAGCCTTCTGATGTAGATGGTGCGTCGTGGGAGCACCCCTTTGACAAGGTTGGTTGTGAGGGTGGTTATCATTAGAATACCATTGAAGCTTTGTTATCTCAAGGTGGTGGAGGCTGTCTCCTCTTTTGTCTAAGGAGGTACGGAGTTGTGCCTTCCAGTGAGGATTTGATCAGTGATATTGGCAGAGACCTAGTCTACCGAGGATGTACCTTCCTAGATGGTCCTACTATTGGGAGGAGATCTTGGTTATTGGCTTTAACTTCTGACTCAACTATAGAGGAGTTGGATTGGTGTTATGCGGAGGTGTTGGTGAGTTGATCTAGGTGGGAACAAGTCTCCTTCTTGGATGATGGTTGCAGGGGTGGCAGGAAGACTTGCGGTGTGTGAAACTAGACAAGTCAGTTGTGGAATTGGAAGGACTAGAGCAATGCTCTAGTTCTCGTGAAAGAGTAACAAGTATTGTTGAAAATCCAGCGAGATTGGTGATCAAAATTAATGTTGACATTTTGTTAAGATCCTTAGTGGGAAAAAATGGAATAGCGAGGTAAATGTCTAGAAATCAATCTTGGAAAGATGTTGGGACTGTATCATGCTTCTATTATATTTCATTGTGCTTTTATGGGGTACCCTGATGGGTTCCATAGTTTAATGCAAAATAATGGGTTTTGCCTCTTCTTTCTTCTCCATATTTGAATTTAGATCAAGCTTTCGAACACAGAATTGAGTGGGATATTTAAAAATATTTGGCCTATTTAGGGTTTGTTGGCTATTTTGACCATGAGGGATCGGAATATGATGCATTGGGTGGTGCAACGGAGAAGAGTGATGCCACAG
Source organism: Thalassia testudinum (assembly GCA_037157565.1). Taxonomy (NCBI): domain Eukaryota; kingdom Viridiplantae; phylum Streptophyta; class Magnoliopsida; order Alismatales; family Hydrocharitaceae; genus Thalassia; species Thalassia testudinum. Next base: position 144,589,447 of record JAZHRO010000036.1, read on the forward strand.
GGGCATCCTCCATTGCAGACAATGCACGAGAAGGGGGAGCCCTGTCATGTGACGAGAAGTTAGCTCTTAACCAAGGTTATAGAAATTGGTATTCGGTATTCAATTGGAGAGGTTACTAATTGCAGAGTATGTGGTATATAGGGTGGAGTTGTAAGGGGGCTTTTGTATTTTTTCTTTATCTTGAGGCGATATTTATGTAATTAACCCAATCCTCTTTATATAAAAAGAGGGTTAGGATTTTTTTGTGAGGTTAATGAAACTCATTTGATTCAATATGGTATCAGAGCAGCGATCCTAAGCTAGTGCTTCGATATTCCATCAAAAATCCATCGGAATATGATTGGATCACCCAAAAGAGGATGATTTCATGGGAGATCACGGAGATCTCTCTCTCAATGACTCGTTGAGGGTTAGATCTCCTTGGGTGACTTCCCTTGGATTCTTAGGTGACGACGCAAGGGGCGGTGGCGGCGGTCTGCAGGAAGAACTCCACAGTTTGCAGGAGCATCGTTGCTGGTCTCGAGGGGGTCTTTGACGATGCTGCAAGGGGCAGCAGACCTGCAGGGGGACCGGTGGAGGGCCTTGGACAACAAGGCAGAGGTCGGAGGCTTGCAGGAAGAACTCCATAGCGATGCAAGAGGGTCGCTACTGGTCTTGCACGGACTCTGCATTGTCGATTAGCACCTCCGCCCATCTTCCTACAGTTGTGGATGGGCATGTCACCCATCCAGTGGGTGTGCTGCCACGGATAGGTGGTGTTGTAGCGAGGGGGGCAAAATCAGTGTGGGCAGATGCTATTTTGCATGTGTTAGAGCTTATCTCACACATGGCAAAGGTGGTGATGAGTCTTTTCTTGACACTAATGAAGAAGATATCTTTCGCAAGCATGATGAATCTTCTCTCATGCCAGGATGAGTTTGATAAGGCAGAAAAATCAAACTCAGATATAGGACTTGCGTGTGTAGTTCAAGAGATTGGAAGGAAGAGAAGATACAAAGGTGCATGGGTGATAGATTCCGGCACTTCTATTCATCTCACTGGAGATTGAGATTGGCTAAAGAATCTGATGGCCCCATGAGGATTGCAAAAAGTGCACGTGGCCAATGGGAAGACCTCTCTTGTGACTGCAGTTGGGTGTGTAGATGCTATGCCTAAGATAAAGATGGGAGAGGTATATTATTCTCCTGAACTCCCTATGAATCTGTTGTTGGTGAGTCAAATATGTAGGGATCTCAGATGTCGTGTGATTTTTGATGAGAAGCATTGTAACTTCCAAGATCGAAATACAGATGAGATTATTGGGAGTGGCATAGAAAAAGATGGTCTTTACTACTTGGATGTGCCTACATTATTTGCTGGGGCAGTATCTATTTGTCGTGATCCTCTGCTTTGGTATAGGAGACTTGGGCATCCTTTTGTGAAAAAGATGCATCAAATGTATCCAGAGTTACTAGACTCCTTGACTCTGGATTGTTAAGACTGTCAACTGGGGAAGCATCACAGGAGCAGCTATCCTAGCAGAGAAACTAGTGTGAGTTCAGCTCCTTTTTCCCTGGCACATTGTGATGTTTGGGGACCTTCAAGGGTGGCCTTAATTGGTGGTTACAGGTACTTTGCTGTTATAGTGGATGACAGGAGTAGACTTACATGGGTATTTCTGATGAAGGCCCGTAGTGAGATTCATACTATTATACAACATTTTCTGTCTGAGGTACAGACATAGTATGGTACTACTGTTCGATTCTTTCGCAGTGACAATGCATTGGAGTTTATGCATAGTGATTTGTAGGAAGCTTTCAAGGCTAAGGGGATTATACATTAGATATTTTGTGCTCATACTTCCCAGCAGAATGGAGTTACAGAGCGCAAGTTGCGACACTTGCTTGATATAGCCAAGACCTTGATGTCTCATATGAAGGTTCCTAGGCAGTTTTGTGGTGATGCCATACTCTTAGCAGTATATTTAATTAACATGCAGCCTTCTTTTTCTCTTCAGTGTCAGATTCCATATCAGATTATACATCCTGATTGTAGTAGGGTCTTTCCTATGCCGTTACGAGTATTTAGATGTGTATGTTTTGTTCAGAATCATGGTATCCAAGATAAGTTTGCCCCCTGTGCCACGAAGTGTATATTTTTAGGCTACTCTAGGACTTAGAAAGGCTACATGTGTTATGATCCAACATGCAAGAGATACATTGTCTGTGGATGTGACCTTTTTTGAGAAGATTTCTTATTTTTCAAAAGAAGGATCATCCATAAAGGTTGCTATTGAGGAGACACAGGTGTATCACAGGAGGCCACAGATACAGGACGTTGCAGATATGGAGCCAGCCCAGTTGGCCATCTCTTCAGATAGAGGTGAGTCAAATAGGGAAGAGGAGACTGTTCAGAGGAGATCTAATGTTACTCTTCACCCTATTTCTCTTTATACTACAGTTTCTCATCTCCAGGGAGAGGTAAGGCAGTTTGTGTCTGTTATTACTTCTACAGCGATCTCTAGAGATTTTATGCAAGCACTTCATGATCAGAAGTGAAAAGCTGCAATGGATAAGGAGATGGAGGCTCTTCAGACCAGAGGAACATGGGATCTTGTTCCCTATCCTGAAGATGCCACTGTGGTTGGTTGCAGATGGGTGTACACCATTAAATATAGGTCTGACGGGACAATAGAGAGATACAAAAATAGACTTGTGGCCAAGGGATTCACCCAGACATACGGGGTGGATTACCTTGCGACCTTTTCACCTGTTGTTTGTATTACCTTCATTAGGATTATCTTGTCACTTGCTGTGATAAGAGATTGTATGTTGCACTAACTTGATATTAAGAATGCCTTTCTATATGGGGATCTAGCAGAGGAGGTGTACATGAGATAGCCACCTGGCTATGATAGTCAGGGGGAGCTTGTCTATTGCCTGCGGAAGGCCATTTATGGCTTAAAGCAGAGTTCGAAAGCCTGATTTGAGAGTCTTAATCTAGAGATCAGGAAACTAGGGTTTTAGAAGTCTACCACGGATCACTCTATATTCATTAAACAGATTACGTATGGTGGGATATAGAGAGTTGTGATTCTGGTAGTATATGTTGATATGATCCTCACTGGTAATGATACTGATGGTATAGCAGATACGAAATCCTTTCTCCACTCTACCTTCGTTACCAAAGATTTAGGTGATCTTCGCTACTTCCTGGAGATCGAGGCTGTTTGTTAGGAGGGAGGTTTGTCTTTATCTCAGAGAGTATATTTTGCAGATCCTGGAGGAGGCTGGATGTCTTGGGTCCAAGCCATTCGGGATACCAGTGGAGACATTCCCCAGTTACCATTCAGATGAAACAAATCCTTTGTTTGAGGACGTTACTAGGTATCGTAGTACTGTTGGTCGTCTGTTTTACTTGACTATTGCACGTCTAGACATTAGTTTTACAGTTGGTCGGGCCAGCCAGTTTATTTAGAATCCCAGATACAGTCAGTAGTGTGATGTATGTCTCATCTTGAGATATCTGAAGGGCACTTTAAGACGAGGTTTGTACTATCGTGCGAGTGACACTTCGAATCTTGTGGCCTATTCTGTTGCTGATTATGCTGGGTCTATAGAAGACAGGAGATTTATATTAGGTTTTGCTGTCTATTTTGGGCGAAACATATAGAGGTTGATTACCATTTCATACGAGATGCATTTTTAGAGGCTAGGATAAGTACTCCTTAAATTTCTTCTGAGCTCCAGTTAGCTAACATTTTTACTAAGTCCCTTAAAAAGAAACGTCTTGAGTTCTTAAGTGATAAGTTAGGGCTTATTGACATATATGCCCCAACATGAGGGAGAGTGTTGAGTTGTAAAGGGGCTTTTGTATTTTTTTTGTATCTTAAGGGTTTCTTTGTGAGGTTAATGAAACTCATTTGATTCAACATAGGGAAATGACCAGGATTAGGGGTTGACTATTATTTTGAGCTTTGGGTGAATATAAAAATATTATACATACTATCATGCATATACATACATACATACATCATTAAGATGTATGACTTGCACAATTTCCTAATGACAGATCATATGCCACAGTTGCAAACAATACAACAATGCAACAAAACAAAGATTTGCACATATTAAAATCAACATCAAGAAAAGGACTAATATCAAACAGGAACATTGTCTAAGAGACATTTAACATGGAAAAATCCTATAAGAGACGTCAATCAGTTAACATGGAAATATGAACATTTAGTATACAAATAATTCAAGAAACTAGCACATTTGACATGAAAACATCCACAAAGAGTTATCAAATAATCACTTAAGATGGAGAAATCCACATTTAACTTGCAAATAATCAAGTCATGCAAACAATCAACATGCTAACACCTTCAACTTGAAAAAATCCACTAAGAGACATCAAATAATCATTCATCAAACATCTATATTTAACATTTAACATTCAAATAATTATTAAGTCAGGCAGGGAGGGGTATTGTGCAGAAATGGGTGCCAATCCTAGTTGGCTGATTAATCAGTCACTAATTGGACAGGCAGTCATTTAATCACCGCGAGTGTAATTCTAACTATCAATATTTAAGTTGGTCCACAACTGAGCATGACTAGTTAGCCTGAGTTATTGTTCAACTAGACAACCTTGCTCCCAAACTTGGAGCGAAGGACTTGACCACAGCCAGGACAATGGATTTTTTGACCATGGGCCAATCTGGGCAAAGGGGAACATGCATGGCTGATGACTGCAAATGGGGAGTTTTCCATAGAAGGGGTAAAGGGGCGATCTAGACTTAGGATGCAGTTGCGACAAGGTTGGTAGCAGGAGGGTTGATCTGTACTTCTCTGGGCATTCCAGTGTGTGGCAGTGATTACAAGGGGTAGGATTTGTTGACCAGTGACGATGGTTGTATGGAATGTGTGGATTATGGGATAAAGGGAGGTGAAAGATTCTGGAAATATATTTACGCCAATGAAACTCATCAATTTTCTTTTTACAGGAGACAGCTGGAAGACGATATGCCCAAAATCTGGGGTTAGACCGCCAGGATTTACTGATAGCAGCTCTTAATGTAATCAAATCAATTTGGTGATTGCTGAATTGGTTGGGATGATGGCCTCTTTGAAAAAAATTGGAAGAAAGTAGGAAGATTTATGGTGTCCGTTTTATTCTCTAGAGGAACAGATGGTCCATAGTTCCCTATCTTTTCGGTTTATGGGGCAACCTTTGAGAATGAGAGGGAAACATTATGAGAAGAAATTAGGCAAATTAAAAAGATTTTCCACTTGTTCCATGGATGCTCAGGGGTGGTTTTAATCACGCTTTCAATGCTGAAGATGGACCAGGAGACGGGTTCCAACGATAACGGATCGATGATTTTTCGTAATATAATTGCAGAATTGGAGTTAGTGGACTTTCTACTTACACATTACAGATTCACCTGGCATGGCTCGACTTCAAAAGAATCTTGTTCTTGTTTGGACAAGCTTCTTTCATCAGTAAATTTTGTGGAGATATATATACCCCTTGTTGGATGTGGTTCCTTTGGAGAGACCATTTTTGACCATGCTCGTTTGTGTTGGTATTCTAACCATGAACCAAGGTGTGGTACTTAGTTCAACAGATCTTTGCATGAGTTGGATTTTAGAGGGATAGTGGTAGAGCAATTCAGGAAGGTGCAATGTAGACTCAATGACTCAAACAATTGCGACTAGATTGGCAACATTGTCTTCCTGAAGGGCTATAAAAAGAAGTTAAAAGAAAATAGGGAGAAGAATCAAGATTCTCTAGAGGTAGCATCAAAGATCAACAATGTATAGGACTTGAGACCTCTTTCATGCTAAGGAGTTGGTGGGAAGGGCAACACTAATCCATTTGCAGGAAGAGATTAGAGAGACTAAAATGTGAATATAATGGAGGCGGAAATCTAGACATAGATTGCTCAAGGAAGGTGATGCAAATATGAAGCTTTTCTATGCTTGTGCCAATGGAAGGAGATGAAGAAACTTCATTGAAAGGCTATTACAGGATCAGAGGAGAGGAGATACGAAGGAGGGAGGACATGGATCTTTTTTGGCTTCACATTATAAGAAGTTCTATTAGAGGCATAACATGGGAGCTTGATGATGAGGGGAAACATATGTTCATGCCTGAGTGTCGAGCAGAAGGCTGCATTGTTTGTGGATGTGAGGGACGATGAGGTTAAGAAGGCTTTGGCCTGTCCTAATGCAAAGGAGCCTCCTGGACCAGATTTTTTTCACAAGGAGTTGTGGCACATGGCTGGTAGTGGCATCCTAGCAATGATTAAGGAGTTCATGACAGTAAATAGGTGGTTTGAATGGCCCAACAAATGCTTTTTGTTTCTGTTGTGTAAGAGGGATATAGTGGAGATGGTGGATGACCTTTTCCGTATTGCTCTTTCTAATGCAACATACTTGATAGTCGCTAAGGTCTTGGCAAATTGTTTAAGGGGGATGATGGATTCACTAATAAATCCAGTCCATGTGGCATTTATAAAAGATGTTTGGTGGATTGTTTTGTCATGGCATTGAAGATTGCTTCGGCCTGGGATAGGTGGAGCTGGCATGCATTTATGTGGAAAGTGGGCTTTGCCAATGCGTATAACTTTGTTGCTTGGAGGTTCCTATATTTTCCTTTCTTAGGTGCAGATTTCCTGAATGGTGGGTATGCTGCATTACCACAACCTTTGTTCCACATAGTGGAAACCTGATAGGGATATGGGTTTAAAGCTTGGAAGGGGAGCTTGTCAAAGGTTGCCCTTTTGCACCTCTTCTCATTGTGCTTATAGCCGATGCCTTGCCAATCAGCTTTTCTGTGGCATGTTTGGGGAGGTCTATTCTTGGTTTTATCTGGATGTGGAAACCCTCTGGATACGATCCTACTACTTTATTACGCTGATTGTACCGTGTTCTCTGTGGGGGATTCTGCGGTTTAAGTGGAGAATGTGGTTGCAATGATATGGGCATTTAGAGAAGCATCTGGACTATCTATTGATTTTGACAAGTTTATTTACATCACCTTTAGGACGGATGATGAAGAGTCTATCACCATGGTTGCTATGTTGTCTTCTAAGGGAGAACTACAGATTCATTACTTGGGCCTAAATTGGTTAAGAGAGTTTACCCCTGTCCTACAACAATTCGAAAGGAAGCTGGACCGTTTGGAGGCTTAGATTTCTGTCTAAAGGTAGGCATTTGACCTTGGTGAAGGCTGTTTTGACAGCTATCCTGGTTTTTTGCAATTTTGTGTTTTGGCGACATTAGGATATTTTCAGCAGGATAGAAACAATTTACAGGAGGTTTCTATGGGACCTGATGGGACTGCAAGAGGCATTAACATGGTGGCTTGGAAGGTGTGCCTGCCAATGGCTGAAGGCAATTTTGGGGTTAGAAGGGTTAAACCAAGATCTGTGGATTCTACTTGAAAAGGTGAATCCTTTCGTTGGAAGTTTTATTCCAATCTCCTGTTATACAGGCCCTCGTGAAATTTAAATCCTTTCTCCTATTAAATGGTGCATAAACAAATGCATCTCATTCTTTAGCTTATTGTTCATTGGCATCTAAAGAGTGTATGGTCTATTGAGCCAGTAATTTTCATTTTGTGAGGTGGAAGCTCCTGTTTTTTATTTTAAACTAAACATTAACTGATTACCGGTCCATTTGGCACTGACGAGTGTCTTGCACATCTGTACTTCTAGGTATCCCTATATGCATGAACCTGTAGCAACAAAGTTTGCCATGCTAAGTACATAGTATTTCAATTACAGAGCCTGTGTTTCTCACTGTAATAGGTCAATGCCATGTATGAAGACATGATGGCTCGGCTGAAAGTGAGCAGCATAGAACAACTTGCCAGGCAACAGGTTGACGGGGTGGTTCGGCGTCATGAATCTGGCCACGACAACTATGTGGAGTCAACTGTTCCATCAACGTGCAGACAGATGGTTCATGCACACAATGGTGGATGCGCATCCATACTTTTTGAGCACAGGTCCAACAAGTTCATCAGTGGGGGGCAGGATCAGTCCGTCAAGATTTGGGACACGACGACCGGGAAACTTATCACTACTCTTCATGGCTGCCTTGGTTCTGTTCTTGATCTAGCTATTTCACATGACAACAGACTAGTGATTGCTGCCAGCAGCAAGAACAGCCTTTTCGTATGGGATGCTGAGTCGGGTCAGCTTCGCCATACCCTCACAGGCCACCAAGACAAAGTATGTGCTGTTGACACGAACAAGGCCTCCAGCCGCCATATCGTAAGTGCTGGTTATGACCACACGATTCGAGTCTGGGATCTTCAGAAAGGATATTGCACCAACACCATCTTATCGGGAAGCAACTGCAATGCTCTGTGCTACAACATGGATGGAGTTACTGTCTGCTCGGGTCACATGGATGGAAGCATCCGGCTATGGGACACACGGAAAAGCCAGCTCATCACTGAGGTGGCTGCTCATTCTCAAGCAGTTACGTCCATTTGTTTATCGAACAACGGCAACACTGTATTGTCAAGTGGCAGGGATAACCTTCACAACCTTTTCGATATGAGAACCCTGGAGGTGTGTGGGACTTTGCGAGCCAGCGGTAGTAGAATGGCATCGAATTGGAGCAGGTCATGCCTCAGCCCTGATGACAACTATGTTGCTGCTGGGTCAGCAGAAGGGTCCGTGCTCGTTTGGTCAGTACCAAATTCAGCCCTTGTGGCAACACTGAAGGAACATGCTGCTCCTGTTCTTTCATGCTCTTGGAGTGAATTGGGCAAGTCACTTGTAACTGCTGATAAAAATGGGGCGGTATCTATATGGACATGAGATGGAATTTTCTATTCTTGGCTTGTGTAAAAAAAAGAAAAGACTGTATTTCCTTATTTATTTCTTTTCTTGGTAAATGCCATTAATTTACATGATGTTTGCCAAAATTTGTAACTTGCGAAGACTTGTTAATGTGGGAAACAGATGCTGTTTCTCTCGGAGGTTAGGAATCTGGGAGGAGGGCACGCATTTAGAAAATCTTTCCTTGGACCTTCTTTGTATGTTCTGTCTTGTTGCTTCACCTTCTTTAAGGTGGAAGTAGCATGCTAGCAGGTTGGAAGCTTGGAATGTGACCACCGAACAGAATCTTGGAATGTGATGGAATTATCAGCCAGATCTTGACCTGTTAAAGGGGTTAACTAGATCAGAATCTCGATGAGGGAAATGTTTTCTCCATCATTTCTATTTGGGGTTTTTAGATGCAAGCTATTGGAAACTTTCTATGTTACATAAATGCCTTATGAATATATTTATATGTATGGCACCATAACATTTTTTTTAGCCACATTTTCAGTAAATTAATGTGAGATTAGGCATTAGCGAAACTCAAGTTATTAAGAAAGTGAAAAAATACAATTGAGGACACCCAATCTAGTAGCATTTTTGTTCGAGCATACTTAACTATAAAGTTTTGATGAGGTTTGGTGCATTTGTGTTGGAATAATTTACCGAGGAAAATGTGATGAAGGTCTTGGATGGGTTCAAGAGGAATAGGTGGCAATGCAAGAGACTGTGGGTGGGGTGGATAGAAGTGTAGTGGCATTTTTTCATTTTTTTTTTTATGTTTTTGGTAGAATGTAATGGTAAAGACAATATTTTCTGATGTTGAAAATAGGAAGTCACCTGGGTGAAACTTAATTCAACTCTTATTTTCGAAACAGTAATCAAATTTATAGTGTCATCTTTCTAAACAAGAAAATTGTAATGACACATATAAAAATTTTATTAGGGTATTCATCTTAGATGACCTTTCTGTTTTGGTGTTGCATTTAGTCGAATTTCTATACGTTTTTCCAAGTAATAGCACTGTTCGTTTATTTCATTACCTATCTGATACCGATCAAACGTGAATTCTTCTATATGATTCTAATGTTTTTATCGGATACGTTTCCCTCCTTTCAAAAAAACAAAGATTAAAATGGGAATGTACCTGAGGTTTGTCCGATGAAATGGTCTATTTCAATCTCTGCGGTTTGCTTGCCCTTATCCGTATCATCTTCGCGTATTTTCTTTGCAAGAACACCATATATTCCTGTTCGGATGCTTATTAGATATAGCCCTTTACAAGGTTTTTATTTATTTGTTTATTTCTTTCTTTCTTTCCCCAATCTGCGTACCTGCTGTCTGTCTCGTCTGCTATAGGTTCCTTGCTATAAATTACTTGGTGATAGATCAATTGCCACTGATCAATTTTTTATTCATCCAAGACTACACGGCAAAATCAGAGTAGATGCAGCAGCCAAAGGAGCCCCATTCATTTGCTGCAGCGATTTTTTTCGATGACAATGAAGAGATAATATAATGCAAAGTTGCCAAATTTCAATCGTTATCGAGTGAAGAAGCTGAGGCAGTAGTTATTCTACAAAGCATAAAAATTTCTCTGAAGAAGCCCGACAAAATCTTTGTAATTGAGAGCAATACCCTCAATCCTCAGAGGTACATCAGCAAATAATCCAACGGTATGAACGCAACGTTTTACATAGAAAATGCAACAATGTACATGGTAGTGACATTTTAGGTCTAATTTACTTAACATGGTAACTTACTATCCTCATTTTAGGTACTTTAACATAAATTTATTTAATATTAGTTTCAATTGATATTAGCAAAGTCCTTATTAAAATCATATATTACTCACACCTCAAATATTACTATATCTTATGTTCCTAACATCGTTATTAAGTAAATATTATAAGGATTAATATCACACTTAACATTAATTCAAGTAAATAAAAATAAATATGAATATTATTTTATAAGTAAAATAATTGTAGGGTGACAATAATTTCATATTTTTTAATATTATTTTCTTAATTCTTCAAATAAATAAGCTCTCGAGGGGTTAGTTGATCCCTGCAAACTAGCCCTTGAGACTCTGGATCCCTGTAATGGCTGTTGATCCACCGAATGAATTAATGTTTTGTTCTCAAACAAGAAGGTACCACGGATCATATACAATACTAAATAAAAAGCCAATTGCAATATGAGTTCAATTAGCACCCGTAAATGATAATCTACCTTGATTAATAATTATATTCAACTAACTAATTAAATTTTCTGTAGAGCTTTGGGTTGTGGGCGATGGATGAAATTTGGTCAGATGGCTTTCTTCCAACGGGTTCAACTTGCTAAATAAAGATATCCCATTTATTTATTCCTTGTAAAAAGTAGCTGCTAAGCGGTGAAGTTTATCTTCGAAAAAGGTGTCGAGTGCCGTTCTTTTTAATCGTGAAATTCCATCTGCATCTTTCTGAAAGCAACCCGTGTGACCTTGATCTCCTAAATAATGTCCACCCTCGGTTAAAAAAAAGAAGAAACATTTGACAACTTGACATCTTAACTTTGCTATAGGCCATTGAAATACGATGATACTTTGGAAGAAGTATCTGAAGTTTACTATAGTACTCTCACGTCTGCTATTTCTTAATTAGGGTATAATTTAGTTGCATGCACCGACTACGATAGATAGGATTTTAATTCAAGTCTCGACCTTACATTATTTGGAGGTTAATGTTGCGGTATCGTTAATTTCCTCTAATGAGTCATCCAAAAAAAAAAAAAAAACGATTTGACTCCCATGCCATGCTGTCTATGCTCACCGTCCATTCACTTAAGCTTCGTTAATCCTCAAAATTTAGTAGTTCCTTCTCTATGATTGGACAAGGGTAAACTTGCCCATGGCATTGAAATACGAAAGTTAGATTCAAACATTCATGCAACTTATCTTGAAAACAATGACAAAATTAAACTTAAAAAATTATCACCTTTGCATTTTTATTTTGAGGTCATTTTCAATATTCACTTGTTGAAACCATGAATGAAGCCCTCAATGATTATATGCTAACCTTCCATTTGAAATCACAATTTATAGTCAAAAAAAAATTGAAAGAGTTAATTGTTGTAAGATCTTCCATTTTGATACATCAACTCATCCATTTTGTAAGGCAATAAATTGGAAGGTGGGTTTGGGGTTGGCATCTCCTCAACTTAGGTTCGTATGAATGGATTTATATATAGGGAATCTATCGTTGTACTCCCTCACTCTTGGGGGATTTTGAAAGATTTAGTTGCAGTATCGACATTTGAGTCCTTATTAAGCGATTGCTGCGATCCTTTTCCCTCATACTTAATTGACTCTTTATTATATATGTCTATCTATCATCTATCTACCATTCAGCCATGTGAGATCTTCCCCCATGTTTGTTACATAAAAACCCACATATAGATGTTTTAAAAACTACATACAACAGTAAAGGTCAATTGAAATTTGACTGAAAAAATTGACATTGATAACTGGTGGATTCCAACGCCCGTGTGACAATACCAATGGCTAAACTCATTTTACTTAGACCAGGCAACAATACCGATGTTTGAACCAGGCAGACTCCAATGCTCATTGAAAGAAGGGTTTTCTCAAGCAATAATTAAGGAGTTGAGGCAACTACCATTCAAATTAATATAGGATTTGTTCCTCATCACTTCTTAAGAAAGAAGTGAGGTATATCTTTGCAAGATTACACTCAATTTTATAGCTCACTTCCCATTCATATCTTGACTAGAAAAGCACGAAACTTTTTTGGTTGGGGGACTTCCATGGAAGTTATAAAAGATCAACTGACACTGTTACATGTTATATATATATTATGACAAGACGAAGAATAATTATAAAATATAATAAAACAAGACAAGAAAATGTGTAACCATGCAAATATTCGCCCTTGTTTGTGTCCTCACGTATGTATGCGACCATAATACTGCATTCTGAATCTTCTGATATGCCGCTTCAACGACTATATTTTTTTTGCATAATTGGAATTAAAGCTGTAGAGCAGACAAGTGGACTTATACAATAACCTGTATACTAAAACCCATATGATAAACTTGTAATACTAGATTTTAAATAGGTCCAATGAATCAATATGGATAAGCCTACGAGAACATGGAGATGTATATTCTGCTAAGAGGGAATTTCATGGCAATTAATTGAGCTAAAGACATTATGCATATTACATTTCCAGGGATATATCCCAATTTACTTGCGTAAGAGAGAACATTATGGCTTTCTTTCATTGAGCTATCAGGATTACTCTACCCCTATTACCTGCCGGTCGTAGTTCTAGAAAATCCTACAATATATAATATTCTCTACCCTTATTATTACAGAAGCATATGTCCCTAATGGTACATTCTATTTCCATCCTTGGAAAGAGAACAAAATTCTTCCTTATATCTTTGAAAAGAGACTCCTAGCCCTGTCCATCACTTTATTTTTATTGGCTTTCCCACTACAGCACCTCCTCTAAGGTAGAACAAAAAAAGGTCAAAACAATATCTAGTAAGTCCTTGTAGGATAAATAAAAAAGTATATATGCTTCACGAAGTCTTTGCAAGAGGGACTGACGCCGCATGAGATCGAGATTGCTATTAATTAATTACATAGGAAGGTCATACTCGTTTTCGTAGGAAAAAGGATACTGTGCTTGAATACGTAGAGGTTATAATCACATGCACCACATTCTCATATAAAGTTTTCCCATCTGAACTCCTAATCATGTCGTTAATTTCACGGTTGCCTCTGCATGTCTTTACCTTTTCAAGAATACCCCGATCATTCCCTATCTTAAGGACTTGTGGAAACTTAAGCAATTGCTTAGAATGGTTATCCTTTCTTGGAAAGTCCTTATGTCTAAGCTTCCCACGGATGATAACATCATTAAACTTGATTTTTCTTGTCCGTCCAGATGTTCATATTGCTCTAACTTCCCTTAGATTGAAATAGTATCCCATCTTTTTACCTCTAGTCATCTTGCAGACCTTGTTTCCAAGTGTGCGTTCTCTAGGATGGCTATCCACCCTGTCCCTCCCGACTTATTCTTCTAGCGAATGTCCACCCCTGTTAAGAACCTTCGGGATTGTATTTGTAAGGGTCTCATAACCTTCATTTGGCTTAACATCTGGAATATTAGAAACAATATCCGTAATGATAAAATTTCTTTCCACCAAGTATTTTTTGGAATGAAGTTGGCAGAACTTTGAGCTTGACATGTGGTTCACGAAAATTTGGCCTATACTATCTTCACTGTTAATTGGATTCGTCCTTCTAATGACTTTAAAATCAACTCTGTAGCTCAACAAAAGGGGTCTTCCTTCAGGATGGGCTGGGTGATGCGTAATCAGATAGGGGGGTTCATATGTGGTGCTGTGTGTACGACTCCCTTGATGCTCAAAGAGAAGGTGATTAGTATTGCCTTTACTCATTCTTTGATGATTGTGTATGGGGTATCTATCCTACATCTAGTAACAAATTCTACGCTGCTACATTTCTGGTCGAATGGGAAGCTGCCCCTTACTTGGAATCTCAGGCAGGACGTCCATTCTTTGTTGGCTAGCAAGAGACAAATTGAGTTCTTTACGTACATCTCTCCTCTAGCCAATGCTCTTGTCTTACATTTCGCCAAACTTGCGACTGACAATTGGAAAATTTTCTTCAACCCTTGTCTGTTGTCATCTAGGGCTAAGGGTCTTATCAGGCTTGATAGGCTTCAAGTTCCGTATATCGTATCTTCTATTTGACGTTGGTTAGGTTGTTTCCTTTCTGTTGGAGGTGGTTGTTATTATACTAGCTAGACCACGAGTTGTTATCCTTTTTTTCTATACTAGATAGGTTTAGGTTCAGTCTCCCTACCTTTTTATTGCTCCTGGGGAGTAAGAGATAAATAAGATCTACTCGTGTTCCTTAAAAAAAAAAAAAAAAATCTCACGAAGTCTTTTTTACTTCAATAAGCTATGAACTCGGATAAGTTACTCATGAATATTAGTTTGGATACAAAGGCCTAGTACTCGGATGCGCATGCATTGAAGTAATCAAATGACCGTTTCAGTTATTTATCCAATTTTCTAAATATTGGTCGACGTTGAAGATGATTAAATGCAAGGTTTCTACCCCATTCTGATTGATTCAAAAATAGGAAATCAAGAGTGGCTAATCCCAACTTAAAGATTAGATGCCGTCAAGCAGCACAATGGACGTAGATAAATCCATAATTTTTTCTTTCTTTTGTTTAGATCATAATTAAAGTCCATAATTTCATGCCCAACAACCAAAAAACCCTACAAGTTGGAGCAAATTCAAGGCTTTATCTTTGATTTAAAGTCCTTAGATCCAAGAGGTTGTCCTCAACGCATATTCCTGCACAAAAATAGCTTCTGTTATAAAAAATTAGGATGGTCCCTACAAAACCAATCACCATTAATCTTACAAAAATATCTATCAATACACATTTATGGAGGCGCATTCTTGACATTTGTGAAGGGGCAATATCCCCTTGGTTATTGCCATATATAATCACTCACGTATATTGCCAAGGTCCACAAAGGAGTACTCTACCTAAACATTTCCTTGATTTTTATCCATTTTTTCTACACTGATATCTACGAATATACTGACATATTCCACGGTATGGGTACTATAGATACGCTGTGGGCTGTCCACATGAATTCTCTTAGATTATTCCAGGACTTTGAGAAAGACTTGCACCATTAATTGACTCGCAAAATCCCTTGACTGCAATACTGTACTTGATCGTCTTAATCCTATGACCGAGAAGCCTTCATAGGTTAATCATGTGTCAACAAATAAGCTTATCATTCGTTGTCTCTCTTCATATGTGTGTGTGTATATATATACATATATACATACATCTCCAATCAACATATATACCGAAAGGATGTGAGGATTGAGTCAGGAGTTATCATACTGGTAACTTAATTTTTGGAATAACAGAATATTATTTCAGTAACTGTTGAATAAAAATGACAGCCTTGGTCTGTGGCGTAGCTGGTGACTAACTTTAGCTGAAAGGCTTATGGTCGTGGCAATGAAGGTTGATTCTGGAACATCCGCATACTATTTGGTGGAGCATTTTACCTGATCGGATAGGCCAATGGTCGTGGCGAAGCAAGTTCGAATCCTCCAGCAAGTTGATTTTGTTGGATACAAAGAAATACTTAGCCATTGTTTTCGTTGGTTGGGCAATAATATTACAACTTATCTGGCTTTGGATGACATGATATATAAATAATACATTATATTATAATGTAAAGAACATTTATCTTAGAACTTATTTGGGTTGGAATGATATGTACATGTATATTAATTATAATGGAAAGAACATCAATATTACAACTTATTTGGGTTGAGATGACATGATATATAAATAATACATGTATATTATAATGTAAAGATGATTTATTATATTATCAAGTATGTTATATATATATATATATATATATATATATATATATATATATATATATATATTTTGGAGCATTGAAATTTTAATTACCCTAGAAATTGATATTTCCTTTTATTTTTTTATTTATATTAAACTTCAATAGTTTCTAACAAAGACAAATGGATGTGGATGTATATTTTTTATAGGATGTGAGTTGAGAAATGTAAAAGTTGATGCATATTAGTGTGAATAGGGTCCTCACTTGATATATCTTTTTTTTATGCAAAAAAATACTAACACATGGTGGGGTCCACCACTATTGAAACTAACAACAAACCACTTTTGTATAGATGCAAACACTCAGATCACCTTTGCATCGGTGCAATCTTACTTTGCATCGATGTAAAATCATTTTTCACTTTCAAAATAATTTTGCATTGGTGTAAAGTAAAATTATACCAGTGCAATCTTAATTTGAATTACTTTGCATTGGCGCAATCTTACTTTGAATTACTTTACACCGATGCAAAGTTAAATTCCAAGTGTTTCTTCACTTATGGCAAGTGATTTTACATTTGAAAGGTGATATTTTCACCTTAGGGTTTAGGGTGTAGTCTTTATTGTTTAGGATTTAGTTTTGCTAAACCTTAAATCTTAAATCCTAAACTCTAAGGTGAAAAATTACCTTTTAAGTGAAAAATCATTTCTCATACGTGAAATCACTTTCTATAAGCCTAAATCTTATACCATAAACCCATAAGTCAAATCACTTTGTATAGGTGAAATCACCTTTGGAATAATTTTGCATCAATGTAAAATGAGATTTCACCGATGCAAAGACACCTAAGAATAATTTATCACCAATGCGAATTTGTTTATCACTTGTGTATTTTAGGTTAAAATAATGTGATAGTTTTTTTGAATATGGTGGGATCTATCACGTAACAAACTTTACGTTCTTTTGTTTCTTTATATTAAATATCAACTATCAAGTGAGCCTACATTCACAACACTCTGTGAATTATGAGAATAACACCTACAAATTCTCCCCGTCACTTTTTACGTCAATGCCTATATTTTCTTACTTTTTGTCTTCTTTATAATACTTCTCAGAATGCAAATTGTAAAAACAAACTAATATAGATAATTTTTTTAATCTATGATCATGCATATGCAAGTTTTACATAAATAATATAGTTGGAATGCATTAAGAATTAGAGTAATGTAAGCAATAAAAAAAAAATATATATATATATATATAAGATTTGTTTTTTAGGATATTCATACTCTAATTGTCCTAACAATTGATATTCATTTTATATTTTTAAAAATTTTAAACATATCATTAGTTATAATACAAAGTTTATATTTCACTGGCTAATTATAAGAAGACCATATTTTTAATACAAAATTTGTAATGAGATCTTATTTGATCTATAAATTTATTGAAATTAATTTTTCTTTCTTTTTATTTAAAATTTTAAATATATCATTACCTAGAATATAATGCGTATATTTTTACTCAATAATGGTAAGAAAATCATATTTTTTATGTAAAAAAATGCAACAAACTTTTAATTGGCTTATAAATTGATTTAAATTTATATGGCATTACATATCAAACTATTTTATTATAAT
This sequence comes from Thalassia testudinum, assembly GCA_037157565.1. Classification (NCBI taxonomy): domain Eukaryota; kingdom Viridiplantae; phylum Streptophyta; class Magnoliopsida; order Alismatales; family Hydrocharitaceae; genus Thalassia; species Thalassia testudinum. Next base: position 144,607,360 of record JAZHRO010000036.1, read on the forward strand.
TTTTAGAGGATTTTTTTGTCAATATTATGAAATATTCCATTAACTTTTGTCAATATTATAAAATTTCATTGGATCGTTACATTTACGCTATTAGTCTAAATATCTGATATATAATATAACCTATTCATGTGATTGTAGCATGATGATTTATTTATTTATTTATTTTGATGGAAGTCATGTACACACTTATATGGAATTATATATTTTTAATGTCGTAATCAAAACATCTTTACCAAATTGAACATATAATGTTAATAGTAAGATGTTGCAGCCACACCATTATAAACCTAAATATCTATCCATAATATATATGAACCACCACGATCATTGTTCATATGACTATAGTTATGATAAGGAGAATTTGATAATAAAATTCATATTTCCACGTTAGATGATCGGAGTCTTTCATAAGATTTTTTTTATGGGTTTTGATTCTTTTTGGGGTGATGTTGCATGATTACATTGAGAGAAATTTTTTTTTTTTCCTTTAGAAAAAAATCATTACATCCTAAGATATGAAATTTTAAATACTACTAATTTTAAAATAATTGATTTACTTGGTATTTCTCTATTTCATATTTTTCTATCTGAACCTTTTATTTTTATTTACTATCATTTATATATCTCAATTTTTTTCTTTTAACGAGATAAATTGATGGTTACTCTTAGATATGTACACATAATATTTTTTTCTTAGATAGATTTATCATATGAACTGCACTTTCACAGTAAAACAAATGCTAAAAATTAGTTTCGAATAGAATACCCGCACGATGTGTAGTTGGAGGCATTAGTATTTCTGCCAACGAATAACACACTCAACAAGGTGTACATAAACAAATGACAAGCCCTAGAAAACGGAGAAGTGGACGTACAATCAAAAGGAGGAAAGGCGAAGACCAACATTAACTAGTAGATACTTTTCATCTAAGAATCCGCGTATGCAAACCAATGCCCTCAGTGGGTCTTCATAGTTTTCCATAAAGAAACCATTCGGGCATGGGGCTTAAGATGGTGGCTGTCGGGAGTTATATTATAGCGATTTTAAATTTAAGAGACATCAGGGCAGATCTTGTCGGAGTCAAGTGACACAAAACATGGAATGACCAAAATCCTTCTTAATTTGCCACCACACACATGTACAAATCTTGGGTAGCCCTAGTGCTTCCTACGTGCATGTTTAATTAATTTTATAATCCAACAATTTTATATATATTCCAACTATAATGCGACAGGAAGCAACTATCGTTAGCACTTGGCCAATTAGAGGTTTAATCGAGTAAATTAACCAGGAAACCTGGAAACACGCAGGTGCGGTTGCATTGGCAAGAGAGCTCTTTGCTGTACTTCACGAAAGCCTGTAATTGGCATGAGCCTTTTCCTCCTCAACTGCCTGGAATTATCTTGCAGGATCTCTGACGGTTGTGGAAGGTTTTCTTTCTTTCTCCCTTTCTTGTTTTCCTAATTAATGGAATCACATGCAAGAAGATTCCTGAACTTGGACTCATTGTTCGTTCTACTTTTTGATTCGGTATCTGATCAGAATCTACTTAAATGGATTTTATTTGAATTTAGAATAGGAGTACGTATCTTGGATTAAGTAATCACATACAGGAGATAAAAAATTTGCTTATCAAACTTCACCTAACGTGATTACTCTCAAATTTCACTAAGTGTGTTACTATGACAAAGAACAATGGAACTTTCTTCTATGTGTGCATCCCCTCTATGGATGGGGAACTTGCCATGTATCAGCTATAACGTCCATTTTCTCACGTCTGTGGATTTCATGAGTGATGATAATGGGAGTCAACGGATGTAACTGCCACTACCCATGTTTCGTTGATGGAATCGTGGATTTTATGATTTGTAACAACTATCCTTGAGATGTGATATAACTTCTTACCTGATCTTATGTTGATTTGGGCAGGTTGCTCGACTACCTTGTTAGGTGGTCGAGTTGCATTAACTGCTTGCCAATCACTCGGGACCTTCTAGGTCCGACTGATTCCTTGGACGAGAATAACATATTTTGTGGGGGTGAGAAATTAACATGCACCCAATTATGACTTGTTAGGACATCCTAGGTAGATTTAACACATAAGAGGAATTTTTTAAGATTGGATCTTGGCTTTCCTTTATTGAACTCCTTACCTAAAAATATCATTTTTAATGTCAGGTTTGAATTAAGATTTTCCTTCCCACGAACAATACTTGAACGTTGCTAATGGCTCCCCATCATCCGTCCTTCTATATATTCTTCCTTAGCAACTTCCTTCACATGGTGACTTTTGTTAATTTCTATTTAGGAACAAGAAGACCCACAATTAAGCGTCCCTCTTCCTGCAGGAAGCATGTGGTAGCCGGAGTGTCAATAAGGTATTTTCCCTACCTCGTGCATGGCTGACCACTTGACTTAGACTAAAGATATATATATGGTCAACAAGAACCTAATTAAAATAAAAGATACCATGCATGGTGTATCCCCAAGCATTGATCTTGGTTTCAACGTAGTGCTCTAAACTAAAAAAGGATGATAACGTGGCTAATCCACCTTTAGGTGTATTAATTATATTTTCCCTTCCTTGCAGATTAATTAGTATTAACTACTCTACATGTACAGACCTTTTTTTCTTTTTGGAATATTAAACTTTTTTCTTTGATTTTTTTTTTTTTGCAAATTGATTCTTTTTTCTTTGGTTTTCGACCGTTGCAAAAGCAATCGAGAAAATAACACTTGTATCACGTGAAAGTGAGTTGGGCATATGGTATAAGTTTTGATAAATCTAATCTAAATCTGATTCAATTTGACTTAAAAAGAATGGTTAAATTAATTCGACTCAAATCTGATCAAATTTGGGTATGTATTTTATCCAAAAAATTTGACTGGATATGGGTATAAATCTATACCTAATTATCTGATTCGAGTATCCAAATAAAATCCTTATTTACCTAAGATATATAAGTCTCTCAATCAATGAACCCTAAGATCTCTCATAATTCCCTCTTGAACCCATGCCCCCCCAAGAGGGGGGCATTTATGAGGAGAGGAGGCACCAAGTGAACTACTCCTCGACCCCCAATATAGTATAGTCTCTTGACTCTTATTCTCTTCCCTTCTTTCTCTTTCCATCTAATTAGCATTGCGAAGTTTGGAGGCTTTGTTTCTTTATTTATAGATACAATATAAGACTCGAAATCCTACTTGGATTTCTAATAGAAATTTGAACTCATACTCTTTAACTCAAGAATCCTAAACCTATTAGAACTCTCAATTGCTTGAAAATCAAGTCAAATAATATTGGGATACTCTAAATTAAATTCCTAACAATCTTCCCCTTGACTTGAATTCTATTGCACAAGTCATCTTCTTGTTGAGTCCTACACCAATCTATCTTCATGTGCAAGTCCTTTATCACAAAGTTGGACCCTCCTCTAGGTGTTGTGCCCACCTAGGGGCATGCATGCAACTCAACATCGCCACACTAGCTGACATGGCACTTTCCCATCCCTTGTGACTAGAGAATATGCCGCTATCCTAAATTAAAGCGAATTTACTTTCTTCTTCTTGCACATTTTTGCAGCAAAAATTATGAGGATTTGCTACTCTCTTCAGATACTATTTCCCTAGGTGTAATGATCCAAAATTTGACTCGTTTGATATCCATCCTAAAATGGCAATTATATATGTAATTGGAGGTACTTCAATATAAGCCATATTGAAAATGCCAACAGAGGTACTTTGATATACGCCATATTGAAAATGCCAACAAAGGAAGAAATTAGATTAAATGCAAGTTGGATTAAATTACATGGATGTGTCCATTGAACTAAACACAAGGCAACCTCTCATGCATATAGGTAATCACGGATGAGAATTAGATGATAATGAGGATGAGGATAAGTATAAGGATGAAAGGATGGGGATAAGGATGAAAAGATGAGGATAAGAATGAATGGATAAGGATGAGAATTGGATAGAGATGAGGATGAGATAGGATAGGGATGAGGAAGAGATGAGATAAGGATGAGAATTAGATAGGGTTGAAGATAAGATTGGATGAGGACAAGAATTGATGGAAATAAGTATAAATAGAGGGTTAAGGAAGGTGTTATAGAAAAATATCCATTATAGTTATCCACAAGTCAAATAACAAAAAAAAAAGGGGAGAGTGGAAGACTTTTGTGTTTGCTGCTGTTGCGACTACTTGGAGACTTGTTGCTGCATAGAAGCTTTGAAGGGTAACATGGGAATCTCTAAAGAAGGATAGACTTGAAGCAAAGAGGGTCATGAGTGCTATTGCTTGTAGAAAATCTAGGAAAAGGAAATTAGGGGTTCTTTTTATCTCTTGTTTCATTTCTTTGATAACCCCATTGGTAAAAGCTAAATAGACATGAAATTAAACCGAATCACTTCATGGATATCAAAATTAGAGCTATCTAAGGAATTAGATATCATGATCAGCCTATCTATAATGGGTAGGAGAGATGGTTGAATAGAAATGGTTCAGGCAATGATTGGTAACTAGAAGCTATTAGGGGTGGACCTAGAAATGGATGGTTTCTAGTAGTGATGGTGGGTTGGGGATTGCAACCAGAACTCATGGAAGGGGTATTGAGGTAAGAATCTGATTGGTGCTTGATGTGTAGATGATGCTAGGTACCCAAAAGGGGGGTAATTAATGTAGAGCACTTTTCTCAAGATGAGAATGACAAGAAATGTTAGGATATTCGATATTCTTGGTGAATACCTATGAGTTATTGCTCCAGGCAGGAGCTAGACATTCTAGGTGCTCCTCATCTCCCATCACTAGAGATTGTCAAAGGGTTGAGATAGATACTCATGATCTTGAGTGGAATTGCTTTCGAGATATCTCGAGTAGTAGGAAAGGAGTAGCTTCTAGAAGGCTTAACTCTTCTTTTAGAAAGTTAGGAATGTTTCCTCTATGATGGAAAGACCCAACTAGATCAACTCAAACTCAAGGAAATTAGAAAATGTATGTTGTGACCTAAAAGTGAATTAGAGAAGGATAGAAATGAATGACTTAAGTAGTAATTAAGGTATTAGGGAAGTATAGAGGAAGAGGATAAAAGACAAGGTGTAGCATAAGACAATCTTTTCTCTCGATAATACAATAGAATTATATCCTTACTGAGCTATTTGGTTCATCTTTCCTTATGACCCAATTTTCGGAAATGATGTTGGAATTGCCTACCTCTCAAGGGACACAGAGGCGACACAAGATGCTTTGGTAGGGAACTTGCCAACTTATCTGTGTTTAAGGTAGACTAGTGCAAAAGTTGTACTAAGTTGTAGTGGTTATTGTAAAGAGAATATTTCATGACTTATTATATATATTAATTATAAGCTTGCTAGTTTATCCTTTTAAGATTTGCTTATGCTCTAAATTATGCATTTTCTCTACACTCATAAATGAAATGTAAGTAGACTATCGAAATAATTGTGAGATGCCTAATTATTGGTGAAGGATATGATCCACACCTATGAATCGAGAGGTCACTATTGATAAGTGGTTATGGGACATGACACTAGGAATAACCGGAGCTGCATCATTTGTTATGACTCTCCCCTCAAGCTTGTACACCTTATTCGACATTCTCCTTCCGCACATTAGCATGAGTAGTCCTCTACTTACTCAAAGAACACCCCCTTTAAGAGAGATCTAATTCCCCTCAAGCTCTAAAGTTAGTAGTAGGCATAAGAAAATTTGATACCTCTTAGAGTTCGTACCTTTACCTAAAAAATGCAAAACTACAATGATCTTGCTGTTATGAGATTATGGACCTCTCCAATTGCTAACTTAACCGTGCTTCATTCATCACATGCTTGATATGTATTGAACTGATCCTTAGATGAGAACATGTGATCTAAACTTGCCTAAGTCCAGTAGGTAACTTGATTTGACTTTTTTTTTCCATCATCATGTAGGCTTCCATATTTTCTTTCAATAAGATGGTAGGCATGGAGTCATCTAAGTTTGAGCTAGAGTCAAACTTTTTCTTTCCCTAAATTTTCTTCATCTCTTCCATCAGTTTCTTTTGCTCCTCACGTGTTGGACAATTGGCTATAATGTGACCGTACCAATCATAATAGAAGTATATACGGAACTAACCATAAGATACAAGTGAGTGCTTAGTAAGGAAAAGAAAGAGCTCCGTAAAAAACTAGCTACTCAATTTTCTTCTTATTTTGTTTTATTATGCTTCTCTAGTTCTATTAATTTATTGACTCTTTTGGGGCCGAGGAGTAGCACAGTTGGTGCCTCTCCTCCCCATAAGTGTCTCCCTCTTGGGGGGTGTGGGTTCAAGTACCCATCTCCTTCATTTGTGGTAAAATTACTTCATCTCCCATGTGGTCAATTGACTTGTTCAAACCTTATTTAGGTCCTCTAACTAAGTTACTCATAAAGCGCCTCTGAGCTTGTCTAGCTATGTTTAATGACTTTTATGCCTAATTAAAAGTTCATTGCCTGGGCTCTCATACTTATGTTAATATAGCATGCCTATTTTCAACAACCTACATTTAGGCCTAATCATGCATCCTAATCCTCTATGCGTTATACCTATCTAATGCCTAGCATATGAGAGTCCTTCAATCTAGAATACAAAAACTAGAAAAGTGTAGTAATAACTTTCTTGTATTGCCATTTTATCATGTGATATACCATCACACCACCAACAAGCTATTATGGATGTCGTGGTCCATTAGGATGTAAGTTTTAGTAAATTTGACCCAAATTCGACTCAATCCGATCTAAAGAGAATGGGTAAAATTTGGCTAGAACTCGATAGGGTTCGGGTATGGGTTTTATCTAAAAAATCCGACTGGATATAGGTATGGGTATGTATCTATACCCGATTACCCGACCTAAGTACCCAAATAAAATCCCCATTTACCCAAGATATATAAATCCTATCCTAAGTCCCTCATTCCCCCAACTCTAATCTTCCTCATGATTCCCTGCATGATTTGAAAGGTTGGGAGTGCTTCTGAAGCTTCCATTAAACATTTATTTTGAGGATAGGGATCTTTTATTTGAAATATAATTATATTTTTTCTTTCTTTGTATTTTTTATTTTTGATATATTCCCTTGAAATACTTTTTTGTAATAATTTTAATGAGAACCACTAAAATTGGAGTAGCTTAAGCTCTTATGTTTTTAGCTTGTTAAAAAAAAAATTGATTAATTGTGTTATAGTTTTTTTTTCTTCTTTAACTCTAATTTTGACATGACTTGATTGTAAGATCAATTTATAAATGAGTACCCGATGGGTAGATTGGTATGTATATAGATTTGAATTTTTGTATCCGATAAGTAAATGGATAGGATATGGATATGAATTGTGTAAATAGGTATGGGTATGGGTATGGATTTAGCCAAATCCAACACGAACCCAACCTGTTTGCATCCCCATGGTCCATTGACTAGGCCCAGGTTCACCTGCTAGCACTACATAGGTCAAGACTCAAGTGACAATCAAATAAACATCTTGACTGATTTGCCAATATGAAAATTGTTGTCTTTTGACTCAATATTGTTATAACGTGTCTTGACTCAAAGCCTCTTCTAAGAAGAAGCTCATTCGGATTATAGGATCTTGCTGCTTTGTCTGAAGTCTTAGGATCTTGCTGCTTCCTCTGAAGTCTTTGGACGATGACAACCCCAACACTTAGCATCTTGACAGATCTCATCTAGCCCAACTGGAGGTTGTTACCCCTATCTGCTTGGTGCCCAAAGCTTAAAGATAATGCAATATGCATACTGCATATTGGAAAAGTGTTGATATTTAGATTGTTTTAATTAAGCATTCAAAGACTTCTCTTGATGCTATTGGATAGAAGAATGGGCTATTAAGAAAGTAACGGGGACTAAGAAGAAGAAGGGAAATATCCAAAATCGTGTGGGATTTTGGAAAGGAAGGCAAGAAGATGCACTTAGCTAGAGATGATGAAAGGAAAGGAGGAGGGTACACCATAAGTGTTTCCAACTTTTTTTTTTTTCAATTCTATCTTTACATCACATGTTTGACCTATTTATAGAAGGATATTAATAAGCCAAAAGATTACAAGATTGAACTTATCCTAAACAAAGGGATAATTTGCTATAACTGGCTAAATAAAGAAAAGATAAAAGACTTTGGCTAATCCTAAAATAGAGATAATCTTCAAATAAAAAAGAAAGAAAGGCATAAAAAAGGTGACAATCGAAGACCCTCAACAAACTAGACTTATCCTAAAAGAAGAATAATAAATAAATAAAATCGATGATTTGCATCCATACCCTTAAAGAAAAATATTGTGCTACCTGCATTAGTTCTCCTACTCTTCAAAAACTCGACTTTTGATGAGTTGATTAACATGATATCTTTAGAGTTTTGAATTTCAAGTGGTTATTGTTCAATTACAGAGCATGGCCGTGGAGGCAGTGATTCCGATGAAGGCTTTGATGGATGATGTAATGGTTATAGTGGCTTTGCTAGTTGAGGGTCGAGATAGTCGAAGTTGAGATGAGTGTGACAAGTTGATGATGTAATGGCAATGGCATAGGTGCTACTATTGCTGTATGGGGTGAAGGTCAAGTCCGGTACCAATAGGTTGGTGGTGAGATGGTAATGATGTAACAGGGAGAAGTCTAGGGCAAAGAACCTAAATCTTAAACACTAAAGACTAAACCCCAAATCCTGAAGTGAAAAATCACTTTCCAGGTGAAAAATTACTTTTCATAAGTGAAGAATCACTTAGAGAAATAGGTGAAAACTAATTGAAAATCAAAATTCACCAGTGTATTTTTATTTTCAACATGTATATTTTGATTTTCAATAGATGAAAAATTAAACACACTGGTTGAATATCAAGGTGTATCGATGTATTTTATTAGTTGGGAATGTACGTTGCAAAATATATTGCAGCACGTATTTCCCTACCCACATCCTTAAATTTTTGCTATTCATACAATAGGTCGTTACATTAGATATAATAATTGAAGGTTCTCACACTTTGTGAATTAGACAATTGTAGCCTTAATGAATTAATTATGAGAACTAGAATTTGTAGATATTATTGTAGAGTCAGAAAACTCGAAGCTTATGGCCTACAGGTTAAATATTTTACAACATTCATATATATATATACATTCTCCTTTAATATATATATATATATATATATATATATATATAACAAATTATGTCATTTGTCTCTCATGCATCTAAGTCTTTTATTTATAAGAAACATGTGATTTGTCTCTTATGCATTTAAGCTTCTCAATGGTGCGTTGAGAATCGACACATCTCGAAAGTAAGCTTCCCAGCAGCATGAACCAAGTAAAGCCTGTTGTCTCCTTGGTGCTTGCTTGTTTGCTCTCTCAAATCCTATTTGGTTGCTGGGTTAAGTATGAGTTACATCGGGTTAAATATTTAACTTGCCACTAAATCTAGCCTATACTTACATCGGGTTAAATCTCACTTAACCTGGGGTAAACTTATTCTTCTCTCTCTATGCAATAACTTTAACTATTAAAACACCTAAACAGATAGATTAACACACTTCCACCATTTATTTCACTTTTTCCTTATTCCTCTAGTTACTTATTTCACAAACTTATTCTCCTTATATACCAAATGATATGCAAGATTTTATGTGAGAAAAATTGAGTTAGAAAACCTAGTCGTCGCAATTGCAAAAAATTTGTTAATCAAATAACTTTAATTGAAACTTGATGAGTCCTAGGTCGAGCATGGGGGGGCGAATGTTTGATTTTAGAAATCCACGTATACTTTTATTTATTTTTGGTGTTTTGTGTTTTTCTATCTTTTTGTATTTTTACAAGGTAAGCGATTAGGTCAAAATATCTAGCTAATTTACATGTAAAGGAAGAGAAAGAAAGGGAAATATCAATTAGTATATGTACGTCTAAACAGAGGTTGCTATAGATAGTAAAGAGGAAAATTAAAACTGCACTAGAAAGGAGTAAAAGAGAGAGAGGTGAGAAAAATCCTAATCGACGATTGCTTTAAGGATGAGTTGCGTTGATGGAACGCCCAGAAAAGAGTGGTGAGGAGCTGGAAGAAGGAGGATGAAGCTGGACGAATCGGGGATGAGACAAGGTGGTGCCGCAGCGAGATTTGCTTCTTGAACGTGATGAGAAGACGGTCATGGGATGCTCCACGAACGAGGATGAGAGAGGGGAAAAGTATTTATTTTCTACTCTAATGGAGTATCTTGGGCTTGGGACCAGCTCTTTAGAGCTTTAGAGTGGGTGAGGAAGAGGTAGGAAGAGATGAAGAAGAAGTGGAGGGGGTAGGTTATTTATAGGTGAAGAAACGGAGGCAAAAGGGTCATTACAAGGCCATAAAATTAATATAAGGCCTTTAGTGACTCATGCAAGCGTTACTAAAGGCAATTGTGGTTGTTGGTGTGTGTGGAAGGAGGACCATCAGATCTCCATTGCACGACTTTGGATAGCATGCATAGCCATTTTAGTTTGTGCGCATCCGATCACGATCAGATGGCTGAGATCGCGATCGGACGGGTTAAGATCGTGTGCCCAGCATTACTTCAGATCGCACCCCTGTGCGTACGATGGCGTGTCATCGTGCCCACTTCCATCCAGTGCACCGCATGTCGCCTCGTGTGTCACACGATGAAAATTTGATGGCACCAATCTTGTGCCTCGCTCGTGTTGAGGAGGAAAGCTCCCAAGCGCCTACATTGCTCGATCAAAGTTGCACGATCGCAATCGTGTGGTCCAATTTGAAATTAGACGTGTGTTGAGGACCGACATTGAGGGCTCGAACCGACAGCCTGCTACAAGTGGAAGCTCTTATCCACTGCGCTATGCACGTGGATTGATGAGATGACCATCAGACGTGTGAGTTCTTACGGCTGTTGGATCATGGATCAACGGTTGCGATTGCTCGATGGAGGCTCCTTTGAAGGTTGTGAGAGTGAGACTTGAGTTGATCTCAACCATTAAATGGAGATACAGTGACTAAGATTGCACGATGATGCACCCTTTAGGTTGAGGGAGGCAGCGGTGACTTTGGGTGGGTTGGATGATGCTACGTGGCATTGATGATAACGTCATCATCAGTCATATCTAGCTTTAATTAGTCATAATCAAGGAATAAATGCTCCCACATAACTACCAGAGAGCCTTGATTCACTGCAAATCCATTTTGAGAGAATAACAAGAAAACATGGGTGAAATTGCAGTTTTAGCAGCATATCTCAATTATAGAACGAACATGAGATTTCTCAAGGGTTAATTAAAGGTTAAATGGTCTTAAATGTCTAACAAGTGGGTCTGTGCAGATAGAAATGGGTTTTCGCGTGTTTCAAGAATTAAATGACATCTGAAATCCTAAAAATAGACTCGCTTGATTAAGTAAGGTTTTGGTCAGGATAAAATTCACCTAAACCCTCTAAAATTCATAGAAAAATATTCTCTAGGGTTTGGTACCTTCAATTTGACCATTGGATCCCAACTTGACCTAAAATAGAGTCTCAGATAGATAGTTACCCTAATTTAAGTTTTTGCATAAATTACCCAGTCAAACTTGGTCAAAACCTAAATCCAACTTCACCATTGGATTCCTTGGGTCTAAATTAGGTTTGTACCAAAATTTGGGCCTAATCAAAGATTGTCTTGACCTAGTTTGCAATTTGGTCCAGTCTGAATCTTTTCTCTCACACACATGCCCCTAACTTTCGAATTCCTTACAAACAACCCCTACCTTTGTTGTCACTCTTTACAAATAGGTCCCTCCACCATTATCGCAGAGGAATCCTTCTCTGGCGATCTTTAATTGAAGAGAAATGCTCTAATCAATGAATCCCTTCCAAAATTGGAAGGGAGATTCCTTGAGAAGTTCTCTTTCCAACGCATCAAGCTACGATCTCCATAACCTTCCCAATCTCTCATGCGAATGTATGAGAGATTCGGGTATCTCTTGAGTTTCCAACTCTGGCGAACTTTCCAAGCTCGCAAAGCTTGATTCCTAAGCTTAAACCGACTCCCTAAGGCCTATAAAAGGATCCCCATGACAAACCATTTTTCCCATGCTCGAATTTGGCTAGAAATCCCCCACGTTCCTCCCTCCTCTCTAGTCGAATAGCTCCTCAATGTCCGGCGACCTCTTCTGACCTCACTCGTTGTCCACTCGCAATACCGACGATGGATTTATCCTTCCCTCTCTCTTCTGCGTCATGCCGTACCAGCCGACGCCTCTCCCTTCGTCGTCCTTGCCGTCCTACCCCCACCGGAGCACCTTCATCCCCGGCGCCGACGTACCCCCGACAAGTTGATTTCCCCCCTTTTCGTTCGTTAGTTTAGGAGAAGTTTAGTTCCATTAGACTCTTAGGTTAATTCTCCCTTTTTTAAACTCTTGTTTCGACCCCTCGACACTGTGAATCACCCTCGTCTTCTCCGTCTCCGGCCGCTCCTCCGGCGAGGTGTCCTCGCCACTACACCCCTCCATCCACCTCACCGAAACCCTCTACACCATTGCCACAACCACTCGCTTCAAAGCCCCATCTTTATTTCCTACTCCACCCACTCCCGTGACCCTTCGAACAAACCCAGCGTCGCGCCCCTCCTCCGACCTCCGCAGACCACCACACACCTCCACAAGTCATGAAACCACCACCGCCATGTTCGCCATGCTCTGGCGAACCTTTTGAACTACTTTAACGTTGTCGAAAGACCGTCTTCTTGATTTCAGGTATAGGACCTTTGACCACCATTGACGGAGCTTCACGCAACCTTGAAGCAGGTGTTCTTGCTCCAGAAGCCCCAGGTGCCACCTCCAAGTTGTGCGGAATCAACACCTACAGACTCCCAGGTCCTCAATTGGGAGAAAGAGGTGCAACTACAACTCCAATTTGCGAAGACCCCTTCAGCGGCTATTGCGAGATTTTACGCAAAGAGAAGGGGGCGTTTAGTCCCACATCAGAAAGTGAACAAGCGTTGACAATGAATAAATTGATTTTCTCATCTTAGCTTATCACCTCAAGTCATACAGGGGGCTGAGGTTCCCTGTGCAACCTTTCACTCCTCGCCTGTGACACCTCCACGTGGGCCTGGCTCCAAACATGATAACTCGCCTAAGCTATACTCACACCTTGGCTGCCATTCACAGCCGGCAGCCCTGGTCCCGAGTGCGCTTATGCCTGATTACCCAATTGAGCCTGGTTTGGAAGAGTTAAGGAGGAAGAAGAGAAACAGAGAGAGTGAGGGGTTAGGGGGTTTTGTTCTTCAGGGCAACCTCTCGACACTTAGCCATGAGGCTTGAAAGAAGAGTTGAGAAGAACTAAGGTAGAAGAGGTTGAAGAAGAGGAAAAGGCAGAGAAAGAAGAGAAGAAGAAGGGGCATCATCCAAAGAGAAATACTTTGCATTGTACTAGAGTTGAACTTAAGTCGTCTGGCATTATTTGAGGCACTGTGCATTTATTTAGATCATTAAGTAATTATTATATGTGTATCTAAGATAATAATTGGTGATTCAAATCACCATTATTTTATCTTAGATATCTTTTTGCCTCATTAGATTTTTGATATACTCATGTGCTACATTGAATATTAGTTTTGAGTAATTAATTGTGTTCCTTTATATTGTTTGTTGAGATTAGTACGTGAATTCCATATTTGCTCCCTGTGTTCGACCTCGGAAACTCTTTTGAATTCGAGTAATAAATTGTATTTATTGACGAGTGACTTTGGTCTGTACTACAACGTATCAATCTTAAACATGGATTTTGCACGCACAACAGGCATCATTTAGGCCGTCCATCTTCAAATGCTTGTAGGTGGTGTCATGGATATTGGATTGAATTGATTTTTGCACCATTGGGCTGTGATCGTCGATCCAAATCCATCCATGCAGTTAGATTCTTCATCCGAGGTTCGGATTTCACCATCTTGCCCTGTTACCTTTGATCTTCCGTGGTTTGTACAAGATGCTACGGATGTTAGATTGGAGTGATTTTGGAGGCGTTAGACTCCAATAATCACTCTAAAAACATCCGTATGGTTAGATCTTCAATCTGAAGCCCAGAAAGATGTCGCCCTGTCCCTTGTCCATGAAAATAAGAAAATTAATATACAATTTATACAAATTAATCTAAATGAACGATGATACATGTTATGCAATATTTATAATGCATGATGCTTCTATGGACCTAGGAATATGCATAAATTGGCAATTTAACATGAATAAGTGTAGATTTATCACCAAACAAGGCCTCAATGTTTCCATCTTTACATCAAATTTTGGCAAGGAGAGTGTTTCCTTGATCATCATCGATCGGCTATGTCATTGTTATCTGCATCTATTTTAGCTTACTTTGGTTGTTTAACCCCAGTATGATCATCTTCTAGGTTGGATGGGAAATGGGATCCTTCTCTCAATCAACAGAGAGCATGCACAATTCATGATTTTATAAATAAACTTAATTTAAAGTACAAGCCAGCCGCTTGCAATTGCTCTCGTTCCCCTCTAGGGCTTCGGAGCGCTCCTCTTTGCCTTCTCTCCTTTCCTCTCTCTTCTTCCCCTTTCCCCCGTTGTTTCCCCTCCCCGGTTCCTTACTCTTTCCTTTGGTAAGGCCTGTACCTTCCCTCCTTCGGGGGGGACGGGCTCTGCTTCCTCACCTATGGCGTTGTCCAGCTGGACTTGGATGTGGAGCCTCAAGGTGGTTCGATTTTTTATGACACGAAACCCTTGCTTCTCCAAGATTTGGCATACAAGGCACACTCTCCTCCTGTGGCTAGAAGAGCCCATGGAGGTCGTTTGTTGGAGGACTCGAGTAGGATTACTCGAAGTTGGGTCAAGTCTCTTTACAAAACCCTCTCATTATGAATTGCTTATTTTGGAATTGCGGGGTGAAATGAACCGTGGCCCTTTTGTGTTGTTTAGGACGTCTGGATGAGCTGTCAGACATCTGAAAGTAGAAGAACCGTACCTTCTTTCTTTTCCACGCGCCGCTGCACGTGCACTCACCTCTCTCTCCTCACCCCAAACCCTAAACCTCTTCTACTTAACCCCCCCTCACCCACGCCACTCTCCACCAGCCACCGCCACCTTCATCCTCCCCTCCATCCTTCACCTTCCTTCCTTCCAGCACGGCGAGGGAGGAAGAAGAGAGAGAGATGGGACATGGAGGAGGAGAGGAGAGCTCGAGGGGAGGAGCTCGCGAGGGAGCCACGAGAGCGTGAGAGGAGCTCAAAAGAGCTCATGCCTGAGGAGGAGGAGCTTGCGGAGGTGAGCTTTGTAGCCTCCTGAAGCTGTCGGCATAGCAGCTGCGGGTGGCGCGGAGGAGAAGCTCGCGGAGGTTCTGCATACTGGATATTTTCCAGTATTAGACGTCTGAATCATCTCCCAGACATCTGGAGTAGCAGAAGGACGTCCGGAGCTGAAGCCGGACGTCTGAAAGCACGAACAGTGCTAAGGTACATGCTTTTTGCAGTTACACCCATGCAGGCCTCACCATAGAGTTTGTCCAGCCTTTTCTGATGGCCTGCACAGACGTACGTAGGGAGCAGGGCATTGGAAAGGCTTGGGGTGCACCCTTCGAGGTGCTTTCGGATGTCTAGACACGTTGCCAGATGTCTGATCATGCCTCTAGATGATTGGAAGGAGGGTTCGACGTCTGGAACTCACCTCAGACGATCGCGAAAGGGTTCGGACGTTCGAGGTAGCTGCAGGAAACCCAGGGTGAGTTTTGACATCTTTTAATACATCTGGGACTAGACCCAGATGTTAGAACACTTGATCGAGTTTTAAAAAAATTGCATTGTAGTATAGTTAAAAAAGCGTTCAAAACAAATAAATTTTATTACTCGAATGTTAAGTCCGCTGTCGAACACAGGGAGCAAATGGAATTCATATACTAATCTCAATAGATGCAATTTGAACACATAAAATTACTCAAAACCTAATTCATAATGTAAAGCATGAAGTTATGAATAATAAAATGTAGCAAAGGAGAGAATTTGGGAAGAATTGGATAAAAAGTGTTTGATTGCTTCTTGTCTTTGACTTGTTCTTTCTTCAGCTTCCTCTTCTTCTTCAGTCCTTTCTTTCTTCTTTCTTTCCTTCTTCTTCTTCTTTCTTTCCTTCTTTGGCTTCTTTCCTTCTCTGACTTCTCCTTCCTTCTTCTTCTTCTGTTCCTTCTTCTTTAGCTTTTAGCCCTTCCTGCCTTCTTCTTCTTTCTCATTCTTTCTTGGCCTTCAAATTTGTCTTTTCCTCAACCGTGCCTTTTCCTTAGCCTCTTCTTTCTTCTTTCTGCCTTCTCTGCAATAGTGCCTTCTCCTTCCTTCTTTAGCGTCCTTTGTAGCTTCTTCTACCTTAAGCCCTCAGCTCCTTCTTCTTTCTTTAACTTTGCCTTCAGCTTCCTCTGCGGCTCCTCCTGCCCTTAGCTTCTTTTGCTTCCTTCTTCTCTGCGTCCTTTGCTTTTCCTTCCTCTTTGCGGCTGCACCCAAGACTTCCTCCTTTCCTTCTCTGGCTTTAGCTTCCTCTTCCTTTCCCTGCACACAAGTGCAAAACCTACCCCTACCCACCCCCGTAAACTCTCTCTCTTTCTCTCTTAGGCTCGCTCTCCTAGAACCAATCGGGTATTTGGGTAGGGCATGCGCACCCGGGTCGAGGCGCACAGGCGTGGGTGATGCGCAAGGTGTGCAGGGTAAACGGGTTGGGCAAGCTAGGTCCACGGAGGAGTGAGCGCGGACGAGGTGGGTATGTGGACGAGAGGACCTCACCCTGTGTTCAGAGGCAACAAAGAGGAAACACAAATTCAATTTATGTCATGCTACCTGCTTGAAAACACCCAAGGTGGGACTAAAAGTCCCACCCGCTTCTGCGTGCATGCCCGCAGGGGGTCTTCCTTGATTGCGGTGATTGCAGTGCCTTGCAAAGCCAATTGCTTGGCTGAATGCACGCGTGATGCGAATCCACGTCACCTGGATCTGGGACCTGGAGCACGACTGCCTAGAGTGAAGGATGCTTGCTTCTTCAAGCTAGCTTTAAAGGCGGCAGTGGTCATGACCTGCTCTTAAACAATACGGCTTTGCGGCCTCATTAAACCACATAGGAAGCTTCGTCGTGGCACGACAAAGGTGTCTAGGTGGGTGGCGTGGCACGGGGCAGCCTAGGTGTGCATGCCTAGGTCGGTTTGTGGCCGTGGTGATGGGTGTGGTTGGGGGGAGTGAACGGAGGTTGTGGCGGTCAATGGAGAGGTGGATGATCGTTAGTGGACGATGGTGAAGCTTCTACGGTAGTTGGCGAGGCGTGTGGGTGCGTGGAGTGATGGATGCGCCTTTGTCGGTGGTCGGCCAGAGGTGGAGACGATGGTGGTGGTCTGTGGTGGTCAAGGGTCGAAAATCAAAATAAAGAAGGGGGAAATGAAGAGAGGAGAGAGGGGAAGAGTTTTAACCTAGTTTAATGACGAAGGGAGGCGAGATGGCAGCTGGCGCATACCTACCACCATCGGAGACGAAGGTCCAGTAGAGGGGTGACGGCGACGACGAAGAGGTATTTGGCACGTGCGTAGGCATGGCGCGACGTAGACGAAGGAGGCGGAGATGTCTTTGCCACTGGTATTGTGGCAGAGTGACGAGAAGAGGGAGGAGATGTCGTCGGAGCTTGCTAGATGCTCGGACGGAAGAGAAGAAGACGAATTGGAGGGTGGTTCCCATCTAAACCAAGCTGAAAATGAGCGGTTGGATCTAGGGCTTCTTTTATAGGCACAGGCAGAGGGCCTTGTGCTTGGAAGGCAAACTTCCAAGAACAGGTTTCCTCGTCGGAGTAGGAAAGTCGAGAGATACCCATATCTCTCGTGCGTTCGCACGAGAGATTGGGCGTGAATCAAGGCTTGAGATTGCGTTCATAAGATCGGGGATTCCTTAGAGAATCTCCCTTTCAAATTTGAGAGGGAGTCTCTTAGGAATCAGGGAGAAATCCCCTCTGGAATCCTCGCCGGAGTAGGACTCCTCCGCTGTAATGGTGGAGGGACCTAATTGCAAAGAGTAGCGAGGAAGATAGGGGGTTTTTGCAAGGTTTTCGAAAGCTAGGGGTCTAAATGTGATTGGGTTGGATTATTTTGCAAAGTAGGTCAAGGTGAACTCCCCTTAGGTCAAAATTTTGGTATAAACCTAATTTGGACCTAAGGAATCCAATGGTGAAGTTATATTTTAGGTTTGACCATGTTTGACTAGATATTTTACACAAAAATCCAACTTAGGGCAAATGTTAGACTAGGACCCTATTAAGGTCAAAATGGGTTCTAAAGGTAAAATTGAAGGTTCTAAACCCTAGAGGATATTTTTCCATGAATTTTAGAGGGTTTAGTTGATTTTTATCCTAACCAGAACTTTGTTGAATTAAGTGGGTTTGTTTTAAGGTTACAGAATGTCATTTAATTCATAGATCTTACATCAACCCTTTTCTAATTGATCTATCTCACTTTTCATCTTGTTAAGACTAATTGACCCATGTTAAACCCCAGAGAAATCTTGTTGTTGTACTGCAATGGTAAAATTATAGTTTTGCCCTTTGTTTCTTGCTTTTCTTTCAACCTAGTTATTCTCTGAGTTAGTCCTTTCACTCGGTTATGTAGGAGCTTTTATTCTCCTTTCTAGGTCAAAATGAGCTAGTTAGGACTCATGATGGTGTTCCCATCACCAGACGTCTGATTTTGGACAGTGTGGGTGTTTTTGGCCCGTTTAGGGCCCAAATGGAATCGGATGTTCGCAAACAAAGTACCGTTGTTTTTCGCTTGAGTTTCTCTATGAGTTAGTGTCAGTTGTATACGGTTTTGGACTCGTTTGATGTGGTTGGTCAATTGTATAGGTCTCCTGCTAGTCGAGTATGTGGGTGACGCGGAGGCGATGGGATCTGCGATCCGAGCCCCCATTCCTCCCGTATTTGCTGGTAGAGTGGTTTACAAAAATATTATGATTTAAAAAATGAACTGCATGCTTGGAATAACTTGAATGAACCCTAGAATGAGAATGAACCCTAGGGCGAAAATCGATGAGTATGGTTTGAGCTATATCGTATACTTGAGAAACATATAGAACCCTAGGACGAGAATGAAGCTTAGGGCAGGAACACATGAGTATGGTTGAGCTACACTAGTTACTTGAGATGCCTATAAAACTTTAAATGCTAGCAAATGTACTAGTTATTTATGTGATGCCTTGTCAGTTGGAAAATCACGAGCTGCCTATTTTAAGAATGGAATTGGAATTGTGAATAGAAAAATCTAAAAGTCTGGAATATGAAATGAAAGAAATATCAGCATGAACCCTACGGGAAATTAGGAGGAAGACTCCTATAGACAGGAAGTGAGCTGGCCCTTGTGTACGTAGTACCAAGGAGAGCCACTGTCCCTTTAGTGTAGAGGGGTACTAGTCGCCCATTAGGATGAGCCCCGAGGTCAGTTCTACACACTCTGCATCGACTCAGTTTGGCCATCGTGTACGTGTGGTACCGAGGTGAGCTACTTAGTGTAGAGAGAGAGCTAGCTGGCCCAGGGGGCCCAGGGTTAGGACTAGCTGCCATACACCAAATCTTATTAGGCCCACTGGGCAAACCGGGATAGTCGGATGAGGGTACGCGGATTGTGGAGGAGCGAGGCCCCTGTTCTGTTCTGTTCTAAGAGGGCAAGGCCCTGTACTGCTCCGTGCTGTATCTTTAGGCGTACCCGCTAGTGGAAACGACTGATCGTGTGCCAGTGCGGGATAGCTACCCATGCATTTATCACGCGTGCCGTGGTCACTGCTACATCGCGACCATGACCTCGGGGTGGTTGACTAGGTGTGGGATTACCACGGGGGACTCTCCTGACCAGGAGAGCACCACGTGTACCTCCTACATCATGGAAAGGACTGCAATCAAGATCATTCCCGTGAGGAACAGGCCAGATCAAGAAATGATCTAAGTGAATAAAGGAACAACAAATTAGAAGTACTTGGTTGAACTAAATGAAAATGGATAGTTTTTTAATTACATAAATTAATTATTTATCTTAATTACATGTAAAAGGCTAAATTACCACTCTACTCAGCGTTCGCTGACTCCGGAAATTTTATAACCTTATTTAGGTCAGGGAGTTGAGCAGCGAACTCCGTCAGCTACAGAGGGAGTGGGGCCCAGTCGAGCCCAGCCTTAGCTGTGTTTCTATACTATTTTCCTTAGCTCCTGTTATAATAGTGAGTATTTTTGTTCTATGTAATACTGTTTCAGTTACTTTTCCGTTGTACTTTTCTCTGTTGTAGTTGTGATGGCATGTAGCTTGATAGACTATTTCGCTTTGTCTCTTTTACTATCTATTGTTTCTTTCAGTCTAGTTACATTGCATGTGTGGATGTGAATTATTTCCTGCTTTTAGCTATTTCTCGTTGGACAACTAGGTCTTGGGAGTAGTCGAGGCGGGCCGGTCTCGGGTGCTATAGGGATCTGGGATTGGGTTGTAACAAGATGGTATCAGAGCAAGGTCGTCTCGAGAAATGAACCAATTGGTTTTAGAACTGGTCACCCACATGCATGTAACTAGGATAGCCATCACAACATATCTCTTTGATCTCCGCTTTGAGTCTTATCTCTTGATGCAATCTGTTATCATTGACAATTCCTGCTCTTTTTCCTATGTCTCCTTGTAGGAGATGCCTCGTCGGGGAGTTCCTGAGGTCGACCGCGGATGTGGCTGTGGACGGGGTCGAAGGGGCAGACATGCTGAGCCTGAGGCACCAGCCGACTCACCTCTCCTTCTGGGCATTCATGCCTAGGATTTGCCTAGATGATTTGAGATATCGTATAGGAGGAGCTCCAGCAGCCTCCTTGGCCACCCCTTCCTGAGGACGTGGAGAGAGAGTCCTCCGTAGGGCAGGGGAACTGCCGCAGCGTCGTACGAGCTGGAGGGGGAGGGGGTGATCCTCCACCACCCCAACCACCCTCAGACATTTCTGAGCACAAGCCCTCCTTGCCTGGAGGCGTACCTGTTCCCCCGTTGCAGCTCCACCATGAGCTTTTCGGCCAGTTCCGTAAGCTGAAGCCCCCCTTTTTTAAGGTGGATGAGAGCCCATCTGAGGCAGAGGGATGGCTGGAGCAGATAGAGAAGGTGTTCGACACCCTTCTCCCTCCTACAGAGTGTCACGTGGCCTTTTCCACGTACTAGTTGGAGAGCACAACCCATAGGTGGTGGAGGGTAGTCAGAGGTCAGGAGGGGAGAGAGCTGACGTGGGACCAGTTCGTGGCTCTCTTCTGCGAGCAGTACTTCCTGTAGACCTGGCAGGACCAGAGGAGGCAGGAGTTTCACACTCTTTGTCAGGGGGTGATGACAGTTAGCGTGTATCGCACGTGTTTCTTGGAGTTGTCACGTTTCGCCTCGACAACTGCATCTACTGAGGAGGAGCGCCTGTGGAGGTTTACTGAGGGGCTTCGACTGATGATTCAGGGGTATGTGAAACCCCTAGAGTTACCCACTTTCTCTCATGTGGTTGAGGCGGCCATGACTTTCGAGGAGACCAACCCGACCGCGCGAGACACTGACGGCAGACGGAAGAGGAACTACCAGCCAGAGTACTCGCAGAGCCATCGGGAGAGGAGGCACACGGTGATTGTAGGAGAGTAGTCTTGTTCTGTGGGGCCACCAGTGGCCTTTGGGAGCCCTAGACAAGGACCAGCTGGCAGCACCGGACCCTTGCCTAGTCACTAGTAGAGACCGACTGAGGGAGGAGGCCATGTTCCTCTCTGTTACCAATGTGGCCAGTCGGGCCACATCAGGGGGGACTGCCCATCTAGGGCCGAAGCATAGCAGATGCTCCCGCACCGAGTGCTAGAGGCTGAGTTGGCAGCCGCGGTCACCAGGCACGTGTAGGAGGACAGCAGTCACGAGGAGGGTACAGGTCAGCTACTGGTCGCTTGACCCAGAGCGTGGCAGCTTCGTCTGCACCTAGGACCGAGGGAGCATCAATGCCCTAACACACAGAGACGCCAGGGCTTCAGGTTCTGTGATGGCATGTATGGTTACTATTTCTGGTAGACTAGTTTATATTCTTTTTGATTCTGGTGCCACACATTCCTTTGTCTCCTCAAGTTTTGCCATCAGTTTGGTACCAGGCGGTGTACTGTTAGAGGTTCCGTTCCTAATTAGAGGACCAGGTGGACAGTTGTTCGTAGCAGAGGAGGTCTTTACAGACTGCGACGTCGCTATAGGGGGACACAGTCTTCCCGTCGACCTGATTGTGATCTCGATGGAGGACTTTGGCATGATTCTAGGGATGGACTAGCTGTTTGCTTATCATGCTTTGGTAGATATTTTGGGAGGAAGTTCATCTTCTCCATACCAGAGTTGCCTCCCTTCGAGTTTCACGGCTAGCCGGTGCATCTCCGCTCTTCGGGCAACGAAGCTTTTGGGCCAGGGGTGTGAGGGCTTCTTGGCTTGTGTTGTAGCAGAGCCTAGTCCCGTGATTGACTTTCAGAGTATTCTGGTGGTCTGCGAGTACTCCGACATTTTCCTAGAGGAGTTGCCAGGACTACTGTCTGAGCGTTAGATTGAGTTTGAGATCTTGCTAGTACCAGGGACCAGCCCCATTTCTACTGCACCATACAGGATGGCACCACTTGAGCTGTGACAGCTCAAGTCACAGTTACAGGACCTGTTGGAGAAGGGCTTTGTGAGGCCAAGTGCGTCCCCATGGGTAGCCCTTGTGTTGTTTGTGAAGAAGAAAGACGATACTTCACGACTTTGTGTTGATTACCGACAATTGAATCGGGTCACCGTTAAGAACAAGTACCTGTTGCCTCATATCGACGACCTCTTTGACCAGTTGAGAGATGCCACAATGTTCTCTAGGATAGATCTGAGGTCAGGTTTCCACCAGTTGAGGATCAAGGAGATCGACGTCTCCAAGATAGCTTTTCCTACATGGTACAGGCACTACAAGTTCTTGGTCATGCCGTTTGGGCTGACCAACGCCCCTACTGCTTTCATGGACATGATGAACCTTGTTTTTAGACCGTACTTAGACCAGTTTGTGGTGGTGTTCATCGACGACGTCCTAGTCTACTCATGGGATCAGGCATAGCATGGATAGCATTTACGTATGATCCTGGATACCTTGAGATGACGCAGGTTGTATGCCAAGTACAGCAAGTGCGAGTTTTGGCTGAGATAGGTGACTTTCTTGGGCCATGTGATTTCGGGAGATGAATTGACTATGGATCTGGCCAAGGTTGAGGCCGTGCTTAGGTGGGAGAGACCACGCACAGTGATAGAGGTACATAATTTTTTGGGACTAGCAAGCTACTATCAGCGGTTTATCAGAGGGTTCTCTCAGATTGCGTGTCCTATGACTCAGCTGACCCAGAAGGACGTGCCCTTTTCCTGGATCGACAAGTGTGAGGCGTGTTTTCAGGAGTTGAAGGAGAGACTGACTTCAGCTCCTGTACTTACCATTTCAGATAGTAGTGGCGGGTTCGTGGTTTACACTGATGCATCATTGCAGGGGTTGGGTGGTGTGCTCATGCAGAGGGGTCACTTTTCGCTTACGCTTCGCGGCAACTGAAGCCCCATGAGCATAATTACCCCACCCATGACTTAGAGCTGGTAGCAGTTGTCTTCGCGCTGAAGACATGGAGGCACTACTTGTATGGTGAGACATCGAGATCTTCACTGATCACAAGAGCCTCAGGTACCTATTTGACCAGAAGGAGCTCAACCTGAGATAGATGCGTTGATTAGAGCTCCTGAAGGACTACTATTGCAGCATCTCCTACCACCCAAGGAAGGCCAATGTGGTGGTCGACGCCTTGAGCCGGAAGGTGCTCGCCCACTTGGCTAGCTTGCAGGCACAGAGTTGGAGACTCATGGAGGAGGTGGGCAATTGGCGACTCCGGGAGTCACAGGGGTACTGCGGGGCAGTGACAGGCATGACTAGAGCTAATAGACCGCATCATTGCAGGACAGATGGCTGATCTGTACTTATAGACATTGCAACATAGGGTGTTGACTGGGGACCTAGGAGACTTTTCCTTCTCAGACGAGATACTACGCATGAGGGGGCACCTATGCGTTCCTAGAGATGAGGAGTTGTTGAGAGAGCTCCTGACTGAGGCGCACGGGTCCTGGTTTGCCATACATCCCGGAAATACAAAGATGTACCATGATTTGCGATGCAACTTCTGGTGTAGAGGGATGAAGCGGGATGTTGGTGAGTTTGTCCAACAGTGCTTGGTATGTCAGCAGGTGAAGGCTGAGCACTAGAGGCTTGCAGAGCCGTTATAGCCACTTCCTATGCCAGAGTGGAAGTGGGAGAGCATTACCATGGACTTAGTGCTGGGTCTACCAGTTACCTAGTGGGGACATGACGCAGTTTGGGTGATAGTAGACCGGTTGACGAAGACGGCATGATTCCTGCCGATCCGAGTCACTTTTGGGCCAGCATAGCTAGCAGAGAGATACGTCAGAGATGTGGTGCGTCTGCACAGAGTCCCTCACGAGATCGTATCCGATAGGGATACTCATTTCACTTCCCAGTTCTGGGTAGAGTTTCAGCAGGCATTGGGGACCCGCCTGAGGTTCAGCACTACCTACCACCCCCAGACCGACGGGCAGTTAGAGCGCACCATACAGATACTCGAGGATTTCCTACGCACTTGTGTACTAGACTGAAAGGGCTCCTAGGAGGAGCATTTGCCCCTGGCTGAGTTTGCCTACAATAACAACTATCATTCGAGCATCGGCATAGCACCTTACGAGGCTCTATACGGACGGAGGTGTACCATGCTCTTGAGTTGGGTTGAGGTGGGGATCAAGTAGGAGGTTGGCCCTAGATTGATCTAGTAGAGTCAGGAGGTGATAGAGCAGATTCACAGGCGAGTCTGCACTGTCAAGAGCAGACAAAAGAGCTACACCGATAGTAAGCGCAGAGAGGAATAGTTCGAGGTTGGGGATCATGTCTTTCTCCGTGTTTTTCCCGTGAAGGGCTTGTAGTGTTTTAGGGTGAAAGGGAAACTTACGCCGAGGTTTATGGGACCCTTTGAGGTTTTGTAGCGGGTTGGACCCATTACTTACCAGCTTGCCCTTCCTCTCCAGCTCTCTGGAGTGCATGATGTTCTCCACATGTCCAACCTTAGGAAGTACATCACCGATCCCAGCCACGTTCTGAGCCACGAGAGCGTTGAGGTGGGAGACGACCTGACCTATCCTGAGAGACCAGTCCAGATATTAGACAGAGCTGTCCGGAGTTTGAGATAGAAGCATGTATCACTGGTGAAAGTCCTATGGAGAAGCCAGCGATACGAAGAGGCCACTTGGGAGCCTGAGGTGGCAATGCGAGAACAGTACCCGGAGCTTTTTGAGGGTACGTCTTCTCAGACCTACTTTGATCCTCTTTAAGTTTGTTATGTGCTTTTACGCTACTTTTCCGCACCCTACTTGGCTCAAGTTTTGGGGACGAAACTTCGTTTAAGTTTGTTATATTGAAATGAACCGTGGCCCTTTTGGGTTGTTTAAGACGTTGATGAGTGGTGATGAGAGCCTCATCATGAGCCATAACTAGCTCATTTTAACCTAATAAAGAGAACAAAAGCTCCTACATAACCAAGAGAAAGGCCTAATTCAAGGGATCACTAATCTGGGAAGAAAACATGAAACAAAAGGTAAAACTGCAATTTTACCAGTGCAGCTCATCAACGGGACTTTCCAGGGGCTAAACATAGGTTAATTGGGCTTAATAAGAGGAAAAGTGGGATGATTCAGTCAGAAAAGGGTTATTGTGAAATTTAAGAATTAAATGATACTCTGTAACCCTAAAACAAACTTGCTTAATTTCACAAGGTTCCAGTCAGGATAAAAATTAACTAAACCCACTAAAATTCATGAAAAATATCCCCTAGGGTTTATAACCTTCAATTTGGCCTTTGGAACCTATTTTGACCTAGATTGGGGTCCAAGTTCAATATTTGACCTAATTTGGATTTTTACGCAAAATATCCAGTCAAACGTGGTAAAACCTAAAATCCAACTTCACCATTGGATTCCTTAGGTCCAAATTAGGTTTGTACCAAAATTTGGACCTAAGGGAAGGACATCTTGACCTACTTTGCAAAATAGTTCACCTAATTACATTATGGCCCCTAACTTTTGAAAACCCTTACGAAAACCCCCCCAACTTTTCTTGTCACTTTCTGCATTCCGGTCTCTCTGCCAATGCAGCAGAAGACCCATACTCCAGCGAGGTCTCGAGGAGGATTTCTCCTCGCTTCCCCAGGGAGCTGCTCTCAGATTTGAAAGGGGGGTTCCATAAGAAGTCCCTTACCGCCTGAGAAGCTCTCCATGCCCTGATTCGCACCATACCTCTCGTGTGAACGCTCAAGAGGTGTGGGTGTTGTACCTGCGGCGACCTGCGGTGAGAGCCTTTCTTACCCTCCGTGCATCTGACCCTCTGCTTGTGCCTATAAAAGAAACCCCAGGACCAGCCGCTTGAGGCAAGCTTGTCTTGGTGGAGAATCTCTCAAAATTTCCTGTCTTCCTTCTCCGACAAGAAACCCGCAAGCTCCGATGGCCACTCCTCCTCCTCGTTGCTCTGCTGCCATACTAGTAGTAGAGTTTGCTTCGTCTAGTCTTCCTACGTCGTGCCTCACCAAGCACATGCTTCCCTGCCCACTTCCTCGTCGCCGCTCTCTCCCTCTGGGTGCTTCTTCTCCGGCGACAGTCAATACGACTGCCCACCTCTCCGGCCCCCTTCGTCCCTGCAAGTAAGTTAGAACTACTCCCCATTTTCCCCTCTTTCTTTTCCCACATTACTTCATTCACACCGACCCTCGACCACGCCTGACCACCATCACCTTCCTCGCCTCCGGCCAACCTCCAGTGAGTTGCCCTAGTCGATCCGCAGCTCCATACAACTCACCGACCGACCCAGAAGCTTCGCCTCATCCCACTGAATACACTCCGCCCCTCCACAGTCCCTCCATACTCACACAACTCACCCCCGAACACACCCAACCTTCCGGTCACAGGTCGACCTAAGCACGCATGCCTAGGCTACCCCGCGGCCTGTTGCACATCGCACCACCTTCGCTGTGCCATGGCGAAGGTCTTCTGGTAGTTTAATTAGGCCGTGAGGCCGTATTCATCTCTGACAGATTCTGAGGCTCGACCGCCATTAAAGCCACCTTGAAGCAGCTTCTTCTGAGCTCCAGGCTTCAGGGCTCCAGGTTTTCAGCTGCTGCGGATTGGGGAGACTTCTGTGAAGGCAGCCAGCCAGCAACCAAAGAGAACCGAAGCTGTAGCTGAGGAGATTGCGAAGAAGTCTTCCTGCGGGCACACGCGAGGAGAGGCGCCAGTTAGTCCCACATCGTGAGTTCACAAAGCGCTGCACTGGTTTAAGTTGATTTTGTGAATTAGCCTTATCGCCTCCGACACAGCTGGGGTGAGGTCCCGCGCCCCACGCCTGCCTCGTCCGCAGATTCACCATGCGGGCCTGGCGGATCCGACCCGGCACACTACCGAGCACACCTCGCACACCATAACACACCGGTGCGCCTGGTTCCGGGTACGCAACCTGACCCGTTAACCCAGCTCTGGGAGAGCTTCCTATGAGCGATTTGCAGAGAGAGAGATACGCGCGGGTAGAGGGAAGGGATAGGTTTTGCTGCCTTGTGTGCAAGCAGACAGAGCGCCGAAGAGAAGAAGCTCAGCACTTGGTCGCAGGAAGGAGAAGAGAAGAACCTGAAGAAGAAAAGCTGAGCAGAGGAAAAGGCTTTCCAAGGTAGAAGAAGAAGAAGAGAAGCCTTAGCAGAAGTGAAGACTACAGAGAAAGAAAGAAGACGCAGAAGGACTCAGAAGAAGAAGAAGGCAGACAGAATCAGAAGACCCGCCAAGGAGAAGAAGAAGAAGAAGGACTAATAGTAGACAGAATCAAAAGAAGAAGAAGAAGAACAGCAAGGCAGAAGAAGACTTACATTTAAGACGTCTGATGCAAAAATCAGACGTCCAATTGTTACGAACGCGCGGCTTCAGACGTTTTTAAGACGTCTGGGAGGTGTCCCAGACGTCTGGAAATCCTTCCAGACGTCTGGGATTCGATTATTTTCGGCATGCGTGTTTCGTCTGCGCGCTTGAGAGCGCAGACCTGCGAGCGTCTCTCTCTCTCTCTCTTTTTCCCTCTCCCTCCTGCGCCCTCTGTCCCGCTCTCTCTCTCCTCCTCGCGCAGCCTTAAAAGGCCACGCCCTCCCCCTCACTCCCGTCACCTCCGCCCCCTTTCCTCTCCTCCTTCCAGCCGGTGCGCGAGAGCGAGCGCGAGTGAGCGGCGGCAGCGACAGCCGCGGTGAGCGTGGGAGGAGGTGCTGCGTGTGGGAAGAGGTGCTCGGCCGTGAGGGAGAGCTTGCTGGGGTTGCTAGGGCCGGCTGGCGAGGGGGAGCAGCAGACGCGGGGTGACGCGGGAGGCTTGATGCAGCTCGAGCAGTAGGCGGACGAGTCGCGGTGCGGCCGAGGGTCGCGAGCGGAAGGAGAGTGGTGCCCTGATTCTGGAACTTTCTCCAGAATTAGACGTATGGACTTCCAACCAGATGGCTGGTAGGACATCTGGAGGACTGTCCAGACGTCTGAAAGGTGAGTTATTTTCGTCTTTCTTCCTCTTCTTCGACTGACTGTACTAAGATAGAGAGGAAATGGGTACGCGCAGGTTCGGATTCGCCATCCAGCGCGAATCAGATGTCTGGCTGCAGTGCCAGACGACGGGAGCGACTTCCAGACGTCCTTTGTGACCATCGGAAATCTGGGAACTAGGCCAGACGCCCCCGCAGGCTTCTGGACGTCTGAGAGACCACGTAGAGCAAGGTAACCCCTGATCCACTTTTTAAGACGTCTGGAATAAGTTCCACACGTCTGATTTTGCATTATTTCGTCGTTTTCGACCTGTTTAGGGCCCGTTCGGAGTCCGTTTTCTGCGTTTCGAGTTGCGTGCTTTTCGAAATTAAATCCTCTACCCGTCTACAGTAGCTATATACTATTTTGAGGAACTCCTTGTGTTTGATCGTTGTGATAGGATCCCGTTCCGTTGCAGTCTTGGGGGTTGCGGAGGCACGCGGGATTCCCGACCATGCCCCCAGTACTCCTGTTGTAACCGGTAGAGTGGCTTTTAAGTTTATTGGTATAATCTGTTAAATTATGGAACCATAAATAGCACCTAGGACATTACATGAATCCTAAAAATGAGAAACTAGAATGAATGGTAGATCCTAGGGTGTTGCATGAATCCTAGGGCTGGAAAACTAGATTGTATGATAGATCCTAGGGTATGGCATGAATCCTAGGATGGGAAGAACTAGTGGAATATATGAATACCGCAGTCTTGGAAAATGTGGAAAGGAAATAATAGCTACCTGTAAATTGGTTTAACAGCTGCCTGTTATGAATAAATGAGCATGTATGAGAATATGGGATGTATGAACGTGAAACTGGAAAGGTGAAACCTGAATGTGCTGAGTTAAAAGAACTGGAACCCTACGGGGAATTAGGAGTGGAACTCCTGGAAAGAGAAAGGAATGAAACTGAGAAAGAAAGATGTGGTAGTGTGCTGTCTCTTGGGTACGTAGTACCAAGGGAAGTACCTGTACCTGTTTAGTGCAGAGCGGAGCCAGCCGCCCCAGGGACCCGGGGTTAGGACTGGCCACTTTGTACCGACTTGCTGGCCCTCGCGTACGTAGTACCGAGGAGAGCTACTAGTGTAGGGATGGCACTAGCTACCCCACGGGCCTCGGGGTTCTGCTAGCCTCCTACACCGACTTGTTAGGCCCACTGGGCAAACCAGGGTAGTCAGGCGAGGGTGCGCGGACTGTGGAGGGGCAAGGCCCCTATTTGGCTACTGTGGAGGGGTTGGACCCCTGTTACTGAGAGGGCTCTGCCCTGTACTGGTTCCGTGCTGTGCTTTGGGCGCACTCGTTAACGGAAACGACTAACCGCGTGCCAGTGCGGGTTAGCTACCTGTGCGTTTATCGCGCGTGCCGTAGTCACTGTTACGCCTGTCCGTGACCTTGGGGTGGTTGACTGAGAGTAGGATCACCATGGGGGACTCTCCCGGCCAGGAGAGCACCACGTGCTACTTCTACTTTTTGGAAAAGATTGCAATCAAGATCGTTCCCACGGGGAACATTCGAGATCAAGTGAAGGATCTGAGAAATAGATAAATTTTGAAACAATAGAAAGGCGTAAATAAAGGAAGAAAGAAAATTAAAACAGCTACTGTACACTTTACTATTTCTTTAGTTTAGCTGCCACTCTACACAGCGTTTTGCTGACGTGTTACACTCGTTACCTTTCAGGACCAGGTGTTGAGCAGCCAGGGTCAGCGGCTGCAGAGGACGTTGGGCCGAATAGGGTCCAGTAGAGTTACCACCGTTCTCTTGTACCTCTTTTTGTTCCACTGTAGTGAGTAGTTCTTGTTACTGCTGTACTTTTTCTTACCTGCAGTTTCATATTATGTTATGAATGTTGTTCTACTGTTGTGGTGGTATATACTGTAGTGGTTTCTTTCCTTACTGCTGTATTTTCTTACTGTTAGTTATATTCATGCTGAATGTGGTTTATTTTACTGCTCTTTTGGTTACTTCCTCGTTGGACGACCACGCCTTGGGTTTAGTTGAGTCGGTCCAGTTCCCGTGTCTCGTAGGGACTCGGGAATCGGGTCGTTACAAATTCTGTCCTTTTTAGCATTTCATTTTTTATAATTCTCTCATTAAACCAATTGTTTTTCATTTAAATGAAGTTGTATTCTCAAGTTTTTAAAAGTACTTAGATTGCTCCATGTGTTCGACCTCGGATACTCCGATTTTCGAGTAATAAAAATATTTATTTGTTTTGGACGCTTTTTCGGCTATATTACAATGTGACATCCTTTAAAAACCCGACAAAACGTTCTGAAACAAGTGGCTACTCATCATAGCTAAAAAGCTAAAGTTAAGCTAGAAACTGGGTTAAACAATATCAAATTAACACATAAAAATGGTTAAGTGTGGGAATAAAAGAAAAAGACCTAAAACCTTAATTCTGTGTTAAAATTGCATAATTAGGTCATAAAACGAGATATTCTCGAGAAAAAAGTCAAATGGTGATCCAAGTGTTAATTGAACACAAAAACAAGTTTAAAAGTCCAAATCAAAAGTATAATTAACTTCTCAAATGTTCAATTAAGCACATATAAAAACTTGAAGGCATTTGGACATCATTAAGGCTTTGAAACTTAGAATTTACATTTAGGTCCTTTATGCATCACATTTCCTTCTTAGAAGACTTTCTGGGACCTATTTATAACTTGCAGGGACCTCTTTGAAAGCCCTTAGGGTCCATTCAGCTATCATTCTTTACCACTTATGGGTCTGCCTATAAATGTTCTACCCCTTCACAGAAGGGCCTCCCTATAATTTGCCTTTTAGAAGCCGGCTACCTGGAGCTCTTCGTGTGCACTGTGCGTGCGAAGAACTCACGGCATCTCGACCATCCATTCTCCTTCAATCTTGATCTGCAGCTCGATCTGAATCGAAGCTTTGCGCGAAGCGGTGCGTGTGCTCACCTAACCTCCCAGATCCCTTCCTACGGTTAGATTTCGATTTGGCAGCCTGCGCACTCCTCTCCTCTCACCCTTGCAGCAGGTGACCTCGACGTCTATCTTCACCCGTGCGGTGATCTGAGCCACTAAGATTGCTATTTAAGCACCTCAGTGGTCGTGCGTGCAGGGGATCGCTCTCTCTTACTTTCTTAATGATCATTCCTCCACTCCAGTTCCCCCTCCTCACCAAATCTCTGATTTCACAGCCACCTACTGTGAAATCCTCGACTTCTTTCCAACTCTCCTCGTTGCTAAGGACCACATAGCACCTGAGGATGACCCCGAAGTCTCACTAGCAGGCTTTTCACTGCGCTGGAGCTCACCTCCCTCCCTTCTTCCTCCTTAGCCACTGGCTAAGGACCCATAGGTCCCATTCCTCCTTTTCGAATAGTTTTACTGCTTTGTAGTTTAGCTATAGTGTTAGTTAGATAGCTTAGCAATAGAATTAGCTGTAGAATTAATGTTGATCTTCTGTGCATGTTAGTATAGTATTAGGAGTAGATTTAGATTAGATTTCCCCCCCCTCTCACCTCCTCTGATCATCCAGATTAGAGAGGATGATTTCCCCCAGTCACTGTTCATGATTTTCTCCCTCTACGCATTGTCATATCACTTCTGATTTCCTCAATTTTTCTCGCAATGCACCCACTCATTAGACCTAATTTTAGATCTGATTGGTTTCTAACTTCAGATCTGAAATTAGCGTCAAAATTCATATTAAGGGACTTCCCATTCATCCCATGTTTTGTCATAAAGGCCCCTGATCTGAGCTTAAATTGGAACCGGTTTGCCAAATTTCTTTTATAAATTCAGATTTCAAGGATTTAGATTTATGTGAGCTTTGAATTCTTTGATCTAGCAAACTGAGTTATTATTTATTTGATTCATTGTTTGGCTAGGAATCTGAGGTGATTCTGAAGTTAGAATTCACCTCAGATGAGCCATAATCTGATTTGGATTTTCATGAGGATTTCAATGCTTTGAATGCATGATAAAGCTATGGAAAATCACTTTGGTGATTTGAGGTTCTATCCTGTATTCATGAGTTGTTTGCTAATAGAATTTTGATTTTCAACGTAAGGAGTTCTCAATACTCCTTAAGGTTTCAGATATCTGGGATTTAAGTTTATATTTTAAATAGACTGATCTAACTCCTTCTACATGCTGTCTATAGCATTAGAAAGAGCTAGATTAGATCTCTTTCAGCTTTTATTGATGAGATTTTATTGACAAGGGATCTTGAGTTTGAGTTGTATTCATGAGTGATTTTTATGAGAATTTAAACCCTTGTCAGAGTTTGTCTTTAGAGTGATTTCTGTTTTTGTTTTTAAATCCCAGACTTATAGCAAACTGCTGTAGAAGCAGCTACATTCCCATCCTTAATTCCAGCCAAGTGCTCCCTGGATTAACTCTTTTTAAATCCCTAACCAAGCTGTCCATAATCTGATCTAGAATATAAAGGGTTAAATCAGGAGATACATGTTGGAATTAACCCCTTTTTCCTACTGTAAACCTGTTCCTCTTTAGATGAGTTAAATGCAGCAGCAGTTAAGACGTCTGAAGAAGGATTTGGTTTGATGATTGGGTCAGGTTTAGCAGCTTCTACTGATATCTGCTACTGCAGTTGTTGTTAGCAGAAGCCCTATGTCTGAATAAACCCTATGGACAATAGCTTAGATTTTAAATAGCTGCCTGATGTATAATGTTGTGTTTAACTTCTATACAAGCTTTCCTATATAACTAAATGAATTTTTGACATCCTTTGAATGCTTGTACTTTTACTTTTAAATCTTTTGTCAGCTAGATTATAAAACCTAACTGTCCATAAACTCAATTAACTGAAATCCATGTTGATTTGCATGCTAAATTGTTTGTATCTTGTCCATATGTTGTGTTGAGACTATTGAGGCAATTGATTGCCTTTTAGACCCCTTAAAGTTTCATCCTTAGCCTTTAGGACTCATTAGAAACCATTTGAAAGGCTTAGGATGAGTGAGATTTAGAATTCAATAAAAGTTAGAAAAAAATTTAAAAAAAATAAAATAAACTTGTCTAATTTTAGATTAAGTATTTCTTTAAATGTACACCAAGTTTCATGGTAACCCGAATCCCCGACTTGGTAGAATTTATGAGTCGATGGTTCTGTATATCATGAAACTTAATAAAATGAACTAAACTTGAAAAGGGAAAAAACATTTCTTTCTCCTCATCTATTTCTTTTCTTCTCATCTCCTACCTCAAACACATATATAAAAACCATAAAAACTGGAAAAACTCTAAAAATGCTAAAAATCCCTTGTATAATATGTATATAAGTATATATTTAAGCTATATAGTAAGCCTACTTATCTGTAATGTATACGTATTTATAAGATAAGTAATTGATGTATATATTGTACTATGTAAAGTAAATATTTAAGTTATATTGTACTATATATATTTGACAGGAACCGTTCTCACGCATTTGAAAGTCGTCGGAATCGTAGTATAGTCGCGCAAAAACGTTCATCAAAATTAAGTTTGTAGAAATAATGAGACTTTGAGTCCCGGTCATTCGTCTCTGGGAGGCATTTGTTTACTTTTGAAATCGATCTTCTATTGCTCTACTTTATTTAGAATCGCATGTCGATTTGTGATTATTACGTATTTAAGTACAACATGCTTAGTTACAAGGAGATTAGGAGTTAGAAACAGGCAACTTGAATCACGCAAAAGGAATGACAATTATTAGGCTCATGGTGAATTCAAACATATAAAGATATATATATATATATATATAAATGCATTTTCATTCATTTCATTGGAGAGTTGTTGGCACAAGAAATTTAGACGAAAGCTTTTACATAAATGCTTGAAACGGAAATCTAGCTACCAGAAAATGACTGCATACAAGAATCAATGGAGGGATTTTGCATGCATCATTGGGGGAGAAGTTAAGACTACGCTACTATGCAGTAATAAAAGCAATAAAATTATGAAGAGCATAAACTAAATCTAGCAGAATAAAGGGCATTCAGGGGTGGTCCCGATGGCCTTGGAGAGGTCGGGAGAAGAATGAGGGGCGGCCAATGTAGCTTAAGCCGACCCTTGGAGAGAGGTAGGGTTGATCCAGCATCCGGCATGATGTCCTCCATGATGGTGGTGAGCTCGTGGAGGTGGAGTAGCTGACCTAAGTGAAGGTGGGGCGTGTATGGAGTTAATGAGGTGAGTGGTGACAATGGAAGCCAAGGGATGTGAATGGGTGCAAATGGCCACCCCTTAGGTCTTTTTATAGACCTAAGGGAAGCTCTCTAGAGAATTATGGAATTCTCTAGAGAGGCCTATGGTGGGAGCTCGTGGGAGAGTGAGAGAGAGAGGATGGATGGTGGTTTTTAGATCCACCAAATGTGGATCTAAAAATTGAATGGCTCTTGGTTGCTAATTTTGGCAACCAAGGCAACCACACAAGGTAGAGAGTTCTAGAGAACTCTAGGCTAGGTGTTTTCATGTGGATGGTGTGTGTGGGTCGAAACTTAGGTGGCTAGGTTGATTAGGTTAGGTTCTACTGGGTTTAGGTCAAGGTTTGTCTCAAATTAGGGTTATAAACCCTAATTCACTAAGGTAAAGTGCAATTAAACTTAATACAAGTTTAATTGGGTGTGTGGAAACTTAATTGAGAGTAAAAAAATTTAATTAATTTAGGTCTAGGTCAATTGGACTATCACTGAGTCCAATTGGACAGTGTGTGCTGAGATCAGGGCTCAATTGGACTCAATGAGTCCAATTGAATAGGCTGATGGAATTGACTAAGATCCAAGTCAATTAGGTTTAGTGAGGACCTAATTAGGTCCTTAGGGAGGTATAGAGGTGACGTACTAGGGTTAGGGCATCTTAATTTAGGTTCTTATGGGGTTGGAATTAGGTTTAGGGACCTAGAGATCTAAGATAAAGGCTTAAATCTCAAAATAGGAACTAGAGAGCAGTATCAGAATCTAATGATAGTGTCAGACATCTTATACTCAAAAATAAGAAGTCCAGACTTATTGTCTGGATGTCCAATCAGAGTCAGGAGGGATTTTGGGTCTGTTTTTGGGTATTCTGCAGAAATTGGATGTCTGACAAAGTGTCTAGATGTCCAATAACACTGCAGAAGTGAGTTTGAGGTGTGCGGGAGATGGCTAAGAGTCCTGGACGTCCTATAACTTATCTAGACGTCCAGATAAGGGTTGGAACTAGGGTTTTAGGGCTTCCTAGGGTGTTGTGACCTAATCTAAGGGTGGCTAAGGCTTGGGGAAGTCTCTAGGCTATCTTAGGGCTAGGATGGACCTAAGCTCTTCACATTTTACTACTTTATTCCTACTTAATAGCATAGCAAACCTTTAACTCCCTTACATTATTATTATTACATCTAATCTAAGCCTTCTGCTCCAGTTTTGCTGCAACTCCCGTTATTCTTGATCTAGCTTCAGATCCAGCTCCTGATCAGCTTATTCCCTGCAATCGACATAATATACTTAATCAGCACATTATAAAATTATTTTATGCATAGCTAAAGGAAAGCAGTAAATATGTAGATAATGCGTATGCATGCACGAATAACCTTAACTTATGCTAAGTCCTAACTTAATCTAGGTCAACTAAGACTTATGATTGATGCGCAATCAATATCTTAATTATATAACTAATTATTAATTAAACTAATGTATATGTACAAATAAGCTATATAAAGTAGTAAACACTATAAACATTCATATTAAGTTATAATATTGTATATACATATTTATTTGTATATAATAAACATATTAAACCTTGTACCTTAATTTAATTATATATCTAGAATAAATAATTAATATATTAAGTTAATAGTTAAGTTATTAGATTAAATTAAAATAAATTAGTAGATTAAGTTAAAACCAAGTTAATCTATACTGTACATTTACACTAATGTATTTTAAGTAAGTTAAGCTAATTTAAGTCATTTATAATGTATAATACTATGTAAACTGAATTTATACATAAAATAGTCTGAAATTGAATTATTTAAATGTAAATAAAATAGAAATAAAGCTTGTAAGATACAATAAAAATATACATTAAATACTTTAACGTATTTACTAACTCTGTATAAGGTCAATTAGACCATATATTAACTAATTTATATGTAATTAAGTAATAAAACCCACAATTCTGTTTGTATAAACTGTATACTTTATTGAATTTATTTATACAGTAAATATAATAAAAAATTTAAATTAATTAGACAATTAAGTAGTACTATATAAATACTTTCTTATCCCATAATTTATTTTTATTTTATAATAAATTGTGGCCCTCGAATTGAGGGCCAAAGTTTCAAATTTGTGCACAGCTGCTGGATTTCCAGTGCTACGCATTTGCTAGAATAGCGCCACATCATTTGCTGAGAAGCACCCTCAGCACTTTATATTGTTTTTGTTGCTTAAGATGATCAGTCGTCACGGGCGTCGGGTACCCGAACAACCGAACATCTTACCATCTTACTGAGTATACTGAGCATTTCTAAGCTTTATGTGTGAGTTGGGGGTCGGTGTGTGCAGAGCGAGGGCTTGGTTAAGCCCAAATCTGTGCCAAAAACATACTTAAGTGTCTTATTTAAGAAATTAGGGTGCGCTTAGTAGAGGTCTGGTCCCACCCGGTCCTCGGGTGCTGTGTATCCCTCGAAAGGTGTGCTCGCAAATTAAACAAAATTTTGTTAAATAAGGACCTTAATGATTGTTTAAACACAGAGAAGTGAGTAAGTTGAAGAACACTTAAGTGTTAGCCATAGAGAAAGTTAAGAAGAGAAGAACACAGAGGAGATTTGAAAAGTTAAAGAGGAAGGAGATATGTGTATGTATAATATATAACGTATATCCGTATAGATAGTATATGGAAATAAATAAGTATAAGGTAAATAATAAGTATATGTATAAGCAGTATAGTTTTATATATATGCATATATGTGACTTCATATTTTTACTGACAGAATAAAATGTCACTGAAGGTGAAATAAATGTTGCTATAGACCCTTGTTTCTACCTTAGAGTTTGTATATAGTTTTTCTGGGGTTTAGCGATGTTTATATCTGTCACTGTAGCTACTATATATGTTACTGTATACGTTAGTATATTAAGTTGAGTAAGTATGGTATGTATTATTAGTTAGTATTGTATATATATGCAGGTATTAGTAATATAACTTATAAGTAGATAATATAGAGTATGTTTATGAAGTGTTTGATGCTTGTGTGTAATTAGTACTTGCAATCATTTTAATTGATTCTTTTTGTTCATAATTAAACCATGCATTCATTCATTCATTCTTTGTTGGACATAAAACTTCTCTTTTTGGAATTAAAGAATAATATTGGACTTAGAGAGTAATGTATATCAATAACTGCCTCCCAGTGAACGACCTGGAATAAATTAGTAAAAATTAGGTAATTAAATAAAATTGACGCAATAACGATTTGTATTTGCGACACATACTACAACAACAATGACATTTCTTTTTTTTTTTATATGAACCGTGGTCAATCGCTACATATTTTTGGTGTCGTTGCCGGGGAGGCAACTCTCTATACGCCAAAATTACTCTTTAATTCTTTATTTGTATATAATTCTTGTTTTCATTTCATTCAAACTCATTGTTTGTACATAATTATTTTCTTCCATTGATTAATTCTTTGTTGTATATACATTCTTTTATTCTTTTCCTAATCATTTGTTGTTTTTCCACAGCACTTGAGGAGTAGAAGGAGCAACATCACCTTCCAGGTGGAGGTCATCTTCCTGGTGGAACCACTGCGCTTTTAACCCGACGTCCAGGCGGAGTGTTCCCTTAGAGCAGCTATAGTAGTAGTATAGTAGTAGAATAGCATAGTTTAGTTAGACTTAGGCATACTACTTAGGACTATCTATTAGTCATAAGTTGTGAGAGCCTGTTCTCACACATTTATTGTAATAACTGTGGACTCTCTGGACTTTGTTTTTTTCTATTTCTCAGACTCCTCTCATCGACACGATTTTCCATTCGTGATTTTCCGTATCGATTTTCTATGATTGCATACTGGATATTTTCTAGTATCAGACGTCTGGATCATCTCCTAGATGTCTGGAGAAGCGGAAGGATGCCCGGAGCTGAAGTCGGATGTCTAAAAGCATGCGCAGTGCTGAGGTACGTGCTTTTGTGCAGTTATGATCGTGCAAGCCTCACCGTAGGGTTTGTCTGGCCTTTTCTGATGGCCTGCACGAACATATGCAGGGAGCAAGGCATTGGAAAGGCACGGGGTGCACCCTTCGAGGTGCTTTCGGACGTCTAGACACGTCGCCAGACGTTTGATCGTACCTCCAGACAACCGGAAGGAGGGTTCGACATCTGGAACTCACCTCAAACGATTGCGGAAGGGTCTGGATGTCCGAGGTAGCTGCAGGAAACCTAGGGTGAGTTTTGATGTCTTTTAAGACATCTGGGACTAGACCCAGACGTCTGATTTTGGATAGTGTGAGTGTTTTTGGCCCGTTCAAGGCCCAAACAGAATCGGATGTCCGTAAACGAAGTACCGTTGTTTTTCGCGTCAGTTTCTCTATGAGTTAGTGTAGTTGTATATGGTTTTGGACTCATTTGATGTGGTTGGTCAATTGTATAGGTCTCCTGCCAGTCGAGTATGCGGGAGCCGCAGAGGCGATGAGATCTACGATCCGAGCCCCCATTCCTCCCGTATTAGACGGTAGAGTGGTTGACATAAATATTATGATTTAAATAAATGAACTGCATGCTTAGAATAACTTGAATGAACTCTAGGATGAGAATGAACCCTAGGGTAGAAATAGATGAGTATGGTTTGGGCTATACCGTATACTTGAGAAACATGTAGAACCTTAGGACAAGAATGAACCCTAGGGAAGGAACACATGAGTATGGTTGGTCTACACTGGTTACTTGGGATGCCTATAAAACTTTAAATGCTAGCAAATGTACTGGTTATTTATGTGATGCCTTGTCAGTTGGAAAATCATGAGCTGCCTGTTTTAAGAATGGAACCGGAAACGTGAATAGAAAAATCTGAAAGTTTGGAATATGAAATGAAAGAAATATCAGCATGAACCCTATGGGGAATTAGGAAGAGGACTCTTGTAGATGGGAAGTGAGCTGGCCCTTGTGTATGCGGTACCAAGGAGAGCCACTGTCCCTTTAGTGTAGAGGGGTACTAGTCGCCCGTTGGGATGAGCCTCGGGGTCAGGCCTAGACACTCTACATTGACTCAGTTTGGTCGTCGTGTACGTGGTACCGAGGTGAGCTACTTAGTGTAGGGAGGGAGCTATTCGCCCCAGGGGGCCCAAGGTTAGGACTAGCCGCCCTACATCGACTCTTGTTAGGCCCACTGGGCAAACCGGGCTAGTTGGATGAGGGTACGCGGACTGTGGAGGGGTGAGACCCTTGTTCTGTTCTATTCTGAGAGGGCAAGGCCCTGTACTTTTTCGTACTGTACCTTTAGGCGTATCCGTTAGCGAAAATGACTGACCGTGTGCTAGTGCGAGATAGCTACCCATGCATTTATCATGCGTGCCGTAGTCATTGCTTCGTCGCGACCGTGACCTCGGGGTGGTTGACTAGGTGTGGGATTACCAAGGGGGACTCTCCTAGTCAGGAGAGCACCACGTGTACCTCCTGCATCATGGAAAAGATTGCAATCAAGGTTGTTCCCGTGAGGAACATGCCAGATCAAGAAATGATCTAAGTGAATAAAGGAACAACAAATTAGAAGTACTTGGTTGAACTAAATGAAAATGGATACTTTTTTAATTGCATAAATTAATTGCTTGTCTTAATTACATGTAAATGGCTAAATTACCACTCTACTCTATGTTCGCTGACTCCGAAAATTTTATAACCTTGTTCAGGTCAGGCAGTTGAGCAGCCAGCACCATCGGTTGCAGAGGGAGCTGGGCCCAGTCGAGCCCAACCTTAGCTATGTTTCTATACTATTTTCCTTAGCTCCTATTATAGTAGTGAGTATTTTTGTTCTATGTAATACTATTTCAGTTACTTTTCTGCTGTACTTTTCTCTGTTGTAGTTGTGATGGCTTGTATCTTGATAGACTATTTCGCTCTATCTCCTTTACTGTCTCTTGTTTCTTTCTGCCTAGTTACATTGCATGTGTGGATGTGAATTATTTCCTGCATTTGGTTATTTCTCATTAGATGACTAGGTCTTGGGATTAGTTGAGGCGGGTTGGTCTCGGGTCCTATTGGGATCTGGGATCGAGTCGTAACACAGGGGCATTTTGAATGTCCCAACTTTGATTCTCCTTAAACAGATTATTCATACCCATAAGATTAATCTCATATTTTTGATGGAACCTTTTGCAGCCCCTCTTGGTATTGATTTAGTTAGGGATTCCATTACCTTCTCATGTGTGTTTGCTTCTACGGATACACCCAAGATTTGGTGTCTGTGGAAAGATCCTATTTCCATTTCTGTTGTGTCTTCCATTTCCCAGGATGTTACTGTGGTTAGCTCCTACACTGGTACTTCCCTAAAGCTAATAGTGGTTTATGCGCCCACGGACGCTGATGGGAGAGTGCACCTTTGGAATTATCTGTCTGCTGCTTCTCAGCTCTCTCCCTCCCCTTGGATCCTTGGGGGTGATTTTAACCGTATCATATGCTCTTCTGAAAAGGTGGTGGTGTTCTTTAGTTGATTCCCAGGCTGTTCCTTTCAGATCTACTATTCATAGTCTTGGCCTTATTAAGATGCCTCTTGCTGGCACCCAACTTCCTTGGTGTAATGGGAGGCGTGGGGACCAACGGATATACTAGAAACTGGATAGGATCCTCCTAAGTCCTGCAGCCCTTGCTAATGTTGATTCTGGCTCTTATCTATCTAGATGTTCCTCTGACCACACTTCTATGACCATGATCTCTAATGGCTTTTGTTCTCATCAACCTCGTCCTTTTCGTTTGCAAAATATGTGGTTGAGACTCTACTTTTTGCAACCTTGTTGAAACTACCCTGCTCCAAGCTTATACAGATCCTTCCCATCACAGCCTTTTACTCTAAACTTGCTATTCTTATGGGGAATCTGAGACTATGGAATAAGAAAACTTTTGGGAACATCCATGAGATTGTTAAAGATCTTGAGGCCCTCTATGATGAGCTCTATGGGAAATT
This sequence comes from Thalassia testudinum, assembly GCA_037157565.1. Classification (NCBI taxonomy): domain Eukaryota; kingdom Viridiplantae; phylum Streptophyta; class Magnoliopsida; order Alismatales; family Hydrocharitaceae; genus Thalassia; species Thalassia testudinum. The sequence continues at coordinate 144,649,160 of JAZHRO010000036.1, forward strand.
AACATCCCTCTGGGATGATGATGTTGTGGCTGAGCTCTCTGAAGTGCACAATCAGTTGGAAGATGCCCAAGCCAAGTATCATGATTTTCTTATGCAAAAGGCTAAAATTGATTGGCTTAATAATGGTGAATTGAATTCTAAACTTTTCTATTCTATTATCAAAAGATGTTTTGCTGAACGTAATAGAGCCAAGCTTACTGATGGGGTTGGTAATGGGTCTTGGAAGGAGGCTTCAACTATAACGATCGATTTCTATAATAGCCTTTTGACTTCTAACTAGCATTGTGACTTTTCCCCTTTACTTAGTACCATTCTGACTATCCTTGGACTGGGGGACTCATCCAATTTGCTAAATCCTCCCTCTCAGGATGATATGTTCAAAGCCTTGTCTCAAATGCCCACTAATCGAGCTCTGAGTTCGGATGGATTTAATGTGGAGTTCTTTACCTCTTTTTGGTATCACATCAAATTGGACCTTACCTTTGCTATCGTCTACTTTTTTTCAGCTCATAAAGGTCCTTGATCCTTCAATAACACATTTATCTCTTTGATTCCCAAGAAATCAGATGCTGCTAATCTCTTCGATTTTCGTCCTATTAGCCTTTGTAACGTTGCTTAGAAGATTGCTTCTTCTATTCTTACCAATAGAATATCTGGTATTATTCCCAAGTTGATCTATGAAGAATAGGCTGGTTTTGTTAAAGATTGATCCATTCTAGATCATGTTGCAATTGTGTTTGAACTTACTCAGTGCATTGATTGGAAAGTTTTCGAATCTAATATCATCATTCAGTTAGATCTTCAAAAGGCTTATGACAATGTAGAATGGGGGATTCTTTATCGCATCCTCTCCAAATTTGTGTTTTCCCCTTTTGCGATCTCCTTGATCTCTGCTTTTGTTGAGCATCAAGGTTCTTCTATCCTTATTGATGGTGTTTCCTCCAATTTCTTCAAGCCATCACGTGGGCTCAGGCAAGGTGACCCTATATCTCCTTATCTTTTTGACCTTTTTATGGGGCCTTTTATCAGAGGGCTTAAAGAACTAGCCTTTCAGGAGAAAATTCTTCCTTTCTCTGTTAAATTCGATTTAAAATCACCGCTTGCCCTCCTATATGCGGATGATGTGGCTCTTTTTCTTAATGGGGGCCTCCTTACCATTTTTAACCATCCGAATTCCTTCGAGACTTTCAGGATTCCTTGGGTCAATGGTTTAACTTGGCCAAGAGCTTCTACTACGCTAGAAAACATTTCCCGTCTGAGCGTATGTCTTGCATCCTTCAAATCTTGGGATTCCAACAAGGACCCTTCCTGTTCACGTACTTGGGATGTCCTATTTTTGTTGGGCATACAAAAACATCCTATTTCTATCCCATTGTTGAGAAAATTCAATCCAAGTTGACAGGTTGGAAACCCAGTCTTCTTTCTTCTGCATCTCACCTGTTGTTAACCAAGTATGTTCTTTTGATGTAAATACATTTACACAACTTAAGATGTCTATTTATGCATGTTCTGAAGCATAGGATTGCATTTCATGATATAAATATTGCATAACATGCATCATCTTGCATTTAGAGTAGTTTGAATAAAATGGAGGTTAATTATCTCCTTTTATGTGCTTGGATAGGGCAAACATTTTATCGGGGCCTCGGATCGAAGATCCAACCGTATGGATGCGATTAGGGTGACGATTGGAGTTCAACGACTCCAAGATCGACCTTATTAGGCATCCGTAGCATCAGATAGTGACCGGGGAACCCTAGAAGATAAAGGGCTAAGATGGTGTAAATCCACACTTCAAATGACAAATCCGACCACATGGATGAATTCAGATTGACGATCGCAACCCAACAACGCAAAAATCAAGTCAATCCGACATCCATGGCACAATCTACAACATCCAGAAGATGGACGGCCAAGATGGCGCCACGTGGCGCCATCTCGGCCGCCTAAACGGCTGCATGCATCCAGTGAAGCCTCCGCACCCGCTCCCTCTTCGCCGTTGGATCTCGATCCAACAGCTGTGAACGACCGCACAACAATTTGCTTGCTCGACCATCCGAGCCCCGTAGCGCAACGGTCGAAGGCGCTATCGCGTTCACAAGCCGCGAGTTCGAGCCGCAGCGAAGGTGAGAAAGGAATGGGCGAGCGAGCGCGGGCGGGCATTGGATCGCCATCGGGCGGCTCAGATCCTCCAATAGCGGCCACGTGCTATCTCATGTGAGGCGAGAACGCAGTATTGTACGCGTTGGGCGGGCGCGCAACAGCGAGGTCAGGCGCATTCACAGAGGTCGGACGGCTGTGGATGGATGAACGTGCGGCGAATGTTGAGTGTAGGTAGCCGAGGAGGCGCGCGTGGGGAGCGCCCACTACACCCACGTTGGGGCTTTAGGGACGATTTTATCCGTCACTAAAGACCCCTCATTTAATGTTTTAAAGATGTAATGACCAATTTGCCCCCACTCCTTGCAACTATAAAAGGAGACCCCCTCCGCACGAAATTCTCATCCCTTCCTTCTCTTCTCTACCTCTCCAAAGCTCAAGAGAAGCTTGTCCCACACATGGGATGCTCCTCGCGAGATAAAGTCTAAATTTTCGTCCCCCTTCGGAAGTGGATCTCGCGACGACGACGGCGTGCTGCTCCGTTCTCGTTCTTCTGCTTCCTCCTCCTTCGTCCTGCTTCATCTTCTTTGTCTAGGCGTCGTCCTGTTCGGCTCGTCCTCCAAGCAATCGTCGAGGAGGATAACTTCTCTCTCCCATTCTTCTCTACAGCTTTTCTAGTGTAGAATTTTCCTGCTTTCTAGTGTAGCCGATTTCCCGCTTTTTAGTGTAATTTGTATTTGGTTTGATTGTACAAACATTTTGAAATATTGAATGCATGTTCTCTTTCTCTCTTTCTCTCTCTCTCTTTCTTCCTTTTAGTCTTATAGCTTCATTGTAATTATATCGCCTTGCGTTTCAAAAATTCTAAAAAAAAATATAATTGCGAATATAGATCAACGTAGCCTCCCTGTGTTCGACCCGGAATTCAAATTTCGGTATAAATTTTATTTGTTGGACATGAATTCTTTGCTTTCAAGCTACAACGACAGGTTTTCCAAAACAAAACACGTTAGCGTAGCAATTCGAACGTTCAACATTTTGGCGCCGTTGCCGGGGAGGCAACGATTCCCGATCTTCTTTTCGCATTTCTTGCACTTTATTATTTTCTAACTTGCTTTCTCTTGTGTCTATTGTTTTGCAGAGACCTCCATCAAGGAATCAACAAGCGGTAGACTGGAGTAAAGTGCAGTTGAAGACAACTGTAAGTGCTCCCCATTCTTCCCCCTCCATAGATTTCATTCGCCACATTAAATCCAAATTCCAATTAACCTAGGTGTTTGCATAAATCCTAGGAATAGTTTGGTTGTTTGGATTTTCACTCACATTCATTCCACCCTCATTTATAAAAAAAAAATAACAAAAAGATAATCTTGTGGGGTAATTTTCAACAAACACACAACACACACCCACATTCAAGGCACTTAATCAACTTAATTTGTTTCTACTCAACCGGGTTCTGATATGTGGAACCGGTACACACAAAGCAACACATAACAGAGTAGAAATCATTCTAGGTTAACCATCTTTGAGTGCCTAACTTAGTGGTGCAATTGTGGCCAATTGTTTGAGTAGTTTAGGCCGCACCACTCTATTTAAAACCAACTCATCAAGTAGCTCCTCCTTAGGGTTTTCAATCTAGGTCTATTCCAGGCACTCCACTTTCTTTCTGATTTTAAAGGAAAACAATCTTCACCCGTGTTTTACAACTTGGTTTGCCTAGAAACTTGATTGTAATTCGCCTAATTTGAAACTCTAAAAGCTACTTAAGCAAGATTTGAACATTAAAATTCATGCATCATAATAATCTTGCTTGAAAATCTTGGTTGTGCACGCACTTACACAAATCTCAATCAATCATTAAGGGCACAACCCATTTTAAGGGCCCATCACATTCCATAAGCACCACAATCCCAGGTCTTAATAAAATTGAGTAGACGTTGGCCTTAAGGTTTGATTCGCTCTTCAGGGCCTAGTCTGAGATTATTTTTGATTAACCTACTTGTCCTGATTAATCTGATGTCTAGCTAGGGGAGTAGCGTCAAACGACCGCGGCTGGGGGGTACATTAGGAACCGGAGGCGAAAGCCGAAGGAAGAACCTTCTCCCCAGTCCCTCCTAACTAGTTGGATTAAACAGATGCAAGTAGAGTAAATCATTTACAGTCTTAAGGAGGGTTTTGGGAGTCAGTAGATCCTTAGGCTACCCCACTTAAGGACAACCTTGTTTTGTTGTGCTGCAGGGTCCCTATCCCCAGTCCTTCCGACCTTCTCCTAGTTTATGCTAGGAAGACGGTCATTGAATCCCTGATTGGAAGGACCATTAGAACATTCTAGGAGGTGCAAGTTGGATTTTGGTCAATTTGATCCCATGGCCGAACAACAGACTCCTCTGCTTGGAAATCCATAGGAAGAATTTGAAGGCAGCTGGAACAAATGTAGAGAATGCAGGAAAGGTTCCAGAGAATGCAGGGCACTCAGCCCTTGAAGGATTTTTATGATCCTTCAAATTACGGGGAACGTCTCGATGTCCAGATTCCAACCGGTGATGTAGAAATCAAGCCCCAGGTGTTAAGCCTGATTAAACATTATCATGGGCTTGTCTCCGAAGATCCGTTTCAGCACTTGGAGGACTTGACCACTTTGGTCCAGACCACCAAGGCTCGAAACGTAAACGAGGAGCAAATGATCATGAGGCTCTTCCCCCACTCTCTTAGGGATAAGGCCGCACATTGGTATAGGACAATAGGAAGACCAATTACAACTTGGAATGAGTTGAAATCGGCCTTTCTGAAGAAATTCTTCCCAGTCAGTCGTACCAATGCTTTAAGACGGGCAATCACTACCTTTACCCAGCGTCCGGGGGAGCAGTTTCTTGTGTCCTGGGAGCGATTCTAGGATTTATTACGGAGCTGTCCATACCACGAGGTGCCGAAATGGCAACTCGTGCAGATCTTCTATCTTGGGTTGATTGAGTAACTCAGAAATCATGTGGATGCTTCTTGCAGAGGCAATTTTCTCAATAAAGATGCAGATAGTGCACATGATTTATTTGAGGAAATGACTGAGAATTCAATTAATTATGCCTCCATGGATACTTTTAACAGGTCCCAGCAACCCAGATCAAATGTCAATGAAGTCCATGACTCTCATTCATTTGATATGGAATTGATTTGTAACAAACTTGATAAGGTGGACTTGGTTGCTAAAAGAATGGAAGAGTGGATGGCTGGCAATTCTATGAACAACTCTCGATCCACTCAATCCCAAAATTCGGGATTCCATTCCTCACGAGCTCCTTCTGGATGGGAGTTCGTGAATCAACTCGATGCGGCTCAACCTGTGAGTCAGCATTTTTCGGAACCCCACGGGTTTCCAACTGGGGCCTTTAATCCCAGTTTTTCTGATCCTTCCCTTTCTTTCTCTCCATCCTCACCTTATGAGGATGTCTGCGCTGTACAAGAGAATGTTAGATCCAACCCCTACTCGAATGCCTATAATCCAGGTTGGAGAAATCACCCTAACTTCTCTTGGAAAAATCTGGGGCAACAGACCCAATTCCGACCCGGCAATTATGCTCCGCAACGACCAATGGGTCAGGGTCAAGTATATGCTCAGTTGCCTCCGAATCAGGTCAATCAGCCAACTTGGAATGCCCGTCAACCCGCAGGGCAGGCTGATTTGAACCGTCAAATGGTAGAGATGCAAGGATCTATGCTCCAGCACATGCAGCAAATGAAAAACTCGCTGGACAACTTGCAATTCGGGCTCATTGCTAACTCCCGTCAACCCGGATCTCCACCATCCCAACCCGTACCCAACCCACGAAATATTATGAATTTGGGCAATCAATCCCAAGGGTACGGAAATGAGAGGGACCCACACGCACATGCTCAGGTGGTTGAGCAGGGTTCCTCATCTTTTTCCTCTTCTGCAAATCAACAATTCATGGTCAGTCAAGCCCCTCCAATCATTCCTAACCCTCCCCAAGTCCCAAATTCTTATGCTTCTGCAAATTCTGTAACTTTGAGGAGTGGTAAGAAAACTCAGGATCCACAACCACACTATTATGATCTTTTGAATCCTGAAGAACCTAAGGAGAGAGAGGAGAATTCTAGAGGAGAAATCAAGGCTCAAGAACTTGATTCCAAAGATCTGACTCATGTTCCTTTTCCTGAAGCCTTAACCAAATCAAAGAAGAAGAAGCCTGTTGATAGCAATGAGGAGCTTCTGAATTTATTTAAGAATGTTGAGATCAATATCCCGCTCCTTGATGCTATCAAGCACATACCGACTTACGCAAGATCTTTAAAGGAATTATGTACACAAAAGTGTAAGTCGAGAGAATCTGTTCCGAGGAAGGTGATACTCTCCGAGTAGGCTAGTTCTGTTATCCTGCACTACCTACCTCAGAAAAAGAGAGATCCTGGTGCTCCATTGGTTTCTTGCGTTATCAGAGATTACAGATTTGATAGAGCACTTTTGGATCTCAGTGCATCCATCAACCTAATTCCGACTTCTCTCTACGAGAAGTTTGGGTTAGGTGAACTTCGGCCAACTTCGGTAACGCTACAGTTAGTGGACCGTTCGGTCACAAACCCGCGAGGTGTTATTGAAGATGTTAAAGATAAGGTCAAGGATTTCTATTTTCCTGTAGATTTCCTTGTCTTTGACATAGATGTACCTGATAATCTGAGGAACACGCCCATCATCCTGGGGCATCCGTTCCTGGCTACCGCAAAGGCCAACATTAATTGTGAAAGCGGTAGCATGGAAATTGCTTTTGGGGACCAACGAATGAAATTGGATATTTTTAAGGAGATCTACAAATTTGAGGATTGTGGATTTATTGGGAAACTTGATGAGGATAATGATAATATTGAAACTTGTTTGACAGTTTCTTCAATTGAAAGTTCCTCTTTGGATGATGAATTTGACCCGCAACCCTCTTTGGCTGACCTGACATCTTCGGAAGAGGTTACTGATTTTGTTCACTCACAACCTCTTCTTCTTGTTGAATCTTCAGCATCTACCCTACCATCAATCTTCACCCCACCCCAGCTTGAATTGAAAGCATTGCCCGAGAATTTGAAATATCAATTTTTAGGACCTCAGAATATGCTCCCTGTGATTATCAGTGCTAAATTGACGAAGGAGCAAGAGATTAAATTGATCAAGTTCCTAAAGGAACATAAGGAGGCAATTGGTTGGACCATTCATGACCTCAGGGGGATCGAGCCATCTTACTATAATCATAGAATATTTTTGGAAGATGGATCCCACCCTTCTCGCCAGATGCAGAGGAGATTGAATCCAAGTATGTGAGAAGTGGTCAAAAAGGAAATCATCAAGTGGCTCGATGCAGGAATTATTTATCCAATCTCTGACAGTCCCTGGGTAAGTCCCGTTCAGATTGTTCCAAAGAAAGCCGGGATTACTGTTGTGACTAATGAGAGAGGAGAATCTATCACAACTCGTTTAGCTTCCTCTTGGAGAGTTTGTATTGATTACAGGAAGCTGAACACAGCCACTAAAAAGGATCATTTTCCCTTGCCCTTCATTGATCAAATCTTGGAAAAATTAGCTGGGCAGAAGTACTTCTATTTTCTTGATGGCTACTGGGGATACAACCAAGTTCCTCTCCATCCCGAGGTTCAGGAAAAAACTACTTTCACCTGTCCCTACGGAACTTTTGCTTTTCGTAGGATGCCTTTCGGGTTATGCAATGCACCTGCGACTTTTCAAAGGTGTATGCTAGCCATATTTTCTGACATGGTGGGAGAGTTTATGGAAGTCTTCATGGATGATTTCTCTATTTTCGGAGAATCATTTGACTCTTGTTTGGCAAATTTGGAAATGATTCTTAAGCGATGTATCAAGACACGACTGGTCCTTAGCTGGGAAAAGAGTCATTTCATGACCCAAGAGGGCATCATTTTGGGTCATGTAATCTCTGAACGGGGAATTGAAGTGGACAAAGCTAAGGTTGATGCTATCAATAAACTTCCTCCTCCCACATCAGTTAAATAAATCAGATCATTTCTTGGTCATGTGGGATTTTATTGAAGATTCATCAAGGATTTCTTGAAGGTTGCTCGTCCTTTGACCAATCTTCTTGCCAAAGAAATGCCGTTTGTTTTTGATGAATCATGCCGAAAGGCATTTGATTTCCTGAAAACGACAGTCACCTGTGCTCCAATTTTGCAGCCACCAATTTGGACAGCCCCTTTTGAGATCATGACCGACACTTTTGATTATGCGGTCGGGGTTGTCCTGGGTCAAAAAATTGATCAAAAGCCCTCTATCATCTACTACGCTAGTAAAACTCTGGATGAAGCCCAGAGGAATTAAACTGTTACTGAAAAGGAATTACTAGCTGTAGTATCTGCTTTAGAAAAATTCAGGGCTTATCTCTTAGGGTCTCATGTTATCGTTTATACCAACCACTCGGCCTTGAGACATCTCTTGGCTAAAAAGGATGCCAAACCTCGGCTTATTCGTTGGATTCTTCTTCTTCAAGAATTTGATCTTGAAATCAAGGATAAAATCGGGGTACAAAATGTGGTGGCGAATCATTTGTCGAGACTCCTAGGTGATTCTTCTTGTCTGGACATTCCGATTGCTGACACTTTTCCGGACGAAACTATTCTTACAGTTTTAGGTGTCCACACCCCATGGTTTGCTGACATTGTTAACTATTTGGCCGTTGGTCAAATCCCCTAGGATTGGACCAAGCAACAACGGGATAGACTTAAATCTGAGGCCAAATACTACTTCTGGGAGGACCCTGAACTGTATCGCATTGGCTCTGATCAGATTGTTCGCCGATGTATTCCGAAGAATGAATTCAACAGTATACTCGAGTTTTGCCATGCATCTGGGTGTGGTGGACATTTTTCTGGGAAAAAGACGGCTGCAAAAATCCTGCAATCTGGCTTCTATTGGCCCTCTTTATTCAAAGATGCCCAGGATTTTTCAAGGTCATGTTCTCTATGTCAGGCACTCGGGAGCATGACTATGAGAGACATGATGCCCCTAAACCCTATTCTTCCTGTCAAAATTTTTGATGTTTGGGGCATCGATTTCATGGGACCCTTTATCCCTTCATTTGGACATCAGTACATTCTTATTGCTGTTGGTTATGTGTCCAAATGGATTGAGGCGATTCCCACCCGAACCAATGACCACAAAGTGGTCATCAATTTTGTCAAGAAAAATATCTTCAGTAGGTTTGAGATTTCGAGGGCTATCATCAGTGATGGTGGCACTCATTTTACTAATGCCCAATTCCAGAATTTATTGGCCAAATACGGGGTTAATCATCGAATTTCCACACCTTACCATCCCCAGATGAATGGACAAGCCGAGATCTCCAATCGAGAGATCAAGAACATTCTGCAAAAAATGGTTAGGCCTGATCGCAAGGATTGGACTCAAAAGCTTGAGGACGCTCTTTGGGCCTACCGTACGGTGTATAAAATGCCCATCGGCATGTCTCCATTCCTTTTGGTGTATTGGAAAGGCGTGCCATCTACTCGTAGAGATTGAACACAGGGCATTCTGGGCAATCAAACAATGCAATTTAGATCTGAATCTAGCTGGGAAGACCAGGAAACTCCAACTATTTGAGTTGGAGGAGCTTAGAAATGATGCTTATGAGAATGCCAAGATCTACAATGCTCAGACCAAAGCTCTACATGATCAATTGATTTCCCGCAAGAGCTTTGAGCCAAACTAGAAGGTCTGGTTATTCGATTTTAAACTTAAGCTCTTTCCTGGCAAACTTAGATCTAAATGGAATGGCCCATTCATAATTGATCAGATTTTTCCAAACGGTGCCTTTCAGATTTCTGACCTAAAGATGGGTAACACCTTTAAAGTCAACGGTCAATGTCTGAAGCCTATTGTTGACCGTATTCTTCTAGAACCCGTCTCAGACTCTGTTGCTCTAGCCATTCTGTGACTTCTTTGGCTGGACTTCGCTTAGCTGAAGGCATTAAACTCAGCAGTTGTACATATGACACAAGGCTGATACGAGCTTCATATTCAGGTGACATCTTTTATATTCTACCCTTTCTTTCATGTCTCTTTTTCAATGAGGACATTGCATCAGCTAGGCATGGGGGGGTGGATTCATTTTTGAATTATTTGGTCAGCTTTGTGAAATTCATATAAATTATTTTTCTCCTCTTATTTATAAAAAAAAAATCAAAATTACGAAGGATTAGTTGGACATTAGGACTTTTCAATCCTAAGAAACTTTACATTAGGATCTGAACACAAAGACCCTTCAGGTCTTTAGACTTAATTAGCCCGTGTATCCACTAAAATGTCAATTTATCTTTCAAGTCCTCACCATCTTAATTCTATCATAATTGGAATAAATAAGTTTGGGTGATAAGTACACGACTTATCAACCCACCCTCTGATTTGAGGGAATTTCTGAGTTTTAAGCATCTATACACTTTCTTTGCACTGACTCATTGTTCGACGATTCTAACGGAAATTGGGTAGCTAATGAACCTTCTAAGGTGATATGGCTGGCAAGTTATCGTGGGTAACAGCCCATAGGTAGGTTGTCCAGAGCCCAGTCACTAGACCTTTCTCTTTTTCCTACCCTTAGGTAAATCTTAGACCAGGGAAGCCACCTACTTAAAAAAAAAAAATCAAAAAGAAAAGAGAAAAGAAAATAAAAAAAAGAAATAAGCCACACTTCGCTGCACGAGTATGGTTGGCAAGTTGTTGGTGGTAACAGCTCATCGACTGGTTGTCCAGAACCCAGCTTGATAAATGCACTAAAAAATTTCCCAAAACACTTAGGAAGAAGCGGATAAGTAGAATAAATCGGGGAGATATACACTGTATTCACCCTTGTGTTGACCCCGTAAAAAAATAAAAGTAGGGAGAAAGCTACCGGTTGTAAAGATACACCTTTAGACATAATTCTTTTTAGGTCATCTAGAGGCGTAGAAATATGAAGTCCGTTTTAATTACCGATCAACGAGTCTATCACAATCACAATAAGATGCTTAAAACTTAGGGTTCTCATCAAATCTTGGGTGAGTTGAATGGCCATAGAAAGCCACTCTCAAACCCTAAAATTTGAAAATCCAAAAAAAAATTAGAAAAGAGTAAAAAGAGAAAAAGAAAATTTTCTCTGAATAAGGCGAGGGTTTGAGGCGGTCAGCATTTTGGCAGATACTCGGGCATTGTTGTGTCTTTGAAAGTTCAGTTCCTAAGTAGACAATTTCTTAATGATTGAAAATTACTCAGGCCCAAATAATCCAACCTAATTCTTTTATAAATAGTATATAGATTTTGCTAGGGACTAGCAAAAGATAGGCATGGGGGTATGATGTAAACACATTTACACTACTTAAGATGTTTATTTATGCATGTTCTTAAGCATAGGATTGCATTTCATGATATAAATGTTGCATAACATGCATCATCTTGCATTTAGAGTAGTTTGAATAAAATGGAGGTTAATTGTCTCCTTTTATGTGCTTGGACAGGGAAAACATTTTATCGGGGCCTCGGATAGAAGATCCAATCGTATGGATACGATCAGGGCGACTATGGAATTCAACGACTCCAAGATCACCCTAATGAGGCATCCGTAGCAGCAGATAGTGACTGAGGAACCCTAGAAGATCAAGGGCCAGGATGGTGTAAATTCTCACTTCAAATGACAAATCCGACCACATGGATGAATTCGGATCGACGATCGCAGCCCAACAACGTAAAAATCAAGTCAATCTGACATCCGTGGCACCATCTACAACATCCAAAAGATGGACGGCCAAGATGGCACCACGTGGTGCCATCTTGGCCGTCTGGTGCCATCTCGGCTGCCCAAACGGCCGCATGCACCCAGTGAAGCTTCCGCACCTACTCCCTCTCCGTCGTTGGATCTCGATCCAACGGCTGTGAATGGCCGCAGCACAATTCGCCTGCTCGACCATCCGCGCCCCGTAGCGCAACGGTCGAAGGTGCTATCGCGTTCACAAGCCGCAGGTTTGAGCCGCAGCGAAGGCAAGAAAGGCGTGGGCGAGCGAGCGCGGGCGGGCATTGGATCGTCATCGAGCAGCTCAGATCCTCCAATAGTGGCCACGTGCTATCTCACGTGAGGTGAGAACGTAGTATTGTACGCGTTGGGCGGGCGCACAGCAGCGAGGTCAGGCCATTCACAGCCGTCTGATCTCGCGATTGGACGACTGTGGATGGATGAATGTTGTCAACGTTTCTGTGCGGATTTAAAGGCGTATTACGTTGCAGTAGAACCGACAAAACGTTTAAACAAATAATTTTATTACTCGAACAACTAGAGTATCCGAGGTCGAACACAGGGAGCAAACTCAGTACTTTGTAAAACCCAAGAATACAACTGTTAAATGCAAATATAATTGATTCAAAGAGTTTTTAAGAAAGATGTAAAAAAATAGAATTAGACGTCTGATTTATGTATCAGACGTCTTAAATGTGATCTTTCTTTCTCTTTTTCTTCTTCTGCTTTGCCTTTCGGATCTCTTTGCAATCTTCCCTTGTCCTTCTTCTTCTTCTCCTGCGAAGACTTCTTTCTTTCTTCTTCTTCTGTCATGCTTCTCCTTTCTTCGTTGCCTTCTTCTTCTTCTTTGTCTTGCTTCTCCTTCTTCTGCAGCGGCCAAGTCCTTCTCCTGCAATCAGCCTGCCTGCACAGGGAACAAAACCTAACCCTTCTCCCTCTACCCGCGCGTGTCTCTCTCAAGCAATTCACTCTAACCGCTCTACCAGAGCCACAGTATCAATCGGGTCGGATCGTACCCGGGACCAGGCGCACCTGCAGGTGCGTGATGCGCGAGGAGTGCGTAGGTCTAGGTCGGGTCGGATCCGCCAGGTCCGCGTGGTCAGGCCGCGGACGAGGCGGGTGGGGTCAGTGAGGGACCTCACCCCTGTGCTTACTGAGGCGATAAGAATAAAGCGTAAAAACAACTTATACTGTATCTGCCAGTTGCAATCCCACGATGTGGGACTATCTGGTCTTGCCTTCACGCGCGCCTGCAGAAACCTCGTCGTGCGATTGCCCCGCAGCTGCTGGCTCTGCTAGCGCTCCTCGGCTGGATTCGTTCACCTCGCGACACTTGCGTTAGTATGCAGCACCTGTAGTCTGGAAGAATAGGTGCCTGGAGCCTCGCGGGAGCTTCATCAGAGGTCGTCCATGGCGGCAGCAGCTCGAATCCTGTCGTACACAAAACGCACCTCTCGGCCAAATCAGAATAGATAGAGACCTTCGCCGTGGCACGGCGAAGGCGGTGGGCAGTGCAGCAGGCCGCAGGTCGGCCTAGGCGTGCGTGCCTAGGTCAACCTGTGGCCGGAGATGGTGGGTTGGTCGGGGGGTGGTTGTGGAGGGCTGGAGTGGCAGTGGGAGGGTGGAGTGTGTTCCTGGAGGTGTGGCGGAGCTTTCGAGGTGGTTGGCGAGCCGTGTGGAGGGCTGGAGTGGTGTGGGCGGCTCGCCGGAGTGCGGTCGGAGGCGAAGACGATGGAGGTGGTTAGCGTCTGTCGAAGGTCGATCAAGGGAGATAACAGGGGAAAAGAGAGAGGAGAGGATGGAGAGCGTATCTGGGGTTGTCTGGAGTGAAGGGAGGCAGTGGAGAGGACGGCTCGTGACTGCCGTCGTCGGGGAAGAAAGACCCTGGGGGAGGAAGCGGCGACGAAGATGAGGTCAGGAGCTTGCGCGCAGGGTACAGCGCGCCGCGGGAGGAAGAGGCGGAGAGGACTCTGCTGCTGGTATGGCAGCAGAGTGACGAGAAGGAGGGAAAGCAGTCGCCGGAGCTTGTGGGTCGTTTGGCCGGAGATGGGAGAGAAGAAATTTGGAGGGGATCTCCGTCAAAATCAAGCTTAAGATGAGTGGCCGGGTCCGAGGGGTGTTTTATAGGTGCTGGCCGCTCCTATCAGAGCGTGAAAGACGCGCAATTAGGTCAGCCGATTCGCCGGAGTTGGAAGGAAGAAAGATACCCACATCTCTCGTGCGTTCGCACGAGAGATTGGGTTCACGCCAGCGAATTTGATTGGCTTTAGAAGGAAGGGAATTCCTCAGAGAATCTCCCTTCCATTTCTCGGAGAGAATCTCTGAGGAATTAGAGAGCCATCTCTCTCGAAACTTCGTCGGAGCTCGGTTCTGCCCTAGCAATGGCGGCAGGACCGGTTTGCAAAGAAGGTGAGGAACCTAGGGGGCTCTCTGCAAGGATATTCAAAAGATAGGGACCTCTTTGTGATTTGGGTGTACTAACTTGCAAAGTAGGTCAAGATGACCTCCCCTTAGGTCCAAATTTTGGTACAAACCTAATTTGGCCCTAAAGAATCCAATGGTGAAGTTGGATTTTAGGTTTGACCTCGTTTGACTGGACATTTTGCGTAAAAACCCAAATTAGGTTAATTGAAGAGCTAAGACCCTAATCTAGGTCAAACTAGGTTCCAAAGGCCAAATTAAGTGTTCTAAACCCCAGAGGATGTTTTTCTATGATTTTTAGAGGGTTTGATTGATTTTTATTCTGACTGAAACCTTGTTAATTTAAGCGGGTCTGTTTTAGGGTTACCAAGTGTCATTTAATTCTTAGATTGCACATAAACCCATTTCTGATTAATTCAATCCACTTTGGACTATTTGACCTATGTTTTGCTTCTGAGAAATCCCGTTTATGTACTGCAATGGTAAAATTATAGTTTTAACCTTTATTTCATGTTTTCTTCTCAGAGCACTTGTTCCTTCAGTTAAGCCTTCTTCTAGGTTATGTAGGAGCTTTTATCTTCTTTATTAGGTCAAAATGAGCTAGTTATGGCTCCTGATGAGGAGCTAATATGTCCGGACGGATCAATAATTTCAGGAGGAAGGCGGGATAAATGATCAGCTACCACATTGTGCTTTCCCACCTTGTCGCGAATCTCGATGTCAAATTCTTGCAACAGCAAGATCCAGCGGATTAATCGAGGTTTCGCGTCCTTCTTGGCCAGGAGATGCCTCACAGCTGTGTGATCCGAGTATATGATAACACGGGAACCCAGAAGGTATGATCTGAATTTTTCCAGGGCAAATACTACGGCCAGCAGCTCTTTCTCAGTAACCGTATAGTTACGCTGAGCCTCATCCAGTGTTTTGCTGGCGTAGTAAATGACCACAGGTTTCCCGTCAATTTTCTGTCCCAAAACCGCTCCTACAGCGAAGTCAGATGCATCGCACATGATCTCAAAGGGTTGAGACCAATCAGGGGACTGTAGGATTGGGGCTTGGGTGACTCGGTCACGTAAGATCTCAAATGCTTGAGTGCATTCCTTGGAAATTCCGAAAGGCACATCCTTGGAAAGCAGATTGGTCAGGGGGCGCGCGATTTTGGAGAAATCAGGGATGAATCGACGGTAGAAACCGACGTGCCCCAAAAAAGATCGGATGTCCTTAATCGAGCTAGGCATAGGGAGCTTGGAAATCAGGTTAACCTTAGCTCGATCCACTTGGATGCCTTTCTCTGAGATTAAATGTCCCAGGACAATTCCCTCAGGCACCATGAAATGGCTCTTTTCCCAGGAAAGAACCAAATTCACCTCGATGCACCGCCTGAGTATATGGACCAAGTGTTGGAGGCAATCGTCAAATGATTGTCCAAAAACTGAAAAGTCATCCATGAAGACTTCCAGATGGTCACCTACCATATCTGAGAATATGGCAAGCATGCACCGCTGAAAAGTTGCAGGTGCATTGCAGAGACCGAACGGCATCCTTCGAAACGCGTACGTCCCGAAGGGGCAGGTGAATGTGGTCTTTTCTTGGTCCTCTGGATGGATTGCCACCTGATTGTAACCGGAGTACCCGTCAAGAAAGCAGAAGAATCTATTTCCCGCTAGTTTCTCGAGGATCTGATTAATAAACGGTAGTGGGAAATGATCCTTCTTCGTGGAGGAATTTAGTCTTCTGTAATCAATGCAGACTCTCCACGAATTAGCTATTCGGGTAGGAATGACTTCCCCGGTTTCAGTCGTGATGATGGTAAGTCCTGCCTTCTTAGGTACCACTTGTGTTGGACTCACCCAACGACTGTCGGAGATCGGGTA
This sequence comes from Thalassia testudinum, assembly GCA_037157565.1. Classification (NCBI taxonomy): domain Eukaryota; kingdom Viridiplantae; phylum Streptophyta; class Magnoliopsida; order Alismatales; family Hydrocharitaceae; genus Thalassia; species Thalassia testudinum. Next base: position 144,665,337 of record JAZHRO010000036.1, read on the forward strand.
GATGATCCCTGCATCTAACCACTTAATGATCTCCTTTTTCACGACCTCCTGTAGGTTAGGGTTTAGTCGCCTTTGCATTTCTCTTGAAGGTCGTGAGCCTTCTTCTGTATAGATTCGATGCGCGCAGTATGAAGGGCTTATACCAGTCAAATCATCTAGAGTCCATCCAATGGCTCTACGATGTTGCTGGAGAACAGAAATCAAACGGAGTTCCTGGTCAGGTGTGAGTCGAGAATTGATAATCACAGGAAACGTTTGATTTGAATCCAAAAAGACATATTTTAGATGTTCAGGAAGGGGCTTGAGTTCCATGACAGGATTGTCAGCAGCAGCGGGTGGTTCAGGGTTTGTATCGGGAGCAATGGTAGGAGTCATAGGTGTGTCTAGATTGTGTTCGCACTCCTCTATTAGCGGTTTTTGATTTTCTAGTGGTTGATCAGGAATAATCAGGTTGTCCTCTATGTGCAGTTCATCAACCACGGCTTTGACTTCACAAATTTCCTCTATAACCCCGCAATTAATCCCTTGTTGGGCTTTGAAAATGTCGATCTTCAGATTTTGATTCCCAAATTTTAATTCTATCTGGCCCTCTTCGCAGTTTATATTGGCCCTAGCAGTGGCCAGAAAGGGTCTCCCTAATATGATTGGTGTGTCCCTTGGGTTCTTAGGTGCATCCATGTCCAGTACTATGAAGTCCACTAGGAAATAAAAATCTCGTACCCTAACAATGACATCCTCGAGTATTCCTTTGGGTGACTTGATGGATCGATCAGCTAACTGCAATGTCACCTCAGTGGTTTTAAGTTCAGATTCTTCAAGGTGGTCAAGGAGGGATGTAGGTATTAAATTTATGGAGGCACCTAGGTCTAGTAGGGCTCTATCAAGTTGGGTTTCACCAATTTTACAAGAAATCAAGGGGGTTCCTGGGTCTTTAGCCTTGGGTGGGAGTTTGCTCAGGATGACAGAGCTGGCTTGCTCCGACAGTACGATCGGATTCCCATCCTTGGTTCGCGGCTTACGTTTAGGTGTACATATGTCTTTCAAGAATCTTGCATAAGCCGGTATGTGGCAGATTGCATCCATCAACGAGATGTTTATCTGGACCTGTTCAAAGAGCTTGACCAGATCCTCCTCAGGAGCCACAGGTTTGGTTGTCCTTTTTCCTTTGGTCAAGGCCTCAGGAAATGGGATCCTAGCTGGTTCCTCTAGGATAGGTCCAGGTTCTTGATCTGGGACAGTAGTATCTTGGATGACTACCCTAGGGTCTTGGCGATTATCAGGCTTGGAGTGGTTCAGATAATGTGGGTCTTGTGTTGTTTTACCACTACGTGTTGTTACAGAGTTTAATCCAGCCTGACTTTGGTTTGGGTTAGGTAGGAGAGGTGGCTGCTGCTGAAATTCTGCATAAGATGTAGAAGCCTCCATCCTGTCTGGTGAGGGAGTAGCAGGGGCCTGATAAATCAAATGTGCGTGGCCTGGATTTGGATTCATAATGCGCCTCTGGGTCGGCAAATTATTTGGGTTGGGCAGAGGTTGCGAAGGAAGGGTGCCAGGTTGGCGAGAATTTGCCATCTGGGCCAGTTGGTTGCGAACCTCTGTGATCTCGTCCTTGTGCTGTTTTTGCATTGCCGCATTCGTCTTTTGAATGTCAGCCAGCGTTTGAAGGATAAGAGTCAGTTGATCCTGATTTTGCCCAGATTGGTAGGTGGGATTGGGCCGAGGCTGAGGCGGCTGATATGGACGAGGAGCTTGTGGGCGGGGTTGATATGGTGGTTTTTGAGAGTTTCCCGCCCACTGAAAGTTAGGATGATTTCGCCATCCAGGGTTGTAGGTATTGGAGTATGGGTCGTTCTGGATGGCGTTGAGGTCCTCGCAGTTCTGAGAAACCTCAGGAAAGTCAGAATACGAGGGTTCAGAGTTCCCCCAACTCGAGTAGACGGGATCGGAGGTCACTCCGGTCTGGGAGGTAGACGGGGGTGGATAGGGGCCCATCCCCTTGGCAGGTTGGTGATAGATGTTTTGCACTGTTTCCCTTGCCAGAGGAGGTCGTGCAAAAGAGTTTTGTGCAGAGGTGGCTTGCTGCAAATGTCGAGTTAGCTCGTCCACCTTCTTTTCTATGATAGAGACCTTGTCCAACCGACTGGCCATCAATTCCAGGTCAACAGAAGTGGACAGGTCCTGCGTCTCATGTGTCCCTCTTAGATTCGTCGATGCGCGGGCATTCGTCCTGTCGAATAAGCCCAAGGAGTCATTGTTTATGGAGTTCTCGCACATGTTTTCAAGAATCTCCCACACCGTGTCCTCGTGTTGGCCCATGATGTTTCCTCCACATGTTGCATTGACGATTAGACGAATATCCTCACGGAGTCCCTGGTAAAAAGACTGGACTTGTTCCCACTTAGGAACTCCGTGATGGGGACACTTTCGCATGAGATCTAGGAATCGATCCCAAGCTTCGTGAAGAGGTTCTCCCTGTTGTTGAGTGAAATGAGTGATCTGGTGGCGCAAGGCATTCGTCCGGCCAACAGGGAAGAATTTTTTCAAAAATTCGGACTGTAGTTCCTCCCAAGTGTTGATCGGGCGGGTCTGAGTCTGATACCAGTGCGCGGCCTTGTCCAAGAGGGAGAACGAAAACATTTTCATGAGTAGGATATCCCAGTTTTGTACATCTGACCCGAAAGTCTGGGCCAGATGCTTGAGTTGTTTAATGTGTTGGAATGGATCCTCAGAGTTAAGCCCATGGAACTTTGGTATGGCATGAATCATATTGGGCTTTAGATCAGAATCGGGTCCTCCAATTGGGATTCGTACTCGGGGTTCAATTGCCACCGCAGCGGGATTATAGTGATCTCGCATCATAGGTCGCTGTGGTGGGTTTACAAAGTTCTGAAAGAGATCGTTCAAGCGTTGAAGTTGGTGTTCAAGGTTATTCTCCTCTTCAATGGGTTGTGCCATGATGGGAGAAGAAGGAGAATCAGGGTCTGAATCAGATGAAAGATTTATGTGGTGGGGTTGCTGCACAAACAAGGGCGTCGAGGCTTGGCCTCGGCGAGAATGAATTTCTAGAGGAGGTCTTAAAGGTGGTCTTAAGGACCTCCTACCAAACATGCACCGGAAGATGTGATGAAATTAGAAGTTGCTGGACCCAATCAAGACACCCAAGAATTGTTGGGTGACTATAGAGGTTCGGGGCAGATGGACCCCTGGATCAGAAGATCGTCCACCTGAGAAATACCTGGGCAGCCAGAGAGGGAGAGTCCCGCAAAGACCCCTACACGGTAGAGCGTCCCCACGGGTTACAGGGTTTCCCCCACCCGACCTCTCTTGTCACTGCGGTTCCAGGTAGACCAGAATGGGGATCTTGACCTCTTAAGTCTACCTTTTTTTTATTTTAAGATCAAGGTGCTTAATGTTCCACTTGAACTTTTAAGTATTTTGAGTGCAAAAAGTGACCTAATATTAAGGTTGGTTGACTCGAGGGATCAACTTCACCTCTTGTTCCTTTGAGAGCTTTTAGGTCCTTCCTTTTATGATTCAAATGGATTATCAGCCTGATTTGCTTAGGGTTCCTCTTGTATAAATATTTTCAAACACGGTTTAGGCACACTTCTTTTTGGAAAGTTTGTTTCTTTGTTTTAGAGAAGATGTGTCTCTAAAAACCCTAGCTTTGCAATCCTAACTTGGCTCTAATGGGTCCAATTTAGTTGCCTTAGAATTTAGCACCTAGGGCTCAATCAAGAAAGTTTTAGCCCTAGTTGCCTTAGTTGGATGACAGACAAAAATATGTTGAAATGAAAATCAGGCAACTTGATGAGTTACTAAATATAAGACAGGTAGCCCTAAGTTGACTTCTCCCCTTTTTTTTTTTCTTCTTCTTTTTTTTTTTTTTTAGATTGTGAGAGGGTTAAGGGAGAGGGCTTATGGAGATTACCTGCTCCAGTCTGTTGTGCAGTTGCTATTCTTTCCTTTTTGTTTTGCTTTCCGTCTGATTTAACACAACAAAAGAGAAGTTAAGTCAGATATTAAATAGAAAAGTTGTACTCAAAAGCTTTACAAGTGCCCGTTGCTCCCCGGCAACGGCGCCAAAATGTTGTCAACGTTTCTGTGCGGATTTAAAGGCGTATTACGTTGCAGTAGAACCGACAAAACGTTTAAACAAATAATTTTATTACTCGAACAACTAGAGTATCCGAGGTCGAACACAGGGAGCAAACTCAGTACTTTGTAAAACCCAAGAATACAACTGTTAAATGCAAATATAATTGATTCAAAGAGTTTTTAAGAAAGATGTAAAAAAATAGAATTAGACATCTGATTTATGTATCAGACGTCTTAAATGTGATCTTTCTTTCTCTTTTTCTTCTTCTGCTTCGCCTTTCGGATCTCTTTGCAATCTTCCCTTGTCCTTCTTCTTCTTCTCCTGCGAAGACTTCTTTCTTTCTTCTTCTTCTGTCTTGCTTCTCCTTTCTTCGTTGCCTTCTTCTTCTTCTTTGTCTTGCTTCTCCTTCTTCTGCAGCGGCCAAGTCCTTCTCCTGCAATCAGCCTGCCTGCACAGGGAACAAAACCTAACCCTTCTCCCTCTACCCGCGCGTGTCTCTCTCAAGCAATTCACTCTAACCGCTCTACCAGAGCCACAGTATCAATCGGGTCGGATCGTACCCGGGACCAGGCGCACCTGCAGGTGTGTGATGCGCGAGGAGTGCGTAGGTCTAGGTCGGGTCGGATCCGCCAGGTCCGCGTGGTCAGGCCGCGGACGAGGCGGGTGGGGTCAGTGAGGGACCTCACCCCTGTGCTTACTGAGGCGATAAGAATAAAGCGTAAAAACAACTTATACTGTATCTGCCGGTTGCAATCCCACGATGTGGGACTATCTGGTCTCGCCTTCACGCGCGCCTGCAGAAACCTCGTCGTGCGATTGCCCCACAGCTGCTGGCTCTGCTAGCGCTCCTCGGCTGGATTCGTTCACCTCGCGACACTTGCGTTAGTATGCAGCACCTGCAGTCTGGAAGAACGGGTGCCTGGAGCCTCGCGGGAGCTTCATCAGAGGTCGTCCATGGCGGCAGCAGCTCGAATCCTGTCGTACACAAAATGCACCTCTCGGCCAAATCAGAATAGATAGAGACCTTCGCCGTGGCACGGCGAAGGCGGTGGGCAGTGCAGCAGGCCGCAGGTCGGCCTAGGCGTGCGTGCCTAGGTCAACCTGTGGCCGGAGATGGTGGGTTGGTCGGGGGGTGGTTGTGGAGGGCTGGAGTGGCAGTGGGAGGGTGGAGTGTGTTCCTGGAGGTGAGGCGGAGCTTTCGAGGTGGTTGGCGAGCCGTGTGGAGGGCTGGAGTGGTGTGGGCGGCTCGCCGGAGTGCGGTCGGAGGCGAAGACGATGGAGGTGGTTAGCGTCTGTCGAAGGTCGATCAAGGGAGATAACAGGGGGAAAAGAGAGAGGAGAGGATGGAGAGCGTATCTGGGGTTGTCTGGAGTGAAGGGAGGCAGTGGAGAGGACGGCTCGTGACTGCCGTCGTCGGGGAAGAAAGACCCTGGGGGAGGAAGCGGCGACGAAGATGAGGTCAGGAGCTTGCGCGCAGGGTACAGCGCGCCGCGGGAGGAAGAGGCGGAGAGGACTCTGCTGCTGGTATGGCAGCAGAGTGACGAGAAGGAGGGAAAGCAGTCGCCGGAGCTTGTGGGTCGTTTGGCCGGAGATGGGAGAGAAGAAATTTGGAGGGGATCTCCGTCAAAATCAAGCTTAAGATGAGTGGCCGGGTCCGAGGGGTGTTTTATAGGTGCTGGCCGCTCCTATCAGAGCGTGAAAGACGCGCAATTAGGTCAGCCGGTTCGCCGGAGTTGGAAGGAAGAAAGATACCCACATCTCTCGTGCGTTCGCACGAGAGATTGGGTTCACGCCAGCGAATTTGATTGGCTTTAGAAGGAAGGGAATTCCTCAGAGAATCTCCCTTCCATTTCTGGGAGAGAATCTCTGAGGAATTAGAGAGCCATCTCTCTCGAAACTTCGTCGGAGCTCGGTTCTACCCTAGCAATGGCGGCAGGACCGGTTTGCAAAGAAGGCGAGGAACCTAGGGGGCTCTCTGCAAGGATATTCAAAAGATAGGGACCTCTTTGTGATTTGGGTGTACTAACTTGCAAAGTAGGTCAAGATGACCTCCCCTTGGGTCCAAATTTTGGTACAAACCTAATTTGGCCCTAAAGAATCCAATGGTGAAGTTGGATTTTAGGTTTGACCTCGTTTGACTGGACATTTTTGCGTAAAAACCCAAATTAGGTTAATTGAAGAGCTAAGACCCTAATCTAGGTCAAACTAGGTTCCAAAGGCCAAATTAAGTGTTCTAAACCCCAGAGGATGTTTTTCTATGATTTTTAGAGGGTTTGCTTGATTTTTATTCTGACTGAAACCTTGTTAATTTAAGCGGGTCTGTTTTAGGGTTACCAAGTGTCATTTAATTCTTAGATTGCACATAAACCCATTTCTGATTAATTCAATCCACTTTGGACTATTTGACCTATGTTTTGCTTCTGAGAAATCCCGTTTATGTACTGCAATGGTAAAATTGCAGTTTTAACCTTTATTTCATGTTTTCTTCTCAGAGCACTTGTTCCTTCAGTTAAGCCTTCTTCTAGGTTATGTAGGAGCTTTTATCTTCTTTATTAGGTCAAAATGAGCTAGTTATGGCTCCTGATGAGGCTCTCATCAATGAACGTGCGGCGAGTGTTGAGTGTAGGCAGCCGAGGAGGTGCACGTGGGGAGCACCCACTACACCCACGTTGGGGCTTTAGCGATAGTTTTTTCCGTCACTAAAGACTCCTCATTTAATATTTTAAAGATGTAATGACCAATTTGCCCCCACTCCTTGCAACTATAAAAGGAGACCCCCTCCACACGAAATTCTCATCCCTTCCTTCTCTTCTCTACCTCTCCAAAGCTCAAGAGAAGCTTGTCCCACACCCGTGATGCTCCTCGCGAGATAAAGTCTAAATTTTCGTCCCCCTTCGGAAGTGGATCCCGCGATGATGACGGCGTGCTACTCCGTTCCCATTCTTCTGCTTCATCCTCCTTCGTCCTGCTCCATCCTCCTTGGTCTAGGCATCGTCCTGTCCGGCTCGTCCTCCAAGCAATCGTCGAGGAGGATAACTTCTCTCTCCCATTCTTCTCTACAACTTTTCTAGTGTAGAATTTTCCTGCTTTCTAGTGTAGCCGATTTCCCGCTTTTTAGTGTAATTTGTATTTGGTTTGATTGCATAAACATTTTGAAATATTGAATGCATGTTCTCTTTCTCTCTCTCTCTCTCTTTCTTTCTTTTAGTCTTATAGATTCATTGTAATTATATCGCCTCGCGTTTCAAAAATTCTAAAAAAAATACAATTGCGAATATAAATCAACGTAGCCTCCCTGTGTTTGACTCGAAATTCAAATTTTAGTATAAATTTTATTTGTTGAACACGAATTCTTTGCTTTCAAGCTACAACGACAGGTTTTCCAAAACCAAACATGTTAGCATAGCAATTCGAACGTTCAACATCTTTCCTCCATTCCCATCTACATTTTATCTATTTTGGAAGTCCCCAAATCTATTATTAACAAACTAGAATCTACCTTTGCTAACTTCTTCTAGGGTACTACTTTGTTTAAAAGGAAACACCATTGGATCTCGTGGAAGAACATTTCCAAACCTCTGGCCAATGGGGGCCTTGGTATTCATAACCTGGAACTTTTTATTGAAGCCCTCAGAATGAAAAGGATATGGAACATTCGTTTCTTGCACTCTCCCTATTTTGACCTGATGAGGCATCTTTTTGGAGATTCTTTCTCTGGTTCCTCTCCTATCCCGGCTAGGTTTAAAAGAATGTGGGATACGTGTGCAGCCATGAAGCATTTTATTAGATGGGAAATTCATGAAGGTGCTATCGACTTTTGGGATGATATCTAGATTGGCAATTTCTCTCTTAGAGCATACCTCCCTGACCTTGCCTCTCCTCCTTCGGTTCAAGTTAGGGAAGTCCTTTCTATAGGCCAAAACTATCTTTTCTTTCTTATATTCCTCGGATCCTATAGAGTCAGGCTTTTCAAACTCATTTGGATGATAACAAGGACTCGCCTCTTTGGACCTTAACCTCTGCTGGCTGCTTCACTGTGGCTTCTGCTTACGTGTCCCACTTCGGATCTATGCCTATTGACCTTGTAGCCAAGGAGCCTTGGAAACTTAAGGTACCTCTTCGTCTGGCCCTCCTCCCTTGGAGGGTCCTTCATCTTAAGCTCATCACTGATGATAATGTTTGTAAGCTTGGTATTCCCTTGGCTTTTAAATGCTCATGCTGTCTGATTAGCCCATATTTGTGGGCTATTTAAGTATTTAAGTGCCTAGACATTAAGTTAATTCTAACATTTATTTAGCATGTATTAGGATGTAAATAGATTAATTTATATCTCTGATTTAATTACATAATTCATGCATTGCATTCATTATTAGAGGCATTTGGAATTGACTTAGAATGGCATTAGGTGCATTACATGCATTATTTTAATTAACATAGAACTTAAGGATTTGTGTATAAATAATCTGAATATTTTATTTTATTAATTCTTCTTCTTCCTGTAGGCAACCGCTCCACTTCCTCCGCCTGCGCATTCAATCTTTGCTAGCTGCCTGCACTTGATTAGCCCATATTCGTGGGCTATTTAAGTATCAAATGCCTAGACATTAAATTAATTTTAACATTTAGGTAGCATACATTAGGATGTAAATAAATTAATTCATATTTTTAGCTTAAGTACATAAATCACGCATTTAGAATTAACCTATGGTTGCATACATTTAATTAGTTAATTAATTAGATGCACTATTTTAATTAACATAGAAGTTAAGGTGTTATGTATAAATAACCTAATTATTTTATTCTTTTTCTCCTTGCACAAGTAACTCCTCCGGTTCCACCTTCTCCTGCCATTGCATTCATGCTACGACATTTTTAATTTGAAATCAGTGTGGTCGTGGCTACAAAAGGAGAAGGCAGAGCTGCTGATGAGAGTAGGCCACCATCCCCGACCCACCACTGTGCAGAGCTTTGAGCTTCTCCATTCCACCACCGCCGGCTTCCTACCGCAAGCACAAGTCCATACCACTGCAGGCAAGCAGGGTGACAGATGTTGCGCCACCATTTGGCTTGTGCAAATTACTGCGAGCACCTCAGCGTGCATTACCACCCTCACCGCCGTCACCAGCAACCAACACCGCAACCATGTACCTTCATCTTTCCAGTCGGTTAAGACGTCTGGGAATGATCCCAGACATTTGAGCTCCCAACATTATTGATGTAAACATGTTTACACTACTTAAGATCTCTATTTATGCATGTTCTTAAGCATAGGATTGCATTGCATACTATAAATATTGCATAACATGCATCATCTTGCATTTAGATTAGTTTGAATAAAATGGAGGTTAATTGTCTCCTTTATGTTCATGGACAGGGCAAACTTTTATCGGGGCCTCGGATCGAAGATCCAATCGTAAAGATGTGATCAGGGTGACGATTGGAGTTCAACGACTCCAAGATTGCCCTAATCAGACATCTGTAGCATCAGATAGAGATCGGGGAACCCTAGAAGATCAAGGGCCAAGATGGTGTGAATCCAAACTTTAAATGACAAATCTGACCACACAGATGGATTCGGATCGACGATCGCAGCCTAACAACATGAAAATCGACTCAATCCGACAACCGTGGCACCATCTACATCACCCAGAAGATGGACGGCCAAGATGGTGCCACGTGGCACCATCTCAGTCGCCCAACCTCGACTTCTGAAGATGGTAGCACCCACGAATCTTTGTCGTTGGATCAAGATCCAACGAATGAGATTGCGCTCAACTGGCATGCCCATCCTCTGAGCCGCACCTGAAGAAGCTGCCTTGACCATTGGATCTTGATCCAACAGTCTTGATCGTGTGTTCAGAAGATCAGTTGCTTGCCCATCCACGTGTGTAGCGCAGTGGATAAGATGCTCGGTCGCCTTCAGGGGCGGGTTCGAGTCCGCATGATGCTGGGAGCGGGCGTGAGTGAGCGGGCGCGATTGACCGCTTGATCGTGATCGAGCAGTCGCGCGTGCGCAATAGCGCCCATGCGCTATCGCACTCCTGCGCCTCACGCGAGATCAGACGCGGGTGGACGCGCAGAGGAGGCGGGCGGAGAGGCAACTTAAGCCGTTCGATCTCACGATCAAACGGCTGAGGTCAGCTGAACGTGGAGTGCACATTACGCGCGAGTAGCCAAGCAGCCACGTGGGCAGCGCCCCACTACGCCCACTATGGGGCTTTAGCGTCGGTTTTATCCGTCACTAAAGACCCCTTATTTAATGTTTTGAGATTTAAATGACCAAATTACCCTCACTCCTTGCAACTATAAAAGGAGACCCTCTCCACATGAAATTATCATCCCTTCCTTCTCTTCTCTCCCTCTCCAAAGCTCAAGAGAAGCTTGTCCCACACCCGGGATGCTTCTCGCGAGATAAAGTCAAATTTTCATCCCCCTTTCAGAAGCGGATCTCGCGATGACGATGACGTGCTGCCCCATTCCCATTCTTCCCACTTCGTTCTCCTTCATCCTGCTCCATCCTCCTTCGTCCAGGCGTCGTCCCGTCCGGCTTGTCCTCCAAGTGACCGTTGAGCAGGATATCTCTCTCCTCATTCTTTTTACTGCTTTCTAGAATAGATTTACTGCTTTCTAGTGTAATCATTTTCCTGCTTTCTAGTCGTAATGTTTAGTGTAGTGAACAATCCTTCTGATAATGAATTCCATGTTCATTCTACATCTCTTTTTGATTTTTGTTTGTAATATTCTCTCTCTCTCTCTCATTCTCTCCCTCTCTCTCCAATTTAGTGTAAATAGATAGATAGTTTTAGTTAATTAAATTACTTCGTGATAAATAAAACAAACACGTGTTTTTAAATCAAACGTCCGCCTCCCTGTGTTCGACTCGGGATTTCCATTCCGGTATAAATTTTATTTGTTGAACATGTGTTCTTTGCTTTCATACTACGACGACAGGTTTTTCAAAACCAAACACGTTAGCGTAGCAACTCGTAGGTTCAACATTTTGGCGCCGTTGCCGGGGAAGCGACGCTATTTGATTTTTTTTCGCGTTTTTATAACTTACAAATCATTTACCTCACTTCTCTCCTTTCTTATTGTGATTGCAAGTACTCCTTCGAGATGAGCAAAAGTGGTAGATTGGAGTAAAGTGCTGTTGAAGGTTTTGTAAGTTATCTCCCACTTCCCACCCATTAGTTTTCATTCCACCACATAATAACACAAACATCAATCAACCTAGGTGTTCTTATAAACTCTAAGGTTAGATTGTTTGTTGTTTGACACCTACACCCGCCCCAACCTCCACATTTAAAAAGAAAAATAAAAAAAATCTCACAGAGGTACACAACCTCATCTGATTTTCAAACTCAACTGGTAAACCGATCTTTGGAGCCGGTACACACATCCAAACACATAATTGAGTAGAAATCAGTTTAGGTAATCACTTGTGTGCCTAATTAAGTGGTTCAACAGGCCGATTGTTTGAGTTGATTGGGCCGCACCACTTCATTAAAATCAACGCATCAAGTAGCTGCCGATTAGGTTCAACTTTTAGGGATTTACCAGGCACTCCACATTCTTTTTAAGTTTCAAAGGAAAACATCTTCACTTGTGCTTTCAAAACTTGGTGTGCCAACAAAACTTGTTTGAAAATACTTAAAGTTGAATCCAAAAAGCTACCAAGCAAGATTTGAACCCTAAAATTTACCACATCAAAAATAATCTTGCTTGAAAACCACTGGTTGTGCACGCACACACAAATCAATCAATCATTAAGGATACAACCCAGATAAAGGACCCATCACATTCCAAAGCACATTCAAACCTAGCCCTAAATAAAATAGAGTAGATGTTGGCCTTAAGGATTTGACTCGCTCTTTAGAGCCCGGAACGAGATTATTTTCGATTAGTCTGTTTCTACTGTTCAATCTGATGCCTAGCTAGAGGAGCAGAATCAAATGATCGCAGCTGGGGGGTACACTAGGAACCAGAGGCGCAAGCTGAAGGAATAACCTTCTCCCCAGTCCCTCCTAACTAGTTGGATTGAGCAAGATAGAAGTAGATCAAATCGTTTCTCTATCTCAAGACGGGTTGTGGGAGTCTGTAGGTCTTTAGGCTAGCCCACTTAAGGATAGGTTTGATTGCTTGTATTGCAGGGCGTCTTTCTTCCTCCTCATGAATCCTTCCACATATTATACGCATTCCCGGTCTTTCCCTCTTGTTTTGAATTATCCTCAACATGACGATTATCCCGACTCATACTGTAATCAACCATAAGTTAGTTGGGATAGCTCGAATTGGGGATACAGTTCCGGACCTCCGTGTTTAGGGTCTAACCCTGAACACTTTGATTATGATTTCTATCCTTCTCAGAGCCACATCGATTATAGATCATTACCCTTTCATGAACAACCTAATACGATCTACAATCAAGAAGGATACACCGATCCTTACCCATCCTCTAATTACACTGCCTTTAGGTCATCACCACCTTTTGAACAATCTAAAATAACCTATTATCACGAAGCGTATAACGAATTTCAATTCGTTAATTCCCCTGCATTGATCCCAAACCCGCCCAACCTTGAACCAACTCATTTGGTTCAGGGTAACTAGGTTCAAGATAAGGTTCTGGCTAACTTGAGGAATATCATACAATCTTTAGAAGTTCAGCCAATACTTGCATTGAAAGATTGGAGCCCTGATTGAAATGATTGATGATTTGAACAAGTATTTGTTGGATTGGCTCCAGGATGTTAAGGATAAGAACCCAGGTGAGTTTCTACTTGGGAAGTTAGCGAAATTGAGGATGAGATTTGTGGTTGGTTTAGTTCAGTAGTGGGATGATTTCCAAGATGAACTCCCTTCAGGAGAGCCAATGTCAGAACCCGCTCAGGCACCTGTTGGGGGGGATACGTGTTACGAGACTGACCTGATTGAATTAGAGCAACCAATTAAGGATGATCTGATTTCACACCTGAGATCCCTAAGCCAGGGTACGAGAAAACATATGTCTCCATGGATCAGAAAGTAACAGATGATTTTGGGACATACATTAGTACGCATATTGATTTCTTTGATTCTGATGGTGAAGATTTGAATTGAGAAGTCTCACACGTAGTTTACAGAATATGATTTCTGTGAGACGATTGGGTCTGAGGAATCTAATAGATCATTTGGTAGCCCAATAACTAAGGAAACTGATCTTATTAGGATTCACATTACGGATTCAGAATCGTATTTTCTGGAGGATTCAATCAAATGCCCTGATTGTCAGTTACACCCCATTGAGTTTATCGATGATTCTATTTTTGAGATAACTAGACCCAGGTCAATTCTGATTCAGCCACATCTTTTAGACTTGGAGATTTTAGATGGGGTGATTAATATGCAGGAGGCCTTGGAATTTGACATTCTGAATGAGGAGGAAAGGAGTTGGGAAGTTCTGATTTGGGAAGCAAACTTTGGATGAAATAGATGACTGCATCTAAGGGTTCCATTTCATCTGAAACCATCAAACCAAGACCCTTACGACATTGTTCTGAGGATGACCAACCCAAGCACACATTCATTGATTATCCTTTGGAGCTTGAATTCTCTGTAACTCGACTTTTTGGTCTTGGGTTGCATCCTCATAAATTACAGGCCCGACCCTGCTTACATATTGATATTAGGTTTTGGGTAATTTTTATCCAGAACCTTAGATATTCTCGATTATGGGGTATGGGTCTGCACCACAATCTGATCCACATCTGTGGACCTTTGCTGGCAGGTCAGAGGTTTTTTCTCTTTATTCTAATTCTGACCTGCACCTATGAATTCTTTATTTCTCTTCTTTGTATAGTGTGCCTAGCTGAAGGCACTAAATTCAACACGTATACAATTTTTTTTTTTAGTTTTTATCTTGGAGCGGACCTAACATTCACGCAATTCAGGTGCTTTCTACTCTATTCCACTTTATTTTATGTCTTTTTAATACAATGAGGACATTGCATTAGATAGGCATGGGGGGGTGGATATTCATCTTTGAATTTATTCGTCAACTCTGTAGATTTGTTTTATTTTCTTTTATTTATAAAATAAAATTTGGAATTAGGAAAGAGAACTTGGGTTTAAGAAAATTTTCAATCTTAGGATATTTGAACACAAAGATCCTTTAGGTCTTTGGACTTAATCAGCCCGTGTATCCACTAAAATGTGGATTTATTTTTTGAGTCCTCGCCAACCTGAATTCTATTTTAATTCGACTAAATAAGTTTAGGTGATAAGTACACGACTTATCAACCCGCCCTCTGATTTGAGGGAACTTTAAGCCTAAAGCATCTACACACTATCTTGTCACTAACTCGTTAATCGGTGGTTCTAACGGAGATTGGGTAGCTAATGAACCTTCTAGGGTGATATGGCTGGCAAGTTATCGTGGGTAACAGCCCATAGGTAGGTTGTCCAGAGCCCAGTCACTGGACCTTTCTCTTTTTCCTACCTTTAGGTAAATCTTAGACTAGGGAAGCCACCTACTTAAACAAAGAGAAAAGAAAGTCAAAAAAAAAGGGAGAAAAGAAAAAAAAGAAATAAGCCATACTTCGCCGCACGAGTATGGTTGGCAAGTTGTCGGTGGTAACAGCTCATCGATCGGCTATTCAGAACCCAGCTCAATAAATGCACTGAAAATTCCCAAAACACTTAAGAAGAAGCGGAGAAGTAGAATAAACCGGGGAGATATACACTAGATTCACCCTTATGTTGACCCCGTAAAAATAAAAGTAGGGAGAAAGTTACCGATTGTAAAGATACACCTTTAGGAAGAATTTTCTTTTTAAGGTCACCTAGAGGTGTAGAAATTCGAAGTCTGTTTTTACTGTCGGTCAACGAGTCTATCACATTCACAATAAGATGCTTAGAACTTAGGGTTGTCATCAAATCTTGGGTGAGTTGAATGGTTGTAGAAAGCCACTCTTAAACCCTAAAACTTGAAAATAAAAAAAAATTAGAAAATAGGAAAAAGAGAAAAATAAATTTTTCTTTGAATAAGACAAGGGCTTGAGGCGGTCTGCATTTTGGTAGATACTTGGGCACTGTTGTGTCTTTGAAGGTTCAGATCCTAAGTGAACATTTTCTTAATAATTGAAAATAACTCAAGCCTAAATAATCTAACCTGATTCTTTTATAAATAGCATATAGTTTTTGTTAGGGACTAGCAAAAGATAGGCATGGGGGTATGATGTAAACATGTTTACACTACTTAAGATGTCTATTTATGCATGTTCTTAAGCATAGGATTGCATTGCATATTATAAATATTGCATAACATGCATCATCTTACATTTAGATTAGTTTGAGTAAAATGGAGGTTAATTGTCTCCTTTTATGTTCATGGACAAAGCAAACATTTTATTGGGGCCTCGGATTGAAGATCCAACCGTACAATGTGATCAGGGCGACGATTGGAGTTCAACGACTCTAAGATCGCCCTAATCAGACATCTGTAGCATCAGATAGAGATCGTGGAACCCTAGAAGATCAAGGGCCAAGATGTTATGAATCCACACTTCAAATGACAAATCCGACCGCACAGATGGATTTGGATCGACGATCGCAGCCTAACGGCATGAAAATTGACTCAATCCGACAACCGTGGCACCATCTACATCATCCAGAAGATGGACGGCCAAGATGGTGCCACGTGGCACCATCTCGGTCGCCCAACCGACCGCCCTCAACTTCTGAAGATGCTAGCATCCACGAATCTCCGCCTTTGGATCAAGATCCAATGGCTGAGATTGCTCTCAACCGGCACGCCCATCCTTTGAGCCGCACTTGAAGAAGCTGCCTTGACCATTGGATCTTGATCCAACGGTCTTGATTGCGTGTTCAGAGGATCAGCCGCTCGCCCATCCACGTGCGCAGCGTAGTGGATAAGGTGCTCGGTCACCTTCTGGCGTGGGGTTAAGTCGCATGATGCTGCGAGTGGGCGCGATTGACCGCTCGATTACGATTGAGCGGTCACGCGCGTGCAAAAGCGCACACGCACTATTGCATGCTCGCGCCTCACGCGAGATCAGACGCGGGCGGGCGCTCAGAGGAGGCAGGCGGAGAGGCGACTTAAGCTGTTCGATCTCACGATCGGACGGCTGAGATCAGCTGAACGTGGAGCGCGTGTTACGTGCAAGCAGGCGAGCGGTCGCACGGGCAGCGCCCCATTGCGCCCACGATGGGGCTTTAGCGACGATTTTATCTGTCACTAAAGACCCCTTATTTAATGTTTTGAGATTTAAATGACCAAATTGCCCTCACTCCTTGCAACTATAAAAGGAGACCCCTTCCACATGAAATTATCATCCCTTCCTTCTCTTCTCTCCCTCTCCGAAGCTCAAGAGAAGCTTGTCCCACACCCGGGATGCTTCTCGTGAGATAAAGTCAAATTTTCGTTCCCTTTCAGAAGTGGATCCCGCGACGATGATGACGTGCTGCCCCGTTCCCATTCTTCCCGCTTCGTTCTCCTTCGTCCTGCTCCGTCCTCCTTCGTTCAAGCATCGTCCTGTCTGGCTCATCTTCCAAGCGACCGTCGAGGAGGATATCTATCTCCCTATTCTTTTTACTGCTTTCTAGAGTAGATTTACTGCTTTCTAGTGTAATCATTTTCCTGCTTTCTAGTCGTAATGTTTAGTGTAGTGAACAATCCTTCTGATAATGAATTCCATGTTCATTCTACATCTCTTTTTGATTTTTGTTTGTAATATTCTCTCTCTCATTCTCTCTCTCTCTTCTATTTAGTGTAAATAGATAGATAGTTTCTAGTTAATTAAATTACTTTGTGACACATAAAACAAACACATGTTTCTAAATCAAACGTTTGCCTCCTTGTATTCGGCCCGGGATTTTCATTCTGGTATAAATTTTATTTGTTGAAGATGAGTTCTTCACTTTCATACTACGATGACAGGTTTTTCAAAACCAAACACATTAGTGTGGCAACTTGTAGGTTCAACAGGTATCACCTCCATTTTCTTCCTCTTACGTTACCTGTTTCCTTTCCACCAAAAAGAAACCAACATCACCTTCAACGCCAACAACCCACCAGTCGTCATCCTCTCCTTACGCTGTGTCTCCGCCATGCCTCTTCATGTGCACAGCGAGCAGCCCCAGCCTTCGCCCTCAACGCGCACGCCTGCGCTGCACCTTCAGCACACGCATGCAGCCACTGTGCACAACAGATTCCCTGTGAGTCCATGCAATCTGTAGCAAGCGGGTTGCAATGTGCGGCCAACAGCAGCAGCTGCATCCTTCAGCACCTCCCCACGTGCGGCCTGCAGTGTGCAGCAACAGCTGTTATGGCCGAGCTCAGTAGTGCCCGCGTGTGCCCGCACAGCCTACGTGCGTCCACCGCCTCCATCCGCGTGAAGCCCTTCAGTGCACACGCCTCCTTTTCGTCACTAGCAGCAGTAGAGAGCTGCAACCACCACCGCTCCTCTCCTCACCGTCGCTGCCTCCGACCACCGTTGGCTGCGAGACCACCACCATTGAATAGCCCTCGGCTCACTCAACCTCCGGTGAGCTTCTCGCCTTTAATCGCGGCCTCCTCTTCGCGCACAGACAAGGGGAAGAATTTCCCCTGTTTTGCTACAGTAAATCTCCTATTAATATTTTCATTTAGTGCCATTGTGAACTTTTATTATTATTTTGTTAAGCTGCATTGCAAAATATATCCTTTAGTTGTGCAAAATTGCTATTTCAGCATTAGCACTTATTGTTTACCTAATCTAAAAGTGATTTTGATTCGGTTTCTTGACTAAATTAATAGTGAACATCGATTTTTGACCCTTGCGAGTTTAAATAGGCCACTGCCTCCCTGTGGACACGACTCGCTCCTAATTGAGTGGTTATATTAATTGTTGATTAGTCGATTTTTCCACCACATAGAATTACAAACGACGTGTCATTTTATGTGACAAACGACTTTAAAAGCGAAGAATCAACTTGTCAAATGGCGTTGTTGCCAGGGAGGCAACAGGCTTAATTAAATCGCATTCATTCATTCATTCACATTGGTTTAAATTTTGAATCATATTTAACTCTGGATTTTTTTTTCTGATGCGAGTGCAACGATCTGCAACGCACATTCTACGACTCGTAATCACACCAGCCATCATGAGTGGTGACCCTTGACGTTGCCAGAGGAGAAATTGTTCTAGCTACCTTGCAATGAACTAGATCACTAGGAGGAGAAGGACGAGGATGCGACGATCATCTCTGCACATTTAGTCGCTGATTTGACTAGAGTAGAATTAAGACTTCAGACTTAATTTTTCATTGCACATTGGGTTTGAAACCCTTGTTCTAGGGTACAGTTGAGGGGTTTGTTCCTCGATTTATTTTTAGGCCCGTGTTGGGTAATTTTTGGGAGCCTGTTCCTTTTTCTTTAGATTTAGGTTTTTAATTTATTTTGTGGATTGTTTACCTTCAATTTGCTTGTGCATAAGTAGCTAGAAAAAAACTAAAATAAAAAAAAACATGAGCTACCTGCTAGAAGCTGCTTGCTCTTAGGTCGAATCATTTAGGACTGAATGAGTAGCATCTAGATCTAATTCTTGTCTTGCATATTGCATGAAGAATGCTGGAATCAGGTATGCACTTCCAACTTTGCATTTCTACCTATCATGCAAATGCTTTTGGATTAATTTCAAGACCACCTAATTTGTATTGAATAGATCTAACAAGTGGTCACATATTTTCTGGAAAAAAGACTAATTAAAGGAGGGACATTTTAAAAACCAAGGATTTGATTTTCAAACTTGGCGTTAGATTCAAAATTCAAAATCTTTTGCGGTGTATGCACACTTATATCTCTTGCACCACGGCACGGATTTATACACTCCTTAGGTTTAGAAATACTAGGACAAGAGCCCTCCTATCATTGGATTCTGAAGTGTTTAGAACTTGAGATCAAAGGTTTTGTAACTCTAAAGAGGAGATACTCTGTCCCAGATTTTTGGGGGTAGTTGAGAAGCACCGTGAAAGTATAGCTCCAAAGGAAGGCTTAGGCCTACTTGCATCCCTTGATCTTCCATCTTTGGAGTTGCTCTACCATTTGATATTTAGGGAAGAACACTTAAACTCCAACTAGGTCTTTTTAGGCGATCCGTAGTTCGACAATAAGCGCGTAAATTGATTGAACAAATTGTATTATCACCTGCAATCTGACTTAAATCAAAAGCCTAAATTGGGAAAGACCTAAAAAGTCCTTTTTGAATTGTGTTTTGCTTGGGGAATTTTGATTGAGGTGTGAGTTAGAATGGACCACATGGATTTTCATCCTTTCACATCTTACCCACACCCTCACCCCCACTCTACACTCTTCGATCCCATACGACGAGATGGTCCATCCTTTGATGGACATAATGACAATCATTGGAATCCGTTTTACTCCTATTATAGGAGTATTGGCCTGGTTAAGCCCTAAATCAGTGAGCAGAACCTAGGAGTGGGATTTGCTTTGCCCAATATCCCACACACCATAGAAATACCCAACCTACCCTCCCTGAATAGTTATAATGGTTGGACAGACACTCCTAGGTACTATAAGCCTGAGCCTGACTTCTCTCCTGATAGAAATGACCTCTCCTCCTTGAAGATGGAAATACAGAAAATGCAAGATGAAATGATTGAATTGTTAGGAGAATCTTCGAGAGTAGGCCAACAAGAAAGAGATGAAATTAGCTACCCAATCTACCCCATTGAGGATGATGTACACCCATCTACAATTGATGCATCTCCCATGGGAGAGCTTCACTTTAAGTTGGAAAGAAATTTTGGGGATTATGTAAGGGAGAATAGCTACTTTTCGAGGATCGATTTTGAAACCTCCCCATTAGATGACACTTCCTTGAGAGATCCACTCCTTAAGTCGGAGGAATATACATATGAAAGTAGCTATGCATTGGATGAAGAAAGGTGGCAACCCGAGGAAGATGATGATAAGGTTGAGTATCCACCTGAATTATATTGGTGTCAAAAGAAGGGAATGATGGTACCATTGGAAGACCTCAACCCAGATGATAGTATTTTCGTGACATTTGATGAAGTGGGTTGAAGTTAAGTTGTTAATCCTACCCTCCCTTCTGATCATGAGATGGAACTCAAGCCCACCCTTAGGGAACCTAACCCTAAAGAAATTGACCTATTTGAGGAGTCCGATGTTACTAGTGTATACTATTTACCTCAGATAGAGTACCCTAGGGGATTTGCTGAGATTTTAGATGATTCTAGACCTTGGGTATATGATGAATTGTGTGATGAGGAGAAAGATGAATTATATGAGGAACCTACATTCAAGATTTGGAGTGACACTAAGGGTGATTATGTCTTATTTGAAGAGTTAGCCCCTGAGGATGTCACAAATTTGACCAAATTAGGTTTTCTTAGCATACCCATAGATGATATTTCTCCTCATGATGAAATGATGGAAAATTTGGAAGCAACTTCTAAGATTTATGTGGATTCACATCTAGACTCCGGGGAAGATTTGAGTAAAGAACAAGAACCCGAGGATGACATTGATAGGATAATCCCTAGATTTGTTGCTTCCAACCTGCCTTCATTTGTTTCGAAGTTACCCTCTTATTCGCTTATGTCTGAAGGTGAAATTTTGCCTCCTGACGAAGTGCAGGAAGATACTGGTGATAGTGCAAGGAATGCTAGGGATGCAATTGAGGATTTGGAAAGAGTGTTAGGGATGGACACCGAGCTAATTAAACCCAACCTAGATCTTTTGGCCATCCCGCAACCTCGAAACATGGACACCCTAGACGATCCTTGGCTTAGAGATATGCTCACTTTTGTTCTGACCGGGGGGCTGAACAAACTAATATTTCCTGTAATGGAGTATCGGGTATGGATTGATGATTTCTTTAGTCAGTCCATTGCTCTGGGGGTTTATCTCTGCACCATTCCTTCCCCATTCCTTTTAGAGGATCCTTGTCATCTTCCCCCTACCCCTTTGGAGGTTGTTATGCCAGTTTATCCTTTAGAACCTCTTCTGGTGACCTGGGAAGATTTTATTCCCATCCTGGTTGGGCGAACATTTGCTATAGGGATTCATCATCAGCTCGCCAACAGCCTAGGTTACCTATTTTCTAGGTTGGCATTACTTTGCTCATTTTTAGGGCCTATTTCTGCAATCCTTGAACTTGATTTTTAGGTTCTTTGGCTACTCGGCTGCTAACAAAAGAACGGCAGCCCATCTCTGACCCAGTAATATCCTTCCATGCAATGGGGACATTGTAGATTTTAGGCATGGGGGAGTGTACTTGGGGATATACATAGCATTTATACATAGTGCATTCATGCATTTAGTTAAAGTATTCCGCATTGCATACATTTGCATTAAAAAAAAAGAGAACAAGGAGAAAAATATTTTGTAATTATTGAGCTTAACTGGCTGGTCGTGCATTCTTAAGCAAATCAGAACTCTAGGTGAGACTAAGTTGGTTCTAGGGTCGAACTTTAGAAGCTAAGTGAGCTACTAACTTTAGACCTTTAGGGTCCTTTGTGGACTTAAAAACTTAAGTAGGAGTTAAGTTGCAGACCATTCCTCAAGAGGTTGAGGAAGGAAAGCTAGGGATTGAGTTAAAAGGTGGGGTAGTACCTGGAGTTTTGTTCTACCTTTTGGTTTATGGGTCCTTGTAACCCAAGCATCCAAATTTCACACACTTGGTCTTGTGTAATTAATCACCTTAATTCCTTTCTTAAAAGAAATTTAGTTCTCTTAGTTTTGACTTAGGAGAGGCTTGAAAACACAATTTGATTGGAAGAGTTCCTGTTGTAGGAGAGGTGGAGTATATACTTACCTTGAGGATGCGATGATAACATATTACCTCATCGGCGCTTGTCTCTTAGGATATCCATCCTACTGGGGGCATGTAAGCGCATTGTGCGGTTCAGGTACCATGGGCGGCTCTATCTTGAAGTGCCGATTGCCACAGGCCTAAATTCACTTAAGAAATCCATGGGCGATACTATCTCGAAGTGTCGATTGCCAGGAGTTCTTGGGGTCGCTATGGGCGGTGCTATCTTGAAGCATCGAAAACTAGGCACCCTTCGAGGTACGGCGATGGGGACAATGAATCCGACACAGATCGTGTTGATAGCTGATCCGAGGTTAGACTTAGAGGAATAAAAAAAAAAAAAAAATATATATATATATATATATAAAGAAAAAATCATTTTTCCTTTAACTTAAATAAATCAGACCAATGCACATGCACGGATGCTTTAATATCAGGGATCAATAAACCTTAGGGTAAAGTTAGAAATCAGGGAAACTTGTCCTGCAACTCATCTTTAGTCGACCTAGTTTGTAACTTAACAACTACTTGGGAACCTTAGGTCTAAAGTTTGAACTTAATATGTTTGTAAAGGAAGACCGATTGGGTTGGCTAGTCTACTTGAAGTGCTAGGTTTTGCTTGATTTTGCTAGGGACTTGCAAAAACTAGTCATGGGGGTATTTGATTAGCCCATATTCGTGGGCTATTTAAGTATCTAAATGTCTATACATTAAATTAATTTTAACATTTAGGTAGCATACATTAGGATGTAAATAAATTAATTCATATTTTTAGCTTAAGTACATAATTCATGCATTTAGAATTAACCTAGTGTTGCATACATTAAATTAGTTAATTATTTAGATGCACTATTTTAATTAACATAGAAGTTAAGGTGTTATGTATAAATAACCCTAATTACTTTATTATTTTATTCTTTTTCTCCTTGCACAGGTAACTCCTTTGTCTACGCCTCCTCCTCCTGCGCATCGCATTCATGCTACGGCATTTTGAATTTGAAATCAGTGTGGCCGTGGCTACAAAAGGAGAAGGGAGAGCTGCCGTTGAGAGTAGGCCACCATCCCCGACCCACCACCGTGTAGAGCTTTGAGCTTCTCCATTCCACCACCACCGGCCTCCTACCACGAGCACAAGTCCATGCCACTGCAGGCAAGTAAGGTGACAGATTGCTGCGCCACCATTTGGCTTGTGCAGATTTCTGTGAGCACCTCAACGTGCACTACCACCCTCACTGTCGTCACCAGCAACCAACACTGCAACCATGTACCTTCATCTTTCCAGTCGGTTAACACTACCCCCTCCATTTTCTTCCTCTTACGTTACCTGTTTCCCTTCCACCAAAAAGAAACCAACATCACCTCCAATGCCAACAATCCACCAGCCATCATCCTCTCCTTTCACTGTGCCTCCTCCACGCCTCTCCGTGTGCATAGCGAGCAGCCCTGGCCTTCGCCCCCAATGCACACGCCTGCGCTACACCTCCAGCCCACGCGTGCAGCCACTGTGCACAGTAGATTCCCCACGAGTCCACGCAATCTGCAGCGAGCGGGTTGCAACATGCAGCCAGCAGTAGCAGCTGCATCCTTCAGCGCCTCCCTGCATGTGGCCTGCAGCGCGCAGCAACAGCAGCTGCGGTCGAGCTTAGTAGCACCCGCACGTGCCTGTATGGCCTGTGCGTGTCCTCGCGCGTCCACCGCCTCCATTCGTGTGAAGTCCTTCAGCGCACATGCCTCCTCTCAGTCTCCAGCAGCAGTAGAGAGTTGCAACCACCACCGACCACCGCCGCTCCTTTCCTCGCCACCGCCGCCTCCGACCACCGTTGGCCGCAAGACCACCACCATCGAATAACACTCGGTTCACTCAACCTCTAGTGAGCTTCTTGCCTTCAATCGCGGTCTCCTCGCGCATGGACAAGGGGAAGAATTTCCCCTGTTTTCCTATAATAAAGCTCCTATTAATATTTACATTTAGTGCCATTGTGAACTTTTATTATTATTTTATTAAGCTTCATTGCAAAATATATCCTTTAGTTGTGCAAAATTGCTATTTTAGCATTAGCACTTATTGTTTACCTAATCTGAAAGTAATTTTGATTCGGTTTCTTGACTAAATTAATAGTGAACATCGATTTTTAACCCTTGTGAGTTTAAACAGGCCATTGCCTCCCTGTGGACACGACCTGCTCCTAATTGAGTGGTTATATTAATTGTTGATTAGTCGATTTTTCCACCACATAGAACTACAAACGACGCGTCATTTTATGTGACAAATGACTTCAAAAGCGAAGAATCGACTCATCAGCACTCAAGACCCCATTCATGGAGGAGCGGGAGAGATGGATCTGGTCAGGGGCAGTTGCGACTACAAGGGAGAGGAGGAGGTAGCTGTGCTCGAGGAGGCCACCACCCCTTTCCTCACTGTGCAGAGAACCTCGTTTCTCATCCGCTCCTCACCACTGGCCTCAATTGTAGTAGCACGACTCCACCACCGTGGGTGTGTGGTGTGACAGCTTGATGAGAACTTCGTCATAAACCCTAAACTAGCACCATCTAACCCAGATTTGCAAGAAAAAGCTCCTACATAACTATAGAAAGGCTTGACTCAGAGAAATTCTGAGTTTGTGAAGAAAATAGGAACTAAGGGGTAAAAATGCAATTTCACCAACTCAATCTGAAAACAAGGTAACTCAGGGTCCAAACATAGGTCAAACTAACTTAATAAGAAGAAAAGTGAGATAAGTTGATCCAATAAGGGCTACAGCAACTCCAAGGAATTAAATGACATCCTGTAACCCTAAAAATAAACTCACTTCAATTCATGAGGTTCGAGGCAAATAAAAAATTGAATAAACCCTCTAAAATTCATAGAAAAATAATCTCTAGGGTTTAGAACCTTCAATTTGGCCTTAGGAACCCATTTTCGCCTACATTGAGAACCATGTCCAATTAATGACTTAATTTGGGTTTTTACGTAAATTGATCAGTCAAACAAGGTCTGTTATAGAAATAAAATTCACCATTAGAATCCATAGGTCCTAGTTAGTCATGTATAAAAACTTGAGCCTAAGAAGAGACCTTCTTGACCAACTTTACATTTTGGCCCTCATCTATTACTTTTTGACCCTCAACTTTTGAAACCCTCGCATTTTGGTGCCTAAGTCTTCTTCATTCTTTGCATTTGGGTCCTCCCTGCAAAACCTTGAGCAGCGCCATGCTCTGGCGACTTTGCGCGCAGCATGGCGCCGCGTAGGGTGAGGGAGACCCTCTGCCAAGACAACTGGGGGTTCCCTGCGACGTTTGCTGTCGCAGGGACACCACCATGGTCTCTGCGGCTGCCCATACCTCCCGTGCGAACGCACGGAGGGTATGGACCTCCATCTCCGGCCGTCCTCCGGCGAGGGAGGCACGTCGCCTCCCTCCGCCCTCCTCTCTGATTTCACCTCTATAAAAGTCGCCCCCGTCTGCCGAACTCAGCAGCTCGGTTCTGACGGAGAATCACCCGCAGCTTTCCTCTCTTCCCACTCCGGCAGAAGCCCTCCAGCTCCGGTGGTTCCTCCTCCTCCTCCTCGTCGCTCTACCGCAATACCAGCAGCAGAGCTGCCTTCGCCCGCTCTTCCCACGTCGCGCCGTACCCAGCACGCGCTCTCCCGCTCTCTCCTCGCCGCCGCCCCCTCGCTCTGGGCACCTTCTTCTCCGGCGACAGTCGATACGACTGCCGCCCTGCTCCGTCCCCCTTCCGCCCGTCCAAGTAGGTACAGTTGTCTCCCTTCCTCCCCTCTTTCTTTTCCCTACATCAATTTGTTCAACTACCCTTCGACCGCGCTTGATCACCCTCACCTTCTCCATCTCCGGCCAACCTCTGGTGAATTGTCCCCATCATTCCACCACTCCACACGACTCGCCGACCGACCCAAAACCTCCGCCTCTTCATGCTGAACCACTTCCGCCCCTTCATTTCCTGCCATTCGCTACCTAAAGACCCCCCGAACAAACCCATTCCCCCGGCCACAGTCCGACCTAGGGCAGTCCCTACACTCCGCCCCACGCCTCGCCACCACCCGCACAAGCTTCGTCGCACTCTGGCGAAGGTCCCTGCACCTTCTGACTAGGCCGAGAGGCCATATTTCTGTGAACAGGTCACCCGTCCTCCGCCGCCATTGCTGAGCAGGTGGAGCTTCTTCCGCCTGCAGCTACAGCTTCGCTCTCGCCCAGGCTTGCGCTCTAGGACGCACGGTTCGCCCCCACGCAACTGCCCAGGCCTGCAGCTGGGGTGAAAGCCTTGCAGCAGCCGCTATTGCCTGCAGCTTTCTCAGCTGCAGGCGCCAAATTGGGGTGGGACATTTAGTCCCACCTCGGTAGATTCTGAAGCTGCGCACCTACATAAATTGTAAAAGTGCTGTAGGCTTATTGCCTCAGTTACACGGGGTGAGGTCCCTCTCACCCGCTTACCCGACCTCATCCGCGACCACCCCTCGTGGACCTAGCCCGACCCGTATACCCGACCTGCACTCCTCGCCCACCACCGCAAGCCGGTGGGCCTGGACCCGGGTGCAACCCGTATCCGAATACCCAGCGGCTTTGGGAGAGCTATCCTATGAGCGAAATCTGAGAGAGAGAGACGCGGGGGAGGGTAGGATTAGGTTTTGCCCTGACCAAGCTGTGTGAGTGTGCAGGCAGAGAAGAAGAGAAAGAAGGAAGAAGCAGCCGGAGCCGTGGCTGCTTGAAGCAAAGCAGAAGAAGAAGGACTGCGAGAAGAAGAAGAAGAAGAAAGAAAGAAGAAAGGAGGACGCATTGTAGCAGAGGCTACTTAAGTCGTCTGATTGAAAAATCAGACGACAGAAGATGGAAAGGCACCACAAAGAAGAAAGAAAAAGAACAGAAGGAAGAAGACAAAGAGCTGAAGGAGAAAGAAGAGAGAAGCAGAACAAGAAGAGAAAGAAGAAAAAGAAAAGGAACAAGAGAACAGAAGAGAAACAAGAAGAAGAAAGAAGACCAAAGAACTGAAGAGAAGAGAAGTGAAGAGAAGAAGAAAAAGCTAACAAGACAAATCTCTCTCTCTCTCTCTCATTTTTGTAAGAGAAACATTGTACTTCTAGAATACAGTTTGCTCCTTGAGTTCGACCTTGGGAAAACTTTTATTTCCGAGTAACAAATTGTATTAAACTGGTAACCGTTTCTCTGTACTGTACTACGATGAAATATTAGAACAAGAGACGAGAGGCGACCAGTTTTTGACGCCGTTGCCGGGGAGCAACGGCTATTCTAGAAGTTATAAAAGTTCTATTCATAAGTTTCTAATAAACTCTGTCTCTCTTTGGTGCAGGTACAGGAAGAAAGAAAGATGCAGCCGCACCACAGCCACTCCAAGGAAAGGTAACTTCCTATTAAACCCTAAAATTTAAAGAGGAAAAACAAAAAAATAATAGTTATAACCTGTCTTTCATACATAGTAATAGCTGCATGTTCTCAGAACCACTATTCCTGCACACAATTTTAAAGTTAATTAAGGGCTAACACCTCCCTGCCTGAGCCCTAATTACCCAAACAAGGAGTTAAATGGACCATATAGAGCCAACATAAGGTCAATCATTAGGATTTCGGAGACACACCCCTTAATCAAGAATTGAAGAAATCCAAAAGAGGTGTGCCCAAGCCATTGATTGAAAATAATTAATAAGGAAAATCCTAAACAATTGGCTCTCTCTAAACACTTGAATCCTAAAAAAACAAGGCCTAAATTCTCAAGGGAACCACTGGGTGAAGTTGACCCCTAGGGTCAGCCAACCTTCAAATTAGACCACCTTGTTCACAAAAACACCTAAGAGTTCAAATGAAACCTTAAGCACCTTGATCTTAAAGTAAAAGAGGTAGACTTAAGAGGTCAAGATCCCAATTCTGGTCTACCTGGAACCGCAGTGACAAGAGAGGTCGGGTGGGGGAAACCCTGTAACCTGTGGGGATGCTTTACCGTGTTGGGGTCTTCGCGGGACTCACCCTCTCTGGCTGCCCAGGTAATTCTTAGGTGGACGATCTTTCTGATCAAGGGGTCCATCTGCCCCGCACCTCTATAGTCACCCAACACATTTTTGGGTGTCTTGATTGGGTCCAGCACCTTCTAAACTCCTCTATTCCAACAGTGCATGAACGGTAGGAGATCCTTAAGACCACCCTTAAGATCTCCTTTAGGAATTCACTCTCGTCAAGGCCAAGCCTCGACGCCCGTGTTTGAGCAGCAACCCTACCCCATCATTCTCTCATCTGATTCTGAACCAAGCTCTTCTTCTTCCCCCATCATGGCTCAGCCAGTTGAGGAAGAAAACAATCTGGAGCACCAGCTCCAGTGACTCAACGACCTCTTCCAAAACTTTGTGCACCCACTGCAGCGTCCTATGATGCGGGACCATTATAATCCTGCTGCGGTGGCCATTGAGCCTCGAGTCAGAATCCCGACTGGAGGACCTGATTTCGAATTGAAGCCCAACATGATTCATGCTATACCTAAATTCCATGGGCTTAATTCCGAAGATCCCTTCTAGCACATCAAGCAGCTAAAACATCTGGCCTAAACTTTTGGGTCAGATGTGCAAAATTGGGATATTCTTCTCATGAAGATGTTCTCCTTTTCTCTTATGGACAAGGCCGCTCATTGGTATCAAACTCAGACCCGGCCGATCAACACTTGGGAAGAACTTCAGTCCGAGTTTTTGAAAAAGTTCTTTCCCATTGGTCGGACCAACGCCTTGCGCCATTAGATTACTCATTTCACTCAACAAACAGGGGAACCTCTCCATGAGGCATGGGATCGTTTTCAAGATCTCATGAGAAAGTGCCCCCATCACGGAGTTCCTAAATGGGAATAGGTCCAATCTTTTTACCAGGGACTCCGTGAGGACATCCGTCTTTTCGTCAATGCAACCTGTGGAGGAAATATCATGGGTCAACATGAGGACACCGTGTGGGAGATTCTCGAAAACATGTGCGAGAACTCCATCAACAATGACTCCATGGGATTATTCGATAGGACGAATACCCGTGCATCGACGAATCTTAGGGGAGCACATGAGACGCAGGGCCTGTCCGCATCAGTCGACTTGGAATTAATGGCCAGTCGATTGGACAAGGTCTCGATCATTGAAAAGAAGGTGGATGAGCTGACTCAGCACCTGCAGCAAGCCACCTCTGCGCATAACCCCTTTGCACAGCCTCCCTCCACAAGGGAAACTGTGCAAAACATTCTCCATCGATCTTCTCCTAGGATGGATCCATATCCACCATCTGATTCTTTGACCGGAGGTCCATCCAATCCTTTCTATACCAGCCTAGGGAATTCCATCCCCTCTTTCTCTGACTCTCTGGAGGTTCCTTAGACCTGCGAGAACCTCAACGCCATCCAGAATGACCCGTTCTCCAACACCTATAACCCTGGGTGGAGAAACCATCCCAACTTTCAGTGGACGGGAAACTCCTAAACCCAAAGACCACCCTTTCAGCCCCACCCACAACCCCCTCGTCCTTACCTGCCGCCTCAGCCTCGGCCCAACCCTACTTATCCATCAGGGCCAAATCCGGATCAAATGTCCCTTATCCTTCAGACTTTGGCTGACATTCAGAGAACGAATGCGGCTATTCAAAAGCAACACAAGGATGAACTTACAGAGGTCCGAAACCAATTGACCCAGTTGGAAAACTCTCGCCAGCTAGGCACTCTTCCTTCCCAACCTCTTCCTAATCCAAATAACGTGCCAACCCAGCGGCGCGTTATGAACCTAAACCCGGGCCAAGCCCATATGATTTATCAGGCCCCCTCTATTCCTTCATCCGACGGGATAGAGGCTTCCACTTCTTTTGCAGGTTACCAGCAGCAACCTATCTTACCCAATCCCAACCAAAACCAGGCCGGACATAATTCTGTAACAACCTGTAGTGGTAAGGAAACCCAAGACCCACCTCATCCAAACCACTCCAAGCCTGGTAGTGATCCCAAGCCTAGGACAGTAATCCAGGACGTTCCTACCCCTATCCCAGATCCAAGACCTGGACCTATCCTAGAAGAACCAACCAAGATCCCGTTTCCCGAGGCTTTGACCAAGGGAAAGAAGACCACCAAGCCCGTGGCACCTGAGGAGGACCTGGTCAAGCTCTTTGAGCAGGTCCACATAAACATCCCCTTGATGGATGCAATCCGCCATGTACCGGCTTACGCACGATTCTTAAAGAATGTGTGTACACCCCAGCATAAGCCGCGAACCAAGGGTGGGAGTCCAATTGTTCTGTCAGAGCAAGCCAGCTCTGTAATCCTAAGTAGACTCCCACCCAAGGCAAATGATCCTGGTACTCCCCTGATTTCCTGCAACATAGGTGATATCCAATTTGATAGAGCCTTGCTAGACTTGGGTGCATCCATAAATTTGATACCCACATCCTTACTCAACTATCTTAAAGAATCTGAGCTAAAACCAACCGAGGTGACATTACAATTAGCAATCGATCTATAAAGTCACCAAAAGGGATTCTCGAGGATGTTATCGTAAGGATACGTGATTTGTACTTTCCTGTAGACTTCATAGTCTTAGACATGGACGTACCTGAAAACCCTAGGGATACACCAATCATTTTAGGGAGACCTTTCTTGGCTACTGCTAGAGCCAACATTAGCTGTGAGGAGGGCCAAATAGAGCTCAAATTTGGGAATCAAACCTTGAAAATTGATATATTTATGGCCCAACAAGGAATCAATTGCAGTGTCATCGAACAGATTTGTGACATTAGGGCTTTGGTTGATGAAGCACACTTCCAGAATGACCTGCTTATACCTCATCAACCACAGAAAGATCTTGACCCGCAAACAGAGGAGTCGAATCCAAATATAAACAACCTAGTAACTCCTACCCTTGAACCTCACGTCTATACTGAACCACCCGCCGCTGCTGATAACCCTATCCTCGAGTTGAAGCCTCTTCCTGCTCACTTGAAATACATCTTTTTGGGTTCTAATCAGACCCTCCCTGTGATTATCAATTCCAACCTCAATCCCGAATAGGAATCCCGTCTGATTACTGTCCTTCAGCAACATCGCAGAGCCATCGGATGGACTCTCGATGATTTGACTGGAATAAGTCCCTCTTATTGTACTCATCATATCTATTCAGAAGAGGGCGCACGACCTTCTCGTGAAATGCAGAGACGTTTGAACCCTAATCTGAAGGAGGTCGTGAAAAAGGAGATCATCAAGTGGTTAGATGCCGGAATCATCTACCCGATCTCTGATAGTCGTTGGGTGAGCCCAATTCGGGTTGTGCCTAAGAAGGCAGGACTCACCACCATAACGACTGAGACCGGAGAAATCATTCCTACCAGATTAGCCAATGCGTGGAGAGTCTGTATAGATTACCGCCGACTCAATTCCTCTACGAAGAAGGATCATTTCCCACTACCTTTCATTGATCAAATTCTCGAGAAACTAGCGGGAAATAGGTTCTTCTGCTTTCTTGACGGGTACTCCGGTTATAACCAGGTGGCAATCCATCCTGAGGACCAAGAAAAGACCACGTTCACCTGCCCCTTCGGAACATATGCTTTCCGAAGGATGCCTTTCGGTCTTTGCAATGCACCCGCTACCTTTCAGCGGTGCATGCTTGCCATATTCTCAGATATGGTAGGTGATTTTCTGGAAGTCTTCATGGATGACTTTTCAGTTTTTGGAGAATCATTTGACGATTGCCTCCAACGCTTGGTCCAAATACTCAGGCGATGCATCGAGGTGAATTTGGTTCTTTCCTGGGAAAAGAGCCATTTCATGGTGCTTGAGGGAATTGTCCTGGGACACTTAATTTCAGAAAAAGGCATCTAAGTGGATCGAGCTAAGGTTGATCTGATCTCTCGCCTTCCTATGCCTAGCTCGATCAGGGACATCCGTTATTTTCTGGGGCACGTCGATTTTTACCGTCGTTTCATTCTGGATTTCTCAAAAATCGTGCCCCCCTTGACTTCTCTTCTCTTTAAGGATGTACCCTTTGAAATCTCCAAGGAATGCACACTAGCCTTTGAAAACCTGCGTGACCGAGTCACCCAGGCACCTATCCTACAATCCCCTGACTGGTCTCAACCCTTTGAGATCATGTGTGATGCATCTGATTTCGCTGTAGGAGCGGTCCTGGGGCAGAAAGCTGATGGGAAACCTGTGGTCATCTACTACGCTAGCAAGACACTTGACGAGGCTCAGCGTAACTATGCGGTTACGGAGAAAGAGTTGCTAGCCATAGTATTTGCCCTTGAAAAGTTTCGATCATATCTCCTGGGTTCCCATGTCATCATCTACTCGGATCACACGGCTATAAGGCATCTCCTTGCCAAGAAGGATGCGAAGCCCCGACTACTTCGTTGGATCTTGCTGTTGCAAGAATTCAATCTTGAGATTCGCGACAAGGCGGGAAGGCAGGATGTGGTAGCCGATCATCTGTCCCGTCTTCCTTCTGAGGTTATCAACCCTTCCGGATCCATCACGGAGCATTTTCCTGTTGAGCACCTGTCGACTATCGGTACTAGACTTCCATGGTTTGCTGATATAGTAAACTACTTGGCATCTCATCAGACCCCGTCTGATTGACCAAAGGCCAAGAAAGACAAATTGCATTCTGATACCAAGTATTACATCTGGGAAGATCCGTACCTTTTCCGCATAGGAGCTGATCAAATCATCCGGAGATGTGTCCCGGAGGAGGAATTCAACAATATCCTCTCTTTCTGCCATGACCAAGCATGCGGTGGCCATTTCTCTGGGCATAAAACCGCATCAAAAGTCCTCCAGTGTGGCTTCTACTGGCCTACACTATTCAAAGACGCATACAGTCATTGCAAGGCATGCAGCCGTTGCCAGACTTTGGGTAACATGAGCCATCGTGACATGATGCCTTTGCAGCCGATTCTCATATGCGAAATCTTTGATGTTTGGGGGATTGATTTTATGGGCCCCTTTCCTATTTCGGATGATTTCGAGTACATTTTTCTTATTGTGGACTACGTGTCCAAATGGATTGAAGCCATACCGACCCGAACCTGTGATCACAAAATTGTTCTCAAATTCATTCATCAAAACATTTTCTCAAGGTTCGGAATTCCCCGTGCTATAATCTCTGATGGGGGGACCCATTTTACAAACGCTCAGTTTAGGTCACTGATGAGCAAATATGGGGTGTCTCACCAAATCTCTACTCCTTACCACCCCTAAACTAATGATCTAGCTGAGCTGTCAAATCGGGAGATTAAGAAGATCCTGCAGGTCACTGTTCGGCCTGACAGGAAGGACTGGTCATCCTGACTTCCGGAAGCATTGTGGGCCTATAGGATCGCCCACAAAACCCAATTAGGCATGTCTCCCTTTAGACTGGTGTATGGAAAGGCGTGTCACCTTCCCATAGAACTGGAACATAAAGCCTATTGGGTAGTACAGAACTGTAATCTAGATCTTTCGAAGGCTGGCACCCATAGAAAACTCCAAATCAGCGAGATCGATGAATTACCCCTAGACGCGTATGAGAACTCGCGAATCTACAAGGAGCGGGTTAAAGCCTTCCATGACAAACATATCCCGAGAAAGATCTTTCATCCTGGTCAGAAGGTCCTTCTCTTTGATGCCCGACTCAAACTTTTCCCTGGAAAGTTGCGATCCAAGTGGGTCAGACCATATTTAGTCTGACAGGTTTTTGGTAATGGAGCTATCGAAATCAGTCCGCTCAGCCATGATTCCGAACCTTTCATCATGAACGGTCAGAGACTCAAGCCGTTCATTGATGTGACTTCTACTGATTTGGCTGAATCATCTCTTATCCTCCATTCCCCTTGAGCTTATTGTGCCCAGCCGATGGCGTAGAACTCAGCGCTTAACGGGAGGCAGCCCATCATTTTCTGAAAATCTAAAACCCTTTTCACACTTTTGTGCACTTAAAGTTCACCCTTATAGACAGTCGACTCCACCTCAGATGCTTGCATCTGAGATTAGAAATCGTCCGCAGAATTCATCCCGACCCATTCACTCATTAAAACATCTGTCTTAAGGAATGAACTAAGTAAATAAAAACCCCCTAAGTCACAATGAGGACATTGCAAACCTTAGGCATGGGGGGGTATAAAAGTGCAAAACTGGTAAAAAAAAAAAGGTTTTAAAATAAAAAATTCACATATGCCAAAAACACCATAAAAATTAAAATTTTTTTTTCAAAAAAAAAAAAAGAGAATAAGAGGAGAAAGGAAATTTTTTGGGAGAAGGAAAAGAAACAAAAAGGAGCATAAATTGAAGAAACGAGTGATAGTCATTAGTAAGAAACTAAGGAATTGACCTAAGTTCTAGACCTTATTCAAGAAAAGAAATGAAAAGTGCATGGTGAGATTAGAAAGAATGCAAACTTTAGGCATTCTTGGATAGACTCTTAGTACCCATTAAGATCTAGACAGTCCTGAAGAGGTTGAGGAAAATGAAAAGCTTAAGTATTAGGTCCAAGGCTTGGGGAGTATTTGACCTCATTAACTAACTTCTGATTTACGGGACTCAGTAACCTAAGCACCCCAACCCCACACACAGCCTGGTTCAGTAAGCGTAAAAATTAAAATCACGCAGAAGCGTCACAAAATTCTGAAAAATACACCTAGAATAGGAGCGGCCGATCAACACAAGTTGATTTGGATAAGTTCCCAGTGTGGAGAGGTGGGAAATCCCCTCGAAGATGCGTAACAAAATATCATCTCCTCGGTGCTTGTCTCTTAGGATATTTACATATCCTACTGGGGCATGTAAGCACTCTGCTGGTTCAGATTCCATGGATGGCATTATCACGAAGTGTCAATTGCCAGGGTCTGGATTCGGCCACGGAACACCATGGATGGGATTATCTCGAAATCTTAATAGCCAGGGTTCTGGGGGTTTCCATGGGCGGTGCTATCTCGAAGCATCGATTGCCAGGAACCTTTGAGGATTGATGATGGGAGCAAGGAATCTGATACAGACCGTGTTGAAAAGCCAATCCTAGGCTAGAAATAAAAAGAAAAAGAGAGAGAAAAACTCTCCAAGTAGAAAAACTTTCTATCCCTCTCTCTTACAAAACGCACTACGAACTGAACCAGGGCTACAATCATTTCAAGCACGGGTGCTTTGACCACAAAGTCCAATAGACCTTAGGTTAGTTCTTGTGTGCCTTAAAAACCTTTGCCAAAGACTGAGGCTGAGGCTAGATAGATCTGGATCTTGATTGGTACTAGAGTACCTTTTAGGCCTATGGTCAGCCTTCTGACCTAATCTAAGTTCAAATGAGAAAGCACTTATCTAAAGTTGTTAAAAACATCATGGCCTAGACCAAAGGTTAAAACCTTAGGTTTTTGCTAAGGGACTAGCAAAAGCTAGGCATGGGGGTATGATGAGAACCTCGTCATAAACCCTAAACTAGCACCATCTAACCCAGATTTGCAAGAAAAATCTCCTACATAACTATAGAAAGGCTTGACTCAGAGAAATTCTGAGTTTGTGAAGAAAATAGGAACTAAGGGGTAAAAATGTAATTTCACCAACTCAATCTGAAAACAGGGTAACTCAGGGTCCAAACATAGGTCAAACTAACCTAATAAGAAGAAAAGTGGGATGAGTTGATCCAATAAGAGCTACAGCAACTCCAAGGAATTAAATGACATCCTGTAACCCTAAAAATAAACCCACTTCAGTTCACGAGGTTCGAGGAAAATAAAAAATTGACTAAACCCTCTAAAATTCATATAAAAATAATCTCTAAGGTTTAGAACCTTCAATTTGGCCTTAGGAACCCATTTTGGCCTACATTGAGAACCATGCCCAATTAATGACTTAATTTGGGTTTTTACGTAAATTAACCTGTCAAACAAGGTCTATTCTAGAAATAAAATTCACCATTAGAATCCTTAGGTCCTAGTTAGTCATGCATAAAAACTTGAGCCTAAGAAGAGACCTTCTTGACCAACTTTACATTTTGGCCCTCATCTATTACTTTTTGACCCTCAACTTTGGAAATCGTCACATTTTGGCCCCTAAGTCTTCTTCATTCTTTGCATTTAGGTCCTCCCTGCAAAACCCTGAGCAGCGCCATGCTCTGGCGACTTTGAGCGGAGCATGGTGCCGCGCAGGGTGAGGGAGACCCTCTGCTAAGACAACCGGGGGTTCCCTGCGACGTCTGCTGTCACAGGGACACCTCCATGGTCTTTGCGGCTGCCCATACCTCCCATGCGAACGTACGGAAGGTATGGGCCTCCATCTCCGGCCGTCCTCCGGCGAGGGAGGCACGTCGCCTCCCTCCGCCCTCCTCTCTGATTTCACCTCTATAAAAGCCGCCCTCGTCTGCCGAACTCAGCAGCTCGGTTCTGACGGAGAATCACGCACAGCTTTCCTCTCTTCCCACTCCGGCTGAAGCCCTCCAGCCCTGGAGGTTCCTCCTCCTCTTCCTCGTCGCTCTGCCGCAATACCAGCAGCAGAGCTGCCTTCGCCCGCTCTTCCCGCGTCGCGCCGTACCCAGCGCGAGCTCTCCCGCTCTCTCCTCGTCGCCGCCCCCTCTCTCTGGGCACCTTCTTCTCCGGCGATAGTCGATACGACTGCCGCCCTGCTCCGTCCCCCTTCCGTCCCTCCAAGTAGGTACAGTTGTCTCCCTTCTTCCCCTCTTTCTTTTCCCTACTTCAATTTGTTCAACTACCCTTCGACCACGCCTGATCACCCTCACCTTCTCCATCTCCGGCCAACCTCCAGCGAATCGCCCCCATCATTCCACCACTCCACACGACTCACCGACCCACCCAAAACCTCCGCCTCTTCACCTGAACCACTTCCGCCCCTTCATTTCCTGCCATTCGCTACCTAAAGACCCCCTGAACAAACCCATTCCCCCGGCCACAGTCCAACCTAGGGCAGCCCCTACACTCTGCCCCACGCCTCGCCACCACCCGCACGAGCTTCTTCGCACTCTGGCGAAGCTCCCTGCACCTTCTGATTAGGCCGAGAGGCCGTATTTCTGTTAACCGGTCACCCGTCCTCCACCGCCATTGCTGAGCAGGTGGAGCTTCTTCCGCCTGCAGCTGTAGCTTCGCTCTCGCCTAGGCTTGCGCTCCAGGATGCGTGGTTCGCCCCCACGCAGCTGCCCAGGCCTGTAGCTGGGGTGAAAGCCTCGCAGCAGCTGCGATTGCCTGCAGCTTTCTAAGCTGCAGGCGCCAAATTGGGGTGGGACATTTAGTCCCACCTCGGTAAATTCTAAAGTCGCGCACCTACATAAATTGTAAAAGTGTTGTAGGCTTATTGCCTCAGTTACACGGGGTGAGGTCCCTCTCACCCGCTTACCCGGCTTCGTCCGCGACCACCCCCCGTGGACCTGGCCCGACCCGTATACCCGACCTGCACTCCTCACCCACCACCGCACGGCGGTGGGCCTGGACCCGGGCGCGACCCGTATCCGAATACCCGGCGGCTCTGGGAGAGCTATCCTACGAGCGAAATCTGAGAGAGAGAGACGCAGGGGAGGGTAGGATTAGGTTTTGCCCTGACCAAGCTGTGTGAGTGTGCAGGCAGAGAAGAATAGAAAGAAGGAAGAAGTAGCCAGAGCCGTGGCTGCTTGAAGCACAGTAGAAGAAGAAGGACTGCGAGAGGAAGAAGAAGAAGAAAGAAAGAAGAAAGGAGGACGCACTGTAGCAGAGGCTACTTAAGTTGTCTGATTGAAAAATCAGACGACGCTCTGCAGAGAAGAAGAAGGAAAGGCACCGCAAAGAAGAAAGAAAAAGAATAGAAGGAAGAAGTCAAAGAGATGAAGGAGAAAGAAGAGAGAAGCAGAACAAGAAGATAAAGAAGAAAAAGAAAAGGAACAAGAGAACATAAGAGAAACAAGAAGAAGAAAGAAGACCAAAGAACTGAAGAGAAGAGAAGAGAAGAGAAGAAGAAAAAGCCAACAAGACAAATCTCTCTCTCTCTCTCTCATTTTTGTAATAGAAATATTGTACTTCTAGAATACAGTTTGCTCCCTGAGTTCGACCTCGGGAAAACTTTTATTTCTGACCAACAAATTGTATTAAATTGGTAACCGTTTCTCTATACTGTACTATGACGAAATATTAGAACAAGAGACGAGCGGCGACCACAGCCCACACCGCCAAGAGTCCCCACATTACCATGCTTCATCTTCCCTTCCACGCGCAGCTCCCAGCTGCTGCATGCACCTCGCCAGCTCCCCACCCATGCACCTTCTGCAGCATGCACCTCGCGTGCACCGGTGCTCCACTAGCCCACGCGTGCCCCTGCCACACACCTGCAGTAGCCGCCTGCCCCTCTACGTGCGTACACATCCCCCGCACCTCAACCCTTGCCGCACACACCACGCACAGCTGCACGCCCTCCTGCACCATTCCCGTACTCACTGTTGCTGCGTGTGCACATTTGCCCGCAGCAACCATCGCGCGCTCCTCACAACCACAGCTGCGTGCCCAGCGGTAGCAACCAACCCTCACCTACCAGCAGTGTGCGCAGATCGTGTGCTACTCCGACCGGCGTCGCCGCCCATGCACATGCCCAGCTTCTTCTTCTTCTTCTTCTCTGCCAACCGAAGGTACCCAAGCCACCAAAAACATAGCCATCAAATCCGGCCACAAAACTTCACGTCGGGAACTCCATCGGACTCGCCTCGACTCCCCGAGCACAACCACGCTTCCGACCGCACCAATCGACTACTCGACAGCCTGTCGAAGAACCTCACCGTCGGCAGCTTCTTCCATTCCGGCCGGTGACCACCGAGGGTCGTTCGGA
This sequence comes from Thalassia testudinum, assembly GCA_037157565.1. Taxonomy (NCBI): domain Eukaryota; kingdom Viridiplantae; phylum Streptophyta; class Magnoliopsida; order Alismatales; family Hydrocharitaceae; genus Thalassia; species Thalassia testudinum. Next base: position 144,704,065 of record JAZHRO010000036.1, read on the forward strand.
GCACCACCACCACCAACGAAAAGCTCTCGTCGCACTTATCCTACTCCGAGCTTCCTGCGGCCCGCCATCGCCTCCTCTTTGCACACGCACAAAGGAAGCAAATCCTCTATTTTTGGGTTAATTAATATTTACATTTGAATGCCATTGCCAAATTCTCATTTTTGATTTTAATATTTGATATATTGAAATTGCAACTTCATGCTCATGCTTTCTCATAGTTGCTTGGCTTTTATTATTCACATCTTTTGACATTGGTTTTGGATTAAGATGTACACAATTTCTCTCTAATACATGTGCAATTGGAAATTACAGAGATTGATCACATATTTATTGAATATTTCAGTGAGGAAAAATTACGCATATAACCTTGTATTCTCAAGTTATTGTGTATCTTGTTTTCATCGCATTTCATGTTTTTTGTACTCGATTGAATGAATACAAGAGAAAAATATTCGTGAATTTATTGCATCATTGTCTCCTTGTGGACATTACTCGCTCTTCTATGAGTGGTTTAATTTTTATTTTAATTATTTTGTTAAGCGATTTTCCACCACTTTGATACTAAAACGAAAAATCATCTTAATCATATTATTCGAAAGCGAAAGCCAACTTACTAAATGATGCTGTTGCTGGGGAGGCAACATATGCAATAATTTCACCTGATTTTTATTTTTGATTATTTCTCGTTATACAGTGATCTAACCATTTGTTATCTTTTCTGTGAGAGGAATCTGTGGAGGTGACAGGCGCATCTGGGAGATGACGTCGACCTTGAGCAATGCCTACACACGGGGAAGATGCAGGAGACCTGGATCCTGCTTCCATAGGGGATTCTCCTTTGTCACAAGTTTCATTCCTATTTTCTCTCCCTTGTAGTAATTGGGGCTGATTTTCGAGAGCCTGTTCCCTTTTCTTTAGATCTAGGTTTTTAATTTATTTTGTTGGTTGTTTATCCTTAATTTGTTTGTGCATAAGTAGCTAAAGAAAAAACACGAGCTACCTGCTAGAAGCTGCCTGCCCTTAGGTCGAATCATTTAGGATTGAATGAGTAGCATCTAGATCTAACTTCTTGTCTTGCATGTTGCATGAAGAATGCTGGAATTAGGTATGCACTTCTAACTTTGGATTTCTACCTGTCATGCAAATGCATTTGGATTAATTTTTAGACCACATAATTTGTCTTGAAGCGATCTAATAAAGTGGTCACATTTAATTTTTGAAAAAGGACTAATTAATGGAGGGACATTTAAAAATCAAGGAATTGATTTTCAGACTTGGCATGTGATTCAAAATTCAAAATCTTTTGCGATGTATGCACACTTATATTTCTTGCACCACAGCGCGCATTTAGACATTCCTAGGTCTTGGAACTACTAGGACAAGAGCCCTCCTACTGTTGGATTCTAAAGTGTTCGAAACTTCAGATCAAAGGTTTTCTAAATCCAAAGAGGGGGATACCCTGTCACGGATTTTTGGGGGTAGTTAAGAAGCACCGCGAAAGCACAGATTCAAAGAAAGGCTTAGGCCTACTTGCATCCCTCGATCTTCCGTCATTGGAGTTTCTCTACCATTTGAGATTTAGGGAAGAACACCTAAGCTCCAACTAGGTCTTTTTAGGCATTTCGAAGGTCGACAGTAGGTGCATAATTGATTGGGCAACTTGCTTTGTCACCTATAATTTGAACTAAAGTCAAAAGCCTAAATTTGTAAAGACTGAACAAGTCCTTTTGAATTATGTTTGTAGTGCATGCTTGGTAGGCGATCTCTTAGGAGACAACTTGTGTTTGATCCTGAACCTGAAAGAATTTTAAGAAGAAACCTTCCAAGGGAAGAAATGGCTGGTCAAAGGAGCCTTAAGGAATATTTCATTCCAACCAATCAAGCTGGCCCTGCACTTCGTAGACCTGGAGGGGACAATCCTTATGAGATCAAAAGCAGTACCATATCCTTGCTGCCCTCCTTTTATGGTACTGCTAGGGAAGACCCTTACAGGCATGTAGAGGAATTCACTGAGGTCTGTTCCATGGTGAAGCTACAGGGCGTTACTGATGACACTCAAATATGGACCCTCTTCCCTTTCTCCCTCAAGGACAAAGCCAAGTATTGGTATCATACCCTTGATGATATTAACACTTGGGATGCCCTGAAGAAGGAGTTTTTGAAGTACTTCCCCATGAGTAAAACAAATCACTTTAGGAGGGAAATTATGAGTTTTGTTTAAAAGGATGAGGAAGCTTTCCATGATGCATGGGATTGCTTTAATGACCTGTTGAGACTTTGCCCACATCACCAGGTGCCTAAGTAGCAACTAGTTGAAAGGTTCTACACCGGACTTAATGATTTGCATAGACAGACTGTGGATGGTGCCTGTGCAGGAACCTTTCTATCTAAGACTGAGGATGAAGCTTGGAACCTTTTTGATATTTTGAGTGAGAATTCCATTCACTTGAATTCTGCATACATGGATAGAAAACACACTCTCATGCAAAGAAAGTTGGAGGCGAATGAGGTAAGGGACACCTAGAATTTAGCATATTAGATTCAATTATTGAATCAAAACATGGAAAGGCTTATGTCGAGCCCGGGCCAATTCATATATAACACCTCCACATCCCAAGCTTCTGAATGCTCCATTTGCCAAGGCAATACACACGCCACTGTGGATTGCCACTTGGCCTCCCAATTCCTTGAGCATGTATAGGCGGATCTGAATGCTGCTTATGGGTTCCATCCTAGACCTCGTAATGACCCTTTTTTCAACAATTATAATGAGGGATGGAGGAACCACCCAAACTTTTCATGGAGACAAGGAAATATCTCAAATTTAGGGAATTATAAACCACAATCCTTTCAAAACCATCAACTGAACCAACCTTAGACCTTTGCCGAACCTAAGACCTCTGAGATGGAAGAATTGAATGATGGTAACTCTGATACCAATTGTAGGATCTAAAGATAGAGGAATATGTATGTATGGCTACGTGCATAAAATCTCAAACACAATGTTAGTAATAACAAAAAGATTTGCACAAAATACAATCACAGAAATTGGCACAATATGTATAGTGGTTCCCCTCCCTTGGGTAATCCACTATCTAAGTCTCCCAGCTTAAGATTTTTAATCCGATTCTCTTAACCCTGAGAGAATCAATTTACTAAACCGAGGTAATTAACGGGTTACCTCAACCCAAGTACAACAACATGCTTGTTACAACCCAACGAGCAACAAGCTCAAATACAAAAGAAGTACATGTGTAAGACAAAAAGAATATTACAACTAGAACCTAAGCCTCTCAACAATAATTAAAAGATGATGCCAATTTGAGAGCCTAGAATGAGCGTGAATCGCTTTGTAGATGCGTGAGAAAAACACGTCGTTGAAGTGTTTGCAAAAGCGTAGAGAGATTGAGAGTAGCAAACTATTCCTTCTCTTGAATGTGTGGTGGAAAAATGTAATGTAGCTCTAGAATTTTTCTTCTCTATTTCTTATCTTTCTTGTATGCAAAGAGTCCTAGGGTCATTTTATAGAGTTTAGGACCTAGGATACTCGTCTACTAGACTTTGGGAATTAATTCCCAACGTTCATATTGTTGGAATTAATTTTCTAGCTGTTCAGTTTTGAGCCAACGGCTAGGTGGTACCGGTACTAGCAGCTCACTACCACCAGTACATGAGTTCTGGTACCGGTACTCATCATGGGTATCGGTACTTGTGACTCCCAGGTTTGGAATTCTTTGGGCACAGTAACCTACCTGTATCGGTACTCATTATGGGTACCGGTACTTGTAAGGTTCAGGCCAGAATTAAGCCTTCAACCTGTGGCCAACATGTACTGGTACTCATGGTTAGTATCAGTACTTGTTGTTCACAGTTTGAGATGAATTCTCAAACCTGTGCCTTGCAAATACCAGTACTGATGAACAATATCGGTACTTACTTACAAGTACCTGTTTTAAGAGTTTTAATTCATTACGTACTTTGAATACGAATGCCATATATATCCTATTTTATCTCTAATTGATTTTTTTGATCTAAGTTAAATTCTCTTGTTAAGAGGCATACATTCTATAAATAAAAATTCTAAACTAAAAAACTAAAGGTCGAAGATGATCTTCTTCACTTCAACTCATCCTTGTCATCTTGCCTCCTCCTTGTCATCATCTTCTCTTCATCATCATGCCTCCATCACTTCCTGTTTGCCTTGATCTTCACCTAAATCCGAAAAGCACTCAATTGCAAACATTAATCCATAATAATTTTGTTAACACCAAAACAAGATGTGGAACAAGGTTCCAACAATCTCCCCTTTTTTGGTGTTGACAAAACTATCTTGCAAATAGATAATTAAAAAATTTAACAATGTCATATGAAGGAAAAATTTTCATTTTAATCCTCCCCCTCAATAAAAGCTCCCCCTAAAAATATTACTATTTGCCCTTTATCTTTCTCCCCCTTTTTGTCAATCACAAAAAAAATGAAAGGGTAAAGAATATCATACCATAAAATTTACCAATAGTAAAATGATGAATGTGGGTACCGAGCTCCGTTAGGACATTGTTCTTGGTCTTCATTCAATCTATAGAAAGGTTGAAGTGTTCCGTTGTGTGCCTTGAACACCCATTGATCTCTTTGATCTATTCCTGCAAAACAAATATTTTTTCTAGGTACCCATTTTCTTTTGGGTCCTTGATGGTTAGTACCTTTCAAATCCTTAGGTTTATAGATCACTTTAGTTTAGATATATAATTCTTAGGATTCTTTACCTTTTGATAAATCCATGCATGTCTAGGTGCATGTGATTTATTTTGTGTGTTCTTCTTATTATTGAACTTGGCTTTTAAATTATTACAAAATTTCATATTCAGCCTAGTTGTTGTTTTTAAATTATTCAAAGTGTCCTCAAAGTGTTCATAAATATCTTCTAATTCTACTATTTTTGCATGTAATTGATTGTTAGTTTCTTTGGACATATCTAATTCTATTTCTAAACAGGATTTCTCTATTTCTAGAGTTCTATAACTATCATGCAAAACCTTATTTTCCTTTTTAATTATCCTAGCCTTATTATATAAATCTTCATATGCTTGTACTAATTCATTAAAGGTGACTTCAGAATCTACCTCATTTTCCGAGTTGTCGTTGTTTGCCATTAAGTAAAGATGTGCAACTTCTGTTTCTTCAGATTCTTCGGAAGACGATTCCGTGTCGAAATCACTATCATCCCAAGTTGCCTTGTATGCCTTTCTTGAAATCTTCTTTTTCTTTCGATCGAGTTCTTTTGTGTCTTTCCTTTTGTCTTCCTTCTCCTTATTCATTGGGCAATCCTTCCACAAGTGGCCCTTCTTCTTGCACTTATAGCAAATAATATTAGTTGAAATTTTATTAACTTTCTTACCTTGTTTCTTGAGAAATTTCTGGAATTTTCTAGTAAGCATCTCCATTTCTTCATCTTTGGATTTCGAGGTTGTTGAGTCCGAATCCTCCTTAATTGCTCTAAAAGCAGTATTCTTTCTTTTGCTAGACATCTTTTCCTCATCGTTCTTCTTCATGTTTTCTAGTTGGACTTCATATGCCATAAGACTACCAACTAGATCATCCAATGGGAGAGTGGAGAGGTCCTTTGCCTCTTGTATGGCTATGGTCTTTGGAGACCAATCACTTGTAAGAGATCTTAAGATCTTCCTTACAAGCTGCTTCTCTTTCAGCTTGACTCCTAGGTTCTTCATAGGGTTAACAATTTCCCCAAACCTCGTATACATATCCTTGATTGTTTCACCTTTCTCCATCCTGAAACACTCATAATTTTCTGTTAGAATAGAGATATGAGTTTCCTTTAACTTGTTTGTACCTTCGTAGGTGACCTCGAGAGTGTTCCAAATTTCGTATGCGGATTCGCATGCCGAAATTCGGTTGAACTCTTCCCTTGACAACGCACAATAAAGTGCGTTCATCGCCTTTGCGTTGCCTTTGATCTTTTTCTTCTGATTTGTTGTCCATGCTACTCCTTCTTGTGGCTCTGGATCTGAGTACTCCCGAATGATGGTCCAAGCCTCCTCATCCATTGCTTTGAGGAAGACTTGCATCCTCCTCTTCTAATACATGTAGTCCGTCTCATCAAAATAGGGAGGACGGGTCGACGATTGTCCTTCCGTGCACCTTGAGGTTGATGCCATTGCGAGCAAGAGTTTTTACTTCTTCTCGCTACCCGCTCTAATACCACTTGATGGTAGCTCTGATACCAATTGTAGGATCTAAAGATAGAGGAATATGTATGTATGGCTACGCGCACAAAATCTCAAACACAATGTTAGTAATAACAAAAAGATTTGCACAAAATACAATCACAGAAATTGGCACAATATGCATAGTGGTTCCCCTCCCTTGGGTACTCCACTACCTAAACCTCCCAGCTTAGGGTTTTTAACCCAATTCTCTCAACCCCGAGAGAATCAATTTACTAAATCGAGGTAATTAACAGGTTACCTCAACCCAAGTACAACAACGGGTTTGTTACAACCCAACTAGCAATAAGCTTAAATACAAAAGAAGTACATGTGTAAGACAAAAAGAATCTTACAACTAGAACCTAAGCCTCTCAACAATAATTAAAAGATGATACCAATTTGAGAGCCTAGAATGAGTGTGAATCGCTTCGTAGATGCATGAGAACAACACGTCGTTGAAGTGTTTGCAAAAGCGTAGAGAGATTGAGAGCAGCAAACTATTCCTTCTCTTGAATATGTGGTGGAAAAATGTAATATAGCTCTAGAATTTTTCTTCCCTATTTCTTATCTTTCTTGTATGCAAACAAAGAGTCCTAGGGTCATTTTATAGAGTTTAGGACCTAGGATACTCATCTACTAGACTTTGGGAATTAATTCCCAATGTTCATATTGTTGGAATTAATTTTCTAGCCATTCAGTTTTGAGCCAACGGCTAGCTGGTACTGGTACTAGCAGCTCACTGCCACCAGTACATGAGTCCTGGTACCGGTACTCATCATGGGTACCGGTACTTGTAAGGTTCAGGCCAGAATTAAGCCTTCAACCTGTGGCCAACATGTACCGGTACTCATGATTAGTATCGGTACTTGTTCATAGTTTGAGACGAATTCTCAAACTTGTGCCTTGCAAATACCAGTCTTTAGGGAGCATGCTCAGGCGGTGACTATTCTGAGGAGTGGGAAAGAAATTTCCAAATCCGATGCTCCTATAGTCTCACCCTCTGAAAAACCATCCACCCTGACTTTCACCCCCACCTGAGAAGACTTGCCCAAATCTCCTCTGCTTGAAATCACCTCACCGGAAGAAGTTGCCCCCGTTACACCCCTTACTCGACATGACAACCCTTCCACCTAGAAATCGAGAGTGCCCTTTCCAGAGCACTTATCCACCTCTGGGCAGACTTTTGCTGGCTCATCTGGAGCCAAAGATAAGATGGATGAGATCATGGAAACTTTCAAGCAAGTGCAGATTAACTTGCCTTTGCTTGAAGCTATCAGGTAGATTTCGTCTTATGCCCGCTTCTTAAAGGACATGTGCATGAAAAAGCGACAATCTAGGAAATAGGTCCAATCAAAAGTTGTCCTGCCTGATTTTGTTAGCTCAATTATTCAACATGTCACACCCCCGAAACGTAAGGATCCAGGAGCCCCGTACATATCGGTAGTTATTGGTGACTTACAGATTGTTGAGGCCCTACTTGATCTGGGTGCGGGGGTGAACATCCTTCCGAGCTACGTGTATGAACAACTTAGGGGAGGCAATCTGAAGCCTAGCCCGGTAATCCTCCAAGTTGCTGATCGATCACTTAAGACACCGCAGGGAATTTTGGAAGATGTCCTCATAAGAGTGGATGATTTCTTCTTCCCCGTTGACTTCTTAGTTTTGGACGCTGACCCTACCAACAAGCCAACCAAACCCTCCATCATTTTGGGCCGTCCCTTCCTTGCACCTTCACATGCTTCAATCAATTGCAATACTGGGTTATTGAAAATGGGCTTTAGGAATAGGAAAATCTGGTTTAATGTGTTTGATGCTTACAAACAAGCCAGGATTGAGGATTGTTCTTAAGTTGAGGTGATAGATGACATGATTGAAGAGACAACCCCTGCAATATTATGTGATGACCCCCTTCAGCATGTCATGCTAAATGAGCATTCCCATCTCTTGGAGGAATGTGAAGGGGATATACTTGAGCTTGAGGAGTTGCTGGGTGTTTCTGCTGAGTCTCTTTCCCCATCATCTCTATCTAAGGTAGATCTGCTACCTGAGATGGGGACATCTATTATGAAACCCTCAACCATACAAGCCCCCGACCTAGAGTTGAAACCTCTCCCTGACACTCTCAAGTATGCCTTCCTGGGTGCCAATGATACGGTCCCCGTTATCATTTCGGTTGTGCTATCTAAGGCATAGGAGGGAGCCCTGATTGAATGCTTGTCTAGGCACAAGGAAGCTATTGCTTGGAGCATTGCTGACATTAAGGGTATAGACTCCACACTCTGCATGCACCACATTTATACTGGTGATTCCATCAAGCCATTTAGGGACATGTAAAGACGTCTGAACCCTAATATGAGGGAGGTGGTTAAAAAGGAAATCCTGAAGTGGTTGGACGCTAGGATCATATATCCCATTGCAGATAGTAAATGGGTAAATCCTATTCATGTGGTTCCAAAGAAGGCAGGCTTTACTGTAGAATTTAATGACCAAGGTGAACAAGTTGTGACTAGACCCTCAACTGGATGGAGGGTCTGTATTGATTACTGCAAACTGAACACTGCTACCCAGAAGAATCACTTTCCCTTGCCTTTTATTGATCAAATTCTTGAGAAATTGGTGGGGAATAAGTACTATTGCTTTCTAAATGGATATTCTGGGTACAACCAGGTTGCGGTCGTCCTTGATGACCAGGAGAAGACGACGTTCATGAGTCCTTACGGTACCTTCGCATTCAGGCGTATGTCGTTTGGATTATGTAATGCCCCTGCAACCTTCCAATGGTGTATGATGTCCATTTTTTCTGACATGATTGACGAGTGTGTTGAAGTGTTTATGGATGACTTCTCCATTTATGGCTCGTCTTTCGACCAGTGTCTCCTGCACTTGGAGAATGTGTTGAAGCGATGTAAGGAGACTACTTTAGTCCTCAGTTGGGAGAAAAGCCACTTCATGGTACATAAAGGAATTGTACTTGGGCATGTTGTGTCGAGCAAGGCTTGGAAGTAGATAAAGCCAAGATTGATTCTATTTCCAAACTCCCATTGCCCACGAATGTCAAACAAATTAGATCCTTTCTAGGCCATGTCAGCTTTTATAGGCTCTTTATTAAAAATTTCAGTAAAATTTCTAGGCCAGTTTGTGACCTGTTGGCGAAGGAATCTTCCTTCAATTTTGATTCAAAGTGTGTCGAGGCCTTTCAAACTATGAAGGAGGCCTTGTTCTCTGCACCTATTCTCCGAGCTCCTGATTGGACACTCTCATTTGAGTTGATGTGTGATGCCTCGGATTATGCAGTGAGAGTAGTCCTTGGACAAAGGGTTGAGGGAAGACCTTATGTGCTTTATTATGCTAGCAAGACTTTAACCGAACCACAACAAAACTACACCGTCACTGAAATGGAATTACTTGCTGTAGTTTTTGCTCTGGAGAAGTTTAGGTCTTATTTTCTTGGGTCTAAGGTGGTTATTTTCACTGAGCATGTGGTAGTGAAACATCTTATTACTAAGAAAGATTCTAAACCACGTCTGATTAAGTGGATCCTACTCCTTCAAGAATTTGACTTGGAGATACGTGAAAAGAAAGGAGTAGAAAATGTTGTGGCTGACCACCTGTCTCGCCTTCCACTTAATGACTCTCTATCTGGAGACATCCGCGAGACATTTCCCGATAAAACCCTTATGGCGGTAACACCAACTTCACCTTGGAATGCTGATACCGTAAATTACTTGGTCACTGGAGAAACTCTTGGCTCTTGGGATGAGCAGAAAAGAAAGAGATTCATTTCCCAAGCTAGATACTTTCATTGGCAAGAGCCTGAATTATTTAGAATTGGACAAGACCAAGTATTGAGACGATGTGTACCAGAAGAGTACAACAAAGTGTGTTGAGTTTTTACCATGAACTTCATTGTGGAGGACACTTTGGCACTAGGAAAACTGCTTTTAAGGTTCTCTAGTCTGGTATTTGGTGGCCTTCATTATTAAAGGATTCTCATAATTTTGTCAAGGCCTGTATTAAATGTCAATGGATTGGAACGATTGGGAAGAGGAATGAGATGCCTCAACACCCTATTCAATCTGTTGAAATTTTTGATGTGTGGGGAATTGACTTTATGGGCTCCTTCCCTTCGTCCCATGGTTATGGATATATCTTGGTGGTAGTTGATTATGTCTTTAAATGGATAGAGGCCATTCCTACACACACAAATGACCACTCTGTGGTTTTGAAATTTGTGAAGGCCAATATCATATCTCGTTTTGACTGCCCTAAGACCATTATAAGTGATGGGGGACCTCATTTCTGAAACCACCACTTAAATCGGCTACTTAGGAGTCTGGGAGTGACTCACAAGGTCACTACCCCTTGCCATCCTTAAACGTGTGGCTAGGTTGAAGTGTCGAATAGGGAGATAAAAATTATTTTAGAAAAGACTGTTAGATCTGATAGGAAAGACTGGTCCCAAAAGCTCGATGATGCTTTGTGGGTGTATCGAACGACTATAAGCCCCTTTAGGTACATCTCCCTTTTGGATTGTGTATGGGAAAGCATGCCATTTACCTGTTGAGCTGGAACATAGGACACTTTGGGCTATTCGAAGTGTTAACATGGATTTAGAAAAGGCAGGTAAGGCACGACTTCTGGAATTAAGTGAGCTTGAGGGGTTGAGGAATGATGCTTATGACACCTCTCAAGCTTATAAAGAGAGAACTAAGGTCTTGCATGATAAGTATATCCTTAGAAAGACCTTTGAGCCCAACCAACAAGTCCGGCTTTTCAATTCCAGACTTAAGCTTTTTCCAGGGAAATTAAAATCTCGTTGGGGTGGGCATTACATAATCACTAAAGTGTTTCCACATGGAGCTATGGAGATTAAAAGCCCTTCGCCTTCAGCAACTCCCTTTATCGTCAACGGTCAACGGTTAAAACCATACATTACTTTGGATGGCCATCTGGTTGACGAGGTCACTCTTGAGGAGCCTTAGCTCCTACCATTCTCCACCTCAGGTAATATCTTCCTTTAACTATTTTGTTTCCAATGAGGACATTGTTTGAACCAAGCATGGGGGAGAGGACCTAAGGCATCTATTTATAGAATGTCTACATTTTGCATTCATTCATGCATATTTCATTAAAAAAAAAAAAGAAATTTTGTATTATTGAGCTTAACTGGCTGGGCCCTACATTCTTAAGCAAATCAGAACTTTAGGTTAGACTAAGTTGATTCTAGGTGTCGAAGTGCCGATTGCCACAGGCCTGAATTCGCTTAAGAAATCCATGGGCGATACTATCTCGAAGTGTTGATTGCCAAGAGTTCTTGGGGTCGCTATGGGTGGTGCTATCTCAAAGTATCGAAAGCCAGGCACCCTTCGAGGTATGGTGATGGGGACAATGAATCCAACATAGACCGTGTTGATAGCTAATCCAAGGTTAGACTTAGAGGAATAAAAAAATATATATATATATTAAAAAAAATCCTTTTTCCTCTCTAGGTTAGCAATCATACCAACCTCAAATAACTCTGACCAACGCACATGCACGGATGCTTTAATCTCAGGGATCAATAAACCCTAGGGTAGAGTTAGAAATCAGGGAAACTTGTACCTGCAACTCGTCTTTAGCTGACCTAGTCTGTAACTAGCAACTACTTGGGAACCTTATGTCTAAAGCCTGAACTCCACATGCTTCTAAGGGAAGACCGATTGGGTTGGCTAGTCTACTTGGAGTGCTAGATTATTGCTTAGATTTGCTAGGGACTAGCAAAAACTAGGCATGGGGGTATTTGATTAGCTCATATTTGTGGGCTATTTAAGTATTTAAGTGCCTAGACATTGAGTTAATTCTAACATTTATTTAGCATGCATTAGGATGTAAATAGATTAATTTATATTTCTAATTTAATTACATAATTCATGCATTGCATTCATAATTAAAGGCATTTGGAATTGACTTAGAATGGCATTAGGTGCATTACATGCATTGTTTTAATTAATGGTTGTCGATCAGTTTGATTTTTATTTTATTACTCGAATATTTCAAAATTTCTCCGAGGTTGAACTCAGGGAGCAAGCTTGATTTTAGAAGCATAGAAAATCATAATTTACAATAATACACTGTTTTACAAAAAAAACTAGAGAGAGGAAATAAAATCATCTCTTTTCTTTTCTTCTCTCTTTCTTCTTTGTTCTTCTTTCTCTTCTTTCTATCTTTAGATGTCTGATTCTGGGAATCAGACACCTTAAGTAGCCACTTGCTACAGTGCACGTGTTCTCCTTCTTCTTCCTTTCTCTTTAGCAGCTACTGCTGCTTCTTCTTCTTCTCCTTGGCTTCTTTTTCTCTTCTTGCTTGGCCTTCCTCTTTGTGGCAGCTTCTTTTCTTCTTTTCCCTTTGGCTCTGTCTCTACCTTCTTCAGCTGGCTTCTCCTCTTCCTCTTCTTCTGCGTCAGCTCCTGCTCCTTCGTCTTTTCTTCCTTTCCTTTCTTCCGATTCTTCATCTTCTGCTCCTCTATGCGGCTATGTCCTTGGCCGCTCCTTCTTCTCTTCTTCTGCTTGCTCTTCCTTTTGCCTTCTGTGCTGCGCCTCTTCTTCTTCTTCCTCCTTCTTTAGCTTCCCTACACAGGCATGGTTAGGCAAAAACCTGCCCCTACCCTCCTCGTGTCTCTCTCTCTCTCTGTTTCTTTCTTGGGATCACTCTCCTAGAGCCTACTTGGGTATACGGGTCGGGTTAACGCGCCCGGGACCAGGCCCACCAGCGTGCGGTGGAGGGTGGGGTGTGCACGGGTATCAGGTCAGGCATCCAGATCAGTAGAGGAGTGAGCGCGAATGAGGTGGTGAATAGGTGAGGGGACCTCACCCCGTGTGACTGAGGCAATAAGCCTTAGTCACTTACAATTTATATGTCTGCACCTGTTCAAAAACTTACGAGGTGGGACTAAACATCCCTCCTTGTCACGTGCTTGGCAGCAGATAGCGTGGGCGATTGCAGCGACAGCTAAGGCCTTCGAGGTCGATTATCTGCCTGAAGTTGTGCGTGGAAGTATTCTGCGCAACCTGGGCTCATATCCTGAAGCTGGAAAGGCCTGGGGCTGCTTGCGAGCTTGCTCCAAGCTCAGCATCAATGGCGGCGAAGGCTCGGGACCTGAAACCATGAATATGGCCTTGTGGCCTTGTCAGAATGCTCCGCGAGCTTCGTCAGAGCACGGCGAAGATGACTCAGGGGTCAGCTTGGCGTGAAGAGGCCTGTGTGCGTATGCCTAGGGCACACTGTGTGCGTGCAGGTGGGTGTGTTCGGGGAAGGGTTTCAGTGGGTGGCGCGGTCAGTGGAGGGTCGCAAGATGATCAGTGGGTGGAGGTGATGCTTCTGAGGGGTCTGGTGAGGTGGATGGTATGGGGAGTTGACAGAGACACCTCGTCGGTGGTCAGCCGGAGGTGGAGAAGATGGGGGTGGTTTGCAGTTGTCGACGGGTAGAGATAACAAATTGGAAGAGGGGAAATAAAGAGGAGGGTAAGAGGAACTTATCTACGAGTCTAGAGTGAAGGGGGGATGCGGAGGTGGTGAGCAGCCGATACTGCCGTCGCCGGAGACGAAGGTGCTAGGGGGAGAGAATGGCGACGAGGAAGAGGGGCTGGAGGGCGCCTGCTGGTACGGCACGACGCGGCAGAAGACGGCGGAGGTAGCTCTGCCACTAGTACTGTGGCAGAGTGACGAGAGAGGAGAGGGAGAGTCGTCGAAAGCTCTGGCAGTCGACTGGAGTTGGGAGGAGATGAATTGGAGGGAGGATCTCAGGCCAATCGAAGCTTGAAGGATGCGGTGAGGTGTGCCGTTCCTTAAATAGGCAAGGGCTAGCCGGGAGGCGCGCAATAGCGGCGGGAAATGTATCATCGGAGGTATGGCAGATGGAGACCCATACCTATTGCGTGTTCGCACGAGACGTATGGCAGTCAACAAGCATGGGGGCCGGCCCATGCGGAAGGGGGCTCCGTAGGGAGCTCCCTTTTCAAATCTGGGGCCGGCTCCCCATGCATGCGTAGCGCCATCCTCCGCGTAAAGTCGCCGGAGGTATGGCTTGCGCAGTGGGTGGCAGAAGGACCGGATTGAAGAAAATGACGGGAAAGTTAGGGGGCATTTGTAAGAGTTTCATAAAGTTGAGGGTCTGAAAGTAATTTTAAGGACCAAATTGCAAAGTGGGTCTAGACGACCTTTCCTTAGATCCAAATTTTGGTATCAACCTAATTTGGGCCTAAGGAATCCAATGGTGAAGTTGGATTTTAGGTTTGACCATGTTTGACTATATGTTTTGCATAAAAAATTAAATTAGGTTAAAAATTGGGTATGGTCCTCAATCTAGGTCAAAATAGGTTCCAACGACCAAATTGAAGGTTCTAAACCCTAGAAGATTTTTTTTTCCATGAATTTTAGAGGATTTAGTTGATTTTTATCTTTCCTAGAACCTTATAAATTAAAGTGGGTTTGTTTTAGGGTTACAGAATGTCATTTAATTCCCAGATTTTGTCATAACCCTTTTCTGACCAAACCATCCCACTTTTTCCTTTATTAGGTTCACTTGACCTATGTCTAGACCCTTAGAAATTCCATTCATGCACCGTAATGGTAAAATTACAGTTTTACCCCTTGTATAATGTTTTATTCTCAGATTAACAATTCCCTGATTTGGGCCTTCCCTTAGGTTATGTAGGAGCTTTTGTTCAATTTATTAGGTCAAAATGTGCTAGTTAGGGTTCATGATGTGGTTCTCATCATACCCCCATGCCTAGCTTTTCCTAGTCCCTTAGCAAAATTTTACGGTTTTAATCTCTGTTCTAGACCAAGAGTTCCTTTCACTAATTTTGATAAGTGCTTTTTCTTCTCTTGTCCCTTCAATTAGGTCAGAATGCCAACCATGGGCCTAAAGGTATTCTAGTACCAACCAAGATCCAAATCTGTCTTGCTTTTAGCCTCAGTCCTTATCAAAGGTTTTTAAGGTCCGCAAGAACTACCCTAAGGTTTATTGGGCTCCGCAGTTAAAGCATCGATGCTTGAGACATTTTTAGCCTTGGTTCAGTTTGCAATATGTTTTGTAAGAGAGAGACAGAGGATTTATTTGTCTGGAGAGTTTTCTCTCTCTTTTCTTTTTAATTCTAGCTTAGGATTGGCTTTACAACATGGTCTGTATCGGATTCCTCATCCCCATCATCAATCCTCAAAGGTCCTTAGCAATCGATGCTTCGAGATAGCACCGCCCATGGTAGCCCCCAGAACTCTGGTTTTTGAGATTTCGAGATAATCCCGCCCATGACATTCTGTGGTCGAATTCAGACCCTGGCAATTGACATTTCGTGATAATGCCATCCATGGTATCTAAACTAGCAGAGTGCTTACATGCCCCTAGTAGGATATGTAATTATCCTAAGAGACAAGCACCGAGGCGATGATATGTTGTTACGCATCTTCGAGGGGAATTTCCCACCTCTCCGCGCCAGGAACTCGTCCAAATCAACTTGTGTTGATCGGCCGCTCCTAATCTAGGTGACATTTTCAGAACATTAGAAACGCTTCTACGTGATTTTGATAATTATGCTCACTGAACCCGACTGTGTGTGAATTGGGGTGATTAGGTTACCACGTCCCGTAAACCGAAGGTCAGTTAACGAGGCCAAATACTCCCAAAGCGTTAGACCAAATACTTAAGCTTTTCATTTTCCTCAACCTCTTGAGGAATATCTAGATCTTAACGGGTATTAAGAGTCTATTCAAGAAGGCCTAAGGTTAGCGTTCTTGCTAATCTTTCTGTGTTTCTTTAGCACTTTCACTTTACTTTTCTTTAATGTGGTCTAGAACTTTTGTTAATTCCTTAATTTCTTATTAATGACTATCTCTTTCTTTTTCATTTTGTGCTCCTTTTTAGCATTTTGCTCTTTTCTCCTCCATTTGTAAAGCTCAACAAATTTCTTCCCTCCTCCCATTTTTTGTTCTTTTTCAAAAATTTTTTTAATTTTTTGGTGTTTTTGACATATGTGATTTTTTTGTTGAAACCTTTTCTTGTTATGAGTTTTCATTACACTTTCATACCCCCTATGCCTAAGGTTTGCAATGTCCTCATTGTACATTAGGTGGGTTTTTTTTTAGCTTGGTTCATGCATTAGGACAGATATTGGGTGAGTAGATGGGTCGAGGTGACTGTTGCGAATTATTTCTAATCTCAAGTACGAGTACCTGAGGTGGAGTCGGCTATCCTAAAGGATGAACCTAAGGTGCAAAGAAATGTTAGAAAAGGTTTTGGGTTTTCGAAAGAATGACGGGCTGCCTCCCGTTAAGCGCTGAGTTTTACGCCATCGGCTGGGTGCAATGAGTTCAGGGAGAATGGAGGATAAATAATGACTTAGCCAAATTTATATTGGTCACGTCAATGAATGGTTTGAGTCTTTGATCATTCACGACGAAGGGTTCGAAATTGTGGCTGAGTGGACTGATCTCGATGGCTCCATTTCCAAAAATCTGTCGGACAAGATATGGTCTGACCCACTTGGATTGTAGCTTCCCAGGGAACAATTTAAGTCGGGCATCGAAGAGTAGGACCTTCTGACCAGGGTGAAAGATTTTTCTAGATAAGTGCTTGTCATGAAAGTCTTTAATCCGCTCTTTGTAGATTCGCGAGTTTTCATACACATCGAAGCATAATTCATCAATTTCGCTTATCTAAAGCTTTTTATGGGTTCCATCCTTAGAAAGATCTGGGTTGTAGTTCCATACTACCCAATAGGCTTTATGCTCTAGTTTGACGGGAAGGTGACATGCCTTCCCGTACACCAGTTTGAAAGGAGACATGCCTAGTTGGGTTTTGTGGGCGGTCCTATAAGCTCATAAAGCTTCCAGAAGTCAGGATGACCAGTCCTTCCTATCAGGTTGAATAGTAACCTGAAGGATTTTCTCGATCTCCTGATTTGATAGCTCAACTAGACCATTAGTCTGGGGGTGGCAAGGAGTAGAGATTCAGTGTGACACCCCGTATTTGGTCATCCGTGACCTGAACTGAGCGTTGGTGAAATGGGTCCCTCCATCAGAAATGATTGCATGAGGAATCCCGAACCGTGAGAAGATATTCTGATGAATGAATTTGATGACGATCTTGTGATCACTGGTCCGGGTCGGAATGGCTTCGATCCATTTTGACACATAGTCAACAGTAAGTAAAATGTACTCGAAGCCGTCCGAGATAGGGAAGGGGCCCATAAAATCAATCCCCCAAATATCAAAAATCTCGCATACGAGAATCGGCTGTAAAGGCATCATGTTGCGATGGCTCATGTTGCCCAAAGTTTGGCAACGGCTGCATGCCTTACAGTGACTGTATGCATCCTTGAAGATAGTGGGCCAGTAAAAGCCATACTGGAGTATTTTTGATGCAGTTTTATGCCCATAAAAATGGCCATCGCATGCTTGGTCATGGCAGAAAGAGAGTATGTCATTGATTTCGACCTCCAGGACACATCACCGGATAATTTGGTCAGCACCTATGTGGAATAAGTACGGGTCTTCCCAGATGTAATACTTGGCATTGGAAGGCAATTTGTCTTTCTTGGCCTTCTACCAATCTGACGGGATCTAGTGTGATGCCAAGTAGTTTACTATGTCAGCAAACCATGGAAGCCCTGTACCAATAGTCAAGAGGTGCTCATCAGGAAAATGCTCCGTGATGGGTCCAGAAGGGTCGATGATCTCAAAAGGAAGGTGGGACAAGTGGTTAGCTACCACATTCTGTCTTCCCACTTTGTCGCAAATCTCGAGGTCAAATTCTTTCAACAGCAAGATCCATCAGATTAATTGAGGTTTCGCATCCTTCTTCGCATGGAGATGCCTCACAGCTGTGTGATCCAAGTAGATAATGACATGGAAACCCAGGAGATAAGACCTGAATTTTTCAAGGGAAAATACTACAGCTAGTAGCTCTTTCTTCGTAACCGTGTAGTTACGCTGAGCCTCGTCAAGTGTCTTGCTAGTGTAGTAGATGGCCACGGGTTTCCTGTCAATCTTTTGCCCCAGAACTGCTCCTACAGCGAAGTCAGATGCTTTGCACATGATCTCAAAGGGTTGAGACCAATCAGGGGACTGTAGGATTGGGGCTTGGGTGACTCGATCACAAAGGATCAAAAATGCTTGAGTGCATTCCTTGGAAATCTCAAAGGGTACATCCTTGGAGAGAAGAGTGGTCAGGGGGCGTGCGATTTTTGAGAAATCAGGGATGAATCGATGGTAAAAATCGACGTGCCCCAGAAAAGATCGGATGTCCCTGATCGAGCTAGGCATAGGGAGTTTGGAAATTAGGTTAACCTTGGCTCGATCCACTTGGATGCCCCTTTCAGAAATCAAATGTCCCAGGACGATCCCCTCAAGCATCATAAAGTGGCTCTTTTCCCAGGAAAGAACTAGATTTACGTCAATGCATCGCCTGAGTATATGAACCAAGTATTGGAGGCAATCGTCAAATGATGCCCCAAAAATTGAGAAGTCATCCATGAAGACTTCCAGATAGTCACCTACCATATCAGAGAATATGGCAAGCATACACCACTGAAAAGTCGCCGGTGCATTGCAGAGATCGAAAGGCATCCTTCAGAATGCGTATGTCCCGAAGGGGCAAGTGAACATGGTCTTCTCTTGGTCTTCTGGATGGATCGCCACTTGGTTGTAACTGGAGTGCTCGTCCAGAAAGCAAAAGAATATATTTTCTGCTAGTTTTTTGAGAATCTGGTCAATAAACGGTAGTGGGAAATATCCTTCTTCATGAAGGAATTGAGTCTTCGGTAATCTATGTAGACTCTCCACGAATTAACTATACGGGTAGGTATGACCTCTTCGGTTTCAGTCATGATGGTGGTAGCCCTGCCTTCTTAGGCACAACCTAGATTGGGCTCACCCAGCGATTGTCGGAGATCAGGTAGATGATCCCTGCATCTAACCATTTAATGATCTCCTTTTTCACGACCTCCTGTAGATTAGGGTTCAGACGTCTCTGCATCTCACGCGAAGGTCGTCCGCCCTCTTCAGAATAGATGCGGTGTGTGCAATAAGAGGGACTTATTCCAGTTAAATCATCGAGAGTCCAACCAATGGCTCTATGATGTTGCTGGAGAACAGCAATCAGACGGGATTCCTGATCAGGGGTGAGTTTGGAGTTTATAATCACAGGAAGTGTCTGATTGGAACCCAAAAAGACATATTTTAGATGATCGGGAAGGGGTTTGAGTTCCAGAACAGGGTTATCAGCAGTAGCGGGTGGGTCAGAGTGGGTGTGAGGAACAAGGGTAGGCGTTATGGGTTTGTATAGATCAAGTTTTGACTCCTTTAATTGTGGTTTTAGATCTTCTTGTGGTTGATTGGGGATAATCATGTCGTCCTAAATTTGCAGTTCGTCAACCATGGCTTCGATGTTAAAAATTTGCTCTACCGCACCACAATTAATCCCTTGCTTGTCCTTAAAGATATCAATCTTGAGGGTTTGATTCCCAAATTTCTGCTCTATTTGGCCCTCCTCACAACTTATGTTGGCCCTTGCAGTGGCCAGAAAAGGTCTCCCTAGTATAATTGGTGTATCCCTTGGATTCTTAGGTGCATCCATGTCTAGAATTATAAAATCTACAGGGAAGTAGAAATCCCACACCCTAACAATAACATCCTTGAGAATTCCCTTGGGTGACTTAATGGATCGATCAGCTAACTGTAATGTCACCTCAGTTGGTTTCAGCTCAGATTTTTCAAGGTGGTTAAGTAGGGATGTGGGTATCAAGTTTATGGAGGCACCTAGGTCTAACAAAGCTCTATCAAATTGGGTTTCACCAATTTTACAAGAAATAAGGGAGTGCCTGGGTCTTTTGCCTTGGGTGGGAGTTTGCTTAGGATCGCAGAGCTGGCTTGCTCTGATAGTACAATCGGACTCCCACTCTTGGTTTGCGGCTTACGCTAGGGTGTACACATGTTTTTCAAGAATCGTGCGTAAGCCGATTGGTGGCGGATTGCATCCATCAAGGGGATGTTTATTTGGACCTACTCAAAGAGCTTGATCAGGTCCCCTTAGGAGCCACGGGTTTGGTTGTCCTTTTTCCCTTGGTCAAGGCCTCGGGAAATGGAACCTTGGTTGGTTCCTCTAGAATGGATCCAGGTTTTTGATCTGGGACAGGGTTAGGAACATCCTGGATAACTATCCTAGGGCTTGGGTCACTACCAGGCTTGGAGTGGTCTGGATAAGGTTGGTCTTGGGTTGCTTTACTACTATGAGTTGTTACAGAATTTAATCCTGCTTGGTTCTGGTTGGGGGTTGGTAAGATGGGTTGCTGCTGCGGTTGATAACTCGCATAGGAGGTTGATGCTTCCATCCTGTCAAGTGATGGAATAGAAGGGTCCTGATAGATCAAGTGTGCTTGGCCTAGGTTCGGGTTCATAATGCACCACTGGGTCGACACATTATTAGGGTTTGGCAGAGGTTGTGAAGGAAGAGTGCTCGGCTAGCGAACATTCGCCATCTGGGCGAGTTGGTTACGGACCTCTATGATCTCGCCCTTGTGCTATTTTTGGATAGCCGCATTCGTCCTTTGAATGTCAGCCAGAGTTTGGAGGATGAGGGACATTTGGTCTTGGTTGGGTCCGAATGGATAAGTGGGGTTGGGCCGAGGCTGAGGCAGCTGATAAGGACGAGGGACTTGTGGACGGGGCTGATAAGGTGGTCTTTGGGTCTGAGAATTTCCTGCCCACTGGAAATTGGGATGGTTTTGCCATCCAGGGTTGTAGGTGCTGGACAATGGGTCATTTTGGATGGCGTTGAGGTCCTCACAGGTCTGAGGAGCCTGAGGAAAGTCGGAGAATGGGGGAGTAGAGTTCCCCCGACAATAATAGAAAGGATCGGAGGTCCCTCCAGTCCTGGAGTCAGATGGGGGTTGGTGCGGTTCGTCATTCGTATGCTGCATTTCTTGCTCTTAATGATTAATTCGTTATAGTATATTACAAACAACGGTCACCAGTTTACAATTTATTACTCGGAATTAAAACTTTCTTGAGGTCGAACTCAGGGAGCACACGTCATTCTAGAAACATAAATTCACAATTCTGTTACAAAAAGAATAAGAGGGAGAGAGAGAGGGTGGGCAAAAGTTCTCTTTTTTGGCTTCTTCGTCTTCTCTCTTCTTCTTCTCTTTTAGCCGATTCTTCTCTTCTTTAGTCTGCCTTCTTCTTTCTTCTTCTTTCTCTTTGCTGTGGATGCCTCTACTTTCTTTCTTCAGCTGCTGCCTCTTTCTTCTCTCTTTTCTTTTGCGTCTTCTTTTCTTCAGCAGCTCTATCCTTCTTCTTCTTCCTTCTTCTTTCCTTCTCTTCTTCTTTGCTTTTCTTCTTTCTCTTTTCTTCCTTGATCCGGACGTCTGATTCTTCACGTCGGATGCCTTATCGGTGCTGTTGCTACAGTGCCTCTGCTGTCTTCTTTTCTTCTACAGTTTCTTCTTCTCTTCGCTGTGGCCTCTCCTTCACTTTCTTCTTCTGCTGCAGGAGTGATGAGAACCTCATCATGAGCCATAACTAGCTCATTTTGACCCAATACAAAGGATAAAAGCTCCTACATAACTCAAGGAAAGGCTTAACTCAGAGAATTCTGAGTTTAAGGAGAAAACAAGTCATAAGGGGTAAAAATGCAATTTCACCAGTATAATCTGCATACAGGGTAATTCAGGGCCCAAACATAGGTCAAAGCAGCTTAATAAGAATAAAAGTGGGATGAAATGATCTAGCAAGGGCTACAGCAATTCCAAGAAACTAAATGATAAATCTGTAACCCTAAAACAACCCACTTCAATTCACAAGGTTCGAGGCAAAGTAAAAATAGAATAAACCCTCTAAAATTCATAGAAAAATAATCTCTAGGGTTTAGAACCTTCAATTTGGCCTTTAGAACCCATTTTGACCTACATTGAGAACCATGCCCAATTAATAACTTAATTTGGGTTTTTGCGTAAATTGACCGGTCAAACAAGGTTTAATATAGAAATAAAATTCACCATCAGATTCCTTAGGTCCTAATTAGTCATGTATAAAAACTTGAGCCTAAGAAGAAACCTCCTTGACCGACTTTACACTTTGGTCCTCATATATTTACACTTTGGCCCTCAACTTTTGAACCCTCGCATTTTGGCCCCTAACTCTCCTTCGTTCTTTGCGATTAGGTCCCCCCTGCAAAACCTGCCAGCACCATGCTCCGGCGACCTTGCGCGGAGCATGGCGCCGCGCAGGGTGAGGTGGGGGACCTGGCAAGTAAACCGGGGGTGCCCTGCGTCGTCAGCCGTCGCAGGGACACCCCCCTGGTCGTTGTAACCCACCATACCGGCCGTGCGAACGCACGGACGGTATGGGTTCGTGTTTCCGGCCATCCTCCGGCGAGGGAGACACGTCGTCTCCCTCCGCCTTCCTCCCTGTTTGATCCCTATAAATACCCCCCGTTGCTCCACCGACCGGAGCAGCCTGGATCTGACGGAGAAAACCCCCAACTTTCCTCTCTTCTCACTCCGGCAGACGCCCACCAGCTCCGGCGGTTCTTCCTCCTCCACCTCTTCGCTCTGCCGCAATACCAGCAGCAGAGACTTCTTCCCCTGCTCTTCCCGCGTCGCGCAATACCGGCGCGCGTTGCCTCTGCCCCGTCGTCACCGCCGTCCTCCCCCCACTGGGCATCGTCTTCTCCGGCGACAGTCGATACGACTGTCGCCCTGTTCCTCCCCCTTCGTCCCTGCAAGTAAGTTAGAATTACTCCCCTTCTTTTCCTCTTTCTTTCCCCGCTTTCAATTTATTCAATTAAGCCCTCGACCGACCCTGACCATCGTCACCCCCTTCGTCTCCGACCACCCTCCGGCGAGCCGCTCCCATCACCTCAGCGACCCACACGGCTCGCCGACCACCGCAGGACCTCCGCCTCCTCACCCTGATCAACCTCCGCCCTGCCACTCCCCCCACATCACCCTCTGCAACCCCACCGAATAGACCCATCCTCCGACCCACAGTCCGACCTAGGGCAGCCCTCGCACGCCGCCCCGCGCCTCGCCACCACCCACACGAGCTTCGCCGCACCCTGGCGAAGCTCCTGGCACTTTCTGATTAGGCCGAGAGGCCGTTTTCTTGTGAACAGACCACCCGACCTCCGCCGCCATTGCCGCGCGGGAGGAACTGCTTCCACCTGCAGCTACAGGCGCGCCACGCTCAGCGCCACGCCCAGATTCAACTCCCAGGCCTTGCGAGGCGTTTTGGCAAAACACCAGGCTCGTAGCGAAGGCAGAAAGCTCCGCGTGACGCCGCAATCTCCCGCTGATTTCCCCGCTGCGGGCGCGCAATTGAGGCGGGACATTTAGTCCCACCTCGGAAAAGCCTGACGAGTCGCAGCGACATAAGATGCAAAAGTGCTGGAGGCTTACTGCCTCAGCACACGGGGTGAGGTCCCCTTCACCCGCCCGGTTACCCGGTCTCGTCCGCGCTCACGCCCCGCGGACCTGACCCGAACCGACCCGACCCGACTCAAGACTGACCTGCACTCCTCGCCCACCACGCACGCCGGTGGGCCTGGACCCGGGCCTGACCCGAACCCGGTTACCCGGTAGCTCTGGGAGAGCTTTCCCAAGAGTGGTTTCAGAGAGAGAGAGAGACGCGGGGGGGGGGGGGGGGGGGGGTAGAGTAGGTTTTGCCTCTGACGAAAAACTCTGAAGTGTGCAGGCACAGGCGAAGAAGAAGACCCGCGGAAGAAGAAGGAAGCTGACTGTAGCAACAGGTAGTTAAGTCGTCTGATTTGGAAATCAGACGACGGCCTGAAGGGAAAAGAAGAAGGGAGGGGTGACGTCCCTGGCTGAAAAAGAAAAGAAGAAGCTGACACTTAGCCGCAGGGAGGAGAAGCAAGAAGAAACTCTAAAGAAGAGGCTGAGCAAGGCAGAAGAAGAGGAAAGGCTGCAGAGAAGAAGTACAGCAGAGCCAAGGAAGAAGAAACCTTCACAGAAGAGACTGCAGAAAAAGAAGAAGAGAGGCCAAGACAGAAACCAAGGAAGAAGAAGAAGGAGATCTGAAGAAAGAAAGAAAGAAGAACATCACGAGGAGAAAACAAAGAGAACAACAAATTCTTTCCCTCTCTCTTTCTTTATTTTGTAAAAGAAACATGTATATCTCTAGAATACAACTTGCTCCCTGAGTTCGACCTCGGGAACTCTTTTATTTTCCGAGTAAAAAATTTATATACTTGAAATGTTGGTAATAACTGGCTATACTACAACGTTATAACAATAAAACCCAGTTGTCCCGAACCAAGCGATTTCATTTTGGCGCCGTTGCCGGGGAGCAACGGCTATTCTAGAGGTAAACATTCCTGTTTCTTTTAATTTCTGATAATCTCCTCTCTTTTGTGCAGCTACAGGAACTCAAGAAGACAAGCAACCACACGACAACCACTCCGAAGACAGGTAAATTTTTCCTCTCACTATTAACCCCTAAACTCTAAAGAGGAAGAAAAGAAAAGAACAAGCAATATAGGGCTAACCTGTCTTCCATACTTAGTAACCATAAAGAGTTGCATGTTTTCAACTCATCACTCCTGCACACTATTAAGGGTATTTAAGGGCTAACACATTCTTGCTTGAGCCCTAATTGCCCAACAAAGAGTTAAATGGACCAAGTAGAGCCAACATAAGGTCAAACATTAGGATTTCAGTAGAGACACACCCCTTAATCAAGAATTGAGGAAATCCAAAAGAGGTGTGCCCAAGCCATTGATTGAAAATAATTAACAAGAAAAATCCTAAACAATTGGCTCTCTCTTTAAACACTTGGACCCTAAAAGAAAGGACCCAAAAAGCTCTCAAAGAAAACAAGAGGTAAAGTTGACCCCTTTGGGTTAACCAACCTTAAATTAGGTCACTCTTTGCACTTAAAAAGACTAAAGTTCAAGTGAAACCTTAAGCACCCTGATCTTAAAATTGGTAGACTTAAGAGGTCAAGATCCCCATTCTGGTCTACCTGGAACCGCAGTGACAAGAGAGGTCGGGTGGGGGAAACCCTGTAACCCGTGGGGACGCTCTACCGTGTAGGGGTCTTCGCGGGACTCTCCATCTCTGGCTGCCCAGGTAATTCTCAGGTGGACGATCTTTCTGATCAAGGGGTCCATCTGCCCCGCACCTCTATAGTCACCCAACACATTTTTGGGTGTCTTGATTGGGTCCAGCACCTTCTAACTTACCTCTCCCAACTGTGCATGTACGGAAGGAGGTCCCTAGGACCACCCTTAAGACCTCCATTAGAAATTCACTCTCGTCAAGGCCAAGCCTCGACGCCCGTGTGTGTGCAGCAACACCCTTACATTATTCTCTCTTCTTCTGATTCAGAACCAAGTTCTTCTTCTTCCCCCATCTTGGCTCAGCCAGTTGAGGAAGAAAATAATCTGGAACACCAGCTCCAGCGACTCAATGACCTCTTCCAAAACTTCGTGCACCCACCACAGCGTCCTATGATGCGGGACCACTACAATCCTGCTGCGGTGGCCATTGAGCCTCGAGTCAGAATCCCGACTGGAGGACCTGATTCCGAACTAAAGCCCAACATGATTCATGCTATACCTAAATTCCATGGGCTTAATTCTGAAGATCCCTTCCAGCACATCAAACAGCTAAAGCATCTGGCCCACACTTTTGGATCAGATGCGCAAAATCGGGATATTCTTCTCATGAAGATGTTCTCCTTTTCTCTTATGGAAAAGGCCGCCCATTGGTATCAAACTCAGACCCGGCCGATCAACACTTGGGAAGAACTTCAATCCGAATTTTTGAAAAAGTTTTTTCCCGTTGGTCGGACCAACGCCTTGCGCCATCAGATTACACACTTCACTCAACAATCAGGAGAACCTCTCCATGAGGCATGGGATCGTTTTCAGGATCTCATGAGAAAGTGCCCCCATCACGGAGTTCCTAAATGGGAACAAGTCCAATCTTTTTACCAGGGACTCCGTGAGGACATCCGCCTTTTCGTCAATGCAACTTGCGGAGGAAACATCATGGGTCAACATGAAGACACCGTATGGGAGATTCTCGAAAACATGTGCGAGAACTCCATCAACAATGACTCCATGGGATTATTCGACAGGACGAATACCCGCGCAGCGACGAATCTTAAGGGAGCACATGAGACGCAGGGCCTGTCCGCATCAGTCGACCTGGAATTAATGGCCAGTCGATTGGACAAGGTCTCAATCATTGAAAAGAAGGTGGATGAGCTGACTCAGCACTTGCAGCGAGCCACCTCTGCGCGTAACTCCTTTGCACAGCCTCCTTCCACACAGGAGACTGTGCAAAACATCCTCCACCGATCCTCCCCTGGGATGGATCCATATCCATCCCCATCTGATTCTTGGACTGGAAGATCATCCGATCCTTTCTACACCAGCCGGGGGAACTCCATTCCTCCTTTCCCTGATTCTCAGGAGGTTCCTCAGACCTGCGAGGACCTCAACGCCATCCAGAACGACCCATTCTCCAACACTTACAACCCTGGATGGCGAAACCATCCCAATTTTCAGTGGGTGGGAAATTCCCAAACCCAAAGACCACCTTTTCAGTCCCGCCCACAGCCCTCTCGTCACTACCAGCCGCCTCAGCCTCGGCCCAACCCTACTTATCCATCAGGGCCAAATCAAGATCAAATGTCCTTAATCCTTCAGACTCTGGCTGACATTCAAAAAACGAATGCGGCTATTCAAAAACAGCACAAGGACGAGCTTACAGAAGTTAAAACTCAACTGGCCCAGTTGGCAAATTCTCGCCAACCAGGCACACTCCCTTCCCAACCTCTTCCTAACCCAAATAACGTGCCAACCCAGAAGCACGTTATGAATCCAAATTTAGGCCACGCCCAATGGATTTATCAGGCTCCTACTGCTCCATCCCCAGACGAGATGGAAGCCTCAACTTCTTATGCGGGATTTCAGCAGCAGCCACCCCTCCTACCAAACCCAAACCAAAATCAGGCCGGATTAAATTCTGTAACAACACGTAGTGGTAAGACAACTCAAGACCCGCATTATCCAAACCACTCCCAGCCTGATAACCATGACCCTAGGATAGTTATCCAAGGTACCGCTGTTCCAGATCCACAACCTGAACCTATCCTAGAAGAACCAACCAAGATCCCGTTTCCCGAGGCCCTGACCAAGGGAAAGAAGACCACCAAACCCGTGGCCCCTGAGGAGGACCTGGTCAAGCTCTTTGAGCAGGTCCACATAAACATCCCCTTGATGGATGCAATCCGCCACGTACCAGCTTACGCACGATTTCTAAAGAATTTATGTAGACCCCAGCGTAAGCCGCGAACCAAGGGAGGGAGCCCAATTGTTCTGTCAGAGCAAGCCAGCTCTGTAATCCTTAGTAGACTCCCACCCAAGGCAAAAGATCCTGGAACTCCCCTGATTTCCTGTAAGATAGGTGGTACCCAATTTGATAGAGCATTGTTAGACTTGGGCGCATCCATAAACCTGATACCCACATCCTTACTTGACCATCTAGAGGAATCTGAGCTGAAACCAACCGAGGTGACATTACAATTAGCAGATCGATCTATAAAGTCACCAAAAGGGATTCTCGAGGATGTTATCGTGAGAGTGCGGGATTTCTATTTTCCAGTGGACTTCATAGTCTTAGATATGGATGCACCTGAGAACCCTAGGGATACACCAATCATTCTAGGGAGACCTTTCTTGGCTACTGCTAGAGCCAACATCAGCTGTGAGGAGGGCCAAATAGAGCTTAAGTTTGGAGATCAAACACTGAAAATTGATATATTTAAGGCCCAACAAGGAATTAATTGCGGCGTCATCGAGCAAATTTGTGACATCAAGACTTTGGTTGATGAATCACACCTCCAGAGTGACTCGATTGTGCCTCATCAACCACAGAAGGATCTTGACCCGCAAACAGAGGAGTTGAATCCAGATATGAACAACCCAGTAACTCCCACCCTTGAACCTCACATCTATACTGAACCACCCGCTGCTGCTGAAAACCCCATCCTCGAACTGAAACCCCTTCCCGCTCACTTGAAATACGTATTTTTGGGTTCTAATCAGACCTTTCCTGTGATTATCAATTCCAACCTCAGTCCTGAACAGGAATCCCGTCTGATTATTGTCCTCCAGCAACATCGCAGAGCCATCGGATGGACTCTCGATGATTTGACTGGAATAAGTCCCTCTTATTGTACTCATCATATCTATTCAGAAGAGGGCACACGACCTTCTCGTGAAATGCAGAGACGCTTAAACCCCAATCTGCAGGAGGTCGTGAAAAAGGAGATCATCAAGTGGTTAGATGCCGGGATCATCTACCCGATCTCCGATAGTCGTTGGGTGAGCCCAATTCAGGTCGTGCCCAAGAAGGCAGGACTCACCACTATAACGACTGAGACCGGAGAAATCATTCCTACCCGATTAGCCAACTCGTGGAGAGTCTGTATAGATTACCGTCGACTCAATTCCTCCACGAAGAAGGATCATTTCCCACTACCCTTCATTGATCAAATTCTCGAAAAACTAGCGGGAAATAGGTTCTTCTGCTTTCTTGACGGGTACTCCGGTTATAACCAGGTGGCAATCCATCCTGAGGACCAAGAAAAGACCACGTTCACCTGCCCCTTCGGAACATACGCTTTCCGAAGGATGCCTTTCGGTCTTTGCAATGCACCCGCTACTTTTCAGCGATGCATGCTTGCCATATTCTCAGATATGGTAGGTGATTATCTGGAAGTCTTCATGGATGACTTTTCAGTTTTCGGAGCATCATTCGACGATTGCCTCCAACACTTGGTCCAGATACTCAGGCGGTGCATCGATGTGAATTTGGTTCTTTCCTTGGAAAAGAGCCATTTCATGGTGCCTGAGGGAATTGTCCTGGGACACTCAATTTCGGAAAAAGGTATCCAAGTGGATCGAGCTAAGGTTAATCTGATTTCTCACCTTCCTATGCCTAGCTAGATCAGGGACATCCGATCCTTTTTAGGGCATGTCGGTTTTTATCGACGATTTATCCCTGATTTTTCAAAAATCGCACGCCCCCTGACCACTCTTCTCTCCAAGGATGTTCCCTTCGAAATCTCCAAGGAATGCACTCAAGCATTTGAAATCCTGCGTGACCGAGTCACCCAAGCCCCGATCCTACAATCCCCTGATTGGTCTCAACCCTTTGAGATCATGTGTGATGCATCCGACTTCGCTGTAGGAGCGGTTTTGGGGCAGAAAAATGACAAGAAACCTGTGGTCATTTACTACGCCAGCAAAACACTCGATGAGGCTCAGCGTAACTATACAGTTATTGAGAAAGAGCTGCTAGCTGTAGTATTTGCCCTAGAGAAGTTCAGATCGTACCTTCTGGGTTCCCATGTCATCATATACTCGGATCACACAGCTGTGAGGCATCTCCTTGCGAAGAAGGACGCGAAACCTCGATTAATCCGATGGATCTTGCTGTTGCAAGAATTTGACCTTGAGATTCGCGACAAAGCGGGAAAACAAAACGTGGTAGCTGATCACTTGTCCCGTCTTCCTTCTGAAATAATTGACCCTTCCGGACCCATCACTGAGCATTTTCCCGATGAGCACCTGCTGACTATTGGTACTAGCCTTCCATGGTTCGCTAATATTGTAAATTACTTGGCATCTCATCAGACCCCGTCCGATTGGCCGAAGGCCAAGAAAGACAAATTACGCTTCGATGCCAAGTATTACATTTGGGAAGACCCGTACCTCTTCCGCATAGGTGCCGATCAGATCATCCGGAGATGTGTCCCGGAAGGGGAAGTCAACAATATCCTCTCTTTCTGCCATGACCAGGCATGCGGTGGCCATTTTGCCGGGCATAAAACCGCATCAAAAGTCCTCCAGTGCGGCTTTTACTGGCCCACACTGTTCAAAGACGCATACAGTCATTGCAAGGCATGCAGTCGTTGCCAGACTTTGGGCAACATGAGCCATCGCGACATGATGCCTATGCAACCGATTCTAGTATGCGAAATCTTTGATGTTTGGGGGATTGATTTTATGGGCCCCTTTCCTGTTTCGGATGGTTTCGAATACATTCTGTTGGCTGTGGACTACGTGTCCAAATGGATCGAAGCCATACCGACCCGAACCTGTGATCACAAAATCGTTCTCAAATTCATTCATCAACACATTTTCTCAAGGTTCGGGATTCCTCGTGCAATAATCTCTGATGGGGGGACCCATTTCACAAATGCTCAGTTTAGGTCACTGATGACCAAATACGGGGTGTCTCACCGAATCTCTACTCCTTACCACCCCCAAACTAATGGTCTAGCTGAGCTGTCTAATCGGGAGATCAAGAAAATCCTGCAAGTCACTGTTCGACCTGACAGGAAGGACTGGTCGTCCCGACTTCCGGAAGCATTGTGGGCCTATAGGACCGCCCACAAGACCCAATTGGGCATGTCTCCCTTTAGATTGGTGTACGGAAAGGCATGCCACCTTCCCGTCGAACTGGAGCATAAAGCCTATTGGGCAGTACGGAACTGTAATCTGGATCTTTCCAAGGCTGGGACCCACAGAAAACTCCAAATCAGCGAGATCGATGAATTACGCATAGACGCGTACGAGAACTCGTAAATCTACAAGGAGCGGGTTAAAGCCTTCCACGACAAACACATCTCGAGAAAGATCTTTCATCCTGGTCAAAAGGTCCTACTCTTTGATGCCCGACTCAAACTCTTCCCAGGAAAACTGAGATCTAAGTGGGTCGGACCATATTTGGTCCGACAGGTTTTTGGAAATGGAGCAATCGAAATCAGTCCACTCAGCCACGATTCTGAATCTTTCATCGTGAACGGTCAGAGACTCAAGCCGTTCATTGATGTAACTTCTACTAATTTGGCTGAGGCATCTTATACCCTCCTTTCCCCTTGAGCTTATTGCGCCCAGCCGATGGCGTAAAACTCAGCGCTTAACGGGAGGCAGCCCGTCATTCTCTTTGAAAACCTGAAACTTGTTCTGACACCTTTCAGCACTCGAAGTTCACCCTTGTAGACAGCCGACCCCAACTCAGATGTTTGCATCTGGGATTTGAAATCGTCCGCAAAAATTCAACCCGACCCATCCACTCATCCAAATTTCTGCCTTAAGGAATGAACTAAGACCCCCTAGGTTACAATGAGGACATTGCAAATCTTAGGCATGGGGGGGTATGAAAGTGCAAAACTTGTAAGAAAAGGTTTCAAACAAAAAAATTCACATATGCCAAAAACACCATAAAAAAAAAAAAAAAATCGAAAAAGAATAAGAAGAAAAGAGAAGAAAATTTTGCGAAGGAGAAAAGAAACAAAATGAAAAAGGAGCACAAAATTATGAGAAAAAGTGATAGTCATTAGTAAGGAACTAAGGAATTAACCTAAGTTCTAGACCTCATTCAAGAAAAGTGCACAATAATATTAGTAAAGAATGCAAACTTTAGGCATTCTTGAATAGACTCTGAGTACCCATTAAGATCTGGACACTCCTCAAGAGGTTGAGGAAATGAAAAGCTGAAGTATTAGGTCTAAGGCTTAGGGAGTATTCGGCCTCGTTAACTAATTTTTGGTTTACGGGAATCAGTAACCTAAGCACCCTAATCTCACACACAGCCTGGTTCAGTAAGCGTAAAAATCAGAATCACGCAGAAGCGTCACAAAAATCTGAAAAGAACACCTAGAATAGGAGCGGAAGATCAACACAAGTTGATTTGGACAAGTTCCCAGCGCGGAGAGGCGGGAAATCCCCTCGAAGATGCGTAACAAAATATCATCTCCTCGGTGCTTGTCTCTTAGGATATTTACATATCCTACTGGGGGCATGTAAGCACTCTGCTGGTTCAGATTCCATGGATGGCATTATCTCGAAGTGTCAATTGCCAGGGTCTGAATTCGGCCACGGAATACCATGGATGGGATTATCTCGAAATCTCAATAGCCAGGGTTCCGGGGGTTGCCATGGGCGGTGCTATCTCGAAGTATCGATCGCCAGGAACCCTTGAGGATTGATGATGGGAGCAAGGAATCTGATACAGACTGTGTTGAAAAGCCAATCCTAGGCTAGAACTAAAAAGAAAAAGAGAGAGAAAACTCTCCAAACAAAAAAACTTTCTATCTCTCTCTTACAAAACGCACTGCGAACTGAGCCAGGGCTAAAATCATTTCAAGCACGGGTGCTTTAACCACGAAGTCCAATAAACCTTAGGTTAGTTCTTGTGGGCCTTAAAAACCTTTGCTAAAAGATTGAGGCTAAGGCTAGACAGATTTGGATCTTGATTGGTACTAGAGTACCTTTTAGGCCTATGGTCAGCATTCTAACCTAATCTATGCTCAAATAAAAAAGGCACTTATCTAAAACTATTAAAAACTTCATGGTCTAGAACAAGGGTTGAAACCTTAAGTTTTTGCTAAGGGACTAGCAAAAGCTAGGCATGGGGGTATGATGAGAACCTCATCATGAGCCATAACTAGCTCATTTTGACCCAATACAAAGGATAAAAGCTCCTACATAACTCAAGGAAAGGCTTAACTCAGAGAATTCTGAGTTTAAGGAGAAAACAAGTCATAAGGGGTAAAAATGCAATTTCAGCAGTATAATCTGCATACAGGGTAATTCAGGGCCCAAACATAGGTCAAAGCAGCTTAATAAGAATAAAAGTGGGATGAAATGATCTAGCAAGGGCTACAGCAATTCCAAGAAACTAAATGATAAATCTGTAACCCTAAAACAACCCACTTCAATTCACAAGGTTCGAGGCAAAGTAAAAATAGAATAAACCCTCTAAAATTCATAGAAAAATAATCTCTAGGGTTTAGAACCTTCAATTTGGCCTTTAGAACCCATTTTGACCTACATTGAGAACCATGCCCAATTAATAACTTAATTTGGGTTTTTGCGTAAATTGACCGGTCAAACAAGGTTTAATATAGAAATAAAATTCACCATCAGATTCCTTAGGTCCTAATTAGTCATGTATAAAAACTTGAGCCTAAGAAGAAACCTCCTTGACCGACTTTACACTTTGGTCCTCATATATTTACACTTTGGCCCTCAACTTTTGAACCCTCGCATTTTGGCCCCTAACTCTCCTTCGTTCTTTGCGATTAGGTCCCCCCTGCAAAACCTGCCAGCACCATGCTCCGGCGACCTTGCGCGGAGCATGGCGCCGCGCAGGGTGAGGTGGGGGACCTGGCAAGTAAACCGGGGGTGCCCTGCGTCGTCAGCCGTCGCAGGGACACCCCCCTGGTCGTTGTAGCCCACCATACCGGCCGTGCGAACGCACAGACGGTATGGGTTCGTGTTTCCGGCCATCCTCTGGCGAGGGAGACACGTCGTCTCCCTCCGCCTTCCTCCCTGTTTGATCCCTATAAATACCCCCCCGTTGCTCCACCGACCGGAGCAGCCTGGATCTGACGGAGAAAACCCCCAACTTTCCTCTCTTCTCACTCCGGCAGACGCCCACCAGCTCCGGTGGTTCTTCCTCCTCCTCCTCTTCGCTCTGCCGCAATACCAGCAGCAGAGACTTCTTCCCCTGCTCTTCCCGCGTCGCGCAATACCGGCGCGCGTTGCCTTTGCCCCGTCGTCACCGCCGTCCTCCCCCCACTGGGCATCGTCTTCTCCGGCGACAGTCGATACGACTGTCGCCCTGTTCCTCCCCCTTCGTCCCTGCAAGTAAGTTAGAATTACTCCCCTTCTTTTCCTCTTTCTTTCCCCGCTTTCAATTTATTCAATTAAGCCCTTGACCGACCCTGACCATCGTCACCCCCTTCGTCTCCGACCACCCTCCGGCGAGCCGCTCCCATCACCTCAGCGACCCACACGGCTCGCCGACCACCGCAGGACCTCCGCCTCCTCACCCTGATCAACCTCCGCCCTGCCACTCCCCCCACATCACCCTCTGCAACCCCACCGAACAGACCCATCCTCCGACCCACAGTCCGACCTAGGGCAGCCCTCGCACGCCGCCCCGCGCCTCGCCACCACCCACACGAGCTTCGCCGCACCCTGGCGAAGCTCCTGACACTTTCTGATTAGGCCGAGAGGCCGTTTTCTTGTGAACAGACCACCCGACCTCCGCCGCCATTGCCGCGCGGGAGGAACTGCTTCCACCTGCAGCTACAGGTGCGCCACGCTCAGCGCCACGCCCAGATTCAACTCCCAGGCCTTGCGAGGCGTTTTGGCAAAACACCAGGCTCGCAGCGAAGGCAGAAAGCTCCGCGTGACGCCGCAATCTCCCGCTGATTTCCCCGCTGCGGGCGCGCAATTGAGGCGGGACATTTAGTCCCACCTCGGAAAAGCCTGACGAGTCGCAGCGACATAAGATGCAAAAGTGCTAGAGGCTTACTGCCTCAGCACACGGGGTGAGGTTCCCTTCACCCGCCCGGTTACCCGGTCTCGTCCGCGCTCATGCCCCGCGGACCTGACCCGAACCGACCCGACCCGACTCAAGACTGACCTGCACTCCTCGCCCACCATGCACGCCGGTGGGCCTGGACCCGGGCCTGACCCGAACCCGGTTACCCGGTAGCTCTGGGAGAGCTTTCCCAAGAGTGGTTTCAGAGAGAGAGAGAGACGCGGGGGGGGGGGGGGGGGGGGTAGAGTAGGTTTTGCCTCTGACGAAAAACTCTGAAGTGTGCAGGCACAGGCGAAGAAGAAGACCCGCGGAAGAAGAAGGAAGCTGACTGTAGCAACAGGTAGTTAAGTCGTCTGATTTGGAAATCAGACGACGGCCTGAAGGGAAAAGAAGAAAGGAGGGGTGACGTCCCTGGCTGAAAAAGAAAAGAAGAAGCTGACACTTAGCCGCAGGGAGGAGAAGCAAGAAGAAACTCTAAAGAAGAGGCTGAGCAAGGCAGAAGAAGAGGAAAGGCTGCAGAGAAGAAGTACAGCAGAGCCAAGGAAGAAGAAACCTTCACAGAAGAGACTGCAGAAAAAGAAGAAGAGAGGCCAAGAAAGAAACCAAGGAAGAAGAAGAAGGAGATCTGAAGAAAGAAAGAAAGAAGAACATCACGAGGAGAAAACAAAGAGAACAACAAATTCTTTCCCTCTCTCTTTCTTTATTTTGTAAAAGAAACATGTATATCTCTAGAATACAACTTGCTCCCTGAGTTCGACCTCGGGAACTCTTTTATTTTCCGAGTAAAAAATTTATATACTTGAAATGTTGGTAATAACTGGCTATACTACAACGTTATAACAGTAAAACCCAGTTGTCCCGAACCAAGCGATTTCAAGGAGCTCTTTTTCTCTTTCTTTTCTCTCTTTCCTCTTGGATTCTTCTATGAGGCAGAGGCTCCCTCCTCTTTTCATTTCTTTTTCTCTGGCCCTTCCTTCTCCCTTAGCTCCTTTCTTTAGCAGCTCCTTCCTTCTTCCTTCTTCTTCTTCTCTGTTGTTGCTTCTTTGCGGCTAAGTCCTCGCCACCCTTCTTCTTCTTCTTCCCTACCTATTCCCTGCACACACACACGAAGAAAAACCTACCCCTACCCTTCCCGCACGGTTCTCTCTCTCTCTCAATCTCTCTTTGGTACGCTCTCCTAGAGCTGGGTTATTGGGTCGGTCGCGTGCCCGGGTCCAGGCGCACCGGCGTGGGTGTGGTGCGCGAGGAGTGCATAGGAGTGTGGGGTAATCGGGTCGCGGGTCAGATCTGCGTGGGCAGTGCCGCGAACGAGACCCAGTGGATAGGTGAGGAGGGACCTCACCCCAGTGTTTCAAGGCGAACAACCTAGAACACTTTTTCAATTTATGTGTGGGCATGCGCCCACACACTTCCGAGGTGGGACTAAAGTCCCACCTTTTGCTGTGCGCCTGCAGGCAGGAAGCTTCGAGCAATTGGGGCAGCAGTCGAGGCTTACGACCCCAATTGAAGACCTGGGCACACTCGCGAAAGTCTTCTACGTCGCCTAGGGCTTGCGCCTGGAGCTAAAGAGGCTTGGAGCAGCTTGCGAGCTTGCTCCAAGCTTGTTGTTAATGGCGGCGAGTGGACACGACCTGAAAACACTAAAATGGCCTCGCGGGCACATCAGAAAGCTCAGGGAACTTCGCCAGAGTGCAGCGAAGGCGGTGCGGGGGTCAGTGTGGCGTGGGGAGGCCGGAGTGTGAGTGCCTAGGGCACACTGTGTGCGTGAGAGTGGGTGTGTTTGGGAGGTGTTCTGAGTGTGTGGAGCGGTGGTGTGAGTGGGGGAAATGCTTGAGTGGAGTGAGGGGAAGCTTATGGGCTTGTCGGCGAGGGGTGGGATGGCCTGTGGAGGTGGAGTGGCCTCACCGGAGTTGGTGGAACAGATGGAGTTGGTAGTGGTAGTCGAGGGGTTAAAAGTGACAATTGAAGAGGGGGAAATTAAGAGGAGAGTAAGGGGAAGAGTTTGACCTATTTAACTGAAGAAAGGGGGGGAAGGAGGCACTCGGCGCGTGCCTGCCGACGTCAGAGACGAAGGTGCCCAGAGGGGAGTAATGGCGATGAGGAAGAGGTCGGGAAGGTGCCAGCTGGTGTGGCCTGGCATGGGAAGATGAGGTGGAGTGAGCTCTGCTGCAGGTATGGCAGCAGAGTGACGAAAGGAGGAGGAAGGGCCACCGGAGCCTGCGGGCGTTTAACTGTGGGAGGAGGAGAAGAAGTTGGAGGGGGGAATCCTCGGCCAAATCAGGCTTGCCAGAAACGGCTGCCCCTGCCGCTTCTTATAAAGGTGCTGGCGAGGAGAGGATCTCGAGGGGTCGACGTGGGGAGCTCGCCGGAGAATGGCCGGAGAGCAGACCCATGCCTTTCGTGCATTTGCACGAGAGGCATGGGCAGCTGCAGGGCAAAGGGGAGGGTCCCTGCGAAAGAGGACGATGTAGGGAACCCCCCTTTCGTTCCTGAGAGCATCCCCCATACCCTGCGCGGCGCCATCCTTCGCGCAAGGTCGCCAGAGGTATGGGCGCCTACGTGGGGTGGCAGAGGGGTGATTAGCCCATAGTTGTGGCCTATTTAAGTATTTAAGTGACTAGACATTAGGTTAATTCTAACATTTATTTAGCATAAATTAGGATGTAAATAGATTAATTCATATTTTCAATTTAATTACATAATCCATGCATTGCATTCATATTTTAAGTGTATTTAGAATTAGCTTAGAATGTCATTCATCTAATTAGTTAACCAATTAGGTACATTGTTTTAGTTAACATAAAAGTTGAGGGTTTGTATATAAATAACCATAATATTTTAATAATATCCTTTATTCTTCTTCTTCTCAGCAACGGCTCGGCTGCTGCTGCAACGCCTCCGGCCGCACTAAAAGCACATTCATGGATCAGCGGAGAAGGTGGATCTACTCCCGCCTCTCCATTCAAATTTGTGTAGGCAGCTACAAAAGGAGGAGAGAGGCTGCTGAGCGGGGGAGGCCTCCACCACCGACCCACCACTGTGCAGAGAGATCTTCTCTCTTCCATTCCACACTGCCACCTCAACCGTGGCGACGAGTCTCCACCACTGTGGGCGTGTGGTGTGATAGGCCACACCGCCATCCGGAGCTCGTCCGCATTACCGTGAGCACCTCACCGTGCACCTTCGTCACCGTCGTCATCAGCAACCACCGTCGTTGCAATCATCTTTTCAGTCAGTTAAGATGTCCGGGAAATTTCCCGGACGTCTGAAGCCTCACAGCTCACGCCGGCTTACCTTCCTCTTGCAACCTCACCCGCTCACTCCCGCATCCACTCCACGCTGCGCACAGCCTCCAGTGCACCTGAGACTCCTGCGCCTGCAATGCCTCACCGCTTACACCCGCTCACCTTCCGCCTGCAGCTGCACCCGCTCAACCACACTCGCCCGCTCACTCCTGCATCCACTCCAGGCCACGCACACCCACACCACCCGCACACCTGCAGTACTTCACCCGCGCCCTCCAGCCTTCGCGACCACCCGCCTGCGCACCCACGCCTGCAACCTCACCCGCGCTCACTGCCAACAGGCCTCGTGCGCGCCCACGCCTCCAGCCAGCGCGCAGCAGTCCTCCCTTGCCCTCCAGCCAGCGCGCAGCAGTCCTCATTGCCAACAGCAGCTGCAGCACCGGCTGCAGCCACCTCTGCCGGAGCTCCGTCCGGCCGGCTCAGGCTGCCACGCGACACGTCGCCACCATCGCTTCGAAGCCCTCAGTCCAAGGAACTTCCTCCGAGCTTCCCGCATCCGCTTGTCCACTCCTCGTCG
The DNA here is from genome assembly GCA_037157565.1 of Thalassia testudinum. Lineage (NCBI taxonomy): Eukaryota > Viridiplantae > Streptophyta > Magnoliopsida > Alismatales > Hydrocharitaceae > Thalassia > Thalassia testudinum. The sequence continues at coordinate 144,742,517 of JAZHRO010000036.1, forward strand.
CGCACGGCCAAGGGGAAAAAATCCCTTGTTTTGCTACAGTAACATGGCCATTAATAATTACATTTTCTACCATTGTCAATTTTTAATGATATTTTATTGATTTTGCATTGCGACAAATATCCTCTAAATATTCAGAATTGATATTCCAGCATGATTTCTTGATTTAACCTTAATCTGAAGGCAATTTTGGCTTGATTCTTTTCCAAACTAACTACGAACAAACGTTTTTAACTGGTGAAAATTTAAATACGTCATTGCCTCCCTGTGGATACGACCCACTCTTCTGCGAGTGGTTATTTCTTTTTAAATATTGATTAGTCGATTTTTCCACCACATAAAACTGCAAACGACTTTAAAGCGAACAATCGACTCGTCTAATGGCACTGTTGCCGGGGAGGCAACGGATGCAATAATTTCACCTGATTTTATTTTGATTATTTTTCAATTGCACAGTGATTTGACCATTTATTATTTTCTTTTCTATGCGAGAAAATTTATGCAAGAATCAGCCATTGTGAGAGGCGACCCTTGAAGTCGCCAGAGGAGAATTGGATGAGATATTTTGAAAAGGAGGGGAAGGATGAGGACGCGACGGTCATCATTGTATATTTAGTTGCCAATCTGATTAGAATAGAATTAAGACTTTAGATTTAATTTTTCATTGCATTTTGTTTGAAATCCTTGTTCTGGGGTATATTTTGAGGGGTTTGTTCCCCGATTTTGTTTTAGGTCTGTGTTGGATAATTTTTGGGATCCTGTTCCCTTTTCTTTAGATTTAGGTTTTTAGTTCATTGATTACTTTTATTTGCTTGTGCATAAGTAGTTTAAAAATAAAAAAAAAAACTAGTTGCCTGCTAGAAGCTGCCTGCCCTAGGACGAACCATTTAGGTCTGTATGAGCAGCCTCTAGATTTATTTCTGTGCATTGCGTGCATTATTGCATTGTTGATTGCTGGAAGCAAGGTACGCATTTTCTTACTTTGCATCCTATTCTTGATCACGCATTGCATTAGGACTTAATGCGAAGACCACCTAATCTGTACTAAATAAATCTAACAAGTGGTCACATATTTTCTAGAAAAAGGACTAATTAAAGGAGGGACATTTTAAACCAAGGATTTGATTTTCAAACTTGGCATGCGATTCAAAATTCAAAATCTTTTGCGGTGTATGCACACTTATTTTGCTTGCACGACAGCACGCTTCTAGACACTCCTTAGGTTTGGAAATACTAGGACAAGAGCCCTCCTACCGTTGGATTCTGAAGTGTTCGGAACTTGAGATCAAAGGTTTTGTAAATCCAAAGAGGGGGATACCCTGTCACGGATTTTTGGGGGTAGTTGAGAAACATCGCGAAAGCACAGCTTCAAAGGAAGGCTTAGGCCTACTTGCATCCCTCGATCTTCCATCTTTGGATTTACTTGACCATTTGAGATTTAAGGAAGAACACCTAAGCTCCAACTAGGTCTTCTTAGGCGAGTCATAGGTCGACAATAGGCACGTAAATTGATTGAACAAATTGTATTTTCACCTGTAATCTGACTTAAAATCAAAAGCCTAAATTGGGAAAGACCTAAAAGGTCTTTTTTGAATTGTGTTTTGCTTGGGGAATTCTGATTGAGGTGTGAGTTAGAATAGAGCACATTGATTTTCATCCTTTCACATCTTTCCCACACCCTCATCCCCACTCTGCATCCTTCGATCCCAGACGTCGAGATGGTCGATCCCTTGATGGACATAATAACAATCATTGGGATCCGTTTTACTCCTATTATAGGAGTATTGGCCTAGTTAAGCCCTAAATCAGTGAGCAGAACCTAGGAGCGGGATTTGCTTTGCCCAATATCCCACACACCATAGAAATACCCAACCCACCCTCCCTAAAAAATTATTACGGTTGGACAAACACTCCTAGGTACTATAAGCCTGAGCCTGACTTCTCTCATGATAGAAATGACCTCTCCTCTTTGAAGATGGAAATACAGAAAATGAAAAATGAAATGATTAAATTGTTAGGAGAATCTTCGAGAGCAGGCCAACAAGAAAGAGATGAAATTAGCCACCCAATCTACCCCATTGAGGATGACGTACACCCCTCTACAATAGATGCATCTCCCGTGGGAGAGCTACACTTTAAGTTGGAGGGAAATTTTGGGGAGAATAGCTACTTTTCGAGGATCGATTTTGAAATCTCCCCATTAGATGACACTTCCTTGAGAGATCCACACCTTAAGTGGGAGGAAAATACACATGAAAGTAGCTATGCATTGGATGAAGAAAGGTGGCAACCCGAGGAAGATGATGATAAGGTTGAGCATCCACCTGAATTATATTGGAGTCAAAAGAAGGGAATGATGGTACCATTGGAAGACCTCGACCCAGATGATAGTATTTTCGTGACATTTGATGAAGTGGGTGAAAGTCAAGTTGTTAATCCTATCCTCCCTTCTGATCATGATATAGAACTCAAGCCCACCCTTAGGGAACCTAACCCTAAAGAAATTGACCTATCTGAGGAATCTGATGTTACCAGTGTAAACCATTTACCTCAGATAGAGCACCCTAGGGGACCTGCTGAGATATTAAATGATTCTAGACCTCGGGTATATGGTGAATTGTGTGATGAGGAGGAAGATGAATTATATGAGGAACCTACATTCAAGATTTGGAGTGACACTAAGGGTGATTATGTCTTATTTGAAGAGTTAGCCCCTGAGGATGTCACAAATTTGACCAAAATAGGTTTCCTTAGCACAACCATTCTTGATATTTCTCCTCATGATGAAATGATGGAAAATTTGGAAGCAATTTCTAAGATTTATGTGGATTCACATATAGACTCCAGGGAAGATTTGAGTAAAGAACAAAAACCTGGGGATGACATTGATAGAATAATCCCTAGATCTGTTGCTTCCAACCTGCCTTCATTCATTTCGAAGTCACCCTCTGATTCACTTATATTTGAAAGAGAAATTGTGACTCCTGATGAAGAGCAGGAAGATACAGGTGATGGTGCAAGAAATGCTAGGGATGAAATTGAGGATTTAGAAAGAGTGTTTGGGATGGACACCGAGCTAATTAAAGCCAACCTAGATCTTATGGCCATCCCGCAACCTCGTTACTTGGACACCCTAGACGATCCTTGCCTTAGAGAATTGCTCACTTTTGTTCTGACCAGGGGGCTTAACAGACCAATATTTTCCGTAATGGAGTATCAGGTATGGATTGATGATTTCTTTAGTTAGTCCATTACCCTGGGGGTTTATCTCTGCACCATTCCTTTCCCATTCTTTTTGGAGGATCCATCTTATCCTCCCCCTACCCCTTTGGAGGTGGTTATACCTGTTTATCCTTTAGAACCTCCTTTGGTGACCTGGGAAGATTTCATTCCCATCTTAGTTGGGCGCGCATTTGCTATCGGGATTCATCATCAGCTGGCCAACATCCTAGGTTACCTATTTTCTAGGCCAACATTGCTTTGCTCATTTTTAGGGCCTATTTCTGTAATTCTTGAACCTGATTTGTAGGTTCTTTGGCTATTCAGCCCAGCTCTGACCCAGGTAACATCCTTCTATGCAATGAGGACATTGCAGAATATAGGCATGGGGTGGTGTACTTGGGGATATACATAGCATAGTGCATTCATTGCATACATTTGCATTAAAAAAAAAAAAAAGAGTTTTGAGCTTAACTAGCTAGATCTTGCAGTCTTAAGCAAATCAGAACTCTAGGGTAGACTAAGTTAATTCTAGGGTCAAACTTTAGAAGCTAAATGAGCTACTAGCTTTAGACCTTTAGGGTCCTTTGTGGACTTAAAAGCTTAAGTAGGAGTTAAGTTGCGGACCATTCCTCAAGAGGTTGAGGAAGGGAAGCTAGGGTTTGAGTTAAAAGGTGGGGTAGTACCTGGAATCTTATTCTATATTTTGGTTTATGGGTCCTTGTAACCCAAGCATCCAAATTTCACACACTTGGTCTGGTAATTAACTTAATTTCTTTCTTTCTAAAAAGAGATTTGGTTTTCTTAGTTTTGACTTAGGAGAGGCTTGAAAACACATTTTGATTGGAAGAGTTCCCGCCGTAGGAGAGGTGGAGTATATACTCACCTTGAGGATGCGATGGTAACATATTACCTCCTCGGCGCTTGTCTCTTAGGATATCCATCCTACTAGGGGCATGTAAGCGCATTGTGCGGTTCAGGTACCATGGGTGGCCCTATCTCGAAGTGCCGATTGCCATAGGCCTGAATTCGTTTAAGAAATCCATGGGTAATACTAATGGGGACAATGAATCTGACACAGACCGTGTTGATAGCTGATCTGAGGTTAGACTTAGAAGAATAAATATATATATATATATATATATAATTTCCTTTAACTCAAATAACTCAGACCAATGCACAGGCACGGATTCTTTAATCTCAGGGATCAATAAACTTTAGGGTAGAGTCAAAAATCAGGGAAACTTGTGCCTGCAATTCGTCTTTAGTCGACCTAGTCTGTAACTTAGCAACTACTTAGGAACCTTGGGTCTAGAGTCTGAACTTAATATGCTTCTGAAGAGAGACCAAGTGAGTTAACTAGTCTACTTGGAGTGCTAGGTTTCGCTTAATTTTGCTAGGGACTAGCAAAAACTAGGCATGGGGGTATTTGATTAGCCCATAGTTGTGGGCTATTTAAGTATTTAAGTACCTAGACATTAGGTAAATTCTAACATTTATTTAGCATAAATTAGGATGTAAATAGATTAATTCATATTTTTAATTTAATTACATAATCTATGCATTGCATTCATATTTTAAGTGTATTTAGAATTAGCTTAGAATGGCATTCATCTAATTAGTTAACCAATTAGGTACATTGTTTTAGTTAACATAAAAGTTAAAGGTTTGTATATAAATAACCATAATATTTTAATAATATCCTTTATTCTTCTTCTTCTCAGCAACGGCTCGGCTGCAGCTGCAACGCCTTCGGCCGCACTAAAAGCACATTCATGGATCAGCGGAGAAGGTGGATTTGCTCCCGCCTCTCCATTCAAATTTGTGTAGGCAGCTACAAAAGGAGAGAGGCTACTGAGCGGGGGAGGCCTCCACCTCCGACCCACCACTGTGCAGAGAGATCTTCTCTCTTCCATTCCACACCGCCGGCCTCAATCGTGGCGACGAGTCTCCACCACTGTGGGCGTGTGGTGTGATAGGCCACACCGCCAAATGGAGCTCGTCCGCATTACCGTGAGCACCTCTCCGTGCACCTTCCTCGCCGTCGTCATCAACAACCACCGTCGCTGCAATCATCTTTTCAGTCAGTTAAGACGTCTGGGAAATTTCCCGTACGTCTGAAGCCTCACTGCTCACGCCCACTCACCTTCCGCCTGCAACCTCACCCGCTCACTCCCGCATCCACTTTAGGTCACGCACAGCCTCCAGCGCACCTGCGACTCCCGCGCCTGCAGCGCCTCATCGCTTACGCCTGCTCACCTTCCGCCTGCAGTCGCACCCGCTCAACCACACTCGCCCGCTCACTCCCGCATCCACTCTAGGCCACGCACACCCACGCCACCCGCACGCCTGTAGTACTTCACCCGCGCCCTCCAGCCTTCGCTACCACCCGCCTGTGCACCCACGCTTGCAACCTCACCCGCGCTCACCGCCAATAGGCCGTGCACGAGCCCACACCTCCAGCTAGCGCGCAGCAGTCCTCCCGCGCCCTCCAGCCAGCGCGCAGTAGTCCTCACCGCCAACAGCAGCTGCAGCACCGGCTGCAGTCACCTCCACCGAAGCTCCATCTGGCCGGCTCAGGCCGCCGCGTGACACGCCGCCACCACCACTTCGAAGCCCTCAGTCCAAGGAACTTCCTCAGAGCTTCCCGCATACGGCCGTCCACTCCTCGTCGCGCATGGCCAAGGGAAAAAAACCCCCTATTTTGCTACAGTAACATGGCCATTAATAATTATATTTTCTACCATTGTCAATTTTTAATGATATTTTATTGATTCTGCATTGTGACAAATATCCTCTAATTATTCAGAATTGCTATTTCAGCATGATTTTTTGATTCGACCTTAATCTGAAGGCAATTTTGGCTTGATTCTTGTCCAAACTAACTACGAACAAATGTTTTTAACTGGTGCAAATTTAAATACGTCATTGCCTCCCTGTGGATACGACTCTCTCTTCTGCGAGTGGTTATTTCTTTTTAAATATTGATTAGTCGATTTTTCCACCACATAAAACTGTAAATGACTTTAAAGCGAACAATCGACTTGTCAAGGAGTCGTTCTACAAAGAACGAAAGAGAAGATAGGGGGCTAAATGCAAGGGTTCAAAAAGATAAGGGTCAAAAAGTAATTCAAGAGGATCAATTTGTAAAGTCAGTCAAAATGATCTTCTCTTAGGCCCAAATTTTTGTACCAACTTAATTTGGACCTAAGGAATTAAATGGTGTAATTTGATTTTAGGTTTGGCCACATTTGGCTAATCAATTTGCACAAAAACCCAAGTTAGGTCAAAACAGGTTCTACTGGCCAAATTGAAGGTTCTAAACCCTAGAGGATGTTTTTCCATGATTTTTAGAGGCTTTATTTGACTTTTATCTTGCCAGGAACTTTGTGAATTGAAGCGGGTTTATTTTTAGAGTTACAGAGTGTCATTTAATTCCTAGAAGTTGCTATAACCCTTTTCGGCTTAGGTTATCTCACTTTCATTCTTATTAAGCCCATTTGACCTGTATTCAGACCCCTAGACACCCTGTTTGTGTATGGCATTGGTAAAATTTCCATTTTACCCCTTATGAATTATTTTATTCTTAAATTTAGAATTCTTTGAGTTAGGCTTTTCCTTAGGTTTTGTAGGATCTTTTGCACACTTATTTAGATCAAATTATGCTAGTTAGGGTTCATGATGAGGCTCTCATCAGGGGTGGATATGGATCCATCCCAGGAGAAGACCGGTGGAAAATGTTCTGCACAGTTTCCCTTGTGGGAGGTGGCTGTGAGAAGGAGTTCTGCGCAGAGGTGGCTCACTGCAAGTGCTGAGTCCGTTTGTCCACCTTCTTCTCGATAATAGAGACCTTGTCTAGTGGACTGGCCATGAGTTCCAAGTCGGCGGATGCGGACAGGCCCTGTGTCCCCGAAGATTCGTCAATGCGAGGGTATTCGTCCGGTCGAATAATCCCATGGAGTCATTGTTGATGAAGTTCTTGCACATATTCTTGAGAATCTCCCACACGGTGTCTTCATGTTGACCCATGATATTCCCTTCGCAAGTTGCATTGACGAACAATCTAATATCTTCATGGAGTCCTTGGTAAAAAGACTGGACTTGTTCCCATTTAGGAATGCCGTGATGGGGGCACTTTCTCATGAGATCCAAAAATCGATCCCATGCTCATGAAGAGGTTCTCCCGTCTGTTGAGTGAAGTGAGTAATTTGATGGCGCAAGGCGTTTGTCCGACCAACGGGAAGGAACTTCAAAAATTCAGACTAAAGTTCCTCCCAGGTGTTGATTGGGCGGGTCTGTGTCTGATTCCAATGAGTTGCCTTGTCCATAAGGGAGAAAGAGAACATATTCATGAGTAAAATATCCTGATTTTGAGCATCTGACCCGAAGGTTTAGGCCTGATGCTTAAGCTGTTTGATATACTGGAAGGGATCTTCATAGTTAAGCCCATAGAATTTAGGTATGGCATGAATCATATTGGGCTTCAATTTAGAATCAGGTCCTCCAGTCGGGATTCTGACTCGAGGATCAATTGCTAGCACAACGGGATTATAGTGATCTCGCATCATGGGACACTACGATGGGTTCATGAAATTCTGGAAGAGGTAATTGAGACACTGGAGCTGGTGCTTAAGATTATTCTCTTCTTCAACAGGCTGAGTCATGATGGAAGAAGAAGGAGAACTAGGTTTAGAATCGGAAGAAAGGTCTATGTGGAGGGGTTGTTGCACAAACAAGGGAGCCGAGGCTTGGCCTCAGGGAGAGTGGATTTCTAGAGGAGGTTTCAAGGACCTCCTACCAAACATGCACTGATAGACTGGATGAGGTTAGAATGTGTTGACCTAATCAAGACACCCAAAATATGTTGGGTGACTATAGAGGTTCGGGGCGGATGATACCCCTTGATCAGAAGGTCGTCCACTTGTGAATTACTTGGGCAGCTAGAGAAGGTGAGTCCTGCGAAGACCCCTACACGGAAGAGCACTCCCACAAGTTACAGGGTTTCCCCCACCCGACCTCGCTTGTCACTGAGATTCTAGGTAGACTGGAATGGGGACGTTGACCTCTTCAGTCTACCACTTTTAATTAAGATCAAGGTGCTTAGGGTTTCACTTGAACTTTAAGCCTTTTGTGTGCAAAAGTGACCTAATTTAAAGGTTGGTTGATCCAAAGGATCAACTTCACCTCTTTGTTCTTGAGAGAGCTTCTTAGGTCCTTTCTTTTAGTGTTCAAGTAAATTAAGAGCCCGATTGCTTGGGGTTTCTCTTAATAGGTCTTTTCAAACAATGGTTTAGGCACACCTCTTTTGGAAATTTTCAATTCTTTGTTTAGAAGATGTGTCTCTAAAACCCTAGCTTGGAATCCTAGGTTGGCTCTAGTTGGTCCAATTAATTCCCTCAGAAATGGGTAACTAGGGCTCAAGCAAGAAGGTTTTAACCCTAGTTACCTTAAGTGGATATGCAGAAAAGATGTGTTGAAAGAAAAAAAAATAGGCAACTCTGTGGATTACTAAGTATGGAAGACAGGTAGCCCTAAATTGATTTTCTTTTTGTTTTTTCCTCTTTAGAATGTAAGGGGCTTAAGAGAGAGGTTTGAGGGTCACCTGTCCCCTGGTGTGTTTGTTGTGCAGCTGCTTGTCTTCTCTTGCCTTCCTATCTTGCACAACAAAAGAGATATTAAGTCAGTATAAAATCAAAAATTGTGATTTTGAAGCTTCTAAAATGCCCGTTGCTCCCTGGCAACGGCGCCAAAAACTGGTTGTCGATTAGTTTGATTTTTATTTTATTACTCAAATATTTCAAAATTTCTTCAAGGTTGAACTCAGGGAGCAAGCTTGATTTTAGAAGCATAGAAAATCACAATTTACAATAAACACTATTTTACAAAAAAAACTAGAGAGAGGAAATAAAATCTTCTCTTTTCTTTTCTTCTCTCTTTCTTCTTTGTTCTTCTTTCTCTTCTTCTTTCTGTCTTCAGACTCTGATTCTGGGAATTAGACGCCTTAAGTAGCCACTTGCTACAGTGCATGCGTTCTCCTTCTTTCTTTCTCTTTAACTATTGTTGTTGCTTCTTCTTCTCCTTGGTTTCTTTTTCTCTTCTTGCTTGGCCTTCCTCTTTGCGGCAGCTTCTTTTCTTCTTTTCCCTTTGGCTCTGTCTCTGCCTTCTTCAGCTGGCTTCTCCTCTTCCTCTTCTTCTGCGTCAGCTCCTACTCCTTCATCTTTTCTTCCTTTCCTTTCTTCCTCTTCTTTAGCTTCTGCTCCTCTGTGTGGCTAAGTCCTTGGCCACTCCTTCTCTTCTTCTGCTTCCTCTTCCTTTTGCCTTTTGTGCTGCACCTCTTCTTCTTCCTCCTCCTTCAGCTTCCCTACACAGGCATGGTTATGAAAAAACCTACCCCTACCCTCCTCGCATCTCTCTCTATTTCTCTCTTGGGATTGCACTCCCAGAGCCTACTCGGGTATACGGGTCGGGTTAACACGCTTGGGACCAGGCCCACCGACATGCGGTAGTGGGCGAGGTGTGCACGAGTATTAGGTCAGGCAGCCAGATTCGCGGAGGAGTGAGCGCGGATGAGGCAGTGAATAGGTGAGGGGACCTCACCCTGTGTGACTGAGGCGATAAGCCTTAGTCACTTTTACAATTTATATGTCTGCACCTGCTCAAAAACTTACGAGGTGGGACTAAACGTCCCTCCTCCTTGTCGCGTGCCTAGCAGTAGAGAGAGCAGGGGATTGCAGCGACAGCTAAGGCCTTCGAGGTCGATTATCTGCCTGAAGTTGTGTGCGGACTTATTCCGAGCAACCTGAGCTCGAATCCTGGAGCTGGAAAGGCCTGGAGCTGCTTGTGAGCTTGCTCCAAGCTCGGAGCCAATGGCGACGGAGGATCGGGACTTGAAACCACGAATATGGCCTTACGGCCCTGTCAGAATGCTCCTCGAGCTTCGCCAGAGCACTACGAAGATGACTTAGGGGTCAGCTTGGCGTGAAGATGCCTGTGCGCGTGTGCCTAGGGCACACTGTGTGCGTGCAGGTGGGTGTGTTCGGGGAAGGGTTTCAGTGGGTGGCACGGTCAGTGGAGGGTCGCAAGATGATTAGTGGGTGAAGGTGATGCTTCTGAGGGGTCTGGCGAGGTGGATGGGTGTGGGGAGGTGACGGAGACACCTTGCCGGTGGTCTGCCGGAGGTGGAGAAGATGGGGGTGGTCTGCAGTTGTTGAGGGGTAGAGATAATAAATTGGCAGAGGGGAAATAAAGAGGAGGGTAAGAGGAACTTATTTATGAATCTAGAGTGAATGGGGGATGCGGATGTGGCGAGCGGTCGATACTGCCATCGTCGGAGATGAAGGTACCAGGGGGAGAGAACGATGACGAGGAAGAGGGGCTGGAGGGCGCCCGCTGGTACGGCGCGACGCTGCAAAAGACGGTGGAGGTAGCTTTGCCACTGGTACTATGGCAGAGCGACGAGAGAGGAGAGAGAGAGTCGTCAGAAGCTCTGGTAGTCGGCTGGAGTTGGGAAGAGATGAATTGGAGGGAAGATCTGAGGCCAATCGAAGCTTAAAGGATGCGGCGAGGTGTGCCGTTTCTTAAATAGGTAAGGGTTGGCCGAGAGGCGTGCGAGAGCGGGGGGAAAAGTCTAGCTGGAGGTATGGCAGACGGAGACCCATACGTCTCGTGCGTTCGCACGAGAGGTATGGCAGTCAACAGGGCATGGGGGCTGGCCCATGCGGTAGGGGGCTTTGCAGGGAGCTCCCCTTTCAAATTTGGGGCTGGCTCCCCATGCATGCGTGGTGCCATCCTCCGCGCAAAGTTGCCGGAGGTATGGCCTACGCAGCGGGTGGCTGAAGGATCGGATTGAAGAAAATGATGGGAAAGCTAGGGGGCATTTGTAAGAGTTTCAAAAAGTTGCGGGTCTGAAAGTAATTTTGAGGACTAAATTGCAAAGTGGGTCAAGACGACCTTTCCTTAGGTCCAAATTTTGGTATCAACCTAATTTGGACCTAGGAAATCCAATGGTGAAGTTGGATTATAGGTTTGACCACGTTTGACTGGACATTTTGAACAAAAACCCAAATTAAGTCAAAAATTGGGTATGGTCCTCAATCTAGGTCAAAACAGGTTCCAATGGCCAAATTGAAGGTTCTAAACCCTAGAGGATATTTTTACATGAATTTTAGAGGGTTTAGTTGATTTTTATCTTGCTTGGAACCTTATAAATTAAAGTAGATTTGTTTTAGGGTTACAGAATGTCATTTAATTCCCAGATTTTGTCATAACCCTTTTGACCAAATCATCCCACTTTTTCCTTTATTAGGTTCACTTGATCTATGTATAGACCCTTAGAAATCTAGTTCATGCATTGCAATGGTAAAATTACAGTTTTACCCCTTGTATAATGTTTTATTCTTAGATTAACAATTCCCTGATTTAGGCCTACGCTTAGGTTATGTAGGAGCTTTTGTTCAATTTATTAGGTCAAAATGTGCTAGTTAGGGTTTATGATGAGGTTCTCATCAATTAACATAGAACTTAAGGATTTGTGTATAAATAATCTGAATATTTTATTTTATTAATTCTTCTTCTTCTTCCCACAGGCAACTGCTCCACTTCCTTCGCCTGTGCATTCAATCTTTGCCAGCTACCTGCACTCAAGAACCCATTCATGGAGGAGCGGGAGAGATGGATCTGGTGGGGGGAAGTTGCGACTACAAGGGAGAGGAGGAAGTAGCTGTGCTTGAGGAGGCCACCACCCGTTTCCCCATTGTGCAGAGAACCTCATTTCTCATCCGCTCCTCACCACTGGCCTCAACTGCGGCAATGCAACTCCACCACCTTGGGTGTGTGGTGTGACAGCCCACATTGCCAAGAGTCCTTGCATCACCGTGCTTCATCTTCCCTTCCACATGTAGCTCCCAGCTGCTGCACGCACCTCTCCAGCTCCCCACCCATGCGCCTCCTACAACACGCACCTCGCGCGCACCCGCGCTCCACCAGCCCACGTGTGCCCCTGTTGCACACCCTCAGTAGCCACGCGCCCCTCTATGTGCATACGTATCCCCCGTGCCTCAACCCCTGCCGCACACACCACGCACAGCTGACGAGTTGATTCTTCTCTTTTAAAGTCGTTTGTTACATAAAATGACGCGTTGTTTGTAGTTCTATGTGGTGGAAAAATTGACTAATCAATAATTAAAATAACCACTCGTAGAAGAGCAGGTCGTGTCCACAGGGAGGCAATGACATATTTAAACTTGCACTGGTTAAAAGCGTTTGTTCACAGTTAGTTTCGACGAGAATCGAGCCAAATCTGCCTTTAGATTAATAAAGCATCAAGAGAACATGCTGAAATGGCAATTTTGAACAACTAAAGGATGTTTTTTGCAATGCAGCTTAATAAAAAATTAATAAAAGTTGACAATGGCATAGAATGTAAATATTAATAGGGCTTTTACTGTAGCAAAACAGGGGAACTTCTTCCCCTTGTCTACACGCGAGGAGGAAGGAACGGCCGGAGGCGTGAAGCTCGGAGGAGGATCTCTAGACTGAGGGCTCCGTTATGGCGGTTGCAGAGAAGTGCAAGATGCTCCGAGGTGGCCGGACGAAGGTACGGTGGTGGTGGGTTTCAGTGGCTACTGAAGTGCCGCAGGCCGTGCGAGTGTGGACGGGCGTGGCTGAGGTTCTGGCGAGGAGGCACACGCACTGGACTGCACGCGCGCGGAGGTTGGTGCTGCTGGCAGACGCGCCGTTGCTGCTGGATGTGCTGGCCATCCACTGCATGTGTCGATGACGCGCTGCAGGGTGCGCGACGGAAGTGCAACGCACTCTACGCGCATGGCGGGTAGGCTGGAGGTGCTACTGCAGGAGGTGAGGCGCGCCGAGGGGTGCTGCTGCAGGAGGTGCGTATGCACGTGGGTGAGGAGCTGGTGGCCATTGCTGCACGCTGGCGGGCGCGCCGGCTGCGTGCGTGACTGGAAGCGCTGCAGGGTGCGCGCAGAGGTGGTGCAAGGTGCTGGCGGCTTGTGCAGCCGGAGGGGTGTGGGCGTGAAGGAGGTGAGGCGTAGCAAGGGCATGCGCAATGGATGCTGCAGGAGGTGGGGTGGAAGTGTGCAGCCGGAGGGGCGTGGGCGTGAAGGAGAGGCCGGTTGCTGTTGTGTGTGGGGACAAAGCTTCAGAAGTCCAGGAAACTTCCCGGACGTCTTAACTGACGGGGACGTGAAGTTGCAGTGGGGGTTGTTGGTGATGACGGCGAGGGTGGTGCACGTTGAGGTGCTCACAGTAATGCAGATGAGCTCCAGATGGCAGTGTGGCTTGTCATGCCCACGGTGGTGGAGGATTGTCGCTGCGATTGAGGCCGGTGGTGGTGGAACGGACGAGAGATCAACTCTCTACACAGTGGTGGGTCGTTGGGATGGTGGCCTCCAAGTGCATGGTAGCCTCCCTCTCTTTCTTATCCCCATCGAGGAGACTAGAGCCACTTTTGGCGCTACTCCTTGATTGGGTTCTTCACTGCAGCAGCTGGAGGAAGAAATGCAGTCGTTGCACGTAGAAGAAGAATAAAAATAATGATAAAATATTATGGTTATTTATATACAAGCCCTCAACTTTTATGTTAACTTAAATTAATGCATGCAATGCACCTAATTGGTTAACTAATTAAATGAATGCAATTCTAAGTTAATTCTAAATGAATTTAAATATGAATGTGATGCATGAATTATGTAATTAAATTAGAAATATGAATTAATCTATTTACATCCTAATTTATGCTAAATAAATGTTAGAATTAACTTAATGTCTAGGCACTTAAATACTTAAATAGCCCACAAATATTGGCTAATCAACAGCTACACGCCCTCCAGCACCATTCCCGCACCTACTGCTACTGTGTGCGCACCTTTGCCCACAGCAACCATCGCGCGCTCCTCGCACACCCAGCAGTAGCAATTGGCCCTCGCCCACCAGCAGTGCGCAGAGCGTGCACTACTCCAGCAGCCGTCGTCGCCCGTGCACACTCCCGACTTCTTCTTCTTCTTCTTCTTTGCCAACCGAAGGTACCCAAAGCCACCAAAAAATGCAGCCATCAAATCCGACCACGAAACTTTGCGTCGGGAACTCCATCGGACTTGCCTCGACTCCTCGAGAACAACCACGCTTTCGGCCGCACCAATCGACCACCTGACGGCCAGTCAGAGAGCCTCACCACCGACGGCTTCTTCCACTTTGACCGATGACCACCGACGGCCGTTCGGGGTGCCACCACCACCATCGGAAAGCTCTCGTCGCGCTTATCCTCCTCCAAGCTTCCCATGGCTCGCCATCGCCTCCTCTTCGTGCACGCACAAAGGAAGGAAATCCTCTATTTTTGGGTTAATTAATATTTACATTTGAATGCCTTTGCCAAATTCTCATTTTTGATTTTAATATTTGATATATTAAGTGAAATTGCAACTTCATGCTCATGCTTTCTCATAATTGCTTGGCTTTTGTTATTCACATCTTTTGACATTGGTTTTGGATTAAGATGTACACAATTTCTCTCTAATACATGTGCAATTGGAAATTACAAAGATTGATCACATATTTATTGAATATTTCAGTGAGGAAAAAATTGCACATATAACCTTACATTCTCAAGTTATTGTGTGCCTTCTTTTCGTCGCATTTCATGTCAGATTTGACTATGGATTTCGCACTTGATTGAACGAATACAAGAGAAAAATATTCGTGAATTTATTGCATCATTGTCTCCTTGTGAACACGACCCGCTCTTCTATGAGTGGTTTAATTTTTATTTTAATTTTTTTGTTAAGCGAGTTTCCACCACTTTGATACTAAATCGACAAATCATCTTAATCATATTATTCGAAAGCGAAAATTGACTTACCACTGTTGTGGCACTCCTAATGAGGAGTCAATTATGCATGTCTTCACACAAAGTGACCTTGCGTGGCTGGTTTCCAATTGGGTTTTTAGGAAGAGCCTCCTCAATCCTATCAACCCAGCTTATTTTTTTCAGATCATGAATTTCCCTGTTCGTAATGGTGAGAAATGTTGTTGCAAAGGTATGATTATGTTTATTTGGTTTAATACTTGGTGGTTCCGGAATAAACTTAGACATGATGAGATATCTTGGAATAAATTGGAAATTGTGCTTGATAACAATTGGACCATTTGTATACGTGGTTGCATCATTTTAGACCTAAGGTGTATGCTGCTACATGGGTTCGACTGCCTGACGGTATTAAAATCAATATTGTTGTGATCCCTAATGGCTCTTTTTTTAAGGTAGGATGGGCTACTCACGATTCCAATGGCGATTTTGTGATGGGTGTGATGAGGTGTGGCTCATCATAGCTAAAATGTCCAAGTTAGGCTAGAAACTAGGTTAAACAGTATACAATTAACACATGAAAAGGGTTAAAACACTATACAATTAACACATGAAAAGAGTTAAGTGTGGAAAATAGTGAAAAAGACCTCAAACATCAAATCTGCGTTAAAAATACGAAATTAGGTCCTAAAATGAGATATTTTATTCATTAATGTAAAATGATGATCCAGTTGCAAATTAAACACTTAATTTAGTTCACAACTTCAAATCAAAAGTGAAATCAACCTTTAAAATGTTCAATTGGGCTTCAAGAAAATCTTGGTGACATTTGAACATCATTAGGACCTTGCATTAATAGTTTTTCACTTAGGTTCTTAGGTATACACATTCTATTCATCAAAACTTCTAGGGACTCATGTGTAAGCCGCCAGGGGTAATTTTGTAATACCTAGGGACCGCCTTGCAGGACTTCTTCACCACTTATGAGCTTCCATGCAAATCTTCTACTGCTTCACTTATTTGGATTTTCTTGCAAAAACACCAACACACCTACTGCGAGCGGACCACCATTCACACGAACACTTGAGATCTTGGTTGTCGCTTGCTCACTCTCTTGATCTGATGGCTGAAATCAAATCAAAGCTTCACGCGCTTCGGTGCATGTGTTCACCACCTTTGCCAGATCTCATCCAATAGCCATGGTTTGGATTGAAACTTCGCACACCTCTCTCCCTTCATCACAGCCTCCCAAGCCCTAATTGCTTGATCTTACTTTCGCGGTGATCTGACTCACTCCCCTGTCTACCTAAGTACCTGATCAGCTTACGTGCTCGCAATCGACTCCCTCCTCCATGAGCCGATCCCTTCGTCTAGTCTCTAGTTCCCCTTCCTCCTTCATTGGCTGTTTATGATAGAGGTGGGTTTCTTCCTCAATTTTGTCTCCACAGCATCTCGCTGTGGATCCAGGGACCCCAATCCTCGCTAGAGATCTCCTCATCACCCTTCGTCGCTGTAGTGACCAGCTGCAACCTAAGCATCCCACTCTTCCTTTAGATTAGGATTTTCTTGCTTCTAGAGTAGCTTAGATTAGTAATTAGTGTAACTTAGATTAGTAGTAGATTAGAAATCAAATTTGATGATGGTTTAGTGTAGCTTAGGAGTAGATTAGCTTAGATCCACTCCACCCTCTCTGATCAATTCAGATTAGAGAGGTGTTTTTCCACCTTCATTTCGACGCATTAATCTCCCCCTTCATATTGCTATCGCACATTCTAATTTCCCTCAAGTTTTTATCATATTTCACGCATCCATTGAAGCATCAATTAGATCTGATGCTATATAGCATTCAGATCCGATTAAGCTCGAATTCATCTGAGGACCCCTTCATCCACTCCATTGTTCACAAGGGTCCTCATCATGGTTTTAATTGGATGGAATTCACTTGATTAATGATTATTTTGATCTGAACATCTGATTGGGATATTTAGGTTTTAATTTGGAATTTTAATTGAGTGAATGTTTTTATTAGAGTCCAATTGATCTTATGGAAATTGAATTGGAATTCAATGAATTGGATTATCATCGAGTGTATGCTTTGCGCCCAATTTGAATAATGGATACTGTTTTTTTTTCTTGGAGAGCCATGCCAAGGAAAGTCAGCTTTCCTGACTTAAGGTTTGAGCAAGGATCTAGTTGGTTTTACATGATCACTTAGAACTTCTATACACCAATCAATGGTGTGCAGGAATTCTAGATGAACAATTCAATTAGGTGATTCAAATCAACAACTCATTTGGGGCGACATAGTTTTAAATTCTAAAATCAGTCTCGATCTATGATTTTAGAGGAGTATGATGTTGGAAACACTCATTTGATCAGAGTTTTAACTATAGCAAAAGCTGCAGCTAAGACGTCTGATTAGATGAATGTTTCATCTATTCTTGAGTGGTATTACAGCAGATACTTAGATCAACTACAGCAGCAGCTATTGCTGTCGAGGATTGAGCAACAATTGCTGCTATTGGAGCCACACTGAAATCTCAGCAACTGATCTAGTTGCTGCAGCAGCTGTTGCTGCCACTACAGGTCAATGTTGGTTGGACTAAGTTGGAATTTTGGCTAGGATTTGAGTGTTGAAATGGAGCTGACTTGTTGTGTAATGTTGTGTATATATTGTATCAAGCATTCATGTACTGATGTGGATTTTAATTTAACTTGATTTGCTTGTAATTTCTATTTCATTCCTTTGTCAGCTATTCATTAATGTGCATAACTGTCTAAATATGAAATTTAGTGAAATTAGAGATGAAAACTTGATTTAATTGCTCACATATCTTTCTTCTATTGTGTGAAATGCTTTCAAGTGCATGGACTGAATTTCCAACCATTAGAATCTAGTTTAGGCCTTAGGTTGCTTAGCTTCAAATCCATTTAAGCCTAAGTTGTGCTTCACTTGTAAATAAATAAAAATCATAAAAAAATCCAAAAAAATAAAATAAACTTGTCTCGAGTAAGATTAGGTTTATTTCTAAGTGTATGCAAAGTTTCAAGGCATTCTAAACCCCTGGCTTGGTAGAACATACTAGCCGACGGTTTAGTATACTTTGGAACTTAATAAAAGAACCAAACATCAAAAACACTAAAAATAACTCTTCTCTCTCATCTCTTTCTTTCTTTCTCATCCCCTATCTCTACTATATATATAAAACCCATGAAAATTAGAAAAATCCCAAAAATACCCAAAAATACCATATATATTATGTATATACTTGTACATATTAATTTAAACCAAAGCTATATGTATATAGTATACAATATGTACAAAATATATACATATATATATATATATATAACTTATATGTGTATTATACATATTAAACTAAGTATTTACAATAACTTATTATATATATAACTTTATTGTATTATTATATATTAAATTATATAACTTAAACGTACACTAAGCTAAATAATTCTATAAACCTATCTAAATGTACATATCTATACTTAATACATTGTACACATATTTATATATGTAATATGTACTATATAATACCTGTAATTTAATTTAATTATACATTTACACTAAATAATTAAGTTAATTAGGTAATTTATTAAGTTAAAATAGAATAAATTAGTAATTTAAGTTAGTACTGAAATAAATTATATTGTATACTTGTAATATATTATATTAAGTATTTTCAACTAATTTAAGCTGTATTTATAATGTATTATAGTATTTATAGTTTATTATAAGTAAAACCATCTAAAACATGTATTTAATTGTAGACAAATTAAAATAAAGCTTATAAAAAATCATAAAAATATGAAATAAATAATTTATCATGTATATTAATTCTGTATTAAGTAAATTTGATGATTAATTAACTAATTTGTACTTTAATTAATTAATTAACTCATAATTTAACAAGTATAAACAGTCAACTTTACCTAATTTTATTATATAATAGAATAACTTATTTTTGTAAAGTAATTATATAATTATGTAGCCCCATATAAGGGCTTTACAATGTCATAATTTATTTTTAATTTAAATTAAAGTATGGCTCTCAAATCTAAGGCCAAAGATTGCAATTCAGGACGCATTCGCGCGTAGCTGCAACTCAATTCGGCCGCTTCTTTCATGCCACATCGTGGCTTTTGGAGCGGCTGCAGTAGCATATAAGGTATTTGTCATACAACCCCTTCATTTGTCAGGCGTCGGGCACCCTTATACACACTCTCCTCTCTCTCTTGATACCCTTGAGCATATGATTGAGCATACTATGTACGGTACACGGGCTAGGGACCATGCACTGTGCGAGGGCCTAATTAGGCCCATTAACGAGCATAAATCTGGATTAATGCACCTAAATAACTAAACTAAGGTGGCCCCCTAGTAGAGGTCTGGTCCCACCCTACCTAGGGTACTGTGTATTCCTCGAAAAGGTCGCCTGCCAATTAACAAACCTAATTTTTACGTAAGTGAACAGTGAATGTGCATTTGTGTGAGCTGAGTGAGGAAGAGAGACTAAATTTTGCTTAGTGTAAAGAAGAGACGAGAGGAGAGAATGAGCGGCTAAGTGTTGAACTCTTTGTGTGCCTTAGTGTGCATGTGTGTATGTGTTGTGTGCGTATGTGTATGTGTGTCTGTATATATATATAAGTATACAGTATATAATATATATGTATATAAATAATGTAATATAATGTAAATAAATAAGTATGCTGTAATAGTATTGTATATACATGTAATATAAATAGAGTATAGTATGTTGGAGCTCTTATATGTATATAAATAACAATTCGAGCTTTAGTGACATATTCATCCGTCACTGTACATACTTATATATGTTAGTATAGAGAGTTATTTTGCCTTATATTATGTATATAATTTTACTAAGGTTTTAACGACACTTATATATCTTACTATAGATATTAGTATGTTATAATGATTTATTATAGTAGATATTATTAACTATTTTTGTACCTATACTCAGGTATTATCTATATTAGTTGTAAATAATAATATAGAGTAATTATACATAGTTTTTGATGCTTGTTTATGTATACATGTTTTCAAGCATTGTAATGTATATTAACAGATTCTTTTGTAAATAATTAACCCAATTCTTTTGTTCATTGATTCATTCATTCATTTTGTAAATAAAATGAAGATTTTTGGAATAAAAGGATATTTTTAGACTTAGAGAGTGATGTATATCAATAATTGTCTCCCAGTGAATGACTTGAAATAAACTAGTAAAAATTAAGTAAATAAATAAAATTGACGTGACATCTGTTTGTATTTGTGACATATACTACAACAACGACATTTAAAACACCATTTTAGTGCAAACCGATCGTCGACGACTATATTTTTGGCACCATTGCTGGGGACAAAAAGATGACAACAATGCTTTATGGTGATTGTTTGACAATTGTTGCAGAAAGTCGATTATATTTTTGGCGCCGTTGTCGAGGATAAAAATCTGTTAACAGCGCTTTATTGTGATTGTTTGACAATTGTTGCAGAAAGTCAATGATCAAGGTGCTTCTTGCAGAATTGAAAATAATGCCAAAGAAAAGATTATTATAGAAGCTATTTCCCATGCTTTCAATGTGCTGCCTTAAGAATCTACTGTGCACATTGATATTGATTCATCCCTACAGTATAATTGGTGGAATGGCAAGATCCCAGTCTCGTGGTTCATCAAGAAGGAGTTCTCGAAGATTCAAAAGTTTAAGCATCAGATAAAATCTTTCAACTTTATATGCACAGATGTAGACAAGCTATCCTCTCACTTGGCACACATGGACTCCATCTCATGGTGCAAATATCAAGCTTCAAACCTCTCGTGTTGCATTTAGGGCACCATCATTTTGGACAAGTTAAAGTTTCCTTATGTCATGTTTTAGGTTTGGTGTCTGTTAGCCTGGCTTTTGTTGTTTTGGGTCTTTGTTGTAAGGCCATGAGTCATGGTCAGTTTTATTTTATCTTATAAGGGTAGGTCCTGGTTTGGTCCTCCTGCCCACCTCTGTTGCCTCCAGAGAGTGGTGGATGAATAAGAGTTACTCCCAATTTCCTTAAAAAAAAAAATTGAAGTACAAGCCAACCTACCCCTGTTCAATTATTTACTACTATTGTACTTAAAACATTGGTCAAAACAATTTATTAGATATGATACTTGCGTAGTCCCAATTTGTTAAGGCCCGTGCTGATAAGCCTTTTTAAGATGTTCGGACTTTAGGTTAGATGTCTGGTAAGACGTCTGGACTCATTCCCAGACGCCTGAAAATCGAAAATCTTGGGTACGAACTCGCATCTGCACGCGTGCTGCACGTAGATAGTACCCCTCGTTTTCCTCCGTCTTCTCTCTCTTCAGCTCCCAACGAAAACCCTAAAACCTCACCCTTATAAACCCCTCCTCTCCCTCATTCCACCCCCACTTCCCAGCCACTTTCCTCCTTCCTCCAGTGAGAGCAGCAGAGCAAGAACGACGGAGAGAAGGAGCGACGTGAGAGGAGAGGAGGAGCAGCGTGGGAAGGAGAGGAGAGCAAGCTTGCGAGCTTGCATGGGAGCTCGCCGGTGAGCTCACGGCCGGAGTGGCGCATGCGCAAGGCGAAGGAGTGCATCGGGGAGGTCCTCCCCGACACTGCTGTAGCAGGAGCAGCAGGTGAAAGAGCGTGGCGAGGCTGCGAGTGGCGCGAGAGGGTGGAAGTAGGTTCTAGTTCTAGGATTTTCCTAGAATCAGACGTCTGGAGTGACCTCCAAACGACGGTGCGAACGTCTGGAGGTGGCGCCAGATGTCTGAGAAGGAGGCCTCGTGAAGGTATGTCTTCCTTGCGGATAGGGCCATGCTGGCCACTCCGCTGATGCACTGATTCTTGTCCGATTTTAGAAGATTTGATTTCCGTGTGTAGGATAGGCTTCGGGAAGGTGCGGGGCACACCCTCCCACGCATTTTAGACATTCGGGTGACCTACCAGACAATGGGAAGCGCTTCCAGATGTCCGAAGAGGCGGTCGGACGTCTGGAACTGAGTCCAGACGATCCAGCGAAGTTCCTGGACGTCTGAGGAGTGGTGCAGGACTTGAAGTATGGCACTGGACACTTTTAATATGTCTGGAAGTTGTTCCAGACGTCTGATTGGAGTCAGAATCACTGTTTTTTTACTAGTTTAGGGTATGTTTGAGGTTCGATTTCCGCAATTAAGATACCGATGTTTCCCGTATGAATTCCTCTACTTGTTAGAAGACTTTCTATGCTATTCTGAGTATTCTCTTGTGATTGATCCTTGTGATAGGACTGGTTTCCGTTGCGGGTTCGGGGCTTGCTGAGGCACGTGAGCCTGCCGTTCAAGCCCCCATTACTCCTGGGTTTACTGGTAGAGTGGCTTCCCCTTAATTTAATTAAAACTTAAAAGCATGTGTGGAATGAATGATTAGATCCTAGGGTATGGCATGAATCCTAGGACTAGAAATACTGGAATGTTTGTATTGAATGAATGGATTGCAGTCTTGAATGAGTAGATAGAATGATAACAATTTCCTGTAAATGAATAACAGTTGCCTGCAAAATTTGTAGTAATTGTGCTTGTTAACTATTAAATGTAACCTTCCTGTTACACATGTGAATTGACATAATATGAGCTGCATGTATATAAATTTGGAAATGGAATGGTGAATGTTGGAAACACTAGCTACCTGTGAATAACCTGAATATGGAAATGTGAACGATAGCATTACAATGTGCATGTGTATAACCTGAGAATGGAAATAGAAATGATAAAACCTGGTATGGAATGGCATTAGGCATTTGAACATGAACCCTATGGGGAGGATTAAGAGTAGAGCTCCTGAGAAATATATGGAATGGCTTTGGAAATGCTTTGGGAAGTGTGCTTGCCTTGAGTATGTGGTACCAAGGGGAGCGCACGTTACCTCTTAGTGTAGAGGGGTGCTTGCTGCCTTTCGGGTTTAGACTCGGGGTGGGTTTGGCCACTTTGCACCGACTTGGTGGCCCTCGTGTATATTGTACCAGGGAAAGCTACTAGTGTAGGGAGAGGGTTAGCCACCCCATGGGGCCTGGGGTTCAGCTAGCCGCCCTACACCGACTTGTTAGGCCCACTGGGCAAACCAGGGTAGTTAGGCGAGGGTGCGCGGACTGTGGATGGGCGAGACCCCTGTTTGGTTCTTAGGGGCTAGATCCCTGTTACTGAGTGGGCTATGCCCTTTACTGGTTCCATGCTGTGCTTTGGGCGCACCCACTAACGTAAACTACTGACCGCATGCCAGTGCGGGGTAGCTACTCGTGCGCTTATCGCGCGTGCTGTAGTCACCGTTACGTCTGTCCGTGACCTTGGGGTGGTTGACTGGGTGTAGGACCACCACGGGGGACTCTCCCGGCCAGGAGAGCACCACGTGCAACTTCTAGTCTTCGGAAAAGACTGCAATCAAGATTGTTCCCACGAGGAACATTCGAGATCAAGAAAGAGACCTAATAAATAAACCAAGTGGTGAAAGAAAGAATAATTAGTTAAAGAAAGAAATAGAAAAACAATAGCTACCTATCCACCTTTACTGCTTAGTTAGTTGGTTGCCACTCTACTCAGCGTTCGCTGACGTTTTATACTCATAACCCCTTTTGAGGTCCAGGTGTTGAGTAGCCAGAGCCTACGGCTACGGATGGTGCTGGGCCCAGTAGAGCCCAGTAGTTGTAGCTTTCTGTTGTACTCCTTTTTCAGTTGTAGTGAGTAGTTCTGGCACCTCTATACTCTTACATTTTGAATATTATATTCCTGTATTGGTTTACTTTTCTACTATTGTGGTGGTGTGTACAGTAGTAGTTTTACTTCTTTACTACTGTACTTTTGTTACTGTTAGTTGCTTAGCATAATGAATTTGGTCTACTTTCCTGCTTTTTGGTTACTTTTTCGTTGGACGACTAGGTCTTTGGGATCAGTCGAGTCGGTTTGGTCTGGTGTCCTGTAGGGATTCGGGAACGGGGTCGTAACAAGTTGGTATCAGAGCAAGGTTGTCCTGAGAAGTGAACCAACTAGCTTGAGAATAACCAATTCACGTGCTTGTAACTAGAGTGACCTCCACAACATACCTTTTTACATCTTTCCTAAGGTTCTTTTGCTGAATGGCCGATAGAATTGATGTCTTCTTGTTATGTTGTTCGCATCTCCTCGCAGGAGATGCCTCGACGTGGAACCATTAAGACAGGCCGTGGATGTGGTTGTGGACGAGGCTGGAGGGGCAGACGTGTCGAGCTTGGAGTACGTGCTACCGCTTCTCTCCTCCTAAGCGTATAGTCTCAGGTCCTCGTCCAGTTGATCCGGGAGGTCATTCAAGAAGAATTTTAGCTTTCGCCTACTCCGCCGCCCCCTCATCTCCCTTCTGAGGGTATGGAGGGAGAGTTTTTCGTGGGACGGCAATGTCACCGTAGCGCCAGGCGAGTTAGGAGAGCTCAAGGGAGGCACGTGGCGCCCGCAGGAGAGCTGTCTCGTTTTGTGGGGCTATCAGTAGCCACTGGGGGCCCCCGACAGGGTCTAGCTGTCAGCACTGGACCCCCGCCTAGCCGCCAGCTGGGACCTACCGAGGGAGGGAGCTGAGTCCCCCTCTACTACCAGTGTGGTCATCCAGGCCACTTCAGGAGAGACTGCCCGTCTAGGGCTAGAGCATAGCAGACACCCACCGCACTGAGCGCTGGAGGCCGATCGGGTGGTCGTGGGTTCCAGGTGCATGAGGGAGGGTAGGCGTCACGGGGAGGATATTGGCCAGCTGTCATTAGCTTCACCCCGGGCTTGGTTGTTTTGTCTGCTCCCAGGACTGACGGGTGTCGCGACGTCGTGACTTACGGGGATGTCATAGCTTCAGTTTCAGCGGTGACAAGTATGGTTACAATGTTTGGTCTTTTTGGAGTACGTATTTCTTGCTTCTAGTACGACGTACTTTCTTGCTCCACAAGTTTATCGCTACTTTGGGGTCCGATAGCACTCCATTAGGGGATCCGTTGTGATTAGAGACCTAGGTGGCCAGCTGTCTGTAGCTGGGAAGATTAATACAGGTTGCGAGGTCAGTGTTAGGGGACATAGCCTCCCCACTAACCTAGTTGTGATACCGATGGAGGACTTTGGCGTGATTCTGGGGATGGATTGGCTGTTCGCTTACCACGCTTTGGTGGACGGGTTTGAGAGGAAGATTGCTTTCTTCACACCAGAGATACTTTCTTTTGAGTTTCACGGACAACCGGTAGACGGAGGCTTCAGGTGCATTTCTGTACTTTGGGCTGCGAGACTTTTGGGCCAGGGGTGTGGGGGCTTTCTTGTTAGTGTAGTGGCAGAGCCCAGCCCCATGGCAGACTTCTAGAGCATCCTGGTGGTCAGAGAGTACCCCGACGTGTTTCCAGAGGAGCTGCCAGGACTACCACCTGAGCGTGAGATTGAGTTGAGATCTCACTGGTACCGGGGACCAGCCCATTTCTACAGCACCTTACAGGATGGCACTGCTTGAGCTGCGAGAGCTCAAGTCCTAGTTGTAGGACCTTCTGGAGAAGGGCTTTGTGAGGCCCAGTGCATCTCCGTGGGGAGCCCTGGTATTATTGTGAAGAAGGATGGTACCCTACGCCTTTGTGTAGACTACAGACAGTTAAATAGGGTCACCATCAAGAACAAGTATCCGCGGGCCAGGATTGATGATTTGTTTGATCAGTTGTGAGGTGCCACGGTCTTCTCCAAGATAGACTCGAGGTCTGGCTACCACCAGTTGAGGATCAAGGAGACCGATATCTCTAAGACAGCTTTCCGCACCCCGTACGGACACTACAAGTTTTTGGTCATGCCGTTTGGGTTGACCAACGCCCCTGCTCTTTCATGGAATTGATGAACTGGGTGTTCAGATTGTATCTGGATCAGTTTGTGGTAGTATTTATTGATGATATGCTCATCTACTCGCGGGAGTAGGTGCAGCACGGACAACAGTTGCGGATGGTTTTGGATACGTTGAGGTGACAAAGGCTGTATACCAAATATAGTAAGTGCGAGTTCTGGTTGAGGCAGGTGACCTTCTGATGTAAACACATTTACACTACTTAAAATGTCTATTTATGCATGTTCTTAAGCATAGGATTGCATTTCATGATATAAATATTACATAACATACATCATCTTGCATTTAGAGTAGTTTGAATAAAATGGAGGTTAATTGTCTCCTTTTATGTGCTTGGACAGGGAAAACATTTTATCGGGGCCTCGGATCAAAGATCCAACCGTACGGATATGATCAGGGCGACGATTGGAGTTCAACGACTCCAAGATCGCCCTAATCAGGCATCCGTAGCATCAGATAGAGACCGGGGAACCCTAGAAAATCAAGGGCTAGGATGGTGTAAATCCGCACTTCAGATGACAAATCCGATCGCACGGATGAATTCGGATCGACGATCGCAGCCCAACGACACAAAAATCGAGTCAATCCGACATCCGTGGCACCATCTACAACTTCTAGAAGATGGACGGCCAAGATGGCTCCACGTGGCACCATCTCAGCCGCCCAAACGGCCGCTGGCATTTTGTGAAGGCCCCCGCCCGATCGCTCTCCACCGTCAGATGGAGATCCAACGGCTGTGGCTGCCCGACGCTTAAAACATGCGCTCGACCATCCGCGCCCCGCAGCGCAGCGGTCGAGCGCGCTAACGCGAGCGCGGGGCGCGGGTTCGAGCCGCGGCGAGTGGATTGGAGGTGCGGGTAATTGAGGCGCCTGGAGCGTCGGATGGAGATCGTGCGGTTGGGGGCGCCCGATAGCGCCGACGCGCGATTGGATGCCCCGCGTAATGCACGATCGCACGCACAGGCGGGCGGGTTGCAGCGGGCGCGGATGCGATTTAAGCCATCCGATCTCGCGATCGGACGGCTGAGACTTCGCAGACGTGCGTAGGCGTTACGCACGTGGGTTGCCGAGGAGGAGCGCATGGGTGCGGCGGCGACGGCCACGTCGGGGCTTTAGTGACGGATTTATCCGTCACTAAAGATCCCTTATTTATTATTTTGAAGATGTAATGTCCATTTTGCCCCCACTCCTTGCAACTATAAAAGGAGACCCCCTCCATACGAAATTCTCATCCCTTCTTTCTCATCTCTACCCCTCCAAAGCTCAAGAGAAGCTTGTCCCACACCCGGGATGCTTCTCGCGAGATAAAGTCCAATTTTCATTCCCCTTAGGAAGTGGATCCCGCGACGACGACGGCGTGCTGCTTCCTTCCCGTTCTTCTGCTTCGTCCTCCTTCGTCCCTCTTCGTTCTCCTTCGTCCTGGCGTCGTCCCGTCCGGCTCATCCTCCAAGCAACCGTCGAGGAGGATTTCTCTCTCCCTATTCTTTTTACCGCTTTCTAGTATAGATTTACTGCTTTCTAGATTAATCTACTCGTCCTCCAAGCAATCGTCGAGGAGGACATTTCTCTCTCCATTCTTTTAATGCTTTCTAGAGTAAATTTATCGCTTTCTAGAGTAATTATTTTATGCTTTCTAGTTGTAATGAACAATCTCTTCAATACAAAAAATTCCTTGTTTATTCTACATCTCATTTTGATTTCTCTGTGTAATATTCTCTTTCTCTCTTACTCTCTCTCTCTTCTATTTATTGTAAATAATTAGATGGTTCTAAATTGAATTATTTTGTAACAAATAAAAAGAAACACGTAGTTTTTAAATCAAACGTCTGCCTCCCTGTGTTCGACCCGGAATTTTAATTTCGGTATAAATTTTATTTGTTGAACACGAATTCTTCGCTTTCGAACTACAACGACAGGTTTTCCAAAATCGAACACGTTAGCGTAGGTTCGTACACGTTCAACATTTTGGCGCCGTTGTCGGGGAGGCAACGATCTTTGATTTCTCTTCGCGTTTTGTAACTTATAAATCATTTACCTCACTTTTCTCCTTTCTTATTGTAATTGCAGGTACTCTTTCGAGACAGGCAAAAGCGATAGATCGGAGTAAAGTGCTATGGAAGGTTTTGTAAATTATCCCCCACCTCCCACCCATTAGATTTCATTTCATCACATAATAACTCAAACATCAATCAACCTAGGTGTTTTTATAAACTCTAAGGTTAGATTGTTTGTTGTTTAACACCCATACTCACCCCAACCCCCACATTAAAAAAAAAAAAGAAAAAATAAAAAAATCTCACAGAGGTACACAACCTCATTTGATTTTCTAACTCAACCAGTAAACCGATCTTAGGAGCCGGTACACACATCCAAACACATAATCGAGTAGAAATCAGATTAGGTAATCATTTGTGTGCCTAATTAAGTGGTGCATTTGTGGCCAATTGTTTGAGTTGATTGGGCCGCACCACTTCAAATAAAATAAACTCATTAAGTAGCTGCCAATTAGGTTCAACTCTTAGGGATTTACCAGGCACTCCACATTCTTTTTAAACTTTAAAGGAAAACATCTTCACCTGTGCTTGCAAAACCTGGTGTGCTAATGAAACTTGATTGAAAACACCTAAAGTTGAATCCTAAAAGCTACTAAGCAAGATTTGAACCTTAAAATTCACGACATCAAAAACAATCTTGCTTGAAAACCACTGGTTGTGCACTCACACACGAATCAATCAATCATTAAGGGCACAACCCATTTAAAGGGCCCATCACATTCCAAAGCACATTCAAACCTAGCCCTAAATAAAACAAAGTAGACGTTGGCCTTAAGGATTGGACTCGCTCTTCAGAACCCAGAACGAGATTATTTTCGATTAGTCTGTTTCTACTGTTCAATCTGATGTCTAGCTAGGGGAGTAGAGTCAAACGATCGCGGCTGGGGGGTACACTAGGAACCGGAGGTGCAAGTCGAAGGAAGAACCTTCTCCCCAGTCCCTCCTTCTAACTGGTTAGATTGAACAGACAGAAGTAGATCAAATCGTTCCTTTATCTGAAGACGGGTTTTGAGAGTCTGTAGGTCTTTAGGCTAACCTATTTAAGGACAGGTTTGATTGTTTGTATTGCAGGGCACCTTTCTTCCTCCCGTGTATCATGAATCCTTCCACATATTTCACGCATTCCCGCTCTTTCTCTCCTGTTGTAAATTATCCTCAACATGACGATTATCTCAACTCGTATTGTAATCGACCATTAGTTAGTTTGGATAATTTGGATTGGGGATACAATTCCGGACCCCCGTGTTTAGGGTCTAACCTTGAACACTTTGATTCTGATTTCTATCCTTCTCAGAGCTACATCGATTATAGATCGTCCTCCTTTCATGAACAACCTAATACGATCTACAATCAAGAAGGATACACTGATCCTTACCCATCCTCTGATTTCACTGCCTTTAGGTCATCACCATCTTTTGAACAATCTGAAATGACCTATTATCAGGATGGGTATAACGAATCTCAATTCGTTAATTCCTCTACATTGATGTCAAACCCGCCCAACCCTGAACCAACTCATTTGGTTCAGGTTAATCAGGTTCAAGATAAGGTTCTGGCTAACTTGAGGAATATCATTCAATCTTTAGAAGTTCAGCCAATACCTTGCATTGAGAGATTGGAGCCCCTGATTGAAATGATTGATGATTTAAACAAGTCTTTGTTGGATTGGCTCCAGGGTGTTAAGGATAAGAACCCGGGTGAGTTTCTACTTGGGAAATTAGCGAAATTGAGGATGAGATTCGTGGTTGCTTTGATTCAATCTTGGAATAATTCCCAAGATGAACTCTCTTCAGGAAAGCCAATGACAGAACCCACTCAGGCACCTGTTGGGGGGGACACGTGTTACGAGGCTGACCAGATTGAATTAAAATAACCAATTAAGGATGATCTGATTTCTTCACCTGAGATCCCTGAGCCGGGTTACGAGGAAACGTATGTCTCCTTGGAACACAAAGTGACAAATGATTTTGGGACATACATTGATACGGATCCTGATGGTGAAGATTCAAGTTGCGAAGTCTCACGCGAGTTTTCTGAACACGATTTCTGTGAGACAATTGGGCCTGAGGAATCTGATAGATCATTTAATAGCCCAATAACTGAGGAAACTGATCTTATTAGGGCACACATTACGGATCCAAAATCGCATTTTCTGGAAGAATCAATTCAATGCCCTGATTATCAGTTACACCCTGTTGAGCTTATTAATGATTCTAATTCTGAGATAATTAGACCCAAGTCAATTTTGATTCTGCCACATCATTTAGACTTGGAGATTTCAGACGGGGTGATGAATATACAAGAGGTCCTGGAATTTGATATGCTGAATGAGGAGGATAGGAGCTGGGAAGTGTTGATTTGGGAAATTAATTTTGGAGGAAATGGAAGATTGAGTCGAATGGTTCCTTTTAAGCTAAAACCATCAAATTAGAACCCTTACGACATTTGTTTCGAGGATGTTCAACTCAAGCACACATTCAACGATTATCCTTTTGAGCTTCAATTCTCTATAACCTGACATTTTGGCCTTGGGTTGCATCCTCATAAATCGCAGGCCCGACCCCGCTTACATTCTAATTTTAGGTTTTGGGTAATTTTTATCCAGAACCTAAGATATTCTCGATTATGGGGGATGGGTCTGCAGCACAATCTGGTCCACATCTGTGGACCGCTGTTGATAGGTCAGAGGATTCTTCTGTTCATTCTAATTCTGACCTGCACATGTGAATTCTTCATTTCTTTTCTTTGTATAGTGTGCCTAGCTGAAGGCACTAAACTCAGCACTTATACAGTTCTTTTTCGTTTTCATCTTGGAGCAGACCTGATATTCACGCAATTCAGGTGCTTTCTTCACTTTTCCACTCTGTTTTATGTATTTTTAATACAATGAGGACATTGCATTAGATAGGCATGGGGGGGTGGATATTTATCTCTGAATTTATTCGTCAGCTCCGTAGATTTATTTTATTTTGATTAAAAAAAAATCAAAATTAGGAAAGAGAATTTGGGTTTAAGAAAATTTTTAATCTTAGGAAAAACTATATTAAGATCTGAACACAAAGACCCTTTAGGTCGTTGAACTTAATCAGCCCGTGTATCCACTAAAATGTGGATTTGTTTTTCGAGTTCTCGCCAACTTGAATTTTATTTTAATTGGAGTAAATAAGTTTGGGTGATAAGTACACGACTTATCAACCTGCCCTCTGATTTGAGGGAATTTCGAGTCTTAAGCATCTACACACTTTCTTTGCACTGACTCGTTGTTCGACGATTTTTACGGAAATTGGATAGCTAATGAACCTTCTAGGGTGATATGGCTGGCAAGTTATCGTGGGTAACAACCCATAGGTAGGTTGTCCAGAGCCCAGTCACTGGACCTTTCTCCTTTTGCTGCCTTTAAGTAAATCTTAGACCAGGGAAGACACCTACTTAAAAAAGAAAAATAAAAAATAAAAAAGGAGAAAAGAACAAAAAGAAATAAGCCACACTTCACCGCACGAGTATGGCTGGCAAGTTGTCGGTGGTAACAGCTCATCGACCGGTTGTCCAGAACCCAGCTCAGAAAATGCACTAAAAATTCCCAAAACACTTAGGAAGAAGCGGAGAAGTAGAATAAATCGGGGAGATATACACTGGATTCACCCTTGTGTTGACCCCGTTAAAAAATAAAAGTAGGGAGAAAGCTACCGGTTGTAAAGATACACCTTTAGGCAGAATTCTTTTTGAGGTCACCTAGAGGCGTAGAAATCCGAAGTCCGTTCTAATTGCCGGTCAACGAGTCTATCACAATCACAATAAGATGCTTAAAACTTAGGGTTCTCATCAAATCTTGGGTGAGTTGAATGGCCGTAGAAAGCCACTCTTAAACCTTAAAATTTGAAAATCCAAAAAAAAATTAGAAAAGAGTAAAAAGAGAAAAAGAAATTTTTCTTTGAATAAGGCGAGGGCTTGAGGCGGTCTGCATTTTGGCTGATACCCGGGTACTGTTGTGTCTTTGAAAGTTCAGTTCCTAAGTAGACAATTTCTTAATGATTGAAAATAACTCAGGTCCAAATAATCTAACCTAATTCTTTTATAAATAGCATATAGTTTTTGCTAGGGACTAGCAAAAGATAGGCATGAGGGTATGATGTAAACACATTTACACTACTTAAAATGTCTATTTATGCATGTTCTTAAGCATAGGATTGCATTTCATGATATAAATATTGCATAACATGCATCATCTCGCATTTAGAGTAGTTTGAATAAAATGGAGGTTAATTGTCTCCTTTTATGTGCTTGGACAGGGCAAACATTTTATCGGGGTCTCGGATCAAAGATCCAACCGTATGGATATGATCAGGGCGACGATTGGAGTTCAACGACTCCAAGATTGCCCTAATCAGGCATCCATAGCATCAGATAGAGACCGGGGAACCCTAGAAAATCAAGGGCCAGGATGGTGTAAATCCACACTTCAGATGACAAATCCGACTGCACGGATGAATTTGGATCGACAATCGCAGCCCAACGACACAAAAATCGAGTCAATCCAACATCCGTGGCACCATCTACAACATCCAGAAGATGGACGGTCAAGATGGCACCACGTGGCGCCATCTCAGCCGCCCAAACGGCCGCTGGCATTTTGTGAAGGCCCCCGCCCGATCGCTCTCCACCGTCAGATGGAGATCCAACGGCTGTGGCCGCCCGGCGCTTAAAACGTGCGCTCGACCATCCGCACCCCGCAGCGCAGCGGTCGAGCGCGCTTACGCAAGCGCGGGGCGCGGGTTCGAGCCGTGGCGAGTGGATTGGGGGCGCGGGTAATTGAGGCCCATGGAGCGTCGGATGGAGATCATGCGGGCGCAGGCGCCCGATAGCGCTGACGCGCGATTGGACGCCCCGCGTAACGCGCGATCGCACGCGCAGGCAGGCGGGTTGCAGTGGGTGCGGACGCGATTTAAGCCGTCCGATCTCGCGATCGGACGGCTGAGACTTCGCGGACGTGCGTAGGCGTTATGCACGCGGGCAGCCGAGGAGGCGCGCGTGGGTGCGGCGGCGACGGCCACTTCGGGGCTTTAGTGACGGAGTTATCCGTCACTAAAGACCCCTTATTTATTATTTTGAAGATGTAATGTCCATTTTTCCCCCACTGCTTGCAACTATAAAAGGAGACCCCCTCCATACGAAATTCTCATCCCTTCTTTCTCCTCTCTACCCCTCCAAAGCTCAAGAGAAGCTTGTCCCACACCCGGGATGCTTCTCGCGAGATAAAGTCCAATTTTCGTTCCCCTTCGGAAGTGGATCCTGCGACGATGACGGCGTGCTGCTTCGTTCCCATTCTTCTGCTTCGTCCTCCTTCGTCCCTCTTCGTTCTCCTTCGTCCAGGCGTCGTCCCGTCCGGCTCGTCTTCCAAGCAACCGTTGAGGAGGATTTCTCTCCCTATTCTTTTTACCGCTTTCTAGCATAGATTTACTGCTTTCTAGATTAATTTACTTGTCCTCCAAGCAATCGTCGAGGAGGACATTTCTCTCTCCATTCTTTTAATGCTTTCTAGAGTAAATTTATCGCTTTCTAGAGTAATTATTTTATGCTTTCTAGTTGTAATGAACAATCTCTTCAATACAAAAAATTCCTTGTTTATTCTACATCTCATTTTGATTTCTCTGTGTAATATTCTCTTTCTCTCTTACTCTCTCTCTCTTCTATTTATTGTAAATAATTAGATGGTTCTAAATTGAATTATTTTGTAACAAATAAAAAGAAACGCGTAGTTTTTAAATCAAACGTCTGCCTCCCTGTGTTCGACCCGGAATTTTAATTTCGGTATAAATTTTATTTGTTGAACACGAATTCTTCGCTTTCGAACTACAACGACAGGTTTTCCGAAACCGAACACATTAGCGTAGGTTTGTAATCGTTCAACACCTTCCTAGGTCATGTGATTTCAGGGGATGGCTTGGCTGTGGACCTAGCCAAGGTAGAGGTAGTACTCAGGTGGGAGAGACCACGTACAGTGACAGAGATCCGCAGTTTCTTGGGACTGACCGGCTACTACCGATGATTTATTAGGGGTTTCTCGCAGATTGCACGTCCTATGACACAGTTGACTTGGAAGGACATGCCCTTTTCTTGGACAGACGCTTGTGAGGCATGCTTTCAGGAGTTGAAGGAAAGGCTGACTTCGGCTCCTGTGCTTACCATTCAGGACAACAGTGGTGGGTTCGTTGTGTACACGGACACCTCTTTGCAGGGGTTAGGGGGTGTGCTCATGCAGTGGGGTCACGTTGTCGCTTACGCTTCGCGGCAACTGAAGCCCCATGAGCACAGCTACCCTACCCACGACGTGGAGCTAGCAGTTGTCGTCTTCGCGCTGAAGACATGGAGGCACTATCTGTACGGTGAGTCCTTTGAGATATTCACGGATCATAAGAGCCTTAGGTACTTGTTTGATCAGAAGGAGCTCAACATGAGACAGAGACGTTGGTTAGAGCTCCTGAAGGACTATGACTGCAGCATTTCCTACCATCCAGGGGAGGCCCATGTGGTGGCTGATGAGAACCTCATCATGAGCCATAACTAACTCATTTTGACCTAATACAAAGGATAAAAGCTCCTACATAACTCAAGGAAAGGCTTAACTCAGAGAATTCTGAGTTTAAGGAGAAAACGAGTCATAAGGGGTAAAAATGCAATTTTACCAGTATAATCTGCATACAGGGTAATTCAGGGTCCAAACATAGGTCAAAGCAACCTAATAAGAATAAAAGTGGGATGAGATGATCTGACAAGGGCTACAGCAATTCCAAGGAACTAAATGATAATCTATAACCTTAAAACAAACCCACTTCAATTCGTGAGGTTCGAGGCAAAGTAAAAATAGAATAAACCCTCTAAAATTCATAGAAAAATAATCTCTAGGGTTCAGAACCTTCAATTTGGCCTTAGGAACTCATTTTGACCTACATTGAGAACCATGCCCAATTAACAACTTAATTTGGGTTTTTGCGTAAATTGACTGGACAAACAAGGTTTAATCTGGAAATAAAATTCACCATCATAATCCTTAGGTTCCAATTAGTCATGTA
Organism: Thalassia testudinum; assembly: GCA_037157565.1. Classification (NCBI taxonomy): domain Eukaryota; kingdom Viridiplantae; phylum Streptophyta; class Magnoliopsida; order Alismatales; family Hydrocharitaceae; genus Thalassia; species Thalassia testudinum. The sequence goes on from JAZHRO010000036.1 coordinate 144,777,571, forward strand.
TAAAAACTTGAGCCTAAGAGGAAACCTTCTTGACCAACTTTACACTTTGGTCCTCATTTATTTACTTTTTGGCCCTCAACTTTTGAACCCTCACAATTCTGCCCCTAACTCTCCTTCGTTCTTTGCATTCAGGTCCCTCCTGCCAAAACCTGACCAGCACCATGCTCCGGCGACCTTGCGCGGAGCATGGCGCCGCGCAGGGTAAGGGGGAGGGTCTGGCAAGTAAACCGGGGGTGCCCTGCGTCGTCAGCCGTCGCAGGAACACCCCCCTGGTCGCTGCAACCCACCATACCGACCGTGCGAACGCACGGACGGTATGGGTCTCCATCTCCGGTGCCCTCCGGCGAGGGAGACACGTCGTCTCCCTCCGCCCTCCTCTCTGATTCCGCCTCTATAAATACCCCCGTCGGTCCGCCGTTCTGAGCAGCTCGGACCTGACGGAGAACGACCCCCACTTCCTCTCTTCCCACTCCGACAGGCAGCCCTCCAGCTCCGGCGGCCTCTCCCCTTCCTCCTCTTCGCTCTGCCGCAATACCAGCAGCAGAGACTCCTTCCTGATTCTCCTCCGCGTCGCGCAATACCGGCGCGCGCTGCTTCAGCCCCGTCGTCGCCGCCGATCTCTCCCTCTGGGCATTTCTTCTCCAGCTCCAGTAGGTACGAGCCGGCAGCCACTTCGTCCCCTTCGTCACTTTAGTTAGGTTAGAATTAGTCGTCTCTACCCCCTCTTTCTTTTCCTCGCTATTTTACATTCAATTAAACCCTCGACCGACCCGACCACCGTCATCTTCCACACCTCAGGCCATCCTCCGGCGAGTCGCTCCCGTCATTCCGCCACTCCACACGACTCGCTGACCCCCACAGAACCTCTGCCGCCTCACCCTGATCAACCTCCTCCCTTCCACTTCCCCCAAATCACCCTCTGCAACTCCACCGAACAAACCCATCTCCCGACCCACAGTCCGACCTAGGGCAGCCCTTGCAGCCGCCCCACGCCTCGCCACCACCTGCACGAGCTTCGCCGCACTCTGGCGAAGCTCCCGGCACCTTCTGATTAGGCTGAGAGGCCGTTTTGCTGTGAACAGGTCACCCGTCCTCCACCGCCATTGCTGTGCGGAAGAAGCTGCTTCGACCTGCTGCTCCAGGCGCGCCGCGCCCAGGTCACGTTCCCAGGCTGTGCGAGGTGTCTTCGCAAAGCGTCAGGCTGCAGTTGAGGCGAAGTCCTCGCGCGAAGCCCTCGTGCGAAGCCTCGACCGCCGCTGCCTCCTTCGCGCAGGCGTCAAATTGAGGTGGGACATTTAGTCCCACCTCGGAAGGCTCTGAAGGAACAAAGCGGTACAAATAGAAAAAGTGCTGAAGGCTTATCGCCTCAGCACACGGGGTGAGGTCCCCTTCACCCGCCCGACTACCTGACCTCGTCCGCACGCACGCCTCGCGGACCTGGCCCGACCCGACTTAGCCTGACCTGCACTCCTCGCCCACCACCGCACGCTGGTGGGCCTGGACCCGGGCGCGACCCGTACCCGACTACCCGACAGCTCTGGGAGAGCTTTCCTAAGAGCGACTTCTGTGAGAGAGAAACGCGGGGGGAGGGTAGAGTAGGTTTTTGCCCGCTGATGAGAGCTTTGAAGTGTGTAGGCACAGGCGAAGAAGAAGAAGATGAGCGAGCCAGAGAAGAAGGACGACGAAAGCTGAAGGAAGGAGGAGCACTGTAGCAGCGGCGGTTTAAGTCGTCTGATTGGAAAATCAGACGACGTCCTGAAGGCAAAAAAGGAGAAGGAAGGCGAGGCAGAGGAGAACACAGAGAGGCCAAGGGAAGAACTGAAAGAAGAAGAAGAGCACGAGAAGAAGAAGATCTGAAGAAAGGAAAAGAAGAAAGAAAGAAGAAGAAGAAGAACGGGACCGCAAGGGAGAAGAAAAAGAAAGAGACGAGCAGAAACAAGAACTGAAAGAAGAAGAAGAACATCACTACTGTTGCAGATAAAGCAGAAGAGCCAAGCAGAAGAAGATAAGAAAAGAGAAAAGAAGAGGAGAAGAAAGAAGCCAACAAATTCTCTCTCTCTCTTTCTTTATTTTTTTTTTTTTTTGTAAAAGAAACTTGTATCTCTAGAATACAACTTGCTCCCTGAGTTCGACCTCGGGAACTCTTTTATTTCCGAGTAACAAATTGTATTAAACTGGTAATCACTTCTCTATACTATACTACGACGAAATAATAGAACTATAGAGGAAGGTCGCCACCAGTTTTTGGCGCCGTTGCCGGGGAGCAACGGCTATTCTAGAGATAATCAAATTCCTGTTTTTACATTGCTAACAATCTCTCCTTTGTTGTGCAGAAGAAAAAAATACAAGAAAATCGAGAAGACAAGCAACCGCACGTCAACCACTCCGAGGACAGGTAATTTTTCCTCTCGCTATTAACCCCTAAACTCTAAAGAGGAAGGAAAGAACAAGCAATATAGGGCTAACCTGTCTTCCATACTTAGTAACCATAAAAAGTTGCATGTTTTCAACCCATTATTCCTGCACACTATTAAGGGTATTTAAGGGCTAACACATTCTTGCTTGAGCCCTAATTACCCAACAAAGAACTAACTGGACCAAGTAGAGCCAACATAAGATTCAACATTAGGGTTTTAGAGACACACTACTTAAATCAAGAATGGAGAAAATCCAAAAGAAGTGTGCCTAAACCATTGATTGAACATACTTATTCAGAGAAACCCTAAACAATTGGCTCTCTAAACACTCGAACCCAAAAAGAAAGGACCCAAAAGCTCTCAAAGGAACAAGAGGTAAAGTTGACCCCTTGGGTCAACCAACCTTAAAATTAGGTCACTTTCTCACTCAAAATACCTAAGAGTTCAAGTGTAACTTTAAGCACCCTGATCTTAAAGTAAAATTGGTAGACTTAAGAGGTCAAGATCCCCATTCTGGTCAACCTGGAATCTCAGTGACAAGAGAGGTCGGGTGGGGGAAACCCTGTAACCCGTGGGGACGCTCTACCGTGTAGGGGTCTTCGCGGGACTCTCCCTCTCTGGCTGCCCAGGTAATTCTCAGGTGGACAATCTTTCTGATCAAGGGGTCCATCTGCCCCGAACCTCTATAGTCACCCAACATTTTTGGGTGTCTTGATTGGGTCCAGCACCTGCTTATCTCATCCAGTCCCTCAGTATTTTGCAGGAGGTCCTTGAAACCTCCTATAGAAATTCACTCTCCCCGAAGCTAAGCCTCGGCTCCCTTGTTTTTGCAGAAATCATTCGCATAGCCCCTCTTTCCTCTGATTCTGAACAAAGTCCCCTTCTTCCATTAATTCAAACTTTTGATTCTATCTTGATTCCACCACCTGATTCGAAGATGCAGCCTAATTACCTAGCAAGACTACCATGTAAAAAACCTGAATATCTGAGATCCATGAAAGATAAGATGATTGAGGATGCCCTTGAATTCTATGAAATCAAATATAAACCCTCAACACCAATAGAAAACATTCAGGTTGATGTCCCAACAACCACAGCTTTCATCATAAACTATGCCCAAATTCTTTTGACAGAAGTTACAAAAGGATCAACCCGAGATATGCTCATGACAGGATACATTGAGATAGAAAAATTACACCAATCTGAATACCTTCAATGCTTGACAAATCCTGTACTTTGGGAACAACACCAAGATGCCCTTACGAAATGGGTAGAAATGATGAAATCAGTAGAACAAATTATCAACCAAAAATACCTGTATATACCAGAAACAGAGGATGAACGATCTTGGAACAGTATTAAGGAACAATCCAGTTTCCCAGATCTCGGGACTGGGGTACAAAGTGGTTGTGAAATCCCAACCCAGATAGAAGACAATGTTGAATTAGGTTGGGATATCGCAGGAGAACACAATGATGAGCCAAACTTAGACCATGAATTGCCAAGCCTAGAATTCCAAAACTCTTGCAATAATGAGATCAGAACTGAACCTTTTGAGGGTATAAATTCCGCCCCTTATCTTGATAAGGTGGCCCTCGAAGGTTATTCGGACTTAGGTTCTAATAATTCTACCCACATCCTAAGCCTAGAACCTAGATCTGAAACTTATTGGGAAGATTATGAGGCCCCTTTTGAGAAAGATCAAATTTTTGCAGAATATGATTCTGGACCTCTATTTGATGAATATCCCTCTCCAACATCTTCAGAAAATCTGATCGATTTTTCGAAAGTCATGCCAATTTATGATACAGAGACTGAGGAGTTGGACGAGTTGGATTTCAATTGGGTCTATCCTACCAGCTTGGAGCTTGAGCCTAGACAGAATACCTTTTCGAGCCCAGAATTGACATATAGGCTAGACCCCAGTAAGGCTGCTGATTCCACATCTGATAATTTTTGCTGTGGTGGAATTCATGATCATGAATCTCATTTTCGCCAACTCTCCGACAATTTCAGATCTGACTATAATCACGGAGAAACTTTCCTTCCTGAACACGCCAGGCCCATCTACAACCTCAGTTCACATGACTCTGACTCTGACTCTGAGGTCCTGATTCCCGAGATCACCGATAACACAGAATCATTCCTTTTCGATCCTCAGGAACCAAAAACAGAAAATGCCAAGAGTGATTGCAACCAAGAATCCAAATTTTTTCTCGAATCCGATTTCTTTCATCCTACAGACACTCTTCCGGCATTTGATAGTTACCCAGAGGACTCTCTACAGAAAACCACCTATCATCTGTTTCTAGAAGAGCCCTCGTACACAATGGCCACCTCGTCTGCACACACAGAACGGATCAAAACCTCTTCCCAACCCCGACCCGCAACCGGACTCAATTTCTATTCAGATTCACCTCTCACCGAGCCGATTGCATTTCCACATCGGGTTTCAAACATTGATCAGACTACATACCATGCTCTATCATTCTCTGATCACCCCTGTAGGGTTCCTGCATCAATCACTGATTATTCTACGGGTCCCTACTCTGACCAGGCTGATTCGACTCAGCCTAACCCTGCGTTTACACTTCCACATCTATCTGAGCTTCATAGTATATGGTGGGTTCCACACCTTTTTATCCACATCTATCAACCCACCAGATTGATTGGGTTTGGGCTGCATCATCAGCCTGTTGATCTGAACAAGCACCTGGTTGGACCAACCAGGCTCTTAATCAAGGTGCTTGTCTTACAAAACTCTGCTAATTTGACCATCCCCTCTCCATCGCATTTCCCGCTTGGCTGAAGGCATCAAATTTAGCGCTCAACGGGAGGCAGCCCGTCATTCTCTTTGAAAACCTGAAACTTGTTCTGACACCTTTTTGCACTTGAAGTTCACACTTTAGGACAGCCGACTCCACCTCAGGTGCTTGCATCTGAGATTAGAAATCGTCCGCAACAGTCACCCCGACCCATTCACTCATCAAAACAGCTGTCCTAATGTATGAACTTAGTTGAATAAAAACCCCTAGGTTACAATGAGGACATTGCAAATCTTAGGCATGGGGGGGTATGAAAGTGCAAAACTGGTAAGAAAAGGTTTCAAACAAAAAATTCACATATGCCAAAAACACCATAAAAATTAAAAATTTTCGAAAAAGAATAAGAGGAAAAGAGAAGGAAATTTTGTGAAGGAGAAGGAGAAAAGAAACAAAATGAAAAAGGAGCACAAAATTATGAGAAAAGGTGATAATCATTAGTAAGAAACTAAGGAATTAACCTAAGTTCTAGACCTCATTCAAGAAAATAACTGAAAAGTGCATAATGAGATTAGTAAGAACGCAAACCTTAGGCATTCTTGAATAGACTCTTAGTACCCATTAAGATCTAGACACTCCTCAAGAGGTTGAGGAAAATGAAAAGCTGAAGTATTAGGTCTAAGGCTTAGGAAGTATTTGGCCTCGTTAACTAATTTTTGGTTTACGGGACTTAGTAACCTAAGCACCCTAACCTCACACACAGCCTGGTTCAGTAAGCGTAAAAATCAAAATCACGCAGAAGCGTCGCAAAATTCTGAAAAGAACACCTAGAATAGGAGCGGCCGATCAGCACAAGTTGATTTGGACGAGTTCCCAGCGTGGAGAGGCGGGAAATCCCCTCGAAGATGCGTAACAAAATATCATCTCCTCGGTGCTTGTCTCTTAGGATATTTACATATCCTACTGGGGGCATGTAAGCACTCTGCTGATTCAGATTCCATGGATGGCATTATCTCGAAGAGTCAATTGCCAGGATCTGGATTCAGCCACGGAACACCATGGATGGGATTATCTCAAAATCTCAATAGCCAGGGTTCCGGGGGTTGTCATGGGCGGTGCTATCTCGAAGCATCGATCGCCAGGAACCCTTGAGGATTGATGATGGGAGCAAGGAATCTGATACAGACCGTGTTGAAAAGCCAATCCTAGGCTAGAACTAAAAAGAAAAAGAGAGAGAAAACTCTCCAAACAGAATAACTTTCTATCTCTCTCTTACAAAACACACTGTGAACTGAGCCAGGGCTAAAATCATTTCAAGCACGGGAGCTTTAACCACAAAGTCCAATAAACCTTAGGTTAGTTCTTGTGGGCCTTAAAAACCTTTGCTAAGGACTGAGGCTAAGGCTAGACAGATTTGGATCTTGATTGGTACTAGAGTACCTTTTAGGCCTATGGTCAGCATTCTAACCTAATCTAAGCTCAAATGAAAAAGCACTTATCTAAAGCTATGAAGAACTTCATGGTCTAGAACAAGGGTTGAAATCTTAAGTTTTTGCTAAGGGACTAGAAAAAGCTAGGCATGGGGGTATGATGAGAACCTCATCATGAGCCATAACTAGCTCATTTTGACCTAATACAAAGGATAAAAGCTCCTACATAACTCAAGGAAAGGCTTAACTCAGAGAATTCTGAGTTTAAGGAGAAAACGAGTCATAAGGGGTAAAAATGTAATTTTACCAGTATAATCTGCATACAGGGTAATTCAGGGTCCAAACATAGGTCAAAGCAACCTAATAAGAATAAAAGTGGGATGAGATGATCTGACAAGGGCTACAGTAATTCCAAGGAACTAAATGATAATCTGTAACTTCAATTCGCGAGGTTCGAGGCAAATTAAAAATAGAATAAATCCTCTAAAATTCATAGAAAAATAATCTCTAGGGTTCAGAACCTTCAATTTGGCCTTAGGAACCCATTTTGACCTACATTGAGAACCATGCCCAATTAACAACTTAATTTGGGTTTTTGCGTAAATTGACCAGACAAACAAGGTTTAATATGGAAATAAAATTCACCATCATAATCCTTAGGCCCCAATTAGTCATGTATAAAAACTTGAGCCTAAGAGGAAACCTTCTTGACCAACTTTACACTTTGGTCCTCATTTATTTACTTTTTGGCCCTCAACTTTTGAACCCTCACATTTCTACCCCTAACTCTCCTTCGTTATTTGCATTCAGGTCCCTCCTGCCAAAACCTGACCAGCACCATGCTCCGGCGACCTTGCGCGGAGCATGGTGCCGCGCAGGGTAAGGGGGAGGGTCTGGCAAGTAAACCGGGGGTGCCCTACATCGTCAGCCGTCGCAAGAACACCCTCCTGGTCGCTGCAACCCACCATACCGGCCGTGCAAACGCACGGATGGTATGGGTCTCCATCTCCGGCGCCCTCCGGCGAGGGAGACACGTCTTCTCCCTCCGCCCTCCTCTCTGATTCCGCCTCTATAAATACCCCCGTCGGTCCGCCGTTCTGAGCAGCTCGGACCTGACGGAGAAAGACCCCCACTTCCTCTCTTCCCACTCCGACAGGTAGCCCTCCAGCTCCGGCGGCCTCTCCCCTTCCTCCTCTTCGCTCTGCCGCAATACCAGCAGCAGAGACTCCTTCCTGATTCTCCTCCGCGTCGCGCAATACCGGCGCGCGCTGCTTCAGCCCCGTCGTCGCCACCGATCTCTCCCTCTGGGCATTTCTTCTCCAGCTCCGGTAGGTACGAGCCAGCAGCCACTTCGTCCCCTTCGTCACTTTAGTTAGGTTAGAATTAGTCGTCTCTACCCCCTCTTTCTTTTCCTCGCTATTTTACATTCAATTAAACCCTCGACCGACCCGACCACCGTCATCTTCCACACCTCAGGCCATCCTCCGACGAGTCGCTCCCGTCATAACGCCACTCCACACGACTCGCTGACCCCCACAGAACCTCTGCCTCCTCACCCTGATCAACCTCCTCCCTTCCACTTCCCCCAAATCACCCTCTGCAACTCCACCGAACAAACCCATCTCCCGACCCACAGTCCGACCTAGGGCAGCCCTTGCACGCCGCCCCACGCCTCGCCACCACCCGCACGAGCTTCGCCGCACTCTGGCGAAGCTCCCGGCACCTTCTGATTAGGCCGAGAGGCCATTTTGCTGTGAACAGGTCACCCGTCCTCCACCGCCATTGCTGTGCGGAAGAAGCTGCTTCGACCTGCTGCTCCAGGCGCGCCGCGCCCAGGTCACGTTCCCAGGCTGTGCGAGGTGTCTTCGCAAAGCGTCAGGCTGCAGTTGAGGCGAAGCCCTCGCGCGAAGCCCTCGTGCGAAGCCTCGACCGCCGCTGCCTCCTCCGCGCAGGCGTCAAATTGAGGTGGGACATTTAGTCCCACCTCGGAAGGCTCTGAAGGAACAAAGCGGTACAAATAGAAAAAGTGCTGAAGGCTTATCGCCTCAGCACACGGGGTGAGGTCCCCTTCACCCACCCGACTACCCGACCTCGTCCGCACGCACGCCTCGCGGACCTGGCCCGACCCGACTTAGCCTGACCTGCACTCCTCGCCCACCACCGCACGCCGGTGGGCCTGGACCCGGGCGCGACCCGTACCCGACTACCCGACAGCTCTGGGAGAGCTTTCCTAAGAGCGACTTCTGTGAGAGAGAAACGCGGGGGGAGGGTAGAGTAGGTTTTTGCCCGCTGATGAGAGCTTTGAAGTGTGCAAGCACAGGCGAAGAAGAAGAAGATGAGCGAGCCAGAGAAGAAGGACGACGAAAGTTGAAGGAAGGAGGAGCACTGTAGCAGCGGCGGTTTAAGTCGTCTGATTGGAAAATCAGACGACGTCCTGAAGGCAAAAAAGGAGAAGGAAGGCGAGGCAGAGGAGAACACAGAGAGGCCAAGGGAAGAACTGAAAGAAGAAGAAGAGCACGAGAAGAAGAAGATCTGAAGAAAGGAAAAGAAGAAAGAAAGAAGAAGAAGAAGAACGGGACCGCAAGGGAGAAGAAAAAGAAAGAGACGAGCAGAAACAAGAACTGAAAGAAGAAGAAGAGCATCACTACTGCTGCAGATAAAGCAGAAGAGCCAAGCAGATGAAGATAAGCAAAGAGAAAAGAAGAGAAGAAGAAAGAAGCCAACAAATTCTCTCTCTCTCTTTCTTTATTTTTTTTTTTTTTGTAAAAGAAACTTGTATCTCTAGAATACAACTTGCTCCCTGAGTTTGACCTCGGGAACTCTTTTATTTCCGAGTAACAAATTGTATTAAACTGGTAATCACTTCTCTATACTATACTACGACGAAATAATAGATCTATAGAGGAAGGTCGCCACCAGTGGCTGACACCTTGAGCCGGAAGGTGCCCGCCCGCTTGGCTAGTTACAGGCACAGAGTTGGAGACTCATGGAGGAGATGGGCAGTTGGCGACCCCTAGAGTTACTGGGGCACTGTGGGGCAGCGACTATGACACGACAGACGAGGCTAGAGCTGATAGACCGCATCATCACAGGACAGATGGCAGACCCGTACCTGCAGTCGTTGCGTGACAGAGTACTATCAGGGGACCCTGGAGACTTCTCCTTTACTGACGAGGTGCTGTGCATGAGGGGACGTTTGTGTGTTCCCAGGGACGAGGAGTTATTGAGAGAGCTCCTGACTGAGGCACTCGGTTCCAAGTTCACCATACATCCCGAGAACAAAAAGATGTATCATGATCTGAGATGTGACTTTTGGTGGAGGGGAATGAAGCGGGATGTTGGTGAATTCGTACAGCAATGTTTGGTGTGCCAGCAGGTAAAGGCTGAGCATCAAAGGCCTGCAGGGCTGTTGCAGCCAGTTCCAATGCTAGAGTCGAAGTAGGAGAGCATCACCATAGACTTGGTGGTGGGCTTGCCCATTACCCAGCGAGGACACGACGTAGTCTGGGTGATTGTAGACAGATTGACGAAGACGGCACGTTTCTTGCTGATCCGAGTCACCTTGGGACCAGCATAGTTGGCAGAGAGGTATATTCGCGACGTGGTATGTCTGCACGGAGTTCCGCGGGAGATTGTATCCGACCGGGATACCCGCTTTATGTCCCAGTTTTGGGTTGAGTTTCAGCAGGCTTTGGGGACATGGTTGAGGTTCAGTACGGCATACCGCCCCCAAACGGACAGACAGTCAGAGCACACGATACAGACGCTTGAGGACCTTTTGCGTGCTTGTGTACTAGACTGGAGGGGCTCTTGGGAGGAGCACTTTCCCCTGGCGGAGTTTGCATATAATAACAGCTATCACTCGAGCATTGGCATAGCACCCTACGAGACTTTGTACGGACGGAGGTGTACTGCACCCTTGAGTTGGGTTGAGGTGGGGACCAAGTAGGAGGTTGGCCCCAGGCTGATCCGGCAGAGTCAGGAGGTGATTGAGTAGATTCACAGACGGCTTTGCACTGTCAGGAGCAGATAGAAGAGCTATGCCAATCGGAAGCGTAAAGAGGTGCAGTTTGAGGTTGGGGATCATGTCTTCCTCTACGTTTCGCCCATGAAGGGCTTGCAGCATTTTGGGGTGAAAGGGAAGCTCGTGTCGAGGTTTGTGGGGACCTTTGAGGTCCTGGAGTGGGTAGGACCCGTTGCTTACAGGCTTGCCCTTCCTCCCCAGCTTTCTGGTGTGCAAGACGTGTTCCACGTGTCCAACCTCAGGAAGTACGTCGCCGATCCCAGTCACGTTCTGAGCCACGAGAGTGTCTAGGTGGGTGATGACCTGACCTACCCCAAATGACCAGTGCAGATACTAGACGGAGCTATCCGAAGTTTGAGATGGAAGCAGGTACCCTTGGTGAAGGTCTTGTGGAGGAGCCAGAGGTACGAGGAGGCTACCTGGGAGCCTGAGGCGACGATGCGAGAGCGGTACCTGGAGCTCTTTGAGGGTACATCTTTTCAGATCGGCTTCGGTCCTCTTTGAGTTTGTTATGTGTATGATATTCTTTTTCCGTACCCTACCTAGCTCAAGTTTCAGGGTCGAAACTTCCTTTGAGTTTGTTATGATGTTAAGACCCGTGCTGTTAAGCCTTTTTAAGACGTCTGGACTTTAGGTAAGATGTCTGGTAAGACATCTGGACTGAGGGTCAGACGTCTTGTAAGACATTTGGATTATTTATGGTTTTGTCATCATCAAAAAGGGGGAGATTGTTGGTGCTAGAGCACCACGATCATTTGTTTTGATGATAACAAAACACGTGTCATTTAATATTTGCGCTTTGAGTCCTAGATTTCAGGTCAATCGCAAATGGATACGTGATTAGACGGAGTTCGAGCTCGCATCCAGGACGGATTGGAGGAGCTCGATGGAGAGCAGAAGAGATTCACGAGGAGCGATATATTAAAGATGGAAGGAAATGAAGAATAGGATAGATTTCCTTCTTTTATACTTGTTGTATTTTTCGTTTCTTTTGTTGCTCTTTATTTCCTTAGATAATTCATGTTAAAGAGCCTCAAAGTATCCTAACAGTAGTCCTAGGAACACCCGCACAACCCTACGATACTTAGGTTTTCTGTAGAGAACTTAGAAAACCAATATAGGGTTCAAACAGAGTTTCCAGACGTCTAATTCCCAAATCATACATCTGATAAATTTTTTTAAGATGTCTGACTGTTGTTTCAGACGTCTGATAACAATTAGGCTGGACTTAGTATTCCGTCTGATTTTGGGCGGGTCTCTTCCTGACTTGAATCAGATTTAAATAGGGTTTTTGTGCAAGTCCATCAGACGACATACATGACGTCTGGCACTATGTCTGGACGTCTGGAAACCTACTTTTTCTGTGGGAATGGATTTCCAAATGTTGCAACGGCTAGAAAATCTCTGAGAAGAGATTTTGGGTCAGCAGAGGCAAAATGGTCATTTATCAGACGTCTGGAAAGGCCTTAGGATGTCTGATAAGGCTCTAACGGTCATAATCTTGAGTGTTTGCTAAGCCAGCCAACGGTCCACTAATTGGACGTCTAGCAAATCCATCAGATGTCTCCTAAGACGTCTGGTCTAAGGTCTGGACGTCTGATTTCATCAGACAGAACTAGCTATGTCCAGCCTAATTGTTATCAGACGTCTGAAACAACAGTCAGACATCTTAAAAAAACTTTATCAGACGTATGATTTGGGAATTAGACGTCTGGAAACTCTGTTTGAACCCTATATTAGTTTTCTACGTTCTCTACAGAAAATCTAAGTATCCTAGGGTTGTGCGGGTGTTCCTAGGACTACTGTTAGGGTACTTTGAGGCTCTTTAACATGAATTATCTAAGGAAATAAAGAGCAACAAAAGAAACGAAAAATACAACAAGTATAAAAGAAGGAAATCTATCCTATTCTTCATTTCCTTCCATCTTTAATATATCGCTCCTCGCGAATCTCTTCTGCTCTCCATCGAGCTCCTCCAATCCGTCCTGGATGCGAGCTCGAACTCCGTCTAATCACGTATCCATTTGCGATTGACTTGAAATCTAGGACTCAAAGCGCAAATATTAAATGACACGTGTTTTGTTATCATCAAAACAAATGATCGTGGTGCTCTAGCACCAACAATCTCCCCCTTTTTGATGTTGACAAAATCATAAATAATAATGCAAAAAATCCTCCCCCTTTTTGACATTATCAAAAAGGTTTAATTGATTTTACATTTCCTATAACTCCCCCTTAAGACATGCTCTTCTATAAATTTCTTTTGACAAAGGTAATGCCTCCCCCCTTTTTTTATAACAAGGTAGCTATTATTTTTCTCCCCGTTTCTAAAGGAAATTTAGCTACCTTATATCTTCCCCTTAAAAATTAACAATTAGCTTATAATTTTTTAACTCCCCCTATCTAAATGCTTATGATAAAAAGATAGGGTAAAGGGTTTTACCTCACCTACCATGGCCAATAAAATGGGCCAAATGGTGGTGGTGGATGCCACATCGGATGGGGCTCCCATCCGTAGCTTGGAGGCCCAGGCATTGGTGCCGGTCTCCAATCTGGTGGTCGACGTGCGGTGGGTCCATCGTTTGTTCGCCGTCTCGTCGGTCTTCTTGTTCTCCTCCTTTTTCTACTCCTTGGTTCTCCCAACTTGAGTTGACCAGCTTTGAGCTTGTAGGTCCAGTCCATTGTGTTGTAATTATCCCTGAACCCTACAAAACAAGATTCTAATTTTTTCTTCGGTATCCAAGTGAGCTTGGATCGGATCTGTTAGCGGGTCTCCTTGACGGAGATCCTTTCTCAACCTTAGTGCTATAAAAATTATCTACTTTATTGATTAATTTGTTGGAGTTTTCCCTAAGACATGTAATTTCTTTTTCTATAATACTCATCTTAGTCTTTAAATTAGAGATTTCTAACTTTAGACTATCATTTTCCTCAATCAATTTATTATTTTCATTGATGAGGTTTTGATTTTCTAATAATAGGTTATCAATTCTAGGACTAGCTTCTTTGTCCTTAAGTTATTTTTCTAACCTATCATTTTCATTTTTAAGAAAACTAAGATTCTTTTTAATGCTTTTATTTTCTATCTTAAGTGCTTTACTAACTTCAAAAAGTTCATTAAAAACTTCTTGTAAGTTGTAACTTACCTCGTTGTTTGAGTCGCTTCCGCTTTCGCTGTCGCTTCCTCTGGCCATGAAACAGAAGCAAGCGGTTTCTTCCTTCTCGAGATCTTCTTCCGAGCTCGTCTCCTCATGAGTGTCTTCTAACCTCCTCCATATCTCATGGGCGGTGGTGCACTCTTGGATTTTCTCAAACTCTTTCGGACTCAACGTGCAATACAGGGCATTCATTGCCTTTACGTTGAGTGAAAGCTCTCGAATCTGCAGCTGCGAGTAGCCTCCTTGGGGTCGCTTCGGGATTTCGTATGGGGTTTCGCAACATCCCCAAATCTCAAACTCAGTGGCTTGGAGCCACGTCTTCATCCGCAGCTTCCAGTAAATGTAGTTGCTCTCATCGAAGAACGGTGGACGAGTCGTAGACTGGCCCTCGGAAATCCTACCCGCGAAACTGCTCTCCTCCATAGATCTTCTTGCTTGGTTGTTACGCCGAAACAGCAAGACATGCTCTGATACCAACTGAAAGTTCCCTACTCGGAGGGGGTGACGTAATAATTGCGGAAATGAAATATAAATAATCTCACAAATAAGCAATCCCATAAGTACACAAGTAATTTTAGGTGGAAACCCAAACCGGGTGAAAACCACCACCTAACCCTCTCGAGTTAGGATTTTCCGATCAACCAAGTTGATCAAAATCCACTAAACCGAATCACTTTAAACGAGGGTGATTCAACCTCAATACAACCACGCTACTTAGACGAGGGTAGCGTACCTCAACCCCTTCTCTCCACGAGAAGGATTTTGTCTCGCGAAGGAGACGGGAATTCGCAAAGCGAATACCCAACCAAATAACAAAGATAAAAGAAACAACAAGTCCTATAGAAACAACAAAGTAATTATAAACCTAGCTTCTATAGGAATTAGGAAACTCCCCTTTGCAAGGAGTGCGTCGAGTTGATGACGCGGTGCGTGGGCCACGCGACGGCGCAACTTCGCTCTCGTGAACAACGGCGGGAGAGCGGGTGCGCAACAGCTTGATGCTCTCAAGAGAATGGAGCTTGAGCTTGGAGAGTAAGAGCTATCTAGGACACAAGAGAGTGGAACTATGTTGCTTAGGTGTCTCTAGGTGTTTCTTAGTGTTTGTTGGTGTGTATTTATGTTGCAAAGGTTCCCCTCTATTTATAGAGGCCTTAGGAAGGCTTTGGAAGGCTTAGGAAAGGTTCTATAGCCGTTGGGAACAAAGCCCAAGAGAATCAGCCCGAAATCAGGAACAATCATTGTTCTGACAGGCTTATCAGACGTCTAATTCTGGCATCAGACGTCTGGAAGTTCACTTTAAGATGTCTGATTTCAAGGTCAGACGTCTGATTTTGGGCGGGTCTCTTCCTGACTTGAATCAGATTTAAACAGGGTTTTTGTGCAAGTCCATCAGACGACATACAGGACGTCTGGCACTATGTCTGGACGTCTGGAAACCTACTTTTTCTGTGGGAATGGATTTCCAAATGTTGCAATGGCTAGAAAATCTCTGAGAAGAGATTTTCGGTCAGCCGAGGCAAAACGGTCATTTATCAGACGTCTGGAAAGGCCTTAGGACGTCTGATAAGGCTCTAACGGTCATAATCTTGAGTGTTTGCTAAGCCAGCCAACGGTCCACTAATTGGACGTCTGGCAAATCCATCAGATGTCTCCTAAGACGTCTGGTCTAAGGTCTGGACGTCTGATTTCATCAGACAGAACTAGCTATGTCCAGCCTAATTGTTATCAGACGTCTGAAACAACAGTCAGACATCTTAAAAAAACTTTATCAGACGTATGATTTGGGAATTAGACGTCTGGAAACTCTGTTTGAACCCTATATTGGTTTTCTACGTTCTCTACAGAAAACCTAAGTATCCTAGGGTTGTGCGGGTGTTCCTAGGACTACTGTTAGGGTACTTTGAGGCTCTTTAACATGAATTATCTAAGGAAATAAAGAGCAACAAAAGAAACGAAAAGTACAACAAGTATAAAAGAAGGAAATCTATCCTATTCTTCATTTCCTTCCATCTTTAATATATCGCTCCTCGCGAATCTCTTCTGCTCTCCATCGAGCTCCTCCAATCCGTCCTGGATGCAAGCTCGAACTCCGTCTAATCACGTATCCATTTGCGATTGACCTGAAATCTAGGACTCAAAGCGCAAATATTAAATGACACGTGTTTTGTTATCATCAAAACAAATGATCGTGGTGCTCTAACACCAACAAGTCAGACGTCTTGTAAGACATCTGGACTCATTCCCAGACGTCTGAAAATCGAAATTCTAGGGTACGAACTCGTGTTCGTGCACGTGCTGCACGCAGACAGTACCCCTTATTTTCCTCCGTCTTCTCTCTCTTCAGCTCCTAGAGAAAACCCTAAAACCTCACCCTTATAAACCCCTCCTCTCCCTCATTCCACCCCCACTTCCCAGCCACTTTCCTCCTTCCTCCAGCGAGAGCAGCAGAGCGAGAACGACGGAGAGAAGGAGCGGCGTGAGAGGAGAGGAGTAGCATGAGAAGAAGAGGAGAGCAAGCTTGTGAGCTCGCGTGGGAGCTCGGCGGTGAGCTCACGGTCGGAGCGGTGTGTGCGCAAGGCGAAGAAGTGCGTCGGGGAGGTCCTCCCGGACACTGCTGTAGCAGGAGCAGCAGGTGAAAGAGCGTGGCGCGGCCACAAGCGACGCGAGAGGGTGGAAGCAGGTTCTGGTACTGGGATTTTCCCAGAATCAGACGTCTGGAGTGACCTCCAGACGACGGTGTGAACATCTGGAGGTCGCGCCAGATGTCTGAGAAGGAGGCCTCGCGAAGGTACGTCTTCCTTGCAGATACGGCCATGCTAGCCGCTCCGCTGATGCACTGATTCATGTCCAATTTGAGAAGATTCAATTTCTGTGTGTAGGATAGGCTTCGGGAAGGCGTGGAGCACGCCCTCCCACGCATTTCAGACATCCGGGTGACCTACTAGACGACGGGAAGCGCTTCTAGACGTCCAAAGAGGCGGTCGGACGTCTGGAACTGAGTCCAGACGGTCTAGCGGAGTTCCTGGACGTCTGAGGAGTGGCGTAGGACTTGAGGTATGGCACTGGACACTTTTAAGACGTCTGGAAGTTGTTCCAGACGTCTGATTGGAGTCAGAATCACTATTTTTTACCCGTTTAGGGTCCGTTTGAGGTCCGATTTCCACAATTAAGATATCGATGTTTCCCGTATGAATTCCTCTACTTGTTAGAAGAATTTCTATACTATTCTGAGTATTCTCTTGTGATTGATCCTTGTGATAGGACTGGTTTCCGTTGCGGGTTCAGGGCTTGCTGAGGCACGTGAGCCTGCCGTTCAAGCCCCCATTACTCCTGGGTTTACTGGTAGAGTGGCTTCCCCTTAATTTAATTAAAACTTAAAAGCATGTGTGGAATGAATGATTAAATCCTAGGTTATGGCATGAATCCTAGGACTAGAAATACTGGAATGTTTGTATTGAATGAATGGATTGCAGTCTTGAATGAGTAGATAGAATGATAATAATTGCCTGTAAATGAATAACAGTTGTCTGCGAAATATGTAGTAATTGTGCTACTTAACTGTTAAATGTAACCTTCCTGTCGCACATGTGAATTGACATAATATGAGCTGCATGTATATAAATTTGGAAATGGAAAGGTGAATGTTGGAAACACTAGTTACCTGTGAATAACTTGAATATGGAAATGTGAACGATAGTATTACAATGTGCATGCGTATAACCTGAGAATGGAAATAGAAATGATGAAACCTGGTATGGAATGGCATTAGGCATTTGAACATGAACCCTATGGGGAGGATTAGGAGTAGAGCTCCTGAGAAATATATGGAATGGCTCTAGAAATGCTTTGGGAAGTGTGCTTACCTTGAGTACGTGGTACCAAGGGGAGGGCACATTACCTCTTAGTGTAGAGTGGTGCTTGCCGCCTTTCGGGTTGAGACCCAGGGTGGGTTTGGCTACTTTGCACCAACTCGGTGGCCCTCGTGTACATTGTACCTGGGAGAGCTACTAGTGTAGGGAAAAGGTTAGCCATCCCACGGGCTCGGGGTTCAGCTAGCCGCCCTACACTGACTTGTTAGGCACACTGGGCAAACTGGGGTAGTTAGGCGAGGGTGCGCGGACTGTGGATGGGCGAGACCCTTGTTTGGTTCTTAGGGGTTAGATCCCTGTTACTGAGAGGGCTATGCCCTATACTGGTTCCATGTTGTGCTTTGGGCGCACCCACTAACGGAAACGACTGACCGCATGCCAGTGCGGGGTAGCTACTCGTGCGTTTATCGCGCGTGCTGTAGTCACCGTTACGTCTGTCTGTGACCTTGGGGTTGTTGACTGGGTGTAGGACCACCACGGGGGACTCTCCCGGCCAGGAGAGCACCACGTGCGACTTCTACTCTTCGGAAAAGACTGCAATCAAGATTGTTCCCACGAGGAACATTCGAGATCAAGAAAGAGACCTAATAAATAAACCAAGTGGTGAAAGAAAGAATAATTAGTTAAATAAAGAAAGAAATAGAAAAACAACAGCTACCTGTCCACCTTTACTGCTTAGTTCGTTGGTTGCCACTTTACTCAGCGTTCGCTGACGTTTTGTACTCATAACCCCTTTTGAGGTCCAGGTGTTGAGCAGCTAGAGCCTACGGCTATAGATTGTGCTGAGCCCAGTAGAGCCTAATAGTTGTAGCTTTCTGTTGTACTCCTTTTTCAGTTGTAGTGAGTAGTTCTTGTACCTCTGTACTCCTACATTTTGAACATTATATTCCTGTACCGGTTTACTTTTCTACTGTTGTGGTGGTGTGTACAGTAGTAGCTTTACTTCTTTACTGCTGTACTTTTGTTACTGTTAGTTGCTTAGCATAGTGAATATGGTTTACTTTCCTGCTTTTTGGTTACTTTCTCGTTGGACGACTGGGTCTTTAAGATCAGTCGAGTCAGTCCGGTCTCGTATCTTGTAGGGATTCGGGAACGAGGTTGTAACAAGTTGGTATCAGAGCAAGGTCGTCCTGAGAAGTGAACCAACTAGCTTGAGAATAACCAATTCACGTACTTGTAACTAGAGTGACCTCCACAACATACCTTTTTACATCTGTCCTGAGGTTCTTTTGCTGAATGTCCGATAGAATTGACGTCTTCTTGTTCTTTTGTTCGCATCTCCTCGTAGGAGATGCCTCGACGTGGAACCATTGAGACAGGCCATGGACGTGGTTGTGGACGAGGCCGAAGGGGCAGACGTGTTGAGCTTGGAGTACGTTCTAGTACGAGCTACTAGTGTAGGGAGAGGGTTAGCCACCCCACGGGGCCCGGGGTTCAGCTAGCCACCCTACACCGACTTGTTAGGCTCACTGGGCAAACCAGGGTAGTCAGGCGAAGGTGCACGGACTGTGGATGGACGAGACCCCTATTTAGTTCTTAGGGGCTAGATCCCTGTTACTGAAAGGGCTATGCCCTATACTGGTGCCATGCTGTGCTTTGGGCGCACCTGCTAACGGAACCGACTGACCGCATGCTAGTGCGGGTAGCTACTTGTGCGTTTATCGCGCGTGCCGTAGTCACCGTTACGTCTGTCCGTGACCTCGAGGTGGTTGACTGGGTGTAGGACCACCACGGGGGACTCTCCCGGCCAGGAGAGCACTACGTGTGACTTCTACTCTTCAGAAAAGACTGCAATCAAGATTGTTCCAACGAGGAACATTCGAGATCAACAAAGAGACCTAATAAATAAACCAAGTGGTGAAAGAAAGAATAATTAGTTAAAGAAAGAAAGAAATAGAAAAACAACAGCTACCTGTCCACCTTTATTGCTTAGTTAGTTGGTTGCTACTCTACTTAGCATTCGCTGACGTTTTGTACTCATAACCCCTTTTGAGGTCTAGGTGTTGAGCAGCCAGAGCCTATGGCTACAGATGGTGCTGGGCCCAGTAGAGTCCAGTAGTTGTAGCTTTCTGTTGTACTCCTTTTTCAGTTGTAGTGAGTAGTTCTTGCACCTCTGTACTCTTACATTTTGAACATTATATTCCTGTACCAGTTTACTTTTCTACTGTTGTGGTGGTATGTACAGTAGTAGTTTTACTTCTTTACTGTTGTACTTTTTTTACTGTTAGTTGCTTAGCATAATGAATTTGATTTACTTTCTTGATTTTTGGTTACTTTCTCGTTGGACGACTGGATCTTGGGATCAGTCGAGTCGGTCTGATCTCGTATCTTGTAGGAATTCAAAAATCGGATCGTAACACAATTGATTGCACATGCCTATACTATCATAAAATAAGACTTCCCAACCAATCAAATCAGATTCGGTCGACTTTCCAAGCTACAACATTTTTAACAGGAGAATACGTGTAGCGTGAACCCAACATATATAATTTTTTTCTTTTCTTTTATTTTTTTTCTTTTTGCAAGGAAGAAGCTTTTCATTCACAGCCTTCCAAATTACAAGGAAAACATGGAAACTCCCAATAACCTTGCATTTCATACCTTGGACAATGGTGAACTAAAACATGCGCTCGATGAGCCGTCTGCCTGTCTACCTTTGTAGGGGAGAAACCACTATAAGTTTGCAATATCAATGCACAATTCTGAACAAGACTCCTTACAGTCCAAGAAGGCTGTTGAAGGGCTTTAATATGGTTCACTGGATTAATGGCATCTGAGAATAATGCCACCTCCCGCAACCCAACATTGATGGCCAATTTAAGACCATTGCAAATAGCCCATGTTTCAGTTGAATGGCTGTACTCAGTCTGGACTAAAATTGATGATGCAACAACCATTTTCCCAGATGCTTCCATGTATACGGCTGCCACCATAGAGGAGGATTTTCCTACAACAGCATCCACCACTATTAACGGCTTCAGTTAACATGTAGAATTTAGACATATTCATAGCTCTTTGAATCACATCCATCGGATCGGGTATGTCTCCATCATGGCTACATTGCATCTGTGTATCCATAAAGAGTGAACAACATAAAACCCAAATTTGAAGGAAGGCCCATTTCCTAAAAATAATTCCCATAACAAATCAGGAACTCCCACTAATAGTCCTCTATTCTATACAAGCTAATTCCCCAATAGCATCAAACTGCCCTCGTGAAAATGCAGTTCCAAAAAAGATGTTCCCAACTCTCCTCTTCACCATGAGATAAGGGGCAAGGTGCATCCAACGGAGAGAATCTATTGTTCAATTTAGCCTTCAACGGTAGTGGGCCAACAATTACTTCCACAAGAATACTTTAGTTCTAGGGGGAAGGCTTTGCATGGACCAGATCTTTTTACAATAAAATTATTGTCTACTATCGACAACCATATTAATACCTTCCTGATTTAGCAGTGTTAAATAGGCTGATTGAACAGAGAAAATTCCCTTGAGATGGGGCTTCCATATTAACACATCCTGTCCATGATGTATAGGTGTGTTGAGTATCTTCTGAGCAAGAAGGGGCTTGAAATAACTTTGAATGATATCCTCCTAATTCATTCCATCCTGTAATTCATTCAGCAACTAGTGAGTTATGCAAAGCTGCAACATTTAATGGAAAAATGTGACCATTCCAGTTCAATAACCAAGGATCCCTCCATATGTTCACCTCCTTCCCATCACCAATCAACCAAATCACATTCCTAAATAGAATATCTTTTAACTCTGCCAAAGCTTTCAAGAAAGATGAGTCTGCAGGATTAGGTGATGGTATCAAAGGTTACTTGGGTTCGGCTGCCTGATGGTATCAAAGTTAACGTTTCTATTATTCCAAATGGCACTCTTTTTAATGTTGGATGGGCTGCACGTAATCCCAATGGTGACTTCTTGCTGGGTGCGTCATGTAGGGCTGCCAATGACTGCAGAGAAGGGGCTATCATTAAAGCCATAATCCATGTTGTCGGCATTCTGCCTCTGGACTTTGCTGTGCATATCGAATCGAATTCCTCACTGCTCTATTATTGGTGGAATGGAAAGGTCTCGGTCGCTTGGTTTGTTAGAAGAGAGTTCTTGCATATCCAGAATCTCAAGCTTCAAATCAAATCTCTAAACTTTATTTGTGAGGAGGCGAGCAAGCTCTCCTCTTCCTTGGCACACATGGCTACTGTTAGCTGGAGCATCTTTCACGTTTCTAACCTTTCTCGGCACTTTCGGGGAATCATCACTTTGAACAAGCTTCAATTTCCTTATGTTACTTTCTAATCATTGCTTTGTTTTCCTATGATGTAAAGGTGAGTTATGGTCGATTTTGCCTTCTTCTGTATGGATAGGTCTTGGTCTGGTCCCTCTGTCCACCCCTTTCTTGCCTCCAGGGAGTGGAGGATTAATAAGATTTACTCCAACCTTTAAAAAAAAAAAAAGTATGCATGATTAGGGATATATTCCCAAAATGAGCCTTCATTTTGCAATAAATATAAACCTAAGATATATAATTAACAGAAGACATATTTTGCAACGTGCTGATATGGCATATTGATTTGTGCTAGTGCAAATTAATCCTGGATGATTTTACACCGTGCAAAATGATCATTGAGTGATTTTTGACTGATGCAAAGTGATTCACGATGATTTTGCATCGATGTAAAATAGTGATTACACCGATGTAAAATAATTCATGATAATTTTATATTAGTACATCATATTTGACCGATGCACCACATCAACACATTGAAAAATACATCCAAATTTTCTTTTCAAAAAAAAAGACATCCAAGTTTTACATTTTGGTACCGTCCTTAACAAAAATCAGACATTTAAGCATGCAATATTGAGCATGATGTGCGTGGACTTTTTCTGTGAAAATTTTCCCGCTCTAGCTCGAATTAAAGTGCAATGCATAATTGGTGATAAATTTTAGGCTTGGATTCGAAATATTTTTGAGGATATTGAGCAATCTCCATATATATATCTTCAAGGCAATATCATCACGTGTCGATGAATATTAATTATATTGGACAGTAATATTAAATTAGATCAAAGGCTTTTCATCTTTCTCAGGTGCGTAAATTAAGACTCTGGTCTGTTCTCTCTTTACTCCGTTTTCCACGGTCTTATTTCCATTCAGTATGCCTGAAACAACTAAGGATCAGTAGGAGTAAATGTACATATGCCCCCACATACATTAATATTATGCAGTTGTATAGGATGAACATTTATCTGATCCACTTTCTGTCAATTGTTCAATCGACGAGCAACATGAATGTATATATATGAGTATGCCTGCCAAATTAATTAAAGATACATGTATATCTGAAACCACTAATGATTTACCAATACAGTTCAACAAAATTATATAAATACATTTATCTGAAAGTACACATGCCTCCAACAGAGAGACATGTAGTTTTCAAGAAAGAGGAAAAAAAAAAAAAAAGGAGGAAATGGAAGAATAAGAAATTAATAGAGGGATGGGACATGTGAAATGTAGGTAATGTATAAATAATCACTGCACTAAGGTGTTTAAATCAATGTCAAAAAGCCACAGCATAATTAACATTGTTATTTTATTTTACCATTTGTTGTAAAGAAAATTCGACGTCGATTTATTATTACTTGAGTAGATGAATTTGAGCTTTTGTTGTTATTTTATAATCGATGGGATTGTTATTTCCCATCATTTAGCAAATAAGCGACATAGATTATATATCACATTATCTCGCATGAACATATCACTTTTGAATTTTTACCGTTGTTTAAATATAGATGCCGTCACTTCGAAAAGTGATAGCATAAATATTTCTATCATCTCTTCTTAAATAAGCAACAGCGAATAGCAATTTTTTTCAAAAATAAAAGTCTAAATGCTGTCGTTTTCTCATATTTCCCATCACTTATGAGGCAACAATGTTAATATTTCTGCCATTGCTTTTACAATAAGTGATGATAAATAGCTATATTTCTTTAAAAAAATTACCTTTTAACGCAGTTGGTTATAAATTGACAGGAGAGGTAAGGATTTTTTTTTTTAAATTGTGAAAATTATGAGAAAGGCTAGTTATTCAAAATATAAATTATTTAAAAATTAAAAAGTTTCTTAATACTATTAGACCTAGCGAAATACCTACTTTTATACAAAATGTTGAGAATGAAAATAAGTTTATATTCCACAAAAATAAAGTCAGATAAAGAAAAAGTTTCATAATGAAATACTTACATATAAAAGAAAACATGTAATAATAAAGAAAAAAGAAAATATCAAAATACTGCTGTACCAATGCCACCAACCCTACCCATGTCGTCGTCGTCTTGTCTATGGGTGGTGTGATCAGATGAAGATGGATGCTCTGATTGTCCCTTCTTAAGAAGAAGGGATAGAAGTTGCTGAATCTTATCATCCGTCCTACTCATCTGAGACTGCATGACATCTATCTGATTCTTCATCTCGGCCTCTCTCTTCTCCCTCTCCTCCTCTCGTCTCTGTAGTGTGTCAATCTTTTGGTTCAGCTGATCGACGACACTAGATGAGACAGCTCCTTTCCTCTCATACCAGCTGAACAAGGTGTATGCCCTCCTCGCGTTATGAATGAAACCACCGTGGTCCGGTGGCGTCACTCTCCTAAATGCCTCCTTTGAATCTAGAGGCTACTAGATGCTATCGAAGGTTTCATTGTTAGGGGGATGACCTAAGTGAACCAGTCTCTCCTAAATGTATTAAAAAATATTATTACAATATATATATATACAAAGTTATAAAGTTTTTGAATTTAGAAAACTTACGTGTTTCTCTTAGTATGACTCATGAATCTACTTACGAGCACCTTCAGCTGTAACCTTACTATGAGTGACCTCGTAGATATCTATTCCTAATCATCTCCATCCCATCATGCAAAGCGGACTGAAAATATGAAAATGATACTATTTTATTAAGATAATCTCTAAAGTAAATAATATTCAAATACAAAGTTGTTATAATAAACTTACGTAATAGCTCTTGACCATGTTAATGCTCATGTGCTGGAGCTTTGGCCCTATTGGACTTATTTTTCCTTGCTTGCTCCTATAATAAAAGCATATATATATAAATTACTAAACAAATTGATCCTTTGTTATGAATTTAAGATATATGAAATTAATATAAACATTTAGAGGAAATTATTAACCTCCACTTTGGGATCCAGCCAATGCTCGTATGCCTTCTTCCAGTGTTCAGGAGGGCAATTCTCCATTTCCTCCTCGGGCGACCTGTTCGAGAAAAACTGAATACCGAATATAAAATGTTAGAAATAATATATGAAATCATGTACATAATAAATATGTAAACGTTTAAAATTTTTTGCTTTTCTCTTGGTCTCTATCCTTCAATCTTTGTGAAGCTTGGCGGCGTACTTAAGGATATACCAGGGAGCATTGGGGTCGACACCCCAATCGTAACTCACCTACATTTATTTTAGAAAAATATATCAATCTTATATAAAAATAATTTTAAGACAAAGTTATAGAAGTAATATTTAAGATGCATGGAATTACCTCCAACTATCCGAAGAGCTGCCTCTTTAGTTCTGTGGGCACCTTCCTCCAATCGAAGTAGTAAAGTGGCATGACAGACTTCACCATCATGCCCACTCTACTGATGAAGCCTAGGTAATTCTCCACCTCCCTCGTCGTTCTAAGCCTGATCGTTATTCTTAGGCCCTCATGCATATGCCAGAGATCTAGATTCTTTGTCTTCCCCCATCCTCTTCTTACTCTACCTGTGTAGACATTAATCATATTCATTATATATATCAAATATATAATAAGTTTTAAAATATCGAAGTAAACTACTTCTTAAAAGTATAGGAGTTCTTACCAGCACTTGTACTTGCCGCGCTTGGGTCCATATGTCCTAGGGGCATACTCTCAATCTGCTCATCCTCCCCTTCCTCCTCCTCCTCCCCCTCCACCTCATCATTCTCATCCTCGTCCTCCTTTGATGCCCACAACTCTAGCTGATAATCTAGCCTGGAAGGAGGAATCTCCTTCCCCTTTCCCTTCCTCCCCGCATGTATGACATCACGAGATCATGCCAAGTCTCCAGGTCATAGAAAATGTGACTGGGAAGGAGCTTGGTGTTGGGGGGGGGGGGGGGGGGGGTGGCTGAGCTTGGTGCTCAGGCTAGGTGTGTGGCTGTGCCTAAGGGGCACCCTTCCTATTGGATTTTTTTCTTAAACCCCTTCATCTGCAATAACAAATAAATATAAAAATTAATACAGTTAAAAATAATATATAAATTATTAATGTAAAAATAAACAAATACACAAAGGAAGTATAGAAATGCAAAAATATGAAATGCATAAGTAAAACAAAAATGAAACAAAGTAAAGAAATTGTTACTAACCTTAGATATTCATATGACTTTCTTCCGTCAATTTTTTATATGCCTCAGATTTTGCATCAAAATGATTATGTGGTACTGTTCTTATTGGTATAATCCAACCTCTTTGGATGTACTTGAATGAGATAATCGTTCCAATTCTTCATAGAATGGATCAATCTCTGGAATTTGCCTTAAAATATATAGATGTGCCCAACATCTATCAATTTTCGAAATTAGCTTGTATTCTGTACAAAGAATCGACCTTCCTCTAATATCAAAAATCGACAGATATTCTTCATCATTGTCATTGTATTCCCCTTCATAGTTCCTTTGAAGTTTATTAAAGTGGTTGTCTATTTCATTCATGTACATGGAGGCAAAAATTGAAAGACATTCATGG
Source organism: Thalassia testudinum (assembly GCA_037157565.1). NCBI lineage: Eukaryota > Viridiplantae > Streptophyta > Magnoliopsida > Alismatales > Hydrocharitaceae > Thalassia > Thalassia testudinum. Next base: position 144,804,029 of record JAZHRO010000036.1, read on the forward strand.
GAAGTAGCCATCCTTCTCATGAATATGCAGCTCAGGATGTATCCCTAAACTCTTCATATCTTTTCTTGTTTTCAACATGTCCTTTGAATCATCGGGCAGATTTAATACGTCTAATGATGAGGTGTGGCTTATCATAGCTAAAATGCCTAAGTGAAGCTAGAAACTAGGTTAAACACTATATAATTAACACAAGAAATTGGTTATGTGAGGAAGTTAACAGAAATGACCTAAAACAACAAATTAAGGTTAAAAAGTGCACAATTAGGTCAATTAATGAGATATTCTATTCAAAAATGTAATTTGATGATCCAATTGCTAATTGTACACATGATTAAGTTCAAAAGTACAAATCAAGGGTTGAATTAACTTCTTAAATGTTCAATTAAGCTCCAATAAAAATCTCATTGCATTTGGACATCAATAGGATCTTGTATCTAGAGTTCTTTATTTAGGTTCTTTAAGTATATACATTTAATTAGGCTAAAAACCTCCAGGGACTTGTTTGAAAGCTGCCAGGGACTAATGGGAACACCATCGTGAGCCATAACTAGCTCATTTTGACTCAATTAAGTCAATAAATGCTCCTATATAACCACCAGAGAGTCACAAGTCATTGCATATTCATTCTGGAAGAAAAATAAGAAACTAGGATTAAAATTGCAATTTAGCAGTTTGTCATGAATGCAGTGCAACGACGGGTTTTCTCAAGGGCTGAATAAAGGTCAAATGGTCTTAATAGGATAACAAGTGGGTTATATTAGATAGAAAAGGGTTTGCGCATGTTTTGAGAATTAAATGACTTTTAAAATCCTAAAAATAGACCCACTTAATTAACCAAGGTTCTGGTTAGGATAAAATTTACCTAAACCCTCTAAAATTCATAGAAAAATATTCTTTAGGGTTTAGTACCTTCAATTTGACCATCAGAACCCATCTTGACCCAAAATGAAGTCTTAGACAAATATTTACCCTAATTTGGATTTTTTCATAAATTACCTAGTCAAACGTGATCAAAAATAAAATCCAACTTCACCATTGGATTTCTTAGGTCGAAATTAGATTTGTACCAAAATTTGGACCCAAGATGAGCTTGCCCTGACTTAGTTTGCAAAATGGTCATATCTGATTACATTTATACCCCCAACTTTAAAAAATCCTTGCATTTAGCCCCCTAATTTCTTCGTCGCCTTCATAATTTGGTTCCTCCACCATCATCGTGGTGGGAACCTACTCCGGCGATCTTTGACTGGGGAGTTCTCCCTGATTGCTTGGCGAATCTCTTCCAAATTTGGGAGGGAGATTCATTGAGAAATTATCTTCAATCTGAACCCGTCCATGTGCTCTGAATCTTTCCCAATCTCTCATGCGAATGCATGAGAGAATTGGGTATCAAAGCAACTTCCAAATCCGATGAAGGATTCCAAGCTTGGAAAGCTCGTTTTCTAAGCTTTCCTTGCCTCCAGATCCTTATAAAAGGGCTGCCAGTTCCTCCCGAACTCCTCACGCTCGAAATCGGTCTAGATCCCTCTCAAATTCCTCTCACTTTTGCGGCCGAAGGTTCCTCGACATCCAGCGACCTTTCTTGCCTCTCCTCGATGTTCGTCCGCCATACAAGCGGCAGATTTATCCTCCTTATTCCTCTTCGCGTTTTGCTATACCAGCAGACGCCCGTTCCCATTCGTCCTTGCCATTTCTCCCTCACCGGAACCGCCTTCGTCTCCGGCAACGGCAACACCGCATCCAACGCCATCTCTGCCCCATTTCGTCCACCTACCTCCTAGTTAAGCTCCTTATCTCCCCTACTTTCTTCTCCTCTCTTTATTTTCCAGATCCAACCATCGACGCTTCTCTGTGACTTCATTGTTTCCATCTCCGGCCATCCCCTCTGGCGAGACCATTCCACCTCCACAGACCACCAAATCCCTCGCCAACAAGCCTATGACCTTCACCACACATCTCCGCTCATTTCCCCTCTCTTTATTCACCACTCCACTTACTCAGGCGCACCCCCGAACACACCTACTCTCATGCACGTAGTTCGACCTCGCTACGCACTCACAGACATCCACACCCCACACAAACACCCTCATCGCACTCGTCGTCGTTCGGTGATCCTCCTTGAGCATTCTGACATGGCCGAAAGGCCGTTTCACTGTTTTCAGGTACTCAACCTTGCCTCCATTGACAAGCAAGCTTTGAGCTTGCTTGAAGCTCGCTTCAGGTCCTGCTACGTCTAGGTCAAAGCTCGAGGTTGTGTGGAAGCCTTTCGTGCACGCAACCAGGCAGCCAATTAGACGGATTAACCTCATCAGCTGCTACAAATGCGAAGGAAGACCCTCTGCTGCGGACGCGTGAAGAAGGGACGCGCAGATAGTCCCACATCGAAAAGCGCTAAAGCAGTGCGCCCGCATAAATTAAATTTGTGAAAGGTTTGTTAGCCTTAGTTCACGGGATGAGGTCCCTCTCACCCACTCACCCGCCTCGTCCATGACATGTACACGCGGACCTATTCTGAACCTGATAACCCGACCTGCACTGCTCGCTCACCACCGCACGTCGATGAGCCTGGACCCGGGTACGTGCTTGAATCCGATAATCTGAATACCTGTGGCTCTGGGAGAGAAAATCCTAAGAGAGAAAGAGAGAAGGAGAGTTGCGCGGGTAGGGGGAGGTTTTTGTTACTGGGAAATTTGGCTGACACTTAGTAGATTTAGAAGAGGAAAGCCAGAGAAGGAAGAAGAAAAGAAGAAGAGGTGAAGGCCTGAGTAGAAGAGTAGAAGAAGAAGGAGCAAAGAAGGGCCAGAGAAGAAGGCTTGGAGAGGAAGAGAAGGACGTAGCTGAGAAAATAGAGAAACAAGAAGAGGAAGGTCTGAAGAGAATAGGCTACAGAAGAAAGGAAGAGTTAGAGAAAGAAAGAACATCAGACTTTAAGCCGTCTGATTTCTAAATTAGATGACAGATTTGAGCTTTCATTTCATACATATACATTGAGTTCCTTAGTTGATATTGTAGAAGTATTTGGTGATTTAAATCACCATTTTACTCCTATCTTTTTGCACATTGATATTGTTATTATTGCAAATTCTTTTACTTTAAATTGTGACCTTGATTTTTGAATTTCATCTTGCTCCTGTGTTCGACCTCGGAACTTTTTCAAGTAATAAAAATTATATTTGTTTTCAAAGTTATTTTGACTATATTACAATGCTTTATTTTAAACTCCATTTCGCCGTGTTAACATTTTGGCACCGTTGCCGAGGAGCAACGGGCAATTTAGAATTCTTGATTGCAATTCCTAATTTGGTACTAACTTGCTTTATCTCTTGTTGTTTCAGGAGGGATTCATTGAAGAAAGTTCAACCACACATCAAACACGCCAGGGGCAGGTAAGTTCTAAGTACTCTCTCTCTTAAGCCCCTGATGCTGAAGAGGTTAAAAGGAAGAAAAATCAATTAGGGCTACTTGCTTTCCATTCTTAGATAATTCATCAAGTTACCTGATTTGATTTAAACAATAAACTCTGATTTGTGCACCCACTTAAGGTAACTAGGGCTATGACATTCTTGTTTGAGCCCTAGATACCACATTTGACAAACTAAATTGGACCAAAACAAGAGCCAATTAAGGATTCCTGTTTTGGGTTTTAAAGACACACATAATCAAGAACTGATCTTTCCAAACAAAGTGTGCCTAAGCCTTGGTTGAATTGATTTATTCAAGCAAACCCAAAAATCAGGCTCTTAATCTCACTTGAATCCTAAAAGTTGACCCACCTTGTTGACCCACCTTGTTGGGTCAACCAATCTTCAAATTAGGTCACTCTTGCACTCAATACATAAAGTTCAAGTGAAATTCTAGACACCCTTGCTCTTAATAAAATTGGTAGACTTAAAAGGTCAAGTCCCCATTCTGGTCTAGCTGGACCATCAGTGACAAGAGAGGTCGGGTGGGGGAAACCCTATAACACGTGGGGGCGCTCTACCGTGTAAGGGTCTTCACGGGACTCTCCCTCTTTGGTTGCCCAGGTAATTCTCAGGTGGATGGCTTTTTGACTAAGGGGTATCATCTACCCCGAACCTCTATAGTCATCCAAAATTTTTGGGTGTCTTGATTGGGTCCATCACATTCTATTCTCGTCTAGTCCATTGGTGCATGTTTGGTAGGAGGTCCTTAAGACCACCCTTGAGGCCTCCATTAGTTAGTCACTCCTGTCTAGGCTAGGCCTCGACTTCCGTGTTTATGCAGAAACACCATCACATAGACATCTCTTCTGATTCATCTGAACCTAATTCTCCTTCATCTATCATCATGGCACAACCCACAGAAGAGGAGAACAACCTCGAGAATCAACTCTAGTGCCTTAATGATCTATTCCAAGCCTATGTGAATCCACCGCAGCGTCCTATGATGCGAGATCATTACAATCCCGCTGCGGTGGCAATTTAACCTCGAGTCCAAATCCCGACTGGAGGTCCTGATACTGAACTTAAGCCCAACATGATTCATGCTATTCCAAAATTTCATGGGCTCAATTTCGAGGATCCTTTCCAGCACATTAAAAAGCTCAAGCATCTAGCCCAGAGACCTTCGAGTCAGATGTTCAGAATCAGGATATTCTTCTCATGAAAATATTCTCCTTCACTCTCATGGACAAAGCAGCTCACTGGTATTAGACTCAAACGCGTCCAATCAACACATGGGTTGAACTACAATCCGAGTTTTTGAAAAAGTTCTTCCTAGTTGGTCGGACGAATGCTTTATGACACCAGGTCACACACTTCGCACAACAGCCTGGAGAACCACTTTACGAAGCATGGGATCATTTCCTGGATCTAATGCAGAAGTGCCCCCATCACGGAGTTCCTAAATGGGAATAAGTCCAGTCTTTTTACCAGAGACTCTATGAAGATATTCGATTATTTGTCAATGCAACTTGCAGAGGAAATATCATGGGTCAACACGAAGACACTATGTGGGAGATTCTCGAAAATATGTGCGAGAACTCCATCAATAATGACTCCATGGGCATATTCGATCGGACGAATGCCCGCGCATCGACGAATCCAAGGGGAGCACATGAGACGTAGGGCCTATCCTCTTCTGTCGACTTGGAACTGATGGCCAGTCATTTGGACAAGGTCTCTATTATTGAGAAGAAGGTAGTTGAGCTAACTCGACATCTGCAGCGAGCCACCTCTGCGCAAAACCCGTTCGCGCAGCCGCCCTCTGGGAGGGAAGCTGTGCATAACATCTACCACCGATCTTCTCAGGGGTTGGACCCGTATCCACCCCTGTCTGAGTTTAGGGATGGAGGAAACTCCAGACCTACCTATTCTAGTTGGGGGAACTTTGACCCTCGTATTCTGACTTTTCTGAGGTTTCTCAAACCTGCGAGGACTTCAACGCCATCCAGAATGACCCATTCTCTAATACCTATAACCCTGGATGATGAAATCATCCTAATTTCATGTGGGTGGGAAACAATCAGAATCAGAGACCACCATATCAGCCCCGTCCACAAGCTTCTCATCCATATCAGCTGCCTCAGCCTCGGCCCAACCCCACCTAACAATCTGGGCCACCTTAGACAGATCAAATGACTCTTATCCTTCAGACTCTGGCTAACATTCAAAAGACGAATGCGGCTATGCAGAAATAACACAAAGACGAGATCACTTAGGTTCACAATCAACTCACCCAGATGGCAAATTCCCGCCAACCTGGTACACTCCCTTCACAACCTCTACCTAATCCAAATAACATGACAAATCAGAGGCATGTTATAAACCCAAACCAAGGCCAAGCCCACATGGTTTATCAAGCCCCTTCTGCTCCATCATCCGTCGGGATGGAAGCTTTGACATCATACTCAGGATTTTTGCAGCAGGCACTTATTTTGCCTACACCAAACCAGAACCAGGCAGGACTGAATTCAGTTATGATCCGTAGTGGAAAAGCAACACAAGACCCACCTTACCCAAGCCATTTTCAGCCTGATAGTGCTAACCTAAACCCTAGGATAGTCATCCAGGATACCCCTGTCCCAGATCAAGAACCTGGACCTATTCCAGAGTAACCATATAAGGTTCCATTTTCCGAGGCCTTGACCAAGGGAAAGAGGACAACGAAACCCATGGCACCTGAAGAGGACCTGGTCAAGCTCTTTGAATAGGTCCATATAAACATCCCCTTGATGGATGCAATTCGCCACATACTGACTTACACATGATTTCTAAAAGATGTGTGTACACCTAAGCGTAAGTCGCGAACAAAAGTGGGAGCCCAATTGTATTATCGGAACAAGCCAGCTCCATCATTTTGAGTAGGCTCGCACCTAAGGCAAAAGACCCAGGTACTCCCCTGATTTCATGTACAATTGGTGATATCCAATTTGATAGAGCATTATTGGATCTAGGAGCCTCCATAAACCTAATACCTACATCCCTACTTGACCATCTTGAGGAATCTGAGCTAAAACCAACAGAGGTGACATTACAGTTGGCAGATCGATCTATTAAGTCACCTAAAGGAGTTCTTGAGGATGTCATTGTTAGGGTTCGGGATTTCTATTTTCCGGTGGATTTCGTAGTCTTGGATATGGATGCTCCAGAGAATATGAAAAACACACCGATCATACTAGGGAGACCCTTTCTGGCCACTGCTAAGGCCAACATTAACTATGAGGAGGGCCAAATTGAACTAAAATTTGGGAACCAGACACTAAAGATCGACATCTTTAAGGCCCAACAAGGGATTAATTGCAGGGTTATAGAACAAATATGTGTATCGATGTTGTGGTTGACGATCGGTATGTCGAGGAAAACCTAACTACTTCAGATCAACCACAAGAGGATCAAAACCCGCAATTAGAGGAGTCCAAACTCAACCTAGACACACCCATAGCTCCTTCCCTTGCCCTTGACACCCACCATGAACCGTCCGCTACTGCTGATAACCCTGTTTTAGAACTAAAGCCTCTTCCCGATCATCTAAAGTACGTCTTTTTGGGTTCCAATCAGATGTTTCCTGTGATTATTAACTCCAGACTCACACCTACTCAGGAATCCCGTTTGATTTCTATTCTCCAGCAACATCGAAGAGCCATTGGATGGATTCTCAATGATTTGACTGGTATTAGCCCCTCTTACTTCACACATCACATCAATACTGAAGATGGCACACGACCTTCCCATGAAATGCAGAGACGTCTGAATCCTAATCTGGAGGAGGTCGTGAAAAAGGAGATCATTAAGTGGTTAGATGCTGGGATCATCTACCCGATCTTCGACAGTCGGTGGGTGAGTCCAATTCAGGTTGTGCCTAAGAAGGCAGGACTCACCGTGATCACGACTGAGATCGGAGAAATCATACCGACCTGTGTAGCAAATTCCTGGAGAGTCTGCATTGATTACAGAAGACTCAATACCTCCACAAAGAAGGATCATTTCTCACTGCCGCTTATTGATCAGATCCTTGAAAAACTAGCGGGAAATAGATTCTTTTGCTTTTTGGATGGGTACTTCGACTACAACCAAGTGGCAATCCATCCTGAGGACCAAGAGAAGACCACTTTCACCTACCCCTTCGAGACGTACGCATTCCGAAGGATGCCTTTCAGTCTCTGCAATGCACTAGCTACTTTTCAGCGATGCATGCTTGCCATATTCTCAGATATGGTAGGTGCATATCTGGAAGTCTTCATGGATGACTTCTCAGTTTTTGGCAAATCATTTGACGATTGCCTCCTGCACTTGGTCAAAATCCTCAGGCAGTGCATCAACGTGAATTTGGTTCTTTCCTGGAGAAAAGGACACTTCATGGTGCCTGAAGGAATTATCCTGGGACATCTCATTTTTGAGAAAGGCATCCAAGTTGATCGAGCCAAGGTAAATATGATTTCCAAACTCCCTATGCTTAGCTCGGTTAAAGACATCCGATCGCTCCTGGGACACATCTATTTTTACCATCGATTCATTCCAGACTTCTCGAAGATTGTGCACTCCCTGATGAATTTGCTATCTAAGGATGTCCCATTTGAAATCACCAAGGAGTGCACTCAAGCATTTGAGATCCTGCGTGATTGAGTTACCCAAGCACCATCCTACAGTCCCCTGATTGGTCTCAACCCTTTGAGATTATGTGCGATGCATCTGATTATGCTGTAGGTGCGGTACTTGGGCAGAAAATTGACGGGAAGCTCATGGTCACCTACTACGCTAGTAAGACACTTGACAAGGCTTAGCGTAACTACACAATTACATAGAAAGAGCTGCTAGCAGTAGTATTTGCCTTGGAAAAGTTCAGATCATATCTTCTGGGTTCCCATGTTATCATTTACTCTGATCACACTGCTGTGAGGCACCTCCTTGAGAAGAAGGACGCGAAACCTCGACTAATCCGCTGGATCTTGCTGTTGCAAGAGTTTGACCTTGACATTTGCGACAAGGCAGGAAAACAGAATGTGGTAGTTGATCACTTGTCCCACCTTCCTTCTGATATTATCGACCTTTTCAGACCCATTATAGAACATTTTCCTTTTGAGTACCTCCTGACTATCAGTACGAGGCTTCCATGGTTTGTTGATCTAGTAAACTACCTGACATCACATCAAATCCTGTTCGATTGGTCGAAGGCTAAGAAAGACAAATTACTTTCCAATGCCAACTACTACTTTTGGGAAGACCCTATCTCTTCAGCATTGGTGCTGATCAAATCAGCCGATGATGTGTCCCGGAAGCAGAAATTCAGGACATCTTGTCCTTCTACCATGACTAGGCATGCGGTGGATACTTCTCTGGTCATAAAACCGCAGCAAAAGTCCTCCAGTGCGGCTTCTATTGGCCTATGATTTTCAAAGATGCATACAATCACTGTAAGGCATGCACTCATTGCCAGACCTTAGGCAACATGAGCCACCGTGATATGATGCCCTTACAACCGATTCTCGTATGCGAAATCTTCGATGTCTGGGGGATTGATTTTATGGGATCCTTTCCTGTTTCGGATGGCTTCGAGTACATTCTGCTCGATGTTGACTACATGTCCAAATGGATCGAAACCATTCCAACTCGAACCAACGATCAGAAGGTAGTAATCAAATTCATTCATCAGAACATCTTTTCTCGGTTCGGGATTCCATGTGCAATAATCTCTGATGGCCGAAGCATCACCTTGCTTCCAAGAGAAGTTTGGATGGTTCCGCACCCTAGATTATAAGTGTTGGAGTAAGGGTTATTGCGAGGGGGGTGGAAACCTTGGGCCGCGTTCAAGTTGGCCTGAATCAACTTAGAATTAGTTTGCCTGATGGCACTCCGCAGTGGTGTGCGTTGTGCTTTGGCAAATGGAGCATTCTCTTGAAGCCTAAAAAATAGAGGCTGCTTGTGGGTTCATACCGGGGTTTGCTAAAAGCCTATCAAAGTTTTTATTCAATAGTTGAATCTGATAAGCAAAATCCTAAGAAGCCTCGGCTTCATGGGCCTCTATCTTCCTCTACAAGATTGATGGTTTTCTTTCTTGATAGGCAGAGGACAGATGTATGGAGTTATCGCCTAATGTTTCAAATAATGCCTAGGCTTCATCCTCAGTTCTGATCATGAAGGTTCCTACACAGGCTGCATCAATGGTTTTCCTATGCTTTCAGATAATCCATTATAGAACCTTTCGACCAGCTGCCATCTTGGCACTTGATGGTGGGGGCATAACCTAAGAAGGTCATTAAAGCGCTCCCAAGTCTCAAGAAATTGCTCCCCTTCCTGTTGAGTAAAACCCATAATCTCTCTTCTGTAATGGTTGGTTTTACTCATAGGAAAATACTTTTTCAAAAATTCTCCCTTAAGGGTGGCCCAATCATTTACCCTTACATTGAGGGTATGATACCAGTGCTTGGCCTTATCTTTTAGGGAGAAAGGAAATAGAGTCCTCATCAAGGCTTCATCAGTAAAGCCATGGAGCTTCACCGTGGAACAGACCGCGGTGAATTCCTTCAAATGCCGGTAGGGGTCCTCCCTAGTAGTACCATAAAAAGAGGGCAATAAAGATACGGTACTGCTCTTGATCTCATACGGATTATCCCCTGCTGGTCGTTATTGAACGTACAAGTTGCTACGCTAACGTGTTCGGTTTTGAAAAACCTGTCGTTGTAGTTTGAAAGCGAAGAACTCGTGTTCAACAAATAAAATTTATACCGAAATGGAAATTCCGGGTCAAACACAGGGAGGCTATGTCGATCGATATTCGTAATTATATTTTTTTAGATTTTTTCTTGAAAAGTGAGGTGATGTAATTACAATGAAGCTATAACAATAATCAGACTAAAAAGAGAGAGAGAGAACATGCATTCAATAATTCAAAATGTTTATACAATAAAACCAAATAAAAATTACACTAGAAAGTAGGAAATCAGCTACATTGGAAAGTAGGAAAATTCTACACTAAAAAGCTGTAAAGAAGAATGGGAGAGAGAAGTTATCCTTCTCGATAATCACTTCGAGGATGAGCCGGACGGGATGACGCCTGGATGAAGGACGACGGAGTAGGACGAAGGAGGACGAAGCAGAAGAACAGGAACGGGGCAGCACATCGTCGTCGTCGCGAGATCCACTTCCGAACAGGGGATGAAAATTTGACTTTATCTCGCGAGGCTCATCCTGGGTGTGGGACAAGCTTCTCTTGAGCTTTGGAGAGGTAGAGAAGAGAAGGAAGGGATCAGAATTTCGTGTGGAGGGGGCCTCCTTTTATAGTTGCAAGGAGTGGGGGCAATTTAGTCATTACAACTCTTAAAACATTAATTCAAGACCTTTAGTGATGGATAAAATCGTCACTAAAGGTCTGAACGTGGGCGTAGTGGGCGACACGTGCGTGCCCGCTCGCTTGCCCGTGCACTCAACGCATGCCCACGTTCAGCCATTCTCAACCGTTTGATCGCGAGATCGGACGACTTAGATCGCGCTACGCCCGCCTCCTTAGCGCGTGCCCGCCTGGGTACGATGCCGCGTCTTTGCCGCACGTGCAATAGCGCATGGGCGCTATCGGGCACGCGCGACCGTTCGATCGCAATCCAACGCTCGCCCGCGCTCGCTCGCCCACTCGCTATGAATCGATCCGGAGCCAGCACCTCACGATAAGGCGCTCACCAGCTGCGCTACGTTATCCAAATAGTCACGCGGATGAAATCAAGCGCATGCATCCACAGCCGTTGGATCAAGATCCAACAGCCCAAATCGCATGCTGGATCTTCTTTGGAGAGGCAGTGACGATCTTGAGGGCCAGTTGGATGGCTGAGATGGTGCCACGTGGCACCATCTTGGCCGTCCATCTTTTGGATGATGTAGATGGTGCCACAGTTGTCAGATTGAGTCGATTTTCATGCCGTTAGGCTGCGATCGTCGATCCAAATCCATCCGTGCGGTCGAATTTGTCATTTCAAGTGCGGATTCACACCATTATGGCCCTTGATCTTCTAGGGTTCCCTAGTCTCTATCTAATGCTACAGATGTCTGATTAGGGCGATCTTGGAGTCGTTGAACTCCAATCGTTACCCTGATCACATCTGTACTATTGGATCTTAGATCCGAGGCCCCGATAAAAAGTTTTCCCTGTCCATGAACATAGAAGAAGATAATTAACCTCCATTTTATTCAAACTACTCTAAATGCAAGATGATACATGTTATGCAATATTTATAGCATGCAATGCAATCCTATGCTTAAGAACATGCATAAATAGACATCTTAAGTAGTGTAAACATGTTCACATCAAACCCCCATGCCTATCTTTTGCTAGTCCCTAGCAAAAACTATATGCTATTTATAAAAGAATCAGGTTGGATTATTTGGGCATGAGTTATTTTCAATCATTAAGAAAATGTCTACTTAGGATCTGAACTTTCAAAGACACAACACTGCCCTGAGTATCTGCCAAAATGCAGACCGCCTAAAGCCCTTGCCTTATTCAAAGGAAAATTTCCTTTTCTCTTTTTCCTCTTTTCTAATTTTTTTGAATTTTCAAGTTTTTGGGTTTAAGAGTGGCTTTCTACGGCCATTCAACTCACCCAAGATTTGATGAGAACCCTAAGTTTTAAGCATCTTATTGTGAGTGTGATAGACTCATTGACCGGTAGTTAAAATGAACTTCGAATTTCTACGCCTCTATGTGACCTAAAAGAAAAAGTATTTTTCCTAAAGGTGTATCTTTACAATCGGTAGCTTTCTCCCTCTTTTTTTTTTACGGGGGGTCAACACAAGAGTGAATATAGTGTATATCTCCCCGGTTTATTCTACTTCTCTGCTTCTACCTAAGTGTTTTGGAAATTTTTTTAGTGCATTTATTGAACTGGGTTCTAGAAAATCGGTCGATGAGCTGTTACCACCGACAACTTGCCAGCCATACTCGTGTGGCGAAGTATGGCTTATTTCTTTTTTTTCTTTTTTTTTCTCCTTTTCGTTTTGATTTTTTTTTTTAAGTAGGTGGCTTCCCTGGTCTAAGATTTACCTAAAGGGAGCAAAAAGAGAAAGGTCCAGTGACTGGGCTCTGGACAAAGAAAGTGTGTAGATGCTTAAAACTCAAAAATTCCTTCAAATCAAAGGGTGGGTTGATAAGTCGTGTACTTATCACCCAAACTTATTTACTCCAATTACGATAGAATTAAGATGGCGAGGACTCGAAAGACAAATCCACATTTTAGTGGATACATGGGTTGATTAAGTCCAAAGACCTGAAGGGACTTTGTGTTCAGTTCCTAAAGTAAAATTTCCTAAGATTGAAAAGTCCTAATGTCTAACTATTCCTTCCTAATTTTGCTTTTTTTTTATGTATAAATAAGAAGAGAAAAATAATTTACATGAATTTCACAAAGCTGACCAAATGATTCAAAAATGAATCTACCCTCCCATGCCTAGCTAATGCAATGTCCACATTGGAAAAGACACATGAAAGAAAGAGTAGAATATGAAAGATGTCACCTAAATATGAAGCTCGTATCAGCCTTGTGTCATATGTACAACTCCTGAGTTTAACGCCGTCAGCTAGGCGAGGTCCAGCCAAAGAAGTCACAGAATGGCTAGGGCAACTGTGTCTGAGATAGGTTCTAGAAGAATACAGTCAATAACAGGCTTCAAACATTGACCGTTGACTTAATGTGTTACTCGTCTTTGGGTCAAAAATATGAACGGCTCCATTTGGAAAAAATTGGTCAATTATGAATGGGCCATTCCATTTAGATCTAAGTTTGCCAGGAAAGAGCTTAAGTTTAGAATCAAATAACCAGACCTTCTGGTTCGGCTCAAAGCTCTTGCGGGAAATCAGTTGATCATGTAGAGCTTTGGTTCGAGCCTTGTAGATCTTGGCATTCTCATATGCATCATTTCTAAGCTCCTCCAACTCAGATAGTTGAGTTTCCTGGTCTTCCCAGCTAAATTCAGATCTAAATTGCATTGTTTGATCACCCAGAATGCCCTGTGTTCAATCTCTACAGATAGATGGCATGCCTTTCCATACACCAAACGGAATGGAGACATGCTGATGGGCGTTTTATATGTCGTACGGTAGGCCCAAAGAGCGTCCTCAGGCTTTTGAGTCCAATCCTTGCGATCACGCCTAACCATTTTCTGCATAATGTTCTTGATCTCTCGATTGGAGATCTCGGCTTGTCCATTCATCTGGGGATGGTAAGGTGTGGAAATTCGGTGATTAACCCCATATTTGGCCAACAAATTCTAGAATTGGGCATTAGTAAAATGGGTGCCACCATCACTGATGATAGCCCTCAGAATCCTGAACCTACTGAAGATATTTTTCTTGACAAAATCGATGACCACCTTGTGGTCATTAGTTCGGGTGGGAATCGCCTCAATCCATTTGGACACATAATGAACAGCAACAAGATTGTACTGATGTCCAAATGAAGGGAGAAAGGGACCCATGAAATCGATGCCCCAAACATCGAAAATTTTGACAAGAATTGGGTTTAGGGCATCATATCTCTCTTAGTTATGCTCCCGAGTGCTTGACATCGAGAACATGACCTTGAGAAATCCTGGGCATCCTTGAATAAAGACGGCCAATAGAAGCCAGATTGCAAGATTTTTGCAACCGTCTTTTTCCCAGAGAAATGTCCACTACACCCAGATGCATGGCAGAACTCGAGTATACTGTTGAATTCATTCTCCGGTATATATTGGCGAATAATCTGATTAGAGCCGATGCGGTATAGCTCAGGGTCCTCCCAGAAGTAGTATTTGGCCTCAGATTTGAGTCTATCCCATTGTTGCTTGGTCCAATTCTGGGGGATTTGACCAACGTCCAAATAGTTAACAATGTCAGCAAACCATGGGGTGTGGACACCTAAAACTGTAAGAATAGTTTCATCTGGAAAAGTGTCAGCAATCGGAATGTCCGGACGAGAGGAATCACCTAGGAGTCTCGACAAATGATCCGCTACCACATTTTGTACCTTGATTTTATCCTTGATTTCAAGGTCAAATTCTTGAAGCAGAAGAATCCAACGAATAAGCCGGGGTTTGGCATCCTTTTTGGCCAAGAGATGTCTCAAGGCCAAGTGGTCGGTATAGATGATAACATGAGACCCTAAGAGATAAGCCCTGAATTTTTCCAAAGCGAACACTACAGCTAGTAATTCCTTTTCAATAACAGTGTAATTCCTCTGGGCTTCATCCAGAGTTTTACTAGCATAGTAGATGATAGAGGGCTTTCTATCAATTTTCTGACCCAGGACAGCCCCGACCGCGTAATCAGCAGCATCGATCATGATCTCAAAAGGGGTTTTCCAAATTGGTGGTTGCAAAACTGGAGCACAAGTGACTTCCATTTTCAGGAAATCAAATGCCTTTCGGCATGATTCGTCAAAAACAAATAGCGTTTCTTTGGCAAGAAGATTGCTCAGGGGATGAGCAACCTTCGAGAAATCCTTGATGAATCTTCGATAGAATCCCACATGGCCAAGAAATGATCGAATTTGTTTAACAGATGTGGGAGGAGGAAGTTTAGCGATAGCATCAACCTTAGCTTCATCCACTTCAACTCCCCGTTCAAAGATTACATGACCCAAAACGATGCCTTCTTGGGTCATGAAATGACTCTTTTCCCAGCTAAGGACCAATCTTGTTTTGATACATCGCTTAAGAATCATTTCCAGATTAGCCAAACAAGAGTCAAATGATTCTTCGAAAACAGAGAAATCATCCATGAAGACTTCTATAAACTCTCCCACCATGTCAGAAAATATAGCTAGCATACACCTTTGAAAAGTCGCAGGTGCATTGCATAACCTGAAAGGCATCCTATGAAAAGCAAAGGTTCCGTAGGGACAGGTGAAAGTAGTTTTTTCCTAATCCTCGGGATGGATAGGAATTTGGTTGTATCCCGAGTAGCCATCAAGAAAATAGAAGTACTTCTGCCCAGCTAATCTTTCCAAAATTTGATCGATGAAAGGTAGGGGAAAATGATCCTTTTTAGTGGTTGCGTTCAGCTTGCTATAATTAATACAAACCCTCTAAGAGGAAGCTGAACGAGTTGTGATAGATTCTGCTCTCTCGTTAGTCACAATGGTAATCTCGGCTTTCTTCGGAACAATCTGTACGGGACTTACCCAAGGACTATCAGAGATTGGATAAATAATTCCTGCATGAAGCCACTTGATGATTTCCTTTTTGACCACTTCTCACATATTTGGATTCAATCTCCTCTGCATCTGGCGAGAAGGGTGAGATCCATCTTCCAAGAATATTCTATGATTACAGTAAGATGGCTCGATCCCCCTGAGGTCATGAATGGTCCAACCAATTGCTTCCTTATGTTCCTTTAGGACCTTGATCAATTTAATCTCTTGCTCCTTTGTCAATTTAGCACTGATAATCACAGGGAGCGTCTTCTGAGGTCCTAAAAATTGATATTTCAAATTCTCAGGCAATGGTTTCAGTTCAAGCTGGGGCGGGTTGATGATTGATGGTAGGGTGGATGCTGAAGATTCAACAAGAGGAAGAGGTTGTGAGTGAACAAAATCAATAACCTCTTTAGAAGATGACAAGTCAGCCATAGAGGGTTGCGGGTCAAATTCGTCATCCAAGGAGGAACTTTCGATTGAAGAAACCATCAAATAAGTTTCAATGTTTTCATTATCCTCATCAAGTTCCTCAATAAATCCACAATCCTCAAATTTATTGATTGCCTTATAAATATCCAATTTCATTTGTTGATCCCCAAAGGCAATTTCCATGCTACCGCTTTCACAATTAATGTTGGCCTTAGCGGTAGCCAGGAACGGATGCCCCAGAATGATGGGCATGTTCCTCAGATTATCAGGTACATCCATGTCAAGAACAAGGAAATCTACAGGAAAATAGAAATCCTTGACCTTAACTATAACATCTTCAATAACGCCTCGCGGATTTGTGACCGAGCAGTCCGTTAATTGTAGCGTTACTGAAGTTGGTCAAAGTTCACCTAATCCAAACTTCTCGTAAAGAGAAGTCGGAATTAGGTTGATGGATGCACCCAAATCCAAAAGTGCTCTATCAAATGTGTAATCTCCGATGATGCAAGAAATCAACGGAGCACCTGGATCTCTCTTTTTCTGAGGGAGGTGGTGCAGGATAACAGAACTAGCCTGCTCGAAGAGTACCACCTTCCTCGGAACAGATTCTCTCGACTTACGCTTTTGTGTACATAATTCCTTTAAAAATCTTGAGTAAGCCGATATGTGCTTGATAGCATCAAGGAGCGGGATATTGATCTCAACTTTCTTAAATAGATTCAGAAGTTCCTCATTGCTATCAATAGACTTCTTCTTTGATTTGATTAAGGCTTCAAGAAAAGGAACATGAGTCAGATCTTTGGAATCAGGTTCCTGAGCCTTGATTTCTCCTCCAGAATTCTCCTCTCTCTCCTCAGGTTCTTCAGGATTCAAAAGATCAGAATTGTGTGGTGGTGGATCCTGAGTCTGCTTACCGCTCCTCAAAGTGACAGAATTTGTAGATGCATAAGAATTTGGGTCTTGGGGAGGGTTAGGAAAGATTGGAGGGGATTGATTAGCCATGAATTGTTGGTTTGCAGAAGAAGAAGAGGAGGACGAGGAACCCTGCTCAACCACCTGAGCATGTGCTTGTGGGTCACTCTGATTTCCATACCCATGGGCTTGATTGCCCGAGTTCATAATATTTCGTGGGTTGGGTACAGGTTGGGATGGTAGAGATCCGGGTTGACGAGAGTTAGCAATGAGCCCGGACTGCAAGTTGTCCAGCGAGGTTTTCATTTGCTGCATGAGCTGGAGCATGGATCCTTGCATCTTTACCATTTGTCGGTTCAAATCAGCCTACCCTGTGGGTTGACGGGCATTCCAAGCTGGCTGATTGACCTGATTCGGAGGCAATTGAGTATATACATGACCCTAACCCTCTAGTCATTGCGGAGCATAGTTGCCGAGTCGGAATTAGGTCTATTGCCTTGGGTTTTTCCAAGAGAAGTTAGGGTGGTTTCTCCAACCCAGATTATAAGCATTAGAGGAGGGGTTGGATCTAACATTCTCTTGTATAGCACAGACATCCTCATAGGGTGAGGATGGAGAGAAAGAAAGGGAAGGATAAGAAAAACTGGGATCAAAGGTCCCAGTTTGGAACCCATGGGGTTCCGAAAAATGCTGACTCACAGGTTGAGCCGCATCGAGTTGATTCACTAACTCCTGTCCAGAAGGAGCTCGTGAAGAATGGAATCTCGAATTTTAGGATTGAGTGGATCGAGAATTGTTCTTAGAATTGCCAGCCATCCACTCTTCCATTCTCTTAGCAACCAAGTCCACCTTATCAAGTTTGTTACAAATCAATTCCATATCAAATGAATGAGAGTCATGGACTTCATTGACATTTGATCTGGGCTACTGGGACCGATTAAATGTATCCATGGAGGCATGATTGATTGAATTCTCACTCATTTCCTCAAATAAATCATGTGCACTATCTGCATCTTTATTGAGGAAATTGCCTCCGCAAGAAGCATCCACATGATTTCTGAGTTGCTCAGTCAACCCATGATAGAAGATCTGCACGAGTTGCCATTTCGGCACCTCGTGGTGTGGACACCTCCGCAATAGGTTTTAGAATCGCTCCCAGGCCACATGAACCTGCTCCCTGGCCGCTGGGTAAAGGTAGTGATTGCCCGTCTCAAGGAATTGGTACGTCCGACTGGGAAGAATTTCTTCAGAAAGGTCGATTTCAACTCATTCCAAGTTGCAATTGGTCTTCCTATTGTCCTATACCAATGCACGGCCTTATCCCTAAGAGAGTGGGGGAAGTGGCTGATGATCATTTGCTCCTCATTTACTTTTCGTGCCTTGGTGGTCTGGACCAAAGTGGTCAAGTCCTCCAAGTGCTGAAACGAATCTTCGGAGCCAAGCCCATGATAATGTTTGATCATGCTTAACACCTGGGGCTTGATTTCTACATCACCAACTAGAATCTGGACGTCGGGACGTTCCCCGTAATTTGAAGGATCATAAAAATCCTTCAAGGGTTGAGTGCCCTGCATTCTCTGGAACCATTCCTGCATTCTCTGCATTTGTTCCAGCTGCCTTCGAAATTCTTCTTGTGGATTTCCAGGAAGAGGAGGCTATTGGTCGGCCATGGGATCAATTTGACCAAAATCCAATTTGCGCCTCCTAGAATATTCTAATGGTCCTTCCAATCAGGGATTCAATGACCATCTTTCCAGCATAAACTAGAAGCAGGTCGGAAGGACTAGGTATAGGGACCCTGCAGCACAACAAAACAAGGCTGTCCTTAAGTGGGGTAGCCTAAGGATCTACTGACTCCCAAATCCTGCCTTAAGACTGTAAATGATTTACTCTACTTGCGTCTGTTCAATCCAACCAGTTAGAAGGAGGGACTGGGGAGAAGGTTCTTCCTTCGACTTTCGCCTCCAGTTCCTAGTGTACACCCCAGCTGCGGTCGTTTGATGCTACTCCCCTAGCTAGACATCAGATTAATCAGTACAAGTAGATTAATCAAAGACAATCTCAGACTAGGCCCTGAAGAGCGAATCAGACCTTAAGGCCAACGTCTACTCAATTTTTTTAAGGCCTAGGATTGTGGTGCTTTTGGAATGTGATGGGCCCTTAAAATGGGTTGTGCCCTTAATGATTGACTGAGATTTATGTATGTGCGTGCACAACAAGGGTTTTCAAGCAAGATTATTTGTGATGCGTGGATTTTAATGTTCAAATCTTTCTTAAGTAGCTTTTAGGGTTTCAAATTAGGTGGATTGCAATCAAGTTTCTAGGCAAACCAAGTTGTCAAACACGGGTGAAGATTGTTTTCTTTTAAAACCAGAAAGAAAGTGGAGTGCCTGGAATAGACCTAGATTGAAAACCCTAAGGAGGAGCTACTTGATGAGTTGATTTTAAGTAGAGTGGTGCGGCCCAAACAACTCAAACAATTGGTGACAAATGCACCACTAAGGCACATAAAGATGGTTAACCTAGAATGATTTCTACTCTTTTATGTGTTGCTTCGTGTGTATCGGTTCCACAGATCAGAACCCGGTTGAGTAGAAACAAATCAATCCGGTTAAGTGCCTTGAATATGGGTGTACATTGTGTGCTTGTTGGAAATTGCCCCACAAGATTATCTTTTTATTTATTTTTATATAAATGAGGGTGGAATGAATGTGAGTGAGAATCCAAACAACCAAACTATTCCTAGGATTTATGCAAACACCTAGGTCAATTGGAATTTGGATTTAATGTGGCGAATGAAATCTATGGAGGGGGAAAAAAATGGGGAGCACTTACAGTTGTCTTCAACTGTACTTTACTCCAGTCTACTGCTTGATGATTCCCTGATGGAGGTCTCTACAAAACAATAGACACAAGAGAAAGCAAGTTAGAAAATAATAAAGTGCAAGAAATGCGAAAAATAGATCGGAAATCGTTGCCTCCCTGGCAACGGCGCCAAAATGTTGGACGTACGAGTTGCTACGCTAGCGTGTTCGGTTTTGAAAAACCTGTCATTGTAGTTTGAAGGAAAATAACTCGTGTTCAACAAATAAAATTTATACTGAAATGGAAATTCCGGGTCGAACATAGGGAGTCTACGTCGATCTATATTCGCAATTATATTTTTTTAGAATTTTTCTTGAAAAGTGGGGCGATGTAATTACAATGAAGCCATAACAACAATCAGACTAGAGAAAGAGAGAGAGAGAGAGAAAACATGTATTCAATAATTCAAAATGTTTAGACAATAAAACCAAATAAAAATTACACTAGAAAGAGGGAAATCAGCTACACTAGAAAGTAGGAAAATTCTACACTAGAAAGCTGTAAAGAAGAATGGGAAAGAGAAGTTATCCTCCTCGACGATCGCTTGGAGGACGAACCAGACGGGACGACGCCTAGACAAAGGAGAACGGAGCAGGGCGAAGCAAAAGAATAAGAATGGGGTAGCATGTTGTCTTCGTCGCGGGATCCACTTCCGAACGAAGGATGAAAATTTGACTTTATCTCGCGAGGAGCATCCCAGGTGTGGAACAAGCTTCTCTTGATCTTTGGAGAGGTAGAGAAGAGAAGGAAGGGATCATAATTTCATGTGGAGGGGGCTTCCTTTTATAGTTGGAAGGAGTGGGGGCAATTTGGTCATTACAACTCTTAAAACATTAATTTAGGACCTTTAGTGACGGATAAAATCATCGCTAAAGGTTTAAACGCGGGCGTAGTGGGCGGCGCACGCGTGCCTGCTCGCTTGCCCGCACGCCCACATCCAGCCATTCTCAGCTGTCCGATCGCGAGATCGGACGGGTTAGATCGCGCTACGCCCACCACCTCAGCGAGTGCCCGCCCACGTACGATGCCGCGTCTTCGCTGCGTGTGCAATAGCGTGTGGGTGCTATCGGGCCCGCATGACCGTTCGATCGCGATCCGACACTCACCTGCGCCTGCTCGCCCACGCCGCTCGCCTGCTCGCTGCGAATCGATCTTGCGCTAGCGCCTCGCGATAAGTCGCTCACCCGCTGCGCTATGCCGTCCAAATAATCACGCGGATGAAATCAAGCGTGCGCATCCACAGCCGTTGGATCAAGATCCAATGGCCCAGATCACGTGCTGGATCTTCTTTGGAGGGGCAGCGGCAGTGTTGAGGGTCGGTTGGACAGCTGAGATGGTGCCACATGGTGCCATCTTGGCCGTCCATCTTTTGGATGATGTAGGTGGTGCCACGGTTGTCGGATTGAGTCGATTTTCACGTCGTTAGGCTACGATCATCGATCCGAATCCATCCGTGTGGTCGGATTTGTTGTTTGAAGTGTGGATTCACATCATCTTGGCCCTTGATCTTCTAGGGTTCCCTGGTCACTATTTGATGCTACAGATGTCTGATTAGGGTGATCTTGGAGTCGTTGAACTCCAATCGTTGCCCTGATCACATCTGTATGGTTGGATCTTTGATTCGAAGCCCCGATAAAAAGTTTGCCCTGTCCATGAACATAAAAGGAGGCAATTAACCTCCATTTTATTCAAACTACTCTAAATGTAAGATAATGCATGTTATGCAATATTTATAGCATGCAATGCAATCCTATTCTTAAGAACATGCATAAATAGACATCTTAAGTAGTGTAAACATGTTCACATCAGTCGTCTTAGTGCTTGTGCAGGTTGGTTAGTTGGAATAAAATAGTCCCTTAGGGTCCTTTGTTGACTTGCACCTTGCTCAGCCATTCCTTCTTTTTCCTCTCCTAGGTGAGCTCTCCTAAGAATTCTCTCAGGCTCAGGATAAAACACTAGATTACTCTCAAGAGAGCATCTACCAGGCATACAAAACACAATTCAGGTTTTTATTGAGTAAGTTAAACCTCTACTCCAAAGATAAGTCAAAAGATCAAGACTTATCCCTCCGTTCCCACGTAAGTGGTATAAGAGGGGTGTGGACTTGAAATCTTAACCTTCTTTATTTCGGAGGTCGAATTAGTTATATAAATGGCCAAACAATTTTTTCACTACAATTACGTGCCTTAATTCAACCTTCCAGTGCCCTAGGACCTATACTTTGCTTGGATGATACTCCCAGGTGATCAAGTGAGAAGTTACTCCAAGGACGAACAAAGGGATGCAAGTAGGGCGAACCCTTCCTTTAAGACGATGCATATGCGGTGCCCCTTAACTACCCTTTTGTTCCTTTAAGGGGTGTCCCCCTCCGTGGAATATCAAAACACTTAGCCAAAAGATAGTATCACCACCACCACAAAGCACAATAGGAGGGTTTGCATCGATAAAGAGATCGGTGCCTATAGTCTTAAGGGATCGAGCCTTAGTGCGGTGCTTAATGTGCGTGCTCAGTGTCAGAAGTGTGCAACACACCGTAAATCTTTGTAATTTCTTTTGAAATCACAGACAAGTCCCTTAGAATCAAATCAAATGTGAATTGCTTTTAGGGTTGAATCTGATTATCAGTCCCACTTTTAGTTATGTGACCATTGAATCAGTAAATTCAAACAACTTGGTGGTCTTGAATTTTAATTTGAATGCAAATGCGTGAACAGGAGCTGGATGCAAAAGTTAGAAAGATGTACCTATCTCTAGCAATCTTTGTGCTAATATGCTTGCAATGCAATAATAAGACCTAATGTGCTGCTCAATCACCCCTAAATGCGCGCACCTAAGGGCATGCAACTTCTAAATAGGCAGCTTGATATTTTCTATGTTGGTTTTAAAGGCAGGCAAGCAGAAAATAGAATCACGCACTCATAAAAAAAAAAATATTGGAAGCCCTAGTAGCTAAAGAATGTGGGGACAAACCCCTAAAAATTCAGCCCCAATTACTACAAGGGCGAAAAGACAGAAAAAAATTTTGTGACGACAGAGAATCCTCTGTGAAAGCGAGATCTTGGTCTCCTTCGTCTTTTCCTTATGTGGCTTAACTCATGGTTACTGTCATCGCTTTATTGCGCCTCGTCACCTTGTCAGATTCCTCGCACAGTAAAAAAAATTGATCAGATAATTTCACAACTCAGAATATTCAAAAACAATGAAGTAAATCTATTGCCTCTGTTGCCTCCCCGGCAACGGCGCCAATTTGACAGAGCGATTTTCACTTTGAATAATTAATATTAAGATAATAAATCGTTACAGCACAAAAGGTGGTGGAAAATCTCACAATCAAAGATTAAACAGATATGAATTTAAACCATAATAACGGATGTCACATCCACAGGGAGGAATAGACCAATAAATTCACGAGTCAAGGAATACACAGTTCGCAAACTCTTCTGCAACTTTAATGCGAGGAATATGCTATGTTAAATGAAGTTTGCAATTTCCTTAAAGGTTCAGGGGCATTTATGTAGTTTTCATGTCAGGAATTAAGCTCCAAAACTATGTGTATGATGCATGTGTAATGGCTTAACATGTAAATTCAACTTTCATGCAATTCTAATTTGAAATTCAAGGTAGAAACATGCACATAACACAAGTAAAATAATTTCAAGAAAATCTGAGTGCATAATGCAATGTGGCCTAAATAAAATATTAATATAAAAGTGGCAATGGCATTGAATGTAATTATTAATGGAGGAAAAAACAGATGATTTCTCCTCTCTCCTCCTCGCGTGTGCGGCCGTGCACGGTTGGGCGTGTGAGTCGGCGAGGAGGTGTGGCTCGGCAAGGACTACGCAACGGCGGTGACGCGACGGCCGGAGGTGGCCGGTGGCGGTCGGCTGGCGGAGGAGGGCCTCTGGCCTGTTGGAGGAGAAGGTGACAGCCGTGCGTCTGGCTGCGCTCGGGTGCATGCTTGCAGGGCGCCGGTGGCGAGGGCGAGCGCCTGCAGGAGGGGGGCGCGCCTACCTGTGGGGAGCGTTGGTGAAGTGAGGGCGCGTGCCTGCAGGTTACTTGGTGGAGGTGATGGCGCTGTAGAGGGTTTCCTGCGTGGGTGCATGAGCGGGCTGGAAGGGGGAAGCACCTACAGGCGGGGGTGGGGCGGTGCTAGCGCCTGCAGGGTCGGCTGGAGATGGGCGAGTAGGCGTCTGCAGGCTGCTTGGTGAGGGCACGGTAGGGGCACGCAAGGTGTGAGCGCTGGAAGGTGCAAGCATCTGTGGGCACGGGTGGGGCAGAGCAGGCGCCTGCAGGGCAGTTGGAGTAGGCTGGAAGGTGATGGCACTGTGCAGGTGCGGTGATGGTGCTGTGTGGGTGCGCACGTTGGAGGCCATCCAGGGAGACGTTGTGCGGGTATGGCCTGGCAGGTGGGGCACTGTCACTGGAGCGACGCTTGCTGGAGGCACTGGAGGAGGGGAAACGCCTGTAGTGGTAGTGTACTGCAGGCGAGAGCCTGCAGGCTGCTTGGTGCGGGCATGGGTGGGGCGGAGCGGGTGCCTGCAGGGTAGTTGGAGTAGGCTGGAAGGTGATGGCGCTGTGCGGGTGCGCACGGTGGAGGTGCTCCAGGGAGGTGTTGTGCGGGTACGGCCTGGCAGGTGGGGCACTGGGGCTGGAGCGGCGTTGGCTGGAGGTATGGAGGAACCATATTCCAACACTTTTAACTCGGGATAGAGGAACCACCTTAACTTCTCCTGGAAAAATCAGGGGCAGCAGACCCAATCTCGACCCAGCAACTATGCATCTCAAAAACCTATGGGTCAAGGTCAAGTATACACCCAGTTGCCCCCGAGACCGACTAATCAGCCATCTTGGAAGGCCTAACAATCCGTAGGGCAGGCTGATTTAAACTGGTAGATGGTGGAAATGCAAGGGTCCATGCTTCAGCTTATGCAACAAATGAAGACATCCTTGGATAACTTGCAATTCGGGTTAATTGCAAACACCCAACAACCTGGATCCCTACCATCTCAACCCGTACCCAACCCACGTAATGTGCAAAATCAAGGCAATAGAGCCCAAGGGTACGAGAATCAAAGGGACCCACATGCACATGCTCAGGTGGTTGAGTAGCGTCCCTCTTCTTCTTCCTTTGGTTACATGACCAACCAAGGCCCTCCAATCTTCATTAATCCACCTCAAGACCCAAACCCTTATGCCTTTGCAAACTCTGTCACCTTGAGAAGTGGGAAGCAGACCTAGAACCCTGAATTACCTTCTAGAATTCAAAATCCTGGGGAGCTTGAGAAAGAGAAGGAGGTTGAAGAAGACAATAAGGCCCAGGGACCAGAAATTGAAAATTCCACCCATATCCCATTCCCTGAGGCCCTATTGAAAACCAAGAAGAAGAAAATCGTAGACAGCAACGAGGAGCTTATGAATTTATTCAAGAGCATAGAGATCAATATTCCGCTCCTCGATGCTATCAAGCACATCCTGGCTTACGCTAAATTCTTGAAAGAACTATGTACCCAAAAGCGTAAGTTGAGAGAACCCACTCCGAGGAAGGTGATTCTCTCTGAGCAGGCAACTTCTGTGATCCTACATCACCTTCCTCAAAAGAAGAAATATCCAAGTGCCCCCTTGATCTCTTGCATTATTGGGGAATACACTTTTGATAGGGCACTAGTGGACCTAGGTGCATCCATCAACCTAATCCCAACTTCTATATATGAGAGGTTTAGGTTAGGTGAACTCAGGCCAACCTCAGTAATGCTACAATTAGCGGACCGATCGGTCACCACACTGAGAGGAGTTATTGAGGATGTAATTGTCAAGGTCAAGGATTTCTATTTTCCTATAGATTTCCTCGTCCTTGACATGGATGTACCTAATGATTTGAGGAATGCACCCATCATTCTGGGGCGTCCGTTCCTAGCTACCGCCAAGGCCAACATAAACTGTGAAAGAGGTAGTATGGAGATCACCTTTGGGGATAAGAAAATAACTCTGGATATTTTTAAGGCGATAAGAGGATTTGAGGATTGTGGACTCATTGAGGAACTCGAGGATCAGGATCTTGAGACGTGTATGACAATCAATGCACTTGAGGACTCCATTAGCTTTAGCGAACCCAACCCACAACCCTCCCCCATGGTAGACCTGCCATATCCTGAAGAGGCTATTGATTTTGTTCATTCCCAGCCTCTTCCTCTGGATCATTCTGATGAATCTTCATCAGCATCCTCCCTACCTTCTATTCTAAACCCACCCTAGCTGAAATTAAAACCATTGCCCAAAAATTTGAAATATGAGTTCTTAAGATCTGAAAACATGCTCCCTATGATTATTAGTGCTTATTTGACTAAGGAGCAAGAATCGACGTTAATTAAGGTCCTTAAAGATAACAAGGAGGCAATTGGTTGGACCATCCACGACCTTAGGGGGATCGAGCTGTCTTATTATAATCATTGTATTTTCATGGAAGATGGATCCCGCCCTTCTCGCGAAATGCAAAGGAGACCAAACCCAAATATGTGAGAAGTGGTCAAGAAGGAGATAATCAAGTGGCTCGATACTAGGATTATTTACCCAATCTCAAATAGTCCGTGGGTTAGCCCCGTTCAGATTGTACCCAAGAAGGCGGGAATAATCATTACGACTAATGAGAAAGGGGAAACCTTCACCACTCATTCAGCTTCTGCTTGGAGAGTCTGTATTGACTATAGGAAGCTGAACACAGCCACTAAAAAGGATCACTTTCCCTTGCCATTCATCGATCAAATCCTCGAACGGTTAGCTGGGCAAAAATATTTTTGCTTCCTAAACAGTTATTCGGGATGTAACCAAGTCCCTATCCATCCTGAAGACCAGAAAAAGATAACTTTCACATGTCCCTACGGAACCTTTGCATTCCGTAGAATGCTGTTTGGGCTTTGCAATGTGCCTGCGACTTTTCAAAGGTGTATGCTGGCCATCTTTTCTGACATGGTGGGAGATTGTCTTGAGGTGTTCATGGATGATTTCTCCATTTTCAAAGATTCTTTTGAGTCTTGCCTGGCTAACCTGGAATTGATCCTTCAAAGATGCATCAAAACATGGCTAGTCCTTAGCTGGGAAAAGAGCCACTTTATGACTCAGGAAGGCATCGTCCTGGGTCACGTGGTCTCTAGTCAAGGAATTGAAGTTGATAGAGCTAAGGTGGATGCTATCTCTAGACTTCCTCTACCCACATCCGTAAAATAGATTCACTCTTTCCTTAGGCATGTGGGTTTTTATAGAAGATTCATTAAGGATTTCTCGAAGGTTGCTCGACCCTTGAGTAACCTTCTAGCTCAAGACATGCCGTTCGAATTTGATGAATCATGCCATAAAGCATTTGATTTATTGAAAACGGCAGTCACCTGTGCCCCGGTATTGCAACCACTGGTCTGGATAGCCCCATTTGAGATTATGGCTGACGCATTTGATCATGCCACCAGGGCTGTCTTGGGTCAAAACATTGAGAAAAAGCCCTCTATGATTTACTACGCTAGTAAAACTCTGGACGAGGCCCAGAGGAACTACATCGTTACTGAAAAATAATTTCTAGCCGTAGTTTTCGCTTTAGAAAACTTCAGGGCTTATCTGTTAGGTTCTCATGTCATCATCTATACCGACCACTCGGCCTTGAAACATCTCTTGGCCAAAAAGGATGCCAAACCCCAACTTATTTGCTCGATTTTGCTGCATTAAGAGTTCGATCTTGAAATCAAGGATAAGGTTGGGGCACAAAATATAGTGGTGGATCACCTCTCGAGAATCCTAATTGATTCTCCTCATTCGGATGTCTCGATCTTCGATACTTTTCCAGATGAGACTATCCTCACAGTCTCGGGTATCCGAACCCCCTGGTTTGCGGATATTGTCAATTATTTGCCATTGGTCAAATCCCATAGGATTGGACCAAACAACAACAAGATAGACTTGTGTCTGAGGCCAAATATTATTTTTGGGATGATCCTGAGTTACCGCATCGGCGCGGACCAGATTATTCATCGATGCATCCCAAAAATCGAGTTCCATAGCATACTTGAGTTCTGTCACACATCTGTGTGTGGTGGACACTTTTCCTGGAAAAAGATAGCCGCAAAAATTTTGCAATCTGGATTCTATTGGCGTCATTATTTATGGATGCCCAAGAATTTTCTAAGTCATGCACTCGATGCCAAACACTCGAGAACATGGCTAAGAGAGATATGATGCCCCTGAACCTAATTCTTTCCGTCAAAATTTTTGACATTTGGGGCATCGACTTTATGGGACCCTTCCCTCCATTTGGACACCAGTATATTCTGGTCACTGTTGATTACGTGTCCAAGTGGATTGAGGCAATTCCCACCTGGACCAATGACCACAAGGTGGTCATCGATTTTGTGAAGGGAAATATCTTCAGTCGGTTCGAGGTTCCTAGGGCAATTATTAGTGATGGTGGCACACATTTCACTCATGCCTAGTTTCAAAATTTACTAGGGAAATATGGGGTGAGCCATCGGATTTCCACACCTTACCACCCTTAGACGAACGAACAGGCCGAGGTCTCCAATCGGGAGATCAAGAACATTTTGCAAAAAAATGTTAGGCCTAATAGGAAGGACTAGACCCAAAAGCTAGATGATGCTCTTTGGGCTTACCGTACAACGTACAAAATGCCTATCGGTATGTCTCCTCTCCGTCTAGTGTTTGGTAAGGCATGTCACTTACCTGTAAAACTTGAACACCGGGCATTTTGGGCCATCAAGAAATGTAATGTGGACCTTGAGTTGGCCGGGAAAACCAGAAAACTCCAACTATCTGAGTTGGAGGAGCTTCATAATGATTCTTATGAAAACACCAGAATTGATAAGGCAAGGACCAAAGCTCTCCATGACTAGATGATTTCACGTAAGAGCTTTGAGCCGAACTAGAAGGTCTGGCTTTTCAATTCTCGATTGAAGCTTTTCCCCAAAAAACTCAGGTCTAAGTGGGACGGCCCATTCATTATTGAGCATATTTTCCCTAATGGGGTCGTCGAAATCTCTGACCTAAAGATGGGTAATATTTTCAAGGTCAATGGACAGCATCTCAAACCCTTTGTTGACCATGTGCTCCCTGAACCCATCTCAGACAAGGTTGCTCTTACCTTGCCGTAACCATCGCAGGCTGACCATCGCTCAGCTGAAGGCACTAAACTCAGCACATGTAAAGACTGTTCCAAGCTGACCAAAGTCTCACGGAAACTAGGTGCTATTCTTCCACTTCTACTCTCCTGCATGCTTTCATTTTTTTCACAATGAGGACATTGCAATAGCTAAGCATGGGGGGGTGGACATATTTTATAACCTTTTTGTCAGTTGTAACAATAATTTCCTGTTATTTGATTCTTATTAAAAAAAAATTAGAACTAGGATACGATAACTTAGGCATTAGGAGTTGTAATCTTTAGGAATTGATACTTTGAGACATGAATACTTAGACTCTTCAGGTCTTTGGGCTTAATTAGCCCGGGTGTCCACTCGAATGTGGACTTAGTCTCGAGTCCACGCCAATTAAAATTTATTTTAATTTGGTAAATAAGTTCGGATGATAAGTATGCGACTTATCAACTCGCCCTTTGATTTGGGGGGACTTTAAGCCTAAGCATCTACACACATTTTTTGCACTGGCTCACTTTCCGGTGATTTTTACGGAAATTGGGTAGCTAATGGACCGACTTGGGTGGTATGGCTGACAAGTTGTTGGTGGTAACAACTCATCAGTCGGTTGTCCAGAGCCTAGCCACAAGACCATTTTCATTGTACTGCTTTTAGGTAAATCTTAGATTAGGAAAGCCACCTACTTAAAAAAAAGAGAGAGGAAAAAAAAAGAAAAAGGAGAAAATAAAAAAATAAATAAAACCACACTTCACCGCACGAGTATGGCTGGCAAGTTGTCGGTGGTAACAGCTCATCGTCCGGTTGTCCAGAACCCAGCTCACAAAAAAAAAAAGCACAATAATTCCCAAAACACTTAGGGAAGAAGCAGGGAAGTAGATTAACTGGGGAGATATACATTGGGTTTGCCCTTGTGTTGACCCCATAAAAAAAAGTAGGGAGAAAGCTACCGATCGAAAAGATAAACCTCTAGGCAAGGTCACCTAGGGTCGTAGAAACCCGAAGTCCGTTTTAATGGCCGTTTAGTGAGTCTTTCACTTATTTCACAACATGCTTAGCACTTAGAGTCCTTTACGAGTTTTGGGTGGGTCGGGTAGCCGTAAAAAGTTATCCCGGAACTCTCAAACTCCAAAAGTACAAAAAAATTAGAAAAGAAGAAAAACAAGAAAAATTTTTTATCTTCTCTTCTCAAATAAGACGAGGGCTTGGACGGTTGATGTAAACACATTTACACTACTTAAAATGTCTATTTATGCATGTTCTTAAGCATAGGATTGCATTTCATGATATAAATATTGCATTACATGCATCATCTTGCATTTAGAGTAGTTTGAATAAAATGGAGGTTAATTGTCTCCTTTTATGTGCTTGGACAGGGCAAATATTTTATCGGGGCCTCGGATTAAAGATCCAACCATATGAATATGATCAGGGCGACGATTGGAGTTCAACGACTCCAAGATCGCCCTAATCAGGCATCCGTAGCATCAGATAGAGACTGGGGAACCCTAGAAGATCAAGGGCCAGGATGGTGTAAATCCGCACTTCAGATGGAAAATCCGACCACACGGATGAATTCAGATCGACGATCGCAGCCGAACGACACAAAAATCGAGTCAATCCGACATCCGTGGCACCATCTACAACTTCCAGAAGATGGACGGCCAAGATAGCACCACGTGGTGCCATCCCAGCCGCCCAATCGGCCACAGGAGTCTTGTGAAGACCGCGCACCGTCTCCTCTCCGCCGTTGGATCTCGATCCAACGGTTGCGGTCGCTCGCGTTTAAAAACGTCCGCGCGACCATTTCGCCCGCGTAGCGCAGCGGCGACGCAGCTGCGGGCGAAGCGGAGGTCGCGGGTTCGAGCCGCGGTGAGAGGGTGGAAGGCGCGGGCGAGCGGGAGCGCACGAGCGTCAGATGAAGATCCAACGGCCGCTCGGGCCCGATAGCGCCGACGCGCAATTGGACGCTCTGGTGGGCGCGCGATCACACGCGGGCGGTGCGCTACGCAGCGGGCGCAGACGCGTTCTAAGCCGTCCGATCTCGCGATCGGACGGCTGAGACGACGCGGACGTGCGTATGCGTTACGCGCGCGGCCAGCCGAGTGGGCGCGCGTGGGCGCGGCGGCGACGGCGACGGCGGGGCTTCAGCGACGATTTTATCCGTCACTAAAGACCCCTTATTTATTATTTTGAAGATGTAATGTCCATTTTGCCCCCACTCCTTGCAACTATTAAAGGAGACCCCCTCCATACGAAATTTTCATCCCTTCCTTCTCCTCTCTACCTCTCCAAAGCTCAAGAGAAGCTTGTCCCACACCCGGGATGCTTCTCGCGAGATAAAGTCCAAATTTTCGTCCCCCTTCGGAAGTGGATCCCGCGACGACGACGGCGTGCTGCTTCGTTCCCATTCTTCTGCTTCGTCCTCCTTCGTCCCGCTTTGTTCTCCTTCGTCCAGGCGTCGTCCCGTCCGGCTCGTCCTCCAAGCGGCCGTCGAGGAGGATAACTTCTCTCTCCCATTCTTATTTACAGCTTTTCTAGTGTAGAATTTTCCTGCTTTATAGTGTAATTGATTTCCCGCTTTCTAGTGTAACTTTCATTTCGTTTGCTTGTATAAACAATTGAAATATTGAATGCATGTTCTCTTTCTCTCTCTCTCTCAGTTTGATAGCTCCATTGTAATTATTTCGCCTTGTTTATCAAAAATCCTAAAAAAAACATAATTGCGAATATAGATCAACGTAGCCTCCTTGAGTTCGACCCGAAATTCTTATTTCGGTATAAATTTTATTTGTTGAACTCGAATCCTTCGCTTTCGAACTACAACGACGGGTTTTCCAAAACCAAACACGTTAGCGTAGGTTCGTAAATAAGTTCAACATTTTGGCGCCGTTGCCGGGGAGGAAACGATTTCCGATCTTTTCTTCGCATTTCTTGCACTTTATTTGTTTTCTAGCTAGCTTTCTCTTGTGTCTATTGTTTTGCAGAGACCTCCATCAAGGAATCAACAAGCGGTAGACTGGAGTAAAGTGCAGTTGAAGACAACTGTAAGTGCTCCCCCATTCTTTCCCCCTCCATAGATTTCATTCGCCACATTAAATCCAAATTCCAATTAACCTAGGTGTTTGCATAAATCCTAGGAATAGTTTGGTTGTTTGGATTTCTACTCACACTCATTTCACCCTCATTCATAAAAAAAAAAATAATAACAAAAAGATAATTTTGTGGGGTAACTTTCAACAAACACACAACACACACCCACATTCAAGGCACTTGATTAACTTGATTTGTTTTCTACTCAACCGGGTTCTGATCTGTGGAACCGGTACACACAGAGCAACACATAACAGAGTAGAAATCATTCTAGGTTAACCATCTTTGAGTGCCTAACTTAGTGGTGTAATTGTGGCCAATTGTTTGAGTTGTTTGGGCCGCACCACTTTATTTAAAACCAACTCATCAAGTAGCTCCTCCTTAGGGTTTTCAATCTAGGTATATTCTAGGCACTCCGCTTTCTTTCTGATTTTAAAGGAAAACTATCTTCACCCGTGTTTTACAACTTGGTTTGCCTAGAAATTTGATTGCAATTCACCTAATTTGAAACCCTAAAAGCTACTTAAGCAGGATTTGAACATTAAAATTCACACATTATAAATAATCTTGCTTGAAAACCCTGGTTGTGCACGCACTTACACAAATTTCAATCAATCATTAAGGGCACAACCCATTGTAAGGGCCCATCACATTCCATAAGCACCACAATCCCAGGCCGTAATAAAATTGAGTAGACGTTGGCCCTAAGGTTTGATTCGCTCTTCAAGGCCTAGTCTGAGATTGTTTTTGATTAACCTACTTGTACTGATTAATCTGATGTCTAGCTAGGGGAGTAGCGTCAAACGACCGCGGCTGGGGGGTACACTAGGAACCGGAGGCGAAAGCCAAAGGAAGAACCTTCTCCCCAGTCCCTCCTTCTAACTGGTTGGATTATACAGACGCAAGTAGAGTAAATCAGTTACAGTCTTAAGGCTGGTGTTGGGAGTCAGTAGATCCTTAGGCTACCTCACTTAAGGACAGCCTTGTTTTGTTGTACTGCAGGGTCCCTATCCCCGGTCCTTCCGACCTACTCCTAGTTTATGCTGGGAAGACGGTCATTGAATCCCCGATTAGAAGGACCATTAGAACATTCTAGGAGGCGCAAGTTAGATTTTGGTCAATTTGATCCCATGGCCGAACAACAGCCTCTTCTGCCTGGAAATCCACAGGAAGAATTTCGAAGGCAGCTGGAACAAATGCAGAGAATGCAAGAATGGTTTCAGAGAATGCAGGGCGTTCAGCCCTTGAAGGATTTTTATGATCCTTCAAATTACGGGGAACGTCCCGGCGTCCAGATTCCAGCCGGTGACCTAGAAATCAAGCCCCAGGTGTTAAGCCTGATTAAACATTATCATGGGCTTGGCTCCGAGGATCCGTTTCAACACTTGGAGGACTTGACCACTTTGGTCCAGACCACCAAGTCTCGAAATGTAAACGAGGAGCAAATGATCATGAGGCTCTTCCCTCACTCTCTTAGGGATAAGGCCGCGCATTGGTATAGGACAATAGGAAGACCAATTACAACTTGGAATGAGTTGAAATCGGCCTTTCTGAAGAAATTTTTCCCAGTCGGTCGTACCAATGCTTTGAGACGGGCAATCACTACTTTTACCCAGCGGCCGGGGGAGCAGTTTCATGTGGCCTGGGAGCGATTCCAGGACTTATTGCGGAGGTGTCCACACCACGAGGTGCCGAAATGGCAACTCGTGCAGATTTTTTATCATGGGTTGATTGAGCAACTCAGAAACCATTTCCTTAATAAAGATGCAGATAGTGCACATGATTTATTTGAGGAAATGAGTGAGAATTCAATAAATCATGCCTCCATGGATACTTTTAACCGGTCCCAACAACCCAGATCAAATGTCAATGAAGTCCATGACTCTCATTCATTTGATATGGAATTGGTTTGTAATAAACTTGACAAAGTGGACTTGGTTGCTAAAAGAATGGAAGAGTGGATGGCTGGCAATTCTATGAACAACTCTCAATCCACTCAATCCCAAAATTCGGGATTCCATTCTTCACGAGCTCTTTCTGGATGGGAGTTCGTGAATCAACTTGATGCGACTCAACCTATGAGTCAGCATTTTTCGGAACCCCATGGGTTCCCAACTGGGGCCTTTGATCCCAGTTTTTCTAATCCTTCCTTTTCTTTCTCTCCATCCTCACTTTATGAGGATGTATGTGCTGTACAAGAGAATGCTAGATCCAACCCCTACTCGAATGCCTATAATCAAGGTTGGAGAAACCACCCTAACTTCTCTTGGAAAAATCCGGGGCAACAGACCCAATTCCGACCCAGCAATTATGCTCCGCAACGACCAATGGGTCAGGGTCAAGTATATACTCAGTTGCCTCCGAATCAGGTCAATCAGCCAGCTTGGAATGCCCGTCAACCCGCAGGGTAGGCTGATTTGAACCATCAAATAGTAGAGATGCAAGGATCTATGCTCCAGCTCATGCAGCAAATGAAAAACTCATTGGACAACTTGCAATCCGGGCTCATTGCTAACTCTCGCCAACCCGGATCTCTACCATCCCAACCCGTACCCAACCCACGAAATATTACGAATTCGGGCAATCAAGCCCAAGGGTACGGAAATCAGAGGGACCCACACGCGCATGCTCAGGTGGTTGAGCAGGGTTCCTCGTCTTCTTCTTCTGGAAATCAACAATTCATGGTCAATCAAGCCCCTCCAATCTTTCCTAACCCTCCTCAAGACCCAAATTCTTACGCTTCTGCAAATTCTGTCACTTTGAGAAGTGGTAAGAAGACTCAGGATCCACAACCACATTATTCTAATCTTTTGAATCCTGAAGAATCTGAGGAGAGAGAAGAGAATTCTAAAGGAGAAATCAAGGCTCAGGAATCCGATTCCAAAGATCTGACTCGTGTTCCTTTTCCTGAAGCCTTAACCAAAGCAAAGAAGAAGAAGTCTGTTGATAGCAATGAGGAGCTTCTGAATTTATTTAAGAATGTTGAGATCAATATCCCGCTCCTTGATGCTATCAAGCACATACCGACTTACGCAAGATTTTTAAAGGAATTATGTACACAAAAGCGTAAGTCGAGAGAATCTGTTCCGAGGAAGGTGGTACTCTCCGAGCAGGCTAGTTCTGTTATCCTGCAATACCTCCCTCAGAAAAAGAGAGATCCTGGTGCTCCTTTGATTTCTTGCGTTATCGGAGATTACACATTTGATAGAGCACTTTTGGATCTCGGTGCATCCATCAACCTAATTCCGACTTCTCTTTACGAGAAGTTTGGGTTAGGTGAACTTCGGCCAACTTCAGTAACGCTACAGTTAGCGGATCGTTCGGTCACAAACCCGTGAGGCGTTATTGAAGATATAGTTAAGGTCAAGGATTTCTATTTTCCTGTAGATTTCCTTGTCCTTGACATGGATGTACCAGATAATCTAAGGAACACGCCCATCATTCTAGGGCGTCCGTTCCTGGCTACCGCAAAGGCCAACATTAATTGTGAAAGCGGTAGCATGGAAATCGCCTTTGGGGACCAATGTATGAAATTAGATATTTTTAAGGCGATCAATAAATTTGAGGATTGTGGAGTTATTGAGGAACTTGATGAGGATAATGTTAATATTGAAACTTGTTTGACAGTTTCTTCAATTGAAAGTTCCTCTTTGGTTGATGAATTTGACCCGCAACCCTCTGACTTAACATCTTCGGAAGAGGTTACTGATTTTGTCCACTCACAACCTCTCCCTCTTGTTGAATCTTCAGCATCTACCCGACCATCAATCATCACCCCACCCCAGCTCGAATTGAAACCATTGCCCGAGAATTTGAAATATCAATTTTTAGGACCTCAGAATACGCTCCCTGTGATTATCAGTGCTAAATTGACAAAGGAGCAAGAGATTAAATTGATTAAGGTCCTAAAGGAACATAAGGAGGCAATTGGTTGGACCATTCATGACCTTAGGGGGATCGAGCCATCTTACTGCAATCATAGAATATTCTTGGAAGATGGATCCAGCCCTTCTCGCCAGATGCAGAGGAGATTGAATCCAAATATGCGAGAAGTGGTCAAAAAGGAAATCATCAAGTGGCTCGATGCAGGAATTATTTATCCAATCTCTGACAGTCCCTGGGTAAGTCCCGTTCAGATTGTTCCAAAGAAAGCCGGGATTACTGTTGTGACTAATGAGAAAGGAGAATCTGTCACAACTCGTTCAGCTTCATCTTGGAGAGTTTGTATTGATTACAGGAAGCTGAACACTGCCATTAAAAAGGATCATTTTCCCCTGCCCTTCATTGATCAAATCCTGGAAAAATTAGCCGGGCAGAAGTACTTCTGTTTTCTTGATGGCTACTCGGGATACAACCAAGTTCCTATCCATCCCGAGGATCAGGAAAAAACTACTTTCACCTATCCCTACGGAACCTTTGCTTTTCGTAGGATGCCTTTTGGGTTATGCAATGCACCTGCGACTTTTCAAAGGTGTATGCTAACCATATTTTCCGACATGGTGGGAGAGTTTATGGAAGTCTTCATGGATGATTTCTCCATTTTCGGAGAATCATTTGACTCTTGTTTGGTTAATTTGGAAATGATTCTTAAGCGATGTATCAAGACACGATTGGTCCTTAGCTGGGAAAAGAGTCATTTCATGACCCAAGAGGGCATCGTTTTGGGTCATGTAATCTCTGAACGGGGAATTGAAGTGGATAAAGCTAAGGTTGATGCTATCGCTAAACTTCCTCCTCCCACATCAGTTAAACAAATCAGATCATTTCTTGGCCATGTGGGATTTTATCGAAGATTCATCAAGGACTTCTCGAAGGTTGCTCGCCCTTTGAGCAATCTTCTTGCCAAAGAAACACTGTTTGTTTTTGACGAATCATGCCAAAAGGCATTTGATTTCCTAAAAACGGCGGTCACCTGTGCGCCAATTTTGCAACCACCTATTTGGACAACCCCATTTGAGATCATGACCGATGCTTCTGATTACGCGGTCGGGGCTGTCCTGGGTCAGAAAATTGATCGAAAGCCCTTTGTCATTTACTACGCTAGTAAAACTTTGGATGAAGCCCAGAGGAATTACACTGTTACTGAAAAGGAATTACTCGCTGTAGTATTTGCGTTGGAAAAATTCAGGGCTTATCTCTTGGGGTCTCATGTTATTGTTTATACCGACCACTCAGCCTTGAGACATCTCTTGGCTAAAAAGGATGCTAAACCCCGGCTTATTCGTTGGATTCTTCTTCTTTAAGAATTTGATCTTGAAATCAAGGATAAAACCGGGGTACAAAATGTGGTGGCGGATCATTTGTCGAGACTCCTAGGTGATTCTTCTTGTCCGGACATTCCGATTGCTGACACTTTTCCGGACGAAACCATTCTTACAGTTTTAGGTGTCCACACCCCATGGTTTGCTGACATTGTTAACTATTTGGCCGTTGGTCAAATCCCCCAGGATTGGACCAAGCAACAACGGGATAGACTCAAATCTGAGGCCAAATACTACTTTTGGGAGGACCCTGAACTGTATCGCATCGGCTCTGATCAGATTATTCGCCGATGCATACCGGAGAATGAATTCAACAGTATACTTGAGTTCTGCCATGCATCTGGGTGTGGTGGACATTTCTCTGGGAAAAAGACGGCTGCAAAAATTTTGCAATCTGGCTTCTATTGGCCGTCTTTATTCAAGGATGCCCAGGATTTCTCACAGTCATGCCCTCGATGCCAGGCACTCGGGAGCATAACTAAGAGAGATATGATGCCCTTAAACCCTATTCTTCCTGTCGAAATTTTCGATGTTTGGGGCATTGATTTCATGGGACCCTTTATCCCTTCATTTGGACATCAGTACATTCTTGTCGCTGTTGATTATGTGTCTAAATGGATTGAGGCAATTCCCACCCGAACCAATGACCACAAGGTGGTCATCAACTTTGTCAAGAAAAATATCTTCAGTAGATTCGGGATTCCGAGGGCTATCATCAGTGATGGTGGCACTCATTTTACTAATGCCCAATTCCGGAGTTTATTGGCCAAATACGGGGTTAATCATCGAATTTCCACACCTTTCCATCCCCAAACGAATGGACAAGCCGAGATCTCTAATCGAGAGATCAAGAACATTCTGCAAAAAACGGTTAGGCCTGATCGCAGGGATTGGACTCAAAAGCTTGAGGACGCTCTTTGGGCCTACCGTACGGCGTATAAAACACCTATCGGCATGTCTCCATTCCGTCTGGTGTATGGAAAGGCGTGTCATCTACCCGTAGAGATTGAACACAGGGCATTCTGGGCAATCAAACAATGCAATCTAGATCTAAATCTAGCTGGGAAGACCAGGAAACTCCAACTATCTGAGTTGGAGGAGCTTAGAAATGATGCTTATGAGAATGCCAAGATCTACAAGGCTCGGACCAAAGCTCTACATGATCAAATGATTTCCCGCAAGAGCTTTGAGCCAAACTAGAAGGTCTGGTTATTCGATTCTAAACTTAAGCTCTTTCCTGGTAAACTTAGATCTAAATGGAGTGGCCCATTCATAATTGATCAGATTTTTCTAAATGGTGCCGTTCAGATTTCTGACCCAAAGACGGGTAACACCTTTAAAGTCAACGGTCAACATCTGAAGCCTGTTGTTGACCATAATCTTCCAGAACCCGTTTCAGACTCTGTTGCTCTAGCCATTCTGTGACTTATTTGGCTGGACTTCGCCTAGCTGACGGCATTAAACTCAGCAGTTGTACATATAACACAAGGCTGATACGAGCTTCATATCCAGGTGACATCTTTCATATTCTACCCTTTCTTTCATGTCTCTTTTTCAATGAGGACATTGCATCAGCTAGGCATGGGGGGGTGGATTCATTTTTGAATTAGTTGGTCAGCTTTGTGAAATCCATATAAATTGCTCTCTTTCTAAAAAAAAAAAAAAAAAAAAACAAAGAAAATTAGGAAGGATTAGTTGGACATTAGGACTTTTCAATCCTAAGAAATTTTACATTAGGATCTGAACACAAAGACCCCTCAGGTCTTTGGACTTAATTAGCCTGTGTATCTACTAAAATGTGGATTTGTCTTTGAGTTCTCGCCATCTTAATTCTATTATAATTGGAATAAATAAGTTTGGGTGATAAGTACACGACTTGTCAACCCACCCTCTGATTTAAGGGAATTTTGAGTTTTAAGCATCTACACACTTTCTTTGCACTGACTCGTTGCTCGGCAATTTTAATGGAAATTGGGTAGCTAATGAACCTTCTAGGGTGATATGGCTGGCAAGTTATCGTGGGTAACAGCCCATAGGTAGGTTGTCCAGAGCCCAGTCACTGGACCTTTCTCTTTTTGCTGCCTTTAGGTAAATCTTAGACCAGGGAAGCCACCTACTTAAAAAAAAAAAAAAAATCAAAAAGGAGAAAAGAACAAAAAGAAATAAGCCACACTTTGCCGCACGAGTATGGCTGGCAAGTTGTCGGTGGTAACAGCTCATCGACCGGTTGTCCAGAACCCAGCTCAGAAAATGCACTAAAAATTCCCAAAACACTTAGGAAGAAGCGGAGAAGTAGAATAAACCGGGGAGATATACACTGGATTCACCCTTGTGTTGACCCCGTTAAAAAAAATAAAAGTAGGGAGAAAGCTACCGGTTGTAAAGATACACCTTTAGGCAGAATTCTTTTTGAGGTCACCTAGAGGCGTAGAAATCCGAAGTCCGTTTTAATTGCCGGTCAATGAGTCTATCACAATCACAATAAGATGCTTAAAACTTAGGGTTCTCATCAAATCTTGGGTGAGTTGAATGGCCGTAGAAAGCCACTCTTAAACCCTAAAATTTGAAAATAAAAAAAAAAAAAAAGAGAGTAAAAACAGAAAAAGAAATTTTTCTTTGAATAAGGCGAGGCTTGAGGCGGTTTGCATTTTGGCTGATACCCGGGCACTGTTGTGTCTTTGAAAGTTCAGTTCTTAAGTAGACAATTTCTTAATGATTGAAAATAACTTAGGTCCAAATAATCTAACCTAATTCTTTTATAAATAGCATATAGTTTTTGCTAGGGACTAGCAAAAGATAGGCATGGGGGTATGATGTAAACACATTTACACTACTTAAAATGTCTATTTATGCATGTTCTTAAGCATAGGATTGCATTTCAAGATATAAATATTGCATTACATGCATCATCTTGCATTTAGAGTAGTTTGAATAAAATGGAGGTTAATTGTCTCCTTTTATGTGCTTGGACAGGGCAAATATTTTATCGGGGCCTCGGATCAAAGATCCAACCGTATGGATATGATCAGGGCGACGATTGGAGTTCAACGACTCCAAGATCGCCCTAATCAGGCATCCGTAGCATCAGATAGAGATCGGGGAACCCTAGAAGATCAAGGGCCAGGATGGTGTAAATCCGCACTTCAGATGGAAAATCCGACCACACGGATGAATTCGGATCGACGATCGCAGCCGAACGACACAAAAATCGAGTCAATCCGACATCCGTGGCACCATCTACAACTTCCAGAAGATGGACGGCCAAGATAGCGCCACGTGGCGCCATCCCAGCCGCCCAATCGGCCGCAGGAGTCTTGTGAAGACCGCGCACCGTCTCCTCTCCCCCGTTGGATCTCGATCCAACGGTTGCGGTCGCTCGCGTTTAAAAACGTCCGCGCGACCATTTCGCCCGCGTAGCGCAGCGGCGACGCAGCTGC
The DNA here is from genome assembly GCA_037157565.1 of Thalassia testudinum. Lineage (NCBI taxonomy): Eukaryota > Viridiplantae > Streptophyta > Magnoliopsida > Alismatales > Hydrocharitaceae > Thalassia > Thalassia testudinum. The sequence continues at coordinate 144,844,794 of JAZHRO010000036.1, forward strand.
GGGCGAAGCGGTGGTCGCGGGTTCGAGCCGCGGTGAGGGGGTGGAAGGCGCGGGCGAGCGGGCGCGCACGAGCGTCAGATGAAGATCCAACGGCCGCGCGCGCCCGATAGCACCGACGCGCAATTGGACGCTCTGGTGGGCGCGCGATCACACGCGGGCGGTGCGCTACGCAGCGGGCGCGGACGCGTTCTAAGCCGTCCGATCTCGCGATCGGACGGCTGAGACGACGCGAACATGCGTATGCGTTACGCGCGCGGCCAGCCGAGTGGGCGCGCGTGGGCGCGGCTGCGACGGCGACGGCGGGGCTTTAGCGACGGTTTTATCCGTCACTAAAGACCCCTTATTTATTATTTTGAAGATGTAATGTCCATTTTGCCCCCACTCCTTGCAACTATAAAAGGAGACCCCCTCCATACGAAATTCTCATCCCTTCCTTCTCCTCTCTACCTCTCCAAAGCTCAAGAGAAGCTTGTCCCACACCCGGGATGCTTCTCGCGAGATAAAGTCCAAATTTTCGTCCCCCTTCGGAAGTGGATCCCGCGACGACGACGGCGTGCTGCTTCGTTCCCGTTCTTCTGCTTCGTCCTCCTTCGTCCCGCTTCGTTTTCCTTCGTCCAGGCGTCGTCCCGTCCGGCTCGTCCTCCAAGCGGCCGTCGAGGAGGATAACTTCTCTCTCCTATTCTTATTTACAGCTTTTCTAGTGTAGAATTTTCCTGCTTTATAGTGTAATTGATTTCCCGCTTTCTAGTGTAACTTTCATTTCGTTTGCTTGTATAAACAATTGAAATATTGAATGCATGTTCTCTTTCTCTCTCTCTCTCTCACTTTGATAGCTCCATTGTAATTATTTCGCCTTGTTTATCAAAAATCCTAAAAAAAACATAATTGCGAATATAGATCAACGTAGCCTCCCTGAGTTCGACCCGGAATTCTTATTTCGGTATAAATTTTATTTGTTGAACTGGAATCCTTCGCTTTCGAACTACAACGATGGGTTTTCCAAAACCAAACACGTTAGCGTAGGTTCGTAAATAAGTTCAACAACGGTCTACATTCTGGTAGGCACCCGGGCACTGTTGAGTTTTTGTAATTAGGTCTTGGGGTTGAGATTTTCTAAAGCAATCAATGAATTTTGCCTAAATACTAGAACCTTGATTCTACTTTTATACATAGCATTTAGGTTAATTTTGTTAGGGATTAGCAAAAAGTAAGCATGGGGGTATGATGAACACACATAAATTCATGATAAATTGCTTATTTATGATAGTTCCTAGGCTTAGCATTGCATATCATATTATAAATATTGCATAACATCCATTGCATGGCATTTATGATAGTTTGTTTTTTATATTAATTCCTTCATTTTATATGGCCAGGGGGCAATGCGACATCCATATGGAAAATCTAACCGTACGGATGGATCCGAAGTGATGATCGCAGTTCGGTATTGTGGGAATCATCTCAATCTGAGCATTATGGCACCCTCTACAAGAAGAAGAAGACGGACGACCCAGATGGTGCCACGTGGTGCCATCCAGACCGCCCAACACCAGCCAACAGCCACCGTTCACTCCCTTCATCATCCACGCTCTTGAATCCTAGCCGTTGTATCAAGATCCAATAGCTGGGAAGCGTCTGCACCAAGCTCCTCCACGCGGCACAAAGCGTGACCTAGCGTAATGGTGGGAGTGGCAGTTCTAAAGGGAGGGGCATAGGTTCGAATCCCCACAGGCCTCCCCCCCAATCCTCAAATTAGTGGTGCACGCAAGCAACAGCACACGTAAGCAGCAGCGGCAGCGCAGTGCGCCCGCACGCCAGCCGCACACCAGCAGGCTGCCGCACGATCAGCGTGCGTGATGGGCGGCAACGCAGTGCGAGCGTGTGCGTGGTTGGTGCCAGCTTTCAGTGACAGCTAGGCTGACCTATAGTGACGCTTACAGCCATTTCTACTTCATTGCAAGCCAGCAAAGCTAGCAAAGAGCGTGAGCAGATGTGAGCTGTCTACAGCAACGTTTCCAACGATGGTCTGGAAGTCGCTAAAGGTCCTTTAACCCATTTTTATCCTCTTCTCTACTATAAAAGGACCTACACCCCCACCCTTCCAAGCCATCTCTACCTACTCTACTCCTACCTACTCCCAAGCTCTAGCAAGCCTACCAACGCTCTATTAGAGCTTGTTCTCAAGCTCCCAAGGTGCCTATTAGTGTAGCGAACCTCCGCCCCACCAAATACTCCTCCAACTTCCCATCCCCATTCATAGGTCGCCTTGGAGCCGTCCTCCCACCTCCATTCCGATAGCAGATCATCTTCGTCTTCTCACCTCCATTCTAGAGCCATGCCGAAGCTTTCCTCAACCCGACATCCTCCTGCATCTCACCTCCGTCGTCCCGCTCCTCACCTCCTTTGTCCGAGCTTCCGCCAAGCGCCGTCGTCTCGCCGAACAGTCGATTCGGGAGATTTCCTCTCACCCCCCTCTCTTTTTATGCTTTCATAGTAGATTGCAATAGACATTGAAGTGATATCTATACCATTTTCATTCCATCTCTATCTTGTGATTCGTTTGCCTATTTTCTTCTTACAAAAATACACAAAAAATAACAAAACCCTAAAATACCAAAAAGAAACAAACCAAAGCATGATTTTCAATTAAAGTAAATGTCACCTCCCTATGTTTGACCCAGGACTCACTTTTTGAGTTTCGGTATAAATTTTATCTGATCGACATGTTTTGCAACTATGATGATGTGTTACTTGTAACCACAATTTCTAACACGCGAGACGCGCCTGACCAGCGGTCAGTGACTTAAATCGTTCATTGAACTCACCAATACAAATTTGGCTGAGATATCTTCTACCCTCCATTCTCCCTGAGCTCATTGCACCCGGCCGATGGCATTAAACTCAGTGCTTAATGGGAGGCAACTCGTCATTTTGAAAAACCTGAAACCTTTCTTGACATATCCTATGTTGAACTCATATTGCACTTTAGGGTTCATCCATTAGAACAGCCGACTCCACCTCTGGTACCCGTACTCGAGCTTGAAATCATCCGCAACTGTCATCCCGACCCATTCACCCACCAAACACTTGCTCTAATGAATGATCTAAGCTGAACTCGAACCCACCTAATTTACAATGAGGACATTGCAAATCATAGGCATGGGGGGGTAGTAAAGTGTAAAACGCCGTGAAAATAACTTCATGACGTGGGCTTGTGCGTGTGTGTTAAGAAGTGTCGTTATAGTCGCACTTGCAACGTCAATTTTAAAGTAAATAAATAGAGGTGAGTCCGAGTGTCAATCTCAGGGAGGCGTGAAAATCGGATTTTGCTTATCACTTGTTGTGACGGAAAGCGCAGAGTTTTGCTTGCGAAAGGTGCAGTTTTGAAAAGCAAGAGAGAGATAGAGAGAGAGGGAGAAATTAGGGTTAGAGTTGGTTCTTGCTTGATCATGCAACTTAAACAGGAATTAAAATGAACAACTGAATGGAAAGTACTTCATTAATCATGCACTTTTAGTTCATAGCTTACAACATTAAGTACATGCTCAAACAAAAGTAATGGAAAGCTTAAAAGAGAGGAGAAGAGAGAGAGAGGAGGGAGAGCAGCGAGGTAGCCACGACGGTGGAGGAGGCTCCATCGGTGGCTCGTCATCTCCGGCAATTACAAGAGGGCCTAAAGCTAGCTAGGAGAGGGGTAGAGTAGTTGCAAGGGAAGTGAATGCCTTGAATGAGTGGTTGGAGGGGGTTTAAATAGGGAGAAGGGCTTTCTAAAAGAAGAAGGGGCTTCAGTGACGTCCGGGACGTCGCTAAAACCATTCCAAAAGCATCGGTGAAGCCCTCCAGCCCATCGGTCAATCACCCGTGCCATTCTTCTGCGCGCTCGATCCGCAGTCGCTGTGTGAGAACTGTCCAATCGAAGATCAGACGACTGAGATCTTCCCTTGGAGGCGCTCGGATCGCGCCTCGGGCACGCGTGTGCGCGGGCGTCGTCGCCCGACGTGCGCGCACGCATGAGCGCTCGTGATTTGAGGACGAGCCGCGTGGTGCGATCACGGCCGCCTGCTGCTGATTGAGCGGCCTAATTTCGCCGCGCGCTCCTTCGTCTCCAATTTTATGCACCGCGCGGCTTGAACCCACGTCGTGTGCGTGCAGGCATGCACGCTAACCGTTGCGCCACGCCCGCGCTTTGTCGAGGCGACTGCGGGCGGGCGCTCGGTTCTCGACCGTTCGATCGAAGATCGATGGTCGAGATTTAATCTCAGCTGAAGGGAGATTGGCATGCGGTGGAATGGGGGTGACGTGTCGCAATAAGGGCCGTTGATCACCAGATCAACGGTCAGAACTTCTTAGGCCCAATGTAGGAGCTCCGGATGTCGGATTTGGCCGATCTTAAGTCTGTTGGACTCCGTTCGTCGTTCTGAATCCATCAGTGCGGTCTGATTGCTCATCTGAGGCCTGCTTTGACAAGTGCTTACACAAATGGCCATTAATACAGTTTTATAAGCAATCTTGGTACATGATGCATGCAATGCTCCCATTCTACTTATGTTGTGCCTTTTATTCTTAAGATGGTTCCTATTTAACAGAATTATCACCCCCATGTGCAGTGTTATCATACCCCCATGCTTACTCCTTGCTAGTCCCTAGCAAGGTTTATTCTAGCTTTTATTTTCTTTCAGAATTTAAGAAGTAATTGCTTAGACACTTCGTCACTTGTCAATAGGAGGAAATATACCAAGATCTTAATCTACAAAGACTAAGCAGCGCCCGGGTGTCTGCCAAAATACGAATCGCCCGAATCCTTGCTTTAATGTATATAACTATACATATGTATATGTGTATATATATATATATATATATTAGAATTTTTTTCAGAATTCAGTGTGGGTTGGTAACTTTTTACGACTACCCAACCCACCCAAAACTCGGTCAAAACCCTAAGTGCTAAGCATCTTGGTGTGAAGATTGTGATAGACTCACTTAACGGTAATTTAGATAGGCTTCGGGTTTCTATGCCCCTAGGTGACCAGAAGAGGAAATATATTTGCCTGAAGGTGTATTTGTTCGATTGGTAGCTTTCTCCCTACATTTGTTTTAATTAGGGTCAACACAAGGATTTTTCTAGTGTATATCTCCCTGGCTTGTACTACTTCCCTGCTTCTTCCTTAAGTGTTTTGGTTCTTTTTGTGCAGTTATTGAGCTGGGCTCTGGACAACCGACCAATGGGCTGTTACCCACGATCACTTGCCAGCCATACTCGTGCGGTGAAGTGTGGTTTATTTTCTTTTTTTTTCCGTAGGTGGCTTCCCTGATCTCAAATGTACCTAGAGGCAATGAAGAAGAAATGGTCTCATGGCTGGGTTCTGGACAACCTGCCAATGGGCTATTACTCACGACAACTTGCTAGCCATACCACCCTAGAGAGTTCATTAGCTACCCAATTTCTGTCAAAATCTCCGAGAGTGAGTCTGTGCAAAAATGTGTGCAGATGCTTAGACTCAAAGTTTTTCTGAGTTAGAGGGTGAGTTGATAAGTTGTATACTTATCACCTTATTTAGTAGGTGGATTAAAATAGCTTAAGGTTGCAAGGATTCGAAGCTAAATCCATATTTTAACGGACACCAGGGTAGATTAAGCCTGAAGGCCTGAAAAGTCTAAGTGTTTAAGTTCTTTTTGTATTATTTCCCACTATTGACAAGTTTCTAATGCCTAACTTTTCTTCTTAAATTCAATTTTTATTTTATTTTATTCAGACTGATTAAATGAGCTCAGAATTATGCAATTTACCACCCCCCCATGCTTAAGTTGGACGATGTCCTCATTGGTAAGTACATGGATGCATAAGGGTTCAAAAAGATAGTACCTGAGTGATGTAAAATACCGGATCAGTCTGAATCCTCTGGGTTGCCTCCCAGGAAGCGTTGAGTTTAACGCCTCCAGCTAGGCGATGCACAAACAAGAATGGCTTGGGTCAAGGAGGTATGTACAAAATCAACCAGACCCAAAATCAAAAGTCCACAGATGCGAACAAGGTTGTGGTGGAGTCCTGTTCCTAAGGGGTGGGAATTTTGTATCATGCATGCCCTTGTCAGATCCTCTCTTAGTCTACGGGCATGCAAACAAGTTGATGTGGACGAACGCACCCCAAATACGACATGCCAAACACTAAAGATGTAGGTTTTATACTCAGCTTGTATCCCCATAAAATTGTAATCTATCAAAAGTGTATCAATTCCAGTGCATTCGGGTTGCGGGATCTTTATTCTGGTAGGGCAGGTAACAAAGTCAAGAGTTTCATAATGAGCCCTACAATCAATCATGAGGCCTCTCTCCAAAGACGAATCCATCTCTTCCGCAACTATGGTTTCATTGCTCATTCCCTCTAAGCCCTCAACCTCAAGAATATTTTCTTCAACCTCCTTTGTATTAGATTCACTGTTTGGGGTTGCATTAGAGGTAGGGTCAATTTCATCCTCTAGATCATATTCTTTCTCTCGGCCCTCCTCCAGATTTGTGATGGGGATTCCAACAGATTCATAATCAATTTCTTTGAAATTGTAACTCCATTCCCCATCTCCAATGTTGGCTGCTGTTCCCACAGAATTGCTTCTCTTGGGCCGATTAGATTTAGATTCCGAGGCATCTCCCCTCACATTCTCAGTTTCCTCCTGATGTTTGTCCTCAATGCTCCCCAAATTGTGTTCCAAGGAATCCTTACTGTCCTTATCCACTGAGCTGTCCAACTCCTGAGGGGTATTAATGGTGGACTGAACCAAATCAGGGTGACTGGGTGTAGTCCAATTGATCATGGTAGGTCCTTGCTTTATGAATTCCATGAATGGCATTGTGTGCAACAGCTTTCTCTGGCCTTCTTCCCCCAATTGTTGGAACAAATCCAACATGGCTTGTTGCCCTTTAACCAATTCTTGATTCTGTCTGTGTAGTTCTAACTGGAGGTTATCAAGAATTGACATGCTGTCATTTGGTGTCCTTTGGATTTCCTCCTTGAAATCCAGGTTAAGAGAGTATGGTTGAGGTTGTGGATCAGAATCCATACTGGTGTTTAGGTTCTTGGGTGGGTCCTCTATTCTATCATGTTCAGGGTCCAGTTCTTCAAGAGGAACCATTCTCTGTTTGGTCCTACTCCAGAATAGTTGAGGTTCTAAGTTCTCCTCCCAGTCAGATTCTTCATCAAGTGACCAAATCAAAGGTTGATGATCCTGGGCTTGCCTAGATTTCTAATCATTTTCTGATTTCCATTTGTCTAGAACTCCTTCCAATCCAAAGGTCAAGTAGGAAAGGTTGTTGAATTCAGATGACCTTTCTTGGTTATTACCCTGAGAAGGGTAGGGTTCTTGGTGTTCTCCTAAAGTGTAGGTCCTGTCACAGTAGAGTGGGTAGGACCTAAATGAGGAGGCGTCGAGAGGAGAATTGAGATATGGAGCACCACGATTTGAATCGTACCCTTAGGTGGATATGTTGGGTGTATTCCAATAAGAGGTTGGTGCGGTTTGGTCATAATTAAGACAGTTGGGCCGAGAGGGATATTCAAGGTCGTGTTCCCAACTTGGTGGTTGGTTAGCCCAAGTAGGCTGTGGATATGGTCTACTTGGGTTAGCATACAAATCCTGTTGGGGGTAGTTTGGGTAAGATGGATAGGCATTGAAATCCATGGTTTGGAAGAAATGGGGGGATGCGGGAAGAACAGATGAGAGAGAGTTGTGTGCTCAACCAAGCAAACAAGCCTAGTCCTTATGGTGTGTTCCTTAGGGGACCTAGAAATCTCCAAGAGGGTGATTAAGTTCATAAGCACTGGACTGCCCTTCCCAAAGCTAATCTGGCCAGGTTGATTACGAGGGGATTGTAGGGAAGGTTCTTCCTTTGGCTTGTGCCTCCGGTTCCGTAGACCCCACAATCACGGTCATTTGACACTGTCTCGCAACCTAGTCACCAGATTCTACCAAGGGAATGAAAGCCAAGTGCCTAGCGAACAAAACTTCACCTTTCGAGACTTAACTCAATCCTGCCTAGAGCACGTCTACTCAGTTTTAAAGGGCTAGGATAGTGCTTGTGCTAGGGTTATGTGATGAGGCGTTGATTGGGGTGGTGCCTCTTAATTTTCCACTTTCAAGGTGTGTGCTTCTATCAAAACATGATTTTCAAAAAAATATTTTTAAGATGTGGTGTCTTTTAGTGTTTCATCCTTACTTTAGTGCTTTTTAAGGTTGACGTGTCTTAATGTTTTCAGATAAGTTTTAGTGGGCACGTCAAGTTCTGCACACAATTCAGTGAAAGTAGATTTCCTTTATTCTGTAGAGGCTCTAAAACCCTAATGTACTCATCCTCATGATCATGCAGCTTCTATTAGATGAGTCGATTTTAGGGTTGAGTGGTGCGTCCCAGGTCAACTCACGGTGGCTTCGCAAACACCACTCAAAAAAAAGAAAAGAACACTCCAAGAATTTATTCAGAATGTTAGAGTGTACATTTTTTGTGGGGTGATGTGTTAAGGATGTGGGTCAAGCAATCATACACCACGCCAATTTTTTTTTCAATTTTTACAAATTTTTTTAGTTTTTTCACGCAAGCAAGCAATCATGAGTGAAGAATTACTCACTATCAGTCCTTGTTGCGCCTACTCCCTTGTTACCGTTGTGGGATGCGTCGCTTCGCCGTCCAAACGTTGAATTTCTGCAACCATCAAGTAAAAAGGAAACAAGTCATTAGATGATGTGAGAATGGATGTGGAATGGAGGTGACAAAACAAATCTGTTGCCTCCCTGGCAACGGCACCAAAAACTGACGTGGGCTTGTGCGTGTGTGTTAAGAAGTGTCGTTATAGTCGCACTTGCAATGTCGATTTTAAAGTAAATAAACGGAGGTGAGTCCGAGTGTCGGTCTTAGGGAGGCGTGAAAACTGGATTTTACTTATCACTTGTTGTCACGGAAAGAGCGGAGTTTTGCTTGCGAAAGGTGAGATTTTGAAATGCGAGAGAGAGATAGAGAGAGAGGGAGAGATTAGGGTTAGAGTTGGTTCTTGCTTGATCATGCAACTTAAACAGGAATTAAAATGACCAACTGAATGGAAAGTACTTCATTAATCACGCACTTTTAGTTCATAGCTTACAACATTAAGTACATGCTCAAACAAAAGTAATGGAAAGCTTAAAAGAGAGGAGAAGAGAGAGAGAGGAGGGAGAGCAGCGAGGTAGCCACGACGGTGGAGGAGGCTCCATCGGTGGCTCGTCATCTCCGGCAATTACAAGAGGGCCTAAAGCTAGCTAGGAGAGGGGTAGAGTAGTTGCAAGGGAAGTGAATGCCTTGAATGAGTGGTTGGAGTGGGTTTAAATAGGGAGAAGGGCTTTCTAAAAGAAGAAGGGGCTTTAGTGACGTCCGGGACGTCGCTAAAACCATTCCAAAAGCATCGGTGAAGCCCTCCAGCTCGTCGGTCAATCGCCTGCGCCGTTCTTCTTCGCGCTCGATCCGCGGCTGCTGCGTGAGAGCCATCCGATCGAAGATCGGACGGCTGAGATCTTCCCTTGGAGGCGCTCGGATCGCGCCTCGGGTGCACATGTGCGCGGGCGTCGTCGCCCAACGTGTGCACGCGCATGAGCGCTCGCGATCTGAGGATGCGCAGCATGGCGCGATCACGGCCGTCTGCTGCTGATCGGGCGGCTCAATTTCGTCGCGTGCTCCTTCGTCTCCAATTTTACGCACCATGCGGCTCGAACCCGCATCGCGGGCGTGCGCGCTAACCGTTGTGCCACGCCCGCGCTTTGTCGCGGCAACTGCGGGCGGGCGGGTTCGATCGGACGGCCGAGATTTGATCTCAGCTGAAGGGAGAGTGGCATGCGGTGGAGCGGGGGTGACGTGGCACAATGAGGGCCATTGATCACCAGATCAATGGTTAGAACTTCTTAGGCCCATTGTAGGAGCTCCGAATGTCGGATTTGGCCGATCTTGAGTCTGTTGGATTCCGTTCGTCGTTCTGAATCCATCCTTGCGGTCCGATTGTTCATCTGAGGCCTGCTTTGACAAGTGCTTACACAAATGTCCATTAATACTATTTTATAAGCAATCTTGGTACATGATGCATGCAATGCTCCCATTCTACTTATGTTGTGCCTTTTATTCTTAAGATGGGTCCTATTTAACAGAATTATGACCCCCATGTGCAGTGTTATCACTTCATAAGAAAGGGTTTCATCAAAAAAATCACATATTCCAAAAGTACAAAAAAATAAAAAATTCTTGAAAAAGAACAAAAATATGAGATGAGAGAAAATTTTGATGGCATATCAGACTTTGAGGAGAAAACGGGGAGTTAAAAATGTCAAAAAGGAGAACAATTTGAAAAGAAAAAGAAAGTCAATAGTAAAAGATTAAGGAATTCACTTAGTTCTAGACCATATCAAAAGAAAGAAAGGTAAAAAGTGCTAATGAAACAGAGAAGAGAGTAATAGGAACACTGATTTTTGGCCTTTTGGGCTATAATCCTAGGCTTAAAAATTCAAGTACCCGCTAAGATCTGGATAGTCCTCAAGAGGTTGGGGAAAATGCGAAGCTTAAGTATTAAGTCTAAGGCTTAGGGAGATTCGGCCTCGTTAACTGACTTCTGGTTTGTGGGACTCGATAACCTAAGCACCCCAATCCACATACAGTCTGGCTCAGTGCGCTTAAGTATCAAAATTCACGCAAATGCGTTTAATTGATTCTGAAAAAAATCACCTAGATTAGGAGCGGCTGATCAACACAAGTTGATTTGGACGAGTTCCCGGTGCGGAGAGGCGGGAAATTCCCCTTGAACATGAGCAATAACATATTGTCTCCTTAGTGCTTGTCTCCTAGGATATCTATATATCCTACCAGGGGCATGTAAGCACCCTGTACTGGTTCAGATGCCATGTGCGACATTATCTCGAAATGTCGATTGCCAGGGTTTGGATTTAGCTACAGAACTCCATGGGCAGGATTATCTCAAAATCTCGAAAACCAAGGTTCTGGGGGTTGCCATGGGTGGTTCTATCTCGAAGCATCGATTGCTAGGGACCTTGCGAGGATTGATGATGGGGACTAAGAATCCGATACAGACCATGTTGTAAAGCCAATCCGAAGCTAGAAATAAAAAGAAAAGAGAGAGAAAACTCTCCAAAAATAAAGAAAAATTCCTTAGTCTCTCTCTAACAGAAACACACTGTAAACTGAACCAAGGCTAAAACATGTTACAAGCATGGGTGCTTTATCCGCAGAGTTTAACGAACCTTAGGTTAGTTCTTGTGGGTCCTAAAAACCTTCACGGCAGATTGAGGCTAGAGCTGGTCAGGTCCGGATCTTGGTTGGTATTTGAGTACCTCTAGGCCTACTATCGGCATTCTAATCTAATCTACAAAAGGAAACACACAGCAAAGTTTTTAAGCATCAAAGTATTCTATGGTCTAGAATCAATGTTAATACCTTGAAATTTTACTAAGGGACTAACAAAAGCTAGGCATGGGGTTATGATGGAAGCACCATCATGAGCCATAACTAGCTCATTTTGACCAAATTAAGTCAATAAATGCTCCTACATAACCACCAGAGAGTCACAAGTCATTACATATTCATTCTGGAAGAAAAATAAAAAATTAGGGTTAAAATTGTAATTTTACTAGATTATCATGAATGCAGTGCAACCACAGGTTTTCTCAAGGGCTGAATAAAGGTCAAATGGTCTTAATAGGATAACAAGTGGGTTAGATCAGACAGAAAAGAGTTTGCATATGTTTTGAGAATTAAATGAGTTTTGAAACCCTAAAAACAGACCCACTTAATTAACCAAGGTTCTGGTCAGGATAAAATTCACCTAAACCCTCTAAAATTCATATAAAAATATTCTCTAAGGTTTAATACCTTCAATTTAACTATCAGAACCCATCTTGACCCAAAATGAACTCTCAGACAGATATTTACCCTAATTTAGTTTTTACATAAATTACCCAGTCAAATTTGGTCAAAATCAAAATCCAACTTCACCATTGGATTTCTTAGGTCCAAATTAGGTTTGTACCAAAATTTGGACCCAAGATGAGCTTGCCTTGACCTAGTTTGTAAAATGGTCCTATTTGATTACATTTATACCCCCAACTTTCAAAAATCCTTGCATTTAGCCTCCTAATTTCTTTGTCATCTTCACAATTAGGTCCCTAATGTAAACATGTTTATATTACATAAGATGTCAATTTATGCATGTTCTTAAGCATAGAATTACATTACATACTATAAATATTGCATAGCATACATCATCTTGCATTTAGATTGGTTTGAATAAAATGGAGGTTAATTGTCTCATTTTATGTTCAGGGATAGGACAAATTTTTATCGAGATTTCAGATCGAAGATCCAACCATACATATTTGATCAGCGCCACGATTGGAGTTTAACGACTCCAAGATCGCCTAATCAGACATCTGTAGCATCAAATAGAGACCGTGGAACCCTAGAAGATCAAGGGCCAAGATGGTGTGAATCCACACTTCAGACAACAAATCTGATCGCACGGATGGACTTGGAGTGACGATCGCAGCTTAACGGTGTGAAAATCGACTCAATCCGACAACCATGGCACCATCTACATCATCCAGAAGATGGACGGCCAAGATGGTGCCACGTGGAGCCATCTTAGCAGCCCAACCGGTCGCTGCACCCGCCACACCTTCTCTTCAATCTGATCGTCACTTCTCCGTCGTTGGATGATCATCCAATGGTTGTGGGCGCGCATGCACAAATCATAAGCGTGACACAAACGCGTTGATAGCGCATTGGTTGAACACGCTTGCGAGAAGGCGAGGCGCGCATTCGAGCCTTGTGGAGTGGGAGCTGAGGCACGAAGAGGGGGCGCGATTGAGTGCTCGATTGCGATCGAGCGGCTGCGGGCGCTCGATAGTGCTCATGCTCCATCAGACACCGGCGCGTAACGCAGGATCGCACGCGTAGGCATGCGATGAGGAGGGGCGGCGAGGGGCGAGTTAAGTCGTTCGATCTCATGATTGGACGGCTTAGATCTGAAGAACGTGGAGCTCACGTTTCATGTGCAGGAGGCGAGCGGGCGCACGTGCGCCGCCTACGAAGGCCACGTTCAGGCCTTTAGTGACAGATTTATCCATCACTAAAGGTCCTGAATTAATGATTTTCAACATAAAATGACCAAATTGCCCTCACTCCTTGCAACTATAAAAGGAGACCCCCTCCATACAAAATTTTCATTCCTTCTTTCTCTTCTCTCCCTCTCCAAAGCTCAAGAGAAGCTTGTCCCACACCCAGGATGCTTCTCAAGAGATAAAGTCAAATTTTCGCCCCCATTTCGGAAGTGGATCCCGCGACGACGATGATGTACTGCCCCATTCCAGTTCTTCCCGCTTCGTCCTCCTTCATCTTGCTCCATTCCTCGTCTTCCAGGCGTCGTCCCGTCTGGCTCGTCCTCCAAGCGACCGTCGAGGAGGATTTCTCTCTCCATTCTTTTTAATACTTTCTAGAGTAGATTTACTGCTTTCTAGCGTAATCATTTTCTACTTTCTAGTTGTAATGAGTAGTGTAACGAACAATCTCTTTGATAATGAATTCCATGTTCATTCTACATCTCTTTTTGTTTTTAGTTTGTAATATTCTCTCTCTCTCTTTTATTTATTGTAAATAGATAGATAGTTTCTAATCAGTTATTCTGCTTCGTGACAAATAAAACAAACGCGTATTTTTAATCAAACGTCCGCCTCCCTAAGTTTGACCTAGGATTTCTATTCCGGTATAAATTTTATTTGTTGAACGCAAGTTCTTCGCTTTCAAACTACGATGATAGGTTTTTCAAAACCAAATACGATAATGTAGTAACTTGTAGCTTCAACAGTCCCTCTTCCATTATCGCAGTGGGAACCTACTCCGGCGATCTTTGACTGGGGAGTTCTCCCTGATTGCTTGGCGAATCTCTTCCAAAATTGGAAGGGAGATTCATCGAGTAATTATCTTCAATTTGAACGTGTCCATGTGCTCCGAATCTTTCCCAATCTCTCATGCGAATGCATGAGAGAATTAGGTATCAAAGGAACTCCAAAATTCGGCGAAGGATTCCAAGCTTGGAAAGCTTGTTTTCCAAACTTTCCTTGCCTCTAGATCCTTATAAAAGGGCAGCCAGTTCCTCCCGAACTCCTCACGCTCGAAATCGATCGAGATCCCTCTCAAATTCCTCTCTCTTTCGCGGTTGAATGTTCCTTAATGTCTAGTGACATTTTCTGCCTCTCCTTGTCATTTGGCCGCCATACAAGCGGAGGATTTATCCTCCCTATTCTTCTCTGCATCTCGCCGTACCAATAGATGCCCATTCCCGTTCGTCCTTGCGATTTCTCCCTCGCCGGAACTGCCTTTGTCTTCGGCGATGGCAACACCACATCCGACGCCATCTCTGCCCTACTTCGTCCACCTACCTCCTAGCTAAGCTCCTTATCTCCCCTACTTTCTTCTCCTCTCTTTATTTTCCAAATTTGACCACCGACGCTTCTCTGTGACTTCATCGTTTCCATCTCCGGCCATCCCCTCCGACGAGACCATTCCACCTCCACAGACCACCAAATCCCTCACCGACATGCCCACGACCTTCACCACACATCTCTGCTCATTGCCCCTCTCTTTATTCACCACTCCACTTACTCACGCACACCCCCGAACACACCTACTCTCACGCATGTAGTTCGACCTTGCCATGCACTCACAGACATCCACACACCACACAAACACCCTCATTGCACTCGCCGTCGTTCGGCGATCCTCCCTGAGAATTCTGACATGGCCGAAAGGCCATTTCACTATTTTCAGGTACTCGACCATGCCGCCATTGACGAGCAAGCTTTGAGCTTGCTTGAAGCTCACTCCAGGTCCTACTATGCCTAGGTCAAAGCTCTAGGTTGTGCGGAATCCTTTCGCGCACACAACCGGGCAGCCAATTGGACGGATTAACCTCATCAGCTACTGCAATTGCGAAGGAAGACCCTCTGCTGCAGACGTGCGAAGAAGGGACGTGCAGATAGTCCCACATCGGAAAGCGCTGAAGCAGTGTGCTCGCATAAATTAAATTTGTGAAAGGGTCTATTCGCCTCAGTTCACGGGGTGAGGTCCCTCTCACCCGCTCACCCAGCCTCGTTCGTGACACGTACATGCGGACCTATTCTAAACCTGATAACCCGACCTGGACTCCTCGCTCACCACCGCATGCCAGTGAGCCTGGACCCGGGTACGTGCCTAAATTCGATAACCTGAATACCTGTGGCTCTGGGAGAGCAGATCCTCAGAGAGAAAGAGAGAAGGAGAGTTGCGCGAGTAGGGGGAGGGTTTTGCTACAGGGAAATCCAGCTGACACTTAGCCAGATTCAGAAGAGGAAAGATAGAGAAGGAAGAAGAAAAGAAGAGGTGAAGGCCTGAGCAAAAGAGTAGAAGAAGAAGGAGCAAAGAAGGGCCAGAGAAGAAGAAGGCTTGGAGAGGAAGAGAAGGTCATAGCTGAGAAAGCAGAGAAAGAAGAAGAGGAAGGTCTGAAGAGGAATAGGCTACAGAAGAAAGGAAGAGTCAGAGAAAGAAAGAACATCAGACTTTAAGCCGTCTGATTTCCAAATCAAACGACAGATTTAAGCTTTCATTTCATACATATACATTAAGTTCCTTAGTTAATATTGTAGGAGTATTTAGTGATTTAAATCACCATTTTACTCCTATCTTTTTGCACATTGATATTGTTATTATTGCAAATTCTTTTACTTTAAATTGTGATCTTGATTTCTGAATTCCATCTTGCTCCCTGTGTTCGACCTCGGAACTTTTTCGAGTAATAAAAATTGTATTTGTTTTCAAAGTGATTTCGACTATATTAAAATGCTTTATTTTAAACTCGATTTCACCGCATTAACAGGGACCTTTTTGTTAGCCTTAAGAACTGCACCATAGTAATCTTCGCCACTTATTGGTTTCTTTGAAAATTTCATATCGTTTTGCCCATTTGGTCTTCTGCGTAGAAAACTCATTACTACTTGATACTATTCATTACAGCGAGCGCGAAGAGCACGCACCACCACATCCATTCATCGCTTGCACCTTAGATCCTACGACTGATCTTTCTCCAATTTGCGTGCGTCGATGAGCATTGCATCACCTCCCATCTCAGATCCCATCTATCAGTGCATTTTTGTTTTGAACGTTCCCACTGTTGAATGCACAGGTTGCTACGCTAACGTGTTTGGTTTTGAAAAACTGTCGTTGTAGTTTGAAAGCGAAGAACTCGTGTTCAACAAATAAAATTTATACCGGAATGGAAATCCCGAGTCAAACACAGGGAGGCGAACGTTTGATTTTAAAAAAATTTACGTTTATTTTATTTGTCACGAAATAATTCAATTGATTAGAACTATCTAACTATTTACAATAAATAGAAGAGAGAGAGAGAGAATAAGCAAGTGAGAGAATATTACAAACAAAAACCAAAACGAGATGTAGAATAAACATGGAATTTCATCATCAGAACGATTGTTCATTACACTAGAAAGTGGGAAAATGACTACACTAGAAAGCAGTAAATCTACTCTAGAAAGTAGTAAATCTACTCTAGAAATCATTAAAAGAATGGAGAGAGAAATATCCTCCTTGACGGTCGCTTGGAGGACGAACCGGACGGGACGATGCCTGGACAAAGGAGGACGAAGCAGGATGAAGAAGGATGAAGTGGCAAGAATGGGAATGGGGCAGCACGGAAGAACCCGACCCATAGAATGCAACAGGGAGACTGAGGGCCATCCTCGACCCGAAGAGGGTCTTGTCCTCAAGCCCCGTTCACCCCGTCCATTGCATTCGTCCATATGAGTTAGTTATTCGAATTCATTCTTAGCATATGCAAAATAATATTTTGTACGCACGTTTGTTTCCTAGCTTGCGAGCTAGGAAGGAGACCAAACTCATAACCTTAAGGATGGTTATGAGCTTGGGAGGAGCCTAGTGAGCATTCCATGGAGGGTCGAGCCTTCTAGGTCAATTTGGATTCAAAAGTAAACCCTCATTCGAGGTGTGCATAACCTCGAATTGAGGTTAGAAGAAGCCCCATGGGCCGAGTAGGTATCCCAGCCCATGGGATATAAGAAACCCTACTTCTAGGTCGATTCTGAGATCGACTCGCTATCGAGTGATCTGGGTCATCCACAGCTGATCAAGCAGTCGCCTTTAATCGTGTGCGCGCTGCAAATCGTGAGTCGAACTCGCATACTGTGATCGCGCAACGACTCTCAACCGCTACGCTGGGCGGTGGAATGTGTCGCACGGATGAAATCAGGCACGTGCATCCACAGCCGTTGGATGAAGCTCCAACGGACCAGATTGTGCGTTGGATTTCCTTTGGAGAGGCCGCAGCGGTCTTGAGGGCCGATTGGACGACTGAGATGGCACCACGTGGAGACATCTTGGCCGTCCATCTTCTGGATGATGTAGATGGTGCCACGGTTGTCGGATTGAGTTGATTTTCATGCCGTTAGGCTGCGATCGTCAATCCGAATCCATCCATGTGTTCAGATTTGTCGTTTGAAGTGTGGATTCACACCATCTTGGCCCTTGATCTTCTAGGGTTCCCCGATCACTATCTGATGCTACAGATGTCTGATTAGGGTAATCTTGGAACTCCAATCGTCGCCCTGATCACATCTGTATGGTTGGATCCTCGATCTGAGGCCCCAATAAAAGTTTGCCCTGTCCATGAACATAAAAGGAGACAATTAGCCTTCATTTTATTCAAACTACTCTAAATGCAAGATGATGCATGTTATGCAATATTTATAGCATGCAATGCAATCCTATGCTTAAGAACATGCATAAATAGACATCTTAAGTAGTGTAAACATGTTTACATCATAACCCCATGCCCATCTTTTGCTAGTCCCTAGCAAAAACTATATGCTATTTATAAAAGAATCAGGTTGGATTATTTGGGCTTGAGTTATTTTCAATCATTAAGAAAATGTTTACTTAGATCTGAACTTTCAAAGACACAACAGTGCCTGAGTATCTGCCAAAATGCAGACCGCCTCAAGCCCTCACCTTATTGAAAGAAAATTTTCTTTTTCTCTTTTTCCTCTTTTCTAATTTTTTTTTTTGAAATTTCAAGTTTTAGGGTTTAAGAGTGGCTTTTTATAGCCATTCAACTCACCCAAGATTTGATGAGAACCCTAAGTTCTAAGCATCTTATTGTGAATGTGATAGACTCGTTGACCGACAATTAAAACGGACTTTGGATTTCTACTCCTCTAGGTGACCTAAAAAAAAAATTCTGCCTAAAGGTGTATCTTTACAACTGGTAGCTTTCTCCCTACTTTTTTTTTTACGGGGTCAACACAAGGGTGAATCCAGTGTATATCTCCCTAGTTTATTCTACTTCTCCACTTCTTCCTAAGTGTTTTGGGAATTGTCAATGCATTTATTGAGCTGGTTCTGGACAACCGGTCGATGAGCTATTACCACTGACAACTTGCCAGCCATACTCGTGCGGCGAATTATGGCTTATTTCTTTTTTTCTTTTCTCCTTTTCTTTTTGATTTTTTTTTTAAGGAGGTGGCTTCCCTAGTCTAAGATTTACATAAAGGCAGTAAAAAGAGAAAGATCTAGTGACTGGGCTCTGGACAACCTACCTATGAGCTGTTACCCACGATAACTTGCCAGCCATATCACCCTAGAAGGTTCATTAGCTACCTAATTTTCGTTAGAATCGCTGAACAATGAGTCAGTGACAAGATAGTGTGTAGATACTTAAAACTCAAAATTCTCTCAAATCAGAGGGTGGGTTGATAAGTCGTGTACTTATCACCCAAACTTATTTACTCAAATTATAATAGAATTAAGGTTGGCGAGGACTTGAAAGACAAATCCACATTTTAGTGGATACACAAGCTGATTAAGTCCAAAGACCTGAAGGGTCTTTGTGTTCAAATCATAATGTAGTATTTCCTAAGATTGAAAATTTTCTTAAATCCAAGTTCTCTTTCCTAATTCCATTTTTTTTTTTTAATAAAAGAAAATAAAACAAGTCTACGGAGCTGACGATAAATTCAGAGATGAATATTCAACCCCCCATGCCTATCTAATGCAATGTCCTCATTGTATTAAAAAGACATAAAACATAGTAGAATAGAATAGAAAGCACCTGAATGTCAAGTCCGCTCTGAGATAAAAACTAAAAAGAACTGTATACATGCTGAATTTAGTGCCTTCAACTAGGCATACTATACAAAGAAGAGAAATAAAGAATTCACAAGTGCAAGTCAGAATCAGAATAAACAGAAGAAACCTCTGACCTGTCAGCAGAGGTCCACAGATGTGGACCAAATTGTGGTGCAGACCCATACCCCATAATCGGGAATATCTCACGTTCTGGATAAAAATTATCCAAAACCTAAAATCAGTATGCAAGCGGGGTCGGGCCTGCGATTTATGAGGATGCAACCCAAGACCAAAAAGTCGGGTTACAGAGAATTCAAGCTCAAAAGGATAATCATTGAATGTATGCTTAGGTTGAACATCCTCAGAACAAATGTCATAAGGGTTTTGGTTTGATGGTTTCAGATGAAATGGAACCCTTAAACACAGTCTTCTACTTCCTCCAGGGTTAGCTTCCCAAATCAGAACTTCCCAGCTTCTATCCTCCTCATTCAGAATGTTAAATTCCGGGACCTCTTGCACCCCATCTGAAATTTCCAAGTCTAAAAGATGTGGCTAAATCAGAATTGACTTGGGTCTAATTATCTCAGAAACAGAATCATTGATAAGCTCAATGGGGTGTAACTGACAATCAGGGCATTTGATTGAACCCTCCAGAAAATGTGATTCTGGATCCATAATGTGAGCCCTAATAAAATCAGTTTCCTCAGTTATTGGGCTATCTAATGATCTTTCAGATTCCTCAGGCCCAATTGTCTCACAAAAATCGTGTTCTGTAAACTCGCGTGAGACTTCGCAACTTGAATCTTCACCATCAGAATCAAAGAAATCAAGATCCGTATTAATGTATGTCTCAAAATCATCTGTCACTTTCTGTTCCAAGGAGACATACGTTTCCTCGTACCCTGGCTCAGGGATCTCAGGTGAAGAAATCAGATCATCCCTAATTGGTTGCTCTAATTCAATCTGGTCAACCTCGTAACACGTGTCCCCCCCAACAGGTGCCTGAGCAGGTTCTGAAATTGGCTCTCCTGAAGAGGGTTCATCCTGGGAATCATCCCATGATTGAATCAAAGCGACCACAAATCTCATCCTCAATTTCGCTAACTTCCCAAGTAGAAACTCACCCGGGTTCTTATCCTTAACATCTTGGAGCCATTCCAACAAATACTTATTCAAATCATCAATCATCTGAATCAGGGGCTCCAATCTCTCAATGCAAGGTATTGGCTAAACTTCTAAAGATTGTATGATATTCCTCAAGTTAGCCCGAACCTTATCTTGAACCTGGTTTCTCTGAACCAAATGAGTTGGTTTAGGGTTAAGCGGGTTTGGGGTCAATGCAGGGGAATTAACGAATTGAGATTCGTTATACCCTTCCTGATAATAGGTCATTTCAGATTGTTCAAAAGGTGGTGATGACCTAAAGTCAGTGTAATCAGAGGATGGGTAAGGATCAGTGTATCCTTCTTGATTGTAGATCGTATTAGGTTATTCATGAAAGGGTGACGATCTATAATTGATGTGACTCTGAGAAGGATAGAAATCACAATCATAGTGTTCAGGGTTAGACCTTAAACACGGAGGTCGGAACTATATCCCTAATCCGAATTATCCCAACTAACTGATGGTTGATTACAGTACGAGTCAGGATAATCGTCATGTTGAGGATAATTCAAAACAGGAGGGAAAGAGCGGGAATGCATGTAATATGTGGAAGGATTCATGAGAGACGAGAGGAAGAAAGGCACCCTGCAATACAAGCAATCAAATATGTTCTTAAGTGGGCTATCCTAAAGACCTACAGACTCCTAAAACCCGTCTTGAGATAGAGAAACGATTTGATCTACTTTTGTCTGTTCAATCCAACTAGTTAGAAGGAGGGACTGGGGAGAAGGTTCTTCCTCCGGCTTGTGCCTCCGGTTCCTAGTGTACCCACAGCCGCGATCGTTTGATTCTGCTCCCCTAGCTAGACATCAAATTGAACAGTAGAAACAGACTAATCGAAAATAATCTCGTTCTTGGCTCTGAAGAGTGAGTCGAATCCTTAATGCCAATGTCTACTCTGTTTCATTTAGGGCTAGGTTTGAATGTGCTTTGGAATGTGATGGGCCCTTTATATGGGTTATGCCCTTAATGATTGATTAATTTGTGTGTACGTGCACAACCAGTGATTTTCAAGCAAGATTATTTTTGATGTGGTTAATTTTAGAGTTCAAATCTTGCTTAGTAACTTTTAGGATTCAACTTTAGGTGTTTTCAAACAAGTTTTTGTTGGCACACCAGGTTTTGAAAGCACAGGTGAAGATGTTTTCCTTTAAAACTTAAAAGAATGTGGAGTGCCTGGTAAATCCCTAAGAGTTGAACCTAAGTGGCAGCTACTTGATGAGTTGATTTTAATTGAAGTGGTGAGGCCCAATCAACTCAAATAATTGGCCTGTTGCACCACTTAATTAGGCACACAAGTGATTACCTAATCTGATTTCTACTCAATTATGTATTTGGATGTGTGTACCGGCTCCAAAGATCGGTTTACCGGTTGAGTTTGAAAATCAGATGAGGTTGTGTACCTCTGTGAGATTTTTTTATTATTATTATTTTCTTAATGTGAAGGTTGGGGCGGATGTGGTTGTCAAACAATAAACAATTTAACCTTAGAGATTATAAGAACACCTAGGTTGATTGATGTTTGTGTTATTATGTGGTGGAATTAAATCTAATGGGTGGGAGGTGGGGGTAACTTACAAAACCTTCCACAGCACTTTACTCCAATCTATCACTTTTGCTCGTCTCAAAAGAGTACCTGCAATCACAATAAGAAATGAGAGAAGTGAGGTAAATGATTTGTAAGTTAGAAAATGCGAGAAAAAAAAAATCAAAGAGTGTCGCCTCCCCGGCAACGACGCCAAAATGTTGAACGCATGGGTTGCTACGCTAACGTGTTTGGTTTTGAAAAACCTGTCGTTGTTGTTTGAAAGCGAAGAACTCGTGTTCAACAAATAAAATTTATACCGGAATGGAAATCCCGGGTCGAACACAGGGAGGCGGACGTTTAATTTAAAAAAAATTCACGTTTATTTTATTTGTCACGAAGTAATTCAATTGATTAGAACTATCTAACTATTTACAATAAATAGAAGAGAGAGAGAGAGAATATTACAAACAGAAACCAAAATGAGATGTAGAATAAACATGGAATTTCATCATTGGAATGATTGTTCATTACACTGGAAAGCAGGAAAATGATTACACTAGAAAGCAGTAAATCTACTCTAGAAAGCATTAAAGAATGGAGAGAGAAATATCCTCCTCGACAGTCGCTTGGAGGATGAGCCAAACGGGACGATGCCTGGACGAAGGAGGATGAAGCGGGAAGTACGCAAACGGGGAAGCACGTCGTCGTCGTCCTGGGATCCGCTTCTGAAAGGGGGACGAAAAATTGACTTTATCTCGCGAGAAGCATCCCGGGTGTGGGACAAGATTCTCTTGAGCTTTGGAGAGGGAGAGAAGAGAAGGAAGGGATGAGAATTTCGTGTAGAGGGGGTCTCCTTTTATAGTTGCAAGGGGTGGGGGCAATTTGGTCATTACAACTCTTAAAACATTAATTCAGGACCTTTAGTGACGGATAAAATCGTCGCTAAAGGTCCGAACGTGGGCATAGTGGGCGGCACGCATGCACACCTCTTCGCTTATCGCGTGCTCAATGCACGCGCACGTCCAGCGATAGGACGGCTTAGATCGTGCCTCCGCCTGCCTCCTTTGCGTGCTCGCCAATGTGCAATTCCGCGTGAGTTGTGGCGTGCAATAGCGCGTGGGCGCTATCGAGCGATTTGGGCCTTCCACAGCCGATCAAGCGGTTGCCTTTAATCACGCGCACCGCAGATCACAAGTCGAACTCGCGTCCTGTGATCACGCAATGACTCGCGACCGCTGCGCTGCGTGGTGGAATGTGTCGCACGGATGAAATCAGGAGTGTGCATCCACAGTTGTTGGATGAAGATCCAACGGCCAAGATTGTGCATTGGATTTCCCTTGGAGAGGCAGTGGCGGTCTTGAGGGTCGATTGGATGGCTGAGATGGCACCACGTGGTGCCATCTTGGCCGTCCTTCTTCTGGATGATGTAGATGGTGCCACGGTTGTCGGATTGAGTTGATTTTCACGCCGTTAGGCTGCGATTATTTTTCTGAATCCATCTATGCGATCGGATTTGTCGCTTGAAGTGAGGATTTACACCATCTTGGCCCTTGATCTTCTAGGGTTCCCTAGCCACTATCTGATGCTACAGGTATCTGATTAGGGCAATCTTGGAGTCGTTGAACTCCAATCGTCACCCTGATCACATCTGTACGGTTGGATTTTTGATCCGAGGCCCCGATAAAAAGTTTGCCCTATCCATGAACATAAAATGAGACAATTAACCTCCATTTTATTCAAACTACTCTAAATGCAAGATGATGCATGTTATGCAATATTTATAGCATGCAATGCAATCCTATGCTTAAGAACATGCATAAATAGACATCTTAAGTAGTGTAAACATGTTTACATCACCCACGCACTTTTAATTCCATCCCCACCGTGAAAACCCTACGATACTAATCTAACCACCACGATGCTTAGATCACCTCGTGCAGCTACTTAAGCACCTTCATTGGCTCATGTGTAAAGGATCTGACCCGCTCTGATTTAATTGTTGAAATGAGTATAGTGGTTAACCTAAATCGAGCCTAACAATCCTTTTACAAAATTTTTAACCTGGCCTACTTGATTTTATCTTGGTCACTTTTGAGCCCAGGGTTGAACTCAGGGAAGTAGGATTAGAGGTGAACAAGTTTCTACGCCTTTCCTACAATGAATCTCTTCCATTTTCTTATTATGTTTTTCTTGTTTTTCTATTTAAGATTTTTTTCTGATAATTTTTGTCCTTGAGGTACACCCTCAAAATCAGGTTCTTGGCTTTGAGCCAAATTAGGGTTTCAAAACTAGTCTTGCTTTTCGCAAGACTGAGTACCTGCAAGTTAAGGATTATCTTTTCTCTTTTGTATATTTTTTTTATCTTTTTACTGGCAGGAAAGAGAAACAGAAATAAGATAAATATAGTGTATATATATATGTATATATTATATATGTATATAGGGGTGGGGGTGGAGGTGGAAATGGCGTGTAGCATGGTGTCGAGTTGATCGTCGTCTAGGAAGATGCAACCAATAGGACGTAGTGCTACGTGGAGTGTAGGATGGATGGGTGGAAGGTGTGTGCAAGACGCTTTCTGTACTCGTGTATCGGGGAATATCAGCAACTGGTGCAGATATTCCTGCGATACAACGTATAGTATGTGATATGAAAAAAAAAAAATATATATATATATATTTATATATATAAATATATATTTATATGTATATATATAGATATGGTTATAGTTATATAGGTATATATGTAGTTATATATGTATATATATATATATATATGTAGATGTATATATATATATAGCTATGTAAATATATATACAGATAGATGTATGTATGTATGTATGTATATATATATATATTTATTTATTTATAATTAGATATATATGTATGTATATATAACTATATATAGATATATATATAACATACATATATATCTAATTATAAATATATATATATATATATATATCAATATATATATATATAGTAATAAATGTATATAGTTAGATATATGTGTATATGTATATATACATATATTAGTATAAGTATCTATGTATATAGATATATGTAGATGGATACACACGCACACACACAGATATATATATATATATATATATATATATGTATTTATAGTTATAGATATCTGTATATATGTATGTATATTTCTATATATATATATGCAAAAATATATGCGTATATATATGTATATATATATATGTATATATACTTATACTTAGTTATATAGGTACTAATATATGTATAAATATATGTATATATATATATGTATATAAATATATATATATATAAATATATATATGTATATATATATAAGTATATAGTAGTGTACAAGTGAGTGGGTGTGTGTACGAGAGTGTGTGTGTGTATGTGTCTGCGGGAGAGAGTGAGAGAGTGCTGTGAGAGAGAGAGAGAGAAAGCGTCTGCTGGAGTGAAGAAGGCGCGGCGAGTTAAGTCGTCTGGAGGCAGCGGCTGACGTCTGATGTCCATGCGTAGGCGCAGGCGCGTAGGCGCACGAAGAGGTGCACGCACGCTGGAGGGAGCGAGCGTGGGAGGAAGGTGTAACGCAGCGCGTTGAGTGCTGAGGCAGGTGCGGGAGAAGGCTCTAGAGCGAGCGGACGCTGGAGCGGGTGCGTGCGTGGAGCGGGAATGGGCTGGAAGCGGTCGCAGGCTGGAGAGAGAGCACGCGGTGACCAGATAAGTGAGAAGCTTTTCGGTCACCGCATTGTAGCTACAGTGCCGCGTGCTCTGGACAGCCGGTTGCAGCCGGTGCGACGTGCACGGGCGTGCTGGAAGGAGCCTGCGCACGTGGAAAGAGGCTGCGGTCGGTGCCTGCTTGCGCGTGGGCTGCTGCTGCTGCTGGTGACGCCTTGTTGTTGCTGCTGCAGAGCTTCAGACCTTGAGTCCTGCGGCAATGGCAGAAATGGCTGGAGGGACGAAACAGAGAGGAGAACCACCACGCCCACCAACTCTTTGATGAGTTGGGCGGTGGTGGGACTCACAGTGGTAGTCGTGTACCACTGTGAGCTACTCCTTCCTGCAGCGTGGCTCTTCAGGAAGAAGAGAGGCTGCATATGGAGGGGAGAGGGGAGGAGACGGCCTGGAGAAGGAGCTGCTGTATGTGTTCTTTGTGTCGACTAGGCTCCCGCAGAGAAGATGGCTGTGCCCTTTTTAAAGAGGAAAGAGGCATGCACAGCCATGCCCTGGGCTGCATGCATGGCTATGCGTGCGGCTGGCAGGGCAAGCTGTGCAGAGCATGGTGCGAGGAAGAAGCTGCCATGCCTTGCAGCTGCGGAGAAGAAGAAATTCAAAGTCAATAAAAAATGAGGATGGTGATTTTGCGAGGCAGCACTTGAGGAAAACATTAATTTCAAGGCCATTTTATTTACTCTCCTCCCCTCTCAAATAAATGCATGCATTTATTTTTACAAATGCAACTATGGCTACCTAATATACACTAGTTATGCTTGTAAATAGCACAAGATGGCATAATTTGTTGGTGTATTTTTGTTGTGCAATCATACCCCCATGCCTATCTTTTGCTAGTCCCTAGCAAAACATTTTTGTATTGTATTTAGAAATGATCTTAAGCAGAAGATTTTCTTCTGAGGCGATATAGGTGTGTTTATTGTTGGATATTGTAAGAACCAATTGCAGAGAAGACTACCAGTACTTTAAGTCTTATGTGACATAGATCATCTCTCGACTAACCAGGACTCTTGATATTTAAACCTTAAGTATGATTTCCAGAACCCAAGAGGTTTTTGCCGTACTTGAGAGCTCAAGAGATTACGGCTTGTGCATAGTGAAGGATCAAGACTGACCAGATGAACATTAAGACTCAAGCTCAGGGTTTCATGAATTTTTAAGTGCATGTTGGTCCCAGTTTCAGCTCATGTCTTCGGATTGACCCTTAAAAAGATGACGGAAAACTCAATTCCCATTTTATAACATTTGTGGCTCAAAGAAAATAGGGTATTTGCCCTGAAGAACTTTTTTGTAGGGAGAAGATTTTACAGGTATTTGTGAGACATACTGACTGATTTGTAGCCTTTTTTTTTTTTTGAAACACGTGTCAGTATATCTCTTATAGCATTATTTAGAGGAGCACACTTTTCTTTTGGTGGGAGAGTTCCTTTTTGGTGGAAAGAGTCTCTTCTAAACACAAGACTAAAGCCTGGGATAAAAAGTCTACCTGTGCGCATAGGTAAGGACTCCACCTTCCCTAATGAACACTAGGGTTGGATCTTATGTTCACCTGGTCTTTCTTGATATGTGTAGTGTGAACCAAGATTACTTAGACTCTCGAGTAGAAGCAAACCAACGGATCCTATACTGGTGTCACAGGTACATGAATACGTCCTTAGTTAGGAGAGATTCCAATCTTTCTTGTCAATGCTCAAGTGAATTAAGCCTAAGCCTGAGCGAATCAAGTTTCTGTGGCCTGGAAAGTCTTCAAAACAGTGGCTGAATATCCATAAATACTTATTTTATTTTTGTTTCAGCCTTTAGATCATTACTAAACACCATTTTTTTTTTACATATTTATAGATAAATGGAGACTACATGATATCATAAAATACCCAGATCCTATGGATGCCTATCCACCTGGTGTCGACCTTTGTGGCTATGGTAATTACAGTCGTTGTGGTATATGACAAGATAGTTACCAATTTAATACAATTTATTACTCGGAATGACAAGTTTCCCGAGGTTGAACTCAAGGAGCAAACTATAATTCTAGAAGCCTATAAATTCACAATATAAGGTTTTACAAAAATTAAGAGAGAGAGAGAGAGAAAAAGAGTGATTGGCTTCTTCTCTTTCTTCAGCCGACCCTCTTCTTTCTTCTTTTCTTCTTCTCTGCTTCTGTGGTTCCTCTTTCTCCTTTCTTCCTCTCTGATTTTCTTCTCTTTTTTCTTCTTTCTTCTTTGCTTTCTTCTGCTCTGGCTGCTGACCTTCCGTCGTCGGACTCGGTGCTCAGACGGCCTAACTGTGCATTTGCTACAGTGCGGCTCTTCTTCTTTTCCTTCAGCTCCTCTCCTTCCTTTCTTCTTTAGCAGCTACTCAGTGCAGCTAAGTCTTCAGCCGCTCCTCCTCCTCCTGCTTCTTCCTTCTTTTTCCTTCTTCCCTGCACACACACACAATTATCAGTGCAAAACCTACCCCTACCCCTTCCCCGCGTCTCACTCTATCTCTATTTCTCTCTCAAAGGTTCGCTTCCAGAGCATTTGCGAGTATACGGGTCGGGTAACGCGCCCGGGACCAGGCCCACCAGCGTGCGATGGTGGGCGAGGAGTGCTTGGTCGGGTAGTCGGGTTTGGGTTTGGCCCAGGCCCGCGAGGCGTCAGCGGGGTCGAGGGTAGGTACAAGCGGGTGGCGCGCTGCGTGCGTGGGTGAGGAACCTGACCCCTATGTATCGAAGGCGAATAGCCAATATCACAAAATCAATTTAAGTGTGGGCACGAGGCCACACACTTACCAGGTGGGACTAAAGTCCCACCTTTGCTTCGCACACCAGCAGGCAAGAAGGCACTAGCAATTGGGGCAGCAGCGCAGGCTTGCGACCCCAATTGTGAACCTGGGCGCATTCGCGGAAGCACCCCGCGTTGCCTGGAGCTCACGCCTGGGCTGGAGGAGTCCTGGAGCTGCCTGTGAAGAAGCTACAATAGCTCGTCAATGGCGACGAGGAGGCGGAGAACTGAAATCACAAAGACAGCCTCACGGCCACATCAGACAACGTAGGGAGCCTCGCCGGAGTGTGGCGAAGGAAGTGCGAGGGTCGACGAGGTGCAAGAGCGCCTGTGTCCGTTTGCCTAGGGCTGACTGTGTGTGCAGAAGTGGGTGTGTTCGGGGGGTGATAAGGAGGTGAAGGGCAGTGAATGGAGTGGGGGAAACGCTTGAGTGGAGTGAGGGGGAGCTTCTGGGCTTGTCGGTGAGGGGTGAAATGGCCTGTGAAGGTGGAGCAACCTCGCCGGAGATGGCGGCTGGAGGTGAAGCGGATGGGGGTGGTAGTGGCGGTCGAGGGGTCTGAAATGCTAATTGAATGAGGGAAAAGTGAAAGGAGAGTAAGGGGAAGATTCCTACCTACTTAGTCGACGAAGAGGGAGAGGAAGACGTCCGGCTCGTGCCTGCCGGAGCTGGGGACGAAGGTGCCCAAGAGGGGGTTATCGGCGACGAGGAGGAGATTTGAGGGCGCCAGCTGGTGCGGCCTGGCGTGGGAAGATGGGGCAGAGTAGGCTCTGCTGCAGGTATGGCAGCAGAGCGATGAAGAGGAGGAAGAAGGATCGCCGGAATCTAGGGCACTCTGACCGGAGAGGGAAGAGATGAAATCGAGGGTTTTTCTCCGCCAGAGGTAGCTTGAAGGAGACGGCAGACCCTGTCGGTCCTTGTAAAGGCACTGGCGAGGAGAGGGGATCGAGGAGGCGACGTGCTGTGCTCGCCGGAGATGGCCGGAAATGGACACCCATGCATTTCGTGCATTCGCACGAGAGGCATGGGTGGTTGCAAGGGTCATGGGAGGGTCCCTGCGACAGAGGATGACGTAGGGAACCTCCCGTTCGTTTCTGAGAACGGGAGCCATGCCCTACGCAACGCCATCCTCCGCGCAAGGTCGCCGGAGGTATGGCGCTGCTCAGAAATGGCAGGGAGGACCCTTCTGTAAAGAACGACGAGAAAGATAGGGGGCCATTTGCAAGGGTTTCAAAATATAAGGGTCAAAAAGTAATTTAAGAGGACCAATTTGTAAAGTTGGTCAAGATGGTATTTTCTTAAGCCCAAATTTTTATACCAACCTAATTTGAACCTAAGGATTTAAATGGTGAAATTTGATTTTATCTTGGACCATGTTTGACTGATCAATTTGCATAAAAACCCAAATTAGGTCATAAATTGGGCATGCTTCTCATTTTAGATCAAAATAGGTTGCAAAGGACAAATTGAAGGTTCTAAACCCTCGAGAATATTTTTCCATGAATTTTAGAGGGTTTAGTTGATTTTTATCCTACCTCAAACCTCGTGAGTTAAAGTGAATTTATTTTAGGGTTATAGAATGTCATTTAATTCCTAGAAGTTGCTATAACCCTTTTCAGATCAGATCATCCCACTTCCCTCCTTATTAAGCTCATTTGACCTGTGTTTAGACCCTTAATTACCCTATTTGGGCACTGCATTGGTAAAATTATAGTTTTACCCCTTATGATTTGTCTTATTCTTTAACTCAAAATTCTCTGGGTTAAGCCTCTCTTTAGGTTTTGTAGGAGCTTTTTCATACTTATTTAGATTAAATTGTGCTAGTTAGGGTTCATGATGAGGTTCTCATCATAACCCCATGCCTAGCTTTTGCTAGTCCCTTAGCAAAAACTTTAAGGTTTCAACCCTTGTTCTAGACCATGAAGTTCTTAATGAGTTTAGATAAGTACTTTTTCTTTTGAAACCTTGATTAGGTCAGAATGCCATCCATGGGCCTAAAAGGTACTCTAGTACCAACCAAGATCCAGATCTGTCTAGCCTCAGCCTCAGTCCTTAGCAAAGGTTTTTAAGGCCTACAAGAGCTAACCTAAGGCTTATTGGACTTTGTGGTTAAAGCACCCGTGCTTGAGATAATTTTAGCCCTGGTTCAGTTCGCAGTGCGTTTTGTAGGAAAGAGAGGAAGAAGATTTATATGTTTGGAGAGTTTTCTCTCTCTTTTTCTTTTTAATTCTAGCTTAGGATTGGCTTCTCAACACGATCTGTATCAGATTCCTTATTCCCATCATCAATCCTCAAGGGTTCCTAGCAGTCGATGCTTCAAGATAGCACCACCCATGGTAACCCCCAGAACCCTGGCTTTTGAGATTTATGATAATCCCATCCATGGTGTTCCGTGGTCGAATTCAGACCCTGGCAATTGACACTTCAAGATAATGCCATCCATGAAATCTGAACCAGCAGAGTGCTTACATGCCACCAGTAGGATATGTAAATATCCTTAGAGACAAGCACCGAGGAGATGATATGTTGTTACACATCTTCAAGGGGAATTTCCCACCTCTCCGTGCTGGGAACTCGTCCAAATCAACTTGTGTTGATCGGCTGCTCCTACTCTAGGTGTCATTTTCAGAATTTTTGCAACGCTTCTGCGTGATTTTGATTTTTATGCTTACTGAACTAGGTTGTGTGTGAAGTTAGGGTGCTTAGGTTACTGAGTCCCGTAAACCAAAAGTTAGTTAATGAGGCCAAATACTCCCTAAGCCTTGGACCTAATACCTAAGCTTTTCATTTTCCTCAACCTCTTAAGGAATGTCTAGATCTTAATGGGTACTAAGAGTCTATCCAAGAATGCTTAAGGTTTGCGTTCTTACTAATCTTACTGTGCACTTTCCTTTTCTTTTCCTGAATGAGGTCTAGAACTTAGGTTAACTCCTTAATTTCTTACTAATGACTATCTCTTTTCTTTCATTTTGTGCTCCTTCTTTTGATCATTTTGTTCTTTTTCTCCTCCTCTTTTGTAGAGTCCACAAAATTTCTTTCCCCCTCTCATTCATCATTTTTTTTATGGTATTTTTGGCATATGTGAATTTTTTTGTTTAAACCTTTTCTTGTGAGTTTTGCACTTTCATGCCCCCCCATGCCTAAGATTTTCAATGTCCTCATTGTAACTTAGGAGGATTTTTATTTAACTTAGTTCATGTATTAA
The DNA here is from genome assembly GCA_037157565.1 of Thalassia testudinum. NCBI lineage: Eukaryota > Viridiplantae > Streptophyta > Magnoliopsida > Alismatales > Hydrocharitaceae > Thalassia > Thalassia testudinum. The sequence continues at coordinate 144,876,376 of JAZHRO010000036.1, forward strand.
GACAGATGTTTTGATGAGTGAATGGGTCGGGGTGACTGTTACGGAACAATTTCTAATCTCAGATGCAAGCACCTGAGGTGGAGTCGACTGTCCTAAAGGTTGAACCTTAAGTGCGAAAAAGGTGTCAGAAAAGGTTTCGGGTTTTTTCAAAAAGAAAGACGGGCTGCCTCCCGTTGAGCGCTGAGTTTTACGCCATCGGCTGGGCGCAATATGCTCAGGGAAAATGGAGGATAAATGATGATTCAGCCAAATCTGTAGAGGTTACATCAATGAACGGTTTGAGTCTCTGACCATTCACGATGAAAGGTTCAGAATCATGGCTAAGCGGACTGATTTCTACGGCTCCATTTCCAAAAACCTGTCGGACAAGGTATTGTTCGACCCACTTGGATCGCAGTTTCCCAGGGAAGAGTTTGAGTCAGGCATCAAAGAGTAGGACCTTCTGACCAGGATGAAAGATCTTTCTAGATATGTGCTTCTCATGGAAGGCTTTAACCCGCTCTTTGTAGATTCACGAATTCTCGTACGCATCAAGGCGTAACTCATCGATCTCTCTTATCTGAAGCTTTCTGTGGGTTCCAACCTTAGAAAGATCTAAATTACAGCTCCGTACTGCCCAATAGGCTTTGTGCTCCAGTTCGACGGGAAGGTGACATGCCTTCCCATACACCAGTCTAAAAGGAGACATGCCTAATTGGGTTTTGTGGGTGGTCTTATAAGCCCACAAAGCTTCCGGAAGTCGGGACAACCAGTCCTTCCTGTCAGGCTGAACAGTGACCTGCAGGATTTTCTTGATCTCTCGATTTGATAGCTCAGCTAGACCATTAGTCTGGGGGTGATAAGGAGTGGAGATTCGGTGAGACACCCCGTATTTGGTCATTAGTGACCTGAACTGAGCATTCGTAAAATCAGTACCCCCGTCAGAGATGATTGCACGAGGAATCCCGAACCATGAGAAGATATTGTGATGAATGAAGTTGATAACGATTTTATGATCACAAGTTCGGGTCGGTATGGCTTCGATCCATTTGGACACATAGTCCACAGCCAGCAGAATGTACTCGAAGCCATCCGAAACAGGAAAGGGGCCCATAAAATCAATCCCCCAAATATTGAAGATTTCACATACGAGAATCGATTGCAAAGGCATCATGTCGCGATGGCTCACGTTGCCCAAAGTTTGGCAATGACTGCATGCCTTGCAGTGATTGTATGCGTCCTTGAATAAAGTGGGCCAATAAAAGCCACACTGGAGGATTTTTGATGCGGTTTTATGCCTAGAGAAGTGGTCACCGCATGCCTGGTCATGGCAGAAAGAGAGAATATCATTGATTTCACCTTCCTGGACACATCGCCGGATGATTTGGTTGGCACCTATGCGGAAGAGGTACGGATCTTCCTAGATGTAGTACTTGGCATCAGAGCGCAATTTGTCTTTCTTGGCCTTCGGCCAATCAGACGGGATCTGATGAGATGCCAAGTAGTTTAATATATTAGTAAACCATGGAAGTTTAGTACCAATAGTCAGTAGGTGCTCATCAGGGAAATGCTCCGTGATGGGTCCAAAAGGGATGATGATCTCAGAAGGAAGGCGAGACAAATGGTCAGCTACCACGTTTTGTCTTCCCGCCTTGTCGCAAATCTCGAGGTCGATTTCTTGCAACAACAAGATCCATCGGATTAGTCGAGGCTTCGTGTCCTTCTTGGCAAGGAGATGCCTCACAGCTGTATGATCCGAGTAGATGATGACGTGGGAACCCAGGAGATAAGATCGAAATTTTTCAAGGGCAAATACTACAGCTAGCAGCTCTTTCTCCGTAACTGTATAGTTACGCTGAGCCTCGTCAAGTGTCTTGTTGGTGTAGTAGATGACCACGGGTTTCCCGTCAACTTTCTGCCCCAGAACCACTCCTACAGCGAAATTAGATGCATCGCACATGATCTCAAAGGGTTGAGACCAATCAGGGGATTGTAGGATCGGGGCCTAGGTGACTCAGTCACGAAGGTTCTCAAAGGCTTGAGTGCATTCTTTAGAGATCTCAAAGGGTACATCCTTAGAGAGAAGAGTAGTCAGGGGGCACGCGATTTTCGAAAAATCAGGAATGAAACAACGGTAAAAATCGACATGCCCTAGAAAAGAATGGATGTCCCTGATCGAGCTAGGCATAGGAAGTCGAGAAATTAGATCAACCTTGGCTCGATCCACTTGGATGCCTTTCTCAAAAATTAGATGTCTTAGGACGATCCCCTCAGGCACCATAAAATGGCTCTTATCCCAGGAAAGAACCAAATTAACATCGATGCAACACCTGAGTATATGAACCAAGTGCTGGAGGCAATCATCAAATGATGCCCCAAAAACTGAGAAGCCATCCATGAAGACTTCCAGATAATCACCTACCATATCAGAGAATATGGCAAGCATGCACCGCTAAAAAGTCGCGGGTGCATTGCAGAGATCGAAAGGCATCCTTCGGAATGCGTACGTCCCGAAGGGGCAGGTGAACATGGTCTTCTCTTGGTCCTCAGGATGAATAGCCACTTGGTTATAACCGGAGTACCCATCAAGAAAGCAGAAGAATCGATTTCCCGCTAATTTCTCGAGAATCTGATCAATGAAAGGTAGTGGGAAATGATCCTTCTTCATGGAGGAATTGAGTTTTCGGTAATCTATGCAGACTTTCCACAAGTTGGCTATTTGGGTAGGTATGATTTCTCCGATTTCAGTCGTAATGGTGATGAGCCCTGCCTTGTTAGGCACGACCTGAATTGGGCTCACCCAACGACTGTCGGAGATCAGGTAGATGATCCCTGCATCTAACCACTTAATGATCTCCTTTTTCATGACCTCCTGCAGATTGGGATTCAAACATCTCTGCATCTCACAAGAAGGGCATGCACCCTCTTCAGAATAAATACGGTGTGTGTAATAAGAGGGACTTAATCCAATCAGGTCATTGAGAGTCCAACCAATGGCTCTGCGATGTTGCTGGAGAACAACAATCAGACGGGATTCCTGATCAGGAGTAAGCTTGGAATTTATAATCACAGGAAAAGTCTGATTAGAACCCAAAAAGATGTATTTCAAATGATCGGGAAGGGGTTTTAGTTCAAGGATGGGGTTATCAGCAGCAACGGGTGGTTCAGGGTAAGTGTGAGGTTCAAGGATAGGAGTTATAGGTTTGTCTAAATTAGGGTTTGTCTCCTTTAATTGCGGTTCAAGATCTTTCTGTGGTTGATGAGGCATAATCAGGTTATTCGCAAATTATTTTTCATCAACCAAAACTCTAATATCACATATTTGTTCAATGACACCGCAATTGATTCCTTGTTGGGCCTTAAAGATATCAATTTTGAGAGTCTAATTCCAAAATTTTAGTTCTATTTGGCCCTCCTCACAACTGATGTTTGCTCTAGCAGTGGCCAGGAAAGGTCTCCCTAGAATGATTGGTGTATCCCTAGGGTTTTCAGGTGCGTCCATGTCTAAGACTATGAAGTCTACAGGGAAATAGAAATCCTGCACTCTTACAATAACATCCTCATGAATCCCTTTAGGTGACTTAATAGATCGATCTGCTAGTTGGAGTGTCACCTCAGTCAGTTTTAGCTCAGATTCTTCTAGGTGGTTAAGTAAGGATGTGGGTATCAGATTTATGGAAGCACCCAAGTCTAACAATGCTCTGTCGAACTGGGTTTCACCTATTTTGCATGAAATCGAGGGAGTACCGAGATCTTTTTCCTCGGGTGGGAGTCTGCTCAGGATTACAGAGCTGGCTTGCTCTGACAGTACAATTTGACTCCCACTTTTGGTTCGTGGCTTACACTGAGGTGTACATACATTCTTCAAGAATCGTACGTAAGCCGGTACGTGACGAATCTCATCCATCAAGGGGATGTTTATTTGGACCTACTCAAAGAGCTTGACCAAGTCCTCCTCAGGTGCCACAGGTTTGGTTGTCTTCTTACCCTTGGTCAAGGCCTCGGGAAATGGAACCTTGGTTGGTTCTTCTAGGATAGGTCTAGGTCTTTGGTCTGGGACTGGGATAGGAATGTCCTGGATTACTGTCCTAGGGTTTGGATCACTACCAGGCTTGGATTGGTCTGGATAAGGTGGATCTTGGGTCTCCTTACCACTGTGGGTGGTCACAGAATTCAGTCCTGCCTGGTTCTAGTTAGGGTTTGATAGGATGGGTTGCTGCTGATAACTCGTATAAGAAGTTGAAGCCTCCATCCCATCAAGTGAAGGAACAGAGGGGGCCTGATAAATTATGTGTGCTTGGCCCGAGTTTGGGTTCATAACGCGCCGCTGGGTCAGCATGTTATTAGGGTTAGGAAGAGGTTGAGAAGAAAGTGTGCCTGGTTGGAGAGAATTTGCCAACTGGGCCAGTTGGTTTCGAACCTCTGTGATTTCGTCCTTGTGTTGCTTCTGAATAGCCGCATTCGTTCTCTAAATGTCAGCCAGAGTCTGAAGGATGAGGGACATTTGGTCTTGGTTTGGCCCTGATGGATAAGTAGGGTTGGGCCGAGGCTGAGGCGGCTGGTAAGGACGAGGTGGTTGTGGACGGGGCTGAAAGGGTGGTCTTTAAGTTTGGGAATTTCCCGCCCACTGGAAGTTGGGATGGTTTCGCCATCCAGGATTGTAGGTATTGGAAAATGGGTCATTCTGGATGGTGTTGAGGTCCTCGTAGGTTTGAGGAACCTCCGAAGAGTCAGAGAATGGGGGAGTGGAATTCCCCTGGCTAGTATAGAAAGGGTCGGAGAGTCCTCCGATCCGAGAATCAGATGGGGGTGGATACGGTTCCATCCCAGGAGAAGGTCGGTGGAGAATGTTTTACACAGTCTCCCATGTGGAAGGAGGCTATGCAAAGGAATTATGCGCAGAGGTGGCTTGATGCAAGTGCTGAGTCAGATCATCCACCTTCTTCTCGATAATAGAGACCTTGTCCAATTGACTGGCCATCAATTCCAGGTCGACTGATGCAGACAGGCCCTGCGTCTCATGTGCTCCCCTAAGGTTTGTCGATGCGTGGGTATTCGTCCTGTCGAATAATCCCATGGAGTCATTATTGATGGAGTTCTTGCACATATTTTCGAGAATCTCCAACATGGTGTCCTCATGCTGACCCATGATATTCCCTCTGCAAGTTGCATTGACGAAAAGCCTAATATCTTCACGGAGTCCCTGGTAAAAAGACTGGACTTGTTCCCATTTAGGAACTCTGTGATGGGGGCACTTCCTCATGAGATCCTGAAAGCGATCCCATGCCTCATGGAGAGGTTCTCCTGTTTGTTGTGTGAAGTGGGTAATCTGATGGCGCAAGGCATTGGTCCGACCAACGGGAAAGAACTTCTTCAAGAACTCAGACTGAAGTTCTTCCCAATTGTTGATCGGCCGGGTCTGTGTTTGGTACCAATGGGCGGCCTTGTCCATAAGGGAGAAGGAGAACATTTTCATGAGGAGAATATCCCGATTTTGTGCATCTGACCCAAAAGTCTGGGCCAGATGCTTTAGCTGTTTAATGTGCTGGAAGGGGTCTTCAGAATTAAGCCCATGAAATTTAGGTATGGCATGAATCATGTTGGGCTTTAGTTCAGAATCAGGTCCTCCAGTCGGGATTCTGACTCGAGGCTCAATAGCCACCGTAGCGGGATTATAATGATCTCGCATCATGGGACGCTGTGGTGGGTGCATGAAGTTCTGGAAGAGGTCATTGAGTTGCTGGAGCTGGTGCTCCAGATTTTTCTCTTCTTCAACTAGCTGAGCCATTGTCGAAGAAGAAGGTGAGTTGGGTTCGGAGTCCAAGGAGAGGTCTATGTGAAGTGTTGGTTGCACAAACAAGGGCACAGAGGCTCGGCCTCGAGGAGAATGAATTTCTAAAGGAGGTTTCAAGGAACTCCTACCAAACATACACTAATGGAGAGGATGAGTTTAGCAGGTGCTGGACCCAATCAAGACACCCAGAATGCTGGGTGACTATAGAGGTTCGGGACAGATGGACCCCTTGATCAAAAGATCGTCCACCTGAGAATTACCTGGGTAGCCAGAGAGGGTGAGTCCCGTGAAGACCCCTACACGGTAGAGCGCCCCCACGGGTTACAGGGTTTCCCCCACCCGACCTCTCTTGTCACTGAGATTCCAGGTAGACCAGAATGGGGACCTTGACCTCTTAAGTCTACCACTTTTAGTTAGGATCAAGGTGCTTAGGTTTTCACTTGAACTTTAGCCTTTTGAGTGCAAAGAGTGACCTAAGTTAAAGGTTGGTTGACCCAAGGGGTCAACTTCACCTACTAGTTCCTTTGAGAGCTTATTAGGCCTTTGTCTTTTAGGGTTCAAGTGTTTTTAAGAGCCAAATTTCTTAGGGTTTTCTCTAAATAGGTGCTTGCAAACAATGGCTTGGGCACACTTCTTTTTGGGAATTCTCAATTCTTGCTTTAGAAAGTGTGTCTCTAAAACCCTAATTTTGAATCTTATATTGGCTCTACACGGTCTAGTTAGCTTCCTTTAGATTGGGTAATTAGGGCTCAAGCAAGAAGGGGTTAGCCCTAAATACCCTTAATGGATGTATAGATATACTGTGTTGAAATTGAAAACAGGCAGCTTTGATGATTTACTAAGTATGGAAGATAGGTTATGTCTAAATTGCTTTTTCTTTCTTTTTCTTCCTCTTTAGAATTTATGGGTTAAAATGAGAGGATAGAAAATTACCTGTCCTAGGTGTGGTTGTTGTGCGGCTGCTTGTTGTCTTCTTAATTTCCTGTGCCCGCACAACAAAAGAGAAGAGATTAATAGAAAGGAAAAAATTATGAATTAATAGCTTCTAGAATAGCCGTTGCTCCCCGGCAACGGCGCCAAAAACTGGTGCCGACCTTTGTCGCTATGGTAATTACAGTCGTTGTGGTATATGACAAGATAGTTACCAGTTTAATACAATTTATTACTCGTAATGACAAGTTTCCCGAGGTTGAACTCAGGGAGCAAACTATAATTCTAGAAGCCTATAAATTCACAATATAAGGTTTTACAAAAATTAAGAGAGAGAGAGAGAGAGAAAAAGAGTGATTGGCTTCTTCTCTTTCTTCAGCCGACCCTCTTCTTTCTTCTTTTCTTCTTCTCTGCTTCTGTGGTTCCTCTTTCTCCTTTCTTCCTCTCTGATTTTCTTCTCTTTTTTCTTCTTTCTTCTTTGCTTTCTTCTGCTCTAGCTGCTGACCTTCCATCATCGGACTCGGTGCTCAGACGGCCTAACTGTGCATTTGCTACAGTGCGGCTCTTCTTCTTTTCCTTCAGCTCCTCTCCTTCCTTTCTTCTTCAGCAGCTACTCAGTGCGACTAAGTCTTCAGCCACTCCTCCTCCACCTGCTTCTTCCTTCTTTTTCCTTCTTCCCTGCACACACACACAATTATCAGTGCAAAACCTACCCCTTCCCCGCATCTCTCTCTATCTCTATTTCTCTCTCAAAGGTTCGCTCCCAGAGCATTCGCAGGTATACGGGTCGGGTAACGCGCCCGGGACCAGGCCCACCGGCATGCGGTGGTGGGCGAGGAGTGCTTGGTCGGGTAGTTGGGTTTGGGTTCGGCCCAGGCCCGCGGGGCGTGAGCACGGGCGAGGGCGGGTGCGAGCGCGTGGCACATTGCGTGCGTGGGTGAGGGACCTGACCCTTGTGTATCGAAGGCGAATAGCCAATATCAGAAAATCAATTTAGGTGTGGGTGTGAGGCCACACACTTACGAGGTGGGTAGTCCCACCTCTGCTCCGCGTGCCCGCAGGCGAGAAGGCACTGGCAATTAGGGCAGCAGCGCAGGCTTGCAACCCCAATTGCGAACCTGGGCGCATTCGCGGAAGCACCCCGCGTTGCCGGGAGCTCACGCCTGGGCTGGAGGAGTCCTGGAGCTGCCTGCAAAGAAGCTACAGCAGCTCGTCAATGGCGGCGAGGAGGTAGAGACCTAAAATCACAAAGACAGCCTCACGGCCACATCAGACAATGTAGGGAGCCTCGTCGGAGTGTGGCGAAGGCAGTGTGAGGGTCGGCGAGGTGCAAGAGCGCCTGTGTTCGTTTGCCTAGGGCAGACAGTGTGTGCGGAAGTGGGTGTGTTCGAGGGGTGGTAAGGAGGTGAAGGGTGATGAATGGAGTAGGGGAAACGCTTGAGTGGAGTGAGGGGGAGCTTCTGGGCTTGTCGGCGAGGGGTGAAATGGCCTGTGAAGGTGGAGCAACCTCGCCGGAGATGGCGGCCGGAGGTGAAGCAGATGGGGGTGGTAGTGGCGGTCGAGGGGTCTAAAATGCTAATTGAATGAGGGAAAAGTGAAAGGAGAGTAAGGGGAAGATTCCTACCTACTTAGTCGATGAAGTGGGAGAGGAAGACGTTCAGTTCATGCCTACCGGAGCTGGGGACGAAGGTGCCCATGAGGGGGTTATCGGCGACGAGGAGGAGATCTGAGGGCGCCAGCTGGTGCGGCCCGGCGTGGGAAGACGGGGCAGAGTAGGCTCTACTGCAGGTATGGCAGCAAAGCGATGAAGAGGAGGAAGAAGGATCACCGGAAGCTAGGGCACTCTGACCAGAGAGGGGAGAGACGAAACCGAGGGTTTTTCTCCGCTAGAAGTAGCTTGAAGGAGATGGCAGACCCTACCGCTCCTTATAAAGGCACTGGCGAGGAGAGGAGATCGAGGAGGCGACGTGCCGTGCTCGCCAGAGATGGTCGAAAACGGACACCCATGCCTTTTGTGTATTCACAACAGAGGCATGGGTGGCTGCAGGGGTCATGGGAGGGTCCCTGCGACAGAGGACGACGTAGGAAACCTCCCGTTCGTTCCTGAGAATGGGCGCCATGCCCTTCGCGGCGCCATCCTCCGTGCAAGGTCGCCGGAGGTATGGCATTGCTCAGAAATGGCAGGGAGGACCGTTCTGCAAAGAACGATGAGAAAGATAGGGGGCCATTTGCAAGGATTTCAAAAGATAAGGGTCAAAAAGTAATTTAAGAGGGCCAATTTGTAAAGTTGGTCAAGATGGTCTTTTCTTAGGCCCAAATTTTTATACCAGCCTAATTTGAACCTAAGAATTTTAATGGTGAAATTTGATTTTAGCTTGGACCTTGTTTGACCGATTAATTTGCATAAAAATTAAAATTAGGTCATAAATTGGGCATGGTTCTCATTTTAGGTCAAAATAGGTTGCAAAGGCCAAATTGAAGGTTCTAAACCCTCGAGAATATTTTTCCATGAATTTTAGAGGGTTTAGTTGATTTTTATCCTACCTCAAACCTCGTGAGTTAAAGTGAATTTGTTTTAGGGTTATAGAATGTCATTTAATTCCTAGAAGTTGCTATAACCCTTTTCAGATCAGATCATCCCACTTCCCTCCTTATTAAGCTCATTTGACCTGTGTTTAGACCCTTAATTACCTTGTTTGCGCACTGCATTGGTAAAATTACAGTTTTACCACTTATGATTTGTCTTATTCTTTAACTCAGAATTCTCTGGGTTAAGCCTCTCTTTAGGTTTTGTAGGAGCTTCTTCATACTTATTTAGATTAAATTGTGCTAGTTAGGGTTCATGATGAGGTTCTCATCACCACCCCCCCATGCCAAACGATGCTATGTCCTCATATGCATGTAGGGTAAGGTAGAGGAAGGATGAAAGATCGGGTAAGAAGAGCTGAGGTGCAGGGTATACAGCGGGGTGGTAGGGTGGGCGTGTTGAATGTGATTTTTCGCGAATCGCTACGCTTACGAGATTGGCTTTGGAAAACCTGTCGTTGTAGTTCGAAAGCGAAGAATTCGTGTTCAACAAATAAAATTTATACCGAAAATAATTTCGGGTCGAACACAGGGAGGCTACGTTGATCTATATTCGCAATTATATATTTTTTAGAATTTTTTTATAAGTAAGGCGATATAATTACAATGGCGCTATCAAACTAAGAGAGACAGAGAGAGAGAACATTCATTCAATATTTCAACTGTTTATAAAAGTTACACTAGAAAGTGGAAAATCAATTACACTATAAAGCAAGAAAATTCTACACTAGAAAAGCTGTAAATAAGAATGGGAGAGAGAAGTTATCCTCCTCGACGATTGCTTGGAGGACGAGCCGGATGGGACGATGCCTGGATGAAGGAGAATGAAGCAGGACGAAGGAGGACGAAGCAGAAGAACGGGAACGGAGCAGCACGCCGTCGTTGTCGCGGGATTCACTTCCGAAGGGGAACGAAAATTGGACTTTATCTCACAAGAAACATCCCAGGTGTGGGACAAGCTTCTTTTGAGCTTTGGAGGGGTAGAGAGGAGAAAGAAGGGATGAGAATTTCATATGGAGGGGGTCTCCTTTTATAGTTGCAAGGAGTGGGGGCAAAATGGACATTACAACTTCAAAACAATAAATAAGGGGTCTTTAGTGACGGATAAATCCGTCACTAAAGCCCCAACGTGGGCATAGTGGCCGGATCGCGCGCGCCTCCTCGCCTGCTCGCGCGCTCAACGGCCATGCACGTTCGCCGCTTTTAAGCCATCCGATCGCGAGATCGGACGGCTTAAATCGCGTCCGCGCCCACTGCGTAGCGCACCCCCCGCGCGTTTGATTGCGCGTTCGATCGCGCGTCCAATCGCGCGTCGACGCTATCAGGCGCGCGCAGCCGTTGGATCTCCATCTGACGCTCGTCCTCGCCCGCTCGCCCGCACCTTCCACCCCCTCACCGCGGCTCGAACCCGCGACCTCTGCTTCGCCCGCGGCTACGTCGCCGCTGCGCTACGCAGACGAAATGGTCGCGCGGACGCTTTTAAGCGCGAGCGACCACAGCCGTTGGATCTCCATCTGACGGCGGAGAGCGATCGGGCGGGGGCCTTCACAAAATGCAAGCGGCCGTTTGGCCGACTGAGATGGCGCCACGTGGCACCATCTTGGCCGTCCATCTTCTGGAAGTTGTAGATGGTGCCATGGATGTCGGATTGACCCGATTTTTGTGTCGTTGGGCTGCGATCGTCGATCCGAATTCATCTGTGCGGTCAGATTTGTCATCTGAAGTGTGGATTTACACCATCCTAGCCCTTGATCTTCTAGGGTTCCCAGGTCACTATCTGATGCTACGGATGCCTGATTAGGGAAATCTTGGAGTCGTTGAACTCCAATAGTCGCCCTAATCACATCCATACGGTTGGATCTTTGATCCGAGGCCCTGATAAAATATTTGCCCTGTCCAAGCACATAAAAGGAGACAATTAACCTCCATTTTATTCAAAGTATTCTAAATGCAAGATGATGCATGTAATGCAATATTTACATCATGAAATGCAATCCTATGCTTAAGAACATGCATAAATAGACATCTTAAGTAGCGTAAATGTGTTTACATCATACCCCCATATCTATCTTTTGCTAGTCCCTAGCAAAAACTATATGCTATTTATAAAAGAATTAGGTTAGGTTATTTGGACTTGAGTTATTTTTCAATCATTAAGAAATTGTCTACTTAGGAACTGAACTTTGAAAGACACAACAGTGCCCGTGTATCAGCCAAAATGCAGACCGCTTCAAGCCCTCGCCTTATGAAAAGAAAATTTTCTTTTTCTCTTTTTTTCTTTTCTAATTTTTTTTTTGGATTTTCAAATTTTCGAGTTTAAGAGTGGCTTTCTACGACCATTCAACTCACCCAAAATTTGATGAGAACCCTAAGCTTTAAGCATCTTATTGTGATTGTGATAGACTCATTAACCGGCAGTTAGAACAGACTTCGGATTTCTATGCCTCTAGGTGACCTAACCAGAATTCTACCTAAAAGTGTATCTTTACAACCGGTAGCTTTCTCCCTTTTTTTTTTTTTTACGGGGTCAACACAAGGGTGAATCCAGTGTATATCTCCCCGGTTTATTCTACTTCTCCGCTTCTTCCTAAGTGTTTTGGGAATTTTTGGTGCATTTCTGAGCTGGGTTCTGGACAACCGGTCGATGAGCTGTTACCACCGACAACTTGCCAGCCATACTCGTGCGGCGAAGTGTGGCTTATTTCTTTTTGTTCTTTTCTCCCTTTTTTTTTTTTTAAGTAGGTGGCTTCCGTAGTCTAAGATTTACCTAAAGGCAGCAAACTAAGAAAGGTCCAGTGACTGGGCTCTGGACAACCTACCTATGGGCTGTTACCCATGATAACTTACCAGCCATATCACCCTAGAAGGTTCATTAGCTACCCAATTTCCGTTAGAATCACCGAACAACGAGTCAGTGCAAAGAAAGTGTGTAGATGCTTAAAACTCAAAATTCCCTCAAATCAGAGGGCGGGTTGATAAGTCGTGTACTTATCACCCAAACTTATTTCTTCCGATTATAATAGAATTAAGATGGCGAGGACTCAAAAATAAATCCACATTTTAGTGGATACTCAGGCTAATTAAGTCCAAAGACCTGAGGGGTCTTTGTGTTCAGATCCTAATGTAAAATTTCTTAGGATTGAAAAGTCCTAATGTCCAACTAATTCTTCCTAATTTTTTTTTTATAAGAAGAGAAACAATTTACATGGATTTCACAAGGCTGACCAAATAATTCAAGAATGAATCCAGCCCCCCATGCTTACCTGATGCAATGTCATTGAAAAAGAGACATGAAAGAAAGGGTAGAATATGAAAGATGTCACCTGGATATGAAGCTCGTATCAGCCTTGTGTCATATGTACAATTGCTGAGTTTAATGCCGTCAGCTAGGCGAAGTCTAGCCAAAGAAGTCACAGAATGGCTAGAGCAACAGAGTCTGAGACGGGTTCTGGAAGATTACGGTCAACAATAGGCTTTAAACGTTGACCGTTGACTTTAAAGGTGTTACCCATCTTTGGGTCAGAAATCTGAACGGCACCATTAGGAAAAATCTGATCAATTATGAATGGGCCATTCCATTTAGATCTAAGTTTACCAAGAAAGAGCTTAAGTTTAGAATCAAATAACCAGACCTTCTGGTTGGCTCAAAGCTCTTGCGGGAAATCAATTGATCATGTAGAGCTTTGGTCCGAGCCTTGTAGATCTTGGCATTCTCATAAGCATCATTTCTAAGCTCCTCCAACTCAGATAGTTGGAGTTTCCTAGTCTTTCCAGCTAGATTCAGATCTAAATTACATTGTTTGATTGCCCAGAATGCCCTGTGTTCAATCTCTACGGGTAGATGGCACGCCTTTCCATACACAAAACGGAATGGAAACATGCCGATGGGCATTTTATACGCCGTACGGTAGGCCCAAAGAGCGTCATCAAGCTTTTGAGTCCAATCCTTACGATCAGGCCTAACCATTTTTTGCAGAATGTTCTTGATCTCTCGATTGGAGATCTCGGCTTGTCCATTCGTTTGGGGATGGTAAGGTGTGGAAATTCGATGATTAACCCTGTATTTGGCCAATAAATTTCGGAATTGGGCATTAGTAAAATGAGTGCCACCATCACTGATGATAGCCCTCGGAATCCCGAACCTACTGAAGATATTTTTCTTGACAAAATTGATGACCACCTTGTGGTCATTGGTTCAGGTGGGAATTGCCTCAATCCATTTGGACACATAATCAACAACAACTAGAATGTACTGATGTCCAAATGAAGGGTCCCATGAAATCGATGCCCCAAACATCGAAAATTTCTACAGGAAGAATATGGTTTAGGGGCATCATGTCTCTCTTAGTTATGTTCCCGAGTGACTGACATCGAGAACATGACCTTGAGAAGTCTTGGGCATCCTTGAATAAAGATGGCCAATAGAAGCCAGATTGTAAGATTTTTGCAGCCGTCTTTCTTCCGGAGAAATGTCCACCACACCCAGATGCATGGCAGAACTCGAGTATACTGTTGAATTCATTCTCCGGTATGCATCGGCGAATAATCTGATCAGAGCCGATGCGATACAGTTCAGGGTCTTCCCAAAAGTAGTATTTGGCCGCAGATTTGAGTCTATCTCGTTGTTGCTTGGTCCAATCCTGGGGGATTTGACCAACGGCCAAATAGTTAACAATGTCAGCAAACCATGGGGAGTGGACACCTAAAACTGTAAGAATGGTTTCGTCCAGAAAAGTGTCAGCAATCGGAATATCCGGACAAGAAGAATCACCTAGGAGTCTCGACAAATGATCCGCTACCACATTTTGTACCCCGGCTTTATCCTTGATTTCAAGATCAAATTCTTGAAGAAGAAGAATCCAACGAATAAGCTAAGGTTTAGCATCCTTTTTAGCCAAGAGATGTCTCAAGGCCGAGTGATCGGTATAAACAATAACATGAGACCCCAAGAGATAAGCCCTGAATTTTTCCAAAGCAAATACTACAGCTAGTAATTCCTTTTCAGTAACAATATAATTCCTCTGGGCTTCATCTAGAGTTTTACTAGCGTAGTAAATGACAGAGGGCTTTCAGTCAATTTTCTGACCCAGGACAGCCCCGACTGCGTAATCAGAAGCGTCGGTCATGATCTCAAATGGGGCTGTCCAAATTGGTGGTTGCAAAATTGGAGCACAGGTGACTGTGTCATTTTCAGAAAATCAAATGCCTTTCGGCATGATTCGTCAAAAACAAACGGCGTTTCTTTGGCAAGAAGATTGCTCAAAGGATGAGCAACCTTCGAGAAATCCTTGATGAATCTTCGATAAAATTCCACATGGCCAAGAAATGATCTGATTTGTTTAACAGATGTGGGATGAGGAAGTTTAGCGATAGCATCAACCTTAGCTTTGTCCACTTCAATTCCCCGTTCAGAGATTACATGACCCAAAACGATGCCTTCTTGGGTCATGAAGTGACTCTTTTCCCAGCTAAGGACCAGTCGTGTCTTGATACATCGCTTAAGAATCATTTCTAAATTAGCCAAACAAGAGTCAAATGATTCTCCGAAAATAGAGAAATCATCCATGAAGACTTCCATATACTCTCCCACCATGTCGGAAAATATGACTAGCATACACCTTTGAAAAGTTGCAGGTGCATTGCATAACCCAAAAGACATCCTACGAAAAGCAAAGGTTCCGTAGGGACAGGTGAAAGTAGTTTTTTCCTAATCCTCGGGATGGATAGGAACTTGATTATATCCCGAGTAACCATCAAGAAAATAGAAGTACTTCTGCCCAGCTAATTTTTCCAAGATTTGATCAATGAAGGGCAGGGGAAAATGATCCTTTTTAGTGGCTGTGTTCAACTTCTTGTAATCAATACAAACTCTCCAAGAGGAAGCCGAACGAGTTGTAACAGATTCACCTCTCTCATTGGTCACAACAGTAATCCCGGCTTTCTTTGGAACAATCTGAACGGGACTTACCCAGGGACTGTCAGAGATTGGATAAATAATTCCTGCATCGAGCCACTTGATGATTTCCTTTTTGACCACTTCTCGCATATTTGGATTTAATCTCCTCTGCATCTGGCGAGAAGGGCGGGATCCATCTTCCAAAAATATTCTATGATTACAGTAAGATGGCTCGATCCCCCTGAGGTCATGAATGGTCCAACCAATTGCCTCCTTATGTTCCTTTAGGACCTTAATCAATTTAATCTCTGGCTCCTTTGTCAATTCAGCACTAATAATCACAGGGAGCATATTCTGCGGTCCTAAAAATTGATATTTTAAATTCTCAGGCAATGGTTTCAATTCAAGCTGGGGTGGGGTAATGATTGATGGTAGGGTAGATGCTGAAGATTCAACAAGAGGAAGAGGTTTTGAGTGAACAAAATTAGTAACCTCTTCCGAAGATGTCAGGTCAGAGGGTTGTGGGTCAAATTCATCAACTAAAGAGGAACTTTCAATTGAAGAAACTGTCAAACAAGTTTCAATATTAACATTATCCTCATCAAGTTCCTCAATAAATCCACAATCCTCAAATTTGTTTATCGCCTTAAAAATATCCAATTTCATTCGTTGGTCCCCAAAGGCGATTTCCATGCTACTGCTTTCACAATTAATGTTGGCCTTTGCGGTAGCCAGGAACGGACGCCCCAGAATGATGGGCGTGTTCCTCAGATTATCTGGTACATCCATGTCAAGGACAAGGAAATCTATAGGAAAATAGAAATCCTTGACCTTAACTATAACATCTTCAATAACGCCTCGCGGGTTTGTGACCGAACGGTCCGCTAACTGTAGCGTTACTGAAGTTGGCCGAAGTTCACCTAACCCAAACTTCTCGTAGAGAGAAGTTGGAATTAGGTTAATGGATGCACCGAGATCCAAAAGTGCTCTATCAAATGTGTAATCTCCGACAATGCAAGAAATCAAAGGAGCACCAGGATCTCTCTTTTTCTGAGGGAGGTAGTGCAGGACAACAGAGCTAGCCTGCTCGGAGAGTATCACCTTCCTTGGAACAGATTCTCTTGACTTACGCTTTTGTGTACATAATTCCTTTAAAAATTTTGCGTAAGCCAGTATGTGCTTGATAGCATCAAGGAGCGGAATATTGATCTCAACATTCTTAAATAAATTCAAAAGCTCCTCATTGCTATCAACAGACTTCTTCTTCTTTGCTTTGGCTAAGGCTTCAGGAAAAGGAACATGAGTCAGATCTTTGGAATCAGGTTCCTGAGCCTTGATTTCTCCTCTAGAATTCTCCTCTCTCTCCTCAGGTTCTTCAGGATTCAAAAGATCAGAATAGTGTGGTTGTGGATCCTGAGTCTTCTTACCACTCCTCAAAGTGACAGAATTTGCAGAAGTGTAAGAATTTGGGTCTTGGGGAGGGTTAGGAAAGATTGGAGGGGCTTGATTGACCATGAATTGTTGATTAGCAGAAGAAGAAGATGAGGAACCATGCTCAACCACCTAAGCATGTGCGTGCGTGTCCCTCTGATTTCCGTACCCTTGGGCTTGATTGCTCGAATTTATAATGTTTCGCGGGTTGGGTACGGGTTGGGATGGTAGAGATCCGGGTTGACGAGAGTTAGCAATGAGCCCGGATTGCAAGTCGTCCAGCAAGTTTTTCATTTGCTACATAAGCTGGAGCATAGATCCTTGCATCTTTACCATTTGACGGTTCAAATCAGCCTGCCCTGCGGGTTGACGGGCATTCCAAGTTGGCTGATTGACCTGATTCGGAGGCAACTGAGTATATACTTGACCCTGACCCATTGGACGTTGCGGAGCATAGTTGCTGGGTCGGAATTGGGTCTGTTGCCCCAGATTTTTCCAAGAGAAGTTAGGGTGGTTTCTCCAACCTGGATTATAGGCATTCGAGTAGGGGTTGGATCTAACATTCTCTTGTACAGCACAGACATCCTCATAGGGTGAGGATGGAGAGAAAGAAAGGGAAGGATCAGAAAAACTGGGATCAAAGGCCCCAGTTGGGAACCCATGGGGTTCCGAGAAATGCTGACTCATAGATTGAGTCGCATCGAGTTGATTCACGAACTCCCGTCCAGAAGGAGCTCGTGAGGAATGGAATCCTGAATTTTGGGATTGAGTGGATTGAGAGTTGTTCATAGAATTGCCAGCCATCCACTCTTCCATTCTTTTAGCAACCAAGTCCACCTTATCAAGTTTATTACAAATCAATTCCATATCAAATGAATGAGAGTCATGGACTTCATTGACATTTGATCTGGGTTGCTGGGACCGGTTAAAAGTATCCATGGAGTCATGATTAATTGAATTCTCACTCATTTCCTCAAATAAATCATGTGCACTATCTGCATCTTTATTGAGGAAATTGCCTCCGCAAGAAGCATCCACATGGTTTCTGAGTTGCTCATTCAACCCATGATAGAAGATCTGCACGAGTTGCCATTTCGGCACCTCGTGGTGTGGACACCTCCACAATAAGTCCTGGAATCGCTCCCAGGCCACATGAAACTGCTCCCCCGGCCGCTGGGAAAAAGTAGTGATTGCCCGTCTCAAAGCATTGGTACGACCAACTGGGAAGAATTTCTTCAGAAAGGCCGATTTCAACTCATTCCAAGTTGTAATTAGTCTTCCTATTGTCCTATACCAATGCGCGGCTTTATCCCTAAGAGAGTGGGGGAAGAGCCTCGTGATCATTTGCTCCTCGTTAACGTTTCGAGCCTTGGTGGTCTGGACCAAAGTGGTCAAATCCTCCAAGTGCTGAAACGGATCTTCGGAGCCAAGCCCATGATAATGTTTAATCAGGCTTAACACCTGGGGCTTGATTTCTACGTCACTGGCTGGAATCTGGACGCCGAGACGTTCCCCGTAATTCGAAGGATCATAAAAATCCTTCAAGGGCTGAGTGCCCTGCATTCTCTGGAACCATTATTGCATTCTCTGCATTTATTCCAGGTGCCTTCTAAATTCTTCCTGTGGATTTTCAAGCAGAGGAGGCTGTTGTTCGGCCATGGGATCAAATTGACCAAAATCTAACTTGCACCTCCTAGAATGTTCTAATGGTCCTTCCAATCGGGGATTCAATGACCGTCTTCCCAGCATAAACTAGGAGAAGGTCGGAAGGACTGGGGATATGGACCCTGCAGCACAACAAAACAAGGCTGTCCTTAAGTGGGGTAGCCTAAGGATCTACTGACTCCCAAAACCAGCCTTAAGACTGTAAGTGATTTACTTTACTTGCGTCTGTTTAATCCAACCAGTTAGAAGGAGGGACTGGGGAGAAGGTTCTTCCTTTGGCTTTCGCCTCCGGTTCCTAGTGTACCCCCCAGCCGAGATCGTTTGACTCTACTCCCTTAGCTAGACATCAGATTAATCAGTACAAGTAGGTTAATAAAAAATAATCCCAGACTAGGCCCTGTAGAGCGAATCAAACCTTAAGGCCAACGTCTACTCAATTTTATTAAGGCTTGGGATTGTGGTGCTTATGGAATGTGATGGGCCCTTACAATGGGTTGTGCCCTTAATGATTGATTGAGATTTGTGTAAGTGCGTGCACAACTAAGGTTTTCAAGCAAGATTATTGATAATGCGTGAATTTTAATGTTCAAATCTTGCTTAAGTAACTTTTAGGGTTTCAAATTAGGTGAATTGCAATCAAGTTTCTAGGAAAACCAAGTTGTAAAACACAGGTGAAGATTATTTTCCTTTAAAATCAGAAAGAAAGTCGAGTGCCTGGAATATACCTAGATTGAAAACCCTAAGGAGGAGCTACTTGATGAGTTGGTTTAAAATAAAGTGGTGCGGCCCAAACAACTCAAACAATTGGCCACAAATGCACCACTAAGTTAGGCACTCAAAGATGATTAACCTAGAATGATTTCTACTCTGTTATGTGTTGCTTTGTGTGTACCGGTTCCACAGATCAGAACCCGGTTGAGTAGAAAACAAATCAAGTTGATCAAGTGCCTTGAATGTGGGTGTGTGTTGTGTGTTTGTTGAATATTACCCCACAAGATTATCTTTTTGTTATTTTTTTTTTTATGGATGAGGGTGGAATGAATGTGAGTGAAAATCCAAACAACCAAACTACTCCTAGGATTTATGCAAATACCTAGGTTAATTGGGATTTGGATTTAATGTGGCGAATGAAATCTATGGAGGGGGAAAGAATGGGGAAGCACTTACAGTTGTCTTCAACTGCACTTTACTCCAGTCTACCGCTTGTTGATTCCTTGATGGAGGTCTCTACAAAACAATAGACACAAGAGAAAGCTAGTTAGAAAACAAATAAAGTGCAAGAAATGCGAGAAAAGATCGGAAATTGTTGCCTCTCCGACAATGGCGCCAAAATGTTGAACGTGATTTTTCGCAAATCGCTATGCTTACGAGATTGGTTTTGGAAAACCTGTCGTTGTAGTTCGAAAGCGAAGAATTCGTGTTCAACAAATAAAAGTTATACCGAAAATAATTCCGGGTCGAACACAGGGAGGCTACGTTGATCTATATTCGCAATTATATATTTTTTTAGAATTTTTTTATAAGGCGATATAATTACAATGGCGATATCAAACTAAGAGAGAGAGAGAGAGAAAACATTCATTCAATATTTCAACTATTTATAAAAGTTACACTAGAAAGTGGAAAATCAATTACACTATAAAGCAGAAAAATTCTGCACTAGAAAAGCTGTAAATAAGAATGGGAGAGAGAAGTTATCCTCCTCGACGATTGCTTGGAGGACGAGCCGGACGGGACGACGCCTGGACAAAGGAGAATGAAGTAGGACGAAGGAGGACGAAGCAGAAGAATGGGAACGGAGCAGCACGCCGTCGTCGTCGTGGGATCCACTTCCGAAGGGGAACGAAAATTGGACTTTATCTCGCAAGAAGCATCCCAGGTGTGGGACAAGCTTTTTTTGAGCTTTGGAGGGGTAGAGAGGAGAAAGAAGGGATGAGAATTTCGTATGGAGGGGGTCTCCTTTTATAGTTGCAAGGAGTGGGGGCAAAATGGACATTACAACTTCAAAACAATAAATAAGGGGTCTTTAGTGACGGATAAATCCGTCACTAAAGCCCCAACGTGGGCGTAGTGGCCGGCTCGCGCGCTTCCTCGCCTGCTCGCGCGCTCAACGGCCACGCACGTTCTCCGCTTTTCAGCCGTCCGATCGCAAGATCGGACGGCTTAAATCGCGTCCGCACCCGCTACGTAGCGCGCCCCCCGCGCGTCTGATTGCGCGTTCGATCGCGCGTCCAATCGCGCGTCGACGCTATCGAGCGTGCGCAGCCGTTGGATCTCCATCTGACGCTCGTCTGCGCCCGCTCGCCCGTGCCTTCCACCCCCTCACCGCGGCTCGAACCCACGACCTCTGCTTCGCCCGCGGCTGCGTCGCCGCTACGCTACGCAGACGAAATGGTCGCGCGGATGCTTTTAAGCGCGAGCGACCACAGCCGTTGGATCTCCATCTGACGACAGATTACGATCGGGCGGGGGCCTTCACAAAATGCAAGCAGCCATTTGGGCGGCTGAGATGGCGCCACGTGGCTCCATCTTGGCCGTGCATCTTCTGGAAGTTGTAGATGGTGCCACGGATGTCGGATTGACTCGATTTTTGTGTCGTTGGGCTGCGATCGTTGATCCGAATTCATCAGTGCAGTTGGATTTGTCATCTGAAGTGTGGATTTATACCATCCTGGCCCTTGATCTTCTAGGGTTCCCGGGTCACTATCTGATGTTACGGATGCTTGATTAGGTCGATCTTGGAGTCGTTGAACTCCAATCGTCGCCCTGATCACATCCATACAGTTGGATCTTTGATCCGAGGCCCTGATAAAATATTTGCCCTGTCCAAGCACATAAAAGGAGACAATTAACCTCCATTTTATTCAAAGTATTCTAAATGCAAGATGATGCATGTAATGCAATATTTATATCATGAAATGTAATCCTATGCTTAAGAACATGTATAAATAGACATCTTAAGTAGTGTAAATGTGTTTACATCAGGGGGGTGGTGGGTGGTGAGGTGAAAAGTGAAGTGAGCGTGACCGTGGCGGAGTGTTGTTGGGGTGCCTCCCAACGAGCGCTGAATTTAACGTCCCCAGCTGGACTCAGAATGAGGCACGACATTAGTTACCCTCCAGCAGGGCAACAGTTTCTCCAATGGGGGCAGGTTCATGAGTAAGATAGGGTTTCAAACGCTGCCCATTGACCGTAAATTTATGCCCAGATTTGGGATCTTTAATCTCCACGGCCATGTTGGGAAATGGTCTCGAGACCAGGAAAGGACCAGTCCATTTGGACTTCAGTTTCCTAGGAAAAAATTTGAGCTGGACATTGTAGAGCCAAACTTGCTGAGATGGCTCAAATTCCTTCCGCCGAATATGGCTGTCGTGAAAAACCTTAGTGCGTTGCTTGAAAGTTAAGGCAGAATCATAGGCTTCACGACGAAGCTCTTCCAGCTCCTGGAGTTGGAGTTTCCTTTCTCGACCACACAGATATAGGTCGAGGTTACATTGGCGAACCACCCAATAAGCGCGGTGCTCCAACTCCACGGGCAAATGACAAGGCTTCCCGTACACGATTCTATAAGGAGACATACCAAGGGGAGCCTTGAAGGTGGTCCGATACGCCCAAAGTGCGTCAATGAGCTTGTCAGACCAGTCCTTACAGTCAAGCCGAACCGTTTTCTGGAGAATTTGCTTGATTTGCCGGTTTGACACCTCTGCCTGGCCATTCGTCTGAGGATGATACGGGGATGCGATACGATGGTGAACTCTGTATTTCCTCAGGAGTGCCCGAAAAGAAGCATGGGTAATGTGGCTTCCTCCATTCGAGATAATGGCTCGAGGGATCCCAAAGTGGGCAAAAATGTGGTCTTTGACAAATCGAGTGGATATAACATGGTCAGCACGGCACGTGGGAATAGCCTCGATCCATTTCGAAACATAATCAACAGCCACGAGGATAAATTCGAAGCCGTTGGAAGGAGAAAAGGGACCCATGAAATCAATTCCCCAAATGTCGAAGATTTCCGTAGCTAGGATGGGTTGCAAGATCATCATGTCACGACGTGACATTGACCCTAACGACTGGCACCTAGTGCAATGTTTAGCATAATTGTGTGCATCCTGGTGAAGGGAGGGCCAAAAGAAACCGCACTGCAGCACCTTGGCTGCAGTTTTCCTCCCAGGGAAATGGCCTCCGCAAGCCTGATCATGGCAGAAGGATAGCACACTAGGGAATTCACTGTCAGGAATACAGCGACGGATGATTTGATCAACACCTATTCGAAAAAGAAGTGGATTATCCCAGAAATAATACTTTTCTTCTGCCATGAGACGCTCGCGCTGGTTTTTAGGCCAGCCACGTGGAGGGATCCAGAAGCAAGGTAATTGGCAATGTCGGCATACCAAGGTCTACTTACCACACTAATTGCCAATAGGTGCTCATCGGAAAAAATCTCATTAATTGGCAGAGTAAGTCCAATATGGTCAGGGTCCAGTCTAGAAAGATGATCAGCCACAACATTCTGGCTCTGGCCTTATAGCAGATCTCAATGTCAAATTCCTAGAGCAGAAGGATCTAACGAATCAGTCTAGGCTTGGCATCCTTCTTGTGCATGAGATGGCAAATGGTCGTGTGATCAGTGAAAACAATAACATGTGAGCCCAGAAGGTAAGAGCGGAATTTCTCCAGCCCAATGACGACCGCCAGTAGTTCTTTCTCAGTGGTAGTATAATTACGCTGGGCCTCGTCCAACGTCTTACTGGCGTAGTACACCACGAAAGGGTTTCTATCGTGTCTTTGTCCCAGGATGGCTCCGACTGCAAGGTCGGAAGCGTCACACATGAGTTCAAAGTCAAGGGACCAATCAGGTGGCTGGAGAACAAGGGCCTTGGTGACAGCATTACGCAGCTGCGTGAATGCTCGTATGCAGTCGGGGCCCATATTGAAGGGTACGTCGGTTGATAGGAGATGAGTTAAAGGTCGAGAAATCTTGGAGAAATCTTTGATGAATCTCCTATAGAAACCGACGTGTCCTAGGAAGGAGCGGATTTGTTTAACAGAGCCAAGCACAGGTAAATCAGCAATTACATCAAGCTTAGCTCTGTCAACCTCGATACCCCTATCGGAGATGATATGTCCGAGAACAATTCCCTCGTATACCATAAAATGACTTTTTTCCCAGGAAAGCACGAGGTTTACATCGATACATCTCTTAAGGATACAGGTCAGGTTGGCAAGACAGTCATCAAAAGATGGTCCAAAGACCGAAAAGTCATCCATGAAAACCTTGAGAAAGTCACCCACCATGTCATGAAATATTGCCAGCATACATCTCTGGAAAGTTGCTAGCGCATTACAAAGTCCGAACGGCATCCTTCTAAATGCAGAGGTGCCGAAGGGGCAGGTAAAAGTGGTTTTCTCTTGGTCCCGAGGGTCAATTGCCACCTGGATATATCCTGAGAATCCATCCAGGAAACAGAAAATTTTATTTCCCGCTAACCTCTCTAGGATTTGGTCAATGAAAGGTAGCGGAAAGTGATCTTTCTTAGTTGCAGCATTGAGTTTCCTATAATCTACACACACTCTCCAAGATGTAGGAGTGCGTGTAGGGATGGATTCGCCCCTGTCATTGACATGGATGGTGAGTCCCGCCTTTTTGGGCACAACGTGAATCGGACTCACCCAGGGGCTATCGCTGATCGGGTAGATTATACCCGCATCCAGCCACTTAATAATTTCCTTTTTAACGACCTCCCACATGTTAGGGTTGAGACATTGCTGCATCTCGTGGGAAGGTTGAGCCTCCTCCTCCGTATATATACGGTGAGTGCAGTAGGAGGGGCTAATGCCAGTTAAGTCTGATAAGGACCATCCAATGGCTGCCTTGTGTTCCATAAGGACCTTTGTTAGTTTGCACTCTTGCTCCCTGGTCAATTTTGAACTGATGATTACAGGGAGTGTTTCATTTGGTCCCAGGAAAACATACTTAAGTGTACTAGGCAGCTCTTTCAGCTCGGGAGTGGATGGTGAAAGATCTGGCATTTCTTGGGACAAGAGTGTCCCAAGCGGATCAGAAAATAAGTCAGGAGGAAGAAGTTGGCCCTCAGATTGGCCAAGAAGAGGGGCTTCTTGGGTAGATGGATCCAAAAAAGAATAGCCTCAGTGAGTAGTATGTGGGCTCAAGGTCCCAGTGTGGAGTTGCAAATCCGCCTGATTTGGCGGGAAAGAAAGGGAAATCCGATCTTCAAGAGTGTGGACCGGCGGTGAGTAGCCCGGATATGACTTAGACCACGAGGTATGGGAAGTGGAGAAAACCTCGTTAGAAGTCTGGTCAGGAGAAGGTACGGGAATAGGGAGGGATGGGGGAACGTCACAATATGTGTTGGTCAGGCAATCGTCAGTGTTTAAAGGCAGTCCGCAGCAGTCAGAATAGGTCCCAATTAGTCCGATACATGCGCTAACGGCCATGTCCTCGTCAGACGTGTCATCCTCGATGTAATCGCAATCAAAATTCTTGGCTGCCTTGAAGATGTTAAGCTTGAGCTTTTCAGATCCAATGGCAATCTCAATACAGCCTGACTCGCAGTTGATATGGGCGCGGGCAGTGTCCAAGAAAGGTCGACCAAGGATGATCGAACAATCAGAAAGTGAGCTAGGAACTTCCATATCTAAAATAAGAAAGTCAACAGGAAAACAAAGAGTATTGACCCTAACCACCACGTCTTCCACCACACCCTTTGGAATTTTGACAGAACGATCTGCCAACTGTAACGTGACAAGGGTGGGTTTCATATTTCCCAAGGAAAATTTTTCGAGCATGATGGTTGGTATAAGATTGATGGAAGATCTTAGATCAAGCAGGGCACGGTTAAAATTGCAGCCTTGGATGCTATAGGAAATAAGCGGTGTGCTCGGATCTTTCTACTTTGGTGGTAGATTTGATAGTATAGCACAACTTGCATGAGGCGAGAGAACCATAGGTTCTTAGTTTTCTTTGACTATCGCCTAGGTGTTGTGTAGTCTTTGAAAAATCGGGCGACAGTAGGTATGTGGTTGATGGCCTCAAGCAGGGGTACCGTGATTTCAACATCCCTGAATAAATTACGCAGGTTATCAAAGGCCTGCGTATCCTTCTTCTTGCCTTTTGGCTCCCTCAGAGAGACTCAGGGAATGGGATTGACTCTGGCACCAATTTGGGTGTATCGTCCTCTCGCGAATGCGGTGCGCATCCCTAATGAGAGGGCAATGAAGATGACAGGCTAGGATCAGGTCGAGGCGGATCAACAGTCTGCTTACCGCTCCTCGTAGTGATCGCATTGGACGATGCGGGTCCAGTGGGATCATAAGGCGGAGGAGGGTTCGCAATAAGGACATAAGAGTGAGGTGCTACAGCGGGATTAGCCTGAAATCCCGGTGGAATGCTCGGAGCCTGCAGAATCTGGTGAACCTGCCCCTGAGAAGGTCGTACCTGTGGTTGAGGACCACGGGGTATGAAATTTCGCGGGTTGGGAACAAGTTGGGCTGGAAGAGTGCCCTGAGATCGAGTTGCCATGCGTAGTTGACTAATCTCAGCATTCTGCTACGCCAATTTTTGCTGAAGAGAGGTCATGTTCTCTTCATGGCGCTTTGACATTTCTGTCATCATTCACATCAATTTATCAAGAGGACTTGATGCATATTCTGTTTGCAGTACGCAAGGACCCGATGGCGAATTCGCCATAGGATTAGACTGGGCCCTTGGGATGATGGGTGCGGATGGTCGCATTGTTCCACCCGCAGGGTTTTGGCGCTACGAGTTGCTGGACCATGCAAAGTTCAGATGATTTAGCCACCCTGGGTTATAAGTGGCAGAGAACGGGTTGTTCCCCAGGGTGCAAGCATCTTGTATGCCAGAAGATGCGTCCGCATGTAAATATGCATCCGAACACACAGAGGCTTGGTCCTCTTGGTCAAAATACTGGCTTGCAGAAGCCAGATCCACATGACTTACTGAATCGCTCGGCGCGACACTTAGTAAGGAAGGTCTTACGGGGTTTCTCGGGATAAGCTTGGTGTTGGAAGAATTGGGATTGTGATGAAGTGGTGAGGTGGGGGTGTTTGCCATAGAGCAGGCGGGGTTGGCTAGAAGCTCGTCCAGCTTCTTGTGCACGACGGAGACTTCATCCAATTTCTGTGCGATAAGGCTGAGATTAGTGGATGAATGGGAGGGTCCCGTGTCAACTTCGTGGACATTACGGAGCAGGCTGGTATGATTAAATGCAACAATGGAAGCATTGTTCATTGAGGTTTTGCTCATATTTTCAAATAATTCGAATGCTCCATTCTCGTCTTTATTCATGAAATTCCCTCCGCAGGAAGCGTCTGCAATCTGCTTTAAAGTCTCATTTAGCCCATAATAGAAAATTTGGGCTATATGCCACTTAGGCAGACCGTGGTGCGGACACTTCCTGAGGAGGTCATTATATCTCTCCCATGCCTCATAAAACTATTCGCCATTTTGTTGCCTAAATGAAGTGATAGCACAGCGAAGCGCATTGGTTCGTCCACTTGGGAAGAACTTCTTGAGAAACACTGTTCGCATCTCTTCCCAAGAGTGGATGGTTCTCCCAAGGGTGCGTAACCACTGCGACGCTTTATCCCGCAATGAAAATGGGAACATTTTCATGAGGACTATAGGTAACCCAATATTTCTCGGTTTAACTGTTTCAGCCAATCGGGTTAGGTCTTCCAAGTGGAGAAAAGGATCTTCACTTGCAAGACCATGGAAGTGAAAATTTATCAGGCCAATTATGTTAGGTTTCAGTTCAAAGTGATCCCTGCCCATGGGGACCCGAATTTATCCTATGGTCTCTGTAGCAGCGGGATTCCGATAGGAGCTAAGAGGCCTAGTCTCCTCCCGTTCGGGAGGGTTCTGCATTTCCTCCAATGTTTCCCTAATGGCTTCAATTTGTTCATTATACATTTCCATTTAGGCTTGGAGGAGGGTTATGGGATCCAAGGCTCCACCACCTGGTGGGTTTTGAGGGTGGTTTCCTCCCTCAGGATTTGGGGGTGGGCGTGCAGCCATGTTTGTGGAGGAGAAGGACGATGCAGCTTCTTTTCTAAAATTATCAGACAATTCACATAGTTCAGGGTTTTTTGACCTCCTCCCAAACACGCACTACCGCAGGAAGAATTGGGGGGATACGAAGGGAAAAGAGATGAGAGAAATGACACCGCAAAGGTACACTTGATGACAAATCAATACAATCAAATTCCTAACCTCTACAGTGTACCCTTAGACCTAAAAATGTAAGTTACCTACTATCACGACCTACGGAACCGAATGCGAGCACCGCAGAACCATCGGGCCAGATTGAAAGGCCGTTTGCCCCAGTCTTAGACACCCGATAGCATGCGGGAACCCTCACCAGCACGTAGGCGCTACACGCAGGAAGTTAGACCTCCAATCCTTAATAAGGGTCAAGTTGCTACCAGTTTTAGTTAGAGGCTTAGGATCAAGTGCTTCTGTAATGTGAATGGCGTTATTTACGAGTAATGCCCAAGTGGTTTGTTTTTAGAGAGTGTGTAAACCAAGCATGCAACGGGAAAATCTCCCCGAATTGAAGTTTTAATTGGTGAATGGTTTTTAGAGTTTCAGCATTAAGTAGTATGAATTTTAGGATTTCACTGAATTACCAATTCAAGCAATCTCCGGGTTTTGAGAGAATACAAGTTTTTTTTTCTAAGCCCAACAAACCCCTCTTCAATGTCAGTTGGTTAATGCATGCTAAAATGCAATGGGCTTCCCTAGATGGAGATTTCTATGTGTGGATGCACGAATCAATTTTAGATTAGTGTGAAAGGGAGACAAAGCATTTCAATTCAAGTGCTCCCAATCACCAAAATGATGTCCACACACTAGGCTCAACCATAAGATAAAGAAAATCAAATTGTTGGGGTTGAAGTATTCGGGATCGAATCTTAGGCACGTGAAAGGTCGTGGTGGGGTTGGAATCAACTCAATTCCAAGTCTCCCCACCAAAAAGGTGATCCCGAATTGCAGATAAATGAGACAAAGAGGGATGGAAATCAATCTTTTTATTTTTGCCTCAAAGAATACTTTACACAATGAAAGATTCAAGAATCAAGATTCTTGGATCTTCGCTATGCGAAGTTTGGCAGGAAATCTTGGGGCAATGGGAGTGATGACAAACAATCAAACAAGTGATTTTTAATCCACTTGCCCCCAAGAGATCCCAAGAAGTTTTTTTTTTTTTAGTTTTTTATTATTATTTTTTTTAGGTGACAAGTTGACCTAAGTTGCTAAGAAAGAGAGACCTACCTGATAAGCAACGTGGGCGAAGCTCCAGTGCGGCGCCGGCGACTTCACGCTCTCGTTCCCGCCTTGGATCTTCCCACATCTCTGACTTTGTCTTCCTGCCTTCTCCTTGCAACTGGTTCACCAACACAAGAATAAACAAAAACACCCGTGAAGAGAAGGGTGTGAGAAGAGAAAAATTAAAGGAATGGAGTAGAAACTAACTCCAACGTGCACTTCCCTAGCAACGGCTCCAAAAAAAGTTGTGGTCAGGCTCGCGTAGGTTGTGTTAATATGGTGATTTAATCGCTGAAATGAATATAGTGGTTAATCTAAATCGAGCCTAACCATCTTTTTACAAAATTTTTAACCTGGCCTACTTGATTTTATCTTAGTCACTTTTAGGCCCAAGGTCGAACTCAGGGAAGCGGGATTAGAGGTGAACAAGTTTCTACGCCTTTCCTACAACGAATCTCTTCTGTTCGCTTATTATGTTTTTGGTGTTTTTCTACTTAAGATTTTTTTCTGATAATTTTTGTCCTTGAGGTACACCCTCAAAATCAGGTTCTTGGCTTTGAGACAAATTAGGGTTTCAAAACTGATCTTTCTATTCCCAAGACTGAGTACCTGCAAGTCAAGGATTATCTTTTCTCTTATTTATATTTTTTTTATCTTTTTAATGGCAGGAAAGAGAAATAGAAATAAGGTAAATATAGTATATATATATGTATATAGGGGTGGGGGGTAGAGGTGGAAATGGCGTGTAGTACGGTATCGAGTTGATCGTCGTCTAGGAAGATGCAACCAATAGGACGTAGTGCCGCATGGAGTGTAGGATGGATGGGTGCAAGGTGTGTGCGAGACGCTTTCTGTACTCGTGTATCGGGGAATATCAGCAACTGGTGCAGATATTCCTGCGATACAATGTGTAGTAGGTGATATGAAAAAAAAAAAAATATATATATATATATGTATATATATAGATATGGTTATAATTATATAGGTGTATATGTAGTAAATGTATATATATATATAGATATGTAAATATATATATAGATAGATGTATGTATATATGTGTGTATATATATATATATTTATAATTAGATATATATGTATGTATATATAACTATATATGGATATAGATATATATATATCAATATATATGTATATAGTAATATATGTATATAGTTAGATATATGTGTATCTGTATATATATATATATATTAGTATAACTATCTATGTATATAGATATATGTAGATATATATATATATATGTATTTATAGTTATAGATATATGTATATATGTATGTATATTTCTATATATATATATGTATAAATATATGTGTATATATATGTATATATATATATATGTATATATACTTATACTTAGTTATATAGGTACTAATATATGTATAGATATATGTGTATATATATATATAAATATATGTATATAAATATATATATATAAATATATATATGTATATTTATATATATATAAGTATATAGTAGTGTACAAGTGAGTGGGTGTGTGTATGAGAGTGTGTGTGTGTGTATGTGTCTGCGGGAGAGAGTGAGAGAGTGCTGAGAGAGAGAGAGAGAGAGCGTCTGCTAGAGTGAAGAAGGCGCGGCGAGTTAAGCCATCTGGAGGCAGCTACCGATGTCTGATGTCCACGCGCAGGCACAGGCGCGTAGGCATGCGAAGAGGTGCGTGCACGCTGGAGGGAGCGGGCATGGGAGGAAGGTGTAGCGCAGTGCACCGTGCTGAGTGCTGAGGCGGGTGCGAGCAAAGGCTCTAGCACGAGCGGACGCAGGAGTGGATGCATGCTTGGAGCTGGAACAGGCTGGAGGCAGTCGCAGGCTGGAGAGAGAGCGCCCGGTGACCGGATAGGTGAGAAGCTTTTCGGTCACCGCACTGTAGCTACAGTGTCGCACTCTCTAGCGTGAACAGTAGCTACAGTGCCGCGCGCTCTGGACAGCTGGTTGTAGCCGGTGTGGCATGCGCGGGCGTGCTGGAAGGTGCCTGCGCATGTGGAAAGAGGCTGCGATCGATGCCTACGTGCGCGCGGGCTATTGCTGCTGCTGCAGAGCTTCAGACCTTGAGTCCTGCGGCAATGGCAGAAATGGCTAGAGCGACGAAACAGAGAGGAGAACCACCACGCCCACCGGCTCTTTGATGAGCTGGGCGATGGTGGGACTCACAGTGGTAGTCATGTACCACTGTGAGCTGCTCCTGCCCGCAACGTGGCTCTTTAGGAAGAAGAGAGGCTGCATATGGAGGGGAGAGGGGAGGAGACGGCCTGGAGAAGGAGCTACTGTATGTGTTCTTTGTGTCGACCAGGCTCCCACAAAGAAGATGGCTGTGCCCTTTTTAAAGAGGAAAGAGGCATGCACAGCCATGCCCTGGGCTGCATGCATGGCTGTGCATGCGGCGGGCAGGGCAAGCTGTGCAGAGCATGGCGCGAGGAAGAAGCTGCCATGCCTTGCAGCCGCAGAGAAGAAGAAATTCAAAGTCAATAAAAAATGAGGATGGTGATTTTGCGAGGCAGCACTTGAGGAAAACATTAATTTCAAGGCCATTTTATTCACTCTCCTCCCCTCTCAAATAAATGCATGCATGCGTTTATTTTTACAAATGCGACTATGGCTACCTAATATACACTGGTAATGCTTGGAAATAGCACAAGATGGCACAATTGTTGGTGTATTTTTGCTGTGCAATCACCCTCCTACTTTCTTAGGTTGATGTCGTCATCCTTACTAGCTTCTTCTTGCCATTTCACTCACTCCACCAGTGGCAGGAGTGGAGTTCCTCCTAAATTCTTCCTTGCTACTAAGGATGACGTAAGCTCGAGGGCGACCCTAGAGCTCCCCTCGTGGGCTTTTAATTTGTTAGAGACATCGCTCCCTTCTTACTCCTTAGCCATCGGCTGTGGATGCAAGCAACCCGTTCTTATTAGATTAGGATTTCTTGCTTTCTAGAATAGATTTAAGCAGTAATTAGTGTTTTGTAGATTGGTTAGGTGTAGTTGATGGTAACCCCATCATGGGCCCTAACTAGTCGCATTTAGTCAAGTTTGAATGATAAAAGCTCCTACCTAATCATCTAAGGGTCACAACTCTGCATCATTTTGACTTAAGAAAATAAGGAAACAAGGTTAATTATGTAGTTTTAATAGCACATCAATAATTCAGATTAACCATGGGGTCACCTATGGGTTAATTGAAGGTTAATTGAGCACGAAAGTCTAAAAAGTGGGTCAACACCGACTGAAACAGGGTTTCATGCATTTCGAGGGTAAAAATAGACTGAAAATCTTAGTTATCAAACCTACTTATATTGAAGAGGTTCTGGACAGGATAAAATTAATATAAACATCCTAAAATTCATAAAAAAATATTTTAAGGGGTTTGGTACCTTTGGTTTGACCAACTGAACCTATTTTGACCTAGAACAGAGTTTCAGATGGGAATTTACCCTTATTCGATCTTCTATGCAATTTACCTAGTCAAGCATGGTTAAAACTCAAATCCAAGTTCATTAGTAGATTCCTTGGGTCCAAATTAAGTTACACCAAAATTTGGGTCCAATCAGAGTTCATCTTGACCTAGTTTGCATTTTAGCTCCTGAAAACTTTGATTCTCTCATTTAAACCCCTAGGTTTCAATTTTATTATGATTTGGTCCCTAACTTGTCATTGTTCTTCTCAAAACAGTACTTGCCGTCATGACCATCTGAAAAGGATCTTCAAATTATCCTTGCCGACATTTGATCACGAAGATTATTGAAGAAATCTTCATCTAAAATCGCTAAACTTGGTAAATTCCTTCCCCAGATCAAGGCAGATCGGTTGGGCCCTCTCATGAACTCAATCACCCTCGATTCCATCATTGGTGAGCTTGGGAAGCCCAAGCTCAAAAGTTGATCCGATCGCTTGCTAAGTGCATCCAAATTGGCCCAGTGATGGTTCTATTTAAAGCACAGTTCATCACCTTGTGTTTCCTTGTGTAGTTTTCGCTAGATCTCCCCTCAAATTCTTCATTGTCACCGACGGAGAGGACCACCATCGGAGCTCTTCAAATACTCATCATCGTCCTCTGTCATGTGCAATAGTCAAAAGGATCTCCTTTCTCAATCATCAGTGAAGCTTCCCAAGAAGCATTGGCCTCTCTAACTCCTTCTGCTCCAGCTACTTCACCATCTTCCTCCACTTTGACGTACCTCTGGCAACCTCTTCCTCACATCCTTCCTCTCAATTAGTTTAGGGCTTTTATCCACCCCTCTCACAATTAGGTCTAGAGCAACTCTTAGCCTCAATCTCCCTCTCCTCTATCTTCTCTGACGCCGGCTACCTCATTGCCGACCACCTCAATCACCAGCACACCTCCACCCACCACACATCCCATAACCACCACCACCAACATCGCCTCACCTCTGCGGAGCTTCCCAGGTCCTCAATTTCACCACTCATCAACACCACCCTCCTCCATTATCGCTGATCGAAGCTTATCAAAGCTTCTTTGTTGCACGCCCACGACCACCCACACCTCCAATTACCTTAGGGCTTTTGTTCAGCGAGTAGCGCCAGACCTCTGTGTGTGCTTAATTCCAGCTCTAGGGCTGTATTCGTGCGTGTAGGTCTTCACTGGAGCACCATCGCCGCCTTCATCTTCTTTGACTCCGTCTGCCTGACTTCAGCCATCATCCGCCCTATTGTTGCCCTCAATTGATGCGACTCCAACTCTTGAAGGCTCTTGCATCAGCAATGGAACACAGTATCAGCAACAACTGATCTACTTTGACGAAGGAATTAGACGTAGCTGCACGTAAAGCAAGACATTGAACTTAGTCCCACATCGTGTGGGACAAATCTAGCGCATCACATAAAAGCCATTTGCCTCATCTGCTGGTCGCCTTCAAACGCACAAGGGTGAGGTCCCTCACATGCCCCTACTACACACTAGCACACGCCCTCGCCTGTGGTTCATGCCACACGGGTCTAGGCTTGGATCCGATTGCCTGGTTACTGTTCATTCAGGTCTAAAGAGAGAAATCTAAGGAGGAAGGGGGTTTTGCACTGTAGCACTTTGGGATTCATGCCCCCTCCTTTCCCTGCTCAACACTTAACCACTCTTGAGTGTTGCTAAGCCTTGTCTCTGCTGAGCCTCGTGCCTTGCCATGGTTCTTCTAAGGCCTTGAAGATAAAGCATCTAAGCCTTAGTTCTAACACCTGAAGTGGTTACTTTGCCTTGGTTCTTATATTGCTGTGGATATTTGGTTATTGTTACTATTAGGTTAATTGAGATATTTGATTAAAGCTTAATTGTAGGGTTAATTAGGTGGTTTAAACCACCATGTTTAGCCCATTCTTTTTGCACTTTGGTACCTGACATTCTGAGATCAACCTGGACCCGTGCACCTCCATCAGAAGCTCTCTCAACAACTCCTCGTCCCTAGGAACGCACAGATGTCCCCTCATACGTAGGATCTCGTCTGAGAAGGAAAAGTCTCCTGGGTCCCCTGCCAACACCCTATCTCGCAACGTCTACAAGTACGGATCGACCATCTACCCTGTGATGATGCCGTCTATCAGCTCTAGTCGTGATTGTCGCATCACTGTCATTGTCCCACAATACCCCTGTGACTCCTAGGGTTGCCAACTACCCAACTCCTCCATGAGTCTCCAATTCTGTGCTTGTAAACTGGCCAAGTGGGCGGGTGCCTTCCAGCTCAAGGCATCGGCCACCACATTGGCCTTCCTTGGGTGGTAGGAGATGCTGCAGTCGTAGTCCTTCAGGAGCTCTAACCAACGTCTCTGCCTCATGTTGAGCTCCTTCTGGTCAAATAAGTACCTGAGGCTCTTATGATCTGTGAAGATCTCGAAAGTCTCACTGTAAAGGTAGTGCTTCCATGTCTTCAGCGCGAAGATAACTGTTGGTAGCTCTAAGTCATGGGTAGGGTAGCTATGCTCATGGGGCTTCAGTTGCTATGAAGCGTAAGCGACAACGTGACCCTGCTGTATGAGCACACCCCCTAACCCCTGCAATGAAGCATCGGTGTAAACCATGAAACCGCCACTGCTGTGTGGGATGGTAAGTACAGGAGCTGAAGTCAGTCTCTCCTTCAACTCCTAGAAACATGCCTCACACTCGTCGGTCCAGGTGAAGGGCACGTCCTTCCAGGTCAGTTGAGTCATAGGACGCGCAATCTAAGAGAATCCTCTGATAAACCACCGGTAGTAACCTACCAGTCTCAAAAAGCTGTGTATCTCTATCACTGTGCATGGCCTCTCCTACCTGAGTACGACATCTACCTTGGCTGGATCCACAACCAATCCATCTCCTGAAATCATGTGGCCCAAGAAAGTCACCTGTCTCAACCAAAACTCGCACTTACTGTACTTGGCATATAGCCTGCATCGCCTCAAGGTATCTAGGATCATGCATAAATGCTGACCATGCTGTGCCTGATCCCACGAGTAAACGAGTACATCGTCAATGAACACCACCACAAACTGGACTAGGTACAGCCTGAAAACATGGTTCATCAAATCCATAAAGGTAGCAGGGGCATTGGTCAGCCCAAACGGCATGACCAAGAACTCGTAGTGCCTGTACTGGGTACGGAAAGCTGTCTTGGAGACGTCGATCTACCTGATCCTCAACTGGTGGTAACCTGACCTCAGATCTATCTTGGAGAACACTGTGGCGTCTCACAACTATTTCTAAGATTTATTACATATCATTTTGTCTATTTGATTCACTTGCATTATTATTTTTTAGTACTTGTGAGTAGTGAATTGATTTGCTATAATTGCTCCCTGCAAACGACCTCAGACTCATTTCTATTTCTCGAGCTTATAAATTTAAATGTTTTATTGATTTTCATCGCTATACTGCAACGCGATTTTTTTACAATGATTTTTGACGCAACAGTAGTATAGATATGAATTTGATGATGGATTAGCGTAAATTTGAAGTAATTTAGTTTAGAGCGATCCCGAACTCTCTGATCAATCTAGATCAGAGAGGTATTTTCACATCATTCGCACTGATCATAAAACTCCCTCACCACTCTATATCACTGTCACATTCTTCTCTCGATGATTTAAATCACATTTCACCCCTCCATTAGAGTTGAATTCAAATCTGAAAACTTTCTAGCTTTTAGATTTGGATTCGTGCTCAAATCCATTTAAGGGCCCTTTCACTCATTCCATTTGTTCACAATGACCCTGTTTTGATTTTTAATGAGCTGATTTGCAGATTATTTCAGATTTGTTTTGATTTGACATTGGTCAGAGTTTTGGATTGAATTGTGAATGAGTCTATGACCTGATCTAAGTTCTTTTCTTCATGCTGTCTATGGCATAAGAGGAACATTAGATTAGTATCATTTTGTGTTTTGTGAGCTTTGATGTCTATTTGGGTGTACTGAGATTTATCCTATATGATTTGCAAAGGGTAGAAAATTAAGTTTTCATGTATTAGATCTTGAGATGAATTTACATCTTACATTGCCCATAGTGTAAGATGGAAATCAAATCAAGCTTTTAATTTTTTTTGGGAGATAAATTTGGTTTTCAAGATGATTAGAAGTGATTTGAGATGAATTTCATGGGTTTCAACCACTCATTTCAGATCTGGCTTGTAATTCTACAACCCTGATCTAAGATGGGATCTAAATTTCAGAGTTTTGATGAATAATTCAATGTTTGGATTTGACTTTTAAGTGAATTTAAAGCACAATCAAGTTTCAGGTAGTTGTTTGAACAGGTGATTTTTTTGTTAATTCTCCAATACCATCATATAAAAGGCTACATGGCAGGTACATTCCTTGGGAGTAAACTCAGATTTCAGTGGATTTGAGGGTTTTCAAAGCTTGATGACAACCAACTTTAGATGTGACTTTCTGCAAAGGTGTTCAAGGCTGTCAATTAGGCCTGATGTGGGCATTTGTCATTTGAACTAGTTGAATTAGCAACGGTAGTGACTGCTGATATAGCAGCCACTATTTTGGGTTGACTTAAGTGGATTTGGAGTTGGTTTTGAAGGATTGGAAGAGCTAACCCTATTTGTGATGTTAGAACTTAATTTTTCAAGCATTCATGTATAAGGATGGATTCTAATTTGATGCATATGCTTGTAATTTTTTTTGTATTAAACCATTGTCAGCCATTCTTGATGATTTAACTGTCATAAATGAGAATTTAAATGAAATTAAGTTGGAAATCATGCTTAAATGATCAAACATATTTCAAAATGTGTGTTCAGTGTGCATGAGTGTTTAAATTCTGATTTCAGCCATTAGAACTGAATCAGAGGCCTTAGGTTCTTTGTTTCAAACTTCATTTAGGCCTCTTTGTATGAGATTTGTAAATAAATAAAATTAAATAAAAAATCACAAATAAATAAAATACACCTGTTTTGAGTAAGATTAGGTATTTCTTTAGGTGTTTGCTAAGTTTCAGAGTTTTCTGAACCACCGGTTTGGTAAAACATACCAGTCGACGGTTCAGTATACTTTAAAACTTAATAAAGAACTAAAGTTAAAAGGACCAAAAAGAAACTTTCCTCCTATCTCATCCTTTCTCTCTTATCTCCTACCTCTATTCTATGTCTAAAAATCATAAAAATTAGAAACAACCAAAAATGCCCAAAAATACCATGTATAGTATATTTATACTTGTAAATATAATTTAATACAAAGCTAAATGTATATATTGTAAACTATGTAAAAAATGTATATAAATAACCTATATATGTATTCTATATATTAAATTAAATATTTAGAATGATTTATTATATATATAACTTTATTGTATTATTATATATTAATTTATGTTAACTTAAATGTATATTATCCTAAATAATTATAAACACCTATGTATATACTTATAACCACTTGTAATAATGTACATACGTATTTAACTAAGTATTATATATTGTACCATACTTGTAAATTAATTTAATTATGTAATTATAGTAGATAATTAAGTTATTAAGTTAATTAAGTTATTAACTTAAAATAAAATAAATTAGTATATTAAGTTATTACTGAAGTAATCTATAGTATACATATACGTATATTAATTTTAAATATTTTCAACTTATTTATACTATATTTATATTATATTACAATATTTATAACTAAATTATGTATATACCTAACTTAAATGTGTATTTAATAGTAAATAAATTAAAATAAAGACTTTAAAATAAATTTAAAATGTGTAATAAATAATTTATTATATAAATTACCTATGTACAAAATAAATTTAATGATTAAGTTGTTAATTTATACTTTAATTAAGGAATTAACCCCTAATTTAATATGTACAAACTCTTAACTTAGCTAATTTTAATATATATGTAAATAACTTATTTTCCTAAATTAATTATATAATTATGTAGCCCTAAATAAGGGCTTTCCAAAAATGTAACATAATTTAAAATTGGACGAACATTCGACCCTCAAATTGAGGGCCAAATCCTCGAATTCAATGCATTTGCAAGCGCTGAGCAGTGCATAAATCCATCGTGCTAAAGTCTCACATCGTGGGTTGCTGTGCAAGATATGCATACAAGGTTTTTGATCTGAAGGCTACCCAGTCGACATGCATTGGGCGCACATATACCATCTCGTTACCCGTACATGACCATTCATGAGCATATTGATGAATAGTGTTGGGCCGGGGGCCATGCACTATATCGGGTTTGTAGTGATCCTGATATTAGGCCTGAATTGAATTGGATAAAATATACATTAATGAAACTAGAACGGGTCTAGTAGTTGTCTAGTCCCTTCCTCTTAGGTGCTGTGTATCCCACAAAAAATCCGATTTGCCCACTAATAAACCACATTTTTGGTTGAATGAACAATAACTGAGTATGTGTGAGAGAAAGGTGTCCTAAATTTGACTAAATGTTGAAAGAAGAGAAGAGAGGTGTGTGTGCTATGCTAAGTGTTAGTGTGAGTGTGTCTGTGTGTATATATGTATTAGTATAAAGTATATGTACATAGATGTATAGTATAGTAGAATAGTATATGTATATAAATAATGTAAATAAATATATGTAAATAATGTATATGTGTATATAAGCATAAGTATAGTAGATATTGTTTAAGCCTTATATGTATTTAAATAAAACCTTAACACTTTAGTGGCAGTTATATCTATCACCGTAGATATGTGTATATGTTAATAAACTTATTCTTTTGCCTTATGTGTTGTGTATATTTTATTAAGGCCTGTACTAACATATAATTATGTTATTGTATATAGAATATATGTTACTAAAAATATTAGTATGTTAGTATAACTTAATACAGTACAAATTAATAGCTATTTTTGTACTTATACTTAGGTATTATTTAGAGTAATTTTACATAATTAACATAGTGTAGTATTAATTAGTTTTTAATGCTTGTTAGCTGTAAATTTTCTTAAGGCATTGTAGGTAGAATTAATTAATTCTTGTATATATAATTAACTCATTCACTCATTAATTGATTAATTGATTCATGTTGTAAATAAAATTGATGTTTTTGGAATAAAAGAACATTTTTGGAAATAGAATGATGTATATCAATTACTATCTTCTAGTAATTGATCTGAAATAAATCAGTAAAAATTAAGTAAATAAATAAAATGGCGTGACATCTGTTTGCATTATGACAAATATACTACAACAATGACATTTAAAACATCATTTTTATTTTAACACAGCATGTCATTGATTATTTTTGGTGCCGTTGCTTGGGAAGCACTCTTTATGCGCCAAAATTTTTCTTTTATTCTTTATTTGTAAATATTTTTGATTTCTTTGTATTTAATCATTCTTTTATTCATTTTATTCTTTGATTGATTTTTGTATATAATTATCTTACTAATCATTTGGTATTTTTGTAGCACTTGAGGAGGAGTAGGAGTAGTGTCTTCTTCCAAGTGGAGTTCTTCCTGGCAGATTCGCTACTTTTCAAACTCGACT
This sequence comes from Thalassia testudinum, assembly GCA_037157565.1. Classification (NCBI taxonomy): domain Eukaryota; kingdom Viridiplantae; phylum Streptophyta; class Magnoliopsida; order Alismatales; family Hydrocharitaceae; genus Thalassia; species Thalassia testudinum. Next base: position 144,915,934 of record JAZHRO010000036.1, read on the forward strand.
TCTGGGATAAGTTTTTCCCACAAGAGCTGTAAATTTTCCCCCTTTCTTAGTATAGTATAGTGGCAGTTTAGACTTAGGTATATATGTAGGATATTTTGTTAGGCGTAAGTTGTGAGAGCTTGTTCTCATACATCTTTGTAATAACATGGACTCTCTGGACTCACTTTCTATTTTCTCTACTCAGCTCTTGTTGACTCAATTTTTTGTATCGATTTATTTTTCGATTTGATTTTGTTTGTTGCATTTGACAATCCAAAAATATTATAAAAAAATATACCAAAAAGATTTCATCCATTATCTAGCGGTAGCATCTCTTAGTCATCCATACATAGGTTGCACATTTCCTGCTAGATTTCAATTTAGTCAAATTGCATCTTGTAGAATTGCTAGAGTCAGGTATGCATTCTCCGTCCCTTTTGGAGCTCCTATCATCTTTTGCATTTGAATTAAAATTAAAAAGACCATCTTTGTGCGAAAAGATTAAAAAGCGAGATCAGCTGCCTGAGAAACATCTCTAAATCCTCAAAGCAAAGTTAAAAGGAGACATAAAACTTGTTTGAAATCCTGACTGAGATTTTCATTGCCATTCTATTGCTTGATTTTCGTGTACACACTACACGATCACTTAAGTATACAAACACATGGGTTTCTACCTCATCTCCTTGTACAACCACAAGGCCAGGATTCACATGTTGGTCTTATCTAGATTCTGGGTGGATTTTAGAGGTCTGCACCTCACTAAGTTTTCTTTAGGACGCGTACAATTGTATTGAAACATTTGTTTGCGTACTATACTATTTTCACATAGTAGACCCTAGGGAAAATTTGGATTTTCTTGCTTTGACTAATATTGATTGGTCTTGATTGAGATTGTGAGATTGATATTGGGATTTTTGATTTTATCTGAGATTCAGTGAGTTGTGTTCTTTTCTGTGAGTTGTGACTAATTTCGAAAAAAGACATTTTTTAAAAATCGACTCATGGAAGGTAGGAGATCCCAGAACCCCGAGCTTGTACCTCCCTTGGGTGTTGATGCCCAAGCTTCCGCTTCCACCTCTATGCCTACCACATCAAATCCTGTACCTCCTAGGCTTCAAACTCCCATTCACCACTCTATTCATCCAAAGGATGACCATGATTCTGCACAATTCGAAGAACTTCCTCCACATCATTTTGCACATTCTCCACCACCACCACCTCCACTCCATAGGTTTCAACCTCCTCCCTACCCTAGCTTTCCAAATCAACCACAATCGGAGAGAGGTCCACAACCTAATTTACAACACCTATTTGAGACACAACTACAAATGAATACCCTTACCCAATAGGTGCAACAACTTACTCAAGCTGTTAATCTTTTAGCAAACCCCCGTCCTCAACCTCCCTAGGCACCTCAACCTTGTAGACCTCAACTACGGGATTACTATAATCCCGCAGTTGCACAACCTATGCCTGTGGTATGTTATCCTGCTGAGGGTTGTGCTGCTGAATTGAAGCCAAACCTAATTGCACTTATCCCTCACTTTCATGGTCTTGCTTCTGAGGACACTTTTTAGCATTTAGAAGAGCTAAAAAATCTCCCCGACCTTGGGTCCGTAGGGCCATGATCACTACACATTGTTGATGAAAATGTTCTCCTTCTCACTAAAAGGCAATGCCACCTTCTGGTTTAGAACACTTTCACGAACTACACCGATAAAGACATGGGCATCCTTGGAACATGAGTTCTTAAAGAAGTACTTTTCTGTAGGCCACACTAACTCCTTAAGGCATGCTATCAGCACATTCACACAAAATTCTGGAGAATAAATGCTGAGGCTTGGGAGTGATTCCATGAGCTTTTGCGAAAATCTCCCTACCATGGCGTCCCACGCTAGCAACAGGTCCAGATCTTTTACCATGGGCTCCATGATGACACAAGGAACTTTGTTGATGCTGCATGTGGTGGCAATTTCTTATGTCAGGATGAGGACCCAGCCTTTGAGCTCTTCAAAGGCATAGCCGAAAACTCTATTGACAATGCTTCGATAATCGTGTTCAATAGAAAATCCTCACATTCCCATTCACATACAGGGGTACACGAAGCCCAATCTAGCACACGAGACTTAGAGATTGTAGCTAGTCAGATGGATAAGGTGGGCTTAACCGAGAAGAAAGTGGATGAAGTATGGAAATTCTTATCTAAACCTTCATCTTCTTCTCAATCACCTGCACCATGCACTTCTTCTCAGTTTCCCACAAGGAGGGAAATTGTGAACAATCTTTCTGTGACACAACCACCTCTACCAGACTATTCATTTCCATATTCTTACCGATTGGAGGAACCTTTGTTCCTCCTTACACTAAATTCTCTGCACCTTTTGGAGCTTAGGAGGAGCTCCACGCAATTCACAATGACCTTTATTCACAAACCTACAACCTTAGATGGCGTAATCATCCAAATTTCTTGTGGTTGGGAAATGTTGAACGCGACGAATCTACGCTAACGTGTTTGGTTTTTGGAAAAACCCGTCGTTGTAGTTCGAAAGCGAAGGATTCGTGTTCAACAAATAAAATTTATACCGAAATAAGAATTCCGGGTCGAACACAGGGAGGCGAACGTTTGATTTAAAAACTTCGCGTTTCGTTTTTTATTTTGTCACGAAGAAATTCAATTTAAACTATCTAAGTATCTACAACAAATAAAAGAGAGAGAGGGAGTAAGAGAGAGAGAAAGAATACTATACATGGAAATCAAAATGAGATGTAGAATAGACAAGGAATTTATCATAAAAGAGTTCTTTCATTACAACTAGAAAACATAAAACAATTACTCTAGAAAGCATTAAAAGAATGGAGGGAGAAATGTCCTCCTCGACGATTGCTCGGAGGACGAATAGACTACTCTAGAAAGCAGTAAATCTATACTAGAAAGCAGTAAAAAGAATAGGGAGAGAGAATCCTCCTCGACGGTCGCTTGGAGGACGAGCCGGACGGGACGACGCCTGGACGAAGGAGAACGAAGCGGGACGAAGGAGGACGAAGCAGAAGAACGGGAACGAAGCAGCACGCCGTCGTCGTCGCGGGATCCACTTCCGAAGGGGGACGAAAATTTGGACTTTATCTCGTGAGAAGCATCCCGGGTGTGGGACAAGCTTCTCTTGAGCTTTGGAGAGGTAGAGAGGAGAAGGAAGGGATGAAAATTTCGTATGGAGGGGGTCTCCTTTTATATTTGCAAGGAGTGGGGGCAAAATGGACATTACATCTTCAAAATAATAAATAAGGGGTCTTTAGTGACGGATAAAACCGTCGCTAAAGCCCCGCCGTCGCCGTCGCCGCCGCGCCACGCGCGCCCGCTCGGCTGGCTTGCGCGCGTAACGCAGACGCACGTCCGCGTCGTCTCAGCCGTCCGATCGCGAGATCGGACGGCTTAGATCGCGTCCGCGCCCGCTGCGTAGTGCGCCGCCCGCGTGCGATCGCGCGCCCACCAGAGCGTCCAATTGCGCGTCGGCGCTATCGGGCGCGCGCGGCCGTTGGATCTTCATCCGACGCTCGTGCGCGCCCGCTCGCCCGCGCCTTCGACCCCCCTCTCCGCGGCTCGAACCCGCGACCTCCGCTTCGCCCGCAGCTGCGTCGCCGCTGCGCTACGCGGGCGAAATGGTCGCGCGGACGTTTTTAAACGCGCGCGACCGCAGCCGTTGGATCGAGATCCAACGGCGGAGAGGAGACGTTGCGCGGACTTCACAGGACTCCTGCGGCTGATTGGGCGGCTGGGATGGCGCCACGTGGCGCCATCTTGGCCGTCCATCTTCTGGAAGTTGTAGATGGTGCCACGGATGTCGGATTGACTCGATTTTTGTGTCGTTCGACTGCGATCGTCGATCCGAATTCATCCGTGTGGTCGGATTTTCCATCTGAAGTGCGGATTTACACCATCCTGGCCCTTGATCTTCTAGGGTTCCCCGGTCTCTATCTGATGCTACGGATGCCTGATTAGGGCGATCTTGGAGTCGTTGAACTCCAATCGTCGCCCTGATCATATCCATACGGTTGGATCTTTGATCCGAGGCCCCGATAAAATATTTGCCCTGTCCAAGCACATAAAAGGAGACAATTAACCTCCATTTTATTCAAACTACTCTAAATGCAAGATGATGCATGTAATGCAATATTTATATCATGAAATGCAATCCTATGCTTAAGAACATGCATAAATAGACATTTTAAGTAGTGTAAATGTGTTTACATCATACCCCCATGCCTATCTTTTGCTAGTCCCTAGCAAAAACTATATGCTATTTATAAAAGAATTAGGTTAGATTATTTGGACCTGAGTTATTTTCAATCATTAAGAAATTGTCTACTTAAGAACTGAACTTTCAAAGACACAACAGTGCCCGGGTATCAGCCAAAATGCAGACCGCCTCAAGCCTCGCCTTATTCAAAGAAAAATTTCTTTTTCTGTTTTTACTCTTTTTTTTTTAGATTTTCAAATTTTAGGGTTTAAGAGTGGCTTTCTACGGCCATTCAACTCACCCAAGATTTGATGAGAACCCTAAGTTTTAAGCATCTTATTGTGATTGTGATAGACTCGTTGACCGGCAATTAAAACGGACTTCGGATTTCTACGCCTCTAGGTGACCTCAAAAAGAATTCTGCCTAAAGGTGTATCTTTACAACCGGTAGCTTTCTCCCTACTTTTATTTTTTAACGGGGTCAACATAAGGGTGAATCCAGTGTATATCTCCCCGGTTTATTCTACTTCTCCGTTTCTTCCTAAGTGTTTTGGGAATTTTTAGTGCATTTTCTGAGCTGGGTTCTGGACAACCGGTCGATGAGCTGTTACCACCGACAACTTGCCAGCCATACTCGTGCGGCGAAGTGTGGCTTATTTCTTTTTGTTCTTTTCTCCTTTTTGATTTTTTTTTTTTTTTTTAAAGTAGGTGGCTTCCCTGGTCTAAGATTTACCTAAAGGCAGCAAAAAGAGAAAGGTCCAGTGACTGGGCTCTGGACAACCTACCTATGGGCTGTTACCCACGATAACTTGCCAGCCATATCACCCTAGAAGGTTCATTAGCTACCCAATTTCCGTTAAAATCGCCAAACAACGAGTTAGTGCAAAGAAAGTGTGTAGATGCTTAAGACTCAAAATTCCCTCACATCAGAGGGCGGGTTGATAAGTCGTGTACTTATCACCCAAACTTATTTACTCCAATTATAATAAAATTCAGGTTGGCGAGAACTCGAAAAACAAATCCACATTTTAGTGGATACATAGGCTGATTAAGTCCAAAGACCTGAAGGGTCTTTGTGTTCAAACCATAATATAGTATTTCTTAAGATCGAAAACTTTCTTAAACCCAAATTCTCTTTCCTAATTTCGATTTTTTTTTTTTCTAATAATAAAACAAATCTACGGAGCTGACGAATGAATTCAAAGATAAATATCCACCCCCCCATGCCTATCTAATGCAATGTCCTCATTGTATTAAAAAGACATAAAACAGAGTGGAAAAGCGTAGAAAGCACCTGAATTGCGTGGATATCGGGTTCGCTCCGAGATGAAAATGAAAAAGAACTGTATATGTGCTGAGTTTAGTGCCTTCAGCTAGGCACACTATACAAAGAAAAGAAATGAAGAATTCACATGTGCAGGTCAGAATTAGAATAAACAGAAGAATCCTCTGACCTGTCAGCAGAGGTCCACAGATGTGGACCAGATTGTGGTGCAGACCCACACCCCATAATCGAGAATATCTTAGGTTCTGGATAAAAATTACCCAAAACCTAAAATCAGAATGCAAGCGGGGTCGGGCCTGCGATTTGTGAGGATGCAACCCAAGGCCAAAATGTCGGGTTACAGAGAATTGAAGCTCAAAAGGATAATCGTTAAATGTGTGCTTGAGTTTGACATCCTCGAAACAAATGTCTTAAGGGTTCTGATTTGATGGTTTCAGTTTAAAAGGAACCCTTCGACTCAATCTTCCATTTCCTCCAAAATTGACTTCCCAAATCAGAATTTCCCAGCTCCTATCCTCCTCATTCGGCATATCAAATTCCATGACCTCTTGTATATTCATCACCCCGTCTGAAATCTCCAAGTCTAGATGATGTGGCAAAATCAAAATTGACTTGGGTCTAATTATCTCAGAATTAGAATCATCAATAAGCTCAACAGGGTGTAACTGATAATCAGGGCATTGAATTAATTCCTCCAGAAAATGCGATTCTGGATCTGTATCGTGTGCCCTAATAAGATCAGTTTCCTCAGTTATTGGGCTATCAAATGATCTATCAGATTCCTCAGGCCCAATCGTCTCACAAGAATCGTGATTTGAAAACTCGTGTGAGACTTCGCAACTTGAATCTTCACCATCAGGATCCGTATCAATGTATGTCCCAAAATCATTTGTCACTTTGCGTTCCAAGGAGACATACGTTTCCTCGTAACCCGGCTCAGGGATTTCAGGTGAAGAAATCAAATCATCCTTAATTGGTTGTTTTAATTCAATCTGGTCAGCTTCGTAACACGTGTCCCCCCCAACAGGTGCCTGAGCGGGTTCTATCATTGGCTTTCCTGAAGAGAGTTCATCCTGGGAATTATTCCAAGATTGAATCAAAGCAACCACGAATCTCATCCTCAATTTCGCTAATTTCCCAAGTAGAAACTCACCCGGGTTCTTATCCTTGACATCCTGGAGCCAATCCAACAAAGACTTGTTTAAATCATCAATCATTTCAATCAGGGGCTCCAATCTCTCAATGCAAGGTATTGGCTGAACTTCTAAAGATTGAATGATATTCCTCAAGTTAGCCAGAACCTTATCTTGAACCTGATTAACCTGAACCAAATGAGTTGGTTCAGGGTTGGGCGGGTTTGACATCAATGTAGAGGAATTAACGAATTGAGATTCGTTATACCCATCCTGATAATAGATCATTTCAGATTGTTCATAAGATGGAGATGACCTAAAGGCAGTGAAATCAGAGGATGGGTAAGGATCAGTGTATCCTTCTTGATTGTAGATCGCATTAGGTTGTTCATGAAAGGAGGACGATCTATAATCGATGCAACTCTGAGAAGGATAGAATTGAGAATCAAAGTGTTTAGGGTTAGACCCTAAACACGGGGGTCCGGAATTGTATCCCCAATCCGAATTATCCCAACTAACTGATAGTCTATTACAATACGAATTGGGATAATCGTCATGTTGAGGATAATTTACAACAGGAGGGAAAGAGCGGGAATGCGTGAAATATGTGGAAGGATTCATGAGATACGGGAGGAAGAAAGGTGCCCTACAATACAAACAATCAAACCTGTCCTTAAATGGGTTAGCCTACAGACCTACAGACTCTCAAAACCCGTCTTGAGATAAAGGAACGATTTGATCTACTTCTGTCTGTTCAATCCAACCAGTTAGAAGGAGGGACTGGGGAGAAGGTTCTTCCTTCGGCTTGCGCCTCCGGTTCCTAGTGTACCCCCCAGCCGCGATCGTTTGACTCTGCTCCCCTAGCTAGACATCAGATTGAACAGTAGAAACAGACTAATCGAAAATAATCTCGTTCTGAGTTCTGAAGAGCGAGTCCAATCCTTAAGGCCAATGTCTACTCTGTTTTATTTAGGGCTAGGTTTGAATGTGCTTTGGAATGTGATGGGCCCTTTAAATGGGTTGTGCCCTTAATGATTGATTGCTTTGTGTGTGCGTGCACAACCAGTGGTTTTCAAGCAAGATTATTTTTGATGTGGTGAATTTTAAGGTTCAAATCTTGCTTAGTAGCTTTTAGGATTCAACTTTAGGTGTTTTCAATCAAGTTTCATTGGCACACCAGGTTTTGCAAGCACAGGTGAAGATATTTTCCTTTAAAGTTTAAAAAGAATGTGGAGTGCCTGGTAGATCCCTAAGAGTTGAACCTAATTGGCAGCTACTAGATGAGTTGATTTTATTTGAAGTGGTGCGGCCCAAACAACTCAAACAACTGGCCTGATGCACCACCTAATTAGGCACACAAATGATTACCCAATCTGATTTCTACTCAATTATGTGTTTGGATGTGTGTACCGGCTCCTAAGATTGGTTTACCGGTTGAGTTAGAAAATCAGATGAGGTTGTGTACCTCTGTGAGATTTTTTTTTATCTTTTTTCTTTTTTTAATGTGGGGGTTGGAGTGAGTATGGATGTCAAACAAACAATCTAACCTTAGAGTTTATAAGAACACCTAGGTTGATTGATGTTTGAATTATTATGTGATGAAATGAAATCTAATGGGTGGGAGGTGGGGGGTAACTTACAAAACCTTCCACAGCACTTTACTCCGATCTACCGCTTTTGCCTGTCTCAAAAGAGTACCTGCAATTACAATAAGAAAGGAGAAAAGTGAGGTAAATGATTTGTAAGTTACAAAACGCGAAGAGAAATCAAAGAGCGTTGCCTCCCCGGCAACGGCGCCAAAATGTTGAACGCGACGAATCTACGCTAACGTGTTTGGTTTTTGGAAAAACCCGTCGTTGTAGTTCGAAAGCGAAGGATTCGTGTTCAACAAATAAAATTTATACCGAAATAAGAATTCCGGGTCGAACACAGGGAGGCGAACGTTTGATTTAAAAACTTCGCGTTTCGTTTTTTATTTTGTCATGAAGAAATTCAATTTAAACTATCAAGTATCTACAACAAATAAAAGAGAGAGAGGGAGTAAGAGAGAGAGAAAGAATACTATACATGGAAATCAAAATGAGATGTAGAATAGACAAGGAATTTATCATAAAAGAGTTCTTTCATTACAACTAGAAAACATAAAACAATTACTCTAGAAAGCATTAAAAGAATGGAGGGAGAAATGTCCTCCTCGACGATTGCTCGGAGGACGAATAGACTACTCTAGAAAGCAGTAAATCTATACTAGAAAGCAGTAAAAAGAATAGGGAGAGAGAATCCTCCTCGACGGTCGCTTGGAGGACGAGCCGGACGGGACGACGCCTGGACGAAGGAGAACGAAGCGGGACGAAGGAGGACGAAGCAGAAGAACGGGAACGAAGCAGCACGCCGTCGTCGTCGCGGGATCCACTTCCGAAGGGGGACGAAAATTTGGACTTTATCTCGTGAGAAGCATCCCGGGTGTGGGACAAGCTTCTCTTGAGCTTTGGAGAGGTAGAGAGGAGAAGGAAGGGATGAAAATTTCGTATGGAGGGGGTCTCCTTTTATATTTGCAAGGAGTGGGGGCAAAATGGACATTACATCTTCAAAATAATAAATAAGGGGTCTTTAGTGACGGATAAAACCGTCGCTAAAGCCCCGCCGTCGCCGTCGCCGCCGCGCCACGCGCGCCCGCTCGGCTGGCCTGCGCGCGTAACGCAGACGCACGTCCGCGTCGTCTCAGCCGTCCGATCGCGAGATCGGACGGCTTAGATCGCGTCCGCGCCCGCTGCGTAGTGCGCCGCCCGCGTGCGATCGCGCGCCCACCAGAGCGTCCAATTGCGCGTCGGCGCTATCGGGCGCGCGCGGCCGTTGGATCTTCATCCGACGCTCGTGCGCGCCCGCTCGCCCGCGCCTTCGACCCCCCTCTCCGCGGCTCGAACCCGCGACCTCCGCTTCGCCCGCAGCTGCGTCGCCGCTGCGCTACGCGGGCGAAATGGTCGCGCGGACGTTTTTAAACGCGCGCGACCGCAGCCGTTGGATCGAGATCCAACGGCGGAGAGGAGACGTTGCGCGGACTTCACAGGACTCCTGCGGCCGATTGGGCGGCTGGGATGGCGCCACGTGGCGCCATCTTGGCCGTCCATCTTCTGGAAGTTGTAGATGGTGCCACGGATGTCGGATTGACTCGATTTTTGTGTCGTTCGACTGCGATCGTCGATCCGAATTCATCCGTGTGGTCGGATTTTCCATCTGAAGTGCGGATTTACACCATCCTGGCCCTTGATCTTCTAGGGTTCCCCGGTCTCTATCTGATGCTACGGATGCCTGATTAGGGCGATCTTGGAGTCGTTGAACTCCAATCGTCGCCCTGATCATATCCATATGGTTGGATCTTTGATCCGAGGCCCCGATAAAATATTTGCCCTGTCCAAGCACATAAAAGGAGACAATTAACCTCCATTTTATTCAAACTACTCTAAATGCAAGATGATGCATGTAATGCAATATTTATATCATGAAATGCAATCCTATGCTTAAGAACATGCATAAATAGACATTTTAAGTAGTGTAAATGTGTTTACATCAGGAAATTCACAGAGACTTACTTTTCAACAACCTTCTGCACCATCACTTCAGAACCCGATCCAAGCACCACCTAGTGACCCCATAAAAAAAAGAGGTAGGGAGAAAGCTACCGATTGGAAAGATAAACCTTTAAGCAGAAACTCTTAAGGTCACCTAGGGTTGTAGAAATCTGAAGTCCGTTTTAACGGCCGCCTAATGAGTCTATCACTCTTTCACAAGATGCTTAGCACTTAGAGTCCTTTTCAAGTCTTGGGTGGATCGAGTAGCCATAAAAAGTTACCTTGAAACTCTCAACTCCAAAATTCCAAAAAAAAAAAATTAGAAAAGAAGACAAACAAGAAAAAATGTGTATCTTCCCTTTTCAAATAAGGTGAGGACTTGGGCGATTTGCACTTTGGCAAGCACCCGGGCAATGTTGAAGTCTTCGTAGTTCAAGACCTTAGTTGATATTTTTCTATTATTAATAAAAAACTTAGGCCTAAGTAATCGAGTCTTAATTCTGGTTTTATACATAGCATTTAGTTTGATTTTGCTAGGGACTAGCAAAAGATAGGCATGGAGGTATGATGTAGACACATTTATTTAGGATAAAATACCTATTTATGCATGTTCTTAGGCTTAGATATGCATTCCATAATATAAATATTGCATAGCATGCATCATTCTACATTTAGAGTAGTTTGTGTATATATTTTTTTTGAAACAAAGTAGTTTGTGTATATTTTAGGTTAATTCATGTCCTTTTGTGGCCAAGATAGGAGACTTAATTCAAAGCCTCGGATTGACGATCCAACCGTATGGATCTGATCAAGATGACGATCGGAGTCCAACGCCTCTGAAATTGTCTTGGTCGAAGTCCCGTAGCACCTTATGCAGTTCGAGGAAGATTAACAGCCAAGGGACTAGGTGATGCAATTCGAAGCTTCAAACGAGAAATCCTACTGTACGGATGGATTCAGGTCGACGATCGCAGCCCAACGGCACAAAAATCAACTCAATTCAACTTCTGTAGCAACCCCTACAAAGGAAAGAAGATGACCCAGATTGCGCCATGCGGTGCTATCCAGGCCGCCCATGGGCACGCACGCACCACCCCATGCACGCAGCAGCGAGCACCCGGAAGTTGCGCAACACACATAGCGCGCGAAGGCAGCACAGTGCCAGCAGGCACGGGCGACACGGGCTCGCGGAGCACTACGCATGGGGCCTGTGAGCTGGAGCTTTAGCGATGCTTGCGGTGGATCTTTAGCAACGTTTATTGTTGTCACTAAATTCCCTATGTACAAAATGGATCCTTTCCTCCACTATAAAGGGACCCCTATCCCTCCCATTCTTCTTCATCTCTTCCTTTCTTTCCTTCACCACATCCAAGGCTGTAGAGAGAGCTTGTCCCAAGCCTGGGATGCTCCTCTAGAGTAGAAAACCAAATATTTTTCTCGCTTCTCATCCCCATTCATGGAGCATCCCATAGTCATCCTCTCATCACTTAGGGAAGTAGATCTTCACTGTGATGCCATCTTGTTCCGCCTTCCGTCCTTCGACTCCATTCTCCTTCATCTCGCTCCTCACCACCTTCGTCAGGGCGCCATCAAAGTGAGCCATCCTCCAAGCGACCATCGAGGGGGATTCTTATCACCACTCTCTATCTTTTCACTTTCAAGTGTAGTTTTTCACTTTCTATCTGTAGCAGACATTTGATTAGATAAAAATATTGATATTTTCTCTCTCTCTCTCTTTCTTACTTTGCAAGTAGATTAGCTAGATAATTTTGTTGTCAACCTAATCTCTTGTCTTATAAAAATTACAAAAAAATAACAAAAGATAAAAAACAAAAAAAATAAATAAAAGTGAAATGCAAATTTCAAAACTGAACATTCGCCTCCCCGTGTTCGACCCGAGACTCCCTTTCGAGTTTCGGTATAAATTTTATTTGATAGCAAGTTTTGTGACTACGACAATGGGTTTCTCGAAACCCTAACTTTTCTTTGCGAAAACCCACTAATCAGACTATAACCCTTGGATTGGTCTCACCCTTTTGAGATCAGGTGTGATGCCTTTGATTATGTAGTAGGTGCTGCCCTTGGTCAAAAACTAAATGGGAAACCTACAGTCATTTGCTATGTTAGCAAGACCTTAGATGAAGCTCAGAGGAATTATATAGTCACTAAAAAGGAATTGCTGGCAGTACTATTTGCATTGGAAAAATTTAGACCTTATCTTCTAGGTTCCCACATCATAGTCTACACTAACCACACAGTAGTACAACATCTTCTTGCCAAGAAGGACACAAAATCTTGTTTGATTAGATGGATCCTGCTTCTGTAGGAGTTTTTTTTTTTTTTTGAGAAGGAAAGGAATGCTATCGAATCACCGATAGCAAACCAAGAGAGCTTTTATTTATAAAAAATAATGAAACAATTACATGATCAAACCCCATTGATGTATGAGATTCCAGCAACTATTGACAATGTTATCCATATTCACTGGACTCTCCTGAAACACACACTCATTTCTAGCCCTCCAAATAGACCATAAAACAGCCACCATAGATAAACATGGCTTATTCACCCTCACGAGAGAATTCCAGAGATTCTCCCACGTGGGAAGAGATTCTCTACAAACTCTCCTCCAGACATAATCTGTGATCACACAAGAAGAAAAAATATGAGTGCTGGAATCGTTATGCATCCCACATAAATGGCAAAACTGGGTAGGAGTTCCCATTCTCCTGTGCCTCAGATCTCCGGTAATCAAGCCATCCCTTCTGCATAACCACAAAAAAATTTGTATCTTCAGTGGTACCTTCAACTTCCATAACATTTTCCCCACCTCATCAACTTCCGCCATCCTGGATGAGTTAACCAGCTTGTCGTAGGCAGCCACCGAGGAAAACTTACCCTCCCACTTGTATGTGTCATATTCATCAGGTGTGGGTTTGAAGGCAGCAAGTTCTTGCATGAGGCGCTCACTTTCTACTCATGTTCTTGTTTCATGATTATTCCACATTGCATTATTCAAAGACCACTTTTTAGAAGTTGTGTCCCAATAATCATAAACCACAGCATTCTTATTAGAAGCAGCTGCAAAAGCAAGGGGGTACCTATCTTTAATCACCTCCCCAGGCAACCAATTCTCCAGCCATAATTTGAAGCTTTTTCCATCTCCTAAAATAGATTTGAACAAATTCCAATTATCCGCCAAAGCACGCATCACTGAAGACCAAAAGGGAGAGGGTTTGTGGGGATTTAGGCGGTTCTTCTCGCCATTGGCAGCCCTATAGCTATCCTGAACGATCTCTGTCCACATTTTTTTCCCCTTGCAGTAGTCGAATAGCCCACATCAACAACAGAGCATCATTAAATTCTTTGAGGGATCTAATTCCCATGCCACCAATCTTTTTTGGCCTGCAGATCGAATCCCATTTTATTGGTTGAAGGAAAGCCCCATGGTGAGAGGCCCCTTTCCAGAAGAATCTCTTATGCATCACATCGAGTTTTTTCCAAATTGATTTTGGGGCTCTGAGAACAAAAAAGAAAAAAACTGGAATCGATGTAATGACCGAGCTCAGTAAAATATACCTCCCACCTTTTGATAAGTAGCAACTACTCCAACCCTCTAACTTCGTAGCCACCTTTTCATATAGGAAGGACCAGTCTGTTTTCCTCATTTTAGTGCACTTCAGAGGCAACCCCAGATATTTGACAGGCAGTGTGACCACCGGCGTGCCCAAGATGGTGGAAATGTCATTCTAGATCATTCCATTCATACCAAAGCAAACCAAGGAAGATTTGTTTTCATTAAGTCTAAGACTAGAAATCTCACCAAAAATCTTTACCATATAAAATAGCACTTGCACTTCCCTCTTCCCCCCTTCCACGAAAAATACAATGTCATCTGCGTATTGGAGAATGGGAGCTAAGGCCCTGTTATTAGACATTGAATACCCCCTTATCAATCCATCAGCTGCTAGTTTGCATGCATATCTTGCCAATGTATCCACTGCAAGGTTAAATATCAGAGGGGTAAGTGGACACCCTTGCCTTACCCCACATTGAGGTTGAATCCATGCTCGACATGGTTTCCCATTTATCAAAGGGGAAAAGGAGGCAGTCATGATACACCTCTTCACCCACTGTATCAACTGAGGGGGAAATATTCTCCTTTTGAGGATTTCCCACAAGTACGGCCAAGAGACTGAATCATAAGCTTTGGAGAAGTCGACTTTCCATAGAAAGGCCTTGGTCTTTCTCCTGTGCCATCCCATCACTATCTCTTGCACCATAATGAAGGATTCTTGTAGAAACCTCCCAGGAAGAAAGGCAGATTGGATCGGCATTATCAAATCCTTTAGTACCTCACTCAATCTACTGGCTATAATCTTACTGATAATAAGATAAATAGAATTTGACAAGGCAATGGGTCTATAATCAGAGAAGTTCTCCGCACTTATTTTTTTGGTAACAAGAACAAGACTTACTCAATCTCTCAAACCCAGAGTTGCCCAATTCAAATTCATGAATAACCTTCATTACATCCATTTTGACAACATTCCACATTTCTCTGTAGAAGAATACCTGAATCCCATCTGGTCCAGGAGCCCCTCATTATTCAAATCTTTAATTGCTTTCAATGTTTCTTGTTTAGAAATAGGAGCAACTAGCATGGTCATTTGATCACTATTGACACTTGGGAAATCAACTGATGCCATCCTCTAAGAGCCCCTTGGTGTAGCCTTGGCAAGTTCTTTGAAATATTTGACAGCTTCACTTCTGATTTCATTGATAGAAGTAATAGTTCTCTCACCCACTCTAATTGATGAGATGAGATTGAACCATCTCCTAGCATTGGCCGCTAGATGGAAGAACTTCATGTTAGCATCACCTTCCTTGAGCCACAGTTGTCTAGATCTTTCACGCCAGTCCATTTCTTTTTTCAAATCTTACTCCCCAATTGCCTGCTGCATCTGCTATCTTTGTTGCTATTTTTGAGAACTCAAAGGCTGCCTGCACTCCTTCAAATCCAGATCTCTGATCACTGCCACTATCTATCTATATTCTTTCAACATGGAGCGCAGACCTACTAGCTTTGAAGCCAACTGTTGTGTGGCAGATCCCTGCACTTCCTTGTTCTGCCACCAATTAGTTACCATCTCCACAAAGCCCTCCTCCCTGAACCAAGACTTCTTGAGTTTGAAATATGACCCAATGTCAAAATTCACCCCACTGTCCCACACAAGTGGAGTGTGGTCAGAAAAGGGCCTATCAAGGCTCATAACTGCCGATAATTGATGTCTCTCCAGCAAGCTTGGGCTACCAAAGAACCTATCCAACTTAGAGGACTGTCCACTGCCGTTTTTCCAAGTGAATTCAACTCCACTGATAGGATACTCAGTGATACCCAAACTCTACACAGCCATCTGGAAGCCATCCATTGAGCTATCAATCCTACCCCTAGGTCTGTCATCCTTTGATAAATGACAATTGAAGTCGCCTCCTATAAGCCAAGGCACCTCCTACACTCTTTGGTGCACTGCAGACAATTCCTCCCACAGATCTGCCCTGTCTACAGCAGCACATGGGCCATAAATGCACGAGACATACCATTCCAAATTTCCTTGGAGGGATTGGCATTTGCAGGTAAGCACATGCCTATCATGGAAGACTTCAGTTACCATGAGACAGGGCTTTCTCCACTATATGGCCATTCCACCAGACCTTCCAGCTACACCCTTCTCCACACAATTTGCATATCCAGACTGCATAAAGAAGTCCCATACCTGACCATTCTCCTCCTCCACATGTGTCTCTTGAATGAGAGCACAATCAATTTCCCACTCAGAGAGGTATCTACATAAGGAAGCCCTTCTCACCTTATTGCGCAGCCCACGCACATTCCAAGTTAACACTCTCATTCCTTGCCTGGTTGATCCCCTTGAGCCAAACAGCCCACATACTCAACCATGATCGAGTTTGCAATGGTCTACTCCCCAATGGGGGACAGGTTCTCCTTCCTTCTCCTTCTAAGCATGTAAGGGGAGCGACCCACCCCCTTTTTCTGGTTTGATCCACTACCAAATTTTAGATCAGCTAGAACAGTGAACTGCACCTGGTTCACCTCCTTGAGGGCTCTATTGTCACTGCTGAGCACAATTTCCATGCCTGACTTCCCCTCATCTTTACTATTAGGAACATCTGAATCTCTCTCAAACTTCTATAGGAGTGATTTAGAGATTCGTGACAAGGCTGGGAAGCAGAATGTGGTAGCTGATCACTTATCCCACCTTCCTTCTGAAGCGATATCGCCTTCACTTCCAATTACTGACCACTTTTTTGATGAGCAATTGTTGATCATTCATTCGGATCTTCCCTGATATGCTGACATTGTCAACTACCTGGCTTCTAGAGCATTCCCCTTTGATTGGAATCGAAATCAAAAAGACAGACTTAGATCTGAAGCCAAAAACTTTTCTTGGGAAGAACCTTGTTTGTTTAAGCATTGTCCTAACCAGATCATTAGAAGTGTGTCCCTGATAAAGAGGTAGAAGGCATCTTGTCGTTCTGCCATGACCTGGCATGTGGCGGTCACTTCTGTGGCAGAAAAACCATTGATAAAGTTTTGCAGAGCAGTTTCTACTGGCCCACGCTTTTCAAAGACACATGCGAATATAGTAGGGCACGTTTACGCTGTCAATCTCTTGACAATATTGGCTACCAAGACATGATGCCCTTGAATCTGATAATGGTGTGCGAAGTCTTTGACATATGGGGCATTGACTTCATGGGACCCTTTCAAAATTCTCATGGCTTCGAGTACATCTTATTAGCAGTTGATTATGTTTCCAAATGGATTAAAGCCATCCCTTTGAGGACTAATGACCATAGAGTTGTGACACAATTTGTCCAAGATTATATCTTCTCTAGATTTGGGATACCAAAAGCCATCATAAGTGATGGAGGGTCTCATTTTAGGAACACACATTTCTAGTCCCTACTTCAGAAGTATGGGGTGATGTAGGATTGCTACACCGTACCACCCTCAAACAAATGAACGAGCCGAATTGTCCAACAGGGAGATAAAAAAGATTTTATAGATTACCATCGGCCTAATAGAAAGAATTGGTCTTCTTTCCTTTCTAATGCATTGTGGGCATATAAGAAAGCTCACAAAACCCCATTAGGCATGTCTCCCTTTAGAATTATATATGGGAAACCCTGTCATCTTCCCATAGAACTTGAGCACAAAGCCTATTGGGCCATCAAAAAGTGTAATATGGACTTAGAGAAGGTCGGTGATCATAGAAGACTTCAAATTTTCGAGCTTGATAAGTTACGGAATGAATCTTATGAAAGCTCGAGGATCTATAAGGACAAATTAAAAGCCTTCCATGACTGTCACATCCATAGGAAAACTTTTTACCCTGGTCAGAAAGTCCTATTTGACTCAAGATTGAAACTCTTCCTAGGGAAACTTAGATTGAAATGGACTGGACCTTTCAAAATCTTGAGTGTATTTGACAATGGAGCTGTCAAGATCACTGAGATTGACAAATTTGAACCTTTCACCGTAAATGGACAGAGATTAAAACCTTTCATTGAGCCGCATGATATCAGACTTGCTAATTCTATCATTTCACTCAAATATCTTGAACCTATTTTTGATGACACACCTACATCTGGGTTTACACCTAGCTGAAGTCATTAAACTTAGCAAACCTATCTTTTGTACATAGCTGTTTTCATCTTTCTTATTTTCCATTTCTTCATTAGGTGTCTATTCTTGCATTTGTAGCATGCATTTATAGTCACACTTTTGCATTTCACTACTTAGCCTGACTTCCCACTCTGATCTTGTATCAGACTTGAAATCGTCCACACAGAGATTTTTATCTCCTCAAACTACAATTGTTTATACCTACACTAATGGTCAAAAATTGTTTGTGTAAGTCCAAAACACCATTGCTATAGCTCTAGAGGCCTATTCCGACAGTCAAGTTAGGTGTCTTGTTAAGAGGCATTGCTGTAGGCTATACCGACAGTAAAAGCCATTGGTGTTGCACCTAATTCTACAACGACGATCAACCCTCCAAAGGCTATTCAATTTTGCTTTTATGCAGCAGCGATAGTTTTATCCGTCGGTGTATATCAAGACTGTCAACTCTAATGGCATAAAACGTTAGTAATACCATTGCTATAGGTAAGAACTCTATCTTTATATTAGTATTTGATAACAGTAAGAAATGTTAGTACCGTCACTATAGAGAAATGAAGTTTTGATAAGTCCATACAACAACATTTTTTTCCGTTAGTGATTATTGCCATAGTTTCTTAATTATATGATTATGTACAAATGTCATAGAATTATTTATAATTCTATTGCCTTTAAACAACCTCCAATTTCAAATTCAAAAAGCATAAATATTAAGAAATGGATGCTCTAACTTGAAATCAATAAAGGATGCACCAACCAGGAATCGAACCTAGGTCTATACCGTGGAATGATACTATTCTACTACTAGAGCACTGGTGCTATTCATATTTCATAAACTTAAAATAACACAAACTAAGAGTAACTAGAAGATGAATAATCTCGAAGTCATTCCCAATAATTTGAAATAATAATGATATAAAGCTTCAATATTGAATGAAATGGAAATATAATTGATGCTGACCTTAAGAATCATCTTTTTTTATCTCAATAAGAAATGAAAGAAAAAAAATGTGTCTTTTTGGCCATTTATCTTTTTTTTGAGGTAAACCATGTATCAATTATAGAATGTGCATCTTACACAAGTATTTGTAGCATGCGATTAATAAGGAGAAGACCTTTTTAAAGGGATTCAGAAGGAAAGGATAAAGTAAAAATAACATGGAATTTTGTAACTAACCCACCTTATCCTTATTTTGATTACCAAACAATACCCAGTTCATATAACTAGATTATACAAGGAACATCTATGCATTTCCCCCCATCCAGCTTTTCCTTCAGCATTCATGGCAGCCTGTTAAATTAATATGAAAAACCCTTAATATTGTTAGTACCTTTAACATATGCATCTTGGGATAGCTGAGTGAACTTCATGCCATGAGGTATTGCAGTCTGTATACAGAAAATACATTTCACTGAATATGAAGGCATCTCCACATGAGCTAAAAACCAGAACATAGATGCACATCAAAGCTCATAAAGAAAAATCGACCCATTGAAAGATAAGGATCCTAGAGGTAAGAAATCCAAAGGACTAGGACATGTCATAACAATCAAGAGATTAAACACTAGCCCCATTTGGATGTGGACCATGGTGGTGGAGGATCCCATATCGCATGATGTGGGTGAATGGTGCATGAACAATAACATTGGCCATAGAGTTTACAATACAATAATTCATCTACCACATCTACCACTTACTCGACCACTTTCCCATCTTAACACTTAACCAGGGTTAAGTGCTAACCCACAACCATGGGACTAATGTGGAATTGCAGAAATTTAGGACATGATGTGCCAAGCTCTATTCGTACATGGAGTACTTAAAGGGAGAGGTGCTGAGAGTTTGCAGTGAGATTGAAGTTACATCACATCTTGAAGATTAAATAATAAGTAATATGGGTTGTCTTTACATTCCAACTGGAAATTTCATATTACTATCAGGCACCACAACATGGTAAAACAACTGGATAAATATGTTTTCAAGAAATAATGTGACTCTAAATGGTGCATTCCACTGGCAAGTACGCTAATTGATTATTTTGCAGAGCCAGTGTGGCAACATTAGAGGATTTGACCATATTCAATTTAAACTGGAAATGGATATATTCAAAATCATTGCGGTTCCTACCATCAGAAACAGAACGATATTGGTAGCTCATTTTGGTCCTACATCATGGAACTGAAAAGATTGCAATCAGACAAAAAAGTGTATCCATGAGAGTGAAGTAAAAAGGCCAGATAACTACTTGCTCAACATATTCCATCAGATCCTGTTGAGGACTTCTCCCAGCAATCAATTCAAAGAGAAGCACCCCAAAACTGTAAAAATCACTTTTCTAGTGGATATATATTCAGGATCGAGATACCCAAAAGTTCCCTTGACATTCGATGCATAGGAAATAACCTTTTCTTCCCTTGATAATCCAAAATCAGCAACCTGTACAAGTACTAACATTTTGTTAACAAGAATGCCATCCTCTATTTCCTGTATATGGTGTCATATATATACTTCAAGTAGAAAAAAAAAGAGAATTTTTATTGGGTGTATGGTTTACACACTCTAGCACTCATAGATTCATCTAGAAGAATGTTTGAGGATTTGACACCATGATGCATGATGGATGGAGTAGCCTACAGTCATGTGATCAAGAATATCTATTGTCAATTTACAATAAAAAGAAAGGAGAAACCTAATATACACAATCAATAGATGAGCATCTTCTCTCTTGCCAAGACATGAGAAGTTGGAAATCCCACCACAATGCCTCTTATTTTAGTAGTGGATTCTAATCTTAGATGGTCCAAAAGAAATTCTTTTAGTTATTTTGTTAATTCCAAAAAAATGAAAGATAAAAAAGTTAGCAATTTGAATTAATAAAAAAAAAACAAAGTGATTAAAAGAGTTCAACAAGGATTCAGCACCTAGTCCATGATACAAAGAACCCAACAACCACCTATTTTTCCAACTTTGATTTCACCAGTGACAAAAGCAGGATCAGGTGGGGTTGGAGTCTCAACTGGGTGAGAATTGTTAGCCTTGCTATCCATGACCACCGGGTTGGAAGACCATTACTGCATATGCTATCTAGATATTTTCCTGTATGTTTCCCTCCTTGGTGGAGACTTAGGGGCTCTACCTGATTGTGACTGACATTTAGCTTGGCCTCCTAAACAACAATTGTTCCCATGCAATGTCAACAAGAATCTCCACCAAAAGCCATTTATTGTGACTAAAGCCACAACATTTATGATAACAGAAGGTTATCCAGAAGTCAATGATATGCTTGCTAATAGTCTAGAAGCCAAATTATTATTCTTTGGATAACATTCTATTATAGGGATATAGTAGGTTAATTTTTTAAGAGCAAAAACTAGGCATTTTAAATTAGCTTATCAGATGTGTTAATATAATATAAATGCCAATCCGTATCAAAATCGGGCAATAGACACAATTTCAGGGTTCAAACCATACTGTCAGGGGGGCTCTCTACAGTTGCTAGACATCATCTTGTTGCAGTGAATGAAAAAGGAGCTTCTTCTGACCTCTACTTTTGAGGTTTCCTTTCCTGTACAAATGATGGCCCCTTTGTAGCATTAGATCAGTTACGCACCTCAGCTTGCAAAAGCAATTATATATGTCTTCAATTATGCCTTTTCCATCAGTTGTGTCGAAAAAGAAAATGTTCTTGAGTGGATCACCTTTTCCAGATAGAGCTTTTATGACCTCCTGACCAAGTATCTTGTAGACTCTGCTTCACAAAATTTTATCTTCAGCTTGAAAATAGTAGGAAGAACTAAAAGTGATATTTCCCCAGGATTGCGTCCTTCAGAAAATTCATACCTTTCGATTACTCTCATAGCAAAATACAAATTTGTTACTTTCCTAGGAAGACATTTCCAGGGAGATGCAATAGCTTCCGGAAAGCTAGGGTATGTCAAACAACATTCCTTGGAACCATCAAATGTTTTCTGAGAGTAGGTGTAGTTCTGCAGATCAAAAAAATTTCTCCACATGAGTCTCTGCAATCAACTGCATAAAAATGCTACACGCCTTGGTCTACTTCGGCAATTCTTGTTCACAGATTTCTTCAATGAGAGAGTAATTACTAACAACAACAGCATCAAACATATTGAAAAATTCCTCATCAAACTGTTATAAGTCACCTCTTTCAAAGAAAACATGAACCATGGGGTTGAAGTCTCTGAGGGAGTCAAGGCAGAGTTCTGAGAGACTTTTACCACTGCCAACCTCATCTGGGGTTATTAGGAAATCAGACTAAAGGTTATCTTCTGTAACTAATATTCGATCATCCACCAGTGTCAAACTTCCAACTCCAGCCAAGAAATGTTCTTGCAGAACTCAACAGTGGTGCCTATGATCCCACTGACCAGAATATGAGACTTGCTCAACTTTCGTTGGGTTCCCATTTGTATTACTATAATAGAATTATATTCCACTTACGTGATTTCCAGGAAATCACATAATTACTATGAACCGCAGTTTCAAAATTACTCAATTTTGGTTTTTTTCTAACGTATGGAGAGGAATTATAGCATTCTTTACTTTCTACTACAGTCATAACTTTTTGTAGGATATATAGTCTAGTAAAAATAAATCTAATTGCTAGATCAAGTACTGATTTACAGTCTACAGGCACCCAATTGCATTATGTCAGTTCCACAGAATCAAAATAGATTACCACATTACTCTCTTTTCGTTCTTTACTCTCTTTTCATCCACAAAATAAAAATAGATTTACCTCATTGCTTCCTCCTTCATCCTTACTCTCTTTTCATCCTTTTCAGCGTCCTTCTAACCTAGAGAAGAGGATGTGCCCCATTGGACCTTTTTTCCCCTATCGTCATCGCTCATAGCAAGACTTTTTTTCCCATCGTCAAGGATGGGATTTTCTGTCTTCGAATGCTTGTAAGTGAGATAAACCTCTCTAGTTGTCTGAGGACCATGCATCTCACCTTTTCCAGATCTTACTAGCCGTTTTTCCACTGGCAGCAGTTTTTGGCAAATCCCAGGCTTTGGATGATTCTTTGAATGGAAGGTAATTTGCTGGATATTATGGACCCTATGCAGGACAATGATAATGCATTTAATGGAACTTTATTAAAAGTTCTAGCAAAATGAGCTTTCAAATAAGGCATATGGTTATGAATTTCTATCAGCTTAGTGTATATCATGACCAGTGGTGCAAAAGGAGTCAAAGGAATTTGAAAGTGAAGGCATCTATAATCTACCCAAGAATATGAAAAACTCCATGGATGGTAAGATTCCAAGTTTTCAAGCTCTATCTAATCCGAGCTTGCAAATCGTTAGCTTCTTTGATTTTGCCTTGTGCCTTTTTTTTGAGAAAAAAGAAAATTCACGAAAAAATATGCTAAGGAAGGATTTATTTCTTTACAACTCAACAGCAAAGGTGTATTACAACGTACACCACCCACGTGATATGCTAAAGACAATTGATACCCAACTGGAGCAACATACTCAGTAGATACCACTGGACATGGTTACGTAATTAATCTCCCTAAATCAAGTTATGCCTACAATGGCAAAGGAACATTTTCTAATCAATGTGACTTACCAACAGTTGAGTACTTTAGCTCCAATAGATCATCATTTGATATGTGGAGCCTCCTCATGCAGAGGTTTATGATGAACTCCTCTTGTTCCCAACTAATGGGCCTACAGGCATACCATGTCATGGTGGATCTAAAGGAAAGCAACACCACTTTGTGGACTTTTGCAGCCACATCTATTTGTGTTATAGAGGACACTTTATGTCCAGATTCTGATGCACTTAGAAATTAAGAATCAGCACAATCATCTAAATATGGATCTGGACCAGTTAAGTCATGTTTGCGCAACATATTTGTACTTATGCTACCATTAGAACTAGCTAACAAGCAAGCACCATCTAAGGGATCATTAATTCTTACATTTCCTGCAAAATAGCCATTTCAATTTCCCTTTTGTGTGCCCATTTGAAAAGCTCTAGGGTCATTGTTAAGGGATAAATGCATGTATTTTGTGCCCAACATTTTTTGTTGTGAAACCATGGCATCTACCTTTTCAGGTAATTAGGAATATCTACCTACCACTTGTTGCGGATGTAAAAAATCGTTTGCAAGAACCCTTGACCTTTCCTTGACTCTTGGTTTAGAGAACTCAGACCTCCTCCTCACTCCTTTTGGCATATCACTTTTACGTTTCAACAGGCTCATGCCTTTGACAACTCAAATTATAATTGGTATTAGCAACAAACAATTTATTACCATTAGAATTTCCACTTTCCTTTCCAAGCACCAACCATTTGCCACCTTCCCAAGTTTGCCTCATTCGCAAGTTGGAGCTTTCAAGTTTGTAGGCCTCATGTGATCAAAGAAGCCTCAATGATTTCAATCAAACTTGGACTATTAGAACCTTGGACTTTCCTACACTAATTGGCTGATGTTACGACTCGATCCCGGCTCCCTACAAAACCTGAGAATGGTCCACCTCGACTAAATCCCAAGACTGAGTCGTCTAACAAGAAATAACCAAATGCACAAATCATTCCACAACCACACATGTAATGTAACTAAACAGAAATAGATAATAGACAACAATAGAAAATAGAATAGAAAATCTCAAAGGTAGTATAGGCCACAAGTGAAATAGAAATGTTCACTGACATAGCCATCATACAAAGTAGAGAGAAACATAACAAAAACAGGTACTACATGCTAAAGATACTCACTACTAACAAAAGGAGGCCTCTGGAACAGAAAGCAGAGAAAGTACAACTATGGCTGGGCTCGACTAGGCCTAGCACCCTCTGCAGCTGGTGGTGCTGGCTGATCAACTCCCTAACCTGAACATGGTTATATAAATCTGTGATCAGCTAACGCTGAGTAGAGTGGTGGATATGTCATTTACATGCAATTAAACATAAAGGAATAAGCAGCTAACTAACCATACAATTTCCAACTATGTATTATTGTTTGTTTTTGTTTAAAACATCTAAGTGTTTCTGATTCGATTTCTACTAAGGGTTCACAACATTTCTTAATCCACTTGTTCCCTAATGGAACGATCTTGATGTAGTTTTCCCCGCGATGCAGGATGTACACGTGGCACTCTCTTAGTCGAGAGAGCACCTCGTGGTAGTCCTACACCTGGTTTACCACCCCGGGGTCATGGCGGTGACGTAGCGGTGACTACGGCACATGCGATAAGCGCACGGGTAGTTACCCCACACTGACACATGGTTAATCGTTTCCGCTAACGAGTACGCCCAAACGTACAACACAGAACAAAATAGGGGCTACACCCCTCAATAGTCTGTGTGCCCTCGCCCAGTTATCCCGATTTGCCCAGTGGGCCTAACAAGAGTTGGTGCAGGGTAGCCAATCCTAACCTCGGGTCCCAACCCAAGGGGCGGCTAACTCCCCTTACACTAAAGTGATAGTAGCTCTCCTTGGTACTGTGTACATGAAGGCCAACTCACTTTCAGTAACTAAGTCTATACAACCAACTAGCCGTAGGTAATGTTGGGATCGTAGAACGCGTATTTGATCAGAAATGCGTCATAGTACAGTTGCGAAATATGATGAACAAAAATAATTTCTAAGATAACGAGACTTGAGTCCTGGTCGTTAGTCTTTGGGAGGCATTTATGGAAATACAGATTTGAAATCAATCTCTTTCGCTCTACTTGCTTAAAATCTCGTGTTGGTTTATGGTGATTTACGTATTGATGTACGACATGCTAGTTGCCAAAAGATAGTAATTAAAACATGCAACTTCAATCACACCAAAAGATGATAACTAGGCACATGGTGATTTTCAACATATATATTTATATATATAAAAGATAATGATGATATCAAGGTTGCAGAGCACAGGTAGAGGAATGCTTGTACAGGGAAATAAAACTATTCGCTACCAGAAAACGACTGCATACATGAATCTATGGGAGAATTTTGCATGCATCATTGGGGGAGAATATAGAGCTACACTACTAAGCAGTAAATAAAGCATGTAAATATAAGAAGAACTATAATCTAATCTAGCAGAAATAAGGGCATTCGGAGGTGGCTCCGATGGCCTTTAAGTTGGTTGAGAGGAGAAGGAGGGGCGGCCAATGGTGCTTAGGTCGACCCTTGGAGAGAGGTTGGAGAGGTGATCCAGCATCTCGGTGTGGAGGTGGTGGTGGCCATGGTGAAGCTACTCATGGACATGGAGGTGGAGTGGATGTTGAAAGAAACTAAGCTAAATGGAACCAAGAGTGAATGGGTCCAAAGTGCCACCCCTTAGGTCTTTTTACGGACTAAGGGAAGCTCTCTAGAGAATTATGGAATTCTCTAGAGAGGCCTATGGTGGGAGCTCATGGGAGAGTGAGAGAGAGAGGATGGATGGTGGTTTTAAGATCCACCAAATGTGGATCTAAAAATTGAATGGCTCTTGGTTGCCAATTATAGGAACCAAGGCAACAACACATGGTAGAGAGTTCTAGAGAACTTTAGGCTAGGTATTTTCGTGTGGATGGTGTGTGTGGGTCAAAACCTAGGTGGCTAGGTTGATTAGGTTAGGTTCTAGTGGGTTTAGGTCAAGGTAGGTCTCAAATTAGGATGGTAAACCCTAATTCACTAAGGTAAAGTGCAATTAAACTTAATACAAGTTTAATTTGGTGTGTGAAAACATAATTGAGAGTAAAATAGCTCAATTAAGTTAGGTCTAGGTCAATTGAACTCTCACTGAGTCCAATTGGACAGTGTGTGTTGATTGACCATGATCCAAGTCAATTAGGTTTAGTGAGGACCTAATTAGGTCCTTAGGGAGGTCTAGAGGTGATGTACTAGGGTTAGGGTACCTTAATTTAAGTTCCTAGGGGGTTAGAATTGGGTTTAAGGAGCTTGAGATCCAAGATTAAGGCTTGAATCTCAAAACAGGGTCTGGAGGGCAGTTCTGGATGCCTAATAATAGTGTTAGACGTCTTATAGTGAAAAATCAGAAGAACAAACTTGCTATCTGGATGTCCAATCAGAGTCAGGAGGGTTTCTAGGTTTTGTTTGGGGTATTCTGCAGAAATTGGACGTCTGACCAAGTGTCTGGACGTCTAATAACACTGCAGAAGTGGGTTTAAGGTGAGCGGGAGTTGGTTAAGGGTTTTGGATGTCCTATAACTCATCTAGACGTCCAGCTAGAGGCTAGAATTAGGGTTTTAATGTTTCCTAGGGTGCGGTGACCTAAGCTAAGGGTGGCTAAGGCTTGGGGAAGCTTCTAGGATGGGCCTAAGTTCTTCACAATTTATTGCTTTATTCCTACTTAATAGAATAGCATACCTTAACTATTAAGACCAGACTCATTAAGCCTTTTCAAGACGTCTGTACTTTAGGTCAAACGTCTGGTAAGACGTCCAGACTGAGGGTCAGACGTCTTGCAAGATGTCTGGACCCATTCCCAGACGTCTGAAAATCAAAATTTTCGTGTACATACACGCGTCTGCGCGCATGCTGCGCGCAGATAGTACACGACCTCATTTTCTTCTCTCCTTCTCTCCCCTCTCGTCGACACAAACCCTAACCCAGCGCCTTATTTAAACCCCCCTCCTCTCCCTCATTCACCCCACCTCCAGCCACTCTTCTCCTTCCTCCAGCAAGAGCAGTGAGCGGCGAGTAGCGAGCAGCGGGCTTGAGCGGCGTGGGAGGAGAGGAGGAGCAGCACGCGAGCTCGTGTGGGAGCTCGCCGGAGAGCTGACGGCCAGTCGGCGCATGCGTGAGGTGGAGAGGTGCATCGGGGAGGTCCTCCCCGACACTACTGCACCGGAGCAGCAGGCGAGCAGGTGCGGTGCGGCCACGCGCGGCGCGAGAAGGGGAAGGTAGGTTCTGATTTTGGGTTTTTCCCAAAATCAGATGTCTGGATCGACGTCCAGACAACGTAGACGATGTCTGGAGGAGGTTCCAGATGACTGAGAGGTAAGTTTCGCGACGTACACCTTCTTTGCAGATACGGCCATGTAGGCTGTTCCGCCGAGGTGTTGTTTCGTGCCATATTAAGAAGATTTCGTCGACGCGTGCAGGATTCGCTTCGGGAAGGCGCGGGACACGCCCTCCCACACAGTTCAGACGTCTGGGCGAGGCAACAGATGGCGAGAAGCATTTCTAGACGTCCGGAGAGGTGGTCGGACGTCTGTAACTGGGTCCAGACAGTCCAGCGGAATTCTTAGACGTCTGAGGAGTGGCGCAGGAGTTGAGGTATGGTTTTGGACTCTTTTAAGACGTCTGATGTGAATCAGAATTACTGTTTTTGACCCATTTAGGGTCCATTTGAGGTCCGATTTTCGCAATTAAGATACCGATATTTCCCGTATGTCTTCCTCTACTTGTTGGAATACTTTTTATCCTGTTCTAAGTAGTCTCTTGTGAATGATCCTTGTGATAGAACCTCATTTCGTTGTGGATTTGGGGTTTGCTGAGGCACGTGGACCAGCTGATCAAGCCCCTACTACTCTTGGGTTTACTGGTAGAGTGGCTTCCCCTAGTTTAATTGCAAACATGAATGCATATGTGGAATAAATGTTAGATCTTAGGGTATGGCATGAATTCTAAGACTAGAAATACTGGAATATTTGTATTGAATGTATGTATTGCAGTCTTTGATGAGTAGATAGAATAATAAAAATTGCCTGTAAATGAATAATAGCTACCTGTGAAATGTAAAGTACTTGTGTTAGCAAACTGTTGCATGTAAATTCCTGTTGTTTACGTTAAATGCCATAATATGAGCTGCATGTATATGAACTGGAAATGGAAGATTGAATGTTGGAAACACGAGCTACCTGCGAATGGACCTGGAATGTGAACAATAAGGTTACATGTGTAGAACCTGAGAAATGGAAATAGAAATGATGAAACCTGGTATGGCTTGGCCTGAGAAACATGAGCATGAACCCTATGGGGAATTAAGAGTAGAGCTCCTGGAAATAAATGGAATGGAATTGGAAATGTGAATGGGGAAGTGAGCTAGCCCTTGAGTACGGAGTACCAAGGAGAATGACTGTCCCCCTTTTTAGTGCAAAGCGGAGCTAGCCTCCCTAGGGTTGGTACCTGGGGTTAGGATTGGCCACTTTGTACCGACTTTTTGGCCCTCGCATACACAGTACCGGGGAGAGCTACTAGTGTAGGGAGAGAGCTAGCCACCCCACAGGGCCCGGGGTTCAGCTAGCCACCTTACACTGACTTGTTAGGCCCATTGGGCAAACCAGGGTAGTCAGGCGAGGGTACGCGAACTGTGGAGGGGTGAGACCCCTGTTTGGTTCTCAAGGGCTAGACCCCTGTTACTGAGAGAGCTATGGCCTATACTGGTTCCATGTTGTGCTTTGGGTGCACCCGCTAAGGGAAACGACTGATCGCGTGCCAGTGCGGGGTAGCTACCCGTGCGTTTATCGCGCGTGCCGTAGTTACCGTTATGTCTGTCAGTGACCTTGGGGTGGTTGACTGAGTGTAGGACCACCATGGGGCACTCTCCCGGCTAGAAGAGCACCACGTGCTACTTCTATTCTTCGAAAAAGACTGCAATCAAGATCGTTCCCACGAGGAACATTCGAGATCAAGAAAGAAACCTAGTAAATAAACCAAGTGATGAAAGAAAGAATAATTAGTTAACGAAAGAAAGAAATTGAAAAACAATAGCTACCTGTCCACCTTTACTGTTTTAGTTAGTTGGTTGCCACTCTACTCAACGTTCGCTGGCGTTTTGTACTCATAACCTTTATCAGGTCCAAGTGTTGAGCAGCCAGAGCCTACGGCTGCAGAGGGTGCTGGGCCCAGCAGAGCCCAGTAGTTGTAGCCTTCTGTTGTACTCTGTTTCCTGTTGTAGTGAGCACTTTATTACACTTCTGTACTCTTTTGTTGTAAACTTTATATTTCTGTACTCGTTTACTTTCCTACTGTTGTGGTGGTGTGTACTGTAGTTGTTTATTCCTTTACTACTGTACTTTTGTTACTGTTAGTTGCTTGCATGATGAATGTGGTTTATTTTACTGCTTTTTGGTTACTTTCTCGTTGGACAACTGGGTCTGGGGATCAGTCAAGTCGATTCGGTCTCATGTCCTGTAGGGATTCGGGAACCGGATCGTAACATCAACTCCCTTACATTATTATCTACTACATCTAATTCTAGGTCTTTTGCTCCAGCTCTGCTGCAATTCTGGTTATTCTTTATTCTTCAGATCCAACTTTAGATCCAGCTTCAAATCTAGCTTCTGATCTGTTTATTACCTGCAATTGACATAATGCACCTAATCAGTACATTATAGCATTATTTTATGCATAGCTAAAAGAAAGCAGTAAAGGTGCTAATAATGTTTATGCATGCATGAATTACCCTAACTTATGCTAAGTTCTAGCCTAATTTAGGTCAATTAAGACCTATGATTGCTACGCAATTATACCCCCATGCCTAAATCTTGCTAGTTCCTAGCAAATGCAAAACTAAATTATTTACAAAAGGGTCCCTATGGGATTGATTATTTTATCAATTGTATCCTAGAGATTTTTCTCCTTTGTGTTTTCATCCTATGCTCTAGAAATCCAAACAATCGTGAAAGTGCAGCTACGTAGCTTTTGCAATGGATTCGAGTGAAAAACTAATTCACCCCTAAATCCTGTACTTGACCCTTATTAAAAATTCTAGCAGGATAGCTAGACTTTTTCCCTCGAGGCATTCGAGATATTTATGAATTCCACCCGGCTTTAAGCTTAGGTAGAGAATCTTAGAGGGAAAAGATTATATATTTGGTGGCTTACTCTCGATTGGTGTTTCATAGAGATTAGTACTATAAAATCTAGATTCCCAAATTATTGTGTAACTCAACTTAGAGAAAGACGAGAAAAACTATGCTCTCTTTTGATTCCTTTGTATTCATTCTCTCTTTTTCTCTCTCTCTTTTTTTTTTAGAGCTCACAATCTCACTAGATTCTCACGTATGATCCATATTTGGTGGTCTCACTTGGCATTAACACTTTAATTGAGTTCTCATAACCTTAACACTAAGTCAGAATTTTTTAGCCAGTATTTGGGTGGTCAGAAACATAAGAAAGGTGGGTTAAGGTCATATTTGGTGGATCTTAAATTTATTTGGTGGTATTGCCTCAATGTAACTGAAATAAACACTAAATATTCACTCTTTTTTTTTGCTTTTCTTCTATTTTTTTTCAATTTTTCTTTTTTTTCTAATGTATAAATTATTTTTTTCAACACAGCACAATTAGCACACATCCATGAACTTTATTGAGGAGGCATTATCAGGGATTTGTGGTACTCAAGAGACATTGGGTGGATTATTTGGTGGAAGTGCCTACTCACGACATCGGGAGAGACGAATAGGATGGTGTATTTCTGACCTTGACATCAATATCCTTCTTTAGCCGAGGATTCCGTAAAGAATGGTCATAACCATCCATCTTAGCCCTAGTTTTATTAAAACTCGCTCTCTGTGTATTTGCCTTATTTGGTGGCTCTCAAAATTTTGCACAAAAATGTATACACAGGAATCGAGAGCGAAAACTATGCCTAATCTCTGAGTATCATCACCTAATTATCTAGGATTCTGGATTCCTTGCACTAATCTTAGAGAACCAGTACACTCTACTCTCATCTCACACTATTTGTTGGATTTTTGGAAGAAAATCTGCCTGACTCCCAAAACATTGTCCAGGGGTTCAAGAAAAGAAGCACTGCTTCTTCTCGACAGACTAATGACGTTTATCAGCCTTCACCGTGAATCCATTGCAAATTCTATGTGTGTGTGAAAAATTATACTGAATTCTAGATTACAGGAATCAACTGGAGGATAAAATCCCTAATGCATTCTCTTAATAGGATAATCTTATTCATGGATGCACTATGTTTATATGCTATAAACAAGTAACCTATTATATTTGTACTTCATGAAATTTCCCTTTCGGGTTAGATTCATCTTGACCCTAAATTTAAAACAAGAGGTGAGCGAGTGAGTCGAAAGTGGCTTTTGCGAATGATTTTTAGCTCTAATGCGAGCATTGGAGGTGGAGTCGGTTGTTCTTATATTCAGGATCCTAAAGTACGTGTAACATGCAGCTCCGAGGTTTTCCTAAGGGTTGGCATAAAAAAATTTTCAGTTTTACTGTATCTACCCCTCGTGCCTAAGTTCTTGCATGTCCGCATGCATGAATGTAAAAGAAAATAAATACAGCAGGGAATAAATGGGTAGAAATCAACTAGAATTGCTCCGGAAGTTTAATATTCAGCATCGGCCAACCTGACAATATGCAATATGCAAAAGAAATATGCTTAAAAGAAAAATATGCTATGTATAAAAATGGTTATGTATAGATGATGGTAGAATGAGGGATATGCTGTCTATACGTGCTGAGTTTAACGCCTCCAGCTGGGCGAGAACTCAATCAGATGTATCAGTTCTTGCATAAGAGTCAGTCAAGATTAAGAGAAAGATGTGCTTGTATGCTCCTAGAATCAGTGGTCTAGAGATGCGAACCAGCTGATTGTGCGCCCCTACTCCAAAAAGTCTAGCTATAAGAAGGTGTGAAGTAGTAGTGGAAAATAGAGGATAATCTGAGGGGGGATCATGATGTTGATTCAGTTGATTTATCATGTCCCATAATTCAGCAGGAAGTTGCTGAGGGAGTAGATCAAAATGTATCTCAGAACCATAATCTGAGTCATAGGGATCCTCATAACGATAATTGACATCATGCCCTCTCCAGGCTCTGGATCATACGGGGGTATTCGTGAAAGTAGAAGATCTGTGGGAGGTCACTGAAATCCTCGTCAGAAATGGGAATAGGAGTAGACTCGAAGGTGGGAATCTGATGACCCGTATGTGAATTCCTGTTGATTCACTACCTGTGAGATAATCAGTTGTGACTGCGTTAACAGGAAACCCGTTAGCTGTGGTCAGAAACACACCCTAAACAATCAAATCCTCGGGGAGATATGTGCAGTGTAGTGGTCTCAATCCCGTGTGGATCAAGGTCCAAGAACCCTGATAGTGCAAACGAATGAGACATTGGGTCATCACAAAGGAGCCCAATGTTACCACAGTATGCCGAATCCTCATCTTCACCATCCTCCTCTATGTAATCACAGTCAAAATTCTTTTGCTGCCCTGAATATGTCAAGTCGAAGTCGCTCATTACCTAGGGCTATCTCCACACATCTGAATGCACAATCAATGTTTGCAAGGGCTATCGCTAGAAATGGGTGACCCAAAATGATTGGTGCATCTCGGAGATTAGGAGGAACCTCCATATTGAGAACGAAAAAGTCTACGGGAAAGCAGAAGCCGTGAACTTTTACGATCACATTCTCAACCACCCCCTCGGTGTTTTTACTGATCTATCAGCCAGCTGAATCGTGACCGAGGTAGGCTTTAACTCCCCAAATCGAAATCGATCAAATATGGCAGTGAGAGTTAGGTTGATGGACGAACCCAAATCTAGAAGGGCCCGATCAAAAGGAGAATCCTGCAAGAAGCAGGATATGAGTGGGGTACCAGGGTCTTTCTTTTTTGGTGGCAAGTCAGCTAGAATCACAACATTAGCTTCTTTCAACAGTATAGCCTGTCATCCAATTCTAGGTTGTCACTTCGGTATACAATAGTCCTTAAAGAACCTAGCAACAAAGGGGATGTGATCAATTACCTCGAGGAGAGGGACCTGAATGTATACTTCCTTGAACATTGACTGCAGGTCCTCAAAATTCCATGTGTCCTTCTTTCGTACTACATTTCACATCAGAGCCTCAAGAAAAGGGATGGGAATCTCAGGGTCAAGTGGCCTCTTACCCATATCTATCGTAGGTGGCTCTTGAGATGAAGGAGTCGAACCCGCCTGCGGCAAAGAGTGAGAATAATCAAGACCTTCCTGCCTATGTGGTGGGTCGAATGTCTTCCTTCCACTCCTCAATGAGATAGCATTTGCATCGACTTGCTGTCCATGAGGTGGTGGGGGAGCAGAAGGGGCAGAGTATGCAAGGTTCTACATCAAAGGCGGCTGGCCTTGAGTGTAACCAGGTGGTGTAAGAGGGGCCTGTAATATGGCGTGTGCCTGTCCCTATGGTGCCTGAAACCTAGGTGGGGCACCTTGGTTCTACACATACTGAGGGTTCGGGACAGGTTGGGAGGGCAAGGCTCCCTGAGTCCTATGTTCCTATAATAGCTGGTTTAGCGGGTTCTGTATAATCTGTATTTGGTCAGCCATCACCTTCATTATCTGCAAGCTATCCTGTGTAGATTTCCTCATCGATTCTTGCAGCTCCTTTCTCAGTGCCTCCAGATGGTCAACCCGCTTTGGAGGGTGACTGACAACTTGGTGCAGCAGCTGGTATATAGAACGGGGTTGCTGTTGCTGATACGGGAATGGTTGCTGCCTAGGGTATGTGTTTTGTGCATTCCTGTATTGCCTAGTCTAGTAGTGTGGATCTTGATGTGGTCTCTGTGAGTTACCAAACTAGGAGAAGTTCGGATGTTGGCGCCAACCAGGGTTATACGTCTCTGAATACGGGTTATTACATCCGTATCCTTGAATAGCACTAACGTCCTTGTAGGCCGAAGACGTCTGAGACGTATATCCATCAAGGGGATACGTATTATAGTCAGTGGGTGGTGCGTAACCCTGGTCATATGGTGCCAGATCGAGACTATTTACGGGATCCTGATATGCAGGATCTTGTAAATAAGAAGAGGATGCATCCCGAATGAGTGGATTAACTCGAGCAGGAGGGGCTCAAGGTGTATAGGAGGGTCTTGGAGCAGAAGAGTTCAAGTCAGATTGACCTTGACTAATTTGTTCAATCCTTTTCTCAATCAGGTTTATTCTATCCAGCTACTTGACGATGATATCCATGTCGACTCGAATAGACTCGGTGTGAGCCTCATGGACACCAACCCATTGCTGACCAGGCTGCTGGAACTGGTTCATGGATGTGGCATTCATCGAGTTCTCTGCCAAAGATTCAAACAACTCAAATGCGTTGTTCTCATCTTTTGCGAGGAAATTCCTGCCACTAGATGCATCGGCCAGATACCGATGTGTGTCACCCAGCCCATGGTAAAAGATCTGAGTTAGGTGCCATCTGGGTATACCATGGTGCAGGCATTTTCGGAGAAGGTCATGAAATTGGTCCCAGGCGTCATGCAACTCCTCCCTAGCTCCTTGGGAGAAAGTCGTGATCGCATGCCTCATCACGTTTGTTCAACCGATTGGGAAGTACTTTTGCAAGAATTCACGTCGTAATTCCGGCCAGGTTCCAATTGGCTTCCCAATGGTCTTGAACCAGTATGAAGCTTTGTCCCTCAGAGAAAATGGGAAAAGCTTCATCAGAACAATCCCAAGATCAACATTCCTGAGTTGAATCGTTTCTGTGAGTTGACTCAGGTCCTCTAAGTGCTGGAACGGATCTTCACTTGAGTTTCCATAAAAATGACTATTGATCAAACCAATCACATTAGGCTTGAGCTCAAACGCGTCTCCGCCTAAGGGAAACTTGACTAAGGGTGCGACGATCGGTGTAGCTGGATCATAGAAATCCTGAAGTTGTTCTCCTCACGGTGGGTGCTGCATTCTGTCAAGTGTTGTCAAGATATGGTCCATGCTCTGCTGATGTTGCTCCTCTGATTCAACCACCCTGGCCTCTAGACGAGCCATCAGGTCCAGATTACTAGCTTCTTGACCTGGTCTAGGTCTAGGTCCAAGATTAGCCATTGCGGCTAAGGGGGTAGAAGAAGTGGGGGGAGAAGATGGTCCTGGCGAGGTGACTCGCCTCCTTGGGAGTGGCTCCCAAGGTCCAACCAGTTGAGGTCTAAGTGACCTCCTTCCTTGCATACACCACCCAACCCCTAGGTTCGTGTAGCCAAGCCAGACAAGGCTAAGGCCTTGTCAATCAGATGGTCCTTATGATCGAATGACCAGATTTTTCATTTTAAGTTCGAATTCCTGAAGAAAAATTCGTCGTGCAACAGACTTAAAGTAATTTCTGCCTCTCAAGCTAACCCAACCAGTCTGGTTACGAGGGGACTAAGGGGAAGGTTCTTCTTTTGGCTTATGACTCCGATTCCGTTTCCCCTTAGCCGCGGTCGTTTGACACTACCCCACAGACTTAGTCACCAGGTTTGGCAAGAGAGATTGAAATAACCCAGTAGTACGACAATAAATTCGGGTTTATTTACATGTTTTAAAATTGATTTTAGCCCATTTTTCTTTAGTTGGGGTTTGTGGTGAGTGGGTCACAAGGTGACCAAGCTCACCGGCTAAGCACTAGACTTGACTAACTCTAGGCTAGCCCAAATGTGGTCTCTAGAATATAGCCCTAAGGTTCATGAAATTCTAGGGGTTTTTTTTTTCATCTTCTTTTTAGTAGACCATGAAATAAAAGTACTTCTCTGGAAAAAATTGGAATCCAAATAACTTAAAATTTTTCAAGTAGATTTGTTTTTCAATTATCTTTTTATAGAATTTTTTTTGTGATTTTTACCTTTTCAACCAAATTTCTAGGGATTTTTGAATGTCAAGGGGTCAGACCTAGAATTTTGACCCATGGTTGATTTTTCAAATTGAAATAGTATCAAATGATCAAAAATTCAGGAAAAAAATGAAAATTAAAGCCAATGAAATCATATTTCAAACCCCACCATGTTTAGTCAAAACAGATTCGCGGATTGCCCAAAATTGATTTTTGAATTTTGAAAAATTTTGAACTTAGGTCAGTTTGACCGACTTGCACTTCGCGAATTTTTAAAATTTTCTACTTTCAATTTTTTCGAATGAACAATGCCATTTGAAAGGTGGTTTAAAAATGAAGGTCTAGCCCGAATTTTAGAATTTTTCGCTCATTAAGATTTTGGCAATTGAATTTTTAAATTGAAATTTATAGCTTGGCTGAAAATCAGAGGGTGGTGGGAAAGCTTTTAAAATGTATTTGAATTTGAAATTCAAACTTTCCACCAATTTTTTTTTTTCAAAAACTTTTGAAATTTTTTTTCAAGAGATATTTTTTTATAAAAGATTTCAAATTTTCTTTTTTTTCTTACTCTTTTTTTTAAATTAACTAACTAACCATAAGATTCAAAAAGGGAAAGATATTCTACTACCTTTTTTTCTATTCTTTTTTTTTTCAAAACTGAATCTTTTTTTTTTCAATTGAAATCTAACCTAGGGTTCGGAAAGGGAAATCCTAATCCAAGAGGAGATGTGCACCTGGTTTTTTCTCCGCACTCGATGTGTGTGCATATTCCTATTTTCTCATGTTGTCCTGCACATCCAAAAACAAAGTAGAGGAAGATTTCTCAGTGAGAATTCTAGAGATTGAAATCAAAAATAACGTTGCCTCCCAAGCAACGACGTCATTTTGTTGGGATTGTAGAGCGCGTATTTGATCAGAAATGCATCGTAGTACAGTTTCGAAATACGATTAACAAAAATAATGTCCAAGATAATGAGACTTGAGTCTCGGTCGTTCGTCTTTAGGAGGCATTAATGGAAATGTAGATTTGAAATCGATCTCTTTCACTCTACTTGCTTAAAATCTCATGCCGGTTTATGGTGATTTACGTATTGATGTACGACATGTTAGTTGCCAAAAGATAGTAATTAAAACATGCAACTTCAATCACACCAAAAGATGATAACTAGGCACATGGTGATTTTCAACATATATATTTATATATATAAAAGATGATGACGATGCCAGAGTTGCGAAGCACAGGTAGAGGAATGCTTGTACAGGGAAATAAAACTACTCGTTACCACAAAATGACTGCATACATGAATCTATGGGGATATTTTGCATGCATCATTGGGGGAGAATATAGAGCTACACTACTAAGCAGTATATAAAGCATGTAAATCTAAGAAGAACTATAATCTAATCTAGCAGAAATAAGGGCATTCGGAGGTGGCTCCGATGGCCTTTGAGTTGGTTGAGAGGAGAAGGAGGAGCGGCCAATGGTGCTTAGGCCGACCCTTGGAGAGAGGTTGGAGAGGTGATCCAGCATCTTGGTGTGGAGGTAGTGGTGGCCATGGTGAAGCTACTCATGGACATGGAGGTGGAGTGGATGTGGAAAGAAACTAAACTAAATGGAACCAAGAGTGAATGGGTCCAAAGTGCCACCCCTTAGGTCTTTTTAGAGACCTAAGGGAAGCTCTCTAGAGAATTATGGAATTCTCTAGAGAGGCCTATGGTGGGAGCTCGTGGGAGAGTGTGAGAGAGAGAGGATGGATGGTGATTTTTAGATCCACCAAATGTGGATATAAAAATTGAATGGCTCTTGGTTGCTAATTTTAGCAACCAAGGAAACAACACATGGTAGAGAGTTCTTGAGAACTCTAGGCAAGGTATTTTCATGTAGATGGTGTGTGTGGGTGCGTTTGGGTCGAAACTTAGGTGCCTAGGTTGATTAGGTTAGGTTCTAATGGGTTTAGGTCAAGGTAGGTCTCAAATTAGGGTTGTAAACCCTAATTCACTAAGGTAAAGTGCAATTAAACTTAATAAAAGTTTAATTGGGTGTGTGGAAACCTAATTGAGAGTAAAATAACTTAATTAAGTTAGGTCTAGGTCAATTGGACTCTCACTGAGTCCAATTGGACAGTGTGTGTTGAGATCAGGGCTCAATTAGACTCAATAGACTGAAGAGATTGACCATGATTCAAGTCAGTTAGATTTAGTGAGGACCTAATTAGGTCCTTAGGGAGGTCTAGAGGTGATGTACTAGGGTTAGGGCACCTTAATTTAGGTTCCTAGGGGCTTAGAATTGGGCTTAGGGAGCTAGAGATCCAAGATCAAGGCTTGAATCTCAAAATAGGGTCTGGAGGGTGGTTCTGGATGTCTAATAATAGTGTCAGACATCTTTTAGTGAAAAATTAGAAGTCCAGACTTGCTGTCTGGACATCCAATCAAAGTCAGGAGAGTTTCTAGGTTCTATCTTGGGTATTCTGCAGAAATTGGACGTCTGACCAAGTGTCTGGACGTCCAATAACACTACAGAAGTGGGTTTAAGGTGTGCAGGAGTTGGCTAAGGGTTTTGGACGTCCTATAACTCATCTAGACGTCCAGATAAAGGCTAGAATTAGGGTTTTAAGGTTTCCTAGGGTGCGATGACCTAATCTAAGGGTGGCTAAGGCTTAGGGAAGCTTATAGGCTGTCCTAGGGCTAGGATGGACCTAAGTTCTTCACAATTTATTACTTTATTCCTACTTAATAGAATAACATACCTTAACTCCCTTACATTATTATCTATTACATCTAACACTAGGTCTTCTGCTCCAGCTCTGCTGCAACTCTAGTTATTCTTTATTCTTCAGATCCAGCTTTATATCCAACTTTAGATCTAGCTTCTGATCAGCTTATTACCTACAATTGACATAATGCACTTAATCAGTGCATTATAGCATTATTTTATGCATAGCTAAAAGAAAGTAGTAAAGGTGCTAGTAATGCTTATGCATGCATGAATTACCTTAATTTATGCTAAGTCCTAGCCTAATTTAGGTCAATTAAGACCTATGATTGCTGCGCAATCAGGTAACATGTTCCAACACACACTGGATTTCCATATCACAGTATTTTAATTCCTTTTCTAGCTCCTCGTAGGGTTCGTGCATTGGCATTCATCGTATTTCATGATACGGCATATATCTCCATTCACGTTCCAATTCTTAATCATATAACAGGCAGCTCGTGATTCAACAAATTAAGCAATCACCACATCAATTAACTATTCAGTTGTTAGCAGTAAAGACTTTAACATGCATTTCAGAGTATGACAGCATGGTTCAAGTAATGTACAATCATCCTCCTCAGCCCTAGGGTTCATTTCATATCCTAGGGTTCAATCAGATATTTCTAACATAGCATGCACTTTAATCATTTAAATCACAATACTAGAAAGGACCACTCTACCAAGGTATACGGGTGGAATGGGGGCTTGTACGGTAGATCCCGACGTCTCCACAGGTCCTATGTACACTATGGACTGGAGACCTATGTCATTGACCAACATGTCAAACAAGTTCAAAATAGCATAGGTATGACACTAACATGTAGAGAATTCCGAAAGAAAACCAACGATACTTTATTTGCGAAAAATTGACTCCATTTGGGCCTTGAACCGGCCCAAAACACGCATTCTGACCAAAATCAAACATCTGGGACGAGTCCCAAATGTCTTAAACAAACGCAGTAGCTCACCTTGCTTTCCTACGTCATTTTCATATGACTGATCCCCTTCACAGCCATCTAAGGGAGCTTCCATACGTCTAACAAAGCTCCCGATCATCTGGAAGAGCAATCAGACATCTGACACGGCCTCCAGATGTCCTAAAGTGCCTCGAAGGTCACGCCACATGCCTTTCCAATGCCCTCGTACCTACGCATACACATGCAGCCTAAATAACGATAGCTAGATATGACCATACATGCATGCAGGCTTGTGCAGGGTACGTACCTCGGCACCTTACATGCTGTCAGACGTCCTGAACCCTCTCCGAACGTCCGACGACCCCTCCAAACATCTGACAGAGGTTGCAAATGTCTGATAATGTGGAAACGTCCACGCGTAGAGCTTCCTCGTGAAGCTCTTCTGCAGTTCCTCCTTCTCCGCATGCTGCTGCAACCGCAGTAGAGCTCTCTGCAGCAGCTGCTTCGGGTTACCTGCCGCTCTCCCTCCTCTCCCAAGCTCCCCTCTCTCTCCCCCTCTGTGCACTTCCCCCCAGCTCCCCTCTTCTCCTCCTCCATGCACCTCCTTCTACCCTCCTCTCCTTCACTTGCCCTCCCTCTCCTCCGTGCTCCTCTCATTTCTCTCCTCTCCTTCTCCTCCATTCATGGTGGCAAGGGGATGGGGAAAAAGAGGTGGTTGCTGGCTGCAACAAGGGATGGAGTGGAGGTGGCGAGGGTGGAGTGGAGGTGGTGTTGGATGTGGAGAGGGTGGAGAGGTGAGGGGGTTTTATAAAGAGAAGGGTTTAGGGTTTTGGGTGTGTGTATGCATGGGTTGAGGGTGGAGGGAAAATTGTGAGGTTGACCTCACAAAGTCTTCCTTTTCCCCGTAGAGCCCCCAACTAAAACCCAGGGGGTTTAAAATTGCACTAACACCCCTACCATTCCAAAAAATTCTCGAACGACCCTTGGGAAGGGTCATTTCAGTTGATCTCTATCATGTGCTTTTCATCTGTTTTAGTAACCATTACAACCTTTAAGGTTTTTTAATTCACTTCAGTAGCTTATGTCCATCAAAACTAGAAAATTAGGTGCTTATGTCCATCAAATTGCTTAACATCATTTCTATATGCTTTATAGGAAGTTGGTGCTATCAGGTCTTCTTCATAGGCATGGTAAATCTATGTTCTTGCTTACATATATATACGAACTTCTTTGGCTTCTATGTTGGCTATCATATGGCCTATGTGGAGTTAAGGTGCATCCACTTCTTGTTATGCCTTGTATACAATACTATGCAATTAGTAACTTGTAGGGAAATAAAAAATTAATTTATTTTGAAATTGCTAAGCTGGTGCTAATATCTTAATAAACTTTACTCATGGGTGGGCAAAAGTATTGAACCAAACAACTTCATGCAAGCATATGTTGTGCTTCGAATAGGTTTACAACCCCTGTTTCTTATATTAACATAGAGCATATCAAAATTCAGGAAAATTTCACTGCAGTAAATTATTTAGTAAATGTTGTAAGCAGAAAGAAGATAAAACCTAAATGAACATGTGATATCCATCAGTTTGTATAGGATCAGCTAGATTAGGCTAATCCAGTAAGTCTTGTATTCCAACGAAAATCTGCTTAACGATAATCGCTAGTCTCCATCCCTAAATAATCATAATACAACATAAAAATTTCTAGTAGATGCATCACATCAAGATGCAAATTCACAATGTGCAAAAGAAACACTAGTAACACTTACACTATCCTCATTTAGGATTGAAAGGCAAACTATTCCAGAAGGATACACATTAGGATGGAAAAATCCTTCAGAGAATTTGCATTTCGAAGGTTTTCTGGGATAGTCCTCACTGAAGTGGAGAGTAAGTGGGTAGTAACCACCCTCCCAATCAATCTGTAGGCAAAAAGAATGCGGTACTCTTAGACTACAACATCAAGAAGTGTAACCATTCAAAGGCAAAATGGAAGCTAATATATTAAATAATCCAAAGTACTTAATTTGTCAAGTCATATCCTCTTTGACCATTTAAAATGTTCAAAAAATCAGCAGAAAGAGATTGTCTAATCTTTAAAACACAAAGGCATGAAATATCATGTGCAAAGTTTGTCTCTTCAATGTTTTTTTGTTCCTTTTTTTTTTTGAAAAATTATTTTTTGGTTTACTTTTAACTTTTAAGAGTACACCAAGGAAGTAGACACATACCAAGATGAGAAATCTCCAAAGCTAGCCTTCCAAGTCCAACACTAGGAACCAAACAAGCTGGAGGCCTAAACAAATCGATTGGATACACCAATAAATGTTAGCATTTTGACATCTATTTGCAAATTTCAATGAATGTTAGTCCATGACAAAGGTAGATCCTAAATAAACACTTCATACATCAAATGCATATCAAAAGTTCAAAACAGTCTAAGTAACTATTTCCAACTCCATTCAGATACTTCTTGCATTATTTGCTTTCATGCTTAACCAGATAAGAGGTGCCACTCATTTATGTGACTGATTCCATTTAAAGCACATACAATATCATCCAACTACTACACTTTAAAGCAACATAAATAAGAGAGATCCACATGAAGAAAGATTGTTTTGGAGATGTCATAACACCTGCTTACCTAACACCCACAATGGATATGGAAACAATAAGAGCCATAGTAAGATAAGGAGGGGTATTGGCTTC
The DNA here is from genome assembly GCA_037157565.1 of Thalassia testudinum. NCBI lineage: Eukaryota > Viridiplantae > Streptophyta > Magnoliopsida > Alismatales > Hydrocharitaceae > Thalassia > Thalassia testudinum. Next base: position 144,958,743 of record JAZHRO010000036.1, read on the forward strand.
CCCTTAATCATTCTATTTCTTATGCATCTATAAAGAACTGAATTCAAATAGGAATATCTCGACAAATTTTGTTTAATTCTTTTTTACAATATAATACATAGAAATATTGGTATTAATGATGGAAAACTCCATAAATTCATTAGTTAGAAAAATAAATGGTGTGTGCTTATATGCATTCTTTCCAACATCCTCTTAATGATACAATTTGTAAGGCAATAACCAAGACATTGAGGCTATGTTTGGTGCATGGTTATGATGCATAAAGTCTATCAATTCCCCTTCACCTTGTAAATTATGACCAAATTATCAAGCACATGAGCACCATTTGCAAACTTGTAGGGAGAATATTCCACAAAAGAAGTTTAACTATTTCTTTAAAAATGTGACACATCCATATTTTTAGGATCAAACTTTTCAAGTTATGCATGGAACATAAGCTCTTTGGCATGATGCTTGGGTTCCATGCTTTAGAAGCCCACTATCTGATAAACATTCCTTGGAGTCAGTGTAGTTGGTTTTACTTGGCAATATAAGGCATTGTGCACAACCTATCACTTTTTGTCAATTTTTATGCAAAGGCTAAAAAAAAAACACTTTCTTAATAGTGAGATATCATTGTATCATCTTGTCAATCATTTTTTAATGTGGAGAAAATGTTGTATACAGCCTACCGTATGATAGGTTGAAAATAACTTTTGTGCAGTTGAAACTAGAGCAACTTATTTTTGTTCTCATATTTGCACATGTATAGCTTCTAAATTAACATGTGGTATAACCATGGCTCTGAACATTGAGTTAGCAAAGACCAACACTCATTTTTGGAATCCAAGAATGCATACATCACCCCTCTTGGGAAAAAGAAAAATGAAAAAAGAACACATACATCACCAAGATAATTGCTTCTTAATGAAAGTATACATGAAGACAACATTTCTAGCAATTTTTTCACAACTTTTTAAGAAAATTGGATCTCATTATCCCACAAAATTCACTACAGCTGCTAGATCTCTCAACAGCACATTTAGAATCGCTCATTGAAAGATGACTAGTTGACTAAGAAGAATACATAACACACAAATGGATAGACCAAATTGGACGTACACATCAATTGCAACAGATATTATATAGGAGATTATCAAATGAATTATACAAAGCCACACATTAATGATGATGAAACAAGCGCAATCATGAATGGAAGACTCAAACTATATACAGGAAGGTAGTGTGTGACCATGACAAAAAAATGCACCAACAATGTAGATTACAACCAATAGGAGGAGAATCAAGGCAACCCTGCACCATTTCAAATTTCCACAATGAGTCAGTTTCATAATTGAGATGTGTAATGTAGAAGATAAGGAACTATAATTCAATTGACCCCATGGTTGAGAAAAATTATCTTTTTCTTTTCTTTTTTTTTTGAGAAGTTTGTAAATTACTAACAACCAAAAAAGTGATTTATCCTACATGATTGTTTCAAGCCAAGTTTTGTGATACAACCATAAGATGGACTTCATATAGAGCTCTTTCAAACTAATTTTTTTGGTAGAATCCTACTATGAACTGTCAAATGATTCAATCTGATTCTTCCTGATGGAATCAAAGTCTTGAGAGCTCCTGTTATTCAACAAATTTGCAATTGTACACGCACCTGAATGTATAGGAACAGTAAAAAGCAAGCCTAATCCTCGTTCAATGGACTTAATGAAAGATCCTTACCATCAGGATGGATAGGAAGGAATAGTTTGGAGGCAAATGGAATAGGGTAGCACCTTCCAAGCTTTGTTTGGTAGAAGGAACAGAAATGAAATAATGGAGAAAATAAAGGAAAAAACTTTCTTACCTTATTACCCAAACAACCCTACCATCCAATGCTTGATAAGGGATCTGTGGCCTACTCTACCAAGTGGCATGAAAATGCTATGGTAGGTCATCACATGAGCAACAGGTGCACGTGAATGGTACAGATCTCTACTTATAATGATTGTTGCAAGTTTCTACCAAAACAAAGCTCATAAATTATCATAGTAAAAGTTGGCAAGAATGACAGAGTCCACTCGCCATTTTCCTCAATTTTCTACTATACTCCTGAGCTAAAAGCTATAGATACTATCTTGCAGGTTGCTCTCAAAAAATAAATGCATCTCAACACCTACAAAGAGGCATTAATTCTTCCTAGCAGCATCTTTCAAATAACATGAGAAAGTTCTGTATTTCTAGTTAGTAAAGTAAGGTTTGGTATACATATTAAAATGCCTTGGGAAACTTTGACTCCTGGAGAATAATTGAGAATTGTAAAGTTACAATCTTAATTTTTCTAATAAGGTTCAACTTGGACTAGACTTGGATTTTCCACTCTCTTCTTATTCTATACCACAACTTTAGCATAAAGAATCCCAAGCAATTTGCTCCATTCAAATCTTGACAGAATAATAGGTTTAAGCCTAGACATCTATCAAAAATATACAATTAAAGGGGTTTTTACACAAATGCTGTCAAAAGCTTTTGATATTACATAATTGCCATCATACATTTGTATTTGCATAGATACCATCATAAAGTTGATTATGTTTACAAAAATATAGCTCAAATTAAGTTCCATCAAGATGATGTTCTATTTTCGACTAAAAAATGTTAGCAAATGGTTTTTTCTTTTTTTTGAAACAAAGTAAATGGCTGCTTTTGCCTCTAGATTGTATCATAAACTTGAAAAAAAATCAATTATGATGACACTTTTGTAATGGTAGTCAACTTTATGGTGCCATCTGTCTAAATGTGAAAATTATGGTGGTAATTATGTGATATCGAAAGTTTTTGATGGTATTTGTGTAAAAACCCTAATAAAAGGTCTAGTTTAGGAGAAGATATGGCACAACGACCTGTGAAATATTCTATTTACTTAGGCCCTGTTTGGTAAGGGGAATAAGTTTGTGGAATAAGTAGAGTACAGAAGGAGTGAAATAAATGGCGGAATGAGTTAACCCATTTGGGTGTTTTAGAGGGTTAAAGTTTTTCCACAGTGAGCGGAATAAGTTTACCCTGGTTTAAGTGAGACTTAACCCGATGCAAATGGCAGGTTAAGTATTTAACCCAACACAACTCCACTTAACCTAGCAACCAAACAGGGCCATATTGATTTACATTTCAATTTTTATGTATTATTCTATTTAGTTGTTCGTTTACTTAGCAAAAGTCAACCTTTAAAAATGTTGTCCACATTACTCTATCCTTTGATGGGGTTGCCAAATATATGTAAAGGTGCTATTTAAGTTTTTAAAAAAGAATTGATGAGCAGTAAAACCATTATTGGTGCTTTTCCATAGTGGATTTCTGGTTTTACCCTGTCTCAACATTGTATCTAATCTATCTTCATCATTCATAGGTTTATGCCATATCTCTATAGTATATCAAGTTGTGTCTTTGATGGACTTAGATTGACATTTATTCTTCAACCGAGGATGAGTTATTGGTGGATGAAAAGGTCTACAAAGATGCTGCCACAAACTTGGGAATTTGCCACATATGCAGCTATATAGACACCCAGCAACCACCACAAATCTCTTCACGAAATGAGATGGGCATGGAAGAAAAAGCACAACACTTAGATTAAAAATAAATGAAGCATGATAAGTAATATAATCAAAACAAGATTACTTGAGTAAAAAAATGAAGCAGGACAAGTGATACCATAATAATAGACTAAAGAAAAAACTAACTGAAACAAAGTAGAAAACTACTTCAATGAATCTAATCCATCTAAAAGAGTATGAATCAATAAGCAATTGGAACGCTAATCAACTATTCAACATCAAAGGGAAGCTACTGCTTGTGGCAATAAAACTACAAGAAATATTGTTCATAAAAAGAAATTACATGGACTACTAAATGTGAAAAGAAGACCATTTTAACTCCTATTTTCTTTCTCCAGCACAATTTCAAGCCCAGTAGTCCTCATTAATCTGGCCAGACCAAATTAAAAATCAACTCTCTTTAGATGTTAAGTAGAATCAACTATCTAGATTCTTTGCCTCCACATATTTGATTATGGGTCACATCGTCGTCAAATCCGAATAAGGCCATTACTTTCAGAGGAAATAAAAGAAAGATAATGACTAATGGTTTCATTCCAATATTTTTTCAATAAGGATTTCTCTTTTTTGAGGGGATTTTCAATCATGATAATGCCTGATTGTTTGCTTCCAACATTACCACTTATGAGGCTCAACATTCAACTTTAATTAGGGAAGACAAAAATAAAGTCGGTCATCTCAATCGCCATTTTGCATTAATGTTTCTATTTGCCAAAGGACGAGTTTGTGTGGGAGAAGGCTTGATTGTTGTTGCTGTTGTTTTTGTTGCAAAAGGGAGAGTTTGTTTTCATAGAGAAGTTAATGAATTTTATATCAGATTATTTTCCTAACCTATAGGAAAATATACATCTCATAAGCTAATTGCCCAATGATTATTGCCATGATATCCACATTCAAGAATTCTAAGACACTATCAAGCTAGTGAATTCCCCCACTCTAGCAAGGCAAAAAAATACATCCCTTGCTAATTGACCAAGACTAGTTACATCTTGATGCGTAAAGAAAGGAATGAGGAATTAGTAGCTTGAACAATAGTTTTCCATTTTTGTTAAGTTTGCTGATGATAAAACCAAATAGGTACCAATTAATGAATGAGAAAAATCATCGCATCTAAATAGTAATAATAGGGATGAACTGGAGAAATTGTGCAATTTTATTGTTTCAGGAGAAATCTCATCCACGAATGGTAAGGCCAACTCCAAACTTCACCAGCACATACTTCATCTCATCCAAATAGAAACCATGTGAGATTGTATCATCGGCATCTCTAAGACCCCGATACTATTTATGTTACATACCCAATTAAATGCCTGGCGCAAATAAATCGTAACCACACATCATCCAACAATCTCCTCTAGTAGGAGATATTGCTATTTTACTCTATCGGAAACCTTGATCAGAACTATGTCTCACTGATTGTTTTGATCAAAGTTGTGTTTCATTATTAGGTAATGCAATGAAACATGTGTAATTATATATTGATTAGACTAAATCTAATCAAGCAAAAAATAGACATCAATAGAAAGAGAGAGAGATCAAATGAGAGAGAGAGTTGGAGAGACTTAATTGACCATAGATATAATTGAAGGAACAGTGAGAGAAATTGATAGAGAGAAGTTGAGTGAGAGAGATTGAGTCGAGTGGGAGAGATCTAATCAAGTTGAATCCTAACGACGGAAAATAGTGGAGCAATTTGACTATGGATTTTTGAAACCCTAAAAGGAAAAATCTAGGCGAGAGATTAGATCTGAGTGAGAGATCAATCTAAAACCCCAAAAGAGATCTGAGCGAGAGCAAGAATAGAAAGAGAGACAATATTATCTAACCTGAGTCAACAAGAATGTGGAGCTCGATCAAGGGCAGCGATTCTAAGGGAAGAGAAGTAGCATCCACTCAACGGAGGTGTTAGGGCATCGACGATGTCAAGGGGTTGGAGTGGTGTCAACTTGGGCGGTGAAGGTTCGGGGACGAGTTGCGTCAATCAGTGTCTTGGCGAGGGTGTTGGAGGGTGTTGGAGGTGTTGGAGGATGGTGGAGGTGCTAGAGGGGTGTCGATCGGTGAAGGTGCTGGAGGGGCGAGGGGCAAGGGGCGTCGGGCGTTGGAGTAGCGAGGGGAGTTAGGCATTGGAGGGGTGAGAGGCATCGGGCATTGGGTGTTAGGAGGGGGAAGTTGGGGAGGAAAGAAATCGTATAGGGATAGAGTTTAACAACGTGGAGAACGTGTAAAGACTTATTTGTATCCAATTGTCCGTAGGTGCAGCATGTAATAGTAAAGACTTATTTGTATCCAATTGTCTGTAGGTGTTGCATGTAAAAGTAGTAACGTATAATGAAACCTATAGTGATAGATATTTTATGTCGGTTATATATCGTTGGTGTAGGGCTACTTTTTTGTAGTGTCATTTCGACTTCCTTCCGTCACCCAGTCTAAGTTAGTGAAAAGTGTTGGAACCTTGTTTCACATCTTGTTTGGGTGTTAAAAAAATTATTATGGATTAATGTTTACAATTGAGTGCTTTTTAGATTTAGGTGAAGATCAAGGCAAACAGGAAAGATGACAAGGAGAAGATCATCTTCGACCTTTACATTTTTAGATTAGGTTTTTATTTCATAGAATGTATGCCTCTTAACAAAGAACCAACTTAGATCGTAAAATTAATTAGAGATAAACTAGGATTTATACTACGATCATTTTCAAAGAATGTAATTAATTAGTTATTCACTTAAAACAGGTACTTATAAACAAGTATCGGTACTGTTCATCAGTACTGGTATATGCAAGGCACAAGTTTGAGCCTATGTCTCAAAGTACCCGTACTAATCAAGAGTACTGGTACCTGATGGTCACAATTTGAAGACTCAGTTTTGGCCTGAACCTTACAAGTACCGGTCCCATTATGAGTACCAGTACAGGTAGGTTACTGTGCCTAGTGAGTCTTAAACCTAGGAGTCACAAGTACTGGTACCCATGATAAGTACCGGTACCAGGACTCTTGTGTGCTAGCTACAGAGAAAACTGTAAGTAGCTGGTATCGGTACCTGTACTTAAATACTGGTACCAGTTAGCCGTTGGCTCAAAATTGAATGGCTAGAAAATTAATTTTGACAATATGAACATTGTGATTTAAACCCCAACGTCTAGTAGACGAGTAACCTAGGTCCTAATTCTATAAAAAGACCCTAGGACTCTTAGTTTGCTCATATGAAATATAAGAGAAAATCCTAGAGCTTAAGTTTCATATTTCCACCATATTTTGAAGCAGCTCTCAAATCCTTCTACGCTTTTGCAAACTTTTCGACGTGTTTCTTTCACACATTCACAAGGGGATTCATATCTTTACTAGGCTCTCAAATCATTAATATCATTTATATACTTGTTGAGTGGCTTAGGTAATTTGTTGTGAGATTTCTTTTGTCTTACACCAGTGCTGTACTTGTAATTGAGCTTGTTGCTCGTCGGGTTGTGATAACTCATTCTTGTACTTGGGTTGAGGTAACCTGTTAATTACCTCATTTAGTAAATTGATTCCCTCAAGGTTGAGGGAATCGAGTTAAAAATCCTAATCTGGGAGGCTTAGGTAGTGGAGTACCTAAGTGAGTGGGGAACCACTATACATCTTGTATAAATTTCTGTGATTGTATTTTGTGCAAATCATTCTTGTTATTACTAATACTTTGCTTGAGTGATTGTGCACGTAGCCATCTATTTATAGATCTTATCAAAAAGCATTGCATGCATTTGCACTCACCCTATTCATACAATGAGGACATTGCATCATTTAAGCATTGGGGATGTAAATGGAGAAACATTTTTGAAATGCAATTATAGATACACTTGTAGTGTATATAGTATAGTATTATTAAAAATACCAAAAAAATTGAAAATCTTTGAAAATTTTGAAAAAAATATCAAAGTCAAAAATACAAAAAAATGATAAAAACAAAAATTTCAAAAATATAATAAGGGACCTGTTGAACTTATTGTTGAGGAGAACTCCAAAATAGAATTTCTGAGTGCAAGTAAAGTTTTGAAAAGACTTTTAAGTGTTTAATTATGATCTTATAGTTGAAAATAAAAATAGAATAAGTGTTTATGGACATTCAACCTTTGCTGGTTAGACTTTCCGTGCCATTATAGCTTGATTCGTTCAGGCTTTGGCTTAATACACTTTAAGCTTTAACAAGATAGACTAAGATCTCTCCTAACTTAGGATGCATTCTTGTACCTAAGTCACCAGTATAGGATTCGCTGCTTTGCTTTGGCTTAGGAGTCTAAGTAACTTTAGTTTACACTACACAATGTCGAGAAAGACCTTGTGAACTTAAAATTCAACCCTAGTGTTCATTAGGGAAGGTGGAGTCCTTATCTATGCGTACAAGTAGATTCTTTGTCTTAGTCTTTAGTCTTATGTTTAGGAGAAGCTCTTTCCATCAAAGCACTCACCCACCAAATAAGTGTGCTCTACCAAATAAAGTTATCGGAGACATACTGACATTTATATAAAAAACAGAAAAAGTAAGAAAGATTTTTTAGAAAAAGACATTCTTCTGAATAAGTCAAGTATGTTCTCCAAGTCCTGTAAATTTTTTCCACCAAAAATATTTTCAGGGTGCATTACAAATACTCTATTTCCACCAAATATTCTTTAAGCCACAATGCAATAAGAGTTGGGTTTGAGCCTTCCCACTTTTTGAGAGTTGATTAGAATACATGAGCTGAAGCTAGGACCAACCTGGACTTAAAAAGCTGTGAAACCCTGAGATTGTGTTTTAAAGTTCATCTGGTTAGTCTTAACCTTTCGTTGAGCACAACCATAACCTCTTAGCTTTTGAGCCTTGTAAAATTCTTCTGAGTCCTGGAAATCGTACTTAAGGTTTAAATATCAAAAGTTCTTGTTGGTCGAGAGATGGTCTATGTCATATCAGTCTTAAGTTCTGGTCAATCTTCCTAAGTTGCTAGCTCTCACAATGTCCAGACATAAACACAGTTGGCTTAACAAGAAAAATTTTAGCTTAAAGATCATCTCTAAACACTTAACATTTGAAAAAGAGAAAATAGATATCACATCACACTTACCTAGCTAATACTTAAATGCTTTGCACTTAATGAGTTGTTTGCTAAGGGATTAGCAAAACTTAAGCATTGGGGTATGATGAGGTATGACTCATCATTACTAAAATGCCCAAGTGAAGCTAGAAACTAGGTTAAATACTACATAATTAACATAAGAAATGGGTTAAGTGTGGAAGTTAACAGAAATGACCTAAAACAACAAATTGAGATTAAAATTGCCCAATTAGGTCTATTAACGAGATATTCTATTCAAAAGTGTAATTTGATGATCCAATTGCAAATTGAACACATGATTAAGTTCAAAAGTACAAATCAAGGGTTGAATTAACTTCTTAAATGTTCAATTAAGCTCCAATAAAAATCTCATTGCATTTAGACATCAATAGGACCTTGTATTTAGAGTTCTTCAATTAGGTCCTTTAAGAATATACATTTAATTAGGCTAAAAACCTCCAGGGACTTGTTTGAAAATTGGAAGGGACCTTTTTGTTAGCCTTAAGGATCGTACCGCAATAATCTTCGCCACTTATGGGATTCTTTGAAAATTTCATTCCATTTCGCCCATTTGGGCTTGTGCACAAAAAACCCATTACTACTTGATAACATTCATTGCAGCGAGCGCGAAGAACACGTGCCACCACAACTGTTCATCGCTTGCACCTCAGATCCTATGGTCAATCTTTCTCCAATTTGCGTGCGTCGATGAGCATAGCATCACCTCCCATCCCAGATCCCATCTAACGGCACATTTTGGTTTTGAACGTTCCCGCTCTCTTCTAATACCATCTCCACCATGGAAACCCTACGAGACTAATCTAACCACCATGGTGCTCAAATCACCTCGCACGGCTACTTAAGCACCTTCATAGTAGTGGTCTGGTCCCACCCCTATGGGATGCTGTGTATCCCACGAATCGGACTGGCCTACCTATTAAAAACCCAATTTTTGGGTAGGTGAATAGTGACCCAGCACTGTGTGTGAGAGAGAATTTCTAGAGAAACGACTAAGTGTTGAAAGATTAAGAGAGTGGAAAGGAGGGTGCAAAAATGACTAAGTGTTTGCCCGTGCCAATATGTATATATGTACTTATATGTTTAGTATATGTATAATAGTAAATGTATATATATGATAAACAACATATATGTAAATGGTGTATATGTATAGGTATAATATATATGTATATAAATAACCTTAAGGATTTAGTGACGTATGTATCTGTCACTGTAGATATGTATGTATGTTAGTAAAAGTATTCTTTTTGCCTTGTGTTGTGTATATATCTTACTAAGGCTATAGCAACACATGTTTATGTTACTGTATATATAGTATATGTTACTAAAGATATTAGTATGTGTTAATTTTTTGAATCAATTTTTTTAAAGGGGGAAGGGGGAGACCCCACCCCCCCCAAGGCCCCCGAATTTCTCGCTTGCCACAGAGCCACTCCGTGATTTCACGGCCACTCTCCGGCGTCGAGTCGAGGCGGGACAACATCAGCGATGCGTCCCCCATGAGGACACTATATTCGTATGGGCAGGCCACGGGGATTCGACCCCGTGCACCCCGCATAGGGAGTGCCTTATGGGGAGAAGGTGCACCAACTGTGCTACCCTTGGACCACAATTAGTATGTGTTAATATAACTTAAGATAGTACATATTAGTGGCTATTTTTGTACCTATACTTAGGTATTGTTTAACTAGTTGTACGTAATTAACATAATGTAGTAATAATTAGTTTTTAATGTCAGTTAATTGTAAATTTGTTTAAGGCATTGTAGTGCTTATTAATTGACTCTTTTGTACATAATTAACCAATTCATTCATTAATTGATTCATTGATTCATGTTGTAAATAAAATTGACATTTTTTGGAATAAAAGAACAATTTTGGACATAGAGAGTGATGTATTTCAATAACTGACTCTCAGTGAACGACCTGAAATAAACTAGTAAAAATTAAGAAAATAAATAAAATGATGCGACATATGTTTGCATTGTGACAAATATACTATAACAACGACATTTAAAACATGGTTTTTATTGCAACACAGTTGTCTACTCATCAATAACCTGACCTGACAACCTGATAGAATTTGTACTAAGTTTACTCTTAGTATTTTTCTTTGAATACCTGCACGTCCTGCCATCAAATTTACCTCTAAACTGTGACATTCACCATCTATGTTCAATGGGTAGAAATTGCGATGCCTTAAGTAATAGAACTTCTTACTTTTCAGTAGTCGTAGGTGATGAGTATCTTCCATACAGATTGGGTAAGCAAGCTTTCCTTTAGTACTCCAACTTGACAAATTTGCGTATGCCGGAAAGTCATTTATGATCCACAATAGTGCTGTATGCATAATGTAGAATTCTCTTTTTTCTGCATCATACCTCTTTACGCCAGTGTACCACCACTGTTTCAGTTCATCGATCAATGGTTGAAGGTAAACATCTATTGTATTTTCTGGTTATTTTAGACTGGGGATTAATAGGGTCAGCATTATGAATGATGATTTCATACACAACCAGGGAGGGAAGTTATAAGTGACCATTACCGCTGGTCTTATAGAGTACGACAGGTACATACTCTTAAATGGATTAAATCCGTCGCTTGCTTGATCCAACCATATGTTTCTTGCCTCTAAAAAAAATGAATTATTTCTTTTGTCAAATCTCTTCCACTCTAAATCAGTAGGATGATGTATTCTTTTGTCTTGAGATTTAGAATCTTGGTGCCATGTCATCCACCGTGTAGTTTTAGTTGATATAAAAGGATGTTAAACCCTAGGTGTCAATGGAAAGTAATGAAGAATCTTCTAAGGTTGCTTCTTTTTACTTTCATTTTTACCTCCCTTGTATCTCTCATGTCGACTTTCAAGATAGTTACTCAGGTTTGTGAATTCATGTATGAAAAGAATGCAGTCATTTGGACATGCATCGATCTTCTGATAGTCCAAACCAAGCTTGCAAATTTGTTTCCTTGCCTCATACCATGAAGCTGGAAAACCATTGGGGTTATTCAACAGCTCAGTAATCAACTAAATTATTTCTGACATGAATTTAACACTTGCTCTGTTCATAACCTTAAGCTAAAACATCCTCAACAGAAATGAGAACTTAGACATGCTCGTAACCTCAGAAGCAATAGGGTCCTCAGCTGCCTTAGCGGCATCATAGAACATATCACAATTTCTTAACGGATCCTCTTCATTTGTATTTATATCATCTCCTATTCTCATCTCGTTTAACATTTCTTATATTTCTTCACCTGCACTATCAGTAATCTCTTTATCAATCTCTTCGTTAACAGTCTTTTCATTATTTCTAACTTCCTCAATAAAATCCTCCATGAGCTACCCAATTAGTGTAATGCTACCACCAACCATTACAAATCAAGTGCTCAAGCACAGTGCTACGATTGCACAAGAAACCATTCAAACATCTTCTAAATGGGCAGAAGATCTTATCGAGTTGTTCTCCTTGCTTAAACATCTTCCTATCATCATGAAAGGCCTAATCCAGGAATGAAATTACTCCATCCTTATATTTGATGTAATCTGAACCCCTCAATCCAATCCAAGATTTGTCCATGATAACCTAAAATTTAATATAAACAAACCACTAATTAGGAAGGGAAAGGAGTGAACGATGTGTATCTTGATTAAGATTTTCACTTTATAGCCCATCCTTGAAGATTTGATTACAACTTAAGTTTACTTGCTACATATAACCTTTGTGCGGTGAAATTTTGGCAGCATCTCCCCACACTTATTCAGTATACCCCCAAATACTAACCTTAACTAGATTTCTTTCAGCACCCAGTTAATGGGACTACAGGAAACTAGATATGATTGATTGCCATACCGAAGAAGAGTAGGAAGAAGCAACTGAAACTTCACCACACAATGTTACATGTAACAAGTAAACCTAAGTTGTGATTAAATTCTCAAAGACCTTCATGAGTTCGGTACTTCATCAATTTATACTTCATCGAATTAAAGTCGATTGAGACTTATGACATGCTATAAAGACAACGCATCATGTATGTAAGTGAGGTATACATGCACAACTACATTGTCCGTATAACATGATTATAAGTCTCGACGGGTGAGTAATTTGACATCATTTGACTGGAAGGACTTTTACCCAAAGGATTAGAATACCTAATGTTTGACCTCGCATGCATTTATTTTTTTTAGCAAGTGTGTGTATCTAAATAATAACCAATTTGAACATTAAAAAGGTTCAAAAAAATTCGATAGAGTTTCCCCTTAAAATTTGAAATTTTTCTATAAATAAACCTACATAATAAAATAAATATATAACAAACACAAGTGGGCACACCTTACATTAAAAATGCATCAACTTGACGATATTTTGAAGTAATCAGTCGATAACATATAATTGTGTTTGTGGATTGAAATAATGCCATTCAAATAGGATAACTATATGACATCATCCAAACTGATATTTATAGCATATCTTTCTTAGGATATTTTTCTCTGACAACATTCCTGTATTTATGTATGTATTTATTTGTTTGCCATCTTAGGCATGCATTGGATTCAACTCAAATTGAACACAATCATTTGCTCCTCTAACATGGATAGATGGTAAGTCATTAAGAATCCTAATGTAATTTTCCATTCAAAGAAACTACTACACCTATGATTTCCTAACTGTAAGTAGCCATGATACATATGATGCTTCATTTTAACTGATTTGGTGCCTCATAATACCATGAGTAGAGATTTATTATTGTAAAGTTCATGACCAATCATGCAAGTTGAAAGAAATCACCTCATAATATTGGAATTAAATTAAACTATTTGGGTTATTTTCTTTTGAATATCTTTTTAAAACCCTAGAAAAATATACTAATAATGTATCCATATTGGGTTTTCTTTTCAACTCGGGTTTTCAAATTTTATTTTAAACATTTTCTTTGCATCTTTCTAGTCTTTTCTGATCCCTCGTTTCAATCCTCATGCTTTTCCTAGTATTCTAACATAGGGTAAGATGTTAGTGTTAGGTGGTTTGGCTTCCTTAAGAGATGACAATTGTTTCTCCAATAATACCCTAACCAATTTGAACATTAAAAAAATTTAAAAAAAATGTTGGCAAAATTTTTCCTTAAATTTTAAAGTTCTTCTATAAACCTGCATATTAAAACAAAAGTGGGCACACCCTACATTAAAAATAATTTCAATCAAATAAGTGGGCATACCCCACATTCAAAATAAAGCACACAAACGGGTACACCCCACATCCATTCATTTCAATAAAAAATAATATGTGGGTACACCACACATCTAGGAAAAACCTATAATATCATTCAATTAAATTAAAAACATTAAAATTATACCTCTAACTACAACAACTGAGTTTGCTCATCACTGATAATCTGCAATTTAAAAAATAAAAGGAATTAAATAGCACAGTATTATCTTATTAAAATATTATAAATAAATAAATAAAAAGTGTAGTGAGTAAGAATAACATATTTTGAACATGTGTGCATGATTAGTTTTAGGTTTTAGTGTTTTTAGTGTATAGAAAATGGTAGTAGAAGTTTAGGTTTCCTATTTACTTAGAAATAAAAATCTAAACTAAAAACCCAAATAGAACCCTCTCCTTTCCACAATACCGGTTGAAGAACCTTAAACTAGTGCTTCTAGAAAGAGAAGTCAAGATTTCTCACAATATGGGTGACAAAGGTATGGCTGGTACGTGTTATATAACCTTAATTACATAGTACACTATGGTGAAAAGTAGACATCTTCAAAATTAGAAGCACCAAATATCCCTCGCCTTTGGTTCACTTAACAAAACAACTAATCCTCACCCTTCACTAGAGCATGGTTATAGTTTACCAAAAACATGACAATGAGATTAAAGAATATCACACAAAATAATGAAGTCACAGTAGTCAGATTGGAGTCGTCTTGCATGTGTTAGGAGAGGAATGGACATTGCATGAGGTAATTATATATGGTGGTAGCCTTTAGAAGGCATTGAGTGAGAGAAATCCCACATGGCAATGTATATTTAAAGAGTCTTGAAAGCTCTCTCAAGAGGGCAAGGATTTACCTCCATATAAACATTCCTATCATAGACAAAAAATTTTTGAGAGACGCATGTTTTTCTACAAAAACATTTTTGTGAAAGCATTTTGAACTTATTCATCCAGAAACTTCTATAAAATCCAAGTTGTACTCTTTCCACCAGGAAAGAAGGCATAACAGTAATTCCGTAGATCTGTTATTTAGACGAGTGATAAAGAACCATACATCTAACTCCACCGATATAGCCTGCAATAGAACATCAGTCGGTACCTGAGGGAACTTATCTCAATTCGTATGCTTAAGAGAGCCTACAGGTGCACATTCAACCTAAAATTAAACAACTTAGATATTAGAAAATCATGCCCTTTCGAAAAAATAAATATAGAGCCAGTCTTTATGGATAGTTCTGGAGGTAAAAGTAATGGAAGCCAGTTTCCAAAGCCATGAAATTTGTAATAGTTAACTAAAATCCAGGTGTCCAACAGACAACTCAAATACTTGATATTGTTCCAGAAAGAAAAAAGCAAAAAAAAAAAAAGAACTCAGATACTTGATAATGGTCTTTAAGAAAAAGATTACTAGGAAATCTATGTGGAATGTACCCTCGGAGGTCTTAGCATTATGCATGGTTTCAAGTATGATCCATATTGATAATCAACAAGCACAATGTAACAGTTTAAGCATGCGTTGAAATTGCAAAAAAATTTTAATCATGTATTAAATATGATTAAATAAACAAAAACAAACTTATTCATTCTATACCGAAGAGGAGAGGGGCGAGGAGGAGGGTGGTGTGGAGAAGGAGGTGCTGGAGGGTGGCAGGGAGGAGGAAGAGGAGAGGGGTGAGGAGGAGGAAGACTAGGAGGAGGAGGAGGAGAAGGAGGGCAGTGAGGAGGAGTTACCTAGGGTGGAGGAGGAAGAGCGACTATCAACGACGACGACCAATGATTGAAGAGGGGCAGCAACAAGGAGGGGCGGTGATCGCTATCGGAGGGCTCTATGGGATGAGGAGGAGGGTTTATGCGAAGTGTGGGTGAGGAGAGGGCTTTGCATGGGGTTAAATGGAACAACATTTGCCGTCGGTTCTATTAGAAAGAGACGTCAAATATATAAATTAATTCCAGCTCTCATGCCCAAATTTTGGTGACCTTGGCGATTTAATTTTATTCGGCAATTTGCCATCTCTTCTTGGACTAAATGATGAAAACTATTTATTAAATATTATATTTTCTAGTGATGGCAGCGAGTTAATTTTAGTCATATATTCACCATTGCTTATATAAATAACCGATGACAAAAATATTTTTGTCGTCGCTTAAACAAGCGACAATAAAAAACTGACGGTAGATCTGCTTTTTCCTGTAGTGAATAATTCGACAGATTTATTTTCTCATAGCTCTTGTGTATGTTTGGTGGAGGGGGGTGTGGAGATATCATGTGTAACATCCTAAAATCCGAACTTTAAGTCAATTCAAAGTGGCTCGGGCTAATTTGGACCTAAAAACCCGGTTATGGGTCGATGCTAGTGTCAGCACCTCCTTAAATTGCCAAAAATCACGTTTTCGAGTCAACCCTTCGTCAAACGTTATCAAAAGGGTGCCATGTATGGTACCATTGGATTCCCCTCATCATAACTTTTTCGACAACACTTGTTTCACACGATTTTGAAGTGTATAGCACAAGTTATGGCCAAAATAAGTTGAAAAGGACCTAAATGTAAGGTGGACCCAACCCTAGGGATATTATAGGTATTTCATGCCACAAATCCTAATCCCAACAACCTTAAGGCCTATAAAAGGACCCCCTTGGGTCCTTTCGGTCATCATTAGCCTCTGAGCCTCTCAAATTAAGAGAGAAAGAGAGGAAAATCTTGGATTTTCCTTTAAAAATTAAAAACTTTCTTATTGAGGACATGAGTGTAATTCCACAAAATGCAGGCTTCCCACCATAATTTTCACGGGGTCCACGGCAGCGACGAATGTAGGCCGCTTGATTTGGTGGCGTGTGCTGGATGACCGCCATGTGTCGCGTGGTGGGGGCGCTATGGGCGCGCACTTGTGACCGCTCACGCACGGGAAGAGTGATGCGTGGCCACTGTGATTGCGATGCGTGGCAATCGAACGACGGGAAAGTGAGGCGCGAGCGCTGTAGCTGCAATCTGTGCGCACGCGTGGGCACCAATCCAGTGACGACACGTGTCACGAGCGGTGCGAGAGAGGTTGGTTCGCTTTAACCGGCTAGTCTGGTTTTGTTCAGGGACCCTCGTGTTGTTTCGACTGGTTCGAGGCCTTCCCGACCTCGGATTTCGACAAATAAGGTCTTGCTTCGATGTGTGTGTGGATTTCGAGGCGGATGTGGTTGCTGCCCCCAGGTCTTGTGCGCATGGTTCGGAGTCACCGTAAGTACCCTTCAGTGACGTTAAGTAGAGTAGTCCCTCTATTTCCCATGTGTTTTGTCTACATGGTGATTTTCCTTGCGTAGTGCACCGTTTAGTGTGCGTTCTTATCTCTTGCTGAGTCTGGAACCCATTTTCGTGCTTCCTGCTATTTTTGGGTATTTGAATATTGAATAATAATGTGGCAAATCAAGTTGGTGACTTAGATGTGAATAGTTAATTAGATTTAATTAACTATTAAATTTATTGCAATTAACTCTCATGACTAATGTATTATGCCATGTTTACGCTTATTGGATATAGTCTTATCATTTGAAGTGACTCTAATATGTTTCCCAAGTTTACGGGAACTTTAATAAGAAATAACTGGATTTTATGAGAAAGATTAAGAGTTAATGATCACATATACCGAGTTATCGCATGTATACCATAAGATTCATTTTTTGTAAAATCAGTTCTATGATGTTCCTTATTAAACGGATAATATGGGAATAGTGTCATGAACACAGAATTACCTATAAATGAATGGGTGCAAGATAATAGGGATTTGGTTAATCCCAGAATTTTTAAAATGAACACTCTAAGGATTTTTTGTCAAACCTTTGTGAAATAAATTTCATTGAGTTTGTAATTGGTAGGAATCATCACCATATAGAAGTTATCTAAAAATTGATAATATTAGGGACAATATGAATACATGTTCCTCCTAGGCTAAAGGAGGTGGAATTGTTAAATAAGACTGGATTTAACAAGAACAAAAGAAATAGTTATCTGGA
Organism: Thalassia testudinum; assembly: GCA_037157565.1. Taxonomy (NCBI): domain Eukaryota; kingdom Viridiplantae; phylum Streptophyta; class Magnoliopsida; order Alismatales; family Hydrocharitaceae; genus Thalassia; species Thalassia testudinum. The sequence continues at coordinate 144,976,643 of JAZHRO010000036.1, forward strand.
AATGATCAAATAATCAATACGACAGAATTGTTGGAAAGTAAAGGAATTAGATAACTGGTTTCAACCCACTACTTGCTGAATTTTGGCTATAGTTTTGGTCTTTTCAGACCGATTTTGGGTTGGTTTAGGAAGTTGCTGGCCTCCCTACAACTCTTTGGTTAGGCTTAGCAGCCAATTGGGATAGCGGATTTGTAGGGCTCGAGGGTTGGAGTGGTTTCTTCCTTGGTTGATGGGTGGATCGTTGCCTGTTTGTGGTTCAACGTACATAACGCTTGTATGTGTTCACACTACATGATGTAGTCGCCACCCCTTTTCGCAATGACCCCAGGGTGATGGAGAGCAGCGACTCGGTGGCTATAAGTGATCTTCCCAGCTAGGAGGGTGGCTTATACTGATCTTGCACTGTAGAAAGTTACACGAAATTGTCTCATGCCCTGAGACGTCGATTGATAGATTGTGAACTGTAATAACTTGGGCTTCCAAGCTAAGAAACAGAATCGAATAACGAGATGTCTAATAATTGTATTAATTAAAGCTATAGCATCCATTTTCTTTTGTTCTTGGTTACTGTTGCACTCTACTGTTGTTATTTCTGCTCTACTTAGTTTTTATTGATGTGGTTTTGGGTTTCATACTCAAGTGTACTTGGCAGGTCACTAGGAGATTTCCGTTGTACATCTCCTTGGACTTATATACTACGGTAAATCTTCCAGCTAGTATTCAATTTGTGTTCCTTTAAATTTTACAATATGAATTATTTGTTGGCTATGTTTATATTTTATGATTATGTGTTGGGTGACTACGATCTTGTGGGTAATTGTGATAGTGTTAGCACACGGTGACTTGGGTCTCATCGGTTGATGGGACCCAAGTCGTTACATCATGGATTTACACAACTTATGTGTGCAAACACAGGATGACCTTACAAGCAAACATCCCTACTTAACCTAACTCATGCACTAAGCCCTTTTCAATCTCCTCTTACTCTACTCATATCTCTTGGATTCTCCCCAACTTTGAATCTCCTCTTACTCTACTTGTATCTCTTGGATTCTCCCCAACTTCGTAACCTTCTCTCTTAGGGCCTATTTGTTTCATAAGATAAATTTTATAGTGTTGGATTTGAGAGACTAATTGTATTAATCGGGATGCAATTAATATATGGTAACGTAGGAATTCATGTTAAAATCAGTGAGATTTGGTAAATATTTTTTGTCCCATTCTGAAAGTAGATAGACCTCTTGGTGGATGTAAAAGGCTTTTACCTCCCATTGCTTATGTGGCAAAGAGTGAGAGGCATGGCTAGAGACCACGCATGCGCGCACATGCTTCCTGTCCTGACCCCGGCACAGGCTTGGCTGAGAATCAACTTGGAACTTGGACTCTTTCGCAACAGATTTTTAATCTTGATTTTGGCTTGGATTACAATTGGTTGATCAATTATTTTGATTGATCAATGGATTAAAATTGATCGATCAATTGGTTTGGTAAACCAAAAAGTCAAGTTATTTGATTGATCAATTAGACTAAATTGGTCGATCAATTACTATATTTTCATAAAATGAAAATTTTCATAAACGTCATGTTGTGGGCTTTATATAAGAGCCACAGGAGCTCTCATTTGACACACAACAAGAGTGGAAATGCTCTTTCCACTTTCTCTCCCTCTCTCTCGTTCTTATCTTTCTTTCTTGGTGCGTTCAATCAACGTAAGATTGGTGAAGAATCTCCAATCAAGTTTGTCAATCTCGCGCAAGAGTTGAGAGTGATCCACGAAAAGTTTTTGACTGATCAACCAATTAAATTGGTAGATCAATCGGAAATTTGGTTAACCAATCAAATTGCCTCGCCTTCGTTCTCCTAAGGTGGTTTTCGAGGATTTCCAAGATTGGAGTGCACTGAAACTTGGAGATGGATCATTGTATCCTGGGAGGAATTCGTCAGACTCCAATGTACCAATATTTTGGGGGGCAATAAATTATATAAGGAAAGTCTTTAATGGTCATTTCGATCAGAGTAACTTCTAACCTTTTTTCACTTTGTTTATTTATGATATTTCATGTTATTTGTTCTTTATTTTATTCTGGATCGGAGTAACTTGCTTGATTTAATATTTTTGATCTTTACGAAATTGTTGGAAATGCACATATTTTTATTTATTTATTTCCTATATGTGTTCATTTCAGCATATAGGTGGTGGAATTAAAGGATAAACCTAGGATAAATTGATTTTGGTGTTTAGAAGAGATATGGGTCAAATCATGGGATAAATAGGAATGTTTGGGGAGATATGTGGGGATGATGTCTCACAAGAAGAGGGATAAATTTATCCCACCTCCCATGGAGTAAGTGTATCCCAGGTTTTGAAGCTTTCACTTGGGATAAAGCTCACCAAACATGGGATAAATCATTGTATCCTGCATAACAAACATGCCCTTAAGGGATTGTTTGGGTGACATAGGATTAAACTATCCTCTGTTTGGGTGGATGAGGGATGAACTTATCTCACTTGTCCTCAATTTGATGTAGAGAGAGGAGGGATTAACCTATCCCACTACTCTTTGAGGGGCTATTTTGAAGGATAGTGAGGTTTGTGTTGGTGTAAGGTACCACGATCGTTGATTTTGATGATAACGAAACACTTGTAATTTAACATTTGCAATTGAGTTTAAGATTTTAGGATTATTGCAAGCGATAACAAGTGTGAAGGAGCTCAAGCTGAAGACCATGGAGGAATGGAGGAGTTTGATGGAGGAGAACAAAAGCATTAAGGAGCATGGAACATGGATTGGGGAGCTTTCCTTAGGGCCAAAGTTTGAAGAAGGAGAATGAAGAATAGGATAGATGTTCTCATTTATTGTATTTATACATATTCTTCTTTTCGCTCTTTATTTCCTTAGAAATATGTTAAAGAGTCCAAAGTATAACACCTTAGCCCTAGCAACACTTATACATCCTTACAAGTATAGGAATCAAACTGCCTTTTTAGACGTCCAACATCAGTCCCAGATGTCTGATGTTATGACTAGACGTCCAATTACCTAGGCTGGAAAATCATAGACTAGGACCTTTCCGGACGTCCTTCCAGACGTTTGATAACCTTGATAGACGCCCAATAATAGGATAGTTAGCATGTTAGAACATTATTTTCGAGAACCAACTTAGGATTATTTTAATATTATTTCCAAACGTCCATAAAGACCTTTAGACATCTGATAATGAGACGTTAGACCAAAATCTAATGTTGGCAAACCAAATCTTATCATTGGCTTCTCAAAAATCAATTCCTGCAGAGAACCTTCACCATCAGTCGTCCAATAGTATGACCAGACGTCCAGTAAGATGTCTGACCACTTTACACTAGAACCCTATTTTGATCTGATCAAATTCCAAGGAAAAGCCATTTATAATTAGACGTCCAATAATAAACCCAGACTTCCTAAAAGTCTAACCTAGTCGTCCGACTAGATCCCTCTTTAGATCCAAACAATTAAAATAAGGCCACCCTTAAAGATCAGATGTCCATAAATCTCATCAGACATCTAACCCAAAAATTAGACATCTGATTCTGCTGTCAGAGTCATGATGAACCTGATTTGATTAGGATTTCAACTTGATCTTATGAGATTTGTTCCCAACGGCTATGAGGCCTCTCCAAGGCCCTCTTGAAGGTTCCTAACACCTCTATAAATAGAGGACCTCCCCTTGGCACAATACACTTTTGAGGTAATTATCTAGGTTCACCTTGTGAAGAAGATTAAAAGAAGAAAGTATTCAAGCTCTCCAAGCTTTATACTATACATCCGAGAGCACTGAAACTCTGTCGCATTTCATGCCTACTCTCTTCTGCTTAAGGGAAGTCTGTTAGCCTATAGTAGCATAGTTTAATCTATACTTTGTGCCTCTATAGGTTCCTTTTGTATTTTCATATTCTTGGTTGGGTATTCACATAGTAAATTTCCGTCTCCTTCATGAGACAATACTCTTTGTGGAGATGAGGGGTTGAGGTACACTACCCTCGTACAAGTAGTGTTGTTGTATTGAGATTGTATCACCCTTGGTTTTAAGTGACACGTTAGTGGATTTGATCTACTCAGTAGAACGGAAAATCCTAGATCGAGAAGACTTAGGTGGTGGTTTTTACCAGATGTAAGCAAGTTTACACTACTTAAGATGTCTATTTATGCATGTTCTTAAGCATAGGATTGCATTGCATGCTATAAATATTGCATAACATGCATCATCTTGCATTTAGAGTAGTTTGAATAAAATGGAGGTTAATTGTCTCCTTTTATGTTCATGGACAGGGCAAACTTTTTATCGGGGCCTCAAATTGAAGATCCAACCATACAGATGTGATCAGGGCGACGATTGGAGTTTAACGACTCCAAGATCACCCTAATCAGACATCTGTAGCATCAATTAGTGACCGGGGAACCCTAGAAGATCAAGGGCAAAGATGGTATGAATTCACACATCAAACGACAAATCCGACCGCACGGATGGATTCGGATTGACGATCGCAGCCTAACGGCGTGAAAATCGACTCAATCCGACACCCGTGGCACCATCTACATCATCCAAAAGATGGACGGCCAAGATGGCACCACGTGGTGCCATCTCAGCCATCCAATCAGCCCTCAAGACCGTCGCTGCCTCTCCAAAGGAAATCTAACGTGCGATCTGAGCCGTTGGATCTTGATCCAACGGTCCTGATCGCATGTTCAAAATTCGACTGCCTGCCCATCCACGTGCGCAGCGTAGTGGATAAGGCGCTCGACCGCCTTCAGACGCGTGCTTGAATCGCAGGGCGTGGGCGAGCGGGCACGAGAGCATCGGATCGTCATCGAACAACTGTGCGCTCCTGATAGCACTCACGCGCTATTAGACGTGCGGCTGAGGCAGGCGATGGACGCATCTCAGCCGTTCGGTCTCACGATCGAACGACCAAGATTTAAAGTATGTGAACGTGCGCTGAGGAGCGAAAGGCAAGCTAGCGCACGGGCGCCACCCACTACGCTTATGTTCAGACCTTTAGCGACGATTTTATCCGTCACTAAAGGTCCTGAATTAATGTTTTTAGAGTTGTAATGACCAAATTGCCCCCACTCCTTGCAACTATAAAAGGAGACCCCCTCCACATGAAATTCTCATCCCTTCCTTCTCTTCTCTCCCTCTCCAAAGCTCAAGAGAAGCTTGTCGCACACCCGGGATGCTTCTCGTGAGATAAAGTCAATGTTTCGTCCCCTTTCGGAAGCAGATCCCGCGACAACGATGATGTGCTGCGCCATTGCCGTTCTTCCGTTTCGTCCTCCTTCATCCTGCTCTGTCCTCCATCGTCCAGGCGTCGTCCTGTCCGGCTCGTCCTCCAAGCGACCGTCAAGGAGGATATTTCTCTCTCCATTATTTTAATGCTTTCTAGAGTAGATTTACTGCTTTCTAGTGTAATCATTTTCCCGCTTTCTAGTCGTAATATTTAGTGTAATGAATAATTTTTTTGATGACGAATTCCATGTGCATTTTATATCTCTTTTGATTTTTGTTTGTATTATTCTCTCTCTCTCTTCTACTTATTGTAAATAGTTAGATAGTTCTAATCAATTAATTTACTTCGTGACAAATAAATCAAACGCGTGTTTTTAAATCAAACATCCGCCTACCTATGTTCGACCCGGGATTTCCATTCTAGTATAAATTTTATTTGTTGAACACGAGTTCTTCACTTTCAAATTACAACGACAAGGTTTTTCAAAACCAAATACATTAGCGTAGCAACCCGTACGATCAACATTACCCTTAGGGTTTTCACCTAAAAATATTTGTGTCCTTTATGGTGATTGATTTGTGGGATTGAATTTTAATTTTGCAATAATGTTTCCCACACTATTCACCCCCTATCTTGTGCCCAACCTACAGTGGTATCAGTGCGAGGACTCACGATTTTGATGTAACAAACCAGTGAGAACATGAAGGGGAGCATCTTCGCCATGAAACAATCCAAGGGATAACCCATCGTGCGATCGTTATATTTTGAAGGTAAGAATTATCCTTATTGGAAGTTACGGATGAAAATGTGATTGCAGGCAAACAACTACTCCATTCGGGAGAGATGCGAGTCTCCCTATTACATCCCAGAGAAGCCTGTGGGAGGATACTCACAACAACAAATTAATCAACTTTCCCTCAACGTGAAGACAATGAATACGTTGTATTGCGCATTATGCCCGAAGGAGTTCAATCAGATTTCGCAATGTGCCACCGACTATAAAATATGGCACACTCTAGAGGTAACCCATGAAGGTACATCCAAAGTAAAAGCTTCTAAGATTAATATGCTTTCTCATGAGTGTGAGTCTTTTGCTATGAAAAATAATGAAAGTCTAAGTGAGATGTATACTAGGTTCACTCTCACTGTGAATACCTCAAATCGTTGGGGAAGACCTTCATTCAAGGACAACTTCAATCAAAATTTCTTCGTTCCCTTGGACTCGAGTGGGAATAAAAGATAGAGGATCTCAACATGGATGATCTAGGAAATGATAAAATACGTTGCAACGTATGGTTCCCTACTCGCACTTAAAAATAAACAGAACCTAAGGATTTCTCTCTTAGGCTTTGGTCTCGAGGATTCTACTGCCCACCGATGATAAGTGGTCTGATTGCACAGCAATCATGCAACCTAAATCACTTAAATTAAGTTAGATTCTAGCATAACTTAGGGACAATTCATGCATAAGCATCATAATTTGCATAATGGTTAGTTTAATTAACTACATAGATATTATCATCATTTTATGTACTAATGAGAGTTGAAATTAATCGTAGATGATTCGAAGACATGGATGATAGATCAGACCATACAGATCTGATCAGAACGACAACAAGAGTCCAACACTTCCGAAATCGTCTCGATCAGACAACTAGGGCATCTTGTGAAATCCATAGAAGAACAGAGACCATAGAGCCAAAGGACAAAGATCTGAGTCTCAGATGAAGAATCCAACTGCATGGATGGATCCAGATCAATGGTCGCAGTCCAACAACGCAAAAATCAACCTGATTGGAGGTCTACATCACCAGATACAAGGAAAAGAAGATGAATAGCCATGATGGTGCCGCGTGGTGCTATCATAGCCGCTGCATCTTGAAGGCTACCCTTCGCATGTTGTGGGTTGTTGGAAGGCCATCCAACGACCATGAGAGCGCCACGTCACCCGCCTCATCGCACCTCATCAAAGAGGAATAGATCTCGACCGTTGGATCTTCATCCAACGACCAAGAACGAGTTTCCTTAAAATAAAAATGCAACAATTTGGATGCGTGGCGCAACAGTTAGTGCCATCGTCCTTAAGCAAAGGGCACGCGTTCGAGCGGGCGTTGTGCAAGAAATCAGGAGCAGGAGCAATTGGACCGTTGGAAGGGGAACGAGCGACACAAACGTGACCACGTGGCAAGATCTGAATGCATAGCGGTTGGATACGAGATCCAACGTGCGCGTAACGCACGATCCCACTCGTTTCCTTCGACACGAAGGCAATGGGGGCACAAGTTCACGATCGGATGACTGAGGATGAGGTGCTCAAATTGAGCGAGCGACGAGCGTGAAATTGAAGCGGGTGTGCGAGGGCGAATCAAGAGCATTCGATTGCAAATCAATGGCCACAGAGGCTCCACGTGTTACTAACAAAATTAATTCGAGTATAGAAGGTGATTTTGAAGGAGTTTTAAGGCCAAATCAGGTCTATTGATCTCCCAATCGACGGATCTGGTTAATCAAAGGTTGTTGCATGAGATGGAGGGCTAAAATACCCTCTTTTCCCTCCATCAAAACTATAGAAGAGGTCCCAAGGCCCCCCTTTGTGGAAGATCAACATCTTCTTCCACCTTCTTCTACGATTTCCTGCTTCTACCTCTCTGCAACTTTGACCTTCGTCCCGACACTCTGGATCTAAGGTGCTGCCGCATCTCACATAAGCATCCTACAAGCGACGTCGTCTCTCTGCCTCCTTCTATCTCTCTCTCTCTCTATCTCTCTCTCTATCTATCTATCTATTTATTTTTAGTAGCATTCTTTATTGTGAAAACTCTAGCTAATTGCAATAAAATTTTGATCTTCTGAATGCATGATATATGATTCGTATACATATAACATATATAAATATCTATTTAGAGCAAGTTCTATTGAAAAACTTCTGCATAAATTGTGATTGTCTCCCTACGAATGACCCAGTACTCACCAGCTTTTATAAATTTGTTTGTCGACGTGTTTTCGCGTTATACTACAACTAAATAATCTTTTAAAACGCGATTTACATGTCGAACATGGTCCTCTCTCCACCTACTTTGGGTTGTTGTATTATTTCTTCGTGCACCCTTAAAGAAGGTCTGTGCAACTAATGATAACATCATCATTAGCCATATCTAGCTTTAATTAGTCATATTCCATCATTAAATGCTCCTACATAACCGCCAAAGAGCCCTAATTCACTATAAATCTATTCTGAGGGAAATACAGTAAAATAGGGGTAAAATTGTAGTTTTAATAGTATAACTCAATTTCAATATAATCATGGGTTTTTTAAAGGGTTAATTAAAGGTAAAATGGTCTTAAATGTCTAACAAGTGAGTCCGTTTAGATAGAAAATGGTTTTCGCACATTTCAGGAATTAAATGACATCTGAAACCCTAAAAATAGATCCACTTAATCTACTGAGGTTTTGGTTAGGATAAAATTCACATAAATCCTCTAAAAATCATAAAAAAATATTGTCTAAAGTTTGGTTCCTTCATTTTAACCATTAGAACCCGTCTTAACCTAAAATAGAGCCACAGACAAACTTTTTCCCTAATTTGGGTAATTGTGCAATTTACCCATTCAAACATGATTAAATCCTAAATCTAACTTCACCATTGGATTCCTTGGATCCAAATATGGTTTATACGAAAGTTTGGGCCTAATCTGAGATCATCTTGACCTATTTTGCAATTTGGTTCTAAGTCTTATCTCTCACACACATACCCCTAACTTTTGAATCCCTTACAAATAGGTCCCTAACTTCATCATCTTCATGTTTAGGTCCCCACCGCCATTAGTGTGAACACACCTTGCTCCGACGAGATTCGAGCGGAGATTTCTTGCTCGATTCTCAATCAAACCTTCCCAAAATTAAACTGGAGATTCTTTGTGAAATTCCCTTCCACATAAATCCAATCTTGAGCCCAACAACCTTCCCAATCTCTCATGCGAACGCATGAGAGATTTGGATATCTCTTGAGCTTCCAACTCTGGCGGCCTTCCAAGTATGGGAAGCTTGCTTCCCAAGCTCTAACCGCTTCCTGCTACCTATATAAAGAACCCCCAGGTAGACTGTGCTTCTTAAGCTCGAATTTGGTCGAAAATCCTCCACATTCCTCTCTCCTATTTCGGCCGAATAGCTCCTCAAGCCCGGGGGACTCCCTCAGCCTATCCTTGTCGTCGACCACAATACCAACGGTGGATTCTTCTTCCTCATCTTCCTTCGCATCATGAAATACTAGCTGTCGTTGCTCTCTTCGTCATTGTCGCTGTTCCCACCTATCGGAGTGCTTTCTTCCTCGACGTCGGCCTACCAACACCATTGCCGTTCTCCCCCTTTTGTCTATTAGATTAGGGTTAATTTAGTTAGTTTAGCATCTTAGGTTAGTTTTTCACCCCAAAAATCCAAAAACAAAGCCCTCGACTACGCCGTTCACCCTCGTCATCCCCGTCTCCGGCTATTCCTCCGGTAAGGCGCTCCCATTGCTACATTGCTCCATACGCATCACCACCCATCCCACAACCTTCGCCACGACTCCATCAATCAAACCTCTTTATCTATCCACTATTCCACCCACTAAAACCCTCCGTCGACCTACCCACCTTTGCACGGCCAACTTCGTCACCGTCCGGCCACCTCACACACTCTCATGCCACATTGCACCCACCACCACATTTGTCGTGCCACGGTGAAGCTACTGAACTCATTTGACAGGGCTGAAAGGCTGTTCTTTATGTTTTAGGTCAGTAGGTCCCCAGAGCCATTAACGACTAGCTTGAGCAAAGCTTGAAGCTCTCTTCGGCACCTGCAGCTCTAGGCGCCACCTCTAGGTGATGCAGAACACTTCCAGGCACATGCCCAGGGCTTCAATTTAACAAGAGAACCATTGCTGCTACTTCAATCAACGGTGCCTTCACCTGCAGCAGCGCATGCAAGGAACAAGGGGACTTTAGTCCCACATCGTTTGCTGAAGACCAGATGTAGTGACTTAAATTGATTTTGTGTCAGCAGTTGTTTGCCTCGACACACAGAGGAGGTGTGGTCCCCCACACCCCTTCACCTGCCCCGCCCGTGACACGCACCACACGGGCCTAGCTTCGACCCGTTTACCCGCCTATGCCCGTGCACACCTTGGTTGCTACCCCACGCCGGCAGCCCTTGTCCCGGGTGCGCTCTAGATCGATTCCCCGATAACCTGGTACTGTGCATGGCCCTGGGAGGGCGTGATAGAGGAGAACCTTGAGAGAGGAAGAGAAGGAAGAAAGAGAGCGTAGGGTTAAGGGGGGTTTTGCTCTCTCCAGCACTTGAGCGACACTTAGTCGATTTCAAAGGAGAGTTGCCCCCCTATGCATAAGAGACAGAATCAAGGATAGAAAAAGAAAAAAAGGAAGAAGAGCATAGCAGAGAAAGAAAAGAAGAAGAGGCTGAAGCAGAGTACAGTGCCCTCTTAGCATTGTAGCAAGGCTGACTTAACCCATCTGGTTAAAGACTCTGTCATTTGATGGAGTGCACTGTGCACTAAAGTTTGCATGGCTGATACTGTTCATTTATTTAGATGATTAAGTAATTATTATATGTGTATCTAATCTAATAATTGATGATTCAAATCACCATTATTTTGCCTTAGATAAATTTTTGCCTCAATAGATTCTTAATATACTCATGTGCTACATTAAATATTAGTTTTGAGTAATTGTTATCATTAATTATGCTTATTTAGATTATTTGTTGAGATTAGCGATTTAATTTCATATTTTCTCCCAGCGAACGGCCTCAGACTTTCATTCGAGTATAAATATTATCTGTTTTGAGTGATTTTGTCCTATACTACGATGCATTTTTAAACAATGATGAATTTGCGCATAAATAGCAACCTGGACGCATGTCCGTGCTTCCTCCTTTATCTTGGAGATCACAATGCACTATTAAAACAAGTAGATCTATCGTCAGTTATTTATCGTCACTTGTCCAAGCAGCGACAAAAAATTGACGCAAAAAGTGACGCAGAGGATTGTGAACATGTGTGTGTACAATCATCCACCCCTGAACCAGATCTTATTTTTCTAAGACTTGTGTGTGTGTTGGGTATGTTAAAGATCTTCCATCATTGTTATAATATTCCTTAGAGACACGTGTATATATATATGGATGCGGGTTGAGAAACGCAAAAGTTGACGCAAAAAGTAATGCATAAGGTTGTGAATGTGGTCTCCACTTGATGTATCTCCTTTTTATGCAAAAAAGCACTCACATGTGATGGGGTCCACCACCATTAAAACTAATAACAAACCACTTTTGTACGAGTCCAAACCACTCAAATCACCTTTGGAATCGCTTTACACCGGTGCAAAGTGACTTTGCATCGATGTAAAATTAAATTTCAAGTGTTTCTTCACCTATGACAAGTGATTTTTCACCTTAGGGTTTAGGGTTTAGGATTTAGGGCTTAGGGAATCTAAACCCTAAACACTAAAGACGTGATTTTTCACTTGAAAAGTGATTTTTCACCTTAGGGTTTAGGGAATCTAAACCCTAAACACTAAAGACTAAACCCTAAACCATAAAGTGAAAAATCACTTCTCATACGTGAAACCATTCTCCATAAACCTAAATCCTAAATCCTAAACCCATAAGTCAAAATTACTTTGCATGGGTGAAAAGCCACTCAACACCGATACAAAACCACCAGATCACCTTTGAAATATTTTTGCACTGGTGCAAAATGAGATTTCATCGATGCAAAGACACCCTAGAATAATTTATCACCAGTGCAAAATCACCAAGAATAATTTATCATCAATGTAAAGCTATTTAGCACCAGTCTAAAGTTATTTATCACCCATATATATTAGTTCAAAGTGATGTGTTAATTTTTTTCAATGAGGTGGAACACACCATGTAACAAACTTTACATTCTTTTATTTTTTTTACATTAAATATCAATTATTAAATAAAATCCACATTCACACCGCCTTTCAACTTTTATATTTCTCTATATTTTAGCAACAAAATCCTTACCGCCTGCTATAATCGAGTGTTTTGTTGTCTGTGGTGAGTATTAATTTTAATATATTAAAAGTAGAATCAATCATTGAATCGGTTAGGTGTTAGGTGTTGATTGATCTTTTAGTACTTCGCTGATGATTTGTATGATTAAATTGTTGATAATGTCGGCATGATATTAGTATATAAAAAAAGTGAAAGAAATTAAATTATAGGATCTTTAGATTAGTTTGCATTGATTTAACTAAGCCTAACCAATTTAAATCGGTGTTTAATAAAAAATCATTAAAGATATGTAGTAGGAAAAATTATCTTGCAACTCTAATTATACCAAAATTGACATATTTTTATTAATATTAAAGAAAAATTAAAGATATAATCAAAATTGAGAGATTAAATTTGAAGAATACATAAATCTTTGAATTTTTTGTTTCAAGTTCTAAAGTCGTGTATTTTCCTTTTTCTTTTTTATTTTTTAACTCTTAAGAGAATGGTCAAACCAAATGATCGGTTTAACTAAATCCGTCAATTCAACCCAATTTTGACTTTTATTGCCTGAATCGATAGGTCCAACAAATAAAGCACCAATTTCCGGTTAAACTGGTTGAACTGGTCGGTTCGATTCGATTTTTAAAACATTGAGTATTTCTACTCTTGTATTGTCTTAAACCTTAATTATGCTTTTGTTCTCTGCTGCATATTACCCCTAGTCGCATCTTAAGAGAACTACACATGTCAAGGCTCCTTCTATTTTACACCTTATCCTCTTGTGCAATGTAAACACAAGGATATATAGGGTAAAATATGGTTACACTTAATGTTTGATTGGCTAAGAAAACTCAAGGGTTATCCATCGGTCAAAGAATTATCAAAAAAATGTCAAAGGAATTAATTTTAGGATTCAAAGGAATTATTTCAGGATGCAGGTATAAAAATGTAAAAGTTGATGCATTTTGCAATGCGTTGACATGACGCACTGGTGAAAATTTATCAAAAATTACTTTGCACCGATGCAAAATCATCTAAAATCACTTTGTATCGGTGCAAAATCACTTCATCACTATTTTGCACCAGTGCAAAATCACTATGAATTAATTTGCACGGGTGCACCATAAATCAATTTACATCGGTGCAAAATCATTATGAATCACTTTACACCTATGTAAAATCACTTAGAATCAGTTTGCACCAGAGTAAACTGGTGTGACACGTCAGCACATTGCAAATCATGCCTCATTATTACGACCTGATCCCAGCTCCCTACAGGACCCGAGATCGGCTTGCCTCAACTAATCTCAAGACCCAGTCGTCCAACAAGAAATAACCAAAAGTAGAAACTATATTACAATCACACATGCAATGTAACTAAGCGGGAATAAATAAGAAACAGTAAGGGAAAACAGGACGAGAAATCTCAAACATTACATGCCACGAGCAGAAAAGTACTATAACATACACAACCATCACAATTACAATAGAGGAAAATATAACATAAACAGAAATAGCTAATACATACGAAAGTACTCACTACTACAAGAGAGCTTTGAAACAGAAAAGGAACAACACTACGGCTGGGCTCGGCTAGGCCCAGCACCCTCGGCAGCCGGTGGCGCTGGCTGCTTAACTCCCTGACCTGGACATGGTTATACAATCCATAGTCAGCTAACGCTGAGTAGAGTGGTGGTTAAGCCATTTACATGCAATTTAACTTAAAGAAACAACTAACTAATCATTCATTTCCATTTATCTCATTTATGCATTTCTGAGTTGAGTACTCTAATCAGGATCCATAACATTGCTAAATCTTCTTATTCCCTAAGGGAACAATCTCAATCAAGATCTCACTTGTAGTTTTCCCATGATGCAGGATGTACACGTGGCACTCTCCTGGCCGAGAGAGTCCCCCGTGGTAGTCCTACACCCGGTCTACTACCCCGAGGTCACAGTCGTGACGTAGCGGTGACTATGGCATGCGCGATAAGCACATAGGTAGCTACCTCATACTGGCACGCGGTCAATCGTTTCCACTAGCGGGTATGCCCAAAAGTACAACACAGAATAGCACAGGGCCTTGCCCTCTCAGAACAGGGGTCTCGCCCCTCCACAGTTCGCATACCCTCGTCCGACTATCTCAGTTCGCCCAGTGGGCCTAACAAGAGTCGATGTAGGGTGGCTAATCTTAACCTCGGGCCCATGGGGCGACTAGCTCCCACACTACACTAAGTAGCTCACCTCAGTACCATGTACGCGAGGGCCAAACAGGAGTCGGTGTAGAGTGACTAGTTCTAACCCCTGGTCTCAACCCAAGGATGGCTAGCTCCCTCCCTACACTAAGTAGCTCACCTCGGTACCACATGTGCAAGGACCAAACAGGAGTCAATGTAGAGTGACTAGTCCTAACCTCGAGTTTCAACCCAAGGGTAGCTAGCTCCCTCCCTACACTAAGTAGCTCACCTCAGTCCCATGTACACGAGGGCGAAGCAGGAGCTCTCCTTGGTACCGCGTATACGAGGGTCAGCTCACCTCCCATGTAAAATGGACAGTTGCTCTCCTCGGTACCGTGTACTCGACGGCCATCTCACTTCCCTTCTACATATGATATTCATTCCGTATACGTGAGTTCCTTTTTAGTTCCTTGTAGGGTTCGTACATAGACTTTCTCATTTCCACATCCAGTTCATTAAATGCATAACAGGAAGCTCAAGATTTCACAATCGATTATTCAATACACCACAGGTACTTTCATTCGTGTCATAGTTCATTAAATGTATTACAAGTAGCTCATGGTTTACTACTTTCAATAAGCATCACAACAATTTAATCATTTAATACATGCGCATTCATCTCTTTCATCCCTAGTGTTCATTCCACAACCTTAGGTTCAATTGAATATTTCTAAAGTAGCATGTATTCATTTCTTTCAGCCCTAGCGTTCATCTCACAACCTAGGGTTCAATTGAATATTTCTAAAGCATGCAATTTAATTATTAATTCTGGAATTAAAGAGAGAACCACTCTACCAGGATACATGAGTGGAATGAGGGCTCGAATCGTAGGTCCCATCGTCTCTGTGGACCCCGTATACTCTATTGGCTGGAGACCTATACAATTGAACATACACATCAAATGAGTTCAAAACTGTATACAAATGACACTAACACGTAGAGAAACTCAAACGAAAGCCAACAATACTTTGTTTGCGTAAAACCGACTCCGTTTGGGCCCTAAACGGGCCAAAAACATGCATACTGACTAAAATCAAACATCCCCATGCCATCTCAACCGTTCGCCTCTAATCCAACGGCTACCATTAGTTCACGCCTGATCCAGCCATGAGTGGGCAAGTGCATGAGTTGGCGCAACCTTCACCGATAGCCTGGCTAACCTTTAGTGATGCTTATAGCCGTCACTAATTGCTCATAGGTGCAAGGCCAGCTGCAGGCATGAGTGGTGGGGCAGCGATCTTCAACGACAACTGCAGGGGTCTTTAGTGACGCTTGCAGCTGTCACTACAGCCGTATACACGACTTCTTCTTCCCTCCACCATATAAACACCCCTACACCCCCCATTCCTCTTCATCTCTACCTTCTCTACTCCCACCTACTCCTAAGCTCTAGAAGCCTACCAAAGCTCCATTAGAGCTTACTCTCAAGCTCCAAAGGCCTCCTATTAGTGTAGCATTCCTTTATCCCACCAAACATTTGTCCCTCATCCCATCACCTTCATAGGTCACCTTGGAGCTGTCCTCCCACCTTCAATCTGGTAGCAAATCATCTCTGCCTCCTCACCTCCATTCCAGAGCCTTGGTGAAGCATTCCTCTACCTGACGTCCTCCTACATCTCACCTCCGTTGTCCCACTCCTCAACTCCTTCGTCCAAGCTTCCACCAGGCGTCGTCATCTCACCGAATAGCCGATTCGGGAGATTCCTTCTCACCTCCCTCTCTTTTTATGCTTTTGCAGATTATTGTAATAGATAGTTGTGCAATATATCATATTTGTTCCATCTCTCTTGTGAATTTATTTTGCTTGTCTTTTTATTTCAAAAACACAAAAAAAATAAAACCTCAAAATACCAAAAAGAAACAAAACAAAGCGCGATTTTCAAGCAAGGTAAACGTCGCCTCCCTGTGTTTGACCTAGGACTCCCTTGGAGTTTCGATAAAATTGTATTTGATAACGAGTTTTGCGACAACGACGATGGGTTCCTCCAAATGCCGATTTCTACCGCGTGAAACACGTTCATCATTTTGGCACCGTTGATGGGGAAACAACGGAATTTACTTTCTTATTTTCTACACTTCTTTGCATTTACATATTATTAACCCCGCTTGTCTCTGATCTACTATCTTGCAGGTACCCTAGCATGGAGATCCAAGTGCGGTAGACCAAAGTAAAGTGCGGGTGGAGTAATTTGTAAGTGTCCCCCACACTCCCACCCATTAGCTTCATTTCGCCACATTCATAACCAAGACCTAATCTACTTAGGTGTTTGCATAAACCCTAGGATAGAATTTGTTTGTCTTGTTTGTCACTTTCACTCATCTCATCCTCACATATTATAAAAAAAAACAAAAAGATACTTCTTGTCGGACAAATCAACATACACATTACATACACCCACATTTGTAGCACATAACCTAACTTGATTTTTATCTACTCAATCAGGATTTCGACTTGTGGAACCAGTACACCAGTTCAACACATAAAGGAATAGAAATCATACTAGGTTAATCACCTCTTTGTGTGCCCTAATCGGTGGTGCATTTGGGCCAGTTGATTGAATTATTTGGGCTGGACCACCTAATCTAAAAGGAAGTCATTTTGTAGCTACCTCATAGGATTCAATAATTAGGTCAAGCCAGGCACTCCATATTTTCTTGATTTATAAAGGAAAAACACTTGAACCCATCTTTCAAAACTTGGTTTACCTCACAAAACTTTGTTGAATATACCTAATATTTGAATCCTAAAAGCTACTATGCAAGATTTGAACCCTAAAATTCACCTCATCCTCAATAATCTTGCTTGAAAACATTTTGGTTGTGCACATACACACATTCTCAAACAAATCATTATGGGCATAACCCATTAAGGGCCACCACAATCTAGAAGCACCAATATCCCAAGTCTAACTAAAATTGATTAGACGTTGGGCATAAGGACTGATTCGCTCTTCGGGGCCCAGATTGAGATTGTTCATAGTTAACCTGTTTATATTAGTCAATCTGGTGTCTAGCTAGGCGAGTAGCGTCAAACAACCGTGGCTGGGGGGTACACTAGGAATCGGAGGCGTAAGCCAAAGGAAGAACCTTTTCCCCAATCCCTCTATCTATCTGGTTGGATTGCCTGGATATAAGTAGAGTAAATCGCCTATAATCTTAAGATGGATTCTGAGAGTCTGTAGACCTTTAGGCTACCCAACCTAAGGACAGGCTTGTATTTTTGGTGCTGCAGGGTCCCTTCTCTTCCCCGTCCTTCCGACTTCCTTCCAGTGTATTCTTGGAAGGAGGTCATTGAACCCTCGTTTGAAAGGACCTATTGACCATTCCCAGAGGTGGAGGTTGAGTTTTAGCCAAGTAGATCCCATGGTTGATCAACAACCACCTCCCCCGCCCCTGAACCAGCAGGAGTTGATTCAGAGGTTGTTGGAAGAATTGCAGCAGATGCAGCAATGGTTCCAACGAATGAATGGTCAGGATGCTCGGCCCTTGAAAGATTTTTATGATCCTTCAAATTATGAGGATTGTCCCAATGTTGTGATCCCCACCGGTGATGTTGAGATCAAGCCCCAGGTTTTGAGTCTAATTAAACACTTTCACAGGCTTGTCTCAGATGACCCATTCCAACATTTAGAGGACCTGATCACTCTGGTTTAGAACACCAAATTGCGGAATGTGGATGAAGAACAAAAACTCAAGAGGCTTTTCCCCCATTTACTCAGGGATAAGGCCGCACATTGGTATCGTACCATTGGAAGATCGATTGTTACCTGGATAGCTTTGAAATTGGCCTTCCTGAAGAAATTCTTCCCAATTGGGCAAACCAATGTATTGCGACAAGCAATTACCACTTTTGCCCAGTGGCAGGGGGAACCGTTTCATGGGGCCTGGGAAAGATTCCAGGATCTGTTGCGGAAGTGTCCACACCATGAGGTGCCTAAATGGCAACTTGTGCAAATTTTTTATCACGAGTTGAATGTTCAACTTCGTAATCATGTGGATGCTTCTTGCGGAGGCAATTTCTTCAACAAAGATGCAAATAGCACGTATTATTTGTTTGAGGAAGTGAGTGAAAGCTCTTTAAACCATGCCTCCATGGAAACCTTCAACCAATCCCAACAAACTAGATCAAATGCCTATGAGATCCGACATTCTCATACATCTAATATGGAATTGATCTGCAATAGATTAGATTAGATGGATCTGGTGGCTAAACGAATGGAAGAGTGGATATTTGGAAACTCTAATTTTTCTAGATCCACTCAATCCCAGGGATCGGGATTCCATTCTTCATAAACTCCTACGGGATGGGAGTTTGTGAACCAGCTGGAGTCGGCTCGACCTTCGGGCCAGCTCTTCTCGGAACCTTATGAGTTCCAAACTAGGGCCTTTGATCCCAGTTTTTTTGATCCTTCTTCATCCTCATCTTATGAGGATGTTCATGTTGTGCAGGAAAATGTTAGGCCCAACCTTTACTCGAATTCGTACAATTCTGGTTGGAAAAATCACCCTAACTTCTCTTGGAAAGATTAAGGGCAGCAGACCCAATATCGACCCAACAACTATGTACCATAAAAACCAATGGGTCAGGGTCATGTATATACTCAGTTGCCCTTGAATTAGGTTAATCAGTCCATGTGGAATGCTCAACAAACCACCAAGCAGGCTAATTTAAACCTGAAGATGGTAGAAATGCAAGAGTCAATGCTCCAGCTCATGCAACAAATGAAAACTTCGCTGGATACCTTGCAATCTGGACTTGGTGCAAACAACTGACAGCCTGGATCTCTACAATCACAACATATACCAAATCGAAAGAATGTACAAAACCAAGGCGCTAGGCCTTAAGGGCTTGGTAATAATGGGGAGTCATATGCTCAAGCTCATGCTATCTATCAGGCTACCCTAGCCCCTCTTGGAGTGAACCAAGTTCCTACTATAATCAACCGGGAGCCTCCTATTTTGCCCAACCCTCCCCAAGGCACTAACCAACAGCATTTTTCCACTGCAAACACCATCACCTTAAGGAGTGGTAGTAGACACAAGGGACCTACCCAACCCCATGTCATCGCCATTAGGCCCCGTAGCAAGAATTCCAGACTCCCAACTAAGAATGTGATCAACAAAACATCACAGTCTGATTTAGGAGTATGTTGTTGTATGGGCAAATAGAAAAAGTTGGAGGAGAAATTGGAGAAAAGGATGTCCTTACTTCAGGCTTTCAAATTGACAATCATTTTACTCCTTGCGGCTATCGGATCAATCCTTGCCTATGCCATAGGTTCACTGAATTCATATAAAGCAAAGCGTAGAGTGAAATCTGAAAACATTAGGAGAGTAGTCTTGTCTTATAACACAAGCACACTGATCTTAAACAAGCTACCTCCTAAGAAGCAGGACCTAGGAGCCCTGCTGATTTCCTGCACAATAGGAAACATCACTTCTGACCAGGCCCTTCTCGACTTGGGCGCTTCCATTAATGTGATCCCCACCTCACTGCACATGGAATTGGGTCTAGGCTACCTGAAACACACTGACATAACTTTGCAATTAGCCGATAGATCCATTACAAAACCAAGGGATATTTTGGAGGATGTTTTAGTCAAGGTTAATGATTTGCATTACCTTGCTGATTTTATGGTCCTAGACATGGAAGCACCAAAATAGCTCAACCACACCCTGATTATTTTAGGAAGACCTTTCTTGGCTACCGCCAAGGCAAGGATTGATTGTGAATCGAGAAATATAGAAATGGCCTCTGGGAATAAAATGAATTGATTTAATATTTTTGAGATCTCAAAGAAGGATAAAATTAAGTGTGGTTTGATGGAGGAGCTTGGCAGAATAGAGGAGGTAATGGTCATACATACCTTAGAGAACCTTTTAAGGACCAACTCAACACAAACTCAGGAAGAAAATCACATGGTTGCAGGGATAATTGAGGACAATAAAAACATACAACAAACTGTGGCAACCCGGGATGAGGAAGATATTTATGAATTTGGAAATTTGTTGGATGATTCACATGATCAAGTTAAAACCCAACAATGTCCTCATCCTGAATTTTTAGAGTTTGAGGTTCAGCTTTTGCGTGGGAATCATGCAGATCAAGATGGTTCGATTAAGCACCCAAATTGTGAGGATGAAATTAAACTTTGGGGAGAAACTCTTGAAATGTTAGATATTCTAGAGTACCCACAAACCCCCAACTCATCACCAAACCCTTATCATCCTTTTTCACCCAACCATTGCACAAATTCTATATCCACCCACACCTCATCTACACTAAATCAACAAAACCCCTATTGGAGACCATTTGGGCTCTCCCTGCACCACCAGCTTGCCACTTTCATTGATCATCTTGATATAGACACATCTATTTAGGTTAAAATGCATATTCATGCATGTTCCTAGTCTTAGATTTTCATTTCATGTTATAAATATTGCATAGCATGCATCATTCTGCATTTAAAGTAGTTGTATATAATTTAAGTTAATTACACCCTTTTTGTGGTCAGGAGAAAATAACGATCCAACCGTACGAATCCAATCAAGACGACGATTGGAGTCCAACGCCTCCGAAATTGCCTTGATCGGAGTCCCGTAGCACCATATGCAATCCAAGGAAGATCAACGGTCGAGGGACTAGGTGAAGCAATCCAGAGCATCAAATGACAAATTTAATCACACGTACGGATTCAAGTCGACTATCGCAGCCCAACGACGCGAAAATCGACTCAATCCAACCTCTGTAGCATCCCCTATAAAGGAAAGAAGATGGACGGCCTAAATTACGACACGTGGCGCAACCCAGGCCACCCATGTGCATGCATGCGCCACTGCACACGCACAACAGTGCAAGTGCACGTGCAAGCGCAGCGGCATGTGCAGTAACGCAGCGTGTGCGCGGAGGCAGCGGTGCGTATCGCACGTGCACGCACGACACGGGCGCACGGAGTGTGCACTAGCGCAGCGGTGGGTGGGTGCCTGGGTTGTCTTTAGTGATGTTTGCGGCAGATCTTCAGTGACGTTTATGACCGTCACTAAATGTCCTATATACGAATTTGATTCATTCCTCCACTATAAAAGGACCCCTACCCCTCCCATTTTTCTTCATCTCTTCCTTTCTTCCTCTCGCCACCTCCAAGGCTCTAGAGAGAGCTTGTCCCAAGCCCAGGATGCCCCTCTAGAGTAGAAAATCAAATAGTTTTCCCTCCCCTCATCCCCATTCGTGGAGCATCCCATGGCTATCCTCTTACCTTCCTTCGGGAAGAAGATCCTCGCCGCAATGCCATCCTACCCCATCCTCAGTCCTCCGGCTCTGTCCTCCTCCATCCCACTTCTCACCACCTTCCTCCAGGCGATGTCAGAGTGAGTCGTCCTCCGAGCAACCGTCGAGGGGGATTTCTCTCACCTCATTCTATCTTTTTACGCTTTCGTAGTGTAGATTTTCCTACTTTCGTAGTTGTAACAAACAGTTGTTCATGAATAGATGATTATTTCTCTCTCTCTCTTTCTCCCTCTCTCTCTTATATTTTTTTCAAGTAGATAAAGTTTTCATCGACCTAATCTCTTGCTTGATAAAAGTACAAAAAAAATTAGAAAAGATAAAAATGACCAAAAATGATAAAATCGAAGCGCAGATTTTTATAAAACCAAACGTTCGTCTCCCCGTGTTCGACCCAGGATTCACATGTCGAGTTTCGATTATAAATTTTATTTGACCACGAGTTTTGCGAGCTACGATGATGGGTTACTTGTAACCCTGATTTCAAACATGCACTACACGTGCGACCATTTTGGTGCCATCACCGGGGAGGCAACAGAATTTACTTTATTGTTTATTACACTTCTTTGCATTTACATAGCACTAACCCTGCTTGTCTTTGATCTACTGTCTTGCAGATACCCTAGCATGAAGATCCAAGTGCGGTAGACCAGAGTAAAGTGCAGGTAGAGTACTCTGTAAGTATCCCCCACATTCCCCCCCACTAGTTCATTTCGCCACACTCATAACCAAGACCTAATCTACTTAGGAGTTTGCATAAACCCTAGGATAGAATTGTTTGTCTTATTTGCCATCTTCATCCACCTCACCCCCGCCTATAAAAAAAAACAAAAAAAAGAGATGCTTTCTATGGGACGACTCAATATCTACACTCTATACACCCACATTTGAAGCCCATAATCAGACTTGATTTTCATCTACTCAATCGGGCCTCTGACCTGTGGACCCGGCACACGAATTCAACACATAAAAGAATAGAAATCATATTAGGTTAACCACCTTTTTGTGTGCCTTATTCGGTGGTGCATTTGAGCCAATTGATTGAATTGTTTAGGCCACCCCACCTAATCGAAAAGAGGTTCATTTTCTAGCTGCCCCATAGGATTCAATAATTAGGTCAAGCCAGGCGCTCTATATTTTTCTTGATTTCTAAAGGAAAATACTTGTACACGTGCTTTCAAAAATAAACTTGGCTTGCCTCACAAAACTTGGTTGAAAACACCTAATATTTGAATCCTAAAAGCTATTAAGCAGGATTCAAACCCTAAAACTCACCTCATCATTAATAATCTTGATTGAAAACCTCTTAGTTGTGCACATTCACACATTCTCAAGCAAATCATCAAGGGCCCATCACATTCCAGAGCACCAATATCCCAAGCCTAACTAAAATCAATTAGACATTGGCCCTAAGGATTCATTCGCTTGTCGGGATTCAGATTGAGATTATTCATGATTAACCTGCTTATACTAGTCAATCTGATGTCTAACTAGGGGAGTAGCATCAAACGAACGTGGCTGGGGGGTACACTAGTGATGTGCATACATCTAATTAACCTAAAATGTCTATTAATGCATGTTCTTAGTGTCACATTAGCATCATACATTGTAAATAGTGCATAACATGCATAACCATGCATTTAGATCAAAGTGTATAAATTGTACAATAATTGTCTCCTTTTTATGGTCAGGGATAGGATGACTTTTTATCAGGGCCTCAGATCAAAGATCCAACCATACGGATTTGATCAGGGCGACGATTGGAGTTCAACGACTCCTAGATCCCCCTAATCGAACATCTGTAGCACCGGATAGAGATTGAGGAACCCTAAATTTCATGGGCCAAGATGGTGTTAATGGGCACCTCAGATGACAAATCCGACCACACGGATGGATTTAGATCGACGATCACAGCCTAATAGCATGAAAATCGGTCCAATCCGACATCCGTAGCACCATTTACAACTCAATGAAGATGGATGGTCCAGATGATGCCATGTGGTGCCATCCAGACCCTCCAAATCGCTCACTGCCTCGCCTTCTCATCCAACGGCTAAGACATGATCAGGTGGCACCCTCAAGCCACACCTCATGTGAGAAGAACCACACTTTTGATCTCAACCATTGAATCCAGATCCAACAGTTGACATTAAATAATACACGAATGCTCCCTTTACCTATCCATGCACGTAGCGTGATGGTTAAGAACTTACAGCGCATGAGGTCGCGAGGTCGAAACCAGCTGCACCTTCAAAATCAAGAAAAAGCACGCAGGTGCGGGAGAAATTCCACCTTTAGATTTCAATCGTGCGGCAACGGGCGCGCCATGTGACGTGACGAATGAAGAGCTTGCCTGTAGGTGTGTGCAGCGGTTGAAACTTGAAGCGGCATAGATGCACTTTAAGTCGTCTGATCGTGCAATCGAACGGCTGATATGAGAAGAACATGGATATGCGTTGAGGTAGCCGAAGATGTGCAGGCGGGCGGGTGCGTAGATCTTTAGCCCACGTTCAGGCCTTTAGTGATGGATTTATACTTCACTAAAGGTCATGAATTAATGTTTTTCAAATTGTAATGACCAAAATGCCCTCACTCCTTGCAACTATAAAAGGAGACCCCCTCCATACGAATTTTTCATCCCTTCTCTTCTCCCCCTCTCCAAAGCTCAAGAGAAGCTTGTCCCACACCCGGGATGCTCCTCAAGAGATAAAATCAATTTTTCACCCCCATTTCGGAAGCAGATCCCACGGCGACGATGGCGTGCTACCTCGTTCCCGTTCCTCCTTCTTCGACTTCCTTCTTCCCGGTCCATTCCTCGTCTTCCAAGCGTCGTCTCGTCCAGCTCGTCATCCAAGCAATCGTCGAGGAGGATAACTTCTCTCTCCTATTCCTTTTTCCTGCTTTCTAGAGTAGAATTTTCCTACTTTCTAGTTGTTATAGTTTTTCTATTTTCTAGTGTAATTTCTCGCTTTCTTATTTGTACAAACTTTTTGCAACTTCAAGTGGATGTTTTCTCTGTCTCTCTCTTATTGTCTATAGTTATTTCATATCATTGTAATTACTCCACTCTTTAAACAAAAACATTAAAAAAATATAATTACGAATTTCGATCAATGTAGCCTCCCTGAGTTCGACCAGGGATTTCTATTCCAGTATAAATTTTATTTGTTGAACCTGAGTTCTTCGCTATTCAAACTACAAGATAGGTTTTCAAAACCAAATCCAATAGCGTAGTCCTTCAGTGTTTCAACATTTTGGTGCCGTTGCCGGGGAGGCAACGATTTTCCGATCTTCTTTTCGCATTTCACACACTTTACTGTCTTTTAACTTTCTTTCTCTCGTGTCTATTGTTTTGCAGATACCTCTATCAGGGAATTGTCAAGCGGTAGATCGGAGTAAAGTGCAGTTGAAGATGACTGTAAGTGCTCCCCATTCTTCCCCCTCCATAGATTTCATTTCATCACATTAAATTCAAATTCCAATTAACTTAGGTGTTTGTATAAATCTTAGGATTAGTTTGATTGTTTGGATTTCCACTAACACTCACATTTCACCCTTGCTTATAAAAAAAAAACAAAAAGATAATTTTGTGGGGTAATTCAACATACACACAACATACACCCACATTCAAGGCACTTAACCTAATTGATTTTCTTCTACTCAACTAGATTCTAATCTGTGGAACCGATACACATAAATCAACATATAAAAGAGTAGAAATCATTCTAGGTTAATCATTTTTGTGTGCCTAATTAAGTGGTGCAACAGGCCGATTATTTGAGTTGATTAGGCTGCACCACTTCAACTAAAATCAACTCATCAAGTAGCTGCTGCATAGGTTCAACTCTTAGGGATTTACCAGGCACTCCACATTTTTTAAGTTTTAAAGGAAAGCATCTTCACCTGTGCTTTCAAAACCTGGTGTGCCAATAAAACTTATTTGAAAATACCTAAAGTTGAATCCTAAAAGTTACTAAGCAAGATTTGAACCCTAAAATTCACCGCATCAAAAGTAATCTTTCTTGAAAACGACCGGTTGTGCACGCACACACACATCAATCAATCATTAAGGGCACAACCCAAATAAAGGGCCCATCACATTTCAAAGCACATTCAAACCTAGCCCTAAATAAAATAGAGTAGACGTTGGCCTTAAGGATTCAACTCGCTCTTCGGAGCACAGAACAAGATTATTTCGATTAGTCTGTTTCTACTGTTCAATTTGATGTCTAGCTAAGGGAACAGAATCAAACGATTGCGGCTAGGGGGTACACTAGGAACCGGAGGCGCAAGCCGAAGGAAGAACCTTCTCCCTAGTCCCTCCTTTTAACTGGTTGGATTGAACAGATAGAAGTAGATCAAATAGTTTCTTTATCTCAAAATGGGTTCTGGGAGTCTGTAAGTCTTTAGGCTAGCCCACTTAAGGACAGGTTTGATTATTTATATTGCAGGGTGCCTTTCTTCCTCCCGTTTATCATGAATCCTTCCACATTTTATACGCATTCCTGCCTTTTCCCTCCTGCTATAGTTATCCTCAACATGACGATTATCTCGACTCATACTGTAATCAACCATCGATTAGTCGGGACAACTCGGATTGGGGATATAGTTCTGGACCTCCGTGTTTAGGTCTAACCCTGAACACCATAATTGTGATTTCTATCCTTCTTAGAGCCACATCGATTATAGATCACCACCCTTTCATGGACAACCTAATACGATCTACAATCAAGGAGGATACACTGATCCTTACCCATCCTCTGAATACACTACCTTTAGGTCATCACCACCTTTTGAACAATCCAAAAAGACCTAGTATCAGGAAGGGTATCACAAATCTCAATTCATTAACTCCGCTGCACTGATCCCAAACCTGCCCAACCCTGAAACAAGTCATTTGGTTCAGGGTAACCAGGTTCAAGATAAGGTTTTGGCTAACTTGAGGAATACCATACAATCTTTAAAAGTTCAACCAATACCTTGCATTGAAGAATTGGATCCCCTAATTGAAATGATTGATGATTTAAACAAGTATTTGTTATATTGGCTCTAGGATGTTAATGATAAGAACTTGGGTGAGTTTCTACTTGGGAAGTTAGCGAAATTGAGAATGAGATTTGTGATTGCTTTAGTTCAATTGTGGGATGATTCCCAGGATGAACCCCCTTCAGGAGAGCCAATGTCAGAACCCACTCAGGAACCTGTTGGGGGACACGTGTTACAAGGCTGACCAGATTGAATTAAAGCAACCAATTAAGGATGATTTGATTTCTTCACTAGAGATCCTTGAGTCGGGGTACGAGGAAACGTATGTTTCCATGGATTAGAAAGTGATGGATGATTTTGGGACGTACATCAATACGAATTTAGATTTCTTTGAGTTTGAGGGTGAAGAATCAAGTTGTGAAGTATCACGTGAGTTTACAGAACACGATTTCTGTGAGACAACTGGGCCTGAGGAATCCGATAGATCATATGATGGCCCAATAACTGAGGAAACTGATCTTATTGGGGCTCACATGGCGGATTCAGAACCACATTTTTTGAAGGATACAATTCAATGCCCCGACTGTCAGTTACACCCCATTGAGCTTACTGACGATTCTATTTTTGAGATAACTAGACCCAAGTCAATTCTGATTTAGTCACATCTTTTTGACTTGGACGGGGTGATTAATATGCAGGAGGTCCTAGAATTTGACATTCTGAATGACGAGAATAGAAGTTGGGAAATTCTAATTTGGGAAGCAAACTCCGGAGGAAGTAGAAAATCGAGTTTAAGGGTTCCAATTAAGTTGAAACCATCAAACCAAGACCCTTATGACATCTGTACTGAGGATGACCAACCCAAGCACTCATTTATTAATTATCCTTTGGAGCTTGATTTCTCTGTAACTCGACTTTTTGGTCTTAGGTTGCATCCTCATAAATCGTAGGCCCAACCCCGCTTGCATACTGATTTTAGGTTTTGGGTAATTTTTATACAGAACCTTAAATATTTTCGACCATGGGGTATGGGTTTGCATCACAATCTGGTCCACATCTGTGGACATCTACTGGCAGGTCCTAAAGTGAATCTTTTTATTCTGATTCTGACTTGCACTTCTAAATTCTTTACTTCTCTTCTTTGTATAGTGTGCCTAGCTGAAGGCACTAAATTTAGCACGTATACAATTTTTTTTATCTCGGAGCGAACCCGTCATTCACGCAATTTAGGTGCTTTCTACTCTATTCCATTCTATTTTATGTCTTTTTAATACAATAAGGACATTGCATTAGATAGGCATGGGGGGTGGATATTCATCTCTGAATTAATTCGTCAGCTCCGTAGATTCATTTTATTTTCTTTTATTTATATATATATAATTATGGAATTAGGAAATTGAACTTGGGCTTTAAAAAATTTTCAATCTTAGGAAATATTACATTAGGATCTGAACACAAAGACCCTTCAGGTATTTGGGCTTAATCAGCCCAGGTATCCACTAGAATGTAGATTTGTTTTTCGAGTCCTCGCCATCTTGAATTCTATTGTAATTTGATTAAATAAGTTTGGGTGATAAGTGCATAACTTATCAACCCGTCCTGTGATTTGAGGGAACTTTAAGTCTAAAGCATCTACACACTATCTTTTCACTGACTTATTAATCGGCGATCTTAACAGAAATTGGGTAGCTAATGAACCTTCTAGGGTGATATGGCTGACAAGTTATTGTGGGTAATAGCCCATAGGTAGGTTGTCCAGAGCCCAATCACTGGGCCATTTCCTTCTTGCTACCTTTAGGTAAATCTTAGACCAGGGAAGCCACCTACTTAAAAAAAAAATAAAAGAAAAAAAAGAAAGTCAAAAAGAAAAGAAAAAGAAAAGAAGAAAAGAAAAAAAAAGAAACAAAAGAAATAAGCCATACTTCGCCACACGAGTATGGCTGGCAAGTTGTCGATGGTAACAACTCATCGATCGGTTATCCAGAACCCAGCTCAAGAAATGCACTAAAAATTTCCAAAACACTTAGGAAGAAGGGGAGAAGTAGAATAAATCAGGGAGATATACACTGGATTCACCCTTGTGTTGACCCTATAAAAATAAAAGTAGGGAGAAAGCTACCGGTCATACAGATACACCTTTAGGCAAAACTCTCTTTTTAAGGTCACCTAGAGGCGTAGAAACCTGAAGTCCGTTCTAATTGCCGATTAACAAGTCTATCACATTCACAATAAGATGCTTAGAACTTAGGGTTCTCATGAAATCTTGGGTGGGTTGAATGGTCGTAGAAAGCCACTCTTTAACCCTAAACTCAAAAATCCAAAAAAAAAAATTAGAAAAGAAGAAAAAGAGAAAAAGAATTTTTTCTTTGAGTAAGGCGAGGGCTTGAGGTGGTCTGCATTTTGGCAGATACCCAGGCGTTGTTGTGTCTTTGAAAGTTTAGATCCTGAGTAAAAAATTTCTTAATGTTGAAAATAACTTATGCCCAAGTAATTCAACCTAATTCTTTTATAAATAGCATGTAATTTTTTGCTAGGGACTAGCAAAAGATAGGCATGAGGGTGTGATGTGCATACATCTCATTAACCTGAAATATCTATTAATGCATGTTCATAGTGTCACATTAGCATCATACATTGTAAATAGTGCATAACATGCATAATCATGCATTTAGATCAAAGTGTATAATTGTACAGTAATTATCTCCTTTTTATGGTCAGGGACAGGGCGACTTTTTATCAGGGCCTCGAATCGAAGATCCAACCGTACGAATCTGATCAGGGCGACGATTGGAGATCAACGACTCCTAGATCGCCCTAATCGAACATCCGTAGCACCAGATAGAGACCGAGGAACCCTAAAGATCATGGGCCAAGATGGTGTTAATCCGCACCTCAAATGACAAATCCGACCACACGGATGGATTCGGATCGACGATCGCAGCCTAACGGCGTGAAATTGGTCCAATCCAACATCCGTAGCACCATTTACAACTCAATGAAGATGGACGGTCCAGATGATGCCACATGGCACCATCCAGACCCTCCAAATCGCTCACTGCCCCACCTTCTCATCCAACAGCTGAGACATGATCAGGTGGCACCCTCAAGCCACACCTCATGTGAGAAGAACCACACTTTTGATCTCAACCATTGAATCAAGATCCAACTGTTGACATCAAATAATACACGAATGCTCTCTTTGCCTATCCACGTGCGTAGCACGATGGATAAGAACTTGTAGCGCGTGAGGTCGTGAGGTCGAAACACGCTGCGCCTTCAAAATCAAGATTAAGCGTGCGGGTGTGGGCGAAATTGCACCTTTGGATTTAGATCGTGCGGCAACGGGTGCGCCATGTGGCACGACGGATGAAGAGCTTGCCTGCAGGCGTGCATAGCGACTGAAACTTGAAGCGGCGTAGATGCACTTTAAGCCGTCCGATCGTGCAATCGAACGACTGACATGAGATAAACGTGGATATGCGTTGAGGTAGCCGAAGATGAGGAGGCGTGTGGGTGCGCGGATCTTTAACCCACGTTTAGGCCTTTAGTGATGGATTTATCCATCACTAAAGGTCATGAATTAATGTTTTGCAAATTGTAATGACCAAAATGCCCTCACTCCTTACAACTATAAAAGGAGACCCCCTCCATACGAATTTCTCATCCCTTCCTTCTCTCCCTCTCCAAAGCTCAAGAGAAGCTTGTCCCACACTTGGGATGCTCCTCAAGAGATAAAATCAATTTTTCACCCCCATTCCGGAAGCGGATCCCGCAATAACGATGATGTGCTGCCTCGTTCCCGTTCCTCCTGCTTCGACCTCCTTCTTCCCGCTCCGTTCCTCCTCTTCCAAGCATCATCTCGTCAAGTTCGTCCTCCAAGCGATCGTCGAGGTGGATAACTTCTCTCTCCCATTCCTTTTTCCTTCTTTCTAGAGTAGAATTTTCCAGCTTTCTAGTGTAATTTCTCGCTTTCTTAGTTGTACAAACATTTTGCAACTTCAAGTGGATGTTCTCTTTCTCTCTCTTATTGTCTATAGTTATTTCATATCATTGTAATTACTCCACTCTTTAAACAAAAACATAAAAAAAATATAATTGTGAATTTCAATTGGCGTAGCCTCCCTGAGTTCAACTCGGGATTTCTATTCCAGTAAAAATTTTATTTGTTAAACCCAAGTTCCTCGCTATTCAAACTACAACGACAGGTTTTCAAAACCAAATCCAATAGCATAGTCCTTCAGCGTTTCAACAACTAGGAACCGAAGGTGCAAGCCAAAGGAAGAACCTTCTCCCCAGTCCCTCCTTCTAACTGGTCGAATTGCTTGGACATAAGTAGAGTAAATCGTCCATAATCTTGGGACGGATTCTGAGAGTCAGTAGACCTTAGCTACCCCATCTAAGGACAAGCTTGTATTCTTGTGCTGCAGGGTTCCCTCTTTTCCCCGTCCTTTCGACTTCCTTCCAGTGTATGCGTGGGATGAGATCATTGAACCCTAGATTGGAAGGACCTTTAGACCATTCTAGGAGGCGGAGGTTGAGCTATAGCCAAGCAGATCCCATGGCTGATCAACAACCACCTCCTTCGCCCCCAAACCAGCAGGAGCTGATTCAGAGGCAGTTGGAAGAATTGCAGCAGATGCAGCAATGGTTCCAACGTATGCCTGGTTAGGGCGCTCGGTCCTTGAAGGATTTCTACAATCCTTCAAACTATGGGGAACGTCCTGGCGTCATGATTCCCGCCGGAGACATAGAAATCAAGCCCCAAGTCTTAAGTTTGATTAAGCATTTCCATGGGCTTGGCTCGGAGGACCCATTCCAGCACTTGAAGGATCTAACCACTTTGGTTCAGACCACCAGAGCAAGGAATGTGAACAAAGAGCAAATGATCATGAGGCTTTTCCCCCACACTCTCAGGGATAAGGCCGCACATTGGTACTAGACTATAGGAAGGCCGTTTGAAACTTGGGCTGCTCTTAAGTTGGCTTTCTTGAAGAAATTCTTCCCTATCAGAAGGACAATGCCTTGCAACGGGCGATTACCACTTTTGCCTAGCGGTAGGGGGAACTGTTTCATGGTGCTTGGGAGCGATTCCAGGAACTTTTGAGGAAGTGTCCACACCACGAGGTGCCGAAATGGCAACTCGTGCAAATTTTCTATCATGGGTTGGTTGAGCAACTCCGTAATCACGTGGATGCCTCCTACGGAGGCAATTTCCTCAACAAGGATGTAGATAGCACATACGACTTGTTTGAGGAAATGAGCGAGAACTCAATTAATCACGCCTCCATGGATGCATTCAACCAATCCCAACAACCTAGGTCAAGTGCTAATGAGATCCAGGATTCTCATTCATTTGACATGGAATTGATTTGTAATAAACTGGATAAAATGGGCTTGGTTGCTAAGAAAATGGAAGAATGGATGTTTGGGAATTCAGGAAACACTTCTATACCCACTCAATCCCAGAATTCGAGATTCCATTCCTCATGAGCTCCCACGGGGTGGGAATTCGTGAACCAACTCGATTCGGCTCAACCTGTGAGCCAGGATTTATTGGAACCTTATGGGTTCCAAACTAGGGCTTTTGATCCCAGTTTCTCTGATCCTTCCTTCTCTCCATCCTCGTCTTATGAGGATGCATATGCAATGCAGGAGAATGTTAGGTCCAACCCGTATTCCAACACTTATAACTCGAGATGGAGGAACCACCCTAACTTCTCCTGGAAAAATCAGGGGCAACAAACCCAATCTCGACCCAGCAACTATGCATCTCAAAAACCTATGGGTCAAGGTCAAGTATACACCCAGTTGCCCCTGAGACCGGTTACTCAGCCATCTTGGAATGCCCAACAATCTGCAGGGCAGGCTGATTTAAACTAGCAGATGGTGGAAATGCAAGGGTCCATGCTTCAACTTATGCAACAAATGAAGACATCATTGGATAACTTGCAATCCGGGTTAATTGCTAACACTGAACAACCCGGATCTCTACCATCCCAACTTGTACCCAACCCGTGCAATGTGCAAAATCAGGGCAATAGTGCCCAAGGGTACGAGAATCAAAGGGACTCACATGCACATGCTCAAGTGGTTGAGCAGGGTCCTTTATCTTCTTCCTCTGGTTACATGACTAACCAAGGATCTCCAATCTTCACTAGCCCACCTCAAGACCCAAACTCGTATGCCTCTGCAAACTCTATCACCTTGAGAAGTGGAAAGCAAACCCAGGACCCTAAATTGCCTTCTAGATGCCAAAATTTTGGGGAGCTTGAGAGAGAAGAGGAGATTGGAGAAGACAATAAGGCCCAGGAATCGGAAATTGAAAATCCCACCCATATCCCGTTCCCTGAAGCCCTATTGAAAACCAAGAAGAAGAAAACCGTAGATAGCAACGAGGAGCTTCTGGATTTATTCAAGACCATAGAGATCAATATTCCACTCCCCGATGCTATTAAGCACATCCTAGCTTACGCTAAATTTTTGAAAGAACTATGTACCCAAAAGCGTAAACCGAGAGAACCCACTCCGAGGAAGGTGATTCTCTCTGAGCAGGCAAGTTCTATGATCCTGCATCACCTTCCTCAAAAGAAGAAAGATCCAGGTGCCCCCTTGATCTCATGCACTATTGGAGAATACACTTATGATAGGGCACTATTGGATCTAGGTGCATGCATCAACCTAATCCCGACTTCTCTTTATGAGAGGTTTGGGTTAGGTGAACTAAGGCCAACCTTAGTAATGCTACAATTAGCAGACCGATCGGTCACCACACCGAGAGCTGTTATTGAGGATGTAATTGTCAAGGACAAGGATTTCTATTTTCCTATAGATTTCCTCGTCCTTGACATGGATGTACCTAATGATTTAAGAAACATGCCCATCATTCCGAGACGTCCGTTCCTAGCTACCGCTAGGGCCAACATAAACTGTGAAAGCGGTAGTATGGAGATCGCCCTTGGGGATAAGAAATTAACTCTGGATATTTTTAAGGTGATAAGAGGATTTGAGGATTGTGGATTCATTTAGGAACTCGAGGGTCAGGATCTTGAGACTTGTATGACAATCAATGCACTCAAGGACTCCACCAGCTTTAGCGAACCCAACCCACAACTCTCCGTGGTAGACCTTCCACATCCTGAAGAGGCTATTGATTTTGTTCATTCCCAGCCTCTTCCACTGGATCATCCTGATGAATCTTCATCAGCATCCTCCCTTCCTTCTATTAGAAACCCACCCCAGCTGGAATTAAAACCATTTCCCAAACATTTGAAATATGAGTTCTTAGGACCTGAAAACACGCTCCTTGTGATTATTAGAGCTAATTTGACTGAGAAAGAATCGAGGTTAATTAAGGTCCTTAAGAACAACAAGGAGGCAATTGCTTGGACCATCCACGACCTTAGGGGGATCAAGCCATCTTATTGTAATCATCATATTTTCATGGAAGAAGGATCCCTCCCTTCTCGCGAAATGCAAAGGAGTCTAAACCTAAATATGCGAAAAGTGGTCAAGAAGGAGATAATCAAGTGGCTCGATGCTAGGATTATTTACCCAATATCGGATAGTCTGTGGGTTAGCCCCATTCAGATTGTACCCAAGAAGGCAGGGATAACCGTTAGGACTAATGAGAAAGGGGAAACCTTCACCACTCGTTCAGCTTCTGCTTGGAGAGTCTGTATTGACTATAGGAAGCTGAACACAGCCACTAAAAAGGATCACTTTCCCTTGCCATTCATCGATCAAATCCTCGAAAGATTAGCTGGGCAAAAATATTTTTGCCTCCTAGACAGTTATTCGGGATATAACCAAGTCCCTATCCATCCCAAAGACCAGAAAAAGATAACTTTCACATGTCCCAACAGAACCTTTGCATTCCGTAGAATGCCATTCGGAATTTACAATGCACCGACGACTTTTCAAAGGTGCATGCTAGCCATCTTTTCTGACATAGTGGGAGATTGTCTTGAGGTGTTCATGGATGATTTCTCCATTTTCGAAGATTCTTTTGAGTCTTGCCTGGCTAACCTGGAATTGATCCTCCAGAGATGCATCAAAACACGGCTAGTCCTTAGCTAGGAAAAGAGCCACTTTATGACTTAGGAAGGCATTGTCCTGGGTCATGTGGTCTCTAGTCGGGGTATTGAAGTTGATAGAGCTAAGGTGGATGCTATCTCTAGACTTCCTCCACCCACATCCGTAAAACAGATCCGCTCTTTCCTTGGGCATGTGGGTTTTTACAGAAGATTCATTAAGGATTTCTCGAAGGTTGCTTAGCCCTTGAGTAACCTTCTGGCCAAAGACATGCCGTTCGAGTTTGATGAATCATGCCGTAAGGCATTTGATTTATTGAAAATGGCAGTCACCTGTGCCCTAGTGTTGCAACCATCGGTCTGGACAGCCCCATTTGAGATTATGGCTGACGCATTTGATTATGCCATTGGGGTTGTCTTGGGTCAAAAGATTGAGAAAAGGCCCTCTATGATTTACTACACTAGCAAGACTCTAGACGAGGCCTAGAGGAACTACACTATTACTAAAAAAGAATTGGTAGCCGTAGTTTTCGCTTTAGAAAAATTCAAGGCTTATCTGTTAGGTTCTCATGTCATCATCTATATCGACCACTCGGCCGTGAAACATCTCTTAGCCAAAAAGGATGCCAAACCCTGGCTTATTGGCTGGATTCTACTGCTTCAAGAGTTCAATCTTGAAATCAGGGATAAAGCTGGGGCACAAAATGTAGTGGTGGATCACCTCTCAAGAATCCTAATTGATTCTCCTCATTCGGATGTCCCAATCACTTATACTTTTCCAGATGAGACTATCCTCACAGTCTCGGGTATCCGAACACCCTGGTTTGCGGATATTGACAATTATTTCGCAGTTGATCAAATCCCCCAGGATTGGACCAAACAACAAAGGGATAGACTTGTGTCTGAGGCCAAATATTGTTTTTGGGACGATCCCAAGCTGTACCGCATCAGCATAGACCAGATTATTGGTCGATGTGTCTCAGAAGTTGAGTTCCATAGCATACTTGAGTTCTACCACACATCTACATGTAGTGGACACTTTTCCAGGAAAAAGACGGCCGCAAAAATTTTGCAATCAAGATTCTATTGGCCATTATTATTTAAGGATGCCTAGGAATTCTCAAAGTCATGCACCCAATGCCAGACACTCGGGAACATGGCTAAAAGAGACTCGGGAATTTTTGACATTTGGGGCATTGACTTTATGGGACCCTTCCCTCCTTCATTTGGACACCAGTATATTTTGGTCGCTGTTGATTACGTGTCCAAGTGGATTGAGGCAATTCTCACCCAGACCAATGACCACAAGGTGGTCATCGATTTTGTGAAGAGAAATATCTTCAGTCGGTTCAGGGTTCCTAGGGCAATTATCAGTGATGGTGGCACACATTTCACTCATGGCCAGTTTCAAAATTTATTGGGGAAATACGGGGTGAACCATCGGATTTCCACTCCTTACCACCCTCAGACGAACGGATAGGCCGAGGTCTCCAATCAGGAGATCAAGAACATTTTGCACAAAATCGTTCGGCTTGATAGGAAGGATTGGACCCAAAAGCTAGATGATGCTCTTTGGACCTACCGTACGGCGTACAAAATGCCTATCGGTATGTCTCCGTTCCGTCTGGTGTTTGGTAAGGCGTGTCACTTACCCGTAGAACTTGAACACCAGGCATTTTGGGCCATCAAGAAATGTAATGTGGACCTTGAGTTGGCTGGGAAAACCAGGAAACTCCAACTATCTGAGTTGGAGGAGCTTCGAAATGATGCTTATGAAAATGCCAAAATCTATAAGGCAAGGACCAAAGCTCTCCATGGCCAGATGATTTCACATAAGAGCTTTGAGCCGAACTAGAAGGTCTAGCTTTTCGATTCTCGATTGAAGCTTTTCCCCAAAAAACTCAGGTCTAAGTGGGATGGCCCATTCGTTATTGAGCAGATTTTCCCTAACGGGGCCGTCAAAATCTCTAACCTAAAGATGGGTAATATTTTCAAGGTCAACAGACAGTGTCTCAAACCCTTTGTTGACCATGTGCTCCCTGAACCCGTCTTGGACAAGGTTGCTCTTACCTTGCCTTAACCACCGCAGGCCGATCATCGCTCAGCTGAAGGCACTAAACTCAGCACATGTAAAGGTTGTTCCAAGCTGACCAGAGTCTTATGGAAACCAGGTGATATTCTTCCACTTCTACTCTCTTGCATGCTTTCATTTTGAACAATGAGGACATTGAAATAGATAAGCATGGGGGTGTAGAAATATCTTATAATCATTTTGTCAGCTGTAATAGTAATTTCCTGCTTTCTTTTATTCCATTTAAAAAAAAATTAGAATTAGGAGACAAGAACTTAGACATTAGGAGTTGCAAACTTTAGGAATTGATACTTTGTGACCTGAACACTTAGACTCTTCAAGTCTTCGGGCTTGATTAGCCTGGCTGTCCACTCGAATGTGGACTTAGTCTTGAGTCCTCGCCAATTCAAATTCATTTTTAATTTGGATAATAAATTGGGATGTAAGTGTGTGACTTATCAACCTGCCCTCTGATTTGGGAGGACTTTAAGCAAGCATCTACACACATTTTTTTGCACTGACTCATTTTTGGGCAGTTTCTTCAGAACTTGGGTAGCTAATGAACTATCTAGCATGGTATGGCTGGCAAGGTGTCGGTGGTAACAGCTCATCGATCGATTGTCTGGAGCCCAGTCACAAGACCATTTTCATTGTACTGCCTTTAGGTAAATCTTAGATCAGGGAAGCCACCTACTTAAAGAAAAATAAAATAAAATAAAAATAAACAAAAATAAAAATAAAAAAATAGAAAAAGGAGAAAAAATAAAAAATAAAACCACACTTCACCGCACGAGTATGGCTAGCAAGTTGCCATGGGTAACAGCCCATTGGCTGGTTGTCCAGAACCCAGCTCACAAAAAAATGCACAATAATTCCCAAAACACTTAGGGAAGAAGCGGGGAAGTAGAATAAATCAGGAAGATATACAATAGGTTCACCCTTGTGTTGACCCCATAAATAAAAGTAGGGGGAAAGCTACCGTTCGAAAAGATAAACCTCTAGGCAAGGTCACCTAGGGTCGTAGAAACCCGAAGTCCGTTTTAACAGCCACCTAGTGAGTCTTTCACTATTTCCATAAGATGCTTAGCACTTAGAGTCCTTTTCGAGTCTTGGGTGGGTCGAGTAGCCATAAAAAGTTATCCTAAAACTCTCAAACTCCAAAAGTCCAAAAAAATTAGAAAAGAAGAAAAAGCAAAATTAAAAAAGAAGAAAAAGCATCCCCTACAAATGAAAACTTTTATGGGATTGCATCCAGATGCTACAAAGGTTGGATTGAGTCAATTTTCATGCCGTTGGGCTGCAATCGTCGACCCAAATCCATCCGTATGGTCGAATTTGTCATTTGATGCTCCAGATTGCGTCACTTAGTCCCTCAGCTATTGATCTTCCTTGGATTGCATATGATGCTTTGAGACTCCAATCGAGGCAATTTCAGAGGCATTGGACTCCGATCGTCGTCTTGATCAAATCTGTATGGTCGGATCATCAATCCGAGGCTCCGAAATAAATATCCTTCTCTCTTGTGCACAAAAAGGATGCAATTAACCTAAATTAGATACAACTACTCTAAATGCAGAATGATGCATGCTATGCAATATTTATAACATGAAATGCAAATCTAAGCCTAGGAACATGTATGAATAGGCATTTTAACTTAAATAGATGTGTTTATATCATACCCCTATGCCTATCTTTTGCTAGTCCCTAGCAAAATTAAACTACATGCTATGTATAAAATCAAAATTAGGATTAGATCGCTTAGGCCTAAGTCGTTTATTAATAATAGAAAATTTCAGCTAAGGACTTAAACTATGAAGACTTAACAGTACCCAAGTGTCTGCCAGAATGCAAACCACCCAAGTCCTCGCCTTATTTGAAAAGGGAAGATATATTTTTTTATTTTTCTTCTTTTCTAATTTTTTTGTACTTTTGGAGTTTGAGAGTTACGGGATAACCTTTTACGACTACCCAACCCGCCCAAGACTCGAAAAGGACTCTAAGTGCTAAGCATCTAGTGAAAAGAGTGAAAGACTCACTAGGCAGCCATTAAAACGGACTTCAAGTTTCTACGACCCTAGGTGACCTTGCCTAGAGGTTTATCTTTTCGACCGGTAGCTTTCTCCCTACTTTTATTTATGGGGTTAGCACAAGGGCGAACCTAGTGTATATCTCCCCGATTTATTCTACTTCCCCACTTCTTCCCTAAGTATTTTAGGAATTATTATGCATTTTTTTGTGAGATGGGTTCTGGACAACTGGACAATGGGCTGTTACCTACGGCAACTTGCCATCCAAACTCGTGCGATGAAGTGTGGTTTTATGTTTTGCCTAAATACTCGAATCATGATTCTACTTTTATACATAGCATTTAGGTTCAGTTTTGCTAGGGACTAGCAAAAACTAAGCATGGGGGTATGATAAGCACATATAAATTCATCATAAAATGCTTATTTATAGTAGTTCCTGGGCATAGCATTGCATATCTTGATATAAATATTGCATAAACATCTATTGCATTGCATCTAGGATAGTTGTAAATTATGTACATTAATTCCATCTTTTACATGGCCAGGAGGCATTGCGACATCTTTACGGGCCTCGGATGAAGAATCCGACTGTACGAATGGATTCAGAGCAACGATCACAGTCCCTCAACGTGGGAATTGCCCAGATCTGAGCTCTATAGCACCCTCCGCAAGAAGATGAAGATGGATGGCCCAGATGGTGCCATCCAGGCCTCCCCACCTAAGCCAAGGATCCTCCAAGCCTACCACAAGATCAAATCCCAACCGTCGGATCTCAATCCAACAGCTGAGCGGCCGCCCTCACCGTGCAGGCACGACTCTTCTTCGCATCACACCCGCAAGCGTGGCGCATCAGTGAGGGGAAGCACTCTCAAAGAGCGGGCGCGAGGTCGAGCCGCGATTCGTCATGCCCCTCTACAGTGCCAAATGCAATAACGCCGCCCAATCGTGATCGAGCGGTCGAGCCTCCCCACGCATGATCCAACACCAGCCGCCAACGCAAAGGCACACGCCAGATCACACACATGCCATCTGAGGCATGCATTTAAGACATCCATGTGCAGCGCCAATCGTCTGATCTCCTCAATCGCGCGAGGCGTGCAATTCAAATCAACGTGCGCATGACCTACGGGCACGTCTCGACCGTGCGATGCAGCATCCAACGGCAGCCAACACACGCGGCAGCGATTCAAAATTCAAACGTCGGCAGGCATGCACTCTTCTCTTGCAATCTCAGCTGTCCACACCTAATCCAACGGTTGAAGATTACCGTGCCTTTAACAGCTGCGAGCGTGAGCATTGGGTGCGGGCTTTACAACGATAGAAGAGCGGGCCTTTAGTGACACTTACAGCTGTCACTAAATGGCCTACGCAGTGCATGCACCAGCCCAAGAAATGAAGAGGTGCGGATCTTCAGCGACATCTCAAGCGACCTTCTGTGATGCTTATAGCTGTCACTGAATGCCTGTGCGAGGGGCTCTTGGTCGAGCTTGTTTTACGTGTTAGAAATCGGGGTTACGAGTAACCTGTCGCCGTAGTTGTAAAACACATCGATCAGATAAAATTTATACCGAAACTCCAATGGAGTCCTGGGTTGAACATAGGGAGGCGACGTTTACTTTACGTGAAAACCGCGCTTCGATTCATTTCTTTTTGGTATTTTAGGGTTTTGTTATTTTTTTGTATTTTAGTAAGAAGAAAACAAGCAAACATATTACAAGATGAAGATGTGGAACAAATCTGATATATATTACTTCCAATGTCAATTACAACTATGAAAGCATAAAAAGAGAGGGGGTGAGAGGAAATCTCCTGAGTTGGCTGTTCGACGAGACGATGGTGCCTGGCGGAAGCTCGGACGAAGGAGGTGTGGAGCGGGATGACAGAGGTGAGATGCAGGAGGACCTCAGGTTGAGGAAAGCTTCGACATAGCTCCGGAATGGAGGTGAGAAGACGGAGTTGATCTGCCACTGGAATGGAGGTGGGAGGATGGCTCCAAGGTGCCCTATGAAGGAGGATGGGAAGTTGGAGGAATATTTGGTGGGGCAGAGGTTTGCTACACTAATAGGAACCTTGGGAGCTTGAGAATAAGCTCTAATGGAGCGTTGGTAGGCTTGCTAGAGCTTGGGAGTAGGTGGGAGTAGTGTAGGTAGAGATGGCTTGGAAGGAAGGGGTGTAGGTCCTTTTACAGTGGAGGAGAAAAGGCAAAAATAGGTATGGGACCATTAATGACATCCAGGCCGTCGCTGGAAGCGTCGCTGTAGGCAGCTCATGCCCACTTACATCCAAAGCTGGCCTTGCTGGAGCGTGAAGAATTAGCGACGGCTATAAACGTCGCTGTAAGTCCAGCTCATGCGTTGTTGTAGGTCCAGCTCACGCATAGCTGGCGCTGCGCTGTGCGCATGCGTGCCTACTCGTGCACGCGCACCTGCGCTGCTACGCGTGTGCGGTGCTGCCTGCGAGCACTGGGCGGCCTGGGCTGCACCACATGGTGTAGTCTGGGCCATCCACCTTCCTCTTGTTGTAGGGGCTGCTACAGAGGTCGGATTGAGTCAATTTTCACGCTGTTAGGCTGTGATCGTTGACCCGAATCCATCCACGTGGTCGGATTTGTCATTTGAAGCTCCAAATTACGTCTCCTAGTCCCTTGGCCATTGATCTTCGTCAGACCGCATATGGTGCTACGGGACTCTGATCGAGGAGATTTTAGAGGTGTTGGACTCCGATCGTCATCTTGATCAGATCCGTACAGTCAGATCGTCAATCCGAGGCTCCAAAATAAATATCCTTCTCTCCTAACCACAAAAAGGATACAATTAACCTAAATTATATACAACTACTCTAAATGCAGAATGATGCATGCTATGCAATGTTTATAACATGAAATGCAAATCTAAGCTTAGGAACATTCATGAATAGGCATTTTACCCTCAACAAATGTATTTACATCATAACCCCATGCCTATCTTTTGCTAGTCCTTAGCAAAATTAAACTATATGCTTTGTATAAAAGCAGAATTAGGATTAGATCGCTTAGGCCTAAGTCGTTTATTAACAATAGAAAATTTCAACTAAGGTCCTAAACTACAAAAACTCAACAGTACCTAGGTGCCTGCCAGAAAGCAGACTGCCCAAGTCCTCTCCTTATTTAAGAAGGGAAGATACATTTTTTTTATTAATTTTCTTCTTTTCTAATTTTTTTGTACTTTTGGAGTTTGAGAGTTCCAGGATAACTTTTTATGGCTACCCGACCCATCCAAGACTCGAAAAGGACTCTAAGTACTAAGCATCTTTGTGAAAAAGTGATAGACTCACAAAACGGCCGTTAAGATGGACTTCGGGTTTCTACGACCTTAGGTGACCTTGCCTAAAGGTTTATCTTTACGATCGGTAGCTTTCTCCTTCTTTTATTTTTGGGGTCAACACAAGAGCAAACTCAGTGTATATCTCCCCAGTTTATCCTACTTCCCTGCTTCTTCCCTAAGTATTTTGGGAATTATTGTGCATTTTTTTCTTGTGAGTTGGGTTCTGGACAACCGGCCGATGAGCTGTTACCACCGACAACTTACTAGCCATACTCGTGCAATGAAGTATGGTTTTATTTATTTTTTTTATTTTCTCCTTTTTCTTTTTTTTTTAAGTAGGTGGCTTTCCTGATCTAAGATTTACCTAAATGTAGTACAATGAAAATGGTCTTGTGGCTGGGCTCTAGACAACCGAATGATGAGCTGTTACCACTAACAACTTGCCAGCCATACCACCCAAGTCGGTTCATTAGCTACCCAATTTTCGTAAAAACCACCAGAAAGTGAGTCAGTGCAAAAAATGTGTGTAGATGCTTAAGCTTAAGGTCCCCCAAATCAGAGGGCAGGTTGATAAGTTACATACTTATCATCCCAAATTATTTACCAAATTAAAATGAATTTTAATTGGCGAGGACTCAAGACTAAGTCCACATTCGAGTGGACACCCAGGCTAATAAAGCCCGAAGACCTAAAGAGCAAGTGTTTAGGTCCTCTCGTATCATTTCCTAAAGTTAATAACTTCCAAATGCCTTTCTCTTTTCCTAATTTCTTTCTTTTTTTTATCTTTCTTAAAATTTTCATTTTTTTTTAAATTTTATAAGAAACTAAAAGAAATTCTATGGAGTTAACATAATGATTTCAGGAATTGATTATCCACCCCCTCATGCCTAAATGATGCAATGTCCTCATTGTAAAAATAAAGACATGAAAAGGGTGGAGTAAACATAATATCACCTGAGTGTCGTGAAAATCCGGTCAGCTCCGCAGAGAGAAGAGTGTATACACACGTGCTAAGTTTAATGCCTTCAGCTAGGCATAACATACATACAAAGAAGAAATTAAGAATTCACAAGTGCGGGTCAAAATCAAAA
Organism: Thalassia testudinum; assembly: GCA_037157565.1. Classification (NCBI taxonomy): domain Eukaryota; kingdom Viridiplantae; phylum Streptophyta; class Magnoliopsida; order Alismatales; family Hydrocharitaceae; genus Thalassia; species Thalassia testudinum. The sequence goes on from JAZHRO010000036.1 coordinate 145,019,959, forward strand.
TCAAAAGGTTGATCCTGAAACCCATCTGCAGAAGATGTCCACAGATGTGGACCAGATTATGGTGAAGACCCATGCCCCAAGGTCGAGTGGTTCTCAGGTTCTGGATGAAAATCACCTAGAACCGAAGGTTGTGTTTGCGGGGTCAGGCCTACGGTTTAGTGGTGTGCAGCCTAAGACCAAAGTGTCGGACAACTGATAAAGATGGTTCAATAGGTGCAGTTGTCCACTTAACATCTAGCTCAGACAAATAATCAGTTATTCCAGGCATGGGTCGCACGTGAAAGATATCATAAGGGTCCGTAAAGAAGATAGGTGGTTTCAGGTCAACAGGAACCCTTAAATCCAAAATCAAAGTTCTCTTAGAATTAGCCTCACAAATTTTTATTTCCAACTTCCTATCCTATGAAATCAAGGTTTCCGGGACCTCCAAATCGTTGTACACCCCATCTAAAGTACCCGAGTCCAACAATTATGGCTAAATCAGGATTGACTTGGGCACAATGATCTCAAAAGTATGTTCATTCAGCTCTTCGAGGTGTGGTTCAGGAATGGGGCTACTAATTGAGTCGTCAGGTATCGGATCCTCCAAGTTAGCCCCAACCGAATCAGAATCTTCAGTAGTCGGGCTACCAAATTAGTCGTCATACTCCTCGAGCCCGTATGTCTCACCAAAATCATTCTCCTTAAGCTTAAGTGAGACTTCACTAAGAGATTCCTCACCCTCAAAATCAAAGAATTCATGATCCTCATTTGTATATGTCTCAACATCACAAGTCATTTCATCATCCAAGGAGACATATTCTTCTTCGTTCCCTGGCTTGGATATCTCGGGTGAATCAATCGGTTCATCCTCAATGGGTTGCTCTAGCCCAACCTGGTCATCTCCGATCTCAAAAAATGTATCCCCCCTGACAGGCGCCTGAGCGGGTTTAGACATTAGCTCTCCTGAAGGGGGTTCATCTTGAGAATCATCCCAAGATTTGACTAGAGCAACCACAAATTTCATCCTTAACCTCGACAACTTCCCAAGTAGAAACTCACCCAAGTCCCTATCCCTAATACTTTGGAGGAAATCTAATAAAGAGTTATTCAGCTCATCAATCATTTTTATCATAGGCTCCAATGCTTCAGTGCATGGTGTTAGCTGAGCTTCTAACGATTGTATAGTGTTCCTCAAATTAGCCAACACCCTATCTTGGATCTGGTCCACCTGAACTGACTGGTTCGATTCAGGTTTGGGTGGGTTTGGGTTAAATCTAGGGGAGTCAAGATGTCAAGGTTCTCAGGTCCCTCCCTAATAGTAGGTCGTTCTATGTTGTTTAATGGTTGGTGGCGACCTTCAGCATAATTCTGGGGAGGGTAACTGTTATAATCAGCATATCCTTCATGGTTGTAGATCTGGTTAGGTTGATCATCAAAGGATGGAGATCTATAATCATTGTAGCTCTGTGAAGGATAGTAATCATAGTCTTGTTGTCCAGGGTTAGGACCTGGACACTGAGGTCCGAATTCATATCCCCAATCAAAGTCATCCCGGCTAGTGGATGGATAATTACAAGTTAAGTTGGGATAGTAATCACCCTGGGGGTAAGTGGTGGTAGGAGGATAGGATGTGAAATGTGTGTAGGATGTGGAAGGGTACATGGTGAAGTAAAGGGGGAAATCAGAAGAGAAAGGAGCCCTGCAATACAAAAATACAAGCCTATCCTTATGTTAGGTATCCTAAAGTCTACAGACTCTCAGAATCCATCCTAGGATTATGGATGATTTACTCTACTTATGTCCAGTCAATCCAACCAATTAGGAGGGACTGGGGAGAAGGTTCTTCCTTTGGCTTGCACCTCCAGTTCCTAGTCTACCTCCCTGTCGTGGTCATTTGACGCTACTCCCCTAGCTAGACATCAGATTGACTAGTATAAGCAGGTTAATCGTGAACAATCTCAATCTGGATTCCGACAAGTGAACCAATCCTTAGGGCCAACGTCTAATCAATTTTAGTTAGGCTTGGGACAATGGTGCTTCAGGAATGTGATGGGCCCTTTAGATGGGTTGTGCCCTTAATGATCAGTTAAAATGTGTGTGCGTGCACAACCAAGGTTTCAAACAAGGTTATTTGATGATGTGTCGTTTAGGATTTAACCTTGTTTAGTAGCTTTTAAGGCTTAATTCTTAGGTTGGTTCAATCAAGGTTTAGTAGAACACTCCAAGTTTTGAAAGCACAAGTGATGATATGTTCCTTTAAAAATCAAAAATAATGTGGAGTGCCTGGTTCAGCCCTAAGAATCAACCCTAAGTGGCAAGCTACTTGATGGATCAATTTTAGATTGAGTAGTGTGGCCCAAACAGCCCAATCAATTAGCCTATTGCACCACTTAGTAAAGGCACACAAGAACGCTTAACCTATTCAGATTTCTACTCACTTATGTGTATTTAGTTGAAGTGTACCGAGTCCACAAGTCAGATCCTAGTTAAGTGATAGAATCAAAGTGATTGTGCGCCTTAGGATGAGAAGTTGTGGGTGTTAAGTGTGTAGCTTTCAGAAAATCCCACAATCAGATAACACTTTTTTTTTTTTTTTTTTATTTATGTGGATGGCGAGGTGAGTGGAGGTGGCAAACAAACAACCAAATCTATCCTAGGGTTTATAAAAAGCACCTAAGTTGATTTGGGTTTGAGTTATGAGGTTATGGAATGAAAACTAAGGTGGGGGTGGTGTGGGGGACACTTACAAAACACTTTACCCACACTTTACTCCGGTCTACCGCACTTGGATCTCCTTGCTAAGGTACTTGCAAGACAGTAGATCAAAGACAAGTAAGGTTAGTGCTATGTAAATGCAAAGAAATGCAATAAACAATAAAGTAAATTTCGTTGCCTCCCCGATAACGGCGCCAAAATGGTTGGGCATGTTTCGCTTGTTAGAAATCGGGGTTACGAGTAACCCATCGTCGTGTTGCAAAACATGTCGATTAGATAAAATTTATGCCGAAACTCCAAGGGAGTCCCGGGTTGAACACAGGGAGGCAACGTTTACTTTACATGAAAACCGTGCTTCGATTCGTTTCTTTTTGGTATTTTAGGGTTTTGTTATTTTTTTGTATTTTTGTAAGAAGAAAACAAGCAAACGTATCACAAGATAGAGATGTGGAACAAATTTGATATATATTACTTCCAATGTCAATTACAATAAACTATGAAAGCATAAAAAGAGAGGGGGGTGAGAGGAAATCTCCTGAATCAGTTGTTCGGCGAGACGACGGTGCCTGGCAGAAGCTCGGACGAAGGAGGTGAGGAGCAGGACGACGGAGGTGAGATGCAAGAGGACCACGGGTTGAGGAAAGTTTCGACGTAGCTTCAGAATGGAGGTGAGAAGACAGAGTTGATCTGCTACCGGAATGGAGGTGGGACGACAGCTCCAAGGAAACCTATGAAGGGGGATGGGAAGTTGGAGGAATATTTGATGGGGCAGAGGTTTGTTACACTAATAGGAGCCTTGGGAGCTTGAGAACAAGCTCTAATGGAGCGTTGGTAGGCTTGCTAGAGCTTGCGAGTAGGTGGGAGTAGAGTAAGTAGAGATGGCTTGGAAAGGAGGGGGTGTAGGTCCTTTTATAGTGAAGAGGCAAAAATAGGTATGGGACCATTAGTGACATCCAAGCTGTCACTGGAAGCGTTGCTGTAGGCAGCTCATGCCCACTCATGCCCGCTCACGCCCAAAGTTAGCTTTACTAGCGTGTGAAGAATTAGCGACGGCTGTAAACGTTCCTGTAAGTCCAGCTCATGCGTCACTGGAGGTCCAGCTCACGCATAGCTGGTGCTACTCCCTAGCCTTGCCATGCGCGCACCCACGCTGCTACACGCATGCGATGCCGCATGCATGCGCTGGGCGGCCTGGGCTGCACCACATGGCGCCGTCTGGGCCGTCCATCTTCTTCTTGTTGTAGGGGATGCTACAAAGGTCGGATTGAGTCAATTTTCAAGTCGTTAAGCTGCGATCGTCGACCCAAGTCCATCTGCGCGGTCGGATTTGTCATTTGAAGCTCCGAATTATGTCTCCTAGTCCCTTGGCCATTGATCTTCGTTGGACTGCATATGGTGCTACGGGACTCTAATCGAGGCAATTTCAGAGGCGTTGGACTCCGATCGTCGTCATCTTGATCAGATCTGTACGGTCGGATTGTCAATCCAAGGCTTCGAAATAAATATCCTTCTCTCCCGACCACAAAAAGGACGCAATTAACCTAAGTTATATACAACTACTCTAAATGCAGAATGATGAATGCTATGCAATATTTATAACATGCAATGCAAATCTAAACCTAGGAACATGCATGAATAGGCATTTTACCCTCAACAAATGTGTTTACATCAGCTCTTTCCTTCCCTCCACTATATAAACACCCCTACACCCCCCATTCCTCTTCATCTCTACCTACTCTACTCCCACCTACTCCCAAGCTCTAGCAAGCCTACCAACGCTCCATTAGAGCTTGTTCTCAAGCTCTCAATGCTCTTATTAGTGTAGCAAACCTCTGCCTCACCAAATATTCGTCCATCTTCCCATCCCCATTCATAAGTCGCCTTGGAGTTGTCCTCCCACCTCCATTCCGGTAGCAGATCATCTCCGTCCTCTCACCTCCATTCTGGAGCCATGCCGAAGCTTTCCTCTTCCCAACATCCTCCTGCATCTCACCTCCATCATCCCTCTCCTCACCTCCTTCGTCCAAGCTTCCGCAAGGTGCCGTCGTCTCGCCGAACAACCGATTCAGGAGATTTCCTCTCACCCCCTCTCTTTTTATGCTTTCGTAGATTATTGTAATAGACATTAATGCAATACATCACATTTGATTCCATCTCTATCTTGTGATTGCTTGTCTTTTATTTCAAAAACACAAAAAAATAACAAAACCCTAAAACTCCAAAAAGAAACAAATCGAAGCACAGTTTCCAATTAAAGTAAACATCGCCTCTCGATGTTCAACCCGAGACTCCCTTGGAGTTTCGGTATAAATTTTATTTAACCACACGTTTTGCAACTACAATGACGGGTTACTTATAACCTCGATTTCTAACACGTGAAACATGTGTGATCACAGCTCTTTGGCAAGCCCATTTTTACTCTCCGAGACCCATATCTAAGGGCTCGGAAACTGTGTTATTGCAGCCTCAATGTTAGTTATTTTTGATTGAGGACCTCGCCTAGTTGGTAAACTCAGCACATGTAAAGACTATTATGAGCTGACTAGAATCTCACGGAAACCAGGTGCTATTCTTCCACTTCTACTCTCTTGCATACTTTCATTTTTAACAATAAGGACATTGCATTAGCTAAGCATGGGGGGATGGATATTTCTTATGAATCTTTTTGTCAGCCGTAATAGTAATTTCTAGTTTCTCATCTTAGAAAAAGAAAAAAAAAGAATTAAGAGACGAGAACTTAGGCATTAGGAGTTGCAAACTTTAGGAATTGATACTTTGGGACCTGAATACTTAGACTCTTCAGGTCTTCGGGCTAATTAGCCTGGGTGTCCACTCGAATGTGAGCTTAGTCTCGAGTCCTCACCAAGTAATTCTATTTTTAACTGGTCAATAAATTAAGGTTATAAGTATACGACTTATCAACCTGCCCTCTGATTTGAGGGGACTTTAAGCCTAAAAATCTACACACTTTTTGCACTAACTCACTTTTCAGCGATTTCTTCAAAAATTGGGTAGCTAATGAACTATCTAGGGTGGTGATAAGTCAATTTTCGCTTTCGAATAATATGATTAAGATGATTTGTAATTTTAGTATCAAAGTGGTGGAAAATCGCTTAACAAAATAATTAAAATAAAAATTAAATCACTCACAGAAGAGCGGGTCGTGTCCACAAGGAGACAATGATGCAAAAAATTCACGAATATTTTTCTCTTGTATTCGTTCAATCGAGTGCGAAATCCATAGTCAAATCTGACATGAAATGTGACAAAAAGAAGACACAATAACTCAAAAATGTAAGGTTATATGCGTAATTTGTCCTTGCTAAAATATTCAATAAATATGTGATCAATCTCTGTAATTTCCAATTGCACATATATTAGAGAGAAATTGTGTACATCTTAATCCAAAACCAATGTCAAAAGATGTGAATAACAAAAGCCAAGCAATTATGAGAAAGCATGAGCATGAAGTTGCTAATTTCAATCAATATATCAAATATTAAAATCAAAAGTAAGAATTTGGCAATGGCATTGAAATGTAATAACTAATTGAGTGTTTCCTGTAGCAAAATAGGGGAGAGCATTTCCCTTAGGCGTGCGCACAGAGCAAGGGCTAACTGGAGGGGAGGAACTTGCTGGAGGGAGAAGGAGCCACGACGCTTACAATGGTGGTGGTCTCGTGGAAAATGGAGGTCGGAGCCGACGGCGGGGCGGTAAGGAGTGATCGGCGGTGGTTGTTGCTTCTACTGGTGTAGCAGTTCAACGCACGGCTGGAGGCGAGGAAGAGCGCTGGAGAACACGTGCTAGTGGAGGTGGCAAAGGTGCAGCATGCTGATGCGCACACAACTGGGCTGGAGGTGCTGCGTGTAGTGGAGAGGGGCATGTGGTGCTGCACGCTGGTGCGTGCTATAGGAGGTGCGGTGCAAGGTTGAGAGGGCACTACAGCTGTTCTACAAGGAGTGCACGCTGGATGACGCACGCAGGGAGGAGCGTGTGGGCTAGAAGTGGGGCACGGTGCTATGGGTGTGCGGCAAGGGCTGAGGGCGCACTAGCAGAGGTGCGGGAGGGTGGCTGCTGTGCGTGGTGAAGGGCGATGTGTTGAGTTTGTATTTGGGTTCTTTTTGGTGGAGTGGAGGAAAAATAGAGGATGGGGTAGAAGATGAATAGTGATGGATTTTGTTGAGGTGGTAGAGAAACAGAGGAAGAATGAAGATGGAGGTCGTGCTTGATTGCGTAGCAATCATAGGTCTTAATTGGCCTAGATTAAGCGAGGACATAGCATAAGTTAGGGTTATCCATGCATGCATAAGCATTATCTACATCTTTACTGCTTCCCTTTAGCTATGCATAAAATAATGTTATAATGTGCTGATTAAATGTATTATGTCAATTGCAGGCAATAAATTGATCAGGAGCTGGATCTGGAGTAGGATCTGAAGCTAGATCAGGAATAACGGGTGTTGCAACAGAGTTGGATCAGAAGGCTTAGATTAAATGTAGGAATAATGATGTAAGGGAGTTAAGGTTTGCTATTCTATTAAGTAGGAATAAAGCAATAAAATGTGAAGAGCTTAGGTCCATCCTAGCCCTATGATAGCCTAGAGACTTCCCCCAAGCCTTGGCCACACTTAGATTAGGTTATAGCACCCTAGGAAGCCCTAAAACCCTAGTTCCAACCCTTATCTGGACGTCTAGATAAGTTGTAGGACATCCAGGACCCTTAGCCAACTCTTGCACACTTCAAACCCACTTCTGCAGTGTTATTGGACGTCCAGACACTTTGTAAGACGTCCAATTTCTGCAGAATACCCAAAACAGAAACTAGATTTCCCCCTGACTCAGATTGGATGTCCAGAAATGAAGTCTGGACTTCTGATATTTTAGTATAAGTCATATGATAATATTTTTGGACGTCTGGAACTGGTCTCCAGTTCCTATTTTGAGATTCAAGCCTTGATCTTGGATTTCTAGCTCCCTAGACCTAATCCCAACCCCATAGGAACCTAAATTAAGGTGTCCTAACCCTAGTACATCACCTCTAGACCTACCTAAGGACCTAATTAGGTCCCCACCAAACCCAATTGACTTAGATCAAAGTCAATTACCTTCACCTAAGTCAATTGGACTCATTAAGTCCAATTGAGCTTAGATCTCAACCCACATAAGTTCAATTGGACTTAGTGAGAGTCCAATTGACCTAAACCCAACCTAATTGAGTTATTTCACTCTTAATTAGGTTCACACTCATTCAATTAAACTTAGGTTAAGTTTAATTGCAATTTCCCCTTAGCAATTAGGGTTTGTAACCCTAATTCATGGCATACACCTACCCAAACCCCTTAGGACCTAACCTAAACCACCTAGACACATAGAGCAAGACCACACACACACACACAAACACCCATTCACGCACTCCCAAACATCTAGAGTTCTCTAGAACTCTCTCCAAGTGGCACCACTCTTGGTTGCCAAATTTAGCAACCAAGAGGCATTCAAATTGAGATCCACATTTTTTGGATCTCAAAACCACTTCTATCCTCTCATGGTCAGCCACTCTTGGGCTCTCTCTAGAGAGTTCCACACCTCTCTAGAGAGAATCCCTTAGGCCTATAAAAAGACCTAAGGGGTGGCCATTTGCACCCATTCACATCCATTGGCTCCCCTCCACATTGATGGCTCTCATCCACTTCCACTTAGGCTAGCCACTACCATCTCCACGAGATGAGCACCACCATGAAGAACACCATGCCGGGATGCTGGATCACTCCTCCCTCTCTCCAAGGGTCGGCCTAAGCTCCATTGGCCGTCCCTCATTCTCCTCTCCAAGACTCCAAGGCCATCGGAGACCACCTCCGAATGCCCTCACTTCTGATAGATTAGTAGCTAGTTCATTACATTTACTACTTTTAATTATTGCTTAGTAGTGTAGTCCTTATTCTCCCCAAATGATGCATGCAAAATCCCCCCGTAGAATCTTGTATGCGATCGTTTTCTGATAGCTAGATTTACATTCTTAAGCATTCATGTACAAGCTTTCCTCTACAAGTTCATGTTGCAAACACTCTCCAAATGAATGAATGAAAAATATATTTTCTATATATATGTATATATTTTGAAATCGCCATGAGCTTATTGATTGCCATTATTTTTGCGTGATTCAAGTTGTCTGTTTTCACTCATCTATCTATTCCGCAACAAGCATGTCGTTTCTTGAAAATATAGAAAATCTAACTATAGACGCATTTTCTGTAAACAGTCACCACCTCACTAGAATCTTGCGCATAGAAACTCACACTTTCACCTTTGTGACCTATTTAACACATGCGCATGTAATCAGGGTTCATAATAGAAGTGGTGAAATTTTAATCAGAAGACTGGAAACCGGCATGCGATTTTGAACAGAGTAGAGTGGTAAAAGATTGAATTCACAAGTAAAACAAACGCCTCCTAAAGACGAACGACCGAGACTCAAAGTCTCATTATCATTTTATTAAACATCTTTTTTTGATCGTATTGCGCATTATACTACGACGCTTTTCCTAGCAAAAAGAATCCGTGCTCTATGACTACCAAACAAATGGCGCCGTTGCCAGGAAGGCAACGTCATTTTCTTTAATTTCGATCTTTTAAACCATCACTGACAAATCTCTCTTTACTTTGTTTTGGATGTGCAGGACAACATGAAAGAAAAATGGGATCTGCGCACACAACGGGCGCAGCAAAGAAAAAAATCAGGTGCACATCTTCTCCTTTTTAGATTACGATTTTCTTTTAAACCCTAGGAGTAGATTTACTTTTTACAACTTTTTTGAAAAAAAAAGAAAAAAATTTATTCATTTTCAAGAAAAGCAAAAAAAAATCAAAAAAATAATTCCAAAAAAAATCTGGATTAGGTTTCTTTTTGAATCCTAGGGTAGTTTGAAAAAGCAAAAAGAAAGAAAAAAATATATATTTGCGAAAATCACTTGAAAAAAAAAAAGAATATCCTCTTGAAAAGAAAAAAAAGTCTTGCAAAAGTCTTCAAAAAAAATATAAATATATATATTTTGTGGAAAGCTTAGATTTCAAACCCAAACCCTCTTTAAAAGATTTTCCACCATCTTCTAATTTTTGGCCAGATTTCAAGTGTGATTTAAAAATTCGATTGCCGAAAAATTAGTAAGCAAAAAATTATGAAATTCAAGCCAAACTTCCATTTTGAAACCATCTTTCAAACTCCACCGTTATTTTGAAAAAATTTCAAGTATACAATTTTGGAAAATTCACGAAGTGCATGGGAGACAGATTGACCCAGATTCAAGATTTTTCAAATTTCAAAAAGCAATTCCGAGCAATTCGCGAATCTATTTTGACTAAAAATGGTGGCGTTTGAAAGCTGATCTCGTTGGCTTTATTTTTTATATTTTCTCAAATTTTTGAAGGTCAATTGATACTATTTCAAAGCAAAAATCGACCAGGGGTCAAAATTTCAGATCTGACCCCCTAACATTCAAAAATCCCTAAAAATTTGATTAAAATAGTAAAAATTCCAAAAAAATATTCTATAAAAATATAATTGAAAAGGAAATCTACTCGCAAAATTTCAAGTTAATTGGATTCCAATTGTTGTCAGAGAACGAACCTTACTTTTATGGTCTGCTGAAACAAAACAAACCCTAGAAGTGCATGAACCTTAGGGTAAATCTTTAGGGTTACAATTTAGAGACCACACTTGGGCTAACCTAGACTTAATCAAGTCTAGCACTTAGCCAGTGAGCTTAGTCAACTTGTGGGCCACTCATAAAGAGAAAACCCCACTGAAGAAAATAGGCTAAAACAAATTTTAAAACATGAAATAAAACCCAAATTCGTTGTCATACTACTGGTTTCAACCTGTTGGCTGGGTTAGCGAAGAGGCGAGAATCACTTTCAGTAGGTTGTACGACGAATTTCTTCAAGAATTAAAACCTAAAATGAAAAATCTAGTCATCCAATTCATAAGGACCACTTGATTGATAGGGCCTTAGCCTTGTCTTGCTTGGCTACACCAACCTAGGGGTTGGGTGGTGTATGCGAGGAAGGAGGTCACTTAGACCTCACTTGGTTGGACCTTGGGAGCCACTCCCAAGGAGGCGAGTCACCTCGCCAGGACCATCTTCTCCCCCCACTTCTTCCACTCCTGTAACCACCATGGCTAATCCTAGACCTGGACCTAGATCGAGTCAAGATATTGAGAATCTGGACCCGATGGCTTATCTGGAAGCCCGAGTAGTCGAATCCAAGGAGCAGCATCAGCAGAGCATGGATCACATCTTAACGGCGCTTGACAGGATGCAGCACCAGCCGCGAGGAGAATAACTGCAGGATTTCTACGACCCAGCTGCACAAATCGTCGCACCACTAGTCAGAATTCCCGCACGCAGAGACACGTTTGAGCTCAAGCCCAATGTGATTGGGTTGATCAGCACTCACTTCTATGGGAACTCAAGCGAAGATCCGTTCCAGCACCTTGAGGACCTGAGTTGACTCGCTGAAATGATTCAACCCAGGAATATCGATCTCGGGATTGTTCTAATGAAGCTTTTCCCATTCTCTCTGAGGGAAAAAGCTTCATACTGGTTCAAGACCATTGGGAAGCCAATTGGAACCTGGCCGGAATAACGACGTGAATTCCGACAAAAGTTCTTCCCAATCGGTCGAACAAAGGCAATGCAACGCGCAATCACGACTTTCTCCTAGGGAGCTGGATGAAGCTTAGGACAGATTTCACGACCTTCTCCAGAAATGCCCGCATCATGGTATACCTAGATGGCACCTGGCTCAAATCTTTTACCATGGACTAGATGACACACATTGGTATCTGGCCGAAGCATCTAGTGGTGGGAATTTCCTCGCAAAAGATGAGAACAGCACATTTGAGTTGTTCAAATCTTTGGCAGAGAACTCAATGAATGCCGCATCCATGAACCAGTTCCAGCAGCCTAGTCAGCAGAGGGTTGGTGTCCACGAGGCTCACACCGAGTCTATTCGAGCTGACATGGATATCATCATCAAGCAGCTAGATAGAATAAACCTGATTGAGAAAAAGATTGACCAGATTAGTCAGGGTCAATCTGACTTGAGATTTGCCACCTCAAGACCCTCCTATGCACCCCGAGCCCCTCCTGCTCGAGTCAATCTACTCACTGGGGATGCATCTTCTCCATATTTATGAGATCCCGCATATCAGGATCCCGTAAATAATCCAGATCTGGCACCATACAACCAGGGTTACGTACCACCCACAGATTATAATTGGTATCCCCTTGACGGATATACGTCTCAGACATCTTCGGCCTACGAGGACGTCAGTGCTATCCAAGGATACGGGCGTAATAACCCATATTCAGAGACGTATAACCCTGGTTGGTGCCAGCATCCGAACTTCTCTTGGTCTGGTAATTCACAGAGACCACATCAAGATCCACACTACCAAACCAAGCAATACGGGAATGCGCAAAACATGTACCCTAGGCAGCAGCCATTCCCTCATTAGCAGCAACCCCATTCTCTATACCAGCTACTGCACCAAGCTGTTAGTCATCCTCCAAAGTGGATTGACCCTTTGGAGGCATTGAAAGAGGAGCTGCAAGAATCGATGAGGAAATCCGCACAAGATAGCTTGCAGATTATGAAGGCGATGGCTGATCAGATACAGACCATACAGAACACGCAGAACCAGCTGTTACAGGAGCATAGGACTCAGTGAGCCATGCCCTCCCAACCCATCCCGAATCCTCGATATGTGTAGAACCAAAAGGCCCCGCCTAGGTTTCAGGCACCACAGGGACAGGCACACGCCATACTACAGGTGCCTGCTACACCACCCGGTTACGTGCAACGCCAGCCACCTCTACAAAACCCTGCATATTTTGCCCCTTCCGCTCCCCCACCACCTCATGGACAGCAAGCCGAAGCACATGCTCTCTTTGAGGAGCAGAAGAAAGACATTCGATCCACCATTTAGGTAGGCGGGTCCTAATTTTTCCCACCCTTCGCCGCAGGCGAGATCAACTCCTTCATCTTAGGAGCCACCTGTGGTAGATAAGGGTAAGAGGCCACTTGACCCTAAGATTCCCGTCCCTTTTCCTGAGGCTCTGACATGAAATGCAATACGGATGCAATAAGGAAAAAGGATACGCGGAATTTTGAGGACATAAAATCAATGTTTAAGGAAGTACATATTTAGGTCCCCCTCCTCTAGGCAATCAATCACATTCCCGCTGTCACTAGGTTCTTCAAGGACTATTGTACCTCGAAGTGATAGTCGAGAAGTGGACGACAGGAGGTATTGTCGAAAGAGGCTAGCGGCGTGATTCTAGCTGACTTACCGCCGAAGAAGAAAGACCATGGTACCCCACTCATATCTTGCTTCTTGCAGGATTCTCCATTTGATCGGGCCCTTCTAGATCTGGGTTCGTCCATCAACCTAACTCCCACTGCCGTATTTGATTGATTTCGATTTGGGGAGTTGAAGTCCACCTTGGTCACGATTCAGCTGGCTAATAGATCAGTCAAAACACTGAGGGGGGTGGTTGAGAACGTGATCGTGAGAGTCTGCGGGTTCTGCTTTCCCGCATATTTTTTCGTTCTCGATATGGAAGTTCCTCCTAATCTTCGAGATGCACCAATTATTTTGGGTCGCCCATTTCTGGCGACAGCCCGAGAGAACATCGATTGTGCATCCGGGTATATGGAGATAGCCCTAGGCAATGAGCGACTTCGACTGGACATATTCAGGGCAGCAAAGAACTTCGACTATGATCAAATAGAGGATGATGGTGAAGACGAAGATGCGGCATACTGTGGTAACATTGGGCTCCTTTATGACAACCCAATGTCTCATTTGCCTACACTATTAGGGTTCTTGGACCTTGATCCACACGAGACTGAGACCACTGCACTACACATATCTCCCCGAGGATCTGACTGTTTAGGGTGTGCTTCTGACCACAGCACCCCTGAATCCAGCTATCCTGATCCACATATTACTGAATTGCCCCTGTTGTTGCAGGAAGACGTGACTACAGCTAACGATTTTTCTGTTAACACAATCATAATCGATTATTTCACAGGGAGCGACTCAGCGGAAATTCACGTGCACATGGATCAACAGGTTCCCACCTTCGATTCTGCTCCTCCAACTCTCCTTTCTGACTCTGACCCACCCGTGATTGAATTGAGGCCCTTACTATATGTGTTCTTGGGCGAAAGTGAGACATACCCAGTCATTATCAATGCCCACTTAACCTAAGAACAGGAGCACCAATTGATTTCTACGCTGCAAGACCATAGGGCGGCTATCAGGTGGAGTATTGCTGATCTCCGCGATATTCACCCCTTGTATTGCACTCATCACATTTACATGGATGAGGGGGTGAAACCTTCAAGACAACCTCAAAGACTGCTTAACCCGAATATGCTAGAGGTTGTTAAGAAGGAGATCATCAAATGGTTGGATGCAGGTATTGTATACCCAATCTCAGATAGCCAGTGGGTGAGTCCGATCTAGATAGTGCCCAAGAAAGCAGGACTCACCGTTGTGAAAAATGATAAGGGTGAATCCATCCCGACCCCCACTGCGACATCTTGGTGGGTCTGCATCTACTATAGGAAACTGAACACGGCTACCCAGAAGGATCACTTTCCTTTGCCCTTCATTGATCAGATCTTGGAACGATTAGTCGGATGTAGTTTCTTTTGCTTTTTGGATGGATACTCCAAGTATAATCAAGTAGCGATTAGACTGGAAGATCAAGACAAGACCACATTCACATGCCCCTTTGGAATATTTTCTTTCAAGTGGATGCCCTTTGGTCTCTACAACGCACCAGCGACATTTCAGTGTTGTATGATGGCCATCTTCTCTGACATGATTGGGGACTATGTGGAGGTATTCATGGATGACTTCTCCATTTTTGAAGATGATTTCGCATCTTGTCTTGATAACCTCACCAAGATTCTTAAAGGGTGTATTGAGGTAAACCTAGTACTATCCTGGGAGAAAAGCCATTTCATGGTGAGGGATGCCATAATACTAGGGCACAGGATCTCCAAAAATGGACTCGAGGTTGATCGAGCGAAATTTGAGATTATTTCCCACTTACCACCACCTAGCTCGATCAAGTAGATCAAATCATTCTTAGGTCACGTCAGCTTCTATCGGAGATTTATACGTGAAAATGGCACGGCCTTTGACGAATCTCCTGGTTGCCGATGTCCCATTTGAATTCGACACCTCGTGTCTCAGCACCTTCGAGACTTTATGAAGAGCTGTCTCTGATTCCCCGATTCTCCAACCACCCGACTGGTCGCTCGATTTCGAGATGATGTGCGATGCTTCTAATTTTGCCATCGGTGTTGTTTTAGGCCAGCGTCGGGAGAAACAACCCTTCGTCATATACTTTGCTAGCAAGACGCTAAATGAGGCTCAGTGCAATTACACTGTCACCAAAAAAGAACTGCTAGCAGTAGTATTCGGGTTGGAGAAATTTAGATCATACTTATTAGGGTCCAAGGTCATCATTTTCACTGACCACTTCGCCCTCCAGCATTTGTTGGCAAAGAAGGATGCCAAACCACGACTCATCAGATGGATCCTTCTATTATAGGAATTTGATATCGAAATCCGTGACAAAGCTGGAAAGTAGAATGTTGTGGTGGATCACCTATCCAAACTAGACCCAGGACACATTCCTTATTCCCTGCCTATCCATGAGCAATTTTTGGATGAATCTCTTTTGGCAGTTCATTCTGTTGAGTTCCCCTGGTACGCGGATATCGCGAACTACCTTGCCGCAGGCAAGATTCCCACGAATCTATCCAAGGACCAGAAACTCAAATTCACTACAGAAGCCGAATATTACCTCTGGGATGACCAACTGCTCTTCCGCATTAGAGTGGACCAAATTATTCGAAGATGCATCCCAGACTCTGAGATCCCCGGTGTGTTACCTTTCTGCCACAACGATGCTTGTGGTGGTCATTTCTCGGGATGGCAAACCACTGCAAAAATTTTGCAGTCGGGATTTTTCTAGCCAACCATCTTCAGAGATACACACGAATATGCCCAACATTGCAAACGATGACAGTCGGTCAATTCTATGACCAGGAGAGACATGATGCCACTCCAGCCCATCATGGTTGTATAAGTGTTCGACATCTGGGGCATCGATTTTATTGCCCCTTTTCCTAACTCGCATGGCTTCGAGTACATATTACTAGCCGTCGACTATGTCTCGAAGTGGGTTGAGGCCATCCCAACAAGACGGGCTTATCATAAGACCATCATTTCTTTCGTACGGTAGAATATCTTCGTGAGATTCGGAATGCCCCGCGCTCTGATTAGCGACGGGGGAAGCCACTTCATCCATGCCCATTTCAGGTCATTACTAAAGAAATATGGGGTACATCACCGTATAGCCACCCCGTATCACCTGCAGACCAATGGGCAGGCTGAAGTGTCTAACCATCAGATCAAGCTGATTCTCTAGAAGACGGTTAGACCAAACAGGAAGGACTGGTCCGACAAATTAGTTGATGCACTCTGGGCATATCGGACCGCATACAAGGCCCCACTCGGAATGTCACCATATCGCATGGTATATGGCAAGGCCTACACCTTCCAATAGAGTTGGAACACCGCACCTTTTGGGCAGTGCAAAAATGTAACCTTGACCTCGATGCAAGAGGTCAAGAACGGAAACTCCAGCTCAAAGAATTAGAAGAGATCCAGCGGGAGGCCTATGAGAATGCATTAATATACAAGGATAAGACCAAGGCCTTTCATGACCGCCACACCCGGAGGAAAACATTCACACCCAACCAGCGAGTCTGGTTGTTTGATTCATGACTGAAACTGCTCGCAGGGAAGCTCAAGTCCAAGTGGACTGGCCTATATGTTGTGATCCAGCCATATCCGAATGGGCAGTCCAGATCAGGGACCGAAAATCTGGGCATATATCCACGGTAAATGGCCAACGCCTCAAGCCATTTTTGGCCCAGGAACCTCCTCCACCTAACGAGATTGTTCACCTTATTGAGGACGTGTGACTGAATTCACACCTAGCTGGAGGCGTTAAACTTAGCACATATAGATACCAATTACCCCACATTCCACCATCATTTATACATAACCACTTTTATATATAGCATATTTTTTATGTTAGCATATTTTCTTTCTGTATATTGCATACTTACAGGTTGGCCGGTGCTAAATGTATAATTTTAGGAGCAACTACAGGTGATTTCTACTCATTCTCTCCCTGCAGTACTTATTTTCTTTTATACTCATGCATGAGGACATGCAAGAACTTAGGCATGGGGGGGGTAGATACAACAAAACTGAAAATTATTATGCCAACATTTAGGAAAACCTCAGAGCTACATGTCAAACGTACTTTAGGACCCTAAATAATAGAACAACCGACTCCACCTCCAATGCTTGCATTGGAGCTAGAAATCATCAGCAACAGCCATTTCCGACTCACCCACTCACCTCGTGTTCTAAATTTAGGGTCAAGCTAAATGTAACCCAAAAGGGAAATTTTATGAAGTACAAATTATATGAGATTACTTGTTCATAGTATATATACATATTGCATTCATGAATAAGATTATTTTATTAAGAGAATGCATTAGGGATTTTATCCTCTAGTTGATTCCTGTAATCTAGAATCCAGTACAACTTTTCACACACACGTAGAATTTGCAATGAATTCACGGTGAAGGCTGATAAACGTCTTTAGTTTGTCGAGAGGAAGCAGTGCTTCTTCTCCTGAATCCCTGGACAGTGTTTTGGGAGCTAGGTAGATTTTCTTCCAAAAATCCACCAAATAGTGTGAGATGAGAATAGAGAATACTGGTGCTCTAAGATTAGTGCAAGGAATCCAGAATCCTAAATAATTAGGTGATGATACTCTGAGACTAGACATAGTTTTGCTCTCGGTTCCTGCATATACATTTTGTGTGAAATATTGAGAGCCACCAAATAAGGCAAATATGCGGAGAGTGAATTTTCATAAAATTAGGGCTAAGGTGGATGGTTACGACCATTCTTTACGGAATCCTCGGCTGAAGTAGGGTATTGATGTCAAGGTCAAAAATACACCATCCTATCCATCTCTCCCAGTGTTGTGAGTAGGCACTTCCACCAAATAAGCTACCCAATGTCTCTTGAGTACCACCAATCCCTAATAATGTCTCCTCAATAAATTTCATGAATGTGTGCTAGTTGTGTTATGTTGAAAAAAAAAATGAAACGAAAAGAAAAAGAAAGGAAATTGAAAACAATATTATTAGAAAAGGAAGAAAAAGCAAAGAAAAAAAGAATGAATATTTAGTTTAGTTACATTGAGGCAATACCACCAAATAAATTTGAGATCCACCAAATATGGCCTTAACCCACCTTTCTTGTGTTTCTAACTGCCCGAATACTGGCTGAGGAATGCTGACTTAGTGTTAGGATTATGGAAACTCAATTAAAGTGTTAATGCCAAGTAAGACCACTAAATACTGATCATATATGTGAATCTGGTGAGGTTGTGAGCGCTAAGAAAAGAAAAGAAAAAGAAATAGAGAATGAATACGAAGGAATCAAAAGAGAGCATAGTTTTCCTCGTCTTTCTCTGGGTTGAGTTACTTAGTAATCCGGGAATCTAGATTCTGTAGCACTAATCTCTATGTAGCACCAAGTGAGAGTGAGCCACCAAATATATAATCTTTTCCCTCAGAGATTCTCCACCTAAGCCTAAAGATGGGGTGAAATTCATAGAATATCTTGAATACCCCGAGGGAAGAAGTCCTCCTATCCTACTAGAATTTTTACTAGGGGTCAGTACAGGCTTTAGAGGTGTATCAGTTTTTCACTCGAATCAGTTGCAAAAGCTACATAGCTGTACTTTCACGATTGTCAAGATTTCAAGAGCATAGGATGAAAACAAAAAGGAGAAAAATCTCTAGACATACACTTGATAAAATAATAAGTCCCATGGACCCTTATGTGAATAATTTAGTCTTGCATTTGCTAGGGACTAGCAAGATTTAGGCATGAGGGTATGATTACGTAGCAATCATAGGTCTTAATTGACCTAGATTAAGCTAGGACTTAGCATAAGTCAGGGTTATTCATGCATGCATAAGCATTATCTGCATCTTTACTGCTTCCCTTTAGCTATGCATAAATAATGTTATAATGTGCTGATTAAATGTATTATATCAATTGCAGGCAATAAGTTGATCAAGAGCTGGATCTAGAGCAGGATCTGAAGCTGGACCAGGAATAATGGGTGTTGTAGCAGAGCTGGAGCAAAAGGCTTAAATTAGATGTGGGAATAATGATGTAAGAGAGTTAAGGTTTGCTATTCTATTAAATAGGAATAAAGCAGTAAAATGTGAAGAGCTTAGGTCTATCCTAGCCCTAGGATAGCCTAGAGACTTCCCCCAAGCCTTGGCCACCCTTAGATTAGGTCACAGCACCCTAGGAAGCCCTACAACCCTAGTTCCAACCCCTATCTAGATGTCCAGATAAGCTGCCGGACGTCTAGGACCCTTAGCCAACTCCCGCACACTTCAAACCCACTTCTGCAGTGTTATTGGATGTCCAGAAACTTTGTCAGATTTCCAATTTCTGTAGAATACCCAAAATAGAACCTAGATTTCCCCCTGACTCAGATTGGACGTCCAGAACTGAAGTTTGGACTTCTGATTTTTTAGTATAAGTCATCTTATGATATTTTTGGACGTCTGGAACTGGTCTCCAGTTCCTGTTTTGAGATTCAAGACTTGATCTTAGATTTCTAGCTCCCTAGACCTAATCCCAACCCCATAGGAACCTAAATTAAGGTGTCCTAACCCTAGTACATCACCTCTAGACCTACCTAAGGACCTAATTAGGTCCCCACCAAACCCAATTGACTTAGATCAAAGTCAATTACCTTCACCTAAGTCAATTGGACTCATTGAGTCCAATTGAGCTTAGATCTCAACCCACACAAGTTCAATTGGACTTAGTGAGAGTCCAATTGACCTAAACCCAACCTAATTGAGTTATTTCACTCTCAATTAGGTTCACACTCATTCAATTAAACTTAGGTTAAGTTTAATTGCAATTTCCCCTTAACAATTAGGGTTTGTAACCCTAATTCAAGGCATACACCTACCCAAACCCCTTAGGACCTAACCTAAACCACCTAGCCACATAGAGCACGACCACACACACACACACACCCATTCATGCACTCCCACACATCTAGAGTTCTCTAGAACTCTCTCCAAGTAGTACCACTCTTGGTTACCAAATTTAGCAACCAAGAGGCATTCAAATTGAGATCCACATTTTTTGGATCTCAAAACCACTTCTATCCTCTCATGGCCAGCCACTCTTGGGCTCTCTCTAGAGAGTTCCACACCTCTCTAGAGAGAATCCCATAGGTCTATAAAAAGACCTAAGGGGTGGCCATTTTCACCCATTCACATCCATTGGCTCCCCTCCACATTGATGGCTCTCATCCATTTCCACTTAGGCTAGCCACTACCATCTCCACCACCATCTCCACGAGATGAGCAGCACCATGAAGGACACCATGCCGGGATGCTGGATCACTCCTCTCTCTCTCCAAGGGCTGGCCTAAGCTCCATTGGCCGCCCCTCATTCTCCTCTCCACCACTCCAAGGCCATCGGAGACCACCTCCGAATGCCCTCACTTCTGATAGATTAGTAACTAGTTCTTTATATTTACTACTTTTAATTACTACTTAGTAATGTAGCCCTTATTCTCCCCAAATGATGAATGCAAAATCCCCCCCGTAGATTCTTGTATGCGATTGTTTTCTGATAGCTAAATTTACATTCTTAAGCATTCATGTACAAGCTTTCCTCTACAATTGCAAACACTCTCCAAATGAATGAATGAAAAATATATTTTCTATATATATGTCTATGTTTTGAAATCACCATGAACTTATTGATTGCCATCATTTTTGCAAGAGTCAAGTTGCCTATTTTCACTCATCTATCTATTCCGCAACAAGCATGTCGTTTCCTGAAAATATAGAAAATCTAACTGTAGATGCATTTTCTGTAAACAGTCACCACCTCACTAGAATCGTGCGCACAGAAACTCACACTTTCACCTTTGTGATCTATTTAATACACCCGCACTTAATCAGGGTTCATAATAGAAGTGGTGAAATTTTAATCAGAAGACTGGAAACCGGCGTGCGATTTTGAACAAAGTAGAGCAGTAAAAGATTGAATTCACAAGTAAAACAAATGCCTCCCAGAGACAAACGACGGGACTCAAAGTCTCGTTATCATTTTATTAAATATCTTTGTTTAATCGTATTGCGCACTATACTACGACACTTTTCCTAGCAAAAAAAATCCACACTCTACGATACACAACATTATTGTACGTTCCCAGATGTCTTAACGGACTGGGGAGATGAAAATGTAGGGCGTGAAGTTGCGGCAGCTGCGGTGGTGGATGCTGGTGATGGCAGTGAAGATGGTAGCATGCACGCCTACGTGTGCTTAGGGTGGAGTAGTGTGCATTCACGATGATGCGAGCAAACTCCAAATGGCGGTGTGGCCTGTCACACCACACACCCATTGTGGTGGAGGCTTTCCGCCACTGCTGAAGCCGGTGGTGGTGGAGCGGATGAGAGTGGTACACTCTCTACATAGTGATGAATCGAGGTGGAGGCCTTGTTTAAACGGCAACCATTCTTCCTCCTTTGTAGCCGTCTGCATGGATTTGAATGGAGAGGCGGGAGTAGATCCACATTCTCTGCTCGTCCTTGAATGTAGGGTTTCGTGTGGCAGCTGGTGGCGTTGGAGCAGTGAATTTATGCGGAGAAGAAAAATGAATAATAATAAAAGATTGGCTAATTATGTTCAAACCCTCAATAAAATGTTAATGCATATATTGTAACCTAAAGACTAATGCATGCTAAATAATTTATATATGTAATGCATACAAGCAAATATATATAAACTAACTTATCTATATCTTAATACATGCTATGTATACACTGATATCAATCTAATTCCTAGGCACTTAAGTAACTAAATAGCCCACAAATATGGGCTCATCAAATGCCCCCATGACTAGTTTTTGCTAGTCTCTAGCAAATCTAAGCAATAACCTAGCACTCCAAGTAGACTAGCCAACCCAATCGGTCTTCCTTTAGAAACATGTTAGGTTCAGACTTTAGACCTAAGGTTCCCAAGTAGTTGCTAAGTTACAGACTAGGTCGGCTAAAGATGAGTTGCAGGCATAGGTTTCCCTGATTTCTAACTTTACCCTAGGGTTTATTGATCCCCGAGATTAAAGCATCCGTGCATGTGAATTGGTCTGAGTTATTTGAAGTTAGTATGATTGCCAACCTAGAGAGGAAAATGGATTTTTTTTAATATATATTTATGTGTCCATTAAATTGGACTATTATTAAGCCTAAGTATCTTTAATTATACAATTTAGGTGTGTTAATAATGGTAATTAAGTTATAGAAGATTTATACACCTCATAATTTAAGTTATAACATTCTATAACTTCATAATTCTATGGTTTTTATGTGCAGGTACTAAAATACACAAAAGAGCAAGGCTGGTGGGATAAAATTTCCAAAACAACCGCAACTCTCTTTTCCCCCTCCCCCGCCGGACATTGGGCAAAACTTCTGGCGCCGCCTTTCTCAACAGCCATGACCAGGGATTTTGGAAAATCCCTGATCTCACGCGGTGAGGGGAGAACTTAAAAAGAAGAGGCGGGGAGAGAAGAAGGCTATTGAGAGAAAGAAGAAAAGCGTGCACTGTGCCGCACTACGTCCTCTTTCCCCTTGCGGGGAAAAAGTCTCTCCTCCCACACACCGCCGCCGACGCATCCTCCTTGCACGCTGCAGGCAACCGCGCGCCAGCACCAACACCCTCTCCATCGCCTGCAGATCTGCAAAGCCACGCCGCCCACAATGCCCGCACGGCCTCCTTGCTACGTCCCTGTAGCCCAGCTCGCTACTGAAAGCAACCGCGTGCCCTAGCGCGCCTCCAAGCGCCACAGCAGGCGCTCCCTCTCCTCCAGCGCGCTCCGCCCCAGCGCGCCCCCACCACCACAACAGGCGCTGCGCTCCACCCTGCGCGCCCCCACCGCCACAACAGGCGTTGTATCTCCACCCTGCGCGCCTCCAAGCGCCACAGCAGGCACTGCCTCTCCTCCAGTGCACCTCCAAGCCCCACAGCAAGCGCTGCGTCTCCTCCAGCGCACAGGCACGCATGCGCAAGCCTGCACGCCACAGCCGCTCCAATAGCTGCAGCAGCAGCCGCTAACTTGCTTCACAGGCCAGAGCTCTGGCCACCTCCGCTGCAGTCGTTGCCACCGTCCGAAAGCTCTCGACCTTGCCATCCTCTGAAGCCCTGCATCAACCCCCGCGGATATCTCTCTCTCTCTCTCGCGAGGAAGAGAGAGAGGAAAAGCTCTATTTTTGTTTGAATTAGAAATTACATTCAATACCATTGCCATCAATTTCATTTTTTTTATTAATATTATATTCTGGCAGAATTGCATTCACGCACTCACAGTTCTTTCTAATTACATGGTATTAATATTGGCTAGTTTAAAGATTGATTTTGGACTTGATTTAAGCAATAATTGTCTATAGTACACATCACATGAAAAATTGCACTAATTCATCCTAAATTTATTGAGGATTTCTATGAGAAAAAACTGCACTTACACCCTTAACTTTTTAGGTTATTGCAAACCTACTTTCCTTCACATTTTAAGTCCAATTTGAAAAGGAATTTCGCACTATCCGAAATAACATAAAATAATTAAGTATTGATTGCATCATTGTCTCCCTGTGGACATGACCCGCTCTTCTGTGAGTGGTTATTTTCATTGTTTTTTATTCGTCAATTTTTCCACCACTTAAATACTATAACACTAAGCGAAAAGTCGACCAACCAAATTGACGCCGTTGCCGGGGAGCCAATAGACGCAATAGAATTACTTTATTATTTTTGAATCTTTTGAGTTGCGAAATTATCTAATCATTTTGATTATTGTGCAAGGAATCCGCCGAAGCGACGAGGCGCAATAGAGGAGCGACAGCAACCACGAGTTAAGCCACACGATGAAAAGATGAAGGAGACCAAGATCCTGTTTCGCAGAGGATTCTTTGTCATCACAATTTAATTCTGTCTTTTCGCCCTTGTAATTTGGGGTTAAATTTTTGGGGGTTTGTCCCCGCATTCTTTAGCTACTAGGGCTTACATTATTTCTGGTACATGCGTGATTATATTTTCTGTTTGCTTGCTTTTAAAAACCAATAAAAAATATCGAGCTGCCTATTTAGAAGTTGCATGCCCTCAGGTGCGCGCATTTAGGGGTGATTGAGCAGCATATTAGATCTTATTATTGCATTGCAAGCATCTTAGCACGAAGATTGATGGAGACAGGTATATCTTTCTAACTTTTGCATCCAGCTTCTGTTCACGCATTTGCATTCTGATTTAAATTCAAGACCACCAAATTGTTTGAATTTACTAATTAAGTGGTCACATAACTAAAAGCTGAACTAATAATCAGATTCAATCCTAAAAGCAATACACTTTTGATCTGATTCTAAGGGACTTGTCTGCGATTTCAAAAAGAAATTACAAAGATTTACGGTGTGTTGCACACTTTCGACACTAAGCACGCACATTAGGCACCGCACTAAGGCTCGATCCCTTAAGGCTATAGGCACCGATCTCTTTATCGATGCAGACCCTCCTATTGTGCTTTGTGGTAGTGGTGATACTATCTTTTGATCAAGTGTTTTGATACTCCACGGAGGGGGACACCCCTTAAAGGAACAAAAGGGTAGTTAAGGGGCACCGCATACGCATCGCCTCAAAGGAAGGGTTCACCCTACTTGCATCCCTTTGTTCGTCCTTGGAGTAACTTCTCCCTTGATCACCTGGGAGTATCAGCTAAGCAAAGTATACGTCCTAGGGCACTCAAAGGTTGAATTAAGGCACGTAATTGCAGTGGAAAACTTGTTTGGCCATTTATTTTAACTAATAAAGAAGGTTAAAATTTCAAGTCCACACCCCTCTTATACCACTTACGTGGGAACGGAGGGATAAGTTTTGACTTAATAATAAAATAAAAATTTTGCTGAATTGTGCTTTGTCTGCTTGGTAGACGCTCTCTTGAGGGTAGTCTAGTGTTTGATCCTGAGCCTGAGAGAATTCTTAGGAGAGCTCATCTAAGAGAAGAAATGGCTGAGCAAGGTGCCAATCAACAAAGGACCCTAAGGGACTATTTTATTCCTACCAACCAACCTGCATGAGCACTAAGACGACCGGCAGGGGATAATCCGTATGAGATCAAGAGTAGTACCATATCTTTATTTCCCTCTTTTTATGGTACTACTAGGGAGGACCCCTACCGGCATCTGGAGGAATTCATCGAGGTCTGTTCCACGATGAAGCTCCAGGGCTTTACTGATGAAGCCCTGATGAGGACTCTATTTCCTTTCTCCCTAAAGGATAACGCCAAGCACTGGTATCATACCCTTGATGCAAGGGTAAATGATTGGGCTACCCTTAAGGGAGAATTTTTAAAAAAGTATTTTCCTATGAGTAAAACCAACCATTACAGAAGAGAGATTATGGGTTTTACTCAACAAGAAGGGGAGCAATTTCATGAGACTTGGGAGCGCTTTAATGACCTTCTTAGGTTATGCCCCCACCATCAAGTGCCAAGATGGCAGTTGGTCGAAAGGTTCTATAACGGATTATCTGAAAGGCATAGGCAAACCATTGATGCAGCCTGTGCAGGAACCTTCATGACCAAAACTGAGGATGAAGCCTGGGCATTATTTGAAACTTTAAGCGACAACTCCATACATTTGTCCTCTGCGTATCAAGAGAGAAAACCATCAATCTTGCAGAGGAAGATAGAGGCCCATGAAGCCAGGGCTTCTCAGGATTTGGCTTATCAGATTCAACTATTGAATAAAAACTTTGATAGGCTTTTAGCAAACCTCGGCATGAACCCTCAAGCAGCCTCTATTTTTCAGGCTTCAAGAGAATGCTCCATCTGCCAAAGCACAATGCACGCCATTGCGGAGTGCCATCAGGCAACCCAATTCCCTGAGTTGATTCAGGCCGACTTGAATGCGGCGCAAGGTTTCCGCCCCCTCGCAATAACCCTTACTCCAACACTTATAATCCAGGGTGGCGAAACCATCCAAACTTCTCTTGGAAGCAAGCTAATGCTTCTAACTCAGGGAATACAAGACCCTTACCTCCCCAGCCCACTTACCAACCTTCTTATGAAAACCCTCTTCCGAATAAGCCCTCTGAGATGGGTGAACTGAAGGCCATGATGAAAGCGATGCAAGAGCATCAGAATATGGTTATCCAATCTCAGAATAAGATGATTATTGATATGCAATCCCAAATTGGTCATCTTACTGAGGCAGTTAGGCAACGTGATCCGGGGAAGCTGCCTAGCTCTTCTGAGGAGAATCCTAAGGGCAAGGGGGTTGTATTCAGGGAGCACGCCCAAGCAGTGACTGTGTTGAGGAGTGGAAAAAAGATTGACAAGCCTGATAACACTCCTACGGTTACATCTCAGAATTCCCCTTCCACACCTGACCCTACCTCCATCTCACCCGAGGAAGAGCCACAGCACTCTCCCTCACAAAAAAATCATCCACAATGAGGATGTCGTCCTACCACCACCCCTTTCCCGCCATGACGACCCCTCTACTCAGAAGCCGAGGGTGCCTTATCCAGAGCGCCTATCTACTCCTGGGGAATCTTCTGTTGGCTCGTCTAGATCCAAGGATAGGACGGAAGAGATTATGGATACTTTTAGGGAAGTCCAGATTAACTTGCCTCTGTTGGAAGCGATTAAACAGATTCCGTCCTATGCCAAGTTTCTGAAGGACCTGTGCACCCAGAAGCGCCGATCTAAGAAACAGGTCCAAACCAAGGTCATCCTGCCTAACCACATTAGCTCGGTTCTTCAACTTGGAACCCCCCCCAAAATGAAAGACCCAGGGGCCCCGTATATTTCAATGGTTATAGGTAACCAACACATTGACGAGGCTCTGCTCGATCTGGGTGCAGGGGTAAACATTCTACCGAGCTCTGTCTACGACCTATTGGGAGGAGGAAAGCTGAAGCCTAGTCCAGTAATCCTCCAGGTTGCAGACAGATCGCTTAAGACACCGCGGGGATTGTTGGAAGATGTCCTTGTGAGAGTGGAGGATTTCTTCTTCCCCGTTGACTTTCTGGTTCTTGATACTGACCCGTCTAATAAGCCCACAAAGCCGTCCATTATCTTGGGACGCCCCTTTTTGGCCACAGCCAATGCCTCTATAAATTGTAGATCCGGGGCACTTAAAATGGGTTTTGGGAACAAGAAGATCCGGTTGAATGTTTTTGATACTTACAAACAACCCGGATTTGAAGATTGTTCTCAGATTGAGGTCGTTGATGAAATAATTGAAGAGACTACTCCAGCACTCTTATGTAGAGATCCCCTTCAGAAGGTCATAACTCAGGACCATCCCTCGATTATCAAAGAAACTGAAAAGAAGATGCCCGAACTAGAAGAGTTGCTGGAGATACACACTAAGTCTCTATCCCCACCCTAGACTGTGAAGGTAGATCCGTTGCCTGAAGTGGGGACATCTCAACTAAAACCCTCAATCCAAAATGCTCCTAAATTGGAGTTGAAACCCCTCCCGAGTACATTGAAATATGCTTTCCTTGGCCCTAATAACATGCTCCCCGTTATTATCTCGTCTGCATTATCTAAATTGCAGGAGGGAGCTCTGCTTGAGTGTTTACAAAGGCATAAGGAAGCAATTGCCTGGGCAATTGCTGATATTAAGGGTGTTGATCCCTCTCTTTGCATGCATCATATTTACACGGACGAGTCCGTGAAGCCTTTCCGAGACATGCAGAGAAGGCTCAATCCAAATATGCTGGAGGTTGTTAAAAAGGAGATTCTGAAATGGCTAGATGCAGGGATTATCTATCCCATTTCAGATAGTAAATGGGTCAGTCCGATTCATGTATTTCCGAAAAAGGCAGGAATCACTGTGGAGGAGAATGACCAAGGAGAACTGATGACCACTAGACCCTCAACTGGTTGGAGGGTCTGCATTGATTACCGTCGTTTAAACATGGCTACCCAGAAAGACCATTTCCCCTTACCATTTATCGATCAAATTTTGGAACGATTGGCGGGGAACAGGTACTTTTGTTTTCTTGATGGGTACTCTGGGTACAATCAGATAGCCATTTTTCCTGATGATCAGGAGCGTACCACCTTCATGAGTCCTTATGGGACTTTTGCATTCCGCCGAATGCCATTCGGGTTATGTAATGCTCCTGCCACCTTTCAACATTGTATGATGGCTATCTTCTCTGATATGATCGACGAGTTCATTGAAATTTTCATGGATGACTTCTCAATTTATGGCTCGTCGTTTGACCTATGTCTTTCGCACCTTGATAAAGTCTTAACCCGTTGCGAAGAGGCAAAACTGGTGCTTAGTCGGGAGAAAAGCCACTTGATGGTCCAGCAGGGCATTGTGTTAGGGCATATAGTTTCCGAGAAAGGATTAGAGGTGGACACCGCAAAAATAGATTCCATCTCTAAGCTTCCATTGCCCGCCAATGTTCGTCAGGTTAGATCTTTCCTTGGCCATGCTGGATTTTATAGGCGCTTCATTAGAGACTTCAGTAAAATCTCTAAGCCAGTCTACGACCTGTTAGCGAAGGATGTTTCCTTCGATTTTGATGATAGATGTGGCGAGGCTTTCCAAGCTTTGAAGAAAGCCCTCATTACCACGCCGATTCTCCAAGCGCCAGATTGGACCCTCCCATTTGAGCTTATGTGCGATGCTTCTGATTTTACAGTGGGAGCGGTCTTAGGTCAAAGGGTTGATGGCAAACCTCATGTGCTGCGTTATGCTAGCAAGACCGTTACGGATCCTCAGCAAAACTACACGGTCACGGAAAATAAATTACTTGTTGTAGTATTTGCTTTGGACAAGTTTCGGTCTTATCTTTTGGGATCCAAGGTCGTGGTGTTCACTAATCATTCAGCCCTTAAGCATCTTCTGGCTAAAAAGGACACCAACCTCGCCTAATTCGTTGGATTTTGCTACTCCAAGAATTTGACCTGGAAATTAAAGACAAGAAAGGAGTTGAGAATGTGGTAGCAGACCACTTGTCTAGGATCCCTATTGAGGCATCAAACCCCGCTGGCGGTATTCAAGAGACTTTCCCTGATGAGTCTCTAATGGCTGTGGAAACTAAAATTCCTTGGTTCGTTGACATAGTGAACTATCTGGTCACGGGCATCACCCCTAGTACTTGGGACAAGCAAAAGCGAGACAGGTTTATCGCTAATGCTAAATTTTATCACTGGGAGGAACCCGAGCTTTTTAGAATAGGCCCTGACCAACTGTTTCGCCGTTGCGTCTTTGATGAGGAACAAAGAAGTGTTCTGAGTTTCTGCCATGACCTCCACTGTGGGGGACATTTTAGTGGGAAGAAGACTGCTCATAAGGTTCTTCAGTCTGGTTTTTGGTGGCCCACATTATTCCGAGATGCACATACGTATGTGGGCGCATGTCTACGTTGTCAGTAGAAGGGAACCATTGGAAAAAGGGATGAGATGCCCCAACAACCTATCCTCTCTGTTGAAATCTTTGATATTTGGGGCATTGACTTCATGGGTCCCTTTCCGGTGTCCTTCGGATATGAATACATCCTTGTGGCTGTTGATTATGTATCAAAATGGATAGAAGCCATCCCCACGCGAACCAATGACCATTCTGTGGTCTTGGGCTTTATTAAGGCTAATATCATTTCTCGGTATGGGTGCCCAAGGATGATCATAAGTGATGGAGGACCTCACTTTAAGAATGTACACTTCACTAGACTACTCCAAAATTTGGAAGTAAATCACATGATAGCCACACCTTATCATCCCCAAACGAGTGGGCAAGTGGAAGTGTTTAATAGGGAGATTAAGAGAATTTTAGAAAAAAATGTCAGGCCTGATCGAAAGGATTGGTCTAAAAAACTAAATGACGCTCTTTGAGCCTACAGAACTACATATAAGACTCCCTTGGGTATGTCTCCTTTCCGTCTTGTCTATGGAAAAGCATGCCACCTTCCCGTTGAAATCCAACATAAAGCTTATTGGGCCATTAAAAACGTTAACTTAAATCTGGATAAAGCGGGAAGAGCACGTATGTTAGAATTAAGTGAGCTTGAGGAGCTTCGTAATGAAGCTTATGAAACTTCTCAAGCTTACAAGCAACGTACAAAAGTCTTCCATGACAAGCACATCATTAGAAAGACTTTTGAGCCCAACCAGTGGGTCTGGCTTTTCAATTCTAGACTTAAATTATTTCCTGGAAAGCTCAAGTCCCGTTGGGATGGGCCTTACGTTGTGATTAATACCTTCCCTCATGGAGCTGTAGAGATCAGGAACCCTATTTCAGGTGCGAACTTTAAAGTAAATGGCCAGCGACTTAAACCGTATATTACTCTTTCAGATGGCCAAGTTTTGGATGCACTACGACTTGAGGAGCCTTAGCTCCTTCCACTCTCCTCCTCAGGTGATATTCTTCTATGACTATATTTTTCCAATGAGGACATTGTCAGTCTTAGGGTGGGGGGATATAACCTGAGAGTGTTTATAGTGTTTATAGCATTGATAAATATTTGCATATAAAAAAAAAAAAAATTCTCTTTTCTTGAGCTGATTGGGTTAGTCCCTAGCATAATACCTTTATTAGAGGTTTTTCTTCCGGAATTATTTCTTAAGTTTAGAATCCAGTACATTTATTTCATGAGCACGTAGACTTGGTAATGGATCCTTTAGGAAAACCAATAAGCATTTGTAGTCTACTGAACCCTTGGACAGTTCATAGAGAGTCAGGCATACTATCTTCTAGTAAATCCACCTCATATTTGTGAGGAGTAGAGAGATTACTGGTGCGCTAAGTCTAGTGCAAGGACTCTTAAGTTCTAGATGATTAGATGATGATACTTCAGAGTTAGGCGTAGTTTTCACTCTCTGTTCCTGGGTGCGTACTTTGAGTGAATTCCTGAGAGTCACCAAATAAGGTAGATACACAGAGATTGAGTCTTAATAAAGCTGTAACTATGGTGGATGGTTATGACTGTCCTTCATAGAGTCCTCAGCTGAAGGAAGGTAATAGTGTCAAAGGTCAGAAATACGCCTGTTCTATCCATTCTTTCCCGGTGTCGAGAATAGGCACTTCCACCAAATAAGCCACACAACTTCCTCTTGACCGTCATCATCCCTAATAATGCCTCATAAATAAAAGTCTGTATCATGTTGTGCTGATTGAAAAAGAAACAAAAACAAGAAGAAATTAAAAAAAAAAAAGAGAAAAGAAGAAGAAAAAGAAGAAACAGAAAGAAGAAAAAGAAAAAAATAGTTATCTTACAAAAAAAAAAAAAAGGTCGAAGTTTCTAATGATTCTGAGGCAACAGAACACCTATTGCATTCCACCAAATATGACCCATACCTACCTTCTAGTATTTCTGATCGCCTGAATACTGGTTGAGGACTCTAACTTAGTTATAAAGTTATTAAGACTTTAATTGAAATGTGGATGCCATGAGAGGCCACCAAACAGTGAGTACAATTTCTAAATCTGGAGAGATTCGTGATCTCAGAAAAAAAAAAAAGAGAGAGAGAGAGTGCCCAGGAACATCAGGAGAGCACAGTTATGTAGCCTCTCTCAGGGTTGACTTGTCTAATAGTCTAGAGAGCTAGAGTCTGCAATACTAGACTATATGTAGCACTAGTAGAGTGTGTGCCACCAAATACAAATCATTTCAACTTATTATCTCCTACCTAAGCCAAACACCGGGGTCAAATTACAGATTATCGTCTGCTTTATCCCCGAGGGAAGTAGTTGCCTATCTCATCAGAAATTTTTGCCAAGGGTGATGTATGAACTCCTAATGCGAATCGGCTCTTTCACTTGGATTTGTGACCTAGGCTATCAGCACTTCATACTTGTCTGGTTTTCTAAAATTTTGAAATAGGAAAAGAAGTCTTCTGATTACTTCTATTATTCATTTTTGCTAGGGACTAGCAAATCTTAGGCATGGAGGCATTTGATGAGTCCATTAAATTGGACTATTATTAAGCCTAAGTATCTTTAATTATACAATTTAGGTGTGTTAATAATGGTAATTAAGTTATAGAAGATTTATACACCTCATAATTTAAGTTATAACATTCTATAACTTCATAATTCTATGGTTTTTATGTGCAGGTACTAAAATACACAAAAGAGCAAGGGTGGGGGGATAAAATTTCCAAAACAACCGCAACTCTCTTTTCCCCCTCCCCCGCCGGACATTGGGAAAAACTTCTGATGCCGCCTTTCTCAACAGCCATGACCGGGGATTTTGGAAAATCCCTGATCTCACGCGGTGAGGGGAGAACTTAAAAAGAAGAGGCGGGGAGAGAAGAAGGCTATTGAGAGAAAGAAGAAAAGCATGCACTGTGCCGCACTGCGTCCTTTTTCCCCTTGAGGGGAAAAAGTCTCCGCCCGCACACCACCGCCGGTGCATCCTCCTTGCGCGCTGCAGGCAACCGCGCGCCAGCACCAACACCCTCTCCATCGCCTGCAGATCTGCAAAGCCACGCCGCCCACAACGCCTGCATGGCCTCCTTGCTACGTCCCTGCAGCCCAGCTCGCTACTGAAAGCAACCGCGTGCCCCAGCACGCCTCCAAGCGCCACAGCAGGCGCTGCCTCTCCTCCAGCGCGCTCCGCCCCAGCGCACCCCCACCGCCACAACAGGTGCTGTGCTCCACCCTATGCGCCCCCACCGCCACAACAGGCGCTGCATCTCCACCCTGCACGCCTCCAAGCGCCACAGCAGGCGCTGTCTCTCCTCCAGCGCGCCTCCAAGCGCCACAACAGGCGCTGCGTCTCCTCTAGCGCACAGGCACGCGCGCGCAAGCCTGCACGCCACAGCCGCTCCAACAGCCGTAGTAGCAGCCGCTAACTTGCTCCACAGGCCGGAGCTCCGGCCACCTTCGCCGCAGCCGCTGCCACCGTCAGAAAGCTCTCGACCTCGCCGTCCACTGAAGCCCTGCATCGACCCCCGCGGATCTCTCTCTCTCTCTCACGAGGAAGAGAGAGAGGAAAAGCTCTGTTTTTGTTTGAATTAGAAATTACATTCAATGCCATTTCCAGCAATTTCATTTTTTTTATTAATATTATATTCTGGCAGAATTACATTCACGCACTCTCAGTTCTTTCTAATTACATGGTATTAATATTGGCTAGTTTAAAGATTAATTTTGGACTTGATTTAAGTAATAATTGTCTATAGTACACATCACATGAAAAATTGCACTAATTCATCCTAAATTTATTGAGGATTTCTGTGAGGAAAAATTGCACTTACACCCTTAACTTTTTAGGTTATTGCAAACCTACTTTCCTTCACATTTTAAGTCCAATTTGAAAAGGAATTTTGCACTATCCGAAATAACATAAAATAATTAACTATTGATTGCATCATTGTCTCCCTGTGGATACGACCCACTCTTCTGTGAGTGGTTATTTTCATTATTTTTTATTCGTCGATTTTTCCACCACTTAAATACTATAACACTAAGCGAAAAGTCGACCAACCATATATATAGATATATTTTTTTTTTTGTTTGATTCCTCTAAGTCTAACCTTGGATCAGCTATCAACACGGTCTGTGTTGGATTCATTGTCCCCATCATCGTACCTCAAAGGGTGCCTGGCTTTCAATGCTTTGAGATAGCACCACCCATAGCAACCCCAAGAACTCCTGGCAATCGACACTTCGAGATAGTATCGCCCATGGATTTCTTAAGCGAATTCAAGCCTGTAGCAATCGGCACTTCTAGATAAGGCCACCCATGGTACCTAAACCGCACAATGTGCTTACATGCCCCCAGTAGGATGGATATCCTAAGAGACAAGCGCCAAGGAGGTAACATGTTATCATCGCATCCTCAAGGTAAGTATATACTCCAACTCTCCTGCAGCATGAACTCTTCCAATCAAATTGTGTTTTCAAGCTTCTCCTAAGTCAAAACTAAGAGAACCAAATTTTCATTTAAGAAAGGAATTAAGGTGATCACTTACACAAGACCAAGTGTGTGTGAAATTTGGATGCTTGGGTTACAAGGACCCGTAAACAAAAAGGCAGAACAAGACTCCAAGTACTATCCTGCCTTTAACTTAATCCCTAGCTTTCCTTCCTCAACCTCTTGAGGAATGGTCCACAACTTAACTCCTACTTAAGTTTTTAAGTCAACAAAGGACCCTAAAGGTCTAAAGCTAGTAGCTCACTTAGCTTCTAAAGTTCAACACCTAGAATCAACTTAGTCTAACCTAAAGTTCTGATTTGCTTAAGAATGCAGGACCCAGCCAGTTATGCTCAATAATACAATTTTTTCTTTTTGAATGCAATATGAATGAATGAATGCAAAATGTAGACATGCTATAAACAGATGCCTCAGGTCCTCTCCCCCATGCCTGGTTCAAACAATGTCCTCATTGGAAACAAAATAGTTAAAGGAAGATATCACCTAAGGCAGAGAATGGCAAGAGCTAAGGCTCCTACAAAGTGACCTCGTTAACCAAATGGCCATCCAAAGTAATGTATGGTTTTAACTGTTGATCGTTGATGATGAAGGGAGTTGCTGAAGAGGAAGGGCTTTTAATATCCACAGCTCCATTTGGAAACACTTTAGTGATTATGTAAGGCCCATCCCAATTAGATTTTAATTTCCCTGGAAAAAGCTTAAGTTTGGAATTGAAAAGCCAAACTTGTT
The DNA here is from genome assembly GCA_037157565.1 of Thalassia testudinum. NCBI lineage: Eukaryota > Viridiplantae > Streptophyta > Magnoliopsida > Alismatales > Hydrocharitaceae > Thalassia > Thalassia testudinum. The sequence goes on from JAZHRO010000036.1 coordinate 145,054,565, forward strand.
GGTTGGGCTCAAAGGTCTTTCTAAGGATATACTTATCATGCAAGACCTTAGTTCTCTCTTTATAAGCTTGAGAGGGGTCATAAGCATCATTCCTCAACTCCTCAAGCTCACTTAATTCCAGAAGTCGTGCCTTACCCAACTTTTCTAAATCTATGTTAACACTTCAAATAGCCCAAAGTGCATAATGTTCCAGCTCAACGGGTAAATGGCACTCTTTCCCATACATAATCCGAAAGGGAGATGTATCCAAAGGAGTCTTATAGGCCGTTCAATATGCCCACAAAGCATCATCAAGCTTTTGGGACCAGTCTTTCCTATCAGGTCTAATGGTCTTTTCTAAAATATTTTTTGTCTCCCTATTTGACACTTCAACCTGGCCACTCTTCTGAGGATGGTAAGGGGTAGCGACCTTGTGAGTCACTCCCAGACTCCTGAGTAGTCGATTGAAGTGGTGGTTTCGGAAATGAGGTCCCCCATCACTTATAATGGTCTTGGGGCAGCCAAAACGAGATATGATATTGGCCTTCACAAATTTCAAAACCACAAAGAAGTCATTTGTGCGTGTAGGAATAGCCTCTATCCATTTAGAGACATAATCAACTGCCACCAAGATATATTCATAACCATGGGACAAAGGGAAGGGGCCCATAAAGTCAATTCCCTGCACATCAAAAATTTCAACAGATTGAATAGGGTGTTGAGGCATCTCATTCCCCTTCCCAATCGTTCCAGTCCATTGACATCAAATACAGGCCTTAACAAAATTATGAGAATCCTTAAATAACGAAGGCCACCAAAAATCAGACTGGAGAACCTTAAAAGCAGTTTTCTTAGTGCCAAAGTGTCCACAATGAAGTTCATGGCAAAAACTTAGCACACCTTGTTGTTCCTCTTCAGGTACACATCGTCTCAATACTTGGTCTTGTCCAATTCTAAATAATTCTGACTCTTTCCAATGAAAGTATCTAGCTTGGAAATGAATCTCTTTCTTTTCTGCTCATCCCAAGAGCCAGGAGTTTCTCCAGTGGCCAAGTAATTTACGGTATTAGCATACCAAGGTGAAGTTGGTGTTACCGCCATAAGGGTTTCATCGAAAAATGTCTCGCAGATGTCTCCAGATAGAGAGTCATTAAGTGGAAGGTGAGATAGGTGGTCAGCCACAACATTTTCTACTCCTTTCTTTTCACGCATCTCCAAGTCAAATTCTTGAAGGAGTAGGATCCACTTAATCAGACGTGGCTTAGAATATTTCTTAGCAATGAGATGTTTCACCATCGCATGATCAGTGAAAATAACCACCTTAAACCCAAGAAGATAAGACCTAAACTTCTCCAGAGCAAAAACTACAGCAAGTAATTCCTTTTCAGTGATAGTGTAGTTTTGTTGTGGTTCGGTTAACGTCTTGCTGGCATAATGCAGCACATGAGGTCTTCCCTCAACCCTTTGTCTAAGGACTGTTCCCACTGCATAATCCGAAGCATCACACATCAACTTAAATGGGAGTGTCCAATCAGGAGCTCGGAGAATAGGAGTAGAGATCAAGGCCTCCTTCAGAGTTTGAAAGGCCTCGAAGCACTTTGAATCAAAATTGAAGGAAGATACCTTCGCCAACAGGTCACAAAGTGGCCTAGAAATTTTACTAAAATTTTTAATAAAGCGCCTATAAAAGCCAGCATGGCCTAGAAAGGATCTAATCTGTTTGACATTCGTGGGCAATGGGAGTTTGGAAATAGAATCAATCTTGGCTCTATCTACTTCCAAGCCTCACTCAAACACAACATGCCCAAGTACAATTCCTTTCTGTACCATGAAGTGGGTTTTCTCCCAATTGAGTACTAAACCAATCTCCTTACATCACTTCAACACATTCTCCAGGTGCAGGAGACACTAGTCGAAAGATGAGCCATAAATGGAGAAGTCATCCATAAACACTTCAACCACTCGTCAATCATGTCAGAAAAAATGGACATCATACACCGCTGGAAGGTTGCAGGGGCATTACATAATCCAAACGGCATATGCCTGAATGCAAAGGTACCGTAAGGACTCGTGAACATCGTCTTCTCCTGGTCATCAGGGAAGACTGCAACCTGGTTGTACCCAGAATATCCATCGAGAAAGTAATAGAACTTATTCCCTGCCAATTTCTCGAGAATTTGATCAATAAAAGGCAAGGGAAAGTGATCCTTCTGGGTAGTGGTGTTCAGCTTGCGATAATCAATACAGACCCTCCATCCAATTGAGGGTCTAGTCACAACTTGTTCACCTTGGTCATTAAATTCCACAGTAGAGCCTGCCTTCTTTGGCACCTGTTGCGACGCTTTGTCAGGCTTATAAGTCAGTCACGTTGTAGTATAGGTGACCAAGCATTGACAACAAATAAGAATTTATTACTCGAAAACCTAAGTATCCGAGGTCGAACATAGGGAGCAAATGGAATTTATTCACTAATCTCAATAATGTAATTGAACACTTAGAGTTAATCAAAACTTAATTCAGAATATAAATGCAAGAATTTAAGAGTCAATTGGAACAAAAATAGAGAAATTGGGCGTCTGATTCCATGATCAGAAGTCTTAAAAAGATATTTCTATTTAAGCTTTTATTTCCTTCTCCTTCTTAAGTCTTCTCTTGTCTACTGTCTTTCATCTTCTTCCTTTCTTATTTGTCTTGTGCTTTTGCCTTTCTCCTTTTTCTTCCTCTGCTTGTCTTTTTCTTCAGTTGTCCTTCTTAGCTTTGGCTTTCTTCCTTCGCTTTGGCACAGTGCCTTTCTCCTTTTTCTTCCTTTGTGAGTCTTCTTCTTTCTTTCTTTCTTCTTCCTTCTTCAGCCTTAGCTCTCCTCTGACTTCCTCTTCTATTTGGCTTTGCCTCTCCTTCTGCCTTGTCTTTCCTTCTTCTCTTCTGACTTCTCTTATGTGCGGCTAAGTGTCAGCTTCACCTTGCCTTAGCTTCAGCTGCGCCTTCCTCTTCCTTCTTCTTTCCTGCACACACTAAAGAGCAAAACCTACCCCTACCCACCCCCGCGTCTCTCTCTCTCTATTTCTCTCTTTGGTACGCTCTCCCAAAGCCAGGTAATCGGGTCGGGTGCGCGCCCAAGTCCAGGTGCACCAGTGTGGGTGTGGTGCGCAAGGAGTCCTAGGTTTAGGTTAACGGGTCGGGGTGCCAGGTCCATGGGGGAGTGTCATGGACGAGGCATGAAGAGTGAGGGTGAGGGACCTCACCCCTAGGTGACTTGAGGCAAACGGCATGAAACACAAATTCAATTTATCCTACGTGCCGCGCTCTTGCATTCACGAGGTGGGACATTCACAAGGTGGAACTAAATGTCCCACCCACTTCTGCGCTCGCGCCTGTAGGATGATGTCTTCACGCAATTGATGCAGCTGGAGGGCTCGCATCTACGTCTCTCAGGCTGGATTCACTCACACACTCAACCCACATAGGCTGGGATCTTGAAACCTAGAGCGCGTGGCCTGCAACTGGAAAGCAAGCAAGCTTGTATGCTTGTTAATGGCAGACGAGGGCTCAACCCTGCATGACACAAAAGTAGCCTTGCTGCTCTATCAGACAACAGGAGAACCTTCACCGTATCATGGCGAAGGTGAGGCAGGGGTTGGCGTGGCTCAAACCGGCCTAGGCGTGAGCGCCTAGGTCAAACTGTGACCGTGTGAGTGGGTTTGTTCAATGGAAGCGTGGAGTGCGTGTGGCGGTCTGTGAGTGGGTGGATAGTGTTTAGTGGTCGATGGCGAAGGTGGTGAGGTTGGTGGCGAGACGTGTGGAGGTGTGGAGTGATGGGTGCGTCTCGCCGGATGTCCGCCGGAGATGGAGAAGATGGCGGTGGACAGTGGCAGTCGAGGGATGCTTTGTGAAATAGGAGGGGAATTGAAGAGGGGATAGAGAGGAGTAAGTCTGACCTAATTAAGTGGAAAAAGGGGGAGAGGTGGTGGCTGGCTGTACCTGCTGTCTTCGGATAAGACAGTGTCCAGTGTAGGGAGAGCGGCGGTGACGAAGGGGCTAGAGGTGATCGCACGGGTGTAGCGCGATGCGAAGGAAGATGGTGAGGATAGCTCTGCCACTATTATTGTGGCAGAGCGAAGAGAAATAGGAGGGAGGCTCGCCGAAGCTCGCTGGACTACTTGACCGGAGGAGAAGAAGATGAAATTGGGGTGGATCTATGGCCAAGTCAAGCTGAAAAGATGCGGCTGGAGGTGGTGGTGCTTTTATAGTCGCTGGCAGGGACTCTTATGCTTGGAAGACAAGCTTCCAAGCACAAGAGACCTCGCTGGAGATGGAAACTATTGAAGACCCAAATCTCTTGTGCGCTCGCACGAGAGATTGGGTGCGAATCAGAGATTAGGGCCACGCTCAGATGGAAGGGAATTCCTCAGAGAATCTCCCTTCCAAATCTGGGAGGAGATCTCTGAGTAATCAGAGTACTCCCCCTCCATTCCTCACCGAAGTAGGATTTCTCCCCATTAATGGTGAAGGGACCTGTTTGTAAGAGTGGAGAGGAAGTTAAGGGGGTCTATGCAATGATTTTCAAAAGATAGGGGCTAAAATGTAATTGGGTGAACTATTTTGCAAAGTAGGTCACGATAACCTCCCCTTAGGTCCAAATTTTGGTAAAAACATAATTTGGACATAAGGAATCCAATGGTAAAGTTTGATTTCATGTTTGGCCACGTTTGACTGGATATTTTGCATAAAAACCCAAATTCAATCAATTTATGAGGTAGGACCCCAATCTAGGTCAAAACAGGTTCCAAAGGCCAATTGGAAGGTTCTAAACCCTTGGGGATATTTTTCCATGAATTTTAAAGGGTTTACTTGATTTTTATCTTGACCAGAACCTTTTTGAATTGAGCAGGTCTGTTTTAGGGTTACAGAATGTCATTTAATTCTTAGATTGCATAATAACCCATTTCTGATTGAACCAACCCACTTTTTATCTTATTCAGACCATTTGAACTATGTTTTGCCTTTGAGAAATTATATTTATGTTTTATAATGGTGAAATTACAGTTTTAACCTTTATTTCATGTTTTCTTCTCCAAACACTTATTCCTTGAATTAAGCCCTTCTCTAGGTTATGTAGGAGCTCTTATTCTCTTTCTTAGGTCAAAATGAGATAGTTAGGGCTCATGATGAGGCTCTCATCAACACCACATGAATAGGACTTACCCATTTACTATCTGCAATGGGATAAATGATCCCAGTGTCCAACCACTTCAGGATTTCCTTTTTAACCACCTCCCTCATATTAGGGTTCAGACGTCTCTGCATGTCCCTAAATGGCTTGATGGAATCATTAGTATAAATGTGGTGCATGCAGAGTGTAGAGTCTATAACCTTAATGTCAGCAATGCTCCAAGCAATAGCTTCCTTGTGCCTAGATAAGCATTCAATCAGGGCTCCCTCCTGTGCCTCAAATAGCACAGCCGAAATGATAATGGGGAGGATATCATTAGCACCTAGGAAGACGTACTTGAAAGTGTCAGGGAGGGGTTTCAACTCAAGGTCGGGGGCTTGTATGGTTGAGGGTTTCATAATAGATGTCCCTATCTCAGGTAGCTGATCTACCTTGGGTAGAGATGATGGGGAAAGAGACTCAATGAAACACCCAGCAACTCCTCAAGTTCTAGTATATCCCCTTCACATTCCTCCAAGAGATGGGAATGCTCATTTAGCATGACATGCTGAAATGGGTCATCACATAACATTGCAGGGTTTGTCTCTTCAATCAGGTCATCTATCACCTCAACTTGACAACAACCCTCAAGCTCGGCTTGTTTGTAAGCATCAAACACATTAAGCCAGATTTTCCTATTCCCAAAGCCCATTTTCAATGCCCCAGTATTGCAATTGATTGAAGCATGCAAAGTTGCAAGGAAGGGGCAGCCCAAAATGATGGAGGGTTTGGTTGGCTTGTTGGTAGGGTCAGTGTCCAAAACTAAGAAATCAACGAGGAAGAAGAAATCCTCCACTCTTATGACGACATCTTCCAAAATTCCCCGCAGTGTTTTAAGTGATCGATCAACAACTTGGAGGATTACCAGGCTAGGCTTTAGATTGCCTCCCCCAAGTTGTTCATACACGTAGCTCGGAAGGATGTCCACCCTCGCACCCAGATCAAGTAGAGCCTCATCAATCTGTAAGTCACCAATAACCACTGAGATGTACGGGGCTCCTAGGTCCTTAAGTTTCAGGGGTGTGCCATGTTGAACAATTGAGCTAATAAAATCAGGCAAGACAACTTTTGATTGGACCTGTTTCTTAGATTGCCACTTTTTCGTGCACAGGTCCTTTAAGAAGCAGGCATAAGACGAAATCTGCCTGATAGCTTCAAGCAAAGGTAGGTTAATTTACACTTGCTTGAAAGTTTCCATGATCTCATTCGTCTTATCTTTGGCTCTAGATGAGCCAACAGAAGTCTGCCTAGAAGTGGATAAGCGCTCTGGCAAGGGCACTCTCAATCTCTGGGTGGAAGGGTTGTCATGTCAAGGGGTGGAACGAGGGCAACTTCTTCCGGTGAGGTGATTTCAAGCGAAGGAGATTTGGGCGAGTCTTCTCCGGTGGGGGTGAAAGTTAGGGTGGATGGTTTATCAAAGGGTGAGACTATAGGAGCATTGGGTTTGGAAATTTCTTTCCCACTCCTCAGAATAGTCACCACCTGAGCATGCTCCCTAAAGACAATCCCATTTCCTTTAGCATTCTCCTCAGCAGCACTAGGAAGCTTCCCAGTTTCCCTCTGTCTAATGGCCTCAACAAGGTGTCCTATCTGCAATTTCATCTCATGTACAGCCTTGTCATGAGATTGGATGATGGCACTTTGACTTTCTTGCATAGTTCTCAACATTGCCTTCAATTCATCCATCTCAGAGGCCTTAGGTTGGGCAAAGGTCTAAGGTTGGTTCATTTGATGGTTTTGAAAGGATTGTTGTTTATAATTCCCTGAATTTGAGACATTTCCTTGTCTCCATGAAAAGTTTGGGTGGTTCCTCCATCCCTCATTATAAGTGTTGGAAAAAGGGTCATTACGAGGTCTAGGACGGAACCCTTGAGCGACATTCAGATCCACCTGTACAAGCTCAGGGAATTGCGAGGCCAAGTGGCAATCCACAGTGGCATGTGTATTGTCATGGCAAATGGAGCATTTAGAAGCTTGGGATGTAGAGGTGTTAAATACGAATTGGCCTGGGCTTGACATAAGCCTTTCTATGTTTTGATTCAATAATTGAATCTAATAGGCTAAATTCTAGGTGTCCCTTACCTCATTCGCCTCCAACTTTCTTTTCATGAGAGTGGGTTTTCTATCCATGTAGGCAGCATTCAAGTGAATAGAATTCTCACTCAAAGTATCAAAAAGGTTCCAAGCTTCATCTTCAGTCTTAGATAGAAAGGTTCCTGCACAGGCACTTGATGGTCGACTTTTCGCTTAGCGTTATAGTATTTAAGTGGTGGAAAAATCGACTAATCAAAAATAATGAAAATAACCACTCGCAGAAGAGCAGGTCGTGTCCACGGGAGGTAATTGATAAATGCCAGTTTATCGTCATTCTTACGCATTAAAACAAACCTAGCTCTTAGGATTTTACTCCGCAAACGGGTTTTTGGGCTGCATTTAGGCATAAAATAGGTTAGGCATGCATTGCATCTTTTATTTGTCCTTTTAATATGTTTTTATGAGTGTTAGGGATGTACAGATATGCATATCCTTAAAACCCTAGCACTCAAGAAGGCAAATGGTGAAGGAGAAGCCCAGACGAGTTGGAACTCAGCTCGATCCAGCTCACCACAGCTGGAACCTAGCTCACTTGAACTAGGGTTAGCTCATCCCAGCTCCATTCAGCTAATCTCAGCTGAATGGTAGCTCAAGAGAGTTCATCTTAGCTCACCCTAGCTCAAGTCAGCTCAAATCCAGCTCAACTTAGCTGAGTCTAGCTCATCTCAGCTCCCACTAGTTCACAGGGAGCTCTAGCTAGCTCAACTGAGTTGACAGGAGTTCACCCCAGCTCAGATCCAGCTACATCCAGCTCCACTCAACTCCAGCCAGCTGAAGAAGAATTCATCCCAGCTCAGGAAGCTCAAGTCCAGCTCCCGGGGACTTAGCTTAGCTCAGCTCAATTGAGCTAAGCTACCTTAGCTGCCTCAACCAACTTGATTCTCCCCGGGAGCATCAGACCCAGCTCACCTCAGCTCATTTTGGTAGAAGCTAGCTTACCTTAGATCAGCTTAGTAGCTAGCAAAGAACTAGCAAGCTAAGCCAGTCAGAATAGCTCCATGCCAGCCTCTTCAGCAGCAGCCAGCTCCAATTTCAGCTCCAGACTTCTCCTCCTCAGTTCCTCCCTCCAAACTCTAGCTCCAACACCTTCTCCTCTACTCCTCCATTAGCTAAGCTAGCTTATCTTAGCTTAGCTATGCTCCAACTTCCTTGGCTTGTACCACCCCAAAAACCCACCTAACAACTCCACCCAACTAGCTCCACCTAAGCTCCACATAAGCTAATCTACTTGGCACCAACCTAACCTACCCACCACCTCCAAAAGACACCTAAAAGTGGTGCCAAAAACTACCCTAACCACCCCCTTAATGGCGCCACTTTTCCCTCCAAAATCCCCCCTCATCTCCACCACACAATTTCCCTTGAATTCAACTCCACCATCCACCTAACCCCCCTTCTAGAAGACCCCATGTTGGCGCCAACATGGTGGTGTCTCTCCACCACCAAAAGACACCAACACCACCATAACTACCCCCTTTAACACCCCTTGGGTTGGCGCCAACTCTCCTTAGCCATAGGATCACCAACCACCTCCATTCTTCCATCCTAGCCCTCCATTTCAAGGGGCACCTTAACCCCCCATCCTACCCTATAAAAAGACCACTACCCACCACCACTCAAGTCATCCTTGGCTAGCAATTTCACTCTCATATTCCACCACGAAGCCCACGTCCAAGAGAGAAGAAGAAGAAGAAGATTAAGGGGATATTCTGTCCCCTTGGTGCCTTCCCCTCTTCCCTTCTCTCTTGGGTCACGCCAGCCAAAGGAGAAGCCAGGCAAGGAAGATCTTGGAGGAGATCTTGAAGGTGGTCACTCCACCTTGGAGGAGTTTTTGAGGGTGGTGCACGCCCACCCCTTGGAGAGAGCATTAAAGGTGGTAGCTTCCACCTTGGAGGAGCTCTCAAGGAAGGAGAAGGAGGCCCTCTTTTCAAGCCAAGGAGCAGCTAGGCTTGGAGCAAGAAGATGCCCTTCTTCACCATGTTGCAAGAGGATTTGTGTTTCTTTTCTTAGATTTGTTTAATTCTAGTAGAAGCATTCCTCTACTTGTCCTTGAAAAGAACACTCATTCTACTCAATCAAATTGCCTTCTTTTAGCTTTTTATTGCAGTTGTTTTTAGTTCTAGCACTTGTTTCACCTCTTCTTCCTAATTACCCTAGGCCTCCACTTGCCTAGAGTGAGCTTAGGAAGAAGATATTTCTATCTCTTAAATTTTAGTTAATCATTTGTAGGTGTTAGTTCTTTTCGTTACAATTCACAGTTTGCCCTCGTCTTTTCAAAATACAAAAAAAAATTACATATTGAAAAATATCAAAAAGAAAGTTCAGATCTATCTGTAAGCAAGAGGATTAATTTTGTAATTTTTGCCTCCTTAGACGACCTAGATACTCCCCTATCTAGGATATAAATTTAAAAGCGAAAGCGGATTCGCGTGTTACAACGACGTTAAAAACCCGCTTTTACAAATCACGCGTATTTCGCTATCAGTAATAATGCAATCAATACTTAATTATTTAATGTTATTTCGGATTGTGCAAAATCCCTTTTCAAATCAGACTTAAAATGTGAAGGAAAGTAGATTTGCAATAACCTAAAAAGTTAAGAGTATAAGTGCAGTTTTCCCTCACAGAAATCCTCAATAAATTTCGAATGAATTCATGCAGTTTTCATGTGATCTGTACTAAAGACAATTAGTACTTAAATTAAGTCCAAAATCAACCTTTAAACTAGCCACTATCAATACCATGCAATTATAAATAACTAGGAGTGTCTGAATGCAATTCTGCCACAATATAATAATAATAATAATCAAATTGGTGGCAATGGCATTGAATGTAATTTTTAATTAAGATAAAAGCAGAGCTTTCTTCCTCTCTCCTCCTCGCGAGAGAAAGAGAACCGCGGGGGTCGATGCAGGGCTCAAGAGGATGGCGAGGTCGAGAGCTTTCCGACAGAGGTGGCCGGCGGCAGTGGCCGGAGCTCCGGCCTGTGGAGAAAGAGGGCGTAGCTGCTGTTGCGGCTATTCGAGCAGGTGTGTGCGTGCACTGGTGCGTGGGCAGAGAGAGCCTGCAGGCTGCGAATGCAGGGAGGAGTGGCACGACGTGGATGCAGCAAGGAGGTGCACGCTTGCAGATGGGCGGCGGTCTGCAGGAAGGTGGAGTGGCGGGGCGTGCTGGTGCGCGCGCTGGAAGATGGCGAGCGGGTAGGGTTGAGGCACGCTAGAGGAGAGGCGCGAGCTTGTGCGTGAGTGCCTGCTGTGGCGTGGGGCTGCAAGGATGCATGTGCGCGCGGTTGGAGATCTGCTTGCAGCAAGAGGCGCTGGTGATGGCGCCTGCTGTGGCTTGGTGGCTTGGTGGATGCAGCAAGGAAGCGCAGCAAGGGAGAGGCACGCTGGCTGGGTTGCTGCGCCTACTGTGGCTAGAGATGGCACACAGTTGCCTGCAGCGCGCAAGGAGGATGCGCCGGCAGAGGCTTGCGGGCGCAGTGATGGTGCTGCGCCTAAAGTTGTAGGTGCGCTGCAGTGGGCGCTTGGCAGGTGCGACGTTGGGTGCAGGCAGGTGATGGGCGCACGGGTGCTACTGCTTGAGGTAGAGAAGGAGCGGCACAGTGCTCGCCCTCTCCACAGTGGAGAAGAGAGAGCTGTTCCCCGCAAGGGGGGAAGATGATCTTCCTCTCTCCTCGCCTCCACTCTTTAACTCCTCCCTTTGCGCGTGCGAGAGTTAAGGGATTTTCAAATCCCTTAACTATTTTTGGCATCGTTTGTTGAGGGAAGGTGGCGGAAGCTTAACCCAATCTGCGGAAGGAGTTGCTGTTGTTATTTGGGGAAATTTATCCCACACCCTTGTTCTTTCTGCATATTATTACCTGCACATAAACAGAACATAATCATTACACATTAAGTCATGGAATGTCATAGAATTAAATCATGATGTATACAATTATTCTATAACTTAGTGTAGTTATTAACAAACCTAAAATGTTAAGAGAGAATTACTTAGGCTTAATATTAGTCCATTAAAATGGACTCATCAGCACCATCCACAGTTTGCCTATGCGAATCATTAAGTCTGATGTAGAACCTTTCAACCAGTTGCTACTTAGGCACCTGGTGATGTGGGCAAAGTCTCAACAGGTCATTAAAGCATTCCCACGCATCATGGAAAGCTTCCCCATCCTTTTGAACAAAACTCATAATTTCCCTCCTAAAGTGATTTGTTTTGCTCATGGGGAAGTACTTCAAAAACTCCTTTTTCAGGGCATCCTAAGTGTTAATATCATCAAGGGTATGATACCAATACTTGGCTTTGTCCTTGAGGGAGAAAGGAAAGAGGATCCGCATTTGAACGTCATTAATAATGCCCTGCAGCTTCACCATGGAACAGACCTCGGTGAATTCCTCTATATGCTTGTAAGGGTCTTCCCTAGCAGTAGCAAAGATATGGTACTACTTTTGATCTCATAAGGATTGTCCCCTCTAAGTCTACATAGTACAGGGCCAGCTTGATTGGTTGGAATGAAATATTTCTTAAGGCTCCTTTGACCAGCCATTTCTTCCCTTAGAAGGTTTCTTCTTAAGATTCTTTCAGGTTCAGGATCAAACACAAGTTGCCTCCTAAAAGATCGCCTACCACGCATGCACTACAAACACAATTCAAAAGAACTTGTTCGGTCTTTACAAATTTAGGCTTTTGACTTTAGTTCAAATTGTAGGTGACAAAGCAAGTTGCCCAATCAATTACGCGCCTATTGTCGACCTTCGAAATGCCTAAAAAGACCTAGTTGGAGCTTAGGTGTTCTTCCCTAAATCTCAAATGGTAGAGCAACTCCAAAGACGGAAGATCGAGGGATGCAAGTAGGCCTAAGCCTTCCTTTGAAGCTGTGCTTTCGCAGTGCTTCTTAACTACCCCCAAAAATCTATGACAGGGTATCCCCCTCTTTGGATTTAGAAAACCTTTGATCTCAAGTTCCGAACACTTCATAATACAATGGTAGGAGGGCTCTTGTCCTGGTAGTTCCAAGACCTAGGAGTGCCTAAATGTGTGCCATGGTGCAAGAGACATAAGTGTGCATACACCGCAAAAGATTTTGAATTTTGAAGCGCACTCCAAGTTTGAAAACCAAGTCCTTGATTTTTAAATGTCCATCCTTTAATTAGTCCTTTTTCAAAAGTTAAATGTGACCACTTTATTAGATCACTTCAAGATAGATTATGTGGTCTAAAATTTAATCCAAATGCATTTGCATGACAGGTAGAAATGCAAAGTTAGAAGTGCATACCTGATTCCAGCATTCTTCATGCAATATGCAAGACAAGAAGTTAGATCTAAATGCTGCTCATTCAATCTTAAATGATTCAACCTGAGGGCAGGTAGCTCGTGTTTTTTTTTTTAGGTACTTATGCACAAGCAAAGAAAATGATAAACAACCACAAAATGAAATAAAATGAAAACCTAGATCTAAAGAAAATTGAACAGACTCCCAAAAATTAGCCCCAATTACTACAAGGGAAAGAAAACAAGAATGAAACTTGTGACAAAGGAGAATCTCCTATGGAAGCAGGATTCAGGTCTCCTGCATCTTCCCCGTGTGTAGGCGTCGCTCAATGTCGACGTCGTCTCCCAGATGCACCTGTCACCTCCATAGATTCCTCGCACAGAAAAGATAATAAATGGTTAGATCACTGTGCAATGATAAATAATCAGAAATAAAAATCAGGTGAAATTATTGCGTCTGTTGCCTCCCCGACAATGGCACCATTTGAGAAGTCAGTTTTCGCTTTCGAATAATATGATTAAGATGATTTGTCGTTTTAGTATCAAAGTGGTGGAAAACCGCTTAACAAAATAATTAAAATAAAAATTAAACCACTCACAGAAGAGTGGATCGTGTCCACAAGGAGACAATGATGCAATAAATTCATGAATATTTTTCTCTTGTATTCGTTCAATCGAGTGCAAAATCCATAGTCAAATCTGACATGAAATGCAACAAAAAGAAGACACACAATAACTTGAGAATGTAAGGTTATATGTGTTAAGACTCATGCTGTTAGAGCCTTTTAAGACATCTGGACTGTGGGTCAAACGTCTGGTCAGACGACTGGACACATTCCCAGATGTCCGGAAATCAAATTTTTTTAGTACGAGCTCGTGTCTGCGCGCAGACAGTACCCCTTGTTTTTCCCCCTTCTCTCTCTCCCCGCCTCCAACAAAATGCTAACCCACCAATCTATAAAACCCCCTCCTCCTCTCTCATTTCTCCTCACTTCTCAGCCACAAACCCCTCCTCCACTTCTTCCCCACTCCAGCGAGAGAGGCAACGCAAGCGAGAGAGCGCGCGAGTGAGAGAGGCAGCACGAGCGAGAGAGCGTGCGAGCGAGAGAGCATGCGAGCAGCGTCGAGGAAAAGAGCAAGCTCGTGAGCTCACGTGGGAGCTCACCAGTGAGCGCACGGCCAGAGCGGCGCGTGCGCAAGGAGGAGGAGTGCGTCGGGGAGGTCCTCCCCGACACTGCTGCAGCTGGAGTAGCAGGCGAGGAGGGGCGTGGGAGAGCGGAAGCAGGTTCTAGTTCTGGGTTTTTCCCAGAATCAGACGTCTGGAGTGACATCCAGACGATGATTCGGATGTCTGGAGGTGGTCCCAGACGTCTGAGGAGAGGGCTTCGCGATGGTACGCCTTCTTTGCAGATACAGCCATGCAGGCCGCTCTGCCGAGATCCTGTTGCATGCCTTTTTGAGGAGATTTGGTGGATTTCATGCAAGATTCACTTCGGGAAGGCGCGGGACATGCCCTCCCATGCTTTTCAGACGTCTAGGCGACATACCAGACGGCGGGAAGTGCTTCCAGATGTCTGGAGAGGTGGTCGAACGTCTGGAGCTGGGTCTAGACGGTCCAGAAGAGTTCTTGGACATCTGAGGATTGGCGCAGAGACTGAGATATGATACTGGATACTTTTAAGACATTTAGAAGTTGTTCCAGACGTCTGATTTTGAGTCAGTAACCCTGTTTTGACCTGTTTAGGGTCCGTTTGAGGTCCGTTTACACAAATAAGATACCGATGTGTTCCTTGTGAGTTCCTTTACTCGTTAGAAGACTTTCTATATTATTCTGAATATTCCCTTGTGATTGATCCTTGTGATAGGGCTTCATTCCGTTGCGGGTTCGGGATTTACTGAGGCACGTGAGCCTGCCGTTCAAACCCCCACTACTCCTGGGTATACTGGTAGAGTGGCTTCCCCTTAATTTAATTAAAACCTAAATGCATGTGTGGAATGAATGATTAGAAATTAGGTTATGGCATGAATTCTAGGGCGAGAAACACTTGAAATGTCTATAATGGATGATTGAATTGCAGTCTTGAATGAGTAGATAGAATAATAACAATTGCCTGTAAATAAATAACAGCTGCCTGTGAAATGTAAAGTACTTGTGCTAGCAAACTGTTGCATGTAAATTCCTGTTGTATACATTAAATGATATAATACGAGCTGCATGTATATAAATTGAGGATGGCAACGTGAATGATGGAAATACGAGCTACCTGTGTATAACCTGTGTACGTAAATGTGAACGATAGAAATACAAGTTGCATATGTATAACTTGAGAATGGAAATAGAAATGATGAAACCCGGTATGGCATGGCCTGAGGAATATGAGCATGAACCCCACATGGAAATAGTAGTTGAGCTACTGGAAATATATGGAATGGATATGGAAATGTGACGGGAAATGTGCTACCTCTTGAGTACGTGGTACCAAAAGGAGCGTGTTCTCGCGTTTTTGTGTGGGTTTAAAGTGTATCACGTTGTAGTATAACCGACAAAACGTTTAAACAAATATAAAGAATTTTTTTACTCGAAAAACTAGAGTATCCGAGGTCGAACACGGGGAGCAATCTCAGTACTTTTTAAAACTAAAGAATACAACTGTTAAGTGAAAATGAGTGATTCAAAGAGAGAATTAAAAAAAAAGATTTGTAAAAGGAAATAGAATTGGACGTCTGATTTCTGTATCAGACGTCTTAAATGTAATCCCCTTTCTCTCTTCTTCTCCTTTCTGCTTCTTTCTCTTTCTGCCTTTGCTTCTTGTCTCTTATTTCTTCTCCTGCCTTACCTTCCTTCTTTCTTCTTCTTTTGATCTTTGCAGAGTCTTCACTTGGCCTCTCTTCGTTCTTCTCTTTTGCCTTGCCTTCCTTCTTTCTGCTCTTTGGTTCTCTACGAAAGCTTCTCCTTTTTCTGCTACACAGCCTCTTCTTCTTTCTTCTCTTCCTTTTCTGCAGCTGCTAAGTGTTCGCTTCTTCCTTTGCTTCTTCTTTCCTGCGCACACCACGGCCAAAGCAAAACCTACCCCCGTCCCTCTACCCAAACGTCTCTCTCTCTCTGCAATTCGCTCAAGGATGCTCTACAAGAGCTACACAGGTAATCGGGTCAGCTTCGCACCTGGGACCAGGCGCACTGGCAGGTAGTGATGCGCGAGGAGTGCTCAAGGTTAGGGTCGGGTCGGATCCCGCCAGATCCGCGAGGTCGAGCTGCGGACGAGGCGGGTGTGAGGGCAGGTGAGGGACCTCACCCCTGTGCTTACGGAGGCAGTAAGCTTAAAACACAAAAATAATTTATATTATACCTGTGTTTCGCGAGTCCACGATGTGGGACTATCTGATCAGCCCCAATTTCACGCATGCCCGCAGAGCTTCCGTCGTGCAATTGCCCCAGCTGCTGGCCACGCAGTGCGACTTGCTGGCCTCACTCGCTTCGCGACACCCACGTGAGTCTACTGCACCTGCAGCCTGGGATCCCTGGTGCCTGAAGCTGCTACGAGCACCTTGACCGGTCGATCTTTCGCTTTTAAGTCGTTTGTAGTTTAATGTGGTGGAAAAATCGACTAATCAATTTTTAATAAGAAATAACCACTCGCAGAGGAGCGGGTCGTATCCACGGGGAGGCAATAGCGTATTAAAATTCGCGCCACTTAAAAATGTTTGTTCGGAGTCAATTTGGACAAGAACCAAGCCAAGATTGCCTTTAGATTAAGGTTTAAGCAAGAAACAATGCTGAAATGGAAATTATGAGAAACTACAGGATATTTTCCGCAATGTAGAGTGAATAGAATATGATTAAAATGTGGCAATGGCAGAAAATGTAAATTTTAATTAACGTTTTACTGTAGCAAAACAGGGGAATTTTTCCCCGTTGTCTTGCGCGACGAGGAGCCGATGGTCGAGCGCGGGAAGCTCGGAGGAGGTCCCTTGGATCAAGGGCTTCGAATCGGTGGTGGCGGCGAGTCGTGCGGCGGTCGGAGGTGGCCGGACGATCTCCGGCGGAGGTGCTACAGCCGGCAGCTTGCGTAGCCTGTTGGTGTGAAGTCCGCCGCCTGCTGCTGCTGCGGGGGTGGCTGCTGCGGCTGGCGTGTGCGGCTGGCGTGCGCGGTGGTCGGTTGGGCGGTCTGCAGGCGGTTGTGCGTGGGCGCGCGGAGGGTCTGCAGGAGGGCGCGCGGTTGTGCGTGGGCGGTGGTCGGCAGGAGGGCGCTGGCGCGGTTGTGCGTGGGCGGTGGTCTGCAGGAGGGCGCTTGCACGGTGGTCTGCAGGCGGTTGGCGTGTGCGGTGGAAGCTGGCGTGGGCGGAGGGTCTGCAGGAGGGCGGTTGCTGGCGGTTCTGCAGGTGCAGTGGTGAACGGCGTGGACTGCAGGCGCTGTTGGAGGGTGCAGGCGCGTGGGCGAAGGACTCTGCAGTCGCGAGTGAATGGCGCTTGCAAGCGGCAGGTGCGGGAGGAGGCGTGCTCGGTTGTGCTGATCTGCAGGCGTGCGTAGGTCTGCAGCCGGTGAGCGGTGGAGGGCGCAGGCGTGGGTGCGCTGAAGGTTCTGCAGGCTGTTGAGCGGAGGCGTGGCTGTTGGAGAGTTGAGGCGCGTTTGAGCTGAAGGTTGACAGACGTGGGTGCGCTGAAGGTTCTGCAGGTGCGGGAAGGGGTCTGCAGGCGACTTCAGGCGTGTGCGGTGAAGTGAGCGGGTAACTTCAGACGTCTGGGAAATTTACCAGACGTCTTAAGTTACTGAGAGGGTGGCTGATCAGTAGCTCGGTGGTGGTGGTCTGCGACGACGGCGAGGGAGTTGCACGCTAAGGTGCTTACGGTAATGCAGGCGAGCTCCGGATGGCGGTGTGGCCTGTCACACCACACACCCACGGTGGTGGAGACTCGCCGCCATGGTAGAGGCCGGCAGTGTGGAGTGGAAGAGAGAGGTTCTCTCTGCACAGTGGTGGGTCGGTGGCGGAGGCCTCCTGAGCTCGGCTGCCTCCGTGCTCCTTTTGTAGTGTCTTGAACAATTTTGAAATCAGCCGCCGACCAGATCCACCACATCCGCTCCCCCTTGAATGGCTTCATCACTGCAGCAGCCGGGCGTTGGAGCGGCAGCCAGCCGTTCTGAAAGAAGACGAATAAAGAAAATATTATTAAAATATTAGGGTTATTTATGTATGGACCCTCAACTTCTATGTTAATAAAAATAATATACCTAATTGGTTATCTAATTAGATGAATGCTATTCTAAGCTAATTCTAAATGCACTTAAGATATGAATGCAATGTATGGATTATGTAATTAGATTAAAACTATGAATTGATCTATTTACATCCTAATTTATACTAAATAAATGTTAGAATTAATCTAATGTATAGGCACTTAAATACTTAAATAGCCCACAACTATGGGCTAATCAAATACCCCCATGCCTAGTTTTTGCTAGTCCCTAGCAAAATTAAGCGAAACCTAGCACTCTAAGTAGACTAGTCAACTCACTTAGTCTTCCTTCAGAAGCATATTAAGTTCAGGTTCTAAACCCAAGGTTCCTAAGTAGTTGCTAAGTTACAGACTAGGTCGGCTAAAGATGAGTTGCAAGCACAAGTTTCCCTGATTTCTGACTCTACCCTAAAGTTTATTAATCCCTGAGATTAAAGCATCCGTGCTTGTGCATTGGTCCGAGTTATTTGAGTTAAAGGAAAATTTTTTTTATATATACACCCTTTTTTTTTTTTTTTTATTCTTCTAAGTCTAACCTCAGATCAGCTATCAACACGGTCTGTGTCGAATTCATTGTCCCCATTACCATACCTCGAAGGGTGCCTGGCTTTCGATGCTTCGAGATAGCACCGCCCATAACGACCCCAAGAACTCCTGGCAATCGACACTTCGGGATAGTATCGCCCATGGATTTCTTAAGCGAATTCAGGCCTATGGCAATCGGCACTTCGAGATAGAGCCGCCCATGGTACCTGAACCGCGCAATGCGCTTACATGCCCCCAGTAGGATGGATATCCTAAGAGACAAGCGCCGAGGAGGTAATATGTTATCATCGCATCCTCAAGGTGAGTATATACTCGACCTCTCCTGCGACGGGAACTCTTCCAATCAAAATGTGTTTTCAAGCCTCTCTTAAGCCAAAACTAAGAGAACCAAATCTCTTTTCAGAAATTAAGTTAATTACCAGACCAAGTGTGAAAAATTTGGATGCTTGGGTTACAAGGACCCGTAAACCAAAAGGTAGAATAAGACTCCAGGTACTACCCCACCTTTTAACTCAAACCCTAGCTTCCCTTCCTCAACCTCTTGAAGAATGGTCCGCAACTTAACTCCTACTTAAGTTTTTAAGTCCACAAAGGACCCTAAAGGTCTAAAGCTAGTAGCTTATTTAGCTTCTAAAGTTTGACCCTAGAATTAATTTAGTCTACGCTAGAATTCTGATTTGCTTAAGAATGCAGGACTTAGCCAGTTAAGCTCAAAACTTTTTTTTTTTTTTTTATATGTACAAATGTATGCAATTATGCTATGTATATCCCCAAGTACAGCCCCCCATGCCTAAAATCTGCAATTTCCTCATTGCATAGAAGGATATTACCTGGGTCAAAGCTGGGCTGAATAGCCGAAGAACCTGCAAATCAGGTTCAAGAATTGCAGAAATAGGCCCTAAAAATGAGCAAAGCAAAGTTGGCCTAGAAAATAGGTAACCTAGGATGTTGGCGAGCTGATGATGAATCCCGATAGCAAATGCTCGCCCAACTAAAATGGGAATGAAATCTTCCCAGGTCACCAGAAGAGGTTCTAAAGGATAAACAGTTAAAATAACCTCCAAAGGGGTAGGGGTAGGATGACAAGGATCCTCCAAAAAGAATGGGGAAGGAATGGTATAGAGATAAACCCCCAGGGTAATGGACTGACTAAAGAAATCATCAATCCATACCCGATACTCCATTACAGAAAATATTGGTCTGTTAAGCCCCCTAGTTAGAACAAAAATGAGCAATTCTCTAAGGCAAGGATCGTCTAGGGTGTCCAAGTTACGAGGTTGTGGGATGGCCATAAGATCTAGGTTGGGTTTAATCAGCTTGGTGTCCATCCCAAACACTCTTTCTAAATCCTCAATTTCATCCCTAGCATTCCTTGCACCATCACGTGGATCTTCCTGCTCTTCATCAGGAATCACAATTTCGCTTTCAGATATAAGCGAATCAAAGGGTGACTTCGAAGTGAATGAAGGCAGGTTGGAAGCAACAGATCTAGGGATTATCCTATCAATGTCATCCCCAGGTTTTTGTTCTTTACTCAAATCTTCCCCGGAGTCTATATGTGAATCCACATAAATCTTAGAAATTGCTTCCAAATTTTCCATCATTTTATCATGAGGAGAAATATCATCAATGGGTGTGCCAAGGAAACCTAATTTGGTCAAATTTGTGACATCCTCAGGGGCTAACTCTTCAAATAATACATAATCACCCTTAGTGTCACTCCAAATCTTGAATGTAGGTTCCTCATATAATTCATCTTCCTCCTCATCACACAATTCATCATGTACCCGAGGTCTAGAATCATTTAATATCTCAGCAGATCCCCTAGGGTGCTCTATCTGAGGTAAATTATTTACATTGGTTACATCAGACTCCTCAGATAGGTCAATTTCTTTAGGGTTAGGTTCCCTAAGGGTGGGTTTGAGTTCCATATCGTGATCAGAAGGGAGGGTAGGATTAACAACTTGACTTTGACCCACTTCATCAAATGTCACGAAAATACTATCATCTGGGTCGAGGTCTTCCAATGGTACCATCATTCCCTTCTTTTGACTCCAATATAATTCAGGTGGATACTCAACCTTATCATCATCTTCCTCGGGTTGCCACCATTCTTCATCCAATGCATAGCTACTTTCATGTGTTTTTTCCTCCCACCTAAAGTGTAGATCTCTCAAGGAAGTGTCATCTAATGGGGAGGTTTCAAAATCGATCCTCGAAAAGTAGCTATTCTCCCCAGAATTTCCCTTCAACTTAAAGTGTAGCTTTCCCACGGGAGATGCATCTATTGTAGAGGGGTGTACGTCATCGTCAATGGGGCAGATTGGGTGGCTAATTTCATCTCTTTCTTGTTGGCCTGCTCTCAAAGATTCTCCTAACAATTCACTCATTTCATTTTGCATTTTCTGTATTTCCATCTTCAAAGAGGAGAGGTCATTTCTATCATAAGAGAAGTCAGGCTCAGGCTTATAGTACCCAGGAGTGTTTGTCCAACCATTATAAGTTTTCAGGGAGGGTGGGTTGGGTATTTCTTTGGTATGTGAGATATTGGGCAAAGCAAATCCCGCTCCTGAGTTCTGCTCACTAATTTGGGGCTTAACTAGGCCAATACTCCTATAATAGGAGTAAAACGGATCCCAATGATTGTCATTATGTCCATCAAGGAATGGACCATCTCGGCGTCTGGGATCGAAGGATGCAGAGTGGGGGTGAGGGTGTGGGCAAGATGTGAAAGGATGAAAATCAATGTGGTCCATTCTAACTCACACTTCAATCAGAATTCCCCAAACAAGACACAATTCAAAAAGGACCTTTTAGGTCTTTCCCAATTTAGGCTTTTGATTTTAAGTCAAATTGTAGGTGACAAAACAAGTTACCCAATCAATTACGCGCCTATTGTCAACCTACGGCTCGCCTAAAAAGACCTAGTTGGAACTTAGGTAATCTTCCCTAAATCTCAAATGGTCAAGTAAATCCAAAGACGGAAGATCGAGGGATGCAAGTAGGCCTAAGCCTTCCTTTGAAGCTGTGCTTTCGCGGTGCTCCTCAACTACCCCCAAAAATCCGTGACAGGATATCCCCCTCTTTGGATTTACAAAACCTTTGATCTCAAGTTCCGAACACTTCAGAATCCAACGAAAGGAGGGCTCTTGTCCTAGTATTTCCAAACCTAAGGAGTGTCTAGAAACGTGCCGTGGTGCAGGTGAAATAAGTGTGCATACACCGTCAAAGATTTTGAACTTTGAATCGCACGCCAAGTTTGAAAATCAAATCCTTGGTTTTTAAAATGTCCTTCCTTTAATTAGTCCTTTTTCTAAAGAAAATATGTGACCACTTGTTAGATTTATTCAGTACAGATTAGGTGGTCTTCGCATTAAATCCCAAATGCAATGCGTGATCAAAAATAAGATGCAAAGTAAGAGAATGCGTACCTTGCCTCCAGCGATCTTTGATGCAAAAATGCACGCAATGCAGAAAAGCAAATCTAGAGGCTACTCATACAGACCTAAATGGTTCGTCCTAGGGCAGGCAGCTTCTAGCAGGCAGCTCTTTTTTTTTCTTTTTCTGTTTTTTTTAGAACTACTTATGCACAAGCAAATAAAAGAAATAATAAAAAAAATAATAATAAACCTAAATCTAAAGAAAAGGGAATAGGCTCCCAAAAATTACCCAACACGGGTCCAAAACAAAATCGGGGAACAAACCCCTCAAAATTTACCCCAGAACAAAGGTTTCAAACTAACTGTAATGAAAAATTAAGTCTTCAGTCTTAATTCTATTCTAATTAAATTAGCGATTAAATACAATGGTGTCCGTCGCGTCCTCGTCCTTCTCCTCCTTTCAAAATTGCTTGTCCACTTCTCGTCTGGCGACGTCAACGGTCGCCTCTCACAGTGGCTGATTCTTGCATAAATTTTCTCGCACAGAAAAGAAAATAATGAATGGTCAAATCTCTGTGCAATTGACAAATAATCAAAATAAAATTAGGCGAAATTATTGCGTCTGTTGCCTCCCCGGCAACGGCGCCATTTGACCGGTCGATCTTTCACTTTTAAGTCGTTTGTAGTTTAATGTGGTGGAAAAATCGACTAATCAATTTTTAATAAGAAATAACCACTCGCAGAGGAGCGGGTCGTATCCACAGGGAGGCAATAGCGTATTAAAATTCGCGCCACTTAAAAATGTTTGTTCGGAGTCAATTTGGACAAGAACCAAGCCAAGATTGCCTTTAGATTAAGGTTTAAGCAAGAAACAATGCTGAAATGGCAATTATGAGAAACTACAGGATATTTTCCGCAATGCAGAGTGAATAGAATATGATTAAAATGTGGCAATGGCAGAAAATGTAAATTTTAATTAACGTTTTACTGTAGCAAAATAGGGGAATTTTTCCCCGTTGTCTTGCGCGACGAGGAGCCGATGGTCGAGCGCGGGAAGCTCGGAGGAGGTCCCTTGGATCAAGGGCTTCGAATCGGTGGTGGCGGCGAGTCGCGCGGCGGTCGGAGGTGGCCGGACGATCTCCGGCGGAGGTGCTGCAGCCGGCAGCTTGCGCAGCCTGTTGGCGTGAAGTCCGCCGCCTGCTGCTGCTGCGGGGGTGGGTGCTGCGGCTGGCGTGTGCGGCTGGCGTGCGCGGTGGTCGGTTGGGCGGTCTGCAGGCGGTTGTGCGTGGGCGCGCGGAGGGTCTGCAGGAGGGCGCGCAGTTGTGCGTGGGCGGTGGTCGGCAGGAGGGCGCTGGCGCGGTTGTGCGTGGGCGGTGGTCTGCAGGAGGGCGCTTGCGCGGTGGTCTGCAGGCGGTTGGCGTGTGCGGTGGAAGCTGGCGTGGGCGGAGGGTCTGCAGGAGGGCGGTTGCTGGCGGTTTTGCAGGCGCAGTGGTGAACGGCGTGGACTGCAGGCGCTGTTGGAGGGTGCAGGCGCGTGGGCGAAGGACTCTGCAGTCACGAGTGAATGGCGCTTGCAAGCGGCAGGCGCGGGAGGAGGCATGCTCGGTTATGCTGATCTGCAGGCGTGCGTAGGTCTGCAGCCGGTGAGCGGTGGAGGGCGCAGGCGTGGGTGCGCTGAAGGTTCTGCAGGCTGTTGAGCGGAGGCGTGGCTGTTGGAGAGTTGAGGCGCGTTTGAGCTAAAGGTTGACAGACGTGGGTGCGCTGAAGGTTCTGCAGGTGCGGGAAGGGGTCTGCAGGCGACTTCAGGCGTGTGCGGTGAAGTGAGCGGGTAACTTCAGACGTCTGGGAAATTTACCAGACGTCTTAAGTTACTGAGAGGGTGGCTGATCAGTAGCTCGGTGGTGGTGGTCTGCACGACGGCGAGGGAGTTGCACGCTAAGGTGCTCACGGTAATGCAGGCGAGCTCCGGATGGCGGTGTGGCCTGTCACACCACACGCCCACGGTGGTGGAGACTCGCCGCCACGGTAGAGGCCGGCAGTGTGGAGTGGAAGAGAGAGGTTCTCTCTGCACAGTGGTGGGTCGGTGGCGGAGGCCTCCTGAGCTCGGCTGCCTCCGTGCTCCTTTTGTAGTGTCTTGAACAATTTTGAAATCAGCCGCCGACCAGATCCACCACATCCGCTCCCCCTTGAATGGCTTCATCACTGCAGCAGCCGGGCGTTGGAACGGCAGCCAGCCGTTCTGAAAGAAGACGAATAAAGAAAATATTATTAAAATATTAGGGTTATTTATGTATAGACCCTCAACTTCTATGTTAATAAAAATAATATACCTAATTGGTTATCTAATTAGATGAATGCTATTCTAAGCTAATTCTAAATGCACTTAAGATATGAATGCAATGTATGGATTATGTAATTAGATTAAAACTATGAATTGATCTATTTACATCCTAATTTATACTAAATAAATGTTAGAATTAATCTAATGTATAGGCACTTAAATACTTAAATAGCCCACAACTATGGGCTAATCACACCTCGCTGCTTCGGCCGTCAATGGCGGCAAGAGATGCAACCTGTCATACACAAGAACGGCCTATTGGCCTAATCAGATTAGCTAGAAACCTTCGCCGTAGCACGGCGAAGATGATGCGTAATGCTGCAGGCCGCAGGTTGGCCTAGGCATGCGTGCCTAGGTCAACCTGTGGTCGGAGGTGTGGGGTTGATCGGGGGGTGATTGTGGAGGTCTGGAGTGGCAGTGGAGGGGTGGACTGAGTTCCTGGTGGTGAGGCGGAGCTCACGAGAGGATTGGCGGGCCGTGTGGAGGGGCGGAGTGGTGTGGGCGGCTCGTCGGAGGGCAATCGGAGGCGAGGACGATGGAGGTGGTTAGTCACTGTCGGGGGGTAATTGGATGAAATAGCAGTGGGAAAAGAGAGAGGAGA
Organism: Thalassia testudinum; assembly: GCA_037157565.1. Taxonomy (NCBI): domain Eukaryota; kingdom Viridiplantae; phylum Streptophyta; class Magnoliopsida; order Alismatales; family Hydrocharitaceae; genus Thalassia; species Thalassia testudinum. Next base: position 145,079,219 of record JAZHRO010000036.1, read on the forward strand.
GGATGGAGAGGGTATCTGGGGTGATCTGGAAGGAATGGAGGCAGCGGAGTGGACGGCGCGTAACTGCCGTCGTCGGGGAAGAAGAACCCTGAGGGAGGAAGCGACGACGAGGATGAGGGCAGGGGCACGTGCGCTTGGTACGGCGCAACGTGGGAGGAAGCGGCGGAGTTGACTCTACTGCTGGTATGGCAGCAAAGCGACGAGAAGGAGGGGAGGAGGTCGCCAAAGCTTGCGGGTCTTTTGGCCGGAGATGGGAGAGAGGAAATTTGAGGGGATCTCCGTCAAATTCAAGCTTAGGATCTGCGGCAGGGTCTGGGGAGTCTTTTATAGGTGCTGGCCGCACCTTCTAGCGCGTGGAGACCGCGCAATTAACTCTGCCGACTCGCCGGAGATGGAAGGAGGGTGGATACCCAAATCTCTCGTGCGTTCGCACGAGAGATTGGGTTCACACCAGGGATCGTGTTGTGCTTTAGATGGAAGGGAATTCCTCAGAGAATCCCCCTTCCATTTCTGGGAGGGAATCTCTGAGGGATTAGAGAGTAATCCCTCTCTAAACCTCGCCGGAGCTCGATTCTGCCTAACAATGGCGGCAAGACCGGATTGCAAAGGGGGCGAAGAACTTAGGGGGCTCTCTGCAAAGATATTCAAAAGATAGGGACCAATTTGTGATTTGGGTGTACTAAATTGCAAAGTAGGTCAAGATGACCTCCCCTTAGTTCCAAATTTTGGTATAAACCTAATTTGGACCTAGGTAATCCAATGGTGAAGTTGGATTTTAGGTTTGACCACGTTTGACTGGACATTTTGAGTAAAAACCCAAATTAGGTTAATTGAAGAGCTAGGACCCTAATCTAGGTCAAACTGGGTTCCAAAGGTCAAATTAAGTGTTCTAAACCCTAGAGGATGTTTTTCCATGATTTTTAGAGGGTTTAATTGATTTTTATTCTGACCGTAACCTTGTTAATTTAAGCGGGTATGTTTTAGGATTACCAAGTGTCATTTAATTCTTAGATTGCACATAAACCCATTTCTGATTGACTCAACCCACTTTTTATTCCATTTAGACCATTTGACCTATGTTTTGCCTCTGAGAAATCCTATTTATGTACTGCAATGGTAAATTTACAGTTTTAACCTTTATTTCATGTTTTCTTCTCAGAGCACTTGTTCCTTCAGTTAAGCCTTTTTCTAGGTTATGTAGGAGCTTTTATCTTCTTTATTGGGTCAAAATGAGCTAGTTATGGCTCATGATGAGGCTCTCATCAGAGCGCATGTTACCTCGTAGTGTAGAGGGGTGCTTGCCGCCTTCGGGTTAAGACTCGAGGTGGGTTTGGCCACTTTGCACCGACTCTATGACCCTCGTGTACACTATACCAGGGAGAGATACTACTGTAGGGAGAGAGCTAGCCACCCCACGGGGCTCGGGGTTCAACTAGCCGCCCTACACCGACTTGTTAGGCCCACTGGGCAAACCAGGGTAGTCAGGCAAGGGTGCGCAAACTGTGGAGGGGCGAGACCCCTGTTTGGTCACTGAGAGGGGCTAGACCCCAGTTATTGAGAGGGCTAGGCCCTATACTGGTTCCATGTTGTACTTTGGGTGCACCCGCTAACGGAACGACTGACCGCGTGCCAATGCGGGGTAGCTACCCGTGCGCTTATCGCTCGTGCCGTAGTCACCGTTATGTTTGTCCGTGACCTTGGGGTGGTTGACTGGGTGTAGGATCACCACGGGAGACTCTCCTGGCCAGGAGAGCACCACGTGTGCCTTCTGCTCTCCGAAAAAGACTGCAATCAAGATCGTTCCCACAAGGAACATTCGAGATCAAAAAAAAGATTTGTTAAATAAACCAATGGGTAAAAAGGGAATAAATTGTGAAATAATGTAATTGGAAAACAACAACTACCTGTCCACTTTTACTGCTTTAGTTAGTTGGTTGCCACTCTACTCAGCGTTCGCTGATATCGTGTACTCATAACCCTTTTCAGGTCCAGGTGTTGAGCAGTCCGAGCCTACGGCTACGGAGGGTGCTGGGCCCAGTAGAGCCCAGTAATTGTAGCTTCTTTGTTGTACTTCTTTCTGTTATAGTGAGTAGACCCTTGTACCTTTATATTCTGTACTCTTTCATCCTGCACTTTAGATTCTTGTACCTGGTTACTTTTCTACTGTTGTGGTGGTATGTACTATAGTAGTTTTTACTTCTTTACTACTGTACCTTTTTACTGCTAGTTGCTTAGCATAATGAATGTGGTTTACTTTCTTACTTTTTGGTTACTTCCTCGTTGGATGATGAGAGCCTCATCATGAGCCCTAACTAGCTCATTTTGACCTAAGAAAGAGAATAAGAGCTCCTACATAACCTAGAGAAGGACCTAATTCAAGGAACAAGTGTTCTGAGAAGAAGACATGAAATAAAGGTTAAAAGTGCAATTTTACCATTGCAATACATAAATGGGATTTCTCAGAGGCAAAACATAGGTCAAATGGTCTGAATAAGATAAAAAGTGGGTTGGTTCAGTCAGAAATGGGTTTATGTGCAAACCAGGAATTAAATGACATCTTGTAACCCTAAAACAGACCCGCTTAATTCAAGAAGGTTTTGGTCAGGATAAAAATCAAATAAACCCTCTAAAATTCATGGAAAAATATCCCCTAGGGTTTATAACATTCAATTTTTCCTTTGAAACCTATTTTGACCTAGATTGGGGTCCTAGCTCATCAATTGACCTAATTTGAGTTTTTATGCAAAATGTCTAGTCAAACATGGTCAAACCTAAAATCCAACTTCACCATTGGATTCCTTAGGTCCAAATTAGGTTTGTATCAAAATTTGGACCTAAGGGGAGGTCATCTTGACCTACTTTGCAAATTAGTACACCCAATTACATCTTGGCCCCTATCTTTTGAAAATCATTACATAAACCCCCTAACTTCCTCGCCACTCTTACAAGCAGGTCCCTCCACCATTAATGGGGACAAATCCTACTCCGACGAGGAATGGAGGGGGAATACTCCCTGATTCCTCAGAGACCTCCTACCAGATTTAGAAGGGAAATTCTCTGAGGAATTCCCTTCCATCTGAGCTCGATCCTAATCCCTGATTTACACCCAATCTCTCGTGCGAATGCATGAGAGATTTTGGTCTCTTAACTGATTCCATCTCCGGCAAGGATTCCCGTGCTTGGAAGCTTGTCTTCCAAGCACAGGAGCCCCTGCCAGTGCCTATAAAATGACCCTCAACTCCTGCCGCACCTCTTTAGCTCGACTTGGCCGGAATTCCATCTCAACTTCTTCTCCTCCGGCCAAGTGGTCCAACGAGCTCCAGCGAGCCCCCCTCCTCTTTCTAGTCGCTCTTCCACAATACCAGTGGCAGAGTTGTCCTCCCCATCCTCCTCCGCGTCGCGCAACACCCCCACGAGCATCCCTAGCCCCATCATCGCTGTTGTCTTCCTCCACTGGATGCCTTCTTCTCCGGCGACAGCAGGTATTGCCAGCTGCCCTTTCTCCCCCTTTGTCCACTTAATTAGGTTAGAACCGTTCGTCTCCATCCCCTCTTCAATTCCCCTCAACCTATTTCACAAAAACACCCCTCGACAGCCATTGTCCACCGCCATCGTCCCCATCTCCGGCCAACCTCTGACGAGATGCACCCGTCATTCCACAACTCCACACGTCTCACCACCAACCCCACAACCTCCGCCACACTCCACTGAACATCTTCCACCTATCCACAGACCGCCTACACCACCACAACCACCCCCCGACCTAACCCATCAATCCGGCCACAGAGCGACCTAGGCACGCATGCCTAGGCCACCCCGCGGCCTGCCACCTACCGCCTCACCTTCGCCGTGACACGACGAAGGTCCTCCTATGGTCTGATAGATTCGCAAGGCCCCTTTTGTGTCGTGTAGGGTCTGACCATCAGCCGCCGTTAGCGACGGCTCGAGGAGGTCGAAAGCTTGCTCCAGGCTGAAGCGCTTCAGGGTCCCAAGTCCAGTAGGTTTGGGGTAGTCTCGTGCAGTCAGCTGTCCAAGTAATTGGCGCTGCAAGGCCTGCAGCTGCCGCAATTGGAAGGAAGATCTCCTGCGGGCGCACGAGCAAAAGCGGTGGAACATTAGTCCCACCTCGTGAACCTGTGAGTGAGGTGTGCGCAATAAATTGATTGTGTGTTCTCAGCTCTTCGCCTCGAGACACACATGGGGTGAGGTCCCTCACCTATACACGCCTCGTCTGTGAATTCATCCCGCGGATCTAGCAACCCGACCCGACTATCCTCCTAAGCACTCCTCGCGCACCACACCCACGCCAGTGCACCTAGACCCGGGCACGCGACCCGACCCGATAACCCGGCACTGGGAGAGCATACTGAAGAGTGATATACAGAGAGATAGATGCGGGTGTGGGTAGAGGGGTAGGTTTTGCTCTCTTCGATTTGTGCAGGGAAGGAGAAGGCGAAGTGAAGCTGACACTTAGTTGTAGAAGAAGAAGGAAGGAAAGACAAGCAGAAGTAGAAGAAGAAGAAAAGCAGAGACAAGGAAAGAAGAAGAAGAAGACCCACAGGGAAAAGGAAGGAGAAAGACACTGCAGAAGAGAGGCAAGGCAGAAGACAGAGGAAAATAAGAAGGAAGAAGAAAGGCAAGAGAGCTGTAGAGAAGAAACAAGGAAGAAGAAGCACATGCCCAAAGAAGAAGAAGAAAACGAGGAAAATCAGAAGAAGCAGACAAGAGAAGAAAGAAACATCTTTTTAAGTCGTCTGATCTTTCTAATTTCTTTATTTTTGCCACAATTAACTTTTAAACTCATGCATATATATTCTGAATTAGGTTTTGAGTAACTCTAAGTGTTCAATTACATTCTTGAGATTAGCAATAAATTCCATTTTCTCCCTGTGTTCAACCTCGGATACTTATGTTTTCAAGTAATAAATTTTTATTTGTTGACAACGCTTGGTCACCTATATTACGACGCAATAAATTGTTAAAACACAATCAAGCTGCGTGAACATTGGACGACTGGGTCTTGGGATCAGTTGAGTCAGTCCGGTCTCGTGTCCTGTAGGGATTCATGAACCGGGTCGTAACATGATGGTATCAAAGCAAGGTCATCCCTAGAAGTGAACCAACTAGCTTGAGAATAACCAATTCACGTGCTTCTAACTAGAGTAACCACCACCACATACCTTTTGGCATCTATTCTAAGGTTCTTTTGCTGAATGTCGATTAGAATTGACGTCTTCTTGTTCTGTTGTTTGCATCTCCTTGCAGGAGATGCCTCGACGTGAAACCATTGAGACAGGCCGTGGATGTGGCCGTGGACGAGGCCAAAGGGGTAGATGTGTCAAGATTGGAGTACATGCTACCCCCTCCCTCCTCCTGAGCGTACAGTCTCAGGACCTCGTCCAGTTGATCCGAGAGGTCGTTCAAGAAGAATTTCAACTTTTACCTAGTCAGTCGCCCCCTCATCTCCCTTCCGAGGGTACGGAGGGGGAGTTTTTTGTGGCATAGCAATGTCAACGTAGCACCAGGCGAGTCAGGAGAGCTCAAGAGAGGCACGCGGCACCCGCAGGAGAGCCGTCTCAGTTTGCGGGGCCATCAGTAGCCTCTGGGGGCCCCCGACAGGGGCCAGCTGTCAGCATTGGACCCCCGCCTAACCGTCAGCAGGGACCTACCGAGGGAGGGAGTCGAGTCCCCCTCTGCTACCAGTGCAACCAGCCGGCCACTTCAGGAGCGATTGCCTGTCTAAGGCTAGAGCACAACAAACGCCCACCACACCAAGCGCTGGAGGCCAATCAGGTGGTCGTGGGTTCAAGGTTCATGAGGGAGGGCAGCCATCACGGGGTGGATACTGGCCAGCTGTCACTAGCTCTGCCCCGGGCCTGGCTGTTTTCTCCGCTCCCAGGACTAAGGGGTGTCGCGACGTCGTGACTCACAGAGACGTCATAGCTTCAGTTTCTGCGGTGACAAGTATGGTTACAATTTTTGGTCTTTTTGGAATACGTATTTCTTGCTTCTAGTACGACGTACTTTCTTGCTCCACAAGTTATCGCTACTTTGGGGTCCGATAGCACTCCATTAGGGGATCCGTTGTGATCAGAGAGCTAGGCGGCCAGCCGTTTGTAGCTGGGAAGATTAACACAGACTGTGAGGTCAGTGTTGGGGGACACAGCGTCCCCGCTAACCTGATTGTAATACCGATGGAGGACTTTGACATGATTCTAGGGATGGACTGGCTGCCCGCTTACCACGCTTTGGTGGACTATTTTGAGAGGAAGATCGTCTTCTCCATACCGGAGATGCCTTCTTTTTAGTTTCACGAACAACCGGTGGACGGAGGCTTCAGGTGCATTTCTGCACTTCGGGCGGCGAGACTTTTGGGCCAGGGTTGTGAAGGCTTTCTGGCTTGTGTAGTGGCAGAGCCCAGCCCCGTGGCAGACTTTCAGAGCATCTCGGTGGTCAGAGAGTACCCCGACATGTTTCCAGAGGAGCTGCCAGGACTACCGCCTGAGCGTGAGATGGAGTTCAAGATCTCACTGGTACCGGGGATCAGCCCCATTTCTACAGCACCTTACAGGATGGCACCACTTGAGCTGCGAGAGCTCAAGTCCCAATTGTAGGACCTTCTGGAGAAGGGCTTTGTGAGGCCCAGTGCATCTCCGTGGGGAGCCCTGGTATTATTTGTGAAGAAGAAGGATGGTACCCTACGTCTTTGTGTGGACTACAAACATCTGAATAGGGTCACCATCAAGAACAGGTATCCGCTGCCAAGAATTGATGATCTGTTTGACCAGTTGCGAGGTGCCACGGTTTTCTCCAAGATAGATTTGAGATCTGGCTACCACCAGTTGAGGAGCAAGGAGACCGACGCCTTCAAGGCCGCTTTTTGCACCCGGTACGGACACTATGAGTAGTTGGTCATGTCGTTTGGGCTGACCAACGCCCCCACTGCTTTCATGGATTTGATGAACCAGGTGTTTAGACCGTATCTGGATCAATTTGTGGTAGTGTTTATTTATGATGTGCTCATCTACTCACGGGATCAGGCGCAGCACGCACACCACTTGCGGATGGTTTAGGAACGTCGAGACGACGTAGGCTGTATGCCAAATACAGCAAGTGTGAGTTTTGGTTGAGGTAGGTGACCTTCTTAGGTCATGTGATTTCAGGGGATGGCTTGGCTGTGGACCCAGCCAGGGTAGAGGCAGTGCTCAGGTGGGAGAGATCATGTACAATGACAGAGATCCGCAGTTTCTTGGGACTGGCAGGTTACTACCGGCGGTTTATCAAAGGTTTCTCATAGATTGCACGTCTTATGACACAGTTGACTCGGAAGGACGTGCCCTTTTCTTGGATAGACGCTTGTAAGGCGTGTTTTCAGGAGTTGAAGGAGAGGCTGAATTCGGCACCTGTACTTACCATCCCAGACAGCAGGGGTGGTTTCGTTGTGTACACAGATGCTTCGTTGTAGGGGTTAGGGGGTGTGCTCATGCAGCGGGGTCACGTTGTCACTTACACTTCGCGGCAACTAAATCCCCATGAGCATAGCTACCCTACCCACGACTTAGAGCTGGCAGCTGTCATCTTCGCGCTGAAGACTTGGAGGCACTACCTGTACGGTGAAACTTTTGAGATATCCACGGATCATAAGAGCCTCAGGTACTTGTTTGATCAGAAGGAGATTAACATGAGACAGAGACGTTGGTTAGAGCTCCTGAAGGATTATAACTGCAGCATCTCCTACCATCCGGGGAAGGCCAACGTGGTGGCTAACGCCTTGAGCCGGAAGGCACCCACCCACTTGGCCAGTTTACAAGCACAGAGTTGGAGACTCATGGAGGAGTTGGGCAGTTGGCGACCCCTTGAGTTACAGGGGCACTACAGGTCAATGATAGTGACGCGACAGACGAGACCAGGGCTGATAGACCGCATCATTATAGGACAGATGACAGATCCGTACTTACAGTCGTTACGAGATAAAGTACTGTCAGGGGACCCTAGAGACTTCTCCTTTACTGACGAGGTACTGCGCATGAGGGGACTTTTGTGCGTTCCCAGAGACGAGGAGTTGTTGAGAGAACTCCTAACTGAGGCACACAGTTCCAGGTTCACCATACATCCCAGGAACACGAAGATGTATCATGATCTGAGACGTGACTTTTGGTGGAGGGGGGATGAAGAGGGATGTAGGTGAGTTCGTGCAGCAATGTTTTGTGTGCCAGCAGGTGAAGGCCGAGCATCAGAAGTCTGCAGGGCCGTTGCAGCCACTTTCAGTTCTAGAGTGGAAGTGGGAGAGCATCACCATGGACTTGGTAGTGGGTTTGCCTGTTACCCAGCGAGGACACGACGCAGTCTAGGTGATTGTAGACAGATTGACAAAGACGGCACGTTTCTTGCCGATCCGAGTCACCTTAGGACCAGCACAGTTGGCAGAGAGGTATATTCGTGACATGGTACGTTTACACGGAGTTCTGCGTAAGATTGTATCCGATCGAGATACCCACTTTACGTCCCAGTTTTGGGCTGAGTTCAACAGGCCTTGGGGACACGGTTGAGGTTCAGCACGGCGTACCACCCCTAAACAGACGGACAGTCAGAGCACACGATACAGACATTGAGGACCTTTTGCGTGCTTGTGTACTAGACTGGAGAGGCTCTTGGGAGGAGCACTTGCCCCTGGCAGAGTTTGCATATAATAACAGTTATCACTCGAGAATCGGCATGGCACCCTACGAGGCTCTGTACTGACCGAGGTGTACTGCACCCTTGAGTTGGGTTGAAATAGGGACCAAGTGGGAGGTTGGCCCCAGGCTGATCCGGCAGAGTCAGGAGGTGGTTGAGTAGATTCACAGATGACTTCGCACTGTCAGGAGCAGACAGAAGAGCTATGCCGATCGAAAGCGCAGAGAGATGCAGTTCGAGGTTGGGGATCACGTCTTTCTTCGCGTTCCACCCATGAAGGGCCTGCAGTGTTTTGGGATGAAAGGGAAGCTCGTGCTGAGGTTTGTGGGGCCCTTTGAGGTCCTGGAGCAAGTTGGACCCATTGCTTACAGGCTTGCCCTTCCTCCCTAGCTTTCTGGTGTGCACGACGTATTCCACGTGTCCAACCTCTGGAAGTACGTCGCCGATCCCAGTCACATTCTAAGCCATGAGAGTGTCGAGGTGGGTGACGACCTGACCTACCCTGAGCAACCTATATAGATACTAATCTGAGCCATCCGAAGTTTGAGACGGAAGCAGGTACCCCTGGTGAAGGTCATGTGGAGGAGCTAGAGTTACGAGGAGGCTACCTGGGAGCCTGAGGCGGCGATGCGAGAGTGGTACCTGGAGCTTTTTGAGGGTACATCTTTTCGGAACAGCTTCGGTCCTCTTTAAGTTTGTTATGTGTTTACTGTTCTTTTTCAGTACCCTAGCTAGCTCAAGTTGCGGGGACGAAACTTCCTTTAAGTTTGTTATGATGTTAAGACCCGTGCTATTAGAGCCTTTTAAGACGTCTAGACTGTGAGTAAGACATCTGGTCAGACGTCTGGACACTTTCCCAGACGTCTGGAAATCAAATTTTTTTAGTACGAGCTCACGTCTGCGCGTGTGTTGCTCACAGACAGTACCCCTCATTTTTCCTCCTTCTCTCTCTCCCCACCTCCAGCAAAACCCTAGCCCACCGATCTATAAAACCCCCTCCTCCTCTCTCATTTCTCCTCACTTCTCAGCCACCAGCCCCTCCCCCCTTCTTCCCCACTCTAGAGAGAGAGGCAGCGCGAGCGAGAGAGCACGTGAGTGAGAGAGCACGCAGGCGACGTCGAGGAGGAGCGACGTGAGGAGGACGAGAGCAAGCTCGTGAGCTCCCGTGGGAGCTCACCGGTGAGCACACGACCGGAGCGATGCGTGTGCAAGGAGGAGGAGTGCGTCGGGGAGGTCCTCCCCGACACTGCTGCAGTAGGAGCAGCAGGCGACGAGGGGCGTGGCGCGACCACGTGCAATGCGAGAGAGAGAAAGAAGGTTCTAGTTCTAGGTTTTTCCTAGAATCAGATGTCAGGAGTGATGTCCAGACGACGGTTCGGACGTCTGGAGGTGGTCCCAGACGTCTGAGGAGAGGGCTTTGTGAAGGTATGTCTTCTTTGCGGATACGGCCATGCAAGCCGCTCCACTGAGACCTTGTTGCATGCCTTTTTGAGGAGATTTGGTAAATTTCATGCAGGATTCGCTTCGGGAAGGCGCAAGACATGCCCTCCCACGCTTTTCAAATGTCTGGGCGACGTACCAAACGGCAGGAAGTGCTTCCAGACGTCTGGAGAAGTGGTCAGACGTCTGGAGCTAGGTCCAGACGATCCAGAAGAGTTCTTGGACGTCTGAGGATTGGCGCAGAGACTGAGGTATGATACTGGATACTTTTAAGACTTCTAGAAGTTGTTCCAAACATCTGATTTTGAGTCAGTAACCCTATTTTGAGCCGTTTAGGGTCTGTTTGAGGTCTGTTTACGCAAATAAGATACCGATGTGTTCCTTGTGAGTTCCTCTACTTGTTAGAGGACTTTCTATACTATTCTGAATATTTCCTTGTGATAGGGCTTCATTCTGTTGCAGGTTCGGGGCTTGCTGAGGCACGTGAGCCTACCGTTCAAGTCCCCACTACTCATAGGTTTACTGGTAGAGTGGCTTCCCCTTAATTTAATTAAAACCTAAATGCATGTGTGGAATGAATGATTAGAACTTAGGTTATGGCATGAATCCTAGGGCGAGAAACACTTGAAATGTTTGTAATGGATGATTGAATTGCAGTCTTGAATGAGTAGATAGAATAATAACAATTGCCTGCAAATAAATAATAGTTGCCTGTGAAATGTAAAGTACTTGTGCTAGCAAACTGTTGCATGTAAATTCCTGTTGTATACGTTAAATGATATAATACGAACTGCATGTATATAAATTGAGGATGGTAACATGAATGATGGAAATACGAGCTACCTGTGTATAACCTGTGTACGAAAATGTGGATGATAGAAATACAAGTTGCATATGTATAACTTGAGAATGGAAATAGAAATGATAAAACCTAGTATGGCATGACCTAAGGAATATGAGCATGAACCCCACGGGGAAATAGTAGTTGAGCTACTGGAAATATATGGAATGGATATGGAAATGCGACGGGAAATGTGCTACCTCTTGAGTACGTGGTACCAAGGGGAGCGCATGTTACCTCTTAGTGTAGAGGGGTGCTTGCCGCCTTCGGGTTAAGACTCGAGGTGGGTTTGGCCACTTTGCACCGACTCTGTGGCCCTTGTGTACACTGTACTGGGGAGAGCTACTAGTGTAGGGAGAGAGCTAGCCACCCCACAGGGTCCGAGGGTCGACTAGCCGCCATACACCGACTTGTTAGGCCCACTGGGCAAACCAAGGTAGTCAGGCGAGGGTGCGCGGACTGTGGAGGGGCGAGACCCCTGTTTGGTTATTGAGAAGTGCTAGACCCCTGTTACTGAGAGGGCTAAGCCCTATACTGGTTCCGTGCTGTGCTTTAGGCGCACCCGCTAATGGAAATGACTAACCGTGTGCTAGTGCGGGGTAGCTACCCGTATGCTTATCGAGCGTGCCATAGTCACCGTTACATCTGTCCATGACCTTGGGGTGGTTGACTGGGTGTAGGATCACCACAGGGGACTCTCCCGGTCAGGAGAGCACTACGTGTGCCTTCTACTCTCCGGAAAAGACTACAATCAAGATTATTCCCACGAGGAACATTCGAGATCAAGAAAGAGATTTGATAAATAAACCAATGGGTAAAAATGGAATAACTTGTGAAATAATGTAATTGGAAAATAACAGCTACCTGTCCACTTTTACTGCTTTAGTTAGTTGGTTGCCACTCTACTCAGCGTTCACTGATTTCATGTACTCATAACCCTTTTCAGGTCCAGGTGTTGAGCAGCCCGAGCCTACAGCTGTGGAGGGTGCTGGGCCCAGTAGAGCTCAGTAGTTGTAGCTTCTTTGTTGTACTTCTTTCTGTTATAGTAAGTAGACCCTTGTACCTTTATATTCCGTACTCTTTCGTCCTGCACTTTAGATTTTTGTACCTGGTTACTTTTCTACTGTTGTGGTGGTATGTACTGTAGCAGTTTTTACTTCTTTACTACTGTACTTTTTTACTATTAGTTGCTTAACATAGTGAATGTGGTTTACTTTCTTGCTTTTTGGTTACTTCCTCGTTGGACGACTAGGTCTTGGGATCAGTCGAGTCGGTCCGGTCTCTTGTCCTGCAGGGATTCAGGAACCTGATCGTAACAATATGCGTAATTTTTCCTCACTGAAATATTCAATAAATATGTGATCAATCTCTATAATTTCCAATTGCACATATATTAGAGAGAAATTATGTACATCTTAATCCAAAACCAATGTCAAAAGATATGAATAACAAAAGCCAAGTAATTATGAGAAAGCATAAGCATGAAGTTGCAATTTCAATCAATATATCAAATATTAAAATCAAAAGTAAAAATTTGGCAATGGTATTGAAATGTAATAACTAATTGAATGTTAACTGTAGCAAAACAGGGGAGAACATTTCCCTTAGGCGTGCGCATGAAGTAAGGGATGGTCGGAGGGGAGGAACTCGCCGAAGGGAGAAGGAGCCACGCCGCTTCCAATGGTGGTGGTCTCGTCGAAAATGGTGGTCGGAGCCAACGGCGGGGCAGCAAGGAGTGATCAGCGGTGGTTGTTGCTGCTACTGGTGTAGCAGTTCAATGCACGGCTGGAGGAGAGGAAGAGTGCTGGAGAACGCAAGCTGTGCGCGAGCGGAGGTGCAGCATGCTGGTGCGCACGCGGTGGAAAGGGGTGTGCGGTGCTACGCACTGGTGCGTGCTGCAGGAGGTCCAGCGCGTGGTTGAGAGGGCGTTGTAGCTGTTCTGCAAGGAGCACACGCTGGAGGACGCATGCAAGGAGGCGCGTGCAGGCTGGAAGTGGGGCACGGCTGCTGTGGGTGTGCGGCAGGGGCTGAGGGCATGCTGGCAAAGGTGCAGGAGGGCGGCTACTGCACGTGGTGAAGGGCGGTGCATTGAGTTTGTTTTTGGGTTCTTTTTGGTGGAGTGGAGGAAAAATAGAGGATGGGGTAGAAGATGAATAGTGATGGATTTAGTTGAGGTGGTAGAGAAACAGAGGAAGAAGGAAGAAGATGGAGGTGGTGTTATATGTTCCCAGACGTCTTAATGGACTAGGGAAATGAAAATGTAGGGCGTGAAGTTGCAGCAGCTGCGGTGGTGGATGCTGGTGATGGCAGTGAAGATGGTAGCATGCACGCCTGCGTGTGCTTAGGGTGGAGCAATGTGCATTCACAGTGATGCGAGCAAGCTCCGAATGGTAATGCGGCCTATCACACCACACACCCACGGTGGTGAAGGCTTGCCGCCACTGTTGAAGCCGATGGTGGTGGAGCGGATGAGAGTGGTACACTCTCTGCACAGTGATGAATCGAGGTGGACGCCTCGTTTGAACGACAACCATTCTTCCTCCTTTGTAGTCGTCTGCACGGATTTGAATGGAGAGGCGGGAGCAGATCCACATTCTCCGCTCGTCCTTGAATGCAGGTTTTAGTGCGGCAGCTGGTGGCATTGGAGCGGCGAATTCATACAGGGAAGAAAAAATGAATAATAATAAAAAGATTGGTTAATTATGTTCAAACCCTAAATAAAATGTTAATGCAAATAATGTAACCTAAAAGCTAATGCATGTAATTCTAATGCATGCTAAATAATTTATATATGTAATGCATACAAGCAAATATATATAAACTAACTTATTTATATCTTAATACATGTTATGCATACACTAATATCAATCTACTTCCTTGGCACTTAAGTAACTAAATAGCCCACAAATATGGGCTCATTAAGTGGTATTGCTGGCAAGTTGTCAGTAGTAATAGCTCATTGACTGGTTGTCCAGAGCCCAGCCACAAGACAACTTTCGTCATACTGCCTTTAGGTAAATCTTAGATCAGGAATGCCTCCTACTTAAAAAAAAAAGAAAAATAAAAGAAAAAGAGAAAAAAAGAGAATAGAAAAAGGAGAAAATAAAATAATAATAATAAACAAATAAAACCACACTTCACCACACGAATATGGCTGGCAAGTTGCCGTGGGTAACAACCCATTGGCCAATTGTCTAGAGCCTAACTTATAAAAATGCATAATAATTCCCAAAACACTTAGGGAACCGTGGATAACAACCCATTGGCCGATTGTCCAGAGCCTAACTTACAAAAATGCATAATAATTCTCAAAACACTTAGGGAAGAAGTGGGGAAGTAGAATAAACCGGGGAGATATACACTGGGTTCGCCCTTGTGTTGACCCCATAAATAAAAGAAGTAGGGAGAAAGATACCGTTCAAAAAGATAAACCTCTAGGCAAGGTCACCTAGGGTCGTAAAAATCCAAAGTTTGTTTTAACGGGCGCCTAGTAAGTCTTTCACTCTTTTCACTAGATACTTAGCACTTAGAGTCCTTTCCGAGTCTTAGGTGGGTCAGGTAGTTGTAAAAGGTGAAGGTTTGGCCCTACGAGGAGGGGTGACGTAATAATTTGCGGAAATAAAATAAAGCAATAAACAATCACACAGAAAGACAATCGCACAGAGAACACAAGAATTTTTAGGTGGAAACCCAAAATGGGTGAAAACCACCACCTAACCTTCTCGAGGTAGGATTTTTCGATCAACCTAGTTGATCAAATCCACTAACCGAATCACTTTAAAACGAGGGTGATTCAACCTTAGTACAACCACGCTACAAGTACGAGGGTAGCGTTCCTCAACCCCTTCTCTACACGAGAAGGATTTTGTCCCACGAAGGAGACGGGAATTCGCAAAGCGAATACCCAACAAAATAACAAAGATAAAAGAAAACAACAAACCTATAGAGCCAACAAAGTAATTTAAACCTATCTTCTATAGGAAATAGGAAACTCCCCTTTGCAAGGAGTGCGTCGACGATGACGCGGGTGCGTGACCCACGCAACGGCGCAATGTTGCTCTCGTAGACAATGGCGGGAGAGCGGGTGCGCGAAGGGAATGATGCTCTCAAGATGTAGAACTTGAGCTTAGAGAGCAAGAGCTTCTTGGACACAAGAGAGTGGAAATACTTGATCTTAGTGTATTGCAAAGTGTTTCTTGTGTTTCTCTTGTTGTGTCTTGGTGTGTAAAGGCTCCCCTCTATTTATAGAGGCCTTAGGAAGGCTTTGGAAGGCTTAGAAAAGCTTCCATAGCCGTTCGGAACAAAGTCCAAGAGAATCAGGCCGAAATCAGGACAATGATTACACTTGACAGGGTTATCAGACGTCTAACTCTGGCATCAGACGTCTGGAAGGCCACTTTAAGACGTCTGATTCCAATGTCAGACGTTTGATTTTGGGCGAGTTTCCTCCTGACTTGAATCAGATCTAAACAGGGTTTTTGTGCAAGTCCATCAGATGACATACAGGACGTCTGGCACTATGTCTGGACGTCTGGAAACCTACTTTTACAGTGGGAATTGATTTCCAAACGTTGCAACGGCTAGAAAATCTCTGAGAAGAGATTTTGGGTCAGCCGAGGCAAAACGGTCAATTATCAGACGTCTGGACAGTCCTATGGACGTCTGATAAGGCTCTAACGGTCATATCCTTGAATGCCTGCTAAGCTAGCCAACGGTCCACTATCTGGACGTCTGGCAAGTCCATCAGACGTCTCCTAAGACGTCTGGCATTAGGTATGGACGTCTGATTTCATCAGACAGAACTAGGTATCTCCAGCCTAACAGATATTAAACGTCTGAAACAACAGTCAGACGTCTTAAAATACTTTATCAGACGTCTGATTTGGGAATTAGACGTCTGAAAGTGCTGTTTGAACCTTATATTGATTTTCTAAGTATTCTACAGAAAACCTAAGTATCCTAGGGTTGTGCCGGTATTCCTAGGACTACTGTTAGGGTACTTTGAGGCTCTTTAACAAAATATTCTAAGGAAAATAAAAAGAGCAAGAAAATAAAGACAAGAGATACAAGAAAGGATTAAAAAGAATCTATCATATTCTTCTTGTCTTCTATCTTCAATCTGTCGCTCCACGCGAACCTCCTCTGTTTTCCGTCAAGCTCCTCCAATCCGTCCTGGATGCAAGCTCGAGTTCCGTCTAAACACGTCTACATTTGCAATTGACCTGAAATCTAGGACTCAAATTGCAAATGTTAAATAACACGTGTTTTGTTATCATCAAAACAAATGATCATGGTGCTCTAGCACCAACAAAAGGTTATCCCAAAACTCTCAAACTCCAAAAGTACAAAAAAATGGAAAAGAAGAAAAATAAGAAAAAAAAATTGTGTATCTTCTCTTTTCAAATAATGCGAGGGCTTGGACAGTTTGCATTCTGGCAGACACCCGAGCATTATTGAGATTTTGTAATTAGGTCTTGGGGTTGAGATTTTCTAAATCAATCGATGAATTTTGCCTAAATAATCATATCCTAATTCTACTTTTATAAATAGCATTTAGGTTAATTTTGCTAGGAACTAGCAAAAAGTAAGCATTGGGGTATGATAGACACACATGAATTCATTATAACATGCTTATTTATGATAGTTCCTAGGCTTAGCATTGCATATCATGTTATAAATACTGCATAACATCCATTGCATTGCATTTAGGATAGTTGTATATTATATACATTAATTCTTCCATTTTACATGGCTAGGAGGTAGTGTGATATCCTTACAAGCTTCGGATGAAGAATCCAATCATACGGATGAATCCAGAGCGACAATCGCAGTCCGTCAACATGAAAATCACCCCGATCAAAGCTCCATAGCACCCTCTACAAGAAGAAGAAGATGGACGGTCCAGATAGCACCATGTGGTGTCATCCAGACAACCCAACATGAACCATAGCTGCCCCAACACTTACGCATGGAGAGATCTCAATGGTTGGATATCATTCCAACGGTCAAGAGACGCTCTACACCGCGCGACCACACCACCCTCCACTAGACAAACCGCGACTTTGGCACATTGGTGAAGGCAAGCGCTTGCAAACTGCGAGTGCGAGTTCAAGCCGCGGTCGAGGGAAGGTGATCTCGTGAGCGCGGACGCAATCTAATTACGCCCGTTGGATGGCCATCAAGTGGCAGAGAGGGAGGCGACATGGCGCAATCAGACCCGCACGATCTGCATGCATTCGATCACGCGCTGACCGATGGCCAATCTGACGTACCATCGAGCACATGATCTGAATGCGCGATCCCTGTGCCATCTCAACCATTCGCCTCTAATCCAATGGCTGCCATTAGTTCACGCCTGATCCAGCCTTGAGCGGGCGAGTGCGTGAGTTGGCGCAACCTTCAGTGACAGCCTGTGTAACGAGCGCGTGCCCCAGACGTCTTTTAAGACGTCTGGGAGGTGGCCCGGACGTCTGTAAAGACATCTGGGATCACATCCAGACGTCTGACCAGACGTCCGGGATAGTTTACAGACGTCTGGCGAACAGTTATGCTCGCACGGGATATTCGTCTGCGCGCCTGTGCGCGCAGACCTGCGATCCTGCCTCTTTCTCTGCGACGGCAGGCGACTGCGACCGCCTCTCTCTCCTCTCCGCGCGGCGTTAAAAGGGGGGGGGGGGGCGCGCCTCCCCTCCCGTCTCCACCATCCTCCTCCTTCTCTCCTGCCTGTGCGCGAGAGCGAGCGGACGCGAGGGCGCAGCGGCAGCGGCAGCCGCAGTAGGCGCGGAGGAGCTGCGGCGTGCGAGGGCGGGGCTCTGCCGTGAGGGCGAGCTCGCCGGGAGCGGCTTGGCCGGCCGGCGGAGGGCGCAGGGGGCGCAGAGCGTCGCGGAGAGGGACCTGCTGCGGGCGGAGCAGCGGACGCGCGAGGTGCGACGCGGGCGGCGTCGCGAGCGGAGGCCGAGCAAGGTTCTGATTCTGGAAAAATTTCCAGAATCAGACGTCTGGATTGATATCCAGACGGCAAGGTCGACGTCTGTGAGATCATACAGACGTCTGAAAGGTGAGTTTCCGCTTTCTTCTTCTTTTGTCGACTGACCGTACTGAGGGAGGGGGGGTTGGCTGTGCCCAGGTGTTCTGATTCGTCATCCTTTGCGAATCAGACGTCTGGAAGTTGTACCAGACGGCGGGAGTGACCTCCAGACGTCCGGAGTGACCATCGGACGTCTGGGATCTAGGAGAGACGTCCCCACAGACTTCTGGACGTCCGGGGAACCAAGCCGAACAGGTAATTCTCTGATCCACCGTTTAAGACGTCTGGAAGGAGTTCCAGACGTCTGATTTTGCACAGTATCGTCTTTCTCGACCCGTTTAGGGCCCGTTTGGGCTCCGTTTTCCGCGATTCGAGTTGCGTTCGTTTCAGAATTTATTCCTCTACCCACCTACAGTAGCTATACATTGTTTTGAGACACTCCTTGTGTTTGATCCTTGTGATAGGACCTCGTTCGGTTGCAGTCTTGAGAGTCGCAGAGGCGCGCGGGATTCCCGACCACGCCCCCATTACTCCCGTTGTACCTGGTAGAGTGGTTTTAAGTATTAATAAAATCTGTTAAAGTATGGAACCATAACTAGAACCTAGGGCATTGCATGAATCCTAGGAATGAGAAATATATGGAATGATAGCTCCTAGGTGTTGCATGAATCCTAGGGCCGGAAAACTAGATTGTATGATAGATCCTAGGATATGGCATGAATCCTAGGATGGAAAAACTAGTGGAATGTATATTACTGCAGTCTTGGAAAAATGGAAAGGAATATATAAGCTGCCTGTGAATTTAATTAACAGCTGCCTGTTATGAACAAAGAAACATGTTTGAGATCATGGAAATTGAGAACGTGAATCTGGAAAGTGAAACATATGATGTTCTGAGATAAAGAGCTGGAACCCTACGGGGAATTAGGAGTGGAACTCCTGGAAAGAAAAGGAATGAAACTGAGATGTAGTTTGTACTGTCTCTTGGGTACGCAGTACCAAGGGAAGTACCTGTACCTGTTTTAGTGCAGAGTGGGGCCAGCCGCCCCAGGGACCCGGGGTTAGGCTTGGCCGCTCTGTACCGACTTGTTGGCCCTCGTGTACGTAGTACCGAGGAGAGCTAGTAGTGTTAGGAGAGTACTAGCTAGCCCACGGGCCCCGGGGTTCTGCTAGCCTCCTTCACCGACTTGTTAGGCCCACTAGGGCAAACCAGGGTAGTCAGGCGAGGGTGCGCGGACTGTGGAGGGGCAAGGCCCCGGTTTGGTTACTGTGGAGGGGTTGGACCCCTGTTACTGAGAGGGCTCTGCCCTGGTTCCGTGCTGTGCTTTGGGCGCACCCGTTAACGGAAACGACTGACCGCGTGCCAGTGCGGGCTAGCTACCTGTGCGTTTATCGCGCGTGCCGTAGTCACCGTTACGTCTGTCAGTGACCTTGGGGTGGTTGACTGAGGGTAGGATCACCACGGGGGACTCTCCCGGCCAGGAGAGCACCACGTGCTACTTCTACTTTTGGAAAAGACTGCAATCAAGATCGTCCCACGAGGACATTCGAGATCAAGTAAAGGATCTGAGAAGTAAATGAAATAGTGAGAAAAATTGAAAGATGTAAATAAAGGAAGTAATAGAACATAACAGCTACTGTACACTCTACTGTTGCCTTTAGTTAGTTTGCCACTCTACTCAGCGTTTTGCTGACGTGTTACACTCGTTACCTTTTTCAGGACCAGGTGTTGAGCAGCCAGGGTCGGCGGCTGCAGAGGACGCTGGGCCGAGTAGGGTCCAGTAGAGTTACCACATCTTTGTACCTTCTTTTGTTTCTGTTCTAGTGAGTAGTTTTGTTTCCACTGTACCTTCTTTACCTGCAGTTTTTGTTATATGATAAATGTTGCTTTACTGTTGTGGTGGTACCTACTGTAGTAGTTTCTTTCCTTACTGCTGTACTTTCTTACTGTTAGTTATATTCATGCTGAATGTGGTTTATTTTACTGTCTTTTGGTTACTTCCTCGTTGGACGACTGGGTCTTGGGATTAGTCGAGTCGGTCCGGTTCTCGTGTCTCGTAGGGACTCGGGAATCGAGTCGTTACAGCCTGGTTGACCTTTAGTGACGCTTACAGCCGTCACTAATTGCTCATAGGCGCAAGGCCAGCTGCAGACGTGAGCGGTGGGGGCGCGATCTTCAGCAACAGCTACAAGGGTCTTAGTGATGCTTGTAGTTGTCACTACAGTAATATACACGAATTTCTTCTTCCCTCCACTATATAAACACTCCACCCCCCATTCCTCTTTATCTCTACCTGCTCTACTCCCACCTACCCCTAAGCTCTAGTAGCCTACCAAAGCTCCATTAAAGCTTACTCTCAAGCTCCAAAGGCCTCTTATTAGTGTAGCATTCCTTCATCACACCAAATATTCACCCCTCATCCCATCACCTTCATAGGTCACCTTGGAGCCGTCCTCCCACCTTCATTCCGATAGTAGATCATCTCCGCCTCCTCACCTCCATTCCAGAGCCTCGGTGAAGCATTCCTCTACCTGGCGTCCTCCTGCATCTCACCTCCGTCGTCCCGCTCCTCAACTCCTTCGTCCAAGCTTCCGCCAGGCGCCGTCGTCTTGCCGAACAGTCGATTCTAGAGATTCATTTTCACCTCCCTCTTTTTTTATGCTTTTGTAGATTATTGTAATAGACAATTGTGCAATATATCATATTTGTTCCATCTCTCTTGTGAATTTATTCTGCTTGACTTTTTATTTCAAAAATACAAAAAAAATAACAAAACCTCAAAATACCGAAAAGAAACAAAACGAAGCACAATTTTCAAGCAAGGTTAATGTCGCCTCCCTGTGTTCAACTCGAGACTCCCTTGGAGTTTTGATATAATTGTATTTGATAACGAGTTTTGCGACTATAACAATAGGTTCCTCCAAATCCTGATTTCTACCACACAAAACACATTCATCAATGGGTGTGTTGTGTGGGAAAGAGAGAGAAAAATTGTGAGATTTCCCCCTGCGAAATCTTTCTCTTCCCGCAAGACCCACACACATAAACCTAGGGATTTTAAAATTACACTTACACCCCTACCTTTCCAGGAAAAACTCAAACGACCATTAGGAATGGTCATTTCATCCATGATTCATTTTTGTATGTTCTGGCTTAATTTTAAAGTTAAAGGATACAGCTTATTCTCTTCTACCCATCAACATCAACATCAAACTATTTCATTACATCTTATCAACAAAAAAAATAAAATACATCTACTTAGACATAATATACTCATTAAAATGTAGTCACTCTATCACATTAACTCATTAACATCTATAGCATAATATTAAAAAATTATTCATCAACATCATATCATAATATCAATCATTTTATTCCATCATTTATTTTTATATCTCAACTAAATATGTTTATCTACTTATCCATACAATATTTTATCCTAATATAATATTTAACACCGTGGTAAACGCAGCCTTGAAGGGAAGCCAATTTCTTACATCTACTGCTTTTAATTTTATTTATACATAACATGTAGTCAACAAATATTAAAGATCTCAATATCTTAATATAATTAAGAAAGTCATAAAATTTCAACTTAATCGAATAATATATCCTTCCTTCAACGATGTTAAAATTTTAATGGTAAAAATAGTACGAGAAAGTAATCCTACCTTATAAAAAGGTTAATGATCTTCAATTTAAAATGAAATTTAAAAAACATATTTTTTTTATTAATTGCTTTCAACCCTCAAAATTCTTTCAGTATCTTCAGATTCATAAATAAGATTAAAAACGTCGAGAGTAACCTCATTTTGCTCCGATATATAATTTTACATTCCGCAAATGCGAATCTAATTTTTACTCCAATATATATTGATTAAATTAAATGTTTGGTAGAAAACGTGCCGCATCATAAAATTATAAGAACTAAAAAGGAAGAATAAAATAATTTCACCTTTAAAGTAAAATTATTTTTTTAAAAATTAAATAATAAATTTTGAAATAAAATAATTTCAAAATTGTAGATTCAAACTAAAAATTTAAAGGCTAATTTAATGTTCCAAATAGGCCTTTTTTTCAAGGAATAACCTCCATTTATCTTATAGGATAACTTAACCTCTCATAACCTCTTTATTTTGAGATAAGGCAACCCAAGTTTACTGAGGGTTTAGCTTATCCCTCGACTTATCCTTCCAAATTTACTCATATCTCATATCACATCATAGGATAACCTCTCTTTTTTAATCCTCTTCAATAAATATAAATAAGGGTTAACTCCTGTTCTCAAGTAAACAGAAATAAGAATTTTCCTCTTATGCAAAAAAATTAACCTTTGTTAACTATCCCTCACCATAAACCAGCCATAACTATTTGCTCCAAAACTACAAAAAAAAGAAGAAGATGCCAAAACAAAGCTATTGTTTTGAGAGTTAGAAAAAGTTCATTGCAACGGCAAAGTTTACAAGGAAATACCGGCCAACACCAAAATCCAAATATTTGAGCCTCGATGTAGAACTTCGCCAAATTATGAGCCAAAGAAGCATCTTATCTAAGAACCTTACTCAAAGACAAAAATGGAGCAGCATGGAATAAGGTCTGACACGGTAGGATAACATACTTGGATCTCCAATGAGTCTATGTGATGTTCAATATTTACCTAACAAGTCCAGCAGCATCACTAGAAATGTTGCCCGAGTCAATAGCTAAATTCAAAGTGAGATGGATGCCTTAAAGAATCTCAAGAACTTCTACTTCAGCAGGATCGGTAGTAGACAGTACCTCAACCAAATGCAATAATGCCTTAAAGAATCTCAAGAACTTCTACTTCAGCAGGATCGGTAGTAGACAGTACCTCAACCGAATGCAATAATTTCATGATTTTCATCCTTTGCTATGGCAGCTGCACATGAATTAGATTTCCTGACAGCGGCATTGACAATAATGGTTACACCTGAACTTTTGTTGGCACCACCTAAACCATGAGGTGCATCTAGCAATGCCTTTTGATTAGGAGCTTTAATCGATGTAGACTCATGAACTATATCATAGAAACTTGCCATATTTGCTGCTCTCAGCAGAGAATCATGAGGAAGTAGGGACTATCCACCCATTAAATGCTCACACCCCTGCAACCAATGGATATGCAGAATGTAGAAGGAGATATTAAAAATTTCTTCATTTTTCTTAAGTGCATCAACAATGGAGAGGTATATTTCCATCCAAGTTCCCAAGAGAGAGTCCACTCTAATTTTAAAAGAGAACCAAACAGAATGGACAACGTAACATTTTGATTTAAAGTGATTGTAATTTTCTTGTCATGTGATGAAATTCATCAATAAATAGTTTTTTAATTTTTTTTACATTAAATATAAATTATCAAGTAAAGATCATCATCACAGATCCTTGTGTCTTGACATTTCTTTACATTTTAATTATTTTTTATTCTATTACTTATTTTATTTTTTGAAATAAATATCTTTTTTAACTTTTCTTGCCCAAATTTATCCACAGATAAAAGTATTCTTCCAAGCTAATGCAACTGCTTGTTTTCTTGGATAAATTTTGAGAGAAACAATTTGTAAGTGATAGAATTATGAGGTAAATAAAGGATAAATTGATTTTAATATTTGAAAGAGATAAAAATCAAATAACGGGATAAGAAGAAATATTTGGGATATAAATGAAGTTGATATCATACATGAGAAAAAATAAATATGTATATCTCGCCGCTTGAAATAAATTTATCACAAATTTTGAAGGATAACCTTATCCAAAGGTAAGTGATTATATCATGTAAAATAAATGTTACCTTAGTTAATTACAACTGAAATGATTCAATGTTTCCATATACGTCGATCATACCAGCAAGGCATGTCATACACGCAACAATGCTATTATATTTACGTGTAATTGTGGCTTTGATTAGCTATTAATTTTTAGCCTGTGTCATATCGTTCGAGTACGAAAATTAAAATTATATTAACATTTTATCGTTAAAAAAATTATCATAATAAAAAAATTGTTAAAAAATGTAAATTGTAATTTATGATTTTGTTAATTAATGTATTTATTTTTTTACTTTTTAATTAAAAAATTACTTATCATTTTATTGAAGATTAAAATATATTGATATATTTTAATTTTTAATTATTATATTTATTTTTTCACCCGTGTATCTTGAGAGGTAAAATCACATCAATTAAAAATCAAAACAAAATACTTGTTGCATCACAAAAATAAAATATATTAATTAAAAATTAAAATATATGACACGTCCGAAAATGATTACAAAATATATTTATATATCCTTGTACGGAAAAAGTTTTCAAAATAACGTGCGATCCTGCATCTTATATTTTATATTTTTATCGATTATTTTAAGAAAGTAAAACACATAACTCATTATATCATTGAGAATCAAATTATAATAATTGATTCTTTCAAAAAAATGTACATAATAATTGAAAATCACAGTATGTGATATATTAAAAAATATATTACAACATACGTTCATGTATCGTTGTATAGAAAAGATTCTAATACTTTATATAAAAAAAATTCCTAAACATACCAAAAAAAAATAAAAAGGAAAATGAGTCTTACATCGTGGATTCCTATTCTCTTATATGAAAAAAAATTCCAACGTAACGTACATCCCTATACCTTTACGCGGAAAAAAAAAAGAAAAATAAGTCATGTAACAGTAAAAAAAAAAAAGCATTCCTGAACCTTGCAGGTGGAAAATTCCCAAATATATCGAAGGAAAAGGAAATGAGTTATGCGATCATCGATGACTGCTTTCGACGTGGCTGTTCATACCGTATATTGATTGTTGGGGGGATATATATAAAAGTATTATCACTGGGATAGGATCGGGGGAGCAGGGAAAGAAACTATAAAAGGGAATAGATAGGGGTAGGGGTAGAAGGAAAGGGGGAAGGGGAGGGAAAGCTTATGATTGGCGGAGAGGGTTTGAGGATAAGTAAAGTATACGGTGGGGATGCCGTCACCGCGGAGGTCAGAGCGCGCCAACGCGTTGCTACACCCCCCACCCCCCATCCGTCCATCCAACAGCACAGCACGACGCAACGCACCGCAACAGCAGCGGCAGCAGAGAGAGCTGCGCGTATAAAGCGAGTTCAGGTGGGATCGTACGGCCTCTGTGATGCCTCTCTCTATGTCTGTAACCAAACCGCACCCGCTGGATCCAATGCGTATTAAACACCACCACCACCACCACCCATCCCCCATTTTTTTGCCCACTTTATCTTTGTCGCTTTCCCCATCCATCTGTGTGCGTGTCTCGATGTGCAACTGTGGTTGCCATGCCTATCCTCAACATCTCCATCTAATTAATTGATCCTTACGTTGGCATCATTGTTATCTCTTGGTGAGATCATTTATGGCGGTAAAACTCCACACCTGATCTCAAACATGAGATTGTGTCTATTTCTGAAAGTGGGAGTTGGGTCCACTCAAGGTAGCTAGCGGAAGTCGCTGCTGGATAAGGGGGAGGGTGTTAGATTTGTCGTTGTTTTTTTGTCTTCATTTACCATTTTCTACTTTCAAAGACGAATGAACAGTGTTGCAAAGGGGATCGCATGATAATGCGAATATGTTTGTCAAATGAGTGGATTTTAATGTTTAGATGTTGAGGTAGGTTAAATTTATTTTATAAAAAAAGTAAAAAAAAATTTACGTCGAGTTAAGTTCTTTATTTCGATGTAAATTGAGAGATAGGTTAAGTGAAGAATACGTACGAGTAATAACTGCCAAATGTCACCTTACAGAGTATCCCAAAGGAAAGCTTTGGCAATCATCAGATACTATTTGTTTGTCAGAATTGAATTAGGAGGATCTAAGGAAAAAGTGTCGGGATTGTATCTCAATTTTAGGATAAATAATTTTTGTGTTTGTATTTATAGTCGGTAATTTTGACATTAAATGATTAATTTTATGTTTGACATAGTTAGATGTTGAGATTCAATCGGTGGAGTCTTAGAAAATATTGGTATATTCTTAGAATCTACCTATATATTCTACATATGTATTCAAAAGCTCCACTCATTGATTGTGAAAATCCATGAGTAGAATTTTATAATACACCGAGCATCGATGTATTGGATTCTAAAATCCATCCACGAAATTGTATGCAGGATTAGATTATCTCACCTCCCTTGATAGAATAATATTGGGATTGTAAACTTTAACTCGATATTATCTTCTCCCAAGATAAATTCAACCAAACAGAGAATTGCAACCATAATACCACTAAGCAAACGGTACCTAGGAGATTAAAAAGAAGGTGTAACGACCCGATTCCCGAGTTCCTACGAGACACGAGAACTGGACCGACTCGACTAATCCCAAGGCCTAGTCGTCCAACGAGGAAGTAACCAAAAGAGCAGTAAAATAAACCACATTCAACATGAAATATAACTATCAGTAACAAAATACAGCAGTAAGGAAAAGAACTACTACAGCATGTACCACCACAACAGTAGAACAACATTTATAACATAACAAGAACTGCGAGTAAAGAAAAGTACAGAGAGTAACAAAAACTACTCACTACAGTGGAACAAAGAGGGCACAAAAGAACAGTGGTAACTCTACTGGACCCTACTCGGCCCAGCATCCTCTGCAGCCGCTGACCCTGGCTGCTCAACACCTGGTCCTGAAAAGTAACGAGTGTAACACGTCAGCAAAACGCTGAGTAGAGTGGCAACTAAACTAAAGAAGCAGTAAAGTGTACAGGAGCTGTTTTATTTATTTCTTCCGTTATTTACGTCTTTTTATTGTTTCACCATCTATCTATTTCTCAGATCCTTCACTTTATCTCGAATGTTCCTCGTGGGAACGATCTTGATTGCAATCTTTTCCGAACAGTAGAAGTAACACGTGGTGCTCTCCTGGCCGGGAGAGTCCCCCGTGGTGATCCTACTCTCAGTCAACCACCCCAAGATCACTGACAGACGTAACGGTGACTACGGCACGCGCGGTAAATGCACGGGTAGCTAACCCGCACTAGCACGCGGTCAGTCGTTTCCGTTAACGGGTGCGCCCAAAGCACAGCACGGAACCAGTATAGGACAGAGCCCTCTCAGTAACAAGGGTCCAATCCCTCCACAGTAACCAAACAGGGGCCTTGCCCCTCCACAGTCCGCGCACCCTCGCCTGACTACCCTGGTTTGCCCAGTGGGCCTAACAAGTGGGTGTAGGTGAGCTAGCAGAACCCCGAGGCCCGTGGGGTAGCTAGTACTCTCCCTACACTAGTAGCTCTCCTCAGTACTGCGTACACGAGGGCCAGCAAGTCGGTACAAAGTAGCCAGACCTAACCCTGGGTCCCTGGGGCGGCTAGCTCCTCTCTGCACTAAACAGGGGGACAGTCGCTCTCCTTGATACTCCGTACTCAAGGGCCAGCTCACTTCCCCAATTCTATTCCATTCACTTTCCAGGAGTTCTACTCCTAATTCCCCGTAGGGTTCCATCTCTTTTAACTCAGCACATTCCGGTTTCACCCCTTTCAGTTTCACGTTCATACAACCCATATTCTCAGTCATGTTCATTTATTCATAACAGGCAGCTGTTAAACCAATTTACAGGCAGCTATTATTTCCTTTCCACGTTTCCCAAGACTACAATATCTATAAACATATCACTAGTTTTCCAGTCTTAGGATTCATGCCATACCCTAAGATCTATCATTCAATCTAGTTTTCCAGCCCTAGGATTCATGCAATACCCTAGGATCTATCATTCAATCTGGTTTCTCATTCCTAAGATTCATGCAATGCCCTAGGTTCTATTAATCGTTCCATAATTGTAACAAATTATGTTAATAACTTTAAATCCACTCTACCAGCTACAACGGAAGTACTGGGGGCGTGGTCGGAAATCCCGCTTGCCTCCGCAACTCCCGAGACTGCAATGGAACGGGGTCCTAACACAAGGATCAAACACAAGAAGTTTCTCAAAACAGTATATAATTGCTGTAGACGGGTAGAGGATCTTATTCCGAAAAGAACGCAACTCGAAACGGGGAAAACGGACTCCGAACGGGCCCTAAACGGGTCGAAAACGACGAAACAGTCCAAAATCAGACGTCTGGAACCTCTTCCAAATGTCTTAAAATGTGGGTCAGATGGTACGTTTGTTCTGCGTAGTCTCTCAGATGTCCAGAAGCCTGCGGGGGCGTCTGGCCTAGTTCCCAGACGTCCGATGGTCACCCCGGACGTCTGGAAGTCCTTCCCGTCGTCTGGCACTGCAGCCAGACGTCTGATTCGCGTTGGATGCGAATCTCAGAACCTGCACGTACCCACTCCACGTGCTCAGTACGGACGGTCGCAGAAAAGGAAGAAGGACGAAAATAACTTACTTACCAGACGTCTGGACAGTCCTCCAGATGTCTTCACCGTCGTCTGGTTGGAATCCCAGACGTCTGATTCTGGAAAAATTTCCAGAATCAGAGCTCGACTCGCCCTCCGCCCGCGACGCACGGTCGCGCCGCGCCTCGTCCGCCTGCTGCTCGAGCTGCAGCAGCCCTCCAGCGACGCTCCACGCTCGCGGCTCCCTCGCCGGTCGGCTCCAGCTACCCCGGCAAGCTCGAGCCCTCACGGCCGAGCGTCTCCTCCCTCGCGCGACACCTCCTCCCGCAACTCGCCGCGGCTGCCGCTGCTCGCTCGCGCTCGCACTCGCTGGAAGAAGAAGAAGGGAGCAGAGGAGATGAGAGTGAGGGAGAGGGCGAGGGCTTTTTAAAGCCGCACGGGGAGAGAGAGAGAGAGAGAGGCAGTGCCTGTGCCCGCAGGAGGAGAGGGAAAAAGAAGCATCTGCAGGTCTGCGCGTGCAGGTGCGCAGACGAAATCCACTGTGCCATGGAAATTAAATCCCAGACGTCTGGGCCAGCTCCCAGAAGTCATAAATGACGTTTTGAAGCGGCGTTCGTAACAATATAACAAACTCAAAGGAAGTTTCGTCCCCGAAACTTGCGCTAACTAGGGTGCGGGAAAAGACGTCATATAAAAACATAACAAACTCAAAGAGGACCGAAGCCGATCCGAAAGACGTACCCGCGAAGAGCTCCGGGTACTGCTCCCGCATTACCGCCTCAGGCTCCTAGGTAGCCTCCTCGTACCGCTGGCTCCTCCACAGAACCTTCACCAGGGGTACTTGCTTTCGTCTCAAACTGCGGACGACTTGGTCAAGAATCTGCACTGGCCGCTCGGGATAGGTCGGGTCGTCGCCCACCTTGACGCTCTCGTGACTCAGTACGTGACTGGGATCGGCTACGTACTTCCGGAGGTTGGACACGTGGAACACGTCGTGCACACTAGAAAGCTGGGGAGGGAGGGCAAGCTTGTAAGTAACAGGTCCAACCCGCTCCAGGACCTCAAAGGGCCCCACAAACCTCAATGCGAGCTTCCCTCTCACCCCAAACCGCTGCAGGCCCTTCATGGGCGAAACACGAAGAAAGACGTGGTCCCCAACCTCGAACTGCACCTCTCTGCATTTTCGATCCGCGTAGCTCTTCTGTCTGCTCCTGACAGTGCGGAGTCGCCTGTGGATCTGCTCGACTACCTCCTGACTCTGCCGGATCAACCTGGGGCCAACCTCCCACTTGGTCCCCACCTCAACCCAACTCAAGGGTGCCGTACACTTCCGTCCGAACAGAGCCTCGTAGGGAGCCATGCCGATGCTCGAGTGATAGCTGTTGTTGTATGCAAACTCCGCCAGGGGCAGGTGCTCCTCCCAAGAGCCCCTCTAGTCCAGTACACATGCACGCAAAAGGTCCTCAAGTGTCTGTATCGTGCGCTCAGACTGCCCGTCCGTCTGGGGGTGATAAGCTATACTAAACCTTAACCGCGTCCCCAGGGCCTGCTAAAACTCAGCCCAAAATTGGGACGTAAAGCGGGTATCCCAGTTGGATACGATTTCCTGCGAAACTCCGTGTAGTCGTACCACATCGCGGATATACCTCTCTACCAACTGTGATGGTCCCAAAGTGACTCGGATC
The DNA here is from genome assembly GCA_037157565.1 of Thalassia testudinum. Lineage (NCBI taxonomy): Eukaryota > Viridiplantae > Streptophyta > Magnoliopsida > Alismatales > Hydrocharitaceae > Thalassia > Thalassia testudinum. The sequence goes on from JAZHRO010000036.1 coordinate 145,109,217, forward strand.
GGCAAGAATCGTGCCGTCTTCATTAGTCTATCCACAATTACCCAGACTACGTCGTGTCCTCGCTGGGTAACAGGTAACCCCACTACCAAGTCCATGGTGATGCTCTCCCACTTCCACTCTGGCACTGGAAGCGGCTGTAGTGGCCCTGCAGGCCTCTGATGCTCGGCTTTCACCTGCTGACACACTAAGCACTGCTGCACGAATTCACCCACATCCCGCTTCATCCCCCTCCACCAAAACTCGTGTCTCAAGTCGTGGTACATCTTCGTGTTTCCGGGATGTATGGTGAATCTGGAACCGTGTGCCTCATTCAGGAGCTCTCTCAACAGCTCCTCGTCCCTGGGAACGCACAGCCGTCCCCTCAGGCGTAGCACCTGGTCTGTGAAAGAGAAATCCCCTGGGTCTCCTGACAGTACTCTGTCGCGCAAGGACTGCAAGTACGGATCGGCCATCTGTCCTGTGATGATGCGGTCTATCAGCTCTGGCCTAGTCTGTCGTGTCACAGTCACTGCCCCACAGTGCCCCCGTAACTCCAGGGGTCGCCAACTGCCCACCTCCTCCAAGAGGCTCCAACTCTGTAACTGTAAACTGGCCAAGTGTGCGGGCGCCTTCCGGCTCAAGGCGTCAGCCACCACATTGGCCTTGCCCGGGTGATAGAAAATGCTGCAGTCGTAGTCCTTCAGGAGCTCTAACCAACGTCTCTGTCTCATGTTGAGCTCCTTCTGATCAAAAAGGTATCTGAGGCTCTTGTGATCTGTGAAAATCTCGAAGGTCTCACCGTACAAGGAGTGCCTCCAGGTTTTCAGCGTGAAGACGACAGCTGCCAACTCCAGGTCGTGGGTAGGGTAGGTATGCTCATGGGGCTTCAGTTGCCGCAAAGCATAAGCGACAGCGTGACCCCTCTGCATGAGCACACCTCCTAACCCCTGCAAGGAGGCGTCCGTGTACACAGCGAACCCGCCACTACTATCAGGGATGGTGAGCATGGGAGCTGAAGTCAACCTCTCCTTCAGCTCCTGAAAACACGCCTCACAGGCGTCTATCCAAGTGAAGGGCACGTCCTTCCAGGTCAACTGTGTCATAGGACGCGCAATCTGTGAAAAACCTCTGATGAATCGTCTGTAGTAGCCTGTCAGTCCCAGGAAACTGCGAATCTCAGTGACTGAACGTGGCATCTCCCACCTGAGCACTGCCTCAACCTTGGCTGGGTCCACCGCCAAGCCATCTCCAGAGATCACATGACCTAAGAAGGTCACCTCCCTCAACCAGAACTCGCACTTGCTGTATTTGGCGTACCGCCTACGTCGTCTCAGTGTGTCCAGAACCATCCGTAAGTGCTGTCCGTGCTGTGTCCGATCTCGAGAATAGATGAGTACATCATCAATGAATACCACCACGAACTGGTCCAAGTACAGTCTAAACACCCGGTTCATCAGGTCCATGAAAGCAGCGGGGGCATTGGTCATCCCAAACGGCATAACCAAAAACTCGTAGTGTCCGTACCGGGTGCGGAAAGCTGTCTTGGAAACGTCTGCCTCCCTGATCCTCAACTGGTGGTATCCAGACCTCAAGTCGATCTTGGAGAACACCGTGGCACCCCGCAACTGGTCAAACAAGTCGTCGATCCTCAGCAGCGAATATCTGTTCTTGATGGTGACCCTATTCAGCTGTTGGTAGTCCACACAAAGGCGTAGGGTACCATCCTTCTTCTTCACAAACAGTACCGAGGCTCCCCAGGGAGACGCACTGGGCCTTACGAAACCCTTCTCCAAAAGGTCCTGCAACTGGGACTTGAGCTCTCGTAACTCAAGCGGTGCCATCCTGCATGGCGCGGTGGAGATGGGGCTGATCCCTGGTACTAGTGAGATCTCAAACTCGATCTCACGCTCGAGCGGTAGTCCTGGTAACTCATCTGGGAACACGTCAGGGTACTCTCTGACCATCGGGATGCTCTGGAAGTCTGCCACAGGGCTGGGCTCTGCCACCACACAAGCTAGGAAGACCTCACACCCCTGGCTCAAAAGTCTCGCCGCCCAAAGTACCGAAATGCACCTGAAGCCTCCGTCCACCGGCTGTCCGTGAAACTCGAAAGAAGGCAACTCCGGTATGGAGAAGATGATCTTCCTCTCAAAACAGTCCACCAAAGCGTGGTAAGCGGACAGCCAGTCCATCCCCAGAATTACGCCAAAGTCCTCCATCGGTATCATAATCAGGTCAGCTGACAGGCTATGTCCCCCGACGCTGACCTCGCAATCCATGTACACCTCCTCAGCTACAAACAGCTGACCACTCTGACCTCTGATTACGAACGTATTCTCTAACAGCGTATAGTCCTGGCCCACACTAACTGCGAAACTGGCTGCGACAAATGAGTGCGTAGCGCCGGAATCGAAAAGTGTGTAAACGAGTCTGCCGGAAACTGAAACCACACCTACCACCACCGAGCCTGAAGCTCTGGCATCCCTGTGTGTCAGGGCGTTGATACGCCCCTCAGCTCTAGGTGCGGACGAAGCAGCCACACTCTGTGTCGGACGGGCAGGTGCTGGCCGGTACCCTCCTCGTGACTGCTGTCCTCCTCCTCGCACCTGGGAACCGCGGCCTCCTGCGCACCCTCCAGTGCTCTCTGCGGGAAGTATCTGCTGACCTCCTGCCCTAGATGGGCAGTCCCTCCTGATGTGTCCCGGGTGGCCACGCTGGTAACAGAGGGGAACCCGACTCCCACCCTCAGTGGGTCCCTACTGTCGGCTGGGCGGGGGTCCGGTGCTGGCGACTGGCCTCTGTTGAGGCCCCCCAAAGGCCACGGATGGCCCTGCAAAACGTGACGGCTCCCCTGCGGACGCCACGTGCCTCCTCTCTCGCCGGCCCTGTGAAAAGTCTGGCTGAAAGGGCCTCTTCCGCCGCCGGCAGTGTCTTGCGCGGACGAGTTGGTCTCCTCGTAAGTCATGGCTGCCTCCACCACCCTCGAAAATGTAGGCAGCTTCAGGGGTTTGACATACCCCCAAATCGCAGGCCGGAGCCCCTCGGTGAACCTCCAAAGGCGCTCCTCCTCAGTGGCTACCACTGTCGCTGCAAAGCGGGACAGCTCCAAGAAACGCATGCGATACACGCTCACGGTCATCGTCCCTTGGCGGAGAGTGTGGAACTCCCGCCTCCTCTGGTCCTACCACGTCTGGGGAAAGTACTGCTCGCAGAAGAGGGCGACGAACCGATCCCAGGTCGGCTCGTCCCTCTCCTATCTCCGGACCGCCCTCCACCACCTGTGTGCCACACTCTCCAGCTGGTACGTGGCAAAGGCCACGCGGCACTCCACTGGGGGGCAAAGGGTGTCAAAAATCTTCTCCAGCTGCTCGAGCCAGTCCTCTGCCTCGGTCGGGTCCTCGTCCCCCTTGAAGGAGGGGGGCTTCAGCTTCCGGAACTACCCAAAGAGCTCGGAGTGGTGCTGCAGTGGGGATGCTGGTGCACCTCCAGGCAAAGGTGCCTCGTGCACAGAAGTGTCAGAGGAAGGTGGGGGCGGCGGCTACCCATCCCCTCCCCCGTGTCCAGCGCCGCGTCCGTCGGGTGGTCCCACAGAGGACTCCCCCTCCGCAGCCCCAGGGTGAGGCGCTCGGGGCGGTGGGTGGAGCTCCTCTCGCACAATATCCCGTATCAGCTGGGCGAGGTCCTGGGCCTGGACGCCAGGGAGTAGTGGCTGGTCCACTGAGGCGTCGGCAACGGCACGCCCACCTCGCCGACCTCGTCCTCGGCCGTGCCCGCGGCCCGCCTCACCAGTCCCGCGACGAGGCATCTCCTGCAAGGAGACGCGAAACAAAATAGAACACGTTAATATGGAATGATACCTAACGGAAACGTCTAAGAGCTCATGTCAAAAGACATGTTGTGGTGGCTACTCTAGTTATAGACATGTGAATTGGTTATTTTCCAGTCAGTTGATTCACTTCTCGGGACGACCTTACTCTGATACCATCTTGTAACGACTTGATTCCCGAGTCCCTATGAGACACGAGAACCGGACCGACTCGACTAATCCCAAGGCCTAGTCATCCAACGAGGAAGTAACCAAAAGAGCAGTAAAATAAACCACATTCAACATGAAATATAACTAGCAGTAACAAAATACAGCAGTAAGGAAAAGAACTACTACAGCATGTACCACCACAACAGTAGAACAACATTTATAACATAACAAGAACTGCGAGTAAAGAAAAGTACAGAGAGTAACAAAAACTACTCACTATAGTGGAACAAAGAGGGCACAAAAGAACAGTGGTAACTCTACTGGACCCTACTCGGCCCAACGTCCTCTGCAGCGGCTGACCCTGGCTGCTCAACACCTGATCCTGAAAAGTAACGAGTGTAACACGTCAGTGAAACGCTGAGTAGAGTGGCAGCTAAACTAAAGAAGCAGTAAAGTGTACAGTAGCTGTTTTATTTCTTTCTTCCTTTATTTACGTCTTTCTATTATTTCACCATCTATCTATTTCTCAGATCCTTCACTTGATCTCGAATGTTCCTCGTGGGAACGATCTTGATTGTAGTCTTTTCCGAACAGTAGAAGTAACACGTGGTGCTCTCCTGGCCGGGAGAGTCCCCCGTGGTGATCCTACTCTCAGTCAACCACCCCATGGTCACTGACAGACGTAACGGTGACTACGGCACGCGCGGTAAATGCACGGGTAGCTAACCCGCACTGGCACGCGGTTAGTCGTTTTCGTTAACGGGTGCGCCCAAAGCACAGCACGGAACCAGTATAGGGCAGAGCCCTCTCAGTAACAGGGGTCCAACCCCTCCACAGTAACCAAACAGGGACCTTGCCCCTCCACAGTCCGCGAACCCTCGCTTGACTACCCTGGTTTGCCCAGTGGGCCTAACAAGTCGGTGTAGGTGAGCTAGCAGAACCCCGGGGCCCGTGGGGTAGCTAGTACTCACCCTACACTAGTAGCTCTCCTCGGTACTGCGTACACGAGGGCCAGCAAGTCGGTACAAAGTGGCCAGACCTAACCCCGGGTCCCTGGGGTGGCTAGCTCCGCTCTGCACTAAACAGGGGGACAGTCGCTCTCCTTGGTACTCCGTACTCAAGGGCCAGCTCACTTCCCCAATTCTATTCCATTCACTTTCCAGGAGTTCTACTCCTAATTCCCCGTAGGGTTCCATCTCTTTTAACTCAGCACATTCCGGTTTCACCCCTTTCAGTTTCACGTTCATACAACCCATATTCTCAGTCATGTTCATTTATTTATAATAGGCAGCTGTTAAACCAATTTACAGGTGTAACGAACGCGTGCCCCAGACGTCTTTTAAGATGTCTGGGAGGTGGCCCAGACGTCGGACAAGACGTCTGTGATCACATCCAGACGTCTGACCAGATGTCTGGGATTGTTTCCAGACGTCTGGAAATCCGTTAATTTCGACACGCGCGGTTCGTCTGCGCGCCTGAGCGCGCAGACCAGATATTCGCTCAATCCCTCTTTCCCTGCGGCTGCAGACGCCTGCCGCGTCCTCTCTCTACTCCTTGCGCGGCCTTAAAAGGCCACGCGCTCCCTCCCGTCGTCTCCACCGTCTCCTCCCTATTCTCCTTCAGCCAGTGAGCGTGAGCGCGAGGGCGGCAGCGGCGGCCGCAGTGAGCGCGGAGGAGGTGCGGCGTGCGAGAGCGGAGCTCTGCCGTGAGGGCGAGCTCGCCGGGGCTGCTAGGGCCGGCCGGCGGAGGGCGCAGAGTGACGCGGAGGGGGGACTGCTGCGGTCTGAGCAGCAGGTGCGCGAGGTGCGACGCGGGCGGCGTCGCGAGCGGAGGCCGAGTGGCGCCCTGATTCTGGAAGAATTTCCAGAATCAGACGTCTGGGTTGATAGCCAGACGGCGAGGGAGACGTCTGGTAGACCTTCCAGACGTCTGAAAGGTGAGTTCTTCCGTCTTCTTCTTCCTTCCTGTTGACTGACCGTACTGAGGGAGGGAGATGGGTGTGCGCAGGCTCGGTGATTCGCCATCCAACGCGAATCAGACATCTGGCTGTTGTACCAGACGGCGGGAGCGACCTCCAGACGTCCGGGGTGACCATCGGATGTCTAGGAGCTAGGCCAGACGTCCCCGCAGACTTATGGACGTCTGGGAAATCACGCTGAACAGGTAATTCTCTGATCCACTTTTTAAGACGTCTGGAAGAAATTCCAGACGTCTGATTTTGCACAGTGTCGTCGTTTTCGACCCGTTTAAGGCCCGTTCGGGTTTCGTTTTCCGCGATTCGAGTTGCGTTCTTTTCAGAATTAATTCCTCTACCCGTCTACAGTAGCTATACACTATTTTGAGACACTCCTTGTGTTTGATCCTTGTGATAGGACCTCCTTCAGTTGCAGTCTTGGGAGTCGCGGAGGCACGCGGGATTCCCGATCACGCCCCCATTACTCCCGTTGTACCTGGTAGAGTGGCGTTAAGTTATTAATAAAATCTGTTAAATTATGGAACCATAAATAGAACCTAGGACATTGCATGAATCGTAGGAATGAGAAATAGATGGAATGATAGCTCCTAGGTGTGGCATGAATCCTAGGACTGCAAAACTAGATTGTATGATAGATCCTAGGATATGGCATGAATCCTAGGATGGGAAAACTAGTGGAATGTATAATACTGCAGTCTTGGAAAATGGAAAGAGATATAAAGCTGCCTGTAATTTGAATTAACAGCTGCCTGTTGTGAATAAATAACGTGGTTGAGAACATGGATTGTAAGAATGTGAAACTGGAAAGTGAAACCTGGATGTTTGAGTAAAAAGGATGGAACCCTACGGGGAAGTAGGAGTAGAACTCCTGGAAAGTGAATGGAATATAATTGGGGAAGTGTGCTGGCCCTTGGGTACGGAGTACCAAGGAGAGCGACTGTCCCCCTGTTTAGTGCAGAGCGGAGCCAGCCGCCCCAGGGACTCGGGGTTAGGACTGGCCACTTTGTACCGACTTGTTGGCCCTCGCGTACGTAGTACCGAGGAGAGCTACTAGTGTAGGGAGGTACTAGCTACCCCACGGGCCCCGGGGTTCTGTTAGCCTCCCACACCGACTTGTTAGGCCCGCTGGGGCAAACCAGGGTAGTCAGGCGAGGGTGCGCGGACTGTGGAGGGGCAAGGCCCCGGTTTGGTTACTGTGGAGGGGTTGGACCCCTGTTACTGAGAGGGCTCTGCCCTGGACTGGTTCCGTGCTGTGCTTTGGGTGCACCCGTTAACGGAAACGACTGACCACGTGCCAGTACGGGTTAGCTACCTGTGCGTTTATCGCGCGTGCCGTAGTCACCGTTACGTCTGTCAGTGACCTTGGGGTGGTTGACTGAGGGTAGGATCACCACGGGGGACTCTTCTGGCCAGGAGAGCACCACGTGCTACTTCTACTTTTTGGAAAAGACTGCAATCAAGATCGTTCCCATGAGGAACATTCGAGATCAAGAAAAAGATCTGGGGAATAAATGAAATAGCGAGACAATTGAAAGATGTGAATAAAGAAAGTAATAGAACATAACAGCTACTGTACACTCTACTGTTGCCTTTAGTTTAGTTGCCACTCTACTCAGCGTTTTGCTGACTTGTTACACTCGTTACCTTTTTCAGGACCAGGTGTTGAGCAGCCAGGGCCAGCGGCTACAGAGGACGCTGGGCCGAGTAGGGTCCAGTAGAGTTACCACTGTCTTTTGTATCTCTTTGTTTCCGTTATAGTGAGTAGTTCTTGTTTCCGCTGTACTTTTCTTTACCTGCAATTCATGTTATATGATAAATATTGTTCTACTGTTGTGGTGGTATATACTGTAGTAGTTTCTTTCCTTACTGCTGTACTTTCTTACTGTTAGTTATATTCATGCTGAATGTGGTTTATTTTTACTGCTCTTTTGGTTACTTCCTCATTGGACAACTAGGTCTTGGGATTAGTCGAGTCGATCCGGTTCTCGTGTCTCGTAGGGACTCGGGAACCGGGTCGTTACAAGATGGTATCAGTGCAAGGTCGTCCCGAGAAGTGAATCAACTGACTGGAAAATAACCAATTCACATGTTTATAGCTAGAGTAGCCACCACAACATATCTCTTGACATGAGCTCTTAGAAGTTTCGTTAGGTACCGTCTGTTTTGACGTTTCCATTTTGTTTCGCGCCTCCTTGCAGGAGATGCCTCGTCGCGGGACTGGCGACACTGGCCGCGGGCGCGGCCGAGCACGAGGTCGGCAAGGTGGACGTGCCGTTTTTGACGTCTCGGTGGACCAGCCACCACTCCCGGGCATCCATGCCCAGGACCTCGCCAGACTGATACGAGATATTGTACGAGAGGAGCTCCACCCACCGCCCCGAGCACCTCCTCCTGGGGCTGTAGTGGGGGAGTCCTCTGTGGGACTACATGACGGACACGGCGCTGGACACGAGGGAGGGGATGGGTCGTTGCCGCCCCCACCTTCCTCCGACACTTCTATACACGAGGCACCTTCGCCTGGAGATGCACCAGCACCTCCCCTACAGCGCCACTTCGAGCTTTTCGGATAGTTCCGGAAGCTGAAGCCCCCCTCCTTCCAGGGGGATGAGGACCCGACCGAGGCAGAGGACTGGCTTGAGCAGCTGGAGAAGATCTTCGACACCCTTCGCCCCCCGGTGGAGTGCCGCGTGGCCTTTGCCACGTACCAGCTGGAGAGTGCGGCACACCGGTGGTGGAGGGCGGTCCGGGGACAGGAGAGGGACGAGCCGACGTGGGACCAGTTCGTCACCCTCTTCTGCGAGCAGTACTTTCCCCATACGTGGCAGGACCAGAGGAGGCGGGAGTTCCACACTCTCCGCCAAGGGACGATGACTGTGAGCGCGTACCGCACGCGTTTCTTGGAGATGTCCTGCTTTGCAGCAACAGCGGTAGCCACTGAGGAGGAGCGCCTTTGGAGGTTCACCGAGGGGCTCCAGCCTGCGATCCGGGGGTATGTCAAACCCCTGAAGCTGCCTACGTTTTCGAGGGTGGTAGAGGCAGCTATGACTTACGAGGAGACCAACCCGTCCGCGCGAGACACCGACGGCGGGCGGAAGAGGCCCTTTCAGCCAGACTTCTCACAGGGCCGGCGAGAACGGAGACACGTGGCGTCTGCAGGAGAGCCGTCACGTTGTGCAAGGCCATCAGTGGCCTTTGGGGGCCCTCGACAGGGGCCAGTCTCCAGCATCGGACCCCCGCCTAGTCGACAGTAGGGACCCACTGAGGGTGGGAGTCGGGTTCCCCTCTGCTACCAGTGTGGCCAGCCGGGCCACGTCAGGAGGGACTGCCCATCTAGGGCAGGAGGTCAGCAGATACTCCCCGCGCAGAGCACTGGAGGGCGCACAGGAGGCCGCGGTTCCCAGGCGCGAGGAGGAGGACTGCAGTCACGAGGAGGGTACCGGCCAGCACCTACCCATCTGACGCAGAGTGTGGCTGCTTGATAACACCACGCAAGGGGGTAGTAATTAGGTTGAATATGGCCCATCTTTAGAATAAAACGCACAACATAAAGTAGAATAGGAGCATTGCATGCATCAAGTACCAAGATTGCTTATAAACTGTATTAATGGCCATTTGTGTAAAGCATTTGTCAAAGCAGGCCTCAGATAAGTAATCGGACCGCACGGATGGATTCAGGACGACGAACGGAGTCTAACGGACTCAAAATCGACCAAATCCGACATCCGGAGCTCCCACAATGGGCCCAAGAAATCCTGACTGTTGATCTGGAGATCAACGGCCTAGAACGCGCCACGTCGCCCCGCCCCCGCCGCCCGCACGCCCCCAAGCCAGCCAAGGACGCATCTCGGCCGTTGATCTTCGATCGAACGGCCGAGATCAGCGCGCTCGCCCGCGGTCGCCGCGACAAAGCGCGGGCGTGGCGCAACGGTTAGCGCGCACGCCCGCGTTGCGGCGACGCGCGTTCGATTCGCGCGGAGCGAAAATCACTTGCGGGCGAAGGGCGCGGCAAAATTGAGCCGCGCGATCAGAAGTGAGCGGCTAGGATTGCGCCACGCGGCGCGACGACAGCGCCCCACCTCCCACGCGCGCGCGCACGCCGGGCGGAAACGCGCGCGCGCACGCGCGCCCGAAGCGCGATCCTAGCGCAGGCGCGGGAGGATCTTAGCCGTCCGATCATCAATCGGACGGCTCTCGTTCGACAGCCACGGATCGCGCCTGAAGAGAGAGAGGGGCGGGCGGCTAACCGGCGGCAGAAGGCCTTCACCGACGTATCTGGAAGCAGTTTTAGCGACGTTCTGGATGTCGTTAAAGCACATTCTTCTTTTAGGAAGCCCTTAACTCTATTTAAACCCCCTTCTACCACCATTCAAGGCATCCTCTCCCACTTGCAACTACTCCACTCCTCTCCTAGCTAGTCTTAGGCACTCTTGTAATCGCCGGAGACGACGAGCCGCCGACGGAGCCTCCTCCACCGCCGTGGCTGCCTCGTCGCTCTCCACTCTCTCTCTACCTCTCTCTCTCTTTTAAGCTTTCATTTACTTTTGTTGAAGCATGTATTTAATATTGTAAACCATGAGCTATGAATGCATGTTTAATGAAATTATTTTCCATTTAGTTGCCTTTTTAATTTCTGTTTAAAGTGCATGATCAAAACCAAGAGCTTTCTAACCCTAAACTCTCTCTATCTCTCGCTTTTCAAAACCGTCTCTTTCGCAAGCAAAACTCCGCCTTTTTCGTGACAAGTGGTAAACAAAATCCGATTTCCACGCCTCCCTGAGATCGACACTCGGACTCACCTCCGTTTACTTCTTTTAAAACCGACGTATCAAGTGCAACTATAACGACACCTCTTAACACACACGCACGAAGGCACGTCAGTTTTTGGCGCCGCTGCCGGGGAGGCAACGGATTTGTCTGATCACCTCCATTCCACCTTCATTCTCATATCGTCTAATGCCCTATTTTCCTTTTTACTTGACGGATGTAGGAATTCGGCGCATGGACGGCGAAGCGACGCATTCCACTATGGTAGCAAGGAAGTAGACGCCTCGAGGACCGATAGTGAGTACTCTCTCTCTCTCATTGTTTGCTTGCGTGAAAAAGCTAAAAAAAATCATAAAAACTGAAAAAAATTGGCGTGGCGAATGATTGCTTGACCCACACTCTTAACACACCACCCTACAAAAAAAATGTACACTCTAATATACTGGACAAATTCTTGGAGTGTTCTTTTCTTTCTCTCTTGAGTGGTGTTTGCGAAGCCACCGTGAGTTGACCTGGGCCGCACCACTCAACCCTAAAACTGACTCATCTAATAGAAGCTGCATGATTATCAGGATGAGTACACTAGGGTTTTAGAGCCTCTACAAAATAAAAGGAAATCTACTTTCACTAAGTTGTGTGCAGAACTTGACGTGCCCACTGAAACTTGTTTGAAAAAATTAAGACACGTCAACCCTAAAAAGTACTTAAGTAAGGATGAAACACTAAAAAGACACTATATCTTAACAAATCCTTGCTTGAAAATCATGTTTTGCTAGAAGCACACACTTTGAAAGTAGAACATTAAGAGGCACCACCCCAATCAACGCCTCATCACATCACCCTAAGCACAAGCACTATCCTAGCCCTTTAAAACTGAGTAGACGTGCCCTAGGCAGGACTGAGTTAAGTCTCAAAAGGTGAGGTTTTGTCTGCTAGGCACTTGGCTTTCATTCCCTTGGTAGAATCTGGTGACTAGGCTGCGGGGCAGTGTCAAACGACCGTGGTTGTGGGGTCTATGGAACCGGAGGCATAAGCCAAAGGAAGAACCTTCCCTGCAATCCCCTCGTAATCAACCTGGCCAGATTAGCCTTGAGAAGGGAAGTCCAGTGCTTACGGACTTAATCACCCTTTGTGAGATTTCTAGGTCTCCTAAGGAATACACCATGAGGATTAGGCTTGCATGCTTGATTGAAACACATTTCTCGCATCTGTCGCCCTCCGCATCCCCTCCAGTTCTTCTCTAGTGTATGCACGGGAGGCGCTCACTGCATCCCGAATTGTGTGTTTTGGGGCAGGAATCTAGGCAACGTAATTCTGTTGAAAACATGGCTGAACCTAGGGTAGATGAGGTTGAAGATCAACCCCCACCAGATGCTATGGCTATCGTCCAGGCTCAAATCAATGCTAACCATCGGCTTTAGCAACGACAAATCCACACCATCATGCAAGCCATACAACGGTTACAGAACCCGCAAGAACAACCACCACCTTTCAATGACATACCAGGACAACCACCACTTGATTTACCACCATTTCAGAACCAGCCAAGACCCCTCCGTGATTTCTATAACCCTTCTGCCATTAGAGTCGAGCCACACCTTAGGATCCCCGAAGGGGGAGACGATTTTGAGCTAAAACCTAATGTATTAAGTCTAATCCAGAGCCACTTTCATGGAAGCTCAAATGAAGACCCCTTTCAGCACCTAGAAGATCTCGACCGCATAGCAAGAACAGTAAAACCTAGGAACATTAGCCTTGACATTGTTCTAATCAAGATGTTCCCTTTCTCATTAAGAGACAAGGCTTCTCATTGGCTTAGAACCCTAGGTAGACCCATCACCACCTGGGAGGAACTGAGGCATGCATTTTTAAAGAAATTCTTCCCCATAGGAAAGACCAATGCCCTCAGAAGAGCTATCACTACCTTCACACTCCAGGGTGGGGAACAATTTCATGAGGCATGGGAAAGATTCAATGAACTTTTGAGGAAATGCCCACACCACGAAGTTCCAAGGTGGCAATTGGCCCAGATCTTCTACCACGGTCTGGATAGCAACCTACGGAACTTCGTCGATGCCTCATGCGGGGGAAACTTCCTAAACAAAGACGAGGAGAGCGCGTTTGAGCTCTTTGAGTCTATGAGCGAGAATTCGCTCAACAATGCCTCCATGAACCAGTTTAACAGATCCAGTCAACCCCGTGGTGGGATTTATGAGGTGCAAGCAAATTCTGGAATGGTTGACATGGACATTATTGCCAAAAAGTTGGATCGAGTGGAATTGGTGGACAAGAAGATTGATGAGCTTCTAAACCAGACCAGGAACCCCTTGCAGAATTTCACCCTAGCAAAAGGAGCACATAATGTTGACCTGGTCCAACCCTTCACCCAACTAAACCTGGAACAACCCCCAACCATGTTCCAAGGAGGGACCTTTGCTCCCTCGACCCTTGATTACTCCCTTCCTTCTTCATCAACATCGGCTATTCTAGAAGATGTGCAAGCCGTCCAAGGATATGCAAAACCTGACCCTTTCTCCAACACTTACAACACCGGCTGGCGTAATCACCCCAACTTTGGTTGGACAAACCAGAAACTACCGCAATTCCAAAACCAGCCCAGGCCAAACCAACAGCCACACTTGCCCCCCTATCAGCAAGGAGCACCAGTTAGACCCCAATATAACCAAAATAGGGCGGCCCCTCCCCCACAAAACCAAATGGACACCCTAATAAAGATGATGGCTGACATGAACCAAAAACATCAGGAAGAAATGGCCTTGGTAAAGGGACAGTTAAGCCAACTCTTGGACTGTAAACAGCAAGGATCTCTACCTTCCCAACCACAACCAAACCCGCGAAACATAATTAACAGAGGCCCCAATTCGCAAGGGTTCCAAGGCAACCCCGGGCAGGCTCATATGGTCCAACCGGCTCCACAAACACCTCCTGGGTTTGGCGCCTCTTCATCCTCATCTTCTCAAGGATCACCCCATGGCCCCAATGCCTCTGCGAATGCGGTGACCTTGAGAAGCGACACCAAAACCCAGGATCCCAAATGGCCGACTCTCCCCGAGACTTTACCCGACTTAGAAGAAGCACCAACCAAGGACCCAAACATGGAACCAATCCAGACACCCTATCCTGAGGCCTTGGAAACAATCAAGAGAAAAAAGAATACTGTGGAAACTGAGGAGCTGATGGAAATTTTTAAACAAGTACAAATTAATATTCCGCTTTTAGAAGCTGTCAAACACATCCCCGCTTACGCCAAGTTCTTAAAGGATTCCTGTACACCCAAGCGTAAGCCGAGACCTCAAGCACCTAGGAAGGTTGTACTCTCTGAGCAAGCCAGTTCCGTGATATCAAGCAACCTTCCACTCAAACGAACTGACCCAGAAGCACCCCTGATTTCCTGTAACATCGGGGACATGACATTTGATAGAGCGCTCCTGGACCTAGGTGCTTCTATCAACCTAATTCCCACAACCTTGTACCACCAATTTGGTTTTGGGGAGCTGGCACCAACCCCTGTCACCATCCAGCTGGCGGATAGATCAGTGAAAACCCCAAAGGGGGTTGTTGAGGACGTGATTGTACGGGTCAAGGACTTCTATTTCCCAGTCGACTTTTTGGTGCTTGACATGGAAGTCCCTGAAAAATTACAGAACGCACCCATAATCTTAGGCAGACCTTTCTTAGCCACGGCTAAAGCAAACATCGATTGCGACACGGGATGTATGGAAATCGCCTTCGGAGACAGGAAAATGCAATTAGATATCTTCCGGGCAACAAAGTCTTTTGATTGTGATTACATTGAGGAACATGATCCCGTGGAAACTTTAATCGAGGAATGCCTTACCCTCAATTCTGTCTCAGACCACCAAACCCGTAGTTCTGACTCGTCACCATCATTACCTGTGGACCTCTGTAAGGCTGAGTATCATCACATGACACCATTTGAAGAAATCAATGTTGATCAACTACCGCCCTTTCCATTCCCATCGACTGTGGTCCCACCCGCACCTGAACTTAAACCATTGCCCGAGAATCTCAAGTACGTCTTCTTGGGACCTGGCCAGACCTTCCCAGTGATTATTAATTCCCATCTAACCAAGGATCAGGAACTAAGGTTGACTGCAACTCTTTCAGAACATCGGGCCGCCATTGGTTGGACCATCTCAGATCTAAGAGGAATTAGCCCCACCTATTGCACCCACAAGATTTACCTGGAAGACGGGGCCCGACCTTCCCTCCAGATGCAGAGACGGTTAAACCCTAACATGCGGGAGGTCGTTAAAAAAGAAATTATCAAGTGGCTCGACGCCGACATCATCTACCCTATCTCTAATAGCCCCTGGGTGAGCCCCACTCAAGTGGTTCCAAAGAAGGCTGGGCTCACCGTTGTCACTAATGATCATGGCGAATCCATTCCCACCCGCACCACCACCGCATGGCGGGTGTGTATTGATTATAGGAAGCTTAACGAAGCCACTAAGAAGGACCACTTCCCCTTGCCATTCATTGACCAAATCCTTGAAAGATTGGCAGGGCAGAAGTATTTTTGCTTCCTGGATGGATATTCAGGATATAACCAAGTCGCAATTGCTCCGGAAGATCAGGAAAAGACCACATTCACTTGCCCGTATGGCACGTTTGCATTCCGTCGAATGCCGTTCGGGTTATGCAACGCACCCGCGACCTTCCAGCGTTGCATGCTAGCCATTTTTTCAGAAATGGTGGGTGAATACTTGGAGGTCTTTATGGATGATTTCTCTGTATTCGGGAATTCATTCGACCATTGTTTGAGCAACTTGGAGAAAATCCTGAAACGATGTATCGAGGTTAACTTGGTGTTAAGTTGGGAAAAGAGCCATTTTATGGTTCAAGAAGGAATTGTCCTCGGACACATCATTTTGCATAAGGGCATTGAGGTAGATCGAGCTAAGGTTGATTTAATTTCCAAACTTCCTCCACCTAGTTTGGTCCGACAGATTCGCTCTTTCCTAGGACATGTTGGCTTCTACCGAAGGTTCATCAAAGACTTTTCCAAACTTTCCAAACCCTTGACCGACCTTCTAGCCAACGACGCAACTTTCCACATGTCTCCTGATTGCACCCAGGCTTATCATACCCTCCGGGACTTAGTCTCCACCGCACCTGTACTTCAACCCCCAGACTGGTCCCAGGATTTTGAGATTATGTGTGACGCATCAGATTTTGCCATAGGCGCTGTCCTGGGACAAAGGCAAGACAAGAAGCCCGTGGTGATCTACTACGCAAGCAAAACGTTGGACGAGGCCCAGCGTAATTATACGGTCACAGAAAAAGAGTTGCTTGCTGTAGTCTTTGGACTGGAAAAATTCCGATCATACTTGCTGGGATCCCACGTGACTATCTACACCGACCATTCAGCCATCCGGCACCTGTTGGCCAAAAAGGACGCAAAACCCAGGCTCATCAGATGGATCCTGCTTTTGCAGGAATTTGACCTGGAAATCCAAGACAAGGCCGGATCGAAAAATGTGGTGGCTGACCACCTGTCAAGACTTCATCCAGACCACATTGGACCCTCCCTACCTCTATCTGATACCTTCCCTGATGAACACATCCTAGCCGTGCAAGACAAGAAAATGCCATGGTATGCTGACTATGTCAACTACCTGGTTATAGGACAAACCCCGCACAGCTGGTCCAGACAGCAACGGGACAGGTTCTTGGCTGAGGCCAAGCACTATTTCTGGGATGATCCCATGCTGTTTCGCCTCTGTGCTGATCAGATCATCAGGAGGTGCCTCCCCGAAGACGAAGTTCAGAGTGTGCTTTCCTTTTGTCATGACCAAGCATGTGGCGGCCATTTCTCTGGCAAGAAAACAGCTGCAAAAGTTTTGTAGTCTGGATTTTATTGGCCGTCCCTATTCAAGGATGCACACATCTTTGCCAAGACTTGCTCACGATGCCAAACACTAGGGACAATGACCAAAAAAGATATGATGCCCCTTCAGCCCATTTTGATTGTCGAAATTTTCGACGTTTGGGGTATCGATTTTATGGGCCCCTTTCCACCATCCAACGGCTTCGAGTATATCTTGGTCTCGGTAGACTATGTTTCCAAATGGATTGAAGCCGTCGCCACCCGACGATGCGATCACAAGACGGTCATGGACTTTGTCAAGAAGAACATCTTTTCCCATTTTGGAATACCCAAGGCCATGATCAGTGATGGTGGAAGCCATTTTATCCATTCCCAGTTCCGTGCCTTACTTAGAAAATACGGGGTAAACCACCGCATTGCCACCCCGTATCATCCACAAACAAATGGGCAGACTGAGGTCTCAAACAGACAAATCAAGAACATTTTACAGAAGACTGTGAGACCTGACAGGAAAGACTGGTCCACACGACTTGATGATGCCCTGTGGGCATACAGGACCGCTTTTAAGACCCCGATAGGCATGTCACCTTACCGCTTGGTCTTTGGCAAAGCTTGCCATCTCCCTGTCGAATTGGAACACCGGGCTTACTGGGCTGTTAAGCAATGTAACATGGATCCCCAGTTAGCTGGTGCGCAAAGGACTCTTCAATTATCTGAGCTTGAAGAAATTCGTCGGGACGCCTTTGACAATAGTCGGCTATATAAGGAGAAAATAAAAGCCGTCAACGACCGACTCATTCATAGGAAAACCTTTGAGCCAAACCAACAAGTCTGGCTATTTGATGCATGCCTGAAACTCTTTCCAGGGAAACTTAGGTCCAAATGGACAGGACCATTTCGGGTGGTCAAGCCCTATTCCAATGGGGCAGTCGAAATCGCCGATCTTAATACCGGGCACACCTTTACAGTCAATGGTCAAAGATTGAAGCATTTCCTGGCCCAGGTACCCCCCAAGGAAAGTGTCACCCTTGTTGAGGGCTGACACCAGGCACCGCCCAGCTGGAGGCGTTAAACTCAGCGCTTCCTGGGAGGCAACCCAGCGGATTCAGACTGATCTGGTAGTTTACGTCACTCAGGTACTATCTTTTTGAACCCTTTTGCATCCATGCATCTGCCAATGAGGACATTGTCAAACTTAAGCATGGGGGGGATGGTAAACTGCATAATCCTGAGCTTAATTAATCAGTCTGAATGAATAAATTAATTGATTAAAAAAAAAAAAAAATGAATTTAGGAAGAAAAACTTAGGCATTAGAAACTTGTCAATAGTGGGAAATAATACAAAAAGAACTTAAACACTTAGACTTTTCAGGCCTTCAAGCTTAATTAGCCCTGGTGTCCATTAAAATATGGATTTAGCGGCGAACCCTTGCAACTTTAAGCTATTCTAATCCACCTAATAAATAAGGTAATAAGTATACGACTTATCAACTCACCCTCTAACTCAGGAAAACTTTGAGTCTAAGCATCTACACACATTTTTGCACAGACTCACTTCTCGGAGATTTTGACAGAAATTGGGTAGCTAATGAACTCTCTAGGGTGGTATGGCTGGCAAGTTGTCGTGGGTAACAGCCCATTGGCAGGTTGTCCAGAACCCAGCCACAGGCCATTTCTTTTTCACTGCCTCTAGGTACATTTTTGATTAGGGAAGCCACCTACGTAAAAAAATAATAATAATAATTAAAAAAAAAAAAAAAGGGAAAAGAAGAAAAGAAAATAAATCATACTTCACCGCACAAGTATGGCTAGCAAGTGATCGTGGGTAACTGCCCATTGGTCGGTTGTCCAGAGCCCAGCTCAATAATTGCACAAAAAAAGAAGACCAAAAACACCTAAGGAAGAAGCGGGGAAGTAGTACAAGCCGGGGAGATATACACTGGAAAATCCTTGTGTTGACCCCAAGTAAAATGAACGTAGGGAGAAAGCTACCAATCGAACAAATACACCTTCAGGCAAAAATTTATTTTCCGGTCACCTAGAGGCGTAGAAACTCGAAGTCTGTCTCAATTACCGTTAAGTAAGTCTATCACAACATTCACACCAAGATGCTTAGCACTTAGGGTTTTGACCGAGTTTTGGGTGGGTTGGGTAGCCGTAAAAAGTTACCAACCCACACTAAATTCTAAAAATTCTAAAAAGACATATATAGATATATACGTATACATAAGTATAGTTATATATACAAAGCAAGGATTCGGGTGATTCGTATTTTGGCAGACACCCGGGCGCTGCTTAGTCTTTGTAGATTAAGATCTTCGTATAGTTCCTCTTATTGACAAGTAACGAAGTGCCTAAGCAATTACTTCTTGAATTCGCCAAAGAAATAAAGGCTAGAATAAACCTTACTAGGGACTAGCAAGGAGTAAGCATAGGGGTATGATAACACCACGTAAGGGGGTAGTAATTAGGTTGAATATGGCCCATCTTTAGAATAAAAGGCACAACATAAAGTAGAATAGGAGCATTGCATGCATCAAGTACCAAGATTGCTTATAAACTGTATTAATGGCCATTTGTGTAAAGCATTTGTCAAAGCAGGCCTCAGATGAGTAATCGGACCGCACGGATGGATTCAGGACGACGAACGGAGTCTAACGGACTCAAAATCGGCCAAATCCGACATCCGGAGCTCCCACAATGGGCCCAAGAAATCCTGACCATTGATCTGGAGATCAACGGCCTAGAACGCGCCACGTCGCCCCGCCCCCGCCACCCGCACGCCCCCAAGCCAGCCAAGGACGCATCTCGGCCGTTGATCTTCGATCGAACGGCCGAGATCAGCGCGCTCGCCCGCGGTCGCCGCGACAAAGCGCGGGCGTGGCGTAACGGTTAGCGCGCACGCCCGCGTTGCGGCGACGCGCGTTTGATTCGCGCGGAGCGAAAATCACTTGCGGGCGAAGGGCGCGGCAAAATTGAGCCACGCGATCAGAAGCGAGCGGCTAGGATTGCGCCACGCGGCGCGACGACAGCGCCCCACCTCCCACGCGCACGCGCACGCCGGGCGGAAACACGCGCGCGCACGCGCGCCCGAAGCGCGATCCTAGCGCAGGCGCGGGAGGATCTCAGCCGTCCGATCATCAATCGGACGGCTCTCGTTCGACAGCCACGGATCGCGCCTGAAGAGAGAGAGGGGCGGGCGGCTGACCGGCGGCAGAAGGCTTTCACCGACGTATCTGGAAGCAGTTTTAGCGACGTTCTGGATGTCGTTAAAGCACATTCTTCTTTTAGGAAGCCCTTAACTCTATTTAAACCCCCTTCTACCACCATTCAAGGCATCCTCTCCCACTTGCAACTACTCCACTCCTCTCCTAGCTAGTCTTAGGCACTCTTGTAATCGCCGGAGACGACGAGCCGCCGACGGAGCCTCCTCCACCGCCGCGGCTGCCTCGTCGCTCTCCACTCTCTCTCTACCTCTCTCTCTCTCTTTTAAGCTTTCATTTACTTTTGTTGAAGCATGTATTTAATATTGTAAACCATGAACTATGAATGCATGTTTAATGAAATTATTTTCCATTTAGTTGCCTTTTTAATTTCTGTTTAAAGTGCATGATCAAAACCAAGAGCTTTCTAACCCTAAACTCTCTCTATCTCTCGCTTTTCAAAACCGTCTCTTTCGCAAGCAAAACTCCGCCTTTTTCGTAACAACAAGTGGTAAACAAAATCCGATTTCCACGCCTCCCTGAGATCGACACTCGGACTCACCTCCGTTTACTTCTTTTAAAACCGACGTATCAAGTGCAACTATAACGACACCTCTTAACACACACGCACGAAGGCACGTCACTGCTTCATCCGCACCTAGAGCTGAGGGGCGTATCAACGCCCTAACACATAGGGATGCCAGAGCTTCGGGATCGGTGGTAGTAGGTATGGTTTCAGTTTCTGGCAGACTCGTTTACACGCTTTTCGATTCCAGTGCTACGCACTCGTTTGTCGCAGCCAGTTTCGCAGTTAGTTTGGACCAGGATTATACACTGTTAGAGAATCTGTTCGTAATCAGAGGTCCGAGTGGTCAGCTGTTTGTAGCTGAGGAGGTGTACACGGATTGCGAGGTCAGCGTCGGAGGACATAGCTTGCCAGCTGACCTGATTATGATCCAGATGGAGGACTTTGGAGTGATTCTGGGGATGGATTGGCTGTCCGCTTATCACGCCTTGGTGGACTGTTTTGAGAGGAAGATTGTCTTCTCCATTCCGGAGTTGCCTTCTTTTGAGTTTCACGGACAGCCAGTGGACGGAGGTTTCAGGTGCATTTCGGCACTTCGGGCGGCGAGACTTTTGAGCCAGGGGTGTGAGGGCTTCCTAGCTTGTGTGGTGGCAGAGCCCAGCCCTGTGGCAGACTTCCAGAGCATCCCGGTGGTCAGAGAGTACCCTGACGTGTTTCCAGACGAGTTACCTGGACTACCACCCGAGCGTGAGATCGAGTTTGAGATCTCACTAGTACCAGGGACTAGCCCCATCTCCACCGCGCCATATAGGATGGCACCACTTGAGCTGCGAGAGCTCAAGTCTCAGTTGCAGGACCTTCTGGAGAAAGGTTTCATGAGGCCCAGTGTGTCTCCCTGGGGAGCCCCGGTACTGTTTGTGAAGAAGGATGGGACCCTACGTCTTTGTGTGGACTACCGACAGCTGAACAGGGTCACCATCAAGAACAGATATCCGCTACCGAGGATCGACGATTTGCTTGACTAGTTGCGGGGTGCCACGGTGTTTTCCAAGATAGACTTGAGGTATGGATACCACCAGTTGAAAATCAGGGAGACCGACGTCTTTAAGACAGCTTTCCGCACCCGGTACGGACACTACGAGTTTTTGGTCATGCCGTTTGGGCTGACCAATGCCCCCGCTACTTTCATGGACCTGATGAACCGGGTGTTTAGACCGTACTTGGACCAGTTCGTGGTGGTTTTCATAGATGATGTACTCATCTATTCTAGAGATCGGACGCAGCACGGACAGCACTTGCGGATGGTTTTGGACACTCTGAGGCGACGCAGGCTGTACGCCAAATACAGCAAGTGCGAGTTCTGGTTGAGGGAGGTGACCTTCCTAGGTCATGTGATCTCTGGAGACGGCCTGGCGGTGGACCCAGCCAAGGTCGAGGCAGTGCTCAGGTGGGAGAGACCACGTTCAGTCACTGAGATCTGCAGTTTCCTGGGACTAGCTGGCTACTACAAACGGTTCATCAGAGGATTTTCGCAGATTGCGCGTCCTATGACACAGTTGACCCGGAAGGACGTGCCTTTCGCTTGGACAGACGCCTGTGAGGCGTGTTTTCTGGAGCTGAAGGAGAGGTTGACCTCGGCTCCTGTGCTCACCATCCCTGACAGTAGTGGCGGGTTCGTTGTGTACACGGATGCCTCCTTGCAGGGGTTAGGAGGTGTGCTCATGCAGAGGGGTCACGTTGTCACTTACGCTTCGCGGCAACTGAAGCCCCATGAGCATACCTACCCTACCCACGACCTAGAGTTGGCAGCTGTTGTCTTCGCGCTAAAGACCTGGAGGCACTACTTGTACGGTGAGACCTTCGAGATTTTTACAGATCACAAGAGCCTCAGATACCTTTTTGACCAAAAGGAGCTCAACATGAGACAGAGACGTTGGTTGGAGCTCCTGAAGGACTACGACTGCAGCATCTCCTACCACCCGGGAAAGGCCAATGTGGTGGCTGACGCCTTGAGCCGTAAGGCGCCCGCACGCTTGGCCAGTCTACAGTTGCAGAGTTGGAGCCTTTTGGAGGAGGTGGGCAGTTGGCGACCTCTAGAGTTACGAGGGTACTGTGGGGCAGTGACGGTGACACGGCAGACTAGGCCAGAGTTGATGGACCGCATTATCACAGGACAGATTGCCGATCCGTACTTGCAGTCTTTGCGCGACAGAGTACTGTCAGGAGATCCAGGTGACTTCTCTTTCACAGACCAGGTGCTGCGTTTGAGGGGACGGTTGTGTGTTCCCAGAGACGAGGATCTGTTGAGAGAGCTCCTGACTGAGGCACACGGTTCCAGATTCACCATACATCCCGGAAACACGAAAATGTACCACGACTTGAGACGCGAGTTTTGGTGGAGAGGGATGAAGCGGGATGTGGGTGAGTTCGTGCAACAATGCTTAGTGTGCTAGCAGGTGAAAGCCGAGCATCAGAGGCCTGCAGGGCCGCTTCCAGTGCCAGAGTGGAAGTGGGAGAGCATCACCATGGACTTGGTGGTGGGCTTACCTGTTACCCAGCGGGGACACGACGCAGTCTGGGTAATAGTGGATAGACTGACGAAGACGGCGCGATTCTTGCCGATCCGAGTCACTTTGGGACCAGCACAGTTGGCAGAGAGGTATATCCGTGATGTGGTACGACTACACGGAGTTCCGCGGGAGATCGTATCCTACTGGGATACCCTCTTTACGTCCCAGTTTTAGGCTGAGTTTCAGCAGGCCTTGGGGACGAGGTTGAGGTTTAGCACGGCTTACCACCCCCAGACGGACGGACAGTCTGAGCGCACGATACAGACACTTGAGGACCTTTTGCGTGCCTGTGTACTGGACTGGAGGGGCTCTTGGGAGGAGCACCTGCCCCTGGCAGAGTTTGCATACAACAACAGTTATCACTCGAGCATCGGCATGGCTCCCTACGAGGCTCTGTACGGACGGAAGTGTACGGCACCCTTGAGTTGGGTTGAGGTGGGGACCAAGTGGGAGGTTGGCCCCAGGTTGATCCAGTAGAGTCAGGAGGTAGTTGAGCAGATCCACAGACGACTCCGCACTGTCAGGAGCAGACAGAAGAGCTACGCGGATCGAAGATGCAAAGAGGTGCAGTTTGAGGTTGGGGACCACGCCTTCCTTCGTGTTTCGCCCATGAAGGGCTTACAGCGGTTTGGGGTGAGAGGGAAGCTCGCGCCGAGGTTCGTGGAGCCCTTTGAGGTCCTGGAGCGGGTTGGACCCGTTGCTTACAGACTTGCCCTTCCCCCGCAGCTTTCTGGTGTGCACGACGTATTCCACGTGTCCAACCTCAGGAAGTACGTAGCCGATTCCAGTCATGTACTGAGTCACGAGAGCGTCGAGGTGAGCGACGACCTGACCTACCCCGAGCGGCCAGTGCAGATTCTAGACCGAGCCGTCCGTAGTTTGAGACGAAAGCAAGTACCCCTAGTAAAGGTTTTGTGGAGGAGACAGCGGTACGAGGAGGCTACCTGGGAGCCTGAGGCGGCAATGCGGGAGCGGTACCCGGAGCTTTTCGCGGGTACGTCTTTTCGGACTGGCTTCGGTCCTCTTTGAGTTTGTTATGGTTATTTGGACATCTTTTCCCGTACCCTAGTTAGCGCAAGTTTCGGGGACGAAACTTCCTTTGAGTTTGTTATATTGTAACGAACGCGTGCCCCAGACGTCTTTTAAGACGTCTGGGAGGTGGCCCAGACGTCGGACAAGACGTCTGTGATCACATCCAGACGTCTGACCAGACATCTGTGATCGTTTCTAGACATCTGGAAATCCGTTAATTTCGACATGCGCGGGTCGTCTGCGCACCTGAGCGCGCAGACCGGATATTCGCTTATTCCCTCTTTCCCTGCGGCTGCCGACGCCTGCCGCGTCCTCTCTCTCCTCCTCGCGCGGCCTTAAAAGGCAACGCGCTCACTCCCATCATCTCCACCGTCTCCTCCCTCTTCTCCTTCAACCAGTGAGCGTGAGCGCGAGCGCGAGGGCGGCAGCGGCGGCCGCAGTGAGCGCGGAGGAGGTGTGGCGTGCGAGAGCGGAGCTCTGCCGTGAGGGCGAGCTCGCCGGGGCTACTAGGGCCGGCCGGCGGAGGGCGCGGGGGGGCGCGGAGTGACGCGGAGGGGGGACTGCTGCGGTCTGAGCAACAGGAGCGCGAGGTGCGACGCGGGCGGTGTCGCGAGCGGAGGCCGAGTGGCGCCCTGATTCTGGAAGAATTTCCAGAATCAGACGTCTGGGTTGATAGCCAGACGGCGAGGGAGACGTCTGGAAGACCTTCCAGACGTCTGAAAGGTGAGTTCTTCCGTCTTCTTCTTCCTTCCTGTCAACTGACCATACTGAGGGAGGGAGATGGGTGTGCGCAGGCTCGGTGATTCGCCATCCAACGCGAATCAGACGTCTGGCTGTTGTACCAGACGGCGGGAGCGACCTCCAGACGTCCGGGGTGACCATCGGACGTCTGGGAGCTAGGCCAGACGTCCCCGCAGACTTATGGACGTCTGGGAAACCACGCTGAACAGGTAATTCTCTGATCCATTTTTTAAGACGTTTGGAAGAAGTTCCAGACGTATGATTTTGCACAGTGTCGTCGTTTTCGACCCGTTTAGGGCCCGTTCGGGTTCCGTTTTCCGCAATTCGAGTTGCGTTCTTTCAGAATTAATTCCTCTACCCGTCTACAGTAGCTATACACTGTTTTGAGACACTCCTTGTGTTTGATCCTTGTGATAGGACCTCCTTCAGTTGCAGTCTTGGGAGTCGCGGAGGCACGCGGGATTCCCGATCACACCCCCATTACTCCCGTTGTACCTGGTAGAGTGGCTTTAAGTTATTAATAAAATCTGTTAAATTATGGAACCATAAATAGAACCTAGGACATTGCATGAATCGTAGGAATGAGAAATAGATGGAATGATAGCTCCTAGGTGTGGGGTGAATCCTAGGACTGGAAAACTAGATTGTATGATAGATCCTAGGATATGGCATGAATCCTAGGATGGGAAAACTAGTGGAATGTATAATACTGCAGTCTTGGAAAATGGAAAGAGATATAAAGCTGCCTGTAATTTGAATTAACAGCTGCCTGTTGTGAATAAATAACGTGGTTGAGAACATGGATTGTAAGAATGTGAAACTGGAAAGTGAAACACGGATGTTTGAGTAAAAAGGATGGAACCCTACGGGGAAGTAGGAGTAGAACTCCTGGAAAGTGAATGGAATATAATTGGGGAAGTGTGCTGGCCCTTGGGTACGGAGTACCAAGGAGAGCGACTGTCCGCCTGTTTAGTGCAGAGCTGAGCCAGCCGCCCCAGGGACCCGGGGTTAGGACTGGCCACTCTGTACCGACTTGTTGGCCCTCGCGTACGTAGTACCGAGGAGAGCTACTAGTGTAGGGAGGTACTAGCTACCCCACGGGCCCCGGGGTTCTGCTAGCCTCCCACACCGACTTGTTAGTGAAGGTTCCCTACCAGGAGGGGTGACGTAAAAATATGCGGAAATAAAAATATAAAGCAATATCACAAAAATAAGCAATCACAAAATGTACACAGGTATTTTTAGGTGGAAACCCAAACCGGGTGAAAACCACCACCTAACCCTCTCGAGTTAGGATTTACCGATCAACCAAGTTGATCAAATCCACTAAACCGAATCACTTAAAACGAGGGTGATTCAACCTCAATACAACCACGCTACAAGTACGAGGGTAGCGTTCCTCAACCCCTTCTCTCCACGAGAAGGATTTTGTCCCACGAAGGAGACGGGAATTCGCAAAGCGAATACCCAACCAAAATACAAAGATAAAGGAAACAATAGTCCTATAGAGCCAACAAAATAATTAAACCTAGCTTCTATAGGAAATAGGAAACTCCCCTTTGCAAGGAGTGCGTCGACGATGACACGGTGCGTGTGCCACGCGATGGCGCTACGTCGCTCTCGTTAACAACGCCGGGAGAGCGGGTGCGCAACGGTTGAATGCTCTCAAGAAAATGGAGCTTGAGCTTAGAGAGCAAGTGCTTCTTGGACACAAGAGAGTGGAAATACTTGATCTTAGTGTATCTTGGTCTCTCTAGGTGTATATTTTGTGTGTCTAAGTGTATCCAAGTGTTTTTCTAAGTGTCTCTTGTTGTGTTTTTGGTGTGTAAAGGCTCCCCTCTATTTATAGAGGCCTTAGGAAGGTTTTGGAAGGCTTAGAAAAGCTTCCATAGCCGTTGGGTGCAAAGCCCAAGAGAATCAGGCCGAAATCAGGACAATGATTGCATTTGACAGGGTTATCAGACGTCTAACTCTGGCATCAGACGTCTGGAAGGCCACTTTAAGACGTCTGATTCCAAGGTCAGACGTCTGATTCTATGCGGGTTTCTCCCTGACTTGAATCAGATCTAAACAGGGTTTTTGTGCAAGTCCATCAGACGACATACAGGACGTCTAGCACTATGTCTGGACGTCTGGAAACCTACTTTTACTGTGGGAATTGATTTCCAAACGTTGCAACGGCTAGAAAATCTCTGAGAAGAGATTTTGGGTCAGCCGAGGCAAAACGGTCATTTATCAGACGTCTGTAAAGTCCTATGGACGTCTGATAAGGCTCTAACGGTCATATTCTTGAGTGTCTTCTAAGCCAGCCAACGGTCCACTAATTGGACGTCTGGCAAAGTCATCAGACGTCTCCTAAGACGTCTGGTCTAATGTCTGGACGTCTGATTTCATCAGACAGAGCTAACTATGTCCAGCCTAACAGTTATCAGACGTCTGAAACAACAGTCAGACGTCTTAAAATTCTTTATCAGACGTCTGATTTTGGAATTAGACGTCTGGAAGTGCTGTTTGAACCCTATATTGGTTTTCTAAGTATTCTACAGAAAACCTAAGTATCCTAGGGTTGTGCAGGTGTTCCTAGGACTACTTTTAGGGTACTTTGAGGCTCTTTAACATAATGTTCTAAGGAATCAAAAAGAGCAAGAAAATAAATACAAGAGATACATGAAAGGATAAAAAAGAATCTATCCTATTCTTCTTGTCTTCCATCTCCAATCTTTCGCTCCACGCGATCCTCCTGTGTTTTCCGTCAAGCTCCTCCAATCCGTCCTGGATGCGAGCTTGAACTCCGTCTAAACACGTCCACATTTGCAATTGACCTGAAATCTAGGACTCAAATTGCAAATGTTAAATAACACGTGTTTTGTTATCATCAAAACAAATGATCGTGGTGCTCTAGCACCAACAGTTAGGCCCGCTGGGGCAAACCAGGGTAGTCAGGCGAGGGTGCGCGGATTGTGGAGGGGCAAGGCCCCGATTTGGTTACTGTGGAGGGGTTGGACCCCTGTTACTGAGAGGGCTCTGCCCTGGACTGGTTCCGTGCTGTGCTTTGGGCGCACCCGTTAACGGAAACGACTGACCACGTGCCAATACGGGTTAGCTACCTGTGCGTTTATCGCGCGTGCCGTAGTCACCGTTACGTCTGTCAGTGACCTTGGGGTGGTTGACTGAGGGTAGGATCACCACGGGGGACTCTCCCGGCCAGGAGAGCACCACGTGCTACTTCTACTTTTTGGAAAAGACTGCAATCAAGATCGTTCCCATGAGGAACATTCGAGATCAAGAAAAAGATCTGGGGAATAAATGAAATAGCGAGACAATTGAAAGATGTGAATAAAGAAAGTAATAGAACATAACAGCTACTGTACACTCTACTGTTGCCTTTAGTTTAGTTGCCACTCTACTCAGCGTTTTGCTGACTTGTTACACTCGTTACCTTTTTCAGGACCAGGTGTTGAGCAGCCAGGGCCAGCGGCTACAGAGGACGCTGGGCCGAGTAGGGTCCAGTAGAGTTACCACTGTCTTTTGTATCTCTTTGTTTCCGTTATAGTGAGTAGTTCTTGTTTCCGCTGTACTTTTCTTTACCTGTAGGTCATGTTATATGATAAATGCTGTTCTACTGTTGTGGTGGTATATACTGTAGTAGTTTCTTTCCTTACTGCTGTACTT
Organism: Thalassia testudinum; assembly: GCA_037157565.1. Classification (NCBI taxonomy): domain Eukaryota; kingdom Viridiplantae; phylum Streptophyta; class Magnoliopsida; order Alismatales; family Hydrocharitaceae; genus Thalassia; species Thalassia testudinum. The sequence goes on from JAZHRO010000036.1 coordinate 145,137,527, forward strand.
TCTTACTGTTAGTTATATTCATGCTGAATGTGGTTTATTTTTACTGCTCTTTTGGTTACTTCCTCGTTGGACGACTAGGCCTTGGGATTAGTCGAGTCGGTCCGGTTCTCGTGTCTCGTAGGGACTCGGGAACCGGGTCGTTACAACAGGCAGCTATTATTTCCTTTCCACGTTTCCCAAGACTGCAATATATATAATCATATCACTAGTTTTCCAGTCCTAGGATTCATGTCTTACCCTAGGATCTATCATTCAATCTAGTTTTCCAGCCCTAGGATTTATGCAATACCCTAGGATCTATCATTCAATCTGGTTTCTCGTTCCTAGGATTCATGCAATGCCCTAGGTTCTATTAATCGTTCCATAATTGTAACAAATTATGTTAATAACTTTAAAGCCACTCTACCAGCTACAACGGAAGTACTGGGGGCGTGGTCGGAAATCCCGCGCGCCTCCGCAACCCCCGAGACTGCAATGGAACGGGGTCCTAACACAAGGATCAAACACAAGAAGTTTCTCAGAACAGTATATAATTACTGTAGACGGGTAGAGGTAATTACTGTAGACTGGTAGAGGATCTTATTCCGAAAAGAACGCAACTCGAAACGCGGAAAACGGACTTCGAACGGGCCCTAAACGGGTCGAAAACGACGAAACAGTCCAAAATCTTAAAATGCGGGTCAGATGGTACCTTTGTTCTGCGTAGTCTCTCAGACGTCCAGAAGCCTGCGGGGGCGTCTGGCCTAGTTCCCAGACGTCCGATGGTCACCCCGGATGTTTGGAAGTCCTTCCCATCGTCTGGCACTGTGGCCAGACGTCTGATTCGCGTTGGATGCAAATCTCAGAACCTGCACGTACCCACTCCACGTGCTCAGTACGGACGGTCGCAGAAAAGGAAGAAGGACGAAAATAACTTACTTACCAGACGTCTGGAAAGTCCTCCAGACGTCTTCACTGTCGTCTGGTTGGAATCCCAGACGTCTGATTCTGGAAAAATTTCCAGAATCAGAGCTCGACTCGCCCTCTGCCCGTGACGCACGGTCGTGCCGCACCTCGTCCGCCTGCTGCTCGAGCTGCAGCAGCCCTCCAGCGACGCTCCACGCTCGCGGCTCCCCCGCCGGCCGGCTCCAGCTACCCCGACAAGCTCGAGCCCTCACGGTCGAGCATCTCCTCCCTCGCGCGACACCTCCTCCCGCAACTCGCCGCGGCTGCCGCTGCCGTTGCTCGCTCGCGCTCGCACTCGCTGGAAGAAGAAGAAGAAGGGAGCGGAGGAGATGAGAGTGAGGGAGAGGGCGAGGGCTTTTTAAAGCCGCGCAGGGAGAGAGAGAGAGAGAGAGAGAGAGAGAGAGAGAGGCAGCGCCTATGCCCGCAGGAGGAGAGGGAAAAAGAAGCATCTGCAGGTCTGCGCGCGCAGACAAAATCCACTGTGCCACGAAAATTAAATCCCAGACGTCTGGAATGGGTTCCAGATGTCTGGTCAGACGTTTGGGCCAGCTCCCAGACATCTTAAATGACGTTTTGAAGCTGCGTTCGTAACAGAAGGTAACCAAAGGTTATTTTTGAAGTCAAAATTGACACTCCCCCCTTATGAAAAAGGCGAGGCCTATAGTCGGACAACACCTCTGACGTTGGACAACACTCAATCGGAGAGTGTGTCAATTTTAACGTGCAGCACATACCGTTTCATGACTGTGCTACAAAACCTTTCCGACCATCTTGTGTTGATGCTCTACTCTTCCGTCACCGTGCCCTCCTCCTTAATGAACTACCAGCCTCTCGTTAAGATTGCTTGCGGGTTAATTTGTTTTGCGACGGATGGGTAGGAGGTTAATGGGTTGATCCTCTCCTCCTAGTCAAGGGGGTCCAGTAGTGTTTCTTATGTTATCAGGGAAATATAGATGGAGGTGACTTGCTCGCATGGGCTTCTGATCACGACAGGTGGATTTTAACACTAGTTAAGGGTATGTAGCTTGAGGGATTCATCCCTCATCACAACTGCTATATACCCTTTTGGTCATTGTTATGTTTGTTATTTGTCCCAATTATTGATTGTTGCTTGGTGCATAGTTGTCATCATTCTTATTTTGTTCTGATCTTGGAGATGAGACGCTTCTGCGTAACTAGGGCTTGCAGATATCATGATTTCAATTCCTTGTGTCCACATCTCCAGATATAGGGTTGCTGTACATTCACTGATAGTTAATTTCTAGCTTGGTGGGGGATCACTTATTCGACTCTCCTGCACATAGTCAAAGCCAGCAACTTCCAAGTGTGTTGCAGCATGTGTTACTCTATAATAATCTCTGGTTTCTCATGTGTTAGCTGTGAACAGGCGATCCTCTCTTCTTTGTATTTTCTAGTCTTTTTCTTTGTTGTTGTAGTAGTTTCCTTAGGTCAAGGGGCGGAAGAGTATGACCAAGTGGTCATCTTACTTGGTTAAGGCTGCGCAAACACATTGTTGGCGAAAGTCGTAGCGAGGCAGTTTTGGAACTGACGAACAGGATGCGCAAAATGCCTACAAAAGAAAGGAAGAAGGCATCTTACGGAAGCCCAATCCAAGAAGATGATTTGCTCCCCTCTACTTCCTTAGATTGGTATCAGAGCCAACGCACACAATCAATCGGCACCTCCAATAGCCCTCCCTCCTCCATGTCTCTAGTGCGAGATCAAAGGTCACTAAGTATCTCCATTGGAAGCATGAAGCTCTTACAAGAGGAGAGCATAAGCTTCGATCTCCACTTTCCTTACCGCAATGCAGAGCCCTTGGGGAGAGACGGCTCACCAAGAACAAATCCCACTTAGGATTTCGATATTTATTTTACTTGTCATATTTATTGGTGGTTTGCAATTCCTTTCTTTTAAGACCTGTGACCTTCTTTTTAGTCATATTTACTTGTCATATTTACTACGATTATTACTGTAGTTACTTGTCATATTAGCGGTCTGCGGTTACTTATCGAATAGAGTATTGTTGGTAAATCTCCTTTTCTAATTAGATATTCAACCACCTTTTTTTACTGCTTATTCCATCTATTTTGTTGGCCTATCTATTGTTTAAGTCCATAAACTATCAATTGATCCGTTTGTTTAATTGCTTGTTTGTTTTTTTTTTTTTTGGAATAATTAATATTGCCTGTACACGTAGTTGTTTTTTTCTTTAAGTTATATTGCTTACTTGCTCAATCTTAGATAGATCTATTTGTTTAGTTAATTATTTTTATTACATATTTTTTTAATATATCGCTACATGTTTAATTTGACCCAATTTTTCATTCACTTTATTTTTGCAATGTTATTAAGTCATATATTCATTTCATCTTACATTCTACATTGCATTAATATACCTATGCATGTATTATTTTTTTTTTGGAGAAAGAAAGGGGTCCCCGAATTTGCTTACTTTCCATGGAACTCCTCTATGATCCCAGCCTCTGGGAATCAAACCCGGCACCTAGCACATGAAGGATGTTATAGGGACGGGCGGCACCAGCTATGCTACCCTATTAACCCCCTTATGTATGTATTATATTTGCATACATCCATTCTTATATTATGTTTTTCATGCTTTATTTAGAAATATAGCAACAAAATTGATTGCATCTGAACTGGCCAAGTTAGAGAAGCTTAATGGTGTCAACTATGACATGTGGAGCCGGAAAATACAATATGGTTTGATGCATGATAATTTAGATGGCCTGATAGATATCCCTGCTCCAAAGCTTTCGAAAAATCCCACTGATGTGGAAAAGGTTGTCCATCAGAAAGCTTACGAGCAATGAGAGAAAAATGACAAGAAAGCACGTAGTTTTATGTTGATACACATGGAGGATGACCTAATAAAGGTCTTTGAAAATCATAAATCTACATATGATTTATGGAAGGCCATTAAAGAGAAATATGATTCCAAAACAGAAGTGAACGTGCAGCTTCTTTTGCATAAGTACAATACATGCAAAATGAAGGAGTCAGAGAATGTCATTGAGCATGTCAACAAGATGATTGTAATAGCCAAGGATTTGAAAGCTGTGAGAACAGAAATTCCTGAGAAAATGCAGGTAGCCACAATACTAAACAGTTTGCCACCATCATTCGATATGGCTGCCACCACTTTGAGATTGAATGGTACCATAAAGAATGTGACTGACTTTCCTACGCAATTGGCGATTGAAAAAGACTTGGCTGCCAAAAGGAGGAAATTAGAAATATTTGAAGTCGAACAGGAGGAAGCACATGCTGTTCAGCATAAGAAGAGCCTTGGTCCCTATAAAGTGCAATTCGAAGGAAACCAACAACGACGTGGAAAAGGACCGCACGGATCATGCTATAACTGTGGGAAGTTTAGCCACTTCAAGGCCAATTGTCCCCAGGGAAAGAAACAGGGCCAAACTAAGGGACCGGAAATTAAAGGCAAGAAGCAAGAATTTGTTGGTGTGGTAGAGTGTAACTCTGCCACAACTAACTGTGAAGGCTAGTGGGTGGACTCTGGTGCCACTCGACGTATTGCAAAGACCAAGGAAGGCCTGATTGACTTCAAAGAATTAAAGAAAGGAGAGCAGAGAATCTACATGGGTAATGTCACAACTCGCTCCCAACTCCCTACAGGACCCAAGAACGGTTCGCCTCGACGAGCCCCAAGACCCAGTCGTCCAACGAGAAATAACCAAATGCATGCTCATTCCACAATAATATTACAGGCCATCAATGAGAAGTACAAGTACAGAACATAGCCATACAATAGAAACTGGCACAAATATAACTGAAAATAACTATGAGCTACGGGTACTCACTACCACAAAGCTCTCTGTAAGAGAAACAGAAGAAAACTATAGCTGGGCTCGACTGGGCTCAGCGCCCTCAGCAGTCGGTGGCTTTGGCTGTTCAAATCCCTGACCTGAATAAGGTTATAAAATCTGTGGTCAGCTAACGTGTAACGACCCGGTTCCCGAGTCCCTACGAGACACGAGAACCGGACCGACTCGACTAATCCCAAGACCCAGTCGTCCAACGAGGAAGTAACCAAAAGACAGTAAAATAAATCACATTCAGCATGAATATAACTAACAGTAAGAAAGTACAGCAGTAAGGAAAGAAACTACTACAGTAGGCACCACCACAACAGTAAAACAACATTTATCATATAACAAAAACTGCAGGTAAAGAAGGTACAGCGGAAACAAAACTACTCACTAGAACAGAAACAAAAGAAGGTACAAAGCTGTGGTAACTCTACTGGACCCTACTTGGCCCAGCGTCCTCTGCAGCCGCCGACCCTGGCTGCTCAACACCTGGTCCTGAAAAAGGTAACGACTGTAACACGTCAGCAAAACGCTGAGTAGAGTGGCAAACTAACTAAAGGCAACAGTAGAGTGTACAGTAGCTGTTATGTTCTATTACTTCCTTTATTTACATCTTTCAATTTTTCTCACTATTTCATTTACTTCTCAGATCCTTTACTTGATCTCGAATGTCCTCGTGGGACGATCTTGATTGCAGTCTTTTCCAAAAGTAGAAGTAGCACGTGGTGCTCTCCTGGCCGGGAGAGTCCCCCGTGGTGATCCTACCCTCAGTCAACCACCCCAAGGTCACTGACAGACGTAACGGTGACTACGGCACGCGCGATAAGCGCACAGGTAGCTAGCCCGCACTGGCACGCGGTCAGTCGTTTCCGTTAACGGGTGCGCCCAAAGCACAGCACGGAACCAGGGCAGAGCCCTCTCAGTAACAGGGGTCCAACCCCTCCACAGTAACCAAACCGGGGCCTTGCCCCTCCACAGTCCGCGCACCCTCGCCTGACTACCCTGGTTTGCCCTAGTGGGCCTAACAAGTCGGTGAAGGAGGCTAGCAGAACCCCGGGGCCCGTGGGGTAGCTAGTACTCTCCTAACACTACTAGCTCTCCTCGGTACTACGTACACGAGGGCCAACAAGTCGGTACAGAGCGGCCAAGCCTAACCCCGGGTCCCTGGGGCGGCTGGCCCCACTCTGCACTAAAACAGGTACAGGTACTTCCCTTGGTACTGCGTACCCAAGAGATAGTACAACTACATCTCAGTTCCATTCCTTTTTCTTTCCAGGAGTCCCACTCCTAATTTCCCGTAGGGTTCCAGCTCTTTATTTCAGAACATCATATGTTTCACTTTCCAGATTCACGTTCTCAATTTCCATGATCTCAAACATGTTTCTTTGTTCATAACAGGCAGCTGTTAATTAAATTCACAGGCAGCTTATATATATTCCTTTCCATTTTTTTCCAAGACTGCAGTAATATACATTCCACTAGTTTTTCCATCCTAGGATTCATGCCATATCCTAGGATCTATCATACAATCTAGTTTTCCGACCCTAGGATTCATGCAACACCTAGGAGCTATCATTCCATATATTTCTCATTCCTAGGATTCATGCAATGCCCTAGGTTCTAGTTATGGTTCCATACTTTAACAGATTTTATTAATACTTAAAACCACTCTACCAGGTACAACGGGAGTAATGGGGGCGTGGTCGGGAATCCCGCGCGCCTCCGCGACTCTCAAGACGGCAACCGAACGAGGTCCTATCACAAGGATCAAACACAAGGAGTGTCTCAAAACAGTGTATAGCTACTGTAGGCGGGTAGAGGAATAAATTCTGAAACGAACGCAGCTCGAATCGCGGAAAACGGAGCCCAAACGGGCCCTAACGGGTCGAGAAAGACAATACTGTGCAAAATCAGACGTCTGGAACTCCTTCCAGACGTCTTAAACGGTGGATCAGAGAATTACCTGTTCGGCTTGGTTCCCCGGACGTCCAGAAGTCTGTGGGGACGTCTCTCCTAGATCCCAGACGTCCGATGGTCTCTCCGGACGTCTGGAGGTCACTCCCGCCGTCTGGTACAACTTCCAGACGTCTGATTCGCAAAGGATGACGAATCCGAACACCTGCGCACAGCCAACCCTCCTCCCTCAGTACGGTCAGTAGACAAAAAGAAGGAGAAAGCGGAACTCACCTTTCAGACGTCTGTATGATCTCACAGACGTCGACCTTGTCGTCTGGATATCAGTCCAGACGTCTGATTCTGGAGATTTTTCCAGAATCAGAACCTCGCTCGGCCTCCGCTCGCGACGCCGCCCGCGTCGCACCTCGCGCGTCCGCTGCTCCGCCCGCAGCAGGTCCCTCTCCGCGACGCTCTGCGCCCCCTGCGCCCTCCGCCGGCCGGCCAAGCCGCTCCCGGCGAGCTCGCCCTCACGGCAGAGCCCCGCCCTCGCACGCCGCAGCTCCTCCGCGCCTACTGCGGCCGCCGCTGCCGCTGCGCCCTCGCGTCCGCTCGCTCTCGCGCACAGGCAGGAGAGAAGGAGGAAGATGGTGGAGACGGGAGGGGAGGCGCGCCCCCTCCCCCTTTTAACGCCGCGCGGAGAGGAGGGAGAGACGGTCGCAGTCGCCTGCAGCCGCAGAGAAGATGCGGGATCGCAGGTCTGCGCGCACAGGCGCGCAGACGAATATCCCGTGCGAGCATAACTGTTCGCCAGACGTCTGTAAACTATCCCGGACGTCTGGTCAGACGTCCGGATGTGATCCCAGACGTCTTTACAGACGTCTGGGCCACCTCCCAGACGTCTTAAAAGACGTCTGGGGCACGCGCTCGTTACATAACGCTAAGTATAGTGGTGGATTAATTCACTTACATACAATACAATTTAAATAGCCAGCTAGTTAAACATGCATTTAACAGTTTACTTATTATCATCCGTTTCCAATTATCATTTTTCTGATTCAAGTACTCTAATCAGGTTCCATGACATTTCTCAATCTTCTTATTCCCTAAGGGAATGATCTTGCTTGCAATTTTCCTGCGATGCAGGATGTACATGTGGCACTCTTTTGGCCGGGAGAGTCCCCCGTGGTAGTCCTACACCCGGTTTACTACCCCGAGGTCACGATCACGACGTAGCGATGACTACGACACGCGTGATAAGCGCATGGGTAGCTATCCCGCACTAGCACACGATCAGTCATTTCCGCTAGTGGGTACGCTCAAACGTACAGCACGAAACAACACATGGCCTTACCCTCTCATAACAGGGATCTCGCCCCTCACAGTTCGTGTACCCTCGTCCGAATATCCTGGTTTGCCCAATGGCTAACAAGAGTCGGTGTAGGGTGGCCATACCTAACCCCAAGCCCATGGGGCGACTAGCTACCCCTTACACTAAGTAGCTCACCTCGATACTACGTACCCGAGGGCCAAACAGGAGTCGACATAGAGTGGCCAAACCCATCCTGGGTCTCAATCCAAGGGGCAGCAAGCTCCCCTCTATTCTAAAGGGATAATTTCTCTCCTCGGTACCACGTACACGAGGGCCAGCTCAGTTCCCTTAACCAAGTCTGAACAGCCGCTTGTAGGCAATGTATTCCCAAAACCATCAGATTTTTCGTACTACCGTATTCCTGGTTTCTTAAATTCCCCGTAGGGTTCGTACATGGACTTTCTTATTTCCATATGTGGTTCATTATACGTAGAACAGGCAACTCAAATTCCACCATCAACTATTCAGTACAAGTATGCATTTCCATTTGTGACATAGTTCATTACAGGTAGTACAAGCAGCTCATGGTTTATTTCATTTCAAGAAGCCTCACGGTAACTTAATCATTCATTAACTATACATGCATTTCTTTAAGCCGTAGTGTTCATTTCACAATCCTAGGGTTCGATCGAATATATTCTAAAGTAGCATGTATTTATCTTTTTTCAGTCCTAGGGTTCATCTCACAACCTATGTTCAATTAATTCTACGCATGCAATTTAATTATTAATTCCTAGATTTACGTGGGAACCACTCTACCAGGGTAACCGGGTGGAATGGGGGTTCGTACGGTAGCTCACGATGTCTTCGCAGGTCCCGTATACTCGATGGACTAGAGACCTATGACATAGATTGATAGGTCAAACGAGCTCAAAATGGCATAAACAATGTATCATTACATAGAGAAACTTGAATGGAAACTAACAAAGTTTTATTTGAGAAAATCCGACTACATTTGGAACTTGAACGGGCCCAAAAACACCAACCTAGACCAAAATTAGATGTCTAGGCAGAGTCCTAGATGTCTTAAACGAACTCAAAGACTCACCTTGCTCGGGGTGCCTTTCCCAGACGTCTAGTACTCTGTGCAAACATCTAAGGGTGTCTTCAGATGTCTGGAGACACTTCCGGACGTCTAAAACTACCCCGGTCCTCGCACCAGCGCGCTTCCCAACCTCTGACGTATGTGCACACACCGTTAGAACTTTGACAGGAAAAATAATCAAGAAAATACGCTATCAAGCACCTGAGATTACCTTCAGATGTATGACCAGACGTCTGGAGGTCACTCCGGACGTCTAATTCTGTGGAAAAATGATTCCGCAAAACCCTTTGCGAGCCTTTTCTCGTCGCAGAAGCTGTAGTAGCTGCAGCACTGCCTCACTCCCTCGCGAGTCCTCTACTCTCAGGCCACCAAACTCCTCTGCTCTCCGCTCTCCCTCTCCTTCTCCTCTTGATCGGCTGTTGGTGTGGGGACGAATGGAGGAGGAGGGGGTATATATAGGGAGAGGAGGCATGGAGGAGGGGATGGTGGGGAGTGAGGGAGGTGAGGGTGCCGCAAGGGGATGGTGCGTGCGTGAGGGGTGTGGGGGGAGGAGATGGTGTGCGTGGTAGGGGGATGGTGGTGGGGAAATTGCGGGGATGCCCCTACAATTTTTCTCTCTCCCTCACAAACCCCAAAATATAAACCTAAGGGGTTTAAAACTGCATAAAAACCCCTACGAATTTCGGAAACGCCAAACGACCCTAAGAAAGGGTCATTTCAGGTAACAACACCTATCTAGATGTCGAGGGTGTTGGAACCTACAAGTTCGATCTTGGAGAAAGCATGGTGACTCTCCAGGATGTGTTCTATGCTCCTGGGATTCGGAGGAACCTTATTTCTGTGTCTACTCTTATTAAAAAGAAATTAGAAGTTAGATTCTACAATAATCATGTTTCTATTGGTAGAGATAGAAAAGTTTTCACAGTAGGCACATTTGTACCAGAACATGATATTTTCTGTATTCTTGTTTCTAATGATTCAATAAAGAAGAATTTGAATTATTCCTTATGTTTATTATTTGATTTTATTTGTGGCATATGAGACTGGGGCATCCAGGAAATAATAAAATGGATCAAATAATAAACTTGAATATGCTACCTAATATAATAGGAGCAAGAACATTGCCTTGTGAACATTACTTAACCGAAAAAATGACTAAGAAACCTTTTTCTAAGGGCCAAAGGTCAAGAGAATTATTAGAGCTTATTCATTCTGATATATGTGGTCCACTAAGTGTTAAAACACATGGTAACAAGGAATATTTCATAACCTTTATAGATGATTATTCTAGATATTCCTGCATATATCTCTTGGAAAGAAAAGCTGAAGCTTTTGAATGCTTTAAGAGATATAAGACGAAAGTAGAAACAAAATTAGGAAGATCAATTAAGGTGTTAAGGATAGATAGAGGTGGTGAATTTAATTCGAGAGAGTTTAATGACTTCTGCATTCATGTAGGCATTGTTAGACAAACAACAATGCCATATGTGCCACAACAAAATGGTGTGGTAGAAATAAAAAATCGAACAATGATGAATGCAGTTAGGTGCATGCTCTCTCATTCTAGACTCTCAAAGAATTTTTGGGGTGAAGCAATGCTAGCTGCAAATTATATACAATATAGGATTCCCACCAAATCTGTGGAATCTACACCTTATGAGATATGGAATGGAAGAAAGCCACAATTGAATCACCTCATAACATGGGGGTGTGAAGCACATGTCTTGATCCCAAATCAGCTTAGAGATAAGCTTGATTTTAAGACACTAAAGTGCTAATTTATAGGTTATTCTGATAAGTCCAAAGGGTACAAGTTTTTCCACAATGAAAGGGGTCTTATTGAGAGTCGTGATGCTACTTTTCTAGAAAATAAAGAAAAGCAGCAAGAAACGGAGGAATTGGAGCCTTTACTTATATTGAATAATGATGATGTCGACTTTGAAATAGATCCAATTGAAAGGGATGATGGTCTTCATTTAGAAGTGGAAAATGAATCTATGAATGATGATGAACCTTTGGAGCCTGTAGGTGAGTTCAGTCAACCCACAAGAATAATTGGTAACAAGAGACCAAGAACTCAACCTGCATGGATGTGTGACTATCATTTGTACCCATGTGAGGTTTCGTGTTACACAGTTGATGAGGATGTTCCAGATTGTACAGAACCATTATCTTTTGATGAAGCAATGGCTTCACTCAAGTTAGAATCATGGACGACTGCCATGAAGGATGAACTTGACTCGATTGAGAAAAATGATGTTTAGGAATTATGTGACTTACCGGTAGGAAGGAAGTCTATAGGATGTAAATGGGTCTTCAAGAAAAAGTATCGAGTTGATGGTTTTATTGATAAATTTAAGGTAAGGTTGGTTGCCAAGGGATATACACAAAAAGCTGGAATTGATTTTCAAGAAACATATTCTCCACTAGCCAAGTTTGCATCAATTAGGATGATTTTCGCTTTGGTTGCATATATGGATTTGGAATTATTCCAAATGGACATAAAAACTACCTTTCTCAATGGAGAATTGAGAGAAGATATTTATATGCAACAACCTGATGGTTTTCAGGTAAAAGGTAAGGAGAACATGGTTTACAAATTGAAAAAATTCATGTATGATCTGAAACAATCTTCACGATAGTGGTATTTCAAATTTCATAATACTATTATTCAGTTTGGTTTTGTGGCTAACAAATTGGATAACTATGTATATGTCATGCATATTGGGAGCAAGTTTATGATCTTGTCATTGTATGTGGATAATATATTACTTGTTGGAAATGACAAAGAGATGTTGAATGACATGAAATAAAAATTGAGCAATGAATTTGAGATGGGCATGGGAGAAGCATCTTATGTCCTTGGAATTCAGATCACTAAAGATAGAAACTCAAGAACATTGAGTTTGGATCAAGAAAAATATTTGCATACAGTACTAAAAAGATTTGGAATGCAAAATTGTACTCCTGCTCCTACTCCACTTGTTATGGGAAAACGATTAAGTAAAAGTCAATGCCTAGGAAAAGAATAAAAGTCATTAAATGTCTCATATGCACAAGCAATAGGAAGTTTGATGTATGCAATAATGTGTACAAGACCCGACTTGGCTTACCCCATAAGCCTAGTAAGTAGATATCAAAGTAATTCAGGACCAGCACATTGGGAAGATGTTAAAAGGATTATGAGATATCTAAAGGGTATTGTAAGTTTGAGATTAGTATATCAGGCTGAATCACTTGAGGTGATTGGTTACTTCGACGTAGATTTCATGGGTGATGTTGATGATAGAAAATCTATATCTGGTTATCTTTTCATGTTCAGTGGTGTTGTTGTTTCTTGGGGTAGCAAGAAACAAGGTTGTGTGTCAAGGCATACATAAGAAGCTGAATACATTGCATGCAGCATGGACACCACACATGCAGTTTGGATTAGACGTTTTCTTAATGACTTGAACCTTGGATTGGTGAAAGAACCATTGGAAATGTTTTGTAATAATCAAGCAGCGAAAAGCTTGAATAATAGCGGCGCAAATAGCTCTAAAGGAAAACATAAAGAAATACAGTATCACTATATTCGAGAAATAGTGGAACGACAAGAAATTAAGGTAAGTTACGTACCTACCAGTGATATGCTTGCAGATTCCTTAACTAAGGGTATACAAGCAGGAACTTACATTAAACACGTTAGTTTAATGGGACTCAAAAATATTTGAGTCAAATGAGAGGTATTCATGAACAATAAACCCCTTACAGCATCTCTAGAAATAGTGAGAGTGTTTCATAACCACATCGGTCAAGTGGGAGATGTTGGTTTAAAAAGAAAAAAAAGGGGGCGGAAGAGCATGACCAAGTGGTCATATTACTCGGTCAAGGCTACGCCAACACGTTGTTAGAGAAAGTCGTGGTGAGGTAGTTTTGAAACAGGTGAACAGGACATGCAAAATGCCTACAAAAGAAAGGAAGAAAGCATCTTATGGAAGTCCAATCCAAGAAGATGATCTGCTCCCCTCTATTTCCTTAGAAAATTGATTTGATCAGTAATGCAACCCAATCCAACCCACCCACCCGCTTGGGCACCTTACAACCAAAAAATAAAAAAGGAAATTTCACAGGCAATTTCTTCTATAGGGTTAAAATGGACATTACTCTCCTTTCCAATTTCATAAAATAAATGCGAGTTGATGCATGTAAGCCACAATCTAGTTTACTTTAGCCTTCTATCAAGATTAGCAGGAAGGAGAGTAAATTCCATCTATTAGCCAAAAGACTACATTCATTTCACAAAAAATAGATAATTCATGTAACCCTTCGATCAACTGCTTATTTGCATGCATAGTCTTTCCAATTTCATTCTACTCTTTTTCACACCGTGAAGATGAGTTTTTCTTTCCTCGTTTCAATCTACTTTACTTTTATGATGATGAGAGCAGTATCTTATGAGTAGCTTCCATTTTTGAATTCAAGGCTAAGAATATGATAAATCAAATGGAAGGAAAGATAGGCGAAGAATTATAACAATTCCATGTCGAAACTTTGCATTATACTTCACAATGAAAAGGTGAGCTTCAAGGGAACAGATATTTCATGAATCCAACAAGAAGACAGCAATATCTTGCCAATCGCTAAAGTTTATGTTTGATTAAAATACAACAGGAGATACAATCCCCACTCTACATCGTAGCTCAAAATGGAATTATAGATCTACGAGGAATAAATTTCTTGTAGAATCCAACATCAAGAAAATGATCATTTTTAATTCGCCAAATTCTTATTTCATTTCAAGGTACAACAAGCAATCCAATCTCCTCGTCGTTGAAGACAAATAAGGCAAAAATCCAAGTCTTCTCCCTTGATTTAAAGTTTGTTCTGACAGATTTTTCTCTAACAAAAAATAGTTTGACTACAATACAAATTAGCAACTGTTGTTAACGTATTAACTTTTATCTTGAAAAGGAAAAAATTTCACGAGATATTCCTAATATTTTCCTGGCAATATTACTTAGTTATCAGACATTCTTCGCGGTATCTTTTAGTTTATACTCTTTTTGACTGCAGTGCCCCCATTCAACCTACATTCCAAATTTTCAAGCCTTAACCAACCACTTGCGCAAAGTTTCCATAATGAATTTAGCCGATACCTCTAATTAGTTATTTCATATAGATTAATGGTTCTTTGTTGTATTTAAAATGTGTATTGTTATCCTTCGTTAAATATGAGAATGTAAACATGCCATCTATTTCTTCGCGGAGTTCCAGTTTTTAAGTGTTTATCGCTGGTTCTTGATTAGTTACATCTGAAGTACGATAAATAGCTTTACATTGATCGTGGATATTATATGAAGGGATGTGAGTCACAGAAAAAAAAAAAAAAAAGTAAAAATTGACGTATAATTGTTGATATGATTTACTTTCATGTAAAAGATATATTAACACATGTTGAGATTTATTATTATTAAAATTAATAATAAATTATTTTTTAGAGGTGATTGATTCTGTAAAATTATTTTATATATTTAAAAATATTTTTATATTTGTAAAGTGAGATTATATCGGTGTAATCTTACTTTAAATAATTTTATATTAGTATAATATTTTTTTATATAGATGTAAAGTAAGATTGCACCTTACTTTGAATAACTTTATATCGGTATAATAATTTTTTATACAGGTGTAATATTTTTTTATATTAGTATAAAGTAAGATTACACCTTACTTTGAACTACTTTGCACCGGTATAATATTTTTTTACACGGGTGTAAAATTAAATTTCAAATGTTTCTTCACGTATGACAAGTGATTTTACACTTGAAAAATAATTTTTCATCTTAACGTTTAAAGTTTAGTCATTAGTGTTTAGGGCTAAACCATAAATCCTTGACCGTAAGTCCTAAGGTGAAAAATTACATTTCAAGTGAAAAATCACTTCTAATACATAAAATCATTTTCCATAAATATAAACACTAAATCTTGAACTTATAGGTCAAAATCACTCTGAACAGATACAAAATCACTTTGGATAGGTGAAACTACCCTAGGAATAATTTATCACTAGTACAAATTAGTTTATCATTAGTGCAAAATTTTTTATCACCAATGTACAATTTTTTATCACTTATGTATTTTTTATATTAAAGTGATGTATTCATTTTTTTAGATCTGATGGAAACTATATGTAACAAACTTTAGATTCTTTTCTTTATTTACATTAAATATCAATTATCAAGTGAACTATTATAAAATATGAAATCAATACTTACATCACTCTTTACGTCAAAATTTATATTTTCCTATTTTTAACTTATATTAATCACCATCAACCAACCTGACGTAGATACCAACCCGAAACAAAATGGATTGGAATTCCTGATCTGATTTGGTCCAGTGTGTAAATATCAGTTGTTGACATAAGATCTCGAAAAAGGTGACGAAATTGCATTAGAGAAACAAATTTTTAGATTTGACGGAAAAATCCAAATTGTACCCTACGAGTTGTAAGACTTCGTTGACAAATTTTACAGAAGGAGTCATCATCACATATCAACTCAAAATCTCTTGTGCAGAATTAAAACAAAATTGAATTGAACCAACTCTATACATATACCTCAATCACCATTCTTATGCAATAGACTCAAAAAGCCCCGGCTTTGTCTGAGGTTCCAAGAAGATCCAGACCACTTTAGATCGATCTTCAGTAGTCTTAATCTTGCTTTGTCATAAGAGACTATTTCCATGACTTGTGCATGTAAACTCTAGGATCGAGGATGATAGCTTTCTCATTATGTCAAGGGTTTCCTTCGATTTCCCGCATTAACTCTTCTAACCATGCAAAAGTCTCATGTTCCATTCTGGATCGTAGGTTCTCTTCACATGAAGGTGAAGGTTAATTACACCTACCACTTACTTTTACTAGTTGTTTTGATCCCTGTTTTGGAATCTACTTCGGCCATCAAGCAATGGCAATAATAGGAATTCCCTGTCCTCTATCGATCCAAGATCATGGTTGGAGGATCTTGATAGACCGAAAGTTCAGAATTCATACCTAGTTAAAATTCATACTAAAGAAATCCAATTCCTACACGATGAGATATGAAAAGATTGGATCTTTCCTAACTTGGGAGTTTGAATAACTTAAGAAAAGCAAATATGCAGGAAATCCTATTAAACAACAGCTGGATAAGAAAAAATAATCAACTTACGAGATGGGGAAATTATTTACCTGAATGTTAATTTAAAGTTAGATCTAGACATCAAATGCAGCGAAATAGATTAGGACATCAAAGAGTACGATAAGAAAAATAAGCACCCTTTGGATTGATTAACAAAATATCGAGCACCATCGATTGTATTTGTTAAACAAACAACACAAGTGGTATGTCGGAGCCACTAATTAGCTTGAATATTAAAAGCCTGATGCTTTGCCAAACATAGATGATCTTTATGATATAAAATGGAATTTACTTACGAAAAGAATAACTCTCCTAGAAAAGATAAGGGAATAACCAATCCATATTCGACGTCATCTATGGCAAGATTAATTTGTTGGTTAATTCTATATGTGGCCCATTCTTTTGTTAATAAATAAAATCATTATGGTAAATGCCCCCTCGATGGAAGTTGAAAAAACATTTTCCAGAGTATGATTCAAGTGTACTGGGTTTACATGTAAGTGTCATCGGCAAATTAGGCCTGGTTTGTGGCCACGCCCTCTATATGATTTCTTTGTTAACTAGAAGTTGCCCAAGGAGGCAAAGTTTAACCTATTAAACAAAGGTCGACGAAATCTTCAAAGAAATGTAGTCCTAAAGCCCAAGATTGAGGCAGGAAGCCCCATGAGCTCCCCAAGCTTGATTCTATTGGATGAGGTGAGAAGCCCCCAAGCGGCTTTGCCTAGATCTACTAGCAGAATAGGAAAATCTCTAGGTGCTCATCACACTCTAATTACCCAGACTGCTCGATTGGCTTGCCTACTTGATCTGCCAAGCATCGAGGAGGTAAGGTCTGTTGAGATAGCGAAATGGTGGTGACTCAAGAGTTGAGGCAAATCCCACTCTTTACCTTTTTTTATTTTATTCTTTTATTATGACTTAGACATTAAGCATAATGTACAATATGTCACTACTACAAAGGTTGTACTGGCATTAACAAAGGGATACACCTAAAAAAGTTACAGGATAATTAAGGGTTGTCTCCTCTACCTTTCCGCACGATAGATGCACCTCTTTGAAGACATAGCTCAAGAGTGCACTCTCAAGTATGTGTGCTTTAGACCTCTATAAAAGGGAGACTCCTCCACGAAGAGAAATTATCCTGTATCTATTAAACATGTAAATCATATTCACATATTGAGAATTTTAAGGGTAGGAATCCCTCCCCAAACGATATACCATATCGATGGAATTAGATCATCAACTTCTCTTGTGTATATACTTGAATCTTACCTGTTTCGTTTGCATTTGATATGGTATATAAATTCTTTTGATAACATTCGGTGCCTCGACATTGACCTCCAAGTTCTATTAATTTTCAATTCCACATTTGGAAACGCTAACGTTAGCATCGGTGGGACCGAAAACATGCCCTTAATTTCAAAATTGCGGAATTCCACACCCCACCACACCTATTGTTTCGTCGATAGACCCCCCCGGCCCCCTTCCCCCCACCACACCTATCTCGTACGAACAAGTGACTGCTCGGTCGTCCTCATCCTCGATCACCCCCCTTCATCTATTGTTGCAGCTCTGCTTGCTTGAAGTATGTCTTCATAGATTGATGAAAAAGTGTGACGTCGTCGCGACCTCAAAAGGGCAATCGTGTTCCAAACATGTCGTTGAATAGCACCATTATAAATAGATATGTCTATTATCATATTAATCGATTGTTTGCCTTTTTTTTCTTCATTGTTTTCTCGTGATTTATGGTTGCTGGGTATTTGTTTCGTTGTGTGAATGAGATTGTTCGATTTTTATGGTTAGGGGCTTTGAATAAAATAGATTCTAGGGTTGGATGTTCTAACTTATTCTTGCAATAAAGTCCATCATAAGGCTGCAGTTTGCAAGATGACTCCAGCCTTTGTCAAGAGGTAGGGACTTTTGGCTCTTTCAAAAAATTTGAGTTATATTTAGGTATAAACATGTAATATTTAAAATATCATCCGTCCTAAACTAAATATCAATGGTTGATGAACGAGATTTTACGTGAAAAAAATTGACATTTAGAAATTTCAGTTGTTGCAGTCGTGAAAATTCGTTTATCAAATAATTTTATCGAAACTCAAGTGAATCATAAGTCGAACACAGGAAGATAGATATTTGATTTATGAAATCCACATTTGCTTTATTTAATTTTGGAGATTTTCTACTTTTCTTTCTTTTCTTTTGGTATTTTATATAGCAGAAAATTAGATCAGAATTTTATCTAGTTATTGCTACTCTACTTACAAAATAAGAGAGAGAGAGAAAGAAAGAGATAACAATTATTTTATCAAACTAAGCTAATGTTCATTACATTAATTACAGAAGATAAAAACTACACTAGAAAGCAGCAAAAAGTGAGAGGAGAGAAGTTATCATTCTCGATGGCTGTTGAAATGACCCGTCGCCTTTTGATAGCTTAAGACGTCTAGAGAAAGAACCAGACGTCTAAAAGTACCTTTCTTTTCCGCAAGTACTGTACGCATGCCACGCCTATCCCCTCACTGCCTCTCCCCTCCCTGCGACACCCACTCCGCACCACTCCCTCGCCCATGCCCTTCCCCTCACCTCCTCTCCCTTTATAAGCCCCCTCCTCCTCCTCTTTGTCTCACACCATCGCAACTGAGCTAGAGAGGGAGAGAGCGAGCGGAGAGCAGATCGTGGGTTTGAGTGTGAGAGTGGAGAGCGTCATGCTGCTCTACTGTAGTTTTTGCGACGAGAAAAGCCCAGAGCGATTCCATGGAAGTCATTTTTTCGTGAAATCAGACGTCCGGAGTGACCTCCAGACATCGGGGCGGACGTTCGAAGGTAGGATGAGACGTCTAATAGAGATTTATTTTCCCGTAATTTCTCTGCCAAGTCCTGACAATGCATGCGCATGTGTCAGAGGTTGGGAGGTGCGTCGGAGCGAGGATCGAGGCAGTTTCAGACGTCCGGAAACATCTCCAGACGTCTGACAGAACCCTCGGACGTCAGCACTACGTTCCAGATGTTCGATAGAAGCGCCTGAGAGAAGTATGCCACCCAGTTAGTTTAAGATGTATGGGACCTCTCCCAGACATCTGATTTCTGTTAGACCTCATGTTTTTAGGCCTGTACAAGGCCCAAATGATGTCGATTTTCCATGAACGAAATGTTTTTCTTTTCCCATATGTTTTCTCCATGTAATGGTACCTTGTCTGTAGCATTTTTGAACCCTTTTGACCGGTCAATCCATGTCTTAGGTCTTCAATCCGTCGAGTGTACGGGACCTGCTAAGACGTTGGGAGCTGCTGTACGAGCCCCCATTCGACCTGGTTATCTTGGTAGAGTGGTTCTGACTATAAATCTCCAAGTTAATAACATGTATGCAATTAGTTAAAACCTAGGATGTGAGATGAATCCTAGGAAGAAATAAATGTATACTCTAGAATCCATCTATTCAATTGAACCCTAGATTGTGACATAAATATTAGAGTTAGAGAAAAAAATGCATGTGAATGATTCGGTAAATCATGAGCTATCTGTATTATCTGAAATGGACCACATTATGAACACACTTGTACTGTGCTTGAGCTGCCTGTTCTGTATATATCAAACCAGATATAGAGAAATTCATGTACAAACCCTACGGGGAATCTAGAACGAGACAAGAATACCGTAGCAACGAAGAACCGGATGGTTCTGGAATTGCCGCCCACAGGCAGCCGTTAAGGGAAGTGAGCTAACCTTTGTGTATGTAGTATCGAAGAGCAACTATCCCTTGTAGTGTAGAGGGGAGCCTGCCACCCTTGGGTTGAGACCCGGGGTGAGTTTGGCCACTCTACGTCGACTCCTGTTGGTCCTCATGTACGTGGTACTGAGGTGAGCTACTTAGTGTAGGGGGGAGCTAGCCACCCCAAGGGGCCCAGGGTTAGGCATGGCCACCCTACACTGACTCTTGTTAGCCCGTTGGGGAAACTGGGATAGTCAGACGAGGGTACGTGGATTGTGGAGGGGCGAGACCCCTGTTCTGTTCTGAGAGGGCAAGTCTCTATGCTGTTCCGTATTGTATGTTTGGGCGTACCTGCTAGCGGAAACGACTGACCGCGTGCTAGTGCGGGATAGCTACCCGCGCGCTTATCACGTGTGTTGTAGTCACCGCTACGTCGCGACTATGACCTCAGGATGGTAGACTGGGTGTAGGACTACCACGGAGGGACTCTCCCGGCCAGGAGAGTGCCATGTGTGCATCCTATATCACGGGAAAACTGCAAGCAAGATCGTTCCTTTAGGGAACAAGAAGATTAAGTAATGTAATGGATTCTGATTAGAGATCTCTACACAGCAAACCATTATAAGATAATTGGAATCGGAAAGCAATATGTTAAAACTACTTGTTAAATGCATTTTATATTTTAGCCACCACTCTACTCAGCGTTAGCTGACTCCATATGTATAACCTTGTACAAGTCAAGGATTTGAGTAGCCCAACACACTGGCTGTTGAGGACATTGGGCCCAGTCGAGCCCAGCTGAAGTTTCTTCTGCTAGTGAGTTTCTGTAGTTACACTTTCCAGTACTTTTCTGCTGTATTCTCTATCATCTATGTACTAGTTTTTGGTTGTGATGGCTGTATTTCTATTCTTGAAGACATGTAATATTTTATTATTATTATTATGTTTCTCCTTTTGTTGCCAATTTCTCTCTACTTAGTTACATTACTTGTGCGGTTGTGGATTGATGCATGTTATTTGGTTATCTCTCGTTGGACGACTGGGTCTTGGGATTAGTCGAGGCGAGCCAGTCTCGGGTCCTGTAGGGATCTGGGATCGGGTCGTGACAGCTGCTTGGAGGATGAGCTACTTGGATGACTCCCGAAAGGAGGACAAAGGTAGAGGAAGAAGAATGAAGCTTGGACAAAGTGGGAACGAGGCATGGTGATGCTGTAGTGAGATCTGCTTCCAGCAAGTGTGGTGCTGAAAAGGTAGAAAAATTATTTTAATTTCTCTAGTGGAGCATCCCCAAGCTTAGGAAGGATTCTTGAGCTCTAAAATGGGAGAGAAAGAAGTAGGAAGGGATGATGAAGAAGGAGGGTCTATAGCCCTTTATACAATGGTAAAATGAGAGCAAAATGGGCATTTGAGGCCATCCAACCACACCACATGCCAGGAGGAACGAGGACTATTGATCATTACTCTTACGACTCATATCGCACCTCGATCGCACTCTCACCGTGCCTTCAACATGCTCACGCCACGTGACGCAACGCAATACGTTGATCGATGATCGACGGCTCAGAACGAATCTTGGTCATGCACTGTGTGCACAAATAAGTTGTGGAGATTGCGACAAGGACCTTCTAAAGGCCATCTGATCTTGATAGGATGGTCGAGATCTGTTGTGATCGCGCGCTCAGCATGCGATGAGTTGCTGGAGATTGCCTGTAACCTCACGTCATCACGAGTATGTGAAATGCTGGTCATCCGAGCGGCCACGTAGCTATGTTCTCCACAGCTCAATCGCCATTACACGGTTCAATTTCAATCCCGCCTCTCCTCAGTGGATTAATTATGCTTGCCGCGACTCAAACTCGCATCTCTTGGTCTATGTTGAACGCTTTACCGCAATACTACACCCATGGTTGTGTCGTGGGGATGAAAGGGTGGTCGAGTACTCACAGCCATTGGACAAAGATCCAATTGCTGAGATTGAAGGCTGCTTGATGAGATGAGAGGGGTAGGTGGCCTGAGCAACTACAATTGTGTCACGTAACGCCATTGTAGCTATCCATCTTCTTCGCTTCGTATTGGGTGCTACATAGCTCCAATCTAGATAATTCTCGTGCTGTTGGACTGCGATCATTGCTCTGAGACCATTTGTACGATCAGATTCGTCATTCGAGGCTCCAATTTATGTCGCCCTATTCCCTAGACATTAAAATAGGGAAATTAATATACAAATTATATAATCTACTCTAAATGCATGATGATGCTATTATGCAATATTTACAGTGCTATGTACATCTAACTAACCTAGGAACGTGCATAAATAGGTATTTTTCTCTAAATAAATGTGTTCACATCATACCCTCATGCTTATCTTTTGTTAATCCCTAACAAAACTAAAATGCAAAAAACCTACAGAAAACGCGAAAAGCGAGAGCGTAGGTGTTGTTTTATTTTCTTGAAAGCAAACTATTCTATGCAACACCTTATTTTTATGAAACCATTAGAGAATTAAGATAACTTCAGATCAAAGAACTCAATCAGATTTATGACTAACAAGGGAAAATTGTAAACAAATCCTTAACGACAAAGACTCAACAATTCTTAAGTACCGACTCAAATTCGAACAGCTCAAATCAAATCATGAGCCCAAATTGATAAAGGATCTGAAGATATAAAATATATGGTTATCTACACGCACACAAACTTAAACAAAAAGTTAGTAATAACAAAAAGATTTGCACAAAATACAAACCACAAGAATTTGCACAAGATATGTAGTGGTTCCCCTTCCTTGGGTACTCCACTACCTAAGCCTCCCAGCTTAGGGTTTTTAACCCGATTCTCTCAACCCCAAGAGAATCAATTTACTAACTGAGGTAATTAACGGGTTACCTCAACCCAAGTACAATAACGGGTTTGTTACAACCCAACGAGCAAATGCTCAAATACAAAAGAAGTACAGGTGTAAGAAAGACTAATCTTACAACTAAGTTCCTAAGCCTCTCGACAATATATAGAATAATATTACCGATTTGAGAGCCTAGAAAGAACGTGATTCTCTTCGTAGATGTGTAGAAAAATGCATCGTTGAGCTTGCAAGAATACTATGAGAGTGGATGGCAAGCTTCTTCTTTCTCTCTTGTGAATATGGTGGAAATTTGAAATTCTAGCTCTAGGATTTTCTCTTGTCTTTTCTTGTGTCTCTTATATGCAAACAAAGAGTCCTAGGGTCATTTTATAGAGTTTAGGACCTAGGATACTTGATGAGAGCCTCATCATGAACCCTAACTAGCACATTTTGATTCAAATAAGTGTACAAAAGCTTCTACAAAACTTAAAGAAAAGCATAAATCAGAGAATTCTAAATTTAAGAATAAAATAATTCACAAGGGGTAAAACTGCAATTTTACCAATGCAGTACACAGACAGGGTGTCTAAGGGTCAAAACATAAGTCAAATGGGCTTAATAAGAAATAAGTGAGATGACCTAATCCGAAAAGGGTTATAGCAACTTCTATGAATTAAATAACATTCTATAACCCTGGAATAAATCCGCTTTAATTCATGAGGTTCCACGTAGGATAAAAATTAAATAAACCCCCTCAAATTCATGGAAAAATATTCCCTAGGGTTTAGAACCATCAATTTGGCCTTTGGAACCTATCTTGACCTAAATTGAGAACCATACCCAATTTTTGACCTAATTTGGGTTTTTGTGCAAATTGACCATTCAAACGTGGTCAAACCAAAAATAAGACTTCACCATTGGATTCCCTAGGTCAAAATTAGGTTTATACCAAAATTTGGACCTAAGGGAAGGCCATCTTGACCTACTTTACAAATTGGTCCTCTTAAATTACTTTTCGACCCTTATCTTTCTGAACCCTTGCATTTTGCCCCCAAGCTTCTCTTTCGTTCTTTGCAGAACAGTCCCTCTGCCACCCCACGCAGCCGCCCATACCTCCGGCGACCTTGCGCGGAGGATGGCGCCACGCAGGGTATGGGGGCCGCTCTCAGAAGCGAAAGGGGAGTTCCCTGCGTCGTCCTCTAACGTAGGGACCCTCCCCCTTGCCCTACAGTTGCCCATGCCTCTCGTGCGAACGCACGAGAGGAATGGGTCTGCTTTCCGGCCATTCTTCGGTGAGCTCCCCACGTCGCCCCCTCGAGATCCTCTCCTCGCCAACACCTTTATAAGAAGCGGCTGGGGTTGCTAATTGGGTCAAGCCTGATTTGGTCGAGGAATCCCCCCCAACTTCGTCTCCTCCTCCTACGGTCAAGCGCTTGCGGGCTCCGGTGGCCTTTCCTCCTCCCCTTCGTCGCTCTGCTGCCATACTTGAAGCAGAGTTCACTCCGCCTCGTCCTCCCACGCCAGGCCACACCAGTTGGCACCTTACAGACCCCCTCCTCGTCGTCGTTACCCCCCTTTGGGCATCTTCGTCTCTGGCATCGGGAGGCACGCGCCGAGTGCCTCCTTTCCCCCATTTTTCGTCAGTTAAGTAGGTGAAACTCTTCCCCTTCCTCTCTCTTTTATTTCCTCAATTTGCTATTTCCACACACCGACCACCACTGTCCATCGCCACCTTCTCCATCTCCAGCCGCCCTTCAGTGAGGCGTTTCCACCGCTCCATGCCTCCATCCGCATCGCCAATCACCCCTTAAGCACCGCGACACCTCATTGACACTAAATCTGCCCTCCATTCACCATGCCGCACCTCCAAAACACCCCCCAAACACACCCACTCTCACGCACACAGTGTGCCCTAGGCACGTGCACTCCAGCCTCCCCACACCATGCCGACCCCCGCACTGTCTTCGCCGTGCTCTGGCGAAGCTCACCAAGTATTCTGACAAGGCCACAAGGCCGTACTGGTGGTTTCAGGTCTCGCACCCTCGCCGCCATTGACGGGAAGCTTGGAGCAAGCTTGCAAGCAGCTCCAAGCTCTTTAGCTCCAGGTCTGCAGCCTAGGTCACGCGGAAGGGTTTCGCGCATGCACTCAGGACTTCAATTGGGATCGCAGGCCTCTGCCACTGCCCCAATTAGACTGACTCTTCCTCCCGTAGACACCCGAGAACGAAGGTGGGACTTTAGTCCCACCTCGGAAGTGTGTGGGCGCTCGCCTACACATAAGAGGAAAAAGTCGCATAGGCTGGTTGCCTCCGATAACACTGGGGTGAGGTCCCTCACCTATCTGCCGGGTCTCGTCCACGGCACTGCCCATGCGGACCTGACCCGCGACCCGATTACCCCCACTCTTGAGCACTCCTCGCGCACCACACCCATGCCGGTGCGCTTGGACCCGGGCATGCGACCCGACCCGATTACCCGGCTCTGGGAGAGCGTAGCAAAGAGAGATTCATCGAGAGAGAGAAATGCAAGAAAGGGTAGGGGTAGGTTTTGCGTCGCGTGTGTGCAGGGAACAGGTGAGGAAGAAGAAGAGGAAGAGTAGGCGGTGAGGACTTAGCTGCAAAGCTCCCGCAGCAGAGAAAAAAAAGAAGGTGAAGGAGAAGCTGCAGCAAAGAGAAGAAGAGAAAGAAGCTAAAGAAGAAAAGAAAACAACAGAAGAAGAGAAGGAGGCATTGTAGAAACAGCGCCGATAAGGCGTCCGACTCGAAGAATCAGATGTCCGGATCAGGGAAAAGGAAGAGAAGAAGAGAAGAACAAGAAAAGAAGAATGAAGAAGAAGAAGGATGGAGCTGCTGAAGAAGAAGGAGGGAGCTGCTGAAGAAGAAGAAGGACGGAGTTGCTGAAGAAAGAAGAAGATGTTGAAGAAAGAAGAAAGAAGAAGAGGCAGCAGCAGGAAAAAGAAAGAAAGAAGAAGAACCGCAGTAGAAAGAGAAGAAAGAAGAAGAAGAAGCAAGGAAAAGAGAAAGAGAAGAACCGGCTGAAAGAAAAGAAGAGAGAAGAAGCCAAGAAAAAGAGAACTTTTGCTCACTCTCTCTCTCTCTCTTATTCTTTTTGTAACAAAATTGTGAACCTTTATGTTGCTAGAATGACGTGTGCTCCCTGAGTTCGACCTCGGGAAACTTTTTCCGAGTAATAAATTGTAATAAACTGGTAACCATTTTTTGTAATATACTACAACGAATTAACCATTATAACACCGCCAAGAGCAAGAAACAGCTGCTCACCAATTTTTGGTGCCGTTGCCGGGGAGCAACAGCTATTCTAGAAGCTATTTATTCACAATTTTTTGATTTACTACTGACTTAAGCTCTTTGCTTTTGTTGTGTAGGCATAGGAAATCAAGAAGGAGTAAGCAGCCGCACAATAACCACGCCAAGAGACAGGTAATTTTCTATCCTCTCGTTTGAACCCTTAAAATTCTAAAAGAGGAAGAAAAAGAAAAAAAAGAGCAATTTAGGAATAACCTGTCTTTCAAACATAGTAAAACACAGAAGTTGGCTGTTTTCAAATTTCAACACATTCTATCTGTACATCCACTAAAGGCATTTAGGGCTAAAACCTTCTTGCTTGAAACCTAATTACATAATCTTGAGGCAACTTACTGGACCAATTAGAGCCAACTTAAGACTCAACGCTAGGGTTTTAGAGACACACTTTCTAATCAAGAATTGAGAATTCCCAAAAGAAGTGTGCCTAAGCCATTGCTTGAAAACATTTATCAAGAGAAACCCTAAGCAATTTGGCTCTTAAATCACTTGAACCTTAAAATACAAGACATAATAAGCTCTCAAAGGAACTAATACGTGAAGTTGATCCCTTGGATCAACCAACCTTTAAATTAGGTCACTCTTTGCACTCAAAAGGTTAAAGTTCAAGTGAAACCCTAAAGCACCTTGATCCTAATTAAAGGTAGTAGACTTAAGAGGTCAAGATCCCCATTCTGGTCTACCTGGAATCTCAGTGACAGGAGAGGTCGGGTGGGGGAAACCCTTTAACTCGTGGGGGCGCTCTACCGTGTAGGGGTCTTCGCAGGACTCACCCTCTCTGGTTGCCCAAGTAATTCTCAAGTGGACGACCTTCTGATTAAGGGGTACCATCCGCCCCAAACCTCTATAGTCACCCAACATTTTGGGTGTCTTGATTAGATCCAGCACCTGCTAAACTCGTCTAATCCATCAGTGCATGTTTGGTAGGAGGTCCTTGAAGCCTCCTCTAGAAATTCACTCTCCCCGAGGCCTAGCCTCGATACCCATATTTGTGCAACCAACTCTTCACATAGACCTCTCCTCTGATTCTGAACCCAACTCACCTTCTTCCACAATGGCTCAGCCAGTTGAGGAAGAGAATAATCTTGAGCACCAGCTCCAGCAACTTAATGACCTCTTTCAAAACTTCATGAACCCACTGCAGCGTCCCATGATGCGAGATCACTACAATCTCGCTGCGGTGGCAATTAAGCCTCGAGTCAGAATCCCGACTGGAGGACCTGATTCTGAACTGAAGCCCAACATGATTCATGCCATACCTAAATTCCATGGGCTTAATTTTGAAGACCCCTTCCTGCACATCAAACAGCTAAAGCATCTGGCCCAGACTTTTGGGTCAGATGCGCATAATCGAGATATCTTACTCATGAAGGTGTTCTCTTTCTCCCTTATGGACAAGGCAGCCCATTGGTATTAGACCCAGACCCGTCTGATCAACACTTGGGAGGAACTTCAATTCGAGTTCTTGAAAAAGTTCTTCCCCGTTGGTCGGACCAATGCCTTGCGCCATCAGATTACTCACTTCATGCAACAGACGGGAGAACCCCTTCATGAGGCATGGGATCGTTTTCAGGATCTCATGAGAAAGTGCCCCCATCATGGAGTTTCTAAATGGGAACAAGTCTAGTCTTTTTACCAGGGACTCTGTAAGGATATTAGACTGTTTGTTAATGCAACTTGCAGAGGAAATATCATGGGTCAACATGAAGACACCGTGTGGGAGATTCTCGAGAATATGTGCGAGAACTCCATCAATAATGACTCCATGGGACTATTCGACAGGGCGAATACCCACGCATCGACGAACCTTAGGGGAGCACATGAAACGCAGGGCCTGTCCGCATCAGTCGACCTGGAATTAATAGCCAGTCGATTGGACAAGGTCTCTATTATTGAGAATAAGGTGGGTGAGCTGACTCAGCATTTGCAGCGAGCCACCTCTGCGCAAAACTCCTTTGCATAGCCTCCTCCCGCACGGGAGACTGTGTAGAATATTTTCCACTGACCTTCTCCTGGGGTGGACTCGTATCCACCTCCATCTGACTCAGATCCGAGGAACCTCCGATCCTTTCTATTCTAGCCGGGGGAGCTCTACTCCCTCATTCTCTGACTTTTCTGAGGTTCCTCAGACTTGCGAGGACCTCAATGCCATCCAGAATGACCCATTTTCCAATACCTACAATCCTGGATGGCGAAACCATCCCAACTTCCAGTGGGCGGGGAATTCCCAGAATCCGAGACCACCCTTTCAGCCCCGTCCACAAGTACCTCGTCCTTACCAGCCGCCTCAGCCTCGGCCCAACCTCACTTATCCATCCGGGCCAAACCAAGACCAAATGTCCCTCATCCTCCAGACTCTGGCTGACATTCAGAGAACGAATGCGGCTAGCCAAAAGCAACACAAGGATGAAATCACAAGGGTTCGAAATCAACTGGTTCAATTGGCAAATTCTTGCCAACCAGGCACGCTTCCTTCTCAGCCTCTACCTAACCCTAATAGCGTGCCGACCCAGCGACGCGTTATGAACCCAAACCCGGGCCAAGCACACATGGTTTATCAGGCCCCTTCTGTTCCTTCACCTGACGGGATGGAAGTTTCAACTTCTTATGCGGGTTATCAACAGCAGCAGCCCATTCTACCAACCCCCAATCGGAACCAGGCAGGACTTAACTCTGTAACAACCCGTAGTGGTAAGGCGACCCAAGATCCACCTTATCCAGACCACTCCAAGCCTGGTAGTGACCCAAATCCTAGGGTAGTCATCCAGGATGTTCCTATCCCTGTCCCAGATCAAAGACCTAGACCTATCCTAGAGGAACCAACCAAGGTTCCATTTCCCGAGGCCTTGACCAAGGGAAAGAAGACAACCAAATCCATGGCTCCTAAGGAGGATTTGGTCAAGCTCTTTGAGCAAGTCCAAATAAACATCCCCTTGATGGATGTGATCCGCTACGTACCGGCTTACGCACGATTTTTGAAAAACGTGTGTACTCCTCAGCGTAAGTCGAGAACAAGAGTGAGAGTCCAATTGTACTATCAGAGTAAGCCAGCTCTGTAATCCTAAGCAGACTCCCACCTAAGGCAAAAGACCCAGGCACTCCCCTGATTTCATGTAAGATCGGTGAAACCTAGTTCGACAGAGCATTGTTAGACTTAGGTGCCTCCATAAACTTGATACCCACATCCTTACTCAACCATCTAGAAGAATCTGAGCTAAAACCGACCGAGGTGACACTACAGTTAGTAGACCGATCTATCAAGTCACCTAAAGGAATTCTTGAGGATGTTATTGTGAGGGTGCGGGATTTCTATTTCCCTGTAGACTTTATAGTCTTAGATATGGACGCACCTGAAAATCCAAGGGATACACTGATTATACTAGGGAGACCTTTTTTTGGCCATTGCAAGTGCCAACATAAGTTGTGAGGAGGGCCAAATAGAACTGAAATTTGGGAACCAGACTCTAAAAATTGATATCTTTAAGGCCCAACAAGGAATTAATTACGGTGTCATTGAACAAATCTGTGATGTTAGAGCTTTAGTTGATGAACCACAACTTGAGGACAACATGATCATTCCTCATCAACCACAAGAGGATCTTGCACTGCAATTAGAGGAGGCAGACATTAAGATAGACAAACCCATAACTCCTACCCATGTACCTCACACTCACCTTGAACCTCCCGCTGCTGCTGATAACCCCATTCTTGAACTTAAACCCCTTCCCGACCATTTAAAATATGTCTTCTTGGGTTCTAATCAGACATTTCCTGTGATTATAAACTCTAGACTCACACCTAATCAGGAATCCTGTCTGATTACTATTCTCAGCAACATTGCAGAGCCATTGGTTGGACTCTCGATGATTTGATTGGAATAAGTCCCTCTTATTTCACACACCGTATTTATTCTGAAGAGGGCGCACAACTTCCTGTGAGATGCAAAGACGCTTGAATCCCAATCTGCAAGAGGTCGTGAAAAAGGAGATAATTAAGTGGTTAGATGCAGTGATCATCTACCTGATCTCCGACAGTCGTTGGGTGAGCCCAATCCAGGTTGTGCCTAAAAAGGCAGGGCTCACCACTATTACGACTAAAATCGGAGAAGTCATACCTACCCGTATAGCCAACTCATGGAGAGTGTGCATAGATTACCGAAGACTCAATTCCTCCACGAAGAAAGATCATTTCCCACTACCATTCATTGATCAGATTCTCGAGAAATTAGCGGGAAATAGATTTTTCTGCTTCCTTGACGGGTACTCTAGTTATAACCAAGTGGCTATTCATCCTAAGGACCAAATAAAGACCACATTCACCTGCCCCTTCGGAACGTACACATTCCAAAGGATGTCTTTCGGTCTCTGCAATGCACTCGCTACTTTTCAGCGGTGCATGCTTGCCATATTCTCTAATATGGTAGGTGATTTTCTGGAAGTCTTCATGGATGACTTCTCAGTTTTCGGGGCATCATTTGATGATTGCCTCCAGCACTTGGTTCATATACTCAGGCGTTGCATCGATGTAAATATGGTTCTTTCCTGGGAAAAGAGCCACTTTATGGTGCTTGAGGGGATCGTCCTAGGTCATTTAATTTCTGAGAAAGGCATCCAAGTAGATCGAGCTAAGGTTGATCTGATTTCTCGACTTCCTATGCCTAGCTCGATCAGGGACATCCGTTCTTTTCTGGGGCACGTCGATTTTTACCATCGTTTCATCCCTGATTTCTCGAAAATCACGTGCCCCCTCACTACTCTTCTCTCCAAGGATGTACCCTTTGAAATTTCCAAGGAATGCACTCAAGCTTTTGAGAGCCTTCATGATCGAGTCACCCAAGCCCCGATCCTACAGTCCCCTGATTGGTCTCAACCCTTTGAGATCATGTGCGATGCATCTGACTTCGCTGTAGGAGAGGTTCTGGGGCAGAAGATTGATGGGAAACCTGTGGTAATCTACTATGCTAGCAAGACACTTGACGAGGCTTAGCGTAACTACACGGTTACGGAGAAAGAGCTGCTAGCCGTAGTATTTGCCCTCGAAAAATTTTGATCTTATCTCTTGGGTTCCCACGTCATAATCTACTCGAATCACACAGTTGTGAGGCATCTCCTTACTAAGAAGGACGCGAAGCCTCGATTAATTCGATGGATCTTGCTGTTGCAAGAATTCAACCTCGAGAATCGCGACAAGGCGGGAAGACAGAATGTGGTAGCTGACCACTTTCTCGCCTTCCTTCTGAAATCATCGACCCTTCTAGACCCATCACGGAGCATTTTCCTGATGAGCACCTATTGACTATTGGTACTAGGCTTCCATGGTTTGCTGATATAGTAAACTACCTGGCATCTCGTCAGATCCCGTCTGATTGGCCAAAGGCCAAGAAAGACAAGTTGCACTCTGATGCCAAGTACTACATTTGGGAAGACCCGTACCTTTTTCGCATAGGTGCTGACCAAGTAATCCGGCGATGTGTCCCGGAGGGCGAAGTCAATGACATTCTCTCCTTCTATCATGACCAAGCATGCGGTGGCCATTTCTTTGGGCACAAAACCGCATCAAAAATCCTCCAATGTGGCTTTTACTGGCCCACTATCTTCAAGGATGCATACAGTCACTGCAAGGCATGCAGTCGTTGCCAAACTCTGGGCAACATGAGCCACCGCGACATGATGCCCTTGCAGTCGATTCTCGTATGCGAGATCTTCGATATTTGGGGGATTGATTTTATGGGTCCCTTTCCTGTTTCGGATGGCTTTGAGTACATTTTACTCGCAGTAGACTACGTGTCCAAATGGATCGAAGCCATTCCGACCCGAATCCATGATCACAAGATCGTCATCAAATTCATTCATCAGAATATCTTCTCACGGTTCAGGATTCCTCGTGCAACCATCTCTGATGGAGGGGCCCATTTCACCAATGCTCAGTTCAGGTCACTAATGACCAAATATGGGGTGTCTCACCGAATCTCTACTCCTTACCACCCCCAAACCAATGGTTTAGCTGAGCTATCAAATCGGGAGATCAAGAAAATCCTGCAGGTTACTGTTCGACCTGACAAGAAGGATTAGTTGTCCCGGCTTCCAGAAGCTTTGTGGGCTTATAGGATCGCCCACAAGACCCAACTAGGCATGTCTCCTTTCAGACTGGTGTACAGGAAGGCATGTCACCTTCTCGTCGAACTGGAACACAAAGCCTATTGGGCAGTACGGAGCTGCAACTTAGATCTTTCTAAAGGTGGAACCCACAGAAAGCTTCAGATAAGCGAGATCGATGAATTACGCCTTGATGCGTTTGAGAACTCGCAAATCTACAAAGAGTGGGTTAAAGCATTCCATGACAAGCACATTTCTAGAAAGATCTTCCACCCTGGTCAAAAGGTCCTACTCTTCGATGCTCGACTCAAACTCTTCCCTGGGAAATTGCGATCCAAGTGGGTCGGACCGTATCTTATCCGACATATTTTTGGAAATGGAGCCATCAAAATCAGTCCTCTCAGCCACGATTCCGAACCTTTCATCATGAACGATCAGAGACTCAAACCGTTCATTGATGTAACCTCTACAGATTTGATTGAGTCATCATTTATCCTCCATTCTCCTTGAGCTCATTGCGCCCAACTGATGGCGTAAAACTCAGTGCTTAACGGGAGGCAGCCCGTCATTCTTTCTGAAAAACCCGAAACCTTTTCTGACACCTCTTTGCACTTTAGGTTCATCCTTTAGGACAATCGACTCCACCTCAGGTGCTCGCATCTGAGATTAGAAATCATCCGCAACAGTCACCCCGACCCATCCACTCACCAAAATACCTATCCTAATGCATGAACCAAGCTAAATAAAAACCCTCCTAATTTACAATGAGGACATTGCAAATCTTAGGCATGGGGGGGTATGAAATTGCAAAATGAATAAAAACTTATAAGAAAAGGTTTCAACATAAAAAAAAAATGAAAGGAGGAAGGATTCTTATGGATTTTACAAAAGGAAGAGGAGAAAAAGAGCTAAATGATAAAAAGGGGCACAAAATAAAAAAAGAAAAAAGGATAGTCATTAGTAAGAAATTAAGGAATTTAACCTAAGTTCTAGACCACATTAAGGAAAAGAAAAAGGAAAGTGCATAACAAGATTAGTAAGAATGCTAACCTTAGGCATTCTTGGATAGACTCTTAGTACCCATTAAGATCTAGATTCTCCTCAAGAAGTTGAGGAAAATGAAAAGCTTAAGGATTAGGTCCAAGGCTTAGGAAGTATTTGGCCTCGTTAACTGACTTTTGGTTTACGGGACTCAGTAACCTAAGCACCCAAATTCACACACACAGTCTAGTTCAGTAAGCATAAATATCAAAATCACGTAGAAGCATTTCAAATGTTCTGAAAAGTCACCTAGATTAGGAGTAGTTAATCAACACAAGTTGAATTGGACGAGTTCCCGACGCGGAGAGGTGGGAAATTCCCCTCGAAGATGCGTAACATACATCTCCTCGGTGCTTGTCTCTTAGGATATTTACATATCCTACTGGGGGCATGTAAGCACTCTGCCGGTTTAGATTCCATGGATGGCATTATCACGAAGTGTCAATTGCCAGGGTCTGAATTCGACCACAGAACACCATGGACGGGATTATCTCGAAATCTCGAAAGCTAGTGTTTTGGGGATTACTATGAGTGGTGCTATCTTGAAGCATCAACTACCAGGGACCCTTGAGGATTGATGATGGGGACAAGGAATCCGATACAGATCGTGTTGTGAAGCCAATCCTAACCTAGAATTAAAAAGAAAAGAGAGAGAAAACTCTCCAAACAAATAAATCTTATATCTCTCTCTTGCAAAATGCACTGCGAACTGAACTAAGGCTAAAATTATCTCAAGCATGGGTGCTTTAACCACGAAGTCCAATAAACCTTAGGTTAGTTCCTGTAGGCCTTAAAAACCTTTGCTAAAGACTGAGGCTAAAGCTAGACAGATCTGAATCTTGGTTGGTACTAGAGTACCTTTTAGGCCTATGATTAGCATTCTGACCTAATCAAGGATATAAGAGGAGAAGCACTTATCTAAACTTGATAAGAAATTCATGGTCTAGAGCAAGGGTTAAAACCTTAAAATTTTGCTAAGGGACTAGTAAAAGCTAGGCATGGGGGTATGATGAGAGCCTCATCATGAACCCTAACTAGCACATTTTGATCCAAATAAGTGTACAAAAGCTCCTACAAAATCTAAGGAAAAGCAATAATTAGATAATTCTAAATTTAAGAATAAAATAATTCACAAGGGATAAAACTGCAATTTCACCAATGCAGTACACAGACGGGGTGTCTAAGGGTCTAAACACAGGTCAAATGGACTTAATAAG
Organism: Thalassia testudinum; assembly: GCA_037157565.1. Taxonomy (NCBI): domain Eukaryota; kingdom Viridiplantae; phylum Streptophyta; class Magnoliopsida; order Alismatales; family Hydrocharitaceae; genus Thalassia; species Thalassia testudinum. The sequence goes on from JAZHRO010000036.1 coordinate 145,172,035, forward strand.
AAAGAAAGTGGGATGACCTGATCCGAAAAGGGTTATAGCAACTTCTAGGAATTAAATGATATTCGATAACCTTGAAACAAACCTACTTTAATTCACGAGGTTTTAGGCAGGATAAAAATCAACTAAAACCCCTAAAATTCATGGAAAAATATTCCCTAGGGTTTAGAACCATCAATTTGGCCTTTGGAACCTATCTTGACCTAAATTGAGAACCATACCCAATTTTTGACCTAATTTGGATTTTTGTGCAAATTGATCGGTCAAACGTGGTCAAACCAAAAATCAAACTTCACCATTTGATTCCTTAGGTCCAAATTATGTTTATACCAAAATTTGGACCTAAGGGAAGGCCATCTTGACCTACTTTACAAATTGGTCCTCTTGAATTACTTTTCTACCCTTATCTTTCTGAACCCTTGCATTTTGCCCCCCAACTTCTCTTTCATTCTTTTCAGAACGGTCCCTCTACCACCCCACGCAGCCGCCCATACCTCTAGTGACCTTGCGCGGAGGATGGTGCCGCGCAGGGTATGGGGGCCGCTCTCAGAAGCGAAAGGGGGGTTCCCTACGTCGTCCTCTTTCACAAGGATCCTCCCCCTTGCATTGCAACTGCCCATGCCTCTCGTGCGAACGCACGAGAGGAATGGGTCTACTTTCCAGCCATTCTCCAGTGAGCTCCCCATGTCGCCCTCTCGAGATCCTCTCCTCGCCAGCACCTTTATAAGAAGCGGCTGGGGCTATTGATTGGGTCAAGCCTGATTTGGCCAAGGAATCCCCCCCAACTTCGTCTCCTCCTCCTACGGTCAAGCGCTCGAAGGCTCCGGTGGCCTTTCTTCCTCCCCTTTGTCGCTCTGCTGCCATACTTGCAGCAGAGTTCACTCTGCCTCGTCCTCTCGCGCTAGGCCGCACTAGTTGGCACCTTCCAGACCCCCTCCTCGTCGCCGTTACCCCCCTGTGGGCATCTTCATCTCTGGCATCGGTAGGCACGTGCCAAGCGCCTCCTTCCCCCCCTTTTTGTCAGTTAAGTAGGTGAAACTCTTATTCTTTGATAAACGCCAGTTTATCTTCATTCTTATGCATTAAAACAAACCTAGCTCTTAGGATTTTACTCCGCAAACGGGTTTTTGGGCTACATTTAGGCATAAAATAGGTTAGGCATGCATTGCATTTTTTATTGTCTTTTTAATATGTTTTTGTAAGTGTTAGGGATGTACAGATATATAGATCCCTAAAACCCTAGCACTCAAGAAGGCAAATGGTGAAGGAGAAACCCAAACTAGCTGGAACTCAGCCTGATCCAGCTCACCTCAGCTTGATCCAGCTCACCGCAGCTGGAACCTAGCTCACTTGAACTAGGGTTAGCTCATCCCAGCTCCATTCAGCTAATCTCAGCTGAATGGCAGCTCAAGAGAGTTCATCTTAGCTCACCCTAGCTCAAGTCAGCTCAGATCCAGCTCAACTTAGCTGAGTCTAGCTCATCTCAGCTCCCACTAGTCCACAGGGAGCTCTAGCTAGCTCAGCTGAGTTGACAGGAGTTCACCCCAGCTTAGATCTAGCTACATCCAGCTCCACTCAACTCCAGCCAGCTGAAGAAGAACTCATCCCAGCTCAGGAAGCTCAAGTCCAGCTCCCGGGGACTCAGCTTAGCTCAACTCAGTTGAGCTAAGCTACCTTAGCTGCCTCAACCAGCTTGACCCTCCCCGGGAGCACCAGACCCAGCTCACCTTAGCTCATTGTGGTAGAAGCCAGCTCACTTTAGCTTGGCTTAGCAGCTAGAAAAGAACTAGCAAGCTAAGCCAGCTAGAGTAGCTCCATGCCAGCCTCTTCAGCAGCAGCCAGCTCCAGTTTCAACTCCTGACTTCTCCTCCTCAGCTCCTCCCTCCAAACCCTAGCTCCAACACCTTCTCCTCTACTCCTCCATTAGCTAAGCTAGCTTAGCTTAGCTTAGGTAGCAATCAACTCCTTGGCCATCCACCACCTTCAAAGTCAACCCTAGCTAGCTCCACCAACTTAAGCCTACCTAAGCTAGCTACCCTACTCAAGTTGGCGCCACCTCCTAGCCATCCCTTCACCCCATTATCACCACCAAAAGACACCTTAAGTTGGCGCCAAAAACTACCCCTAACCACCTCTATATTGGCGCCAACTTTCAGCCCTTAATCCACCCTACACCTACCCACATAAGCCATCCTAGCCATCCACCTACCCCTCCTTCTAGAATCCCTCTTGGCGCCAACTTAGACCACCTTCTAGAACCCATTTTGGTGCCAACATCAAGGGGTGTCAACACCCATAACTACCCCCTTGGTGTCCCTTAAGGTGGCGCCAACTCACCTTGGCCATAGGATCTTTAACCACCTCCATCTCTTCATCTTGGCCCTTCATTTCAAGGGACACTTTAGCCCCCTTCCTATTCTATAAAAACCCACCACCTACCACCATTTTAGGGCATCCTCCATTAGTGTAATTTGCTACCTAAACCACCTATACCTACGGCCAAGAAGAAGGAGTAGAGAAGGAGATTAAAGGGGCACACCACCAGCCCTTTTGGTGCCTTCTTCTCCCCACTCTCTTCAACTTGAGCCACGCCAAGGAGGAGGACTCTTCCACTTCAAGGAGGATGGCCAGGCAAGGGAGAAGGACCTAGGGTGGACATCCACCCTTGGAGAGAAGCTTAGGGCACGCCCCCTTAGGGCTTGCCTTGGAGGACATCACCTTGGCGGAGCACTGCAAGGAAGGAGTTGAAGGATTCTTTTCAAGCTTGGGAGCCACCAACCTTGGAGCAAGAAGCCCTCTTCTTCACCATCTATCCAGAGGATTTGTGTTTGCTTTTCTTTATTTTAATTTTTCTAGTAGTAGAAGCATTCCTCTACTAGGCTTTTTTGTAAAACACTTTTCAGTAATCTAGTTGCCTTCTTTGCAGTTTCTGATTTGCACTTCTACTTGCTTGTTTTTAGCATTCTGCACTACCTCTCCCTAATTATTCTAGGCCTCCACTTGCCTAGAGTGAGCTTAGGGAGAGGTTCTACTTGCCACTTAGAGGTAGTATTTTAAATTGAAGTGTAAATCACCTTCTCATTACCATTTCGCATGTTGTCTTAATTGAAAAACGAAAAAAATGATATATTGAAAAATACCAAAAAGAAAGTTGAGATTTATTCCAAGCAAGAGAATCATTATTGCAAACATTTGGCCTCCTTGGACGACCCTAGATACTCCCCTATCTAGGAATATAAATTTAAGAGTTGATCGATTTTGTGCGTTATAACGACGTATTTAACAAACCGTGTGAAACCGCTATCACCCTTTCTCTCTCTTTTATTTCCTCCTTAATTTGCTATTTCCACCGACCAACCACCACTGTCCATCGCCACCTTCTCCATCTCCGGCCGCCTTTCGGTGAGGCATTTCCGCCGCTCCGTGCCTCCATCCGCCTCGCCAATCACCCCCTAAGCACCGCGACACCTCACTGACACTAAATCTGCCCTCCATTCACCATGCCGCACGTCCAGAACACCCCCCGAACACACCCACTCTCACGCACACAGTGTGCCCTAAGCATGCGCGCTCCGGTCTCCCCTTGCCGCGCCGTCCCCCGCATTGTCTTCGCCATGCTCCGGTGAAGCTCACCAAGTATTCTGACAAGGCTGCAAGGTCGTACTAGTGGTTTCAGGTCTCGCACCCTCGCTGCCATTGACGAGAAGCTTGGAGCAAGCTTGCAAGAAGCTCCAAGCCTCTTCAGCAACAGGTCTGCAGCCCAAGTCGCAAGGAAGGGTTTCGTGCACACACTCAGGACTTCAATTGGGATCGCAGGCCTCTGCCGCTGCCCCAATTAGATGGACTCTTCCTCCCGCAGACACCCGAGAATGAAGGTGGGACTTTAGTCCCACCTCGGAAGTGTGTGGGTGCGCGCCTACACATAAGAGGAAAAAGTCGCATAGGCTGGTTGCCTCCGATAACACTGGGGTGAGGTCCCTCACCTATCCGCCGGGTCTCATCCGCGGCACTGCCCACGCGGACCTGACCCGCGACCCGATTACCCCCACTCTTGAGCACTCCTCGCGCACCTCACCCACGCCGGTGCGCTTGGACCCGGGCACGCGACTCGACCCGATTACTCAGCTCTGGGAGAGCGTAGCAAAGAGAGATTCATCGAGAGAGAGAAACGCAGGAAAGGGTAGGGGTAGGTTTTGCGTCGCGTGTGTGCAGGGAACAGGTGAGGAAGAAGAAGAGGAAGAGCGGGCGGTGAGGACTTAGCCGCAAAGCTCCCGCAACAGAGAAAAAAAAGAAGGTGAAGGAGAAGCCGCAAAAAAGAGAAGAAGCGGAAGAAGCTAAAGAAGAAAAGAAAACAACAGAAGAAGAGAAGAAGGAGGCACTGTAGCAACAGCGTCGTTAAGGCATCCGACTCGAAGAATCAGATGTCCGAATCAGGGAAAAGGAAGAGAAGAAGAGAAGAACAAGAAAAGAAGAAGGAAGAAGAAGGACGGAGCTGCTGAAGAAAGAAGAAGACGCTGAAGAAAGAAGAAAGAAGTGGCAGCAGTAGAAAAAAGAAAGAACGAAGAAGAACCACAGCAAAGAAAAGAAGAAGGTAGATTGAAGAAGAGAAGAAAGAAGAAGAAGAAGCAAGGAAAAGAGAAAGAGAAGAACCGACTGAAAGAAAAGAAGAAGAGAGAAGAAGCCAAGAAAAAGAGAACTTTTGCTCACTCTCTCTCTCTTATTCTTTTTGTAACAAAATTGTGAACCTTTATGTTGCTAGATTGACGTGTGCTCCCTGAGTTTGACCTTGGCAAACTTTTCCCGAGTAATAAACTGTAATAAACTGGTAACTGTTTTTTGTAATATACTACAACGAATTAACCATTATAACACCGCCAAGAGCAAGAAACAACTGCTCACCAATACTCGTCTACTAGATGTTGGGAATTAATTCCCAACGTTCACATTATTAGAATTAATTTTCTAGTCATTCAGTTTTGAGCCAACGGCTACCTGGTACCAGTACTAAAGTACCTATACCGGTACTAGCTGTTCACTGCCGCCAGTACCTGAGTCCCAGTACCGGTATTCATCATAAGTACCGGTACTTGTGACTTGCAGGTTTGAGATTACATGGGCACAATAACCTACCAGTACCGATACTCATCATGGGTACCGGTACTTGTAAGGTTTAGGCCAAAATTAAGTCTTCAACCTGTGGCCAACCTGTACTGGTACTCATGGTTAGTACCGATACTTGTTCACAATTTGAGACGAATTCTCAAACCTGTGCCTTGCAAATCCCAGTACTGAGGAACAGTACCGGTACTTGCTTACAAGTACCTGTTTTAAGTGTTTTAATTCATTACATTCTTCGAAAACGATCACAATATAAATCCTAATTTATCTCTAATTATTTTTACGATCTAAGTTAAGTTCTCTTGTTAAGAGACATACAATCTATGAAAATAAAATCTAAACTACAGAAACTAAAGTCGAAGATGTTCTTCTTCTCCTCGACTCTTCCTTGTCATCTTGCCTCCTTCTTATCATGATCTTCTCCTTTTCATCAAGCCTCCATCATTTCCTGTTTGCCTTGCTTCTTTACCTAAATCTGAAAAACACTTAATGAAAACATTAATTCATAATAATTTTGTTAACACCAAAACAAGATGTGGAACAAGGTTCCAACACAAATAGCCATCAAACTCAAGTCTCTAAGGTAACTTTCTTCGACTCTATCAACCCACCTAGTATTTGAAGCAGATGAGAGACTCTGGCATCTTGTGTGTGAAACATTGGACTCGCCATAAGGGACAACAAAATTGACTCCTAGTATTCAATAAAACTTAGAATATTCTAGGTTCTCTCTTGGATAATTCTATCTTCAATTAAGCCATACTAGAATTTACCAACTTTCTCCTCACCACTTTTCTACCCTGAGGTCATACTCTACTTGAATATCTCCCCGATGGGCTTTCGAGTATCTCCATATTTTTTTCAGATCTATAGGTGAACACCCATTTGTAGCGAGGTGAAATGACCCTTCCTAAGGTCGTTCGGGAATTTTCTAGAATGTTAGGGGTGTAGACATAATTTTTAAACCCTTTGGGTTTAAGTTGTGGGCTATGCATGGAAGAAGAAAATCTTGCAGGGGCAACCCCATAATTTCCCCTCTTATTCTTCAACCACCAACGCACGCACACACTTGCCTAAACCCTAACCCTTCCCTTTATAACCCCCTCACCCCTCCACCCTCTCCACACCACCTCCACCTCCACCTTCACTGCTCCACCACCTTGCCGTCGATGACCATCTCCTCCCTCGTCCCCTTGCAGCTACGAGCGGTGGAGAAGGAGAGGGGCGGAGCACGGATGAGAGGGAGAAAGAGAGAGAGTGGGAGAGGGGGAGAGAGAAAGTGTGTGGGCAAGGGGATTAGGAGGTACGAGGAGAGGAGAGGAGCTCGAACAAGCTGGGGAGAGGGGTGGTACGTGCGAGGAGAGGAGCTCGAGAGGGAGGAAAAGCCATGCAGGGGGGAGACCTACACGAGGATGCCACAGCTGCTGGAGCTCACGAGGAGGGGCTTCGCGAGGAGTTCTGCGGAGTCATTTTTTCGTAGTATCAGACGTCTGGAGGAGCCATAGGACGTCCGGAGCTGACACGAGACGTCTAACAGCACGTAGAGTGCCAAGGTATGTAACCTGCTATTGAATGCTCGGGTTGCTACGCTAACGTGTTTGGTTTTGAAAAACCTGTTGTCGTAGTATGAAAGCTAAGAACTCGTGTTCAACAAATAAAATTTATACCGGAATAGAAATCCCGGGTTGAACACAGGGACGTGGACGTTTGATTTAAAAGAACAAGTGTTTGTTTTATTTGTCACGAAGTAAATTAATTGATTGGAAACTATCTATCTATTTACAATAAATAGAACAGAGAGAGAGTAAGAGAGAGAGAGAGAATATTACAAACAAAAACCAAAACGAGATGTAGAATGAACATGGAATTTATCATTAAAAAGATTATTTGTTTCACTAAATATTATGACTAGAAAGCAGAAAACGATTACACTATAAAGCAGTAAATCTACTCTAGAAAGCATTAAAAGAATGGAGAGAGAAATATCATCCTCGACGGTCGCTTGGAGGACGATCCGGACGGGATGACGCCTGGACGAAGGAAAACGGAGCAGGATGAAGGAGGACGAAGTAGGAAGAACGGGAATGGGGCAGCACGTCGTCGTCGTCGCGGGATCCGCTTCTGAAAGGGGGACGAAAAATTGACTTTATCTCGCGAGAAGCATTCCGGGTGTGGGACAAGCTTCTCTTGAGCTTTGGAGAGGGAGAGAAGAGAAGGAAGGGATGAGAATTTCGTATGGAGGGGGTCTCCTTTTATAGTTGCAAGGAGTGGGGGCATTTTGGTCATTCTAATTTGAAAAACATTAATTCAAGACCTTTAGTGACGGATAAATCCATCGCTAAAGGTCCTAACGTGGGCGTAGTGGGCGGCGTGCGCGCTCCCGCTCACCTCCTCGCGCGTAACGTGCGTTCACATTCTTTAATCCTCAGCCGTCCGATCGCAAGATCGGATGGCTTAAGTCGCTCGTCACCGCACCTCCTCTACGTGCCTCACCGCGTTTGATCTCTCATCACCTCGCCGCGTCAGATGACGCGTTCAGCCGATTGGGCACGCACAGTCGCTCGATCTCCATCGTGCGGTCGAATTTGTCGTTTGAAGTATGGATTCACACCATCTTGGTCGTTGATCTTCTAGGGTTCCCCGGTCTCTATCTGATGCGACAGATGTCTGATTAGGGTGATCTTGGGGTCGTTGAACTCCAATCGTCACCCTGATCACATCTGTACGATTGGATCTTCGATACGAGGCCCCGATAAAAAGTTTACCTTGTCCATGAATATAAAAGGAGACAATTAACCTCCATTTTATTCAAACTAATCTAAATGCGAGATGATGCATGTTATGCAATATTTATAGTATGCAATGCAATCCTATGCTTAAGAACATGCATAAATAGACATCTTAAGTAGTGTAAACATGTTTACATCACCTGCACGAACCTGCATGCATGTACATTAGTTATTATGTGTCGCATTTTTAACCTACACGTGCATGCACAAGTATGAGGCTTTGGAAAGGCGTGTGGCGTGCCCTTCGAGACACTTTAGGACGTCTGGTGACCATGTCAGACATCTGACTGCTCTTCCAGATGACTGGGAGTGGTGTTAGTCGTTTGGAAGCTCCCTCAGACGGCTGCAAAGGGGTTCAAACGTCTAAAACTGACTCAAGAAAGCAAGTTGAGCTTTTGCGATCATTTAAGATGTCTGGGACTTGCCCCTGACGTCTGATTTTGGTCAGAATGCATGTTTTTGGCCGGTTCAGAGCCCAAACGAAGTATCAATGGCTTCCGTTCAGAATTCTCTACGTGTTAGTGTTGCACCTATGCTATTTTGAACTCGTTTTACACGATTGGTCAATGGTATAGGTCTCTAGTCCGCAGAGACAACGGGATCTACCGTACAAGCCCCCATTCCACCCGAATATCTCAGTAGAGTGGTCTTCTTTAATATTGTGATTTAAATGATGAAAGTACATGCTATATTAGAATGATCTGATTGAACCCTAGGATATGAAATGAACCCTAGGGATGAAAAGAATGAATGTACATTACTTGAGCCACGTTGTTATACTCTGAAATGCATGTTAAAGTCTTTACTATTAGTAGTTGAATAGTTAAGTGATGTGGTGCTTGCTTCATTTATTAATCACGATCTACCTGTTATACGATTAAGAACCGGAATGTGAATAGTAATATATACTGTATATGAAATGAGATGAGTAAAATGCATGAACCCTATGGGGAACTGATTGCACTGCAAAAATATGCCTACAATAGTGCCTTCTTGTGCTATTTCCTAGCACTACCTATGCATATTAGGATTCCATAGTTTCATTTTGTAAAAATACATGCATGCATGCATTTAATTGAGAGGAGAGGAGAATGAAATAAATGGCCTCACAATTTACTTTTTTCCTTAAGTGCATCTTTACAAAATTCCCTTCTCTATTTTTTATTTCCACTTGATTTTTTTTTACCTACGGCTGCATGCATCTTCTCCTCGCGCCATGCCTCCCGCGGCTGCAACTTGCCATTCCCTGCAGCCGCATGAGCCATGCACAGCCATGCCTTCCTCTTCTATTTAAAGACCGCAGCTCCAGCCTTTGGAGGGAGGCTTGGTTGCAGCAGCCAAAAACTCCCACCTGCAACTCCATCACCACCACCGTCCTCTCCTCCATTCCCCTCCATACGCCGGCCCTCCTCCGAGGAGACACCCGGCGGGCAAGAGCCCTCACTGTGGTGCACACCACCATAGTGAGACCACCACCGCCCAGCTCTTCAAAGAGCTGGTGGGCGTGGTGGGTCTGTTTTCATTTTTTTTACGTTCCTGCACCTTCCCGCTATTAGAGCAGCTTCAAGGTCTGAAGCTTGAAGCAGCAACAGCAGCAGCGGCAAGGAAGCAGCAGCCCAGCAGCAGCTCCTTCTGCGCACGCCTGCAGGCGCCCCAGCCCTCCGCACACGCTTGCAGGCCCTCTCCACCTTCGCTTTCTCCGCCCTATCACGCTCGCTCCCGCCCACAACCAGTCGCTGCGCGCCTCTGCAGCGGCCGGCCAAGTGCCTCCCCGCCCCCCTGCCAGCCTCTACAAGCTTCCGCGCGTGCCTACAGACACCTCGCCTCCCTCTCTGCGCGCACTGTTGCGAGCTCTCTGCGCTCGCAACCGGCCGGCGCAGGCGCTCTCCTCTACGCGAATACGCACCCGCGCATGGAAGCCATCAGACGACGACCTTCACCTGCAGACGACTTAACCTGCGCTCTCTCTGCCCGCTCTCCGCCCCGCCCCCCCCCCCCCCCCCCCCCGTCTCTCTCTCTCACAACACTCACAGCACTCTCTCTACACCGACGCACACACACACCTACACTAACACTTCCACACACACACACACACCTATACTCTATTATAAACATATATATATATATGTATACTTATATATAGTGATATATATATATACATATATTTATATACATATATATATATACTTATATCTATACATATAGTAGTACCTATATACTTATGTATTAGTATACATACATATATATATATATATACCTATATATATACATACATACATATATATATATATACACATATATACATATCTAGATACATATACCTATATACATATATTATTATTATATGTATATATATATATATACATCTATATAGTATTATATCCATTCATACATACATACATACATATATATACATATATATCTATAACTATATATACATACATACATACATACATATATATATATATATATATATATATATATATATATATATATATATATATATATATATATAGATATAGATATATATATGCACTTAACTACATATATCTATATATACATATATTACTATATACTTAGTTATATATATATACATACACACACACACACACACACACACACACACACACACACACATATATATACATATATATACATACATATACACTTTTATATATACATATATATATATATATATATATCTACATATATATATATATCTATACATTTATAACTATATATATATATATATACATATAGATATATTTACATATATACATATATATATATTTTCACATTATTTACCATACGCTGTATTGCGGGAATATCTGCACCAGTTGCTGATATTCCCTGATACACGCGTACAAAAGGCGTGGTTACATACATCTTCCACCATCCATCCCATACTCCACGCGACACCTACTCCTGTTGGTTGCATCTTTCTAGACTTCGACCGATTCGACACCGTGCTACACTCCATCTCCGCCTCCACCCCCACCCCTTTATACATATATATATATACACTATATTTATGTTATTTCTGTTTTTCTTTCCTGTTAGTAAAAAGAAAAAATATATATATATAAAAGAGAAAAGATAATCTTTGACTTGCAGGTACTCCGTCTTGCGAATAGCAAGACCCGTTTTGGAACGCTGTTTTGGCTCAAAGCCAAGAACCCAATTTTGAGGGTGTGCCTCAAGGACAAAAATTACCAGAAAAAATCTAAATAAGAAAAACACCAAAAACACAATAAACGAAAGGAAGAGACTCATTGTAGAAAAGGCGTAGAAACTTGACTTGTATCCCACTTCCCTGAGTTCGACCTTGGGCCTAAAAGTGACAAGATAAAATCAAGTAGGCCAGGTAAAAAAATTTTTGTAAAGAGATGGTTAGGTTCAATTTAGGTTAACCACTATACACATTTCAACGATAAAATCACTATATTAACAACCTATCCGGGCTCGACCACACATCTTTTCTGGCACCGTTGCCGGGGAGGTGCGCCTTCAAGTAAGTTTCTATTCAATTCCTTTCAATTTTTCTCTTCTCTTCACGGGTATCTCTGTTTTTGATGTGCAGGTGAACCTGGTGCAAGGAGAAGGCAGGCAGACGAAGTCGAAGATGTGAGCAAATCCAAGGCAGGAACGAGAGCGTGATGACGTCGACACCACATTGGAGCTTCGCACACGTTGCCGAACAAGTAGGTCTTCTTTGCTTAGCAACTAGGGTTAACTTGTCACCTTAATAAATAAAAAATATAAAAAAAAATTTAAAAACTAAAAACTAGAAAAATTTCTTGGGATCTCTTGGGGCAAGTGGATTAAAATTCACTTGTTTGATTGATTGTTTTCACTCCCACCACCCCGAGATTTTCCACCCTACTTCGCATAGCGAAAATCCGAGAATCTTGATTCTTGAATTTTTCTCCGTGTGAAGTATTCTTTGAGGCAAATACAAAAAGATTGATTGCACCCCTCTTTTGCCTCACTTATCTACAATTCAGGATCACATTTTTGGTGGGGAGACTTGGAATTGAATTGATTCCAACCCCACCACGACTTTTCAACTTGCCTCAGATTCAATCCCGAGTATTTCAACCCCAACTATTTTAGTTTCTTTATCTGTTGGTTAAGCCTTGTGTGGACATCTTTTTGGTGATTGGGAGCACTTGAATTGAAGTGCTTGGCTCCCTTTCACACTAATCTAAAACTGATTCGTGCATCCACACATAGAAATCTCCATTTAGGGTAGCCCATTGCATTTTAGCATTCATTAACCAACTGATATTGAAGAAGGATTTCTTGGGCTTAGAGAGAAAACTTGTATTCTCACAAAAACCCGGAGATTGGTTGAATTGGTAATTCAGCAAAATCCTAAAATTCATACTACTTAAGGTTGAACTCTAAAAACCATTCACCAATTGAGAACTTCAATTCGGGGAGATTTCCCCGTTGCATGCTTATTTTACACACTCTCTTAAAATCAATCACTTGGGCATTACCCGTAAACAACGCCCTTCACATTCCAAAAGCACTTGATCCTAAGCCTCTAACTAAAATTGGTAGTAACTTGACCCTTCTTAAGGATTGGAGGTCTAACTACCTGCGTGTAGCGTCTACATGCTGGTGAAAGTTCCCACATGCTATCGAGTGTCTAAGAATGGGGCAAACGGCCTTTCAATTTGGCCTGGTGGTTCCGCGGTGCTCGCATTCGGTTCCGTAGTTCGTGATAGCAGGTAACTTAGATCTTTAGGTCTAAGGGCACATTGTAGAGGTTAGGAAATTGATTGAATTGATTTGTAATCAAGTGTACCTTTGCGGTGTCATTTCTCTCGTCTCTTTTCCCTTCTCATCTCCCCAAATCTTCCTGCGGTAGTGCATGTTTGGGAGGAGGTCACAAAACCCTGAACTATTTGAATTGACTGATAAATCTAGAAAATAAGTCAAATCGTCCTCCTCCTCCACAAACATGGCTACACACCCACCCCCAAATCCCGAGGGAGGAAATCGCCCTCAAAACCCACCTGGTGGTGGAGCCTTAGATCCCATAACCTACCTCCAAGCCCAAATGGAAATGTATAATGAGCAAATGGAAGCCATTCGGGAAACATTGGAGGAAATGCAGAACCCTCCCAAACGGGAGGAGCCTAGGTCTCTTAGCTCATATCAGAATCCCGCTGTTACAGAGACCATAGGACAAATTCGGGTCCTCATGGGCGGGGACGACTTTGAATTAAAACCAAACATAATTGGCCTAATAAATTTTCACTTCCATGGTCTTGCAAGTGAAGATCCTTTTCTCCCCTTGGAAGACCTAACCCGACTGGCTGAAACTGTTAAACCAAGAAATGTTGGGTTACCTATAGTCCTCATGAAGATGTTCCCGTTTTCGTTGCGGGATAAAGCATCGCAGTGGTTATGCACCCTTGGGAGAACCATCCATTCTTGGGAAGAGATGCGAACAACGTTTCTCAAGAAGTTCTTCCCAATCGGGAGAACCAATGTGCTTCGCCGTGCTATCACCTCTTTTACGCAACAAAACGGCGAATAATTTCATGAGGCATGGGAGAGGTATAACGATCTCCTCAGGAAGTGTCCGCACCATGGTCTGCCTAAGTGGCATATAGCTCAGATTTTCTACTACGGGCTAAATGAGATTTTGAAGCAGATTGCAGATGCTTCCTACGGAGGGAACTTTATGAATAAAGACGAGAATGGAGCATTCGAACTGTTTGAAAATATGAGTGAAAACTCGATGAACAATGCTTCCATTGTCGCCTTTAATCGTACCAGCCAGCCCCGAAATGTTCACGAAGATGACACGGGACCCTCCCATTCATCCACTGATCTAAGCCTTATTGCACAAAAACTGGATGAAGTCTCCGTCGTGCACAAGAAGCTGGATGAGCTTCTGGCCAACCTCGCCTGATCTCTGGCAAACACCCCCACTTCACCACTTCGTCACAATCCAAATTCTTCCAACACCAGGCTTATCCCTAGAAACCCCATAAGACCTTCCTTATCGAGTGTCGCGCCAAGCGACTCGGTAAGTCATGTGGAACTGGCTTCTACGAGCCAGTATTTCGACACGGAGGACCAAGCCTCCATATGCTCGGACGCATACTTACATGCAGATGCGTCTTCTGGCATAGAAGACGCTTGCGCCCTGGGGAATAACTCGTTCTCTGCCACATATTACCCAGGGTGGCGCAATCATCCAAACTTCGCATGGTCCAACAACCCGCAGCGCCAAAACCCTGCGGGTGGACCAATGCAACCATCCGCACCCGTCATCCCAAGGGCCCAGTCTAATCCTATGGAAAATCCGCCATCAGGCCCTTGCATACCACAAACAGAACACGCATCAAGTCCTCTTAACAAATTTATGCGAATGATGACGGAAATGTCAAAGCACCAAGAAGAGAACATGACTTCTCTTCAGCACCAATTGGCGCAGCAGAATGCTGAGATAAGTCAACTACGCATGGCAACTCGATCTCAGGGCACTCTTCCTGCCCAACCTGTTCCAAACTCGCGAAACTTCGTACCCTGTGGTCCTCAACCACAGGTACGACCTTCTCAGGGGTAGGTTAATCAAATTCTGCAAGCTCCGAGCATTCCATCGGGATTTTAGGCTAATCCCACTGCAGCACCACACTCTTATGTCCCCACTGTGAACTCTCCTCCGCCGTATGATCCCATTGGACCTGCATCGTCCAATGCTATCACTACGAGGAGCGGTAAGCATACTGTCGATCCACCTCGACTTGATCCTGGCCCGTCTTCTTCTTCATCACCCTCTCATTCGGGATGCGCACCACATTCACGAGAGGACGATACACCCAAATTATTGCCAGAATCAGTCCCATTCCCTGAGACTCTACTGAGGGAGCCAAAAGGCAAGAAGAAAGACATGCAGGCCTTTAATAACCTGCGTAATTTGTTCAGGGATGTAGAAATCAAGGTACCCCTGCTCGAGGCTATCGACCACATACCTACTGTCGCCCGATTTTTCAAAGACTACACAACACCCAGGCGATAGTCAAAGAAAACTAAGAATCCGGTGGTTCTCTCGCCTCATGCAAGTTGTGCTATACTGTCAAATCCACCACCGAAGCAGAAAGATTCGGTTACACCGCTTATCTCCTGTAGCATCAAGGCTGCAATTTTAACCGTGCCCTACTTGATCTAGGATCTTCCATAAATCTTCTACCGACCATCATGCTCGAAAAATTTTCCTTGGGAAATCTAAAACCCACCCTTGTCACGTTACAGTTGGCAGATCGTTCTGTCAAAATCCCGAAGGGTGTGGTGGAGGACGTGGTGGTTAGGGTCAACAGTCTTTGTTTTCCTGTTGACTTTCTCATTTTAGATATGGAAGTTTCTAGATCACTTTTTGATTGTCCGATCATCCTTGGTCGACCTTTCTTGGCCACAGTCTGTGCCCATATCGATTGCGAGTCAGGCTGTATCGAGATTGCAGTTGGATCTGAAAAGATCAAGCTTAACATCTTCAAGGCAGCCAAGAACTTTGATTGCGATTGCATCGAGGATGACACGTCTGATGAGGACATGGCCGTCAGCGCGTGTATCAGACTAATTGGGACCTATTTGGACTACTGCGGATTGCCTATAAATACTGATGACTGCCTAACCAACACATACTGTGACATTCCCCCGTCCCTCCCTTGTCCCATACCTTCTCCTGGCTACACTACTGACGAGGTTTTCTCCGCTTCTCATACCTCGTGGTCTGAGTCATATCCGAGCTACTCACCGCCGGTCCACACTCTTGATGACCGGATTGCCCTTTCTTTCCCGCCAAATCAGGCGGATTTGCAAATCCACACTGGGACCTTGAGCCCATATACTTCTCACTGGGGATATTCCTTTTTGGATCCATCTATCCAAGAAGCCCCTCTTCTTGGCCAATCTGAGGGCCAATTCCTTCCTCCTAACTTGTTCTCCAACCTGCCTGGGACACTCTCATCCCAAGAAATTCCAAACCTTTCACCATCCACTCCCAAGTTGAAAGAGCTGCCTAACACACTTAAGTATGTTTTCCTGGGACCAAATGAAATGCTCCCTGTAATCATCAGTTCAAAATTGACTAGGGAGCAGGAGTGCAAACTAACTAAGGTCCTTATAGAACATAGGGCAGCTATTGGATGGTCTTTATTGGACTTATTTGGCATTAGCCCCTCATACTGCACTCACCGTACATATACGGAGGAGGAGGCTCGGCCTTCCCACGAGATGCAGTGACGTCTCAACCCTAACATGCAGGAGGTTGTTAAGAAAGAAATCATTAAGTGGCTGGATGCGGGTATAATCTACCCGATCAGTAATAGCCCATGGGTGAGTCCAATTCACGTTGTGCCCAAAAAGTCAGGACTCACCATCCGTGTCAATGACAAGGGCGAATCCATCCCTACACGCACTCCTACATCTTGGAGAGTGTGTGTAGATTATAGGAAACTTAATGCTGCAACCAAGAAAGATCACTTCCCGCTACCATTTATTGACCAAATCCTGGAACGGTTAGCGGGAAATAAATTTTTCTATTTCCTGGATGGATTCTCAGGATATAACTAGGTGGCAATTGACCCCCGAGACCAAGAGAAAATCACTTTTACCTGCCCTTTCGGCACCTTCGCATTTAGAAGGATGCCGTTCGGACTTTGCAACGCGCCAGCAACTTTCCAGAGATGCATGCTGGCGATATTCCATGACATGGTGGGTGACTTTCTCGAGGTCTTCATGGATGACTTTTCGGTCTTTGGACCATCTTTCGATGAATGTCTTGCCAACCTGACTCGTATCCTTAGGAGATGTATTGATGTAAACATCGTGCTTTCCTGGGAAAAAAGTCATTTTATGGTGCACGAGGGAATTGTTCTCGAACATATCATCTCCGATAGGGGTATCGAGGTTGACAGAGCTAAGCTCAATGTCATTGTTGATTTACCTATGCCTGGCTCTATCAAACAAATCCTCTCCTTCTTGGAACATGTCGGTTTCCATAGGAGATTCATCAAAGACTTCTCCAAAATTTCTCGACCCTTAACTCATCTCCTATCAACCGACGTGCCCTTCGATATGGGCCCCGACTGTATACAAGCATTCACGCAGTTGCGTAATGCTGTCACCAAGGCCCCTGTTCTCCAGCCGCCTGATTGGTCCCTCGACTTTGAACTTATGTGTGAGGCTTCCGACCTTGCAGTCGGAGCCATCCTGGGACAGAGACACGATAGACACCCCTTCGTGGTGTACTACGCCAGTAAGACGTTGGACGAAGCCCAGTGTAATTATACTACCACTGAAAAAGAACTACTGGTGGTCGTCTTTGGGCGAGAGAAATTCCCCTCTTACCTTCTGGGCTCTCACGTTATTGTTTTCACTGATCACGTGGCCATTCGCCATCTCATGCACAAGAAGGATGCCAAGCCTAGACTGATTCGTTGGATCCTTTTGCTCCAGGAATTTGACATTGAGATTCACGATAAGGCCAGAGCCCAGAATGTTGTGGCTGATCACCTTTCCAGACTGGACCCTGACCATATTGGACTTACTCTGCCGATCAATGAAATTTTTCCTGATGAGCACCTATTGGCAATAAATGTGGCAAGTGGACCGTGGTATGCTGACATTGCCAATTACCTTGCTTCTGGATCCCTTCCATGTGGCTTGCCTAAAAACCAGCGCGAGCGTCTCATGGCAGAAGCAAAGTATTATTTCTGGGATAATCCACTTCTTTTTCGGATAGGTGCTGATCAAATCATCCGTCGCTATATTCCTGACAGCGAGTTCCCCAGTGTGCTATCCTTCTGCCACGATCAGGCCTGCGGAGGCCATTTCTCTGGGAGGAAAACTGCAGCCAAGGTGTTGCAGTGCGATTTCTTTTGGCCCTCCCTTCACCAGGATGCACACAATTATGCCAAGCATTGCACTAGGTGCTAGTCGTTAGGATTAATGTCACGTCGTGACATGACGCCCTTGCAACCCATCCTAGCTGCGGAAATCTTCGACATCTGGGGAATTGACTTCATGGGTCCCTTTCCTCCATCCAACAGCTTTGAATTCATCCTCATGGCCATTGACTATGTTTTGAAATGGATAGAAGCTATTCCCGCGCGCCATGCTGACCATGTTATTTCCACCCGATTTATCAAAGACCACATTTTTGTGCGCTTTAGGATCCCTCGAGCCATTATCTCGGATGGAGGAAGCCACTTTACCCATGCTTCTTTTCGGGCACTTCTGAGGAAGTACAGAGTCCACCATCGTATCGCATCCCTGTATCATCCTCAGACGAACGGCCAGGAGGAAGTGTCGAACCGGCAAATCAAGCAGATTCTCCAGAAAACGATTCGGCCTGACCGTAAGGATTGGTCCGACAAGCTGATTGACGCACTTTGGGCGTATCGGACCTCCTTCAAGGCTCCCCTTGGTATGTCTCCATATAGAATTGTTTACGGGAAGCCTTGTCATTTTCCCGTGGAGTTGGAGCACCACGTTTATTGGGCGGTTAGCCAATGTAACCTCGACCCAGACCTGTGTGGTCGAGAAAGGAAACTCCAACTCCAAGAGCTGGAAGAGCTCTGTCATGAAGCCTATGATTCTGCTCTAACCTTTAAACAACGCACTAAGGCTTTTCACTACAGCCGTATTCGACGGAAAGAATTTGAGCCATCTTAGCAAGTTTGGCTCTATAATGCCCGACTCAGATTCTTTCCTGGGAAATTGAGGTCCAAATGGACTGGTCCTTTCCTGGCTCAAGACCATTCCCCAACGGGGCCGTCGAGATCGAAGATCCCAAATCTGGGTGTAAATTTACGGTCAACGGGCAGCGTTTGAAGCCCTATCTGACTCATGAACTTGCCCCCGTTGGAGAAACCGTTGCCCTGCTGGTGGGTAACTAATTCTTTGCCTCATTTTGTGTCCAGTTGGGGAAGTTAAATTCAACGCTCGTTGGCAGGCATCCTAACAACACTCACCATCCACCATCACTTTTCACTTCACTGTCATGATCACATCACTTTTCACTTCACCACCCACCATCCACCCACCCTACCACCCTGCTGTATACCCTGCACTTCAGCTCTTGTTCCCCGATCTTTCGTCCTTTCTCTACCCTTCCCTGCATGCATATGAGGACATAGCATCATCTAGCATGGGGGGATGGATAGCCATCCTTAGGATCTGGGTATTTTAGAGTATCATGTAGTTTATATATATATATATATATATATATATATATAAAATAGAGAGAGAAAATGAAAATGGTATTAAGTAATGATCTGAAAGCTGAAACAAAAATACAATAAGTGTTTATGGATATTCAACCTCTGTTTTGAAGACTTTCCATGCCATAGAAGCTTGATTCGCTCAGGCTCGGCTTAATTCACTTGAGCATTGACAAGATAGATCGGAATCTCTCCTAACTAAGGACATATTCTTGTACCTGAGACACCAGTACAGGATCCGTTGGTTTGCTTCTACTTGAGAGCTTAAGTAAACTTGGTTCACGCTACACATATCAGGGAAGACCAGGTGAACATAAGATCCAACCCTAGTGTTCATTAGGGAAGGTGGAGTCCTTACCTGTGCGTGTAGGTAGACTTTTTATCCCAGGTTTTAGTCTTGTGTTTAGGAGAAACTCTTTCTACCAAAAAGAAACTTTCCCACCAAAAAGAAAAGTGTGCTCCTCCAAATAAAGTTGTAAGAGATATATTGACACGTGTTTCAAAAAAAAAAAAAGGGTTGCAAATAAATCAGTATATCTCACAAATGTCTGTAAAGTTTTCGCCCTACAAGAAGTTCTTCAGGGCAGGTTACAAATACCTTGTTTTCCTTTGAGCCACAAAAATGAGAAAATGGGAGTTGAGTTTTTTCGTCATCTTCTTAAGGGTCAATCCGAAAACACGAGCTGAAACTGGGACCAACCTTCACTTAAAAATTCGTGAAACCCTGGGCTTGAGTCTTAATGTTCATCTGGTCAGTCTTGATCCTTCACTAAGCACAAGCCATAATCTCTTGAGCTCTTGAGCACGGCAAAAACCTCCTGGGTCCTGGAAATCGTACTTAAGGTTTAAATATCAAGAGTCCTGGTTAGTTGAGAGATGATCTATGTCATGTGAGACTTAAAGTACTGGTAGTCTTCACTACAATTGGTTCTCACAATATCCGACAATAAACACACCTATATCGCCTCAGAAGAAAATCTTCAGCTTAAGATCATTTCTAAATACTACAAAAAAAAATGTGTTTTGCTAGGGACTAGCAAAAGATAGGCATGGGGGTATGATTGCACCGCAAAAATACGCCTACAATAGTGCCTTCTTGTGCTATTTCCTAGCACTACCTATGCATATTAGGATTCCATAGTTTCATTTTGTAAAAATATATGCATGCATGCATTTAATTGAGAGGAGAGGAGAATGAAATAAATGGCCTCACAATTTACTTTTTTCCTTAAGTGCATCTTTACAAAATTCCCTTCTCTATTTTTTATTTCCACTTGATTCTTTTTTCCCTACGGCTGCATGCATCTTCTCCTCGTGCCATGCCTCCCGTGGCTGCAACTTGCCATTCCCTGCCAAGCCATTCCAACCATTCCCTGCAGCTGCATGAGCCATGCACGGCCATGCCTTCCTCTTCTAATTAAAGATTGTAGCTCTTGCCTTTGGAGGGAGGCCTGGTTGCAGCAGCCAAAAACTCCCACCTGCAGCTCCATCACGACCACCGTCCTCTCCTCCATTCCCCCCCATACGCCAGCCCTCCTCCGAGGAGACACCTGGCGGGCAGGAGCCCTCACTGTGGTGCACACCACCACAGTGAGACCACCACCGCCTAGCTCTTCAAAGAGCCAATGGGCGTGGTGGGTCTGTTTTCATTTTTTTTATGTTCCTGCACATTCTCGCTATTGGAGCAGCTTCAAGGTTTGAAGCTTGAAGCAGCAGCGACAAGAAAGCAGCAGCCCAGCAGCAGCAGCAGCTCCTTCCGCTCATGCCTGCAGGCACCCCAGCCCTCCGCACGCGCTTGCAGGCCCTCTCCACCTTCGCTTTCTCTGCCCTATCACACTTGCTCCTGCCCGCAACCGGCCGCTGCGCGCCTCTGCAGCGGCTGGCCAAGCGCCTCCCCGCCCCCTGCCAACCTCTGCAAGCTTCCGCACGTGCCTGCAGACACCTCGCCTCCCTCTCCGTGCGCGCTGTCGCGAGCTCTCCACGCTCGCAACCGGCTGGCGCAGGCACTCTCCTCTACACGAATATGCGCCCACGCGCGGAAGCCATCAGATGACGGCCTTCACCTGCAAACGACTTAACCTACGCTCTCTCTGCCCGCTCTCTCCCCCCCGCTCTCTCTCTCTCTCTCTCTCTCTCTCACAACACTCACAGCACTCTCTCTACACCGACGCACACACACACCTACACTAACACTTCCACACACACACACACACCCATACTCTATTATAAACATATATATATATATATACGTATACTTATATATAGTGATATATATACATATATTTAAATACATATATATATATACTTATATCTATACATATAGTAGTACCTATATACTTATGCATTAGTATACATATATATATATATATATATATATATATATATATATATATATATATATATATATATATATATATATATATATATATATACCTATATATATACATACATATATATATATACATATATACATATACTACTATGCATATACATACATACATACATACATATATATATATATATATATATATATACTTATATATATACTTATATATATATATATATATATACACACACATATCTAGATACATATACCTATATACATATATTATTATTATATGTATATATATATATATATACATCTATATCTTATTATATCCATACATACACACACACACACGCACACATATATATATATACATCTATACATATATATCTATAACTATATATACATACATATATATATATATCTATACATTTATAACTATATATATATATATACATATAGATATATTTTCACATTATTTACCATACGCTGTATCACGGGAATATCTGTACCAGTTGCTGATATTCCCTGATACACGCGTACAAAAAGCGTGGTTATATACATCTTCCACCATCCATCCCATACTCCACTCGACACCTAGTCCAGTTGGTTGCATCTCTCTAGACGACGACCGACTCGACACCGTGCTACACTCCATCTTCGCCTCCACCCCCACCCCTTTATACATATATAATATATACATATATATATATATATATATATATATATACACTATATTTACGTTATTTCTATTTTTCTTTCCTGTTAGTAAAAAGAAAAAATATATATATAAAAGAGAAAAGATAATCTTTGACTTGCAGGTACTCCGTCTTGCGAATAGCAAGACCCATTTTGGAACGCTGTTTTGGCTCAAAGCCAAGAACCCAATTTTAAGGGTGTGCCTCAAGGACAAAAATTACCAAAAAAAAATCTAAATAAGAAAAACACCAAAAACACAATAAACGAAAGGGAGAGACTCATTGTAGGAAAGGCGTAGAAACTTGACTTGTATCCCACTTCCCTGAGTTCGACCCTAGGCCTAAAAGTGACAAGATAAAATCAAGTAGGCCAGGTAAAAAAAATTTTATAAAGAGATGGTTAGGTCCGATTTAGGTTAACCACTATACACATTTCAACGATAAAATCACCATATTAACAACCTATTCGGGTCCGACCATACAGGAACTAGTAAAGGAACTCAAGTATACTGAAATGAATATCGGACGTATGATGGAACATGTTGCCTATGGGCTAGTTGGTTGTATGGACTTGGGTATGCAAAGTGAGCTAGCGCTCGTGTATGCAGTACCGAGGAGAGCTACTATTACTTTAGTGTAGGGGAGAGCTAGCCACCCCTTGGGTTAGGACCCGG
This sequence comes from Thalassia testudinum, assembly GCA_037157565.1. Classification (NCBI taxonomy): domain Eukaryota; kingdom Viridiplantae; phylum Streptophyta; class Magnoliopsida; order Alismatales; family Hydrocharitaceae; genus Thalassia; species Thalassia testudinum. The sequence goes on from JAZHRO010000036.1 coordinate 145,194,883, forward strand.
GGTTAAGAGTGGCCCCCTACACCGACTCTTGTTAGGCCCACTAGGCGAACCGGGATAGTCGAGCAAGGGTATGTAGGCTGTTGAAGGGTGTGGCCCCTATTAGGTTATGTGTTGTACATTTGAGCGTACCCATTAGCGGAAATGACTAATCGCGTGCCAGTGCGGGGTAGCTACCTGTGTGCTTATCGCGCGTGCCGTAGTTACTACTACATCGCAGCCATGACCCCAGGGTGGTAGACTGGGTGTAGGACTACCATAGGGTGCTCTCCCGGCCAAGAGAGTGCCACATGTACATCCTGCATTGCGGGAAAAATTGTATCAAGATCATTCCCTTAAGGAACAAGTGGATCTGAGAAATGTTGTGAACCCTTGCTAGAAATTGAATAAGAAATGCATGGATGTTTAAATGGAAACAAATAATAATACATAACTGGAAATTTTATGGTTAATTAGCTACTTGTTTCCTTTATGTTTAATTGCATGTAAATGACTTAACCACTACTCTACTCAGCATTAGTTGACCACAGATTTATATAACCATGTTTAGATTAGGGAGTTGAGCAATCAGTGCCACCAGCTGCAGAGAGTGTTGGGCCCAATCAAGCCTAGCCGTAGTCCTTTCTCTTTTTCTGTTGCAGAGGTTCTTGTTAGTAGTGAGTACCTTTAGCATGTAGTAATTGTTTCTACTATGTTTCTGTTATATTTCTCTCTATTTTAGTTGTGATGGCTTTATCTGTAATAGTGCTTTTCCGCTTGTGGCATGTAATATCTTTGAGATATTCTGTTCTAGTTCCATTACTATCTATTATTTATTTTTGCTTAGTTACATTGCATGTATGGTTATGGAATGCTTTCTGCATTTGGTTATTTCTCATTGGACTACTAAGTCTTGGGATTTAGTCGAGGCGAGCCGATCTTGGGTTCTGTAGGGAGCCGGGATCGTTTCGTAGCATGAGGTTCTTTTGTTGTGGTGGAAAAAAGGGGTAGCATCTATATATAGCGAGATGCTTTATCTATTTAGTAGAAGAATTTGCACCCATTTGTAACGAGGTGCATTTTATTTGGTGGGGTAAATGGGATAAGGTTTAAATTTTTTTTTTCCTTCTCATTTTCCATTTTGTCAAATTTTTTATTTTCTCCAAATCTTTTTTCTAGGTGAGTGGTGCTCTTTGATCCGTTCTAAATGCATCCTCTACAAACAAGAATAATCTTAAGAACTAGAGACCTGTCAAAAGTCCTTTGAATCTTTTACCCTAAGACTAAATTTTATTGACTACTAAGGACTCAATAAGGTTGTCCAACAAACGAGCCAATGAAAAGTGTAGTTTAAGATGCTTGAGACTTAAGGACAATTCAAATCACAGGGTGAGAAGATAAGTCATTCACTTATTATCCTTTTAAGTCAATACTTTTAGCTTTTATGGTTCACTTCAAAGACTTAGGAAATAAATCTAAATTTACGTAAATACTGGAGATAATTAAGTCTATTAAAACTTGAAGAGTCTAGGTGGAAAGACTTTGTTTTACATTTCTTAAAGTCAGTGAATCCTCAAAATTGAGAATAATTGAACATTTCTTGCTTAAATTCTCAATTTTTTTTCTTCTTTTTCTTTTTAATTAAAGAGAAAGTAAACAAAAACATCTACGAAGTTGAAAAAATAATTTAGAAATAATTGTATCCACCCCCCAATGCATAGCTGATGCAATATCCTCATTGTATAAAAATAAAGTCATGAAAAGGAGTGGAGTAGACAAGATATCACCTGAATTTTCGTGACAGATCCAATCAGCTCCGAAAATAGCCTATACAAGTGCTAAGTTTAGTGCCTTCAACTGGGCATAATATACACACAAAGAAGACATTGAGAACTGAGATGTGCAGGTCAAGATTAGAATAAAGAGACTGACCTTTAGACTCGCCAGAGTATGTCCACAAATGTGGATGAGATTGTGATACAGACCCATGCCCTAGGGCCAAGTAGTTTTAAGGCTCTGAATGATAAAATTCCAGAACCAATGACCTTTCAGCTTGTGGGGATGGGTTTGCAGTTTGGAAACATGTAACCCAAGTCTAAAATGTCAAACAATAGGTAGATCTGGATCAATAAGTGTGGTTGTCCATTTAGTATTCGGCTAAAGAAGATAATCAATTATTTTATACTTGGGTTTACTATCCTCAAAATTATCATAAGGGTGCTGGTAAAAATTCGGTAGTTTTAAGCACACAGGAACCCTTAGATCCAAAATTTTGTTACCTTCGGAATTGGCTTCCCAACTTGTCATCTCCAATCTTCTCTCCTCCAAAATTAGATTTTTCAAGACCTCCAAATTGTTATGCACCCGATCTAAAATATCCAAGTCTAACAATTATGGCTGAATCAGGATTTAGTTGGAGTTAGTGATTTCAGAAATAAAATCATTATTCTCTTTGAGGTTTGAGTGAGGACTAGGGCTACTGATTAAATCTTCCATTAAATCCGAATTTGAATCATCCTTGTTAGCCCAAACTAAATCATAATCCTCAATTATAGGGACCTAAAATGGTTCATCATATTCCTCAAGCTCGTATGTCTCACTAAAATCATTATCCTTAAATTCTACATCAAGTGAGACTTCTCTTATAGATTCTTCACCCTCAAATCAAAGAATTCAGAATCGTCATTTATACATGTCCCGTAATCATATATTATTTCTTAGTTCATAGAGACATTTGCTTCGTTTCCTTGTTCAAGGATCTTGGGTGAAGAGATCACTTCATCCTCAATTGATTGCTCTAAATCAACCTTGTCATCCTAGGTCTCATAAAATGTCCCCCTTTACAGGCGCCTAAGCGGATTCTAACATTGGCTCTCTTGAAAGAGGTTCATCCTAAGAATCAACCTAAGATTGGACTAAGGCAACAATGAATTTCATCCTCAATTTTGACAACCTCCCAAGTAAAAATTCACTCGGGTCCTTATCCTTAACATCTTAGAGCCAATCTAATAAGGACTTGTTTAGATTATCAATCATTTTAATCAAGGGCTTCAATTCTTCAGTGCAGGGTGTTGGCTGAGCTTCTAAAGATCGAACGGTGTTCCCCAAGTTAGACAGCACCTTGTCTTGACCTGGTCTACCTTAGCCGAATAGTTCAATTTAGAGTTGGGTGGGTTTGGGCTTAGCCTATGAGGGTCAATGAATTGAGGTTCCTGGGGTCCTCCCTAATAATAGGTCATCTTGGGTTGTTCATTAAGGGGTAATGACCTATATGAAGTGTAATCCTAGGGAGGGTGGGTGTTGTAATCATTGTATCCTTCTTGGCTGTAGATCAAATTAGGTTATTCATAGGAAGGCAGAGATTTATAATCCATGTAGCTCTGAGAAGGATAATAATCCTAGTTTTAGTGTCCTGGGTTAGGCCTTTAACGTTGAGGTCTGGAATCATATCCCCAATCAGAGTTATCCCAACTAATGGATAGGTGTTGTTACAAATTTGTTGAGTTTGGGAAAGAAATGCTTGCATCGTATAGTTGACAAGATCGTTACAACATTTAAATTTATAAGAGTGCTTGAAATCAAGAAATTGAGTCCGAGGTCATTCGCAAGGAGCAGATGTGGAATTCACGCACTAATCATGATTAATAATAATGAGCACAGTAATAAGAATATGCAATAAATTTTAGTAATAAAAAATATGTTCAATAACAACCCAAATTGAATCTCAAAAATTACGGGATAAAAAAAAAGAGAGAAACACTAAAATTGGTGATTTAGATCACCAATTAGATCCCTCTAATTAAGCATATATCCCAAGCATATTAATTAATCAAATATCTCAACAGTGGTCATGAACCACTAATTTCAAACTCCACGTCAGATCAGATACCAAGTATCAGCTCAAATAATGCTACAATACCACATCAAAGGCCAAGTTAGACATCGCCCATAACCATCAGATGCCTTAAACCACTAAGGCATAGAGCCTCAGCTAAGGCAACAGCAAGAACACACCAAGGCACAAGGGCAAAGCCTCAGCGTAAAGCACAAACCCAACACATAGATCTCAAGTCAAAATTCCCCCCAGATGTGAATCTCGAGGCAAAACAATGCCTAGGTTCACGTTCGGGCACATGCCCATGTGTTCGTGTAAGTAGGCATGTGTGTGTGCGTATGTATGGGGTAAGGGACCTGACCCTCAGTGTTCATGGGCGATAATCCCTGAACACAAATCCAATTTATACCAAACTTTTGTTTCTTCTTCCTCCGATGTGGCACCAAAGTGAGGTGCCTCCTTTTTGCTTCCTTCGCATATGGTTGCAGCTGAGGGTTTGTGTAATTGGATCTACTTCTCATCCATTTGAAGCCTTTGAGAGCTTCGTTACTTCAATCCGCTTTCACTGGAAGTGGGAGCTAGTGCTGTAATGCATGGATGGTGGCGGAGGGCCATGGAGAATTGGCGGCGATGTCGTCGATGATGAGGAGTACCTAAAACCAGAAGCATGGGCCTCAAGCCCCGATTAGATGGCTCATTAGCATCACCGGAGTGTGTGCAGTTCGGTCGTGGTCTCAGTTTGGTGATTGGAAGTGTATGGTGGCTGGACGATGTTGGAGAAGACGACGGGAGGGTAGGTCGTTCGATGGTGGTCTCCAGAGGTCAAAAGCTCCAACAAACTTGGCACTTTTGGTCTCTAGGATGGGACGAATCTTATGGAGGTGGTGGAGAGGTGTTAGGGTGTGTGTGTCGATGGGGCGAGTCTGTCGAAGTTGCGGTCGGAGGTGGAGAAGATGATGTGGGAGAGGGTCGAACAGCGGTGGAATTTGGGCTCTAAAGGTCCTAGTCCTAACTAGAGGAGAGGGAGATATTGATCTAATCTAAGGGACGAAAGGGGGTAGGATTTGCGCCAGCATGGCTTGCCAGACGTGAAGGGGATGAAGCCCTCCGGTGAGGTTGAGCGGCGAAGATGAAGGTGGAAGAAGCCCTTGCTTTGACTGACAAGGAAAAGAACTTGGGGAAAGTAGAGGATAGGCCAATTTGGTGGTTACCCCCGCCCAAAGAAGGAAGTTAATGAGGCTCGCTGATGGTGCGACCGTGGTTCATATAAAAAAATCATCGTTGTTGTAGTATATGTAATAAATACAAACCGTTATCGCGTCCATTTTATTTAATTACATAATTTTTACTGGTTTATTCCAAGTCGTTCACTGGGAGATAGTTATTGATATATATCACTCTCTAAGTCCAATATTATTCTTTAATTCCAAAAAGATCAATTTTATGTATAATCATTAATGAATGAATTAATGAATGAAAGAATTAAACTAATTTATGTAAAAAAAATGTATTGAAATGCTTGCAAATAGATATTTACAAATAAGCATCAAACACTATAATTGAATAATATATACTATATACTTATAACTTATAATAACAATACTTGTATATATATACAATAGTAAGTAATAATATCTACTATACTAACTTAACTTAATATACTAACATATATAGTAACATATATAGTATGTACAAAGACATATATAAATGTCACTAAACCTTTGGAGAATGTATGTACATAAACTAAGGTAAAGACTAGGGTCTATAGTGACACTTATTCTATCTACAATGATAGATTAGTCTGTTAGTAAAGCTATACTATTATTTATATACATATATAGCTCAAACATATGTTATACTACGTATACTTATTATACAGAAACTTATTATTTACAGTATACTTATATATATATATACATATATACACTACATATTCATATATGTATACATGCACATATCTACAGTCTTACTTCTTCAACTTTGTCTGTTCTTTAACACTTAGTCATTTTAGGATTTCTTCTCTCTTCTTTGTTCTCAACAATTAGCCGCATTCCAGTTCACCCTTTGCTTCCTTAAGTCTCTCTGAGGGCTAACACACTCTCACACTTAGTCTTTTTCCTTGCCTCTTCTTCTTCTTTATCTTACTCAGGCTCTCTCATAGTTAACACACATTGACACTTAGCCATTTTCTCTTCTCGTTCTTTCTTTTTCTTAACCCCTCATTAGCCTTCACTTAGTACAAAAATTAGGTTTTAGGTTGGTAGGTAGCCATTTTGAGGGATACACAGCACCCTTATGGGTGGGATCAAGACCTCTACTAAGGCCACCTTGATTAGTTAATTAGCCTCTTAATTTTGATTTGTGCTCAATACTGGGCTCACACAGGCCCACGCACAATGCCAGGCCCCCGACCCACACTGCACACCAACATCACATGCCAAATCAAGTTCATATGGCATATATGCTCAGAGGGTATAAGGGATCGGTTTCAGGCACCTGGTGCCCGTGACGACTAATAAGCCAATTGTTGAAGCTACGGGTTACTGCACTATCGTATTTGGTTTTGAAAGACCTGTCGTTGTAGTTTGAAAGCGAAGAACTCGTGTTTAACAAATAAAATTTATACCGGAATAGAAATCCCGGGTCGAACTCAGGGAGGCTATGCTGATCTATATTCACAATTATATTTTTTTTAAGGTTTTTTTTCTAAAAGCGAAGCGATATAATTACAATGAAGCAATATAAATAATCAGAATAAACGAGAGAGAGAAAACATGCACTTAATATTTCAAAATGTTTATACAATTAAACCAGAGAAAAATTACACTAGAAAGAGGAAAATCTATTACACTAGAAAGCAGGAAAATTCTACTCTGGAAAGCTGAAAAGAAGAATGGGAGAGAGAAGTTATCCTCCTCGATGATCGCTTGGAGGACGAGCCGGAAGAGACGACGCCTAGAAGATGAGGGACGGAATGGAAAGAAAGAGGTCGAGGCAGGAGGAACGGGAATGGGGCAGCACGTCGTCGTCGTTGCGGGATCCACTTTCGAAATAGGGGCAAAAATTTGACTTTATCTCTCGAGGAGCATCCCGGGTGTGGGACAAGCTTCTCTTGAACTTTGGAGAGGGAGAGAAGAGAAGGAAGGGATGAGAATTTCGTATGAAGGGGGTCTCCTTTTATAGTTGCAAGGAGTGAGGGCATTATGGACATTACAATTTCAAAATATTAAATAAGGGGCCTTTAGTGACAGAATTAAGCATCACTAAAGCCCAGGTAGTGGGCAACGTGCATCACGCCTGCCGCCTGCTCATCTCCTGCATCGCCCAAGTTCATCAATCTTAGGCCGTCCGATCTTAGCACCTCAACGCGCGCCTAATGCGTGCCATCCTGCATCACGCACGGGCGTGTGATGGCACGTGGACTTGATTAAGCACGCATACCGTCTGATCCTCATCGGGCGGTCAAGCGCGCCCGCTCACCCGCGCCTCATCTCTTGCTCCTCGCGGCTCGAACCCACACCCAATCATGAGCGAGCGCTTTATCCACTACGCTACGCACGTGGATGGGCGGGTGGAGCATCTTCGTAGCATGCGATTTGGACCGTTGGATTGAGATCCAATGGTCAAGGTTGCTTCTTCAAGTGGCCTTCAGAGATTGAGACCGCCGGTTGGGATCCACTCTCAGCCGTTGGATCTTGACCCAACGGCGGAAAGGCGTGGGCGCTAGAAACTTCAGAGGTTGAGGGCGGCCGGTTGGGCGGCCGAGATGGCACCACATGGCACTGATGAGAGCCTCATCATGAACCCTAACTATCACATTTTGACCTAAATAAGTATACAAAAGCTCCTACAAAACCTAAGGGAAAGCCTAAATCAAAGAATTATAAATTTGAGTATAAGCAACTCACAAGGGATAAAACTACAATTTTACCAATGCAGTACACAAATGGAATGTCTAAGGGTCTAAACACAGGTCAAATGAGCTTAATAAGAAAGAAAGTGAGGTGATTTGATCCGAAAAAGGTTATAGCAACTTCTAGGAATTAAATAACATTCTGTAACCCTAAAATAAACCCGCTCTAATTCATGAAGTTTCATGCAAGAAAAAAATCAATTAAACCCTCTAAAATTCATGAGAAAACATCCCCTAGGGTTTAGACCCTTCAATTTGGCCATTGGAACCTATCTTGACCTAGATTGAGAACCATACCTAATTTTTGACCTAATTTAGGTTTTTGTGCAAATTGACTAGTCAAACATGGTCAAACCTAAAATCAAACTTCACCATTGGATTCCTTAGGTCCAAATTTGGTTTGTACCAAAATTTGGATCTAAGGGAAGGCCATTTTGACCTACTTTACAAATTGGTCCTCAAGATTTAATTTTTGACCCTTAACTCTTTGAACCCTTGCACTTAGCCCCTCAGCTTTCCCTTCGTTCTTTGCAAGCCGGTCCCTCTGCCACCCGCAGCAGCTACCTATGCTCTAGCGACTTCGCGCGAAGGATGGCTCCGTGCAGGATATGGGGACCGGCCCCAGAAACGAGAGGGGGGTCCCCTGTGTTGTCCTCTTCCGCATGGACCCCCTCCCATGCCCTGCCAATGCCCATACCTCTTGTGCAAACGCACGAGAGGCATGGGTCTCTTCTTCGGCCACTCTCCAGCAGATTGCCCACGCTTCCTCCTCGAGATCTCCTCGCCAACATCTATTTAAGAAGCGGCTGGGGCTGCTGGTTTCGGCAAGCCTGTTTTGGCTGAAGAAAACCCTCAAATTTCATCTCCTCCTCCTCCGGCCATTCGCCCGCAGGCTTTAGCGAATCTCCTCCTCCTCTCTCGTCTCCCTGCCACCATACCAGTGGTAGGGTTACCTCCGCCGTCGTCCGTTGCGCTTTGCCGTACCAGCAGGCGCCCTCCAGTCTCTCTTCCTCGTCGTCGTCCCTTCCCTTAGGCACCTTCGTCTCCGGCGACGGCAACACAGTCATTCGCTACCACCACTTCCCTCCCCTTCGTCCAGAGACTCATAGATAAGTTCTCTCTCTCCCCCTCTTCATTTCCACTCTTTTAAATCACATTTTCGACCCCTCTACGCCACTGTCCACCGCCACCTTCTCCACCTTCGGAAGACCACCGGCGAGGTGTTCCCACCACCCCACGCCTCCATCCACCTTGCCAGACCCCTCAAAACCTCCACCATCATTCACTAAGCAGTTTCCCCATCTCCATTGACCGCCAACACCTCTGTATTCGCCCATCGAACACACCCAACTCCACGGCCACAGTAAACCCTAGGCACGCTCCCACAGGCATTCCCATGCCTCTTCGACCACCTCTGCACATTCGCTGCACCTTGGAGAAGCTCCCTAAGCTTCTTAACGTGGCTGCGAGGCCATTTTGGTGCTTTCAGGTTCCAGGGGCTCGCCGCCATTGATGAGCAGGTCGAAGCTGCTTTGCAAGCTTCTCCAAGGCGCAGCGTCCAGGTCCCCAGGTCCAAAAGGCATGGCTTGGTCTTGCGCACACACCCAGGCCTTTGATTGGCTTCGAGGATCCTCTCAGCAGCTGCAATTGAGAAGCCCAACCTCTGCAGGTGAGCGCGATAGGCATTGTGGATCCTGAGTCTGCTTACCACTCCTCAAGGTGACAGAATTTGCAGATGTATAAGAGTTTGGGTCTTAGGGAGGGTTAGGAAAGATTGGAGAGACTTGATTAGCCAAGAATTGTTGATGTGCAGAAGAAGAAGAAGAGGAAGGACCCTACTCAACCACCTGAGCATGTGCGTGTAGGTCCCTCTGATTTCCATACCCATAGGCTTGGTTGCTCGGATTCAGAATATTTCGTGGGTTGGGTACGGGTTGGGATGGTGGAGATCTGGGTTGACAAGAGTTAGCAATGAGGTCGGTCTACAAGTTGTCCAGCGAGGTTTTCATTTGCTACATGATCTAGAGCATGGATCCTTGCATCTCTACCATTTGCCGATTCAAATCAACCTGCCTTACAGGTTGACAGGCATTCCAAGTTGGCTGATTGACCTGATTTGGGGGCAACTAAGTATACACATGACTCTGACCCATTAGTCGTTGCGGAGCATAGTTGCTGGGTTGGAATTGGGTCTGTTGCCCCGGGTTTTTCCAAGAGAAGTTAGGGTGGTTTCTCGAACCTGAATTATAAGCATTAGAGTAGGGTTGGATCTAACGTTCTCCTGTACAGCACAAACATCCTCATAGGATGAGGATGGAGAGAAAGAAAGGGAAGGATCAGAAAAACTGGAATCAAAGGCCCCAATTTGGAACCCGTGGGGTTTCGAATAATACTGACTCACAGGTTGAGCTGCATTGAGTTGATTCACGAACTCCCGTCCAGAAGGAGCTCACGAAGAATGGAATCTCGAATTTTGGGATTGAGTGGATCGAGAGTTCATAGAATTTCCAGTCATCCACTCTTCCATTCTCTCAGCAACCAAGTCCACCTTGTCAAGTTTATTACAAATCAATTCCACATCAAATGAATGAGAGTCATGGACTTCATTAACATTTGATCTGGGTTGCTGGGACTGGTTAAAAGTATCCATGGAGGCATGATTGATTGAATTCTCGCTCATTTCCTCAAACAAATCGTGTGCACTATCTGCGTCTTTATTGAGGAACTTGCCTCCGCAAGAAGCATCCATGTGATTTTTGAGTTGCTCAGTCAACCCGTGATAGAAGATCTGCATGAGTTCCCATTTCGGCACCTCGTGGTGTGGACACCTCCGCATAGGTCCTAGAATCGCTCCCAGGCAACATGAAACTGCTCCCCTGGCCGCTGGGTAAAGGTAGTGATTACCCGTATCAAGGCATTGGTACATCCGACTGGGAAGAATTTCTTTAGAAAGGCCGATTTCAACTCATTCCAAGTTGCAATTGGTCTTCCTATTGTCCTGTACCAATGAGCAGCCTTATCCCTAAGAGAGTGGGGGAAGAGTCTCATGATCATTTGCTCCTCATTCATGTTTCGTGCCTTGGTGGTCTAGACCAAAGTGGTCAAGTCCTCCAAGTGCTGAAACGGGTCTTCGGAGCCAAGCCCATGGTAATGTTTAATCAGACTTAACACCTGGGGCTTGACTTCTACATTTTCGGCCAGAATGTGGACACCAGGACGTTTCCCATAATTTGAAGGATCATAAAAATCCTTCAAGGGCTGAGCACCCTGCATTCTATAGAACCATTCCTGCATTCTCTACATTTGTTCCAGCTGCCTTCGGAATTCCTCCTGTGGATCCCGAGGCAGAGGAGGCTGTTGGTCAGCCACGGGATCAATTTGACCAAAATCCAATTTGCGCCTCCTAGAATACTCTAGTGGTCCTTCCAATCGGGGATTCAACGACCGTCTTCCCAGCATAAACTAGGAGAAGGTCGGAAGGACTGAGGATAAGGACCCTGCAGCACAACAAAACAAGCCTATCCTTAAGTGGGGTAGCCTAAGGATCTACAGACTCCCAAAACCCGCCTTATGATTGTAAATGATTTACTCTACTTATGTCTGCTCAATCCAACCAGTTAGAAAGAGGGACTGGGGAGAAGGTTCTTCCTTTGGCTTGCACCTCCGGTTCCTAGTGTACCCCCCAGCCGTGGTCGTTTGACACTACTCCCCTAGCTAGACATCAGATTAATCAGTACAAGTAGGTTAATCAAAGACAATCTCAGACTAGGCCCCGAAGAGCGAATCGGTCCTTAAGGCCAACGTCTACTCAATTTTATTAAGGCCTGGGATTGTAGTGCTTATGGAATGTGATGGGCCCTTAAAATGGGTTGTGCCCTTAATGATTGATTGAGAATTGTGTCAGTGCGTGCACAACCAGGGTTTTCAAGCAAGATTATTTGTGATGTGTGGATTTTAATGTTCAAATCTTGCTTAAGTAGCTTTTAGGGTTTAAAATTAGGTTGATTTCAATCAAGTTTGAGGAAAACCAAGTTTTCAAACACGGGTGAAGATTGCTTTCCTTTAAAACTAGAAATAAAGTGGAGTGCCTAGAATAGACCTAGATTGAAAACCCTAAGGAGAAGGTACTTGATGAGTTGATTTTAGGTTGAGTGGTGCAGCCCAAACAACTCAAACAACTGGCCACAACTGCACCACTAGGTTAGGCACACAGAGATGGTTAACCTAGAATGATTTCTACTCTTTTATGTGTTGCTTTGTGTGTACCAGTTCCACAGATCAGAACCTGGTTGAGTAGAAACAAATCAATTAGGTTAAGTGTCTTGAATGTGGGTGTATGTTGTGTGTCTGTTGAAAATTACCCCACAAGATTATCTTTTTGTTTCTTTTTTATAAGCGAGGATGACATGAGTGTGAGTGAGAATCCAAACAACCAAACTAATCCTAGGATTTATGCAGACACCTAGGTTAATTGGACTTTGGATTTAATGTGACAAATGAAATCTATGGAGGAGGGAAGAATGGGGAGCACTTACAGTTGTCTTCAACTGCACTTTACTTTGGTCTACCGCTTAATGATTCCCTGATAGAGGTCTCTACAAAATAATAGACACAAGAGAAAGAAAGTTAGAAGACAATAAAGTGCGAAATGCGAAAAGAAGATCGGAAATCGTTGCCTCCCCGGCAACGACGCCAAAATGTTGAAGCTATGGGCTACTGCGCTATCGTATTTGGTTTTAAAATACATGTCGTTGTAGTTTGAAAGCGAAGAACTCGTGTTCAACAAATAAAATTTATACCGGAATAGAAATCCCAGTTCGAACTCAGGGAGGCTACATCAATCTATATTCGCAATTATATTTTTTTTAGGATTTTTTTTGAAAAGCGAAGCGACGTAATTACAATGAAGTAATATAAACAATCAGAACAAACGAGAGAGAGAAAACATGCACTTAATATTTCAAAATGTTTATACAATTAAACCAAAGAAAAATTACACTAGAAAGCGGGAAATCTATTACACTAGAAAGCAGTAAAATTCTACTCTAGAAAGCAGGAGTGAGAAGTTATCCTCCTCAACGATCGCTTGGAGGATGAGCCAGATGAGACGACGCCTGGAAGACGAGGGACGGAGTGGGAAGAAAGAGGTCGAGGCAGGAGGAATGGGAACGGGGCAGCCCATCGTCATCGTCGCGGGATCTGCTCCCGAAATAAGGGCAAAAATTTGACTTTATCTCTCGAGGAGCATCACGGGTGTGGGACAAGCTTCTCTTGAGCTTTGGAAAAGAAGAGAAGAGAAGGAAGGGATGAGAATTTCTTATGGAGGGGGTCTCCTTTTATAGTTGCAAGGAGTGAGGGCATTATGGACATTACAATTTCAAAATATTAAATAAGGGGCCTTTAGTGACAGAATTAAGCGTCACTAAAGCCCAGGTCATGGGCGACGTACACCGCGCCTACCGCCCACTCGTCTCCCGTGCTGCCCATGTTCATCAATCTTAGGCCGTTCGATCATAAGATCGGACTGCTTAAGATTGATAACCGCATCACCTCAACGCGTGCCTAGCGCGTGCGATCCCGCGTCACGCGCGAGCGTGCGATGGCACGTGGACTTGATTGAGCGCATGTAGCCATCTGATCCTCATCGGGCGGTCAAGCGCGCTCGCTTACCCGTGCCTCATCTCCTACTCCTCGTGGCTCAAACCCGCGCCCAATCGTGAGCGAGCGCTTTATCCACTGTGCTGCGCGCATGGATGGGCGGGTGGACCATCTTCGTAGCATGCGATCTGGACCGTTGGATTGAGATCCAACGGTCAAGGCTACGTCTTCAAGTGGCCTTCAGAGATTGAGAGCGCTGGTTGGGATCCACTCTCAGCTGTTGGATCTTAATCCAATGGTGGAGAGGCGTGGGTGCTATAAGCTTCAGAGGTTGAGGGTGACCCATTGGGTGGCCGAGATGGCACCACGTGGCGCCATCTTGGCTGTCCACTTCTGGATGATGTAGATGGTGCCACGGGTATCGGATTAAGTCGATTTTCGCACCGTTAGGCTACGATCGTCGATCCAAATCCATCCGTGCGGTTGGATTTGTCGTCTAAAGTGTAGATTCACACCATCTTGGCCCTTGATCTTCTAGGGTTCCTTGGTCTCTGTCTACTGCTATGGATATCCGATTAGGGCGATCTTGGAATCGTTGAACTTCAATCGTCACCCTGATCAGATCCGTATGGTTGGATCTTCGATCCGAGGCCCCGATAAAAAGTCACCCTGTCCCTAAACATAAAAGGAGACAGTTAACCTCCATTTTATTCCAACCAATCTAAATGCAAGATGATGCATGCTATGTAATATTTATAGTATGTAATGCAATTCTATGCTTAAGAACATGCATAAATAGACATTTTATGTAATATAAACATGTTTACATCACCAACATAACAAATTCAATTTGTAGCACTCTAAGCGCTCTACAATACATGATGTGGCACTATATACGCCGCTCTACAGCGTTTAAATCCAACGCAGCTGTTCTGATTTGAGGTTTTTGGCCTTCGATTTGAGGGCCATAATTTGTTATAAATTAAAAATAAATTATGGAACATTAAAGTATTTACATATGACTACATAATTGTATAATTTATTTTAAAAATTAATTACATTTATTATATAAATAAATTAGGCAAATTTTACCGTTTATTCATACTATTTATTAGGTTTTATTTCTTAATTACATATAAATTATTTAATGTATGATCTAATTAACCCTGCACAATATTAATATACATATTAAAGTATTTAATACATATTTTTATTGTATTTTACAACATTTATTTTGATTTATTTACATTTAAATAGCTTATTTCAGGCTATCTTATATATAAATTAGGTTTAAATATTATAATATATTATAAATATAATTAAATTAGTTTAATTTACTTAAATACATTAACATAAATTTACAATATAAGTTAGTTCAGTTATAACTTAAATTACTAATTTATTTTAATTTAATCTAATAACTTAGCTACTAACTTAATAAATAAATTATTTATTATATATACATAATTAAATTATGGTACAGGGTTTATTATATACATTATATATATATAATTATGTATGTACAATATCAGTAGTAAATATGTTTATTTACAGGGTTTTATTAATTTACTTAGAGTTTAGTACATATGTAGTATATAAATAATTATATAAATAAGTTATGTACAATTTAAGTTATCTTAAATATTTTAGTTACATTATGTAGTATATACATAAGTTATACCTACTATATACATATTTTACAATATATACCTAGACAGCTTAATATATACCTTATATTTACATGTATATACATAGTATACAAGATATTTTTGTGTATTTTCAGAGCTTTTTTTACTTTTTATGGGTTTTATATGTTTTATAGAGATAGGAGATGAGAAAGAAAGAGAGAGATGAGAAGAATGGAGATATTTTGGTACTTTTATAGTTGAGTTCTTTTATTAAATTCCAAGGTTTACTGAACCATCGGCTGGTATGTTCTACCAAGTCGGGGGTTCAGAATACTATGAAACTTGGTATGTACTTAAAAATATACCTAATCTTCACCAAAACAGGTTTATTTTATTTTTTTTGGATTTTTTATAGCATTTTTGTTTATTTACAAAATTCACACAGTCTAGGCCTACGAAGGGTTTTTAATGTGAACCTAAGGCCTAGAAATGAACTCTAAGTGCTGAACATGTAGTTAAAACATTTAGATATAAGAATTAAGACAAAGAAGATGTTCATGCACTCAAACATGGTTTTCGATGAGTTTTGACATTAATTTTCATCATTTGGATAGTTAGGCATAATTTTAGCTGGCAGAAGAGTTTTAAATGAAATGACAAGCAATTCATATGCAGTTATAAAACCTACAATAGTACAGGAATGCTTGTACACAGTCTACACAACATTCCATACATGTCAGCTATTTTAAATACTTAAACCTAAGCCTACAGTCCCTCTAAAGTAAATCATACAGCAAAAGTAAACAGCTGCAGAAACAGCAATTGCAATAGCAGCAACTGCAGTAATGCTTTAGACGTCTTTCATGCAAACATGACATCTTAAAATAGCTCAAATCCTTACTACAGTAAATCCAGAAATCAGAAATACCATCTGCAGCAGGTTTGGAGCAAGTCTGGAACCTTAATTCAGCTGATCAGACTTAAGAAAGTCTGGTCAGGGATACTTCATATCCAAATTCAGATCATGATTAGCATTAAGCACTAATTTGCATCAAATTTGGAGTTGAAACTTTTATAAAAATGTAGCTGCTGAAGCAGCACTTTGATTTGATTGGCTAGGATTCAAAACACAGAAACCTCTTAAAACTCTGACAAGGACTGGAAATCACATAAAAATCTCTCTCAGATGTTAAACTCTGAATGAAAATCCCTTTTCAACACTCTTGTTTCAAATAAGAGATAAATATCCTGATCTAACACCTTCTTAATGCTATAGACAGCATGTAGGAAGTGTTGGAATCAGTTCATTAACTTCAGTTGAATCCCAATGTGTTGAAAACCTTAAGGGACATTAAGAATCCCTCATGTACAACTCAAATTCTCAGAAACAAATCAATATATAAAAATCCTTGGTAGAGCCTCCAATCAACAAGGTTGATTCTCCTTGGCTCCACCATACATTCAAAACCATAGAATTCTCACTCAAGAAAAAATCTGATCATGGCTCATCTGAGGAGAATTTAACATTAGCATAGTCTCAGATTCACGGCCATGAGATAAATCACCCAAGAATAAATTGATTCACTTGATCACAAATCCTTGAAAACCCAAATGATTCAAAATCTCATGATCTTGCTTTAAAATCCAAATCAAAAATTGATCAAGCCAACTGAAATGACCCGTTGCCTTTTTGGGTTGTTTAAGACGTCTGGATGAGCCGTCAGACGTTTGTCCAAACGTCTGGATGAAGCGTCAGACATCTGAAAGTAGAAGAATTATACCTTCTTCCTTTTCCACGCACGCTGCATGCGTACCCTCCTCTCTCTCCTCACCCCAAACCCTAACCTTCTATCTATTTAAACCCCCCCTCCATTTCCCCCACGCCACTCCATCCATCACCCCCAGCCACCACCTCCGTCCTTCACCTTCCTCCCTTTCCTTCCAGTGAGGCGAGAGGAGAGGATGAAGAGAGAGAGAGGGGACGCTGAGGAGGAGGAGAGTGCAGCAGGAGCGTGGGAGGAGCTCGAGAGGAGGAGCTTGAGAGGGAGCTGCGGGAGCTCGGAGGAGTCTGTGCAGAGGAGTCGAGGGCACGGGCAAGGAGGAGGAGCTTGCGAGTAGGAGCCTTGGCCTCCTACAGCCGTCGGAGGAACTGTTGTAGCTCCTGTGGGCGAGCTTGCGAAGGAGATAGGCCACGGGAGAAGTTCTGCATACTGGATATTTTCCAATATCAGATGTCTGGAGCATCTCCCAGACGTCTACAGTAATAAAGGGACGTCTGGAGCTGAAGCTGGATGTCTGAAAGCACGTGTAGTGCTACGGTACATGCTTTTGTGCAGGTTACGGCCATGTAGGCCTCACTGCAGAGTTTGTCCGACCATTCTGAGGTCTGCACGGACATACGCAGGGAGCAATGCATTGGAAAGGCGCGGGGTGCGCCCTTCAAGGTGCTTTTGGATGTCTAGATACGTCACCAAATGTCTAACCGTACCTCCAAACGACCGGAAGGAGAGCTCGACGTCTGGAACTCACCTTAAATGATCGCGGAAGGGTCCGAACGTCCAAGGTAGCTGCAAGAAGCCCAGGGTGAGTATTGAAGTCTTTTAAGATGTCTGGGACTAGACCCAGACGTCTGATTTTGGACAGTATGAATGTTTTTGGCCAGTTTAGGGCCCAAACGGAATCAGATTTCCACAAACGAACTACCATTGTTTTTCGCTTGAGTTTCTCTATGAGTTAGTGTCACTTGTATATGGTTTTGGACTTGTTTGATGTGGTTGGTTAATTGTATAGGTCTCCAGCCAGTCGAGTTCGCAAGAGCCACGGAGGCGACGGGATCTGTGATCTGAGCCCCCATTCCTCCTGTATTTGCCGGTAAAGTGGTTTACATTAATATTATGATTTAAATAAATGAATTGCATGCTTAGAATAACTTGAATGAACCCTAGGATGAGAATGAACCCTAGGGCAGAGACAGATGAGTATGGTGTGAGCTATACTGTATACTTGAGAACATGTTGAACCCTAGGATGAGAACAAACCCTAGGGCAAGAACAAATGAGTATGGTTGAGCTACACTGTTTACTTGAGATGCTTGTAAAACTTTAAATGCTATTAAGTGTACTGGTTATTTTATGTGATGCCTTGTCAGTTGGAAAATCAAGAGCTGCCTGTTTTAAGAATGGAATCGGAAATGTGAATAGAGAAACCAGAAAGTCTGGAATATGAAACGAAAGAAATATCAGCATGAACCCTATGGGGAATTAGGAGGAGGACTCCTGTAGATGGGAAGTGAGCTGGCCCTTGTGTACGCAGTACCAAGGAGAGCCACTGTCCCTTTAGTGTAGAGGGGTACTAGCTGCCCGTTGGGATGAGCCCCGGGGTCAGGCCTAGACACTTTACACCGACTCTGTTTGGCGCTCGTGTACATGGTACTGAGGTGAGCTACTTAGTGTAGGGAGGGAGCTAGCCGCCCTAGGGGGCCTGGGGTTAGGACTAGTCGCCCTACACCGACTCTTATTAGGCCCACTAGGCAAACTGAGATAGTCGAACGAGGGTACGTAGATTGTGGAGGGGCGAGACCGCTGTTATGTTATGTTCTGTTCTGAGAGGGCAAGGTTCTGTACTATTCCATGTTATACCTTTAGGCGTACCCACTAGTGGAAACGACTGACCGCATGCCAGTGCGGGATAGCTACCCGTGCATTTATCATGTGTCCCGTAGTCACCGTTACGTCGCGACCATGACCTCGAGGTGGTTGACTAGGTGTAAGATTACCACGGGGGACTCTCCCAGCCAGGAGAGCACCACATGTACCTCCTACATCATAGAAATGACTGCAATCAAGATCGTTCTAGTAAGGAACAAGCCAGATCAAGAAATGATCTAAGCGAATAAAGGAGCAACAAATTAGAAGTACTTGGTTGAACTTAATGAAAATGGCTAATTGTTTAATTGTATAAATTAATTGCTTATCTAAATTACATGTAAATGGCTAAGTTACCACTCTACTCAGCATTTGCTAACTCCGGAATTTTTATAACCTTGTTTAGGTCAGGGAGTTGAGCAGCCAGCACGACCGACTGCAGAAGAAGCTGGGCCCAGTCGAGCCCAGCCTTAGCTGCGTTTCTATACCGTTTTCCTTAGTTCCTGTGTAGTAGTGAGTATTTGTGTTCTATGTAATACTGTTTCAGTTACTTTTTCCGCTATACTTTTCTCTGTTGTAGTTGTGATGGCCTGTAGCTTGATAGACTATTTCGCTCTGTTTCTTTACTGTCTCTTATTTCTTTTTACCTAGTTACATTGCATGTGTGGATGTAAATTATTTTCCTGCTTTTGGTTATTTCTTGTTGGACGACTAGGTCTTGGGATTAGTCGAGGTGGGTGGGTCTCGAGTCTTGTAGGGATTTGGGATTAGGTCATAACAAGATGGTATCAGAGCAAGGTCATCTTGAGAAATGAACCAAATGGTCTGAAAAATAGTCACCCACATGCATGTAACTAGGATAGCCATCACAACGTATCGCTTCGATCTTTGCTTCGAGTCTTATCTCTTGATGTAATCTGTTTTCATTGACAGTTCGTGCTCTTTTCCCTCTGCCTCCTTGTAGGAGATGCCTCATTGGGGAGTTCCCGAGGCGAGCCGCGGACATGGCCGTGGGCGAGGTTGAAGGGGCGAACATGCCGGACCTGAGGCACCAGCCGACCCACCTCTCCTTCCGGGCATTCAGGCCCAGGATCTCGCCCAGATGATCCAAGATATCGTACGAGAGGAGCTTTAGCAACCTCCTCGATCACCCCTTCTCGAGGACATGGAGGGAGAGTCCTTCGTGGGGAAGGGGAACCACTGCAGTGCCGTACGAGCTGGAGGGGGTGATCCTCCACCCCCACCACCCTCAGACACTTCTGAGCACGAGCCCTCCTTGACTAGAGGCGTACTTGTTCCCCCATTGCACCTCCACCACGAGCTTTTCAACCAGTTCCGGAAGCTAAAGCCCCCCTCCTTTAAGGGGGATGAGAGCTCGTCTAAGGCAGAGGACTGGCTCGAGCAGATAGAGAAGGTGTTCGACACCCTCCGCCCTCCTGTAGAGTGCCGCGTGGCCTTTGCCACGTACTAACTGGAGAGCGCAGCCCACAAGTGGTGGAGGGCAATCAGAGGCCAGGAGGGGAGAGAGTCGATGTAGGACCAGTTCATGGCTCTCTTCTGCTAGCAGTACTTCCCCGCAGACCTGGCAGGACCAGAGGAGGCGAGAGTTTCACACTCTCCGTCAAGAGGCGATGACAATTAGCGCGCACCACACGCGTTTCCTGGAGCTGTCACGCTTTGCCCCGACAGCTGCGTCTACTGAGGAGGAGCGCCTGTGGAGGTTTACTGAGGGGCTTCGATCGACGATTCGGGGGTATGTGAAACCCCTGAAGTTACCCACTTTCTCTCGTGAGGTTGAGGCGGCCATGACTTATGAGGAGACCAACTTGACCACGCGAGACACTGACGGCAAACGAAAGAGGCCCTACCTGCCAGAGTATTCACAGGGTCGTCAGGAGGGGAGGCACACGGTAGTCGCCGAAGAGCAGTCTCATTCTGTGGGGTCACCAATGGCCTTTGGGAGCCCCAGATAGGGACCAGCTGCCAGCACCAGACCCCTACCTAGCCACCAGCAGAGACCGATTGAGGGAGGAGGCCATGTTCCTCTCTGCTACCAGTGTGGTCAGCCGGGCCACATCACTAGGGATTTCCCATCTAGGGTTGGAGCACAGCAGATGCTCCCCACACCGAGTACTGGAGGCCGAGCTGGCGGCCGCAGTCACTAGGCACGTGGAGAAGGACAGTAGTCACTAGGAGGGTACCGGCCAGCTACTGCCCACCCGACCCAGAGCATGGCCGCTTCGTCTGCACCTAGGGCTGAGGGGCGCATCAATGCCCTAACGCACAGAGACGCCAGGGCTTCAGGTTATGTGGTGGTAGGTATGGTTACTGTTTCTGGCAGATTAGTCTATGTTCTTTTTTATTCTGGTGCCACACATTCCTTTGTCTCCTCGAGTTTTGCCGTCAGTTTGGGACCGGGCAGTGTATTGTTAGAGGTTCCATTCCTGATTAGAGGGCCAGATGGACAGTTGTTCATAGCAGAGGTCTTTACAAATTGCAAGGTCGCTATGGGGGGACACAATCTTCCCGCCGACCTAATTGTGATCCCGATGGAGGACTTTGGCGTGATTCTATGGATGGACTAGCTGTCTGCCTATCACACCTTGGTGGATTATTTTGGAAGGAAGATCATCTTCTCCGTACCAAAGTTGCCTCCCTTTGAGTTTCACGGCCAGCCAGTGGACGGAGGTTTTAGGAGCATCTCCGTGCTTCAGGTAGCGAAGTTTTTGGGCCAGGGGTGTGAGGGCTTCTTGGCTTGTGTCGCAGCAGAGCCTAGCCCCGTGGTCGACTTTCAGAGTATTCCGGTGGTCTGCGAGTACCCCGACGTTTTCCCAGAGGAGTTGCCAGGACTACCGCCTGAGTGTGAATCGAGTTTGAGATCTCACTAGTACCAAGGACCAGCCCTGTTTCTGCTGCACCATACAGGATGGCACCGCTTGAGCTGCGAGAGCTCAAGTCACAATTACAGGACCTGTTGGAGAAGGGCTTTGTGAGGCCCAGTGCATCCCCTTGGGGAGCCCCCGTGTTGTTTGTGAAGAAGAAAGACAGTACCCTACAACTTTGTGTTGACTATCGACAGTTGAATCAGGTCACTGTCAAGAAAAGGTGCTCGCTGCCTTGTATCAACGACCTCTTTGACCAGTTGAGAGATGCCACAGTGTTCTCTAAGATAGATCTTAGATCAGGTTACCACCAGTTGAGGATCAAGGAGATCAACGTCTCCAAGACAGCTTTCCGTACACGGTACGGACACTACGAGTTCTTGGTCATGCATTTGGGCTGACCAACGCCTCCGCTGCTTTCATGGACTTGATGAACCATGTTTTCAAACCGTATTTAGACCAATTTGTGGTGGTGCTCATCGACGACGTCCTAGTCTACTCACGGGATCAGGCGCAGTATGGACAACATTTACGTATGGTCCTGGATACCTTGAGACGACGCAGGCTGTATGCCGAGTATAGCAAGTGCGAGTTTTGGCTGAGACAGGTGACTTTCTTAGGCACGTGATTTCGGGAGATGGATTGGCTATGGATCCGACCAAGGTTGAGGTCGTGCTCAGGTGGGAGAGACCACGCACAGTGACAGAGGTACGTAGTTTTCTGGGATTGGCAGGCTACTACCGACAGTTTATCAGAGGGTTCTCTCAGATTACGCATCCTATGACTCAGCTGACCTGGAAGGACGTGCCCTTTTCCTGGACCGACGAGTGCAAGGCGTGTTTTCAGGAGTTGAAGGAGAGACTACTTCAGCTCCTGTACTTATCATTCTAGATAGTAGTGGCAGGTTTGTGGTTTACACCGATGCATCATTGCTGGGGTTGGGTGGTGTGCTCATGCAGAGGGGTCACATCGTCGCTTACGCTTCGTGGCAACTGAAGCCCCATGAGCATAATTACCCTACCCATGACTTAGAGTTGGCAGCAGTTGTCTTCGCGCTGAAGACATGGAGGCACTACCTGTATGGAGAGACATTTGAGATCTTCACTAATCACAAGAGCCTCAGGTACCTATTTGACCAGAAGGAGCTCAACCTGAGACAAAGGCGTTGGTTAGAGCTCCTGAAGGACTATGACTATAGCATCTCCTACTATCCAGGGAAGGCCAATGTGGTGGCCGACGCCTTGAGCCGAAAGGCACCCGCCTACTTGGCCAGCTTGCAGGCATAGAGTTGGAGACTCATGGAGGAGGTGGGCAGTTGGCAACCCCGGGAGTCATAGAGGTATTGTGGGGCAGTGACAATGACACGATAGGCACAACTAGAGTTGATAGACCGCATCATTGCAAGATAGATGGCCAATCCGTACTTACAGACACTATGAGACAAGGTGTTGACTGGGGACCCAGGAGACTTTTCCTTCTCAGACGAGATACTGTGCATGAGGGGACACCTATGCATTCCTAGAGACGAGGAGTTGTTGCGAGAGCTCTTGATTGAGGCACACAAGTCCCGATTCACCATACATCCTGGGAATATAAAGATGTACCATGATTTGCAACTTGACTTCTGGTCGAAAGGGATGAAGTGGGATGTTGGTAAGTTTATCCAGCAGTGCTTGGTATGCCAGCAGGTGAAGGCCGAGCACCAAAGGCCTACAGGGCCATTACAGCCACTTCCTGTGCCAGAGTGGAAGTGGGAGAGCATTATCATGGACCTAGTGGTGGGTCTACCAGTTACCCAGCAGGGCCACAACGTAGTTTGGGTGATAGTAGACCGGTTGATGAAGACGGCACAGTTCCTGCCAATCCGAGTCACTTTTGGGCCAGCATAGCTAGCAGAGAGACACTTCAGAGATGTAGTGCCTCTACACAGAGTCCCTTACGAGATCGTATCTGACAGGGATACTCGTTTCACTTCCCATTTCTGGGCAGAGTTTCAGCAGGCATTAGGGACCTGTCTGAGGTTCAGTATCGCCTACCACCCCCAGATCGACGGGCAGTCATAGTGCACCATACAGACACTCGAGGACCTTCTACACGCTTGTGTACTAGACTGGAGAGGCTCCTTGGAGGAGCATTTGCCCCTGGCAGAGTTTGCATACAATAACAGCTATGATTCGAGCATCGGCATTGCACCTTATGAGGCTCTGTATGGATGGAGGTGTACCTCACCCTTGAGTTGGGTCAAGGTGGGGACCAAGTGGGAGGTTGGCCCCAGGCTGATCCGACAGAGTCAAGAGGTGATAGAGCAGATTCACAGGTGACTCTGCACTATCAATAATAGACAGAAGAGCTACACTGGCATGAAGCGAAGGGAGGTACAGTTCGAGGTTGGAGATCACGTCTTTCTCCATATTTCTCTCATGAAGGGCTTGCAGCATTTTGGGGTGAAAGGGAAGCTTGCGCCGAGGTTTGTGGGATCCTTTGAGGTTTTGGAGCATGTTGGACCCGTTGCTTACCGACTTGCCCTTCCTCCCCAGCTCTCTGAAGTGCACAACATGTTCCACATGTCCAACCTCAGGAAGTACATCGTCGATCCCAGCCACGTTCTGATCCACGAGAGCGTCGAGGTGGGAGACGACCTAACCTATCTCGAGAGGCCAGTACAGATATTAGACAGAGTCGTCTAAAGTCTAAGACAGAAGTAGGTATCATTGGTAAAAGTCCTATGGAGAAGCCAGCGATACGAGGAGGCCACTTGGGAGCCTAAGGCGGCAATGAGAGAATAGTACCCGGAGCTTTTTGAGGGTACATCTTTTCATATCTACTTTGATCCTCATTAAGTTTGTTATGCTCTTTTACGATACTTTTTTCTGCACCCTACTTGGCTCAAGTTTCAAGGACGAAACTTCCTTTAAGTTTATTATGTTGAAATGACCGGTTGCCTTTTTGGGTTGTTTAAGATGTCTGGATGAGCTGTCAGACGTTTGTCCAGACGTCTGGATGAAGGGTCAAACATCTGAAAGTAGAAGAACCGTACCTTCTTCCTTTTCCACGTGCACGTTACACACGTACCCTCCTCTCTCTCGTCACCCCAAACCCTAACCTTCTATCTATTTAAACCCCCCCCCACTTCCCCCACGCCACTCCATCTATCACCCCCAGCCACCACCTCCCTTTCCTTTCAGCGAGGCGAGAGGAGAGGACGAAGAGATAGAGAGAGAGGGGACGCTGAGGAGGAGAGCGCAGTGGGAGTGTGGGAGGAGCTCGCGAGGGAGCTACGGGAGCTCGGACGAGCTCGTGCGGGAGGAGTCACGGGCGTGGGCAAGGAGGAGGAGCTTGTGAGCTGGAGCCTTGGCCTCCTGCAGCCGCTAGAGGAATCGTTGTAGCTCTTACGGGCGAGCTCACGAAGGAGACAGGCCGTGAGAGAAGTTCTACGTACTGGATATTTTCCAATATCAGACGTCTAGAGCATCTCCCAAACATCTGGAGTAGAAGAGGGACATCCGGAGCTGAATTTGGACGTCTGAAAGTACGCGCAGTGCTAAGGTACGTGCTTTTGTACGAGTTACGGCCATGCAGGCCTCACCGCAGAGTTTGTCCGACCATTCTAAGGTCTGCACGGATGTATGCAGGGAGCAGGGCGTTGGAAAGGCGTGGGGTGCACCCTTCAAGGTGCTTTTGGATGTCCGGACACGTCGCCAGACGTCTGATCGTACCTCCATAAGGCAGGAAGGAGATCTCTATGTCTGGAACTCACCTAGACGATTGCAAAAGGGTCCGGACATCCATGGTAGCTGCAGGAAACCCAGGGTGAGTATTGACATCTGTAAAGACCCATTATGTTCTGAGCATTTTAAGACTTCTGGACTGTCGGTCAGACGTCTAGTCAGATGTCTGGACCCCTTTCCAGATGTCTGGAAATTGAAAATTTGTACGTAGCTTCACATCTGCGCGCTGGCTGCGCGTAGGCTATCCTTTTTCCTCTCTTCTCTCTCTTCTTTCTCCCCTGTAGAACCCTAGCCCCTCCCTTATATAAGACCCCTCTTCCCCCTTCCTCTCTTCCCCACTCCACCATAGCCACCTTCCCCCCTTCCTCTCCACTACAGTGAGAAGGGCGAGCACAAGAGAGGGCACGAGAGCGAGCGGCGAGGAGAAGAAGCAGCGTGAAGAGAGAAGGAGGAGCTTATGCTCGCGAGCTCATGGGAGCTTGCCAGAGGATGCACGGTCGGAGTGACGCGTGCGGGAGGAGTGCGTCCGGGGAGATGTCCCCGACACTTTGCTACAGCCAGAGCTGTAGGCGAGGAAGAGAGGCCGCAGCAACGCGCGGTGAGGAGGAGCAGGAGGTCGTTCTGGTTCTGGGATTTTCCCAGAATCAGACGTCTGACATGCCGTCCAGATGATGGGTTAGATGTCCGGTGACGACACCGGATGTCTGAAAGCAGTGTTCTGCGAAGGTATGTTCCTCTTGCGGTTACGGCCATGTAGGCTGCACCACAGCTTCGATCTGCATGGCTAAAAGTGGGTGATTCGCCTATCGCGTGCAGAGATAGCTTCAGGAAGGCACGGAGCACACCCTCTCACGCATTTCAGATGTCTGGACAGCTTACCAAACGACCGGAAGCACTCTCAGACGACTGGAGGATAGGTCGGACGTCTGGAGTTGGATCCAGATGGTCAAGTAGGGGTTTAGACGTCTGAAGTCGATGCAGGAACCTGAGGTGAGACTCTGGTTACTTTTAAGACATCTAGACCTTGTGCCAGACGTCTGATTTAGGTCTGCAGTTCTGTTTTGACCCGTTTAGGGTCCGTTTGAGGTCTGTTTTACACAAACAAGATATCTGTAGATTCTTTGCGAGTTCCTCTACATGTTAGAAGGCCTTTTATACTGTTCTGAACATTCCGTTATGTTATGTTCCTTAGTATAGGATTTCGATTTAGTGCATGTTCTGGGCCTACAAAGGCACGTGAGCCTACCGTTCGAGCCCCCAATACTCCTGAATTTTCTGGTAGAGTGGTTTCCCTTTATTTTAATTATAAAACCTGAATGCATATGTGAAATTGGATAACTAGAGACCTAGGATGTTGCATGAATCCTAGGATGAGAAGTACTTGTACTGTTTGTATGCGTGTTTGAGATTGCAGTCCTAAATGAATGAATAGAAATGTGAACAACTGCCTGTATAAACAAGAGCTACCTGTGAAATATGAAATGACTGTGCTAGATACTTGTGACATTTCTTGTTGTATATGCAATTTGTGGAAATACGAGCTGCATGTGTAAAATTTGAGATGGAATTGTGAATGATGAAACCTAGTATGGAATAACATGGGGAATACGAGCATGAACCCTACGGGAAATCAGGAGTACAGCTATCGTGGATAAATGGAATGGAATTGGAATGTGAGTGGGAAGTGTGCTGGCCCTTGAGTACGTGGTACTAAGGAAAACGATTGTCCCCTATTTAGTGTAGAGCGGAGTTAGTCGCCCTTGGGTTGGGACCCAGGGTTAGGATTGGCCACTCTACACCAACTTCTTTGGCCCTCGCGTACACTGTACCAGGGAGAGCTACTAGTGTAGGGAGAAAGCTAGCCACCCCACAGGGCCCAGGGTTCAGCTAGCTATCCTACACTGACTTGTTAGGCCCACTGGGCAAACCGGGGTAGTCAGACGAGGGTGTGCAGACTGTGGAGGGGCAAGATCCCTGTTTGGTTCTGAGGGGCTAGACCCCTGTTACTGAGAGGGTTAGGCCCTATGCTGTTCAGTGCTGTACTTTAGGCATACCCGCTGGTGGCGACCTTCCTCTATAGTTCTATTATTTCGTCGTAGTATAGTATAGAGAGGTGATTACCAGTTTAATACAATTTGTTACTCGGAAATAAAGAGTTCCCGAGGTCGAACTCAGGGAGCAAGTTGTATTCTAGAGATACAAATTCTTATTACAAAAAAAAATATTACAAAAATAAAGAGAGAGAGAGAGGGAGAGATAAAAAAATTGGTTTCTTCTTTCTTCCTCTTTTTTTTCTCTTCTCTTTGGCCTTTGGTTTTTCTTCTTTGTTTATCTCCTGGTGGTCTTCTTCTTCTGCCTTCTGTTCTTCTTATTTCTTCTTTCTTCTTTCTGCCTCAGCTGTAAAGCTTTTCTTCTTGCGGTCCCTTGCTCAGCGGCACGGCTTCTTCGTTCTCCTTCTTTCTCTGCAGTCCTTTTACTGCAGGGCGTCGTCTCTCCTTCTTCCTTCTTTTTCTTTCTGTCTTCTTTATCTGCAGCAGTGGGTGATGTTCTTCTTCTTCTTTCAGCTCTTGCTTCTGCTTGTCTCTTTCTTTTTCTTTTCCCTTGCGGTCCTGTTCTTCTTCCTCTTTTCTGCCTTCAGAGAGTCGTCTGATTTTCCAATCAGACGACTTAAACCACCGCTGCTACAGTGCTCCTCCTTCCTTCAGCTTTCGTCGTCCTTCTTCTCTGCCTCGCTCGTCTTCTTCTTCTTCGCCTGTGCCTGCACACTTCAAAGCTCTCGTCAGCGGGCAAAAACCTACTCTACCCTCCCCCCACGCGTTTCTCTCTCACAGAATCCACTCTTAGGAAAGGCTCTCCCAGAGCTGCCGGGTAGTCGGGTACGGGTCACGCCCGGGTCCAGGCCCACCGGCGTGCATGGTGGGCGAGGAGTGCAGGTCGGGCTAAGTCGGGTCGGGCCAGGTCCGCGAGGCGTGAGCGCGGACGAGACCGGGTAATCGGGCGGGTGAAGGGGACCTCACCCCGTGTGCTGAGGCAATAAGCCTCCAGCACTTTTTCACTTTATACCGCTGCGCTCCTTCAGAGACTTTCGAGGTGGGACTAAATGTCCCACCCCAATTTGACGCCTACGCGGAGGAGGCAGCAGCGGTCGAGGCTTCGCACGAGGGCTTCGCGCGAGGGCTTCGCCTCAACTGCAGCCTAACGCTTTGCGAAGACACCTCGCGCAGCCTGGGAGCGTGACCTGGGCGTGGCGCACCTGGGGCAGCAAGTGAAGAAGCTGCTTCGCTTCAATAGTGGCGGCGGCGAGCGCAGGTACCTGCCCACAGAGAAACGGCCTCTCGGCCCAATCAGAAACGCGGAGGACCTTCGCCGTGGCACGGCGAAGGTGGTCAGGGGGTGTGCAGGCGGCGGGGCGGAGCCTAAGGGCCGCCCTAGGTCCAACTGCAGGTTAGGAGATGGGTTTGTTCGATGGAGTTGCAGAGGGTGATTTGGGGGAAGTGGAAGGGCGGAGGTTGATCAGGGTGAGGAGGCGGAGGTTCTGCGGTGGTCGGCGAGCCATGTGGGTTGCTGGAGTGATGGGAGCGAGTCGCCGGAGCAGG
Organism: Thalassia testudinum; assembly: GCA_037157565.1. NCBI lineage: Eukaryota > Viridiplantae > Streptophyta > Magnoliopsida > Alismatales > Hydrocharitaceae > Thalassia > Thalassia testudinum. The sequence continues at coordinate 145,223,683 of JAZHRO010000036.1, forward strand.
GGCCGGAGGTGGAGAAGGTGAGGGCGATTGGTCGGATCGGGGTAACAGTAAAGATGTAAAATGAGGAAAAGGAAGAGGGGAGAAAGAGGAGGAGTTCTACCTACTTAGCAGGACGAGGAGGGGCCGGAGCGGGCGACAGTCATATCGACTGTCGCCGGAGAAGAAGATGCCCGGGGGAAGGGGCGGCGGCGAGGAGAGGGCCGGAGAGGCGCCAGCTGGGTGCGGCGTGGCGCGGGAAGAGCGAGGGAGAGCAACCCTACAGCTGGTAGTGCGGCAGAGCGACGAGGAAGAAGAGGGGAGGCCGCCGGAGCTGGAGGGCTTCCTGTCGGAGTGGGAAGAGAGGAAGTGGGGGTCTTTCTCCGTCAGGACCGAGCTCCCTCGAACGGTGGAGCGACGGGGGGTACTTATAGGGTAGAATCAGAGAGGAGGGCGGAGGGAGACGACGTGTCTCCCTCGCCGGAGGACGCCGGAGATGGAGACCCATACCGTCCGTGCGTTCGCACGGCCGGTATGGTGGGTTGCAGCGACCAGGGGGTGTCCCTGCGACGGCTGACGACGCAGGGCACCCCCGGTTTACTTGCCAGACCCTCCCCCTTACCCTGCGCGGCGCCATGCTCCGCGCAAGGTCGCCGGAGCATGGTGCTGGTCAGGTTTTGGCAGGAGGGACCTGAATGCAAAGAACGAAGGAGAGTTAGGGGTAGAAATGTGAGGGTTCAAAAGTTGAGGGTCAAAAAGTAAATATATGAGGACCAAAGTGTAAAGTTGGTCAAGAAGGTTTCTTCTTAGGCTCAAGTTTTTATACATGACTAATTAGGACCTAAGGAATTTGATGGTGAATTTTATTTCTAGATTAAACCTTGTTTGACCGATCAATTTACGCAAAAATCTGAATTAAGTTATTAATTGGGCATGGTTCTCAATGTAGGTCAAAATGGGTTCTGAAGGCCAAATTGAAGGTTCTAAACCCTAGAGATTATTTTTCTATGAATTTTAGAGGGTTTATTATATTTTTACTTTGCCTCGAACCTCGTGAATTGAAGTGGGTTTGTTTTAAGGTTACAGATTATCATTTAGTTCCTTGGAATTGCTGTAGCCCTTGTCAGATCATCTCATCCCACTTTTATTCTTATTAGGTTGCTTTGACCTATGTTTGGACCCTGAATTACCCTGTATGCAGATTATACTGGTAAAATTGCATTTTTACCCCTTATGACTCGTTTTCTCCTTAAACTCAGAATTCTCTGAGTTAAGCCTTTCCTTGAGTTATGTAGGAGCTTTTATCCTTTGTATTAGGTCAAAATGAGCTAGTTATGGCTCATGATGAGGTTCTCATCACCCGCTAGCGGAAACAACTGACCGCGTGCCAGTGCGGGGTAGCTACCTGTGCTTATCGAGCGTGCCGTAGTCACCGCTACGTCTGTCCGCGACCTCAAGGTGGTTGACTAGGTGTAGGATCACCACGAGGGACTCTCTCGTCCAAGAGAGCACCACGTGTGCCTTCTACTCTTCGGAAAATACTGCAATTGTTGAACGATTGCGAAGCTGCGCTAACGTGTTCGGTTTTGGAAAACCTGTCGTTGTAGTTCGAAAGCGAAGGATTCGTGTTCAACAAATAAAATTTATACCGAAATTAAAATTCCGGGTCGAACACAGGGAGGCGGACGTTTGATTTAAAAACTTCGCGTTTCGTTTTTTTATTTTGTCACGAAGAAATTCAATTTAAACTATCTAAGTATCTACAACAAAATAGAAGAGAGAGAGAATACTACACATGGAAATCAAAATGAGATGTAGAATAGACAAGGAATTTATCATAAAAGAGATCATTCATTACAACTAGAAAGCATAAAGCGATTACTCTAGAAAGCAGTAAATCTATATTAGAAAGCAGTAAAAAGAGTAGGGAGAGAGAATCCTCCTCGTCGGTCGCTTGGAGGACGAGCCGGACGGGACGACGCCTGGACGAAGGAGAACGAAGCGGGACGAAGGAGGACGAAGCAGAAGAACGGGAACGAAGCAGCACGCTGTCGTCGTTGCGGGATCCACTTCCGAAGGAGGATGAAAATTTACACTTTATCTCGCGAGAAGCATCCCGGGTGTGGGACAAGCTTCTCTTGAGCTTTGGAGAGGTAGAGAGGAGAAGGAAGGGATGAAAATTTCGTATGGAGGGGGTCTCCTTTTATAGTTGCAAGGAGTGGGGGCAAAATGGACATTACATCTTCAAAATAATAAATAAGGGGTCTTTAGTGACGGATAAATCCGTCACTAAAGCCCCGACAAGGCCGTCGCCGCCGCGCCCACGCGCGCCCGCTCGGCTGCCCGCGCGCGTAACGCCTACGCACGTCCACGTAGTCTCAGCCGTCCGATTGCGAGATCGGACGGCTTAGATCGCGTCCGCGCCCGCTGCGTAGCGCGCCCGCCTGCATGCGATCACGCGTTACGCCCGGCGTCCAATCGCGCGTCGTCCTGATTGAGCGCGCGCAACCATTGGATCTTCATCTGACGCTCGTCCGCGCCCGCTCGCCCGCACCTTCCACCCCCTCACCGCAGCTCGAACCCACGACCTCCACTTCGCCCGCAGCTACGTCGCCGCTGCGCTACGCGGACGAAATGGTCGCGCGGACGCTTTTAAGCGCGAGCGGCCGCAGTCGTTGGATCGAGATCCAACGGCGGAGAGGAGACGGGTGCGCGGTCTTCACAAGATGCATGCGGCCGTTTGGGCGGCTGAGATGGCACCACGTGGCGCCATCTTGGCCGTCCATCTTCTGGAAGTTGTAGATGGTGCCACGGATGTCGGATTGACTCGATTTTTGTGTCGTTGGGCTGCGATCGTCGATCCGAATTCATCCGTGCGGTCGGATTTATCATCTAAAGTGCGGATTTACACCATCCTGGCCCTTGATCTTCTAGGGTTCCCCGGTCTCTATCTGATGCTACGGATGCCTAATTAGGGCGATCTTGGAGTCGTTGAACTCCAATCGTCGCCCTGATCACATCCATACGGTTGGATCTTTGATCCGAGGCCCCGATAAAATGTTTGCCCTGTCCAAGCACATAAAAGGAGACAATTAACCTCCATTTTATTCAAACTACTCTAAATGCAAAATGATGCATGTTATGCAATATTTATATCATGAAATGCAATCCTATGCTTAAGAACATGCAAAAATAGACCTTTTAAGTAGTGTAATTGTGTTTACATCAGCAATCAAGATCGTTCCCACGAGGAACATACGAGATCAAGAAAGAGATCTGACAAGTAAACCAAAGGGGTGAAAATGAATAACTTGTAAAATAAAATAATTGGAAAAGATAAATTACCTATTGGCTTTTATTGCTTTATTTAGTTAGTTACCACTCTACTCAGCGTTCGCTGACTTCGTTTACTCATAACCCTTTTCAGTTCCAGGTGTTGAGCAGCCCGAGGCACCGGCTGCAGAGGGTGCTGGGCCAGTCGAGTCCAGCAGTAGTTTTCCTGTTGTTGTACTTCCTTTTTGTTAGTGAGTTCAGACTCTTGTTACCGTTATGTTTCTGTACTTTGTTTCCGCTTTACTGTTGTGGTGGTGATATGTACTATTAGCAGCTTTTATTTCCTTTACTGTTGTACCCTTTTACTGTTAGTTACTTAGCATAGTGAATGTGGTTTACTTTCCTACATTTTGGTTATTTGTTGTTGGACGACTGGGTCTTGGGATTAGTCAAGTCGAGGTAGTCTCATGTCTTGCAGGGATTCGGGAACTGGGTCATAACGTCTTTTAAGACATCTGGGACTAGATCCAGACATCTAATTTTGAACAGTATGAGTGTTTTTTCCTCCTTTAGGGTCCAAATGGAATCGGATTTTCGCAAACGAACTACCGTTATTTTTCGCTTGAGTTTCTCTACGAGTTAGTGTCACTTGTATACGGTTTTGGACTCATTTGATGTGGTTGGTTAATTATATAGGTCTCCAGCCAATCGAGTACGCGGGAGCCGCAGAGGCGACATAATCTATGATCCAAGCCCCCATTCCTCCCGTATTTTCCGGTAGAGTAGTTTACATTAATATTATGATTCAAATAAATGAATTGCATGCTTAGAATAACTTGAATGAACCCTAGGGCAGAGATAGATGAGTATGGTGTGAGCTATACTGTATACTTGAGAACATGTAGAACCCTAGGGTAGAGATAGATGAGTATGGTGTGAGCTATACTGTATACTTGAGAACATGTAGAACCCTAGGATGAGAATGAACCCTAGGACAGGAACAAATGAGTATGGTTGAGCTACATTGTTTACTTGAGATGCCTGTAAAACTTTAAATGCCACCAAGTGTACTGGTTATTTTATGTGATGCCTTGTCAGTTGGAAAATCACGAGCTGCCTATTTTAAGAATGGAACCGGAAATGTGAATAGAGAAACCTGAAAGTCTGGAATATGAAACGAAAGAAATATCAGCATGAACCCTATGGGGAATTAGGAGGAGGACTCCTATAGATGGGAAGTGAGTTGGCCCTTGTGTACGCAGTACTAAGGAGAGCCACTGTCCCTTTAGTGTAGAGGGGTACTAGCTGCCCGTTAGGATGAGCCCCGAGGTCAGACCTAGAAACTTTATACTGACTCTGTTTTGCCCTCATGTACATGGTACCGAGGTGAGCTACTTAGTGTACGGAGGGAGCTAGCCGACCCAGGGGACCCAAGGTTAGGACTAGCGGCCCTACACCGACTCTTGTTAGGCCCACTAGGCAGATCGGGATAGTCGGACAAGGATACGTGGACTGTGGAGGGGCGAGACCGCTATTCTGTTCTGTTATGTTCTGAGAGGGCAAGGCCTTGTACTATTCCGTGTTGTACCTTTAGGCGTACCCGCTAGCAGAAATGACTGACCGCGTGCTAGTGCGGGATAACTATCTGTGCATTTATCACATGTGCCATAGTCACCGCTACGTCATGGCCGTGACCTCGAAGTGGTTGACTGGGTGTAGGATTACCACGGGGGACTCTCCTGGCCAGGAGAGCACCATGTGTACCTCTTACATCATGGAAAAGACTGCAATCAAGATCGTTCCCATGAGGAACAAGCCAGATCAAGAAATGATCTAAGTGAATAAAGAAACAACAAATTAGAAGTACTTGGTTGAACTTAATGAAAATGGCTAGTTGTTTAATTGCATAAATTAATTGCTTGTCTAAATTACATGTAATGGATAAGTTATCACTCTACTCAGCGTTTGCTGACTCTGGAATTTTTTTAACCTTGTTTAGGTTAGGGAGTTAAGTAGCTAGTACCACCGGCTGTAGAGGGAGCTGGGCCTAGTTGAGCCCAGCCTTAGCTGCATTTCTATACCGTTTTTCTTTAGTTCTTGTGTAGTAGTGAGTATTTTTGTTCTATGTAATACTGTTTCAGTTACATTTCCATTGTACTTTTCTCTGTTGTAGTTGTGATGGCCTGTAGCTTGATAGACATTTTCACTCTGTTTCTTTTACTGTCTCTTATTTCTTTTTGCCATATTACATTGCATGTGTGGATGTGAATTATTTTACTTATTTTGGTTATTTCTCATTGGACGACTAGCTCTTGGGATTAATCGAGGTGAGCCGGTCTCGGGTCATGTAGTGTAACGACCCGGTTCCCGAGCCCCTACGAGACACGAGAACCGAACCGACTCAACTAATCCCAAGACCTAGTCGTCCAACGAGGAAGTAACCAAAAGAGCGGTAAAATAAACCACATTCAACATGAATATAACTAACAGTAAGAAAATACAGCAGCAAGGAAAGAAACTACTACAGTATATACCACCACAACAGTAGAACAACATTCATAACTAAATATGAATTGCAGGTAAAGAAAAGTACAGCAGAAACGAGAACTACTCACTATAACGGAACAAAAAGAGGTACAAGAAACAATGGTAACTCTACTGGACCCTACTCGGCCCAACGTCCTCTGCAACCGCTGACCCTGGCTGCTCAACACCTGGTCCTGAAAGTTAACGAGTGTAACACGTCAGCAAAACGCTGAGTAGAGTGGCAACTAAACTAAAGAAACAGTAGAGTATACAGTAGCTGTTAAGTTCTGTTACTTTCTTTATTTAAGTCTTTCAATTATCTCACGATTTATCTATTTCTCAGATCTTTCACTTGATCTCGAATGTTCCTCGTGGGAACGATCTTGATTGCAGTCTTTTCCGAACAGTAGAAGTAGCACGTGGTGCTCTCCTGGCCGGGAGAGTCCCCTGTGGTGATCCTACTCTCAGTCAACCACCCCAAGGTCACTGACAGACGTAACGGTGACTACGGCACGCGCGGTAAAAGCACGGGTAGCTAACCCGCACTGGCACGCGATCAGTCGTTTCCGTTAACGAGTGCGCCCAAAGCACAGCACGGAACCAGTACAGGGTAGAGCCCTCTCAGTAACAGGGGTCCAACCCCTCCACAGTAACCAAACAGGGGCCTTGCCCCTCCACAGTTCGCGCACCCTCGCCTGACTACCCTGGTTTGCCCTAGTGGGCCTAACAAGTCGGTATGGGAGGCTAGCAGAACCCCGGGGCCCGTGGGGTAGCTAGTACCTCCCTACACTAGTAGCTCTCCTCGGTACTACGTACGCAAGGGCCAGCAAGTCGGTACAGAGTGGCCAGTCCTAACCCCGGGTCCCTGGGGCGGCTGGCTCCGCTCTGCACTAAACAGGGGGGCAGTCGCTCTCCTTGGTACTCCGTACTCAAGGGCCAGCTCACTTCCCCAATTCTTTTCCATTCCCTTTCCAGGAGTTCTACTCCTAATTCCCCATAGGGTTCCAGCTCTTTAACTCAGAACATTCCAGTTTCACCATTCCAGTTTCACGTTCATACAACCCATATTCTTAATCATGTTCATTCATTCATAACAGGCAGCTGTTAAACGAATTTACAGGCAGCTATTATTTCCTTTCCACATTTTCCAAGACTGCAGTATTCATACATTCCACTAGTTTTCCCGTCCTAGGATTCATGCCATATCCTAGGATCTATCATACAATCTAGTTTTCCAGCCCTAGGATTCATGCAACACCCTAGGATCTACCATTCAATCTATTTCTCATTCCTAGGATTCATGCAATGTCCTAGGTTCTATTTATGGTTTCATAATTTAACAGATTATACTTAAAGCCACTCTACCAGGTACGACGGGAGTAATGGGGGCGTGATCAGGAATCCTGCGTGCCTCCGCGACCCCCAAGACTGCAACGGAACGAGATCCTATCACAAGGATCAAACACAAGGAGTGTCTCAAAATAGTGTATAGCTACTGTAGACGGGTAGAGGATTTAATTCCGGAAAGAATGCAACTCGAAACGCGAAAAACGGAACCCGAACGGGCCCTCAACGGGTCGAAAATGACAACACTGTGCAAAATCACACGTCTGGAACTTCTTCCAGACATCTTAAAATGTGGATCAGAGAATTACCTTGTTCTGCGTGGTTTCTCAAACGTCCAGAAGCCTGCGGGGACGTCTGGCCTAGTTCCCAGAGGTCCGATGGTCACCCCGGATGTCTGGAGGTCGCTCCCGCCGTCTGGTACTACAAGCAGACTTCTGATTCGCGTTGGATGGCGAATCACCGAGCCTGCGCGCACCCAACTCTCTCTCTCAGTACGGTCAGTCGACAGGAAGGAAGAAGATGGAAGAACTCACCTTTCAGACGTCTGGATGGTCTTCCAGACATCGCCCCCGCCGTCTGGCTATCAGCCCAGACGTCTGATTCTGGAAATGTTTCCAAAATCAGGCTGCGACTCGCCCTCCGCTCGCGACGCCGCGCCTCGTCGCACCTCGTGCACCTGCTGCTCGGACCGCAGCAGTCCCCCCCGCGTCGCCCCGCGCCCGCTGCGCTCCCCGCCGGCCGGCCCTGGCAGCCCCGGCGGGCTCACCCTCTCGGCTGAGCGCCGCTCTCGCACGCAGCACCTCCTCCGCGCTCACTGCGACCGTCGCTGCTGCTGCAACCTCATGCTCGCTCTCGCGCTCACTCTCGCGCACTTGGAGCTGAAGGAGAAGAGGAAGGAGACAGTGGTGACAGAAGCGAGGGGAGGCGTGGCCTTTTAAGGCCGCGCGAGGAGGAGAGAGAAGGAGCACGGCAGGGGAATCTGCAGCCGCAAGAGGAAAGAAAAGCGAATATGCGGGTCTGCGCGCTCAGGCGCGTAGACGACCCGCGCGTGTCAAACATAACCGATTTCCAGACGTCTGGAAACGATCCCAGACGTCTGGTCAGACGTCTGGAAGTGATCCCAGACGTCTGGTCCAACGTCTGGGCCACCTCCCAGACGTCTTAAAAGACATCTGGGGCTTGCGTTCGTTACATGTAGGGATTTGGGATCAGGTCGTACCACCAACCAATTCCATTTCAAATCAGATCAGAGGTCTTTATGAACAAAATGAAATGAGTGAAGAGACCCCTAGGTGGATTTAAGCGTAAATCCTCATCTCAAAGCTTGAAAGCAATGGGATGGGGATTTGACTCCAAATGAATGGGTGGATTATGGATTAAAACATGAGGAAATTCAGAAGCGAAATGGAAACATGTAGGAGGAGAAAACAGTGATCAATGAATGGGGGAATTCGTCTCCTCTGATCTGAAGTGATCAGAGGAGGTGAAAATATGAATTTCTATACTAAACCTACTCCTAAGCTACACTACAGTCATGCACAGCAGATCAGAGCTAACTACGCCTAAATTCTACTGCTAAATTACTCTAATTAATACTATAGTTAATCTAGAAAGCAATAAACCTAATCTAAATGGAGGAATGGGACCTTTGGATCCCCATCTGGTGGATGGAAAGGAAGAACGGTGAGAGGAAGTGTTCCAGCGGAGGGAAAACTCACTAATGGAGTTTTGGGTCACTCTCAGGTGCTACGAAGTCCTTAGCGGCGAGGAGAGTCGGGGAAGAAGTGGAATTTCACTGCCTGTGGTCGTGAAAATGGTGAAACATGGGGAGAATAGCTGGAGGGGAAGAATGATCGACTCAAGAGGTGTAGAAGGGAGCAATCTCCCCCGTGCGAGGCTGCGGAGGTGCTTAAGTACAGTAGATAGTGAATCAGAACACCAAGGTGGTGTGATTAGGCTCCTAGGGCATGGGTGACGTGGATTTGAGGAGAGGAGCGCACGCGATTTCAAATCAAAAAGTGGTCATTGGATGGGATCTGGGTAAGGTGGTGATCGCACGCACAGAGTTACGATAAGCTTCTAATCAACATGAGCCACAGATCAAGCAGGGTGTAGAGAATCAACAGCTAGGATCTTATGAGTTCTTGCATGCTACAATGTGTGCAGAGCTATGGGTGGCGCCAAGTTCTTTTGAAGAAATTGCAGGGAAGACCCTTCAGCAAAGGGGTAGAGAAATTGTACTGCAGCCCATAAGTGGTAAAATGATATAATAGAACAGTCCTTTTAGGGTTGTAAATAGGTCCCTACGGTCTTCCAGTAGGTCCTTGGTTAGTTTTCTATGAATGAAATGTATTGGATGGAGGACCTAAATGTAAATCTATAATTGCAAGGCCCTAAAGATGTCCAAATGCAATAAAGTTTTTATAGAAGTTTAATTGAACAATTGGGAAGTTCCTTACACCTTTGATTTGAACTTTTAAACTCATTTGTGTGTTCAATTTGCACTTGGACCACCATTTAACCTTATTTAAAAGAATATCTCATTTAATGACCTAATTATGTATTTTTAACACAAACTTGATGTTTTAGGTTTTTTTCTCTATTTCTCACACATAACCCTTTTTATGTGTTAATTTGATAGTGTTTAACCTAGTTTCTAGCTTAACTTAGGAGATTTAGCTATGATGAGTCGCAACTCATCACTCACCGGAGCCACAGTCGGAGGTGGCTGGAGTTGAGAGGGAAGAGAGATCTTTGGCCTAAATCGGGCTAAAGAGCATGTGCAAGAGGGACCTTTATAGAGCTCAATTCTGAGCTTAAAATCAGGAAAGGAAGCTGATTGAATCATGATTTGGAAATAAAGAATCCCATGAATTCCGTGGGTTCACAAGAGCTTTCAGCCACGATTCAATGTCAAGAATTGCATTCACATGAATCTCAATGTGTGAACTCCAATCCCACCAAATTTGGTGGGATTTAAAGGTGATTTGATGAGGATTTGTGATGGTCAAAGCACGCCTGTAGGTTGGTTGACCTATCAATGGCGGTAGGGGTATTTTTGTGAAGAAGATGAAAAAGTTAGGGATCCGTTTGAAAGGAATTTCGAAAGTTAGGGGTCTGTGTATAGGAAATAGAGGTTTTAGGGACTGAAGTGCAAACTAAGTCAAGATGGACTCTAATTGGATCCAAATTTTGGTACCAACCTACTTTGGACCCAAGAAATCTGATGGTGAAGTTAGATTTCAGTTTTGACTACGTTTATTTGAGCAATTTACACATAAGCCTAAATTAGGGTAGAATTTCGTCTGAGACTCTGTTCTAGGTCAAAATGGGTTCAGATGGTCAAACCAAGGTTACCAAACCACTTAAAATATTTTTATATGAATTTTATGAGATTTAGATGAATTTTATCCTGACTAGAACCTCTTAATTTAAGTAGATCTAAAATTTGGGTTTTGTGTATTGTTTTGGTTTTCGGATGCATGAAACCCTATTTCTGTCTATGTGGACCCACTCTTTAGAGTTTAATGTTCATTTGACCTTCAATTAACCCCTGAAAAATCTCGTGGTTACTTTGCATTTGTGATGTGATGTTAAAACTATAGATTTAACCCTATTTTAATGTTTTCTTCTCAGAATGGATCTGAGTGGAATTACGGCTCTCAGGCGATCATGTATGAGCATTTGTGACTTGATTTTCACTAATTTAAGTTAGTTATAGCTAATGATGGTGTTACCATCATACCCTCATGCCTAACTTTTACTAGTCCGTAGCAAAATCTCATGGATAGAACTAGATCTCTAGACCATGCTTTGATGTTTAGATGCCTGATTAGTGCCTCTCTAGAAATTAGATCAGAATGCCAACAATATGCCTAGAGGTACTCAAGTACCAGTCAAGATCAGACTTGACCAGCTTCAACCTAGGTCTGCTGCGAAGGTTTCTAAGGCCCGCAAAAATTACCCAGAGGTTCAATTGTTAGGTTTGATGATCTATTTTTTTAATATTTAACCTTGCTTAGTAGCTTTTAGGGTTCAATTGTTAGGTTCGTTCAATAAGAGTTCAGTGAGGTACACCATATTTTGAAAGCATAGGTGAAGATATATTCCTTTACAATTGACAAATAATGTGGAGTGTCTAGTTAAGTCCTAACAATTTAATCCTAAGGGGTAGCTACTTGATGTATCAATTTTATATAGAGTGGTGTGGCCCAAATAGTTCAGCCAATTGGCCTTTAACACTACTTAATTAAGGTACATAGACTGATTAACATATTCAAATTTTCTACTCACTTATTTGTGTATTAAGTTAGAGTGTACCGGGTCCACGGGTTAGATCTCGATTAAGTGGTAGAATCGAGATAATAGTGCACCTTAGCTTGAGAAATGTGGGTATAAATGTCTATATATTTAATTATGTCCCACAGTCAGAGATGAACTTTTCTTTTTTAAATATACATGGGGGGTGAGGCGAATGAAGGTGACAAACAAAAAGAATCTAACCTAGGGTTGATGTAGACACCTAAGTTTTTTAGATTTGAGTTATGGGTGTGGTGAAATGAAATCTAGGGTGTGGGGGTGGGGGATAAACTTAGAAATCCTATACCTGCACTTTGTTCCAATCTTATTACTTTGACCTACCTTGAAAGAGTACCTACAATCACAATAAGAATGGAGACAATTGAGGTAAAAGATAAGTAAGGAGAAAAATACGGGAGATAAAAAGACCGTTGCCTTCCTGGCAATGAAGCCAAAATAATGAACGAGATTCTATGCGAGAAAAATCAGAGTTTAGAAAACCTGGTCGTCACAGTTGCGAAAATCCACTTATCAAATAATTTTACCGAAACTCAAGTGAGTCCTAGGTTGAACACAGGGAGGTGAACATTTGATTTATGAAATCCGTGTTTGCTTTATTTGTTTTTGGAGATTTTATACTTTTTTTTTACATATTTATAACAGGAAATCAGATCAAAATATTATCTAGTTAATGCTACTCTACTCACACAATAAAAGATAGAGAGAGAACAACTATTTTATCAAACTAAGTCAATGTTCATTACACTAATTACAGAAGAAAAAAACTACACTAAAAAGCAGTAAAAGGAGAGAGGAGAGAGACGTTATCCTCCTCGACCGCTACTTAGAGGACGAGATGCTTGGACGATGCTCGGAAGAAGGAGGATAGAGGTGGAGGAAGAACGAAGCTTGGATGAAGTGGGTGGGGACAAGGCATGGCGATGCCGTAGCAGGATGTGCTTCCCGTAAGGGTGGTGAGAGGATGGCTGGTGGGTACTCCACAAACGGTGGTTGAAAAGGTAGAAAAATTATTTTAATTACTCTAGCGAAGCATCCCGGGGTTTGGGACTCACTCAAGAAGGATTTTTGAGCTCTAGAGTGGGAGAGAAAGAAGTAGAAGGGATGATGAGGAAGGGGGGTCTGTGGCCCTTTATATAGTGGTCAAATGGGAGCAAAATGGGCATTTGAGGCCCTCCAACTATGCCACATAGCCAAGAGGAACGACAACCATTGATCCTTGATCTTACAACTCAAATCACACCTCAATCGCATGCGCAACGCGCCTTCAACATGCTTGCGCCATGTGACTCAATGCCATGCGTCGATCGCTGATGTGACGGCTCAGAACGAGTCTTAAACACACGCTATGTGTGCTAAGGAGTTGTGGACATCGCGATGAGGAGATTCTGAGGGTCGTCCGATCTTGATCGAATGATCAAGATCGATCGTGATCATGTGCTCAGCGTAAGCTAAGTTGCTAGAGAACACGTGTGACCGCACGTCATTGCACACATGTGAAATGTTGATCATCCGAGCGATCACATAGCTACGTTTGTCGCCGCTCAATCGCCATTGAGCGGTCCAATTTCAATCGCACCTTTCCTCAGTGGATTAAATTCGCTCGCCACAGCTCGAACTCGTGTCTCTCACTTTTTGTTGAGCACGTTACTGTTGTGCTACACCTGCGGTTGTGTCGTAGGGATGAAATGGTGGTTGAGTGCTCACAGCCCTTGGATGAAGATCCAACGGCTGAGATTGAAGGCTGATTTTATAAGATGAGAGGGGGTAGGCAGCGTGGGTGTCTAGGATGGAACCACGTGGCGCCATCCTAGCCGTCCATCTTCTTCGCTTTGTATCGGGTGTTACAGATCTCCGATCGAGATGATTCTTGCATTGTTGGACTGCGATCCTTGCTCTAAGTCCATCCGTATGGTTGAATTCATCATCCAAGGCTCTAATTTATGCCGCCCTATTCCCTAGACACTAAAATAGGGAAATTAATATATAAATTATATAATCTACTCTAAATGCACGATGCTGCTATTTTGCAATATTTGCAGTGCTATGTACATCTTACTAACTCAAGAACATGCATAAATAGGCATTTTTCTATAAATAAATGTGTTCACATCACATCCTAATACCTATCTTTTGATAGTCTCTGGCAAAACTGAAATGCAAAAAACCTACATAAAACACAAAAAGCGAGACCGTCGATTTTGTTTTATTTTCATGAAAGCAAACTATTCTTGCAACACCTTATTTTTATGAAATTGTTAGAGAATTAAGCTAACTTTGGATCAAAGACCTTAATAAGATTTATCACCAACAAGGGAGAATTATAAACAAATCCTTAACGACAAAGACTCAATAGTTCTCGAGTACCAACTCAAATTTAGACCACCCAAATCGAATCACAAACCCTAATAGCCATCAGACTCGAGTCGCTAAGGTAACTTTCTTCGACTCTATCAACCCACCTAAGACTTGAAGCGAATGCGAGACTCAAGCATCTTGTGTGTGAAACATTTAACTCGCCATAAGGGACAACAAAATTGACTCCTAGTATTTGATAAAACTTAGAATATTTATAGGTTCTCTCTTGGACAATTCTATCTTCGATTAAGCCATACTAGGGTTTGATAGCTTTCTCTTCATCACTTTTCTACCCTAAGGTCAATACTCTAGGTGTATATCTCCTCGGCGGGCTTCGTAGTATCTCCGTATTTTTTTCAGATACATAGGTGAACACCAATTTGTAGGAAGGTGTTTTTATTGTGGTGGAAAAAAAAGGCTAGCATCTATATGTAGTGTCATGCTTTATTTATTTGATGGAAGAATTTACACCCATTTGTAATGATGTACATTTTTTTTGGTAGGGTAAATGGGATAAGGCCAAAATATTTTTTTTCCTTCTCATTTTCCATTTTGTCAAATTTTTTATTTTCTCCAAATCTTTTTTCTAGGTGAGTAGCTCTTCTTCATCCATTCTAAATGCGTCTCCTACAAACAAGAATAGTCTTAAGAACTAGAGACCTGGCAAAAGTCTTCTAGATCTTTTACCCTAAGACTAAATTTTATTGACTACTAAGAACTCAATAAGGTCGTCCTACAAACGAGTCAGTGTAAAGTGTAGTTTAAGATGCTTAAGACTTAAGGATAGTTCAAATCACAAGGTGGGGAGATAAGTTGTTTACTTATTACCCTTTTAAGTCAATACTTTTAGCTTTTATGGATCCCTTCAAAGAGTTACGAAACAAACCTAAATTTAGGTAAATATTCGAGATAATTAAGACTATTAAGACCTGAAGAGTCTAGGTGGAAAGACTTTGTTTTACATTTCATAAATTCGGTGAATCCTCAAAATTGAGAATAACTGATCATTTCTAGCTTAAATTCTCTTTTTTTTCTTTTTTAATTAAAGAGAAAGTAAATAAAAATGTTTATGGAGTTGAAAAAATAATTCAGAAATAACTATATCCACCCTCCCATGCCTAGCTAATGCTATGTCCTCATTGTATAAAAATAAAAGCATGAAATAAAGTGAAGTAGATAAGATATCACCTGAATTTTTGTGACAGATCTGGTTAGTTTCGAAAATAGCCTATACAAGTGCTAAGTTTAATACCTTCAGTTAGGCATGATATACCATCACAAACACTTGGCAACATTGCTGTTGCGGCATTGCTAGCGGACACCGAAGAGTCGTCACGAGCACTGCAAGCACCTCTAGCAAGTACCGCTGTTAAGCACTACCGTAATGAGCACCATCAACATGAGCACCGCCACCACCATAGCAAGCACTAGCGAGTACCACCACCTCCATAGCAAGCACTACCAGCAAGCACCGCCACCAATGAGCACCACAACCACCGTAGTAAGTGCCACCACCATGAGCATCGCTATCACCACAACAAGTGCCACCACCGCAAGCACTGTTGGCACCATAGTGACTACCACCACCACCATTGCATAATTAAGCCAAGAGCATGAATGAGTCCTAACAGCAAAATCCCTTCAAACAGAGGAGCCTGACGAGTAGTCATGACATAGAAGGGAGGTGGAGTGGGGATGAAGAAATTGATTAAGAGGAGAGGAGGGAGGGGGGGTCCTCAATCAGCATGTGGCAACCTACAAGGAGCTCGACGACAACACACCAAAGAGGGAGACCTAGGGTTTGAGGAGAGTTGGGGAGAGCAAAGGCGAAAGAGGGTGTTGATCTTTGCATGTACAACTTTCATAAATGAGTTAATTGTATTTAGGATATGAATCATCTTCTTGAGGTGACCTTCTTAATCCACAGATGCAAATTTCTATTGCCGTGTTTGTTCATGGGAATAAGTAAGTTTATTGTTGAAGTGGCGCTGCTTATTTTGAAATTACGAAATTATACAATAAACCTCTCAACTTTTAAATGAATTTATTACACGTAACATTTCAAATAAATTTATTTCATGTTTTGTTCTTTGAAATGATACAAAGAAGTTTATCCTCCGATACAACACAAAATATAATCATCTAACTAAAATTACCTCGAACCAACTGCATTTTCTTCTCTTCGGCAGGTAACGAATTACGTTTCCAAATTTATGAATTACATGACATTATCACTAGCCAAACAGAAGAAGTACCTTACTCCACAGCAAGTCTTTATGACTCATGTAATTCCTGTCCTGCTTATGTGTTTTAGTTTATTGCGGAGAATCTGATCTTATGAATCGAAATCTTGTAAAGAACGTTATATTTTATGTATAAACTGTTCTAGTAGAGCATATACTGTATCGTGATTTTATTATTATTACTTCCTTATTTAAGATCAATGGTTAGCAACAATTTCCTTCTAATTTTTTCGGCAAAGCATGGAAAATTAAGATCTAATCTTTACTTGTGTATAGCTAGCTTTTTGCTTCGTTAGGTTGAGGGATAAGAGTTACATCATCATAAAAGTATTACAGGGATAAAAGAAAATAGATATTTAATTTGAATATAAGAATAAGTTGATAAAATAAAATAATTGATATTATATTGTGATATTAATAGATAATTTTTTAATATTATTATATAAATATAAGTGAATTGATGTGGTATAATAAATCTATTCTCATATATATATATATATATATATATATATATATATATATATATATATATATATGATGCAGTAAATTATTTTATTAATTTTTTAATATCTTTTTATAATATTTTAATAAGAAATAAACCTTAAATTATCCTCCGATCACACAAACGAAGCCTTCCTGCCTTTGATTACACCAAGGCTTACATCCTTTTGACTTGCTTTCTGATCGTCTCCTTGGCATTATTGTATCAACGAGATTTTGACTTGCTAAAGCCAGATCCTAATCCCTGCTTCAGATGCGAGGCAGCATCAAACTCCCAACATACCTCCAACCACCAATAACGTAGCAGGAGACCCCACCACCCCGCTTGCTGACAGCGTGGGGCCCAAACCAGTTGCACTAGATCACAATCGCCGGGGCGGGTCCCACCTTCTACCCCCACACCATCTGCTCCCCTGACCTTGACTGTACGGCCTGGTCAACCCCCACCCTCGCCGTCTGCCACGTCACGCGTACATCCGACGTGGCTGGCCCTCCTTACCTGTAGTCCACCACCCCCACTAGCCAGCAGAGAATTTATCCATCCATCTCATTGTGATATCGAGAGAGAGGAAACAGAAGGAGAGGGCACGTCGATATCCGAGTCCACGTCGTGCCATTCTTTTGCATGGGTGCACCCTATTACACGGGTAATAAGTTGCACCCTCTCTCTCTCTCTCTCCTCCCCCCACGTTATATATAGATGCACCCAGATATAAATGATTATTACAGATATGCCCCTCGAATAATCCTTGCATGCATATGGGTTACTAAATAAGAATCAGGTACGTATGGTATTGTACGTACTCTGACCCTCCCGGTCAAACAGAGCATGCACATGGCAAGGGCTTTCATGGGCGTCCCAGTTCAAGCTTTCCACTTGCATGATTGGGATACTGTGCAGCATTAGATGAGAGGTCTCCCAGTGGAAGGAACGCAGGCACGACAAAACATTTCTCATACATATATAGCATATCTATGGCGGTGCGAGCACTAACGTCACTGGGAGGAAGAGAGGGCGGCGTACGTAGGATTAAACCAATGCAACCATTTTGCGGAGGGAGCAGTGGAGTGGGAGATAGGCACACATGAGCGGAGGGAGAGAGAGAGAGAGAGAGGAGAGCCAAGGGTGAAGTCAAGTAAAATGTAGCCTGCTCGTCTAGGTCTATCCTATATATGTATAATCTGCGAAGAAAAAGAAAGAAAATAATTACCGGCTTCCTCCTGCACGCATCAGCAATGGTTAGTTAGCTGGTGAAATTTATTGCTAACAGCCTTTTCGATCGTATCAATGGATGGAAATCTATTCTATATATCAAAATAAGAATCTACTTTTCTCCGATCTTTCCAACATTTTTGTCCATCCAAATTACCACTCCTAATTTTCTGCCATTACGCTCTTTTGCCATGTGTTAACATCTTCCTCTCCTTTCACTTTTTTTCAACTCTATCCCACCCATCTCCTATTTTTTTCTTTGATTTTAGCTATGCTTTGTTAATTT
Source organism: Thalassia testudinum (assembly GCA_037157565.1). Lineage (NCBI taxonomy): Eukaryota > Viridiplantae > Streptophyta > Magnoliopsida > Alismatales > Hydrocharitaceae > Thalassia > Thalassia testudinum. The sequence goes on from JAZHRO010000036.1 coordinate 145,241,723, forward strand.
TATGTGATTTTTACTTCTTATAATTAGAATAACCAAAAAATTTTCTTTGTCTATTTTTGGTCATTAAAAAAAGTTGCCATTTTTTTTCCATTCAAAAAGCAACTCTCCAATTGCTCTTCATCATCCATCAACAACAATAACATGATAGCCAATAAGATCAAAATGTTAATCTTAATAATTATAATCTTAATCATGTTGTTTAAAAAGATATCGTTCCTACGTTGGATTGATTTGATAAGTTAAAGTTTATCATCATACTCCTACAAACATATGTCACATGGTTGAATTACTTTCCAAAGTTACCATCCACATTCATATCTTTACATGGTTGTTACAAAAATTATTATTCCTACTTTGGATTTAGATATTTTTGCATGCTCTTTAATTTACTTTTATAATTGTATAAGTTAAAGTTTATGTTCACCTTTTATAAACATGTGTTGCATGGTGAAATTAATTGTAACATTATTGATTCCAAATATCAAATTCTAAAAGGAATAGTATTTTCTAAATGGGAAGATTGATTAATGCATATCTTTGTAGTACAAATATAAATTAAAATGAAATTTTATGCAAAAGTTCATATACTTCTTCTTAAATTAAATTATATTGATAATATTTAAACATGAACAAATATATTTGAGTTTTATAATTAAATCTAATCAATAATATTTTAATTTCGAAACAAATATCATCAAAAAATTTTTAAATATTTCAATTCAAAACTAAATATCATAATTTTTAAATATCTCCAGTGTAATATCGTAAATATTATTGATAATATCTATTTTTTAAGAGGTACATAAACTTTTACATAAATTATTATATTTTCAAAGCACGATCCTTATTTGTATCAATGTCTTGGTAAAAGAATTGGTAGATTATCCTTTTTTCCCATGCAAAGGATGTTAACTACCATTCATGACATGTAGTTTCTATTATCTCTAATGTTACATTCAACATTATACTTTTGTAGAGTATATATATATATATATATATATATGTGTGTGTGCGTGCATGCGCGTGCACGCACGCGTGGGATGGATCGAGAGAGTATAGTGCCTATAAATTTACAATTAAACATATTTTATTGGTCATCAGATAACAATCAGATGATGTATGGTAATATCATTGATGGAGGTAAAAAGTGGTTTCATAATGTATTCGAGATTGCCGGTTAGAGATATTCTTTTAAATTAAAAATTAGTGTAATTAATATAATGCCTAAAAAGTGTAATGTAAAATAAGCTATTCATAATCGTGATTACTAAATACAGGTTGGATGAATTAAAGTAGTATGTGTGCTTAAAATGGTATGTTAATTAATACAAAATTAAGTTCTCCAATTTAAAATATACAAAAGTGCTTTATAAAAAATGAGGTATTAACAAAATAATGGAGATGATGTAACAACTAACAATGCAGGCTGTAACAAATATAGATATACAATGTAACATGAGGTTATGTTGTAACAATAATGCAATACTATTATAACTAGCCAACGTTTTACTAAGTGTTGTAATATAATAAATTAAAGATACATGTGCCTGACATACATTAGCACGACATGTTACCGAGTGTTACATTGTAATATATATCGAATGTTGTAATACAACAGATATTTTAATACAACAAATAAAATAAACACATAAACATACGTGGGCATGACAATGGTCCTGTTAAAAAATTGTGTTACAATTACAACGTAAGTAGGCACGGCATCTTATCTTATTTTAATTAATGAATATAATACATTAAACACATCTTGGTTGACTTTGCATATTACAAATAAATTCGCAAGTAGGTATCTTTCCCTAAGATCCACTACATTTAAAAATGTTGGGTACACACTGTTGATTACCATTGTAACTAGCTAACGTGTTACTGATTGTTGCAATACAACAAATTAAAGATCCTTGTGATTGACATACGTGCGCACAATAACTTCTTATTGAATGTTATGTTGTAATATGTATACCAAATGTTGTAATACAATAGATATTTTAATATAACAAATAAAATATACACATAAACATACATGGATATGACAATACTCTCTCCAAAAAATTGTGTTACAATTACAACGTAAGTGTACTTGGTATCTTATCTAATTTTAATTAATGAATGTAACACATTAAACACATCTTGTTTGACTTTGCGTATTATAAATAAATTTGTAAGTGGGCATCTTTTCCTAAGATCCACTCCATTTAAAAATGTTGTGTACACACTGTTGATCTGTTGTAATATAAGTACATACATGAGCAGTCATCTCTTCATAATTATAGCTATGTTCAAATTGTATGTGTAATCTCGATGTAATACAAAATATAGATATTATACAATCATAAATACAAAAAATCCAAAGTTTTTGTTGTTTCCTGGATTTGTTCGACGTCTGGCTTCGAAGTCAACTTCGTGTTGAGTTACCATCATGGCTCCTACTTGATTGCTTAGATTCTCCGTGACGGTTATGGTACGTTGAAAGCCACGGCTTCTTGTAGGACCCACTCCCCCTCTCCTAAGCATGGTATCATTGAAGCTATCATTCATTTCCTACGTTCTGGGCATGGCGTCATGGATAATATTTGCCTCGAAATGGATTCTACTCTTCTTTAGTATTGGTGGAACGAGAAAATCCCGGTTGCTTGGCGCATTCGGCCTTCGTTGAGGGAGGCTAAAAATCTTTGTCCTCAAGGCACAAAGCTTACATACATCCACTCTACGGCCAACCACTTGGTGCGTTCGATTGCCTCGCTTCTATGGATTCCTAGCAACTTTTCAACTCGGAATGGGCTCTCCCCACTTCGTGTCGTGGGATGCTTAGATTAGATAAGATCCAATTTCCTTATATTGTTGGCTTGGTTGTGTCACCTTGAGTTCTGTTTTGCATTTTTATACTAAGCCATGAGTCGTGGTCCTTTTTTTTTTATGGAACATGTTTTGGTCTAGTCCCCCTGTTCCCCTTCTTTTTGGCCTCCAGGGAGTGGGGGATGAATAAGATTGACTCCCGTATTTTGAAAAAATAAAAAATAAAAAATTTGGATGCTACTGATTTCAAAGGGTTGTATTACAGAACTTGTAATTTATATATTACAGGTACATTCGTGAGTAAGGATCTTTCCCTAAGTACTCCATTCAAACGATTGTGTTACAAAATTATTGATCTGGCATATTACAAATATAAACATGAGTTCTTATCTCTTCGTGTGAAAAAATGTATTTAAAATAATGTATTACAAAGCTTCTGAATAGAAATATTATAAAATCATACACCAATATGTACCTCTATGAGATACTAATGTATTATAAGAAATTGAAAGCATAGTAAGAAGACATAATTTTTGAAGGATTCAAAATAACATATCGAAAAAATATAATAGCATATTAACATTGTTGTATTTGAATTCACGTAATACAACTACATGAATGTCAACGCCAATATTTATACTTATAATATTTCATTGAATAAGAGGATAAGCCTTTCAAAAGGTGAATTCATACAAAACCAATAGAAATCACAGAAGTAATGAAGAATATGAGTATCAAATGATAGAAATGAAAGATAATGAAGATAAAAAAATCAAAATAAACAAAATAAGCAACAAATTAATGTAACAGATTTTGCATAAGTTAAGAGGTAATTATTTACTTTTTGTGTTTAACATACCAAATATGTACAATGATTTTTTAAAATTTTATAAATCACTTCTGTCATACGAGAATAGTTTTTGCAAGGCTATACTCGATCGAACATACAAGAAGATAGACTTTTTATAAAAACAAAAGATACTCAAATGATCTAAACTAAACACGTAATGGATGTTGTTCGATCAAGTACACGTCCAAATCCAATACATCTTTTTCATTTTGACGATGGTATTGAAAATCACACTTTCAATGTCAGTGGGCTCCTTGATTTACGGAAATAATAAATTATAATCTATTTAATATAATTATTATGTAATTTTCAAAATTAGTGGCATGATTGTGTTTGTTATTTTTTTTTTTTTTTTTTTACTCACCCTTTCCTTGCCAAGTGAAACAGAAACAATATTCATCGTATCCATCTGTTCAACGTGGTAACCTTTTCTTCGCTGAAGCAGCATCTCTAAACATTTCGATGTTGCGTTTGAGTTGTGCACTCGATCTACACACATAAGTATTTTTCTTACTCGTGAACGTGAATTATTACATACATTTAGATCGATACTATTATTCTAGTCGATCTTTACCCATCATTTGGTTATGTTTACATTGATTTTAGTCCTATTTTCAAGAGTTATGGATTGTACGGATTTACACCAGAAGATGGACGGTTCCTTTATCATTGAAGATTTTATTCAAGATATTCACCTATGAATTTTATTTTTGAAGTTATCAAATACAAGTTGGCTGATAATTATATAGTGTATATATTTTGATTGTTATTTTAATTTTTTGTAAGTAAGTAGGAGAGTCATGCCTTTAGTTTTCTTAGAAATCACAGTTAGGGAGGATGTGCATTACATTCCATGAAATTTAGTAAATACAACGAGGTTGATTACTTACTGTCACGATAAGAAGATAATCATATTATCAATAGTCTAATACAATAAATTTAAATTTTTATCCTCAATAAATTTAAATCTTCTGGATTACTACTATCCTCAAGAGTAATCCTTTATCTTCTAAAAAAAAAAAAATCTAAACCACTATCTAAATTGTCACATGACTATGTCAAAGAATATCGTATTACGTACGTTATAATATAATAATATCAAGAGTAAACAATCTTTAAAGTTGGAATACAAACGTGCCTATAAGCAAGTTGTACTGTAAGAATTATAATACAATAATAGTATTACACTAAGCATGGTAGATTAGAGAAGTATCACATATGCATACGTAACACATCCACCACATCATATATATGCAACAAGATTGCTGTGGAAATTGTACTACACCTTTCAAGTTAATTGCAATACAATATATGTTTCGATGGTTAAAGCTCTATTATACCTTTGAAGTCACTCGCAATGCAACGTATGCTTACCCTGTCAAAGATGTATTACATCTTGCAAGGTATATATATATATATATATATATATATATATATATATATATATATATCTCAAGAGTACAGTACTTACAAATATCTAAATGAATACTTATTTGTAATTATCAAATCTTTAGCTACTCTTGATGAAATCACTACTATAATTGTATAATGATTTTACCCATCACTAAATAAAATAACAACTTTTTTAGAAAATTTTATTTTACATTATATATGGATATTTTATTTTTGGAAGATTATATTAATTTCCATACGAAATCTTCTTATAGTTTGTTATTGTATAGTATGCTTTACATGAGTTTTATGGTATTTATTATTTCATCTTTCATATAACACTATGAGTTATATATATAAATCAATCAATTTATGTACAAAGTATCTTTTGTATTACAAGCATCATATGATTTTTGATTATATCATTTAAAACAAACATTTATGATTTTGTTGTATTACAACATATAAATTGATGTGTATAATTTAATATACTTGTTACAACATAGTTACTATTTTGTTACAAATTATGTTCCAATTGTTACAAGTGTAATGATTATTTCTCACAAATATTTTTATTAGACATTACAACGCATGTACTTGCTATTACAATGTAAATTTATTTCTAACACATATGATACATTATTTTTAATGAATGAATGACAAGATTCGTTAGATGTTTATAAATCGATATTCCCAGTGTATTACATCTTTATGTCCTAGTATAACTTTTGAAATACATTATGTCTTTTAATACGTCGATATGGTTGTATTACAAGATTTTAGTACAATGCATAATACATTAGTTGTCATTAATATTATCCGATTATCCTTTAGTGCTGTATATTATATGTCATGTTTTGTATTACAAATTCATGTTTATTATTTATTTGTCTTAATCATTAATGTTTATAATTTAATATATTTGTTACAGCATGACTACTATTTCATTACAAATCTTGTTTTAGCTATTACAACCGCAATGCTTATTCATTACAAATATTCTTATCTGACATTACAATGCACATACTTTGCCCTTACAATATAAATTTGTTTTTAACATGTATGATCCATTATTTTTTACGAACAAAACTAATGACGAGATTCATAGGATGATTCTTTGTTACTTGCATTATATACCATCTAATTATTGCAATCATGAGTTTTTCTATATTTGAATCCTGTATTACGAACACGTATTCATTTTGGTAATTATTTTAGTATCTATTTATAGTATATCTGATTCTATTAGATTTGACTGCATCATTCTTTTTAGGAACTATTTTATTTCATACAACATACAAGTCTTTTTTTTTTTTTTTCTGGAAACATCCATTATTTTCGCTAGAATGCAAAATCACATCTGTTGCATTTGGTGGTTTTACTTTGATGCATCGGATTTCAATCTAATAGTCACCATCTAGTGCTTATATCTATATTTTTAGATAGAGTGCTCTCTAGATAGGTGTCACGACCCGGTCCCAAATCCCTACAGGATTTGAGACTGGCTCACTTTGATATATCCCAAGATCTAGTCGTCCAACAAGAAATAACCAAGTAATATTTAACAAACCACAATCACACAAGTACAGTAACTAAGCAAAAGAAAATTTCAACAGGTGGAAAGAGAACAAAGATATTACAGCCATCACATCAAAGAGTACATGTAACAGAATACAAACTATAAAACTTACTAGCAGGCAGTAGAACTAAAACTAGGCTCGACTAGGCCCAGCGTCCTCAGCAGCCGGTGGCTTGGGCTGCTCAAATCCTTGACCTGTACAGAATATATTTGACTGGAGTCAGCTACAGCTGAGTAGAGTGGCGACTAAGAAGTAGCATGCATTAACATAAAGTTTTCCATTTTCTAATTATATTATACTGGTGGGTGCGTAGAGATCTCTAATTAGGATTTGTTAATTAATCTTTTAGTTCCCTATAGGAACAATTTTTGCTTGCAGCTTCCTGTGATATAGGATGCCCACGTGGCACTCTCCTGGCCGGGGGAGTCCCACCGTGGTAGCCCTATACCCGGTCTACTACCCCGAGGTCACGGTCGTGATGTAGCGGTGATTTCGGCACACGTGATAAGCGCGCGGGTAGCTACCCCGCACTGGCACGTGGTCAGTCGTTTCCGCTAGCGGGTACGCCTCAACGTACAGTGCGGAACAGTGTAAGGCCTTGCCCTCTCAGAACAGAATAGAGATCTTGCCCATCAAGGGTCTTGTCCTTCCTCAGTCCGCGTACCCTCGTTCGACTACCCCGATTTGTCCAACGGGCTGACGAGAGTTGGTGTAGGGTGGCCATACCTAGCCCCGGGCCCCTTGGGGCGGATAGCTCCCCCCTATACTAAGTAGCTCACCTCAGTACCATGTACACGAGGGCCAGTAAGAGTCGTCGTAGAGTGGCCAAACCTACCCTGGGTCCCAACCCAAGGGTGGCAAGCTCTCCTCTACACTATAAGGGATAGTTGCTCTCTTCGGTACTACGTATACGAAAGTCAGCTTACCTCCCTTAACAGCTGCCCATAGGCAGCAATTTTCCAAGAACCATCTGGTTCTTCGAGGTACGGTATTCATGTTTACATTCCCCGTGGGGTTGGTACAGGAATTTCTTTATCACATCCGGGTTGGAATGTTCGGGATAACAGTTGAATTTCCATTTTATTACAGTAGGGGTCTATTTAGCTAAAAATAGGCAGCTCTCGATTACTCAATTATTCACATGCAGTAAGGGTCCATTTTAGCTAAAAACAGGCAGCTCTTGATTACACAGTCATTCACATACAGTTTCTTATAACCCTAGTGTTCATGCTAAGACCTAGGGTTCAAGAATTTATATGCTTATTCTTTCCTAGGGTTCATCTCAAGCCCTAGGATTCTTACTCGCATGTATTAAATTAGAGATTAAGGTTGTAACCACTCTACCTGGGTAACCAGGTGGAATGGAGGCTCGTACAGTGGCTCTCGACGTCTCCACAGGTCTCGTACTCTCGACGGACTGGAGACTTAAACACGAATTGATGGGCCAAAAGGTTCAGAAGGATGTAAACAAGGTATCATTATATAGAGAAGCTTGTATGGAAAACAGAGATGGTTCGTTTGCGTAAAAACGATAATAATAGGGCCTTACACGGCCCCAAAACACGCTATCAGATGGAAATCAGACATCTAGGAAAGGTCCCAGACGTCTTAAAACAGTTCTTCAGGGATACCTCTATTGTGTTCCGCTATCAGACGTCTGAAACTCAAATCCGACGTCCAAGGAGTTTGTCAAACGTCTGGGAGTGCTTCAGGACTTCTAAAATTGCCTCGGCTATGCTCCCTCCCTCTGATACATACGTACGCTGTCAGGACTTGTCAGAGAGGAAAAGTACGGAAAGTAGATCTCTACCAGACGTCTTGCCATACCTTCGGACGTCTGGTGAGACGTCTGGGTGTTTCTCTGGCCGTCTGATTCCACGGAAAAATGACTTCCGCGGAATCGCCCTGGCTCTCCTTGCCTGCAGGTGCTGCAGCAGAACGCTGCTGCAGCCTTCGCCCTCGCGCTTCCTCTCGCTCGGCCCTCCGCTCTTCACTCCGCTCTCACTCGCTCTCAGCTGCGGAATGGCAACGAAGGGGAGGGGGAAGAGGTATATAAAGGGAGAGGAGGTGAGGGGAGTGGAGAGGCGAGCATGGGCGAGGAGTGGCGTCGCGGTGAGGTGTGGTGAGGCACGGTGAGGCGCGGTGAGGGAGGGAGCATGGCTCTCGTACATGTGCGCTAAATGTATTTCCAAACGTCTAGTGGACATCCCAGACTCAGCCGTCCGGACAGACGTCTGCTGAACATCTCAGACGTCTTAAATGGCTAAAGAGTGGTGGGTCATTTCAATAGGCCTCATATATATATATATATTCACACTCCAATCCTTAAGTAATGTTTTGTTTTTGGAGGCTAATCACCATTTTTTGATGATCAACCTCTTTTATCCCATAAAAAAAGGGACGTGAGTAGAAAAATTTGTATTGCAACGTATTTTGCAATATGCAGTCAGAATTAATTGTTTGAAAATGAAAATCAACTGGTTGGAAATAAAAATACATCGGTTGAAAATTAAGTATATCAAAATATATCAATTGAAAATAATTTTTAATTAATTAAAAAATAAAATACATCGATTGAAATTAAAAATATATCGATATATCTTATCTTTCTATTGATAATATATGATTTCTCAGTTCAAACGTTATTTTTCACGTAGGAAAAGTATCTTTTCACTTAAAAAATATTTTTTCAACTATAAAAATAATTTCATTTGTAAACATCTAAAATACATCAATTAAACTCTCATTTTATAAATGTGTTATAATATACGTTTGTTTATTTTTTTTATTAAAAACAACTCAAATCTTTTAAGTCACGTTTGTATATGCAGTATGTCACGTGCATCAAACTGAAAAGTCTTTCTAGTCCTGTTTGAATGACAGGGTGAGTGAAATTGCATAACTTGGGATAAAATTATTATTATTTATTCATAGAATAATTTTAATCTATCAAAGTATCTTGATAAATTAATTCACCCTTTTTTTTTCTATATTTCTGTTTATTCCACCAATTTATTCTCTTATCAAACAGGTCACTACTGTGTGTCTCTCAGATTGCTCTGTGTATAAATTGATTTAGGTAAACTTCGTTCAGTATACATGAGACAACATTAAGAGGTACATTGATAATGACGTGAAAGACAATGCCTTTCTCTTATTGTTTCCTTGACAGATTACTACCCTCCTGCAGAAGTGCGCGGGTCACTTATTCCAGTAATAGTATAAAAGTGGCAGTGTCATTTCCGTAACAATAGGACGCCGGTCTGTGGCTAGTGGTTTTACTACCGATTTCTTTTCCGCGTTAATCCTGCACTCCATTCTCACGTGATTAACAGGGTAAGATGCGGAGTCTTTGGGGGAAAAAAAGGTAAAAAAAATAGAGGAGTCGGAGGATGATTAACGGAATGGGTCACATGTTTATTTTACAGGATAAATTTTATAAGTGATGAAATTGAGGAATAAATTTAAAATAAATTAATTTTATTATTTTGAAGAGAAATGAGTTAAATTATAAGAGAAATAAAAGTATTTGAGGAAATAGATAGGGTAGATATTTCATAAAAAGGAGGTTAAATTTATTTCATCTTTTCTCTTGAAATAAATTTATCTTAAATTTTAAAATTTTCTTATTAGATAACTTTATCTTGACATAAAATTTATCAAATATGAGATAAATCATTGTATCACACATAACAAATAAATTTTAATTGTATTTTAATTGGCAAGAGAGGCTGCACGTTGTTGAAGGTGATAACTTAATCAAGGAGAAATATTTATTGGACAAATATTTTCATAAAAAATCTCATAACCCTTCTTACCAAAGGTTTAAGAATCCAAATATGCAGGTGGACGGGAGCTTTTTTCCCCTGTGAGCATCGAGTGGAGGAGAAGCATTATGTATGATATTATGCGAGGGATTTTGTATGGCTAATTCCACCCTTAATTAATGTGGGGGGTAAATAAAATAAGAAATGTTTGTTAGATAAATGTTTTTACAAAAAAAATCTCATAACCCTTCCCTTCCTTAACCAAAACTCAAACCTTTAGTCCAATGGGAGCTTTTATCCTCGTGTGAGGGGTTTTAATGCCTTATGATATTGTGTGAGGGGTTTTATATGACTAATAGTGTCCTAAAATGATGATACATAATTAATTGATGGGTCGGATATGACAGGTAAGTGAGAACTAAATGTAAGTACTATAAATTTTTTGTCTTCTTTCGAGAAGAAGACCTTTCATTGCAACCTCAGAGCATACAAGAAGAAATTGGCCCTAACTAGAATTCGAAAACATTGGAGAGCATACAATGCCTAGCTAAATTATGAGTTAAGACAACATCAATTCTAGGCACCTTGATCAAAAATAAACTCTATGCATCTAAGAGGAGTGATTGACATTTCTTAAGAGCATACAAAGATTGCCAAGGAGGTTGTGAATGTTTCAAAATTAGTTGACAAGACAAGCAGATCACTAATGATGTGTCCCAAGACAACAACCAAGTGTAAGACAAGGAGCAAGCCTTGATGAATGGTCAGAACTTCAACTTCATTTGAGTCAGAGGCAAAAACAAATTCTACTTTCCTTGCAATGACCTTCATCTTATCATTGACCATAGTAGTAGTCATGCAGGATCGAGTATCATTAATAGTCACATCAATAATAATTTGTGTGAATTATCTGACTATGATTGGAGTGGGCATTTAAATGTAGTAAAGAAGATTGCAGAAAATCACTATAATAAGCATTGCAATGAATATGATCACCATTTTCTTTTCTTTTGGGTTGAATTAAAGTAGGTGAAATTTGAGTTTTAATGCGAGCTACTATGTACAACATCTAGCTTATATTGTTTCATAAAGTTACCACCTTAATGAATTCCTTGCATACTATAGCAGATGTCCCATCTAATGGATACTAATAAAATAGAGGAAATGGAATGTAAAGTCTTTTTTTTTTTTTAGAAAAATGGGAGTCAATTTTATTCATCCTTTACTCCTTAGAGGCAAACAAACCAGTAGAGGGACTAGGAAAAAACTTGTCGAATAGAAGAGAAAGAAAGCACAACCATGACTCATGACCTATTATAAAATAAGGCATTAAAACCAACAACCCAAGGAAGCTCAAACAAAAGGCCCTAAGAGGGCAACAAATGAACCTACAATGACCAACATAAGAAAATATAAGGCATCTTCATTTTATCTAAGCTTATCATCTGATAAATGCTATGCAAGAGTTAACTTTCATTATCAAAGATAGTTGTCACACCCCAAATACGCTAATCTGCGGCAATCGTCTGCAAACCTGTGATTTACCCAGGCTTGTGTCATATTTGTACATGTACATTCACACAAAAGTGCACGAAATATCCACATAATTGAATAAAAATGCAAAAACGTGATAAAGGAAACTAGTAATCATGACATTCACAACGGTGCAATATTTATCACATCACATCACACCATATCATGGCATTACAAAATCATACAAAGGAAACAATATACATAGCAATAGCATTTTCACTTCATCATACCACATTTTCCCATATACATTCAAACTTGCCTGAGTTTCTATATACATGCCTTGCTACCACTATACATATATACATAAAAAAGGGTACTAGATAAGCATAGCGAGCAACAGGATAAGAACTTAGCACACTCACTCATAGCTATCTATTATCCCAAAAAGAAAACGATCGTTGGTGTTGCATCGCCTTATGCCAACCTGCATGCTTCTAGGAGATTTATGATGTCGTGGATGACTCCTATAAGCTCCTGGAGACACATCTCGATCAACTCTTGTCTTCCCCAACCATTAAAAATGGACTTCGCCTTTTGTGGAATTGGGATGAGGATTCATGCTAACTAGAGCCTCTCTTGGAGTAAGTAGGTTTGCCTTTGTATAGCCTTGATGCGTAGCCAATGGGTAATCCTTTACACCAGCATTTCCTAAAATCAAAACATATGGTAGGTGTAACCCAAGTGGCTCAGTAGGGCAATATCTAGCTAAATACACATATATCTACATATATGTTATAGGCGTACCTAGGTTTACATTAACCATACGTAACCTATAGTCACATACATAGTTACTTCTATCTTCTTAACCATGTGATACGACTTGCCTTGGTTGTCATTGCATTGACCTATTGGTCAATCTGCAAATCAAGTTCACCTTATGGGGATTTGAGGTGGATTTGGGATGCACGTTCCTTCTTCGGAGTTTGAGGTTTGGGCTATCTTAGCCTTTGGTAGCATACATCCTTAGCCTCGGGTCTAGTAATTGCCCAAGATAACCATGGTTAGTCACATTCTGTACCCAGCATCGGGAGCGAATTCCTAATCCCTTGGTTACCCCCCGTGGGGTATCACGGGGCACACACATTTGTTAAGATCTGGACTATTCCTCAAGAGGTTGAGGAAGTTGTGAGGCTGATGTATTAATTAAGTCTAAGGCTTAGCAATTATTGTAATTTCCCTATAGGAGGGGGTGAGATTTGCGTGATACGAAAAATAAAGTGGAAATTATAATATCAATCACACAAAATTGCAATCACACAAGTGCACAATGATTTTTAGGTGGAAACCCAAACTTAGGTAAAAACCACCACCTAAGCCTCTCGACTTAGGATTTCCTGATCGATCGAGTCGATCAAATCCACTAACGAGTTACTTAAACGAGGGTGACTCAACCTCTTAAAACCACGCTACTTACACAAGGGTAGCATACCTCAGACCCCTCCTCTACACAACGAGTATTTTGTCTCGCGAGAGAGATGGGAATTCACAATGCGAATATTCAACTAAAGACAATAAACAAATATCCTATAGAGCCAAAAATTATGTAAATGAAACTAGCTACTATAGGAAAAGAAGACTTTCCTTTAATGGAAGTGCGTCGACGAGTGACGCGGGTACGTGATCCACGCAATGGCACGACAATGCTCTCGTATACGATGGAGGGAGAGCGTGTGCACAGCGAATGTGGTGCTCCCTAATGTGGGCTAAAGGATCTCGGAGAGCAACAACACTTTTAGATGATCTTCTTCTTCTCTAAGACACAATGTGAGTGGAAGTGGTAATTCTTAGTGTGTCTTGGTGTCTCTAAGTGTGTCTAACAAAGGAGGGCTCCTCCTCTATTTATAGATGTCTTAGGAAGGTTTTGGAAGGCCTTGGAAGGCTTCTATACCCGTTGGGAACAAATCCAAAGCAGATTAGGCCAAAATCAGGGTCATTAATGATTCTGACAGTGTTATCAGACATTTGGATCAAGAATCAGATGTCTGGAAATCTCTTGTAAGTCGTTTGGAAAGTAAATCAGACGTCTAATCCTAGACAGGTTTCTTTATTGACTTGGGTCAAACCTAAACATGGTTCTTGTGTAAGTCGGTCAGACAACTTGTCAGACATCTGGCACTAGGCTTGGATGTTTGGAAACCTATATAACTACGGAAATGGATTTCCCGAGAATAAATGGCTATATCTTTGATGAGAGGTGATTTTGGCTTTATCGAGGGCTAACGTCTATTTATCAAACGTCTAAGGTCCTCTATGGACGTCTGATAGAAGTTTAAAGGTAAATCTTCAATGATTATATTTCTGAGCCAACGTTCCACTAATTGGACATCTGGCAATGTGATCAGATGTCTTTTAAAATGTCTAGATTAAAGTCTAGACGTCTAAACATGGCAGACAGAGAGTGGTTTCCAGCCTAAGTGCTTTTGGATGTTTGATCAAACAGTCAGATGTCTTAAAAGTCAAGATCAGACGTCTGAAGTCCAGATTGGATGTCTGATCAGGCTATCTGATGCTTACTATTGGTTTTCTAAGTTCTCTACGAAATGTCTAAGTGTCATAAGGTTGTGTAAGTGTTTCTAGGACTACTGTTATATTACTTTGGGCTCTTTAACAAATACTCTTATAAAATAAAAGAGCAAATAACAAAAAATACAAAGTACAAGATAGAAAAGACATCTATCCTATTCTTCTGGTCTATCTTCAAGCTCTCGCTCCAAGCGTAGCTCCTCCTCCAACGAGCTCCTCCAATTCACCATGGATGCGAGCTCTTCACACTTCTTCAAACTTGTATCTATTTGCAAATAACCTGAAATCTTAGACTTCAAATGCAAATGTTAAATACAAGTATTTTTGTTATCATCAAAATTAACGATCGTGGTGGCCTTGCACCAGCAATCTCTCCCTTTTTGATGATGACAAAATCATAAGTAATAATATAAAAAGTTCTCCCCCGTTTTGACATTATCAAAAAGGTTTCATCAATTTTAATTCTCCTATACTCCCCCTCAAAATATGCTCTTCTAATTTTGGGTTAATTTCCTCTTTCTAACAAGAGTAACAATCTCCCCCTTTTTATAATAACAAGATAGCTATATAATTAACTCCCCCTAGCTAAAGGAAATATAGCTAACTTTTAAGTTCTCCTCCTTAATGATGGACAAATAACTTATCATATTTTAACTTCCCCTATCTAGATGTTATTTATCAAAAAAGGGTTTAGAGTGTACCTCACCTACCATGGCCAATAGAATGGCCCAAATGGAGGTTGATGCCAAATTGGATGGGACTCTCATTCGAAGTTTGGAGGTCCAGGCATCGGTGCCGGTCTTCAATCGAGCGGTTGACGTGTGGCGATTTGATCACTCGCCGGTCTTCTTGTCGATCTTCTTGTCTTTCTTTTTTGTCTACTCCTTGGTCCTCCCAATTCGAGTTGACCACCCTTGAGCTTGTAGGTCCAATCCTTCAAATTGTAATCTCCCTTGAAACCTACAAAACAAGAGTCTAATTGATCTTTCAGTATCCAAGTTAGCTTGGATCCAGATTTGTTAGTGGGTCTCCTTGATGGAGATCCTTTCTCAACCTTAGGACTAGAGAAATTATCTAATTTGTTGATCAAATTATTAGAATTTTCTCTAAGACATGCAAGTTCTTTTTCTATAGCATGCATCTTAATTTTCAAATCAGAAATTTTTATTTTCAAACTTGTATTCTCCTCAATCAATTTATTATTTTTATTGATTAGATTATTATTCTCTAACAACAAATTATCATTTTTAGGACTAGAGATACTTTCTAGATCCTTAAGTTGAATCTCTAACCTTTCATTTTCGAATTTTAGAAAGCTAAGATTCCTTTTCATGCTTTTGTTTTCTACTTTTAATGTCTTACTAAGCTCAAAAGGTTCATCAAAAGCATCTTGTAGTTTAGAGTTTACCTCATTGTCGTGTTGTCACTGTTGCTATCACTTGCCGTGGCCATGAATCCCATGCAAGTGACTTCGTCCTTCTTTTCGGGATCTTCCTCTTCTTCCTCCGAGCTTGAATCGTCCCACGTAGCTTGGAATGCTTTCTTGTACTTTTTTTCCTTCTCCTTCTTCTCTTTCTTGAGAAGAGGGCACTCGGGTCGAAGATACCCCTTATTGTTGCAATGATAGCAACGTCTTAGGCTTTCCTTCTCCTTTTCCTTCTTCTCCTTCTCCCTACAGAACTTAGAAAAAATTTTAAATAAAATTCTAAGATCTTCTTCATCGGAGCTTACCTCACTATCTGAAGTGACTTTGAATGCCAAACTCGTCCTTGGCTTTGGCTCAGGAGTGTCCTTCCTCATCTTCATCTCATAGGCCAAAAGGTTGCCTAAGAGGCCTTCCATGTTGAGCTCCTCAACTTCATTTGCCTCTTCGATTGCAATGACCTTCTACTCCCATTCTGGTCCAAGAGAACGAAGTAGCTTTCATTGAAGCTCCCCCTAATGGTTTTTCTAAAGCTTTCAGATTATTCACTGTGAGAGTGAACCTAATTTTTATCTCACTTAAGGTTTTGTTAGTCTTCATAGAAAAAGATTCAAATTCTTGACTAAGTAAATTAATTTTAGAAGACTTTACCTTAGAGGTACCCTCGTGAGTTACCTCAAGTGTATGCCAAATCTCGTATGCAATGGAGCATTGCGAGATTTGGATGAACTCCTCCGAGCTCAACGTGCAATAGAGAGTGTTCATAGTCTTTGCGTTGAGTGAGAGATCCCGAATTTGCTGCTGCGAGTAGCTTGCTTTGGGTCTCTCTGGGACTTCGTATAGGGTTTCGCATCGTCCCTATAAAGTAAAGTCAGTGACTTGAAGCCATATCCTCATCCTTAGCTTCCAATAGCCATAGTTGCTTTCGTTGAAGTAGGACGGTCGAATGGTAGATTGCCCCTCTGAGTGTCTCATGGCAAAAATGCTTCCCTCGATGATCTCTTGCCAGTGTGTTACGTCGATCTGCAAGACCTGCTTTGATACCAAATGTAATTTCCGTACGAGAGGGGGTGAGATTTGCGTGATACGAAAAATAAAATGAAAATTATAATATCAATCACACAAAATTTCAATCACACAAGTGCACAATGATTTTTAAGTGGAACCCAAACCCAGGTAAAATCCACCACCTAAGCCTCTCGACTTAGGATTTCTCAATCGGACGAGTCGATCAAATCCACTAACAAGTCACTCAAACGAGGGTGACTCAACCTCTTACAACTACACTACTTACACGAGGGTAGCGTACCTCAAACCCCCCCTCTTCATGAGGAGTATTTTGTCTCGTGAGGGAGATGAGAATTCACAAATATCCTCTAGAGCCACAAAGTATGTAAATGAAACTAGCTACTATAGGCAAAGAAGACTTCCCTTTGATGGAAGTGCATCGACAAGTGACGCGGATACGTGATCCATGCAACGGCACGACAATGCTCTCGTATACGATGGTGGGAGAGCGGGTGCACAGCAAATGTGGTGCTCTCTAATGTGGGCTAGAGGATCTCAGAGAGTAACAACACTTCTAGATGATGTTCTTCTTCTCTAAGACACAATGTGAGTGGAAGTGGTAATTCTTAGTGTGTCTTGGTGTCTCTAAGTGTGTCTAATAAAGGAGGGCTCCTCCTCTATTTATAGATGGCCTAGGAATGCTTTGGAAGGCTTCTATAGCCATTGGGAACAAACCCAAGGTAGATTAGTCTGGAATCAGGGTCATTAATGATTTTGACAGTGTTATCAGATGTTTGGGTCAAGAATCAGATGTTTGGAAATCACTTGTAAGACATCTGGAAAGTAAATTAGACGTCTAATCTTAGACGGGTTTTCTTACTGACTTGGTTCAGACCTAAACAGGGTTCTGGTGAAAGTCAGTCAGATGACAAGTCAGTCGTCTGGCACTAGGTCTGAACGTCTGGAAACCTAAATAACCGCAGGAATGGATTTCACAAGGCACAAACGGCTATATCTCTGATGAGAAGTGATTTTGGCTTAATTGAGGGCTAACGTCTATTTATCATACGTCTAAGGTTCTCTACGGACGCCTGATAGAAGATTAAGGGTTAATCCTCAACGATTATATTTCTAAGCCAATGTTCAACTAATTAGACGTCTGGCAATGTGATCAGACGTCTTCTATGACATTTGGATTAAAGGCTAGACGTCTAAACATGGCAGACAGAGAGTGGTTTCCAACCTAAGTGTTTTTGGATGTCTGATCAAATAGTCAGACGACTTAAAAGTCAAGATCAGACATCTAAAGTCCAGATTGGATGTCTGATCAGGTTGATTAGGCTATCTGATTAGGCTGTCTGATGCCTACTATTGATTTTCTAAGTTCTCTACGAAATGTCTAAGTGTCATAAGGTTGTGTAAGTGTTCCTAGGACTACTGTTATGTTACTTTGAGCTCTTTAGCAAATACTCTAAGAAAATAAAAAAGAAAATAACAAATGATACAAAGTACAAGATAGAATAGACATCTATCCTATTCTTCTGGTCTATCTTCAAGCTCTCGCTTTAAGTGAAGCTCCTTCTCCTCCAACAAGCTCCTTCAATCCACCATGGACGTGAGCTCTTCACACTTCTCCTTCAAACTTGTATCCATTTGCAAATAACCTAAAATCTTATACTTCAAATGCAAATGTTAAATAAAAGTATTTTGTTATTATTAAAATTAATGATCGTGGTGCCCTTGCACCAACAATTATTTGGCCTGTTGCCTGCCCTTTAGTTTGCGGGACTTGGTAACCTAGGCACCCAAAAATCACACACCAATCTGGTTCAGTGCGCTTAATGAAGAATAATACTAAAATTATTCTGTTCTGAAAATATCTTCTTGAAGATTCAACTTAGGAGCGGCTCAAAGACACAAGTTGATCAGACGAGTTCCCGATGCGGAGAGGCGGAATGAAAAATACTCCCCTCGAATATGCATTATAACATATTGTCTCCTTGGTGCTTGTCTCCTAGGATATCCAAATATCCTACTAGGGACACGTAAGCACCTTGTGCTGGTTCAAGTGACATGGGCAGGATTATCTTGAAGTGTCGATTACCAGGGCCTGAACTTAGCTACAGAACGTCATGGGAGACACTATCTTGAAGTGTCGAAAGCCAGGGTTCTGGGGGTTGCCATGGGTGGTGTTATCTCGAAGCATTGAAAGCCAGGGACCTTGCGGGGATTGATGGTGGGGATAAGAAATCCGATATAGATAGTGTTTAGGGCCAATCCGATGTTGGATTGAAGGGAATATAAAAAGAAAAGGGAGAAAACTCTCAAAATAAACATCCATGTCTATCTCTCTTATAAAAAATGCATTGGCAAATTGAACCTGGACTTACTACGAATAAGCACAGGTGCTTTAACCGTTGGGGTCAACGAACCTCTGGGCAGTTCTTGCGGGCCTTAGAAACCTTCGCGGTGGACCCAAGGCTGAGGCTAGTCAGGTCTGGATCTTGGATGGTACTTGAGTACCTTTAGGCCTATTATTGGTATTCTAATCTAATTTCTATACAAGTGCCACCAATAGGCATCCTAACACAAAACTCAGGTCTAGAGATCTAATTCTTTCCATAGGATTTTTGCTAGGGACTAGCAAAAGTTAAGCATGGGAGTATGATGGTAACACCATCAATTTGTCATAACTAACTAAAATTAGTCAGAATCAAATGATAAATGATCCTTAATGATTGTTTGAGGATCACAATTTTGTACTGAACTGATTTAAGAAGATAGGAAAACATGGTTAATTCTGCTATTTTACCATCTCATCACAAATGCAGACTAACCATGGGGTTGATTAGGAGTTTATTAAAGGTCAAATGAACTTAAGAGACCAGGAAGTGGGCTCATATTGACTGAATCAGGATTTCATGCATTTCGAGGATGAATATAGTACTAAAAACCCTAATTATCAACCACACTTAAATTGAAAGGGTTTTGGTTGAGATAAATTCAATCTAAACCTCTTAAAAGTCATTGAAAAATATTTTAAGAGGTTTGATAACGTCATTTTGACCATTTAAACCCATTTTGACCAACAAGAGAGATTCAAACAGGAATTTGTTCTGTTTCGAGTTTCTACGTAATTTACCTAGTCAAACATGGTCAAAACTCAAATCTAAGTTAGTCATTAGATTTCTTAGGTTCAAATTAGGTTAACATAAAAATTTAGGTCCAATCAGAGTCCATCTTGACCTACTTTGTATTCTAGCCCTTAAAATCTCTATCATTCACATCTAGACCCCTAACTTTCACCTTTTCTTACATCTATGCCCCTAACTTCCTCATATTCTTTACAATTAGGTCCCTACTGCCTGATGCTTCAGAGTTGTATGAACAGAATCACAAAACCCAAACCTACGAACTTCGAGCGATGATTTCTCTCTCGTTTCCCACTTAAATCTCTCCAAACTTGGGGAGATTGCTCCTAAGAAGATTCCCTACATATTGAGACATCTTACGAGAACCAAAATTGACCCATCGCCACTGATGAACTCCACATTTTTAGTGGGTTTCACTTGCAAAAATCGAGAGGAAATCTTATGAGTTCCTTACAATTTGAAGGTCTCAACCTCTTCTACTTAAGTCCTCGCATCTTCCTATGAGTTCTTGAGCCAGGTTTAGGCCAATAATCACTTCTTATCTTCTTCCTTGGCTGCCTCCAGACTGAGCTTCAGCAACCTCCTCAACCTCCGTCCTCCGACCATCCAACAGTTAAATTGGATGGCCTAAACTCTTCCTCTCTCTCTTCTGTGCCTGGTGTGCCATAGCCAGGGCTCTCTCCCTTGTTGTCATCACCGTTCTCCCCCACCAGAGACTTCACCTTCCCCTCATCCGGTAAGGCAAGCCACCGTGGATTTCTCCCTCTTTTTGTCCCATAACCTAGATCTTTCTCTTCCTCTCCCTCTCTAGAATAGGATTAGGACCTTAGATTGCAGTTTCGATCTCTCTCTCCTCCATTCTCCTCCCTCCTTCTCCATGGTCGACGAAGCTTCGGCGAGCTCGCACGGCCACCACACTCCACCAAATGACTCGCTACCACCTCGACAACCTCTGGCTGGACTCCACGATCAAACGCCCCAACCCTATTGAGGCTTGATGAACATGCATGTATTCATGATTAAATGCTGACCTATGATGTTCCTAAGCCGAGCATTGCATTCCATAGTATAAATATTGCATAACATTCATCATATTGCATTTAGTGTAATGTGTATAAATTTTACAATAATTCCTACATTATTGTGGCCAGGAGATAGGGTGCGACATTTCGAAGCTTTAAATACAAAATCCGACTGTACGGATGAATCTGGAGTGACGATCGTAGTTTGGCAATGTGGAAATCATCTCGATCCGAGCATCATAGCATCTTCTGCAAGCAAATAAAGGTGGATGGTCTAGATGGTGCCACGTGGCACCATCCAGAGCACCCAACATCACTCGACGTCCCTCCAAAGACCTCCCAACATGCGATCTCAGCCGTTGGATGAAAATCCAATGGGTGAGAATCCTCCTCCATCGCCAGCTTGTAGCTGGTCTTCTTGACTCAACCGATAGCATGGCACATTAGTTGTGGCGTCAACTCCCAAAGGACGAGCATCGGTTCGAAACCCGCCAAGCCCCCCTGCCCCCCAATTACTCAATTGAGGCGATGCACGTAGGGCTAGTGCATGCACCGTGCCAGCACATGTGTGCGACGTTCGTGCATGAAGCACGCACCAGCGCAGTGGACAGCACAGCCATGCAGGCTCACACGACAAGGTAGCGTGTAGCGTGCGCTAGCAGCGCCGCACGAATCTTCAGTGACAGCTTGGGCGGATCTTTAGCAATGATTGCAGCTATCACTAATTGTGTATGTGTAGAAAGCTTCTTCTTCACCACCTATATAAACCCCCTACACCTCCCATTTTTTCCCATCTCTACCTATGCTACTCCCACCTACTCTAGATCTTCAAGAAGCCTCCCAAGCTCCACGGCCTCTTATTAGTGTAGCACTCCCTTACTCCACTAAGCATTCTACCATACCCTCACCTCCTTCATAGGACACCGCAGAGCCATCCCCGCACCTCCATTCAGGTTGATGATCGCCTCCACCTCTTCATCACCATTCCCTCAGCTTGGTCAAGTGGCCCTCTACTTGGGTTCCTCCTGCACCTCATCCTTGACGTCCAGTAGCTCATCTCCTCCATTCAAGTCACCACCAAACGCCGTCATCTCGCCAGACATCCGCTTTGGGAGATTCCTTCTCATCTTCATTCTCTTCTTATTTTGTTTAGCATATATTTGATTGGTGTAATAAACAACATTTTGGATATATCAGATTTGCTTCATTTCTCAACTCTCTATCTTTTTATTTATCCTTGCCCGAATATTTATCTTGGCTATTTCTTCGTTACAAAAATACTAAAAAAAATCACAAAACCCCAAAAACACCAAAAAGAAATAAAGTGAAACATGGATTTCAAAGAAACAGACGTCGCCTCCCCGTGTTCAACCCAGGACTCCCTTGGAGTTTCAATAAAATTTTATTTGATAACGAGTTTTGTGACTACAATGATGGGTTTCTCAAAACCCTAACTTTTCTCTCGCGAAAACCTGCTTATCAAGGCTATTGACCTCTCTAGCTCCCCGTTGAACAACCCACCTATCCGCTACCATCGCCCTCATCATTCGGCCACCACGAGCCTCCATTCACCAAGCCGCACCCACCATCATGTTCCTTACACCACAGCGACGCTAATGGACTTTCTAATTAGGGCTTAAATCCCGTGTTTTGTTTCAAGACCCTTCGATGGCCTCCCCTTCTTCTTCGGTGTCGAGCAGCGGTCTTCGGCCGATCAACGACGAAGGCACCACTCCCAATCGCTACGGATTCATTTGTAGAACACAGTTGCAATCACAATTTGAAGAAAGACACAGCAATGGCAACAATTAATCAAGCGAAGCTCCACGTAGATGCATAGTGAAATCACTCCCTTTTAGTCCCACATCGGAAAGTTATAATTTGGATTTGCCTTAATAACATTCTATGTTCCTTAGCCCTTCGCCCACGACACAGGGTTGGGTCCCATTACATGCCTTCACATAGTCGACCTGGCTCGCCCACACCATGCGAGCCGGGCCGACTTCCCACTATGCACTAGGCTAGTCTGAACCGGTCTGACTTTGGTCTTAACAATGAATTGGGTTTGGTCTAAAAGAGAGAAGCTTTGTGAGAGTGTGTGTGTGTGTGGGGGGGGGGGTTGCTCTCAGGAATTGTGCCTAAACACTTTGGGAAATTTGAGGCTTTGGGTTGATCATTAAGCTGTCCGTGGCTTTGGAATTAAATACTTAAGATTGTTTGTTGGCTTAAATTGACTATTTAATCGAGCTGCCTGATGCTTGTAAATAGAGAAGAGAAGTTTGATATTGAGTTGGGAATTGAACTAAGTGTTAAGGCTTAATTGGTGGTCTCAACCACCACTTTTTAAGCTTTTCTTTCTCTTTTAGTTATTTGACTCCTGAGACACAATGTGGTTACTTATTGAATATATTTTAGTTGATTATTCATTGCATATCATTATTTGTGATTTGATTATTGTGCTCATCCTTATATTATTTGATTAGTGGTTGAATTCCACCTTTGCTCCCTGGGAACAACCTTAGAACTCATGTTTTTCGAGCATTATAAATTTAAATGTTGATTCAATTTTCGTTGCTATACTACAATACGATTCTTTCCCAAACTACGATGTTCACCGATCAACAAGGGTCCATTTGATCTAGCCATAAAATGTCCTATGTTATGGTATCAGATGTTTGACCATAGCATCAAATGACTGAATCGTAACCCTCACAACTCTGGAGGAGCAATTCCTCCTAGAGGTTGTCTGATTTGGTCGTCAGACTTTTGATGAGCCTTCATGAGATGTTTGATTGGCAAATCAGATGATGCTTGATGTTGTTTGTGCACATTGCGATCCTACATATGGCACAACTCAGCTCCAATCGCTATGGAACTTGAGATAAAATATCAAACATCATATAGACCTCGAATAACATCCCCTAGCACTTATTGATAAGAAAAATCATATCCAACGTGCATCAAAATCCCATTTTCATGACATGCAAGTGGGATGTTGTGTTTGGGGATGCCCCTTGCATCCCATTGCCAACCCCTCTAAAATCAAGAGGAAACCTAAATGTTTCCTCATTTCACCTGAAATGCAAAACTATGCAACTCAAATAGAAAATACACACCCTAACTCACTTTAGAAATGCCTACTGTGATTCTTTCTCCTCTCCTTCTAAAGCAGTTGCTGCTTTCCTTGTTGGCAGTAGCCAACCCTGCAGCATATACACATGATCAACTTAACAGGGCCCCAAATCAAACCCCTTGCTTCTAATCACAGAACTGAGGTCAGCTCATCTAAATCCAAGCTCAAATTAGACATGCAGCTCAGTTGTTTCTTAGGAGCTTCAAGGAAGAGGTGAACCCAAAATGGAGGTGGGCTTTTACCTTAGTGGAGAGGTCTGATGGGAGGAAATGAAGCTCTCCTTCCTCCTCCAATGGCTGTGGAGCTCCTTCCTCCTTCTTCTCCTTCACCAACTGTTAGGCTCCCTCTCTCTCTCTCTCACTTGACTTACTCTACACAAAGGGATGGGTGAAGATGACATTAGTGGGTTTTGCCAATGATTGTGGTTGGGATACATATCATCATTTATTTTTTTGTACAAATTTTCATGTGCTCTCCATCCTTTCTTCTCTTTGAATATTCCTTTACAAAACCCTCCTCCCTGTCTAATGCCTTTGCATCTAAGTTAATCATCAATTAATCTTAAACGGGACAACTTTCACATCGGAATTCAAAACCTAGACCTTTGATTCCCAAGTTGGATAATCAAAATTTTAAATCATATCTTGGGTGCATAAGCTTACACCAACCTCTTAATAGTCCAATCAAGTACTTAAGGATTTTAATTTGAGATATAGAATTGTTAATTGCCTGATTAGCCTGAATAAATCTTCTAACTGCATGCAGGCTCTCACATCCTACCCCCTGGTAAGAATGTATTTAATTGATATTAAA
Organism: Thalassia testudinum; assembly: GCA_037157565.1. Taxonomy (NCBI): domain Eukaryota; kingdom Viridiplantae; phylum Streptophyta; class Magnoliopsida; order Alismatales; family Hydrocharitaceae; genus Thalassia; species Thalassia testudinum. The sequence continues at coordinate 145,266,730 of JAZHRO010000036.1, forward strand.
TGCCTATTTTAGTTTAGTTCATAGCACACTTGATATGTATATATCTCCATTTCATGCACTTAGGTCATGCATGGTTCTTAAGGCTAGTAAGTGTATTATATCACTAATGTGTAGAATTATGGCATGCAAGAATAATGGAACCAAAGAAAAGAATAATATAAGAGAAGGAAGACAAGTGGCATCTCCGAGACAACAAAACCACATCCAACCATTGTCTTAAACCTCATCCCATGCCAACTAGCCTTCTTTTTGAATTTTAATTTCCTATTAACCTTTAAATTACCCTCCCATAAAATCCTAGGAAAATCCCTGGCCAACTAACCCTATACGACCACACCAAAACCAAAAGCCTTAGCCTATTTTTCAAACTCTTATGGCTGGCCAGTATTTCACTCCAGAAATCTTATATGATCGACCACCTTAGTGTTGGTGCAAGGGTACCGTGATTGTTAATTTTGATGATAACAAAACACCTATTATTTAACATTTGCATTGAGTTTAAGATTTTAGGATAAATGCAAATGGTTACAAGTGTGGAGGAGGAGCTTAAGTTCGCATCCATGGTGGATTGGAGCAGCTTGATAGAGAAGGAGCTTCGCTTGGAGTAAGAGCTTGAGGACAAGAAGAATAGGATAGATGTCTTTTTGTCTTGTACTTCTTTTCTTTTTATTTTCTTTGATTATTTGTTAAAGAGCCTCAAAGTACCTTACAGTAGTCCTAGGAACACTTACACTATCCTAAGATACTTAGCCATCTCGTAGAGAACTTAGAAAATCAAAATAGAAATTAGACAGCCTGATTAGACGTCCAATCTAGACATTAGACATCAGATATTAGACTTTAAGACATCTGACTGTTTGATTAGACATCTAAAACACTTAGGCTGGAAACCCACTCTCTATCTGCCATATTCAGACGTCCAACCCTTAGTCCAAAAGTCCAACTAGAGGATCGTTGGCTTGTCAGACTTAATCTTTGAAGATCAACCCTTAATCTGATTTACATCTACTTTCAGTTGTCCATAAAGCACCCCAGACATCTGATAAATAGACATTAGGCTAAGATCTAACCCAAATCACTTTTGTTAGATGATTATAGCCATTTGAGCTTGGGGAAATCCATTCTCGTAGAGATTTTTGTTTCCAGACATCCAGACATATTGCCAGACATCCGACCTATTGTCTGAGCAACTAAATCCTAGAACCCTATTTAGGTCTGGACAAAACATGAACAAAACCCATCTAGAATTAGATGTCTGATTAGTATCTCAGATGTCTTATAAATGATCATTAGATGTCAGCTCTAATCCAACTCAGTTCAGTCCTTTCACCCTTCTAGATTAGATGATCGATCCTTATATCAGACGATGACCCAGACATCTGATACTAGATCCAGACGTCTAATAACCCTGTCAGAATCATAAATGATCCTGATTTTGGCCTGATTTGGCTTGGATTTGTGTCCAACGACTACTTAGACCTTCCAAGACCTTCCTAAGGGTTCTTAAGGCATTTATAAATAGAGGAGGGCCCATCCTTTGTTAGATACACTTAGAGAAACTACTTCCACTCATATTGTGTCTTTGAAAGAGAAGTTCCAAGTGCTAGAAGTGCCATTGCTCTCCTATCTACACAATCTTTATCTGAGAGCACCGATCCGCTGTGCACTCCACTTCCATCTCAGGGAAGTACACATTGCCTATCGAAGTTAAGTTTAAGACATTTACTTTGAGGCTCTATAGGATATTGTAATTTTCTTTATTGGGTATTCACTTTGCGAATTCCTGTCTCCCTTGTGAGACAAAATACTCCTTGTGAAGAGGAGGGGTTTTGATGTGCTCTACCCTCGGGTTTAAAGTAGCGTCGGTTGTATTGAGGTTGAATTACCCTCGTTTTAAGTAGTTCGGATAGTGGATTTGATTGACTAAGTCGATTGGAAAATCCTAAGTCGAGAGGTTTAGGTGGTGGTTTTTACCTAGGTTTGGGTTTCCACCTAAAAATACTTGTGCAGTTGTGAGATTGCTCTTTTTGTGTGATTGATATTATATTTTCTTATTTTATTTTGTATCACACATATCTCACCCCCCCTCCATTAGAACTTACGCTTAGTCCATATCCTAACCCTTCAAGCTTCATCCAGATCAATCTTTTAGTCTACCAACATAAGTGGCGCCAAGTTTACTTAGCCCTTAAGCCATCATCCAAACCCTTCATTTTGAATCCAATTAATCCCAACCCTCCATTACGTTAGTCCTAATCCACGACTACACCTCAAACTCAATCATGGTTGTCTAATCTTATAACTCGAATCCACACCCGACCCTCCATTTCCCTTAATTCGAGGCTCTTCATTTCCACCAATGATATAACTTCCCTACCTCTATATAGACACCCCATGGTTGGACATTTAGATCATCTCCCCCCCTCCCCCACCCTCGCATTTAGAAAGCCTATACCAAGTAGAATAATCTAGATTATCTCTTCACTATCCCCTAGCTGTCCCCCATAACCCTAATTCTACTATTACTAACCTCCACCATTCTCTTCTCCACGTGGTGCTTCTTCTTCTCTGGACTTCCTCTACACCTTCAGTGGCCATTGACGGATTTCCCTATCACCCTTGCCGTGAACTTTCCAAACTTTTATTTGCCTTTGATATTTTATTCTTCTCAATTTATGTAATTTTGTTACTTTCTTCTAATTGTGTTCTCATCATAGTTGTAGACTAAAGCATTTAAATTTTATTGAAATCAATTTTTATGTTTTTCATATGCCTCTCTTTATTATTCTTAGTGCTTTATTTCTATTGATTTTATGACATAAAAATCAAAAAAAAATCGCAAAGGATAAAAACCCAAAAAAAATATCTATGTTAGTTTTTTCATATTCATAACCCTTTATTCTTGCATAGATTTGCTTTCTTAATTTCAAAAATTTATTCCATGTATTCTTTACCCAAAAATTCCCAAACTCCATCAGTGGATTAGTAAACAAGTAGGGAACATTCCTGGAAGTTTCATGGGCTAATTCATTTTCTATTATTTTTGAATATTCATATGCTATCCTTGAGTTATTTGCAAAATAGAATCTAATTTTTTAGCACTATCGAAGTTTTAGAGAATTTTATATACCTTGGATTTGTGTGAAATCAATTTTAGGAGTATCCTTATTTTGTTAGGTATCTTAGAAAAAATACCCATATTTTGAGGATTGTATTTCACTTAGGTTAAATTTGCATCTTTAATTAGGGGTCAGATCAATCAGTCTGACCTGATCTCAGAAAAAAATCCCAAAAAAATAAAAAACCCTTTAAAAATTCCCCCAAAAAATAATAGATTATTAATATTAATTAGGGAACAACCAAGATCAATTGTCTCTCGAAGTATGACCTAAACTCCCAATTTTAGTGCATTAAATTTTGAGTTCAATAAATTAATTAAAAGCGATCATGAATTTTGTTACTAAGATGACTAAGTTAACCTATTATGGATTTTGTGGGTTACTCCCTTACATAAATTGAAATTGGATGCATATGTAAGACTACAAATATGGGGTATTGCCTTTGCATCTCGACCTTAGGTTCCCACGTTGCTTCCTCACTTGACGGGCTACATGATATGACTTTGATAAGGGGTACATTCTTATTATGAAGTCATTTAATGGCATGATCAAGTATTTGGACATGTTGCTCATTGTAGTTGCATTATAGGGAAGAAAGGTTTTCGCGACGGTTGAAAATCATCACCTATGTCATGAAAGCTATTGTATTCTGTCTTCACGAAAGTGTGTGTCGTGTTGGTGTATACATGACGATTTTGACTTAAAACCGTCGTATTTTTAGACGACAGTTTTAGAAACCGTTGTCTATAGTATTTACGACAATTATTCTACAAACTGTCTTAAATAATATTTAAACAACGATTTTGCTCACCGTCGTCTATGGTATATGCAAACCATACATGACGGTTCTTCACCCATCGTGGTCGCACGCATTTCGCGAGTTAGAAATCAAGGTTACAAGTAACCCGTTGTCGTGATTGCAAAATACATCGATCAGATAAAATTTATACCGAAACTCTAAGGGAGCCCCAGGTCGAACACAAGGAGGCAACGTTTACTTTAATTGAAAACCGCACTTCGATTTGTTTCTTTTTGAGGTTTTAGGATTTTGTTACTTTTTTGTGTTTTTGAAATAAACGACAAGCAATCACAAGATAGAGATGGAACGAAAATGGTATAGATATCACTTCAATGTCTATTACAATCAACTATGAAAGCATAAAAATAGAGGGGGGTGAGAGGAAATCTCCCGAATCGGTTGTTTGGTGAGATGACGGCGCCTGGCGGAAGCTCGGACGAAGGAGGTGAGGAGTGGGATGACGGAGGTGAGATGTAGGAGGACGTCGGATAGAGGAAAGCTTCGGCGTGGCTTCGGAATGGAGGTGAGAAGATGGAGATGATCTGCTATCGGAATGGAGGTGGGAGGATAGCTCTAAGGCGACCTATGAAGGGGGATGGGAATTTGGAGGAGTATTTGGTGGGGCAGAGGTTCGCTATACTAATAGGCGCCTTGGGAGCTTGAGAATAAGCTATAATGGAGCGTTGGTAGGCTTGCTAGAGCTTGGGAATAGGTGGGAGTAGAGTAGGTAGAGATGGCTTGGAAGGGAGGGGGTGTAGGTCCTTTTATAATGGAGGAGAAGAGGCAAAAAATAGGTATGAGACCATTAGTGACATCCAGGCCATCGCTGGAAACGTCACTGTAGGCAGCTCATGCTCGTTGGCACCCACAGCTGGCTTTGTTGGCATGCGATGAATTAGTGACAGCTATAAGCATCACTGTAAGTCTACCAATCTGTCGCTGAAGATCCGTTGCATGCTCTGCTAGCGCTGCGCTAGGCGCTCTTTGTGTGCGTGCACGCTTCACGCACTGGTGCTGCGCTATGCGCATGTGCGCTTGTGCGTGCACGCACGCACCCGCACTACTGCATGCGTGTGGTGGTACATGCGTGCGCTGGGCGGCCTGGGCTGTAACACATCGCACAATCCGGGCCGTCCATCTTCTTTTTGTTGTAGGGGTTGCTATAGAGGTCAGATTGAGTCGATTTTTGCACCGTTAGGCTGTGATCGTCGACCTGAATCCATCCGCACAGTCGGATTTGTCATTTGAAGCTCCAAGTCATGTCACCTAGTCCCTTGGCCATTGATCTTCCTCGGACTGCATATGGTGCTACGGGACTCCGATCGAGGCGATTTTAGATGCATTGGACTCCGATCATCGTCTTGATCAGATTTGTATGGTTGGATCGTCAATCTGAGGCTCCGAAATAAATATCCTTCTCTCCTGACCACAAAAAGGATGCAATTAATCTAAATTATATACGACTACTCTAAATGCAGAATGATGCATGCTATGCAATATTTATAACATGAAATGCAAATCTAAGCCTAGGAATATGTATGAATAGGCATTTTACCCTCAATAAATGTGTTTATATCACATTGTATACTTGTATATACGACGGTTATTTATAGAATCGTCGTTTAGATTAACACGACGGTTATTTATAAATTGTCGTGTAAACCATACATGACGGTTCTTGAAATGTCTTATATTTGTATACACGACGGTTATTTGAATAACCGTCGTGTATATTAACATGACGGTTATTTGTAGAATCGTCGTGTTAATATGTATGTTTTTTTTTTTAAATATAACATTTAGGGTTATAAGATTCTATAATCTTAGAATATTATAACACCTTAAAACATATATAACATACAAAACACACAATATAAAAGTTTAACATACAGAACACACATAAAACATTCAACAAATATATATATAAACCTAATAATAAATGTATGTCATATTGCCAAAATACAAAACCAACTAAAAAAGAGATAAATAATAAGCTATGCCTCAACTCCTACCCCCTGTCCAGCTCCACCACCTCCAAGGTTGTCGTTGTCTCTGTAAGGTGGGTAGTGAAAGGAAGTGTAATCTCCATCGCAACCTCGTAATAATGCCATTGTCTCTCTCATATTCACTCTCTATTGCTCCATCTCCTTCCTCTGCTCCTCCATGAATTTCTTGGCATCTTGCCAAGCTTGAGTTTATTACTTGAACTGTGAGGTGACATCATGGAGCTGTGATGTCACAACACGAAGCTGTGTCTGCATTTGATGGACGACAGCTGCTGTCGCTGACCCCTTCCGCCCATACCAGCTGGACATCGTCTGACTTCTCCCCCCCAATACGAACAAAACCTTCGTGTTCCGAAGGCATGCTGCTTCTAAAAGCCTCCTCAGGTGTCATAGGAGGGTACTGCGGAGTGCCAGAAGCGGCGTCTGTAGGGGGTTGATTAAGTTCATCATTTCTCCCTACAAATTACAATAATTTAATGTCATATTAAAGTAAGTATAAAAATTTAAGTAGTTGATAAATAAATGTGACTTACGTGTTTTTGCTGGTATGTCTCATGTTTCCATGCTCGCCCACCGTTGTTGGTGGCCTTACTATGAGTAACCTCATATACACCAACGTGATCAAGAGTGGCACCATCGTGTGAACTGACGTGCCGATTTTTCGCTTTCGATTAAGTTTTGCACATGAAATAATGCGTTGTTGTAGTATGCAAGTGGTGGAAAATCGACTAATCAACAATTAATATAACCACTCAATTAGGAGAGGGTCATGTCCACAGGGAGGCAGTAGCCTATTTAAACTCACAAAGGTCAAAACCCGCTGTTCACTATTAATTTCATCAAGAAATCAAGCCAAAATCGCTTTTCAATTGAGATAATAAGACTTTAACATGTTGATATTGTATTTACGAGAAATAGGGAGGTTCTTTGCATAAAATCACCATAATAATTAGATCAGAAAATGAAGTTCACAATGGCATGAATCGTAGAAACTAGTAGGTGCTTTACTATAGCAAAACAGGGGAAAAACTTCCCCTTGTCCATGCGCGAGTAGGAGGATATGGCTGGAGGTGCGAAGCTCAGAGGAAGATCTCCAAAACTGAGGGCTTCGCGATGGTGGCGGCGATGAGTTGTGAGGTGGTCGGAGCCGGCAGGATGGAGCTCCGGTGAAGATGGGTTTCGGCGGCTGCTGGCTATTGCTGCTGGAGGCGCGTTCGCCGCGCGGGAATGGCACGACTGCTGGAGGCACGTGCAACCGTAGGTGCTGGAGTTGCGTGTTGGTGGGTGCACGCGGAAGCTGAAGGTGAGGAGACGTCCCGCTGTGCGAGCGAAGGGGAGGCGAGCTAGGTGCGTCAGAGGGGCTGGTGGAGCACGTGCAGGTCGCACGCGCCCGGAGAAGGCGTGCCTGCTAGAGGTGATGCGCATTGCTGCTATGTGCGCGGAGGTGCTGGCGCAGCGTGCGGGCACTAGTGGTGCGCTGGAGACTGTGGTGCAGCGTGGAGGGGTGTGCGTGGAGGCGCAGCAAGGATGGCGAGGCATGGAGGCGGCAGGCAGTGGAGGCGCGTGCTGAGGGTGTTTGGGTTCTTTTTGGTGGAGGAAAAGTAGAGGAAGGAAAGAAATGAAGAGGAAGGTGGAGATCAGACGTCTGGGATCATTCCCAGACCTCTTAACTGGCGCGGGGGTGAAGAACTGGAGATGGTTGCTGGTGATGGCGGTGATGCAGCGTGGAAGGGTGCACACTGAGGTGCTCACAGTAACGCAGTTGCTTCGATTTGGCAGAGCGTCCTGTCATGACGCACGCCTACGGTGGTGGAGCAACTGCCACAGGTGAGGCCGGTGGTGGTGAAATGGAGAAGCTCAAAGGCTTTTGCATAGTGGTGGTCGAGGATGGTGGCCTCTAGAGCCCGGTTGAGGCTCTCCCTTCTTTTATGCTGCAAGAGGAGTGGGGAGGCGTGTGGACGTTGGCTGAAGAAGAGGTGAAGTGACGCAGATCGTGGGAACAAAGATCCACGATTGTCGCTTGTGCATTTAGCCGGCACACTCTCCTGCATGCATCCGTTGGAGATAAAATAAAGAAATTAAATGAGGGTTATTTATGTACAAAACCCGTAAGAAATACAAAATCTTATTCTTATTTAAACTATGTATGTAATGCATGTATGCAAACTAATTTATAAGTAGCCACTTTGATTCTAATGCATGCTTACACATGAATGAAATATGCATGAAAGTATATTTGTAAACTAATTTATTTACATATTAATACATGCTATGTATATCTAACTATAAACTTAATCTCTAGGCATTTAAGTAATAAATTATCCCATAAATATGAGCTCATCAAATGCCCCCATGTCTAGTTTTTGCTAGTCCCTAGCAAATTCAAGCAATAACCCAACTCTTCAAGTGGACTAGACAACTCAATCGATCTTCCTTTAGAAACACGTTAAGTTCAAACTTTAGACCTAAGGTTCCCAAGTAATTGCTAAGTTACAGACTAGGTCGGCTAAAGACAAGTTGCAAGCATAGGTTTCCCAAATTTCTAACTCTACCCTAGGGTTTATTGATCCTAGAGATTAAAGCATCCGTGCATGTGCATTGGTCTGAGTTATTTGAGGTTGGTTTGATTGCCAACCAGGAAAGAGAGTAAGAAAGAGATTTTTTTTAACATATAATTTTTTTGTTTGATTCCTCTAAGTCTAACCTTGGATAAGTTATCAGCACGGTCTGTGTCGGATTCATTGTCCCTATCACTGAACCTCGAAGGGTGCCTGGCTTTCAATGCTTCGAGATAGCACCGCCCATAGCGACCCCAAAAACTCCTGGAAATCGACACTTCGAGATAGTATTGCCCATGGATTTCTAAAGCGAATTCAAGCCTGTGGCAATCGGCACTTCGAGATAGGGCCACCCATGGTACCTAAATCGCATAATGCGCTTACATACCCCCAGTAGGATGGATATCCTAAGAGACAAGCACCGAGGAGGTGACATGTTATCATTGCATCCTCAAGGTGAGTATATACTCCACCTCTCCTGCGGTAGGAACTCTTCCAATCAACTTGTTTTTTCAAGCTTCTCCTAAGTCAGAACTAAGAGAACCAAAATTTTTCCCCAAGAAAGGAATTAGGGTGATCACTATTTACACAAGACCAAGTGTGTGTGAATTGTGGATGCTTTGGTTACGAGGACCTGTAAACCAAATGGTAGAAAAAGACATCAGGTATTACCCAACATTTAACTCAATCCCTACCTTTCCTTCCTCAACCTCTTGAGGAATGGTCTGCAACTTAACTCCTACTTGAGTTTTTTTAAGTCCACAAAGGACCCTAAAGGTCTAAAGCTAGTAACTCAACTTAGCTTCTAAGTCAAACCCTAGAGTCAACTTAGTCTAACCTAAAGTTCTAGTCTGCCTAAGAATGTAAGACCCAGCCAGTTAAGCTTAATAATGCTTTTTTTTTAAACAAATGTATGCAATGTAGAATGTTTAAACTAAATGCATGAATGCACTATGTATAAATGCTATGTATAGATACCTTAGGTTCTATCCCCCCATGCCTAGTTCAAACAATGTTTGAATTGAAAATAGAATGACCAAGGGAAGATATTACCTGAGGTGGGAAAGAAAAGAGCTAAGGCTCCTCGAGAGTGACCTCGTCAACCAGATGGCCATCCAAAGTTACATAAGGTTTCAATTGTTGGCCGTTGACGGTGAAGGCTGGTGCTGAAGAAGAAGGGTTCTTGATCTCCATAGCCCCATGCGGAAATACTTTGGTGATAATATAAGGCCCATCCCAACGTGATTTCAATTTTCCGAGAAACAACTTAAGTCTGGAATTGAAAAGCCAGACTTGTTGGTTGGGCTCAAAGGTCTTTCTAAGGATATATTTATCATACAAGACCTTAGTTCTCTCTTTATAAGCTTGGGAGGTGTCATAAGTGTCATTCCTTAGCTCCTCAAGCTCAGTCAACTCCAGTAAACGTGCTTTACTTGCTTGCTCTAAATCCATGTTAACACTTCGGATAGCCCAAAGTGCCATATGTTGAAGTTCAACAGGTAAGTGGCATGCTTTCCCATACACAATCCGGAAGGGAGACATACCCAAAGGGGTTTTTTAGGCCATTCGATAAGCCCATAAAGCGTCACCAAGCTTTTGGGACCAGTCCTTCCTATCTAGCCTAACAGTCTTTTCTAAAATGTTCTTGAGCTCCCTATTTAACACTTCAACCTGACCACTTGTCTGAGGGTGATAAGGGGTAGCAATCTTGTGAGTTACTCCCAGACTCCTGAGTAGCCAATTGAAGTGATGGTTTTGGAAATGAGGTCCCCTATCACTTATAATCGTGTTGGGGCAGCCAAAGTGAGATATGATATTGGCCTTCACAAATTTCAAGACCACAGAGTGATCATTTGTGTGTGTAGGAATGGCCTCTATCCACTTGGAGATGTAATCTACTGCCACCAAGATATATTCAAATCCATGGGACGAAGGAAAGGGACCCATGAAGTTTATTCCCCAAACATAAAAAAATTTCCACAAGTTGGATAGGGTGTTGGGGCATCTCATTCTGCTTCCCAATCGTTCTAGTCCGTTGACATTTGAGACAGGCCTTAACAAAGCAATGGGAATCTTTAAATAAAGAAGGCCACCAAAAATCGGACTGGAGAACCTTAAAAGATGTTTTCTTAGAACCAAAGTGTCCTCCGCAATGAAGCTCATGGAAAAATCTCAACACACTTTGTTGCTCTTCTTTAGGCACACATCGTCTCCACACTTGGTCTTGTCCAATATGAAATAATTCTGGCTCTTCCCAATGAAAGAATCTAGCATGGGAAATGAATCGCTTCCATTTTTGCACATCCCAAGAGCCAGGGGTTTCTCCAGTGACCAAGTAATTAACTATATCCACATACCAAGGTGAAGTTGCTGTAATTGCCATAAGGGTTTCATCAGGAAATGTCTCGCGGTTGTCTCTAGATTGAGAGTCATCAAGGGGAAGGTGAGACAAGTGGTCAGCCACTACATTTTCCACTCATTTCTTTTCACGAATTTCCAAATCAAACTCTTGAAGGAGTAGAATCCATCTAATTAAACGTGGCTTAGAGTCTTTCTTGGCAATGAGATGTTTCACTGCCGCATGATCAGTAAAAATGAGTACCTTGGATCCAAGAAGATAAGACCTAAACTTCTCCAGAGCAAAAACTACAGCAAGTAATTCCTTTTCAATGATTGTGTAGTTTTGCTGTGGTTCAGTTAAAGTCTTGCTAGCATAATGCAGCACATGTGGTTTTCCCTCAACCCTTTGTCTAAGAATAGCTCTCACTGCATAATCTGAAGCATCACACATCAGCTCAAATGGGAGTGTCCAATCAGGAGCTCAGAGAATAGGCGCAGAGGTCAAGGCCTCCTTTAGCATATGAAAAGCCTTGGCACACTTTGAATCAAAATCAAAGGAAGATTCCTTCACCAATAAGTCGCAAAGTGGTCTAGAAATTTTGCTAAAATTCTTAATGAATCACCTATAGAAACCTACATGGCCAAGAAAGTATCTAATCTATTTGACATTTGTGGGCAATGAAAGTTTGGAAATAGAATCAACTTTAGCCTTATCTACTTCCAAGCCTCTTTTAGACACAACATGCCCAAGTACAATGCCTTTCTGTACCATGAAGTGGCTTTTCTCCCAGCTGAGGACTAAACCAGTCTCCTTACATCTCTTCAGCACATTCTCCAAGTGTAGGAGACATTAGTCGAAAGATGAGCCGTAAATGGAGAAGTCATCCATAAAAACCTCGACGCACTCGTCAATCATGTCCGAGAAAATGGACATCATACACCACTGGAAAGTTGCAGGTGCATTACATAATCCAAACGGCATACACCTGAATGCAAAAGTGCCATAAGGACTAGTGAAAGTTGTCTTATCCTGATCATCAGGGAAGACTGCAACTTGGTTGTACCCAGAATATCCATCTAAAAAATAGAAATACTTGTTCCCTGCCAATCTCTCTAGGATCTGATCAATAAGGGCAAGGGAAAGTGATCCTTCTGGGTAGCGGTGTTCAATGTGCAGTAGTCAATGCAGACCCTCCAGCCAGTTGAGGGTTTGGTCACCACTTGTTCACCCTGGTCATTTGTTTCTATAGTGAAGCCTGGATTCTTTAGCACTACATGGATTGGACTAACCCATTTGCTATCTGCGATGGGATAAGTGATCCCAGCGTCCAACCACTTCAGAATCTCCTTTTTAACCACCTCTCTCATGTTGGGGTTAAGACGTCTCTGCATGTCTCAAAAGGGTTTGATGGAATCATCAGTATAAATGTGATGCATGCAGAGCATAGTCTATACCCTTAATGTCAGCAATCATCCAAGCTATGGCTTCCTTGTGCCTTGATAAGCAGTCTAACAAGGCTCCCTCTTGCACTTCAGATAGTGCAGAAGAGATGATTACAGGGAGCGTATCATTTGGCCCAAGGAATACATACTTGAGAGAGTCTGGGAGGGGTTTCAGTTCAAGGTCGGGGGCTTGTATGGTTGAAGGTTTCAAATAGAAGTCCCCATCTCAGGTAGCAGATCTACCTTAGGCAGACATGATGGGGAAAGAGACTCAGTAGAAACTCCAAGCAATTCCTCAAGTTCTAGCACTTACCCTTCACATTCCTAGAAGAGATGGGAATGCTCATTTAGCATGACATGCTGAAGGGGGTCATCACAAAAAATTGCAGGAGTTGTCTCTTCAATCAGATCATCTACCACCTCAACTTGTGAACAATCCTCAAATCCAGCTTGTTTATAAGCATCAAACACAATCAGCCGAATTTTCCTGTTCCCAAAGCCCATTTTTAACACCCTAGTGTGACAATTAATTGAAGCATTAGAAGTCGCAAGAAAAGGGTGGCCCAAGATGATAGAGGGCTTGGTTGGTTTGTTGGTAGGGTCAGTGTCCAGTACTAGAAAGTCATTGGGGAAAAAGAAATCCTCCACTCTCACGAGGACATCTTCCAGCAGGCCCCATGGTGTCTTCAAAGAACGGTCTGCAACATGGAGGATTACAGGGGAAGGCTTCAGATTTCCTCCTCCAAGTTGTTCACATACATAGCTCGGAAGGATGTTTACCCCCGCACCCAGATCAAGCGGAGCCTTGTCTATTTGTAGGTCGCCAACGACCACTGAGATGTAAGGGGCTCTAGGTCCTTAAGTTTCGGGGGTGCCCCATGTTGTATAATTGAGCAAACAGAATCAGGCAGGATAACCTTTGATTGGACCTGTTTCCTTGATTACCACTTTTTCGTGCATAGGTCCTTGAGAAAGCGGGCATAGGACGGAATCTACCTAATAGCTTCAAGCAAGGGCAGATTAATTTGCACTTGTCTGAAAGTCTCCATGATTTCGTCTGTCCTATCTTTGGCTCCAGATGAGCCAGCAGAAGTCTGCCCAGAGTCAGATAAGCACTCTGGAAAGGGCACTCTCGGTCTCTGGGGGGAAGGGTTGTCATGTTGGGTAAGTGGGGGAACGGGGACAACCTCTTCCGGTGAGGTGATTTCAAGCAGAGAAGAGTTGGGCTACTCTTCTCCAGTGAGGTCGAAAGTCGAGGTGGATGGTTTTTCAGAAGGTAGGACTATAGGAGCATCCGGTTTGGAAATTTCTTTCCCACTCCTCAGAATAGTTGACGTGAGGTTGTGTGTGTGTGTTAAGAAGTGTCATTATAGTCGCATTTGCAACGTCGATTTTAAAGTAAATAAACGGAGGTGAGTCCGAGTGTCGGTCTCAGGGAGGCGTGAAAATCGGATTTTTCTTATCACTTATTGTCATGGAAAGCGTGGAGTTTTGCTTACGAAGTGCGATTTTGAAAAGTGAGAGAGAGATAGAGAGAGATTAGGGTTAGAGTGTTTCTTGTTTGATCATGCAACTTAAATAGAAATTAAAGTAACAACTGAACAGAAAATAACTTCATTAATCATGCACTTTTAGTTCATAGCTTACAACATTAAATACATGCTCAAACAAAAGTAATGGAATGCTTAAAAGAGAGAGAGAGAGAGAGGAGGGAGAGAGGCGAGGCAGCCACAGCGGTGGAGGAGGCTCTGTTGGCGGCTCATCGTCTCCGACGATTACAAAAGGGCCTAAATCTAGCTAAGAAAGGGGTGGAGTAGTTGCAAGGGAAGTGAATGACTTGAATGAGTGGTTGGAGGGGGTTTAAATAGGGTTAAGGGTTTCTAAAAGAAGAAGAGGCTTTAACGACATCCGGGATGTCGCTAAAACCACTTCAAAAGTGTCGGTGAAGCCCTCCAGCTCGCCGGTCAATCGCCCGCACCGTTCTTCTTTGCGCTCGATTCATGGCCGCTGCGTGAGAGCCGTCCGATCGAAGATCGGACGGCTGAGATCTCTCCTTGGATGCGCTTGGATCGCACCGCGGGTGCACGTGGGCGCGCGCGTCGTCACCCGACGTGCGCGCGCGCGTGGGCACTCGCGATCTGTGGGTATGCCGCGTGGCGCGATCTCGACCAATTTCGCCACGTGCATCCTTCGTCTTCAATTTCACGCACCGTGCGGCTCGAACCTACGTCGCGTGCATGCGGCATGGGCGCTAACTGTTGCGCCACACCCGCTCTTTGTCACGGCGACTGCGGGCGGGCGCACGAGTCTCGGCAGTTCGATTGAAGATCGATGGCCGAGATTTGATCTCAGCTGAAGGAGAGCGGCGTGCAGTGGAGCGCGGGTGACGTGGCGCAATGAGGGCCATTGATCTCCAGATCAACAGTCAGAACTTCTTGGGCCCATTGTAGGAGCTCCGGATGTCGGATCTGGCTGATCTTGAGTCCGTTGGACTCCGTTCGTCGTTCTGAATCCATCTGTGTGGTCCGATTGCTCATCTGAGGCCTACTTTGACAAGTGCTTGCACAAATGGCCATTAATACAGTTTTTTAAGCAATCTTGGTACATGATGCATGCAATGCTCCCATTCTACTTATGTTGTGCCTTTTATTCTTAAGATGGGCCATATTCAACAAAATTATCACCCCCTTGTGCAGTGTTATCAATAGTCACCTCTTGGGCATTGATGAGAACCTCATCATGAGCCATAACTAGCTCATTTTGACCTAATACAGAGGATAAAAGCTCCTACATAACTCAAAGAAAGGCTTAACTCAGAGAATTCTGAGTTTAAGAAGAAAATAAGTCATAAGGGGTAAAAATGCAATTTTACCAGCACAATCTACAAATAGGGTAACTCAGGGTCCAAACATAGGTCAAACTAACCTGATAAGAAGGAAAGTGGGATGATCTGATCTCATAAGGGCTACAGCAACTCCAAGGAATTAAAAGATAATCTGTAACCCTAAAACAAAATCCACTTCAATTCACGAGGTTCGAGGCAAAGTAAAAATCTACTAAACCCTCTAAAATTCATAGAAAAATAATCTCTAGGGTTTAGAACCTTCAATTTGGCCTTAGGAACCCATTTTGACCTACATTGAGAACCATGCCCAATTAATGATTTAATTTGGGTTTTTACGTAAATTGGCTGGTCAAACAAGGTCTGACCTAGAAATAAAATTCACCATTAGAATCCATAGGTCCCATTTAGTCATGCATAAAAACTTGAGCCTAAGAAGAGACCTCCTTGACCGACTTTGCATTTTGGTCCTCATCCATTACTTTTTGACCCTCAACTTTTGAAACCCTCGCATTTTGGCCCCTAAGTCTTCATCATTTTTGCATTTGGGTCCTCCCTGCAAAACCCTGAGCAGCGCCATGCTCCGACGAGGCATGGCGCCGCGCAGGGTGAGGGCGACCCCCTGCCAAGACAACGGGGTGTTCCCTGCGACGTCTGCTGTCGCAGGGACACCTCCACGATCTCTGCCATCACCCACACCTTCCGTGCAAACGCGCGGAAGGTATGGGTTGCAATCCGGCCATCCTCTAGCGAGGGAGGCACGTCGCCTCCCTCCGCCCTCCTCTCTGATTTTGCCTCTATAAAAGCCGCCACCGTCTGCCACATTCAGTAGCTCGGTTCTGACGGAGAAACACCCCCCTCCTTCCTCTCTTCCCACTCTGGCATAAGCCCTCCAGCTCCAGCGGTTCTTCCTCCTCCTCCTCGTCGCTCTGCCGCAATACGAGCAGCAGAGCCACCCTCGCCCGCTCTTCCCGCGTCACGCCCTACCCAGCGCGCGCTCTCCCGCTCTCTCCTCGCCGCCGCCCCCTCTCTCTGGGCACCTTCTTCTCCGGCGACAGTCGACACGACTGTCGCCATACTCCGGCCCCCTTCGACTCTACAACTAGGTTAGAACTTCTTCCTTCCTCCCCTCTTTCTTTTCCCCAACTTAATTTGCTTAACTACCCCTCGACCGTGCCTAACCGCCCTCACCTTCTCCATCTCCGGCCACTCTTCGGCGAGTTGCCCCCATCAATCCACCACTCCACACAACTCGCCACCTACCCCAAAAGCTCCGCCTCACCTCACCCGACACCCCTCGCCCCTTCGCTGCCACTCCTCACCTCCACAACACTCCCCCAAACAAACCCACTTTTCCGGTCGCAGTCCGACCTAGGGCCGCCGCCAGACACCGCCCCACAACCTGCTACCCCCCGCATTACCTTCGCTGTGCCACGGCGAAGGTCACCATGTAGTATGATTAGGCCGAGAGGCCCTGTTTGTGTTTGGCAGGTCTGCAGCCCCGGCCGCCATTGGCGACAAGGCGAGGAGCTTCCAAGCAAGCTCCAGGCCCTGCAGCAACAGGATCCCAGCTGAGGCGAAGCGGAGGGACTTGAGCGAAGGCAAGGAGCAGATCTGCGAAGAGAAATGAGCGCATTGCTGCTGAAGCCAGGTCGCGCCTTCCTGCGGGTGCGCGCAAGCGAGGGACAAAATTTAGTCCCACATCGTGGGATTTCGAAGCGCCGCACCGGTTTAAATTATTTTTGTGAAATAAGATTATCGCCTCCGAACGCACCGGGGTGAGGTCCCGCACCCATCACACCCGCCCGATCCGCGAGCTCACCACGCGGATTCGGTGGATCCGACCCAAACCCATCCTGAGCACACCTCGCGCATCACCCACCTGCCGGTGCGCCTGGTCACGGGTACGAAGCCCGACCCGATTAACCGGCGGCTCTGGGAGAGCTATCCTACGAGCGAAGTCTGAGAAAGAGAGAGACGTGTTGGTAGAGGGAAAGGGGGTAGGTTTTGCGTTGGCTGTGTTGTGTGCAGGAACAGGCTGAGGCAGAGAAGAAGAAGAGAGCAGGGCGCAGAGAAGAAGAAGGCCGACGAAGAAGACTGAAGGAAGAAGAAGGAGCAGCACCAAGCAGCACTGTAGCAGCGGCGACCAATCAGACGACGCTCTGTAGAGGAAGAGAAAGAAAAAAAAAAAAGAGAAGAGCAGGTACCGCAAAGAAGAAAGAAAGAAAAAGAAAGAAAGAAGAAGAAGGAGCTCTGCAATTGAGGCAGAAAGAAGAAGGAAGAAAAGAGAAGCGCAAGGAAGACAGAGCTGAAAGAAGAGAAGAAAAGAGAAGATAAAAGAGAAGAAGACGAGAAGCTCTGAAGAAGAAAAGAAATAGAAGAAGCAGAAGAAGAGGAACTGAAGGCAGAAGATCAAGGAAGAAGATTCGAGAAAAGAAGAAGATGAGCTAAGAGAGAGAAGAGAAGCCACAAGACTCAGATTTATTTCTCCCTCTCTCTCTCTTATTTTTGTAATAGAAACATTGTACTTCTAGAATACAACTTGCTCCCTGAGTTCGACCTCGGGAACTCTTTTATTTCCGAGTAACAAATTGTATTAAACTGGTAACCACTTCTCTATGCTATACTACGACGAAATAATAAAACTATAGATGAGAGTGTCTCACCAGTTTTGGCGCCGTTGCCGGGGAGCAACGGCTATTCTAGAAGCTTTAAATTTCTTTCAAGAGATTGCTAATCTTTTTCTCTCTCTTATGTGCAGGTAAAAATTGGAAGAGCAGCCGCACAACAAACACTCCAACAAACAGGTAATCTTCATTAGCCCTCTCTTAAACTCCCTTAAAATCTAAAAAGGAACAAAAAGAAAAATCAACTTAGGGCTACCTATATCATACATAGTAATTCCTCAAAGTTGCCTAAATTTTTCATTTCAACACATTTTAACTGTCCATCCAGCTAAGGTAACTAGGGCTAAAACCTTCTTGATTGAGCCCTAGATACTACATTTTTGAGGCAACTAAAATGGATCAACTAGAGCCAACTCAGGAATTGAAAAGCTAGGGTTTTTAGAGACACACCTTCTATTAACAAAGAAAAGATCTTCCCAAAAAGAGGTGTACCTAAACCTTGTTTGGAAAAGATCTATACAAGAGGAACCCTAAGCAAATCAGGCTCTTAAATCCATTTGAACCTTAAAAGAAAGGACCCAAAAAGCTCTCAAAGGAACAAGAGGTGAAGTTGACCCCTTGGGTCAACCAACCTTAAAATTAGGTCACTTCTTCACTTAAAATACCTAAAAGTTCAAGTGGAACCTTAAGCACCTTGATCTTAAAGTAAAAAAGGTAGACTTAAGGGGTCAAGGTCCCCATTCTGGTCTACCTAGAACTGCAGTGACAAGAGAGGTCGGGTGGGGGAAACCCTGTAACCCGTGGGGACGCTCTACTGTGTAGGGGTCTTTGCGGGACTCACCCTCTCTGGCTGCCCAGGTAATTCTCAGGTGGACGATCTTTTTGATCAAGGGGTCCATCTGCCCCGCACCTCTATAGTCACCCAACAATTTTTGGGTGTCTCGATTGGGTCCAGCACCTTCTAAACTCATCTATTCCAACAGTGCATGTACGGTAGGAGGTCCTTAAGACCACCCTTAAGACCTCCTTTAGAAATTCACTCTCGTCAAGGCCAAGTCTCGACGCCCGTGTTTGTGCAGCAACCCCACCACATTATTATCTCATCTGATTCAGAATCGAGCTCTTCTTCTTCCCCCATCATGGCTTAGCCAGTTGAGGAAGAAAACAATCTGGAGCACTAGCTCCAGTGACTCAATGACCTCTTCCAAAACTTTGTGCACCCACCGCAGCGTCCTATGATGCGGGACCATTATAATCCTGTTGCGGTGGCCATCGAGCCTCGAGTCAGAATCCCGACTGGAGGACCTGATTCCGAATTAAAGCCCAACATGATTCATGCCATACCTAAATTCCATGGGCTTAATTCCGAAGATCCCTTCCAGCACATCAAACAGCTAAAGCATCTGACCCAAACTTTTGGGTCAGATGCGCAAAATCGGGATATTCTTCTCATGAAGATGTTCTCCTTTTCTCTTATGGACAAGGCCGCTCATTGGTATCAAACTCAGACCCGGCCGATCAACACTTGGGAAGAACTTCAGTCCGAGTTTTTGAAAAAGTTCTTTCCCGTTGGTCGGACCAACGCCTTGCGCCATCAGATTACTCACTTCACTCAACAATAAGGGGAACCTCTCCATGAGGCATGGGATCATTTTCAGGATCTCATGAGGAAGTGCCCCCATCACGGAATTCCTAAATGGGAACAGGTCCAATCTTTTTACCAGGGACTCCGTGAGGACATCCGTCTTTTCGTCAATGCAACTTGCGGAGGAAATATCATGGGTCAATATGAAGACACCGTGTGGGAGATTCTCGAAAACATGTGCGAGAACTCCGTCAACAATGACTCCATGGGATTATTCGACAGGACGAATACCCACGCATCGACGAATCTTAGGGGAGCACATGAGATGCAGGGCCTGTCCGCATCAGTCGACCTGGAGTTAATGGCCAGTCGATTGGACAAGGTCTTAATCATTGAGAAGAAGGTGGATGAGCTGACTCAGCACTTGCAGCGAGCCACCTCTACGCGTAACTCCTTTGCACAACCTCCTTCCACACAGGAGACTGTGCAAAACATTCTCTACCGATCTTCCCCTAGGATGGATCTGATGAGAACCTCATCATGAGCCATAACTAGCTCATTTTGACCTAATACAAAGGATAAAAGCTCCTACATATCTCAAGGAAAGGCTTAACTCAGAGAATTCTGAGTTTGAGAAGAAAACAAGTCATAAGGGGTAAAAGTGCAATTTTACCAGTATAATCTGCATACAGGGTAATTCAGGGCCCAAACATATGTCAAAGCAGCTTAATAAGAATAAAAGTGGGATGAGATGATCTAGCAAGGGCTACAGCACTTCCAAGAAACCAAATGATAATCTGTAACCCTAAAACAACCCACTTCAATTCACAAGGTTCGAGGCAAAGTAAAAATAGAATAAACCCTCTAAAATTCATAGAAAAATAATCTCTAGGGTTTAGAACCTTCAATTTGGCCTTTAGAACCCATTTTGACATACATTGAGAACCATGCCCAATTAATAACTTAATTTGGGTTTTTGCATAAATTGACCGATCAAACAAGGTTTAATATGAAAATGAAATTCACCATCAGATTCCTTAGGTCCTAATTATTCATGTATAAAAACTTGAGCCTAAGAAGAAACCTCCTTGACCGACTTTACACTTTGGTCCTCATATATTTATTCTTTGGCCCTCAACTTTTGAACCCTCGCATTTTGGCCCCTAACTCTCCTTCGTTCTTTGCAATCAGGTCCCTCCTGCAAAACCTGCCAGCACCATGCTCCGGCGACCTTGCGCGGAGCATGGCGCCGCGCAGGGTGAGGTGGGGGACCTGGCAAGTAAACCGGGGGTGCCCTGCGTCGTCAGCCGTCGCAGGGACACCCCCCTGGTCATTGTAACCCACCATACCGGCCGTGCGAACGCACGGACGGTATGGGTTCTTGTTTCCGACCATCCTTCGGCGAGGGAGACACGTCGTCTCCCTCCGCCTTCCTCCCTGTTTGATCCCTATAAATACCCCCCGTTGCTCCACCGACCAGGGCAGCCTGGATCTGACGGAGAAAATCCCCAACTTTCTTCTCTTCTTCCTCCGGCAGACGCTCACCAGCTCCGGCGGTTTCCTCCCCCTCCACCTCTTCGCTCTGCCGCAATACCAGCAGCAGAGACTTCCTCCCCTGCTCTTCCTGCGCCACGCCGCACCCAGCTGGCCCCTCTCCAGCTCTCTGCTCGCCGCCGGCCCTTTCCCTGAGCATCGTCTTCTCCGGCGACAGTCGATACGACTGTCGCCCTGTTCCTCCCCCTTCGTCCCTGCAAGTAAGCTAGAGCTACTCCCCTTCTCCTCCTCTTTCTTTCCCCGCTTTCAATTATTCAATTAAGCCCTCTACCGACCCTGACCACCTTCACCCCCTTCGCCTCCGACCACCCTCCGGCAAGCCGCTCCCATCACCTCAGCAACCCACACGGCTCGCCGACCCTCACCGAACCTCCGCCTCATCACACTGAGCACCCCCCACCCCTCCACTGCCACTCAACACCTCCGTAACACTCCCCCGAACAAACCCATTCCTCCGGTTGCAGTCCGACCCAGGACTGCCGCCAGACACCACCTTGCGGCCTGCCGCGCAGCTCCTCACCTTCGCCGGGCCACGGCGAAGGTTCCCCAGTGGTTTGATCAGGCCGCGAGGCCATATTCGTGTCCGACAGGTTTTGAGGTTCGACCGCCATCAACGCACATTGAAGCAGCTTCTCCCGCGCTCCAGGCTTGAGGACTCCAGGTCTCCAGCTGCTGCGGAGTACGGGGAGTCTTGCGAAGGCAGCCAGCCAGCAACCTGTGCAAATCGAAGCCGCAGCTGCAGAAGCCAGGCCGCGGTCTCCCAGCAGGCGCACGCGAGGAAAGGTCTGCGTTTAGTCCCACATCGGTAAGCCTCACACCCGTTCCACTGTTTAAATTGATTTTGTGCAGTAGCCTTACTGCCTCAGTACACGGGGTGAGGTCCCCTTACACCCGCCCGGTTACCCGGTCTCGTCCGCGCTCACGCCCCGCGGACCTGACCCGACCCGACTTAGACTGACCTGCACTCCTCGCCCACCACGCACGCCGGTGGGCCTGGACCCGGGCATGACCCGAACCCGATTACCCGGTAGCTCTGGGAGAGCTTTCCCAAGAGTGGTTTCAGAGAGAAAGAGAGACGCGGGGGGGGGGGGAGGGTAGAGTAGGTTTTGCCTCTGACGAAAAACTCTGAAGTGTGCAGGCACAGGCGAAGAAGAAGACCCGCGGAAGAAGAAGGAGCTGCACTGTAGCAAATGCATAGTTAAGTCGTCTAAGCACCGGGTCAGACGACGGAAGGTCAGCAGCCAGAGCAGGAAAGAAGGCAGGCTGAAGAAGAAAGAAGAGCAACGGCCAAAGCAGAAGAAGAAGAAAGGAAGACTTAGTAGCTGAAGGCAGAAGCTCTGCAGCCATAAAGAAGAAAAGGGAAAAGAGAAAGGGTCACCACAATTGCAGAAAAAGAAGAAGAGAGGCCAAGACAGAAACCAAGAAGAAAGAGATCTGAAGAGGAGCATCACCTCTGCAGAACGAAGAAGAAGAAGAAGGAGCTCTGAAGAAAGAAAGAAAGAAGAACATCACGAGGAGAAAACGAAGAGAACAACAAATTCTTTCCCTCTCTCTTTCTTTATTTTGTAAAAGAAACATGTATATCTCTAGAATACAACTTGCTCCCTGAGTTCGACCTCGGGAACTCTTTTATTTTCCGAGTAAAAAAATTTATATTTGAAATGTTGGTAATAACCGGCTTTACTACAACGTTATAACAAACCAGAACCCGGTCATCACATAAAACGAACCAGTTTCATTTTGGCGCCGTTGCCGGGGAGCAACGGCTATTCTAGAGGTAAACATTCCTGTTTCTTTTAATTTCTGATAATCTCCTCTCTTTTGTGCAGCTACAGGAACTCAAGAAGACAAGCAACCACACGACAACCACTCCGAAGACAGGTAAATTTTTCCTCTCACTATTAACCCCTAAACTCTAAAGAGGAAGAAAAGAAAAGAACAAGCAATATAGGGCTAACCTGTCTTCCATACTTAGTAACCATAAAGAGTTGCATGTTTTCAACTCATCACTCCTGCACACTATTAAGGGTATTTAAGGGCTAACACATTCTTGCTTGAGCCCTAATTGCCCAACAAAGAGTTAAATGGACCAAGTAGAGCCAACATAAGGTCAAACATTAGGATTTCAGTAGAGACACACCCCTTAATCAAGAATTGAGGAAATCCAAAAGAGGTGTGCCCAAGCCATTGATTGAAAATAATTAACAAGAAAAATCCTAAACAATTGGCTCTCTCTTTAAACACTTGGACCCTAAAAGAAAGGACCCAAAAAGCTCTCAAAGAAAATAAGAGGTAAAGTTGACCCCTTTGGGTTAACCAACCTTAAATTAGGTCACTCTTTGCACTTAAAAAGACTAAAGTTCAAGTGAAACCTTAAGCACCCTGATCTTAAAATTGGTAGACTTAAGAGGTCAAGATCCCCATTCTGGTCTACCTGGAACCGCAGTGACAAGAGAGGTCGGGTGGGGGAAACCCTGTAACCCGTGGGGACGCTCTACCGTGTAGGGGTCTTCGCGGGACTCTCCCTCTCTGGCTGCCCAGGTAATTCTCAGGTGGACGATCTTTCTGATCAAGGGGTCCATCTGCCCCGCACCTCTATAGTCACCCAACATATTTTTGGGTGTCTTGATTGGGTCCAGCACCTTCTAAACTTACCTCTTCCAACTGTGCATGTACGGAAGGAGGTCCCTAGGACCACCCTTAAGACCTCCTTTAGAAATTCACTCTCGTCAAGGCCAAGCCTCGACGCCCGTGTTTTTGCAGCAACACCCTCATATTATTCTCTATTCTGATTCAGAACCAAGTTCTTCTTCTTCCCCCATCATGGCTCAGCCAGTTGAGGAAGAAAATAATCTGGAACACCAGCTCCAGCGACTCAATGACCTCTTCCAAAACTTCGTGCACCCACCACAGCATCCTATGATGCGGGACCACTACAATCCTGCTGCGGTGGCCATTGAGCCTCGAGTCAGAATCCCGACTGGAGGACCTGATTCCGAACTAAAGCCCAACATGATTCATGCTATACCTAAATTCCATGGGCTTAATTCTGAAGATCCCTTCCAGCACATCAAACAGCTAAAGCATCTGGCCCACACTTTTGGATCAGATGCGCAAAATCGGGATATTCTTCTCATGAAGATGTTCTCCTTTTCTCTTATGGACAAGGCCGCCCATTGGTATCAAACTCAGACCCGGCCGATCAACACTTGGGAAGAACTTCAATCCGAGTTTTTGAAAAAGTTCTTTCCCGTTGGTCGGACCAACGCCTTGCGCCATCAGATTACACACTTCACTCAACAATCAGGAGAACCTCTCCATGAGGCATGGGATCGTTTTCAGGATCTCATGAGAAAGTGCCCCCATCACGGAGTTCCTAAATGGGAACAAGTCCAATCTTTTTACCAGGGACTCCGTGAGGACATCCGCCTTTTCGTCAATGCAACTTGCGGAGGAAACATCATGGGTCAACATGAAGACACCGTATGGGAGATTCTCGAAAAACATGTGCGAGAACTCCATCAACAATGACTCCATGGGATTATTCGACAGGACGAATGCCCGCGCAGCGACGAATCTTAAGGGAGCACATGAGACGCAGGGCCTGTCCGCATCAGTCGACCTGGAATTAATGGCCAGTCGATTGGACAAGGTCTCAATCATTGAAAAGAAGGTGGATGAGCTGACTCAGCACTTGCAGCGAGCCACCTCTGCGCGTAACTCCTTTGCACAACCTCCTTCCACACAGGAGACTGTGCAAAACATCCTCCACCGATCCTCCCCTGGGATGGATCCATATCCATCCCCATCTGATTCTTGGACTGGAAGATCATCCGATCCTTTCTTCACCAGCCGGGGGAACTCCATTCCTCCTTTCCCTGATTCTCAGGAGGTTCCTCAGACCTGCGAGGACCTCAACGCCATCCAGAACGACCCATTCTCCAACACTTACAACCCTGGATGGCGAAACCATCCAAATTTTCAGTGGGCGGGAAATTCCCAAACCCAAAGACCACCTTTTCAGTCCCGCCCACAGCCCTCTCGTCACTACCAGCCGCCTCAGCCTCGGCCCAACCCTACTTATCCATCAGGGCCAAATCAAGATCAAATGTCCTTAATCCTCCAGACTCTGGCTGACATTCAAAAATCGAATGCGGCTATTCAAAAATAGCACAAGGACGAGCTTACTGAAGTTAAAACTCAACTGGCCCAGTTGGCAAATTCTCGCCAACCAGGCACACTCCCTTCCCAACCTCTTCCTAACCCAAATAACGTGCCAACCCAGAAGCGCGTTATGAATCCAAATTTAGGCCACGCTCAATGGATTTATCAGGCCCCTACTGCTCCATCTCCAGACGAGATGGAAGCCTCAACTTCTTGTGCTGGATTTCAGCAGCAGCCACCCCTCCTACCAAACCCAAACCAAAATCAGGCCGGATTAAATTCTGTAACAACACGTAGTGGTTAGACAACTCAAGACCCGCATTATCCAAACCACTCCCAGCCTGATAACCATGACCCTAGGATAGTTATCCAAGGTACCGCTGTTCCAGATCCACAACCTGGACCTATCCTAGAAGAACCAACCAAGATCCCGTTTCCCGAGGCCCTGAACAAGGGAAAGAAGACCACCAAACCCGTGGCCCCTGAGGAGGACCTGGTCAAGCTCTTTGAGCAGGTCCACATAAACATCCCCTTGATGGATGCAATCCGCCACGTACCAGCTTACGCACGATTTCTAAAGAATTTATGTACACCCCAGCGTAAGCCGCGAACCAAAGGAGGGAGCCCAATTGTTCTGTCAGAGCAAGCCAGCTCTGTAATCCTTAGTAGACTCCCACCCAAGGCAAAAGATCCTGGAACTCCCCTGATCTCCTGTAAGATAGGTGGTACCCAATTTGATAGAGCATTGTTAGACTTGGGTGCATCTATAAATCTGATACCCACATCCTTACTTGACCATCTAGAAGAATCTGAGCTGAAACCAACCGAGGTGACATTACAATTAGCAGATCGATCTATAAAGTCACCAAAAGGGATTCTCGAGGATGTTATCGTGAGAGTGCGGGATTTCTATTTTCCAGTGGACTTTATAGTCTTAGACATGGATGCACCTGAGAACCCTAGGGATACACCAATCATTCTGGGGAGACCTTTCTTGGCTACTGCTAGAGCCAACATCAGCTGTGAGGAGGGCCAAATAGAGCTTAAGTTTGGAGATCAAACACTGAAAATTGATATATTTAAGGCCCAACAAGGAATTAATTGCGGTGTCATCGAGCAAATTTGTGACATCAAGACTTTGGTTGATGAATCACACCTCCAGAAGGACTTGAGTATGCCTCATCAACCACAGAAGGATCTTGACCCGCAAACAGAGGAGTCAAATCCAGATGTGAACAACCCAGTAACTTCCACCCTTGAACCTCACATCTATACTGAACCACCCGCTGCTGCTGAAAACCCCATCCTCGAACTGAAACCCCTTCCTGCTCACTTAAAATACGTCTTTTTGGGTTCTAATCAGACCCTTCCTGTGATCATCAATTCCAATCTCAGTCCTGAACAGGAATCCCGTCTGATTGTTGTCCTCCAGCAACATCGCAGAGCCATCGGATGGACTCTCGATGATTTGACTGGAATAAGTCCCTCTTATTGTACTCATCATATCTATTCAGAAGAGGGCACACGACCTTCTCGTGAAATGCAGAGACGCTTAAACCCCAATCTGCAGGAGGTCGTGAAAAAGGAGATCATCAAGTGGTTAGATGCCGGAATCATCTACCCGATCTCCGATAGTCGTTGGGTGAGCCCAATTCAGGTCGTGCCCAAGAAGGCAGGACTCAACACTATAACGACTGAGACCGGAGAAATCATTCCTACCCGATTAGCCAACTCGTGGAGAGTCTGTATAGATTACCGTCGACTCAATTCCTCCACGAAGAAGGATCATTTCCCACTACCCTTCATTGATCAAATTCTCGAAAAACTAGCGGGAAATAGGTTCTTCTGCTTTCTTGACGGGTACTCCGGTTATAACCAGGTGGCAATCCATCCTGAGGACCAAGAAAAGACCACGTTCACCTGCCCCTTCGGAACATACGCTTTCCGAAGGATGCCTTTCGGTCTTTGCAATGCACCCGCTACTTTTCAGCGATGCATGCTTGCCATATTCTCAGATATGGTAGGTGATTATCTGGAAGTCTTCATGGATGACTTTTCAGTTTTCGGAGCATCATTCGACGATTGCCTCCAACACTTGGTCCAGATACTCAGGCGGTGCATCGATGTGAATTTGGTTCTTTCCTGGGAAAAGAGCCATTTCATGGTGCCTGAGGGAATTGTCCTGGGACACTCAATTTCGGAGAAAGGTATCCAAGTGGATCGAGCTAAGGTTAATCTGATTTCTCACCTTCCTATGCCTAGCTCGATCAGGGACATCCGATCCTTTTTAGGGCATGTCGGTTTTTATCGACGATTTATCCCTGATTTTTCAAAAATCTCACGCCCCCTGACCACTCTTCTCTCCAAGGATGTTCCCTTCGAAATCTCCAAGGAATGCACTCAAGCATTTGAAATCTTGCGTGACCGAGTCACCCAAGCACCGATCCTACAGTCCCCTGATTGGTCTCAACCCTTTGAGATCATGTGTGATGCATCCGACTTCGCTGTAGGAGCGGTTTTGGGGCAGAAAAATGACAAGAAACCTGTGGTCATTTACTACGCCAGCAAAACACTCGATGAGGCTCAGCGTAACTATACAGTTACTGAGAAAGAGCTGCTAGCTGTAGTATTTGCCCTAGAGAAGTTCAGATCGTACCTTCTGGGTTCCCATGTCATCATATACTCGGATCACACAGCTGTGAGGCATCTCCTTGCGAAGAAGGACGCGAAACCTCGATTAATCCGATGGGTCTTGCTGTTGCAAGAATTTGACCTTGAGATTCGCGACAAAGCGGGAAAACAAAACGTGGTAGCTGATCACTTGTCCCGTCTTCCTTCTGAAATAATTGACCCTTCCGGACCCATCACTGAGCATTTTCCCGATGAGCACCTGCTGACTATTGGTACTAGCCTTCCATGGTTTGCTAATATTGTAAATTACTTGGCATCTCATCAGACCCCGTCCGATTGGCCGAAGGCCAAGAAAGACAAATTACGCTCCGATGCCAAGTATTACATTTGGGAAGACCCGTACCTCTTCCGCATAGGTGCCGATCAGATCATCCGGAGATGTGTCCCGGAAGGGGAAGTCAACAATATCCTCTCTTTCTGCCATGACCAGGCATGCGGTGGCCATTTTGCCGGGCATAAAACCGCAGCAAAAGTCCTCCAGTGCGGCTTTTACTGGCCCACACTGTTCAAAGACGCATACAGTCATTGCAAGGCATGCAGTCGTTGCCAGACTTTGGGCAACATGAGCCGTCGCGACATGATGCCTATGCAACCGATTCTAGTATGCGAAATCTTTGATGTTTGGGGGATTGATTTTATGGGCCCCTTTCCTGTTTCGGATGGTTTCGAATACATTCTGTTGGCTGCGGACTACGTGTCCAAATGGATCGAAGCCATACCGACCCAAACCTGTGATCACAAAATCGTCCTCAAATTCATTCATCAACACATTTTCTCAAGGTTCGGGATTCCTCGTGCAATAATCTCTGATGGGGGGACCCATTTCACAAATGCTCAGTTTAGGTCACTGATGACCAAATACGGGGTGTCTCACCGAATCTCTACTCCTTACCACCCCCAAACTAATGGTCTAGCTGAGCTGTCTAATCGGGAGATCAAGAAAATCCTGCAAGTCACTGTTCGACCTGACAGGAAGGACTGGTCGTCCCGACTTCCGGAAGTATTGTGGGCCTATAGGACCGCCCACAAGACCCAATTGGGCATGTCTCCCTTTAGATTGGTGTACGGAAAGGCATGCCACCTTCCCGTCGAACTGGAGCATAAAGCCTATTGGGCAGTACGGAACTGTAATCTGGATCTTTCTAAGGCTGGGACCCACAGAAAACTCCAAATCAGCGAGATCGATGAATTACGCAGAGACGCGTACGAGAACTCGCAAATCTACAAGGAGCGGGTTAAAGCCTTCCACGACAAACACATCTCGAGAAAGATCTTTCATCCTGGTCAAAAGGTCCTACTCTTTGATGCCCGACTCAAACTCTTCCCAGGAAAACTGAGATCTAAGTGGGTCGGACCATATTTGGTCCGACAGGTTTTTGGAAATGGAGCAATCGAAATCAGTCCACTCAGCCACGATTCTGAACCTTTCATCGTGAACGGTCAGAGACTCAAGCCGTTCATTGATGTAACTTCTACTGATTTGGCTGAGGCATCTTATATCCTCCTTTCCCCTTGAGCTTATTGCGCCCAGCCGATGGCGTAAAACTCAGCGCTTAACGGGAGGCAGCCCGTCATTCTCTTTGAAAACCTGAAACTTGTTCTGACACCTTTCAGCACTCGAAGTTCACCCTTGTAGACAGCCGACCCCAACTCAGATGTTCGCATCTGAGATTTGAAATCGTCCGCAAAAATTCAACCCGACCCATCCACTCACCCAAATTTCTGTCTTAAGGAATGAACTGAGACCCCCTAGATTACAATGAGGACATTGCAAATCTTAGGCATGGGGGGGTATGAAAGTACAAAAACTTGTAAGAAAAGGTTTCAAACAAAAATATTCACATATGCCAAAAACACCATAAAAATTAAAAAATTTTTCGAAAAAGAACAAGAGGAAAAGAGGAGAAGGAAATTTTGCGAAGGAGAAAAGAAACAAAAGGAAAAAGGAGCACAAAATTATGAGAAAAAGTGATAGTCATTAGTAAGGAACTAAGGAATTAACCTAAGTTCTAGACCTCATTCAAGAAAAGTGCACAATAAGATTAGTAAAGAATGCAAACCTTAGGCATTCTTGAATAGACTCTTAGTACCCATTAAGATCTGGACACTCCTCAAGAGGTTGAGGAAAATGAAAAGCTGAAGTATTAGGTCTAAGGCTTAGGGAGTATTCGGCCTCGTTAACTAATTTTTGGTTTACGGGACTCAGTAACCTAAGCACCCTAATCTCACACACAGCCTGGTTCAGTAAGCGTAAAAATCAGAATCACGCAGAAGCGTCGCAAAAATCTGAAAAGAATACCTAGAATAGGAGCGGCCGATCAACACAAGTTGATTTGGACGAGTTCCCAGCGCAGAGAGGCGGGGAAATCCCCTCGAAGATGCGTAACAAAATATCATCTCCTCGGTGCTTGTCTCTTAGGATATTTACATATCCTACTGGGGGCATGTAAGCACTCTGCTGGTTCAGATTCCATGGATGGCATTATCTCGAAGTGTCAATTGCCAGGGTCTGGATTCGGCCACGGAATACCATGGATGGGATTATCTCGAAATCTCAATAGCCAGGGTTCCGGGGGTTGCCATGGGCGGTGCTATCTCGAAGCATCGATCGCCAGGAACCCTTGAGGATTGATGATGGGAGCAAGGAATCTGATACAGACCGTGTTGAAAAGCCAATCCTAGGCTAGAACTAAAAAGAAAAAGAGAGAGAAAACTCTCCAAACAGAAAAACTTTCTATCTCTCTCTTACAAAACGCACTGCGAACTGAGCCAGGGCTAAAATCATTTCAAGCACGGGTGCTTTAACCACGAAGTCCAATAAACCTTAGGTTAGTTCTTGTGGGCCTTAAAAACCTTTGCTAAAAGACTGAGGCTAAGGCTAGACAGATTTGGATCTTGATTGGTACTAGAGTACCTTTTAGGCCTATGGTCAGCATTCTAACCTAATCTATGCTCAAATAAAAAAGGCACTTATCTAAAACTATTAAAAACTTCATGGTCTAGAATAAGGGTTGAAACCTTAAGTTTTTGCTAAGGGACTAGCAAAAGCTAGGCATGGGGGTATGATGAGAACCTCATCATGAGCCATAACTATCTCATTTTGACCTAATACAAAGGATAAAAGCTCCTACATATCTCAAGGAAAGGCTTAACTCAGAGAATTCTGAGTTTGAGAAGAAAACAAGTCATAAGGGGTAAAAGTGCAATTTTACCAGTATAATCTGCATACAGGGTAATTCAGGGCCCAAACATAGGTCAAAGCATCTTAATAAGAATAAAAGTGGGATGAGATGATCTAGCAAGGGCTACAGCACTTCCAAGAAACCAAATGATAATCTGTAACCCTAAAACAACCCACTTCAATTCACAAGGTTCGAGGCAAAGTAAAAATAGAATAAACCCTCTAAAATTCATAGAAAAATAATCTCTAGGGTTTAGAACCTTCAATTTGGCCTTTAGAACCCATTTTGACCTACATTGAGAACCATGCCCAATTAATAACTTAATTTGGGTTTTTGCGCAAATTGACCGGTCAAAGAAGGTTTAATATGAAAATGAAATTCACCATCAGATTCCTTAGGTCCTAATTAGTCATGTATAAAAACTTGAGCCTAAGAAGAAACCTCCTTGACCGACTTTACACTTTGGTCCTCATATATTTATTCTTTGGCCCTCAACTTTTGAACCCTCGCATTTTGGCCCCTAACTCTCCTTCGTTCTTTGCAATCAGGTCCCTCCTGCAAAACCTGCCAGCACCATGCTCCGGCGACCTTGCGCGGAGCATGGCGCCGCGCAGGGTGAGGTGGGGGACCTGGCAAGTAAACCGGGGGTGCCCTGCGTCGTCAGCCGTCGCAGGGACACCCCCCTGGTCATTGTAACCCACCATACCGGCCGTGCGAACGCACGGACGGTATGGGTTCTTGTTTCCGACCATCCTCCGGCGAGGGAGACACGTCGTCTCCCTCCGCCTTCCTCCCTGTTTGATCCCTATAAATACCCCCCGTTGCTCCACCGACCAGGGCAGCCTGGATCTGACGGAGAAAATCCCCAACTTTCTTCTCTTCTTCCTCCGGCAGACGCTCACCAGCTCCGGCTGTTTCCTCCCCCTCCACCTCTTCGCTCTGCCGCAATACCAGCAGCAGAGACTTCCTCCCCTGCTCTTCCTGCGCCACGCCGCACCCAGCTGGCGCCTCTCCGGCTCTCTGCTCGCCGCCGCCCCTTTCCCTGAGCATCGTCTTCTCCGGCGACAGTCGATACGACTGTCGCCCTGTTCCTCCCCCTTCGTCCCTGCAAGTAAGCTAGAGCTACTCCCCTTCTCCTCCTCTTTCTTTCCCCGCTTTCAATTTATTCAATTAAGCCCTCTACCGACCCTGACCACCTTCACCCCCTTCGCCTCCGACCACCCTCCGGCAAGCCGTTCCCATCACCTCAGCAACCCACACGGCTCGCCGACCCTCACCGAACCTCCGCCTCATCACACTGAGCACCCCCCACCCCTCCACTGCCACTCAACACCTCTGTAACACTCCCCCGAACAAACCCATTCCTCCGGTTGCAGTCCGACCCAGGACTGCCGCCAGACACCACCTTGCGGCCTGCCGCGCAGCTCCTCACCTTCGCCGGGCCACGGCGAAGGTTCCCCAGTGGTTTGATCAGGCCGCGAGGCCATATTCGTGTTCGACAGGTTTTGAGGTTCGACCGCCATCAACGCACATTGAAGCAGCTTCTCCCGCGCTCCAGGCTTGAGGACTCCAGGTCTCCAGCTGCTGCGGAGTACGGGGAGTCTTGCGAAGGCAGCCAGCCAGCAACCTGTGCAAATCGAAGCCGCAGCTGCAGAAGCCAGGCCGCGGTCTCCCAGCAGGCGCACGCGAGGAAAGGTCTGCATTTAGTCCCACATCGGTAAGCCTCACACCCGTTCCACTGTTTAAATTGATTTTGTGCAGTAGCCTTACTGCCTCAGTACACGGGGTGAGGTCCCCTTACACCCGCCCGGTTACCCGGTCTCGTCCGCGCTCACGCCCCGCGGACCTGACCCGACCCGACTTAGACTGACCTGCACTCCTCGCCCACCACGCACGCCGGTGGGCCTGGACCCGGGCGTGACCCGAACCCGATTACCCGGTAGCTCTGGGAGAGCTTTCCCAAGAGTGGTTTCAGAGAGAAAGAGAGACGCGGGGGGGGGGAGGGTAGAGTAGGTTTTGCCTCTGACGAAAAACTCTGAAGTGTGCAGGCACAGGCGAAGAAGAAGACCTGCGGAAGAAGAAGGAGCTGCACTGTAGCAAATGCATAGTTAAGTCGTCTAAGCACCGGGTCAGACGACGGAAGGTCAGCAGCCAGAGCAGGAAAGAAGGCAGGCTGAAGAAGAAAGAAGAGCAACGGCCAAAGCAGAAGAAGAAGAAAGGAAGACTTAGTAGCTGAAGGCAGAAGCTCTGCAGCCATAAAGAAGAAAAGGGAAAAGAGAAAGGGTCACCACAATTGCAGAAAAAGAAGAAGAGAGGCCAAGACAGAAACCAAGAAGAAAGAGATCTGAAGAGGAGCATCACCTCTGCAGAACGAAGAAGAAGAAGAAGGAGCTCTGAAGAAAGAAAGAAAGAAGAACATCACGAGGAAAAAACGAAGAGAACAACAAATTCTTTCCCTCTCTCTTTCTTTATTTTGTAAAAGAAACATGTATATCTCTAGAATACAACTTGCTCCCTGAGTTCGACCTCGGGAACTCTTTTATTTTCCGAGTAAAAAAATTTATATTTGAAATGTTGGTAATAACCGGCTTTACTACAACGTTATAACAAACCAGAACCCGGTCATCACATAAAACGAACCAGTTTCAGGATCCATATCCATCCCCATCTGATTCTCGGATCGGAGGATCATCCGATCCTTTCTACACCAGCCCGGGGAATTCCATTCCCCCTTTCTCTGATTCTCTAGAGGTTCCTCAGACCTGCGAGGACCTCAACGCCATCCAAAATGACCCATTCTCCAACACCTATAACCCTGGATGGCGAAACCATCCCAATTTTCAGTGGGCGGGAAATTCACAAACCCAAAGACCACCCTTTCAGTCCCGCCCACAGCCCCCTCGTCATTACCAGCCGCCTCAGCCTCGGCCCAACCCTACTTATCCATCAGGGCCAAATCAGGATCAAATGTCCCTTATCCTTCAGACTTTGGCTGACATTCAAAGAACGAATGCGGCTATCCAAAAACAACACAAGGACGAACTTACAGAGGTTAGAACTCAACTGGCCCAGTTGGCAAATTCTCGCCAGCCAGGCACACTTCCTTCCCAACCTCTTACCAAACCCAAATCAAAATCAGGCCGGATTAAATTCTGTAACAACACGTAGTGGTAAAACAACTCAAGACCCGCATTATCCAAACCACTCCAAGCCTGATAACCAAGACCCTAGGATAGTTATCCAAGATACCACTGTCCCAGATCAAGAACCCAGACCTATCCTAGAAGAACCAACCAAGGTCCCATTTCCCGAAGCCTTAACCAAAGGAAAGAGAACAACCAAGCTCGTGGAACCTGAGGAGGACCTGGTCAAGCTCTTTGAGCAGGTCCACATAAACATCCCTTTGATGGATGCAATCCGCCACGTACCGGCTTACGCACGATTCTTAAAGAATGTGTGTACACCCCAGCGTAAGCCGCGAACCAAGAGTGGGAGTCCAATTGTTCTGTCAGAGCAAGCCAGCTCTGTAATCTTAAGCAGACTCCCACCCAAGGCTAAAGATCCTGGTATTCCCTTGATTTCCTGCAAGATAGGTGACACACAATTTGATAGAGCATTGCTAGACTTGGGTGCTTCCATAAATCTGATACCCACATCCTTACTTAACCATCTAGAAGAATCTGAGCTGAAACCAACTGAGGTGACATTACAATTAGCAGATCGATCTATAAAGTCACCAAAAGGGATTCTCGAGGATTTTATTGTGAGAGTGCGGGATTTCTACTTTCCTGTAGACTTTATAGTCTTAGACATGGACACACCTGAGAACCCTAGGGATACACCAATCATTTTAGGGAGACCTTTCTTGGCTACTGCTAGAGCCAACATTAGCTGTGAGGAGGGCCAAATAGAGCTCAAATTTGGGAATCAAACCCTGAAAATTGATATATTTAAGGCCCAACAAGGAATCAATTGCGGTGTCATCGAACAGATTTGTGACGTTAGGGCTTTGGTTGATGAAACACACTTCCAGAATGACCTGATTATACCTCATCAACCGCAGAAAGATCTTGACCCGGAAACTGAGGAGTCGAATCCAGATACGAACAACCCAGTAACTCCTACCCTCGAACCTCACGTCTATACTGAACCACCCGCTGCTGCTGATAACCCCATCCTCGAACTGAAGCCCCTTCCTGCTCACTTGAAATACATCTTTTTGGGTTCTAATCAGACCCTTCCTGTGATTATCAATTCCAACCTCAATCCTGAACAGGAATCCCGTCTGATTGTTGTCCTCCAGCAACATCGTAGAGCCATCGGGTGGACTCTCGATGATTTGACTGGAATAAGTCCCTCTTATTGTACTCATCATATCTATTCAGAAGAGGGTGCACGACCTTCTCGTGAAATGCAGAGACGCTTGAACCCCAATCTGCAGGAGGTTGTGAAAAAGGAGATCATCAAGTGGTTAGATGCTGGGATCATCTACCCGATCTTCGATAGTCGTTGGGTGAGCCCAATTCAGGTCGTGCCTAAGAAGGCAGGACTCACCACTATAACGACTGAGATCGGAGAAATCATTCCTACCCGATTAGCCAACTCGTGGAGAGTCTGTATAGATTACTGCTGACTCAATTCCTCCACGAAGAATGATCATTTCCCAATGCCTTTCATTGATCAGATTCTCGAGAAACTAGCGGGAAATAGGTTCTTCTGCTTTCTTGACGGGTACTCCGGTTACAACCAGGTGGCAATCCATCCTGAGGACCAAGAAAAGACCACGTTCACCTGCCCCTTCGGAACATACGCTTTCCAAAGGATGCCTTTCAGTCTTTGCAATGCACCCGCTACTTTTCAGCGGTGCATGCTTGCCATATTCTCAGATATGGTAGGTGATTATCTGGAAGTCTTCATGGATGACTTTTCAGTTTTTGGAGCATCATTCGATGATTGCCTCCAACACTTGGTCCAGATACTCAGGCGGTGCATCGATGTGAATTTGATTCTTTCCTGGGAAAAGAGCCATTTCATGGTGCCTGAGGGAATTGTCCTGGGACACTTAATTTCAGAACAAGGCATCCAAGTTGATCGAGCTAAGGTTGATCTGATCTCTCGCCTTCCTATGCCTAGCTCGATCAAGGACATCCGATCTTTTTTGGGGCACGTCGGTTTTTACCGTCGATTTATCCCTGATTTTTCAAAAATCGCGTGCCCCCTGACCACTCTTCTCTCCAAGGATGTACCTTTCAAAATTTCCAAGGAATGCACTCAAGCATTTGAGATCCTACGTGATCGAGTTACCCAAGCCCCGATCCTACAGTCTCCTGATTGGTCTCAACCCTTTGAGATCATGTGCGATGCATCTGACTTCGCTGTAGGAGCAGTTTTGGGGCAGAAAATTGACGGGAAACCTGTGGTCATTTACTACGCCAGCAAAACACTGGATGAGGCTCAGCGTAGCTATACGGTTACTGAAAAAGAGCTGCTAGCTGTAGTATTTGCCCTAGAAAAATTTAGATCATACCTTCTGGGTTCCCGTGTCATCATATACTCGGATCACACAGCTGTGAGGCATCTCCTTGCAAAGAAGGACACGAAACCTCGATTAATCCGATGGATCTTGCTGTTGCAAGAATTTAACCGTGAGATTCGCGACAAAGCGGGAAAGAAAAATGTGGTAGCTGATCACTTGTCCCGTCTTCTTTCTGAAATAATTGACCCTTTCGGACCCATCACAGAGCATTTTCCCGATGAGCACCTGCTGACTATTGGTACTAGCCTTCCATGGTTTGCTAATATAGTAAATTACTTGGCATCTCATCAGATTTTGTCTGATTGGCCGAAGGCTAAGAAAGACAAATTGCACTCTGATGCCAAGTATTACATTTAGGAAGACCCGTACCTCTTCCGTATAGGTGCTGATCAAATCATCCGGAGATGTGTCTCGGAAGAGGAATTCAACAATATCCTCTCTTTCTGCCATGACCAGGCATGCGATGGCCATTTCTCTGGGCATAAAACCGCATCAAAAGTCCTCCAGTGCGGCTTTTACTGGCCCACACTATTCAAAGACACACACAGTCACTGCAAGGCATGCAGTCGTTGCCAAACTTTGGGCAACATGAGCCATCGCGACATGATGCCTATGCAGCCGATTCTCGTATGCGAAATCTTTGATGTTTGGGGGATTGATTTTATGGGCCCCTTTCCTGTTTCGGATGGTTTCGAATACATTCTGCTGGCTGTGGACTATGTGTCCAAATGGATCGAAGCTATACCGACCCGAACCTGTGATCACAAAATCGTTCTCAAATTCATTCATCAAAACATTTTCTCAAGGTTCGGGATTCCTCGTGCTATAATCTCTGATGAAGGGACCCATTTCACAAACGCTCAGTTTAGGTCACTAATGACCAAATACGGGGTGTCTCACCGAATCTCTACTCCTTACCACCCCCAAACTAATGGTCTAGCTGAGCTGTCAAATCGGGAGATCAAGAAAATCCTGCAAGTCACTGTTCGGCCTGACAGGAAGGACTGGTCGTCCCGACTTCCGGAAGCATTGTGGGCCTATAGGACCGCCCACAAAACCCAATTAGGCATGTCTCCCTTTAGACTGGTGTACGGGAAGGCGTGTCACCTTCCCGTAGAACTGGAGCATAAAGCCTATTGGGCAGTACGGAACTGTAATCTAGATTTTTCAAAGGCTGGAACCCACAGAAAACTTCAAATCAGCGAGATCGATGAATTACGCTTAGACGCGTATGAGAACTCGCGAATCTACAAGGAGCGGGTTAAAGCCTTCCATGACAAGCATATCTCAAGAAAAATCTTTCATCCTGGTCAGAAGGTCCTACTCTTTGATGCCCGACTCAGACTTTTCCCGGGAAAGCTGCGATCCAAGTGGGTCGGACCATATTTAGTCTGACAGGTTTTTGGAAATGGAGCTATCGAAATCAGTCTGCTCAGCCACGATTCCGAACCTTTCATTGTGAACGGTCAGAGACTCAAGCCGTTCATTGATGTGACTTCTACTGATTTGGCTGAATCATCTTATATCCTCCATTCCCCTTGAGCTTATTGCGCCCAGCCGATGGCGTAAAACTCAGCGCTTAACGGGAGGCAACCCGTCATTTTCCTAAAAATTCAAAACCTTTTTCACACTTTTCTGCACTTAACGTTCACCCTTGTAGACAGCCGACCCCACCTCAGATGCTTGCATCTGGGATTAGAAATCATCCGCAAAATTCATCCCGACCCATTCACTCATCCAAATTTCAGTCTTAAGGAATGAACTAAGTAAATAAAAAACCCCCTAAGTCATAATGAGGACATTGCAAACTTTAGGCATGGGGGGGTATAAAAGTGCAAAACTTGTAAGAAAAGGTTTTAAACAAAAAATTTCACATATGCCAAAAACACCATAAAAATTAAAAAAATTTTTTTGAAAAAAGAAAAAGAGAATAAGAGGAGAAGGAAATTTTGTGGGAGAAGGAAAAGAAACAAAATGAAAAAGGAGCACAAAATTATGAGAAAAAAGTAGTCATTAGTAAGAAACTAAGGAATTAACCTAAGTTCTATACCTCATTCAAGAAAAGAACTGAAAAGTGCACAATGGGATTAGTAAGAACGTAAACCTTAGGCATTCTTGGATAGACTCTTAGTACCCATTAAGATCTGGACACTCCTGAAGAGGTTGAGGAAAATGAAAAGCTAAAGTATTAGGTCTAAGGCTTAGCTAGTATTTGACCTCATTAACTAACTTTTGGTCTACAGGACTCAGTAACCTAAGCACCCTAACCTCACACACAGCCTGGTTCAGTAAGCGTAAAAATCAAAATCACACAAAAGCGTCACAAAATTCTGAAAAGTACACTTAGAGTAGGAGCGGTCAATCAATACAAGTTGATTTGGATGAGTTCCCAGCGTGGAGAGGCGGGAAATCCCCTCGAAGATGAGTAACAAAATATCATCTCCTTGGTGCTTATCTCTTAGGATATTTACATATCCTACTGGGGGCATGTAAGCACTCTGCTGGTTCAGATTCCATGGATGGCATTATCACGAAGTGTCAATTGTCAGGGTCTAGATTCGGCCACGGAACACCATGGATGGGATTATCTCGAAATCTCAATAGCCAGGGTTCCGGGGGTTGCCATGGGCGGTGCTATCTCGAAGCATCGATTGCCAGGAACCCTTGAGGATTGATGATGGGAGCAAGGAATCTGATACAGACCGTGTTGAAAAGCCAATCCTAAGCTAGAATTAAAAAGAAAAAGAGAGAGAAAACTCTCCAAACAGAAAAATTTTCTATCTCTCTCTCTTACAAAACACACTGCGAACTGAGCCAGGGCTAAAAGCATTTCAAGCACGGGTGCTTTAACCACAAAGTCCAATAGACCTTAGGTTAGTTCTTGTAGGCCTTAAAAACCTTTGCTAAGGACTGAGGCTGAGGCAAAACAGATCTGGATCTTGATTGGTACTAGAGTACCTTTTAGGCCTATGGTCAGCATTCTAACCTAATCTAAGCTCAAATGAAAAAGCACTTATCTGAAGCTATTAAGAACTTCATGGTCTAGAACAAAGGTTGAAACCTTAAGTTTTTGCTAAGGGACTAGCAAAAGCTAGGCATGGGGGTATGATGAGAACCTCATCATGAGCCATAACTAGCTCATTTTGACCTAATACAAAGGATAAAAGCTCCTACATAACTCAAAGAAAGGCTTAACTCAGAGAATTCTGAGTTTAAGAAGAAAATAAGTCATAAGGGGTAAAAATGCAATTTTACCAGCACAATCTACAAATAGGGTAACTCAGGGTCCAAACATAGGTCAAACTAACCTGATAAGAAGGAAAGTGGGATGATCTGATCTCATAAGGGCTACAGCAACTCCAAGGAATTAAAAGATAATCTGTAACCCTAAAACAAAATCCACTTCAATTCACGAGGTTCGAGGCAAAGTAAAAATCTACTAAACCCTCTAAAATTCATAGAAAAATAATCTCTAGGGTTTAGAACCTTCAATTTGGCCTTAGGAACCCATTTTGACCTACATTGAGAACCATGCCCAATTAATGATTTAATTTGGATTTTTACGTAAATTGGCTGGTCAAACAAGGTCTGACCTAGAAATAAAATTCACCATTAGAATCCATAGGTCCCATTTAGTCATGCATAAAAACTTGAGCCTAAGAAGAGACCTCCTTGACCGACTTTGCATTTTGGTCCTCATCCATTACTTTTTGACCCTCAACTTTTGAAACCCTCGCATTTTGGCCCCTAAGTCTTCATCATTTTTGCATTTGGGTCCTCCCTGCAAAACCCTGAGCAGCGCCATGCTCCGACGAGGCATGGCGCCGCGCAGGGTGAGGGCGACCCCCTGCCAAGACAACGGGGTGTTCCCTGCGACGTCTGCTGTCGCAGGGACACCTCCACGATCTCTGCCATCACCCACACCTTCCGTGCAAACGCGCGGAAGGTATGGGTTGCAATCCGGCCATCCTCCGGCGAGGGAGGCACGTCGCCTCCCTTTGACCTCCTCTCTGATTTTGCCTCTATAAAAGCCGCCACCGTCTGCCGCATTCAGCAGCTTGGTTCTGACGGAGAAACACCCCCCTCCTTCCTCTCTTCCCACTCCGGCAGAAGCCCTCCAGCTCAGGCGGTTCTTCCTCCTCCTCCTCGTCGCTCTGCCGCAATACGAGCAGCAGAGCCACCCTCGCCCGCTCTTCCCGCTTCGCGCCCTACCCAGCGTGCGCTCTCCTGCTCTCTCCTCACCGCCGCTTCCCTCTCTCTGGGCACCTTCTTCTCCGGCGACAGTTGACACGACTGTCGCCCTACTCCGGCCCCTTCGACTCTACAACTAGGTCAGAACTTCTTCCTTCCTCCCCTCTTTCTTTTCCCCAACTTAATTTGCTTAACTACCCCTCAACCGCGCCTGACCGCCCTCACCTTCTCCATCTCCGGCCACTCTCCGGCGAGTTGCCCCCGTCAATCCACCACTCCACACAACTCGCCACCTACCCCAAAAGCTCCGCCTCACCTCACCCGACACCCCCTGTCCCTTCGCTGCCACTCCTTACCTCCACAACACTCCCCCAAACAAACCCACTTTTCCGGTCACAGTCCGACCTAGGGCCGCCTCCAGACACCGCCCCACAACCTGCTAACCCCCGCATTACCTTCGCCGTGCCACGGCGAAGGTCACCCTATAGTCTGATTAGGCCGAGAGGCCCTATTTGTGTTTGGCAGGTCTGCAGCCCCGGCCGCCATTGGCGACAAGGCGAGGAGCTTCCAAGCAAGCTCTAGGCCCTACAGCAACAGGATCCCAGCTGAGGCGAAGCGGAGGGACTTGAGCGAAGGCAAGGAGCAGATCTGCTAAGAGAAATGTGCACATTGCTGCTGAAGCCAGGTCGAGCCTTCCTGCGGGCACGCGCAAGCGAGGGACAAAATTTAGTCCCACATCATGGGATTTCGAAGCGCCGCACCGGTTTAAATTGTTTTTGTGAAATAAGCTTATCGCCTCCGAACGCACCGGGGTGAGGTCCCGCGCCCATCACACCCGCCCGATCATCGAGCTCACCACACGGATCCGGCGGATCCGACCCGAACCCATCCTGAGCACACCTCGCGCATCACCCACCTGCCGGTGCGCCTGGTCACGGGTACGAAGCCCGACCCGATTACCCGGCGGCTCTAGGGGAGCTATCCTACGAGCGAAGTCTGAGAAAGAGAGAGACGTGCGGGTAGAGGGAAAGGGGGTAGGTTTTGCGTTGGCTGTGATGTGTGCAGGAACAGACCGAGGTAGAGAAGAAGAAGAAGAGAGCAGGGCGCAGAGAAGAAGAAGGCCGACGAATAAGACTGAAGGAAGAAGGAGTAGCACCAAGCAGCACTGTAGCAGTGGCGACTTAAGTCGTCTGATTGGAAAATCAGATGACGCTCTGCAGAGGAAGAGAAAGAAAAAAAAAAAAGAGAAGAGCAGGCACCGCAAAGAAGAAAGAAAGAAAAAGAAGGAAAGAAGAAGAAGGAGCTCTGCAATTGAGGCAGAAAGAAGAAGGAAGAAAAGAGAAGCGCAAGGAAGACAGAGCTGAGAGAAGAGAAGAAAAGAGAAGATAAAAGAGAAGAAGACGAGAAGCTCTGAAGAAGACAAGAAATAGAAGAAGCAGAAAAAGAGGAACTGAAGGCAGAAGATCAAGGAAGAAGATTCGAGAAAAGAAGAAGATGAGCTAAGAGAGAGAAGAGAAGCCACAAGACTCAGATTTATTTCTCCCTCTCTCTCTCTTATTTTTGTAATAGAAACATTGTACTTCTAGAATACAACTTGCTCCCTGAGTTCGACCTCGGGAACTCTTTTATTTCCGAGTAACAAATTGTATTAAACTGGTAACCACTTCTCTATGCTATACTACGACGAAATAATAAAACTATAGACGAGAGTGCCTCACCAGGCATGCTCCCAAAAAATAATCCCTTTCCCTTTAGGGTTCTCCTCAGATGAACTGGGGAGCTTCCCAGTCTCTCTTTTACTCATGGCCTCAACAAGGTGTCAAATTTGTGATTTCATCTCATTGATTTCCTTGTCATGAGATTGGATGATCATGCTTTGATTCTCCTACATGGCTTTCATCATGGCTTTAAGCTCATCCATCTTAGAAGTCTTGGATGGTTGAGAAGGCATAGGAGGTTGATTATACTATTGAGTCTGAAAGGGTTGGGGTCTGTAATTCCCTGAATTAGAGACATTCCCCTGCCTCCAT
Organism: Thalassia testudinum; assembly: GCA_037157565.1. NCBI lineage: Eukaryota > Viridiplantae > Streptophyta > Magnoliopsida > Alismatales > Hydrocharitaceae > Thalassia > Thalassia testudinum. Next base: position 145,309,397 of record JAZHRO010000036.1, read on the forward strand.
GAAAAATTGGGGTGGTTCCTCCATCCCTCATTATAAGTATTGGAAAAAGGGTCATTACGAGGTCTGGGTTGATGATGAGTCCATTTTAATGGACTATTATTACGCCTAAGTAATTCAATTCTAACATTGTATATTTGTTAATAATCACATTTGGTCATTAAATGATTGCATGTGTCATTATTTAAGTTTACATTTCCTCTTATGTAATTATATTTCATGTAGGGTCTCGTAACAACGCACCCATCTCCTCAAATTAATCTCTATCAGGCTAATAATTAGGAAGAAGAGGGAGGAGGAACAATTGTGGAAAAGAATAGGGGGTGGAAAGATATCCCCACCCCCCCAAATATCTCCACCTACAGCCGTCCTCCTTAAATTGAACCCAACAGCTGCCGGCCAAAATTAGTAAGGGATTTGAAAATCCCTTAATTGGCGTGGGGGAGAGGAGTTAAGAGGAGACTTGCACAAGAAAGGAGGGCATGGTCGGTTCTTCTTCCCCCCCATGAGGGGATATCCTTCTTCTCCATCATGGAGAGGGCAGACACTGTGAACCAACTATGTACTGTGCACACCATCGCCCTCCTGCCCTTGCGCGCCACCTTCCACCGCCATTACGCTATTGCACCAAGTGCCCTTCCACCGCCTGTCCACTGCGCGCGCACCCTTGCAGCCACACCATTGCCCTCGCACCCTCCACCGTCATCATGTGCACGCACCAAGCCCCTACGTTGCACCAGAGCCCATAGGCAGCAGCAAGCCTCGCTCGCAGATGCCACAGCTGCGCCCTGCAGGTGCTGTAGGCAGTAGCGCGCCTCACGCCATCACCTACCACCGCCCGCAGGCGTTGCCTCCACGCCAGCCCGCAGGCCACAATCGCCCGCAGGCACCCAAGCCAGCAGTAGCTCGCAGGCGCTGCACCCCCTTCAGCGCCGTAGCGCGCCCTCACCAGCGCCCTTGCGTGCCCTCTAGCGTTGCTTCACCTTCCACCGCACCCTACAAGCCTCGCCCGCAGGCACTGCACCGCATGTAGTAGACGCCCACACCCGCAGGCCACTCCAGCTGCACTCCCGCGCACTCCTTGCGCGTGCGCGCCCAGCGTGCAGCCGCGCGGGCTACAGCAGCGGTGCCACCCTCTCCACGCGCGGCCTCCTCCTCTAACAGGGCCAACAGGTCAGCGGCCATTCTCCTCCGTCCGGCCGCTGTCGGCCACCTTCAGCTGCCGCGTCACCACTGTTGCATAGCCCTCGTCGAGGCGCACCACCCTGTCAACTCTCGCCGCCAACAATGCACGGCCGTTCACGCGAGGAAGAGAGAGGAGAAATCCTATATTTTTTTCTCAATTAATAGTTACATTTAATGCCATTGCCATTGAGATATTCATATTTTATTCAGGCCACATTGCATTGATACACTCATAGTTTCCTGAAATTACATCACTTAGGTGCATGATTTAACTTTGAATTTCGAATCAGATTTGCATGCAAGTTAAACTTACATGGTATGCCATTACACATGCATCATACACATATTTTTGGAGCTTAATTCTTGACATGAAAACTGCATAAATACCCCTGAACTTTTAGGGAAATTGTAAGCTTCATTTAAAATAACAAATTCCTCGCATTAAAGTCACGGTAGTGTCTGCAAACAGTATATTCCTTGACTCGTGAATTTATTGGTCTATTCCTCCCTGTGGATGCGACATCTTTACTGTGGTTAAATTTGATATTTATTTTTGATCAAGAGATTTTCCACTACATAAAACACAACGACATATCGTTCTATTGCTATCATAAATAAGCGAGAATCTCTCCGTCAGTTGGAACCCTTGGGCGGCATTCAAGTCCGCCTATACAAGGTCAGGGAATTGGGAGGCCAAATGACAATCCACAGTAGCGTGCGTATTGCCATTGCAAATGGAGCATTCAGAAGCTTGGGAAGCAGAGGCATTTGGCGTGAGTTGGCTAGGGTTTGTCATAAGCCTTTCCATGTTTTGGTTGAACAATTGAATCTGGAAGGCCAAATTCTGGGTATACCTAGCCTCATTTGCCTCAATCTTTCGCTGCATAAGAGTGGGTTTCCTATCCAAATAGGTAGAATTTAAATGGATAGAATTCTTACTCAAGGTCTCAAAAAGATCCCAAGCCTCATCTTCAGTTTTTGTAAGAAAGGTTCCTGCACAGGCTCCATCCACTGTTTGCCTGTGCTTGTCATTTAATCTAATGTAGAACCTTTCTACAAGTTGCCATCTTGGCACTTGATGATGGGGACATAAGCGTAACAAATCTTTGAAGCACTCTCATGCATCATGAAATTGTTCTCCATCTTGTTGAGCAAAACCTATGATTTCCCTCCTGTAGTGATTAGTCTTGCTCATGGGGAAGTATTTTTTCAAAAACTCTCCCTTCAAGGCATCCCAAGTATCCACTCTACCATCTAGAGTGTGATACCAATGCTTCGCCTTATCCTTGAGGGACAACGGAAAGAGGGTTCGCATTTGGGCATCATTAGTAACACCCTACAATCTTACCGTGGAACAGACCTCGGTGAATTCCTCTAGATGCCTGTAGGGGTCCTCCCTAGAAGTACCATAGAATGAGGGCAACAGAGATATGGTACTACTATTGATTTCATATGGATTATTCCCCCCAGGTCTTCTCAGTGTATGGCCAGGTTGGTTGGTAGGGATAAAATAATCTCTCAAAGATTTGGTTTCCCACAATTCTATTCTCTCCTTCCTCAGCCATCTCTCTTCTCTCTTGGTTGGCTCTCCTAAGGATCCTTTCAGGTTCTAAATTAAACACAAGTTGTCTCCTTAGAGATCGCCTACCAAGCATACACAAACAAACACAATTCAAAAGGACTTTTGTGTCTTTAATCAATTAAGGCCTTTGAGATTTAAGTCTAGCTGTAGATGACAATACAAATTTCCCAAACAATTACGTGCCTATTGTCAACCTACGAAATGCCTTGATGAAGACCTAATTGGAACTTAGGTGCTCTGCCCTAAAGTTCAAATGGTAAAGTACTCCAAGGATGGAAGATCAAGGGATGCAAGTAGGCCTAAGCCTTCCTTTGAAGCTGTGCTTTCGCGGTGCTTCTTAACTACCCTCAAAAATCCGTGACAGGGTATCCCCCTCCTTGAAGTTTAAAAACCATTGAGCTTAAGTTTCAAGCACTTTGGTATCCAATGATAGGAGAGTTCTTTGCTAGAAGCTCAAAAACCTAGGAGTGTCTAAATGTGTGCTTTGGTGCAAGGATCAAACAAGTGTGCATACACCGAAAAAGTTCAAATTTTTTTGAATCACAGCACAATGTCTCAAATCAACTCCTTGGGTTTTATATGTTCCTCCTATTGATTAGTCCTTTTTCAGAAAATGTGACCACTTGTTAAATCATTTCAAGACAACTTATGTGGTCTTAGAATTAAGTCCAAAATGCAATGGGTGATCAGAATATGGATGCAAAGTAAGAGAATGCGTACCTTGCTCCCAGCAATCAATGATGCGAGAATGCACGCAATGCAGAGAAATAAATCTAGAGGTTGCTCATGCAGACTTGAATGGTTCGTCCTAGGGGCAGGTAGCTCGTGTTTTGTTTGTTTGTTTATTTTTTTTTTTAAACTACTTATGCACAATCAAGAAAAAAATAAAATCAATCCACAAAAGAAAGTAAAAACCTAAATCTAAAGAAAAAGGAAATAGACTCCCAAAAATTACCCAACACAGGCCTAAAATAAAATCGGGGAACAAACCCCTAAAACTGTACCCCAGAACAAGGGTCCCAAACCAAATGTTTGTGAAGTCTAGACTAATCTAATATACTATCTATTCTATTTATTCAGAATGGAGGAGTTGATGCTTGCACCTTCCTCAAAATGTTCTCTTTCGAATTGTGGCTCAATGTCCACCTCAGTTGTGCGCACGACGACTATGTTGCTCCTAATGTGTGGCCAATGAATGGTGTTGAGGGTTGCTTGATCTCTGAGGATGGTGCGACAAGATGTAGAAGATTTGTGTACCTCGCACCAAAAATATTGAAGTTAAATATGCCTAAAAAATAATGTGTGAACAAATAAATAGATAAATGTGAGTTTAACAAGCTTGTTGCCTCCTCGGCAATGACGCCATTTGACGTGCCGATTTTCCGCTTTCGATTAAGTTTTGCACATGAAATAACACATTGTTGTAGTATGCAAGTGGTGGAAAATCGACTAATCAACAATTAATATAACCACTCAATTAGGAGCGGGTCATGTCCACAGGGAGGTAGTAGCCTATTTAAACTTGCAAAGGTCAAAAACCACTGTTCGCTATTAGTTTCATCAAGAAATCAAGCCAAAATCGCCTTTCAATTGAGATAATATGACTTTAACATGCTGATATTGTATTTACGAGAAAGAGGGAGGTTCTTTGCATAAAATCACCATAATAATTAAATTAGAAAATGAAGTTTACAATGGCATGAATCGTAAAAACTAATAGGTGCTTTACTGTAGCAAAATAGGGAAGAAACTTCCCCTTGTCCGTGCACGAGGAGGAGAATATGGCTAGAGGTGCGAAGCTCGGAGGAAGATCTCTAGACCGAGGACTTCGCGATGGTGGCGGTGGCGAGTTGTGAGGTGGCTAAAGCCAGCCGAATGGAGCTCCGGTGAAGGTGGGTTCCGGCAGTGGCTGCTAGCTGTTGCTGTTGGAGGTGCGTGCGGCCGCAGGTGTTGGAGTTGCAGGCTGGCGGGCTCACGTGGAAGTTGAAGGTGAGGAGATGCGTGCTGTGCAAGCGGAGGGGAGGCGAGCTAGGTGCGTCGGAGGGGCTGGTGGAGCGCGTGTAGGTCACGTGCGCACGGAGGAGAAGGTGTACCTGCTGGAGGTGATGCGCGCTGCTGCTGTGCACTAGAGACTGTGATGCAGCGTGGAGGGGTGTGCATGGAGGCGCAGCAAGGATGGTGAGGCACGAAGGTGGCGGGCAGTGGAGGCGTGTGCTGAGGATGTTTGGGTTCTTTTTGGTGGAGGAAAAACAGAGGAAGGAAAAAAATGAAGAGGAAGGTGGAGGTCAGACGTATGGGATCATCCCAGACATCTTAACTGGAGCAGGGGCGAGGAATTGGAGATGGTTGCTGGTGATGGTGGTGATGCAGCGTGGAAGGGTGCACACTGAGGTGCTCACAGTAACGCAGTTGCTCCGATTTGGCGGAGCATCCTGTCACGACGCACACCTACGATGGTGGAGTAATTGCCGTAGTTGAGGCCGATGGTGGTGAAATGGAGAAGCTCAAAGGCTTTTGCACAGTGGTGGTCGGGGATGGTGGCCTCTAGAGCCTGGTTGAGGCTCTCCCTTCTTTTATGCTGCAAGAGGAGTGCGGAGGCATGCGGACATTGGTTGAAGAGGTGAAGTGATGCAGGTCGTGGGAATAAAGATCCACGATTGTCACTTGTGCATTTAGCCGGCGCACTCTCCTGCATGCATCCGTTGGAGATAAAATAAAGAAATTAAATGAGGGTTATTTATGTACAAAACCCATAAGAAATACTAAATCCTATTCTTATTTAAACTATGTATGTAATGCATGTATGCAAACTAATTTATAAGTAGCCACTTTGATTCTAATGCATGCTTACACTTGAATGAAATATGCATGAAAGTATATTTGTAAACTAATTTATTTACATATTAATACACGCTATGTATATTTAACTATAAACTTAATGTCTAGGCATTTAAATAATAAATTAGCCCACAAATATGGGCTCATATGAACGTGCCTGTAAATATATCTTAGGGATTTGCACATAATAGTTGTAATTAAAACTTTAATTGAAAACATAAAAGTAACATAATTATAAGGAATTACTTACATATTTAGCATGAACTCTATCTATGCTAGTTCGACTCAAATAGTGGGTCTGTGGTGGAGCTTTGGCCTTATTAGCCTTGTTCCTCTTCGCCTGATCCTGTACATATAACTTATATTATAATGGGAAAGAATTGAATAATTTATTTTCAAATGCTATTAAAAGTAATTGTAATTACCTCTATCTGAGGCTTATTCCAATGTTCATAGCATTCTCTCCACACATCTACTGCTATTGTAGGAGGCACGTTTCTTAATGCCTCCTCATTAGACAACATTGAATTGTAATACTAAATTATAGAAATAAATTATCAAATAAATTAATTAAGTAAATAATAAAAAATGAGAAATATTATAGATTTCACCTTTCTCTTCATTGTCATCCTCCAATCACGATGTCGTCTTACGGCATGATGGAGGATATAATTGGTGACATTTACATCATCACCCTAATCAAAGATCACTTGTAATGTTACAAATCGTATAAACGAATTAAATATTATTAAAGTAAACTTATATATATACATAAATAATTAATTATTTACCTCCGTATTACGAATAAGCTGTCTCTTGATCTCCTTGGAGATCGACCTCCAGTTAAAAGAATAAAGGGAGACGAGCTCCTTTACTAGCCTAAATAGTCTCTTGGTGAAAGGAGGATAATCTGGATCTTCTCTAGCTTCATTGATATGCACTTTGATTCTCGTCTCCTTTGGAAATGCATCTAGATGTGCATTTCTTGTTGGACCCCTTCCTTTTTTTTTATTATCTGATAAGAAAAATATAAATGTTAAAAATTAAAACATTATCAAAAAATTTAACCAGCAATCATAGGTCTTAATTGACCTAAATTAGGCAAGGACTTAGCATAAGTTAGGTTAATTCATGCATGCATAAGCATTACTAGCACCTTTACTGCTTTCTTTTAGCTATGCATAAAATAATGCTAGAATGTATTGATTAGGCGCATTATGTCAATTACAGGTAATAAGCTGATCAGAAGCTAGATCTGAAGCTGGATCTAAAGCTAGATCTGAAGAATAAAGAATAACTGGTGTTGCAGCAGAGCTGGAGAGGAAGACCTAGATTAGATACAGTAGATAATAATGTAAGGGAGTTAAGGTATGTTATTCTATTAAGTAGGAATAAAGCAATAAATTGTAAAGAACTTCGGTCCATCCTAGCCCTAGGATAGCCTAGAAGCTTCCCCAAGCCTTAGCCACCCTTAGATTAGGTCACCACACCCTAGGAAACCTTAAAACCCTAATTCCAGCCTCTATCTGGACATCCAGATGAGTTATAGGACGTCCAGAACCCTTAGCTAACTTCTACGCACCTTAAACACACTTCTGCAGTGTTATTGGACGTCCAGACACTTGGTCAGACGTCCAATTTCTGCAGAATACCCAAGATAGAACCTAGAATCCCTCTTAACTCTGATTAAACGTCCAGATAATAAGTCTGGACTTCTAATTTTTCATTATAAGACGTTTGGCACTATTATTCGACGTCTGGAACTACTCTCTAGTTCCTGTTTTTGAATTCAAGCTTGGATCTTGAATTCCTAGGTCCGTAAACCCAATTCTAACCCTGTAGGAACCTAAATTAAGGTGCCCTAACCCTAGTACATCACCTCTAGACCTCCATAAGGACCTAATTAGGTCCTCACTAGACTTGGATCATGGTCAATCTCTTCAGTCTATTCAATTGGACTGATTGAGTCCAATTTAGCCTTGATCTCGGCACACACTATCCAATTGGACTCCGTGAGAGTCCAATTGACCTAGACCTAACTTAATTGAGTTATTTTATTCTTAATTAGGTTTCCACACACCCAATTAAACTTGTATTAATTTTAATTGCACTTTACCTTAGTGAATTAGGATTTGCAACCCTAATTTGAGACCTAACCTAGACCTAAACCTGTTAGAACCTATCCTAACCCACCTAGCCACCTAGATTTCGACCCACACACACACACACACACACACCCATTCATGCACACACACCCACTTAGAGTTCTCTAGAACTGTCTTCAAGGTGGCTCCACTCTTGGTTGCTAAAATTAGCAACCAAGAGCCATTCTATTTTTAGATCCACAAATGGTGGATCTAAAAATCACCTTGGCCGACCACACTTGGGACTCTCTCTATAGAGTTCCACACTTCTCTAGAGAGATTCCCTTAGGTCTATAAAAAGACCTAAGGGGTGGCCATTTGGTCCATCTTGGTCTTTTAGCATAGCTTCCCATTCCATTAGCCATCACCACCTCCACCTCCATGTTCACGAGCTCCACCATGATGCCACCACCTCCATGCCAAGCCTAAACCAGGATGAACTTCTCCAACCCCTCTCCAAGGGACGGCCTAAGCACCATTGGCTGCCCCTCCTCCTCTAAACCAAGTCAAAGGCCATTGAAGCCCACCTCTGAATGCCCTTAGTTCTGCTATAGCTCTTCACAGTTTTATTTCTTTATTTACTGCGTAATAGTGTAGCTCTATATTCTCCCCCAATGATGCATGCATAATCCCCCTTTAGATTCATGTATGCAATTGTTTTCTGCTAGCTAGATTTATGTTTCCAAGAATTCCTCTATAACTTTCCACGAGCTTCATGTTGCAAACACCATCATGAATCAAAGAGAATCTTTTTCTATATGTATATATCTATGTGTGAAATCACCATGAGCCTTGTTGCAATAATTTTTTGTGTGATTAAAGTTGCCTGCTCTTAATTACTATATGTTGCAACTAGCATGTCGGTACCTGAAAATATCGAGGATCTAACTATTAACGCATTTTCCGTAAACAACCACCACATAAGCAGAATCGTGCGTATTGAAACTCATACTTTCACGTTTGTCATCTACCTAACACATGCGCACGTAATTAGGGTTAATAATGAAAGTGGCCGAACATTGATCTGACGATTAGAAAACGACGTGCGATTTTAAGCAAGTAGAGTGAGCAAGATCAATTTCAAATCTGCATTTCCATAAATGCCTCCTAGAGATGAACGATCGGGACTCAAGTCTCATTATCTTAGAAATTATTTTTGTTGATCGTATTTCACAACTGTACTATGATGTATTTCTGATCAAATCCGTGCTATACGATCCCAACAAAATGGCACCGTTGCTGGGGAGGCAACATCATTTTTGATTCGATCTCTCGAATTATCACTGATAAATCTTCCTCTGCTTGTCTTTTGATGTGCAGGAAAACAAGGAAAAATGGGATCTGCGCACACAACGAGGGCGGAAAAAAAAAATGCCAGGTGTACATCATATCTTTCTTAGTCTAGGTTTGATTTGAACCTTAGGTTAGATTTCCTTCTAGCAATTTCATTTGAAAAAGAAAAAGCCTATTTATTTTCATGAAAAAAAAAGGTAGTTAGAATAGGTTTCCCTTTTTGAATCTTAGGATGAGCTAGTTTTGAAAAACAAGCAAGAAAAAAAAGAAAATTTTAAAATTTTTTGAAAAAGAAATTCTTTCTTAAAAAAATAAAAAAAATCATTTTGGTGAAATGTTTGAATTTCAACTTCAAACACCTTTTCAAAAGCTTCCCCACCACCCTCTGATTTTTGGCTAGGCTTCAAATTCCGATTTAAAAAATTCAATTGCCAAAAAATTAATGAGCAAAAAATTTTGAAATTCGGGCTTGACCTTCACTTTTAAACCACCTTTCAAAAGACACTATTCATTTGAAAAAATTCCAAGTACAAAATTTTTAAAAATTCGTGAAGTACAAAGGGATCAGACTGACCTAGATTTGAAAATTTTCAAAATTGAAACAGTAATTTTGAGCAATTTGCGAATCTATTTTGGCTAAAAATGTGAGGTTTGAAAGTTGATCTCATTGGATTTAATTTCCATATTTTTTTCAAATTTTTGAAGATTATTTGTTGCTATTTCAATTTGAAAAATCGACCAGGGGTCATAATTCCAATTCTGACCCCCTGACATTCAAAAATCCCTAGAAATTTGGTTGAAATAATAAAAATAAAAAGAAAATATTCTCTGAAAAGATAATTGAGAAAGGAATCTATTTACAAAATTTCAGTTTATTTGGATTCAAATTTTATCTAGAGAATTATTTGTGTTTCATTAGCCTGCTGAAGAAGAAAGAAAGGAAAAAAATCCTAAAATTGCATGAACTCTAGGTTACACCTTTAGGGTTACATTCTAGAGGCCACACTTGGGCTAGCCTAGAATTAGTCAAGTCTAGTGTTTAGCCAGTGAGCTTGGTCACCTTGTGGGCCACTCACCACAAACCCCAACTGAAGAAAAATAGGCTCAAATTAATTTTAAAACATGTAAGCAAACCCGAATTCGTTGTCGTACTACTGGATGGCTTCTACCTCTCTTGCCGAACCTGGTGACTAAGTTTGCGGGGTAGTGTCAAACGATCGCGGCTAAGGGGTAACGGAACTGGAGGCGTGAGCTGAAGGAAGAACCTTCACCTTAGTCCCCTCGTAACTAGACTGGCTGGGTTAGCTTGAGAGGTGGGAATCACCTTCAGTCGGTTGTATGATGAATTTTTCTTCAAGAATTCGAACTTAAAATGAAGAATCTGGTCATCCGATCATAAGGACCATCTGATTGACAGGGCCTTAGCTTTGTCTGGCTTGGCTACACCAACCTAGGGGTTGGGTGGTGTATGCAAGGAAGGTGGTCACTCAGACCTCGACTGGTTGGACCTTGGGAGCCGCTCCCAAGGAGGCGAGTCACTTCTCCCGGGCCATCTTTTCCCCCACCCTCTTCTTCTATCTGCTTAGCCACAATGGCTAACCCTGGATCTGGACCTAAGCAGGATCCAGAAGAGCTAGACCCACGAGCTTATCTGAGAGCCCGGGTCATTGAATCAGCTCAACCTTGGGATCAGAACTCAAGGTGGAGAAGATGACTTTTCACTTCGCCTGATCCTTCTCCTCGGGTTATTGAAATGGTTAACCCATATCCTAACCCTGGATATTATGGCCCATACTAGTCGGTCCCTTAAAGGACCGCATCTTATAACCCAGGATATGGATTTCATACTCCTGCATCTCACCCATGGAATATGGGTGGACCTGATTCACCCCCTGGAACCCCTGAAGAACTACCAGTGCATATGCGACCACATTATAGAATACAGAGAGCTGTAGCTAGCGCTAAGGAGAAAGCCGCATTCTATCTACACGAAATCCAAGCTATCACTGAGCCGAACAAAAGACAAAGCTAGATTCTGTATCAACAAGCTGTGACAAAGCTCCTTCAGGGAACAGTAGGGATAACAAGGCTAATTGGACAAAATCGGGAAATTCAAGAACTAATGCTTTTGGGATATCAAGTGGAAAATAGCCTTGAAGACCTTGAAGAATCTAAAACGACTACACCAGACGGGCACACAGAAGATTTTCGGGAGTAGATGTCGGAAGATAATTTAGGGGAAGAAGAATCCAGCTTGGATATGAGATAGGAGTAGGAAATATTCAAAATGGGTTCATCTGAGAACTCCATTCAGGAAACTAAGGAAAGGACTGATATCTCCAGGACTGAGCCACAATCGGATTATCTTGAATCTTGGGAGATACCTTTTGGGTTAGATAACCCAACCGTGATAAGGGAAGTAGATCCATTTGAGGATATGGAGGCAAACATTACATGTGACACTACTGATCAGCCTAAGTCACTTCCCATTGTAGGTGAACCTGTGCTAGAGCCAACATCTTATGATCTACACTCTTCTTCTTTCACCTACATCCCTAATTCAGATGCTAGAGATTCTGAGATGACACTTTCTATCCCTGATCCTGACATCCGAAGACTAGAAGTAGCTATGGATGACTTGAATGAAGAAATAAATATGCTACCTAAGGTAGGAATTACTGAGGAGCCCAACCCATACGAGGGTGATGCTTTAAGTAGAATGAGCTGGGGACACACCTACCATCCTAGTCAATCTAATGGATGGCTCGACTCCGAGCCTGAAGAGTCAGCCTCCCAGCTGGAGGAGTTAAACTCAGCATCTACCCCACATTCATCCATCACCTTATACATACTTGCTTTATACATAGCATTTTTTTTTCTTTTAGCATATTTCCATTTCGCATATTGCATACTGTCAGGTTGGCCGATGCTGAACGTTAAAATTTCAGGAGCAATTACAGGTGATTTCTACCCATTTACTCCCTGCTATACTTATTCTCTTCTGTATTCATGCATGAGGACATGTAAGAACTTATGCATGGGGGTGTAGATACGACAAAACTGAAAATTTTCATGCCAATATTTAGGAAAACCTCGGAGCTACATGTCAAACGTACTTTAGGACCCTAAATAAAAGAACAACAGACTCCACCTCCAATGCTCACATTGGAGCTAAAAATCATCCGCAACAGCCACTTTTGACTCACCCGCTCACCTTTTGTTTTAAATTTAGGGTCAAGCTGAATGTAACCTGAAAGAGAAATTTCATGAAGTATGAATATAAGAGGTCACTTATTTATAGCATATATACATAGTGCATCCATGAATAAGATTTTCTTATTAAGAGAATGCATTAGGGATTTTATCCTCTAGTTGATTCCTATAATTTGAAATCCAGTACAATTTTTCACACACATGTAGAATTTGCAATGGATTCACGGTGAAGGCTGATAAACGTCTTTAGTCTGTCGAGAAGTAGTGCTTCTTCTTCTGAACCCCTGAATAGTGTTTTGGGAGTCAGGCATATTTTCTTCCAAAAATCCACCAAATAGTGTGAGATGAGAGTAGAGTGTACTAGTGCTCTAAGATTAGTGTAAGGAATTTGGAATCCTAGATAATTACATAATGATACTCAGTGATTAGGCATAGATTTCGCTCTTGGATCCTGCGTATACATCTTTGCGTGAAATTTCGAGAGCCAATAAATAAGGAAAATACGTAGAGAGCGAGTTTTCATAAAACTAGGGCTAAGGTGAATGGTTACAACCATTCTTTATGGAATCATCGGCTGAAGGAGGGTATTGATGTCAAGGTCAGAAATACACCATCCTATTCGTCTCTCTCGGTGCTGTGAGTAGGCACCTCCACAAAATAAGCCACCCAATGTCTCTTGAGTACCACCAATCCCTAATAATGCCTCTTTAATAAAGTTCATGGATGTGTGCTAGTTGTGATGTGTTGAAAAAAAAAGAGAAAAAAATGAAAAAAAGAAAAAAAATGATGAAAAGAAAGAAAAATTGAAAAAAATTAGAAAAGAAAAAGCAAAGAAAAAAAGAGTGAATATTTAGTGTTTATTTCAGTTGCATTGAGGTAATACCACCAAATAAATTTAAGATCCACCAAATATGGCCTTAACCCAACTTTCTTGTGTTTCTGACCACTCGAATATTGGCTGAGGAATTTTGACTTAGTGTTCGAGTTATGAGAACTCAATTAAAGTGTTAATGACAAGAGAGACCACCAAATACAAGTCATATGTGTGAATTTGGTGAGATTGTGAGCTCTAAGAAAAAGAAAGAAAAGAAAAAGAAAAAGAAAAAGAGAGAATGAATACAAAGGAACCAAAAGAGAGCATAGTTTCTCTCGTCTTTCTCTGAGTTGAGTTACGTAATAATTTGGGTATCTAGATTCTATAGTACTAATCTCTATGTAGCACCAGTCGAGAGTGAGCCACCAAATATATAATCTTTTCCCTCTAAGATTCTCTACCAAAGCTTAAAGCTAGGTGGAATTCATAGAATATCTTGAATACCCCGAGGGAAGAAGTCCGCCTATCTCGCTAGAATTTTTACTAGGGGTCAAGTACAGGCTTTAGAGGTGAATTAGTTTTTCACTCGAATCCATTGCAAAAGCTACATAGCTACACTTTCATGATTGTCTGGATTTCTAGAGCATAGGATGAAAATAAAAAGGAGAAAAAATCTCTAGGCATACACTTGATAAAATTATCAATCCCTTAGGGACCCTTCTGTGAATAATTTAGTCTCTCATTTGCTAGGGACTAGTAAGATTTAGGCATGGGGGTATGATTGCTGATGAACACACATAAATTCATGATAAATTGCTTATTTAAGACAGTTCCTAGGCTTAGCATTGTATATCATGTTATAAATATTGCATAACATCCATTGCATGGCATTTAGGATAGTTGTATGTTTTGTATATTAATTCCTTCATTTTATATGGCCAGGGGGGCAATGAGACATCCATACAAGTTTCAGATAAAAATCCGATCGTACGGATGGATCCAGAGTGATGATCGTAGTTCGATATCACAGGAATCATCTCTATCTGAGCACCGTGGCACCCTCTATAAGAAGAAGATGGACGGCCTAGATGGCGCCACGTGGCTCCATCCAGACTACCCAACATCGGCCAGCAGCCCTTGAATCCAGCCGTTGGATCAAGATCCAATGGCTGGGAAGCATTTTCATCGAACTCCTCCTCGCGACACAAAGGTCGACTTGGAAAAAATGGTGGGAGCGGCGGTTCTCATGGGAGGGGCGTGGGTTCGAATCCTCGCAGCCCCCTCAATCCTCAAATTAATCGGGCAGCAGTGCACGCAAGTAGCAGTGGCAGCATAGCGTGCACGTGCTCACACCAGCAGGTCGCCTTGCGATTAGCGCACGTGATGGGTGGCAGCGTAGCCCGGGCACGTGCACGGTTGGTACCAGCTTTCAGTGACAGTTGTGTTGATCTACAGCGACGCTTACAACCGTTGCTGCTTCATTGCAAGCCAACTAAGCCAGATAAGGGCATGAGCGGATGTAAGCTGTCTACAGCAACGTTTCCAACGACGGTCTGAAGGTCAGTAAAGGTCCTTTACCCATTTTTAGCCTCTTCTCCTCCACTATAAAAGGACCTACACCCCCTCCCTTCCAAGCCATCTCTACCTACTCTACTCTCACCTACTCCCAAGCTCTAACAAGCCTACCAATGCTCCATTAGAGCTTGTTCTCAAACTCCCAAGGTGCCTGTTAGTGTAACAAACCTCTGCCCTACCAAATATTCCTCCAACTTCCCATCCCCATTCATAGGTTGCCTTGGAGCCGTCCTCCCACCTCCATTTCGGCAGCAGATCATCTCCGTCTTCTCACCTCCATTCCGAAGCCACGTTGAAGCTTTCCTCAACCTGACATCCTCCTACATCTCACCTCCATCGTCCTACTCCTCACCTCCTTCGTCGGAGCTTCTGCCAGGCATTGTCGTCTTGCCGAACAGCTGATTCAGGAGATTTCCTCTCACCTCCCTCTCTTTTTATGCTTTCATAGATTATTGTAATAAACATTAATGTAATACATCACATTTGATTCCATCTCTATCTTGTGATTTCTTGTATTCTATTTCAAAAACACAAAAAAATAACAAAACTCTAAAATACCAAAAAGAAACAAATCAAAGCGCGGTTTTCAACTAAAGTGAACGTCACCTCCTTGTGTTCGACCTGGGACTCCCTTGGAGTTTTGGTATAAATTTTATTTGATCGACGTGTTTTGCAACTTCGACGATGGGTTACTTGTAACCTTGATTTCAAACTCGCGAAACTCGTTCGACCATTTTGGTGTTGTTGCTGGGGAGGCAACAAAATTTACTTTATTGTTTATTGCGTTTCTTTTCATTTACATAGCATTAACCCTACTTATCTTTGATCTACTATCTTGCAGGTACCCTAGCATGGAGATCCAAGTGCGGTAGATCGAAGTAAAGTGCGGGTAGAGTACTCTGTAAGTATCCCCCACATTCCCCCTCACTAGTTCATTTTGCCACACTCATAACCAAGACCTAATCTACTTAGGTGTTTGCATAAACCCTAGGATAGAATTGTTTATCTTGTTTGCCACTTCCATCCACCTCACCCCCACATTTTTTTTTAAAAAAAGAGATACTTTGTATGGGACGAATCAATATACACACTCTATACACCTACATTTGAGGCACATAATCGGACTTGATTTTCACCTACTCAACCGGGCTTCTGACCTGTGGACCCGGTACACAAATTCAACACATAAAAGAGTAGAAATCATATGAGGTTAACCACCTTTTTGTGTGCCTTAATCGGTGATGCATTTAAGCCAATTGAGTGAATTATTTGGGCCGCACTACCTAATCTAAAAGAGGTTCATTTTCTAGCTGCCCCATAGGATTCAATAATTAGGCCAAGCTAGGCACTCCATATTTTTCTTAATTTCTAAAGGAAAATACTTGAACACATGCTTTCAACAACAAACTTGGTTTGCCTCACAAAACTTGGTTGAAAACACCTAATATTTGAATCCTAAAAGCTATTAAGCAAGATTCAAACCCTAAAACTCACCTCATCATTAATAATCTTGCTTGAAAACCTCTTGGTTGTGCACATTCACACGTTCTCAAACAAATCATTAAGGGACAACCCATTAAGGGCCCATCACATTCCGGAGCACCAATTTCCCAAGCCTAACTAAAATCAATTAGACGTTGGCCCTAAGGATTCATTCGCTCGTCAGGATCCAGATTGAGATTATTCTTGATTAACCTGTTTATACTAGTCAATCTGATGTCTAGCTAGGGGAGTAGCTTCAAACGACTGCGGCTGGGGGGTACACTAGGAACCGGAGGCGCAAGCCAAAGGAAGAACCTTCTCCCCAGTCCCTCCTTCTAACTGGTTGGATTGCCTAGACATAAGTAGAGTAAATCGTCCATAATCTTAGGATGAATTCTAAGAGTCAATAGACCTTAGGCTACCCCATCTAAGGACAGGCTTGTATCTTTGTGCTACAGGGTTCCCTCTTTTCCCCATCCTTCCGACTTCCGTCCAGCGTATGCTTAGGAGGAGGTCATTGAACCTTAGATTGGAAGGACCTTTAGACCATTCTAGGAGGCAGAGGTTGAGCTATAGCCAAGTAGATCCCATGGATGATCAACAACTACCTCCCCCGCCTCTGAACTAGCAGGAGTTGATTTAGAGGCAGTTGGAAGAATTGCAGCAAATGCATCAATGGTTCCAACGTATGCATGGTCAGGGCACTTGACCCTTGAAGGATTTTTATGATCCTTCAAACTATGGGGAATGTCCCAGTGTCATGATTCCCGCCGGAGACATAGAAATCAAGCCCTAAGTCTTAAGTTTGATTAATCATTTCCATGGGCTTGGCTCGGAGGACCCATTCCAGCACCTGGAGGATCTGACCACTTTGGTTCAGACCACCAGAGCAAGGAATGTGAACAAAGAGCAAATGATCATGAGGCTTTTCCCCCACTCTCTCAGGGATAAGGCCGAACATTGGTGCTAGACTATAGGAAGGCCGATTGAAACTTGGGCTGCTCTTAAATCGGCTTTCTTGAAGAAATTCTTCCCTATCGGAAGGACCAAAGCCTTACGACGGGCGATTACCCCTTTCGCTCAGCGGCCAGGGGAACCTTTTCATGGTGCCTAGGAGCGATTCTAGAAACTTTTTAGGAAGTGTCCACACCACGAGGTGCCAAAATGGCAACTCGTGCAGATTTTCTATCACGGGTTGGTTGAGCAACTCTGTAATCACGTGGACACTTCTTGTGGAGGCAATTTCCTCAACAGGGATGCAGATAGCGCATACGACCTGTTTGAGGAAATGAGTGAGAGCTCAATTAATCATGACTCCATGGATGCATTCAACTCGTCCCAACAACCTAGGTCAAGTGCTAATGAGATCCATGATTCTCATTCATTTGACATGGAATTAATTTGTAGTAAATTGGATAAAATGGACTTGGTTGATAAGAAAATGGAAGAATGGATGTCTCAACCCACTCAATCCCAGAATTCGGGCTTCCATTCCTCACGAGCTCCCACGGGGCGGGAATTCGTGAACCAACTTTATTCGGCCCAACCTGTGAGCCAGGATTTCTAGGAACCTTATGGGTTCCAAACTGGGGCCTGATCCCAGTTTCTCTGATCCTTCCTTCTCTCCATCCTCATTTTATGAGGATGCATATGCAATGCAGGAGAATGTTAGGTCCAACCCGTATTCCAACACTTATAACTCAGTGTGGAGGAACCACCCTAACTTCTTTTGGAAAAATCAGGCATAACAGACCCAATCTCAATCCAGCAACTATGCATCTCAAAAACCTATGGGTTAGGGTCAAGTATACAGCCAGTTGCCCTCAAGACCGGCTAATCAGCCATCTTGGAATGCCCAACAATTCGCAGGGCAGGCTGATTTAAACCGGTAGATGGTGGAAATGCAAGAGTCCATGCCTCAGCTTATGAGACAAATGAAAACATACTTGGATAACTTGCAATCCGTGTTAATTGCTAACACCCGAGAACCTGGATCTCTACCATCTCAACCTGTACCCAACCCATGCAATGTGCAAAAACAGGGTAAAAGTGCCCAAGGGTACGAGAATCAAAGGGACTCACATGCACATGTTCAGGTGGTTGAGCAGGGTCCCTCATCTTCTTCTTCCTCTGGTTACATGACTAACCAAGGACCTCCAATCTTCACTAGCCCACCTCAAGACCCAAACCCGTATGCCTCTGCAAACTCTGTCACCTTGAGAAGTGGAAAGCAAATCCGAGACCCTAAATTGCCCTCTAGATGCCAAAACCTTGGGGAGCTTGAGAGAGAAAAGGAGGAGATTAAAAAAGACAATAAGGCCCAAGGATCAGAAATTGAAAATTCCACCCATATCCCATTCCCTGAGGCCCTATTGAAAACCAAGAAGAAGAAAACCCTAGACAGCAACGAGGAGCTTCTGGATTTATTCAAGAGCATAGAGATCAATATTCCGCTCCTCGATGCTATCAAGCATATCCCAGCTTACGCTAAATTCTTGAAAGAACTGCATACCCAAAAGCGTAAGCCAAGAGAACCCACTCCGAGGAAGGTGATTCTCTGAGGAAGCAAGTTCTGTTATCCTGTATCACCTTCCTCAAAAGAAGAAAGATCCAGGTGCTCCCTTGATATCATGCATTATTGGGGAATACACTTTTGATGGGGCACTATTGGACCTAGGTGCATCCATCATCCTAATCCCAACTTCTATTTATGAGAGGTTTGGGTTAGGTGAACTCAGGCCAACCTTAGTAACGTTACAATTAGTGGACCGATCGGTCACCACACCGAGAGGCGTTATTGAGGATGTAATTATCAAGGTCAAGGATTTCTATTTTTCTATAGATTTCCTCGTCCTTGACATGGATGTACCTAATGATTTGAGGAACACGCCCATCATTCTGGGGCATCCGTTCCTAGCTACCACCAAGGCTAACATAAACTGTGAAAGCGGTAGTATGGAGATCGCCTTTGGGGATAAGAAATTAACTCTGGATATTTTTAAGGCGATAAGAGGATTTGAGGATTGTGGATTCATTGAGGAGCTCGAGGATAAGGATCTTGAGACTTGTATGACAATTAGTTCACTCGAGGACTCCACCAGCTTTAGTGAACCCAACCCACAACCCTCCTCCGTGGTAGACCTGCCACATCCTGAAGAGGCTGTTGATTTTGTTCATTCCCAGCCTCTTCCACTGGATCGTCCTGATGAATCTTCATCAACATCCTCCCTTCCTTCTATTCTAAACCCACCCCAACTGGAATTAAAACCATTGCCCAAAAATTTGAAATATGAGTTCTTAGGACCTGAAAACACGCTCCTTGTGATTATTAGTGCTGATTTGACTAAGGAGCAAGAATTGAGGTTAATTAAGGTCCTTAAGAACAACAAAGATGCAATTGGTTGGACCATCCACGACGTTAGGGGGATCAAGCCATCTTATTGAAATCATTGTATTTTCATGGAAGATGGATCCTGCCCTTCTCACGAATTGCAAAGGAGACTAAACCCAAATATGCGAGAAGTGGTCAAGAAGGAGATAATTAAGTGGCTCGATGCTAGGATTATTTACCCAATCTCAGATAGTTTGTGGGTTAGCCCCATTTAGATTGTACCCAAGAAGGCGGGAATAACTGTTATGACTAATGAGAAAGGGGAAACCTTCACCACTCGTTTAGCTTCTGCTTGGAGAGTTTGTATTGATTATAGGAAGCTGAACACAGCCACTAAAAAGGATCACTTTCCCTTTCCATTCATCGATCAAGTCCTCGAAAGGTTAGCTAGGTAAAAATATTTTTGCTTCCTGGATGGTTATTCGGGATATAACCAAGTCCCTCTCCATCCCGAAGACCAGGAAAAGACAACTTTCACATGTCCCTACGGAACCTTTGCATTCTGTAGAATGCCGTTCGGGCTTTGCAATGCGCCTACGACTTTTCAAAGGTGCATGTTGGCCATCTTGTTTGACATGGTGGGAGATTGTATTGAGGTGTTCATGGATGATTTCTCCATTTTCGGAGATTCCTTTGAGTCTTGCCTGGCTAACCTGGAATTGATCCTTCAGAGAGGCATCAAAACATAGCTAGTCCTTAGCTGGGACAAGAGCCACTTTATGACTTAGGAAGGCATTGTCCTGGGTCACGTGGTCTCTAGTTGGGGAATTGAAGTTGATAGAGCTAAGGTGGATGCTATCTCTAGACTTCCTCCACCCACATCCGTAAAACAGATTTGCTTTTTCCTTGGGCATGTGGGTTTTTATAGAAGATTCATTAAGGATTTCTCGAAGGTTGCTCAGCCCTTGAGTAACCTTCTGGCCAAAGACACGCCATTCGAGATTGATGAATCATGCCGTAAGGCATTTGATTTATTGAAAACGGCAGTCACTTGTGCCCTAGTATTGCAACCACCGGTCTGGACAACCCCATTTGAGATTATGGCTGATGCATCTGATTATGCCGTCGAGGCTATCTTGGGTCAAAAGATTGAGAAAAAGCCCTCTGTGAGTTACTACGCTAGCAAGACTCTGGACAAGGCCTAGAGGACTTACACCGTTACTGAAAAAGAATTGCTAGCCGTAGTTTTCGCTTTAAAAAACTTCAGGGCTTATCTGTTAGGTTCTCGTGTCATCATCTTTACCGACCACTTGGCCTTGAAACATCCCTTGGCCAAAAAGGATGGCAAACCCCGGCTTATTCGTTGAATTCTGCTACTTCAAGAGTTCGATCTTGAAATCAGGGATAAAGCCGGGGCACTAAATGTAGTGGTGGACCACCTCTCGAGAATCCTAATTGATTCTCCTCATTTGGATATCCTGATTTCTGATACTTTTCCGGATGAGACTATCCTCATAGTCTCGGGTATCCGAACCCCCTGGTTTGCGGATATTGTCAATTATTTGGCTATTGGTCAAATCCCCAGGATTGGACCAAACAACAATGGGATAGAGTTGTGTCTGAGGCTAAATATTATTTTTGGGACAATCCTGAGCTGTACCGCATTGGCGTAGACCAGATTATTTGTCGATGCATCTTGGAAGTTGAGTTCCATAGCATACTTGAGTTCTGCCACACGTTTGCATGTGGTGGACACTTTTCTGGGAAAAAGACGGCCGCAAAAATTTTGCAATCCGGATTCTATTGGCCGTCATTATTTAAGGATGCCCAGGAATTCTCTAAGTCATGCACCTGATGCGAGACACTCGGGAAAATGGCTAAGAGAGATATGATGCCCCTGAACCCAATTCTTTTCGTTGAAATTTTTGACATTTGGGGTATTGACTTTATGGGACCCTTCCCTCCTTCATTTGGACACCAGTATATTCTTGCCTTGCCGTAACCACCGTGGGCTGATCATCGCCCAGCTAAAGGCACTAAACTTAGTACATGTAAAGACTATTCCAAGCTGACCAGATTCTCACGGAAACCAGGTGCTAGTCTTCCACTTCTACTCTCCTGCATGCTTTCATTTTTTCACAATGAGGACATTGCAATAGCTAAGCATGGGGGGGTAGACATATTTTATAACCTTTTTGTCAGTTGTAATAGTAATTTCCTATTATTTGATTCTTAAAAAAAATGAAAATTTGAAAAAGATAAAAAAAATTTAGAATTAAGAGATGAGAATTAGGCATTAGGAGTTGTAAACTTTAGGAATTGATGCTTTGAGACCTGAATACTTAAACTCTTCAGGTCTTCAGGCTTAATTAGCCTGGGTGTCCACTCAAATGTGGACTTAGTCTCGAGTCCTCACCAAATAAAATTTATTTTAATTTGGTAAATAATTTGGGATGAAAAGTATGCGACTTATCAACCCGCCCTCTGATTTGGGGGGACTTTAAGCCTAAGCATCTACCCACATTTTTTGCATTGACTCACTTTCGGACGGTTTTTACGAAAATTGGGTAGCTAATGGATCGACTTGGGTGGTATGACTGGCAAGTTGTCAGTGGTAACAGCTCATCGGCCGATTGTCCAGAGCCCAACCACAAGACCATTTTCATTGTATTACCATTAGGTAAATCTTAGATCAGGAAAGCCACCTACTTAAAAAAAAAAGAGAAAAAGGAGAAAAATAAATAAATAAAACCACACTTCACTGCACGAGTATGGCTGGCAAGTTGTCGGTGGTAACAGCTCATCGACCGGTTGTCTAGAACCCAGCTCACAAAAAAAAATGCACAATAATTCCCAAAACACTTATGGAAGAAGTGGGGAAGTAGAATAAATCGGGAAGATATACACTGGGTTCGCCCTTGTGTTGACCCCATAAAAAGAGAAGTATGGAGAAAGCTACCGATTGAAAAGATAAACCTCTAGGCAAGGTCACCTAGGGTTGTAGAAACCCGAAGTTCGTTTTAATGGCCGTCTAGTGAGTCTTTCACTATTTTCACAAGATGCTTAGTACTTAGGGTCCTTTTTGAGTCTTGGGCGGGTCGGGTAGCCATAAAAAGTTATCCCGGTACTCTCAAACTCCAAAAGTACAAAAAAAACAAAAGAAAAGAAGAAAAACAAGAATTTTTTTTTGTTTTATCTTCTCTTCTCAAATAAGGCGAGGGCTTGGATGGTCTGCATTCTGGCAGACACCCGGGCACTATTGAGTCTTTGTAATTAGGTCTTAGGGTTGAGATTTTCTAAAGCAATCAATGAATTTTGCCTAAATACTCGAACCCTGATTCTACTTTTATACATAGCATTTAGGTTAATTTTGATAGGGACTAGCAAAAAGTAAGCATAGGGGTATGATGAACACACATAAATTCATGATAAATTATTTATTTATGATAGTTCCTAGGCTTAGCATTGCATATCATGTTATAAATATTGCATAATATCCATTGCATGGCATTGAGGATAGTTGTATGTTTTGTATATTAATTCCTTCATTTTATATAGCCAAGGGGGCAATGCGACATCCATATGGGTTTTGGATGGAAAATCCGACCTTACGAATGGATCCAGAGCGACGATCGTAGTTCAGCATCACGGGAATCATCTCGATCTGAGCACCGTGGCACCCTCTATAAGAATAAGAAGATGGACGGCCCAGATATCGCCACATGGTACCATCCAGACCGCCCAACACCGGCTAGCAGCCACTACCCACTCCCTTCATCATCCGCGCCCTTGAACCTAGCCATTGGATTAGGATCCAACAGCTGGGGAGCGTCTGCACCGAACTCCTCCTCTCAACACAAAGGTCGACTTGGTGCAATGGTGGGAGCGGTGGTTCTCAAGGGAGGGGCACGGGTTCGAATCCCCATAGCCCCCCCAATCCTCAAATTAATCGGGCAACAGTGCATGCAAGTAGTAGCTGCATCACAGCACGCATGCACATGCATGCCAGTGCACCCCAGTGCGCACACCAGCAAGCCGCTGTGCGATCAGCAAGCGTGATGGGCAGCAGTGCAGCGCGAGCATGTGTGCGGTTGGTGCCAGCTTTCAATGATAGCTGGGTTGACCTACAGCGACGCTTACAACCGTTGCTACTTCATTGCAAGCCAACTAAGCCAGATAAGGGCATGAGCGGATGTAAGCTGTCTACAGCAACGTTTCCAACGACGGTCTGAAGGTCAGTAAAGGTCCTTTACCCATTTTTAGCCTTTTCTCCTCCACTATAAAAGGACCTACACCCCCTCCCTTCCAAGCCATCTCTACCTACTCTACTCTCACCTACTCCCAAGCTCTAGCAAGCCCACCAATGCTCCATTAGAGCTTGTTCTCAAACTCCCAAGGTGCCTGTTAGTGTAACGAACCTCTATCCTACCAAATATTCCTCCAACTTCCCATCCCCATTCATAGGTTGCCTTGGAGCCGTCCTCCCACCTCCATTTCGGCAGCAGATCATCTCCGTCTTCTCACCTCCATTCCAGAGCCACGTCGAAGCTTTCCTCAACCCGACGTCCTCCTGCATCTCACCTCCGTCGTCTCGCTCCTCACCTCCTTCGTCCGAGCTTTCGCCAGGCGCCGTCGTCTTGCCGAACAACTGATTCGGGAGATTTCCTCTCACCATCCTCTCTTTTTATGCTTTCTTAGATTATTGTAATAGACATTAATGCAATACATCACATTTGATTCCATCTCTATCTTGTGATTGCTTGTCTCCTATTTCAAAAACACAAAAAAATAACAAAACCCTAAAATACCAAAAAGAAACAAATCGAAGCGCGGTTTTCAACTAAGGTAAATGTTGCCTCCCTATGTTTGACCCAGGACTCCCTTGGAGTTTCGGTATAAATTTTATCCGATCGACGTGTTTTGCAACTACGACGATGGGTTACTTGTAACCCTAATTTCAAACCCGCGAAACTCGTGCGACCAATTGCGCAGCAATCATAGGTCTTAAATGACCTAAATTAGGCTAGGACTTAGCATAAGTTAGGGTAATTCATGCATGCATAATCGTTACTAGCACCTTTACTGCTTTCTTTTAGCTATGCATAAAATAATGCTACAATGTACTGATTAGGTGCATTATGATAATTGCAAGTAATAAGCTTATTAGATGCTAGATCTAAAGCTGGATCTGAAGAATAAAGTATAACTGGTGTTGTAGTAGAGATGGAGCAGAAGACCTAGATTAGATGCAGTACATAATAATGTAAGGGAGTTAAGGTATGCTATTCTATTAAGTAGGAATAAAGCAATAAATTGTGAAGAACTTAGGTCCATCCTAGCCTTATGGCAGCCTAGAAGCTTCCCCAAGCCTTAGCCACCCTTAGATTAGGTCACCGCACCCTAGGAAACCTTAAAACCCTAATTCCAGCCTCTATCTGGACATCCAGATGAGTTATAGGACATCCAAAACCCTTAGCCAACTCCCGCACACGTTAAACCCACTTCTGCAGTGTTATTGGACGTCTAGACACTTGGTCAGACGTCTAATTTCTGCATAATACCCAAGATAGAACCTAGAATCCCTCCTGACTCTGATTGGACGTCCAGACAATAAGTCTGGACTTTTGATTTTTCATTATAAGATGTATGACACTATTATTAGACGTCTGGAACTGCTCTCTAGTTCCTATTTTTGAATTCAAGCTTGGATCTTGAATTCCTAGGTCCGTAAACCCAATTCTAAGCCAGTAGGAACCTAAATTAAGGTGCCATAACCCTAGTACACCACCTCTAGACCTCCCTAAGGACCTAATTTGGTCCTCACTAAACCTAATTGACTTGGATCATGGTCAATCTCTTCAGTCTATTCAATTGGACTCATTGAGTCCAATTGAGCCCTGATCTTAGCACACACTATCCAATTGGACTCAGTGAGAGTCCAATTGACCTAGACCTGACTTAATTGAGTTATTTTATTCTCAATTAGGTTTCCACAACCCCAATTAAACTTGTATTAAGTTTAATTGCACTTTACCTCAGTGAATTAGGATTTGCAACCCTAATTTGAGACTTAACCTAGACCTAAACTCGTTAGAACCTATCCTAACCCACCTAGCCACCTAGGTTTCAACCCACACACACACACACACACACACCCATTCACGCACACACACCCACTTAGAGTTCTCTAGAACTCTCTTCAAGGTGGCTCCACTCTTGGTTGCTAAAATTAAAAACCAAGAGCCGTTCAATTTTTAGATCCACAAATGGTGGATCTAAAAACCACCTTGGTCGACCACACTTGGGACTCTCTCTAGAGAGTTCCACACTTCTCTAGAGAGCTTCCCTTAGGTCTATAAAAAGACCTAAGGGGTGGCCATTTGGTCCATCTTGGTCTTTTACCATAGCTCCACCTTCCATAAGCCATCACCACCTCCACCTCCATGTTCACGAGCTCCACCATGTTGCCACCACCTCCACACCAAGCCTAGACCAGAATCAACTTCTCCAACCTCTCTCCAAGGGCCGACCTAGGCACCATTGGCCACCCCTCCTCCTCTCAGCCAAGTCAAAGGCTAGCGGAGCCCACCTCTGAATGCCCTTAGTTCTACTATAGCTCTTCACAGTTTTACTACTTTATTTACTGCTTAATGGTGTAGCTCTATATTCTCCCCCAATGATGCATGCATAATCCCTCCTTAGATTCATGTATGCAATCATTTTCTGCTAGCTAGATTTGTGTTTCCAAGCATTCCTCTATAAGCTTTCCACGAGCTTCATGTTGCAAACACCATCATGAATCAAAGAGAATCCTTTTCTATATATATATCTATGTGTGAAAATCACCATGAGCCTTGTGGAAATAATTTTTTGTGTGATTAAAGTTTCCTGCTCTTAATTACTATCTGTTGCAACTAGCATGTCAGCACCTGAAAATATCGAGAATCTAACTTTTAACGCATTTTCCGTAAATAGCCACCACATAACTAGAATCGTGCGTACTGAAACTCACACTTTCACGCTTGTCATCTACCTAACACATGCGCACGTAATTAGGGTTAATAATGAAAGTGGCCGAACATTGATTCGACGATTAGAAATAGACATGCGATTTTAAGCAAGTAGAGTGAGCGGGATCGATTTCAAATCTGCATTTCCATAAACGCCTCCCAGAGAT
This sequence comes from Thalassia testudinum, assembly GCA_037157565.1. Lineage (NCBI taxonomy): Eukaryota > Viridiplantae > Streptophyta > Magnoliopsida > Alismatales > Hydrocharitaceae > Thalassia > Thalassia testudinum. The sequence continues at coordinate 145,336,028 of JAZHRO010000036.1, forward strand.
GAACGACTGGGACTCAAGTCTCGTTATCTTAGAAATTATTTTTGTTGATTGTATTTCGCAACTGTACTACGACGCTTTTCTGACCAAATATGTGCTCTACGATCCCAACAACCACCTTCTTGCCCTTTTTTTGGTACCACCGGGCAAGATGACCAGGCCGAACATATTTACGCTACTGCTGGTTTCTGTTTCTTTGCTTCATACCATGTCTTTGGATAACCTTTTGGATCGTTTAAAAGCTCTCCAATGAATTCAAGGACCTCGGATATCAATTTAGAGGTCGCTCTATTCATAACCTTCATCCAAAATAGCTTTAAAAGAAATGACAACTTAGAAATGGATGTGATACTGGGAGCAATAGGTTCGTCTGCTGCCCTAATAGCATCATAAAACTGATTACAAGTTTCCCCACTAGCCGGATCTTCAACTCTTGTCTCATCTCATCAAGCATTTCATCGATGTCATCAACTTCAATGTCAATAGCTGTCTCTTCGAAATCTATTGGAGATCGTCTGACTTCCTCTGGCTGATCCTCTCCATGAGCAATCTAGTTAGTATAATGCTGCACCAACCATTGCAAATCATGTGCTCGTATACAGTGTATAATCTCTGAAGATTTGATCACAACATTACTTGTTACATGTAACCGGTGTTTGGAGAAATTTCGGCAGCATCTCCTCGCACTTCTCTAGTATACCCCCCAAGACTAACCTTAACTACATTCCCAATAACTCCTATTTAAGGGTGCATTAGGAATGTAGATAAGGTATACCGGAGAAGAGCGAAAAGATATTACTGAAATTCCTCCAGACATTGGTTCCATGTAACAAGTAACCCTAAGTTTTGATCAAATCTTCAAGGACCCCCCTTTGTTCAGAACTTCTCTAAACAAAGGACAACGACTCTTATGGCATGCTATAAAGACAAAGCTTCGTGAATGTAAGTGAGGTATACAAACACTTTGCATTGTCTGTATAACATGATCATAAGTGTCAACGGGCAAGTATTTTGACACGATTATCCCCTTCCAAAACCTGTAACCTAGGGGTTAGAATACCTATTGTTTGGCCTCAAGTGCATCTAGATTTGTGCAAGTGTGTGTATCTATGAATTCATTAAAATAATAAAATTTGCAATAAAAATAAATAATTATATACAAATAAAAAATAGATTCTTCCTCTCTTTCCCTCATTTCCCTTCACTCCTATCTCCCTGTCTTACCACTTCCTTTCTACTCTCTTTCTCTCTTCTTCCTACCCTTTCTCTCATCCTTCCCTTCCTTTATATTCTTCTTTATGCATCTCTCTCTCCCTCTTCTTCGTCTACTGTCTATTTATTTATCCTCTCTTCCCTCTCTTCTCCCTATCCTTCCTCTCCTCCTTCCCTTCATTAATTCATATTCTTCTTTATTCATCTCTTTCCCTCCTCTTCCTCTCCTACTCCATCTCATTTCACTTTCAGAATAATAAATTAACATAGAAATACAATCAAATAAGCATTCAGAACTAAGCATTCAGAATAAAAATAATTCATTCATAAATCATAAATTCATCAACATTCTAAACCTAAGTGGGCACACCCCACATTCTAAACATAATTAAAAATGAACATTCTTAACCTAAGTGGGCACACCCTACTTTCTAAACGTAAGTGGGCATACCCTACATTCTAAACATTATTAAGTGGGCACACCCTACATTCATTTACAAATGAATTAAGACAACTTAATTTCATACCTCAATAAAGTGCGTGAATGATAGAGAAGATGTCCGATGATGCCAGATACTGATTGCGTCAGACTCACATGCGGAAAGGGTTTGAGTTTGGAAAATCTATCGTCGTAGTTCGATTCGCAAAAAAATCCGTCGATCATATAATATTTATAACCGAAACTCGAAAAGTGACTCTCGGGTCGAACACGGGGAGGCGAACGTTTGATTTTGAAAATCCACGTTTCACTTTTTATTTATTTTTGTCATTTTAATCTTTTCTAATTTTTTTGGTATTTTTAGCAAGCAAAATAACATGTCGAATTCTAGCTAATCTACTTGCAAAATGAAAGAGAGAGACAGAGATAGAGAAAGAAACAGTCATGTATTTTTATAATCAAATGTTTCTTACAACTAGGAAAGCGGGAAATCTATACTACGAAAGCAATAATGATAGAGATAGGTGAGAGAAATCCCCCTCGACGGTGGCTTGGAGGACAACTTGCTCTGACATCGCCTGGAGGAAGGTAGTAAGGAGTGGGATGAATGAGGATGGAGCCAGAGGATGGAGGGCGGGGCAGGATGGCATCACGGTGAGGATCTTCTTCCCGAAGGGAGGTGAGAAGAGGGCCACGTGATGCTCCACAAAGGGGGATGAGAGGAGGGAACAAATGTTTGTTTTCTACTCTAGAGGACCATCCTGGGCTTGGGACAAGCTCTCTCTAGAGCCTTGGAGGTGGTGAGAGGAAGAAAGGAAGAGATGCTTTGGAATGGAGGGGGGTAGGTCCTTTTATAGTGGAGGAGAGACAAAATCATCCACGGGTAATTAGTGACGGTTGTAATTGTCACTGAAGATTCACTCAACTGTCGTTGAAGATCCACACCCTTCAATTCCTTTTCTAGTGTGTACATGGTGCAGGTCATTAGTGACAGCTATAAGCGTCATTAAAGGCCCACCCAACTGTCGCTGAAGATTGCACCCCCACCACTCACGCCCCACTGGTGCGAGCATTGCACGCTCCTTGTTGCGCACTCCTTGTTGCACGCATGCTCGCATGTTGGCACTACACTGTGCGGGCTTGTGCGCGAGGCCATGCTGAGCTGTGCGCACTATGCGCTGCACCAGTGTGCGTGTAGCTATGCGTCAATTGGCCAATTGGGGGGCTGCGGGAATTCAAACCCATGCCCCTCCATTCAAAGCCCACACCTCCACCATTGCGCCAAGTCATCCAGATGGTCGTGCAGACGTCTTGAGGCACGCGGTGGAGAAGAGCTCTTAGCCATTGGATCAAGATCCAACGGCTAAGAATTGATGATGAAGATGATCAGGGGGTGCCTTCTAGTTGCTGCTGGCCGGTGTTGGGTGTCCTGGATGGTGCCATGTGAAACCATCTGGATCGTCCATCTCCTGTCTGTTTCATAGGGTGCCACAGTACTCAGATCTAGATGATTCTCACGTTGCTGGACTGCGATCGTCACTCTAAATCCATCTGTACGGTCAGATTTTCCATCCGAAACCCGTATGGATGTTGCATTACCCCCTAGCCATTGATCTTCCTTAGACTTCATATGATGCTACGGGATTCTAATCTAGACATTTTTGGAGGCGTTAGACTCCGATCGTCGTCTTGATCAGGTCCATACAGTCGGATCATCAATTTGAGGCCTTGAAATAAATCTCCTTCCCTTCTGGCCATAAAAAGGACGTAATTAATCTAAAATATACACAACTACTCAAATGCAGAATGATGCAGGCTTGCAATATTTATAACATGCAATGCAAATCTAAGCCTAGGAACATGCATGAATAGGCATTTTAACCTAAATGAATGTATCTACATCAGATACCTAAATCAAATTACAAATATTTATAAGTAAATAACTAAAACAAATTTAAACAATTAGTCAAAATTAACATTTGCTTAATACAAATTATTTCTTAATTAAGGGGAGCAATGGGAGGAGGAGAAGGAGCATGGGGTGCTACGGATGGGATGAGGAGGAGGAGGGGTTGATCGAGGATGGGAATGAGGAGGACGAAGGGCTAGGGATGGGGATGAGGAGGAGGGCAGGCTGCGGAAAGGGATGAGGAGGAGGAGGAGGGCAGCCTGACTGTGGATGGGGATGAGGAGGGCGGCCTGCAGATGCATGGGAGGAAGAAGGGCTGGAGGGCAGGCTGCGGATGGGGATGAGGAAGAGGAGGAGGGTGGGCTACCTGCGGATGGGGATGAGGAGGAGGATGGTAGGTTGCTGCTTGCGAATAGGGATGAGGAGGAAGGACTATCGGGTTTGGGGATGAGGAGGAGGTGTAGCGTCGGCAAGGAGGAGAAGGATGGGCTATGGTTGCTAGAAGGAGGAGGAGAAGGGGTGTTGTGGATGGGAAGGAGGTGGAGGATGGCGGCTGTTGCTGGAAGGAGGTGAAGGCGACGATGCTGCTGGAAGGAGGAGGTGAAGGCGACGACGTTACTGGAAGGAGGAGGAAGCAGCGGCTATTGGAAGGAGGAGGAGGAGTGACGTCGCATGAGGAGGTAGGGATGGTGTTGCACGTAGGAGACCGGCGACGCTTGGGAGAAGGAGTAGCGGTGATGAGCAGGAGGAGGAGCATGGGAGTCGCTTGGGGATGAGCAGGAAGAGGAGCGCACGTGAAGGAGGATGATCAGGAGGAGGAGAGCCTTATGAGGAGGAGAGGTAGACGGAGCAGGAGGAGATCTTTGAGGAGGAGGACAACCGCACGAGAGGTTGAAGAAGACCTACAGTGCACGGGGGGTCGAGCATCTGTTAAAGGGCATAGGAACTTTACACGATGATTCTTGTCAAAATCATAGTATAAAGTTGGGTAGGACGCGAAAAATGCCGCCCTACCAAAATTTGCAATCAATATAGACGACGGTTACAAGATCGAACCATCGTCTATAATACGACAGTTATTATTAACACCATCGTGTAAATATATGCAGGTCCACCGCTCTTATTCCACGGGATTCATAGTGAATATATACGACGATTTTATTGTTAACTGTTGTTTTTATAAAAATATGATGATTTTAAAACTGTCGTCGCTAGACTCATATATACGACGGTTAAAACAAAAATCATCGCTACAAAAGCATTGCGAAAGGCCATTTTTCTAGTAGTGTTGAGGTTTGACTCTACTTCAAGATCCTCGTACTGAATGATGTGAGAGGGATCTGATAAGTACTTCCTCAGGCTCGACACGTGGAATACATTGTGGATGCTTGGCAAATGCAGAGGTAACGCCAATCTGTAAGCTATTAGACCCACTCTCTTGAGAATCTGAAAGGGTCGCACGTATCGAGGCTTTAATTTCCCCATGATGTCGAATCTCTGGATATTCTTCACATGCGATACTTTCAAGAATACAATGTCACCAGTCTCGAATTCTAGCGCTTGCCTCCTAATGTCGTTATACTGCCTCTATTTGTTCTATGTTAATAGTCTCCAATTGATGCTTCTTTCAATTTCGGTTCCACCAAGTGTCTAGGTGACAATACAACAAATTGATGTCAATTTCTTGAGGGGTTCACCTCTCTTCAGTCTTGCCCTGCTTATTACAACAGTAAACAAGGTATTAGGAAATGGTTTTGTGATGGTTCAAAATTATCGCCACATACTGCCACCGAATGTTGCATTGCAGTTACCTTTCAACGACGATTAAATTTGACTATTGATGCCATATCTTCGGGCATGTGTACCGAAGCTAAAAAGAGTTGGCGACAGTTTATACCTATCGTTATTTGTGTTTCGTGATGGTTCTACAAAACCATCACTAATTGGTTGGTGGGAAAGTATTTAGCGCACCAATATTTTCATTATGGCGATGTTTGTTGAAACATCGCTAAAAGGTTTTCTATCATCATCGTATAAGATAAATTGAAGGGAGAAGAATGAGTGGCAGCAATATTTGATATTCGATGATGAGTTTATAATCATTACTATAAGTTAATAGGTGTCGATTTTTATAATAATCGTCGCTATATATATATATATATATAAAGGAATTGATTTCTTTAACTAAAATTGAACTCATCAAAAAGAACATGATGAGAGATTAAAATTTTGTTAGTAACTAGATTTAGACATTTATAGGTTTCGTGGGAAGAGCTATATCTTAAGAAAATGTGTAGAGTGGACCTAGGTTGTAACTTGTGAGTGGTGTAGGGCTTGAGAAAAGGATAGCATGCATACCCAAAAATTTTAAGAAAACAAAGATCAGGAGGTGTGCCATAGAATAGTTGATGTGGGGATTTGTTCTTAATAATAGGTGAGGGATGTAAATTTATAATGTAGACAGTCGTATGTATGGCATGCATGATTCCAATAAGACAAATGGACTTTAGAAAGAAAAAGAAGAGCACAAGTAACTTCTCCTATGTGACAATTCTTCCTCTTAGCTACTCTATTTTGTTGTGGAGCGTGAGGTGCAGAGATGCGATGAACAACCCCATGCTTTTTAAACCACACATGAGCCTTGGAATACTCACCACTACCATCACTATCAGAAGCCTTAATAATATGAACAAACTGAATTTTAACATATTTAAAAAATTGAATGATAACAGTGAAGGCATTTGTTTTCTCTTGAAGTGGAAATATCCAAGTGTATCTAGTGCAGTCATCAATAAAAGAAATCATGTTTTTGCACCCATCAGTTGATAACAGAGGTGAGTGTCAGTTGACTACTGGATTGCAATAAAAAGGTTGTTTTATGTGTCGTTAGTATAGTATAGGTGTCACAAATTCAAACTGATGTTTCATTTTTATTTACAATTTTTATTACTTTATTCCAAGTCATTCACTAGGAGGCAATTATTTATATACATCACTCTCTAAGTCCAAAAATATTCTTTTATTGCAAAAATGTTAATTTTATTTACAAAACGAATCAATGAATCAATAAATGAAAGAATTGGTTAATTATTTATAAAAAAATCAACTAATATGCATTACAATGCTTGAAACCAATGTACAGCAAACAAGCATAAAAAACTAGTTAATATTACACTATGTTAATTATATACAACTATTACAAGTAATACCTAAATGTAGGTACAAAAATAGCTATTAATGTCTACTATACTAAATTAACTTAACATACTAATATCTATAATAACATATATTACATATACAGTAACATAAATATACGTCACTGTAGCCCTAGTAAGATATTTACATAACATAAGGAGTATAGAACTACTTTTACCAACGTATATACCTATGTACAGTGATGAGTGTGTTTGCCGCTAAAGCTCTTATGTTATCTATATACATATAGGAGCTCAAACAATACTTGTATTTTACTTATACATATATATGTACACTATTATATACGTACACATTATTTACTACTTATATACCTATACTTACTACAATACATATATATGTATACATATACTTATACAATTATACACACATACACACATACACAACATAAACAATTCGAACACTTAGTCGCTAAGCCACTCATCTTTCCTTCTCTTCTTTACTTGCATTTGGGTCGTCTGAGCTTTAGTTGAGAGCCCCCCAGGTAAAATTAGCGCTTAATCAGATCTAGATGCATGAAGCATTAGATCTGATTAATGCTTCAATGGATGGGTGAGTTGTGATTAAAACTTTGTGGAAAATCAGTGAATATGAATGTGAGATGGTTAGGGAGTGGTATGAATCAATGGAGACATGTGCGAAAATTCCTCTCTGATCTGAATTGAGCAGAGAGGTCGGAGTGACTCTAACCTACTCTACTCCTAACTTATACTAAACCAGATCAGATCAACCAATGTTTTCTTCTCTAACTAATCTAAACTACACTAAGAAAGCAGTAAACCTAATCTACAAGAAGAATTGGACCTGTAGAGAAGATCTGCAACTAGTGGCTGCTGCGACGAGTGGGGGAGGATCTCCAGTTGATGAAAGCTCTCTAGTGGAGCTCAGAGTTGCCCTCAATTGCTACGTGGTCCTTAGCGGCAAGGATTGGTCGTGGGAGGGTGAATTCCTCTGCCAAGGGCGGTGCAAAAGGGGATAGGTGGGGATGAAGCTGGAGAGGATGAAAGTGACCAACTCAAGAGGTGCGAGCGATTTAGGCATCGTAGGGTGGATTTAGGCGAGATCAGGTTAAATGGTGGAATGGGCTTGAGAGAGGCACGGGAAAGTCCAAATCAAATATGAGTCGTTAGATTGGATCTAGAGAGGATGGTGATTCCACGCTTAGGCGCACACGAAGAATGGAGGAAGATTGGCCCTTGGATCAAGAGGGATGGAGATCAATGGTGGTTGTTCATCGTGTTCTTTGATGAACATTGCACCTATGCACTCGCAGCTTGATTACACAGCAATCATGGGTCCTAATCAACCTAAATAATGTTTGAACCTAGCTTAATTTGTGGATATTACACTCATATCTTGCATATCATGCATTGCATCAGTCTATTTAGAATAAGATGAGATATCCTGCTATTTAATGGTTTTTATTACTATTTGAAGGTAATAAAGTAATCCAGGATGGAGATAGTGGAATGAAGCAATAAAGGAAGAAGAAGACTGATACAGATAAGAGGAGTGAGGAGGATAGCCTTATCCCTACCCTTAGAAACCCTAGGATAGCCTTCCCAAACACAAAACAACCTCCATTAGGGCACCTTAGCCTCGAAACCCAAACATGGATAGCACTATCCATGTTCTTATCCACCCTATCCCTCTCCCAAACACTTAAGAACCAAAACCCACCTTAGAAAACCTAAAACCCACTCTCCAGCACCTTTTAGGACGTCCAGACATTTGGCTGGATGTCTGATTTCTACAGAATAACAATCCAAGAAGCCAAAACTCATACTGACACAAAATCGGATGTCTAATTTAATGTATAAACGTCAAATTTTGTAGTATAAGATGTCTAACCACTATCCTGGATCTCTGATACTATTGTCTGGTTCCTGATTTTGGTGTTGGAAGCCCTAGCTTGCCTATTTTGACCTAGGAACCCCACCGGACACCCTAGAAAACCTAATTAGAGACCTCCTAAGCCTAGCCCACTATCCATAGCCCTACTTATCCTATCCCTAACCCAATTAAACCATCCCATACCTAATTGGGTGCATCTACAGTTGATTGGGTGCACTTGAGCCCAATTGGATCCACCCAGGATCTAATTGACTCATACCTATTAGGGTTACCCTAGCCTAATCACATGCACACATCCAATTAGACTTGAACTAGACCTAATTAGGTTCACTCCTATCCAATTAGACTTTCCTAAGCCTAATTAGGTCCACACCCAATCTAGATTGACCTAACCTATTTAGCACCTAATCCTACCAAAACCCACAACCTAGTCCTACGAAAAATAGACACCCACACACACACACACCCCTTCCCATTCTACCCCTACCAAACCCATGTACACTCTCTTGGAAACCCTAAAAACTTGTGTCAAACCTAGATCCTAAAAATGTGGCATTAGCTAATTTTGGAGTCACCAAAAGTGGCAACCAAATGGAGCCTTCCATAAGGGCAAAGAAAGAGCCACGAAATTGAATCATCTCCACCACTCTCTTCCTCTCAACTTGTGACCACACCTCCTCCTCTCCCTCTCAAGGCTGTCCTCTTCCTCGAAGGCTCCCTCCATGGACGGCTAAAGAAGAAGCTCCTCCAAGGCATCTTCATGAGGGTGGCAAGAAGAAGAAGAGCATAGGGATGCAACTCCTTCTCCTTTCTTCTTGTGGGCGTGCCCTCTTCTTCCACCATAGAGGATCCACGCCCTGATTTTCTTTTCTTCTTAGACGGCAATAGAGAAGACCCCCCACAAGATCTTCTCAAGGACGGCCATTGGTAGAGAAAGGGTGCAACACACTCCTCTCTCCACTTGGGTGCACACACGCATCCTCCTATCTTTAGTGGACGGCCAAGAAGGCTTCTCCTTAGCCTCTCTTGGTTGATCCCTTTCTTTAGTTTAGCTTTATTTCCATGTATCCATATTTTATAGTGACTTAATTTTTGATGCATGATACTCTTGTCTAATGGTTTTGTATGCATGCTATTATCTTCATGGCTTACAACTTTGATGCATACTTTCATTTCGTGTTTCAAAATAAAGATCAAAAACACAAAAAGACAAAAAATATTAGGTTAGATTAAGTCGATCCAAATCTCGACTTGTTTTCATGCCTCACAGAGACGAACGACCGGGACTCAAGTTGTCAAAAGAATAAAATCAATCGAGTTTTGTTATTACAAATATTTTTGTCAAGGGGATTTCGCGACCATACTACAACGTTGTTTTCCGAAAATGCGCGATTCTACACTTGTCACAGCTATGTTGGTACATTTGGAAGGAGGCCCTCTAAGGGTGAAGCGGTAGAAAAATTAGGAGGGAACCCTTAAGTAGCTAGAAGGAATGTAGCACGGTCCCTGAGTCATGCAAAGAGGTCCCTAAAGGTTTACAAATAGGCCCCTGAGACTTTTTAACCTATAGAAATGTGAATTATGTGGAAACCTAAATGTAACGTCATCAATGCAAGGTCCTAGTAATGTCCAATTGCTACCAAGTTTTTATTGAGGCTTGATTGAACATTTAGGAAGTTAATTTAACTCTTGATTTGTACTTTTCGACTCAATCATGTGTTCAATTTGCAATTGGATCATCAAATTATATCTTTTGAATAGATTATCTCATTTTGTGACCTAATTATTCATTTTTAACACAAATTTGCTCTTTTAGGTTATTTCTATTAGTTTTCACACTTAACTCATTTCTTGTGTTAATTGTATAGTGTTTAGCTTAGTTTCTAGCTTAACTTGGGTATTTTAACTATGATGAGTCGCACCTCATCATACCCCCATGCCTAGATTTTGCTAGTCCCTTAGCAAACAACTCATTAAAGTGCAAAGCAATTTAGTACCAGCTAGGTAAGTGTGATGAGATATCTATTTTTCTTTGCTCAAATTGTTAAGTGTTTAGAGTTTTTTTTTTTTGAAACAATAAGGAAAGTTATCGTGCAACAATAGCAATCCAAGAGAGCATTTTATTGGTCAATATAAAGACATGATTACAGTGTAGAACCCCACATATGTATGAGAGACCAGCATACATTTACAATTTGCTCCACACATACTGGCCTCTCCTGAAACAAAAAATCATTTCTCGCTCTCCAAACACACCACATGACTGCTGCCATATGACAGGGCAGTTTATCATGCAACAAAAATTTTTTCCATAGATCATCCCAAATGGGAAGAGGTTCCCTGCATACTCTTCTCCACACGGCATCAGTGACTATGCATGAAGAAAAAATATGAGTGGAGCTATCGGCAAGCAAACCACATAGCAGGCAGGATTGCAACATAGCACCCAATCTTCTATGTCTGAGATCACCTATCACTAATCCATCCCTCCTGCATAGCCATAGAAAAATCTGGACTTTATTTGGGATCTTCAGTAGCCATAGCTTTTTCCCTACTGCATTAGCCTCCATTGAGTGGGAATGATTCATGATCTTTCCATATGCTCTTGTAGGAGTGAAAATTCCATCCCAGCTATATTTGTCTTCAATACCAAGCAGCGGCCTAAAAGCCATCAGGCCTTGCTCCAGGCATGTTCTTTCCTCCCATGTTCTTGTGCCTTCTTTGCTAGAGTCACCCCCACCAATCCACTAGGCATAATTCCCATCGGACCAGAACCTGCAGATCAGGTCCCCTTTATTCATGTCAGTCGCATAAGCTCTTAGATATACTTCCTTTAGTTGACCCAATGAAGACCATTCCTCCTACTAAAACTTAAAGGAGCATCCATCACCTAAGATAGGTTGAAACAACTGTCAGTTGTTCTTCATAGATTGTATTACAGATTTCCAGAAGGGAGACAGCTTAAGTGGTTGGAACCGGTCCAGAGAACTATGCGAGTTGCCATAGTTTTCTTTAATAAGATCCACCCAATTCTTATTCTCATCATTAAGCAATTTGATGGCCCACTTAAGCAACAAAGCATCATTAACTCTTTAAGAGATTTTATTCCCATACCACCTTGATCTTTTGGCATACATAGACTATCTCACTTCACTGGTTTGAGAAATTTACCTTCATGATTTGCTCCCTTCCAGAAGAAGCATTTCTGCATCACATCAATACGCTTCCAGATGGAATAGGGTGCTTTAAACATAGAGAAGAAAAATACAGGGATGGAGGTTATCACCGAGTTCAAGAGAATAAGTTTGCCTCCTTTGGATAGATATCTGCTGCTCCACCCTTGTAGCTTGATAGAGATTTTATCAAATAAAACATTCCAGTCACTCTTCTTAAGTTTAGTACATTTCAAAGGTAAGCCCAAATATCTGATTGGGAGAGTAACTAGGGGGTACCTAATATTGAGGAGATGGCTGTTTGCTTGTCACTAGTTAGCCCAAAACACACCAAAGAAGATTTGTCACCATTCAATTTCAGACCCGATATTTCCCTAAATATCTGTACCATGTGGAGCAGTGCTTGTGCTTCTTGTTCATTCCCTTCTACAAAAAAAAACTATCATCAACATACTGCAAAACAAGAGCCAGGTCATTCCTGTTGGAGATGGAATATCCTCTGATGATACCAACCTCCGACAATCTGCAAGCAACCGCAAGGTTGAACACAAGTGGAGTAAGTGGGCATCCCTGCCTAACACCACATTGAGGCTGAATCCACATCCCACAAGGCCTACCATTAATCAAGGGTGAAAAAGAAGTGGTGGTGATGCACCTTTTCATCCATTGCAGCCACAAAGGTGGAAACCCCCTTCTCTTGAATATTTCTCATAAATACTGCCATGACACCGAGTCATATGCCTTCTAGAAATCAACCTTCCAGAGGAAAGCTTTACATTTTCTCCTATGCCAACCCATCACCATCTCCTATGCCATAATGAGGGATTCTTGTAATGACCTATTGGGGAGGAAAGCGGACTGCACTGGGAGAATGAGGTCTTGAAGAACCTTCCTTAATCTGTTTGCCAGAACCTTACTCACCAATAAGTATGAGTTAGACAAAGCAATTGGTCTAAACTCCGAGATTAGTTTGCACCTATCTTTTTTGGGAGTAAAAAAAGATATGATCTGTTAATTTTATCAAAGCCACAATTGCCCCTTTCAAATTCCCCAACTACCTCCATCACCTCCCCCTTCAACATAGTCCAAAATTCTTTGTAAAAGATGACCTATATGCCATCTGGACCCGATGATCCTTCATATTCAGATCATTCAGAGCTTCCAAAACCTCTTTTTCTGAGATGGGAGTGACCAAGCTACCAGCCTACTGCATAGAGATGCGAGGAAAGATTGACCCTACCATCTTCCACACCCCCCTTCCTGCTACCCGAGTACTGTCCCTGAAGTATCCAATGGCTGCAGCTTTGATTTCAGGAATAGATGTTGTTTCCTAATCGTCCACAACAATGGAGGAGGTAAGATTATATCTTCTTTGTGCACTGGCTACCAAATGAAATATTTGGTATTGGTGTCCCCCTCTTTAAGCCAAAGTTGTCATGAACGCTCACGCCAATCCATTTCTCTTTTTAAGTCTTCCTAAGCCACTATCTCCTGCCATTGTTTCCTATCTAGCAACTCCTGCTCAGTCAGAATGGTAACCTCCTCCACATCCAGCTGTTGTATTGTTGCCAGAGCTTCATTGCATTTTTGGTTCCTCGGTACAACCACTGTGGAGCTATATTCTTTCAGCATGGAATGCATAGATGCAAGCTTAGTAGCCAATTTAACAGTTGTAGTGCCTTCAATCTGGTTGGATCTCCACCAAGATTCAATCATTTCATGGAATCCCTGCTCTCTAAGCCAAGACTTTCTAAGTTTAAAGTAAGACCCAACATGGATGTTGTCTCCACTATTGCAGACCAGCAGCGTATGATCTGAGAAGGGACGCTCCAACCCTACCATCGAGGATAAATGGAATTTTTCCATCAGCTCCGCATTCCTGAAGAATCTGTCCAATTTGGAACACGAGCCGTTCCCACTTCTCCATGTAAATTCCACCCCAATAGTGGGAAACTCACTCAATCCTAGTTCTTGTACTGTTAGCTGAAACCCAAGGGAAGCATTGTCCAGTAATCCACTCAATCTATTCGACTCTGTCAAGGTGCAGTTGAAGTCACCCCCGACTAAGCATGGCAGCCCCTGTGAGTGTCTCGCAAGGTCTGTCAAATCCTCCCACAATTTAGACCGATTACTCGCAGTGCACGAGCCATACACAAAAGTGATTAAACATTCCATCTCCCCTCAGATCATCTTACATCGGTAGGAGATAGCATGCCTAGATTTAATGACCTCAAGCACATCTAAGCATGCCTCCTTCCACCAAAAGGCCATCCCTCTAGCTCTTCATTTACTTCTACTGCCACACAGCTAGCATACCCATTCTTCTTCAAATCAGTCCATAGGGGGCTGTTCTCACATTCAATATGAGTTTCTTGAATGAGAGCACATTCAATGTCCCATTCTCTTAGATATCTCATAAGTGAGGTCCTTCTAATTTTATCGCTCAACCCACGCACAATCCAGGAGAGAACTCTCATCTCCCTTTTTGAGAATCCCCTATTGATGGAGGCGTGTTTCATGAATCAAAATTAGGGGTTTGGAGGACCCGTTGTCGTAGCTCACAAAATGCGTCTATCAAATAATATTTATCATCGAAACTAGAAAAGTGAGTCCCGGGTCGAATACAGGGTGGCAAACGTTTGGTTTTGAAAAATCCGTACTTCGCTTTTATTTGTTTTTGGTCATTTTTATCTTTAATATTTTTTTGGTATTTTAATAAGGCAAGAGATCAGGTCGATGAATTCTAGCTAATCTACTTTCAAAAATATAAGAGAGAGAGGGAGAAAGAGAGAGAGAGAAACAATCATCTATTCAAAAGCAAGTGTTTGTTAAAACTACGAAAGCGAAAAAGATAGAAAGAGGTGAGAGAACTCCCCCTCGATGGTCGCTTACAGGACGACTCGCTCTAATGTCACCTGGAGGAAGGTGGTGAGGAGCGGGACGAAGGAGGACAGAGTCGGAGGATGGAGGATGGGGAAGGACGGCATCACGGTGAGGATCTTCTTCCCGAAGGGTGAGGTGAGGACAGTCACGGGATGCTCCATGAATGGAGATGAGAGGTGGAAAACTATTTTCTTTTCTACTTTAGAGGAGCATCTTGGGCTTGGGATAAGCTCTCTCTAGAGCCTTGGAAGTTGTGAGAGGAAGAAAGGAAGAGATGAAGACAAATGTGAGTAGGGGTCCTTTTATAGTGGAGGAAAGAATCAAATTTATATACAGGAAATTTAGTGATGGTCATAAAGATCGTTGAAGATCCACGGCAAACGTCGCTGAAGATCCCACTTACGCACCCCTGCTGCCGCACCACTAGCGCACACTGTACATGTCCTTGTCATGCATGCACACGCAATACATGCCGCTGCTGTCGCTGCCTCTGCGTGCGCACTGTGTTGCTACCTGCACCGCTGCGCTTACGCGTGCGTGCCTCTGCACGCGTGAGCTTGCCCGCGCTGCTGTGCACGTACGGTGGCTCATGCTTGCGCATGGGCAGCCTGGGTTGCGCCACGTGGTGTAATATGGGTCATCCATCTTCTTTCCTTTGTAAGGGATGCTACAGTGGTCGGATTGAGTCGATTTTCACGTCGTTGGGTTGTGATCATTGACCCGAATCCATCTGTGCGATCGGATTTGTCGTTTGACACTTTAGATTACATCACCTAGTCCCTTGGCCGTTGATCTTCCTTGGATTGCATATGGTGCTATAGGATTTCAATCGAGGCGATTTCGAAGGCATTGGACTCTAATCGTCGTCTTGATCAGGTCCGTATGGTCAGGTCATCAATCTGAGGTTCCAAAATAAATATCCTTCTCTCCTGACCACAAAAAGGATGTAATTAACCTAAATCATATACAACTACTCTAAATGCAGAATGATGCATGCTATTCAATATTTATAACATGAAATGCAAATCTAAGCCTAGGAAGATGCATGAATAGCCATTTTACCCCCAATAATTGTGTCTGCATCACCTATGTTTTCTTGAGGCATGCGTTCAGCTCTAAGTATCAGAGCAATGGAATTTTCATCCACCTTCTTGGTCGCTAAATTCTTTCTTCTTTGCCTTAGCTTATAGGGGGATCTCCCCGAGGCTGGTTTTGATGAGGCTCCAGGCCCATATGTCAGGTCTTTGGCAGCAATGAAAGGGGAAGTTTGTACCATCTAGTTCACTGGGATTTCTTGCAGCACCCCCACAAATTGTTCTTCCTCTTGTGCAATTTGGTCGTCCCCCATCACAGCCATCTCCTCCTCTTCCATCTCCTTATAATGACAATCTTTCCTCTTCTTTGGCTCGGGAGCCTCCTCAGGTGTGCCTCTCCCTGCTTGCTCCGAAGAGGGCTCCTCTCTAATAATCTCTGCATAGGTTTGCTACACCTTCTGCTCATGGAGCTCATTCACCACCTCCCCAAGTTTCAGCTGTAGGAGCCATGAACTCCCACCATATCTGAGAATGATCTTCTCTGGTAACGATCCTCCTCGAGGACCTCCACATTAACATATAACACATTGCCATCCCCTTCCCTCAAACCAATCTCTGCATCCTCAGCCACAGTTGCATATCCAGCTAGAGCAGATGCTCCCACACTTCGCGACCTAAGGTGCAGCTGCAGACCATTGATTTCTAGAGTCCCTGATCGAGAGCCAACCCTTTGAGGCGGCCGGTCTGGCAAGGCCCCATCAAAAGGCAAGATGAGCCTTCAGATCACAGTTAAATTCTCAAACATAGAAGATTTAAATCAAAGTTGCTCAACATCCATCATACCCAAATCGAAAAGAACAAATCTCGTAGGGGATAGGGTAGAGATCTTCCAACCTTCAGTTGAGAGTACAAGGGATTTTACCAGGTTTTTGATGCGGTCTATCGATGGACTGCCAACCATCACCTCCCTAACCAATGCACCTCTGAGCATTAGGTTGGAGGTCTTTGTATCCTCAGACATTGGAACTTCAACATCATTGGTAAACCCCTTGTAGCTGTCTGGCGGTGGTCCAGCATTAAGCGTCGACTTAGGGTGCCAAGCCGACGTCTTACCAGGACCCCCTTTGATCCTCGTGCAGGCATCTCTCTTATGCCCATGTCCTCCACATGCCAGGCAAATGAGGGGGGATCGACAGATCGCCGCCAGATGGCCTCTCCTTCAATAGTGATAACAGATGACTTCCCTATTAACCCTTCTCCACTACTCCCTCCCTGTTCGGCCATCGCCCATTCAACTGCTGCCCCTTAGGGTTTCCCCTCTTCAATCTCTTCTCTGCCCTACCCTAGACCACCATGTTGACCATCCCTCATCCTCGTCATGGCCGACCTCTCCTCTCCTCTTCCCACCTCTCCTCTCCCCTTCCATCCTCACCTTCATTAAGTGTTTAGAGATGATCTTTAAGCTAAAAGATTTGTTCAATAAACTAACTGTGTTTATGTCTGGACATTTTGAGAACCTGTCGCTTAGGAAGACTGACTAGAACTTAAGACTGATATGACATAGACCATCTCTTGACCAATGAGGACTCTTGATATTTAAACATTAAGTGTGATTTCCAGGACTCAGAAGGTTTTACAAGGCTCAGAAGCTAAGTGGTTATGGTTGTACTTAGTGGTAGGTCAAGACTAACCAGGTGAACTTCAAAAGTCAATCCCAGGGTTTCACATCTTTTTAAGTCTAGGCTGGTCCTAGCTTCAACTCATGTTTTTGGATCAACTCTCAAAAAGTAAGGAAGACTCAAACCCAAATTTTATTGTGTTGTGGGTTAAAGAATATTTGGTGGAAACAAGGTATTTGTAATCCACCCTGAACATATTTTTGGTGGAAATATTTACAAGACTTGGAGAACATACTTGGCTTATTCTAAAGAATGTCTTTTTCTGTAAATTCTTTTTTACTTTTTCTGCTTTTTTCCTTCACAAATAAATGTCAATAGGTCTTCGATAGTTTTATTTGGTAGAGTACACTTATTTGGTGGGTGAGTTTTTTGGTGGAAAGAGCTTTTCCTTACCATAAGACTAAAGACTACGAACAAAGAGTCTACCTGCACGCACAAGTAAGAACTCCACCTTCCCTAATGAACACTAGGGTTGAATTTTAAATTTACAAGATCTTTCCGACACTATGTAGTGTAAACCAAGGTTACTTAGACTCCTAAGCCAAAGCAAACCAACGAATCCTGTACCGGTGACTCAGGTACAAGAATACGTCCTAAGTTAGGAGAGATCATGGTCTATCTTGTCAAAGCTTAAAGTGTATTAAGCCACAGCTTGAGCGAATGAAGCTACAGTGGCCCAAAAAGTCTAACCAGCAAAGATTGAATGTCCATAAACACTTATTCTATTTTTGTTTTCAACTAGAAATCATAATTAAACACTTAAAATTCTTTCAATTCTTTTCTCTCCTTAATTTCAATTTTGGAGTTCTCCCTCAACAAAAGAGATCAGTAGGTCTCTTATTGTATTTTTGGAATTTTTGTTTTGGACATTTTTTTGTATTTTTGACTTTGTAATTTTTTTTTCAAGTTTTTCGAACTATTTCAATTTTTTTGGTTTTTTTGATAATACTATACTATATACACTACAGGTGTATTTATAATGATTGCACCATTTACACCCCCATGCTTAAATGATACAATGTCCTCATTGTATGAATAGGGTGGATACAAATGCATGCTCTGCTTTTCACTAACTTAGGATGGGTGATGGAAGGAGGTCAGAATGAGAAGATAAAAATCTCTGTGCGGACGATTTCAAGTTTGATACGAGATCAGGGTGAGAAGTCGAGCTTAGTGAAATGCATGACATATGTTACAATGAACGCATGCTAAAAAAATGCAAGGATAGACATCTAGAGAAAGAAATGGAAAACAAGAAAGGTGAAAATAGCTATATACAAAGGATAGGTTGCTAAGTTTTATACCTTTAGCTAGGTGCAAACCCAGAAGATGAGATTTCAAAATATTGGAGCGAAATGATGGAATTGACAAGTCTGAGATCATGTGGCTCAATGAAGGGTTTTAATCTTTGTTCATTGGCAGTGAAAGGTTTAGATTTGTTAATCTCGGTGATTTCAATAACTCCATTGTCAAAGATTCTTAGAATTTTGAAAGGTCCGATCCATTTGGATTTGAGTTTCCCTGGGAAGAGTTTAAGTCTCGAGTCGAATAAAAGGACTTTTTGACCAAGGTGCAAGGTTTTCCTATGGATGTGATAGTCATGTAAGGCCTTTAACTTGCCCTTATAAATCTTTGAGCTTTCATAAGGTTCATTCCTTAATTCATCAAGCTTGGAAATCTGAAGTCTTCTATGATCACTAGCCTTCTCTAAGTCTATGTTACACTTTCTGATGGCCCAATAGGCTTTGTGCTCAAGTTCTATGGAAAGATGATAGGGTTTCTTGTACACAAGTCTAAAAGGAGACATGCCTAATGGGATTTTGTGAACTGTTCGATATGCCCACAACGCATCAAAAAGGCAGGAAGACCAGTCCTTTCTATTAGGTCAAATGCTAGTCTGTAAAATCTTCTTGATCTCCCTGTTGGACAATTCTGTCGGTCCATTGGTTTGAAGGTGATAAGGTGTAGCAATCCTATGTGTCACCCCATACTTCTGAAGTTGGGACTGGAAATGTGTGTTCCTAAAGTGAGACCCTCCATCACTAATGATGGCTTTTGGTACCCCAAATCTAGAGAAGATATAATCTTGAACAAATTATGTCACAACTCTCTGATCATTGGTCCTCGAGGGGATGGCTTCAATCCATTTAGAAACATAATCAACTGCTAATAAGATGTGCTCGAAGCCATGAGAATTCAGAAAAGGTTCCATGAAGTCAATGCCTCATATAACAAAGACTTCGCACACCATTATCGGATTTAAGGGCATCATGTCTCGACGGCCAATACTATCGAGAGACTGACAGCTTGGACATGCCTTAATATATTCGTGTTCATCTTTGAAGATCGTAGGCCAATAAAAACTGCTCTCCAAAATTTTTGCAGTTGTCTTTTTGCCAGAGAAATGACTGCCACAAGGCTGGTTATGGTAGAACGACAAAATGCTCTCTATCTCCTAAGAATATAGTCTTTACAGTGCTTGAACAACCATGGTTCTTTCCAGTAATGGTGCTTGGCCTCGGATCTAAGTCTGTCTTCTTGATGTTGGACCCAATTAGAGGGAACGATTCTGGAAGCCAGGTATTTGAGCATACTAGGGAAGATCAGAATGAATGACTAGCAATTGGTTGTTAGGGAACTGGTCAATGATGGGAAGTGAAGGAGATATTGCTTCAGAAGGAAGGCGAGATAAGTGGTCAGCTACCACATTCAACTTCTTATCCTTGTCATGAATCTCTAAATCAAGCTTGTTGAATGTACGGGTTGCTACGCTAACGTGTTTGGTTTTGAAAAACCTATCGTCGTAGTATGAAAGCGAAGAACTTGTGTTCAACAAATAAAATTTATACTGGAATGGAAATCTTGGGTCGAACACAGGGAGGCGGACATTTGATTTAAAAACACGCGTTTGTTTTATTTGTCACGAAGTAAAATAATTGATTAGAAACTATCTAACTATCTACAATAAATAGAAGAGAGAGAGAAAGAATAAGAGAGAGAGAATATTACAAACAAAAACCAAAAAGAGATGTAGAATGAACATGGAATTTCATCATCAGAAAGATTTTTCATTACACTAGAAAGCGGGAAAATGATTACACTAGAAAGCAGTAAATCTACTCTAGAAAGCAGTAAATCTATTCTAGAAAGTAGTAAAAAGAATGGGGGAGAGATATCCTCCTCGATGGTCACTTGGAGGACGAGCTGAACGGGATGACGCCTGGACAAAGGAAAATGGAGCAGGACGAAGGAGAACGAAGCAGGAAGAACAGGAATGGGGCAGCACGTCGTCGTCGCCGCGGGATTCGCTTCCAAAAGGGGGACGAAAAATTGACATTATCTTGCGAGAAGCATCCCGGGTGTGGGACAAGCTTCTCTTGAGCTTTGGAGAGTGAGAGAAGAGAAGGAAGGGATGAGAATTTCGTGTGGAGGGGGTCTCCTTTTGTAGTTGCAAGGAGTGGGGGCATTTTGGTTATTCCAATTTGAAAAAATTAATTCAGGATCTTTAGTAACGGATAAATCCGTCGCTAAAGGTCCTAACGTGGGCGTAGTGGGTGGCATGCGCGCCCCCGCTCACCTCCTCGCGCGTAACGTGCGTTGACGTTCTTTAATCAACAACCGTCTGATCGTGAGATCGAATGGCTTAAGTCGCTTGTCGCCGCAACTCCTCTGCGCGCCTCACCGCGTTTGATCTTGCGTCGCCTCGCCACGTCAGATGGCACGTTCAGCCGATTGGGCGTGCACAGCCGCTCGATCTCCATCGCACCCGCATGGCCGCACCCGCTTGCCCGCTTCTTGCTACTCGATCGCATGCTTCGCGCTTCGCGAGAGCGCCTTCGACTAACGCGCCACCAGTGCGTTTGTGCTGTGTTAAGGATTTGTGTGCGCGCATCCACAGCCGTTGGATGCACATCCAACGGCAGAGAAGCGACGCTCTGATTGAAGAAGAGAAGGTGCGGCGAGTGCTTTGCCCGGTTGGGTGGTTGGGATGGCGCCACGTGGTGCTATCTGAGTCGTCCATCTTCTGGATGATGTAGATGGTGCCACGGTTGTCGGATTGAGTTGATTTTCACATTGTTAGGTTGCGATCGTCGATCCGAATCCATCCGTGCGGTCGGATTTGTCGTTTGAAGTGTGGATTCACACCATCTTGGCCCTTGATCTTCTAGGGTTCCCTGATCTCTATCTGATGCTACAGATGTCTGATTAGGGCGATCTTGGAGTCGTTGAACTCCAATCGTCGCCTTGATCACATCTGTACGGTTGGATCTTCGATCTGAGGCCCCGATAAAAAGTTTGCCCCATCCATAAACATAAAAGGAGACAATTAACCTCCATTTTATTCAAACTACTCTAAATACAAGATGATGCATGTTATGTAATATTTATAGTATGCAATGCAATCCTATGCTTAAGAACATGCATAAATAGACATCTTAAGTAGTGTAAACATGTTTACATCATACCCCCTTGCCTATCTTTTGCTTGTCCCTAGCAAAAACTATATGCTATTTATAAAAGAATCAGGTTGGATTATTTGGGCTTGAGTTATTTTCAATCACTAAGAAAATGTCTACTTAGGATCTGAACTTTCAAAGACACAACAGTGTCCGAGTATCTGCCAAAATGCAGACCACCTCAAGCCCTCGCCTTATTCAAAGAAAAATTTCTTTTTCTCTTTTCCGCTTTTCTAATTTTTTTGGATTTTCAAGTTTTAGGGTTTAAGAGTGGCTTTCTACGGCCATTCAACTCACTCAAGATTTGATGAGAACCCTAAGTTTTAAGCATCTTATTGTGAATGTGATAAACTCGTTGACAGGTAGTTAAAATGGACTTCGGATTTCTACGCCTCTAGGTGACCTAAAAAAAAATTTTGCCTAAAGGTGTATATTTACATTCGATAACTTTCTCCCTACTTTTAATTTTTTACGGGGTCAACAGAAGGGTGAATCCAGTATATATCTCCCTGGTTTATTCTACTTCTCCACTTCTTCTTAAGTGTTTTGGGATTTTTCAGTGTATTTATTGAGCTGGGTTCTGGACAACCGATCGATGAGCTGTTACTACTGACAACTTGCTAGCCATACTCGTGCGGCGAAGTGTGGCTTATTTCTTTTTTTCTTTTCTTTTTTTTTTCTTTTTATGTAGGTGGCTTCCCTGGTCTAAGATTTTCCTAAAAGCAACAAAAAGAGAAAGGTCCAGTGACTGGGCTCTGGACAACCTACCTATGGGCTGTTACCCACGATAACTTGCCAGCCATATCACCTTAGAAGGTTCATTAGCTACCCAATTTCCGTTAAAATCGCCGAACAACGAGTCAGTGCAAAGAAAGTGTGTAGATGCTAAAAACTCAAAGTTCCCTCAAATCAGAGGGCGGGTTGATAAGTCGTGTACTTATCACCCAAACTTATTTACTCCAGTTAAAATAGAATTCAGATGGTGAGGACTCGAAAGACAAATCCACATTTTAATGGAGACACGGGCTGATTAAGTCCAAAGACCTGAAGGGTCTTTGTGTTCAAATCATAATATAGTATTTCCTAAGATTGAAAATTTTCTTAAACCCAAGTTATCTTTCCTAATTCCACAATTTTTTTTAATAAAAGAAAATAAAATAAATCTACGGAGTTGATGAATAAATTTAGAGATGAATATCCACCCCCCATGCCTATCTAATGCAATGTCCTAATTATATTAAAAAGACATAAAACAAAGTGGAATAGCGTAGAAAGCACCTGAATTGAATGAATGTCAAGTCCGCTCCGAGATGAAAACTAAAAAGAACTATATACGTGCTGAATTTAGTGCCTTCAGCTAGGCACACTATACAAAGAAGAGAAATAAAGAATTCACAGGTGCAGGTTAGAATCAGAATAAACATAAGAAACCTCTGACCTATCAGCAGAGGTCCACAAATGTGGAACAGATTGTGGTGCAGACCCATACCCATAGTCGAGAATATCTCAGGTTCTGGATAAAAATTACCCAAAACCTAAAATCAGTATGCAAGCAGGGTCGGGCCTACGATTTATGAGGATGCAACCCAAGATCAAAGAGTCGAGTTACAGAGATATCAAAAGGATAGTCAATGAATGTGTGCTTGGGTTGAACATCCTCAGAACAAATGTCATGAGGGTTTTGGTTTGATGGTTTCAGATGAAATGGAACCCTTAGACACAGTCTTCTACTTCCTTCGGGGTTAGCTTCCCAAATCAGAACTTCCCAGCTTCTATCCTCCTCATTCAAAATGTTAAATTCTAGGACCTCTTGCATATTAATCACCCCATCTAAAATTTTCAAGTCTGAAAAATATGGCTGAATCAGAATTGACTTGGGTCTAATTATCTCAGAAATGGTATCATCGATAAGCTCAATGGGGTGTAACTGACAATTAGGGCATTTGATTGAATCCTCCAGAAAATGTGATTCTGGGTCCATAATGTGAGCCTTAATAAAGTCAGTTTCCTCAGTTATTGGGCTATCAAATGATCTTTCAGATTCCTCAGGCCTAATTGTCACAAAAATCATGTTCTTTAAACTCGCGTGAGACTTCGCAACTTGAATCTTCACCATCAGAATCAAAGAAATCAAGATCCATATTAATGTATGTCTCAAAATCATCCATCACTTTCTAGTCCGTGGAGACATACGTTTCCTCATACCCCAGCTCAGGGATCTCAGGTAAAGAAATTAGATCTTCCTTAGTTGTTCTAATTCAATATGGTCAGCCTCGTAACACATGTCCCCCCAACAGGTGCCTTAACAGGTTCTGAAATTGGCTCTCCTGAAGAGGGTTCATCCTGGGAATCATCCCATGATTGAATCAAAGCGACCATAAATCTCATCCTCAATTTCGCTAACTTCCCAAGTAGAAACTCACCCAGGTTCTTATCCTTAACATCCTGGAGCCAATCCAACAAATACTTATTCAAATCATCAATCATCTGAATTAGGGGCTCCAATCTCTCAATGCAAGGTATTTGTTGAACTTCTAAAGATTGTATGATATTCCTCAAGTTAGCCAGAACCTTATCTTGAACTTAGTTACCCTGAACCAAATGAGTTGGTTCAGGGTTGGGTGGGTTTGGGATCAATGCAGGGGAATTAACGAATTGAGATTCGTTATACCCTTCCTGATAATAGGTCATTTTAGATTGTTCAAAAGGTGGTGATGAACTAAAGGCAGTGTAATCAGGGTAAGAATCAGTGTATCCTTCTTGATTGTAGATCGTATTAGGTTGTTCATGAAAGGGTGACGATCTATAATTGATGTGGCTCTGAGAAGGATAGAAATCACAATCATAGTGTTCAGGGTTAGACCCTAAACACGGAGGTCCGGAACTGTATCCCCAATCCGAGTTATCCCAACTAACTGATGGTTGATTACAGTACAAGTCGGGATAATCGTCATGTTGAGGATAATTCAAAATAAGAGGGAAAGAGCAGGAATGCGTGTAATATGTGGAAGGATTCATGAGATGAGAGGAAGAAAGGTGCCCTGCAATACACACAATCAAACATATCCTTAAGTGGGCTAGCCTAAAGACCTACAGACTCCCAAAACCCGTCTTGAGATAAAGGAAAGATTTGATCTACTTCTGTTTGTTCAATCCAACCAGTTAGAAGGAGGGACTGGGGAGAAGGTTCTTCATTCGGCTTGCGCCTCCAATTCCTAGTGTACCCCCCAGTCACGATCGTTTAATTCTGCTCCCCTAGCTAGACATCAGATTAAATAGTAGAAACAGACTAATCGAAAATAATCTCGTTCTGGGCTCTGAAGAGCGAGTTGAATCCTTAAGGCCAACGTCTACTCTATTTTATTTAGGGCTAGGTTTGAATGTGCTTTGGAATGTGATGGGCCCTTTATCTGGGTTGTGCCCTTAATGATTGATTGATGTGTGTGTGCATGCACAACCAGTGATTTTCAAGCAAGATTATTTTTGATGTGATGAATTTTAGAGTTCAAATCTTGCTTAGTAGCTTTTAGGATTCAACTTTAGGTGTTTTCAAACAAGTTTTGTTGGCGCACCAGGTTTTGAAAGCACAGGTGAAGATGTTTTCTTTTGAAGCTTAAAAGAATGTGGAGTACCTGGTAAATCCATAATAGTTGAACCTAAGTGGCAGCTACTTGATGAGTTGATTTTAATTGAAGCGGTGCGGCCCAATCAACTCAAACAATTGGCCTATTGCACCACTTAATTAGGCACACAAATGATTACCTAATCTGATTTCTACTCAATTATGTGTTTGGATGTGTGTACCGGCTCCAAAGATTGGTTTACCGGTTGAGTTTGAAAATCAGATGAGGTTGTGTACCTCTGTGAGATTTTTTTTTTAAATTTTTTTTAAATATGGAGGTTGGGGTGAGTGTGGGTGTCAAACAATAAACAATGTAACCTTAGAGTTTAGAAGAACACCTAGGTTGATTGATGTTTGTGTTATTATGTTGTAGAATGAAATCTAATGGGTGGGGGGTGGGGGATAACTTACAAAACATTCCACAGCACTTTATTCCAATCTACCACTTTTGCTCATCTCAAAAGAGTACCTGCAATCATAATAAGAAAGGAGAGAAGTGAGGTAAATGATTTGTAAGTTAGAAAACGTGAAGAAAAAAAATCAAAGAGCGTCACCTTGTTGAACGTTTACGAACCTACGCTAACGTGTTCGGTTTTGGAAAACCTGTCGTTGTAGTTCGAAAGCGAAGAATTCGTGTTCAACAAATAAAATTTATACCTAAATTAAAATTCTGGGTCGAACACAGGGAGGCAGACGTTTGATTTAAAAACTACGCGTTTCTTTTTATTTGTTATAGAATAATTCAATTTAGAACCATCTAATTATTTACAATAAATAGAAGAGAGAGAGAGAGTAAGAGAGAAAGAGAATATTACACAGAGAAATCAAAATGACATGTAGAATAAACAAGGTATTTTTGTATTGAAGAGATTGTTCATTACAGCTAGAAAGCATAAAACAATTACACTAGAAAGCTATAAATTTACTCTAGAAAGCATTAAAAGAATGGAGAGAGAAATGTCCTCCTCGACGATTGCTTGGAGGACGAGTAGATTAATCTAGAAAGTAGTAAATCTATACTAGAAAGTGGTAAAAAGGATAGGGAGAGAGAAATCCTCCTCGACGGTTGCTTGGAGGACGAGCCGGACGGGACGATGCCTGGACGAAGGAGAATGAAGCAGGACGAAGGAGGACGAAGCAGAAGAACGGGAACGAAGCAGCACGCCGTCGTCATCGCGGGATCCACTTCCGATGGGGAACGCAAATTGGACTTTATCTCGCGAGAAGCATCCCGGGTGTGGGACAAGCTTCTCTTGAGCTTTGGAGGGGTAGAGAGGAGAAAGAAGGGATGAGAATTTCGTATGGAGGGGGTCTCCTTTTATAGTTGCAAGGAGTGGGGGCAAAATAGACATTACATCTTCAAAATAATAAATAAGGGGTCTTTAGTGATGGATAAATCCATCACTAAAGCCCCGACGTGGCCGTCGCCGCCGCGCCCACGCGCGCCAGCTCGGCTGCCCGCGTGCGTAACACCTACGCACGTCCGCGAAGTCTCAGTCGTCCGATCGCGAGATCGGACGGCTTAAAATCGCACCTTCACCGCTGCCGCCCGCCCGCCTGTGCGTGCGATCGCGCATTCACGCGCGCGTCGAATCGCGCGTCGGTCCGTGCGGTCGTTGGATCGCGATCGTGCGGTCGATTGGAGGCGCGCCACCGCTCCAATTTCTGCGGGGCACAGCTCGATCGCGCGTCCCTGCTTCGTGTTAGAGCGCTCGACCGCTGCGCTGCGGTCGCGTTTGTGTCGAGCGCTTGACTTCAGCGCGGGCGCGTCGCAGCCGTTGGATCGAGATCCAATGGTGGAGAGGAGACGGGTGCGTGGTCTTCACAAGATGCAAGTGGCCGTTTGGGCGGCTGAGATGGCACCACGTGGCGTCATCTTAGCCGCCCATCTTCTGGAAGTTGTAGATGGTGCCACGGATGTCGGATTGACTCGATTTTTGTGTCGTTGGGCTGCGATCGTCGATCCGAATTCATCCGTGCGGTCGGATTTGTCATCTGAAGTGCAGATTTATACCATCCTGGCCCTTGATCTTCTAGGGTTCCCCGATCTCTATCTGATGCTACGGATGCCTGATTAGGGCGATCTTGGAGTCGTTGAACTCCAATCGTCGCCCTGATCACATCCATACGGTTGGATCTTTGATCCGAGGCCCCGATAAAATGTTTTCCCTGTCCAAGCACATAAAAGGAGACAATTAACCTCCATTTTATTCTAACTACTCTAAATGCAAGATGATGCATGTTATGCAATATTTATATCATGAAATGCAATCCTATGCTTAATAACATGCATAAATAGACATTTTAAGTAGTGTAAATGTGTTTACATCACACCTCCTTGGCAACGGCGCCAAAATGTTGAACGTACGGGTTGCTACACTAACGTGTTTGGTTTTGAAAAACTTGTCGTCGTAGTATGAAAGCGAAGAACTCGTGTTCAACAAATAAAATTTATACCGGAATGGAAATCCTGGGTCGAACATAGGAAGGCGAACATTTGATTTAAAAACACACATTTGTTTTATTTGTCACGAAGTAAAATAATTGATTAGAAACTATCTAACTATTTACAATAAATAGAAGAGAGAGAATATTACAAATAAAAACCAAAAAGAGATGTAGAATGAACATGGAATTTCGTCATCAGAAAGATTGTTCATTACACTAGAAAGCGGGAAAATGATTACACTAGAAAGCATTAAATCTATTCTAGAAAGTAGTAAAAAGAATGGGGAGAGAGATATCCTCCTCGACGGTCGCTTGGAGGACAAGCAAGACGGGACGACACCTGGACGAAGGAGGATGGAGCAGGATGAAGGAGAACGAAGCGGGAAGAACGGGAATGGGGCAGCATGTCGTCGTCGTCACGGGATCTGCTTCCGAAAGGGGGATGAAAAATTGACTTTATCTCGCGAGAAGCATCCCGGGTGTGGGACAAGCTTCTCTTAAGCTTTGGAGAGGGAGAGAAGAGAAGGAAGGGATGAGAATTTCATGTGGAGGGGGCCTCCTTTTATAGTTGCAAGGAGTGGGGGCATTTTGGTCATTCCAATTTGAAAAACATTAATTCAGGACCTTTAGTGACGGATAAATCCGTCGCTAAAGGTCCTAACGTGGGCGTAGTAGGCGGCACGCGCACGCTCCTGCTCACCTCCCCACGCGTAACGTGCGTTGACGTTCTTTAATCATCAGCCGTCCGATCACGAGATCAAACTACTTAAGTCGCTCGTCGCCGCACCTCCTCTATGCGCCTCACTGCGTTTGATCTCGCGTCGCCTCGCTGCGTCAGACGGGACGTTCAGCTGATTGGGCGTGCACAGCCACTCAATCTCCATCGTGCGATCGATCGCACCCGCACGGCCACACTCGCTTGCCCACTTCTCGCGACTCGATCGCGTGCTTCACGCTTCGCGAGAGTGCCTTCGACCAACGCGCCACCAGCGCCTTTGTGCTGCACTAAGGATTTGTGCATCTGCATCCACAGCCATTGGATGCGCATCCAACGGTGGAGAAGCGGCGCTCTGATTGAAGAAGAGAAGGTGATGTGGGTGATTCGGCCAGTTGGGCGGTTGAGATGGTGCCACGTGGTGCTATCTGAGCCGTCCATCTTCTGGATGATGTAGATGGTGCCATAGTTGTCGGATTGAGTCGATTTTCACGTCGTTAGGCTGCAATCGTCGATCCGAATCCATCCGTGCGGTCAGATTTGTTGTTTGAAGTGTGGATTCACACCATCTTGGCCCTTGATCTTCTAGGGTTCCCCGATCTCTATCTGATGCTACAGATGTCTGATTAAGGCGATCTTGGAGTCGTTGAACTTCAATTGCCCTGATTGGTTGGATCTTCGATTCGAGGCCCCGATAAAAAGTTTGCCCTGTCCCTGAACATAAAAGGAGACAATTAACCTCCATTTTATTCAAACTGCTCTAAATGTAAGATGATGCATGTTATGCAATATTTATAGTATGCAATGCAATCCTATGCTTAAGAACATGCATAAATAGACATCTTAAGTAGTGTAAACATTTTTCATCAAGGCTCCTGCAACAGCAGCATCCATCTAATCAATTGTGATTTTGCGTCCTTCTTGGTGAGGAGATGTCGAAATGCAGTGTCGGCAATGTAGATTATAATGTGGGAACCTTAAAGATAAGGTCTGAATTTTTATAGTGCAAATACTATAGCTAGCAATTCCTTTTCAGTGACGGTGT
Source organism: Thalassia testudinum (assembly GCA_037157565.1). Classification (NCBI taxonomy): domain Eukaryota; kingdom Viridiplantae; phylum Streptophyta; class Magnoliopsida; order Alismatales; family Hydrocharitaceae; genus Thalassia; species Thalassia testudinum. The sequence continues at coordinate 145,365,708 of JAZHRO010000036.1, forward strand.
AATACCTCTATGCTACATTTAAGGTCTTGCTAGCGTAATAGATGACTGCAGGTTTCGCATCGAGTTTTTGACCAAGGATAGCCCCTACTGCATAATTAGAGGCATCACACATGATCTCAAAAGGGGTTGCAGTATTGGTGCCCTGGTAACCAGATCATAAAGTGTTGTATAGGCATGAACACAATCGTCAGAGATCTGGAAGTCTACATCCTTGAGAGGAGATTGGTGAGAGGTCGGGCTATTTTCGAGAAATCCACTATAAAGCGGTGATAAAAACCAACATGCTCGAGAAAAGATCTAATCTGTTTAATCATCGAAGCTAATGGCTGGTCAGAAATCAATTTCACCTTTGCACGGTCAACCTCAATTCCACTCTCAGAGATAAGTTGACCTAAAACTAGTCTTTCTGGTACCATGAAATGTGATTTCTCCCAGGAAAGTACCAAATTCACATTGATGCATCTTTGCAGGATCTTAGTCAGGTGGTCTAAGCTTGCATTAAATGTGCTCTTGAAGATTGAGAAGTCATCCATGAAGATTTCTAAACATTCACCTACTAAATCGGAGAAGATTGCAAACATACACCACTGAAATGTAGCAGGTGCATTGCATAATCCAAATGGCATCCTACGAAATGCAAAGGTTCCGTAGGGGTAGGTTAAAGTCATTTTTTCCTTGTCATTGAGGTGAAGTTCCACCTGATTGTAGCCTGAGTAGCCATCCAAAAAGTAGAAAAATCTATTCCCTACCAATCTTTCTAATATTTGATCAATGAAAGGCAATGGGAAATGATCTTTCTTCGTGGCTTGATTGAGTTTGTGATAGTCAATACATATATACTCGCCATGAACTATCAATCCGTGTAGGGATGACTTCTCTAGAATCAATGGTTATAATGGTAAGTCCAGCCTTCTTAGGCACAACTTGAACAGGACTTACCCATTGACTATCAAAGATAGGGAAGATAATTCCATTGTCTAACCACTTGATCATTTCATTCTTAACCACCTCCTGAAGTGTTGGGTTCAGTCTACGCTATGGCTGTTTGGTTGGCCTAGATCCTTATTCAGTGAAAATTCCATGTGTGCCGTAAGAAGGACTAATGCTAGTCAGGTCAGAAAGGTTCCATCCTATAGCCTGTCTATGTACTCTCAGGATAGATAAGAGTGGTGATTCCTAATCATACAATAAGTGGGAATTGACAATCACAGGATAGGTCTGATCTGGTCCTAAGAAGACATATTTTAAAGATTCAAGAAGAGGTTTTAGCTCAACAGGTACAAGATCAGGTAAAGGAGCAGGCGTGGAGATCTAAGAAGATCCTAGAGACACTAAGGGAATAGGAGGTAAGTCCTCAGTTTCTAATGTTGTTGTCTCAGGAAGAGTCAAGTCAGAGGCCAAAGGGTGTTGAGGTTCTCAGTTGAGTGATCAATTAATGTGTCCTCGACCAACTTGTCTAGTGAATCCAAGGAACATATTTCCTCAATTAAACTATAGGATGGTCCCCTTTGGGCCTGAAATATATCCACTTTCATCTTCTAATCTCCAAATTTCAACTTTATAAGGCCCTCCTCACAATTAATATTTGCCTTGGCCGTAGCCAAGAAAGGTCTTCCTAGAATGATAGGTGTATTCTGAATGTCCTCGAGTACTTCCATGTCAAGGATTATGAAGTCTACAGGAAAATAAAAGTCCTTGACCCACACTATAACATCTTCCAACACTCCCTGAGGTGTCTTAACTGATCAATCAGCTAATTGTATGGACACTTCAATTGGCTTCAGATTGCCAACCTCGAAATGTGTCAGTATGGAGGTTACGAAAAGATTGATGGAATCACCTAGGTCAAGTAATGCTTTATTGAATGTGGTGTTTCCTATCATGTAGGAAAGAAGAGGGGTGCCTGGGTCTTTCATCTTAGTTGGGAGGCTACTAGAAATGATGGAACTCACTTATTCCAAGAGAATGATTGGACTACTCCCTTTCTGAATCCTCACTTTACGCTTAGGTGTACATAGCTCTTTTAGAAACTTAGCGTAAAGAGGAATGTGGTGAATTGCATCCAACAAGGGGATGTTTATGTGGACTTGCTAAAAGAGCTTGAGTAGATCCTTCTTAGGAGCCACACTAGATTATTTTTTCTTTCCTTTTCCCTTCTTCTTTAAGGCCTCTGGAAATGGTACAGAAGTTGTAATGGGAGGGTCATTTGTAGGTTGAGAAGAATCGGGAAGAGGTGAATCATTTGGAGGAGTGGAAGTAGAAGGTCCAGGAAAAGATGTAGAAGCAGGAAATGGTGGATCTACAGTGCTTCTACCACTCCTAGTGGTGGTTGCATTCAGTTCAGCCCTAGATGTAGACGGTAATTCAAAATTTGGTAGAAGAGGTGGTTGAGGTTGAGAATAGGAAGTATTTGGGTTAGTGTAGAATTTAGGTTCATGCAAGGGTTGTGAAATGGCATGTGCTTGACCTTGCACTGAAAGTCTAGGTTGAACATACCTCTAGGTAGGTGAATGTGTTTGATGGGATTCCGTCAAGTGTGATAGTTGGGCTCTTATCTCAGCTAAACTGCATCCTGTCTCTGCTGCATAGCAATGTTTTGTTGTTGCATGTCAGCAAGAGCTTTTATGATTGTCCCCAATTGATCATCACGTGTAGGCCCAGATTGAGAGTATTGGGCAGGCCTATGTTGGGGTTGCTGGTAGGTACTAACTGGTGGTAGAGCTGTTCTGTGTTTCGTCTTTACATTATTATAGTTTACAATCAGTCGTTATAGTATGTATCAAGACAGCTACCAGATTACTACAAATTTTTACTCAGAATACAAAGTTTTCCCGAGGTCGAACTCATGGAGCAACTAGAATTCTAGAAGTAGAAAGTTCTCAATTAGGTTACAAAAAATAAGAGAAAGAGAGAGAGAGGGGGCTAGAGTTCTCTTGGTTTCTTCTTCTTCTCTCTTCTTTTATTTCTTTCTTTCTTCTTTCTTCTGCAGAGTCTTCTTTTCTTCTTGCCTGCTCTGCTTGCTTCTTCTCTTTTCTTTTTCTTCTCTGCGGCAGTGGTGATCTTCCTCTTCTTTTTCTTTCTTTCTTCTTTCTTCTTTTCCTTCCTTGCTTGCGGCTGTGCCTTCTTTCTTTCTCTTTTCTTCTTCTTCTTCTTCTCTTCCTGCCTTCTTCTTCTATTCTTCTTTTCTTTCTTTCTTTTTCTTCCTGCCTTCTTCTTTCTTCTTTTCCTTCCTGCCTTCTTCTTCTTCTTGGCAGTTGCAAAGGCTTCTTTCTTCTTCTATGGCTGTAGGGATTTCGACGTCTAATGCAGTGCTCAGATGACTTATCTGTGGCCTTGCTACAGTGCCTCCCTTCTTCTTTCTTCTTTTGTTTCTCTCCTTCCTTCCTTCTTCCTCAGCTGCTACTGAGCGGCTAGGGCTTCGGCCGCTTCTCTTCTTCTTCTTTTCTTCCTGCACGCTCACACAAAGGTCAGAGCAAAACCTAACCCTACCCCTTCCCCACATCTCTCTCCTTCTTAGAATCTCTCTTAGGACTGCTCTCCCAGAGTCGGGTATTCGGGTTCAGGTAGCGTGCCCGGGACCAGGCCCACCGGCGTGCGGTGGTGGGCGAGGAGTGCGTGGTTCGGGTAGTCGGATCCGGCCTAGACCCGCGGGGCGTGAGCGCGGGCGAGCGAGCGCTTGGCGCGTTGCGTGTAGGAGAGAGGGACCTGACCCCTATGTTCGAAGGCAGTCAGCCCTATGCACTTTTTTAATTTAAGTGCGAGCGCTCAGCCATGCACTTACAAGGTGGGACTAAACTCCCACCTCCCGATTTGGCTCCCGCAGGCGAGCAATCCGTGGCCAATTGAGGCAGCTCGTAAGGCCTTCGCCCCAACAGCAGGCCTGGGTGTCTTCGTGACTCCTACCCGCGCAGCCTGGGACGTGCGCCTGGGCTGGAAGATCCCTGCAGCTGCAGGTAAAGCTGATGCAGCTCGTCGACAATGGCGGTGAGAGGGCGCGAACCTGAAATCACAGCTACGGCCTCTCGGCCCAGTCAGAACACGTGGGAAGCTTTGCCGGAGTGTGGCGAAGCTTGTGCGGTGGTCGGCGGGATGCGGGAGTGCGTGCAGAGGCTGACCCAGGTCAGACTGTGGGCGGAGAGGTGGGTTTGTTCGGGGGGTGGTTGGGTGGCCCTTGGCAGTGGATGGAGAGGGGGAATCGGTGGAGTGGAGTGTGAGGGAGCTTCTGGGCTGGTCGGCGAGGTGTGAAGGGGTCTGTGAGCGTGGGGTGGACTCGCCGGAGGGGGTGATCGGAGGTGGAGAAGGTGAGTCTGGACAGTGGCTGGCGGGTGGTCGAAAGGGCAGATTGGAAGAGGGAAAATACAAGAGAGAAAGAGAGGAAGCTATCTACCTAATTACTCAACGAAGGGGGAGGGCAGAGCAGCCGGTTTGTATCTGGTGGAGCTGGAGACGAAGATGCCCTGGAGGAGGGTTTCGACGATGAGGAAGCAAGCGGAGGGCGCCAGCAGGTACAGCCTAGCGCGGACAACAGAGCAAGGGAAACCCTGCTGCAGGTAGGGCAGCAGAGCGACGAGGAGGAAGAGGAGGAGTTTGCCGGAAGCTTCGGGCTCTCTGACCGGAGGAGAAAGGGATGAAGAGGGTGGTAGTTCTCCGTCAAAGGAAGCTTGAAGGAGTCGGCAAGGTCTGTCGGTCCTTATAAAGGGCTTGGCGCGCAGAGAGGGGCGAGGTGGCATCGTGCTAGCCTCACCGGAGTATGGCCGGAAGGGACACCCATACCTTCCGCACGTTCGCACGGAAGGTATGGTGGTCGGCAGAGGTCGTGGGCGGGTCCCTACGACAGAGGACGTCGCAGGGAAGCCCCTTCTATTCTAGAGGACGGCAGCCCTGCCCTACGCGGCACCATGCTCCGCGCAAGGTCGCCGGAGTATGGCGCTGCGTAGAAGTTGCAGGGAGGACCGTTCTGCAAAGAATGATGAAAAGTTGGGTGCCTAAATGCAAGGGTTTCAAAAGATAAGGGTCAAAAAGTAAATAAAGAGGACCAAATTGTAAAGTCGGTCAAGGAGGTCTTTTCTTAGGCTCAAGTTTTTATACCATACCAATTTGAACCTAAGGATTTTAATGGGAAATTTTAATTCTATGTTGGACCATGTTTGACCAGTCAATTTGCGTAAAAACCTAAATTAAGTCATTAATTGGGCATGGTTCTCATTTTAGGTAAAAATAGGTTCCAAAGGCCAAATTGAAGGTTCTAAACCCTAGGGAATATTTTTATATGATTTTTAGAGGGTTTAGTTAATTTTTTATCCTACCTCGAACCTCGTGAATTGAAGTGGGTTTGTTTTTAGGGTTACAGAATGTCATTTAATTTCTAGGAGTTGTTATAACCCTTTTCAGATCAGATCATCCCACTTCCCTCATTGTTAAGCTTGTTTGACCTGTGTTTGGACCCTTAATTTCCTTGTTCGCAAACTGCATTGGTAAAATTGTAGTTTTACCCCTGATGATTTGTTTTATTCTTTAACTCAGAATTCTCTGAGTTAAGCCTTTCTTTGGGTTTTGTAGGAGCTTTTTCACAAATATTTGGATGAGATTGTGCTAGTTAGGGTTCATGATAAGGTTCTCATTAGTAGGTAAGCGGTCGATACCCATGTTGTTGTGGAGGTGGTGCTCAGATTAGGTTGTGAAGTGGTGGTGAAGAAGGTTGTTGAAAAGTAGGTCTTTGTGATTTCCTGACCATGAGAAATTTGGATGATTTCGCCATCCAGGGTTGGAGGTTTGTGAGTATGGGTCATTGTGAATGGCATGGAGCTTTTTCAATGCTCCAGAAGGTGCAGGGAACTTAGTATAAGGAGGAACAAAGGTTCCCAACTGTGAAGGATAGGAAAATGAAAAATTTGGTAGTGCAGGTTGTGTCATAGATAGGTTGTTCACAGTTTCCTTCTCTATGGGAAACTGAGAAGAAGTTGAGGTGCAGGTGACTGAGAAGAAGAAGATGATGAAGGTTTAGACAGGAACTTCCATACTTCATCTACTTTCTTCTCTATTAAGCGCACCTTATCCAGCTGATTAGCCACTATCTCTAGATCTCATGTGCTGGATTGGGCATCATGTACTCCTGTGTGTGAGTGGGAATGTGAGAACTTTCTATTTAAAACACTTATCAAAGCATTATTAATAGAATTTTCTGCCATGCCTTTGAAGAGCTAAAAGGTTGAGTCCTCATCCCGACACAGGAAATTTCCTCCACAAGTGGCATCTATATAAAATTCCTTGTGTCATCATGGAGCCCATGATTGAGGATTTGGACCTATTGCCAGCGTGGGATACCATGGTGGGGACATTTACGAAGAAGTTCGTGGATTCTCTCCCAAGCCTCGTGCATTTGTTCTCTTAAGTTCTGGGTGAATGCGGTGATGGCAGGCCTCAAGGTGTTTGTGCAGCCTACAGGAAAATACTTCTTAAGGAACTCATGTTCCAAAGAAGCCCATGTTTCTATAGGTGTATTCTGTGCTTGTGTTCTAAACCAGAAGGCTACCTTATCTTTTAATGAAAAGGAGAACATTTTCATCAAAAGCGTGTGCTGATCATGACCCTGCGGACCCAAAGTTTGAGCAAGGTTTTTTAGCTCCTCTAAATGCTGAAATGGGTCCTCAGAAGCAAGGCCATGGAAGTGGGGTATAAGTGAAATTAGGTTCGACTTTAGTTCAGCAGCATGACTCCCAACAGGATAGCATACCACAAGCATAGGTTGTGCAACTACGAGATTATAGTAATCTCGTAGTTGAGGTCTACGAGGTGGAGGTGCCTGGGGAGCTCTAGGTTGTGGTTGGGGAATTGCTAGAAGATTAACAGCTTGAGTAAGCTGTTGCACCTATTGGGTTAAGGTGTTCATTTGTAATTGTGTCTCAAATAGGTGTTGTAGATTAAGTATGGGACCTCTCTTCGATGGTGGTTGGTTAGGAAAGTTAGGGTAGAGAGGAGGTTGGAACCTATGGTTTGGTGGTGGTGGTGGTGGAGGATGTGTAAAGAAATGTGGAGGAAGTTATTTGAAATCCTTGAACTGTGTAGAACTGATGTCATCCTCTGGATGAACAGGATGATGGATGGGAGTTTGAGGCCTAGGAGGTAGAGGATTGGATGTTGAAGGCATTGAGGTAGAAGTGGAAGCTTGGGCATCAGCACCCAAGGGACGTACTAACTGGAGGTTTTGGGATCTCTTACCTTCCATTGAGTCAGATTTTGAAAAATGAATTTTCGAATCAGTCGCAACTCAAAGAAAAGGTAAAATCTCAATCAATCTCACTTAGAAAATCAGAAATCCCAACCTCAATCAGTCAAAAGACCAATCAAACAAACAAGCGAGAAAGTTCAAATTTTTCCTAGGGTCTACTACATGAAAAGTAGTAGTACGCAAACAATTGTCTCAGTAAAATTCTACGTGTCCTACAGAAAACTTAACAAAGTGCAGATCTCTACAAATCCACTTGGAATCTGGATAAGATTGGCATGTGAATCCAAACCCTGTGGTTGCTCAAGGAGATGAGATAGAAACCCGTGTATTTGTGAATCTTATGTGATTGTGTAGTGTGTACACGATATGCAATCAACAGATAGCGATGAAAAACTTAGATAGGGTTTCAAACAATTTATTGTCTCCTTTTGGCTTTGATTTGATATTTAAAGATGTATTCTATGCAACTCGTCTTGCTTTTTAATTCCTTTCAAACAAAAGATGGTCTTTTTAGTTAAAGTCAGATGCAGAGATGGTAGGAGCTCAGAGGAGTAGAAAATGTGTACCTGTCTCCAGCAATTCTACAATTGATGCAATTTGACTTGAAATGAAATCTAGCAAGAAATGTACAACCTAAATATGGATGCCTAGTAGATGCTACTGCTAGATAAGGTATGAGTTATTTTGGTATTTTTGATTTTATATTTTTTTTTTGAATTTTTAAAATGCAACAAGCAAAAACAAATAAAAAAGAAATCAATACGGAAAAATTGCGTCGATGAGAGATGAGTATTGAGATATAGAGAGAGTCTAGAGAGCCCAAGTTATACAAATATGTGTGTGAGAACAGGCTCTCACAACTTATGCCTAACACAATGTCCTACTAATATACCTAAGTCTAAACTACCACTATACTAATCTAGGAAAGCAGGAAAATGCAACTCCTGCAGGAAGTCTGGTTTGAAGCGCAGCGAATCCACCAGAAAGAAGACTCCACCTGGAAGAAGACACTACTCCTCTTACTCCTCCGCAAGTGCTGCAAAAACAATAATTGATTAGTAAGACAATTATATACAAAAAAAATCAAAGAATAGAAAGAATAAAAGAATCTATATACAACAAAGAATATGAATGAAAGAATGATTATATACAAACAAATCAAAAATATGTACAAATGAAGAATAAAAGAAAAGTTTTGGCATATAGAGGGTCGCATCCCTGGCAACGGCTCCAAAAGTACGTCGATCAACTACCAGGTTAAACTAAAAAGGTTGTTTTATGTGTCATTATTGTAGTATAGGTGTCACAAATGTAAGCTGATGTCATGTCATTTTTATTTAATTATAATTTTTATTAGTTTATTCCAGGTTGTTCACTGGGAGGCAGTTATTGATATATATCACTCTCTAAGTTAAAAAATGTTCTTTTATTCCAAAAATATTAATTTTATTTACAAAACGAATCAATGAATCAATAATGAAAGAATTAGTTAATTATTTACAAAAGAATCAACTATTATGCATTACAATGCCTGAAATCAATGTACAACGAACATGCATAAAAAGTTAGTTAATATTACATTACGTTAATTATATACAACTATTACAAGTAATACCTAAATGTAGGTAAAAAATAGCTGTTAATATCTACTATACTAAATTAACTTAACATACTAATATATATAATAACATACATTACATATAGAGTAACATAAATATGCGTCGTTGTAGCCCTAGTAAGATATTTACATAAGGCAAATAGAACTACTTTTACCAACGTATTTACCTATGTACAGTGATGGATGTGTTTGTCGCTAAAGCTCTTATGTTATCTATATACATATAGGAGCTTAAACAATACTTGTACTCTACTTATACATATATATGTACAATATTATATACGTATACATTATTTACTACTTATATATATACTTACTACTATACATATATATGTATACATATACTTATACAAGTATACACACATACACAACACAAATAATTTGAACACTTAGTCGCTATGCCACTCATCTTTCCATCTCTTCTTCACTTGCATTTGGGTCGTTTGACCTTTAGTCAGACGTCCGTTTTCGTTAGTGGGCCAAAAATTTGTTAATGGGCGAGTTGCCCAAGTTCAAAAGATACACAACACCACAAGGGTGGGACCAGACTCCTACTAATGGGACACCCTAATTCATTTTAGGTGTATTATTGTGCATTCACAGGCCCAATAGGCCAAACCACACGCCTACACGTGTCCACACGCGCCCGCAGGCATGTGCGCACACGCACGCAAGCATATGCACGCAAGCATGCATGCACACAAAGGAGAGTGAGCTTGCTTTGGTGTCGAGCGCCTGACAATCGGGAAGGCATTGGAAGGAATTCAACTTATTCATCATTGTAGCACTCTCAGCCCATGATGTGGGACTATGTCCAGCGCCAATCAATGCTATGCTGCATTTGGAAAGCGTCCTGATTAAAAGGTTTTAGCCCTTAAGTTGAGGGCCCAAATTAAGTCCTATTTTAAAATAAATTATATTTTTGAAAAACCCTTATATAGGGCTATATAATGGTATAGTTAATTTAGGGAAATAAATTATTTAGATATATAATCAAATTAGTTAAATCTAGGGTTTTGTGTACGTTAAATTCGGGTTTAATTTGTTAATTAAAGTATAAATTGGTTAATTAAACATGAAACTTACTTTGTATAGAGTTAATCTACATAATAAATTCTTTATTATACATTTTAATGTCTTTTAGAGATTTATTTTAATTTATTTACATTTAATTATAGGTTTAAGTTAGTTATATACATATTTAAGTTATAAATATTGAAATACACTATAAATACAATATAAATAGGTTGAAATAATTAATATGATATTATACAAGTATACACTACAACTTAATTCAGTATTAGATTAAATTACTAATTTATTTATTATAAGTTAATAAATTACTTAATTAATTTAATAACTTAATTATGTGCTGTAAATATATAATTAAATTAGTTTATAGGTATTATACAATTCATATTATATAGTTAAATACGTATGTACAATATTAGGTACAATTATGTACATATATATAGGTTTATATAATTACTTAAGTTATTATACATTTAGGTTAATATAAATTAATAGATAGTTATATAATAAAGTTATATATACAATACATCATTTTAAATATTTAATTTAATATATACAAGACATCTATAAGTTATTTATAATCATTATATACATATTATACAAGATTTACATATAGTTTAAGTTAATTAATATTTACAAAAATATACATAGTATATATGGTATTTTTGGGTATTTTTAATGATTTTCTTATTTTCATAGCTTTTATATGTTTAGGGGAGGTAGGGGATGAGAGAGAAAGAGTTAGATGAGAGAGAGAAAGTGTTTTTGGTATTTTTCATCTTAAGTTCTTTTATTAAACTCTAAGGTATACTGAACTGTTAGCTGGCATGTTTTATCAAGTTGGGGGTTCAGATTACCTTTAAACTTAATACACAACTAAAGAAATACTTGATCTTACTCAAGATAGGTTTTTTTTTATTATTATTTTTTAAAGTATTTTATTTATTTACAAAACTAACATAATTTAGGCCTTAAAAGCTTTTTAACCTAAGAACCTAAGGCCTTAAAAATGGGTTTGAAGGTTAAGAATGTAACTCAAACACTTAGAATTGCCCAACACAATATAAGTAACATGTTTAAACCATAAAATATAATTTTCATCCTAAATTTCATTAAAATTCAGTGTTGGACAATTTAGTACTGTAGAACCACTGACAAAAGAATATTACACGTGAAATACAATTAATTCCAATCAAATCTAACTCAAATATCAGTACATGAATGCTTCCATTTTCTATTCTATCATTACAATCCATGAATATCTCACTCAAATTGTTGAATCCATTTCAATTCCCATCCCATAGTGGCTGCTGATGTAGTAATCCAGATTAGAGCTACCTCACAAATCAGACAGCTTAATTGCTGTCAAAATCTCAGCAGCTGCTGCTCAGATGAAATCTTCACAAATCAGTTGGCTTAAAACATGGTTGTAGCTACCTAGACATGAAGCTAGCAGCTCAAAGCTGTTGCTGCAGTATGATAAGATCAAATAAATCTGATCTGACCTCAATGTTGGATTGGTTATATATTAACTCAGTCCCATTTAATTTATCTATTTAAAAATCAGATCTAAGTAGATCCATTCATTAAAACCATGAGTCACGTTGTACTTTGAAACTCTAAGAATCAAATTCTTAGAAATCTCAAGATGAAGATGAAACTTTGCAACATCAGATCACTCATTCCAAACTATAGAGAAATCCTTCAAACTCAGTTTTAACCTTGAAATCTCAATCATAACCCCAACTCATCGACAAAATCGGATTCAAATTAGTGCTAGAGACTCAAACCCATGTGGTGATTCTCCTTGGCTTTAACATCTCAAAATCCTGAAAATAGTAACTCAAAGAGAAATTGGGTGTAAGAGCATTCAATGATTGAAACCCAATCCAAATTGCTTAAACCCATCTCAATCAATTCAATGGAGCATAATAGGACTTGTTCGAATGCTAGATCAGTGTTTTAAGAATGCATGTTGTAGTATAGCCAAAATAGTGTTTAAACAAATAAATTTTATTACTCGAAAAAGATTCTGAGGTCAAACACAGGGAGCAATATGGAATTTAAAGCTCAAGATCATAATTTATAATGTAAATGAGCACAATATATAAGTAAAAGTTCAATGCAGAATGACATAAAAATTAATGATCAATGTGCAAAATGAAGAGGGTAAAATGGTGATTTAAATCACCAATTACCCTTATACAATAATAGCAAGTAGAAGCACAATATCAGAGTTAATTATAACTTTAGAAACTCAAATCAAATGTTTGAAAGTGGGATTAGATGACTTAAACGTCTGATGCTACAATGCACTGCCTCCTTTTTCTTTCTCTACTTTTCTTCTTTCTTTCTTTCTCTGTTGCGGCTGTTCTTTGTCTCTTCTTCTTTTCAGCCTCCTCTTCTTTGGGCCCTCTTCTCTTCTTCTTCTTCTTCTGCTTCCTTCTCCTTCTTCACACAGGGGAGGGAAACTTCTCAAATTAGCTAAGTGTTAGCCAATGTCTTCTGCAGCAAAACCCTCCCCTACCCCCACACAATCTCTCCTTTCTCTTAGGCTTCGCCCTCCCAGGGCCTTTTCTTATGATATCGAGTTATCGGGTACACGCGCACTCGGGTCCAGGGTTGCTTGTAGTGGGGTAGCAGCCGAGGAGTCTTGGCTAGGCGGGTAAATGGGTCAGGCCAAGTCCGCGGGCAGAGATCACGGACGAGGCATGTGTGGGGAGCGTGCGGGGACCTCACCCCCTATGCATGCTGAGGCAAACAGCCTGTATCACTGATGAGAGCCTCATAATGAACCCTAACTAGCACAATTTAATCTAAATAAGTATGAAGAAGCTCCTACAAAACCTAAAGAGAAGCTTAACTCAGAGAATTCTGAATTGAAGAGTAAAACAAATCATAAGGGGTAAAACTGTAATTTTACTAATGCAGTACACAAATAGGGTATTTAAGAGTCTAAACACAGGTCAAATAAGCTTAATGAGGAAGGAAGTGGGATGATCTGATATGAAAAGGGTTATAGCAACTTCTAGGAATTAAATGACATTCTGCAACCCTAAAACAAACCTACTTTAATTCATGAGGTTCGAGGCAGGATAAAAATCAACTAAACCCTATAAAATTCATGGAAAACTATTCCCTATGGTTTAGAACCTTTAATTTGGCCTTTGCAACCTATTTTGACCTAAAATGAGAACCATGCCTAATTTATGACCTAATTTGGACTTTTACGCAAATTGATCTGTCAAACATGGTCAAACCTAAAATCAAATTTCCCCATTAAATTCCTTAGGTTCAAAGTAGGCTGGTACAAAAATTTACGCCTTAGAGAAGACCATCTTGACCTACTTTACAAATTGGCCCTCTTGAATTACTTTTTGACCCTTATCTTTTGAAACCCTTACACATAGCCCCTATCTTTCCCGTCGTTCTTTGCAGAATGGTCCTCCCTGCCACTCTGCGCAGGCACCATACCTCCGGTGACCTTGCGCGGAGGATGGCGCTGCGCAGGGTATGGCGCCCGTTCTCAGGAATGAACGAGGGGTTCCCTACGTCGTCCTCTGTCGCAGGGACCCTCTCCTGTGACTTGCGGCTGTCCATGCCTCTCATGCGAATGCACGAAAGGCATGGGTCTCCATCTCCGACCATCTCCGGTGAGCTCCCCACGTCGCTCCCTTGGGCCACTCTCCTCGCCAGCACCTTTATAAGGAGCGGCAGGGGCTGCCGTCCACTCCAAGCTAGTTCTGGTCGAGAAAATCCCCCTCTTTCATCTCCTCTCTCTCCGATCAGATTGCCCTAGCTTCCGACAAACTCTCCTCCTCCTCCTCGTCTCTCTGCTGCCATACCTGCAGTAGAGCCCACTCTGCCTTGTCGTCCCACGCCAGGCCGCACCAGCTGGCATCCTCAAACCTCTTCCTCGTCGCCGTCACTCCCCCTCTGGGCGTCTTCGTGCCCAGCTCCGTCAGGCACGCGCCGGATAGTCTTCCTCTCCCTCTTCGTCGATTAAGAAGGTAGGAACTTTCTCCTTACTCTCCTCTCACTTTTCCCTTCTTGAATTAGTATTTTAAACCCCTCGACTGCCACGACCACCTTCATCTGCTCCACCTCCGGCCACCATCTCCGGCGAGATCACTCCACTTCCACAGACCTTTCCACCCCTTGCTGACAATCCCAGAAGCTCCCCCTCACTCCACTCTAGCGTTTCCCTTACTCCATTCACCACCCTACACACTCTGAGCACCCCACAAACGCACCCACTTCCACGCACGCAGGTTGCCCTAGGCGCACGACCACAGGCACTCTCACAGCATGCCGCTCCTCGCACTGCCTTCGCCACACTCTGGCGAAGCTCCCTGTGTTGTCTGACATGGTCGTGAGGCCGTCTTCGTGATTTCAGGGTTCACCCTCCTCGCCGCCATTGACGAACAGCAGGAGTTGCTTTGTAGCCAGCTCCAGGTCTCTTCGGTTCCAGGTGCAGGCTCCAAGGAACACGGGGCACGTCCGCAAAGGCACCTAGGTTCTTAATTGGGAGTGCGAAGCCTTCGCTGCTGCCCAATTGCCAGCTGCTTCTCGCCTGTGGGCGAGCGGAGCGGAGGTGGGATTTTAGTCCCACCTCATAAGTGTATGGGCGAACGCCCACACTTAAATTGAAAAAGTGGTATAGGCTCTTTGCCTCTGAATACACATGGGGTGAGGTCCCTCACCTATCACCGAGTCTCGTTCGCGGCACACTCACGCGGAGCTGACCCGACCCGACACCCTCCTGTGCACTACTCGCGCACCACCCACACCGGTGCGCCTGGACCCGGGCACACGACTTGACCTGACCCGATTACCCGGCTTTGGGAGAGCTTACCAAAGAGAGATCTAGAGAGAGAGAGACGCGGGGAAAGGGTAGGGTAGGTTTTGCGCTAATATTTGCGTGTGTGCGCAGGAGAGAAGAAAGAAGAAGAGAAGCAACAGCTAGGACTTAGCCGTAGGGAAGAGAGAAGAAGAAAGGAAGGAAAGAAGCTGAAGGAAAAGAGGAGCTGCACTATAGCAACCGAGCAGTTAAGTCATCTGAGCGCTGAATCAGACGTCGGCGAAAAAGAAGGAGAGTCAGCAGCAAGAGAAGAAGAAAAGAAAGAAGAAGAAGAAGGGCCAGAGCAGAAGAAAGACGAAAAAAAAGAAAGAGGAACCGCAGCTGCTGAAAAGAAGAAAGAAGAAGATAGGCTAAAGAAGAAGAAAGAAGAAGAAGAGAAGAAGAAAAGAAGAATGAAAAAGAAAATAAGCTGAAGAGAAGAGCCAGCTCAAAAAAGAGAAGAATAAAAAGCCAATTACCCTCTCTCTCTTTCTCTCTCTCTCTTAATTTTTTGTAAAACCTTATATATATTGTGAATTTCTATGCTTCTGGAATTTTAGTTTGCTCCCTGAGTTCGACCTTGGGAAACTTTTCATTCCGAGTAATAAATTGTATTAGACTGGTGACTGTTTTTGTCATATACCACAATGACTATAATAACCACATCAACAAAGATGACAACCAATCACTTTTTCAATTTCTTCGTTGGTGGGTGCTCTTCAGTCCACGATGTGGGACTATATCCCACTGCCTTTCTTTGCGCGCGACTGTAGTGACTTCTTCACATGATTGTGGTCAAAGGCCTAGTCAAAGAGCCTAATTGGCTCCTTGGTTGCGATCCTAGAAGTGTTCCGCAGCACCTAGAACTTTGCCTGGGGTCTGCAGGTGCTTGAAGCGAGCTTTGAGCTTTGCTTGAACCTTCGATAATGGTGGTGGAGACCTGGGACCTGCAAACATGAAAATGGGCTAAAAGCCCCAGTTAAAACAGTTCATAAGCTTCGCCGTGAGGTGGGGAATTGAACGGTGGCATTTGTGAGGTGTGAGGGTGCGTGAGGTGGTCGGATGGTGGTGGAATGTGAGGTACGACAGTGGTGTTCGGTGGAGCAGTGGGGAGGCTAATAGTCTTGAAGACCAGAGGGATTTTGCTCTCTGAAACACGACGAAGGTGTGGATATGAACAGTAGTCAGATTGGTGGAGTGTAGTGGCCGTGCGAGCTCGCCGGAGGTACGCCGGCGAGGTGGAAGATGGAGGGCAACGGGGTGAGTCGGTGGTCAAAATGAGGCAGCAAGGGTCTGGAAATGAAGAAGGGAAGTCGAGGAGTTATTTAGGAGAGGAGGCAGATGAAGGGGAGTGGAGTTGGCACCGAGTGAGGTGTGGTCGATGTCAGAGACGAAGATGCTCAGAGGGAGGCAATCGGCGAGGATGAAGGGGGGCAAGCGCGCCGGCGGGTGTTGCACGACGCGGAAGACGACAAGGATGAAGAATCTACCATAGGTATTGTGGGCAGATGACGAGGGAAGACAAGGAGAATCGCCGAAGCTTGAAAAGCAAATTGGCCGAAGGAGGGGAGAAGAATTAGAGGGAATCTCTGGCCAAATTCAAGCTTAGGAAGTTCGTTGTGATCTGGGGAGTCTTTTATAGGTCATCAGAGGTCGGTTAGAGCTTGGGAAGCAAGCTTCCCAAGCTTGGAAAGCTTGTCGGAGTTGGAAGTTTCTTTATACCCAAATTTATCATGCGTTTGCATGGTTTCAGGGCTTAGGATTAGGTCCAAAAGGAAGGGAATTTCTTAACGAACTTCCATTTCAATTTTGAAAGGGATTCGTCAAGAAATCAGGGAGTTCTTTCCTTTTTAAAGTTGCCGAAGCAAGTAGGAATAGGTTTAATGGCGGTAGGGACCTGTTTGTGAGAACAACGAAAAAATTAGGGGCCTGTTTGAAAGAATTTTGAAAGTTAAGGGCAGAAATGAAATTAGACAAGACCAATTTGCAAACTAGGTCAAGACAAATTCATCTAGTCCAAATTTTGATACAAACCTAATTTGGACCTAAGGAATCCAATGGTGAAGTTGGATTTTGGTTTTGACCATGTTTGCTTGGGTAATTTATGCAAAAACCCAGATTAGGGCAGATGTCTGTCTATGGTTCTATTTTGGGTCAAAATGGGTTCTGATAGTCAAATTGAAAGTTCTAAACCCTAGAGAATAATTTTCTATAAATTTTAGAGGGTTTAAGTAAATTTTATCCTTATTAGAGCCTCAGTTAGTTAAGTGGGTCTGTTTTTAGGGTTTTGAATGCCATTTAATTCTCATAACACGTGCAAACCCTTTTCTATCTGTCTTATCCCACTTGTTATCTTTTTAAGACCAATTGACCTTCATTCAACTTCTGAAAAAACCCTTGGTTGTACTACATTCATGATAAGTTGGTAAAATTACAGTTTTAGCCCTAGTTTCTTATTTTTCTTTCATAATGAATATGCAATGACTTGTGACTCTCTGGCAGTTATGTAGGAGCATTTATTGACTTAATTGGGTCAAAATGAGCTAGTTATGGCTTATGATGGTGTTCCCATCAGGACTCAATTCGATCATTCAAATCAGATTAACCTTGATTTTAATTAAAAATTCTCAAATCAGCAAAACCAACAAATCTGATATAAATGCTAGAGTTGGTTCAATTCAAATCAGATGGAAGGTCTTTATCGATTTATGGAATGTGTGGGAGACCCCCCAGGTGAAATTATTGCTTAATCAGATCTAGATGCTATGAAGCATCATATCTGATTAATGCTTCAATGGATGGGTGAGTTGTGATTAAAACTTTGACGAAAATCAGTGAATATGAACGTGAGATGGTTACGGAGTTGTATGAATGAATGGATATATGTGCGAAAACCCCTCTCTGATTTGAATTGATCAGAGAGGTCAGAGTGACTCTAACCTACTCTACTTCTAACCTATACTAAACTAGATCAGATCAACCAATGTTTTCTTGTCTAACTAATCTAAACTAAGCTAGAAAGCACTAAACTACACTAAGAAAGCAGTAAACTTAATCTAACTGGAAGAATGGGACTTGTAGAGAAGATCTGTAGCTGGTGTTGCAGTGACGAATGGGGAGGATCTCCAGTGGATGAAAGCTCTTTAGTGGAGCCCAAAGTTTCCCTCAGGTGCTATGTGGTCCTTAGTGGCAAGGATTGGTCGTAGGAGAGTTAATTCCTCTACCAAGGGCGGGGAAACAGGGGATAGATGGGGAGGAAGCTGGAGAGGATGAAAGTGACCAACTCGAGAGGTGTAGTAGGGAGCTAATAGCACGTGCAAGTTTAGTGAAGGTGACTATATAGGTGCATGAGCGATGTGGGCATCGTGGGGTGGATTTAGGCGAGATTAAGGTAAATGGTGGATTGGGCTTGAGAGAGGGACTGTAAAGTCCAAATCAAAGATGAGCTGTTAGATTGGATCTGGAGAGGATAGTGATTCCACGCTCAGGTGGGCACGAATAATGGACGAAGATTGACCCTAGGATCAAGAGGGATGCAGATCAACGGTGGCTGTTCACCGTGTTTTTCAATGAACAGTGTACCTGTGCAGTCGCAGGTATGTTGGTACATTTGTAGGGAGGCCCTCTAAGGGCAAAGAGATAGAAAAATTAGGAGGGAACCTGAAAGAGCAATCTTCATTTTTGATAAAAACATTAACATAAAATGATGTGTCGTATTTAATCACGTGGTAGAAAATCTCTTTTCAAAACATTTTAATTCTTAGAATCTTACCATGAAAAATAGTTAGGTCATCTCCACAGGGAGGAAATAACCTATTGGACTAGTAAGTAGTGCTTTGTTTATTCGGGAATCTCAATGGGTGTGCACATTAGTTATTGCAATTCATTCTCAACATAAGTTAGCATTTATGTAATTACCCAAGAATATAGGGAGGTTACATGCAAAATCACCACAATGGAATGCGTGAATCGTAATCTTAGTATTAACAAATATCGTCAATATGAATCAAAATCGAACCCGATCCCTATAACCAATATCCCATACACTATCATTTATGAGATGAATGCAACTATCGTCAATGTAATTCAAATAAACATGAGGGATATTCATTCAAATTTACTATAATATATTAAATAGATAAATAAGTGAATAGTAGAAGTTGAAATGGAATTAGTGGTAAATTTTAATGTGGCTTGCACTGTGGAGAAACAGAGGAAAAGTTTCCTTTGCTTGCACACATGGAGGAGGGACTTGCCGGCTGCAAGTCTGGGCAGAGGAGATGTGCGGGAGGTGTTAAGACCCGTGTGACCAAAACCCTTTTAAGACGCCTGTGAGTTGGTGTAGACGTCTGGTTAGATGTCTGGACACCTTCCCAGACATCTGGAAATAAATTTTTGCATGCGTACGACCGCGAGTCTGCGTGCGTGCCGCACGCAGATTGATCCCCAGCCGCTCTCTTCTCTTTCTTCCTCCCCTCGTCGACTTGCAGAGCTGCCCGTGCCTACATATATCCCCTCCCCTCTCCCTCGTTCGCCACCCTAAATCCACCCATCTCCCCTTTCCTCCAGCACGAGAGCGAGAGTGAGGACAGCAGCTACAGCCGAGTGCAGCAGCGGAGAGGAGAGAAGCAGCGAGAGGGAAGAGAAGAGAGCACGTGAACCGTGAGAGGGAGAGAGCTCGCCGGAGCAGCTCGAGGCCGGTTGGCATGCGCGAGGCAGAGTGTGTGTTGGGGATGTTCCCCCGATGCTACTGCAGCTAGAGCAGCGAACGAGCGGCTGCGGGGCGAGGTCGTGCGTAGTGGGAAGAAGATGAAACAGGTTCTGATTCTAGGAATTTTTCCCAGAATCAGATGTCTGGACCTACATCCAGACGACGTGGATGACGTCTAGAAGAAGCTCCAGACGACTGAGAGGTACGTACTGTGTTGAGAGATTTTGCGTGCGCGTGTAAGATTCTCTTAGGGAAGGCACGGGACACGCCCTCCCACACAGTTCAGACATCTGGGCGAGGCACCAGACGGCGGAGAGCGTCTCCAGACATCCGGAGGGATAGTCGGACATCTGGAACTAGGTCCAGACGGTTCAGCAGGATCTCTGGATGTCTGAGGAGCAGCACAGAGTGAGGTATGATCTGGACCCCTTTTTAAGACATCTAGAAGATGTTTCAGACGTCTGGTTTGAGTCAGAGTTGTCATTTTTGACTCGTTTAGGGTCCATTCGAGGTCCGATTTCTGCGTTTAAGATTTCTTTCTTCGTATAAGTTCCTCTACTTGTTGGAATGCTTTTTATCATATTATGAGTGGTTTCTTGTGGTTGATCCTTGTGTTAGGACCTTGTTCTGTTGCGGATTTGGGGGTTGCGGAGGCACGTGGACTTGCCGATCATGCCCCCATTACTCCCGATTTTGTGGGTAGAGTGGCTTCCCTTAGTTAATTACAAACATAAATGCATATCTGGAATAAATGATAGATCCTAGGGTATGGCATGAATCCTAGGACCAGAAAAACTGGATTGAATGATAGATCCTAGGGTATGGCATGAATCCTAGGACCAGAAAAACTAGATTGAATGATAGATCCTAGGGTATGGCACGAATTCTAGGATCAGAAAAAATAGATTGAATAATAGATCCTAGGGTATGGCATGAATCCTATGACTAGAAACACTGGAACGATTGTATTAAATGCCTGAAATGCAGTCTTGGAATGAATAGATGGAATAATAATTGCCTGTAATTGGATAACAGCTGTTTGTGAAATGTAAAGTACTGTTGTTAGTAACTGCTACATGTAATTCCTGTTGTTTGAAATTAAATATGAGCTGCTTGTATATAAATTGGAAAAGAAGGACTGAATGTTGGAAACACATGCTATATGCGAATAAACCAGAAATGATGAAACCTAGTATGGCTTGGCCTAAGAAACATGAGCATGAACCCTACGGGGAATTAGGGGTAGAGCTCCTAGAAATAAATTGAATGGAACTGGAAAAGTGAATGGGAAAGTGTGTTGTCTCTTGGGTACGTGGTACCAAAGGGAGCACATATTACCTCTTAGTGTAGAGGGGAGCTTGCCGCCCTCAGGTCGAGACCGTGGTGAGTTTGGCCACTTTGCACTGACTTTCTGGCCCTCGCGTACACAGTACCAAGGAGAGCTGCTAGAGTAGGGAGAGAGCTAGCCACCCCACGGGGCCTGGGGTTCAGCTAGCCATCCCACACCGACTTGTTAGGCCCACTGGGCAAACCAAGGTAGTCAGGCGAGGGTGCACGGACTGAGGGGCGAGACCCCTGTTTGGTTACTGTGGAGGGGCTAGACCCTTGTTACTAAGAGGGCTCTGCCCTATACTGGTTCCGTGTTGTGCTTTGGGTGCACCCGTTAACGGAAATGACTGACCGCGTGCCAGTGCGGGGTAGCTACCCGTGCGTTTATCGCACGTGCCGTAGTCACCGTTACGTTTATCAGCGACCTTGGGGTGGTTGACTGAGGGTAGGTGTTCTCAACGTTTTGTGCGGGTTTAAAGGATGTCACGTTGTAGTATAACCGACAAAATGTTTAAACAAATATAAAGAATTTTATTACTCGAACAACTAGAATATCCGAGGTCGAACACGGGGAGCAATCTCAGTACTTTGTAAAACCAAAGAATACAACTGTTTAAATGCAAATATAATTCATTCAAAGAGAGAATTTTAAAAAAAATTTGGGAAAAAAAAGTAGAATTGGACGTCTGATTTGTGTATCAGACGTCTTAAATGTGATCTCTCTTTCTCTCTTCTTCTTCGTGGCTCTTCTCCTTTCTTTGCTTCTGGTATCTTTCCTTCTTCTCCTGCCTTGCCTTTCTTCTTTCTTCTTCTTCTTCTTCTTCTGATCTCTTTGTAGTCTTCCCTTGTCTTCTTCTTCGTTCTTCTCTCTCTTCTGCCTTGTCTTCCTTCTTCTTCTCTACGAAGACTTCTCCTTTCACTGCTACACAGCCTCTTCTTTCTTCTCTTCCTGTTCTGCAGCCGCTAAGTGTTCGCTGCCTGGGTCAGTTCTTCATTCCTGCACACACCACACAGTAGCAAAAACCTACCCCCGTCCCTCTACCCAAGCGTCTCTCTCTCTCAAGCAATGCACTCACGGATGCTCTCCCAGAGCCACACGGGTAGTCGGGCCGGGTTCGCACCTAGGACCAGGCGCACCGGCAAGTGGTGATGCGCGAGGAGTGCGTAGGTTTAGGTCAGGTCGGATCCACCATATCCGCGAGGTCAAGCCGCGGACGAGGCGTGTGTGAGGGCAGTGAGGGACCTCACCCTTGTGCTTACGGAGGCACTTAAACGAAAACACAAAAACAACTTATATGGTACCTGAGTGTTGCAATCCCACGATGTGGGACTATCTGGTCTCACCTTCACGCGCGCCTGCAGAGTTTTTTCGCTCGATTGCCCAAGCTGTTGACTCTGCTGGCGCTACTGGCTGGCCTCGGTTGCTTCGCGACACTTGCGAGAGGCTGCTGCACCTGCCGCCTGGGAAGCCTGACGCCTGCTGCTGCTCCAAGCTCCCTGCTACTTCGGCTGTTAATGGCGGCTGGGGCTTACACCTGACATCCAACAGAACGGCCTATTGGCCCAATCAGAATAGCTGGAAACCTTCGCCGTAGCACGGCGAAGGCGGTGGGTGATGCTGCAGGTTGCCGGTCGGCCTAGGCGTGCGTGCCTAGGTCAACCTATGGCCGGAGATGGTGGGTTGGTCGGGGGGTGCTTGTGGAGGTCTGGAGTGGCAGTGATGGCTGGAATGGGTTCCTGGTGGTGAGGCGAAGCTCACGAGGTGGTTGGCGAGCCGTGTGGAGTGGCGGAGTGGTGTGGGCGGCTCGCCGGAGTGCGGTCGGAGGCGAGGAAGATGGAGGCGGTTAGGTACTGTCGAGGGGTAATCAAGTAAAATAGTTGGGGGAAAAGAGAGAGGAGAGGATGGAGAACGTATCTGGGGTTGTCTGGAAGGAAGGGAGGCGGCAGATAGGACGGCTCGTAACTGCCGTCGTCGGGGAAGAAAGACCCTGAGGGAGGAAGCGGAGACGAAGATGAGGTCAGAAGCGCACGTGCGGGGTACAGCGCGACGCGGGAGGAAACGGCGGAGAAGACTCTGCTGCTGGTATGGCAGCAGAGCGACGAGAAGGAGGGGAGGAGGTCACCGGAGCTTGTGGGTCGTTTGGCCGGAGATGGGAGAGGGAGGAATTTGGAAGGGATCTCCGTCAAAATCAAGCTTGCCTCCTACGACAGGGTCTGGGGTGTCTTTTATAGGTGCTGGCCGCACCTACCAACGCGCGGAGACCGCGCAATCAACGCTGCCGGCTCGCTGGATATGGAAGGAAGGTGGATACCCAAATCTCTCATGTGTTTGCACGAGAGATTGGGTTCACACCAGCGATTGTAATTGGCTTTAGAAGGAAGGGAATTCCTCAGAGAATCCCCCTTCCATTTCTGGGAGAGAATCTCTGAGGAATTAGAGAGCAATCTCTCTCGAAACTTCGCCGGAGTTCGGTTCTGCCCTAGCAATGGCGGCAGGACCGGTTTGCAAAGGAGGCGAAGAACCTAGGGGGCTCTCTGCAAAGGTATTCAAAAGATAGGGACCAATTTGTGATTTGGGTGTACTAAATTGCAAAGTAGGTCAAGATGACCTCTTCTTAAGTCCAAATTTTGGTACAAACCTAATTTGGACCTAAGGAATCCAATGGTGAAGTTGGATTTTAGTTTTGACCTCGTTTGATAGGATATTTTGCATAAAAACCCAAATTAGGTTAATTGAAGATCTAGGACCCTAATCTAGGTCAAACTAGGTTCCAAAGGCCAAATTAAGTGTTCTAAACCCTAGCGGATGTTTTTATATGATTTTTAGAGGGTTTACTTGATTTTTATTCTGACCGGAACCTTGTTAATTTAAGCGGGTCTGTTTTAGGGTTACCAAGTGTCATTTAGTTCTTAGATTGCACATAAACCCATTTCTGATTAACTCAACCCCCTTTTTATCTTATTTGGACCATTTGACCTATGTTTTGCTTCTGATAAATCCCGTTTATGTACTGCAATGGTAAAATTACAGTTTTAACCTTTATTTCATGTTTTCTTCTCAGAGCACTTGTTCCTTTAGTTAAGCCTTCTTCTAGGTTATGTAGGCGCTTTTATCTTCTTTATTGGGTCAAAATGAGCTAGTTATGGCTCATGATGAGGCTCTCATCAGTAGGACCACCACGGGGGACTCTCTCGGTCAAGAGAGCACCACATGCTACTTCTACTTTTCGGAAAAGACTGCAATCAAGATTGTTCCCATGAGGAACATTCGAGATCAAGAAAAAGACCTGATAAATAAACCAAGTGATGAAAGAAAGAATAATTAGTTGAATAAAGAAAGAAATTGAAAACAACAGCTACCTGTCCACCTTTACTGTTTCTCTTAGTTAGCGGGTTGCCACTCTACTCAGCGTTTGCTGACGTGTCGTACTTACCACCTTTTTCAGGTCTAGGTGTTGAGCAACCAGAGCCTACAGCTGCGGAGGGTGCTGGGCCTAGTAGAGCCCGGTAGTTGTACTTTTGTTGTACCTGTTTTCTGTAGTAGTGAGTATTTTTTTACACTTTTGTACTCTTTATTGTAAACTTCATAATTATGTACCTGTTTAAAAAAATTCTCTACTGTAGTGGTGGTGTGTACTGTAGTAGTTCTTTTCTTTACTGCTGTACTTTTGTTACTTTTAGTTGCTTGCATGATGAATGTGGTTTATTTTACTTCTTTTTGGTTACTTTCTCATTGGATGACTGGGTCTTGGGATCAGTCGAGTCGATCCGATTCTCGTGTCTCGTAGGGATTTGGAAATCGGGTCGTAACAGGAGGAGAGGTTGCAACAGTGGTACGGCACGACTGGAGGTGGCCGGATGTGGTTGGACGGCGAAGGAAAATGTCGGTAATGACGACGGTAGGTGGCACTTGTGGGCGTTGTAGAGGGCGGCTGGATGTGTAGACGGCCTCGTGAGGGTGAGGCGAGGTCGATGGCATTGATGGAACGAGGTTTTGTCATTGAGAGTGGCGGCTGTGTGTAAGGGGGCAGCACCGGTGATGGGTTCTTCACCCCTTGCTAACGGAGAAGAAGGAGAGGGGCCGGGTGTGCTGTGTGGGTGCGATGATGGTGGTGCGATGGCATGCGTGCAAGGGTGTGCGAGGGGATGCGCTGCTGCACACGCGCATGGCTGGTGGCGCTTGCGGGCATCGTGTGTGCGTGGCGCTGGCAGTTGGGTTGCAGGGAACGATGGCGGAGAATGTGAAGAAGAAGAAAACGAAGAGGAAGGAGAAGATGGATGGTTAAGGGGGTTTATGTGCGGTGGTGTTGTGGCTGCACATTGTCACCGTGCAACCTGCGAGAGGGAGAAAGAGGAGAGGTGTAGCACGCCTAAGAGACGGTGTTCACAGTGTCCACGGTGGAGGAGGAAGGAGATCCCCGTCAGGTGGCGAAGAAGATGGCCCCTGGGTGGATGCGACTTTCCTTTTTAAACAAAAACCTCCTCGGTTTCCTTAGGGCACAAGTGTCTCCAACCACTCACGATGATCGCGAGTCATTGGAACGGAATATAAGCACGGGCGATTCTTCATCAGATGTTTAATTGTCACTCCAGATGTCTTGAAAAATGTAGAAGCAAGAGTTTGTGATGGCAATTCCCAGATGTCCGACCTTATCCCCGGACGTCTTCTAGACGCAAAAATGGACGTCTGAACTCTTCCATCTAGCCTACGTTCATTAAATCAATTATGTTACCATATCATATGTTATTAAGTGTAAAATTGATGCATAAAATTATATGCAGACTAAGATGAATTGCCATATAATTCCTAATTAATTAACAAATAAGAATAACTAATTAGAAAGTCTTAGGCCAAATAATGGTCCACGAAAGTCGACTTATCAGAACCCTTAAGTAACTAGAAGGAATGCAGCGTGATCCCTGTGTCATGTAAAGAGGTCCCTAATGGTTTACAAATAGGCCCCTGAGACTTTTTAACCTATAGAAATGTGAATGATGAGGGAACCTAAATGTAATGTCATCAATGCAAGGTCCTAGTGATGTCCAATTACTACCAAGTTTTTATTGAGGCTTGATTGAACATTTAGGAAGTTAATTCAACTCTTGATTTGTACTTTTGGACATAATCATGTGTTCAATTTGCAATTGGATCATCAAATTACATCTTTTGAATAGATTATCTTATTTTGTGACCTAATTATACATTCTTAACATAAATTTGCTGTTTTAGGTTATTTCTGTTAATTCTCACACTTAACCCATTTCTTGTGTTAATTGTATAGTCTTTTAGCTTAGTTTCTAGCTTAACTTGGGCATTTTAATTATGATGAGCCACATCTCATCATTGAGGTCCAAACACCTGAGAAGACTGTCAAATGGTTTGGTGCTTATATTATTTATAGCATACAGGGATAAGTAGTGAGTTTTAGCTTCACAACAAGTGGAGCCAACTTTATTATATGCTAAATCTGAACAAACTACATTTTGATGAGTCAAAAGAAACTTTAGGGTTTTATAATTGGCATGCCCAAGCCTACAATGCCATGTATCAAAGGAAGATGTTTTACTCAGTACTATAAGAGAGTTCAAAAACACAAAAGTACCCTTATTTAGGTGTGGCTGATCAGAAGAAGACTGCTGATGACTGTCAATTGAAGGAAGTTGTAGCTGATATAATCCTCGGCTAGGAGGGCCTTGTAAGAGGGTTTCCTTGCTCTGTAGATCCTTTACAATCATAGAGTTAGGATAAATTAAATTTCATAGAGTAATTATTATCATTTATGAATCAATATACAGACAAAAGATTTTTAGGTACAATGGGCACTCTTAATATATTTTTGAGAGAAAGTTGTCGAGAACCACTAGTGAGGTATTTGTGACCAACAAGTGTAATCATCTCACCTTTTCCATTTGCTAAGGAGACCTTATCAGAACCCAAGTAATATGAAGAGATATCTACGTTGCTTAAGGCATTTGTAACATGATGAGAGGCGATGGAGTCTGGGAGCCATGATGCGAAATCAAAAGAACTTATTGTAGCATTGACTTCCACAGGAGTGCTGAAGGGTTGATCATAATGTCGATAGCAAGTAAGAGAATAGAAATTGAAACAGCCACATATTTGACATTGAATTCTAGCTACCAAGCCACTTTTGAAATGACCACCTTGAGTATTTCGTTCATAAAAGCCATGATTGTGTCCCCTAAATCAGCCTCCTCTGTTTTTTCTTCTACGCTCAGACGAGCCTCTCTCAAATGATTTTGAAGTGTAATTCACAACAGCATCTAATTGTTCTTGCAGATGAAGAATTGGTTGCTCATGGCTTAAGAGAAGACTGAGAACCTCATCAAGGAAGATGCATTTGATAACAGCAATGATTGGATTATACTCAAGAGGAAGACCATTTAATATGGATATGATCAAATCATCATCATCATAATCCATTTTCTTTCCAGAAGTAGCAAGATGTATTGCATACTGCATTGCTTTATTCACAAAATCTATCACCGTAGAATCACCCTTTTTTAGGGATTGAAGCAAGGATCTATAATAAAAAATTTGAGATTTGGATCTTGTGCCAAAGCTACACTCACAATACAACCATACCTCACGAGAGGAGCTTAGATCAAAAATTTGAGTACAAATCTTATCACTAATAGAGCTCATTAACCAACTCAAGATGAGTTGATCCTTCTTGTGGTACATCAAGTAATCATTGTTAGGTATTTGAGACACCTGATCTCCTGTTCTTTATGAAAGAAATTTTGGAGGACATGAGGTCGTTCCATTAACAAAGCTAATGAGATCATAAGCATGCAATATCGGTAGAAACTATGCCTTCTAGGTCAAGAAATTTATGGAATTCAGACAATATGGCACATTATTGTTGTATATTGGCAAGAGTATGAGAATTGAAAATAGTAGTAAAGGCAATCAGACCAAAATTTGAAGTAGATGAGGTTGAGGAAGCCATCGGAAAAAACCAATAGAATCACATGACTGTTGGAAGGAAAATTTGCACTTGATCATCACAAGCAATAGAATCACATGAGGGAATGAAGTGCTTGCTGATAGCAAGCAATTTCTAGAAGGTGTAGTAGATTTGACGAAGAGATGCAAGGATTTGTCATAGAAGCACAACACCTTGATGAATTTGCAAGAGGATCTAACAAAAAACAAAGGGATTCATCAGAGAAACAAGAAACTGAAACTTGCTCTTGAAACCATGTTTGAGAACAAGAGAGACAGAGAAAGTTGAATAAGAGGTTGTGTTAGCTCTCCAGCTAACACTTCTTATTGTCATTTATAGCTTTCTTACAACCAGAAGTTGTTACAGTTTGTTATTGATATGACTACATGCATTTCCCAGTATACTCATGAGAAGATACTATATTTTACAGATATAACCTTAACACCTTTAATCTTCTAAAAGGAATTTGAGGGCTTATCAAACTTGATGCTATTCAAATGCCTTACATACATATTTGAGTCCTCATTTATTTTTAACATAAGATCCTTTTTGTATAGGCCATACCTCATAGGATATGCTCTAGCCTAATCAGTCCTTTAGGGGTAGCTTACGATAATGATTAACCCCTATTTTTGGGACTTAACCTTTGTTTACCATAAGGGTTAACCCAACCCCTCTTGGGGCCCTTATCCTAGGTTATCCTAACTCCAGACGGAAGGAGGCTTGGCTTAACCTGCCTCCTAATCCTCGTTCTCTCTCTCCTTCCACCTGCCCCTCTCGTGATCTAATTTTCTCGATGGTGCCCCCTCTTCCGTGCATCCCTCCCACGATGGCGTGGAGATTTCTGAAACCTCTCGCAATGGTGTGGCATTTCAGGCAATTTTTGTATAAACAATTCTACTACAATATTGCATTTTGATCTTATGGTTCTTGGAAACATCGGACATAACGAATACATGCATGCATGATTTTCAGTTTGTCTTTCGAAATTGGAACTCTTTTCAATTGAATCATTGAATCAGCAATTCAGAACTCCTACACTAACCTAATTAATTATATTGTGATTTTTGAGCTACAAAGATTTGGTTATTAATAGACCTTGAAAGTGAGTTATTCTAATAATTTTAGGTAGGTTAAATGTATGTTGCTTAGATTTTTTGACTTTGACATAAATCATTTAATTAGCAATCAAAATGTATGCTGCTAGAGTTCCTACATTTTACTTTTACATAGTACCTATTGGATTTGAGAGCCTAATGGCATCAATTGGGATGCAATTGTTATATGGTGACGTGGAATTCATGTTAAAATCAGTGAGATTTGGGAGGTGCTTTTAACGTCATACTGGAAATGGACAAACCTCTGCGTGGGTGTAATAGGCTTCTGCCTCTCATGGCTTATGTAATAAAGAGTGAGAGGTGGGGCTGGGGACCACGCACACATGCACGAGTGCCTTGCCTCGACCCTACTCCAGGTCGTGCTCAAGCTTGGGCTTGGGTGAGAATCAATTTGGAACTTGGAATTTTGACTCTTTTTGCTACGAACTTTTAATTTCACGATTTTGACCAAGATTGGTCGATGAAAAGGTAAAATTGGTCGACCAATTATTTTGGTCGATCAATGAGTTAAGTTTAGTAGATTAATTAATTTGGTCGACCAAAAAGTTAAGTTTGATCGACCAATTTATTTTGGTCGATCAATTGCCGTATTTCCATAAAACAGGAATTTTCATAAACGTCCGATCATGGGCTCTATATAAGGTCCACAAGGGGGCTTTCAAATCACATGTAGACTTATCTGGTATGCCCAAAAAATTTGGTAGGCAAAATTTCAAGCGTTGGCAATAATAGATGAGAATTTGGTTGACCACCATTGGTTTGATCTCGGCATTGGAAATCGATTGCTCGATTATGGAAAAGGAAAAACTCACTCCTGAAAGTCAAAAGGTGGTGATATGTGGAATAAGTGCAACCGTATTTGTCATGGTTGCATCTTATTGGCATTGTCCAATGTGCTGTTTGATGTATACAATACATCCATGTCCACTACGAAGGAGCTATGGGAGGAGTTGGACAAGAAGTATAATACCGAGAATCTTGGTATTGAAAAATACTATTGCAAAATTCCTTTAAGTTCCGAATGGTCGAGGGTAAATCAGTATCGGAGTAGGCACATGAATTTCTGTTATTACTCCATGGTTTAGCAGAGGCTGAAATGAAACTTCCTAGAAAGTTTCAAGTTTTGTCTATCATTGAGAAATTTCTTAAATCTTGGGAGGACTTCAAGATGACTCTCAAGCATAGGAAGGGAAAAATTTCTCTAGATGACTTGATGATAACTATTGTTATTGAGGAAGAGTATAGGAAACAGAAACTTGTAATTCATGTGGAGCCTAAGCTGAATGTCATGACATCTAAGAACAAGGAGAATAAAAATAAGAACAATAAAAACAAAAAGAAGGCCAAATCTAAGATCCAGAAGAAATCCAAGAATAAACCATGTTGGCACTGTGGATAGGTTAGGCATTGGAAGAAGGATTGTCCTTCTAATAAAGCTCAGCAGAAGACTACAAATGGGAATCCTTAGGTGAATTTGATCACCGAGGAGGCTAGGCCTAGCGATGAGTATGTCTCAATAAAACCCGAACTCTATGTTATTCACGATCCTATTGAATGGCTTGTGGATACTGGAACTAATGTACATATTTGTACTGATAGATCATTTTTTTCTTCTTATCAGGCCTATAGTGGTGGGACTGTGAAGATGGGGAACGACTCTGCAACCAAGGTGCCAGGATTCAGACGTGTGGACTTGAGGTTTTCCTCAGGGCGAGTCTGGACACTACGCAGGGTGTTGCACGTTCGTGCTGTGAAAGAGAATGTTCTTTTTGGTTCCTTGTTAGTTTGAAAGGGTTTTGAGTTAACCTTTAAATGTAGTAAAGTTGTTATGTTGAAACATGGAATATTTTATGGAAATGGATATTTGGCATATTTTGATGTATTATTTAGAGTGAGATGTGATATGGATGTATCATCTTGAGATGCTCTAAATAATGTTAGTTTTCATTCGATTCAATCTGTTTGTAATAATATTGAATCTTGTGATATATGGCATGGTAGATTGGGTCATGTAAATTTCAATTCTTTAAAAAGAATGATAAAATTAAATATGATTCCTAAACACACCATAGATAAAACTAAGAATGCGAGATATGTGTGTAGGCTAAACAAACTAGGAAACTTTTTCACTCGATTACTAGAGATACTGAGGTTCTAGATTTGGTGCACACAGATATCAGCAAGTTTAACGGTGTGTTGACTAGGGACAATAAAAAGTACTTTATCATCTTTATAAATAACAGTAGCAGATATTGCTATGTATATTTGCTTAAGTCTAAGGATAAGGCATTAAGTAAATTC
Source organism: Thalassia testudinum (assembly GCA_037157565.1). Taxonomy (NCBI): domain Eukaryota; kingdom Viridiplantae; phylum Streptophyta; class Magnoliopsida; order Alismatales; family Hydrocharitaceae; genus Thalassia; species Thalassia testudinum. Next base: position 145,396,856 of record JAZHRO010000036.1, read on the forward strand.
CTCATCTTTAAGAGAGAAGCAAAAACACAAACTGAGAAAACTCTTAAGAGACTAAGGTCCGATAAAGAAGGGGAATATACGTTCAACTTATTTAATGAACAATGCCAAACTTTTGGTATAGTTTATGAAGTGACGACCCCATATTTCCCTCAATCTAATGGGATAGCAGAGAGAAATAATAGGACTCTAACTGACATGGTCAACACTCTCTTACAAAGCTCAAGATTACCTACTTGCATGTGGGGGGAAGCTTTGAATACGGCATGGCATATTTTGCATAGAGTTCCCCTCAAGCATAAGGAAAGTAGTCCATTTAAGATTTGGAGAAACATGAAACCAAATTTGAAATACCTCAAAGTGTGAAGCTACCTTGCAAAAGTGGTTGTCTTAGAACACAAGGGGAAGAAGTTTGGACCTAAGACAGTTGACACGGTCTTTTTGAGTTATGTTGATAATAGCTATGCCTATAGATTTTTGTTATAAAATCTGAGATTTCATGCATAGATATTGATACTATTGTTGAGATTCGTGATGCTACATTTTTTTAGGATGTCTTCCCTATGAAGACTGGATTACCTCAAAATATGATTTCAGATGATCTAGCCACCACATCTAGTTCTATTCTTGATCAAGTGGAAAGGATATCTAATGTGGGGGCTAGCTCTTCCCATTCTGAACCCAATTAAGTAGAAGAGTCTGAACCTAGGAGAAGTAAAAGATCAAGAATTGCCAAGGATTTGGGAAGTGATTTTACCAAATTAAGGGCGATCCCCCTACTTATCGTAATGCTATGGCTTCTTTTGAAGTTAAGCATTAGAAAGATGCTATTAAGAATGAGATGGACTCAATCATCTCTAATGGCACTTGGGAGTTTGTTGATTTACCTCCAAGGTGTTCTACAATTGGGTGCAAGTGGGTGTTTAAGAGAAAACTCATGCCTGACAGATCTATTGAAAAATACAAAGCTAGACTTATTGCTAAGGGGTTCAAGCAAATGGAAGGAATCGATTATTTCGATACCTATTCTCCAGTAACTAGGATAACTACTATCCGGATGCTTATTGCATTGGCTTTTATTTATGATCTCATTATCCACCAAATGGATGTGAAGACCGCTTTTTTTATGGCAATCTTGAGGAGGAGATCTATATAAACTAGTCTGAGGGATTTATAGCTCCTGGGAATGAGAAAAAGGTTTGCAAGCTTGTTAAATATTTTTATTATTTGAAACAAGCACTCAAGCAATGGCATGAAAAGTTTGATAAGACTATACAGTCTTTTGGCTTTGTAGGTCACAAATCTGTCATGTGTGTCTACTCTATGATTAAGGTTGATATGTGTATTATCCTATGCCTATATGTAGATGATATATTATTGTTTGGATTAGCATTATAATTGCAAATGAAACTAAATTGTTCTTGAGTAGTAAGTTTGAGATGAAGGATATGGGTGTTACAAATGGGATCCTAGGCCTCAAACTAATTCAGTCAGTAGAGGGGATAGCTATTTCCCAATCTCATTATGTTGAGAAAGTTCTTGAGAAATTTGACTATGAAGATTGCAAGGCTGTAAGCACTCCTTTTGATTCATCAAAAACTCTCTATACGAATAAAAGTGTAACGCCTATTTCACAACTAAGATATTCCCAAATTATAGGAAGCTTGATGTATGTGGCTAACTGTAGTAGATCGAATATTTCTTTTTCTATGTTTAAGTTGAGTAGATACACAAGCTGTCTTGACCATACTCATTGGGATGCTTTAGATTGAGTACTTTGCTACTTAAAGGGAACCGTTTCCCTTAATTTGCATTATGGTAAATATCTTTCAGTTTTGGAAGGATATAGTGATGCAAGTTGGATCGATCAAATGAAGGATTCCAGAAGTAATGGTGTTACAGGGTATGTCTTTACCCTTGGAGGAGGTGCAGTCTCCTGGTGGTCTGCAAAACAAACCATTTTAGCTCAGTCCACCTTTGTGGCTAAGATATGTGCTTTGGACACCACTAGTATTGAGGCTGAATGGATAAAGGAAATTCTTACAAAAATCCTTACGGTGGGTAAGCCAATTCCTGTGATATCTTTACATTGTGATAGCATGATTGCTATAACAAAGATTAAGAGTTCAAAGTTTAATCAGGAAACAAGGACATATATCCAAATCAGACTCAACTCTGTAAGGGATTTAGTGTTTCAATGAGTGTTTTCTGTAGAATTTATAGGATCCAAGGATAACATAGCAGATCCGTTTACTAAAGGATTTGATAGATCTTTATTCCTTAAGTCTAAGCTTGGGATGGGACTGAGACCCATTTGGAGTTCACTTGCAGTAGCAACCCAACCTAACTGAGTGGAGATTCCACAAAATAGGTTCAATGTGGTAACAACAAGCTGTATAGGGAACTTGTTTGCACTGATTGTTAGATGTTTTTGCATTTGAATCCAATCCTTGGAAGCCTGAGTGCCTTAAGTTACAAATTTAGGAAGAGTAAAGGCTCAGAATGGGTTCAAGCCTTTATGGCAGGTGATGAGAACCTCATCATGAGCCATAACTATCTCATTTTGACCTAAGAAAGAGAATAAGAGCTCCTACATAACCTAAAGAAGGGCCTAATTCAAGGAATAACTGTTTTGAGAAGAAAACATGAAATAAAGGTTAAAACTGTAATTTTACCGTTGCAGTACATAAATGGGATTTATCAGAGGCAAAACATAGGTCAAATGATCTAAAAAAGATAAAAAGTGGGTTGGTTCAGTCAGAAATAGGTTCATGTGCAGTCTAGGAATTAAATGACATCTTGTAACCCTAAAACAGACCCGCTTAATTCAACAAGGTTTTGGTCAAAATAAAAATTAACTAAACCCTCTAAAATTCATGAAAAAATATCCCATAGGGTTTAGAAACTTCAATTTGGATTTTGGAACCTATTTTGACCTAGGTTGGGATCCTAGCTCATTATTTGACCTAATTTGGGTTTTTGTGTAAAATATCCAGTCAAATATAGTCAAACCTAAAATCCAACCTCACCATTGGATTTCTTAGGTTCAAATTAGGTTGGTAAAAAAATTTGGACCTAAGGGAAGGTCATCTTGACCTACTTTGCAAAATAGTCCACCCAATTACATTCTGGCCCCTAACTTTTGAAAACCATTGCACAGAACCCCCTAACTTTATCACCACTCTTACAATCAGGTCCCTCCACCATTAAAGCGGAGGAATCCTACTCTGGCGAGGAATGGAGGGGGATTACTCCCTGATTCCTTAGAGATCTCCCAGATTTGGAAGGGAGATTCTCTGAGGAATTTCCTTCCATCTGAGCATGGTCCTAATATCTGATTCACACCCAATCTCTCATGCAAACACACGAGAGATTTGGGTCTTCAACTATTTCCATCTCCAGCGAGGTCTCTTGTGCTTGGAAGCTTGTCTTCCAAGCATAAGAGCCCCTGTCAGTGTCTATAAAAGGTCCACCACCTCCAGCCGCTCCCATTCAGCTTGACTTGGCCGGAGAACTGCCCACAATTTCGTCTCCTCTCCTCCGGCCAAGTGTACAGCGAGCTCCTGTGAGTCCTCTTCCTCTTTCTCGTCGCTTTGCCACAATGCTAGTGGAAGAACCATCTTCGTCTCTTCCCTCCGCATCGCGCAATACCCGCGCGTGTGCTCCAACCTCTTCGTTGTCGCCTCTCTCCCTCCACTGGACATCTTCTCCGACGGCGGTAGGTACGGCCAGCTGCCTCCTCTCCCCCTTTGTCCACTTAACTAGGTTAGAATTATTCCCCTCTCTCCCCTCTTCATTTCCCTTCTTTCTATTTCCACTTTCGACACCTCGCAGCCACAGACCACCTCCACCTTCTCCATCTCCGGTCAACCACCGGCGAGGCGCATCTACCACTCCGCACTTCCACACGCCTCGCCAAACACCTCATCACCTCTGCCATCACCCACTGAGCATCATCCACCCTTCAATCGACCATCAACACCTCCACACACGCCCACCGAACAAACACATATTCACGGCCACAGAGCGACCTAGGCACGCACGCCTAGGCCTCCCCGCGGCCAGCCAACCACCGCCTCACCTTCGCCTTGACACAGCGAATCTCCTCAGGTGTTTTAATGGGGCCTCAAGGCCGTACTTGTGGGTTTTAGGTCAGGCCACCCTTCCACCATTGACACTAAAGCAAGCTTGCTTGCAAGCTTTGCTCCAGGTCGTCTGCTCCAGGCATCAAAGTCCCAGAAGGCGCAGGTTGAGTGCGCGAACTCATCCAGCCAAGAGATTGGCTTAGCGAGCGACCCAGCAACGGCAATTGGGCGAAAGTCTCCTACGGGTGTGCGTGAAGAAGTGGGTGGGACATTTTGTCCCACCTCATGAACTCAAGAGTGAGGTGAGTGGTATTTATTGTTTTTGTGTTTCTATCTCTTCGCCTCCAGTACACGGGGTGAGGTCCCTCGCCCATGTACGCACGCCTCGTCCGCAACCTATGCCCCGCGAACCTGGTGACCGACCCGATTAGCCTCACACTCCTCGCGCACTACACCATGCCAGTGCGCCTGGACCCGGGTACGCGAAACCCAACCAGATTACCCAGCTCTGGGAGAGCGAACCAAAGAGAGAAATAGAGAGAAAGCGACGCGGTGAGGATATGGGATAGGTTTTGCTCTTGTGTGTGTGCGCAGGGAAGAAGGAAGAGGAGGCTGAAGGTGCAGCTGTAGGGAAGCTAAGGAATTCAAGGAGGAAAAGCAAAGGCCAGAGCTAAGGGGCTGAAGGAAGAAGTGGAGCGGCTGAAGAAGAAAGCCAAGGGCAGATGCTAAAGAAAAGAAGAGAAGGCAGCAAGGAAGGAAAAGGAAGAAGAAGGAAGGCAGAAGCCAAGGGAAGGAGAAGCACTGTAGCAGAGGTGCGACTGAAGGAGAAAAAGCAAAGGAAGAGAGCTAAGGAAAGAGGCCAAAGTCAGAAGGCAAAGGCAGAAGCACAAAATAGAGAAGGAAGGAGAAGGAAGAAAGAAAGAAATCAAGGAAGAGAAAGAAAGAAGGAAGAAGAAGGCCGAAGAACAAAAGAAGAAGAAGAAAGGTAGCGAATTTACCAAGGCAAGAGAAGGAAGAAGAGCTAAGGGCAGAGAAAGTCAAAGAAAGAAAGAGCCAAAGCTAAAAGAGAAGAAAGAAGAAGAAAAGAGAGAAGAAAGAAGACGCTAAAGAAGAGAGCCAAGAAAATAAACCTTTTTATTTTATTCCTCTCAATTTCTCTTCTATTTTTGCTACACTTTAATTCAAAAACTCTTGCATTATATTCTGAATTAGGTTTTGAGTAGACTTAAGTGTTCAATTACATTGATTGAGATTAGTGAATAAATTCCATTTGCTCCCTGTGTTCGACCTCGGATACTTAGGTTTTCGAGTAATAAAAACTTCTTATTTATTGTCAAGGAGATTTCGTTTATACTACAATGCACATCTTTTAAAACCGACTCTGCCCCATTAACAACAGGATGTGAGCAGTGCATCCTTGGAGAACACCACCTATGTGAGTGTTATTGTGGGCTACAGGTAAGGGAATAGGGTCTTTCCTGATTACACTCATGAAATAGGATAGGGTGCATGGCCCTTAAGAGAACCAACCCTAGAGATTATCACCATGAATTTCACTATGTTATCACCACTATACACCTTACATCAAAGGTCTAGAGTTCAAGACTAGTTTTAATTTATTCTTGTGGTAGTGAAGGTGGATAAATCATGTAAGTGCTCAAATTGGAAGGTACCTTTACTGAAAACATAGTGTGGTAGTCGGGGAATTTATCATTAAATTTCAACGATGAATTTGTGGGGGAATATTGGATTTGAGAGCCTAATTGCATCAATCAAGATGCAATTGTTATATGGTAACATGGTAATTCATGTTAAAATCAGTGAGATTTGGGAGAGAATTTTAGTGTTATATTGCGAGTAAACAAACCTCTGCATGGGTGTAAAAGACTTGTGCCTCCCATGCTTATGTAGCAAAGAGTGAGAGGTGGAGCTGGGAACCATGCATGCACACGTACGTGCCCCACCTCGCCCCGACTTCAGGTTCGTCTCGGGCTCAGGCTCGGGTGAGAATCAATTTAGAACTTGGAAGTTGGATTCTTTTTACTACAAACTTTTAATCTCACGATTTTGACCTGGATTAGTCGATCAAAATGTTTAATTGGTCGCCCAATTGTTTTAGTCGATCAAAATGTATAATTGGTCACCCAATTGTTTTGGTCGATCAATGAGTTAAAATTGATCAATTAATTAGTTTAGTCGACCAAAAAGTCAAGTTTTATCGACTAAGTTTTTTTGGTTGATTAATGGACTTAATTGGTCGATCAATTGCCATATTTCCATAAAACGTGAATTTCCATAAATGTCTAGTCGTGAACTCTATATAAGGGCCATAAGGGGGTTCTCATTTGACACACAACAGGAGCAGAAAAGCTCTCTCCACTCTCTTGCCCCTCTCATTCTTGTTTCATTTTCTTGGTGCGTTTGTTCGACGTGAAATTGGTAGAAAAATCTCAAATTACTTTTGTCGATCTTGCACAAGGAGATTGAGAGATTCACAAGAAGTTTTTGGCTGATCAAATAATTAAATTGATAGATCAATCGGTAATTTGATTGGAAACCAAATTACCTCAGCTTTGTTCTCTTAAGGTGGTTTTCGAGGATGTCTAAGATTGGTGTGCGCTGTATCTTTGAGGTGTATTTTCGCATCCTGAGAGAAGTTCGTCAGACTCCGACATATCAGTATTGTGGGAGCGATACCTTCTCTAAGGGAAGTCTTTAATGGATGTTTCGATCGAAGTAATCTCTAAAATTTCTTCGTTTTGTTTATTTATGCTATTGCATGTTATTTGTTTTTATTTTATTTTGGATTTTGCAAAATCATGTTTGACTTACTAGATTTAATATTTTTTATTTATGCAAAAATATTGAAAATACATATATTTTTATGTATTTTTTTCTTATATACATTTATTTCAACAATACTTCCCACGTTAAATTAATACAAGATTTTAAAAAACCCAACTAACTTATCTATCACATGAGGATAAATATATCTTTTATCACCTTATCCTCCATTCTAACCCTCATTCTTAAGTAAACACATTCCTTCCATATCACAAGATAAACTATATTAGTAAATATAAATAAAAGTTAACCCTTATTTACGTGTAAATAGAAATAGAGGTTAACCTTTTTTACAACTTAACTAATCCAAATTAGCTAATCCGTACCATTACTTAGGCCTTAGATTTATAGTTGGCCTTTTTTTTTGTGAGAAATACTAAGTTCGCTGACAACTCCGCACAAAAACAAACCCACCCTTTATCAGAAATAGGGGCTATTTATCTTGTCCCCTCGCATTATATCTCATTAGTGAGACATCGGATGAGAAAATGGGTGTGAATAATAGGATCTTTTGTCTGTGACAGGTTAAGCTCAACTGTACCCCGTCTTTCTTATCGGTGACTTTCTTTTCTTTTATGAAAAAAAATAATCACTCCAAACACATCGAGGAGATACCACTACATGCACGAAATTAGATGTGAACTTTAATCCTGAAGGAAATAAATTACAATTTTTTTTCTTTCGTCCTCAAAAGGGAATGTTCATGTACAACGCTACTCCTATTTTCGTAGACGAACATTTCAATGACCACAATTGTCTGTATTATAACTTACGCAGCACCATATGCTCGAGGACTCACCGTACAGTTAGCATAATCGTAAAATTGTCTCTAATATTGGCGAAATCCTGTACAAGTTTTGTCATGGTTGCAGTAAAATGGACCTCAATTTACATACCTGCTCAGATAATTACTAGACACATGCATTCCAGGCGGTCTTTTGAAAATCCAGTTTTTTCTTTTTTCAGAAGATAAATATCATGGTCATGTAACTTTCGGATGCTAATGGCGACTTTATGACTGTAGCAATACATCGGTGACAAATCCTAAATTTTTGGAGGATTAATACTTTATTTTGCTTTCTATTTAAAAATTAAAATTTATTACAATTAAAAATTAAGTAAATTGATTAAAAATTAAAATACATAATTTAAAAATAAAAATATATCAGTATATTTTATTTTTCAACAGATATCAATTAAAAATAAATTTTTACCTATTAAAAATTAAAATATACTGATTAAATATAAAAAATACATATATAAAAATTAATTTTTTTAAATAAAAAAATTAAAACATATTAATTAAAATCACATTATCTCATTTCATATGTTGCAAAATATATTCCTATATGTATTTCTTTATTTTTCTACTCTTACCTTTATTTTTAGTGACCGATGATCACTTGCTCTGGTGGAGCAATGGATATATGATGTATGTAATCTGACCGCACGTTGATTACGACACTATTTTTATTTTATTTTTCATATCGCTTCTATTTTATTTAAGTTCCCATACGTAAATAAAGCGCTCGTATTTCTATTTTTCCAACTTAAAGCAAAGGTTCATCAGGAAAAATTTTGACTGTCTTTGACATCATGGATACTCGAGGGATAGTGGACTCCTGGACCGATTAGTTAATTACCATTTGATTTGTTCTACATATAACTATTTATGGATAAAAATTCATATTTCAGGGTTTAGGGAGAAAGTTCTAAGTTAGTTACCGCGGTGATGATATAAAAACTTTTCTGAACCGTTTGAATGTAGTGGTCAACATGGAAGTGGAGAATGGACGTATACCTCGTATGTACAAGTCTCGGGGGTTATAATATTATTTTTCTCACTTTCTATGACCTTCCTGTTTGTTTGCATCATTTTACTTTTGTTTTGTAATCTTCCGATTCTCCGCACATTTTAGTTTAAATAAGTTTTTAAGGTCGTTATTTCAAGGAAAAACAAATCCTTTCAAGGAGTACGTACGTGGCTCCGTAGCAACGTTTATAGTGCCACTTCTAATTAACGACCCTTAATGTCCTCATTCTCTGTACCTATTTAGTCGCACACCCTACTGCTCCATGTTTATCAGATTTCTAAATTATGCCCACAAATAGAATTCCAGAAGTCATCTCTAAAAAATAAAAAATCCATTATATATCTTCAGCCATCCCCAGCTTTGCTTTCTAATTTTATCTTTATTCAGATACTTCCACTGCGAGGGTTAACGTTTAAAAATATCAAATATTGCTTATACTGCGACAAAATAGCTTCATAAGTCATGGTAAATTAGTCAAGAATTTGAGTCATTTTGCAGGGGTTACCTTGATTTATATATGTTCCTCTGACTTATAATATGAATCAGAAACTACTCCAACGATACCATTTAGTATCCTTGAAAATTTTTTGTTAGGGCACATCCCTAATATTTGTGAGATATTAGTATTCCATGGTTATTTCTATATGCCAAAGATATCCTTTACATGTATTGTTAAGAACATTCTTTGAAATATCTTCTTAGTTTATACTCATTTCATGCAATGTATAAGGAGAACAATTAGAGATTCGAGAGCATAAATATCAGTCTCATTAACATTTAATAACTTCCATGGTATAGCAACCTATAAAAACTCAATAGCCTATGAAAATATGCCTTTTCTATGTCAACAAGAGATTTTGATTTCACGCAACTGTCTGATTTTGATGGGAATATTTCTTCATGTTAGGATTGCGAAAAGAGTTCAAGCCTAGCATACTCAGCTAGATATTAACTTGATAAGGGCTTATGTGCACAACTTGAAAAGCTATCAAATCAAGCCTTAATATCTTAGTTTATGCTCATTTTCTACAATGCATAAGGAGAACAATTAGAGGTTTGAGAGCATTAATATTAGCCTCATTAACCTTCAATTCCACACCATAACAACCTATGAAAAACTCAATCACCTAAGAAAATATGCCTTTTCTATGTCAAGAGATTTGGATGAGAATATTTCTTGATGTAACCATTGCGAAAAGAGCTCAAGCTTACTCAGTAACTTGATAAAGACCTACATGCACAACTTGAAAAGCTATCAAACCAAACATGAACAAAAATCTGGGTTCGATAAGTTATATATGGAGCCAAAATTAAATCAAGTTGGACTTGACCTGACCTTAATAAAACACATATGTATTTAAAGAATATTACATATGCATTACAACATAGTAGGCCTTTAGAGACGGTTGACAAACCGTTACTAATGGTCTTTAACTGTATCGAAAGGGTTTTTGTGATGGTTTGGCAACCGTTCCTAAAAGTGGTATTCCAAATGATTTTTCGGGACAGTTACTAACAATTATCCCTAAAACATTTCTTTAGGAACTGTTGTTAACCATCCCTAAATTTAAAATTAACATTTGAAGTAACTGTTACTTCATTTTTTGTGACGCTTACAATTGTCTCAAAAAATCTTCAGAAATCGTCACTAAAGTTCAACTAACATCTCAAATGATCTTTATTTTTTTTTTGTGACACTTTCAACCATCCCTAAAAACCATCACTAAAAGGCATTTCAATCATTACAAAAAAATAATTCAAACGTCGTTGTATCCTCTGATAATATTTACTAAAACTATTACTAATACCTGTAAGTAAGAATAGTATATACTCAAAATTTATATTCACTTCCATTCATAACATTCATAGTTTGAATAAGAAAATTATAATGAACAAAATAAGAACTCATATTCTATTAAAGAAAGTAACAAAGGTAGTCTTCTACATGCATTCAAAAAAATCAAAGTTCCACACATGAAAGTAAAAGTTACAAATCTAAGCTATAAAAAGGAAAGCTATCATTTAGTTCTTAATAAATCTATATCAGACTAAGATTCTGGCGAAACTCATCATTCAACCATGCTCTTCAATCTATTCAAATTTTCCTCCATGAGTTTTTGATTGTAAAGGAGTTCAATTTTTTTACTTGCTTCTTCTAATTGTGTATGCTAAGATGATACTGTTGCCTCAAGATTATGATTTTCCTGTGATTGTGAAGAGGATCCATGACTTCCATACCAATTGGTGATTGTGGCTCCACAACCACCACATTTTACACGTCCAGGATACTCATCTGGTAAGACTTTGCGGAATGGTTCTTCAGGAGATAGTGGTTCAATAGTATGGTCTGCTTCATCATCTTCATTTTAAATTGGATTAACAAGTGCCAACATCTCCTCCTACAAGACATTTGATAGGAAGGACATTTTAAGATTAAAAATGTAACATATGCCAAATGAACGAGAAATGAATCATCACATTAAAAAAAGTAGGCAGAAAGATTTGTTCCATCTTACACAAGGTAATAACAATATCTTCATCTCATCTTGATAGTGAAATTGGGTTCAAAACCTTAGAACATACAGCTTTGAAAAAGCGACTCAGCTCTAATATTGGTAGGAAGACATCATCTGGCAGTATACCATTAATTGCTAGTGGAAACAAAACTTGCAAAAATACATGACAATCATGACTTTTAAGAGAACTTATGTTTCTTCCGTTAACATTTACACATCTTGATATTTGTGAAAAATATCCATCGGGAAATTTAATGCTTGATAAAAACTTAAATATTTTCTATTTTGCATCTCCGTTTAGTGTATAAATAGCATCCTTGTAACGACCCGGTTCCCGAGTCCCTACGAGACATGAGAACTGGACCGACTCGACTAATCCCAAGACCTAGTCGTCCAACGAGGAAGTAACCAAAAAAGCAGTAAAATAAACCACATTCAGCATGAATATAACTAACAGTAAGGAAGTACAGTAGTAAGGAAAGAAACTACTATAGTAGATACCACCACAACAGTAGAACAACATTTATCATATAACAAGAACTGCAGGTAAAGAAAGTACAGCGGAAACAAAAACTACTCACTAGAACAGAAACAAAAGAGGTACAAAAGACTGTGGTAAACTCTACTGGACCCTACTCGGCCCAGCGTCCTCTGCAGCCGCCGACCCTGGCTGCTCAACACCTGGTCCTGAAAAAGGTAACGAGTGTAACACGTCAGCAAAATGCTGAGTAGAGTGGCAAACAAACTAAAGGCAACAGTAGAGTGTACAGTAGCTGTTATGTTCTATTACTTCCTTTATTTACATCTTTCAATTTTCTCACTATTTCATTTATTTCTCAGATCCTTTACTTGATCTCGAATGTCCTCGTGGGAACGATCTTGATTGCAGTCTTTTCCAAAATTAGAAGTAGCACGTGGTGCTCTCCTGGCCGGGAGAGTCCCCCGTGGTGATCCTACCCTCAGTCAACCACCCCAAGGTCACTGACAGACGTAACGGTGACTACGGCACGCGCGATAAACGCACAGGTAGCTAGACCGCACTGGCACGCGGTCAGTCATTTCCGTTAACAGGTGCGCCCAAAGCACAGCACGGAACCAGGGCAGAGCCCTCTCAGTAACAGGGGTCCAACCCCTCCACAGTAACCAAACCAGGGCCTTGCCCCTCCACAGTCCGCGCACCCTCGCCTGACTACCCTGGTTTGCCCTAGTGGGCCTAACAAGTCGGTGAAGGAGGCTAGCAGAACCCCGGGGCCCGTGGGGTAGCTAGTACTATCCTAACACTAGTAGCTCTCCTCGGTACTACGTACACGAGGGCCAACAAGTCGGTACAGAGCGGCCAATCCTAACCCCGGGTCCCTGGGGTGGCTGGCCCCACTCTGCACTAAACAGGTACAGGTACTTCCCTTGGTACTGCGTACCCAAGAGACAGTATAAACTACATCTCAGTTCCATTCCTTTTTCTTTCCAGGAGTTCCACTCCTAATTCCCCGTAGAGTTCCAGCTCTTTATCTCAGAACATCATATGTTTCACTTTCCAGTTTCACGTTCTCACAATCCATGATCTCAATCATATTTCTTTATTCATAACAGGCAGCTGTTAGTTCAATTTACAGGCAGCTTTATATTCCTTTCCATTTTTCCAAGACTGCAGTATTATACATTCCACTAGTTTTTCCATCCTAGGGTTCATGCCACATCCTAGGATCTAGCATACAACTAGTTTTCCAGCCCTAGGATTCATGCATCACCTAGGAGCTATCATTCCATACATTTCTCATTCCTAGGATTCATGCAATGTCCTAGATTCTAGTTATGGTTCCATACTTTAACAGATTTTTAATAATAAACTTAAGCCACTCTACCAGGTACAACGGGAGTAATGGGGGCGTGATCGGGAATCCCGCGTGCCTCCGTGACTCTCAAGACTGCAACTGAACGAGGTCCTATCACAAGGATCAACACAAGGAGTGTCTCAAAACAGTGTATAGCTGCTGTAGACGGGTAGAGGAATTAATTCTGAAAAGAACGCAACTCGAATCGCGGAAAACGAAGCCCGAACGGGCCCTAAACGGGTCGAAAAAGACGATACTGTGCAAAATCAGACGTCTGGAACTTCTTCCAGACGTCTTAAACAGTGGATCAGAGAATTACCTGTTCAGTGTGGTTTCCCAGATGTCCAGAAGTCTGCGGGGACGTCTGTCCTAGCTCCCAGACGTCCGATGGTCACCCCGGACGTCTGGAGGTCACTCCCACCGTCTGGTACAACTTCTAGACGTCTGATTCGTAAAGGATGGCGAATCAGCGAACCTGCGCACAGCCAACTCCCTCCCTTAGTACGGTCGGTCGACAGGAAGGAAGAAGAAAGCGGAATACACACCTTTCAGACGTCTGTATGAGCTACCAGACGCCGTCCTCGCCATCTGCCTATCAACCCAGACGTCTGATTCTGGAAATTTTTCCAGAATCAGGGCGCTACTCGGCCTCCGCTCGCGACGTCGCCCGCGTCGCACCTCGCGCGCCTGCTACTCAGACTGCAGCAGGTCCCTCTCCGCGTCGTTCCGCACCCCCTGCGCCCTCCGCCGGCCGGCCAAGCCGCTCCGGCGAGCTCGCCCTCACGGCAGAGCTCCGCTCTCGCACGCCCCACCTCCTCCGCGCTCACTGCGGCCGTCGCTGCCGCCCTCGCGCTCGCGCTCACGCTCACGCTCACTGGCTGAAGGAGGAGAAGGAGGAGACGGTGGAGACGGGAGGGGAGGCGTGCCCTTTTAAGGCCGCGCGGAGAGGAGAGAGAAGGATTTGCGGCAGGGGAATCCTGCAGCCGCAGGAGGGAAGAAGGCGAATATGCGGTCTGCGCGCTTAGGCGGGCAGACGACTCGCGTGTGTCGAAAATAACAGATTTCCAGACGTCTGGAAACTATCCCAGACGTCTGGTCAGACGTCTGGACAACCCTCCAGACGTCTTAAAAGACGTCTGCGCCACACGCTCGTTACAATATAACAAACTCAAAGGAAGTTTCGTCCCCGAAACTTGTGCCAACTAGGGTGCGGGAAAAGACGTCCGAATAACCATAACAAACTCAAAGAGGACCGAAGCCGGTCCGAAAAGACGTACCCGCGAAAAGCTCCGGGTACCGCTCCCGCATTGCTACCTCAGGCTCCCAGGTAATCCTCGTACCGCTGGCTCCTCCACAAAACCTTTACCAGGGGTACTTGCTTTCGTCTCAACCGGCGGACTGCTCGGTCTAGGATCTGCACTGGCCGCTCGGGGTAGGTCAGGTCGTCGCTCACCTCGACGCTCTCGTGACTCAGTACGTGACTGGAATCGGCTACGTACTTCCTGAGGTTGGACACGTGGAACACGTCGTGCACACTAGAAAGCTGCGGGGGAAGAGCAAGTCTGTAAGCAACAGGTCCAACCCGCTCCAGGACCTCAAAGGGCCCCACGAACCTCGGCGCGAGCTTCCCTCTCACCCCAAACTGCTGTAAGCCCTTCATGGGCGAAACACGAAGGAAGACGTGGTCCCCAACCTCGAACTGCACCTCTCTGTGTCTGCGATCCGCGTAGCTCTTCTGTCTGCTCCTGACAGTGCGGAGTCGTCTGTGGATCTGCTCAACTACCTCCTGACTCTGCCGGATCAACCTGGGGCCAACCTCCCACTTGGTCCCCACCTCAACCCAACTCAAGGGTGCCGTACACTTCCGTCCGTACAGAGCCTCGTAGGGAGCCATGCCGATGCTCGAGTGATAACTGTTGTTGTATGCAAACTCCATCAGGGGCAGGTGCTCCTCCCAAGATCCCCTCCAGTCCAGTACACAGGCACGCAAAAGGTCCTCAAGTGTCTGTATCGTGCGCTCAGACTGTCCGTCCGTCTGGGGGTGGTAAGCCGTGCTAAACCTCAACCTCGTCCCCAAGGCCTGCTGAAACTCAGCCCAAAACTGGGACGTAAAGTGGGTATCCCGGTCGGATACGATCTCCCGCGGAACTTCGTGTAGTCGCACCACATCACGGATATACCTCTCTGCCAACTGTGCTGGTCCCAAAGTGACTCGGATCGGCAAGAATCGCGTCGTCTTCGTCAATCTATCCACTATTACCCAGACTGTGTCGTGTCCCCGCTGGGTAACAGGTAAGCCCACCACCAAGTCCATGGTGATGCTCTCCCACTTCCACTCTGGCACTGGAAGCGGCTGAAGCGGCCCTGCAGGCCTCTGATGCTCGACTTTCACCTGCTGGCACACTAAGCACTGCTGCACGAACTCACCCACATCCCGCTTCATCCCTCTCCACCAAAACTCGCGTCTCAAGTCATGGTACATTTTCGTGTTTCCGGGATGTATGGTGAATCTGGAACCGTGTGCCTCAGTCAGGAGCTCTCTCAACAGCTCCTCGTCTCTGGAAACGCACAACCGTCCCCTCAAGCGTAACACCTGGTCTGTGAAAGAGAAGTCCCCTGGGTCCCCTGATAGTACTCTGTCGCACAAAGATTGCAAGTACGGATCGGCCATCTGTCCTATGATGATACGGTCTATCAGCTCTGGCCTGGTCTGTCGTGTCACCGTCACTGCCCCACAGTACCCTCGTAACTCTAGAGGTCGCCAACTGCCCACCTCCTCCAAAAGGCTCCAACTCTGTAACTGTAGACTGGCCAAGCGTGCGGGCGCCTTACGGCTCAAGGCGTCAGCCACCACATTGGCCTTTCCCGGGTGGTAGGAGATGCTGCAATCGTAGTCCTTCAGGAGCTCCAACCAACGTCTCTGTCTCATGTTGAGCTCCTTCTGGTCAAAAAGATATCTGAGGCTCTTGTGATCTGTAAAAATCTCGAAGGTCTCACCGTACAAGTAGTGCCTCCAGGTCTTCAGCGCGAAGACAACAGCTGCCAACTCTAGGTCGTGGGTAGGGTAGGTATGCTCATGGGGCTTCAGTTGCCGCGAAGCGTAAGCGACAACATGACCCCTCTGCATGAGCACACCTCCTAACCCCTGCAAGGAAGCGTCCGTGTACACAACGAACCCGCCACTATTGTCAGGGATGGTGAGCACGGGAGCCGAGGTCAACCTCTCCTTCAGCTCCAGAAAACACGCCTCATAGGCATCTGTCCAAGCGAAAGGCACGTCCTTCTGGGTCAACTGTGTCATAGGACGCGCAATCTGTGAAAATCCCCTGATGAACCGTCTGTAGTAACCTGCCAGTCCCAGGAAACTGCGAATCTCAGTGACTGAACGTGGTCTCTCCCACCTGAGCACTGCCTCGACCTTGGCGGGGTCCACCGCCAGGCCGTCACCAGAGATCACATGACCCAAGAAGGTCACCTCCCTCAACCAGAACTCGCACTTGCTGTATTTGGCGTACAGCCTGCGTCGTCTCAGAGTGTCCAGAACCATCCGCAAGCGCTGTCCGTGCTACGTCCGATCTCTACAATAGATGAGCACATCATCTATGAAAACCACCACGAACTGATCCAAGTACGGTCTAAACACCCTGTTCATCAGGTCCATGAAAGCAGCGGGGGCATTGGTCAACCCAAACGGCATGACCAAAAACTCGTAGTGTCCGTACCGGGTGCGGAAAGCTGTCTTGGAGACGTCGGTCTCCCTGATCCTCAACTGGTGGTTTCCAGACCTCAAGTCTATCTTGGAAAACACCGTGGCACCCCGCAACTGGTCAAACAAATCGTCGATCCTCGGCAGCGGATATCTGTTCTTGATGGTGACCCTATTCAGCTGTCGGTAGTCCACATAAAGGCGTAGGGTCCCATCCTTCTTCTTCACAAACAGTACCGGGGCTCCCCAGGGAGACGCACTGGGCCTCACGAAACCTTTCTCCAGAAGGTCCTGCAACTGAGACTTGAGCTCTCGCATCTCAAGCGGTGCCATTCTGTATGGCGCGGTGGAGATGGGGCTGGTCCCTGGTACTAGTGAGATCTCAAACTCGATCTCGCGCTCGGGCGGTAGTCCTGGTAACTCATCTGGAAACACGTCGGGGAACTCTCTGACCACCGGGATGCTCTGGAAGTCTGCCACAGGGCTGGGCTCTGCCACCACATAGGCTAGGAAGCCCTCACACCCCTGGCTCAAAAGTCTCGCCGCCCGAAGTGCCGAAATGCACCTGAAACCTCCGTCCACTGGCTGCCCGTGAAACTCGAAAGAAGGCAACTCCGGAATGGAGAAGACAATCTTCCTCTCAAAACAGTCCACCAAGGCGTGGTAAGCGGACAGCCAATCCATCCCCAAAATCACTCCAAAGCCCTCCATCTGTATCATAATTAGGTCAGCTGGCAGGCTATGTCCCCCGATGCTGACCTCGCAACCCGTGTACACCTCCTCAGCTACAAACAACTGACCACTCGGACCTCTGATTACGAACGGATTCTCTAACAGTGTATAATCCTGGTCCAAACTAACTGCGAAACTGGCTGCGACAAACGAGTGCGTAGCGCCGGAATCGAAAAGCGTGTAAACGAGTCTGCCAGAAACTGAAACCATACCTGCTACCACAGATCCCGATGCTCTGGCGTCCCTGTGTGTTAGGGCGTTGATACGCCCCTCAGCTCTAGGTGCGGACGAAGCAGCCACACTCTGCGTCGGACGGGTAGGTGCTGGTCGGTACCCTCCTCGCGACTACTGTCCTCCTCCTCGTGCCTGGGAACCGCGGCCTCCTGCGCGTCCTCCAGTGCTCTGCACGGGAAGTATCTGCTGACCTCCTGCCCTAGATGGGCAGTCCCTCCTGACGTGGCCCGGCTGGCCACATTGGTAGCAGAGGGGAACCCGACTCCCGCCCTCAGTGAGTCCCTGCTGTCGACTAGGCGGGGGTCCGGTGCTGGCGACTGGCCCCTGTCGAGGGCCCCCAAAGGCCAATGATGGCCCTGCACAACGTGACGGCTCTCCTGCGGACGCCACGTGTCTCCGTTCTCGCCGGCCCTGTGAGAAGTCTGGCTGAAAGGGCCTCTTCCGCCCGTCGTCGATCTCTCGCGTGGACGGGTTGGTCTCCTCGTAAGTCATAGCTGCCTCTACCACCCTCGAAAACGTAGGCAGCTTCAGGGGTTTGACATACCCCCGGATCGCAGGCCGGAGCCCCTCGGTGAACCTCTAAAGGCGCTCCTCCTCAGTGGCTACCGCTGTCGCTGCAAAGCGGGACAGCTCCAAGAAACGCGTGCGATACGCGCTCACAGTCATCGTCCCTTGGCGGAGAGTGTGGAACTCCCGCCTCCTCTGGTCCTGCCACGTCTGGGGAAAGTACTGCTCGCAGAAGAGGGTGACGAACTGGTCCCACGTCGGCTCGTCCCTCTCCTGTCCCCGGACCGCCCTCCACCACCGGTGTGCCGCACTCTCCAGCTGGTACATGGCAAAGGCCACGCGGCACTCCACCGGGGGGCGAAGGGTGTCGAAGATCTTCTCCAGCTGCTCAAGCCAGTCTTCTGCCTCGGTCGGGTCCTCATCCCCCTTGAAGGAGGGGGGGCTTCAGCTTCCGGAACTGTCTGAAAAGCTCGAAGTGGCGCTATAGGGGAGGTGCTGGTGCACCTCCAGGCGAAGGTGCCTCGTGTACAGAAGTGTCGGAGGAAGGTGGGGGTGGCAGGGGCCCATCCCCTCCCTTGTGTCCAGCGTCGTGTTCGTCGCGTGGTCCCACAGAGGACTCCCCCTCTGCAACCCCAGGAGGAGGTGCTTGGGGCGGTGGGTGGAGCTCCTCTCGTACAATATCTCGTATCAGTCTGGCGAGGTCCTGGGCCTGGATGCCAGGGAGTGGTGGCTGGTCCATCGAGACGTCAACAACAGCACGTCCATCTCGCCGACCTCGCCCTCCGCTGCGCCCGCGGCCAGTCTCGTGACGAGGCATCTCCTGCAAGGAGACGCAAACAAAACGGAAACGTCAAAACAGACGGTACCTAACAAAACTTCTAAGAGCTCATGTCAAGAGATATGTTGTGGTGGCTACTCTAGCTATAAACATGTGAATTGGTTATTTTCCAGTCAGTTGATTCACTTCTCGGGACGACCTTGCTCTGATACCATCTTGTAACGACCCGGTTCCCGAGTCCCTACGAGACACGAGAACCGGACCGACTCGACTAATCCCAAGACCTAGTCGTCCAACGAGGAAGGAACCAAAAAAGCAGTAAAATAAACCTCATTCAGCATGAATATAACTAACAGTAAGGAAGTACAGCAGTAAGGAAAGAAACTACTACAGTAGATACCACCACAACAGTAGAACAACATTTATCATATAACAAGAACTGCAGGTAAAGAAAGTACAGCGGAAACAAAAACTACTCACTAGAACAGAAACAAAAGAGGTACAAAAGACTGTGGTAAACTCTACTAGACCCTACTCGGCCCAGCATCCTCTGCAGCCGCCGACCCTGGCTACTCAACACCTGGTCCTGAAAAAGGTAACGAGTGTAACACGTCAGCAAAACGCTGGGCCGAGTAGGGTCCAGTAGAGTTTTCCACAGTCTTTTGTACCTCTTTTGTTTCTGTTCTAGTGAGTAGTTTTTGTTTCCGCTGTACTTTCTTTACCTGCAGTTCTTGTTATATGATAAATGTTGTTCTACTGTTGTGATGGTATCTACTGTAGTAGTTTCTTTCCTTACTGCTGTACTTCCTTACTGTTAGTTATATTCATGTTGAATGAGGTTTATTTTACTGCTTTTTTGGTTACTTCCTCGTTGGACGACTAGGTCTTGGGATTAGTCGAGTCGGTCCGGTTCTCGTGTCTCGTAGGGACTCGGGAACCGGGTCGTTACAATCCTCCAATCTAAATTTCTCATTTGGTAGACTTTTTGGTTGCAACTCAGGTCGTATACCCATATCTTGTAAGTCTTGTCATACCTTCAAAATATCTTTTGGGTTCCCTGAAAGATTCAATATTCCAAGGATATTTTCCATTACATTTTGTTCAATATGCGTAACATCAAGATTGTGGCGAATTCGAAGATATTGCCAATATAACAATTCTCTAAAGAAAATGCTTTAGTTCCTCCAACCATAACAATTGTTAATCTTCTCTGCATGCTTTTTCAATTCCTTCTTAAAGGGCTTTCCAAGTTTAACATATCCACACTTTTTTTGTTCCATCCGTGCATCCTTTCATGATAATCATTCTTTCATCATACTTGAGATAGGTTTGCCATCGAATTTTCGCTTGCAATCATTCTTTCACCATCTATGTTGTATGGGAAGAAATTTACGATGACCCAAGTAACAAAACTTCTTACTCTCTTGGAGCCAGGTACTATTCATATCCTCCACACAAACAGGTCATGCTTTTCTTCCTTTCGTGCATCTAGAGAGGTTAGCATATGTAGGAAAATCAATGATAGTCCAAAGTAATGATGCATACATTGTAAACATTTCTTCTATGATGCATCATATATTTGCACTCTTGTAAACCGTAACAACTTCAATTCATCCAACAAGGGCTGCATATAGACATCGATTGCATTTGCAGGAGCACTAGGACCTGGAATTAGTGTTAACATCATAAATTATGACTTCATGCACAACCATGGAGGTAAGTTATATGTAACAACCATCACTAGCCAAATTATATAATTAACATTCATGTTGCCAAAAGGATTAAACCCATCACTTGATAGTGTTAATCTTAAATTTCGAGCCTCTATTGCAAATAGTGGATGCTTAGTATCAAAATTTCTTCATACTTCACAATCAGCTGGATGACGCATTAGTCCATCTGGATCTTCTTTCCTTCCATTCTTATGCCAAGACATTAATTTTGTAGTCTTTGATGACATGAAAAGACTTTGTAGTCTTGGAATAAGTGGAAAGTAACGAAGTTGTTTTTCTGGACAATGTTTCTTTCCTCCGATGACATTATCGCTAAACTTTTATCTTGGTGTAAAACATTTTGGACAATGTTCAAGCCCTTCTTTGTCCTTCCAAAATAATATGTAGTCATTTCGGCAAGTGTCTATCTTTTCACTTTTCAATCCCAATACACGAAGGCATTTCTTAACATCATGCCAATTTTTAGGGAAATCCACACGACCCAATAGCTTTGCAATAAAATCTAGAACATCTGACGTCATTTTTGATGTTGCTCGATTCATCACCTTCATTCTAAACAATTTCAATAGGAAGTTTCAATGTGACATTGAGCTAACTTCAGGACAAATTAGACAATTGGCTTCATTTAGTGCAAAGTAAAATTAACTACTTTCATCATTTAACAAATCAATTATTTGATCACCATCTTGTGAATGATTTTGTTCAGAGTCCATTATATCAACATCAAGTTCATGTTTCCTTGATGATTGCCTTATTTCCTCTCCATGGCCTGTCCAAATTGTATAACATGACCGTATGCCATCACAAATGAGATGTTCTAATACAACTTCTTGCTCATATAACCATCCATTCTTGCAAATTTGGCAAGGGCAAAAAATTAAGTTCTTCTCTGCTCCACTTCTACATGATCTTCGATCATTATAAAAAGTCCAGTCTAAGAATCTCTTTACTTAGAGAGTATATTTGGCAATATATGTTTGACGCAAATACATCCATGATTTATCCATTGGTACCTAAACCAATAACCAAAATGATTAATAACTAGAGTTCATAATCAAAATTCAAGGTCTCCCACTAAAGAAATTATCAAAAGGACACATGTTACAAATACACTTAGCAGTTGAGGATCAAACCTAGGTCTGAGCAGTGACAGGATACTATTTTTTTATGTAGGAAGGGTGGCCAGTCTATCTCAGTAGCCCTCCATTCATGATAGGGTACTATTCTATAATTAGAGAACTGGTGGTTCTTATCAAAAATCCAAAGAAGGATCCTTTATAGCAGAGTGAGAGAGAGAGAGACAGAGAGAAGGATTATTAAAATTGGAGACAACAATACCAAGAACTCCACTGATCATAATCCTTTTATTGATTAAGGGATAAATAATTATTACAAAGGTAATGATACAGATGTGACATTTAAATATGCCAAACATCCATGTGCTCAAAAATTAGTTTACTTTCATGAATATGATGAAACAATTTTAGTATTTCATAAAGAAAGACTTATTGAAGACTCAAACTATTTAGCATAATAATCTACAAAGAATAATGGCATTCTTACATACTCCTAAAAAATTATAAAATAGAATAGAAAAGCATTTGCAAGTAAAAAGGATGCTTCATGGTACAAGTTATAAGAAGGGTGCTATTTATTTATTTTTAAGAGAATAACATAGCGTTTGCAAATAAAAAATAGGATTCACTATGCAACCTTCACAGATGGGTTGTTGATTGCACAGCAATCATAGGTCTTAATTGACCTAAATTAGGCTAGGACTTAGCATAAGTTAGGGTTATTCATGCATGCATACACATTATTTTCATCTTTATTGCTTTCCTTTAGCTATGCATAAAATAATGTTACAATGTGTTGATTAAGTGCATTATGTCGATTGCAGGGAATAAGCTGATCAGGAGTTGGATCTGAAGCTGGATCAGGAATAACGGGAGTTGTAGCAGAGCTGGAGCAGAAGGCCTAGTTTAGATATAGGAATAATAATGTAAGGGGGTTAAAGGTTTTCTATTCTATTAAGTAGAAATAAAGCAGTAAAATGTGAAGAGCTTAGGTCCATCCTAGCCCTAGGATAGCCTAGAGACTTCCTCAAGCCTTAGCCACCCTTAGATTGGGTCACAACACCCTAGGAAGCCCTAAAACCCTAGTTCCAACCCTTCTCTGGACGTCCAGAGAAGTTTTAAGACGTCCAGGACCCTTAGCCAACTCCCGCACACTTCAAACCCACTTCTGCAGTGTTATTGGACGTCCAGACACTTTGTCAGACGTCCAATTTCTGCAGAATACCCAAAACAGAACCCGAAGTCCTTCCTGACTCTGATTGGACGTCCAGAAAATAAGTCTGGACTTCTGATTTTTGAGTATAAGACGTCTGATACTGCTCTCCAATTCCTGTTTTGAGATTTAAGCCTTGATCTTGGATCTCTAGGTCCCTAAACCCAATTCCAACCCCTTAGGAACCTAAATTAAGGTGCCCTAACCCTAGTACATCACCTATAGACCTCCCTAAGGACCTAATGAGGTCCCCACTAAACCTAATTGACTTGGATCTTAGTCAATTCCATCAGCCTATTCAATTGGACTCATTGAGTCCAATTGAGCCCTGATCTCAACATACACTGTCCAATTGGACTCAGTGAGAGTCCAATTGACCTACACCTGACTTAATTGAGTTGTTTTACTCTCAATTAAGTTTCCACACACCCAATTAAACTTGTATTAAGTTTAATTGCACTTTACCTTAGTGAATTAGGGTTTATAACCCTAATTTGAGACCTACCTTGACCTAAACCCACTAGAACCCAACCTAATCAACCTAGACACCTAAGTTTCGACCCACACACACCCACACACACCATCCACACGAAAATATCTAGCCTAGAGTTCTCTAGAACTCTCTACCATGTGTGCTTGCCTTGGTTGCCAAAAATAGCAACCAAGAGCCATTCAATTTTTAGATCCACATTTGGTGGATCTAAAAACCACCATCCACCCTCTCTCTCTCACTCTCCCACGAGCTCCCACCATAGGCCTCTCTAGAGAATTCCATAATTCTCTAGAGAGCTTCCATTGGGTATATAAAAAGACCCCATGGGTGGCAATTTGCAGCCATTCACTCCCTTGGCAATTACTCTCCATTGGTGCCATTCACGCCACCTCCACTTAGCCACTCACTCCACCTCCATGAGCTCACTACCACCACCATGGAGGACACCATGCCGGGATGTTGGATCAACCCTACCTCTCTCCAAGGGTCGGCCTAAGCTACATTGGCCGCCCCTCATTCTCTTCTCAACCACTCCAAGGCCATCGGGGACCACCCCTGAATGCCCTCTGTTCTTCTAGCTTTAAATCATGCTCTTCATAATCTTTATTGCTTTCATTTACTGCTTAGTAGTGTAGTCTTACTTCTCCCCCAATGATGCATGCGAAATCCCCCGTCGATTCTTGTATGCAATCGTTTTCTGGTAGCTAAGTTTAATTTAAAGCGTTCCTGTATAAGCTTTCCTCTAGATTTCCTATACAAACAACTCTCCCCCAATGAATGAATGAAAAATGCATTTATATATATATATCTCTCTTTATGTGTTTGAAATCACCATGAGCTGAATGATTATTTTATTTGTGTGATTTAAGTGCCTGTTCTTTAACCGCCTATATATTGCGCACCGGAATACTAAGTAGAGCGGCTTTAAGATCGATTTCAAAAATAGAAACATGCCTCCCAGAGACGAACGACCGGGACTCAAGTCTCGTTATTTTACAAAACAATATTTTTGACGAACATTTTTACGCAACTATACTACGATTTTCGACGACTTTCAAATGCGCGAAAATGGCTTTCCGTCAGTTGCTAGTACAAAAAAATACAAAAATCATGTACACATTAACTCTTAGGGCTATCCCATTTTCTATTGTAATAAAAAAAATCGAGATGTGGGAAGAGTGAAAAATGGATGAACATGATGGGAATTCATAACAAGTAAAAAGTAGGTAAGACAAAGTGAAATTGAACTAGAATGATATCATTTGCTTTTCCTATATCCCATAATTTAGAAGTATGGTTGCAAAGTAATGTTTTTCATTTGTTATTATATATTTCTTTTTTTGCTTAATACTGACTAGATGCATGTTGTTTTATAGTGTAGTTGAGCTTCTTCACTATCATTATCCAACATATTCCTTCGACCTTTTCAACTAAACAACGATCAAACCCAATTCAACCAATTAGATCAATGCAAACCAAACCTGAAATGACCCTTTCCAAGGACCATTCGAAGTTTTTCAGAAAGTTAGGGGCGTAAATGCAATTTTTTACCTCTTGAGTTTGGATGTGTGGGCCTTGCGGAAATAAGAGAGGTTAGTGGGAGAATTTCCATAATTTTTCCCCTTCTCTCTCTTCCCACCCATACTCACCCATGCACACACTCACGCACAAACACTCACCACCCCTCTCCTCCCCTCCAAACCCTAACCCCCATCTATTTAAAACCCACCACCCTCTCCACCATTACACCCTCAGCACCACCTCCTCCTCCTTCCCTTGTTTGCCGGTGAGCCACAAGCCCCTTCCCATCCCCTTGCAGCCATGAAGAGGAAGGAGAAGGGCAGAGCGCGAAGGAGAGCGAGAGAGAGAGTGTGAGGGAGAGAGGGAGAGCGAGGGCGTGGAAGGGAGAAAGGAGAACGAGGGGGAGCTTGAGAGTGCTCGGTCGGAGGAGCTCGAGTAGGAGAGCTCACGCACGAGGAGTGCCCATGCTGCGAGTGCAACAGTGAGTGCCCGGAGTGCGAGGGGAGAAGTCGCAGTTGGAGCTGTGGGAGATGCGGTGTAAAGACCCGTCACACTTTTAGCCTTTTAAGACATCTGGGATCTCAGTTAGACGTCTGTCCAGATGTCTGGACCTTTTCCCGAGCAGTGTGCAGGACCTTCTTCCTCTCTCTTCTTTCCCTTTTTTCCCGAACCCTAAAATTCCCCACTCCACCTATTTAAGCCCCTCCCCTCCTCTCCTCTTCACTCCACACACCACCACCATCACCTTCAGAGCTTGCGAGAGTGGCGAGAGGAGGCAAGCGAGGGAGAGCGAGAGGGAGAAGGACGAGAGTGCGGGAGGAGGAGGAGGAGGTCGGGATCAGAGAAATTCGGTGGAAGCCCGGTGGAGCTCGCACGGCCACCGCCGGCACGTGCATGAGGAGGAGGGAACTGGGGGAGGCAGCCTCCCGACCATTTGCAGCAGCTGGAGTTGCGGTGGCGCGAGGCGTAGCGTAGCGAAGAGCACTGGGAGGAGGTTCTGGTACTAGAAGTTTTCCATTATCAGACGTCTGGAGTGGAGTCTAGACGGCTGACAGAGCACCTGGACGTCTGGAGTTAAGGCCAGACGTCTGAAAGCTCATTTATCGTGAAGGTATGTTCTTTTTCACGGTTACGACCATGTAGTCCTCACTGCAAAATGCATGTTTGGTCTGATTTGGGGGATATGGGTGTCGTACGGAGGAGCAGCCTTGGGAAGGAGCATGGAACGCTCTCTTACGTACTTTTGGACATTGATCAGATCACCAGATGTCCAAAGGTGTTTCCAGACGACCAGAGGCATTGTCCGACGTTTGGAACTGCCTTCAGACGAACTCAGAGAAGGCCTGGACGTCTAAGGACACCACAGGAACTTAAGGTAAGGTTCTGGTACCTTTTAAGACGTTTGGACTTATTCCCAGACGTCTGATTTTGAAGAGTAGGCATGTTTTTGACCCATTTGGGGTCCGATTGGGGTCCGTTTTATGCAAACGAAGTACCTGTAGTTTCCTTGCGAGTTTCTCTACGTACTAAAGACCTTTGTACACTATTTTGAACCCTCCTTTTGTGATGTATTCCCTGGTATAGGGTTTCAACCTGCTGTGTGTTTGGGGCTCATAGAGACGCCTGGGTCTGCGGTTCGAGCCCCCATTACTCCCGAATTGTCTGGTAGAGTGGTTTAATTCTGTTAATAATATTTAATAAGAATGTGCTTGTGAAAATAGTCGAATGAAACCCTAGGATGTGGCATGAACCCTAGGATAGAGGAATGAATGAACCATTGGAACTGTATGATGTATTTGTATGCTTGATCAAGTTAAACTGCTAGCAATTGCCTGTAATATAGTTGTGAGTTGCCTATTAGAATATGAGCTGCCTGTAATTAATAAACAATCACCTGTGAAATCATCAATTGCATGTATTGAATTATGGAAACATGAGCTACCTGTTTACAGACGAGAAATGAATTATGAACGGTGACATCTGGATTGGAATAAATGGTGTGAACATGAGTATGAACCCTACGGGGAATTAGGAGTAGAACTCCTGTGGATAGATGGAAACCTGGAATGTTATTGGGAAGTGTGCTGGCCCTTGAGTACATGGTACCAAGGAGAGTGACTGTCCCCTTTTCGTGTAGAGCGGAGCTAGCCGCCCTTGGGTTGAGACCCGGGGTTAGGATTGGCCACTCTACACCGACTCCTGTTGGCCCTCGCGTACGTGGTACCGTGGTGAGCTACTAGTGTAGAGAGGGAGCTAGCCACCCCACGAGGCTCGGGGTTTAGCTCGCCACCCTACACCGACTTGTTAGGCCCTCTGGGCAAACTGAGGTAGTCAGACGTGGGTGCACGAACTGTGGAGGGGCGAGACCCCTGTTTGGTTCTGAGGGGTGAGACCCCTATTATGAGAGGGCAAGGCCCTATACTGTTCCATACTGTACTTTGGGCATACCCGCTAGCGGAAACGATTGACCGCGTGTCAGTGGGGGGTAGCTACCCGTGCGCTTATCATGCGTGTTGTAGTCACCGCTACATCTTGACAGTGACCTTGGGGTGGTTAACTGGGTGTAGACTACCACGGGGGACTCTCCCGGCTAAGAGAGCACCACGTGTACCTTCTACTCTATGAAAAAGACTGAAATCAAGATCGTTCCCACGAGGAACATGCAAGATCAAGAAATATCTGGATACTTTGAGAAATGGGTAACACTGGAACGTATAAAACAGATAAATGGAAATGAGAATTAAACTTGTTGTTTTTACTATTTTAGATAGTATGATACCACTCTACTCACCATTCGCTGACTCTGTCTTTTCGTAATACTATTCAGGACCAGGAGTTGAGCAGCCTGAGCTTCCGGCTACAGAGGGTGCTGGGCCCAGTCGAGCCCAGCCGTAGTTTTCAGCACTTCCTTGTTGTTTCCTTTACTGTTGTAGTAAGTATTAGATGTCTACTTACTGTTTGTCTCTACTGTTTACTTCTGTTTCCGTTGTTTTGTTGTTGGGGTGGTATGTAATGGAATAGTAGTTTTACTTTACTGCTTTGTACATTTTTTCTGCTTAGTTATATTACATATGTGAATGTGGTTTACTTTCCTACTTTTTGGTTATTTCTTGTTGGACGACTAGGTATTGGGATTAGTCGTGGTGAGCCGATCTTGGGTCCTGTAGGGATCCGGGAGTTGGGTCGTAACACGTGGGAGCTCAGAGGAGCTCGTGTGAGAGGAGACGAGGACGTTTACAAGGAGGAGGAGCTCATGGAGAAGAGCTTCTCAACCTCCTGCAGCCGTTGGAGCAGCTGCTGCATGCATTGCAGGCGGAGGTCCGCGAGAAGACGAGCATCGCAAGGAGTTCTGCGTACTGAATTCTTCCAGTATCAGACGTCTGGAGCATCTGCCAGATGTTTGGAGTAGCAGCGGATGTCCGGAGCTGAAGCTGGACGTCTGAAAATACACGGAGTGTCGAGGTATGCGCCCTGTACGCCTATGCACTGATGAATCCATTTTAATGGACTATTGTTATGCCTAAGTTAACTTTATTCTTGTATTTTATATTCGTTAATAACTACATTAGGTCATAAAATAATTGCATGCATCATTACTTAGGTTTGCATATATCTAACGCATTTTATAACTTATTATATATAAATAATTATTTTATATTTTGTTATTTCTTGAATAAACCGAACCTCCTCTCGCGCACGTGCGCGGCCGCACACACGCAGGCCAGCAGCACGCCCCCTCATCCCGCACCGCCTTCCCCCTCGCAACAACTCCCATCCCTTATCCTAACGCACCGCCCACTCCACGCCGCTCCTTTCTCCAACTGCAGAACAACCCATACATTTTATCTTCCCTTCGTGCTGCAGCAATGGGGGCGCTGGCCATCACCGTTCCCATTCCCTCTTGGGGGACTTCTCTTCCACCTCCATCGTGCAACACGTACACTATGGAAATTGCTTGCACTGTTGACTGAAGCTGCCCTCGACCTCCGCTCACCTTCGACATATTGGTCCACGGTGACAGCGTGCACCATTCCATCACACCACACCACCATCCACTGACCATCGTTCTCCCCCATCATCTTCTTCCTCTTCAAGCACCTCCACATCCCCTGTTTTCCCCTCAAAAGGGTCCCTTCCTCTCCAAAGTGAAGAGAGCATGCACTACAGCCAGCCGTGCGCATTGTGACCCCCTCACCGACCATGCTCACACCACAGCCTCACAGCCGGCCCCCCCTCGCGCACTCAGCGCCATCCCGTGCGTGCACGCCAGCGTGAGGCCAGCACTTCCGCTCGCTCCTGTCGTTGCAGCAGTACCTCCATCCGCGCTGCCCGCACCCACAGGCACTACTCACCTCACATGCAATCACAGTAGCAATAGACCCACCACACACAGCCATGCCATTGCTGGCAACCATTCACGCACATGCACAACAGACCTTGCGCATCCTTCCTGCTTAGCCACGGCAGTGGCACCACACCAGACCGCAACCTCCTCGCGCGCAGCCCGAGTGGCCACAAGCCGCTAGCTCTCGTGTTCGACCACGGTCCCGCAACCCGCAACAGCTCGCGCTCCTCAACCCACGCGCGCGCAAGCTGCAGTCGTATCACCTCCTTGCGCACCCTCTTTACAAGCACACACAAGCCCTTGCGCGCACTCTTTCACGCGCGTGCACCCCTGTGCACCACCGCCAGTTCTTCTTCTTCTTCTTCTCTGCCGGTCTAAAGAACCCAAAGCCACGAAAACGCAGCCGCCACCACAGGCCGAGATTCTTCATGCCATCAATGCCAACACGCCCGCCTCAACCCCACGAGCACCACCTCAACCTCCGACTGGCCGACAACAGCCCACGCGTACGCATGGACAGCCACTGCCGCCAGCCATCCTCCTCGTCACCGATGTCAACTTCGGCCGCCGTTCGGAGTGCCACCACCACCACCGAGTTCCCCTCATCGTGGTCGACCTCCACCGAAGCTTTCGCGGCCAGTGGCGGCCTCAAGCATCCGCACAGCCAAGAGGAGAGAATCATCTATTTTTGGGTGAATTAAAAATTACGGATTTTGCCATTGTGAAAAAGCATTATTCATTTATTTATCTTATATAATATTTGGTTGAAATTGCACGGACATCCCTCTCTTTAATTTGAATTACACATGATTGAGTTCTTCTTATGAATGACATAAAATATGAGATATTGGTTATCGTAAATTGGTGTTATTAGGTAGGAGATTAATATCGACATTGTTTGCTATTACCAAGGTCATTATTTAGAATATTATATTGTGGTAATTTTGCATAAAAATGCCTACATTCCTGATCAATTGATTAAAATGAGCATTTATATTGGAAATAAGTTGCACTAGTTAGAATGCACACCCATTGATATTCTTGAATAAACGAAGCATCACTCATGAGTTCAATAGGCTTATTCCTCCTTATGGATACGGCCTAACTATTTTCATGGTTAGTTTTTGAACATTAAATGTTTTGAAAAGGGATTTTCTACCACACGATATACTAAAATGATTCGTCATTTTATGTTACAAATTTTATTGAAAACGAAGATCACTCTTTCAAATGGCACCGTTGCCGGGAGGAAACATGCCTATTAATTTTTTCAGAAATTTTATATTATTTTTATGCTATTATGAAGCTTTTCTAAATCATTGATCTATTTCTTTTTCCTGTCGAGGCACATCTGTTTGGAGGAAATGAGCGCGGTGGGCGTGCACAACAGAGGCGATATTTTTTGTGGACCTTGACGCCACCTAGAGGCCAGCAACGGGTGCTTGTGGGCCTTGATCCCACGCATGTAGGCGTACGGAGGAGCCTTTTTCTGATTTAGTCATTAGATCTTAGTTTAGATTTAGTTTAGATAGACCTTAGACATTTAATTTTTGTCTTGTGGACTCGTGTTGGGTATTTTTGAGAACATGTTCCCAGTGCTTTTATTGCTTATCGCTCTTGTATGCGGGAGTGTATTTTCGGGAGCATGTTCCCATTTTATTTAGATTATCGGATTATTCGAATCGTTTGAAATGCATATAGGTTAGTTAGTTAGTTAGTTAGTTAGATTAGGTTTGTTTGCTTAATATTATTAAAAATAAAAAAAATAGAACTTCCTACTAGAAGCTGCATATCAATAGGGCGACCATCTAGGATTGAATGAGCAACATCTAGTTGATCTTTATTGCATCGCATAAATTCTTGCATGAAGAAAGTTGGAGTAAGGTACGTCTTCTCTTTAGCATCAAATACCTGTCATGCATTTGCATTGGACTTAAATTCAAGACCACTAAAGTGTTTGAATATAGTTAATTCAGTGGTTACTTTAAAAATTGGGACTGTTAAGAGATTGGACCATAAAATCTGTGACTTGAAATTGTGTGAAAAGGATCTTGTTTGCGAGATTTCAAAACTCAAACAAGAACGTGAATTGCACACCTGAGAAACTATGCAACTCACACATAAGGTCACTAGATAAATTTTTACCTCTCCTCTTTGCACCACAAGGGAAGCTAGTCGGAAATCAACAAGCCTATTAACCAAGTTACTTTGGTTCCTTGTGCGTGGGCTCAATTCGAGACTTTCATCCCTTGCGAGTAGGTTGTAGGCACCAACGAAGGTCGGCCTAGGAAGTGTAATTCTTGCAAAACATGTTTGGCCACCAACTGAACACCTAAGACCTAGAATCTACTAAAAATAGATCCCACTGTATTTGCGTTTGTTTTGACAGTGGTAGAACTCTCTAGAAAGTTTTTGATTTCTTTTAAATCCTAAGAGAGTTTTAACCTATTTAATTGAAAGAAATGGACTATCCTTACTCCTATCATTTTAACCAGGATCCCATATCCCGAGTGTATACATCCTTTGATGGCTATATTGATAATCCATGGGATCATTCATATTCCTATTCTGGGAGTACTGGCCCCATAGCTCCCACTTTTGAGCAGAGCCTAGGAGCGGGATTTTCCAACATTGAAATCCCTACTACTATGCAAACACCCAACCCTCCTACCCTTCATGATTTTCCATATTGTTACGACCCGGTTCCCGGATACCTACAAGACCTGAGATCGGCTCACCTCGACTAATCCCAAGACCTAGTTGTCCAACAAGAAATAACCAAAAGCAGGAAAGTAAACCACATTCACATATGCAATATAACTAAGTAGAAGAAACGTACAAAGCAGTAAAAGAAATAGAACAACTGTCTTAGTACATACCATCACAACAACAATAACAACGAAAAGTGGAAAGTAAACAGTAGTAGCAGAACGGTAACTAAAAGTCCATTACTTACTATGACAGTAGAGAAAAAGAAAAGGGAGTGCTGAAGAAAACTACAGTTGGACTCGACTGGGCCCAGCACCCTTCACAGTTGGAAACTCGGGCTGCTCAACTCCTGGTCCTGAATAGTGTTAAGAAAAGACAGAGTTAGCGAACGCTGAGTAGAGTGGTATCTATATTATCCAAGTACAGAAAAGTAAAAACAACAGGTTTAATTCTCATTCCATTTATCTATTTTATATGTTCCAGTGTTACCCATTTCTCAAAGTATCCAGATATTTCTTGATCTTGCATGTTCCTCGTGGGAACGATCTTGATTTCAGTCTTTTTCATAGAGTAGAAGGTACATGTGGTGCTCTCCTAGCCGGGAGAGTCCCCCGTGGTAGTCCTACACCCAGTCAACCACCCCGAGGTCACTGTTAAGACGTAGCGGTGACTACGGCACGCGTGATAAGCGCACGGGTAGCTACCCCCCACTAACACGCGGTCAGTCGTTTCCGCTAGCGGGTATGCCCAAAGTACAGCACGGAACAGTATAGGGCCTTGACCTCTCATAATAGGGGTCTGACCCCTCAGAACCAAATAGGGGTCTCGCCCCTCCACAGTCCGCGCACCCACGTCTGACTACCCTAGCTTGCCCAGAGGGCCTAACAAGTCGGTGTAGGGTGGCTAGTTGAACCCCGGGTCTCGTGGGGTGGCTAGCTCCCTCCCTACACTAGTAGCTCACCTTGGTACCACGTACGCGAGGGCCAACAGGAGTCGGTGTAGAGTGGCCAATCCTAACCTTGGGTCTTAACCCAAGGGAGGCTAGCTCTGCTCTACACAAAAGGGGATAGTTGCTCTCCATGGTACCATGTACTCAAGGGCCATTACACTTCCCGCCTACATTCCAGATTTCCGTCTATCCATAGGAGTTCTACTCCTAATTCCCTGTAGGGTTCATGCTCGTGTTCACCTCATTTATCCTGATCCAGATCTCATCTTTCATAATTCATTTCTCATTCGTATACAGGCAGCTCGTGTTTCCATAATTCAATTCTCAATACATGCAACTGGTGATTTCACAGGTAATTATTTATTAAATACAGGCAGCTCATATTCTAATAGGAAACTCATAATTATAATGCAAGCATTTACTAGCAATTTGTCTTAATCACGCATGCATGTAAACCATATAGTACAAACAGGCCTATTCATTTATCTACCCTAGGGTTCATGCCACATCTTAGGGTTCCATTCAGCTACTTCCACAAGCACATTCTTATTCAAATATTATTAACAAAATTAAACCACTCTACCAGGAAATTTGAGTGTAATGGGGGCTTGAACCGCAGACCCAGACGTCTCTACGAGCCCTAAACGCACAACAGGCTGAAATCCTATACCAGGGAATACATCACAAAAGGAGTTTAGAATAGTGTAAAATGGACTCTAGTACGTAGTGGAACTCGAGAGGAAAGTACAGGTATTTTGTTCGTGTAAAATAGACCCCGATTAGACCTTAAACAAGTCAAAAACATGCCTACTGTTCAAAATCAGACATCTGGGAATAATCCCAGACGTCTTAAAAGGCATCAGATCTTACCTTATGTTCCTGCAGTATCCTTAGACGTCCAGACCTTCTCTACGATCGTCTTAAGGCAGTTTTAGACGTCGGACAATGCCTCCAGTCGTCTGGACGTACCTTCGGATGTCTGGTGATGTACTCAGACGTCCAAAAATGAGTGGAAAAGAGTTCTGCGTGTCTTCCCAAGGGCCTTTACCTGCGTACGAAACCACAGGTCCAAATCAGGCCCGAGCATCTTCTGCGGTGAGGCCTGCATGGCCGTAACTACGGAAAAGAACGTACCTTGCGATATAAGTGCTTTCAGACATCTAGTCTTAGACCCGGATGTCCAGCTGCCACCACGGTCGTTCGATCGACTCTCCAGAATCCCAGTATCAGAAACTCCCCACAGCTCGCTCCGCTCGCTCTCCTCGCACTGTAGTAGCTCCAGCCGCTGCAGAGGGTGGGGAGGTTGCCTCCCCGAGCCCACTCCTCCTCTCATACGTGCCCGCTGTTGGTCGTGCGAGCTCCGCCGAGCCTCCACCGAAGCTCCATCGACCTTAGGCCTCCTCCTCCTCCTGCGCTCTCCTCCTTCCTCCCTCTCGCTCTCCCTCACTCGCCCCCTCTCGCTGCTCCCGCACAAGCACTGAAGGTGGTGGTGGCTGTGGTGTGTGGAGTGGAGAGGAGATAGGAGGGGTGTTTATATAAGAGGATGAGGGGTTTAGGGTTCAAGGGAGGTGAGGAAGAAAGAAAGGGAGGAACGGTTCTGCACGTCACCCGCTCACAGAGCGCAGTGCACAGTATAAAAATTTCACTTTCAGACATCCGGGAACTGGTCCAAACGTCTGGACAGACATCTGACTGAGACTCCAGACATCTCAAAAGGCTAAAAAGTAGCAGGTCCTTACATCATAACAAACTTAATGGAAGTTTCATCCCCGAAACTTGAGCTAGCTAGGGTGTGGAAAAAGGAACATAAAATGCATAATAAACTTAAAGAGGACCGAAGTAGGTCTGAAAAGTCGTACCCTTAAAATGCTCCGAGTACCACTCTCGCATCGCCGCCTCAGGCTCCTAGGTAGCCTCTTCGTACCGTTGGCTTCTCCATAAGATCTTCATCAGTGGTACCTATTTCCGTCTCAGACTCCAGACGACTCTGTCTAGTATCTGCATTGGTCTCTCGGGGTAGGTCAGGTCGTCACCCACCTCGACGTAACTCAAGGGTGTAGTACACCTCCATCCGTATAGAGCCTCGTAAGGTGCCATGCCGATGCTCAAGTGGTAACTTATTATATGCAAACTCTACCAGGGCTAAATGCTCCTCCCAGGTGCCTCTCTAGTCTAGTACACAGGCACGTAGAAGGTCCTCAAGTGTCTGTATGGTGCGCTCTGAGTGTCCATCCATCTGGGGATGATAAGCAATACTAAATCTCAAACATGTCCCAAAGCCTATTGAAACTCAGCCCAGAATTGAGAAGTAAAATGGGTATCCATGTCGGATATAATCCCACGTGGAACTCCATGTAGGTGTACCACATCGCGAATGTACCTCTCTGCCAACTGTGTTGGTTCCAAGGTGACTCGGATCGACAAAAAATGCGCCATCTTCGTCAACCTGTCTACTATCACCCAGACTGCGTTGTGTCCTCGCTGGGTAATAGGTAGACCCACCATTAAGTCCATGGTGATGCTCTCCCACTTCCACTCTGGCACAGGAAGTGGCTGCAACGGCCCTACAGGCCTTTGATGCTCGGCCTTCACCTGCTGGCACACCAAACATTGCTACACAAACTCACCAACATCCTGCTTCATCCCTCTCCACCAAAAGTCGCATCTCAGATCATGATACATCTTTGTGTTCCTGGGATGTTTGGTGAACCTAGACCTGTGCGCTTCAACCAGGAGCTCTCTCAATAACTCCTCGTTCCTAGGAATGCATAAGCGTCCCCTCATGCGCAGTATCTCGTCTGTAAAGGAAAAGTCTCCTGGGTCTCCTGTCAACACCCTGTCCCACAGTGTCTGTAGGTACGGATCTATCATCTGCCCTACAATGATGCAGTCTATCAGCTCTGGTCTCGTCTACCGCATCACTGTCACTATCCCACAGTACCCCCATGACTCCCGGGGTCGCCAACTGCCCAACTCCTCCATGAGTCTCCAACTCTGTGCCTGTAGACTGGCCAAGTGGGTGGGCGCCTTTCAGCTCAAGGCATCAGCCACCACATTGGCCTTCCCTGGATGGTAGGAGATGCTGCAGTCGTAGTCCTTCAGGAGTTCTAACCAACGTCTCTATCTCATGTTGAGCTCCTTCTGGTCAAATAAGTATCTAAGGCTCTTATGACCTGTGAAAATCTCGAAAGTCTCACCGTAAAGGTAGTGCCTCCATGTCTTCAGCGCGAAGACAACAATTGCCAACTCTAAGTCATGGATAGGGTAGCTATGCTCATGGGGCTTTAGTTGTTGTGAAGCGTAAGCGACAACGTGACCCTGCTGCGTGAGCACACCCCCTAACCCCTGCAATGAAGCGTCTGTGTAAACCACAAAATTGCCACTGTTGTCTGGGATGGTAAGCACAGGAGCTGAAGTTAGTCTCTCCTTCAACTCCCGAAAACATGCCTCGCACTCCTCTGTCCAGGCAAAGGGCATGTCCTTCCAAGTCAGCTGGGTCATAGGACGCGCAATCTGAGAGAATCCTCTGATAAACCGTCGATAGTAACTTGCCAGTCCCAAAAAGTTGCATATCTCTATCACTGTACGTGGCCTCTCCCACCTGAGTACGGCCTCAACCTTGGCTGAATCCATAGCCAAACCATCCCCTGAGATCACTTGGCCCAAGAAAGTCACCTGCCTCTACCAAAAACTCGCACTTGCTTTACTTGGCATACAGCCTGCATCACCTCAAAGTGTCCAGGATCATCCATAAATGTTGTCCATGTTGCGCCTGATCCCACGAGTAAACGAGTACGTCGTCAATGAACACCACCACAAACTAGTCCAAGTACGGTCTGAAAACCCGGTTCATCAAATCCATAAAAGCAGTGGGGGCATTGGTCAACCCAAACGGCATGACCATGAACTCGTAGTGCTCGTACCAGGTACGGAAAGTTGTCTTGGAGACGTCGGTCTCCCTGATCCTCAACTGGTGGTAGCCTGACCTCAGATCTATCTTGGAGAACACTGTGGCATCTCGCAACTGGTGGAAGTGGTTGTCAATCCTTGGTAGCGGATACTTGTTCTTGATGGTGACCCTATTCACCTATCGGTAGTCGACACAAAGTCGCAGGGTACCATCCTTCTTCTTCATAAACAGCACAGGGGCTCCCCACAGGGATGCACTGGGCCTCACAAAGCCCTTCTCCAACAGGTCCTGCAGTTGTGACTTGAGCTCTCACAGCTCAAGCGATGCCATCCGGTAGGGTGCAGTAGAAATGGGGCTGGTCCTCGGTACCAGTGAGATCTCAAACTCGATCTTACGCTCAGGCGGTAGTCTTGGCAGCTCCTCTGGAAATGTGTTAGGGTACTCGCAAACTACCGGAATACTCTGGAAGTCAGCCACGGGGCTAGGCTCTGCCACTACACAAGCGAAAAAGCCCTCACACCCCTAGCTCAAAAGCGTCGCTGCCCGAAGAGTGGAGATGCATCTGAAACCTCCGTCCACTGGCTATCTGTGAAAGTCAAAGGGAGGCAACTCTGGTATGGAGAAGACGATCTTCCTCCCAAAACAGTCCATCAGGGTGTGATAGGCAGACAGCCAGTCCATCCCTAGGATCATGCCAAAATCCTCCATCTGTATCACAATCAGGTCAGCGGGGAGGCTGTGTCCCCCTATACTGACCTCGCAGTCCATGTAGACCTCCTCAGCTACAAACAACTGGCCAACTGGACCTCTAATCACAAATGGGTCCTCTAACAATACACTGCCCTGCCTCAAATAGACGGCAAAACTCGTAGCAACAAAAGAGTGCATGGCGCCAGAATAAAAAAGTACGTACACTAATCTGCCAGAAATAGTAACCATACCTGCCACCACTGAACCCGAAGCCCTAGCGTCTCTGTGTGTTAGGGCATTGATACGCCCCTCAGTCCTCAGTGTAGACGAAGCAGGAACACTCTGGGTCGTGCGAGCAGCCGCTGGCCGGTACCCTCCTCGTGACTGCTGCCCTTCCCCATGCACCTGGGGACCATGACCAATAGCTCGGCCTCCAGTGCTCGGTGTGGGGAGCATCTGCTGTGCTCTGGCCCTAGATGCACAGTCCCTCCTGGTGTGGCCCGGCTGGTCACACTGGTAGCAGAGGGGGACACGACCTCCTCCCTTAGTAGGTCCCTGCTGGTGGCTGGGTGGGGGTCTGGTGCTGGCAACTGGCCCCTATCTGGGGCCCCCAAAGTTCACTGATAGCCCCACAAATGAGACGACTCTCTTGCGGGTGCCATGTGCCTCCTCTCTCGACAGCCTTGAGAGTACTCTGGCTAATAGGGCCTTTTCCATCCGCTGTTAGTGTCTCACATGATCGGGTTGGTCTCGTCGTAGGTTATGGCTGCCTCAACCACTCGTGAGAAGGTGGGCAGCTTTAGGGGTTTGACATACCCTTGAATAGCAGATTGGAGCCCCTCGAAAACCTCCATAATGCTCCTCCTCTGCAGACACGGCTGTCGAGGCAAAGCGTGACAGCTCCAGAAAATGCGTGTGATACACGCTAATAGTCATCGTCCCCTGGCAGAGAGTGTGGAATTCTCGCCTCCTCTGGTTTTGCCAGGTTTGCGGAAAGTACTGCTCACAGAAGAGAGTCACGAATTGGTCCCACGTCGGCTCTTTCCCTTCCTGGCCTCTGACTGACCTCCACCACTTGTGTGCCGCGCTCTCTAGCTGGTACATGACAAAGGCCACACGGCACTCCACGGGAGGGCGAAGGGTGTCAAACACCTTCTCTATCTACTCCAGCCAGTCCTCTACCTCAGATGGGTCCTCATCCCCCTTGAAGGAAGGGGGCTTCAGCTTCCGGAACTGTCCGAAAAGCTCGTGGTGCAGCTGCAGTGGAGGAACAGGCACTTCTCCAGGCAAGGAGGGCTCATGCTCGAAAGTGTCAGAGTGCGGTGGGCGCTGTGGAGGACCACCCCCTCCCCCACCTACTCGTCCGGCGCTGCGGTGGTCTCTCTGTCCCACCAAGGACTCCCCCTCCACGTCCTCAGGGAGAGGTGCCCGTGGAGGCTGGTGGAGCTCCTCTTGCATGATTTCTCTGATCAGTTGGGCAAGATCCTAGGCCTGAACGCTTGGGAGAAGCGGTGGGTCAACTGGTACCTCAAGCTTGACACGTCTGCCCCTCCGACCTCATCCACAGCCCGCCTCGAGAACTCTCCGACGACGCATCTCCTGCAAGGAGACGCGAAAGATAGAATAAGAGAGTCAACGACACCGAATTATTTTGAGAAAAGACTCAAAACGAATATCAAGGCAATACATTGTGGTGGCTATCCTAATTATATGCACGTGAATGGTTATTCTCAAGCGAATTGGTTCATTTCTCAGGACGACCTTGCTCTAATACCATCTGTTATGACCCAGTTCCTGGATCCCTACAGAACCCGAGATCAGCTCGCCTTGACTAATCCCAAGACCTAGTCGTAGAACAAGAAATAACCAAAAGTAGGAAAGTAAACCACATTCACATATGCAATATAACTAAGCAGAAGAAACGTACAAAGAAATAAAGGAAATAGAATAGCTGTCTCAGTACAGACCACCACAGCAACAATAACAATGGAAAGCGGAAAGTAAACAGTAGTAGTAGAACAGTAACTAAAAGTCCATTACTTACTACAACAGTAGAGAAAAAGAAAAGGAAGTACTGAAGAAAACTACGACTGGACTCGACTGGGCCTAGCACCCTCCGCAGCCGGAAACTCGGGCTGCTCAACTCCTGGTCCTGAACAGTGTTAAGAAAAGACAGAGTTAGCAAATGCTGAGTAGAGTGGTATCTATATTATCTAGGTACAGAAAAGTAAAAACAACAGGTTTAATTCTCATTTCCATTTATCTGTTTTATATGTTCCAGTGTTACCCATTTGTCAAAGTATCCAGATATTTCTTGATCTTGCATTTTCCTCGTGGGAACGATCTTGATTTCAGTCTTTTTCATAGAGTAGAAGGTACACGTGGTGCTCTCCTAGCCGGGAGAGTCCCCCGTGGTAGTCCTACACCCAGTCAACCACCCCGAGGTCACTGTCAAGACGTAGCGGTGACTACGGCACGCGTGATAAGCGCACGGGTAGCTACCCCCCACTAACACGCGGTCAGTCGTTTCCGCTAGCGGGTATGCCCAAAGTATAGCACGGAACAGTATAGGGCCTTGACCTCTCATAATAGGGGTCTGACCCCTCAGAACCAAATAGGGGTCTCGCCCCTCCACAGTCCGCGCACCCACGTCTGACTACCCTAGCTTGGGAGTAGAGTAAAAGGTACACGTGGTGCTCTCCTGGTCGGGAGAGTCCCCCGTGGTAGTCTTACACCCAGTCAACCACCCCGAGGTCACTGTCAAAATGTAGTAGTGACTATGACACGCGTGATAAGCGCACGGGTAGCTAACCCCCACTGACACGCGGTCAGTCATTTCTACTAGCAGGTACGCCCAAAGTACAGCACGGAACAGTATAAGGCCTTGCCCTCTCATAATAGGGGTCTCACCCCTCAGAACCAAAAAGGGGTCTCGCCCCTCCACAGTTTGAGCACCCTCGTCTGACTACCCCGGTTTGCCCAGAGGGCCTAACAAGTCGGTGTAGGGTGGCTAGCTGAACCCTGGGCCCCGTGGGGTGGCTAGCTCCCTCCCTACACTAGTAGCTCGCCTCAATACCACGTACGCGAAGGCCAACAGGAGTCGGTGTAGAGTGGCCAATCCGAACCCCAGGTCTCAACCCAAGGGAGGCTAGCTCTACTCTACACAAAAGGGGATAGTTGCTCTTCATGGTACCAAGTACTCAAGGGCCAGCACACCTCCCGTCTACATTCTAGATTTTCGTCTATCCACAGATTTTCTAGTCCTAATTCCCTGTAGGGTTCATGCTCTTGTTCACCTCATTTATCCCGATCCAGATCTCATCTTTCATAATTCATTTCTCATCCGTATACAGGTAGCTCGTGTTTCCATAATTCAATTCTCAATACATGTAACTGGTGATTTCACAGGTAATTGTTCATTAAATACAGGCAGCTCATATTATGACAGGCAACTCATAATTATAATACAGGCATTTACTAGCAATTTGTATTAATCACGCATGTATGTAAACCATATAGTACAAACAGGTTCATTGTTTTATTTACCCTAGGGTTCATGCCACATCCTAGGATTCCAGACGTCTTTGAGAGCCCCAAACGCGCAGTAGGCTGAAATCCTATACCAGGGAATACATCACAAAAGGATAGTTCAGAACAGTGTAAAACAAACTCTAGTACGTAGAGGAACTCAAAAGGAAAGTATAGGTATTTCGTTTGGGTTAAACGGACCCCAATCGGACCCTAAACAAGTCAAAAATGTGCCTACTATTCAAAATCAGATGTTTGGGAATAATCCCAGATGTCTTAAAAGGCGTCAGATGTTACCTTATGTTCTTGCGGTATCCTCAGATGTCTAGACCTTCTCTGCGATAATCTGAAGGCAGTTCTAGACATCGAACAATGCCTCTGGTCGTCTGGACGTACCTTCGGACGTCTGGTGATGTACTCAGATGTCCAAAAATGCGTGTAAAAGAATTTTGCGTGCCTTCCGAAGGGCCTTTACCTGCGTACGAAACCGTAGGTCCAAATCAGGCTTGACCAGCTTCTGCGGTAAGGCCTGCATGGCCGTAACTGCGGAAAAGGATGTACCTTGTGATATAAGTGCTATCAAACATCTGGTTTCAGACCCGGACGTCCAGCTGCCGCCATGGTCGTCTGGTCGACTCTCCAGACATTTGATATTAGAAAAATCCCAGTATCAGAAACTCCCCACCGCTCGCTTCGTTAGCTCGGCTCATGCCGTAGCAGCTCCGGCTGCTGCAGAGGGTCAAGAGGTCGCCTCCCTGAGCCCACTCCTCTCATACGTGCCCGCTGTTGGCCGTGCGAGCTCCGTCGAGCCTCCACCGAAGCTCCACCGACCTTAGGCCTCCTCCTCCTCCCGCGCTCTCCTCCTTCCTCCCTCTCGCTCTCCCTCGCTCGCCCCCTCTCGCTGCTCCCGCACAAGCACTGAAGGTGGTGGCGGCTGTGGTGTGTGGAGTGGAGAGGAGATAGGAGGGGGATTTATATAAGAGGGTGAGGGGTTTAGGGTTTGGGGGAGGTGAGGAAGAGAGAGAGGAAGGAACGGTTCTGCCCGCCACCCGCGCGCAAAGTGTAGTGCGCAGTACAAAAATTTCACTTTCAGACGTCTGGGAATGGGTCCAGATGTCTGGATAGACATCTGACTGAGACTCCAGATGTCTTAAAAGGCTAAAAAGTAACGGGTCCTTGCACATATCGAGGTTGGACCGATACCTCTAGGCAACCAGAGCCTGAGATTGACTATCCTCCCCAGTCTGATAGTAGTAGCCTCTCCTCTTTTATGATAGAAATGCAAATACAACAAAAGGAAATGATGGAATCTATGGGAGAGATGTTGATGAATAGTCAACAATTGAACAAAGAAATTAGACAGCTTAGCTACGCTCTTCCTAGTAATTCTGATCCCTACCCATACGACCGTGATCATGAAAATAATTCTGAAGAAACCAATGACAATAGGGATCCCGTTTTACGTAGCTATCACTTGGACTCTCCCAATGAGACACAGCCACTAGAGGAGAACGATCCTAGTAATTATCCACCCAAGCTATATTGGAGTCAAAAGAAAGGGAAGATGGTACCTCTTGAGGACCTTGACCCCAATGACAGTATTTTCCTTACCCCTGATAACCTGGGTCAATGTTGTATTGTTCATATCACTTCCCCTATTAGTGGAACCCCGTTCTACCCTTAGTGAGCTTAATCCTGACCCTCCACTTAAGGAATCAACACCTACCATTTTGTATTATGAGGATTTAAATGCACCCAATGAAGGTGATCCTAAGGGAATGGAGGATGAATTAGATCAATTTTGGTCTCAAGGATATAAAGAGTCTATTTTAGAGGATGAGGACGACCCAATGGAGGAACCCAGACTGAAAATCTGGAGTGAATCACAGGGGGATTATTTGTTATTCGAGGACTTACCCTCAAAGGATATAAATAATATGGTGAAATCTGGATTCCTCCCTTCTTTTGAGAGTCATCCTCCACAAAACCAAGAGTTGATATTGGAGGACAAACACAATAGTGAGAAGACTAGGGGAGACTTTCGGGGAGAAAACACGTCAATTGAGGATTTATGCCCGAGAAGAACAAAGAATTGAGTGATATAGGCTTACT
Source organism: Thalassia testudinum (assembly GCA_037157565.1). NCBI lineage: Eukaryota > Viridiplantae > Streptophyta > Magnoliopsida > Alismatales > Hydrocharitaceae > Thalassia > Thalassia testudinum. The sequence goes on from JAZHRO010000036.1 coordinate 145,440,180, forward strand.
CCAAAACATTAAGATGGATCCTCCTTCAGAAATAATTGAGGATATTGATTCAACTCCTCTCTTTACTAGTGAATCACATATACACCCCGACAAAAACTCAAGTAAACCAAAAGAATTAATGATAATGATTCTATTGCTTCGACCCTGCCATCAAAGGAATTTAATTTGGAGTCCACCATTGATTCACATATACTGGAAGGTGAAAATATGACTCCGATCATTAATGATAGGCAGGGTGACATGAATTTTTCTGCAATAATTGTTAAGGAGAATATATAATATGAATCGTTGTTGGAATTGGACTCGACACAGACTAAGACCTCCTTGTACTTAACCGTTACCGGCCAACACCACAAACAACCCTTCCACTCCCTAACCGATCCTTGGCTCAGGTCTCTGCTCACTTACATTCTTTCTGGGGAGCATATTAGGCCAGTACATCCTCAAGAAGAATGGTGAGTGTGGATTGATACTTGTACTTTTAGTCTCGCCATTCAAGGGTTTGAAATAATTATGTTTATATCTTTTAAAACCCTTCCTGCTTTGGAGGACCCTTGTTATCCTCCACTTATTCTATTTCGGGAGGTCCCTTTTCATGTTCCTTTTATTATTCCTAGACCTCCCCAAGTAGCCAACGAGGTTCCTTGCTTTCATGTCTTCTGGCAAGCATTTGGAATAACGTTGCATCATCAGCTCGCCAACATCCTTGGCTACATGTTTTCTAGACCCGCGCTGTTACACATTTTTAGGGCTTAGTTCTTTCTATCCAGAACTAGACTTACAGGTTCCCTATAAGTCTAGCTGCTAACAGAAAATGCAGCGCTTGTTGGGAGGCAACCCAGTGTTTAGAATAACACCATCATTAGGTGATTTCCTTCCTTTCTCCCCTTGTTTTAATTTTACAATGAGAACATTGTAGGATTTAGGCATGGGGGGGTGCATTTTGCATTTTAGGAAGTTTTCATGAATTTAGGTTAGGTGCATTAGGATATTTAAAAAAAAAATCCTTTTCTTGAGCTAAATTAGTTAGTCCCTAGTAAAACATCTTTATCATGGAGGTGTCATTGAAGATTTTCTTCTTAAATTGTTTCTTAAGTCTAGAATCCAGTACATTTACTTCACTTGCACGTAGATTGGGTAATGGATCTTTGAAGAGAACCAATAAGCATTTTTAGTCTACTAAACCCTTGGACAGTTAATAGGGAGTCAGGCATACTATCTTCTATTAGATCCACCTCATATTTGTGAGAAGAAAGTAGAGAGATTGTTGGTGTGCTAAGTCTAGTGTAAGGACTCTTAAGTTTTGTACAGTTAGATAAGGATACCTCAGAGTTAGGTGATTGCATAGCAAAAATACACCAGTAATTATGCCATCTTGTGTTATTTCCTAGCACTGCCATTGAATCTTATGTAGCTATAGTTGCATTTGTAAATAAACACATGCATGCATTTATTGAGAGGGGAGGAGAATGCGAATAATTGGCCATCTAATTAACATCTTCATCAAGGGCTGCATTGCAAATTCACCATTTTCATTTTTTTATTTTGACTTTGAATTCTTCTCCCTCACACGGCTGCAGGGCATGGGGCATGCGCCTCTTCGCGCCACTCCACTACTAGCAGCATGGCGGGACATGCAATAATAGCAGCATGGTTGTGGCATGCCTTCTCCTTTAAAATGCCTTGCCCTCTCCCTTATGCAGGGGGCCGAATACCACACATACAGACACCTTCATCCACTGTCAGGCCAACCTCCTCCCCTCTCCCTCTCCATACGCAGTCTCTTCTCACTGAAGAGACACACTGCAGGCAGGAGAAAGCTCATAGTGGTCTGACAACCACCACTGTGAGTTCCACCACCGCCTAGCTCTTTTGTGAGTAGGTGGGCGTGGTGGTTTCACCCTCTTGATTCACTGCCATTCGCCATTGCCAGAGCTTCAAGGTCAGAAGTTCCAGTGGTGTGCATGCCGTCTTGCAGCAGCTGCCAGCCACCACACGCACACTAGCAGGCCTTCGCAACTCCTTCGCGCGTGCGCAGGCGCTTCCCAATGCGCCCGCGCACACAGAACCGGCCACTACCGGTCGCCCGCTCCACGTGGCACTGTAGCCACTGTTCACAGCTCTCAGCGCGACACTGTAGCCACCGGCTCGTTTCTCACTTAGCCGGTGGCACAGCGTTCTCTCTCCTCGCCCGCTACCCGCACCAGCCGATCGCCCGCATCAACGCCAGCGCCCGCACTCGCCTGTGCTCACTTGCCCGCGCCCGCTCCCGCCCGCAGCGCTGTGCACTGCGCTGCACTCCCTTACCTGCCCACGCACGAAACACAAGCGTAGGCACTCCCTCCAACGCCCGCGCACAGCCCTTGCGCACCTGCGCACTCGCCAGACGTCTTAACTGCGCCCTCTCTCACACTCACCTGCCAGCGTACACACCCACACTCATACACACACACACTCGTACACTCACACACTCACTTGTACACACCTACACATACATATATATATCCACTCACTTATATACCTAAATATATATATATATATACACATATATACATATTCATACCTATACAACTATATATAAATACATATACATATATATATATTTATACATATATACATATATATCTATATATATATACATATACATATACATATACATATACATATATTACTATATATATATATATAGTTATAAATAAATAAATATATATATATATTCATAAATATATATATACACAACTACATATATACCTATATAGTTATAACCCTATCTATATATGTATACATATATATATATATATATATATGTATATATATATATATTTACATACACATCACCTACCTGTATCCATACACCCGTGCACTAGTCACCCCACCGTGCATCATATCGCGGGAATGTCTGCACCAGTTGTTGATATTCCCTGGTACCCGCGCAAAGCAAGCCCCTCCTCACACACTCCCACACTCTACGCAGCACTTCGTCTTGTTGGTTGCGTCTTACTAGACGTGGACCAACTTGATACCGTGCTAAACTCCATTTCCATTTCCACCTTCACCCATATATATTATACATACATATATATATATATTGTATCTACTATATATCTAAACATATATTAAGCTAAGTATTCCTTTTCTTTGCCAGCAACCTGCCTTGTGTTTATTTATCTTTTGTTTCTTGCTATTAAAAAGATAAAAAAAAGAGTAAAAGAGAAAAGATAATTCTTGTCCTACAGGTACTCGGTCCTGTGAATAGCAGGACCAGTGTTTTTTGGAAATCCTAAGTTGGCTCAAAGCCAAGAACTTGATTTTGAGGGTGTGCCTTAAGGACAATATTATCAACAAAAAAATCTTAAATAGAAAAACCACAAAAACATAATAAACGCACGGAAGAGATACGTTTTAGGAAAGGCGTAGAAACGTCTTCACCTTTAATTCCCACCTCCCTGAGATCGACCCTAGGCCTAAAAGTGACTAAGATAAAATTAAGTAGGCCAGGTAAAAAAAAATTTGCGAAAGATGATTAGACTCGATTTAGGTTAACCACTATAATAACTTCAATGATAATTTCACCATATTAACACAACCTATTTGAGTTCTACCATGCATTTTTTCTGGCACCGTTGCTAGGGAGGTGCGCATTGAAGTAAGTTTCTACTCCATTCCTTTGATTCTCTTCTCATACCCTTCTCTTCATGGGTGTTTTTGTTTGCCGGTGTGCAGGTAAACCAGTTGCAAGGAGGCAAGTAGAGGAAGTTGGAGACGTGGGCAGATCCAAGGTAGGAGCTAGAGTGTGAAGTCGTCGGCCCTGCATTGGAGCTTCTCCCACGTTGCTAAATAAGTAGGTCTCTCTCTCTTAGCAACTTAGGTTAACTTTTCACCTAAAAAAAAAAACCCTAAAAATACTTCTTGGGAATTTCTTGGGGCAAGTGGATTAAAAATCACTTGCTTGATTGTTTTCTATCACCCCCACCGCCCTTGGATTTCCCGCCCAACTTCGCATAACGAAGATTCAAGAATCTTGATTCTTGAATCTTTCGTCGTGTGAAGTATTCTTTGAGGCAAGATTAAATAGATTGATTACCATCCCTCCTTGCCTCATTTATCCACAATTCGGGATCACATTTTTTTGGTGGGGAGACTTGGAATTGAGTTGATTCCAACCCCACCACGACCTTTCACGTGCCTAAGATTTGATCCCGAATATTTCAACCCCAACACTTTAATTTTCTCTACATTATCTAGTGGTTGAGCCTTGTGTGTGGAACAACATTTTGGTGATTGGGAGCACTTGAATTGAAGTGCTTTGGCTCCCTTTCACACTAACCTAAAATTGACTCATGCATCCACACATAGAAATTTCTACCTAGGGAAGCCCATTGCATTTTTAGCATGCATTAACCAACTCACATTGAAGAAGGGTTTGTTGGGCATAGAAGAACTTATATTTTCTCAAAATCCAGAGATTGGTTGAATTGGCAACTTAGCGAAATATTAAAATCCATACTACTTAAGGCTGAAATTCTAAAAACCATTCACCAACTAAAACTTCAATTCAGGGAGAATTCCCCATTGCATGCTTGGTTTACACACTTTCTAAAATCAACGCACTTGGGTGATAGCGAAAATACAAGGTTTGTTAATTAGGTAATTTAGTGTCGTTGCAACGCGTAAATCTGCTTTCACTTTTAAATTTATATCCTAGATAGTGGGGTATCTAGGGTCGTCCAAGGAGGCCCAATGTTTGCAAAATTGATTCTCTTCCTTACAAAATAGATCTCAACTTTCTTTTTGGTATTTTAAATATGTAAATTTTTTTTTGTTTTGAAAAGAAGAGGGCAAAATGCGAATTGTAACGAAAAGTACTAACACCAACAATTGCTTAACTAAAACTTAAAAGATAGAAATATCTTCTTCCTAAGCTCACTCTAGGCAAGTGGAGGCCTAGAGTAATTAGGAAGAAGAGGTGAAACAAGTGCTAGAACCAAAAGTAACAATTGCAATAAAAAGATAAAAGAAGGCAATTTAATTAACTAGGATTAGTGTTCTTTTCAAGGACAAGTAGATGAATGCTTATACTAGAACTAAACAAATTTAAAAGCAAATAAAGAAACAATAATCCTCTTGCAAAATTTGGTGAAGAAGGGAGTCTTCTTGCTCCAAGCCTAGCTGCTCCTTGGCTTGAAAAGAGGGCCTCCTTCTTCTCCTTCCTTGAGAGCTCCTCAAAGGTGGAAGCTACCACCTTCAATGCTCTCCTCTAAGGGGGGGGGCGTGCACCACCCTCAAGAGCTCCTCCAAGATGGCATGGACCACCTTCAAAATCTCCTCCAAAGATCTTCCTTGCCTGGCTTCTCCTTTGGCTAGCGTGACCCAAGAGAGAAGGGAAGAGGGAAGGCACCAAGGGGATAGAATATCCCCTTAATCTTCTTCTTCTTCTTCTCTCTTGGACGTGGGCTTCTAGGTGGAATATGAGAGTGAATTTGCTAGCCAAGGATGCTTTGAATGGTGGTGGGTAGTGGTCATTTTATAGGGTAGGATGGGGGGTTAAGGTGCCCCTTGAAATGGAGGCCTGGGATGGAAGGATGGAGGTGGTTGGTGATCCTATGGCCAAGGGTATTTGGCGCCAACCCAAAGGGTGTTAAAGGGGGTGGTTATGGTGGTGTTGGTGGCTTTTGGTGGTGGAGAGACACCACCATTTTGGCACCAACCTAGGGTCATCTAGAAGGGGGGTTAGGTGGATGGTGGAGATGGATTTAAGGAGAGGTGTATGGTGGAGATGAAGGGGGTTTTTAGAGGGAAAAGTGGCACCATCAAGGGGGTGGTTAGGGTGGTTTTGACACCACTTTTAGGTGTCTTTTGGAGGTGGTGGGTAGGCTAGGTTGGCACCAAGTAGGTGGAGCTAGTAGGTGGAGTTGTTAGGTAGGGTTTTTTGGGTGGTACAAGCCAAGGAAGTTGGAGCATAGCTAAGCTAAGCTAAGCTAGCTTAGCTAAAGGAGGAGTAGAGAAAGAGGTGTTGGAGCTAGAGTTTGGAGGGAGGAGTTGAGGATGAGAAGTCTGGAGCTGAAACTGGAGCTGGCTACTGCTGAAGAGCCTGGCATGGGGCTACTCTAGCTGGCTTAGCTTGCTAGTTCTTTGCTAGTTGCTAAGCCAAGCTAAAGTGAGCTAGCTTCTATCATAATGAGCTGAGGTGAGCTAGGTCTGGTGCTCCTGGGGAGGATCAAGCTGGTTGAGGCAGTTAAGGTAGCTTAGCTTAACTGAGTTGAGCTAAGCTGAATCCCCGGGAGCTGGACTTGAGCTTCCTCAGCTAAGATAAGTTCTTCATCTGGATGGAGTTGAGTGGAGCTGGATCTAGCTGGGTCTGAGCTGGGGTGAAATCCTGTCAACTCAGCTAAGCTAGCTAGAGCTCCCTATGGACTAGTGGGAGCTGAGATGAGCTAGACTCAGCTAAGTTGAGCTGGATCTGAGCTGACTTGAGCTAGGGTGAGCTAAGATGAACTCTCTTGAGCTTCCATTTAGCTGAGATTAGCTGAATGGAGCTGGGATGAGCTAACACTAGTTCAAGTGAGCTAGGTTCCAGCTGTGGTGAGCTGGATCAAGCTGAGTTCCAGCTAGTTTGAGCTTCTCCTTCACCATTTGCCTTCTTAAGTGCTAGGGTTTTAGGGATCTGCATATCTGTTCATCCCTAACACTCACAAAAACATATCAAAAAGATAATAAAAAAATGCAATGCATGCCTAACCTAATTTATGCCTAAATGTAGCCCAAAAACCCATTTGCGGAGTAAAATCCTAAGAGCTAGGTTTGTTTTAATGCATAAGAATGATGATAAACTGGCGTTTATCATTGGGCATTACCTGTATATAACACCCTTCACATTCCTGAAGCACTTGATCCTAAGCCTCTAATTAAAACTGGTAGCAACTTGACCCTTATAAAGGATTGGGGGTCTAACTACCTGCATGTAGAGCCTACGTGCTGGTGCGGGTTCCCGCGTGCTATCGGGTGTCTAAGACTGGGGCAAACGGCCTTTCAATCTGGCCTGGTGGTTCCGCGGTGCTCTCATTTGGTTCTGTAGGTTGCGATAGTAGGTAACTTAGATCTTTAGGTCTAGGGGCACATTGTAGAGGTTAGGAAATTGATTGCCTTGATTTGTCATCAAGTGTACCTTTACGGCATCATTTCTCTCATCCCCATTTCCCCTCTTATCTCCCCAATTCTTCTTGCGGTAGTTCATGTTTGGGAGGAGGTCACAAAACCCTGAATTGTTTGAACTGTCTGATAATTCTAGAAGGATAGAAACCAATTCGTCATCCTCCTCCACAAACATGGCTACACGCCTACCCCCAAATCTCGAGGAAGGAAACCGCCCCCCTCAAATCCCACTAGGTGGTGGAGCCATGGACCCCATAACCCGCCTCCAAGCCTAAATGGAAATGTATAATGAACAGATTGAAGCCATTAAGGAAACCTTGGAGGAAACGCAGAACCCTCCCGAACGGGAGGAGCCTTGGTCTCTTAGCTCTTATCAAAATCCTACTACTATAGAGACCATAGGAAAAATTCGGGTCCCCATGGGCGGGGACAATTTTGAATTGAAACCCAATATAATTGGCCTGATTAACTTTCACTTCCATGGTCTTGCAAGTGAAGATCCTTTTCTCCATTTGGACGACCTAACCCGATTGACTGAAACAGTTAAACCAAGAAACATCAGGTTATCAATTGTCCTCATGAAAATGTTCTCGTTTTCGTTGCAGGATAAAGTGTCGTAATGGTTATGCACCCTTGAAAGAACCATCCATTCTTGGGAAGAGTTGCGAACAGCATTTCTCAAGAAATTCTTCCCAATCGGGCGAACTAATGCGCTTCGCCGTGCTATAACTTCCTTCACGCAACAAAATGGCGAGCAGTTTCATGAGGCTTGGGAGAGGTATAATGACCTCCTTCGGAAGTGTCCACACCACGGTCTGCCTAAGTGGCATATAGCCCAGATTTTCTATTATGGGCTAAATGAGACTTTGAAGCAGATTGCAGATGCTTCCTGCGGAGGGAATTTCATGAATAAAGACGAGAATGGAACATTCGAATTATTTGAAAACATGAGCGAAAATTCAATGAACAATGCCTCCATTGTTGCCTTTAATCATACCAGCATGCCCCGTAATATTCACGAAGTTGACACGGGACCCTCCCATTCATCCACAGATCTTAATCTTATTGCACAAAAATTGGATGAAGTCTCCATGGTGCACAAGAAGCTGGATGAGCTTCTGGCCAATCCCGCCTGTTCTATGGCAAATACCTCCACCTCACCACATAGTCACAATCCTAATCTTTCCAATGCCAGGCTTATTCCCAAAACCCCGCAAGACCATCTGTAATGACTCGATTCCCGAGTCCCTACGAGACACGAGAACCGGACCGACTCGACTAATCCCAAGACCTGGTTGTCCAACGAGGAAGTAACCAAAAGAGCAGTAAAATAAACCACATTCAACATGAATATAACTAATAGTAAGAAAATACAGTAGTAAGGAAAGAAACCACTACAGTATGTACCACCACAACAGTAGAACAACATTCATAACATAATATGAACTGCAGGTAAAGAAAAGTACAGCGGTAACAAGAACTACTCACTACAGTGGAACCAAAAAGAGGTACAAGAGAACAGTGGTAACTCTACTGGACCCTACTCGGCCCAGCATCCTCTGCAGCCACTGACCCTGGCTGCTCAACACCTGGTCCTGACAGGTAACGAGTGTAACACGTCAGCAAAACGCTGAGTAGAGTGGCAGCTAAACTAAAGAAATAGTAAAGCGTACAGTAGCTGTTTTAATTTTCTTTCTTCCTTTATTTACGTCTTTCTATTGTTTCAAAATTTATCTATTTATCAGATCCTTCACTTGATCTCGAATGTTCCTCGTGGGAACGATCTTGATTGCAGTCTTTTCCAAATAGTAGAAGTAGCACGTGGTGCTCTCCTGGCCGGGAGAGTCCCCCGTGGTGATCCTACTCTCAGTCAACCACCCCAAGGTCACGGACAGTCGTAACGGTGACTACGGCACGCGTGATAAACGCACAAGTAGCTAACCCGCACTGGCACGCGGTCAGTCGTTTCCGTTAACGGGTGCGCCCCAAGCACAGCACGGAACCAGTACAGGGAAGAGCCCTCTCAGTAACAGGGGTCGAACCCCTCCACAGTAACCAAACAGGGGCCTTGCCCCTCCACAGTCCGCGCACCCTCGCCTGACTACCCTGGTTTGCCCAGTGGGCCTAACAAGTCGGTGTAGAAGGCTAGCAGAACCCTGGGGCCCGTGGGGTAGCTAGTACCTCCCTACACTAGTAGCTCTCCTCGGTACTACGCACACAAGGGCCAGCAAGTCGGTACAAAGTGGCCAGCCCTAACCTCGGGTCCCTGGGGCGGCTGGCTCCGCTCTACACTAAACAGGTACAGGTACTTCCCTTGGTACTACGTACCCAAGAGACAGCACACTACCACGTCTTTCTTTCACCAGGAGTTCCACTCCTAATTCCCCGTAGGGTTCCAGTTCTTTTAACTCAGCACATTCAGGTTTCACCTTTCCAGTTTCACGTTCATACATCCCATATTCTCAGACATGCTCATTTATTCATAACAGGCAGCTGTTAAACCAATTTACAGGTAGCTATTATTTCCTTTCCACATTTTCCAAGACTGCAGTAGTCATATATTCCACTAGTTCTTCCCATCCTAAGATTTATGCCATACCCTAGGATCTATCATACAATCTAGTTTTCGAGCCCTAGGATTCATGCAACACCTAGGATCTATCATTCAATCTATTTCTCATTCCTAGGATTCATGCAATGTCCTAGGTTCTATTTATGGTTCCATAATTTAACAGATTATACTAGTAAACTTAAAAGCCACTCTACCGGTTACGACAGGCGTAATGGGGGCGTGGTCAGGAATTCCGCGTACCTCCGCAACCCCCGAGACTGCAACGGAATGGGGTCCTATCACAAGGATCAAACACAAGGAGTTTCTCAAAATAGTATATAAATATTGTAAACGGGTAGAGGATTAAATTCGGAGAAGCACGCAACTCGAAACGTGGAAAACAAACTCCGAACGGGCCCTAAACGGGTCGAAAACGACGAAACAGTGCAAAATCAGACGTCTGGAACCTCTTCCAGACGTCTTAAAAAGTGGATCAGAGGTTACCTTTGCTCTGCGTGGTCTCTCAGACGTCCAAAAGCCTGCGGGGGCATCTGGCCTAGTTCCCAGACGTCCGATGGTCACCCCGGACGTCTGGAAGTCGCTCCCGTCGTCTGGCACTGCAGCCAGACATCTGATTCGCGTTGGATGCGAATCTCCGAACCTGCGTGTACCCATCCTCGTGCTCAGTATGGACGGTTGAAGGAGAGGAAGAAGGTACGAAAAATAACTTACTTACCAAACGTCTGGACAGTCCTCCAGACGTCTTCCCCGTCGTCTGGTTGGAAGCCCAGACGTCTGATTCTGGAAAAATTTCCAGAATCAGGGCGCGACTCGCCCCCCGCTCGCGACGCTCGACCGTGCCGCGTCTCGTCCGCCTGCTGCTCGAGCTGCAGCAGGCCTCCCGCGTCACTCCGCGCCCACTGCTTCCCCCGCCGGCCGGCCCTAGCAGCCCCGGCAAGCTCGCCCTCACGGCCGAGCACCTCCTCTTCCCGTGCAGCACCTCCTCCCGTACTCGCCGCGGATGCCACCGCCACTGCTCGCTCACTCGCGCTCGCACTCGCGCACCGGCTGGAAGGAGAAGAGGAAGGGGGCGGAGGTGAGAGTGAGGGCGAGGCTTTTTAAAGCTGTGCGGGGAGAGAAAGAGAGAGAGAGAGCGAGAGAGAGGGGCGCAGCCTGCGCCCGCAGGAGGGAGAGGGAAAAAGAGAGGGGGGTGCGTTCGCAGGTCTGCGCGCTCAGGCGCGCAGACGAAACCGCGTGTGTCAAAAAAAACCGAATCCCAGACGTCTGGAAGGGGTTCCAGACGTCTGATCCGACGTCTGGGCCACCTCCCAGACGTCTTAAAAGACGTCTGAAGCTGCGCGTTCGTAACAATATAACAAACTCAAAGGAAGTTTCGTCCCCGAAACTTGCGCTAACTAGGGTGTGGGAAAGACATCATAGTAACTATAACAAACTCAAAGAGGATCGAAGTCGGTCCGAAAAGACGTACCCGCGAAGAGCTCCGGGTACCGCTCCCGCATTGTCGCCTCAGGCTCCCAAGTAGCCTCCTCGTACCGCTGGCTCCTCCACAAAACCTTTACCAGGGGTACTTGCTTTCATCTCAAACTGCGGACGGCTCGGTCTAGAATCTGCACTGGCCTCTCGGGGTAGGTCAGGTCGTCGCCCACCTCGACGCTCTCATGACTCAGTACGTGACTGGGATCGGCTACGTACTTCCGAAGGTTAGACACGTGGAACACGTCGTGCACACTAGAAAGCTGGGGAGGGAGGGCAAGCCTGTAAGCAACGGGTCCAACCCGCTCCAGGACCTCGAAGGGCCCCACAAACCTCGGCGCGAGCTTCCCTCTCACTCCAAACTGCTGCAGGCCCTTCATGGGCAAAACATGGAGAAAGACGTGGTCCCCAACCTCAAACTGCACCTCTCTACGTCTCCGATCCGCGTAGCTCTTCTGTCTACTCTTGACAGTGCGGAGTTGCCTATGGATCTGCTCGACTACCTCCTGACTCTGCCGGATCAACCTGGGGCCAACCTCCCATTTGGTCCCCACCTAAACCCAACTCAAGGGTGTCGTACACCTCCGTCCATACAGAGCCTCGTAGGGAGCCATGCCGATGCTCGAGTGATAGCTATTGTTGTATGCAAACTCTACTAGGGGCAGGTGTTCCTCCCAAGAGCCCCTCCAGTCCAGTACACAGGCACGCAAAAGGTCCTCAAGTGTCTGTATCGTGCTCTCGGACTGTCCGTCTGTCTGGGGGTGGTAAGCTGTACTAAACCTCAACCGCATTCGTAGAGCCTGCTGAAACTCTGCCCAAAATTGGGACGTAAAGCGGGTATCCCGGTCGGATACGATCTCCTGCGGAACTCCGTGTAGTCGTACCACGTCGCGGATATACCTCTCTGCCAACTGTGCTGGTCCCAAAGTGACTCGGATTGGCAAGAATCGTGCTGTCTTCTTCAGTCTATTCACAATTACCCAGACTGCGTCGTGTCCTCGCTGGGTAACAGGTAAGCCCACCACCAAGTCCATGGTGATGCTCTCCCACTTCCACTCTGGCACTGGAAGCGGCTGTAGCGGCCCTGCAGGCCTCTGATGCTCGGCTTTCACCTGCTGGCACACTAAGCACTGCTGCACGAATTCACCCACATCCCGCTTCATCCCCCTCCACCAAAACTCGCGTCTCAAGTCGTGGTACATCTTCGTGTTTCTGGGATGTATGGTGAATCTGGAATCGTGTGCCTCAGTCAGGAGCTCTCTCAATAGCTCCTCGTCTCTGGGAATGCACAACCGTTCCCTCAGGCGCAGCACCTGGTCTGTGAAAGAGAAGTCCCCTGGGTCTCCTGACAGTACTCTGTCGCGCAAGGACTGCAAGTACGGATCGGCCATCTGTCCTGTGATGATGCGATCTATCACCTCTACCCTAGTCTGTCGTGTCACCGTCACTGCCCCACAGTGCCCCCGTAACTCCAGGGGTCGCCAACTGCCCACCTCCTCCAAAAGGCTCCAACTCTGTAACTGTAAACTGGCCAAGTGTGCGGGCGCCTTACGGCTCAAGGCGTCAGCCACCACATTGGCCTTTCCCGGGTGGTAGGAGATGCTGCAGTAGTAGTCCTTCAGGAGCTCCAACCAACGTCTCTGTCTCATGTTGAGCTCCTTCTGATCAAAAAGGTATCTGAGGCTCTTGTGATCTGTGAAAATTTCGAAGGTCTCATCGTACAAGTAGTGCCTCCAGGTCTTCAGCGCGAAGACAACAGCTGCCAACTCTAGGTCGTGGGTAGGGTAGGTATGCTCATGGGGCTTCAGTTTCCGCGAAGCGTAAGCGACAACTCGACCCCTCTGCATGAGCACACCTCCTAACCCCTGCAAGGAGGCGTCCGTGTACACAACGAACCCGCCACTACTGTCAGGGATGGTGAGCACGGGAGCCGAGGTCAACCTCTCCTTCAGCTCCTGAAAACACGCCTCACAGGCGTCTGTCCAAGTAAAGGGCACGTCCTTCCGGGTCAACTGTGTCATAGGACGCGCGATCTGTGAAAACCCTCTGATAAATCGTCTGTAGTAGCCTGCCATTCCCAGGAAACTGCGAATCTCAGTGACTGAACGCGATCTCTCCCACCTGAGTACTGCCTCAACCTTGGCTGGGTCCACCGCCAAGCCATCTCCAGAGATCACATGACCTAAGAAGGTCACCTCCCTCAACCAGAACTCGCACTTGCTGTATTTGGCGTACAGCCTACGTCGTCTCAGAGTGTCCAGAACCATCCGCAAGTGCTGTCCGTGCTGCGTCCGATCTCGAGAACAGATGAGTACATCATCAATGAATACCACCACGAACTGGTCCAAGTACAGTCTAAACACCCGGTTCATCAGATCCATGAAAGCAGCGGGGGCATTGGTCAGCCCAAACGGCATGACCAAAAACTCGTAGTGTCCGTACCGGGTGCGGAAAACTGTCTTGGAGATGTCGGTCTCCCTGATCCTCAACTGGTGGTATCCCGACCTCAAGTCGATCTTGGAGAACACCGTGGCACCCTGCAATTGGTCAAACAAGTCGTCGATCCTCGGCAGCGGATATCTGTTCTTGATGGTGACCCTATTCAGTTGTCGGTAGTCCACACAAAGGCGTAGGGTACCATCCTTCTTTTTCACAAACAGTACCGGGGCTCCCCAGGGAGACGCACTGGGCCTCACGAAACCCTTCTCCAAAAGGTCCTGCAACTGAGACTTAAGCTCTCTTAGCTCAAGCAGTGCCATCTTGTATGGTGCGGTGGAGATGGGGCTGGTCCCTGGTACTAGCGAGATCTCAAACTCGACCTCTCGCTCGGGTGGTAGTCCTGGTAACTCGTCTGGAAACACGTCGGGGTACTCTCTGACCACCGGGATGCTCTGGAAGTCTGCCACAGGGCTGGGCTCTGCCACCACACAAGCTAGGAAGCCCTCACACCCCTGGCTCAAAAGTCTCGCCGCCCGAAGTGCCGAGATGCACCTGAAACCTTCGTCCACTGGCTGTCCGTGAAACTCGAAAGAAGGCAACTTCAGAATGGAGAAGACGATCTTCCTCTCAAAACAGTCTACCAAGGCGTGGTAAGCGGACAGCAAGTCCATCCCCAGAATCACTCCAAAGTCCTCCATCTGTATCATAATCAGGTCAGCTGGCAAGCTATGTCCCCCGACGCTGACCTCGCAATCCGTGTACACCTCTTCAGCTACAAACAGCTGACCACTCGGACCTCTGATTACTAACGGATTTTCTAATAGCATATAATCCTGGCCCAAACTAACTGCGAAACTGGCTGCGACAAACGAGTGCATAGCACCGGAATCGAAAAGCGTGTAAACGAGTCTGTCGGAAACTGAAACCATACCTGCTACCACCGATCCCGAAGCTCTGGCGTCCCTGTGTGTCAGGGCGTTGATACCTCCCTCAGCTCTAGGTGCGGACAAAGCAGCCACACTCTGCGTCGGACGGGTAGGTGCTGGCCTGTACCCTCCTCGTGACTACTGTCCTCCTCCTCGCGCCTGGGAACCGCGGCCTCCTGCGCGCCCTCCAGTGCTCTACACGGGAAGTATCTGCTGACCTCCTGCCCTAGACGGGCAGTCCCTCCTGATGTGGCCCGGCTGGCCACACTGGTAACAGAGGGGAACCCGACTCCCGCCCTCAGTGGGTCCCTGCTGTCGGCTGGGCAGGGGTCCGGTGCTGGCGACTGGCCCCTGTCAAGGGCCCCAAAGGCCACTGATGGCCCTGCAAAACGTGACAGCTCTCCTGCGGACGCCACGTGTCTCCTTTGAGTTCTCCTAACATGCCTAGTGTGACGGCGGAAATCTCGTTCCACCACCAACTCCCCTGTCGTACGCTCGGAAGGGGGAGGAGGGGGTGACGATGTGGGTGGAAGCTAAAATTCTTCTCGAACCACCTCTCGAATTAGTTGGACGAGGTCCGGAGACGGTATGCTCAGGAGAAGAGGAGGGGTAGTATGTACTCCAAGCCTGACACATCTGTCCCTCGGGCCCCGACCTCGGCCGCGCCCGCGGCCCACCCTCCTAGTTCCACGACGAGGCATCTCCTACAATGGAGACACGAAACAAAACGAAACACATCAATACGGAACGATACCTAACGAAAACGTCTAAGAGTTCATGTCAAAAGGTATGTTGTGGTGGCTACTCTAGGTATAGACATGTGAATTGGTTATTTTCCAGTCAGTTGATTCACTTCTCGGGACGACCTTTACCTGATACCATCTTGTAACGACCTGATTCCCGAGTCCCTACGAGACACGAGAACCGGACAGACTCGACTAATCCCAAGACCTGGTCGTCCAACGAGGAAGTAACCGAAAGAGCAATAAAATAAACCACATCCAGCATGAATATAACTAATAGTAAGAAAATACAGTAGTAAGGAAAGAAACCACTACAGTATGTACCACCACAACAGTAGAATAACATTCATAACATAATATGAACTGCAGGTAAAGAAAAGTACAGCGGTAACAAGAACTACTCACTACAGTGGAACCAAAAAGAGGTACAAGAGAATAGTAGTAACTCTACTGGACCCTACTCGGCCCAGCGTCCTCTGCAGCTGCTAACCCTGGCTGCTCAACACCTGGTCCTGAAAGGTAACGAGTGTAACACGTCAGCAAAACGCTGAGTAGAGTGGCAACTAAACTAAAGAAACAGTAAAGTGTACAGTAGCTATTTTAATTTTCTTTCTTCCTTTATTTACGTCTTTCTATTGTTTCAAAATTTATCTATTTCTCAGATCCTTCACTTGATCTCGAACGTTCCTCGTGGGAACAATCTTGATTACAGTCCTTTCCAAAAAGTAGAAGTAGCACGTGGTGCTCTCCTGGCCCTGAGAGTCCCCCGTGGTGATCCTACTCTCAGTCAACCACCCCAAGGTCACGGACAGGCATAACGGTGACCACGGCACGCTTGATAAACGCACAGGTAGCTAACCCGCACTGGCACGCGGACAGTCGTTTCCTTTAACGGGTGCGCCCAAAGCACAGCACGGAACCAGTATAGGGCAGAGCCCTCTCGGCAATAGGGGTCGAACCCCTCCACAGTAACCAAACAGGGGCCTTGCCCCTCCACAGTCCGCGCACCCTCGCCTGACTACCCTGGTTTGCCCAGTGGGCCTAACAAGTTGGTGTAGGAGGCTAGCAGAACCCCAGGGCCTGTGGGGTAGCTAGTACCTCCCTACACTAGTAGCTCTCCTCGGTACTACGTACACGAGGGCCAGCAAGTCGGTACAAAGTGGCCAGTCCTAACCCCGGGTCCCTGGGGCGGCTGGCTCCACTCTGCACTAAACAGGTACAGGTACTTCCCTTGGTACTACGTACCCAAGAGACAGCACACTACCACGTCTTTCTTTCTCAGTTCCATTCCTTTCTCTTTCCGGGAGTTCCACTCCTAATTCCCCGTAGGGTTCCAGTTCTTTTAACTCAGCACATTCAGGTTTCACCTTTCCAGTTTCACGTTCATACATCCCATATTCTCAGACATGCTCATTTATTCATAACAGGCAGCTGTTAAACCAATTTACAGGTAGCTATTATTTCCTTTCCACATTTTCCAAGACTGCAGTAGTCATATATTCCACTAGTTCTTCCCATCCTAGGATTCATGCCATACCCTAGGATCTATCATACAATCTAGTTTTCGAGCCCTAGGATTCATGCAACACCTAGGATCTATCATTCAATCTATTTCTCATTCCTAGGATTCATGCAATGTCCTAGGTTCTATTTATGGTTCCATAATTTAACATATTATACTAGTAAACTTAAAAGCCACTCTACCGGTTAGGACAGGTGTACTGGGGGCGTGGTCGGGAATTCCGCATACCTCCGCAACCCCCGAGACTGCAACGGAACGGGATCCTATCATAAGGATCAAACACAATGAGTTTCTCAAAACAGTATATAACTACTATAGACGGGTAGAGGATTAAATTCGGAGAAGCATGCAACTCGAAACGTGGAAAACGGACTCCGAAGGGGCCCTAAACGGGTCGAAAACGACGAAACAGTGCAAAATCAGACGTCTGGAACCTCTTCCAGACGTCTTAAAATGTGGATCAGAGGTTACCTTTGCTCTGCGTGGTCTCTCAGACGTCCAGAAGCCTGCGGAGGCGTTTGGCCTAGTTCCCAGACGTCCGATGGTCACCCTGGATGTCTAGAAGTCGCTCCCGTCGTCTGGCACTGCAGCCAGACATCTGATTCGCATTGGATGCGAATCTCCAAACCTGCGCGTACCCATCCTCGTGCTCAGTACGGACGGTCGAAGGAAAGGAAGAAGGTATGAAAAATAACTTTCTTACCAGACATCTGGACAGTCCTCCAGACGTCTTTTTCGTCGTCTGGTTGGAAGCCCAGACGTCTGATTCTGGAAAAATTTCCAGAATCAGGGCGTGACTCGCCCTCCGCTCGCGACGCTCGGCCGTGCCGCGTCTCGTCCGCCTGCTGCTCGAGCTGCAGCAGGCCTCCAGCGTCACTTCGCACCCACTGCTCCCCCCGCCGGCCGGCCCTAGCAGCCCCGGCAAGCTCGCCCTAACGGTCGAGCGCCTCCTCTTCTTGCGCAGCACCTCCTCCCGCACTCGCCGCGGCTGCCACCGTTGCTGCTCGCTCACTCGCGCTCACACTCGCGCACCGACTGGAAGGAGAAGAGGAAGGGGGCGGAGGTGAGAGTGAGGGCGAGGCTTTTTAAAGCCGCGCGGGGAGAGAAAGAGAGGGAGAGCGAGAGAGAGGGGCGCAGCCTGCACCCGTAGGAGGGAGAGGGAAAAAGAGAGGGGGGTGCGTTGGGAGGTCTGCGCGCTCAGGCGCGCAGACGAAACCACACATGTCGAAAAAAATCGAATCCTAGACGTCTGGAAGGGGTTCTAGACGTCTGATTCGACGTCTGGGCCACCTCCCAGACATCTTAAAAGACATCTGAAGCCGCACGTTCGTAACACCATCCTTACCGAGCGTCGCGTCGAGCGATTCGGTAAGTCATCTGGATTCTACAAGCCAGTATTTCAACATGGAGGACCAAGCCTCCATGTGCTCGGATGCATACATACATGCGGACTCGTCCTCTGGCTTAGAAGATGCTTGCACCTTGGGGAACAACCCGTTCTATGCTACTTACAACCCAGGGTGGCGAAATCATCTTAACTTCACTTGGTCCAGCAACCCGCAATGCCAAAACCCCGCGGGTGGGCCAATGCGACCGTCCGCACCCGTCATCCCAAGGGCCCAGTCTAATCCTGTCGCAAATCTGCCATCGGGTCCTTGTATACCGAAAACAGAACACGCATCAAGTCCTCTTGATAAACTGATGCGAATGATGACGGAAATGTCTAAGTGCCATGAAGAGAACATGACCTCTCTTCAGCACCAATTGGCACAGTAGAATGCTGAGATCAGTCAACTACGCATGGTGACTCGATCTCAGGGCACTCTTCCAGCCCAACCTGTTCCCAACCCGCGAAATTTTGTACCCCGTGGTCCTCAACCACAGGTATGACCTTCCCAGAGGCAGGTTCATCAGATTCTGCAGGCTCCGAGCATTCCACCGGGATTTCAGGCTAATCCTGCAGCAACTACACCTCACCCTTATGTCCCTATTGCAAACCCCCCTCTACCTTATGATCCCAGTGGACCCGCAACGTCCAATGCAATTACTACGAGGAGCGGTAAGCAAACTGTCGATCTGCCTCGACCTGATCCTAGCCCATCCTTTTCATCGCCCTCTCATTCGGGATGCGCACCGCATTCTCGTGAGGACGATACACCTAAACTACTGCCAGAATCAGTCCCATTCCCTGAGGCTCTACTGAGGGAGCCAAAAGGCAAGAAAAAGGATACACAAGCCTTTGATAACCTGCGTAATTTATTCAGGGATGTTGAAATCAAGGTACCCCTGTTAGAGGCTATCGACCACATACCTGCTGTTGCCCGATTTCTCAAAGACTACACTACACCCAGGCAACAGTCAAAGAAAACAAAGAATCTGGTGGTTCTCTCGCCTCATGCGAGTTGTGCTATACTGTCAAATCTACCACCGAAGTAGAAAGATCTGGACACACCACTTATTTCTTGTAGCATCCAAGGCTGCAATTTCAACCGTGCTCTACTTGATATAGGATCTTCCATCAATCCTTTACCAACCATCATGCTCGAGAAATTTTCCTTAGGAAATCTGAAACCCACCCCTGTCACATTACAGTTGGCAGATCGTTATGTCAAAATACCGAAGGGTGTGGTGGAAGACGTGGTGATTAGGGTCAATAGTTTCTATTTTCCTGTTGACTTTCTTATTTAAGATATGGAAGTTCCTAGCTCACTTTCTAATTGTCCGATCATCCTTGGTCGACCTTTCTTGGCCACAGCCCGCACCCATATCGACTGTGAGTCGGGTTGCATTGAAATTGCCATTGGCTCTGAGAAACTCCAGCTAAACATCTTAAAGGCAGCCAAGAACTTTGATTGCGATTGCATCAAGGATGACACGTCTGACAAGGACATGGCTGTCAATGCATGTATCAGACTAATAGGGACCTATTCTAACTGCTGTGGACTGCCTTTGAACACAGACCATTGCCTGACCGACACATATTGTGACATTTCCCCATCCCTCCCTTTACCCGTACCTTCTCCTGACCAGACTTCTGACGAGGTTTTCTCCACTTCCCATACCTCGTGGTCTAAGTCATATTCGGGCTACTCACCGCCGGTCCACACTCTTGAAGATCGGATTGCCCTTTCTTTCCTGCCAAATCAGCTGGAATTGCAACTCCACACTGGGACCTTGAGCCCACATACTACTCACCGGGGCTATCCCTTTTTGGATCCATCAATCCAAGATGCCCCTCTTCTTGGCCAATATGAGGGCCAACTTCTTCCTCCTACTTTGTTTTCTTCTGATCCTCTTGGGACACTCTCGTCCCAAGAAATGCCAAATCTTTCACCATCCTCTCTCGAGCTGAAAGAGCTGCCTGATACACTTAAATATGTTTTCTTAGGACCGAATGAAACGCTCCCCGTAATCATTAGTTCAAAATTGACCAAGGAGAAAGAGTGCAAACTAACAAAGGTCCTTATAGAACACAAGGCAGCCATTGGATGGTCCTTATCAAACTTAACTGGCATTAGCCCCTCCTACTGCACTCACCGTATATATACGAAGGAGGAGGCTCGACCTTCCCGCGAGATGGAGTGACGTTTCAACCCTAACATGCGAGAGGTCGTTAAAAAGGAAATTATTAAGTGGTTGGATGCGGGTATAATCTACCCAATCATCGATAACCCCTGGGTGAGTCTGATTCACGTCGTGCCCAAAAAAGTGGGACTCACCATTCGTGTCAATGACAGGGACGAATCCATCCCTACATGCACTCCTACATCTTAGAGAGTGTGTGTAGATTATAGGAAACTAAATGCTGCAACTAAGAAAGATCACTTTCCGCTACCTTTTATTGACCAAATCCTTGAGTGGTTAGTGGGAGATAAATTTTTCTGTTTCCTGGATGGATTCTATAGATATAACCAGGTGGCAATTGACCCCCGGGACCAAGAGAAAATCACCTTTACCTGCCCCTTCGGCACCTTTGCATTTAGAAGGATGTCGTTCGGACTTTGTAACTGATGTAAACACATTTACACTACTTAAGATCCAACCATATGGATGTGATCAGGGCGACGATTGGAGTTCAACAACTCTAAGATCGCCCTAATCAGGCATCCGTAGCATCAGATAGTGATCGGGGAACCCTAGAAGATCAAGGGCCAGGATGGTGTAAATCCACACTTCAAATGACAAATCCAACCGCACGAATGAATTCAGATCAACGATCGCAACCCAACAATGTAAAAATCGAGTCAATCTGACATCCGTGGCACCATCTACAACATTCAGAAGATGGACGGCCAAGATGGCACCATCTCGACCACCCAAACAGTCGCATGCATTTGGTGAAGCTTCCGCACTCGCTCCCTCTCCGCCGTTGGATCTCGATCCAACCGCTGTAGACAGCCGTGCCTAAAAGAGTCCGCTCGACCATCCGCGCCTCGTAGCGCAGCGGTCGAAGGTGCTATCGCGAGCAGCGAACGCGCGTTCAAGCCGCAGCGAGGAGGTGAAGGGCGCGGACGAGCGGGTGCGGGCGTGCGTCGGATCTTGATCGGACGACCGTCTACGCTCAATAGAGATGACGTGCTATTGCACGCCCGTGCCTCACGTGCCATCGTACGCGTTGAGGCGGGCGCACAGCAGCGGGCGAAGGAGCATCCTAAGCCGTCCGATCTCGCGATCGGATGGCTAAGATTTGATGAACGTGGACAGATGCGTTGAGCGCGGGTAGCTGAGGAGGCGCGCGTGTGTGCAGGTACTACGCCCACGTTGGGACTTTAGTGACGGTTTTATCCATCACTAAAGATCCCTCATTTATTGTTTTAAAGATGTAATGACCAATTTGCCCCCACTCCTTGCAACTATAAAAGGAGACCCCCTCCACACAAAATTCTCATCCCTTCTCTTCTCTACCTCTCCAAAGCTCAAGAGAAGCTTGTCCCACACCCAGGATGCTTCTCGCTAGATAAAGTCCAAATTTTCGTCCCCCTTCGGAAGTGGATCCCGCGACGACGACGGCGTGCTGCTCCATTCCCATTCTTCTGCTTCGTCCTCCATCCTGCTTCGTCCAGGCATCGTCTCGTCCGGCTCGTCCTCCAAGCGACCGTCGAGGAGGATTTCTCTCCCTATTCTTTTTACTGCTTTCTAGTATAGATTTACTGCTTTCTAGAGTAATTCTGCTCGTCCTCCAAGTGATCATCGAGGAGGACATTTCTCCCTCCATTCTTTTAATGCTTTGTAGAGTAAATTTATCGCTTTCTAGTGCAATTGTGTTATGCTTTCTAGTTGTAATGAACAATCTCCTTAATGATAAATTCACTATTTATTCTACATCTCATTTTTTATTTTTATGTGTAATATTCTCTCTCTCTTACCCTCTCTCTCTCTTCTATTTATTGCAAATAATTAGATAGTTTTAAATTGAATTACTTCATGACAAATAAAAAGAAACGCGTAGTTTTTAAATCAAAGGTCCGCCTCCCTGTGTTCGACCCGAAATTACAATTTCGGTATAAATTTTATTTGTTGAACATGAGTTCTTCGCTTTCAAACTACAATGACAGGTTTTCCAAAACCTAACATGTTAGCGTAGCAATTTGTGAGTTCAACATTTTGGCGCCGTTGCCGGGGAGGTGACGCTCTTTGATTTCTCTTCGCATTTTGTAACTTACAAAGCATTTACCTCACTTTTCTCCTTTCTTATTGTAATTGCAGGTACTCTTTCGAGACAGGCAAAAGTGGTAGATTGGAGTAAAGTGTTGTGGAAGGTTTTGTAAGTTATCCCCCACCTCCCACCCATTATATTTCATTCCACAACATAATAATTCAAATGTCAATCAACCTAAGTGTTTTTATAAACTCTAAGGTTAGATTGTTTGTTGTTTGACACCCATACTCACCCCAACCCCCACATTAAAAAAAGAAAAATTAAAAAAAATCTCACAGAGGTACACAACCTCATCTGAGTTTCTAACTCAACCGGTAAACCGATCTTAGGAGCCGGTACACACATTCAAACACATAATTGAGTAGAAATCAGATTAGGTAATCATTTGTGTGCCTAATTAAGTGGTGCATCAGGCCAATTGTTTGAGTTGATTGGGCTGCACCACTTCAAATAAAATCAACTCATCAAGTAGCTGCCAATTAGGTTCAACTCTTAGGGATTTACTAGGCAGTCCACATTCTTTTTAAGCTTTAAAGGAAAACATCTTCACCCGTGCTTTCAAAACCTGGTGTGCCAATGAAACTTGTTTGAAAACTCCTAAAGTTGAATCCTAAAAGCTACTAAGCAAGATTTAAACCTTAAAATTCACCGCATCAAAAATAATCTTGCTTGAAAACCACTGGTTGTGCACACACACACAAATCAATCAATCATTAAGGGCACAGCCCATTTAAAGGGCCCATCACATTCCAAAGCACATTCAAACCTAGCCCTAAATAAAACAGAGTAGACGTTGGCCTTAAGGATTGGACTCACTCTTCAGAACCCAGAACGAGATTATTTTCCATTAGTCTGTTTCTATTGTTCAATCTAATGTCTAGCTAGGGGAGCAGAATCAAACGATCACAGCTGGGGGGTACACTAGGAACCGAAGGTGCAAGCCAAAGGAAGAACCTTCTCCCCAGTCCCTCCTTCTAACTGGTTGGATTGAACAGACGGAAGTAGATCAAATTGTTCCTTTATCTCAAGACGGGTTTTGGGAGTCTGTAGGTCTTTAGGGTAACCCATTTAAGGACAGGTTTGATTGTTTGTATTGCAGGACACCTTTCTTCCTCTCTTATCTCATGAATCCTTCCGCATATTACACGCATTCCCGTTCTTTCCCTCCCATTGTGAATTATCCTCAACATGATGATTATCCCGATTCGTACTGTAATCAACCATCAGTTAGTTGGGATAATTCGGATTGAGGATACAGCTCTGGACCTCCGTGTTTAGGGTCTAACCCTGAACACTTTGATTCTGATTTCTATCCTTCTCAGAGCTACATCGATTATAGATCGTCTTCCTTTCATGAACAACCTAATACGATCTACAATCAAGAAGGATACACCGATCTTTACCCATCCTCTGATTACACTGCCTTTAGGTCATCACCACCTTGTGAACAATCTGAAATGACCTATTATCAGGAAGGGTATAACGAATCTCAATTCGTTACTTTCCCTGCATTGAGCCCAAACTCGCCCAACCCTGAACCAACTCATTTGGTTCAGGTAAACCAGGTTCAAGATAAGGTTCTGGTTAACTTGAGGAATATCATACAATCTTTATAAGTTCAGCCAACACCTTCCATTGAAAGATTGGAGCCCCTGATTCAGATGATTTATGATTTGAATAAGTCTTTGTTGGATTGGCTCCCGGATGTTAAGGATAAGAACTCGGGTGAGTTTCTACTTGGGAAATTAGTGAAATTGAGGATGAGATTCGTGGCTGCTTTGATTCAATCATGGGATGATTCCCAGGATGAACCCTCTTCAGGAAAGCCAATGACAGAACCCGCTCAGGCACCTGTTGAGGGGACACGTGTTACGAGGCTGACCAGATTGAATTAAAGCAACCAATTAAGGATGATCTGATTTCTTCACCTAAGATCCCTGATCCGGGTTATGAGGAAACGTATGTCTCCTTGGAACAGAAAGTGACAAAAGATTTTGGGACATACATTGATACGGATCCTGATTTCTTTGATGGTGAAGATTCAAGTTGCGAAGTCTCACGCGAGTTTTCTGAACACACTTTCTGTGAGACGATTGGGCCTGAGGAATCTGATAGATCATTTGATAGCCCAATAACTGATGAAACTGATCTTATTAGGGCACACATTGCAGATCCAGAATCACATTTTCTAGAGGGTTCAATTCAATGCCCTGATTATCAGTTACACCCCGTTGAGCTTATTGATGATTCTATTTCTGAGATAAATAGACCCAAGTCAATGTTGATTCTACCACATCATTTAGACTTGGAGATTTCAGATGGGGTGATTAATATACAAGAGGTCCTGGAATTTGATATGCTGAATGAGGAGAATAGGAGCTGGGAAGTTCTGATTTAGGAAGTTAATTTTGGAGGAAATGGAAGATTGAGTTGAAGGGTTCCTTTTAAGCTGAAACCATCAAATCAGAACCCTTACGACATTTGTTTCGAGGATGTCAAACTCAAGCACACATTCAATGATTATCCTTTTGAGCTTCAATTCTCTGTAACCCGACTTTTTGGTCTTGGGTTGCATCCTCATAAATCGCAGGCCCAATCTCGCTTGCATTCTGATTTTAGGTTTTGGGTAATTTTTATCCAGAACCTAAGATATTCTCGATTATGGGGGATGGGTCTGCACCACAATCTGGTCCACATCTGTGGGCCTCTGTTGATAGGTCAGAGGATTCTTCTGTTTATTCTGATTCTGACCTGCACTTGTGAATTTTTCATTTCTCTTCTTTGTATAGTGTGCCTAACTGAAGGCACTAAACTCAGCACATATACAGTTCTTTTTAGTTTTCATCTCAAAGCAGACCTGACATTCACGTAATTCAGGTGCTTTCTATGCTTTTCCACTCTGCTTTATGTCTTTTTAATACAATGAGGACATTGCATTAGATAGGCATGGGGGGTGGACATTCATCTCTGAATTCATTCGTCAGCTCCGTAGATTTGTTTTATTTTCTTTTATATAAAAAAAATTCGAAATTAGGAAAGAGAATTTGGGTTTAAGAAAATTTTCAATCTTAGGAAATACTACATTATATTTGAACACAAAGACCCTTCAGGTCTTTGGACTTAATCAGCCCGTGTATCCACTAAAATGTGGATTTATTTTTCGAGTTCTCACCAACCTGAATTTTATTTTAATTGGAGTAAATAAGTTTGGGTGATAAGTACACAACTTATCAACCCGCCCTCTGATTTGAGGGAATTTTGAGTTTCTAGTATCTACACACTATCTTGTCACTGACTCGTTGTTTGACGATTTTAACGAAAATTGTGTAGTTAATGAACCTTTTAGGGTGATATGCCTGGCAAGTTATCGTGGGTAACAGCCCATAGGTAGGTTGTCCAGAGCCCAGTCACTAGACCTTTCTTTTTTTTTTCCTGTCCTTAGGTAAATCTTAGACCAGGAAAGTCACCTACTTAAAAAAAAAAATCAAAAAGAAAAGGAGAAAAAAAAAGAAATAAACCACACTTCTTGCACGAGTATTGCTGGCAAGTTGTCGGTGGTAACAGCTCATCGACCGGTTGTCCAGAACCCAGCTCATTAAATGCACTAAAAAAAATTCCCAAAACACCTAGGAAGAAGCGTAGAAGTAGAATAAACCGAGATATACACTAGATTCACCCTTGTGTTGACCCCATAAAAAAATAAAAGTAGGAAGAAAGCTACCGGTTGTAAAGATACACCTTTAGGCAGAATTCTTTTTGAGGTCACCTAGAAGCGTAGAAACCCGAAGTCCATTTTAATTACCGGTCAATGAGTCTATCACAATCACAATAAGATGCTTAAAACTTAGGGTTCTCATTAAATCTTGGGTGAGTTGAATGGCCGTAGAAAGCCACTCTTAAACCCTAAAATTTGAAAATCCAAAAATAAAAAAATAAAAAAAAAGAAAAAGAGAAAAAGAAATTTTTCTTTGAATAAGGCGAGGGCTTGAGGCGGTCTGCAATTTGGCTGATACTCGGGCGTTGTTGTGTCTTTGAAAGTTCAGATCCTAAGTAGACAATTTCTTAATGATTAAAAATAACTCATGCCCAAATAATCCAACATAATTCTTTTATAAATAGCATATAGTTTTTGCTAGGGACTAGCAAAAGATAGGCATTGGGGTATGATGTAAACACATTTACACTACTTAAGATGTCTATTTATGTATGTTCTTAAGCATACGAGTGCATTTCATGATATAAATATTGCATAACAAGCATCATCTTGCATTTAGAGTAGTTTGAACAAAATGGAGGTTAATTGTCTTCTTTTATGTGCTTGGACAGGGCAAACATTTTATCAAGGCCTCAGATCGAAGATCCAACCGTATGGATGTGATCAGGGCGACGATTGGAGTTCAACGACTCCAAGATCGCCCTAATCAGGCATCCGTAGCATCAGATAGTGACCGGGGAATCCTAGAAGATCAAGGACAGGATAGTGTAAATCTACACTTCAAATGACAAATCCGACTGCACGGATGAATTCGGATCGACGATCGTAGCCCAACGATGCAAAAATCGAGTCAATCCGACATCCGTGGCACCATCTACAACATTCAGAAGATGGATAGCCAAGATGGCGCCACGTGGTTCCATCTCGACTGCCCAAACGGTCGCATGCATCCGGTGAAGCTTTCTCACCCACTCCCTCTCCGCCGTTGGATCTCGATCCAACGGCTGTGATAGCCGCACCTAAAAGCGACCGCTCGACCATCCGCGCGTCATAGCGTAGCGGTCGAAGGCGCTATCGCGAGCAGCGAACGCGCGTTCGAGCCGCAGCAAGGAGGCGAAGGGAGCGGGTGTGCGTCGGATCTTGATCGGATGGCTGTCTGTGCTCAATAGAGATGACACGCTATTGCACGCCCGCGCCTCATGCGCCATCGTAAGCGTTGAGGCGGGTGCACAGCAACTGGCGAAGGAGCATCCTAAGCCGTCCGATCTCGCGATCGGACGGCTAAGATTTGATGAACGTGGGCAGATGCGTTGAGCACAGGCAGTTGAGGAGGCGCGCATGGGCGCGGGTACTACGCCCACGTTGGGGCTTTAGTGATAGTTTTATCCGTCACTAATGACCCCTCATTTATTGTTTTAAAGATGTAATGACCAATTTACCCCCACTCCTTGCAACTATAAAAGGAGACCCCCTCCACACGAAATTCTCATCCCTTCCTTCTCTTCTCTACCTCTCCAAAGCTCAAGAGAAGCTTGTCCCACACCCGGGATGCTTCTCGCATGATAAAGTCTAAATTTTCGTCCCCCTTCGGAAGTGGATCCCGCGACGACGACGACGTGCTGCTCCGTTCCCATTCTTATACTTCGTCCTCCTTCGTCCTGCTTTGTCCTCCTTCATCCAGGCGTCATCCCGTTCGGCTCGTCCTCCAAGCGACCGTCGAGGAGGATTTCTCTCTCCCTATTCTTTTTACTGCTTTCTAGTATAGATTTACTGCTTTCTAGAGTAGTTCTGCTCGTCCCCAAGCGATTGTCGAGGAGGACATTTCTCCCTCCATTCTTTTAATGCTTTCTAGAGTAAATTTATCGCTTTCTAGTGCAATTGTGTTATGCTTTCTAGTTGTAATGAACAATCTCCTTAATGATAAATTCTCTGTTTATTCTACATCTCATTTTTTATTTTTATGTGTAATAGTCTCTCTCTCTTACCCTCTCTCTCTCTTCTATTTATTGCAAATAATTAGATAGTTTTAAATTATATTACTTCGTGACAAATAAAAAGAAACGTGTAGTTTTTAAATCAAACGTCCGCCTCCCTGTGTTCGACCTAGAATTTTCATTTCGGTATAAATATTATTTGTTGAACACAAAGTATTCGCTTTCAAGCTACAACGACAGGTTTTCCAAAACCAAACACGTTAGCGCAGCAATTCGAGCATTCAACAGTAACGCGCCAACAACTTTCCAGAGATGTATGCTGGCAATATTCCATGACATGGTGGGTGACTTTCTTGAGGTTTTCATGGATGAATTTTCGATCTTTGGACCCTCTTTTGATGACTGTCTTGCTAACCTGACCCGTATCCTTCGGAAATGTATTGATGTGAACCTCGTGCTTTCCTAGAAAAAAGTCATTTTATGGTACACAAGGGGATTGTTCTCAGGCATATCATCTCCGATAAGGGTATTGAGGTTGACAGAGCCAAGCTTGATGTAATTGCTGATTTACCTGTGCCTAGCTCTGTCAGACAAATCCGCTCCTTCTTGGGACATGTCGATTTCTATAGGAGATTCATCAAAGACTTCTCCAAGATTTCTAGACCTTTAACTCATCTCCTATCAACCGAGGTATCCTTTGATATGGGCACCGACTGCATATGAGCATTCACGCAGCTACGTGATGTTGTCACCAAGGCCCCTGTTCTCCAGCCACCTGACTGGTTCCTCGACTTTGAACTCATGTGTGACGCTTTCGACCTTGCAATCGGAGCCATCCTGGGACAAAGACACGATAGAAACCCCTTCGTGGTGTACTACGCCAGTAAGACGTTGGACGAGGCCCAACATAATTATACAACCACTGAGAAAGAACTACTAGCGGTCGCCTTTGGGCTGGAGAAATTCCGCTCTTACCTTCTGGGCTCGCATGTTATTGTATTCACTGACCACACAGCCATTCGCCATCTCATGCATAAGAAGGATGCCAAGCCTAGACTGATTCGTTGGATCCTTCTGCTCCAAGAATTTGACATTGAAATCCGCGATAAGGCTGGAGCCCGGAATGTTGTTGCTGATCATCTCTCAAGACTGGATCCTGACCACATTGGACTTACCCTGCTGATCAATGAGGTTTTCCCGATGAGCACCTATTGGCAATTAATGTGGCAAGTGGACCTTGGTATGCCGACATTGTTAATTACCTTGCTTCTGGTTCCCTTCCACGTGGCTGGCCTAAAAACCAGTGCGAGCGTCTCATTGCAGAAGCAAAGTATTTTTTCTGGGATAATCCACTACTTTTTCGAATAGGTGCTGACCTGATCACCCGTCGCTGTATTCCTGACAGCGAATTCCCCAGTGTGCTATCCTTCTGCCACGATCAAGCCTGCGGAGGCCATTTCTCAGGGAGGAAAACTGCAGCCAAGGTGTTGTAGTGCGGTTTCTTTTGACCCTCCCTTCACCAGGATGCACACAATTATGCCAAACATTGCACTAGGTGCCAGTCGTTAGGGTCAATGTCACGTCATGACATGATCCCCTTGCAACCCATCTTAGCTGCTGAAATCTTCGACATTTGGGGAATCAATTTCATGGGTCCCTTTCCTCCTTCCAACGGATTCGAGTACATCCTCGTTGCTGTTGATTATGTTTCCAAATGGATCGAGGCTATTCCCATGTGCCATGCTGACCATGTCATATCTACTCAATTTGTCAAAGATCACATTTTTGCATGCTTTGGGATCCCTCAAGCCATTATCTCGGATGGAGGAAGTCATTTCACCCATGCTTCTTTTCGGGCACTTCTGAGGAAATATGGAATCTACCATCGTATCGCATCTCCGTATCATCTTCATACGAACGACCAGGCTGAGGTGTCGAACCGAGAAATCAAGCAAATTCTCCAGAAAATAGTTCGGCCTGACCGTAAGGATTGGTCCGACAAGCTAATTGACACACTTTGAGCGTATCGGACCGCCTTCAAGGCTCCCCTAGGTATGTCTCCTTATAGAATCGTTTACAAGAAGCCTTGTCATTTTCCCATGGAGTTGGAGCACTGCGCTTATTGGGTGGTTTGCCAATGTAACCTCGACCCAAACCTGTGTGGTCGAGAAAGAAAACTCCAACTCCAAGAGCTGGAAGAGCTCCGTCGTGAAGCCTATGATTCTGCCTTAACTTTCAAGCACCTCACTAAGGCTTTTCACGATAGCCAAATTCGACAAAAGGAACTTGAGCCATCTCAGCAAGTTTGGCTTTACAATGCCCAGCTCAAATTCTTTCCTGGGAAATTGAAGTCCAAATGGACTGGTCCCTTCTTGGTCTCGAGACCATTTCCCAACAAGGCCGTTGAAATTGAAGATCCCAAATTTGGGCATAAATTTATGGTCAATGGGCAGCGTTTAAAACCCTATCTTACTCATGAACCTACCCCCATTGGTGAAACTGTTGCCCTGCTGGAGGGTAACTAATTTCGTGCCTCACTCAGAGTCCAGCTGGGGACGTTAAATTCAGCGCTCTTTGGGAGGCACCCCAGCAACACTCCTCCACGTACACACTTCCATGTCACTTCACTTCCCACTTCTTCACTTCACCACCCACCATCCACCCACCCTACCACCGTGCTATATACCTTGCACGTCAGCTCTCTTTCCCCGATCTTTGGACCTTCCTCTACCCTGCATGCATATGAGGACATAGCATTGTTTGGCATGGGGGGGTGGATAGGCATCTATAGGATCTGGGTATTATATGGTATCATGCAGCTTCCATTATATATATCCATCTATAAATATGTACATATAAAAAAAAAAAGGGTGTTTAGTAATGATCTGAAGGCTGAAACAAAAATACAATAAGTGTTTATGGATATTCAACCACTGTTTGGAAGACCTTCCAGGCCACAAAAGCTTGATTTACTCAGGCCTGGCTTAATTCACTTAAGCATTAACAAGATAAACCAGAATCTCTCCTAACTAAGGACGTATTCTTGTACCTGAGTCACCAGTACAGGATTCATTGGTTTGCTTTTACTCGAGAGCCTAAGTAATCTTGGTTCACACTACACATATTAAGAAAGATCAGGTGAACATAAGATCCAACCCTAGTGTTCATTAGGGAAGGTGGAGTCCTTACCTGGGCGTGCAGGTAGACTTTTTATCCTAGGCTTTAGTCTTGTGTCTAGGAGAAACTCTTTCCACCAAAAAGGAACTCTCCCACCAAAAAAGTGTGCTCCTCCAAATAAAGTTGTAAGAGATATACTAACACTTGCTTAAAAAAAAAAAACTGTGCAAATAAGTCACTATATCTCGCAAATATCTATAAATTCTTCTCCCTAAAAAGTTTTTCAGGGCAAGTTACAAAAACCCTGTTTCTACCATATATTCTTTGAGCCACAAAAGCAATAAAATGGGAGTTGAGTTTTCCATCATCTTTTTAAGGGTCAATCCGAAGACACAAGCTGAAACTGGGACCAACCTGCACTTAAAGATTCGTGAAACCCTGGGCTTGAGCCTTAATGTTCATCTGGTCAGTCTTGAACCTTCACTATGCACAAACCATAATCTCTTAAGCTCTCGAGTACGGCAAAAACCTTCTGAGTCTTGGAAATCATACTTAAGGTTTAAATACCAAGAGTCCAGGTTAGTTGAGAGGTGGTCTATGTCATATAAGACTTAAAGTGCTGGTAGTCTTCTCTGCAATTGGTTCTCACAATATCCAACAGATAAACACACCCATGTCGCCTCAAAAGAAAATCTTCAATTTAAGATCATTTCTAAATACAAAAAAAAAAGTTTTGCTACAGACTAGCAAAAGATAAGCTTGGGGGTATGATTGCACAGCAAAAATATACCAATAATTATGCCATCTTGTGTTATTTCATAGCACTGCCATTGCATCTTATGTAGCTATAGTTGCATTTGTAAATAAACACATGCATGCATTTATTGAGAGGGGAGAATGAGAATAATTGGCCATCTAATTAACATATTCATCAAGGGCTGCATTGCAAATTCACCATTTTCATTTTTTTATTTTGACTTTGAATTCTTCTCCCTCGCGAGGCTACAGGGCATGGGGCATGCACCTCTTCGCGCCACTCCTCTGCCAGCAGCATGGCGGGACATGCAATGCCAACAGCATGGCTGTGGCATGCCTTCTTCTTCTTTAAAAGGCCTTGCCCTCTCCCTTGCGCAGGGGGCCGAATACCACACATACAGACACCTTCATCCACCGTCAGGCCAACCTCCTCCCCTCTCCCTCTCCCTACGCAGTATCTCTTCTCACTGAAGAGACACACTGCGGGTAGGAGAAAGCTCACAGTGGTCTGACAACCACCACTGTGAGTTCCACCACCGCCCAGCTCTTTCGTGAGAAGGCGGGCGTGGTGGTTTCACCCTCTTGATTCACTGTCGTTCGCCATTTCTGCCATTGCCAAAGCTTCAAGGTTAGAAGCTCCAGCGGTGCGCACGCCGGCCTGTTGCAGCTGCCAGCCACCACACGCACGCCAGCAGGCCTTCATAGCTCCTTTGCATGCGTGCAGGCGCTTCCCAACGCGCCGGCGCACGCAGAACCGACCGCTACCGATCGCCCGCTCCACGCGGCACTATAGCCACTGTTCATGCCTCTCAGCGCGACACTGTAGCCACCGACTCGTTTCTCATTTAGCCGGTGGCACAACGCTCTCTCTCCTCGCCCGCTACCCATGCCGGCCGGTCGCCGGCGTCTGGGCCAACGCCTACACTCGCCTGCGCTCACTCGCCCGTGCCTGCTCCTGCTCGTAGCGCTGTGCGCTGCGCTGCACTCGCTTACCAGCCCGCGCACGAAAGACAAGCGCAGGGGCTCCCTCCAGCACCCGCGCACAGCCCTTGTGTGCCTGCGCACGTCCTACCCACCAGGCATCGCGCGCACTCGCCAGACGTCTTAACTGCCCTCTCTCTCACACTCACCCACCAACGTACACACCCACACTCATACACACACACACACTCGTACACACACAAACTTGTACACTCACACACTCACTTGTACACACCTACATATACATATATATATACATAGATATATATATATATATATACATATATATATCCACCCACTTATATACCTAAATATATATATATATATATATACATATATACATATTCATACCTATACAACTATATATAAATACATATACATATATATATATATATTTATACATATATACAAACATATATACATATATATCTATATATATATATATATTCATAAATATATACACACACACACACACATATATATACACAGCTACATATATACCTATATAGTTATAACCCTATCTATATATGTACACATATATATATATATTTACATACACATCACCTACCCGTATCCATACGCCTGTGCAGTAGTCACCCCATCGTGCATCATATCGCGGGAATATCTGCACCAGTTGATGCTATTCCCTGGTACCCGCTCAAAGCAGGCGCCTCCGCACACACTCCCACACATCCATCCCACACTCTACGCGGCACTTCATCTTGTTGGTTGCGTCTTACTAGATGTGGACCAACTTGATACCGTGCTAAATTCCATTTCCACTTCCACCTCCACCCCTATATATTATACATATATATATATAAATATTGTATCTACTATATATCTAAACGTATATTAAGCTAAGTATTCCTTTTCTTTGCCAACAACCTGCCTTGTGTTTATTTATCTTTTGTTTCTTGCTATTGAAAAGATAAAAAAAAGAGTAAAAGAGAACAGATAATTCTTGTCTTACAGGTACTCGGTCATGTGAATAGCAGGACCAGTTTTTTTTGGAAATCCTAAGTTGGCACAAAGCCAAGAATAATTTGACTCAAAGCCAAGAACTTGATTTTGAGGGTGTGCCTCAAGGACAATATTATCAACAAAAAAATCTTAAATAGAAAAACCAAAAAAACATAATAAATGCATAGAAGAGATACGTTTTAGGAAAGGCGTAGAAACTTCTTCACCTTTAATTCCCACCTCCCTGAGATCGACCCTAGGCCTAAAAGTGACCAAGATAAAATTAAGTAGGCCAAGTAAAAAAAATTTTGCGAAAGATGGTTAGACTCGATTTAGGTTAACCACTATAATAACTTCAATGATAATTTCACCATATTAACACAACCTATTCGAGTTCTACCATTAGGCATAATTTTCGCTCCCTATTCCAATGTGCGTACCTTGAGTGAATTCCTGAGAGTCATCAAATAAGGCAGATACACAGATATTGAGTCTTAATAAAACTATGACTATGGTGGATGGTTACAACTAACCTTCATAGAGTCCTCGCCTGAAGGAGGATAGTAATGTCAAAGGTCAGAAATACGCTTGTTCTATCCATTCCTTCCTGGTGCCGAGAATAGGCACTTCCACCAAATAAGCCACACAATATCCTCTTGACCAACATTATCCCAAATAATGCCTCATGAATAATAGTATGCGTCATTTTGTGTTAGTGATAAAAAAAAAGCAGCAAAAGAAAAAAAAGAAATATTTATATTTAGAAAAATATGAAAAGAAAGAGAGAAAAAAAAGAAGAAAAAGAAAAGAGTCCAAGTTTGGAGTTTTATCTTCATTATATGTCGATGTTTTTGAGGCAACCACAAAAACACCCATTGCAAACCACCAAATATGACCCATACCTACTTTTCAGTATTGCTGATCGCCTGAATATTGGCTGAGGACTTCTAACTTAGTTGTAGGGTTATTAGGACTTCAATTGAAGTGAGAATGCCATGTAAGACCACCAAACATTGAGTACATTTACAAAATCTGGCAAGATATGTGATCTCAGAAAATGAGAAAAGGAAAAGAGAAAGTGAGTGAGCACAAAGGAACACAAAGAGAGCACAGTGTTTAGCCTTTCTTTGAGTTGACTTGTTTGATAGTTTAGAGATTTAGAGTCTGTAGTACTAGACTACATGTAGCACCAGATGAGTGTGTGCCACCAAATATAAATCCATTCAACTCAGCATCTCCTACCTAAGCTAAAAAGCTGGGGTCAATTTACAGATTATTTTCTGCTTTATCCCCGAGGAAAGTAGTTGCCCATCCCAATAGAAATTTTTATCAATGGTGAAGTACGAACTTCTAATGTGAGTTGGCTTTTCACTTGAATCTGTTTCCTAAGCTACTATCACTTCATAGTTGTCTATATCTCTAAAGTTTTGAGATAAGGATAGAATAAATCTTCTGATTACTTCTATTGTTTTTCATTTTTGCTTGGGACTAGCAAATCTTAGTCATAGGGATATTTGATGAATCCATTTTAATGGACTATTGTTATGCCTAAGTTAACTTTATTCTTGTATTTTATATTCGTTAATAACTACATTAGATCATAAAATAATTGCATGCATCATTACTTAGGTTTGCATATATCTAATGCATTTTATAACTTATTGTATATAAATAATTATTTTATATTTTGTTATTTCTTGAATAAACCAAACCTCCTCTCGCGCACGCGCACGGCCGCACACACGCAGGCCAGCAGCATGCCCCCTCGTCGTGCATCACCTTCCCCCTCGCAACAACTCCCATCCCTTATCCTAACGCACCGCCCACTCCACACCGCTCCTTTCTCCAACCGCAAAACAACCCATACATTTTATCTTCCCTTCGTGCTGCAGCAATGGGGGTGTTGGCCATCACCGTTCCCATTCCCCCTTGGGGGACTTCTCTTCCACCTCCATCGTACAACACGTACACTGTGGAAATTGCTTGCACCGTGGACCGAAGCCGCCCTCGACCTCCACTCACCTTCAACATATTGGTTCACGGTGACAGCGTGCACCATTTCCATCACACCACACCACCATCCACTGACCATCATTCTCACCCATCATCTTCTTCATCTTCAAGCATCTCAACATCCCCTGTTTTCCCCTCGAAAGTCTCCCTTCCTCTCCACCGTGAAGAGATCATGCACCGCAGCCAGTCGCTAGCACTGTAACCCCCTCACCGACTGTAGGTAGCCGTGTGCACACCACAACTTCACAGTCGCCCCCCCCTCATGCATGCAGTGCCATCCTGTGTGCACACGCCAGTGTGAGGCTAGCGCTTCCGCTAGCTCCTGTCGTTGCAACAGTACCTCCATCTGGGCCGCTCGCACCCACAGGCGCTACTCACCTCGCATGCAACCGCATCACACAACAGACCTTGTGTGTCCTTCCTACTCCACCAGGGCAGCGGCACCACACCAGATAGCGACCTCCTCGCACGCAACCCGCGCAGCGACAAGCTGCCAGCCCTCGTGTTCGACCACGATCCCGCAACCCACAGCAACTCGTGCCCCTCAACCCCCGCGCTCGCAGGCCGCAGCTGTATCACCTCCTTACGTGCCCTCTTCACGCGTGCACTCTTTCACATGCATGCACACCCGCGCACCACCACCGGTTCTTCTTCTTCTTCTTCTCTACCGGCTGAAAGAACCGAAAGCCACGAAAACGCAGCTGCCACCTGGTCATGTTACTCCTCAACATAGTTAATTAAGTTAACTGAGCTTAATTATGTGTAGAAGAAAGTAACTTAGGTTAACTCCAATTTGTGTCGGTTAAGCAGTATATGGTCAAGTTAACCTAATATTTTATATTTTATTACTTCTAACTGGTTGAGTCCAGGTCATTCACTGGGAGGTATAGTTTATTCAGAATTCACCAAGCTATTTATGCTACTCATAGGAGGTATAATTAAGTTAATTTTAACAACATGAATTTTACCTAATAATTTAAATTTAAGAAATATGCAAAATTCCATAAGAAAACATATTTACATAAACGATCTTCTTTAATAGCAAGTAAACATGTTAATTTCTATTTATTTCAAGAAATTAAGGCAATAGAAAATTCTTCTATTTGAAACATGCCTTATTACAACAATAAACTCAAAAAGAAATTTAAAATAATGCAAGAAATTAAATCATTTATTCTCTTTATCTTCAGCCTCTTTCTCTTCTTCTTTTACCTTTCTTTCTTTCTTCTCTCTTTCTCTTTACTTATTTGTTAATCCTCTCTTAATTCTTTCCTTTTCTTTATCTTATTTGTCTCTTATATTTCTCGAGCTCTTCTCTTCCCTTTCTTTCGTCTCTCTTGTGCCTTTCTTCTCTCAGTGCCTGTTTAGCCTTTTGCGAATTCTCCTATCTTCCCTTTCCTTTGCTTCGCTCTTTCTTCTGCCTTTACCTTAGCATTTTTCCTTAACCTTCTTCCCTTAGCATTTCCTTCAGCACTTAGCCTTAGCCTTTCAAGCCTTTCCTTAACCTTTTTCTCTTTTGAACCCTTTCTTCCTTGAGCTGAACCTGGTTTTCTTCTCTTCAACCAAAAATTAGGTTATTTATTAGTGACTTAGACTTTTCGGGGATACACAGCACCCTTTTCAGAGTGGGACCAGACCCTACTAAGTCCAATACTGATTCAATTATTTCGATTTATTTTCAGGTTAAGAGTTTCGAGCCAAACCGACTCACACCTCCCAGGCCTCTCACACGCCCTCCCAGGGCCACACATCCACACACCACAGGCGCACACTCGCAGGCACATACGTGCCCACACACACACACACATGCTCATGCTCAATCAGTAACCATGCACTGAGCACTGACAACTGAAGGGCCCATGTAACAAAATGGTTTTATACCCAGGCGGTCGCTCAGAACTAGCCGATGTGGGACTAACTTAACCCTTCCCAGAGCAAACTTTAAACGATGATTTCTCCTAGCTTAGAGCTCCATTTCAAGCGAATAAAAGCTTGTTGAAAAGCTCTTGAGTTGCTTTACATGATTGTATTGTCAATTTAATGTGAAGGGGAAGTTTTGCTCATCGATTTGAAGGGCGAATCTACTGGTTTTCTATGGTATAAAATGGCCTAGAAAATGAATTAATGGTTATAGAGTCCACAGATTGGACTTTCTCCTCCAGTTGCTGTTCTAAATGGGTTATACAATGAATTCCACAGCTGCTAATGTGGATACTAAGCTCTCAGGAGCTTCAGGAAGTGCACAGAAGCTCAAAGCTTCTTTGGAAGCTTCAGGAAATTGAAATTAGACTTAAAAATGACCTAACAGACAACTAGAGACATGTTTAGTCGATCAAAACAAATTCTGGAGGTTGTTACCAACTCATCTGGGCAGAATTTTCAATCAAATCTCATCTAAAATTCACTTCCACCAGTTTGGGTTTAAAAACAACCCAAACTGGCAGAAATTGAAATCCAATCAAATTATACATTAAAGCTCACTCAAATCACTTTAAAATCATTCACAGATATCTCAAAATCAATTCAAACTCATCAATGCATCAAATTGAATCCAGAATCAAGGAATCAAACTTAGAGTTGACTGGAAAGCCTCCAATTTTGACTTTCTATTTTAAACCTTTTCTCAAGAAATTACAACCTTAAATGACATCTTCTCAATCCTAGAAACATGATCAAACCCTTAGATAGGTGTTTGAACTAAAGATTTTAGGGTTTCAGGCTCATCGCCTGAGCAATTAAAGTGGTTTGTTCATCAGAACAACCCAGAAGTTGTTACACTAACTTAAACATAGAAATGAATTCAGTGCATTGCACTGAAGCTTTTAGATCTATTAATCGCAACTTACAACTGACTGTCAGACTTCTCCAACTCTGCCGAAGTTGGAGAAGATGAATTCCTATCTCAAGCTCCAGTCATCAAAATATCAAATAAATGACCTCAGCACAATCAATGAACCTCAATTCATCAATCTGGAGCTTCACACCAAGTTCTACAGGATGAAGATCAGTTTTGACTCGCCGGAGCTTGCCGGAGCTCTGGTGAGTCCAGAAAAAGTGAATTTTGTGCACAGAATGAGAATTTGTGCCATTAATGACTTGAAAAGTTTCCTGAGGTCACAAGGAACCTCAGAATCAAGTTAATTCCTTCATTTGCTCATTAAAATTAAGATTTAACAGTGAATTCTATTCTTGAAGAATCTGAGTTGGTTGAAGCTTAAAACTTGTTTTCCCACTCAATTGAGTGGTCAAAACAGGTCAAGTATTTGCGATCATAAATATATAGTTAATTAAGAATTTGAATTACTCCTGAGCCACCATTGACAATGAGCTCAGGAGCTTAATTAGATTTAGGCGTTTAAGTTATATGTGGTATTTAATCAAATTATTGCGATGATTAGGATCCTTTAGTGATGAAAAGATGATAGAGGACCCAATGGAGGTAGAGATTAGGTCAACTACTACTGCCATGGACAACAGAAGTAGTCGGTGGAGGTGGAAGTGATTTAGGCGAATTAATGATCATATTAGTAATTAATGATGATAGAAATGATCGTGGAAGATAGAAGAATGTGGACAGTGATTCAAAAAGACAAAATTAATGCTCCTACCAAGCTCAAGGAGCTCACCGGAGTGGAGGAAGATGAAATCTAAATCTAACATTATGACTAACTAGGCTACCTAACTAACTAACTAAACTATCCTACTCCTACTCCTAGTCTACTGTTACCTGGATGAAGGGGTTAGAGGATCTCCGTTGATGGCTCATGACGGAGGAGGAAATCAGAGGGTTGTCGAAAGATCTCTAGCGGCGATTGTGAGGTGAAGCAGAGGAGAGCTCCTTAGTCAGCGCTTGTGTTAAGAGACGCGGCTGACTTCGACGGAGTTCCAAAGCTGATAAAAATGGATGGAGGAAGTTGGATGGTGTGGTGGATGATGAGAATCTCATCATGAACCCTAACTAGCATAATTTAATCCAAATGAGTGTGAAAAAGCTCCTACAAAACCTAAAGAGAGGTTTAACTCAGAGAATTCTGAGCTAAAGAACAAAATAAATCACAAGGGGTAAAACTGTAATTTTACCAATGCAATGTGCAAACATGGTAATTAAGGGTCCAAACACAAGTCAAACGAGCTTAATAAGGAGGGAAGTGGGATGATCTGATCTGAAAAGGGTTATAGCAACTTCTAGGAATACAATGACATTCTGTAACCCTAAAACAAATCCACTTTAATTCATGAGGTTCGAGGCAAGATAAAAATAAACTAAACCCTCTAAAATTCATGGAAAAATATTCCCTAGGGTTTAGAACCTTCAATTTGGCCTTTGCAACCTATTTTGACCTAAAATGAGAACCATGCCCAATTTATGACTTAATTTGGGCTTTTACGCAAATTGATCGGTCAAACATGGTCCAACCTAAAATAAAATTTCACCATTAAAATCCTTAGGTTCAAATTAGGCTGGTATAAAAATTTGGGCCTAAGAAGAGACCATCTTGACTGACTTTATAAATTGGTCCTCTTAATTTACTTTTTGACCCTCATCTTTTGAAACCCTTGCGATCGGCCCACTATCTTTCTCGTCGTTCTTTGCAGAATAGTCCCCCCTGCCTTTTCTGCGCAGCACCATACCTCCGATGACCTTGCGTGGAGAATGGCGCTGCGCAGGGCAAGGAGCCCGTCCTCAGGAATGAGCGGGGGGTTCCCTGCGTTGTCCTCTGTCGCAGGGACCCTCCCCTGACCTCTGCGACCGACCATGCCTCTCGTGCGAACGCACGAAAGGCATGGGTGTCCATCTCCGGCCATCTCCAGCGAGCATGGCACGTAGCCTCCTTGGTCTCCTCTCCTCGCCAGTGCCTATTTAAGGAGCGGCAGGGTCTGCCACCTCCTTCAAGCTAGTTTTGGCCGAGAGAAACGCTAGATTTCGTCTCTCCCATCTCTAGTCAGGTAGCCCGAGCTTCT
Source organism: Thalassia testudinum (assembly GCA_037157565.1). Lineage (NCBI taxonomy): Eukaryota > Viridiplantae > Streptophyta > Magnoliopsida > Alismatales > Hydrocharitaceae > Thalassia > Thalassia testudinum. The sequence continues at coordinate 145,481,107 of JAZHRO010000036.1, forward strand.
GGCGATCCTCCCTCCTCCTCATCGCTCTACTGCCATACCTGCAGCAAAGCCTACTCTGCTCCGTCGTCCCACGCCAGGCCGCACCAGCTGGCACCCTCTGATCTCCTCCTCGTCGCCGATAACCCCCTCTTGGGCATCTTCATCCCCAGCTCTGGCAGGCACGAGCCGGACGCCTCCCTCTCCCCCTTCATCGACTATGTAGGTAGGAATCTTCCTCTCTCTCTCCCTTATATTTTCCCCTTCCTGATTTACCATTTTAACCCACCGACTGCCACTTCCACCCTCATCTGCTCCATCTCCGGTTGCCACCTCCGGCGAGGTCACTCCACCTCCGCAGACCACCTCACCCCTCGCCGACAAGCCCAGAAGCTCCCCCTCACTCCACTCAACCATTTCCCCCACTCCATTCACCGCCCGACCACCCCCCGAACAAACCCACTTCCGCACACACAGTCTGCCCTAGGTACACGGCCACAGGCGCCCCCACACCTCACCAACCCTCGCACCACCTTCACCACACTTCGGCGAGGCTCCCTGCATTGTCTGATGTGGCCGTGAGGCTGTCATTGCAATTTCAGGTCTCCGCCTCCTCGCCGCCATTGATGCACTGCTGAAGCTCCTTCGCAAGCAGCTCCAGGATGCCTCCAGCCCAGGTTTGAGCCCCAAGCAACTTGGGTTGATTCCACGAGCACGCCTAGGTTTGCAATTGGGGTTGCGGACCCTTGCTGCTACCCCAATTGGCAGTGCCTTCTCGCCTGCGGGCGCGTAGATTGGAGGTGGGACTTTAGTCCCACCTCGTAAGTGTGTGGCCCCGTGCCCACACTTAAATTGAAAAAGTGAATTAAGCTGTTCGCCTTCGATACACAGGGGTCAGGTCCCTCACCCACACGCCGCGCGCCATGCGCTTGCACCCGCCTCGCCCGCGCTCACGCCCCGCAGGTCTGGGCTGAACCCGACTACCCGACTAAGCACTCCTCGCCCACCACTGCACGCCGGTGGGCGTGGTCCTGGGTGCACAACCCGAACCCGATTACCCGGCTCTAGGAGAGCTTTCCCAAAGAGAGATTCAGAGAGAGATAGGCGCAGGGAAGGGGTAGGGGTAGGTTTTGCACTGATCATTGTGTGTGCACGTAGAGAAGAAGGAAAAAGAAGAAGAAGTAGGCAAAGGAAGAAGAAGAGAGGAGGATCGGCTGAACACTTAGCTGCACTGAGCAGCTGAAGAAGAAACGATGGAGAGGAGCTAAAGGAGAAGAAAAGGGGCCGCACTGTAGCAAACGCATAGTTAAGTCGTCTGAGCACCGAGTCAGACAACGGAAGGTCAGCAGCCACAGCAGGAAAGAAGGCAGGCTAAGAAAGAAAGAAAGAAGAGGAACGACCAAAGAAGAAGAAGAAGAAGAAAAGAAGGAAGAAGAAAGGAAGACTTAGTAGCTGCAAGAGAGAGAAGGTAGAAGCTCTGCAGCTGCAAGGAAGAAAAGAAGAAAATCAGAGAGGAAGAAAGGAAAAAGAGAAAGGGTCACCACAGCAGCAGAAAGAAAAGAAGAGAGAAGAAGGCAGATTGAAGGAAGAGAAGAATCAGCTGCAAGAGAAGAAGAAAAGAGAAGAGGAAGAGAGAAGAAGAAGAAGCCAACAAAAAAAAGAGAACTTTTGCTCTCTCTCTCTCTTATTATTTGTGTAACATAATTGTGAACCTTTATGCTTCTAGGATTATAGTTTCTCCCTGAGTTCGACCTTGGGAAACTTGTCATTCCGAGTAAAAAAATTTGTATTAAACTGGTAATCGCTTTGCTATATACCACAACGACTGTAATAAATAACCAGACCAACGAAGTGACACCACCAGTGGAAGTTTACCAGAGTTGCAGAGTGAATAGCCTATTGGGTCGGCTCAGTGATAGAAGAGAGAAGGGAGCCAACTTAGTGGAAATCGAGGGTGTCAGGGGGTATTTAGTCGACTGCGACTATGAAGGAGGTGGAATCTGGACATATTTGCGGCTAGGAGGAGGATAACCACCGGCATCTTCTCCGACGCCGATGAGGTTATCTCCAACCCTAAATTAGGATAAAGGCATCATCCAGACCGGTGGATGAAAATGGGATGGTGAGCGCAAGCTCCAGGAGCTTGGAGAAGAAGAGATGACGTCGGATTGGCAGTGATCAAACAGTGGCTGCACCTTCAGTCGTCAGCCGTTCAGTCGGGTGAAAAAGAGAAGAAGAAGTCCAAGGACCTATTCACAGTGAATCCTAAGGACCTAAATGGAAAATAAGAACCCGAATGGAATAAAATGTAAGGAACGAAATGTAAACTCAGGCTTTCGAGGTTTATTTTAATTTAAATATTTTTCAACTTTTTATATATGATTGTAAATAAGGAAATTATTATATTTAGACCTTGAATTTACATTTTGACCTTTTTAGATTAATTTATTTAATGTTACTTAAGTTATTGCATACTTAGGTATATATTATGCTTAAGTTAGTTAACACATTAATTAAATGAGTTATTAATAATATTTCGAGTCCAATTATTAATTAGATTATTAATAATATTAATTGGATGATAATATAGCATTTTTAACTTAATTTAAGGTCCTTTACTATTTATCCCTTATTTAATATATTCACATATTCCTAGCTCATTAACTAGGAAGACTAGTTAATTAGGGGTAATTAGAGACCATGATGAGCTTCTCATCACCACCATAGGCCGAGTTTCTTCACACCATCAACGCCAACGTGCCCGCCTCAACCCCACGAGCACCATCGCAACCTCCGACGGGTCGATAACAGCCCACGCGCACGCGTGGACAGCCACTGCCGCCAGCCATTCTCCTCATCACTGACGTCAACTCCGGCTGCCGTTCGGAGTGCCACCACCACCACCGAGTTCCCCTCATCATGGTTGACCTCCACCGAAGCTTTCGCAGCCAGCGGCGGCCTCAAGCGTGCGCACGGCCAAGAGGAGAGAATCCTCTATTTTTGGGTGAATTAAAAATTACGGATTTTTCCATTGTGAAAAAGCACTATTCATTTATTTATCTTATATAATATTTGGCTGAAATTTCTTGGACATCCCTCTCTTTAATTTGAATTACACATGATTGAGTTCTTCTTATGAATGACATAAAACATGAGATATTGGTTAGCGTAAATTGGTGTTATTAGGTAGGAGATTAATATTGACATTGTTTGCTATTACCAAGGTCATTATTTAGAATATTATATTATCATAATTTTGCACATAAATACCTACATTCCTGATAAATTGATTAAAACGAGCATTTATATTGGAAATAAGTTGCACTAGTTAGAATGCGCACACATTGATATTCCCGAATAAATGAAGCATCACTCACGAGTTCAATAGGCTTATTCCTCCCTGTGGATATGACCTAACTATTTTCGTGGTTAATTTTTGAACATTAAATGTTTTGAAAAGCGCTTTTCTACCACGTGATATACTAAAACGACGCGTCATTTTATGCTATAAATTTTATCGAAAACGAAGATCTCTCTTTCATGCACGAGCATATGTGAAGCACTTTAGCCCTGCGTGTCGTCATTTTAAGATTTTGAATGCATGCGTAGGTACAGGCCTTGGGAAGGCACGCAAGCAGGCTGATTGCACGTGTTTCGCGAGTTTGAAATCAGGGTTATAAGTAACTCGTCGTCGTAGTTGCAAAACGCGTCTATCAAATAAAATTTATACTGAAACTCTAAGGGAGTCTCAGATCGAACATGGGGAGGCGAATGTTTGGTTTTATGAAATATGCACTTCACTTTTATTTCTTTTTAGTCATTTTTATCTTTTCTAATTTTTTTGGTATTTTTAACAAGCAAGAGATTAGGTCGATGAAAACTTTATCTACTTGCAAAAATATAAGAGAGAGGGGGAGAGAGAGAGAGACAATCATCTATTCATGAACAACTGTTTGTTACAACTATGAAAGCAGGAAAACTACACTACGAAAGCGTAAAAAGATAGAAAGAGGTGAGAGAAATCCCTCTCGACAGTTTCTCAGAGGATGACTCGCTCTGACGTCGCTTGGAGGAAGGTGGTGAGGAGCGGGATGAAAGAGGATGGAGCTAGAGGACGGAGGATGGGGTAGGACGGTGTCGCGGTGAGGATCTTCTTCCCGAAGGGTGATGAGAGGATGGCCACGGGATGCTCCACGAATGGGGATGAGGGGAGGGAAAACTATTTGATTTTCTACTCTAGAGGAGCATCCCAGGCTTGGGACAAGCTCTCTCTAGAGCCTTGGAGGTGGTGAGAGGAAGAAAGGAAGAGATGGTTTGGAATGGTGGTGGGCAGGTCCTTTTATAGTGGAGGAGGAAGAATAAATTCTCATCTGGGTCATTACTAACATCCATAAGCGTCGTTGCAGCTGTCGCTGAAGATCCACCCTTCAATTCCTCTTTCTGGTGTGCGCAAACCATTAGTGATAGTTGTAAGTGTCACTAAAGGCCCACGTCGCTGAAGATTCACACCCGCCCCACTGGCACGCGCATCGCGCACTGCACGCTTCACACACCTGTGCTGCCCGCACCGTGGGCACGCGCGCTGGCATGAGCTGCGCTGCTGCTGCAGGCGGCTGCATTGTGCGTGGCGTGCTGCTGCGTGCGGCTACAGCTGTGCATGTGCGCTACTACTTGCCGACATTGGGCGGCCTGGATGGCGCCACCTGGGCCATCCATTCTTCTTTCTTTTGTAGTGGGTGCCATGGTACTCAGATAGAGATGATTCCTACGCTGCTGGACTACAATTGTCGCTCCGGATCCATCAGTACGGTCAGATTTTCCATCCGAGACCCGTATGGATGTCACATTGCCCCTTGGCAATTGATCTTCCTCAAACTTCGAACAATGCTACGATTCTCCAATCTAGATGATTTCAGAGGCATTAGACTCCGATCGTCGTCTTAATCAAATCTGTACTGTCCGATCATCTATCCGAGGCCCTGAAATAAGTCTTCTTCTCTCCTGACCATAAAAAAGACCTAATCAACCTAAAATATATATTACTTTAAATGCAAAATGATGCATGTTATGCAATGTTTATAACATGAAATGTAAATCTAAGCCTAGGAACATGCATGAATAGGCATTTTAACCTAAATAAATGTGTCTATATCATACCCCCATGCCTATCTTTTGCAAGTCCCTAGGAAAATTAAACTGCATGCTATGTATAAAATCAAAATTAGGATTAAATTGCTTAAGCCTAAGTTGTTTATTAACAATAGAAAATTTCCACTAAGGTCCTAAACTACGAAGACTCAAAAGTACCCGGGTGTCTGCTAGAATGCATACCACCCAAGTCCTCGCCTTATTTGAAAAGGAAATATGCATTTTTTTTTATTTTTCTTCTTTTCTAATTTTTTTGTACTTTTGGAGTTTGAAAGTTCCAAGATAACTTTTTACGACTACTCGATCCGCCTAAGACTCGAAAAGGACTCTAAGTGCTAACCATCTTGTGAAAATAGTAAAAGACTCACTAGGCGACCATTAAAATAGACTTTGGGTTTCTACGACCTTAGGTGACCTTGCATAAAGGTTTATCTTTTCGATTAATAGCTTTCCCCCTACTTCTTTTATTTATGGGGTCAACAGAAGGGCGAACCTAGTGTATATCTCCCCGGTTTATTCTACTTCCCTGCTTCTTCCCTAAGTGTTTTGGGAACTATTGTGCATTTTTTGTGAGCTAGGTTCCGGACAACGGGCCAATGGGCTATTACCTACGGCAACTTGCCAGCCATACTCATGCGGTGAAGTATGGTTTGTTTATTATTTTTTATTTTTTCTCCTTTTTCTATATATATTTTTTTTTTGTTTATTTTTTTTAAAGTAGGTGGCTTCCTTGATCTAAGATTTACCTAGAGGCAATACAACGAAAATGGTCTTGTGACTGAGCTCTGGACAACCTACCGATAAGCTATTACCACCGACAACTTTCCAGCCATACCACCCTAGATAGTTCATTAGCTACCCAATTTCCAAAGAAACCACCGAAAAGTGAGTCAGTGCAAAAAAAGGGTGTGTAGATGCTTAGGCTTAAAGTCCCCCCAAATCAGAGGGTGGGTTGATAAGTTGCATACTTATCATCCCAATTTATTAGTCAAATTAAAAATGAATTTGAATTGGTGAGGACTCGAGACTAAGTTCACATTCGAGTGGACACCCGGGCTAATTAAGCTTGAAGACCTGAAGAGTCTAAGTGTTTAGGTCCTCTCGTATCATTTCCTAAAGTTAATAACTTCCAAATGCCTAAGTTCTCTTTTCCTAATCTCTTTCTTTCTTTTATCTTTTTCAAATTTTCAATTTTTTTATTATATATGAAACTAAAAGAAATTCTACGAAGTTAACATAATGATTTCAAGAATTGATTATCCACCCCCCTATACCTAAATGATGCAGTGTCCCCATTGAAAAAATAAAGACATGAAAAGGGCAGAGTAAAAAGAATATCACCTAAATTTCGTGACAACCCGATCAACTCCGCAGAGAGAAGAGACTATACACAAACTATAAGTTTAATGCCTTCAGCTAGGCATAATATACATACAAGGAAGAAATTGAGAATTCACAAGTGCATGTCAGAATCAAAATCAAAAGGTTGATCCTAAAACCCATCTGTAGAAGATGTCCACAGATGTGGACCAGATTATGGTGCAGACCTATGCCCCAGGGTCGAGTGGTTCTAATGTTCTGGATGAAAATCACCTGGAATCGAAGGTTGTTAAGCTTGCCGGGTTGGGCCTGTAGTTTTGTGGTGTGCAACCCAAGACCAAAGTGTCAAACAGCGAGTAAAGATGGTTCAATAGGTGTGGTTGTCCAATTAACATCTAGCTCAGAAAAATAATCAGTTATTTCGAGCTTGGGTTGCACATGAAAGATATCGTAAGGGTCCTAGTAGAAAGTAGGTGGTTTTAGGTCAATAGGAACCCTTAGATCCAAACTTGCTTTTCCCTCAAAATTAACCTCCCAAATTTTCATTTCAACATTCCTATCCTCCAACATCAAGTGCTCAGGTTCCGGGACCTCTAGCATACCATTCACCCCATAAGATTTACCCAAGTCTAGAAATCATGGCTGACTCAGAATTGACTTGGGTATAATGATTTCCAAATCAAAATCAATCCCTTTGGGGTGTGGTTGAGGAATGGGGCTATTGATTGAATCTTCTAGTAAATGAGGATTCGAATCCTCCAAGTTAGCCCCAACCGTATCCAAATCTTCAATAATTGGGCTATCAAATGGCTCGTCAGATTCCTCAAGCCCATTTGTCTCACTAAAATCATCTTCCTTACGCTCAAGTGAGACTTCACTAAGAGATTCTTCACCCTCAGAATCAAAGAATCCATGATCCTCATTTATATATCTCTTAGAATTGATTGTCATTTCCTAGTTCAAAGAGGCATATTTTTCCTCGCTCTCTGGCTCGGGGATCTCGGGTGAATCAATCAGTTCATCCTCAATGGGTTGCTCTAGCCCAACCTGGTCATTCCCGATCTCAGAAAATGTTTCCCCCCCGACAGGCACCTGAACGGGTTCAGACATTGGCTCTCCTGAAGGAGGTTCATCTTGAGAATCATCTTAAGATTTGACTAGATCAACCACAAATTTCATCCTCAACCTCGACAATTTCCCAAGAAGAAACTCACCCAAGTCCCTATCCCTAACACTTTGGAGCAAATCCAATAAAGAGCTATTCAGCTCATCGATCATTTTTATCATAGGCTCCAATGCTTCAGTGCATGGTGTTGGTTGAGCTTCTAAAGATTGTATAGTGTTCCTCAAATTAGCCAGCACCCTATCCTGGATCTGGTTGACCTGAACCGACTGGTTCGATTCTGGTTTGGGTGTGTTTGGGTTAAATCTAGGGGAGTCAAGATGTTGAGGTTCTCGGGTCCCTCCTTGAAAGTAGGTCGTTCTAGGTTGTTCAGAGGATGGTGGCAACCTATATTCAGTGGAATACTGGGGAGGGTAGGTGTTATAATCATTATATCCTTCCTGATTGTAGATTGGGTTGGTTTGGTCATCAAAGGATGGAGATCCATAATCATTGTAGGTTTGGGAAGGATAGCAATCATAGTCTTGTTGTCCAGGGTTAGACCCTGGACACTAAAGTCCAGATTCGTATCCCCAATCAAAGTCATCCTGGCTAATGGATGGGTAATTACAAGTCAAGTCAGAATAGTAATCATCTTGGGGATAAGTAGTGGTAGAGGGTTAGGATGGGAAATGTGTGTAAGAAGTGGAAGGATACATGGTGAATTAAGGAGGGAAATCAGAAGAGAGAAAGGTGCCCTGCAGTACAATCAATCAACCCTATCCTTATGTGGGTAGCCTAAAGACCTACAGACTCCCAGGACCCGTCTTGAGATTATAAATGATTTAGTCTACTTTTATCCGGTCAATCCAACCAGTTAGAAGGAGGGATTGGGTAGAAGGTTCTTCCTTTGGCTTATGCCCTCAGTTCCTGGTGTACCCCCCAGCTGTGGTCGTTTGATGCTACCCCATAGCTAGACATCAGATGGACCAGCAGAAGCAGATTAATCGAAAAAAATCTCAGTTTGAGCCGCAAAGAGCGAATCAATCCTTAAGGCCAATGTCTACTCAGTTTTAATTAGGCTTGGGATGATTGTGCTCTTGGAATGTGATGGACCCATTAGATGGGTTGTGCCCTTAATGATCAGTTAAAATGTGTGTGCGTGCACAACTAGGGTTTGCAAACATGGTTATTTGATAATGTGCCTTTTAGGGTTTAATCTTAGGTATATTCAATCAAGTTTAGGAGAACACTCCAAGTTTTGCAAGCATTGGTGATAATATATTCCTTTAGAAATCATAGAGAAAATGTGGAGTGCCTGGTTCAACCCTAAGAATCAACCCTAAATGGCAAGCTACTTGATAAATCACTTTTAATTTGAGTGGTGCGGCCCAAACAAATCAATCAATTGTCCTATTCGCACCACAGATTAAGGCACACAATGTCTTAGCCAAATCAGATTTCTATTCACTTATTTGTTTTGAGTTGAAGTGTACTGGGTCCACAGGTTAGATCCTGGTTAAGTGGTAGAATCAAAGTGGAGTAGTGTGCTTTAAGTCGAGAGTTGTGGGTGTTAAGGTGTGTCTCTTTCAGAAAATCCTACAATCAGATAACACTTTTTTTTATTTTTTTCATTTATGTGGATGGCGAGGTGAGTGGAGGTGGCAAACAAACAACCAAATCTATCCTAAGGTTTATAAAAAGCACCTAAGTTGATTTGGGTTTGAGTTATTAGGTTATGGAATGAAAATTAAGGTGGGGGTGGTGTGGGGGACACTTACAGAACCTTCATCAGCAGTTTTCTCTGATCTAACCGCTTTTGCCCACCTCAGAAGAGTACCTGCAATCACAGTAAGATCAGAGAAAAAGTAAGATAAAAGTTAGGTAAGGCGAAAAAAAACACAGAGAAAAAAAAACAAAGAGCATTGCCTCCCTAGCAACGATGACAAAATGATCGCACGTGTTTTGCAAGTTTGAAATTAGGGTTACAAGTAACCCGTCATTGTAGTTGCAAAACGTGTCTATCAAATAAAATTTATACTGAAACTCGAAGGGAGTCTCGACTTGAACACGGGGAGGCGAACATTTGCTTTTATGAAGTCCGCGCTTTACTTTTATTTCTTTTTGGTTGTTTTTATCTTTTCTAATTGTTTTGTACTTTTAACAAGCAAGAGATTAGGTCGATGAAAACTTTATCTACTTCCAAAAATATAAGAGGGAGAGGGAGAGAGAGAAAGAGAGAAACAATCATCTATTCATGAACAATTGTTTGTTACAACTATGAAAGCAGAAAAACTACACTATAAAAGCATAAAAAGATAGAAAGAGGTGAGAGAAATCCCCCTTGACGGTTGCTCGAAGGACAACTCTCTCTAGCGTTGCCTCGAGGAAGGTGGTGAGGAGCAAAATGAAGGAGGATGGAGCCGAAGGACGGAGGATGGGGCAGGAAGGCATCGCAGAGAGGATCTTCTTCCCGAATGGCGGTAAGAGGATAGCCACGGGATGCTCCATGAATGAGGATGAGGGGAGGGAAAACTATTTCATTTTCTATTCTAGAGGAGCATTCCGGGCTTGGGACAAGCTCTCTCTAGAGCCTTGGAGGTGGTGAGAGGAAGAAAGGAAGAGATGGTTTGGAATGGTGGTGGGTAGGTCCTTTTATAGTGGAGGAGAAAGAACAAATTCGCATCTGGGTCATTACTGACGTCCATAAACATCGCTGCAACTGTCGCTGAAGATCCACCCTTCAATTCCTCTTTCTGGCACGCATAGACCATTAGTGACAACTGCAAGAGTCACTAAAGGCCCGCGTCGCTGAAGATCCCCACCCACCCCACTGGCGCCAGCTCCGCTGGCGCACACATCGTGCGCTGTGCACTTCACGCGCCTGTGCTCCCCACGTCATGCGCGCACGGGCGCGCTGGCATGCGCTACGCTGCTGCTGCGGGCGGTTGTACTGTGTGCAACGCTGCTACTATGCACAGCTACGACTGTGTGCGTGCACTGCTACTGGCCGACATTGGGTGACTGACGTGCTCTTGTGCGTGTGTGTTAAGAGGTGTCTTTATAGTTGCACTTGATACGTCGGTTTTAAAAGAAGTAAACGGAAGTGGGTCCGAGTGTCGGTCTCAGGGAGGCGTGGAAATCGAATTTTGTTTATCACTTGTCACAAAAAAGGTGGAGTTTTGCTTGCGAAATAGATGGTTTTGAAAAGCGAGAGCGAGAGAGAGAAAGTTTAGGGTTAGAAAGCTCTTGATTTTGATCATGCATTTTGAACAGGAATTAAAATGACTATTGAACGGAAAGTAGTTTCATTAAACATGCATTCATAGTTCATAGTTTACAATATTAAATACATGCTTCAAAAAAAGTAAATGAAAGCTTAAAAGAGAGAGAGAGAGATAGAGAGAGAGTGGAGAGCGACGAGGCAGCCACGACGGTGGAGGAGGCTCCGTCGGCGGCTCGTCGTCTCCGGCGATTACAAAAGTGCCTAAAGCTAACTAAGAGAGGAGTAGAGTAGTTGCAAGTGGGAGAGTATGCCTTGAATGGTGGTAGAAGGGGGTTTAAATAGAGTTAAGGGCTTCCTAAAAGAAGAATGGGCTTTAGCGACATCTGGAGCATCGCTAAAATCGCTTCCACAAACGTCGGTGAAGCCCTCCTGCCGCCGGTCAGCTGCACGCCCCGGTCTTCCTCTTCGCGCGATCCATGGCCACTGAACGAGAGCCGTTCGATCGGCCGTCCGATCGAAGATCGGACAGCTGAGAGCCTTCTTCTCCCGCGCTGAGATTACGCCTTGGGCGCGCGTGCGCACGCGCATTTCCGCCCGGCGTGCGCGTGCACGTGGGCGCTCGTGGGCTGTCGTCGCGCCGCGTGGCGAGATCATGGCCGCCCATTGCTGATCGGGCGGCCCAATTTTTCCGCGCCACCCGCTCACCTTCAAAATCCGCTCCGCGCGGCTCAAACGCGCGTCGCGGCGATGCGGGCGTGCGCGCTAACCGTTGCGCCATGCCCGCACTTTGTCGCGGTGACCATGGGCGAGCGCGCAGATCTCGGCCGTTCGATCGAAGATCGACGGCCGAGATTTGTCCTTGGCCGGCTGAGGGTGTGCGAGCGGTGGGGGCGGGCTGACGTGGCGCTCTCTGGGCCATTGATCTCCAGATCAACGGTCAGAATTTCTTGGGCCCATTGTGGGAGCTCCGGATGTCGGATTTGGCCGATCTTGAGTCCGTTGGACTTTGTTCGTCGTTCTGAATCCATCTGTGCGGTCTGATTGCTCATCTGAGGCCTGCTTTGACAAATGCTTTACACAAATGGCCATTAATACAGTTTATAAGCAATCTTGGTACTTGATGCATGCAATGCTCCTATTCTACTTATGTTGTGCCTTTTATTCTAAAGATGGGCCATATTCAACCTAATTACTCCCCCCATGTGTGGTGTTATCATACCCCCATGCTTACTCCTTGCTAGTCCCTAGCAAGGTTTATTCTAGCCTTTATTTCCTTGGGGAATTCAAGAAGTAATTGCTTAGGCACTTCGTTACTTGTCAATAAGAGGAAATATACGAAGATCTTAATCTACAAAGACTAAGCAGCGCCCGGGTGTCTGCCAAAATACGAATCGCCCGAATCCTTGCTTTGTATATATAACTATACATATGTATACGTGTATATATATATGTTCTTTTAGAATTTTCAGAATTCAGTGTGGGTTGGTAACTTTTTACGGCTACCCAACCCACCCAAAACTCGGTCAAAACCCTAAGTGCTAAGCATCTTGGTGTGAATGTTGTGATAGACTCACTTACTAGGTGACCGAAAAAGAAAATATTTTTGCCTGAAGGTGTATTTGTTCGATTGGTAGCTTTCTCCCTACGTTCGTTTTACTTGGGGTCAACACAAGGATTTTCCAGTGTATATCTCCCCGATTTGTACTACTTCCCCGCTTCTTCCTTAGGTGTTTTGGTCTTTTTTTGTGCAATTATTAAGCTGGGCTCTGGACAACCGACTAATGGGCTGTTACCCACGATCACTTGCCAGCCATACTTGTGCAGTGAAGTGTGGTTTATTTTCTTTCCTTCTTCTTCCTTTTTTTTTTTCGTAGGTGACTTCCCTGATCTCAAATGTACCTAGAGGCAGCGAAAAAGAAATGGCTTGTGGCTAGGTTCTGGACAACCTGCCAATGGGCTATTACCCACGACAACTTGCCAGCCATACCACCCTAGAGAGTTCATTAGCTACCCAATTTCTGTCAAAATCTCCGAGAAGTGAGTCTGTGCAAAAATGTGTGCAGATGCTTAGACTCAAAGTTTTCCTGAGTTAGAGGGTGAGTTCATACGTCGTATACTTATTACCTTATTTAGTAGGTGGATTAGAATAGCTTAAAGTTGCAAGGATTCGCCGCTAAAACCATATTTTAACGGACACCAGGGCTGATTAAGCCTGAAGGCCTGAAAAGTCTAAGTGTTTAAGTTCTTTTTGTATTATTTCCTACTATTGACAAGTTTCTAATGCTTAAGTTTTCTTCCTAAATTCATTTTTTTTTAATTAATTAATTAATTCAGACTGATTAATTAAGCTCAGGATTATGCAATTTACCACCCCCCCATGCTTAAGTTGGACAATGTCCTCATTGGCAAATTCATGGATGCAGAAGGGTTCAAAAAGATAGTACCTGAGTCACGTAAACTACCAGATCAGTCTGAATCCGCTGGGTTGCCTCCCAAGAAGCGCTGAGTTTAACGCCTCCAGCTGGGCGGTGCTTGGTGTCAGCCCTCAACGAGGGTGACACTTTCCTTGGGGGGTACCTGGGCCAGGAAATGCTTCAATCTTTGACCATTAACTGTAAAAGTGTGCTCAGTGTTAAGATCAGTGATTTCAACCGCCCCATTAGAATAGGGCTTGACCACCCGAAATGGTCCCGTTCATTTGGACCTAAGTTTCCCTAGGAAGAGTTTCAGGCGTGCATCAAATAGCCAGACTTGTTGGTTCGGCTCAAAGGTTTTTCTATGAATGAGTCGGTCGTGGACGGCTTTCATTTTCTCCTTATATAGCCGACTATTGTCAAAGGCGTCCCGACGAATTTCTTCGAGCTCAGATAATTGAAGCGTCCTTTGCACACCGGCTAACTGGGGATCCATGTTACATTGCTTGACAGCCCAGTAAGCCCGGTGTTCTAATTTGACAGGGAGATGGCAAGCTTTGCCAAAGACCAAGCGATAAGGCGACATGCCTATCGGGATCTTAAAAGCGGTCCTGTATGCCCACAGGGCATCATCAAGTCGTGTGGACCAGTCTTTCCTGTCAGGTCTCACAGTCTTCTGTAAAATGTTCTTGATTTGTCTGTTTGAGACCTCAGTCTGCCCATTTGTTTGTGGATGATACAGGGTGGCAATGCGGTGGTTTACCCCATATTTTCTAAGTAGGGCACGAAATTGGGAATGGATAAAATGGCTTCCACCATCACTGATCATGGCCTTGGGTATTTCAAATCGGGAAAAGGTGTTCTTCTTCACAAAGTCCATGACCGTCTTGTGATCGCATCGTCGAGTGGCGACAGCTTCAATCCATTTGGAAACATAGTCAACCGAGACCAGGATGTACTCGAAGCCGTTGGATGGCGGAAAGGGGCCCATAAAATTGATACCCCAAACATCGAAGATTTCGACAATCAAAATGGGCTGAAGGGGCATCATATCTTTCTTGGTCATGGTCCCCAGTGTTTGGCATCGTGAGCAAGTCTTGGCAAAGATGTGTGCATCCTTAAATAGGGACGGCCAATAAAATCCAGACTGCAAAACTTTTGCAGCTATTTTCTTGCCAGAGAAATGGCCGCCACACGCTTGGTCATGACAAAAGGAAAGCACACTCTGAACTTTGTCTTCGGGGATGCACCTCCTGATGATCTGATCAGCACAGAGGTGAAACAGCATGGGATCATCCCAGAAATAGTGCTTGGCCTCAGCCAAGGACCTGTCCCGTTGCTGTCTGGACCAGCTGTGCGGGGTTTGTCCTATAACCAGGTAGTTGACATAGTCAGCATACCATGGCATTTTCTTGTCTTGCATGGCTAGGATGTGTTCATCAGGGAAGGTATCAGATAGAGGTAGGGAGGGTCCAATGTGGTCTGGATGAAGTCTTGACAGGTGGTCAGCCACCACATTTTTCGATCCAGCCTTGTCTCGGATTTCCAGGTCAAATTCCTGCAAAAGCAGGATCCATCTGATGAGCCTAGGTTTTGCGTCCTTTTTGGCCAACAGGTGCCGGATGGCTGAATGGTCGGTGTAGATAGTCACGTGGGATCCCAGCAATTATGATCGAAATTTTTTCAGTCCAATGACTACAGCGAGCAACTCTTTTTCTGGGACCGTATAATTACGTTGGGCCTTGTCCAACGTTTTGCTCGCGTAGTAGATCACCACGGGCTTTTTGTCTTGCCTTTGTCCCAGGACAGCGCCTATGGCAAAATCTGATGCGTCACACATAATCTCAAAATCCTGGGACTAGTCTGGGGGTTGAAGTACAGGTGCCGTGGAGACTAAGTCCCGGAGGGTGTGATAAGCCTGGATGCAATCAGGAGACATGTGGAAAGTGGCGTCGTTGGCTAGAAGGTCGGTCAAGGGTTTGGAAAGTTTGGAAAAGTCTTTGATGAACCTTCGGTAGAAGCCAACATGTCCTAGGAAAGAGCGAATCTGCCGGACCGAACTAGGTGGAGGAAGTTTGGAAATTAAATCAACCTTAGCTCGATCTACCTCGATGCCCCTATGCGAAACGATGTGTCCGAGGACAATTCCTTCTTGAACCATAAAATGGCTCTTTTCCCAACTTAACACCAAGTTAACCTCGATACATCGTTTCAGGATTTTCTCCAAGTTGCTCAAACAATGCTCGAATGAATTTCCGAATACAGAGAAATCATCCATAATGACCTCTAAGTATTCACCCACCATTTCTGAAAAAATGGCTAGCATGCAGCGCTGGAAGGTCGCAGGTGCATTGCATAACCCGAACGGCATTCGACGGAATGCAAACGTGCCATACGGGCAAGTAAATGTGGTCTTTTCCTGATCTTCCAGAGCAATTGCGACTTGGTTATATCCTGAATATCCATCCAGGAAGCAAAAATATTTCTGCCCTACCAATATTTTAAGGATTTGGTCAATGAATGGCAAGGGGAAGTGGTCCTTCTTAGTGGCTTCATTAAGCTTCCTGTAATCAATACACACCCGCCATGCGGTGGTGGTGCGGGTGGGGATGGATTCGCCACGATCATTGGTGACAACGGTGAGCCCAGCTTTCTTTGGAACCACTTGAGTGGGGCTCAGGGGCTATCGGAGATAGGGTAAATGATGTCGGCGTCAAGCCACTTGATAATTTCTTTTTTAACGACCTCCCGCATGTTTGGGTTTAAACGTCTCTGCATCTGGCGGGAAGGTCGGGCCCCGTCTTCCAGGTAAATCTTATGGGTGCAATAGGTGGGGCTAGTTCCTCTTAAATCTGAAATGGTCCAACCAATGGCGGCCCGATGTTCTGAAAGGGTCGCAGTCAACCTGAGTTCCTGATCCTTGGTTAGATGAGAATTAATAATCACCGGGAAGGTCTGGTCAGGTCCCAAGAAGACGTACTTGAGATTCTCGAGCAATGGTTTAAGTTCGGGTGTGGGTGGGACCACAGTCGATGGGAAGGAAAAGGGCGGTAGTTGATCAACATCGATCTCTTCAAATGGTGTCATGTGATGATACTCAGCCTTACAGAGGTCCACGGGTAATGATGGTGACGGGTCAGAACTACGGGTTTGGTGGTCTGAGACCGAACTGAGGGTGAGGCATTCCTCGATTAAAGTTTCCACGGGATCATGTTCCTCAATGTAATCGCAATCAAAAGACTTTGTCGCCCGAAAGATATCCAATTGCATTTTCCTGTCCCCAAAGGCGATTTCCATCCATCCCGTGTCGCAATCAATATTTGCTTTAGCCGTAGCTAAGAAAGGTCTGCCTAAAATTATGGGTGCATTCTGTAATTTTTCAGGGACTTCCATGTCAAGCACCAAAAAGTCGACCGGGAAATAGAAGTCCTTGACCCATACAATTACATCCTCGACAACCCCCTTCAGGGTTTTCACAGATCTATCAGCCAGCTGGATGGTGACAGGGGTTGGTGTCAGCTCCCCAAAACCAAATTGGTGGTACAGGGTTATTGGAATTAGATTGATAGAAGCACCTAGGTCCAAGAGCGCTCTATCAAATGTCATGTCCCCGATATTGCAGGAAATCAGGGGCACTCCTGGGTCAGTTCGCTTGAGTGGAAGGTTGCTTGATATCACGGACCTTGCTTGCTCAGAAAGTACAACCTTTCTAGGTGCTTGCGGTCTCGACTTACGCTTGGGTGTACAGGCATCCTTTAAGAACTTGGCGTAAGCAGGGATGTGTTTAATGGCTTCTAGGAGTAGAATATTAATCTATACTTGCTTAAAAATTTCCAACAGCTCCTCAGTTTCCACAGTATTCTTCTTTTTCTTGATTGTCTCCAAGGCCTCAGGGTAGGGTGTCTGAATGTGGATTGGTTCCATGTCTGGGTCCTTGGTTGGTGCCTCTTTTGAGTCGGGTATTTCAACAGGTAAAGTCTCGGGGGGAGTCGTCCATTTGGGATCCTGGGTTTTGGTGCCGCTTCTCAAGGTCACCACATTCGCAGAGGCATTAGGGCCATGGGGTGATCCTTGAGGAGACAAGGACGAAGAAGCGCCAAACCCAGGAGGTGTTTGCGGGGCTGGTTGGACCATGTGAGCCTGCCCGGCGTTGCTTTGGAACCCTTGCGAATTGGGGCCTCTGTTAATTATATTTCGCTGGTTCGATTGTGGTTGGGAAGGTAGGGATCCTTGTTGTTTACAGTCCAAGAGTTGGCTTAACTGTCCCTTTACCAAGGCCATTTCCTCCTGATGTTTCCGGTTCATGTCAGCCATCATCTTTATTAAGGTATCCATTTGGTTTTGTGGGGGAGGGGTCACTCTATTCTGGTTATATTGGGGTCTAACTGGTGGTCCTTGCTGATAGGGGGCAAGTGTGGCTACTGGTTTGGCCTGGGATGGTTTTGGAATTGCGGTGGTTTCTGGTTTGTCCAACCAAAGTTGGGGTGGTTACGCCAGCCGATGTTGTAAGTGTTGGAGAAAGGGTCAGGTTTCGCATAACCTTAGACGGCTTGCACATCTTCTAGGATAGCCGATGTTGATGAAGAGGGAAGGGAGTAATCAAGGGTCAAGGGAGCAAAGGTCCCTCCCTGGAACGTGGTCAGGGGTTGTTCCAGGTTCAGTTGGGTGAAGGGCTGGGCCAGGTCAACATTATGTGCTCCCTTTGCTAGGGAGAAAGTCTGCAAGGGGTTCCTGGTATGATTCAGTAGCTCATCAATCTTTTTGTCTACCAATTCCACTCGATCCAACTTTTTTGCAATGATGTCCATGTCAACCATTCCAGAATTTGCTTGCACCTGATAAATCCCGCCACGGGGTTGACTGGACCTGTTAAACTAGTTCATGGAGGCATTGTTGAGCGAATTCTCGCTCATAGACTCAAAGAGCTCAAACACGCTCTCCTCATCTTTGTTTAGGAAGTTTCCCCCGCATGAGGCATCGACGAAGTTCCGTAGGTTGCTGTCCAGACCGTGGTAAAAGATCTGGGCCAATTGCCACCTTGGGACTTCGTGGTGTGGGCATTTCCTCAAAAGTTCATTAAATCTTTCCCACGCCTCATGAAATTGTTCCCCACCCTGGAGTGTGAAGGTAGTGATAGCTCTTCTGAGGGCATTGGTCTTTCCTATGGGGAAGAATTTCTTTAAAAATGCATGCCTCAGTTCTTCCCAGGTGGTGATGGGTCTACCTAGGGTTCTAAGCCAATGAGAAGCCTTGTCTCTTAATGAGAAAGGGAACATCTTGATTAGAACAATGTCAAGGCTAATGTTCCTAGGTTTCACCATTCGTGCTATGCGGTCGAGATCCTCTAGGTGTTGAAAGGGGTCCTCATTTGAGCTTCCATGAAAGTGGCTCTGGATCAAACTTAAGACGTTTGGTTTCAACTCAAAATCATCTCCCCCCTCGGGGATCCTAAGGTGTGGCTCGACTCTAATAGCAGAGGGATTATAGAAATCACGGAGAGGTCTTGGCTGGTCCTGAAATGGCGGTAAATCAAGTGGTGGTTGTCCTGGTATGTCGTGGAAAGGTGGTGGTTGTTCTTGCAGGTTCTGTAACCGTTGTATGGCTTGCATGATGGTGTGGATTTGTTGTTGCTGAAGCTGATGGTTAGCATTGATTTGAGCTTGGATGATGGCCATAGCGTCTGGTGGGGGTTGATCTTCAGCCTCATTTACCCTAGGTTCAGCCATGTTTTCAACAGAATTACGTCGCCTAGATTCCTGCCCCAAAACACACAATTCGGGATGCAGTGAGCGCCTCCCGTGCATACACTAGAGAAGAACAGGAGGGGATGCGAAGGGCGACAGATGCGAGAAATGTGTTTCAATCAAGCACGCAAGCCTAATCCTTATGGTGTATTCCTTAGGAGACCTAGAAATCTCACAAAGGGTGATTAAGTCCGTAAGCACTAGGCTCCCCTTCCCAAAGCTAATCTGGCCAGGTTGATTACGAGGGGATTGCAGGGAAGGTTCTTCCTTTGGCTTGCGCCTCCGGTTCCATAGACCCCACAACCGCGGTCGTTTAGTCACCATATTCTACCAAGGGAATGAAAGCCAAGTGCCTAGCAAACAAAACCTCACCTTTTGAGACTTAACTCAGTCCTGCCTAGGGCACGTCTACTCAGTTTTAGAGGGTTAAGATAGTGCTTGTGCTTAGGGTGATGTGATGAGGCATTGATTGGGTGGTGCCTCTTAATTTTCCACTTTCAAAGTGTGTGCTTCTAGCAAAACATGGTTTTCAAGCAAGGATTTGTTAAGATGTGGTGTCTTTTAGTGTTTCATCCTTACTTTACTACATTTTTAGGGTTGACATGTCTTAATGTTTTCAAACAAGTTTCAGTGGGCACGTCAAGTTCTGCACACAACTTGGTGAAAGTAGATTTCCTTTTCTTTTGTAGAGGCTCTAAAACCCTAGTGTATTCATCCTAATGATCATGCAGCTTCTATTATATGAGTCAGTTTTAGGGTTGAGTGGTGCGGCCCAGGTCAATTCACGGTGGTTTTGCAAACACCACTCAAGAAAAAGAAAAGAACACTCCAAGAATTTGTTCAGAATGTTAGTGTACATTTTTTTTGTGGGGTGATGTGTTATGGATGTGAGTCAAGCAATCATACACCACGCCAATTTTTTTCAGTTTTTACAAAAAATTTTTTAGCTTTTTCACGCAAGCAAACAATAAGAGACAGGTTACTCACTATCAGTCCTCGAGGCACCTACTCCCTTGCTATCGTCGTGGAATGCGTCGCTTCGCCGTCCATGCGTCGAATTCCTGCAACCGTCAAGTAAAAAGGAAAATAGGGCATTAGATGATGTGAGAATGAGTGTGGAATGGAGGTGATAAAACAAATCCGTTGCCTCCCCGGCAACGGCGCCAAAAACTGACGTGCTCTTGTGCGTGTGTGTTAAGAGGTGTCGTTATAGTTGCACTTGATACGTCGATTTTAAAAGAAGTAAACGGAAGTGAGTCCAAGTGTCGGTCTCAGGGAGGCATGGAAATCGGATTTTGTTTATCACTTGTTGTCATGAAAAAGGCGGAGTTTTGCTTGCAAAATAGACGATTTTGAAAAGCGAGAGCGAGAGAGAGAAAGTTTAGGGTTAGAAAGCTCTTGGTTTTGATCATGCACTTTGAACAGGAATTAAAATGACGATTGAACGGAAAGTAGTTTCATTAAACATGCATTCATAGTTCATAGTTTACAACATTAAATACATGCTTCAACAAAAGTAAATGAAAGCTTAAAAGAGAGAGAGAGAGATAGAGAGAGAATGGAGAGCGACGAGGCAGCCACGGCAGTGGAGGAGGCTCCGTCGGCGGCTCGTCATCTCCGGCGATTACAAAAGTGCCTAAAGCTAGCTAAGAGAGGAGTGGAGTAGTTGCAAGTGGGAGAGTATGCCTTAAATGGTGGTAGAAGGGGGTTTAAATAGAGTTAAGGCCTTCCTAAAAGAAGAATGGGCTTTAGCGACATCCGGAGCGTCGCTAAAATCGCTTCCACAAACGTCGGTGAAGCCCTCCTGCCGCCGGTCAGCTGCCCGCCCTGGTCTTCCTCTTCGCGCGATCCGTGGCCGCTGAATGAGAGCCGTCCAATCGAAGATCAGACGACTGAGAGCCTTCTTCGCCCGTGCTGAGATTACGCATTGGGCACGCGTGCGCGAGCGCGTTTCCGCCTGGCGTGCATGTGCGCGTGGGTGCTCGTGGGCTGTCGTCGCACCGCGTGGCGAGATCATGGCCGCCGCTACTGATCGGGCGGCCCAATTTTTCCGCGCCTCCCGCTCGCCTTCAAAATCAGCTCCGCGCGGTTTGAACACGCGTCGCGGTGATGCGGGAGTGCGCGCTAACCGTTTCGCCACGCCCGCGCTTTGTCTCGGCGACCGTGGGCGAGCGTGCGGATCTCGGTCGTTCGATCGAAGATCGACGGTCAAGATTTGTCCTTGGCCGGCTGAGGGTGTGCGAGCGATGGGGGCGGGCTGACGTGGCACTCTCTGGGCCGTTGATCTCCAGATCAACGGTCAGAATTTCTTGGGCCCATTGTGGGAGCTCCGGATGGCGGATTTGGCCGATCTTGAGTCTGTTGAACTCCGTTCGTCATTTTGAATCCATCAGTGCGGTCCGATTGCTCATCTGAGGCCTGCTTTGACAAATGTTTTACACAAATGGCCATTAATACAGTTTATAAGCAATCTTGGTACTTGATGCATGCAATGCTCCTATTCTACTTATGTTGTGCCTTTTATTCTAAAGATGGGCCATATTCAACCTAATTACTACCCCCTTGTGTGGTGTTATCAATGACCTAGATGGTGCCACCTGGGTCGTCCATTCTTCTTTCTTTTGTAGAGGGTGCCATGGTGCTGAGATCGAGATGATTCCCACACTGCTAGACTGCGATCGTCGCTCTGGATCCACTCATATGGTCGGATTTTCCATCCGAGACTCATATGGATGTCACATTGCCCCCTGGCCATTGATCTTCCTCGAACTTCGTACGATGCTACGGTTCTCCGATCTAGACGATTTCAGAGGTGTTAGACTCTAATCGTCGCCTTAATCAGATCCGTACGATTCGATCATCCATACAAGGCCCTGAAATAAGTCTTCTTCTCTCCTGACCATAAAAAGGACCTAATTAACCTAAAATATATACAACTGCTCTAAATGCAAAATGACGCATGTTATGCAATATTTATAACATGAAATGCAAATCTAAGCCTAGGAACATGCATGAATAGGAATTTTAACCTAAATAAATGTGTCTATATCACATGCTTTTCGAGGTACTTTAGGACGTCTGGATGTCTCCACAAACGTCTAATAGACCTATCAGACGTCCAGGCACACTGACAGACTTTTGGAAAGACCCAAGACGACTCTAGAGGGGTTCCAGACATCCGCCAACAACGCAGGGAAGCAAGGTGAGGTTCTGAGATCATTTAAGATGTCTAGGTCTAGTCCCAGACATTTGATTTTAGATAGTATGCACGTTCTTGGCCCGTTTAGGGCCCAAACGAAGTCGATTTTACGCAAACAAAATACCATTATTTTTCGCTCAAGTTTCTCTACATGTTAGTGTCAATTATATACTATTTTAAACTCATCTGATGTGACTTAGTCACTGGTATAGGTCTCCAGCCTGTAGCTTGTTCAGGGCCCGCGGAGATGACAAGACCTGCAGTTTTAGCCATCATTCCTCCCGTGTTTCCCGGTAGAGTGGTTTACTTTAATACTAAGATTTAAATAAGTAATGTGCATGTTTAGAATAACTTGAGTGAACCCTAGGATGTGAAATGAACCCTAGGGTAGAAGTGAATGAATATTGCTTGAGCTACACTGTTTACTTGGAGATGCATGTTAAACCATAATTACTAGCAAGTATATTAATTACTTGATGTGATGCTTTCTCAGTTATTAACACACGAGTTGCCTGTTATAAAAATGAAACCTGGGATGTAAATAATCATATTTGAATGTTGAGAAATGGAATGAAAGGAATACAAGCATGAACCCTACGGGAAATCAGGAGAACTCCTATATATGGAAAGAACCTTGTAAGTAGACGGGAAGTGAGCTAGCCCTTGTGTACACAGTACCAAGGAGAGCCACTGTCCCTTTAGAGTAGACGGGAGCTTGCCGCCCGTTGGGTTGAGACCCGGGGTAGGTTTGGCCACTCTACGTCGACTCCTATTTAGCCCTTGCGTACATGGTACCGAGGTGAGCTACTTAGTGTAGGGAGGGAGCTAACCACCCCACGGGACCCGGGGTAGGACTAGCCACCCTACACCGACTCTTGTTAGGCCCACTAGCAAATCGGGATAGTCGGATGAGGGTACGCGGACTGTGGAGGGGCGAGACCACTGTTATGTTTTGAGGGGCGAGACCCCTATTCTGAGAGGGCAGGGCCATGTGCTGTTCCATGCTGTACTTTTAGGCGTACCCACTAGCGGAAACGATTGATCGTGTGCCAGTGCGAGGTAGCTACCCGTGCGCTTATCGCGCGTGCCATAGTCATCACTACATCGTGACCGTGACCTCGGGGTGGTTGACTGGGTGTAGGACTACCACGGGGGACTCTCCCGGCCAGGAGAACCCCACGTGTACATCCTACATCACGGGAAAGACTGCAATCAAGATCATTCCCTTGAGGGACAGTCAAGATCAAGAAATGACCGGATTCTTAAGAGAATAAACAAATCAGAACTACTTAGTTGAGCTAAATGGAATTGAATAATAAATTAGTTGCTTGTCTTATGTTAATTATATATAAATGGCTTAACCACCACTCTACTCAACGTTAGCTGGCCACGAATTTTGTAACCTTGTTTAGGTCAAGGAGTTAAGCAGCCAGCACCACCGGCTATAGAGGGAGCTAAGCCCAGTCGAGGCCAGCCTTAGCTGTCATTTCCTTTTGTTTCTGAGCTTCTGTTGTTGTAGTGAGTATTCGATATATGTAACACTGTTTCTGTTACATTTTTGCTTTAGTTTTTGCTGTTGTAGTTGTGATGGCATGTAATATTGTGAGATATTTCATTCTGTTTCATTTACTGTGTACATATTTATTTTCTGCCTAGTTACATTGCATGTGTGGTTGTGGTATATTTTCTGCTTTTGGTTATTTCTCGTTGGATGACTAGGTCTTGGGATTATTCGAGGCAAGTCGGTCTCGGGTCCTGTAGAGATCTGGGATCGGGTTGTAACAAAACCAAAGGTTTTACAGTGCAGTTTTATCCATTTTTTCAAATTCTGATGTCATCACCGGCAATTTGAGCTGCCAATTGGACATCTAAAAACCACAACTAGCCTCTATTTGTTTTAACGTTCGATCTATTTTTTAAAACATTGATTCACTCACATTCTCACACCCTATTACTGCAACTTCCTTTAAATAACCTTGACAGTTAATTCTCCTAATTTGCATACCAACCTTAACAAGCTCAATAGCATTTTATCTATATAGCAATAGCATAAAACCTACATTAGCTTTTACAATTTGCTCTATATAGTGGAGCATCCATTGGTGGAATGCACCTGGAAGCACCTAAACAAGGCATTTCAATCGCCCAACCATTAGTAATTATTAGCTTCCAATAAGTAAAATTAAAAATTCTACCATATAAGAACTTGTTTACTTTACATGTCAAGTTAGAAAACTACATGAGTTTGCATCTGGAACAAGGAACATCTTTTATTTTTGTTTTACTTTATAAGAAGAGATAATGTGTTTTTTCTTACTAAAAGGACAACAGATTAAGGAACCAAAATAGGGATCAACCTAGGTACCCTATCTGCAGCAGAGGAATCAAAATAGGGAAACAACAAACTTCAAACTCAACAAACCACATCCTTGAGCAGATGCATATACAGAGGAGATGAACTCTTACCTCCTACCATAGCAAGGGATGTCGTGGTTGATGTTGGCGGTGATTGGACAGAGGAGAGAAGCGACGAACTGAGGATGGAGGAGTGGACGGTGGAGCAGGTTAAGGACGGTGGAGCCAAACAAGTAGAGGGTAGAGGAGAGGTGCTTGGATAGCATCGTTGCGAAGGGGAACCATCAGTCGAGGGTAGCAAGCAGCGATCATTGGGAGAGGTGCACAGAGATTGAGAGGCAGAGATGAGGAGCAACGTGTGGAGATTGAGAGTGCTAGAGAGGGGAGCCTCATGCAAGGGTTTGGAGATGAGCAGCGTGCAGTTGAGGCATTTGAGGAGTTGGAGTTGCGGCGGTTGGGGGAGGGTTTAGGGTGCGAGGGTGAGTGGGAGTAGTGCACGGCTGCTAATTTGAGGAGAGGGATTTCGAAAGAAAATTTTGAGGAGTTTGCGACGGGGTAAGGGTAGGCGTGTGTGGAGTTTTTTGAGAGGAGAGATGAGTTTTAATGAATTTGAGATGATTTGATATATGAGTTGAAATTAGTGTTTCTAAAGATTCATTGTGTTGCATTGATGCCAAGTAAAAGTGAAAGATATACTCAAAATTTTCCCATTCCCTCCCTCCCACATACACACACTCAACATATTTGTGAGCTTATCTTTCTTAATCATTATCCATGAATTCACCACTAATTTCAAGTAAATAATGATTCTTCAGTTCTGAAAAGCTAGGCCCACGTCCTTCCTAATTGGAGGGAGTGACTTGAGGAAGATGAATGCATGCATGGTAGGTACCCTTTCACCATCCAGCTCATTTGACGCATTGCATCCCTTGGATGTCATACCATGCCATTCAATATCAGGTCTTTTGCTTCCTCATCTACTACTTTTGTATTCTCCTAATTATCCTTAGAAGCAGGGATCCACACAAATGCACTCATATCATGCATATGATAATTAGGCTGATTTTATTTATTAATAAGTGAAAGGAAGAAGGGACTTCAACCTTACCCGTCATCTAGAAGATGAGAGCTCCTATACGATCAAAGTATGACCAGTATAAAATGTCCTGTAGAAAACTGTGTATCAAAATTCAAGGCGAAATATGTGTACTTCTCTTCCAAAAAAAAAGAAAAAATGAGGGGGAAAAAACAAAGAAAAACCGAAACAAAAAGGAATTGTCTCTTCGCTAACTGCCATCCCATGTAAGAACTATTTGCAAAACACTGTTTCATGGGTCCCATAATCGATTGCCTCTTTATAGCTTTGGGATGGTCAAGAACTTGTTCCCTGCTCCTGTTCACCATTGAACGTCCAATCTCGATCCTCAGGCCACCTCACGTTGTCTCGGAGAAAGCCCCCCTACAACTCACCCGCTGATGAACGCCTACATAGAAATGCCATAAATATACATGCATCCCACCTCTACCTTGCTGGTAAATTTATTTAGAGATATATACAAACTTCGTTCGAAGCTTTTTATCCTAACTTTTAGATCAGCATCGCATTTTCTTCCATACAAAGTGGTAGAAAGGATACTGCACTTGTTGACACCGGTCTCTCCTCTTCGCATTCTCTTCCTCGGTGAGAAAACGTTGAGTGTCTATACGGGCTCGACACCCCCTTCATTCCGATTCTTCTCCTCTATCCTTAGGATCTCTTCTCCTTCGATAGTGACATGCATGGTCATTGGTGATGACGGTCGACGTAGGCATGTCATCGACAACAGTGGCGACGTGGGAGGTTGGTAACCGACGTGACGGCACATGTTTGGTGAGGCTCGACCAGAGATGTTCGTTGTGCTCCTTAGTCGTGCATTGGGTGACATGAGTGGTGCAACAGCAAAGGGCATTGACAGTGGTGGAGGGAGGTGACGACGAAGGTGTGTCGGCAATGAAGGCGTGCGCGATGGCGAGCAACGGTGGCGACAATCAAAGGTAGCTTTGCTTTGATTTGCATGCAGGTCATCAATTGCTGCAGACTATATCATTATTTGTTGTTGATACTTGATTGGGTCTCCTCTTTTTATTTTTTTGTGGTGTCGTTTTTGTTGAGAACGACATATGATCCTAAGCTATTACAATTGAGTTTTCAATCACTTTTAACTTTTTCATCGATTTATATAATTAACTTATAGACACAATCTTCGAGATCCACCTCATTGACATCTTACTGTTTCTACTAAAATAAAGTCACCCTTCATCTGAAAGTCATTCAATTTCAGTTCTTGTGACAAATTTTTTTTCCTTTTCTTTATTTTGTATCTTCTATTTTGTGTATTATGTTTCTTCATTTCTACAAACATTTTATCTTTTCGTTTCTTATCCACTTGTTACCTATTCTTCTTCTTTTAATGAAAATATTAAAAAAAAAAAAAGCATTTTCTTCCTAATATCACAAGCCTGTGATATTTGAAATGTACGCCTTCTTTCTAAATGAAAGGGTCTGGAAAAAATCTTGAAAAATATCATAAGGAAGTTATTTCTCATTTATTTATTAAACACGTGCGTATGGCAGCGAAAATCGCAAATACGTGCATGTATGTTTCAGAGAAAATGTCCATATTACCGTCAAGGATTCACAAAATTGTTAACGTAAGACCTCAGCGCACAAGAAATAAAAATTTCATAAAACATAGACATCACCCATCAATACATGATCTTAAACTCATTAAAAGGAAAAAAAAGGAAAGAAAAACAAACCTACGTGCCCTAACACCTTTCTATCTACCCAAAAGATTTCCGTATAATTATTTTAGGAGAGGATGGAAAACGCCCTACGAATATCAGGAAAAGATCATGCACCATTTCATGTAATCTCGTTATCATGTACGAATCCATACTCAAAAGACTTCGCGTTGCATGATAGGGAAGCTCCCAGAAGAGAGTCCCCCTCCATGGTCATGTGAGCATTTCCTCTATATATATATATATATAAGTCATTGAAATTAAAATTTTTTAATATAAAAATAAAAGTATCAAGTCGACTTAAAATTTTATACGCAACACTTTCACATAAAATGATCTTAATTTTTAAATTTTTACTTCAAAACAAAAAGATATTAACTAAATTTCATCACGTAAACTTCACGCACCCTTTTGTATCTAACTTTACGCACCCTTTTATATATATATTTTCAACACGAGGCTTAGGGAGCCGGACAAGCAGACAAGACAGAGATGTGTTGTGCATGTACACCTTAGGATTAATTAAGGACAGCTAGAGAGAGAACCAAAGAGGAGAGGAGTGTGGAGATAGAGAGGGAGAGATATGGGAACAGGGAGCATGGGGTTCCGTACACCATGGGATGTAGACGAGAGAGAGATATAGGAGGTGGTGGGTGTTGTTGGCAACTTTGCATGCATATTACCATTGTGCAATCCACAGCATCAGAAAAGACACCAAAGACATTAAATTGCACGGCAGAGATCAAACAAACAGCGACATCATCATCATCGTCGTCGTCGACAACGCAATGTCTCCACTATTCCTTCCTTCCTTTTTCTCTCCTATGTCTCTCCAATTCGAACAATAATAACAACTGCTCCTTTACCACATTACCACCAATCACCCTTAAACACCAACAGCAACATTAAAGGCAAGTGAACGACGAGTTCCCTAACATTACCGACGTTTCGCTGTCACTCCTCGTTGCTCTCCTCATCGTCCTCCTCCTCCTCCTCCTCCTCCTCCCCGTCGCCGTCGTCGCCGCAGCGTACCGTGTGCAGCGGGGTCGAGCCAGGGGACGTCGAGGAGGAGCCCCCGCCGTCATCCCCGCGCTGGTCAGAGGAGGAGGTGACCCGTAGGAGGACCATCTTCGTGAGGGGAGCGGACGAGGACGAGGAAGAGGCCGAGGCGGCCCGGCCGCCGACGGTCGTGGGCTCCGTCAGGTTCTTGCCGTCGCGCGGAGGGGAGAAGAACACCGGCATATACTCGTCGTTGTCGCACGCGAACTTGGAGTTGCGGAAATGGTCCAACAGCGCCTCCAAACCCTAATAACAATGGATGGTGAGTATGACCAAGGGTTCATTCTAAATCGCAAGTAGAGCTGAACTTCTCCTATATGAATATATTTTATGAGGGAAGAAAAGGAGGTGCGTAGAGAAGAGCTTGTTAATTATATAATATATATATATTTATTTATTAAAAGAGCGGGTGGGTGAAGAAGGGTTGGAGAAGAGGAGGGAAGGGGCACCTGCAGGCGGGCGTAGGTGATCTGACAGATCTTCCTGGAGTTGAAGACCACCCAGGGCTGCAAATGGAAGGCTTTGTAGAGCCTCCATGTGGCCTCGGGAGATGTCATGTTGACGAACCCATAGCCCACATTGCACTTGTTGCTGCAGTGAGGAGATCGATCCATCACCCACCACCAACACACACACACACACACACACACATGATTAGACCACCCAGCCATAGATACAGATGAAACAACAACAATTATCATAGCAACTCTTACAATTGCCATCATCAAATATTACTATTATTATTGTAGTGTTCGTCTCTCTTCCCAACCTCGTAAAATTCTACAACTTCGGATCCATTTAATAATATAGATAACATTTATGTATCTGTGCCGTCCTCCAGAAAAGCTGCTTTCAGGATTCAATGGCGGTTGTGTGGCATGAGGTGATAAGGGTAACAAAAAGACGGAGTGCTGCTGCTTCTTCTCCTGCTGAAATACCCTTCTTCCCTTTTAAACATATCAGCCAAAGCCCACCACCAGCTGTGCCTTTTTAATTAAAGCCTTGTCTCCCTTTCTATATTAACCAAAGCCCTAACTCTATCTGGAAGCATCTGATCGCTCCACCTCCGCCACCAATACAAAAAGGAAAAGCGAAAGAAAGCGAAAAAGCCCGGACACCAGATTTTCTGAACGTTAGGGTTTTTCCCTCTCCTCTCGCACTCACTCTCTCTCTCTCTCTCTCGGTACGTCCGGAAAAACCCTAGTAATAGAAAAGGTGGTGAGTTGCGAGATATCTTCCTTTCCACTTCGAGCAAGTAGTGGGGCGAGTAGCATAAGTGTAGAGAGAGAGAGAGTGAGAGAGAGAGAGAGCAAAGGGTAAGGAAGAGTAACTCACTTGAAGTCGATGGGGAGGTAGACGAAATCGTAGGAAGAGAAGGGCTCCCTATCTTGGTCCCCATTGGCAACGATCTGCTCGTTGCAGTGCATGCAGTGGTTGTCGAGCATGTTCAACAGCAGCTTCTGACTGCCCCCCAAAACCAAAACATTAACCAACAAAACCCACACACTCACGAACGAACGAACAAAATATTAATATATAAATTTGACACCCCGAAGAGACCGAAACTAACACCACCATCAACGGGAAAGCAGCAAAGGAGGCAAACAGAAGAAGAAGGAGAAGAAACGAAGCGAAGGGACTGTTGTTTTCACCTGTACTTGTTGGGTATGTTCTTGATCATGACAGTGGTTCTGGGGTCCCTGGCCGACGCGGGAGAAGGGGAGGACGAGGAGGAGCCCCCGCCCTCGTGCTCCTCCGCCGCCGCTGCCGACGGGTCCTCCCTTATGAGGAACCTGGCCTCCATGGCGGCCCTGCTGCTGCTGCTCCTGCTCCTCTGGAGGTTCTTGAAGCTCCTTCCCTGCCGCGTGCTCGAGCTCACTTGCTGCTGCTGATGCTTCGATGGACCCTTGTTGCCGCCGCCCCTCCTCTTGCACCCCTCACCTTCCCTCCTCGTGGGCGCGCTGCACTCGTCCCCATCGGCAGCACCTCCTCCTCCTTCCTGCGAGGACGATGAGGAGATGTTGCTGGAGGTGCGCGGGAGCGTCGGCGCCACCGCAAGCCGAGGGGGCAGTTGTGCTGTCGCGGCCGCTGCTCCTCCGCCTCCTGCTGGTTGGTGGCTCGAGCTCTTCCTGCTATAATTGCTGCATTATTATCATTCACCACGGCAGTACTTGTGTTATTATAACGTGTCAGAATATAAACAAAACATCACCCATTTTTAATTACACGAAATTAAATAATTGTTATGTACACCTTCTGCCGTGGCCACCGGGGCGGCTGAACTCGATGACGACCTTCCTGCCGAAGAGCTCCTTCCCGTTGAGCTCCACGAGGGCCCTCGCGGCGTCCCTCGTGTCGAAGAACTCCACGAAGCGGTGCCGCGGCTTCATCGGTGTCTCCCTCGTCTCCTTCACGGCACCTACAACAACACACATAGCCGCGCATGAGAATGGAAGAAAACCCACCACTGGGGAATTCTGGTGGCCGCTGGTGCACCCACTTTTTATATAATTACCATTTAAAAAAAAAAAAGAGAAAAAGGAAATTGAGGTTGTGTGAACTAAACGTCGCAGATGGAGGGCGGAAACCGAAGGGTGCCACAGAAGGAAAAACGAAGGATCGAGGTTTAACTAGGAAAGAAGCAGGAAGTGGTGGAGAAAGGCAGCAGTTACTGATACCCCCTCCCTATCTCTCCCTTTCCCTTCGCTCTCCCTTCCCCCCACAAGAAACATCCCTTTCCTTCCCCGCCACCCCAAAACCAGCAAGCAAACAAAGCAGCACACCCCCAAAGCACCTCCGCAGAGGTGGCGCTGCCAGCCGGAGGCGTTGTTATCACACACAACACCCCCTCTTCCTACCCTCTTAACCCCCCATCCAACACCTATCTGTCACCAGTTCTTTAGGGTGGTAATTGGGTATTGCACCATAGGACACAATCATCAACGAACTACCACTTCCAGTTCTTGAGGGGTGGAATTGGGTATGGTACAGAAGAACCGGAAACGCGGAACACCTCCCACCATCGACAACAACCAATTAAAGTTCTTGAGGGGTGGGGAGGAATTGCTTAGTTGGGGAAAGGCGAAACACCACCACCACCGACGAACAAGCACCGGTTCTTTTGAGGTTTGAGTGAATTGGGTGCCGTACCGAAGGCTTGGAAGACCTCCTTGAGGGAGGAGGAGGAGACGGAGGGGTCGAGGTTGAAGACTACGAGGGAGCCATTGTTGGGGGCGGGGGGCTCGGGGGCGAACTGGGCCCACACGGGCCGGCCCGCCACCATCCCCACGCCGAGCGGTGGGAGCTCCCACGGCGGCGGCGGGGCGGCGCCGAATTGACCCTCGCAGTGGAGCTGCTGCCAGGCCCTCCCTTGGTGGCGGACGTGCTGGCCGCGGACCGCGTCCATGGCCGCGCGGGCGGCGTGGAGGTCGTAGAAGTGGACGGTCACAATGCCCTCGGCGGCGAGCCGGGACATCTCAACCGCCCGCACGCCGCCGAAGGACTCGAGCTCCATGCGCACGAGCCCCTCCGAGGCGTTGGCGGGCACGGAGCTCAGGAGGAGGGACCTGGTCGGGACGGCGTCCGGGAGGGCCTCCGCCGGGCCGTGGCTCACGTAAGCCGGCCGCGTCCGTACGGCCGTCTGCGGCGAAGGGAGTGGAGGAGGCGGCGGCGGCGGAGGCGGCGGGAGGAGGTGCATGGGTAGCGGGGGAGGTGGTGGTGGTGTGTAGGGGTAGTAAATTTGGGGAGGGGGGAGGGTGAGGTGGTAGGGGGAGGGGTGGAACTCCTGCGCCGAGGGGTCGAGCACGTTGTTCCCGGGCCGGAACTCCAGCGCTCCATCTCCGCCGTCCATCTCTCTCTAGATGGGTCGTGATGGGTCGTGCTGTGGGGAGAAGAGAGGCGGTGGGGGTACTGAAGAAGGAAGCCGAAAAGGCTGCAGGAGAGAGAAAGGAGGTGTGGGGGAAAGAGCAAGAGAGGGAGAGAGAGAGGGTAGTAGTAGTGGTAGAGGGTGTAAGTGAGGGAGACTAATACTAATACTAATGGCGTGGGGGCAGTGGTGGTAACGGTGGTGGTGGTGGCGCTTGGGGGATATGCCTCGTGATGGTGTCTCATTAATGAGGGCGATTTTATGTTGGTTATTATTTCCTTGATTTTATTTTTTATTTTTTATTTTGAAAGAACAAAAAAAACCAAAAGGTCTTAGCGGAGGCCGTCTACGTGATATGAAAGCATGCATTTCGTTCTTGAATGTACTCGTCAGATCATACTTGGGTACTGCAGGCCGTCAAGATTTAAGGGGGAAGGATGGGCAGAGCGATTAATTTTATCTTTTTATAAGTTTCATGATTTAATTTACTCCCATCCGATCAAATTAATATTAATATTTATTAAATTATATTATCTTCAAATTATCTCATTAAATCAAATTAACACTAATATATATTAAAATATATTCACTTTAATATAATATAATTATAAACATGCATTTACTGTATCAATCAGCCTACACCGTAATATTAAATTAAAAATTATCTAATAACATCACACTGTCCCATCAGTTATTTAAGAAATATTCTTTTTATTTTACTGCAGATCCAGGTTAGTCTTCTGTTGCACCAACGGAACAGATGAAGTGATGATCTCCACGATGGTGCATCAATGATTATATATATTCCAAACAGTACTCATGCATGCTTCTTTCCGTTGTTCCTGGTTGGATTCCTCCAGAGGTTCTTGTTAGGCTCCTCGTGATCATCTTTCGCTTGCTTTTGGGTCATGATTATTGGATTGGGGCCTTTAAATTTTTTTTTTTTTTTTAAGGATGTATTGGGAATGGATAATACTATATAAAAGAGGTAGCTATTAGCAAAGGGCAGGACTGTAGTACCTGCGTATCTTTTCCTTCACTGGTATATGGTACCACTGAAGGATCTCTCGAGCCCCTCTTGTACAGTGCTGGCCAGTGTTTTTATTGCGATTGACCGCGGCATCTCGTTGCTATTGATACCTTGCTTTCGGTCGGTGATTTCCTGCTTGGGTAATATCTATTTAATGGAAACTCTGGATCTTTTTCTTGGTTTTAGAAAATGAAGAAAGTATTTATTTTCAACTGAATCGATTTCTAAGGAAATTTCACAAGTGATTTAAGTACAGAAGAGCATCGAGTCTAAGGATCAATTGGACTGGGACATGACCACCATCGAATTTTGGATGGATTTAAACTGGAAAGCAAATCCGTAAGCATGCATACACAAGAACATCAGAAATGTACCTAGTTCATGCCTTGACAGCTTTGCATCCTGAGAGATAGGTTTACAAACTGAGTATGAGAGCTATCCATTACTGGCATGTAGGTGTAATTGTTTTCGTGCTACTTAGAGGAGGCTTAAAGCCTTTTTATGAAGAAGAAGAGAGTAAAACATTCTTGCTATATATTCCAAGACCACTAGAATGGTACTCTTCATCCCTCTCCTACTTATGTAGTAACTAAGTTGCACACATATCGAGAAAGAGAAGAACTATGCATCATTCCTTTTAATCAAGACACATGGTAAGTATAAAGCTGTATCACCAATGGGTTCTGAAGTGTAGCAACTAAACGTGCTCGTACCTTACTGGAATTGATGAAATTTTGAATCTTAAGCTCTGAGAATCATCGAACAATGGTTAAAAATGTACAGAAGAATGTTTATTAGTGGTTGTCCACCTGAGATGTTTTTTCACCAAAATAAACACAACATTTAGGCTGATAGGATGGTAGGACATGAAGTGTTGCATTGCAACAAACTTAAAGCTTATTCGACCTGGAAGATCAAACTTGACTAATTATTAGTGTTAGCTTATGATAGACAGGGCTAATTTGATGTTGATTGTGCCTTGAATGTTTAGGACTTGATAATGATTCAACACACGAAATTAAATGAATCTTGGCAGCCAAATTAGTGGGAAAGTCTAAGGTGTTTGAGAGAGATGTAGCTTACATGTTTGTGTGCTAGGGTTTCTCATAGTGTTATATCCTTTATTTTCCTAAGAGAGAGTTGGCATGGGTTGTACTTCATAGTTTTTGTTCCTCTATGGTGGAATCTCTCTCTCTCTCTCTCTCTCTCTCTCTCTCTCTCTCTATATATATATATATATATATATATATATATATATATATATATATATATATATATATATGATTTTTCATGTTATATTTGAGGGTTGATTTTCATGTAAATCCTTATACCTTATACTTGATTACTTGTGATTGTTTATTTACATGATTTCTCACCATTTGAAGGGTTGGCAACAACCAGATCGCTTATGTAATCCCTTAATACATTAAATCTAACTCTTTAAAAATTTGTAATGCCAAATACCACTTCAAAAACAACAATGGCAGGTTTTGATGCCAACGGCAAAGTGGATGCAAAATTCATATGATCAAGTTTAGAAAGAAATCTTTTTCACTAAAACTATTATCTTATACAACGTTGAAACTATAATAACCTAAATGGTAAGTCTAAGTAAATGATGGAAGTGACCTAAATTAACAAAAAAAATTAGTGTTCCTAAATCAAATAGAGATTGAACCCTTAATTAATTGTATAGTCTAAAAGAAGAAAGGGTTTAAACGGTAATGTGCTTTAAAGTAGAAGGATCCCATGCAATAATTTTAGGTGCATTGAGAGGTGCCTTTGATTGAACCAAGTAAAATCACTTGCCTTTTTGTTGAACAACCACACTCCTTTGCTTCTCCACTCTCAAGTTCTCTCCAACTTCTTGGACCAAAGAGAATATACATGTTGCCCTTAAGATTTTCGTACACGGATTGTCTATGTGAAAAAATGAAGCTTAAATAATTTTTCAATTCAAAAATTACAACAAACCTATTTTCTTGTTAGGGAACACATTACCTAGTAGTTTTGGTGTTTTGAATGTGAACACATTTATGGATTATTTATAATGTTTAGAATGCAAGTAAAAAGGATTATAGTGTTTTAATTTTGGGTTTTTCACATCCATGCCTTTAGAAACATATCTAATTGCATCTATACCTAAAAATATTTTATTATTATATTCATATCCCTACAAACTTACACCATTATACATATATGCTCTTACTATTATATCTAACAATAAATGATAATTATGGCTAAGAAATTATGTTACGATTCGGTTTCCGAATCCCTACAGAACACGAGATCGGTTCGACTTAACTAATCTCATGATTTAGTCGTACAACAAGAAATAATCAAAAAGTAGGAAAGTAAATCACATTTACTATGCCAAGTAACTAATAGCAAAAGAGTACAAGCAGTAAAAGAAGTAAAAAGTTGCTAATAGTACATATCAACACCACAATAGTAAAGTGGAAATAAGATACAAAACATAAACAATAACAAGAGTCTGAACTCACTAACAAAAGAAAGTACAAACAACAGCGAGACTACTACTAGGCTTGACTGGGTTCAGCACCCTCTGCAGCCAGTGACTCGGGCTACTCAACACTTGGACCTGAAAAGAGTTATTAGTAAACAAAGTCAGCGAACGCTGAGTAGAGTGACAACCAACTAACTAAGCAGTAAAAGATAACAGATAAACTAACTATTCCAATTACTTTATTTCACAAGTTATTCCTTTTCACCCATTAGTCTATTTTTCAGATATCTTTCTTGATCTCAAATGTTCCTTGTGGGAACGATCTTGATTGCAGTCTTTTCCGAAGAGTAGAAGGTACATGTGGTGCTCTCCTGGTCGGGAGAGTCCCCAGTGGTGATCCTACACCTAGTCAACCACCCTAAGGTCATGGACAGACATAGCGATGACTACAGCATGCACGATAAGAGCACGGGTAGCTACCCCGCATTAGCACGCAGTCAGTCGTTTCCCCTAACGGGTACGCCCAAAGTACAGCACTGAATAGTATAAGGCCTAGCCCTCTCAATAACAGGGGTCTAGCCCTTCAGAATCAAATAGGGGTCTCTCCTCTCTACAGTCCGCGCACCCTCTTCTGACTATCCTGGTTTGCCCAGTAGGCCTAACAAGTCAGTGTAGGGTGGCTAGCTGAACCTCGGGTCCCGTGGGGTGGCTAGCTCTCCCCCTACACTAGTAGCTCTCCTCGGTACAGTGTACGTGGGGGCCAAGAAGTCGGTGTAGAGTGGCCAATCCTAATCCCAGGTCCCAACCCAAGGGCGGGTAGCTCCTCTCAACACTAAACAGGGGATAGTTGCTCTGCTTGGTACCACGTATTCAAGGGCCAGCATACTTCTCACTCATATTTTCAGATCCATTCGATTTATTTCCAGGGACTCTACTCCTAATTCCCCGTAGGGTTCGTGCTCGTATTTCTCATACCATTCCATATCAGGTTTCATCATTCACATTTCCATTTTCAAGTTATACACATGCAGCTCGTATTTCCATCATTTACTACATACAACAAGTAATGTCATAGGTAACTGTTTACTAGCACAAGCATTTTATATTTCATAAGTAGCTCTTGTTTATTAACAGCAGTTGTTCACATTTGTATTCATTTATTTAATACTGCAATTTTAAATACGCATGCAAACAGTGCAAGTACTTTTCGTCCTAAGATTCAACCCACATCCTAGGTTACTAGTTATCTAATTCACATATGCATTCAGGTTTTATAATTAAATTAGGGGAAGACCACTCTACTAGATGACCCGGGAGTTTTGGGGGCTCGAATGGCAGGCTCACGTGCCTTAACAAGCACCGAACCCGCAACCGATCGAAGTCCTATACCAAGGAACATACCACAATGGAACATTCAGAATAGTATAAAAGGCCTTCTGACAAGTAGAGGAACTCACAAGGAAAACACCGATATCTTGTTTGCGTAAAACGGACCTCAAACAGACCCTAAACGGGTCAAAAACAAGACTGCAGACCTAAATCAGACGTCTGGCACAAGGTCCAGACGTCTTAAAAGTAACCAGAAACTCATCTCAGGTTCTACGCCAACCTTAGACATCCAGAACCTCTTCTAGACCATTTGGACTTAGCTCCAGATGTCTGACCTCTCCTCCGGACATCTGGGAGTGCTTCCAGTCGTTTGGTAAGCTATCCAGACGTCCGAAATGCGTGGGAGAGCATGCCCCGCGCCTTCCCGAAGCTGTCTCTGCATGCGACAGACAAAATCCACCACTTTTAGCCATGCAGATCGAGGCTACGGTGCGGCTTGCATGGCCATATCCGTAAAAGGAACGTACCTTCGTGATAAGCTGCTTTCAGACGTCTAGTGTAGTCACCAGATGTCCGCCCCGTCGTCTGGATGTCACACAGACGTCTGATTCTGGAAAAATCCCAGAATCAGAGAGACCTACTGCTCTCCCTCGCCGCGTGCAGCCGCGGCCTCACCCCTCACCTGTAGCTCCGGCTGCAGTAAGTGTCGGGGACGTCTCCTCCAACGCGCTTCTCCTCTCGCATGCACCCCTCCGGCTGTGCGTCCTTCAGCGAGCCCCCACAAGCTCGCGAGCTCAAGCTCTTTCTCCTCTCCTTACGCCACCTCTCCTCCTCGTCGCCGCTCTCGCGCTCTCTCTCGCACTCGCTCCTATCGCTGTGGTGGAGAGGAAGGGAAGAAGGTGGCTAGGGTGAAGTGGGGAAGAGAGGAAGGGGGAGAGGGCCTTTTTATAAGGTGCATTAGGGTTTTGGATGGAGGAGAGAAGAGGGAAAGAGAGAGAAGAGAGGTACTGTCTACGCGCAGCCCACGCGTAGACGCGAAGGCTTGTACCAAAATTTCGATTTCCAGACGTCTGGAAAGGGATCCAAACATCTGACCAGACGTCTTAAAAGACTCAGGACAAAATGAGTCTTTACAAATTACTCCCAACTATAGTTAACAAAAAAAATTAATAATTTTATATCCATGTCCCTTAAAATTTTTCTAATTACATCTAAATCCTTTAAGGTCATGGCTAAAGAAGAGGGAGGAGGTAGGAAGACAGACAACGACTGGGAAGGAGAATGAAGGAGGGGTGGTGGCTGGGGAGGAGAGGTGGCGGTGGCTAGATAGGAGGGAGGAGGGGCAATGACTAAGAAGGAGGGAAGAGGGGCAGCGACAGTTGGGGTGGAGGGAGGAGGCGTGATAGTTGGGATGAAGGAAAGACTCTAGTGGTGATCTCGACATTGCCATCGCTCT
The DNA here is from genome assembly GCA_037157565.1 of Thalassia testudinum. Classification (NCBI taxonomy): domain Eukaryota; kingdom Viridiplantae; phylum Streptophyta; class Magnoliopsida; order Alismatales; family Hydrocharitaceae; genus Thalassia; species Thalassia testudinum. Next base: position 145,519,581 of record JAZHRO010000036.1, read on the forward strand.
TGTGACCTTCAGTGAAAGGTGCAATCCAAGCTTGAGAGAAGGAGGGGAGAAGTGAAGGAATAAGAAAGAAAAGAAAAAAAGTACATAGGTGTCCTAAAATAATTTCAAAACATTAATAGGGGTACTAATGTAATTTTTATATTTTATGTCAGTGTTAACTTTAACGACCGTTATGAAATAGTTAAGGGTATATTCTCTCAAATCTAATGAAGACTTAACCTAAGGGTATGACTGACATGGGACATAAGTTTATAGGGGCATGAATGTAATAATAAAGTATAGAGGGGAAAAGAAGAAATGCATGAGAAAGAAGGTCAGATTCACCCCAAAAAAAGTGATCCAAAAATGAATTTGACCTAAAGTTTCAAATTTGTTTGACCAAAGATTTTACCCACCTAATGGTAAAATCTTGTTAATAAAGCATAAATGGCTCCCATAGAAAGTACATAATGAAAATGTGCAACCACATAATAAGTATTATATAGAGCATGGTTGAGACCAAAATTTGCTAGAACTATTCCTGTGAGCTCTCCTAAGATGAAAAAAAGATGAATCCTATTGCAAATAACATGGGTGCTTTGAATGTATTGAACCTCCCATGGAGGTTGTTCACACTATTAATATCCTGCAATCCGATTCCACACTTCACATTGACACTAATTCATCCTTACTTTACTTTTGGTGGAACGGCAAAATTCCTACTCCTTGGAGATTACGATCTCACATCCAGGCCTTTCGTCAAATTAAACAGAAAATTTCTTCGATCACTTTCACCTGGTATGAGGCGAACAAGCTAGCCTCCTTCCTGGCACAGAATGCTAATGAAGACTGGAGGCATATCCTCGGGAGCCTCCTTGTCGGGTATTTTTGGGAACGTGTTCCCAGTGCTACTTTATTTCTTATCGCTCTTGTATGCGGGAGCATATTTTCAGGAGCGTGTTCCCATTTATTTAGATTATAGGATTATTTAAACTATTTGAATTGCATTTCGGTTAGTTAGTTAGATTAGGTCTATTTGTTATTATCATAAAAAATATATATATAAAAAAAAGAAAGAAGAAAAATTCGAACTGCCTGCTAGAAGCTGCATATCTATAGGACTGAATGAGCAGCATCTAGTTTATTTCTATTGCATTGCATTCATTATTGCACGAAGAAAGCTGGAGTAAGGTACGTCTTTTCTTGAGCATCAATTACCTGTCATGCATATGCATTGAACCTAAATCTAAGACCACTAAAGTGCTTGAATCAAATTAATTCAGTGGTCACTTTAAAAATTGGGACTGCTAAGAGGTTGGACTTTAAAATCTGTGACTGAAAATTGTGTGCAAAAGGATCCTGTTTGCGGAATTTCACAAAATCAAAACATGATCGTATGCTTGCACACTTGAGACACTGTGCACCTCACACATAAGGTCACTAGATAAATTTCTACCTCTCCTCTTTTGCACCACAAGGGAAGTTAGTCGGAAATCAACAAGCCTATCCACCAAGTTACTTTGGTTCCTTGTGTGTGGGCTCGATTCGAGACTTCCATCGCTTGCGAGTAGGTTATAGGCACCAGTGAAGGTTGGCCTAGGAAGCATAATTTTTGCAAAACTTGTTTGGCCACCAAATAAACATATAACTCTAAGACCTACAATCCACTAAAAATAGACACGTTTGAATTTGTGTTTGCTTTGACAATAGAACTCTCTAGGAAGTTTTCTGCTTATATTCTGAATTTTGTTAAATCCTAAGAGAGTTAAAATTGTTTTGCTTAAAGAAATGGATTACTATTACTCCTATCATTCAGATTATCAGAGTCAATACTTCCCATCTTTTAATTAGGATCCCATGCCCCGAATGTATCCATCCTTTGATGGGTACATTGATAATTCATGGGATCATTCTTATTCTTATCCTGGGAGTAGTGGCTTGATAACTCCCACTTTTGAGCAGAGCCTAGGAGCGGGATTTTCCAGCCCTGAAATCTCTACTTCCATGCAAACACCCAACCCTCCCACCCTTTATGATTTTCTATATCGAGGTTGGACCGATACCCCTAGGCAACCAGAGCCTAAAATTGACTATCCTCCCCAACCTGATAATAGTAGCATCTCCTCTTTTATGATAGAAATGAAAAATAACAAAAGAAAATAATGGAATCAATGGAAGAGATGTTGAGGAATAGTCAACAGTTAAATGAAGAAATAAGACAACTTAGCTACATGCTTCCCAATAGTCCTGATCCCTACCCACACGATCATGATCATGAAAATAATTCTGAGGAACCTAATGACAATAGGGATCCAATTTTATGTAGCTATCACTTAGACTCTCCCAATGAGACACGGCCACTAGAGCACAACGATCATAGTGATTATCCACTTGAACTACATTGGAGTCAAAAGCAAGGGAAGATGGTACCTCTTGAGGACCTTGACTTCAATGACAGTATTCTCCTTACTCCTACCAACCCGGGTCAAGGTTATATTGTTCCTATCACTTCCCCTCTTGATTATTTGGTGGAATCCTATTCTACTCTTAGTGAGCCTCTCCTGACCCTCTACTTAGGGAATCAACACCTACCATTCAATATCCTGAGGATTCAAATGCACCTAATGAAGGTGACCCTAAGGGAATAGAGGGTGATAAATTCTGATCTCAGGGATATGAAGAGTCTAATTCAGAGGATGAGGATGCCCCAACAGAGGAACCTGGACTAAAAATCTGGAGTGAATCACAGGAGAATTATTTATCATTTGAGGATTTACCTCCAGAGGATAGAAATAATATGATTAAATCCGGATTCCTCCTTTCTTTTGAGAGTAGGAGTTGATATTAGAGGAGGACAAACAAAATAATGAGAAGTCTATGGGAGACTCTCAGGGACAAAACACATAAACTGAGGATTTATACCTTGAGAACAATACCGAATTCAATGATATAGGCTTCCTCCAAAATATTAAGACTGATCCTCCTTTAGAAATAATTGAGGATACTAATCCAACTCCTAATGAATCACATATACACCCCGATAAATATTTGAGTGAACCAAACGAATCTAGGGGTGAGCTAAATGATAATGATTCTTACATTTTGACCCTGCCATCAAAAAGTTGTAATTTGGAGTCTACCGTTGATTCAAATATGACTTTGATCATTAATGCTAGGCAGGATAACTTGAAGTTGTCTACAACTGTTGAGTGTACACAATCTGAATCATTGTTGGAATTGGACCTAACACCAACTAAGCCCTCATTGGACTTAACCATTACCTTCCAACACTACAAACAACCCTTATACTCCCTAACCGATCTGTGGCTCAGATCTCTGCTCATGTACATTCTTTCTGGAGAATATATCAGGCCAGTACATCCTTGGGTAGAATGGCGAGTATGGATTGATGCTTGTACTTTTACTCTCGCCATTCAAGGGTTTGAACTAATAATGATTATATCTTTTAAAACCCGTCCTGCTTTGGAGGATCCTTGTTATCCTCCACCTATTCCGTTTCGGGAGGCCTCTTTTCATATTTCCGTTCTTATTCCTAGACCTCCCCAGGTAGCCAACGAGATTTTCTATTTTCATTTCTTCTGGCGAGCATTTGGAATTACATTGCATCATCAGCTCGCCAACATCCGTGGTTACCTGTTTTCTAGGCCTGCGCTGTTACGCATATTCTTAGGGCCTAACCTTTTCTGTTTGGAACCAGACTTATAGGTTCCTTCTTAGGCTGGCTGTTGACAGAAAATGCAGTACTTGTTGGGAGGAAACCCAGCAGACCGTGTCAGGTGATATTTTTCCTTTCTCCTCCTGTTTTAATTTTACAATGGGAACATTGTAGAATTTAGGCATGGGGGAGTGCATTTGCATTTTAGGAAGTATTCATGTATTTAGGTTAGCATAAAAAAGAAAATCTCTTTTCTTGAGTTGAATGGGTTAGTCCCTAGCAAAATACCTTTGTTATTGGAGGTTTTTCTTCCGGAATTATTTCTTAAGCTTAGAATCCAGTACTTTTATTTTACGTGCACGTAGACTTGGTAATGGATCCTTGAGGAAAACCAATGAGCATTTGTAAGTCTACTGAACCCTTGGACAGTTCATAAGGAGTCAGGCATACTATCTTCTAATAGATCTACCTCATATTTGTGAGAAGAAAGTAGAGAGATTACTGGTGCGCTAAGTCTAGTGCAAGGACTCTTAAGTTTTGGATAATTAGATGATGATACTTCAGAGTTAGGCGTAGTTTTCACTCTCTGTTTCTGTGTGCGTATTTTGTGTGAATTCCTGAAAGTCACCAAATAAGGCAGATACACAGAGATTGAGTCTTAATAAAGCTATATATGGTGGATGGTTACGACCATCCTTCGTAGAGTCCTCGGCTGAAGGAGGGTAATAGTGTCAAAGGTCAGAAATACGCATGTCCTATCCATTCCTTCCCGGTGCCGAGAATAGGCACTTCCACCAAATAAGCCACACAACTCCCTCTTGACCATCATCTCTAATAATGCCTCGTAAATAAAAGTCCGTATCGTGTTATGTTGATTGAAAAAGAAACAAAAACAAGAAGAAATAAAAAAACAGGGGAAAAGAAGAAACAAAAAGAAGAAAAAGAAGAAATAGTTATATTACAAAAAAAAAAGTACAAGTTTCTAATGTAATATTATTTCTGAGACAACAGAACACCTTGCGTGTTTCGCCAAATATGACCCATACCTACCTTTTAGTATTTCTGATCTCTCGAATACTGGTTGAGGACTCTAACTTAGTTGTAGAGTTATTAGGACTTGAATTGAAGTGTGGATGCCATGTGAGGCCACCAAATAGTGAGTATAATTTCTAAATCTGACGAGATTCGTGATCTCAGAAAGAAAGAAATGAGAGAGCGCCCAAGAACATCAAGAGAGCACAATTGTGTAGCCTCTTTCAGAGTTGACTTGTCTAATAGTCTAGAGATTTAGAGTCTGCAGTACTAGACTATATGTAGTACTAGATGAGTGTGTGCCACCAAATACAAATCCATTCAACTCGATATCTCCTACCTAAGCCAAACGTCGAGGTCAAATTATAGATTATCGTCTGCTTTATCCTCGAGGGTAGTTGCCTACCTCGACAGAAATATTTGCCAAGGGCGATGTACGAACTCACAATGCGAATTGGATCTTTCACTTGGATTTGTTACCTAGGCTATCAGCACTTCACATTTGTCTGGATTTCTAAAGTTTTGAAAGAAGAAAAGAAGAAATCTTCTGATTACTTCTATTATTTTTAATTTTTGCTAGGGACTAGCAAATCTTAAGCATGGGGGTATTTGATGAGTCCATTTTAATGGACAAATATTAAGCCTAAGTATCTTTAATCGTACCGTTTAGGTGTGTTAATAATTGCAATTAAGTTGTAGAATATTTGTACGCATCATGATTTAAGTTTATAACATTTTATAACTTAATATGTAATGATTTTGTTGTTTTTATGTGCAGGTATTATATTTAGAAAGAGCAAGGGTTGGGGAGAAAATTTCCCCAACAATCGGCGGGATCTTTTCCCTTTCCTCTGGCCAGTCGTAACTCTCCCCTCCAACGCCCGCCAGCCAAAAATAGAAAAGGGATTTGAAAATCCCTTGATGGGCGTACGCGGGGAGAGAGAGGAGTTAAAAAGAGGAGGTGGAGAAAGGAGCGAGGGAGATCCATCTTCCCCCTTGCGGGGAACTACCCAGCGTGCATTCTGGACCAGGATCTACATCTTCTCTGTGCGCACATCTCCAGCCGCTTCTTCAATCCAAGCACACCGCCCACCTCTACCCATTCGCACCACCAGTGTTTCCCCTCCCACGCTGCAGGCACTTGCGCCATCATCTCTGCCTACTCAGCGCACACCACCTGCACCCGCCTTCAAGCACCACCCTCGCTGCACCGCGCGCCTACCGCAGCACTCGCGCCTTTGCAAGCGCTTGCAGGGGCCCGGTCGCGCTCCACTTCAGGCTGCGCCATCTGCAGCGTGTGCCCACCTACAGGTGCACACCCCTTCAGTGCAGCGCGCACCAACCCACAACACCTTGCGCATGCCCGTCGGCAGGCTCCCAACCGCGCGCCTCAGCCACACCCTCCAGTGCCTCTCTGCAGGCGCGCGCCCCTGCAGGTGCACAACGCCGGCCGCTTCTGCAGACCGCCTCACCCTCCAGCGTCGCTCCGCAGGCACACCCTCGCTACTGCAGGCGCTCGCAGACATCACTGACGCTCCCTCCTTCCTGCTGCAGGCGTACACCCATTCGCCTCCCTCCAGCCGCGCCTAAAGGCGCTGCGTGCCTTCGCCATCTGTAGCACGTGTAGCAGCGGCAACAGCAGCCTCCTCTGGTCCTCATCTCCTCAGCTGGCCGGCCGCCTCCGGCCATGTCCGTCGATGCCGCCGCCTCCATCGGATAGGTCTCATCCTTGCCAATCTCCCTAGCCTCTCCAACGCCCGCCGGTGCTCTCTCTCTCGCGAGAAGGAGAGAGAGCAAATGCTCTGTTTCCTCCATAATTAAAAATTATAGAAAATGTCATTGTCAAAGTTACTGTTCATTTATTTTCTTAATTAATATATTGCAGCAAAATTTGCATGGACACCCCTTGCTTAATTTGGAATTACATATACTTGATTTCTCCTTATGAATGACATACAATATGAGATATTGATTATAGTGTCATTAGTTAGGAGATTAATATTAACATTGTGTGCTATTACCAAGGTCATTATTTAGAATATTATATTGTGGTAATTTTGCATGTGCGCCCTCATCTTCTTGATTAATTATCTATATTGAGAATTTGTGCTAGAAATGAGAGCACTAGTTAGCATGAATCTCTATTAATATTCCCGATTCCTTTATGCATTATTACTCATTTTTCTTAATAGGATAATTCCTCCTTGTGGAGACGACCTAACTCTTCGTGGTTAGTTTTGAAAAGCGATTTTCTACCATGCGATTAAATACAACGGCACATCATTTTATGCTAAAGTTTTCAACGAAAACGAAGATTGCTCTTTCAAATGGCGCCGTTGCCGGGTGATTGCACAGCAAAAACACACCAACAATTGTGCCATCTTGTGCTATTTCCTAGCATTACCAGTGCATATTAGGTAGACATAGTCACATTTGTAAAAATACACGCATGCATGCATTTATTTGAGAGGGGAGGAGAGTGAATAAAATGGCCTTGAAATTTACGTTTTCCTCAAGTGCTGCCTCGCAAAATCTCCATCTTTATTTTTATTTCCATTTGGCTTTGAATTTCTCCACGCGGCTGCAAGGCATGGGCTCTTCTTCCTTGCGCCATTCTGATGAGAACCTCATCATGAGCCATAACTAGCTCATTTTGACCTAATACAAAGGATAAAAGCTCCTACATATCTCAAGGAAAGGCTTAACTCAGAGAATTCTGAGTTTGAGAAGAAAATAAGTCATAAGGGGTAAAAGTGCAATTTTACCAGTATAATCTGCATACAGGGTAATTCAGGGCCCAAACATAGGTCAAAGCAGCTTAATAAGAATAAAAGTGGGATGAGATGATCTAGCAAGGGCTACAGCACTTCCAAGAAACCAAATGATAATCTGTAACCCTAAAACAGCCCACTTCAATTCACAAGGTTCGAGGCAAAGTAAAAATAGAATAAACCCTCTAAAATTCATAGAAAAATAATCTCTAGGGTTTAGAACCTTCAATTTGGCCTTTAAAACCAATTTTGACCTACATTGAGAACCATGCCCAATTAATAACTTAATTTGGGTTTTTACGCAAATTGACCGGTCAAACAAGGTTTAATATGAAAATGAAATTCACCATCAGATTCCTTAGGTCCTAATTAGTCATGTATAAAAACTTGAGCCTAAGAAGAAACCTCCTTGACCGACTTTACACTTTGGTCCTCATATATTTACTCTTTGGCCCTCAACTTTTGAACCCTCGCATTTTGGCCCCTAACTCTCCTTCGTTCTTTGCAATCAGGTCCCTCCTGCAAAACCTGCCAGCACCATGCTCCGGCGACCTTGCGTGGAGCATGGCGCCGCGCAGAGTGAGGTGGGGGACCTGGCAAGTAAACCGGGTCATTGTAGCCTACCATACCGGCCGTGCGAACGCACGGACGGTATGGGTTCGTGTTTCCGACCATTCTCCGGCGAGGGAGACACGTCGTCTCCCTCCGCCTTCCTCCCTGTTTGATCCCTATAAATACCCCCCGTCGCTCCACCGTTCTTCCCAGCTCGGATCTGACGGAGAAAACCCTCAACTTTCCTCTCTTCTCACTTCGGCAGACGCCCACCAGCTCCGGCGGTTCTTCCTCCTCCTCCTCTTCGCTCTGCCGCAATACCAGCAGCAGAGACTTCTTCCCCTGCTCTTCCCGCGTCGCGCAATACCGGCGCGCGCTGTTTCTGCCCCGTCGTCACCGCCGTCCTCCCCCCACTGGGCATCGTCTTCTCCGGCGACAGTCGATACGACTGTCGCCCTGTTCCTCCCCTTTCGTCCCTGCAAGTAAGCTAGAGCTACTCCCCTTCTCCTCCTCTTTCTTTCCCCGCTTTCAATTTAGTCAATTAAGCCCTCGACCGACCCTGACCACCTTCACCCCCTTCGTCTCCGACCACCCTCCGGCGAGCCGCTCCCATCACCTCAGCGACCCACACGGCTCGCCAACCACCGCAGGACCTCCGCCTCCTCACCCTGATCAATCTCCGCCCTACCACTTCCCCCACATCACCCTCTGCAACTCCACCGAACAGACCCATCCTCCGACCCACAGTCCGACCTAGGGCAGCCCTCGCACGCCGCCCCGCGCCTCGCCACCACCCACACGAGCTTCGCCGCACCCTGGCGAAGCTCCTGGCACTCTCTGATTAGGCCGAGAGGCCGTTTTCTTGTGGACAGGCCACCCGACCTCCGCCGCCATTGACGCGCAGGAGGACCTGCTTCCGCCTGCAGCTACAGGCGCGCCACGCTCAGCGCCAAGCCCAGATTCACTCCCAGGCCTTGCGAGGAGTTTTGGCAAAACACCAGGTTCGCAGCCGAGGAAGAAAACTCCGCGTGACGCTGCCATCTCCTGCTGAATTCCCCGCTGCAGGCGCGCAATTGAGGTGGGCCGTTTAGTCCCACCTCGGAAACGCCTGAAGAGCCGCAGCGACATAAGATGCAAAAGTGCAGTAGCCTTACTGCCTCAGTACACGGGGTGAGGTCCCCTTCACCCGCCCGGTTACCCGGTCTCGTCCGCGCTCACGCCCCGCGGACCTGACCCGAACCGACCCGACCCGACTCGACTGACCTGCACTCCTCGCCCACCACGCACGCCGGTGGGCCTGGACCCGGGCCTGATCCGAACTCGGTTACCCGGTAGCTCTGGGAGAGCTTTCCCAAGAGTGGTTTCAGAGAGAAAGAGAGACGCGGGGGGGGGGGGGGGGGAGGGTAGAGTAGGTTTTGCCTCTTGACGAAAAACTCTGAAGTGTGCAGGCCAAAGAAGAAGAAGAAGACCCGCGGAAGAAGAAGGAGCTGCACTGTAGCAAAGGCATAGTTAAGTCGTCTAAGCACCGGGTCAGACGACGGAAGGTCAGCAGCCAGAGCAGGAAAGAAGGCAGGCTGAAGAAGAAGGAAGAGCAACGGCCAAAGCAGAAGAAGAAGAAAGGAAGACTTAGTAGCTGAAGGCAGAAGCTCTGCAGCCATAAAGAAGAAGAAGAGAGGTCAAGGCAGAAACCAAGGAAGAAGAACAAAGAGATCTGAAGAGGAGCATCACCTCTGCAGAACGAAGAAGAAGAACAAGGAGCTCTGAAGAAAGAAGAGCATCACCATTGCAGAAGAAGAACATCACCTCTGCAGAACAGAGAGAGAAGGAGATCTAAAGAAAGAGAGAAAGAAGAGCATCCCCTCTGCAGAACAAAGAGAAAACAACAAATTCTTTCCCTCTCTCTTTCTTTTTGTAAAAGAAACATGTATATTTCTAGAATACAACTTGCTCCCTGAGTTCGACCTCGGGAACTCTTTTATTTTCCGAGTAAAAAATTTATATTTGAAGTGTTGGTAATAACCGGCTTTACTACAACGTTATAACTAAAACCCGATTGAAACGAACGCACTTCATTTTTGGCGCCGTTGCCGGGGAGCAACGGCTATTCTAGAGGTAAACATTCCTGTTTCTTTTAAGTTCTGATAATCTCCTCTCTTTTGTGCAGCTACAGGAACTCAAGAAGACAAGCAACCACACGACAACCACTCCGAAGACAGGTAAATTTTTCCTCTCACTATTAACCCCTAAACTCTAAAGAGGAAGAAAAGAAAAGAACAAGCAATATAGGGCTAACCTGTCTTCCATACTTAGTAACCATAAAGAGTTGCATGTTTTCAACTCATCACTCCTGCACACTATTAAGGGCTAACACATTCTTGCTTGAGCCCTAATTGCCCAACAAAGAGTTAAATGGACCAAGTAGAGCCAACATAAGGTCAAACATTAGGATTTCAGTAGAGACACACCCCTTAATCAAGAATTGAGGAAATCTAAAAGAGGTGTGCCCAAGCCATTGATTGAAAATAATTAACAAGAAAAATCCTAAACAATTGGCTCTCTCTTTAAACACTTGAACCCTAAAAGACAAGACCTGAAAGCTCTCAAAGAAAACAAGAGGTAAAGTTGACCCCTTTTGGGTCAACCAACCTTAAATTAGGTCACTCTTTGCACTTAAAAAGACTAAAGTTCAAGTGAAACCTTAAGCACCCTGACCTTAAAATTGGTAGACTTAAGAGGTCAAGATCCCCATTCTGGTCTACCTGGAACCGCAGTGACAAGAGAGGTCGGGTGGGGGAAACCCTGTAACCCGTGGGGACGCTCTACCGTGTAGGGGTCTTCGCGGGACTCTCCCTCTCTGGCTGCCCAGGTAATTCTCAGGTGGACGATCTTTCTGATCAAGGGGTCCATCAGCCCCGAACCTCTATAGTCACCCAACAATTTTTGGGTGTCTTGATTGGGTCCAGCACCTGCTTATCTCATCCAGTCCTTCAGTATTTTGCAGGAGGTCCTTGAAACCTCCTATAGAAATTCACTCTCCCCGAGGCTAAGCCTCGGCTCCTTTGTTTTTGCAGAAATCATTCACATAGCCCCTCTTTCCTCTGATTCTGAACAAAATCCCCTTCTTCCATCTTGATTCAAACTTTGATTCTATATCTTGATTCCACCACCTGATTCGAAGATGCAGCCTAATTACCTAGCAAGACTACCATATAAAAAACCTGAATATCTGAGATCCATGAAAAATAAGATGATTGAGGATGCCCTTGAATTCTATGAAATCAAATATAAACCCTCAACACCAATAGAAAACATTCAGGTTGATGTCCCAACAACCACAGCTTTCATCATAAACTGTGCCCAAATTCTTTTGACAGAAGTTACAAAAGGATCAACCCGAGATATGCTCATGACAGGATACATTGAGATAGAAAAATTACACCAATCTGAATACCTTCAATGCTTGACAAATCCTGTACTTTGGGAACAACACCAAGATGCCCTTACAAAACGGGTAGAAATGATGAAATCAGTAGAACAAATTATCAACCAAAAATACCCGTATATACCAGAAACAGAGGATGAGTCATCTTGGAACAATACTAAGAATCAATCCAGTTTCCCAAACCTCGGGATTGAGGCACAAAGTGGTTGTGAAATCCCAACCCAAATAGAAGACAATGTTGAATTAGGTTGGGATATTGCAGGAGAACACAATGATGAGCCAAACTTAGACCATGGATTGCCAAGCCTAGAATTTCAAAACTCCTGCAATAATGAGATCAGAACTGAACCTTCTGAGGGTATAAATTCCGCCCCTTATTTTGATAAGGTGACCCTCGAAGGTTATTCCGACTTAGGTTCTAATAATTCTACCCACATCCTAAGCCTAGAACCTAGATCTGAAACTTATTGGGAAGATTATGAGGCCCTTTATGAGAAAGATCAAATTTTTACAGAATATGATTCCGGGCCTCTATTTAATGAATATCCCTCTCCAACATCCTCAGGAAATCTGATCGATTTTTCAGAAAACATGCCAATTTATGATACAGAAACTGAGGAGTTGGATGAGCAAGGTTTTAATGGGGTCTATCCTACCAGCTTAGAGCTTGAACAGAACATCTTTTTGAGCCCAGAAGTGACATATAGGCTAGAACCCAATCAGGCTGCTGATTCCACATTTGATGATTTTTGCTGTGGTGGAATTCATGATCATGAATCTCATTTTCGCCAACTCTCCGACAATTTCAAATCTGACTATAATTGCGGAGAGATTCCCCTTCCTGAACACGCCAGGCCTATCTACGACCTCAGTTCACATGACTCTGACTCTGACTCTGAGGTCCTGATTCCCGAGATCACCGATAACACAGAATCATTCCTTTTCGATCCTCAGGAACCAAAAACAGAAAATGCCAAGAGTGATTGCAACCAAGAATCCAAATTTTTTCTCGAATCCGATTCCTCTCATCCTACAAACACTCTTCCGGCATTTGATAGTTACCCAGAGGACTCTCTACAGAAAACCACCTATCATCTGTTTCTAGAAGAGCCCTCTTTCGCACACACAGAACGGATCAAAACCTCTCCCAAACCCCGACCCGCAACCGGACTCAATTTCTATTCAGATTCACCTCTCACCGAGCCGATTGCATTTCCACATCGGGTTCCGAACATTGATCAGACTACATACCATGCTCTATCATTCTCTGATCACCCCTGTAGGGTTCCTGCATCAACCACTGATTATCCTACGGGTCCCTACTCTGACCAGGCTGATTCGGCTCAGCCAAACCCTGCGTTTACACTTCCACATCCATCTGAGCTTCATAGTTTATGGTGGGCTCCACACCTTTTTATCCACATCTATCAACCCACCAGATTGATTGGGTTTGGGCTGCATCATCAGCCTGTTGATCTGAACAAGCACCTGGTTGAACCAACCAGGCTCTTAATCAAGGTGCTTGTCTTACAAAACTCCGCTGATTTGACCATCCCCTCTCCATCGCATTTCCCGCTTGGCTGAAGGCATCAAATTTAGCGCTCAACGGGAGGCAGCCCGTCATTCTCTTTGAAAACCTGAAACTTGTTCTGACAGCTTTTTGCACTTGAAGTTCACACCTTAGGACAGCCAACTCCACCTCAGGTGCTTGCATCTGAGATTAGAAATCGTCCGCAACAGTCATCCCGACCCATTCACTCATCAAAACAGCTATCCTAATGTATGAACTTAGTTGAATAAAAACCCCTAGGTTACAATGAGGACATTGCAAATCTTAGGCATGGGGGGGGTATGAAAGTGCAAAAACTTGTAAGAAAAGGTTTTCAAACAAAAAAATTCACATATGCCAAAAATACCATAAAAATTAAAAATTTTTTCGAAAAGGAATAAGAGGAAAAGAGGAGAAGGAAATTTTGTGAAGGAGAAGGAGAAAAGAAACAAAATAAAAAAGGAGCACAAAATTATGAAAAAAAAGGTGATAGTCATTAGTAAGGAACTAAGGAATTAACCTAAGTTCTAGACCTCATTCAAGAAAATAACTGAAAAGTGCACAATGAGATTAGTAAGAATGCAAACCTTAGGCATTCTTGAATAGACTCGTAGTACCCATTAAGATCTGGACACTCCTCAAGAGGTTGAGGAAAATGAAAAGCTGAAGTATTAGGTCTAAGGCTTAGGGAGTATTCGGCCTCGTTAACTAATTTTTGGTTTACGGGACTCAGTAACCTAAGCACCCTAATCTCACACACAGCCTAGTTCAGTAAGCGTAAAAATCAGAATCACGCAGAAGCGTCGCAAAAATCTGAAAAGAACACCTAGAATAGGAGCGGTCGATCAACACAAGTTGATTTGGATGAGCTCCCAGTGCGGAGAGGCGGGAAATCCCCTCGAAGATGCGTAACAAAATATCATCTCCTCGGTGCTTGTCTCCTAGGATATTTACATATCCTACTGGGGGCATGTAAGCACTCTGCTGGTTCAGATTCCATGGATGGCATTATCTCGAAGTGTCAATTGCCAGGGTCTGGATTCGGCCACGGAATACCATGGATGGGATTATCTCGAAATCTCAATAGCCAGGGTTCCGGGGGTTGCCATGGGCGGTGCTATCTCGAAGCATCGATCGCCAGGAACCCTTGAGGATTGATGATGGGAGCAAGGAATCTGATACAGACCGTGTTGAAAAGCCAATCCTAGGCTAGAACTAAAAAGAAAAAGAGAGAGAAAACTCTCCAAACAGAAAAACTTTCTATCTCTCTCTTACAAAACGCACTGCGAACTGAGCCAGGGCTAAAATCATTTCAAGCACGGGTGCTTTAACCACGAAGTCCAATAAACCTTAGGTTAGTTCTTGTGGGCCTTAAAAACCTTTGCTAAAAGACTGAGGCTAAGGCTAGACAGATTTGGATCTTGATTGGTACTAGAGTACCTTTTAGGCCTATGGTCAGCATTCTAACCTAATCTATGCTCAAATAAAAAAGGCACTTATCTAAAACTATTAAAAACTTCATGGTCTAGAACAAGGGTTGAAACCTTAAGTTTTTGCTAAGGGACTAGCAAAAGCTAGGCATGGGGGTATGATGAGAACCTCATCATGAGCCATAACTAGCTCATTTTGACCTAATACAAAGGATAAAAGCTCCTACATATCTCAAGGAAAGGCTTAACTCAGAGAATTCTGAGTTTGAGAAGAAAACAAGTTATAAGGGGTAAAAGTGCAATTTTACCAGTATAATCTGCATACAGGGTAATTCAGGGCCCAAACATAGGTCAAAGCAGCTTAATAAGAATAAAAGTGGGATGAGATGATCTAGCAAGGGCTACAGCACTTCCAAGAAACCAAATGATAATCTGTAACCCTAAAACAACCCACTTCAATTCACAAGGTTCGAGGTAAAGTAAAAATAGAATAAACCCTCTAAAATTCATATAAAAATAATCTCTAGGGTTTAGAACCTTCAATTTGGCCTTTAGAACCCATTTTGACCTACATTGAGAACCATGCCCAATTAATAACTTAATTTGGGTTTTTACGCAAATTGACCGGTCAAACAAGGTTTAATATGAAAATGAAATTCACCATCAGATTCCTTAGGTCCTAATTAGTCATGTATAAAAACTTGAGCCTAAGAAGAAACCTCCTTGATCGACTTTACACTTTGGTCCTCACATATTTACTCTTTGGCCCTCAACTTTTGAACCCTCGCATTTTGGCCCCTAACTCTCCTTCGTTCTTTGCAATCAGGTCCCTCCTGCAAAACCTGCCAGCACCATGCTCCGGCGACCTTGCGCGGAGCATGGCGCCGCGCAGGGTGAGGTGGGGGACCTGGCAAGTAAACCGGGGGTGCCCTGCGTCGTCAGCCGTCGCAGGGGCACCCCGCTGGTCATTGTAGCCTACCATACCGGCCGTGCGAACGCACGGACGGTATGGGTTCGTGTTTCCGACCATTCTCCGGCGAGGGAGACACGTCGTCTCCCTCCGCCTTCCTCCCTGTTTGATCCCTATAAATACCCCCCGTCGCTCCACCGTTCTTCCCAGCTCGGATCTGACGGAGAAAACCCTCAACTTTCCTCTCTTCTCACTCCGGCAGACGCCCACCAGCTCCGGCGGTTCTTCCTCCTCCTCCTCTTCGCTCTGCCGCAATACCAGCAGCAGAGACTTCTTCCCCTGCTCTTCCCGCGTCGCGCAATACCGGCGCGCGCTGTTTCTGCCCCGTCGTCACCGCCGTCCTCCCCCCACTGGGCATCATCTTCTCCGGCGACAGTCGATACGACTGTCGCCCTGTTCCTCCCCTTTCGTCCCTGCAAGTAAGCTAGAGCTACTCCCCTTCTCCTCCTCTTTCTTTCCCCGCTTTCAATTTAGTCAATTAAGTCCTCGACCGACCCTGACCACCTTCACCCCCTTCGTCTCCGACCACCCTCCGGCGAGCCGCTCCCATCACCTCAGCGACCCACACGGCTCGCCAACCACCGCAGGACCTCCGCCTCCTCACCCTGATCAATCTCCGCCCTACCACTTCCCCCACATCACCCTCTGCAACTCCACCGAACAGACCCATCCTCCGACCCACAGTCCGACCTAGGGCAGCCCTCGCACGCCGCCCCGCGCCTCGCCACCACCCACACGAGCTTCGCCGCACCCTGGCGAAGCTCCTGGCACTCTCTGATTAGGCCGAGAGGCCGTTTTCTTGTGGACAGGCCACCCGAACTCCGCCGCCATTGACGCGTAGGAGGACCTGCTTCCGCCTGCAGCTACAGGCGCGCCACGCTCAGCGCCAAGCCCAGATTCACTCCCAGGCCTTGCGAGGAGTTTTGGCAAAACACCAGGTTCGCAGCCGAGGAAGAAAACTCCGTGTGACGCTGCCATCGCCTGCTGAATTCCCCGCTGCAGGCGCGCAATTGAGGTGGGCCGTTTAGTCCCACCTCGGAAACGCCTGAAGAGCCGCAGCGACATAAGATGCAAAAGTGCAGTAGCCTTACTGCCTCAGTACACGGGGTGAGGTCCCCTTCACCCGCCCGGTTACCCGGTCTCGTCCGTGCTCACGCCCCGCGGACCTGACCCGAACCGACCCGACCCGACTCGACTGACCTGCACTCCTCGCCCACCACGCACGCCGGTGGGCCTGGACCCGGGCCTGATCCGAACCCGGTTACCCGGTAGCTCTGGGAGAGCTTTCCCAAGAGTGGTTTCAGAGAGAAAGAGAGACGCAGGGGGGGGGGAGGGTAGAGTAGGTTTTGCCTCTTGACGAAAAACTCTGAAGTGTGCAGGCCAAAGAAGAAGAAGAAGACCCGCGGAAGAAGAAGGAGCTGCACTGTAGCAAAGGCATAGTTAAGTCGTCTAAGCACCGGGTCAGACGACGGAAGGTCAGCAGCCAGAGCAGGAAAGAAGGCAGGCTGAAGAAGAAGGAAGAGCAACGGCCAAAGCAGAAGAAGAAGAAAGGAAGACTTAGTAGCTGAAGGCAGAAGCTCTGCAGCCATAAAGAAGAAGAAGAGAGGTCAAGGCAGAAACCAAGGAAGAAGAACAAAGAGATCTGAAGAGGAGCATCACCTCTGCAGAACGAAGAAGAAGAACAAGGAGCTCTGAAGAAAGAAGAGCATCACCATTGCAGAAGAAGAACATCACCTCTGCAGAATAGAGAGAGAAGGAGATCTAAAGAAAGAGAGAAAGAAGAGCATCCCCTCTGCAGAACAAAGAGAAAACAACAAATTCTTTCCCTCTCTCTTTCTTTTTGTAAAAGAAACATGTATATTTCTAGAATACAACTTGCTCCCTGAGTTCGACCTCGGGAACTCTTTTATTTTCCGAGTAAAAAATTTATATTTGAAGTGTTGGTAATAACCGGCTTTACTACAACGTTATAACTAAAACCCGGTTGAAACGAACGCACTTCATTTTTGGCGCCGTTGCCGGGGAGCAACGGCTATTCTAGAGGTAAACATTCCTGTTTCTTTTAAGTTCTGATAATCTCCTCTCTTTTGTGCAGCTACAGGAACTCAAGAAGACAAGCAACCACACGACAACCACTCCGAAGACAGGTAAATTTTTCCTCTCACTATTAACCCCTAAACTCTAAAGAGAAAGAAAAGAAAAGAACAAGCAATATAGGGCTAACCTGTCTTCCATACTTAGTAACCATAAAGAGTTGCATGTTTTCAACTCATCACTCCTGCACACTATTAAGGGCTAACACATTCTTGCTTGAGCCCTAATTGCCCAACAAAGAGTTAAATGGACCAAGTAGAGCCAACATAAGGTCAAACATTAGGATTTCAGTAGAGACACACCCCTTAATCAAGAATTGAGGAAATCTAAAAGAGGTGTGCCCAAGCCATTGATTGAAAATAATTAACAAGAAAAATCCTAAACAATTGGCTCTCTCTTTAAACACTTGAACCCTAAAAGACAAGACCTGAAAGCTCTCAAAGAAAACAAGAGGTAAAGTTGACCCCTTTTGGGTCAACCAACCTTAAATTAGGTCACTCTTTGCACTTAAAAAGACTAAAGTTCAAGTGAAACCTTAAGCACCCTGACCTTAAAATTGGTAGACTTAAGAGGTCAAGATCCCCATTCTGGTCTACCTGGAACCGCAGTGACAAGAGAGGTCGGGTGGGGGAAACCCTGTAACCCGTGGGGACGCTCTACCGTGTAGGGGTCTTCGCGGGACTCTCCCTCTCTGGCTGCCCAGGTAATTCTCAGGTGGACGATCTTTCTGATCAAGGGGTCCATCAGCCCCGAACCTCTATAGTCACCCAACAATTTTTGGGTGTCTTGATTGGGTCCAGCACCTGCTTATCTCATCCAGTCCTTCAGTATTTTGCAGGAGGTCCTTGAAACCTCCTATAGAAATTCACTCTCCCCGAGGCTAAGCCTCGGCTCCTTTGTTTTTGCAGAAATCATTCACATAGCCCCTCTTTCCTCTGATTCTGAACAAAATCCCCTTCTTCCATCTTGATTCAAACTTTGATTCTATATCTTGATTCCACCACCTGATTCGAAGATGCAGCCTAATTACCTAGCAAGACTACCATATAAAAAACCTGAATATCTGAGATCCATGAAAAATAAGATGATTGAGGATGCCCTTGAATTCTATGAAATCAAATATAAACCCTCAACACCAATAGAAAACATTCAGGTTGATGTCCCAACAACCACAGCTTTCATCATAAACTGTGCCCAAATTCTTTTGACAGAAGTTACAAAAGGATCAACCCGAGATATGCTCATGACAGGATACATTGAGATAGAAAAATTACACCAATCTGAATACCTTCAATGCTTGACAAATCCTGTACTTTGGGAACAACACCAAGATGCCCTTACAAAACGGGTAGAAATGATGAAATCAGTAGAACAAATTATCAACCAAAAATACCCGTATATACCAGAAACAGAGGATGAGTCATCTTGGAACAATACTAAGAATCAATCCAGTTTCCCAAACCTCGGGATTGAGGCACAAAGTGGTTGTGAAATCCCAACCCAAATAGAAGACAATGTTGAATTAGGTTGGGATATTGCAGGAGAACACAATGATGAGCCAAACTTAGACCATGGATTGCCAAGCCTAGAATTTCAAAACTCCTGCAATAATGAGATCAGAACTGAACCTTCTGAGGGTATAAATTCCGCCCCTTATTTTGATAAGGTGACCCTCGAAGGTTATTCCGACTTAGGTTCTAATAATTCTACCCACATCCTAAGCCTAGAACCTAGATCTGAAACTTATTGGGAAGATTATGAGGCCCTTTATGAGAAAGATCAAATTTTTACAGAATATGATTCCGGGCCTCTATTTAATGAATATCCCTCTCCAACATCCTCAGGAAATCTGATCGATTTTTCAGAAAACATGCCAATTTATGATACAGAAACTGAGGAGTTGGATGAGCAAGGTTTTAATGGGGTCTATCCTACCAGCTTAGAGCTTGAACAGAACATCTTTTTGAGCCCAGAAGTGACATATAGGCTAGAACCCAATCAGGCTGCTGATTCCACATTTGATGATTTTTGCTGTGGTGGAATTCATGATCATGAATCTCATTTTCGCCAACTCTCCGACAATTTCAAATCTGACTATAATTGCGGAGAGATTCCCCTTCCTGAACACGCCAGGCCTATCTACGACCTCAGTTCACATGACTCTGACTCTGACTCTGAGGTCCTGATTCCCGAGATCACCGATAACACAGAATCATTCCTTTTCGATCCTCAGGAACCAAAAACAGAAAATGCCAAGAGTGATTGCAACCAAGAATCCAAATTTTTTCTCGAATCCGATTCCTCTCATCCTACAAACACTCTTCCGGCATTTGATAGTTACCCAGAGGACTCTCTACAGAAAACCACCTATCATCTGTTTCTAGAAGAGCCCTCTTTCGCACACACAGAACGGATCAAAACCTCTCCCAAACCCCGACCCGCAACCGGACTCAATTTCTATTCAGATTCACCTCTCACCGAGCCGATTGCATTTCCACATCGGGTTCCGAACATTGATCAGACTACATACCATGCTCTATCATTCTCTGATCACCCCTGTAGGGTTCCTGCATCAACCACTGATTATCCTACGGGTCCCTACTCTGACCAGGCTGATTCGGCTCAGCCAAACCCTGCGTTTACACTTCCACATCCATCTGAGCTTCATAGTTTATGGTGGGCTCCACACCTTTTTATCCACATCTATCAACCCACCAGATTGATTGGGTTTGGGCTGCATCATCAGCCTGTTGATCTGA
Organism: Thalassia testudinum; assembly: GCA_037157565.1. Lineage (NCBI taxonomy): Eukaryota > Viridiplantae > Streptophyta > Magnoliopsida > Alismatales > Hydrocharitaceae > Thalassia > Thalassia testudinum. The sequence continues at coordinate 145,539,835 of JAZHRO010000036.1, forward strand.
ACAAGCACCTGGTTGAACCAACCAGGCTCTTAATCAAGGTGCTTGTCTTACAAAACTCCGCTGATTTGACCATCCCCTCTCCATCGCATTTCCCGCTTGGCTGAAGGCATCAAATTTAGCGCTCAACGGGAGGCAGCCCGTCATTCTCTTTGAAAACCTGAAACTTGTTCTGACAGCTTTTTGCACTTGAAGTTCACACCTTAGGACAGCCAACTCCACCTCAGGTGCTTGCATCTGAGATTAGAAATCGTCCGCAACAGTCATCCCGACCCATTCACTCATCAAAACAGCTATCCTAATGTATGAACTTAGTTGAATAAAAACCCCTAGGTTACAATGAGGACATTGCAAATCTTAGGCATGGGGGGGGTATGAAAGTGCAAAAACTTGTAAGAAAAGGTTTTCAAACAAAAAAATTCACATATGCCAAAAATACCATAAAAATTAAAAATTTTTTCGAAAAGGAATAAGAGGAAAAGAGGAGAAGGAAATTTTGTGAAGGAGAAGGAGAAAAGAAACAAAATAAAAAAGGAGCACAAAATTATGAAAAAAAAGGTGATAGTCATTAGTAAGGAACTAAGGAATTAACCTAAGTTCTAGACCTCATTCAAGAAAATAACTGAAAAGTGCACAATGAGATTAGTAAGAATGCAAACCTTAGGCATTCTTGAATAGACTCGTAGTACCCATTAAGATCTGGACACTCCTCAAGAGGTTGAGGAAAATGAAAAGCTGAAGTATTAGGTCTAAGGCTTAGGGAGTATTCGGCCTCGTTAACTAATTTTTGGTTTACGGGACTCAGTAACCTAAGCACCCTAATCTCACACACAGCCTAGTTCAGTAAGCGTAAAAATCAGAATCACGCAGAAGCGTCGCAAAAATCTGAAAAGAACACCTAGAATAGGAGTGGCCGATCAACACAAGTTGATTTGGATGAGCTCCCAGTGCGGAGAGGCGGGAAATCCCCTCGAAGATGCGTAACAAAATATCATCTCCTCGGTGCTTGTCTCCTAGGATATTTACATATCCTACTGGGGGCATGTAAGCACTCTGCTGGTTCAGATTCCATGGATGGCATTATCTCGAAGTGTCAATTGCCAGGGTCTGGATTCGGCCACGGAATACCATGGATGGGATTATCTCGAAATCTCAATAGCCAGGGTTCCGGGGGTTGCCATGGGCGGTGCTATCTCGAAGCATCGATCGCCAGGAACCCTTGAGGATTGATGATGGGAGCAAGGAATCTGATACAGACCGTGTTGAAAAGCCAATCCTAGGCTAGAACTAAAAAGAAAAAGAGAGAGAAAACTCTCCAAACAGAAAAACTTTCTATCTCTCTCTTACAAAACGCACTGCGAACTGAGCCAGGGCTAAAATCATTTCAAGCACGGGTGCTTTAACCACGAAGTCCAATAAACCTTAGGTTAGTTCTTGTGGGCCTTAAAAACCTTTGCTAAAAGACTGAGGCTAAGGCTAGACAGATTTGGATCTTGATTGGTACTAGAGTACCTTTTAGGCCTATGGTCAGCATTCTAACCTAATCTATGCTCAAATAAAAAAGGCACTTATCTAAAACTATTAAAAACTTCATGGTCTAGAACAAGGGTTGAAACCTTAAGTTTTTGCTAAGGGACTAGCAAAAGCTAGGCATGGGGGTATGATGAGAACCTCATCATGAGCCATAACTAGCTCATTTTGACCTAATACAAAGGATAAAAGATCCTACATATCTCAAGGAAAGGCTTAACTCAGAGAATTCTGAGTTTGAGAAGAAAACAAGTTATAAGGGGTAAAAGTGCAATTTTACCAGTATAATCTGCATACAGGGTAATTCAGGGCCCAAACATAGGTCAAAGCAGCTTAATAAGAATAAAAGTGGGATGAGATGATCTAGCAAGGGCTACAGCACTTCCAAGAAACCAAATGATAATCTGTAACCCTAAAACAACCCACTTCAATTCACAAGGTTCGAGGTAAAGTAAAAATAGAATAAACCCTCTAAAATTCATAGAAAAATAATCTCTAGGGTTTAGAACCTTCAATTTGGCCTTTAGAACCCATTTTGACCTACATTGAGAACCATGCCCAATTAATAACTTAATTTGGGTTTTTACGCAAATTGATCGGTCAAACAAGGTTTAATATGAAAATGAAATTCACCATTAGATTCCTTAGGTCCTAATTAGTCATGTATAAAAACTTGAGCCTAAGAAGAAACCTCCTTGACCGACTTTACACTTTGGTCCTCATATATTTACTCTTTGGCCCTCAACTTTTGAACCCTCGCATTTTGGCCCCTAACTCTCCTTCGTTCTTTGCAATCAGGTCCCTCCTGCAAAACCTGCCAGCACCATGCTCCGGCGACCTTGCGCGGAGCATGGCGCCGCGCAGGGTGAGGTGGGGGACCTGGCAAGTAAACCGGGGGTGCCCTGCGTCGTCAGCCGTCGCAGGGGCACCCCGCTGGTCATTGTAGCCTACCATACCGGCCGTGCGAACGCACGGACGGTATGGGTTCGTGTTTCCGACCATTCTCCGGCGAGGGAGACACGTCGTCTCCCTCCGCCTTCCTCCCTGTTTGATCCCTATAAATACCCCCCGTCGCTCCACCGTTCTTCCCAGCTCGGATCTGACGGAGAAAACCCTCAACTTTCCTCTCTTCTCACTCCGGCAGACGCCCACCAGCTCCGGCGGTTCTTCCTCCTCCTCCTCTTCGCTCTGCCGCAATACCAGCAGCAGAGACTTCTTCCCCTGCTCTTCCCGCGTCGCGCAATACCGGCGTGCGCTGTTTCTGCCCCGTCGTCACCGCCGTCCTCCCCCCACTGGGCATCATCTTCTCCGGCGACAGTCGATACGACTGTCGCCCTGTTCCTCCCCTTTCGTCCCTGCAAGTAAGCTAGAGCTACTCCCCTTCTCCTCCTCTTTCTTTCCCCGCTTTCAATTTAGTCAATTAAGCCCTCGACCGACCCTGACCACCTTCACCCCCTTCGTCTCCGACCACCCTCCGGCGAGCCGCTCCCATCACCTCAGCAACCCACACGGCTCGCCAACCACCGCAGGACCTCCGCCTCCTCACCCTGATCAATCTCCGCCCTACCACTTCCCCCACATCACCCTCTGCAACTCCACCGAACAGACCCATCCTCCGACCCACAGTCCGACCTAGGGCAGCCCTCGCACGCCGCCCCGCGCCTCGCCACCACCCACACGAGCTTCGCCGCACCCTGGCGAAGCTCCTGGCACTCTCTGATTAGGCCGAGAGGCCGTTTTCTTGTGGACAGGCCACCCGACCTCCGCCGCCATTGACGCGCAGGAGGACCTGCTTCCGCCTGCAGCTACAGGCGCGCCACGCTCAGCGCCAAGCCCAGATTCACTCCCAGGCCTTGCGAGGAGTTTTGGCAAAACACCAGGTTCGCAGCCGAGGAAGAAAACTCCGTGTGACGCTGCCATCGCCTGCTGAATTCCCCGCTGCGGGCGCGCAATTGAGGTGGGCCGTTTAGTCCCACCTCGGAAACGCCTGAAGAGCCGCAGCGACATAAGATGCAAAAGTGCAGTAGCCTTACTGCCTCAGTACACGGGGTGAGGTCCCCTTCACCCGCCCGGTTACCCGGTCTCGTCCGTGCTCACGCCCCGCGGACCTGACCCGAACCGACCCGACCCGACTCGACTGACCTGCACTCCTCGCCCACCACGCACGCCGGTGGGCCTGGACCCGGGCCTGATCCGAACCCGGTTACCCGGTAGCTCTGGGAGAGCTTTCCCAAGAGTGGTTTCAGAGAGAAAGAGAGACGCGGGGGGGGGGGGAGGGTAGAGTAGGTTTTGCCTCTTGACGAAAAACTCTGAAGTGTGCAGGCCAAAGAAGAAGAAGAAGACCCGCGGAAGAAGAAGGAGCTGCACTGTAGCAAAGGCATAGTTAAGTCGTCTAAGCACCGGGTCAGACGACGGAAGGTCAGCAGCCAGAGCAGGAAAGAAGGCAGGCTGAAGAAGAAGGAAGAGCAACGGCCAAAGCAGAAGAAGAAGAAAGGAAGACTTAGTAGCTGAAGGCAGAAGCTCTGCAGCCATAAAGAAGAAGAAGAGAGGTCAAGGCAGAAACCAAGGAAGAAGAACAAAGAGATCTGAAGAGGAGCATCACCTCTGCAGAACGAAGAAGAAGAACAAGGAGCTCTGAAGAAAGAAGAGCATCACCATTGCAGAAGAAGAACATCACCTCTGCAGAACAGAGAGAGAAGGAGATCTAAAGAAAGAGAGAAAGAAGAGCATCCCCTCTGCAGAACAAAGAGAAAACAACAAATTCTTTCCCTCTCTCTTTCTTTTTGTAAAAGAAACATGTATATTTCTAGAATACAACTTGCTCCCTGAGTTCGACCTCGGGAACTCTTTTATTTTCCGAGTAAAAAATTTATATTTGAAGTGTTGGTAATAACCGGCTTTACTACAACGTTATAACTAAAACCCGGTTGAAACGAACGCACTTCACATTCTCTGCAACATGCTCTCCCTGCAGCCGCATGCACAGCCAGGGCATGGCTGTGCATGCCTCTTTCCTCTTTAAAAAGGCATGGCTATCTTCTTTGCAAGGTAGCCTGGTCCACACAAAAAAAAATCCAACACAACAGCTTCCCTTCCAGGCCGTCTCCTCCCCTCTCCCCTCCATACGTAGCCTCTCTTCTTCTTGAAGAGACATGCTGTGGGCAGGAGTAGCTCACAGTGGTGCACAACCACCACTGTGAGTCCCACCACCGCCTAGCTCATCAAAGAGCTGGTGGGCGTGGTGGTTCACCGCTTTGTTTCGTTGTTCCAATCAATTTCTGCCATTGCCACAGAGCCGAGCTTTGAAGCTCAAGAGCAACAGCAACACAGCACCGTGCTCATCTTCCGCGTGCGCAGGCCACCACGCACGCCAGCAGGTCGCCCTCACCCCTCAACACACTCGCAAGCAGCCGGCGCAATCCTTCCGCACGCGCGCCAGCTCGCGCAGCGACGCCCGCACACGCAGAAACCTCCAGCACCCGGTCGTGCGACACTCTCTCTCCGCGCCGCTGCTGGCACCAGCTCGTCCGCGCACGCCCGCGCTCGCTCCCGTGTACGCCAGTGCCCGCACCCGTCTGCGCCCGCGTCTTCTCCTGCTTCAGCGCATAGCGCCTTCTACCGCACCCGCCTCACCGCATAGCGCAGTGCACTGCGGTTCCTCCCATGCCTGCTCCCTCTTGCGTGCGAGCACGTCTTCATGCGCCTACGCGCCTGCGCGTATGCATGCACGTGGCCATCAGACGTCGGCCGCGGCATCAGACGACTTAACTCCCGCACCTCTTCACTACAGCAGACGATCTCTCTCTCTCTCACAGACACTCACCTCACACATACACACACACACACTCTCACTTGTACATGCCTGTATACACACTTATATATATATATACCTATATATATATATATACATATATATATATATATACATATATATATATATACATATATATATATATATACATATATATATATATACATATATATATATATATATATATACATATATATATATATACATATATATATATATATAGATATATACATATATATATACATATACATATATATATATACATATATATATATATATATACATATATATATATATATATATATATATATATATATATATATTAGTACCTATACAATTATATGTAAGTATATATACATACATACATACACACATATATATATATACACATATATAGTTACATATATACATATATATATATATATATATATATATATATATATATATATATATATATATATATATATATATATATATATATCTATTTACATAGATCTATATACATTTATTACTATATATATATATATACATATATATATATATATCTATACATACATATACATATATATATATGTATTTATATATACATACATCTATCTATACATATATTTACATATCTATATATACATATATATACATATATATATATATATATATATACATATATAACTACATACACACCTTTATAATTATAACCATATATTTATATATACATATAGATATATATTTACATATATACATACATATATATATTTTCCTATCACCTACCATACGTTGCTGATATTCCCCGATACAAGCGTACAGAAAGCATTTTTCGCACACATCTTTCACTCATCCATCCTACACTCCATGCGGCACTTTGTTCTGTTGGTTGCGTCTTCCTAGACTATGACTGACTCGACACCGTGCTACACGCCATCTCCACCTCCACCCCCACCCCTTTATACATATATAATATATACTATATTTACTTTATTTCTATTTCTCTTTCCTGCCATTAAAAAGATAAAAAAATATACAAAAGAGTAAAGATAATCCTTGACTTGCAGGTACTCAGCCTTGCGAATAGCAAGACCAGTTTTGAAACCCTAATTTGGCTCAAAGCCAAGAACCTGATTTTGAGGGTGTACCTCAAGGACAAAAATTATCAGAAAAAAAATATTAAATAGAAAAACACCAAAAACATAATAAACAAACGGAAGAGATTTATTGTAGGAAAGGCGTAGAAACTTATTTATCTCTAATCCCACTTCCCTAAGTTCGACACTGACCCTAAAAGTGACCAAGATAAAATCAAGTAGGCCAGGTTAAAAATTTTGTAAAGAGATGGTTAGGCTCGATTTAGGTTAACCACTATACGCATTTCAACGATAAAATCACCATATTAACACAACCTATCCGGGCCTGACCATAGCTCTTTTCTGGTGTCGTTGCTGGGGAAATGCGTATTCAAGTAAGTTTCTACTCCATTCCTTTAATTTTTCTCTTCTCACACCCTTCTCTTCACGGGTTTTTTGTTTGTTGCTGTGCAGGTGAACCCATTACAAGGAGAAGGCAGGCAGACGAAGTGGGAGACATGGGCAGATCCAAGGCGGGAACGAGAGCATGAAGACGTCGGCACCACACTGGAGCTTCGCATATGATGAGAGCCTCATCATGAGCCATAACTAGCTCATTTTGACCCAATAAAGAAGATAAAAGCTCCTACATAACCTAGAAGAAGGCCTAACTGAAGGAACAAGTGCTCCGAGAAGAAAACATGAAATAAAGGTTAAAACTGCAATTTTACCATTGCAGTACATAAACGGGATTTCTCAGAGGCAAAACATAGGTCAAATGGTCTAAATGAGATAAAAAGTGGGTTGAGTCAATCAGAAATGGGTTCATGTGCAATCTAAGAACTAAAAGACACTTGGTAACCCTAAAACAGACCCGCTTAAATTAACAAGGTTCCGGTCAGAACAAAAAGCAAGTAAACCCTCTACAAATCATGGAAAAACATACTCTAGGGTTTAGAACACTTAATTTGGCCTTTGGAACCTAGTTTGACCTAGATTAGGGTCCTAGCTCTTCAATTAACCTAATTTAGGTTTTTACGCAAAATGTCCAGTCAAACGAGGTCAAACCTGAATCTAACTTCGCCATTGGATTCCTTAGGTCCAAATTAGGTTTATACCAAAATTTGGACCTAAGGAGAGGTCATCTTGACCTACTTTGCAATTTAGTACACCTAAATCACAAATTGGTCCCTATCTTTTGAATACCGTTGCAGAGAACCCCCTAGGTTCTTCGCCTCCTTTGCAAACCGGTCCTGCCGCCATTGCTAGGGCAGAACCGAGCTCCGGCGAGGTTCGGAGAGGGATTGCTCTCTAATCCCTTAGAGATTCCCTCCCAGAAATGGAAGGAGGATTCTCTGAGGAATTCCCTTCCATTTAAGACCGATATCGATCCCTGGTGTGAACCCAATCTCTCGTGCGAACGCATGAGAGATTTGGGTATCCTAACTCCTTTCCATCTCCGGCGACCAACCTCAGGCAATTACGTGCCCTTTACGCCCTGCACACTAAGTCCAGCGCCTATACAAGAACCCACAACTCCGGCCGAAGAGGCTGAGCTTGATTTGGCCGAGTTTCCCCCTTCAATTCCTCTCCTCCTGCCCGGCCAAATGTCCCAGCTAGCTTCGGCGAGCCCCCCTCCCCTCCCTCTTCTCTCTGCCACAAAACCAGTGGCAGAGTTAGCTTCCTGACCTCCCTCCGCGTCGCGCAGTACCAGCACACGCCTCCTCAGCCCCGTCGTCGCCGCCGTTCTCCCCCACTGGGCGTCATCTTCTTCGGCGACAGCAGGTACTGCTGTCCGCCTTCCATCCCCTTTCGTCCTTACAATTAGGTTAGAACTCCTCTCCATCCTATCCTCTCTCTTTTCCCCCTGTTATCTCATCTGATTACCCCTCGACCGACGCTGACCACCCTCATCTTCCACATCACCGACCGATCTCCAGCGAGCCGCTTCCACCATTCCAGCCCCCCACACGGCTCGCCAACCACCTCCGGAGCTCCGCCTCACCACCAGGAACTCACTCCACCCCACAACTGCCACTCCAGACCTCCATAACCACCCCCCGAACAACCCACCATCTCCGGCCACAGGTTGACCTAGGCGCGCACGCCTAGGCCGACCGGCAACCTGCAGCATCACCCACCGCCTTCGCCGTGCTACGGCGAAGGTTTCCAGCTATTCTGATTGGGCCAATAGGCCGTTCTGTGGAATCTCAGGTGAACGCCTCGGCCGCCATTAACAGCCGAAGCAGCAGGAAGCTTGGAGCAGCAGCAGGCGTCAGGCTTCCCAGGCGGCAGGTGCAGCAGACTCTCGCAAGTATCGCGAGGTGACTGAGTTCAGCGAGGAGCACCAGCAGGGCCTTCAGCGTGGGCAATTGCACACGAGAGTCTGCGGGCGCGCACAAAGGAAGGGCGGAACATTTAGTCCCACATCGTGGAATCTCAAGGCACAGGTATGGTATAAAGAGTTTTTGTGATATAGCTTTACTGCTTCGAAAGCACAGGGGTGAGGTCCCTCACTGACCCCACACCCGCCTCATCCGCGACCTGACCACGCGGACTTGGCGGATCCGACCCGACCTAGACCTACGCACTCCTCGCGCATCACACCACCTTCAGGTGCGCCTGGTCCCGGGTACGATTCGACCCGATTAATGCCTGTGGCTCTGGGAGAGCAGCTCAGAGTGAATTGCTAGAGAGAGAGAGATGCGCGGGTAGAGGTAGTAGGGTTAGGTTTTGCTCCTGTGCAGGCAGGCTGAACGCAGGAGAAGGACTTGGCCGCTACAGAAGAAGAAGAAGGAAAGGCAAGGCGAAGAAGAGAAGAAAGAAGCCTTCGCACGAGAAGCAGGAAAAACAGAGAAGAGAGAAGCAAGGCAAGACCACAGAAGAGAAGAGTAAGAAGCAAAGAAGAAGGAAGGAAAGAAAGGCTTCGCCAAGGCATAGAAAGAAGAAGAAAATCAAGAAGGGAAAATACTTTTAAGACGTCTGATCACAAGATCAAACGTCCAATTTCATATTTTTGTCCTAATAACTTTTAATTGCATACATTCACATTTGGATTGATATTTTGAGTAAATTAGAGTGTTCAATTACATTTTGACTAGTAGTAAATTCCATTTGCTCCCTGTGTTCGACCTCGGATACTCCGGTCTTCGAGTAATAAAAATCTTTATTTGTTTTGAACGCTTTAGCAGCTATACTACAACGCGATATTATCTTTTAACAAACCGCACAAAAGCGCGACAAACATTTTGGCACCGTTGCCGGGGAGCAATGCGCAATTTACCACTAGTCTCTACATTCTTTTTATCATATTGAACACTAACTTGCCCTACTTTTCTTTGATGTGAACTTGCAGGTATTTCATGAGAAAATCTCTCCCGCAAGTCAACCACTCCAGGGCAGGTAATTTCTTTTCTTCCTTAATCATCCCCTAATCTTTGAAAGACAAAAGGAAGAAAATCAATTTAGGAATCAATTGCCTTCTTTATATAGTAATCACCATCTCTAAGGCAAAAAATTTCTTGATTTTGCGAAAATTTCTGCAAATATTCTTGAAGTTGGAGTGATTTTTTTTTCCCATCCCACAAATTCTTGTGCCTAATTAAAATAACGCTTAATCTCGGAGGACCGCACACTTCTTGTTTATAAGTCCAAAGAGAACTTTTGAAAAAGAAAAAGAGGATTGTAAATAGAACCAAATTAGGGTTTCCACATTAGGGTCTTGAAGCGCTAGTCACACATGCCTGTGTAAAAAGAAATAAACCCTCCCGCATCAGTGTACTACCCAAGCCCTTGATTGAAGAAAGTTAAATAAGACAAACCCTAAAATTGAGCTCTAAAAATTAGAATCTTAAAATTTTCTTTTGACCTAATAACCTGGGAGTCAAATCAGGGTGATCTCTAGGCTCCGAGCTTAGAATCATTCTGCCATCTATAGGACAGGTCAGGTGAAGTTGACCCCTTGGGTTAACCAACCTCTAAATTAGGTCACAATACCAAAAACATCTAAAGTTCAAGTGAGAACCCTAAAAGCACCTTTGAAATAAAAAGTGATAGACTTAAGAGGTCAAGGTCCCCATTCTGGTTTACCTGAAATTTCAGTGACAAGAGAGGTCGGGTGGGGGAAACCCTGTAACCCGTAGGGACGCTCTACCGTGTAGGGGTCTTTGCGGGACTCTCCCTCTCTGGCTGCCCAGGTAATTCGCAGGTGGACGATCTTCGGATCCAGGGGTCCATCCGCCCCAAACCTCCATAGTCATCCAAACATCTTTTGGGTGTCTTGATTGGGTCAAGAACATCTCCAGTCCTGCATCTTTTCTCTGTAGAGCACACACACTCATTTTCAGTGGGACTCGTTATTCAGATCTGATCGCTTCATAACACATCTTGAGTCAAACTCTGATCGTGATTCCACCACCTGATCCAAATATGCAGCCGAACCACCTAGGACTACCAGTCGAGAAACCTGAATACCGGAGATCCATGAGAGATAAAATGATTGAGGATGCCATGAGATTTTATGAAAATGAAGAAACCTCAACAACAGTAGGAAACATTCAGGTTGATGTCCCAACAACCACAACCTTTGTCATAACTTGTGCCCAAGTGCTATTAGCAGAAGCCAACAAAGGATCAACCCGTGACTTGCTCATTACTGCATACATTGAGGTAGAAATATTGCATAATAGTGAATACCTTCAATGTATGACAAATCCTCGACTTTGGAAGCAACACCAAGATAGTCTTGAAAAACGGGAAGAGATAATGAGATTAATAAAACAAGTGATTGATCAGAAATACCCGTACATACCGCCAACAGAGGATGAACTATCTTGGGACAACATCGAGGATAAATCTGATCTCGGGTTTGGGGCACAAAATGGTTGTGGATTCCCAACCCAGATGGAGTATAATGCACCTGATATTGAAGAAGGTTGGGAAGCTCCAAATGCAGGAAAAGACCATGATGAACCCATTTTAGAATCCCAAGACTCCTGCAAGTATGAGAGTAGAACTGAACCTCTCGAGGGTGTAAATTCCGTCCCTTATTCTGATAAGGTGGCCCTCGAAGGTTATTCAGACCTAGATTCTAGTAATTCCACCCACATCCTAAGCCTAGAACCTAGATCTGAAACCTATATTGAAGATTTCAAGGCCCCATATGAAGAAGATCAACCTTTTAATGAAGAATATGATTTTGGGCCTCGATTTGATGAATATCCCTCGTCAACCTCCTCAGAGGAACTAATCGAGTTTTCGGAAGTCATGCCAATCTACGATACAGAAACCGAGGAGTTGGATGAGCGGGGTTTCGATTGGCTCTGCCCTACTAACCTTGAACTTGAGCCTCTACCAGATAGGGACACCTTTGTAAGCTCAGAATTAACATTTAGGCTAGATCCCAGTCAGGCTGCTGAATATACAACATATGATTTATTCTATGGTGGAACTCATGATCTGGAATCTCATTCAAACTTTGATTTTCGCAAACTCTCCGACGATCTTGAATCTGACCATAACATCGGAGAAAATCTGCCTCCTGATTATAACATGTCAATCTTCTTTGAAGCCACCTGCTCCACATATACAGAACCAATCAAAACCCGTTCCCCATCCCGACCTGCAACCGGACTCAATTTCTATTCTGATTCACCTCTCACTGAGCCGATTGTAGATGATTCAACTCCGTATCTATACCGTGTATCGGACACTAATCAGACCACAAATCAGGAGCCTCCATCCTTTGACCGTCCCTGTAGGGATTCCACACCTTACATTAATTATTTTTCGGAACCCTACCCCCACCAGGCTGATTCGACTGAGCCCGAACTCGAGTTTTCACTTCCATATCTATCAGAACATCACTGCATTTGGTGGGTCCCACATCTGCTAATCTACATCTATCAACCCACCAGACTTATTGGGTTTGGGCTGCATCATCAGCCCACTGATATGAACAAGTACCTGGTTGGACCAACCAGGATCTTAATCAAGGTGCTTGTTTTCCAAAACTCCATTGATTTGACCACTCCCTCTCCACCCCATTTTCCGCTCGGCTGAAGGCATTAAATTTAGCGCTTAACGGGAGGCAACCCGTCATCTTAAAAATAGAGACCCGTCTGATTAGCCGTCTGTACTCCACGTCTATTGCACCTTGAGTTCAGCCTTAGACAGTTGATCCCACCTCTGGTACACGTATCAGAGCTTAAAATCGTTCGCATCAGTCATTCCCGACCCATTCACCCACCCGATATATCCTGTTCTAAGCCCCTGACCTCAACACTAATTCCCACCCTCTGTTTACAATGAGGACATTGCAAAACTTAGGCATGGGGGGGTGATAAAGTGCATACATACAAAACCAAGAAAAAAATCAGAAGGATTCTCACAAAAAAATTCACATATGTCAAAAACACAAAAAATTGAAAAATTACGAAAAAGAACAAAAAAAATGGGGAGGGAGGAAATGTTGTGAGCCATATAATCATAAGGAGGAGAAAAAGAGCAAAAATGAAGAAAGGAGCACAAAAGGAAAAGAAAAAGAAAAAGAAAAAGTCATTAGTAAAAGATTAAGGAATTAACTGAAGTTCTAGACCAGATCAAGAAAAGAAACAAAAGAAAAAGTGCTAAGGAAACATAACAAGAGATTAGCGGGAACGCTGTTCTTAGGCCTTTTGGGCTAGTATCTTTAGCTTAAAAATTCACGTATCCATTAAAATCTGGATAATCCTCAAGAGGTTGAGGAAAATGTGAAACTTAAGTATTAGGTCTAAGGCTTAGGAAGTATTCGGCCTCGTTAACTGACCTCCGGTTTGCGGGATTCGGTAACCTAAGCACCCCAAATTCACACACAGTCTGGTTCAGTGCGCATAAAACATCCAAAACACGCAAGAGCGTTTAATATTCTGGAAAAGTCACCTAGATTAGGAGCGGCCAATCAACACAAGTTGATTTGGATGAGTTCCCAGCGCGGAGAGGCGAGAAATTCCCCTCGAAGATGCGTAACAACATATCATCTCCTCGGTGCTTGTCTCTTAGGATATTTAAATATCCTACTGGGGGCATGTAAGCACTCTGCTGGTTCAGATACCATGGGTGGCATTATCACGAAATGTCAATCGCCAGGGTCTGAATTCGGCCACGGAACGCCATGGGCGGGATTATCTCGAAATCTCGAAAGCCAGGGTTCCGGGGGTTGCCATGGGCGGGATTATCTCGAAATCTCGAAAGCCAGGGACCCTTGAGGATTGATGATGGGGACGAGGAATCCGATACAGACCGTGTTGAGAAGCTAATCCGAAGCTAGAAATAAAAAGAAAAGAGAGAGAAAAGCTCTCCAAACAAATAAATCCTCTATCTCTCTCCTACAAAAAAAAAAAATGCACTGCAAACTGAACTTAGGCTAAAAATGTCTCAAGCACGGGTGCTTTAACCGCGGAGTCCAACAAACCCTAGGTTAGTTTCTGTGGGCCGTAGAAACCTTTGCGGAGGACTGAGGCTAAAGCAGAACAGGTCCGGATTTTGGTTGGTACTTGAGTACCTCTAGGCCTATTGTCGGCATTCCCACCTAATCACAAAAGAAAAGGAGAAGCACTTAGCATTGTTGACAGACACTCAGGGTCTAGAATGGAAGTTGAAACTTTGAAATTTTGCTAAGGGACTAGCAAAAGATAGGCATGGGGGTATGATGAGAGCCTCATCATGAGCCATAACTAGCTCATTTTGACCCAATAAAGAAGATAAAAGCTCCTACATAACCTAGAAGAAGGCCTAACTGAAGGAACAAGTGCTCCGAGAAGAAAACATGAAATAAAGGTTAAAACTGCAATTTTACCATTGCAGTACATAAACGGGATTTCTCAGAGGCAAAACATAGGTCAAATGGTCTAAATGAGATAAAAAGTGGGTTGAGTCAATCAGAAATGGGTTCATGTGCAATCTAAGAACTAAAAGACACTTGGTAACCCTAAAACAGACCCGCTTAAATTAACAAGGTTCCGGTCAGAACAAAAAGCAAGTAAACCCTCTACAAATCATGGAAAAACATACTCTAGGGTTTAGAACACTTAATTTGGCCTTTGGAACCTAGTTTGACCTAGATTAGGGTCCTAGCTCTTCAATTAACCTAATTTAGGTTTTTACGCAAAATGTCCAGTCAAACGAGGTCAAACCTGAATCTAACTTCGCCATTGGATTCCTTAGGTCCAAATTAGGTTTATACCAAAATTTGGACCTAAGGAGAGGTCATCTTGACCTACTTTGCAATTTAGTACACCTAAATCACAAATTGGTCCCTATCTTTTGAATACCGTTGCAGAGAACCCCCTAGGTTCTTCGCCTCCTTTGCAAACCGGTCCTGCCGCCATTGCTAGGGCAGAACCGAGCTCCGGCGAGGTTCGGAGAGGGATTGCTCTCTAATCCCTTAGAGATTCCCTCCCAGAAATGGAAGGAGGATTCTCTGAGGAATTCCCTTCCATTTAAGACCGATATCGATCCCTGGTGTGAACCCAATCTCTCGTGCGAACGCATGAGAGATTTGGGTATCCTAACTCCTTTCCATCTCCGGCGACCAACCTCAGGCAATTACGTGCCCTTTACGCCCTGCACACTAAGTCCAGCGCCTATACAAGAACCCACAACTCCGGCCGAAGAGGCTGAGCTTGATTTGGCCGAGTTTCCCCCTTCAATTCCTCTCCTCCTGCCCGGCCAAATGTCCCAGCTAGCTTCGGCGAGCCCCCCTCCCCTCCCTCTTCTCTCTGCCACAAAACCAGTGGCAGAGTTAGCTTCCTGACCTCCCTCCGCGTCGCGCAGTACCAGCACACGCCTCCTCAGCCCCGTCGTCGCCGCCGTTCTCCCCCACTGGGCGTCATCTTCTTCGGCGACAGCAGGTACTGCTGTCCGCCTTCCATCCCCTTTCGTCCTTACAATTAGGTTAGAACTCCTCTCCATCCTATCCTCTCTCTTTTCCCCCTGTTATCTCATCTGATTACCCCTCGACCGACGCTGACCACCCTCATCTTCCACATCACCGACCGATCTCCAGCGAGCCGCTTCCACCATTCCAGCCCCCCACACGGCTCGCCAACCACCTCCGGAGCTCCGCCTCACCACCAGGAACTCACTCCACCCCACAACTGCCACTCCAGACCTCCATAACCACCCCCCGAACAACCCACCATCTCCGGCCACAGGTTGACCTAGGCGCGCACGCCTAGGCCGACCGGCAACCTGCAGCATCACCCACCGCCTTCGCCGTGCTACGGCGAAGGTTTCCAGCTATTCTGATTGGGCCAATAGGCCGTTCTGTGGAATCTCAGGTGAACGCCTCGGCCGCCATTAACAGCCGAAGCAGCAGGAAGCTTGGAGCAGCAGCAGGCGTCAGGCTTCCCAGGCGGCAGGTGCAGCAGACTCTCGCAAGTATCGCGAGGTGACTGAGTTCAGCGAGGAGCACCAGCAGGGCCTTCAGCGTGGGCAATTGCACACGAGAGTCTGCGGGCGCGCGCAAAGGAAGGGCGGAACATTTAGTCCCACATCGTGGAATCTCAAGGCACATGTATGGTATAAAGAGTTTTTGTGATATAGCTTTACTGCCTCGAAAGCACAGGGGTGAGGTCCCTCACTGACCCCACACCCGCCTCGTCCGCGACCTGACCACGCGGACTTGGCGGATCAGACCCGACCTAGACCTATGCACTCCTCGCGCATCACACCACCTTCAGGTGCGCCTAGTCCCGGGTACGATCTGACCCGATTAATGCCTGTGGCTCTGGGAGAGCAGCTCAGAGTGAATTGTTTGAGAGAGAGAGACGCGCGGGTAGAGGTAGTAGGGTTAGGTTTTGCTCCTGTGCAGGCAGGCTGAACGCAGGAGAAGGACTTGGCCGCTACAGAAGAAGAAGAAGGAAAGGCAAGGCAAAGAAGAGAAGAAAGAAGCCTTCGCACGAGAAGCAGGAAAAACAGAGAAGAGAGAAGCAAGGCAAGACCACAGAAGAGAAGAGTAAGAAGCAAAGAAGAAGGAAGGAAAGAAAGGCTTCGCCAAGGCATAGAAAGAAGAAGAAAATCAAGAAGGGAAAATACTTTTAAGACGTTTGATCACAAGATCAGACGTCCAATTTCATATTTTTGTCCTAATAACTTTTAATTGCATACATTCACATTTGGATTGATATTTTGAGTAAATTAGAGTATTCAATTACATTTTGACTAGTAGTAAATGCCATTTGCTCCCTGTGTTCGACCTCGGATACTCCGGTCTTCGAGTAATAAAAATCTTTATTTGTTTTGAACGCTTTAGCAGCTATACTACAACGCGATATTATCTTTTAACAAACCGCACAAAAGCGTGACAAACAGCATACGTTGCTGAACAAGTAGGTCTTTCTTTCTTAGTAGCTTAGGTTAACTTATCACCTTAATAAAAAAAAACTAAAAAAAAAACTACGAACACTTTTTGGGATCTCTTGGGGCAAGTGGATTAAAATCACTTGTTTTCTTGTTTGTCATCACTCCCACTGCCCCGGGATTTCCCGCCAAACTTCGCATAGCGAAGATCCTAGAATCTTGATTCTTATATCTTTCGCTGTGTGAAGTAGTCTTTGAGGCAAAAATAAAAAGATTGATTGCCATCCCTCTTTGCCTCATTTATCTGCAATTCGGGATCACCTTTTTGGTAGGGAGACTTGGAATTGAGTTGATTCCAACCCCACCACGACCTTTCACATGCCTAAGATTCGATCCCGAATACTTCAACCCCAACAATCTGATTTTCATTATCTTATGGTTGAGCCTTGTGTGTGGAAATCATTTTGGTGATTGGGAGCACTTGAATTAAAGTACTTTGGCTCCCTTTCACATTAATATAAAATTGACTCGTGCATCCACACATATAAATCTCCATCTAGGGAAGCCCATTGCATTTTAGCATGCATTAACTAACTGACATTAAAGAAGCATTTGTTGGGCTTAGAAGAAAACTTGTATTCTCTCAAAACCCGGAGATTGGTTGAATTGGTAATTCAGCGAAATCCTAAAATCCATATTACTTAATGTTGAAACTCTAAAAACCATTCACCAATTAAAACTTCAATTCGGGGAGATTTCCCCGTTGCATGCTTGGTTTACACACTCTCTAAAAATTAATCACTTGGGCATTACCCGTAAATAACGCCCTTCACATTCCAGGAACACTTGATCCTAAGCCTCTAATTAAAACTGGTAGAACTTGACCCTTATTAAGGATTGGAGGTCTAACTACCTGCGTGTAGTGCCTACGTGCTGGTGAGGGTTCCCGAGTGCTATCGGGTGTCTAAGACTGGGGCAAACGGCCTTTCAATCTGGCCCAGTGGTTCCACGGTGCTCGCATTCGGTTCCGTAGGTCGTGATAGTAGGTAACTTAGATCTTTAGGTCTAAGGGCACACTATAGAGGTTAGGAATTTGATTGTATTGATTTGTCATCAAGTGTACCTTTGTGGCGTCATGTCTCTCATCCCTTTTCCCTTCGTATCCCCCCAATTCGTCCTGCGGTAGTGCATGTTTGGGAGGTCACAAAACCCTGAACTGTGTGAATTGCCTAATAATTTTAGAAAAGAAGCCGCATCGTCCTCCTCCTCCACAAACATGGCTACACGCCCACCCCCAAATCTCGAGGGAGGAAACCGCCCTCAAAACCCACCAGGTGGTGGAGCCTTGGATCCCATAACCCGCCTCCAAGCCCAAATGGAAATGTATAATGAATAAATTGAGGCCATTAGGGAAACATTGGAGGAAATGTAGAACCCTCCCGAACGGAGGAGCCTAGGTCTCTTAGCTCCTATCAGAATCCTATTGCTATAGAGACCATAGGACAAATCGGGTCCCCATGGGCGGGGACGACTTTGAATTGAAACCTAACATAATTGGCCCGATAAATTTTCACTTCCATGGTCTTGCAAGTGAAGATCCTTTTCTTCACTTGGAAGACCTAACTCGATTGGTTGAAACAGTTAAACCAAGAAATATCGGGTTACCTATAGTCCTCATGAAAATGTTCTCGTTTTCATTGCGGGATAAAGCATCGCAGTGGTTATGCACCCTTGGGAGAACCATCCACTCTTGGGAAGAGATGCGAACAGCGTTTCTCAAGAAGTTCTTCCTAATCGGGGGAACCAATGCACTTCGCCGTGCTATCACTTCATTTACGCAACAAAATGGCGAACAGTTTCATGAGGCATGGGAGAGATATAATGACCTCCTCAGGAAGTGTTCGCACCACAGTCTGCCTAAGCGGCATATAGCCCAGATTTTCTATTATGGGCTAAATGAAACTTTGAAGCAGATTGCAGACACTTCCTGCGGAGGGAATTTCATGAATAAAGATGAGAATGGAGCATTCGAATTATTTGAAAATATGAGTGAAAACTCAATGAACAATGCTTCCATTGTCACCTTTTATCGTACCAGCCTGCCCCGTAATGTCCACGAAGTTGACATGGGACCCTCCCATTCATCCACAGATCTCAGCCTTATCGCACAGAAATTGGATGAAGTCTCCGTCGTGCACAAGAAGCTGGACGAGCTTTTGGCCAACCTTGCCCGTTCTATGGCAAACACCCCCACTTCACCACTTTGTCACAATCCCAATTCTTCCAACACTAGGCTTATCCCGAGAAACCCCGTAAGACCTTCCTTACCGAGTGTCGTGCCGAGCGATTTGGTAAGTCATATGGATCTAGCTTCTGTGAGCCAGTATTTTGACACGGAGGACCAAGCCTCCGTGTGCTCGGAAGCATATTTACATGCGGACATGTCTTTTGGCATAGAAGACGCTTGCGCCCTGGGGAACAACCCGTTCTCTGCCACTTATAACCTAGGGTGGCGAATCATCCGAACTTTGCATGGTCCAACAACCCACAATGCCAAAACCCCGCGGTTGGACCAATGCGACCGTCTGCACCCGTCATCCCAAGGGCCCAGTCTAATCCTATGGTGAATCCACCATCGGGTCCTTGTGTATCGCAAACATAACATGCATCAAATCCTCTTGATAAATTGATGCGAATGAAGACGGAAATGTCAAAGCGCCATGAAGAGAACATGACCTCTCTTCAACACCAATTGGCGCAGCAGAATGCTGAGATCAGTCAACTACGCATGGCGATTCGATCTCAGGGCACTCTTCCAGCCCAACCTGTTCCAAACCTACGAAATTTCGTACCTCGTGGTCCTCAACCACAAGTACGACCTTCTCAGGGGTAGGTTCATCAAGTTCTGCAAGCTCCGAGCATTCCACCGGGATTTCAGGCGAATCCCGCTGCAGCACCTCACTCTTATGTCCCTATTGCGAACCCTCCTCCGCCTTATGATCCTACTGGACCCGCATCGTCCAATGCGATCATTACAAGGAGCAGTAAGCAAACTGTCGATCTGCCTCGACCTGATCCTGGCCTGTCTTCTTCATCGCCCTCTTATTCGGGATGCACACCACATTTGCAAGAGGATGATACACCCAAAATGGTTCCAGAATTAGTCCCATTCCCTGAGGCTCTACTGAGGGAGCCAAAAGGCAAGAAGAAGGATACGCAGGCCTTTGATAACCTGCGTAATTTGTTCAGGGATGTTGAAATCAAGGTACCCCTACTAGAGGCTATCGACCACATACCTACTGTCGCCCGATTTTTCAAAGACTACACAGCACCCAGGCGACAGTCAAAGAAAACTAAGAATCCGGTGGTTCTCTCACCTCATGCGAGCTGTGCTATACTGTCAAATCTACCACCGAAGCAGAAAGATCCGGGCACACCGCTTATTTGCTGTAGCATCCAAGGCTGCAATTTTAACTGTGCACTGCTTGATTTAGGATCTTCCATCAATCTTATTCCAACCATCATGCTCGAAAAATTTTCCTTGGGAAATCTGAAACCCACCCCTGTCACATTACAGTTGGCAGATCGTTCTGTCAAAATTCCAAAGGGTGTGGTGGAAGACGTGGTGGTTAGGGTCAACAATCTGTTTTCCTATTGACTTTCTTGTTTTAGATATGGAAGTTCCTAGCTCACTTTCTAATTGTCTGATCATCCTTGGTTGACCTTTCTTGGCCATAGCCTGCGCCCATATCGACTGCGAGTCAGGCTGTATTGAGATTGCCGTTGGATCTGAAAAGCTCAAGCTTAACATCTTCAAGGCAGCCAAGAACTTTGATTGTGATTGTATCGAGGATGACACGTCTGACGAGGACATGGCCGTCAGCGCATGTATCGGACTAATTGGGACCTATTCTGATTGCTGCGGATTACCTGTAAACACTGACGATTGCCTGACCGACACCTATTGTGATGTTCCCCCATCCCTCCCTTGTCCCATACCTTCTCCTAACTAGACTTCTGACGAGGTTTTCTCCGCTTCCCATACCTTGTGGTCTGAGTCATATTCGGGCTACTCACCGTCGGTCCACACTCTTGAAGACCGGATTGCCCTTTCTTTCCTGCCAAATCAGGCAAATTTGCAACTCCACACTAGGACCTTGAGTACACATACTACTCACTGGGGCTATTCCTTTTTGGATCCATCTATCCAAGAAGCCCCTCTTCTTGGCCAATCTTAGGGCCAACTTTTTCCTCCTGACTTGTTTTCTGATCTGCCTGGGACACTCTCGTCCCAAGAAATGCTAGATCTTTCACCATCCACTCCCGAGCTGAAAGAGCTAGCCAGTACACTCAAGTATGTTTTCTTAGGACCAAATGAAACGCTCCCCGTAATCATTAGTTCAAAATTGGCCAAGGAGCAAGAGTGCAAACTAACGAAGGTCCTTATGGAACACAAGGCAGCCATTGGATGGTCTTTATTAGACTTATCTGGCATTAGCCCCTCCTACTGCACTCACCGTATATATACGAAGGAGGAGGCTCGACCTTCCCGCGAGATGCAACGACGTCTCAACCCTAACATGCGGGAGGTCGTTAAAAAGGAAATTATTAAGTGGTTGAATGCAGGTATAGTCTACCCGATCAGCGATAGCCCCTGGGTGAGTCCGATTCATGTTGTGCCCAAAAAGGCGGGACTCACCATCCGTGTCAATGACAGGGGCGAATCCATCCCTACACGCACTCCTACATCCTGGAGAGTGTGTGTAGATTATAGGAAACTCAATGCTGCAACTAAGAAAGATCACTTTCCGCTACCTTTCATTGACCAAATCCTGGAGCGGTTAGCAGGAAATAAAATTTTCTATTTCTTGGATGGATTCTTAGGATATAACCAGGTGGCAATTGACCCCTGGGACCAAGAGAAAACCACCTTTACCTGCCCCTTTGGCACCTTTGCATTTAGAAGGATGCCGTTCAGACTTTGTAACGTGCCAGCAACTTTCCAGAGATGTATGCTGGCAATATTTCACGACATGGTGGGTGACTTTCTCGAGGTCTTCATGGATGACTTTTCGGTCTTTGGACCATCTTTCGATGAATGTCTTGCCAACCTGAACCGTATCCTTAGGAGATGTATTGATGTAAACCTCGTGCTTTCCTGGGAAAAAAGTCATTTTATGGTACATGAGGGAATTGTTCTCGGGTATATCATCTCTGACAGGGGTATTGAGGTTGACAGAGCTAAGATTGATGTTATTACTGATTTACCTGTGCCTGGCTCTGTCAAACAAATCCGCTCCTTCTTGGGACACGTCGGTTTCTATAGGGGATTCATCAAAGATTTCTCCAAGATTTCTCGACCTTTAACTCATCTCCTATCAACCGATGTACCCTTCGATATGGGCCCCGACTGTATACGACCATTCAAGCAGTTGCGTAATGCTGTCACCAAGGCCCCTGTTCTCCAGCCACCTGATTGGTCCCTCGACTTTGAATTCATGTGTGACGCTTCCGACCTTGCAGTCGAAGCCATCCTGGGACAAAGACGCGATAGACACCCCTTCGTGGTGTACTACGCTAGTAAGACATTGGACGAGGCCCAGCGTAATTATACTACCACTGAGAAAGAACTACTGGTGGTCGTCTTTGGGCTGGAGAAATAACGCTCTTACCTTCTGGGCTCACATGTTATTGTTTTCACTGATCACACGGCCATTCGCCATCTCATGCGCAAGAAGGATGCCAAGCCTAGACTGATTCGTTGGATCCTTCTGCTCCAAGAATTTGACATTGAGATTTGCAATAAGGCCGGAGCCCAGAATGTTGTGGCTGATCATCTTTCTAGATTGGACCCTGACCATATTGGACTTGCTCTACCGATTAATGAGATTTTTCCTGATGAGCACCTATTGGCAATTAATGTGGCAGGTGGACCTTAGTATGCCGATATTGCCAATTACCTTGCTTCTGGATCCCTTCCACGTGGCTGGCCTAAAAGCCAGCGCGAGCGTCTCATGGCAGAAGAAAAGTATTATTTCTGGGATAATCCACTTCTCTTTCACATAGGTGCTGATCAAATCATCCATCGTGTTCTTGACAGCGAATTCCCCAGTGTGCTATCCTTCTACCACGATCAGGCCTGCGGAGGCCATTTCTCTGGGAGGAAAACTGCAGCCAAGGTGTTACAGTGCGGTTTCTTTTGGCCCTCCCTTCACCAGGATGCACACAATTATGCCAAACATTGCACTAGGTGCCAGTCGTTAGGATCAATGTCATGACGTGACATGATGCCCTTACAACCCATCCTAGCTACGGAAATCTTCGACATTTGGGGAATTGATTTCATGGGTCCCTTTCCTCCTTCCAACAACTTCGAATTTATCCTTGTGGCTGTTGATTATGTTTCGAAATGGATCGAGGCTATTCCCACGCGCCGTGCTAACCATGTTATATCCACTCGATTTGTTAAAGATCACATCTTTGCGCGCTTTGGGATCCCTCGAGCCATTATCTCGGATGGAGGAAGCCACTTTACCCATGCTTCTTTTCGGGCACTTCTGAGGAAATACGGAGTCCACCATCGTATTGCATCCCCGTATCATCCTCAGACGAACGGACAAGCTGAGGTGTCGAATGGAAAATCAAGCAAATTCTCCAAAAAATGGTTCAGCTTGACTGTAAGGATTGATCCGACAAGCTGATTGACGCACTTTGGGCGTATCGGACCGCCTTCAAGGCTCCCCTTGGTATGTCTCCTTATAGAATCGTTTACGGGAAGCCTTGTCATTTTCCCGTGGAGTTGGAGCACCGCGCTTATTGGGCAGTTCGCCAATGTAACCTTGACCCAGACCTGTGTGGTCGAGAAAGGAAACTCCAACTCCAGGAGCTGGAAGAGCTCCGTCGTGAAGCCTATGATTCTACCTTAACTTTCAAGCAATGCACTAAGGCTTTTCACGACAGCCGTATTCGGCGGAAAGAATTTGAGCCATCTCAGCAAGTTTGGCTCTATAATGCCAGGCTCAAATTCTTTCCTGGAAAACTGAAGTCCAAATGGACTAGTCCTTTCCTGGTCTCTAGACCATTTCCCAACGGGGCCGTTGAGGTTGAAGATCCCAAATCTGGGCATAAATTTACGGTCAATGGGCAGCGTTTGAAACCCTATCTTACTCATGAACCTGCCCCCGTTGGAGAAACTGTTGCCCTGCTGGAGGGTAACTAATTTTGTGCCTCATTCTGAGTCCAGCTGGGGACGTTAAATTCAGCGCTCGTTGGGAGGCACCCCAACAACACTGCGCCACTGTCACGTTCACTTCACTTTTCACTTCACCACCAACCATCCACCCACCCTACCACCCTACTGTATACCCTACACCTCAGCTCTCATTACCCGATCTTTCGTATTTCCTCTACCCTACCTTCATGCATATGAGGACATAGCATCGTTTGGCATGGGGGGGTGGATAGGCATCCATAGGATCTGGGTATTTTTGGGTATCATGCAGTTTCTATCTATATATATATATATATAAAATGGTGTTTAGTAATGATCTGAAGGCTGAAACAAAAATACAATAAGTGTTTATGGATATTCAACCACTGTTTTGAAAACTTTCCAGGCCACTGAGGCTTGATTCGCTCAGGCTCAGGCTTAATTCACTTGAGCATTGACAAGAAAGATCGGAAACTCTCCTAACTAAGGACGTATTCTTGTACCTGAGACACCAGTATAGGATCCATTGGTTTGCTTCTACTCGAGAGCCTAAGTAATCTTGGTTCACACTACGCATATTAAGAAAGACCAGGTGAACATAAGATCCAACCCTAGTGTTCATTAGGGAAGGTGGAGTCCTTACTTGTGCACGTAGGTAGACTTTTTATCCCAGGTTTTAGTCTTGTATTTAGGAGAGACTCTTTCCACCAAAAAGGAACTCTCCCACCAAAAGAAAAGTGTGCTCCTCCAAATAATGCTGTAAGAGATATACTGACACGTGTTTAAAAAAAAAAAGGGTCAGTATATTTCGCAATTATCTGTAAAGTCTTCCCCTACAAAAGTTCTTCAGGGCAAGTTACAAATACTCTATTTTCTTTGAGCCACAAATGTAATAAAATGGGAGTTGAGTTTTCCGTCATCTTTTTAAGAGTCAATCCGAAGACATGAGCTAAAACTGGGACCAACCTGCACTTAAAAATTCGTGAAACCTTGGGCTTGAGTCTTAATGTTCATCTAGTCAGTCTTGATCCTTCACTAAGCACAAGCCATAATCTCTTGAGCTCTCTAGTACAGCAAAAACCTCCTGGGTCATGGAAATCGTACTTAAGGTTTAAATATCAAGAGTCCAGGTTAGTTGAGAGATGGTTTATGTCATGTATGACTTAAAGTACTGGTAGTCTTCTCTACAATTGGTTCTCACAATATCCAACAAATAAACACACCTATGTCACCTCAGAAGAAAATCTTCAACTTAAAGATTATTTCTAAATACAATACAAAAAAATGTTTTGCTAGGGACTAGCAAAAGATAGGCATAAGGGTATGATTACACAGCAAAAATACACCAACAATTGTTCCATCTTGTGCTATTTCCTAGCATTACCAGTGCATATTAGGTAGACATAGTCGCATTTGTAAAAATACACGCATGCATGCATTTATTTGAGAATGGAGGAGAGTGAATAAAATGGCCTTGAAATTTACATTTTCCTCAAGTGCTGCCTTGCAAAATCTCCATCTTTATTTTTATTTCCATTTGGCTTTTAATTTCTCTACATGGCTACAAGGCATGGCCTCTTCTTCATCGCGCCATTCTCTACAACATGCTCTCCCTACAGCCACATGCACAGCCATGCACAGCCAGGGTATGGCTGTGCATGCCTCTTTCCTCTTTAAAAAGGCACGGCTATCTTCTTTGCAAGGGAGCCTAGTCCACACAAAAAAAAACCCAACACAGCAGCTTCCCTTCCAGGCCGTCTCCTCCCCTCTCCCCTCCATACGCAACCTCTCTTCTTCTTGAAGAGCCACGCCACCCAGTGGTGCACAACCACCACTGCGAGTCCCACCACTGCCCAGCTCATCAAAGAGCTAGTGGGTGTGGTGGTTCACCGCTCTGTTTCGTCGTTCCAAGCAATTTCTGCCATTGCCACAGAGCCGAGCTTTGAAGCTCAAGCACAGCAGCAGCACGGCACCGGACTCCTCTTCCGCACGCGCAGGCCATCGCGCACGCCAGCAGCCAACGCAGCTCTTTCCGCGCATGCCAGCAAGTCACCCTCGCCCCTCAACGCGCTCGCAAGCAGCCGGCGCAGTCCTTCTGCGCGCGTGCCAGCTCGCGCAGCGGCGCCCGCACATGCAGAAACCGCCAGCACCCGGTCGCGCGAGCTGAGCACGCACTGTAGCCACTGTTCACGTGTTTCAAGAAAACATTGTGGCTACAGTGCGGTGACCGGTAAGTTTCTCACTTATCCAGTCACCCGGCGCTCTCTCTTCGCGCCGCTACTGGCGCCAGCCCGTCAGCACACGCCTGCGCCCGCTCCCGCGTACGCCAGCGCCCGCGTCTTCGCCCGCTTCAGCGCATAGCGCCTTCTCCCGCACCCGCCTCACCGCGCAGCGTAGTGCGCTGCGGTTCCTCCCATGCTCGCTCCCTCTTGCGTGCGCACACGTCTTCGCATGCCTATGCGCCTGCGCGTGCGCGTGGCCATCAAACGTCGGCCACTGCATCAGACGACTTAACTCCCGCACCTCTTCACTCCAGCAGACGATCTCTCTTCCTCTCTCACAGACACTCACCTCACACATACACACACACACACACTCTTGTACACACACTCACTTGTACATGCCCGTATACACACTTATATATATATGTATATACCTATATATATATACATATTAGTACCTATATAATTATATATAAGTATATATACATACATACATACACATTTATATATATCTATATACTTATACATATATATATATATATACACATATATAGTTACATATATACATATATTTATATACGTATAAATATATATATAGATAGATATATATATATATATCTATCTACATAGATCTATATACATATATTACTATATATATATACATCTATATAGTTATATATATATATATATACATATATTTACATATCTATATATACATACATATATATATATATATACATATATAACTACATGCACACCTATATAATTATAGCCATATATATATATACATATAGATATATATTTACATATATACATACATATATATATTTTCCTATCACCTACCATACGTTGTATCGCGGGAATATTTGCACCAGTTGTTGATATTCCCCGATACACGCATACAGAAAGTGTTTTTCGCACACATCTTTCACCCATCCATCCTACACTCCACGTGGCACTTCGTTCTGTTGGTTGCGTCTTCCTAGATGACGACTGACTTGACACCATGCTACACGCCATCTCCACCTCCACCCCCACCCCTTTATACATATATAATATATACATATATATATATACTATATTTACCTTATTTCTATTTCTCTTTCCTGCCATTAAAAAGATAAAAATATATACAAAAGAGAAAAGATAATCCTTGACTTGCAGGTACTCAGTCTTGCGAATAGTAAGACCAGTTTTGAAACCCTAATTTGGCTCAAAGCCAAGAACCTAATTTTGAGGGTGTATCTTAAGGACAAAAATTATCAGAAAAAAATATTAAATAGAAAAACACCAAAAACATAATAAACGAACGGAAGAGATTCTTTGTAGGAAAGACGTAGAAACTTATTTATCTCAAATCCCACTTCCCTAAGTTCGACCCTGGGCCTAAAAGTGACCAAGATAAAATCAAGAAGGCCATGTTAAAAATTTTGTAAAGAGATGGTTAGGCTCGATTTATGTTAACCACTATACGCATTTCAACGATAAAATCACCATATTAACACAACCTATCCGGGCCCGACCACCGGGGAGGAAAAATGCCTATTAATTTTTTTTCAGGAATTTTATATGCTATTTTGAAAGATTTTCTGAATTACTAACTATGGATTTTCTTCTGTGCAAAAACACACGGTGAATGCGACGGCCGCGTACGGCGGAGACAATCTTCTTGGTGGACCTTGAATCCACCTGGAGGACGGCAATAGGAACACGTGGGCCTTGATTCCACGCACATAGGCTTACGAAGAAGCCTATTTCTGATTTAGACAGTAGATCTTAGTTAGATTTAGTTAGGTAGACATTAGAAATTAAATTCTGTCTTTTAGACCCTTGTCGGGTATTTTTGGGAACGTGTTCCCAATGCTACTTTATTTCTTATCGGTCTTGTATGCGGGAGCATATTTTCGGGAACGTGTTCCCATTTATTTAGATTATAGGATTATTTAAACTGTTTGAATTGCATTTCGGTTAGTTAGTTAGATTAGGTCTGTTTGTTATTATTATAAAAAATATAT
The DNA here is from genome assembly GCA_037157565.1 of Thalassia testudinum. NCBI lineage: Eukaryota > Viridiplantae > Streptophyta > Magnoliopsida > Alismatales > Hydrocharitaceae > Thalassia > Thalassia testudinum. Next base: position 145,568,016 of record JAZHRO010000036.1, read on the forward strand.
ATATAAAAAAAAAGAAGAAAAATTTGAACTGCCTGCTAGAAGCTGCATATCTATAGGACTGAATGAGCAGCATCTAGTTTATTTCTATTGCATTGTATTCAATATTGCACGAAGAAAGCTGGAGTAAGGTACATCTTTTCTTGAGCATCAATTACCTGTCATGCATATGCATTGAACCTAAATCTAAGACCACTAAAGTGATTGAATCAAATTAATTCAGTGGTCACTTTAAAAATTGGGATTGCTAAGAGGTTGGACTTTAAAATCTGTGACTGAGAATTGTGTGCAAAAGGATCCTGTTTGCGGAATTTCAAAAAATCATAACACGATCGTATGCTTGCACACTTGAGACACTGTGCACCTCACACATAAGGTCACTAGATAAATTTCTACCTCTCCTCTTTTGCACCACAAGGGAAGTTAGTTGGAAATCAACAAGCTTATCCACCAAGTTACTTCGGTTCCTCGTGTGTGGGCTCGATTTGAGACTTCCATCGCTTGCGAGTAGGTTATAGGCAACAGCGAAGGTTGGCCTAGGAAGAGTAATTTTTTGCAAAACTTATTTGGCCACCAACTAAACATATAACTCTAAGACCTACAATCTACTAAAAATAAATCCCTTTGAATTTGCGTTTGCTTTGACAATAGAACTCTCTAGGAAGTTTTCTGCTTATATTTTGAATTTTGCTAAATCTTAAGTGAGTTAAAATTGTTTTGCTTAAAAAAATGGATTACTCTTACTCCTATCATTCAGATTATCAAAGTCAATACTTTCCATCTTTTAATCAGGATCCCATGTGCCGAGCGTATCCATCCTTTGATGGGTACATTGACAATTCATGGGATCATTCTTGTTCTTATCCTGGGAGTACTGGCTTGATAACTCCCACTTTTGAGCAAAGCCTAGGAGTGGAATTTTCCAGCCCTGAAATCCCTACTTCCATGCAAACATCCAACCCTCCCACCCTTCATGATTTTTCGTATCGAGGTTGGACCGATACCCCAAGGCAACTAGAGCCTGAAAATGACTATCCTCCCCAACCTGATAATAGTAGCCTCTCCTCTTTTATGATAGAGATGCAAAAATAACAAAAGGAAATAATGGAATCAATGGGAGAGATGTTGAGGAATAGTCAATAGTTAAATGAAGAAATAAGACAACTTAGCTACACGCTTCCCAATAGTCCTGATCCCTACCCATACAATCATGATCATGAAAATAATTATGAGGAACCTAATGACAATAGGGATCCAATTTTATGTGGCTATCACTTAGACTCTCCCAATGAGACATGGCCACTAGAGCACAACGATCATAGTGATTATCCACCTGAACTACATTGGAGTCAAAAGCAAGGGAAGATGGTACCTCTTGAGGACCTTGACCTCAATGACAGTATTCTCCTTACCCCTACCAACCCAAGTCAAGGTTATATTGTTCCTATCACTTCCCCTCTTGATTATTTGGTGGAATCCCATTCTACTATTAGTGAGCCTACTCCTGACCCTCCACTTAGGGAATCAACACGTACCATTCAATATCCTGAGGATTCAAATGCACCTAATGAAGGTGACCCTAAGGGAATAGAGGATGATCAATTCTGATCTCAGGGATATGAAGAGTCTAACTCAGAGGACAAGGATGCCCAACAGAGGAACCTGGACTGAAAATCTGGAGTGAATCACAGGAGAATTATTTATTATTTGAGGATTTACCTCCAGAGGATAGAAATAATATGATTAAATCTAGATTCTTCCTTTCTTTTGAGAGTCATCCTCCATCAAAACAAGAGTTGATATTAGAGGAGGACAAACAAAATAATGAGAAGTCTATGGGAGACTCTCGGGGATAAGACACGTCAATTGAGGATTTATACCCTGAGAACAATAACGAATTCAATGATATAGGCTTCCTCCAAAATATTAAGACTGATCCTCCTTTAGAAATAATTGAGGATACCGATCCAACTCCTAATGAATCACACATACACCCCGACAAATATTTGAGTGAACCAAACGAATCTGGGGATAAGCAAAATGATAATGATTCTTACATTTTGACCCTGCCATCAAAAAGTTGTAATTTGGAGTCTACCCTTGATTCAAATATGACTCCGATCATTAATGCTAGGCAGGATAACTTGAAGTTGTCTATAACTGTTAGGGAGTGTACACAATCTGAATCATTATTGGAATTGGACCTAACACCAACTAAGCCCTCATTGGACTTAATCATTACCTTCCAATACTACAGACAACCCTTATACTCCCTAACCGATCCGTGGCTCAGATCTCTGCTCATGTACATTCTTTCTGGAGAATATATCAGGCCAGTACATCCTAGGATAGAATGGCGAGTATGGATTGATGCTTGTACTTTTACTATCGCCATTCAAGGGTTTGAACTAATAATGATTATATCTTTTAAAACCCGTCCTACTTTGGAGGATCCTTGTTATCCTCCACTTATTCCGTTTCGGGAGGCTTCTTTTCATATTCCCTTTCTTATTCCTAAACCTCCCCAAGTAACCAACGAGATTTTCTGTTTTCATTTCTTCTGGTGAGCATTTAGAATTACATTGTATCATCAGCTTGCCAACATCCGTGATTACCTATTTTCTAGGCCTGCGCTGTTATGCATATTCTTAGGGCCTAACCTTTTCTATTTGGAACCAGACTTATAGGTTCCTTCTTAGTTTGGCTGCTGACAGAAAATGCAGTGCTTGTTGGGAGGCAACCTAGCAGACCGTGTCAGGTGATATTTTTCCTTTCTCCTCCTGTTTTAATTTTACAATGGGAACATTGTAGAATTTAGGCATGGGGGAGTGCATTTGCATTTTAGGAAGTATTCATGTATTTAGGTTAGCATAAAAAAGAAAATCTCTTTTCTTGAGTTGAATGGGTTAGTCCCTAGCAAAATACCTTTGTTATTGGAGGTTTTTCTTCCGGAATTATTTCTTAAGCTTAGAATCCAGTACTTTTATTTTACATGCACGTAGACTTGGTAATGGATCCTTGAGGAAAACCAATGAGCATTTGTAAGTCTACTGAACCCTTGGACAGTTCATAAGGAGTCAGGCATACTATCTTCTAATAGATCTACCTCATATTTGTGAGAAGAAAGTAGAGAGATTATTGGTGCGCTAAGTCTAGTGCAAGGACTCTTAAGTTTTGGATAATTAAATGATGATACTTCAGAGTTAGGCGTAGTTTTCACTCTCTGTTTCTGTGTGCGTATTTTGTGTGAATTCCTCAAAGTCACCAAATAAGGCAGATACACAGAGATTGAGTCTTAATAAAGCTATAACTATGGTGGATGGTTACGACCATCCTTCGTAGAGTCCTCGGCTGAAGGAGGGTAATAGTGTCAAAGGTCAGAAATACGCATGTCCTATCCATTCCTTCCCGGTGCCGAGAATAGGCACTTCCACCAAATAAGCCACACAACTCCCTCTTGACCATCATCATCTCTAATAATGCCTCGTAAATAAAAGTCCGTATCGTATTGTGTTGATTGAAAAAGAAACAAAAACAAGAAGAAATAAAAAAACAAGGGAAAAGAAGAAACAAAAAGAAGAAAAAGAAGAAATAGTTATATTACAAAAAAAAAAAGTACAAGTTTCTAATGTAATATTATTTCTGAGGCAACAGAACACCTTGCGCGTTCCGCCAAATATGACCCATACCTACCTTTTAGTATTTCTGATCTCTCGAATACTGGTTGAGGACTCTAACTTAGTTGTAGAGTTATTAGGACTTGAATTGAAGTGTGGATGCCATGTGAGGCCACCAAATAGTGAGTATAATTTCTAAATCTGACGAGATTCGTGATCTCAGAAAGAAAGAAAAGAGAGAGTGCCCAGGAACATCAAGAGAGCACAATTGTGTAGCCTCTCTCAGGGTTGGATTGTCTAATAGTCTAGAGATCTAGAGTCTGCAGTACTATACTGTATGTAGCACTAGATGAGTGTGTGCCACCAAATACAAATCCATTCAACTCGATATCTCCTACCTAAGACAAACGTCGGGGTCAAATTACAGATTATCGTCTGCTTTATCCCCGAGGGAAGTAGTTGCCTATCTCGATAGAAATATTTGCCAAGGGTGATGTACGAACTCCCAATGCGAATTGGCTCTTTCACTTGGATCTGTTACCTAGGCTATCAGCACTTCACATTTGTCTAGATTTTTAAAGTTTTGAAATAAGAAAAGAAGAAATCTTCTGATTACTTCTATTATTTTTCATTTTTGCTAGGGACTAGCAAATCTTAGGCATGGGGGTATTTGATGAGTCCATTTTAATAGACAAATATTAAGCCTAAGTATCTTTAATCGTACTGTTTAGGTGTGTTAATAATTGCAATTAAGTTGTAGAATATTTGTACGCATCATGATTTAAGTTTATAACATTCTCTAACTTAATATGTAATGATTTTGTTGTTTTTATGTGCAGGTATTATATTTAGAAAGAGCAAGGGTTGGGGAGCAAATTTCCCCAACAACCGGCGGGATCTTTTCCCTTTCCTTCGGCCAGTCGTAACTCTCCCCTCCAACGCCCGCCAGCCAAAAATAGAAAAGGGATTTGAAAACCCCTTGATGGGTGCACGCGAGGAGAGAGAGGAGTTAAAAAGAGGAGACGGAGAAAGGAGCGAGGGAGATCCATCTTCCCCCTTGCGGGGAACTACCCAGCGTGCACTGTGGACCAGGATCTACATCTTCTCCGCGCACACATCTCCATCCGCTTCTCCAATCCAAGCACGCCGCCCACCTCTGCCCATCTGCACCACCAGCGTTTCCCCTCCCATGCTGCAAGCACTCACACCATCATCTCTGCCTACTCAGCGCACACCACCTGCACCCGCCTTCAAGCACTGCCCTCGCTGCACCGCGTGCCTACCGTAGCACCCGCGCCTCCGCAAGCGACTGCAGGGGCCCGCTCGCGCTCCACTTCAGGCCGTGCCATCTGCAGCGCGTGCCCACCTGCAGGCGCACACCCCTTCACTGCAGCATGCACCCACCCGCACCACTTTGCGCACGCCCATCAGCAAGATCCCAATTGCTCTCCTCAGGCACACCCTCCAGCGTCTGTAGACCGCCCGCCACATCTGCAGACTGCCTCACCCTCCAGCGTCGCTCCACAAGCACACCCTCCTACTACAAGCGCTGCACCGTGCCTCAACCCGCAGGCGCCCGCAGACATCACAGGCACACCCTCCTTCCTGCTGCAAGCGTACACCCATTCACCTCCCTCCAGCCGTGCCTAAAGGCGCTGCGTGCCTTTGCCATCTGCAGCATGCGTGGCAGTGGCAGCAGCAGCCTCCTCTGGTCCTCATCTCCTCAGCTGGCCGGTAGCCTCCGGCCATCTCCGTCGACGCCGCCGCCTCCATCGGATAGGTCTCATCCTCGCCAATCTCCCTAGCCTCTCCAACGCCTGCCGGTGCTCTCTCTCTGGCGAGGAGAGAGAGAGAGCAAATGCTCTGTTTCCTCCACAATTAAAAATTACAGAAAATGCCATTGTCAAAGTTACCGTTCACTTATTTTCTAAATTAATATATTGCAGAAAAATTTGCATGGACACCCCTTGCTTAATTTGGAATTACATATAATTGATTTCTCCTTATGTATGACATACAATATGAGATATTGATTATAGTGTCATTAGTTAGGAGATTAATATTAACATTGTGTGTTATTACCAAGGTCATTATTTAGAATATTATATTATGGTAATTTTGCATGTGCGCCCTCATCTTCTTGATTAATTATCTATATTGAGAATTTGTGCTGGAAATGAGATCACTAGTTAGCATGCATCTCTATTAATATTCCCGATTCCTTTATGCATTATTACTCATTTTTCTTAATATGCTAATTCCTCCCTGTGGAGACGACCTAACTCTTCGTGGTTAGTTTTGAAAATTTAAATGTTTTGAAAAGCGATTTTCTACCATGCGATTAAATACAACGGCACATCATTTTATGTTAAAGTTTTCAACGAAAATGAAGATCGCTCTTTCACCCCACATGGGAGTTGATGGGCGACGATCACGTTGCAATAACAACAATGTTTTAAATGTCGTTGTAGTATAATAGCCACCATGCAAATAGATGTCGCATCATTTTATTTAATTATAATTTTTACTGATTAGTTTCCAAGTTATTTAATGGGAGGTAGTTATTGATATACATCACTCTCTATGTCCAAAAGTGCTCTTTTATTCCAAAAATCTCAAATATATTTACAAAATAAATAATGAATCAAAGAAAGAATGAATTGAGTTAATTATATATAAAAGGATCAATTAATGTTAAATGAATTGCCTTGAACATATTTACAACTAAATAGGCACCAAAAACTAAATAAAAGTACTCTATGTTAGTTATATACAACTATCCTAAATAATACCTAAGTATAGGTATAAAAATAATTATTAATATGTATTATACTAAATATAATAACATAAACTAATAACTTTAATAACATATACTATATATACAGTGACCTATATAAGTATTACTATAGCCTTATAAAACATACATACAAAATATAATGCAAAAGAATTAAATTTACTAACATATATAAACACCGACAGTGATGGCTCTAATTGTCACTAAAGCTTTAACACAAATGTCTATATACATAAGGCATATATACATATATTACTCTACTTATCTTTACTTATAATATATATATACTTTACATACGTATTTACTCTACATATATACATTATTTACATCTATACTCTATACACATGTATTATTTTACATATACACGTATTATACATATACTATATACATACTTTGCACACAAAACACATATATAGACACTCAATAGCCTAAGGCTCCATACTTAGCCAAATCTTGGCTTCATCTCACTCACAACAACTCTTCGTTCTCTCTTTACAAAGATATGATAATGGGTGGCCCTAAGGCTTTTTGTGGGATACACAGCACCCCTACAGGGTGGGACTAGACAACTACTAGGCCCAGGCCCTAGTTTATTATTTGTGTATTTTAGTGCATTTTTTAGGCCCAATAGGCCCACGGTTCCCAGCCACCCACCTGCTCATGCGCCTACACACACACACACGCACCTGCAGGCACGTGTGCATGCACTCACGCACACGCCCACAGGCGTGCACGCAGATCGAGGACCAATATATGCTCACGTGTTTTGTGCCCAATGCTAATGACCGAACGGGTCATTAGCGCTATTCAATTTATACCGCTTTGAGTGTTTCATGTCCACCAATGTGGCACTAATGCCAGTTGGATTTAAGCGCAGATTAGCATTCACGTGCAATTCTGATTTGATGATTTTGGCCCTCGATTTAAGGGCCATAATTTAATCTAAATTATAAATAAATTATATATTTACAAAGCCCTATTATAGATCTATATAATTGTATAATTAATTTAGGGAAATAAGTTATTTATATATATATTAAAATTAGTTAAAGTTAGGAGTTTGTACACATTAAATTAGGGTTTAATTTGTTAATTAAAGTACAAATTGGTTAATTAATCATGAAATTGACTCTATACAAGATTAATTTATACAATAAAATATTTATTACATATTTTTAATTTATTTTAGAGACTTTATTTTAATTTCTTTACATTTAAATGCATGTTTTTTTTTTTTTTGAGAGAGAAAGGAATGCTATCGAATCACCGATAGCAAACCAGGAGAGCTATTATTGATAATAAAAAATATTTACAAGTTCGACTCCCAATGCTGTATGAGACTCCAGCATAAATTTACAATATTTTCCACATATACTGGGGTCTCCTCAAAAACACGCTCATTTCTAGCCCTCCATACAGCCCATAACACAGCCACCATATGTATATAAGGCTTATTCCCATCCACAAGGTAGCACCACAAATTCCCCCAAGTGGGTAAGGACTCGTTGCATACTCTCCTCCATACATAATCAGTGATCGCACATGAAGAAAAGATATGAACGCTAGAACATTATGCATCCCTCATAAATAACAAAACTGGGTGGGGGTCCCCATCCTTCTGTGCCTCAGATCTCCAGTAATCAATTCATCCCTCCTACAGAGCCATAAGAAAATTTGTAACTTTAGTGGTATTTTTAACTTCCATAGCTTTTTCCCCATTTCTTCATCTTCCGCCATCCTGGAGGACATTATCAACCTGTCATAAGAAGAAGCAGTAGAAAAATTACCTTCCCATTTGTATGTATCATATTCATGAGGCATGGGTTTGAAAGCAGCAAGCTCTTGCATGAGACGTTCAATCTCTACACGAGATCTTGTTTCATGATTATTCCACCCACCATTATTTAACAACCACTGCTCCGAATCCACATCCCAATAATCGGCTACCACTGCATTTTTATTTGCAGCTGCAGCATAAGCAAGGGGGAACCTGTCTTTAAACGTCCCTCCATGTACCCAATTTTCCAGCCAAAACTTGAAGCTTTTTCCATCACCTAAAACTGATTTGAAAAAATTCCAATTATCTTTCAGGGAACACACCACAGAAGACCAAAAGGGGGACGATTTACGTGGGTTAAGATGATTTATCTCATCATTGGTACTCTCATAACTGTCCTGGATAATTTCTGTCCATATTTTTTTTTCTCCCTGCAGCAATCGAACAGCCCACTTCAATAGTAACGCTTCATTGAATTCTTTGAGGGATCTAACACCCATACCTCCCATCTGCTTAGGTTTGCAAATTGATTCCCACTTTAAGGGTTGAAAAAAGGCCCCTTGATGAGAGGCCCCTTTCCAAAAAAATCTTTTCAGCATCACCTCCAGCTTTTTCCAAATAGAGTTCGGAGCTCTAAGGACAGAGAAAAAGAAGACGGGAATCGAAGTGATAACAGAATTCAGTAGTATATACCTCCCTCCTTTTGATAAGTATCTATTGCTCTAGCCCTCCAATTTCGTAGCTACCTTTTCAAAGAGAAAAGACTAATCTGCTTTCTTCATCTTAGAACATTTCAGAGGCAGACCCAGATATTTAATCGACAGTTGAACCACAGGTGTACCAAGAATGGTGGAGATCTCATTCTGTAACCCACTATTCATCCCAAAACAGACCAGGGAAGATTTACTACAATTCAATCTGAGACTAAAAACCTCTCCAAAAATTTTTACCATATGGAACAGAGCCTGCGTTCTCTCTTCCCCCCTTCCATAAGAAAAATAGTATCATCAGCATATTGAAGTACAGGGGCTAGAGCCCTATGATTAGACAATGAATACCCCCTTATAAAACCATTTGCTGCTAGTTTACAGGCAAATCTAGCCAAAGTATCCACCGCAAGGTTAAAAATCAGAAGGGCAATAGGGCAACCTTGCCTTACTCCACATTGGGGCTGGATCCAAGAGTGACACAGTTTACCATTTATCAATGGGGAAAAAGAGGCTGTCGTAATGCACCTCTTCACCCATTGAATCAGTAAGGGTGGAAATTTCCTCCTTCTAAGAATCTCCCACAAGTAAGACCAGGAGACTGAATCATAGGCTTTGGAAAAATCAACTTTCCACAAGAAAGCCTTAGATTTTCTCCTTTGCCAACCCATAACAATCTCCTACGCAACAATGAATGACTCCTGTAAAGATCTCTCAGGAAGAAAAGCTGACTGAACAGGCATTATCAAGTCCTTTAAAACCTCCCGCAATCTGTTAGCAATAATCTTACTAATAATAAGATAGATGGAATTAGATAGCGCAATGGGTCTGTAATCAGAAAAACTTTCCGCACATGATTTCTTAGGCAATAGAAACAGATAAGATTTGTTCAGCCTCTCAAATCCGGAGTTGCCCAATTCAAACTCATGAATAACCTTTAACACATCCTCCTTAACCGCATTCCATAGCTCTCTGTAGAAAAACACCTGAAATCCATCCGGACCGGGAGCACCTTCATTATTTAATTCTTTAATAGCTTTTAGCACTTCTTGTTCAGAAATAGGGGACACAAGCATGTCTCTCTATTCATTATTTACACAAGGGAAATCCATTGCTGCCAGAATCCAAGAACCTCTTGGAGCAGCCTTGGACATTTCTTTAAAAAATTTACTTGCTTCAGATCTGATCTCCTTAATAGAGGTAATATTTCTTTCTTCAACTTTAATAGATGAAATAAGGTTGAATCTCCTTCTAGCAATGGCTACAAGATGGAAAAATTTTGTATTCGCATCACCCTCTTTAAGCCATAGCTGTCTGGATTTTTCATGCCAATCCATTTCTATTTTCAGATCTTCATCCCCCACAACTACTTGCATCTACTGCCTCAGCTGCTGCTCCTGTTGGTTCAAAGCCTGCCTACACTCTTTCAGATCCAAATCCTTGATGACTATCAAGGCTTCCCTCCTCTCCTGGTCTCTAATCACATTCACAGCCCTCCCACTTTAAGTTAGGTATATACATATTTAAGTTATAAATACTGTAGTACACTATAAGTGCACTATAAATAGGTCAAATCTAGTTAAAATAATTCTATACAGGTATACAATATAGATTACTTTAGTATTAACTTAATTCACTAATTTATTTTATTTTAACTTTATATTTTACCTAATTAACTTAATAACTTAATTATCTACTGTAAATACATAATTAAATTAATTTACAGGTATGATACAGTATATATTAATTAGTTAAATACGTTTGTACAACATTAGATATAATTATATACATATACTTAGGTTCTTATAATTACTTAAGATACTATATATTTAAGTTAATATAAATTAATATATAATTATACAATAAAGTTATATATACAATAAATCATTTTAAATATTTAATTTAATATATAGAGCGCAGTCATAAGTTAATTGTGTACAATATTTACATAGTTTACAATATATATATATAGCTTAGTTTTAAATTAGATTTACAAGTATAAATACACCATACAAGGTATTTTTGGATATTTTCAGAGATTTTCTAATTTTTATAGTTTTATATGTATAATGGAGGTAGGGGATGAGAGAGAAAGAGTTCTTTTTGGTGATTTTCAACTTTGGTTCTTTTATTAAATTCCAAAGTATATTGAACCATCAGCTAGTATATTCTATTAGGTCGGGAGTTCAGATTACTTTGAAACTTGACCTACACCTAGAAAATACCTGATCTTACTCAAGATAGGTTTATTTTATTTTTTTGTGATCTTTTTGTCATTTTTATTTATTTACAAGTTTAGCACAAATGAAGCCTTGAATGAATGTTTCACTAAGAACCTAAGGCTCCAAAATAGATTCTAAGGGGTTGGACAGCTAGTAAAACACTCAGAGACATTTAGTATAGCATAGAGAGGATGCTCAAACATTTAAACACAATTTTCATATTGTTTTTCCTCAAATCACAATTTGGACAGTTTAAACAATATACATGTAGTTGGCAATGAACTCAAATAACACTTATCAGCATTTCTAATTAGATTTAAAGTAATAAAGAGTACAGGAATGGTTGTAATCATTATCTTAACATTATACACATGCCGGCTTCCTCAATTTGTAAAACCCCAACTCAATTCCATTAAATCCAGACCTACAATTGTGTGAAGACAGCAGCTGCTGTTGTCACAATTCAGCAACCAAAATCAACCATTTCCAGTAGCTGATCAAACTACTGCTACTGCTCTTTTGCTGCCAACAAATGCAGCAACCTGTATAGCCTCAATCTCTTTGAAAACCCAGCAGCTAAACCAGGCTTTGAAGCCTGATTAATTGGTTTTAGAAAATCTCCATAGATCTAAAAATTCAGATCAAAGGATCCATTAACAATAAATACCAATTGATTTATGAATCCCATAAAAATCTGAGGTTAAACCCACAACCATTCAAAATCTCATTCAAAATCTTCATTTAACTCAGTATCAGATGGACAAAAATCAATTCTCTGGAAATTCAATCTCAGCCACTACAAACATTCATGAAACTGTCTAAAAATCAATTAAATTTAGATTGAGGCTCAAAACAATCTAAAGATCCTAATTGATCCTTCCTACATCACTGTAGACAGTGAAGAAGGAAGAATCATTTCAGAATCTTCATTCAAATCACCTAAAACCTTTGATAAGCATCAAATCTGAAAGTTGATGTCATTTAAAATCAAAACCCATGTTACCATGTTTTAGGACTTTTGATCTTGAATCACTGAGATGATATGATTATCTAGAGTTCCTGCACATCATTAATTGGTATACAGGAGCTTTAAGTGATTCATTAAAACATAATAGGTCATCACCGAATCCTCATTTCAGTGCATTGAAAATCTTAGCTTTGGCTACCTTAGGAAACACCCAAAAATAGTGAATCGACCTAAAATTGGGTGTGAGAAATGCACTCGATTAAATTCCATTTCAATGAATTCAAATTCATTGCCACAGGCTCATTTAAACTTTGAAAACATCAACTCACTCAATTAAACATAGTTTAAATTAAATTGAAATTAAATTGAATCACTGATCTCCAAATCAGGTGTGGCAATCAAATCCATAGCGATTGAGTGAATCAATACATTTAAAGTAGAAAAGTGGGTGTTTACAAGCGAAATCGCTCGAAAATAGATAAAATTTATAACTTAGAATCTACAGTGGAGTCCGAGGTTGAACATAGGGAGCGAATATGGAATTCACAACATTAATTGCATTTAGAATCAATGAGCACAATCAATTAAGCATTCAAATAGATATTCAATGAAATCCAATGTATCTAGAGACAAAAAGAATGAACAGAATCTAAAAAGTGGTGATTTGAATCACCAATTAAATCCTCTAATTAAGCATGCATTCAATATTTAATATAACCTTAACCATAATACTTAAATAATTCAACAGTATCTCAAATAATGGTCAATCAGACGACAGATATATTAATCATAAGACTTAAGTGATCAAGGCTCTCAAAGCCTTCTTCTTTATTTTTCTCTTCTTTTTCTGCTTTCCTTCTTCTTCTTCTCAAGTCTTCTCCTTCTGCTTCTCAAACCTTCCCTTTCACAACACTAGGCAGCTAATCGGGGATCCAAGTGACCAAGGCTACCGAGTGTGGAGGTAGCTGAGGTGTGCGGGCATATGTGAGGAGGGACTTGACCCCTCAGTGTCTTGGGTGCATAGCTCAGGGCAAAAAATCAATTTATGTGCTGCGCTGAGTCTGAGATCCCACGATGTGCAACTAATGCACTCGCTCTTTATTTTGCGCATGACCGTAGCAGGTGCTAAAGGGAATGCCTCCAATTGATGTCGAAGACGAGCCCGTGGTCTCTAATTGATGGCCTGGAGGGATTCCTGGAGTTCTTTCACGTGTCCTGGGAGCGGAACCCAGAGCTCTCGTGGTCGGAGCTTGAAGAACAAGGCGGAGATGATGGCGACGATGGTGGAGCACCAGCAAGGACCTGAAATCACAAGAACGGCCTCACGGCCACATTAAATCACATCAGGAGCTTCGCCTGGTGATGAGAACCTCATCATGAACCTGAACTAGCACATTTTAACCTAATAAAGTGAACAAAAGCTCCTACATAACCTAAGGGAAGGCCTAATTCAGGGAATTGTTAATTTGAGAATAAAACATGACACAAGGGGTAAAACTGCAATTTCACCATTGCAGTGTATCAATAGAATTTCTAAGGATCTAGACATAGGTCAAATGGACTTAATAAGAGAAAAAGTGGGATGGTTTGGTGAGAAAAAGGTTATGACAAAATCTAGTAATTAAATGACATTTTGTAACCCTAAAACAAACCCACTTTAATTCACAAAGTTCCAGGTAATATAAAAATTAACTAAACCCTCTAAAATTCATAGAAAAATATCCCCTAGGGTTTAAAACCTTCAATTTGGCCTTTGGAACCTATTTTGACCTAGATTGAGGTTCATACCCAATTTTTGACCTAATTTGGGTTTTTATGCAAAATGTCCAATCAAACATGGTCAAACCTAAAATCCAACTTCACCATTGGATTCCTTAGGTCCAAATTAGGTTTATACCTAAATTTGGACCTAAGAAAATGACGTCTTGACCCACGTTGCAAATTGGTCCTTAAAATTACTTTCTGACCCTCAACTTTTTGAAACCCTTGCATTTACCCCCTCAACTTCCTGGTCGTTTTATTCACTCCATTTCCTCTGCCACCTGCAGCAGAAGGCCATACCTTCGGCGACTTTGCGCGGAGGATGTTGCCTGATCTTAATGGGGAGCCAGCCCCAAAATTGAAAGGGGGGCTCTGTAGGGAGCCCCCTACCGCATGGGCTGCTCCCCATGCCCTGAAGCCGGCCATACCTCTCGTGTGAACGTGCGAGAGGTATGGGTCTCCAGTTTGCCATACCTCCGGTGTCATCTTCCCACCGCTCTCGCGTGCCTCCCGACCAGCTTTTGCCTATTTAAGGAGCGGCACACCACGTCGCATTTTTGATGCTCGAATTGGCCTGAGATCTCCCTCCAATTCATCTCCTCCTGACTCCAACCATCCGCCCAGAGCTTTCGGTGACTCTTCCTCTCCTCTCTCGTCGCTCTGCCACAGTACTAGTGGTAGAGATAGCTCCGCCGTCCTCCGCTGCGCCGCGCCGAACCAACGGGTGCTCTCCAACCCCTCTTCCTCATCGCCGTCTTCTTCCCCTGGGTGCCTACATCTCTGGCGACGGCAGGCACCAGCTGCTCGCCCTCCGCCTCCCCCGTTCACTCCTAACCTACCAGATAACTTGCCCTTACTCCCCTCTTCATTTCCCCTCTTTCTATTTCAACTTTCGACCCCTTGCAGCTACTGTCCACCGCCATCTTCTCCATCTCTGGCCACCCACCGGCGAAGTGCCTCCACCGCTCCACACCTCCACATACCTCACCAGATACCTCACCACCTTCGCCACAGTCCACCGATCACCTTCCTCCTAGCCATCGACCACCACAACCTTCCTAAACTTCCCTCGAACAAACCCACTCACACAGACTCAGACTGACCTAGGCACGCACGCCTAGGCCGTTCTGAGCCACACCGACCCCCACCTCACCTTCGCTGTGATACGGCGAAGGTTCTCACAGCGAAGATTCTCCTATTGTTTGATAGAGCCGCAAGGCTATTCTTGTGTCGTGTAGGGAAGAGCCCCCATCCGCCATTAACAAGCATACAAGCTCGCTTACTTCCAAGCTTCAGGCCACGTGCTCCAGGTTTCAGGGCCCCAGGCTGCACGGACGCGAGCGAATCCAGTCTTATAGCAGTCGCTGAGGGACCTACAGATGCATCAATTGCACGAGGATATCCTCTTGCGGATGCACGCGTAGAAGCAGGTGGGACATTAGTCCCACCTCGTAAATGCAAGAGAGCGGTGAGTGCCACAAATTGATTTTGTGCTCTCTTCTCGTTGCCTCCAATACACAGGGGTGAGGTCCCTCGCCCCCTCACGCCTCATCCGTTATATTCCCCCGCGGACTTGGCACCCGACCCGGTTACGTATCCGAGCACTCCTTACACATCACACCCACGCCGGTGCGCCTGGACCCAAGCGCGCACCTGACCCGATAACCTGACTGGCTTTGGGAGAGCTGTGACCTGAGAGAGAAATATAGAGAGAGATGCGGGGAGGGTAGGGGTAGGTTTTGCATAACCATGCCTGTGCAGGGAAGAAGAAGGAGCAGGAGCTGAAGCAGAAGAAGAGGAAGAGGAGAAGCCAACTGAAGAAGAAGAAGAGGCTAAGGACTTAGCCACACGAAGGAAGAAGGAGTAGGAGCTGAAGAAGAAGAAGGCTCAGTGCAGAAGGAAAAGAAGAAAAAGAAGAAGGCAGAAGCAGGAGCTGAAGAGGAAGAAAGAGCCAAAGAAGAAGAGAAGAATAGAGAAGGAGGAAGCTGCCGCAAAGAGGAAGACCAAGCATAAAGGAAAAGAAGAGAAGAAGAAAAAGCCAAGGAGAAGAAGAAGCAGCAGTAGCAGCAACCAAAAAGAAAGAAAGGAAGAAGAAGATGTGCACTGTAGCAGTAGCCACTTAAGGCGTCTGATTCCTAGAATCAAACGTCTGAAGACAAAGAAAGAAAAGAGTGAGAGAGCAAAGAAGAAAAAGAGAAAAAAAATTCTATTTCCTTTCTTTCTAATTTTTTTTTATAAAACAGTACATTATTGTGAATTGTGATTTTTATGCTTCTAAAAATTGAATTTGCTCCCTGAGTTCGACCTCGGAAAATTTTAAGAATCTTGAGTAATAAATAAAATCAAATTGATGAACAACCGAGCATCAATTTTTGGCACCATTGCCAAGGAGCAATGGGAATTTTAGAAGCTTCAAAATCATAATTTTTGATTTTATACTGACTTAATCTCTCTTTTATTGTGCAGGAAAGGAAGGCAAGAAAAGATAAGCAGCTGCATAACAACCACACCAAGAGACAGGTAACCTTCAACCCTCTCTCTTAAGCCCCTCACATTCTAAAGAAAAAAAAAAAACAAAAGAAAAATCAATCTAGGGCTACCTGTCTTCCATACTTAGTAATTCACAGAGTTGCCTGTTTTTGAGTTTCAACACATCTTAACTACATATCCACTTAAGGTAGCTAGGGATAAAACCTTCTTGCTTGAGCCCTAGTTACCCATTTTTGAGGCAACTAATTGGACCAACTAGAGCCAACCTAGGATCTTAAGCTAGGGTTTTTAGAGACACATCTTCTAAGCAAAGAATTGAAAAATCCAAACGAGGTGTGCCTAAACCATTGTTTGAAAAGACTTATTCAAGAGAAACCCTAAGCAATCAGGCTCTTAATCTACTTGAACAATAAAAGAAAGGACCTAAGAAGCTCTTACAGGAACAAAGAGGTGAAGTTGATCCTTTGGGTCAACCAACCTTTAAATTAGGTCACCTTTGCACACAAAAGGCTTAAAGTTCTAGTGGAACCCTAAGCACCTTGATCTTAACTAAAAGTGGTAGACTTAAGAGGTCAAGGTCCCCATTCTGGTCTATCTGGAATCTCAGTGACAAGAGAGGTTGGGTGGGGGAAACCCTGTAACTCGTGGGGGCGGTCTACCGTGTAGGGGTCTTCGCAGGACTCACCTTCTCTGGCTGGCCAAGTAATTCTCAGGTGGACGACCTTCTGATCAAGGGGTATCATCCGCCCCGAACCTCTATAGTCACCCAACATATTTTGGGTGTCTTGATTGGGTCCAACACATTCTAACCTCATCCAGTCTATCAGTGCATGTTTGGTAGGAGGTCCTTGAAACCTCCTCTAGAAATCTACTCTCCCCGAGGCCAAGCCTCGGCTCCCTTGTTTGTGCAACAACCCCTCCACATAGACCTTTCTTCCGATTCTGAACCTAGTTCCCCTTCTTCCATCATGGCACAGCCAGTTGAAGAAGAGAATAATCTTGAGCACCAGCTTCAACGTCTTAATGACCTCTTCTAGAATTTCATGAACCCACCGCAATGCCCCATGATGCGAGATCACTATAATCCCGCTGCGGTGGCAATTGAGCCTCGAGTCAGAATCCCAACTGGAGTACCTGATTCTGAATTAAAGCCCAATATGATTCAATCCATACCTAAATTTTATGGGCTTAGCTCTGAAGATCCCTTCCAGCATATCAAACAGCTTAAGCATTTGGCGCAGACCTTCGGGTCAAATGCACAAAATCGGGATATCTTACTCATGAAGATGTTCTCTTTCTCTCTCATGGACAAGGTGGCTCATTGGTATCAGTCACAGACCCGTCCGATCAACACCTGGGATGAACTTTAATCCAAGTTTTTGAAGAAGTTCTTCCTCGTTGGTCGGGCAAACGCCTTGCACCATCAGATTACTCACTTCACCCAGCAGACAGGAGAACCTCTTCATGAGGCATGGGATCGATTCCTAGATCTCATGAGAAAGTGCCCTTATCACGAAGTTCCTAAATGGGAACAAGTCCAGCCTTTTTACCAGGGACTCCGTAAGGACATTAGATTGTTCGTCAATGCAACTTGCGGAGAGAATATCATGGGTCAGCATGAGGACACTGTGTGGGAGATTCTCGAGAATATGTGCGAGAACTCCATCAACAATGACTCCATGGGATTATTCAGCTTGACAAATATCCACGTATCGACGAATCTTAAGGGAGTGCATGAGACGCAGGGCCTGTCCGCATCTGTCGACTTGGAACTGATGGCCATTCGGTTGGACAAAGTCTCTATTATCGAGAAGAAGGTGGACGAGCTGACTCGGCATTTGCAGCGAGCTACCTTTGCGCAGAACTCCTTCGTGCAGCCACCTCCCGCAAGGGAAACTATGTAGAGCAATTTCCACAGATCTTTTCCAGGGATGGACCTGCATCCACCCCCATCCGACTCCAGGATTAGAGGGACCTCCGATCCTTTCTATTCTTGTCTGGGGAACTCTGATCCCCCATGCTTTGACTTTCCTGAGGCTCCTCAGACCTGCAAGGACCTTAACGCCATCCAGAATGACCCATTTTCCAACACCTACAACCCTAGATGGCGAAATCATCCCAATTTCCAATGGGCGGGAAACTCTCAGACCCAAAGACTACCTTATCAACCCTGTCCACAAGCCCCTCGTCCTTATCAGCCGCCTCAGCCTCGGCCCAAACCCACCTATCCATCCGAGCCCAACAAAGACCAAATGTCCCTCATTCTTCAAACTCTGGCTGACATTCAGAGATCGAATGCGGCTATCCAAAAACAGCACAAGGACGAAATCACAGAGGTCCTTAACCAACTCGCCCAGATGGCAAATTTTCGCCAATCGTGCACTCTTCCTTCACAACCTCTGCCAAACCCTAACAACGTGCTGACCCAGCGATGCATTATGAACCCGAACCCAGGCCAAGCACACATGATTTACCAGGCCCCTTCTGTCCCATCACTTGATCGGATGGAAGCCTCAACATCCTGCGTGGGTTATCAACAGTAGCAACCCATCTTACCAACCCCTAACTAGAACCAGGCAAGATTAAACTCGGTAACAACCTATGGTGGTAAAGCAACCCAAGACCCACCTTATCCTGACCACTCCAAGCCTGGTAGTGACCCAAGCCCTAGGATAGTTATCCAGGATGTCCCTATCCCAGATCAAAAACCTGGACCTATTCTAGAGGAACAACCAAGATTCCATTTCTTGAGGCCTTGACCAAGGGAAAAAGGACAACCAAACCCGTGGCTCCTGAGGAGGACCTGATCAAGCTCTTTGAGCAGGTCCAAATAAACATCCCCTTGATGGATGCAATCCGCCACGTACCAGCTTACGCACGATTCTTGAAGAACGTGTGTACACCCCAGCGTAAGCAGCGAACCAAGTGTGGGAGTCCGATTGTACTATCAGAGCAAGCCAACTCTGTGATCTTGAGTAAACTCCTACCCAAGGCAAAAGACCCAGGTACTCCCTTGATTTCATGTAAGATTGGTGAAACCCAGTTTGATAGAGCACTGTTAGACCTAGGTGCCTCCATAAACCTAATACCCACATCCCTGCCTGACCACCTTGAAGAATCCGAGCTTAAACCGACTGAGGTGACATTGCAGTTAGTTGAACGATCCATTAAGTCACCTAAAGGAGTTCTCGAGGATGTTATTGCTAGGGTACGGGATTTCTACTTCCCAATAGATTTTATAGTTCTAGACATGGACGCACCTGAGAATCCAAGGGATACACCAATTATACTAAGGAGACCTTTTCTGACCACTGCTAGGGCCAACATAAGCTGTGAGGAGGGCCAAATAGAGCTGAAATTTGGAAACCAAACCCTTAAGATTGATATCTTTAAGGCCCAACAAGGGATTAATTGTGGTGTGGTAGAGCATATTTGTGATATCAGAGCCGTGGTTGATGAACCACATCTTGAGGACATCTTGAATCAACCACAAGAAGAGCAAAACCTGCAATTAGAGGAGTCTGAACCTGATCTAGACAAACCCATAGCTCCTACCCTTATTCCTTACACACACTCTGAACCACTCACTGCTGCTGATAATCCCATTTCGGAACTCAAGCCCCTTCCCGATCATTTGAAATATGTCTTTTTAGGTTCCAATCAGACACTTCCTGTGATTATAAACTCCAGACTCAACCCTGACCAAGAATCCCGTCTAATTACTGTTCTCTGGCAGCATTGTAGAGCCATTGGTTGGACTCTCGATGATTTGACTGGAATAAGTCCCTCTTATTGCACACACCACATCTATTCAGAAGAGGGTGCACGACCTTCACGTGAGATGCAGAGACATCTGAACCCTAATCTGTAGGAGGTCGTGGAAAAGGAGATCATTAAGTGGTTAGATGCAGGGATCATCTACCCGATCTTTGATAGTCGCTGGGTGAGCCCAATCAAGATTGTGCCTAAGAAGGCAGGGCTCACCACCATCACAACTGAAACCGGAGAGGTCATACCTACCCGTATAGCCAACTCGTTGAGAGTCTGTATTGATTACCGAAGACTAAATTCCTCCACGAAGAAGGGTCATTTCCCACTACCATTTATTGATCAGATCCTTGAAAAACTAGCGAGAAATAGATTCTTCTACTTTCTTGACGGGTACTCCGGTTACAACCAAGTGGCGATTCATCTAGAGGACCAAGAGAAGACCACGTTCACCTGCCCCTTCGGGACGTACGCATTTAGAAGGATGCCTTTCGGTCTTTGCAATGCATTCGTGACTTTTCAGTGGTTCATGCTTGCCATATTCTCTGATATGGTAGGTGATTATCTGGAAGTCTTCATGGATGACTTCTCAGTTTTTGGGGCATCATTTGACGATTGCCTCCAGTACTTGGTTCATATACTCAGGCGATGCATTGATGTGAATCTGGTTCTTTCCTGGGAAAAGAGCCATTTCATGGTGCCTGAGGGGATCGTCCTGGGACATTTGATTTCTGAGAGGGGCATCCAAGTGGATCGAGCCAAGGTTAACCTGATTTACAAACTCCCTATGCCTAGCTTGATCAGGGACATTCGATCTTTTCTGGGGCACGTCAGTTTTTACCGTCGATTCATCCCCGATTTCTCGAAAATTGCACACCCCCTGACCACTCTTCTCTCCAAGGATGTACCTTTTGAGATTTCCAAGGAATGCAGTCAAGCATTTGAGATCCTTCGTGACTAAGGAACCCAAGCCCTCATCCTACAGTCCCCTGATTGGTCGCAACCCTTTGAGATCATGTGCGATGCATCTGACTTCGCTGTAGGAGCAGTTCTGGGGCAAAAGATTGACGGGAAACCCGTGGTCATCTACTACGCTAGCAAAACACTTGACGAGGCTCAGCGTAACTACACGGTTACGGAGAAAGAGCTGCTAGCTGTAGCATTTTCCCTTGAAAAATTCAGATCATATCTCCTGGGTTCCCACGTTATCATCTACTCGGATCACACAGCTGTGAGGCATCTCCTTGAGAAGAAGGATGCAAAACATCTATTAATCTGATGGATCTTGCTGTTGCAAGAATTTGACCTCGAGATTCACGACAAAGCGGGTAGACAGAACGTGGTAGCTGACCACTTATCCTGCTTTCCCTCTGAGATCATTGACCCTTCTGGACCCATCACGGAGCATTTTCCTGATGAGCACCTCTTAACTATTGGTATTGGGCTTCCATGGTTTGCTGACATAGTAAACTACTTGGCATCACACCAGATCCTATCTAATTGGCCGAAGGCCAAGAAAGACAAATTGCGCTCCAATGCCAAGTATTATATATGGGAAGACCCGTACTTATTCCACATAGGTGTTGACCAATTATCCGGTGGTGTGTCCTGGAGGTCGAAATCAATGACATACTCTCTTTCTACTATGACTAGGCATGCGGTGGCCATTTTTCTGGGCATAAAACCGCATCAAAAATCCTCCAGTGTGGCTTTTACTAGCCCACTATCTTCAAGGATGCATACAATCACTATAAGGCATGCAACTGTTGCCAAACTTTGGGCAACATGAGCCATCACGACATGATGCCTTTACAACCGATTCTCGTATGCAAGATTTTTAATATTTGGGGGATTGATTTTATGGGCCCCTTCCCTATCTCAGACGGCTTGGAGTATATTTTACTCACTGTTGACTACGTGTCCAAATGAATCGAAGCCATTCCGACCCGAACCAATGATCACAAAATTGTTATCAAATTCATTCACCAGAATATCTTCTCACGGTTCAGGATTCCACGAGAAATCATTTCTGATGGAGGGACCCAATTCACTAACGCTCAGTTTAGGTCACTGATGACCTAATATGGGTTGTCACACCGAATCTCTACTCCTTATCACCCCCAGACTAATGGTCTAGCTGAGCTATTAAATTAGGAGATCAAGAAAATCCTTCAGGTTACTGTTCGACCTGACATGAAGGACTGGTCATCCTGACTTCCGGAAGCTTTGTGGGTTTATAGGATTGCCCACAAGACCCAATTAGGTATGTCTCCTTTCAGACTAGTGTATGAGAAGGCATGTCACCTCCCCGTCGAACTGGAGCATAAAGCCTATTGGGCAGTACAGAGCTGCAACCTAGATCTTTCTAAGGCTGGAACCCACAGAAAGATTTAGATAAGCGAGATTGATGAATTACGCCTTAATGCATATGAAAACTCGCGAATATACAAAGAGCAGGTTAAAGCCTTTCATGACAAGCACATATCTAGAAAGATTTTTCACCTTGGTCAGAAGGTCCTACTCTTTGCTGCCTGACTAAAATTGTTCCCAGGCAAGCTGCGATCCAAGTCGGTCGGACCATATCTAGTCCGGCAAATCTTTGGAAATGGAGCCGTCGAGATCAGTCCACTCAGCCACGATTCCGAACCCTTCTTCGTGAACGGTCAGAGACTCAAACCGTTCATTGACGTGACCAATATAGATTTGACTGAGTCATCCTTTACCCTCCATT
The DNA here is from genome assembly GCA_037157565.1 of Thalassia testudinum. Lineage (NCBI taxonomy): Eukaryota > Viridiplantae > Streptophyta > Magnoliopsida > Alismatales > Hydrocharitaceae > Thalassia > Thalassia testudinum. Next base: position 145,590,847 of record JAZHRO010000036.1, read on the forward strand.
CTCCCTGAGCTCATTGCGCCCAGCCGATGGTGTAAAACTCAGCGCTTAACGAGAGGCAACCCGTCATCTTTTGAAAACCCGAAACCTTTGCTGACATTTCCTTGCACTTTAGGTTCATCCTTTAGGATAGCCGACTCCACCTCAGGTACTCGTACCTGAGATTAGAAATCGTCCGCAACAGTCACCTCGACCCATCCACTCACCCAATACCTGTCCTAATGCATGAACCAAGTTGAATAAAAATCCACCTAATCTACAATGAGGACATTGCAAATCTTAGGCATGGGGGGGTATGAAAGTGCAATGAAAACTCATAACAAGAAAATGTTTCAACAAAAAAATCACATATGTCAAAAACACCAAAAAATTTAAAATTTCTTTTAAACAACAAAAAAATTAAAAAAAAATTTTTTTGAAAAAAAAAAGAGAACAAAAAATGGGAGAAGGGAAGAAATTTTTGTGGGCTTTACAAAAGGAGGAGGAGAAAAAAAGAGCAAAAGGCTAAAAAGGAGCACAAAATGAAAAAGAAAGAGATAGTCATTAGTAAAAGATTAAGGGATTAACCGAAGTTCTAGACCACATTAAGGAAACTAAGAGAAAGTGCTAAAGAAACACAAAAAGATTAGTAAGAACGCTAACCTTAGGCCTTTTTGGCTAAACTCGTAGTACCCGTTAAGATCTGGATATTCCTCAAGAGGTTGACGAAAATGCAAAGCTGAAGTCGTAGGTCTAAGGCTTAGGGAGTATTCAACCTCGTTAACTGACCTTCGATTTACGGGACTGGGTAATCTAAGCACCCCAACGCACACATAGTCTAGTTCAGTGAGCATAACTATCAAAATCACGCAGAAGCGTTTTAATGTTCTGAAAATGTTACCTTGATTAGGAGTGGCCGATCAACACAAGTTGATTTGGACGAGTTCCCGACGTGGAGAGGTGGGAAATTCCCTTCAAAGATGTGTAACAACAATTGTCTCCTCGGTGTTTGTCTCTTAGGATATTTACATATCCTACTGGGGGCATGTAAGCACTCTGCTGGTTCAGATACCATGGATGGCATTATCACGAAATGTCAATTGCCAGGGTCTGAATTCGGCCACGGAACGCCATGGGCGGGATTATCTCGAAATCTTGAAAACTAGGGTTCTGGGGCTTACCATGGGTGGTGCTATCTCGAAGCATCGATTGCCAGGGACCTTTGAGGATTGATGATGGGGACGAGGAATCCGATACAGACCGTGTTGTGAAGCCAATCCTAAGCTAGAATTAGAAAGAAAAGAGAGAGAAAACTCTCCAAACAAATAAACCCTCTGTCTCTCTCTTACAAAACGCACTGCAAACTGAACCAAGGCTAAAAATGTCCCAAGCACAGGTGCTTTAACCACGGAGTCCAATAATCCTTAGGATAGTTCCTGCGGGCCCTAAAAACCTTTGCTAAAGACTGAGGATAAAGCTAGATAGGTTTGGATCTTGGTTGGTACTAGAGTACCTTTAGGCCCATTGATTGGCATTCTGACCTAATCAAAGAGAAAAGAGGAGAAAACACACTTATCAAGATTGGTGAAAAGAACTCATGATCGAGAACAGAGGTTAAAACCTTAAAATTTTGCTAAGGGACTAGCAAAAGCTAGGCATGGGGGTATGATGAGAACCTCATCATGAACCCTAACTAGCACATTTTAACCTAATAAAGTGAACAAAAGCTCCTACATAACCTAAGGGAAGGCCTAATTTAGGAAATTGTTAATCTGAAAATAGAACATGAATCAACGAGATTTCTAAGGGTCTAGACATAGGTCAAATGGACTTAATAAGAGAAAAAGTGGGATGATTTGGTCAGAAAAGGGTTATGACGAAATCTAGGAATTAAATGATATTCTGTAACACTAAAACAAACCCACTTTAATTTACAAAGTTTCAAGCAAGATAAAAATCAACTAAACCCTCTAAAATTCATAGAAAAATATCCACTAGGGATTAGAGCCTTCAATTTGGCCTTTGGAACCTATTTTGACCTAAATTGAGGTCTATACCCAAATTTTGACCTAATTTTAGTTTTTGTGCAAAATGTCTAGTCAAACATGATCAAACTTAAAATCCAACTTCACCATTGAATTCCTTAGGTCTAAATTAGGTTTATACCAAAATTTGGACCTAAGAAAATAACGTCTTGACCCACTTTGCAAATTGGTCCTCAAAATTACTTTCTGACCCTCAACTTCTTGAAGCCCTTGCATTTACCCCCTCAACTTCCTCGTCGTTTTCTTCACTCCGGTCCCTCTGCCACCCGCAGCAGAAGGCCATACCTCCGGTGACTTTACACAGAGGATGGTGCCTGATCTGCATGGGGAGCCAGCCCCAGAATTGAAAGGGAAGCTCCCTGCGGAGCCCCCTATTGCATAGGCTACTCCCCATGCCCTGAAGCCTGCCATACCTCTCGTGCGAACGTGCGAGAGGTATGGGTCTCCGGTCTGCCACACCTCTGGCGTGATCTTCCCGCTGCTCTCGTGCGCCTCCCGACCAGCTTTTGCCTATTTAAGGAGCGGCACACCACGCCGCATCTTTGAAGCTCGAATTGGCCTGAGATCCCCCTCCAATTCATCTCCTCCTGACTCCGGCCATTCGCCCAGAGCTTTCGACGACTCTTCCTCTCCTCTCTCGTTGCTCTGGCACAGTACCAGTGGCAAAGCTACCTCCGCCATCCTCCGCCGTGCCGTACTAGTGGGCACTCTCCAACCCCTCTTCCTCGTCGCTGTCTTCTTCCCCTGGGTGCCTTCGTCTCCGATGACGGCAGGCACTAGCCGCTCGCCCTCCACCTGCCCCGTTCACTCCTAACCTACCAGATAAGTTGCCCTTACTCCCCTCTTCATTTCCCCTCTTTCTATTTCAACTTTTGACCCCTCGCAGCTACTGACCACCGCCATCTTCTCCATCTCCAGCCACCCACCAGCGAGGTGCCTCCACCGCTCCACACCTCCACACACCTTGCCAGATACCTCACCACCTCCTCTACAGTCCACTGATCACCTTCTGCTTAGCCATCGACCACCATAACCTCCCTAAACTTCCCCTGAACAAACCCACTCACACAGAATCAGACCAACTTAGGCACGCACGCCTAGGCCGTTCTGAGCCACACCGACCCTCGCCTCACCTTCGCCGTGATATGACGAAGGTTCTCCTGTTGTCTGATAGAGCAGCAAGGCTATTCTTGTGTCATGCAGGGAAGAGCCTCCATCCGCCATTAACAAGCATACAAGCTCGCTTGCTTCCGAGCTTCAGGCCATGTGCTCTAGGTTTCAGGACCCCAGGCTGCGCGGGTTGAGTACGCAAGTGAATCCAATCCAATAGTAGTCGCTGAGGGACCTGCAGCTGCATCAATTGCGCGAGGATATCCTCTTGCGGACGCATGCGCAGAAGCGGGTGGGACATTAGTCCCACCTTGTAAATGCAAGAGAGCGGTGAGTGCCATAAAGTGATTTTGTGCTCTCTTCTCATTGCCTCCAATACACAGGGGTGAGGTCCCTCGCCCCCTCACACCTCGTCCGTGATATTCCCCCACGGACTTGGCACTCGACTCGATTACCTATCTGAGCACTCTTCGTGCATCACAACCACGCTAGTGCACCTGGACCCAGGTGCGCACCCGACCCGATAACTTGGCTGGCTCTGGGAGAGTTGTGACCTGAGAGAGAAATATATAGAGAGAGAGATGCGGGGAGGGTAGGGGCAGGTTTTGGATAACCATGCATGTTCATGGAAGAAGGAGTAGGAGCTAAAGCAAAAGAAGAGGAAGAGGAGAAGCCAACTGAAGAAGAAGAGGATAAGGACTTAGCCATGCCAAGGAAGGAGCAGGAGCTGAAGAAGAAGAAGGCACAGTGCAGAAGGAAAAAAAGAAGAAGGCAAAAGCAGGAGTTGAGGAGGAAGAAAGAGCCAAAGAAGAAGAGAAGAATAGGGAAGGAGGAAGTTGGCACAAAGAGCAAGACCAAGCAGAAAGGAAAAGAAGAGAAGAAGAAAAAGCCAAGGAGAAGCAGCAGCAGCAGCAACCAAAAGAAAGAAAGGAAGAAGAAGAAGACGTGCACTGTAGCAGTTGCCACTTAAGGCGTTTGATTCCTAGAATCAGACGTCTGAAGACAAAGAAAGAAAAGAGAGAGAGAGGAAGAAGAAAAAGAGAAAAAAAAATTCTATTTCCTTTCTCTGTAGTTTTTTTTTTGTAAAACAGTACATTATTGTGAATTGTGATTTTTATGCTTCTAAAAATCAAATTTTCTCCTTGAGCTCGACCTCGGAACATTTTAAGAATTTTGAGTAATAAATAAAATCAAATTGATGAACAACCGAACACCTGGTGTTGGCGAATGTGATGGCTGAGTTTGCGTGGAGTTTGGCGGCGTATGGGGGGCGGATGGTGACGGAGATGAAGGCAAGAAGGTGGGTTGTTCGGTGGGTCACATGAGTAAGTGAAAGGTGTAATAAGCATGGGGTTTGGCTTGAGGAGGTGAGGTGGAGGTTATGGAGTTGTTGGTGAGGCGTTTGATGACTTTTGGTGTTGGGGAAGCCTTGCCGGAGAGTGGCTGGAGATGTAGATGATGGTGACGTGGAGGGCGTATCGACGGTCGAGTTGAGTGATAAATGAGAGGGAAAGAGAGTATGGGAGAAGAGGAGTCTAACTAACCTAGTCTAACCGGATGAAAGGGGAGGAAGACATCGGGTATGGTACGGTCGGCACCGTAGAAGGTGAAGTCTCCATTGAGGGAGAACAGCGAGGAAGATGGTGGAAGGCAGTGCCTACTGGTATTGCGAGATGCGGAGGAGCTTGAGCAAATAGAATCAGCTGACTATAGTTTGTGGTGGCCGGCGAAGAAGGACATAGAAGCTCATCGGAGCTTGTGGAGAGTTTGGCTGGAAAAAGAGGAAGAAGTGAGATTTCCGATCCAAACCAAGCTAAGGAGGTGAGGTCTGCTTCAGGGGATCATTTATAGGCCTCAGGGGGGCATTCCAAGCTTGGAAGCTCGGAGATTTCACGAAATAGGAAACCCACATTTTCAAATCGTTCGCATTAGGTTTTGGGCAAGACTTAGAGCCCAAGATGCGGCTTAGATGGAAGAGGATCTTCTCAGGAGTTTCCCTTCCAATTTTGGAAGGGTTTGGGCATGAAATCAGGGAGATTTTCCTGATTGAAGGTCGGTTGTAGGTGTGTTCACATGGCAATGGCAGCAGGGGCTTCTTTGCGAAGGTGATGACAAAGTTAGGGGGTCTTTGTAATAGATTTCGAAAGCTGAGGGGCTATTTGAGAAAAAAAGAGTCAGACTTGACCAAAATGCAAACTAGGTTAAGATGATCTTTGATTGGGTCCAACTTTTGGTACAAACCTAATTTGGACCTAAGGAATCTTATGGTGAAGTCGGATTTTGGTTTTAACCAAGTTTGTTTGGGTAATTTATGTAGAAACCTAAATTAGGGTAACTTCATGTCTAAGACTCTATTTTAGGTCAAAATATGTTCAGATGGTCAAATAAAGATACCAAATCTTATGGAATATTTTTATATGATTTTTAGAATTTTTAGGTGGAATTTATCTTGACCAGAACCTATATTAATTAAATAGGTCCGAAATTAGGGTTGCGGGTGCTGTTTTGACTCTCTAAATGTGCGAAAACCCATTTCTATCTGTATTAATCGTCTTATTAGTCATTAATGAACATTTGACCTCAGTTAACCCTTGGGAAACCCTGTGGTTATTCTGCATTTATGATCTTCTATTAAAACTACAGATTTAATCCTATTTTAGTGTACTCTTCTCAGAAAGGATATTCAATGAATTATGACTCTCCGGTGATTATGTAGGAGCATTTTGATTAATTAAAGCTAGTTATGGCTGATGATGATGTTATCATCATGGGGTCTTGTGGACATATGGATTGAATGTGAGACTCCCTAGTGGTTTTTAGACGTAAAGTCAAATCTAAGAGCCTAAGCTTCAGATCTGACCTTGGCCTTGATGGATGGGTCAAAGATGAAGTAAATTACGAGCGAAAAATCAGAAAGCAATAGAGAAATGGTGGGGAAGAAGAGTGAGCAAGCAAATGAGAATGAATTCATCTTCTCTAATCGAAATTGATCAGAGGAGGTGGGGGACCATTACACTAATCTATTCTTAGCTAAACTACCAAATCTGTGAGATTACTATCTAATTCTACTCGTAGAAAATAGTAAATCTATTCTATGAAAGCATTAAAAATCCTAACTAAGTGGAAGAATGGGATGCCTGATTGCGCAGCAATCATAGGAGATAATCTACCTAAATTAAGTTAGATTTTAGCTTAACTTAGGAACAATGCATGCATAAGCATCATAATTTGCAGCATAGTTGATTAGTTAGTGTTGTTTGTGCTAAATCGGTGTTTAAGATTGTTGTGTTGTAGTATAGCCAAAAGAGCACTCAAACAAATAAATTTTATTACTCGAAAAGGTTCCGAGGTCGAACATAGGGAACAATATGGAATTTAAAGCTCAAGATCACAATTTATAATGCAATATATAAGTAAAAGCTTAAGGCAGAATGATATAAGAAATCAATGATCAATGTGCAAAATGAGGAGGGTAAAATGGTGATTTAAATCACCAATTACCCTTATACAGTAATAGCAAGTAGAATCACAATATCTATCAAGTTAATTATAGCTTTAGAAACTCAAATCAGACATCTGAAGATGGAATTAGATGACTTAAACGTCTAATGCTACAATGCACTTCTCTTCCTTTCCCTTTTGATGTTCTTCTTTCTCTGCTGTGGCTCTTTCTTTCTTTCTCTGCTGCGGCTCCCTCTTTCTTCACACAGGGGAGGGGGACTTCTCAAATTGGCTAAGTGTCAGCCAATCTCTCCTTTCCTTTCTCTCTTAGGCTCCGCCCTCCCAGGGCCTCTCAATGGGTAATCAGGTAGGCGCAAACCTGGGTCCAGGGCTGCGGATGTCGGAGGCTGAACGCAACGGTGGGTGTGTTCGGCAGCACAGTGGAGAGGCTAATAGCCTCGAAGACCAAAGGGCTTTTGCTCTTTGGGATACAGCGGAGGTGTGAGGATGAACGATGGATGAATTGGTGGAGTGTAGTGGTCGTGCGAGTTTGCTGAAGGTATGCTAATGAGGTGGAAGACGGAGGATGGTGAGGCAAGTCAGCGATCGAAATGAAATGGTGAGTGTCTGAAAATGAAGAGGGGAAGTTGAGGAGTTGTTTAGGAGGGGAGGCAGACGAAGGGGAGCAGAATTGGCGTCGGTTGAGGTGTGGCCGGCACCGGAGACGAAGCTGCTCTAAGAGAGGTTGTCGGCGAGGATGAAGGTGGGCAGGAGCGCTGGTGGGTGCTACGCGATGCGGAGGAATGCAAGGAGGAAGAGTTTGCCACTGGTATTGTGGTCAGACGACGAGGGAAGGTAGGGAGGGTTGCCGGAGCTTGAAGAGCAAATCGGCCAGAGGAGGGGAAAGGAATTTGAGGGATTCTCTGGTCGAATTCAAGCTTAAGGAATTTGGTATGAGTAGGGGGTGCTTTTATACACCTCAGGAGGATGGTTAGAGCTTGGGAAGCAAGTTTCCCAAGCTTGGAAAGCTCGCCGGAGTTTGGGAATTTCTTGATACCCAAATCTTTCATGCGTTCACATGAGAGATTGGGTAGGTTTTAGGACTTAGGATTGGATCCAAAAGGAAGGGAATTTCTTGACGAACTTCCCTTTCAAATTTGAAAGGGAAGTTCGTCAAGAAATTCCCTTCCTTTTGGACCCAATCCTAAGTCCTAAAACCTATGTCAGGAAATTAGGGAGTTCTTTCCTTTTTAAGGTCAGCGGAGTAAGTAGGAATAGGTTTAACGGTAGTCGGGACCTGTTTGTGAGAACAATGACAAAGTTAGGGACCTATTTGAAAGGATTTTGAAAGTTAAGGGTAGAAATGAATAAGATAGGATCAATTTGCAAACTAGGTCAAGACAAATTCATCTTGGGTCGAAATTTCGATACAAACCTAATTTGGACCTAAGGAATCTAATGGTGAAGTTGATTTTTGGTTTTGACCATGTTTGACTGGGTAATTTATGAAAAAACCCAAATTAGGGTAAATGTTTGTCAGTGATTCTGTTATGGGTCAAAATGGGTTCTGATGGTCAAATTGAAGGTTCTAAACCATATATAATATTTTTATATGAATTTTAGAGGGCTTAGGTGGATTTAACCTCAGTTAATTAAGCTAGTCTATTTTTAAGGTTTCAAAAGTCATTTAATTCTCAAAACACGGTAAACCCTTTTCTGATTGTTCTAACCCACTTGCTATCTTTTTAAGACCAATTAACCTTCATTAAAACCTTGAGAAAACCCATGGTTGTACTGCATTCATGATAAACTGGTAAAATTGCAATTTTAACCCTAGTTTCTTATTTTTCCTTCAAAATGATTATGCAATGACTTGTGACTCTCTGGCGGTTATGTAGGAGCATTTACTGACTTAATTGGGTCAAAATGAGCTAGATATGGCTCATAATGGTGTTCCCATCAGTTAGCTTTATTGATAATAATGTTATTTTATACTCTAAGAGAGAGATGATATTAATTGCAAATGATTCAGGGTCATAGATGATAGATCAGACCATATGGATCTGATCAGGACGACGAGTGTCTAACTCTTCCAAAATCGTCTTGATCAGACTTACGTAGCATTACATTCATCCTGAAGAAAATCAGAGGCCAAGGAGTAATATAAGAATAAATCCAAACCTCAGATGTCAAATCCGATAGCACGGATGGATCTACATCAACGATCATAGTCCAATGATGCAAAATTCAACTCAATTAGAGCCCTATGGCACTTAATACAAAGGCGGGAAGATGGACGGTCAGGATGGTGCCACGTGGCACCATCCCAATAGCCCACCGCCTCGCCCCAACCATTGAAGCATAAAATGTGGGCCATTGGATCATCATCCAACGGCCACAAAGAGGCCGTGTCGCCCACCACCATGCCCTTCATAAAGTAGGAGTTTATCTTAGTTGTTGGATCTTCATCCAACGGCTGAGAGCAGTTGCACAAGAAAATGACATCGCAACTCAAAAGCACCCACAACACAGGGAAGAGTGTGCTCGCACGAGAGCACGAGGCACGCGATCGATTCGCACTTAGTGCTCAATTGGAAAGGTGGTGGCACTTGCGTGAAATTGGGTCGTCGAATGAGATTGAGTGGTGCAGAGGAGGCCGCATGGCGCATGGAGGCATTTTGGATGTAGAGGTGTGGATGAACACTTGAACAAATGCCTAACCAGATGCCCAGATATACGTGGGTGACGAAGGTGGTGTAGCGCTGATTTTAAGCCGTTCGACTGGTTGAGATCAAAAGTGCACGTGAGCACGGGGAAGCACGCGAGGAAGGGCACGTGATCGAGATCAGAGGGTTGAGCGACTACCACGTGTCAGCATCTAGGGCATTCCATGCGTTTAAGGTGCGATAGAGGTTGTTTTGAGGCACGATCTAATCCATTGATCTCCCAACCGACGAATTTGATCGTACCTAAGGTGTTTCTTGATTTTGAGCGCTTAAATACCTACTTTGCCCCTCATTTTAACTATAAAAAGTGCCCCAGAGCCCTCATTTGAGAGGCAACTTCCACCAGACACATCTCTAGCCTCTCTCTCTTTGCAGCACCTCTTTGGTTTTCTTCCCGGTGATCAGGATCTGAAGTGCTGCCACACTTCACACAAGCGTCCCTCAAGCGACTTTGTCCTTCATCTATTTTTCTTTCTCTACTCTTTAGTTTATTTTTTTTGATTTCTAGTTTAGAACTCTTTGCAGGTAGCAATAAAAATTTGATTCTATAAATATCTTGTCTCTCTTTTTATGCTTTCATTTAGATTAGTTAGTACAAAACCCTTTGAGATTCTCATTTTTCTTCCCTACGAATGACTCAGGACTCACAAATTCTGATTTACAAATTTATTTATTTCGACGTGATTCACAACTACAACGACATAAATCTTTTTACGCTTTTCGCGATGATGAAGTTGATGCCATAGCTGGGGAGGCAATGGAAATTTTTAAAGCTTTCTTCCTAGTGCTTATTTGAGGTTTCTAGCCTACTTTATTTTTGTTGATTTTGTGTATGCAGGAAACACAAAAATTTGAGAAGAAATGCAACAACGAAAAAATTGCAGGTTTCTAATCTCAAGTAAGTACTCATATCTTAGATTAGGCTATATTTCCTTTCGAAAAAAGAATCCAAAAAAGAATTAAGTGTTTTGCTTGAACCTTAGGATTAGTATTTACTTGCCTTAAAAACAAACCCACCTTTCTAATTTTCAGGCTACAACAAACTCTGATCTTAAAAATTCAATTCCCAAAAATTTACAAGTGTAAAAATTCTAAAATGTTTATTGGATGTGGGTTTTGAAGTCAGGAACAACATATCTAAATTTTGAACCATTCTGAGTTATATAAAAATTTGAAAAATTTGTGAACTGAACTGATATCAAATATGTTATTGCTCCTAATTTTTTAGACTTCAAAAAATTAAAGGAATTTTTATACAACTTTGATTTATCTGAAATTTGCTGTGTTAGATTTCTGTGATAATATAGAATCTTGAAAAATTCTGAACAAAAATATTTAGTACACGTTTGATTACACGAAATATTCAATCACTAACTGGGGGTAGAAACAGACTGTAGAACCCCCAGTACACATTAAATGTGAAAAAAATAGAAAGAGTACATTAAAATTCTTGAAAAAAATAATTTTCCATGCCTACTTAGTACTGCAACAAGACCAATTGATTTTATTGTTTGGGTTGCACCACATTCTTGATTTTGGACTTAAAAGGATCATCATAGTAGCAACTTGTTTCTAGGGTTTCCAAATGTTAAGGTAGAGCACCCTTTGCATTGCATACTTCTAAAGAAAATCTATCTCATAGATTGGAACTTGCAAAGAAACTCTCATGTGCTCATCAAAACCTTTCTTGAACTTATCTAACTACGAAACTTTAAAACACAATTATACAAGTAATTGAACCTTAAAATGTACTTCATTATAAAAACTGCTTGTGAACCCCTTGCCTATGCACTTCACACTTTTGAAATCAATTTTAAGGGCAACGCACCCCTAACGCCCATCATATTCCAAAAGCACCTTAAGCCTAAGCCTAAATTGAGTAGATGTGTCCTTGGTAGGACTAATTTGCTTGGTGACTTGAAATTAGATTGGGCTAAGGTCAAGGTTTTATCTACTTGGATCCACTGGTGATAAGAAATGTCAGTACGGTAACTGTGTTAACCCTTAGTGGTGTCTTGCCATGCGGGGTGTCCTAGGGGGTCTTACCCTTTTGCCAGCCAAGTAATTCAAGGGTTGATCTAACCTAGTTGTATTTTAGGGAGCCAAGATTAGGTCTAATTAGGGATTACACTTTAAGGGCTAGCTTGATTGCTTGTGCTGTGAGGGTAGGTATTCTTGCATCTATCTTCTCTCTCTCATCCATAAACATTCTTTTGGTGCATGTAAGGTAGAAGATCTTTACATCCTGATTTGCTACCACCTTTAGAGAGAAATAATAGGAGAAGACCTAATTGTCCAAGATCTAAATCTAAACCTTTTTCATTGGCTAGTCACCATGAGGAAGATGAGGTTGAAGAGGAGGAACAAAATTTGGATCCAATGGCTCTTTTACAGAGGCAAATTGACAGGCAGGGCTGGCATTATGACAGACAGATGTAGGTCATAGTACAGGCCATTACTCAAGTCCAAAATGGGAGAGCTGACCAACCTCTCAAAGACTTTTACAATCTTCTTAAGGCCTAACCTGAACCTTTTATTAGGGTACCTTAGGATGGGGATGATTTTGAACTCAAACTACAAATCATCAATCTGATTGCCCAATTCCATGGCCACAACTCCAATGACCCCTTCCACCACCTTGAAGAACTTTTACACATAGGAAGGACCTTTGGCTCTAGGAACATGAATGAGGATACCTTAATAATGAAAATGTTCCCATTTTCCTTAAAAGATAAAGCTGCTTAATGGTTGAGGACTATTGGTAGATCAATCCTAACTTGGGAAGATTTAAGCACTTTTCCAAAGGAATTCTTTCCCATAGGAAAAAAAAAATGCCCTTAGATGTGCCATTACAACCTTTAAGCAGAACCATGGGGAGCAATTGCATGAGTTTTGGGAGAGATTTAATGACTTAGCTAGGAAATGCCCTCATCATGGGATTCCTAAGTAGCACTTGGCCCATATTTCTGTTATGGGTTAAGTGAAAATTTAAAGAATTTTGTTGATGCAGCATGTGGGGGTAATTTCCTAAGTAAAGATGATGAGGGAGCCTTTTAATTATTTGAGAATATGAGTGAAATTTCCCTCAATAATGCCTCAATGTCCGACTTCAATAGATCAAATCAACCAAGGAGCGGAGTCTATGAAGTTAAGGATAATTCAAATTCACTTAATTTAAAATTGATTGCACAACGATTGGATAAGGTGGAACTCATTGGGAAAAATGTAGAGTTTGGATAAGAAATTGGGTAACTTTCTAAAGGGTGGGAGTTTCCTAGGTACACATTCCAAAGTAAACCCTATGCCTACCCAAGGAATTTCTATTTTAACTGATGGGAACACCATCATAGGTCTTAACTGGCCACTTTTAGTCAGATTTGATGGATAAATGCTCCCACATAATCATTTGAGGGTGATAATTCCATAATATTCTGATTTGAGAAGAAATAGGAAATCTGGGTTAATTCTACAATTTTAATAGCCCATCTCAAACATCGATTAACCACAGGGTCACTCAGGGGTTAAATGAAGGTTAAATAAGCTTAAAAGTCCAAAAAGTGGGTCAGCATTGTCAGAAATAAGGTTTTGCGCATTTTGAGAACCACAACACACAAAAACCCCAATTTCAAAATTTCTTAAATTAAAGAGGTTCTGGTCAGGATAAAATCCATCTAAGCCTCCTAAAATTTATAGAAAAATATTTTGAGAGGTTTGGTACCTTTGGTTTGACTATCTGAACCTATTTTGACCTTGAATATAGTCTCAGACGGAATTTTACCCTAATTTGGATTTTTGTACAAATTATCTAGTCAAACTTAGTCAAAACTAAAATCCAACTTCACCATTAGATTCCTTGGGTCCAAATTAGGTTTGTATCAAAATTTGGACCCAATCAAAGTCCATCTTGACCTAGTTTGTACTTTGGTTCGTTAAGTCTTTATTTCTTTCAACCAAGCCCCCAACTTTCAAATTATTTGCATTTACCCCCCTAACTAATTCATCATATTCTTCAAAAAGGTCTCTGCCTCCATTGCTAGTGTGAACCCAAAGTAGCCAACCTTCAATTGGAGATTTCTCTCTGATTACTCAACCGAATTGCTCCAAATTTGGAGGGAATGATCTTGAGGACCTTCTTAATCGTTTGCGCTGCCTTTCAAACCATAAATCTAGCCCCTCAGATCAGACAAACGCAAGATAATTTGGGGATCTTCTCCCCTGAAATCTTGAGCTTCCCATACTTCTTCCCAAGCTTGGAGCTTTGTTTGAGGCCTTTAGAAAGACCCCCTTTGCAAGGCTGTGCTCTTTAGCAAGTTTTGAGGCCAAAATCTCCTCTTCTCCCTCTTCCTCCAGCTTGCTCTGGTGACCCTTCTTCTCCAGCTTCCTCACCCTCTGCCACATGCCATAGGCAGCGGGAAACACTTCCTCCTCGTTGTCCGCTCCTCACCATACTTGCTAGGAGCCTCCTTCCCCTTCAGACGTCACCGTTCCCCTCTCCGGAGTTATTTTCGTCTCTGACGTCAGCCAATCATAACTAGCGCCATCCCCGCCCTCTCCTCATCTGTAGTCATTTGTTGTCGACTCCTCTCCTTCCCCTAATTCTTCCTACATCCTTAGAACTTAGGTTCGCACATCACACTACCTGTACCACCTCCGCCTTCCTTAGCGTCGGTGTTCCTTCGGAGAGCTCGCACACCCGTCTACTGCACCAATCACCTCACCACAACTTCCAGAAGCACCACCACATGCTTGCAACCAAAAGCCCTCACATCACTGGGGCTATTGGCCACCAGAACACCCCATCGAACTCCACCTTCACACACCTTCTTCGATTCGCCATGCACATACACACCTCTTCACCTCATGCAACCACCACCAACACGTTCTCCACACTCAGGCAATCCTCCTGAGCATTTCTGACTTAGCCGACAGGCTGTATTCATCTTGTCAGGTCTACACCAAAGCATCGTCGCTGCCGCCTCCTTCTCGGGCTCCATTTGTAGCTATTCGACCGAGTTCCTCCTCATTACTACCTCCAGGTGCTACAGACCAGTTCCAAAATCACCTCTAGGCTCTCAAGTGTAGTTGTAGGTGCCCTCTTCGACCTCAATTAGAGAGATCTTCATCTGCAGCTGCTGCGTGAAGAGAAGGCAGTGGGATAGTCCCACATCGTGGATTTTGAAAGAGGCAACAACACATAAGTGGATTTTGTGATAGAGGTTGTTTGCCTCAGCACATAGGGTGAGGTCCCACTCACTGGACGTGCGCTCACTCCTCGCCCAAGATCACACCCTCGAGTCTGGACCTCTGATCGTTTACCGGATTACCTAATACTGTTCACCTAGGTTTAAGCTGAGAGGATGGGAAGAGAATTGGAGAGAGAGAGGGGGGAGGGTTTTACTCTTCTTGGGATTCGTGCCTATTGATAAGTGAATTCGGAGTTTTAAAATAACTTCGTTGTAGCATAACCGAAATCGCTCTTCAACAAATAAAATTATAACTCAAATATCTAAATGAAGTCCGAGGTCAAACACAGGAAGCAAATATGGAATTCACAAGTTAATCTTCAATTAAAATATAAATGAGTACAATGAATGAAGCACAATTAAGATATTTAATGAATAATAACTACTCAAAACTAATTTTCAATGTGAAACATGAGTATATCAAGAGTTAACTATGACAAAAAGACACCTAGAACAAAATAATAGTGATTTAGATCACCAATTATTAGTCTAAGCACATATATATCAACTACTCAACCATGTCAAATAAATGAACAGTGATCAGACGTTTAGATACCAAGTCAGACAACTTAAATGTCGCCTACTACAATGCTTTTTCCTCTAATCTTCAGACTTTCTTTTTTTCTCTCTTCTTCTTCTTTAGCCTCTTTTTAGCTTCTTCTCGTAATGCCTTTCCTTTTCTTCTTCACGTCTCTTCTTCTTCTTCTATCTTTCTTCCTTAGCCTTTCCTCTTCTCTTCTGCCTTTAGCTCCTTCTAATGCCTCTTCTTCTTTCAAGCTCTCACAGCTAAGTGTTGAGCAGGGGAAACCAACTCAGAGCAAAACCCACCCCTCCTTCTCTCTCTCTCTCTCTCTCTCTTTCCTTCTCTTCTCTTTCTCAAATAGCCGGGCTAATCGGATATTTGGGTCGCGTAACCGGGTCCAAGGCTACGGGTGTGAGGTTACAGCTGAGGAGTGAGTAGGAGGGTCGGGTCGAGTGCGTGGGTGTGTGATTAGCCCATATTTGTGGGCTATTTAGGTAGTTAAGTGCCTAGACATTAAGTTAATTTTAACATTTAGATAACATACATTAGGATGTAAATAAATTAATTCATATTTTTAGCTTAATGGCATAATTCATGTGTGGCATTCATATATAAATGCATTTAGAATTAACTTAGAATTGCATGCATTTGATTAGTAACCAATTAAGTACATTACATGCATTGTTTTAATTAACATAGAAGTTAAGGATTTGTGCGTAAATAATCCTAATATTTTATTATTTTATTATTCTTATTTCTCTTCCACAAGAACGGCTCCGCTTCCTCCTCCGGCGGCCATTCACTCTAGCCACAACTGCGAGCATTCATCCTCTGTGAAAAGTGGATCTAGATCCTTCAATGCTCACACTCCATTTCATATCTGTGTAGCCACAGCTACAAAGGAGGAAGAACTATTGCCATGCTCGGGAGGCCTTCATCCCCTTTCCTCACTGTGCAGAGAACTTAGTTTCTCATTCACTCCACTACCACCGGCCTCAACCGTGGCGGAGCTTCGCCACCGTGGGCGTGCAGGGTAACAGCCCGCATCGCCATCATAAAGCTCTGCATTACAATCTCACTGTGCAACCGCCAGATCCCTTACCCCTGTCCATGGTCACCACCACCAACAACATCTCCATCTTCCTCTTCTTCTTTCTTCTTCTTCCTCTGTTTCTCTTCACCTCAAAAGAACCCATCACTGCCACTCCATTACCATCAGCCCTCTTCCCTCAACTCAGACCACCACCAACACCACCTACCTCATCAACCCCTCACACATCCAATCACAGCCACCCACCCTTTCTCCTTCATCTTCTTCTCCACGCGCCTTCCCTACCACCAACAAAAGGGACCCAAAGTTGCAGCCGACCCTTCTCCTCAAGTGCACACGCCTCCTCTCAGCCCGCGTGACCAACACATGCCCCCTCTCCCACGCGCGGCCAGTAATGCCTCTCCACACAGCAGTAGCAGCAACCACCTCCAGTGCTCGCGGGTCCCCCTATGCCCCCTAGCCTCTCCATGTGTGCCTTTCCTTCGACTTCAACAGCAACAGCCACCATCGCTGCTTACCTTCATTGCTCTAACCGACGTCTCCGGCCATTGTTGGCCACGAGACCACGACCATTGGAAGCGGCTCAGCTTACTCAACCTCCGGCTGCAGCCTTACCGTCGGCCTTCGCCTCTCCTCCACGCGTAAGCAAGGGGAAGGATCTCCCCTATTTCGCTACAGTAATGGCCACATTAGATATTACATTTCATGCCATTGTTGATTTTTATTAACAATTTATTGTAGTGCACATTATGGCAAAGCCCCTTCCCTTTTGCATTATTATTATTTCAGCATATCATGTCATTGATTAGCCTACTCTAAAGGAGATTTCAATTTGATTTTTGGGGGAAATTAATAGTGAACATTTGATTTCAATAGCAATGAGTTTTTAATAGGCCACTGCCTCCCTTTGGATACGACTTGCTCCTTTATGAGTGGTTTATTTAATTAGTTTTGATTTGCATTATTCGCCACTCGATTTCTAGACTACAACGATCTTGATTTATATTTTCGAAAACTAAAACAACGTAGTAAAAAATGGCACCGTTGCTAGGAAGGCAACGAGCCTAATAAACTCACAATTATTCATTTGTTGATGTTGATTTAAATTGAGGCATATTTAACTTGTTTTATCTGATTTGGTGCGAGGTATGCATATTACATACTAGTTGTCACATCGGCCTCAGCAACGTCGTGGTGGACCTTGTTTCCACTTCTTGGAGGAGAGACTGAGCTTTGCATCTTGGAGGACCTTGATGCCACCAACCCGAAGAGAAGAATTTTGAGAAAAAAAAATCATCTTTATTCTCTACTTTTGCATTTAGATAAACTTAGACTTTAGGATTTCTTGCATTAATTATTTGGGACCCTTATTCTGGGGTACATTTTAGGGGTTTGTTCCCCGGCTTCTTTTAGGCCTGTGTTGGGTAATTTTTTGGGAGCTTGTTCCCTTTTCTTTAGATCTAGGTTTTCTTTTGTGGGTTGTTTATCCTTTATTTGTTTGTGCAAAAGTAGTTAAAAAAAAATAAAAACACGAGTTGCCTACCTTAGGATGACCATTTAGGTATTGATGATAACATCATCATCAACTATATCTAGCTTTAATTAGTATTATCAAGGAATAAATGTTCCTACATAATCGCAAGAGGGCTGTAATTCATTGCAAATCCTTTCTGAGAGAAATATAAGAAACCAGGGTTAAAACTCTAATTTTACCATCATATCATGAATGTAGAATAACCACAGGTTTTCTCAAGGGTTAATTAAGGGTCAAATGGTCTTAAGAGTCTAACAAGTGGGTTAGTACAGACAAAAAAGGGTTTTCGCGCATTTCAGGAATTAAATGACTTCCGAAATCCTAAAAATAGACCCGCTTAATCTACTGAGGTTTTGGTTAGGATAAAATTCACCTAAACCCTCTAAAATTCATAGAAAAGTATTCTCTAAGGTTTGATACCTTCAATTTGACCATCAGGACCTGTCTTGACCCAAAACAGAGCCACAGACAGACTTTTGCCCTAATTTGGATTTTTACATAAGTTACCTAGTCAAACAAGGTCAAAACTAAAATCTAACTTCACCATTAGATTCCTTGGGTCCAAATTAGGTTTGTACCAAAATTTGGGCCTAATCTGAGATCATCTTGATCTAGTTTGCAATTTGGTCCTATCTAATTCTTTTATCTCACACTCATGCCCCTAACTTTTGAATTTATTGCAAATAACCCCTTAGATTTGTCATATTCTTCACAAATAGGTCCCTACCACCATTAAATCCTAATCCTACAGCTCCAACAACCTTAATTTGGCAAGATCACCGTGATTTCTTTACGAATCCCTCTCAAAATTTAAAGGGAAACTCGTCAAGTAATTACCTTCCAAATGAGCCCATCTAGGGATCCTAAATCTCTCTAGAATCCTCATGTGAATGATTTGATTGAATAGGTATCCTACATCAGCGAGGAGCTCAGAGTTTCCAAGCTTGTTTTCAAGCTTGGAACTCCATCTAGAGCCCTATAAAAGGACCTTCGTGGCCTTGCGCATCTTCTCAGCTAGTTTTGAGGCCAAAAATCTCTTCCTAACCCTACCTCTGGCCTCCTTCGACCTACCTCTGGCGAGCCACCTCCTCCATCATCCTACGGCCTCCCAACAACCAAATTGGGAGTGCTACGTTCTGCCCCTCTAATTGGGCGTGTTTCACGTGTTAGAAATCAGGGTTACAAGTAACTCATCGTCATAGTTGTAAAACACATCGATCAGATAAAATTTATACCGAAACTCCAAGGGAGTCCTGAGTTGAACACAGGGAGGCGGCGTTTACTTTACATGAAAACCACACTTCGATTCGTTTCTTTTTGGTATTTTAGGATTTTGTTATATTTTTGTAGTTTGTAGGAAGAAACAGGAAAATGTATCACAAGATAGAGATGTGGAATAAAAATGGTATATATATCAATCCAATGTCTATTACAATCCACTATGAAAGCATAAAAAGAGAAGGGGGTGAGATGAAATCCATGGCGCTTGGCAGAAGCTCGAACGAAGGAGGTGAGGAGCAGGACGACAGAGGTGAGGTGCAGGAGGATGTCGGGTTGAGGAAAGCTTCGACGTGGCTCCGGAAAGGAGGTGAGAAGACGGAGGTGATCTGCTACTGGAATGGAGGTGGGAGGACAGCTCCAAGGTGACCTATGAGGGGTTGTTGGGCATTCCAAGATGGCTAATTGATCGATCTCCGGGGCAACTGGGTGTATACTTCACCCTGACCCATAGATTTTTGAGATGCATAGTTGCTGGGTTGAGATTGGGTCTTTTGCCCTTGATTTTTCCCGGAGAAGTTAGAGTGGTTCCTCCATCCTGAGTTAAAAGTGTTGGAATATGGGTTGGACCTTGATGAGAACCTCATCATGAGCCATAACTAGCTCATTTTGACCCAATACAAAGGATAAAAGCTCCTACATATCTCAAGGAAAGGCTTAACTCAGAGAATTCTTAGTTTGAGAAGAAAACAAGTCATAAGGGGTAAAAGTGCAATTTTACCAGTATAATCTGCATACAGGGTAATTCAGGGCCCAAACATAGGTCAAAGCAGCTTAATAAGAATAAAAGTGGGATGAGATGATCTAGCAAGGGCTACAGCACTTCCAAGAAACCAAATGATAATCTGTAACCCTAAAACAACCCACTTCAATTCACAAGGTTCGAGGCAAAGTAAAAATAGAATAAACCCTCTAAAATTCATAGAAAAATAATCTCTAGGGTTTAGAACCTTCAATTTGGCCTTTAGAACCCATTTTGACCTACATTGAGAACCATGCCCAATTAATAACTTAATTTGGGTTTTTACGCAAATTGACCGGTCAAACAAGGTTTAATATGAAAATGAAATTCACCATCAGATTCCTTAGGTCCTAATTAGTCATGTATAAAAACTTGAGCCTAAGAAGAAACCTCCTTGACCGACTTTACACTTTGGTCCTCATATATTTACTCTTTGGCCCTCAACTTTTGAACCCTTGCATTTTGGCCCCTAACTCTCCTTCGTTCTTTGCAATCAGGACCCTCCTGCAAAACCTGCCAGCACCATGCTCCGGCGACCTTGCGCGGAGCATGGCGCCGCGCAGGGTGAGGTGGGGGACCTGGCAAGTAAACCGGGGGTGCCCTGCGTCGTCAGCCGTCGCAGGGGCACCCCCTGGTCATTGTACCCCACCATACCGGCCGTGCGAACGCACGGACGGTATGGGTTCGTGTTTCCGACCATTCTCCGGCGAGGGAGACACGTCGTCTCCCTCCGCCTTCCTCCTTGTTTCATCCCTATAAATACCCCCCGCTGCTCCACCGACCAGGGCAGCCTGGATCTGACGGAGAAAACCCCCAACTTTCCTCTCTTCTCACTCCGGCAGACGCCCACCAGCTCCGGCGGTTCTTCCTCCTCCTCCTCTTCGCTCTGCCGCAATACCAGCAGCAGAGACTTCTTCCCCTGCTCTTCCCGCGTCGCGCAATACCGGCGCGCGCTGTTTCTGCCCCGTCGTCACCGCCGTCCTTCCCCCACTGGGCATCATCTTCTCCGGCGACAGTCGATACGACTGTCGCCCTGTTCCTCCCCTTTCGTCCCTGCAAGTAAGCTAGAGCTACTCCCCTTCTTCTCCTCTTTCTTTCCCCGCTTTCAATTTAGTCAATTAAGCCCTCGACCGACCCTGACCACCTTCACCCCCTTCGTCTCCGACCACCCTCCGGCGAGCCGCTCCCATCACCTCAGCGACCCACACGGCTCGCCAACCACCGCAGGACCTCCGCCTCCTCACCCTGATCAATCTCCGCCCTACCACTTCCCCCACATCACCCTCTGCAACTCCACCGAACAGACCCATCCTCCGACCCACAGTCCGACCTAGGGCAGCCCTCGCACGTCGCCCCGCGCCTCGCCACCACCCACACGAGCTTCGCCGCACCCTGGCGAAGCTCCTGGCACTCTCTGATTAGGCCGAGAGGCCGTTTTCTTGTGGACAGGCCACCCGACCTCCGCCGCCATTGACGCGCAGGAGGACCTGCTTCCACCTGCAGCTACAGGCGCGCCACGCTCAGCGCCAAGCCCAGATTCACTCCCAGGCCTTGCGAGGAGTTTTGGCAAAACACCAGGTTCGCAGCCGAGGAAGAAAACTCCGCGTGACGCTGCCATCTCCTGCTGAATTCCCCGCTGCGGGCGCGCAATTGAGGTGGGCCGTTTAGTCCCACCTCGGAAACGCTTGAAGAGCCGCAGCGACATAAGATGCAAAAGTGCAGTAGCCTTACTGCCTCAGTACACGGGGTGAGGTCCCCTTCACCCGCCCGGTTACCCGGTCTCGTCCGCGCTCACGCCCCGCGGACCTGACCCGAACCGACCCGACCCGACTCGACTGACCTGCACTCCTCGCCCACCACGCACGCCGGTGGGCCTGGACCCGGGCCTGATCCGAACCCGGTTACCCGGTAGCTCTGGGAGAGCTTTCCCAAGAGTGGTTTCAGAGAGAAAGAGAGACGCGGGGGGGGAGGGTAGAGTAGGTTTTGCTTCTGACGAGAAACTCTGAAGTGTGCAGGCGAAGAAGAAGACCCGCGGAAGGAGAAGTGCAGGCGAAGAAGAAGGAGCTGCACTGTAGCAAATGCATGGTTAAGTCGTCGAAGCATCGGGTCAGACGACGGAAGGTCAGCAGCCAGAGCAGGAAAGAAGGCAGGCTGAAGAAAGAAAGAAAAGAAGAGTAACGGCCAAGGCTGAAGAAAGAAAGAAAAGAAGAGCAACGGCCAAAGCAGAAGAAGAAGAAAGGAAGACTTAGTAGCTGAAGGTAGAAGCTCTGCAGCCATAAAGAAGAAAAGGGAAAAGAGAAAGGGTCACCACAATTGCAGAAAAAGAAGAAGAGAGGCCAAGACAGAAACCAAGGAAGAAGAAGAAAGAGATCTGAAGAGGAGCATCACCTCTGCAGAACGAAGAAGAAGAACAAGGAGCTCTGAAGAAAGAAGAACATCACCAAAGCAGGAACAGCAGGAAGAAGAAGAAGAGCATCACCATTGCAGAAGAAGAACATCACCTCTGCAGAACAGAGAGAAAGAAGGAGATCTAAAGAAAGAGAGAAAGAAGAGCATCCCCTCTGCAGAACAAAGAGAAAACCACAAATTCTTTCCCTCTCTCTTTCTTTTTGTAAAAGAAACATGTATATCTCTAGAATACGACTTGCTCCCTGAGTTCGACCTCGGGAACTCTTTCATTTTCCGAGTAAAAAATTTATATTTGAAATGTTGGTAATAACCGGCTTTACTACAACGTTATAACAAAACCAAAACCCTCAAACCCGGTTGCCGCGACGTTTCATTTTGGCGCCGTTGCCGGGGAGCAACGGCTATTCTAGAGGTAAACATTCCTGTTTCTTTTAAGTTCTGATAATCTCCTCTCTTTTGTGCAGCTACAGGAACTCAAGAAGACAAGCAACCACACGACAACCACTCCGAAGACAGGTAAATTTTTCCTCTCACTATTAACCCGTAAACTCTAAAGAGGAAGAAAAGAAAAGAACAAGCAATATAGGGCTAACCTGCCTTCCATACTTAGTAACCATAAAGAGTTGCATGTTTTCAACTCATCACTCCTGCACACTATTAAGGGTATTTAAGGGCTAACACTTTCTTGCTTGAGCCCTAATTGCCCAACAAAGAGTTAAATGGACCAAGTAGAGCCAACATAAGGTCAAACATTAGGATTTCAGTAGAGACACACCCCTTAATCAAGAATTGAGGAGATCCAAAAGAGGTGTGCCCAAGCCATTGATTGAAAATAATTAACAAGAAAAATCCTAAATAATTGGCTCTCTCTAAACACTTGAACCCTAAAAGACAGGACCTAAAAGCTCTTAAAGAAAACAATGGGTAAAGTTGACCCCTTGGGTCAACCAACCTTAAATTAGGTCACTCTTTGCACTTAAAAAGACTAAAGTTCAAGTGAAACCTTAAGCACCCTGATCTTAAAATTGGTAGACTTAAGAGGTCAAGATCCCCATTCTGGTCTACCTGGAACCGCAGTGACAAGAGAGGTCGGGTGGGGGAAACCCTGTAACCCGTGGGGATGCTCTACCGTGTAGGGGTCTTCGCGGGACTCTCCCTCTCTGGCTGCCCAGGTAATTCTCAGGTGGACGATCTTTCTGATCAAGGGGTCCATCTGCCCCGCACCTCTATAGTCACCCAACACATTTTTGGGTGTCTTGATTGGGTCCAGCACCTTTTAATCTCATCACATCCTTCAGTATATGCTTGGAAGGAGGTCCTTGAATCCTCCCTTAGGAATTCACTTGCCCTGAGGTTAGGCCTCAGTTCCCTTGTTTATGCAGCACCACCACATTAATCTTTCCTCTGATACTCCCTTCTTCCATCTTGGCACAACACGAGTCTACATCGAAGCCTTTGATTCCACATCTTGATTCCACCACCTAATCCAAATATGCAGCCAAACCACCTAAGACTACCATTCAAGAAACCTGAATATCGGAGATCTATGAAAGATAAAATTCTATGAAAAAGAAGAAAAAAAAACCTCAACACCAATAGGAGATATTCAGGTTGATGTCCCAACAACCACAGCCTTCATCATAAACTGTGCCCAAATTCTATTGACTGAAATTTCAAAAGGATCAACCCGAGATATGCTCATGACAGGATACATTGAGATGGAAAAATTACACCAATCTGAATACCTTCAATGCTTGACAAATCCTGTACTTTGGGAACAACACCAAGATGCCCTTATGAAACAGGTAGAAATGATGAAATCAGTAGAACAAATTATCAACCAGAAATACCCGTATATACCAGAAACAGAGGATGAACCATCTTGGAACAGTATTAAGGAACAATTCAGTTTCCCAGATCTCGGGATTGAGGCACAAAGTGGTTGTAAAATCCCAACCCAGATAGAAGACAATGTTGAATTAGGTTGGGATATTGCAGGAGAACACAATGCTGAGCCAACCCTAGGCCATGAATCACCAAGCTTAAAACTCCAAGACTCCTGCAATAACAAGATTAGAATTGAACCTCTGGAGGGTATAAATTCCACCCCTTGTTTTGATAAGGTGACCCTCGAAGGTTATTCAGACTTAGGTTCTAATAATTCTACCCACATCCTAAGCCTAGAGCCTAGATCTGAAACTTATTGGGAAGATTATGAGGCCCTTTATGAGAAAGATCAAATTTTTACAGAATATGATTCCGGGCCTCTATTTAATGAATATCCCTCTCCAACATCCTCAGGAAATCTGATCGATTTTTCAGAAAACATGCCAATTTATGATACAGAAACTGAGGAGTTGGATGAGCAAGGTTTTAATGGGGTCTATCCTACCAGCTTCGAGCTTGAACAGAACACCTTTTTGAGCCCAGAATTGACATATAGGCTAGAACCCAGTCAGGCTGCTGATTCCACATTTGATGATTTTTGCTGTGGTGGAATTCATGATCATGAATCTCATTTTCGCCAACTCTCCGACAATTTCAAATCTGACTATAATTGCGGAGAGATTCCCCTTCCTGAACACGCCAGGCCTATCTACGACCTCAGTTCTCATGACTCTAACTCCGACTCTGAGGTCCTGATTCCCGAGATCACCGATAACACAGAATCATTCCTTTTCGATCCTCAGAAACCAAAAACAGAAAATGCCAAGAGTGATTGCAACCAAGAATCCAAATTTTTTCTCGAATCCGATTCCTCTCATCCTACAAACACTCTTCCGGCATTTGATAGTTACCCAGAGGACTCTCTATAGAAAACCACCTATCATCTGTTTCTAGAAGAGCCCTCGTACACAATGGCCACCTCGTCCGCACACACAGAACGGATCAAAACCTCTCCCAAACCCCGACCCGCAACCGGACTCAATTTCTATTCAGATTCACCTCTCACCGAGCCGATTGCATTTCCACATCGGGTTTCGAACATTGATCAGACTACATACCATGCTCTATCATTCTCTGATCACCCCTGTAGGGTTTCCATGTCATTCATTGATTATTCTACGGGTCCCTACTCTGACCAGGCTGATTCGACTCAGCCAAACCCTGCGTTTACACTTCCACATCCATCTGAGCTTCATAGTTTATGGTGGGCTCCACACCTTTTTATCCACATCTATCAACCCGCCAGATTGATTGGGTTTGGGCTGCATCATCAGCCTGTTGATCTGAACAAGCACCTGGTTGGACCAACCAGGCTCTTAATCAAGGTGCTTGTCTTACAAAATTCCGCTGATTTGACAATCCCCTCTCCATCGCATTTCCCGCTTGGCTGAAGGCATCAAATTTAGCGCTCAACGGGAGGCAGCCCGTCATTCTCTTTGAAAACCTGAAACTTGTTCTGACAGCTTTTGCACTTGAAGTTCACACTTTGGGACAGCCGACTCCACCTCAGGTGCTTGCATCTGAGATTAGAAATCGTCCGCAACAGTCACCCCGACCCATTCACTCATCAAAACAGCTATCCTAATGTATGAACTTAGTTGAATAAAAACCCCTAGGTTACAATGAGGACATTGCAAATCTTAGGCATGGGGGGGTATGTAAGTACAAAAACTTGTAAGAAAAGGTTTCAAACAAAAAAATTCACATATGCCAAAAATACCATAAAAATTAAAAAATTTTTTCGAAAAAGAATAAGAGGAAAAGAGGAGAAGGAAAATTTTGTGAAGGAGAAAAGAAACAAAATGAAAAAGGAGCACAAAATTATAAGAAAAGGTGATAGTCATTAGTAAGGAACTAAGGAATTAACCTAAAGTTCTAGACCTCATTCAAAAAAATAACTGAAAAGTGCATAATAAGATTAGTAAGAACGCAAACCTTAGGCATTCTTGAATAGACTCTTAGTACCCATTAAGATCTGGACACTCCTCAAGAGGTTGAGGAAAATGAAAAGCTGAAGTATTAGGTCTAAGGCTTAGGGAGTATCCGGCCTCGTTAACTAATTTTTGGTTTACGGGACTCAGTAACCTAAGCACCCTAATCTCACACACAGCCTGGTTCAGTAAGCGTAAAAATCAGAATCACGCAGAAGCATCGCAAAAATCTGAAAAGAATACCTAGAATAGGAGCGGCCGATCAACACAAGTTGATTTGAACGAGTTCCCAGCGCAGAGAGGCGGGAAATCCCCTCGAAGATGCGTAACAAAATATCATCTCCTCGGTGCTTGTCTCTTAGGATATTTACATATCCTACGGGGGGCATGTAAGCACTCTGCTGGTTCAGATTCCATGGATGGCATTATCTCGAAGTGTCAATTGCCAGGGTCTGGATTCGGCCACGGAATACCATGGATGGGATTATCTCGAAATCTCAATAGCCAGGGTTCCGGGGGTTGCCATGGGCGGTGCTATCTCGAAGCATCGATCGCCAGGAACCCTTGAGGATTGATGATGGGAGCAAGGAATCTGATACAGACCGTGTTGAAAAGCCAATCCTAGGCTAGAACTAAAAAGAAAAAGAGAGAGAAAACTCTCCAAACAGAAAAACTTTCTATCTCTCTCTTACAAAACGCACTGCGAACTGAGCCAGGGCTAAAATCATTTCAAGCACGGGTGCTTTAACCACGAAGTCCAATAAACCTTAGGTTAGTTCTTGTGGGCCTTAAAAACCTTTGCTAAAAGACTGAGGCTAAGGCTAGACAGATTTGGATCTTGATTGGTACTAGAGTACCTTTTAGGCCTATGGTCAGCATTCTAACCTAATCTATGCTCAAATAAAAAAGGGCACTTATCTAAAACCATTAGAAACTTCATGGTCTAGAACAAGGGTTGAAACCTTAAGTTTTTGCTAAGGGACTAGCAAAAGCTAGGCATGGGGGTATGATGAGAACCTCATCATGAGCCATAACTAGCTCATTTTGACCCAATACAAAGGATAAAAGCTCCTACATATCTCAAGGAAAGGCTTAACTCAGAGAATTCTGAGTTTGAGAAGAAAACAAGTCATAAGGGGTAAAAGTGCAATTTTACCAGTATAATCTGCATACAGGGTAATTCAGGGCCCAAACATAGGTCAAAGCAGCTTAATAAGAATAAAAGTGGGATGAGATGATCTAGCAAGGGCTACAGCACTTCCAAGAAACCAAATGATAATCTGTAACCCTAAAACAACCCACTTCAATTCACAAGGTTCGAGGAAAAGTAAAAATAGAATAAACCCTCTAAAATTCATAGAAAAATAATCTCTAGGGTTTAGAACCTTCAATTTGGCCTTTAGAACCCATTTTGACCTACATTGAGAACCATGCCCAATTAATAACTTAATTTGGGTTTTTACGCAAATTGACCGGTCAAACAAGGTTTAATATGAAAATGAAATTCACCATCAGATTCCTTAGGTCCTAATTAGTCATGTATAAAAACTTGAGCCTAAGAAGAAACCTCCTTGACCGACTTTACACTTTGGTCCTCATATATTTACTCTTTGGCCCTCAACTTTTGAACCCTCGCATTTTGGCCCCTAACTCTCCTTCGTTCTTTGCAATCAGGTCCCTCCTGCAAAACCTGCCAGCACCATGCTCCGGCGACCTTGCGCGGAGCATGGCGCCGCGCAGGGTGAGGTGGGGGACCTGGCAAGTAAACCGGGGGTGCCCTGCGTCGTCAGCCATCGCAGGGGCACCCCCCTGGTCATTGTAGCCCACCATACCGGCCGTGCGAACGCACGGACGGTATGGGTTCGTGTTTCCGACCATTCTCCGGCGAGGGAGACACGTCGTCTCCCTCCGCCTTCCTCCCTGTTTCATCCCTATAAATACCCCCCGCTGCTCCACCGACCAGGGCAGCCTGGATCTGACGGAGAAAACCCCCAACTTTCCTCTCTTCTCACTCCGGCAGACGCCCACCAGCTCCGGCGGTTCTTCCTCCTCCTCCTCTTCGCTCTGCCGCAATACCAGCAGCAGAGACTTCTTCCCCTGCTCTTCCCGCGTCGCGCAATACCGGCGCGCGCTGCCTCTGCTCCGTCGTCACCGCCGTCCTTCCCCCACTGGGCATCATCTTCTCCGGCGACAGTCGATACGACTGTCGCCCTGTTCCTCCCCTTTCGTCCCTGCAAGTAAGGTAGAGCTACTCCCCTTCTTCTCCTCTTTCTTTCCCCGCTTTCAATTTAGTCAATTAAGCCCTCGACCGACCCTGACCACCTTCACCCCCTTCGTCTCCGACCACCCTCCGGCGAGCCGCTCCCATCACCTCAGCGACCCACACGGCTCGCCAACCACCGCAGGACCTCCGCCTCCTCACCCTGATCAATCTCCGCCCTACCACTTCCCCCACATCACCCTATGCAACTCCACCGAACAGACCCATCCTCCGACCCACAGTCCGACCTAGGGCAGCCCTCGCACGCCGCCCCGCGCCTCGCCACCACCCACACGAGCTTCGCCGCACCCTGGCGAAGCTCCTGGCACTCTCTGATTAGGCCGAGAGGCCGTTTTCTTGTGGACAGGCCACCCGACCTCCGCCGCCATTGACGCGCAGGAGGACCTGCTTCCACCTGCAGCTACAGGCGCGCCACGCTCAGCGCCAAGCCCAGATTCACTCCCAGGCCTTGCGAGGAGTTTTGGCAAAACACCAGGTTCGCAGCCGAGGAAGAAAACTCCGCGTGACGCTGCCATCTCCTGCTGAATTCCCCGCTGCGGGCGCGCAATTGAGGTGGGCCGTTTAGTCCCACCTCGAAAACGCTTGAAGAGCCGCAGCGACATAAGATGCAAAAGTGCAGTAGCCTTACTGCCTCAGTACACGGGGTGAGGTCCCCTTCACCCGCCCGGTTACCCGGTCTCGTCCGCGCTCACGCCCCGCGGACCTGACCCGAACCGACCCGACCCGACTCGACTGACCTGCACTCCTCGCCCACCACGCACGCCGATGGGCCTGGACCCGGGCCTGATCCGAACCCGGTTACCCGGTAGCTCTGGGAGAGCTTTCCCAAGAGTGGTTTCAGAGAGAAAGAGAGACGCGGGGGGGGAGGGTAGAGTAGGTTTTGCTTCTGACGAGAAACTCTGAAGTGTGCAGGCGAAGAAGAAGACCCGAGGAAGGAGAAGTGCAGGCGAAGAAGAAGGAGCTGCACTGTAGCAAATGCATGGTTAAGTCGTCGAAGCATCGGGTCAGACGACGGAAGGTCAGCAGCCAGAGCAGGAAAGAAGGCAGGCTGAAGAAAGAAAGAAAAGAAGAGCAACGGCCAAGGCTGAAGAAAGAAAGAAAAGAAGAGCAACGGCCAAAGCAGAAGAAGAAGAAAGGAAGACTTAGTAGCTGAAGGTAGAAGCTCTGCAGCCATAAAGAAGAAAAGGGAAAAGAGAAAGGGTCACCACAATTGCAGAAAAAGAAGAAGAGAGGCCAAGACAGAAACCAAGGAAGAAGAAGAAAGAGATCTGAAGAGGAGCATCACCTCTGCAGAACGAAGAAGAAGAACAAGGAGCTCTGAAGAAAGAAGAACATCACCAAAGCAGGAACAGCAGGAAGAAGAAGAAGAGCATCACCATTGCAGAAGAAGAACATCACCTCTGCAGAACAGAGAGAAAGAAGGAGATCTAAAGAAAGAGAGAAAGAAGAGCATCCCCTCTGCAGAACAAAGAGAAAACCACAAATTCTTTCCCTCTCTCTTTCTTTTTGTAAAAGAAACATGTATATCTCTAGAATACGACTTGCTCCCTGAGTTCGACCTCGGGAACTCTTTCATTTTCCGAGTAAAAAATTTATATTTGAAATGTTGGTAATAACCGGCTTTACTACAACGTTATAACAAAACCAAAACCCTCAAACCCGGTTGCCGCGACGTTTCAGACCTAACATTCTCCTGCATTGCATATGCATCCTCATAAAACAAGGATGAAGAGGAAGGATCAGAGAAATTGGGATTAATGGCCCCTATTTGGAACCCATATGGTTTCGAGAAATCCTGGCTCATAGGTTGAGCCGAATCGAGTTGGTTCACGAATTCCTGCCCCGTAGGAGCTTGTGAAGAATGGAATCCCGAATTTTGGGATTGAGTGGGTAAAGAAGTGTTTCCTGAATTCCTAGACATCCATTCTTCCATTTTCTTAGCAACCAAGTCCATTTTATCCAGTTTATTACAAATTAATTCCACATCAAATGAATGAGAATCCTGGATCTCATTAGCACTTGATTTAGGTTGTTGGGACCGGTTGAATGCATCCATGGAGGCATGATTAATTGAGTTCTTGCTCATTTCCTTAGACAGGTCGAATGCACTATCTGCATCCATGTTGAGGAAATTGCCTCCGCAGGAGGTGTCCACGTGATTAGGAGTTGCTCATACAACCCGTGATAGAAAATCTGCACGAGTTGCCATTTCGGCACCTCGTGGTGTGGAAACTTCCTCAAAAGTTCCTGGAATCATTCCAAGGGACCATGAAATGGTTCCCCCGGCCGCTGGACGAAAGTGGTAATCGCCCGTCACAAGGCATTAGTCCTTTCGATAGGGAAGAATTTCTTGAAGAAAGCTGACTTAAGAGCAGCCCAAGTTTCAATCGGCCTTCCTATAGTCCGATTCCAATGTGCGGCCTTATCCCTGAGAGAGTAAGGGAAAAGCCTCATGATCATTTGCTCTTCGTTCACATTCCTTGCTCTGGAGGTCTGAACCAAAGTGGTCAGAACCTCCAAGTGCTGGAATGGGTCCTCTGAGCCAAGCCAATGGAAATGCTTAATCAAACTTAAGACTTGGGGCTTGATTTCTACGTCTTCGGCGGGAGTCATGACGCCAGGACGTTCCCCATAGTTTGAAGGATTGTAAAAATCCTTCAAGGGTCGAGTGCCCTGACCATGCATACGTTGGAACCATTGCTGCATCTACTACAATTCTTCCAACTGCCTTTGAATCAACTCCTGCTGGCTCGGAGGTGGGGGAGGTAGTTGTTGATTAGCCATGGGACCTGCTTGGCTATAGCTCAATCTCTGCCTCCTAGATTAGTCTAAAGGTCCTTCCAATCTAGGGTTCAATGACCTCCTCCCAAGCATACACTGGAAGGAAGTCGGAAGGACGGGGAAAAGAGGGAACCCTACATCAGAAGAATATAAGCATGTCCTTAGATGGGGTAGCCTAAGGTCTACTGACTCTCAGAATCCATCCTAAGATTATGGACAATTTACTATACTTATGTCCAGGCAATCCAACCAGTTAGAAGGAGGGACTCAGGAGAGGGTTCTTCCTTTGGCTTACGCCTCTGGTTCTTAGTGTATCCCCCAGCCGCGGTCGTTTGACGCTACTTCCCTAGCTAGACATCCAATTGACTAGTATAAGTAGGTTAATCATGAATAATCTCAATCTGGATCCCGACGAGCGAATGAATCCTTAGGGCCAACGTTTAATTGATTTTAGTTAGGCTTGGGAAATTGGTGCTCTGGAATGTGATGGGCCCTTAATGGGTTGTGCCCTTAATGATTTGCTTGAGAACGTGTGAATGTGCACAACCAAGAGGTTTTCAAGGAAGATTATTAATGATGAGGTGAGTTTTAGGGTTTGGATCTTGCTTAATAGCTTTTAGGATTCAAATATTAGGTGTTTTCAACCAAGTTTTGTGAGGCAAACCAAGTTTGTTGCTGAAAGCACGTGTTCAAGTATTTTCTTTTAGAAATCAAGAAAAATATGGAGTTCCTGGCTTGACCTAATTATTGAATCCTATGGGGTAGGTAGAAAATGAACCTCTTTTAGTTTAGGTGGTGCAGCCCAAACAATTCAATCCATTGGCTCAAATGCACCATCGATTAAGGCACACAGAAAGGTGGTTAACCTAATATGATTTCTACTCTTTTATGTGTTGAAATTCATGTACCGGGTCCACAGGTCGGAAGCTCGGTTGAGTAAATGAAAATCAAGTCCGATTATGTGCCTCAAATGTGGGTGCATAGAGTGTGTATATTGATTTGTCCCATAGAAAGTATCCTTTTTTTTGTTTTTTTTTATATGTGGGGGTGAGGTGGGTGAAGGTGGCACATAAGACAAATAATGCTATCCTAGGGTTTATGCAAACACCTAAGTAGATTAGGTCTTGATTATGAGTGTGGCGAAATGAACTAGTGGGGGGGCATGTACGGGACACTTACACACTCTACCTGCACTTTACTCCGATCTGTCGCACCTGGATCTCCATGCTAGGGTACCTGCAAGATAGTAGATCAAAGACAAGTAGGGTTAGTGCTATGTTAATGCAGAGAAACGCAATAAACAATAAAGTAAATTCCGTTGCCTCCCCGGCAACGGCGCCAAAATGGTCGGGCGTGTTTCGTGTGTTAGAAATCGAGGTTACAAGTAACCCGTCGTCCTAGTTGCAAAACACGTTGATCAGATAAAATTTATACTAAAACTCTAAGGGAGTCTCGGGTCGAACACAGGGAGGCGACGTTTACTTTACATGAAAATTGCACTTCGATTCGTTTCATTTTGGCACTTTAGGGTTTTGTTATTTTTTTAATATTTTTTTAAGAAGAAATAAGCAAATGTATCACAAGATAGAGATGTGGAATGAAAATGGTATATATATCAGTCCAATGTCTATTACAATCTACTATGAAAGCATAACAAGAGAGGGGGGTGAGTGGAAATCTCCCCAATCGGCTGTTCGACGAGACGACGGCTCCTGGCGAAGGCTCGAACGAAGGAGGTGAGGAGCAGGACGACGAAGGTGAGGTGCAGGAGGACATCGGGTTGAGGAAAGCTTCGGTGTGGCTCTAGAATGGAGGTGAGAAGATGGAGGTGATCTGCTACCGGAATGGAGGTGGGAGATAGATCCAAGGTGACCTATTGAGGGGGTGGGATGTTGGAGGAGTACTTGGTGGGGCAGAGGTTCGCTACACTAATAGGCACCTTAGGAGCTTGTGAACAAGCTCTAATGGAGCGTTGGTAGGCTTGCTAGAGCTTGGGAGTAGGTGGGAGCAGAGTAGGTAGAGATGGCTTGGAAGGGAGGGGGTGTAGGTCCTTTTATAGTGGAGGAGAAGAGGCTAAAAATGGATAAAGGACTTTTAGCAACCTCCAGACCGTCGCTGGAAACGTTGCTGTAGATAGCTCACATCCGCTCACGCCCTTAGCTGGCTTTGCTGGCTTGCAATCAAGTAGCGACGGTTGTAAGCGTCGCTGTAGGTTAGCCCAGCTGTCACTAAAAGCTGGCCCTAACCGCGCTTGCGGCCGCTCTGCGCTGGCCCACCTATCACGTGCGCTGATCGTGCGGTGCCCTTCTGTGTGCGCGCTGCCATGCGCTGGAGTGCGCGTGCACGCGCGCGCTGCACTGCCGCTATGCATGCACTGCTGCTGCTATGCGCCTGGCCGAATTGCGAATTGGGGGGGCCTATTGGGATTGGAACCCACACCCCTCCCTTGCAAACTGGCACTCTAACCGTTGCGCTAGATCTTCCCTTGTGTCGCGAGGAGCAGCTTGGTGTAAATGCTTCCCAGCCGTTGGATCTTGATCCAACGGCTAGGATTCAAGGGCGCGGATGAAGAAGGAATTGGGATGTGCTGCTGGCCGGTGTTGGGCGGCCTGGATGGCGCCACGTGGCGTCATCTGGGCCGTCCATCTTCTTCTTCTTATAGAGGGTGCTATAGAGCTCAGATCTAGGTGATTCTCACGTCGATGGATTGCGATCGTTGCTCTGAATCCATCTATTCAGTCGGATTCTTCATGCGAAGCTCGTAAAGATGTCGTGTTGCCTCCTAGCCATGTAAAATGATGGAATTAATGTACATAATATACAACTACCCTAAATGCAATGCAATGGATGTTTATGCAATATTTATATCATGATATGCAATGCTATGCTTAGGAACTATTATAAATAAGCATTTTATGATGAATTTATATGTGGTTATCATATCCCCATGCTTACTTTTTGCTAGTCCCTAGCAAAAATGAACCTACATGCTATGTATAAAAGTAGAATCAGGGTTCGAGTATTTAGGCAAAATTCGTTGTTTGCTTTAGAAAATCTCAACCCTAAGACCTAATTGCAAAAACTCAATAGTGCCTGGATGCCTGCCAAAATGCAGACCGTCCAAGCCCTCGCCTTATTTGAGAAGAGAAGATAATTTTGTTTTTCTTGTTTTTCTTCTTTTCTAATTTTTTTTTGTACTTTTGGAGTTTGAGAGTTACGGGATAACTTTTTACGGCTACCCGACCCGCCCAAAACTCGAGGACTCTAAGTACTAAGCATCTTGTGAAAATGGTGAAAGACTGACTAAACGGCCGTTAAAACGGACTTCGGATTTCTACGACCCTAGGTGACCTTGCTTAAAGGTTTATCTTTACGATCGGTAGCTTTCTCCCTACTTTCTTTTATATGGGGTCAACACAAGGGCAAACCTATTGTATATCTCCCTGGTTTATTCTACTTCCCTGCTTCTTCCCTAAGTGTTTTGGAAATTATTGTGCATTTTTTTTTGTGAGCTGGGTTTTGGACAACCGGCCAATGAGTTGTTACCACCGGTAACTTGCCAGCCATACTCATGCGGTGAAGTGTGGTTTTATTTATTTTTTTATTTTCTCCTTTTTCTTTTTTATTTTCTTTCTTTTTTTTTTTAAGTAGGTGGCTTTCCTGATCTAAGATTTACCTAAAGGCAGTACAATGAAAACGGTCTTGTGGCTGGGCTTTAGACAACCGGCCGATGAGCTGTTACCACCGACAACTTGCCAGCCATACCACCCAAGTCGGTCCATTAGCTCCCCAATTTCTGTAAAAACCGCTGGAAAGTGAGTCAGTGCAAAAAAATGTGTGTAGATGCTTAGGCTTAAAGTCCCCCCAAATAAGAGGGTTAGTTGATAAGTCGCATACTTATCTTCCCAAATTATTTACTAAATTAAAATAAATTTTAATTGGCGAGGACTCGAGACTAAATCCACATTCGAGTGGACACCGGGCTAATTAAGCCCGAAGACCTGAAGAGTCTAAGTATTCAGGTCTCAAAATATCAATTCACAAAGTTTACAACTCCTAATGCCTAAGTTCTCGTCTCCTAATTCTAATTTTTTTTTATCTTTTTCAAATTTTCATTTTTTTTAACAAGAACCAAATAACAGGAAATCACTGTTATAGTCGACAAAATGGTTATAAAATATGTCCACCCCCCATGCTTAGCTATTGCAATGTCCTCATTATGAAAAATGAATGCATGCAGGAGAGTAGAAGTGGAAGAATAGCACATGGTTTCCGTGAGACTCTGGTCAGCTTGGAATAGTATTTACATGTGTTGAGTTTAGTGCCTTCAGCTTTGCGATGATCAGCCCGCGGTAGTTACGGCAAGGTAAGAGCAACCTTGTTCGAGACGGGTTCAGGGAGCACATGGTCAATAAAGGGTTTGAGACGCTGTCCATTGACCTTGAAAATATTACCCGTCTTTGGGTCAGAGATATCAATAGCCCCGTTAGGGAAAATCCGCTCAATAACGAATGGGTTGCCCCACTTAGACCTGAGTTTACCGGGGAAAAGTTTCAATCAAGAATCGAAAAGCCAGACCTTCTAGTTCGGCTCAAAGCTCTTACGTGAAATCATCTGGTCATGGAGAGCTTTGGTCCTTGCCTTATAGATTCTGCCATTTTCATAAGCATCATTTCAAAGTTCCTCCAACTTAAATAGTTGGAGTTTCCTGATTTTCTCGGCCAACTCAAGGTCCACAATACATTTCTTGATGGCCCAAAATGCCCGGTGTTCAAGTTCTACGGGTAAGTGACATGCCTTACCAAACACCAGATGGAACGGGGACATACCAATAGGCGTTTTGTACGCCGTACGGTAAGCCCAAAGAGCATCCTCTAGCTTTGAGTCCAGTCCTTCCTATCAAGCCTAACAGTTTTCTGCAAAATGTTTGTGATCTCCCGATTGGAGACCTCTACTTGTTCGTTTGTCTGAGGGTGGCAAGGTGTGGAAATCCGATGGCTCACCCCGTATTTCCCCAGTAAATTCCGAAACTAGGCATGAGTGAAATGTGTGCCACTAGTACTGATAATTGCCTTGTATTTCCCCAATAAATTCTGAAACTGGGCATGAGTGAAATGTGTGCCACCATCACTGATAATTGCCCTAGGAACCTCGAACCGACTGAAGATATTTCTCTTCACAAAATCGATGACCACCTTGTGGTCATTGGTCCGGGTGGGAATTGCCTTAATCCACATGGACACGTAATCAACAGCGACCAGAATATACTGGTGTCCAAATGAAGGAGGGAAGGGTCCCATAAAGTTGATGCCCCAAATGTCAAAAATTTCGATGGAAAGAATTGGGTTCAGGGGCATCATATCTCTCTTAGTCATGTTCCCGAGTGTCTGGCATCGAGTGCATGACTAAGAGAATTTCTAGGCATCCTTAAATAATGACGGCCAATAGAATCCGGATTGCAAAATTTTTGTGGCCGTCTTTTTCCTAGAAAAGTGTTCACCACACGCGGATGTGTGACAGAACTCAAGGATGCTATGGAACTCGACTTCCGGGATGCATCGGCGAATAATCTGGTCTGCGCTAATGTGGTACAGCTCTGGATCATCCCAAAAATAATATTTGGCCTCAGACACAAGTCTATCCCATTATTGTTTGGTCCAATCCTGGGGGATTTGGCCAATGGCCAAATAATTGACAATATCTGCAAACCAGGGGGTTTGGATACTCAAGACTGTGAGGATAGTTTCATCTGGAAAAGTATCAGAGATCGGAACATCTGGATGAGGAGAATCAATTAGGATTCTCGAGAGGTGATCCGCCACTACATTTTGTGCCTCGACTTTATCCCTGATTTCAAGATCGAACTCTTGAAGCAGTAGAATCCAGCGAATAAGCCGAGGTTTGGCATCCTTTTTGGCCAAGAGATGTTTCAAGGCCAAGTGGTCGGTATAGATGATGACACGAGAACCTAACAGATAAGCCTTGAATTTTTCTAAGGCAAAGACTATAGCTAGCAATTCTTTTTCAATAATGGTGTAGTTCCTCTGGGCCTCGTCTAGAGTCTTGCTAGAATAGTAGATTACAGAGGGCTTTTTCTCAATCATTTGACCCAAGACAGCCTTGATAGCATAATCAGATGAGTCAGCCATAATCTCAAATGGGGTTGTCCAGACCGAGGCACAGGTGACTGCCGTTTTCAATAAATCAAATGCCTTACGGCATGATTCATCAAAATCGAATGGCGCATCTTTGGCCAAAAGGTTACTCAAGGGCCGAGCAACCTTCGAGAAATACTTAATGAATCTTCTGTAAAATCCCACATGCCCAAGGAAAGAGCGAATCTGCTTTACGGATGTGGGTGGAGGAAGTCTAGAGATAGCATCCACCTTAGCTCTATCAACTTCAATTCCTCGACTAGAGACACGTGACCCAAGACGATGCCTTCCTGAGTCATAAAGTGGCTCTTTTCCCAGCTAAGGACCAACCGTGTTTTGATGCATCTCTGAAGGATCAATTCTAGGTTACCCAGGCATGACTCAAAAGAATCTCCGAAAATGGAGAAATCATCCATGAACACCTCAAGACAATCTCCCACCATGTCAGAAAAGATGGCCAGCATGCACCTTTGAAAAGTCGCAGGCGCATTGCAAAGCCCGAACGGCATTCTGCGGAATGCAAAGTTTCCGTAGGGAAATGTGAAAGTTGTCTTTTCCTTGTCTTCAGGATGGATAGGGACTTGGTTATATCCCGAATAACCATCCAGGAAGCAAAAATATTTTTTCCCAGCTAACCTTTCGAGGATTTGATTGATGAATGGCAAGGGAAAGTGATCCTTTTTAGTGGCTGTGTTTAGCTTCCTATAGTCAAAACAGACTCTCCAAGTAGGAGTTGAACGAATGGTGAAGGTTTCCCCTTTCTCATTAGTCGTAATGGTTATTCCCGCCTTCTTAGGTACAATCTGAATGGGACTAACCCACGGACTATCTGAGATTGGGTAAATAATCCTAGCATCGATCCACTTGATTACCTTCTTCTTGACCACTTCTCGCATATTCGGGTTTAGTCTCCTTTGCATTTTGCGAGAAGGGTGGGATCCATCTTCCATGAAAATACGATGATTACAATAAGATGGCTCGATCCCCCTAAGGTCGTGGATGGTCCAACCAATTGCCTCCATGTTGTTTTTAAGGACCTTAATTAACCTCAATTCTTGCTCCTTAGTCAAATCAGCACTAATAATCACAAGGAGTGTGTTTTTAGGTCCTAAGAACTCATATTTCAAATTTTTGGGAAATGGTTTTAATTCCAGCTGGGGTGGGTTTAGAATAGAAGGGAGGATGCTGATGAAGGTTCATCAGGACGATCCAATGGAAGAGGCTGGGAATGAATAAAATCAACAGCCTCTTCAGGATATGGCAGGTCTACCACAGAGGAGGGTTGTAGGTTGTGTTCGCTAAAGCTAATGGAGTCCTCAAGTGCATTGATTGTCATACACGTCTCAAGATCCTGATCCTCGAGTTCTTCAATGAATCCATGACTGGTCGATCTTTCGCTTTTAAGTCGTTTGTAGTTTAATGTGGTGGAAAAATCAACTAATCAATTTTTAACAAGAAATAACCACTCGCAGAGGAGCGGGTCGTATCCACAGGGAGGCAATAACGTATTAAAATTTGCGCCACTTAAAAATGTTTGTTCGTAGTCAATTTGGACAAGAACCAAGCCAAGATTGCCTTTAGATTAAGGTTTAAGCAAGAAACAATGCTGAAATGGCAATTATGAGAAACTATAGGATATTTTCCGCAATGCAGAGTTAATAGAATATGATTAAAATGTGGCAATGGCAGAAAATGTAAATTTTAATTAACGTTTTACTGTAGCAAAACAGGGGAATTTTTCCCTGTTGTCTTGCGCGACGAGGAGCCGATGGTCGGGCGCGGGAAGCTCGGAGGAGGTCCCTTGGATCAAGGGCTTCGAATCGGTTGTGGCGGCGAGTCGCGCGGCGGCCGGAGGTGGCCGGACGAGCTCCGACGGAGGTGCTGCAGCCGGTAGCTTGCGCAGCCTGTTGGCATGAAGTCCGCCGCCTACTGCTGCTGCGGGGGTGGCTGCTGCTGCTGCCGTGGGCGTGGCGTGCGCTCCTGGAGGTGTGGGCGGACTGCTGCACTCTCTGTTGGCGGTGAGAGCGGGTGCTACAGGCGCGGGAGGAGGGCTTGTGTAGTGAGGCGTGCGCGGGACTGCTGGCGAGAGGGCGTAGGGGGGTGGTTCTGCAGGTGCTGTTGCAGATGGTGGGGCGCGCACTGCAGTCGGTGCGGGAAGGTGCTGCGGGTGCGGGAGCTCACGCATGAGGTTCTGCAGACGTGTGCGCAGGCTGGTGCGCGCGGGTGAGCGGTGAGGTGCAGGCTGAAGGTGAGCGGGTGGACTTCAGACGGGTGCGCCGGTGGTTGCGCGTGGAGATGGCGAAGGCTGCAGGCGCAGGGAAGGTGGCGTGAGCGGGCGTGAGGGCTGGCGGTTGTGCATGCCTTGCATGCGGTTGGAGATGAGCGGGCTGCTGCGGCGTGGGTGGTGGAAGTGAAGTGAGAGGACGGAGATTGCTGCTGGAGTGGGGGTGGACTTCAGACGTCCGGGAAATTTCCCGGACGTCTTAAGTGACTGAAAGGGTGATTGCACAGTGGCTCGGCGGTGGTGGTTGGTGACGACGGCGAGGGAGATGCACGCTGATGTGCTCACGGTAATGCGGACGAGCTTCGG
Source organism: Thalassia testudinum (assembly GCA_037157565.1). Classification (NCBI taxonomy): domain Eukaryota; kingdom Viridiplantae; phylum Streptophyta; class Magnoliopsida; order Alismatales; family Hydrocharitaceae; genus Thalassia; species Thalassia testudinum. The sequence goes on from JAZHRO010000036.1 coordinate 145,630,610, forward strand.
ATGGCGGTGTGGCCTGTCACACCACAAGCCCACGGTGGTGGAGACTCGCCGCCACGGTAGAGGCCGGCAGTGTGGAGTGGAAGAGAGAGGTTCTCTCTACACAGTGGTGGGTCGGTGGCGGAGGCCTACCTCGCTCAGCATCCTCTCTCCTCCTTTTGTAGAGGCCTGCACAAATTTGAATGGAGAGGCGGGAGCAGATCCACCTTCTCCGCCGATCCATGAATGCGCTTTTAGTGAGGCTGGAGGCGTTGCAGCGGCAGCCGAGCCGTTGCTGAGAAGAAGAATAAAGAATATTATTAAAATATTATGGTTATTTATATACAAACCCTCAAGTTTTATGTTAACTAAAACAATGTACTTAATTAGTTAACTAATTAGATGAATGGCATTCTAAGCTAATTCTAAATGCACTTAAGATATGAATGCAATGTATGGATTATGTAATTAGATTAAAACTATGAATTGATCTATTTACATCCTAATTTATACTAAATAAATGTTAGAATTAATCTAATGTATAGGCACTTAAATACTTAAATAGCCCACAACTATGGGCTAATCAATCCACAATCCTCAAATCTTCTTATCGCCTTAAAAATATCCAGAGTTAATTTCTTATCCCCAAAGGTGATCTCCATACTATTGCTTTCACAGTTTATGTTGGCCTTGGAGGTAGCTAGGAACGGATACCCTAGAGTGATGGGCGTGTTCCTCAAATCATTAGGTACATCCATGTCAAGGATGAGGAAATCTACAGGAAAATAGAAATCCTTGACCTTGACAATTACATCCTCAATAACGCCTCTCGGTGTGGTGACAGATCGGTCTGCTAATTGTAGCGTTACTGAGGTTGGCATGAGTTCACCTAATCCAAACCTCTCATAAATAGAAGTTGGGATTAGGTTGATGGATGCACCTAAGTCCAATAATGCCCTATCAAAAGTGTATTCCCCAATAATGCATGAGATCAAGGGGGCACCTGGATCTTTCTTCTTTTGAGGAAGGTGATGCAGGATCACAGAACTTGCCTGCTCAGAGAGAATCACCTTCCTCGGAGTGGGTTCTCTCGGCTTACGCTTTTGGGTACACAGTTCTTTCAAGAATTTAGCGTAAGTCGGGATGTGCTTAATAGCATCGAGGAGTAGAATATTGATCTCTATGCTCTTGAATAAATTCAAAAGCTCCTCATTGCTGTCTAGGGTTTTCTTCTTCTTGGTTTTCAATAGGGCCTCAGGGAACGGGATATGGGTGGAATTTTCAATTTCCGGTGCTTGGGCCTTATTGTCTTCTTCGACCTCCTCCTTCTCTTTCTCAAGCTCCCTAGGATTTTGACTTCTACAAGGTAATTCTGGGTTCTGGGTCTGCTTCCCACTTCTCAAGGTGACAGAGTTTGCAGAGGCATAAGGGTTTGGGTCTTGAGGTGGATTAGTGAAGATTGGAGGGCCTTGGTTGGTCATGTAACCAGAAGAAGAAGAAGAGGGACCTTGCTCAACCACCTGAGCATGTGAGTGTGGGTCACTTTGATTCTTATACCCTTGGGCTCTATTGCCTTGATTTTGCACATTACGTGGGTTGGGTATGGGTTGAGATGGTAGGGATCCAGGTTGTTGGGAGTTTGCAATTAACCCGGATTGTAAGTTATCCAAGGATGTCTTCATTTGTTCATAAGCTGAAGCATGGAACCTTGCATTTCCACCATCTGTCGGTTTAAATCAGCCTACTCCACAGATTGTTGGGCATTCCAAGATGGCTGATTAACCGGTCTCGAGGGCAACTGGGTGTATACTTGACCCTGACCCATAGGATTTTGAGGTGCATAGTTGCTAGGTCGAGATTAGGTCTGTTGCCCCTGATTTTTCCAGGAGAAGTTAGGGTGGTTTCTCCATCCCGAGTTAAAAGTGTTGGAATACGGGTTGGACCTAACATTCTCCTACATTGCATATGCATCCTCATAATACGAGGATGAAGAGAAGGAAGGATCAGAGAAACTGGGATCAAAAGCCCCAGTTTGGAACCCATATGGTTCTGAGAAATCCTGGCTCACAGGTTGAGCTGAATCAAGCTGGTTCATGAATTCCTGCCCCGTGGGAGCTCGTGAGGAATGGAATCCCGAATTCTGTCATTGAGTGGGTAAAGAAGTGTTTCTTGAATTCCCAGACATCCATTCTTCCATTTTCTTAGTAACCAAGTCCATTTTATCTAGTTTATTACAAATTAATTCCATGTCAAATGAATGAGAATCCTGGATCTCATTAGCACTTGACCTAGGTTGTTGGGACTGGTTGCATGCATCCACAGAGGTGTGATTAATTGAGTTCTCGCTCATTTCCTCAAACAGGTCGTATGCTCTATCTGCATCCCTGTTGAGGAAATTGCCTCCACAAGAAGCGTCCACGTGATTACGGAGTTGCTCAACCAACCTGTGATAGAAAATCTACACGAGTTGCCATTTCAACACCTCGTGGTGTGGACACTTCCTCAAAAGTTTCTGGAATCGCTCCCAAGCACCATGAAATGGTTCCCCCGATCGCTGAGCGAAAGTGGTAATCGCCCGTCACAAGGCATTGGTCCTTCCGATATGGAAGAATTTCTTCAAGAAAGTCGACTTAAGAGCAGCCCAAGTTTCAATCGGCCTTCCAATAGTCCGGTACCAATGTGCAGGCTTATCCCTGGGAGAGTGGAGGAAAAGCCTCATGATCATTTGCTCTTCGTTAACATTCCTTGCTCTGGTGGTCTGAACCAAAGTGGTTAGATCCTCCAGGTGCTAGAATGGGTCCTCCGAGCCAAGCCCATGGAAATGCTTAATCAAACTTAAGACTTGGGGCTTGATTTCTATGTCTCCGACGGGAATCGTGACACTGGGATGTTCCCCATAGTTTGAAGGATCGTAAAAATCCTTCAAGGGCTGAGCACCCTGACCATGCATATGTTGGAACCATTGCTGCCTCTGCTGCAATTCTTCCAACTGCCTCTGAATCAACTCCTGTTGGTTCGAAGGCGGGGGAGGTAGTTGCTGATCAGCCATGGGATCTGCTTGGCTATAGCTCAACCTTTGCCTCCTAGAATGGTTTAAAGGTCCTTCCAATCTAGGGTTCAATGACCTCCTCCCAAGCATACACTGGAAGGAAGTCGGAAGGATGGGGAAAGGAGGGAACCCTGCAGCACAAGAATACAAGCATGTCCTTAGATGGGGTAGCCTAAGGTCTACTGACTCTCAGAATCCATCCTAAGATTATTGGCGATTTAATCTACTTATGTCTAGGCAATCCAACCAGTTAGAAGGAGGGATTGGGGAGAAGATTCTTCCTTTGGCTTGCGCCTTCGGTTCCTAGTGTACCCCACAGCCGCGGTCGTTTGATGCTACTCTCCTTGCTAGACATCCGATTGACTAGTATTAGTAGGTTAATTGTGAATAATCTCAATCTGGATCCCGGCGAGCGAATAAATCCTTAGGGCCAATGTGTAATTGATTTTAGTTAGGCTTGGGAAATTGGTGCTCTGGAATGTGATGGGCCCTTAATGGGTTGTGCCCTTAATGATTTGTTTGAGAACGTGTGAATGTGCACAACAAAGAGGTTTTCAAGCAAGATTATTAATGATGAGGTGAGTTTTAGGGTTCGGATCTTGCTTAATAGCTTTTAGGATTCAAATATTAGGTGTTTTCAACCAAGTTTTGTGAGGCAAACCAAGTTTGTTGTTGAAAGCACATGTTCAAGTATTTTCCTTTAGAAATCAAGAAAAATATGGAGTGCCTGGCTTGACCTAATTATTGAATCCTGTGGGGCAGCTAGAAATTTAACCTCTTTTAGTTTAGGTGGTGCGACCCAAACAATTCAATCGATTAGCTCAAATGCACCACCGATTAAGGCACACAAAAAGGTGGTTAACCTAATATGATTTCTACTCTTTTATGTGTTGAATTCATGTACCGGGTCCACAGGTCGGAAGCCCGGTTGAGTAGATGAAAATCAAGTCCGATTATGTGCCTCAAATGTGGGTGTATAGAGTGTGTATATTGATTTGTCCCACAGAAAGTATCTTTTTTTTTTATTTTTTTTTATATGCAGGGGTGAGGTGGGTGAAGGTGGCACACAAGACAAACAATGCTATCCTAGGGTTTATGCAAACACCTAAGTAGATTAGGTCTTGATTATGAGTGTGGCGAAATGAACTAGTGGGGGGGATGTGGGGGACACTTACAGAGTACTCTACTTGCACTTTACTCTGATCTACCACACTTGGATCTCCATGCTAGGGTACCTGCAAGACAGTAGATCAAAGACAAGTAGGGTTAGTGCTATGTAAATGCAAAGAAATGCAATAAACAATAAAGTAATTTCCGTTGCCTCCCCAGCAACGGTGCCAAAATGGTCAGGCGTGTTTCATGTGTTAGAAATTGGGGTTACAAGTAACCCGTCGTCGTAGTTGCAAACACGTCGATCAGATAAAATTTATATTGAAACTCTAAGGGAGTCCCAGGTTGAACATAGGGAGGTGATGTTTACTTTACGTGAAAACTACGCTTCGATTTTTGGTATTTTAGGATTTTGTTATTTTTTTGTATTTTTGTAAGAAGAAACAAGCAAACGTATCACAAGGTAGAGATGTGGAACGAAAATGGTATATATCAATCCGATGTCTATTACAATCTACTATGAAAGTATAAAAAGAGAGGGGGGTGAGAGGAAATCTCCCGAATCGGCTGTTCGGTGAGACGACGGCGCCTGGCGGAAGCTCAGACGAAGGAGGTGAGGAGCAGGACGACGGAGGTGAGGTGTAGGAGGACATTGGGTTGAGGAAAGCTTCGGCGTGGCTTCAGAATGGAGGTGAGAAGACAGAGGTGATCTGCTACCGGAATAGAGGTGGGAGGACAGCTCCAAGGCAACCTATGAAGGGGAATGGGATGTTGGAGGAGTACTTGGTGGGGTAGAAGTTCGCTACAGTAATAAGCACTTTGGGAGCTTGAGAACAAGCTTTAATGGAGCGTTGGTAGGCTTGCTAGAGCTTGGGAGTAGGTGGGAGTAGAGTAGGTAGAGATGGCTTGGAAGGGAGGGGGTGTAGGTTCTTTTATAGTGAAGAGAATAAATGGATTAAAGGACCTTTAGCGACCTCCAGACCGTCACTGGAAACGTTGCTGTAGATAGCTCACATCTGCTTACGCCCTTAGCTGGCTCTGCTGGCTTGAAATGAAGTAGCGATGGCTGTAAGCGTCGCTGTAGGTCAGCCCAGCTGCCGTTGAAAGCTAGCCCCAACTGTGCTTGCACCCACGCTGTACTGCCCCGCTTATCACGCATGCTGATCGCACGGCACCCTTCTGTGTGCGCACTGCAATGTGCTGGCGTGCACGCGTGCACACGCTGCACGTCCGCTATGCATGCGCTGCTGCTGCTGCTATGTGCCCGGCCGAATTGCGAATTGGGGGGGCTGCGAGGATTCGAACCCGCATCCCTCCCTTACAAGCCGGCGCTCTAACCATTGAGTTAGATCTTCCCTTGTGTTGCAAGGAGCATCTTGGAGCAAATGCTTCCCAAACGTTGGATCTTGATCCAATGGCTAGGATTCAAGGGCGTGGATGAAGAAGGAATTGGGAGGTGCTGCTGGCCGATGTTGGGCTATCTGGATGGTGCCACATTGTGCCATCTGGGCCGTCCATCTTCTTCTTGTAGAGGGTGCTATAGAGCTCAGATCTGGGTGATTCTCGCGTTGATGGACTGCGATCGTTGCTCTGAATCTATCGTACGGTTGGATTCTTCATCCGAAGCTCGTAAAGATGTTGCGCTGCCTCCCAGCCATGTAAAATGATGTACATATCCACTTCCAAAATCTCTACTGTTCCACCACTACCAAAATCCCCATCCTATTCCGCCCTATTACACACCCAACCGCTACACCGAACAAACCCACCTTCGCCGACCTATCCCATCTCCGTCCAACCACCTTCGTGCACCAAACTCCACGAAACCACTGCCGTCGACTTCGCCTTAACAAGGCAAAGATTCTAAACATTATGATTGGGGCTTTTAGCCCATTTTTCTAGTTTCAGGTACAACCACCACCACCATTACCAGAGTTGCTTCGAGCAAGCTCGAAGCTGTGTTCTTGCAGCATTCGCTCCAGGTGCCACCTTCAGGTGACGTGGAACACTCCCAGGAAGATGTCCAGGCTTTCAATTTGGAGCTTTGACTGCTCCTTCACCTCCAATTGGACGTGAGCTTCAGCGGCTATTTGCGCAAGGAAGAGGACTGATTTAGTCCCACCTCGTGGGTTTTAGAAGCAGCGCAGTGGAATAAATTATTTTTCTGCCTTAGGCTTATCACCTCCTAACACACGAGGGCGAAGTCCTCTGCACCCTTCACCTACCTTGCCCGTGACACTGCCTACGCAGGTCTGGTACTCACTCGATTACCTGCCTAAGCCTACTCTCACACCTCGGCTACCATTCACGGCCGGCAGCCCTGGTCCCGGGTGCGCGTATAACCGTTCATCCGATATTGTGCAAAGCTCTAGGAGAGCGGAACCTAGAGAGAGAAAGGAAAGAGAGTGAGGTGGTAGGGGGTTTTACTCTCTTGAGAGTCGGTTGACACTTAGCCATTGGAGGGATTGTCTCCGTCTGTGTGTGAAGAAGAAGAGGAGAAGACTTGAAGAGGCAAGGAGGAAGAAGAGAGAAAAGAGAAGCCCAGGTAGAAGAGAGGCACACAGAGAAGGAAAGAAGAGCTCGAGAAGAAAGAAGGATTGAAGAAGAGGAATAGTACCTTTGCACTGTAGCTCTGGTCTGATTGAGCATTATCTATATTACCATTCAATAATTTAAGTACTATGGTTAAGATGCATGCTTAAATGTGGATCTAAAAGGTGATTCAAATCAGCACTTTTTGAGATATTTCCATTCTTTTTGTCATGCCAAACTCTTCATATATTCATATTCTATATCGATGATCAATTTTGAGTAATTAGTGCTCATTAAAATTCATTATTGGCTTAATTATTATGCTCATATATATTTTGATTGAGATTGGCTCATGAATTTCATATTTGCTCCCAACGAATGACCTCAGATTTCTTTCGAGTATAAATATTATCTATTTTCTGCATCGATTTGAACTATACTAAAATGAAATGACTTTAAAACCCGTTTCAGAGTGACCAATAGGTGTGAATGAGCAACCTTTAGATTTATTTTGCTTGCATTTGCATGCATCTCATTGAAGATTGCTGGAGGCAAGGTACATTTTCTTTTCCTTTCATTCTATATTGTTCACACATTTGCATTTGGATTTAATTGCATGACCACCTAATTGAATTGGAAAGGTCTAACAAGTGGTCACATATTTTCTTGAAAAATGACTTTAAGTAAAGGAGGAACACTAAAAACCAAGAATTTGACCTGAAAACTTGTTGTGCGTTTCAAAATTCAAACGTAAATCTTTTACGGTGTATGCACACTTGTTTTCTCTTTGCACCAAGGCACACATTTATACACTCCTAGGTCTTGAAACTACTAGGACAAGAGCCCTCCTACCGTTGGATTCTGAAGTGTTTAGAACTTGAGATCAAAGGTTTTGTAACTCCAAAGAGGGGGATACCCTGTCATGGATTTTTAGGGGTAGTTAAGAAGCATCGCGAAAGCACAACTTCAAAGGAAGGCCTATTTGCATCCCTCGATCTTCCATCTTTGGAGTTGCTTTACCATTTGAGCTTTAAGGAAGAGCACCTAAGCTCCAACTAGGTCTTTTTAGGCATTTCGTAGGTCGACAATAGGCACATAATTGATTGGTCAACTTGCTTTGTCACCTACAATTTGAATTAAAGTCAAAAGCCTAAATTTGTAAAGACCTAACAAGTCCTTTTGAATTATGTTTGTAGTGCATGCTTGGTAGGCGATCTCTTAGGAGGCAACTTGTGTTTGATCCGGAACCTGAAAGAATCCTAAGAAGGAACCTCCCAAGGGAAGTAATGGCTAGTCAAAGGAGCCTTAAGGAATATTTCATTCTGACCAATCAAACTGGCCCTGCACTATGTAGACCTGGAGGGGACAATCCTTATGAGATCAAAAGTAGTACTGCCTTCCTTTTATGGTACTGCTAGGGAAGACCTTTATAAGCATTTAGAGGAATTCACCGAGGTCTATTCCACGGTGAAGCTGCAGGGCGTTACTGATGATGCCCAAATGCGAACCCTCTTTCCTTTCTCCCTCAAGGACAAGGCCAAGTATTTGTATCATACCCTAGATGATATTAACACTTAGGATGCCTTGAAGAAGGAGTTTCTGAAGAAGTATTTGATAAACACCAGTTTATTATCATTCTTATGCATTAAAACAAACCTAGCTCTTAAGATTTTACTCCTTAAACGGGATTTTGGGTTGAGTTTAGGCATAAATTAGGTTAGGCATGCATTTTGCTTTTCTTTTATCTTTTTGACATGTTTTTGTGAGCGTTAGGGATATACAGATTGTCAGATCCCTCAAACCCTAGCACTCAGGAAGGCAAATGGTGAAGGACAAGATCAAACCAGTTGGAACTCAGCTTGATCCAGCTCACCATAGTTGGAATTCAGCTCACTTGAACTAGGGTTAGCTCATCCTAGCTCCATTTAGCTCATCTTAGCAAAATGGCAACTCAAGAGAGCTCATCTTAGCTCACCCTAGCTCAGGTCAGCTTAGATCCGACTCAACTTAGCTGAGTCTAGCTCATCTCAGCTCCCATCAATTCACTAGAACCTCTAGCTAGCTCAGCTGAGTTGACTGGATTTCAACTCAGCTCAGGTCCAGCTACATCCAACTCCACTCAACTCCAGTCGGCTGAAGATGACTTCATCTTAGCTCAGGAAGCTCAAGTCCAGCTCCCGGGGACTCAGCTTAGCTCAACTCAGTTGAGCTAAGCTACTTTAGCTCCCTCAACCAGCTTGATCCTCCCCGGGAGCACCAGACCCAGCTCACCTCAACTCCTTTTGGTAGAAGCCAGCTCACTTTAGCTTGGCTTAGCAGATAGAAAAGAACTAGCAAGCTAAGCTAGCTAAAGTAGCTCCATGGCACCCTCTTCAACAGCTGCCAGCTCCGGTTCATCTCGAGACTTCCTCTATCTGTCTCCTCTCCTCAAACCCTAGCTCCCATTACCTCCTCTACTTCATTACTAGCTAAGCTCTATCTCCTTGGGCCATCCACCACCCTAATGTCCAACCTAACTACCTCTACCTCAAGCCCACCTAAGATACACCTAAGCTCCACCTAGTCCACCCTAAGTTGGCGCCAACCTTAGCCATCTCTTCGCCCCTCACAGATGGGAACATCATCATGAGCCATAACTAGCTCATTTTGACACAATTAAGTTAGTAAATGCTCCTACATAACCACTAGAGAGTCACAAGTCACTGCATAATCATTCTGAAGGAAAAATAAGAAACTAGGGTTAAAACTGTAATTTTACCAGCTTATCATGATTGCAGAACAACCATGGGTTTTCTCAAGGGTTGAATGAAGGTCAAATGGTCTTAAAAAGATAACAAGTGGTATAGAATAATCAGAAAAGAGTTTGCACGTGTTCTGAGAATTAAATGACTCTTTGAAACCCTAAAAATAGACTCGCTTAATTAATTGAGGTTCTGATCAGAATAAAATTCATCTAAACCCTCTAAAATTCATAGAAAAATATTCTCTAGGGTTTGGAACCTTCAATTTGACCATTAGAGCCCATTTTGACCTAGAACAGAGTCACAGACAAACATTTGCCCTAATTTGCGTCTTTGCATAAATTACCCTATCAAATGTGGTCAAAATCAAAATCCAACTTCACCATTAGATTCCTTAGGTCCAAATTAGGTTTGTACCAAAATTTGGACCTAAGATGAGTTTGTCTTGACCTAGTTTGCAAATTGGTCCTATCTAATTACATTTCTACCCTTACTTTCACAATATTTTCAAATAGGCCCCTAACTTTGTCATCATTCTCACAAAAAGGTCCCTTCCACCATAAACTTTTCCTACTTGATCCAGCGACCTTAAAAAGGAAAGAACTCCCTGATTTCTTGACGAATCCCTTTCAAATTTGAAAGGGAAGTTCGTCAAGAAATTTCCTTCCTTTTGAACCTGATCCTAAGCCCTAAAACCTACCCAATCTTTCATGTGAGCACATGAGAGATTTGGGTATCAAGGAATTCTCAAACTCCGATGAGCTTTCGAAGCTTGGGAAGCTTGCTTCCCAAGCTCTAACCATCCTTTTGAGGTCTATAAAAGCACCTCCTGCTCATACCGAACCTCTCAAGCTTGAATTCGACTGGAGTAGCCCTCAATGTTCTTCTCTCCTCCTCTGGCTGAATTGCTCTTTGAGCTCTAGCGACCCTTCTTGCCTTCCCTCGTCGTCTGACCACAATACGAGTGGCAGATTCTTCTTCCTTGCCTTCTTCTGCACCGAGTAGCATTTGCCGGCGCCTCTACCTCCTTCATCCTCGCCGTCCACCTCTTATCAGAGTAGTTTCTTCCCCGACGTCGACCATACTGCAATCGGCACCATCGTCTACCAACTCCTAGATAAGTCCCGTACTTCCTCTACTTCATTTACATCTCAACCACACTCAATTTCGACCATGCTACGGCCCTTTCATCGTCATCCCTTCCACGTCCGGCCACTGCTCTGGCGAGGCGCTCCCATCGCTACACCGCTCCATACGCCTCGCCAACACTCCCCACACCTCCGCTGTGTCCTAGAGAGCAAAAGCCCTCTGATCTTCGAGGCTATTAGCCTCTCCATCGCTCTGCCGAACACACCCACCATCATGTTCCTCCTCCGACCTCCGCAGACCACCACACACCTCCACTAACCACGAGACCAACTCCTACACATTCGCCGTGGTCTGGCAAAGCTTGTGAACTAGTTTAATTGGGGCTACGAGCCTGTATTGTGATTTTCAGGTTCTCCTCCGCTGTCACCATTAATAGAGCTTCATGCAACCTTGAAGCCTATGTTCTTGCTAGCTCCATCCCAGGTTTCAGTCCCAGGACGCACAGAAGTCACAGCTCCAAGTCTCCAGGTGATGAGAGCCTCATCATGAGCCATAGCTAGCTCATTTTGACCTAATAAAGAGAATAAAAGCTCCTACATGACTTAGAAGAGGGCTTAATTGGAGGAATAAGTGTTCTGAGAAGAAAATATGAAATAAAGGTTTAAATTGCATTTTTACCATTGCAGTACATAAATAGGATTTCTCAGAGATAAAACATAGGTCAAATGATCTAAATGAGATAAAAAGTGGGTTGATTCAATTAGAAATGGGTTCATGTGCAATCCAGGAATTAAATGACATCTTGTAACCCTAAAATAGACCCGTTTAATTCAACAAGGTTCCGGTCAGGATAAAAATCAAGTAAACCCTCTAAAATTCATGGAAAAATATTCCTTAGGGTTTATAACACTCAATTTGGCCTTTGGAACCTAGTTTGACCTAAAATAGGGTCCTAGCTCATCAATTGACCTAATTTGAGTTTTTACGCAAAATGTCTAGTCAAATGTGGCCAAACCTAAAATACAACTTCACCATTGGATTCCTTAGGTCCAAATTAGGTTTGTACCAAAATTTGGACCTAATGGGAGCTCATCTTTACCCACTTTGCAATTTAGTACACCCAATCACATTTTGGTCCCTATCTTTTGAAAACCATCACATAAACCCCCCTAGCTTTCTTGCCAATCTTACAATCAAGTCCTTCCACCATTATTGGGGCAGAATCCTTCTCCGACGAGGTTGACAGGGAGGATACGCTCAGATCCCTCAGAGATCTCCTCCCAGAATTGGAAGGGAGATTCTCTGAGGAATCCCCTCCCATCTAAGCCCAATCTTGATCTCTGATTCCTTTCCAATCTCTCGTGTGAACGCACGAGAGATTTGGGTATCTAACCACCTTCCATCTCCGGCGAGACGTCGGTGACAGAAGGTGTGTCCTCCACGCACCAGAAGCACGGCCAAGCACCTATAAATTAAACCCTAACTCCGGCCGCACCTCCTCAGCTTGACTTGGCCGGGATTCCACCTCAAATTCATCTCCTTCTTCGGCCAAGGTGTCCAACGAGCTTCGGCGAGCCCCCCTCCCCTTCCTCTTCGCTCTGCCACAAAACCAATGGCAGAGCCGTCTTCCTCATCCTCCTCCGCGTCGCGCAACACCCGCGCGCGTTGCCCTAGCCCCGTCGTCGCCGCCGTCTTCCTCCACTAGGCGCTTTCTTCTCCGGCGACAGCAGATACTGCCGTCCGCCTCCTCGTCCCCTTCATCCCTTTAGTTAGGTTAAAACCATTCTTCTCTATCCCCTCTTTCATTCCCCTCATTTTATTTCATCAAAAACCCCTCGACCGCCGCTATTCACCATCACCTTCCTCATCTCCGGCCACCCTTCGGCGAGTCGCTCCCATCGCTCTGTAGCCCCACACGCCTCGCCGACCATCACATAACCTCTGCCTCACCTCACTGAGTAACATCCGCCCATCCACTGTCTCTCTACGCCTCCACAATAGTCCCCCAAACTCACGCATCCATCCGGCCATAGGGCGACCTAGGCACGCACGCCTAGGCCGCCTCGCGGCCTGCCACCCAGCGTTTCAGCTTCGCCGTGACACGGCAAAGGTCCCCCAGTGATTTGATTAGGCCGTGAGGCTCTTTTCATGTCTGTCAGATTCCCAGCCCCTACCACCATTGACGGCGACTCGAAGAAGCTCCATGCTTGCTCCAGGCCTCAGAACTTCAAGGCTCCAGGTGCAGCTAACTCGGGGAGGCATTGTGAAGCTATCTGACCAAGCAAGAGACTCTGCGAAGTCCGCAGCTGTGGTAATTGAAGGATAGATTTCTGTGGGCGTGCGCGACGTGGAGGGGGAGCAATTAGTCCCACATCAGTAACTTACAAAGCACTGCCATGGTTTATATTATTTTTGTGATATTGGTTGAGCTCCTCCGAACGCACTTGGGGTGAGGTCCCTCACATTTCTCACGCCGCCTCGTTCGCGAGTTCACCACGCGGATCTGGCGTGACTCGACCCGACCTGACCCTGTCCTGAGCACACCTCGTGCATCATCCTCACGCTGGTGCACCTGGTCACGGGCGCGCGATCCGACCCGTTTACCCGGCTCTGGGAAAGCATCCTGAGAGTGGATTACAGAGAGAGAGATGCGCGGGTGTGGGTAGAAGGTTAGGTTTTGTGCTTTGCTGTGGTTGTGCAGGGAAGGAAGAAGGAAGGAATGAAGTAAACACTTGGCCGCTGCTAGCAAGGGAAGAAGAGAAGGAAGCAGAAGGCAAAGGCAAAAATGAAGAAGAAGGAAGGAAGCCATTGAAAAGAGAAGGAAGAGGCGAAGGAAAAAGAGAAGAAGAACTGAAGAAGAAAAGAAATAGAAGACAAGCAGAAGAAGAGGAACTGAAGCAGAGACAAGTAAGAAGACCCGTAGAAGACTGAAGAAAATAGCAAGAAGCACTACAGAAGAGAAAGAACAAGCACAAAGAAGAAGAAAGGAAGAAAATCAGAAGAAGAAAAAGAGAAACATCTTTTAAGACATCTAATCATGGGATCAGACGTCCAATTCTTTCTTTTTACCTCAATTACTTTTCAAACTCATGCATTTATATTTGAATTAAAGTTTTGAGTAATTAAAGTGTTCAATTACACTCTTGATATTAGTAGTAAATTCCAATTGCTCCCTGTGTTCGACCTTGGATACTCCGATTTTCGAGTAATAAAACTTTTATTTGTTGACGACGCTTGATCACCTATACTACAACGTAATTAACTGTTAAAACACGATCGAGAATACACGTCAACACCAGGCCATCAGTTGAGTGGAAGAGCTACACCAGCTATGCTAGTCAGAGGAACCTCCTTGTTGCAGATGCACGCGAAGAAAGGGGCATGGTTTAGTCCCACATCGGAAGCGGCAGAGCAGTTGAAGGCGCATAAATTGAAAAAGTCACATAGCCTTAAAGCCTCAGCACACATAGGGGGTAAGGTGCCCGCACACACCTCTCACGAGCCTCGTCCACGACTCTGACCCCGCAAATCTGGCTGGCTTAATAACCTGCCTAACCTAAGCACTCCTCGGCTGCTACCCACTGCAGGCAGCCCTGGTCTCAGGTGCGTGTGTACCCGATAACCCGGCTACCCATTGAGAGGCCCTGGGAGGGCAGAGCCTAAGAGAGAAAGAAAAATAGAGATCGCGTGGGGTAGGGGGAGGGTTTTTCTCTCTGGAAAGTTGGCTGACACTTAGACAATTCAAGAAGCTCCCCCCTATGTGAAGTAGCTGAACATAGAAGAAGAAGAAGAGAGGGAGCCATAGTAGTGGAAGACAGAAGAAGAGAAGAAGAAGAAGAACTAGCAGAAAGAGAAGAAAAGCATAATCACTTCATATTGATACTTTAATTGCATATATTTGAGATTTATTTAAGTGTTATTTGTGAGGAGTAATTGGTGATTCAAATCACCATTTTACTCCATTCTTTTTGGCATATTGATCCTGACATTATTTTCAATCTTTATTCCTGATTTAACTTGTGATCTTGAGCTTTAAATTCCATATTGCTCTCTGTGTTCGACCTCGGAACCTTTTCGAGTAATAAAATTTATTTTTTTGAGTGCTATTTTGGCTATACTACAACACGACAATCTTAAAGCACTGATCTATCGCTTGAAACACTCACCTTCCACTAAAAGGTGCCTAGAGTTGGCACTAAAACCTAACCCTAACCACCTCCCATTTTGGCGCCAACCCTACCTCCCATATCCACCATACAACTAACCCTACATCCACATCTAGCCACCCACATACCCCCCTTCTAGAACCCTAAGATGGCGCCACCTAATAGCCTTCCAAAAGGCCCATTTTGGTGCCAACACTGAGCGGCACCAAAGCCATAACCAGCCCCCCCTTGTGCCCCCACATTTGGCGCCACTTATTCCTAGCCATAGGATCCCCAACTACCTCCCAAATCATATCCTAGCCATCCATTTAAAGAGCCACCTCTACCCCCCATTAAACCCTATAAATACCCTACCCTACCACCACATAATTCCCATCCTCCATTTTAATTTAGTCTACCATATACCCACCATAATTCAAGGCCAAGGAAGAAGAAGAAAAGAAGATTAAGGGGGCATCCTACCCACCCCCTTGGTGCCTTCTTCCCCTTCTTTCTTCTCCCTTGTGCCATGCCAAGGAGGAGAACTTCTACAACTTGGAGGATGGCCAGGCATAGGAGGAGAAGGGTGGTACACGCCCACCCTTGGAGGAGCATAGGGCACACCCTCTTTAGGGCTTGTCTTGGAGGTCTTCACCTTGAAGGAGCTTTACAAGGAAGGAGTTGGAGGACTTCTTATCAAGCCTGGGAGTGATGAGAGCCTCATTATGAGCCATAACTAGCTCATTTTGACCCAATAAAGAAGATAAAAGCTCCTACATAACCTAGAAGAAGGTCTAATTGAAGGAACAAGTGCTCTGAGAAGAAAACATGAAATAAAGGTTAAAACTGCAATTTTACCATTGCAGTACATAAACGGGATTTCTCAGAGGCAAAACATAGGTCAAATGGTCAAATGGTCTAAACATAGGCACGAGAGATTTGGGTATCCACCTTCCTTCCAACTCCGGCAAGCCGGCAGACCTAATTGCGCGCTCTCCACGCGCTGATAGGAGCGGCCAGCACCTATAAAACACCCCCCAGACCCTGCCGCAGAAGGCGAGCTTGATTTGGCCGAGTGTCCACCCCCAATTCGTCTCCTCCTGCCCGGCCAAAAGTCCCAGCAAGCTCCGGCGAGCCCCCCTCCTCCCTCTTTTCTCTACCACAAAACCAGTGGCAGAGTTAGCTTCCTGACTTCCCTCCGCGTCACACAGTACCCGCGCACGCCGCCTCAGCCCTGTCGTCGCCGCCGTTCTCCCCCACTGGGCATCATCTTCTCCGGCGACAGCAGGTACTGCTGTCCGCCTTCCGTCCCCTTTCGTCCTTACAATTAGGTTAGAACTCCTCTCTATCCTCTCCTCTCTCTTTTCCCCCTGTTATCTCATCTGATTACCCCTCGACCGACGCTGACCACCCTCATCTTCCACATCACCGACCGACCTTCGGCGAGCCGCTTCCACCATTCCAACCCCCCACACGGCTCGCCAACCACCTCGAGAGCTCCGCCTCACCACCAGGAACTCGCTCCACCCCACAACTGCCACTCTAGACCTCCATAATCACCCCCCGAACAACCCACCATCTCCGGCCACAGGTTGACCTAGGCACGGATGCCTAGGCCGACCTGCGGCCTGCAGAATCGTCCACCACCTTCGCCGTGCCACGGCGAAGGTCTCTAGCTGATCTGATTGGGCCGAGAGGCTCGTTTTGTGCATGACAGTGTTTGAGCTCCTGCCGCCATGGACAACCTCTGATGAAGCTCCAACGAAGCTCCAGGCACCCGGTCTCCTAGGCTACAGGTGCTGCAGACTCGCGCGAGTGTCGCGAGGTGAGTGAGTCTAGCAAGGAGTGCCAGCAGAGCCAGCAGCTGTGGCGTTTGCACGCAGGTCTGCGGGCGCGCGCAAAGGCAGGGTGGAACCTTTAGTCCCACATCGTGGAATCGCGAGGTGCGGGCATACCATAAATTGAATTTGTGTTTTACTCTCACTGCCTCCGTAAGCACAGGGGTGAGGTCCCTCACTGACCGCACACCCGCCTCGTCCGCGGCTTGACCACGCGGATTTGGCGGATTCGACCCGACCTAAACCTACGCACTCCTCGCGCATCACACCACCTGCAGGTGCGCCTGGTCCCGGGTACGATCCGACCCGATTATGGCTGTGGCTCTGGGAGAGCGTCCCTGAGTGAATTGCTTGAGAGAGAGAGACGCGTGGGTAGAGGGAGAAAGGATAGGTTTTGCTCTGTGTGTAGGCACAGGCTGAACGTTGAGGAAGAAAGACTTGGTCGCGAGAAGGAAAAGAAAGAAGGAAAGGCAGGAAGAACAGAGAGACCAAAGAAGAAAGAAAGAAGCCTTCACAGGAGAAGAAGAAGGAGAAAGGCAGAGAAAAAGAAGAAAGAAAGAAGCCTTCGCAGGAGAAGAAGAAAGAGAAGAAAGGAAAGCAAACACAGCCAGCAGAAAAAGAAGAAACAGAGAGACTGCAGAGGAAGAAGAATAATCAAGAAGAAAAGGGAACATACTTTTAAGACATCTGATGACAAGATCAGACGTCCAATTTCATTTCTTTTTGTCCTAACTACTTTTAATCGCATACATTCATAGTTTAATTGATATTTTGAGTAAATTAGAGTGTTCAATTACATTTTGACTAGTAGTAAATTCCATTTGCTCCCTGTGATCGACCTCGAATACTCCAGTTTTCGAGTAATAAAATTCTTTATATTTGTTTAAATGTTTTGTCGGTTGTACTACAATGTGATATACTTTAAACCCGCACAAAATCGTTGAGAATAGGGAGCTACTAGGCTTGGAGCAAGAAACCTCTATCTCTTCTTCACCATCATCATCACCAGGAGGACTAGTGCTTTTACTTTTTAAGTTTTTTTATATTTCTAGTAATAGAAACATTCCGCTACTAGGGTTTTGTAAAACATTTTTTCTCCTCTAGTAAAGTTGCCTCTTTCTTAATTGTGCTTTTCGCAATTTTACTTTTACCTTAGTGTAATCACCCCCTCTCTCTAATTAGTCTAGGTTTCCACCTACATAGGGTGAGCTTAGAGAGAGGAATTACTTGTCACTTAGGTTTTAGTTTAGTGATTTTAGGTGTTAGTCATCTTCCTGCCATCAAATCCACGTTGCTTTAGTTATTTTAGACTAAAAAATTGCATATTGAAAACAACAAAAAGAAAGGTGATTTCTGTTTTCAAGTAAGAGATCAGAATTTTGCAAACATTGCCTCCTTGGATGACCCTAGATACTTCCCTATCTAGGTTTTATAAATTTAAGAGTTGATCGATTTTTGTGCATTACAATGATAAAACCCTAATTTTACAAACCATGCAAAAATTTGTATCAGTACTTCCCCATGAGCAAAACAAACCACTTTAGGAGGGAAATTATGAGTTTTGTTCAAAAGGATGTGGAAACTTTCCATGATGCGTGGGAGTGCTTTAATGACCTTTTGAGACTTTGCCCACATCACTAGGTGACTAAGTGGCAATTGGTTGAAAGGTTCTACACTAGACTTAGTGATTCGCACAGGTAGACTGTGGATGGTGCCTGTGCAGGAACCTGTTTATCTAAGACTCTTGATGAAATTTTGGAACCTTTTTGATACTTTGAGTGAGAATTCTATTCACTTGAATTCTGCCTACTTGGATAGAAAACCCACTCTCATGCAAAGAAAATTGGAGGCAAATGAAGCAAGGGACACCAAGAATTTAGCCTATCAGATTCAATTGTTGAATCAAAATATGGAAAGGCTTATGTTGAGCCTGGGCCAATTCACATCTAGCATCTCCACATCCTAAGCTTCAGAATGCTCCATTTGCCAAGGCAATACGCACGCCACTGTGGATTGCCACTTGGCCTCCCAATTCCCTGAGCTTGTATAGGTGGACCTAAATGCCGCTAAAGGGTTCCGTCCTAGACCTCGTAATGACCCTTTCTCCAACACTTATAATGATGGATGGTGGTATCACCCAAACTTTTCATGGAGACAAGAGAATGTCTCAAATTCAGGGAATTATAAACGACAACCCTTTCAAAACCAATAAATGAACCAACCTCAGACCTTTACCCAACCAAAGACCTCTGAGATGGATGAATTGAAGGCAATGTTGAGAACTATACAAGAAAGTCAAAGTGCCATCATCCAATCTCATGACAAGGCTATACATGAAATGAAATCACAGATAGGACACATTGTTGAGGCCGTTAGAAAGAGGGAAATTGGGAAGCTTCCCAGTGTTGCTGAGGAGAATCCTAAAGGAAAAGGGATTGCCTTTAGGGAGCATGCCCAGGCGGTGACTATTCTGAGGAGTGGGAAAGAAATTTTCAAACCAGATGCTCCTATAGTCTCACCTTCTGAAAACCCATCCACCTCGACATTCACCCCCACCTGAAAAGCATTGACCAACTCTCCTCCACTTGAAATCACCTCACTAAAAGAGGTTGCCCCCATTCCACTCGTTACTCGACATGACAACCCTTCCACCCAGAGACAGAGAGTGCCCTTTCCAGAGGGCTTACCCACCTTTGGGTAGACTTCTGCTGGCTCATTTGGAGCCAAAGATAAGACGACTGAGATCTTGGAAACTTTTAAGCAAGTGTATATTAACTTGCATTTGCTTGAGGCTATGAGGCATATTCCGTCTTATGCCTGCTTCCTAAAGGACCTGTGCACGAAAAAGCGATAATCTAGGAAACAGGTCCAATCAAAAGTTGTCCTGCCTGATTCTGTTAGCTCAATTGTTCAACATGGCACACCCTCGAAACTTAAGCACCCAAGAGCCCCGTACATCTCGGTGGTCATTGGTGACTTACAGATAGATGAGGCTCTACTTGATTTGGGTGCTGGGGTGAACATCCTTCCGAGTTACGTATATGAACAACTTGGGGGAGGCAATCTGAAGCCTAGCCCTATAATCCTCCAAGTTGATCGATCACTCAAGACACCGCGAGGAATTTTGGAAGATGTCCTTGTGAGAGTAGAAGATTTCTTCTTCCCCGTTGACTTCTTAGTTTTGGACACTGACACTACCAATAAGCCAACCAAGCCCTCCATCATTTTAGGCTGCCCCTTCCTTGCAACTTTGCATGCTTCAATCAATTGCAATACTGGGGCATTAAAAATAGGCTTTGGGAACAGGAAAATCCAACTTAATGTGTTTGACGCTTATAAACAAGTAAGGCTTGAGGATTGTTCCCAAGTTGAGGTGATATATGACCTGATTGAAGAGACAACCCTTGCAATGTTATGTGATGACCCCCTTCAACATGTCATGCTAAATGAGCATTCCCATCTCTTGGAGGAATGTGAAGGGGATATACTAGAACTTGAGGAGTTGCTAGGTGTTTCTGTTGAGTCTCTTTCCCCATCATCTCTATCCAAGGTAGATCTGCTACTTGAGATAGGGACATCTATTATGAAACCCTAAACCATACAAGCCCCCGACCTTGAGTTGAAACCCCTCCTGGATACTCTTAAGTACGTCATCCTGGGTGCCAATGATACGCTCCCCGTTATCATTTCGGCTGTGCTATCTGAGGCACAGGAGGGAGCCTTGATTGAATGTTTTTCCAAGCACAAGGAAGCTATTTCTTGGAGCATTGTTGGCATTAAGGGTATAGACTCTACACTCTACATGCACCACTTTTATATCGATGATTCCATTAAACCATTTAGGGACATGTAGAGACGTCTTAACCTTAATATGAGGGAGGTGGTTAAAAAGGAAATTCTGAAGTGGTTGGATGCTGGGATCATATATCCCATTGTGGATAGTAAATGGGTAAGTCCTATTCATGTGGTGCCAAAGAAGGTAGGCTTTACTATGGAATTTAATGACCAAGGTGAACAAATTGTGACTAGACCCTCAACTAGATGGAGGGTTTGTATTGATTACCGCAAGCTGAACACCGTTACCCAGAAGGATCACTTTCCCTTACCTTTTATTGATCAAATTCTCGAAAAATTGGCAGGGAATAAATACTATTGGTTTCTCGATGGATATTCTGGGTATAACCAGGTTGCAGTCTTCCCTGATGAGTAGGAGAAGACGACTTTCACGAGTCCTTACGGTACCTTTACATTCAGGCATATGCCGTTTGGACTTTGTCATGCACTGGCAACCTTCTAGAAGTGTATGATGTCCATTTTCTTGGTGGTACGCTGGATGCGGGGAAGACGAAACCTCTGGTGATAAAGGAGTGGCGAGGAAGACGAGGAAGGAAGCGTTCGCTGATATTGTGATACATAGAAGAATGTAGGGAGAAGGAATTCGCCGGCTATTGTTCGTGATGGCAGACGAAGAAGGTGGACAGAGGGGCTCGTCAGAGCTCGCGGAGCTTTCGGTCTGGGAGAAGAGAAGACTGTGGGGAACCGGTCAAAAATGAGCTAAGGAAGTAATGTTTGCATCAGGGGTCTTTTATAGGCCATAAAAGGTCCTTCCAAGCTTGGAAACCAAGCTTGAAAGCTTGGCGCTTATGCACATGTAGGATACCCACATCTCCCATGCGTTCGCATGGGTGATTGGGAAAGAGTTAGGAATCATGGTTGGTCTATTTGGAAGAGAATTCCTCAAGGAATCTCTAGTTCAATTTTGGGACTGATTGATTGAGAATTGAGCGAGAAAATCTCGCTCAAATGTCGATGGTGAGCTGCAGCCTACTCCTAATGGCGGCAGGGACATAGATGTGAAGAAGATGAAGAACTTAGGCGGTTCTTTACAAGGATCTCAAAAGTTAGGGGCATGCGTGTGAGAGAAAAGAGTTAGATAGAACTAGAATGCAATTTAGGTCAAGATGTTCTGTGATTGGGCCCAAATTTTGGTACAAACCTAATTTGAACCCAAGGAATTTGATGGTGAAGTCAGATTTTGGTTTTGAACAAGTTTGACAAGGTAATTTGCATAGAAATCCAAATTAGGGCAACTATCTGTCTGAGACTTTGTTTTAGGTCAAAATAGGTTCCAATGGTCAAAGTAAGCATACCAAACCTTATAGAATATTTTTCTATGATTTTTAGAAGGTTTAGGTAAATTTTATCCTAACTAGAACCTTAGTTAATTAAGTGGTGATTGTACAATTACAAGTGTTAATAGCATCAATTAGTGTAAATTTCGAGGGTACTTGTGCGATAATGTCATATTATAATGGGCTTGGGAACATTGAATGCATATTACATGATCTTTACATTTTAATCACTTAGAATCAATGTTTAATGACCATGTGCACAAGTCCATTTTGAAACAAGTCTCAGATGAGTGATCGGACCATACAGATGGATCCAGATTGACGAACGGAGTCTAATGGACTCAAAATCACTTCGATCCGGCCTCCGTAGCTTCCACAATAGGCTCTAGAAAGATCAACGACTAGGGGGCAATGTGACATCCTTACGAGCCTTGGATGAAAGATCTAACTGTACGGATGGATCCGGAGCGACGATCACAGTCTGGCAGCATAGGAATCATTGTGATCCGAGCACCGTGGCATCTCCTACAACAGAAAGAAGATGGACGGCCCAGATGGCACCACGTGGCACCATCCACGCCGCCCAACATCGACTAGCACCCACTCTTGATCAAGGCATCATCCACTCTTAGTTGTTGGATCTTGACTCAACAGCTGAGAGATCGTCTCCACTTCATGCCCAAAATTCTTCTTTGCGATAAAGAACGGCCTTGGCTCATCGGGCGTGAAGGCAACTCCCAAGGTAGAGGTGCAAGTTCAAATCCCCTCACCTCCCAACCCAAATTGAGCAATTGAGCATAGCATAAGGCATGCGGCGGCAGTAGCGATCGCACAGTAAGGCATACGTGCATGCGCGTGCGGGGTGCAGTGCGGCAGCGATAGCGTGGACCGGTGTGCGCCAGCGCATGCGCATGAGACAAGGAGCGAGAGGCATGAGGAGTAGCTGGAGTATTGAAGGCATGGGGGCAAGGGTGACGTACATGACGGGTCTTTAGCGACTAATGAAATGTCGCTATTGACCTAAATATGAATTTGAGTCCTTTCTTCAATTATAAATGGGGTCCTACCCCTATCATCTACCTAAGCAATTGCACCACTCTTAGAGGTCCCAAGCAAGGTTGTGAAGACATCGAGCCGCTGACAGAAGCTCCTCCACCGCCATGGCTGCCTCGACGCTTTCTTGTTCCTTGTTCTTAGTTTAATTTTATGTGATAGTGTAGTTCATTTCTTTCATTTAAGCATTCCTCTATATTTTCTGGATTACAACATTTGATAATTAATAGACTAGGTCTTTTATATATTATCTTCATATCTTATCATGGATTTCTAACACTATCTCTCTTCTCTCTTTCTCTCTCTCTCCCTTTCTTTCTTGTTCTATTTGGTTTGTAAGGGAAACAAACGATGAATTTTTGTGACACAAAGCGAGTATTTGATCCGGTTTCATACCTCCCTATGTTTGACACTCGGACTCACATTCGATTCTTTATTTAAAATTGACGTTGTAAACGCGCTACAACGAACGATTTAATGCAAACGCGTCCGACGAACGTTAGTTTTTGGCGTTATTGCCGGGGAGGCAATGGATCTCTTATTCGCTTTCATTTTCTTGGTCATTATTTATACTTGTGTTATCTAACTTGCTCTTCTCTCTCTTCTTGTGGTTGCAAGAACCTTGTGCATTGTTAACAAGAGGAGAACGCATCGGGTTGGATCGAAAGGAAGCACAAGAAGAAGACAGCCATCAACCCGAAGGCTTGATCTTGTCTTCTCATGATCCAAAGGTAACTTTCCATCCTTGGACCAAGAGATGGTGGTGTTATAAAAAAAACTCTCTTTTGTTTGTCGAAGAAAAGCACCACCACTAAGTCTTCAACCCATTAACTTCGAAAAAAATCATTTTCTGGACTCCGGTTGAGGACACGATTAAAGGACCCTACACACCTCTAAAAATTTTGAGAAAAATCTTAGAGGTGGTCCTTCCAGTAGAAGAACTCCCCATCAAATTTTAGAGCCATACTTTTTGTGGTTTGGCCATGAGAAATTCGCTACTGGAAGTGCGCAAGGTTATCCTAAGTTCTGGAGATCTGTAGAGTGTTCTTACTGCTACAAACTCCATGCAGCTCAGATTTGTGAGAGATTTATATTTCTAGAAAGATCTTGAAATTTTCTACACTTCATCTGCAGAACACTTTTGCATTTAAAATTTATTAGTGCTTCTTGTATTCAATATATTAAACTTGTTCACTGATCTAGAGGTTTTAGACAGATTGACCCCCTCTTGGAAAAATGTGAATTTGGGTGGTCTACTATCCTCAAAAATTTCTAAAATTAATTTTTTTTAAAAGCTCATTCGATTTTGGTCAGGATAGGGTCATTTCTTGTTTTGATTGGACCCTTCTTGACAAAATCTTAAAAAAGATTAATTGAATAGAAGCTGCATACCCTTGGATCTTCTACACTAGGGAGTTTTGATTTCATATAGTCACACGAAAGGCCTTAAAGAAAATCAATTTTCACCAACCATGTGCCTATACATTTGTGCCATGTTTGAAGGTGTAAACAAGTGAAAACTTTAAAATCCCTTAAAGCAAGATTTAGATCCTAAAAATCACACATCTTAATCTTGCCTATGAAGGAACACTTGTTTTGGCATTGGGTCCTTACACCCAATTATGCACACACTTCTCGCATTTATTTCCCTTCGCATCTCTCTTGGTTCTTCTCTGGTGTATGCTCGGAAGGCGATCACTCCATCTCGAATTTGTTGCTTCAGGTAGCGAAACTAGAAGAAAACTTGATCTTTCTAGGGGTAGGACTAAGGACATGGTTGACCCACGACTTGAGGAGGCTGAGGATCAACCTGAACCTGATGCCATGGCCATGATTCAGGCTTAGATTACCGCCAACCACCAACTTTAGCAACAACAGATTCACACCATCATGTAGGCCATACACCGACTACAGAACCCTCAGGGGCAGAATCAAGGACAGAACCCTCATGGACAACCCCCACTAAACCCACCACCACCCCTTGAGGGCCAACCAAGGCCTCCCTGTGATTTTTACAATCCGTTAGCCATCTGGGTAGAGACATACCTTAGGGTCCCCGAAGGGGGAGATGATTTTGAGCTAAAACCCAATGTCCTTAGCTTGATTCAAAGCCATTTCCATGAGAGCTCAAATGAAGACCCTTTCCAACACCTAGAGGGCTTAGAGCGGATTGCCCAGACCATAAAACCTAGGAACATCAGTTTAGATATTGTTTTAATCAAGATGTTCCTGTTCTCCCTAAGAGACAAAGTGTCTCATTTCTTTAGGACTTTAAGGAGACCCATCTCCACTTGGGCGGAATTAAGGCATGCTTTTTAAAGAAGTTTTTCCCCATAGGAAAGACTAATTCCCTTAGGAGAGCCATTACTACTTTTACCCTACAAAGTGGAGAGAAATTTCATGAGGCGTGGGAGAGATTTAATGAATTATTAAGGAAATGCCCACACCACGAGGTTCCAAGGTGGAAATTGGCCCAGATTTTCTACCATGGTTTGGACAACAACTTTAGGACTTTTGTAGATGCTTCATGCGGAGGCAACTTTTTGAATAAGGATTAGGAGAGCGTGTTTGAGCTCTTTGAATCAATGAGCGAGAATTCACTTAACAATGCCTCCATGACCCAATTTAATCAGTCCAGTCAACCTCGTGGTGGGTTTTATGAGGTGCAAACCAATTCTGGAATGGTTGACATGGACATTATAGCCAAGAAGTTGGATCGGGTTGATAAAAAGATTGATGAGCCATTGAACCAAACCCGAACCCCGTTACAGACCTTCTCCGTAGTGAAGGGAGCTCACAATGTGGACTTGGTTCAATCTATGAACCAAATACACCATGAACAACCCTTGACCATGTTCCAAGGAGCGACCTTTGTTCCCTCAAACTCTGATTACTCTTTCCCCTCTCCTTCGACACCTTCTACCTTTGAAGATGCTCAGGTCATCCAGGGATTTTCTAAGCCAGATCCTTTCTCCAGCACTTACAACCCTGGATGGTGCAACCACCCAAACTTTTCCTGGTCGAATAAAAAATTGAATCAATTCTAGAACCAACCTAGGCATAACCCTCCCTCCTATCAGCAAGGTCCACCTACTAGACCCCCCTATAACCAGAATAGGGCAGCCCCTACACAGAACCAAATGGACACTCCGATTAAAATGATGGCTGATATGAATCAGAAACATCAGGAGGCGATGGCATTAGTGAAGGGACAGTTGAGCCAGTTGTTGGATAACAAACAACAGGGGTCCCTTCCTTTTCAGCCACAACTGAACCCGAGGAATGTAATGAACAGAGGCCACAATCCTCAAGGGTTCCAATCAAATCAGGGACATGGCCACATGATCCAACAAGCCCCACAGACACCTCCTGGGTTTAATGCTTCTTCTTCTCAAGGATCTAACCATGGTTCCAACGCCTTATCCAATGCGGTTACCTTGAGAAGCGACACTCAAACCCAGGACCCCAAATGGCCAACCCCTCCCGTGACTTCACTACCTGAGATGCCTAATTCTAAGGATGAGTGGGAGGAACCCAAGGATCAGTAGCCTGAACTAATTCAAACCCAAATACCATACCCTAAAGCCTTGGAGAAAATAAAGAAAAAGAGAAATGTGGCTGAGAATGAGGAGTTGTTGGAGATTTTTAAATAAGTACAGATTAATATACCTCTCCTCGATGCAATCAAGCATATCCCAGCTTACATTAAATTTTTGAAGGATGTCTGTACACCTAAGCGTAAGCTTAGAACCCAAGCACCTAGGAAGGTAGTGCTCTCGGAACAAGCTAGTTCAGTGATATTGAGCAGCCTACCTCCGAAAAGAACTGACCCTGGAGTGCCTTTGATATCTTGCAATATTGGTGACAAGACATTTGATAGAGCACTCTTGGACTTGGTGCTTCAATTAACTTAATCCCAACTGGCCTTTATCACCAGTTCGGATTTGGGGAATTAAAGTCCACACCTGTGACTATCCAACTGGCCGATCGATCTTTGAAAACCCCGAAAGGAGTAGTCGAGGATGTAATTATTCGGGTTAAGGACTTCTACTTCCTAGTTGACTTTTTAGTCCTTGACATGGAAGTCCCTGAATAACTACAGAACACACCCATCATCTTGAGTAGACCCTTCTTGGCTACGGCCAAGGCGAACATTGATTGTGACACGAGATGTATGGAAATCGCCTTTGGAGATGAGAAGATGCAATTGGATATTTTCAAGGCGACTAAGTCTTTTGATTGCGGTTGGGTCGAGGAGTACGAACCTGTGGAAACCCTGGTTGAAGAATGCCTCACGGTTAGCTCTTTAGAAGACCATCTGATTCAACTAGTTGATGACTACCCTGACCCATCCCAATCCTTAGAGGTTGAAATCTGTAGAGCTGATTACCACCGACAACCTCCCTTTGAGGAGATTGATGTTAATCAACTCCCTCCCTTTCCTTACCTGTCAAACATTGTCCCACCTACACCTGAATTGAAACCTTTGCCCAACAACCTTAAGTATGTCTTCCTAGGACCTGATCAGACTTTCCCTGTGATTATCAATGCACACCTAACTAGGGACCAAGAACTTAGGTTGACTACTACCCTTTCTGAACATTGGGCAGCTATTGGGTGGACAATTTCTGACTTAAGGGGAATTAGCCCTACTTATTGCACTCACAAGATCTATTTGGAAGATGGGGCTCGACCTTCTCGCCAAATGCAAAGGCGATTAAACCTGAATATGTGAGAGGTTGTTAAAAAGGAAATAATCAAGTGACTTGATGCGGAAATCATCTACCCGATTTTTGACAGCCCCTGGGTGAGCCCTACTCAAGTAGTACCAAAGAAGGTCGGGCTCATCATGGTCACGAATGATCGGGGCGAATCCATCCCCACCCTCACCACAACCGCGTGGCGGGTGTGCATCGATTATAGGAAGCTTAATGAGGCCACTAAAAAGGACCACTTTTCCCTGCCATTCATTGACCAGATTCTTAAACAACTGGCAGGGCAGAAATATTTTTATTTCCTAGACGGATATTCAGGATATAACCAGATTGCTATTGCACTAGAGGACCAAGAGAAGACCACATTCAGTTGCTCGTATGGCACGTTTGCATTCCACAGTATGACATTTGGGCTATGCAATGCACTCGCTACCTTTCAGCATTGCATGTTAGCCATCTTTACAGAGATGGTAGGTGGTAAGTCCAATTTATTAGACATTTATTTGGTTAAGTACATATGGAATACATTTCCTTATAGTTTAATGACCTAAGCTAAGAAGTAATTAATCTTAGCTTATGAATATTTCTGTATCTGCTTTGCATTCTAATACATACATTTATACTTCTTATTTGATATGTGCATGCAGAAAATAAAAGTATAATAGGTGGCTGGACATAATTAGTATTTGAAGAAGGATATGCCCATAATTGTCCACTCCCACCGCCGCTCCATCCTCTGACATTCAAATCTAGCAGTTGTGAATGCGAAGGGTGAGGTGGAGGTTGTGGATCTAGAGAGGGATAAGAGCTATGGGACTTCCATGGATGGGGATCACCTCCAACTACATCACCGTGGACCCTATGTGCACTGTGAAGTAAAGCCTGCACTGTGGTCCTCTCATCGCCCTCTCACCGCAGCCAACCATAGCGCGCAACACCAACCCCTCCCGCGTGCAGCCCCTCACGCGCCTGCAGCAGTAGCTGACCTCCGTGCTTAGCCCCTCACGCGCCCGCAGCAGCAGCCGACCCTCGCGTGCAGCCCCTCACGCTCCAGCAGCAGCAGCTGACCGTGCGAAGCGAACGGCCACACGACCTCCCTGCGGCCTTCCTCCGTCTCCAGCAAGCAGCCTGTCTCACCCTCTCCTCTCCTTCTTCAAGCTTGACCAACAGAGAAGAACCCATTGACCACCGCGAACACCTCCACGCAACCATCATTGTAGCCATCAGTTCGATGCGTCGTTGACTCCATTGCACTCACCTCGACTCCACGAGCGTCGCCACATCATCAAAAATGCTGATGGCAGTCCACACGCATGCGTGGAGGAACCCACTGCCGGCGGTGGACAACCCGCCACCTCTAACGATGCCACCACCACCATTGGAACCCTCTCGGCGACCTCGACCTCCTCCGAGCACGGCACGGTCATCCGTTCCTCCTCCTCACACGCACAAGGGCTTCAAATGCCCTATTTTGCTACAGTGAAACTCACATTAAAATTTACATTTGGTGCCATTGGTGTGGAAGGATTTAAGGATTTTTTATTTTATTATGTTGAAATTGCATGCATATCCTCTCATGTTCACTTTTAATCCCTCATGCACTCACACTCTTTAGATTTCATGATCTATTCCATGTGTGCATGACATAACTTCAGGAAATAATCTTTGAAATAATATTTTCATGATTTTATTAGGCCTACACCTCCCTGTGAGTACGACATCTTTTCTGTGGTTTAAATTGGTATCTATTTTAATCTTTGATTGAGAGATTTCCACCACATAAATTACAACGATAAATCATTCTATTGCTAATTTAATCAAGCGAATATCTCTCTATCAAATGGCGCCGTTGCCGGGGAGGCAACAGACGCAATAATTTCACTTGATTTATTTCTGATTAGTTCTCATTGCACAGTGATCTAACCAGTTCTTATCTTTTCTGTGCGAGGAATCTGTGGAGGTAACAGGCGTAGCTGGGAGACGATGATGACCTTGAGCAATGGCCACACGTGGGGAAGACACAGGAGATCTGGATCCTGCTTTCACAGGGGATTCTCCTTCGTCACAAATTTTATTTCTGTCTTCTCGCCCTTGTAGTAATTGGGGCTGAATTTTTGGGGGTCTGTCCCCACATTTTTTAGCTACTAGGGTTTACATTCTTCTGTGTGCGTGATTCATTTTTCTACTTGCTTGCCTCTAAAACAAACACAATAAAATATCAAGTTTCCTGTTAGGAGTTGCATGCCCCTAAGTGCGCGCATTTAGGAGTGATTGAGCAGCACATTAAATCTCATTTTTGCATTGCGAGCATAGTTTCACAAAGATTGCTGGAGGCAGGTACACCTTTCTAACTTTTTGCATCTAGCTCTTGTTCAGGCATTTGCATTAGGGTTAAAATTCAAGACCATAAAGCTGAGTGAAATTACTTAATCCAGTGGTCGCCTAACTGCAATTGGGATTGATAATCAGATTTGACCTTAAAACCAAATCACACTTGATCTTATTCAAAGGGACTTGTCTGCGTTTTCAAAATAAAAATGATTTGCGGTGTGATGCACACATTTGGCACTGAGCACGCACATTAGGCACCGCACTAAGGCTCGATCCCTTAAGGCTATAGGCATCGATCTCTTTATCGGTGCAGACCTCCTATCGTGCTTTGTGGTGGTGGTACTATCTTTTGACTAAGTGTTTTGATACTTCACGGAGGGGGACACCCCTTAAAGGAAGAAAAGGGTAGTTAAGAGGCACCACATACGCATCGCCTCAAAGGAAGGGTTCACCTTACTTGCATCCCTTTGTTCGTCCTTGGAGTAACTTCTCACTTGATCACCTGGGAGTATCATCTAAGCAAAGTACAGGTCCTAGGGCACTCGAAGGTTGAATTAGGTCGCGTAATTGCAATGAATAACTTGTTTGGCCATCTATATCAACCAATTCTACCTCTGCAACAAAGAAGGTTAATCTTAAGTCATCACCCCTCTTATACCACTTACATGGGAACGAAGGGAAAAGCCTTAACCTTTTGACCAATCTTTAGAGTGGAGGTTTCACTTAATCAACACGAACTTGAATTGTGATTGTATGCTTGGTAGACACTCTCTTGAGGGCAGTCTAGTGTTTGATCCTGAGCCTGAGAGAATTCTTAGGAGAGCCCACCAAGGAGAGAAAAGAGAAGACATGGTTGATCAAGGAGCAAATCAACAAAGGACCCTGAGGGACTATTTTATTCCAACTAACCAACCCGCTCAAGCACTGAGACAACCGGCAGGGGATAATTCATATGAGATCAAGAGCAGTACCATATCTTTGTTGCCCTCCTTTTATGGTACTACTAGGGAGGACCCCTACTGGCATTTGGAGGAATTCACTGAGGTCTGCTCCACGGTGTAGCTCCAAGGCTTTACTGATGAAGCCTTGATGAGGACTCTATTTCCATTCTCCCTAAAGGATAAGGCCAAGCACTGGTATCATACCCTCGATGCAAGGGTAAATGATTGGGCCACCCTTAAGGGAGAATTCTTGAAAAAGTATTTTCCTATGAGTAAGACCAACCATTACAGAAGAGAGATTATGGGTTTTACTCAACAGGAAGGGGAGCAATTTCATGAGACTTGAGAGCACTTTAATGACCTTCTTAGGTTATGCCCCCACCATCAGGTGCCAAGATGGCAGTTGGTCGAAAGGTTCTATAATGGATTATCTGAAAGGCATAGGCAAACCATCGATGCAGCCTGTGCAGGAACCTTCATGACCAAAACTGAGGATGAAGCCTGGGCATTATTTGAAACATTAAGTGACAACTCCATACATATGTCCTCTGCCTATCAAGAAAGAAATCCATCAATCTTGTAGAGGAAGATAGAGGCCCATGAAGCCGGGGCTTCTTAGAATTTGGCTTATCAGATTTAATTATTGAATAAAAACTTTGATAGGCTTTTAGCAAACCCAGGCATGAACCCACAAGCAGCCTCTATCTTTCAAGCTTCAAGTGAATGCTCCATTTACCAAAGCACAACGCATGCCACTGCAAAGTGCCACCAGGACAATCAATTCCCTAAGTTGATTCAGGCTGACTTGAACGCAGCCCAAGGTTTCCGCCCAACTCCTCGTAATAACCCTTATTCCAATACCTATAGTCCGGGGTGGCGGAACCATCCAAACTTCTCTTGGAAGCAAGGTGATGCTTCTAACTTAGGGAATACAAGACCTCTACCTTCCCAACCCATATACCAACCATCCTATGAAAACCCTCCTCAGAATAAGCCCTCTGAGATGGATGAACTTAAAGCCATGATGAAAGCGATGCAAGAGCATCAGAATATGGTCATCCAATCTCAAAATAAGATGATTACTGATATGCAATCCCAAATTGGTCATCTTACTGAGGCAGTTAGGCAACGTGATCCGAGGAAGCTGCCTAGCTCTTCTGAGGAGAAGCCAAAGGGCAAGGGGGTCGTATTCAGGAAGCATGCCCAAGCTGTGACCGTGCTGAGGAGTGGAAAGAAAATTGACAAGCCTGATAACACTCCTATGGTTACGTCTCAGAATTCCCCTTCTACACCTGACCCGACTTCCATCTCCACTGAGGAAGAGCCACACTACTCTCCCTCTCTTGAAATCACCCACAATGAGGATGTCGTCATTCCACCACCCCTCTCCTGCCATGATGACCCCTCTACCCAGAAGTCGAGGGTGCCCTATCCAGAGCGCCTATCTGTTCCTGGGGAATCTTCTATTAGCTCGCCTGGAGCCAAGGATAGGACGGAGGAGATTATGGACACTTTTAGGCAAGTCCTGATCAACTTGCCTCTGTTGGAAGCTATCAAACAGATCCCGTCCTATGCCTAGTTTCTAAAGGACCTGTGCACCCAGAAGCACCGATGTAGGAGACAGGTCCAAACCAAAATAATCCTACCTAACCATGTTAGCTTGGTTCTTCAACATGGAACACCCCCCAGAATGAAAGACCTAGGGGCCTCGTATATTTAGGTGGTTATAGGCAACCAACACATTGACGAGGCTCTGCTTGATCTGGGGGCGGGGGTGAACATTTTACCGAGCTCTATCTACGATCTTTTGGGAGGAAGTGAGTTAAAACCTAGTCCAGTCATCCTCTAGGTCACAGACAAATCACTTAAGACACCTCGGGGATTACTGAAAGATGTGCTGGTGAGAGTGGAGAACTTCTTCTTCCCTGTTGACTTTCATGTGTTAGATACTGACCCTTCTAATAAGCCCACCAAGCCATCCATTATTTTGGGACGCCCCTTCTTAGCCACAGCCAACGCCTCTATCAATTGTAGATCAGGGGCACTTAAAATTGGCTTTGGGAACAAGAAGATCTAGTTGAATGTTTTTGATACCTACAAGCAATCCAGATTTGAAGATTGTTCTCAGATTGTGGTTGTTGATGAAATACTTGAGGAGACTACTCCAGCACTCTTATGTAGAGATCCCCTTCAAAAGGTCATATCTAAGGACCATCCTCCAACTATTGAAGAAACTAAAGGGGAAATTCCCAAATTAGAAGAGTTGTTGGGGATACACACAGAGTCTTTGTCCCCACCCTGGACTGTGAAGGTAGACTGCTACTTGAGGCAGGGACGTATCAACTTAAACCCTCAATCCAAAAGGCACCTGAGTTGGAGTTGAAACCCCTCCCGAGCACATTGAAATATGCTTTCCTTGGCCATAATGACACGCTCCCCATTATTATCTCGTCTACATTATCTGAATCGAGGAGGGAGCTCTGTTGGAGTGTTTACAAAGGCATAAGGAAGCAATTGCCTGGTCAGTTGCTGATATTAAGGGTGTGATCCCTCCCTTTGCATGCATCATATATACACGAATGAGTCCATGAAACCTTTCCGAGACATGCAGAGAAGGCTCAACCCCAATATGCGGGAGGTTGTTGAAAAGGAGATTCTGAAATGGCTAGATGCAGGGATTGTTTATCCCATTTCAGATAGTAAATGGGTTAGCCCTATACATGTGGTGCCCAAGAAGGCAGGAATCACTGTGGAAGAGAATGAACAAGGAGAGTTGGTGACCACTAGACCCTGAACTAGTTGGAGGGTCTGCATGGATTACTGCCGTTTGAACATGGCTACCCAGAAAGACCATTTCCTCTTACCATTTATCGATCAGATTTTGGAATGACTGGTGGGGAACAAGTACTTCTGTTTTCCTGACAGGTACTTTGGGTATAATTAGATAGCCATTTTTCTTGATGATCAGGAGCGTACCACCTTTACGAGTTCGTATGGTACATTTGCGTTCCATCGAATGCCATTCGGGTTATGTAATGCACCTGCCACTTTCCAACGATGTATGATGGCTATCTTTTCTGATATGATCGACAAGTTTGTTGAAATTTTCATGGATGACTTCTCCATTTATGTCTCGTCATTTGACCTATGCCTTTCACACCTTGATAAAGTCTTAACCCGTTGGGAAGAGGCAAAGCTGGTGCTTAGCTGGGAGAAAAGCCACTTTATGGTCCAGCAGGGCATTGTGTTAGGGCATGTAGTTTCCAAGAGAGGATTAGAGGTGGACACCACAAAAATTGATTTCATCTCTAAGCTTCCATTACCTGCCAATGTTCGTCAGGTTAGATCTTTCCTTGCCATGCTGGATTTTATAGGTGCTTCATTAGAGATTTCAGTAAAATCTCTAAGCCACTCTGTGACCTGTTAGCGAAGGATGTCTCCTTTGATTTTGATGATAGATGTGGTGAGGCTTTCCAAGTCTTAAAGAAAGCCCTTATTACCGTGTTGATTCTCCAAGCACCAGATTGGACCCTCCCGTTTGAGCTAATGTGCAATGCTTCCGATTTTGCAGTGGGAGTGGTCTTAGGTCAAAGGGTTGATGGCAAACCTCATGTGCTACATTATGCCAGCATGACCCTTACAGATCCTCTGCAAAACTACATGGTCACTTAAAAGGAACTTCTTGCTGTAGTATTTGCTTTGGAAAAGTTTTGGTCTTATCTTTTGGGATCCAAGGTTGTGGTGTTCACTGATCATTCTGCCTTAAAGCATCTTCTTGCTAAAAAGGACACCAAACCTCGCCTAATTCATTGGACTCTACTACTCCAACAGTTTGACTTGGAATTAAAGATAAGAAAGGAGTTGAGAATGTGGTAGCAGATCATCTATCTAAGATCCCTATTGAGGCATCAAACCCTGCTAGCAGTATTCAAGAGACTTTCCCTAATGAGTCTCTGATGGCCGTGGAGGCCAAAACTCCTTGGTTCGCTGACATAGTGAACTATCTGGTCACCGGCATTACCCCTAGTACTTGGGATATGCAGAAGCGAGACAGGTTTCTTGCTAAGGCTAAATTTATCACTGGGAGGAACCCGAGCTTTTTAGAATAGGCCCTGACCAGCTTTTCCACCATTGCGTCCTTGATGAAGAATAAAGAAGTGTTCTGAGTTTCTACCATGACCTCCACTGTGGGGGGCATTTTAGTGGGAAAAAGAATGCCTATAAGGTTCTTCAGTTTGGCTTTTGGTGGCTCACATTATTCCGAGATGCATATACATATGTGGGCGCATGGCTACGTTGCTAGCAGACGGGAACCATCAGAAAAAGGGATGAGATGCCCCAGCAACCTATCCTCCATGTTGAGATCTTTGATATTTGAGGCATCGACTTCATGGGTCCCTTTCTTGTGTCCTTCGGATATGAGTACATCCTTGTGGCTGTGGACTATGTATCGAAATGGATAGAAGCCATACTCATGCGAACCAATGACCATTCTGTGGTCTTGGGTTTTGTTAAGCCTAATATCATTTCTCGGTATGGGTGCCCAAGGACGATCATAAGTGATGGAGGACCTCACTTTAAGAACGTACACTTCACAAGACTACTCGAAAATTTGAGAGTTAACCACATGATAGCCACACCTTACCATCCCCAAACGAGTGAACAAGTTGAACTATCTAATAGGGAGATTAAACAAATTTTAGAGAAAACTGTTAGGCCTGACTGTAAGGATTGGTCTAAAAAACAAAATGATGCTCTTTGGGCCTACAGAACCATGTATAAGACTCCCTTGGGCATGTCGCCTTTCCGTCTT
Organism: Thalassia testudinum; assembly: GCA_037157565.1. Classification (NCBI taxonomy): domain Eukaryota; kingdom Viridiplantae; phylum Streptophyta; class Magnoliopsida; order Alismatales; family Hydrocharitaceae; genus Thalassia; species Thalassia testudinum. The sequence continues at coordinate 145,666,075 of JAZHRO010000036.1, forward strand.
GTCTACGAAAAGGCATGCCATCTTCTTGTTGAAATCCAACATAAAGCCCATTGGGCTATTAAAACGTTAACTTGAATCTGGATAAAGCGGGAAAGGCACGTATGTTAGAGTTAAGTGAGCTTGAGGAGCTTCGTAATGAAGCCTATGAAACTTCTCAAGCTTACAAGCAACGTACAAAGGTCTTGCATGATAAGCACATCATTAGAAAGACTTTTGAGCCCAACCAGTGGGTCTGGCTTTTCAATTCCAGACTTAAATTATTTCCAGGAAAGCTCAAGTCTCACTGGGATGGGCCATACGTTGTTATCAATACTTTCCCTCATGGAGCTGTAGAAATTCGAAACCCTACTTCTGGTGCGAGCTTTAAGGTAAATGGTCAGCGACTTAAACCTTATATTACTCTTTCAGATGGCCAGGTTTTGGATGCACTTCGGCTTGAGGAGCCTTAGCTCCTCCCACTCTCCTCCTCAGGTGATATTCTTCTATGTCTGCATTTTTCCAATGAGGACATTGTCAATCTTAGGCATGGGGGGGTATAACCTGAGGATGTTTATAGCATTTATAAATATTTGCATACATTTAGGATAGTGATTTATAAAAAAAAATCTTTTATTTTCTTGAGCTGAATTGGTTAGTCCCTAGTAGAAAATTTATCAAGGAGGTGTCATTAAAGATTTTTCTTCTTAAATTGTTTCTTAAGTTTAGAATCCAGTATAGTTACATTCACTTGCACGTAGACTGGGTAATGTATCTTTGTAGAAAACCAATAAGCATTTTTAGTCTACTGAACTGTTGGACAATTAATAGGGAGTTAGGAATACTATCTTCTATTAGATCCACCTCATATTTGTGAGAAGAAAGTAGAGAGATTACCGATGCTCTAAGTCTAGTGCAAGGACTCTTAAGTTTTGGACAATTAGATAAGGATACCTTAGAGTTAGGCATAGTTTTCACTCTCTGTTCCTGTGTGCGTACATTGTGTGAATTCTTGAGAGTCACCAAATAAGGCAGATACAAAGAGATTGAGTCTTAATAAAACTATGACTATGGTGGATGGTTACGACTGTCTTTCATAGAGTCATCGGCTGAAGGAGGGTAGTAATGACAAAGGTCAGAAATATGTTCGTCCTATCCATTCCTTCCTAGTGCCGAGAATAGGCACTTCTACCAAATAAGCCACACAATATCCTCTTAACCATCATCATCCCTAATTATGCCTCATGAATAATAGTATGCGTCATTTTGTGTTAGTGATAAAAAAAAAGCAACAAAAGAAAAAAAAAGGAATATTTATATTTAGAAAAATATGAAAAAAAAGAGAAGAAAAAGAAAAGAGTCCAAGTTTGGGGTTCATCTTCATGTTATTTTTTTATTATATGTTGACGTTTTTGAGGCAACCACAAAAACACCCATTACGATCCACCAAATATGACCCAACTTACTTTTCAGTATCGTTGATCGCCCGAATACTGGCTGAGGACTCTAACTTAGTTGTAGAGTTATTAGGACTTTAGTTGAAGTGTGAATGCCATGTGAGGCCACCAAACATTGAGTACATCTGCAGAATCTGGTGAGATATGTGATCTCAAAAAAAAAGAAAGAAGAAGAAAGGAGAAAGTGTGTGAGCACAAAGGAACACAAAGAGAGCATAGTTTTTAGCCTATCTATGGGTTGACTTGTTTAATAGTTTAGAGATCTAGAGTCTGCAGTACTGGACTACGTGTAGCACCAGATGAGTGTGAGCCACCAAAATTAATCCATTCAACTCAGTTTCTCCTACCTTAGCCAAAATGCTGGGGTCAAACTACAGATTATTTTCTGCTCTATCCCTGAGGGAAGAAGTTGCCTATCCTAATAGAAGCTTTACCAAAGGTAAGTATGAATTGCAAATGTAAGTCGGTTATTTCACTTGGATCCATTACCTAGGCTACTATCACTTCACATTTGTCTGGATCTCTAAATTTTTGAAATAAGAAAAGAAGAAACCTTTTGGTTACTTCCATTGTTTTTCACTTTTTGCTAGGGACTAGTAAAACTTAGGCATGGGGGCATTTGATAAGTCCAATTTATTGGACATTTATTTGGCTTACGTACATTTGGAATACATTTCCTTATAGTTTAATGACCTAAGCTAAGAAGTAATTAATCTTAGCTTATGAATATTTTTGTATCTTCTTCGCATTCTAATACATACATTTGTACTTCTTATTTGATATGTGCATGCAGAAAATAAAGGTAAAATAGGTGGCTGGACATAATTAGTATTTGAAGAAGGATATGCCTATAATTATCCACCTCCCACCACCGCTCCCTCCGCCGACATTCAAATCTAGCAATTGCGCATGCAAAGGGTGAGGCGAAGGTTGTGGATCTGGAGAGGGATAAGAGCTATGGGACTTCCTTGGATGGGGATCACCTCCAACCGCACCACCGTGGACCCTGCGCGCACCGTGAAGCAGAGCCTGCACTGTGGCCCTTTCATCGCCTTCTCACTGCAGCCAACCATAGCGCAGAACACCAACCCCTCCTACACGTAGCCCCTCACGCACCCGCAGCAGCAGCCGACCCCCACGCGTAGCCCCTCATGCGCCCGCAGCAGCAGCCGACCCCCACGCGCAACCCCTCACGCGCACACAGCAGCAGCCGACTGTGCGAAGAGAACGGCCACACGACCTCCTTGAAGCCTTCCTTTGTCTCTAGCAAGCGGTCGATCACACCCTCTCCTCTCCTCCTTCTTCTTCAAGCTTCACCAACAGAGAAGAACCCATTGACCAGCACGAACACCTCCACGTAGCCATCACCACAGCCATCTGTTCGACGCTCCATTGACTCCACCGCGCTCACCTCGACTCCACGAGTGTCGCCACATCATCAGAAATGCCGACGGCAGTCCACGTGCATGCACGGAGGAACCCATCGCCAGCGGTGGACAACCCGTTGCCCGGTGACCTCGACCTCCTCCGAGCACAACACGACCATCCATCCCTCCTCACACGCACAAGGGCTTCAAATGTCCTATTTTGGTACAGTGAAACTCACATTAAAATTTACATTTGGTGCCATTGGTGTGGAAGGATTTAAGGATTTATTATCTTATTAAGTTGAAATTGTGTGCATATCCTCTCATGTTCACTTTTATTCCCTCATGCACTCACACTCTTTAGATTTCATGATCTATTCCATGTGTGCATGACATAACTTCAGGAAATAATCTTTGAAATAATATTTTTGTGATTTTATTAGGCCTACACTTCCCTGTGGCTACGACATCCTTTTTGTGGTTTAAATTGGTATCTATTTTAATCTTTGATTGAGAGATTTCCACCACATAAGTTACAACGATAAATTATTCTATTGCTAATTTAATCAAACGAATTTCTCTCTATTAGTAAGTGAATATTTGGAGGTCATTATGAATGATTTCTTCATGTTCGGAGACTCGTTCGACCATTGTCTTAGCAACCTAGAAAAAATCCTGAAGCAATGTATCGAGGTCAACTTGGTTTTAAGCTGGGAAAAGAGCCATTTTATGGTTTAAGAAGGGGTTGTCCTCGGTCACATCGTCTCGCAGAGGGGCATTGAAGTTGATCAAGCTAAGGTTGATTTAATTTCCAAACTTCCATCTCCTAGCTCGGTCAAGCAAATTCGATCTTTCCTAGGACATGTTAGCTTCTATAGAAGGTTCATTAAGGATTTTTCCAAATATTCCAAGCCTTTGATTGACCTTCTAGCCAACGACGTACCTTTTGACATGACACCTGATTACATCAATGCCTACAACACCCTTAGGGATACAGTCTCAATTGCACGTGTTTTACAACCCCCAGCCTGGTCCCAGGACTTTGAGATAATGTGCTATACATCAGATTTTGTTGTTGGAGTAGTCCTAGGACAAAGAAGAGAGAAAAAACCTGTGGTGATCTACTATGTGAGCAAAACTTTGGATGAGGCTCAATGGAGTTATATTGTCACGGAAAAAGAACTGCTCACTGTAATTTTTGGATTAGAAAAGTTCAAATCATACCTTCTAGGATCCCAAGTGATTATTTACATTGACCACTTGGCTATTCGACATTTGTTAGCTAAAAAGGATGCTAAACCCAGGCTAATCAGATGGATCATGCTCTTGCAGGAATTTGACCTGGAAATACGTGACAAAGCCGGGTCCAAGAATGTTATAACTGATCGCTTATCCAAACTTCACCCAGAACACATTGGACACTCATTACCCTTAACCGACACATTCCCTAATGAACAACTTCTTATCGTTCATGGAGGAATTCTACCCTGGTATGCGAACTTAGTCAACTATTTGGTGGTAGGGCAGACTCCACATGGCTGGTCTAGACAGCAACAGGATAGGTTCTTGGCTGAGGCCAAGCATTATTTTTGGGATGATCCTATGCTATTTAGACTTTGTGCAGACCAAATCATTAGGAGGTGCATTCTTGAAGAGGAAGTTCAAAGTGTGCTATCCTTCTGTTATGACCAAGCCAATAGTGGCCACTTCTCTAGGAAGTAGATGGTTGCAAAAGTTTTGCAGTCCAATTTTTACTGGCCATCACCTTTCAAGGATGCACATAACTTTGCAAAGACAAGCACTAGATGCCAGACCTTAGGGATTATGACAAGCAAAGATATGATGCCTCTACAGCTAATGGGAACACCATCATGAGCCCTGACTAGCTCATTTTGACCCAGAAAAGAGAACAAAAGCTCCTACATGACTAACTGGAGGTCCTAACTCAAGGAATAACCCTTCTGAAAGAAAAGTAAGAAACAAGGGGTAAAACTGCAATTTTACCAATGCAGTATAGCAATGGGTTTTCTCATGGGCTAAACACAGGTCAAATGGTCTTAACAAGATAAAAAGTAGGTTGGTTCAAACAGAAAAAGGTTTATGTGAAATTTGGGAATTAAATGACTTCTTGTAACCTTAAAACAGACCCACCTAATTTAACAAGGTTCTGGAAAGGATAAAATTCACCTAAACTCTCTAAAATTCATGGAAAAATATCCTTTAGGGTTTAGAACCTTTAATTTGGCCCTTAGAACTTATTTTAACCTAAATTGGGATCTCAGTCAATTGCTTGCCCTAAATCAGGTTTTTATGTAAATTGCCCAGTCAAACGTGGTCAAACCTAAAATCCAACTTCACCATTGGATTCCTTAGGTCCAAATTAGGTTTGTACCAAGGTTTGGACCTAAGGGGAATTCACCTTGACCTACTTTGCAAATAGGTCTAGCCCAATTACATTTCTACCCCTAACTTTTGAAAACCTCTACAGAAACCCCCTAACTTCCTCGTCATTCTTTGAAATTAGGTCCCTCCACCATTACAGTGGAGGGAATCCTACTCTGGCAAGGTATCGAAGGAAAGAAGTCCCTGATTCCTCAGAGAATCACCTTTAAATTTGAAAGGGAGATTCTCTGAGAAATCTCCTCCAGTTTGAACATAATTAGAGGCTTGATTTGGCACCCAATCACTCATGCAAATGCATGAGAGATTTGGGTCACCTTCGACCTTCCAACTCTGGCAAGGTTGCCATGCTTGGAAACTTGGCTTCCAAGCATAAGACCTTCTACCAGGGACAATAAAATGATTCCAAGATCAACCTGTCACCCCTAAGCTTGAATTTGGCATGAGATACCCCCTAATTCTTCTCTTCCCCCTCCGGTCAAAAACCCAACAAGCTCCGGTGACCCCTCTCCCTCTCTCTTGTTGCTCTGCCATAATACCAGTGGCAGAGTTCTCTTTATCCTCTTTGTCTGCGTCGCATCGCACTAATCGACGTCCTTGCAACCCCCTTGTCGTCGCCGTCCTCCTCCCACTGGGTACTTCATCTATGGCGACGGCAGTACGAGCCGACCGCCTCCTCTGCCTCCCCCTTCGTCTATCCACACTTAGTTAAGTCCTCTCTCCCTTCTCATCATTTTCCCGTCTTTTATTCTTGCAAACACGCCTCAACGCTCGCAAGCACCACCACCTTCTCCACCTCCAGCCAAACCTCCGGCGAGGTGTTCCCACCGCTACACGCCTCCATCTGCCTCGCCAACTACCTCACGAGCACCACGACACCTCACTGACCCTAACCCCTCACTGCATCCATCGGGCCAATCCCCCAGCACGTCCCCCGATGATGTAAACACATTTACACTACTTAAAATGTCTATTTATGCATGTTCTTAAGCATAGGATTGCATTTCATGATATAAATATTGCATAACATGCATCATCTTGCATTTGGAGTAGTTTGAATAAAATGGAGGTTAATTGTCTCCTTTTATGTGCTTGGACAGGGAAAACATTTTGTCGGGACCTCGGATCAAAGATCCAACCGTATGGATGTGATCATGGCGACGATTGGAGTTCAACGACTCCAAGATCGCCCTAATCAGGCATCCTTAGCATCAGATAGTGATCGGGGAACCCTAGAAGATCAAGGGCTAGGATGGTGAAAATACGCAATTCAGATGACAAATCCGACTGCACGGATGAATTCGGATCGACGATCGCAGCCCAACGACACAAAAATTGAGTTAATCCGACATCCGTGGCACCATCTACAACTTCCAGAAGATGGATGGCCAAGATAGCACCACGTGGCACCATCTCAGTCGCCCAAACAGTCGCTTCATCTTGTGAAGGCCCCGTGCCCGATCGCTCTCCGCCGTTGGATCTTAATCCAACGGCTGTGGGAGCTCGCATTTAAAAGCGTCCGCTTGACCATCCGCGCCCCATAGCGCAGTGGTCGAGCACGCTATCGCGAGCGCAGGGCGCGGGTTCGAGCTGTGGAGAGGGGCTGGAAGCTGCGGCTATTGGGCATGGGTGGAGCGTCAGATGGAGATCGGATGGCCGCGCGTGCTCGATAGCATCGACGCGCGATTGGACGCGTAATCGGACGCGCAATCAGATGCACGGGCGGGCGCGCAACGCAGCGGGCGCGGATGCATCTTAAGACATTCGATCTCACGATCGGACGGCTGAAAAGCGGCAAACGTGCGCAAGCCGTTGAGCGCGTGAGCAGGCGAGGAGGCGCGCGCGAGCAGGCCACGACGCCCACGTTGAGAGCTTTAGTGACAGATTTATCCGTCACTAAAGATCCCTCTTTTATTATTTCGAAGTTGTAATGTCCATTTTGCCCCCACTCCTTGCAACTATAAATGGAGACCCCCTCCATACGAAATTCTCATCCCTTCTTTCTCCTCTCTACCCCTCCAAAGCTCAAGAGAAGCTTGTCCCACACCCGGGATGCTTCTTGCGAGATAAAGTCCAATTTTCATTCCCCTTCGGAAGTGGATCCCGCGACGATGACGGCGTGCTGCTCCGTTCCCGTTCTTCTGCTTCGTCCTCCTTCGTCCTGCTTCGTTCTCCTTCGTCCAGGCGTCCTCCCGTCCGGCTCGTCCTCCAAGCAATCGTCGAGGAGGATAACTTCTCTCTCCCATTCTTATTTACAGCTTTTCTAGTGTAGAATTTTCCTGCTTTATATTGTAATTAAATTTCCGCTTTCTAGTGTAACTTTTATTTAGTTTGATTATATAAACAAGTGGAATATTGAATGCATGTTCTCTTTCTCTCTCTCTCACTCTCTCTCTCTCTCTCTTTCGTTTAGTCTGATAGCTCCATTGTAATTATATCGCCTTGCATATAAAAAAAAATCCTAAAAAAAATATATAATTGCGAATATAGATCAACGTAGCCTCCCTGTGTTCAACCCGAAATTCTTTTCGGTATAAATTTTATTTGTTGAACACGAATTCTTCGCTTTTGATCTACAACGAGAAGTTTTTCAAAACCAAACACGTAAGCGTAGCGATTCGCAAACACGTTCAACATTTTGGCGCCGTTGCCGGGGAGGCGACGCTCTTTGATTTCTCTTCGCGTTTTGTAACTTACAAATCATTTACCTCACTTTTCTCCTTTCTTATTGTAATTGCAGGTACTCTTTTGAGATGAGTAAAAGCGGCAGATTGGAGTAAAGTGCTGTGGAAGGTTTTGTAGGTTATCCCCTATTCTTTCCCCTTCCATAGATTCCATTCGCCACATTAAATCCAAATCCCAATTAACCTAGGTGTTTTGCATAAATCTTAGGAATAGTTTGGTTGTTTGGATTTCCACTCACATTCATTCCACCCTCATTCATAAAAAATAAAAAATAAAAAAAAGATAATCTTGTGGGGTAATTTTCAACAAACACACAACACACACCCACATTCAAGGCACTTGATCAACTTGATTTGTTTTCTACTCAACCGGGTTCTGATCCGTGGAACCGGTACACACAAAGCAACATATAACAGAGTAGAAATTATTCTAGGTTAACCATTTTTGAGTGCCTAACTTAGTGGTGCATATGTGGCCAGTTGTTTGAGTTGTTTGGGCCGCACCACTTCAATTAAAATCAACTCATCAAGTAGCTGCCGATTAGGTTCAACTCTTAGGGATTTACCAGGCACTCCACATTCTTTTTAAACTTTAAAGGAAAACATCTTCACCTGTGCTTGCAAAACCTGGTGTGCCAATGAAACCTATTTGAAAACACCTAAAGTTGAATCCTAAAAGCTACTAAGCAAGATTTGAACCTTAAAATTCACCACATCAAAAATAATCTTGCTTGAAAACCACTGGTTGTGCACGCACACACAAATTAATCAATTATTAAGGGCACAACCCATTTAAAGGGCCCATCACATTCCAAAGCACATTCAAACCTAGCCCTAAAAAAAATAGAGTAGACGTTGGCCTTAAGGATTGAACTCGCTCTTCAGAACTCAGAACGAGATTATTTTCAATTAGTCTGTTTCTACTGTTCAATCTGATGTCTAGCTAGGGGAGCAGAGTGAAATGATCGCGGCAGGGGGTACACTAGGAATCAGAGGTGCAAGCCGAAGGAAGAACCTTCTCCCTAGTCCCTCCTTCTAACTGGTTGGATTGAACAGACAGAAGTAGATCAAATCGTTCCTTTATCTCAAGACGGGTTTTGGGAGTCTGTAGGTCTGTAGGCTAACCCATTTAAGATAGGTTTGATTGTTTGTATTGTAGGGCACCTTTCTTCCTCCCGTGTCTCATGAATCCTTCCACATATTTCACGCATTCCCGCTTTTTCCCTCCTATTGTGAATTATCCTCAACATGACGATTATCCCAACTCGTATTGTAATCAACCATCAGTCAGTTGGGATAATTCGGATTGGGGATACAATTTCGGACCCCCGTGTTTAGGGTCTAACCCTGAACACTTTGATTCTGATTTCTATCCTTCTCGGAGCTACATCGATTATGGATCGTCTTCCTTTCATGCACAACTTAATACGGTCTACAATCAAGAAGGAGACACCGATCCCTACCCATCCTCTGATTTCACTGCCTTTAGGTCATCACCATCTTTTCAACAATCTGAAATGACCTATTATCAGGAAGGGTATAACGAATCTCAATTTGTTAATTCCCCTGCATCAATCCCAAACCCGCCCAACCCTGAACCAATTCATTTGGTTCAGGTTAACCAGGTTTAAGATAAGGTTCTGGCTAACTTGAGGAATATCATACAATCTTTAGAAGTTCAGCCAATACCTTACATTGAGAGATTGGAGCCCCTGATTGAAATGATTGATGATTTAAACAAGTCTTTGTTGGATTGGCTCCAGGATGTTAAGGATAAGAACCCGGGTGAGTTTCTACTTGGGAAATTAGCGAAATTGAGGATGAGATTCGTGGTTTCTTTGATTCAATCTTGGAATAATTCCCAGGATGAACCCTCTTCAGGAAAGCCAATGACAGAACCTGCTCAGGCACCTGTTGGGGGGGACACGTGTTACGAGGCTGACTAGATTGAATTAAAGCAATTAATTAAGGATGATCTGATTTCTTCACCTGAGATCCCTGAGCCGGGTTACGAGGAAACGTATGTCTCTAGGGAACACAAAGTGACTACTGATTTTGGGACATACATTGATACAGATCCTGATGGTGAAGATTCAAGTTGCGAAGTCTTACGCGAGTTTTCTGAACATGATTTCTGTGAGACGATTGGGCCTGAGGAATCTGATAGATCATTTGATAGCCCAATAACTGAGGACACTGATCTTATTAGGGCACACATTACGGATCCAGAATCGCATTTTCTGGAGGAATCAATTCAATGCCCTGATTATCAATTACACCCTGTTGAGCTTATTGATGATTCTAATTCTGAGATAATTAGACCCAAGTCAATTTTGATTCTGCCACATCATTTAGACTTGGAGATTTCAGACGGGGTGATAATATACAAGAGGTCCTGGAATTTGATATGCTGAATGAGGAGGATAGGAGCTGGGAAGTTTTGATTTGGGAAGTTAATTCTGGAGGAAATGGAAGATTGAGTCGAAGGGTTCCTTTTAAGCTTAAACCATCAAATCAGAACCCTTACGACATTTGTTTCGAGGATGTTCAACTCAAGCACACATTCAACGATTATCCTTTTGAGCTTCAATTCTCTGTAACCTGACTTTTTGGTCTTGGGTTGCATCCTCATAAATCGCAGGCCCGACCCTGCTTGCATTCTGATTTTAGGTTTTGGGTAATTTTTATCCAGAACCTAAGATATTCTCGATTATGGGGTGTGGGTCTGCACCACAATCTGGTCCACATCTGTGGACCTCTGCTGATAGGTCAGAGAATTCTTCTATTTTTTCTAATTCTGACCTACACTTGTGAATTCTTCATTTCTTTTCTTTGTATAGTGTGCCTAGCTGAAGGCACTAAACTCAGCACATATACAGTTCTTTTTAATTTTTCATCTCGGAGCGGACTTGACATTCACGCAATTCAGGTGCTTTCTTCGCTTTTCCACTCTGTTTTATGTCTTTTCAATACAATGAGGACATTGCATTAGATAAGCATGGGGGGGTGGATATTTATCTCTGAATTCATTCGTCAGCTCCGTAGATTTATTTTATTTTGATTAAAAAAAAAATCAAAATTAGGAAAGAGAATTTAGGTTTAAGAAAATTTTCAATCTTAGGAAAAACTACATTAAGATCTGAACACAAAGACCCTTCAGGTCTTTGAACTTAATCAGCCCGTGTATCCACTAAAATGTGGATTTTTTTTTCGAGTTCTCGCCAACTTGAATTTTATTTTAATTGGAGTAAATAAGTTTGGGTGATAAGTACACGACTTATCAACCCGCCTTCTGATTTGAGGGAATTTTGAGTCTTAAGCATCTACACACTTTTTTTTTGCACTGACTCGTTGTTCGACGATTCTAATGGAAATTGGGTAGCTAATGAACCTTCTAGGGTGATATGGCTGGCAACTTATTGTGGGTAACAGCCCATAGGTAGTTGTCCAGAGCCCAGTCACTGGACCTTTCTCTTTTTCCTGCCCTTAGGTAAATCTTAGACCAGGGATGCCACCTATTTAAAAAAAAAAAAAAATCAAAGGAGAAAAGAACAAAAAGAAATAAGCCACACTTCGCCGCACGAGTATGGCTGGCAAGTTGTCGGTGGTAACAACTCATCGACCGGTTGTCCAGAACCCAGCTCAGAAAATGCACTAAAAATTCCCAAAACACTTAGGAAGAAGCAGAGAAGTAGAATAAACCGGGGAGATATACACTGGATTCACCCTTGTGTTGACCCCGTAGAAAATAAAAGTAGGGAGAAAGCTACCGGTTGTAAAGATACACCTTTAGGCAGAAGTCTTTTTGAGGTCACCTAGAGCCGTAGAAATCCGAAGTCCGTGCTAACTGTCGGTCAATGAGTCTATCACAATCACAATAAGATGCTTAAAGCTTAGGGTTCTCATCAAATTTTGGGTGAGTTGAATGGCCGTAGAAAGCTACTCTTAAACCCGAAAATTTGAAAATCAAAAAAATTAGAAAAGAGAAAAAGAGAAAAAGAAATTTTTCTTTTAATAAGGCGAGGGCTTGAGGCGGTCTGCATTTTGGTTGATACCCGGGCACTGTTGTGTCTTTGAAAGTTCAGTTCCTAAGTAGACAATTTCTTAATGATTGAAAAATAACTCAAGTCCAAATAATCCAACCTAATTCTTTTATAAATAGCATATAGTTTTTGCTAGGGACTAGCAAAAGATAGGCATGGGGGTATGATATAAACACATTTACACTACTTAAAATGTCTATTTATGCATGTTCTTAAGCATAGGATTGCATTTCATGATATAAATATTGCATAACATGAATCATCTTGCATTTAGTGTAGTTTGAATAAAATGGAGGTTAATTGTCTCCTTTTATGTGCTTGGACAGGGCAAACATTTTGTCGGGACCTCGAATCAAAGATCCAACCATATGGATGTGATCATGGCGACGATTGGAGTTCAACGACTCCAAGATCGCCCTAATCAGGCATCCGTAGCATCAGATAGTGACCGAGGAACCCAAGAAGATCAAGGGCCAGGATGGTGAAAATCCACACTTCAGATGACAAATCCGACCACACGAATGAATTTGGATCGACGATCGCAGCCCAACGACACAAAAATCGAGTCAATCCGACATCCGTGGCACCATCTACAACTTCCAGAAGATGGACAGCCAAGATAGCGCCATGTGGCACCATCTCAGCTGCCCAAACGGCCGCTTCATCTTGTGAAGGCCCCGCGCCCGATCGCTCTCCGCCGTTGGATCTTAATCCAACGGCTGTGGGAGCTCGCATTTAAAAGCGTCCGCTCGACCATCCGCGCCCCATAGCGCAGTGGTCAAGCGCGCTATCGCGAGCGCAGGGCGCGGGTTCGAGCCGTGGAGAGGGGCTGGAAGGCGCGGCTATTGGGCACTGGTGGAGTGTCAGATGGAGATCGGATGGCCACGCATGCCCGATAGCGTCAACGTGCGATTGGACACGCAATCGGACGCGCAATCAGACGCGCGGGCGGGCGCGCAATGCAGCGGGCGTGGACGCATCTTAAGCTGTTCGATCTCGCGATCGGATGGCTGAAAAGCGGCGAACGTGCGCAAGCCGTTGAGCGCGCGAGCAGGCGAGGAGGCGCGCGCGAGCCGGCCACGACGCCCACGTTGAGGGCTTTAGTGACGGATTTATCCGTCACTAAAGACCCCTCTTTTATTATATTGAAGTTGTAATGTCCATTTTGCCCCCACTCCTTGCAACTATAAATGGAGACCCCGTCCATACGAAATTCTCATCCCTTCTTTCTCCTCTCTACCCCTCCAAAGCTCAAGAGAAGCTTGTCCCACACCCGGGATGCTTCTTGCGAGATAAAGTCCAATTTTCGTTCCCCTTCGGAAGTGGATCCCGCGACGACGATGGCGTGCTGCTCCGTTCCCGTTCTTCTGCTTCGTCCTCCTTCGTCCTGCTTTGCTCTCCTTCGTCTAGGCATCGTCCCGTCCGGCTTGTCCTCCAAGCAATCGTCGAGGAGGATAACTTCTCTCTCCCATTCTTATTTACAGCTTTTCTAGTGTAGAATTTTCCTGCTTTATAGTGTAATTGATTTTCCGCTTTCTAGTGTAACTTTTATTTAGTTTGATTATATAAACAATTGGAATATTGAATGCATGTTCTCTTTCTCTCTCTCTCACTCTCTCTTTCTCTCTCTCTCTTTCTTTTAGTCTGATAGCTCCATTGTAATTATATTGCCTTGCTTATAAAAAAAAATCCTAAAAAAAATATATAATTGCTAATATAGATCAACGTAGCCTCCCTGTGTTCGACCCGGAATTCTTTTTGGTATAAATTTTATTTGTTGAACATGAATTCTTCACTTTCGAACTACAACGACAGGTTTTTCAAAACCAAACACGTAAGCGTAGCGATTTGCAAACACGTTCAACACCCGAACACACCCACCTTCGCACACACAGGGTGACCTAGGCACGCACGCTCCAGCCACCCCATGCCACGTCAACCACTGCGCCACCTTCGCCGTGCTCAGGCGAAGCTCCCTGCGTTTTCTAACGAGGCCGTAAGGCCATTTTCTTGTTGACAGGGTTTGAGGACTTCGCTGCCATTGACAAAGCAAGAAGCTTGCTTAAGAGCTTCATCTAGGACTCCTTGCTCTAGGCTCCAGGCCCCAGGTAGCGTGGATTCCTTTCGGGCACATCCTTAGCCCAACAATTAGCATCGACACCCACGTAGCTGCTGCAATTAGAGGAGAACGTCTGCTGCGGGTGCTCGCGAAGAAGGTGGGACAACCTAGTCCCACCTCGGAAGTGGAGGAGTGAAAGCGGCCAAATAAATTGCAAAAGTGATAGGGGCTTATCGCCTCCTAACCACGGGGTGAGGTCCCACTCACCCTCTTTGCCTCATACCCGCGGACCTAGCCTTGACCCTTATACCCGACTAGCCTACACTCCTCACCCACCACGCATGTCGGTGGGCCTGGTCCCGGGCACGCATACTCGACCCGATAACTCGAGAAGTCTCTGGGAGAGCGAGCCTTAGAGAGAAGGAAGAAGAAAGATGTGGGGGAGGGTAGGGGTAGGTTTTGCTCTCAAGAGAAGAAGAAACCAGGGAAGGAGAGGGCGATAGCCAGAGAAGCTAAGGAAGGAGAAGGCAAGGCTAAAGAGGAGGAAGCTGAAGGCAGAAGAGAAGGAAAGAAGAAATTAGAGAAGAAAGAAGAAGAAGACAAGGGCCAGAGCAATCAAAGAAGGAAGAAGAAGAAGCCAAGAAGAAAGAAGGCCGTCAGAGACAGTGAATAGAAGAAAGAAAAGAAAGAAGGAGATTAGAGATAGAGATCCGACAGAAGACAAAGAAGAGCAACTGAAGCACTGTAGCAACCTGATATTTAAGACGTCTGATTTCCAAAATCAGACGTCCATATCTTTTGTGCTTCTCCCATATACATTGACATTGTCTTTTTTGCACTATATTTTGATTTTTCATTGCATATTATATCCAATTTGAAAGTTGTGCTCTTGATTTTTAGACCCCAATTTGCTCCCTGTGTTCGACCTCGGATTTACAATTTCGAGTAATAAAATTCATTTGTTTTCGGGCGATTTCAACTATACTACGATGCATTGATTTTAACATTGATTTTGCCTCGCCAAAAACATTTTGGCATCGTTGCCGGGGAGCAACGGGCGATTTAGAAATCTTGATCACAACTTCTAATTCGATACTAACTTGATACATCTCTTTTGTTGTGATTGTTTCAGGGGAGAAGATTCAAAAGAAGATGGCCGCACAAAAACCACACCCGGGGTAGGTAATCTCTGATTAGCCCTTTCTCTTAATCCTATCATTCTGAAAAGGAAAAACAAGGTAAAAATCAATTTAAGGCTACCTGCTTTACATATTTAGCTAATTCACCCAAGTTGGCTGATTTTGATTTCAACAAATATTGAATTGTGCATCCATTTAAGGTAACTAGGGCTACCACCTTCTTGATTGAGCCCTAGATACCATATCTGTGGCAACTAAATTGGACCAAAATTAGAGCCAACTTAAGGATTCCAATTTAGGGTTTTAGAGACACATCTTTCTAAGCAAAGAATCAACTATTCCAAAAAGAGGTGTGCCTAAGCCTTGATTGAAAAGACTTATCCAAGAGAAACCCTAAAAATTCAAGCTCTTAATTTCACTTGAACCATAAAAGAAAGGACCTAAAGCTAATCAAAGGACAAATAGGTGAAGTTGACCTCTTGTTGGGTCAACCAACCTTGAAATTAGGTCACTTTTGCACTCAAAACATCTGAAGTTCAAGTGGAATGCTAAGTACCTTTGATCTTAAATAAAAGTGGTAGACTTAAGAGGTCAAGGCCCCCATTCTGGTTTACCTGGAATCTTAGTGACAAGAGAGGTCAGGTGGGGGAAACCCTGTAACTCATGGGGACGCTCTACCATGTAGGGGTCTTTGCGGGACTCTCTCTCCTAGTTGCCCAGGTATTTCTCAAGTGGAAGGCTTTTCTGACTAAGGGGTATCACCGCCCTGAACCTCTATAGTCATCCAAATTTTTTGGGTGTCTTGATTGGGTCCCGAACATTCTACTCTCATCTAAACCATCAGTGAATGTTTGGTAGGAGGTCCTTATGACCATCCTTAAGACCTTCTTTAGCAATCCACTCCCGCCGAGGCCAAGCCTCAACGTTCGTGTTTGTGCAGCAACCCCACCACATAGACATCTCCTCTAATTCATTAGAACCCAATTCTCCTTCTTCCATCATCATGGCACAACCAGTTGAAGAAGAGAACAATCTTGAATACCAACTCCAGCGCCTGAATGATCTATTTCAAAACTTTATAAACCTACCGCAGCGTCCTATGATGCGAGATCACTATAATCCCGTTGTGGTGGCGATCGAACCTCGTGTCCAAATCCTGGCTGGAGGTCTTGATTCTGAACTCGAGCCCAACAAAATTCAAGCTATTCCAAAGTGTCATGGGCTTAACTCCGAGGATCCTTTCCAGCACATCAGATAATTCAAACATCTGGCCCAGACCTTCGGGTCAGATGTACAAAATCATGATATTCTTCTTATGAAGATGTTTTCATTCTCTCTCATGGACAATACAGCTCATTGGTATCAGACTCAGACGCGTCCAATCAACACGTAGGTTGAACTACAATCTGAATTTTTGAAAAAGTTCTTCCCAGTTGTTCGAACGAATTCCTTGCGCCACCGATCACACACTTCACTCAGCAATCTGGAGAACCTCTTCATGAGGCATGGGACCATTTCTTGGATCTCATGCGAAAGTGCCCCCATCATGGAGTTCCTAAATGGGAACAAGTCTAGTCTTTTTACCAGGGACTCCATGAAGACATCCGCTTATTCGTCAATGAAACCTACGGAGGAAATATCATGGGTCAACACGAGGACACTGTGTGGGATATTCTCGAGAATATGTGTGAGAACTCCATCAATAAAGACTCCATGGGATTATTTGACTAGACAAATGCCCGCACATCGACGAATCCGAGGGGAGCACATGAGACGCAGGGCTTGTCCGCATCCGTCGACTTGGAATTGATGGCCAATTGGTTGGACAAGGTCTTTATCAATGAGAAGAAGGTGGATGAGCTGACTCGACATCTACAGTGAGCCACCTCTGCGCAAAACCCATTTGCACAGCCACCTCTTAGGAGGGAAACTGTGCATAACATCTATCACCGATCTTCTTAGGGGATGGACCCGTATCCACCCCCGTCTGACTCCAGGGCTGGAGGAAACTCCGATCCAACCTACTCTAGTTGGGGGAACTCTAAACCCTTGTACTCTTATTTTCCCAAGGTGCCTCAGACCTGCAAGGGCCTCAACACCATCCAGAATGACCCATTCTCTAAAAGCTATAACCCTGGATGGCGGAATCATGTCAACTTCCTGTGGGTGGGAAATACTCAAAGGCCACCATATCAGCCCCGTCCACAAGCTCCTCATCCATATCAGCTGCCTCAGCCTTGGCCCAACCCCACCTATCAATCTAGACCAAACCAAGCAGATCAAATGACTCTTATCCTTCAGACTCTAGCTGACATTCAGAAGACGAATGCAGCTATGCAAAACAGCACAAGGATGAGATCACAGAGGTTCGCAATCAACTCGCCCAGATGGCGAACTCCCGCCAACTTGGCACACTCCCTTCGTAACCTCTACCGAATCCAACTAACGTACCGAACCAGAGGCACATTATGAACCCAAATTTGGGCCAAGCCGACATGATTTATTAGGCCCCTTCTGTTCCATCACTCGATGAGATGGAAGCTTCAACATCTTATGTGAGATTTCAACAGCAGCCACCTATTTTACCAACCCCAAACCAAAACCAGGCAGGACTGAATTCCGTAACAACCCATAGTCGCAAAACAACTCAAGACCCACCTTATCCAAGCCACTCTAAGCCTGGTAGTAACCCAAGCCCTAGGATAGTTATCCAGTTGCGTAGCAATCATAGGTCTTAATTGACCTAAATTAGGCTAGAACCTAGCATAAGTTAGGGTTATTCATGTATGCATAAGCATTATCTACATCTTTACTACTTTACTTTAGCTATGCATGGAATAATGTTATAATGTGCTGATTAAGTGCATTATGTCGATTGCAGGCAATAAGCTGATCAGAAGCTAGATCTGGAGCTGGATCTGGAGTAGGATCTTAAGCTGGATCAGGAATAATGGGTGTTGTTGCAGAGCTGGAGTAGAAAACTTAGATTAGATGTAGAAATAATGATGTAAGGGAGTTAAGGTTTGCTATTCTATTAAGTAGGAATAAAGCAGTGAAATGTGAAGAGCTTAGGTCCATTCTAGCCCTAGGAAAGCCTAGAGACTTCGCCCAAGCCTTAGCCACCCATAGATTAGGTCATAGCACCCTAGGAAGCCCTAAAACCCTAGTTCCAACCCTTATCTGGACGTCCAGATAAGTTATAGGACGTGCAGAACCCTTAGCCAACTCTCGCACACCTCAAACCCACTTCTGCAGTGTTATTGGACATCCAGACACTTTGTCAGGCGTCCAATTTCTGCAGAATACCCAAAACAGAACCTAGAATTCCCCTTGACTTAGATTGGACGTCCAGAACTGAAGTCTGGACTTCTGATTTTTGAGTATAAGTCGTTTGATCATGTTTTCAGACATCTGGAACTGGTCTCCAGTTCCTGTTTTGAGATTCAAGCCTTGATCTTGGATCTCTAGCTCCCTAGACCTAATCCCAACCCCATAGAAACCTAAATTAAGGTGTCCTAACCTTAGTACATCACCCTTAGACCTCCCTAAGG
This sequence comes from Thalassia testudinum, assembly GCA_037157565.1. Taxonomy (NCBI): domain Eukaryota; kingdom Viridiplantae; phylum Streptophyta; class Magnoliopsida; order Alismatales; family Hydrocharitaceae; genus Thalassia; species Thalassia testudinum. The sequence continues at coordinate 145,684,751 of JAZHRO010000036.1, forward strand.
ACCTAATTAGGCCCTCACCAAACCCAATTGACTTAAATCGAAGTCAATTACCATCAGCTAAGCCAATTGGACTCATTGAGTCCAATTGAGCTCAGATCTCAACCCACACAAGTCCAATTGGACTTAGTGAGAGTTCAATTGACCCAAACCCAACCTAATTGAGTTATTTCACCCTTAATTAGGTTCACACTCATTCAATTAAACTTAAGTTAAGTTTAATTGCAATTTCCCCTTAGCAATTAGGGTTTGCAACCCTAATTCAAGGCATACACCTACTCAAACCCCTTAGGACCTAACCTAGACCTCTAAGACACCTAGGGCATGACTACACACACACACACACACACCCATTCATGCACAAACACTCCTCTAGAGTTCTCTAGAACTCTTTTGAAGTGGTTCCAACTCTTGGTTGCCAAATTTAGCAACCAAGAGGCATTCAATTCTTAGATCCACAAATGGTGGATCTAAGAAACCACCTCTATCTCTCTTGGCTGGCCACTCTTGGACTCTCTCTAGAGAGTTCCACACTTCTCTAGAGAGACTCCGTTAGGTCTATAAAAAGACCTAAGGGGTGGCCCTTTGCACCCATCCACTCTTGGCCATACATGCTTGGCTCCATTCACATCCACCTCCACTTAGGCTAGCCACTTCCATTCACTCCACCTCCACGAGTTGGGCGCCACCATGAAGGACACCATCTCCATGCCAGGATGCTGGATCACTCCTCTAACCTCTCTCCAAGGGCTGGTCTAAGCTCCATTGGCTGCCCCTCATTCTCTTCTCAACCACTCCAAGGCCATCGAAGCCCACCTCCGAATGCCCTCACTTCTGATAAGTTAGTAGCTAGCTCTTTACATTTACTACTTCTATTTACTGCTTAGTAGTGTAGTCCTTATTCTCCCCTAGTGATGCATACAAAATCCCCCCCCGTAGATTCTTGTATGCAATCATTTTCTGGTAGCTAGATTTACATTTTAAAGCATTCCTGTACAAGCTTTCCTCTACATTTCTTGTTGCAAACACTTCTCTGAATGAATGAATAAAAGATACATTTTTATATATATATCTCTATGTTTGAAATCACCATGAGCTTATTGGTTGCCATCTTTTCTATGTGATTCAAGTTGCTTGCTTTCCACTTATATATTTCGCAACAAGCATGTTGTTCCCGGAAAATATAGAAAATCTAACTATAGATGCATTTTCTGTAAATAGCCACCACCTCACTAGAATTGTGCGCACCGAAACTCACACTTTCACCTTTGTGATCTATTTAACACATGCGCACGTAATCATGGTTCACAATAGAAGTGGCGAAATCTTAATCTGAAGTCTGAAAATCGACGTGCGATTTTAAACAAAGTAGAGTGATAAAAGATTGAATTCAGAATTAAAACAAACACCTCCCAGAGACGAACGACCGGGACTCAAAGTTTCGTTATCTTTAGAAAATATTTTTGTTTGATCGTATTGCGCACTATACTACGACGCTTTTCCTATCAGAACGTACACTACGACTTCAACACACTCTTGTCTCAGATCAAGAACCTGGACCTATTCTAGAGGAACCAACCAAGGTTCCATTTCCCGAGGCATTGACCAAGGGAAAGAGGATAAACAGACCCGTGGCTCCTAAGGAGGATCTGGTGAAGCTCTTTGGACAAGTCCATATAAACATCCCATTGATGGATGCAATCTGCCATGTACCGGCTCACGCAAGATTTCTGAAGGATGTGTGTACACCCAAGCGTAAGCCGTAAACCAAAAGTGGGAGTCCGATCGTACTGTCAGAGCAAGTCAGCTCTGTAATTTTGAGCAAACTCCCACCTAAGGCTAAAGGCCAAGGTACTCCCTTGATTTCATGTACCATTGGTGATACCCAATTCAACAGAGCCTTATTAGATTTAGGTGCCTCCATAAACCTTATACCTACATCCCTCCTTGACCACCTTGAAGAATCTAAGCTTAAACTGACAAAGGTGACATTGCAGTTAGCTGACCGATCTATTAAGTCACCTAAAGGAGTACTCGAGGATGTCATCGTTAGGGTACAGGATTTCTATTTCCCGGTGGATTTTATAGTCTTGGACATGGATGCACCAGAAACCCAAGGGATACACCAATTATACTAGGGAGACCCTTTCTGGCCACTGCTAGGGCCAATATAAACTGTGAAGAGGGCCAAATTGAACTGAAATTCGGGAACCAAACACTGAAAATTGACATCTTTAAGGTTCAACAAGGGATTAATTGCGGTGTTATAGAACAAATATGTGATATCAAGGCCGTGGTTGATGAATCGTATATCGAGGTCAACCTGATTACTCTCGATCAACCACAAGAAGATCAAAACCCATAATTAGAGGAGTCTGACCCTGATTTAGATACACCCATAACTCCTTCCCTTGCTCTTGACACATACCCTGAACCGCCCGTTGCTGCTGATAACCCCGTTCTGGAACTCAAGCCTCTTCCCGACCATCTGAAGTATGTCTTTTTGGGTTCCAATCAGATGTTTCCTGTGATTATAAACTCCAAACTCACACTTGACCAGGAATCCTGTCTGATTACTGTTCTCCAGCAACATCGTAGAGCCATTGGATGGACTCTCAAGGTTTTGACTAGTATCAGCCCCTCTTACTGCACACACCGTATCTATGCCGAAGAGGGCACAAGACCTTCCCATGAAATGCAGAGATGTTTGAAACCTGACCTGTATTAAGTCGTGAAAAAGATCATTAATTGGTAAGATGAAGGGATCATCTACCCGATTCCTGACAGTCGGTGGGTGAGTACAATCTAGGTTGTGCCGAAGAAGGCAGGACTCACTGTTATCATGACTGAAACCAGAGAAGTCATACCGACCCATGTGGCGAACTAATGGAGAGTCTGCATTGATTACAGAAGACTCAATTCTTCCACGAAGAAGGATCATTTCCCACTACCGTTTATTGATCAGATCCTCAATAAACTAGCGGGAAATCCTGAGGACCAAGAAAAGACCACTAGTGTGGAGAATCTGCTTTTTGGATGGGTACTCTGGTTATAATCAAGTGGCAATCCATCCTGAGGACCAAGAAAAGACCACTTTCACCTGCCCCTTCGAGACTTACGCGTTCCGAAGGATGCCGTTTGGTCTCTGCAATGCACTTGCTACTTTTCAGTGGTGCATGCTTGCCATATTTTTAGATATGGTAGGTGATTATCTGGAAGTCTTCATGGATGACTTTTCAGTATTTGGAGAATCATTTGACGATTATCTCCTGCACTTGGTCCAAATCCTCAGGCAGTGCATTGACGTGAATCTGGTTCTTTCCTGAGAAAAGAGCCATTTCATGGTGCCTGAAGGAATTATCCTGGGACATCTTATTTCACAAAAAGGCATCCAAGTCGATTGAGCCAAGGTGAACTTGATTTCCAAACTCCCTATGCCTAGCTCAATCAAGGACATTCGATCTTTTCTGTGGCATGTCGATTTTTACCGTCGATTCATTCCTAATTTCTCAAAGATCGCGTGCCCCCTGACCACTCTACTCTCTAAGGATGTACCTTTTGAAATCTCCAAGGAATGCACTCAGGCATTTGAAATCCTCCGTGATCGAGTTACCAAAGCCTCAATCCTACAGTCCCCTGATTGGTCTCAACCTATGTGCGATGCATCTGATTTCACTGTAGGAGCGATGCTTGGGCAGAAAATTGATGGGAAACCCATGGTCATCTACTACACTAACAAGACACTTGACGAGGCTCAATGTAGCTACACAGTTACTGAGAAAGAGCTACTAGTCGTAGTATTTTCCATGGAAAATTCAGATCTTATCTCCTGGGTTCCCTTGTTATCATTTACTCAAATTTCACAACTGTGAGGCATCTCCTTGTGAAGAAGGATGCGAAACCTCGATTAATCCGTTGGATCTTGCTATTGCAAGAGTTTGACCTCGAGATTCGCAAGAAAGTGGGAAAACAAAACATGGTAGCTGATCACTTGTCCCGCCTTCCTTCTGAGATCATCGACCCTTCAAGACCCATCATGGAATATTTTCCTGATGAGCACCTTCTGACTATCAATATAGGGCTTCCATGGTTTGATATAGTAAACTACCTGGCATCACATCAGATCTCATTCGATTGGCCAAAGGCCAAGAAGGACAAATTGCTTTCTGTTGCCAAGTACTACTTCTGGGAAGACCCGTATCTTTTCCGCATCGATGCTGATCAGATCATTCGACGATGTGTCGTGGAAGTGGAAATTCAAGACATATTGTCTTTCTACCATGACCAGGCATGCGGTGGACACTTTTCGGGTCATAAAACTGCAACGAAAGTCCTCCAGTGCGGCTTCTATTGGTCCACAATTTTCAAAGATGCATACAATCACTGTAAGGCATGTACTCGTTGCCAGACCTTGGGCAACATGAGCCATCTTGATATGATGCCCTTACAGCCGATTCTGGTATGCGAAATCTTCGACATATAGGGGATTGATTTTATGGGATCCTTCCCTATCTCGGAAGGCTTCGAGTACATTTTACTCACTGTTGACTACGTGTCCAAATGGATCGAAGCCATTCTGACCCGAACCAATGATCATAAAGTGGTTATCAAATTCATTCATCAGAACATCTTCTCACGGTTTGGGGTTCCACGTGCTATAATCTCTGACAAAGGGACCCATTTCACTAACGCTCAGTTCAGGTCATTGATGACCAAATACGGGGTGTCACATCGAATCTCTACTCCTTACCACCCCCAAACTAATGGTCTAGCTGAGCTATCAAATCGGGAGATCAAGAAAATCCTCTAGGTGACTATTCGACTTGACAGGAAGGATTGGTCATCCTGGCTTCCAAAAGCTTTGTGGGCTTATAGGACCGCCCACAAAACCTTATTAGGTATGTCTCCCTTTTGATTGGTGTACGGGAAGGCATGTCATCTCCCTATCGAATTGGAGCACAAAGCCTATTGGGTAGTACTAAACTGCAACCTAGATCTTTCTAAGGCAGGAACCCACAGAAAGCTTCAAATGAGCAAGATTGATGAATTACGCCATGACATGTATGAGAACTCGCGAATTTACAAAGAGTGGGTTAAGGCCTTTCACGACAAGCACATATCTAGAAAGATCTTCCATCTTGGTCAAAAGATCCTACTCTTTGATGCCAGGCTTAAACTGTTCCCAGGAAAGCTATGATCAAAATGGATCGGACCCTACCACGTCCGATGAGTCTTTGGAAATGGAGCCATTGAGATCAGTCCACTCAGCCACGATTCTGAACCTTTCGTCGTGAATAGTCAAAGACTAAAACCATTCATTGACTTGACCGATACAAATTTGGCTGAGATATCCTTTACCCTCCATTCTCCCTGAGCTCATTGTGCCCAGCCGATGGTGTAAAACTCAGCGCTTAATGGGAGGCAACCCGTCATTGTTGAAAAACCCGAAACCTTTCTTGACATTCCTATGCTGAATTCATATTGCACTTTAGGGTTCATCCATTAGAGCAGCTGACCCCACCTCAGATACCTATACCCGAGTCTAGAAATCATTTGCAACAGTCACCTCGACCCGTTCGCCCACCCAAAACCTATTCTAATGAATGATCTAAGATGAATTCGAACGCACCTAATTTACAATGGGGACATTGCAAATCGTAGGCATGGGGGAGTTTGAAAGTGTAAAGCACCATGAAAACTCATCTCACAAGAAAAGGTTTCAACAAAAAAATCACAAAAAAAAAAACCAAAAAAATGAAAATTATCTTGGAAAAGAACAAAAAAATACTGAGGGGAGAGAAAATTGAGGCCATACAAATCATGAGAAGAAAATGAGAAGGAAAAGAAAAAAATGTTAAAAAGGAGCACAAAATGAAAAAAAAAAGAGATAGTCATTAGTAAGAAATTAAGGGATTAACTGAAGTTCTAGACCATATCAAGAAAAAGAAAAATGAAGGAAAAAGTACTAAATGAGACACAAAAGCGATTAGTAGGAACACTGATCTTAGGCCTCTTGGGCTAGACTCTTAGGCTTAAAAATTCAAGTATCCGCTAAGATTTGGATAGTCCTCAAGAGGTTGAGGAAAATGCGAAGCTTAAGTATTAGGTTTAAGGCTTAGGGAGTATTCGGCCTTGTTAATGGACCTTTGGTTTGCGGGACTCGGTAACCTAAGCACCTCAATCCACACATAGTCTGGCTCAGTGCATATAATTATCAAAATCACGCAAAAGAATTTAAATGTTCTAAAAAAGTCGCCTAGATTAGGAGCAGCCGATCAACACAAGTTGATTTGGATGAGTTCCTGGTGCAGAGAGGTGAAATATTCCCCTCGAAGATGCGTAATAACATATCTCCTCGGTGCTTCTCTCCTAGGATATTTACATATCCTACTGGGGTCACGTAAGTATCCTGTGCTGGTTTACATGCCATGGGCGACATTATCACAAAATGTCGATTGCTAGGGTCTAGATTTAGCTACAGAACTCCATGGGCAGGATTATCTCGAAATCTCGAAAGCCAGGGTTCTGGGGGTTGCCATGTGCGATGCTATCATGAAGCATCGATTGCCAGGGACCCTTTGAGGATTGATCATAGGGACGAGGAATCCGATACAGACCATGTTGAGAAGCCAACCCGAAGTTAGAAATAAAAAGAAAAGAGAGAGAAAACTCTCTAAACAGAAAAATCCTCTGTCTCTCTCTTACAAAAAACGCACTGCAAACTGAACTAAGGCTAAAATATGTTGCAAGCACGGGTTCTTTAACAGCGGAGTCCAACGAACCTTAGGATAGTTCCAGTGGGCCTTAAAAACCTTCGTGGTGGATCGAGGCTAGAGCTGGTCAGGTCTAGATCTTGGTTGGTACTTGAGTACCTCTAGGCCTATTGTCAACATTCTAACCTAATCAAAAAGAAAAGAAAAAGCACGCATCATAATTGCTGAACATTAAGGAATTCATGGTCTAGAAAAAAGTTAAAACCTTAAAATTTTGCTAAGGAACTAGTAAAAGCTAGGCATAGGGGTATGATGGGAACACCATCATGAGCCCTAACTAGCTTATTTTGACCTAGAAAAGAGAACAAAAGCTCCTACATAACCAACTGGAGCTCCTAACTCAAGGAATAACCCTTCTGAAAGAAAAGTAAGAAACAAGGGGTAAAACTGTAATTTTACCATTGCAGTACAACACTGGGTTTTCTCATGGGCTAAACACAGGTCAAATGGTCTTAACAAGATAAAAAATGGATTGGTTCAAACAGAAAAGGTTTCATGTGAAATCTGGGAATTAAATGACTTCTTGTAACCCTAAAACAGACCCACCTAATTTAACAAGGTTTTGGGCAGGATAAAATTCACCCAAACACTCTAAAATTCATGGAATAATATCCTCTAGGATTTAGAACCTTCCATTTGGCCTTTAGAACCTATTCTGACCTAATTGGGGTCTTAGTCAATTGCTTGCCCTAAATTAGGTTTTTATGTAAATTACCCAGTAAAAATGGTCAAACCTAAAATCCAAGGAGGCAATATGGTTGCAAAATTGATTCTCTTGCTTGGAATATATCTCAACTTTCTTTTTGGTAATTTTCAATATACCATTTTTTTTTTGTTTTTGAACTAAGGCAACATGCGAACTGATGGCGGGAAAAGTGTTTACACTTCCAATTAAGTAAACTACTCTAAAGTGGCAAGTAGAGCCTCTCCCTAAGCTCACTCTAAGCAAGTGGAGGCCTAGAATAATTAGGGATAGGAAGTGAAGAATGCTGAAAATAAGCAAATAGAAATGCAAACAAGATATGCGAAGAAGGCAACTAGATAATTGATAAAGTGTTTAACAAAAATGCCTAGTAGAGGAATGCTTCTACTACTAGATAATTGAAATAAAGAAAGAAAACACAAATCCTCTACATAGATGGTGAAGAAGAGGGCTTCTTGCTCCAAGGTTGGTGGCTCCCAAGCTTGAAGAGAATCCTTCAACTCCTTCCTTGCAGAACTTCGCCAAGGTGATGACCTCCAAGGCAAGCCCTAAGGGGGCGTGCCCTAAGTTTCTCTCCAAGGGTGGATGTCCACCCTAAGCTTTTCTCCTTTGCCTGGCCGTCCTCCTTGAAGTGGGAGAGTCCTCCTCCTTGGCGTGGCTCAAGTTGAAGAGAGTGGGGAGAAGAAGGCACCAAAAGGGCTGGTGATGTGCCCCTTTAATCTCCTTCTCTACTCCTTCTTCTTGGCCATAGGTATAGGTGGTTTAGGTAGAAAAAATAATAAGGGAGGATGCTCAAAAATGGTGGTAGGTGGTGGCCTTTTATAGAATAGGAGGGGGGCTATGGTGACCTTTGAAATGGATGGCCAAGATGAGTTGATGGAGGTGGTTGGAGATCCCATGGCCAAGGAGAGTTGGCGCCACCTTAAAGGGCACCAAGGGGTAGTTATGGGTGTTGACACCCTTTGGTGTTGGCGCCAAAATGGGCATTCTAGAAGGTCATTAGGTGGCGCCACCTTAAGGTTCTAGAAGGGGGGTTATGTGGATGGCTAGGATGGCTTATGTGGGTAGGTGTAGGGTGGATTTAAGGGGCTGAAAGTGGCGCCAATATAGAGGTGGTTAGGGGTGGTTTTTCGCGCCAACTTGAAGTGTCTTTTGGTGGAGATAATGGGGTGAAGGGATGGCTAGGAGGTGGCGCCAACTTGAGTAGAGTAGCTAGCTTAGGTACGCTTGAGTTGGTGGAGCTAGCTAGGGTTGATTTTGGAGGTAATGACTGGCCAAGGAGCTGGTTGTTAGCTATGCTAAGCTAAGCTAAGATAAGCTAAGCTAGCTTAGCTAAAGGTGGAGTGGAGGAGAAGGTGTTGGAGCTAGGGTTTGGAGGAAGGAGCTGAGGAGGAGAGTCTGGAGCTGGAGCTGGAGCTGGCTGCTACTGAAGAGGCTGGCATGGGGCTACTCTAGCTGGCTTAGCTTGCTAGTTCTTTGCTAGCTACTAAGCCAAGCTAAAGTGAGCTAGCTTCTACCAAAATGAGCTGAGGTGAGCTAGGTCTGGTGCTCCCGGGGAGAATCAAGCTGGTTGAGGCAGCTAAGGTAGCTTAGCTCAACTGAGTTGAGCTAAGCTGAGTCCCCGGGAGCTGGACTTGAGCTTCCTGAGCTGAGATGAATTCTTCTTCAGCTGGCTGGAGTTGAGTGGAGCTGAATGTAGCTGGATCTGAGCTGGGGTGAACTCCTGTCAACTCAGCTGAGCTAGCTAGAGCTCCCTGTGAACTAGTGGGAGCTGAGATGAGCTAGACTCAGCTAAGTTGAGCTGGATCTGAGCTGACTTGAGCTAGGGTGAGCTAAGATGAACTCTCTTGAGCTGCCATCCAGCTGAGATTAGCTGAATGGAGCTGGGATGAGCTAACCCTAGTTCAAGTAAGCTAGGTTCCAGTTGCGGTGAGCTTGATCAAGCTGAGGTGAGTTGGATCAAGCTGAGGTGAGCTGGATTAGGCTGAGTTCCAGCTAGTCTGGGCTTCTCCTTCACCATTTGCCTTCTTGAGTGCTAGGGTTTTAGGGATCTGTGCATCTGTACATCCCTAACACTCACAAAAACACATTAAAACGACAATAAAAAATGCAATGCATGCCTATCCTAATTTATGCCTAAATGCAGCCCAAAAACCCGTTTGCGGAGTAAAATCCTAAGAGCTAGGTTAGTTTTAAAGCATAAAAATGATGATAAACTGGCGTTTATCACACCCCCATACTTATCTTTTGCTAGTCTCTTAGCAAAACATTAATTTTTTTGGAAAACGGAATTTTTGGGAAATCTAATTTTTTTTTTGACTTTTGAGGAGAAAAAGAGATTAAGGGACCTTGGTAGATTAAAACACAGGAGATACGGGATTTGTTGAAGATAAACATCAGGATTTGTTTTTGGATCCAACCATTAGATAGAACGGGATCAATATATCCTCAGAAAATTCACAAATTAACCCCTTGTTAATTCAGATGACTTGAAATGTTTGTTTTTAGGATTTTTCTGGCTCGTGAATCTGATTCGCAACTTGCAAATTCCTTTAAAACCTTGTGTCTGTGCTTGTGAAAAGCCAACCTTTATAAGGACGTGTTATTATTATTATTATTATTATTATTATTTTATTTTATTTCTCTCCCCCATGCTTATTTTTAGCTTAGTCTTACAATAGATGTGTCGGTATCATCATTCCCGTTACCATTCCTCGAGGGGGCTCTGGCGCCAGTACTTCGGGATAGCACTGTCCATGACACCACCCAGGAGCTCACAACCCCAAAACACGATGCGGTGAAAAGGGGCTCTCCAAGCAAACTCAAGCTCTTGCTCCGACGCTATAGGTAGAGCACCGTCCAAGACACTTGAGCTGCTGAAATGCGCTTTAATGCTCCGTCTAAAGATATGAAATATAGATATAGAGCAGCACCGAGGCGGTAACATGTTGACATCGTGTCCTCAAAGAAGGTTTTTTTCTTCTTCTCGACGGTGGGAACTCAAACCAATGATCTGCTTCAGACTTTTACTAAATCCAAACAAGGGAGTTTTTTCGAATTTTTTAGTTATTTTTAAGTGTTGGCTTGTGTGTGAAAATTAACACAAGAAGTTTCTCAAGAACCGCAGGTTTTTGAATCAAAAACTAAGTCAAATACTTTCCATATTACAAAATAGGATCAAGTCACCTGAACTATCATGAGTTCAGGTGGAATTTTAGAGAAGGATATCTGATCTAGTCTAAAATAGACCCTGGAATTCTAATGATCAGATCCATATCCTCATCCTTAGTTTGTTAAAGATTAAATCCCATTGTACCAGAAGTGAATTTTTCGACCTTAGTCTTGATTTCAAAATTTTTCCTCAAAAAGTTTTCAATATATATATATATATTTTTTTTTTTTTTGGATATGCAAGCAGGAAATAAATTAAAGAAAAATGCATGTTTTTAGGTTTTAAACATCCTAAATCGATCGTAAAAATTTAAAAACACCCCCCCATGCTTAAGATATGCCATGTCCTCATGCATTAGGAGGGAAAGGAATCACCTTAGTGAAGAACGGTCAGGTTTAGGATGAATAAAACCTGGAAAAAGAAGAAAAAAGGAAAGCAAGAAAATGATGGGTTACCTCCCATCCAGTGCTATCTTTTATGCCATTCAGCCGGGCGTGAAGCTATGCACGGAAGACATAAGATCATGTAAATAATTGGACACTTGGATGCCCGCAAAAAAGGTGTGTTCGTCTAGATCCCTAGAAAATTGATTAGAAATAATATTGGGATCAAAGTGAGATGGAAATTGATAAGTGTGGCCCGAGTCTGGCCATGGTTTTAATTCAGGCTGGGTGCCAAACTCGGGCGGGGTTGGTGGCAGGTCCGTAAGAAAGGGGTCGGGGAAGGAATGGTGAGTTAGTGTGGAAAAATTAGGTGCGTGAATAGTGGGTGGGTTAGGGGGGGTATCAGGAACAAATTTAGAGTCAAGACAAGTTTCCGGATCACAGATCTCGCCGACCACTGAGTCTGAATCAGAGTCCTCAAAAAAACTGTGGTCGGTAAGGGTATCTATTAACATTGTCTCCTCCACCATATTAGAAATTTCAGTATCTGAGTCCTCAAAGAAGTTATCATCATGGAATCTCCTGGAGGATTTAAAAATATCTAAGGTGATAGTTTGGCCTGCACAGTTGATATCCATTTTGCCTGTGTGGCAATTGATATTTGCCTTTGTAGTAGCCAAAAAGGGGCGTCCAAGGATTATCGGGGAGTCCAGTAATGATTCGGGTGCCTCAATGTCAAGAACCAGAAAGTCTGCAGGGAAGACACAATTCTGGACCTTGACTAATACATCCTCGACAATCCCACGAGGTTTGATTGTAGATCGGTCGGCTAATTGCAGGGTAACCTCGACGGGTTTTAATTCACCGATCTGAAATTCTTCGAATAAACTTGTGGGAATAATATTTACAGAGGCACCAAGATCAAGGAGGGCGCGATTAAATGTAGTGTCATCAATAATTACAGAAATTAAAGGCGCCCCCGGATCTTTCATCTTAGGAGGCAGCTTACTCTGTATGACAGAGCTTACTGTCTCCGAAAGATGCACCTGTCCTAGATTTTTGGCCTGCCTTTTAGGAGTACAAATCTCCTTTAAAAATTTAGCATAGGCAGGTATATATTTAATGGCATCTAGGAGAGGGATATTGATATGAACTTGCCCAAATAGCTCCATGAGTTCTTCTGTAGTGGGCTCAGATTTCTTTCTTTTGTTGGTGGTAGGGTAGAGAGCTTGTGGGAAAGGGATAGGAATCTTGTCTTGAGATTTTTGTTGTTCTTTTTCTTCCTGATGGGGAGGTGGGGAGTCAACTTGCACATGTATCTTACCAGGTTCGTGCGAAGGCTCGGGGTCAGTGGTGGTTTTCCCACTCCTCGAGGTAACTGCATGTGCAGTCGGATTATTATTTGGAGGAGGTGGGGGGGCCTGTGATTGCAGGAACCTGGGCGGCTGCTGAGGTGGATTAGGAGGAGGCTGATTTAGATAATGTGGATTTCTGCCCATATAATGGTTTCCTTGGTGATTAGGGTTGGGTATGGGTTGGGACGGAAGATGTCCTACAGGTCTTTGCGTGGGAGTAACCCCAATCTGATTGTTCAGATTTGTGATGTTGCGGGTTACTTCCGTCATTTTTGTTTGCATATCCTGCAGGGTTCGCAGCATCTGGGCATTGATATCTTGTTGGGATGGCCCAGGATGGAAATTTGGATTCGACCCATACCCATTAAAATGATATGGTTGGGAGGAAACTTGATTATTCCAGGAGTAGTTCGGGTAATTTTTCCAATTGGAAGAATTTTTAAAGGGCTCCTGGATGGCAGAAATATTTTGGGTGGGGTTAAGATCTGGATAATTGAAATTCCCCAGTGAATCATGGGCAACCTCAGAATAATCAGCAGGAGTGGTGTTGAGATTGTGCAAATTTTCTCTTCGTGGAAAGTTAGGTTGGGTTAGATGTGGGCGTGGAGCTTGAATTGATGTGGCAAGTCTTTCCTCAATTTTCTTCTGATTAATATGCATCTGGTCGAGTTTCTGAGCGATCATTTGAAGATCGTCTTGGGTGACTGGGATAGATTGAGCGCCTATTTCATGAACACCAAACTGCGGATTTTGGGTTCTGCAAAATGTGTTCATGGAAGCTTGGTTAAATGAGTTTTCACTCATTTCTTCAAATAGATCATAAGCACTTTCAGCATCTTTATTTAAGAAGTTGCCGCCACACGAGGCGTCGACAAATTGTCGGATTTGATCTTCTAATCCATGATAGAAGATTTGCACGAGCTGCCACAAAGGAATCTCGTGGTGCGGGCAACTTCTTAAAAGGTCCTGAAATCTTTCCCAAGAATCATGGAAAGTTTCGCCAGATTTTTGGTGAAAGGTCGTAATAGATCTTCGTAAGGAATTGGTACGACCTATGGGAAAGAATTTCTTGAGGAAGGCACTCTTGAGTTGAGGCCATGTTGTAATGGGTCGGCCAATGGTCCTGAACCAATAAGCGGCCTTATCTTTAAGAGATAATGGAAAAAGCCGCATCAGCCATATGTCTTCTTGCACATTTCGGGAACGGGTTGTCTGTGCAAGAAGAGTTAGTTCTTCAAGGTGGCTGAAAGGGTCTTCCCTAGGAAGGCCATGAAAGTGTTTAATCAGGTTCAGGACGGCTGGCTTGATCTCAAAGTCCCCCTCCGGTATGACCACCCCTGGTCGTTCCTCATAATAAGACGGATCATAGAAATCTTTTAGAGGAACAACGGGCTGCTGACGGGGTGGTGGGTTTGGCCTTGGATTGGCTAGGTTTTGGATGTTCCTAGTCAATGTTTGTTGATTGGAATTTAATTTATTAATCTGATCGGCCATCAATTTTAAAAGATCAGGTAGGGGGTCTTGATGCTGTGTGTGGGGCAACTCAAGATTGGGGAGCTCCAAGTGTGGGAAGTTACTGGTGGTTGGGTTTTGGGTGGAAGGGTTAGAATTAGGGTTAGAGGTGGGGTTAGAGGTAGACGTGGAAGGGTCAGTGGACCTATTTTGTTGTGTTTCCATTTTTTTAGGAGAAGACAGAAAAAGTGGTCTTTTTACGTGGGGGGCGAAATCAAATGGTCCTTCCAAGTGCGGATTTTGAGACCGTTGCCCGTGCATAAAATGGAAGAACGGGGAGGGGAGGAGAAGAGGAAGAGATGAGAGAAAGTGTGCAATTCAAACAAACAAAAACTAGACCTAACTTAATTGTGACTCCCTAATAATAACCTAAGACTTGGACTATATAGGAAATAAGTAGTCAATAGTGAATACCCGTTCTATCAACAAATCTAGCCAAGTTGCTTAAGGGGAGGTTTGGGCCCAAACGTTTCCCAGGGAAAACCCCAGGTACTTGTACAAACCCGCACCTGGTCGTTTGACACGGCCCCTCAGCCTGAACACCAGATATAGATGACAGAATTGGTACTAACTAAAGAAAACTTAAGACCTAAATAGCAAGCCTAAGTTGATAAAGCCTTAGGGGTCAAGTTGCTACAAATTTTAATTAGGTCTAGGATTCTATAGTGCACACGGAATGTGGAGGGCGTTTATTGGGTTGTTGCCCTGTTATTTGATTTTTTTGTGTGTGCAGGAATTGGAGAGTGGCTCCAATGAAAATCAAGTTGTCACATAATTTTTTTTTGTATTTTTGTCTTTTAGGATTTGATTTAATTAAATGAATTTTAGGGTTTTTCTTTTTAAGTTTTCAAACAAGTTTGAAAGTTCACAATCAAAGGAAAGACAAGTTGTATGTGTGATTGTATATTTCCTTTTAATTGAGTCTCTAAAGAGAAAGAAGAAACCCTAAACCAATTATCCCTGAGACAGAAATTTAACTACCAATGAATTATTTTTAGCTTTCAGAATTAAGTAGCGGTCCAAACAAGTCAAACAACACCACTACTTTGAAGAAAATCAAACAAGGATTCCAGAAAAGATTTTTGTAGGATTTTAGGAATTTGTTTGATAATAGTTTTGAATTTTTAATTGTACTGGTGTCAAAGTCCAGAAATAATATCCGTGGGTATTATAGACTTTTCAGTATTACCACCGACCTCAGAAAATTTTTATGATTTTATATGATATGTAAAATTTCACAGGGATTCCAACAAAATAAATTTCACAAAAATTGGATGAGTATAAAAATTCTGAAAATTCACGGATAGTAGCAAAACAGGAAGATTAGAGGGTGTGACCCCTCTGTAATCCACGAATTTTTAAAAATTAAATACAAATCCAATTGATCTGAAATTTGGAACAGATGTTCCAAACTTAATTGGGAATCACTCTATGAAATTTTATGATTTTAGGAGGCCTGTGGTGTTAGGAATCGATTTTTCAAGTCTGGACAGAAATCTAGACCCGAAAAATAGAACACCAATACTTGCAATGGAATGGTGCTAAAGAAGCATACAAGCAAACAATGATTTTAAAATGCACCACTCCACTTAATTTAAGTGTTTAGGGTCCTGAAAGTCAAGTTTAATATATTTTTGGTAGTTTTAATTAATTATGTGACTAGAAAGAGGAACCAACCTGAATTTTCGCGGGAAGAAAAGGATCTTTAAGCTCTCGCTTCCAGATTCCCGCTTTCCCGCTGTAGTTCCTGCACACACAAAAGAAAGAAAGAGAAGGGGATGAGATCCACTTCAAGCAAGAGAAAATGAGTTAATGCAAAGCCGTGCCTCCCCGGCAACGGCGCCAAAAAGCGATAGCGAAAATACGCGGTTTGTTAAAATACGTCGTTGTAACGCGTAAATCCGCTTTCGCTCTTAAATTTATAATCCTAGATAGGGAAGTATCTAGGGTCATCCAAGGAGGCAATATGGTTGCAAAATTGATTCTCTTGCTTGGAATATATCTCAACTTTCTTTTTGGTAATTTTCAATATACCATTTTTTTTTTGTTTTTGAACTAAGGCAACATGCGAACTGATGGCGGGAAAAGTGTTTACACTTCCAATTAAGTAAACTACTCTAAAGTGGCAAGTAGAGCCTCTCCCTAAGCTCACTCTAAGCAAGTGGAGGCCTAGAATAATTAGGGATAGGAAGTGAAGAATGCTGAAAATAAGCAAATAGAAATGCAAACAAGATATGCGAAGAAGGCAACTAGATAATTGATAAAGTGTTTAACAAAAATGCCTAGTAGAGGAATGCTTCTACTACTAGATAATTGAAATAAAGAAAGAAAACACAAATCCTCTACATAGATGGTGAAGAAGAGGGCTTCTTGCTCCAAGGTTGGTGGCTCCCAAGCTTGAAGAGAATCCTTCAACTCCTTCCTTGCAGAACTTCGCCAAGGTGATGACCTCCAAGGCAAGCCCTAAGGGGGCGTGCCCTAAGTTTCTCTCCAAGGGTGGATGTCCACCCTAAGCTTTTCTCCTTTGCCTGGCCGTCCTCCTTGAAGTGGGAGAGTCCTCCTCCTTGGCGTGGCTCAAGTTGAAGAGAGTGGGGAGAAGAAGGCACCAAAAGGGCTGGTGATGTGCCCCTTTAATCTCCTTCTCTACTCCTTCTTCTTGGCCATAGGTATAGGTGGTTTAGGTAGAAAAAATAATAAGGGAGGATGCTCAAAAATGGTGGTAGGTGGTGGCCTTTTATAGAATAGGAGGGGGGCTATGGTGACCTTTGAAATGGATGGCCAAGATGAGTTGATGGAGGTGGTTGGAGATCCCATGGCCAAGGAGAGTTGGCGCCACCTTAAAGGGCACCAAGGGGTAGTTATGGGTGTTGACACCCTTTGGTGTTGGCGCCAAAATGGGCATTCTAGAAGGTCATTAGGTGGCGCCACCTTAAGGTTCTAGAAGGGGGGTTATGTGGATGGCTAGGATGGCTTATGTGGGTAGGTGTAGGGTGGATTTAAGGGGCTGAAAGTGGCGCCAATATAGAGGTGGTTAGGGGTGGTTTTTCGCGCCAACTTGAAGTGTCTTTTGGTGGAGATAATGGGGTGAAGGGATGGCTAGGAGGTGGCGCCAACTTGAGTAGAGTAGCTAGCTTAGGTACGCTTGAGTTGGTGGAGCTAGCTAGGGTTGATTTTGGAGGTAATGACTGGCCAAGGAGCTGGTTGTTAGCTATGCTAAGCTAAGCTAAGATAAGCTAAGCTAGCTTAGCTAAAGGTGGAGTGGAGGAGAAGGTGTTGGAGCTAGGGTTTGGAGGAAGGAGCTGAGGAGGAGAGTCTGGAGCTGGAGCTGGAGCTGGCTGCTACTGAAGAGGCTGGCATGGGGCTACTCTAGCTGGCTTAGCTTGCTAGTTCTTTGCTAGCTACTAAGCCAAGCTAAAGTGAGCTAGCTTCTACCAAAATGAGCTGAGGTGAGCTAGGTCTGGTGCTCCCGGGGAGAATCAAGCTGGTTGAGGCAGCTAAGGTAGCTTAGCTCAACTGAGTTGAGCTAAGCTGAGTCCCCGGGAGCTGGACTTGAGCTTCCTGAGCTGAGATGAATTCTTCTTCAGCTGGCTGGAGTTGAGTGGAGCTGAATGTAGCTGGATCTGAGCTGGGGTGAACTCCTGTCAACTCAGCTGAGCTAGCTAGAGCTCCCTGTGAACTAGTGGGAGCTGAGATGAGCTAGACTCAGCTAAGTTGAGCTGGATCTGAGCTGACTTGAGCTAGGGTGAGCTAAGATGAACTCTCTTGAGCTGCCATCCAGCTGAGATTAGCTGAATGGAGCTGGGATGAGCTAACCCTAGTTCAAGTAAGCTAGGTTCCAGTTGCGGTGAGCTTGATCAAGCTGAGGTGAGTTGGATCAAGCTGAGGTGAGCTGGATTAGGCTGAGTTCCAGCTAGTCTGGGCTTCTCCTTCACCATTTGCCTTCTTGAGTGCTAGGGTTTTAGGGATCTGTGCATCTGTACATCCCTAACACTCACAAAAACACATTAAAACGACAATAAAAAATGCAATGCATGCCTATCCTAATTTATGCCTAAATGCAGCCCAAAAACCCGTTTGCGGAGTAAAATCCTAAGAGCTAGGTTAGTTTTAAAGCATAAAAATGATGATAAACTGGCGTTTATCACTCGTCTGTGATCCCACTACTTGCGGACCTGGCCCTAACCCATATACCCGACTAGCCTGTACTCCTCACCCAGCACGCACGCCGATGGGCCTGGTCTCGGGCATGCATACCTGACCCGATAACCCGAGACGGCTCTGAGAGAGCGAGCCTTAGAGAGAAGGAAGAAGAGAGATTACAGGGGAGAGTAGGGGTAGGTTTTGCTCTCAGGAGAAGAAGAGGAAACCAAGGAAGGAGAGGGTGGCAGCCAGAGAACCGAAGGAAGAAGAAGGCAAGGTTGAAGAGGAGAAAGCTGAAGAGGTGCTGAAGGTAGAAGAGAAGAAAGAAGAAGAAGACAAGGGTCAGAGCAATAAAAGAAGGAAGAAGAAGAAGAAGCGAAGAAGAAAGAAGACCGTCAGAGACAGAGAATAGAAGAAAGAAAAGAAAGAAGAAGAAGGAGATCAGAGACAGAGATCAGACAGAAGACAAAGAAGAGCAACTGAAGCACTGTAGCAACCTGATATTTAAGACGTATGGTTTCCAAAATCAGACGTCCATATTTTTTGTGCTTCTCCCATATACATTTACATAGTGTTTTTTGCACTATATTCTGATTTTTCATTGCATATTATATCCAATTTGAAAGTTGTGCTCTTGATTTTTAGACCCCAATTTGCTCCCTGTGTTCGACCTCGGATTTACAATTTCGAGTAATAAATTCATTTATTTTCGAGCGATTTCGAGTATACTATGACGCATTGATTTTAACATTGATCTTGCCTCGATAAAAACAACAACCCATCTTGAGCATAAAAAATTTCGATGTCTGGGGCATCGATTTTATGGGTCCCTTCCCACCATCAAACAATTTCTAGTATATACTAGTTTTAGTGAACTACGTCTCGAAATGGATTGAAATTGTACCCACCAGAAAATTTGACCATAAGGCTATCATGGACTTTGTTAAGAAAAATCCCTCTTCCCGATTTGGGATACCGAAAGCCATGATCAGTGGTGGTGGGTGTCACTTCATTAATGCCCAATTTCGTGCCATACTTAAGAAATACGAGGTCACTCATCACATTGCCACCCCATATCACCCGCAAACAAATGGGCTGAGGTCTCAAATAGGCAGATTAAAAATATTCTACAAAAAGCTGAGACGTGACCGGAAGGATTGGTCCATACGATTGGACGATGCCCTTTGGGCATACAGGATCGCCTTTAAGACCCCGATAGGCATGTCGCCTTATTGATTGGTCTTTAGCAAAGCTTTCCACCTTCCAATCGAGTTGGAGCACTGGGCATACTAGGCTGTTAAGCAGTGCAATATGGATTCCCAGATGAACGAAACTCAAAGGAAGCTTCAACTCTCTGAGCTCAAGGAAATCCATTGGGACACTTATGAGAACAATAGATTTTATAAGGAGAAGATGAAAGCCGTCCATGACAAACACATTAATAGAAAAACCTTCGAGCCAAATCAGCAAGTCTGGCTATTTGATGTAAGACTTAAACTCTTCCCCGGGAAACTGAGATCTAAGTGGACGGGACCATATCAAGTGGCCAGACCTTATCCCAACGGGATGGTTGAAATTGCCAATCCCAAGATTGGGTAAACCTTCACTGTTAATGGTCAACGACTAAAACACTTTCTTGCCCAGGTCCCCGCGAAGGAAGTTGTGACCCTCATTAAGAGTTAAACTAGAACTGCGCCCAGCTGGAGGTACAAAACTCAGCGCTTCCTGGGAGGCAACCTAGAGGTTTCAAGCTAACTAGACTCACGATTACAACTCAGGTGATTTCTTTCCTTACTCCTTTGCATACATTTATTTCTCCAATGAGGACAATGTCCAACTTAGGCATGGGGGGGTGGTAATTCATAGGATCTGAGTACAAAATTGTCAGCTTGAACTAATTTTATTTATTGTTATAAAAAAAAGAAGAAAAAAAATAAAAAATTTAAAATTAGGGAAAGAAAACTTAGGTATTAGAAGCTTGTGGACTTTAGGAAATGATACGTGGTAACGAGATTTTTCAACTGCAGCTAATCTTTGTTCGTTTTAGTGCTTATTACAGTAATGTCGTTATAGTGTAAAATAAGACAGCTACGGTTGTCGTTACTATCAAAATTTACTCGGAAATAGTTTGGTTTCCCGAGGTCGAACTCAGGGAGTTACTAGAATTCTAGAAGTACAGAGTTTTCTTTATTACAAAAATAAGAGAGAGAGAGGGAGAGATCGATTTCGATTTTTTGCTTCTTCTTCTCTTATTTCTCTCTTTACTTGTCTTCTTCTTCTCTTCTTTGGCTTTTCTTCAGCTGCAGTGTCTCTATGGGTCTTCTTCTTCCAGTTGCCTTCAATTCTTCTTCTTCTTGTCTTCTATTTCTTTTCTTCTTCAGTTCTTCTTCTTTCTCTTTTCCTGCGCGAAGTCTTCTTCTGCTTCTTTCTTCCTTCTCTTTTCTTTCTATTCAGTTGCGGAGCCTTCTCTTTTCTTCTTCTTCCTCTCTGCTTTATCTCCTCTGAAGCTTCATCTGTCATCTAATACCGTAGTCATATGACTTAAACGGCGGTCTGCTACAGTGCTTTCTTTTCTTCCTTCACTGCTTCTTCTTCTTCTCTTCTTTGGCGAGCCTTCTTCTTCCTCTGCTTCTTTTCTTCTTTGGTCTCCTACCTTGCTCAACTGCAAGGCTTCTTCAGGGTTTCTTCTTCTTCTGCTCCTCTTCCTCTCCTTCCTGCGGCTAAGTGTTGAGTCTGCCTCCTTCGCACCCTATTCCTGCATAGGGTACAACAAAACCTAGCCCTTCCCTCTACCCACACGTCTCTCTCTCTGCAAACCGCTCACAGGAAGCTCTCCCAGAGCCGGGTTAACAGGTCAGGTTGCGTAACCGGGACCAGGCGCACCGACGTGGGTGGTGCGTGAGGAGTACAGGGTAGTGTCGGGTCGGATCCGCCAGGTCCGCGAGATGAATTCGCGGACGAGGCGGGTGATGGGCGAGGGACCTCACCCCAGGTGCATTCGGAGGCAACCAGCCGTATACAAAAAAATAATTTAAAGTGGTGCGGCGATTTGAAGACTCACGATGTGGGACTAAACTTTGTCCCTTCTCGCAGGCGCCTGCAGGAAGACCTCGGCCTTGCTTTCGCAGTTGTAGCCTTGATTCCCTTCGCTTGCTAGCTGACTGCCTTCACACAACTCACCCACCTTCGCAGCAACTGAAATCCTGGAGCCCCAGAGCCTGGAGCTCTGAAGAAGCTGCTTCAATGTGGCTTCAATGGCGGTCGAGCCTCAGAACCTGTCAGACACTAATACGGCCTCTCAGCCTAATCAAACTACTGGGGAACCTTCGCCGTGGCATGGCGAAGGTGTTGAGCTGTGCGGCAGGCCTCGAGGCGACCTAGGAGTGCGTGCCTAGGTTGTCCTGTGGCCGACAAAGTGGGTGTGTTTGGTGGCGTGTTGAGTGAGTGTGGAGGGACTGTGGAGGGGTGGAGGGCATTCGGTGTGATGAGGCGGAGCTTGTGGGACAGTCGGCAAGTTTTGTGGAGCTGCGGATCGACGGGGGCAACTCGCCGAAGGGTGGCTGGAGATGGGGAAGGTGATGGTGGTCAGGGTCAGTCGAGGGTTGATTTGAATGAAATAATGTGGGGAAAAGAAAGAGGGGAAGATTGGGAGTAATTGTAACCTACTTGCAGGGACGAAGGGGACTGGAGAGGTGGACAGCCGTATCGACTGTTGCCAGAGAAGAAATACCCAGAGGGAGAGAGCGACGGCGAGGAAGAGGGTAGGGAAGCGCGCGCTTGGTGCGGCGCGACGCGGGGAGATCAGGCGAAGGTGGCTCTGCTGCTGGTATTGCAGCAGAGCGATGAGAAGGAGGGGGAGGAGCCGCCAGAGCTGGTGGGTTCCTATCGGAGTGGATAGAGAGGAAGGGTTGACGAGATTCTCCGTCAAAATCGAGCTGGGAGAAATGGCTGGCGTCTTTATAAAGGCGGTGGCGGAGGGGCGGACGCATGCTGGTGACGTGCGTCCCTCGCCGGAGTATGGTTGAAGACGAGACCCATACCTTCCGTGCATTCGCACGGAAGGTGTGGGCGTCGTCAGGTGGCATGGCCGAGTCCCTCCGATAGCAGACATCGTAGGGAACTCCGCGTTCTCTTTGCCGGACACCTCCCTCACGCTGCGCGGCGCCATGCTCCGCGCAAAGTCGCCGGAGCATGGTGCTGCGCAGAGACTTGCAGGAGGGACCAAAGTGCAAAGAACGAAGAGGAAATTAGCGGCCAAAATGCAAGGGTTTCAAAAGTTGAGGGTCAAAAAGTAAATGATGAGGACCAAATTGCAAAGTCGATCAAGGAGGTCTCTTCTTAGGCTCAAGTTTTTATACATGACTAATTTGGACCTAAGAATTTTAATGGTGAATTTTGTTTCTAGGTATGACCACGTTTGATCATCCAATTTACGTAAAAACCCAAATTAAATCATTAATTGGGCATGATTCTCAATGTAGGTCAAAATGGGTTTCTAAGGCCAAATTGAAGGTTGTAAACTGTAGAGATTATTTTTCTATGAATTTTGGAGGATTTAGTTGATTTTACCCTACCTCAAACCATGTGAATTAAAGTGGGTTTGTTTTAGGGTTATAGAATGTCATTTAATTCCTTGGAGTTGCTGTAGCCCTTGTTGGATCAGATCATCCAACTTTCCTTATTATTAGGTTAGTTTGACCTGTGTTTGGATCCTGAGTTACCCTGTTTACATATTGTGTTGGTGAAATTGCATTTTTACCCCTTATGACTTGTTTTCTTCTTAAACTTAGAATTCTCTGAGTTAAGCCTTTCTTTGAGTTATGTAGGAGCTTTTTCTTGCATACCTAGGTTAGATTGTGCTAGTTAGGGTTAATGATGAGGTTCTCATCATACCCCCATGCCTAGCTTTTGCTAGTCCCTTAGCAAAAACTTAAGGTTTCAACCTTTGTTCTAGACCATGAAGTTCTTAATGGTTTCAGATAAGTGCTTTTGTCATTTGAACGAAGATTAGGTCAAAATGCTGACCATAGGCCTAAAAGGTACTCTAGTACCAACCAAGATCCAGATCTGTCTAGCCTCAGCTCCAATCTTTAGCAAAGGTTTTTAAGGCCCACAAGAACTAACCTAAGGTTTATTGGACTTTGTGGTTAAAGCACCCGTGCTTGAAATGATTTTAGCTCTGGCTCAGTTTGCAGTGCATTTTATAAGAGAGAGAGATAGAAGATTTTTCTGTTTGGAGAGTTTTCTCTCTCTTTTTCTTTTTAATTCTAGCTTAGGATTGGCTTTTCAACACGGTTTGTATCAGATTCCTTGTTCCCATCATCAATCCTCAAGGGTTCCTGGCAATCGATGCTTCGAGATAGCACCGCCCATGGCAACCCCCGGAACCCTGGCTATTGAGATTTCGAGATAATCCCATCCATGGTGTTCCGTGGCCGAATCCAGACCCCGACAATTGACACTTCGCGATAATGCCATCCATGGAATCTGAACCAGTAGAGTGCTTACATGCCCCCAGTAGGATATGTAAATATCCTAAGAGACAAGCACCGAGGAGATGATATTTTGTTACGCATCTTCGAGGGGAATTTCCCACCTCTCCGTGCTGGGAACTTGTCGAAATCAACTTGTGTTGATCGGCCGCTCCTAATCTAGGTGTTCTTCTCAGAATTTTGCGACGCTTTTGTGTGATTTTGATTTTTATGCTTACTAAACCAGGCTGTGTGTGAGGTTAGGGTGCTTAGGTTACTGAGTCCCGTAAACCAAAAGTTAGTTAATGAGGCCAAATACTCCCTAAGCCTTGGATCTAATACTTAAGCTTTTCATTTTCCTCAACCTCTTGAGGAGTGTTCAGATCTTAATGGGAACTTAGAATCTATCCAAGAATGCCTAAGGTTTACATTCTTACTAATCTCACCATACACTTTTCATTTCTTTTCTTGACTGAGGTCTAGAACTTAGGTCAATTCCTTAGTTTCTTACTAATGACTATTACTCTTTTCTCGTATTTTTGTGCTCCTTTTTCATTTTGTTTCTTTTCCTTCTCTCACAAAATTTCCTTTCTCCTCTTATTCTCTTATTCTTTTTCAAAAAATTTTTTAATTTTTATGGTGTTTTTGCCATATGTGAATTTTTTTGTTTAAAACCTTTTCTTACAAGTTTTGCACTTTCATGCCCCCCCATGCCTAAGGTTTGCAATGTCCTCATTGTGACTTAGGGGGTTTTTATTCAGCTTAGTTCATTCCTTAGGACAGGTATTTTGGTGAGTGAATGGGTCGGGGTGATTGTTGCGAACGATTTCTAATCCCAGATGCAAGCATCTGAGGTGGAGTCGGCTGTTTTAAAGGGTGAACCTTAAGTGCACAAAGGTGTCAAAAAGGTTTTAGGTTTTCAAGGAAAATGACGGGCTGCCTCCCGTTAAGCGCTGAGTTTTACGCCATCGGCTGGGTGCAATAAGCTCAAGGGGAATGGAGGATATAAGATGATTCAGCCAAATCAGTAGAAGTTACATCAATGAACGGCTTGAGTTTTTGACCGTTCACCATGAAAGGTTCGGAATCGTGGCTGAGCGGACTGATTTCGATGGCTCCGTTTCCAAAAACCTGTCGGACCAAGTATGGTCCAACCCACTTGGATTGCAGCTTTCCAGGGAAAAGTTTGAGTCGGGCATCAAAGAGTAGGATTTTCTGACCAGGATGAAAGATCTTTCTCAAGATATGCCTATCATGGAAGGCTTTAACCTGCTCCTTGTAGATTCGCGAGTTCTCATACGCGTCCAGGCGTAATTCATCGATCTCGCTGATTTGAAGCTTTCTGTGGGTTCCAGCCTTCGGAAGATCTAGATTACAGTTCTGTACTACCCAATAGGCTTTATGCTCTAGCTCGACGGGAAGGTGACATGCCTTCCCATACACCAGTCTAAAGGGAGACATGCCTAATTAGGTTTTGTGGGCGGTCCTATAGGCCCACCAGTCCTTCCTGTCAGGTCGAACAGTGACCTGCAGGATTTTCTTGATCTCCCGTTTTGATAGCTCAGCTAGACCATTAGTCTGGGGGTGATAAGGAGTAGAGATTCGGTGAGACACCCCGTACTTGGTCATCAGTGACCTAAACTAAGCATTTGTGAAATGGGTCCCCCCATTTGAGATTATAGAACGAGGAATCCCGAACCTTGAGAAAATGTTTTGATGAATGAATTTGAGAACGATTTTGTGATCGCAGGTTCGGGTCAGTATGGCTTCGATCCATTTGGACACGTAGTCCACAGCCAGCAGAATGTATTCTAAACCATTCGAAATAGGAAAGGGGCCCATAAAATCAATCCCCCAAACATCAATAATTTCGCATACGAGAATTGGCTGCAAAGGCATCATGTCGCGACGGCTCATGTTGCCCAAAGTTTGGCAATGACTGCATGCCTTGCAGTGACTGTATGCGTCTTTGAACAGTGTGGGCTAGTAAAAGCTGCACTGGAGGAATTTTGATGCGATTTTATGAAAAGAGAAATGGCCACCGCATGCTTGGTCATGGTAAAAAGAGAGAATATTATTGACTTCCTCTTCCGGAACACATCTCCGGATGATTTGATCAGCACCTATGCAGAAGAGGTACGGGTCTTCCAAAATGTAATACTTGGCATTAGAGCGTAATTTGTCGCTGTTGGCCTTCGGCCAATTAGACGGGATCTAATGAGATGCCAAGTAGTTTACTATATCAGCAAACCAGGGAAGGCTAGTACCAATAATCAGTAGGTGCTCATCAGGAAAATGTTCCGTGATGGGTCCGGAAGGGTTGATAATTTCAGAAGGAAGGCGGGACAAATGGTCGGCTACCACATTCTGTCTTCCCACCTTGTCGCGAATTTCGAGATCGAATTCTTGCAACAACAAGATCCATCGGATTAGTCGGGGCTTCGCGTCCTTCTTGGCAAGGAGATGCCTCACAGCCGTGTGATCCAAGTAGATGATGACGTGGGAACCTAGGAGATACGATCGAAATTTTTCAAGGGCAAATACTACGGCTAGCAGCTCTTTCTCCATAATCGTGTAGTTACGTTGAGCCTCGTCAAGTGTCTTACTAGCGTGGTAGATGACCACGGGTTTCCCGTCAGCTTTCTGCCCCAGGACCGCTCCTACAGCGAAATCAGACGCATCGCACATGATCTCAAAGGGTTGAGACCAGTCAGGAGATTGTAGGATAGGTACCTGGGTACTCGGTCACGAAGGTTTTCCAAGGCTAGTGTGCATTCCTTGGAGATTTCAAAGGGTACATCCTTAGTGAGAAGAGTAGTCAAGGGGCACACGATTTTCGAGAAATCAGGAATGAAACGACGGTAAAAACCGACGTGTCCCAGAAAAGAACGGATGTCCCTGATCGAGCTAGGCATAGGAAGGCGAGAGATTAGATCAACCTTAGCTCGATCCACTTGGATGCCTTTCTCCGAGATCAAGTGTCCCAGGACAATTCCCTCAGGCACCATGAAATGGCTCTTTTCCCAGGAAAGAACCAAATTCACATCGATGCACCGCCTGAGTATTTGGACCAAGTGTTGGAGGCAATCGTCAAATGATGCTCCAAAAACTGAAAAGTCATCCATGAAGACTTCCAGATAGTCACCTACCATATCTAAGAATATGGCAAGCATGCACCGCTGAAAAGTCACGGGTGCATTGCAAAGGCTGAAAGGCATCCTTCGAAATGCATACGTTCTGAAGGGGCAGGTGAACATGGTCTTTTCTTGGTCCTCTGGATGGATTGCCACCTGGTTGTAACCGGAGTACCCATCAAGAAAGCAGAAGAATCGATTTCCTGGTAATTTTTCGAGAATCTGATCAATGAAAGGTAGTGGGAAATGATCCTTCTTCGTGGAGGAATTGAGTCGTTGGTAATCTATATAGACTCTCCACGAGTTGGCTAATCGGGTAGGAATGACTTCTCCGGTTTCAGTCGTTATAGTGGTGAGTCCTACCTTTTTAGGCACGACTTGAATTGGGCTCACCCAACGACTATCGGAGATCGGGTAGATGATCCCGGCATCTAACCACTTGATGATCTCCTTTTTCACGACCTCCTGTAGATTAGGGCTCAAGCGTCTCTGCATTTCACGAGAAGGTTGTGTGCGCTCTTATGAATAGATATGATGAGTACAATAAGAGGGACTTATTCCAGTCAGATCATCGAGAGTTCATCCAATGGCTCTGCGATGTTGCTGGAGAACAGCAATCAGACGGGATTCCTGTTCGGGTTTGAGCTTGGAATTGATAATCACAGGAAGAGTCTGATTAGAACCCAGAAAGATGTATTTCAAGTGATCAGGAAGGGGCTTTAATTCGAGGATGGGGTTATCAGCAGCAGCGGGTGGTTCAGAATAGATGTGAGGTTCAAGGGTAGGAGTTATTGGTTTGTCTAACTCTGGATTCGACTCCTCTGTTTGCGGGTCAAGATCTTTCTGCGGTTGATGAGGTATAATCAGGTCATTTTGAAAGGGTGTTTCATCAACCAAAGCCATAATGTCACAAATTTGTTTAATGACACCGCAATTGATTCCTTGTTGGGCCTTAAATATATCAATTTTCAGGGTTTGATTTCCAAATTTGAGCTTTATTTGGCCCTCCTCACAGCTGATGTTGGCTCTAGCAGTAGCTAAGAAAGGTCTCCCTAGAATGATCAGTGTATCCCTAGGGTTTTCAGGTGCGTCAATGTCCAATACTATAAAGTTTACAGGAAAATAGAAATCCCGCACTCTTACAATAGCATCCTTGAGAATCCCTTTTGGTGACTTTATAGATCGATCAGCTAATTGTAATGTCACCTCAGTTGGTTTTAGCTCAGATTCTTCTAGATGGTTAAGTAAGGATGTGGGTATCAGATTTATGGAAGCACCCAAGTCTAGCAATGCTCTATCAAATTGGGTATCACCTATCTTGCAGGAAATCAGGGGAGTACCAGGATCTTTAGCCTTGGGTGGGAGTCTGCTTAGGATTACAAAGCTGGCTTGCTCTGACAGTACAATTGGACTCCCACTCTTGGTTCGCGGCTTACATTGGGGTGTACACACATTCTTTAAGAATCGTGCGTAAGCTGGTATGTGGCTGATTGCATCCATTAAGGGGATGTTTATGTGGACCTGCTCAAAGAGCTTGACCAGGTCCTCCTCAGGTGCCACGGGCTTGGTAGTCTTCTCTCCCTTGGTCAAGGCCTCAGGAAACGGAACCTTGGTTGGTTCTTCTAGGATAGGTCCAGGTCTTTGATCTGGGACAAGGGTAGGAACGTCCTGGATTACTATCCTAGGCTTGGGATCACTACCAGGCTTGGAGTGGTTTGGATAAGGTGGATCTTGGGTTTCCTTACCACTACGGGTTGTCACGGAATTAAGTCCTTCCTGGTTTTGGTTGGGATTGGGTAAGATGGGTTGCTGCTGATAGCCCGCAAAAGAAGTGGAAGCCTCCATCCCGTCGGGTGAAGGAACAGAGGGGGCCTGGTAAATCATGTGGGCTTGGCCCGGGTTTGGGTTCATAACGCGCCGCTGAGTTGGCACGTTATTCGGGTTAGGAAGAGGTTGGGAAGGAAGTGTGCCTGGCTGGCGAGAATTTGCCAACTGGGCCAGTTGATTTTGGACCTCTGTAAGTTCGTCCTTGTGTTGTTTTTGGATAGCCGCGTTCGTTCTTTGAATGTCAGCCAGAGTCTGAAGGATAAGGGACATTTGATCCTGATTTGGCCCTGATGGATAAGTAGGGTTGGGCCGAGGCTGAGACGGCTGGTAAGGATGAGGGGGCTGTGGGCGGGACTGAAAGGGTGGTCTTTGGGTTTGGGAATTTCCCGCCCACTGAAAATTGGAATGGTTTCGCCATCCAGGGTTGTAGGTGTTGGAGAATGGGTCGTTCTGGATGGCGTTGAGGTCCTTGCACATCTGAGGAATCTCCAGAGAATCCGAGAAAGGGGGAATGGAATTCCCCGGGCTGGTATAGAAAGGATCGGATGACTCTCCAATCCGAGAATCAGATGGGGATGGATATGGATCCATCCCAGGGGAAGATCTGTGGAGAATGTTTGCACAGTCTCCTGTGTGGAAGGAGGCTGTGCAAAGGAGTTACGCGCAGAGGTGGCTTGCGGCAAGTGCTGAGTCAGCTCATCCACCTTCTTCTCAATGATTGAGACCTTGTCCAATCGAATGGCCATTAATTCCAGGTCGACTGATGCAGACAGGCCCTGCGTCTCATGTGCTCCCCTGAGGTTTGTCGATGCGCGGGAATTCATCCTGTCGAATAATCCCATGGAGTCATTGTTGATGGAGTTTTCGCACATGTTTTCAAGAATCTCCCACACGGTGTCTTCATGTTGACCCATGATATTTCCTCCGCAGGTTGCATTGACGAAAAGATGGATGTCTTCACGGAGTCCTTGGTAAAAAGACTGGACTTGTTTCCATTTAGGAACTCCTTGATGGGGGCACTTTCTCATGAGATCCTGAAAGCGATCCCATGCCTCATGGAGAGGTTCTCCCGTTTGCTAAGTGAAGTGAGTAATCTGATGGCGCAAGGCATTGGTCCGACCAACAGGAAAGAACTTCTTCAAAAATTCAGACTGAAGTTCCTCCCAAGTGTTGATCGGCCGGGTTTGAGTTTGATACCAATGAGCGGCCTTGTCCATAAGAGGAAGGAGAACATCTTCATGAGAAGAATGTCCCGATTTTGTGCATCTGACCCAAAAGTTTGGGCCACATGCTTCAACTGTTTGATGTGCTGGAAGGGATCTTCGGAATTAAGCCCATGGAATTTAGGTATAGCATGAATCATATTGGGCTTTAATTCGGAATCAGGTCCTCCAGCTGGGATTCTGACTCGAGGCTCAATGGCCACTGCAGCAGGATTATAATGGTCCCACATCATAGGGTGCTGTGGTGGGTGCACAAAGTTTTGGAACAGGTCATTGAGTCGCTGGAGCTGGTGCTCCAAATTGTTTTCTTCCTCAACTGGCTGAGCCATGATGGGGGAAGAAGAAGAGCTTGGTTCTGAATCAGATGAGAGAATAATGTGGTGGGGTTGCTGCACAAACACGGGCATCGAGACTTGACCTTGACGAGAGTGAATTTCTAAAGGAGGTCTTAAGGGTGGTCTTAAGGAGCTCCTACCATACATGCACTGTTGGAATAGATGAGTTTAGAAGGTGCTGGACCCAATCGAGACACCCAAAAATTGTTGGATGACTATAGAGGTGCGGGGTAGATGGACCCCTTGATCAAAAAGATCGTCCACCTGAGAATTACCTGGGCAGCCAGAGACGGTGAGTCCCGCGAATACCCCTACACGGTAGAGCATCCCCACGGGTTATAGGATTTCCCCCACCCGACCTCTCTTGTCACTGCGATTCTAGGTAGACCAGAATGGGGACATTGACCTCTTAAGTCTACCTCTTTTACTTTAAGATCAAGGTGCTTAAGGTTCCACTTGAACTCTTAGGTATTTTGAGTGAGAAAGTGACCTAATTTTAAAGTTGGTTGACCCAAGGGGTCAACTTCACCTCTTGTTTCTTTTGAGAGCTTTTGGGTCCTTTCTTTTAAGGTTCAAATGGATTTAAGAGCCTGATTTGCTTAGGGTTCCTCTTGTATAGATCTTTTCAAACAAGGTTTAGGTACACCTCTTTTTGGGAAGATCTTTTCTTTGTTAATAGAAGGTGTGTCTCTAAAAACCCTAGCTTTTCAATCCCTGAGTTGGCTCTAGTTGGTCCATTTCAGTTGCCTCAAAAATGTAGTATCTAGGGCTCAATCAAGAAGGTTTTAGCCCTAGTTACCTTAGTTGGATGGACAGTTAAAATGTGTTGAAATGAAAAATTTAGGCAACTTTGAGGAATTACTAAGTATAGCACAAGTAGCCCTAAGTTGATTCTTCCTTTTGTTTCTTTTCAGATTTCAAGGGAGTTTAAGAGAGGGCTGATGAAGATTACCTATTTGTTGGAGTGTTTGTTGTGCGGCTACTCTTCCAATTCTTTCCCTTTACCTGCACACAAGAGAGAGAAAAAGATTAGCAATTGTTTAAAAGAATTTTAAAGCTTCTAGAATAGTCATTGCTCCCTAGCAACGGCACCGAGAATGGTAACGAGATTTTTCAACCGCGGCTAATCTTTGTTCGTTTTAGTGCTTATTACAGTAATGTCGTTATAGTATAAAATAAGACAGCTACGGTTGTCGTTACTATCAAAATTTACTCGGAAATAGTTTGGTTTCGCAAGGTCAAACTCAGGGAGCTACTAGAATTATAGAAGTATAGAGTTTTCTTTATTAAATAATAAGAGAGAGAGAGGGAGAGATAGATTTCGGTTTTTGGCTTCTTCTTCTTCTCTTCTTTCTCTCTTTGGTTGTCTTCTTCTTCTTCTCTTCTTTGGCTTTTCTTCAGCTGCAGTGTCTCTGATGTAAACACATTTACACTACTTAAAATGTCTATTTATGCATGTTCTTAAGCATAAGATTGCATTTCATGATATAAATATTGCATTACATGCATCATCTTGCATTTAGAGTAGATTGAATAAAATGGAGGTTAATTGTCTCCTTTTATGTGCTTAGACAGGGCAAATATTTTATCGGGGCCTCGGATCAAAGATCCAACCGTATGGATATGATCAGGGCGACGATTGGAGTTCAACGACTCCAAGATCGCCCTAATCAGGCATCCGTAGCATCAGATAGAGACCGGGGAACCCTAGAAGATCAAGGGCCAGGATGGTGTAAATCCGCACTTCAGATGGAAAATCCGACCACACGGATGAATTCGGATCGACGATCGCAGTCGAACGACACAAAAATCAAGTCAATCCGACATCCGTGGCACCATCTACAACTTCCAGAAGATGGACGGCCAAGATGGCGCCACGTGGCGCCATCCCAGCCGCCCAATCGGCCGCAGGAGTCCTGTGAAGTCCGCGCAACGTCTCCTCTCCGCCGTTGGATCTCGATCCAACGGCTGCGGTCGCGCGCGTTTAAAAACGTCCGCGCGACCATTTCGCCCGCGTAGCGCAGCGGCGACGCAGCTGCGGGCGAAGAGGAGGTCGCGGGTTCGAGCCGCGGAGAGGGGGTCGAAGGCGTGGGCGAGCGGGCGCGCACGAGCGTCGGATGAAGATCCAACGGCCGCACGCGCCCGATAGTGCCGACGCGCAATTGGACGCCCTGGTGGGCGCGCGATCGCACGCGGGCGGCGCGCTACGCAGCGGGCGCGGGCGCGATCTAAGCCGTCCGATCTCGCGATCGGACGGCTGAGATGACGCGGACGTGCGTCTGCGTTACGCGCGCAGGCCAGCCGAGCGGGCGCGCGTGGGTGCGGCGGCGACGGCAACGGCGGGGCTTTAGCGACGGTTTTATCCGTCACTAAAGACCCCTTATTTATTATTTTGAAGATGTAATGTCCATTTTGCCCCCACTCCTTGCAACTATAAAAGGAGACCCCCTCCATACGAAATTTTCATCCCTTCCTTCTCCTCTCTACCTCTCCAAAGCTCAAGAGAAGCTTGTCCCACACCCGGGATGCTTCTCGCGAGATAAAGTCCAAATTTTCGTCCCCCTTCGGAAGTGGATCCCGCGACGACGACGGCGTGCTGCTTCGTTCCCGTTCTTCTGCTTCGTCCTCCTTCGTCCCGCTTCGTTCTCCTTCGTCCAGGCGTCGTCCCGTCCGGCTCGTCCTCCAAGCGACCGTCGAGGAGGATTTCTCTCTCCCTATTCTTTTTACTGCTTTCTAGTATAGATTTACTGCTTTCTAGAGTAGTCTATTCGTCCTCCGAGCGATCGTCGAGGAGGACATTTCTCCCTCCATTCTTTTAATGCTTTCTAGAGTAATTGTTTTATGTTTTCTAGTTGTAATGAAAGAACTCTTTTATGATAAATTCCTTGTCTATTCTACATCTCATTTTGATTTCCATGTATAGTAGTATTCCTTCGCTCTCTCTTACTCCCTCTCTCTCTTTTATTTGTTGTAGATACTTAGATAGTTTAAATTGAATTTCTTTGTGACAAAATAAAAAGAAACGCGGAGTTTTTAAATCAAACGTTAGCCTTCCTGTGTTCGACCCGGAATTCTTATTTCGGCATAAATTTTATTTGTTGAACACGAATCCTTCGCTTTCGAACTACAACGACGGGTTTTTCCAAAAACCAAACACGTTAGCGTAGATTCTCGCTCAACAGTCTCTACGGGTCTTCTTCTTCCTGTTGCCTTCAATTCTTCTTCTGCTTGTCTTCTATTTCTTTTCTTCTTCAGTTCTTCTTCTTTCTCTTTTCCTGCGCGAAGTCTTCTTCTGCTTCTTTCTTCCTTCTTCTCTCTTTTTTCTCTTCAGTTGCGGAGCCTTCTCTTTTCTTCTTCTTCCTCTCTGCTTTATCTCCTCTGAAGCTTCATCGGTCGTCTGATACCGCAGTCAGACGACTTAAACGGCGGTCTGCTATAGTGCTTCCTTTTCTTCCTTCACTGCTTCTTCTTCTTCTTCTCTTCTTTGGCGAGCCTTCTTCTTCCTCTGCTTCTTTTCTTCTTTGGTCTCCTGCCTTGCTCAGCTGCAAGGCTTCTTCAGGGATTATTCTTCTTCTGCTCCTCTTATTCTCCTTCCTGCGGCTAAGTGTTGAGTCTGCCTCCTTCGCGCCCTATTCCTACACAGGGCACAGCAAAACCTAGCCCTTCCCTCTACCCGCACGTCTCTCTCTCTGTAAACTACTCACAGGAAGCTCTACCAGAGCCGGGTTAACGGGTCGGGTTGCGTAACCGGGACCAGGTGCACCGACGTGGGTGGTGCGCGAGGAATGCAGGGTAGTGTCGGGTCGGGTCCACCAGGTCCGCGAGATGAATCCGCGGACGAGGTGGATGATGGGCGAGGGACCTCACCCCAGGTGCGTTCGGAGGCAACCTGCCGTATACACAAAAATAATTTAAAGTGGTGCGGCGATTTGAAGACTCACGATGTGGGACTAAACTTTGTCCCTTCTCGCACGCGCCTGCAGGAAGACCTCGGCCTTGCTTCCGTAGCTGCAGCCTCGATTCCCTTCGCTTGCTAACTGACTGCCTTCCCACAACTCACCCGCCTTCGCAGCAACTGAAATCCTGGAGCCTCGGAGCCTAGAGCTCTGAAGAAGCTGCATCAATGTGGCGTCAATGGCAGTCGAGCCTCAGAACCTGTCAAACACGAATACGGCCTCTCGACCTAATCAAACTACTATGGAACCTTCGCTGTGGCACGACGAAGGTGTTGAGTTGTGCGACAGGCCGCGGGGTGGCCTAGGCGTGCGTGCCTAGGTCGTCCTGTGGCCGGAAAAGTGGGTGTGTTCGGTGGCGTGTTGAGTGAGTGTGGAGGGACTGTGGAGGGGCGGAGGGCGTTCAGTGTGATGAGGCGGAGCTTGTGGGATGGTCGACGAGTTGTGTGGAGCTGTGGATCGACGGGGGCAACTCGCCGGAGGGTGGCCAGAGACGGGGAAGGTGATGGTGGTCAGGGTCAGTCGAGGGTCGATTTGAATGAAATAATGTGGGGAAAAGAAAGAGGGGAAGATTGGGAGTAATTGTAACCTACTTGCAGGGACGAAGGGGGCCGGAGAGGCAGACAGTCGTATCGACTGTTACCGGAGAAGAAATACCCAGAGGGAGAGAGCGACGGCGAGGAAGAGGGCAGGGAAGCGCGCGCTTGGTACGGCGTGACGCGGGGAGATCAGGCGAAGGTGGCTCTGCAGTTGGTATTGCAGCAGAGCGACGAGAAGGAGGAGCCACCAGAGCTGGTGGGTTCCTGTCGGAGTGGAGAGAGAGGAAGGGTTGAGGGATTCTCCGTCAAAACAGAGCTGGGAGAAACGGCTGGCGGTGCTGGTATTTATAAAGGCGGCGGCGGAGGGGCGGAGGCACGCTGGCGATGTGCATCCCTCACCGGAATATGGTCGGAGATGAGACCCATACCTTCCGTGCATTCGCACGGAAGGTGTGTGCGTCGTCAGGTGGCATGGCCGAGTCCCTGCGATAGCAGACATCGCAGGGAACTCCGCGTTCTCTTTGCAGGACGCCCCCCCCATGGCTCCGCGCAAAGTCGCCGGAGCATGGTGCTGCGCAGAGACTTGCAGGAGAGACCAAAATGCAAAGAACGAAGAGGAAATTAGGGGCCAAAATGCAAGGGTTTCGAAAGTTGAGGGTCAAAAAGTAAATGATGAGGACCAAATTGCAAAGTCGGTCAAGGAGGTCTCTTCTTAGGCTCAAGTTTTTATACATGACTAAGTTGGACCTAAGAATTTTAATGGTGAATTTTTTTTCTAGGTCAGACCATGTTTGACCAGCCAATTTACGTGAAAACCCAAATTAAATCATTAATTGGGCATGGTACTCAATGTAGGTCAAAATGGGTCTCTAAGGCCAAATTGAAGGTTCTAAACCCTAGAGATTATTTTTCTATGAATTTTAGAGGATTTAGTTGATTTTTACCCTACCTCAAACCACGTGAATTGAAGTGGGTTTTTTTTACGGTTAGAGAATGTCATTTAATTCCTTGGAGTTGCTGTAGCCCTTGTTGGATCAGATCATCCCACTTTCCTTCTTATTAGGTTAGTTTGACCTGTGTTTGGATCCTGAGTTACCCTGTTTGCAGATTGTGTTGGTGAAATTGCATTTTTACCCTTTATGACTTGTTTTCTTCTTAAACTCAGAATTCTCTGAGTTAAGCCTTTCTTTGAGTTATGTAGGAGCTTTTCCTTGCATACCTAGGTTAGATTGTGCTAGTTAGGGTTCATGATGAGGTTCTCATCAATACGTTAAGGACCTAATCGCTAAGACCCTTCAGGTCTTCAGACTTAATTAGTCCGAGTGTCCACTAAAATGTGGACTTGGTCTTGAGTCCTCGCCACCTTAATGTATATTAATCTGGTCAATAAAGTAGGGTGATAAGTATACAACTTATCAACCCACCCTCTGATTTAGGGGGATTTTAAGTTTAAGCATCTACACACATTTTGTACTGACTCACTTATTGGTGGTTCTAACAGAAATTGGGTAGTTAATGAATCTTCTAGGGTGGTATGGCTGGCAAGTTTTTGTGGGTAACAGCCCTTTGGCAGGTTATCCAGAGCCCCGCCACAGGACCATTCTCTTTCACTACTACCTTTAGGAAAATCTTAGATCAGGAAAGCCACCTACATAAAAAAAAAGAAAATAGAAAAGGAGAAAAGAAATAAGAAATAAGCCACACTTCACCACACGAGTATGGCTGACAAGTTATCGTGGGTAACAGCCCATTGGCCGATTGTCCAAATCCCAGCTCATAAAATGCACAAGAATTTCAAAACACTTAAGGAAGAAGCAGGGAAGTAGCATAATCTGAGGAGATATACACTGGGTTTGCCCATGTGCTGACCCCACAAAAATAAAAAGTAGGGACAAAGCTACCGGTCAGATAGATACACTTTAGGCAACATTTTTTTTCTTTCGGGTCACTTAGGGGTGTAGAAACCCGAAGTCCATTTTAATTGCCATTGAGTGAGTCTATCACTATCACAATAAGATTCTTAGTACTAAGAATCCTTTTCGAGTCTTGGGTGGATTGGGTAGCCGTAGAAAGTTAGCCTAAAACCTCAACACCAAAAATCCAAAAAAATTAGAAAAGATGAAAAAGAAAAAAAAATGTATTTGCTTCTATATAGAAGAAGGCGAGGACTCAGGCGGTTGGCATTTTTTCAGGCAACCCGGGCACTGTTGAGTCTTAGCGTGTTTGGTTCTTAGTAGAAATTTCCTATTGTTGACAAGCAACTTCTACCTAAGCAATTAATTCTTAATTCTAGTTGTAAATAGCATTTAGGTCAAACCTTGATAGGGACTAGCAAGGGGTGGGCATGGGGGTATGATGACTCTATAATTACAAGTGTCAATAACATAAATTAGAGTCAATTTCAAGGGTACTTATGCGATAATGTCAGATTATAATGGGCTTGGGAGCATTGAATGCATATTACATGATCTTTACCTTTTAATCGCTTAGAATCGATGTTTAATGACCATGTGCACAAGTCCATTTTGAAACAGGTCTCAGATGAGTGATCGTACTGTATAGATGGATTCGGGTCGATGAATGAAGTCCAATGAACTCGAAATCACTTTGATCCAGCCTTTGTAGCTCCCACAACAAGCTCGAGAAAGATCAACGGTCAAGGGGCATTGTGACATCCTTATAGGCCTCAGATGAAAAATCCTACCGTACAGATGGATCCAAAACGACGATCGCAGTCTGGTAGCACAGGAATCATCGCGATCCGAGTACCGTGGCATCTCCTACAATAGAAAGAAGATGGATGGCCTAGATGGCACCACGTGGTGCCATCTAGGTCACCAACCACTTGCCAACACCCACTCTTCATCAAGGCATCATTCACCCTCAGCCGTTGGATCTTGAACCAACGACTAAGAGATCGTCTCCATCGCTCGCCCATAATTCTTCTTTGCGACAAAGAGAGGCCTTGGCTCATCAGGCGTAAAGGCATCTCTCAAGGGAGCAATTGAGCAAAGAACAAGCCATGCTGCAGTAGTAGCGGCCGCACAGCAAGGCACATGCGAGCTTGCACATGGGGTGCAGTGCGGTAGTGGCAGCGCGAACCAGCATGTGCTAGCACACGCGTGCGCAACATCGAGCGCGAGGTGCGTGGAGCAGCTAGAGCATTGAAGGCGCGGGGGCAAGGGCAACGTACATGGTGGGTCTTTAGCAATGAATTAAATGTCGCTATTGACCCAAATACGAATTTGAGCCCTTTCTTCAATTATAAAAGGGGTCCTACCCCTATCTTCTACCTAAGCAACTCCACCACTCTTAGAGCTCCCAAGCAAGGTTGTGAAGACGTCCAGCCGTCGACGGAAGCTCCTCCACCGCCGTGGCTGCCTCGACACTTTCATGTTCCTTATTCTTAGTTTAATTTTATGTGATAGTGTAGTTTATTTCTTTCATTTAAGCATTCCTCTATTGATGTGCATACATCTAAATAGCCAAAAATGGCTATTAATGCATGTTCTTAGTGTCGTAGTAGCATCATGCATTGTAAATATTGCATAGCATGCATAAATATGCATTTAGGACAAATTGTATAGTAATTATCTCCTTTTATGGTCAAGGATAGAGCGATTTTTAATCGGGGCCTTGGATCGAAGATCCAACCGTACAGATCTGATCAGGGTGACGATTGGAGTTCAACGACTCCAAGATCGCCCTGATTAGACATCTGTAGCATCAGAAAGAGACCAAGGAAGCCTAAAGATCAAGGGCCAAGATGGTGACAATCCACACTACAGATGACAAATCCAACCACACGTATGGGTTTGGATCGATGATAGGAGCCTGACGACGCGAAAATCGACTCAATTCGACATTCGTTGCACCTTCTTCATATCACAAAAGATGGACGGCCACGATGGCGCCACGTGGTGCCATCACAGCCGCCCAAATCTGCTGCAGCACCGCTCCCCATCTTTTGAAGGTGCGGTGAGGTGTGATCTAAGCCGTTGGATCTTGATCCAATGGTCGTGAAGTGGGCACGGTTAAATTGTAAGCGCGACAAAGTATCGGTGCTAGCACAGCGGTCGAGCAGCATTGTGCGAATGCGTGACGCGTGTTCGACTCGCCATCTGCAGCACGCGAGCGATTAATCGCGACCGTGCAATCGGCTGCGGGCGGCTCAGATCATCCAATAGAGCACACATGCGATCAAACGCTCAGCACGCATGCCCGATCTCACGCGGGCGCACGGTTAAGCACAGACGAAGGGGCACGCGAGGAGAAATCTGAGCCGTTCGATCTCGCGATCAGACGGATGTGATTAGGAAGATGTGGGCATGCGTTTTATGTGCAGCTGGCGAGGAGGCATGCGCGGTGCACGCACATCGACCATGATCAGACCTTTAGTGGCAGATAAATCTGTCACTAAAGACCTGATTTTAATGCTTTAAGCTTGAAATGACAATTTTTCCCTCAATTCGTACAACTATAAAAGGAGACCCGACCTCCACTTCTTCTTCATCCCTTCCTTCACCTCTCACCCTCTCCAAAGCTCAAGAAAAGGTTGTCCCACACACGGGATGCTATTCTAGAACCAAAATCCAATTTTCTCACCTCCATTCCGGAAGTGGATCTCGCGACGATGACGATGTGCTGCCTCATTCCCGCTTCTTCTTGCTTCGTCCTCCTTCTTCGTCTCCCGTCTTCTAGGCATCGTCCCGTCCGGCTCATCCTCCAAGTAGTCGTCGAGGAGGATAACCACTCTCTATCTTCTCTTTTACTGCTTTCTAGAATAGATTTCCTCCTTTCTAGTGTAGATTTCTTGCTTTATAGTGTAATGGATAGTTGTAATCGTAATGAACATCAACTTGTGATAATGAATTCCATGTTTATTCTATCTCTCTTTTGTCTTTATTCGTAATATTCTCTCTCTATCTTCTATTCTTTATTCTTTAAGTAGATAATTTAAATTTAATTTGACTAGCTAATATGCTTCATGACAATTTAACAAATGTGATTTTAAATCAAAGTCTGCCTCCCTGTGTTTGACCTGGAATTCTTAGAGTTTTGGTATAAATTTATCTGTTGACGGATTTCTTCCAAATTGAACTACAACGACGGGTTTCTCGAAACCAAGCTTGATCGCATAGTTTTCTGCTTTCAACATCTATATTTTCTTGATTACAACATTTGATAATTAATAGACTAGATCTTTTATATGTCATCCTCATATCTTATCATGGATTTCTAAGACTATTTATCTTCCCTCTCTCTTTCTCTCTCTCTCTCTCCCTTTCTTTCTTGTTCTATCTGGTTTGCAAGCGAAACAAACGATGAATTTTTGTGACACAAAGTGAGTATTTAATTCGATTACACGCCTCCCTGTTGTAGTGGTCGTAGAGTGCATTTTTTATAAGAAAAAGCATCGTAGTATAGTACGCAATACGATCAAACAAAAATATTTATAAAGGTAACGAGACTTGGAGTCTCGGTCGTTCGTCTCTGGGAGGCATTTATGGAAATGCAGATTTGAAATCGATCTCTTTCGCTCTACTTGCTTAAAATCTCATGCCGATTTATGGTGAGTTACGTATTGATGTACGACATGCTAGTTGCCAAAAGATAGTAATTAAAACATGCAACTTCAATCACACCAAAAGATGATAACTAGGCACATGGTGATTTTCAACATATATATTTATATATATAAAAGATGATGATGATATCAGAGTTGCAGAGCACAGGTAGAGGAATGCTTGTATAGGGAAATAAAACTACTTGCTACCAGAAAATGACTACATACATGAATCTATGGGGGGATTTTGCATGCACATTAGGGGAGAAGTAAGGAACTACACTATTAAGTAGTAAATAAAGCATGTAAATCTAAGAAGAACTATAATCTAATCTAGCAGAAATAAGGGCATTCGGAGGTGACTCTGATGGCCTTTGAGTTGGTTGAGAGGAGGAGGGGCAGCCCATGGTGCTTAGGCCGGCCCTTGGAGAGAGGTTGGAGAGGTGATCTAGCATCTTGGAATGGAGGTGGTGGTGGCCATGGTGAAGCTACTCGTGGACATGGAGGTGGAGTGGATGTGGAATGAAACTAAGCTAAATGGAACCAAGAGTGGATGGGTGCGAATGGCCACCCCTTAGGTCATTTTATAGACCTAAGGGAAGCTCTCTAGAGAATTATGGAACTCTCTAGAGAGGCCTATGGTGGGAGCTCGTGGGAGAGTGAGAGAGAGAGGCTGGATGGTGGTTTTTAGATCCACCAAATGTGGATCTAAAAATTGAATGGCTCTTGGTTGCTAATTTTAGCAACCAAGGCAACAACACATGGTAGAGAGTTCTAGACAAGTCTAGGCTCGGTATTTTTCATGTGGGTGGTGTGTGTGGGTGTGTGTGGGTCGAAACTTAGGTGGCTAGGTTGATTAGGTTAGGTTCTAGTGGGTTTAGGTCAAGGTAGGTCTCAAATTAGGGTTGTAAACTCTAATTCACTAAGGTAAAGTGAAATTAAACTTAATACAAGTTTAATTGGGTGTGTGAAAACTTAATTGAGAGTAAAATAACTCAATTAAGTTAGGTTTAGGTCAATTGGACTCTCACTGAGTCCAATTGGATAGTGTGTGCTGAGATCAGGGCTCAATTGGACTCAATGAGTCCAATTGAATAGGCTGATGGAATTGACTAAGATCCAAGTCAATTAGGTTTAGTGAGAACCTAATTTGGTCCTTAGGGAGGTCTAGAGGTGATGCACTAGGGTTAGGGCACCTTAATTTAGGTTCTTATGGGGTTAGAATTAGGTTTAGGGGGCTAAGAGCCAAGATCAAGGCTTGAATTCCAAAATAGGAACTGGAGGACAGTATCAGACGTCTAATAAAGTTGTCAGACGTCTTATAGTGAAATATCAGAAGTCCATACTTGTTGTCTGGATGTCCAATCAGAGTCAGGAGGGTTTCTAGGTTCTGCCTTGGGTATTTTGTAGAAATTGGATGTCTGACCAAGTGTCTGGATGTCCAATAACACTGCAGAAGTGGGTTTAAGGTGTGCAGGAGTTGGCTAAGGGTTCTAAACATCCTATAACTCATCTGGACGTCCAGATAGAGGCTACAATTAGGGTTTTAAGGTTTCCTAGGGTGTGGTGACCTAATCTAAGGGTGGCTAAGGCTTGGGGAAGATTCTAGGCTGTCCTAGGGCATGGATGGACCTAAGTTCTTCAAAATTTACTGTTTTATTCCTACTTAAATAGAATAGCATACCTCAACCCCTTACATTATTGTCTATTACATCTTATTCTAGGTCTTCTGCTCTAGCTCTGCTGCAACTCCAGTTATTCTTTATTCTTCAGATCCAACTTTAGGTCTACCTTCTGATCAGCTTATTACCTGTAATTGACATAATGCACCTAATCAGCACATTATAGCATTATTTTATGCATAGCTAAAAGAAAGCAATAAGGATGCAAGTAATGCTTATGCATGCGTGAACTATCCTAATTTATGCTAAGTCCTAGCCTAATTTAGGTCAATTAAGACCTATGATTGCTGTGGAATCACTTGTGTTCGACACTCGAACTAGCATCTGATTCTTTATTTAAAATTGATGTCGTAAATGCACTACAATGAATGATTTAACGCAAATGCGTCCGATGAACGTCATTAAGCGGGTCTATTTTTAGGGTTTTCGATGTCTAATAATTCTCAAAATGTGTAAAAACCCATTTCTGTCTGCATGAACCCACTTATTAGACATTTATGACCATTTGACCTTTAATTAACCCTTGGGAAACCTCATGATTTCTCTATAATTAAGATATTCTGTTAAAACTGTAGTTTTACCCGTATTTTAATGCTTATCCCTCAAAATGGATATGTAGTGAATTACGGTCTTCTTGAGAATATGTAGGAGTATTTAACTATTGATTACGACTAATTAAATCTAGATATGGCTGATGATGACGTTATCATCGGTGCCCTCTCCCTCTCTGAACACTTTGCCTCTGAAGGTTTGTGCGAGACCCTTGTGCCTTGGCTCCTCTACTGTGTTGGTTCTACTGATACTCGGACTTGAGCTAGTTTTGATATTGCTAGGGCATATTGTTCATTTATTTGAGATAATTGTGAGCTTAAACATTAGGGTTAATTTGGTGATTCAAATCACCATTTTAAACCCATCTTTTGCACTTTCATTTCTGATTTATTGCTACATTATTCTGATATATACATTGAGAATCATTTTGAATATATTTGCATATCTTCTCTTATTATTATGATTAGTGATTGAAATTGCCATATTGCTCCCTATAAACAACCTCTGACTCCAAATTGATTTCGAGCTTTATAAATTTAAGTGTTTCACGTGATTTTTGTCCTA
This sequence comes from Thalassia testudinum, assembly GCA_037157565.1. Classification (NCBI taxonomy): domain Eukaryota; kingdom Viridiplantae; phylum Streptophyta; class Magnoliopsida; order Alismatales; family Hydrocharitaceae; genus Thalassia; species Thalassia testudinum. The sequence goes on from JAZHRO010000036.1 coordinate 145,727,632, forward strand.
TACTATAACACATTTCTAAACATCGACCATTTCACATAAACATTTTGGCACCGTTGCCGGGGAGCAACGTGTAGTTTCATTTCACTGATTACAATTCTGATCTGATTCTAACTTGCTTTATCTGATCTATTATGATTTTTACGAGGTACACAGGAGAAAATCAGCTGCATGATTGCACAACAAACATGCAACCTAAATCACCTGAATTAAGTTAGATTCTAGCATAACTTAGGAACAATCATGTATAAGCATCGTAATTTGCATAATAGTTAGTTTGATTAGCTGCATAGATAATACTATCATGTTATGTACTAAAAGAGAGATAAAATCAATCACAGATGATACAAAGTCGCAGATGACAGATCAGATCGTATAGATTTGATCAGGATGACAACGGGAGTCCAACGCTCCCGAAATCGTCTCGATCAAACAACTATAGCATCTTGTGCAGTCCATAGAAGAATAGATGTCACAGAGCTAGATGATAGAGGTCCAAGCCTCAAATGAAAGATCCAACCGTACGAATGGATCTGGATCAATGATTGCAATTCAACGATGTAAAAATCAACCCGATCAAAGGCCTACATCACTAGTTACAAAGAAAAGAAGATGGACGGCTATGATGGTGCCACGTGGTGCCATCACAGCCTCCCCTCTCTGTTGGCCCATCTCTAAAGACCATCCCTTGCCCGCTCATCGACTGTTGGATGGTCATCCAACGGTCCACAAGCTGCCATGTCATAGCTCCAGTCACACCTCATCAAAGAAGGAGGAGATCATGACCATTGGATCGTCATCTAATGGCCGAGAATGAGTTGCCTTAGAATGAAAATGCAACAAAGTGAAGGCACAATGTAGTGGTGAGTGCCTTCGCGCTTAAGCAACCGGTGCCCGTTCGATCCATGCCTCGCACGAAATTGAAGGGGCGTTAGGTGTGGGCGCAATTGAGCCATCATATGGTGATCGAAGGGCGAAGGCACGACCACGTGTCGAGATTAGAGTGCTCCATGGAAAACTCTCAATGCACGTTGGATTTGAGAAGGCTGTGCATGCGATCTTTAAGTCGTCCAATCTTAAGATAGAATGGCTAAGGATTAGGCGCTCAATTTTAGCGAGCAGGCATGTGAAGAAGAAAAGCGGGTGTTCAAGCGCGTGCGAGGAGTGAGTGGGAGCGTCCGATGGAGATCTAAGGCCCCCGAATGTGCTACATGTCGCCACCAGGTTAAATCCGCTCGTGGAATGCATTTTGATGGTGTTTTGAGGCCAGATCAGGTCCGTTGATATCCCGATAGACAGATTTGATTATAAGGGAGTTGTTACATGAGTTTAAGAGCCAAAATTCCCACTTTGCTCCTCATTAAAACTATAAAAGAAGGCCTAGGGCCCCCTTGTTGAAGGCATCTCTTCTAGCATCTTCCATCTACCTCTTCTTCCATGGTCTTCTGCCTCTCTCTGTAACTTCGCCCTTCGTCTCGGTGCTTTGGATCTGAAGTGCTACTGCACTTCGCTAAAGCATCCCACAAGTGACGTCATCATCTGCCTACCTTCTCTCTCTCTCTCTCACTCCCTTTCTCTCTCTAGTTACTGTTTAGCATAGCAATCTCTATTTTGAAAAAGACTATTTCTGAATGCAATGCAATTCTGATTATATATTTGATTCCTATACATATATACGTTTATAAATATCTACTAGAACTAGTTTTCTGAAGAGCTTTTGCATAAAATTGTGATTGCCTCCCTGCGAATGACTCGGTACTCACCGGATTTTATAAATTTATTTGTCGGCGTGTTTTGCGCTATACTACAACTAAATCATCTTCTAAAGAGTGATTTACGCACTGAACACCGCACAACAACCACTCCAGGGGTAGGTAACCTCATTTCCTTCTTAAGCCCCTCATTCAGGAAGGAATTAATAAAAGAAAAGAATCAATTAGGATCAACTCACATTCTTTCTTAGAATTGATCATTTGAGTTTCCTGATTTGATTTATTTAGAAATCCCCATCCAGATACTTGCACCTACTAGGGACTTAAGGTGCTTAGGGATATTCACCTTCTTGATTGAGCCTTATGTGCCACTTTTGGAAAGAATTGAACCTAAAAAATGAGCCAAATTGGGGTTTTCAGAAAACACACTTGCCTGATATTAAAAGAAAATTGATTTCCTACATTGTGTGCCACCCAAGCCTTGATTGAATTGATCTAATCAAGATGACCCTAAAAAAAAGAAGGCTTTATCATTCACTTGAATCCCTAAAATTTGAGACATAATAACTTGCTTGCAAACCACTTAGGGTGATTTTGGGTTTTTTACCCAATTCATCCTAAACTTTAAGGCAGGTTAGATGAAGTTGACCCACCTTGTGGGTTAACCAACCTTCAAATTAGGTCACAGATGGTGGGCTAACCAACCTTCAAATTAGGTCACAGATCACAATCAATTCTAAGGTTCAAGTGAAATTCAAAGCACCATAATTCAGGACAAAAATTGGTATCCTTAAGGGGTCAAGTTGCTCATTTCAGTCTACTTGGATCCTCAGTTTTAAGGAAGTCAGGTGGGGGAATCCTTGCAACCCGTGGGGATGCTCTACTGTATAGTGGTCTTTGTAGGGCTCTCCCTTCTTGGCTGCCTAAGTACTTCTTAGGTGGGTGACTTTCTAATCAAGTGGTATCATCTGTCTCGAACCTTCTTAGTCATCCAAAGGTTTTTTGGGTGCCTTGATTAGCGTGATTTTGTAGGTGAAAATATTTGAGTTGGAAACCCGTCATCGTAGTGCATAGAAATTCGCTAACCAGATAAAATTTATAATCGAAACTTGAAAGGGAGTCTCAAGTCGAACATGGGGAGGCGACATTTGGTTTTGTGAAATCCGCACTTCAATTTTATTTATTTTTGTTGTTTTAATCTTTTGTAAATTTTTTTGTATTTTTATAAGGCAAGAGATTAGGTCGAAATAATTTCTATCTAATCTACTTGCACAGAGAGAGAGAGAGGAACAATGACATATACTTTCAAAAGAAGTGTTTGCTACAACTACAGATAAGAAAGTTAAAAACTACACTAGAAAGTGAAAAGACAGTAATGAGAAGAATCCCCCTCGATGGTCGCTTGGAGGATGACTCGCTTTGACGGCGACCGGATGAAGGTGGTGAGGAGCAAGATGAAGGAAAACAATGTTGGAGGACAGGGGCAGGACGAGACGGTGCCACGGAGGGGATCTACTTCCCGAAGGAGGTGGGAGGATGACCACGGGATGCTCCACGAAAGGGGATGAGAGGCGGGAAAATGTTTGTTTTTTTGCTCTAGAGGAGCATCTGAGGCTTGGGACAAGCTCTCTCTAGAGCGTTCGAGGTGGTTAGGGAAAGAAAGGAAGAGATGAAGAAGAATGGGATGGGTAGGGGTCCTTTTATAGTGGAGGAAAGGATCCATTTTGTACATAAGACATTTAGTGACAGCCATAAACATCGCTGAAGATCCGCTGCAAGCGTCGCTAAAGCTCTAGCTCATGCGCCCTACATGCGGCGCTCGCGTTCGCACTCTGTGTACCGATGTCATGCGCTCCCACTGGCACTCGCGGCCTTCATGCACTACGTGCTCCACGTGCACCTGCTGCTGTGTACCTGTTGTTGCGCCCTCCCATGCGCTGCTATGCACGTGTGGTGGTGCATGTGTGCCCATGGGCGGCCTGGATAGTGCCACGTGACACGATCTGGGCCATCTATCTTCTTTCCATTGTAGGGGCTACTATAGAAGTCAAATTGAGTTGATTTTGATGTCGTTGGGCTACAATTGTCGACCCGAATCTATTCGTGCGGTCGGATTTGTCGTTTGAAGCTCTGAATTGCATCACCTAGTCCCTTGGCTGTTGATCTTCCTCGAACTGCATAAGGTGGTGCGGGACTTTGATCAAGACGATTTAGGTGCCGTTGGACTCCAATCGTTCTAATCTGATCCGTATGATTGGATCATCAATCTGAGGCTTTGAACTAAATCTCCTTCTCTTCTGGCCATAAAAGGATGCAATTAACATAAAATTTATACAAACTACTCTAAATGTAGAATGATGCATGCTCTGTAATATTTATAACATGGAATGCATATCTAAGCTTAGGAGCATGCATAAATAGGCACTTTATCCTAATTACATGTGTCTTCATCATACGCCCATGCTATCTTTTGCTAATTTCTAGCAAAATCAAACTAAATGCTATGTATAAAAATAGAATTAGGATTTGATTACTTAGGCAAGATTTGTTGATTACATTAGAAAATTTCAACTAAAGGCCTAATTTCAAAATCTCAACAGTGCCCGGGTGTCTGCCAAAATGCAGACCGCCTAAGTCCTTGCCTTATTTTGAAAAGGGATGATATATTTTTTTCTATTTTTCTTCTTTTCTATTTTTTTTGGAATTTTGAGTTTAGGGTTTCAGGGTAGCTTTCTACAGCTACCCAACCAAACCAAGACTCGAAAAGAACTTTAAGTTCTAAGCATCTTTGTGAATGTGATAGACTTACTAAGTGGCCGTTAAAATGGACTTTAGGTTTCTACGACCTTAGGTGACCTTAAGAGTTTTTGCCTAAAGGTTTATCTTTCTGATCGGTAGCTTTCTCCCTACTTTTTTATTTATGGGCTCAACACAAGGGCGAACCCATTGTATACCTCCCCGATTTATTCTACTTCCCCGCTTCTTCTCTAAGTGTTTTGGGAATTATTTGTGCATTTTTTCGAGCTGGGCTCTAGACAACTGGCCAATGGGCAGTTACCCATGGCAACTTTCCAGCCATACTCTTGCGATGAAGTGTGGTTTATTTTTCTATTTTCATCTTTCTCCTTTCTCTAGTTTTTTTCTTTTTACTTTTGAGTATCATTTTTTTCTAAGTAGGTGGCTTCCTTGATCTAAGATTTACCTAAAAGCAGTAGAATGAGTATGGTCATGTAACTGGGCTCTGGACAACTGGCCAATGGGTTGTTATCCATGACAACTTGCCAGCCATACTACCCTAGAAAGTTCATTAGCTACCTAATTTTCATAAAAACCATCGAAAAGTGAGTCAGTGCAAATAGCGTGTAGATGCTTAGACTTAAAGACCCCTCAAATCAGAGGGCAGGTTGATTAGTCGTGTATTTATCACCGTAATTTACTTATCAAATTAAAATAAAATTAACTTGGTGAGGATTTGAGACCAAGTCCACATTTTAGTAGACACTTGGGCTGATTAAGTTCGAAAACCTGAAAAGTCTAAGTATTCAAGTCCTTAAGTGTCATCTCCTAAAGTTAACAACTCCTAATTCCTAAGTTCTCTTCTCCTAATTCTGATTTTTTTTTGTCATTTTGAATTTGATTTTTTTTAAAGAAAATAAAAGAAATTCCTTGGAGCTAATGAAATAATTTCAAAATTAAGTATCCACCCCCCCATGCCTAAATGATGCAATGTCCTCATTGTAAAAATAAAGACATGAAAAGGGCAGAGTAAATAGAATATCACTTGAATTTCATGAAAATCCGATTAGCTCTGCAGAGAGAAGTATACACACGTGCTAAGTTTATTGCCTTTAGCTAGGCATAATATACAAGCAAAGAAGAAATTAGGAATTCACAAGTGCAGGTCAGAATCAAAATAAAGATATTGATCACAAGACCTACCAGTAGGGGTCCACAAATGTGGACCATATTATGGTGTAGACCTATGCCTCAGGGTCGAGTGGTTCTAAGGTTCTGGATGAAAATTACCCAGAACCTGAGATTGTTGTGCTTGCAGGGCCGGGCCTACGGTTTGGTGGTGTGAAACCCAAGACTAAAGTGGTGGACAATGGGTAGATCTAGTTCAATAGATTCATGTGTCTACTTAGAGTTCAGCTCAGAAAGGTAATCAATTATTCTACACTTGGGTTGCACGGCAAAGATATCATAAGGGTCCTGATAGAAGGTTGGTGGTTTTAGATCAATAGGAACCCTTAGATCCAACATTATACTTCCCTTAGAATTAGCCTCCCAGATTTTAACTTCCAAATTTCTATCCCCTAAAATTATGATTTCCGGGACCTCCAGATCGTTGTACACCCCATTTAAGATATCCAAGTCAAACATTCGTGGTTGAATCAAGATTGACTTAGGTACAATGATTTCCAAATCAAAATCATAATCAATCTCTTCAGGGTGTGGTTGAGGGATGGGGCTATTGATTGAATCTTCTAGTAAATCAGGATTCAGATCCTCCAAGTTAGCCTCAATAGGATCACATTCTTCAATGATCGGGCTATCAAATAGTTCATCACATTCCTTAGGCCTGTTTGTCTCACTAAAACCATTTTCTTTAAGATCAAGTGAGACCTCGCTTACAGATTCTTCTCCCCCACAATCAATGAATTCTTGATCCTCATTTATATATATCTCAAAATCATATGTTGTTCCTTGGTCTATAGAGACATATTTTTCCTCACTCCCTGGCTCAGGGATCTCGGGTGAGAAAATCGATTTATCCTCAATGGGTTGCTTTAGACCAACTTGGTCATCCCCGGTTTCATAAAAAATGTCCCCCCTCGATAGGTGCCTGAGCAGGTTCTGACATTGGCTCTCTGAAGGGGGTTCATCCTGGGAATCATCCCAAGATTGGACTAAGGCAACCACAAATATCATCCTCAATCTTGATAACTTCCCAAGTAAAAATGCACCCGGGCCCCTATCATTAACATCTTGGTGCCAATCATTTTGATCATAGGCTCTAATGCTTTAGTGCATGGTGTTGGTTGACCTTCTAAAGATTGTATGGTATTCCTCAAGTTAGCTAACACACTGTCTTGGACCTGGTTCACTTGAACCAAATGATTCGGTTTAGGGTTGGGTTAAAACTAGGGTAGTTAAGAAATTGAGGTTCTTGGGTTCCTCCTTGATAGTAGGTCATTTCGGGTTGTTCAAAGAGAGGTGGTGACCTATATTCAGTATAATCCTAAGGAGGGTAGGTGGTATAATCATCATATCCTTCTTGATTGTAGATCAGGTTAGGTTGATCATCAAAGGGTGGAGATCTATAATCATTGTATGCGTGAGAAGGATAATAATCATAGTCATGATGTTTAGGGTTAGTAATTGACTTTCTGTGACATTTGTCAAACAATCTTAATAAAGCACTGCTGTCAAGTTTTTATCCCCGGCAATGGCGCCAAAAATATGCTCGTCGACTACCGGTTCGCACTAAAAAGGAGTTTTAAATGTCGTTGTTGTATTATATGTCACAAATATAAATTGATGTCGCATCAATTTTATTTATATACTTAATTTTTACTACTTTATTTCAGGTTGTTCACTAGGAGGTAGTTGTTGATATACATCACTCTCTAAGTCCAAAAACATTCTTTAATTCTAAAAATGTTGATTTTATTTATAAGAATGAATGAAAGAATCAATAAATAAAAGAATTTGATTAATTATGTACAAAAGAATGAATTAAAACATATTACAATGTTTGAAAACAAATGTACACACACAAGCATTAGAAACTATTTACAACTACTCTATGTTAGTTATTTACAATTAATATAGCTAATACCTATGTATAGGTACAAAATAGTTAATAATATTTATTATACTAACTCAGTATAACATATTAACATCTACAGTAACATATATAAGTGTCACTAAAACCTTAGTAAAATTATATAGATAACATAAGGTTAAAACTACTATCTATACTAACATATAATCCTATGTACAGTGACATATATAAACGTCAGTGTAGCCTTAGTAATACCTAAGGCAAAAACTATTGTCTCTTTGGAGACATCCGATAAGGCAAAAGCTACTTATACTAACATACATATATATATACATATAGTGACAGATGTATTCGCCACTAAAGCCTTTAGTGTTATATATATACATATAAGAGCTCAAACATACTATTCTATATACAGTATATCTATACTTTTACAGTATACAGTATATTATATTATTTATATACATATACTTATTGTACACTTTATATATATATACACATTTATACTCACGAACACATATACTTATACACGCACACACGCACACCACACTAATGCATAAGCACACAAGGAACAGGGACACGGGGCTAACACTTAGTCGTAAACACTTAACACTTGCACAGGGGTAAGCTCCAACACTTAGCCATCCTCTTCTCTTAGCTCAGCCGGTTCATTCAGACCGGTTCTTAACCCAAAATGGGTTTAATTGGCAGGTGGTCTTTTCGAGGGATACACAACACCCATTACTGGGTGGGACCAGACCTCTACTAGGGTCACCCTAGTTCTCATTAAGTGCATTTTAACTGGTTTATGGCTCGTTAATGGGCTCACATAGGCCCACGCACAGTGCATGGCCCCCAGCCCAGTGCATCGCACAGTATCATGCATATGCTCATTCATTTATTAGAGGAATAGAGATAGGTAATGTGTATTGCACTCGACGCATGTGACGACTGAAGTGGGCATAAGACAAAACATTAATATGGTGGTACGGGCACTCCTTAATTTCCGGTATGGCGCTATTTGAAGCACCTTCAGGCGCTGCTACCTACGTGGTTGGCATTTTGATGTGGTAATTTTGGCCCCCAATTTAGGGGCCATAATTTATTATAAATTAAAAATAAATTATGGGATTTTTAAGCCTTTACATAGGACTACTTAATTATGTAGTTACTTTATAATAATAAGTTAGTTTATTATATAATTAAATTAGCTAAAGTCTGCAGTTTTGATAAGTTAAGTTAAGGTTTAATTTACTAATTACAGTATAAATTAGCTGATTAATCATCAAATTAACTTAGTACAGTATTAATATACATAATAACTTTTTTATTACATATTTTTATAGTATTTTATAAGCTTTATTTTAATTTATATAGATTTAATTGTTGATTTAAGTTAGATATACATATAAATATATTATAGATAATATAATACAGTATAAATATGATATAAATAAGTTGAAAATACTAATTATAACATATTACAAGTATACAATATAAGTTATCTCGGTATTAACTTAATTTACTAATTTATTTTATTTTAATTTAATAAACTACCTAGTTAACTTATTAAATCAATTATTTACTATATATATATAATTAAATTACATTATGGGTTTTATAATATTTATATTATATATATAAATACATATGTACAATATTAAGTACAAATATATACATATAAACATGTTTATATAATTACTTAGTTATTATATATTTAAGTTATATAAATTAATATAAAATAATATAATAAGGTTATATATACATTAAGTTATCCAAAATACTTACTTTACTATATAGAATACATATATAAATTATTTATAGATAATATATACATATTATACAATATTTACTTATAACTTAGATTTAATTACTATATACAAGTGAATTGCATCATAGATTTCTTGGAAAAATGAGAGAGATGGAGAGAGGGTGTTTGGCGTCGGGTGGCAAGGGGTGGTGGCATGGAAGTGGCTAGGGCTGAGGATGGGGTTGAGTGGAAGACGTGAAGGTCGAGGAACTGGAGGAGAAGGGAGAGGGGATGGCAAGCGCGTGATGGTAGGGCGACCAATCTCAACCCAAGAAGGCCCTAGAGGAGAGCTAATGGTGAGATCTTGTGCTTCAGATGCAGACAAAGGGGTCACATGGCTGTGATTTGTAGAAACCCTCTCGTCTGCCTGGCTTGTGGGGTTGAAGGGCACAAGCGCGATTCTTGCCCTAGGGTGAAGCTGCCGCACACAAAGATGACCCCTCAGCGTCCAACTCGGGAAGCGGTGAAGGAGCCCTAAATACCACCACCGCCAACGCTTGGCAGTCACTCAATAGAACTGGAGATTCCACTATCTGAGGAGATCTCTTCTGCAGAGATCATGCTGAAGGCTGCTTTGATTGGTGAGATCATGACAGGAAAACCCTCGATCGAGAGATTTCAACAATTGGTAAGTTCCCTGCAACCTGTGTCAGTGGGCTGGAAGGTGGCAATTCTTTCCCAGTCTCGTTTTCTTGTATTTGGTCTAGGGATGATGGATGTGGAAAGGTTGCGATTTCGGTCAAGTTCTTTTGAAGATATCAATGTGCTCTGGAGAATGGTTTCCTGCTTCGATGGGGCTCTCCCTGATCGACCCCCCTAAAGGATGGGATTTACGAGGGTGCTTCTTAAGATCAAGGGATTGCCACTGCATTTATGATTTAAGGGAGTTGTTGTCAAGATGGTTGTAGGCTTTGCATCTATTTGTGAAGGATCTGAAGTCATGATTGGAGAAGGTGATATTCGATCACTTAGAATTGAGGCTGATGCCCTTAAAACTGGGTCAATTCCTGATAGGATTACTATCAGATGTGGGGGCCCTTTGTGGCTCATTCGCCTAGCAGTGGTTGGGCAAGTCTCTGTGCTACTAGAATAGGGTTATGTTAAGACATCTATGGCTAGATTTGAGGAGGTGCAACAGGCTGAACTGATGGGTCGTATTTCATCAGATGAGGTCCCTGAATCAAAGAAGAGGAAGGATTGTCATCTGGATTCTATAGAGAGGGACTTGATGCCTATGGAAGATGTTACTGTCTTGGGATGTAGCAGCCAAGTCCTTGTGGCCAACGGCAATGGTTCTATGGATGATGCAGATGTTTTAGAGAGGGATTCAGATAATCCTAGTAGAAAAGAGGAGGGGAAGTCAAGTATGGAAATAGTGCTCAGCAGTGATAGTAGGGCCCTTAAGGAGGTGAACCAAGTGCAGTTCACTATCCCTGGTGATATGAAGTTTGGAAGTGGGTCAAACCAGAAAAGGGGGCTGGATCGCTCCCCGTACATGCTCAGAAGGAGAAGGAAGGAGAACTTGACCCTATAGTGGAGGAAACTGTTGCAAACTCGATCATGGTTGAGTATGTGGGCTGTTTGGCTCAAGGGGATCAATCAGGCAAGGAATGAGAGTGCTAACATGGAATGTGTATGGGCTACGCAATAAGGTGAGAAGGGCTTCTCTAAGTAGATATCTCTCTGAGTGGGAAATTGATTGTGGTCTCATCCAAGAGACACACTTGGAGGAGGAGAGTGGTCAGGCATGGGACTTCTTCAGACAGTCAGGATGTGCAGATTGTGTGGTGAAGGGAGCAGCTGGAAGGTTTGGTGGAATGGCCATATGGTGGAGAAGGTCTTGTCTCAATGTAACAGAAGTCCTTCGTGATAGGCATGTGCTCACCTGCAGGTGCCAAAATCTCCAAGGAAATTTGGAGTGGTATGTTTCTTGCATTTATGGCCCATGTGCTACTGCTGATAGGGTAGACTTGTGGGATGAATTGTTTGCAATGCATCAAAGAGTGCAAGAGGTACCTTGGCTCATAAAAGGTGACTTCAATTGTCCTCTCTCAACTGATGACAGACCTGGGGGCAGGAATGATAGTGCTATGGCTAGTTTCTAGATGGCTATACAGAATTTGGGTATCACTGAGTACCCTATCAGTGGGGTTGAGTTCACTTGGGGAAATGGCAGTGGACAAACCTCTAAGTTGGATAGTGTTTGTTATCTGTAGAGCGTGTTCTGATAGGGAAAGCGTCGTAGTATAGTGTGCAATACGATCAAACAAAAATATTTTCTAAAGATAACGAGACTTTGAGTCCCGGTCGTTCGTCTCTAGGAGGCATTTGTTTTAATTCTGAATTCGATCTTTTATTGCTCTACTTTGCTTAAAATCACACGCTGGTTTCCAGTCTTCAGATTAAGATTTTGCCACTTCTATTATGAACCCTGATTTTGTGCGCATGTGTTAAATAGATCACAAAGGTGAAAGTGTGAGTTTTTGTGCGCACAATTCTAGTGAGGTGGTGGTTGTTTACAGAAAATGCATCTATAGTTAAATTTTCTATATTTTCCAGAACTGACATGCTTGTTGCGAAATATATAAGTGAAAAACAGGCAACTTGAATCACGCAGAAAAGATGGCAACCAATAAGCTCATGGTGATTTCAAACATAGATATATATATATATAAATGTATCTTTTATTCATTCATTCAGAGAAGTGTTTGCAATATGAAATGTAGAGGAAAGCTTGTACAGGAATGCTTGAAAATGTAAATCTAGCTACCAGAATATGATTGCATACAAGAATCTATGGGGGGAATTTTGCATGCATCATTGGGGGAGAATAAGGACTACACTACTAAGCAGTAAATAGAAGCACTACATGTAAAGAGCTAGCTACTAATCTATCAGAAGTGAGGGCATTCGGAGGTGGGCTCCGATGGCCTTGGAGTGGTAGAGAGGAGAATGAGGGGCGGCCAATGGAGCTTAGGCCGGCCCTTGGAGAGAGGTTGGAGGAGTGATCTAGCATCCTGGCATGGGGATGATGTCCTTCATGGTGGTGCTTAGCTCGTGGAGATGGGGTGGAGATGGAAGTGGCTAGCCTAAGTGGAGGTGGATGTGAATGGAGCCAAGTATGTATGGCCAAGAGTGGATCAAGCCAAGAGTGGATGGATGAAAATGGCCACCCGTTAGGTCTTTTTATAGACCTAAGGGAGTCTCTCTAGAGAAGTGTGGAACTCTCTAGAGAGAGTCCAAGAGTGGCCAGCCAAGAGAGATAGAGGTGGTTTCTTAGATCCACCATTTGTAGATCTAAGAATTGAATGCCTCTTGGTTGCTAAATTTGGCAACCAAGAGTTGGTGCCACTCCAAGAGAGTTCTAGAGAACTCTAGAGGAGTGTGTGTACGTGAATGGGTGTGTGTGTGGTCGTGCCCTAGGTGTATAAGAGGTCTAGGTTAGGTCCTAAGGGGTTTGGGTAGGTGTATGCCTTGAATTAGGGTTGCAAACCCTAATTGGTAAGGGGAAATTGCAATTAAACTTAACCTAAGTTTAATTGAATGAGTGTGAACCTAATTGAGAGTAAAATAACTCAATTAGGTTGGGTTTAGGTCAATTGGACTCTCACTAAGTCCAATTGGATTTGTGTGGGTTGAGATCTGAGCTCAATTGGACTCAATGAGTCCAATTGGCTTAGGTGATGGTAATTGACTTTGATCTAAGTCAATTGGGTTTGGTGAGGACCTAATTAGGTCCTTAGGGAGGTTTAGGGGTGATGTAGGGTTAAGACACCTTAATTTAGGTTCCTATGGGGTTGGGATTAGGTCTAGGGAGCTAGAGATCCAAGATCAAGGCTTGAATCTCAAAACAGGAACTGGAGACCAATTTCAGATGTCCAAAAAATGATCAAATGACTTATACTAAAAAATCAGAAGTCCACACTTCAGTTTGGACGTCCAATCTGAGTCAGGGGGAAATCTAGGTTCTGTTTTGGGTATTCTGCAGAAATTGGGCGTCTGACCAAGTGTCTGGACGTCCAATAACACAGTGGAAGTGGGTTTAACGTGTGCGCAGGTTGGCTAAGGGTTCTGGACATCCTATAATTCATTTGGACATCCAAATAATGGTTGGAATTAGGGTTTTAAGGTTTCCTAGGGTGCGGTGACCTAATCTAAGGGTGGCTAAGGCTTGGGGAAGTCTCTATGCTATCCTAGGACTAGGATGGACCTAAGTTCTTCACATTTTATTGCTTTATTCCAACTTAATAGAGAGCATACCTTAACTCCCTTACATTATTATCTACTACATCTAATCTAAGTCTTCTGCTCCAGCTCTGTTGCAACACCCATTATTCCTGATTCATCTTCAGATCTAGCTTCAGATCCAGCTTATTACCTATAATTGACATAATGCAACTAATCAGCACATTATAGCATTATTTTATGCATAGCTAAAAGAAAGTAGTAAAGATGCAGATAATGCTTATGCATGCATAAATTACCGTATCTTATGCTAAGTCCTATCCTAATTTAGGACAATTAAGACCTATGATTGTTGCGCAATCAGATAGGTTCTTTGGTAATCCAAGCTTGCTGGAGAGACACCAACTGTCGTCTGTTATGAGCCTTGATAGGCCCTTTTCTGACCACACCCCAATTGTGTGGGACAGTGGGGTGAATTCTAACATCGGGTCATATTTCAAACTCAAGAAATCTTGGTTTAGGGAGGAGGGCTTTGTTCAGATGTCATCCAGTTGGTGGCAGAACAAGGATGTGCAGGGATCTGCCACACAACAACTGGCTTCTAAGTTGGCAGGTATGCGATCCATACTGAAAGAGTATGGGCAGATAGTGGCATTGATCAGGGATCAAAGGAGAGTGGAGGCACTGGCAGTGATCAAAGATCTGGATTTGAAGGAATGCAGATAGGCATTGAGTTCTCAGGAACAACAACAAAGGCAGCAAATGCAGCAGGTTGTTGGGGAGGAGGATTTGAAAAACGAAATGGACTGGCGTGAAAGATCTAGACAATTATGGCTCAAGGAAGGTGATGCCAACACGAAGTTCATTCATCTTGCGGCTAGTGATAGGAGGAGGTTCAATCTCATTTCATTAATTAAAATGGGTGAGAGAACTATCACTTCTATCAATGAAATCAGATGTGAAGCTGGCAGGTATTTCAAAGAGCTTGCCAAGGCTGCACCAAGGGGTTCTTGGAGGATGGCATTGGCAGACTTCCCAAGTGTCAGTAATGATCAGATGGCCATGCTAATTGCTCCTATTTCTAAACAAGAAACATTGAAAGTAATTAAAGATTTGAATAATGAGGGGGCTCTTGGATCGGATGGGGTTCAGGTATTCTGTTATAGAGAAATGTGGAATGTCATCTAAAAGGATGTGATGAATGTTATCCATGAATTTGAATTGGGCAACTTTGGGTTTGAGAGATTGAATAAGTCTTACTTGTTCTTGCTACCAAAGAAGTCGAGTGCGGAGAACTTTTCAGACTGTAGACCCATTGCCTTGTCAAATTCTATTTACCTTATTATCAGCAAGATTTTATCCAGCAGATTGCGTGATGTACTAAATGATTTGATAATGCCTATCCAGTCTGCCTTTCATCCTAGGAGGTCTTTACAGGAATCCTTCATCATGGCACAAGAGATGGTGATGGGATGGCACAGGCGAAAGTCCAAGGCCTTTCTATGGAAATTTGATTTCTCCAAAGCTTATGACTCAATCTCCTGGCTGTACCTGTGGGAAATCCTTAAAAGGAGAAAATCCCCCCCTTTTATACAATGGGTGAAGAGATGTATCATGATTGCCTCATATTCCCCTCTAATAAATGGGAAACCATGTCGAGCCTGGATTCTGCCCCAATGCGGGGTAAGGCAAGGGTGCCCACTTGCCCCTCTAATCTTCAATCTTGTAGTGGATACATTGGTAAGATATGCATGCAAACTAGCAGCTGATGGGTTGATAAGAGGGTATTCTATGTCTAACAACAAGGCCTTGGGTTCCATTCTCCAATACGCAGATGACACTGTCTTTTTGGTGGAAGGGGGAAGAGGGAAGCGCAAGCGCTATATATGGTAAAAATTTTTGGTGAGATTTCTGGTTTAAGACTTAATGGAAGCAAGTCCTCCTTGGTATACTTTGGTATGAATGGATTGATCCAGAATGACATCTCCACCATCTTGGGCACGCCTTTGGTCTCACTGGCTATTAAATATCTGGGGTTGCCTTTGAAGTGCACTAAACTGAGGAAAGCATATTGGTTCTTCCAATATGAAAAGGTGGCTATGAAATTAGAGGGTTGGAGTAGTCATTACTTATCAAAAGGTGGGAGGTATATTTTACTAAACTCGGTCATTACATCCATTCCAGTTTTTTTCTTCTTTGTTCTTAGAGCCCCAAAATCAATTTGGAAAAAACTCGATGTGATGCGCAAGAGATTCTTCTGGAAAGGGGCTTCTCATCGTGGGGCTTTCCTTCAACCTGTAAAATGGGATTCAGTTTGTTTGCCAAAGAAGATTGGTGGCATGGGTATTAAGTCCCTCAAATAATTTAATGATGCCCTGCTTTTGAAGTGGGCTGTTCGACTACTACAAAGGGAAAAAAAAAGTGGACAGAGATTATTCAGGATAGCTATGGGGCTACCAATGACGATAAGAACAGCTTAAATCCACACAAACCTTCTCCTTTTTGGTCATCAGTGGTGCGTGCCTTGGCGGATAATTGGAGCTTGTTCAAATTTGTCTTAGGTGATGGGAAAAGCTTCAAATTTTGGCTGGAAAATTGGTTGCCTGGTGGGGTGATAAAAGATAGGTACCCCCTTGCTTTCTCAGCCGCTTCCGATAAAAATGCTGTGGTATGTGATTACTGGGACACGGCCTCTGAAAATTGGTCTTTGAATAATGTAATGTAGAATGATCATGAAACAAGAACACGAGCAGAAAATGGGCGTCTCATGCAAGAACTTGTTGCTTTCAAACCCACACCTGGGGAATATGACACATACAAGTGGGAGGGTATGTTCTCCTTAGCAGTTGGCTATGACAAGCTTGTCAACTCTTCCACGATGACAGAAGTGGATGAGGTGGGGAAAAAGTTACGGAAATTGAAGGTACCACTAAAGATACAAATTCTTTTGTGGTTATGCAGAAGAGGTGGCCTGATTATTGGAGATCTTAGGCATAGGAGAATGGGAACCCCTACCCACTTCTGCCACTTGTGTGGGATGCATAACGATTCCAGCATTCATATATTTTCTACTTGTGTGATTACAGATTATGTCTGGAGGAAGGTGTGTAGGGAATCTCTTCCCATGTGGGAGAATCTCTGGAGCTCTTTCTTAAGGGTGAATAAGCCATACTTAGCTATGGTGGCTGTGTTATGGTCTATTTAGAGAGTAAGAAATGAGTGCTTGTTTCAGGAGAGTCCAGTGAACGTGGATAAGAATGTCAATAGTTGCTGGAATCTCATACACCAATGGGGTTCAATCATGTAACCTTTTCATTATTTTTTTATCAATAAAAGCTCTCTTGGATTGCTATCAGTGATTCGATAGCATTCCTTTTCTTCTCAAAATAAATTACTATATACAAGTATATACATAGTGTACATAGTATTTTTAAGAGTTTTTAGGGTTTTTCTAATTTTTGTAGGTTTTATACATATATTAGAGATAGGGGAAGAGAGAGAAAGAATGAGATGAGGTAGAGAAAGTTATTTTTGGTGTTTTTAATGTTGAGTTCTTTTATTAAGTTTCAAGGTATACTGTACCGTCGGCTAGTATATTCTACCAAGTTAGGAGTTCAGAATGCCTTGAAACTTTGCATATACCTAAAAATATACCTAATCTTGAGCAAGATAGGTTTATTTTATTTTTTTAGAATTTTTTTATATTTTTTATTTATTTACAAAGTTCATACATTTTAAGCCTTCAAAGAAGTTCTAAAGTGAACCTAAGGCCTTAAAAACACTTCCAGTGGCTGGGAAAGTGGTTAAAGCTTCTCAAAACACCTAGCACACTAGTTGAGATATACAAGATCAATTAAACTTGATTTCTGCTATGATTTCATTAAATCTCAAATTTTGAATAGATTTTCACATACAAATAGCTGACAATGAATGTTAAACAACATACAAGCAATTCTAGTTAAGTCAAAATCCAGATTCGTTACATGAATGCTTGTATAGATAATTCCTACACTATAAAACAAGTCAGCCTTTCAAAATCTCCAATTCACAGGCAAGATTTCTATGATCAGACCCATTCCAATGGCTGCAGCAGCTGCAATTCAGCAGCAACAGCTGTTGCTGCTACTGCATTTATGCATGTCTCCCACAATGGAAATTCTGATGCTGTAATCTCAGTAGGAAATAGGTGATTGATGTAAACACATCCATTTAGGTTAAGATGCCTATTTATGCATGTCTCTAGTGTTAGATATGCATTCCATATTATAAATATTGCATAGCATGCAACATTCTGCATTTTGAGTAGTTTGTGTATATTTTAGGTTAATTGCATCTTTTTATGACCAAAAGAGAAGGAGATTTAATGCAGAGCCTCGGATTGATGATTCGATTGTTTGGATCTGATCAAGACGATGATCGGAGTCCAACGCCTCCGAAATCGCCTTGATTGGAGTCCCGTAGCACCATATGCAGTTTGAGGAAAATAACAGCTGAGGGACTAGGTGTCATAATTCGGAGCTTCAAACGACAAATTCTACCAGATGGTTGGATTCGAGTCAACGATCGCAACCCAACGGCATGAAAATTGACTCAATTCGACCTCTGTAGCAGCCCCAACAACGGAAAGAAGTTGGACAGCGCAGAACATGCCATGTGGCGCAACCCAGGCAGCCCATGCGCATGCACGTGCCATCGTATGCGCACAGTAGTGCAGGCACGTGCATGCGTAGCAACGCAGCAAACGTGCATGGGCATGTGCGAAGGCAGCTGCAACGGTAGTGCACTCGGGAGTGTAGCACGTGGAGGCACGCGACACGGGTGTGCAGAGCACATGCCATTACAGTGGCAGCATGGGCGCAAGGTTGTCTCTAGCGACATTTGCGGCAGATCTTCAGCGACGTTTATGACTGTCACTAAATGTCCCGCATATGAAATTGATCCTTTCCTCCACTATAAAAGGACCCCTACCCCTCACATTCTTCTTCATCTCTTCCTTTCTTACCCTCACCACCACCAAGGCTCTAGATAGAACGTGTCCTAAGCCCGGGATACTTCTCTAGAGTATAATCAAATATTTTCCTACCTCTCATCCCCATTTGTGGAGCATTCCGTCGCCATCCTCTCACCTCCTTCAGGAAGAAGATCCTCGCCGCGACGACGTCCTGCCCCGTCCTCCTTCCATCGCCATCGTTCTCCCTCGTCTCGCTCCTCACCACCTTCTTCGGGGCGTCGTCAGGGTGAGCCATCCTCCAAGTGACCGTAGAGGGGGACTCTTCTCATCTCCATCTATCTTTACTGCTTTCTAGTATAGTTTTTCTGCTTTTATAGCTATAGGAAACATTTGTTCATCAATATATTGATATTTTCTCTCTCCCTCTCATATTTTACAATTATATTAGTTAGATAATGTTTTCATCGATTTGATCTCTTGCTTGATAAAAATACCAAAAAAATTATAAAAGATAAAATCGACAAAAACAAATAAAAAGCGAAACACGAATTTTTCAAACCAACGTTCACCTCCCCGTGTTCGACCCGGGACTCACCTTTCGAGTTTTGACTATAAATATTATCTGATTGATGGATTCTCTTGCGGATCGAACTATGATGACAGGTTTCGAAACTCAAATCTTTTTGTGACGAATCTCCGCCCCAACAATGATGGAACAAGCTACCAGACATTTTAAACTCAAGTTTGTAGCCACTGCTACCATCTCAACAGCAATAGATGCTACTGTTACATCTGAAATCCAGCCCAGATCAGACCTAAGAAGGTATGATCTGGGGCATACTAAATCCATTTCTCATCAAATCAATTAAAATTAATAATCCATTAATAGAATAGCTATGGAAACTTTCAATCAGAAATCTGCAAATCATGTAGAGTTGGAAATAATGTTGCCTTGATTTGGGCTGTAGATATGGATCTCTCATTAATCTGATCACCTGATTGTATTGAACACCAGTAATTGGTGTTCTAGGTGATTTAGTGATCATCTCAGGATTCTTTGGGTCCTTGTTCATCCTCAAATCAGTTTTACTAATTTTCCTTGGCCAAACTCTCCAAATAACACTTAAAGTAAGTGCATGCTCATCCACACTTTAAAAATCAAATCTAAAACCTTGGATTCATTACATGACACTTAATTAAGTGATTAAAAACCTCAGAAAGCTTGATTGAATCCAATAAAACCAAATAAGTCCCATATCATGAGATTTGTCATTAAAAGCAAATCTGAAAGAAATCGAGCAATTTGAGTTAATCAAAACAGATCGGGGGGGTCATTGTGGATTTATAGGATGAGTGGGAGACCCCCCAAATGGTTTTTAGGTGCTAGTTTCAGATCTAGTAACCAAAATTCCAGATCTGAAATTAGGCCTTGATGGATGGGTGGATTATGAATTAGATTGTTGAGGAAATCAGAAAATGTGAGTAATGAGATGATAAGGGAGATTAATGGATCGAAATGGTCACGGAAAAACACCTCTTTGATATGAATTGATCAGAGAGGGTGAGATCGGATCTATGCTACTCTACTCCTAGCTTAACTAACAACAAATCAGTGAATTCTATTATCTAATCTACTCCTAAACTAATCTAAATTATACTAACTACACTAAAAGTAATCTAGAAAGTAGGTAAACTACTCTACAAAAGCATTAAATCCTAAGTAACCAGAGGAATTGAACCTTTGGGTCTCTACCTGGTGGATGGAGAGGAAGAAGAGAGGGAGGAGGTGCTTCAGCGGATGGAAAGCTCGCTAGTGGAGTTCTGGGTCACCCTCAAGTGCTAGGATGTCCTTAGCAACGAGGAGAGTCGGAGAGGAAGGTGTAGCTTCACTGCCAGTGGCAGTGAAACAGAGGCAATATGAGGAGAGGAGCTGGAGTGGAGGAATGATCGGTTTAAGGGATGTAGGAGGGAGTTGATCCTTTGCACGTGAGCCTAGGGAGGTGTTTAAGTAGCCAGGAGAGTGAATTAGAGTACCGTGGAGGTGAAATCACATACCTAGGCCATGGGCGGTAGGGATGAGGAGCTAAGCGCGTGCGAAATTCCAATCCAAATTATAGCCGTTGGATGGGATCTGGGCGAGGTGGTGACCTTGCGTGCCGAAGAGCACGAAGCTTTGATTCAATTTAAGCCACAAGATCAAGAGATCAAGAGATGGATGGTTAACGAGAGGCGAGTTCTTCTGCTATAGTGAAATGGCGAAGCTGCAGGTCTAAAGGTGTAATTGTAGAGAAGCCTAAAGTGGCGAAGGGGTAGAGTTTTTGCATTGAAGCCCATAAGTGGTTAAGAATTTCTGCAGAGCTGTCGCTAGAATTTTCTAATAGGTCCCTGCTGGCTATCAAAATTGTCCCTAGAAGGTTTTTAAGTGAATAAAATGTATATGACCTAAGGACCCAAATGTAAAACTATTAATGCAAGGTTCTAATGATGTCCAAATGCAATCAAGTTTTTATTTAAGGTTAATTGAACATTTAGGAAGTTAATTATGCTTTTAGTTTGAACTTTTTTGCTTAAATGTTTGTTAAATTTGCAAATGGATCATCATTTTATATTAATGAATAGAGTATCTCGTTTACTGACCTAATTTTGCTTCTTTTACACAAACTTGATGTTTTAGGTCTTTTTCCCTACATCCCACATTTAACCCATGTTATGTGTTAATTCAGTAGTGTTTAACCTAATTTCTAGCTTAACTTGGGCATTTTAGCTATGATGAGCCATACCTCATCAGTTAGGTCCTGAACATTTAGGTTCGGAATCATATCCCTAATCAAAGTTATCCCGACCAGTGGATGGGTAGTCATAAGTCGAGTTGGGATGGTAATCATCTTGAGGATAAGTTGTGGCAGGAGGGTAGGAATGGAATTGTGTGTATGGTGTGGAAGGATACATGGTGAAGTAGGAGGCAAAATAGAATAGAGAAAGGTGCCCTACAGTACAATCAATCAAACCTGTCCTTAGGTGGGTAGCCTAAAGACCTACAGACTCCCAAGATTCGTCTTGAGATGAAATAAATGATTTAGTCTACGTCAATCTGGTCCATCCAATCAGTTAGAGGGAGGGTGTTTATTGAAAGCAAAATCGGGTTTTAAAATAATGCGTCGTAGTATAGTTGAAATCGCTTTGAAAACCAATAAATTTATTACTCGAAATTTAAGTCTGAGGTCGAACACAGGGAGTAAATGGAATTCACTTACTAATCTCAATAATAGATGCAATTTGAACACATAAAACTATTCAAAATATAATTCAGAATGTAAAGCATGAGTATATGGATAATAAAATGTAGCTAGAAAACATATAAAAGAGAACTTGGGAAGAATTGGACGTTTGATTATAAAATCAGACGTCTTAAAAGTGATGTGCTACAGTGTTTGATTTTTCCTTCTTCTTCTGCTTCTTTCTTTGGCTTGTTCCTCTCTATTTCTTCTTTCTTCTCTGTTCTTCTTTCCTTCTTTGGCTTCTTTTGTTCCTTTCTGCCTTGCTTTCTCTTCCTTCTTTCTACTCTGACTTCTCCTTCCTTCTTTCTTCTTCTTTCTTTCTTTTCTTTCTTCTTTGTTCTTTGCCTTGTGAGCCATAGCTGCCTTCTTCCTTTCTTCTT
Source organism: Thalassia testudinum (assembly GCA_037157565.1). NCBI lineage: Eukaryota > Viridiplantae > Streptophyta > Magnoliopsida > Alismatales > Hydrocharitaceae > Thalassia > Thalassia testudinum. Next base: position 145,749,733 of record JAZHRO010000036.1, read on the forward strand.
CTTCTTTCCTTAGCTTCTCTGCGACTCTTCTTCATCTCTCTTCTGCCTTCAGCCCTTAGCTTCTTCTTCAATTTCCTATTTCTTCAACCATGTAGTGCCTTCTCCTTCCTTAGCTATTGTGGCTGCCACTATTTCTTTCCTTTCCCTGCAAGAGCAAACCTACCCCTACCCTCCCTCGCGAGCTATCCTTTTCTTCTCTCTTAGGCTTGCTCTCCCAGAGCCTTCTCAGGTTATCGGGTAGGGTCAGCACACCCGGGACCAGGCCCACCGGCGTGGGTGGTGGGCGAGGAGTGCACGGGTAGTTGGGTCGAGAACCAGGTCTGCAGAGGTGTGGGTAGCGAACGAGGCTTATCGGATGAGTGTGACCTTACCCCGTGTCAGAAGGCGGTAAGCCCCTGGCACTTTTTCAACTTATATCACTGTGCTTCATCCAAAACTTTCGAGGTGGGACTAAATGTCCCACCTTCTTCTCACGCGCACCCGCAGCAAGTGACGCACTCAATTGCAGCAGATGCAGGGGCTATGGATTCCAATTGCTGGGCTGGAGTTGTTCACAAAGGAAATTCGCGTGTCTGGGAACCTGGAGCCTGATGCCTGGGGCCTTAGATGAAGCTTGCAAGCTTCTTCGAGCTTGCTCCAATGACGTCGAAGCACCTGTACCTGTCTACAAGAAAACGGCCTCACGGCCTCGTCAAATCACACAGAAAGCTTCACCGCGACATGGCGAAGGTGGCCCGGTGGTCGGCGTGGCGTGGGGCGACCTGGGTGTGCATGCCTAGGTCGTTCTGTGGGTGTGGAGATGGGTGTGTTCGGGGGAAGTGTGTGGAGTGTGTGGCAGTCAATGGAAAGAGGGAAGATGTGTTCGGGAGAAGTGTGTGGCAGTCAATGGAAAGAGGGAAGATGATTAGTGGGATGTGGTGGAGCTTTTGAGGTGGCTGGCAAGGTGGATGGGTGTGTTGAATGACGGAAGCACCTCGCCAATGGTCTGTCGGAGGTGGAGAAGATGGTGGTGGTGTGTGAGCGTCGGGGCATGAAAACAGAAATAAATGAAGGAGAATTATGAAGTGGAGAGAGGGGGAAGTACCTGACCTAATTTAAGGACGAAGGGGGAAGGGATGGCAGATGACTCGTATCTACCGCCGCCGGAGACGAAGGTCCCAGTAGGAGGGGGACAGCGACGACGAGAGGGAGGCAGGCACGTGCGCAGGTATGGCGTGACGCAGACGAAAGAGGCAAAGGCAACTCTGCCATCAGTATTGTGGCGAAGCGATGAGAGGAGGAGGTAGAGGTCGCTGGAGCTTGCTGGGAGTTTCGCCAGAGGAGAAGGGAGGAAATTGGGGGTTATCTCCGGCCAAACCAAGCTTGGGATCTGCAGAAGGATCAGGGCACCCTTTATAACCTCTAGCAGAGAGCCTTGTGCTTGGAAGCCAAGCTTCCAAGCATGGGTAAGTCATCAGAGATGGAAGGTAGAAAAGACTCGAATCTCTCATGCGTTCGCATGAGAGATTGGGTAGAAATTGGAGCTCTAAATTAGGTTCACATGAACGGGGATTTCTAAGAGAATCTCCCTTTCAAATTTAAGTGGGGTTCTCTGTGGAATCAGGGAGTTCTTGCCCTCAATACCTCGTCGGAGTAGGATTTCCTCTGCTGAGATGGTGGAGGGACCTAATTGCAAAGAATGACGAGGAAGTTAGGGGGGTGTCTGCAAAGGTTTTCAAAAGTTAGGGGTAGAAATGTAGTCGGGCTGGAATGGTTTGCAAAGTAGGTCAAGGTGAATTCCCATTAGGTCCAAATTTTGGTACAAACCTAGTTTGGACCTAAGGAATCCAATGGTGAAGTTGAATTTTAGGTTTGACCATGTTTGACTAGGCAATTTACACAAAAACCCAATTTAGGGTAAACATTTGACTAGGACCCCTATTTAGGTCAAAATAGGTTCTAAGGGCCAATTTGAAGGTTATAAATTCTATAAGATATTTTTCCATAACTTTTAGAGGGTTTAGGTGAATTTTATCCTGTCCAGAACCTTGTTAAATTAAGTGGATCTATTTTAGGGTTATAATAAGTCATTTAATTTCCAGATTTCACATGAACCCTTTTCTATTTGAACCAACCAACTTTTTATCTTGTTAAGACCATTTGACCTATGTTTAGCCCATGAGAAATCCCGTTGTTGCACTACAATGGTAAAATTACATTTTTACTCCTTGTTTCTTACTTTTCTCTCAGACTGGTTATTCCTTGAGTCAGGACCTTCATTTGGTTATGTAGGAGCTTTTGTTCTCTTTATTAGGTCAAAATGAGCTAGTTAGGGCTCATGATGGTGTTCCCATCAGAGGGGTTGGGGAGAAGGTTCTTCCTTTAGCTTACGTCTTTGGTTCCTTTGACACCTCCAACCGCTATCGTTTGACGCTACTCCCCTAGCAGACATCAGATGGACCGATAGAAATAGATTAATAAAAAAAAATCTCAGTTGGAGTCCCAAAGAGCGAATCAATCCTTAAGGCCAATGTCTTATTAGTTTTAATTAGGCTTGGGATGATTGTGCTCTTGGAATGTGATGGACCCTTTAGATGGGTTGTGCCCATAATGATTAATTAAAATATGTGTGTGCATAACTAGGGTTTTCAAACAAGGTTATTTTATGATGTGTCTTTTAGGGTTTAATCTTAGGTGTATTCAATCAAGTTTAGGAGAACACTCCAAGTTTTGAAAACACGGGTGTTGATATATTCCTTTAAAACTCAAAAAGAATGTGAAGTGCTTGGTTTGGCCCTAGAAATCAACCCTATTGGGCAAGCTACTGATGAGTCACTTTTATCTTAAGTGGTACGACCGAAACAAATCAATCAATTGGCTTATTCACACCACAGATTAAGGCAGACATTATCTTAACATAATCTGATTTCTACTCACTTATGTGTATTGAGTTGAAGTGTACCGGGTCCACAGGTCAGATCCCGGTTAAGTGGTAGAATCAATGTGATTGTGCACCTTAAGATGAGAATTTGTGGGTGTCAAGTGTATCTCTCTTAATTAAATCCCATAAGAGAAGAGTATTTTTTTATTTCTTTTTTTGAATTTATGAGGGTGGGTAAGTTGAGATGAAGTGACAATCAAAGAATCAGATCAATCCTAGGGTTTATAAAAGCACCTAGTTTGATTTGAGTTTGAGTTATTAGGTGATGGAATGAAAATCTAGTGGGTGGGTGGGGGGATACACTTACAGAACCTTCTAATTGCACTTTACTCTGATCTATCTGCTTTGGCTCACCTTGGAAGGGTACCTGTAATCATAGAAAGAAAGGAGCAAAGAGAGATAAAAGTCAAGTAAAGGTGGAAAATGCGGTAAAAACCAAAGAGTGTTGCCTTCCCGGCAACGGCACCAAAATGATTAGCGTGATTTCGTATGAGAAAATATTTGAGTTGGAAACTCATCATCGTAGTGCATAGAAATCCACTAAACCGATAAAATTTATAACCGAAACTCAAAAGGGAGTCTCGGGTCGAAATTGGGGAGGCGATGTTTGGTTTTGTGAAATCCGCACTTTGGTTTTGTTTCTTTTTGTTGTTTTTATCTTTTTTAATTTTTTTTGCATTTTTATAAGGCAAGAGATCAGTTTGAAATAATTTCTATCTAATGTACTTGCAGAGAGAGAGAGACAATCACATATACTTTCAAAACAAGTGTTTGCTACAACTATAGATAAGAAAGCGAAAAACTACACTAGAAAGCGAAAAGATAGAGTGGTGAGAAGAATCCCCTTCAACGGTCACTTGGAGGATGACTCACTTTGACGGCACCCAAACAAAGGTGGTGAGGAGCAGGATGAAGGTGACCGGCATCAGAGGATGGGAGGAGGGACGGGATGGCGTCGCGGTGAGGATGTACTTCCCGAAGGTGGTGAGAGGATGACCACGGGATGCTCCACGAAAGGGGATGAGAGGTGGGAAAATGTTTGGTTTTCTACTCTATAGGAGCATCCCAGCCTAGGGACAAGCTCTCTCTAGAGCCTTGGAGGTGGTGAGGGAAGGAAAGGAAGAGATGAAGAAGAATGGGAGGGGTAGGGGTCCTTTTATAGTAGAGGAAAGGATCCATTTGGTACAAAAGACATTTAGTGACAACCATAAACATTGATAAAGATTCGCCGCAAGCATCACTAAAGCTCATGCTCACGCACTCCATGCGCGGCACTTGCGTGCGCACTCTGCGCGTCAGTGTCGCACGCGTCTGTTGGCACTCGCTGCCTCCCCGCGAGCCTGCTGCTATGGGCAGCCGTGCGCTGCTGCACGCACCCATGAGCTGCGCACATGTGATGGTGCGTTCGCTCCCATGGGTGGCATGGATAGCGCCATGTGGCATGATCTGGGTTGTCTATCTTCTTTCCTTTGTAGGGGTAGCTACATAATTTGGATTGAGTCAATTTTCTCGCCATTGGGCTGCGATCATTGATCCGAATCCATTTGTGCAGTTGGTTTGTCGTTTAAAGCTCCAAGTTGCGTCACCTAGTCCTTTGGCCATTCATCTTCCTCAGACTACATAAGGTGGTACGAGACTTTGATTAGGATGATTTCAGAGGCATTGGACTCCGATCGTCGTTCTGATCAGATCTGTACGGTCAGATCGTTAATCCGAGGCTCCAAATTAAATCTCCTCTCCCAGTCATAAAAGAATGCAATTAACCTAAAATTTCTACAGACTACTCTAATGTAGAATGATGCATTCTATGCAATATTTATAACATGGAATGCATATCTAAGCTAAGGAACATGCATAAATAGGCACTTTATCCTAATTACATGTGTCTTCATCATGCCTCAATTGGGTCCATCACACATTCTGTCCCTCATCTGGCTCTGTAGTGCATGTTCGGGAGGAGGTCCTTAAGACCACACTTGAGGCCTCCATTAGCAAACCATTCTCGTCGAGGCCAAGCCTTAACCCACTTGTTTGCGCTACCACCCGGCCAGTTTGATATATCTTCCGACTCATCTACTTCTAAGCCCAGATCTTCTTCATCCACATCTATGGAGAATCACGAAGATGACCTCGGTTTCCAAAATTAGCTACAACACTTCAATGACCTAGTCTAGGCACACATAATCCATCGCTGCATCCTCAGATGTGACATCACTACAATCTCGCTATAATGGAAATCGAGCCTAGAGTACAAATCCTAGCTGGAGGGCCTGATGTTGAACTCAAGCGAAATATGATTCATGCTATCCCTAAATTCCATGGCTTGAACTCCAAAGATCCCTTCCAGCACATCAAGTAGCTGAAACATCTGGCCCAGACCTTCATCCTTGCTATGCAAAATCGGGACATCTTGCTCATGAAGATGTTCTCCTTCACTCTCATGAATAAAGCTACTGATTGGTTTCAGACTCTGACCCATCCAGTCAACACATGGGGGGAACTACAAACTGAATTCTTACAGAAATTCTTCTCCGTTGGTCAAACAAATGCTTTAAGGCACCAAATCACGCACTTCTCACAAAATGTGGGAGAACCACTTCATGAGGCATGGGACCAGTTTTTGGATCTCATGCGGAAATGACAATATCACGAAGTTCCTAAGTGGGAACAAGTCCAGTCTTTTTACCATGGGCTCGTGAGGATATCAAGCTCTTTGTCAATTCAACCTGTGGTAGAAGCATCATAGGTCAACATGAAGATACAATTTGGGAGATCCTCGAAAACATGTGTGAGAACTCCATAAACAATGAATCGCTGGGTGTGTTCGATTGGACGACCACCTATGCATTGATAAACACGCAAGGGGTGCATGAGACTCGAGGCCTATTGGCAGTTGTCGATGATAAACATGCATAAATTCATTGTAAAATGCTTATTTACGATAGTTCCTAAGCCTAGCATTGCATATCACGATATAAATATTGCATAAACATCCATTGCATTGCATTTAGGATAGTTGTATATTTGTACATTAATTCTATCTTTTCACATGGCCAGGAGGTAGTGTGACATCTTTATGGGCTTCGGATGAAGAATCCGACTGCACGGATGGATTCAGAGCATCGATCGCAGTCCATCAATGCGAGAATCACCCCGATTAGAGCTCTGTAGCACCCTCTACAAGAAGAAGAAGACGGACAACCTAGATGGTGCCACGTGGCGCCATCTAGGCCACCCCACCTGAGCCATCGAACGGTTAGCAGTGCCCCGCACAAGGGCAAACGTGCTCTGCTTTAGGCTGTATGATCTCGCATCCGACGGTCGTGGGTGCGTAGCCTCAAATCTAAAAGCGCAACACAACCCTCAATGCTATGGTGGGTGCCTCAACTTGCAACGTACACGTGCGGGTTCGACTCTCCCAAGTGCCACCAATCAGCCGCAGAAGAGAAGGGCTTCAAATTCGATCGCCCGATCGTGCATGAGCAGTTGAGATGAGGCTATGTGGACGCATAGCTGAGCACGGGTGTAGCATGCGGCCATCGACGCTCCTCGAGAATGCGCCATCTCACGCACGCAATCAGGGGTGCTTGTTTAAGATGACCAAATGCGCTCTCGGTTTTCATATCTTCTTGAAGGCTTGATACATGCGCGTTTGAATCTGTGAGGGCACGAACTGAGGGAGCATCCCAGCCGCACGATGATGGATCCAATGGTGGAGATTTCTTCAAGCGGATAACTATGGGCGTGAGCGGTGGGCGTGGGATTTGCAGCAACAGAAGGGCGGGCCTTTAGTGACACTTGCAACTGTCACTAAATGGCCTGCGTAGTGCATGCACCAGCCAAGGCAATGAAGAGGTAAGGATCTTTTGTCGACAGCTTGAGTGGCCTTTAGTGACGCTTATAGTTGTCGCTGAATGTCCGTGCGTGGGATGCTTCTCCTCCCATCATTATATAATCACCCCTACAACCCCCATTCCTCTTCACCTCTACCTACTCTATTCCAACCTACTCATAAGCTCTAGCAAGCCTACCAACGCACCGTTAGAGCTTACTCTCAAGCTCCCAAGGTTCCTATTAGTGTAATGATCCTACTTCCCACCAAAAATTCGTCCTTTATACCACCACCTTTATAGGTTGCCTTGGAGTCATCCTCTCACCTCCATTCCGGTAACAGATCATCTCCACCTACTCACCTCCATTCCGGAGCCACGCTGAAGCTTTCCTCTACCCGACGTCCTCCTGCATCTCACCTCCATTATCCCGCTCCTTACCTCCTTCGTCCAATCTTTTGCCAGACGCCGTCGTCTTGCCGAACAACCGATTTAGGAGATTCCTTCTCACCTCCCTCTCTTTTTATGATTTCGTAGATTATTGTAATAGACAATTGTGCAATACATATCATATTTGTTTCTATCTCCATTGTGATCCATATTATTTTCCAGCTTTGTAAAAACAAATGAAAAAAAATAATAAAACCCTAAAACACCAAAAACAAACAAAACAAAACGTGATTTTCAAACAAAGTGAACGTCGCCTCACTGTGTTTGACTCGGGACTCCCTTGGACTTTTGGTAAAATTGTATTTAATAAACGAGTTTTGCGACTACAACGACAGGTTACTCTTGTTTATTGCACTTGATCGGGTTTTAAAGAATGTCACGTTGTAGTATAGCCGACAAAGCGTTCAAACAAATAGAGAATTTTTATTACTCGAAAACCAGAGTATCCAAGGTCGAACACAGGGAGCAATCGGAATTTACTACTAATCTCAAATGTAATTGAACACTCTAATTTACTCAAAACTTGAATTCAAATATGAATGTATGCGGTTAAAAAGTAATTATGACAAAAGAGTAAAATTGGTTGTCTGATCTTGTGATCAGACGTCTTAAAAGTGTTTTCCCTTTTTCTTTTGCTTTCTTTCTTCTGCAGTCTTCACTTTGCTTCTTTCTCTTCTCTCTCTGTGAAGGCTTCTTCTTCCTTAGTCTTCTTCTTTGGTTTCTGTCTTGGCCTCTCTTCTTTCTTCTCTTCTCTGCAATCTCTCTTCCTTTCTTCTTCTTTCTCTCTTCTGCGAAGACTTCTTCTTCCTTCAGATCTACAGGTCTTCTTCCTGCCTTTGCTCCTTTTCTTGCAGTCCTTTCTCTCTGCAGTCTCTCTTTCTTCCTTCTCTTCTCTTCTTCGCTCAGCTCCTTCTTCTGCTTCTTCTCTTTACGGCTAAGTCTCTCTTCTTCAACCAGCCTGCCTGCACAGAGAGGTGGAAGCAAAACCTACCCTACCCCTCTACCCGAATGTCTCTCTCTCTGCAAAGCACTCCTAGGACGCTCTCCCAGAGCCACGGGTAATCGGGTCGGATTTCGCACCCGGGCGAGGGTGCACCGGCAGGTGGGGTGATGCGCGAGGTGTGCTCAGGATGGGTCAGGTCGGATGCCGCCAGATCCGCGAGGTGAAACCGCGGACGAGGCGAGCGTGGGTCAGGTGAGGGACCTCACCCCTGTGCGTTAGGAGGCGAATAGCGTATAACACAACAACAATTTATACCGCACCAGCACTTCGTATTTCAAGGATGTGGGACTAAAGTCCCGCCTTCTTTCACTCGCGCCTGCAGACGATTCTTCTTCGATTGCCAAGGCTGCGGACGTCACTGCGCTCCTTGCTGAGCCAGATCACTTCACACTGCTCGCCCAAGTCTGCTGCACCTGAAGCCTGGAGCTGCTGACACCTGGAGCTGCTTTGAAGCTTCTTCAACCATCGTCAATGGCGGCAGGGGCTTCGATACTGTCACACACAAAACAAGCCTCTTGGTTCAATCAGACCAGCTGGGGACCTTCGCCGTGGCATGGAGAAGGTCGTGCATGGTGGATCAGGTCGTGGGATGGCCTAGGCATGCGTGCCTAGGTCATCCTGTGACCGGAAGTATGGGGGTGTTCGGGGGGCTGTGGTGGAGGCGTAGAGGGATGGTGGATGGGCGGAGATTGCTCCTTGTGGTGAGGCGGAGCTTATGCGACGGTTGGCGAGCCGTGTGGAGGGGTGGAATGATGGGGGCAACTCGCCGGAGGTTGGTCGGAGGCGAGGAAGATGGAGGTGGTCAGCGACGGTTGAGGGGCAATTAAATGAAATAAAAGGGGGAAAAGAGAGAGGGGAAGATGGAGAATGTATTAAGCCTAACTACAGGGATGAAGGGGGACGGAGAGGCAGATAGCTGTACCTGCTGTCGTCGGAGAAGAAGCTGCCCAGTGGAGGAAGAACGGCGGCGACGACGGGGCTGAGGCGGCGTGCGCGGGTGTTGCGCGACGCGGAGGAGAATCAGGATGATGCCTCTGCCACTAGTTTTGTGGCAGAGCGAAGAGGGAGGGGAGGGGGGCTCGCCGGAGCTCGCTGGGTACTTTGGCAGGGAAGGAAGAGACGAATTGGAGGTGGAAGCTCGGCCAAATCAAGCTGAAATTGAACGGTCGGGGTTAGAGGTTCTTTTATAGGCACCGGGCCGTGCTTTCAGAGCGTGGAGGGCATGCCTTTGTCCCCGATGGCTCGCCAGAGAAGGAAAGAGGTTAGATACCCAAATCGCTCATGCGTTTGCATGAGAGATTGGGTTCCCACTAGCGATCATGATTGGCCTTAGATGGAAGGGAATTCCTCAGAGAATCTCCCTTCCATTTCTGGGAGGGAATCTCTGAGGAATCAGAGAGTAATCCCTCTCTAAACCTCGTCAGAGGTCGACTTTGCCCTAACAATGGCGGCAAGACCTGATTGCAAAGGTGGCGAGGAAATTAGGGGGCTCTCTGCAAAGATTTTCAAAAGATAGGGGCCAAATTGTGATTTGGGTGTACTAAATTGCAAAGTAGGTCAAGATGACCTCCCCTTAGGTCCAAATTTTGGTACAAACCTAATTTTGACCTGAGGAATCCAATGGTGAAGTTGGATTTTAGGTTTTACCATGTTTGACTAGATATTTTACGTAAAAACCCAAATTAGGTTAATTGATGAACTAGGACCCTAATCTTGGTCAAACTGGGTTCCAAAGGCCAAATTGAATGTTCTAAACCCTAGAGGATATTTTTCCATGATTTTTAGGGGGTTTACTTGATTTTTATCCTGACCGAAACCTTGTTGATTTAACCGGGTTTGTTTTAGGTTTACCAAATGTCATTTAATTCCTAAATTGCACATGAACCCATTTCTGATTGAATCAACCCACTTTTTATCTTATTTAGACCATTTGATCTATGTTTTGCCTCTGAGAAATCCCGTTTATGCAATGCAATGGTAAAATTGCAGTTTTAACCTTTAATTCATGTTTTCTTCTCAGATCACTTATTCCTTCATTTAGGTCTTCTTCTAGGTTATGTAGGAGCTTTTATCTTATTTATTGGGTCAAAATGAGCTAGTTATGGCTCATGATGAGGCTCTCATCAACTCCTAACCCCGATTTCGAACACATGAAAGACACTTCATCATTTTGGCACCGTTGCCGGGGAAGCAACAGAATTTACTTTATTGTTTTCTACGCTTCCTTGCATTTACATAGCACTAACCTCGCTTATCTTTGATCTATTGTCTTGTAGGTACCCTAACAAGGAGATCCAAGTGTGGTAGACCGGAGTAAAGTGCTGGTAGAGTGCTTTGTAAGTATCCCCCACATGCCCCCCACTAGTTTCATTTCACCACACCCATAACAAAGACTTAATCTACTTAGGTGTTTGCATAAACCCTAGGATAGACTTTGTGTGTCTTGTTTGCCACCTTCATCCATTTCACCCATGCATTTAAAAAATAAAAAAATAAAAAGATACTTTCTGTGGGACGAATCAATTTACACACTTTATACACGCACATCGGAGGCACATAACCTAACTTGATTTTCATCTACTCAACTGGGATTCTGACCTGTGGACCCGGTACAGTAATTCAACACATAAAAGAGTAGAAATCATATTAGGTTAATCACCTTTCTGTATGCCTTAATCAGTGGTGCATTTGAGCTGATTGATTGAATTGTTTGGGCTGCACCACCTAATTTAAAAGAAATTCATTTTGTAGATGCCCCATAGGATTCAATATTCATATTCTTTTGATTTATAAAGGAAAAACACTTGAACTCATGCTTTCAAAACTTGGTTTGCCTCATAAAACTTTGTTGAATACACCTAATATTTGAATCTTAAAAGCTACTAAGCAAGATTCGAACCCTAAAACTCACCTCATCATTAATAATCTTGCTTGAAAACTTGTTGGTTGTGCACATTCACACATTCTCAAACAAATCATTAAGGGCACAACCCATTAAGGGCCCATCACATTCCTGAAGCACCATTGTCCCAAGCCTAACTAAAATTGATTAGATGTTAGCCCTAAGGACTAGTTCGCTCGTCGGGATCCAGATTGAGATTGTTCACGATTAACCTGCTTATACTAGTCAATCGGATGTCTAGCTAGGGGAGTAGCATCAAACGAACATGGCTGGGGGTACACTAGGAACCGGAGGCATAAGCCAAAGGAGGAACCTTCTCCCTAGTTCTTCCTTCTAATTGGTTAGATTTCCTGGACATAAGTAGAGTAAATCATCCATAATCTTAGGACGGATTCTGAGAGTCTGTAGACCTTTAGGCTACCCAACATAAGGATAGGCTTGTATTTTTGTGCTGCAAGGCTCCTTCTCTTCCCCGTCCTTCTGACTTCCTTCCAGTGTATGCTTGGAAGGAGGTCATTGAACCCTAGATTGGAAGTACCTTTAGACCATTCTTAGAGGCAGAGGTTGAGCTATAGCCAAGTAGATCTCATGGCTGATCAACATCCACCTCCCCTGCCCCCAAACCAGCAGGAGTTGATTCAGAGGCAGTTGGAAGAGTTGCAGTAGATACAACAATGATTCCAACGTATGCATGGTCAGGGCGCTCGGTCCTCGAAGGATTTTTATGATCCTTCAAACTATGGGTAACATCCTCGCATCATGATTCCCGCCGGAGACATAGAAATCAAGCCCCAAGTCTTAATTTCGATTAAGCATTTCTATGGGCTTGGCTTGGAGGACCCATTCCAGCACCTAGCGGATCTGACCACTTTGGTTCAGACCACCAGAGTAAGGAATGTTTACGAAGAGCAAATGATCATGAGGCTCTTCCCCCACTCTCTTAGGGATAAGGCCGCACATTGGTACTGAAACATAGGAAGGCCGATAGAAACTTGGGCTGCTCTTAAGTCAGCTTTCTTGAAGAAATTCTTCCCTATTGGAAGGACCAATGCCTTACGACGGGCAATTACCACTTTCGCCTAGCAGTCGAGGGAACCGTTTCATGGTGCCTGGGAGCGATTCCAGGAACTTTTGAGGAAGTGTCCACACCACGAGGTGCCGAAATGGCAACTCATGCAGATTTTCTATCATGAGTTGGTTGAACAACTCCGTAATCACGTGGACTCCTCATGTGGAGGCAATTTCCTCAACAAGGATGCAGATAGTGCATATGACATGTTTGAGGAAATGAGCGAGAAATCAATTACTCACGCCTCCATGGATGCATTCAACCTGTCCCAACAACCCAGGTCAAGTGCTAATGAGATCTAGGATTCTCATTCATTTGACATGGAATTGATTTGTAATAAACTGGATAAATGGACTTGGTTGTAAAGAGAATGGAAGAATGGATGTCTAGGAATTTGGGAAACACTTCTACACCTAATCAATCCCAGAATTTGGGATTCCATTCCTCATGAGCTCCAACAGGGTGGGAGTTTGTGAACCAACTTGAATCGGCTCAACCTGTGAGCTAGGATTTCTCGGAACCTTATGGGTTCCAAACTGGGGCCTTTGATCCCAGTTTTTCTGATCCTTCTCTCCATCCTCATCCTATGAGGATGCATATGCGATGCAGGAGAATGTTAAGTCCACTCGTATTCCAACACTTATAACTCGGTGTTAGTTGTGCAAGATCGATGTTTTAAATCGTTGCATTGTAGTATAGTCGAAATCTCGCGAAAAACAAATAAAATTTATACTCGAAAAGTCTGAGGTCGTTCGCTGGGAGCAAGTAGGAATTCGATTCTCAAGATCGCAATTTTAAATAATAGAGATAAGAAATTATGACCAAAAATTGATTTAGAATATTGTGGCAATAATATCAAGTGTCAAACTGCAAAAAGAATGGAGTAAAATGGTGATTTGAATCACCAATTACTCCCAACAATAATATCAAATGAAACTCAATAGCTATATAGAAATAACTCAAGTCAACCGTCTGATTGAATGATCAGACATCTTAAACGTCTGGATGAACAATAATCTCTTTGCTTCTTCTTTCTCTGATTGCAGACACTTCTTCTTCAATTCTGTCTCTTCTTCTTTCTTGGCTTCCTCTTCTTCGGCTTTGTCTTCTTTCATCCTCTTCATCTTTTCTTCTTCTTAGACTCTTCCTTTTTCCTCTGCTTTTCTTCTTATGCTTCTCTTCTTCACGTAGAGGGGGAATGGCTCTCAAATTTGGCTAAGTGTTGATTCAATTCTCTAGAGAGTAAAACCCCCTAACCCCCACACACTCTCTCACTCTTTCTCTCTTTAGGTTATGCTCTCCCAGAGCCTTCCACAGCACTGGGTATACAGGTAATCGGACCTAGAGCACACCTGGGTCTAGGCTCACCGGCAGTGGGTGGAAAGTGAGGAGTGGATAGCATAGGCGGGTAATCGGGTCCGCGCCAGCGGAGGCAATGTTGCGGATGAGGAGCGTGAGGGGTGTGAGGGAGCTCACCCCTTGTGTACGAGGCGATAAGCCCGTATTACGAATTCAATTTCTCTGGCTTCACTCGCTCCTAATCCCACGATGTGGACATTCTTCAGTCCCCTTCTTCATGTGCATTGCCACTGATGCCTTCATCCAATTTGCGTGTAAGGATAGGTCAACGGCTCCAATTAACCAGGCGAGCATGTTTCTGGACCAAATCCACTTCGTTTGGGCTCATGACCTGAAGCTATCGGCTGGGAAGTAAGCTTTGAGCTTGCTAGAAGCTTTGGCGTTAATGGCGCTATGAACTGAGACTTGAAAAAGATGAATACAGTCTTTCAACCTCGTCAGACAAGCTCAAAAGGTCCACTGGAGCATGGCGGACGTGGCGGAGGTGGTTTCGTGGTGTGGCGTGGTTTGTGTGTGTGGGGTGAAGTTGGAGCGGTGCTGTGATAGTGGGTGTGTTCGAGGTAGGGTTTGGGTAAGTAATCCCCTCAATTTCTTGAGGGGTTTTATTCATGTGGATACGGCAGAGGTGTGGGAGGTGATAGCTGACGAGTTAGATTTTCACTTTCGAAAATGATGATTAAGAAGATTTATCATTGTATTTCTAAGTGGTGGAAAAACGACTAATCAAAATAATTACAATTAAAATTAAACCACTCACAGGAGAGCGGGTCGTGTCCACAGGGAGGCAATGACCTATTTAAACTCATAATTAGGTAGAAATCAAGTTCGCTAAAATATTCGTCAAATCAAATAATGCTTCTGTAGCTCTGAATGTAAACCTTAAATTTATGGAGAAGTCAAGGGTTGTTGACATAATTTTCACGTAAGAAAATTATCCATGTGCAAGGGTATGCCATGTAATTTTCACTTGCATGCATACTAAAATGTAATTCAAAATTAAATGTAATGCATATAGAGATGAATCAATAAGGCTTAACAATTCTCTAGAAGAATAAGCATAAAGCCATAAATTCACCACAATTTAATTAATCAAAGGAATCAAAAACATGAATGTTGACAATGGAAATTTCCATAAATAGAAATTCACACAAAAACAAGGGATTATACCTCTCTCCTCCTCGTGCACGGGAGAGAGGCTCATTCGAGGAGGTACTCTGAGAAAAGGTCGGCTGGGGCGAGGCCTTCGCAGCGATGGCGGCGGCGCGTTGCGAGATGGCCTGAACCAGCTGGATGGAGGAGAGAAGCGGCGGTGGCGGTTGTCGCTGCTGCTCTTGTGCACAGGAATGGAGTTGCTGAACGGCGTTTGAGTACGCGCGCTGCGTATGGGTGGAGCAGTTGGAGTAGCGCACGCTCTGCGTGCGCTGCTGGAGGCAAGGGCCGGTGGCTGCGAGGGACGCACTGTTGCTGCTGCTGGAGGGCACACGGTGGGTGTTGCAGGCAAGGGTACATAAGGGAGGCACGCGTTGGCTGGAAGTGGGGTGGGCTCTGTGTGCAGGAAGAGGTGCGGGAGGGCATGCGTTGAGCTGCTAGTGGGCGCGTGCCTGTTGTGGTGGAGGTGCAACGTGCGTGGGCGGACTACTGTGAGGGGCAGGCAGAGGTGCGGATGCACACTGAGGGGCGGGCACAGGAGTGGCGCTGGAGGGCGGTGCTGCACGTGGTGCGTGCGGTAGGAGATGAGGCGCGGGGATGGTGCTGGTGGTTGAGCAGCTGATGAAGAAGAAGCACGGTGATGCAGGGACTCTGATTGGTGGTGTGGGCTGTCACACCACACGCCCATGGTGGTGGAGTCGCGCTATCGCAACTGAAGCCGGTGGTGAGGAGCGGATGAGAAACTAGGTTCTCTGCACAGTGAGGAAAGGGGTGGTGGCCTCCTTTGAATGGCAGCCATTCTTCCTCCTTTGTAGCCGTTTGCTTGGATTTGAATGGAGAGGCGAGAGCAGATCCATATTCTCCACTCGTCCTTGAATGCAGGTTTTAGTGCGGGTAGCTGGTGGCATTGGAGTGGCAAATTCCTGTAGAGAAGAGAAAATGAATAATCATAATAAAAAGATTGGTTTATTTATGTTCAAACCCTCAATAAAATGTTAATGCATATAATGTAACCTAAAGACTAATGCATGTTATTCTAATGCATGCTAAATAATTTATATATGTAATGCATACAAGAAAATATATATAAACTAACTTATTTATATCTTAATACATGCTATTTATACACTAATATCAATCTAATTCCTAGGCACTTAAGTAACTAAATAGCCCACAAATATGGCTAATCAATAGCAGCTCGTTTGGACGTGTGTGGTGGCTACTAAGGCTCGCTGGAGGTATGCTTGCAAGATGGAAGACGAAGTCGTGGAGGGCGTCAGTGGGGTCGAAGTGGAATGTTGAAGTTGCTATTCTGATGAGGGGAAGCTGAGAAGTCATTTGAGAGAGGTAGCGGACGACAGGGAATGGAGATGGTGTTGGTTGCGGTATGGCTGGCACCGGAGAAGGAAACTGCTCCAGTAGGTAGGAATCGTGACGAGGATGGGGGAGAGGCTCCTGCTGGTATGGCCAGGTGTGAAGGAATGAGAGGAATGAGGCTCCGCCACTGGTATTGTAAACAGAGGAAGAATGGAGGCAGGGAGAGTCATCGGACATCGAGGAGCACTTCGGTCGAGAAAGAGGAGAGGAATTGGAGGTGTTCTAGGCTGAAATTGAGAGTGGGATCTTTGGTCTGATCTAGGGAGTCTTTTATAGGTCATTAGAGCGATTAAAGCTTAGGAAGAAAGCTTCCCAAGCTTAGAAGGTCGCCGGAGTTGGAAACCCAATTTTCAAATGATTCGCATGGCACCTTGGGCAAGTCTTGGAGCCCAACATGTGGCTCAAATGGAAGGCAACTTCATGAAGAATTTGAGTAACTATTTTGGGACTGATTGATTGAGAATCGAGCGAGAAATCCTCACTTGATCTCAACGATGAAGCTCGAAGTTGCCTTTAATGGTGCCAGGGACCTATTTACGAAAATGATGACAAAGTTAAGGCCCTTTTTATAAGGATTTTCAAAGTTAAGGGCATATGTGTGATTAGATAGGACCAAGTTGCAAACTAGGTCAAGACAATCTTAGATTGGGTCCAAATTTTGGTACAAAACTAATTTGGACCTTAGTAATCCAATGTTGAAGTTGGATTTTGGTTTTGTCCTCATTTGACTGGGTAATTTATGCAGAAACCTAAATTAGGGCAAATGTCAATCTGAGATGGGTTTTGATGGTCAAATTGAAGGTACCAAACCCTAAAGAATATTTTTATATGAATTTTAGAGGGTTTAGGTGAATTTTATCCTGACCAGAACCTCAGTTAATTAAGCGGGTCTGTTTTTAGGGTTCTAAGATTTCATTTAATTCTCAAAACACGCGCAAACCCTTTTCTGTCTGTTCTAATCCCCTTGTTAGCCTTTTAGAATCATTTGACCCATAATTAACCCTTGAGAAAACCTGTGATTATTCTGCATTCATGATATGATGGTAAAATTGTAGTTTTAACCCTGGTTTCTTATCTTTCCCTCAGAATGATTATGCAATGAATTACAGTCCTCTGGCGGTTATGTAGGAGCATTTAATGACAAAATCAGATTATATTAAGCTAGTTATGGCTCATGATGTTGTTCCCATCACTCGGGTTGGAGGAACCACCCTAACTTCTCCTGGAAAAGTCAGGGACAACATACCCAAACTTGACCTAGCAACTATGCATCTCAAAGACCTATGGGTCAGGGTCAAGTATATACCCTGTTGCCTCTGAGACTGGTTACTCAGTCATCTTGGAATGCCCAACAATTTGCAGGGCAGGCTGATTTAAACTGGTAGATGGTGGAAATGCAAGGGTCCATGCTTCAACTTATGCAGTAAATGAAGACATCATTGGATAACTTGCAATCTGGGTTAATTACTAACATTCGACAACCCAGATCTCTGCCATCCCAACTTGTACCCAACCCACGCAATGTGCAAAATCAGGGCAATAGAGCCTAAGGGTACGGGAATCAAAGGGACCCACATGCACATGCTCAGGTGGTTGAGAAGGGTCTCTCCTTGTCTTCTTCTTCTAGTTACATGAGCAATCAAGGCCCTCCAATCTTCACTAACCCACCTCAAGACCCGAACCCTTATGCCTCTGCAAATTCTATCACCTTGAGAAGTGGGAAGCAAACCTAGAACTCTGAATTACCTTCTAGAAGCCAAAACCCTGGGGAGCTTGAGAGAGAGAAGGAGGAAATTGAAGAAGACAATAAGGCCCAGGAACCGAAAATTGAAAATACCACCCATATCCCATTCCCTGAAGCCCTATTGAAACCCAAGAAGAAGAAAACCCTAGATAGCAACAAGGAGCTCTTGAATTTATTCAAGAGCGTAGAGATCAATATTCCACTCCTCAATGCTATCAAGCACATCCCGACTTATGCTAAATTTCTGAAAGAACTATGTACCCAAAAGCGTAAGCCGAGAGAACCCACTCCGAGGAAGGTGATTCTTTTTGAGCAGGAAAGTTCTGTGATCCTGCATCACCTTCCTCAAAAGAAGAAAGATCCAAGTGCCCCCTTGATCTCATTCATTATTTGGGAATACACTTTTGATAGGGCACTGTTGGATCTAGGTGCATCCATCAACCTGATTCCGACTTCTCTTTACGAGAGGTTTGGATTAGGTGAACTTAGGCCAACCTCAGTAACGCTACAATTAGCAGACCGTTCGGTCACCACATCGAGGGGCATTATTGAGGATGTAATCGTCATGGTCAAGGATTTCTATTTTCCTATAGACTTCCTCGTCCTTGACATTGATGTAACTAATGATTTGAGGAACACGCCCATCATTCTGGGGCGTCCGTTCCTAACTACCGTTAAGGCCAACATAAACTATGAAAGCAATAATATGGAGATTGCCTTTGGGGATAAGAAGCTAACTCTGGATATTTTTAAGGTGATAAGAGGATTTGAGGATTGTGGATTCATTGAGGAGCTCGAGGATTAGGATCTTGATACTTGTATGACAATCAGTGCACTCAAGGACTCCACCAGCTTTAACGAACCCAACCTACAACCCTCCATGGTAGACCTGCCACATCCTGAAGAGGTTGCTGATTTTGTTCATTCCCAGCCTCTTCCAATGGATCGTCTTGATGAATCTTCGTTAATGTCCACCCTACCTTCTATTCTAAACCCACCTCAGCTTGAATTAAAACCATTGCCCAAAAATTTGAAATATGAGTTCTTAGGACCTAAAAACATGCTCCTTGTGATTATTAGTGCTGATTTAACTAAGGAGCAAGAATTGAGGTTAATTAAGGTCCTTAAGAACAATAAGGAGGCAATTGGTTGGACCATCCACAACCTTAGGGGGATCGAGCCATCTTATTGTAATCATCATATTTTCATGGAAGATGGATCCCGCTTTTCTCGTGAGATGCAAAGGAGACTAAACCCAAATATGTGAGGAGTGGTCAAGAAGGAGGTAATTAAGTGGCTCAATGCTAGAATTATATACCTAATCTCGGATAGTCCATGGGTTAGCCTCGTTGAGATTGTACCCAAGAAGACAGGAATAACCATTTCGACTAACGAGAAAGGGGAAACCTTCACCACTTGTTCAGCTTCTGCTTGGAGAGTTTGTATTGACTATAGGAAGCTGAACTCAACCACTAAAAAGGATCACTTTCCCTTGCCATTCATCGATCAAATCCTTAGAAGGTTACAACAAGAACTAAGCCTCAGCTATATGGATTCTTTGCCTCCACACAGATCGATTTATAGCCATTTCAGGACTTAAATTAAAGTAATTGAGGTCATACTTAATAGTTTCCTTCCAACACTTGTTTCGTCTTCCTCGCCCCCTCTTAGCAAGTTCAGCCTCCAACTTCTCTCATCTCCTAACTGGAGCATCTAGTGGCCTTTTTTGTAAATGTCTAAACCACCTTAGATGTGCCTCTCTCATTTTATCCTCTATTGGTGACACCCTAACCTTTTTTCTAATAATCTCATTTGAAATACGATCCTTTCTTGTATGAGCACACATCCATCTTAACATCCTCATTTCTACCACAGACATCTTCTGTACATGCCTATAGTTTATTGCCCAGCATTCAGAACCGTACAACATGGCTGGTCTTACCACGGCTCGATAGTATTTTCCTTTGACTTTTAAAGAAACCCTCTTATCATAGAGAACACCAGATGCACCCCTCCATTTCAACCACCCTACATTAATTCTATGTGTAACATCTCCATCAATTCCACCAACATGTTGGAAAATGGATCCCAAGTACTTAAAAATATCTTTCATTGGAATGCACTCTTCTCCAATTTTTACATCAATCCCTTCATTATTCCCTCTACTACTAAACTTGCATTCCATATACTCAGTCTTTGACCTACTTATGCGTAATCCTTTATTTTCCAGGGCTTCTCTCCAAAGCTCAAGTTTTCTATTCACTCCATCTCTTGTCTCATCAACCAACACAATGTCATCAGCAAAAAGCATACACCAAGGCACCTCAACTTGGATATGCTTCGTCAATTCATCCATGACTAAGGCAAAAAGATAAGGGCTTAAAGTCGAACCTTGATGCAGACCAATGGTGATATCAAAGTAGTCTGTCAAATCATTCTTAGTTTTTACACAAGCTGCTCCTCCATAGTACATATCCTTTATGAGGTTGACATATATAATTGGCACTTGTCTCTTCTCCAAAAATTCTCCACAAGATATCTCTTGGGACAGAATATAGGCCTTCTCCAAATCAATAAAAATCATATGTAAATCCTTTTTCTTGACTTTGTATGTCTCCATCATACGTCTCAAGAGATGTATTGCCTCAATAGTGGACCTGCCTAGCATAAAGCCAAATTGATTTTCAGTTACCATAGAGACTTGCCTCACCCTTCTTTCAATTATTCTTTCCCAAAGTTTCATTGTATGACTCTTCAACTTAATACCTTTATAGTTGAAACTATCTTGTATGTCACCCTTGTTCTTGTATAAAGGTACCACAAAACTTTCCCTCCATTCCTCTAGCATCTTCTTGCCTCTCTACACAGCATTAAATAAATTTCTGAGCCAAGTTATACCTTGTTCTTCTGTCATTCTCCAAACGTCTATAGAAATATCATTAGGCCCAACAATCCTCCCACTTTTTATCATCTTCAAAGACTCCTCTACTTCTTTCTTTTGTATCCTTTGATAACATGCCCGATTCACATACTCTTCTGAGTTGGCTAACTTCCCTAAGATGATATCATTCTTTTGTTTTTCATTAAATAGCTTATGAAAATATCTTTTCCATCTTGTCTTTATATCCTCACTAACATAAGCACCTTTCCTTTTTCATCCTTGATGCATCTTACATGTGTAAGGTCCTTTGCTCTCCGCTCTCTTGCTTTAGCTAACTTGAAAATATCTTTTTCACCTTCTTTAGAATCAAGTTTCTTATAAAAATGCTCCCAAGCTTTTGCTTTTGCTTCACTAACTATTTTCTTTGCTTCTTTCTTTGCTCTTTTGTAGTTTTCCATATTTTCATCGATCTTATCTCGATATAAGGCTTTAAAGCAGGCTCTTTTAATTTTAAGCTTCTCCTGCACTTCCTCACTCCACCACCAAGCCTCCTTTTGTCCTGGAACACCTTGATAAACGCCAGTTTATCATCATTTTTATGCATTAAAACAAACTTAGCTCTTAGAATTTTGCTCCGCAAATGGGTTTTTGGGCTGCATTTAAGCATCAATTAGGTTAGGCATGCATTGCACTTTTTATTATCTTTATAATGTGTTTTTGTGAGTGTTAGGGATATGCAGATTGTCAGAACTCCAAAACCCTAGCACTCAGGAAGGCAACTGGTGAAGAAGAAGCTCAAACTAACTGGAACTCAGCTTGATCCAGCTCACCATAGCTGGATTCCAGCTCACTTGAACTAGGGTTAGCTCATCTTAGCTCCATTCAGCTCATCTCAGCTGAATGGCAGCTCAAGAGGGCTCATCTTAGCTCACTCTAGCTCAGGTCAGCTCAGATCCAGCTCAACTTAGCTGAGTCTAGCTCATCTCAGCTCCCATTAGTCCACAGGGAGCTCTAGCTAGCTCAGCTGAGTTGACTGGAGTTCACCCCAGCTCAGGTCCAGCTACATCCAGCTCTACTCAACTCCGACCAGCTAAAGATGACTTCATTCCATCTTAGGAAGCTCAAGTCCAACTCCCGGGGACTCAGCTTAGCTCAACTCAGTTGAGCTAAGCTACCTTAGCTGCCTCACCCAGCTTGATCCTCCCCGGGAGCATTAGACCCAGCTCACCTCAGCTCCGTTCAGTAGAACCTAGCTTGCTTTAGCTTGGCTTAGTAGCTAGCAAGGAACTAGCAAGCCAAGGCAGCTAAGGTAGCTCCTTGCAGCTCTCTTCAGCAACCACCATCTCTAGTGCAGCTCAAGATGACTACCTCCAGCTCTTCTCCCTGAAAACCCTAGCTCCAAATGCCTCCAACTCTACTCCATACTAGCTAAGCTAGCTAAGCTGCTTAACTTAGCTAGTCCACCTCCATGGCACCAAAACCTACTACCCTACTACCTAAGCTCCAGCAAAAAGACCACCTACTCCTACTTTATTTTGGTGCCAACTATCCCTTCCATCACCACCCTACATCCACCATCAAAACCCATCTCCACCCTCCATTTTTTCCCTCCAAAATTTCCTTCTAGAAGGTATTTTTGGAGGGAAAACCAAGGCACCTCTTCATTTCCCTCCCATTTTTCCCTCCAAAAATACCCAAGCACCCTTTCATTTCCCTCCAAAAAAACACCATAACCACCCCCCTTTCCATCCTATAAATACCCTACCCTACCACCACATAATTCCCATCCTCCATTAGTGTAATTTGCTACTTAAGCCACCTATACCTACGGCCAAGAAGAAGGAGTAGAGAAGGAGATTAAAGGGGCACATCACCAGTCCTTTTGGTGCCTTCTTCTCCCCACTCTCTTCAACTTGGGCCACGCCAAGGAGGAGGACTCTTCCACTTCAAGGAGGACGGCCAGGCAAGGGAGAAGGACCTAGGGTGGACGTCCACCCTTGGAGAGAAGCTTAGGGCACGCCCCCTTAGGTCTTGCCTTGGAGGACATCACCTTGGCGGAGCATTGCAAGGAAGGAGTTGAAGGAGTCTTTTCAAGATTGGGAGCCACCAACCTTGGAGCAAGAAGCCCTCTTCTTCACCATCTATCTAGAGGATTTGTGTTTGCTTTTCTTTATTTTAATTTTTCTAGTAGTAGAAGCATTCCTCTACTAGTTTTTTTTGTAAAACACTTTTCGTCAATCCAAGTTGCCTTCTTTGCAATTTTCTATTTTGCATTTCTACTTGCTTTATTTTTTTTAGCATTGTTCACTCCCTCTCCCTAATTATTCTAGGCCTCCACTTGCCTAGAGTGAGCTTGGGGAGAGGCTCTACTTGCCACTTAGAAGTAGTAGTTAAATTTGAAGTGCAAATCACCTTCCCGCCACCATTTCTCATGTTGTCTTAATCCAAAAACAAAAAAAAAATGATATATTGAAAAATACCAAAAAGAAAGTTGAGATTTGTATTACAAGCAAGAGAATCACTTTTGCAAACATTTGGCCACCTTGGACGACCCTAGATACTCCCCTATCTAGGAATATAAATTTAAGAGTTGATCGATTTTGCGTGTTACAACGACGTATTTAACAAACTGCGTGAAATCGCTATCACACCTCCTTTGCCACCTTCCTAATACAGTTTTCCATATTTAACCACATTTCATCAGCACTACCATCAAGATCCCAAGTCTTTTGTTGCATCATCTTCTCTTTAAATATCACTTGCTCTTTCTTAAAATTTCACCATTTAATTCTCAAATTCTTAGATACTAATTTTCTCTTCTTTACCTTCTTTAAATGAACATCTAACACCAAAAGACGATGTTGAGCAGTTAAACTCTCCCCTGGAATAACCTTGCAATCTTTACAAGATAAACGATCCCTTCTTCTCAAAGCAAAGTAATCGATCTGCATTCTTGTTAAGCCACTTTTATAGGTAATCAAATGATCTTTTCAATTTTTGAAGAAGGTATTTGCTATGAAAAGATCATAAGCCATAGCAAAATCAAGGAACATCTTCCCTTCTTCATTCCTAACACCAAAACCATGATTTTCATGCACTTCTGCATACTCTAAAGCATCTTTTCCCACATGCCCATTTAAATCTCCACCCAAGAAAATCATTTCTCTCTGTGGGATTTCTTGAATTATCATATCAAGCTCTCCCCAAAATTTATTCTTTATTCTTTCCTCCAAACCAACTTGAGGTGCATAAATTAAAATGACATTCAAGATCTCTTCTTCTAAGACTAATTTTATCAAAATAATTCGATCACCCAATCTCGTAACCTCAACCACACTCTCCTTCAAATCCTTATGAATTATAATGCCCACATCATTTCTACCTTTGTCCCATCCTGAATACCATAGTTTGAAACTTGTTCTCTCGATTTCCTTTGCTTTTTCTCCAACCCACTTAGTCTCTAGAAGGTAAAGAATTTGAATCCTTCTCCTTACCATTGTATCCACAATCTCTATGAGCTTGCTAGTCAAAGTACCAATATTCCAACTACCGAATCTTAGCATTCTTTGTGATACACTTCGATGACGAAATGGTGGAACTAGCTTCTTTACTCGCATGCGTTCCTCATGCGAGAACCCTTACTCATTTTGGACTACATCCGAGTGGCGATGTGGTGGAACTAAATTCTTTACTCACATGCGTTCCTCATGCGAGAATCGTTGCTCATTTTGGACTACATCCGGGCTGTGATGTAGTGGAACTAACTTCTTTACTCGTATGAGTTCCTCATGCGAGAACCCTTGCTCATTTATCACTACACTCGGGCAAAAATACTTTTGCTTCCTGGATGATTATTCTGGATATAACCAAGTCCATATCCATCCCGAAGACCAGGAAAAGACAACCTTCACTTGTCCCTATGGAACCTTTGCATTTTGTAGAATGGCATTCGAGCTTTGCAATGCACTTGCTACTTTTCAAAGGTGCATGCTAGCCATCCTTTCTGACATGGTGGGAGATTGTCTTGAGGTGTTCATGGATGATTTCTCCATTTTCGAAGATTCTTTTGAGTCTTGCCTAGCTAACTTGGAATTGATCCTCTAGAGATGCATCAAAATACTATTGGTCCTTAGTTGGGAAAAGAGGCACTTTATGACTCAGGAAGGCATTGTCCTGGGTCATGTGGCTTCTAGTCAGGGTATTGAGGTTGATAAAGCTAAGGTGGATGCTATCTCTAGACTTCCTCCACCCACATCTGTAAAATAGATCCGCTCTTTCCTTGGGCATGTGGAGTTTTATAGAAGATTCATCAAGGATTTCTTGAAGGTTGCTTCTGGCCAAAGACATGCCATTCGAGTTTGATCAGTCATGCCATAAGGCATTTGATTTGTTAAAGATGGCAGTCACCTGTGCCCCGGTGTTGCAACCACCAGTCTGGACAGCCCCATTTGAGATTATGGCTGATGCATCTGATTGTGCCGTCAGGGCTGTCTTGGGCCAGAAGATTGAGAAAAAGCCCTTGTGATTTACTACACTAGCAAGACTCTGGACAAGGCCCAGAGGAACTACACCGTTACTAAAAAAGAATTGCTAGCTGTAGTTTTTGCTTTGGAAAAATTCAAGGCTTATCTTTTAGGATCTCGTGTAATCATTTATACCAACCACTCGGCCTTGAAACATCTCTTGGCAAAAAGGGATGCCAAACCCTAGCTTATTTGCTGGATTTTGCTGCTTCAAGAATTCTATCTTGAAATCAGGGATAAATCTGGGCACAAAATGTAGTGGCAGATCACCTCTCTAGAATCCTAATTGATTCTCCTCATCCGGATGTCCCGATCTCTAATACTCTTTCGGATGAGACTATCCTTACAGTCTTGGGTATTTGAACCCCCTGGTTTGCGGATATCGTCAGTTATTTGCCCATTGGTCAAATCCCCAAGGATTGGACTAAACAACAATGGGATAGACTTGTGTCTGAGGCCAAATAGTATTTTCGGGATGATCTAGAACTGTACTGCATCGACGTAGACTAGATTATTTGTCGATGCATCTCGAAAATTGAGTTTCATAGCATACTTGAGTTCTGCCACACATCTGCGTGTGGTGAACACTTTTCCAAGAAAGAGATGGCAGCAAAAATCTTACAATCTGGATTCTATTGGCCGTCATTATTTAAGGATGCCCAGAAATTCTCAAAGTCATGCACCCGATGCCAGACACTCGGGAACATGGCTAAGAGAGATATGATGCCCCTGAACCCAATACTTTCAGTCAAAATTTTCGACATTTGTGGCATCGAATTTATGGGACCCTTCCCTCCTTCATTTGGACACCAAAATATTCTAGTCGCTATTGATTATGTGTCCAAATGGATTGAAGCAATTCCCACCTAGACCAATGACCACAAGGTGTCATCAATTTTGTGAAGAAAAATATCTTCAGTCGGTTCGGGGTTCCTCGGGAAATTATCAGTGATGGTGGCACACATTTCACTCATGCCCAGTTTCAAAATTTACTGGGGAAATACAGGGTGAATCATCAGATTTCCACACCTTACCACCCTCAGACAAACGGACAGGCTGAGGTCTCCAATTGGGAGATCAAAAACATTTTGCAGAAAATCGTTAGGCCTAATAGGAAGGATTGGACTCGAAAGCTAGATGATGATCTTTGGGATACCGTAAGGCGTACAAAATTCCTATCGGTATGTCTCTATTCCATCTGGTGTTTGGTAAGATGTGTCACTTACCCGTAGAACTTGAACATCAAGCATTTTGGGCCGTCAGGAAATGTAATTTTGGCCCAGAGTTGGTTGGGAAAACTAGGAAACTCCAACCATTTGAGTTGGAGGAGCTTCGAAATGATGCTTATGAAAATGCCAGAATCTATAAGGCAAGGACCAAAGCTCTCCATGACCAGATGATTTCACGTAAGAGCTTTGAGCCGAACCAGAAGGTCTGGCTTTTCGATTCTCGATTGAAGCTTTTCCCCAGCAAACTCAGGTCTAAGTGGGAGGCTCGTTCATTATTGAGTGGATTTTCCCCAATGGGGCTATCAAAATCTCTAACCCAAAGACGGGAAATATTTTCAAGGTCAACGGACAGCATCTCAAACCCTTTGTTGACCATATGCTCCTTGAACCCGTCTCGGACAAGGTTGCTATTACCTTGCCTTAACCATCGAGGGCCGATCATCACCTAGCTTAAGGCACTAAACTCAACATGTGTAAAGACAGTTCCAAGCTGACCAAAATCCCACGGAAACCAAGTGCTATTCTTACACTTCTACTCTCCTGCATGCCTGCATATTAACAATGAGGACATTGTAATAGCTAAGCATGGGCTAGTGGATATATCTTATAATCTTTTTGTCAACTGTAACAGTAATTTCCTATTATTTTAGTAAAAAAAAATTAGAATTAGGAGACGAGAACTTAGGCATTAGGAGTTGCAAACTTTAGGAATTGATACCTTGAGACCTAAATACTTAGACTCTTCAGGTCTTCGGCTTAATTAGCTCGGGTGTCCAATCGAATGTGAACTTTGTCTCGAGTTCTCACCAAGTAATTCTATTTTAATTGGTCAATAAATTGGGGTGATAAGTATACGACTTATTAACTCGCCCTTTGATTTAAGGGGACTTTAAGCCTAAGCATCTACACACTTTTTGTACTGACTCACTTTTCGGTGGTTTCTTTGGAAATTGGGTAGCTAATGAACTATCTAGGGTGATATGGCTGGCAAGTTGTCGGTGGTAACAACTCATCAGCCGGTTGTCCAGAGCTCAGCCACAAGACTATTTTTGTCGTACAGCCTTTAGGTAAATCTTAGATCAGGGAAGCCACCTACTTAAAAAAAAATAGAGAGGAGAAAGAAAAAACCACACTTTACCACACGAGTATGGCTGGGAAGTTGTCATGGGTAACAACCCATTAGTTGGTTGTCCAGAACCCAGCTCACAAAAATGCACAATAATTCCCAAAACACTAAGGGAAGAAGTGGGGAAGTAGAATAAACTGAGGAGATATACACTGGGTTCGCCCTTGTGTTGACCCCAAAAATAAAAGTAGGAGAAAGCTATTGTTCGAAAAGATAAACCTTTAGGCAAGGTCACCTATGGTCATAGAAATCCGAAGTTCATTTTAACGGCCACCTAGTGAGTCTTTCACTCTTTTCACCAGATGCTTAGCACTTAGATTCCTTTTCGAGTCTTAGGTGGGTCAGATAGCTGTAAAAAGTTATCCTGGAACTCTTAAACTCCAAAGGTACAAAAAGAAAAGAAAAGAAGAAAAGCAAAAAAAAAATGTATCTTCCCGTTTCAAATAAGGTGAAGACTTAGGCGGTCTGCATTTTGGCAGACACCCGGGCACTGTCGAGTTTTTGTAACCAGGTCTGAGGTTGAAAGTTCCTAAAATAGCCAACAAATTATGCCTAAGAGATTGAATCCTAATTCTACTCTTATAAATAGCATCTAGGGTAATTTTGCTAGGGACTAGCAAAAAGTATGCATGGGGGTATGATAAACACGCATAAATTCATTGTAAAATACTTGTTTATGATAGTTCCTAGGCCTAGCATTGCATATCATGATAGAAATATTGCATAAACATCCATTGCATTGCATTTAGGATAGTTATATATTATGTACATTAATTCCATCTTTTTACACGGCCAGGAGATAATGTGACATCTTTATGGGCTTCAGATGAAGAATCCAACCGTACAGATGGATTCAGAGTGTCGATCGTAGTCCATCAACGTGAGAATCACCCCGATTAGAGCTCTGTAGCACCCTCTACAAGAAGAAGAAGACGGACGGCTCAGATGGTGCCACGTGGTGCCATCCAGGCCCCCCACCTGAGCCATCGAACAATTAGCAGTGCCCCGCACAAGGGCAAGCACGCTCTACTCTCAGCTGCGTGATCCCGCATCCGATGGTCGTGGGTGCGTAGCCTCAAATCCAAAAGCGTGACACAACATGACCCTCAGCGCAACTATGGTGCGTCTGCTTGCAACACACGAGCATGGGTTCGACTCTCCCATGCCCCATCAATTAGCTGCAAAAGAGAAGCACCTAAAATTTGATCACCCGATTGTGCATGAGCGATCGAGATGAGGCTACGTGGATGCACAGCTGAGTGCGGATGTAGCATGCGGCCGTCGACACTCCTCGAGAACGTGCCATCTCACGCACGCAATCAGGGGCGCTCGTTTAAGATGATCAAATGCGCTCTCAGCCATCGAATCTTCTTGAAGGCACGATATGCTCGTGTTTAGATCCTCGAGGGCGTGAACTGAGGGAGCATCCCAGCCACACGATGACGGATCTAACGGTGGAGATCTCTTCAAGTGGACAGCTGCAGGTGTGAGCGGTGGGTGCGGGAGTTGCAGCGATAGAAGAGCGGGCCTTTAGTGACACTTGCAGCTGTCACTAAGCTCTCCTCCCATGAAGTGGCACGAATCTTTTGGCGACAGCTTGAGCGGCCTTTAGTGATGCTTGTAGCTGTCACTGAATGTCTGTTCTACGAGATGCTTCTCCTCCTATCACTATATCAACACCCCTACACCCCCCATTCGTCTTCATCTCTACCTACTCTATTCCCACCTACTCCTAAGCTCTAGCAAGCCTACCAATGCTTTGTTAGAGCTTACTCTCAAGCTCCCAGGGCTCCTATTAGTGTAATGATCCTACTTCCCACCAAAAATTCATCCTTTATCCCACCACCTTCATAGGTTGCCTTGGAGCTGTCCTATCACTCCATTCTGGTAGCAGATCATCTCCACCTCCTCACCTCAATTCCGGACCCACGTTGAAGCCTTCCTCTACCTGACATCCTCCTACATCTCACCTCCATCATCTCGCTCCTCACCTCCTTTGTCCAAGCTTCCACCAGGCATCGTTGTCTCATCGAACAACCAATTCAGGAGATTCCTTCTCATCTCCCTCTCTTTTTATGCTTTTGTAGATTATTGTAATAGACAATTGTGCAATACAGATCATATTTGTTTCTATCTCCATTGTGATCCATATTGTTTTCTTGCTTTATAAAAACAAACAAAAAAAAAAAAAAAAACCCCAAAACACCAAAAACAAACAAAACGAAGCATGGTTTTCAAACAAAGTGAACGTCGCCTCGCTGTGTTCGACCTGGGACTCCCTTGGAGTTTCAGTAAAATTTTACTTGATAAATGAATTTTGCGACTACAGTGATGGGTTACTCTTAACCCCGATTTCAAACACGCGAAACACATTGCATCAGTTGATCTGGAGTTGGTGGCCAATTGCTTGGACAAGGTCTCAATCATCGAGAAAAAGGTGGATGAATTGACATGACATTTGCAGTGAGCCACCGCTGTACCACAAAACATGTTTGTGCAACTGCCTTAGGTAGGCAGGCTGTGCATAACATTATTTTCCACTCTCACCTGGGGGAATCCATATCCATCCCCATCTGATTCCTGTTTCAGAGGACACTTTGGACCCACCTACTCTAGTTGAGGGAACTCTGAACCCTCGTACTCTGACTTTTCTGGTGTTCCTCTGACCTGCGAGGCTCTCCACATCATCCAAAATGACCCATTCTCTAATACCTACAACCTTGGATGGCGTAATCATCCGAATTTCGCTTGGTCGGGAAATAATCAGAACACAAGATCTCAATTCTAACCTCGACCATAGGCCCCGTGCCCATATCAGCCCACTCAGCTTAGGCCCAACTCAAATTACCAATTCGGGCCACCAAGGGAAGATCACATGACTCTGATTCTACAAACCTTGGCTAACATCCAAAAGACTAATGCAGCTATGCAGAAATAGCACAAAGACGAGATCACAAAGGTTCGAAATAAGCTCGCACAGATGGCTAGGTCTCGCCAGCCTGGTGTACTTCCGTCTCAACCTCTGCTAAATCCGAATAATGTGCTAAACTAGAGGCGTGTTATGAACCCAAATCAGGGCCAAGCTCATTATGTTTATCAGGCCCCTTTTGCTCCATCACCCGACTGGATGGAGGCTGCGACATCGTATTCGAGATATTAGTAGCAATCACCTATTTTGCTGACTCTGAGCCAAAACTAGGCGGGTCTTAATTCTGTTACCACCCGTGGTGGCAAATCAACCCAAGATCCACCTTATACTAGCCACCTGACTCCTAGTAGTTAAGATCCTAACCCTAGGATAGTTATCTAGGACACTCCTATCCTAGATCCTGAGCCTAAATCAATTCTAGAGGAACCTATAGAGGTTCCATTTCCTGAAGCCTTAACCAAGGGAAAGAGGAAACCCAAACCCATGGCACTTGAGGAAGACCTGGTCAAGCTCTTTGAGCAAGTCCAGATAAACATCCCCTTGATGGATGCGATTTGTCACGTACCGACTTACGCAAGATTTCTGAAGGATTTATGTACACCGAAGCATAAATTGCGAAACAAAGAGGGGAATCCAATCATTTTATCTGAGTAAGTCAGCTTAATCATTTTAAGCAAACCCCCACAAAAAGCAAAAGATCTTGGCACCCCTTTGATCTCCTGTAGGATCGGTGATTTAGAATTCGATCGAGCATTATCGGATTTAGGAGCCTCCATAAACCTAATCCCTACATCCCTACTGGACCACTTCGAGGAAATTAAGCTCAATCTGACTGAGGTGACCTTGTAGTTAGCAGATAGATCAATCAAGTCACCTAGAGGAATTCTTAAGGATGTTCTAGTATGGATCCGAGATTTCTATTTCATGGTGGACTTCATTGTATTAGATATGGATACTCTTGAAAATCTTAGGAACACACCAATCATCTTAGGGAGACCATTCTTAGCCATAGATAGGGCAAACATCAACTGTGAAGAGGGTCAGATCGAGTTGAAATTCGGTAATAAGACATTACAGATTGCTATCTTTAAGGCCCAAAAAGGAATAAATTGTGCGGCAATCGAAGAAGTATGCGACATCAGTTCTGTGGTTGAGGACCCAATTACAGAAGAAAACATGATTATCCCCGATCCTCAACCTCAAGAAGATCTTGACCGACAGATAGGGGAGCCCAGAACTAATCTTGATTCACCCAACTCCCACTTTATCTTCTGAGGCCCATCTCGAACCCCCACCTGCTATTGCTTTTTTGGTTATGGAACTGAAGCCCCTCCTAAATTATCTGAAGCACATCTTCTTGGGTTCCAATCAAACGTTTCCTGTGGTCATTAACTCCTGACTTACACCTAATCAGGAAACGAAGCTGATTTCTCTTCTCCAACAGCATTGAAGAGCCATCGGATGGACTCTCAATGATCTAACTAGTATAAGCCCCTCGTATTGTACGCACCATATCTACAATGAAGAGGGCTCACGACCATCTCGAGAGATGCAAAGAAGACTCAATCTGAATCTGCAGGAGGTCATGAAGAAGGAGATCATCAAGTGGTTAGATGCTAGTATCATCTACCCGATCTCTGATAGCCGCTGGGTGAGCCCGATCCAAGTTGTGCTTGAAAAGGTACAGCTCACTGTGATTATGACTAAATTCAAAGAGACCATCTCAACCCGCATTTTGAATTCATTGAGAGTGTGCATAGACTATCAAAAATTGAATGCCTCCACGAAGAAAGATCACCTTCGGCTCCCGTTCATTGACCAGATTCTAGAGAAACTGGCGAGACATCGATTTTTCTATTTCTTGGATGGATACTCCAGATATAATCAGGTGACAATTCATTCCGAGGATTAGGAAAGACCACCTTTACCTGCCCCTATGGTACATACGCATTCCACAGGATGCCTTTTGGGCTATGCAACGCAGTTCCACCTTTCATTGATGCATGCTAGCCATATTCTCAGATATGGTAGGTAATTACCTTGAGGTCTTCATGGACGAATTTTCAGTATTCAGTGAATCTTTCGATGAATGCCTCCTGTATTTGGTCTAGATACTTAAGAGATGCATCAAAGTGAACCTGGCTCTCTCCTGGGAAAAGAGCCATTTCATGGTTCCTGAGGGCATCGTACTTGGACACCTCGTCTTTGAGAGAGGTATCCAAGTCGACTGGGCTAAGGTGAATCTGATTTCCAAATTACTTGTGCCTAACTCGGTCAAAGATATCAGATCATTTCTAAGGCATGTTGGATTTTATCATCAATTCATACCTGATTTCTCTATGATCGCGTGCCCCATAATAAATCTCCTTTCAAAGGACACGTCATTTAAATTATCAAGTGAGTGCATTCACGCATTTGAGTGATTCTGTGTGACCAAGTCACCCAAGCACCAATCTTGCAATCGCCTGACTGGTCTCAACCCTTCGAGATCATGTGCGATGTGTTTGACTATGCACTATGCAGTAGGAGCAGTGCTGGGTCAGAAAATTGATGGGAAACTACTGGTCATATATTACACCAGTAAGACATTGGACAAGGCTCAACGTAATTACACCATTACAGAGAAAGGGCTGCTGGCTGTAGTATTTGGCCAGGAGAAATTCAGGTCATACCTCCTGGGTTCCCACGTCATCATTTACTCGGATCACACTGTAGGAAGGCACTTACTCATGAAGAAGGACACGAAACCTAGATTAATCCATTGGATCTTGCTGTTACAAGAATTAGATCTTGAAATTAGCAACAAAGCAGGAAAGCATAATGTGGTAGCTGACCATTTATCCCATCTTCCTTCTTCAATCATTGACCCTTTCAGACCTATCATGGAGCTTTTTCTAGATAAGCACCTCCAAATAGTCGATACGGAACTTCCTTGGTATGCTAATATGGTGAACTTTTTGGCATCACATTAGTTTCCGTCTGATTGGCCAAGGGCCAAGAAAGACAAATTACTTTCAAATGCCAAATGCTTTATTTGGGAAGATCCGTACCTATTCGGCATTGGTGCTGATCAAATCATCAGAAGATGTGTTTTGGAATCAGAGATCAATGGCATTTTGTCCTTTTGCCATGGCCAGGCTTGCAGTGGTCACTTCTCTAGACATAAAACCGCAGCAAAAGTCCTCCAGTGCAGTTTCTATTGGCCCAAAATTTTCAAAGATGCACATGATTATTGTAAGGCATGCACTCATTGCCAGACCTTAGGCAACATGAGCCATCATGACATGATGCTTTTACAGCTGATTGTCGTATGTGAAATCTTTGACATTTGGGGGATTGATTTCATGGGTCACTTCTCAAAATCTGATGGTTTTAAGTACATTCTCCTAGTTGTGGACTAAGTGTCTGATCACTAAATTGAGTGATTTGTAATTAGGGTTTTTAAATCATTGTAACACACCAATTCACAATCGCTTTTACAATTTATAAAACCTAGATAGTGAGGTATCTAGGGTCGTCCAAGGAGGCAGGTTTGCAAAATTCAATACTCTCGCTTGAAAACTTGCAATCAAGTTTCTTTTTGTGAATTTTAAATATAAGATTTTTTTTAATTTTGAAATAACAAGAAACTACGAAATTGAGAGCAGGAAAGAGACCACCTAACTTGTTGAAATTAAAACCTAAGTGACAAGCAATTCTACTCTGTAAGCTCGCCCTAGGTACTTGAAGACCTAGAGTAATTAGAGAGAGTGTGAGTGAACTATGGTAAAAAGCAATAATTAAAATGAAAATAAGAATTTTAGAAGAGGCAACCTTATATATGGAGAAAAGTGTTTAGAAAAATCCTAGTAGAGGAATGCTT
This sequence comes from Thalassia testudinum, assembly GCA_037157565.1. Classification (NCBI taxonomy): domain Eukaryota; kingdom Viridiplantae; phylum Streptophyta; class Magnoliopsida; order Alismatales; family Hydrocharitaceae; genus Thalassia; species Thalassia testudinum. Next base: position 145,784,086 of record JAZHRO010000036.1, read on the forward strand.
CTACCACTAGAATTCAGAATACAAAAAATTTAAAAAGAAACACTAATCCTCCTTTGATGATGGTGAAAAGAAGAAGATCCTTGCTCCAACTATGGCTGCTCCAGTAAGTAAAAAGGGTTTCTCCTTCCTCTCCTTCCTTGAAATGCTCCTCCAAGATGGTGAGGTCCTTCTCCTGGCAAACCCTAGATAGGGCCTGCCCTTGCTCCTCCAAGGGTGGAAAGAATCCACCCACAAGAACTCCTCCTAGGGTGGCATGCACCACCCTAAAGAACCTCCTCCCAAGGTCCTCCTTGCCTGGCTAGTCCCTTTGGCTGGCATGGTCACAAGAGAGAAGAGAAGAGGGGAAGGCACCAAGGGGATAGAGTGTCCCCTTAATCTTCTTCTCCTTCTTCTCTTCGTCGACTATGAAGGTGGATTAATGGTGGAATTACTGAAGCCAAAGGTGACTTTAGTTGCGGTAGGATGGGGGGTATATATAGGACTTATGAAGGGAGAGGTTGGCATGGACACATGTAGGGTTAGGATGGGTTTATGAGGGTGGTTAGATGATCCTAGGGCTACGTTTATTTGGCACCAAGCAAATGGTTATGAGGATGGCAATTGGTGGCAATTCAAGGTGGTGGTGCTACCTTGTTTTGGTGCTAAGTGTGGTTGATTCTAGAATGGGTTGAGGTGTATGGTGGTGATGGATTTGTAGTGTGGATGGAGGGTGTAGATAGGGGTTAGGATTGGCATAGAAAATAGGTTTTAGAAGGGGGCGTTCTTGGCGTGGAGTTTATGGGTGGTGGAGATGAATTGTGGAGGTGGTTATGTGATCTAATGGTGGGTGTTGTTTGGTCCCTAAAGGAGGGATCTTTGGATGGTGGATGTGGGGTGAAAGGGCACCAAAGTTGGTACCAAGGGAGGGGTCTTCTAGAAGGGGTTGTTAGTGCCACTTTATGGAGGGTGGAGATGGTTTAGGTGATTAGGTGTAGGGCTAGGATGAAGGGAGAATTGGCACCAAAAGGAGGAAGATGGTTGAGGTCATTGTGGTGCCAACTCTATGGTGTCTTTTGGTGGAAGTTATGGGGTGAAGGGTTGTGATGGTGATGGCGCCAAGTTGGAGTAGGTGTAGGTGTAGGTGGTTAGCTTATTTGGTGGACTAGTTAGTTGGTGAGGTGGAGTTAGGTTGTAGGTGGTGGATGGCCAAGGAGAACTCAGGTGTAGCTAAGCTAAGCTAGTTAAGCTAGCTTAGCTAGTAGATGACTAGAGGAGGAGGTAGGATGGAGCTAGGGTTTAGGGAAGAGGAGCTGAGGAAAAATTATCTGGAGTTGGAATGAAGCTGCATTGGAGCTGGAATGCTGAAGAGGCCTTCATGAAGAGTCAACTACTCAGCTTAGGTAGCTAGTTCTTATGCTAGCAGCTAAGCTTGGGTAGTTGAGCTAAATTGAGCTGGTTTCAACCTAACTGAGGCTAGGTTGGGTTGGAATTGCCTCTAATGGGAACACCCGAGCTAGCTTAGCTACTAGTTGACAAGTAGTAGCTAAGCTGGAGGGAGTTTACCTACCATGAGCTGAGTGGAGCTGGGGAGAGCTGGACTTGAGCTGAGGTGGACTATTGTCAACTTGGTTGAGCTAGCTAGAGCTCCCAGTGAACTGATTAGAGCTAAGATGAGCTAGACTCAACTATGTTGAGCTGGATCTGGGCTGACTTGAGCTAGGTGGAGCTAAGATGAGATGCCCTAAGCTGCCATTCAGCTAGGATGAGCTGAATGGAGCTAAATGGAGCTAACTCTAACCCAAGTGAGCTGATATCTAGCTATAATGAACTGGTATGCAACTATGATGTGCTGGATTTGGCTGAGTCCCAATTAGATTAAGCCTCCTCTTCACCAGTTGCCTTCTTGAGTGCTAGGGTTTTAGGGATCTGACTATCAATACATCCCCAACACTCAAATAAATGTGTCAAAAATATAACAAATCATGCAATGCATGCCTAACCTACTTGATGCCTATATGCAACCCCAAAACCCATTTGCGGAGTTAAAATCCTAATAGCTAGGTTTGTTTTAAGGCATAAGAATGATGATAAACTAGCGTTTATCACACCCTCACACTTAACTTTTGCTAGCCTCTTAGCAAAACAAATTTTCATAAAATGGAATTTTTGGGAAAACTAATTTTTTTCAACTTTTTTAAGGAGAAGGAGATCATGAGACCTTGGTTGGTTAAAACATGGTAGGCACAGGATTTGTTATAGGTAAACATCAGGATTCATTTTTGGATCCAAAAAATTAGATGAATCGGGATCAATATATCCTCCAAAAATTCACAAATTAAGCCCTTGTTAATTCAAATGACCCAAAATTTTTGTAGTTAGGATTTCTCCGGCTCTTGAATTTGATTCGCAACTTGCAATATCCTTTAAAACCCTGGGTCAGTGTTTTTGAAAAGCCAACATTTATAAGGTCGTGTTTTTGGTTTAAAACTTTTCTTTTTTGTCTCCCCCATGCTTATTCTTAGCTCAGTCATATAACAGATGTGTCAGGATCATTATTTCCATTACCAATCCTCGAGGGGGCTCTGGCGCCAGTACTTTGAGATAGTACTATCCATGATACCACCCATGAGCTCATAACCCCAAAACACAATGCAGTGTAAAGAGGTGCTCCAAGCAAACTCAAACTCGAGATAGTACTCCTCAGTGCTTGTCTCTTAGGATATTTAAATATCCTCCTAGGGACATGTAAGTACCTTGTGTTGGTTCAGGTGCTACGGGTGGGATTATTCTGAAATGTCAATTGCCAGGGCCTGAATTTAGCTATAGAACGCCATGGGTGCCACTATCCCGAAGTGTCAAAAGCTAGCATTCTGAGGTTGCCATGGGTAGTGTTATCTTGAAACATCGAAAGCAAGGGACCCTTTGAGGATTGATGGTGGGGACAAATCCAATACTGACCATGCTTGGGGCCAATTTGAGGCTGGATTTAGGGAAAAATAAAAAAGAAAAGAGAAAAAACTCTCCAAATGAAAAATCTTTCTCTATATCTCTCTCTTACAAAATTGCATTGGCAAATTGAGCCTGGACATGATATGTCTTCGCATGGGTGCTTTAATCGTTGGGGTCAGCGAACCTCTGGGTAATTTTTGTGGGCCTTAGAAACCTTCGCGGCAAACTTAGGCTGAAGCTGGTCAGGCTTGGATCTTACCTAGTACTTGAGTACCTCTAGGCTTATTGTTGGTATTTTGATCTGATCTCTAGAGATGTGGCTTAGTAGGGTATCTTGCTGGCTACATATGACTTAGAGACTTGATTTGATCCATAGGATTTTGTTAAGGGAGTAACAAAAGCTAGGCATGTGGGTATGATGGGAACACCATCATAGGCCCTAACTGGCCACTTGTAGTCAAATTTTATGGATCAATGCTCCTACATAATCATTTGAGGGTCATAATTCCATAATATTCTGATTTGAGAAGAAAATAGGAAATCAGGGTTAATTCTGCAATTTTAACAGTCCATCTCAAACACAGATCAACCACAGGGTCACTAAGGGGTTAAATGAAGGTTAAATAAGCTTAAAAGTCCAATAGTGGGTTAGCATTGTTAGAAACAAGGTTTCGCGCATTTCAAGAACCACAAGAGACAAAAATCCTAATTTTAAACCTACTTAAATTAAAGAGGTTCTGGTCAGAATAAAATCTATGTAAACCTCCTAACTTCATAGAAAAATATTCTAAGAGGTTTGGTACCCTTGGTTTGTCCATCTGAACCAATTTTGACCTTGAACAGAGTCTCGGACGGAATTTTACATTAATTTGGGTTTTTTTGCAAATTGCCTAGTCAACCTTGGTTAAAACTAAAATCTGACTTCACCATTAGATTCCTTGGATCTAAGTTAGGTTTGTACCAAAATTTGGGCCCAATCAGAGTCCATCTTGACTTAGTTTGCAATTTGGTCTATTAAATTTGTTTCTTTCAACCAAGCACCCAATTTTTAAATTATTTGCATTTACCCCCTAACTATTCATCATTTTCTTCAAAATGATCCCTATCTCCATTGCTGGTGTGAACCCAAAGCAGCCGACCTTCAATCAGAGATTCCGCTCTGATGACTCAACTGAATGCCTCCAAATTTGAAGGGGATGATCTTGAGGACCTTCCTAATCATTTGCATAGCCTTTCAAACCTTAAATCTAGCCCGTGAGATCAGGTGAACTCAAGATATTTTGGGGATCTTCTTCCCTGAAATCTCAAGCCTCCCAAGCTTCTTCCCAAGCTTGGAGCTCTGCCTGAGGTGTTTAAAAAGACCCCTTTTGCAAGGCCGTGCTCTTTAGCAAGTTTTGAGGTGAAAATATCCTCTTCTCCCTCTTGCTCCAGCCTACTCCAGCTTGCTCTAGCAACCCTTCTTCTCTGGCTTCCAATCAATGGGGCTGTTGGGCACTAGAACACCTCACTGAACTCCATCACCTTTACGCACCTTCTTTGACTTCGCCACGCACACACACACACCTCTTCGCCATACGCAACACCACCAACATGTTCGCCACACTCAGGCGATCCTCCTGAGCATTTCTGACTAGATGGAGAGGCTGTATTCATCTTTTCAGGTCTACGTTGAAGCTCCATCACTGCCACCTCCATCTCTTGCTTTGTCTGCAGCTATCCAGTCAAGTTCATACTTAATGCTACCTCTAGGTGTTGCAGACTAGTTCCAAGATTACCTTCAGGCTCTTAACTGTAGTTGCAGGTGTCCTCTTCGACCTCAATCAGAGAGATCATTTGTTGCTGCTACATGAAGAGGAGGTAGTGGGATGGTCCTACATTGTGGATTTTGAAGGAGGTAATAACACATAAGTGGATTTTGTCATAAAGGTTGTTTGCCTCAGTACACGGGGTGAGGTCCACCGCACGTGCGCTCACTCCTCGCCCATGATCACACCCGTGGGTTTGGACCTCTAATCATTTACCCGATTACCTGATACTATTCACCCAGGTTTTAGTTGAGAGGCTGGGAAGTGAATCAAAGAGAGAGTGGGGAGAGTTTTGCTCTTGGGATTCGTGCCCTCTCCCTCTCTCAACACTTAGCCTCTGAAGGCTTTGTGTGAGGCCCTTGTGCCTCTGTCTACTATGCCTTAGCTCCTCTACTTTGTTGGTTCTGCTGATACTCGGTTAAGGCATCTGAGGCCTTACACTGTAGTCTGAGGCTTGAGCTTGTTCTGATATTGCTAGGGTGTACTGTTCATTTATTTGAGATAATTGTGAGCTTAAACATTAGGGTTAATTTGGTGATTCAAATCACCATTTTAACCCCATCTTTTTGCACTCTCATTTCTAATTTATTGCTACATTATTCTAATAAATACCTTGAGCATCATTTTGAATATATTTACATATCTTCTCTCATTATTGGGATTAGTGATTGAAATTGCATTTTGCTCCCTGTGAATGACCTCGGACTCCAAATTGACATCGAGCTTTATAAATTTAAGTGTTTCATGCGATTTTCATCCTATACTATAACGCATATTTCTAAACATTGACTATTTTGCGTAAACATTAACTTGCACCCAACTCCCCATCCCTCTAGGTCAGGAAATAGTGCACAATATTAATGACCTGACCTTGGTTCCACCCATGAGCCAATTTAACTTGGACCCATCTCTTTTTGGGTGCCAAGGAGGGACCTTGATGCCCTCAAGCTCTGAGTTAGGCACCCCTATGCCCAATTATTCTGAGGATGCTAATGCAATTTAGGGATACACTAGAAATGACCAATATTCAAACACCTACAACCCTGCATGGCGTAACCATTCTAACTTTGCTTGGTCAAGTCAGAAACCCACCCAGGGTCCTAACTTGACTAAGCCAAGTACTTATGGGCAACGAAGTAGGTACACACAACTACGCAAATACCAGCCACAACCTACTCAGGAAACCCATCCTTCTAATCCGAGTTTAGTCCTCAAAGAAATCAGGGAAATGAATTTGAGACATAAAAAAGAAGTGAATCAATTGAGGATCAATTTGATGGGATGATTAGACCAATTAGTAGATGCTAGACAACATGGGATCCTACCATCCCAATGATTGCACAACAATCATAACCCTAATTCGCCTGAATTAAGGTAGAACCTAGCTTAACATGGGTAGTTCGCATGCATACACATCGTACTTCGCATCTTAGATGAGTTATATGTTTTATACATAATAATGTGCTATTTGAGAGGTCTTATTAATTGTAGGTAATCCAGAGCTACGGATGAGTGATCCAACCTTATGGATCTATTCGGAATAATGACGGGAGTCCAACACATCCAAGAGCGCATCAATCAGACTCCCGTAGCACCCTTGGGAGTCCGCAGAAGTAGGAGCCAAGGGGAAATTAAAGAATATCCGGACCTTAAATGAAAAATCCAATTGAGCAGATGGATCCGGATCGACGTTCGCACTCCAATGGTGTAGAAATCAACTTAATTGGAGGCCTACGTCATTAGATACAAGAAGAAGAAGATGGATGGCCACGATGGCACCATGTGGTGCCATCGCAGCTGCCCCCTCAACACACCCCAATTGGGAAGGAGAACCACGAGCCATTGGATCATCATCCAACGGCTGCGATCGTAGCCACGTGCCCGCCGTCAACCGCATCATCAGACGAGATGAGATCTCGACTGTTGGATTCTCATCCAACGGCAAAGAGCATGCACCAACAAAACCTCAACGAAACCAACTCGTGGTAGTAGCACGTTGGTTAGCGCTCTCTCCATGAGATGGGTAGCGCAGGATCGAAGCGTGCCCATTGTGGATTTAGGAGAAGCGGCGAGCGCAGAAGGAATTCACTCGTCGGATCTCCATCGAGCGGCTCAGCAACGAACGCGTGGTGGAGAGCAGGAGCTTTGGATGCAGATACATGCGATGACGCGTGCAGAAATGCTCAAGAGCACATTTTAGGATTTTCAAGGTGCGATCGAGCGTGCATTTAAGTCGTTCGATCTTACAACCTCATGGCTGAGGCTAGGGCGCTCAAAAGAGGTGAGCGGTGAAGGAGAAGAAATGAAGGCTTACGCAGGGGCGATCTGCGGTAGTGCGATGGAGGATCGATGCTCCACAGGCTGCCACGTGGCAACATCAGAATGAACCAAGGATAAAAGAAGGATTTAGAAGACTTAATCAGGGCCATTGATCTCCCGATCAACGAATCTAATTAATCTGAAGCCTTTGCATGGATTTAAGGGGCCATATACCTTAAATGCCCTTAACTAAAGCGATAAAAAGAGGCTTAAGAGCCCCCTTTGAAAGGCACTTCTCTTAATTCTCTTCTTCTTCCTCCTTCAACCTTTCTTTCTTCTTCTTCCTGTCATCTCTGCATCTGTCTCTGCACCTCCGTCTGAAGCATCTGTTGGGCCACCTTGATAGATTTTTGCTACTCTTCTCAACCTCTCTGGAAGGCCACCATGAACTACCCGTGGTGCCCTCGTTCTGTTAGATTAGTAGTAGTTTACTTTCATGTTTTCATTCTATTACATATATATTAGATTCATTCTCCTTGTAATGTGAATGCTATTGATTGTTTCTATTCTTTAGTAATCATCTTGAGAACAAGTGTATGAAATCAAAAGTGCTTCTGCCTCCCTGTGATCGACCGGGACTCACCAAGTTTCGTTAATTTATTTGCTCGAAATGTATTTAGTGCTATACTACAACGTGTTAATTTTCTACATGATTGATGTGTATACATCTAAATAGCCAAAATTGTCTATTAATGCATGTTCTTAGTGTCATATTAGCATCATACATTGTAAATAATACATAACATGCATAATCATGCATTTAGGTCAAGTTGTCTAAGTTGTATAGTAATTGTCTCCTTTTATGCCAGGGATAGGGCGATTTTTAATCAGGGCCTCGGATCGAAGATTCAACCATACGGATCTAATCAGGGAGACGATTGGAGTTCAATAACTCCAAGATCTCCCTGATCGAAAATCCATAGCACCAGATAGAGACCGAGGAAGCCTAAAGATCAAGGGCCAAGATGGTGCCAATCCGCACTTCAGACAACAAATTCGACTGCACGGATGGGTTCGAATAGATGATCGCAGCCGAACGACGTGAAAATCGATCCAATCTGACATCCGTGGCACCATCTACAACACACAGAAGATGGACGGCCAAGATGGTGCCACATGGTGCCATCTCAGTCGCTTAATCGGCCCTATGGACCCGCAACTGCACTTCTGAAGGCAAAGGCATGGGCGATCTAGGCCGTTGGATCATCATCTAACAGCTACAATTATGCGCGCCTAATTCCTAAATGCGACAAGGTCGAGGCTTCAACCCAGCAGTCATGCCCCTGTGGGCAATGCAGGGGTCGCGCGTTCGAGCCTTGCCGAGCACCTCAATCCAGTTGGGGAGTGGGGTGCATCGATTCTGACCGTTAGATGGCGATCGTGCGGTAGATGAAGCGGAGGCGTGGCATGAGGACATGCACTGGATCACGTACACGCGCGATGATGTGCATTTGCATGCCTCATTGCACGCACGGGCACGTAGTAGGGGCGTTTGAACGGGCACTCTGAGGACGACTTTAAGCCGTTCGATCTTGAGATCGGACGGTTGATATCACCCAAACGTGGGCATACGTTTCAGGTGCGGAAGAGGAGCAGGCGCGTGTGCAGCACGCACACGACGTCCACGATCGGCCTTTAGCGACATTTATGTCTATCGTTAAAGGCCCCTCTTTAGTGTTTTTGAAGTTAAAATGTCCAAAATGCCCCCAATCCTTGCAACTATAAAAGGAGACCCCTACCCTACAAATTTCTCATCCCTTCCTTCTACTCTCTTCCTCTCCAAAGCTTAAGAGAAGCTTGTTCCACACCCGTGATGCTCCTCAAGAGCTAAATCCAAGTTTTCGCCCTCGTTTCGGAAGTGGATCCCACAACGACGATGATGTGCTGCCTTGTTCCTGTTCTTTTGACTTCATCCTCCTTCTTCCCACCTCGTCCTCAGTCTTCCAGGCATTGCCTCTATCCGGCTCATCCTCCAAGCATTCGTCGAGGAGGATAACATCGCTCTCCTTTCTTTTATCACATTCTAGAGTAGAATTTCCCACTTTCTAGTGTAATCATTTCCCACTTCTTTAGTTGTAAAAACATTATTCAAATACCAAATGATTGTTCTCTCTCTCTCCCTTATTATCTATAGCGATTCCATTGTGATCATTTTGCCTTTTAACAAAAAAAGAATGCAAAAAATATAATTGTAGATTTTGAGACTGACGTAGCCTCCCTGTGTTCAACTCGGAACTTCCTTACGGATTTTCGGTATAAATTTTATCAGTTGAACGGATTTCCTCATGACTCAAACTACAATGATAAGTTTTTGAATCCAACTCCGAACGCGTAGTTTTCCGCTCTCAACATTTTGGTTCTGTTGCCCCGGAGGCAATGATTTTCGATTTTCTTTCTGTATTTCACATGCTTTACTATTTTCTAACTTGCTTTATCTCTTGTCTATTGTTTTGCAGGTACTTTGACAGGGAATCTTCAAGTGGTAGATTGGAGTAAAGTGCAGTTGAAGACAACTGTAAGTGCTCCCCATTCTTCCCCCTTAATAGATTCCATTTCACCACATTAATTTAAACTCCAATTAACCTAGGTGTTTGCATAAATACTAGGGTTAGCTTGGTTGCTTAGATTTCCATTCACATTCATCTCACCCGCATATAAAAAATCAAAAGGATATTTCTTGTGGGATAAATCAAACATACACACAACATACATAAACATTCAAGGCACATAACCTAATTGATTCTTATCTACTCAATCGGATTCTAATCTATGGAATCGGTACACAAAAATCAACATATAAAAGAGTAGAAATCAATCTAGGTTAATCATTTTGTGTGCCTAACTAAGTGGTGTAATCTTGGCCAATTGTTTGAGTTGTTTGGGCTGCACCACTTAAGTTAAAATCAACTCACCAAGTAGCTCCCTTAGGGCTTTCAATTTAGGTCAATACCAGGCACTCCACTTTATTTTTGATTTCAAAAGGAAAGTGATATTCACCCGTGCTTGAAAACCTGGTGTTTGTCATGCTGAATCGGGTTTTAAGAATATCGCGTTGTAATATAGCCTAAAAAGCGTTCAAAATAAATACAAATTTATTATTCAAATTTTGAAGTCTGAGGTCGAACACAGGGAGAAAATTGGTGTTTATAAATTAAGATCACAATTTAGAATTTGAAAGAATATGCAATAATATTAATGTCATAGTGCAAAAATATAGGACTAAATGTAGAGCACAAAATATTCAAGAATTCAATGCATATGAATAAAAATTAGAATGTTTATGCTATTTCTTCTTTCTCTGGTTCTCTTCTTCTGGTTTTGCCTTGGCGAGCTCTTCTTTTCTCTATCTTCTACTTCCTTCCTCTTCTTCTGATTTTGGCTTCTCTCTTCTACAACTTTCCTGCCTTAGCCTTTCTTTTAGCTTCCTCTACCTGCTTCTTCTTCTTTGGCTTTCTTCTTTCTCTTTGTGTCTGCCGGCTACCTTTGGCTTCAGTCTTCTTCTTCTTTCTTTCTCTTCTTCTTTATCTTCCTTCTTCTCTGTTCCCTGGCTTCTCCTTCCTTTCTTCAGCTTCCCTGCCTTAGCCTTTCTTTTAGCTTCCTCTGCCTGCTTCATCTTTAGTTTCTCTTCTCCTACTCTTCAGCTTCTTCCTTCTTCTGCAGCCCTTAGCCTTCTCCTTCTTCTTCCTTAGCTTCTTTTCTCCTCCGCTTCAGCCTGCAGAGCAAAACCTACCCCCTACCCGTGTGCACTCTCCTCTCCTTTTTCTCTTAGGTTCCACTCTCCCAGAGTGATGCATTTCTTGGGTAACCGGGTCGGGTACGTGCCTGGGACCAGGCTCGCCGGCTTGCAGTGTTGGGCGAGGTGTGCAAGTCGGGTCGGGTCAAGACCAGGTCTGCGGAGTGTGGTCGCGGACGAGGTCGGTCGGGTTAGGTGAGAGGGACCTCACCCTATGAGTTGGAGGCGATAAGCCTCTAGCAGGAATTCAATTTATGCGGGCATTATGCTTCTTCCAGTTCCAAGGTGGGACTATCTTCCCACCTTCTTCACGCACGCCCACAGCAGAGGTGCTCTCTTCGATTGCAGCAGCTGCGACTGACCTTGACTTCAATTGATAGTCAGGAGTTGTGTGCGAGGGTGCTCTGTGCAATCTGGGTCACAAGCCTGGCGCTGCCGAAGCCTGGAGCGACTGCAAGCTTGCTTCAAGCTTTACTCCAATGGCGGATGAACGTCTGTATCAGAAAGCACCAAGATAGCCTCACGGCCACGTCAGAATGTTTAGGAAGCTTCGTCGAGGCACAGCGAGTGTGCTGCGGTGGTCGGCATGGCGTGGGAGCGCCTATGTGAGCGTGCCTAGGGCACACTATGTGTGTATGTGTAGGTGTGTTCGGTGGTGTGTTTGGGTGAGTGTTTGGGTGATATGAGTGAGGGGTTGTGATCAGGGAGTCGAGGCGATGCTTATGGACTTGTCGGAGAGGAGGGGGGTGGTCTTTGGTGGTGGAGCGATCTCGCCAGAGGTGGTGGTCGGAGGTGAAGGTGATGATGGTGGTGGAGTGAGGCAGTAGTCGATTGAGGGAAATGAAGAGGGGGAAAGAATGTAGAGGGTGAAGGGGACTTACGTAGGAGGTGAAGAGACGAAAGGGAGATAGAGATGGCATCTGGTGCGTATTGCCGATGCCGAAGACGAAGATGCTAAGAGAGGACGGTCGACGAGGATGAAGGGGAGGCAGGGGCATCAGCGGGTGATGCGCAACGTGGACGAACATGAGGAAGAAGAACCTGCCATCGGTATTGTGGTCAGGCGACGAGGGAGATCAGGGAGGGTCGTCGGAGCTTGATGAGCAGATTGGTCGGAAGAGGAGAGATGAATTAGAGGGGATTTCTGGTCGAGTTTAAGCTAAGAGGAGTCGGGGCGAACTGGGCTTCTTTAAATAGAGCCCTGGAGGTCAATTTTGTTCTTGGAAGCCAAGCTTCCAAGCAAGGTAGGGTCACCACTGTTGGCAACTCGAAAGAGACCAAAATCTCTCATGTGTTCGCATGAGAGATTGGGAAAGAATCTTGGATCATGGATGGATTCAGATTGGAGGGATTTTCTTAGAGAATCTCCCTTCCACTTTTGAAGGGGATTCTCTGAGAAATCAGGGAGAAATCACCAATTTAGAAGGGACCTAATTGCAAAGAACGATGAAGCTAGGGGGATTTTGTAAAGGTTTTTGAAAGATAGGGGTACAAATGTAATCAGGTTGGACATATTTGCAAAGTGGGTCAAGATGAGTTCCCCTTAGGTCCAAATTTTGGTACAAACCTAATTTGGACCTAAGGAATCCAATGATGAAGTTGGATTTTGGGTTTGATCACATTTGACTGGGCAATTTACGTAAAAACCTAATTTACGGCAAATGTCTGTCTGAGACCCCATTCTAGGTCAAAATGGGTTCCAATGGCCAAATTGAAAGTTATAAACCCTAGAGAATATTTTTCTATGATTTTTAGAGGGTTTAGGTAAATTTTATCTTGACCAAAACCTTGGTTAATCAAGCGGATCTGTTTTAGGGTTTCAAGAAGTTATTTAATTTACAGGGTTCACACAAACCCTTTTCTGTCTGATCAAACCCACTTTTTATCTTGTTAAGACCTTTTGACCTATGTTTAGCCCCTAAGAAAACCCGTTGTTGTACTGCAATGGTAAAATTACAGTTTTACCCCTTGTTTCTTACTTTTCTCTTAAAAAGGTTATTCAGTGAATTAGGACCTCCAGTTGGTTATGTAGGAGCTTTTATTCTCTTCATTGGGTCAAAATGAGCTAGTTAAGGCTTATGATGGTGTTCCCATCAGCTAGTTTGCCTCAAACCTGATTGAATTAAACCTAATTCTAAACTCTAAAAGCTACTTAAGTAAGATTTGAACCTTAAAATCTAGTCATCACAAATAATCTTGGTTGAAAACCCTGGTTGTGCACACACTCACACATACTCAATTGATCATTAAGGGAACAACCTATTTTAAGGGCCCACCACATTCCATAAGCACTGCAATCCCAGGCCTAAATAAAATCAAGTAGACGTTGGCCTTAAGGACTGATTCACTCTTCGAGGTCCAGTCTGAGATTGTTTACTATTAACTTGCTTGTACTGAACAATCTGATGTCTAGCTAGGGGAGTAGCATCAAACGACCGCGGCTGAAGGGTACACTAGGAACTGGAGGTGCAAGTTGAAGGAAGAACCTTCTCCCTAGTCCCTCCTTCTAGCAGGTTGGATTGGGCAGACGCAAGTAGAGTAAATCATTTATAATCTTACGATAGATTTTGAGAGTCTATAGATCCTTAAGCTACCCCACTTAAGGACAGGCTTGTTTTGTTGTGCTATAGGGTTCTTAACCCCAGTCCTTCCGACCTTTTCCTAGTTTATGTTGGGAAGGAGGTCATTGAATCCCTGATTGGAAGGACCACTAGAGTATTCTAGGAGGCGTAGATCGAATGTTGGCCAAATTGATCCCATGGCCGATCAACAGCCTCCTCTGCCTTAGGATCCGCAGGAGGTAATTCAAAGGCAGGTGGAATAAATGCAGAGAATGCAAGAATGGTTCCAGAGAATGCAGGGCGCTCAGCCATTGAAGGATTTTTATGATCCTTCAAATTACGGGGAATGTCCCGACGATCAGATTCCTGCCGGAGATGTAGAAATCAAGCCCCAGGTGTTAAGCCTGATTAAACATTTCCATGGGCTTGGCTCTGAAGACCCATTTCAGCAATTGGAGGACATGACCACTTTGGCCCAGACCACCAAGGCATGAAATGTGAATGAGGAGCAGATGATCGTGAAGCTCTTCCCCCACTCTCTTAGGGATAAAGCTGCTCATTGGTACAAGACTATAGGAAGGCCAATTGCAACTTGGGATGATTTGAAATCGACCTTCCTGAAGAAATTCTTCCTTGTCGGACGTACCAATGCTTTGAGATGGGCAATTACTACCTTCACCCAGTGGCCGGGGGAGCAGTTTCATGTTGCCTGGGAGTAATTCCAGGACTTATTGTGGAGGTGTCCACCCATGAGGTGCCAAAATGGCAACTCGTGCAGATCTTCTACCACGGGTTGACTGAGCAACTTAGAAATCACATGGACGCTTCTTGTGGAGGCAATTTCCTCAACAAAGATGCAGATAGTGTGCACGATTTGTTTGAGGAGATGAGCGAGAATTCGATCAATCATGCCTCCAAGGATACTTTTAACTGGTCCCAGCAGCCCAGATCGAATGTTAATGAAGTCCACGACTCTCATTCATTCGATATGGAATTGATTTGTAATAAACTTGATAAGGTGGACTTGGTTACTAAGAGAATGGAGTGGATGGCTGGAAACTCAAAGAATAATTCTCGATCCACTCAGTCCCAGAATTCAGGATTCCATTCATCGTGAGCTCCTTCTGGATGGGAGTTCGTGAATCAACTTGATGTGGCTCAACCTGTGAGTCAGCATTATTTGAAACCCCAAGGGTTCCAAACTGGGGCCTTTGATCCCAGTTTCTCTGATCCCTCCCTTTTTCTCTCTTCATTCTCGCCCTATGAGGATATCTATGCTATATAGGAGAATGTTAGGTCCAACCCTTACTCTAATGCTTACAATCCGAGTTGAACGAACCACCCTAACTTTTCCTGGAAAAACCCGAGGCAGCAAACCCAATTCCAACCCAGCAATTATGCTCTCCATAGACCAATGGGTTAGGGTCTTGTTTACACTCAGCTACCCTCGAATCAGGTCAATCAGCCATCTTGGAATGCCCGTCAACTCGTAGTGCAAGCTGATTTGAACCGGCAAATGCTAGAGATGCAAGGATCTATGCTCCAGCTCATGCAGTAAATGAAAACTTCACTGGATAACTTTCAAACCAGGTTCATAGCTAATTCTTGTCAAACCAGATCTCTACCATCGCAACCTGTACCCAACCCTCGTAATTTTCAGAATCCAAGCAATCAAGCCCATGGGTATGGGAATCATAGGGACCCACACGCACATGCTCAAGTGGTTGAGCAGGGTCCTTCCTCTTCTTCTTCTTCCTCAAATCAAAGGTTTTTGGCTAATGAAGCTCCTCCAATCTTTCCTAACCTTCCCCAAGATCCAAACCAGTATGCATCTGCTAATTCTATTACCTTGAGGAGTGGTAAACAAACTCAGGATCCACAACCACACTGTTTTGATTTACCGAATCGAAGAGCCTGAGGAGAGAAAGGAGAACTCTGGAGAAGAAATCAAGGCTCAAGAACTTGGTTCCAATGATCCGACTCATGTTCCTTTTCCTGAGGCCTTGATTAGATCAAGGAAAAAGAAGTCTATTGATAGTAATGAGGAGCTTTTATATATTTTCAAGAATGTCGAAATCAATATTCTGCTCCTTGACGCTATCAAACATATACCAGCTTATGCAAAATTTTTAAAGGATTTATGTACATAGAAGCATAAGTCGAGAGAATCTATTCCGAGGAAAGTGGTACTCTCCGAGCAGGCTAGTTCTATTATCCTGCACCACCTCCTTCAGAAAAAGAGAGATCCAGGTGCTCCTTTGATTTCTTGTGTCATCGGAGATTACACCTTTGATAGAGCACTATTGGATCTGGGTGAATCCATTAACCTAATTCCGACTTCTCTTTACGAGAAGTTCGGGTTAGGTGAACTTCGGCCGACTTCAGTAACACTACAGTTAGCCTACCATTCGATCATAAATCCGTGAGGCATTATTGAAGATTTTATTTTCAAGGTTAAGGATTTCTATTTTCCTTTAGATTTCCTTGTCCTTGATATGGATGTACCTGAGAATTTAAGGAACGCGCCCATCATTTCGGGCCATCCATTCCTGGCTATCGCCAAGGACAACATTAACTGTGAGGGCGATAGCATGGAAATCGTCTTTAGGGATCAAAGAATGAAATTGGATATTTTAAGGCGATTAGCAAATTCGAGGATTGTGGATTTATTGAGGAACCTGAGGACGTAATGTCAACATTAAAACTTGTATGACGGTTTCTGTATTTAAAAGTTGCTCCTCTGGTGGTGATTTGGACCCACAACCATTTATGGCAAACCCACCACCTTCTGAAGTGGTTATTGATTTTGTTCACTCTCAGCCCTTCCTCTTGATGAGTCTTCATCAGCATCTTCCCTACCTTCAATCATCAACTCACCCCAGCTTGAACTGAAACCATTGCCTGAGAATCTGAAATATCAATTTTTAGGACCACATAAGATGCTCCTTGTGATTATTAGTGCTAAATTAACAAAGGAGCAGGAGATTAAACTGATTAAGGTCCTAAAGGAACACAAGGAGGCAATTGGTTGGACCATGCATGACCTTAGGGGGATCGAAACATCTTATTGCAATCACAGAATATTTTGGAAGATGGAACCTGCCCTTCTCGCCAAATGCAGAGGTGATTAAACCTGAATATGCGAGAAGTGGTCAAGAAGGAGATTAACAAGTGGCTCGATGCAGGAATTATTTATCCAATCTCTAATAGTCCTTGGGTAAGTCCTGTGCAAATTGTTCCCGAGAAAGTCGGGATTACCGTTGTGACTAACGAGAAAGGAGAATCTATCACAACTCATTCAGCTTCCTCTTGGAGGGTCTGTATCGATTACAAGAAGCTAAATACAGCCATGAAAAAAGATCATTTCCCTTTGCCCTTTATCGATCAAATCCTTGAAAGACTAGACGGGCAGAAGTACTTCTGTTTCCTTGACGGTTACTCAGGATACAATTAAGTCCCTATCCATCCCGAGGATCAGGAGAAAATGACTTTCACCTGTCCCTACAGAACCTTTGCTTTCCATAGGATGGCATTCGGCATATCCAATGCACTTACGACTTTTCAAAGGTGTATGCTGGCCATATTCTCTGACATGGTGGGAGAGTTTATGGAAGTCTTCATGGACGATTTCTCTGTTTTTGGAGAATCATTTTATTCTTATTTGGCTAATCTTGAAATGATTCTTAAAAGATGCATCAAAACAAGACTGGTCCTTAGCTGGGAAAAGAGTCATTTCATGACACAAGAAGGCATCATCTTGGGTCATGTAATCTCTGAATAGGGTATCAAAGTTGACAAAGCTAAGGTTGATGCTATTTCTAAACTTCCTCCTCCCACATCTGTTAAACAAATTCGATCATTTCTTGGTCATGTGGGATTCTATAGGAGGTTCATCAAAGACTTTTCTAAGGTTTCTCATCCTTTGAGCAACCTTCTCGCCAAAGATACGCCATTTGATTTCAACAAACCATGCCATAAGGCATTTGATTTTCTTAAAATGGCAGTCACTTGTGCTCCGGTGTTGCAACCACTGTTTTGGACAGCCCCATTAGAGATTATGACCAACACTTCTAATTACGCGATCGGGGCTATTTTGGGTCAGAAGATTGAGAGGAAGCCCTCTGTCATCTACTGCGTTAGTAAAAACCTGGATGAGGCCCAGAGGAACTACACTGTTACTAAGAAGGAATTACTAGTTGTAGTATTTGCTTTGGAGAAATTTAGGGCTTATCTCTTAGGGTCTCACATCATCATTTATACCGACCACTCGGCCTTGAGACATCTCTTGGCCAAAAAGGATGCCAAACCCCGGCTTATTCGATGGATTCTTCTGCTTCAAGAATTTGATCTTAAAATCAAGGATAAATCCGGGGTACAGAATGTGGTGGCAGATCATCTGTCGAGACTTCTGAGTGATTCTTCTCGTCTGGACATTTCGATTATTGATACTTTTCTGGACAAGACTATCCTTATAGTTTTAGGTGTCCAATCCTTGTGGTTTGCTGACATCATTAATTATTTAGCCATTGGTCAAATCCCCCAGGATTGGATCAAGCAACAACGGGATAGACTCAAATATGAGGGCAAATATTACTTCTGGGAGGACCCTGAACTGTACCGTATCGGCAAATATTATTCATCGATGCATTCCAGAGAATGAATTCAAGAGTATACTCGAGTTTTGCCATGCATCTGCATGAGGTGGACACTTCTTCGAGAAAAAGACGGCTGCAAAAATTTTGCAATTTGGCTTCTTTTGGCTGTCTTTATTCAAGGATGCTCAGGATTTCTCGAGGTCGTGTTCCCGATGCCAGGCACTTGGGAGCATAACTAAGAGAGATATGATGCCTCTAAACCCGATTCTTCTCGTCGAAATCTTTGACGTTTGGGGCATCAATT
The DNA here is from genome assembly GCA_037157565.1 of Thalassia testudinum. NCBI lineage: Eukaryota > Viridiplantae > Streptophyta > Magnoliopsida > Alismatales > Hydrocharitaceae > Thalassia > Thalassia testudinum. The sequence goes on from JAZHRO010000036.1 coordinate 145,802,331, forward strand.
TCATGGGACCATTCCTCCCTTTATTTGGACACCAGTACATTCTCATCGTTGTTGATTACGTGTCCAAGTGGATCGAGGCTATTCCCACCCGAACCAATGACCACAAGGTGGTCATTGATTTTGTCAAGAAGAACATCTTCAGTTGGTTTGGGATTCCGAGGGCCATCATCAGCGATGGTGGCACTCATTTCATTAATGCCCAGTTCCGTAATTTGTTGGCAAAATACGGGGTTAATCACAGAATCTCCACACCTTACCATCCCCAGATGAATGGACAGGCCGAGATCTCCAATCGGGAGATCAAGAATATTCTGCAGGAAACGGTTAGGCTTGATCGCAAAGACTGGACTCAAAAGCTTGAGGGTGCTTTTTGGGCCTACCGTATAGCATATAAAATGCCCATCGGCATATCTCTATTTTGTTTGGTGTATGGAAAGGCGTGCCATTTACCCATAGAAATTGAACATAGGGCATTCTGGGCAATCAAGCAATATAATATAGATCTGAGTTTAGCCAAGAAGACCAGCAAACTCCAACTATTTGAGTTGGAGGAGCTTAGAAATGACGCGTATGAGAATGCCAAGATTTATAAGGCTAGGACCAAAGCTCTTCATGACCAACTGATTTCCTGCAAGAGTTTTGAGCCGAACCAAAAAGTCTGGCTCTTTGATTCTTGACTTAAGCTCTTTCCCGGCAAATTTAGGTCAAAATGGAACGGCCCATTCATTATTGATCAGATATTTCTAAACGAAGCTATTTAGATCTCTGACCCGAAAATGGGTAATTCATTCAAAATCAATGGTCAACGCTGAAGACTGCTATTGACTAAATTACTCCAGAATCCATCTCAGACACTGTTGCTCTAGCTATGTTGTAACCTCTTTGGCTGGACTACGCCTAGCTGACGACATTAAACTTAGCAGTTGTACAGTCTGACTCAGAGCTGACCCAAGCTTCATATTTAGGTGATATCTTCTGGATTCTACCCTTCCTTTCATGTCTTTTATTCTCAGTGCGGACATTGCATCGCTAGGCATGGGGGGGTGGATTCATTTCTGAATCATTTTGTCAGCTCTGTGGAATTCTTGTAAATTCTACTTATTTTCTTATATCTACATAAAAAAAAATTGAATTAGGAAGGAGTACTTGGATATTAGGACCTTTTAATCTTAGGAAATATTACAATAGGATCTGAACACTAAGACCCTTCAGGTCTTTAGGCTTAATCTGCCTCGGTATCCACTAAAATGTGGATTTGTTTATCGAGCCCTCGCCATCCTGAATTCTATTTTAATTTTATTAAATAAGTTTGGGTGATAAGTACACGACTTATCAACCCGCCCTCTGATTTGAGGGAACTTTAAGTCTAGGCATCTACACACTATTCGTCACTGACTCATTGTTCGGCGGTTTTAATGGAAATTGGGTAGCTAATGAACCTTCTAGGGTGGTATGGTTGGCAAGTTATCATGGGTAACAACCCATAAGTAGGTTGTCCAGAGCCTAGCCACTGGACCATTATTTTCCTGTTGCCTTTAGGTAAATCTTAGAGTAGGGAAGCCACCAACTTAAAAAGCAAAAGAAAGTTCAAAAAGAAAAGAAAAAGAAAAAGAAAAAGAAGAAAGGAAAGAAAAAGAAACAAGAGAAATAGGCCACACTTCGCCGCATGAGTATGGCTGGCAAGTTGTTAATGGTAACAACTCATCGACCGGTTGTCCAGATCCCAGCTCAAGAAATGCACACAAAAATTCCTAAAACACTTAGGAAGAAGCGAAGAAGTAGAATAAGCCGGGGAGATGTACACTGGATTCACCCTTGTGTTGACCCCATAAAAAATTAAAGTAGGGAGAACGCTACCGGTCGTATAGATACACCTTTAGGCAGAACTCTTTTTAAGGTCACCTAGGGGCATAGAAACTCGAAGTTCGTTCTGATTGCCGATCAATGAGTCTATCACATTCACCAAAAAGATGCTTAGAACTTAGGGTTCTCATCAAATCTTGGGTGGGTTGAGTGGCCGTAGAAAGCCGCTCTGAACCCTAAACTCAAAAATCCAAAAAAATTAGAAAGGAAGAAAAAGGAGAAAAAGAGATCTTTCTTTGAATAAGGCGAGTGCTTGAGGCGGTCTGCATTTTGGCAGATACCCGGGCGCTATTGTGTCTTTGAAAGTTCAAGTCCTAAGTAAAAATTTCTGAATGTTGAAAATGACTTGTGCCCGAGTAATCCAACCCTAATTCTTTTATAAATAGCATATAGTTTTTGCTAGGGACTAGAAAAAGATAGGCATGGGGGAGTGATGTGCATACATCTAAATAGCCAAAAATGTCTATTAATGCATGTTCTTAGTGTCATATTAGCATCATACATTGTAAATATTACATAACATGCATAATTATGCATTTAGGTCAAGTTGTATAAATTGTATAGTAATTCTCGCCTTTTATGGTCAAGGAGGGGCAATTTTTAATCAGGGCCTCGGATCGAAGATCCAGCCATACGGATCTGATCAGGGCAACGATTGGAGTTCAACGACTCCAAGATCACCCTGATCGGACATCCGTAGCACTAGATAGAGATCGAGGAAGCTTAAAGATCAAGGGCCAAGATGGTGCCAATCTGCACTTCAGCTGACAAATCCGACCGCACGGATGGGCTCGAATCGATGATCACAGCCCAACGATGCAAAAATCGATCCAATTAGACATCCGTGGCACCATCTACAACACACAGAATATGGACGGTCAAGATGGCATCACGTGGTGCCATCTCAGCCACCCAATCTGCCCTATGAACCCACAGCTGCACTTCTAAAGGCAAAGGCACGGGCGATCTAGGCCGTTGGATCATGATGCAGTGGTCATGATCGCATGAGCCTAATTCCTAAAAGCGATAAAGTCTAGGCTTCAGTGTAGTGGTCGCACCCCTGTGGGAGACGCAGGGGTTGCACGTTCGATCCTTGCCGAGTGCCTCAATTCAGTTGGGGAGTAGGGCACGTCGATTCTGACCGTCAGATGGCAATCGAGTGGTAGATGAAGCGGAGACGTGGCACAAGGACAAGTACTGTATCGCGTACATGCGCGATGACGCGTGTCTACATGGCTCATCACACGCATGGGTGTGCGGCAGGGGCATTTGAATGGGCATTGTGAGGATGACTTTAAGTGGTTCGATCTTGAGATTGGACAACTGATATCGCCCAAACATGGGCGTACATTTTAGGTGTGGAAGAGGAGTAGGCGCACGCTCACACGTCGTCCACGATCAGCCTTTTGCGACGTTTATGTCTGTCGTTAAAGGCCCCTTTTTATTGTTTTTGAAGTTAAAATGTCCAAAATTGCCCCAATCCTTGCAACTATAAAAGGAGACCCCTACCCTACGAATTTCTCATCCCTTCTCTTCTCTTCCTCTCCAAAGCTTAAGAGAAGCTTGTCCCACACCCGGGATGCCCCTCAAGAGCTAAATCCAAGTTTTTGCCCTCGTTCTGGAAGTGGATCCCGCGACGACGACAATGTGCTACCTCATTCCCATTCTTCCGACTTCGTTCTCCTTCTTCCCACCTCGTCCTCCGTCTTCCAGGCATCACCTCTGTCTGGCTCGTCCTTCGTCTTCCAAGCATCGCCTCTGTCTGGCTCGTCCTCCAAGCATTCGTCCAGGAGGATAACATCTCTCTCCTTTCTTTTATCGCTTTCTAGAGTAAAATTTCCTGCTTTCTAGTGTAATCATTTCCCACTTTCTTAGTTGTAAAAACATTATTCAAATACCAAGTGATTGTTCTCTCTCTTTCTCTCTTATTGTCTATAGCAATTAGATTGTGATTATTTCACCTTTTAAACGAAAAAAGAATACAAAAATTATAATTACGAATTTTGAGATCGTCATAGCCTCCTTGTGTTCAACCCAGAACTTCTTTACTAATTTTCGGTATAAATTTTATCTATTGAATGGATTTCTTCACGACTTGAACTACAACGACGGGTTTTTGAATCCAACTCTGAACGTGTAGTTTTCTGCTCTCAACAGTGATCTACGCTGCAAACAAATTGGCACCGTTGCTGGGGAGGCAAGGCGACTTTTGATTTTATCTCTGATACAGTATTTTTGTGTGAAACAGTAGTGACACGAAGTGGCGAACGAGGAAAAGTGGGTGCTGCAAAAATCAGGTGCACCATTCCTATTAGAAATTCGACCAAAAAGTAAGTGTCATCTTTAATATTCAGTAGCCATGTTTCTAATGCTCCAAAAATCTTGAAATTTAGACTAGAAATAGACGTTCAAATTATCTTTCCAATGCCACCTTTCCCAAAAATAAGTTCCTTCTGTGGAATTTTTAAGAATTTGTGGAGTATATACTGGTCAGATTGATTGAAAATAGAACTTTTATGAAATTTACATATCAATTCTGACTAACATACAAATCAGATTTACTAAAAATTTGTGAGGTGTGGAGGATAATCAAATTAGCTTTCAATATTATATTTTTACAAAATTTTTGGAGCATATTTGATATAGTTTCCAATAGAAATCCAACATGCTATCTAAATCCCAGATTTTACCCCTGGTTAGCAAAAATTCATAACTAATTGTTGGAAATAAGAAACAATTTTGCAAAAATACTCTCTGAAAAGCTTATTGGAAAAGTAATCTTCTTGCCAAGTTTCAAATTGTTTGGATTCCATCTTACCTTAGAGTATACTTTTGAATTGTGGTCTTCAATTTAAGAAAGAACTTAGAAGTGCATGAGCCACTAGGACCACATTAATTAACTTGAGCTCCGACAAGCCCAAAAGTTAGTTGATGAGGCAAGTCACCTTGTGGACTGCCCACATCTACTAAATTAGAGAAATAGGTTATGAATTCACGAAAATACATCAAATAACCTGCATTTGGCTTGAAACTACTGGGTGTTCCAACCTTTCTTACAAAACCTGGTGACTAAACCTGCGGGGTAGTGTCAAACGACTGCGGCTATGGGGTAATGGAACCGGAGGCGAAAGCTGAAGGAAGAACTTTCCTCGTAGTCCCCTCGTAACCAGATTGGCCGGGTTAGCCTGAGAGGCAGGAAGTCCTTACAGTTGGTCTCTCGCCGAATTTTCAATAACACAAACTTAAACAAAAAATTAGGTCATCTGATCTAAAGGACCACTCGGATTAACAAGGCCTTAGCCTTGTTCTGCTTGACTACACCAACCCTTTGAGCTGGTGTATGCAAGGAAGAAGGTCATTAAGACCTAAACTTGTGGGACCTTGGGAACCAAACCCAGGGTAGCAAAGGTGATTTTCGCCTAACCTCTCTTCTCAACCTTCTTCCATTTGATTAGCTGAGATGGCTAATCCCAGTCCTCGAGTTCGTTAGGACCCTGAGAATCAGGACCCAATGGCTCATCTGGAATCCAGGGTCGAGGAAATGAAACAGAAATATGAGTAGAGCATTGACCAAATTCTCACGACACTCAACGGGATGCAGCATCCACCACGCGGAGAACAACTGTGGGATTTCTATGATCCGACAGCAACAATCATAGCGCCTCAAGTCCGGATAACCACAGGGGGAGACACATTGGAGTTAAAGCCAAATATCATAAGTCTAATTGAGACTCATTTCCATGGAAACTTGAATGAGGATCCCTTCCAGTACCTCGAAGACCTAAGTCAGATTGCAAAGTCAGTTCGACCCAGGAATATAGATATTGGAATTGTTCCCATGAACCTTTTTCCTTTTTCTCTCAAGGATAAAGTTGCTTATTGGTTCAAGACCATCGGGAGGCCAATTGGAACCTGGGAGGAATTACGTTGTGAATTCCTCCAAAAGTTCTTCCCGATCGGTCGAACAAATGCCATGAGGCGCGCAATCACGACCTTTGCTTAAGGCCCTGGAGAGAAGCTACATGACGCCTGGGATAGATTTCACGATCTTCTCAGGATGTGCCCACACCATGGTGTACCCAAATGGCACCTCGTGCAAGTATTTTACCCTGGGCTGGACGACACACATCGGTACCTGCCTGATGGATCTAGCGGTGGGAATTTTCTCGCGAAGGACGAGAATAGGGCATTTGAACTGTTTGAGTCCATAGTAGAGAACTCGATGAACGCCACCTCAATGAACCAGTTCCAGTGACCTGGACAGCAACGAGTTAATGTCCATGAAGCTCATGCCGAGTCTACCCAAGCCGACATGGACATTGTCACCAAAATGCTGGATCAGGAGGATTACATGACTATCCTGTCCTATCCAACACTGATATCTTAAGATAGGATTACATGACCACTACAGGAGGATTCTTCATTAGTCAGGATCAGCAAATTTCCGCTATTGTTTCCTCTCCTCCTTTGCATAACCCTCCTCCCCACCCTCCCCACCGTCCGCTACTAGAGTTACAGCCCTTACCTGATTTGCTCAATTATGTGTTTCTAGGAGAAAGTGAGACATATCCAGTGATTATCAATGCTCACTTGACTACAGATCAGGAACACCGGTTGATCTTCGTTCTGCAAGCACATAGGCCTACTATCGGGTGGGGCATTGCTGATCTCCATGGAATTTGCCCCTCATATTGCACTCACCATATCTACACTGAGGAAGGGGTGAGATCATCGAGACAACCTCAGAGATGCCTAAATCCAAATATGTTGGAGGTTGTCAAGAAGGAGAACATTAAATGGCTGGATGCAGGCATTATCTATCTAATTTCCAACAGCCAGTGGGTGAGTCCCATTCAGATAGTGCCCAAAAAGGCGAGACTCACCGTATTAAAAAATGAATTGGGCAAATCCATCCCAACCCGCACCACGACTTCTTGGCGAGTCTGCATTGACTACAGGAAGCTAAACTCAGCTACCAAAAAGGATCATTTTCCTTTGCCCTTTATTGATTAGATTCTAGAATGGCTAGCTGTTGATAGCGGAAAACTATGCGATCGAAGTTGGATTTAAAAAACCCCTCATTGTAGTTCGATTTACAAAGAAATCTGTCAACAGATAAATTTATACCGAAACTCTAAGAATTCTAGGTCAAACACAGGGAGGCGGACGTTTGATTCAAAATTGTGTTTATATATTTTTTTTGGTATTTTTGTTTGAAAGAGAGTTATTACAATGGACTTGATATAAACAATAAGAGAGAGAGATAGAGAGAGAACAATCACTTGATATAATAATAATGTTTTTATAACTAGAAAGTGGGAAATGATTATAGCTAGAAAGCGAAAAATTCTATTCTAGAAAGTGATAGAAAGAAGGGAGAGAGATGTTATCCTCCTCGATGAATGCTTGGAGGACGAGTCGGACGGAGCAATGCCTGGAAGACGGAGGACGGAGCGGGAAGAAGAAGGACGAAGCAGGAAGAAGCAGGAAAGAGGCAGCATGTCATCGTTGGGGGATCCACTTCCGGAATGGGGGCAAGAAAACTTGGATTTGGCTCAAGAGTAGCATCCCAGGTGTGGGACAAGCTTCTCTTGAGCTTTGTAGAGGGAGAGAGGTGAACAAAGGAATGAGAATTTCATAGGGTAGGGGTCTCCTTTTATAGTTGCAAGGATTGGGGGCAATTTGGTCATTCCGTATTCAAAAACATTAAAATCAGGTCTTTATCCGTCACTAAAGGCTTGATCGTGGCCGTCGTGCGCGCACCACGAGTGCCTCCTCCTCTTCCGCACCTTCACGCCAAGCGCATGTCCAAGAAATCTTAGCCGTCTGATTGCAAGATCGGACAGCTTAGATCTCTCCTTGCCTGTTTCAGCTTCACGTGCCTATGTGTGCAATCGGGCATGAGGTGGGTCGTCCAATCGCGCATGCGCCCGATTGGCCAATCTGGGCCGTCTATAGCTGATCACGCGGTCGAGATAAAACATGTGTGCTCCTTAATCAGGAATCTAACCCGCGCCTCGTGCTCGCTCAAGGGTGCTCGACCGCAATGCTACAACTGGTTCATTGTTGTGCTAACGTTTTAGGTGTGTGCATCCATGGCTGTTGGATCAACATCCAACCACCCATATCCAATCATGCGTGCAATGGAGAGAGAGAAGGCACGCGATGGTTGAGGAGTGGGCGTTGATCTCAGCCGTTGGATCAAGATCCAACGGCTGAGATTGATCGATTCATTGAGGAGAGAAAGGCAGCGGCGGTTCATTGGGCTGATTGGGCGGCTGGGATGGCACCACGTGGCTCCATCTTGGCTGTCCATCTTCTATGACTTCCAGAAGGTGCCATGGATGTTAGATTGGATCGATCTTCACGTCGTTAGGCTACGATTGTTGATCCGAACCCATCCGTATGGTCAGATTTGTCGTCTGAAGTGTGGATTGACACCATCTTGGCCCTTGATCGCTGAGCTTCCTCTGACTATATCTGATGCTACAGATGTTCGATTAGGGAGACCTTGGAGTCGTTGAACTCCAATCGTCGCCCTGATCAAATCCATACAGTTAGATCTTCGGTCCGAGGCCCTGATTAAAAGTCACTCTATCCCAAGCCATAAAAGGAGACAATTACTATACAATTTATACAATTTGACCTAAATGCACGATGATGAGAGCCTCATCATGAGCCATAACTAGCTCATTTTGACCCAATAAAGAAGATAAAAGCTCCTACATAACCTAGAAGAAGGCTTAACTGAAGGAACAAGTGCTCTGAGAAGAAAACATGAAATAAAGGCTAAAACTACAATTTTACCATTGCAGTACATAAACGGGATTTCTCAGAAGCAAAACATAGGTCAAATGGTCAAAATAAGATAAAAAGTGGGTTGAGTTAATCAGAAATGGGTTTATGTGCAATCTAAGAACTAAATAACACTTGGTAACCCAAAAACAGACCCGCTTAAATTAACAAGGTTTCGGTCAGAATAAAAATCAATTAAACCCTCTAAAAATCATAGAAAAACATCCTCTAGGGTTTAGAACACTTAATTTAGCCTTTGGAACCTAGTTTGACCTAGATTAGGGTCCTAAATCTTCAATTAACCTAATTTGGGTTTTTACGCGAAATGTCCAGTCAAATGAGGTCAAAACTAAAATCCAACTTCACCATTGGATTCCTTAGGTCAAAATTAGGTTTGTACCAAAATTTGGACCTAAGGAGAGGTCATCTTGACCTACTTTGCAATTTAGTACACCCAAATCACAAATTGGTCCCTATCTTTTGAATACCTTTGCAGAGAGCCCCCTAGGTTATTCGCCTCCTTTGCAAACCTGTCCTGCCGCCATTGCTAGGGAAGAACCGAGCTCCGGCGAAGTTTCGAGAGAGATTGCTCTCTAATTCCTCAGAGATTCTCTCCCAGAAATGGAAGGGGGATTCTCTGAGGAATTCCCTTCTAAAGCCAATTACAATCGCTGGTGTGAACCCAATCTCTCGTGTGAACGCACGAGAGATTTGGGTATCCACCTTCCTTCCATATCTGGTGAGACGGCAGCGTTGATTGCACGGTCTCGACGCGCTGGTAGGTGCGGCCAGCACCTATAAAAGACACCACAGACCCTGCCGCAGAAGGCAAGCTTGATTTTGACGGAGATCCATTCCAAATTCCTCTCTCTCCCATCTCCGGCCAAACGACCCACAAGCTCCGGCGACATCCTCCCCCCTTCTCGTCTCTCTGCTGCCATACCAGCAGCAGAGTCCTCTCTGCCGCTTCCTCCTGCGTCGCGCTGTACCCCGCGCGCGCGCTTCTGACCTCATCTTCGTCGCCGCTTCCTCCCTCAGGGTTTTTCTTCCCCGACGACAGAAGTTATGAGCCGTCCTCTCCGCCGCCTCCCTTCCTTCCAGACAACCCCATATACGTTCTCCATCCTCTCCTCTGTCTTTTCCCCCAACTATTTTGACAGTACCTAACCGCCTCCATCTTCCTTGCCTCCGACCGCACTCCGACGAGCCGCCCACACCACTCCGCCACTCCATACGGCTCGCCAACCACCTCGTGAGCTTTACCTCACCACCAGGAACCCATTCCACCCCATCACTGCCACTCCAGACCTCCACAAGCACCCCCCGACCAACCTACCACCTCCGGCCACAGGTTGACCTAGGCACGCATGCCTAGGCTGACCGGCAACCTGCAGCATCACCCACAGCCTTCGCCGTGCTACGGCGAAGGTTTCTAGCTATTCTGATTGGGCCAATAGGCCATTCTGTTGGATGTCAGGTGTATGCCCCAGCCGCCATTAACAGCCGAAGCAGCAGGGAGCTTGGAGCAGCAGTAGGCGTCAGGCTTCCCAGGCAGCAGGTGCAGCAGACTCTCGCAAGTGTCGCGAAGCAACCGAGGCCAGCCAGTAGCGCAGAGGAGTCAACAACTTGGGCAATCGAGCGACAAAACTCTGCGGGCGCGCGTGAAGGCGAGACCAGATAGTCCCACATCGTGGGATTGCAACACTCAGGTAGCATATAAGTTTTTTTTGTGTTTTCATCTTAGTGCCTCCGTAAGCACAGGGGTGAGGTCCCTCACTGCCCTCACACACGCCTCGTCCGCGGCTTGACCTCGCGGATCTGGAGGATCCGACCCGACCTAGACCCACGCACTCCTCGCACATCACCACTTGCCGGTGCGCCTGGTCCCGGGTGCGAACCTGACCCGACTACCCGTGTGGCTCTGGGAGAGCGTCCGTGAGTGCATTGCTTGAGAGATAGAGATGCTTGGGTAGAGGGACGGGCGTAGGTTTTTGCTACTGTGTGGTGTGTGCAGGAAGGAAGAACTGACCTAGGCAGCGAACACTTAGCGGCAGCAGAACAGGAAGAGAAGAAAGAAGAGGCTGTGTAGCAGTGAATGGAGAAGTCTTCGCAGAGAAGAAGAAGAAGGAAGACAAGAAGAAGAGAGAGAAGAACAAAGAAGAAGACAAGGGAAGACTGCAAAGAGATCAGAAGAAAAAGAAGAAGAAGAAAGAAGAAAGGCAAGGCAGGAGAAGAAGGAAAGATACAGAAGCAAAGAAAGGAGAAGAGCCACGAAGAAGAAGAGAGAAAGAGAGATCACATTTAAGACGTCTGATACACAAATCAGACGTCCAATTCTACTTTTTTAAAATTCTCTTTTTGAATGAATTATATTTGCATTTAAACAGTTGTATTCTTTGGTTTTACAAAGTACTGAGATTGCTCCTCGTATTTGACCTCGGATACTCTAGTTGTTCGAGTAATAAAATTCTTTATATTTGTTTAAACATTTTGTCGGTTATACTACAACGTGACATCCTTTAAACCCACACAAAACGTTGAGAACATTTTTGGCGCCATTGCCGGGGAGCAACGGGCACTTTTAAAGCTTTTGAGTACAACTTTTCTATCTAATATCTGACTTAACTTCTCTCTTTTGTTGTGTTTAAGCAGGGAAAGCAAAACAAAAAGGAAAGAATAGCAACTGCACAACAGACTCTCCAAGGAACAAGTAATCTCCATAAGCCCTCTCTCTTAACCCTCTCACAATCTAAAAACGGAAAAAAAAAGAGAGAAATCAACTTAGGGCTACATGTTTCATATTTAGTAACTCATCAAGTTGCCTGATTTTCATTTCAACATATTTTTGTCTGTTCATCCAACTAAGGCAACTAGGGCTAAAACTTTCTTGATTGAGCCCTAGGTGTTAATTTCTAAGGCAACTAAATTGGACCCACTAGAGCCAAGTTAGGGATTGCAAAGCTAGGGTTTTTAGAGACACATCTTCTGTAAAACAAAGAAACAAACTTTCCAAAAAGAGGTGTGCCTAAACCGTGTTTGAAACGATTTATACAAGAGGAACCCTAAGCAAATCAGGCTGATAATCCATTTGAACCATAAAAGGAAGGACCTAAAAGCTCTCAAAGGAACAAGAGGTGAAATTGATCCCTTGGGTCAACCAACCTTAATATTAGGTCACTTTTGCACTCAAAATACTTAAAAGTTCAAGTGGAACATTAAGCACCTTGATCTTAAAATAAAAAAAGGTCGACTTAAGAGGTCAAGATCCCCATTCTGGTCTACCTGGAACCGCAGTGACAAGAGAGGTTGGGTGGGGGAAACCCTGTAACCCGTGGGGACGCTCTACCGTGTAGGGGCCTTTGGGGGACTCTCCTTCTCTGGCTGCCTAGGTATTTCTCTGGTGAACGATCTTTTGATCCAGGGGTTCATCTGCCCCGAACCTCTATAGTCACCCAACAATTCTTGGGTGTCTTGATTGGGTCCAGCACCTTCTAATCTCATCACATCTTTCGGTGCATGTTCGGTAGGAGGTCCTTAAGACCACCTTTAAGACCTCCTTTAGAAATTCATTCTCGTCGAGGCCAAGCCTCGACGCCCTTGTTTGTGCAGCAACCCCACCACATAAGTCTTTCATCTGATTCAGACCCTGATTCTCCTTCTTCTCCCATCATGGCACAACCCATTGAAGAGGAGAATAACCTTGAACACCAACTTCAACGCTTGAACGATCTCTTTCAGAACTTTGTAAACCCACCGCAGCGACCTATGATGCGAGATCACTATAATCCCGCTGCGGTGGCAATCGAACCCCGAGTACGAATCCCAATTGGAGGACCCGATTCTGCACTGAAGCCCAATATGATTCATGCCATACCGAAGTTCCATGGGCTTAACTCTGAGGATCCATTCCAACACATTAAACAACTCAAGCATTTGGCCTAGACCTTCGGGTCAGATGTACAAAACAGGGATATCCTACTCATGAAAATGTTTTCGTTCTCCCTCTTGGACAAGGCCGCACACTGGTATCAGACTCAGACCCGCCCAATCAACACATGGGAGGAATTATAGTCCGAATTTTTGAAAAAATTCTTCCCTGTTGGCCGGACGAATGCCTTGCACCACCAGATCACTCATTTCACTCAACAACCGGGAGAACCTCTTCACGAAGCTTGGGATCGATTCCTAGATCTCATGTGAAAGTTCCCCCATCACGGAGTTCCTAAGTGGGAACAAGTCCAGTCTTTTTACCAGGGACTCCGTGAGGATATTCATCTATTCGTCAATGCAACATGTGGAGGAAACATCATGGGCCAACACGAGGACACGGTGTGGGAGATTCTCGAAAACATGTGCGAGAACTCCATAAACAATGACTCCTTGGGCTTATTCGACAGGACGAATGCCCGCGCATTGACGAATCTAAGAGGGACACATGAGACGCAGGACCTGTCCACTCCTGTCGACCTGGAACTGATGGCCAGTCGGTTGGACAAGGTCTCTATCATAGAAAAGAAGGTGGACGAGCTAACTCGACATTTGCAGCAAGCCACCTCTGCACAAACCTCTTTTGCACGACCTCCTCTGGCAAGCGAAACAGTGCAAAACATCTATCACCAACCTGCCAAGGGGATGGAGCCATATCCACCCCCGTCTACCTCTCGGACCGGAGTGACCTCCGATCCCCTCTACTCGAGTTGGGGGAACTCTGAACCCTCATATTCTGACTTTCTTGAGGTTCCTCAGAACTGCGAGGACCTCAACGCCATCCAGAATGACCCATACTCCAATACCTACAACCCTGGATGGAGAAATCATCCTAACTTTCAGTGGGCAGGAAATTCTCAAAAACCATCATATCAACCCCGTCCACAAGCTCCTCGTCCATATCAGCCGCCTCAGCCTCGGCGCAATCCCACCTAGTAATCCAGGCAAAATCAGGATCAACTGACTCTTATCCTTCAAACACTGGCTGACATTCAAAAGATGAATGCGGCAATGCAAAAACAGCACAAGGACGAGATTACAGAGGTTCGCAACCAACTGGCCCAGATGGCAAATTCCCGCCAACTTGGCACCCTTCCTTCGCAACCTCTGCCCAACCCAAATAACGTACCGACCCAGAGGCGCGTTATGAATCCGAATCCAGGCCACACACATTTGATTTATCAGGCCCCTGCTACTCCATCACCAGACGGGATGGAGGCTTCAACATCTTATGCAGGATTTCAGCAGTAGCCACCCCTCCTACTTAACCCAAACCAAAATCAGGCCGGATTAAACTCTGTAACAACACGTAGTGGTAAAACAACACAAGACCCACATTATCCGAACCACTCCAAGCCTGATAATCGCCAAGACCCTAGGGTAGTCATCCAAGATACTACTGTCCCAGATCAAGAACCTGGACCTATCCTAGAGGAACCAGCTAGGATCCCATTTCCTGAGGCCTTGACCAAAGGAAAAAGGACAACCAAACCTGTGGCTCCTGAGGAGGATCTGGTCAAGCTCTTTGAACAGGTCCAGATAAACATCCCATTGTTGGATGCAATCCGCCACATACCGGCTTACGCAAGGTTCTTGAAAGACATATGTACACCTAAACGTAAGCCGCGAACCAAGGATGGGAACCCAATCGTACTGTCAGAGCAAGCCAGCTCTGTCATCTTGAACAAACTCCCACCCAAGGCTAAAGACCCAGGAACTCCCTTGATTTCTTGTAAAATTGGTGAAACCCAACTTGATAGAGCCCTACTAGACCTAGGTGCCTCCATAAATTTAATACCTACATCCCTCCTTGACCACCTTGAAGAATCTGAACTTAAACCCACTGAGGTGACATTGCAGTTAGCCGATCGATCCATCAAGTCACCCAAAGGAATACTCGAGGATGTCATTGTTAGGGTACGAGATTTTTATTTCCCAGTGGACTTCATAGTACTGGACATGGATGTACCTAAGAACCCAAGGGACACACCAATCATATTAGGGAGACCCTTTTTGGCCACTGCTAGGGCCAATATAAACTGCGAAGAGGGCCAGATAGAATTAAAATTTGGGAATCAAAATCTGAAGATTGACATTTTCAAGGCCCATCAAGGGATTAATTGCGGGGTTATAGAGGAAATTTGTGATGTCGAAGCCGTGGTTGATGAACTGCATATAGAGGACAACCTGATTATTCCTGATCAACCACTAGAGAATCAAAAACCGCTAATAGAGGAGTGCGGACATGATCTAGACACACCTCTGACTCCTACCATTGCTCCCGATACAAACCCCGAACCACCCGCTGCTGCTGACAATCCTGTCATGGAACTCAAGCCCCTTCCCGAACATCTAAAATACGTCTTTTTGGATTCAAATCAGACGTTTCCTGTGATTATCAATTCTCGACTCACACCTGACCAGGAACTCCGTTTGATTTCTGTTCTCCAGCAACATCGTAGAGCCATTGGATGGACTCTAGATGATTTGACTGGTATAAGCCCTTCATACTGCACACATCGAATCTACACAGAAGAAGGCTCACGACCTTCAAGAGAAATGCAAAGACGCCTAAACCCTAACCTACAGGAGGTCGTGAAAAAGGAGATCATTAAGTGGTTAGATGCAGGGATCATCTACCCGATCTCCGACAGTCGTTGGGTGAGTCCAATACAAGTGGTGCCTAAGAAGGCAGGACTTACCATCCTCACGACTGAAACCGGAGAAGTCATTCCTACCCGAATAGCTAATTCGTGGAGAGTCTGCATTGATTACAGAAGACTAAATTCCTCCACGAAGAAGGATCATTTCCCACTACCGTTTATTGAACAGATCCTCGAGAAACTAGCGGGAAATAGATTCTTCTGCTTTCTTGACGGGTACTCCGGTTACAATCAGGTGGTAATCCATCCAGAGGACCAAGAAAAGACCACATTCACCTACCCCTTCGGGACGTACGCGTTCCGAAGGATGCCGTTCGGTCTCTGCAATGCACCTGCAACTTTTCAGCGGTGCATGCTGTCATATTCTCAGATATGGTAGGTGATTATCTGGAAGTCTTCATGGATGACTTTTCAATTTTTGGACAATCATTTGACGATTGCCTCCAACACTTGGTCCATATACTCAGGCGGTGCATCGAGGTGAATTTGGTTCTTTCCTGGGAAAAGAGCCATTTCATGGTGCCTGAGGGAATTGTCTTGGGACATTTAATCTCAGAGAAAGGCATCCAAGTGGATCGAGCTAAGGTTAACCTGATTTCCAAGCTCCCTATGCCTAGCTTGATTAAGGACATCCGATCTTTTTTGGGGCACGTCGGTTTCTACAGTCGATTCATCCCTGATTTCTCCAAAATCGCGCGCCCCCTGACCGATCTTCTCTCCAAGGATGTGCCTTTCGAAATTTCCAAGGAATGCACTCAAGCATTTGAGATCCTACGTGACCGAGTCACCCAAGCCCCAATCCTACAGTCCCCTGATTGGTCTCAACCCTTTGAGATCATGTGCGATGCATCTGACTTCACTGTAGGAGCGATTTTGGGGCAGAAAATTGACGGGAAACCTGTGGTCATTTACTACGCCAGCAAAACACTGGATGAGGCTCAGCGTAACTATACGGTTACTGAGAAAGAGCTGCTGGCCGTAGTATTTGCCCTGGAAAAATTCAGATCATACCTTCTGGGTTCCCGTATTATCATATACTCGGATCACATAGCTGTAAGGCATCTCCTTGCCAAGAAGGACATGAAACCTCGACTAATCCACTGGATCTTGCTGTTGCAAGAATTTGAACTCGAGATTCGTGACAAGGCGGGAAAGCACAATGTGGTAGCTGATCACTCTTCCTTCTGAAATTATTGATCCTTCCGGACCTATTACAGAACATTTCCCTGATGAGCACCTCCTGACTATCAGTACAAGTCTTCCATGGTTCGCCGATATAGTTAATTACCTAGCATCACATCAGATTCCTCCCGATTGGTCGAAGGCCAAAAAGGACAAACTGCGTTCCGATGCCAAGTATTACCTATGGGAAGACCCGTATCTTTTCCGCATTGGTGATGATCAGATAATCCGACGGTGCGTCACGGAAGTGGAAATCAAAGACATACTCTCATTCTGCCATGACCAGGCATGCGGTGGACATTTTTATGGACATAAAATCGCATCGAAAGTCCTACAGTGTGGCTTCTACTGGCCCACAATTTTCAAGGATGCATGCGATCACTGTAAGGCATGTTCCCGTTGCCAGACTCTGGGCAACATGAGCCATAGAGACATGATGCCTCTACAGCCGATCTTGGTATGTGAAAGTTTTGATATTTGGGGGATTGATTTCATGGGACCCTTTCCGACCTCGGATGGCTTCGAATACATCTTACTCGCAGTTGACTATGTTTCCAAGTGGATAGAAGCCATTCTGACCCGAACCAACAATCATAAAGTCGTTATAAAATTCCTCCATCAAAACATTTTCTCAAGGTTCGGGATTCCGCGTGCTATAATTTCCAACGGAGGGACCCATTTTACGAACGCTCAGTTCAGGTCACTGATGACCAAATACGGGGTGTCACACCGAATCTCTACTCCTTACCACCCCCAAACTAATGGTCTAGCTGAGCTATCTAATCGAGAGATCAAGAAGATCCTTCAGGTTACTGTTAGACCTGATAGAAAAGATTGGTCTTCTCGGCTTCCGGACGCATTGTGGGCCTATAGGACTGCCCACAAGACCCAATTAGGAATGTCTCCCTTCATACTAGTGTACGAGAAGGCATGTCACCTCCCCGTCGAATTTTAGCATAAAGCCTATTGGGCAGTACGGACCTGTAATCTCGACCTTTCTAAGGCTGGAACCCACAGAAGACTTCAAATGAGCGAGATCGATGAATTACGCCATGACGCGTATGAGAACTCATGAATTTACAAAGAACAGGTTAAAGCTTTTCACGACAAACACATTTCTAGAAAGGTCTTTCATCCTGGTCAAAAAGTTTTACTCTTTGATGCCCGACTCAAATTATTCCCAGGAAAGCTAAGATCCAAGTGGGTCAGACCCTACCTAGTCCGACAAATCTTCGGAAATGGAGCCATTGAAATCAGCCCACTCAGCCACGATTCTGAACCCTTTGTCGTGAACGGTCAGAGACTCAAGCCGTTCATTGACATGACCGATATATATTTGGCTGAGTCATCCTTTACCCTCCATTCCTCTTGAGCTCATTACGCCAAGCCGATGGCGTAAAACTCAGCGCTTAACGGGAGGCAACCCGTCATTCTTTGAAAAACCCGAAATCGTTTCTGACATCTCTATGCGGAACTCATATTGCACTTTAGGGTTCATCCATTAGAACAGCCGACTTCACCTCAGGTATACCTACCCGAGATTAAAAATCGTTCGCAACAAGTCACTTCGACCCATTCACTCACCACACACCTGTCCTAATACGTGAACTAAGCTGAATTCGAACCCACCTAATTTACAATGGGGACATTGCAAATCTTAGGCATGGGGGGGTATGAAAGTGCAAAATGTCAGAAAATTCATATCAAGAAAGGGTTTCACATAAAAAAAAAAGAGAGACTTGATAGAGGGGAGGAACAATTCAGGGTCATACAAATGAGTGGAGGAAAAGAAAGAAAAATGACAAAAAGGAGCACAAAATGAAAATGAAAAGAAATAATCATTAGTAAAAGATTAAGGGGTTAACTGAAGTTCTAGACCGAATCAAGAAAAAGAAAAGAAAAGTGCTACGGAGATATAACAAGAGATTAGCGGGAACGCTGGTCTTAGGCCTTTTGGGCTAGTACCTTTAGCTTAAAAATTCACGTATCCATTAAAATCTAGATAATCCTCAAGAGGTTGAGGAAAATGCGAAGCTTAAGTATTAGGTCTAAGGCTTAGGAAGTATTTGACCTCGTTAACTGACCTCCAGTTTGCGGGATTCGGTAACCTAAGCACCCAAATTCACACACAGTCTGGTTCAGTGCGCATAAACATCCGAATCACGCGAAAAGCATTTAATGTTCTGAAAAAGTCACCTAGATTAGGAGCAGCCAATCAGCACAAATTGATTTGGAAAAGTTCCCAGTGCAGAGAGGCGGGAAATTCCCCTCGAAGATGCGTAACAACATATCGTCTCCTCGATGCATGTCTCTTAGGATATTTAAATATCCTACCGGGGGCATGTAAGCACTCTGCTGGTTCAGATACCATGGGCGGCATTATCACGAAATGTCGATCGCCAGGGTCTGGATTCGGCCACGGAACGCCATGGGCGGGATTATCTCGAAATCTCGAAAGCCAGGGTTCCGGGGGTTTCCATGGGCGGGATTATCTCGAAATCTCGAAAGCGAGGGACCCTTGAGGATTGATGATGGGGACGAGGAATCCGATACAGACCGTGTTGAGAAGCTAATCCGAAGCTAGAAATAAAAAGAAAAGAGAGAGAAAAGCTCTCCAAACAAATAAATCTTCTATCTCTCTCTTACAAAAAATGCACTGCAAACTGAACTTAGGCTAAAAATGTCTCAAGCACGGGTGCTTTAACCGCGGAGTCCAACAAACCCTAGGTTAGTTTCTGTGGGCCGTAGAAACCTTTGCGGAAGACTGAGGCTAAAGCGGAATGGGTCCGGATTTTGGTTGGTACTTGACTACCTCTAGGCCTATTGTCGGCATTCCCACCTAATCACAAAAGAAAAGGAGAAGCACTTATCATTGTTGACAGACATTCAGGGTCTAGAACGAAAGTTAAAACTTTGAAATTTTGCTAAGGGACTAGCAAAGGCTAGGCATGGGGATATGATGAGAGCCTCATCATGAGCCATAACTAGCTCATTTTGACCCAATAAAGAAGATAAAAGCTCCTACATAACCTAGAAGAAGGCTTAACTAAAGGAACAAGTGCTCTGAGACGAAAACATGAAATAAAGGTTAAAACTGCAATTTTACCATTGCAGTACATAAACGGGATTTCTCAGAAGCAAAACATAGGTCAAATGGTCCAAATAAGATAAAAAGTGGGTTGAGTTAATCAGAAATGGGTTTATGTGCAATCTAAGAACTAAATGAGACTTGGTAACCCTAAAATAGACCCGCTTAAATTAACAAGGTTCCGGTCAGAATAAAAATCAAGTAAACCCTCTAAAAATCATATAAAAACATCCTCTAGGGTTTAGAACACTTAATTTGGCCTTTGGAACCTAGTTTGACCTAGATTAGGGTCCTAAATCTTCAATTAAACTAATTTGGGGTTTTACGTAAAATGTCCAACCAACGAGGTCAAAACTAAAATCCAACTTCACCATTGGATTCCTTAGGTCCAAATTAGGTTTGTACCAAAATTTGGACCTAAGGAGAGGTCATCTTGACCTACTTTGCAATTTAGTACACCTAAATCACAAATTGGTCCCTATCTTTTGAATACCTTTGCAGAGAGCCCCCTAGGTTCTTCGCCTCCTTTGCAAACCGATCCTGCCGCCATTGCTAGGGCAGAACCGAGCTACGGCGAAGTTTCGAGAGAGATTGCTCTCTAATTCCTCAGAGATTCTCTCCCAGAAATGGAAGGGGGATTCTCTGAGGAATTCCCTTCCTTCTAAAGCCAATTACAATCGCTGGTGTGAACCCAATCTCTCGTGCGAACGCACGAGAGATTTGGGTATCCACCTTCCTTCCATATCCGGCGAGCCGGCAGCATTGATTGCGTGGTCTCCACGTGCTGGTAGGTGCGGCCAGCACCTATAAAAGACACCCCAGACCCTGCCGTAGAAGGCAAGCTTGATTTTGACGGAGATCCCTTCCAAATTCCTCTCTCACCCATCTCCGGCCAAACGACCCACAAGCTCCGGCGACCTCCTCCCCTCCTTCTCGTCGCTCTGCTGCCATACCAGCAGCAGAGTCCTCTTCGCTGCTTCCTCTCGCGTCGCGCTGTACCCCGCGCGCGCTTCTAACCTCATCTTCGTCGCCGCTTCCTCCCTCAGGGTTTTTCTTCCTCGACGACGGCAGTTACGAGCCATCCTCTCCGCCGCCTCCCTTCCTTCCAGACAACCCCAGATACGTTCTCCATCCTCTCCTCTCTCTTTTCCCCCAACTATTTTACTTGATTACCCCTCGACAGTACCTAATCGCCTCCATCTTCCTCGCCTCCGACCGCACTTCGGCGAGCCGCCCACACCACTCCGCCACTCCACACGGCTCGCCAACCACCTCGTGAGCTTCGCCTCACCACCAGGAACCCATTCCACCCCATCACTACCACTCCAGACCTCCACAAGCACCCCCCGACCAACCCACCATCTCCGGCCATAGGTTGACCTAGGCACGCATGCCTAGGCCGACCGGCAACCTGCAGCATCACCCACCGCCTTCACCGTGCTACGGCGAAGGTTTCCAGCTATTCTGATTGGGCCAATAGGCTGTTCTGTTGGATGTCAGGTGTACGCCCCAGCCGCCATTAACAGCCGAAGCAGTAGGGAGCTTGGAGCAGCAGCAGGCGTCAGGCTTCCCAAGCAGCAGGTGCAGCAGACTCTCGCAAGTGTCGCGAAGCAACCGAGGCCAGCCAGTAGCGTAGAGGAGTCAACAGCTTGGGCAATCGAGCGACAAAACTCTGCGGGCGCGCGTGAAGGCGAGACCAGATAGTCCCACATCGTGGGATTGCAACACTCAGGTACCATATAAGTTTTTTTTGTGTTTTCATCTTAGTGCCTCCGTAAGCACAGGGGTGAGGTCCCTCACTGCCCTCACACACGCCTCGTCCGCGGCTTGACCTCGCGGATCTGGCGGATCCGACCCGACCTAGACCTACGCACTCCTCGCGCATCACCACTTGCCGGTGCGCCTGGTCCCGGGTGTGAACCCGACCCGACTACCCGTGTGGCTCTGGGAGAGCGTCCGTGAGTGCATTGCTTGAGAGATAGAGATGCTTGGGTAGAGGGACGGGGGTAGGTTTTTGCTACTGTGTGGTGTGTGCAGGAAGGAAGAACTGACCCAGGTAGCGAACACTTAGCGGCTGCAAAACAGGAAGAGAAGAAAGAAGAGGCTGTGTAGCAGTGAAAGGAGAAGTCTTCGCAGAGAAGAAGAAGGAAGACAAGGTAGAAGAGAGAGAAGAACGAAGAAGACAAGGGAAGACTGCAAAGAGATCAGAAGAAAAAGAAGAAGAAGAAGAAAGAAGAAAGGCAAGGCAGGAGAAGAAGGAAAGATACAGAAGCAAAGAAAGGAGAAGAGCCATGAAGAAGAAGAGAGAAAGAGAGATCACATTTAAGACGTCTGATACACAAATCAGACGTCCAATTCTACTTTTTTCTCCCAAATCTTTTTTTAAAATTCTCTCTTTGAAT
This sequence comes from Thalassia testudinum, assembly GCA_037157565.1. Classification (NCBI taxonomy): domain Eukaryota; kingdom Viridiplantae; phylum Streptophyta; class Magnoliopsida; order Alismatales; family Hydrocharitaceae; genus Thalassia; species Thalassia testudinum. The sequence goes on from JAZHRO010000036.1 coordinate 145,824,311, forward strand.
GAATTATATTTGCATTTAAACAGTTGTATTCTTTGGTTTTACAAAGTACTGAGATTGCTCCCCGTGTTCGACCTCGGATGCTCTAGTTGTTCGAGTAATAAAATTCTTTATATTTGTTTAAACATTTTGTCGATTTTACTACAACGTGACATCCTTTAAACCCGCACAAAACGTTGAGAACACATGATTATGCATGTTATGCAATATTTACAATATATGATGATAATATAACACTAAGAACATGCATTAATGACATTTTTGGCTTTTTAGATGTATGCACGTCACACCCCCATGCCTATCTTTTGCTTGTCCCTAACAAAAACTACATGCTATTTGTAAAAGAATTAGGATTGGATTACTCGAGCAAAAGTCATTTTCAACATTAAGAAATTTTTTACTTAGGACCCAAACTTTCAAAGACATAATAGCGCCTGGGTATCTGCCAAAATGCAGACCACCTCAAGCCCTCGCCTTATTCAAAGAAGGATCTCTTTTTCTCTTTTTTCTTCTTTTCTATTTTTTTTTTAGATTTTTGAGTTTAGGGTTACAGAGCAGCTTTCTACGACCACTCAACCCACCCAAGACTTGATGAGAACCCTAAGTTCTAAGCATCTTTTTGTGAATGTGATAGACTCGTTGATCGACAATCAGAACGGACTTCGGGTTTCTACGCTCGTAGGTGACCTTAAAAAGAATTCTACCTAAAGGTGTATCTATATGACCGGTAGCTTTCTCCCTACTTTTATTTTTATGGGGTCAACACATGGGTGCATCTAGTGTATATCTCCCTGGCTTATTCTACTTCTCTGCTTCTTCCTAAGTGTTTTAGGAATTAAATGTGCATTTCTTGAGCTGGGTTCTGTACAACCTACCAATGGGTTGTTACGCACAATAACTTGCTAGCCATACTCGTGCAGTGAAGTGTGGCTTATTATTTTTTTCTTTTCTCCTTTTCTTTTTCTTTTTCTTTTTCTTTTTTCCTTTTTGGATTTTCTTTTTCTTTTCTTTTTTTTTTAAATAGGTGGCTTCCCTGGTCTAAGATTTACCTAAAGGCAGCAGGAAAAGAATGGTCCAGTGGCTGGGCTTTGGACAACCTACCTATGGGTTGTTACCCATGATAACTTGCCAGCCATACCACCCTATAAGGTTCACTAGCTACCCAATTTCTGTTAAAACGTCTGAACAACGAGTTAGTGCGAATGTGTGTAGATGCTTAGAGTTAATGTTCTCTCAAATCAGAGGGCGGGTTGATAAGTCGTGCACTTATCACCCTAACTTATTTAATCAAATTGAAATGGAATTTAGGATGGCAAGGATTCGATAAACAAATCCACATTTTAGTGGATACCCAGGCTGATTAAGCCCAAAGACCTGAAGGGTCTTAGTGTTCAGATCCTACTGTATTATTTCCTAAGATTGAAAAGCCCTAATGCCCAAATATTCTTTCCTAATTCAATTTTTTTTTTTCAAAAATAAAGAGAAAATAAAAAGAATCAATGAAGCTAACAAGATGATTCAGAAATGAATATCCACCCCCTGCCTATTAAATGCAATGTCCTCATTATCTTAAAAGACATGAAACAGAGTGGAGTAGAAAGCACCTAAATTGCCTGAATAATAGGATGGCTCCTAGATGAAAAGAACCTGTATATGTGCTGAAGTTCGTGCCTTCAGCTAGGCATACTATACAAATAAAGAAGAAACAAAGTATTCACAGGTGTAGGTCAGAATTAGAATAAAAAGATTCACCTCAAGACCTACCAGCAGATGACCACAGATGTGGACTAGATTGTGGTGCAGACTCATACCCCATGGTCGAGTATATCTAAGGTTCTAGATAAAAATTACTTAAAACCTGAGATTAGTATGCAAGCAGGGTCGAGCCTACGATTTGTGAGGATGCAACCCAAGACCAAAAAGTTGGATAATAGAGAGATCAAGCTCAAAAGGATAATCAATGAATGTTTGCTTGGGTTGAACATCATCTGAGAAGTTGTCATAAGGGTCCTGGTAGAAAGGTGGTTTTAGACAAATTGAAACCCTTAGGCTCGGTCTATCACTTCCGCTAGAGTTGACTTCCTATATCATCATTTCCCACTTTTTATCCTCTGCAATTAGGATTTCAAATTCTGGGACCTCCTGCTTATTAATCACCTCGTCTGAATTGTCCAAGTCTAAAAGATGTGACTAAATCAGAATGGACTTGTGTTTAGTGATTTCAAATTCAAAATTATCAGTAAACTGTATGGGGTGTGATTGAGGATCGGGGCTATAAATTGAATCCTTCATAATAGGACTGAATCTGCCATGCGAGACCTAATAGGATCAAGTTCCTCAATTTCAGGGCCATTAAATGATTTAGCAAATTCCTCAGGCCCAGTTGTCTCATTAAAATCATGTTCTGTAAACTCATGTGAGACTTCACATAGTGATTCTTCACCTTCATAATCAAAGAAATCTAAATCCACATTAATGTATATCTCAAAATTATCAATCACTTTCTGATCCATGGAGACATATGTTTCCTCGTACCCTGGCTCAGGCATCTCTGGTGAAGAAATCAAATCATCCTTATTTGATTGCTCTAGAACAACCTGGTCAAACCTGATCTTGTAACACATGTCCCCCCAAACAGGTGCCTGAGTAGGTTCTGACATTGGCTCTCCTGAAGGGGGTTCATCCTGGTAATCATCCCAAGATTGAACTAAAGCAACCACAAATCTCGTCCTCAATTTTGATAAGTTCCCAAGTAAAAACTCACCCAGGCCCTTATCCTTAACATCCTGGAGCCAATCCAACAGATACTTGTTAAGATCATCAATCATTTCAATGAGGGGCTCTAATTCTTTAGTACAAGGTGTTGGCTAAGCTTCTAAAGATTGTATAGTATTTCTCAAGTTTGCCAACACTTTCTCTTGGACCTGGTTAACTTGAACCAAATGGTTTGGTTCAGGGTTGGGTGGGTTTGGGTTCAGTGCAGGGGAATCAATGAATTGAGGATCTTGATACCCTTCCTAATAATAGGTCATTTCAGGTTGTTCATAAGGTGGTGATGACCTAAAGGCAGAGTATTCTGGGGAGGGGTAGGGATCAATGCATCCTTCTTGATTGTAGATCATATTAGGTTGTCCAAATGAGGGCGATGATCTATAATTAGTGTAGCTTGGAGAAAGATAAGAATCAAGATCATAGTGTCCAGGGCTAAACCCTGAACACGGTGATCTGGAACTGTATCCCCAATCAGGATTATCCCAACTAAAAGATGGATGAGAATAAGTCTGGTTGGAATAATAATCATTTTGGGAATAAGATGTATTAGGAGGATAAGAATGGGAATGTGTGTAGAATGTGGAAGGATCCATGACAGAATGAGAGGAAGAAAGGTGCCCTGAAATACAAATAAACAAATCTGTCCTTAAGTGGGCTAGCCTAAAGACCTATAGGCTCCTAGAATCCATCTTAAGATAAAGAATAGATTTGATATACTTCTTTCCAGTCAATCCAACCAGTTAGAGGGAGGGACTGGGGAGAAGGTTCTTCCTTTGACTTACGCCTCAGGTTCCTAGTGTACCCCCCAGCTGGGATCGTTTGATTCTGCTCCCCTAGCTAGACATTAGATTGAACGGTAGAAATAGACTAATTGAAAATAATCTTGGTCTGGGCTCCGAAGAGCGAGTCCAATCTTAAGGGCAACATTTACTTTGTTTTAATTAGGGTTAGGTTTGAATGTGCTTTGGAATGTGATGTGCCCTTTATCTGGGTTGTGCCCTTAATGATTGATTGATATGTGTGTGCGTGCACAACCAATGATTTTCAAGCAAGATTATTTTTGAATGTGATGAATTTTAAGGTTTAAATCTTGCGTAGTAGCTTTTAGGATTCAACTTTAGTTGTATTCAATCAAGTTTAGTTGGCACACCAAGTTTTGAAAGCATAGGTGCAGATGTTTTCCTTTGAAACTTAAAAGAATGTGAAGTGCCTGGTAAATCCCTAAAAGTTGAACCTATGAGGCAGCTACATGATGAGTTGATTTTAGTTGAAGTGGTGCGGCCCAATCAACTCAAACAATTGGCCTGTTGCACCACTTTAATTAGGCACACAGGTGATTACCTAATCTGATTTCTACTCGATTATGTGTTTGAGTGTGTGTACCAGTTCCAAAGATCGGTTTATTGGATGAGTTTGAAAATCAGAAAAGGTTGTGTATCTCGATGAGAGATTTTTTAAAATTTTTCTTTTATATGTCGAGGATGAGGTGGGTTGAGGTGGCAACCAAACAATCAAAAACTAACCTTAGGATTTAAGAAAACTCCTAGGTTAATTAGGGTTTGTGTTATTAAGTGATGAAATGAAATCTACTGGGTGGGGAGATGGGGGTAAACTTAGAAACCCTTCAATTGCACTTTACTCCAATCTACCATTATTGCTCGCCTCATGAGAGTACCTGCAATCACAATAAGAGAGCAGAGAAGTGAGGTAAAAGATAAGCAAGGCGGAAAAATGCGATAAATAAAAAATCATCGCCTCCCTGGCAACGACCCCAAAATGGTGATAGCGGAAAACCATGCAATCGAAGTTGGATTTGAAAAACCCATCGTTGTAGTTCGATTTGCGAAGAAATTCGTCAACAGATAAATTTATACCGAAACTCTAAGAATTTCGGGTCGAACATAGGGAGGCAGATGTTTGATTCAAAATCGTGTTTATATTTTTTTTTTGGTATTTTTGTTTGAAAGCAAGATAATTACAATGGACTTGATATAAACAAAAGAGAGAGAGAGATAGAGATAGAGAGAGAGAACAATCACTTGGTATAATAATAGCATTTTTACAACTAGAAAGCGAGAAATGATTACAGCTAGAAAGCGGAAAATTCTATTTTAGAAAGTGATAAAAAGAAGGGAGAGAGATGTTATCCCCTTCGACGAATGTTTGGAGGTCGAGCCGGACGGAGTGACGTCTGGAAGATAGAGGATGGAGCGGGAAGAAAGAGGACGAAGCAGGAAGTGGGAACAAGGTAGCACGTTGTCGTCGCGGGAGCCACTTCCGAAAGGAGGGCGAGAAAACTTGGGTTTGGTTCTAGAGTAGCATCTCGGGTGTGGGATAAGCTTCTATTGAGCTTTGGAGAGGGAGAGAGGTGAAGGAAGGGATGAGAATTTTGTAGGGTAGGGTTCTCCTTTTACAGTTGCAGGGATTGGGGGCAATTTGGTCACTCTCTATTCAAAAACATTAAAATTAGGTCTTTAGTGACAGATTTATCTGTCACTAAAGGCCTGATCGTGTGTGACGTGCATGCATCGTGCACGCCTCCTCTCCCGCACCTTAATGCCAAATGCATGTCCAATAAATCTCAACCATTTGATCATGAGATCGGACGGCTCAGATCGCTCCTTGCCTGCTTTAGCTTTGCGCGCCTGTGTGTGCGATCGGGCATGATGCGGGGCGTCCAATTGCGCGTGCACCCGATTGGGCGATCTGGGCCGTTCACAGCTAATCGCGCGGTCGAGATGCAACGCGTGCGTGACTCTAATCGTGAATCAAATCCTTGCCTCGCGTTTGCGTAAGGGTACTCAACCGCTACGCTACGATCGGTTCTTTATCACGCTTATGTTTAGGTGCGCACGTTTGTGGCTGTTGGATCAAGATCCAACGACCCATATTCGATCGTGCATGCAATGGGGAGAAAGAGAGGGCGCGCGATGGTTGAGCCGCAGGCGTTGATCTCCGCCGTTGGATCAAGATCTAATGGCTGAGATTGATTGATTCGTTGAGGAGAGAAAGGCAGTGGTGATTCCTTGGGCTGATTGGGCGGCTGGGATGGCGCCACGTGGCGCCATCTTGGCCGTCCATCTTCTATGACTTCCAGAAGATGCCACGGATCTCGGTTTGGATCGATTTTCGTGCCGTTAGACTGTGATTATTGATCCGAACCCACCCGTGTGGTCATATTTGTCGTCTGAAGTGAGGATTGACACCAACTTGGCCCTTAATCTCTGAGATTCCTCGGGCTATATCTGATGCTACGGATGGTCGATCAGGACGATCTTGGAGTCGTTGAACTCCAATCGTCGCCTTGATCAGATCTGTACGGTTGGATCTTCGATTCGAGAGCTCAATTAAAAGTCACCCTATCCCTGACCATAAAAGGAGACAATTACTATACAATTTATACAATTTGACCTAAATTCATGATTATGCATGCTATGCAATATTTACAATGCATGATGCTAATATGACACTAAGAACATGCATTAATAGACATTTTTGGCTATTTAGATGTATGCACATCACTAGCTGGGCGTAGTTTCTTCTACTTTCTGGATGGATACTCCAGGTACAATCAAGTTGCAATCAACCCGAAAGACCAAGACAAGATGACTTTTACATGCCGCTTTGGAACATTCGCTTTAAGCAGATGCCTTTCGACCTTTGCAATGCACCAGCTACTTTTCAGCAATGCATGATGGCCATCTTTTCAGACATGATCGGGGACTGCGTAGAAGTGTTCATGGATGACTTCTCCATGTTTGGAGACGATTTCTCGTCTTGTCTCAATAACCTCACAAAGATTCTGAGGAGATGTATAGAGGTTAACCTAGTACTTTCATGTTAGAAAAGCCATTTTATGGTGAGGGATGGCATCGTACTAAGTCACAGGATCTCCTCTAATGAACTCAAGGTCAATCGAGCTAAGTCTAAAATCATTTTGCAATTACCTCCGCCTAGCTCGGTTAGGCAAATCAGATCATTCGTAGTGCATGTCGGGTTTTATCGAAGATTCATTCGAGATTTCTCAAAAATTGTTCATCCATTAACGAATCTTCTGGTAACTGACACGCCCTTTGATTTTGACTCTCATGTCTTAGCACTTTTGAGACCTTGTGAAGCACTGTCTCCAGTGCACCTATTCTCCAACCCCCTGACTAGTCGCTCGACTTCGAGATGATGTGTGACACTTTCGACTTCGCTGTCGGAGCCGCTCTAGGACAATGTCAGGAGTGCCATCCATCTGTAATATACTATGCTAGAGAAATGCTGAACGAGGCTCAATGTAACTATATATAGCCACTGAGAAAGAATTGCTAGCCGTAGTATTCGGGTTGGAGAAATTTAGGTCATACTTACTCGGGTCTAAAGTTATCATCTACACTGACCATTCCACCCTTCGGCCTTTGTTGGCAAAGAAGGACGCCAAACCCTGCCTTATTCGATGGATCCTTCTTTTGCAAGAGTTTGATGTTGAAATCCGCGACAAAGCAGAAGCGCATAATGTTTTGGCGGACCACTTATCTTGACTAGACCCAGACTACATTCTGTACTACCTGCCAATATCAAATCGATTTCCAGATGAGTCTCTGCTATCTATCTACTCTGTTGAGTTTTCTTGGTATGCTGATATAGCAAACTATCTTATCATAGGCAGGCTACCTACGGGATTATCCAAGGATCAAAAGCTTAAATTTATATAAGAGGATAAATTCTATTTTTGGGATGACCATTGCTCTTTCACATTGGGGCTGACAAGATCATTCGTAGATGCATCCCTGATTCTGAAATCTCTAGTGTGCTATCCTTTTGCCACAGCGATGCTTGTGGCGATCATTTCTCAGGCCAAAAAGTCACCGCAAAGATTTTGCAGTTGGGATTTTTCTGGCCAACCATTTTCAGAGATACACACAAGTTTTCCAAGTGTTGTAAACGATGCCAAGCAGTTGATTCTATGACCCGGAGAGATATGATGCCTCTCCAATCCATTCTGGTCGTAGAAGTGTTCGACGTCTGGGGCATCAACTTTATGGGCCCCTTCCCGAACTCGCATGGCTTTGAGTACATACTCCTCGCAATAGACTATGTCTCAAAGTGGGTAGAAGCTATCCTGGCAGGACGAGTTGATCATAAGACTATTATATCCTTTGTCCGGGAATTTATTTTTGCGAGATTCGGAATTCCCCTTGCCCTCATAAGTGATGGGGGAAGCCACTTCATCCATGTCCATTTCAGGTCATTATTGAAGAAATACAGGGTGCAGCATCGCATTGCTACCCCGTATCACCCACAGACCAATGGGTAGGATGAACTGTCAAACCATTAAATCAAGCTTATCCTTTAAAAGATGGTTAGACCTGATAGGAAGGATTGGTTCAATTGGTTGATTGATGCACTATGGGCTTATCGGACCGCGTACAAGGCCCCTCTTGGAATGTCACCATACCGCATGGTGTATGGAAAGGCCTGTCACCTTCCTGTGGAGTTGGAGCACCGTGCCTTTTGGGCGATGTAGAAGTGTAATTTTAACCTCGAGGCTGGAGGTTATGAAAGGAAGCTCCAGCTCAGGGAGTTAGAGGAGATTAGGCAGGAAGCATATAAGAATGCAAAAATATACAAGGAAAAGACAAAAGCTTTCCATGATCGACAAATCCGGAGGAAGGAGTTCACACCTAACCAGCAGGTTTGGTTGTTTGACACCCGACTCAAATTCTTTACAGGAAAGCTCAAGTCCAAGTGGACTGGGCAATTCCTGGTGGTCCACCCGTATTCTAACGGGGCAGTCCAACTTAGAGACCTAAAATCTAGGCATGATTTTACGGTTAATGGCCAGCACCTCAAACCATCCTTTGCCCAGGAACCTCCTCCTACTGATGAAAGGATACATCTTCTTGAGGACATGTGACTGATGAGTTGCCAAGCTGGAGGCGTTAAACTCAGCACGTATACATATATACATACCATATATACATAGCACATTTCATTTTTGCATAATGTTTTGCATATTGTTTTGCATATTGTGTATGACATTGCAATAATGGCATGAGCTCAATGACAACTCAGAAGCAGTTTCAGGTGATTTCTATCCACATAGACCCTGTCTTATTTCTTTTATTCATGCATGAGGACATGCAAACACTTAGGCATGGGGGGTAGTCCATAAAAATTGAAATTTTCTGCCAACAATTGGGGGATTAGATCGCTTTATCAAGAGATTTTATTAGAGAATTACTCTTTAGTAGATTCCTAGAATAAGAATCTAGTATAATTTCATACTTGCATGTAGAATTTGTAATGGATCCACTGTGAAAATAGATAGACATCTCTAGTTTGTCGAGAAGAAGCATTGCTTCTTCTCCTGAACCCTTGGAGAGTAATTAGGAAGTCAGGTGAACAATCTTTTAGTAGATCCACCAAAACATATGTGAGATGAGAGTAAAGAGTCTATAGGTGCTCTAAGGCTAGTGTAAGGAATCTTTAATCTTTAATAAATGAATAATGATACTCGGAGATGGGCATAGTTTTCGCTCTCAGTTCTTGCGTACTAAATCTGTGAGAAATTACATACGAGAGCCACCAAATAAGACAAAAACACAGAGAGAGGGTTCTGATAAAACTATGACTGAGGTGGATGGTCACGACCGTCCTCTACGGAATCTTTGGCTGAAGGAGGGTATTAATGTCAAGGTCAGAAATATGTCATCCTATCCATTCCCTACCCGGTGCCGAGAGTAGGCACTTCCATGAAATAAGCCACTCGAGATCCTCTTGGTCTTCCCCAAAAATCCCAAAAGATGCCTCATGAATAAAAGTATGTATGTTGTGTTGAAATGTTACATTATGTTATGTTGGTAACGGCATTGTGCCAGTAGATATATATATTGAAAAAAAAAAGAGAAGAAGAAAAATCATACCAAAGAGATATTTGCTTGTGAAAAAAAAAGGTGTTATGTTAAGAAGTTTGAGTTATGTAAGTTTAAATGTTTTGAGGCAAAAACACCTACCATCCCCAACAAACGACCAAATACAGCCTTAACCTATTTTTCTATATTTCTGATCGCCTGAATACTGCCTGAGGAGTCTGACTTAGTCGTAGGGTTACCAGAACCTAATTAAAGTGTAATGCCAAGTAAGACCACCAAATACAGCTGCAAATCTGGTAAGATGTGAGCTCAGGAAGAAAAAAAGAAGAAAAAGAGAGAGAAAGAGAGAAAAGAAAAAGTACAAAAGATTAAAGAAAGCACCGTTTTCCAACCCTTCTCTAAGTTAAGTTATTCAATAACCTAATAATCTAAATTCTGAAATACTAGTCTCCATGTAGCACCAGAAGAGAGTGAGCCACCAAATATAAATCCAATTAACTTAGACATCTGCTACCTAAGACAAAAGCCGAGGCTAAAATCAGAGAATAGTTTACATCCCCGAGGTAAGAGGTTTGCCTATCCTAATAGAATTTTACTAGGGGTCAAGTACAAACTTTAAATGTATATCAACTCTTTGCTTGGATCCGTTACAGAAGCTACAACATTATACATTCATGGTTATCTAGATTCTAAATGTTTGGATGAAACAAAAAGAAATAAACCTTTAGTAAACTCTTAATACACTGCATTTAGTCTTGCACTTGCTAGGGACTAGTAAGATTTAAGCATGGGGGTATGATTGCACAGAAATCATAAACCCTAATTCGCCTGAATTAAGGTAGAACCCAGCTTAACATGGGCTGCCTACATGCATACACATTGTACTTCGCATCTTAGATGAGTTATATGTTTTATACATAATAATGTCCTATTTGAGAGGTATTATTAATTGCAAGTAATCCAGGGCTGCAGATGAGCGATCCAACCTTATGGATCTATTTGGAATAATGACGACAGTCCAACGCATCCAAGAGCGCATCAATCAGACTCCCGTAGCACCTGATTAGCCCATATTTGTGGGCTATTTAAGTATTTAAGTGCCTAGAAATTAAGTTAATTTTAACATTTAGATGTCATACATTAGGATATTGTTTATCGCGCTGAATCGAGTTTTAAAAGTATTACATTGTAATATAGCCAAAAAAGCATTCAAAATAGATATAATTTTATTAGTCGAATTTGAAGTCTGAGGTCGAACATAGGGAACAAATTGGTGTTTAGAACTGAAGATCACAATTCAGAATTTAAAAGAATATGCAATAATCTCAGTATCAAAGTGCAAAAATGTAGATCACAAAATACTAAAGAACTCAATATATATGAATATGAATTAAAAATTGGACGTCAGATTTGTAAATCAGATGACTTAAATAGATGCTACTGTGCTCCTTTTGCCTTCAGCTTCTGTGACTCTTCTTCTTTCTTCCTTCTTCAGCTTCTACTCCTCTTCTTTTCTCTTTACCTTTGGCTTCTATCTTCTTCTTCCTTTATGATCTTTCTCTACCTTTTCTCTCTTCCTTTGCCTTTCCTTGCTGGCTGCCTCTTCTCTTTCTTTCTCCTTTTGTCTTTGTCTTCTCTTTCCTCTGACTTCTGCCTTTTGCTTTCCTTCTTAACTTCTCCTCATTTTTCCCTCAGCTTCTTCCTTCTTCAGCTTGGCTTCTCCTTCTCTTCAGCCTACAACAAAACCTACCCACAACTCACGCGCACTCTCCTCTCTTTCTCTCTTAGGTTTCGCTCTCCCAAAGCCACACGTATTCGGGTAATCGGGTCAGGTACGTACCCGGGACCAAGCCCTCCAGCGTGCGGTGGTGGGCGAGGAGTGTAGTCGGGTAGGGTCAGGCCAGGTCTGCAGGGCGTGAGTGTGGACGAGGCCGGGTTGGTCCGGTGAGAGGGACCTCACCCCGTGATTCGGAGGCGAACAGCTACAGGCACAAATTCAATTTATGCGCCTTCAATCTCTCCGTAGCCGCTGATGTGGCACTAAATGCGTGCCGTTCTTCTCGCACGCCTGCAGCAGAGGTGGTCCTCCAATTTCCCCAACTGCCATTGCCTTCGACTGGAATTGGGAATCTAGACTCATGTGCGAGGGTGTTCTGTGCAACCTAGGACAGGGACTTGGATCTGGCACGGCCTAGAGCGGTTGCAAGCAAGCTTCAAGCTTTTCTCCAATGGCAGATGACGCCTGCTACCTAAAATCACCAAGATGGCCTCGCGGCCAAATTAAATTGCCCAAGAAGCATCACCGAGGAACAGCGAATGTGCTGCGGTGGTTGGCATGGCGTGGGGATGCCTGTGTGAGCGTGCCTAGGGCACACTGTGTGAGTATGTGTGGGTGTGTTCGGTGAGGTGCGTGAGTGAGTGGAGTGGGGGGAAATGTTCAGTGGAGTGAAGGGATGCTTATGGACTTATCGGCGAGGAGTGGGATGGCCTGTGGTGGTGGAGCGGCCTCGCTGGAGGTGGTGGCCGGAGATGAAGGAGATGAGGGTGATGGAGGGCGACAATGGTCGGTTTAGGGAAATAGAAAGTGGAGAAGAAAGTAGAGTGGGAAGGGAACCTATCGAGGATGTTAGGAGACGAAGGGGAGACGAAGATTGCGTCGGGCACGTACTGCCGATGTCGGAGAGGAAGGTGCTCAGAGATAGACAGTCGGCGAGGATGAAGGGGAGACAAGGGCATTGGCGGGTGCTGCGCGATGCGGATGAAAGAGAGGATGAAGAGCCTGCCACTGGTATTGTGGTCAGACGATGAGGGAGAGCAGGGAAGGTCGCTGGAGCTTGACGAGTGGATCGATCGGAGGGGGAGAGAAGAAATTGAGAGGGTCTCCGATCAAATTCAAGCTTAGAGGAGTTGAGGCGAACTGGGCTCCTTTAAATAGAGCCCTAGAGGTCGGTTAGGGCTTCGGAAGCGAGCTTCCCAAGCAACGAAGGCTCGCTGTAGTTGGAATCTGTTGAGATACCCATGTCTCTCATGCGTTCACATGAGAGATTGGGAAAGAATCTTGGATCATGGATGGGTTCAGATTGGAGGGATTTTTTTAGAGAATCTCCCTTCCAATTTTGGAGATCCTCTGAGCAATCAGGGAGAAACCACCTTCCAAAGCTTGTCAGAGTAGGATTCCTCCTCTATAATGGCGGAGGGACCTAATTGCGAAAATGATGAAGAAGCTAGGGGGCCTTTGGTAATGGTTTTTGAAAGATAGGGGTATAAATGTAATCAGGCTGGACCTTTTTGCAAACTAGGTCAAGGCAAATTCCTCTTAGGTCCAAATTTTGGTACAAACATAATTTGGACCTAAGGAATCCAATGGTGGAGTTGGATTTTGGGTTTGACCACGTTTGACTAGGAAATTTATGTAGAAAGCCAATTTATGGCAAATATCTATCTGAGACCCCATTCTAGGTCAAGATGGGTTTCAATGGCCAAATTAAAGGTTATAAACCCTAGAGAATATTTTTCTATGATTTTTAGAGGGTTTAGGTGAATTTTATCCTAACCAGAACCTTGGTTAATCAAATGTATCTATTTTAGGGTTTCAAGAAGTCATTTAATTCACAGGACACACACAAACCCTTTTCTGTCTAATCCAACCTAATAATCTTCTTAAGACCATTTGACCTTTGTTTAGCCCTTAAGAAATTCCATTGTTATACTGCAATGGTAAAATTATAGTTTTACCCCTTGTTTCTTACTTTTCTCTCAGAAAGGTTATTCAGTGAATTAGAACCTTTAGTTGGTTATCTAGGAGCTTTTATTCTCTTCATTAGGTCAAAATGAGCTAGTTAGTGCTCATGATGGTGTTCCCATCATACCCCATGCCGAGCTTTTGCTAGTCTCTTAGCAAAATTTTAAGGTTTTAACTTTGATTCTAGACCATGTGTTCCTTTGATGTTCAAAATTGTGATGTGTGCTTTCTTCTGTGGATTAGGTTTGAATGCCGATAGTAGGCCTAGAGGTACTCAAGTACCAACCAAGATCCGGACCTGACTAGCTCTAGCCTTAATCTACCGCGAAGGTTTTTAAGGCCCGTAAGAATTATCCTAAGGTTCGTTGGACTCCATGGTTAAAACACCCGTACTTGTAACATATTTTAGCCTTAGTTCAGTTTGCAGTGCATTTTTGTAAGAGAGAGACAGAGGAATTTTCTTTATTTGGAGAGTTTTCTCTCTCTTTTCTTTTTATTTCTAGCTTCGGATTGGCTTCTCAACATGGTCTGTATCGGATTCCTAGTCCCCATCATCAATCCTTTAATGGTCCCTGGCAATCGATGCTTCGGGGTAGCACCACCCATGGCAACCCCCAAAACCTTGGGTTTTGAGATTTTGAGATAATCCCACCCATGGTGTTCTGTAGCTAAATCCAGACCCTGGCAATCGACATTTCGTGATAATGCTTCCCATGGCATCTGAACCAACACAGGGTGCTTACATGCCCCCGGTAGGATATGTGGATATCCTAGGAGATAAGCACCGAGGAGATGATATTTTATTGCACATCTTTGAAGGGAATTTCCCACCTCTCCGCGTCGAGAACTCGTCCAAATCAACTTGTGTTGAATGGCTGCTCCAAATCTAGGCAACTTTTTTATAACAATTTAAACGGATTTGTGTGATTTTGATACTTATGCGTACTGAACTAGCTTGTGTGTGGATTTGGGTGCTTAGGTTATCGAGTCTTACAAACCAAAGGTCAGTTAACAAGGCCGAATACTCCCTAAGACTTAGACCTAATACTTAAGCTTCGCATTTTCCATAACCTCTTGAGGACTATCCAGATCTTAGCGGATACTTGAATTTTTAACCCTATGGTCATAGCCCAAGAGGCCTAAGATCAGCGTTCCTGCTAATATCTTCTGTGTTTCTTTAGCACTTTTTTTCCTTCATTTTCTTTTTCTTGATATTGTCTAGAACTCAGTTAATTTCTTAATTTCTTACTAACGACTATCTCTTTTCTTTTTCTTTTCAATTTGTGGTCCCTTTTTCAACATTTTTTACTTTTCCCCTTTTTCTCCTCAAAATTGATATGCCCACAAAATTTTCTCTCCCCTCAAAATTTTTTTGTTATTTTTTAAGAATTTTTTCATTTTTTTGATATCTTTTGAATATGTGATATTTTTTATGAAACCGTTTCTTGTGGGATGATTTTCACGATGTTTTGCACTTTCATGCCCCCCCATGACTACGATTTGCAATGTCCCCATTGTAAATTAGGTGGGTTCGAGTTTAGCTTAGATCATTCATTAGAATAGGTTTTGGGAGGGCGAACGGGTTGAGGTGACTGTTGCGGATGATTTCAAGCTCGGGTACTGGTACCTGAGGTAGGGTTGGCTATTCTAATGGTTGAACCCTAAAGTGCAATATGAATTCAGCATAGGAATGTCAAGAAAGGTTTCGGGCTTTTCAAAAATGATGGGTTGCCTCTTGTTAAGTGCTGAGTTTTATGCCATTGGCTAGGCGCAATGAGCTCAAGGACAATGAAGGGTAAAGGATGTCTCAGCCAAATTTGTATCGGTAAGGACAATGAACGGTTTGAGTCTCTGACCGTTCACAACGAAAGGTTCTGAATCATGGCTGAGTTGACTGATCTTGATGGCTCCATTTCCAAAGATTCGTCGAATGAGGTAAGGTCCGATCCATTTTGATCTGAGTTTTCTTGGGAATAGTTTGAGCTTAGCATCGAAGAGTAGGACCTTTTGACCAGGGTGAAAGATCTTTCTAGATATGTGCTTGTAGTGAAAGGCCTTAACCTGCACTTTGTAAATTTGCGAGTTCTCATATGCATCATGGCATAATTCATCGATCTCGCTCATTTGAAGCATTCTGTGGGTTCCTACCTTAGAAAGATCTAGGTTGCAGGTCCATACTTCCCAATAGGCTTTGTGCTTCAATTCAATGGGGAGGTGACATGCCTTCCTGTACACAAATCTGAAGGGAGACATACCTAATTGGGTTTTTTGAGCAGTCCTATAAGCCCATAAAGCTTCCGGAAATTGGGATGACCAGTCTTTCCTATCGGGTCGAACAGTAACCTGGAGGATTTTCTTGATCTCCTGATTTGATAGCTCAACTAGACCATTAGTTTGGGGGTGATAGGGAGTAGAGATTCGGTGCGACACCCCGTATTTGGTCATCAGTGACCTGAACTGAGCATTAATGAAATGGGTCCCTCCATCAGAGATTATAGCACATGGAATCCCAAACCACAAAAAGATGTTCTGATGAATGAATTTGATTACCACCTTATGATCATTTGTTCGGGTCGGAATGGCTCCAATTGGACACGTAATCAATAGCGAGAAGAATGTACTTGAAGCCGTTTGAAACAGGAAAGGGTCCCATGAAATCAATCCCCTAGACGTCGAAGATTTCACATACGAGAATCAGCTGTAAGGGCATCATATCACGGTGGCTCATGTTGCCTAAGGTTTGGCAATGAGTGCAAGCCTTACAATGATTGTATGCATCTTTGAAAATCATGGGCCAATAAAAGCTACACTAGAGGACTTTCGCTGCGGTTTTATGACCTGAAAAGTGTCCACTGCATGCTTAGTCATGGTAGAAGGATAAGATGTCTTGAATTTCCCCTCCTGAGACACATCGTCGAATCATTTGATCAGCATCGATGTGGAAAAGATACGGGTCTTCCCAGAAGTAATACTTGGCATCGGAAAGCAATTTGTCTTTCTTGGCCTTCGGCCAATCAGACGGGTGATGTGATGCCAGGTTGTTTACTAGATCAGCAAACCATGGAAGCCCTGTACTGATAGTCAGGAGGTGCTTATCAGGAAAATGTTCCATAATGGGTCCGGAAGGGTCGATAATATCAGAAGGAAGGTGGGACAAGTGATCAGCTACCACGTTTTGTTTTCCTGCTTTGTCACGAATCTCGAGGTCAAACTCTTGCAACAGCAAGATCTAGGAGATTAGTCGAGGTTTCGCATCCTTCTTTGCAAGGAGATGCCTCGTGACTCGTCGATCTTTCGCTTTTAAGTCGGTTGCAGTTTAACGTGGTGGAAAAATCGACTGATCAATATTTAAGAAGAAATAACCACTCGCAGAGGAGCGGGTCGTATCCACAGGGAGGCAATGACGTATTAAAATTTGCACCAATTAAAAACGTTCGTTCGTAGTTAGTTTGGACAAGAATCAAGTCAAGATTGCCTTTAGATTAAGGTTTAAGCAAGAAACAATGCTGAAATGGCAATTATGAGAAACTAGAGGATATTTTCTGCAATGCAGAATTAATAAAATATCATTAAAAAGTGGCAATGGCAGAAAATGTAATTTCTAATTGATGGTTTACTGTAGCAAAATAGGGAAATTTTTCCCCTTTGTCTTGCGCGACGAGGAGCGGATGGCCGGGCGCAGGAAGCTCGGAGGAGGTCCCTTGGACCAAGAGCTTCGAATCGGAGGTGGCCGGACGAGCTCCGGCGGAGGTGCTGGAGCCGGTGAGCTTGCGCGGCTGTTGGCGTGAGATCTGCTCGCGCGCTGCTGCTGACAGCTCTACAGGCGCGGGAGGACGGTTCTGCAGGCGGTTGAGCAGGTGCGGCTGCAGCTGGCGGGGGTGCGCAGGCTACAGCAAGCGCGGGTATAGGGCGCTGCTGGCGGTTCTGCAGGCGCGGGGGTGAATGGCGTGGACTGCAGGTGCTGTTGGAGTTCTACAGGCGCGGTTGCTGCTGCAGGCGCGGGAGGTGGGTGCTGCAGGCTGAGGAGGGCGTGCGCGGTATGGAGGGCATGGAGATGGCGAAGGCTGATGGTGGGCGCGGTTGCGCTGGAGGCTGGTGGGTGGCGCTGCAGGCGTGGGCGCGCACGGATGAAGGCGCAGGCGCGGGGGTGGTGGTGCGGGCGTGAACGGTGAGATGGCCGGATGTGGTTGTGAGGGTGCGGGTGGAGTTCAGACGGGTACGCAGGCGGGTGATCGCAGGTGAGCGGGTAGCTTCAGATTTTCGCGAAATTTCCCGGACATCTTAAGTGAATGAGAAGGTGATTGCAGTGACAGTGGTTGCGGCGGTGGTGGTTGGTGACGACAGCGTGGGAGATGCATGCTAAGGTGCTCACGGTAATGCGGGCGAGCTCCGGATGGCGGTGTGGCCTGTCACACCACACGCCCATGGTGGCAGAGACTCGCTGCCCCGGTAGAGGCTGGCAGTACGGAGTGGAAGAGAGAAGTTCTCTCTGCACAGTGGTGGGTCGGTGGTGGAGGCCTCCCGAGCTTTGCTGCCTCCCTCCTCCTTTTGTAGTGGCCTGCACACATTTGAAATCATCCGCCCGACCAGATCCACCACATCCGCTCTCCCTTGAATGGTTCTTCACTGCGGCCGTTCGACGTTGGAGCGGCAGCCAGCCGTTCCTGCAAGGAGGAGTAAAGAAAATAATGTTAAAATATTAGGGTCATTTATATACAGACCCTCAACTTCTATGTTAATGAAAATAATGTACCTAATTGGTTGTCTAATTAGATGAATGCTATTCTAAGCTAATTCTAAATGCACTTAAGATATGAATGCAATGTATGGATTATGTAATTAAATTAAAACTATGAATTAATCTATTTACATCCTAATTTATGCTAAATAAATGTTAGAATTAACCTAATGTGTAGGCACTTAAATACTTAAATAGCCCACAACTATGGGCTAATCACCTCGCAGCTGTGTAATCAGAGTAAATGATAACACGAGAACCTAGAAGAAACGATGTGAATTTTTCCAGGGCAAATACTACGGCTAGCAGCTCTCTCTCAGTAACTGTGTAGTTATGCAGAGCTTCGTGAAGTGTCTTGCTAGCGTAATAGATGACCATGGGTTTCCCATCAATTTTCTGCCCAGGTACCGCTCCTACAGTGAAATCAGATGCATCGCACATGATCTCAAAGGGTTGAGGCCAATTAGGGGGCTGTAGGATCGGAGCTTGGGTAACTCGATCACGTAGGGTTTCAAATGTTTGAGTGCATTCCTTGGAGATTTTGAAAGGAACATCCTTAGATAGTAGAGTGGTAAGGGGGCATGCGATCTTTGAGAAATCAGGAATGAATCACCGGTAAAAATCGACGTACCCCAGAAAATATTGGATGTCCTTGATCGAGCTAGGCAAAGGGAGTTTGGAAATCAGATTCACCTTGGCTCGATCGACCTGGAGGCTTTTTTCTGATATGAGATGTCCCAGGACAATTCCTTCAGGCACTATGCAATGGCTATTTCCTAGGAATGAACCAGATTCACATCAATGCACCGCCTGAGGATCTGGATCAAGTGCAGGAGGCAATCGTCAAATGATTCACCAAATACTGAAAAGTCATCCATGAAGACTTCCAGATAATCACTTACCATATTTGAGAATATGGCAGGCATGCACCGCTGAAAAGTAGCGGGTGCATTGCAAAGATCGAAAGGCATCCTTCGGAATGCACATGTCCCAAACGGGCAGGTGAAAGTGGTCTTTTCTTGGTCCTCAGGATGGATTGCAACCTGGTTATAACCGGAGTACCCGTACAGAAAGCAAAGAGCCTATTTCCCGCTAGTTTCTTGAGGATCTGATCAATAAACGGTAGTGGGAAATGATCCTTCCTTGTGGAGGTTTTGAGTCTTCTGTAATCAATGCAGACTCTCCACGAATTCGCCACACGGGTCGGTATGACTTCTCCGATTTCAGTCGTGATCATGGTGAGTCCTGCCTTATTAGGCACAACCTGGATTAGACTCACCCACTGACTGTCAGAGATCGGGTAGATGATCCCACCATCTAACCACTTGATGATCTCCTTTTTCACGACCTCTGTAGATTAGGATTCAGATGTCTCTGCATTTCACGGGAAGGTCGTGTGCCCTCTTCAGTATAGATGCGGTGTGTGTAGTAAGAGGGGCTGATGCCAGTCAAATCATCGAGAGTCCATCCAATGGTCATTCGATGTTGCTGAAGAACAGTAATCAGACGGGATTCCTGATTGGGTGTGAGTCTGAAGTTGATAATCACAGGAAAGGTCAGATTGGAACCCAAAAAGATGTACTTATGATGCTTGGGAAGAGGCTTGAGTTCTAGGATAGGGTTATTAGAAGCAGCGGGTGGTTCAGGGTGTGTGTCAGGAGTAAGGGAGGGAGTTATGGGTGTGTCTAGGTCACGTTCGGACTCCTTTAATTGCAGGTTTTGATCCTCTTGTGGTTGATCAGAAGTAGTCAGGTTTTCCTCAAAATATGGATCGTCAACCACACCATGATATCACATATCTATTCTATAACACCACAATTAATCCCTTGTTGGGCCTTAAAGATGTCAATATTTAATGTTTGGTTCCTAAATTTCAGTTCAATTTGGCCTTCCTCACAATTTATGTTGGCCCTAGCAGTGGCCAGAAAGGGTCTCCCTAGTATAATTGGTGTATCCCTCGGGTTTTCTGGAGCATCCATATCCAAGACTACGAAGTCCACAGGGAAATAGAAATCCCGAACCCTAACAATGACATTATCATGAACTCCTTTTGGTGACTTAATAGATCGATCAGCCAACTGTAATGTCACTCTATCGGTTTGAGCTTAGATTTCTCAAGATGGTCAAGTAGGGATGTAGGTATTAGGTTTATGGAGGCTCCTCGATCCAATAAAGCTCTATCAAATTGGGTATCACCAATTGTACAGGAAATCGGGGGAGTACCTAGGTCTTTTGCCTTGGGTGGGAGTTTGCTCAAAATTACAAAGCTAGCTTGCTCTAACAGTACGATTGGGTCCCACTTTTGGTTCGCAGCTTACGCTTAGGTGTACAGACATCTTTCAAAAATCATGCGTAAGCCAGTACATGGCGAATTGCATCCATCAAGGGGATGTTTATTTGGACCTGTTCAAAGAGCTTGACCAGATCCTCCTCAGGAGCCACGGGTTTATTTGTCCTCTTTCCTTTGGTCAAGGCCTCGGGAAATGGAACCATGGATGGTTCCTCTAGAATAGGTCCAGGTTCTTGATCAAAGACAGGGGTATCCTGGATAACTATCCTACGACTTAGGTTAGCACTACCAGGTTGAAAGTGGCTTGGGTAAGGTGGGTCTTGTGTTCTTTGCCACTACGAGTTGTAACTGAATTTAGTCCTGCCTGGTTTTGGTTTAGTGTCGCTAAAATAGGTGGCTACTACTGAAATCCCGCATAGAATGTCGAAGCTTCCATCCCATCAGGTGATGGAATAGAAGGGGCCTGATAAATCATGTGGGCTTGGCCCAGATTCGGGTTTATAACGCGCCTCTGGCTCGGCACGTTATCCAGATTCGGTAGAGGTTGTGAAGGGAGTGTGCCAGGTTGGTGGGAATTTGCCATCTGGGTGAGTTGATTACGAACCTCTATGATCTCATCTTTGTGTTTTTTTTGCATAGTCGCATTCATCTTTTGAATGTCAGCCAGAGTCTGAAGGATGAGAGTCATCTAATCTGTCTGAGTTGGCCCAGATTGGTAGGTAGGGTTGGGCCGAGGCTGAGGTGGCTGACATGGAAAAGGAGCTTGTGGACGGGGTTGATATGGTGGTCTTTGATTCTGATTGTTTCCCGCCCACAAGAAATTGGGATGATTCCGCCATCTAGGGTTATAGGTGTTAAAGAATGGGTCATTCCAGCTGGCGTTGAGGTCCTCGCAGGTCTAAGGAACCTCAGAGAAATCAGAGTATGAGGGTTCAGGGTTCCCCCAACTAGAGTAAGTAGGATCGTAGTTTTCTCTTGTCCTAGGTTAGACGGGGGTGGATACGGGTCCATCCCCTGAGACGATTGGTGATAGATGTTATGCATAGCTTCCCTCCTGGAGGGTGGCTGTGCGAACGGGTTTTGCATAGAGGTGGCTCATTGCAGATGTCGAGTTAGCTCATCCACCTTCTTCTCAATGATAGAGACCTTGTTGAACCGACTGGCCATCAATTCCAAGTCGACGGATGCGGACAGGCCCTGCGTCTCGTGTGCTCCCCTTGGATTTATCGATGCACGGGCATTCGTCTAGTCGAATAAGCCCATGGAGTCATTATTGATGGAGTTCTCACACATATTCTTGAGAATCTCCCACACAGTGTCTTCGTGTTTACCCATGGTATTTCCTATGCAAGTTGCATTGACGAATAAGTAGATATCTATGTGGAGTCCCTGGTAAAAAGACTAGACTTGTTCCCATTTAGGAACTTCGTGATGGGGGCACTTTCGCATGAGATCCAGGAAATGGTCCCATGCTTCATGGAGTGGTTCTCCATGCTATTGGGTGAAGCGTGTGATCTGGTGTCATAAGGCATTAGTCCGACCAACTGGGAAGAACATTTTCGGAAACTCGGATTGTAGTTCAACCCATGTGTTGATTGGACGTGTTTGAGTTAGATACCAATGAGTTTCTTTGTCCATGAGAGAGAAGGAGAACATCTTCATGAGAAGAATATCTCGATTTTGGACATCTGACTTGAATGTTTGGGCCAGATGCTTGAGTTGTTTGATGTGTTGGAAAGGATCCTCAAAATTGAGCCCATGGAATTTTGGAATAACATGAATCATGTTGGGCTTGAGTTCAGAATTAGGACCTCCAGCCAGGATTTAGACTCGAGGTTCGATCGCAACTGCAACGGGAATATAGTGATCTTGCATCATAGGACGTTGTAGTGGATTCACAAAGGCTTGGAATAAATCATTAAGGCGTTGAAGTTGGTTCTCAAGGTTATTCTCTTCTTCTGCGGGTTGTGCCATGATGATGGAAGAAGGAGAATTGGGTTCAGATGAATCAGAGGAGATGTCTCTGTGATGGGGTTGCAGCACAATTACGGAAGTTGAGGCCTGGCCTCAACGGGAGTGAATGACTAAAGGGGGCCTCAAGGATGGTCTTAAGGACCTCCTACCGAACATGCATCGATGGTCTGGATGGGAGTCGAATGTGATGGACCCAATCAAGACACCCAAAATTTGGATGACTATAGAGGTTCGGGGCAGATGATACCCCTTAGTCAGAAAGCCATCCACCTGAGAAATACCTGGGTAGCCAGAGAGGGAGAGTCCCGCAAAGACCCCTACAAAGTACAGTGCCCCCACGAGTTACAGGGTTTGCCCCACTGACCTCTCTTGTCACTGATGTTCCAGGTAGACCAGAATTGGGACTTGACCTCTTAAGTCTACCAGTTTTATTAAAGAGCAAGGGTACTTAAGATTTCACTTGAACTTTGGATGTATTGAGTGCAAAAAGTGACCTAATTTCAAGATTGGTTGACCCAACAAGGTGGGTCAACTTCACCTATTTATCCTTTGAGAAGTTTTAGGTCCCTTCTTTTTAGGATTCAAGTGAGATTAAGAGCCTGAATTTTAGGGTTTTCTTGAATAAATCACTTCAACCAAGGCTTAGGCACACATCTTCTTGGAGAGTTGATTCTTGCTTATGAAGGAGTGTCTCTAAAATCCTAAATTGAAATTCTTAGTTGGCTCTAATCTTGGTCCAATTTAGTTTGCCAAATGTGGTATCTAGGGCTCAAACAAGAATTTGGTAGCCCTAGTTACCTTAAATGGGTGCACAAATCAATTTTGTTGTTGAAATCAAATCAGTCAACTTGATGAATTAGCTAAGAATGTAAAGCAAGTAGCCCTAATTGATTTTATCCTTGTTTTTCCTTTTTAGAATGAGGGGCTTAAGAGAAAGTAATCAGAAATTACCTGCCCCTGGCGTGTTTGATGTGCAGTTGTCCTTCTTTGAATCTTCTCCCTGAAACAATCACAAAAAGGAGATATAGCAAGTTAGTACCAAATCAGAAATTGTAATCAAGAATTCTAAATCACTCGTTGCTCCCTGGCAACGGTGCCAAAATGTTTATCACACTGAATCGGGTTTTAAAAGTATTGCATTGTAATATAGCCGAAAAAGCGTTCAAAACAGATATAATTTTATTACTCGAATTTGAAGTCCGAGGTCAAACACAGGGAGCAAATTGGTATTTAAAACTCAAGATCATAATTCAGAATTTAAAAGAATATGCAATAATCTCAGTATCAAAGTGCAAAAATGTAGATCACAAAATGCTAAAGAACTCAATGTATATGAATATGAATTAAAAATTGGACGTCTGATTTGTAAATCAGATGACTTAAACAGATGCTACAGTGCTCCTCCTACCTTCAGCTTTTGCGGCTCTTCTTTCTTCCTTCTTCTGCTTCTACTCCTCTTCTTTTCTCTTTACCTTTGGCTTCTGTCTTCTTCTTCCTTTATGATCTTTCTCTACCTTTTCTCTCTTCCTTTGCCTTTCTCTGCCAGCTACCTCCTCTTTCTTTCTCTTTTTGCCTTTGTCTTCTCTTTCCTCTGACTTCTACCTTTTGCTTTCCTTCTTAACTTCTCATTTTTCCCTCAGCTTCCTCCTTCTTCTTCAGCTTGGCTTCTCCTTCTCTTCAGCCTGCAACAAAACCTACCCACTATTCACGTGCACTCTCCTCTCTTTCTCTCTTAGGTTTCGCTCTCCCAAAGCCACACGTATTCGGGTAATCAGGTCGGGTACGTACCCGGGAGTAGGCCCACCAGCGTATGGTGGTGGGCGAGGAGTGTAGTCGGGTCGGGTCAGGCCAGGTCAGTAGGGCGTGAGCATGGACGAGGCCAGGTTGGTCGAGTGAGAGGGACTCTACAGGCACAAATTCAATTTATGTGCCTTCGGTCGCTCCTCAGCCACTGATGTGGGACTAAACGTGTGCCCTTCTTCTCATGTGCCTGCAACAGAGGTGGTCCTCCAATTGCCTCAACTACCATTGCCTTCTACTGGAATTGAGAACTTGGAGTCATGCGCGAGGGTGTTCCGTGCAACCTAGGACGGGGACCTGGAGCTGGCAGAGCCTGGAGTGGTTTTAAGCAAGCTTCAAGCTTTGCTCCAATGAAGGATGATGCCTGCTACCTGAAATCACCAAGATGGCCTCGAGGCCACGTCAAATCACTCAGGAAGAGTCGTCGAGGCACGGCGAATGTGCTGCGGTGGTTGGCATGGCGTGGGGATGCTTGTGCCATCGTGCGTAGGGCTGTGTGTGTATGTGTGGGTGTGTTTGGTGAGGTGCGTGAGTGAGTGGAGTGGTGTGTCGAGTGGGGGGAAATGTTCAGTGGAGTGAAGGGATTCTAATGGCCTTGTTGGCGAGGAATGGGATGGCCTGTGGTGGTGGAGCGACTTCACCGGAGGTGGTGGCCGGAGATGAAGGAGATGAGGGTGATGGAGGGCGGCAGTGGTTGGTTTGGGGAAATAGAAAATGGAAAAGAAATTAGAGAGGGATGGGAACTTATCTGGGATGTTAGGAGATGAAGGGGAGACGAAGATGGCGTCAGGTGCGTACTGCCGACGCCGGAGACGAAGGTGCTCAGAGATAGAAGGTTGGCGAGGATGAAGGGGAGACAAGGGCGTTAGCGGGTGCTGCGAGACGCAGATGAAAGCAAGGATGAAGAGCCTGCCACTGGCATTGTGGTCAGACGATAAGGGAGAGTAGGGAAATTCGTCGGAGCTTGATGAGAGAATCGGTCGGAGGAGGTGAGAAGAAATCGAGAGGGTCTACGGTAGAATTCAAGCTTAGAGGAGTCGGGGTGAACTGGGCTCCTTTAAATAGAGCCCTGGAGGTCGGTTAGGGCTTGGGAAGCAAGCTTCCAAAGCAAGGGAGGCTCGCCGGAGTTGGAATCCGTTGGGATACCCATGTCTCTCATGCATTCGCATGAGAGATTGGGAAAGAATCTTGGATCATGTATGGGTTTAGATTGGAGTGATTTTCTCAAAGAGTCTCCCTTCCAATTTTGGAGATCCTTTAAGCAATCAGGGAGAAACGACCTTCCAAAGCTCGCCAAAGTAGGATTCCTCCGCTATAATGGTAGAGGGACCTAATAAAGAAAATGATGAAGAAGCTAGGGGGCCTTTGGTAATGATTTTTGAAAGATAGGGGTACAGATGTAATCAGGTTGGACCCTTTTGCAAACTAGGTCAAGGCAAATTCCTCTTGTGTCCAAATTTTGCTACAAACCTAATTTGGACCTAAGGAATCCAATGGTGAAGTTGGATTTTGGTTTGACCACGTTTGACTAGGAAAGTTATGCAAAAACCCAATTTAGGGCAAACATCTATCTGAGACCCCATTCTAAGTCAAGATGGGTTCCAATGGCCAAATTAAAGGTTCTAAATCCTAGAGAATATTTTTATATGATTTTTAGAGTATTTAGGTGAATTTTATCCTGACCATAACCTTGGTTAATCAAGTGGGTCTATTTTAGGGTTTCAAGAAGTCATTTAATTCACAAGACACATAAACCCTTTTCTATCTAATCCAACTCACTTATAATCTTCTTAAGACCATTGACCTTTGTTTATCCTTTGAGAAAATATGTTGTCATACTGCAATGGTAAAATTGCAGTTTTATCCCATGTTTGTTGCTTTTCTCTCAAAAAGGTTATTCTGTGAATTAGGACCTTTAGTTGGTTATGTAGGAGCTTTTATTCTCTTCATTGGGTCAAAATGACCTAGTTAGGGCTCATGATGGTGTTCCCATCAGATGTAAATAAATTAATTAATATTTTTACCATAAGCGCATAATTCATGTGTGGCATCCATATCTAAATGCATTTAAAGTTAACCTAGAATTGCATGCATTTGATTAGTTAATTAATTAGGTGCATTACATACATTATTTTAATTAACATAGAAGTTAAGGAGTTATGTATAAATAATCCTAATTATTTTATTATTCTTCTTCTTCTCCTTCTGCAGGTAACCGCTCTACCTCCGCCTCGTCCTGCGCATTCACTCTTCCAGCATTCACACGATGATGGATCTCCTCCCGCCTGTTTGAATTTAAAATCCTTGTCGCCACAGCTACAAAGGAGGAGGAATGGCTGCCATTCAGAGCAGGCCTCCATCCCGACCCAATACTGTGGTTCACCTCCTCTCCATCGGCCTCAACTGTGGCAGCGAGACACCGCCACTGTAGGCATGTGGTGTGACAGCCCACACTGCCAGCCAGAGTCCCTACACCATCGTGCTCCACTAGAAACACCTTTCCCTTGCATCTTCTTCCTCGTGCTTCACCTGCAACATCAAGAACAAACCCAACATTTCCCAACCTCTCAGCCGCACGCAGCATCATCACGCACAGCCACTAGCCATGCCACTATGTGTGCCCGCACCTTGCCCCTCCATTGTGCATAGCAGGGCACCCTCGCACACACCCGTGCTCCTCCAGCATCGCTCTCGACCTCCTCGTAGAAACTCCACGCGCGTGCAGTAGTGCGCAACCTCCTATGCGTGCCTCCTTGCTGCATCACCACGCGGTCCTGTCTCCTTCCTCTCAACGCGCACAGCAGCAGAATGCCCAGCGACTCTTCACTCCCATAGCAGCAGCGCACATAGCACCCTCCAGTGCACCCTCTGTTGTAGCTGCGAGCGTGACCCTCCAGCATGCTTTCATGCACTCAACAGCAGAGCACCATCACATCCCACGTGCGCTGAGAGTGCACCCACAACAGCAGGTTTGCCATGCCCACAGTAGCAGTGCAGGCATTCCCCACACCTCAATTGTGCCGTGCACTACCGGCCCTCTCCGATCAGCCTCGCCCCTCCCGCGTGAGCTCTCCACCAATGCCTCACATGCCCAGTGGCTCATGCCCCTCACCTTCGCGATCTTCAACAGCAAATAAAGTTGTAGCCCGCTGCACCCACTATCGACCTCTCCTCCGATCTCTCGTCTCCAGCCGCCATCCACTATGCTGTGACCATCGTCGGGTGCGGCCTGAGCAGGGTTACCTCTGCCTGCACCCTCGCCATCTTGCTCTTCTTCATCCATGCGCACACTCCATTTGAAGGCAATGCTCTGTTTTGCCTCCCATTAGTTATTACATTCCTATGCCAGCAATCTTTTGATTTTTTTTTAATTAAATATTATGGTTGTTTTAGTAGAGCCCCCCTCATCTTTCATAGAAATGCAAGTTCAGAGATTACATGCATTGTTATCCTAATTTAAAAAGGGATTTTAGCTTACTTATTTAGGAAAACTAATTGTGAACATTATTATTTTCAAATTTAGCGATTTTGTACTAGCCATTGCTTCCCTATGGACACGACCCGCTCCTCATTGAATGGTTATTTTAATTACTTTGATTAGTCGATTTTCCACCACTTAGAAAAATGACAAATCTTCTTAATCATCACTTTTGAAAGCGAAAATCGACTTATCAAATGGCGCTGTTGCCGGGGAGGCAACTAGCCTGTTAAACTCGCATTCATTTATTTATTGATTCACAATTTTATTTGAGACACATTTCAAATCAATTATCTGTTTGGTGTGAGGTATGCGTATTTGGAGACATCTTGTCGCACCAGCCTCAGAGATTAGGTGATCCTTGACATCGCCAACAGAGTCGCAACACTGGGAGAAAAAGCATCACATCTGCCTCTGCAACGCCTTGGTGGACTTTGTTTCCACCACTAGAGGAGATATCTGGAGGACCACATCCTCATTTCATTCTTTTAGTTGTAGATAGATTTGTATTTTTCTTTCTTCTCTTTATTTTAGTACATTCATTTGGAAAACCCTTGTTCTGGGGTATATTTGAGGGGTTTGTTCCCTGACTTTCTTTTAGCCCGTGTTGGGTAACTTTTTGGGAGCCTGTTCCCTTTTCTTTAGATGTAGGTTTTCTTTTGTGGATTGATTTTATTTTTCTTGATTGTGCATAAGTAAAATAAATAAATAAAAGCATGAGCTACTTGCCTTAGGATGATCATTTAGGTGTGAATGAGCAGCCTCTAGATTTATTTTGCTTGCATTTGCGTGCATCTTGCATTGCTGATTGCTGGAGGAAAGGTACGTCCTCTTTCTTTGCATTCTATATTGTTCACGCATGTGCATTTGGATTTAATTGCAAGATCACATAATTGAATTGAAAAGATTTAACAAGTGGTCACATATTTTATTGAAAAAGGATTTTAAGTTAAGGAGGAACACTAAAATCCAAGGACTTGAATTGAGACATTGTCCTGCGATTCAAAATTCAAAACTCAAAATTTTTATGGTGTATGAACACTTATATCTCTTACACCACAGCACGCATTTAGACACTCCTAGGTCTTGGAACTACTAGGACAAGAGCCCTCCTATTGTTTGATTCTGAGGTGTTCAGAACTTGAGACCAAAGGTTTTGTAACTCCAAAGAGGGGGATACCCTGTCACGGATTTTTGGGGGTAGTTAAGAAGCACTACGAGAGCACAACTTTAAAGGAAGGCATAGGCCTACTTGCATCCCTCGATCTTCCGTCTTTAGAGTTGCTCTACCATTTGAGATTTAGGGAAGAACACCTAAGCTCCAACTAAGTCTTTTTAGGCATTTTGTAGGTTGGCAATAGGTGCATAATTGATTGGGCAGCTTACTTTGTCAACTACAATTGTGAATTAAAATCAAAAGCCTAAATTTGTAAAGACCTAACAAGTCCTTTTAAAATGTGTTTGTAGTGCATGCTTGGTAGGCGATCTCTTAGGAGACAACTTGTGTTTTATCCTGAACCTGAAAGAATCTTAAGAAGGAACCTCCCAAGGGAAGAAATGGTTGGTCAAAGGAGCCTTAAGGAATATTTCATTCCGACCAATCAAAATGGCCCTGCACTATGTAGACTTGGTGGGGACATTCCTTATGAGATCAAAAGCAGTACCATATCCATGCTGCCCTCCTTTTATGGTACTGCTAGGGAAGATCCTTATAGGCATATAGAGGAATTCACCGAGGTCTATTCCACGGTGAAGCTGCATGGCATTACTGATGACGCTCAAATGCAGACCCTCTTTCCTTTCTCCCTCAAGGACAAAGCCAAGTATTGGTATCACACCCTTAATGATATTAACACTTGGGATGCCTTGAAGAAGGAGTTTTTGAAGAAGTACTTCCCTATGAGCAAGACAAATAACTTTATGAGGGAAATTATGAGTTTTGTTCAAAAGGATGGGGAAGCTTTCCATAATGTGTGGGAGTGCTTTAGTGACCTGTTGAGACTTTTCCCACATCACCAGGTGCCTAAGTGGCAACTGGTTGAAAGGTTTTACACCAGACTTATTGATTCACACAGGTAGACTATGGATGGTGCCTATGCAGGAACCTTTCTATCTAAGACTGAGGATAAAGCTTGGAACCTTTTTGATACTTTGAGTGAGAATTCTATTCACTTGAATTCTTCCTACATGGATAGAAAACCCGCTCTCATGCAAAGAAAGTTGGAGGTGAATGAGGCAAGGGACACCCAGAATTTAGCCTATGAGATCCAATTGTTGAATCAATTGTTGAATCAAAACATGGAAAGGCTTATGTCGAGCCCTGGCCAATTAGTATCTAGCACCTCCACATCCCAAGCTTCTAAATTCTCTATTTGCCAAGGTAATACACACACCACTGTGGATTGTCACTTGGCCTCCCATTTCCCTGAGCTTGTACAGGCGGATCTGAATGCCACTCAAGGGTTCCATCCTAGACCTCATAATGACCCTTTTTTCAACACTTATAATGAGGGATGGAGGAATCACCCAAACTTTTCCTGGAGACAAGGGAATGTTTCAAATTTAGGGAATTATAAACCACAACCTTTTCAAAATCAACAAATGAACCAACCTCAAACCTTTGCCCAACCTAAGACCTCTGAGATGGATGAATTGAAGGCAGTGTTGAGAACTATGTAAGAAAGTCAAAGTGCCATCATGCAATCTCATGACAAGGCTATACATGAAATGAAATCGCAGATAGGACACCTTGTTGAGGTCGTTAGACAGAGGGAAACTGGGAAGCTTCCCAGTGCTATTGAGGAGAATCCTAAAGGAAAAGGGATTGTCTTTAGGGAGCATGCCCAAAAGTTGACTATTTTGAGTGGGAAAGAAATTTCCAAACTCAACCCTCTGAAAAACCATCCACCCTGACTTTCACCCAAACCGGAGAATACTTTCCCAAATCTCCTCCGCTTGAAATCACCTCATCGGAAGAAGTTGTTCCCGTTCCACCCAAATGGAGACACCATCATGAGCCATAACTAGCTCATTTTGGCCCAATTAAGTCAGTAAATGCTCCTACATAACTACTAGAGAGTCACATGTCACTGCATAATCATTTTGAGGGAAAAATAAGAAATTAGGGCTAAAACTGTAATTTTACCAATTTATCATGAATGCAGTGCAACCACGAGTTTTCTTAGGGGTTGAATGAAGGTCAAATGGTCTTAAAAAGATAACAAGTAGGTTAAAACAATCAGAAAAGGGTTTGCACGTGTTCTGAGAATTAAATGACTTTTTGAAACCCTAAAAATAGACTCGCTTAATTAACTAAGGTTCTGATCAGGATAAAATTCACCTAAATCCTCTAAAATTCATAGAAAAATATTCTCTAGGGTGTGGAACTTTCAATTTGACCATCAGAACCCATTTTGACTTAGAATAGAGTCACAAACAAACATTTGCCCTAATTTGGGTTTTTGCATAAATTACCTAGTCAAACATAGTTAAAACCAAAAATCCAACTTTACCATTGGATTCCTTAGGTCCAAATTAGGTTTGTATCAAAATTTGGACTCAAGATGAGTTTGTCTTGACCTAGTTTGCAAATTGGTCCTGTCTAATTACATTTCTATCCTTAACTTTCAAAATCTTTTCCAACAGAACCCTAACTCTGTTGTCGTTCTCACAAAAAGGTCCCTACAGCCATTAAAACTATTCCTACTTGCTTCGGTGACCTTAAATTGGAAAGAACTCCCTGATTTCTTGACAAATCCCTTTCAAATTTAAAAGGGAAGTTCGTCAAGAAATCTCCTTCCTTTTGAACCAGATTCTAAGCCCTAAAACTTACCCAATCTCTCATGCGAATGCATGAGAGATTTGGGTCTCAAGGGATTTCCCAATCCAGCGAGCTTTCCAAACTTAGGAAGCTTGTTCCCCAAGCTCTAACCACCCTCTGATGACCTATAAAAGAAAGCCTAGGCCAGATCGAACCCCTCAAGCTTGAATTTGACCAGAGTAACCTTCAAATTCTTCTCTCCTCCTTCGGCTGAATTGCTCTTCAAGCTCCGATGACCCTCCTTACTTCCCCTCATCGTCAACTCCAAGATCTCCCCCTTTCTCGCTCTTCAATTTGAGGTGCAGCGGGCTTGAACGCACGCCGGCTCTTCTCGCGAAGGCACTCAACCAACGCGCTGTGGGTGACTTTATGTCGTGCAGTTGTTTTGTGTGCGCAGTCCTATAGCCATTGGATGAGCATCCAACGGTGGAGAATCATCAACCAGATGAAGAGGAAAGGTAGAGGTAGGTTCTTGGGGCTGGTTGGGCTGTTGAGATGGTGCGACGTGGTGCCATCTTGGCCGTCCATCTTTTGAGTATTGTAGATGGTGCTACGGGTGTCGGATTGGACCGATTTTTACGCCATTAGGCTGCAATCATCGATCCAAATCCATCCGTGTGGTTGAATTTGTCATCTGAGGTGCAGATTAAGACCATCTTGGCCTTTGATCTTTAGGGTTCCTCGGTGTCTATCTGGTGCTATGGATGTCCAATTAGGACGATCTTGGAGTCGTTGAACTCTAATCATCACCCTGATCAGATCTGTATGGTTGGATCTTTGATCTGAGGCCCCGATAAAAAGTCACCTTGTCCTTATCCATAAAAGGAGACAATTACAATACAATTTATACAACTTGATCTAAATGCATGATTATGCATGTTATGCACTATTTACAATATATGATGCTAATGTGACGCTAGGAACATGGATTAATAGGCATTTAGGTTAATCAGATGTATGCACATCACACCCCCATGCTTATCTTTTGCTAATCCCTAGCAAAAACTATATGCTATTTATAAAAGAATTAGGTTGGATTACTGTGCATAAGTTATTTTCAACATTAAGAAATTTTTTACTCAGGATCTGAACTTTCAAGGACACAACAGCACTCAGGTATCTGCCAAAATGCAGACCACCTCAAGCCCTCGCCTTATTCAAAGAAAAATTTCTTTTTCTTCTTTTCTAATTTTTTTGGATTTTTTGAGTTTAGGGTTAAAGAGTGGCTTTCTACGGCCATTCAACCCACCCAAGATTTGATAAGAACCCTAAGTTCTAAGCATTTTATTGTGAATGTGATAGACTCATTGATCGGCAATTAGAACAGACTTCGGGTTTCTACACCTCTAGGTGACCTTAAAAAGCGAGTTCTACCTAAAGGTGTATCTTTACGACCGGTAGCTTTCTCCCTACTTTTATTTTTATGAGATCAACGCAAGGGTGAATCCAGTGTATTTCTCCTAGGTTTATTCTACTTCTCTGCTTCTTCCTAAGTGTTTTGGAAATTTTTAGTGCATTGCTTGAGCTGGGTTCTAGACAACTGGTCGATGAGCTGTTACCACTGACAACTTGCTAGCCATACTCGTGCGGCGAAGTGTGGCTTATTTCTTTTATTTTCTTTCTTTTCTTTCTTTTCTCCTTTTCTTTCTCTTTTTACCGCTGGAGGCGTTATTATAGATTTTATAGTTAAGGTCAAGGATTTCTATTTTCCTGTGGATTTCCTTGTCCTTGACATGGATGTACCTGAAAATCTAAGGAAACGCCCATCATTCTGAGGTGACTGTTCCTGGCTACCTCTAAGGCCAACATTAATTGTGAAAGAAGTAATATGGAAATCGCCTTTGGGGATCAACAAATGAAATTGGATATTTTTAAGGTGATTAATAAATTTGAGGATTGTGGATTTATTGAGGAACTTGAGGAGCATAATAAAAACATTGAAATTTGTTTAATGGTTTCTTCAATTGAAAGTTCCTCCTTTGATGAGGAATTCAAACCGCAACCCTCTATGGCAGACCTACCATCTTCTAAAGAGGTTATTGATTTTGTTCACCCACAACCTCTTCCTCTTGTTGAGTCTTCAGCGTCTTCCTTACCATCAATCATTAACCCACCCCAGCTTGAACTGAAACCATTACCTGAGAATTTGAAATATCAATTTTTAGGACCTTAAAAGATGCTTCCTATGATTATCAGTACTAAATTAACAAAGG
The DNA here is from genome assembly GCA_037157565.1 of Thalassia testudinum. Taxonomy (NCBI): domain Eukaryota; kingdom Viridiplantae; phylum Streptophyta; class Magnoliopsida; order Alismatales; family Hydrocharitaceae; genus Thalassia; species Thalassia testudinum. The sequence continues at coordinate 145,857,995 of JAZHRO010000036.1, forward strand.
AGCAAGAGATTAAATTGATCAAGGTCCTGAAGGAACACAAGGTGGCAATTGGTTGGACCATTCATGACCTTAGGGGGATCGAGCCATCTTACTGCAATCATAGAATATTCTTGGAAGATGGATCCCGCCCTTTTCGCCTGATGCAGAGGAGATTAAATCCAAATATGTGAGAAGTGGTAAAAAAGGAAATCATCAAGTGGCTCAATGCAAGAATTATTTATCCAATCTCTGATAGTCCCTGGGTAAGTCCGTGCAAATTGTTCCGAAGAAATCCGGGATTACCGTTGTGACTAATGAGAGAGGAGAATCTGTCACAATTCGTTTAGCTTCCTCTTGGAGGGTTTGTATTGATTACAGGAAGCTGAACACAACCACTAAAAAGGATCATTTTCCCCTGCCTTTCATTGATCAAATCTTGGAAAGACTGGCCGGGGAGAAGTACTTCTGTTTTCTTGATGGTCACTCGGGATACAACCAAGTTCCTATCCATCTCGAGGATCAGGAAAAATCTACTTTCACCTGTCCCTACAGAACCTTTGCTTTCCGTAGGATGCCTTTCGGTTTATGCAATGCACTTGCGACTTTTCAAAGGTGTATGTTAGCCATATTCTCTGACATGGTGGGAGAGTTTATGGAAGTCTTCATGGTCAATTTCTCTATTTTTGGAGACTCCTTTGATTCTTTTTTGGCTAATCTGGAAATGATTCTTAAGCGATGTATCAAAACACGATTGGTCCTTAGCTGGGAAAAGAGTCATTTCATGACCCAAGAGGACATTTTGGATCATGTAATCTCTGAACGAGGAATCGAAGTGGATAAAGCTAAGGTTGATGCTATCGCTAAACTTCCTCCTCCTACATCTGTTAAACAAATCCGATCATTTCTTGGTCATGTGGGATTCTATCGAAGATTCATCAAGGATTTCTAGAAGGTTGCTCGTCCCCTGAGCAATCTTCTTGCCAAAGAAATGCCATTTGTTTTCGACGAATCATGTCGAAAGGCATTTGATTTCCTTAAAACGGTAGTCACCTGTGCTCCAGTATTGCAACCACCAATTTGGATAACCCCTTTTGAGATCATGACCGACGCTTCTAATTGCACTGTCGGGGCTGTCTTGGGTCAGAAAATTGATAGAAAGCCCTCTATCATCTACTACACTAGTAAAACTCTGGATGAAGCCCAAAGGAATTACAATGTTACTGAAAGGGAATTACTAGTTGTAGTGTTCGCTTTGGAAAAATTCAGGGCTTATCTCTTAGGGTCTCATGTTATCATCTATACCGATCACTTGGCCTTGAGACATCTCTTGGCCAAAAAGGATGCCAAACCCCGGCTTATTCGTTGGATTCTTCTGCTTCAAGAATTTGATCTTAAAATCAAGGATAAAACTGGGGTACAAAATGTGGTGGCGGATCATTTGTCAAAACTCCTAGGTTATTCTTCTCATCTGGACATTCCGATTACTGACACTTTTCCGGACAAAGCTATTCTTATAGTTTCAGGAGTCCACACCCCGTAGTTTGCTGACATTGTTAACTATTTGGCCGTTGGACAAATCCCCCAGGATTGGACCAAGCAACAATGGGATAGACTCAAATCTGAGGCCAAATACTACTTCTGAAAGGACCCTGAACTGTACCGCATCAGTTTTGATCAGATTATTCGTCGATGTGTACCGGAGAATGAATTCAACGGTATACTCGAGTTCTGCCACGCATATGCGTGTGGTGGACATTTCTTTGGGAAAAAGATAATAAATGCCAGTTTATCATCATTCTTATGCATTAAAACAAACCTAGGTCTTAGGATTTTACTCTGCAAATGGGTTTTTGGGCTGCATTTAGGCATAAATTAGGTTAGGCATGCATTGCATTTTTTATTGTCTTTTTAATACATTTTTGTGAGTGTTGGTGATGTATGGATATACAGATCCCTAAAACCCTAGCACTCAAGAAGGCAAATGGTGAAGGAGAAGCCCATACTAACTGGAACTCAGCTTGATCCAGCTCACTTGAACTAGGGTTAGCTCATCCCAGCTCCATTCAGCTAATCTTAGCTGAATGGCAGCTCAAGAGAGTTCATCTTAGCTCAATTTAGCTCAAGTCAGCTCAGATCCAGCTCAACTTAGCTGAGTCTAGCTCATCTCAGCTCCCACTAGTCCGTAGGGAGCTCTAGCTAGCTCAACTGAGTTGCCAGGAGTTCACCCCAGCTAAGATCCAGCTACATCCAGCTCCACTCAACTCCAACCAGCTGAAGAAGAACTCATCCCAGCTCAGGAAGCTCAAGTCTAGCTCCCGGGGACTTAGCTTAGCTCAACTCAGTTGAGCTAAGCTACCTTAGCTGCCTCAACCAGCTTGATTCTCCCCGGGAGCACCAGACCTAGCTCACCTTAGCTCATTATGGTAGAAGCTAGCTCACTTTAGCTTGGCTTAGCAACTAGCAAAGAACTATCAAGCTAAGCCAGCTAGAGTAGCCCCATGCCAGCCTCTTCAGCAACAGCCAACTCCAGTTCCAGTTCCAGACTTCTCCTCAACTCCTCTCTTCAAACCTTAGCTCACATTACCTACTCCTCTACTCCATTGCTAGCTAAGCTAGCTTAGCTTAGCTTAGCTAGCACCTAGCTCCTTGGCCATCCACCACCTTCAACTCAACCCTAGCTAGCTCCATCAACTAAGCTCACCTAAGCTAGCTATCCTACTCCAAGTTGGCGCCACCACCATCACACCCCTTCACCCCATCACTACTACCAAAAGCCACCTATTTTCCATCCAAAATAACCTTCTAGAACCCTTCCCTTTTGGCGCCAACTTTCCCTCCAAAATTCCCTTCATCTCCACCATACACCTCTCCTTAAATCCATCTCCACCATCCACCTAACCCCCCTTCTAGAAGACCCTAGGATGGCGCCAAAATGGTGGTGTCTCTCCACCACCAAAAGCCACCAACACCACCATAACCACCCCCTTAACACCCTTTGAGTTGGCGCCAATTGCCCTTAGACTTAGGATCCCTAACCACCTCCATCTCTCCATCTTAGCCCTCCATTCCAAGAGTCACCTTAGCCCCCTTCCTACTCTATATAAACCCACCACCTATCACCATTTTAGATCATCCTCCATTATTGTATTTTGCTACCTATACCACCTATACCTACGGCCAAGAAGAAGGAGTAGAGAAGGAGATTAAAGGGACACATCACCAGCCCTTTTGGTGCCTTCTTCTCCCCACTCTCTTCAACTTGGGCCACACCAAGGAGGAGGACTCTTCCATTTCAAGGAGGATGGCCAGGCAAGGGAGAAGGACTTAGGGTGGACATCCACCCTTGGAGAGAAGCTTAGGGCACGCCTCCTTAGGGCTTGCCTTGGAGGACATCACCTTGGCGGAGCACAGCAAGGAAGGAGTTGAAGGATTCTTTTCAAGATCGAGAGCCACCAACCTTGGAGCAAGAAGCCCTCTTCTTCACCATCTATCTAGAGGATTTGTGTTTGATTTTCTTTATTTTAATTTTTCTAGTAGTAGAAGCATTCCTCTACTAGGCTTTTTTGTAAAACACTTTTCATTAATCTAGATTGCCTTCTTTGCAATTTCTCATTTGCATTTCTACTTGCTTTGTTTTTAGCATTCTTCACTCCCTCTCCCTAATTATTCTAGGCCTCCACTTTCCTAGAGTGAGCTTAGGGAGAGGCTCTACTTGCCACTTAGAAGTAGTATTTTAAATTAAAGTGTAAATCACCTTCCCGCCACCATTTTGCATGTTGTCTTAATTTAAAACAAAAAAATGATATATTGAAAACTACCAAAAAGAAAGTTGAGATTTGTATTCCAAGCAAGATAATTACTTTTGCAAACATTTGGCCTCCTTGGACAACCCTAGATACTCCCCTATCTAGGAATATAAATTTAAGAGTTGATCGATTTTACGCGTTACAACGACTTAATTAACAAACCGCGTAAAAATCGCTATCACTTTTTGGCGCCGTTGCCGGAGAGGCACGGCTTTGCTATTCTTTCTCCTCTTGATTGAAGTAGATCTCATCCTCTTCTCTTTCTTCTTTTTCGTGTGTACAGGAATTATAGCGGGAAGGCGGGAATCTGGAAGCGAGAGCTCAAAGATCCTTTAATTCCCGTGAAATTCAGGTTGGTTCCCCCTTCTTGTCACATTTTGGCTAAAAAAAAAACTACCAAAATACACTAAACTTGGCTTTCAGGACCCTAAACACTTTAATTAAGTGGAGTGGTGCCCATATGAAATCCATTATTTGCTTGAATGCTTCTGTAACACCACTCCATTGCAAGTATTGGTGTTCTGTTTTTCGGGTCCAGATTTCTGTCCGGACTTGAAAAATCGATTCCTAACACCACAGGCCTCCTAAAATCATAAAATTTCATACAGAGATTCCCAATTAAGTTAGGAACATCTATTCCAAATTTCAGATCAATTGATTTGGATTTAATTTTTAAAAATTCATGGACTGCAGAGGGGTCACACCCTCTAATCTTCCTATTTTGCTACTGTCCGAGAATTTTTAGAATTTTTATACTCATCTAATTTTTGTGAAATTTAGCTTGCTGGAATCCTTGTGAAATTTTACACATCATATAAATTCACAAAAATTTTCTGAGGTCAGTGGTAATACTGAAAAGTCCAAAATACCCACAGGTATCATTTCTAGACTTTAACACCAGTACAATTAAAAATTCAAAATAATTATCAAAAAAATTCCTAAAATCTTAAAAAAATCTTTTTTGGAATCCTTGTTTGATTTTATTTAAAGTAGTGGTATTGTTTGACTTGTTTGGATCACTACTTAATTCAGAAAGCCTAAAATTAATTCATTGGTAGTAATTTTCTGTCTTAGGGATAATTGACTTAGGGTTTCTTTCTTTCTTTTTAAAGACTCACATTAAAGGAAATTAACCATTACTAATACAACTTGTCTTTCCTTTGATTGTGAAATTTCAAACTTGTTTGAAAATTTAAAGAGAAAAACCCTAAAATACATTTAATTAAATCAAATCCTAAAAGACAAAATACAAAAAAATTGTGTGACAACTTGATTTTCATTGGTGCCACTCTCCAATTCCTTCACACACACAAAAAAAATCAAAATAACAGGGCAACAATCCAATAAACGCCCTCCACATTCCGTGTGCACTATAGCATCCTAGACCTAATTAAAATTTGTAGCAACTTGATCCCTAAGGTTTCATCAACTTAGGCTTGCTATCTAGGTCTTAAGTTTTCTTTAGTTAGTACCAATTCTGTCATCTATATCTAGTGTTCAGGCTGAGGGGCCATGTCAAACGACCAGGCGAGGGTTTGTACAAGCACCTGGGGTTTTCCCTGGGAAACGTTTGGGCCCAAACCTCCCCTTAAGCAACTTGGCTAGATTTGTTGATAGAACAGGTATTTCACTATTGACTACTTATTTCCTACATATACCAAGTCTTAGGTTATTAGGGAGTCGCATTTAAGTTAGGTCTAGTTCTGTTTGTTTGAATTGCACACTTTCTCTCATCTCTTTCTCTTCTCCTCCCCTCCCATTCTTCCATTTTATGCACGGGCGACGGTCTAAAAATCTGCACTTGGAAGGACCATTTGATTTCGCCCCCCGCACAAAAAGACCACTTTTTCTATCTTCTTCTCCTGAAAAAATGGAAACACAACAAAATAGGTCCACTAACCCTTCCACTTCCCCCTCTAACCTTACCTCTAACCCCACCACTAACCCTAATTCTAACCCTTCCACCCAAAACCCACCCACCATTAACTTCCCACACTTGGAGCTCCCTAATCTTGAGTTGCCCCAAACACAACATCAAGACCCCCTACCTGATCTTTTAAAATTGATGGCCGATCAGATTAATAAATTAAATTCCAATCAACAAACATTGACTAGGAACATCCAAAACCTAGCCAATCCAAGGCCAAATCCACCACCCTGTCATTAGCCTATTGTTCCTCTAAAAGATTTCTATGATCCATCTTATTATGAGGAATGACCAGGGGTAGTCATACCGGAGGGGGACTTTGAGATCAAGCCTGCTGTCCTGAACCTAATTAAACACTTTCATGGCCTTCCTAGGGAAGACCCTTTCAGCCACCTTGAAGAGCTAACTCTTCTTGCACAAACAATCCATTCCCGAAATGTGCAAGAAGACATATGGCTAATGCGGCTTTTTCCATTATCTCTTAAAGATAAGGCTGCTTATTGGTTCAGGACCATTGGCCGACCCATCACAACGTGGCCTCAGCTCAAGAGTGCCTTCCTCAAGAAATTCTTTCCCATAGGTCATACCAATTCCTTGCGAAGATCTATTACGACCTTTCACCAAAAATCTGGTGAAACTTTCCATGATTCTTGGGAAAGATTTCAAGATCTTTTAAGTTTCCCGCACCACGAGATTCCTTTATGGCAGCTTGTGCAAATCTTTTATCATGGATTAGAAGATCAAATCCGACATTTTGTTGACGCCTCTTGTGGCAGAAACTTCTTAAATAAAGATGCTGAAAGTGCCTATGACCTGTTTGTAGAAATGAGTGAAAACTCATTTAATCAAGCTTCCATGAACACATTTTGCAGAACCCAAAACCCGCAGTTCGGTGTTCATGAAATAGGCACTCAATCTATCCCTGTCACCCAAGACGATCTTCAATTGATCGCTCAAAAACTCGACCAGATGCATATTAATCAAAAGAAAATTGAGGAAAGACTGGCCACATCAACTCAAGCTCCACACCCACATCTAACCCAACCTAACTTTCCACGAAGAGAAGATTTGCACAATCTCAACACTGCTCCTGCTGATTATTCTGAGCTTGCCCATGATTCACCGGAGAATTACAACTACCCAGATCTTAACCCCACTCAAAATACTTCTGCCATCCAGGAGCCCTTTAAAAATTCTTCCAATTGGAAAAATTACCTGAACTACTCCTAGAATAATCAAGTTTCCTCCCAACCATATCATTTTGATGGGTATGGGTCGAATCCAAACTTCCATCCTGGGCCATCCCAATAAGACATCAATGCCCAGATGCTGCGAACCCTGCAGGATATGCAAACAAAAATGACGGAAGTAACCCGCAACATCACAAATCTGAACAATCAGATTGGGGTTACTCCCACACAAAGACCTGCAGGACATCTTCCGTCCCAACCCATGTCCAACCCTAATCACCAAGGGAACCATTATATGGGCAGAACTCCACATTATCCAAATCAGCCTCCTCCTAATCCACCACCTCAGCAGCCATCCAGGTTTCTGCATTCACAGGTCCCCCCACCTCCTCCAAATAATAATCTGACTGCACATGCAGTTACTTTGAGGAGTGGGAAAACCACCACTGACCCTGGGCCTTCATACAAACCTGGTGAAATACTTGTGCAAATTGACTCCCCACCTCCCCATCAGGAAGAAAAAGAAATACAAAAATATCAAGACAAGATTCCTATCCCTTTCCCACAAGCTCTCTACCCCACCACCAACAAAAAAAAGAAATTTGATCCCACTATAGAAGAACTCATGGATCTATTTGGGCAAGTTCATATCAATATTCCTCTCCTAGATGCCATCAAATATATACCTTCCTATGCTAAATTTTTGAAGGAGATTTGTACTCCTAAAAGGAAAGCCAAAAATCTAGGATAGGTGCATCTTTCGGAGACAGTAAGCTCTGTCATGCAGAGTAAGCTGCCTTCTAAGATGAAAGATCCGGGGGCACCTTTAATTTCTGTAATTATTGATAACACTACATTTAATCGCACCCTCCTTGATCTTGGTGCCTCAGTTAATATTATTCCCACAAGTTTATTCGAAGAATTTCAGATCGGTGAATTAAAACCCGTCGAGGTTACCCTGCAATTAGCCGATCGATCTACAATCAAACCTCGTGCGATTGTCGAGGATGTTTTAGTTAAGGTCCAGAATTGTGTCTTCCCTGCAGACTTTCTGGTTCTTGACATTGAGGCACCTGAATCATTACTGGACTCCCCTATAATCCTTGGACGCCCTTTTTTGGCCACTGCAAAGGCAAATATCAATTGCCACACAGGAAAAATGGATATCAACTATGCAGGCCAAACTATCACTTTAGATATTTTTAAATCCTCCAGGAGATTCCATGATGATAACTTCTCTGAGGACTCAGATACTGAAATTTCCAATATGGTGGAGGAGACAATGTTAATAGATACCCTTACCGACCATAATTTTTTTGAGGACTCTGATTCAGAATCAGTGGTCGGTGAAATTTGTGATCCGGAAACTTGTCTTGACCCCAAATTTATTCCTGATACCCCCCCTAAGCACCCTAACCCACCCACTATTAACGCACCTAACTTTTCCACACTAACTTCACCCAATCCTCACCATTCCTTCCCTGACTCATTTCTTACGGACCTTCCACCAACCCCGCCCGAGTTTGGCATCCAACCTGATTTAACACTATGGCCAGACTCGGGCTACACTTATCATTTTCCATCCAACTTTGATCCCAATATTGCTCCTAATCAATTTTCTAGGGATCTAGAAGAAGACACCTTTTTTTGCGGGCATCCAAGTGTCCAATTATTTACTTGATTTTACGTCTTTCATGCATACCTTCACGCCCGGCTGAATGGCATAAAAGATAGCACTGGATGGGAGGTAACCCATCATTTTTTCTTGCTTTCCCTTTTTTCTTCTTTTTCCAGGTTTTGTTCATCCTAAACCCGACCATTCTTCACTAAGGTGATCCCTTTTCCCTCCTAATGCATGAGGACATAGCATATCTTAAGCATGGGGGTTGTTTTTAAATTTGACAATTGATTTAGGATTTTCAAAACCTAAAAACATGCAATTTTCTTTAATTTATTTCCTGCTTGCATACGAAAAAAAGAATGTTGAAAACTTGTTGAGGAAAAATTTTGAAATCGGGACTAAGGTCGAAAATTTCACTTTTGGTACAATGGGATTTAATCTTTAACGAACTAAGGATGAGGATATGGATCTGACTATTAGAATTCCAGGGTCTATTTTAGATTAGATCAGATATCCTTCTCTAAAACTCCACCTGAACTTATGATAGTTCAGGTGACTTGATCCTATTTTGTAATATGGAAAGTATTTGACTTAACTTCTAATTCAAAAACTTGTGTGTCTTGAGAAACTTCTTGTGTCAATTTTCACACACAAGCCAACACTTAAAAGCAATTAAAAATTTGAAAAACTCCCTTGTTTGGACTTAGTAAAGTCTGAAGCAGATCATTGGTTTGAGTTCCCACCGCCGAGAAGGAGGAAAATACCTCCTTTGAGGACGCGATGTCAACATGTTACCACCTCGGCACTACTCCATATCTATATTTCATATCTTTAGACGGAGCATTAAAGCGCATTTTAGCAGCTCAAGTGTCTTGGTCGGTGCTCTACCTATAGTGTCGGAGCAAGAGCTTGAGTTTGCTTGGAGCGTCTCTTTACATTGCATCGTGTTTTGGAGTTGTGAGCTCCTGGGTGGTGTCATGGACAGTGCTATCCCGAAGTACTGGCGCCAGAGCCCCCTCGAGGAATGGTAATGGGAATGATGATCTCGACACATCTGTTGTAAGACTAAGCTAAAAATAAGCATGGGGGAGAAAAAAATAATAATAATAATAACACGTCCTTATAAATGTTGGCTTTTCACAAGCACAAACACAAAGTTTTAAAGGATTTTGCAAATTGCAAATCAGATTCATAAGCCAGAAAAATCCTAAAAATAAAAATTTCAAGTCATCTGAATTAACAAAGGGTTAATTTGTGAATTTTCTGGAGGATATATTGATCCTGTTATTTCTAATGGTTGGATCCAAAAATAAATCCTGATGTTTATCTTTAACAAATCTCGTACCTCCTGTGTTTTAATCTACCAAGGTCCCTTAATCTCTTTTTCTCCTCAAAAGTTGAAAAAATTAGATTTCCCAAAAATTTCATTTTCCAAAAAATTAAAGTTTTGCTAAGAGACTGGCAAAAGATAAGAATGGAGGTGTGATAAATGCCAATTTATCATCATTCTTATGTATTAAAACAAACCTAGCTCTTAGGATTTTACTCCGCAAACGGGTTTTTGGGCTTCATTTAGGCATAAATTAGGTTAGGCATGCATTGCATTTTTTATTATCTTTTTAATATGTTTTTGTGAGTGTTAAGGATGTACAGATATACAGATCCACAAAACCCTAGTACTCAAGAAGGCAAATGGTGAAAGAGAAGCCCAGACTAGCTGGAACTCAGCTTGATCCAGCTCACCACAGCTGGAACCTAGCTCACTTGAACTAGGGTTAGCTCATCCCAGCTCCATTCAGCTAATCTCGGCTGAATGGCAGCTTAAGAGAGTTCATCTTAGCTCACCTTAGCTCAAGTCAGCTCAGATCCAGCTCAACTTAGCTGAGTCTAGCTCATCTCAGCTCCCACTAGTCCATAGGGAGCTCTAGCTAGCTCAGCTGAGTTGGCAAGAGTTCACCCTAGCTCAGATCTAGCTACATCCAGCTCCACTCAACTCCAGCCAGCTGAAGAAGAACTCATCCCAGCTCAGGACGCTCAAGTCCAGCTCCCGGGGACTTAGCTTAGCTCAACTCAGTTGAGCTAAGCTACCTTAGCTGCCTCAACCAGCTTGATTCTCCCCGGGAGCACCAGACCTAGCTCACCTTAGCTCATTATGGTAGAAGCTAGCTCACTTTAGCTTGGCTTAGCAACTAGCAAAGAACTATCAAGCTAAGCCAGCTAGAGTAGCCCCATGCCAGTCTCTTAAGCAGCAGCCAACTCCAGTTCCAGCTCCAGACTTCTCCTCCTCAACTCCTCTCTTCAAAACTTAGCTCAAATTACCTACTCCTCTACTCCATTGCTAGCTAAGCTAGCTTAGCTAGCACCCAGCTCCTTGGCCATCCACCACCTTCAACTCAACCCAAGCTAGCTCCATCAACTAAGCTCACCTAAGCTAGCTATCCTACTCCAAGTTGGTGCCACCACCATCACACCCTTTCACCCCATCACCACTACCAAAAGCCACCTATTTTCCCTCCAAAATAACCTTCTATGACCCTTCCCTTTTGGTGCCAACTTTCCCTCCAAAATTCCCTTCATCTCCACCATACACCTCTCCTTAAATCCATCTCCACCATCCACCTAACCCCCCTTCTAGAAGACCCTAGGATGGTGCCAAAATGGTGGTGTCTCTCCACCACCAAAAGCCACCAACACCACCATAACCACCCCCTTAACACCCTTTGAGTTGGCGCCAATTGCCCTTAGCCTTAGGATCCCCAACCACCTCCATCTCTCCATCTTAGCCCTCCATTCCAAGAGTCACCTTAGCCCCCTTCCTACTCTATATAAACTCACCACCTACCACCATTTTAGATCATCCTCCATTAGTGTATTTTGCTACCTATACCACCTATACCTACGGCCAAGAAGAAGGAGTAGAGAAGGAGATTAAAGGGGCACATCACCAGCCCTTTTGGTGCCTTCTTCTCCCCACTCTCTTCAACTTGAGCCACACCAAGGAGGAGGACTCTTCCACTTCAAGGACGACGGTCAGGCAAGGGAGAAGGACTTAGGGTGGACGTCCACCCTTGGAGAGAAGCTTAGGGCATGCCCCCTTAGGGCTTGCCTTGGAGGACATCACCTTGGCGGAGCACAGCAAGGAAGGAGTTGAAGGATTCTTTTCAAGATTGGGAGCCACCAACCTTGGAGCCCTCTTCTTCACCATCTATCTAGAGGATTTGTGTTTGCTTTTCTTTATTTTAATTTTTCTAGTAGCAGAAGCATTCCTCTACTAGGCTTTTTTGTAAAACACTTTTCATTAATCTAGATTGCCTTCTTTGCAATTTCTCATTTGCATTTCTACTTGCTTTGTTTTTAGCATTCTTCACTCCCTCTCCCTAATTATTCTAGGCCTCCACTTGCCTAGAGTGAGCTTAGGGAGAGGCTCTACTTGCCAGTTAGAAGTAGTATTTTAAATTAAAGTGTAAATCACCTTCCCGCCACCATTTCGCATGTTGTCTTAATTTAAAACAAAAAAATGATATATTGAAAAATGCCAAAAAGAAAGTTGAGATTTGTATTCCAAGCAAGAGAATCACTTTTGCAAACATTTGGCCTCCTTGGACGACCCTAGATACTCCCCTATCTAGGAATATAAATTTAAGAGTTGATCAATTTTATGCGTTACAAGGACTTAATTAACAAACCGCGTAAAAATCGCTATCAAAAGACGGCTGCAAAAATCTTGCAATCTGGCTTCTATTAGCCGTCTTTATTTAAAGATGCCCAGGACTTCTGAAGGTCATGTTCTCGATGTCAAACACTCGGGAGCATAACTAAGAGAGATATGATGCCCCTAAACCCAATTCTTCCTGTCGAAATTTTCGATGTTTCGGGCATCAATTTCATGGGACCCTTTCTCCCTTCATTTGGACATCAGTACATTCTTGTTGTTGTTGATTATGTGTCCAAATGGATTGAGGCGATTCCCACCCGAACCAATGGCCACAAGGTGGTCATCGATTTTGTCAAGAAAAATATCTTCAGTAGGTTCGGGATTCCAAAGGCCATCATCAGTGATGGTGGCACTCATTTTACTAATTCCCAATTCCAAAATTTGTTGGCCAAATATAGGGTTAATCACCGAATTTCCACACCTTACCATCCCTAGACGAATGGACAAGCCAAGATCTCCAATCGAGAGATCAAGCACATTCTGCAGAAAATGGTTTGGCCTGATCGCAAGGACTGGACTCAAAAGCTTGAGGATGCTCTTTGGGCCTACTGTACGGCATATAAAATGCCCATCGGCATGTCTCCGTTTCGTTTGGTGTATGGAAAGGCGTGCCATCCACCCATAGAGTTTGAACACAGGGCATTCTGGGCGATCAAACAATGCAATTTAGATCTGAATTTAGCTGGGAAGACCAGGAAACTCCAACTATCTAAGTTGGAAGGGCTTAGAAATGATGCATATGAGAATGCCAAGATCTACAAGGCTCGGACCAAAGCTCTACATGATCAATTGATTTCTCGCAAGAGCTTTGAGTCGAACTAGAAGGTCTAGTTATTCGATTCTAGACTTAAGCTCTTTCCTAGCAAACTTAGATCTAAATTAAATGGCCCATTCATTATTGACCAGATTTTTCCAAATGGAGCCATTCAGATTTCTGACCCAAAGATGGGTAACACATTTAAAGTCAACGGTCAACGTCTGAAGCCTGTTATTGACAGTATTCTTCCAGAACCCGTCTCAGACACGGTTGCTCTAGCCATTCTGTGACTTCTTTAGCTAGACTTCGCCTAGCTGACGGCATTAAACTCAGCAATTGTACATATGACACAAAGCTGACACAAGCTTCATATTCAGGTGACATCTTTCATACTCTACCCTTTCTTTCATGTCTCTTTCTCAATGTGGACATTGCATCAGCTAGGCATGGGGGGATGGATTCATTTTTTTGAATCATTTGGTCAGCTTTGTGAAATTCATGTAAATTATTTTTCTCTTCTTATTTATACATTAAAAAAAAATTGAATTAGGAAGGAATAGTTGGACATTAGGACTTTTCAATCTTAGGAAATATTACATTAAAATCTAAACACAAAGACCCTTCAGGTCTTTGGACCTTAATCGGCCCGTGTATCCACTAAAATGTGGATTTGTTTTTCGAGTCCTCGCCATCTTAATTCTATTGTAATTGAAGTAAATAAGTTTGGGTGATAAGTACACAACTTATCAATCCATCCTCTGATTTGAGGGAACTTTGAGTTTTAAGCATCAACACACTATCTTGTCATTGACTCGTTAATCGACGGCTCTAACGGAAATTGGGTAGCTAATGAACCTTCTAGGGTGATATGGCTGGCAAGTTATCATGGTTAATGGCCCATAGGTAGGTTGTCCAGAGCCCAATCACTGTGCCATTCTCTTCTTGCTACCTTTAGGTAAATCTTAGACTAGGGAAGCCACCTACTTAAAAAAAAAAAGTTAAAAGGAAAAAAAAAAAGAAGAAATAAGCCACACTTCACCGCACGAGTATGGCTGGCAAGTTGTCAGTGATAACAGCTCATTGACCGGTTGTCCAGAACCCAGCTCAATAAATGCACTGAAAATTCCCAAACCACTTAGGAAGAAGTAGAGAAGTAAAATAAACTAGGGAGATATACATTGGATCCACCCTTGTGTTGACGCCATAAAAATAAAAGTAGGGAGAAAGCTACCTGTTGTAAAGATACAGCTTTAGGTAGAATTCTCCTTTCAAGGTCACCTAGAGGCATAGAAATCCGAAGTCTGTTTTAACTGCTGATCAACGAGTCTATCACATTCACAATAAGATGCTTAGAACTTAGGGTTCTCATCAAATCTTGGGTGAGATGAATGTTCGTAGAAAGCCACTCTTAAACCCTAAAACTCGAAAATCCAAAAAAACTAGAAAAGAAGAAAAAGTAAAAAAGAAAATTTTCTTTGAATAAGACGAGGGCTTGAGGCGGTTTGCATTTTGGCAAATACCTGGGCACTGTTATATCTTTGAAAGTTCAGATCCTAAGTAAACATTTTCTTAATGATTGAAAATAACACATGTCCAGATAATCCAACCTAATTCTTTTATAAATAGCATATAGTTTTTGCTAGGGATTAGCAAAAGATAGGCATAGGGTTGTGATGTAAACATGTTTACACTACATAAGATGTCTATTTATGCATGTTCTTAAGCATAGAATTGCATTGCATACTATAAATATGCATAGCATGCATCATCTTGCATTTAGATTAGTTTGAATAAAATGGAGGTTAATTGTCTCCTTTTACGTTCAGGGACAGGATAAAATTTTTATCGGGACCTCGGATCAAAGATCCAACTGTACAGATGTGATCAGGGCGATGATAGGAGTTCAATGACTCCAAGATCACTCTAATATGACATCTGTAGCATCAGATAGAGATCGGGGAACCCTAGAAGATCAAGGGCCAAGATGGTGTGAATCCACACTTCAAATGACAAATCCAACTGCACAGATGAATTTGGATTGATTTAATCCGACACCCGTGGCACCATCTACATCATCCAGAAGATGGACGGCCAAGATGGCACCACATGGCGCCATCTCGACCGCCCAACCGGCCGCCCTCAACCGATGAAGCTTTTAGCACCTACGCATCTCCGCCGTTGGATCAAGATCCAATGGCTGAGAGTGGACCTCAACTGTCGCTTGGAGACTCTGAAGGACCGCTGGAAGGCGCAACCATGATTGTTGGATCTCAATCCAACGGTCCAGATCACGCGATCAAGAATCACTCTGCCCGCCCATCCACTCACGTAGCGTAGTGGGCGAGAGCGCTTAAGTGAAGCGCGGGTGAGTGTTCAAATCCTCACGAGTTGCTGTTGGGCATGGGTGCGCGGACGCGATCGATCGCCCAATGAGGATCTAGCTGCTGTGCACGCCCAATCAAGTCTACACGCCATCGCACGCCCCCGCGTGACACGGGATCTCACGTGTATGACCACGCAGAGGTGGCGCGACGAGGAGTGCTCTCAGTAGTTCGATCTCACGATCGAACGACCGAGATTTAGAGAACGTGGAAAGGCGTTGAACGTAGGGAGGTGAGCAGGCACGCGAGCGTTTCCCACTACGCCCATGTTTGGAGCTTTAGCAATGGATTTATCCGTTACTAAAGGTCTTGAATTAATGATTTTCAACTTGTAATGACCAAATTGCCCTCACTCCTTGCAACTATAAAAGGAAGACCCCCACCATACGAAATTTCATCCCTTCCTTCTCTCCTCTACCTCTCCAAAGCTCACAAGAAGCTTGTCCCACACTCGGGATGCTCCTCGAGAGATAAAGTCAAATTTTCGCTCTCATTTCAGAAGTGGATCCCGTGATGACGATGATGTGCTGCCCCATTCTCATTCCTCCTGCCTCGACCTCCTTCTCGCTCTGTCCTCCTTCGTTCAGGCAGTGTTTCATCCGGCTCATCCTCCAAGCAATCGTCGAGGAGGATAACTTCTCTCTCCCATTCTTCTTTACAGCTTTCTAGAGTAGAATTTTCCTGCTTTCCAGTGTAGTTGATTTCCCACTTTCTAGTGTAATTCTTCTTTGGTTTCATTGTATAAACATTTTGAAATATTGAGTGCATGTTTTCTCTCTCTATCTCTCATTTATTCTGATTGTTAATATTACTTCATTGTAATTACGTTGCTTCGCTTTTCAACAAAAACTCTAAAAAGATATAATTGCGAATATAGATAGACGTAGCCTCCCTAAGTTCGACCTGGGATTTCTATTCCGGTACAAATTTTATTTGTTGAACACGAGTTCTTCGCTTTCATACTACGACAACAGGTTTTTCAAAACCAAATACGTTAGTGTAGCAACTCGTCGTCTCAACAATTATTCATCTTATTGAGGATGTCTGATTGAGTTTTCGTACAGCTGGAGGCATTAAACTCAACATCTACTCTGCATCCATCACCCTATACATATTCACTTTTATATATAACATATTTTCCGTTAAGCATATTTTCTTTTTGCATATTGCATATTGTCAGGTTAGCCGGTGCTGAATGTATAATTTCAGGAGTAGGTATAGGTGATTTCTACCCATCTACTCCCAGCTGTATTTATTTTCTTTTACATTCATGCATGAGGACATGTAAGAACTTAGGCATGAGGGGGTAGATATAGTAAAACTAAAAAATTTTTATGCCAACATTTAGGAAAAACCTCGGAGCTGCATGTCAAATGTACTTTAGGACCCTAAATAAAAGAACAACTGACTCCACCTCCAATGCTCGCATTGGAGCTAGAAATCGTCCGCAACAGCCATTTCCGACTCACCCGCTCACCTCTTGTTCTAAATTTAGGGTCAAGCTGAATGTAACCTGAAAGGGAAAATTTCATGAAGTACGAATATAAGAGGTTACTTGTTTATAGCATATATACATAGTGCATCCATGAATAAGATTATCTTATTAAGAGAATGCATTAGGGATTTTATCCTCTAGTTGATTCCTGTAACCTAGAATCCAGTACAACTTTTCACACACACTTAGAATTTGTAATGGATTCACGATGAAGACTGATAAATGTCTTTAGTTTATCGAGAAGAAGCAGTGCTTCTTTTCCTGAACCCCTGGACAATGTTTTGGGAGTCAGGCAGATTTTCCTCCAAAAATCCACCAAATAGTGTGAGATGAGAGTAGAGTGTACTGCTGCTCTAAGATTAGTGCAAGAAATCCATAATCCTAAATAATTAGGTGATGATACTCAGAGATTAGGCATAGTTTTCGCTCTTAATTCTTGCATATACATTTTTGTACGAATTGTGAGAGTCACTGAACAAGGCAAATACGTAGAAAGCAAGTTTTCATAAAACTAGGGCTAAGGTGGATGGTTACCACCATTCTTTATGGAATCCTCGGCTGAAGGAGGATATTGATGTCAAGGTCAGAAATACACCGTCCTATCCATCTCTCCCGATGCCATGAGTAGGCGCTTCCACCAAATAAGCCACCCAATGTCTCTTGAGTACCACCAATCCCTAATAATGCATCCTCAATAAAGTTCATGGATGTGTGCTAGTTGTGTTATGATAAAAAAAAAAGAGAAAAAAGAATGGAATGAAAAAAAATGATGAAAAGAAGGAAAAATTGAAAAAAATTAGAAAAAGAAGAAAAAGCAAAGAAAAAAGAGTGAATATTTAGTTCTGTTGCATTGAGGCAATAGCACCAAATAAATTTGAGATCCACCAAATATGGCCTTAACCCACCTTTCTTGTGTTTCTGACTGCCCGAATACTGGCTGAGGAATTCCGACTTAGTGTTAGGGTTATGGAACTCAATTAAAGTGTTAATGCCAAGTGAGACCACCAAATACAGGTCATACATGAGAATCTGGTGAGATTGTGAGCTCTAAGAAAAAAAAAGAAATAGAGAGAGTAAGAGAGAATGAATACAAAGGAATCAAAAGAGAGCATAGTTTTTCTCGTCTTTCTCTGAGTTGAGTTACATAATAATTTGGGAATCTAGATTCTATAGTACTAATCTCTATATAGCACCAATCGAGAGTGAGCCACCAAATATATAATCTTTTCCCTCTAAGATTCTTTGCCTATGCTGAAGGCTGGGTGGAATTCATAGAATATTTTGAATATCTCGAGGGAAGAAGTTTGCCTATCCAGCTAGAATTTTTACTAGGGGTCAAGTATAGGCTTTAGAGGTGAATTAGTTTTTCACTCGAATCCAATGCAAAAGCTACAGAGCTACACTTTCACGATTGTCTGGATTTCTAGAGCATAGGATGAAAATAAAAAGGAGAAAAATCTCTCAGCATACACTTGATAAAATAATCAATCCCTTAGGGACCCTTCTGTGAATAATTTAGTTTTGCATTTGCTAGGGACTAGTAAGATTTAGGCATGGGGGTATGATTGCGCAGCAATCATAGGTCTTAATTGTCCAGAATTAGGCTAGGACTTAGCATAAGTTAGGATAATTCATGGATGCAAAAGCATTACTTGCATCTTTACTACTTTCTTTTAGCTTTGCCTAAAATAATGCTATAATGTACTGATTAGGTGCATTATGTCAATTGTAGGTAAGAAGCTGATCAGAAGGTAGATTTGAAGCTGGATCTAAAGCTGGATCAGAAGAATAAAGGATAACTGGTGTTGCAGCAAAGTTGGTGCAGAAGACCCAGAATAAGATGTAGTAGACAATAATGTAAGGGGTTGAGGTATGCTATTCTATTTAAGTAGGAATAAAGCAGTAAAATATGAAGAACTTAGGACCATCCTAGCCCTTGGATAGCCTAGAAGCTTCCCAAGCCTCAGCCACCCTTAGATTAGGTCACCACACCTTAGGAAACCTTAAAACCCTAATTCCAACCTCTATCTGGATGTCTAGATGAGTTATAGGATGTCCAGAATCCTTAGCCAACTCCCGCACACCTTAAACCCACTTCTGCAGTGTTATTGGACGTCTAGACACTTGGTCTAACGTCCAATTTCTGCAGAATACCCAAGACAGAATGTAGAATCCCTCCTAACTCTGATTAGACATCCAGACAATAAGTATGGACTTCTGATTTTTCATTATAAGATGTCTGACACTATTATTAGACATCTGATACTATCCTCTAGTTCCTGTTTTGGAATTCAAGCCTTGATCTTGGATCTCTAGCCCCCTAAAACCCAATTTTAACCCCATAGGAACCTAAATTAAGGTGTCCTAACCCTAGTACATCATCTCTAGACCTCCCTAAGGACCTAATTAGGTCCTCACTAAACCTAATTGAGTTGGATCTTAGTCAATTCTGTAAGCCTATTCAATTGGACTCATTGAGTCCAACTGAGCCCTGATCTCAGCACATACTATCAATTGGACTCAGTGAGAGTTCAATTGACCTAGACCTGACTTAATTGAGTTATTTTACTCTCAATTAAGTTTTCACACACCCAATTAAACTTGTATTAAGTTTAATTGCACTTTACCTTAGTGAATTAGGGTTTACAACCCTAATTTGAGACCTACTTGACCTAAACCCACTAGAACTTAACCTAATCAACCTCGCCACCTAAGTTTCGACCCACACACACCATCCACATGAAAAATACCTATCCTAGAGTTCTCTAGAACTCTCTACCATGTGTTGTTGCCTTGGTTGCTAAAATTAGCAACCAAGAGTCATTCAATTTTTAGATCCACATTTGGTGGATCTAAAAGCCACCATCCATTCTCTCTCTCTCACCCTCCCACGAGCTCCCACCATATGCCTCTCTAGAGAGCTTCCCTTAGGTCTATAAAAAGACCTAAGGGGTGGCCATTTGTACCCATCCATATCTTGGCATTATTCACTTCCATTTAGGTTAGCTACATTCACTTCCACTCCACCTCCATGAGTTGCTCACCATGGCTACCACCATCTCCATGGCAGGATGCTGGATCACCCCTCCAACCTCTCTCCAAGGGTCGACCTAAGCACCATTGGCCGCCCCTCCTCCTCTCAACCACTCAAAGGCAACCGGAGACCACCTCCGAATGCCCTTTTTTCTGCTAGATTAGTAGCTTAGCTCTTCATAGTTTTATTTCTTTTATTATTGCCTAGTAGTGTAGCTCTTTACTCTCCCCCAATGATGCATGCAAAATCCCCCCATAGATTCCTGTATGCGATCGTTTTCTATTAGCTAGATTTATGTTTTCAATCTTCCCTCTATAAGCTTTCCTCTAATTCCATGTTGCAAACACCCTCCTGTATGAATAAAAGAAATATTTTTTTATATATATATCTCTGTGTTGAGAATCACTATGAGCTTACTGATTGCAATATATTTTGTGTGATTAATGTTTCCTGCTTTTAATTCCTGATATTCTTGCAACTAAGTATGTCGTACTTAAATACGTAATAACCATAAATCGCCATGCGATTTTAGGCAAGTAGAGCGAAAAAGATCGATTTCAAATTTGCATAAACGCCTCCCAGAGATGAACGACCGGGACTCAAGTCTCGTTATCTTTACAAAATCATTTTTTGATGAACGTATTAGCGCGACTATACTACGATTTCCGACGACTTTTAAATGTGAGAAAACGACTTCCGAAAAGAAGATACATTTTTTATTTTTTCTTCTTTTCTAATTTTTTGGACTTTTGGAGTTTGAGAGTTTCGGGATAACTTTTTATGTCTACCCGACCTGCCCAAGACTCGATAAGGACTCTAAGTACTAAGCATCTAGTAAAAAGAGTGAAAGACTCACTAGACGACTGTTAAAACTGACTTCGGGTTTCTACGACCCTAGGTGACCTTGCCTAGAGGTTTATCTTTCCTAGCACTAGTTTTCTCCCTACTTTTATTTATGTGGTCAATACAAGGGTGAACCCAGTATATATCTCCCCGATTTATTCTACTTCCCCACTTCTTCCCTAAGTGTTTTGGGAATTATTATGCATTTTTGTGAGCTGGGCTCTGGACAACCGGCCAATGGACTATTACCCACGGTAAGTTGCCAGCCATACTCGCACGGTGAAGTGTGATTTTATTTGTTTATTTCTTTATTTTCTCCTTTTTCTATTTTTTTTATTTTATTTGTTTTTCTTTTAAGTAGGTGGCTTCCCTAATCTAAGATTTAGCTAAAGGCAGTACAAAGAAAATGATCTTGTGGCTGGGTTCTGGACAACTGGCCGATGAGCTATTACCACCGACAACTTGCCAACCATACTGATGGGTCCACTTTAGTGGACTAATATAGTGCTTAAGTACATTATTATTTTGATGAGAGACTAATTTAAAGCATGGATGTTATTGACAAAATCATGTGAACGCTAGATTTATCATTTCATGTATTAATTGCATTAGTCTTTATATGGGAGGATTGATTATTCACTTTAAAAGGCAAGGGTATCACATCAAAGTGAGTGGAGATATGTGGGATTTTGTCTAGGCAAAATATAGTAAGAGAATAAATTTTAGAGTTTCCTTGTATACATCTTGAATTTGTTCCAACAAATTTCCTTATCTCTCTCACGAATCTCTCTATCCCTAAAATTTCTATTCGCTATATTTGGTAACTTAAAATCTGACTCTCTCTCTCTCCTTATTTTAACAGGAAGGGACAGGCAATGGGGATGGCATCTTCTTCCTCCCTCGAGAGGGAACATGGCCTCCACCTCTCTACCCTCACCATGCACCCATCCACCACCACGAGCCTCTCCTCCCTGTAGGAAACCACCTTCACCTTATGCCTTCTCCGCCACCGTGAGCCTCCGTTGACATCGCGAATTCTCCCTTGCCATGACCACGAGTTCCCCACAACCTCACTCCAGTAACCTTTACCATGTGCCCATGACTCGACCATCGTGAGCCATCTGTTCGTGACCGTGCTTCCTCTCGACCAGCGTGGTGATCGCGAGCCCCCATCGACACCACTTCCTCCTCCTCTGGTTGCGCAGTAGCGGCAACCTCCTCTCTTATCGTGCGTCCTTTGTCCTCACCCACGACTACGTGCCCCCTCCACAATGCACACAACCAGCCACTGCGCTCGCCTTCACCCTCGTCCTCAACCACCACGTCCGTGCCCACACAGCAGGACCCCTCACTGTGTGCAACAGGCATGCATGGCCAGCAAGCCAACACCCAAGTGTGCTGCCTTCTTCTTCTTCATCTCCACCGGCTACAACTACACCACCGAAGAGGAACCCAACAGCCACAACTATACAACCACCTCATCAACGATGCAGATGACGTCCATGCCATCCACTACGATCGTGCACCTTCCTCCCTCGCTCACAGCAGCAACACCGTGTGAAGAGAACGGCCACACGACCTCCCCGTGGCCCTCCTCCACTCCATCGACGCCGGCGACGTTCTCGCCAACCAGCCAGCTCCTGCCACCTTAGGCTGCCGCACCATCACGAACGCACTCTTCTCCTCTGGCCCAACTCGTCCGACAAGTAGCGCCTCCAACAAGACCCTCCTTGCTTGGCCGAAGGGGAGGAAGCCAACTCCCCTGTTTTGCTACAAGAGGAGGACCATTAGTTGAAATGAAGCATGGTTGAGAGGTTGGTTTTTTCGAAAAAGAATTTTATATTGTGGGGAATTGCATCTTAGAACCTCTCATTCTCTATATTACTACTCATTCAAGTTATTCTCTTGATTACTTTGATGCTACAACTAATTGCCAAAGTTATTTTTGCATTATATTAAGCTTTGTTCAACATACTCCTACACTACAAATATTGGTGAATTTATTGGCCTATCCTCCCTGTGGATATGACTAGAATTGTGGTATAATTTTACTATATTTTTTAGTGACTTTGATCGAGGTTTTTCAACCACATTACATATTTACTACGACGCTTATTTTTCTGACAACATATTTGAAAAGCGAAAATCCTATCGATCACATATCACCCTAGATGGTTCATTGGCTACCCAATTTTTGAAGAAATTGCCGAAAAGTGAGTCAGTGCGAATAGTGTGTAGGTGCTTGACTTAAAATCCCCTCAAATCAGAGGGCGAGTTGATAAGTCATGTACTTATCATCACAATTTATTTACTAGACTAAAGATGAATTTGAATTGGTGAGGATTCAAGACTAAGTCCACATTTGAGTGGACACTCGAGCTAATTAAGCCCGAAGACCTAAAGAGTCTAAGTTTTTAGGTCCCAAAGTATCAATTCCTAAAGTTTGCAACTCCTAATGCTTAACTTCTCGTCTCCTAATCTTTTTTTTTTTAAGATGAAAAAAAAAGGAAATTACTATTATGGCTAACAAAAAGATTCATAAGAAATATCCACCCCCATGCTTAGCTAATGCAATGTCCTCATTATTAAAAATGAAAGCATGCAAGAGAGTAGAAGTGGAAGAATAGCACCTGGTTTCCATGAGATTCTGGTCAGCTCAGAATAGTCTTTATATGTGCTGAGTTTAGTGACTTCAGCTAGGTGAAGTCCTCAATCAAGAATACCAAACATTGAGGCTACAATAACACAGTTTTTGGGCCCCTAGATATGGGTCCTGGAGAGTAAAAATGGGCTTGCCAAAGAGATGATCAATGAAAGTGGCAAGCTGATGGTACAGGTAGAGCCCAAATGGTCTCCAATAGAAGTTTTGTTGATTTAGTATAGAGGAGGTGTGGGTGGATATAGAATTTGTGCAATGGTTGGGTGAAAAATGATGGTGAGGGTTTGGTGAAGAGTTTGGGGTTTGTCGGTACTCTAAACTATCTAATATTTTAAGAGTTTCTCCCCAAAGTTGAATTTCATCCTCATAGTTTGGGTGCTTAATCAAACCATCCTGATCTTCATGATTCCCACCCAAACATTGAACCTCAAACTCTAAAATTTCAGGATGAGGACATTGTTGGGTTTTAACTTGATCATGTGAATCATCCAACAAATTTCCTAATTCATAAATATCTTCCTCATCCCGAGTTGCCACAGTTTGTTGTATGTCTTTACTATCCTCAATTATCCTTGCAACCGTGTGATTTTCTTCCTGAGTTTGGGTTGAGTTGGCCCTTAAAAGGTCGCCTAAGGTATGTATGGCCATTACCTCCTCTATTTTGACAAGCTCCTCCATCAAACCACACTTAATTTTATCCTTTCTTAAGACCTCAAACATATTAAATCGATTCATTTTATTCCCAGAGGCAATTTCTATAGTTCCCAATTCACAATCAATCCTTGCATTGGCGGTAGCCAAGAGAGGTCTTCCCAAAATAATCGGCGTGTGGTTGAGCTGTTTTGGTGCTTCCATGTCTAGGACCATAAAATCAGTAAGGTAATGCCAATCATTAACCTTAACTAAAACATCGTCCAAAATACCCCTTTATTTTGTAATGGATCTATCGACTAACTGCAAGGTTATGTCAGTGTGTTTCAGGTAGCCTAGACCTAATTCCATGTGCAATGAGGTGGGGATCACATTAATGGAAGTGCCCAAGTTGAGAAGGGCCCAGTTAGAAGTCATGTTTCCTACTGTTCAGGAAATCGGTGGGGCTCCCGGGTCCTGCTTCTTAGGAGGTAGCTTATTTAAGATCAATGTGCTTGTGTATATATCAGATTCCAAAGAGACACTTGGCTCATATTTTCTATTATGGGTTAAGTGAAAATCTAAGGAATTGTTGATGCGGCATGTGGGGACAATTTCCTGAGTCGAGATGCTGAGGGTGCCTTTCAATTGTTTAAGAATATGAGTGAAAATTCCCTCAACAATGCCTCAATGTCCGCCTTTAATAGAGCTAATCAACGAAGGAGCAGAGTTTATGAAGTGAAAGATAATTCATACTTGGTTGATTTAGAATTAATTGCACAACGATTAGATAAGGTGGAACTCGTGGGAAAGAATGTGGAGAATTTGGATAAGAAACTGGATAATCTTCTGAAAGGCGGGAGTTCCTTAGGTACACAATCTAGATTAAACCATATGCCTACCCAAGGAATGATTATGTTAACCCACAACCAATTTCCCAACCCCCTAGGTCAGGAATCTGTGCACAACATCAATGACCTAACCATGGCTCCACCTTTGAGCCAACTGTACTTGGACCCATCTCTTTCTGGGTACCACGGAGGGACCTTGATGCTCTCAAATTTGAACTAGGTAGCTCGATGCCTAGTTATCCTGATGATGTGAATGCACTCTAGGGTTACACTAGAAATGAGCCTTATTCAAACACTTACAACCCTGGATGGCACAACCATCCTAACTTTGCTTGGTCAAGTTAGAAACCCTCCCAGGGTCCTAACTTGACTAAGCTAAACACTTATGGGCAACCTAGTAGGTACACACAACCATGCACATTCCAGCTACAACCTACTCAGGAAAACCAGCCCTCTGATTTGAGTCTAGCCCTTAAAGAAATGAGGGAAATGAATCTAAGACATAAAGAAGAAATAAATCAATTGAGGATAGATTTAACGGGATGATTAGACCAACTAGTTGATGCTAGACAACATGGGATGTTGCCATCCCAACCCGTCCCAAACCCAAGGAACTTCAATAGGGTTAATCAGCACAACACATAGGAGCAACAAGTACACCTAATTTATCCTGCTCCCTAGCACCCACCTAGCTTTGTTAACCCTATCCCAACCTAGTTTCAACCCATTTTGTAGAACCCACCTTACCCTTGTAACCCCAATGCACATGCCTATGCTGTCACTTTGAGAAGTGGGAAACAAATCCAAGATCCTTCTACATCAAAATCTTAACAAGATCTTAAGGAGCCTAAATCTAACCTGGGAGACCAAACTAATCTAGAAAACAAGACTCAGGATTTGAATACTCATGATTTTTCTCAAGCACCTTTTCCTGAAGCCTTGATCAAACCTAGGGAAAAGGAAATTGATCAATATGAGTGGCTTGATACTTTTAAACAAGTCCAGGTGAACATACCACTCCTTGAGGCTATTGAGAATATCCCAGCCTGTGCAAAATTTTTAAACGAATTATGCATATCGAAACGCCAGGCCAAATCATCAAAATGGGTTGAGATTTCTGAACAAGCCAGTGCCATCATCCTAAATAAGCTCCCTCCTAAAAAGAAAGATCCAGGGACCCCCTTAATCTCATGTGAAATAGATGGTTTCATCTTGGATCGAGCCTTGTTGGACCTTGGTGCCTCCATCAACTTAGTCCCCACAGAATTATATGAAGAGCTAGATTTAGGCCCCTTGCAACATACTGATGTGACCCTTTAGCTTGCTGATAGGTCAACCAATATTCCAAAGGGTCTTGTACAAATGTGATTGTAAAAGTGAGGGATTTTGAATATCCTGTGGACTTCCTTGTTTTAGATATGGAGGCATCGGAAAACTTGAACCATACCCCGATAATCTTAGGGAGACCTTTCTTGGCCACTGCCAAAACTCTAATCAATTGTGAGACGGGGATTATGCACATCACCTTTGGAAGGAAGAATTGTCAACTCAATATCTTTAAAGCTTCCTAAAAGAATATGGTGAATTGTGGTTCAATTGAGGTTGTAGGAACAATAGAACAAGTTTTGGCAATTCACACGAAAGATAATCCAAATCCTGCCAAAGCTCAAGACCAGCACGAAGGGAAAGAAGGGGATGTACTTGAGGATAATTCTAATCTACCATCTCCCATGGAAAATCAAATTGAACAGGAAATTAGTGATATTGAGAAACTTCTCGGGGTAACTTATGATGAGTTAGATGATAATATAAAGAATCCTCAATACATCCACCCTGAAATTCAGGAACTTTTGAATTCTGAGGGAGTTCAAGAAATGGACAATCTAAGGACATGAACCAGGAAGTAACCCCAGAAGAAGAAGATCAACACATAATAGACTGGAGAAGAACTTATAAGCCAACTAGTTTAAATGGATGGCTTGACTCAGAAGAAGTAACTTCGGATGAGGAAGAGGAAATTTCTAATGAAGATTTTGATGAATTCCACACAACTCTACCCCAATCCTTATAAGACCTAGAGCCTGGAGAACTCATCATTTTTTATATCAACTGCCATTATGAAGACCCTTATTACTCTGATTCAGAACCCGATTTAATTCTAAATCATGATTTCAACCCAGAGCCTATACCACCTCTTCTTGAATTATGGAACTAGATTGACAGACAGGCTCTGCAATTTAAACCTTATCCACTTGACCCTATTTCATATTCCAAATTAGAAAGACTCTTTGGAATAGGGCTGCATCATCTGCTAGTCTGCAGTTGTGGATCACTAATTTTGGGACCAAATGATCATATCTTTCTACTAATCTTAAATTTCCCTACAACAGTTATT
Source organism: Thalassia testudinum (assembly GCA_037157565.1). Classification (NCBI taxonomy): domain Eukaryota; kingdom Viridiplantae; phylum Streptophyta; class Magnoliopsida; order Alismatales; family Hydrocharitaceae; genus Thalassia; species Thalassia testudinum. Next base: position 145,885,278 of record JAZHRO010000036.1, read on the forward strand.
ACTTCTTCTCTTAACCCACAGTATTGAACTACATATTTTTGGGTTTAAGTCCGGCAAATGATGTAAAACTTAGTGCTAACTGGGAGGCAACCTAGTACTCTTTACAGGTAGTTTGTCATCCTCTACATCCATGCTGACCTGGATCAACAAGCATAGTCAGGTGATATCCCCTCTTCTTACTTATTCTATTTTGATTTTCATGCATACATTTCAGAGAGGACATTGTAATGAATAGGCATGGGGGGTGGACATTGCATGTCTTATTTTATGTCAAAAAAAAATGCATTTAGGCATAAAGAAATGTTCCAACAAGGTTTTATTAGGGATTTATTCTTAAGTTGATTCCTGAGTTTAGAATCCAGTACAATTTCACACTTACATGTAGAATTTGCAATGGATCCTCTGTGAAGATCGATAAACATCTTTAGTTTGTCGAGAAGAAGCAGTGCTTCTCCTAAACCCTTGGACAATAATTAGGGAGTTAGGAAAACTATCTTCTAGCAGATCCACTAAACAAGTGTGAGGTGAGAGTAGAAAGTCTACTGGTACTCTAAGGCTAGTATGGGGAATCTTAACTTCTGGATATAGATAATGATACTTGGAGTTAGGCATAGTTTTCGCTCTCGATTTCCACGTACAAGCTCTTAGTGTGAATATCTTGAGAGCCACCAAATAAGGAAAATACGCAAAGAGCTGGTTCTGATAAAACTAGGACTGAGGTGGATGGTTATGACCGTCCTTTACGGAATCCTCGGCTGAAGGAGGGTATTAATGTCAAGGTCAAAAATACGATGTCCTATCCATTCCCTTCCTAGTGTCGAGAATAGGCACTTCCACCAAATAAGTCACCTGATATCCTCTTGAACATCCCCCAATCCCGAATAACGCCTCGTAAATAAAAGTTGTATGCGATATTGAGTCACGTTAGTAAATGTTAGCATGCAAAAGAAAAAGAAAAAAAAGAGGTATATATGTCTATGCGTGTAATATATATATATATAAAAGAGAGTAGAAAAGAAAGAAAGAAGAAAAGCAGAAAAGAAAAAAAAGTAGTTTATAAGTGTTTTTAGAGTTTATTTCAAGTATATTGAGGCAACAACACCTATCACCCTCACGATTCACCAAATAGAGCCTTGACCTACTTCTCTGTATTTCTTGCTGCCTGAATACGGACTGAGGAATTCTAACTTAGTCGTAGAGTTATCAGAACCTAATCAAAGTGTTAATGCCAGGAGAGACCACCAAATATATCGATAAATTTGGTGAGATTGTGAGCTCAAAAAGAAAGAAAAGAAAAGATAAGAAAAAGGAAAGGAAAGAGAAAGAAAGAGAGAGAATGAGTACAAAGAAACTAACGAGTGCATAGTTTCTCGCTTCTCTTTGAAATAAATTATTTAATAGTCTGGAAATCTAGGTTTTAAAGTACTAGTCTAGATGTAGCACCAGATGAGTGTGAGCTGCCAAATACAATCTACTTGACTCAGAAATCTTCTACCTAAGCCAAAAATCAAGGTTGAATTTACAAATTATCTTATAACCCCGTGGGAAGAAGTTTGCCTATCCCAATAGATTTTTACTAAGGGTCAAGTACGAGTTTTAGATGTGGATTGGCTTTTCACTTGGATCTGTTATATAAGCTACAGCAAAACACATTCACGATTATTTGGATTACTAACGTTTTGGATGAAAACAAAAGACATAAACCTCTAGTCAAACTCTTGATAAAAATTAGTCATATAGGATCGCTTTTCGTTTAGTTTTGCATTTGCTACGGACTAGCAAGATTTAGGCATAGGGGTGTGATTGCACAGCAATCATGCAACCAAAATCACCTAAATTAAGCTAGATTCTAGCATAACTTAGGAATAATGCATTCATAGGCATTGTAATTTGCATAATGGTTAGTTTGATTAGCTGCATAGATATTATCATCATTTTAGGTACTAATGAGAGATGATTTTAATCACAGATGATTCGAAGCCACGAATGCCAAATCAGACCAAACAGATCTGATCAGAATGACAATGGGAGTCCAATGCTTCCGAAATCATTTCGATCAGACAACTAGAGCATCATGTGCAATCTTTAAAAGAACGAAGATCATGGAGCCAAATGACAGTGATTCGAGCCTCAGATGAAAGATCCAACTGCACGGATAGATCTGGATCAACCATCGCAGTCCAACGGTGCAAAAATCAACTCAATCGGAGGTTTGCATCACTAGAACAAGGAAAAGAAGATGGACAGCCATGATGGCGCCACTTGGTGCCATCACAGCTACCCTCGCGTCACCGCCCCATCTGTGAAGGTTCTTCACCACATACTGAGGACTGTTGGATCTCCATCCAACAGTCACAAACTCACCACGTCGGCCATCCAACTGCACTTCGTCAATGAGGAGTGACTCTCAATCGTTGGATCTTCATCCAACGGCTGATAATAAGTTGCCTTAAAATGTGAAAGCAACAAAGAAAAGGCCTTAGCACGTTGGTTAAAGTGCTCAACTGCGAGTGAAAATCGCAGGTTCGAGCTGCACGACGGTCAAATCAAGAAAGAGGCGAGGTGCAGGCGCTATTGTTCGTCGAATGGAGATCGACGCACGCAGACGTGACCATGTGGCGCAATTAGATGGCTCTGCGGCTATGAGCGTAAACAAACGCGTATTAAGTGGGCTCTCAAAGGTGAGGGTCATGCACATTTAAGACTTCAGTTCATAAGATCGGACGGCTGAAGAGCGATGGCATGCGAATCAAATTCAAAAGCGTGCGTGGGAGTGAATCTGAGTCATTTGATCATAAGATCGAACGGTCGAGGATGCGATGCTAAAATGAGGCATGCAGCTGCATGTGAAGAAAATAGAAGTGGGCGAGCGCATGTGAGGAAGTAGTGGAGCCATGCGATCATCATCCAACGCACCAGCGGTTGCCACGTGTCGATCAGAGGTTGAATCTATGCGATGGAGGCGAGTTTGAAGGTGTTTTGAGGTCTAATCAGGTCTGTTGATCTCCTGATCGACGAATCTGATTAATCTAAAGGTTGTTGCACAAATTTAAGGGCTAAAATACCCTTTTTGCCTTCCATAAAAACTATAAAAGAAGGCCAAATCCCCCCTTGGATGGATCATCTCTTCCATACAACTCTTCTACCTTCCTCCAAGCCAAAGCTCTCCCTATGCAACTCCCCTCCGACCTTCGTCCCAACACTCTGGATCTGAGGTGCTACCACATCTCACACAATCATCCTACAAGCGACGTCGTCTGTCTGCCTCCTTCTATCTCCCTTTCTCTCTATCTCTCTATCACTTTCTCTCTCTATCTATCTTTCTATTTCTATTAGCGTTCTCTATTGTGAAAACTCTATCTAATTGAAATAAAATTCTGATATTCTGAATGCCTGATATCTGCTCTACACATTTATACATATATATATACCTGCTTAGAATTAGTTTATTGAAAAGCTTTTGTGAAAATCAAGATTGCCACCCTACGAACGACCCGGTACTCACCGGTCTTTACAAATTTATTTGTCGACATGTTTTTGTGCTATACTACAACTAAATAATCTTTTAAAATGAGATTTACGTGCCAGAAAAAATTCTAATCAAGATCTTGAGGAGCCCAAATTTGACTTGGGAAACCAAGCTAATAATGAAGACAAGGATCAAGACCCGAACACTCATCATTTCTCTCAAGCACCCTTTCTCGAAGCCTTGAACAAATCTAGGAAAAAGAAAATCAATCCATCTGAGGAATGGCTTGATATTTTTAAACAAGTCCAAGTGTATATACCACTCCTTGAAGCAATTGAGAATATCTCATCCTGTGCGAAATTTTTGAAGGAAATGTGCACACCTAAACACCAAGCTAAATAATCTAAAAGGGTAGTGTTATCTGAACAAGCTAATGCAGTTATCCGTAGAAACCTACCCCGAAAACAAAAAGATCTTGGAGCCTCATTGATTTCTTGTGTTATTGGACTTACTACCTTTGATAGGGCTCTGTTAGATTTACGTGCCTGCATCAATTTGATCCTTACAATGTTATACGAAAAATTTAACTTTGGAGAGTTAGAACCTACTGAGGTCACACTACAGCCGGCTGATCGATCTGTGACCACACCACGGGGAATTATTGAGGATATAAATGTCAAGGTTCATGATTTTTATTTTCTTATGAATTTCTTGGTCCTTAACATGGAGGTGTCGACAGCCAGTTTGCATTAAAAAGGGATTTTATATGTTGTAGTTGTATAAGTGTCACAAATGCAAATCGATATTGCGTCAAATTTATTTTAATTACAATTTTTATTGGTTTGTTTCCAGGTCGTTCACTGGGAGGCAGTTATTGATCTACATCACTCTCTAAGTCCAAAAATATTAAATTTTTTTTACAAAATGAATGAATGAAGTAATACCGAAGTATAGGTATAAAAATAGCTAATAGTATCTACTATACTAAATTATATTAACATACTAATATCTATATTAACATATATTGCATATACAGTAGCATATACATGCATCGTTGTAGCCTTAGTAAACTATATACATAACCTAAGGCAAAAACTACTATCATATTGACATATAAACTTATCTATAGTGATGGATTTATCTTTCACTAAAGCCTTAAACAACTAAATACTTTACTATTATACATATACATCTTAACTATACCTCCATAAATATATTATTTACATTTAGTTTATTTATATTATCTATATACATTTACAATTATACATATAATCTATTCCTATGTATAGATACAATACATATACATATACATACATATATATATATACACACACACATATGCACAGCATGAGCATGCAGACACCAACACTTAACCATTTCATGGCTACTTTTCTCTCCTCTCCTTTCTTTCTTAGACACTTAGCTGATTTTAAGGGTCTCCCTCTGTCACAACACACATGCACTGTTCACGAGCCCAAAATATTGGTTTTATGTGGGCGGGGCTAGCCATGTTCGAGGGATACACAGCATCCTATAAGGGTGGAACTAGGCCTCTACTAGCAGCCAACCCTCGTTCACATTAGGTGCGTTCTAATTTGATTTCAGGCCAACAATAGGACTTCTATAGTGTGTGGCCCCCAGCCCACCACTATTCAAATGCTCATACATATGCTTGTTTGGATTAGAGAGGTAATGGTAAGTGACACCCAATTCTCATGATGACTGAGCGGCCTATGGGATGAATTGCTTTTATCCCACATCGGCCGCTCTACTGTTCATGCTGTGGCACCATTTAGGGTGCCCAATTGGTGCGATGCAACATCGCACAGCATTTGGTTTTGTCGAATTTGGCCCTCGATTTGAGGGCCATAAATTATTTTAACTTATAAATAAATTATAGAATTACAAACCCTTCTATAGTACTACCTAATTGTACAATTAATTTAGAGAACTAAGTTAATTAGATATATAATAAAATTAGTTAAAGTTTGCTATTCGTACACGTTAATTTAAAGTTTAATTTGTTAATTAAGGTATAAATTAGTTAATTGATCATACAATTGACCCTATACAGTATTAATGTAGATAATAAATTATTTATTACACATTTTTATTATATTTTAGAAGCTTTACTTTAATTTATTTATATTTATTACATGTTTAAGTTAGTTTTATACATAAATAATTTATAAATACTATAATACACTATAAATACATTATAAATAAGTTAAAAATAGTTAATGTAATATTATACAAGTATACGTTATAAATTATCTCAATATTAACTTAAATTACTAATTTATTTATTTTAAGTTAATAAATTACTTAATTAACCTAATAACTTAATTACCTACTGTAAATATATAATTAAATTAAAATTATAGGTATTATATAGTACATAATATATATTTAAATACATATGTATAGTATTAGGTACAACTATGTACATATAAATATGTTTATATAATTACCTAGCTTATTATACATTTAATTTATATAAATTAATAGATAATTATACAATAAAGTTATATATACAATAATTCATTCTAAACATTTAATTTAATATATAGAGTACATATATAAGTTATTTATATACATTTTGTACATATTGTATACTATATACATATAGCTTAGGTTTTAATTAGATTATACAAGTATATATATAATATAGAAGGTATTTTTGGGTATTTTTGGGGTTTTTCTGATTTTTATAATTTTTACATATATGAGAGAGGTAAGGGATGAGAGAGAAAGAGTTAGATGAGGGAGAGAGAGAGGGTTTTTTTAGTGTTTTTCATCTTGGGTTCTTTTATTAAATTTTCAAGTAGACTAAACTGTTGACTGGTATGTTCTATCAAGCCGGAGGGTCAGAATACTTTAAAATTTTACACACATCTAAAGAAATACTTGATCTTACTCTAGATAAGTTTATTTTATTTCTTTTATGATTTTTTATGATTTTTATTTATTTACAAGTTAATCTAAAATGTGGACTTGAAAGGTGTTTTAAGTGAATCCTAAGGCCTCATGCTCAACTCTAAGGATTTGATTTTAGATAAATATCAATCAAAACATCCACCACATCAAATGAAACATCAATGAACATTAAACAAGATTTCAACTTTCAATTTCATCATGTTGAATAGTAAGACAATGAACATATAGCTGACATTGGATTTACAAACATGGAATCAAGCCATTCAAATCAGATTTTAAACAATAACAGGACATGAATGCTTGTTTTGTAAGTTCACATCATAATACACACAAGTCAGCTCCTTAAAGGACTCAAAACACTCAAAATTTAGCCAAACAGTGACTGAACTGACCCAGCAGCAGCTGCTGCATTCTAATCTATATCAGAGCTGCCTCAAGAAATCAGACAGATAAATTGCTGTCACAACCTCAACAGTTGCTACTCAGATGAAATCTTCAAAGATCAGATGACTTAAAATAAAATTTTAGCTATTTAGACATGAAGTCAACAGCTGGAAGCTACTGCTGTAATTGCTGTGAAAAACCCATGCTTGAAAAATAAGTTAGAATCAAAACTCAGTTTAAACTTAATCCAGGGCTCTCAAAATTCATTCCAAAATAGAACAACTCAGATCCATACATCATGAAACTCAGATCACAAAATCACTTGTAATCAAGGTGTAAAACCCATTCAAAACTCTTGAATTCCAGATCTTATATCAAAGCCCAATGTGAACCTAATTGACTCTTCTATCAAGCCAAAGACAGCTTAATAGGTAGAAATCAATAGGACACTGAAAATCTACTCAAAATGCTTTCCCATCCTTGATTAAAATCTATCAAATCTTGACCAAAATAGTGATCAACAAAGAAGATATGTTTAAATTCCGATCACATGTCATCCATTGGAATTATTTTAATTTTAGCTTGCCAAGATGATTTAATCATCTAGGATACCTACACACCATTGATCGGTGTTCAGGTACCCAATGCAAAGCTAACCATCTATATAGGTCATTGTCTAGTCCTCAAATCAGTATAACTGACTTTCATAGGTATAAACTACCTAACACAATATTATCTCTAAAAAATTTTGGGTATGAACATATTGCACATTCAAACTCCAACAAAAATAGTTCAAACCCATGGAAATCAGACCAATTAAAACATTTTAAACTCAATTCACTTGATTAAAACACATTTATCCAAATTGAAATCTTAATCTCTCGGTTAAGCTTGCAAATCAATGTTCATTCAATCAAGAAAATCTAACCAATTCAAATCAGTGAGAGGACCCTTGTGGTTAGGTGGAGTGTAAGTGAGAGCCCTCAATTTGATTTTGAGCATTTTAACAGATCTGTGGGCAAGTAACTTCAAATATGTTTAAATGCTCTCGTGAATGGGTGATTGATGAAAAGAGTGCATCAGAGTGAACATGTACTGTGAGGTAAAGAGGGAGAAGAATTGACCGCAATGAAGGTGGAAAAGCACCTCTCTGATCTAAATTGATCCGAGAAGGCGAGAGTGATCTAAACTAATCTTACTCTAATCCAAACCAATCCATCACTTAATCTGACTTCTAATATACTCCTAGCTAATCTAATTACTCTAAGCACTACTCTAAGTTACTCTAGAAAATAGGAAATCCTAATCTAAAGGGAAGAACAGGATTTGAGGAAAATTGCAGTTGGTGGCTATAGTGAGGAAGAATGAGAGAAGCTTTGCCAGAGGGAAACTCCACTAGTGAGACTCTGGGTCGCCCTCAGGTGCTACGATGTCCTTAGTGGTGAGGAAGATCGGAGAAGGTGGAATTCGCACTGCTGCAGTAGTGGAACAGGGGCTATGTGGAGAGAAGACCGGAGGGACGAAGAGATCGCCTCGAGAAATGTAGGATGGAGGTGGATGGTCTACACGTGATCCCAAGGGGTAGCTTAGGTAGGCTCTAGAGTGGATCAAGGCACCATGAAGGTGTGATTAAGCTCCTAGGGTATGGGTCGTTGATGCGAGCTAAGAGGAGCATGCGTGTGTCCAAATCAAATCATCGCTATAGGATTGAATCTAGATTTAGTGGTGATTCCATGTGAAAAGGCACAGGAAGCTTCAATGAAAGATTGGCCCTAGGATTAAGAGACAAACAATCGACGAATGCTATGGCTCGAGTTCATCGCATGCCTACAGTAGACCACATTACGTTAGGTCTGTTGGAGATTTTGCGTAGAGGCCCTCTAAGGGAGAAGTGGTAGAAAAATTAGCAGGGAACCCTTAAGTGGTAAAGTGTCTTGCAGCATGGTCCTTGATGGTATACAAAGAGGCCCTTACGACAATCAAAGAGGTCCCTGAGAAGTTTTTATATGAAGGAATTTAAATACCCTAAGGACCTAAATGTAAAGTCATTAATGCGAGGTCCTAATGATGTTCAAATGCAATCAAGTTTTTATTCAAACCCAATTGAACATTTAGGAAGTTGAATTCACTTTCAATTTGAACTTTTGAACCCAAATGTGTGTTCAATTTGCAATTGGATCATTGAATTACATCTTTGAATAGAATATCTCAATTTATGACCTAATTATGCGTTTTTAACACAAATTTGTTGTTTTAGGTCATTTCTGTTATTTACCACACTTAACCCTTTTCATATGCTAATTATGTAGTGTTTAACCTAGTTTCTAGCTTAACTTGGACATTTTAGCTATGATGAGCCATACCTTATCAGGTACCAGAAAATTTGAAGAGCACCTAAATAATTTTGGGAAGACCATTCTTAGCTACTGCTTAGGCTAATATTGACTGTGAATTTGGCAGTATGGAAATTAAACTTGGGGACAAGAAGACAAAGATTAATATTTTTAAGGACATCTACCAATTGAGCTTGAACATAAAGCTTATTGGGAAATCAGAACTTTTAACATAAATCTTGATCAATCTGGACGACAAAGAAAACTCCAATTGACTGAATTAGAGGAAATCTGGAATGACGCTTATGATAGTGTAAGAATTTATAAGAATAGGACAAAAGAAATTCTTCTTCTCCTGAACCCTTGGATAGTAATTAGGATGTCAGGAAAACCATCTTCTAGTAGATCCACCAAACAAGTGTGAGGTGAGAGTAGGGAGTCTACTGGTGCTCTAAGGCTAGTATAAGGAATCTTAGTTTCTGGGTACTTAGATAATGATACTTGGAGTTAGGTATAGTTTTCGCTCTCAGTTCCTACGTACAAATTCTTAGTGTGTGAATTTTTAGAGAGCCACTAAATAAGGCAAATACACAAAGAGCGAGTTCTAATAAAACTAGGACTAAGGTGGATGGTTACGACCGTCCTTTATGAAATCTTCGGTTGAAGAAGGGTATTAATATCAAGGTCAAAAATACGTTGTCTCACCCATTCCTTTCTTGGTGCCGAGAGCAGGCACTTCCACCAAATAAGCCACCCAATATCCTCTTGAACACCCTTAATCTTGAATAATGCCTCGTGAATAAAAATGTGCATGGGTGTTGCACTGTGTTGGGTTGATAGATACAAGTATATGAAAAGACAAGAAAAGAAAAATATAGAAAAAAAATAAAATAAATGTATAGAAAAAAGTGTTAATTGCATTGTGTAAAGCACATTAAGGCAACAAAAACCATTCCCTTTGCAATCCACCAAATACATCCATGACCTACTTTTCTGTATTTTTGACTACCTGAATATAGGCTGAGGAATTCTGACTTAATTATAGGGTTATCAGAACTTAATCAAAGTGTTAATGCCATAAGTGGCCACCAAATATAAATCTAGTGAGATTGTGAGCTTGAAAAGAAAAAGAAAAGGAAAAGAGAAGAAAAAGAGAAACAAAGAAAAAGAAAGAGAGAGAATGAGTACAAGAAAACTAAAGAGAACACAGTTTCTCCGCCTTTTTTTGAGTTGATTTATTTAATAAGTTCAGAAATCTAAGTTCTATAGTACTAGTCTATGTGTAGGACCATGTTGTGGATTCATAATGCATGTTTCGATCGGAAAATGTCGTAGTATAGTGTGCAATACGATCAAACAAAAATTATTTTCTAAAGATAACGAGACTTTGAGTCTCGGTCGTTCGTCTCTGGGAGGCATTTGCTTTACTTTTGAATTCGATCTTTTACTGTTCTACTCTGTTTAAAATCACACGCTGGTTTCCAGTCTTCTGATTAAGATTTCACCACTTCTATTATGAACCCTGATTACTTGCGCATGTGTTAAATATATCACAAAGGTGAAAGTGTGAGTTTCTGTGCGCATGATTCTAGTGAGGTGGTGATTGTTTACAGAAAATGCATCAATAGTTAGATTTTCTATATTTTCAGGAAACGACATGCTTGTTGCGAAATAGATAAATGAGTGAAAACATGCAACTTGAATCACGTAAAAAGGATGGCAATCAATAAGCTCATGGTGATTTCAAAACATAGATATATATATATATATATAAATGTATCTTTCATTCATTTGGAGAGGTGTTTGCAACAAGAATTGTAGAGGAAAGCTTGTACAGAAATGCTTAAAATGTAAATCTAGCTACCAGAAAATAATTGCATACAAGAATCTATGGAAGTATTTTGCATGCATCATTGGGGGAGAATAACGACTACACTACTAAGCAGTAAATGAAAGCAGTAAATGTAAAGAGCTAGCTACTAATCTAGCAGAAGTGAGGACATTATAAGGTGGGCACCGATGACCTTGGAGTGGTAGAGAGGAGAATGAGGGGCGGCCAATGGAGCTTAGGCCGGCCCTTGGAGAGACGTTGGAGGAGTGATCCAGCATCCTGGCATGGTGTGCTTCATGATAGTGCTCAGCTCGTGGAGATGGAGTGGAGAGGGTGGCGGCTAGCCTAAGTGGAGGTGGATGGAGCCAAGCAAGTATGGCCAAAAAGTGGATGGGTGAAAATGGCCACCCCTTAGGTATAAAAAGACCTAAGGGAGTCTCTCTAGAGAGGTGTGTTGGACTCTAGTTTCATCTCTCTTCTGTGTTTTGATGTTAACAAAATCGTTTAAATTCTAATATGTTTATGAAGTAATTTCAGGTCAAAAGAATTTGTGGATGCAAGCAAAAAGATTGCACATGAAGGAAGAAGTTTTTGAAGACTTTAGTTTTTATTGTATCTTAGAATTTTTATATGTCTCCAAACAAGTAAAACATAATCTAGGTATTAAAATCAAAGTAGAGATAACTAGGATCCAGAATATCATTCATTTACTCGGTTCTTAACTCAAAATTGACTCTTTCAAAACAAAGTCATCTAGAGTAGATTGGTTTTCTCTAGTTGATTCTCTAATGATCTTTGGTACTTGCTTGGCATAGGTTTGGATCTAAGTTCCAAACTGTGAACATCAAGTACCGGTACTCATCATGAGTACCGGTATCACGTTGTCATAGTTTGTGAACTGGGTTTTTGCCTAGACCTTACAAGTACCGGTACTCATCATGAGTACTGGTACATGTAGGTCACAGGACCCAAGACTGTGCGTCACAAGTACCGGTACTCACAATGAGTACCGGTACCTAGTGATTTGGCTGTACTGACTATATGTAGTCAGTACCGGTACCAAGAGTTCAGTACCGGTACCAACTAACCGTTGTGACCAGTCTGAACGGCTAGTTTGCAATTAATCATAATTCTAATGTTCCTAAAATACCCCTAACTGCTAGAATTCATGGGAGAGGTGATTGGTGGTCTATATAAGCACTCTTTGAGTGTTGTTTTAGACACATCTCTAAAGAAAAATCATACTCTTGCCTACACCTTCAATTCTCAATTTTCAAGCTGAAAGAGAGTTTGTTTTGTTGCATATCTTTCAAGGCATCCACCATTTGCAACAAATCATCAAAGGCGATCATATTTTTTTGTAATCAATTGTTTGTTTTACGCCTTAGTTTTTCTTGTTAGATTTGGTTATAATTGTTATAAGATATACTCTTGTTGGAGACTTAGGAAATAGTTGTAAGCTTATATTTACATTTTGCTTACACCTGTATTTTTATCTTTTCTTCATATCTTATAATTGGGTTGAGGTAACCCGTTAATTACCTTTGATATTAGTAAATTGATTCCCTCTGAGTTGAGGGAATCGGGTTAAAAATCCTAAGTCAGAAGACTTAGGTAGTGAAGTACTCAAGTGAGGGGAACCACTATACATCTTGTGCCTTTGTTTTTGTGGTTTGATTTGTCTTGTAATTTTTTATTTCCCACACTATTCTTCCCCCTTATAGTGTGCATGTGATTTACAGATCCTACAGGTGGTATCAGAGCTAGGTTGTGAAAAGAAGTGACAATTCTCTTTCGCTATGGCATCTCCAGTAAAGTGCACCAAAAGACAGTCATCCACACATCCTCCCTACTTTGATGGGACAGACTATGGATACTGGAAGGGGAGGATGCAAATCTTCCTCAAGGCCATGGATGAGCACTCATGGATGTTTATCCAAGAGAAGTACGTGGATCCGGAGCCACAAGGAGTGGCATGGACGGCAGAACGAAAGAGAAGGATCGCGGGAAATGCAAAAGCGATGAACAGACTCTATTATGTGTTATCAAGAGAAGAATTTAACCGTATCTTCGCATGCGAGTCAGCATACGAGATATGGAACACATTGCAAGTCACCTATGAAGGTATAAGTAAAGTTAAAGAAACACATTTCTATTCTAACAGAAAGCTATGAGTGTTTCAGGATGCAGAAAGGTGAAACAATCAAAGGGATGTACACAAGATTTGGAGAGATTGTTAATCTAATGAAGAATCTTGGAGTTAAGCTAAAGGAGGAACAACTTGTAAGGAAAATCTTAAGATCCCTTACAAGCGATTGGTCTCTAAAGACCACAGCCATTCAAGAGGCAAAAGATCTTTCTACCCTCGCTTTAGATGAGTTAATTGGAAGTCTCATGGCATACGAAGTCCAGTTAGAAAATATGAAGAAGAATGAAGAAAAATCCATAAGCAAGAAAAAGGAGTCTGCTTTCAAAGCTTTAAAGGAGGTATCGGACTTTGATGACTCAAATTCTATCGAAGAAGAGGAGCTTGCTCTTCTAACAAGAAGATTTAGAAGATTCATCCGAAAATAAGGTAAGAAAGTGAATAAATTTTCAAATGACATTATTTATTTTGAGTGCAAGAAAAAGGGGCACATACGAAAAGATTGTCCAATGATCAAGAAGAATAAGGAAGAAAAGAAGGACAAAGAACTCGATCGAAAGAAAAAGAAGACTTCAAGAAAGGCATACAAGGCAACCTGAGATAGTGATTCCGACACGGAATTGTCTTTCGAAGAATCTGAAGAAACAGAAGTTGCACATCTTTGCTTAAAGGCAAATGATGACAACTCTGAAAATGAGGTAGATTCTGAAGTCATCTTTAATGAATTAGTACAAGCATATGAAGATTTATATAATAAGGTTAGGATGATTAAAAAGGAAAATAAGATTTTGCATGATAGTTATATAACTCTACAAATAGAGAAATCTTGTTTAGAAATAGAATTAGATATATCCAAAGAAACTAACAATCAATTACATGCAAAAATAGTAGAATTAGAGGACATTTATGAACGCTTTGAGGATACTTTGAATAATCTAAAAACAACAACTAGGCTGAATACGGAATTTTGTAATAATTTAAAACCTAAGTTCAATAATAAAAAGAACAGACAAAATAAATCACATGCACCTAGACATGCATGGATTTATCAAAAGGTCAAGAACCCTAAGAATTATAGATCTAACACTAAAATGATCTATAAACTTAAGGATTTAAAAGGTTCTAACCATCAAGGACCCAAAAGAAAATGAGTACCTAAAATAGATTTAATAAATTATATTGCAGGTCAAAAAGGACAAATGGATCCTAAACAATGGGTGTTCCAATCACATGACGGGACACTCCGACCTCTTTATCAAATGGACCAAAATCGAAGATGGAGGACACGTCAAGTTGGGCGAAAACAAACGTTGTCGCATTATTGGTGAAGGTACAGTAAGAAACTCTTCTAAGCAGGTACGTAATGTTCTTTTAGTAAAAAACTTAAAACATAACCTGCTTAGTGTTAGTCAAATATGTGATAATGGATGTGATATCTTATTCACTAAAGTGGGATTTAAAATATTAAAAGAAGGAACAAATACGATTTTAATTGAATGATTTAGATATGAAAATATCTGTGCTCTTCATTTTTCAAAAGAGAAGTATGTAAAATGTCTGCTTGCCTCCCATATTGAAGTAGATCTTTGGCACTGTAGGCTAGGTCACATTAATCACAAACATCTTAATAGGTTAGCCAAAAATGAGTTAGTAAGGAACCTACCTAAACTAACTTATAAGAAGGATGTTTTGTGCAAGTCGTGTGAACTCGGAAAAATGCACAAAACTTCTTTTAAACCTAAAGACTTAGTTTCAACAACATGACCTTTAGAGTTGTCACACCTTGATCTATTTGGACCAACATGATTTGAGAGTCTAAATGGATCAAAATTTTGCCTAGTTATTGTTGATGACTTCTCTAGATTCACTTGGGTCATCTTCTTGAAACATAAGGATGACCCATTTGATTCCTTCCTAAGTCTTACTTAAAGACTTCAAAAGGAAAAATCATCTTCTATTCTTAGACTTAGGACTGATCATGGGGGTGAATTTGAAAATGAAAAATTTTCAAGCTTTTGTGTCAATTCTGGCATAACCCGTGAATTTTCATTTCCTCAAGCTCCATCTCAAAATGGTGTTGTAGAGTGCAAGAATCGCACTCTACAAGAATGCGCCCGAACTTAGCTCTTGGAGTTTGGGCTTCAAAAGTATTTCTAGGCAGAAGCCATTAATATGGCATGTTATGTTCTAAATAGAACACTTTTAAGGCCTATTATTAAGAAAACTCCATATGAGCTTTATTATGAGAAGTCTCCTAGGATATCATATTTCAGGGTGCTTGGAAGTAGATGTTATTTATTAAACACTCGTGACCGGCTTGATAAGTTTGATGCTAAATATGATGAAGGCATTTTTATTGGCTATTCAACAAGAAGCAAAGCTTATCGAGTCTTTAATAAAAGGACTTTTGTCATTGAAGAATCCCTGCATGTTTCATTTGATGAAACAAATTTAGGTGAACCAAAACCAAATCATTTAGATTTTGATGATGAAGATACCCCCTTCATTGATGTATCAAAAATAGAAGATTCACGAAATGTACATGATCTTCCAAAAGAATGGGTACAGCATAAGGATCACCCTCAAGAATAGATTATTGGTGATATTGAACAAGGTGTAAAAACTCGATATCACTTTAGAGCTGATTTTGTCCTTAATGCTTTTGTTTCACAACTTGAACCCAAGAAAGTTGATGAGGCATTAAAGGATGAATCATGGGTTGTAGCTATGCAGGAGGAGCTACTCCAATTTACTAGGAACAATGTATGGAACTTGGTACCCACTCCTGAGGGTAATTCCATCATTGGAACCAAGTGGGTGTTCCGAAATAAATTGGATGAATCTGGTTCAGTGATCAGGAATAAAGCCAGACTTGTAGCTCAAGCCTATAACTAACAGGAGGGTATTGACTTTGATGAGACATATGCTCCTATTGCTCACTTGGAGTCCATACGGATGCTACTTGCCTTTGCAAGTGAAAAGGACTTCAAGTTATATCAAATGGATGTCAAGAGCACTTTTCTTAATGGTTATATTAAGGAAGAAGTTTATGTTCATCAGCCTCCCGGGTTCGAGGACCCAGCACACCCAAAGCATGTATACAAGCTCAATAAGGCATTATACGAACTTAAACAAGCTCCCAGGGCCTGGTATGATAGGCTTAGGACCTTTCTTCTTTAGCACGGTTTTAGAATTGGAGTTGTTGATTCAACTCTTTTTGTAAAAGAAGAAGGTAATGACATCTTATTAGTTCAAATATATGCCGACGATATTATATTTGGATCAAATAAGGAGTCCCTGTGTCAACATTTCTATGAGACTATGAAGACTTAGTTTGAAATGAGTATGATGGGTGAACTCAGATTCTTTTTAGGACTCTAAATTCAATAATTAGACACGGGAATTTACATTAGTCAAACAAAATATGTTATTGAAATTCTCAAGAAATTTGACTTTGAAAATGTAAAAGGCAAAGAGACTCCGATTGCTCTATCTACTTCTCTTGGTGAAGATTTATCCGGCAAGAGGGTAGATGAAAAGTGATATCGAGGAATGATAGGTTCATTACCATATCTCACAGCTTCTAGACCTGATATTCTTTTTTTGCTACATGTTTATGCACGAGATTCCAGTCCGAACCCAAGGAATCTCATTTTAATGCAGTAAAAAGAATATTTAGATACCTAAACAACACAAAAGTCCTTGGTCTTTTTTATCCTAAAGCAAAATCCTTAGATCTATTATCCTATAGTGATGTAGACTATGCAGGGAGTCGGACAGACCAAAAGAGCACTAGCGGCACATGTCATTTTAATGGAGAATCTCTAGTCTCATGGTTGAAAGAGTCGACTTTTCGCTTTGCGTTGTAGTATTTAAATGGTGGAAAAATCGACTAATCAAAAATAATAATAACCACTCATAGAAGAGCGGGTCATGTCCACAGGGAGGCAATTATGCAATAAACTCTCGATTATTTTATATTCTTTTAGTAAATTGTGAAATCCCTATTCAAATCTGACATAAAATGTGATGAAAGGTAGATTCACAACAACTTAAAAAGATAAGGGTATATGTGTAGCTTTCCCTCACTGAAATCTTCAATAAATATATGATAATTTTTTGTAATTTTCACTTGACATGTACTAGAGAAAATTAGTGCACAGGTTAAGCCCAAAACCAATCTTGAAATAGGTGAATATCATTAATGTGCAATTATCAGAGAATATGAGTGTGCATTCGCAATTTTGCCATAATATAATAATAATAAATAAAAATCAAATTCTGGTGGCAATGGTAATGAAAGTAATTTTTAATATGAGAGGAAACAGAGCATTTGCTCTCTCTCCTCCTCGTAAGAGAGAGAGAGCACCGGCGGGGCTTTCACGAGAAAGGGATGTTGGCGAGGATGCGGGCTACCCAATGGAGGCTGCGCAGTCGACGGAGATGGCCGGAGGTGGTCGGCCTGCGGAGGAGAAGTGGCCAGAGGAGGCTGCTGCTGTCGTGAAGCTGCTGCTTGATGAGAGGCACACGGAGGTGTGCGCCTATGGGCACGGCCTGGCAGAGGCGGACAGGTGCTACCACGCGTGCTGTAGATGGCACGCTGCAGGTTGAGGCCGTCTGCAGATGTGCTTGCAGGATGGGCGCGAAGGCGGGCGCTATGGTGTGCCTGTGGGGCGACGCTGGAGGGTGTTCCCGCGGGCTGGTGAAGGCGCTGCTGAAGGTTGAAGGCGCTGGCTGCAGGCAGCGTGCCTACAGGAGTGGGGGTGCGCCTAGCTGCCTGGAGGAGGGAGCACGCAAGGTGAGGCAGTCTGCAGCGTCTGCGGGCGTGCAGGCGAGAGTTGAAGGTTGAGGCGCGTGTGGGCGTCAGCACACTATAGTAGGGCGCGAGCCTGCGGGGAGATTGAAGGTGCTGGTTGCGGTGTCGGCGGGTCGCTGAGGGGCACGAGGGAGAACGGTGGTGAAGGAGCAAGTGCCGATTGAAGGAAGGAGCTGTAGATGGCAATGAGCACCTGCGGGCGCTGAAGAAGGGTGTGCCTGCGGGCACTTGCAGGAAGTGCGATGCAGGAGCGGGTACCAAGTGGTGCTGGAGAGAGAGGCACGCGGAGGTGTGCACCTGCGGGCTGGCTGGAGATGAGCGCGCCCCTGCTGGGGCGCGAGGTGGAGAAGGAGGATGCACGATTGCGGTGCAAGCTGTTGAGAGATTGGAGCGCGCGTGGTGGCAGTGGAGAAGTTGTGCACACTGCACGCTTGAGTTGTTCCCCGCAAGGGGGAAGATGGCCCTCTGGTCCTTTCTCCACCTCCTCTCTTTAACTCCTCTCTCTCCCCACGTGCGCCAATCAAGGGATTTTCAAATCCATTTTCTAATTTTGGTAGGAGGCTGTTAGGGAGACATTCTTCAGGCCGGCAGTTGTTGAGGGTGGCCGATGGAAAGGGAAAAGAGTAGCCACCGGTTATTTCAGAGGGTAATTTACCCTTTCCTCCTCATTCTTTTGCCACTTATTTTCCTGCACATAAAAAGCACATATTAAGTTATAGAATAGATGTAAACCTAAATCATGATGCATGCAAACATTCTATAACTTAATATAGTTATTAACAACCTAAAAGATATAATTAAAGTTACTTAGGCGTAATATTATTCCATTAAATTGGACTCATCAAATACCCCCTTGCCTAAGATTTGCTAGTCCGTAGCAAAAATGAAAAATAATAGAAGCAATAAGAAGATTTCTTCTTTTCTTACTTCAAAACTTTAGAAATCCAGACAAATGTGATGTGATAATAGCCTAAGTAACAGATCAAAGTGAAAAAGCCAACTCGCATTGGGAGTTCATACTTCACCCTTGGTAAATATTACCTCGGGATAGGCAACTACTTCCCTCGGGGATAAAGCAGACGATAATCTGTAATTTGACCCCGGCATTAGGCTTAGGTAGGAGATATCGAGTTGAATGGATTTATATTTGGTGGCACATACTCATCTGGTGCTACATATAGTCTAGTACTGCAGACTCTAGATCTCTAGACTATTAGACAAGTCAACTTTGAGAGAGGCTGCACAATTGTTCTTTCTTGATGTTCCTGGGCACTCCCTCTTCTTTTTCTTTCTGAGATCACAAATCTCACCAGATTTAGAAATTATACTCACTATTTGGTGGCCTCACATGGCATCCACACTTCAATTAAAGTCCTAATAACTCTACAACTAAGTTATAGTCCTCAACTAGTATTCGAGCGATCAGAAATACTAAAAGGTAGGTATGGGTCATATTTGGTGGAACTCGAAAGGTGTTCTGTTGCCTCAGAGATAATATTACATTAGAAACTTGGACTTTTTTTTTGTAATATAACTATTTCTTCTTTTTCTTCTTTTCTCTCTTCCCTTTTTTTTATTTCTTCTTGTTTTTGTTTCTTTTTCAATCAACACAACATGATATGGACTTTTATTTACAAGGCATTATTAGGGATGATGATGGTCAAGAGGAAGTTGTGTGGCTTATTTGGTGGAGGTGCCTATTCTCGCCACCGGGAAGAAATGGATAGGACAGACGTATTTCTGACCTTTGACACTATTACCCTCCTTCAGCCGAGGACTCTATGAAGGACGGTCGTAACCATCCATCATAGTTATAGCTTTATTAAGACTCAATATCTGTGTATCTGCCTTATTTGGTGACTCTCAGGAATTCACTCAAAGTACACACACAGGAACAGAGAGTGAAAACTATGCCTAACTCTGAAGTATCATCATTGATAACACACCAGTTTATCATCATTTTTATGCTTTAAAACTAACCTAGCTCTTAGGATTTTACTCCGCAAACGGGTTTTTGGGCTGCATTTAGGCATAAATTAGGATAGGCATGCATTGCATTTTTTATTGTCATTTTAATGAGTTTTTTTTGAGTGTTAGGGATGTACAGATGCACAGATCCCTAAAACCCTAGCACTCAAGAAGGCAAATGGTGAAGGAGAAGCCCAGACTAGCTGGAACTCAGCCTAATCCAGCTCACCTCAGCTTGATCCAGCTCACCTCAGCTTGATCTAGCTCACCGCAGCTGGAACCTAGCTTACTTGAACTAGGGTTAGCTCATCCCAGCTCCATTCAGCTAATCTCAGCTGGATGGCAGCTCAAGAGAGTTCACCTTAGCTCATCCTAGCTCAAGTCAGCTCAGATCCAGCTCAACTTAGCTGAGTCTAGCTCATCTCAGCTCCCGCTAGCTCACAGGGAGCTATAGTTAGTTCGGCTAAGTTGACAGGAGTTCACCCCAGCTCAGATCCAGCTACATCCAGCTCCACTCAGCTCCAACCAGCTGAAGAAGAATTCATCCCAGCTCAGGAAGCTCAAGTCCAGCTCACAGGGACTCAGCTTAGCTCAACTCAGTTGAGCTAAGCTACCTTAGCTGCCTCAACCAGCTTGATTCTCCCCGGGAGCACCAGACCCAGCTCACCTTAGCTCAGTATGGTAGAAGCTAGCTTACCTTAGCTCGGCTTAGTAGCTAGCAAAGAACTAGCAAGCTAAGCCAGCTAGAATAGCTCCATGCCAGCCTCTTCAGCAGCAGCCAGCTCCAAATTTCAGCTCCAGACTTCTCCTCAGCTCCTCCCTCCAAACCCTAGCTCCAACACCTTCTCCTCTACTCCTCCATTAGCTAAGCTAGCTTAGCTTAGCTTAGCTTAGCTTAACTATGCTCCAACTTCCTTGGCTTGTACCACCCCAAAAACCCACCTACCAACTCCACCCAACTAGCTCCACCTAAGCTCCACATAAGCTAACCTACTTGGCACCAACCTAACCTACCCACCACCTCCAAAAGACACCTAAAAGTGGCGCCAAAAACTACCCATAACCACCCGTTAGTGGCGCCACTTTTCCCTCCAAAATCCCCCCTCATCTCCACCACACAATCCCCCTTGAATCCATCTCCACCATCCACCTAACTCCCCTTCTAGAAGACCCCATGTTGGCGCCAACATGGGGGTGTCTCTCCACCACCAAAAGACACCAACACCACCATAACCACCCCCTTTAACACCCCTTGGGTTGGCGCCAACTCACCCTAGCCATAGGATCACCAACCACCCTCATCCTTCCATCCTAGCCCTCCATTTCAAGGGGCACCTTAACCCCCCATCCTATTCTATAAAAAGCCACCACCTACCACCATTTTGGAGCATCCTCCCTTAGTATATTTTCTACCTAAACCACCTATACCTACGGCCAAGAAGAAGGAGTAGAGAAGGAGATTAAAGGGGCACATCACCAGCCCTTTTGGTGCCTTCTTCTCCCCACTCTCTTCAACTTGAGCCACGCCAAGGAGGAGGACTCTCCCACTTCAAGGAGGACGGCCAGGCAAAGGAGAAAAGCTTAGGGTGGACGTCCACCCTTGGAGAGAAACTTAGGGCACGCCCCCTTAGGGCTTGCCTTGGAGGACATCACCTTGGCGAAGTTCTGCAAGGAAGGAGTTGAAGGATTCTTTTCAAGCTTGGGAGCCACCAACCTTGGAGCAAGAAGCCCTCTTATTCACCATCTATTTAGAGGATTTGTGTTTTCTTTTACTTCAATTATCAAGTAGTAGAAGCATTCCTCTACTAGGCATTTTTGTTAAACACTTTATCACTTATCTAGTTGCCTTCTTCGCATATCTTGTTTGCATTTCTTTTTGCTTATTTTCAGCATTCTTCACTTCCTCTCCCTAATTATTCTAGGTCTCCACTTGCCTAGAGTGAGCTTAGGGAGAGGCTCTACTTGCCACTTTAGAGTAGTTTACTTAATTGGAAGTGTAAACACTTTTCCCGCCATAATTTCGCATGTTGCCTTAGTTCAAAAACAAAAAAAATGGTATATTGAAAATTACCAAAAGAAAGTTGAGATATATTCCAAGCAAGAGAATCAATTTTGCAACCATATTGCCTCCTTGGACGACCCTAGATACTTCCCTACCTAGGATTATAAATTTAAGAGTTGATCGATTTTACGCGTTACAACGACGTATTTTAACAAACCGCGTGAAATCGCTATCAATCATCTAATTATCCAAAACTTAAGAGTCCTTGCACTAGACTTAGTGCACCAGTAATCTCTCTACTTTCTTCTCTCAAATATGAGGTGGATCTTCTGGAAGATAGTATGCCTGACTCCCTATGAACTGTCCAAGGGTTTAGTAGACTACAAATGCTTATTGGTTTTCCTCAAGGATCCATTACCCAGTCTACGTGCACGTGAAATAAATGTACTAGATTCTAAACTTAAGAAATAATTCCGGAAGAAAAACCTCCAATAATAAAGGTATTTTGCTAGGGACTAACCCATTCAGCTCAAGAAAAGAGGATTTATTTTTTTTTTATTTTTTTTATACTAACCTAAATGCATGAATACTTCCTAAAATGCAAATGCACTCCCCCATGCCTAAATTCTACAATGTCCCCATTGTAAAATTAAAATAGGAGGAGAAAGGAAAGAAATCACCTGAAGTCAGTGTTATTCAGACTGCTGGGTTGCCTCCCAACAAGCGCTGCATTTTCTGTCAGCAGCCAGACTAAGAAGGAACCTATAAGTCTGGTTCCAAACAAACAAAGTTAGGCCTTAAAAATATGCGTAACACTGCAGGCCTAGAAAATAGGTAGCCACGGATGTTGGCGAGCTGATGATGCAACGTAATACCAAATGCTTGCCAGAAGATATGAAAGCAAAGAACTGCATTGACTACCTTGGGAGGTGTAGGAATAATAAACAGAATATGAAAAGGGACCTCCCGAAATGGAATAAGTGGAGGATAACAAGGATCCTCCAGAGTAGGACGGGTTTTAAAAGATATACACATTATTAGTTCAAACCCTTGAATGGCGAGAGTAAAAGTACAAGCATCAATCCACACTCGCCATTCTACCCGAGGATGTACTGGCTTGATATATTCTCCAGAAAGAATGTACATGAGCAGAGATCTGGGCCAATGATCGGTTAGGGACTATAAGGGTTGTTTGTAGTGTTGGAAGGTAATGGTTAAGTCCAATGAGGGCTTAGTTTTGTCCAATTCCAACAATGATTCAGATTGTGTACACTCCCTAGTTGTAGACAACTTCACGTTACCCTGCCTGGTATTGATGATTGGAGTCATATTTGAATCAAGGGTAGACTCCAAATAACTCTTTGATGGCAGGGTCAAAATGTAAGAATCATTATCATTCAGCTCATCCCTAGATTCGTTTGGTTCACTCAAATATTTGTCGGGGTGTATATGTGATTCATTAGGAGTTGGATCAGTATTCTCAATTATTTCTAAAGGAGGATCAGTCTTAATATTTTGGAGGAAGCCTATATCATTGAATTCGTTATTATTCTCGGGGTATAAATCCTTAATTGACGTGTTTTGTCCTCGAGAGTCTCCCATAGACTTCTCATTATTTTGTTTGTTCCCCTCTAATATCAACTCCTGTTTTGATGGAGGATGACTCTCAAAAGAAAGGAGGAATCTGGATTTAATCATATTATTTCTATCCTCTGGAGGTAAATCCTCAAATGATAAATAATTCTCCTGTGATTCACTCCATATTTTCAGTTCAGGTTCCTCTGTTGGGGCATCCTCATCCTCTGAAATGGACTCTTCATATCCCTAAGACCAAAATTGATCATCCTCTATTCCCTTAGGGTCACCTTCATTGGGTGCATTTAAATCCTCAGGATACTGAATGATAGGTGTTGATTCCCTAAGTAGAGGATTAGGAGTAGGCTCACAAAGGGTAGAATAGGATTCTTCCAAATAATTAATAGGGGAAGTGATAGGAATAATACAACCTTGACCCGGGTTGGTAGGGGTAAGGAGAATACTGTCATTGGGGTTAAGGTCCTTAAGAGGTAGCATCTTCCCTTGCTTTTGACTGCAATATAATTCAGGTGGATAATCACTATGATTGTTGTCCTCTAGTGGCCATGTCTCATTGGGAGAGTCTAAGTGATAGCTACATAAAATTGGATCCCTATTGTCATTAGGTTCCTCAGAATTATTTTCATGATCATGGTTTATTGGGTAGGGATCAGGATTATTGGGAAGTGTGTAGCTAAGTTGTCTTATTTCTTCATTTAACTGTTGACTATTCCTCAACATCTCTCCCATTGATTCCATCACTTCCTTTTGCTGTTTTTGCATTTTTATCATAAAAGAGGAGAGGCTACTATTATCAGGTTGGGGAGGATAGTCAATTTTAGGCTCTGGTTGCCTAGGGGTATCGGTCCAACATCGATACGGAAAATCATGAAGGGTGGGAGGGTTGGGTGTTTGCATGGAAGTAGGGATTTCAGAATTGGAAAATCCCTCTCCTAGGCTCTACTCAAAAGTGGGAGTTATCAAGCCAGTACTCCCAGGATAAGAATGAGAATGATCCCATGAATTGTCAATGTACCCATCAAAGGATGGATACTCTCGGGGCATGGGATCCTAATTAAAAGATGGGAAGTATTGACTCTGATAATCTGAATGATAGGAGTAAGAGTAATCCATTTCTTTAAGCAAAATAATTTTAACTCTCTTAGGATTTAGCAAAATTCAGAATATAAGCTGAAAACTTCCTGGAGAGTTCTATTGTCAAAGCAAACGCAAATTCAAAGGGATCTATTTTTAGTAGATTGTAGGTCTTAGAGTTATATGCTTAGTTGGTGGCCAAACAAGTTTTGCAAAAAATTACACTTCCTAGGCCAACCTTCGCTGGTGCC
Organism: Thalassia testudinum; assembly: GCA_037157565.1. Lineage (NCBI taxonomy): Eukaryota > Viridiplantae > Streptophyta > Magnoliopsida > Alismatales > Hydrocharitaceae > Thalassia > Thalassia testudinum. The sequence continues at coordinate 145,910,085 of JAZHRO010000036.1, forward strand.
TATAACCTATTCGTAAGGGATGGAAGTCTCGAATTGAGCCCACACACGAGGAACCGAAGTAACTTGGTGGATAGGCTTGTTGTTTTCCAACTAACTTCCCTTGTGGTGCAAAAGGGGAGAGGTAGAAATTTATCTAGTGACCTTATGTGTGAGGTGCATAATGTCTCAAGTGTGCAAGCATACAATCGTATTTTAATTTTTGAAATTCTGCAAATAGGATCCTTTTGCACACAATTTTCAGTCACAGATTTTAAAGTCCAACCTCTTAACAGTCCCGATTTTTAAAGTGACCACTAAATTAATTCTGTTCAAGCACTTTAGTGGTCTTAGATTTAAGTTCATTGCATATGCATGATAGGTAATTGATGCTCAAGAGAAGATGTACCTTACTCCAGCTTTCTTCATGCAAAGTATGCAATGCAGGAAAAATAAACTAGATGCTACTCATTCAGTCCTAGATGGTCGTCCTATAGATATGCAGCTTCTAGTAGGCAGTTCAATTTTTTCTTTTTTAATAATAGCAACAAATAGACCTAATCTAACTAACTAACCGAAATGCAGTTCAAATAGTTTAAATAATCCTATAATCTAAATAAATGGGAACACGCTCCTGAAAATACGCTCCCGCATACAAGAGGATAAGAAATAAAGTGGCATTGGGAACACGTTTCCAAAAATACCCAACAAGGGTCCAAAAGATAGAAATTAAATTTTAATGTCTATCTAACTAAATCTAAGTAAGACCTACTAACTAAATCAGAAATAGGCTTCTCCGTAAGCCTATGTGCGTGGGATCAAGGCCCACGTGTTCCTGTTGCCGTCCTCCAGGTGGCGTCAAGGTCCACCAAAAAGATCATCTCCGCTGTGCACGTCATTCAAGTTCAATGTCGTCGCTCTGCTACGCCTTATCACTGTGTCAGATTCCTCGCACAAGAAGAAAAATGATTAGATGATTGTGAAAATCATAATATTCAGAAAATAATAACGTGAATCTATTGCATCTGTTGCCTCCCGGCAACGGCGCCAATTAGAAAGAGTCAGCTTTATGCTTTGCGTTGTAGTATTTAAATGGTGGAAAAATTGACTAATCAAAAATAATAATAACCACTCATAGAAGAGCGGGTCGTGTTCACAGGGAGGCAATTATGAAATAAACTCTCGATTATTTTATATTCTTTCAGTAAATTGTGAAATCCCTATTCAAATCTGACATAAAATGCGATGGAAGGTAGATTCACAATAACTTAAAAAGATAAGGGTATATGTGCAGTTTTCCCTCACTGAAATCTTCAATAAATATATGATAATTTTATGTAATTTTCACATGATGAGTACTAGAGAAAATTAGTGCACAGGTTAAGCCTAAAACCAATCTTGAAATAGGTGAATATCATTAATGTGCAATTATCAGAGAATATGAGTGTGCATGTGCAATTTTGCCACAATATAATAATAATAAATAAAAATCAAATTCTGGTGGCAATGGCAGTGAGTGTAATTTTTAATATGAGAGGAAACAAAGCATTTGCTCTCTCTCCTCCTCGCGAGAGAGAGAGAGCACTGGCGAGGCTTTCACGAGCAAGGGATGTTGGCGAGGATGCGGGCTACCTGATGAAGGCCACGGCGTCGACGGAGATGTCCAGAGGTGGCCGGCCGATGGAGGAGAAGTGGCCGGAGGAGGCTGCTGTTGCTGTGAAGCTGCTGCTTGATGAGAGGCACGCAGAGGTGTGCGCCTGTGGGCGCGTCCTGGCAGAGGCGGATGGGTGATGTTGCGCGTGTTACAAATGGCACGCTGCGGGTTGAGGCAGTCTGCAGATGTGCCTATAGGATGGACACGAAGGCGACGCTGGAGGGTGTGCCCGCAGGCTGGTGAAGGCGTTGCTAAAGGTTGAAGGCGATGGCTGCAGGTGGCACGCCTGCGGGAGTGCGGGTGCCCCTGGCTGCCTGGAGGAGGGAGCGTGCAAGGTGAGGCAGTCTGTAGCATCTGCAGGCGTGCGGGTGAGAGTTGAAGGTTGAGGTGCGCGTGGGTGCCAACGCACTACAGTAGGGTGCGGGCTTGCGGGGAGGTTGAAGGAGCTGGCTACGGTGTCGGGGGGTCGCTGAGGGGCATAAGGCAGAGTGGTAGTGAAGGAGTGGGTGCTAGCTGAAGGAAGGCGCTGTAGATGGCAGCGAGCGCTTGCGGGCGTTGGAGAAGGGTGTGCCTGCAGGCACTTGCAGGCAGTGCGGTCCAGGAGCGGGCGCCCGGTGGTGCTGGAGAGAGAGGCACGTGGAGGTGTGCGCCTACAGGCTGTTGGAGATGAGCGCGCCCCTTCAGGGGCGCGAGGTGGAGAAGGAGGATGCGCGGTTGCGGTGCAAGCTGTGGAGAGGTTGGAGCATGTGTGGTGACAGTGGAGAAGTTGTGCACAGTGCACGCTTGAGTTGTTCCCCGCAAGGGGGAAGATGGCCCTCTGGTCCTTTCTCCGCCTCCTCTCTTTAACTCCTCTCTCTCCCCATGTGCGCCAATCAACGGACTTTCAAATCCCTTTTCTAATTTTGGCAGGAGGCTGTTGGGGAGACATTCTTCAGGCTAGCGGCTGTTGAGGGTGGCCGATGGAAAGGGAAAAGAGTAGCCGCCGATTATTTGAAAGGGTAATTTACCCTTTCATCCTCATTCTTTTGCCACTTATTTTTCCAGAACATAAGAAGCACATATTAAGTTATAGAATAGATGTAAACCTAAATCATGATGCATGCAAACATTCTTTAACTTAATATAGTTATTAACAAACCTAAAAGATATAATTAAAGTTACGTAGGCGTAATATTAGTCCATTAAAATGGACTCATCAATGGTTCTCTAAGAAACAAACTTGTGTTTCACTTTCTACAACTGAAGCTGAGTGTATTGCAGCTTCACTTGCTTGCTCTCAGGTCATTTGGATGAGACAGACTTTGTCTGACTTTGGATTGATTTTTGCGCAATCCAAGATATTATGTGATAATACAAGCGCAATAAATCTATCCAAAAATCCAGTACATCATTCACGTACAAAACACATAGACATTAGGCATCATTTTCTCAGAGATAATATACTTAAAGGCTCTATTCAATTATAATTCATTGACACTCAAAACCAAGTGGCAGACATCTTTACAAAACCTCTTGCAGTAGAGAGATTCTGCTTTATAAGGAGAAAATTAGGACTTTGTACAATAAAAGAGATTCTAATTTAACATTTTCTTTGATATAAACTTTGTTTGTATTTATGAAAATTCCTAAGGACTTTTTTGCAAATTACCCATTCTTACTAAAAGAGGGGTAAAATGTAATATTTCCATATGTCTGGAAAATACCAGGGTGTTGTTTGCAATTTGATTGCTTGACTTAGGTTGTTGATCGCATTATTTTTTCAACACCTAAGTTGTCAATTTTTTTCTATCAACCACTTAAGTGGTCATGTGACAAGCACATGACCCATCCCATATAAAAGAGGTCAAGTGCAAACACTTGCCTCATTTCTTCACAACCAAACCCTAGTTCCACCTCAAGCCCCTCCAAGCCCTTGCCAAGAAGAAGAAGAATCATCTCCAATCTTCATACATTAGGTACATTCTTCTCTTCTCATCAAATCTTGTTTCCTTGATTCGTTCTATATCATGCTTTTTGTTTCTCATCGTCAGTTCTGCTACTGCAATATGTTTTCATCGGGTACTAGATGGTGCCGGTACCCATCATCGGTACTGGTACTCGCTGGGTGTAGCAGTGCCTACTTTACAGAGCAGGTACCGGTACTGAAGATGAGTACCGGTACTAGCTCGTATTTCTGGTTGGGACAGAAACCAACCAGTACCGGTACCAATCACCAGTACCGGTACATGCAGACTTAAATGTGTTGTTACTTGAACACATGATCATTATCTCTAATTGTATTCCTATTTCTTGTTGTTCTGTGTTTTCAGATGGCACCAAAATCTAAAAGTAAGGGAAAAGCACCTCAAGATGCATTCCACAAGTTTTACATCAATGAGAATGCTAAATCAAAATTTGATTGGTATAAAAGCCTAAAACTCCATCATTGTAGGCCTATTGAGTGGAAAGTTTTTTCTCTACAAATCTATGAGTTCACTACTTGTCTTTCCAATCAGCATCTTATGCATTTCTTTGATGAGGCATTTTTTGCTGATGTTCTTGGAGTTTACCTTGACATTAATTGTCTATTTTTTGCTAATCTCCAAGAATAAGAAAATCGAGGCCATCTAGTCTTAACTTCCAAAGTCTTTGGTCAAAAAATCACCATTACTCCTAAATTTTTATCAACCATCACCCAATGCCTTAATGAAGGTCATCCTTTTAGCACACTTAAGGAGCAATTTTCTACTCACAAAATTCATGAAACTTTATTGCTTCCTAATTGCCAGGGCAAAACAGAGCATTGGTTACCCCCAATATGACTCTTTTTGCTCGTGTTCTTTTCCGTATCTTAGCATGGAATTTAAGGGCTAAAAATTTTGGTTTTCACAAAATTCCCGTTGACATTTTACCCTTAATTTATGCTATCATTATAGGATGTTCGGTCAATTGGAACACGATTTTCATTCACTTTCTTAGACCACATTACCATGCATCGACTTTACCTTTGGATATCTTGGTGTCTCACATATTTCATAAAAATAAAATTGACCTTTCTAATTTCACTCCTCTTAGAAAAGTGGTCTATTTCAAATGGACTACTCTCGGGAAAATGGGAGTGAAACCCGCTAGAGAGGAATGTACTAGTGATGATGAAGATGAAGTTGATCCAAATGCTCAATCTTCTTCTCATCCACCTCCTGAATCATCTTCGTCTTTTGTCCCCATTACCTATCCCTTTCCGAAAGCCAAAACTCTTTGGAAGAGCCTATCTCATGAGTCTGGCACCGATCCCTACATGATCAACACTTTCAATTATATTGGTCAAAATTTAACCAATCTGAATTTTGCCTTCCATCACATGGAACACAAATTTCATGATCTTTCTATGTCTCTTGAGCCTTCCTATGTTGCACCTTCCACTCAACATACCAAACAAAGGAAGTGGACTCAACTAAAAGCACCTCCGGAATACAGGGAAAGATGACAGAAACACTTTCAAGATCCATCATTTGTAGCAGAAAAAGAACCAATTGTCAATGAAGATGAAGGAGAAGAAGACATAGAAGATGAAGAAAATGTTTCATATGAAGAAGACGATGATGATGATGACGACGGCAACGACAATGATGATGACGACGACGACACCAATGATGATGATAACAATGATAATGACAATGACGATGATGAGGATGAACAACCACTTATTAGAAAATGTCATAGAAATTAGTTTAGTTTTTTTTTAAAGTATGTAAGCTTGTTGTTGATTGTATGACTCTTAACATTGTTATGAAATTTATTTTGTGTCATGTAAGCTTGTTAGAAAACTTCTATGGCTCTTAATATTTATTTTGTGTCATGAACTTTATCACGTTATGAAATTTGATGCTTTGTTTAATTATGTATTTATGCTTTGTTATGAAATTTGAACTTTTATGGCATTTGCTCAATTTTTTTTGCTTGCTTGACAAAAAGGGAGAGAAATGAAATGAATGAATGGATGCTTAATATCTCAAATAGGGAGAGCTTAGTTTGAGGGGGAGGATTTTTACATTCTTGTGGAGTTTTTTTTATTCCTCTCTTAGTAATTCTCTGTTTATTTTTATATGAGTAACTTATTTGTTTTGTCAACATCAAAAATGGGGAGATTGTTGGACCCTAGTTCCATCTCTCTTCTATGTTTTGATGTTAACAAAATCGTTTTAAATTCTAATATATTTATGAAGCAATTTCAGGTCAAAAGAATTTGTGGATGCAAGCAAAAAGATTGCACATGAAGGAAGAAGTTTTTGAAGACTTTAGTTTTTATTGTATCTTAGAATTTTTGTATGTCTCCAAACAAGTAAAATATAATCTAGGTATTAAAATCAAAGTAGAGATAACTAGGATTCAGAATATCGTTTATTTACTCGGTTCTTAACTCAAAATTGACTCTCTCGAAACAAAGTCGTCTATAGTAGATTGGTTTTCTCTAATTGATTCTCTAATGATCTTTGGTACTTGCTTGGCATAAGTTTGGACCTAAGTTCCAAACTGTGAACATCAAGTACTAGTACTCATCATGAGTACCGGTATCAAGTGGTCACAGTTTGTGAACTGGGTTTTTGGCTGAACCTTACAAATATCGGTACTCAACATGAGTACCGGTACATGTAGGTCACAGGACTCAAGACTGTGTGTCAGAAGTTCCGGTACTCACAATGAGTACCGGTACCTAGCGATTTGGCTGTACTGACTGTATGCAGTCAGTACCGATACCAAGAGTTCAGTACCGGTACCAACTAACCATTGTGACCAGTCTGAATGGCTAGTTTGCAATTAATCATAATTCTAATATTCCTAAAATACCCCTAACGGCTAGAATTCGTGGGAGAGGTGATTAGTGGTCTATATAAGCACTCTTTTAGTGTTGTTTTAGACACATCTCTAAAGAAAAATCATACTCTTGCCTACACCTTCAATTCTCAATTTTCAAGCTGAAAGAGAGTTTGTTTTGTTGCATATCTTTCAAGGCATCTCACCATTTGCAACAAATCATCAAAGGCAATCGTATTTTTCTGTAATCAATCGTTTGTTTTACACCTTAGTTTTTCTTATTAGATTTGGTTATAATTGTTATAAGATATACTCTTGTTGGAGACTTAGGAAATAGTTGTAAGCTTCTATTTACATTTTGCTTACACCTGCATCTTTATCTTTTCTTCATATCTTGTAATTGGGTTAAGGTAACCCGTTAATTACCTCTGATATTAGTAAATTGATTCCCTCTGAGTTGAGGGAATTGGGTTAAAAATCCTAAGTCAGAAGACTTAGGTAGGGGAGTACCCAGGTGAGAGGAACCACTATACATCTTGTGCCTTCGTTTTTGTGGTTTGATTTGTCATGTAATTTTTTATTTCCCACACTATTCATCCCCCCTTTTAGTGTGCTTGTGGTTTATAGATCCTACAAGGTATGGAACTCTCTAGAGAGAGTCCAAGAGTGGCCGACCAAGAGAGGACAGAAGTGGTTCTTAGATCCACAATTTGTGGATCTAAGAATTGAATGCCTCTTGGTTGCCAAATTTGGCAGCCAAGAGTTGGCGCCACTTCAAGAGAGTTCTAGAGAACTCTAGAGAAGTGTGGGTGCGTGAATGGGTGTGTGTGTGTGGTCGTGCCCTAGGTGTCTAAGAGGTCTAGGTTAGGTCCTAACTGGTTTGGGTAGGTGTATACCTTGAATTAGGGTTGCATACCCTAATTGCTAAGGGGAAATTGCAATTAAACTTAACCTAAGTTTAATTGAATTAGTGTAAACCTAATTGTGAGTGAAATAACTCAATTAGGTTGGGTTTAGGTCAATTGGACTCTCACTAAGTCCAATTGAACTTGTGCGAGTTGAGATTTGAGCTCAATTGGACTCAATGAGTCCAATTGACTTAGGTGATGGTGATTGACTTTGATCTAAGTCAATTGGGTTTGGTGAGGACCTAATTAGGTCCTTAGGTAGGTCTAGAGGTGATGTACTAGGGTTAGGACGCCTTAATTTAGGTTCCTATGGGGTTGGGATTAGGTCTATGGAGCTAGAGATCCAAGATCAAGGCTTGAATCTCAAAACAGGGACTGGTGACCAGTTCCAAACATCCAAAAATATGATCAGACGACTTATACTCAAAAATCAGAAGTCCAGACTTTAGTTCTGGACGTCCAATCTGAGTCAAGGGGAAATCTAGGTTCTGTTTTGGGTATTCTGCAGAAATTGGACATCTAACAAAGTGTCTGGACGTCCAATAACACTACAAAGGTGGGTTTGAGGTGTGCGGGAGATGGCTAAGGGTCCTGGACGTCCTATAACTTATCTGGACGTCCAGATAAGTGCTGGAGCTAGGGTTTTGGGGTTTCCTAGGGTGTTGTGACCTAATTTAAGGGTGGCTAAGGCTTGGGGGAAGTCTCTAAGCTATCCTAGGGCTAGGATGGACCTATGCTCTTCACATTTTACTACTTTATTTCTACTTAATAGAATAGAAAACCTTGTCTCCCTTACATCATTATTCCCTATGTCTAATCTAAACTTCTGCTCCAGTTCTACTGCAACACTCATTATTCCTGATCCAGCTTCAGATCCTGCACCAGTTCAACTTATTGTCTACAATCGACATAATGCACTTAATCAGTACATTATAACATTATTTTATGCAAAGCCAAAGTAAAGTAGTGAAGATGCAGATAATGCTTATGCATGAATGAATTTCCCTAACTTATGCTAAGTCATAGCCTAATCTTGGTCAATTAAGACCTATGATTGCCGTGCAATCATACCCACATGCCTAAATCTTGCTAGTCCTTAGCAAATGCAAGACTAACTTATTTATAGCAATAGTCCCTAAGGGATTGATTATTTTATCAACTGAATGCATAGAGATTTTTCTCCTTTTTGTTTTCATCCTATGCTCTAGAATTCCAAACAATCGTGAAAGTGCAGCTATGCAGCTTTTGCAACGGATTCGAGTGAAAAATTGATACACCTCTAAAACTTTTACTTGACCCCTAGTAAAATTCTAGCAGGATAGGTGTACTTCTTCCCTCGGGGTATTCAAGATATTCTATGAATTTCTCCTTGGCTTTAGGCTTAGGTAGAGATTCTCTGAGGGAAAAGATTATATATTTGGTGGCTCACTCTCAGTTGGTGCTACATGGAGACTAGTACTACAGAATCTAGATTCCCGGATTACTAAGTAACTCAACTCAGAGAAAGTCGAGAAAAACTATTCTCCCTTTTGATTCCTTGGTATTCATTCTCTCTTACTCTTTTTCTCTTTCTTTTCTTTCTTTTCCTTAGAGCTCACAACCTCACCAGATTCACATATATGATCTGTATGTGGTGGTCTCACTTGGCATTAACACTTTAATTGAGTTTCCATAACCCTAACACTAAGTGGGAATTCCTCAGCTAGTATTTGGGTGGTCAGAAACACAAGAAAGGTGGGTTAAGGCCATTTTTGGTAGATCTCAAATTTATTCGATGGTATTGCCTCAATGCAACTGGACTAAATATTCACTCTTTTTTTTCTTTGCTTTTTCTTCTTTTTTTAATTTTTTTTTCAATTTTTCTTTCTTTTCATCATTTTTTTTTCAACATAACACAACTAGCACACATCCATGAACTTTATTGAGGAGTCATGATTATGGATTGATGGTACTCAAGAGACATTGGATGACTTATTCGGTGGAAGTGCCTACTCACGGCACTAGGAGAGACAGATAGGACGGTGTATTTCTGACATTGACATCAATACCCTCCTTCAGCTGAGGATTCCATAAAGAAAGGTTGTAACCATCCACCTTAGCCCTAGTTTTATGAAAACTCACTCTCCACGTATTTGCCTTATTTGGTGGCTCTCCCAATTCGAACAAAATGTATATGCAAAAACCAAGAGCGAAAGCTATGTCTAATCTCAAAGTATCATCACCTAATTATCTAGGACTCCGGATTCCTTGTACTAATCTTAGAGCCCCGGTACACTCTACTCTCATCTCACACTATTTGGTGGATTTTTGGAGGAAAATCTACCTGACTCCCAAAACACTATCCAGGGGTTAAGGAAAAGAAGCACTGCTTCTTCTCGACAGACTAAAGAGTTTATTAGCCTTCACCATGAATCCATTGCAAATTCTACGTGTGCGTGAAAGAAATTGTACTGGATTCTAGATTACATGAATCAACTAGAGGATAAAATCCCTAATGCATTTTCTTAATAACATAATCTTGCAATATGTATATATGTTATAAACAATTAACCTCTTATATTCCTACTTCATGAAATTTTCCTTTCGGGTTACAATTAGCTTGACCTTAAATTTAGAACAGGAGGTGCACGGGTGAGTCAGAAATGGTTGTTCGGACGATTTCTAGCTCTAATGCGAGCATTGGAGGTGGAGTCGGTTGTTCTTTAATTTAAGGTCCTAAAGTACATTTTACATGCAGCTCCGAGGTTTTCCTAAATGTTGGCATAAAAATTTTCAGTTTTGTTGTATCTACCCCCCATGCCTAAGTTCTTGCATGTCCTCATGCATGAATATAGAAGAAAATAAATACTGCAGGGAGAGAATGGGTAGAAATCACCTGTAATTGCTCCTGAAATTATACATTCGGCACCAGCCAACTTGTCAGCATGCAATATACAGAAAGAAAATATGCTAAAAGAAAAATATGCTATATATATAAAAATGGTTATGTATAGATGATGGTGGAATGTGGGATAGATGCTATTTATATGTGCTGAGTTTAACGCCTCCAGCTAAGCGAGAATTCAGTCACACGTCCTCGATAAGATGAACAATCTCATTAGGTGGAGGAGGTTCCTGGGCCAAAAATGGCTTGAGGCGCTGGCCATTTACCATGGACATATGCCTAGATTTTCAATCCTTGATCTGGACTGCCCCATTAGGATATGGCTGGATCACAACATATGGGCAGTCCACTTGGACTTGAGCTTCCCTGCGAACAGTTTTAATCGTGAATCAAACCAAACTTGCTGGTTGGGAGTGAATGCTTTCCTCCAAATGTGGCAGTCATGAAAGGCCTTGGTCATGTCCTTGTATATCAATGCATTCTCATAGGCCTCCCATCGGGTCTCTTCTAATTCGCTGAGCTGGAGTTTCCGTTCTTGACCTCCTGCATCGAGGTCAAGGTTACATTTTCGCACCGCCCAAAAGGCGCAGTGTTCCAGCTCTACAGGAAGGTGACAGGCCTTGCCATATACCATACGATATGGTAACATTCCGAGTGGGGCCTTGTATGCAGTCTGATATGCCCAGAGTGCGTCAATTAATTTATCGAACCAGTCCTTCCTGTCTGGTCTAGCCATCTTCTAGAGAATCAGCTTGATCTGACGGCTAGATACTTCAGCCTGCCCATTGGTCTGTGGGTGATACGGGGTGGCTATACGGTGATGTACCCCGTATTTCTTTAGTAATGACCTGAAATGGGCATGGATGAAGGGGCTTCCCCCGTCGCTAATCAGAGCACAGGGTATTCCGAATCTCGCGAAGATGTACTGCCGTATGAATGAAATGATGGTCTTATGATCAGCTCGTCTCGTCGGGATGGCCATGACCCACTTCGAGACATAGTCAACGGCTAGCAATATGTACTCAAAGCCATGCGAGTTCAGAAAAGGGCCCATAAAATCGATGCCCCAGACGTCGAATACTTCCACAACCATGATGGGCTGGAGTGGCATCATGTCTCTCCTGGTCATAGAACCGACCGACTGGCATCGTTTAAAGTGTTGGGTGTATTCATGTGTATCTCTGAAGATGGTTGGCCAGAAAAATCCCGACTGCAAAATTTTTGTAGTGGTTTTCCATCCCGAGAAATGACCACCACAAGCATCGTTGTGGCAAAAAGATAACACACTGGGGATCTCAAAATCGGGGATGCATCTTCGAATAATCTGGTCTGCTCCATTTAGGAAGAGCAGTGGGTCATCCCAGAGGTAATATTTGTCATCGGTAGTGAATTTGAGTTTCTGGTCCTTGGATAGGTTCGAGGGAATCTTGCCTGCGGCACGGTAGTTCGCGATATTCGCGTACCAAGGGAACTCAACAGAGTGAACTGCCAAAAGAGATTCATCTGGAAATTGCTCATGGATAGGCAGGGAATAAGGAATGTGGTTTGGGTCCAGTCTGGATAGGTGATCTGCCACAACATTCTGCTTTATGGCTTTGTCGCGGATTTCGATTTCAAATTCTGGTAATAGAAGGATCCATCTAATGAGTCGTGGTTTGGCATCCTTCTTTGCCAACAAATGCCAGAGGGCGGAGTGGTTAGTGAAAATGATGACCTTGGACCCTAATAAGTACGATCTGAATTTCTCCAACCCGAATACTACTGTTAGCAGTTCTTTTTCGGTGACAATGTAATTGCTCTGAGCTCATTTAGCGTTCTACTAGCATAGTATATGACGAAGGGTTGTTTCTCTCGACATTGGCCTAAAAGAACTCCGACGGCAAAATCAGAAGCATCGCACATCATCTTGAAATCGAGCGACCAGTCGGGTGGTTGGAGAATCGGGGAGTCGGAGACAACGCTTCGTAAAGACTCAAAGGCACTGAGACACGAGGTATCAAATTCAAATGGGGCATCGGCAACCAGGAGATTTGTCAAGGGCCGTGCAATTTTTGAGAAATCACGTATAAATCTCCGATAGAAGCTGACGTGACCAAAGAATGATCTGATCTGCTTGACGGAGCTAGGTGGCAGTAAGTTGGAAATAATCTTAGATTTAGCTCGATCAACCTCGAGTCCATTTTTGGAGATCCTATGCCCTAGTACTATGCCATCCCTCACCATGAAATGACTTTTCTCTCAGGATAGTACTAGGTTCACCTCAATACACCGATTAGGATCTTGGTGAGGTTATTAAGACAAGATGTGAAATCATCTCCAAATATGAAGAAGTCATCCATGAATACCTCCACATAGTCCCCAATCATGTCAGAGAAGATGGCCATCATATGATGCTGAAATGTCGCTGGTGCGTTGCAAAGGCCAAAGGGCATCCGCTTGAAAGCGAATGTTCCAAAAGAGCATGTGAATGTGGTCTTGTCTTGATCTTCCGGGCTAATCGCTACTTGATTATACCCAAAGTATCCATCCAGAAAGCAGAAGAAACTGCGTCCGGCTAATCGTTCCAAGATCTGGTCAATGAAAGGCAAAGGAAAGTGATCCTTCTAGGTAGCCGTGTTCAGTTTCCTATAGTCGGTGTAGATCCGCCAAGATGTCGCAGTGCGGGTCGAGATGGATTCGCACTTATCATTTTTTACGACAGTGAGTCCTACTTTCTTGGGCACTATCTGGATCAAACTCACCCATTAGCTGTCTGAGATTGGGTATACAATACCTACATCCAGCCATTTGATGATCTCCTTCTTAACAACCTCCAGCATATTAGGGTTAAGCCGTCTTTGAGGTTGTCTCGAAGGTTTCACCCCCTCATCCGTGTAAATGTGATGAGTGCAAAATGAGGGGCGAATACCGCGGAGATCAGCAATACTCCACCCAATAGCAGCCCTATGATCTTGCAGCGTAGAAATCAATTGGTGCTCCTATTCTTGGGTTAAGTAGGCATTGATAATGACAGGGTATGTCTCACTTTTGCCTAAGAACACATACTTGAGTGAGTCAGGTAAGGGCTTCAATTCAATCACGGGTGGGTCAGAGTCAGAAATGAGAGTGGGAGGAGCAGAATCGAGGGTGGGAATTTGCTGATCCATGTGCACGTGAATTCCCACTGAGTCGCTCCCTGTGAAATAATTGGTTGTGACTGCATTAACGGGAAACCCGTTAGCTGTTGTCATGTCTTCCTGCAACAACAAGGGCGATTCAGTATGTATGGATCAGGATAGCTAGATTCAGGGGTGCTGTTGTCAGAAGCACACCCTAAACAGTCAGATCCTCAAGAAGATATGTGTAGTGCAGTGGTCTCAGTCCTGTGTGGATCGAGGTCCAAGAACCCTGATAGTGTAGACGAATGAGACATTGGGTCATCACAAAGGAGCCCAATGTTACCACAGTATGCTGCATCTTCGTCTTCACCATCTTCCTCTATTCAATCACAGTCGAAGTTCTTTGCTACCCTGAATATGTCTGGTCGAAGTCGCTCATTTCCTAGGAATATCTCCATACACCCGGATGCACAATCAATGTTCGCTTGGGCTGTCGCTAAAAATGGGCGACCCAAAATAAGTCTGCCACCCAAAATAAGTCGCTAGAAGTTCTTTGCTGCCCTGATTATCTCCAGTCGAAGTCACTTGCTCATTTCCTCCTAATGTCTTGGAGATTAGGAGGAACTTCCATATAGAGAACGAAAAAAGTCCGCGGGAAAGCAGAACCTGCGGACTTTCAAGATCACGTTCTCAACCACCCCCCTCGGTGTTTTGACTGATTTGTCAGCCAACTGAATCATGATCGAGGTGGGCTTCAACTCCCCAAATCAAAATCGATCAAATACGGCAGTGGGAGTTAGGTTGATGGACGAACCTAGATCTAGAAGGGCCTGATCAAATGGAGAATCCTGCAAGAAGCAGGATATGAGTGGGGTACCAGGGTCTTTCTTTTTCGGCGGCAAGTCAGCTAGAATCACGGCGCTAGACTCTTTCAACAGTATCGCCTGTTGTCCAATTCTCGGCTATCGCTTCGAGGTACAATAGTCCCGGAAGAACCTAGCAACAGTAGGAATGTGATCGATTGCCTTGAGGAGGGGGACCTGAATATGTACTTCCTTGAACATCGATTTCAGATCCTCAAAATTCCGCGTGTCCTTTTTTGTACTGCATTTCGTGTCAGAGCCTCAGGAAAAGGGATGGGAATCTCAGGGTCAGGTGGCCTCTTACCCTTATCTACCGCAGGTGGGTCCTGATGTAGACACATTTGTTGAGGGTAAAATGCCTATTCATGCATGTTCCAAGGCTTAGATTTGCATTTCATGTTATAAATATTGCATAGCATGTATCATTCTGCATTTAGAGTAGTTGTATATAATTTAGGTTAATTACATCCTTTTTGTGGTTAGGAGAGAAGCATATTTATTTCAAAGCCTCGAATTGACGATTCAACCCTACGGATCTGATCGAGACAACGATCGGAGTTCAACGCCACTGAAATCGCCTCAATTGGAGTCCGTAGCACCATATGCAGTCCGAGGAAGATCAACAACCAAGGGACTAGGAGACATAATTTGAAGCTTCAAATGACAAATATGACCATGCGGATGGACTCGGGTCGACAATCGCAGCCTAACGGCATAAAAATCGACTCAATCTGACCTCTGTAGCAGCCTCTACAATAAGAAGAAGATGGACAGCCCAGACTGCGCCACGTGGCGCAGCCCAGGCCGCCAGCACACGCATGCAGCACTGCACGCGTGCAACAGCGCGTGTGCGCATGCAGGCGCACAAGCGTGCATGCGCACAGCGCCAGCGTGTGGGCGCGCACACAAGTGCGGCAATGCTGGAGCGGTGCCAGCACAGCGTGAGGTGGACTACAGCGACGCATGAGTTGGACTTACAGCGACGCTTACAGTCGTCGGTAATTCATCAGATGCCAACAAAGCCAGCTGTGGGCGCCAGTGGGCCTGAGCTACTACAGCGATGTTTCCAGCGACGGCCTGGATGTCACTAATGGTCCCATACGGATTTTTGCCTCTTCTCCACCACTATAAAAGGACCTACACCCCCTCCCTTCCAAGCCATCTCTACTTACACTACTCCCACCTACTCCCAAGCTCTAGCAAGCCTACCAACGCTCCATTAGAGCTTGTTCTCAAGCTCCCAAGGTGCCTATTAGTGTAGCGAAACTCTGCCCCACCAAATACTCCTCCAACTTCCCATCTCCCTTCATAAGTCACCTTGGATCCATCCTCTCACCTCTACTCCAATAGCAGATCAACTTCGTCTTCTCACCTCCATTCCAAAGCTATGTCGAAGCTTTCCTCAACCCAACGTCCTCCAGCATCTCACCTCCGTCATCTCGCTCCTCACCTCCTTCGTCCGAGCTTCCGCCAGGCGCTATCATCTCACCGAACAACCAATTCGGGAGATTTCCTCTCACCTCCCTCTCTTTTTATGCTTTCATAGTAGATTGTAATAGACATTGGATTGATATATATACCATTTTCGTTTCACATCTCTATCTTGTGATTCATTTGCTTGTCTTTTATTTCAAAAACACAAAAAAATAATAAAACACTAAAATACCAAAAAGAAACGAATCGAAGCGTTGTTTTCACGTAAAGTAAACGTCGCCTCCCTATGTTCAACCCTGGACTCCCTTGGAGTTTCAGTATAAATTTTATCTGATCGACGTGTTTTGCAACTACGACGACAGGTTACTTGTAACCTCGATTTCTAACATGCGAAACACGCCCGACCATTTTGGCGCCGTTGCCGGGGAGGCAACAGAATTTACTTTATTGTTTGTCGTGTTTCTTTGCATTTACATAGCACTAACCCAACTTGTCTTTGATCTACTGTCTTGCAGGTACCCTAGCATGGAGATCCAAGTGAGGTAGGCCAGAGTAAAGTGTGGGTAGAGTGTTTTGTAGGTGTCCCCCACACCACCCCCACCTTAGTTTTCATTCCATAACCAAATAACTCAAACCCAAATCAACTTAGGTGCTTTTTATGAACCCTAGGATAGATTTGGTTGTTTGTTTGCCACCTCCACTCACCTCGCCATCCACATAAATAAAAATAAAAAAAAAGTGTTATCTGATTGTGGGATTTTCTGTAAGCTACACACTTAACACCCACAACTTCTCACCCTAAGGCGCACAATCACATTGATTCTACCACTTAACTGGGATTTGACCTGTGGACACGGTACACTTAATTCAACACACAAAAAAGTGTGTAGAAATCTGAATAGGTCAAAAATTTCTGTGTGTCTTAACTAAATGGTATAATAGGCCAATTGATTGAACTATTTGGGCCCCACCACTTAAGATAAAAGCGATTCATCAAGTAGCTTGCCACTTAGGGTTGATTCTTAGGGCTGAACCAGGCACTCCACATTTTTTTTATTTGATTTCTAAAGGAATATATCATCACCAGTGCTTGCAAAACTTGGAGTGCTTTCCTAAACTTGATTGAATATAACAAAGATTAAACCCTAAAAGCTACTAAACAAGGTTGAACTCTAAAAGACACATCATCAAATAACCTTGTTTGTAAACCCTGGTTGTGCACGCACACACATTTTAACTGATCATTAAGGGCACAACCCATCTAAAGGGCCCATCACATTCCTGAAGCACCATTGTCCCAAGCCTAACTAAAATTGATTAGATGTTGGCCCTAAGGACTAGTTTGCTTGTCGGGATCCAGATTGAGATTGTTCACGATTAACCTGCTTATACTAGTCAATCTGATGTCTAGCTAGGGGAGTAGCGTCAAACGACCACGGCTGGGGGGTACACTAGGAACCGGAGGCGCAAGCCAAAGGAAGAACCTTCTCCCCAGTCCCTCCTTCTAACTGGTTGGATTGCCTGTACATAAGTAGAGTAAATTGTCTATAATCTTAGGATGGATTCTGAGAGTTTGTAGACCTTTAGGCTACCCAAACTATGGACAGGCTTGTATTTTTGTATTGCAGGGCTCCTTTCTCTTCTGATTTCCCTCTTTACTTTACCATGTACCCTTCCACATCCTACACACATTTCACATCCTATCCTCCTACCACCACTTATCCCCAAGATGATTACTATCCCGACTTGACTTGTAATTAGCCATCCACTAGCCATGATGACTTTGATTGGGGATATGAATCTGGACCTCAGGGTCCAGGGCCAAACCTTGGACAACAAGATTATGATTATTATCCTTCCCAGAGCTATAATGATTATGGATCTCCATCCTTTGATGGCCAAACCAACCCGATCTACAATCAGGAAGGATATCATGATTATAACACCTACCCTCCCCAGTATTCCACTGAATATAGGTCGCCACCATCCTTTGAACAACCTAGAATGACCTAGTTTCATGGAGGGACCCGAGAACCTCGACATCTTGACTCCCCTATATTTAACCTGAACACACCCAAACCTGAACCGAACCAGTTAGTTCAAGTGAACCAGATCCAGGATAGGGTGCTGGCTAATTTGAGGTACACTATACAATCTTTAGAGGCTCAGCCAACACCATGCACTGAAGCATTAGAGCCTATGATCAAAATGATTGATGAACTTAATAGTTCTCTATTAGATTTGCTCCAAAGTGTTAGGGATAAGGACTTGGGTGAGTTTCTTCTTGGGAAATTATCGAGGTTGAGGATGAAATTTGTGGTTGCACTAGTCAAATCTTGGGATGATTCTCAAGATGAACCCCCATCAGGAGAGCCAATGTCTGAACCCGCTCAGGCGCCTATCGGGGGGGATACATTTTCTGAGACTGGGGATGACCAGGATGGGCAAGAGCAACCATTTGATGATGAACCAATTGATTCACCCGAGATCCCCAAGCCAAGGAGCGAGGAAAAATATGTCTCCACGGACCATGAATTGACATATGATTTTGAGACATATATAAATGAGGATCATGGATTCTTTGACTCTGAGGGTGAAGAATCTTTTGGTGAAGTCTCACTTGAACTTAAGGAAGAGGATTTTAGTGAGACAAATGGGCTTGAGGAATCTGACAAACTAGTTGATAGCCCAATTATTGAAGATTTGGATTCGGTTGGGGTTAACTTAGAGGATTCGAATCTTGATGATTCAATCAGTGACCCTAGTCCTCATCTACACCTTGAAGAGCTGACTTTTGAGATCTTTGTGCCCAAGTAAATCTTGATTCAGCCACGATTTCTGGACTTGGGAGAATCATATGGGGTGAATAATATGCTAGAGGTCCCGAAGCCTGAGCCCTTGATGTTGGAGGATAGAATTGTTGAAATAAAGATTTGGGAGGCTAATTCTGAGGGAAGTTTGATTTTGGATCTAAGGGTACCTGTTAACGCAGCTTGATCGTGTTTTAACAGTTAGTTGCGTCGTAGTATAGGTGACCAAGCATTGTCAACAGATAAAAATTTATTACTAGAAAACCTAAGTATTCGAGGTCGAACACAGGGAGCAAATAGAATTTATTTACTAATCTCAAGAATGTAATTGAACACTTAGAGTTACTCAAAATTTAATTCAGAATATATATGCATGAGTTTAAAAGTTAATTATGGCAAAAATAAAGAAATTGGACGTCTGATCATGGGATCAGATGTCTTAAAAAGATGTTTCTTCTGTCTGCTTATTCTTCTTCTGACTTTCTCTGATTTTCCTCTCTTTCTTCTGTTCTTCTTTAGCCGTGTGCTTCTTCCTTATTTCCTCTCTGCAGTTCTCTTACCTTTCTTCTTTCTTCTTATTTTTCCTCTGTCTTCTTCCTTGCCTCTCTTCTGCAGTTTCTTTCTCCTTTTCTCTACAGGTCTTCTTCTTCTTCTTTCCTTGGCTCTGCTTCAGCTTTTCTTCTTCTTCTACTTCTGCTTGTCTTTCCCTTTGTTTCTTTCTTCTTCTTCCTTCTTCTGCTTGTCTTTCCCTTTGTTTCTTTCTTCTTCTTCCTTCTTCAGCCTTAGCTCTCTTACTTCCTCTTCTCCTTAGCTTCGCCTCTTCCTTCTGCCTTGTCTTTCCTTAGCTTTTTCCTCTGCGACTAAGTGTCAGCTTCACTTCTTCTCCTTCCCTGCATAAATCGAAGAGAGCAAAACCTACCCCTCTACCCACACCCACATCTCTCTCGGTAAATCACTCTTCAGTACGCTCTCCCAGAGTCGGGTAATCGGGTCAGGTCGCGTGCCCTAGTCCAGGCACACCGGCGTGGGTGTGGTGCGCGAGGAGTGCTTAGGAGGATAGTCGGGTCGGGTTACCAGGTCCGCGATATGAAATCGTAGATGAGGCGTGTATAGGTGAGGAGGGACCTCACCCCAGTGATTTGGAGGTGAAGAGACAATATCATAAATTCAATTTAAACCACTCAAACACATCACGACTTACCGAGGTAGGACTAATGTTCCACCGCTTTTGCTCGTGCACCTGCAAGAGATCTTCCTTTCAATTACAGTAGCTATAGGCCTCGCAGCGCCAATTGCTGGGACAGCTAACTGCACGAGACTTCGCTGAACTTGCTGGACTTGGAATCCCGAAGCGCTTGAGCCTGGAGCGAGCTTGCAACCTCCTCGAGCCATTGCTAATGGCGGCTGGAGCTCAGACCCTGCACGACACAAAAGGGAGCTTGCAGCTCTATCAGACCATAGGAGGACCTCTGTCGTGTCACGATGAAGGCGAGGCAATTTGTGGCAGGCCGCAGGCCAGCCTAGGCATGCGTGCCTAGGTCACTCTGTGGCCGGATGGATGGGTTAGGTCGGGGGGCGGTTGTGGTGGTGTAGGCGATCTGTGGATGAGTGGAGTATGTTCAGTGGAGTGTGGTGGAGGTTGTGAGGTGGGTGGCAAGACGTGTGGCGGTGCAGAGTGACGGATGCATCTCGCTAGAGAGTGGCCGGAGATGGGGAAGATGGCGGTGGACCGTGGCTGTTGAGGGGCGTTTTGTGAAATAGGTTGAGGGGAATTGAAAAGGGGATAAAGTCGAACAGTTCTAACCTAATTAAGTGGATGAAGGGGGAGAAAGGGTGGCTAGCAGTACCTGTTGTCGCTAGAGAAGAAGGCGTGCAGTGGAGGAAGACGGCGACGATGATGGAGCTAGGGATGCACACACGGGTGTTGCGCGACGCAGAGGAGGATGGGGAGGATAGCTCTGCCACTGGCATTGTGGCAGAGCGACGAAAAAGAGGAGGGGGCTCACCAAAGCTCGCTAGACCCCTTGGTTGGAGGAGAAGAAGAGGAAATCAAGGTGGAATTCTGGCCAAGTCGAGCTGAGGAGGTGTGGCTGGAGTTGGGGGTCAATTTATAGGCACTGGCAGGGACTCCTATGCTTGGAAGCCAAGCTTCCAACCATGGGAATCCTCGCCAGAGATGGAAGTCTGTTAGGTACCCAAATCTCTCGTGCGTTCGCACGAGAGATTGGGTGAAAATCATAGATCAGGACCACGCTCAGATGGAAGGGAATTCCTTAGAGAATCTCCCTTCCAAATCTGGGAGATCTCTGAGGAATCAGGGAGTATTCCCCCTCTATTCCTCTCCGGAGTAGGATTTCTCCCCATTAATGGTGGTGGGACCTGCTTGTAAGAGTGGCGAGGAAGTTAGGGGGTTCTGTGCAATGGTTTTCAAAAGATAGGGACCAAAATGTAATTGGGTGTACTAATTTGCGAAGTAGGTTAAGATGACCTCCCCTTAGGTCCAAATTTTGGTACAAACCTAATTTGGAGCTAAGGAATCCAATGGTGAAGTTGGATTTTAGGTTTGACCACGTTTGACTGGACATTTTGTGCAAAAGCCCAAATTAAGTTAATTAATGAGCTAGGACCTTAATCTAGGTCAAAATAGGTTCCAAAGGCCAATCTGAAGGTTCTAAACCCTAGGGGATATTTTTATATGAATTTTAGAGGATTTATTTGATTTTTATTCTGACCAGAATCCTGTTGAATTAAGCGGGTCTGTTTTAGGGTTACCAGATGTCATTTAATTCCTGGTTTGTACATAAACCCATTTCTGATTAAACCAACCAACTTTTTACCTTATTCAGACCATTTGACCTATGTTATGCCTCTGAGAAATCTTGTTCATGTACTGCAATGGTAAAATTGCAGTTTTAACCTTTATTTCATGTTTTCTTCTCAGAACACTTATTCCTTCAATTAAGCCTACTTCTAAGTTATGTAGGAGCTTTTATTCTCTTTCTTGGGGCAAAATGAGCTAGTTAGGGCTCATGATGAGGCTCTAATCAGTACCTATTGGCCTAAAATCACCTCTTTCTCCCAGGACCCTTACGATATCTTTCACATGCAACCCAAGCTCAAAATAACTGATTATTTTTCTGAGCTAGATGTTAAGTGGACAACTGCACCTATTGAACCATCTTTACCCATTGTCCGACACTTTGGTCTTGGGTTGCACACCATTAAACTGCAGGCCCAGCCCCGCAAACATAATAACCTTCGCTTCTGGGTGATTTTCATCTAGAACTTGAGAACCACTCAACCATGGGGCATGGGCCTACACCATAATCTCATCCACGTCTGTGGACATCTTCTACAGATGGGTTTCAGGGTCAACCTTTTTATTTTGATTCTGACCTGCACTTATGAATTCTCAATTTCTTCTTTGTATGTTTGTTATGCCTAGCTGAAGGCATTAAACTTAGTGCATGTGTATACACTCTTCTCTCTGTGGAACTGACCGGATTTTCATGACACTCAGGTGATATTCTATTTACTTCACCCTTTTCATGTCTTTTTTTTTACAATGAGGACATTGCATAATTTAGGCATGGGGAGGTGGATAATCTATTCCTGAAATCATTATGTTAACTCCGTAGAATTTCTTTTAAAATTAAAAAAAAAATTAAAAGAAAAAAAGAAATAAATTAGGAAAAGAGAAGTTAGGCATTTGGAAGTTATTAACTTTAGGATATGATACGAGAGGACCTAAACACTTAGACTCTTCAGGTCTTTGGGCTTAATTAGCCCGGGTGTCCACTCGAATGTGGACTTAGTCTCGAGTCCTCGCCAATTAAAATTTATTTTAATTTGGTAAATAATTTGGGATGATAAGTATACGACTTATCAACCTGCCCTCTGAATTGGGGGGACTTTAAGCCTAAGCATCTGCACACTTTTTTTTGCACTGACTCACTTTCCGATCGTTTTTACGGAAATTGGGTAGCTAATGGACCGACTTGGGTGGTATAGCTCCCAAGTTGTCGGTGGTAACAGCTCATCGGCTGGTTGTCGAGAGCCCAGCCACAAGACCATTTTCATTGTACTGCCTTTAGGTAAATCTTAGATCAGGGAAGCCACCTACTTAGAAAAAAAAAAGAAATGCTAAAAAAAAAAAGAAAAAGGAGAAAATAAAAAAATAAATAAAATCACACTTCAACGCACGAGTATGGCTGGCAAGTTGTCGGTGGTAACAGCTCATCGGCCGGTTGTCCAGAACCCAGCTCGCAAAAAAATAAATGCACAATAATTCCCAAAACACTTAGGGAAGAAGCGAGGAAATAGAATAAATCGGGGGACATACACTGGGTTCACCCTTGTGTTGACCCCATAAATAAAAGTAGGGAGAAAGTTACCGATCGTAAAGATAAACCTTTCGGCAAGGTCACCTAGGGCCATAGAAACCCAAAGTCCGTCTTAACAGCCGTTTTGTGAGTCAATCACTTTTTCACAAAGATGCTTAGTACTTAGAGTTCTTTTCGAATCTTGGGTGGGTCGGGTAGCCGTAAAAGTTATTCCAGAACTCTCAAACTCCAAAAGTACAAAAAAATTAGAAAAGAAGAAAAATAAAAAATATATATTTCTTCCCTTCTCAAATAAGGCGAGAACTTGGGCGGTCTGCATTCTAGCAGACACCTGGGTACTGTTGAGTTTTCGTAGTTTAGGACCTTAGTTGAAATTTTCTATTGCTAATAAATGACTTAGGCTTAAGCAATCCAATCCTAATTCTGCTTTTATACATAGCATATAGTTTAATTTTGCTAGGGACTAGCAAAAGATAGGCATGTGGGTATGATGTAAACACATTTGTTGTGGGTAAAATGTATATCCATGCATGTTCCTAGGTTTAGATTTGCATTTCATGTTATAAATATTGTATAGCATGCATCATTCTGCATTTAGAGTAGTTGTATATAATTTAGGTTAATTGCATCTTTTTTGTGGTTAGGAGAGAAGCATATTTATTTTGGAGCCTCGGATTGACGATCCAATTATACGGATATGATCGAGACGATGATCGGAGTCCAACACCTCTGAAATCGCCTCGATCGGAGTCCCGTAGCACCATATGAAATCTGAGGAAAATCAATGGCCAAGGGACTAGGAGACATCATTTGGAGCCTTAAATGATAAATCCGACCATACGGATGGATTCGGGTCAACGATCGCAGCCTAACGGCGTGAAAATCGACTCAATTCGACCTCTGTAGTAGCCCCTACAACAAGAAGATGGACAACCCAGATTGTGCCATGTGGTGCAGCCCAGGCCGCCAGCACACGCACGTAGCACTGCACGCGCGCAGGAACGCATGCGCACAATGCCAGCGCATGGGCGCGCGCGCACGTGCGGCAAGGCTAGAGCAGCACCAGCACAGAGTGAGGTGGACTACAGCGACACATGAGCTGGACTTACAGCGACGCTTACAGCCATCGATAATTCATTGGATGCCGGCAAAGCTAGTTGTGGGCGGCAGCAGGCATGACCTACCTACAGTGACGTTTCCAGCGACTGCTTGGATTCACTAATGGTCCCATACCGATTTTGGCCTCTTCTCCACCACTATAAAAGGACCTACACCCCCTCTCTTCCAAGCCATCTCTACCTACTCTACTCCCACCTACTCCCAAGCTCTAGCAAGCCTACCAACACTCCATTAGAGCTTGTTCTCAAGCTCCCAAGGTGCCTATTAGTGTAGCGAACCTCTGCCCCACCAAATACTCCTCCGACTTCCCATCTCCCTTCATAGGTCACCTTGGAGCCGTCCTCTCACCTCCATTCCAGTAGCAGATCAACTCCATCTTCTCACCTCCATTCCAGAGCTATGTCGAAGCTTTCCTCAACCCGACATCCTCCAGCATCTCACCTCTATCGTCTTGCTCCTCACCTCCTTCGTCCAAGCTTCCGCCAGGCGCCATCGTCTCGCCGAATAGCCCATTTGGGAGATTTCCTCTCACCTCCCTTTCTTTTTATGCTTTCATAGTAGATTGTAATAGACATTAGATTGATATATATACCATTTTCATTCCACATCTCTATCTTGTGTTTCATTTGCTTGTCTTTTATTTTAAAAACACAAAAAAATAACAAAACCCTAAAATACCAAAAAGAAACGAATCGAAGCGCAGTTTTCACGTGAAGTAAACGTCCCCTCCCTGTGTTCAACTTGGGACTCCCTTGGAGTTTTGGTATAAATTTTATCTGACCGATGTGTTTTGCAACTACGATGACAGGTTACTTGTAACCTCGATTTCTAACACGCAAAACACGCCCGACTAGTTCCTGATATGAGGAAGGAGTCGAACCCGCCTGCGGCAAAGGGTGGGAAAAATCAAGACTCGCCTACCTAACTGGTGTGTTGAATGTTTTCCTTCCGCTCCTCAAAGAGACAACATGTGCATCAGCTTACTGTCCATGAGGTGATGGGGGAGCGGAAGGGGCAGAATATGTGGGGTTCTGTAAAGGTGGCTGGCCTTGTGCGTAACAGGGTGGTGTAGGAGGCGCCTGTAGTATGGCGTGTGCCTGTCCCTGTGGTGCCTGAAACCTAGGTGGGGTGCCTTGGTTCTGCACATATCGAGGATTCGAGACAGGTTGGGAGGGTAAGGCTCCCTGAGTTCTATGCTCCTGCAATAGCTAGTTCTGCGCATTCTGTATAGTCTGTACCTGGTCAGCCATCGCCTTCATAATCTGCAAGCTATCTTGTGTAGATTTCCTTATTGATTCTTGCAGCTCCTCTTTCAGTGCCTCCAAAGGGTCAGCTTGCTTTGGAGGGTGGCTGGCAGTTTGGTGCAATGGCTAGTATAAAGAGTGGGGTTACTGCTGCTGAGGAGGGAATGGTTGCTACCTAGGGTACGTGTTTTACACATTCCCGTATTTCATGGTCTGGTAGTGTGGATCTTGATGTGGTCTCTTGAATTACCAGACCAGGAGAAGTTCGGATGCTGGCACCAACCAGGGTTATACGTCTCTGAATACGGGTTATTGCACCTGTATCCTTGGATAGCACTGACGTCCTTGTAGGTCGAAGATGTCTAAGATGTATATCTGTCAAGGGGATATGCATTATAATCTATGGGTGGTGCGTAACCCTAGTCGTAGGGTGCCAGATCTGGATTATTTATGGGATCCTGATATGCAGGATCTCGTAAATACGGAGAAGATGCATCCTGAGTGTGTAGATTAACTCGAGTAGGAGGGGCTCGGGGTGCATAGGAGGGTCTCGAGGCAGCAAAGTTCAAGTCAGATTGACCCTGACTCATCTGGTCAATCTTCTTCTCAATTAGGTTTATTCTAATCAGTTGCTTGACTATGATATCCATGTCGGCTTGAATAGACTCGGTGTGAGCCTCGTGGACACCAACTCACTGTTGACCAGGCCGCTGGAACTGGTTCATGGATGCGGCATTCATCGAGTTCTCCTCCAAAGATTCGAACAACTCAAAAGCGCTATTCTCATCTTTTGCAAGGAAATTCCCACCACTAGATGCATCGGCCAGATACTAATGTGTGTCATCCAGCCCATGGTAAAAGATCTAAGCCAGGTGCCATCTGAGTATACCATGGTGTGGGCATTTCCGAAGAAAGTCGTGAAATCTATCCCAAGCTTCGTGCAACTTCTCCCTAGCTCCTTGGGAGAAAGTCGTGATTGCGCATCGCATTACATTTGTTCGACCGATTGGGAAAAACTTTTGCAGGAATTCACGTCATAATTCCGACTAGGTTCTAATTGGCTTCCCAATGGTCTTGAACCAGTATGAAGCTTTGTCCCTCAGAGAAAATGGGAAAAGCTTCATTAGAACAATCCCAAGATCAATATTCCTGGGTCGAATCGTTTCAGTGAATTGACTCAGGTCCTCAAGGTGCTGGAATGGATCTTCGCTTGAGTTCCCATAGAAGTGAGTGCCGATCAACCCAATCACATTAGGCTTGAGCTCAAATGTATCTCCGCCTGCGAAAATTCTGACTAGTGGTGCGACGATTTGTGTGGATGGATTGTAGAAATCCCGCAGTTGTTCTCCTCGCAGCGGGTGCTACATCCTGTCAAGCGCCGTTAAGATGCGATCCATGCTCTATCGATGCTGCTCCTCATATTCAACTACCCGGGCTTCCAGACGAGCCATCGGGTCCAGATTCTATCCTGACTCGGTCTAGGTCCAGGTCCAGGATTAGCCATGCTGGCTACAGGAGTAGAAGTAGGGGGAGAAGATGGTCCTGGCGAGGTGACTCGCCTCCTTGGGAGTGGCTCCCAAGGTCCAACCAAGTGAGGTCTAAGTGACCTCCTTCCTTGCATACACCACCCAACCCCTGGGTTGGTGTAGCCAAGCAAGACAAGGCTAAGGCCCTGTCAATCAAGTGGTCCTTATGGATCAGATGACTGGATTTTTCATTTTAGGTTTTAATTCCTGAAGAAATTCATCGTAGAATCAACTGAAAGTGGTCCCACCTCTTCGCTAACTCAGCCAAGAGGTTGAAAACACTCAGTAGTACGACAATAAATTCGAGTTTTATTTCAAGTTTTAAAATTTATTTTAGCCCAATTTCTTCAGTGGGGTTTTCTCTTGGTGAGCGGCCCACAAGGTGACTAAGCTCACCAGCTAAGTGCTAGACTTGATTAAGTCTAGGTTAGCTGAAGTGTGGTCTCTAAGTTGTAACCCTAAAGATTTACCCTAAGGTTCATGCACTTCTAGGGTTTTGTTCTGTTTCAATAGACCACAAAGGTAAAATTCGTTCTCTGACAACAATTGGAATCCAATTAAGTTGAAATTTGGCGAGTAGATTTCTTTTTCAATTATCTTTCCAGAGAATATTTTTTTGGAATTTTTACTATTTCAACAGAATTTCTAGGGATTTTTGAATGTCAGAGGGTCAAATTTGGAATTTTGACCCCTGGTAGAATTTTTCACTTTAAAATAGTACCAATTGACCTTCAAAAATTAGGAAAAAAATATGAAAAGTAAAGCCATTGAGATCAGCTTTTAAACCCCACCATTTTTAGTCAAAATAGATTCGCGAATTGCTCAGAATTGCTTTTTGAAATTTGAAAAATCTTGAATCTGGGCCAGTCTGACCTCCTTGCACTTCACGAATTTTTAAAAATAGTATACTCGAAATTTTTTTAAAAAAACCATGCCGTTTGAAATATAGTTTGAAAATGAAGGTTTGGCCCAAATTTCAGAATTTTTTGCTTGCTAATTTTTTTGCAATCGAATTTTTAAATTAGACTTCGAAATCTGGCCAAAAATCAAAAGATGGTGGAAAAGCTTTTAAAGAGTGTTTGGGTTCGAAATCCAAACTTTCCACCAAAAATTTTTTTTTTTTTTGAAAAATTTTGCAAATTTTGCTTCCTTTTTCTTTTTTCTTTTTCAAAAGGATGAATTTTTTTTTTAGGGATTTTCGTAAATATATTTTTTTCTTTCATTTTGCTTTTTTTCAAACTACCCTAGTATTCAAAAAGAGACATAATCTGGATTTTACTTTTATTTTTTTTTCTTTTTCATGAAAAATGAATAAATAATCTTTTTTCAAAAGAAATTGCAGAAAATAAATCTACTACGGTTCAAAGGAAAACCTAATCTAAAAAGGAGATGATGTGCACCTAGATTTATTTTCCACACTCGTTGTGTGTGTAGATCTCGTTCTTCCATTTTCCCTTCACATTCAGAAATAAAGTAGAGGCAAATTTGTCAGTGATGGTTTCAAAGATCGAAATCAAAGATAATGACATTGCCTCCCCGACAATGGTGCCATTTGTTGTAGATTCGTAATGCGCGTTTCGATAGGAAAACATCATAGTATAGTGCACAATATGATCAAACAAAAATTATTTTCTAAAGATAATGATACTTTGATTCCCAGTCGTTTGTCTCTAGGAGGCGTTTGTTTTTCTTTTGAATTCGATCTTTTACCATTCTACTCTGCTTAAAATCGCACGTCAGTTTCCAGTCTTCTTATTAAGATTTCACCACTCCTATTATGAACCCTGATTACGTGCGCATGTGTTAAATAGATCACAAAGGTGAAAGTGTGAGTTTCCGTGCGCACGATTCTAGTGAGGTGGTGATTGTTTATAGAAAATGCGTCTATAGTTAGATTTTCTACATTTTCAGGAAATGACATGCTTGATGCAAAATAGATAAATGAGTGAAAACAGGCAACTTGAATCATGCAAAAAGGATGGCAATCAATAAGCTCATGGTGATTTAAAAACATAGAGATATATATATATAAATGTATCTTTCATTCATTCATTTGGAGAGTTGTTTACAACAAGAACTGCAGAGGAAAGCTTGTATAGAATGCTTAAAATATAAATCTAGCTACCAGAAAATAATCGCATACAAGAATCTACAGGGGGATTTTGCATGCATCATTGGGGGAGAATAAGGGCTACACTACTAAGTAGTAAGTGAAAGCAGTAAATGTAAAGATCTAGCTACTAATCTAGCAGAAGTGAGGGCATTCGGAGGTGGTCTCTGATGGCCTTGGAGTGGTAGAGAGGAGAATGAGGGGCGACCAATGGAGCTTAGGCCAACCCTTGGAGAGAGGTTGGAGGAGTGATCCAGCATCCTGGCATGGTGTCCATCATGATAGTGCTCAACTCGTGGAGATGGAGAGGAGAGGGTGGCGGTTAGCCTAAGTGGAGGTGGATGGAGCCAAGCAAGTATGGCCAAAAAGTTGATGGGTGAAAATGGCCACCCCTTAGGTCTTTTTATAGACCTAAGGGAGTCTGTCTAGAGAGGTGTGGAACTCTCTAGAGAGAGTCCAAGAGTGGCCGGCCAAGAGAGGATAGAAGTGGATCTTAGATCCACAATTTATGGATCTAAGAATTGAATGCCTCTTTGTTGCTAAATTTGGCAACCAAGAGTTGGCGCCACTTCAAGAGAGTTCTAGAGAACTCTAGAGAATTGTGGGTGCGTGAATGGGTGTGTGTGTGTGTGGTCGTGCCCTAGGTGTCTAAGAGGTCTAGGTTTGGTCCTAAGGGGTTTGGGTAAGTGTATACCTTGAATTAAGGTTGCATACCCTAATTGCTAAGGGAAAATTGCAATTAAACTTAACCTAAGTTTAATTGAATGAGTGTAAACCTAATTGAGAGTGAAATAACTCAATTAGGTTGGGTTTAGGTCAATTGGATTCTTACTAAGTCCAATTGAACTTGTGCAGGTTGAGATTTGAGCTTAATTGGACTTAATGAGTCCAATTGACTTAGGTGATGGTGATTGACTTTGATCTAAGTCAATTGGGTTTGGTGAGGACCTAATTAGGTCCTTAGGTAGGTCTAGAGGTGATGTACTAGGGTTAGGACAACTTAATTTAGGTTCCTATGGGGCTTGGATTAGGTCTAGGGAGCTAGAGATCCAAGATCAAGGCTTGAATCTCAAAACAGGGACTGGAGACCAGTTCCAGACATCCAAAAATATGATCAAATGACTTATACTCAAAAATCAGAAGTCTAGACTTCAATTCTGGACGTCCAATCTGAGTCAGGGGGAAATCTAGATTCTGTTTTGGGTATTCTGCAGAAATTGGATGTCTGACAAAGTGTCTGGACATCCAATAACACTGCAGAAGTGGGTTTGAGGTGTGCGGGAGATGGCTAAGGGTCTTGGACATGCTATAACTTATCTGGACGTCCAGATAAGGGTTGGAGCTAGGGTTTTAGGGTTTCCTAGGGTGCTGTGACCTAATCTAAGGGTGGCTAAAGCTTGGGAGAAGTCTCTAGGCTATCCTAGGGCTAGGATGGACCTAAGCTCTTCACATTTTACTACTTTATTTCTACTTAATAGAATAGCTAACCTTGACTCCCTTACATCATTATTCCCTTTGTCTAATCTAAGCCTTCTACTCCAGTCCTGCTGGAACACTCATTATTCCTGATCCAGCTCAGATCCTGCTCCAGATCAACTTATTGCCTGCAATTGACTTAATGCACTTAATCAGCACATTATAACATTATTTTATGCAAAGCTAAAGT
Organism: Thalassia testudinum; assembly: GCA_037157565.1. Lineage (NCBI taxonomy): Eukaryota > Viridiplantae > Streptophyta > Magnoliopsida > Alismatales > Hydrocharitaceae > Thalassia > Thalassia testudinum. The sequence continues at coordinate 145,940,514 of JAZHRO010000036.1, forward strand.
AAAATAGTGAAGATGCAGATAATGCTGATGCATGAATGAATTTCCCTAACTTATGCTAAGTCCTAGCCTAATCTAGGTTAATTAAGACCTATGATTGTTGCGCAATCACGAGAAGATCCTCATAATTTGAAGGATCATAAAAATCCTTCAGGGGTCGAGCGCCCTAACCATTCATTCGTTGGAACCATTGCTACATCTGTTGCAATTCTTCCAACTGCCTCTGAATTAGCTCCTGCTGGTTCGGAGGCAGGGGAGGTAGTTCTTGATCAGCCATGGGATTTGCTTGGCTATAGCTCAACCTCTCCCTCCTAGAATGGTCTGAGGTCCTTCCAATCTAGGGTTCAATGACCTCCTCCCAAGCATACACTGGAAGGAAGTCGGAAGGATGGGGAAAAGAGGGAACCCTGCAACACAAGAATATAAGCCTGTCCTTAGATGGGGTATCCTAAGGTCTACTGACTGTCAAAATTTATCCTAAGATTATGGGCGATTTACTCTACTTATGTCCGAGCAATCCAACCAGTTAGATGGAGGGACTAAGGAGAAGGTTCTTCCTTTAGCTTGCGCCTCTAGTTCCTAGTGTACCCCCCAGCTGCGGTCGTTTGACGCTACTCCCCTAGCTAGACATCATATTGACTAGTATAAGGAGGTTAATCGTGAATAATCTCAATCTGGATCCCGACGAGTGAACCAGTCCTTAGGGCTAACGTCTAATCAATTTTAGTTAGGCATGGGACAATGGTGCTTCAGGAATGTGATGGGCCCTTTAGATGGGTTCTGCCCATAATGACTAGTTAAAATGTGTGTGCGTGCACAACAAGGGTTCTCAAACAAGGTTTTTTGATGATGTGTCTTTTAGGATTTAACCTTGTTTAGTAGCTTTTAGGGTTTAATTCTTAGGTTGGTTCAATCAAGGTTTAGTAGAGCACTCCAAGTTTTGAAAGCACGGGTGATGATATGTTCCTTTAAAAATCAAAAATAATGTGGAGTGCCTGGTTCAACCCTAAGAATCAACCCTAAGTTTCAAGCTACTTGATGGATCAGTTTTAGATTGAGTGGTGCAGCCCAAATAACTCAATCAATTGACCTATTGCACCACTTAGTTAAGACACACAAGAATGTTTAACCTATTCAGATTTCTACTCACTTATGTGTATTAAGTTGAAGTGTACCAGGTCCATGTTTGCAAATCGTAGAGTGCCTTTTGATAGAAAAAGCGTCGTAGTATTGTGTGCAATACGATCAAACAAAAATATTTATAAAAAGATAACGAGACTTTGAGTCCCGGTCGTTCATCTCTAGGAGGCATTTGTTCAAATTTGAAATTGATCTTTTATCGCTCTACTTCTTTACAAGTCGCATGGTGGTTTATGATTACTACGTATTTAAGTACGACATGCTTAGTTGCAAGAATATCATGAATTAAAAATAGGCAACTTTAATCACACAAAATATATTGCAATAAGCTCATAGTAATTCTCAACACATAGACATATATATATAGAAAAATTTCTTTCATTCATTCAAGAGAGTGTTTGCAACATGGAATGTAGAGGAAAGCTTGTAAAGGAAAGCTTGAAAAACATAAAACTAGCTACCAGAAAATGATCGCATACAGGAATCTATGGGGGGATTTTGCATGCATCATTGGGTGAGAATAAGAGCTACACTACTAAGCAGTAAATAGAAGCAGTAAAACTACGAAGAGCTAACTTACTAATCTAGCAGAAAGGAAGGGCATTCGGAGGTGGTCTCTGATGGCCTCTGAGTGGTTGAGAGAAGAAGGAGGGGTGGCCAATGGTGCTTAGGCTGGCCCTTTGAGAGAGGCTGGAGAGAAGATCCAGCATCCTGGCATGGAGATGGTGGCTTCCATGGTGGTGCTCCTCGTGGAGGTAGAGTGGAGGTGGAGATGTAGCTAACCTAAGTGGAATGAATGCCAAGAATGGGATTAAGCCAAGAGTGGATGGGTGCAAATGGCCACCCCTTAGGTCTTTCTATAGACCTAAGGGAGTCTCTCTAGAGAAGTGTGGAACTCTCTAGAGAAAGTCCCAAGAGTGGCCGGCCAAGTGGTTTTTAGATCCACAAAAAATTGGATCTCAATTTGAATGTCTCTTGGTTGCTAATTTTGGCAACCAAGAGTGGCGCCACCATTGGAAGGACCTAGAATACTCTAGGTTATGTGGGAGTGCATGAATGGGTGTGTGTGTGTGGTCGTGCCCTAGGTGTCTAAGTGATATAGGTTAGGTCCTAAGGGGTTTAGGTAGGTGTAGGCCATAAATTAGGGTTGCAAATCCTAATTGCTAAGGGGGAATTGGAATTAAACTTAACCCAAGTTTAATTGAATGAGTGTGAACCTAATTGAGAGTGAAATAACTCAATTAGGTTGGGCTTAGGCCAATTGGACTATCACTAAGTCCAATTGGACTTGTGTGGGTTGAGATCTGAGCTCAATTGGACTTAATGAATCCAATTGGCTTCGGTAATGGTAATTGACTATGATCTAAGTTAATTGGGTTTGGTGAGGACCTAATTAGGTCCTTAGAGAGGTGTAAAGGTGATGTACTAGGGTTAGGGTACCTTAATTTAGGTTCCTATGGGGTTGGAATTGGGTCTAGGGAACTAGAGATCCAAGATCAAGGCTTGAATCACAAAATAGGAACTGGAGAGCAGTTCCAGGCATCCAAAAATGGAATCAGATGTCTTAAACTCAAAAATCAGAAGTCTAGACTTATTGTCTGGATGTCCAATCAGAGTCAGGAAGAATTTAAGGTTCTGTCTTGGGCATTCTACAGAAATTGGATGTCTGACAAAGTGTCCGACGTCCAATAACACTGCAGAAGTGGGTTTAAGGTGTGTGGGAGTCGGCTAAGGGTTCTGGATGTCCAGATAAGGGTTGGAACTAGGGTTTTAAGGTTTCCTAGGGTGCGGTGACCTAATCTAAGGGTGGCTAAGGCTTGGGGAAATCTCTAGGCTATCCTAAGGCTAGGATGGACCTAAGCTCTTCATATTTTACTTCTTTATTCCTACTTAATAGAATAGCATACCTTAACTCCCTTACATTGTTATTCACTATATATAATCTAAGTCTTTTGCTCTAGCTCTACTGCAACACCGATTATTCCTGATCCAGCTTCAAATCCAGCTCCAGATCCAGCTTATTACCTGTAATTGACATAACGCATTTAATCAACACATTATAACATTATTTTATGCATAGCTAAAGGAAAACAGTAAAGATGTAGGTAATGAATATGCAAGAATGAATTACCCTAACTTATGCTAAGTCCTAGCCTAATTTAGGTCAATTAAGACCTATGATTGCTACGCAATCTGTCCATAGGTCAGATCCCAGTTAAGTGGTAGAATCAAAGTGATTGTGCACCTTATGATAAGAAGTTGTGCGTGTTAAGTGTGTAGCTTTCAGTTAAATCCCACAAGGGAAGAATATTTTTTTAAAATTTTTTACTTATGCTTGTGGGTGAGGTGAGTGGAGTGATATTCAAACAAACCTAAGTTGATTTGGGTATGAGTTATTAGGTTATGGAATGCAAACTAACATAGGGGTGGTGTGGGGGACACTTACAAAACACTCTACCCGCACTTTACTCTGGTCTACTGCACTTGGATCTCCATGCTAGTGTACCTGTAAGACAATAGATCAGAGATAATAAAGTAAATTCCATTGCCTCCCCGGCAACGGCGCCAAAATGATCGCACATATTTCGCATGTTAGAAATCGAGGTTACAAGTAACCCATCGTCGTAGTTGCAAAACACATTGATCAGATAAAATTTATATCGAAACTCCAAGGGAGTCCCGGGTTGAACACAGGGAGGCGACATTTACTTTAATTGAAAATCATGCTTTGTTTTGTTTCTTTTTGGTATTTTAGGGTTTTGTTATTTTTTTGTATTTTTGAAAGAAGAAGACAAGCAAAATGAATCACAAGATAGAGATGGAACAAATATGATGTATATATCACTCCAATGTTGATTACAATAAACTATGAAAGCATAAAAAGAGAGGAGGGTGAGAAGAAATCTGTTAAATCGGCTGTTTGGAGAGACGACGGCACTTGACGGAAGCTCAGATGAACGAGGTCAGGAGCAGGACGATGGAGGAGAGATGCAGGAGGACGTCGGGTAGAGGAAAGCTTTGGCGTAGCTCCAGAATGGAGGTGAGAAGGCAGAGATGATCTGCTACCGGAATGGAGGTGGGAGGACGGCTCCAAGGCGACCTATGAAGGGGGATGGGAAGTTGGAGGAGTATTTGGTGGTGCAAAGCTCCGTTATACTAATAGGAACGTTAGGAGCTTGAGAACAAGCTCTAATAGAGCGTTGGTAGGCTTGCTGGAGCTTGGGAGTAGGTGGGAGTAGAGTAGGTAGAGATGGCTTGCAAGGGAGGGGGTGTAGGTCCTTTTATAGTGGAGGAGAAGGGGCTAGAAATGGGTAAAGACCTTTAGCGATTTCCAGACCGTTGCTAGAAATGTCGTTGTAGACAGCTCACATCCGCTCACGCCCTTAGCTAGCTTTGCTGGATTGCAATGAAGTAGTGATGGCTATAAGCATCACTGTAGGTCAGCCCAGTTGTCACTGAAAGCTAGCACCAACTACGTATGTGCCCATGCTGCGCTGTCACCCATCACGCGCACTGATCGTGCGGCGTGCTATTGGTGGGCATGCTAGCGTGCGCTGGCACGTGTGCGCACTGCACTGCCACTGCTGCTGCATGCGCTATTGCTATTTTGCTTTGCCCAGCTAATTTGAGAATTAGGGGGGCTGTGGGGATTCGAACCCGCGCCCCTCCCTTACGAACCACCATTTCGACCAATGCGCCAAGTTTGCATGTGCGTCGTGAGGAGGATTTGTAGCCTCATCATTAGGGTGACTCTCAGCCATTGGATTCTAATCAAACGACTAAGATCACCTGATGATCGGCCTTTGGAGAAGTGGCGGTTGGCATTGGGTGGTCCAGATGGTGCCACGTGGCACCATCTGGACCATCCACCCTTCATTGCTTGCAAAGGATGCCACGGTGCTCGGATCGAGGTGATTTCTACGTTGTCAGACTGCGTTCGTCGCTCCGGATCCATCCGTATGGTCGAATTATTTATTTGATGTCCATAAGGATGTCGCATTACCACCTAGCCATATAAAATGAAGGAATTAATATACAAAAATATCCAACTATCCTAAATGCGATGCAATAGATATTATGCAGTATTTATAACATGATATGCAATGCTAGGTCTAGGAACTATCATAAATAAGCATTTTATGATGAATTTATGCGTGTTTATCATACCCCCATGCTTACTTCACAAGAAGCATATTCCAAAAATACCGTGAAAATCACTTCACAAGAAAGGGTTTCATCAAAAAAATCACATATTCTAAAAATACCAAAAAATAAAATAAAATTCTTGAAAAAGAACAAAAATATGAGAGGAGAGAAAATTTTGATGGCATATCAGATTTTGAGGAGAAAAAGGAGAGGAGATAAAAATGTAAAAAAGGAGCACAATTTGAAAAGAAAAGAAAAAGAGGTAGTCATTAGTAAAAGATTAAGGAATTGACTTAGTTCTAGACCATATCAAAAGAAAAAAATGAAAGGCAAAAAGTGTTAATAAAATAGAGAAGAGATTAGTAGGGATGGTGATTTTAGGCCTCTTGTGCTATAATCCTAGGCTTAAAAATTCAAGTACCTGCTAAGATCTGGATAATCCTCAAGAGGTTGGGAAAATGCGAAGCTTAAGTATTAGGTCTAAGGCTTAGGGATTATTTGGACTCATTAATTAACCTCTAGTGTGCGAGACTCGGTAACCTAAGCACCCCAATCCACACACAGTCTGGTTTAGTGCACCTAAGTATCAAAATCACGCAAATGTGTTTAACTTGTTCTGAAAAAGTCACTTAGATTAGGAGTGGCTGATCAACACAAATTGATTTGGACTAGTTCTCAGTGCGGAGGGGTAGGAAATTTCCCTCGAAGATGCGCAATAGCATATCGTCTCCTTAGTGCTTGCCTCCTAGGATATCTACATATCCTACCGGGGGCATGTAAGCACCTTATGCTGGTTCAAATGCCATGGGTGGCATTATCTCGAAATATTGATTGCCAGGGTTTGGATTTAGCTACCGAGAGCCATGGGCGGGATTATCTTGAAATTCCGAAAGCTAAGGTTCTGGGGGCTACCATGGGCGGTGCTATATCGAAGCATCGATTGCTAGGGACCCTACAAGGATTGATGGTAGGGACTAGGAATTCGATGCAGACTGTGTTGTAAAGCCAATCCAAAGGTAGAAATAAAAAGAAAAGAGAGAGAAAACTCTCCAAAAGCTAAGAAAATTCCTCTGTCTCTCTCTGACAGAAACGCACTGCAAACTGAATCGAAGCTAAAACATGTTACAAGCACGGGTGCTTTAACCGCGGACTTCAACGAACCTTAGGTTAGTTGTTGTGGGCCTTAGAAACCTTCATGGTAGACTGAGGCTAGAGCTGGTCAATTCCGAATCTTGGTTGGTACTTGAGTACCTCTAGGCCTACTATCGGCATTCTAACCTAATCTACAAAAAGGAAACACACAACAAAGTTTTTAAGCATCAAAAGATTTTATGGTCAAGAATCAAAGTTAATACCTTGAAATTTTGCTAAGGGACTAGCAAAAGCTAGGCATGGGGGTATGATGGGAACACCATCATGAGCCATAACTAGCTCATTTTGACCCAATTAAGTCAATAAATGCTCCTACATAATCGTTAGAGAGTTGCAAGTCGTTGCATAATCATTTTGAAAGAAAAATAAGAAACTAGGGTTAAAACTGTAATTTTACCGGCTCATCATGAATGCAGTATAACCACGAGTTTTCTCAAGGGTTGAATGAAGGTCAATTGGTCTTAAAAAGAGAAGTGGGATAAGACAGATAGATAAGGATTTACATGTGTTCGGAGAATTTAATGACTTTTGAAACCTTAAAAATAGACCCGCTTAATTAACTGAGGATCTGATCAGGATAAAATTCACCTAAACCCTCTAAAATTCATATAAAAATATTCTCCAGGGTTTAGAACTTTCAATTTGACTATCAAAACCCGTTTTGACTTAAAATAGAACCACAAACAGATATTTGCCCTAATATAGGTTTTTGCATAAATTGCCCATTGAAGCATGGTGAAAACCAAAATCCAACTTCACCATTGGATTCCATAGGTCCAAATTAGGTTTGTATCAAAATTTGGACCCAAGATGAATTTGTCTTGACCCAGTTTGCAAATTGGTCCTATCTAATTTCATTTCTACCCTTAACTTTCAAAATAATTTCAAATAGGCCCCTAACTTTATCATCATTCTCACAAAAAGGTCCCTACTGCCATTAATCCTATTCCTACTTGCTCTGGTGACCTTAAAATGGAAAGAACTCCTTGATTTCTTGACATATTCCTTTCAAATTTGAAAGTGAAGTTCGTTAAGAAGTTTCCTTCCTTTTGGACCCAATCCTAAGCCCTAGAACTTACCCAATCTCTCATGCAAACACATGAGAGATTTGGGTATCAAGAAACTTCCAACTCCGGCAAGCTTTCCAAGCTTGGGAAGTGATGGACGACTTTTCGCTTAGCATTATAGTATTTAAGTGGTGGAAAAATCAACTAAACAAAAACAATGTAAATAACCACTCACAGAAGAGCGGGTCATGTCCACAGGGAGGCAATGATGAAATCAATACTCAAATATTTAATGTTATTTCGGATAGAGCGAAATCCCTTTTCAAATCAGACTTAAAATGTGAAGGAAAGTAGATTTGCAATGACCTAAAAAGTTAAGGGTATAAGTGCAGTTTTCCCTCACAGAAATCCTTAATAAATTTAGGATGAATTCATGCAGTTTTCACGTGATGTGTACTAAAGATAATTAGTACTAAAATTAAGTCCAAAATCAATCTTTAAATTAGTTAATATCAATACCATGCAATTAAAAGAACTATGAGTGTTTGAATGCAATTCTGCCACAATATAATAATAATAATCAAATTGGTGGCAATGGCATTGAATGTAAATTTTAATTAAGATGAAAACAGGGCTTTCTTCCTCTCTCCTCCTCGCGAGAGAGAGAGAGAACCGTGGGGGTTGATGCGAGGCTCAAGAGGATGACGAGGTCGAGAGCTCTCCGACGGTGGCAGCAGCGGCGACGGAGGTGGCCGGAGGCGGCCGGCGGCGGTGGCCGGAGCTCCGGCCTGTGGAGCAAGAAGGCAGAGGTGCTGCTACGGCTGTGCGAGCGTGCGCGCGCGTGCGCTGGTGCACGGGTAGGCGCTTGCAGGCTGCAGTCTATAGGTGGGAGGAGGCGCGCAGGCGGAGAGGACTTGCGGCCAGAGAGGGTGCGTGGTCGTGAGCGGTGCGACGTCTGCGGTGTGTGAGCGCCTGCAGCAGGGTGTGGATGCAGGGAGGAGTGGCACGACGTGAATGCGCGCAGGCGGAGAGCACCTGCAATGGCTGGAGATGGCGTGTGGTTGCCTGCAGCAAGGGAGAGGCGCACGATTGCAGGAAGCGGCCTGCAGTGGCTAGAGGTGGAGCGCGCTGGCTTGGTGGATGTGCTTGTTATGGCTGGAGGGCGAGGCACTTGCGCTGCAGGCCAGGCTGGAGAGGTGGCTGGAAAGTAGGCACGCGGGTGAGGTTGAGGCGCGATGACGTTCTGCAGTAGACGGCCTGCAGGCTTGGTGGCGTGCGGGCACCTGCTGTTGCGTGGGTTTTGTGCGCGTGGTGAAGGCAGGTGCGGTGGAAGCAAGGCCGACTGGAGATGGCTCACGCCTACGGGCACGCAAGGTGGAGCGGTGTGTGCCTGTGGACACAGTGCATGTGGTGGAGAAGGAGCGGTGGAGAAGATGGAGCCTTTCCCCGCAAGGGGGTGAAAAATTCCTTCCCTTTTCTCCCCTCCTCTTCCTTTTTAACTTCTCCCTTGCATGTGAGTTGAGGGATTTTCCAAAATCCCCGGTCACATTTTGAGAAAGGCAGCGGAAGAAGAAGATTACCCCAATGTCCGGCGGGGGAGGGGGGAAAGAGTTGTGGCTGGGGAAATTTTTCCCCCCACCCTTGCTCTTTGTGCATTTTATTACCTGCACATAAAAATAATAAATCATTAAGTTATAGAATGTTATAACTTAAATCATGAGGTGTACAATTCTTCTACAACTTAATTGTAATTATTAACACAACAACAAGGTACGATTAAAGGTACTTAGGCTTAATATTAGTCCATTAAAATGGACTCATCAGGAAGCTTGCTTCCCAAGCTTTAATCGACCTCTGATGACCTATAAAAGACTCCCCAGGTCACAACGAACTTCTTAAGCTTGAATTTACCTAGAGATTCCCTCTAATTCTTCTCCCCTCCACTGACCGATTTGCTCTTCAAGCTTCAGCAATTCTCCTTGTCTTCCCTCATCGTCTGACCACAATACCTATGGTGGATTCATCATCCTTGGCTTCTTCCACGCTGCGCAGCATCCACCGGCACTCTTGTCCCCTTCATCCTCGCTGATCACCTCCCTCTGAGCATCTTCGACTCCAGCATTGGCCGCACCTCACCCGGTGCCAATCCTTCTCCCCTTCATCTGCCTCCATTCCTCAACGACTCCTCGACTTCCCCTCTTCGTTTTCAGACCCTCATCGCCTCATTACGACCACCGACTCACCCCATCGCCCTCCGTCTTCCACCTCGCCGGCGTACCTCCGGCGAGATCGCACGGCCACTACACTCTACCAATCCAGTCGCTGTTCATCTCCAAACCTCCGTCATGTTCTAGAGAGCAAAAGCCCTTTGGTCTTCGAGGCTATTGGCCTTCTATTGAACGCTTAGGTTGCTACACTAACATGTTTGGTTTTGAAAACCTGTCATTGTAGTTTGAAAGCAAAGAACTCGTATTCAACAAATAAAATTTATATTGGAATAGAAATCCCAGGTCAAACTCAGGGAGGCGGACGTTTGATTTAAAAATATGCATTTGTTTTATTTGTCAGGAAGTAAATTAATTGATTAGAACTATCTAACTATTTACAATAAATAGAAGAGAAGGAGAGAGTAAGAGAGAGAGAATATTACAAACGAAAGCAAACAAAGAGATATAGAATGAGCATGGAATTCATCATTAAAAAGATTATTTGTTACACTAAACATTATGACTAGAAAGTAGAAAATGATTACACTAGAAAGCAGTAAGTCTACTCTAGAAAGCATTAAAAAGAATGGAGAGAGAAATATCCTCCTCGACGGTCGCTTGGAGGACTAGCTGGACGACGGGGAGCGGAGCAGGACGAAGGGGGAAGAAGTGAGAAGAACGGGAATAGGGCAGCACGCCGTCGTCGTCACGGGATCCGCTTCCGAAAGGGGGATGAAAAATTGACTTTATCTCGTGAGAAGCATCCCGGGTGTGGGACAAGCTTCTCTTGAGCTTTGGAGAGGGTGAGAAGAGAAGGAAGGGATGAGAATTTTGTGTGGAGGGGGTCTCCTTCTATAGTTGCAAGGAATGAGGGCAATCTGGTCATTTAAATCTCAAAACATTAAATAAAGGGTCTTTAGTGACAGATAAAACCGTCGTTAAAGCACCATCGTGGGCGATGTGTGGCGGAGCGCACGCGCCCACTCGCCTCCTCTGCGCGCAACGCCTTCTCACATTCTGCCGATCTCAGCCGTCCGATCGTGAGATCGGACGGCTTAAGTCGCCTCTCCACTCGCCTCCTCTGCGTGCGCTTGCCGCGTCTGATCATGCGTTACGCGCGGGTGTCTGATGCGATGTCAACGCTATTCCACGTGTGTGACCACTCGATCGCGATCGAGCGGTCAATTGCGCCTGCTCGCCCGCTAGCCGCGATTTGATCACGCGCCGCTCGCTCATGTAAACGCTCTCGCCACTACGCTGTGGAGCAGAAATGGTCGTGCGGATGAGTTGAGGAGCGGCTGCCCATGGCCGTTGGGTGGTGATCCAATAGCCACGATTCATCACACGGTAGAAGGGTGCGGTCAGCTCTGAACTCAGCTAGGCCAGTTTGGGCGGTTGAGATGGCACCATGTGGCGCCATCTTGGCTGTCCATCTTCTGGATGATGTAGATGGTGCCACAGTTGTCGGATTGAGTCGATTTTTGTGCCGTTAGGCTACGATTGTCGATTCGAATCCATCCGTGTGGTCGGATTTGTCGTTTGAAGTGGAGATTCACACCATCTTAGCCCTTGATCTTCTAGAGTTCCCCGGTCACTATCTGATGCTACAGATGTTTGATTAAGGCGATCTTAGAGTCGTTAAACTCCAATCATCGCCCTGATCACATTTGTATGGTTGGATCATTGATTCGAGGCCCCGATAAAAATTTTGCCCTGTCCCTGAACATAAAAGGAGACAATTAACCTCCATTTTATTCAAACTATGTAAATGCAAGATGATGCATGCTATGCAATATTTATAATATGTAATGCAATCCTATGCTTAAGAACATGCATAAATAGACATCTTAAGTAGCGTAAACATGTCTACATCATACCCCCATGCCTATCTTTTGCTAGTCCCTAGCAAAAACTACATGCTATTTATAAAAGAATTAGGTTGGATTATTTGGGCATGAGTTATTTTCAATCATTAAGAAAATATCTACTTAAGATCTGAACTTTCAAAAACACAACAGTGTCCGGGTATCTGCCAAAATGCAGACCGCCTCAAGCCCTCGCCTTATTCAAAGAAAATTTTCTTTTTCTCTTTTTCCTCTTTTCTAATTTTTTTTTCGATTTTCCAGTTTTAGGGTTTAAGAGTGGCTTTCTACGGCCATTCAACTCACCCAAGATTTGATGAGAACCCTAAGTTCTAAGCATCTTATTGTGAATGTGATAGACTCGTTGATTAGTGGTTAAAATGGACTTCGGGTTTCTACGCCTCTAGGTGACCTTAAAAAGAGAATTCTGCCTAAAGTTGTATCTTTACAACCGGTAGCTTTCTCCCTACTTTTATTTTTACGGGGTCAACACAAGGGTGAATCCAGTGTATATCTCCCCGGTTTATTCTACTTCTCCGCTTCTTCCTAAGTGTTTTGGGAATTTTCAGTGCATTTATTAAGCTGGGTTCTGGACAACCGGTTGATGAGTTGTTATCACCGACAACTTGCCAGCCATACTCGTGTGGCGAAGTGTGGCTTATTTCTTTTTTCTTTTCTCCTTTTCTTTTTGACTTTTTTTTTAGTAGGTGGCTTCCCTGGTCTAAGATTTACCTAAAGGCAGCAAAAAGAGAATGGTCCAGTGACTGGGCTCTGGACAACCTACCTATGGGCTGTTACCCACAATAACTTGCCAGCCATATCACCCTAGAAGGTTCATTAGCTACCCAATTTCTATTAGAACCGCCAATTAACGAGTCAGTGACAAGATAGTGTGTAGATGCTTTAGCCTTAAATTTTCATCAAATCAGAGGGCAGGTTTATAAGTCGTGTACTTATCACCCAAACTTAATTACTCTAATTACAATAGAATTAAGATGGCGAGGACTCGAAAAAAAATCCACATTTTAGTGGATACACAGGCTGATTAAGTCCAAAGACCTGAAGGGTCTTTGTATTCAGATCCTAATGTAATATTTCCTAGGATTGAAAAGTCCTAATGTCCAACTATTCCTTCCTAATTCAATTTTTTTTTTATAAATAAGAAGAGAAATAAAATAATTTACATGAATTTCACAAAGCTGACCAAATGATTCTAATGAATCCGCCACCCCATGCCTAGCTGATGCAATGTCCACATTGAGAAAGAGACATGAAAGAAAGGGTAGAGTATGAAAGATGTCACCTGAATATGAAACTCATGTTAGCTTTGTGTCATATGTACAACTGCTGAGTTTAATGCCGTCAGCTAGGCGAAGTCCAGCCAAAGAAGTCACAGAATGGCTAGAGCAACTGTGTCTGAGATGGGTTCTGGAAGAGTACGGTCAATAACAGGCTTCAGACGTTGACCGTTGACTTTAAATGTGTTACTCGTATTTTGGTCAGAAATCTGTATGGCTCCATTTGGAAAAATTTGGTCAATTATGAATGGGCCATTCCATTTAGATCTAAGTTTGCCAGGAAAGAGCTTAAGTCTAGAATCAAATAACCTGACCTTCTGGTTCGGCTCAAAGCTCTTGCGGGAAATTAATTGATCATGTAGAGCTTTGGTCCGAGCCTTGTAGATGTTGGCATTCTCATATGCATCATTTCTAAGCTCCTCCAACTCAGATAGTTGGAGTTTCATGGTCTTCCCAGCTAAATTCAGATCTAAATTGCATTGTTTGATCACCTAGAATGCCCTATGTTCAATCTCTATGGGTAGATGGCACGCCTTTCCATACACCAAATGGAATGGAGACATGCCGATGGGCATTTTATACACCATATGGTAGGCCCAAAGAGCATCCTCAAGCTTTTGAGTCCAGTCCTTGCGATCAGGCCTAACCGTTTTCTGCATAATGTTCTTGATCTCCTTATTGGAGATCTCGGCTTGTCCATTCGTCTAGGGATGGTAAGGTGTGGAAATTTGGTGATTAACCACATATTTAGCCAACAAATTCTGGAATTGGGCATTAGTAAAATGAGTGCCACCATCATTGATGATAGCCCTCGGAATCCTGAACCTACTGAAGATATTTTTCTTGACAAAATCGATGACCACCTTGTGGTCATTGGTTTGGGTGGGAATCACCTCAATCCATTTGGAAACATAATCAACAGTAACAAGAATGTACTGATGTCCAAATGAAGGGAGAAAGGGTCCCATGAAATCGATGCCCCAAACATCGAAAATTTTGACAGGAAGAATTGGGTTTAGGGGCATCATATCTCTCTTAGTTATGCTCCCAAGTGCCTAACATCGAGAACATGACCTTGAGAAATCCTAGGAATCCCTAAATAAAGATGGCCAATAGAAGCCAGATTGCAAGACTTTTGCAGCCGTCTTTTTCCCGGAGAAATGTCCACCACACCCAGATGCATGGCAAAACTCGAGTATACTGTTGAATTCATTCTCCGGTACACATCAGTGAATAATCTCATCAGAGCCGATGCGGTACAGCTCAGGGTCCTCTCAGAAGTAGTATTTGGCCTCAGATTTGAGTCTATCCCATTGTTGTTTGGTCTAATCCTGGGGGATTTTACCATCGGCCAAATAGTTAATAATGTCAGCAAACCATGGGGTGTGGACACTTGAAACTGTAAGAATAGCTTTGTCCGGAAAAGTGTCAGCAATCGGAATGTCCGGACGAGAAGAATCACCTAGGAGTCTTGACAAATGATCCACTACCACATTTTGTACCCTGATTTTTTCCTTGATTTAAAGATCAAATTCTTGAAGCAGAAGAATCCAACGAATAAGCTAGGGTTTGGCATCCTTTTTGCCCAAGAGATGTCTCAAGGCCAAGTGGTCGGTATAGATGATAACATGAGACCTTAAGAGATAAGCCCTGAATTTTTCCAAAGTGAACACTACAGCTAGTAATTCCTTTTCAGTAACAGTATAATTCCTCTGGGCTTCATCCAGAGTTTTACTAGCGTAATAGATGACAGAGGATTTTCTATCAATTTTCTGACCCAAGATAGCCCCGACCGCGTAATCAGAAGCGTCGGTCATGATCTCAAAAAGGGTTGTCCAAATTGGTGGTTGCAAGACTGGAGCACAGGTGACTACTCTTTTCACGAAATCAAATGCCTTTCGGCATGATTCGTCGAAAACAAACGGCATTTATTTGGCAAGAAGATTGCTCAGGGGACGAGCAACCTTCGAGAAATCCTTGATGAATCTTCGATAGAATCCCACATGGCGAAGAAATGATCGGATTTATTTAACAGATGTGGGGGGAGGAAGTTTAGAAATAGTATCAACCTTAGCTTTATCCACTTCGATTCCTCGTTCAGAGATTACATGACCCAAGACAATGCCTTCTTGGGTCATGAAATGAATCTTTTCCCAGCTAAGGACCAATTGTGTTTTGATACATCACTTAAGAATCATTTCCAGATTAGCCAAACAAGAGTCAAATGATTCTCCAAAAATAGAGAAATCATCCATGAAGACTTCCATAAACTCTCCCACCATGTCAGAAAATATGGCTAGCATACACCTTTGAAAAGTCGCAGGTGCATTGCATAAACCAAAAGGTATCCTACGAGAAGCAAAGGTTCCATAGGGATAGGTGAAAGTAGTTTTTTCCTGATCCTTGGGATGGATAGGAACTTGGTTGTATCCCGAGTAGCCATCAAGAAAATAGAAGTACTTTTGCCCGACTAATCTTTCCAAGATTTGATCGATGAAAGGCAGGGGAGAATGATCATTTTTAGTGGCTGTGTTCAGCTTACTATAATCAATACAAACCCTCCAAGAGGAAGCTGAACGAGTTGTGATAGATTCTCCTCTCTCGTTAGTCACAACAGTAATCCCAGCTTTCTTTGGAACAATTTGCACAGGACTTACCTAGGGACTATCAGAGATTGGATAAATAATTCCTGCATCGAGCCACTTTGTTATTTCCTTTTTGACCACTTCTCGCATATTTGGATTTAATCTCCTCTGTATCTGACGAGAAGGGTGGGATCCATCTTCCAAGAATATTCTGTGATTGCAGTAAGATGGCTCGATCCCCCTGAGGTCATGAATGGTCCAACCAATTTCCTCCTTGTACTCCTTCAGGACCTTGATCAATTTAATCTCTTGCTCCTTTGTTAATTTAGCACTGATAATCACAGGGAGCATCTTTTGAGGTCCTAAAAATTGATATTTCAAATTCTCAGGCAATGGTTTCAGTTCAAGTTGAGGCGGGTTAATGATTGATGGTAAGGACAATGCTGAAGATTCAACAAGAGGAAGAGGTTGTGAGTGAACAAAATCAATAACCTCTTCAGAAGATGGTAGGTCTGCCATAGAGGGTTGCAGGTCGAATTTGTCATCAAAGGGGAAACTTTCAATTGAAGAAACCATCAAACAAGTTTCAATGTTTTCATTATCCTCCTCAAGTTCCTCAATAAATCCACAATCCTCAAATTTATTGATCACCTTAAAATATCCAATTTCATTCGTTGATCCCCAAAGGCGATTTCCATGCTACCGCTTTCACAATTAATGTTGGCCTTAGCGGTAGCCAAGAACGGATGCCCCAGAATGATGGGTGTGTTCCTTAGATTATCAGGTACATCCATGTCAAGGACAAGGAAATCTACAGGAAAATAGAAATCCTTGACCTTAACTATAACTTCTTCAATATCGCCTCGCGGATTTGTGACTGAGCTGTTCGCTAACTGTAGCATTACTGAAGTTGGCTGAAGTTCTCCTAATCCAAACTTCTTGTAAAGAGAAGTCAGAATTAGGTTGATGGATGCACCCAAATCCAAAAGTGCTCTATTAAATGTATAATCTTCGATGACACAAGAAATCAATGGAGCACCTGGATCTCTCTTTTTCTGAGGGAGGTGGTGCAGGATAACAAAACTAGCCTACTCAGAGAGTACCACCTTCCTCGAAACAGATTCTCTCGACTTACGTTTTTGTGTACATAAATCCTTTAAAAATCTTGCATAAGCCAGTATGTGCTTGATAGCATCAAGGAGCGGGATATTGATCTCAACACTCTTAAATATATTCAGAAGCTCCTCATTGCTATCAACAGACTTCTTCTTTGATTTGATCAAGGCTTCAGGAAAAGGAACATGAGTTAGATCTTTGGAATCAGGTTCCTGAGCCTTGATTTCTCCTCCAGAATTCTCCTCTTTCTCCTCAAGTTCTTCAGGATTCAGTAGATCAGAACAATGTGGTTGTGGTTCCTGAGCCTGCTCACCACTCCTCAAGGTGACAGAATTTGTAGATGCATAAGAGTTTGGATCTTGGGGAGGGTTAGGAAAGATTGGAGGGGCTTGATTAGCCAAAATTCATTGATTTGCAGAAGAAGAAGAAGAAGAGGAGGAGGAACCCTACTCAACCACCTGAGCATGTGCGTGTGGGTCCCTCTTATTTCCGTACCCATGGGCTTGGTTGCTCGGATTCAAAATATTTCGCGGGTTGGGTATGGGTTGGGATGGTAGAGATCCAGGTTGACGAGAGTTAGCAATGAGCCCGGACTGCAAGTTGTCCAACGAGGTTTTCATTTGCTGCATGAGCTGGAGCATGGATCCTCGCATCTCTACCATTTGTCGGTTCAAATCAGCCTGCCCTGCCGTTTGACGGGCATTCCAGTCTGGCTGATTGACCTGATTTGGGGGCAACTGAGTATATACATGACCCTGACCCATTGGTCATTGCGAAGCATAGTTGCCGGGTTGGAATTGGGTCTGTTGCCCCAGGTTTTTCCAAGAGAAGTTAGGGTGGTTTCTCCAACCTGGATTATATGCATTAGAGTAGGGGTTGGATCTAACATTCTCTTGTACAGAATAGAAATCCTCATAGGGTGAGGATGGAGAGAAAGAAAGGGAAGGATCAGAAAAACTGGGATCAAAGGCCCTAGCTTGGAACCCATGGGGTTCCGAAAGATACTGACTCACAGGTTGAGCCGCATCGAGTTGATTCACAAACTCCCATTCAAAAGGAGCTCGTGAAGAATGGAATCCTGAATTTTGGGATTGAGTGGATTGAGAGTTGTTCATAGAATTGGCAGCCATCCACTCTTCCATTCTCTTAGCAACCAAGTCCACCTTGTCAAGTTTGTTACAGATCAATTCCATATCAAATGAATGAGAGTCATGGACTTCATTGACACTTGATCTGGGCTTCTGGGACCGGTTAAATGTATCCATGGAGGCATGATTGATTGAATTCTCGCTCATTTCTTTAAATAAATCATGTGCACTATCTATGTCTTTATTAAGGAAATTACCTCCGCAAGAAGCATCCACATGATTTCTGAGTTACTCAATCAACCCATGATAGAAGATTTGCATGAGTTGCCATTTCGACACCTCGTGGTGTGGACACCTCCACAATAGATCCTGGAATCACTCCCAGGACACATGAAACTGCTCCCCCGGCCGCTGGGTAAAGGTAGTAATTGCCCGTCTCAAGGCATTGGTACGTCCAACTGGGAAGAATTTCTTTAGAAAGGCCGATTTCAACTCATTCCAAGTTGCAATTGGTCTTCCTATTGTCCTCTACCAATGCACGGTCTTATCCCTAAGAGAATAGGGGAAGAGCCTCATGATCATTTGCTCCTCGTTTATGTTTCGTGCCTTGGTGGTCTGGACCAAAGTGGTCAAGTCCTCCAAGTGCTGAAACGGATCTTCGAAGCCAAGCCCATGATAATGTTTGACCAGACTTAACACCTGGGGCTTGATTTCTATGTCACCGATTGGAATATGGATGTCGGGATGTTCCTCATAATTTGAAGGATCATAAAAATCCTTCAAGGGCTGAGCGCCCTACATTCTCTAGAACCATTCCTGCATTCACTGCATTTGTTCCAGTTGCCTTCGAAATTCTTCCTGTGGATTTCCAAGTAGAGGAGGCTATTGGTTGGCCATGGGATCAATTTGACCAAAATCCAATTTACGCCTCCTAGAATACTCTAATAGTCCTTCCAATCGGGGATTCAATGACCGTCTTCCCAGCATAAACTAGGAGAAGGTCGGAAGGACTAGGGATAGGGACCCTGCAACACAACAAAACAAGGCTGTCCTTAAGTGGGGTAGCCTAAGAATCTACTAACTCCCAAAACCTGCCTTAAGATTGTAAATGATTTACTCTACTTATGTCTGCTCAATCCAACCAGTTAGAAGGAGGGACTGGGGAGAAGGTTCTTCCTTCGACTTTTGCCTCCAGTTCCTAGTGTACCCGCCAGCTGCGGTCGTTTGACGCTACTCCCTTAGCTAGACATCAGATTAATCAGTACAAGTAGGTTAATCAAATACAATCTCAGACTAGGCCTTAAAGAGCGAATCAGACCTTATGGCCAACGTCTACTCAATTTTATTAAGGCCTAGGATTGTGGTGCTTATGAATGTGATGGGCCATTAAAATGTGTTGTGCCCTTAATAATTGATTGAGATTTGTGTAAGTGCATGCACAATCAGGGTTTTCAAGCAAGATTATTTGTGATGGTGGATTTTAATGTTCAAATCTTGCTAAGTAGCTTTTAGGGCTTCAAATTAGGTGGATTGCAATCAAGTTTCGAGGCAAACCAAGTTGTCAAACACGGGTGAAGATCGCTTTCCTTTAAAACCAGAAAAAAAGTGGTGCCTGGAATAGACCTAGATTGAAAACCCTAATGAGGAGCTACTTGATGAGTTGATTTTAAATAGAGTGGTGCAGCTGAAACAATTCAAACAGCTGGCCACAAATGCACCACTAAGTTAGGCACACAAAGATGGTTAACCTACAATGATTTCTATTCTTTTATGTGTTGCTTTGTGTGTACCGATTCCACATATCAGAACCCGATTGAGTAGAAGCTAATCAATTAGGTTAAGTGCCTTAAATGTGGGTGTACGTTGTGTGTTTGTTGAAAAATGCCCACAAGATTATCTTTTTGTTGTTTTTTTCATAAACGAGGGTGGAATGAATGTGAGTGAGAATCCAAACAACCAAACTATTCCTAGGATTTATGCAAACACCTAGGTTAATTGGAATTTGGGCAAACACCTAGGTTAATTGGAATTTGGATTTAATGTGGCAAATGAAATCTATGAAGGGGGAAGAATGGGGAGCACTTACAATTGTCTTCAATTGCACTTTACTTCTGTCTACTGCTTGATGAATCCCTGATGGAGGTCTCTGCAAAACAATAGACACAAGAGAAAGCACGTTAGAAAAATGAAGTGCGTGAAATGCGAAAAGAAGATCGGAAATCATTGCCTCCCCGGCAACGGTGCCAAAATGTTGAACGCTATGAGTTGCTATGCTAACGTGTTTGGTCTTGAAAACCTGTCGTTGTAGTTTGAAAGTGAAGAACTCATGTTCAACAAATAAAATTTATACCAGAATAGAAATCCTAGGTCGAACTCAGGGAGGCTACGTCAATCTATATTCGCAATTATATTTTTTTTTAGAATTTTTCTTGAAAAGTGAAGCGATGTAATTACAATGAAGCCATAATAACAATCAGAATAAACGAGAGAGAGAGAGAGAAAACATGCATTCAATAATTCAAAATGTTTATACAATAAAACCAAAGAAGAATTACACTAGAAAGCGGGAAATCAGCTACACTAGAAAAATTCTACACTAGAAAGTTGTAAAGAAGAATGGGAGAGAGAAGTTATCCTCCTTGACGGTCGCTTGGAGGATAAGCCGAACGGGACAACGCCTGGACGACGAGGAACGGAATAGGACGAAGGAGGACGAAGCGAGAAGAACGGGAATGGGGCAGCATGTTGTCGTCGTCGTGGGATCTGCTTCCGAAAGGGGGATGAAAATTTGACTTTATCTCGCAAGAAGCATCTCGGGTGTGGGACAAGCTTCTCTTGAGCTTTGGAGAGGGAGAGAAGATAGGGAAGGGATGAGAATTTCGTGTGGAGGGCGTCCCCTTTTATAGTTGCAAGGAGTGAGGGCAATTTGGTCATTTAAATCTCAAAGCATTAAATAAGGGGTCTTTAGTGACGGATAAAACCGTCGCTAAAGCACAATCATGGGCGATGTGTGGCGGAGTGCGCGCACTCGCTCGCCTCCTCTACGCGCAACGCCTTCTCACATTCTACCGATCTCAGCCGTTCGATCGTGAGATCGGACGACTTAAGTCACCTCTCCGCCCGCCTCCTCTGCGCACGCTTGCCACGTCTGATCCCGCGTTATGCGCGGGCATCTGATGTGGCATCAACACTATTGCGCATGCATGATCGCTCGATCGCGATCGAGCGGTCAATCGCGCCCGCTCGCCCGCTAGTCGGGATTCGATCGCGTGCCGCTCGCTTGCGTAAATGCTCTCCCCCACTACGCTGTGGAGGAGAAATGGTCGCGTGGTAGAAGGGTGCAGTCAGCTCTGAACTCAGCTGGGCCGGTTTGGGCGGTCGAGATGGCACCACATGGCGCTATCTTGGCCGTCCATCTTCTGGATGATGTAGATGGTGCCACGGTTGTCGGATTGAGTCGATTTTCATGCTGTTAGGCTGCGATTGTCAATCTGAATCCATCCGTGTTGTCGGATTTGTCGTTTGAAGTGTGGATTCACACCATCTTGGCCCTTGATCTTCTAGGGTTCCCTGGTCTCTATCTGGTGCTACAGATGTCTGATTAAGGCGATCTTGGAGTCTTTAAACTCCAATCGTCACCCTGATCACATCTGTATAGTTGGATCTTTGATTCGAGGCCCCGATAAAAATTTTTCCCTATCCCTGAACATAAAAGGAGACAGTTAACCTCCATTTTATTCAAACTAATCTAAATGCAAGATGATGCATGTTATGCAATATTTAAAGTATGTAATGCAATCCTATGCTTAAGAACATGCATAAATAGACATCTTAAGTAGTGTGAACATGTTTACATCACCTTCCCACTGCTCCACCAAACACCACAGTATCGGACCTCACATTCCGTCATCGTCAGAACTCCACATCCACTTGCACGCGATGCCTCCACCATAGTTGCACTCGCCATCATCCAGCGATACTCCCTGAACGTTTTGACAGGGCCAAAAGGCCGTATTCCTGATTTTAGGTAACAACCCCTCTTTGCCATTGACGGATATCTCTGAGGCAAGCTTCAGAGCTTGTTCTTCACTGAATGTGCAGCAATCATAGGTCTTAATTGACCTAAATTAAGCCAGGACTTAGCATAAGTCAGGGTTATTCATGCATGCATAAGCATTATTTGCATCTTTACTACTTTACTTTAGCTATGCATAAAATAATGATATAATGTGTTGATTAAGTGTATTATCTCAATTGCAGGCAATAAGCTGATTAGGAGCTAGATTTGGAGCAAGATTTGAAGGTGGATTAGGAATAACGGGTGTTGCAGCAGAGCTGAAGTAGAAGGCTTAGATTAGATGTAGGAATAATGATGTAAGGGAGTTAAGGTTTGCTATTCTATTAAGTAGGAATTAAGTAGTAAAATGTGAAGATCTTAGGTCCATCCTAGCCATAGGATAGCATAGAGACTTCCCCCAAGCCTTCGCCACCCTTAGATTAGGTCACAGCACCCTTGGAATCCCTAAAACCCTAGTTCCAACCCCTATCTGGACGTCCAGATAAGTTATAGGATGTCCAGGACCCTTAGCCAACCCCCACACACCTCAAACCCACTTCTGCAGTGTTATTGGACGTCCAGACACTTTGTCAGACGTTCAATTTCTACAGAGTACCCAAAACAGAACCTTAATTTTCCCTTGACTCAGATTGGACATCCAGAACTAAAGTCTGGACTTCTGATTTTTTAGTATAAGTCATCTGATTTTGCTTTTGGACGTCTGGGACTGGTCTCCAGTCCCTGTTTTGAGATTCAGGCCTTGATCTTGGATTTATAGCTCCCTAGACCTAATCCCAACCCCAACCTAAATTAAGGTGTCCTAACCCTAGTACATCACCTCTAGACCTACCTAATGACCTAATTAGGTCCTCATCAAATCCAATTTACTTAGATCAAAGTCAATTACCTTCACCTAAGTCAATTGGACTCATTGAGTCCAATTGAGCTTAGATCTCAACCTACACAAGTTCAATTGGACTTAGTGAGAGTCCAATCGACCTAAACCCAACCTAATTGAGTTATTTCACTCTCAATTAGGTTCACACTCATTCAATTAAACTTGGGTTAAGTTTAATTGCAAATTCCCCTTAGCAATTAGGGTTCGTAACCCTAATTCAAGGCATGCACTTACCTAAACCCCTTAGGACCTAACCTAAACCACCTAGCCACATAGGGCACAACCACACACACACACACACACACACACACACCCATTCACGCACTCCCACACATCTAGAGTTCTCTATAACTCTCTCCAAGTGGCGCCACTCTTAGTTGCCAAATTTAGCAACCAAGAGGCATTCAAATTGAGATCCACATTTTTTGGATCTCAAAACCACTTCTCTCTCTCCAATGGCCGGCTACTCTTGGGCTCACTCTAGAGAGTTCAACACCTCTCTAGAGAGAATTCCTTAGGTTTATAAAAAGACCTAAGGGGTGGCCATTTGCACCCATCCACTTTTTGGCCATACTTGCTTGGCTCCATCCACCTCCACTTAGGCTAGCCCCACCATCTCCACTCCATCTGCATGAGCTAAGAACCACCATGTAGGACACCATGCCGGGATGTTGGATCACTCCTCTCTCTCTCCAAGGGTTGGCTTAAGTTCCATTGGTCGCCCCTCATTCTCCTCTCGACCACTCCAAGGCCATCGGAGATCACCTATGAATGCCCTTCTATTCTGCTAGATCTAGATTAGTAGTTTATGCTCTTCATAGTTTTACTCCTTTTAATTATTGCTTAGTAGCGTAGTCCTTATTCTCCCCAAATGATGCATGCAAAATCCCCCCGTAGATTCTTGTATGCGATCATTTTCTGATAGCTAGATCCATATTTTTAAGCATTCATGTACAAGCTTTCCTCTACAAGTTCATGTTGCAAACACTCTCCAAATGAATGAATGAAAAGTATATTTTCTATATATGTATATATATCTAATGTTTTGAAATCATCATGAGCTTAGTGATTGCCATCATTTTTGCATGATTCAAGTTGCCTGTTTTCACTCATTTATCCATTTTGCAAAAAGCATGTTGTTTCTTCATAATATAGAAACTCTAATAATAGACGCATTTTCTATAAACAGTCACCACCTCACTAGAATCGTGCACACAAAAACTCACACTTTCACCTTTGTAATATATTTAACACACGCTCACGTAATTAGGGTTCATAATAGAAGTGGTGAAATTTTAATCAGAAGACTGGAAATCGGCATGCGATTTTGAATAAAGTAGAGCGGTAAAAGATTAAATTCAAAAGTAAAACAAATGCCTCCCAGAGACGAACGACCGAGACTCAAAGTCTCATTATCTTTTATTAAATATCTTTGTTTGATCGTATTGTGCACTATACTACGATGTATTTCCTATCAAAATATGCTCTACGACTTCTCAACAAATGGTGCCATTGCCGGGGAGGCAACGTAATTTTCTTTGATTTCAATCTTTTAAACTATCACTGACAAATCTCTCTCTACTTTGGTTTGGATGTGCAAGACAACACGAAAGAAAAATGGGATCTGCGCACACAACGAGCGCAGCTAAAAAAATCAGGTGCACATCATCTCCTCTTTAGACTAGGATTCCTTTTCGAACCTTAGGAGTAGATTTCCTCTCTGCAAGTTTAGTTGAGAAAAAAAAATCTGTATTCAATTTCGTCAGAAAGAAAAGAATAAAAAAAAATTATATCAAAAAAAAATCTAGATTAGGTTTCTTTTTGAATCTTAGGTTAGTTTTAAAAAGCAAAAAAAAAAGAGATATTTTCTTTGAATCCTTTGAAAAACTCTTTTTGAAAAAAAAAAAAAGAAAGAAAAAGAAAACATGCAAAAGTTTTGAAAAAAAAAGAACATTTTTGGTGGAAAGATGAGATTGTAAACTCAAACCTCATTAAAAGTCTTTCCACCATCTTCTGATTTTCAGCCAGATTGCAAGTCTAAATAAAAATTCGATTGCAAAAAAATAAGTAAGAAAAAAATTCTGAAATTTGGGCCAGATCTTCATTTTCAAACCATCTTTCAAACGCCACTATTCTTTTAAAAAAATTCCAAGTAAAAAATTTTAAAAATTCATGAAGTGCATGGGGGTCAGACTGACATAGATTCAAGATTCTTTAAATTTCAGAAAGTAATTTTAAGCAATCTACGAATCTATTTTGACTAAAAATAGTGGGGTTTAAAATCTGATCTCATTGGCTTTATTTTCCATATATTTTTTAATTTTTTTAAGGTCATTTGATACTATTTCAAAGTGAAAAACCAACCAGGGGTCAAAATTCCAAATCTGACCCCCTAACATTCAAAAACCTCTAAAAGTTTGGTTGAAACATTAAAAATTCCAAAAAAAATATTCTTTGGAAAGCTAATTGAAAAAGGAATCTACTAGAAAAATTTTAAATTAATTGGATTCCAATTGATGTCAGAGAATGAGCCTTACTTCTGTGGTCTGCTGAAACAGAACAAACCCTAGAAGTGCATGAACCTTAGGGTTAAATCTTTAGGGTTACAACTTAGAGACCACACTTGGGCTAACCTAGACTTAATTAAGTCTAGCACTTAGCCAGTGAGCCTGGTCACCTTGTGGGCCACTTACCAAGAAAAAAAACCCCACTGGAGAAAACAGACAAAAATAAATTTTAAAACATGAAATAAAACCTGAATTCGTTGTCGTACTATTAGGTGGTTTCAACCTCTTGGCTGGGTTAGCGAAGAGGCGGGAATCACTTTTAATCGGTTGTACGATGAATTTCTTCAGGAATTAAAACCTAAAATGAAAAATCCGGTCATCCGATTCATAAGGACAACTTGATTAACAGGGCCTTAGCCTTGTCTAGCTTGGCTACACCAACCCAGGGGTTGGGTGGTGTATGAGAGGAAGGAGGTCACTTAGACCTCACTTGGGTGGACCTTGGGAGCCACTCCCAAGGAGGCGAGTCACCTCGCCGGGACCATTTTCTTCCCCCCACTTCTACTCCCAAAGCCACCATGGCTAATCATGGACCTGGACCTAGACCAGGTCAGGTTATCAAGAATCTGGACCCGATGGCTCGTCTAGAAGCCCGGGTAGTCGAATTCGAGGAGCGACATCGGCAGAGCATGGATCGCATCTTAACGGTGCTCGACAGGATGCAGCACCTGCCGTGAGAACAACTGTGGGATTTCTACGACCTAGCCGCACAAATCGTCAAACCATTAGTCAGAATTCCCACAGGCGGAGACGCATTTGAGCTCAAGCCCAATGTGATTGGGTTGATCAGCACTCATTTCTATGGGAACTTAAGTTAAGATCCGTTCCAGCACCTTGAGGACCTGAGTCGACTCGTTGAAACTATTCGACCCAGGAATATCAATCTCGAGATTATTCTTATGAAGGTTTCCCCGTTCTCTCTGAGGGACAAAGCTTCATACTGGTTCAAGACTATTGGGAAGCCGATTGGAACCTGGCTGGAATTACGACATGAATTCCTGCAAAAGTTCTTCCAATCGGTCAAACAAACGCGATGCGATGTGCAATCACGACTTTCTCCCAGGGAGCTAGGGAGAAGTTACACGATGCTTGGGACAGATTTCATGACCTTCTCCGAAAGTGCCCGCACCATTGTATACCCAAATGGCACCTAGCTCAGATCTTCTACCATGGGCTAGATGACACACATTGGTATCTGGCCGATGCATGTAGTGGCGGGAATTTCCTAGCAAAAGGAAAGAACCACACATTTGGGCTATATGAATCATTAGCAGAGAACTCGATGAATGCCACATCCATGAACCAGTTCCAGCGGCCTGGTTAGCAGCGGGTTGGTGTCCATGAGGCTCACACCAAGTCTATTCGAGCCGACACGGATAACATCGTCAAGCAGCTGGATAGAATAAATCTAATTGAGAAGAAGATTGACCAGATCAGTCAGGGTCAATCTGACTTGAGCTCTGCTGCCTCAAGACCCTCCTATGCACCCCAAGCCCCTCCTGCTCGACTTAGTCTACTCACTCAAGATGCATCTTCTCTGTATTTACGAGATGCCACATATCATGATCCCATAAATAATCTAGATCTGGCACCTTACGGCCAGGGTTATGCGCCACTCACAGATTATAATCCATATCCCCTTGATGGATATACATCTCAGACATCTTTAGCCTATGAGGACGTCAGTGCTATCCAAGGATACAGACGTAATAACCCGTATTCAGAGACGTATAACCCTGGTTGGTGCCAGCATCCAAACTTCTCCTGGTCTGGTAATTCACAGAGACCACATCAAGATCCACACTACTAGACCAGGCAATACGGGAATGCACAAAACACGTACCCTAGGCAGCCGTCGTTCCTGTCTCAGCAGCAGCAGCCCCGCTCTTTATACCAGCCGTTGCACCAAGCTGCCAGCCATCCTCCAAAGTGGGCTGACTCTTTGGAGGCATTGAAAGAGGAGCTGCAAGAATCAATGAGGAAATCTACACAAGATAGCTTGCAGATTATGAAGGCAATGGCTGATCAGATACAGACTATACAGAACACGCAGAACCAGCTTTTGCAGGAGCATAGAACTTAGGTACTGTAGGGATAGGCACACGCCAAACTATAGGAGCCTCCTACATCACCCAGTTACGTGCATAGCCAGCCGCCTTTGCAGAACCCCGTGTATTCTACCCCTTACGCTCCCCCACCACCTCATGGACAACAAGCTGATGCACATGCTGTCTCTTTGGGGAGTAGAAGGAAGACATTCAAACCACCAATTAGGCAGGAAGGTCCTAATTTTTCCCACCCATCGATGCAGGCAGGTTCGAATCCTTCATCTCAGGAGCCACCTACGATAGATAAGGGTAAGAGGCCACTCAACCCTGAGATTCCCATCCCTTTTCCTGCGGTTCTGACATGAAATGCAGTACCGAAAAAGAACATGTGAAATTTTGAGGACCTGAAATCAATGTTTAGGGAAGTACATATTCAGGTCCCCCTCCTCGAGGCAATCGATCACATTCCCGTTGTCGCTAGGTTCTTCAAGGACTATTGTACCCCGAAGCGACAACCGAGAATTGGACGGCAGGCGTTACTGTCGAAAGAGGCTAGCGCCGTGATTCTAGTTGACCTACTGCCGAAGAAGAAAGACCCTGGTACCCCACTCATATCTTGCTTCTTGCAGGATTCTCCATTTGTTCGGGCCCTTCTAGATCTGGGCCTATCCATCAACCTAACTCCCACTGCCATATTTGATCGATTCCGATTTGGGGAGTTGAAGCCCACCTCGGTCACAATTCAGCTGGCTGACAGATCAGTCAAAACATCGAGGGGGGTGGTTGAAAACGTGATCGTGAAAATCCACGGGTTCTGCTTTCCCACAGATTTTTTCATTCTCGATATGGAAGTTCCTCCTAATCTTCGAGATGCACCAATTATTTTGGGTCGCCCATTTCTGGCAACAGCCCGAGCGAACATCGATTGTGCATCCCGGTGTATGGAGATAGCCTTAGGCAATGAGCAACTTCGAGTAGACATATTCAGGGCAGCAAAGAACTTCGACTGTGATCGAATAGAGGAGGATGGTGAAGATGAAGATGCGGCATACTGTGGTAACATTGGGCTCCTTTGTGATGACCCAATGTCTCATTCGTCTACACTATCAAGGTTCTTGGACCTTGATCCACACAGGACTGAGACCACTGCACTACACATATCTCCCCAAGGATCAGATTGTTTAGGGTGTGCTTTTGACCATAGCACCCCTGAATCCAGCTACCTTAATCCACACATTACTGAATCGCCCCTGTTGTTGCAGGAAGACGTGACTACAACCAATGGGTTTCCCGTTAACGCAGTCACAACCGATTATTTCATAGGGAGTGACTCAACGGGAATTCATGTGCACATGGATCAGCAGATTCCCACCCTCGATTTTGCTCCTCCCACTCTTATTTCTGACTTTGGCCCACCCATGATTGAATTGAAGCCCTTACCTGACTCACTCAAGTATGTGTTCTTGGGTGAAAGTGAGACATACCCAATCATTATCAATGCCCAGTTAACCCAAGAATAGGAGCATCAATTGATTTCTACGCTACAAGACCATAGGGCAGCTATCGGGTGGAGTATTGCTGATCTCCGTGGTATTCACCCCTCGTATTGCACTCATCACATTTACACGGATGAGGGGGTGAGACCTTCGAGACAACCTCAAAGACGGCTTAACCCAAATATGCTGGAGGTTGTTAAGAAAGAGATCATCAAATGGCTTGATGCAGGTATTGTATACCCAATCTCAGACAGGTAGTGGGTGAGTCCGATCCAGATAGTGCCCAAGAAAGCAGGACTCACCGTCGTAAAAATTGATAAGGGCGAATCCATCCCGACCTGCACTGCGACATCTTGGTGGGTCTGCATTGACTACAAGAAATTGAACACGGCTACCCAGAAGGATCACTTTCCTTTGCCGTTCATTGATCAGATCTTGGAATGGCTAGCCAGACGCAGTTTCTTTCACTTTCTGGATGGATACTCCGAGTATAATCAAGTAGTGATTAGCCTGGAAGATCAAGACAAGATCACATTCACATGCCCTTTGGAACATTTGCTTTCAAGCGGATGCCCTTTGGTCTCTGCAATGCACCAGCGACATTTCAGCATTATATGATGGCCATCTTCTCTGACATGATCGGGGACTATGTGGAGGTATTCATGGATGACTTCTCTATTTTCGGAGATGATTTCGCATCTTGTCTTGATAACCTCACCAAGATCCTGAAACAGTGTATTGAGGTGAACCTAGTACTATCCTGGGAGAAAAGCCATTTCATGGTGAGGGATGGCATAGTACTAGGGCACAGGATCTCCAAAAATGGACTCGAGGTCGATCGAGCTAAATCTGAGATTATTTCCCACTTATCGCCACCTAGCTCCATCAAGCAGATCAGATCATTCTTGGGTCACGTCGGCTTCTATCGGAGATTTATATGCGATTTCTCAAAAATTGTATGGCCCTTGACGAATCTCCTAGTTGTCGATGCCCCATTTGAATTTGATACCACGTGTCTCAACACCTTCGAGTCTTTAAGAAGTGCTGTCTCCGACTCCTCGATTCTCCAACCACCTGACTGGTCGCTCGATTTCGAGATGATGTGCGATGCTTCTGATTTTGCCATCGGCGCTGTTTTAGGCTAGCGTCGGGAGAAACAACCCTTCGTCATATACTATGCTAGCAAGATGCTGAATAAGGCTCAGAGCAATTACACTGTCACCAAAAAAGAACTGCTAGCAGTAAGATTCGAGTTGGAGAAATTCAGATCATACTTATTAGGGTCCAAGGTCATCATTTTCACTGACCACTCCGCCCTCCGGCATTTGTTGGCAAAGAAGGATGCCAAACCATGACTCATTAGATGGATCCTTCTATTGCAGGAATTTGACATCGAAATCTACGACAAAGCCGAAAAGCAGAATGCTGTGGTGGATCACCTATCTAGATTGGACCCAGACCACATTCCCTACTCCTTGGCTATCCACGAGCAATTTCCAGGTGAATCTCTTTTGGCAGTTCATTCTGTTGAGTTCCCCAGGTACGCGGATATCATGAACTACCTTACCATAGGCAAGATTCCAGCGAATCTATCCAAGGACCAGAAACTCAAATTCACTGCAGAAGCCAAATACTACCTCTGGGATGACTCATTGCTCTTCTGTATTGGAACAAACTAAATTATTTGAAGATGCATCCAAGATTCTGAGATCCCCAGTGTGTTATCTTTTTTCCACAACGATGCTTGTGGTGGTCACTTCTCGGGATGGAAAACCGCTGCAAAAATTTTGCAGTCGGGCTTTTTCTTGGCAACCATCTTCAGAGATACACACGAATATGCCCAACACTGCAAACGATGCCAGTCGGTCTGTTCTATGACCAGGAGAGACATGATGCCACTCCAACCCATCATGGTTGTAGAAGTGTTCGTCTGGGGCATTGATTTTATGGCCCTTTTCTGAACTCGCATGGCTTCGAGTACATATTACTAGCCGTTGACTATGTCTCCAAGTGGGTCAAGGCCATCCCGGCGAGACGGGCTGACCATAAGACTGTCATTTCTTTCATACAGCAGAACATCTTCGTGAGATTCAGAATACCCCACGCTCTGATTAGCGATGAGAGAAGCCACTTCATTCATGCCCATTTCAGGTCATTATTAAAGAAATACGGGGTACATCATCGTATAGCCACCCCGTATCACCCGCAGACCAATGGGCAGGCTAAAGTGTCTAACCGTCAGATCAAGCTGATTCTGTAGAAGACGGTTAGGCCAGACAGGAAGGATTGGTCTGATAAATTAGTTGATGCACTCTGGGCATATCGAACTGCATAAAAGGCCCCACTCGGAATGTCACCATATCGCATGGTATATGGCAAGGCCTGTCACCTTCCTGTAGAGCTAGAACATCGCACCTTTTGGGTGGTGCGAAAATGCAACCTTGACCTCGATGTAGGAGGTCAAGAACGGAAACTCCAGCTCAGTGAATTAGAAGAGATCCGGCGGGAGGCCTATGAGAATGCATTGATATACAAGGATAAGACCAAGGCCTTTCATGACCGCCACAACCGTAGGAAAACATTCACGCCCAAGCGAGTCTAGTTGTTTGATTCATGATTGAAACTGTTCGCAGGAAAGCTCAAGTCCAAATGGACTGGCCCGTATATTGTGATTCATCCATATCCTAATGGGGTAGTCCAGATCAAGGACCCAAAATCTGGGAATATATCCACGCTAAATGGCCAGCGCCTCAAGCCATTTCTGGCCCAGGAACCTCCTCCACCTGACGAGATTGTTTAACTTATTGAGGACATGTGACTGAATTCTCGCCTAGCTAGAGGCGTTAAACTCAGCACATATAGATAGCATTTACCCCACATTCCACCATCATTTATACATAACCATTTTTATACATAGCATACTTTTCTTTTAGCATATTTTCTTTTTGTATATTGCATGCTGACAGGTTGGCCGGTGCTGAATGAATAATTTCAAGAGCAACTACAGGTGATTTCTACCCATTCTCTCCCTGTAGTATTTATTTTCTTTTATATTCATGCATGAGGACATAAAAGAACTTAGGAATGGGGGGGTAAATACAACAAAACTGAAAATTTGTATGCCAACATTTAGGAAAACCTTGGAGCTGCATTGATAGCGATTTTACGTGGTTTGTTAATTAGGTCGTAACGCGCAAAATCGATCAACTCTTAAATTTATATTCCTAGATAGGGGAGTATCTAGGGTCGTCCAAGGAGGCCAAATGTTTGCAAAATTGATTTTCTTGCTTGGAATACAAATCTCAACTTTCTTTTTGGTATTTTTCAATATATCATTTTGAATTAAGACAACATGCGAAATGGTGGCGGGAAGGTGATTTACACTTTAAATTCAAATACTACTTCTAAGTGGCAAGTAGAGCCTCTCCCTAAGCTCACTCTAGGCAAGTGGAGGCCTAGAATAATTAGGGAGAGGGAGTGAAGAATGCTAAAAACAAAGCAAGTAGAAATGCAAATAAGAAATTGCAAAGAAGGCAACTAGATAAATGAAAAAGTATTTTACAAAAAGGCCTAGTAGTGGAATGCTTCTACTACTAAAAAATTGCAAATAAGAAAAGCAAACACAAATCCTCTAGATAGATGGTGAAGAAGAGGGCTTCTTGCTCCAAGTTTGGTAGCTCCCAAGCTTGAAAAGAATCCTCCAACTCCTTCCTTGCTATGCTCCGCCAAGGTGATGTCCTCCAAAGCAAGCCCTAAGGGGGCGTGCCCTAAGCTTCTCTCCAAGGGTGGACGTCCACCCTAGGTCCTCCTTTTCCTGGCCATCCTCCTTGAAGTAGAAAAGTCCTCCTCCTTGGCGTGGCCCAAGTTGAAGAGAGTGGGGAGAAGAAGGCACCAAAAGGGCTGGTGATGTGCCCCTTTAATCTTCTTCTCTACTCCTTCTTCTTGGTCGTAGGTGTAGGTGGGTATAGGTAGAAAAATGCACTAATGGAGGATCCCCCAACATGGTGGTAGGTGGTGGGTTTTTATAGAATAGGAAGGGGGCTAAGGTGACCCTTGAAATGGAGGGCCAAGATGAAGAGATGGAGGTGGTTAAAGATCCCATGGCCAAGGTGAGTTGGCGCGACCTTAAGGGACACCAAGGGGGTGGTTATGGGTGTTGACACCCCTTGAAGTTGGCACCAAAAAGGGTTCTAGAAGGTGGTCTAAGTTGGCGCCAAGAAGGATTCTAGAAGGAGGGGTAGGTGGATGGCTAGGATGGCTTATGTGGGTAGGTGTAGGGTGGATTAAGGGATGAAAGTTGGCACCAATATAGAGATGGTTAGGGGTAGTTTTTGGTGCCAACTTAAGGTGTCTTTTGGTGGTGATAATGGGGTGAAGGGATGGCTAGGAGGTGGCGCCAACTTGAGTAGGGTAGCTAGCTTAGGTAGGTTTAAGTTGGTGGAGCTAGCTAAGGTTGTCTTTGAAGGTGGTGGATGGCCAAGGAGCTGGTTGCTAGCTAAGCTAAGATAAACTAAGCGAGCTTAGCTAAAGGTGGAGTAGAGGAGAAGGTATTGGAGCTAGGGTTTGGAGGGAGGAGCTGAGGAGGAGAAGTCTAGAGCTGAAATTGGAGCTAGCTGCTGCTGAAGAGGCTAGCATGGAGCTACTTTAGCTGGCTTAGCTTGCTAGTTCTTTGCTAGCTACTAAGCCAAGCTAAAGTAATCTAGCTTCTACCATAATGAGCTGAGGTGAGCTAGGTCTGGTACTCCCGGGGAGAATCAAGCTGGTTGAGGCAGCTAAGGTAGCTTAGCTCAACTGAGTTGAGCTAAGCTTAGTCCTCGGGAGCTGGACTTGAGCTTCCTGAGCTAGGATGAGTTCTTCTTCAGCTGGCTAGAGTTGAGTGGAGCTAGATGTAGCTAGATCTGAGCTGGGGTGAACTCCTGTCAACTCAGCTGAGCTACCTAAAGCTCCCTGTGGACTAGTGGGAGCTGAGATGAGCTAAACTCAGCTAAGTTGAGCTGGATCTGAGCTGACTTGAGCTAGGGTGAGCTAAGATGAACTCTCTTGAGCTACCATTCAGCTGAGATTAGCTGAATGGAGCTGGGATGAGCTAACCCTAGTTCAAGTGAGCTAGGTTCCAGCTGTGGTGAGCTGGATCAAGCTGAGTTCCAGCTAGTCTGGGCTTCTCCTTCACCATTTGCCTTCTTGAGTGCTACGGCTTTAGGGATCTGTATATCTATACATCCTTAACACTCACAAAAACATATCAAAAGGACAGGAAAAGAATGCAATGCATGCCTAACCTAATTTATGCCTAAATGCAGCCCAAAAACTCGTTTGCGGAGTAAAATCCTAAGAGCTAGGTTTGTTTTAATGCATAAGGATGATGATAAACTAGCATTTATCATGCATGTAAAACATACTTTAGGACCCTAAATAGAAGAATAACCGACTCCACCTCCAATGCTTGCATTGGAGCTAGAAATCGTCCGCAACAGCCATTCCTGACTCACTCTCTCACCTTTTGTTCTAAATTTAGGGTCAAGTTGAATGTAACCCGAAAGGGAAATTTCACGAAGTAAAAATTATATGAGGTTACTTGTTCATAGCATATATACATATTGCATGCATGAATAAGATTATTTTATTAGGAGAATGCATTAGGGATTTTATCCTCTAGTTGATTCCTGTAATCTGAAATCTAGTACAACTTTTCACACACACGTAGAATTTGCAATGGATTCACGATGAAGGCTAATAAACGTCTTTAGTCTCTCGAGAAGTAGTGCTTCTTCTCTTGAACCCCTGGATAGTGCTTTGGGAGCTGGAAGATTTTCTTCCAAAAATCCACCAAATAGTGTGAGATGAGAGTAGAGTGTACTGGTGCTCTAAGATTAGTACAAGGAATCTAGAATCCTAGATAATTTGGTGATGATACTCTGAGATTAGACATAGTTTTCGCTCTTGGTTCCTGCATATACATTTTGTGTGAAATTTTGAGAGCCACCAAATAAGGCAAACGCAGAGAGCAAGTTCTCATAAAGCTAGGGTTATGGTGGATGGTTATGACCATTCTTTATGGAATCCTCGGTTGAAGAAGGGTATTGACGTCAAGGTCAGAAATACACCATCCTATCCATCTCTCCCAGTGCCGTGAGTAGGCACTTCCACCAAATAAGCCACCCAATGTCTCTTGAGTACTACCAATCCCTGATAATGCCTCCTCAGTAAAGTTCATGGTTGTGTGTTAGTTGTGTATATGCTGAAAAAAAAAAGGGAATAGAACTGAAAAAGAGAAAAAAATTAGAAAAAAAAAGAAAAAGCAAAGAGAAGAAAGAGTAAGTATTTAGTGTTTATTTCAGTTGCATTGAGGCAATACCACCAAATAAATTTGAGGTCCACCAAATATGGCCTTAACCTATCTTTCTGCATTTCTGACCGCCCGAATACTGGCTGAGGAATTCCAACTTAGTGTTAAGGTTATGAGAACTCAATTAAAGTGTTAATGCCAAGAGAGACCACCAAATATAGAGGTCATATATGTGAATCTGGTGAGATTGTGAGCTCTAAGAAAAGAAAAGAGAAAGAGAAGAGAGAAGGAGAGAATGAATATAAAGGAATCAAAAGAGAGCATAGTCTTTCTCATCTTTCTCTGAGTTGAGTTACTTAGTAATGCGGGAATCTAGATTCTACAGTACCAGTCTCTATGTAGCACCAAGTGAGAGTGAGCCACCAAATATATAATCTTTTCCCTCAGAGATTCTCTACCTAAGCCTACAGCTGGGGGTGGAATTCATAGAATACATTGAATACCTGATAGTGAATTACGCGTGATTTGTAAAAGCGGGTTTTTAACGTCGTTGTAACATGTGAATCCGCTTTCACTTTTAGATTTATATCCTAGATAGGGGACTATCTAGGGTCATCCAAGGAGGCAAAAATTGCAAAACTAATCCGCTTTCTTATAGATAGATCTCAACTTTCTTTTTGATATTTTTCAATATGTAATTTTTTCGTTTTGAAAAGACGAGGGCAAAATGCGAATTGTAACGAAAAGTACTAACACCTACAAATGCTTAACTAAAATTTAAAAGATGGAAATATCTTCTTTCTAAGCTCACTCTAGGCAAGTGGAGGCCTAGAGAAATTAGGAAGAAGAGGTGAAACAAGTGCTAGAACCAAAGGTAACAATTGCAGTAAAAAGGCAAAAAGAAGGCAATTTAATTGACTGGAATGAGTGTTCTTTTCAATGACAAGTAGAGGAATGCTTAAAAAAATATAAAAGCAAGAAAAGAAACACAAATCCTCTTGCAAAAATGGTGAAGAAGGGCATCTTCTTGCTCCAAGCCTAGCTGCTCCTCGGCTTGAAAAGAGGGCCTCCTTCTTCTCCTTCCTTGAGAGATCCTCCAAGGTGGAAGCTACCACCTTTAATGCTCTCTCCAAGGGGTGGGCGTGCACCACCTCAAAAAATCCTCCAAGGTGGCGTGACCACCTTCAAGATCTCCTCCAAGATCTTCCTTGCCTGGCTTCTCCTTTGGCTGGCGTGACCCAAGAGAGAAGAGAAGAGGGGAAGGCACCAAGGGGATAGAATATGCCCTTAATCTTCTTCTTCTTCTTCTCTCTTGGACGTGGGCTTCTTGGTGGAATATGAGAGTGAAATTGCTAGCCAAGGATGACTTGAATGGTGGTGGGTAGTGGTCTTTTTATAGGGTAGGATGGGGGGTTAAGGTGCCCCTTGAAATGGAGGGCTAGGATGGAAGGATGGAGGTGGTTGGTGATCCTATGGCTAAGGTGAGTTGGCGCCAACCCAAGGGGTGTTAAAGGGGGCGGTTATGGTGGTGTTGGTGTCTTTTGGTGGTGGAGAGACACCACCATTTTGGCGCCAACATGGGGTCTTCTAGAAGGGGGGTTAGGTGGATGGTGGAGATGGATTCAAGGGAAATTGTGTGGTGGAGATGAGGGGGAGTTTTGGAGGGAAAAGTGGCGCCATTAAGGGGGTGGTTAGGGGTAATTTTTGGCTCCACTTTTAGGTGTCTTTTGGAGGTGGTGGGTAGGTTAGGTTGGTGCCAAGTAGGTTAGCTTAGGTGGAGCTAGTTGGGTGGAGTTGTTAGGTGGGTTTTTGGGATGGTACAAGCCAAGGAAGTTGGAGCATAGCTAAGCTAAGCTAAGCTAAGCTAAGCTAGCCTAGCTAATGGGGTAGTAGAGGAGAAGGTGTTGGAGCTAGGGTTTGGAGGGAGGAGCTGAGGAGGAGAAGTCAGGAGCTGAAATTGGAGCTGGCTGCTGCTGAAGAGGTTGGCATGGAGCTACTCTAGCTGGCTTAGCTTGCTAGTTCTTTGCTAGCTATTAAGCCGAGCTAAA
The DNA here is from genome assembly GCA_037157565.1 of Thalassia testudinum. Classification (NCBI taxonomy): domain Eukaryota; kingdom Viridiplantae; phylum Streptophyta; class Magnoliopsida; order Alismatales; family Hydrocharitaceae; genus Thalassia; species Thalassia testudinum. The sequence continues at coordinate 145,977,512 of JAZHRO010000036.1, forward strand.
GTAAGCTAGCTTCTACCATGATGAGCTGAGGTGAGCTAGGTATGGTGCTCCCGGGGAGACTCAAGCTGGTTGAGGCAACTAAGGTAGCTTAGCTCAACTGAGTTGAGCTAAGCTAAGTCCCTGGGAGCTGGACTTGAGCTTCCTGAGCTGGGATGAGTTCTACTTTAGCTGGCTGGAGTTGAGTGGAGCTGGATGTAGCTAGATCTGAGCTGGGGTGAACTCCTGTCAACTCAGCTGAGCTAGCTAGAGCTCCCTGTGGACTAGTGGGAGCTGAGATGAGCTAGACTCAGCTAAGTTGAGCTGGATCTAAGCTGACTTGAGCTAGGGTGAGCTAAGATGAACTCTCTTGAGCTGCCATTCAGCTGAGATTAGTTGAATGGAGCTAGGATGAGCTAACCCTAGTTCAAGTAAGCTAGGTTCTAGCTGCGGTGAGCTCGATCAAGCTGAGGTGAGCTGGATCAGGCTGAGTTCCAGCTAGTCTGGGCTTCTCCTTCACCATTTGCCTTCTTGAGTGCTAGGGTTTCAGGGATCTATATATCTGTACATCCCTAACACTCACAAAAACATATTAAAAAGATAATAAAAAATGCAATGCATGCCTAACTTATTTTATGCCTAAATGCAGCCTAAAAACCTGTTTGCGGAGTAAAATCCTAAGAGCTAGGTTTGTTTTAATGCATAAGAATGATGATAAACTGGCGTTTATCAATACCCCAAGGGAAGAAGTCCTATCCTGTCAAAATTTTTACTAGGGGTCAAGTACAAGCTTTAGGGGTGTATCAGTTTTTCACTCGAATCCGTTGCAAAAGCTACATAGCTGCACTCTCACGGTTGTCTGAATTTCTAGAGCATAGGGTGAAAACAAAAAGGAGAAAAATCTCTAAGCATACACTTGATAAAATAATCTGTCCCTTAGGGACCATTGCTGTAAGTAATTTAGTCTTGCATTTGCTAGGGACAAGCAAGATTTAGGCATGGAGGTATGATTGTGCAACAATCATACCCCTTAATTGACCAAGATTAAGCCAGGACTTAGCATAAGTCAGGGTTATTCGTGCATGCATAAGCATTATCTGCTTTACTTTAGCTATGCATAAAATAATGATATAATGTGCTGATTAAGTGTATTATGTCAATTGCAGGCAATAAGCTGATTGGGAGCTAGATCAGAAGCAGGATCTGCAGTTGGATTAGGAATAACAGGTGTTGCAGCAGAGCTAGAGCAGAAGGCTTAGATTAGATGTAGGAATAGTGATGTAAGGGAGTTAAGGTTTGTTATTCTATTAAGTAGGAATTAAGTGGTAAAATGTGAAGAGCTTAGGTCCATCCTAGCCCTAGGATAGCCAAGAGACTTCCCTCAAGCCTTGGCCACCCTTAGATTTGGTCACAACACCCTTGGAAGCCCTAAAACCCTAGTTCCAACCCCTATCTGGACGTCCAGATAAGTTATAGGACGTCCAGGACCCTTAGCCAACTCCCGCACACCTCAAACCCACTTCTGCAGTGTTATTGGACATCCAAACACATTGCCAGACGTCCAACTTCCGCAGAGTACCCAAAATAGAACCTAGATTTCCCCCTGACTTAGATTGGATGTCCAGAACTGAGGTCTGGAGTTCTGATTTTTGAGTATAAGTCGTCTGATTTTGTTTTGGGACATCTGGGACTAGTCTCCAGTCCCTGTTTTGAGATTCAAGCCTTGGTCTTGGATTTCTAGCTCCCTAGACCTAATCCCAACCCCATAGGAACCTAAATTATGGTGTCCTAACCCTAGTACATCACCTCTAGCCTAACTAAGGACCTAATTAGGTCTTCACCAAACCCAATTGACTTAGATCAAAGTCAATTATCTTCACCTAAGTCAATTGGACTCATTGAGTCCAATTGAGCTTAAATCTCAACCCACACAAGTTCAATTGGACTTAGTGAGAGTCCAATTGACCTAAACCCAACCTAATTGAGTTATTTCACTCTTAATTAGGTTCACACTCATTCAATTAAACTTGGGTTAAGTTTAATTGCAAATTCCCTTTAGTAATTAGGGTTTGTAACCCTAATTCAAGGCATGCACTTACCTAAACCACCTAGCCACATAGGGCACGACCACACACACACACATACACACCCATTCACGCACTCCCACACATCTAGAGTTCTATAGAACTCTGTCCAAGTGGTGCCACTCTTGGTTGCCAAATTTAGCAACCAAGAGGCATTCAAATTGAGATCCACATTTTTTGGATCTCAAAACCACTTCTCTCTCCAATGGCCAGTCACTCTTGGGCTCTCTCTAGAGAGTTCCACACTTCTCTAGAGAGAATCCCTTAGGTCTATAAAAAGCCCTAAGGGATGGCCATTTGCACCCACCACTTTTTGGCCATACTTGCTTGGCTCCATCCACCTCCACTTAGGCTAGCCACCACCATCTCCACTCCATCTCCACGAGCAGAGCACCACCATGAAGGACACCATGCCGGGATGTTGGATCACTCCTCTCTCTCTCCAAGGGCCAGCCACCAGCCTAAGCTCCATTGGCTGCCCCTCATTCTCCTCTCGACCACTCCAAGGCCATCATAGACCACCTCCGAATGCCCTTCTGTTCTGCTAGATCTAGATTAGTAGTTTATGCTCTTCATAGTTTTACAGCTTTTAATTACTGCTTAGTAGCGTAGTCCTTATTCTCCCCAAATGATGCAAGCAAAATCCCCCCCGTAGATTCTTGTATGTGATCCCTTTCTGATAGCTAGATCTATATTTTTAAGCATTCATGTACAAGCTTTCCTCTACAAGTTCATGTTGCAAACACTCTCCAAATGAATGAATGGAAAGTATATTTTATATATATATATATATTATTTTGAAATCACCATGAGCTTATTGATTGCCATCATTTTTGCGTGATTCAAGTTGCCTGTTTTCACTCATTTATCCATTTCGCAACAAGCATGTCATTTCTTTAGAATATAGAAAATCTAATAATAGACGCATTTTTTGTAAACAGTCACCACCTCACTAGAATCGTGCACACAGAAACTCACACTTTCACCTTTGTGATATATTTAACACACACGCATGTAATCAGGGTTCATAATAGAAGTGGTGAAATTTTAATCAGAAGACTGGAAACTAGCGTGCGATTTTTAATAAAGTACAGCGGTAAAAGATTGAATTCAAAAGTAAAACAAACGCCTCCCAGAGACAAACGACTGGGACTCAAAGTCTCATTATCTTTTATTAAATATCTTTGATTGATCATATTACACACTATACTACGACGCATTTCTTATCAAAACACATTCTATGACTTCTCAACATTCACCTGTAGCTTCAGGACTCAACTCCAGCGGCTGGGGAATCAGCTCAGCTTCATTCCTGACCAGGCAATTGGAGCATTGACTGCTTCCCTTGAGCAAATTGAACGGAGATACCTTGCTACTGGTTGTGCGAAGAAGAGGGACGTGTTTAGTCCTACATGAGAGACTCATGAGCGGTTGTTGTCGCATAAATTGAAAAAGTGTTAGAGGCTATTCGCCTCATAACACGGGGTGAGGTCCCTCTCTCCCACGCACACCTATGCCTCATCCGCGACTCTATCCCCTGCGGATTTGGCTGACCCGTTTACCCGCCTATACTGATCTGCACTCCTCGCTCACTACTGTACATCGATGTGCTTGGACCCGGGTGCGTACGATCCGATAACCTGACTATCCTAACAGAGGCCCTGGGAGGGCGGAGCGTGAGAGAAAAAGAGGAGAGCTTGCACGTGGGGTAGGGGGAGGGTTTTGCTTTTAGGAGAGTCTGGCTGACACAGCTAATTCAAGAAGCCCCTCCCCTGTCTGCAGAAGGAAGAGGAAGGAGAAGGCTTAAGAAGCCAAAGTAGGAGAGAGAAGAAGAAGACAAGCTGCATGAGAAGAAGAGGAAGAGAAGTAGAAGAAAAGAAGAAGAAAAATAGAAGTTTAAGTCATCTGATTTCATAATTAGATGACGGTTTGGTTTGATTGCATACATGTACATTGAGTTCCTTAGTTGATATTGTAGGATTATTTGGTGATCTAAATCACCATTTTACACCCATATTTTTTCACCTTGATCTTGTTATTATTGCAAATTCTTTTACTTTAAATTGTGATCTTGAGCTTTAAATTCCCATATTGCTCCCTATGTTCAACCTCGGAACTTTTTCGAGTAATAAAATTTATTTGTTTAAACGCTATTTTGGCTATACTGCAACACGACATTCTTAAAACACCGATCTAGCATTCAAACAGGTATCCGAACCTCCTGGTTGCAGATATCATCAATTATTTGCCCGTTGGTCAAATCCCCCAGGATTGGACCAAACAACAATGGGATAGACTTGTATCTGTGGCCAAATATTAATTTTGGGATGATCCCAAGCTATACTGCATCAGCGCAGACCAGATTATTCGTCAATGCATCCCAAAAATTGAGTTCCATAGCATACTTGAGTTTTGCCACACATCCGCATGTGGTGGACTCTTTTCTGGGAAAAAGACGACAGCAAAAATCTTACAATCTGGATTCTATTGGCTATCATTATTTAAGAATGTCCAGGGATTCTCAAAGTCATTCACCCGATGCCAGACACTTGGGAAAATGGCTAAGAGAGATATGATGCCTCTGAACCCAATACTTTCCGTCAAAATTTTTGACATTTGGGGCATCGACTTCATGGGACCCTTTCCTCCTTCATTTGGACACCAATATATTCTACTCACTGTTGATTATGTGTCCAAATGGATTGAGGCAATTCCCACTCGGACCAATGACCACAAGGTGGTCATCGATTTTGTGAAGAAAAATATCTTCAGTGGGTTCGGGGTTCCTCAGGCAATTATCAGTGATGGTGGCACACATTTCACTCGTGCCCAGTTTCAAAATTTACTGGGGAAATACGAGATGAATCATCGAATTTCCACACCTTACCACCCTTAAATGAACGGACAGGCCGAGGTCTCCAATCGAGAGATCAAAAACATTTTGCAGAAAACCGTTAGGCTTGATAGGAGGTGGACTCAAAAGCTAGATGATGCTCTTTGGGACTACCATACGATGTACAAAATGCCTATCGATATGTCTCCATTCTATCTGGTGTTTGGTAAGACATGTCACTTACCCATAGAACTTGAACACTGGGCATTTTGGGCCATCAGGAAATTTAATTTGACCTAGTGTTGGCCAGGAAAACCAGGAAACTCCAACTATTTGAGTTGGAGGAGCTTTGAAATGATGCTTATGAAAATGCCAGAATTGATAAGGCAAGGACCAAAGCTCTCCATGACCAGATGATTTCATGTAAGAGCTTTGACCTGAACTAGAAGGCCTGGCTTTTCGATTCTTGATTGAGTTGAACCAGAAGGAAAGCTTTTCATTATTTAGCTGATTTTCCCTAATGGGGCCTCAAAATCTCTAACCCAAAGACGGGCAATATCTTCAAGGTCAACGCACAATGTCTCAAACCCTTTGTTGACCATATGCTCCCTGAACTCGTCTTAGACAAGGTTTCTCTTACCTATGATGAGAGCCTCATCATGAGCCATAACTAGCTCATTTTGACCCAATAAAGAAGATAAAAGCTCCTACATAACCTAGAAGAAGGCTTAACTGAAGGAACAAGTGCTCTGAGAAGAAAACATGAAATAAAGGTTAAAACTACAATTTTACCATTGCAGTACATAAATGGGATTTCTCAGAAGCAAAACATAGGTCAAATGGTCCAAATAAGATAAAAAGTGGGTTGAGTCAATCAGAAATGGGTTTATGTGCAATCTAAGAATTAAATGACACTTGGTAACCCTAAAACAGACTCGCTTAAATTAACAAGTTTTTGGTTAGGATAAAAATCAAGTAAACCCCCTAAAAATCATGGAAAAACATCCTCTAGGGTTTAGAACACTTAATTTGGCCTTTGGAACCTAGTCTGGCCTAGGTTAGGGTCCTAGCTCCCCAATTAACCAAATTTGGGTTTTTACGCAAAATGTCCAGTCAAACGAGGTCAAACCTAAAATCCAACTTCACTATTGGATTCCTTGGGTCCAAATTAGGTTTGTACCAAAATTTGGACCTAAGGGAGGTCATCTTGACCTACTTTGCAATTTAGTACACCTAAATCATAAATAGGTCCCTATCTTTTGAATATCCTTGCAAAAAGCCCCCAAGTTCTTCGCCCCCTTTGCAAGCCGGTCCTGCCGCCATTGTTAGGGCAGAACCGAGCTCCGGCAAGATTCAGAGAGGGATTTCTCTCTAATCCCTCAGAGATTCCCCCCCAGAAATGGAAGGGGAATTCTCTGAGGAATTCCCTTCCTTCTAAAGCCAATCAAAATCGCTGGCGTGAACCCAATCTCTCGTGCGAACGCATGAGAGATTTGGGTATCTTCCTTCCTTCCAACTCCGGCGAGCCGACAGACCTAATTGTGCGCTTTCCACGCACTGATAGGAGCGGCCAGCACCTATAAAACACCCCCCAAACCCTGCCGTAGAACCCAAGCTTGATTTTGACGGAAATCCCCTCCAAATTTCCTCTCTCCCATCTCCGGCCAAACGACCCACAAGCTCCGGCGACCTCCTCCCCTCCTCATCACTCTGCTGCCATACCAGCAGCAGAGTCCTCTCCGCTTCTTCCTCCCGCGTCGCGCTGTACCCCACGCGCGCGCTCCTGACCTCATCTTCGTCGTCGCTTCCTCCCTCAGGGTCTTTCTTCCTCGACGACGGCAGTTACGAGCTGTCCTCTCCGCCGCCTCCCTTCCTTCCAGACAACCCCAGATACGTTCTCTATCCTCTCCTCTCTCTTTTCCCCCAACTATTTTACTTGATTACCCCTCGACAGTACCTAACCGCCTCCATCTTCCTCGACTCCGACCGCACTCCGGCGAGCCGCCCACACCACTCCGCCACTCCACACGGCTCGCCAACCACCTCATGAGCTTTGCCTCACCACCAGGAACCCAATCCACCCCATCACTGCCACTCCAGACCTCCACAAGCACCCCCCGACCAACCAACCATCTCCGGCCACAGGTTGACTAATTGAACATTGGCTTCGAGAGATAACCGGGTTTTATTGTTATAGCGTTGTAGTATAGCCAGTTATTGCCAACATTTCAAATATAATTTTTTTACTCGGAAAATAAAAGAGTTCCCGAGGTCGAACTCAGGGAGCAAGTTGTATTCTAGAGATATACATGTTTCTTTTACAAAAATAAAGAAAGAGAGAGGGAAAGAATTTGTTGTCTTCTTTTCTCTTTGTTTTCTCCTCGTCTCAGATCTTCTTCTTCTTTGTCTGCAGAGGTGATGTCTTTCTTCTGCAATGGTGATGCTCTTCTTCTTCTTCCAGCTGTTCCTGCTCCTCCTTTTTCTTCTGTCTTTCTTCAGATCTTCTTCTTTCTTCTTTGTTTTTCTTCTTTCAGTTCTTCCCTTGTTCTTTTGTGTTCTCCTCTGCCTCGCCTTCTTCTGTTGTTCTTCAGATCTTCCTCCGTCTGTCTTCTTTTCCCTTCAGGACGTCGTCTGATTTCCAAATCAGACGACTTAAACTGCCTGTTGCTACAGTCAGCTTCCTTCTTCTTCCGCGGTTCTTCTTCTTCACCTGTGCCTGCACACTTCAGAGCTTACGTCAGAGAACAAAACCTAATCTACCCTCTCCCCCCCGCGTCTCTCTCTCTCTGAAACCACTCTTGGGAAAGCTCTCCCAGAGCTGCCGGGTAATCGGGTTCAGGTCACGCCCGGGTCCAGGCCCACCGGCGTGCGTGGTGGGCGAGGAGTGCAGGTCAGTCTAAGTCGGGTCGGGTCAGGTCCGCGCGGCGTGAGCGCGGACGAGACCGGGTAACCGGGCGGGTGAAAGGGGACCTCACCCCGTGTGCTGAGGCAGTAAGGCTAGTGCACAAAATCAATTTAAACAGTGGAAAGGGTGTGAGGCTTACCGATGTGGGACTAAACGCAGACCTTTCCTCGCGTGCGCCTGCAGGGAGACCGCGGCCTGGCTTCTGCAGCTGCGGCTTCGATTTGCGTAGGTTGCTGGCTGGCTGCCTTCGCAAGACTCCCCGTACTCCGCAGCAGCTGGAGACCTGGAGTCCTCAAGCCTGGAGCGCGGGAGAAGCTTCTTCAATGTGCGTTAATGGCGGTCGAACCTCAAAACCTGTCGGACACGAATATGGCCTCTCGGCCTGATCAAACCACTGGGGAACCTTCGCCGTGGCACGGCGAAGGTGAGGAGCTGCGCGGCAGGCCGCAAGGTGGTGTCTGGCGGCAGCCCTAGGTTGGACTGCAACCGGAGGAATGGGTTTGTTCGGGGGAGCGTTACGGAGGTGTGGAGTGGCAGTGGAGGGGTGGGGGGTGCTCAGTGTGATGAGGCGGAGGTTCGGTGAGGGTCGGCGAGGTGTGTGAGGCTGTGGAGCGATGGGAACATCTCGCCAGAGGGTGGCCGGAGTCGAAGGGGGTGACGATGGTCAGGGTCGGTCGAGGGCTTAATTGAACAAATTGGAACCGGGGAAAGAAAGAGGAGAAGAAGGGAAATAGTTCTAACTTACTTGCAGGGACGAAGGGGGAGCAGTAGGGCGACAGTCGTATCGACTGTCGCCGGAGAAGAAGATGCTCAGGGAAGGAGGCAGCGGCGAGCAGAGAGCCGGAGAGGCGCCAGCTGGGTGCGGCGTGGCGCGGGAAGAGCAGGGGAGGAAGTCTCTGCTGCTGGTATTGCGGCAGAGCGAAGAGGAGGAGGGGGAGGAACCGCCGGAGCTGGTGAGCGTCTGCCGGAGAGAGAAGAGAGGAAAGTTGGGGATTTTCTCCGTCAGATCCGAGCTGCCCCGGCCTGTGGAGCAACGGGGGGTATTTATAGGGATCAAAACAGGGAGGGAGGCGGAGGGAGACGACGTGTCTCCCTCGCCGGAGGATGGCCGGAGACGAAAGCCCATACCGTCCGTGCGTTCGCACGGCCGGTATGGTGGGGTACAGCGACCAGGGGGGTGTCCCTGCGACGGCTGACAACGCAGGGCACCCCTGGTTTACTTGCCAGGCTTTCCCCCTCACCCTGCGCGGCGCCATGCTCCGCGCAAGGTCGCCGGAGCATGGTGCTGGCCGGTTTTGCAGGGGGGACCTGAATGCAAAGAACGAAAGAGAGTTAGGGGCCAAAATGCGACGGTTCAAAAGTTGAGGGCCAAAAAGTAAATATATGAGGACCAAAGTGTAAAGTCGGTCAAGGAGGTTTCTTCTTAGGCTCAAGTTTTTATACATGATTAATTAGGACCTAAGGAATCTGATGGTGAATTTTATTTCTATATTAAACCTTGTTTGACCGGTCAATTTATGCGAAAACCCAGATTAAGTTATTAATTGGGCATGGTTCTCAATGTAGGTCAACATGGGTTCTGAAGGCCAAATTGAAGGTTCTAAACCCTAGAGATTATTTTTCTATGAATTTTAGAGGGTTTATTCTATTTTTACTTTGCCTCGAACCTCGTGAATTGAAATGGGTTGTTTTAGGGTTACAGATTATCATTTAGTTCCTTGGAATTGCTGTAGCCCTTGCTAGATCATCTCATCCCACTTTTATTCTTATTAAGTTGCTTTGACCTATGTTTGGACCCTGAATTACCCTGTATGCAGATTATATTGGTAAAATTGCATTTTTACCCCTTATGACTTGTTTTCTCCTTAAACTCAGAATTCTCTGAGTTAAGCCTTTCCTTGAGTTATGTAGGAGCTTTTATCCTTTGTATTGGGTCAAAATGAGCTAGTTATGGCTCATGATGAGGTTCTCATCATACCCCCATGCCTACCTTTTGCTAGTCCCTTAGCAAAAACTTAAGGTTTCAACCCTTATTCTAGACCATGAAGTTCTTAATAGCTTTAGATAAGTGCTTTTTTATTTGAGCTTAGATTAGGTTAGAATGCTGACCATAGGCCTAAAAGGTACTCTATTACCTTTCAAGATCCAAATCTGTCTAGCCTTAGCCTCAGTCTCTAGCAAAGGTTTTTAAGGTCCACAAGAACTAACCTAAGGTTTATTGGACTTTGTGGTTAAAGCACCCGTGCTTGAAATGATTTTAGCCCTGGCTCAGTTCGCAGTGCGTTTGTAAGAGAGAGATAGAAAGTTTTTCTGTTTGGAGAGTTTTCTCTCTCTTTTTCTTTTTAGTTCTAGCCTAGGATTGGCTTTTCAACACGGTCTGTATCAGATTCCTTGCTCCCATCATCAATCCTCAAGGGTTCCTGGCGATCGATGCTTCGAGATAGCACCGCCCATGGCAACCCCCGGAACCCTGGCTATTGAGATTTCGAGATAATCCCATCCATGGTGTTCCGTGGCCGAATCCAGACCCTGGCAATTGACACTTCGAGATAATGCCATCCATGGAATCTGAACCAGCAGAGTGCTTACATGCCCCCAGTAGGATATGTAAATATCCTAAGAAACAAGCACCGAGGAGATGATATTTTGTTACGCATCTTCGAGGGGATTTCCTGCCTCTCCGCGCTGAGAACTCGTCCAAATCAACTTGTGTTGATCGGCCGCTCCTATTCTAGGTGTTCTTTTCAGAATTTTGCGACGCTTCTGCGTGATTCTGATTTTTACGCTTACTGAACCAGGCTGTGTGTGAGGTTAGGGTGCTTAGGTTACTGAGTCCCGTAAACCAAAAATTAGTTAACGAGGCCAAATACTCCCTAAGCCTTAGACCTAATACTTCAGCTTTTCATTTTCCTCAACCTCTTGAGGAGTGTCTAGATCTTAATGGGTACTAAGAGTCTATTCAAGAATGCCTAAGGTTTGCGTTCTTACTAATCTCATTATGCACTTTTCAGTTATTTTCTTGAATGAGGTCTAGAACTTAGGTTAATTCCTTAGTTCCTTACTAATGACTATCACCTTTTCTCTTAATTTTTGTGCTCCTTTTTCATTTTGTTTCTTTTCTCCTTCACAAAATTTCCTTCTCCTATTTTCCTCTTATTCTTTTTCGAAATTTTTTTTTTTTTTTAATTTTTATGGTGTTTTTGTCATATGTGAATTTTTTTTGTTTGAAACCTTTTCTTACAAGTTTTGCACTTCCATACCCCCCCATGCCTAAGATTTGCAATGTCCTCATTGTAACCTAGGGGGTTTTTATTTAACTTAGTTCATTCCTTAAGACAGAAGTTTGGATGAGTGGATGGGTTGGGTTGAATTTTTGCGGACGATTTCTAATCCCAGATGCAAGCATCTGAGGTGGGGTCGGCTGTCTACAAGGGTGAACTTTGAGTGCAAAAAGGTGTCGGAACAAGTTTCAGGTTTTCAAAGAGAATGACGGGCTGCCTCCCGTTAAGCGCTGAGTTTTACGCCATCGGCTGGGCGCAATAAGCTCAAGGGGAAAGGAGGATATAAGATGCCTCAGCCAAATCAGTAGAAGTTACATCAATGAACGGCTTGAGTCTCTGACCGTTCACGATGAAAGGTTCAGAATCGTGGCTGAGTGGACTGATTTCGATTGCTCCATTTCCAAAAACCTGTCGGACCAAAAATGGTCCGACCCACTTGGATCTCAGTTTTCCTGGGAAGAGTTTTAGTCGGGCATCAAAGAGTAGGACCTTTTGACCAGGATGAAAGATCTTTCTCGAGATGTGTTTGTCGTGGAAGGCTTTAACCCGCTCCTTGTAGATTTGCGAGTTATCGTACGCGTCTAGGCGTAATTCATCGATCTCGCTGATTTGGAGTTTTCTGTGGGTCCCAGCCTTGGAAAGATCTAGATTACAGTTCCGTACTGCCCAATAGGCTTTATGCTCCAGTTCTACGGGAAGGTGGCATGCCTTTCCGTACACCAGTCTAAAGGGAGACATGCCCAATTGGGTCTTGTGGGCGGTCCTATAGGCCCACAATGCTTCCGGAAGTCGGGACGACCAGTCCTTCCTGTCAGGTCGAACAGTGACTTGCAGGATTTTCTTGATCTCCCGATTAGACAGCTCAGCTAGACCATTAGTTTGGGGGTGGTAAGGAGTAGAGATTCGGTGAGACACCCCGTATTTGGTCATCAGTGACCTAAACTGAGCATTTGTGAAATGGGTCCCTCCATCAGAGATTATTGCACGAGGAATCCCGAACCTTGAGAAAATGTGTTGATGAATGAATTTGAGAACGATTTTGTGATCACAGGTTCGGGTCGGTATGGCTTCGATCCATTTGGACACGTAGTCCACAGCCAACAGAATGTATTCGAAACCATCCGAAACAGGAAAGGGGCCCATAAAATCAATCCCCCAAACATCAAAGATTTCGCATACTAGAATCGGTTGCATAGGCATCATGTCGCGATGGCTCATGTTGCCCAAAGTCTGGCAACGACTGCATGCCTTGCAGTGATTGTATGCGTCTTTGAACAGTGTGGGCCAGTAAAAGCCGCACTGGAGGACTTTTGATGCGGTTTTATGCCCGGCGAAATGGCCACCGCATGCCTGGTCATGGCAGAAAGAGAGGATATTGTTGAATTCCCCCTCCGGGACACATCTCCGGATGATCTGATCGGCACCTATGCGGAAGAGGTATGGGTCTTCCCAAATGTAATACTTGGCATTGGAGCGTAATTTGTCTTTCTTGGCCTTCGGCCAATCGGAGGGGATCTGATGAGATGCCAAGTAATTTACTACATTAGCAAACCATGGAAGGCTAGTACCAATAGTCAGCAGGTGCTCTTCGGGAAAATGCTCAGTGATGGGTCCGGAAGGGTCAATTATTTCAGAAGGAAGACGGGACAAGTGATCAGCTACCACATTTTGCTTTCCCGCTTTGTCGCGAATCTCAAGGTCAAATTCTTGCAACAGCAAGATCCATCGGATTAATCGAGGTTTCGCATCCTTCTTTGCAAGAAGATGCCTCACAGCTGTGTGATCCGAGTATATGATGACACGGGAACCCAGAAGGTACGATCTGAACTTTTCTAGGGCAAATACTACAGCTAGCAGCTCTTTCTCAGTAACCGTATAGTTACGCTGAGCCTCATCGAGTGTTTTGCTGGCGTAGTAAATGGCTACAGGTTTCCTGTCAATTTTCTGCCCCAAAATCGCTCCTACAGCGAAGTCGGATGCATCGCACATGATCTCAAAGGGTTGAGACCAATCAGGGGACTGTAGGATCGAGGCTTGGGTGACTCGGTCACGCAGGATTTCAAATGCTTGAGTGCATTCCTTGGAAATTTCAAAAGGAACATCCTTGGAGAGAAGAGTGGTCAGGGGGCGCGCGATTTTTGAAAAATCCGGGATAAATCGTCGATAAAAATCGACATGCCCTAAAAAGGAACGGATGTCCCTGATCGAGCTAGGCATAGGAAGGTGAGAAATCAGATTAACCTTAGCTCGATCCACTTGGATACCTTTCTCCGAAATCGAGTGTCCCAGGACAATTCCCTCAGGCACCATGAAATGGCTCTTTTCCCAGGAAAGAACCAAATTCACATCGATGCACCGCCTGAGTATCTGGACCAAGTGTTGGAGGCAATCGTCGAATGATGCTCCGAAAACTGAAAAGTCATCCATGAAGACTTCCAGATAATCACCTACCATATCTGAGAATACGGCAAGCATGCATCGCTGAAAAGTAGCGGGTGCATTGCAAAGACCGAAAGGCATCCTTCGGAAAGCGTATGTTCCGAAGGGGCAGGTGAACGTGGTCTTTTCTTGGTCCTCAGGATGGATTGCCACCTGGTTATAATCGGAGTACCCGTCAAGAAAGCAGAAGAACCTATTTCCCGCAAGTTTTTCGAGAATTTGATCAATGAAGGGTAGTGGGAAATGATCCTTCTTTGTGGAGGAATTTAGTCGGCGGTAATCTATACAGACTCTCCACGAGTTGGCTAATCGGGTAGGAATGATTTCTCCGGTCTCAGTCGTTATAGTGGTGAGTCCTGCCTTCTTGGGCACGACCTGAATTGGGCTCACCCAACGACTATCGGAGATCGGGTAGATGATCCCGGCATCTAACCACTTGATGATCTCCTTTTTCACGACCTCCTACAGATTGGGGTTTAAGCGTCTCTGCATTTCACGAGAAGGTCGTGTGCCCTCTTCTGAATAGATATGATGAGTACAATAAGAGGGACTTATTCCAGTCAAATCATCGAGAGTCCATCCGATGGCTCTGCGATGTTGCTGGAGGACAACAATCAGACGGGATTCCTGTTCAGGACTGAGGTTGGAATTGATAATCACAGGAAGGGTCTGATTAGAACCCAAAAAGACGTATTTCAAGTGAGCAGGAAGGGGTTTCAGTTCGAGGATGGGGTTTTCAGCAGCAGCGGGTGGTTCAGTATAGATGTGAGGTTCAAGGGTGGGAGTTACTGGGTTGTTCACATCTGGATTCGACTCCTCTGTTTGCGGGTCAAGATCCTTCTGTGGTTGATGAGGCATACTCGAGTCATTCTGGAGGTGTGATTCATCAACCAAAGTCTTGATGTCACAAATTTGTTCGATGACGCCGCAATTAATTCCTTGTTGGGCCTTAAATATATCAATTTTTAGTGTTTGATCTCCAAACTTAAGCTCTATTTGGCCCTCCTCACAGCTGATGTTGGCTCTAGCAGTAGCCAAGAAAGGTCTCCCTAGAATGATTGGTGTATCCCTAGGGTTCTCAGGTGCATCCATATCTAATACTATAAAGTCCACTGGAAAATAGAAATCCCGCACTCTTACAATAACATCCTCGAGAATCCCTTTTGGTGACTTTATAGATCGATCTGCTAATTGTAATGTCACCTCGGTTGGTTTTAGCTCAGATTCTTCTAGATGGTCAAGTAAGGATGTGGGTATCAGGTTTATGGATGCACCCAAGTCTAACAATGCTCTATCAAATTGGGTACCACCTATCTTACAGGAAATTAGGGGAGTCCCAGGATCTTTTGCCTTGGGTGGGAGTCTACTAAGGATTACAGAGCTGGCTTGCTCTGACATAACAATTGGGCTCCCTCCCTTGGTTCGCGGCTTACGCTGGGGTGTACATATATTCTTTAGAAATCGTGCGTAAGCTGGTACGTGGCGGATTGCATCCATCAAGGGGATGTTTATGTGGACCTGCTCAAAGAGCTTGACCAGGTCCTCCTCAGGGGCCACGGGTTTGGTGGTCTTCTTTCCCTTGGTCAAGGCCTCGGGAAACGGGATCTTGGTTGGTTCTTCTAGGATAGGTCCAGGTTGTGGATCCGGAACAGTGGTATCTTGGATAACTATCCTAGGGTCATGGTTATCAGGCTTGGAGTGGTTTGGATAATGCGGGTTTTCAGTTGTTTTACCACTACGTGTTGTTACAGAATTTAATCCGGCCTGATTCTGGTTTGGGTTTGGTAAGAGGGGTGGCTGCTGCTGAAATCCCGCATAAGAAGTTGAGGCTTCCATCTCGTCTGGAGATGGAGCAGTAGGGGCCTGATAAATCCATTGAGCGTGGCCTAAATTTGGATTCATAACGCGCTTCTGGGTTGGCACGTTATTTGGGTTAGGAAGAGGTTGGGAAGGGAGTGTGCCTGGCTGGCGAGAATTTGCCAACTGGGCCAGTTGAGTTTTAACTTCAGTAAGCTCGTCCTTTTGCTGTTTTTGAATAGCCGCATTCGTTTTTTGAATGTCAGCCAGAGTCTGAAGGATTAGGGACATTTGATCCTGATTTGGCCCTGATGGATAAGTAGGGTTGGGCCGAGGCTGAGGCGGCTGGTAATGACGAGGGGGCTGTGGGCGGGACTGAAAAGGTGGTCTTTGAGTTTGGGAATTTCCTGCCCACTGAAAATTGGGATGGTTTCGCCATCCAGGGTTGTAAGTGTTGGAGAATGGGTCGTTCTGGATGGCGTTGAGGTCCTCGCAGGTCTGAGGAACCTCCTGAGAGTCAGGGAAAAGGGGAATGGAGTTCCCCCGGCTGGTGTAGAAAGGATCGGATGGGGATGGATATGGATCCATCCCAGGGGAAGGTCGGTGGAGGATGTTTTGCACAGTTTCCTGTGTGGAGGGAGGTTGTGCAAAGGAGTTACGCGCGGAGGTGGCTTGCTGCAAGTGCTGAGTCAGCTCATCCACCTTCTTTTCAATGATTGAGACCTTGTCCAATCGACTAGCCATTAATTCCAAGTCGACTGATGCGGACAGGCCCTGCGTCTCATGTGCTCCCTTAAGATTCGTCGCTGCGCGGGTATTCGTCCTGTCGAATAATCCCATGGAGTCATTGTTGATGGAGTTCTCGCAAATATTTTCGAGAATTTCCCATACGGTGTCTTCATGTTGACCCATGATGTTTCCTCCGCAAGTTGCATTGACGAAAAGGCGGATGTCCTCACGGAGTCCCTGGTAAAAAGATTGGACTTGTTCCCATTTAGGAACTCCGTGATGGGGGCACTTTCTCATGAGATCCTGAAAGCGATCCCATGCCTCATGGAGAGGTTCTCCTGATTGTTGAGTGAAGTGTGTAATCTGATGGCGCAAGGCGTTGGTTCGACTAACGGGAAAAAACTTTTTCAAAAATTCGGATTGAAGTTCTTCCCAAGTGTTGATCGGCCGGGTCTGAGTTTGATACCAATGGGCGGCCTTGTCCATAAGAGAAAAGGAGAACATCTTCATGAGAAGAATATCCCAATTTTGCGCATCTGATCCAAAAGTGTGGGCCAGATGCTTTAGCTGTTTGATGTGCTGGAAGGGATCTTCAGAATTAAGCCCATGGAATTTAGGTATAGCATGAATCATGTTGGGCTTTAATTCGGAATCAGGTCCTCCAGTCGGGATTCTGACTCGAGGCTCAATGGCCACCGCAGCAGGATTGTAGTGGTCCCGCATCATAGGACGCTGTGGTGGGTGCACGAAGTTTTGGAAGAGGTCATTGAGTCGCTGGAGCTAGTGTTCCAGATTATTTTCTTCCTCAACTGGCTGAGCCATGATGGGGGAAGAAGAACTTGGTTCTGAATCAGAAGAGAGAATAATGTGAGGGTGTTGCTGCACAAACACGGGCGTCGAGGCTTGGCCTTGACGAGAGTGAATTTCTAAAGGAGGTCTTAAGGGTGGTCTTAGGGACCTCCTTCAGTACATGCACTGTTGGAAGAGGTAAGTTTAGAAGGTGCTGGACCCAATCAAGACACCCAAAAATGTGTTGGGTGACTATAGAGGTGCGGGGCAGATGGACCCCTTGATCAGAAAGATCGTCCACCTGAGAATTACCTGGGCAGCCAGAGAGGGAGAGTCCCGCGAAGACCCCTACACGGTAGAGCGTCCCCACGGGTTACAGGGTTTCCCCCACCCGACCTCTTTTGTCACTGCGGTTCCAGGTAGACCAGAATGGGGATCTTGACCTCTTAAGTCTACTAATTTTAAGATCAGGGTGCTTAAGGTTTCACTTGAACTTTAGTCTTTTTAAGTGCAAAGAGTGACCTAATTTAAGGTTGGTTGACCCAAGGGGTCAACTTTACCTCTTGTTTTCTTTGAGAGCTTTCAGGTCTTGTCTTTTAGGGTTCAAGTGTTTAGAGAGAGCCAATTGTTTAGGATTTTTCTTGTTAATTATTTTCAATCAATGGCTTGGGCACACCTCTTTTGGATTTCCTCAATTCTTGATTAAGGGGTGTGTCTCTACTGAAATCCTAATGTTTGACCTTATGTTGGCTCTACTTGGTCCATTTAACTCTTTGTTGGGCAATTAGGGCTCAAGCAAGAATGTGTTAGCCCTTAAATACCCTTAATAGTGTGCAGGAGTGATGAGTTGAAAACATGCAACTCTTTATGGTTACTAAGTATGGAAGACAGGTTAGCCCTATATTGCTTGTTCTTTTCTTTTCTTCCTCTTTAGAGTTTAGGGGTTAATAGCGAGAGGAAAAATTTACCTGTCTTCGGAGTGGTTGTCGTGTGGTTGCTTGTCTTCTTGAGTTCCTGTAGCTGCACAAAAGAGAGGAGATTATCAGAAATTAAAAAAAAAAAGAAACAGGAATGTTTACCTCTAGAATAGCCGTTGCTCCCCGGCAGCGGCGCCAAATAATGGAACGTTGGCTTCGAGAGATAACCGGGTTTTATTGTTATAGCGTTGTAGTATAGCCAGTTATTGCCAACATTTCAAATATAATTTTTTTACTCGGAAAATAAAAGAGTTCCCGAGGTCGAACTCAGGGAGCAAGTTGTATTCTAGAGATATACATGTTTCTTTTACAAAAATAAAGAAAGAGAGAGGGAAAGAATTTGTTGTCTTCTTTTCTCTTTGTTTTCTCCTCGTCTCAGATCTTCTTCTTCTTTGTCTGCAGAGGTGATGTCTTTCTTCTGCAATGGTGATGCTCTTCTTCTTCTTCCAGCTGTTCCTGCTCCTCCTTTTTCTTCTGTCTTTCTTCAGATCTTCTTCTTTCTTCTTTGTTTTTCTTCTTTCAGTTCTTCCCTTGTTCTTTTGTGTTCTCCTCTGCCTCGCCTTCTTCTGTTGTTCTTCAGATCTTCCTCCGTCTATCTTCTTTTCCCTTCAGGACGTCGTCTGATTTCCAAATCAGACGACTTAAACTGCCTGTTGCTACAGTCAGCTTCCTTCTTCTTCCGCGGTTCTTCTTCTTCACCTGTGCCTGCACACTTCAGAGCTTACGTCAGAGAACAAAACCTACTCTACCCTCTCCCCCCCGCGTCTCTCTCCCCCTGAAACCACTCTTGGGAAAGCTCTCCCAGAGCTGCCGGGTAATCGGGTTCGGGTCACGCCCGGGTCCAGGCCCACCAGCGTGCGTGGTGGGCGAGGAGTGCAGGTCAGTCTAAGTCGGGTCGGGTCAGGTCCGCGGGGCGTGAGCGCGGACGAGACCGGGTAACCGGGCGGGTGAAAGGGGACCTCACCCCGTGTGCTGAGGCAGTAAGGCTAGTGCACAAAATCAATTTAAACAGTGGAAAGGGTGTGAGGCTTACCGATGTGGGACTAAACGCAGACCTTTCCTCGCGTGCGCCTGCAGGGAGACCGCGGCCTGGCTTCTGCAGCTGCGGCTTCGATTTGCGTAGGTTGCTGGCTGGCTGCCTTCGCAAGACTCCCCGTACTCCGCAGCAGCTGGAGACCTGGAGTCCTCAAGCCTGGAGCGCGGGAGAAGCTTCTTCAATGTGCGTTAATGGCGGTCGAACCTCAAAACCTGTCGGACACGAATATGGCCTCTCGGCCTGATCAAACCACTGGGGAACCTTCGCCGTGGCACGGCAAAGGTGAGGAGCTGCGCGGCAGGCCGCAAGGTGGTGTCTGGCGGCAGCCCTAGGTTGGACTGCAACCGGAGGAATGGGTTTGTTCGGGGGAGCGTTACGGAGGTGTGGAGTGGCAGTGGAGGGGTGGGGGGTGCTCAGTGTGATGAGGCGGAGGTTCGGTGAGGGTCGGTGAGGTGTGTGAGGCTGTGGAGCGATGGGAACATCTCGCCGGAGGGTGGCCGGAGTCGAAGGGGGTGACGATGGTCAGGGTCGGTCGAGGGCTTAATTGAACAAATTGGAACCGGGGAAAGAAAGAGGAGAAGAAGGGAAATAGTTCTAACTTACTTGCAGGGACGAAGGGGGAGCAGTAGGGCGACAGTCGTATCGACTGTCGCCGGAGAAGAAGATGCTCAGGGAAGGAGGCGACGGCGAGCAGAGAGCCGGAGAGGCGCCAGCTGGGTGCGGCGTGGCACGGGAAGAGCAGGGGAGGAAGTCTCTGCTGCTGGTATTGCGGCAGAGCGAAGAGGAGGAGGGGGAGGAACCGCCGGAGCTGGTGAGCGTCTGCCGGAGAGAGAAGAGAGGAAAGTTGGGGATTTTCTCCGTCAGATCCGAGCTGACCCGGCCTGTGGAGCAACGGGGGGTATTTATAGGGATCAAAACAGGGAGGGAGGCGGAGGGAGACGACGTGTCTCCCTCGCCGGAGGATGGCCGGAGACGAAAGCCCATACCGTCCGTGCGTTCGCACGGCCGGTATGGTGGGCTACAGCGACCAGGGGGGTGTCCCTGCGACGGCTGACAACGCAGGGCACCCCTGGTTTACTTGCCAGGCTTTGCCCCTCACCCTGCGCGGCGCCATGCTCCGCGCAAGGTCGCCGGAGCATGGTGTTGGCCGGTTTTGCAGGGGGGACCTGAATGCAAAGAACGAAGGAGAGTTAGGGGCCAAAATGCGACAGTTCAGAAGTTGAGGGCCAAAAAGTAAATATATGAGGACCAAAGTGTAAAGTCGGTCAAGGAGGTTTCTTCCTAGGCTCAAGTTTTTATACATGATTAATTAGGACCTAAGGAATCTGATGGTGAATTTTATTTCTATATTAAACCTTGTTTGACCGGTCAATTTATGCGAAAACCCAGATTAAGTTATTAATTGGGCATGGTTCTCAATGTAGGTCAACATGGGTTCTGAAGGCCAAATTGAAGGTTCTAAACCCTAGAGATTATTTTTCTATGAATTTTAGAGGGTTTATTATATTTTTACTTTGCCTCGAACCTCGTGAATTGAAGTGGGTTGTTTTAGGGTTACAGATTATCATTTAGTTCCTTGGAATTGCTGTAGCCCTTGCTAGATCATCTCATCCCACTTTTATTCTTATTAAGTTGCTTTGACCTATGTTTGGACCCTGAATTACCCTGTATGCAGATTATATTGGTAAAATTGCATTTTTACCCCTTATGACTTGTTTTCTCCTTAAACTCAGAATTCTCTGAGTTAAGCCTTTCCTTGAGTTATGTAGGAGCTTTTATCCTTTGTATTGGGTCAAAATGAGCTAGTTATGGCTCATGATGAGGTTCTCATCATTGACCTAGGTACGCATGCCTAGGCCGACCTGCAACCTGCAGCACCACCCACCGCCTTCGCCGTGCTATGGCGAAGGTTTCCAGCTATTCTGATTGGGCCAATAGGCCGTTCTATTGGATGTCAGGTGTTCGCTCCGGCCGCCATTAACAGACGAAGCAGCAGGGAGCTTGGAGCAGCAGCAGGCATCAGGCTTCCCAGGCGGCAGGTGCAGCAGACTCTCGCAAGGGTCGCGAAGCAACCGAGGCCAGCGAGTAGCGCACAGGAGCCATCAGCTTGGGCAATCGAGTGACGAAGGCAAGACCAGATAATCCCACATCGTGGGATTGCAACACTCAGGTACCATATAAGTTGTTTTTGTGTTTTCGTCTTAGTACCTCCGTAAGCACAGGGGTGAGGTCCCTCACTGCCCTCACACACGCCTTGTCCGCGGCTTGACCTCGCGGATCTGGCGGATCCGACCCGACCTAAACCTGCGCACTCCTCGCGCATCACCACTTGCAGGTGCTCCTGGTCCCGGGTGCGAACCCGACACGACAACCCGTGTGGCTCTGGGAGAGCGTCCGTGAGTGAATTGCTTGAGAGAGAGAGATGCTTGGGTAGAGGGACGGGGGTAGGTTTTTGCTACTGTGTGGTGTGTGCAGGAAGGAAGAACTGACCAAGGCAGCGAACACTTAGCGGCTGTAGAACAGGAAGAGAAGAAAGAAGAGGCTGTGTAGCAGTGAAAGGAGAGTCTTTGCAGAGAAGAACGAAGAAGAAGACAAGGGAAGACTGCAAAGAGATCAGAAGAAGAAGAAGAAAGAAGAAGGGCAAGGTAGGAGAAGAAGGAAAGATACAGAAGCAAAGAAAGGAGAAGAGCCACGAAGAAGAAGAGAAAGAGAGATCACATCTAAGACGTCTGATACACAAATCAGACGTCCAATTCTACTTTTTTTTCCAAATCCTTTTTAAAATTCTCTTTGAATGAATTATATTTGCATTTAACAGTTGTATTCTTTGGTTTTACAAAGTACTGAGATTGCTCTCCGTGTTCGACCTCGGATACTCTAGTTGTTCGAGTAATAAAATTCTTTATACTTGTTTAAACATTTTGTCGGTTATACTACAACGTAATACGCTTTAAATCCGCACAAAATCGTTGAGAACACTTGCCTTAACCACCATGGGCCAATCATCACCGAGCTGAAGGCACTAAACTCAACACGTGTAAAGACTATTCCAAGCTAACAAGAATCCCATGGAAACCAGGTGCTATTCTTCCACTTCTACTCTCTTGCATGCTTGCATTTTTAACAATGAGGTCATTGCAATAGCTAAGCATGGGCGGTGGATATATCTTATAATCTTTTTGTCAACTGTAACAGTAATTTCCTACCATTTTACTTAAAAAAAAAAATAGAATTAGGAGACGAGAACTTAGGTATTGGGAGTTACAAACTTTAGGAATTGATACTTTGACACTTGAATACTTAGACTCATCAGGTCTTCGGGCTTAATTAGTCTGGGTGTCCACTCGAATGTGGACTTAGTCTCAAGTCCTTGCCAAGTTAAATTCATTTTAAACTGGTCAATAAATTGGGGTGATAAGTATACGACTTATCAACCCACCCTCTAATTTAAGGGGATTTTAAGCCTAAGCATCTACACACCTTTTGTCACTGACTCACTTTTCGGTGGTTTCTTCGAAAATTGGGTAGCTAATGAACTATCAAGGGTGGTATGGCTGGCAAGTTGTCGGTGGTAAAAGCTTGATAGCGAAAATACGTGGTTTGTTAATTAGGTAATTTAGTGTCGTTGCAACGCGTAAATCTGCTTTCCCTTTTAAATTTATGTTCCTAGATAGGGGAGTATCTAGGGTCGTCCAAGGAGGCCAAATGTTTGCAAAATTGATTCTCTTGCTTGGAATATAAATCTCAACTTTCTTTTTGGTCTTTTTCAATATATCATTTTTATGTTTTTGAAATTAAGGCAACATGCGAAATTGTGGCGAGAAAGTGACTTACACTTCAATTCAATAGACTACTTCTAAAGTGGCAAGTGGAGCCTCTCCCTAAGCTCACTCTAGGCAAGTGGAGACCTAGAATAATTAGGGAGAGGGAGTGAAGAATGCTAAAAACAAAGCAATTAGAAATGCAACTAAAGAAATTGCAAAGAAGGCAACTAGATTAATGAAAAAGTGTTTTACAAAAAGCCTAGTAGATGAATGCTTCTACTACTAGAAAAATTGCAATAAATAAAAGCAAACACAAATCCTCTAGATAGATGGTGAAGAAGAGGGCTTCTTGCTCCAAGCTTGGTAGCTCCCAAGCTTAAAAAGAGTCCTCCAACTCCTTCCTTGCTATGCTCCGCCAAGGTGATGTCCTCCAAGGCAAGCCCTAAGGGGACGTGCCCTAAGCTTCTCTCCAAGGGTGGATGTCCACCCTAGGTCCTTCTCCTTTGTCTGGCCGTCCTCCTTGAGGTAGAAAAGTCCTCCTCCTTGTCATGGCCCAAGTTGAAGAGAGTGGAGAGAAGAGGGCACCAAAAGGGCTGGTGATGTGCCCTTTTAATCTTCTTCTCTACTCCTTGGCCGTAGGTGTGGTGGGTATAGGTAGAAAAATGCACTAATGGAGGATGGGAATTATGTGGTGGTAGGGTAGGGTATTTATAGGATGGGAAGGAGGGTGGTTATGGTTTTTTTTGGAGGGAAATGAAGGGGTGCTTGGATATTTTTGGAGGGAAAAATGGGAGGGAAATGAAGAGGTGCCTTGGTTTTTCCTCCAAAAATACCTTCTAGAAGGCAATTTTGGAGGGAAAAAGTGGAGGGTGGAGATGCGTTTTGATGGTGGATGTAGGGTGGTGATGGAAGGGATAGTTGGCACCAAAATAAAGTAGGAGTAGGTGGTCTTTTTGCTGGAGCTTAGGTAGTAGGGTAGTAGGGTAGTAGGTTTTAGTGCCATGGAGGTGGACTAGCTAAGTTAAGCAGCTTAGCTAGCTTAGCTAGTAGGGAGTAGAGTTGGAGGCATTTGGAGCTAGGGTTTTCAGGGAGAAGAGCTGGAGGTAGCCATCCTGAGCTGCACTAGAGTTGGTGGCTGCTGAAGAGAGCTGCAAGGAGCTACCTTAGCTAGCTTGGCTTGCTAGTTCTTTGCTAGCTACTAAGCCAAGTTAAAGAAAGCTGGCTTCTACTAAAAGGAGCTGAGGTGAGCTGGGTCTAATGCTCCCGGGGAGGATCAAGCTCGGTGAGGCAGCTAAGGTAGCTTAGCTCAACTGAGTTGAGCTAAGCTGAGTCCCCGAGAGTTAGACTTGAGCTTCCTAAGTTGGAATGAAGTCATCTTCAGCTGGCCGAAGTTCAGTGGAGCTGGATGTAGCTAGACCTGAGGTAGGGTGAACTCCAGTCAACTCAGCTAAGCTAGCTAGAGCTCCCTCTAGACTAATGGGAGCTGAGATGAGCTAGACTCAGCTAAGTTGAGCTGGATCTTAGCTGACTTGAGCTAAGGTGAGCTAAGATGAGCTCTCTTGAGCTGTTATTCAGCTGAGGTGAGCTAAATGGAGCTAAGATGAGCTAACCCTAGTTCAAGTGAGTTGGAATCCAGCTATGGTGAGTTGGATCAAGCTGAGTTCTAGTTAGTCTAAGCTTCTTCTTCACCAATTGCCTTCCTGAGTGCTAGGGTTTTGGGGTTCTGACAATCTGTATATCCCTAACACTCACAAAAATGCATTAAGAAGATAATAAAAAGTGCAATGCATGCCAAGCCTAATTGATGCCTAAATGCAACCCAAAAACCCATTTGTGGAGCAAAATCCTAAGAGTTAGGTTTGTTTTAATGCATAAAAATGATGATAAACTAGCATTTATCACACCCCCATGCTTATCTTTTGCTAGTCTCCTAGCAAAACTTTAATTTTTTTGGAAAATGAATTTTTTTGGGAAATCTAAATTTTTCAACTTTTCAGGGGAAAAAGATTAAGGGACCTTGGTTGATCTAAATACAGGAGGAACGGGATTTGTTAAGAGGGATTTATTTTTGGATCCAACCATTAGACAAAACGGGATCAATATATCCTCCAAAAAATTCACAAATTAACCCCTTGTTAATTCAGATGACTTGAAATTTTTTAGTTTTAGGATTTTTCTAGCTCATGAATCTGATTCGCAGCTTGCAAAATCCTTTAAAACCTTGTGTCCGTGCTTGTGCAAAGCCAACATTTATAAGGCGTGTTAATTTATTTATTTATTCTCTTTTTTTTATGCTTATTTTTAGCTTAGTCTTACAACAGATGTGTCGGGATCATCATTCTCGTTACCAATCCTCAAGGGGGCTCTGCCGCCAGTACTTCGGGATAGCACTATCCATGACACCTCCCAGGAGCTCACAACCCCAAAACACAATGCGGTGTAAAGGGGCGCTCCAAGTAAACTCAAGCTCTTGCTCCGACACTATAAGTAGAGCCCCGTCCAAGATACTTGAGCTGCTAAAATGTGCTTTAATGCTCCGTCTAAAGATATGAACTATAGATATGGAGCAGTGCCGAGGTGGTAACATGTTGGCATCGCATCCTCAAAGGAGGCATTTTCCTCCTTCTCGACGGTGAGAACTCAAACCAATGATCTGCTTCAGACTTTTACTAAGTCCAAACAATGGAGTTTTTCAAATTTTTAGTTGTTTTTAAGTGTTGGCTTGTATGTGAAAATTGACACAAGAAGTTCCTCAAGACATGCAAGTTTTTGAATCAGAAACTAAGCCAAATACTTTCCACATTACAAAATAGGATCAAGTCACCTGAACTATCATCAGTTCAGGTGAAATTTTTAGAGAAGGATATCTGATCTAGTCTAAAATAGACCCTGAAATTCTAATGATCAGATCTGCATCCTCATCCCTAGTTTGTTAAAGATTAAATACCATTGTACCAAAAGTGAGTTTTTCAACCTTAGTCCAGATTTCAAAATTTTTCCTTAAAAAGTTTTCAATATTTATATTTTTTTGGGTATGCAAGTAGGAAAATAAAATAACTAAAGAAAAATGCATGTTTTTAGGTTTTGAAAATCCTAAATCGATCGTCAAATTTTAAAAGCACTCCCCCATGCTTAAGATATGCAATGTCCTCATGCATTAGGAGGGAAAAAGGGTCCCTTAATGAAGAGTGGTCGAGTTTAAGATGGTCAAAAGCTGGAAAAAGAAAGGAAAAAGGAAAGCAGGAAAAAAAAAATGATGGGTTACCTCCCATCCAGTGCTATCTTTTACGCCATTCAGTCGGGTGTAGTGTGCACAGAAGATGGAAAATCATGTAAAAGGTTGGACACTTGAATGTCTTTAATAAAAGTGTCTTCCTCAAGATCCGTAAAAAGATGAGTGGTAAAGATAAAGGGATCAAAATAAAATAGATAAATGGAAAAAGGACCTGGGTCTGGCCATGGTTTGAATTGATGATGAAAGCCAAACTTAGGTGGATCAGGTGGTAGGTCCAATAGAAAAGGGAGGGGAAAGGAGTTAGTGAGATGTAGGATGGGTGAAGTTAATGTGGATATTTTTGGTGAAAAACCAGGAAAATGAAAAGGGGGAAAGTCAAACCCTAGTTGATCTGGAAAGTCTTGGACCACATAATTATCCCTAGAATAAGAATCAATAGAATCTAGATCAATAGTGGTCAAAGATGAATGAGATTTGAACAACATAGACTTCTCAAATACTGCTTCCATTTTATTATCAGTGTCCTCAAAAATTTTGTGATCAATGGACCTCTCGGAAGCTTGAAATAAATCTAATGAGAAGATCTGGTTACTGCAACTTATATTCATTTTCCCTGAATGAGAATTGATATTAGCTGTTGCCATAATCAAAAAAGGTCTTCCAAGGATGGCATTAATGAGAGCCTTAGGTACCTCTATGTTAAGAACTAGAAAATTTATTGGAAATCGACAATTCTGGACCTTGATAATACTATCCTCAACAACTCCTTGCGGTTGAATGGTAGATCGGTCTTCCAATTGATATTGAACCTTAGTAGGTTTTAAATCATTAAATCGAAATTCCTCAAATAAGACAGGGAGGATGAGATTACCAGAGGTACCTAAGTCGAGAGGGGCACGAAAAAAAATGGTGTCAGTTATGACAACTGAGGTGAGTGATGTGCCCTGGTCCTTTTTTGTGAAAGGTAGCTTGCTCTGAAAAACTAAGCTGGTTGTCTTTGAAAGGACCAACCTTTCAAGATTCTGATCATGCCCTTTTACAGTAAATTTTTTAGAGGCATGGGGAGAATCTAGGAAGGGAATATTCCTCTCGACTTGCTCAAATAAGTCCAAAGGATTGTGGTCAGAGGGCTCTGATTTTGGATTGTTGGATTGTAGTTTTTGAGAGTGGGAAATAGGGTTTAAATCAAGTGTTTTTGGGGTTTCTTTTTCTTCTTCCATATTTAGGTTAGGGGGGTCAATCTGCATTGGTTGATGATTGCGCAGCAATCATAGGTCTTAATTGACCTAAATTAAGCTAAGACTTAGCATAAGTTAGGGTTATTCATGCATGCATACGCATTATCTACATCTATACTGCTTTCCTTTAGCTATGCATAAAATAATGTTATAATGTGCTGATTAAGTGTATTATCTCGATTGCAGGCAATAAGCAGATCTGGAGCTGGATCTGGAGCAGGATCTGAAGCTGGATCTGAAATAACAGGAGTTGTGGCAGAGCTGGAGCAGAAGGCCTAGTTTAGATGTAGGAATAATAATGTAATGGGGTTAAAGGTTTTCTATTCTATTAAGTAGAAATAAAGCAGTAAAATGTGAAGAGCTTAGGTCCATCCCAGCACTAGGATAGCCTAGAGACTTCCCCAAGCCTTAGCCACCCTTAGATTAGGTCACAACACCCTAGGAAGCCCTAAAACCCTAGTTCCAACCCTTCTCTGGATGTCCAGATAAGCTTTAAGACGTCCAGGACCCTTAGCCAACTCCCGCACACATCAAACCCACTTCTGCAGTGTTATTGGACGTCCAGACACTTTGTCAGACGTCCAATTTCTGCAGAATACCCAAAATAGAACCTGAAATCCTTCCCGACTCTGATTGGACGTCCAGACAACAAGTCTGGACTTCTGATTTTTGAGTATAAGACGTCTGATACTGCTCACCAATTCCTGTTTTGAGATTTAAGCCTTGATCTTGGCTCTCTAGGTCCCTAAACCCAATTCCAACCCCATAGGAACCTAAATTAAGGTGCCATAACCCTAGTACATCACCTCTAGACCTCCCTAAGGACCTAATTAGGTCCTCAGTAAACCTAGTTGACTTGGATCTTAGTCAATTCCATCAGCCTATTCAATTGGACTCATTGAGTCCAATTGAGCCCTGATCTCAGCACACACTGTCCAATTGGACTCAGTGAGAGTCCAATTGACCTAGACCTGACTTAATTGAGTTGTTTTACTCTCAATTAAGTTTCCACACACCCAATTAAACTTGTATTAAGTTTAATTGCACTTTACCTTAGTGAATTAGGGTTTATAACCCTAATTTGAGACCTACCTTGACCTAAACCGACTAGAACCCAACCTAATCAACCTAGCCACCTAAGTTTTGACCCACACACACCCACACACACCATCCACACGAAAATATCTAGCCTAGAGTTCTCTAGAACTCTCTACCATGTGTGGTTGCCTTGGTTGCCAAAAATAGCAACCAAGAGCCATTCAATTTTTAGATCCACATTTGGTGGATCTAAAAACCACCATCCACCCTCTCTCTCTCACTCTCCCACGAGCTCCCACCAAAGGCCTCTCTAGAGAATTCCATAATTCTCTAGAGAGCTTCCATTGGGTCTATAAAAAGACCCCATGGGTGGCCATTGGCAGCCATTCACTTCCTTGGCAATTGCACTCCATTGGTGCCATTCACGCCACCTCCACTTAGCCACTCACTCCACCTCCACGAGCTCACTACCACCACCATGGAGGACACCATGCCAGGATGTTGGATCAACCCTACCTCTCTCCAAGGGTTGGCCTAAGCTACATTGGTCGCCCCTCATTCTCCTCTCGACCACTCCAAGGCCATCGAGGACCACCCCTGAATGCCCTCTATTCTTCTAGCTCTAGATCATGCTCTTCATAATTTTTATTGCTTTCATTTACTGCTTAGTAGAGTAGTCTTACTTCTCCCCCAATGATGCATGCGAAATCCTCCCGCTGATTCTTGTATGCAATCATTTTCTGGTAGTTAGATTTAATTTTAGATTTAATTTTAAGCATTCATGTATAAGCTTTCCTCTAGATTTCCTTGTGCAACAACTCTCCCACGATGAGAGAAATTTCATTTTATATATATATATATATATATATATCTCTTATGTGTTTGAAATCACCTTGAGCTAAACAATTATCATATTTGCGTGAATTAAGTGCCTGTTCTTTAACCGCCTATATATTACGCACCAGCATGTCATTTAAATAAAGTAGAGCGGCTTTAAGATCGATTTTAAAAACAAAAACAACGCCTCCCAGAGACGAACGACCGGGACTCCAGTCTCGTTATTTTACAAAATAATATTTTGACGAACATTTTTGCACGACTATAGTACGATTTTCGACGACTTTCAAATGCGCGAAAATGGCTTTCTGTCAAATGGCACCGTTGCTGGGGAGGCAATGTCATTTTTATTGATGTTGATCTTTTACTTATCATTGACAAATCTGCCTCTACTTCGTTGTTGATGTGCAAGAACACGGAAGAAAAACGGGATCTATGCACACATCGAGCGCGGCGAAGAAAGTCCGGTGCACATCACGTTCTCTTAGAGTAGGTTTATTTTCTGAACCCTAGGACTAGATCTACTTCCTGCAATTTCTTTTGAAAAAAAAAAAGGGAGATTTTTCTTATTTTCGTGAAAAAAAATTTAAAAAAATCAAAAATTTTGAAAAAAGATCTCTTTAGGTTTCCTTTTGAATCTAGGTTAGAAAAAAAAGAAAAAAAAGAGATATTTCCATTTGAATCTTTTGAAAAATTCTTTTTTTTAAAAAAATAGAAAATAAAAAAAAAATGCAAAATATTTTAAAAAAAAGAAAAAAGCATTTTTGGTGGAAGGCTTGAATTTCAAATTCAAACCTCTTCAAAAGCTTTTCCACCACCTTCTGATTTTCGGCTAGATTTCAAATCTCACTTGAAAATTCGATTGCCAAAAAATCTGTTAGCGAAAAATTCGAAAATTCAGGGAAAACCTTCAATTTCAAACCATCCTTCAAATGCCACCGTTACTTTGAACAAGCTCAAAATATAAAATTTTTGAAAATTCACGAAGTGCATGGGGGTCAGATTGACCTAGATTCAAAAATTTTCAAGTTTCAAAGAGCGATTCCGAGAAATCTGCAAATCTGTTTTGACTGAAAATGGTGGGGTTTGAAAGCTGATCTAATTGGATTTATTTTACATATTTTTTCCTGAATTTTTGAAGATCATTTGATACTGTTTCAAGGCAAAAAACCATCCAGGGGTCAAAGTTCCAAATCTGACCCCCTAATATTTAAAATTTCCTAAAAATTCGGTTGAAACAGTAAAAATTCCAAAAAAATATTCTTTGAAAAACTAATTGAAAAAGTAATCTACTCGCAAAATTTCAAGTTAATTGGATTCCAATTACTATCAGATAATCAACATTATTCTTGTGGTCTGCTGAAATAGAAAAAAAAATCCTAGAAGTGCATGCAACTTAGGTTGAACCTTTAGGGTCACAAATAGAGACCACACTTTTGGCTAACCTAGACTTAATCAAGTCTAGTTATCCGGTGAGCTTGGTCACCTTGTGGGCCACTCACCAAAAACCCCACTGAAGAAAACGGGTTAAAAATAATTTTGAAACACGAATTCAACCCGAGTTCGTTGTTGTACTACTGAACGAATTTAATCTCTCTTGCCAAACCTGGTGACTAAGTCTTCGGGGTAGTGTCAAACGACCGTGGCTCAGGGGTGAACGGAATCGGAGGCG
Organism: Thalassia testudinum; assembly: GCA_037157565.1. Taxonomy (NCBI): domain Eukaryota; kingdom Viridiplantae; phylum Streptophyta; class Magnoliopsida; order Alismatales; family Hydrocharitaceae; genus Thalassia; species Thalassia testudinum. Next base: position 146,008,142 of record JAZHRO010000036.1, read on the forward strand.
TAAGCCAAACGAAGAACCTTCCCCATAGTCCCCTCGTAACCAGACTGGCTAGGTTAGCTTGAGAGGCGGGATTCACGTTCAGTCGGTTGTACGACAAACTTACCTTCAGGAATTCAAATCCCTAACGAAAAAATCTGGTCACCTAATTTATAAGGACCATTTGATTGACAGGGCCTTAGCCTTGTCCTGCGTGGCTACACCAACCCAGGGGTTGGGCGGTGTATGCACGGAAGGAGGTCACTTCGACCTCACTTGGTTGGACCTTGGGAGCCACTCCCAAGGAGGTGAGTCACCTCGTCCGGACCATCTTCTCCCCCCATTTCTTCTACTCCAAGAGCCACCATGGCAAATCCTAGACCGGGTCAGGACATTGAGAATTTGTACCCGATGGCTCGTCTGGAAGCCCGGGTTGTCGAATCTGAGGAGCGGCATCAGCAAAGCATGGATCGTATTCTGACAACGCTTGACAGGATGCAGCACCCGCCACGAGGAGAACAACTGCGGGATTTTTACGACCCAGCCGCACCTATCGTCGCACTGCTAGTCAGAATTCCCGCAGGTGGAGACGCGTTTGAGCTCAAGCCCAATGTAATTGGGTTGATCAGCACTCATTTTACGGGAACTCAAGCGAAGATCCGTTCCAGCACCTTGAGGACTTGAGTTGACTCACTAAAACGATCCGACATAGGAATATTGATCTCGGGATCGTTCTGATGAAGTTTTTCCCGTTCTCTCTAAGGGACAAAGCTTCATATTGGTTCAAGACTATTGGGAAGCCAATTGGAACCTGGTCGAAATTATGACGTGAATTCCTGCAAAAGTTCTTCCCAATCAGTCGAACAAATGCAATGCGACGTGCAATCACGACTTTCTCCCTGGGAGTTGGGGAGAAATTACATGAGGCATGGGATAGATTTCATGACCTTCTCTGAAAATGTTCGCATCATGGTATACCCAGATGGCACTTGGCTCAGATTTTTTACCATGGGCTAGATGACACACATCGGTATCTGGCCGATGCATCTAGCGGTGGGAATTTTCTCGCAAAAGACGAGAACAGTGCATTTGAGCTGCTCGAATCATTAGCGGAGAACTCGATGAATGCCACATCTATGAACCAGTTCCAGTGGCCTAGTCAGCAGCGGGTTGGTGTCCACGAGGCTCACACCGATTCTATTCGAGCCAACATGGATATCATCGTCAAGCAGATGGATAGAATGAACCTGATTGAGAAGAAGATTGACCAGATCAGTCAAGGTCAATCCGACTTGAGCTCTGTTGCCGCAAGATCCTCTTATGCATCCCGAGCCCCACCTGCTCGAGTTAATCTACTCACTCAGGATGCACCTTCTCTGTATTTACGAGATCCCGCATATCAGGATCCCATGAATAATCCTGATCTGGCACCCTACGACTAGGGCTACGCACCACCCGCAGATTATAATGCGTATCCCCTTGATGGATATACGTCTCAGACATCTTCGGCCTACATGGACGTCAGTGCTATCCAAGGATACGGGCGTAATAACCCGTACTCAGAGACGTATAACCCTGGTTGGCGCCAGCATTCGAATTTCTCTTGGTCTGGTAATTCATAGAGACCACATCAAGATCCACACTACCAGACCAGGCAATACGGGAATGCGCAAAACACGTATCCTAGGCAGCAGCCATTCCCGCCTCAGCAGCAGCAACCCCGCTCGTTATACCAGCCGCTGCACCAAGCTGCCAACCACCCTCCAAAGCAGGCCGACCCTTTGGAGGCGCTAAAAGAGGAGCTGCAAGAATCAATGAGGAAGTCTACACAAGATAGCTTGCAGATAATGAAGGCGATGGCTGATCAGATTCAGACCATACAAAATACGCAGAACCAGCTGTTGCAGGAGCATAGGACTCAGGGAGCCTTGCCCTCCCAACCCTTCCCAAATCCTCGATATGTGCAGAACCAGGGCGCCCCACCTAGGTTTCAGGCACCGCAGGGACAGGCACACGCCATACTACAGGCGCCTCCTGCACCACCCGGTTACGCGCAAGGCCAGCCGCCTTTGCAGAATCCCGCGTATTCTGCCCCATCCGCTCCCCCACCACCTCATGGACAGCAAGCCGATGCACACGCTGTCTCATTGCGGAGCAGAAGGAAGACATTCGACCCACCAACTAGGCAGGCAGGTTCTGATTTTTCCCACCCTTCACCGCAGGCAGATTCAACTCCCTCAGCATCTTAGGAGCCACCTATGGTACATAAGGGTAAGAGGCCACTTAACCCTGAGATTCCCGTCCCTTTTCCTGAGGCTCTGACACGAAATATAGTACGGAAAAAGGACACGCAGAGTTTCGAGGACCTGAAAGCGATGTTTAAAGAAGTACATATTCAGGTCCCCCTCCTCGAGGCTATCGACCACATTCCCGCTGTCGCTAGGTTCTTCAAGGACTACTGTAGCCCGAAGCGAAAGTTGAGAGTTGGACGATAGGTGGTACTATCAAAAGAAGCTAGTGCTGTGATTCTAGCTGACCTACCGCCAAAGAAGAAAGACCCTGGCACCCCACTCATATCTTGCTTTGTGCAGGATTCTCCATTTGATCGGGCCCTTCTAGATTTGTGTTCGTCCATCAACTTAACTCCCACCGTTGTATTTGATGGATTTCGATTTAGGGAGTTGAAACCCACCTCGGTTACAATTCAGTTGGCTGACAGATCAGTCAAAACACCAAGGAGGGTGGTTGAGAACGTGATCATAAAGGTCCGCGGGTTCTGCTTTCCCGCAGATTTTTTTGTTCTCGATATGGAAGTTCCTCCTAATCTCCGAGATGCACCAATTATTTTGGGTCGCCCATTTCTGGCGACAGCCCGAGCGAACATCGATTGTGCATCCGGGTGTATGGAGATTGCCCTAGGCAATGAGCGACTTCGACTAGACATATTCAGGGCAGCAAAGAACTTCGACTGTGATCGAATAGAGGAGGATGGTGAAGATGAAGATTCGGCTTACTGTGGTAACATTGGGCTCCTTTGTGACGACCCAATGTCTCATTCGTCTTCACTATCAGGGTTCTTGGACCTCAATCCACACGGGATTGAAACTACTGCATTACACATATCTCCTCGAGGATCTGACTGTTTGGGGTGTGCTTTTGACCATAGCACCCCTGAATCCAGCTATCTTGATCCATATAGTACTAAATCACCCCTGTTATCATAGGAAGACATGACTATAGCTAACGGGTTTCCTGTTAACGCAGTCACAATCGACTTCACAGGGAGCGACTCAGTCGAAATTCACGTGCACACGGATCAGCAGATTCCCACCCTCGATTCTACTCCTCCCACTCTAAATTTTGATTCTTACCCACCCGTAATTCAATTGAAGCCCTTGCCTGACTCATTCAGATACGTGTTCTTGGGAGAAAGTGAGACATATCCAGTCATTATCAATGCCCACTTAACCCAAGAACAGGAGCATCAATTAATTTCTACACTTCAAGACCATAGGGCTGCTATCGGGTGGAGTATTGCTGATCTCCGCGGTATTCGCCCCTCGTATTGCACTCATCACATTTACACGGATGAGGGGGTGAAACCTTCGAGACAACCTCAAAGACGGCTAAACCCGAATATGCTAGAGGTTGTTAAGAAGGAGATCATCAAATGGTTGGATGCAGGCATTGTATATCCAATCTCAGACAGCCAGTGGGTGAGTCCGATTCAGATAGTGCCCAAGAAAGCAGGACTCACCGTTATAAAGAATGATAAGGGCAAATCCATCCCAACCCGCACTGCGACATCTTGGCGGGTCTGCATTGACTACAGGAAACTGAACACGGCTACCTAGAAGGATCACTTTCCTTTGCCGTTCATTGATCAGATCTTGGAACGGTTAGTCGGACGTAGTTTCTTCTGCTTTCTGGATGGATACTCCAGGTATAATCAGGTAGCAATTAGCCTAGAAGATCAGGTCAAGACCACATTCACATGTCCCTTTGGAACATTTGCCTTTAGGCGGATGCCCTTTGGCCTCTGCAACGCACCAACGACATTTCAGCGTTGTATGATGGCTATCTTCTCTAACATGATTGGGGATTATGTGGAGGTATTCATGGATGATTTCTCTATTTTCGGAGATGATTTCGCGTCTTGTCTTGATAACCTCACAAAGATCCTGAAACGATGTATTGGGGTGAACCTAGTACTATCTTGGGAGAAAATACATTTCATGGTGAGGGATGGTATAGTACTAGGGCACAGGATCTCCAAAAATGGACTCGAGGTCGACCGGGCTAAATCAGAGATTATCTCCCACTTACCGCCACCTAGCTCGGTCAAGTAGATTAGATCATTCTTGGGCCATGTCGGCTTCTATCGGAGATTTATACGCAATTTTTCAAAAATTGCGCGGCCTTTGATGAATCCCCTGGTTACCGATATCCCATTTGAATTTAATACCTCGTGTCTCAGCGCCTTTGAGACTTTACGAAGCGCTGTTTTCGACTCCCCGATTCTCCAACCACCCGACTGGTTGCTTGATTTCGAAATGATGTGCGACGCTTCTGATTTTGCCGTCGGTGCTGTTTTAGGCCAGAGTCGGGAGAAACAACCTTTTGTCATATACTATGCTAGCAAGACACTGAATGAGGCTCAGCGCAACTATACTGTCACCGAGAAAGAACTGCTAGCAGTAGTATTCGGGTTGGAGAAATTCAGATCATATTTATTAGGGTCCAAGGTCATAATCTTCACTGATCACTCCGCCCTCCGGCATTTGTTGGCAAAGAAGGATGCCAAACCACGACTTATTAGATGGATCTTTCTATTACAGGAATTTGATATCAAGATCAGCGACAAAGCCGGGAAACAAAATGTTGTGGCGGATCACCTATCCAGATTGGACACAGACCATATTCCTTATTCCCTGCCTATCCATGAACAATTTCTGGATGAGTCACTTTTGGCAATTCATTCTGTTGAGTTCCCCTGGTATGCGGATTTCACGAACTACCTTGTTGCAGGCAAAATTCCTGCGAACCTATCCAAAGACCAGAAACTCAAATTCATTGCAGAGGCCAGATACTATCTCTGGGATGACTCACTGCTCTTCCGCATTGGAGCAGACCAGATTATTCGCAGATGCATCCCAGACTCTGAGATCCCCAGTGTGTTATCTTTCTGCCACAATGATGCATGTGGTGGCCATTTCTCAGGATGGAAAACCGCTGCAAAAATTTTGCAGTCGGGATTTTTCTGGCTAACCATCTTCAGAGATACACATGATTACACCCAACGCTGTAAACGATGTCAATCGATCGGTTCTATGACCAGGAGAGACATGATGCCACTCCAATCCATCATGGTCGTAGAAGTGTTCGACGTCTGGGGCATAGATTTTATGGGCCCTTTTCCGAACTCGCATGGCTTCGAGTACATATTGCTAGCCGTTGATTATGTCTCGAAGTGGGTCGAGGCCATCCTGGCAAGATGGGCTGACCACAAGATCGTCATTTCGTTTGTACGGCAAAATATTTTCGCGAGATTCGGAGTACCCCGTGCTCTGATTAGCGACGGGGAAAGCCACTTCATCCACGCCCATTTCAGGTCGTTATTAAAGAAATATGGAGTACATCACCGCATAGCCACCTCGTATCACCCGCAGACCAATGGGCAGGCTGAAGTGTCTAATCGTCAAATCAAGCTGATTCTCCAGAAGACGGTTAGACCAGACAGGAAGGACTGGTCCGACAAATTAATCGATGCACTCTGGGCATATCGGACCGCATACAAGGCCCCACTCGGAATGTCACCATATCGCATGGTATATGGCAAGGCCTATCACCTTCCTGTAGAGCTGGAACACCGTGCCTTTTGGGCGGTGCGAAAATGCAATCTTGACCTCGATGCAGGAGGTCGAGAACAGAAACTCCAGCTCAGTGAATTAGAAGAAATCCGGCGGGAGGCCTATGAGAATGCATTAATATACAAGGACAAGACCAAGGCCTTTCACAACCGCCACATCCGGAGGAAAGTATTCACGCCCAACTAGCGAGTCTGGTTATTTTATTCAAGACTGAAACTGTTTGCAGGGAAGCTTAAGTGCAAATGGACTGGCCCGTATGTTGTGATGCAACCATATCCTAATGGGGCAGTCCAGATCAAGGATCCTAAATCTGGGCATATATTCACGGTAAATGGCTAGCTCCTCAAGCCATTTTTGGCCCAAGAACCTCCTCCACCTGACGAGACTATTCATCTTAGTGAGGACATCTGATTGAGTGCTCGCCCAGTTGGAGGCGTTAAACTCAGCACATATAAATACCATTCCACCATCATCTATACATAACCATTTTTATACATAGCATATTTTTCCTTTAGCATATTTCCTTTGTATATTGCATGTTAACAGGTTGGCCGGTGCTGAATATAATTTCAGGAGCAATTCCAGGTGACTTCTACCCACTCATCCTCTATCGAATTTATTTTCTTTTATATTCATGCATGAGGACATGCAAGAACTTAGGCATGGGGGAGTAGATACAGCAAAAACTGAATTTTTTTTTTTGTGCCAACACTTAGGAAAACCTCGGAGCTGCATGTAAAATGTACTTTAGGACCTTAAATAAAAGAACAACCGACTCCACCTCCAATGCTCGCATTGGAGCTAGAAATCATTCGCAATAACCAATTCCAACTCACCCGCTCACCTTTTGTTCTAAATTTAGGGTCAAGCTGATTGTAACCCGATACAGGAAATTCACGAAGTACAAATTATATGAGGTTACATGTTTATAGCATATATAGATATTGCATTCATGAATAAGATTATTTTATTAAGAGAATGCACTAGGGATTTTATCCTTTAGTTGATTCCTATAATCTGAAATCCAGTACAACTTTTCACACACACGTAGAATTTGCAAAGGATTCATGGTGAAGGCTGATAAACGTCTTCAGTCTGTCGAGAAGAAGCAGTGCTTCTTTTCTTGAACCCTTGGACAGTGTTTTGGGAGTCAGGCTGATTTTCCTCCAAAAAAAATTCGCCAAATAGTGTGAGAAGAAGGTAGAGTGTACTGGTGCTCTAAGATTAGTGCAAGGAATCTGGAATCCTAGATAATTAGGTAATGATACTCTGAGTTTAGACATAGTTTTCGCTCTGGATTCCCGCGTATACATTTTTGGTGCAAAATTTTGAGAGCCACCGAATAAGGCAAATACACGGAGAGCGAGTTTTCATAAAACTAGGGTTAAGGTGGATGGTTATGACCATTCTTTACGGAATCCTCGGCTGAAGGAGGGTATTGATGTCAAGGTCAGAAATACACCGTCCTATCCGTCTCTCCCAGTGCCGTGAGTAGGCACTTCCACCAAATAAGTCACCCAATGTCTCTTGAGTACCACCAATCCCTAATAATGCCTCCTTAATAAAGTTCATGGATGTATGCCAGTTGTAATATGCTAAAAAAAAAAATGATGAAAAGGAAGAAAAATTGAAAAGAAAAAGAAAAAGAAGAAAAAAAAAATTTTTTTTGGGGGAAGAAGAAAAAGAGTTTGTGAATATTTAGTATTTATTTCATTTGCATTGAGGCAATACCACCAAACAAAATTGAGCTCCACCAAATATGGCCTTAGCCTATTTTTCTTGTGTTTCTGACCGCCTGAATAATGGCTGAGGAATTCCGACTTAGTGTTAGGGTTATGAGAACTCAATTAAAGTGTTAATGCCTAGTGAGACCACCAAATACAGATCCTATGTGTGAATCTGGTGAGGTTGTGAGCTCTAAGAAAAAGAAAGAAAAAGAGCAAGAGAGAATGAATACAAGGGAATCAAAAGGGAGCATAGTTTTTCTCGTCTTTCTCTGAGTTGAGTTACTTAGTAATTCGGGAATCTGGATTCTGTAGTACTAGTCTCTATGTAGCACCAAGTGAGAATGAGCCACCAAATATACAATCCTTTCCCTCAAAGATTCTCTACCTAAGCCTAAAGCCAGGGTGGAATTCATAAAATATCTTGAATACCCTGAGGGAAGAAATCCGCCTATTCCGCTAGAATTTTTATTAGGGTTCAAGTACAGGCTTTAGAGGTGTATTAGTTTTCACTCGAATCCATTGCAAAAGCTACATACATAGCTGCACCTTCACAATTGTCTGGATTTCTAGAGCATAGGATAAAAACAAAAGGGAGAAAAATATCTATGCAAACACTTGATAAAATAACCAATCCCTTAGGGACCCTTGCTGTAAATAATTTAGTCTTGCATTTGCTAGGGACAAGAAAGATTTAGGCATGTGGGTATGATTGTGCAGCAATCATAGGTCTTAATTGACCTAAATTAAGCTAAGACTTAGCATAAGTTAGGGTTATTCATGCATGCATACGCATTATCTACATCTTTACTGCTTTCCTTTAGCTATGCATAAAATAATGTTATAATGTGCTGATTAAGTGTATTATCTCGATTGCAGGCAATAAGCAGATCTGGAGCTGGATCTGGAGCAGGATCTGAAGCTGGATCTGAAATAACAGGAGTTGTGGCAGAGCTGGAGCAGAAGGCCTAGTTTAGATGTAGGAATAATAATGTAAGGGGGTTAAAGGTTTTCTATTCTATTAAGTAGAAATAAAGCAGTAAAATGTGAAGAGCTTAGGTCCATCCTAACACTAGGATAGCCTAGAGACTTCCCCAAGCCTTAGCCACCCTTAGATTAGGTCACAACACCCTAGGAAGCCCTAAAACCCTAGTTCCAACCCTTCTCTGGACGTCCAGATAAGCTTTAAGACGTCCAGGACCCTTAGCCAACTCCCGCACACTTCAAACCCACTTCTGCAGTGTTATTGGACGTCCAGACACTTTGTCAGACGTCCAATTTCTGCAGAATACCCAAAATAGAACCTGAAATCCTTCCCGACTCTGATTGGACGTCCAGACAACAAGTCTGGACTTTTGATTTTTGAGTATAAGACGTCTGATACTGCTCTCCAATTCCTATTTTGAGATTTAAGCCTTGATCTTGGATCTCTAGGTCCCTAAACCCAATTCCAACCCCATAGGAACCTAAATTAAGGTGCCCTAACCCTAGTACATCACCTCTAGACCTCCCTAAGGACCTAATTAGGTCCTCAGTAAACCTAGTTGACTTGGATCTTAGTCAATTCCATCAGCCTATTCAATTGGACTCATTGAGTCCAATTGAGCCCTGATCTCGGCACACACTGTCCAATTGGACTCAGTGAGAGTCCAATTGACCTAGACCTGACTTAATTGAGTTGTTTTACTCTCAATTAAGCTTCCACACACCCAATTAAACTTGTATTAAGTTTAATTGCACTTTACCTTAGTGAATTAGGGTTTATAACCCTAATTTGAGACCTACCTTGACCTAAACCGACTAGAACCCAACCTAATCAACCTAGCCACCTAAGTTTTGACCCACACACACCCACACACACCATCCACACGAAAATATCTAGCCTAGAGTTCTCTAGAACTCTCTACCATGTGTGGTTGCCTTGGTTGCCAAAAATAGCAACCAAGAGCCATTCAATTTTTAGATCCACATTTGGTGGATCTAAAAACCACCATCCACCCTCTCTCTCTCACTCTCCCACGAGCTCCCACCATAGGCCTCTCTAGAGAATTCCATAATTCTCTAGAGAGCTTCCATTGGGTCTATAAAAAGACCCCATGGGTGGCCACTGGCACCCATTCACTTCCTTGGCAATTGCACTCCATTGGTGCCATTCACGCCACCTCCACTTAGCCACTCACTCCACCTCCACGAGCTCACTACCACCACCATGGAGGACACCATGCTGGGATGCTGGATCAACCCTACCTCTCTCCAAGGGTTGGCCTAAGCTACATTGGCCGCCCCTCATTCTCCTCTCGACCACTCCAAGGCCATCGGGGACCACCCCTGAATGCCCTCTATTCTTCTAGCTCTAGATCATGCTCTTCATAATTTTTATTGCTTTCATTTACTGCTTAGTAGAGTAGTCTTACTTCTCTCCCAATGATGCATGCGAAATCCTCCCGCTGATTCTTGTATGCAATCGTTTTCTGGTAGTTAGATTTAATTTTAGATTTAATTTTAAGCATTCATGTATAAGCTTTCCACTAGATTTCCTTGTGCAACAACTCTCCCACGATGAATGAAATTTCATTTTATATATATATATCTCTTATGTGTTTGAAATCACCTTGAGCTAAATGATTATCATATTTGTGTGATTTAAGTGCCTGTTCTTTAACCGCCTATATATTATGCACCAGCATGTCATTTAAATAAAGTAGAGCGGCTTTAATATCGATTTCAAAAACAAAAACAACGCCTCCCAGAGACGAACGACCGGGACTCCAGTCTCGTTATTTTACAAAATAATATTTTTGACGAACATTTTTGCGTGACTATACTACGATTTTTGACGACTTTCAAATGCGCGAAAATGGCTTTCTGTCAGTTGAGAATCAATTTCATCATTTGATTGTGAAGGCCTTAAATCCATGGTGGTTTTCTCACTCCACAAAGTCTCTGCATACGCAGCTTGGTGATCACTGGGAGGAGGTAGGGGGCTGATTTTGATAGAAACTGGGTTGGTGCTGTGATATTGGGTTAATAGGAGGCTGAATCGTGTGGTTCTGATGTTGGTATCCACCTGGGTGTTGGTTCCTGTTATTAATAAAGTTTGGTGTGGGTTGGAATGGTGAGTGTCCTGCAGGTCATTGAGTCGGAATATCCCCAATTTGATCATTGAAATTGTTAATAAGACGGGTTGTTTCCTTTGTTTTTCTTTGTAACTCCTGCAGGGTTTTCATCATCTGGGCATTAATGTCTTCTTGAGATTGTCCAGATTGATAAGTCTGATTTGAACCATACCCTCCAAACGGGTTCTGTTGTTGGTGTGGAACCGGATTGGTCCAGGAGTGAGCCAGATAATTCCCCCCATTAGAGGAATTTTTCAATTTCTCCTGGAAAGTAGGGACATTTTGGGTGGGGTGATGATTGGGACAAACATAATTCCCTGTTGAACCATAGAAAGTCTCAAAATAATAATTATACTCAGCATAGGATTTATGCAGATTTTCTCTCTTGCAAGTGTTAAAAGGGGTGAGATGTGGAATGTGTGGAGCTTGGGCAGGTGTGGCAGGACTCCCTTGGTTGGCTAGGTTTGTTAAATCCTTATGCAACTGTTGTTGCTTAACTTGTAGCTGAGCCATGATAGAGTAGAGATTAGGTGGAGGGGCCTGATTAAGTAGCTCCTGGGTGGAAAAATAGGGGAAAGAAAAATTAGCATGCGGGTTAGAGGACCAATTTTGATTTTTCATTTTTAAAGAAGAGGAAGAATGCAGGAGAAGTCCTTTTTTGCGGAGGCAAAATCAAGTGGTCCCTCCAAGTGTGGAGTTTTGGTCTGCCACCCATGCAAAATGGAAGAAATGGTAGGGGAGGAGAAGAGATGGGGATGAGAGAAGTGTGCACACAAGCAATCAAATTCTAGACCTAACTTAATTGTGACTCCCTAGAATTTAACCTAATACTTGGTCTACCTAGGAATTAAATAATCAATAGTGAATACCCGTTCTGTCAACAAATCTAGCCAAGTTGCTTAAGGGGAGGTTTGGGCCTAAGCGTTTCCGAGGAAAATCCCCAGGTGCTTGTACAAACCCGCGCCTGGTCGTTTGACACTGCCCCTCAGCCTGAACACCAGATATAGATGACAGAATTGGTATTAACTATAGAAAACTTAAGTCCTATATAGCAAGCCTAAATTGATGAAACCTTAGGGGTCAAATTGCTACAAATTTTAGTTAGGGCTAGGATATTATAGTGCACACGGAATGTGGAGGGCGTTAATTGGGTTGTTACCCTGTTATTTCAATTTTTTTAGTGTGTGTGCAGGAATTGGAAAGTGGTTCCAATGAAAAGCAAGTTGTCACACAATTATTGTATTTCTGTCTTTTAGAATTGGATTTAACTTAGTGCAATTTTTTTTTTAGGATTTTTTTTAAGTTTTCAAACAAGTTTGAGATTCCACAAACAAGAGGAAATCAAGTTGTATGGGTGAAGATATGTTTCCTTTTGCTGTTTGTTTCTAAAAATGAAAAAAAAAACCCTAATCCAATTGGTCCTAGGATAGAAATTTAACTACCAATCATTTGTTTTTAGGCCTTCTGTATTAAGTAGTGGTCCAAAAAATTCAAACAACACCACTACTTTGAAGAAAATCAAACAAGGATTTCAGAAAATTTTTTTTTAAGATTTTAGGAATTTGTTTATTAATTGTTTTAAATTTTTATTTGTACTGGTGTGAAAGTCCAGAAATGATACCCATTGGTATTTTGGACTTTTCCGTATTATCACTGACCTCAAAAAAATTTGTTGATTTTTTATGATGTGTAAAATTTCATAAGGATTCTAGAAAGCTAAATATTACAAAAATTGGATGAGCATAAAAATTCTAAAAATTTGCGGGCAATAACGAAATAGGAAGATTGGAGGGTGTGATCACTCTGCAGTCAATGAATTTTTAAAAATTAAATACAAATCCAATTGATCTAAAATTTGGAACAGATGTTCCTAAATTTGTTAGAAATCACTGTATGAAATTTTATAATTTTAGGAGGCCTGTGACATTAAGAATTGATTTTTCAAGTCTGGACAGAAATATGGACCCGAAAAACAGAACACCAATACTTGAAATGAAGTGGTGTTAATGGGGCAAACAAGTAATCAATAAGTTTTAAAATGCACCACTCCACTTAATTAAGTTGTTTAGGGTCTTGAAAGCCAAGTTTAGTGTATTTTGGTAGTTTTTTTAGGTTAGGTGTGACAAGTAAGAAGAACCAACCTGAATGTTCGCAGGACGACAAGGAACTTTGAGCTTTCGCATTCAAATTCACACTTTCCCGCTGTAGTTCCTGCACACACAAGAGAGAAGAAAAAGAAGGATATGAGATCCACTTCAAGCAAGAGAAGAAAGAATAAGCAAAGCCGTGCCTCTCCAGCACCGCGTAAATCCGCTTTCGCTTTTAAATTTATGTTCCTAGATAGGGGAGTATCTAGGGTCATCCAAGGAGGCCAAATGTTTGCAAAATTGATTCTCTTGCTTGGAATATAAATCTCAACTTTCTTTTTGGTCTTTTTCAATATATCATTTTTATGTTTTTGAAATTAAGGCAACATGCGAAATTGTGGCGGGAAAGTAACTTACACTTCAATTCAATAGACTACTTCTAAAGTGGCAAGTAGAGCCTCTCCCTAAGCTCACTCTAGGCAAGTGGAGGCCTAGAATAATTAGGGAGAGGGAGTGAAGAATGCTAAAAACAAAGCAATTAGAAATGTAACTAAAGAAATTGCAAAGAAGGCAACAAGATTAATGAAAAAGTGTTTTACAAAAAGCCTAGTAGATGAATGATTCTACTACTAGAAAAATTGCAATAAATAAAAGCAAACACAAATCCTCTAGATAGATGGTGAAGAAGGGTGCTTCTTGCTCCAAGCTTGGTAGCTCCCAAGCTTGAAAAGAGTCCTCCAACTCCTTCCTTGCTATGCTCCGCCAAGGTAATGTCCTCCAAGGCAAGCCCTAAGGGGGCGTGCCCTAAGCTTCTCTCCAAGGGTGGATGTCCAACCTAGGTCCTTCTCCTTTGTCTTGCCGTCCTCGTTGAAGTAGAAAAGTCCTCCTCCCTGACATGGCCCAAGTTGAAGAGAGTGGGGAGAAGAAGGCACCAAAAGGGCTGGTGATGTGCCCTTTTAATCTTCTTCTCTACTCCTTCTTGGCCGTAGGTGTTGGTGGGTATAGGTAGAAAAATGCACTAATGGAGGATGGGAATTATGTGGTGGTAGGATAGGGTATTTATAGGATGGGAAGGAGGGTGGTTATGGTTTTTCTTGGAGGGAAATGAAGGGGTGCTTGGATATTTTTGGAGGGAAAAATGGGAGGGAAATGAAGAGGTGCCTTGGTTTTCCCTCCAAAAATACCTTCTAGAAGGCAATTTTGGAGGGAAAAAATGGAGGGTGGAGATGGGTTTTGATGGTGGATGTAGGGTGGTGATGGAAGGGATAGTTGGCACCAAAATAAAGTAGGAGTAGGTGGTCTTTTTGCTGGAGCTTAGGTAGTAGTGTAGTAGGGTAGTAGGTTTTAGTGCCATGGAGGTGGACTAGCTAAGTTAAGCAGCTTAGCTATCTTAGCTAGTAGGGAGTAGAGTTGGAGGCATTTGGAGCTAGGGTTTTCAGGGAGAAGAGCTGGAGGTAGTCATCTTGAGCTGCACTAGAGCTGGTGGCTGCTGAAGAGAGCTGCAAGGAGCTACCTTAGCTGGCTTGGCTTGCTAGTTCTTTGCTAGCTATTAAGCCAAGCTAAAGCAAGCTGGCTTCTACTGAAAGGAGATGAGGTGAGCTGGGTCTAATGCTCCCGGGGAGGATCAAGCTGGGTGAGGCAGCTAAGGTAGCTTAGCTCAACTGAGTTGAGCTAAGCTGAGTCCCCGGGAGTTAGACTTGAGCTTCCTAAGCTGGAATGAAGTCATCTTCAGCTGTCCGAAGTTCAATGGAGCTATATGTAGCTGGACCTGAGCTAGGGTGAACTCCAGTCAACTCAGCTGAGCTAGCTAGAGCTCCCTTTAGACTAATGGGAGCTGAGATGAGCTAGACTCAGCTAAGTTGAGCTGGATCTGAGCTTACCTGAGCTAAGGTGAGCTAAGATGAGCTCTCTTGAGCTGTTATTTAGCTGAGGTGAGCTGAATGGAGCTAAGATGAGCTAACCCTAGTTCAAGTGAGTTGGAATCTAGCTATGGTGAGCTGGATCAAGCTGAGTTCTAGTTAGTCTGAGCTTCTTCTTCACCAATTGCCTTCCTGAGTGCTAGGGTTTTTTAGTTCTGACAATTTGTATATCCCTAACACTCACAAAACACATTAAAAAGACAATAAAAAGTTTAATGCATGCCAAACCTAATTGATGCCTAAATGCAACCCAAAAACCCATTTGCGGAGAAAAATCCTAAGAGCTAGGTTTGTTTTAATGCATAAAAATGATGACAAACTGGCGTTTATCAAAGCTCATCGGCTGGTTATCCAGAGCCCAGCCATAAGACCATTTTCGTTGTACTGCCTTTAGGTAAATCTTAGATCAGGGAAGCCACCTACTTAAAAAAAAAAAAGAGAAAGAAAAAATAGAAAAAGGGGGAAAAAAATAAACAAATAAAGCCACACTTCACCGCACGAGTATGGCTGGCAATTTGTCATGGGTAACAGCCCATTGGTTGGTTGTCCAGAGCCCAGCTCACAAAAATGCACAATAATTCCCAAAACACTTAGGGAAGAAGCGGGGAAGTAGAATAAACTAGGGAGATATACACTGGGTTCACCCTTGTGTTGACCCCATAAATAAAGGAAGTAGGGAGAAAGCTATCATTTGAAAAGATAAACCTTGAGGCAAGGTCACCTAGGGTCGTAGAAACCTGAAGTTCGTTTTAACGGCCGTCTAGTGAGTCTTTCACTCTTTTCACTAAATGCTTAGCACTTGGAGTCCTTTTCGAGTCTTGGGTGGGTCGGGTAGCCGTAAAAGGTTATCCCGGAACTCTTAAACTCCAAAAGTACAAAAAAAAAGAAAGGAAGAAAAATAAGAAAAATAATTGTGTATCTTCTCTTTTCAAATAATGCGAGGGCTTGGACGGTTTGCATTCTGGTAGACACCCGGGCACTATTGAGATTTTGTAATTTGGTCTTGGGGTTGAGATTTTCTAAAGCAATTGACGAATTTTGCCTAAATAATCGAATCCTAATTCTACTTTTATACATAGCATTTAGGTAAATTTTGCTAGGGATTAGCAAAAAGTAAGCATGGGGGTATGATAAACATGCATAAATTCATCATAAAATGCTTATTTATGATAGTTCCTAAGCCTAGCATTGCATATCATGATGTAAAATTGCACAAACATCCATTGCATTGCATTTAGGATAGTTGTTTATTATGTACATTAATTCTGTCATTTTACATGGCCAGGAGGCAGTGTAACATCTTAATGGTCTTCGGATGAAGAATCCGACCATATGGATGGATTCAGAGCGACAATCGCAATTTGTCAATGTGAGAATGACCCCAATCAGAGCTCTGTAGCTCCCTCTACAAGAATAAGAAGACAGATGGCCTAGATGGCACCACATGGCACCATCCAGGATTCCCCACCTGAGCCAAGGCATCCCCAAGCCCACTGTAAGATGGCGCTCCACGGCTGAACTCCTCACCCGACCTCAAGCAGCTCAAGGATGGCCTCATCTCGACCATTGGATCTTCATCAAAGGTTGAGATGAATGACTGCACCACTCCCTCCACATGACAAATCGTGGCCTTAGCACATTGGTGAAGACACACGCTCACAAACCGCGAGCGCGAGTTCGAGCCGCAGTGTGCAGGAGGAAATCTCACGAAGGGCAGGCATGATTCGATTGCGCTCGTTGGATGTCATCAAGCGACGAAGGCGTCGCCACGTGGCATCGCTCGAAGGGCACTGATGTTGCACACGACCATCGATGCACCTTGAGAACGTGCAATCCCACACATGCACGGGTGTGTGCTTAGTTGGCGCCAACCTTCAGCGACAGCCTAGCGGACATTTAGTGATGCTTACAGCTGTCACTAATTGCTCGTAGGCGCAAGGCCAGCTACACGCGTGAGCGGGCATGAGCTAGCTATAGCGACACTTACAGTGACATCCTAGAGATCGCTATTGGTCTTATGCTTATTCTAGCTTCCTTATATAGCAACACTTTATAAAGAACTACACCCCCTCCCTTCCACTATATAAAGACCTACACCCCCTCCCTTCCAAGGCATCTCTACCTACTCTACTCCCACATACTCCTAAGCTCTAGCAAGCCTACCAACACTCCATTAGAGCTTACTCTCAAGATCCCAAGGCGCCTATTAGTGTAACAAACCTCTACCCCACCAAATATTCCTCCATCCTCCCATTACCATTCATAGGTCACCTTGGAGATGTCTTCCCACCTCCATTCTGATAGCAGATCATCTCTGCCTCCTCACCTCCATTTCGGAGCCACGTTGAAGCTTTCCTCTACCCCGCATCCTCCCGCATCTCACCTCCGTCGTCCTGCCTCCCAACTCCTTCTTCCAAGCTTCCACCAGGCACCGTCGTCTCGCCGAACAGCCGCTTCGGGAGATTCTTTCTCACCTCTCTCTTTTTTTTATGCTTTCTAGATTATTGTAATAAACATTTTTGCAATATATATCATATTATCTTCTCTCTCCATTTTGATCCATATTGTTTTCTTGCTTTATAAAAACACACGAAAAAAATAATAGAACTAAAACACCAAAAACAAACAAAATGAAGTGCGATTTTCAAATTTAGTAAACGTCGCCTCCCTGTGTTCGACCTGGGACTCCCTTGGAGTTTCGGCAAAATTTTATTTGATAACGAGTTTTGCAACTACAACGACGGGTTACTCTTAACCCTGATTATTGGAACCTAGTTCCATCTCTCTTCTATGTTTTGGTGCTAACAAAACTATTTTAAAATCTAATGTGTTTATGAAGTATTACAGGTCAAAAGAATTTTTGGATGCAAGCAACAAGATAACATATGAAGGAAGAAGACTAGAAGACTATAGTTTTTGTTATATTCATTGTATTTTAGAATCTTTGTATGTCTCCTAAGAAGTAAAACATAATCTAGGAGTTAAAATCAAAGTAGAGATAATTAGGATTCAGAATATCGTTTATTCATTCATTTCAAAACTCAAAATCAATTCTTTCAAAATAAAGTCATATAAAGTAGATGGGATAACTCTAAAAATTAACCTACACTTATAATATTTGGTACTTGTAGCAAGTACCAGTACTGGTCATAAGTATCGGTACATGCTAGGTACAGGTTTGGACATAAGTCCCAAAATATGGACAATAAGTACCAGTACTTATCGTTAGTACTGGTACCAAGTAATCACAGTTTATGCACTTGGTTTTTCCTAGATCTTACAAGTACTGGCACTAATCACTAGTACCAGTATATGTAGGTCACTAGACCCAAATCTGTGAGTCACAAGTACCGATACTCACCATGAGTACTGGTACCTAGTGACTTAGTTGGGCTGACTGTAGGCAGTCAATATCGGTACCAACTAACTATTGTGACCAATCTGAATGGCTATTTTGTAATTAAACCTATTTCTAATCTTCCCAAATTTCCCCTAGCGGCTAGTAATCATAGGGAAGGTGTTTAGTGGCTTATATAAGCACTCTTTGAGTGTCTTTTGCACACAATTAAGAAGCCAAAAATACTATCCTTATCTACACCTCAAATTCTCAATTATTCTAGCTAAAAAGGAGCTTAATTTGTTGCATTCCTCTCAAGGCCTCTCTTCATTTGCAACAAGTCATCAAATGCGATTGTGTTCTTCATTGTTCAATCATTTGTTTATGCCTTAGTAATCCCATTAGATTAATTTAGATACTTTTATTAAGAAATATACTAATTGGAGACTTAGGAATTTGTTGTAAGCTTTTATTTGCATCTTGCATATACTTGCATCTTTATTTCTTTTTAATATCTTGTAATTGTGTTTAGGTAACTCGTTAATTACCTCAGGTTTTAGTAAATTGATTCCCTCCAGGTTGAGGGAATCAAGTTAAGCATCTTAAGCCAGGAGACTTAGGTAGTGGAGTACCCAAGTGAGGGGAACCACTATATATCCTGTGTGTTTTTGTGGTTAACTTTGTCTTGCAATTTTTTATCTACCATACTATTCATCCCCCCTTCTAGTGTGCTTGTGATATACAGATCCTATAGGTGGTATCAGAGTGGGTTGCAAATAGAAGAAGTAATCATTCTCTTTCGCAATGGCATCATCAGTCAAGCGCACCGAAGGACAGTCATCCACACATCCTCCCTACTTAGGTAGGACGAACTATGGATACTGGAAGAGGAGGATGCAAATCTTCCTCAAGGCCATGGATGAGGACTCGTGGACTCTTATTCAAGAGAAGTACATGGATCCAGAGCCACAGGAAGGTGTTGTTTGGACCCAAGACTAAAAGAAAAAGATCATGGAAAATGCAAAAGCGATGAATGCACTCTATTGTGCGTTATCAAGGGAAGAATTTAACTGTATCTCCGCATGCGAATCCACATACGAGATATGGAATACGCTGCAAGTCACCTATGAAGGTCAAGTAAGGTAAAAGAAACGCATATTTCTATTCTAACAGAAAGCTATGAGTGTTTCAGGATGCAGAAAGGTGAAACAATCAAAGAGATGTACACAAGATTTGGAGAGATCGTGAATCCAATGAACCTTGGAGCCAAGTTGAAGGAGGAGCAGCTTGTAAGGAAGATCTTCAGATCCCTTACAAGCGATTGGTCTCCAAAGACAACAGCCATCCAAGAGGCAAAAGACCTTTCTACTATCTCCTTGGATGACTTGATTGGAAGCTTCATGGCATATGAAGTCCAATTGGAAAATATGAAGAAGAATGAAGAAAAATCCATAAGCAAGAAGAAGGAGCTTACTTTCAAAGCTATAAAGGAGGAGTCGGACGTCAACAATTCCAACTTTAATGAATAAGAGGAGCTTGCTCTTCTAACGAGAAGATTCAGAAGATTCATCCGAAAATAAGGTAAGAAAGTAAATAAATTTACAAATGATATTATTTGTTTTGAGTGCAAGAAGAAGGGGCACGTACGAAAAGATTGTCCAATGATCAAGAAGAAGAAGGAAGAAAAGAAGAAGGACAAAGAACTTGATTGGAAGAAAAAGAAGATTTCAAGAAAGGCATACAAGGCGACTTGGGATGATAGTGATTCCAGCATGGAATCATCTTCTGAAGAATCTGAAGAAACAGAAGTTGCACATCTTTGCTTAATGGCAAACAATGACAGCTCAGAAAATGAGGTAGATTATGAAGTCACTTTTAATAAGTTATTACAAGCATATGAAGATTTGTATCATAAAGCTAGGTTGATTAAAAAAGAAAATTAGGTCTTGCATGATAGTTATAAAACTCTAGAAATTGAAAAATCTTGTTTAGATATAGAATTAGAAATGTCAAAAGAAACTAATAATCAATTGCATGCAAAAATAGTAGAATTAGAAGATATTTATGAACACTTTGAGGGCATTTTTAATAATTTAAAAATAACTAGGTTGAATACAGAATTTAGTAATAATTTAAAAGCCAAGTTCAATAATAAAAAGAACGCACAAAATAAATCACATGCACCTAGACATGCATGGATTTATCAAAAGGTCAAGAATCCTAAAAATTATACATCTAACATTAAAGTGATCTATAAACCTAAGGATTTGAAGGGTACTAACCATCAAGGACCCAAAAGAAAATGGGAACCTAAAATAGATTTAATAAACTATTTTGCAGGTCAAGAAGGACAAATGGATCTTAGACAGTGGGTGTTCCAAGCACATGACGGGACACTCCGACCTCTTTATCAAGTGGACCAGAATCGAAGATGGAGGACACGTCAAGTTAGGTGACAACAAACGTTGTCGCATTATTGCTGCAGGTACAATAGGTAATTCTTCTAAGCAGGTACGTAATGTTCTTTTAGTAGAAAACTTAAAACATAACCTACTCAGTGTTAGTCAAATATGTGATAATCGATGTGATGTTTTGTTTACTAAAGTTGGATTTAAAATATTAAAAGAAGGAATAAATACAATTTTAATTGAAGGCATTAGATATGAAAATATCTATGCTCTTCATTTTTCACAAGAGAAATTTGTAAAATGTCTACTTGCCTCCCAAGTTGAAGTAGATCTTTGGCACCATAGGCTAGGTCACATTTATCACAAACATCTTAATGGGTTAGCTAAAAATGAGTTAGTAAGGGGCCTACCCAAACTAACTTATAAAAATGATGCTTTGTGCAAGTCCTGTGAACTCGGAAAAATGCACAAGGCTTCTTTTAAACCTAAAGACTTAGTTTCAACAACACGACCTTTAGAGTTGTTACACCTTGATCTATTTGGACCAACACGATTCGAGAGTCTAAATGGATCAAAATTTTGCCTAGTTATTGTTGATGACTTCTCTAGGTTCACTTGGTCATCTTCTTGAAACATAAGGATGACTCAATTGATTCCTTCGTAAATCTTGCTCGAAGACTTCAAAAGGAAAAACCATCCTCTATTCTTAGACTTAGGACTGATCATGGGGGTGAATTTGAAAATGAAAAATTTTCAAGTTTTTGTGTCAATTCCAGCATAACCCATGAATTTTCATTTCCACGAGCACCATCTCGAAATGGTGTTGTAGAGCCCAAGAATCACACTCTACAAGAATGCACCCGAACTTTGCTCTTGGAGTCTGGGCTTCAAAAATATTTTTGGGCAGAAGCCATTAATACGGCATGTTATGTTCTTAATAGAACTCTCTTAAGGCCTATTATTAAGAAAACTCCATATGAGCTTTATTATGAGAAGTCTCCTAGGATTTCATATTTTAGGGTGTTTGGAAGTCGATGTTATTTATTAAACACCGGTGATAGGCTTGATAAGTTTGATGCTAAATGTGATGAAGGCATTTTTATTGGCTATTCAACAAGAAGTAAAGCTTATCGAGTCTTTAATAAAAGGACTTTTGTTATAGAAGAATCCCTACATGTTTCATTTGATGAAACAAACTTAGGTGAACCTGAACCAAATCATTTACATTCTGATGATGAAGATACCGCCTTCATCGATGTATCAAAAATGGAAGATACACGAAATGTACATGATCTTCCAAAAGAATGGGTACACCATAAGGATCACCCTCAAGAATAGATCACAGGTGATATTGAACAAGGTGTAAAAACCCGATCTCACTTTAAAGCTGATTTTATCCTTAATGCCTTTGTTTCTCAACTTGAACCTAAGAAAGTTGATGAGGCATTAAAGAATGAGTCATGGGTTGTCGCTATGCAGGAGGAGCTACTCCAATTTACAAGGAACAATGTATGGAACTTGGTACCTGCTCCTGAGGGTAATTCCATCATTGGAACCAAGTGGGTGTTTCTAAATAAATTGGATGAATATGGTTCAGTGAGTAGGAATAAAGCCAGACATGTATCTCAAGGCTATAACCAACAGGAGGGTATTGACTTTGATGAGACATATGCTCCTGTTGCTTGCTTGGAGTCCATATGGATGCTACTTGCCTTCGCAAGTGCAAAGGACTTCAAGTTATATTAAATGGATGTCAAGAGAGCCTTTCTTAATGGTTATATTAAGGAAGAAGTTTATGTTCATCAGCCTCCTGGATTTGAGGACCTAGCACACTCAGAGCACGTATACAAGCTCAATAAGGTGTTATATGGACTTAAATAAGCTCCTAAGGCCTGGTATGATAGGCTTAGGACCTTTCTTCTTCAGCATGGATTTAGAATGGAGTTGTTGATTCAACTCGTTTTGTAAAAGAATGAAATGACATCCTACTGGTTCAAATATATGTTGACGATATTATATTTGGATCAACTAAGGAGTCCCTGTGTCAACATTTTTGTGAGACTATGAAGACTGAGTTTAAAATAAGTATGATGGGTGAACTCATATTCTTTTTTGGACTCCAAATTCAACAATTAGACATAGGAATTTACATTAGTCAAACAAAATATGTTCTTGAAATTCTCAAGAAATTTGACTTTGAAAATGTAAATGGCAAAGAGACTTCGATTGCTCTACCTGCTTCTCTTGGTGAAGATTATCCGACAAGAGGGTAGATGAAAAGAAATACCGGGGCATGATAGGTTCACTACAATATCTTACAACTTCTAAACCTGATATTCTTTTTGCTACATGTTTATGTGCGAGATTCCAACGAACCCAAGGAATCTCATTTTAATGCAGTAAAAAGAATATTTAGATACCTAAATAGCACAAAGATCTTGGTCTTTTCTATCCTAAAGTACAATCCTTAGATCTATTATCCTATAGTGATGTAGACTATGTAGGGAGTCGGACAGACCGAAAGAGCACTAGCGGCACATGTCATTTTATTGGAGAATCTCTAGTCTCATGGTTCTCTAAGAAATTGACTTGTGTTTCACTTTCTATGACCGAAGCAGAGTATATTGCTGCTTCACTTGCTTGCTCTCAGGTCATTTGGATGAGACAGACTTTGTCCGACTTTGGATTGATTTTTGTGCAATCCAAAATTTTATGTCATAATACAAACACAATAAATTTATCCAAAAATCTGGTACATCATTCACGCATCAAGCACATAGATGTTAGACATCATTTCCTTAGAGATATTGTGCTTCAAGGATCAATTCAATTAGAATTTATTGACACACAAAATTAATTGGCAGATATCTTTACAAAACCTCTTACAGTAGAGAGATTCTGCTCTATAAGAAGAAAATTAGGACTTTGTACAATAAAAGAGATTCAAAACTAACAACTTGATTGATATGGAATTTGTTTGTATTTATAAAAATCTCTGAGGGCCTCATTGCAATTTACCCATGATTGCTTAAAAAAAGGATGGTAAACAATAATATTTCCATTTGTCTAGAAATATCTGGGTGTCGTTTGCAATATGGTTGCTTAACTTAGGTTGTTGACTACATTATTTATTCAACACCTAAGTTGTAAATTTCATTTCTCTCAACCACTTAAGTGGTCATGTGACTAGCACATGATCCATTCCATATAAAAGAGGCCAACTGCAAACACTTGCCTCATTTTGTCTCAAGCAAACCCTAGCTCTCTTCACAAAAGCCTCTCCAAGCCTTAGCCAAGAAGAGAAGGATCATCTCCAAGCCTCAACTCTAGGTACAATCTTATTCTCTTATCATTTCGTGTTTCTTTGAGTCATCTTGTACCCTGTTGTCTTTCTCTCAAAACCTTTCCTGCTGCTACACTCTATTCATGTTGGGTACCAGATGGTACCGGTACCCATCACTGGTAGCGGTACATACTAGGCACAGCAGCACCTGCTTTAGTGAGCAGGTACCGGTACTGAATATGAATATCGATACTAGTTCGAATTTCTTGTTGAAATATAAACCAACTAGTACCGGTACCAATAACCAGTACCAATACATGTAGGCTTAAATGTATTCTTTTTGTACAAACACATGAAAGGAAGTTTTCTATATTTCTAATCTTATTCCTATTCCTTGCTATTGCATGTTTACAGAAGGCACCTAAATCAAAAAGTAAGGAAAAAGCAGCTCAAAATGCTTTTCACAAGTTTTGTATCAATGAGGATGCTAGGTCAAAGTTTGATTGGTATAAAGGCTTAAAACTTCATCATTGTAGGCAAGTTGAGTGGAAAGATTCTCTCTTCAACTCTTTAGTTTTACCACTCATCTTTCTGAACAAAAACTCATGCATTTCTTTGATGAATCATTCTTTGCCGATGTTCCTAGAGTGTACCCTGATGTCAATTGTCTATTCTTTGCTAATCTCCAAGAATAAGAAAATCAAGGTCACCTTGTCTTAACAACAAATATTTTTGGTTAGAAAATCACTATCACACCTAAATTCTTCTCAACCATTACTGAATGTCCTAATGAAGGTCATGCATTTAACACACTTAAAGAGCAATTTCCTACTCATAAAATCCATGAAACTCTCTTTCTCCCTAACTGCCAGGCCAAAGCATTGGTTGCCTCAAATATGACCCTATTTGCTCACGTCCTCTTTCGTAGCTTAGCATGGAACTTAAGGGCTAAAAATTTAGGATTTCACAAAATACCTGTTGATATTTTACCCTTAATTTATGCTATCATTACGAGCTTCCTGGTCAATTAGAATACAGTTTTCATCCACTTTCTTAGACCCCATTACCGTGCATCAGCTTTACCACTGGATATTTTGGTGTCTCACATTCTTCATAAAAATAAAATTGACCTCTCTAATTTTACTCTTAGAAAAGTGGTCTATTTCAAATGGTCCACTCTCTAAAAAATGGGAGTGAAACCTATTAGAGAGGCATACTCTAGTGATGATGAAGAAGAAGTTGATCCAAATGCTCAATCTTCTTCTCATCCACCTCTTGAATCATCCTCCACTTTCGTTCCTATAACCTATCTATATCCAGAAGTTGAAACACCTTGGGTAAATCTATCTAATATGTCTAGAACTGATCCTAATTTGATAAATACTTTCAATTACATTGGTCAAAATTTAACCAATCTAAATTTTGCCTTCCGTCACATGGAACGCAAATTCCATGACCTTTCTCTTTCTATTGAGTCCTCCCATGTCACTTCTTCCACTCAACAACCTAAACAAAGGAAGTAGACTCAACCGAAAGCACCTCAAGAATACAGTGAAAGAAGGCAAAAACACTTTCAAGATCCATCTCCTGTTTCATCTTCAATGGCGGAAGAACCTGTTCTTCATGATGATGATGAAGAAGACACTGAAGATGACGAAGAAGTTTCATATGAAGATAGTGATGATGAAGATGAAGATGATGATGACAATGATGATGACGATGATGATGATGATGGTCATTGACATGTACAAAAGCTTATTAGAAAACATCCTAGAAATTAGTTTAGTTTTCATTTTGTTGCTTGTTAAACTTGTATGACTTTTCAGACAATTATGTGCTAAAATTGTCTCAAGCTTTATCTTTATGACCTTTATTATGTTATGAAGGTTGAATAGAGTTGGTTATTCATGTATCATGCTTTGTTTTCTTATATGAAATATATCATGTTTTACTTTTAAAATTGTATTATTTGCTTATCTTTTTGCTTGCTTGACAAAAAGGGGGAGAAATGATTGGATACTTCATATTTGAAATAGGGAGAGCTTAGTTTGAGGGGGAGGTTTTTCACTCCTTGTGGAGTTTCTTATTCTTTTCTTATTAAGTCTCTATTTATTTTTAAATATGAGTATCTTATTCATTTTTTCAACACCAAAAATGAGGAGATTATTGGAACCTAGTTCCATCTCTCTTCTGTGTTTTGGTGTTAACAAAACTACTTTAAAATCTAATGTGTTTATGAAGTATTAGAGGTCAAAAGAATCGATGGATGCAAGAAACAAGATATCATATAAAGGAAGAAGACTAGAAGACTATAGTTTTTGTTGTATTCATTGTATTTTAGAATCTTTGTATGTCTCCTAACAACTAAAACATAATCTAGGAGTTAAAATCAAAGTAGAGATAATTAGGATTCAGAATATTGTTCATTCATTCGCTTCAAAACTCAAAATCAATTCTTTCAAAAAAAAAGTCATATAGAGTAGATGGGATAACTCTAAAAGTTGACTTACACTTATAATATTTAGTACTTGTAGCAAGTACTGATATTGGTCATAAGTACCGATACATACTAGGCACAGATTTGGGCCTAAGTCCCAAACTATGGACAACAAGTACCGGTACTCATCGTTAGTACTGGTACCAAGTGATCACAGTTTGTGCACTTGGTTTTGCCTGGATCTTACAAGTACCGGTACTAATCACTAGTACCGGTACAAGTAGGTCATTGGACCCAAATCTGCGAGTCACAAGTACCGATACTCATCATGAGTATCGGTACCTAGTGACTTAGTTGGGCTGGCTATAGGCAGTCAGTACCGGTACCAACTAACCGTTGTAACCAATCTGAACGGCTATTTTGCAATTAAACCTATTTCTAATCTTCCCAAATTACCCCTAACAGCTAGTAATCATAGGGAAGGTGTTTAGTGGCTTATATAAGCACTCTTTGAGTGCCTTTTGCACACAACTTAGAAGCCAAAAATGCTATCCTTACCTGCACCTCAAATTCTCTATTATTCTAGCTAAAAAGGAGCTTGATTTGTTGCATTCCTCTCAAGGCCTCTCTTCATTTGCAACAAGTCATCAAAGGCGATCGTGTTCTTCATTGTTCAATTGTTCATTTACGCCTTAGTATTCTCATTAGATTAATTTATATACTTTTATTAAGCAATATACTTGTTGGAGACTTAGGAATTTGTTGTAAGCTTTTATTTGCATCTTGCTTACACCTGCATCTTTATTTCTTTTTAATATCTTGTAATTAGGTTGAGGTAACCTGTTAATTACCTCAGGTTTTAGTAAATTGATTCCCTCCGAGTTGAGGGAATCACATTAAAAATCCTAAGTCAGGAGACTTAGGTAGTGGAGTACCCAAGTGAGGGGAACCACTATATATCTTATGTGTTTTTGTGGTTAGCTTTGTCTTGCAATTTTTTATCTACCACATTATTCATCCCCCCTTCTAGTGTGCTTGTGATTTACAGATCCTACACCGATTTCAAACACGCAAAACACGTGCATCAATTAGCTTCCACTAGCTCCCTAGGTTAGCTTAGGACTCCTAAACCCTAGTTTCGACCCATGCCATTGCCATTCACCGTCATCTCCATCTTCAGCCACACCTCCGGCTGGTCTGCCCCACCTCCACAATCCACCAAACAACTTGCCACCAAGTCCACAAGTGCCACCTCATCCACCCGCACAAAACCCCCATATTTATTACGTAGTTCACCCATCCAAACGCTCCACCGATCACCTCCACCTTTATGCTCCTTCTCCATCACCGTTTGCCATCATCCACACACGAATCACCCTATGGACACCGCCATCACATTCCACGCCCTACGCTGATCCTCCTGAGTTTTTTAATCAGGGCCTTTAGCCCATACTTTGTATTTCAGGTCCCACGTCGGAGCTCCGTCACCGCGTCGTCTTCCCCAGCCTTGTTCTTCGCATCACGGCCGCATTCATCGCACCTCAGTCCAGGCACTGTGGAAGAGATCCGGAAGGACCTCCAGGTCCTCAATTGAGGAAGGAAATGCAGCTGCTGTGCCAATTAAACGAAGAAGCCCTTTGCAGCTACGCATAAAAAAGATGTGGGAAAGATAGTCCCACATCGTGGGATTCCAATGCAACAACAGTGCATAAATGTATTTTGTGCCTTAGGCTTATCGCCTCAAGAACATGAGGTGAGGTCCCCTTACCCACTCACCCATACCTGCCTATGCCTTCACTCCTCAACTGCTACCCACGTTGGTGGCCTTGGACCTGATATTGCTTAACCCAATTACCTGATTGGCTACCTGATTATTTGAGAGTGAAGAGGAGGAGGAATTTGTAAGTGGGAGAGGGGGGGTTTTGCTCTTCAGAGAGAGCGCTTGACACTTAGTCGATGAGGGAATTGTTCCCTTGTGCCTGTGAAGAAAGGAGAAAGGCTGAAAGAAGCTGAAGAAAAGAAGAAGGCTCTCAAGAACACTGTAGTAGGGCGATGTTTATTTCGTCTGATGGAATATTTCGATGTGTTTGATGAGGCTGATTTAGCATGATATTTTCCTACGTGGAATTAAACCTTAAGTGATTCAAGCTACTGTTCATTTATTTGATATATTTGAGTAATTGATACATATATGCTTAGGCTAATAATTGGTGATCTAAATCACCATTATTTTGTCTTAGAATTCTTTTTATCATATCAAACTCTTGAAGTACTCATGCTTGCCATTGAATATCAAATTGAGTAGATATTATTCATTGAATATCATTATTATGCGTAATTTCCTGTGCTCATTGATATTTTGATTAAGATTAGCGCGTGAATTCCACATTTGCTCCCTATGTTTGACCTCGGACTTCGATTTAGATATCAAGTTATAAATTTTATCTGTTTGAGACTGATTTGTTGACTGTTCTACAATGCATTTCCTAAACTCAACGAAAAACTCCACAAATAGCTGGTGATGTAGGGAGAGCCCAAATGGTCTCCAATAGGAGTTTGGTTGACTCAGTACAGGAGGTTTGGCTAGGTGTAGGATTTGTGCAATGGTTGGGTAGGAAAGTACGATGAAGATTTTGTGATGTGTTGGGGGTTTGCAATGTGAGTGTACTCTAGAATACCAAGCTTTTCAAGAGTTTCTCTCCAAAGTTCAATTTCATCCTCAAAATTCGGGTGCTTGATAAATCCATATTTATATACATAATTTATGCCTAGCTATTGTTAGTTTAAGAGTAAAATAGTTTACATTGCATTAGATTAGATTATATTAGTCATATTATAGTATTTTATAAATATTTCATTTTAGAGGTATAATTATAATTTTTGCTGCTACTTATATCTAGTTCCTTGATATTTTTTTTTATCTGTATAGGTGCCAAGTCTAGATTTGGCCAGAGCTCCACATTAACGTTGAATCAACTTGAGCTCAAATTTTTTGATGAGGTTAAACCTATTTTCCATACCAAAACCCAATTTAACCCTTACCTTTAACCTATTTAAGAACCCATTTTCCCACCTAAACCAAAAATCCTACACAACATTTCTAATTTCCTTCCTATGTCATCTTCGTATTCCACGGCACACCCTCATGTAAACTTTTCCCCTCCAATCCCACGTACAACACCCACTACAAAAATGCCACAACCGTTCCTCCATTCCCTCCCATTATTAAAAAAAAAAAAATCCACAGCCAACTACCCCTCTCTAATGAAGTCCCACACCCACTTTTTATCCCAACAAAAATTCCACGCCCAAAACCCCTCCCAACCGAACTCCCATCCATTATAAAAGCCCCGATCGTAGCTACGGAATCCATCTCCAAAAATATCTGATCTCATCTCTCCGATCAACCCACCGAATCTCCCAACCTGTCGCCTCCCCATCCATCCTCTCTCCCAATCGCTCCCCTACTCAAACAATTCTCCCACCATTTTTTTTCTCTCTTTCCCTCCACATCCGTTCCCTCCCTATCTCTCTCTCTTCCCCATCATCGTATTCCCCCCTCCAGCAATTCTACGTAGGCCCCTCCTCTTCCCAACTCACACACACTCTCTCTCTCTCCCATCCTCATTAATTCTCCACTAAATAGCCCACCTACGAAAATTCATCTCTTCCAACCATACTCCTTACACTCCAACGGCATTTCCCCCTCTCAATTCTCTCTCTCCCATCCATACCTCTACCTCTCAATTCTCTCCATCTCAATTCCCTTTATCTCCCTGTGCTCCTACCACGACCACGACCTCTACGTCGACCCTCATCCACACTCGCCCTCACCAACAACACGTCTGCACGTCCTCAACATAAGGCTGCGACCCCTAGCAACTGCACGCTATCGACGACTGTTGCACCACCCTCAACCATGACGTCTCTTCTCCGACCTCTCACCTCCGTGCACATTCTCCACCGAAGACCGTCGATGGCACTCACCACCCCCATCACAACATCGCTAGATTTCTATCTGAGATTATTTTTCTCTTCTTCTTGTTATTCTATGTTATTCGGACTTTCTAGTAGCAGTAAAGTTCTTATTTGCATTTATGTGTTCACTTCATATTTGTCTCCGTGTTTATTTAATTTATTTCCTTTTGTTATAAAAAAATAAAAAATATATAAATAATAAAAAAATTTTTGTTTACTTGATCAAGTTGGAAATCATCTAAATATCCCTACCTCCCTGTGAGATGACCCGTACTCCCAACATTATTCTCATATTTTTCGGAGTTAGTTTCATAAATTTAAAATGATGTGTTTTCGCACCTACGATGACAGATTTATAATTATCGCGATTTCAAGGTCAGTTTTTGGTGCCATTGCCGGGGAGGCATATATTCGAGATAGTTTCTTACCTAACATAGTATTCATGAGCCTCACATATTTCTCTATCTGTTTGCAGGTACTAACTACGTGAGATGAAATCTTGACGGGTTGTGAAAGCAAGTCACAGAAAAGGAGTTCGTGTAGGTGGGATGCGACCAAGGCACGCAACAGGCATAGTAGAGTAGTGACGTCTTGCGACGCTCACACACTCGGAGAATATGCAAGAGACCTTGATATTGCTTTCACAGAGGATTCTCCTGCGTCGCAAATTTTATTTCTATCTTCTCACCCTTGTAATTGAGGTCGATTTTTGGGGGTCTGTCCCCACATTCTTTAGCTATTAGGGGCTATTCTTTTGCGTGAAAGATTCAATTTCTGGTTGCTTGCCTCAAACAAAAAAAAAAAAATCAAGCTGCATATTTAGGAGTTGCATGCCCTTAGGTGCACGCATTTAGGGGTGATTGAGTAGCACGTTAGATCTTTTTCCTTGCATTGCGTACATATTTGCATGAAGATTGCTGGAGACAAGTACGCTTTTCTATCTTTGCATCCAGCTCCTATTCATGCATTTGCATTTGGATTAAAATTCAAGACCACCAAACTAATTGAATTAACCTAATTTAGTGGTCGTCTAACTGAAATTGGGACTAATAATCTGATTCGACCTTAAAACCAAATCACACTTGAACTGATTCAAAGGGACTTGTCAGTGTTTCAAAATCAAAAATTATTTACGGTGTGATGCACACTTCTAACACTGAGCACACACATTAGGCACCACACTAAGGCTCGATCCCTTAAGGCTATAGGCACCGATCTCTTTATCGGTGCAGACCCTCCTACTTCGCCTTGTGGTAGTGGTCTTGTCTTGTGACTCAGTGTTTTGATACTATATGGAGGGGGACACCCCTTAAAGGAACAAAAGGGTAGTTAAGAGGCACCTCATACACATCGCCTCAAAGGAAGGGTTCGCCCTACTTGCATCCCTTAGTTTCGTCCTTGGAGTAACTTCCCACTAGATCACTTGAGAGTACGACTTAAGCAAAGTGTAGGTCTTAGGGCACTCTGTAGGTTGATTTAGGGTGCGCAACTGGTTGACAACTTGCTTGATCACACACAAACATTGAATTTTTGAGAAAAGCAAGTAAAAATCATTCTTGTCTTGTGTGCGCTTGATTGATTGCTATTGTGCATGCGTGGTACAAGATCAAGAAAACCAAGGTTAGAGGGATTGTTAAGCTTCAAACATAGGAGGAAACCTAATTCCAGTGAGCCCTCAACAATGGATCCACCACTTCTTGAGCAACCCAATCCAAACCAGGAGGAGCTAATGGAGTAATTGCATGAACAGTTTGAGTAATGGCTCAACAGTAGAAACCAAAACCAACCACAACCTCAACCCTTACGGGACTTTTACGATCCTGTGACTTACAATGCCGTACCTCATGTAAGGGTTCCTGAAGATGATTCTGAACTCAAATCCCATTGGATAGGTCTTATTCAAAACCATTTCCATGGACTTAACAATGAAGACCCATTCCAACACATTGAGGAATTTACCACCCTTGGTCAAACTATAAAACCTATGAACATGAATCTTGATGTCTTGATGATGAAACTTTTCTCCTTCTCCTTAAGAGACAAAGCTGCCCATTGGTACAAAACCATAAGGAAACCCATCAACACATGGGATGAGCTAAAGAATGCCTTTCTTAGGAAATTCTTCCCTATTGGAAAAACAAATGCCCTTAAGAGAGCCATCACAATCTTCACTCAAAAATCTAGGGAACAACTCCATGAAGCCTGGGAAAGATTTACTGACTTAGCCAGAACATGACCACACCATGGCATACCCAAGTGGCACCTAGTGTAAATTTTTTACCATAGACTTAATGAGCAGTTGAGAAATTATGTGGACGCGGCTTGTGGGGGTAACTTTTTAAATAAAGACGAGGATAGTGCATATGACCTATTTGCAAGCATGAGTGAAAACTCCCTCAACCAAGTCCCTCTATGAACACCTTTGGAAGGACTAGTCAACCAAGAGGAATGTATGAACTTCAAACTAGCCCAAATAAGGTTGACTTAGAAAAGCTATGTGAAAAGCTGGGAACCACAGTCTTTAAGAAGTTTGACAAATTCCTTAGTACAATCAAAACCACCTAGCCCATACCCAATCAAGGGACACACTCCTCCCCGCTTTGTTATGCCCAAACTCCTGCAAGAGAGCACCTTCACAACCTAAATTTGACTCACTCTGCAAGCCCAAGCTATCATGACCCTTCCTATGGAGCTCAACAAGGAACCTTTGTTCCTGTTTATACTGATTCTTCCTATTTGATCAACTCGTCCTTAGGATTCGAGGATGTTCAGGTCATCAAAGAATATGCTAAGAATGATCCATTTTCTAATAATTACAATCTTGGATGGCATAATCATCCAAACTTCTCTTGGTCGAATCAGAAGACAGGACAAGTGCCCCACCAAACCCAGATTAGACAACCTTATCCTAACTCTTTTAATCAGGGTCAATCTTCAAGGCAAAACTATGTCCAAAGTCTCCCTCCACCCACCCAACCGACCCAGACAGAATTGTTGATCAAAATGATGGGTGAAATACTGACTAAGCAACAAAAGCAAATCAATCAACAGAATTGAAAGACTTAGGACATGAATGAAATTAAGGGGCAATTTAGTCAGCTTGTTGACTCATGACAACATGGGACTCTCCCCTCACAACCCATCCCAAACCCTAGGAACATCCAAAACCATAATAATACAAACTCAAGGTTTAACCAGAATAGAATGCCCTAATAGAACCAAGCTAATATGCTGAACCAGGCACCACCAAGCTTCAACCAATACCCACAACAAGGTCAACCGATTTTACCAAACCCCGCTCAAAACCCGAATGCAATGGCGAATGCTGTTACTTTAAGGAGTGGTACCACCACCCAGGATCTTGTATGGCCAACACAAAATGATTCTGAGCCTGAACAAAAGGATGGAGAATTAGAGGATAGAAAATTTAATATTGAGGATGATAATCTGGAGGCTCAGGAACCCAAGGTTGAAATACCCACCCATATCCCATTCCTTGAAGCCGTAGAAAAATCAAAACCAAAAAAGAACTTGTTTAGCAATGAGGAGTTATTTGAGTTGTTTAAACAGGTTTAGATAAACATACCACTCCTCGATGCTATCAAACATATCCCTTCCTACGCCAAATTCCTCAAAGACCTTTGTACTCAAAAGTGTCAGGCTAGGAAAAAGTCACCTAAGAAGGTGGTTCTTTCTGAGAATTTGAGTTCTATAATTCTAAAGAATCTACCTCCTAAGAAGAAGGATCTTGGAGCCCCATTGATTTCTTGTGTCATTGGTGACATGTCTTTTGAGAAGGCTCTACTCGACTTAGGAGCATCCATAAATTTGATACCCACTGTGCTTTTTGAGAAATTTAGACTTGGTGATTTGAAACCCACTGATGTTACATTGCAACTAGCTGATCGATCCATTAAAACTCCTCTGGGGGGTAGCGGAGGATGTGATAGTTAAGGTCAAGGACTTCTATTTCCCTGTTGATTTTCTCATCCTTGACATGGAAGTACCAAAGAAACTACACAACACACCCATATCTTAGGAAGACCCTTCCTAGCCACTGCCAAGGCTAATATTAATTGTGAAACTGGAAGAATGGCAATTCCTTTGGAGATCAAAAGATGCAACTCAATATTTTTAAGGCATCCCGAACTCTCAATGATAAGGAGTGTGATTTGATCAAGGAAATAGAAAAAGTAGATAAAGTGATTGAAGAGTCTATGTTGATCCATTTGGTTAAAGAACCCATAATCAAAGAGGACCCACAAGAGGTTCATATGACATCTAACACACAACCTCCTTGAACTTTTCAAGTGGAGAGATTACCTAATTCACCTTCTGCACCCCTCCCGCCCTCTACCCTTGTCCCACCCCAGCTTGAACTAAAACCATTGCCCAATACCTTGAAATATGTGTTCCTAGGACCAAATCAAACTCTCCCTGTGATTATTAATGCCAAACTAAGTAGGGAACAAGAATATAAACTCATTCAAGTCCTAGAAGATCATAAAATGGCAATTGGTTGGATCATAGCTGACCTCTGAGGAATCAACCCCTCCTACTATACTCACCACATTTATCTTGAAAAGGGAATGAAACCTTCTTGCCAGTTACAAAGAAGATTAAACCTGAATATAAGAGAGGTTGTGAAAAAAGAGATCATTAAGTGGATTGATGCAGGAATAATCTACCCCATATCTGATAGCCCTTGGGTTAGCCCTATTTAGATTGTTCCCAAGAAGGCTGGTTTGACCATGATCATTAATGAGCTTGGGGAGTCTATACCTACTAGGACAGCTTCTTCGTGGAGAGTTTGTATTTATCATAGGAAGCTAAATTCAGCCACTAAAAAGGATCATTTTCCTTTACCATTCATTGACCAAATTTTGGAGAAGTTAGCTGGTCAGAAATACTTCTATTTTCTAGATGGCTATTTAGGATACAATCAAGTGGCCATAAGTCTCGAAGATCAGGAGAAGACCACATTCACGTGCCCCTATGGCACTTTTGCTTTCCGTAGAATGTCATTTGGTTTCTATAATGCACCTGCGACCTTTCAACGGTGCATGATGGCAATATTTTCTGAGATGATCAGAGACTTTATGGAGGTTTTATGGATGATTTCTCCATCTTTGGGGACTCTTTTGATTCCTGTTTAGCCCACCTCCAAAGAGTATTAAAGAAATGCATTGAGATAAATCTAGTTCTGAGTTGGGAGAAGAGCCACTTGATGATCCAAGAAGGAATTGTATTAGGACATGTGGTCTCTAATAGGTGAATAGAGGTGGATAGTGCTAAGGTTGAATTGATCACCAAACTCCCACCACTCACATCTGTCAAGCAAATAAGATCTTTTCTACAACATGTGGGTTTTTATAGGAGGTTCTTCAAAGACTTCCCAAAGATTGCTAGACCTCTAAGTAACCTTTGGCCAAAGACCATGCCTTCCACTTCAATGATCTTTGTCTTAAGGCCTTTAACTCATTGAAGAAATTTGTTACTCAAGCACCAATCTTACAACCACCTGACTGGGACTCACCTTTTGAGATCATGTGCGATGCCTCTAATTACACTGTTGGTGCTATCTTGGGTCAAAGAATAGAAAAGAAACCTGTTGTGATCTACTTTGCTAGCAGGACTCTTGAAGATACTCAAAAGAATTACACCACCATTGAAAAGGAGTTGCTAGCAGTTGTCTTTTCTATAGAAACGTTCAGAGCCTACCTTCTAGGATCCCATGTGATTCTCTATACCGAACACTCTACTTTGAGACACCTGTTAGCTAAGAAAGATGCCAAACCAAGGCAAATTAGTGGATCCTCCTGCTTCAAGAATTTGACTTAGAAATTAGAGATAAAGCAGGAGCACAAAACATAGTGGCTGATCATTTATCTCAAATCCTAGTTGAGAATCCAAATCCAACATACCTATTGCTGATTGTTTCCCAGATGAGAGTATCTTAGCTATTTCAAAGGTCTAAACCCCTTGGTATGTTGATATTGTGAATTACTTGGCTATTGGACAAATACCTGAGGATTGGTCCAAGTAGAGAAAAGATAAATTTATTCTATGGTCAAGTACTACTTATGGGAGGATCCTGAATTGTTCAGACTTTGCTCTGATTAGATTATCCATAGATGTGTCCCTAAGAATGAAATCCACAGTATTTTTACATTTTGCCATAATTCTGCTTGTCGAGGACACTTCTCAGGGAAGAAAACGGCTGCCAAAGTGTTACAGAGTGGATTTTATTAGCCTAGCATTCACAAA
Organism: Thalassia testudinum; assembly: GCA_037157565.1. Lineage (NCBI taxonomy): Eukaryota > Viridiplantae > Streptophyta > Magnoliopsida > Alismatales > Hydrocharitaceae > Thalassia > Thalassia testudinum. The sequence goes on from JAZHRO010000036.1 coordinate 146,044,544, forward strand.
GATGCCCACATTCTCTAAGTCATGTCCCCAATGCCAATCTATAGGAAACATGACTAGGAGAGACATGATGCCCTTGAATCCCATATTAGTGGTTGAGATCTTTGATGTTTGGGGTATTGACTTTATGGGACCCTTCACACCATCCTTTGGATATCAGTATGTCCTCGTAGCTGTAGATTATGTGTCCAAATGGATTGAGGCCATCCCAACTAAAACGAATGATCACAAGATCGTTATGGAGTTTATTAAGAAGAACATCTTTAGCCGATTTGGGATGCCAAGAGCTATAATTAGTGATGGAGGGACCCATTTCACACATAATTAGTTTAGGAACCTTCTTGCTAAATATGGGGTTACACGTAGGATTTATACACCCTACCATCAACAGACAAATGGCCAGGCTGAGGTTTCAAATAGGGGGATCAAGAATATATTGCAGAAGATCGTTAGGCCCGATAGGAAGGATTGGGCTACCAAGCTCGATGATGCACTTTGGGCTTACCGTACAACCTATAAAACCCCCATTGGAATGTTACCATACCATTTAGTGTTTGGTAAGGCCTATCACCTCCCCGTAGAAATAGAACACAGGGCTTATTGGGCAATTAAGGAATGCAACTATCATCTGGATAAAGCAGGAAAGCATAGGAAGTTGCAGTTGACTGAGCTCGAGGAGATTCGTAATGATGCTTATGAGAATGCCTGGATTTATAAGGAGAAAACCAAAGCTTTCTGTGACATGCATATATCTAGAAAAAGCTTTAAACCTAATCAGAGAGTTTGGTTGTTTGATTCCAAGTTACGTTTATTCCCAGGTGGTCTGGAGTGTTTTGCATGCTAGAAATTGGGGTTACAAGTAACCCATCGTCGTAGTTGCAAAACACGTCGATCAGATAAAATTTATACTGAAACTCCAAGGGAGTCCTGGGTTGAAAATAGGGAGGCAACGTTTACTTTACTTGAAAACTATGCTTCGTTTTGTTTTTTTTGGTATTTTGGGGTTTTGTTATTTTTTTGTATTTTTGAAATAAAAGACAAGAAGAATGAATCACAAGATAGAAATGGAACAAATATGATATATATATCAATCCAATGCCAATTACAATGAACTATAAAAGCATAAAAAGAGAGGGGGGTGAGAGGAAATCTCCTGAATTAGCTGTTTGATGAGATGACGATGCCTGGCGGAAGCTCGAATGAAGGAGGTGAGGAGCAGGACGATGGAGGTGAGATGCAGGAGGACATCGTGTTGAGGAAAGCTTCGGCGTGGCTCTGGAATGGAGGTGAGAAGACGAAGGTGATCTGCTACCGGAATGGAGGTGGGAGGACGGCTCGAAGGCGACCTATGAAGGGAGATGGGAAGATGGAGGAGTATTTGGTGGGGCAGAGGTTCGCTACACTAATAGGCGCCTTGGGAGTTTGAGAGCAAGTTCTAATGGATCGTTGGTAGGCTTGCTAGAGCTTGGGAGTAAGTGGGAGTAGAGTAGGTAGAGATGGATTGGAAGGGAGGGGGTGTAGGTCCTTTTATAGTGGAGAAGAGGCAAAAATCAGTATGGGACCATTAGTGACATTCAAGCCGTCGCTGGAAACGTCGCTATAGGTAGCTCATGCCCGCTGGCGCCCACAGTTGGCTTTGCTGGCATGCGATGAATTACCGACGGCTGTAAGCATCGCTGTAAGTCCAGCTCATGTGTTGCTGTAGGTCCAACCCATGCATAGTTGGCGCCGCGCTCCTGCCTTGCCACAGGTGCTGGCGCCGCGCCGTGCTGCACTGTAAGCATGCGCGCCAATGCGTGCGTACGCACCAGTGCTGCTGCACACGTGTGGTACTGCGTGCGAGCGCTGTCGGCCTGGGCTGCGCCACGTGGCGTAGTCTGGGCCATCCATCTTGTTCTTGTTGTAGGGGCTGCTATAGAGGTTAGATTGAGTCGATTTTCGAGCTGCTTGGCTGCGATCGTCGGCCCAAGTCCATCCGTGCAGTTGGATTTGTCATTTGAAGCTCCAAAGTATGTCTCCTAATCCCTTGGCCGTTGATCTTCCTCGAACTACATATGGTGTTATAGGACTCCAATCGAGGCGATTTTAAAGGTGTTGGACTCCGATAGTGGTCTTGATCAGATCCGTACGGTCGAATTGTCAATCCGAGGCTCCGAAATAAATATCCTTCTCTCCTAACCATAGAAAGGATACAATTAACCTAAATTATATACAACTACTCTAAATGCAGAATGATGCATGCTATGCAATATTTATAATATGAAATGCAAATCAAAGCCTAGGAACATGCATGAATAGGCATTTTACCCTCAACAAATGTGTTTACATCATACCCCCATGCTTATCTTTTGCTAGTCCCTAGCAAAATTAAACCATAAAAGTAGAATTAGGATTAGATCACTTATGCCTAAGTCGTTTATTAACAATAGAAAGTTTCAACTAAGGTCATAAACTACGAAAACTCAACAATACCTAGGTGTCTGCATGAATGCAGACCGCCCAAGTTCTCGCCCTATTTGAGAAGAGAAGATATATTTTTTTTATTTTTCTTCTTTTCTAATTTTTTTATACTTTTGGAGTTTGAGAGTTCTAAGATAACTTTCTACAGCTACCCGACCCACCCAAGACTCGAAAAGAACTCTAAGTACTAAGCATCTCTGTGAAAAAGTGATAGACTCACAAAATGGCTGTTAAGACAGACTTCGAGTTTCTACGACCCTAGGTGACCTTGCCTAAAGGTTTACCTTTACAATCGGTAGCTTTCTCCCTAATTCTTTAATTTATAGGGTTAACACAAGGGCAAACCCAGTGTGTATCTCCCTGATTTATTCTAATTCCCCACTTCTTCCATAAGTGTTTTTTGAATTATTGTGCATTTTTTCTTTTGTGAGTTGGGTTCTGGACAACTGGCTGATGAGCTATTACCACCGACAACTTGCCAGCCATACTCGTGCGGTGAAGTGTGGTTTTATTTATTTTTTTATTTTCTCCTTTTTCTTTTTTTTTTTTCTTTTTGAGTGTTTCTTTTTTTTTTCTTCTAAGTAGGTGGCTTCCTTGATCTAAGATTTACCTAAAGGCAATACAACGAAAATGGTCTTATGGCTGGGCTTTAGACAACCAGCCGATGAGCTGTTACCACCGACAACATGCCAGCCAGACCACCCAAGTCGTTCCATTAGCTACCAATTTCCATAAAAATCGCCTGAAAGTGAGTCAGTGCAAGAAAATGTGTGCAGATGCTTAGGCTTAAAGTCCCCCCAAATTAGAGGGCGGGTTGATAAGTCGCATACTTATCATCCTAAATTATTTACCAAATTAAAATGAATTTTAATTGGTAAGGACTCGAGACTAAGTCCACATTCGAGTGGACACTCTGGCTAATTAAGCCCGAAGACCTGAAGAGTCTAAGTGTTTAGGTCCTCTCGTATCATTTCCTAAAGTTAATAACTTCCAAATGCCTAAGTTCTCTTTTCCTAATTTGTTTCTTTTTTTTATCTTTTTTCAAATTTTCAAATTTTTTTTTTAAATTTTATCAGAAACTAAAAAAAATTCTACGGAGTTAACATAATGATTTCAGGAATCAATTATCCACCCCCCCATGCCTAAATGATGCAATGTCCTCATTGTAAAAATAAAGACATGAAAAGGGCAGAGTAAACAAAATATCATGAAAATTCGATCAGCTCCGCAGAGAGAAGAGTGTATACACACTCGCTAAGTTTAATGCCTTCAGCTAGGTATCACATACATACAAAGAAGAAATTGAGAATTCACAAGTGTAGGTTAGAATCAAAGTAAAAATATTGATCCTGAAACCCGCGAAGAGAATATGTCCACAGTTGTGGGCCAGATTATGGTGCAGACCCATGCCCTAGGGTCAAGTGGTTCTCAGGTTCTGGATGAAAATCACCCAGAACCGAAGGTTGTTGTGTTTGTGGGGCTGGGCTTGCAGTTTAGTGGTGTGCAACCCAAGACCAAAGTGTCGAACAACATGTGAAGATGGTTCAATAGGTGCGGTTGTTCACTTAGCATCTAGCTCAGAAAAATAATCAGTTATTTTGAGCTTGGATTGCACGTGAAAGATATCATAAGGGTTCTGGTAGAAAGTATGTGGTTTTAGGTCAATAGGTACCCTTAGAACCAAAATCAAACTTCCCTCAGAATTAGCCTCCCAAATTTTTATTTTAACAATTCTATCCTCCAACATCAAGGGCTCAGGCTTTGGGACCTCTAGCATATCATTCACCCCATAAGATTCTCCCAAGTCCAGAAATTGTGGCTAACTCGAGATTGACTTGGGTACAATGATTTCCAAATCAAAATCAATCCCTTTGGGGTGTGGTTGAGGAATGGGGTTATTGGTTAAATCTTCTAGTAAATAAGGATTCGAATCCTCCAAGTTAGCCCCAACCGAATCCAAATCTTCAATAATTCGGCTATCAACTGGTTCATCAGATCCCTCAAGCCCATTTGTCTCACTAAAATCCTCTTCCTTAAGTTCAAGTGAGACTTCACCAAAAGATTCTTCACCCTCAGAGTTAAAGAATCCATGATCCTCATTTATATATGTCTCAAAATCATATGTCATTCATGGTCCGTGGAGACATATTTTACCTCGCTCGCTGGCTCAGGGATCTTGGGTGAATCAATCGGTTCATCCTCAAATGGTTGCTCTAACCCAACCTAGTCATCCCCGATCTCAGAAAATGTATCCCTCCCGATAGGCGCTTGAGTGGGTTCAAACATTGGATCTCCTGAAGGGGGTTCATCTTGAGAATCATCCCAAGATTTGACTAGGGCAACCACAAATTTCATCCTTAACCTCGACAACTTCTTAAGTAGAAACTCACCTAGGTCCCTATCCCTAACACCTTGGAGCAAATCCAATAGAGAACTATTAAGTTCATCAATCATTTTGATCATATGCTCCAGTGCTTCAGTGCATGGTGTTGGCTGGGCTTCTAAAGATTGTATGGTGTTCCTTAAATTATCTAACACTCTATCTTGGATCTGGTTCACCTGAACTGACTGGTTTGATTTAGGTTTGGGTGGGTTTGGGTTGAATCTAGGGGAGTCAAGATGTTGAGGTTCTCGGGTCCCTTCCTGAAAGTAGGTCATTCTAGGTTGTTTAAAGGATGGTGGTGACTTATATTCAGTGGAATGCTGGGGAGGGTAGGTGTTATAATGATGATATCCTTCCTGATTGTAGATCGGGTTGGTTTGGTCATCAAAGGATGGAGATCCATAATCATTATAGCTCTAGGAAGGATAATAATCATAGTCTTGTTGTCCAGGATTAGACCCTGGACACTAAGGTCCGGATTCATATCCCCAATCAAAGTCATCCAGCTAGTGGATGGGTAATTACAAGTCAAGTCGGGATAGTAATCATCTTGGGGATAAGTGGTGGTAGGAGGATAGGATGTGAAATGTGTGTAGGATGTGCAAGGGTACATGGTGAAGTAAGGAGGGAAATCAAAAGAGAAAGGAGCTCTGTAATACAAAAATATAAGCCTGTCCTTAGGTTGGGTACCCTAAAGGTCTACAGACTCTCAGAATCAGTCCAAAGATTATGGACGATTTACTCTACATATGTCCAGGCAATCCAACCAGTTAGAAGGAGGTACTGGGGAGAAGGTTCTTCCTTTGGCTTATGCCTCTGGTTCCTAATGTACCCCCCAGCTGTGGTCGTTTGACGCTACTCCCCTAGCTAGACATCAGATTGACTAGTATAAGCAGGTTAATCATGAACAATCTCAATCTGGATCCCGACGAGAGAACCAGTCCTTAGGGCCAACGTCTAATCAATTTTAGTCAGGCTTGGGACAATGGTGCTTAAGGAATGTGATGGGCCCTTTAGATGGGTTGTGCCCTTAATGATCAGTTAAAATGTGTGTGCATGCACAACTAAGGTTTTCAAACAAGGTTATTTGATGATGTGTCTTTTAGGGTTCAACCTTGTTTATTAGGTTTTAGGGTTTAATTCTTAGGTTGGTTCAATCAAGGTTTAGTAGAATACTCCAAGTTTTGAAAGCACGGGTATGATATGTTCCTTTAAAAATCAGAAATAAAATGTGGAGTGCCTGGTTCAGTCCTAAAAATCAACCCTAAGTAGCAAGCTACTTAATGAATCAGTTTTAGATTAAGTGGTGCGGCCCAAACAGCTTAATCAATTGGCCTATTGCACCACTTAGTTAAGACACACATAAATGTTTGGCCTATTCAGATTTCTACTCACTTATGTGTATTTAGTTGAAGTGTACCGGGTCCACAGGTCAGATCCTGATTAAGTGGTAGAATCAAAGTAATTGTGCGCCTTAGGATGAGAAGTTGTGGGTGTTAAGTGTGTAGCTTTCAGAAGATCCCATAATTAGATAATACTTTTTTTTTATTTTTATTTTTTATTTATGTGGATGGCGAGGTGAGTGGAGGTGGCAAACAAATAACCAAATCTATCCTAGGGTTTATAGAAAGCACCTAAGTTGATTTGGGTTTGAGTTATTAGGTTATGGAATGAAAACTAGGGTGGGGGTGGTGTGGGGGACACTTACAAAACACTCTACCCGCACTTTACTCCAGTCTACTGCACTTGGATCTCCATGCTAGGGTACCTGCAAGACAGTAGATCAATGACAAGTAGAGTTAGTGCTATGTAAATGCAAAGAAACGCAATAAACAATAAAGTAAATTCCGTTGCCTCCCTGACAATGGTGCCAAAATGGTCGGGAGTATTTCGTGTGTTAGAAATCGAGGTTACAAGTAACCCGTCGTCGTACTTGCAAAACAAATCGATCAGATAAAATTTATACCGAAACTCCAAGGGAGTCCTTGGTCGAACACAGGGAGGCAACGTTTACTTTACTTGAAAACCGCACTTCATTTTGTTTCTTTTTGGTATTTTGGGGTTTTGTTATTCTTTTGTATATTTGAAATAAAAGATAAGTAGAATGAATCACAAGATAGAAATGGAACAAATATGATATATATATCAAGCCAATGCCAATTACAATGAACTATAAAAGCATAAAAAGAGAGGGGGGTGAGAGGAAATCTCCTGAATCGACTGTTCGGTGAGATGACGGTGCCTGGTGGAAGCTTGGACAAAGGAGGTGAGGAGTAGGATGACGAAGGTGATATGCAGGAGGACGTCGTGTTGAGGAAAGCTTCGGCATGGCTCTAGAATGGAGGTGAGAAGATGGAGGTGATTTGCTACCGGAATGGAGTTGGGAGGATGGCTCCAAGGCGACCTATGAAGGGAGATGGGAAGATGAAGTAGTATTTGGTGGGGTAGAAGTTCGCTACGCTAATAGGTGCCTTGGGAGCTTGAGAACAAGCTTTAATGGAGCGTTGGCAGGATTGCTAGAGCTTGGGAGTAGGTGGGAGTAGAGAAGGTAGAGATGGCTTGAAAGGGAGGGGGTGTAGGTCCTTTTATAGTGGAGAAGAGGCAAAAATAGGTATGGGACCATTAGTGACATCCAGGCCATCGCTGGAAACGTCGCTGTAGGTAGCTCATGCCTGCTAGTGCCCATATCTGGCTTTGCTGGCATGCGATGAATTACTAATGGCTATAAGCGTCGCTGTAAGCCCAGCTCATGCGTCGCTGTAGGTCCAGCCCATGCATTGCTGGCACTGCGCTCTTGCCTTGCTCCTTACGCGTGCGCCCATGCACTGGTGCCACACTGTGCTACGTTGTGCACATGCGGTCCTACGCGCGTGCACGCGCACCCATGCTGCTGCGTGCGTGTGGTGCTGCGTGTGTGCACTAGTGGCTTGGGCTACACCACGTGGCGCAGTCTGGGTTGTCCATCTTCTTCTTGTTGTAGGGGCTGCTACAGAGGTCAAATTGAGTCAATTTTCACGTCGCTAGGCTGCGATCATCGACCCAAGTCCATCCTCACGGTCATATTTGTCATTTGAAGTTTTGAATTATGTCTCCTAGTCCCTTGTCCATTGATCTTCCTCGGATTGCATATGGTGCTACAGGACTTCGATCGAGGCGATTTCAGAGGCGTTGGACTCCGATCGTCGTCTTGATCAGATCCGTGCGGTCGAATCGTCAATCCGAGGCTCCAAAATAAATATCCTTCTCTCCTAACCACAAAAAGGATGCAATTAACCTAAATTATATACAACTACTCTAAATGCAGAATGATGTATGCTATGCAATATTTATAACATGAAATGCAAATCTAAGCCTAGGAACATGCATGAATAGGCATTTTACCCTCAACAAATGTGTTTACATCACCAGGAAAGATTTGGTCGAGATGGAACGACCCTTAGACTATTACACATATCTTTTCACATGGAGTTGTTGACATCACTGACCGAAATACAGGTCAAACATTCACTGTGAATGGTCAGAGACTGAAACCTTACATTGAGAATATTGAACCTGGATCTGTCCTAGAGATGGCAGCACCTTTAGAATGCTGAGAGGTGCATGCCCGGCTGAAGGCATTAAACTTAACGCTTGTTGGGAGGCAACCCAACCTAATTTTGCTTATACGTAATAGATTAATTTCTTTTCAGGTTGAAGCTAGTGTTTTAACGGGAATAATTCAGAGCTATTTAGGTGATATCTTCCCCTTCTCATGCTTACTTCCTATTCATCAGCATACAATGAGGATATTGCATGAAATAGGTAGGGGGTAGGTAAAATTTTTGCTAAGTCACCTATACCTAGTTTCCATCAGTCTTACATATATGTATTTGCATTAAAATAAAGAAAAACCACTTATATATAGCATTTGTTCGAAAAAAATCAAAAATATTTTTATCAAGGAGGTTTTATTGAGAATTTTCTTCTTGAATTATTTCTTAGTTTAGAATCCAGTACATCCATTTCACTTATATGTAGACTTCGTAATAGATTCATTATGAAAACCAATAGACATCTTTAGTTTGTCGAGGAGAAGCTTCTTTTCCTGAACCCTTGGACAGTTAGTTAGGAAGTCAGGCAAACTATCTTTCATTAGATCGACCAAATATTTGTGAGGTGAGAGTAGAGTGTCTACTGGTGCTCTAAGTCTAGTGCGAGGACTCTTAAGTTCTGGATAATTGAATAATGATACCTTAGAGTTTTGCATAGTTTTCTACTCTTGGTTCCCACGTACGAATTTTGTGTGAAATTTTGAGAGACACCAAATAAGGCAAATACATAGAAATTGAGTTCTAATAAAACTATGACTAAGGTGGATGGTTACGACCATCCTTTATAGAATCCTCGGCTGAAGGAGGGTACTAGTGTCAAAGGTTAGAAATACATTGTCCTATCCATTCCTTCCCGGTGCCGAGAGTAGGCACTTCCACCAAATAAGCCATATAATATCGTCTTGAACACCCTCATTTCCCAAATAATGCCTCATAAATGAAAGTTGTGTTGTATGGTGTTATGTTATGAAAAAAAAAAGAGGACAAAAAAAAGTGATGACGAACAAAAAGAAAAAACTATTTGAGTTCATAGTTATGTTTATGTGTTGATTTGTTATGAATAAATTTCATTGAGGCAACAATACCCACTACCATTTGCGATCCACCAAATAAGACCCATACCTACTTTTTTATATTTCTGATCCCTTGAATAATAGCTAAGGAATTCTGACTTAGTTGCAAGGTTATCAGAACTTTATTAAAGTATTAATGCCACGTGAGGTCACCAAATATTGAGTGTATTTACACAATCTGGTGAATTGTGAGCTCGAAAAAAAAAACAGAGAGAGAATAAGTGCAAAGAAACCAAAAAGGGAGCACAGTTTTGAGTGTTTCTTTGGGTTGACTTATTTGATAGTCTAGAGATCGAGAGTCTGTAGTACTAGTCTATATGTAGCACCAGATGAGTATGAGCCACCAAATATAAAATCATTTGACTCAGATATCTTCTACCTAAGGCAAAAAGCTAGGGTCAAATCACAGTGTACTAGTTATGTTATCCCCAAGGGAAGAGGTTTGCCTATCCTGATTGAATTTTTACCGAGGGTCAAGTACAAACTTTAAGTGTGTGTTGGTGTTTCACTTGAATATGTTACTTATGCTACTATTACTACATTTTCATGTTTTCTGGATCTCCAAACTTTCAAAAGAAGAAAAGAATAAAACTTTTGTTAAACCCCTGATGTAAAAAAAAAAATTAGCCCTTTGGGAGACAAGTTGTAAATAGCATACATCATATATTTTTCATTCTTGCATTTGCTCGAGAACTAGCAAATGATAGGCATGGGGTGTGATAAATCCATATTTATATACATAATTTATGCCTAACTATTGTTAGTTTAAGAGTAAAATAGTTTACATTGCATTAGATTAGATTATATTACTCACATTATAGTATTTTGCAAATATTGCATTTTTAGAGGTATAATTATAATTTTTGCTGCTACATATATCTGGTTCCTTGATATTTTTTTTTATCTGTACAGGTGCCAAGTCTAGATTTGGCGAGAGCTCCGCATTAACGTTGAATCAACTTGAGCTCAAATTTTTTGATGAGGTTAAACCTATTTTCTATACCAAAACCCAATTTAACCCATACCTTTAACCTATTTAAGAACCCATTTTCACACCTAAACCAAAATCCTACACAACATTTCTAATTTCCTTCCTAATCCTACCACCATTTATGTCATTTTCCTATTCCACGGCACACCCTCACGTAATCTTTTCCCCTCCAATCCCATGTACAACACCCACTGAAAAAATGCCACAACCTTTCCTTTGTTCCCTCCCATTATTAAAAAAAAAATCCACACCCAACTACCTCTCTCCAACGAATTCCCACACCCACTTTCTATCCCAACAAAAATTCCACGCCCAAAACCCCTCCCAACTGAACTCCCATCCATTATAAAAGCCCCTAATCGTAGTCGCGAAATCCATCTCCAAAAATATCCAATCTCATCTCTTTGATCAACCCACCAAATCTCCTCACCTGCTGCCTCCCCATCCATCCTCTCTCCCGATCACTCCCCTACTCAAATAATTCTCCCACCATTTTTTTTTCTCTTTCCCTCCCCATCCGTTCCCTCCCTCTCCCTCTCCCTCTTCCCCATCACCGTATTCCCCCCTCCAGCAATTCTACGTAGGCCCCCTCCTCTTCCCAACTCACACACACACTCTCTCTCTCCCTCTCTCTCTCCCATCCTTCATTAATTCTCCACCAAATATCCCACCTATGAAAATCCATCTCTTTTAGCCGTACTCCTTGCACTCCAACAACATTTCCCCCTCTCAGTTCTCTCTCTGCCATCTGTACCTCTACCTCTCAATTCTCTCCATCTCAATTCCCTCTATCTTCCTGTGCTCCTGCCACGACCACAACCTCTACGTCGACTGCCCTCACCAACAGCACATCTGCATGTCCTCAACAAAAGGCCGCAACCCCTAGCATCCACACGCTATTGACGAACGTTGCACCACCCTCAACCACGACGTCTCTTCTTCGACCTCTCGCCTCCGTGCACATTCTCCACTAATGACCGTCGACGACACTCACCACCCCCGTCACGACATCGCCGGATTTCTATCTGAGATTATTTTTCTCTTCTTCTTCTTGTTATTCTATGTTATTCTGACTTTCTAATAGTAGTAAAGTTATTTTTGCATTTACGTGTTCACTTCATATTTGTCTCCATGTTTGTTTAATTTATTTCCTTTTATTATAAAAGAAAAATAAAAAAATATAAATAATAAAAAAAATTCGTTTACTTGATCAGGTTGGAAATCATCTAAATATCCCTACCTCCCTGTGAGACGACCTATACTTCCAACATTATTCTCATATTTTTTGGAGTCGGTTTCATAAATTTAAAATGACGTGTTTTCGCACATACGACGACGGATTTATAATTATCACGATTTCACAACTAGTGCTTGATCCAACCATTCTGATCTTTGTGATTTCCACCCATTATTTGAACCTCAAACTCTAAAAATTCAGGATAAGGACGTTGTTGCATTTTAACTTGATAAGGTGAATCTTCCAACAAATTCCTAATTTCTTGAATATTTTCCTCATCCCAGTTTGCCACTATTGGTTGCATGTCTTCATTGTCCTCAATTATCCTTGCAACCCTGTGATTTTCTTCCTAAGTTTGGGTTAGGTTAGCCATTAAGGGGTTGTCTAATGTGTGTATGGCCATTACCTCCTCTATTTTGCCAAGCTCCTCCATCAAACCACACTTAATTTTATCCTTCTTTGAGACCTCGCAAATGTTAAATCGATTTGTTTTATTCCCTGAGGTAATTTTTATATTTCCTGATTCACAATCAATCCTTGCCTTGGCGGTGGCCAAGAAAGGTCTTCCCAAAATAATCGGGGTGTGGTTGAGCTATTTTGGTGCTTCCATGTCAAGGACCATGAAATCAACAAGGTAATGCAAATCATTAACCTTGACTAAAACATCTTCCAGGAGACCCCTTCATTTTGTAATTGATCTATCGGCCAACTGCAGGGTCATGTCAGTGTGTTTCAAGTTGCCTAGACCCTAGTTTCCTATGTAGTGACATAGGGATTGCATTAATGGAAGCACCCAAGTCAAGGAGGACCCGATCAAAAGTAATGTTTCCTATTGTGCAGGAAATCAGCAGGGCTCCCGGGTCCTTTTTCTTAGGTGCTAGCTTATTTAAGATTAGTGTGCTTGTGTTGTTAGATATGACTACTCTCCTAGTGTTTTCAAATTTCGTTTTATGCTTCTCTTTATATGAATTTAGTAAAGCTTTAGCATAGACGGGGATTGATCCAATAGCTGCAAGGAGTAAAATGATTGTCAATTTGAAAGCCAGAAGTAAGGACATCCATTCCTCCAATTCTCCTCTGGCTTTTCCTGTTTCCCATTGTTTATTAGCGAGATCGATGTTATAAAAGTTGTGTCGTAGTATAAGTCGAAATCACTTGAAAACAAAAAAAATTTATGCTCGAAAGAAATCCAAGGTCGAACGCAAGGAGCAGGTAACAATTAACTCTCAAGATTGCAATTCTATCAATGTATAATAATAAATCCAAGCAAGAATGATATATATGATAAAGCAAATGTCAATAAAGCAAAAAGATTAGGGTAAAATGGTGATTTGAATCACCAATTACCCCTCACAATAATAACAAATATCTCAACAGTATCAACCAAGGAAATAAAGCCTCAAATATATGCAATCAGACGACGAAGGCTTGTATCAGATGACTTAAACAACCGGTTGCTACAGTGGTTCCAAGGGACTCAAGGGTCTCTTCTCTTTGGTTCTCTGTAGTTCTTCTTCTTCAGAACTCTGTTCCTTCTTCTTTCTTTCTCTGCTCTTCTTCAACTGCTCCCCTTCTCTTCTCGTGACTAAGTGTCACACAGGTATTAGTGAGAGCAAAACCCCTGTCCCCATGCTTTCTCTCTCTTTCTCTCTCTGGTTTCTACTCTCCCAAAGAATTCCACAGTAAAGGGTATTCAGGTTTTCGGATCAAGCGCATACCTGGGTCGAGGCTCATCGGCAGTGGGTGGTGAGCGAGGAGTGGGAGGCTTAGGTGGGTAATCGGGTGAGTGCCAGACCTACGTGTAGTGTCCCGGGCGAGGCAAGTGTTGGGTGAGAGGGGACCTCACCCCCTTGTGTCTGAGGCGATATGCCCCAGGCACAAATTCAATTTATTCCGCTACGCTGCTTCTAAAACCCATGAGGTGGGACTAAATAAGTCCCCTCTCTTCACATGGGCTGCTGCTGCAATGCTTTCCCAATTGAGGAAGCTACCATGGAGATGCATCGAATTGGAACTGAAGAAGACTCCCTCAGTGATAATTAGAGACCTGGAACAACTCCTGGGCCTCGTCCGTGGCACCTGGAGGTAACACCTGATGCCTACGCGACCTAGAGCTCGAAGAACGTGGTGGAGATGGCGGAAGTAGCAGAGCTCCGATGAGGACACCTGAAAACAAGAATACAGCATTGTGGCAAGTCAAAATAGTTCAAAACCTTTGCCGGACGTCGTGGAGTGCGACGGTGGTGGTGGCGTGCCGTGAAGGTGGTCGATGAGGCCTGTTGACCTCGCAGAGGGTAAATGGAGGAGGATGAGTTCAGCAGAGGTTTTGGAGGAGCAATCGACCAAACTAAGTTAGGGCTTTTGTTCCTGAGGTCGAGGCCGAGGTGTAGAGCTTGGAAGCGACGGCGTAGGTGGTTTGTGGTGGCCGCTGGAGCTCGCCGGTGGTATGCCGGTGAGGTGGAAGATGAAGTCATAGAGGGCAGTGCGGCAGTCGAAGAGGAGTATTGGAGGTGCTGTCATGACGTGGAGAAGCTGACGAGTCGATAGAGGTTGGTAGTGGACGATGGGGATCAGAGTTGCCACCGGTTGTGGTATGGCCAGTGCCGAAGACGAAGATAGCTCCGGTGGGGGTTGGACGGTGAGGAGGAAGGAGATAGAGGCGTTGGCTGGTACTGCTCAACGTAGAGGAAGATGTGGAAGGAGTATCTTCCACTGGTCTTGCAATTAGACGATAAGAGAAGTCGGAGAGGATTGCTGGAAGCTCGAGGAGCCTTTCGACCGAAAAGGAAGGAGGAATGTGGGGAATTTTTGGCCAAAATCAAGATTGGGGAGAACGGTCTGCCTAGGGGAGTCTTTTATAGGCCATTAGAGGGTGGTTAGAGCTTGGGAAGCAAGCTTCCCAAGCTTAGAAGGTTGCCAGAGTTGGAAACCCAACTCTATGAAGGATTCACATGAGGATCTTCGAATCTGGCTAAAAAGGAAGTTGGTTTCTTGACGAATTCCCCTTTCAAATCTAAGAAGGATTCGTCAAGAAATCAAGGAGATCTTGCCAAATGAAGCTCACAGGAGTTGTAGGAATAGGATTTTGGTGCTGTGAGGGTCTTTTTGCAAAGAAGACAAAGAAGTTGGGGGCATTTTTGTAAGAAATTCAAAAGCTGAGGGGCCATGTGAAATAAAGAAAATTAGACTTGGACCAAAATGCAAACTAGGTCGAAACAATCTTAGATTGGGCCTAAATTTTAGTACAAGCCTAATTTAGACTCAAGGAATCCAATGGTGAAGTTGGATTTTGGTTTTTACCATATTTTGCTAGATAATTTATTCAAAAACCCAAATTAGGGCAATGGTCTATCTATGGCTCTATTTTTGGTCAAAATAGGTTCCGATGGTCAAATTGATGGTACCAAACCCTAAAGAATATTTTTCTATGAATTTTAGAGGGTTTAGGTGAATTTCATCTTAACTAGAACCTCGGTTAATTAAGTGGGTCAGTTTTTAGGATTTTAGATGTCATTTAATTCTCATAATGCATGAAAACCTGTTTCATTCTGCATGAACCCCCTTAATATAATCTAAAGCACATTTGACATTTTTTCAACCCTTGAGAAAACTCATGGTTATTCTATTTTTGTGATAGAATGGTAAATTTGCAGAAATAACCCTATATTCTTGTCTTCTTCTCAAATCATTGTTTTGTGCTCTTAAGACCTTCTGATGGATATGTAGGAGCTTTTATTGATTTAATCATATCAAACTGAGCTAGTTATGGCTCATGAAGGTGTTCCCATCATACCCCCATGCCTAGCTTTTGCTAGTCCCTTAGTAAAACCATCTGAATCGAACCAGTTATCTAGGTCGGATTTAACGGTCAGGATGCCTTACTAAGCCGAATCTCTAGGAATTAGATCATAACACCAACATTAGGCCTAGAGGTACTTAAGTACCAGCTCAGATCTAGGCCTGTCTAACTTTCACCTCAGTTTGCCGCAAAGGTTTTTAAGGCCCATAGGAACTATCCTAAGGTTCATTGGACTCAACAGTTAAAGCACCTGTGCTTGAAACATGGTTAGTCTAGCTTAGTTTTCCATTGCATTTTTAGAGAGACATAAAAGAAGAATTTGATTTGTGGAGAGCCTTCTCTCTCTTTTCTTTTCAACATATTTTCCTTAGATCCATCCTCGGATTGTCCCTAAACACGGTTTATATCGGATTCCTTATCCCCACCATCAATCATCGCAGGGTCCCTAGTAATCGATGCTTCAGGATAGCACTGCCCATGGCAACCCCCAAAACCCTGGCTTTCGAGATTTCGGATAATCCCGTCCATGGCATTCTGTGGCTAAATCTAGACCCTGGCAATTGACATTTCGTGATAATGCCGCCTAAGGCATCTGAACCAGCACAAGGTGCTTACATGGCCCCAGTAGGATATTTAGATATCCTAGGAGACAAGCACCGAGGAGACGGTATGTTATTATGCATCTTCGAGGGGAATTTCCTACCTCTCTGCATTAGGAAGTCGTTGATCACACATGTTTCGTGAGTTTGAAATCAGGGTTACAAGTAACCTGTTGTCGTAGTTGCAAAACTCGTGGTCAAATAAAATTTATATCGAAACTCCAAGGGAGTCCTGAGTCTAACATAGGGAGGCGACATTTACTTTACTTGAAAATCATGCTTCGATTTGTTTCTTTTTGGTATTTTAGGGTTTTGATATTTTTTTGTATTTTTTTTAAAAGAGGACAAGTAGAATGAATCACAAGATAGAAATGGAACAAATATGATATATATATATCAATCTAATGTCGATTACAATGAACTATGAAAGCATAAAAAGAGAGGAGGGTGAGAGGAAATCTCTCGAATCGGTTGTTCGGCGAGACGACGATGCTTGGCAGAAGCTTGGACGAAGGAGGTGAGGAGTGGGACGATGGAGATGAGATGTAGGAGGACGTCGGGTAGATGAAAGCTTTGGCGTAGCTCTGGAATGGAGGTGAGAAGGAAGAGATGATCTACTACCAGAATAGAGGTGGGAGGACGACTCCAAGGTAACCTATGAATGGGGATGGGAAAAAGGAGGAGTATTTGGTGGGGTAGAGGTTCGCTATACTAATAGGCACCTTGGGAGCTTGAGATCAAGTTCTAACAGAGCATTGCTAGGCTTGCTAGAGCTTGGGAATAGGTGGGAGTAGAGTAGGTAGAGATGGCTTGGAAGGGAGGTGGTGTAGGTCCTTTTATAGTGGAGGAGAAAAGGCAAAAATAGGTATGGGACCATTAGTGACTTCTAGGCCATCATTGGAAGCATCGTTGTAGACAGCTCATGCCCGCTAACGCCCCCTCTCACCTACAGCTGGCTTTGCTGACGCATGAAGAATTAGCGACGGCTCTAAGCATCGCTGTAAGTCCAACTCATGCATTGCTATAGATCCTGCTTATGCGTCGCTGGCTGTGCACTATCCCCATCTTTGTCGCACGGGTTCATGCTCACGCGCTGGCACTGCACTGTGTGAATGCATGCCTCCACATGCGCACGTGCACCTAGATGCTGCGCACGTGCGGTGGCACGTGTGTGAACATGGGCGGCCTGGGCTGAGCCATGTGGCCCTTGCCTAGAGGTTTATCTTTTCGAACGGTAGCTTTCTCCCTACTTTTATTTATAGGGTCAACACAAGGGCAAACCCAGTGTATGTCTCCCTGATTTATTCTACTTCCCCACTTCTTCCCTAAGTGTTTTGGGAATTATTGTGCATTGTTTTGTGAGTTGGGTTCTAGACAACGGACCAATGGGTTGTTACCCACGGCAACTTGCCAGCCATACTCGTGTGGTGAAGTGTGGTTTTGTTTATTATTATTATTTTTTTCCTCTTTCTATTTTTTTCTTTTTCTTTTTGTCTATTTTTTTTTAAGTAGGTGGCTTCCCTGATTTAAGATTTACCTAAAGGCAGTACAACGAAAATGGTGCTGTGACTGGGCTCTGGACAACTTGCCGATGAGCTGTTAGCACCGACAACTTGCCAGCCATACGACCCTAGATAGTTCATTAGCTACCGAATTTCCGAAGAAACCGTCGAAAAGTGAGTCAGTACAAAAAAGATGCGTAGATGCTTAGGCTTAAAGTCCCCCCAAATCAGAGGATGGGTTGATAAGTCGCATACTTATCATCCCAATTTATTTACCAACTTGAAATGAATTTTAATTGGTGAGGACTCGAGACTAAGTCCACATTCGATTGGACAACAAACTAATTAAGCCTGAAGACCTGAAGAGTCTAAGTATTTATGTCCTCTCGTATCATTTCCTAAAGTTATTAACTTCCAAATGCCTAGGTTCTCTTTTCCTAATTTCTTTCTTTTTTATCTTTTTCAAATTTTCACTTTTTTTTATATAAGAAACTAAAAGAAATTCTACGGAGTTAACAAAATGATCTCAGGAATTGATTATCCACCCCCTGCCTAAATGATGCAATGTCCTCATTGTAAAAACAAAGACATGAAAAAGGTAGAGTAAATAGAATATCACCTGAACATCGTGAGGAATCTGGTCAGCTCCGCAGAGAACGTGAAATATAAACACGTGCTAAATTTAATGCCTTCATCTAGGCATAAAATACATACAAGGAAGAAATTGAGAATTCACAAGTACGAGTCAGAATCAAAATAAAAATATTGATTCTCAGATTCGCCAACAGAAGATGTCCACAGACGTGGACCAGATTATGGTGCAGACCCATGTCCCAGTGTTGATAGCGGAAAACTACTCATTCAGAGTTGGATTCGAAAACTCGTCGTTGTAGTAAAAGTCATGAAGAAATCCATTCAACAAATAAAATTTATACCGAAAATCCGTAAAGAAATTCCAGGTCGAACACAGGGAGGCTACGTCGATCTCAAAATCTGCAATTATATATTTTTTTTGTGTTTTTGTTTCAAGATGAAATAATCACAATGGAATCGCTATAGAAAATAAGAGAGAGAGAGAACAATCACTTCGTATTTGAATAATGTTTTTATAACTAAGAAAGCAGGAAATGATTACCCTAGAAAGTGGAAAATTGTTACAACTAGAAAGTGGGAAATTCTACTGTAGAAAGCGATAAAAGAAAGGTGAGAGATATTATCCTCCTCGACGAATGCTTGGAGGATGAGCTGGACGGAGGTGACGCCTGGAAGACGGAGGACGAGGCGAGAAGGAGGACGAAGTCTGAGGAATGGGAACAAGGCAGCACATCATCGACGTCACGGGATCCACTTCTGGAATGGGGGTGAAAACTTGGATTTAGCTCTTGAGGAGCATCCCGGGTGTGGGACAAGCTTCTCTTAAGCTTTGGAGAGGAAGAGAGGAGAAGGAAGGGATGAGAAATTCGTAGGGTAGGGGTCTCCTTTTATAGTTGCAAGGATTGGGGGCATTTTGGTCATTATAATATCGAAAACATTAATATGGGACCTTTAGTGAGAAAATTAAACGTCGCTAAAGGTCTGTCGTGGCCAACATGTGCACTGCTGCGTGCGCCCACTCCTCTTCCACACCGTAAATGCCTGCACACATTTAGACGATATCAGCCATCCGATCTGAAGATCAGACGGCTTAAAGTCATCCTCGTCCGCACCGCGCTTCTTCTTCG
The DNA here is from genome assembly GCA_037157565.1 of Thalassia testudinum. Lineage (NCBI taxonomy): Eukaryota > Viridiplantae > Streptophyta > Magnoliopsida > Alismatales > Hydrocharitaceae > Thalassia > Thalassia testudinum. The sequence goes on from JAZHRO010000036.1 coordinate 146,063,896, forward strand.
CACCACTTGATCGCACGTCAGATCGGGAGTGATGTGGAGCATCTAATCCCGCGTACACCCAATTGGGCGATCAGGGCCGTCAACAGCCGATCGTGCAGTCTGGATTTAACACGTGTGCACAGTGGATCGAGAGTAGAACCTTGCAACCACTGCGACCACTGTGTTGCGGTCTGGATTTAACGTCTGCAACAACTTGCAACCACTACGCTGCGCCTTCATTTGTGTCATGCGAAGGTTTTAAGCGGCATGCACTCACGACCGTTAGATGGGCATCCAACGGTGGGGATTCATCGAGCAGGTGAAGAAGAAAAGTAGAGGCGGGTCATTGGGGTTGGTTGGGTGCCTGAGATGGCGCCACGTGGTGCCATCTTGGCCGTCCATCTTCTGTGAGTTGCAGATGGTGCTACGGATGTCGAATTGGATTGATTTTTGCATCATTAGGCTACGATCATCAATCCAAACCCATCCGTATGGTCAGATTTATCATCTGAGGTGCAGGTTAACACCGTCTTGGCCCTTGATCTTTAGGCTTCCTCAATCTATATCTGATGCTACGGATGTTCGATCAGGGCAAATCTTGGAGTCGTTGAACTCCAATTGTCACCCTGATCAGATCCGTATAGTTGGATCTTCGATTTGAGACCTTGCTTGAAAATCGCCCTGTCCCTGACCATAAAAGGAGACAATTACTATACAATTTATACAACTTGACCTAAATGCATGATTATGCACTATTTATAATGTATAATGCTAATGTGACACTAAGAACATGCATTAACAGACATTTTAGGTTAATCAGATATATGCACATCACACCCCTATGCCTATCTTTTGCTAGTCCCTAGTAAAAACTACACGCTATTTATAAAAGAATTAGGTTGGATTACTCGGGCATAAATCATTTTCAACATTTAGAAACTTTTACTTAGGACCTGAACTTTCAAAGACACAATATCACCCAGGTATCTGCCAAAATGCAAACCGCCTCAAGCCCTCGCCTTATTCAGGGAAAGATCTCTTTTTCTCTTTTTCTTCTCTTCTTTTTTTTTTTTTTTTGAGTTTAGGGTTACAGAGTGGATTTCTACGGCCACTCAACCCACCTAAGATTTGATGAGAACCCTAAGTTCTAAGAATCTTTTTGTGAATGTGATAGACTCGTTGATCGGCAATCAGAATGGACTTCGAGTTTCTACGCCTCTAGGTGACATTAAAAAGAGTTCTGCCTAAAGGTGTATCTATACGACCGGTATCTTTCTCCCTACTTTTATTTTTTATGGGGTCAACACAAGGGTGAATCCAGTGTATATCTCCTCGGCTTATTCTACTTCTCCGCTTCTTCCTAAGTGTTTTAGGAATTTTTATGTGCATTTCTTGAGCTGGGACCTAGAAACTGGTCAATGAGCTATTACCACCGACAACTTGCCAGCAATACTCGTGTGGCAAAGTGTGGCATATTTCTTTTTGTTTCTTTTTCTTTCTTTTCTCCTTTTCTTTTTTTTATTTTTCTTTTCTTTTTGGACTTTCCTTTTCTTTTTTTAAGTAGGTGGCTTCCCTGGTCTATGATTTACCTAAAGGCAACAAGAAGAGAGTGGTCTTGTGACTGGGCTCTGGACAACCTACCTTTGGGCTATTACCCACGATAACTTGCCAGCCATATCACCTTAGAAGGTTCGTTAGCTACCCAATTTCAATTAAAACCATTGAACAACGAGTTAGTGACAAATAGTGTGTAGATGCTTAAGCATAAAGTTCCCTCAAATCAGAGGGTGGGTTGATAAGTCGTGTACTTATCACCCAAACTTAGTTAATCAAATTAAAATAGAATTCAAGATGGGGAGGACTCGATAAACAAATCCACATTTTAGTGGATACCCGGGCTGATTAAGCCCAAAGACCTGAAGGGTCTTAGTGTTCAGATCCTACTGTAGTATTTCCTAAGATTGAAAGGTCCTAATGTTCAAGTATTCCTTCCTAATTCAAAATTATATATATATATATAAGAAAATAAGTGGGATTTACATGAATTCCATAAAGTTGACAAAATGATTCAGAAATGAATCCATCCCCCCATGCCTAGCTGATGCAATGTCCGCATTGAGAATAAAAGACATGAAAGGAAGGGTAGAATGCCGAAGATATCACCTGAATATGAATCTCGGGTCAACTCTAAGTCAGACTGTACAATTGCTGAGTTTAATGCCATCAGTTAGGTGTAGTCCCACCAATGAAGTCACAACATAGCTAAAGCAACCGTGTCTGAGATGGGTTCTAGAACAATATGATCAATAACAGGCTTCACACGTTGACCGTTGACTTTGAATGAATTACCTGTCTTCGGGTTAGATATCTAAACAACCCCATTTGGAAATATCTGATCGATAATGAACGGGCAATTCCATTTCGACCTAAGTTTGTCAGGAAAGAGCTTAAGTCAAGAATCAAAGAGCCAGACTTTCTGGTTTGGTTCAAAGCTCTTGTGGGAAATCAATTGGTCATGAAGAGCTTTGGTCTGAGCCTTATAGATCTTGGCATTCTCGTACGTGTCATTTCTAAGCTCCTCCAACTCATATAGTTGGAGTTCTTGGTCTTCCTAGCTCAACTCAGATCTAGATTACATTACTTGATTGCCCAGAATGCCCTATGTTCAATTTCTATGGGTAAATGGCACACCTTTCCATACACCAGACAAAATAGAGACATGCCGATGGGCATTTTATACACCGTACGGTAGGCCCAAAGAGCGTCCTCAAGCTTTTGAGTCCAGTCTTTGCGATCAGGCCTAACTATTTTCTGCAAAATATTCTTGATCTTCCGATTGGAGATCTCGGTCTGTCCATTCATCTGGGGATGGTAAGGTGTGGAGATTCTGTGATTTACCCCATATTTTTCTAGCAAATTACAGAACTGGGCATTAGTGAAATGTGTTCCACCATCACTGATGATAGCCCTCGGCTGAAGATGTTCTTGACAAAATAGATGACCATCTTGTGGTCATTGGTTTGGGTGGGAATAGCCTCGATCCACTTGGACATGTAATCAACAACGACAATAATGTACTGCTATCTAAATGAAGGGAGGAATGGTCCCATGAAATCGATGCTCCAAACAACGAAGATTTCTACGGGAAGAATCAGGTTTAGAGGCATCATATCTCTCTTAGTTATGCTCCCAAGTGCCTGGCATCGGGAACACGACCTTGAAAAATCCTGAGCATCCTTGAATAAAGACGACCAATAAAATCCAGATTGCAAAATTTTTGCAGCCATCTTTTTCCCAGAGAAGTGTCAACCACACGTAGATGCATGGCAGAACTCGAGTATACTCTTGAATTCGTTCTTCGGAACGCATCGACGAATAATCTAATCAAAGCCAATGTGGTATAATTCAGGGTCCTCCTAGAAGTAATATTTGGCATCAGATTTGAGTCTATCCCGTTGTTGCTTGGTCCAATCCTGGGGGATTTGACCAACGGCCAAATAATTAACGATGTGAGCAGACCATGGGGTTTGGACGCCTGAAACTGTAAGGATAGTCTCATCAGGAAAAGTATCAACAATCGGAATGTCCAGACAAGAAGAATTACTTAGAAGTCTCGACAGATGATTTTCCACCACATTCTATACCCTAGATTTATCCTTGATTTTATGATCAAATTCTTGAAGCAAAAGAATCCATCGAATAAGCCAGGGTCTGGCATCCTTTTTGGCCAAGAGATGTCTTAAGGCTAAGTGGTCAGTATAAATTATGACATAAGACCCTATGTAATAAGCCATGAATTTCTCCAAAGCAAGTACTACAGCTAGAAATTCCTTTTCAGTAACAGTGCAGTTTCTCTAGGCCCCGTCTAGAGTTTTACTAGCGTAGTAGATGACAGAGGACTTCCTGTCAATCTTCTGACCCAAAACAGCCCTGACCGTGTAATCAGAAGCGTCGGTCATGATCTCAAATGGGGCTGTCCAAATTGGTGGTAGCAACACCGGAGCACAAGTGACTGTCATTTTAAGAAAGTCAAATGCCTTACGGCATGATTCGTTGAAATCAAATGGCATATCTTTGGCAAGAAGGTTGCTCAAAGGGTGAGCAACCTTAGAAAAGTCCTTGATGAACCTCCGATAGAATCCTACATGACCAAGAAATGATCGAATTTATTTGACAGATGTGGGAGGAGGAAGTTTAGCGATAGCATCAACCTTAGCTTTGTCCACTTCGATTCCCCGTTCAGAAATTACATGACCCAAGACTATGCCTTCTTGTGTCATGAAATGACTCTTCTCCCAACTAAAGACCAATCTTGTTTTAATGCATCATTTAAAGATCATTTCAAAATTAGCTAGACAAGAGTCAAGTGATTCTCCAAAAATAGAGAAATCGTCCATGAAGATTTCCATAAACTCTCCCACCATGTCAGAGAATATGACCAGCATACACCTTTGAAAAGTCATACATGCATTGCATAAGCCGAATGGCATCCTACGAAAAGCAAAGGTTCCGTAGGGATAGGTGAAAGTCATTTTTTCTTGATCCTCGGGATGGATAGAGACTTGATTGTATCCCAAGTAACCATCAAGAAAATAGAAGTACTTCTGCCTGGCTAGTCTTTCAAGGATTTGATTGATAAAGGGCAAAAGGAAATGATCTTTTTTCGTGGCTATGTTCAGCTTCCTATAATCAATACAAACTCTCCAAGAGGAAGCTGAACAAGTTGTGACAGATTCTTTTTTCTCGTTAGTCATAATGGTAATCCTGGCTTTCTTGGGAACAATTTGCACGAGACATACCCAAGGACTACCAGAGATCAGATAAATGATTCCTGCATCGAGCCACTTGATAATCTACTTCTTGACCACTTCTCGCATATTCGGGTTTAATCTCCTTTGCATCTGGCGAGAAGGGCGGGATCCATCTTCCAAAAATATTCTGTGATTACAGTAAGATGTCTCGATCCACCTAAGGTCATGAATGGTCCAACCAATTGCCTCCTGGTGTTTTTTTAGGACCTTAATCAGTTTAATCTCCTGCACCTTTGTTAATTTAGCACTGATAATCACAGGGAGCATCTTATGTGGTCCTAAAAACTGATATTTCAGAATCTCAGGCAATGGTTTCAGTTCAAGCTGGGGCGGGTTGATGATTGAAGGTAAGGAAGATGCTGATGAAGACTCATCAAGAGGAAGAGGTTGAGAGTGAACAAAATCGATAACCTCTTCAGAAGGTGGCGGGTTTGCCATAGAGGATTGTGGGTCCAAATCATCATCAGAGGAGGAACTTTCTAATGCAGAAACCGCCATACAAGTTTCAATATTCACGTTATCGTCCTCAAGTTTTTCAATAAATCCACAATCCTTGAATTTGTTAATTGCTTTAAAAATATCCAATTTCATTCTTTGATTCCCAAAGGCGATTTCCATGCTACTGCTCTCACAATTAATGTTGGCCTTGGAGGTAGCCAGGAACGGACACCCAAGAATGATGGGCATGTTCCTCAGATTTTCAGGTACATCCATATTAAGGACAAGGAAATCTAAAGGAAAATAGAAATCCTTAACCTTGACAATAGCAACTTCAATAATGCCTTGCAGATTTGTGACAGAACGGTCTGCTAACTGCAGCGTTACTGAAGTCGGCCAAAGTTCACCTAATCCAAACTTCTCATAAAGAGAAGTCGGAAGTAGGTTCATGCATGCACCAGGATCCAGTAGTGCTCTATCAAAGGTGTAATCTCCGGTGACACAAGAAATCAAAGGAGCACCTGGATCTCTCTTTTCCTGAGGGAGGTGGTGCAGGATAATAGAACTAGCCTGCTCGGAGAGTATCACCTTCCTCGGAACATATTCTCTCAACTTACGCTTCTGTGTACATAAATCCTTTAAAAATTTAACGTAAGCTGGTATATGTTTGATAGCATAGAGGAGAAGGATATTAATCTTGACATTCTTGAAAATATTTAGAAGCTCCTCATTACTATCAACAGACTTCTTCCTTGAACTAATCAAGGCCTCAGGAAAAGGAACATGAGTCGGATCTTCAGAATCAGGTTCCTGAGCCTTGATTTCTTCTCTAGAGTTCTCCTTTCTCTCCTCAGGCTCTTCAGGATTCGGTAAATCAGAACAGTGTGGTTGTGGATCCTGAGTTTGTTTACCACTCAAGGTAACAGAATTAGCAAATGCATACGGGTTTGGGTCTTGGGGAGGGTTAGGAAAGATTAGAGGGGCTTCATTAGCCAAAAGCCTTTGATTTGAGGAAGAAGAAGAAGAGGAAGGACTCTGCTCAACCACCTAAGCATGTGCGTGTGTGTCCCTCTGATTCCCGTACCCATGGCTTGATTGCCCGAATTCTAGATATTATGCAGGTTGGGTATGGGTTGAGATGGTAGAGATCCGGGTTGACGAGAATTAGCAATGAACCCAGTTTGCAAGTTGTCCAGAGAAGTTTTCATTTGCTGCATGAGCTGGAGCATAGATCCTTGCATCTCTACCATTTGTCGGTTCAAATAAGCCTGTCCTACAGGTTGACGGGCATTCCAAGCTGGCTGATTGACCTAATTCGGGGGCAGTTGAGCGTAAACATGACCTTGACCCATTGGTCGTTGCGGAGCATAGTTGCTGGGTCAGAATTGGGTCTGCTGCCCCGGCTTTTTCCAGGAGAAGTTAGGGTGGTTCCTCCAACCTGGATTATAAGCATTGGAGTAAGGGTTAGACCTAATATTCTCCAGTATAGCATATACATCATCATAGGGTGAGGATGGAGAGAAAGAAAGGGAGGGATCAGAGAAACTGGGATCAAAGGCCCCAGTTTGGAACCTATGGGGTTCCGAATAATGCTGGCTCGTAGGTTGAGCGCATCAAGTTGATTCACGAACTCCCGTCCAGAAGGAGCTCTCAATGAATGGAATCCCGAATTCTGGGATTGAGTGGATCAAGAGTTGTTCATTGAGTTTCTAGCCATCCACTCCATTCTCTTAGTAACCATGTCCACCTTATCAAGTTTATTACAAATCAATTCCATATCGAATGAATGAGAGTCATGAAGTTTATTAACATTCGATTTGGGCTACTGGGACTAGTTAAAAGTATCCATGGAGGAATGATTGATCGAATTCTCGATCATCTCCTCAAACAAATCATGTGTGCTATCTGCATCTTTGTTGAGGAAATTGCCTCCGCAAGAAGCGTCAACATGATTTCTGAGTTGCTCAGTCAACCCGTGGTAGAAGATCTGCACGAGTTGCCATTTTGCACCTCATGGTGTGGACACCTTCGCAATAAGTCCTGGAATCGCTCCCAGGAAAGATGAAACTACTCCCCTGGCCATTGGGTGAAGGTAGTAATTGCTTGTCTCAAAGCATTGGTACGTCCAACAGGAAAAAATTTCTTCTGGAAGGCTGATTTCAAATCATTCCAAGTTGCAATTGGCCTTCCTATAGTCTTGTACCAATGAGCGGCTTTATCCCTAAGAGATTGGTAGAAGAGCCTCATGATCATCTTCTCCTCATTCACACTTCGTGCCTTGGTGGTCTGGAACAAAGTGGCCAAGTCCTCCAAGTGCTAAAACGGGTCTTCAGAGCCAAGCCCATGAAAATGTTTGATTATGCTTAACACCTGGGGCTTGATTTCTACGTCTCTGGCAGAAATCTAGATGCTGGGATGTTCCTCGTAATTTGAAGGATCATAAAAATCCTTCAAGGGTTGAGCGCCCTGCATTCTCTAGAACCATTCTTTCATTCTCTACATTTGTTCCAGCTACCTTTGAAATACCTCCTGTGGATCCTGAGGCAGAGAAGGCTGTTGATTGGCCATGGGATCAATTTGGCCAAAATGCAATCTACGCCTCCTAGAATACTCTAGTGGTCCTTCCAATCGGTGATTCAATGACCTCCTTCCCAGCATAAACTAGGAAAAGGTCGGAAGGACTGAGAATAAGAATCCTACAGCACAACAAAACAAGTCTATCCTTAAGTGGTGAAGCCTAAAGATCTATAGATTCTCAGAATTCGTCATAAGATTATAAACGATTTACTGTACTTGCGTCTGCTCAATCCAACTAGTTAGAAGGAGGGACTGGGGAGAAGGTTCTTCCTTTGGCTTGCACCTCCGGTTCGTAGTGTACCCCCCAGCTGCGGTCGTTTGACACTACTTCCCTAGCTAGACATCAGATTGATCAGTACAAGCAGGTTAATCATAAACAATCTCAGACTGGACCCCAAAGAGTGAATCAGTCCTTAAGGCCAATGCTTACTTGATTTTATTTAGGCCTGGGATTATAGTGCTTATGGAATGTGGTGGGCACTTAAAATGGGTTGTGCCCTTAATGATCAATTGAGAATGTGTGAGTGCATACACAACCAGGATTTTCAAGTAAGATTATTTGTGATGAGTAGAGGTTAGGCTTCAAATCTTGTTTAAGTAGCTTTTAGGGTTTAGAATTAGGTTTAATTCAATCAAGTTTGAGGCAAGCCAGGTTTTCAAGCATGGATGAAGATCACATTCCTTTTGAAGTAAAAAATAAAGTGGAGTGCCTGGTATGAACCTAAATTGAAAACCTTAAGGGGGAGCTACTTGGTGAGTTGATTTTAGGTTGAGTGGTGTAGCTCAAACAACTCAAACAATTGGCCAAAATTACACCATTGAGTTAGGCACATAAAGCGATTGACCTAGACTGATTTCTCTCTTTTATATGTTAATTTTTTTTTTGGGTAGCAGTTCTACAGATCAGAATATGGTTGAGTAGATAAGAATCAAGTAGGTTATGTTCCTTGAATGTTGGTGTATGTTGTGTGTATGTTTGAATTACCCCACACAGAATATCTTTTTGTTGATTTTTTATATGCGAGGGTGAAATTAATGTGGGTGCAAATCCAAGCAACCAAACTAATCCTAGGATTTATGCAAACACCTAGGTTAATTGGAGTTTGAATTAATGAAGTGAAATGGAATCTATGGAGGTGGAAGAATGTGGAGCACTTCCAGTCATCTTCAACTGTACTTTACTTCGATCTACCACTTGATGATTCCCTAATTGGGGTACCTGCAAAACAATAGACAAGAAATAAAGCAAGTTAAAAAATAGTAAAGTGCGCGAAATGCAGAAAGAAAATCGAAAATCGTTGCCTCCTCGGCAACTGTGCCAAATTGCTGACAGCGGAAAAATATGCGTTCAGAGTTGGATTCAAAAACCCATCATTGTAGTTCGAGTCATGAAGAAATTCGTTCAATTGATAAAATTTATACTGAAAATCCATAAAGAAGTTTTAGGTCAAACACAGGGAGGCTATGTCGATCTTAAAATCGGCAATTATATATTTTTTTTGTGTTTTTGTTTGAAGATGAAATAATCGCAATGGAATCGCTATAGACAATAAGAGAGAGAGAACAATCACTTGGTATTTGAATAATGTTTTTATAACTAAGAAAGTGGGAAATGATTACACTAGAAAGAGAAAAATTGTTACAAATAGAAAGCGGGAAATTCTACTCTAGAAAGCGATAAAAGAAAGTAGAGAGATGATATCCACCACAACGAGTGCTTGGAGGATGAGCTGGACAGAGGCGATGCCTGGAAGATGGAGGACGAGGTGAAAAGAAGGAGGACGAAGTCAGAAAAATGGGAATGAGGCAGCACGTCGTTATCGTCGCAGGATCCACTTCCGGAATGGGGGCGAAAACTTGGATTTAGCTCTTAAGGAGCATCCCGGGTGTGGGACAAGCTTCTCTTAAGCTTTGGAGAGGAAGAGTGGAGAAGGAAGGGATGAGAAATTCATTGGGTAGGGGTCTCCTTTTATAGTTGCAAGGATTGGGGGCATTTTGGTCATTACAATATCAAAAACATTAATATGGGACCCTTAGTGATGGACGTAAATGTCGCTAAAGGTCCATCTTGGGCAACGTGTGCGCGTGCTGCGCGCACTGTCTCCTCTTCCACGCCTTAAATGCCCATGCAAGTTTAGACGATATCAGCCATCCGATCTCAAGATCAGACGGCCTAAAGTCGTCCTTGCCTGCGTCGTGGTTCATCTTCGCACCGCTTGATCGCGTGTCAGATCGGGAGTGAGGTGGAGCATCTGATCCCGTGTACACTTGATTGAGCGATCAGGGCCATTCATAGCAGATCACGCTATCTGGATTTAACGCACGTGCACAGCGGATCAAGAGTCTAACCCACGCCCCGCGCGCATGCAACGCCTCGCGACCACTGTGTTGCGCCTTCATTTGTGTCGTGCGGAGGTTTTAAGCGACGTGCGCTCATGACCGTTGGATGGGCATCCAACAGTGGAGATTCGTCGAGCGGGTGAAGAAGAAAGGCAGAGGCAAGTCCTTAGGGCCGGTCGAGCGGTAAGATGGTGCCACGTGGCACCATCTTGGCCGTCCATCTTCAGTGAGTTGCAGATGGTGCTACGGATGTCGGATTGGATCGACTTTCATGCCGTTAGGCTGCGATCATCAATCCAAACCCATCCATGTGGTCGGATTTATCATCTAAGGTGCGGATTAATACCATCTTGGCCCTTGATCTTTTAGCTTCCTCAGTGTATATCTGATGCTACAGATGTCTGATCAAGGCGATCTTGGAGTCATTGAACTCCAATCGTCACCCTGATTAGATCCGTATAGTTGGATCTTCGATCCGAGGCCCTGATTAAAAATCTCCCTGTCCCTGACCATAAAAGGGGACAACTACTATACAATTTATACAACTTTACCTAAATGCATGATTATGCATGTTATGCACTATTTACAATGTATAATGCTAATGTGACACTAAGAACATGCATTAATAGACATTTTAGGTTAAGTAGATGTATGCACATCATTGAAGGTCGAGTGGTTCTCAGGTTCTGGATGAAAATCACCCAAAATCGAAGGTTGTTAAGCTTGCAGGGCCGGGACTGCAGTTTTGTGGTGTGAAACCTAAGACTAAAGTGTTGGACAATGGGTAAAGATGGTTCAATAGGTTTAGAAGTCCTCTTCACATTCAGTGCAGAAAGATAGTCAATTAATTCAAGCTTTGGTTAAATGTGAAAGATATTGTAAGGGTCCTGATAGGAAGTGGGTGGTTTCAGGTCAATAGGTACCCTTATAGCCAAAATCAAAGTTCCCTCAGAATTAGCCTCCTAAATTTTATTTCAACAATTCTATCCTCCAACATCAAGAGCTTAGGCTCCGGGACCTCTAGCATACCGCTCACCCCATAGGATTTACCCAAGTCCAGAAATCGTGGCTGAATCAAGATTGACTTGGGCACAATGATCTCAGAAGTCAGCTCTTTGGGGTGCAAATGAGGAATGGGGTCACTGATTGAATCATCAAGATTCAGATCCTCCAAGTTAACCCCAACCGAATCAGAATCTTCAATATTCAGGCTATCAAATGATTTATCAGGTTCCTCAAGCCTGTTTGTCTCACTAAAATCATTTTCCTTAAGCTCAAGTGACACTTCATTAAGAGATTCCCCACTGTCAGAATCAGAGAATCCATGATCCTCATTTATATATGTCTCAAAATCATATATCATTTCATGATCTGAGACATATTTTTCTACATTTCCTGGCTTGGGGATCTCGAGTGAATCAATCGGTTCATCCTCAAAGGGTTACTCTAAACCAATCTGGTCATCTCCAATCTTCGAATATGTATCCCCCCCGATAGGCGCCTGAGCGAGTTCAGACATTGGCTCTCCTAAAGTAGGTTCATCTTGAGAATCATCCCAATATTTGACTAGTGCAACCACAAATTTCATCCTCAACCTCGACAACTTCCCAAGTAGAAACTCACCTAGGTCCTTATCCTTAACATTTTCGAGCAAATCCAAAAAAGAATTATTAAGTTCATCAATCATTTTGATCATAAGCTCCAATCCTTCAGTGCATGGTGTTGGCTGACCTTCTACAGATAGAATAGTGTTCCTCAAATTAGCCAACACCCTATCCTGGATTTGGTTCACCTGAGCCGACCGGTTCGATTCAGGTTTGGGTGGGTTTGGGTTAAATCTAAGGGAGTCAAGATGTCGAGGTTCTTGGGTTCCCCCCTAATAGTAGGTTGCCTCGGGTTGTTCAAAGAATGGTGGTGACCTATATTCAATGGAATACTGGGGAGGGTAGGTGTTATAATCATCATATCCTTCTTGATTGTAGATGAGTTGGTTTGGTCATCAAAGGATGGAGATCTATAATCATTGTAGCTCTGGGAAGGATAGTAATCATAGTCTTGTTGTCCAGGGTTAGACCTTGGACATTAAGGTTCGGATTCATATCCCCAATCAAAGTCATACCGGCTAGTGGATGGGTAACTACAAGTCAAGTTGGAATAGTAATCATCTTGTGGATAAGTGGTGGTAGGAGGATAGGATGTGAAATATGTGTAGGATGCAGAAGGGTACATGGTTGAAAAGGAGGGAAAATGGAGAAGAGAAAAGCTGCCCTGCAATATAATCAACCAAACTTGTCCTTATGTGGGTAGCCTAAAGACCTACAGACTCCCAGGACACGTCTTGAGATTATAAACGATTTAGTCTACTTGTATTCGTCAATCCAACTAGTTAGATGGAGGGACCGGGGAGAAGGTTCTTCCTTTGGCTTATGCCTCCTGTTCCTAGTGTACACCCTAGCCATGGTCGTTTGATGCTACTCCCCTAGCTAAACATCAGATGGACTAGCAAAAGTAGATTAATCAAAAAAAAATCTCAGTCAAAGCCCCGAAGAGCGAAACAATCCTTAAGGCCAATGTCTACTCAATTTTAATTAAGCTTAGGATGATTGTGCTCTTGGAATGTGATGGGCCGTTTAGATGGGTTGTGCCCTTAATGATCAGTTAAAATGTGTGTGCATGCACAACCAAGGTTTGCAAACAAGGTTTTTTGATGATGTGTCTTTTAGGGTTTAACCTTGTTTAGTAGCTTTTAGGGTTTAATTCTTAGGTTGGTTCAATCAAGGTTTAGTAGAACACTCCAAGTTTTGAAGACATGGGTGATGATATGTTCCTTTAAGAATAAAAAATAATGTGGGGTGCCTGGTTCAACCCTAAGAATCAACCATAATTGGCAAGCTACTGATGAATCTCTTTTATTTTGAGACAAATCAATCAATTGGCCTATTCGCAACACAGATTAAGGCACACAATGTCTTAGCCTAATCAGATTCTACTCACTTTTGTGTTTTGAGTTGAAGTGTATCGGATCCAAAGGTTAGATCCTGGTTAAGTGGTAGAATCAAAGTGGTGTGGTGTGCCTTAATTCGAGAGTTGTGGGTGTTAAGGTGTGTCTCTTTCAGAAAATCCCACAATCAGATAACACTTTTTTTATTTTTTTATTTATGTGGATGGCGAGGTGAGTGGAGGTGGCAAACAAACAACCAAATCTGTCATAGAGTTTATAAAAATCACCTAAGTTGATTTAGGTTTGAGTTATTAGGTTATGGAATGAAAACTAAGGTGGCGGTGGTATAGGGGACACTTACAAAACACTCTACCCTCACTTTACTCTGGTCAACTACACTTGGATCTCCATGCTAGGGTACCTGCAAGACAATAGTTCAGAGATAAGAGGGGTTAGTGTTATGTAAATGCAAAGAAGCACAGAAAATAATAAAGTAAATTATGCTGCCTCCCCAGCAACGACACCAAAATGATCGTACGTGTTCTGCGAGTTTGAAATCAAGGTTACAAGTAACTCGTCATCGTAGTTGCAAAACTCCTGGTCAAATAAAATTTATACCGAAACTCCAAGGGAGTCCCAGGTCGAACATAGGAAAGCGACGTTTACCTTAATTGAAAATCGTGCTTCGATTTGCTTCCTTTTGGTATTTTAGGGTTTTGATATTTCTTTTTTGTATTTTTCTTGAAAAGAGGATAAGTAGAATGAATCACAAGAGATATGGAACAAATCTGATATATATATCACTCTAATGTCAATTACAATAAACTATGAAAGCATAAAAAGAGAGGGACGTGAGAAGAAATCTCCCAAAGTAGTTGTTCGGTGAGACGATGGTGCCTTGCGGAAGCTTGGACGAAGGAGGTGAGGAGCAGGATGACGGGGGTGAGATGCAGGAGGACGTCGGGTAGAGGAAAGCTTCGACATGGCTCTGGAAGGGAGGTAAGGAGGTGGAGATGATCTACTACTGGAACAGAGGTGGGAAGATGGCTCCAAGGCGACCTATGGATGGGGATGGGAAGTTGGAGGAGTATTTGGTAGGGCAGAGGTTTGTTATACTAATAGGCACCTTGGGAGCTTGAGCGCAAGCTCTAACAGAGAGTTGGTAGGCTTGCTAGAGCTTGGGAGTAGGTGGAAGTAGAGTAGGTAGAGATTGCTTAGAAGGGAGGGGGTGTAGGTCCTTTTATAGTGGAGGAGAAAAGGCAAAAATAGGTATGGGACCATTAGTGACATCCAGGCCATCGTTGGAAGCATCCCTATAGATAGCTCAAGCCTGCTCACGCCCACAGCTGGCTTTACTGGCACACGAAGAATTAGCGACGGCTGTAAGCGTCGCTGTAAGTCCAGCTCATGCGTCGCTGGCGCTGCGCTGTCCCCGTCTTTGCCGCACGTGCGCATGCTCACACGCTGGCGCTGCACTGTGCGCATGAGCGCCTCCGCACATGTGCATGCGGTGTCATGTGCGTGCGCATGGGCGGCTTGGGCTGCGCCATGTGGCACAATCTGGGTCGTCCATCTTCTTTTCGTTGTAAGGGCTGCTACAGAGGTCAGATTGAGTCGATTTTCACGTCATTAGGCTGCGATCGTTGACCCGAATCCATCCACGTGGTTTGATTTGTCATTTGAAGCTCTAAATTATGTCACCGAGTCCCTTGTCCATTGATCTCCCTCAAACTGGATATGGTGCTATGGGACTCCGATCAAGGCAATTTTGAAGGCGTTGGACTTTGATCGTTGTCTTAATCTGATTCGTACGGTCGAATTGTCAATCCAAGACTTCAAAATAAATATCCTTATCTCCTGACTACAAAAAGGACGTAATTAACCTAAATTATATACAACTACTCTAAATGTAGAATGATGCATGCTATACAATATTTATAACATGAAATGCAAATCTAAGCCTAGGAACATGCATGAATAGGCATTTTACCCTCAATAAATGTGTTTACATCACTCATCTAAATCAACTTGTGTTTTCGAGCCGCTCCTAATCTAGATCTTAGGACCTTTTTTAGAACATATTAAATGCCTTTTGGCATGGTTTTATCTTTAGAGCACACTGAACCAGATTGTGTGTGATTTATGGTGCTTAAGTTACTGATTCCTGCAAACCAGAGGTCAGTTAACGGGGTCAAATACTCCCTAAGCCTTAGACCTAATACATAAGCTTTGCATTTTCCCCAACCTCTTGAGGATTAATCCGGATCTTGACAAGTACGTGAATGTTTAAATCCAATGCAGATCCAAAAGGCCTAAGGTTGGTATTTGCCACTAATCCCTTAAGTTTTAGCTTTCAGGTCTTAGTTCATCATTCGATCCAACCTAGAAGGTGGGTAGGTTCCAAATTTTTTCTAAGGGACTCAATTTTCTTTTCTTTTTCTTTGTGCTCCTTTATTTTCATTTTTCTCTCAAAATGGCTCCTCTTTTTCTCCCACCCCGCCCCCCTTTTTTTTTGATAATATGCAATTTTTTTGATGAAACCCTTTCTTGCGAAGTGATTCTCACAGAGTTTTTCACTTTAATACCCCCCTAATGTCTACGAATTACAATGTCCTCATTGTAAATTAGGTGGGTTCGAATTCAGCTTAGATTGTACATTAGAACAGGTGCGTGGATGGGTCAGTTGATTGTTGCGGATGATTTCAAGCTCTGGTATGGGTACTAGAGGTGGAGTCAGCTATTCTAATGCACGAACCCTAAAGTGCAATATGAGTTTAGCATGAGATATGTCAAGAAGGGTTTCGAGTTTTTTCAAAAAGATGATGGGTTGCCTCCTGTTAAGCACTGAGTTTAACGCCATTAGCCGGGTATGGTATGCTCAGGGGGAATGGAGATCAAAAGAGACCTCAGCCAAGTTCGTATCGGTGAGTTCAATCAACGGCTTAAGTCGTTGGCCATTCACAATAAAAGGTTTAGAATCAAGGCTGAGTTGACTGATTTCAACATTTCCATTTCAGAAAATCCATCGGATAAGATATGGTCCAATCCATTTCAATCTAAGTTTGCCTGGGAAGAGTTTTACTTTGGCATCAAAGAATAAGACTTTCAGACTAGGGTGAAAGATCTTTCTGGATATGTGCGTGTCGTGAAAGGCCTTAACCCGCTCTTTGTAAATTCACAAGTTTTCATATGCGTCATTGCGTAGTTCATCGATCTCGCTCATTTGAAGCTGTCTGTGGGTTCCTGCCTTAGAAAGATCTAGATTACACTTTCGTACTGCCCAATAGGCTTTGTGCTCCAACTCAATGGGGAGGTGACATGCCTTCCTATACACCAATCTGAAGGGAGACATGCCTAATTGGGTATTGTTCGCAATCCTATAAGCCCACAAGGCTTCCGAAAGTCAGGACGACCAATCTTTCCTATCAGGTCAAACAATGACCTTAAGGATTTTCTTGATCTTCCGATTTAATAGCTCAGCTAGACCATTGGTTTGGGGGTGATAAGGAATAGAGATTCGATGGGACACCCCATACTTGGTCATCAGTGATCTGAACCGAGCATTTGTGAAATGGGTCCCTCCATCAGAGATAATGGCACATGGGATACCGAACCAAGAAAAGATGTTCTGATGAATGAATTTGATTACCACCTTATAATCGTTGGTTCAAGTCGGGATGGCTTCAATCCATTTAGACATGTAGTCCATAGCAAGAATAATGTACTCGAAGCCGTTCGAGATAGAGAAGGGTCCCATGAAATCAATTCCCCAAATATCGAAGATTTTGCATACGAGAATCGGCTGTAAAGGCATCATATCGTGGTGGCTTATGTTGCCAAAGGTTTGGCAACGAGTGCATGCCTTACAGTGATCGTACGCATCCTTGAAAATCGTAGGACAGTAAAAGTCGCACTAGAGGACTTTTGCTACAGTTTTATGTCCAAAGTGTCCGTCACAGGCCTGGTCATGGCAGGACAAACTGTCCTGAATTTCTGCTTCTAGGACACACCATCTGATGATCTGATCAGCACCAATGCAGAAGAGGTATGGGTCTTCCCAGATGTAGTATTCTGCATTGGAAAGTAATTTGTCCTTCTTTACCTTCGGCCAATTGGATGGGATCTGATGTGATGCCAAGTAGTTCACTAAATCAGCGAACTAAGGAAGTCCAGCACTGATTGTCAGGAGGTGCTCATTAGGAAAGTGTTCTGTGATGGGTCTGAAAGGGTCGATATTGTCAGAAGGAAGGCGGGACAAGTGGTCAGCTACCACATTCTGCTTTCCCACCTTGTTGGGAATCTCAAGGTCGAATTCTTGCAACAACAAGATCCAGTTGATTAGTCAAGGTTTCACGTCCTTCTTCGCGAGGAGGTCCCTCACTGTAGTGTGATCCGAGTATATGATAAAATAGGAACCCAAAAGATATGATCTGAATTATTCCAGGGCAAATGCTACAGCTAGCAGCTCTTTCTTAGTAACTGTGTAGTTACGCTGAGCCTTGTCAAGTGTCTTGCAAGCATAGTAGATGACCATGGGTTTCCCATCTTTTTTCTGCCCAAGTACCGCACCCACAGCATAATTAGATGCATCACACATGATCTCAAAGGGTTAAGACCAATCAGGAGATTGCAAAATAGGTGCTTGTGATGTGCATACATCTAAATAGCCAAAAATGGCTATTAATGAATGTTCTTAGTGTCATATTAGCATCAAGCATTGTAAATATTGCATAACATGTATAATCATGCATTTGGGTTAAATTGTAAAATTTGTATAGTAATTGTCTCCTTTTATAGCCAGGGACAGGGTGACTGTTAATCAGGGCTACAGACTGAGGATCCAACCGTACGGATCTGATCAGGGCAACGACAGGAGTTCAATGACTCTAAGATCGCCCTGATCGGACATTTGTAGCACCAGATATAGTTTGAGGAAGCTCAGAAATCAAGGGCTAGGATGGTGTCAATCCGCACATCAGACGACAAATTTGACCGCACGGATGTGTTCGGAGTGACAATCGTAGCCTAAGGACGCAAAAATCGATCCAATCCGACATCTGTGGCACCATCTACAACACAAAGATGATAGACGGTCAGGAAGGTGCCACGTGTCACCATCCCAACCATCCGCACCTAGCCGCCCCCCTCCACTCAACTCTTGAAGGCTTGCGTGACGTGAGATCTCGGCTGTTGGATGAAGATCCAACGGCCAAGATTAGCCAAGCGCAAAAGCAGCGCCACGCGTAGCGTAGTGGTTAAGACGCTACGCATGCAAAGAGCACGAGTTTGAGCCGTCATGAAGTGCTTCTTCTTACGTGGACGTGCGCGATCGAGATCGCGCAATCAGCTGCGAATGACCCAGATCATCCAATTGGGTGCACACGCAATTGGACGCCCCGTTTCACGCTTGATCTCACGCGCAGGTGCGCGAAGCTGAAGTAGGCAAGGAGCGATCTGAGCCTTCCGATCTCACGATTGGACGACTGAGACTGCTTGGACGTGTGCGTGCGTTAGGCACACGGGATAGGAAGAGGCACGCACGATGCGTGCACATGTTGCCCACGATAGGCCTTTAGTGACGAATAAATCCGTCACTAAAGACCTGATATTAATATTTTTCAATATGGAATGACCAAATTGCCCCCAATCCTTGCAACTGTAAAAGGAGACCCCTACCCTATGAAATTCTCATCCCTTCCTTCACCTCTCTCCCTCTCTAAAGCTCTAGAGAAGCTTGTCCCACACCAGGGGTGCTCCTTTAGAGCCAAATCCAAAGTTTTCTCGCCTCCATTCTGGAAGTGAATCCTACGACGATGACGGTGTTCTGCCTCGTTCCCGCTTCTTCCTATTTTGTCCTCCTTCTTCCCGCCCCATCCTCCATCTTCCAGGCGTCACTCTATCTGGCTCATCCTCCAATCAATCATCGAGGAGGATAACATATCTCTCCCTTTTTTTATCGATTTTTAGAATAGAATTTTCCGCTTTGTAGCTGTAATCATTTCCCATTTTCTAGTTGTAATCATTTTCAACCTTTTACTTGTAAAAATAGTATTATTATATCAAGTGACTTTTTTCTCTCTCTCTCTCTTAGTGTTAATATCAATTCCATTGTAATTATCTCGCTTTCAAACAAAAATTCCAAAAAAAAATATATAATCACAGATTTTAGATCGACGTAGCCTCCCTGTGTTTGACCCAGAATTTCTTTACGAATTTCGATTAAATTTTATCTATTGACAGATTGCTTCACAAATTGAAATACAACAATGGGTTTTTCAAATCCAACTTCAATCGCGTAGATTTCCATTCCAACATTTTGGCATCGTTGCCGGGGAGGCAACGATTCTCAATTTTCTTTTCGCATTTCGCACACTTTATTACTTTCTAACTTGCTTTATTTCTCATCAATTGTTTTGCAAGTACCTCAACAGGGAATCTTCAAGCGGTAGATCAGAGTAAAGTGCAATTGAAGACAACTGCAAATGCTCCCCATTTTTCCCCCTCCATAGATTTCATTTCACAACATTAATTCAAACCCCAATTAACCTAGGTGTTTGCATAAATCCTATGGTTAGTTTGATTGGTTGGATTTCCACCCACATTCATCTTACCCTCATAAAAAAACATTAACAAAAAGATATTTCTTGTGGGATAAATCAACATACACACTACATACACCCACATTCAAGGCACATAACCTAAGTGATTTTTATCTACTCAACTGTAATTCTGATCTGTGGAACCGGTACATGCAAATAAACATATAAAGAGTAGAAATCAGTCTAGGTCAATTATTTTGTGTGCCTAACTCAGTGGTGCAATTTTGGCCAATTATTTGAGTTATTTGGGCCGCACCACTTAACCTAAAATCAACTCACCAAGTAGCTTCCCTTTAGGGTTTTCAATTTAGGTCAATACCAGGCACTTCACTTTACTTTTTGATTTCAAAAGGAAAAATATCTTCACTCGTGCTTGAAAATCTAGATTGCGATGAAACTTGATTGAACTAACCTAATTCCAAACCCTAAAAGCTACTTAAGCAAGATTTGAACCTTAAAATCCACTCATCAAAAGTTATCTTGCTTGAAAACCCTGGTTGTGCATGCACTTACACATATTCAATCAATCATTAAGGGCACAACCCATCTTAAGAGCCCACCACATTCCATAAGCACTACAATCCCAGACCTAAATAAAATCAAGTAGACATTGGACTTAATTAAGGACTGATTCACTCCTCGAGGCCTAGTCTGAGATTGTTTACGATTAACCTGCTTGTATCAATCAATCTGATGTCTAGCTAGGGGAGTAGCGTTAAACGAACGCAGCAGGGGGGTACACTAGGAACTGGAGGCGCAAGCAAAAGGAACAACCTTCTCCCCAGTCCCTTCTAACTGGTTGGATTGATTGGATGCAAGTAGAGTAAATCATCTATATTCGTAAGATGGATTCTGAGAGTCTGTAGATCCTTAGGTTACCCCACTTAAGGACATACTTGTTTTGGTGTGTTGTAGGGTTCTTATCCCCTATCCTTCCGACCTCTTCCTAGTTTATGTTGGGAAGGAGGTCATTGAATCCCCAATTGGAAGGACCATTAGAGTATTCTAGGAGGCATAGATTGGATTTTGGACAAATTGATCCCATGGCCGATCAATAACCTCCTCTGCCTCAAAATCCACAGGAGATGTTTCAAAGGCAGCTGGAACAAATGCAGAAAATCCAAGAATGGTTCCAGAAAATGCAAGGTGCTCAGCCCTTGAAGGATTTTTATGATCCTTCAAATTACGGGGAACGTCTCAGCATCCAGATTCTTGCTAGAGACGTAGAAATCAAGCCCCAAGTGTTAAACCTAATCAAACATTTCCATGGGCTTGGCTCTGAAGACCCGTTTTAGCATTTGGAGAACTTGACCACTTTGGTCTAGACCACCAAGGTGCGAAATGTGAATGAAGAGTAGATGATCATGAGGCTCTTTCCCTACTCTCTTAGGGATAAAGCCACTCATTGGTACAAGAGCATTGGAAGGTCGATTGCAACATGGAATGATCTGTAATCGACTTTTTTGAAGAAATTCTTCCCTGCCGGACGTACTAATGCTCTGAGACGAGTGATTACTACCTTTACCAGTAGCCAAGGGAGTAGTTTCATGTTGCTTGGGAGTGATTCCAGAACCTATTACAGAAGTGTTCACACCATAAGGTACTGAAATGGCAACTCGTGTAGATCTTCTACCATAGGTTTACTGAGCAACTCAGAAATCACGTGGACACTTCTTGCGGAGGCAATTTCCTCAACAATGACGCAGATAGCACACACGATTTATTTGAGGAGATGAGTGAAAATTCAATCAATCATGCCTCCATAGATACTTTTAACCAGTCCTAACAACCCAGATCGAATGTTAATGAAGTCCACGACTCTCATTCATTCGATATGGAACTGATTTGCAATAAACTAGATAAGGTGCACCTGGTTACCAAAAGGATAGAGGAGTGGATGGCTAGAAACTCAATGAACAATTCTCGATCCACTCAATCCCAGAATTCGAGATTCCATTCGTCGCGAGCTCCTTCTGGATGAGAGTTCATGAATCAACCGGATGCAGCTCACCCTGTGAGCCAGCATTATTCGGAACCCCACGGGTTCCAAACTAGGACCTTTGATCCAAGTTTCTCTGATCCCTCCCTTTCTTTCTCTACATCCTCACCCTATGAGGATGTCTATGATATACAAGAGATTGTTAGGTCCAACCCTTACTCCAATGCTTATAATCTAGGTTGGAGGAACCACCCTAACTTCTCCTGGAAAAACCTGGGGCAGCTGACCTAATTCCAACCCAACAACTATGCTCCGCAAAGACCAATGGGTCAAGGTCACGTTTACACTCAGTTGCCCCCAAATCAAGTCAATCAGCTAGCTTGGAATGCCCGTTAACTTGTAGGGTAGGCTGATTTGAATCGACAGATGGTAGAAATGCAAGGATCTATGGTCTAACTCATGTAGCAAATGAAAACTTCACTGGACAACCTGCAAACTGAGTTCATTGCTAATTCTCGTCAATCTAGATCTCTGTCATCTCAACTTGTACCCAACCCATGTATTATCCAGTGTAACGACCCGATTCTCGAGTCCCTACGAGACACGAGAACCGGACCGACTCGACTAATCCCAAGACCTAGTCGTCCAATGAGGAAGTAACCAAAAGAGCAGTAAAATAAACCACATTCAGCATGAATATAACTAGCAGTAACAAAAATACAGCAGTAAGAAAAGGAACTACTACAGCAAGTACCACCACAACAGTAGAACAACATTTAACATAACATGAACTACACGTAAAGAAAGTACAGAGAGTAACAAGAACTACTCACTACAGTGGAACAAAAGGGGTACAAAAGAACTGCGGTAACTCTACTGGACCCTACTCGGCCCAGCATCCTCTGCAGCCGCTGACCCTGGCTGCTCAACACCTGGTCCTGAAAAGTAACGAGTGTAACATGTCAGCGAAACGCTGAGTAGAGTGGCAGCTAAAACTAAAGAAGCAGTAAAGTGTACAGTAGCTGTTTTATTTTCTTTCTTCCTTTATTTACGTCTTTCTATTGTTTCACAATTTATCTATTTCTCAGATCCTTCACTTGATCTCGAATGTTCCTCGTGGGAACAATCTTGATTGCAGTCTTTTCCGAAAAGTAGAAGTAACACATGGTGCTCTCCTGGCCGGGAGAGTCCCCCGTGGTGATCCTACTCTTAGTCAACCACCCCAAGGTCACTGACAGACGTAAGGTGACTACGGCACGCGTGGTAAACGTACGGGTAGCTACCCCGCACTGGCATGCAGTCAGTCGTTTCCGTTAACGGGTGCGCCCCAAAGCACAGCTCGGAACCAGTATAGGGCAGAGCCCTCTCAGTAACAGGGGTCCAACCCCTCCACAGTAACCAAACAGGGGCCTTGCCCCTCCACAGTCCGCGCACCCTCGCCTGACTACCCTGGTTTGCCCAGTGGGCCTAACAAGTCGGTGTAGGTGAGCTAGCGGAACCCCGGGGCCCCTGGGGTAGCTAGTACTCGCTCTACACTAGTAGCTCTCCTCGGTACTGTGTACACGAGGGCCAAAAAGTCGGTACAAAGTGGCCAGACCTAACCCTGGGTCCCTGGGGCGGCTGGCTCCGCTCTGCACTAAGCAGGTAACAGGTGCTTCCCCTGGTACTACGTACCCAAGAGACAGCGCACTTCCACATCCTTCCTTCTCAGTTCCATTTCATTCTCTTTCCAGGAGTTCTACTCCTAATTCCCCGTAGGGTTCTAGCTCTTTTAACTCAGCACATTCAGGTTTCACCCCTTTCAGTTTCACGTTCATACAACACATATTCTCAATCATGTTCATTTATTCATAACAGGCAGCTGTTAAATCAATTTACAGGTAGCTATTGTTTCCTTTCCACATTTTCCAAGACTGCAATATCTATATTCATATCACTAGTTTTCCAGTCCTAGGATTCATGCCGTACCCTAGGATCTATCATTCAATCTAGTTTTCCAGCCCTAGGATTCATGCAATACCCTAGGATCTATCATTCAATCTGGTTTCTCATTCCTAGGATTCATGCAATGCCCTAGGTTCTATTAAGTGTTCCATAATTGTAACAAATTATGTTAATAATTTTTAAAGCCACTCTACCAGCTACAATGGAAGTACTGGGGGCGTGGTCGGAAATCCTGCACGCCTCCGCAACCCCCGAGACTGCAATGGAACAGGTCCTAACACAAGGATCAAACACAAGGAGTTTCTCAAAATAGTATATAATTACTGTAAATGGGTAGAGGATTTTATTCCGAAAAGAACGCAACTCGAAACGCGGAAAACGGACTCCGAACGGGCCCTAAACGGGTCGAAAACGACGAAACAATCCAAAATTAGACGTCTGGAACCTCTTCCAGACGTCTTAAAAGGTGGTTCAGAGGATACCTTCGCTCTGTGTAATGCCTCAGATGTCCAGAAGCCTACAGGGGCATCTGGCTTAGTTCCCAGATGTCTAATGGTCAACCCGGACGTCTGGAACTCCTCTCCGTCGTTTGGCACTGCGGCCAGACATCCGATTTGCGTTGGATGGCGAGTCTCAGAACCTACATGTATCCACTCCTCACTCTCAGTACGACGGGTCGTAGAAACGGAAGAAGGAAGAAAATAACTTACTTGGCAGACGTCTGGACAGTCCTCTAGACGTCTTCACCGTCGTCTGGTTGGAAGCCCAGACGTCTGATTCTGGAAAAAGTTCCAGAATCAGAGCTCGACTCGCTCTCCGCCCACGACTCACAGCCGCGCCGCACCTCGTTCGCCTGTTGCTCGAGCTGCAGCAACCCTCCCGCGTCACTCCACGCCCGCCGCTCCCCCGCCGGTCGGCTTTAGCTGCCCTGGCAAGCTCGAGCCCTCACGGTCGAGCGTCTCCTCCCTCGCGCAACACCTCCTCCCGCAACTCACCGTGGCTGCCGCTGCCGCCGCTCGCTCGCTCTTGCACCGGCTGGAAGAAGGAGAAGAAGGGAGAGGAGGAGATGAGAGTGAGGGAGAGGGAGAGGGCCTTATAAGGCCGCGCAGGGGGAGAGAGAGAGAGAGAGAGAGAGCACAGCACTGCACTGCACCTGCAGGAGGAGAAAGGGAAAAAGAGGGCATTCGCAGGTCTACGCATGCATGCGCATAGACACAATTCTACATGCCACAGAAAGTAAATCCCAGACGTCTGGTCAGACGCCTGGGCCACCTCCCATATGTCTTAAAAAGATGTCTTGAAACCGCATTCGTAACATCCAGAATCCGGGCAATCAATCCCAAGGGTACGGGAATCAGAGGAAGCCTCACGCACATGCTCAGGTGGTTGAGCAAGGTTCTTCCTCTTTTACTTCTTTTTCAAATCAAAGGTTTCTTGCTAAGGAAGCCCCTCCAATCTTTCCTAACCCTCCCCAAGACCCAAACCTGTATGCATTTGCTAATTCAGTTACCATGAGTGGAAGACAAACTCAGGATCCACAACCACATTATTCTGATCTGCCAAATCCTGGAGAGCTTGAGGAGAGAAAGGAGAACTCTGAAGAAGAAATCCATGCTCAGGAACCTGATTTCGAAGATCTGACTCATGTCCCTTTTCCTGAGGCCTTAATTAAGCCTAGGAAGAAGAAGCCTGTTGACAGTAACGAGGAGCTCCTCAATATATTCAAGAATGTCGAGATCATTGACGCTATCAAACACATACTGGGTTATGGTAAATTTTTAAAGAATTTACACACACAGAAGCGTAAGTCGAGGGAATCTGTTTGGAGGAAGGTGGTACTCTCCGAGCAGGCTAGTTCTGTTATCCTGCATTACCCTCCTTAGAAAAAGAGAGATCCAGGTGCTCCTTTGATTTCTTGTGTCATCGGAGATTACACCTTTGATAGAGCACTTCTGGATCTAGGTGCATCTATTAGCCTAATTCCGACTTCTCTTTACGAGAATTTTGGATTAGGTGAACTTCAGCCAACTTCAGTAATGCTGCAGTTAGCGGACCGTTCGGTCACAAATCCACGAGGCATTATTGAAGATGTTATTGTCAAGGTTAAGGATTTCTATTTTCCTACAGATTTCCTTGTCCTTGACATGGATGTACCTGAGAATTTAAGGAACACGCCCATCATTCTGAGGCGTCTGTTCCTAGCTACTGCTAAGGCCAATATCAACTGTGAGAGCGGTAGCATGGAAATCGCCTTTGGGATTAGAGATTGAAATTGGATATTTTTAAGGCGATTAACAAATTTGAGGATTGTGGATGTATAGAGGAACTTGAGGACAACAACTTGAATATTGAAACATGTATAGTGGTTTTTGTAATTGAAAGTTCCTCCGGTTGTGATGGATCTAACCTGCAACCCTCTCTGGCAAAATCGCCACATTCTAAAGAGGTTATTGATTTTGTTCACTTTCAACATCTTCCTCTTGATGAATCTTCATCAGCATCATCCTTACCTTCTCTCCTAAATCTGCCATAGCTCGAACTGAAACCATTGCCTGAGAGTTTGAAATATCAGTTTTTGGGACCTCAAAAGATTCTCCCTGTGATTACCAGTGCTAGATTAACTAAGGAGTAGGAGATTAACTGATCAAGGTCCTAAAGGAACACAAGGAGGCAATTGGTTGGACCATTCATGACCTTAGGGGGATCGAGCCATCTTACTGCAATCACAGAATATTCATGGAAGATGGATCCCGCCCTTCTCGCCAAATGTAGAGGAGATTAAACCCTGATATGCGAGAAGTAGTCAAGAAGGAAATTATCAAGTGGCTCGATGCAGGAATCATTTATCAAATCGCTAAAAGTCTTTGGGTAAGTCCTGTGCAAATTGTTCCCAAGAAAGCCGAGATTACTGTTGTGACTAATGAGAAAGGGGAATCTGTCATGACTCGTTTAGCTTCCTCTTGGAGGGTTTGTATCGATTATAGGAAGTTGAACATAGCCATGAAAAAGGATCATTTCCCTTTGCCCTTTATTGATCAAATCCTGGAAAGACTAGCCAGGCAGAAGTACTTCTGTTTCCTAGATGGTTACTCGGGATACAATCAAGTCCCTATCCATCCCGAGGATTAGGAAAAAATGACTTTCACCTATCCCTACAGAGCCTTTCCTTTCTGTAGGATGGCATTCGGCTTATGCAATGCACCTACGGCTTTTCAAAGGTGTATGCTAGCCATATTCTCTGACATGGTGGGAGAGTTTATGGAAGTCTTCATGGATGATTTCTCTATTTTCGAAGAATCATTTGATTCTTGCCTAGCTAATCTTGAAACGATCCTTAAAAGATGAATCAAAACAAGACTGGTCCTTAGCTTGGAAAAGAGCCATTTCATGACTCAAGAAGGCATCGTATTGGGTCATGTAATCTTTGAACGGGGAATCAAAGTTGACAAAGTTAAGGTTGATGATATCTCTAAACTTCCTCCTCCCACATCTGTCAAACAAATTCGATCATTTCTTAGTCATGTGGGATTCTACAAGAGGTTCATCAAGGACTTCTTTAAGGTTGCTCGCCCTCTGAGCAGCCTTCTCACCAAAGATATGACATTTGATTTCAATGAATCAAGCCATAGGGCATTTGATTTTCTTAAATTGGCAATCACTTGTGATCTGGTGTTGCAACCACTGATTTGGACAGTCCCATTTGAGATCATGACAGAGGCTTCTAATTACGTGGTCGGGGCTATTTTGGGTCAAAAGATTGACAGGAAGCCCTCTATCATTTACTATGCTAGCAAAACTCTGGATGAGGCCCAGAGGAATTACACTTTTACTGGGAAGGAATTGCTAGCTGTAGTATTAGCTTTGGAGAAATTCAGGGCTTATCTCGTACCGACCACTCGGCCTTGAGGCATCTCTTGGCCAAAAAGGATGCCAAGCTCTAGCTTATTCGATGGATTCTTCTGCTTCAAGAATTTGATCTTGAAATCAAAGATAAATCTAGGGCACAGAATGTGGTGGCGGATCATCTTTCGAGACTTCTGAGTGATTCTTCTCATCTGGATTTTTCGATTGCTGATACTTTTTTGGATGAGACTATCGTTGCAGTATCAGGCGTCCAAACTCCGTGGTTTGCAGACATCGTAAATTATTTGGCCGTTTGTCAAATCCCTCAGGATTGGACCAAGCAACAATGAGATCGACTCAAATTTGAGGCCAAATATTCCTTCTGGGAGGACCCTAAACTGTACCGCATCAGCTCTGATTAGATTATTTGCCGATGTGTTCCAGAGAAAGAATTCAAAAGTATACTCGAGTTCTGCCATACATGTGCGTGTGGTGGACATTTCTCCGAGAAAAAGATGACTGTAAAGATTTTGCAATCTGGATTCTATTGGTTGTCTTTATTCAAGGATGCCCATGAATTCTCGAAGTCGTGTTCCCAATGCCAGGCACTTGGGAGCATAACCAAGAGAGACATGATGCCTCTAAACCCGATTCGTCCCTTTGAAATCTTCGACGTTTGGGGCATCGATTTCATGGGACCTTTCCTCCGTTCATTTGGACACTAGTACATTCTCGTCGCTATTGATTACATGTCCAAGTGGATCGAGGCCATTCCCACCCACACCAATGACCACAAGGTGGTCATCGATTTCATGAAGAAGAACATCTTCAGTCGGTTCGGGATTCCGAGGGCCATCATCAGCGATGATGGTACTCACTTCACTAATGCTCAGTTCCATAATTTTCTGCTAAAATACGGGGTAAATCATAGAATCTCCACACCTTACCACCCCCAAATGAATGGACCGACCGAGATCTACAATCGGGAGATCAAGAATATTCTTCAGAAAATAATTAGGCCTGATCGTAAAGAATGGATTCAAAAGCTTGAGGACACTCTTTGGGCTTATCGTACGACGTACAAAATGCCTATCGGCATGTCACCATTTCATCTGGTGTATGGAAAGGCATGCCATTTATCCATAGAAATTGAACAACATAGGGCATTCTGTGCAATCAAGTAGTGTAATTTGGATTTGAGTTTAGTGGTGTCGGACCTGAATAGGTTGTTAATATGATGATTTTATCGTTGAAGTGTGTATTGTAGTTAACCCAAATCGGACCTAACCATCTCTTTAAAAAAATTTTTTAACTTAGCCTACTTGATTTTATCTTGGTCACTTTTAGGCCCAGGGTCGAACTCAGGGAAGTGGGGTTACAAGTCAAGTTTCTACGTCTTTCCTACAACGAATCTCTTCCGTTCATTTATTGCATTTTTGGTATTTTTATATTTAGATTTTTTTCTGGTAATCTTTGTCCTTGAGGCACACCCTCAAAATTGGGTTCTTGGCTTTGAGCCAAAACAGGGTTCCAAAACGGGTCTTGCTATTCGCAAGATGGGGTGCCTGCAAGTCGAAGATTATCTTTTCTCTTTTATATATATTTTTTATCTTTTTATGGGCATGCAAGAGAAATAGAAATAAAGTAAATATAGTATAGATATATATGTATATACTATATATGTATAAAGGGGTGGGGGTGGAGGCAGAGATGGAGTGTAGCACTGTGTTGAGTCGATCGTCGTCTAGAAAGATGCAACCAACAGGACGAGATGCTGCGTGGAGTGTAAGGTGGATGGTGGAAGATGTGAGCGACCATGCTTTTTGTACGTGTGTATCGGGGAATATCAGCAATTGGTGTAGATATTCCCACAATACAGCGTATGGTAAATAATGTGAAAATATATATATGTGTATATGTAAATATATCTATATGTATATATGGTTATAAATATATAGGTATATATATATGTATATATATGTGTGTGTATATATATATATATAAGTATATGTATATATGTATGTAGCTATATATGTATATATGTATATGTATATATATATTGGTATGTAAATATATATATATATATATATAAGTATATGTATAGCTAGATATATGTATAGATATATATATATATATGTATATATTTATATGTATATGTATGTATATGATGCTATATAAATGTATATGTGTATATATATATAGTAATATATGTATATATAGATATATGTAGCGAGATATGTATATATATGTATATATGTATATATAGTTATATAGATATATATGTATATGTGTATGTATATTTATATATATATACATATGTATGTATATATATATATATGTGTATAAATATATATATAGGTAAGTATATATATGTGTATATATATATATATATATATATATAAGTATATAGATATATGTATATAGACTAATACATAGTTATATAAGTACTAATATATGTATAGATATATGTGTGTGTATATATATATATA
The DNA here is from genome assembly GCA_037157565.1 of Thalassia testudinum. Classification (NCBI taxonomy): domain Eukaryota; kingdom Viridiplantae; phylum Streptophyta; class Magnoliopsida; order Alismatales; family Hydrocharitaceae; genus Thalassia; species Thalassia testudinum. The sequence goes on from JAZHRO010000036.1 coordinate 146,093,796, forward strand.
TATATATATGTATATGTATATAAGTATATGTATATATGTAAGTATATATGTATATATATAAGTATATATATATATATATATATATATACATATATGGATACTAATACTTAGTTATATAAATATTATATATATATAGATATAGGTAGATATATATATATATGTATATGTGTATATATATATATGTATATGTATATAAATATATGTATATATATCAATATATATATGTACACGTGTATATATATATGTATATAATAGTGTATAGGTGTGTGTGTGTGTATGGAAGTGTCAGTGTATGTGTGTGTGAGCGTCGGTAAAGAGAGAGTGAGAGAGTGTTGTGAGAGAGAGTGAGAGAGAGAGAGAGCACCTGCAGAGGAAGGATAGGGCGTTTAAACCATCTGCGAGCGAAGAGGCGTCGTCTGGTGATTCAAACTCACGCACAGGTGCGCATGCGCATAGAGAAGCGTACGTTGGAAGGTGATGGGCGCGGAGAGAAGACCGCAACGCACAGCGCTGCGCAGAGAGGCGTATGTGGGCGAGTGAAGCGGGTGACGTGGGTGCACGTGGGCCAGTGGGGCAGGTGAAGGTAGGCATACGCGGGCTGGCAGACCCGCGGGCAGGCTCCCGTGCGGGCGCACGCGTGCGCTGGCGAAGGCTGGTTGCGGCGTGCCAGGTGACCGGTTGAGTGAGAAGCTCACCGGTCACCCCACTGTAGCCACAATGTTCCGCAGAATGGCGTGAACCGTGGCTACAGTGTAAGGCCATGCCGCGCAACTGGGAGCGGGTGGTGCTGTGAGTGCGGACGGCTTGGCGAGCGCGATGGAGTGTCTTCGGCTGGTGGCTTGCAGGCGGAAGGTTCCGACAGAGCTTGCGGAGAAGGCTGCTGGCGTGCGTGGTGGAGGACGAGGGTGACCTGCTGCTTGCACGGAGGCTTGCGGGTGCTACTGGGGTGTGCTGGGGTGGTTGGCCGACCGCTGTAGAGGCGCGCAGTGGCCGGTTGCAGGCGGAAGAGAGAGCATGATAGGGCGAAGACGCTGGAGGCGGTGGTGCCTGTGGGTGCACGCGGAGGGCGAGGGTAGCATGCAGGCATGTGCGGAATGGGCTGGGTGCCTGCTACTGCCACCTTGCCGCTGCTGCTGGAGCTTTAAGCTTTGAGCTTCAAGCTTGAAGCTCCCGCTCCAATGGCTGACGGTGCTGGAAATGTAAAAACGAGGAAAGAGCCACCACGCCCATCGGCTCTTTGGTGAGCTAGGCGGTGGTGGACTCACGGTGGTGGTTGTGCACCACCGTGAGTTGCTCCTATCCGCCGGGTGTCTCCTCTGAGGAGGAGGGCCGGCGTGTGGAGGGAGAGGGAGGAGAGGACGGTGGCTTAGAAGGAGAAGGTGGTGCTGCTGTGTTCTTTAGCTGGGGACCAGGCTACTGATGAAGAAGAAGTCGTGGTCTTTTTATAGAAGAAGAAAGCCATGCACAACCATGCCCTAGCTGTGCATGGCTTGCGCATGGCTTGGCAGGGAGTGGGCTGCTGCGGCTGGCAGGGAGAGGGTTGCTGCAAGGAAGCATGGCGCGAGGAGGAAGAAGTTAATCCATGCACAGCAGCCGCGGGAAGAAAGATTTCCAAATCAAATGAAATAAAAAATAAAAAGATGGTGAATTTGCAAAGATGCACTTGAGGAAAAATGTTAATTGCAAGGCCACTTATTTTATTCTCCTCCCCTCTCAATTAAATGCATGCATGCATATATATTTACAAATGCGACTATGGAACCCTAATATGCATTGGTAATGCTAGGAAATAGCACAAGACGGCACAATTGCTGGTGTATTTTTGCAGTGCAATCATTTAGCCGAAAAGATTAGCAAACTCCAACTATCTGAGTTGGAGGAGCTTAGAAATGATGCATATGAGAATGCCAAGATTTATAAGGCTCGGAGCAAAGCTCTTCATGACCAATTGATATCCTGTAAGAGCTTCGAGCTAAACCAGAAGGTCTGGCTCTTTGATTCTCGACTTAAGCTCTTTCTCGGCAAACTTATGTCAAAATGGAACTGCTCGTTCATCATCGATCAAATATTTCCAAACGGGGCCGTTCAGATCTCTGACCCAAATACAGGTAATTCATTTAAAGTCAACAGTCAATGTTTGAAGCCTTTTATTGACTGTATTGTTCCAAAACCCGTCTCAGACATAGTTGCTCTAATCACATTGTAATTTCTTTGGCTGGACCTCGCCTAGCTAATGACATTAAATTCAGCAGTTATATAGTCTAACTCAGAGCTGACCCGGGCATCATATTTCGGTGATATCTTCTACATTCTATCCATCCTTTCATGTCTTTTATTCTCAATGCGGACATTGCATCAGCTAGGCATGGGGGGTGGATTCATTTCTAAATCATTTTGTCAGCTCTGTGGAATTCTTGTAAATTCTACTTGTTTTTCTAAAAAAAAAATGGAATTAGGAAATAATACTTGGGCATTAGAACTTTTCAATCTTAGGAAATAATGTAGTAGGATTTGAACACTAAGACCCTTTAGGTCTTTGGGCTTAATCAGCCTGGGTATCCACTGAAATATGGATTTGTTTATCAGGTCCTCGCCATCCTGAATTCTATTTCACTTTGGTTAAATAAGTTGGGGTGATAAGTACACGACTTATCAACTCACCCTCTGATTTAAGGAAACTTTAAGTCAAGCATCTACACACTATTCACACTGACTTGTTGTTCGACGATTTTAACGGAAATTGCATAGCTAATGAACCTTCTAGGGTGGTATGGCTGGCAAGTTATCATGGGTAACAACCCATAGGTAGGTTGTCCAGAGCCTAGCCACTGGACCATTATTTTCCTACTACTTTTAGGTAAATCTTAGACTAGGGAAGCCACCTACTTAAAGAAAAAAAAAGAAAAAAAAAGTCTGAAAAGAAAAGAAAAACAAAAAGAAACGGAGAAAAGAAAAAAACAAAAGAAATAAGCCACACTTCACCGCACGAGTATGGCTGGCAAGTTATCGTGGGTAACAGCCCATTAGTAGGTTGTCCAGATCCCAACTTAAGAAGTGCACGTTTAATTCCTAAAACACTTAGGAAGAAGTGAAGAAGTAGAATAAGCCAGGAAATATACACTAGATTCACCCTTGTGTTGACCCCAGAAAAATAAAAGCAGGAAGAAAGCTACTGGTCGTATAGATACACCTTTAGGCAGAATTGTTTTTAAGGTCACCTAAGGGCGTAGAAACCCAAAGTCTGCTCTGATTGTTGATCAACGAGTCTATCACATTCACAAAAAGATGCTTAGAACTTAGGGTTCTCATCGAGTCTTGGGTGGGTTGAGTGGCCGTAGGAAGCTGCTCTGAAAGCTTAAACTCAAAAATCCAAAAAAATTAGAAAAGAAGAAAAAGGGAAAAAGAGATCCTTCTTTGAATAAGCAAGGGCTTAAGGCGGTCTACATTTTGGCGGATACCCGGGTGCTATTGTGTATTTGAAGTTTAGGTCCTAAGTAAAAATTTCTTAATGTTGAAAATGACTTTTGCCCAAGTAATCCAATCCTAACTCTTTTGGAAATAGCATGCAGTTTTTGCTGGGGACTAGAAAAAGATAGGCATGGGGGTGTGATATGCATACATTTAAATAGCCAAAAATGTCTATTAATGCATGTTCTTACTGTCATATTAGCATTATGCATCGTAAATATTGCATAACATGCATAATCATGCATTTAGGTCAAATTGTACAAATTGTATAGTAATTGTCTCCTTTTATGGCTAGGGACAGGGCGACTTTTAATCAGGGCTTTGGACCGAGGACCCAACCATATGGATCTGATCAGGGCGACGACGGGAGTTCAACGACTCTAAGATCGCCCTGATCGGACATCCGTAGCACTAGATATAGTCTGAGGAAGCCCAGAGATGAAGGGCCAGGATGGTGTCAATCTGCACTTAAAATGACAAATCCGACCACATGGATGGGTTTGGAGCGACAATCGCAGCCTAACGGCATGAAAATCGATCCAATCCAACATCCGTGGCACTATCTATAACACAAAGAAGATGAACGGTCGGGATGGTGCCACGTGGCACCATCCTAACCATCCGCACCCGACCACCCCCCTCCGCTCAACTCCTGAAGGCTCTCATGACATGAGATCTTGGCTGTTGGATGAAGATCCAGCGGCCAAGATTAGCCGAGCGCAAAAGCAGCGCCGCGCCTCAAACCGCTGTGTAGCGTAGTGATTAAGGCGCTACCCGTGCAAAGAGTGTGAGTTTGAGCCGCCGTGAAGCGCTTCTTCTTGCGTGGACGTGTGCGATCTCGACCGTGCGATCAGCTGTGAATGGCCTAGATCGTCCGATTGGCCGCACGCGCAATTGGATGCCCCGTTTCACGCTAGATCTCACACACGGGTGTGTGAAGCTGAAGCGGGCGAGGAGTAATCTGAGCCATCCAATCTCGTGATCGGAAGGCTGAAACTGCTTAGACGTGCATGGACATTAAGCGTGCGGGAGAGGAGGAGGCGCGCGTAGCATGCACACGTGTTGCCCACGACAAGTCTTTAGTGACGAATAAATCCGTCACTAAAGACTTGATATTAATGTTTTTCAATATGGAATGACCAAATTACCCCAATCCTTGCAACTATAGAAGGAGACCCCTACCCTACGAAATTCTCATCCCTTCCTTCACCTCTCTCCCTCTATAAAGCTCTAAAGAAGCTTGTCCCACACCCGGGATGCTCCTTTAGAGCCAAATCCAAAGTTTTCTCACCCCCATTTCAGAAGTGGATCCCACGATGATGACGATGTTCTGCCTCATTCTTGCCTCTTCTTGCTTCATCCTCCTTCCCACCCCATCCTTCGTCCTCTAGGCATCGCTCCATCTGGTTTGTCGTCCAATCAATCATTGAGGAGGATAACATCTCTCTCCCTTCTTTTTATCACATTCTAGAATAGAATTTTCTGCTTTCTAGCTGTAATAATTTCCCGCTTTCTAGTTGCAAAAATAATATTATTATATCAAGTGATTGTTTTCTCTCTCTCTCTCTCTCTTAGTGTTAATATCAATTCCATTGTAATTATCTCACTTTCAAACAAAGCTTCCAAAAAAAAATATATATAATCACGGATTTTAGATAGACGTAGCCTCCTTGTGTTTGACCCAGAATTTCTTTACAAATTTTGGTTAAATTTTATCTATTGACAGATTTCTTCACAAATTGAACTACAACAATGAGTTTTTCAAATCCAACTTCGATCGCATAGTTTTCCATTCCAACAGCTTGGGTAACTCGATCACGTAGGATCTCAAATGCATGAGTGCATTCCTAGGTGATTTCGAAGGGGACATCCTTAGAAAGTAGAGTAGTCAGGGGGCACACGATTTTTGAGAAATCGAGAATGAATTGATAGTAAAAACTGACGTGCCCCAAAAATGATCGGATGTCCTTGACCAAGCTAGGCATAAGGAGCTTGGAAATCAGATTCACCTTGGCTCGATCAACCTGGATGCCTTTTTCAGAGATACGATGTCCCAGGACAATTCCCTCAGGTACCATCAAATGGCTCTTTTCCCATGAAAGAATCAAATTCATGTCAATGCACTGCCTAAGGATTTGGACCAATTGCAGGAGGCAATCATCAAATGATTCCCAAAATATCGAGAAGTCATCATGAAAACTTCAAGGTATTCACTTACCATATCTGAGAATATGGCAAGCATGCACCACTAAAAAGTAGCGGGTGCATTGTAGAGACCAAACGGTATCCTTTGGAATGCGTATGTCCTGAAGGGGTAGGTGCTTCTCTTGGTCCTCAGGATGGATTGCAACCTGGTTATAATCGGAGTACTCATCCAAGAAGTAGAAGAATTGATTTCTGCTAGTTTTTTAAGGATCTAATCAATGAATGATAGTAGGAAATGATCCTTCTTCATGGAGGTATTGAGTCTTTTGTAATCAATGCAGACTCTCCACGAGTTTGCTATACGGGTCAATATAGTTTCTCCTATTTTAGTCGTGATCACGGTGAGTCCTACCTTCTTAGGCACAACTTGGATTGGACTCACTCACCAACAGTCGGAGATCGAGTAGATGATCCCTACATCTAACCACTTGATGATCTCCTTTTTAACGACATCCTGCAGGTTTTGATTCAGGTGTCTCTACATTTCATGAGATGGTCGTGAGCCCTCTTCGATATAGATGTGATGTGTACAATATGAGGGGCTGATGCCAGTCAAATCATCGAGAGTCCATCCAATGGCTCTCCAATGCTGCTGGAGGACAGTAATCAAGTGTGCTTCTTGAGCATATGTGAGTTAGGAGTTGATAATCACAGGAAACATCTGATTGGATCCCAAAAAGATATATTTGAGATGGTCAGGGGGGTTTTAATTCCATAACTAGATTATCAGCAGTAGCAGATGGTTCAGGGTGAGTGTCAGGAGCAAAGGAAGGAGCTATGGGTGTGTCTAGGTTAGGTTCTTGCTCCTCTAATTACGGGTTTTGATCTTCTTGTAGTTGATAAAAAATACTTGGGTTTTCCTTGATACATAGGTCGTCAACCACGACCTCAACATGGCAAATTTGATTAATAACTCCACACTTAATTCCTTGTTGGGCCTTAAAGATGTCGATCTTTAGTGTCTTGCTCCCAAATTTTAACTCAATTTGGCCCTCCTCACAATTAATATTGGCCCTAGTTGTGGCCAGAAAAGGTCTTCTTAATATGATCGGTTTATTCTTCAAGTTCTCAAGAGCATCCATGCCTAAGATGATGAAATCCACGGGAAAGTAAAAATCGTGTACCCTAACTATGACATCCTCGAGAATTCCTTTTGGTGACTTAATAGATCGATTTGCTTACTGTAAAGTCATCTCTGTCAGTTTAAGTTCAGATTCCTTAAAGTGGTCTAGTAGGGATGTGGGTATCAAATTGATGGAAGCTCCTAGGTCCAATAAGGCTTGGTCAAACTGTATATCACTGATAGCACAGGAGATCAGAGGGGTGCTTGGGTCTCTTGCCTTGGTGGGAGTTTGCTCAAAATGATGGAGTTGGCTTGCTCTGATAGTATGATCGGGTTTCCGCCTTTGGTTTGCAGCTTACGCTTGGGTGTACACATGTCATTCAAGAATCGTACGTAAGCCGATACATGGTGAATCACATCCATCAAGGGGATGTTTATATGCACCTACTCAAAGAGCTTGAACAGGTCCTCCTCAGGTGCCATGGGTTTGGTTGTCTTCTTTCCCTTGGTCAAGGCCTCGGGAAATGAAACCTTAGATGGTTCCTCTAGAACAGGCTTGGGCTCTTTATCAGGGATGGGCGTGTCCTAGATGACCAATTTGGGTTTAGGGTCTACAGGCTCAGGCATGTCGTGGCTAGGAAAAGGTGGGTCTTGTGCTGCTTTGCCACTACGGGTGGTGACAGAATTTAATCCTGCTTGATTTTGGTTTGGGTTAGGCAAAATAGGTGTCTGCTGTCGATATCCAAAGTATGAAGTTGAACCATCCATCCCGTCAGGTGATGGAGCAGAAGGGGCCTGATAAACAAAGTGAGCTTGGCCCTGATTTAAGTTCATAACATGCCTCTGGTTTGGCACGTTATTCGGGTTTAGAAGAGGCTGGGAAGGAAGTGTGCCCGGCTAGCGAGTACTTGCCAGCTGGACCAATTGATTTTGCAGCTCAGAGATCTCTTTTTTGTGTTGTTTTTGATGTCAACCAAGGTCTAGAGAATCAAAGATGTCTGATCTTCTCTAGGTGGTCCGGATTAGAAATTTTGATTGGTCCTTGGTTGAGTGGGTTGATATGGTCGCTGGTTCTGTGGTTGGGGTTGGAATTGAATCTCAGATTCGAGTTATTTCCCCACCACAAAAAGTTACGATGATTACGTCATCTAGGGTTGTAGGTGTTGGAGAAAGGATTATTCTGGACAGCGTGGAGATCCTCACAGGTCTGAGGAGCTTCGAGATAATCAAGGTATGGGGGTTCAGAGTTCCCCCAACTATAGTGGGTTGACACGGAGTTGCCTCCGAAGTCATAATCAGACGAAGGTAGACATGCATCCATCCCCGGGGAGTGGTAGATGTTGTGTGCAGCCTCCCTTCTCGTGGACAGGTGCATGTATGTGCTTTGAGGTGCAGAGGTGGATTTTTGTAGATGACGAGTGATGTCATCCACCTTCTTTTCGATAATGGAGACCTTATCCAATTGACTGGCTACCAACTCCAGATCAACGGATGCGGAAAGGCCTCAGGATTTGTGCACCCCCCGATTGTTTGTTAATGTGCAGGTGGACGTCCGGTCGTATGCACCCAACAACTCATTATTCAAGGAGTTCTCGCACATGTTCTCGAGAATCTCCCAGATTGTGTCCTCATGTTGACCCATGATGTTACCACCACAGGTTGCATTGACAAACAACATAATGTCATCATAGAGCCCGTGGTAAAAGGATTGGACTTCTTCCCACTTCGGAACTCTGTGATGGAGGCACTTACACATGAGATCTAGAAAGCGATCCCATGCCTGTAGAGATTCTCCCTCTCCTTGGGAGAAGTGCATGATTTGGTGCTGCATTGTGTTTGTACGACCAATGGGGTAGAACTTTTGCAAGAAGGTGGTTTGAAGTTCTCCCCATGTGTTGATCGTGTGTGGTTGAGTTTGAAACCAAGAAGCGGCTTTGTCAGCTAGAGAGAATGAGAAGAGTTTTAAGAGTAATCCATCTCGATTCTGCACATCTACCCCAAAAGTGTGGGCCAGATGTTTTAGGTTTTTGATGTGCTGGAAAGGATCCTCGGAGTTCAAGCCATGAAATTTTGGGGTCATATGAAGCATGCTAGGCTTGAGATCCACCTTGAGTCCTCCCGCGGGAATGTTAATTCGAGGTTTGATCTCCACCGCTGCAGGATTATAGTGATCTCGTATTTGGTGATGCAGCGATGGATTGATGATGGCATTGATTCGATTTTCTAAATCATGGACTTGTTGCTCAAGGTTAGGTTGATCTTCTTGGTGATCCATAGCTAATAAGGGGGAAGTAGGTTTTGAATCAGAAGATATGTCAATGTGATCAGGTTGTTGCACAAACATGGAAGTCGAGGCTTGACCTCGACAAGAGTGAATAGCTAATGGAGGCCTCAAGGGTGGTCTTAAGAACCTCCTCCCGAACATGCACCGATGGAGTAGATGAGGGATAGCAAGTGATGGATCCAATCAAGACACCCAAAAAATTTTGGATGACTATAGAGGTTCAGGGTGGATGATACCCCTAAGTCCGAAAGTCGTCCACCTAAGAATTACCTGGGCAGCCAGAAAGGGAGAGTCCCGCAAATACCCCTACATGGTAGAGCACCCCATGGGTTACAGGGTTTCCCCCACTCGACCTTTCTTGTCACTGAGGATCCAAGTAGACCAAAATGGGGACTTGACTTCTTAAGTTTACCAGTTTTAGATTAAGAGAACGGGTGCTTATGATTTCACTTGAACTTTAAGATGTTTTTGTGCAAGGTAACCTAATTTTAAGATTGGTTAACCCAACAAGGTGGGTCAACTTCACCTGTTTTATCCTTTGAGTAATTTAGGTCCCTCTTTTAGTGTTCAAATGAAATTAAGAGCCTGATTTTAGGGTTTGCTTGAATAGATCAATTCAATCCAAGTCTTAGGCACACACTATTTGGGAAGGTTAATTATTGATTAAACAAGTGTGTCTCTAAAACCCTAAATTGGAAATCCTAATTGGCTCTGATTGGTCCAATTCAATTCGCCCAAATGTGGTACCTAGGGCTCAAGTAAGAAGGTGATAGCCCCAGATACCTTAAATCCTAAGTAGGTGCACAAATCAGGGTTTGGATGTTCTCTAAACAAAATGTATCAAATCAGGCAACTTGATGATTAATCTAAGAATAGAATGCAAGTTGAACCTAATTTATTTGTTTCTTCTTTTAGCTTTTTTCAAAATCAGGGGCTTAGGGGAAATTGGATGGAGTTTACCTACCCTTGGAGTGGCTGATGTGCGACTGATCTTCTTTCAATGTATCCTTGTCACTGATCACAATCAAAAGAGATAGAGCAAGTTAGTATGAAAGCAGGAGCTGTAATCAAGAGATCGAATTGCACGTTGCTCCCCGGCAACGATGTCAAAATGTTTACAAGTGAAATCGATGTTATAGAAACTATGTCGTAGTATAGGTTGAAATTGCTTGAAAACAAATAAAATTTATGCTCAAAAGAAATCCGAAGTTGAATGCATGGGGCAAGTAACAATTAACTCTCAACATTTCAATTCTATCAATGTATAACAATAAATCCAAGCAAGAATGATATATATGATAAAGCAAATGCCAATGAAGCAAAATGATTAGGGTAAAATGGTGATTTGAATCACCAATTACCCTTCACAATAATAGTAACTATCTTAATAGTATCAACCAAGGAAATAAAGACTCAAATGTATACAATCAGATGACGGAGGCTTGTATCAGATGACTTAAACAGCCAGTTGCTACAGTGCTTCCAAGTGAATCAAGGCTCTCTTCTCATTAGTTCCCTGCAGTTCTTCTTCAGAACTCTATTCCTTCTCCTTTCTTTCTCTACTCTTCTTCAGCTGCTCTCCTTCTCTTCTCATGACTAAGTCTTGCACAGGTATTAGTGAGAGCAAAACCCCCTGCCCTCGTGCTCTCTCTTTCTTTCTCTCTCTGGGTTCCGTTCTCCCAGAGCCTTCCACAGTAACGGGTATTCAGGTATTCGGATCAAGTGTGTACCCGAGTCCAAGCTCATCGACAGTGGGTGGTGAGTGAGGAGTGAGTGGCTTAGGCGGGTAATCATGTGAGTGCCAAACCTGCGTGTAGTGTCATGGGCGAGGCAAGTGTCGGGTGAGAGGGGACCTCACGCCCTTGTGTCTGAGGCGATAAGCCCCAGGTATAAATTCAATTTATTCCACTACGTTGCTTCTAAAACCCACTAGGTGGGACAAAATCAGTCCCCTCTCTCTTCGCATGGGCTATTGTTGCAATGCTTTCCTAATTGAGGAAGTTCCCATGAAGTTGTGTCGAATTGGCGTTAAAGAAGACTTCCTCAATGATAGTTGGAGACTTAGAACAACTCCTGGGCCTCGTCCATGGCCCCTGGAGGTAACACTTGATGCCTGCGCAACCTAGAGCTCGAAGAACTTTGTGGCGATGGTGGAAGTAGCGGAGCACCGACAAGGACACCTGAGAATAAGAATACGACATTGTGGCCAAGTTAAAATAGTTTAGAACCTTCACCGGATGTTGTGGAGTGCAACGATGGCGGTGGCTTGCCATAAAGGTGGTCGATGAGGCCTGTCAACCTCGCGGAGGGTAGACGGAGGAGCGTGAGTTCAGCAGAGGTTTTGGAGGAGCAACCGACCTAACTAAGTTAGGGCTTTTGCCCCTAAGGTCGAGGCGAAGGTGTAGAGCATGGATGAGATGGCATAGGTGGTCTGTGGTGGCTGTTGGAGCTCACCGGTGGTTAGCCGACGAGGTGGATGATGAAGTCATGGAGGGCAGTGTGGAAGTCGAAGTGGAGTGTCAGAGGTGCTATCGTGACGTGGAGAAGCTGAGTCGATAGAGATAGGTAGCAGATGACAGGGAACAGAGTTGGCGTCGGTTGCGGTATGGTCGGTAGGGGAGACGAAGATAGCTCCGGTGTGGGTTGGACGGTGAGGACAAAGGAGATAGAGGCATCACCTAGTACTGCTCGACATGGAGGAAGACAAGGAAGGAGTATCTACCACCAGTATTGCGATTAGATGACGAGAGAAGTCAGAGAGGATCACCAGAAACTCGAGGAGCCTTTCAGCCGAAAAGGAAGGAGGAATGTGGGGAATTTTTGGCCGAAATCAAGCTTGGGGAGAATGGTATACCCTGGGGAGTCCTATATAGGTCGTTAGAGGGTGGTTAGAGCTTGGGAAGTAAGCTTCCCAAGCTTAGAAGGTAGCCGGAGTTGGAAATTGATGAGTTACGACTCATCATAGCTAAATCGCCTAAGTTAAGCTAGAAACTAGGTTAAACACTATCAAATTAACACATAAAAAGGGTTAAGTGTGTAAAATAGAGAAAAAGACCTAAGACACCAATTGTGTGTTAAAAATGCATAAGTAGGTCATTAAATGAGATATTCTAGTAAAGAAGGCTAAATAGTGATCCAAGTGCAAATTGAACACCTAAATAAGCTCAAAATTCCAAATCAAAAGTGTAATCAACTTCTAAAATGTTCAATTAAGCTTCAATAAAAACTTGGGTGCATTTGGACATCACTAGGGCCTTACAATCAAGGATTCACATCTAGGTCCTTCATACATCATATTTTGCTCACTAGAAAACCTCCAAGGATGTATTTGTAAGCTGCAGGGACCTATTTGCAAGCCTTAAAGGACCGCTCTGTAACCTTTCTTAACCACTAATGGGTTGCCTTGAAATATTTTCGCCGTTTCGCCTGAGGACTTTTCGTGCAATTTCACCAATAGAAACAGCACACACCTGGAGCTCCTTGCGGTTTACTGTAGCTGCGAAGAACACACACTATCCCTACCATCCATCATCTAGACCCTCTTGATTTGTGGCTACCAATCAATCGAACCTTCACATGATTCGACGCATGTGATCACCTATTCTCCCAGATCTGATCCAACGGCTGCTATTTGATTTTAGCTTGCACGCACTCTCTCCTCAAATCATGACCGCCCACACCCTAATAGCCTAATTCCATCGCAAGATGACCTGATTCATTCTCTCACTCTACTTAAGCACCTCCACTGATCGCGTGCACGCTATCGACTCCCTCCCCCATGAGTTGATCCTTTCATCCACATCAGTAGTTTCCTCACCCCCACTTTCCTCCACTGACTGTGATAGAGTTGGCGCTTCCCTCCCCAATTTCACTCGCTGCTAGCACACCATGTGGTAGACCTTGGACATCTTCATCAGTTGCTGATCTTCCTTCCCCCTTCGTCGTCACAAGCCACTGGTGGGTGACCTTAGACACCTTCCTCCCTTAGAGTAGCTTTTTAATGCTTTCTTAGATTATATTTACATGCTTTCTAGGAGTAGGAGTAATTAGAGCTGATCTAATGACTGTTAGTGTAGTTTAGGAGTAGATTTAGAGTAGAATTCGCACTGCACCTCCTCTTATCATAATGATAAGAGGAGACGAATTCGCACCCTTCCCATTAATCATATTTCTTTCCCTTCATATTTCCATTCCGCATTCTGTTTTCCTTCGATTTAATTTCACCGATCACCCAACCATTAGGTCTAATTTCAGATCTGAGGACTTCGTGTCTCAGATCTCAAATTAGAGCCAAAGACCATTTTGGGGGGTCTCTCGCTCATTCCGCAAAGTCACAAAGACCCCCCAATCTTAGCACACCAACTCAAATTGCTCGATATTATCTAGAATGATGTTTATTGTTCAGATCAATGATTTGAAATTCATTTGGATTTTATCAGATTTAATCAAGCTTTTTGACATTAGATGGGGTTGATTAGGTATATGCAATGATAACATTGGTTTTGAGTTTTGTTTTGATTATGTGGATGAGCATGTATCTAAGTTAGTCCCCTTGTTGGAGAGTCTATCAAAGAAAATCAGTTATCTCTGATTTGAGATAAGATAATGACCCAATGGATCTTGATCTATCCATGAAATCACCTTGAACTCCCATCAATGGTGTTCAAGGGGATTAAGTGGAGAAATCAATGTAAGGTCCAAAGTAAAAGCCTAATTTGGGGCAACATTTCACCCTCCTTGTAACCACTTTCATGATCTAATGTTGGAGGTTTTGGATTAAGAATTGAAAGTGTTTGTGAAAGAAGATTTGAAGGAGATTAAAATTCAATTTTATACATATGATTTTCAGATCTTCTTTTCTGATCTAAAAGTGATTTTAAAATGAGAAATGAGACAGGATTTAGTATATTAAACATCCTAGATCAGGCTTCACCAAGTTTGATCTTGGATATTAAATTATTGAACCCTATCTTAATTGTTGAAATTGAATTTATGTCACTACTATAGCTTTGGAATTTTTATTCAAGAGATGCAGTAGTCTTGGAAGCAACTTTTAAGTGATTTTAAGAGATTTGGGCATTGCCTTGGACGACTGAGTATTACGGCTGCTGCTGTTTTGCTGTTGCTGCAGTTGCTGCTGCTGTTCTGCTGAACTCCAGTAGCAACACTACTGCATCTGTTGAAGTTGCTAGATGGATGAAACAGTTGGGCTATAGCTAGGATTTTAGTTGTTTTAAATGGCTGGCATGTTTTATATGTTGTAAATATTTTGTACAAGAATTCATATATTGCTATTTGATTTTAAATCTCATTCGAATGACTTGTAATTTAGTTTTAAACTGTTTTTGTCAGCTAATCTTGTGTAAAACTATCCAATTTGGGAGTTAATGAAATATTAAGTGGAAAATTATGTTTAACTGTTGAAACATCTGTTATATGACATGTTGGACGTATCTGAATGGACATGCTGCATATTCAGCCCATAAACATCACTTCAAGGCCTTAGGATTCACTTGTTAAAACCCTTTAGGCCTAGGTTGTGCCAACTTTGTAATTAAATAAAAATGATATAAAAAAATCCATAAAAATAAAATAAACCTGTCTTAGTGAAGATTAGGTAAATTTTTACACATATACCAAGTTTCAAGGCATTCTGAACCCTCGGCTTGGTAGAACATACCAATCGACGGTTCAGTATACCTTAAAACTCAATAAAAATCTCTAAACTAAAAGAATGACAAAAATACAATCTATTCTTCTCATCTCTTTCTTTCTTTCTCATCCGTTATCTCTACAAAACATATAAAACCCATAAAAAGTGAAAAAACTCTAAAAATACCTAAAAACACCATGTAAACTATGTTTATATATGTAAATATAAGCTTTATACTAAGTTATAAATGTATATATTGTACAATAGAGATATAATATGTATATATAACTTATATACGTGTTATATTCATGGGAAAAATCGCGTGATTTGTAATTAGCATTTTTAAAGTCGTTGTAACACACGAAATCGCATACGCTTTTAAAATTTATATTCCCAGATAGTAGGGTATCTAGGGTCGTCCAAGGAGGCAATTTGTTTGTAAAAATAGGTCTCTTGCTTGGAAATGGAAGTCAACTTTCTTTTTGGTCTTTTTCAATATATCATCTTTTTGTTTTTGAAATCAAGGCAATATGCGAAGCTATTAGGGGGAAAAATTACTACACCTAGTATGCTAATCTAAGCGACAAAAATTATCCTCTTTCTAAGGTCAACCTAGGCGCGTGGAGGCCTAGGTTAATTAGAAAGGAGGAGTGAAACTACACCAAAGAGAAAGCAAGGTAATGCAATAAAAAGAGTGCAACAAGAAATCAAGGCAACTTCTTTTTTTATATTAAAGGAAATTGTCTACAAGTAGATGAATGCTTCTACAAAAATTTGCAAGAACAAAATAAAGACAAATCCTTTAGATGATGATGGTAATGAAGAGGATGAAGCTCTTCTTGTTCCAAGACTGGTAGCTCCTAGGCTTGAAAAGAAACTCCTTCTTTCTATAGCTCCGCCAGAATGGTGTCCTCCAAAGCAAGCCCTAGGGGGGCATGCTTAACTCCTCTAAGGTGGATGGATTTCCACCATCAATGGCTCCTCCTAAGGTGGCGTGGACCACCTTTGATTCCTCCTTCAAGGGTGGTAGTGTACCACCCTCAAGTCCTCCACTTCCTAGGGTAGGCGTGTACCCTAGGTTGTCCTCCAATGCCTGGCTTCCTTCCTTTGCTGGTGTGGGCACAAGAGAGAAGAGAAGAGGGGAAGGCACCAAGGGGACATAATATCCCCTTAATCTTCTTCTTCTTCTTCTCTTGACCTTATATGTAGGTGGAAATATAGGTAGAAAAGTTGTAGCCAAGGGTGAATTTTTTTGTTGGAATATGATGGGCATTTATGGAGGTGGAGAGGGGGGTAGTAGGCGTGGATTAGGTGGATGGCTAGGATGTATTTAGGTGGTGGTTATGGGTAGTTAGGTTGATCCTAGGGCTAAGGTTAGTTGGAGCCAACCCAAGGGTTACCTAGGTGGTGGTTATGGGTGGTGGCACCCCTTGAAGTTGGCGCCAAAATGGGTTCTAGAAGGGGGGCTTAGGTGGCACCAAGTAGGGTTCTAGAAGGAGGGGTAGGTGGGTGGCTAGGATGGGTTATATGGGTAGGTGTAGGGTTAGGATGGGGGGATTTTTGGAGGGAATTTTTGGTGCCAAAACAAGGGTAGTTATAGGTGGTTTTGGCACCATTTAGTGGTGTCTTTTGGTGGTAGTGGGTAGGCTCGGTGGTGGCGCCAAAAGGAGTATAGTGTAGCTAGCTTAGGTGAGCTTAGGTAGGGCTTAGTTGGTAGAGCTAGCTAAGGAGGGTTTTTAGGTGGTGGATTGTCAAGGGAGCTGGAGCCTAAGTAAGCTAAGCTAAGCTAGCTTAGCTAGTAGTGGAGTAGAGGAGGAGGTATTGGTGCTAGGGTTTGAAGAGAGGAGCTGAGGAGGAGAAGTTTGGAGCTTGAAATGGAGCTAGCAGTTGCTGAAGTGGTTAGCATGGAGCTACTCTAGCTGGCTTAGCTTGCTAGTTCTTTGCTAGCTGCTAAGCCAAGCTAAAGTGAGCTGGCTTTTGCTAAATTGAGTTGAGGTGAGCTAAGTCTAGTGCTCCCGGGGAGGATCAAGCTGGGTGAGGCAGCTAAGGTAGCTTAGCTCAACTGAGTTGAGCTAAGCTGAGTCCCCGGGAGCTGGACTTAAGCTTCCTAAGCTGGAATGAAGTCATCTTCAATAGTCTGGAGTTGAGTGGAGCTGAGTATAGCTAGACCTGAGCTGAGGTGAACTCCAGTCAACTTAGCTGAGCTAGCTAGAACTCCCTGTGGACTCATGGGAGCTGGGATGTGCTAGACTCAGCTAAGTTGAGCTAGATCTGAGCTGACTTGAGCTAGGGTAAGCTAAGATGAGCTCTCTTGAGCTGCCATTTAGCTGAGATGAGATGAATGGAGCTAGGATGAGCTAACCCTAGTTCAGGTGATCTAAATTCCAGCTATGGTGAGCTGGATCAAGCTGAGTTCCAGTTGGTGAGAGCTTGTCCTTCACCAGTTGCCTTCCTGAGTGCTAGGGTTCTAGGGATCTGGCAATCTGTATATCCCTAACAGTCACAAAAACACATTAAAAAAAAGATAAAAAGTGCAATGCATGCCTAACCTAATTAATGCCTAAATGCAAACCCATTTGCGGAGCAAAATCCTAAGATCTAGGCTTGTTTTAATGCATAAGAATGATGATAAACTGGCATTTATCACACCCCCATGCTTATCTTTTGCTAGTCTCTTAGCAAAACTTTAATTTTTACAAAATGAAATTTTTGGGAAATCTAATTTTTTCAACTTTTGAGGTAAAAGAGACTATAGGACCTTGGTTGGTTTAAACACAGGAGGCATAGGATTTGTTAAAGATGAACATCAGGATTTATTTTTGGATCCAAAAATTAGAAAAGATGGGATCAATATATCCTCCAGAAAATTCACAGATTAACCCCTTGTTAATTCAGATTACTTGAAATTTCTATTTTTAGGATTTTTCTGGCTCTTGAATATGATTTGCAACTTGCAACAACCTTTGAAACCTTGTGTCCATGCTTGTGAAAAGCCAACATTTATAAGGACCTATTTTTGGTTTAAAACTTTTTCTTTTTTTTGTCCCCCATGCTTATTTCTAGCTTAGTCTTCCAACAGATGTGTCGGGATCATCATTCCCGTCACCAATCCTCGAGGAGGCTCTGGCGCCAATACTTCGGGATAGCACTATCCATGACACCACCCAAGAGCTCACAACCCAAAACACAATGCGGTGTAAAGGAGTGCTCCGAGCAAACTCAAGCTCTTGCTCCGACACTATAGGTAGGGCACCGTCCAAGACACTTGAGCTGCTAAAATGTGCTTTAATTCTCCATCTAAAGATATGAAAGATAGATATGGAGCAGCACCGAGGAGGTAACATGTTGACATCGCGTCCTCAAAGGAGGCATTTTCCTCCTTCTCGGTGGTAGGAACTCAAACCAATGATCTGCTTTAGACTTTTTACTAAGTCCAAACAAGGGGTTTTCTTCTAATTTTTAGTGATTTTTAGGTATTGGCTTGTGTGTGAAATTTGACACAGGAAGTTTCGCAAGAAATGCAAGTTTTTGAGTTAGAAACTAAGCAGATACTTTCCATATTACAAAAGAGGATCAAGTCATCTAAACTATCACGAGTTTAGGTGGAACTTTTTAAAAGGATATCTGATCTAGTCTAAAAATAAACCCTAAGATTCTAATGATCAGACCCATATCCTCATCCCTAGTTTGTTAAAGATTAAATCCCATTGTACCAAAAGTGATTTTTTTTCAACCTTAGTCTAGATTTCAAAATTTTTCCTCAGAAAGTTTTCAATATTTATATATTTTTTGGTATGCATGCCAAAAAATAAAATGACTAAAAAAAATGCATGATTTTAGGTTTTGAAAATTCTAATTCGATTGTTAAAATTTTAAAAACACCCCCCATCCTTAAGATATGCAATGTCCTCATGCATTAGGAGGAAAAGAGGGATTACCTTTATAAAAGGCGGTCGGATTTACGATAGTCAAAACCTAGGGAAAAAAAAGAAAAAGAAGCAGAAAGAAAATGATGGGTTACCTCCCATCCAGTGCTATCTTTTACACCATTCAGCCGGGCGTAGTGTGCATCAGTGATCAACTGTGGTTGGTTCGATGAAATCGAAGGAATCAGACGGAAGATTCGAGGTATGATCAAAATAGGGCTTTAAACGTTGGCTGTTGACTTGAAATGTCGTATTAGTTTTTGGATCAAAAAGATCAACAGTGCCGTACAGATAAGTTTTGAGGACAATAAAGGGGTCGGTCCATTTGGACTTTAATTTGCTAGGAAAAAGACGTAATCTGGCATCAAAAAGCCAAACGCGTTGATTAACGTCAAACTGTTTCCGAACAATGTATTTATCATGAAATTTTTTTGTTCAGTCTTTATAAATCCGCACATTTTCATAGGAAAAATTATGTAATTCTTCCAATTCAGTTAATTGTAGTTTTCTATGGATACCATCATCAGATAAATCCATGTTTAATTATTTTATTGCCCAAAATGCCCTATGTTCTAGTTCTACCTGGAGATGGCATGCCTTCCAAAAAATCAGATAGAAGGGAGACATGCCGAGTGGGGTTTTGAAAGTGGTACGGTAGGCCCATAAAGCATCATCCAATTTGGTGGGCCAGTCTTTATGGTCGGGACTAATCATCTTTTGTAAAATATTTTTGATTTCCTGGTTAGAAACTTCTGCTTGGCCATTTGTTTGAGGGTGAGAAAGTGTGGAAATTTATGATTAACCCCATATTCAGAAAGCAGGTGACAGAATTGTGAATGAGTGAAATGTGAACCTCCGTCACTAATAATGGCTTTTGGAATGCTGAATTTTGAGAAAATATTCTTCTTAAGAAATTCTACAACACATGGTGATCATTAGTTTGGGTGGGTATTGCTTCTATCCACTTAGAAACATAGTCGATTGTGACTACTATATATAAATACCCACCAGAGTTGATGAATGGCCCCATGAAGTCGATGCCCCAGACATCAAAAATTTCAACCTCTAAAATAGGATTAAGGGGCATCATATCCTTCCGAGTTATGTTGCTGATGCTCTGGCAACGCACACAGGACAGAACAAAATTATGAGCATCTTTGTGCAAGTTGGGTTAAAGGAATCCCGCATTATGGATTTCAGCTGCAGTTTTCTTGCCTGAAAAATGTCAACCATAGGCCATTGAATGGCAATGTGTCAAAATATCATGGATTTCAAAATCAGGGACACATCGTTGAATGACCTGATCGGCACAAATGCGAAAAAGGTCAGGCACCTCCCAAAAATATTATTTAATGTCAGCAAAGAACTTATCCCATTTTGTTTTTGGCCAATCAATGGAGATTTGTTCTGTTGCTAAATAGTTCCCGATGGGCACAGACCAAGGGAGGGTGGTGGTAGCTAAAATGCTTTCATCAAGGAATTGATCAGGTGGGGTCATTATGTCATTCGTCAGAAGACGAGAGAGATGGTCAGCCACTACATTTTATGATCCCGCCTTATCCTTGATTTCCAGGTCAAATTCCTGGAGTAGCAGGATCCAACGAATAAGGTGGGGTTTCGCTTCTTTTTTTGTCAGCAAATATTTAAGTGTTGAGTGGTCGGTATATACAGTGACATGTGACCCCAAAAGATAAGATCTAAATTTTTCTAAGGCAAATACAATGGCAAGAAGTTCTTTTTCAGTAACCGTGTAATTCTGTTGTGCATCATCAAGAGTTTTGCTAGCATAATAGATCACAACCAGATTCTTGCCAATTCTTTGCCCTAGAACGGCCCCCACAGCAAAATCTGAGGCATCTGTCATTAATTCAAAGGGACTGTTCTAATTAGGTCCCTACAAGATTGGTGCCTTGGTAACTTCCTTCTTCAACCTCAAAAAACTCTCTAGGCATTTATCATTAAAATCGAATGGCTGGTCTTTAGTAAGAAGCTGACTTAAGGGCTTGGAGATTTGGGAAGAATTTTGTATGAATCTACGGTAGAAACCCACATGACCCAAAAAGGATCTAATCTATTTTATAGTAATGGGTGGTGGGAGTTTAGATATAGCATCTATTTTTGCTTTATCTACCGCAATTCCTTATTTTGAAATAACATGGCCTAAGACAATACGTTCCTGGACCATGAAATGACTTTTTTCCCAACTGAGAACCAGATTGACTTCTATGCATTTTTGGAGCATTCTTTCAAGGTTCTTGAGACAATGCTCAAAAGAATCTCCAAAAATAGAGAAGTCATCCATAAAGACTTCTAAGCATTCACCTACTAGGTCCAAAAATATTACAGGCATACACCTTTGAAAAGTCGCAGGTGTATTGCAAAGACTGAAGGGCATTCTTCGGAAAGCAAAGGTTCCGAAAAGGCAAGTGAGAGTTGTTTTGTCCTAGTCCTCAGGATGAACTGCTACCTGATTATAGCTGGAATAACTATCTAGAAAATAGTAAAAATCTCATCTGGCTAAGTGCTCCAAGATTTGATCAATAAAGGGGAACGGAAAATGGTCCTTCTTGGTGGCAGTGTTTAATTTTCTATAATCAATACACACGTGCAAAGAAGAGGCGGTTTGAGTGGCTATATTCTCCCCATTGTCATCGATGACAACTGTTAGTCTAGCCTTTTTGGGCACAACTTATGTTCGACTAACCTAGGAGCTGTCAGAAATGGGGTAGATGATATTGGCATCAAGCCACTTAATAATCTTTTTTATTACCGCCTCTTGCATATTAGGGTTCAAGCACCTTTATGGCTAGCAGGAAGGGCGAGAATTGTCCTCTAAATATATACGATGTGTACTGTAGGATGGATGAATACCCTTAAGATCAGAAAGGGTCCAGCGAATAGCTTTTCTATATTTACTCAAAACCTGGAGAAGTTTGTGTTCTTGTGCCCCAGTAAGTCTAGAATTTATAATCAAGGGTAGGGTCTGATTGGGTCCTAGGAAAACATATTTAAGGGAGTCAAGCGAAGGTTTTAATTCTAGTTGAGGGCCCGGCTCCGAAAAAATTTCTACTTTTTGTGTTAGTGGTGAAATGAGAGTGAAAGGGTTAGCTAGAGTGTCAGCTAAATGTGTGGTTAGGGTGGAAGGGTGAGAAGAAGTGGAGTGTTCAGGAATAGTGTTAATGGCAAAATAGGAACCTAAATGTGAAATCTGCAAAGTTTCCTCCATGATATTTTCCATTTCTGAATCCGAGCCATCAAAGAAATTAGGTTCTTGGAACCTCCTAGAAGCATGGAAAATATCTAGGGTTACAGATTCACCACCACACATGATCTTCATTTTACCAGAATCACAATCAATATTTGCGTGGGCGGTAGCTAAGAATGGTCTTCCAAGAATTATAGGGGCAAACTTTAATGCTTCCGGTACCTCTATGTCTGCAAATAGATAATTTTTGATCCGGACAAGGACATCCTCAACAATTCCCCTTGGTTTAATTGTAGATCGGTCGACTAATTGAAGAGTAACCTCAACAGGCTTTAATTCACCGATCTTAAATTCATCAAAAACAATTGTGGGGATAAGATTAATTGAGGCACCGAGATCCAACAAGGCACGATCAAAAGAAGTATCATTAATGATAACTTGAATCAGGGGGGCACCTGGATCTTTTCTCTTAAGAGGCAGTCGACTCTGCACAACTGAGCTAACTGTCTCAGGAAGGATCACCTTTCCTAAATTTCTGGGCTACCTTTTTGGGGTACACAAATCTTTTATAAATTTTGCATAGGCAAGGATGTATTTTATGGCATCTAGGAGAGGGATGTTAATTTCAACTTGCCCAAATAAGTCCATTAATTCCTTATCAGTGGGCTCAGATTTCTTATTTTTCTTATTTTGTGAAGAATGGAGGGCTTGTGGAAATGGTGCAGGGTTTCCCTGTTTTGCATTATTAGGTTCCTGAATAGTGTTAAAGGAAGATGGGGAAGAGTTGATCTATTTTTCATTGAAATGAGTTCCTTTAACAAGTAGGGGGTCTTGAGTGGTTTTCCCATTCCTCAAAGTAACTACATTTGCAGTCTGGTTGTTTCTAGGATGAGGACGAGAAGCCTGACTATTATTTAAACCCAGGGGATGCTGAGGTGCTGGTTGAATGGGTTGATTGGGATATCCACCTTGGAACTGATTCCTTTGATTATTCGGGTTGGGCATGGGTTTGGAAGGTAAATTCCCAACAGGTCGATGATCAGGAGTAACCTAAACTTGGTGTTGCAAGTTGGTAATCACGCAGGTTACTTCTGTCATTTGATTCTGCATACCTTGCAATATTTTCATGACCTGAGTATTGATATCTTCCTGAGATGGTCCAGGTTGATATGCAGGTTGCCCATAATTCCCAAAATAATTTTGTTTGGGAAAAGGAATCGGGTTCTGGTTTTTCTAGGAGTGATTCAAGTTGGTCCTCCAGCTTTGATTGTAAGTGTTGGAGGGGTTTCTAAATTGCTCCTGGAGAGCATAAATATTTTTCGTGGTGGGTTCAAGAATATTTTGATTCAAATAATCAAAATTCCTAGCAAATTCTTATTGGAAATCTGTTGGAAATTGCTGACCAGCAGGTGTGACATCAATATTGTGCAGGTTTTCTCTTTGAAGAAGTTGTGGAGTGTTTGTGTGTGAAGAGTTAAAGTGTGGAGCTTGTTTGTTTGTGAGCTTTTCTTCCATTTTTTTCTGGTGAATTTGCATATGGTCTAGTCGTTGAGCTAACATATATAGATCATCCTGAGTGACTGGAATAGAGGTGGATTTTGTGTTCTACCAAAAGTGTCCATTGAAGTCATATTAAATGAGTTTTCACTCATTTCTTTAAAGAGGAGATAGGCAGTTTCAGCATCTTTATTAAGGAAATTGTTCCCACATGAGGCATCAACAAATCGCTTCAATTGATATTCTAATCCATGATAGAAGATCTGCACTAACTGCCATTGCGAAATTTCATGGTGGGGAAAACTTATTAAAAGTTCTTGGAATCTTTCCTAGGCTTCATGGAGGGGTTCACCAATTTTTTATTGAAAGGTCGTTATGGATCTTTTTAAAGTGTTAGTTCGACCAATTGGAAAAATTTCTTTAGAAAAGTGCTCTTTAATTGGGCCTAGGTGGTAATTGGGCACCCAGCCGTTGTAAACAAATGTGAAGCTTTGTCATTTAGAGAGAGGAAAAGTCTCATCAACCACATGTCTTCCTGCACATTGCGGGAACAAGTGGTTTGAGTGAGGACAGTCAATTCCTCGAGATGACAAAAAGGGTCTTCTCTTTAAAGAACATGAAAATGCTTGATAAGATTTAGAATGGCTGGTTTGATCATAAAATCCCCTTGTGGTATGACCACCCTGGGTCTTTCCTCATAATTGGAAGGATCATAGAAATCCTTAAGAGGAACGACAGGCTGTTGGAAGGGTGGTGGGTTTTTCCTTTCGTTAGCTAGGTTCGTTACAGTCTTAGTCAAATTGTCATGATTTTGTTATAGCCGAACCAAATGGTCGACCGTCAAGGCAAAGGGGTTTGTATTTTGAGTTTGGATTGGAGGGCCACCTGGCCCTGCAGAAATTTCTAGTTGCTCTAGATGAGGGAGGTTAGGGATGGGAAAGTCAGCTTGTGGGTTGGCTGACGGGTTAGAAGTGGAAGCAGAATTTTTTTGTCGGTTTCCCAGGTTTTCCATTTTTTCTGAAGAGGAAGGAGAAGAAAACAATGATTTTCTGGTGCGGGGGGCAAAATCAGATGGTCCCTCAAGATGTGGTTTTTGGGACCTTCGCCAGTGCATGCACTATTTTTGGAAGAATTGGAGGGGAGGAGAAAAGATGGAGATGAGAGAAAGTGTGCAATTCAAACAACAAATTCTAGACCTAACTTAAGTGTGACTCCTTAGAAAATTAACCTAAGACTTGGTCTATCCAGGAAATAAGTAATCACTAGTGAATACCCATTCTATCACCAAATATAGCCAAGTTGTTTAAGGGGAGGTTTGAGCCCAAACGTTTCCCAAAAAAATCCCAGGTGCTTGTACAAATCCGTGCCTGGTCGTTTGACATGGCCCCTTAGCCTGAACACCAGATATAGATGACAGAATTAATATCAACTAAAGAGAACTGAAGACCAAGATAGCAAGCCTAAGTTGATGAAAACCTTAAGGATCAAATTGCTATAAATTTTAATTAGGTCTAGGATACTAATGTGCAAACAGAATGTGGAGGGTGTTAATTTGGGTATTGCCCTGTTATTTCAATTTGTATGTGTACAAGAATTGGAAGTTGATTCCAATGAAAAATAAGTTATCACACAATTTTTGTATTTCTATCTTTTAGGATTCAATTTAATTTAATGTGCTTTAAGGTTTCTCTTTTTAAATGTTCAAACAAGTTTGAAACTTCCGCAATCAAAGGAAAACAAGTTGTATTGGTGATGCTCAATTTCCTTTAAAAGTGATTTTCTAGAAATACAAAGGAAAACCGTAATGCAATTTGATCCTAAGGCAGAAAATTACTACCAATGAGTTGTTTTTAGGATTTCTATATTAAATAGTGGTCCAAACAATTCAAACAATACTACTACTTTGAAGAAAATCAAACAAAAATTCCAGAAAATATTTTTTTAAGATTTTAGGAATTTGTTTGATAATTGTTTTGAATTTTTATTTGTGTTGGTGTCAAAGTTCAGAAATGATACCTGTGGGCATTTTGAACTTTTTGTACACCACCAGCCTCAATAAATTTTGGTAATTTTATATGATGTGTGAAATTTCACAAGAATTCCAGAAAGGTAAATTTCAAAAAAATTGGCTAAGTAAAAAAAATCTAAAAATTCACGGACAGTAACAAAATAGGAAGAATAAAGGGTGTGACCCCTCTATAGTCCTTGAATTTTTAAAAATTAAATACAAAGTCAATTAATCTAAAATTTGGAACAGATGTTCCCTAGTGGATTTGGAATCCCTGAGTGAAATTTCTAGATTTTAGGAAGCTTGTGGTGTCGGGAATTGATTTTTCAAGTTCAGATAGAAATCTAAACCTGAAAAATAGAATACCAACACTTTAATTGGAGTGGTTTTTAATGAAGCATACAAGCAAACAATGAATTTTAAACTTCACCACTCCAATTAATTAAGATGTTCAAGGTCCTGAAAGCCAAGTTTAGTATATTTTGGTAGTCTTTTAATGCTTTATGTGTCAAGATAAAGGGAACCAACCTGAATCCACGGGAAGACATGGGATTTGAGTTCTTTTCATAATTCCTACTTGCTTCCTGTAGTTCCTACACACACGAAATAGAAGAAAAGAGAAGGGGATGAGATCCACTTCAAGCAAGAGAAAGGTGATAAAAGCAAAGTCGTGCCTCCCCGGCAACGACGCCAAAAAGTGATGCGAAAAATCATGTGATTTGTAATTGGGGTTTTTGAAGTCGTTGTAACACGTAAAATCGCATATGCCTTTAAAAGTTATATTCCTAGATAGTGGGCTGTCTAGGGTCGTCCAAGGAGGCAATTTGTTTGCAAAAATAGGTCTCTGTCTCAGAAGTGGAAATCAACATTCTTTTTGGTCTTTTTCAATATATCATTTTTTTGTTTTTGAAATCAAGGCAATATGCGAAGCTATTGGGGGGACAAATTACTACACCTAGTATGCTAATCTAAGTGACAAAAATTATCCTCTTTCTAAGCTCAACCTAGGCGGGTGGAGGCCTGGGTTAATTAGAAAGGAGGAGTGAAACTACACTAAGAGAAAGCAAGGTAATGCAATAAAAAGAGTGCAACAAGAAATCAAGGCAACTTCCTTTTTTATATTAAAGGAAATTGTCTACAAGTAGATGAATGCTTCTAAAAAAATTTGCAAGAATAAAATAAAGACAAATCCTTTAGATGATGATGGTGATGAAGAGGATGAAGCTCTTCTTGCTCCAAGACTGGTAGCTCCCAGGCTTGAAAAGAAACTCCTTTCTATGGCCCTAGGGGGGCATGCTTAACTCCTCCAAGGTGGATGGATTTCCACCTTCAAAGGCTCCTCCTAAGGTGGCGTGGACCACCTTTGATTCCTCCTCCAAGGGTGGTAGTGCCACCCTTAAGCCCTCCACTTCCTAGGGTAGGCATGTACCCAAGGTTGTCCTCTAATGCCTGGCTTCCTTCCTTGGCTGGCGTGGGCACAAGAGAGAAGAGAAGAGGGGAAGGCACCAAGGGGACAAAATATCCCCTTAATCTTCTTCTTCTTCTCTTGACCTTCTATGTAGGTGGAAATATAGGTAGAAAAGTTGTAGCCAAAGGTTAATTTTTTTGTTGGAATATGATGGGTATCATGGAAGTGGAGAGGGGGGTAGTAGGCGTGGATTAGGTTGATGGCTAGGATTATTTAGGTGGTGGTTATGGGTAGTTAGGTTGATCCTAGGGCTAAGGTTAGTTGGCGCCAACCCAAGGGTTACCTAGGCGGTGGTTATGGGTGGTGGCACCCCTTGAAGTTGGCGCCAAAATGGGTTCTAGAAGGGGGGCTTAGGTGGCACCAAGTAGGGTTCTAGAAGGAGGGGTAGGTGGGTGGCTAGGATGGGTTATATGGGTAGGTGTAGGGTTAGGATGGGGGGATTTTTGGAGGGAATTTTTGGTACCAAAACAAGGTTAGTTATAGGTGGTTTTCGCACCATTTAGTGGTGTCTTTTGGCGGTAGTGGGTGACGGAGAGATTCTCACTTGTTTATGATAGCAATAGAATGATATGTCGTGTTTTATGTGGTTGAAAATCTCTCAATCAAAACTAAATATCAAATTTAACCACAATAAAGATGTCACATCCACAGGGAGGAATGGACCAATAAATTCAGGAGTAGAGGAATATACTGCTTGCAGACACTATCGCGACTTTAATGCGAGGAATATGCTATTTTAAATGGAGCTTGCAATTTCCTTAAAAGTTCAAGGTTATTTATGCAATTTTCATGTCAGGAATTTAGCTCAAAAAATATGTATATGATGCATGTATCATGGCATATCATGTAAATTCAACTTGCATGCAAATCTGATTTGAAATTCAAAGTTATATGATGCACATAACACAAGCGAAGTAATTTTAGGAAACTATAAGTGCATCAATGCAATGTGGCCAGAATAAAATATTAATATCTAAATGGCAATGGCATTCAATGTAAATATTAATTGAGGAGAAAACAAAGGATTTCTCCTCTCTCTTCCACGCTTGGATCGGCATGCATGGTTGGCGGCGAGAGTTGATGGGGTGGTGCGTCTCGATGTGTGCTTTGCGATGGCGGTGACGCGATGACCGAAGGCGGACGGCGGCGGTTGGAGGGTGGAGAATAGCTACTGGCCTGTTGACTTTGTTGGAGGAGGACGGTCGCGTAAGGAGAGGAGGAAGACTGCTGCTGCAGCCCGCGCGGCTGTGTGCTGGGCACGCGTGCAAGGGCGTGCTAGGGTGTGCCTGCAGGCGGTTGCTAGCGTGGGCTGCATGCGCGTTTGGTGTGGCGACTGCGGTAAGGGCAGAAGGGCGATGGCGTGGCGCCTGCGGGCAGTGGGTCTGAGTGCAGCGCCTGCAGAGCACGCAAGGTAGGCAGTGGAGGGCGCGGCTGTGGCGTGGGTGCAGCACCTGCAGGGCGTGCAAGGCAGGCAGTGGAGGGCGCGCAAGGGTGCAGGTTGCTTGCGGGCGTGGCTGGCTGTAGGGAATTGGTGGGTCTGCGCGGGTGCGAATGGTGGAAGATGTAAAGGCAGTGCGGTGAGGGCAGGCTGGGCTAGACAGGCAGTGGAGGTGAAGCCACTATGAAGGAAGTGTAAGGGCACGGTGGAGGTGAAGGCACAGTGAAGGTAGTGCAAGGGCATGGTGGGCAGGCGGTGGGAGTTGGTGCACACAGTGCACGCTCTCCCCACGGTGCATGCCCTCGTCACGGTTGGGTCCCCGCCAGGGGGAGAAGAAGAAGCCCCCCTCTCTCACACCAGAACCTCCTTTTATCTCTTCTCCCAACACGAGTTAAGGGATTTTTAAATCCCTTACTAAATTTGGCCTTCAGCTGTTGGGGAGATATTTAGGCCAGTCGGAGTTTGAGGAACACTTAGTTGAGGCCGACGGCTGAGGGGAAATTTATCTTCATCATCCTGTTCTTTTTCAACATTATTCCTATAACAACAAACATAAAATAATTACATACTAAGTTATAGAATGAGATAAAATAGATGTAAACTTAAATAATGATGCATGCCAACATTCTATAACTTAATGTAGTTATTAACAAACCTTAAAGGTAATAATAGAGTTAACTTAGACGTAACAATAGTCCATTAAAATGGACTCATCAAATACCCCCATGCCTAAGATTTGCTAGTCCCTACCAAAAATGAAAAATAATATAAGTAATCAGAAGATTTCTTCTTTTTATATTTCAAAACTTTAGATCTCCAGACAAATGTGACATGATAATAGCCTAAGTAACAGATCCAAGTGAAAAGCCAATTCGCATTAGGAGTTCGTACTTCACCCTTGGTAAATATTTCTGTTAGGATAGGCAACTACTTCCCTCGGGAATAAGGCAGGAGATAATCTATAATTTGACCCTAGTTTTTGACTTAGGTAGGAGATATCGAGTTGAATGGATTTGTATTTGGTGGCACACACTCACCTGGTGCTACATATAGTCTAATACTACAGACTCTAGATCTCTAGACTATTAGACAAGTCAACCCGAAGAGAGGCTAAACAATTGTACTCTCTTGATGTTCCTTGGCACTCACACTTTTATTTCTTTTCTTTCTAAGAACACAAATCTTGCCAGATTTAGTAAGTGTACTCACAGTTTAGTGGCCTTACCTGGCATCCACACTTCAATTAAAGTCCTAATAACTCTACAACTAAGTTAGAGTCCTCAACCGGTATTCGAGTGATCAAAAATACTGAAAAGTAGGTATGGGTCATATTTGGTGGATCGCAGTAGGTGTTTTGTTGCCTCAGAAATAATGTTACAACGATAACCCTGGACTCCTTTATTTTTCTTTTCTCTCTCTCTTTTCTTATCTTTTTTTTTATAATTGTTTCTTCTTCTTTCTTTTTTTTTTCTTTTTCTTTTTCTTTTTCTTTTTCTTTCTTTATCAATCGACACAACACGATATAGACTTTTATTTATGAGGCATTATTAGGGATGATGATGGTCAAGAGGATATTGTGTGGCTTATTTGATGGAAGTGCCTATTCTCAGCACTGAGAAGGAATGGATACGATAGGTGTATTTCTAACCTTTGACACTATTACCCTCCTTTAGCCAAGGACTCTATGAAGGACGGTCATAGCCATCCACCATAGTCATAGCTTTATTAAGACTCAATCTCTGTGTATTTTCCTTAGTTGGTGACTCTCAGGAATTCGCACAAAGTACGCACATAGGAATAGAGAGTGAAAACTATGCCTAACTCTGAAGTATCATCATCTAATTATCCAAAACTTAAGAGTCCTTGCACTAGACTTAGCGCACCAGTAATCTCTCTACTTTCTTCTTACAAATATGAGGTGGATCTACTAGAAGATAGTATGCCTAACTCCCTATTAACTATCCAAGGGTTCAGTAGACTAAAAATGCTTATTGGTTTTCTTCAATGATCCATAACCCAATCTACGTGCATGTGAAGTAAATGTACTGGATTCCAAACTTAAGAATTAATTCAAGAAGAAAAACCTCCAATGACAAAGGTATTCTGCTAGGGACTAACCCATTCAGCTCAAGAAAAGAGAATTTTTTTTCTTTTTTCTTTATATGCTAACCTAAATGCATGAATACTTCCTAAAATGCAAAATGCATCCCCCCATGCCTAAATCCTACAATGTCCCCATTGTAAAATTAAAACAGGGGGAGAAAGGAAAGAAATCACTTGACGATGGTGTTATTCAGACTGCTGGGTTGCCTCCCAACAAGCACTGCATTTTCTGTCAGCAGCCAGACTTATAAGGAACCTGTAAATCTAGTTCCAGACAGAGAAAGTTAGGCCCTAAAAATATGCGTAATAGCGCGGGCCTAGAAAATAGGTAGCCAGGGATGTTGGCGTGCTGATGATGCAACATAATCCCAAATTCTCGCCAGAAGTTATGAAAGCAGAAAACCTCGTTGGCTACCTGGGGAGGTCTAGGAATAACAAAAGGAAAATGAAAAGGGACCTCCAGAAACGAAATAAGTGGAGGATAACAAGGATCCGCCAAAGCAGGATGAGTTTTAAAAGATATAAACATTATTAGTTCAAACCCTTGAATGGCGAGACTAAAAATACAAGCATCAATCCATACTCGCCATTCTACCCGAGGATGTACTGGCTTGATATGTTCTCCAGAAAGAATGTACATGAGTAGAGATCTGAGCCAAGGATTTGGTAAGGAATCTACTGGTTGCTTGAGTGATTGGGTGGTAATTATTAAGTGCAAAGAGGGCTTAGGCTATTTAGTTTCCATTCCCAATAAGAATTCATATTTCACATCCTTACCTAGCTTCATTATTTTGTGAATCTCCAACTGCTCCTCTACAATAGATGAGTCATGAATAGAATTCAATATCTCATTAGTAGACTCATGAATGACATGCTTAGACGACAATTGGGTTTCTTGGGAAGTAGCGAGATCAAAATTATCAGCAAATCCATCCCTGGGTTCTTTCTTGTCAATTACATCCTTTCCAGGGACTTTGTGTGCTACTTCATTATCCTTAATATCTTTAGGAGGATTATCATCTTTAATGTTATGGAGAAAGCCTATATCACTGAATTCGTTGTTCTTCTCGGGGTATAAATCCTCAATTGATGTATATTGTCCCCGAGAGTCTCCCTTAGGCTTCTCGCTATTGTGTTTGCCTTCCTCCAATATCAACTCCTATTTTTGTGGAGGATGATTCTCAAAATCAAAAGAAAGGAGGAATCCAGATTTCATCAGACTATTTATATCCTCAGGGGGAAAGTCCTCAAGTAACACATAGTCCCCCTGTGATTCACTCCAGATTTTCAATTTGGGTTCCTCCATTGGGCCATCCTCATCCTCTGAAATAGACTCTTTACATCCTTGAGACCAAAATTGATCTAATTCATCCTCCATTCTCTTGGGGTCACCTTCATTGGGTGCATTTAAATCCTCAAGACGCTGAATGGTAGGTGTTGATTCCCTAAGTGGAGGGTTAGGAGTAGGCTCACTAAGGGTAGAATGGGATTCCACCAGATAATCCGTAGGGGAAGTGATAGGAACAATACAACCTTGACCCAGGTTAGTAGGGGTAAGGAGAATATTGTCATTGGGGTCAAGGTCCTCAAGTGGTACCATCTTCCCTTGCTTTTGACTCTAATATAGCTCGGGTGGATAATCACTATGATCATTCTCCTCTAGTGGCCATGTCTCATTGGGAGAGTCTAAGTGATAGCTACATAAAACTGGATCCCTATTGTCATTGGTTTTCTCAGAATTATTTTCATGATCATGGTCGTATGGGTAGGGATCAGAATTACTGGGAAGCGTGTAGCTAAGCTATCTTATTTCTTCATTTAACTGTTGACTATTCCTCAACATCTCTCCAACAGATTCGATCATTTCCTTTTGCTGTTTTTGCATTTCTATCATAAAAGAGGAGAGGCTACTATTATTAAGTTGGGGAGGATAGTCAATTTCAGGCTCTGGTTGCCTAGGGGTATCGGTCCAACCTCGATACGGAAAATCATGAAGGGTAGGAGGGTTGGGTGTTTGCATAGAAGTAGGGATTCCAGGGTTGGAAAATCCCGCTCCTAGGCACTGCTCAAAAGTGGGAGTTATCGGGCCAGTACTCCCAGGATAAGAATATGAATGATCCCATGAATTGTCAATGTACCCATCAAAGGATGGATACACTCAGAGCATGGGATCCTGGTTAAAAGATGGGAAGTATTGACTCTGATAATCTAAATGATAGGAATAAAGGTGATCCATTTCTTTAAGAAAATAGTTTTAACTCTCTTAGGATTTAGAAGAATTCAGAACATGAGCAGAAACTTCCTAGAGAGTTCTATTGCCAAAGCAAACGCAAATTCAGTGGGATCTATCTAAGTAGATTGTAGGTCTTAGAATTAAGTGTTCAGTTGGTGGCCAAACAAGTTTTGCACAAATTACGCTTCTTAGGGCAACCTTCGCTGATGCCTATAACCTACTCGCAAGGGATGGAAGTCTTGAATCGAGCCCACACATGAGGAACCGAAGTAACTTGGTGGATAGGCTTGTTGATTTTCGACTAACTTCCCTTGTGGTGAAAAAGAGGACAGGTAGAAATTTATCTAGTGACCTTATGTGTGAGGTGCATAGTGTCTCAGGTGTGCAATCATACGATCGTGTTTTGAGTTTTGAAATTTCGCAAACAAGATTCTTTTGCACACAATTTTAAGTTACAGATTTTAAAATCCAACCTCTTAGCGGTCCCAATTTTTAAAGTGACCATTGAATTAATTTGATTGAAGCACTTTAGTGGTCATAGATTTAGGTTCAATGTAGATGCATGACAGGTAATTGATGCTCAAGAGAAGACATACCTTACTTCAGCTTTCTTCGTGCAAGAATGTATGCAATACAGTAAAAATAAACTAGATGCTGCTCATTCAGTCCTAGATGGTCGTCCTATAGATATGCAGCTTCTAGCAGGCAATTCAAATATTTTTTTTTATTTTTTAATAATAATAATAAGCAAACAAACTTAATCTAACTAACTAACCAACATGCAGTTCAAACAATTTGAATAATCCTATAATTTAAATAAATGGGAACATGCTCCCGAAAATACGCTTCCGCATACAAGAGCGATAAGAAATAAAGAAACAATGGGAACACGTTCCCAAAAATACTCTACAAGGGTCCAAAAGACAGAAATTAAATTCTAATGTCTATCTAAACTAAATCTAAACTAAGCTCTAATGACTAAATCAGAAACAGGCTTCTTCGTAAGCCTATGTGCATGGGATCAAGGCCCACGTGCTCTTGTTGCTGGCCTCCAGGTGGCGTCAAGGTCCGCCGAAAAGATTGTCTCTGCCGTGTTCATTGTTCAAGGTCAATGTCATTGCTCTGCTGCACCTGTCGCCCCGTCAGATTCCTCGCACAATAAAAAAAATGATCAGATAATTGCATAACTCAGAATATTCAAAAATAATAACGTGAATCTATTGGGTCTGTTGACTCCCCAGTAATGGCACCATTTGACGGAGAGATTCTCGCTTATTTATGATAGCAATAGAATGATATGTCGTGTTTTATGTGGTGGAAAATCTCTTAATCAAAACTAAATATCAAATTTAACCACAATAAAGATGTCAAATCCACAAGGAGGAATGGACCAATAAATTCATGAGTAGAGGAATATACTGTTTGCAGACACTATCGCAACTTTAATGTGAGGAATATGCTATTTTAAATGGAGCTTGCAATTTTCTTAAATGTTCACAGTTATTTATGCAATTTTCACATCAGGAATTGAGGTCAAAAAATATGTATATGATGTACGTGTCATGGCATATCATGTAAATTCAACTTGCATGCAAATCTGATTTGAAATTCAAAGTTAAATGATGCACATAAAACAAAGGAAGTAATTTCAGGAAACTATAAGTGCATCAATGCAATGTGGTCTGAATAAAATATTAATATCTAAATGGCAATGGCATTCAATGTAAATATTAATTGTAGAGAAAACAGAGGATTTCTCCTCTATCTTCCTCGCTTGGACGGGTGTGCACGGTTGGCGGCGAGAGTCGATGGGGTGGTGCACCTCGACGCGTGCTTCGCGATGGTGGTGACGTAGCAGCCGGAGGTGGTCGGCGGCGGCTGGACGGTGGAGAATAGCTGCCGACCTGTTGACTATGTTGGAGGAGGACGGCCACGCGTGGAGAGGAGGAAGAGTGCTGCTGTAGCCCGAGCAGCTGTGCGCTAGGCACGCGCGCAAGGGAGTGCTAGGGTGCGCCTGCGGACGGTTGCTAGCGTGGGCTGTAAGGGCACCTGGTGCGGCATCTGCTGTAAGGGCAGGAGGGTGATGGCGTGGCGCCTGTGGGTGGTGGGTCTGGGTGCAGCACCTGCAGGGTGCGCAAGGAAGGCGGTGGACGGCGCGCAAGGGCTCGGGTTTCCTGCAGGCATGGCTGACTGCAGGGCACTAGTGGGCCTACGTGGGTGCGGGCGGTGGAAGATGTGAAGGCAGTGCGGTGAGGGTAGGCTGGGCTGGACAGGCGATGGAGGTGAAGGGACTGTGAAGGCAGTACAAGGGTGCTGTGGAGGTGAAGGCGTTGTGAAGGCTGTGCAAGGGCACAGTGGGCAGGTGGTGGGAGTTGGTGTGCACATGCATGCTCTCCCCACAGTGCACGCCCTCATCACGGTTGGGTCCCCACCAGGGGGTGAAGAAGAAGCCCCCCTCTCTCACACCAAAACCACTTTTTATCTATTCTCTCTGCGCGAGTCAAGGGATTTTTAAATCCCTTACTAAATTTGGCCTTCGGCTGTTGGGGAGATGTTGAGGCCAGTCGGAGGTTGAGGAAGACTTAGTTGAGGCCGACGGCTGAGGGGAAATTTATCTTCACCATCCTGTTCTTTTCCAACATTATTCCTACAACAAAACATAAAATAATTACATACTAAGTTATAGAATGCGATAAAATAGATGTAAACTTAAATAATGATACATGCCAACATTCTATAACTTAATGTAGTTATTAACAAACCTAAAAGGTAAGAATAGAGTTAACTTAGGCGTAACAATAGTCCATTAAAATGGACTCATCAGTGGGTAGGCTAGGTGGTGGCACCAAAAGGAGTAGAGTGGAGCTAGCTTAGGTGAGCAATGGTAGGTCTTAGTTGGTAGAGCTAGCTAAGGAGGGTTTTTATGTGGTGGATTGTCAAGGGAGCTGGAGCCTAGGTAAGCTAAGCTAGCTTAGCTAGTATTGGAGTAGAGGAGGAGGTATTGGAGCTAGGGTTTGAAGAGAGGAGCTGAGGGAGAAGTCTGGAGCTTGAAATCGAGCTAGCAGTTGCTAAAGAGGTTAGCATGGAGCCGCTCTAGCTAGCTTAGCTTGTTAGTTCTTTGCTAGCTGTTAAGCCAAGCTAAAGTAAGCTGGCTTCTGCTGAATTGAGCTGAGGTGAGCTAGGTCTGGTGCTCTCGGGGAGGATCAAGCTGGGTGAGGCAGCTAAGGTAGCTTAGCTCAACTGGGTTAAGCTAAGCTGAGTCCCTGGGA
This sequence comes from Thalassia testudinum, assembly GCA_037157565.1. Lineage (NCBI taxonomy): Eukaryota > Viridiplantae > Streptophyta > Magnoliopsida > Alismatales > Hydrocharitaceae > Thalassia > Thalassia testudinum. The sequence continues at coordinate 146,129,616 of JAZHRO010000036.1, forward strand.
GCTGGACTTGAGCTTCCTAAGCTCGAATGAAGTCATCTTCAGTAGTCTGGAGTTGTGTGGAGCTCAGTGTAGCTGGATTTGAGCTGAGGTGAACTCCAGTCAACTCAACTGTGCTAGTGATGTAAACATGTTTATATTACATAAAATGTCAATTTATGCATGTTCTTAAGCATAGAATTGCATTACATACTGTAAATATTACATAGCATGCATCATCCTGCATTTAGATTAGTTTGAATAAAATGGAGGTTAATTATCTCCTTTTATGTTCGGGGATAGGGTAACTTTTTATTGGGGCCTCGGATCAAAGATCCAATCGTACGAATCTGATCAGGGTGACGATTGGAGTTCAACGACTCCAAGATCCCCCTAATTGGATATCCGTAGCATCAAACAAAGATTGAGGAACCGTAGAAGATCAAGGGCCAAGATGGTGTGAATCTGCACTTCAGACAACAAATCCGACCTCACGGATGGATTCAGATCGACGATCGCAGCCTAACTTCATGAAAATCAACTCAATCCGACAACCGTGGCACCATCTACATCATCTAGAAGATGGACAACCAAGATGGCGCCACATGGTGCCATCTTAGCTGCCCAACTGGCCGCATGCAACCACCGCACCTTCTCTTCTTCATCTGATCGTTGCTTCTCCGCCGTTGGATGCTCATCCAACGGCTGCGGGGCTTGCACGCACATTTCATGAGCGCAACACAAACGCGCTGATAGCATGTTGGTCAAGCGCGTTGATGCAAAAGAAGGATGTGGGGTCGAGTCGTAAGGAGAGGGAGATGAGGCGCAGATGAGCGGGCACGATTGACCACCCGATGGTGATCCAGCGGTCACGCACGCTCAATCCAGATCATGCACCATCAAACGCCCGCGAGTAACATGGCATCGCATGCGTAGGCACATGATGAGGAGGCGCGGCGAGGATCTCTCTCAGCCGTTTGATCTCACGATCGAATGGCTGAGATTTGAGGAACGTGAATGAGCGTTGTGATGTGTCGTTGTGTGTGTGTGTTAAGGAGTGTCATTACAGTTGCACTTGCAACGTCGATTTGAAAATAATTAAACGGAGGTGAGTCCGAGTGTCGGTCTCAGGGAGGCATGGAAATCGGATTTTTGCTTATCACTTGTTGTCAAGGAAAGTGAGGAGTTTTTCTTGCGAAAGATGCGATTTTGAAAAATGAAAGAGAGAGATAGAGAGAGAGAAGGTTTAGGGTTAGAAAGCACTTTGTTTTGATCATGCAACTTGAACAGAAATTAAAATGGCAATTGAACGGAAAATAATTTCATTAAACATGCACTTATAGTTCATAACTTACAACATTAAATACATGCTTCAACAAAAGTAATAAAAAGCTTAAAAGAGAGAGAGAGTGTGTGTGTAGAGAGCGACGAGGTAGCCACGGCGATGGAGGAGGCTCTGTCGGTGGCTCGTCGTCTCCAGCGATTACAGGAGGGCCTAAAGCTAGCTAAGAGAGGGGTAGAGTAGTTGCAAGGGGAGTGAATGCCTTGAATGGTGGTTGGAGGGGGTTTAAATAGAGTTAAAGGCTTCCTAAAAGAAGAAGGGGCGTTAGCGACATCCAGAGCGTCACTAAAACCACTCCCAAAATCATCAGTGAAGCCCTCCAGCCGTTGGTCAGCCGCCCGCCTCGTTTCTTCTTCTCATGCAATCCGTGGCCGCTAAACAAGAACCGTCCAATCAAAGATCGGATGGCTAAGTGTCCTCCTCGGCTACGTTGGGATCGCACCTCGGGCGCGCGTGTGCACGTGCGTCATCGCCTGGCGTGCGCGCGCGCGTGGATGCCCGTGAGCTGCGGTCGCGTCGTGTGGCAAGATCTCGACCGCCCGCTACTGATCGGGCGGCCCAATTTCTCCACACCCGTCTCCCGTCTTCAATTTTGACTCCGCCCGGCTCGAACCAGCATCGCGTGCATGCGGGCGTGCGCGCTAACCGTTGCGCCACGCCCGCGCTTTGTCGAGACGACCGCGGGCGGGCGCACGAGTCTCTACCGTTCGATCGAAGATCGACGGTCGAGATTTGATCTCGGCTGGATGAGGGCGTGGCACGTGATGGAGCGGGGCTGACGTGGCGCAATATGTGCCGTTGATCTCCAGATCAACGGTCAGAAATTTTGGGCCCATTGTAGGAGCTCCGAATGTCGGATTTGGCCGATCTTAAGTCCATTGGACTCCGTTCATCGTTCTGAATCCATCCGTGCGGTCCGATTACTCATCTGAGGCCTGCTTTGACAAATGCTTACACAAATGGCCATTAATATAGTTTATAAGCAATCTTGGTACATGATGCATGCAATGCTCCTATTCTACTTATGTTGTGCCTTTTATTCTAAAGATGGGCCATATTCAACATAATTATCCCCCCCTTGTGTAGTGTTATCATACCCCATGCTTACTCCTTGCTAGTCCCTAGCAAGGTTTATTCTAGCCTTTATTTCCTTGCAGAATTCAAGAAGTAATTGCTTAGACACTTCGTTACTTGTCAATAAGAGGAAATATACAAAGATCTTAGTCTACGAAGACTAAGCCGTGCCCGGGTGTCTGCCAAAATACAAATCGCCCGAATCCTTGCTTTAATGTATATATAACTATACATATGTATACGTATATATATTTTTTTTATAATTTTTTTTCGGAATTCAGTGTGGGTTGGTAACTTTTTTACGGCTACCCAACCCACCCAAAACTCGGTCAAAACCCTAAGTGCTAAGCATCTTGGTGTGAATGTTGTGATAGACTCACTTAACGGTAATTGAGACAGACTTCGAGTTTCTACGCCTCTAGGTGACCGGAAAAGGAAATAAATTTTTCCTGAAGGTGTATTTGTTCAATTGGTAGCTTTCTCCATACGTTTGTTTTAATTGGGGTCAACACAAGGATTTTTCCAGTGTATATCTCCCCAACTTGTACTACTTCCCCGCTTCTTCCTTAGGTGTTTCGGTCTTTTTTGTGCAATTATTGAGCTGGGCTCTGGACAACCGACCAATGAGCTGTTACACACGATCACTTGCCAGCCATACTTATGCGGTGAAGTGTGGTTTCTTTTCTTTTCTTCTTCGTCCTCTTTTTTTTTTTCGTAGGTGGCTTCCCTGATCTCAAATGTACCTAGAGGCAATAAAAAGAAATGGCCTGTGGCTGGGTTCTAGACAACCTGCCAATGGGCTGTTACCCACGACAACTTGCCAGCCATACCACCCTAGAGAGTTCATTAGCTACCTAATTTCTATCAAAATCCCCGAGAAGTGAGTCTGTGCAAAAATGTGTGCAGATGCTTAGACTCAAAGTTTTCCTGAGTTAGAGGGTGAGTTGATAAGTCGTATAATTATTACCTTATTTAGTAGGTGGATTAGAATAGCTTAAGGTTGCAAGGATTCGCCGCTAAATCCATATTTTAATGGACACCAGGGCTAATTAAACCTGAAGGCCTGAAAAGTCTAAGTGTTTAAGTTCTTTTGTATTATTTCTCACTATTGACAGGTTTCTAATGCCTAAGTTTTCTTCCTAAATTCAAATTTTTTTTTTTAAATTTATTCATTTCGACTGATTAATTGAGCTCAGGATTATGCAATTTACCACCCCCCCATGCTTAAGTTGGACAATGTCCTCATTGGCAGATTCATGGATGCAAAAGGGTTCAAAAAGATAGTACCTGAGTGACGTAAACTACTAGATCAGTCTGAATCCTCTGGGTTGCCTCCCAGGAAGCACCGAGTTTAGCGCCTCCAGCTGGGCGGTGCTCGGTGTCAGCCCTCAACGAGGGTGACACTTTCCTTGGGGGGTACCTGGGCCAGGGAATGCTTCAATCTTTGACCATTAACTATAAAAGTGTGACCAGTGTTAAGATCAGCGATTTCAATCGCCCCATTAGAATAGGGCTTAACCACCTAAAATGGTCCTGTCCATTTGGACCTGAGTTTCCCTGGGAAGAGTTTCAAGCATGCATCAAACAGCCAAACTTGCTGGTTAGGCTCAAAGGTTTTTCTATGAATGAGTCGGTCGTGGACAGCTTTCATTTTCTCCTTATACAGTCAACTATTGTCAAAGGCATCCTGACGAATTTCTTCGAGCTCAGATAATTGAAGCGTCCTCTGCGCACCGGCTAACTGGGGATCCATGTTACACTGCTTGACAGGCCAGTACGCCCAGTGTTCTAATTCGACAGGAAGATGGCAGGCCTTGCCGAAGACCAGGCGATAAGGTGACATGCCTATCGGGTCTTGAAAGCAGTCTTGTATGCCCACAGGGCATCATCAAGTCGTGTGGACCAGTCTTTCCTGTCAGGTCTCACAGTCTTCTGTAAAATGTTCTTGATTTGTCTATTTGAGACCTCAGTTTGCTCATTTGTTTGTGGATGATACGGGGTGGCAATGCGGTGGTTTACCCCATATTTTCTAAGTAGGGCACGGAATTGGGAATGGATAAAATGTCTTCCACCATCACTGATCATTGCCTTGGGTATTCCAAACCGAGAAAAGATGTTCTTCTTCACAAAGTCCATGATAGTCTTGTGATCGCATCATCGGGTGGCGACGGCTTCAATCCATTTGGAAACATAGTCTACCGAGACCAGGATGTACTCGAAGCCGTTGGATGGGGGAAAGGGGCCCATAAAATTGATACCCCAAACGTCGAAGATTTCGACAATCAAAATGGGCTGAAGGAGCATCATATCTTTCTTGGTCATGGTCCCCAGTGCTTGGCAGCGTGAGCAAGTATTGGCAAAGATGTGTGCATCCTTAAATAGTGACGGCCAGTAAAATCTAGACTGCAAAACTTTTGCAGCTGTTTTCTTTTCAGAGAAGTGGTCGCCACACGCTTTGTCATGACAAAAGGAAAGCACACTCTGAACTTCATCTTCGGGGATGCACCTCCTGATGATCTGATCAGCACAGAGGCGAAACAGCATGGGATCATCCCAAAAATAGTGCTTGGCCTCAGCCAAGAACCTATCCCATTGCTGTCTGGACCAGCTGTGTGGGGTTTGTCCTACAACCAGGTAATTGATGTAGTCAGCATACCATGTCATTTTCTTCTCTTGCACGGCTAGGATGTGTTCATTAGGGAAGGTATCAGATAGAGGTAGGGAGGGTCCAATGTGGTCTGGATGAAGTCTCGACAGGTGGTCAGCCACCACATTTTTCGATCCGGCCTTGTCTCGGATTTCTAGGTCAAATTCCTGCAAAAGCAGGATCCATCTGATGAGTCTGGGCTTTGCATCCTTTTTAACCAACAGGTGCTGGATGGCTAAATGGTCAGTGTAAATAGTCACGTGGGATCCCAGCAAGTATGATCGGAATTTTTCAAGTCCAAAGACTACAGCGAGCAACTCTTTCTCTGTGATAGTATAATTACGTTGGGCCTTGTCCAACATTTTGCTCGCGTAGTAGATCACCACGGGCTTCTTGTCTTGCCTTTGCCCCAGGACAGCGCCTATGACAAATTTTGATGCATCACACATAATCTCAAAGTCCTGGGACCAGTTTGGGGGTTGAAGTACAGGTGCGGTGGAGACTAAGTCCCGGAGGGTGTGATAAGCCTGGATGCAATCAGGAGACATGTGGAATATGGCATCATTGGCTAGGTCGGTCAAGGGTTTGGAAAGCTTGGAAAAGTCTTTGATGAACCTTCGGTAGAAGCCAACATGTCCTAGGAAGGAGCGAATCTGCCAGACTGAACTAGGTGGAGGAAGTTTAGAAATTAAATCAACCTTAGCTCGATCTACCTCGATGCCCCTATGTGAAACGATGTGATCGAGGAAAATTCCCTCTTGAACCATAAAATGGCTCTTTTCCCAACTTAACACCAAGTTAACCTCGATACATCGTTCTAGGATTTTCTCCAAGTTACTCAAACAATGGTCGAATGAATTCCCGAATACAGAGAAATCATCCATAAAGACCCCAAGTATTCACCCACCATTTCTAAAAAAATGGCTAGCATGCAACACTGGAAGGTCGTAGGTGAGTTGCATAACCCAAACGGCATTCGACGGAATGCAAACGTGCCATACGGGCAAGTGAATGTGGTCTTTTCATGATCTTCCATAGCAATTGCAACTTGGTTATATCCTGAATATCCATCCAGGAAGCAAAAATACTTCTACCCTGCCAATCTTTCAAGGATTTGGTCAATGAATGGCAAGGGGAAGTGGTCCTTCTTAGTGGCTTCATTAAGCTTCCTATAATCAATGCACACCCGCCATGCGGTGGTGGTGTGGGTGGGGATGGATTCGCCATGATCATTGGTGACAACGGTGAGCCTAGCTTTCTTTGGAACCACTTGAGTGGGGCTCACCCAGGGGCTATCGGAGATAGGGTAGATGATGTCGGCGTCAAGACACTTGATAATTTCTTTTTTAACAACCTCCCGCATGTTTGGGTTTAAACGTCTCTACATCTGGCGGGAAGGTCAGGCCCCGCCTTCCAGGTAAATCTTGTGGGTGCAATTGGTGGGGCTAATTCCTCTTAAATCCGAAATGGTCCAACCAATGGTAGCCCGATGTTCTAAAAGGGTCGCAGTCAACCTGAGTTCCTGATCCTTGGTTAGATGAGAATTAATAATCACTGGGAAGGCTGGTCAGGTCCCAAGAAGACGTACTTGAGATTCTCGGGCAATGGTTTAAGTTCAGGTGCGGGTGGACCACAGTCGATGGGAAGGGAAAGGGCGGTAGTTGATCAACATCGATCTCTTCAAATGGTGTCATGTGATGATACTCAGCCTTACAGAGGTCCACGGGTAATGATGGTGACGGGTCAGAACAGTCACTACGGGTTTGGTGGTCTAAGACAGAACTGAGGGTGAGGCATTCCTCGATTAAAGTTTCCACGGGATCATGTTCCTCAATGTAATTGCAATCAAAAGACTTTGTCGCCCGGAAGATATCCAATTTCATTTTCCTGTCCCCAAAGGCGATTTCCATACATCCCGTGTCACAATCAATGTTTGCTTTAGCCGTAGCTAAGAAAAGTTTGCCTAAGATTATGGGTGCGTTCTGTAATTTTTCAGGGACTTCCATGTCGAGCACCAAAAAGTTGACCGGGAAATAGAAGTCCTTGACCTATACAATCACATCCTCGACAACCCCCTTCGGGGTCTTTACCGATCTATCAGTCAACTGGATGGTGACAGGGGTTGGTGTCAGCTCCCCAAAACCAAATTGGTGGTACAGGGTTGTTGGAATCAGATTGATAGAAGCACCTAGGTCTAGGAGCACTCTATCAAATGCCATGTCCCCGATATTGCAGGAAATCAGGGGTGCTCCTGGGTCAGTTCGCTTGAGTGGAAGGTTGCTTGATATCACGGAACTTGCTTGCTCAGAGAGTACAACCTTCTTAGGTGCTTGCAATCTCGGCTTAGGCTTGGGTGTACAGGCATCCTTTAAAAACTTGGCGTAAGCAGGGATGTGTTTGATGGCTTCTAGGAGTGGAATATTAATCTGTACTTGCTTAAAAATTTCCAACACCTCCTCAGTTTCCATAGTATTCTTCTTTTTCTTGATTGTTTCCAAGGCCTCCAAGTAGGGTGTCTGAATGTGGATTGGTTCCATGTTTGGGTCCTTGGTTGGTGCCTCTTCTGAGTTGGGTATTTCAGTGGGTGAAGTCTCAGGGAGAGTCGGCCATTTGGGATCCTGGGTTTTGGTGCCGCTTCTCAAGGTCACTGCATTCGCAAAGGCATTGGGGCCATGGGATGATCCTTGAGAGGATGAGGACGAAGAAGCACCAAACCAAGGAGGTTTTTGCAGAGCTGGCTAGACCATGTGAGCCTGCCCGGGGTTGCTTGGGAACCCTTGCGAATTGGGGCCTCTGTTAATTATGTTTCGCGGGTTCGGTTGTGGTTGGGAAGGTAGGGATCCTTGTTGTTTATAGTCCAAGAGTTGGCTTAACTGTCCCTTTACCAAGGCCATTTCCTCCTGATGTTTCTGGTTCATGTCAGTCATCATCTTTATTAGGGTATCCATTTGGTTTTGTGGGGGAGGGGCCACCTTATTCTGATTATATTGAGGTCTAACTGGTGGTCCTTGCTGATAGGTGGGCAAGTGTGGCTATTGGTTTGGCCTAGGCTAGTTTTGGAATTGCGGTGGTTTCTGGTTTGTCCAACCAAAGTTGGGGTGGTTACGCCAACCAGTGTTGTAAGTGTTGGAGAAAGGGTTAGGTTTCGCATAACCTTGGACAACTTTCACATCTTCTAAGATAGTCGATGTTGATGAAGAGGGAAGGGAGTAATCAAGGGTCGAGGGAGCAAAGGTGCCTCCCTGAAATGTGGTCAGGGGTTGTTCTAGGTTCAATTGGGTGAAGGGTTGGACCAGGTCAACATTATGTACTCCCTTTGCTAGGGAGAAAGTCTACAAGGGGTTCCTGGTCTAGTTCAGTAGCTCATCAATCTTTTTGTCCACCAATTCCATTCGATCCAACTTTTTAGCAATGATGTCCATGTCAACCATTCCAGAATTTGCTTGCACCTCATAAATCCCACCACGGGGTTGACTGGACCTGTTAAACTGGTTCATGGAGGCATTGTTGAGCGAATTCTCGCTCATAGACTCAAAGAGCTCAAATGCACTCTCCCCATCTTTGTTCAGGAAGTCTGCTTCGCATGACGCATTGACGAAGTTTCGTAGGTTGCTGTCCAGACCGTGGTAGAAGATCTGGGCCAATTGCCACCTTGGAACTTCGTGGTGTGGGCATTTCCTCAAAAGTTCATTAAATATTTTCCACGCCTCATGAAATTGTTCCCCACCCTGGAGTGTAAAGGTAGTGATAGCTCTTCTGAGGGCATTGGTCTTTCCTACGGGGAAGAATTTCTTTAAAAATGCATGCCTCAGTTCCTCCCAGGTGGTGATGGGTCTACCTAGGGTTCTAAGCCAATGAGAAGCCTTGTCTCTTAATGAGAAGGGGAACATCTTGATTAGAATAATGTCAAGGCTAATGTTCCTAGGTTTCACAGTTCGTGCTATGCGGTCGAGATCCTCTAGGTGCTGAAAGGGGTCCTCATTTAAGCTTCCATGAAAGTGGCTCTGGATCAGACTTAAGACATTCGGTTTTAGCTCAAAATCATCTCCCCCCTCGAGGATCCTAAGGTGTGGCTCGACTCTAATAGCAGAAGGATTATAGAAATCGCGGAGGGGCCTCGGCTGATCCTGAAATGGTGGTAAATCAAGTGGTGGTTGTCCTGGTATGTCTTGGAAAGGTGGTGGTGGTTGTTCTTGTGTGTTCTATAACCGTTGTATAGCTTGCATGATGGTGTGGATTTGTTGTTGCTGAAGTCGATGGTTAGCATTGATTTGAGCTTGGATGATGGCCATGGCATCTGGTGGGGGTTGACCTTCAGCCTCATCTATCCTAGGTTCAGCCATGTTTCCAACAGAATTATGTCGCCTAGATTCCTGCCCCAAAACACACAACTCGGGATGCAGTGAGCGTCTCCCGTGCATACACTAGAGAAGAACAGGAGGGGATGCTGAGGGCGACAGATGCGAGAAATGTGTTTCAATCAAGCACACAAACCTAGTCCCTATGGTGTATTCCTTAGGAGACCTAGAAATCTCACAAAGGGTGATTACGTCCGTAAGTACTGGACTCCCCTTTCCAAGGCTAATCTGGCCAGGTTGATTACGAGGGGATTGCAGGGAAGGTTCTTCCTTTGGCTTGCGCCTCCGATTCCATAGACCCCACAACCGCGGTCGTTTGACACTGCTCCGCAGCCTAGTCACTAGATTCTACCTAGGGAATGAAAGCCAAGTGCCTAGTGAACAAAACCTCGCCTTTTGAGACTTAACTCAGTCCTGCCTAGGGCACGTCTACTCAATTTTAAAGGGCTAGGATAGTGCTTGTGCTTAGGGTTATGTGATGAGGTGTTGATTGGGGTGGTGCCTCTTAATTTTCCACTTTCAAGGTGTGTGCTTCTAGCAAAACATGGTTTTCAAGCAAGGATTTGTTAAGATGTGGTGTCTTTTAGTGTTTCATCCTTACTTTAGTACTTTTTAGGATTGACGTGTTTTAATGTTTTCAACCAAGTTTCAGTGGGCATGTCAAGTTCTGCACACAATTCGGTGAAAGTAGATTTCCTTTTTATTCTGTAGAGGCTCTAAAACCCTAGTGTACTCATCCTAATGATCATGCAGCTTCTTTTAGATGAGTCAGTTTTAGGGTTGAGTGGTGCAGCCCATGTCAACTCATGGTGGCTTCGTAAACACCACTCAAGAAAAAAAAAAGAACACTCCAAGAATTTATTCAGAATGTTAGAGTGTACATTTTATTGTGAGGTGATGTTTTAAGGATGTGGGTCAAGCAATCATACACTACGCCAATTTTTTTCAGTTTTTACAATTTTTTTTTAGTTTTTTTTTCACGCGAGAAAACAATGAGAGAGAGATTACTCACTATTGGTCCTCGTAGCGTCTACTCCCGTTCTACCGTCGTGGGATGCGTCGCTTCGCCGTCCATGCGCCGAATTCCTGCACCCGTCAAGTAAAAAGGAAAATAGGGCATTAGACGATGTGAGAATGAATGAGGAATGGAGGTGATAAAACAAATCCGTTGCCTCCCTGGCAACGGTGCCAAAAATTGACGTGTTGTTGTGCGTGTGTGTTAAGGAGTGTCATTGTAGTCGCACTTGCAACGTCGATTTTAAAATAATTAAACGGAGGTGAGTCCGAGTGTCGGTCTCAAGGAGGCATGGAAATCGGATTTTTGCTTATCACTTGTTGTCACGGAAAGCGTGGAGTTTTACTTGCAAAAGATGTAGTTTTAAAAAGCGAGAGAGAAGGTTTAGGGTTAGAAAGCTCTTTGTTTTGATCATGCAACTTGAACAGAAATTAAAATGGCAATTGAATGGGAAATAACTTCATTAAACATGCACTTGTAGTTCATAACTTACAACATTAAATACATGCTTCAACAAAAGTAATAAAATTCTTAAAAGATAGAGAGAGTGTGTGTGTGGAGAGCGACGAGGCAGCCACGGCGGTGGAGGAGGCTTCGTCGGCAGCTCGTCATCTCTAGAGATTACAAGAGGGCCTAAAGCTAGCTAAGAGAGGGGTGGAGTAGTTGCAAGGGGAGTGAATGCCTTGAATGGTGTTTGGAGGGGGTTTAAATAGAGTTAAAGGCTTCCTAAAAGAAGAAGGGGCTTTAGCGACATCCAGAGAGTCGCTAAAACCACTCCCAAAAACATCGGTGAAGCCCTCCAGCCACTGGTCAGCCGCCTGCCTCGTTTCTTCTCCTCATGCGATCCGCGGCCACTGAACAAGAGCCGTCCGATCAAAGATTGGATGGCTGAGAGTCCTCGGCTGCGCTGGGATCGCACCTCGGGCATGCGCGTCATCGCCCGGCGTGCGCACGCGCGTGGACGCCCGTGAGTTGCGATCGTGCCGCGTGGTAAGATCTCGGTCGCCTGCTATTGATCGGGAGGCCCAATTTCTCCGCGCCCGTCTCCCATCTTCAATTTTGACTCCGCGCGGCTCGAACCCGCGTCGCGCGTGTGCGGGCGTGCGCGCTAACCGTTGCGCCACGCCCGCGCTTTGTCACGGTGACTGCGGGTGGGTGCGCGAGTCTCAGCCGTTCGATCGAAGATCGACGGCTGAGATATGATCTCAACTGGATGAGGGCGCGGCGCGCGTTGGAGCGGGGTTGACGTGATGCATTATGGGTCGTTGATCTCCAGATCAATGGTCAGAACTTCTTGGGCCCATTGTAGGAGCTCCGGATGTCGGATTTAGCCGATCTTGAGTCCATTGGACTCCGTTCGTCATTTTGAATCCATCCGTGTGGTCTGATTGCTCATCTGTGGCCTGCTTTGATAAATGCTTACACAAATGGCCATTAATACAGTTTATAAGCAATCTTGGTACATGATGCATGCAATGCTCCTATTCTACTTATGTTGTGCCTTTTATTCTAAAGATAGGCCATATTCAACATAATTATCACCCCCTTGTGTAGTGTTATCACGTTGCACCTTGAGGAGATGAGCTGGCATGCACGCCGCCCCACTATGCCCACATTCGGACCTTTAGCGACGGATTTATCCGTCACTAAAGGTCCTGAATTAATGATTTTCAACTTAAAAAGACCAAATTGCCCTCACTCCTTGCAACTATAAAAGGAGACCCCCTCTATAGGAAATTCTCATCCCTTCCTTCTCTTCTCTCCCTCTCTAAAGCTCAGGAGAAGCTTGTCCCACACCCAGGATGCTCCTCGAGAGATAAAGTCAAATTTTCGCCCTCATTTCGGAAGCGGATCCCACGACGACGACAACGTGTAGCCCTGTTCTCGTTCCTCCTGCCTCGACCTCCTTCTTCGTGCTCCATCCTCCATCTTCCAGGCGTCGTCTCATCCGGCTCGTCCTCCAAGCGATCGTCGAGGAGGATATCTTCTCTCTCCCATTCCTCTTTTCAACTTCTAGAGTAGAATTTTCCTGCTTTCTAGTGTAATAGATTTCCCACTTTCTAGTGTAATTTTTCTCTGACTTTATTGTATAAACATTTTGAAATATTAAGTGCATGCTCTCTCTCTCTCTCGTTTATTTTGATTGTTAATATTGCTTCATTATAATTACATCGCTTCGCTTTCCAACAAAAACTCTAGAAAAAATATAATTGCAAATATAGATCAACGTAGCCTCCTTGAGTTTGACTCGGGATTTCTATTCCAGTATAAATTTTATTTGTTGAACACAGGTTCTTCGCTTTCAAACTACAATGACAGGTTTTGCAAAACCAAATACGATAGCGTAGTAACCCATAGCTTAAACAGCTAGCTAGAATTCCCTGTGGACTCATAGGAGCTGGGATGAGCTAGACTCAGCTAAGTTAAGTTGTATCTAAGTTGACTTGAGCTAGGGTGAGCTAAGATGAGCTCTCTTGAGTTGCCATTCAGCTGAGATGAGTTGAATGGAGCTAGGATGAGTTAACCCTAGTTCAGGTGAGCTGAATTCCAGCTATGGTGAGCTAGATCAAGCTGAGTTCCAGTTGGTGAGAGCTTCTCCTTCACCAGTTGCCTTCCTGAGTGCTAGGGTTCTAGGGATCTGGCAATCTGTATATCCCTAACAGTCACAAAAACACATTAAAAAAAAGATAAAAAGTGCAATGCATGCCTAACCTAATTAATGCCTAAATGCAGCCCAAAAACTCGTTTGCTGAGCAAAATCCTAAGAGCTAGGTTTGTTTTAATGCATAAGAATGATGATAAACTGACGTTTATGATATATAATGTAACTTTAGTATTTAAGATAACTTATTACGTATATAACTTTTCTGTACAATTATTTATTAATTATCTAACTTATATGTACTATACTCTAAGTAAATTAATAAAGCCCTATAAATAAACAAATTTATGAATGATATTGTACATATACATTTATATGTATATTATGTACATAATAAACCCTGTACAATAATTTAATTATAACTATAGAATAAATAATTAATTTATTAAATACTAGCTAAGTTATTAGATTAAATTAAAATAAATTAGTAATTTAAGTTATAACTGAATTAACTTGTACTTTACATTTATATAATAATATTTTAAGTAAATTAAAATAATTTAACTATATTTATAATGTATTATATTATTTATACCTAATTTACACGAATAACGCCTTGATATCACCTATTTAAATGTAAATAAACCAAAATAAACTATGCAAAATACAATAAAAATATGTAATAAATACTTTAATATGTATATTAATACTGTACAGGGTCTTTCAGACCATTAAATAACTAAGTTATACGTTAATTAAGAAATAAACTTAAAAATCAGCATGTATAAAGTGTAAATTTTAGGCAATTTATTTGTTTCAAAAAAAAATTTTAGGTAATTTATTCATATAGTAAACATAATTAATTCTATAAATAAATTATATAATTAACTAGCCCTTTGTAAATACTTTGTAACCCTATAATTTATTTTTAAATTATAATAAATTATGGCCCTCAAATCAAGGGCTAAAAATCCGAAATCAGGACACACCCGCTGAGAATGCAGCAGCTGAGAGGTGCTAAAGATAGCACCACATCGGTAATGCATGAGCGCCTGAAGGTGCTTTTATTGTTTCTGTTCCCTTGGCTATTCAGTCGACACGCTCTGGGTGCAAGAAACCCCTTACCCCATTATCCCCTTAGCATTGATTTGGCATGTGACCTTGGTTTAAGATGTGATGATTGTGTGGGGTGTGTGGCTGAGAGCCATGCATTGTGCAAGGGCTTGATTAAGCCCATTACTGAGGATAAACCATGATTAAGAGGCCTAATTAACAAATTAGGGTGGCACTTAGTAGAGGTCTGGTTCCACTCGAGAGGGTGGTGTGTATCCCTCGAAAAGGTCGCCTACCAACTAATAAATGTAATTTTTAAGCTAAGGCCTAATAAGGGGATTAATTAAGATGAGATAGCAGCTAAGTTAAGAAGTCTGAAAGTAAAAGAAATAGAGTTAAGAAGAAGAGAGAATAGAGAAGAAGAGAAAGAGTTAAGCCTGAAAGAAGAACATGATAAAGAAAAAAAAAGAAAAAGAATATATGTATATCCGTATAGTGTATATGTATATATATATCTAAGTATACTGTAAATAATAAGTTTCTGTATATTAAGTATACGTAGCATAACAAATGTTTGAGCTATATATGTATATAAATAGCATAATAGCTTTACTGACAGAATTATCTGTCACTGTAGATCGAATAAGTGTCACTATAGACCCTAGTTTTTATCTTAGATTCTGTACATAGTTTTGCTGGGGTTTATCGACGTTTATATTTGTCACTATATATATTATATATGTTACTGTATATGTTAATATACTAAGTTAAGTTAGTATATTATATATTATTACTTATTATCTTATATATATATAAGTGTTAGTATTATAAGTTATAAATAGATAGTATTTAGTACATATGTATAGTGTTTGATGATTATTTCTATATTTATGTTTGCAAGCATTTTAATACATAAATTAGTTAATTTTTTCACTCATTAATTCATTCATTTATGATTGTACATAAAATTGATCTTTCTAGAATTAAAGAATAATGTTGGATTTAGAGAGTGATGTATATCAATAACTGCCTGCCAGTGAACGACATGGAATAAACTAGTAAAAATTATGTAATTAAATAAAATTGATGCGACAACGGTTTGTAGTTGTGACATATCCTACAATAACGATGATTTTTTATACGAACCGCGATCGATCACATCATATTTTTGGCGTCGTTGCAGCGGATAGAAACCCGACAATAGCATTTTATTGTGAAGTGATTGATTAACATGTCACAAAAAATCGATTAGAAACCCAACTCTTTAAAGGATTCACATGAGGATTTGGACAATTTCTAGGACTTTAGATTTCATTGAAAAGGAAGTTAGCTTCTTGACGAATTCCCTTTTCAAATTTTAGAAGGATTCATCAAGAAATTGAGATCTTGCCAAATGAAGCTCGCCAGAGTTGTAGGAATAGGATTTTGGTGCGGCAAGGGCCTTTTTGTGAAGAAGACAAAGAAGTTGGCGGCCATTTTGTAAGAAATTCAAAAGCTTAGGGGCCATGTGAAATAAAGAAAATTAGACTTCGACCAAAATGCAAACTAGGTTGAAATAATCTTAGATTGAGCCCAAATTTTGGTACAAACTTCATTTGTACCCAAGGAATGCAATGGTGAAGTTGGATTTTGGTTTTGATCTCTTTTGACTAGGTAATTTATGCAAAAACCTAAATTAGGGCAAAGGTCTGTATGTGGCTCTATTTTAGGTCAAAGTAGGTTCTGATGGTCAAATTAATGGTACCAAACCCTAGAGAATATTTTTATATAAATTTTAGAGGGTTTAGATGAATTTTATCCTGACCAGAACCTCAATTAATTAAGTGGGTCTATTTTTAGGATTTCAAATGTTATTTAATTCCCGTAACGCATGAAAACTTGTTTCGTTCGGCATGAACCCCCTTAATATGCTCTAAAGCACATTTGACCTTTCTTTAACCCCTGAGAAAACTCATGGTTATTCTATTTTTGTAGTAAATTTGCATAAATAACCCTGTATTCTTGTCTTCTTCTCAAATCAATGTTTTGTGCCCTTAAGACCTTCTAATGGATATGTAGGATCTTTTATTAACTTAATCAAATCAAACTGAGCTAGTTATGGCTCATGATGGTGTTCCCATTACCCATACAACAACATACTCTCGAATCAGACTCTGATGCTTTGTTGATTACATTCTTTGTTGGGAGGCTAGAATTCTTATTATGGGTCTTAATGGTATTGATGTGGGTTTAGGTGGGACCCTTGTATCTACTACCACTCCTCAAGGTGATGGTATTTGTAGTGGCAAAGTGCTGTTGGTTAGTGCCTTGGGGAGGGTTAGGCAAAACAGGTGACTCCCAGTTGATTATGATAGGAACTTGGTTAGCTCCGGGAGGGACTAGTGTAGCCTGATAGATAGCATGAGCTTGAGCATGTGGCTCCCTACTATTACCAAACCCTTGAGGCCTAGCACCTCGGCTCTGCACATTCCTTGGGTTTGGTACAAGCTGTAATGGTAGAGATCCGGGCTGTCGGTTGTTTACACTAAGTTCGGATTGCAAGGTGTCCAGCGAAGTTTTCATTTGTTGCATGAGTTGGAGCACTGACCCTTGCATTTCTACCATCTTCAGGTTTAAATCAGCCTTCTTGGTGGATTTTTGGGCATTCCACATGGGCTAGTTAACCTAATTCAAGGGCAATTGAGTATGTACATGACCCTGGCCCATTGGTTTTTGTGATACATAGTTGTTGGGTCGATATTGGGTCTGCTGCCTCTGATCTTTCCAAAAGAAGTTAGGGTGATTTTTCCAACCAGAATTATAGGAGTTTGAGTAAGGGTTGGACCTAGCATTCTCTTGTACAACATAATTATCCTCATAAGATGAGGATGAAGAGTAAGAAGGATCAGAAAAACTGGGATCAAAGGCCCCAGTTTGGAACCCATAAGGTTTCGAGAAGGGCTGGCTCGAAGGTCGAGCTGACTCAAGTTGGTTCACAAACTCCTGTCCCATAGGAGATTGCAAAGAATGGAATCCCTAGCTCTGGGATTGAGTGGATCTATAAGTATTAGAGTTTCCGAACATCCACTCTTCCATTCGTTTAGCAACTAGATCCACCTTATCTAATTTATTGCAGATTAATTTCATATCAAATGTATGACAATCTTGGACCTCATTGGCATTTGATCTAGTTTGTTGGGATCGGATGAAGGTTTCCATGGAGGCATGGTTTATAGAGTTTTTGCTCATTTCCTTGAACAAATCATATGCGCTATCTGCATCTTTGTTAAGGAAATTGCTTCCATAAGAAGCATCCACATGATGATGGAGTTGATCATTCAACCCGTGGTAGAAAATCTGCACGAGTTGCCATTTAGGCACCTCATGGTGTGGACACCTCCGCAACAGATCATGCAATCGGTCCTAGGCCCCATGAAATAGCTCCCCCGATCGCTAAGCAAAAGTGGTAATTGCTCGTCGGAAAGCATTGGTTTGTCCAATTGGGAAGAATTTCTTTAGGAAGGCTGATTTTAAAGTTGTCTAGGTAGTAATCAGTCTTCCAATGGTACAGTACCAATGTGCAGCCTTATCCCTGAGTGAATGGGGGAAAAGCCTTGATTGCACGAGTTTCCCGTGTTCGAAATCGGGGTTACGAGTAACCCGTCGTTGTAGTTTCAAAACTCATAATCAAATATAGTTTATATTGAAACTCAAAGGGAGTCTCGGGTCGAACAAAGGGAGGCGACGTTTATTTTGTATGAAAACTGCGCTTCAACTTTTTTCTTTTGGAGTTTTATGGTTTGTTATTTTTTTGTTTTTGAAATAAAATGACAAGCAATCACAAGAGAGAGATGGAATCAAATATGATGTATTGCTTGAATGTCAATTACAATAAACCATGAAAGCATAAAAGAGAAAAGGGGTGAGAAGAAACCTCCCGAAGCGGCTGTTCGGGGAGACGACGGTGCCTGGCGGAAGCTCGGATGAAGGATGACAGAGGTGAGAAGCGGGAGGATGTCAAGTAGAGGAAAGCTTCAATGTCGCTTTGGAATGGAGGTGAGAAGGCATAGATGATCTGCTACCAGAATGGAGGTGGGAGGATAGCTCCAAGGAGACCTATGAATGGGGATAGGAAGATGGAGGAGTATTTAGTGGGGCAGAGTTTCATTACACTAATAGGCACCTTGGAAGCTTGAAGAGTAAGCTCTAACAGAGTGTTGGCAGGCTTGCTAGAGCTTGGGAGTAGGTGGGAGTAGAGTAGGTAGAGATACTTTGGCAAGGGGGTGTGTAGGCCTTTATATAGTGGATGGGAGGAGGCTAAAAATGGATACAGGGTAATTAGCGACCTCCCGGATGTCCCTGTAGGTCCAGCTCAGGCGTTGCTGTAGCCACCTCATGCCCACCCATGCGAGTTGCGCCGTCCCTTGCTCCTATGAGCAATTAGTGACGGCTATAAGCGTCACTAAATGTCTGCCAGGCTGCTGCTGAAGCCACCTCATGCCTGCCCATGCAAGCTGTGATGTCCCTCCTCATGCGTGCATATTGCGTGGAGGCCCTATTGGCGTGCACGCTGGCATGCACTGGCATCCACGCATTGCTGGTACATGCTGGCGTACCCTCTGGCGCACGCACCCAACTAATGAATTGGGGGCGCACTGCGGGTCTCGAACTTGTGCCCCTCCCTTGCGATCCA
Organism: Thalassia testudinum; assembly: GCA_037157565.1. Taxonomy (NCBI): domain Eukaryota; kingdom Viridiplantae; phylum Streptophyta; class Magnoliopsida; order Alismatales; family Hydrocharitaceae; genus Thalassia; species Thalassia testudinum. Next base: position 146,148,355 of record JAZHRO010000036.1, read on the forward strand.
ACGCCTCCACCGTTACGCCACATCCACAAATGTGTCGAGAGGATGTGCTGAGGCTGTGTGGTGAAGGTGGGCTCGTAGCCGTTGGATATTTATCCAATGGTTGAGATCACTTGTTGGGTGGCCATTGGAAGCATGGTGGGTGACTTTGGGTACTCCAGATGGTGCCACGTGGCACCATCTGGATTGTTCACCCTTCTTTGCTTGTAGAGGATGCCATGATGCTCGGATCAAGGTGATTTCTACATTATCGAACTGCGATCGTCACTCCGGATCCATCCGCATGGTCGGATTTTTCATCCGAAGTCCATATGGATGTCACATTTCCTCCTGGCCATATAAAATGATGGAATTAATATACAAAACATACAATTATATCAAATACAATGCAATGGATGTTTATGCAATATTTATATCATGATGTGCAATTCTAGGCCTAGGAACTATTGTAAATAAGCATTTTATGATGAATTTATGCGTGCTTATCACACCCCCATGCTTACTTTTTGCTAGTCCCTAAAAAAATTAGCCTAAATGCTATTTATAAAAGTAGAATTAGGATTCGATCTCTTAAGCATAATTTATTGGTTATTTTAGGAACTTTCAACCCATGACCTGGTTGCAAAGACTCGACACTGCCCGGGTGTCTACCAGAATGTAGACCGTCCAAGCCCTCACCGTATTTGAAAGGAGAAGATAGACAAATTTTTTTCCTTATTTTTCTTCTTTCCTAATTTTTATGTACATTTGGAGTTTGAGGGTTTCGGGATAACTTTTTACGGCTACCCGACCCGCCCAAGACTCGAAAAGGATTCTAAGTGCTAAGCATCTAGTGAAAAGAGTGAAAGACTCACGAGGCAGCCGTTAAAACAGACATCGGGTTTCGACGACCCTAGGTGACCTTGCCTAGAGGTTTATCTTTTTGAACAGTAGCTTTCTCCCTACTTTTATTTATGGGGTCAACATATGGGCGAACCCAGTGTATATCTCCCCAGTTTATTCTACTTCCCCGCTTCTTCCATAAGTGTTTTCGAAATTATTGTGCATTTTTGTGAGCTGAGATCTAGACAATCGGCCAATAGGCTATTACCCATGACAACTTGCCAGTCATACTCATGCGGTGAAGTGTGGTTTTTTTTTTCCCCTTTTTCTTTTTATTTTTTTAAGTAGGTGGTTTCCCTAATCTAAGATTTACCTAAAGGAAGTACAATGAAAATGGTCATGTGACTGGGCTCTGGACAACCGACCATTGAGCAGTTACCACCGACAACTTCCCAGCCATACCACCTTAGATAGTTCATTAGCTACCCAATTTTCGAAGAAACTGCCGAAAAGTGAGTCAGTGCGAAAAAGTGTGTAGATGCTTAGGCTTAAGGTCCCCCCAAATCAGAGGGTGGGTGATTGCACAGCAAAAATACACCAATAAATATGTCATCTTGTGTTATTTCCTAGCACTACCATTGCATCTTATGAAGCTATAGTGGCATTTGTACATAGACACATGCATGCATTTTTTTTTAAAAAGGGGAGGAGAGTGAATAATTGGCCATCTAATTAACATCTTCATCAAGTGCTACATTGCAATTTCACCATTTTCATTTTTTATTTTTTACTTTGAATTCTTCTCTCTCGCTCGGCTCAGGGCCTCGGGCATGCGCCTCTTCACGCCACTCCTTTGATGGCAGCATGGCAAGAAGGTGCATTGCCAGCAGCATGGGTTGGCGTTCCTCTTCCTCTTTATAACCCTTGGCCCTCTCCCTCATGTGGGCAGACCCTCAGACACCACACTTCCACCTTCCCCTGTACACCACACACACCACTCCCTGCAGGCCACTCACTTCCCCTCTCCCTCTCCATACACAGCACCTCTTCTCACCAGTTGAGAAGAGGAACGCTGAGTGCAGGAGAAGCTAACAGTGGTTCAGGACCCCACTGTGAGCTCCACCACTGCCCAGCTCCATCGTGAGCAAGTGGGCATGGTGGGTTCTTGTTTTATTTCTCTTTTCATTTTTCATATTTAACTTTCTATTCTCTGTTTGGTTTTTGTTTGTAGGTTACTCTCCGTCGCCATTAGAGCAGCAGAGCTTCAAGCTCTGAAGCTTACGCACAGCTACAGTGCGCACTCCGCCACTTCCGTGCACCTTCACGTGCCTCAAGAACCCATTCCACGTGCTCTGCGCATGCCAGCCGGTCGCCCTCGCCCCTCTCTGCGCGCCTTGTCGCAAACCCCCCGTGCATGGCCCAGCCGGTTTCCTCGCGAATCAGCCGGTCACCTTTTTGCCTTTGCACTATAGCCGCGACCTCATGCGGCAATACTGCGGTGATCAGTTTGTTTCTCACTTATCCAGTCACCGTGCCTTCTCTCTCCCCCTCACGATCGCCTCCAGCCAGTCACATGCTTGTGTTCCTGCGCTCTGCATTGTGCACCCGCTCTCCTGCGAGATCAGACAGCAGATGCAGCCCCCGGACGACTTAACTTCTTCCACTCTCTCACACTCCAACGTACACACCCACACTCATACACACACACACACTCCTACACTCACACACTCACTTGTACACACCTATACATACATATATATATATATATATCCACTCACTTATATACCTAAATATATATATACATATTCATACCTATACAACTATATATAAATATATACACATATATATATATATACATATATACATATATATATATTAATACATATATACATATATACATACATATATATATATATATATATATACATATATATATGTACATATACATATACATATATTACTATATATGTATATATATACAACTACATATATACCTATATAGTTATAACCCTATCTATATATATATATTTACATACACATCACCTACCCATGTCCATACGCCCGTGCACTAGCCACCCCACCGTGCATCATATTGCGGGAATATCTACACCAGTTGCCGATATTCCCCGATACCCGCGCAAGCAAGCGCCTTCGCACACACTTTCACACATCTGTCCCATACTCTACACGGCACTTCATCTTGTTGGTTGCATCTTACTAGACGTGGACCAACTTGACACTGTGCTACACTCCATTTCCACTTCCACCTCCACCCCTATATAGAATATATACATATCTATATATATATAGACTGTATTTATTATATTAAGCTAAGTATTCCTTTCTCTACAAGCAACCTACCTTGTTTTCATTTCTCTTTTGTTTCCTGCTATTAAAAAGATAAAAAAAAAGAGTAAAAGAGAAAAGATAATTCTTGTCTTGTAGGTACTCGGCCTTGCGAATAGCAGGACCAGTTTTTGGAAACCCTAAGTTGGCTAAAAGCCAAGAACCATTTGGCTCAACACCAAGAACTTGATTTTGAGGGTGTACCTCAAGGACAATATTATCAACAAAAAAAATCTTAAATAGGAATACCAAAAAGAAAACATAATAACTCAAGGAAGAGATACATTTTAGGAAAGGCGTAGAAACTCCTTGACCTTTAATTCCTACCTCCCTAAGATCGACCCTAGGCCTAAAAGTGACCAAGATAAAATTAAGTAGGCCAGGTTAAAAATTTTGTGAAAGATGGTTAGACTCGATTTAGGTTAACCCACTATACTAACTTCAATGATAATTTCACCATATTAACATAACCTATTCGAGTTCCACCACACTTTTTCTGGCACCGTTGCCAGGGAGGTGCGCATTGAGGTAAGTTTCTACTCCATTCCCTTGATTTTCTTTTCTCACACCCTTCTCTTCACGGGTGTTTTGTTTGCTAGTGTGCAGGTAAACCAGTTGCAAGGAGGAGGCAAGCAGAGGAAGTCGGAGACATGGGCAGATCCAAGGTGGGAGCGAGAGCGTGAAGTCACCGACACCGCACTGGAGCTGCGCCCACGTTGCTGAAATGGTAGTTCTCTCTCTCTTAGCAACTTAGGTTAACTTGTCACCTAAATAAATAAAAAAAATGTAAAAACACTTCTTGGGAATTTCTTGGGGCAAGTGGATTAAAAATCACTTGATTGATTGTTTGCTATCACCCCCACCGCCCCTGGATTTCCCGTCAAACTTTGCATAGCGAAGATCCAAGAATCTTGATTCTTGAATCATTCGTCGTGTGAAGTATTTTTTGAGGCAAGATTAAATAGATTCATTGCCATCCCTCCTTGCCTCATTTATCCACAATTCGGGATCACATTTTTTGGTGGGGAGACTTGGAATTGAGTTGATTCCAACCCCACCACAACCTTTCACCTGCCTAAGATTTGATCCTGAATATTTAAACCTTAAAATCTTAAATTTTCTTTACATTATCTTATGGTTGAGCCTTGTGTGTGGAACATCATTTAGGTGATTGGGAGCACTTGAATTGAAGTGCTTTGGCTCCCTTTCACATTAACCTAAACTTGACTCGTGCATCCACACATAGAAATTTCCACCTAGAGAAGTCCATTGCATTTTTATCATGCATTAACCAACTCACATTGAAGAAGGGTTTGTTGGGCATAGAGGAACTTGTGTTTTCTCAAAACCCAGAGATTGGTTGAATTGGTAACTCAGCGAAACCTTAAAATCCACACTACTTAAGGTTGAAATTCTAAAAACCATTCACCAACTAAAACTTCAATTCGGGGAGATTTCCCCGTTGCATGCTTGGTTTACACACTTTCTAAAATCAACGCACTTGGCCATTACCCGTATACAATGTCCTTCGCATTCCTGAAGCACTTGATCCTAATCCTCTAAATAAAACTGGTAGCAACTTGACCCTTATTAAGGATTGGAAGTCTAACTACCTACATGTAGCGCCTACGTGCTGGTGCGGGTTCCTGCATGCTATTGGGTGTCTAAGACTGGGGCAAACAGCCTTTCAATCTGGCCCGGTGGTTCCGCGGTACTCTCATTTGGTTCCGTAGGTTGTGATAGTAGGTAACTTAGATCTTTAAGTCTAAGGGCACATTGTATAGGTTAGGACTTTGATTTCCTTGATTTGTCATCAAGTGTACCTTTGCGGCGTCATTTCTCTCATCCCTGTTTCCCCTCTTATCTCTCCAATTCATCCTGCGGTAGTGCATGTTTCGGAGGAGGTCACAAAACTCTGAATTGTTTGAACTGTCTGATAATTCTAGAAGGATAGAAACGGATTCGTCATCCTCCTCCACAAACATGGTTGCATGCCCACCCCAAAATCTCGAGGGAGGAAACCGTCCCCCTCAAATCCCACCAGGTGGTGGAGCTGTAGACCCCATAACCTGCCTCCAAACCCAGATGGAAATGTATAACGAGCAGATTGAAGCCATTAGGGAAACCTTGGAGGAAATGCAGAACCCTCCCGAATGGGAGGAGCCTAGGTCTCTTAGCTCTTATCAAAATCCCACTGCTACAAAGACCATAGGACAAATTTGGGTCCCCATGGGCGGGGACGATTTTGAACTGAAACCCAATGTAACTGGCCTAATTAACTTTCACTTCCATGGTCTTGCATGTGAAGATCCTTTTCTCTATTTAGAAGACCTAACCCGATTGGTTGAAATGGTTAAACCAAGCAACATCGGGTTATCAACTGTCCTCATGAAAATGTTCCTATTTTCGTTGCAGGATAAAGCGTCACAATGGTTACGCACCCTTGGGAGAACCATCCATTCTTGGGAAGAGATGCGAACAGCATTTCTCAAGAAATTCTTCCCAATCGGATGAACCAATGCGCTTCGCCGTGCTATAACTTCCTTCACGCAACAAAACGACGAGCAGTTTCATGATGCTTGGGAAAGGTATAATGACCTCCTCCAGAAGTGTTCGCACCACGGTCTGCCTAAGTGGCATATAGCCCAGATTTTCTATTATGGGCTAAATGAGACTTTGAAGTAGACTGCAGATGCTTCCTGCAGGGGGAATTTCATGAATAAAGACGAGAATGGAGCATTCAAATTATTTGAAAACATGAGCGAAAATTCAATGAACAATGCCTCCATTGTCACCTTTAATCATACCAGCCTGCCCCGTAATGTTCACGAAGTTGTCACGGGATCCTCCCATTCATCCACTGATCTTAGCCTTATCGCACAAAAACTGGATGAAGTCTCCATCATGCACAAGAAGTTGGATGAGCTTCTGGCCAATCCTGCCCATTCTATGGCAAACACCTCCACCTCACCACTTCGTCACAATCCTAATCTTTCCAATGCCAGGCTTATTCCCAAAAACCCCGTAAGACCATCCTTACCAAGCATCGTGTCGAGCAATTCGGTAAGTAATGTGATCTGGCTTCTGCAAGCCAGTATTTCAACATGGAGGACCAAGCCTCCGTGTGCTCGGATGCATGCATACATGCGGACTCGTCTTCTGGCTTAGAAGATGCTTGCGCCCTGGAGAACAACCCGTTCTCTGCCACTTATAACCCAGGGTGGCAAAATCATCCTAACTTCACATGGTCCAGTAACCAGCAGCACCAAAACCCCGCGGGTGGGCCAATACGACCGTCCGCACCCGTCATCCTAAGGGCCCAGTCTAATCCTGTGGGAAATCCGCCATCGGGTCCTTACATACCGCAAACAGAACACGCATCAAGTCCTCTTGATAAACTGATGCGAATGGTGACAGAAATGTCTAAGCACCATGAAGAGAACATGACCTCTCTTCAGCACCAATTGGCGTAGCAGAATGATGAGATCAGTCAACTATGCATGGCGACTTGATCTTAGGGGAACCTTCCAGCCCAACCTGTTCCCAACCCGCAAAATTTTGTACCTCGTGGTCCTCAACTACAGGTACAACCTTCTCAGGGGCAGGTTCATCAGATTCTGCAGGCTCCAAGCATTCCACCGAGATTTCAGGCTAATCCCGCAGCAACTGTACCCCACCCTTATGTCCCTATTGCGAACCCTCCTTCGCCTTATGATCCCACTGGACCCGCGATGTCCAATGCGATTACTACGAGGAGCAGTAAGCAAACCGTCAATCTTCCTCGACCTGATCCTGACCCATCTTTTTCATTGCCCTCTAATTGGGGATGCGCACCACATTCTCGTGAGGACGATGTACCCAAATTAGTGCCAGAATTAGTCCCATTCCCTGAGCCTCTACTGAGGGAGCCAAAAGGCAAGAAAAAGGATACGCAGGCCTTTGATAACCTACGTACTTTATTCAGGGATGTTGAAATCAAGGTACCCCTGTTAGAGGCTATCGACCACATACCTACTGTCGCCCGATTTTTCAAAGACTACACTATACCCAGGCAACAGTCAAAGAAAAAAAAGAATCCGGTGGTTCTCTCGCCTCATGCGAGTTGTGCTATACTATCAAATCTACCACCGAAGTAGAAAGATCCGGGCACACGGCTTATTTCTTGTAGCATCCAAGGCTGCAATTTTAACCGTGCTTTGCTTGATCTAGGATCTTCCATCAATCTTATACCAACCATCATGCTTGAGAAATTTGCCTTAGGAAATCTGAAACCCACCCTTGCCACATTAAAGTTGGCAGATCGTTCTGTCAAAATATCGAAGGGTGTGGTGGAAGACGTGGTGGTTAGGGTCAACATTCTCTGTTTTCCTATTGACTTTCTTGTTTTAGATATGGAAGTTCCTAGATCACTTTCTAATTGTCCGATCATCCTTGGTCGACATTTCTTGGCCACAACCCGCGCCCATATCGACTGCGAGTCAGGCTGCATTGAAATTGCCGTTGGCTCTGAGAAACTCAAGCTAAACATCTTCAAGGTAGCCAAGAACTTTGATTGCGATTGCATCAAGGATGACACATCTGACGAGGACATGGCCATCAGCATGTGTATCAGACTAATAGGGACCTATTTTGACTGCTGTGGATTGCCTTTGAACACAGACCATTGCCTGACCGACACATATTGTGACGTTCCCCCATCCCTCCCTTTACCCGTACCTTCTCCTGACCAGACTTCTGACGAGGTTTTCTCCGCTTCCCATACCTCATGGTCTAAGTCATATTCGGGTTACTCACTGCCGATCCACACTATTGAAGATCGGATTGCCCTTTCTTTCCTGCCATATCAGGTGGAATTGCAAATCCACATTGGGACCTTGAGCCCACATACTACTCACTGGGGCTATCCCTTTTTGGATCCATCAATCTAAGATGCCCCTCTTCTTGACTAATCTGAGGGCCAACTTCTTCCTCCTGCCTTGTTTTCTTCTGATTCACTTGGGACACTCTCATCCCAAGAAATGCCAGATCTTTCACCATCCTCTCCCAAGCTGAAAGTGCTGCCTGATATGCTTAAATATGTTTTCTTAGGACCAAATGAAATGCTCCTTGTAATCAATAGTTCAAAATTAACCAGCGAGCAAGAGTGCAAACTAACAAAGGTCCTTATGGAACACAAGGCATCCATTGGATGGTCCTTATCGGACTTAACTGGAATTAGTCCCTCCTACTGCACTCACAGTATATATATGGAGGAGGAGGCTCGACCTTCCCGTGAGATGTAGCGACGTCTCAACCCTAACATATGGGAGGTCGTTAAAAAGGAAATTATTAAGTGGCTGGATGCCGGTATAATCTACCCGATCAGCGATAGCCCCTGGGTGAGTCCGATTCACGTCGTGCCCAAAAAGGTGGGACTCACCATCCGTGTCAATGACAGGGGTGAATCCATCCCTACACGCACTCCTACATCTTGGAGAGTGTGTGTAGACTATAGGAAACTGAATGTTGCAACTAAGAAAGATTACTTTCCACTACCTTTTATTGACCAAATTCTGGAGCGGTTAGTAGGAAATAAAATTTTCTGTTTCCTGGATGGATTCTCTGGATATAACCAGGTGGCAATTGACCCCCGGGACCAAGAGAAAATCACCTTTACCTGCCCCTTCGACACCTTTGCATTTAAAAGGATGCCTTTCGGGCTTTGTAACGTGCCAGCAACTTTCCAGAGATGTATGATGGTGATATTCCATGACATGGTGGGTGACTTTCTTGAGGTCTTCATGGATGACTTTTCGGTCTTTGGACCCTCTTTTGATGACTATCTTGCCAACCCGACCCGCATTCTTCGGAGATGTATTGATGTAAACCTTGATCTTTCCTGGGAAAAAAGTCATTTTATGGTACACGAGGGAATTGTTCTCGGGCATATCATCTCCGATAGGGGTATTGAGGTTGACAGAGCCAAGCTTGATGTAATTGCTGATTTACCTGTACCTAGCTCTGTCAGACAAATCCGCTCCTTCTTGGGACACGTCGATTTCTATAGGAGATTCATCAAAGACTTCTCCAAGATTTCCAGACTTTTAACTCATCTCCTATCGACCGAGGTACCCTTTAATATGGGCCTCGACTGCATACGAGCATTCACGCAGCTGCGTGATGTTGTCACCAAGGTTGCTGTTCTCCAGCCACCTGACTGGTCCCTCTACTTTGAACTCATGTGTGACACTTCCAACCTTGCAGTCAAAGCCATCCTGGGACAAAGACGCGATAGACACCCCTTCGTGGTATACTACGCCTGTAAGAAATTGGATGAGGCACAGCGTAATTATACTACCATTGAGAAAGAACTACTAGTGGTCGTCTTTGGGCTAGAGAAATTCCGCTCTTGCCTTCTGGGCTCGCATGTTATTGTATTCACTGACCACGTGGCCATTCGCCATCTCATGCACAAGAAGGATGCTAAGCCTAGACTCATTCGTTGGATCCTTCTGCTCCAAGAATTTGACATTGAGATCCGCGATAAGGTCGGAGCCCAGAATGTTGTTGCTGTTCATCTCTCAAGACTGGACCCTGACCACATTGGACTTACCCTGCCGATCAATGAGGTTTTTCCCGATGAGCACCTATTGGCAATTAATGTGGCAAGTGGACCTTGATATGCCGACATTGCCAATTACCTTGCTTCTGGTTCCCTTCCACATGGCTGGCCTAAAAACCAGCATGAGCATCTCATTGCAGAAGCAAAGTATTATTTCTCGGATAATCCACTACTTTTTCGAATAGGTGCTGACCAGATCATCCGTCGCTGTATTCCTGACAACGAATTCCCCAGTGTGCTATCCTTCTGCCATGATCAGGCCTGCGGAGGCCATTTCTCGGGGAGGAAAACTACAGCCAAGGTGTTGCAGTGCGGTTTCTTTTGGCCCTCCCTTCACCAGGATGCACACAATTATGCCAAACATTGTACTAGGTGCCAGTCGTTAGGGTCAATGTCATGTCGTGACATGATGCCCTTGCAACCCATCCTAGCTGCTAAAATCTTCGACGTTTGGGGAATCGATTTCATGGGTCCCTTTCCTTCCTCCAACGGCTTCGAGTACATCCTCGTTGATGTTGATTATGTTTTGAAATGGATCGAGGCTATTCTCATGCGCCATGCTGACCATGTCATATCCACTTGATTTGTCAAAGACCACATTTTTGCACGCTTTGGGATCCCTCGAGCCATTATCTCGGATGGAGGAAGTCATTTTACCCATGCTTCTTTTCGAGAACTTATGAGGAAATATGGAGTCCACCATCGCATCGCATCTCCGTATCATCCTCAGATGAACGGCCAGGCTGAGGTGTCGAACCGGCAAATCAAGTAAATCCTCCAGAAAACAATTCAACCTGACCGTAAGGATTGGTCCGACAAGCTGATTGATGCACTTTGGGCATATCGGACCACCTTCAAGGCTCCCCTAGGTATGTCTCCTTATAGAATCGTTTATGGGAAGCCTTGTCATTTGCCCGTGGAGCTGGAGCACCGCGCTTATTGGGTGGTTCGCCAATGTAACCTCGACCCAAACCAGTGTGGTCGAGAAAGGAAACTCCAACTCTAAGAGCTGGAAGAGCTCCATCGTGAAGCCTATGATTCTGCCTTAACTTTCAAGTAACGCACTAAGGCTTTTCACGACAGCCGAATTCGGCAGAAGGAATTTGAGCCATCTCAGCAAGTTTGGATTTACAATGCCCGGCTCAAATTCTTTCCAGGGAAATTGAAGTCCAAATGGACTGGTCCCTTCTTGGTCTCGAGACCATTTCCCAATGGGGCCGTTGAAATTGAAGATCCCAAATCTGGGCATAAATTTACTGTCAATGGGCAGCGTTTAAAACCTTATCTTACTCATGAACCTGCCACCATTGGAGAAACTGTTGCCCTACTAGAGGGTAACTAATTTCGTGCCTCATTTTGAGTCTAGTAGGGGACGTTAAATTTAGCGCTCGTTGGGAGGCACCCCAGCAACAGTCCTCCACTGTCACGTACACTTCACTTCGCACCTTTTCACTTCACCACCCACCATCCACCCACCCTACCACCCAGCTATATGCCTTGCACCTCAGCTCTCGTTCCCCGATCTTTGGACCTTCCTCTTACCCTGCATGCATATGAGGACATAGCATCGTTTAGCATGGGGGGGGTGGATAGGCATCCATAGGATTTGGGTATTATATGGTATCATGCAGCTTCCATTATATATATCCATCTATAAATATGTACATAACAAAAAAAAAAGGGTGTTTAGTAATGATCTGAAGGCTGAAACAAAAATACAATAAGTGTTTATGGATATTCAACCACTATTTTGAAGACTCTCCAGGCCACATAAGCTTGATTCACTCAGGCTTGGCTTAAGTCACTTGAGCATTGACAAGATAGATCAGAATCTCTCTTAACTAAGGATGGATTCTTGTACATGAGTCAGCAGTACAGGATTTGTTGGTTTGCTTTTACTTAAGAGCCTAAGTAATCTTGGTTCACACTACACATATCAAGAAAGATCAAGTGAACATAAGATCCAACCCTAGTGTTCATTAGGGAAGGTGGAGTCCTTACCTGTGCGCGCAGGTAGACTTTTTATCCCAAGCTTTAGTCATGTGTCTAGGAAACTCTTTCCACCAAAAAGGAACTCTCCCACCAAAAAAGTGTGCTCCTCCAAATAAAGAGATATATTGACACTTGTTTCAAAAAAAAAAAAAAACTATGCAAATAAGTTAGTATATCTCTCAAATGTCTGTAAATTCTTCTCCCTAAAAAGTTTTTCATGGCAAGTTACAAATACCATGTTTCTACCAAATATTCTTTGAGCCACAAAAGCAAAAATAATGAGTGTTGAGTTTTCTATCATCTTTTTAAGGGTCAATCCGAAGACATGAGCTGAAACTGGGACCAACCTGCACTTAAAAATTCGTGAAACCATGGGCTTGAGCCTTAATGTTCATCTGGTCAGTCTTGATCCTTCACTATACACAAACCATAATCTCTTGAGCTCTCGAGTACGGCAAAAAAAACCTTCTGAGTCCTGGAAATCATACTTAAGGTTTAAATATCAAGAGTCCAGGTTAGTTGAGAGATGGTCTATGTCACATAAGACTTAAAGTACTAGAAGTCTTCTATGCAATTGGTTCTCACAATATCCAACAAATAAACACACCCATGTCGCTTCAATCTTTAGCTTAAGATCATCTCTAAATACAAAACAAAAAAATGTTTTGCTAGGGACTAGCAAAAGGTAGGCATGGAGGTATGATTGCACATCAAAAATACATCAATAAATATGCCATCTTGTGTTATTTCCTAGCACTACCATTGCATCTTATGTAGCAATAGTGGCATTTGTACATAGACACATGCATGCATTTTTTTTAAAAAAGGGGAGAGTGAATAATTGGAAATCTAATTAACATCTTCATCAAGTGTTGCATTACAATTTCACCATTTTCATTTTTTTATTTTTTACTTTGAATTCTCTCTCTCGCACGGCTCAGGGCATGGGGCACGCGCCTCTTCACGCCACTCCTTTGACGGCAGCATGGCAAGAAGGTGCGCTGCCAGCATCATGGGTTGGCGTTCCTCTTCCTCTTTATAACCCTTGGCCCTCTCCCTCGTGTTGGAAGACCCTCAGACACCATACTTCCACCCTCCCCTACGCACCACACACACCACTCCCTGCCGGCCACTCACTTCCCCTCTCCCTCTCCATACACAGCACCTCTTCTCACCAGTTCAGAAGAGGAACGCTGACTGCAAGAGAAGCTCACAATGTTTAAGGACCCTACTGTGAGCTCCACCACTGCCTAGCTCCATCGTGAGCAGGTTGGCATGGTAGGTTCTTGTTTTATTTCTCTTTTTAATTTTCATATTTGGCTTTTTGTTCTCTGTTTGGTTTTCGTTTGCAGGTTACCCTCCGTCGGCATTAGAGCAGCAGAGCTTCAAGCTCTGAAGCTCGCGCACAGCTATAGTGCGCACTCCACCACCTCTGCACGCCTTCGTGCACCTCAGGCTCTCATTCCGAGTGCTCTACGCACGCCAGCTAGTTGCCCTCGCCCCTCTCTACGCACCCTGTCGCAAACCCCTGCGGGCGGCCTAGCCGATTTCCTCGGGAATCAGCTGGTCACCTTTTTGCCCTCGCACTGTAGCCGCGACCTCACACTGCTACAGTGTGGTGACCTGTTTGTTTCTCACTTATCCGGTCACCGCACCTTCTCTCTTCTCCTCGCGACCACCTCTAGGCAGTCACATGAGTGCGTTCCTACGCTCTGCGTTGCACGCCTGCACTCCTGAGATATCAGATGGCGGATGCAGCCCCCGAACGACTTAACTTCTTCCGCTCTCTCACACTCCTCCAACGTACACACCCACACACATACACACACACACACTCGTACACACACACACTCGTACACTCACACACTTACTTGTACACACCTGCACATACATATATATCTATATCCACTCACTTATATACCTAAATATATATATATATATGCATATTCATACCTATACTACTATATATAAATACACACACACACACACACATATATATATACATATATATATATTTATACATATATACATATATGCATACATATATACATATATATCTATATATATATACATATATATACATATACATATACATATATTACTATATATATATAGATCTATATAGTTATAAATATATATATATTTATAAATATATATATACACGTATATATATCTATATATATATATATACAACTACATATATACCTATATAGTTATAATCCTATCTATATATATACATTTATATATATATATATATTTACATACACATCACCTACCCATATCCATATGCCCATGCATTAGCCACCCCACCGCGCATCATATCGCGGGAATATCTGCACCAGTTGCTGATATTCCTAGATACCCGCATAAAGCAAGCGCCTCCACACACACTCCCACACATCCGTCCCACACTCTACGTGACACTTCGCTTTGTTGGTTGCATCTTACTAGATGCGGACCAACTTGACACTGTGCTACACTCCATTTCCACTTCCACCTCCACCCCTATATATAATATATACATATCTATATATATATAGACTGTATTTATTATATTAAGCTAAGTATTCCTTTCACTATAGGCAACCTACCTTGTTTTCATTTCTCTTTTGTTTCCTGCTATTAAAAAGATAAGAAAAAAGAGAGAGAAAAGATAATTCTTGTCTTGCAGGTACTCGGCCTTGCGAATAGCTGGACCAGTTTTTGGAAACCCTAAGTTGGCTAAAAGCCAAGAACCATTTGGCTCAATGGCAAGAACTTGATTTTGAGGGTGTACCTCAAGGACAATATTATCAACAAAAAAGATCTTAAATAGGAAAACCAAAAAAAAACATAATAATACAAGGAAGAGATACGTTTCAGGAAAGGCGTAGAAACTCCTTGACCTTTAATTTCCACCTCCCTGAGATCAACCTTGGGCCTAAAAGTGACCAAGATAAAATTAAGTAGGCTAGGTTAAAAATTTTGTGAAAGATGGTTAGACTTGATTGAGGTTAACCCACTATACTAACTTCAATGATAATTTCACTATATTAACACAACCTATTCGAGTTCCACCAGTAGGTTGATAAGTCGCATACTTATCATTCCAATTTATTTACCAAATTAAAATGAATTTTAGTTTGTGAGGACTCGAGACTAAGTCCACATTCGAGTGGACACCCAAGCTAATTAAGCCTGAAGACCTGAAGAGTCTAAGTATTCGGGTTTCAAAGTATCAATTCCTAAAGTTTGCAACTCCTAATGCCTAAGTTCTCGTCTCCTAATTCTCTTTTTTTTTTTGGAATAAAATAACAAGAAATTATTGTTGCAACTGACAAAAAGATTATAAGATATATCCACCCCCCAATGCTTAGCTATTGCAATGTCCTCATTGTTAAAAATGCAGCCATGTAGGGAGTAGAAGTGGAAGAATGACACTTGGTTTCCGTGGGATTCTAGTCAGCTTGGAATAGTCTTTACACATGCTGAGTTTAGTGCCTTCAGCTAGGTGATGATCGGCCCGTGGTGGTTAAAGCAAGGTAAGAGCAACCTTGTCAGAGATGGGTTCAGGGAGCATATGGTCAACAAAGGGTTTGAGACGCTATCCGTTGACCTTAAAGATATTACCCGTCTTTGGGTCAGAGATTTTGACGGCCCCGTTAGGGAAAATCAACTCAATAACGAATGGGCCGTGATGAGTCCATTTTAATGGACTATTATTACGCCTAAGTTAACTTTAATCTTACCTTTTAGGTTTGTTAATAACTAAATTAAGTTATAGAATGTTTGCATGCATCATTTTTTAAGTATATCTATTTTATAGCATTCTATGACTTAATATGTAATGATTTTATATTTTTATGTTGCATGAATAATAATGGGAAAAGAATAAGGAGGAGAGGATAAATTCCCCTCTCAAACAACCAGCTCCCCATCCTCCGGCCACCCTCAACAAATGCAAACCGCCACTGACTAAAATTAGGAGGGGATTTCAAAAATCCCTGGAAGGGAGGAAGAGAGGAGTTAAGAGGAGGCGGAGCACAGGAGAAGAGATCCATCATCCAGGAACCGTGCAACCACCGTGTGCACTGTGCACCAAGTCTTCCACCGCTCCCTCCAGCCGAGCCTGCAGATGCCCACACCCACGCAGGCAACCCTCTGCCTGCCCTTACACGCCTGTAGGCACCCACTCCAGCACCACCAAGCGCCCATAGGCACCGCACCATCTACCGCAGCACGCACCTCCGCGCACCCATCTCCAGCGCCTCCCTGCAGCACCTCACCACGAGCTCATGCACGCAGGCACTGCGCCTTCTCCCTGCAGCGCTGCCCTGTAGCGCCTCCACCTTGCATGCCCCTACTGCGCCCATGCCTCCAACGCCCCACACAGGCACCCCTCCCTCTGTAGGCATGCCTTCAACCCCGCCAGCACCTTCTCCACCGCAGGAGAAATCGCACCCGTGCCTCCAGTGCCCGCCTCCAGCCAGCGCCGCTCCCGCGCCTGGAGCTCCCCTCTTCAGATCGCCCCTGCCACCAGCACTCCCCGCAAGCACCGCTCCCACGCCTTCAGCGCTGCGCGTAGAACCACCGCTTGCCACCTTCCTCTCCTTCTTGCAGCCACCACAGGCTGCCATCAGCTGCACTGTCACCACAGTCGGGTGCAGCTCGAGCTGGGTGATCTACAGCGGCAGCCTCGACGCCTGTGTCTCCTCCTCCTATGCACATAAGCCACTGCAACAAATCCTCTATTTTCAACTTAATTAAAAATTACATTTACTGTCATTGCCACCAAAAATCAATTTTAATTTATTATTATTTTATTGTGGTGAAATTGTGACTACACACACACTTTTTGGTAATTGCACGTTATTGATATTCATATGTTTTAACATTAGTTTGTGGATAACAGGTGCATAAATTTTCTCTAATATATGTCAATTGACAATTA
Source organism: Thalassia testudinum (assembly GCA_037157565.1). NCBI lineage: Eukaryota > Viridiplantae > Streptophyta > Magnoliopsida > Alismatales > Hydrocharitaceae > Thalassia > Thalassia testudinum. The sequence goes on from JAZHRO010000036.1 coordinate 146,165,043, forward strand.
CATAAAATCATCACATATTTATTGAATATTTCAGTGAGAAAAAATTGCACATATACCCTTATATTTTTGAGTTATTGTGCATCTACTTTCCATCACATTTCATGTAGGATTTGATTAGGGATTTCACACTTGATCGAAAGAATATGAAATAATCGAGAGTTTATTGCACCATTGCCTCCCTGTGGACAAGACCTGCTCTTCTGTGAGTGGTTATTTTTATTGTTGATTAGTCACTTAAATACTACAACAACGTGTAATTTCATTTGCGAAACTTAATCGAAAGTGGAAAATCGACCAATCAAATTGGCACCATTATTGAGGAGGCAACAGACGCAATAGATTCACTTCATTATTTTTTTTTTACTGTGCGAGGAATCTGACGACGCGATGAGGCGCAACAGAGTGACGATAGCAACCACGAGCTAAGCCACACGAGGAAAAGACGTAGGCGACCAACATCCTGCTTTCACAAAGGATTCTCCGTCGTCACAAAATTTATTTTTGTCTTGTCGCCCTTGTAGTAATTGGGGCTGAATTTTTTGGGGTTTGTCCCCACATTCTTTAGCTACTAAGGCTTACATTATTTTTTATGCATGCGTGATTCTATTTTCTGCTTGCCTGCCTTTAAAACCAACAAAGAAAATATCGAGCTGCCTATTTAGAAGTTGTATGCCCTTAAGTGCACGCATTTAGGGGTGATTAAGCAGCACATTAGATCTTATTATTGCATTGCAAGCATATTAGCACGAAGATTGCTGGAGACAGGTACACCTTTCTAACTTTTGCATCCAGCTTCTGTTCATGCATTTGCATTCAAATTAAAATTGAAGACCACCAAGTTGTTTGAATTTACTAATTCAGTGGTCACATAACTAAAAGTGGGACTGATAATCAGATTCAACCCTAAAAGCAATTCACATTTGATTTGATTCTAAGGGACTTGTCTGCGATTTCAAAAGAAATTACAAAGATTTGCAGTGTGTTGCACACTTCTGACACTGAGCATGCACATTAAGCACCGCACTAAGGCTCGATCCCTTAAGGCTATAGGCACCGATCTCTTTATCGGTGCAGACGCTCCTATTGTGCTTTGTGGTGGTGGTGATACTATCTTTTGACCAAGTGTTTTGATACTCCACGGAGGGGGACACCCCTAAAAGGAACAAAAGGGTAGTTAAGGGGCACCGCATATGCATCGCCTCAAAGGAAGGGTTCGCCCTACTTGCATCCCTTGTTCGTCCTTGGAGTAACTTCTCACTTGATCACCTGGGAGTATCATCCAAGCAAAGTATAGGTCATAGGGCACTCGAAGGTTGAATTAAGGCACGTAATTGCAGTGAAAAGCTTGTTTGGCCATTTATATTAACTAATTCTACCTCCGCAACAAAGAAGGTTAAGATTTCAAGTCCACACCCCTCTTATACCACTTACGTGGGAACGGAGGGATAAGTCTTGATCTTTTGACTTATCTTTAGTGTGGAGGCTTCACTTACTCAATAAGAACCTGAAGTGTGTTTCGTATGCTTGGTAGACGCTCTCTTGAGGGTAGTCTAGTATTTGATCCTGAACCTGAGAGAATTCTTAGGAGAGCTCACCTAGGAGAGGAAAAAGAAGGAATGGATGAGCAAGGTGCAAATCAACAAAGGACCCTAAGGGACTATTTTATTCCAACTAACCAACCTACATAAGCACTAAGATGACCGACAGGGGATAATCCATATGAGATCAAGAGCAGTACCATATCTTTATTGCCCTCTTTTTATGGTACTACTAGGGAGGACCCCTACCGGCATTTGGAGGAATTAACCGAGGTCTGCTCCACGGTGAAGCTCCAGGGCTTTACTGATGAAGCCCTGATGAGGACTCTATTTCCTTTCTCCCTAAAGGATAAGGCCAAGCACTAGTATCATACCTCGATGCAAGGGAAAATGATTGGGCCACCCTTAAGGGAGAATTTTTGAAAAAGTATTTTCCTATGAGTAAAACCAACCATTACCGAAGAGAGATTATGGGTTTTACTCAACAGGAAGGGGAGCAATTTCATGAGACTTGGGAGCGCTTTAATGACCTTCTTAGGTTATGCCCCCACCATCAAGTGCCAAGATGGCAGTTGGTCGAAAGGTTCTATAACAGATTATCTGAAAGGCATAGGCAAACCATCGATGCAGCCTATGCAGGAACTTTCATGACCAGAACTGAGGATGAAGCTTGGGCATTATTTGAAACATTAAGCGACAACTCCATACATCTGTCCTCTACCTATCAAGAAAGAAAACCATCAATCTTGAAGAGGAAGATAGAGAACCATGAAGCCGGGGCTTCTCAGGATTTGGCTTATTAGATTCAACTATTGAATAAAAACTTTAATAGGCTTTTAGCAAACCCCGACATGAACCCGCAAGCAGCCTCTATTTTTCAGGCTTCAAGAGAATGCTCCATTTTCCAAAGCACAATGCACGCCATTGCGGAGTGCCATTAGGAAAATCAATTCCCTGAATTGATTCAAGCCGGCTTGAACTCGGCCCAAGGTTTCCGCCCCCCTCGCAATAACCCTTACTCCAACACTTATAATCCAGGGTGGCGGAACCATCCAAACTTCTCTTGGAAGCAAGGTGATGCTTCTAACTTAGGGAATACAAGACTTTTACCTCGCTAGCCCATATACCAACCTTCTTATGAAAACCCTCCTTCGAATAAGCCCTCTGAGATGGATGAACTGAAGGCCACGATGAAAGCAATGCAAGAGCATCAGAATATGGTTATCAAATCTCAGAATAAGATGATTACTGATATGCAATCCCAAATTGGTCATCTTACTGAGGCAGTTAGGCAACGTGATCCGAGGAAGCTGCCGAGCTCCTCTGAGGAGAACCCTAAGGGCAAGAGGGTTGTATTCAGGGAGCACGCCAAAGTAGTGACCATGTTGAGGAGTGGAAAAAAGATTGACAAGCCTGATAACACTCCTACGGTTACATCTCAGAATTCCCCTTCCACACCTGACTCGACTTCCATCTCCACCGAGGAAGAGCCACACTGCTCTCCCTCACACAAAATCACCCACAATGAGGATGTCATCCTTCCACCACCCCTTTCCTGCCATGATGACCCCTCTACCCAGAAGCCGAGGGTGCCCTATCCAGAGTGCTTATCTGCTCCTGGGGAATCTTCTGTTGGCTCGTCTGTAGCCAAGGATAGGACGACAGAGATTATGGATACTTTTAGGCAAGTCCAGATCAACTTGCCTCTGTTGGAAGCGATTAAACAGATTCTGTCCTATGCCAAGTTTCTGAAGGACCTGTGCACCCAGAAGCATTGATCTAGGAAACAGGTCCAAACCAAGGTCATCTTGCCTAACCATGTTAGCTCAGTTTTCCAGCATGGAACACCCCCCAAAATAAAAGACCCAGGGGCCCCGTATATTTCAGTGGTTATAGGTAACCAACACATTGACGAGGCTCTGCTCGATCTGGGTGCAGGGGTGAACATTCTACCGAGCTCTGTCTACGACCTTTTGCGAGGAGGCAAGCTAAAGCCTAGTCTAGTAATCCTCCAAGTTGCAGACAGATCACTTAAGACACTGCAGGGATTGTTGGAAGATGTCCTTGTGAGAGTGGAGGATTTCTTCTTCCCTGTTGACTTTCTGGTACTTGATACTGACCCATCTAATAAGCCCACAAAGCCATCCATTATTCTAGGATGCCCCTTCTTGGCCACAGCCAATGCCTCTATAAATTGTAGATCTGGGGCACTTAAAATGGGCTTTGGGAACAAGAAGATCCGGTTGAATGTTTTTGATACTTATAAGCAACCTGGATTTGAAGATTGTTCTCAAATTGAGGTCGTTGATGAAATAATTGAAGAGACTACTCCAGTACTCTTATGTAGAGATCCCCTTCAGAAGGTCATATCTAAGGACCATCCCTCGATTATTAAAGAAACTTAAAGGGAAATGCCCGAACTAGAAGAGTTGCTGGGGATACACACTGAGTCTCTGTCCCCACCTTGGACTGTGAAGGTAGATCCGCTGCCTGAGGCAGGGACATCTCAACTAAAACCCTCAATCCAAAAGGCTCCTGAATTGGAGTTGAATCCCCTCCTGAGCGCATTGAAATATGCTTTCCTTGGCCCTAATAACACGCTTCCTGTTATTATCTCTTCTGCATTATCTGAATTGCAGAAGGGAGCTCTGCTTGAGTGTTTACAAAGGCACAAGGAAGCAATTGCCTGGACAATTGCTGATATTAAGGGTGTTGATCCCTCTCTTTGCATGCATCATATATACACGGACAAGTCCGTGAAGCCTTTCTGAGATATGCAGAGAAGGCTCAATCCAAATATGCGGGAGGTTGTTAAAAAGGAGATTCTGAAATGGCTGGATGCAGGGATTATCTATCCCATTTTAGATAGTAAATGGGTCAGTCCAATTCACGTTGTTCCCAAAAAGGCAGGAATCACTGTGGAAGAGAATGACCAAGGAGAACTGGTGACCACTAGACCCTCAACTGGTTGGAGGATTTGCATTGATTATCGCTGTTTAAACATGGCTACCCAGAAAGACCATTTCCCCTTACCGTTTATCGATTAAATTCTGGAACGATTGGCGGGGAACAAGTACTCTTATTTTCTTGACGGGTACTCTGGGTACAATCAGATAGCCATTTTTCCTAATGATCAGGAGCGTACCACCTTCACGAGTCTGTATGGCACTTTTGCGTTCTACCGAATGCCATTCGGGTTATGTAATGCTCCTGCCACTTTCCAACGTTGTATGATGGCTATCTTTTCTGATATGATCGACGAGTTCATTGAAATTTTCATGGATGACTTCTCCATTTATGACTCATCATTTGACCTATGCCTTTTGCACCTTGATAAAGTCTTAACTCATTGCGAAGAGGCAAAGCTGGTGCTTAGTTTGGAGAAAAGCCACTTTATGGTCCAGTAGGGCATTGTGTTAGGGCATATAGTTTCCGAGAGAGGATTAGAGGTGGACACTGCAAAAATCAATTCCATCTCTAAGCTTCCATTGCCTGCCAATGTTTGTCAGGTTAGATCTTTCCTTGGCCACGCTGGATTTTATAGGCGCTTCATTAGAGATTTCAGTAAAATCTCTAAGCCACTCTGTGACTTATTAGCGAATGATGTCTCCTTCTATTTTGATGATAAATGTGGCAAGGCTTTCCAAGTTTTGAAGAAAGCCCTCATTACCGCGCCGATTCTCCGATCACCAGATTGGACCCTCCCATTTGAGCTTATGTGAGATGCTTCTGACTTTGTAGTGGGAGCGGTCTTAGGTCAAAGGGTTGATGGCAAACCTCGTGTGCTGCATTATACCAGCAAGACCCTTACGGATCCTCAGCAAAACTACACGTCACTGAAAAGGAACTACTTGCTGTAGTATTTGCTTTGGAAAAGTTTCAGTCTTATCTTTTGGGATCCAAGGTTGTAGTGTTCACTGATCATTCTGCCCTAAAGCATCTTCTGGCTAAAAAGGACACCAAACCTCACCTAATTCATTGGATTCTGCTACTCCAAGAATTTGACCTGGAAATTAAAGACAAGAACGGAGTTGAGAATGTGGTAGTAGATCATTTGTCTAGGATCCCTATTGAGGCATCAAACCCTGCTGGCAGTATTCAAGAGACTTTTCCTGATGAGTCTCTGATGACCGTGGAAGCTAAAACTCATTGGTTCGCTGACATAGTGAACTATCTGGTCACGAGCATTACCCCCAGTACTTGAGACAAGCAGAAACGAGACAGGTTTCTCGCCAACGCTAAATTTTATCACTGGGAGGAACCCGAACTTTTTAGAATAGGCCCTGACTAGCATTTTCACCGTTGCATCCCTGACAAAGAACAAAGAAGTGTTCTGAGTTTCTACCATGACCTCCATTGTGGGGGACATTTTAGTGGGAAGAAGACTGCCTATAAGGTTCTTCAGTCTGGTTTTTGGTGGCCCACATTATTCTGAGATGCACATAAGTATGTGGGTGCATGTCTACGTTGCCAGTAGATGAGAACCATTGGAAAAAGGGATGAGATGCCCCAATAACCTATTCTCCCTGTTGAAATCTTTGATATTTGGGGCATTGACTTCATGGGTCCCTTTCCTGTGTCCTTCATATATGAATACATCCTTGTGGCTGTATACTATGTATCGAAATGGATAGAAGCCACACCCACGTGAACCAATGACCATTCCGTAGCCTTGGGCTTTGTTAAGGCTAATATCATTTCTCGGTATGGGTGCCCAAGGATGATCATAAGTGATGGAGGACCTCACTTTAAGAATGCACACTTCACAAGACTACTCCAAAATTTGGGAGTCAACCACATGATAGCCACACCTTATCATCCCCAAACGAGTGGACAAGTTGAAGTGTCTAATAGGGAGATTAAGCGAATTTTAGAAAAAATTGTCAGGCCTGATCGGAAGGATTGGTCTAAAAGACTAAATGATGCTCTTTGGGCCTACATAACTGTGTATAAGACTCCCTTGGGCATGTCTCCTTTCCGTCTTATCTAGGGAAAAGCGTGCCACCTTCCCATGGAAATCCAACATAAAGCTTATTGGGCTATTAAAAATGTTAACTTGAATCTGGATAAAGCGAGAAAGGCACATATGTTAGAATTAAGTGAGCATGAGGAGCTTCGTAATGAAGCTTATGAAACTTCTCAAGATTACAAGCAACGTGCAAAAGTCTTCCATGACAAGCACATCATTAGAAAGACTTTTGAGCCCAACCAGTGGGTCTAGCTTTTCAATTCTAGACTTAAATTATTTCCTGGAAAGCTCAAGTCCTGCTGGGATGGGCCATATGTTGTTATCTACACTTTCCCTCATGGAGCTGTAGAGATTCGGAACCCTATTTCAGGTGCGAGCTTTAAGGTAAATGCCCAGCGACTTAAACCGTATATTACTCTTTTAGATGGCCAAGTTTTGGATGCACTTCAGCTTGAGGAGCCTTAGCTCCTCCCACTCTCCTCCTCAGGTGATATTCTTCTATGTCTGCATTTTTCCAATGAGGACATTGTCAGTCTTAGGCATAGGGGGGTATAACCCGAGAATGTTTATAGCATTTATAAATATTTGCATACATATTTATATGTATTAAAAAAAAAATCTCTTTTCTTGAGCTGAATGGGTTAGTACCTAGCAGAATACCTTTGTCACTGGAGGTTTTTCTTCTTAAAATTATTTCTTAAGTTTAGAATCCAGTACATTTATTTCACGGGCACGTAGACTTGGTAATAGATCCTTGAAGAAAACCAATAAGCATTTGTGGTCTACTAAACCCTTGGACAGTTCATAGGGAGTCAGGCATACTATCTTCTAGTAGATCCACCTGATATTTATGAGAAGAAAGTATAGAGATTACTGGTGCAATAAGGCTAGTGCAAGGACTCTTAAGTTTTGGACAATTAGATGATGATACTTTAGAGTTAGGCATAGTTTTCACTCTCTGTTCCTGTGTGCGTACTTTGTGTGAATTCCTAAGAGTCACCAAATAAGGCAGATACACAGATTAAGTCTTAATAAAGCTATGACTATGGTGGATGGTTGCGACCGTCCTTCATAGAGTCCTCGACTGAAGGAGGGTAATAGTGTCAAAGGTCAGAAATATGCCTGTCCTATCCATTCCTTCCTGGTACTGAAAATAGGCACTTCCACCAAATAAGCCACATAATATCCTCTTGACCATCATCATCCCTAATAATGCCTCATAAATAAAAGTCTGTCGTATTATGTTGATTTATAAAACAAAAAAATGGAGAGAAAGAAAAAAAAAGAAGAAAAAGAAGAAACAGTTATATTAAAAAAAAAAAAAGGGTCCAAGTTTATAATGTAACACTGTTTCTAAGGCAACAAGAACATATATCACGTTCCACCAAATATGACCCATACCTACCTTCTAATATTTCTGATTGCCTGAATATTGGTTGGGAACTCTAAATTAGTTGTAGAGCTATTAGGACTTTAATTGAAGCATGGATGTCATGTGAGGCCACCAAACAGTGAGTACAATTACTAAATCTGGCGAGATTTGTGATCTCAAAAAGAAAGGAAAGAGTGAGCACCCAGGAACATCAAGAGAGCACAATTGTTTAGCCTCTCTCTGAGTTGACTTTTCTAATAGTCTAGAGATCTAGAGTCTGCAGTACTAGACTACATGTAGCACCAGATGAGTATGTGCCACCAAATACAAATCCATTCTACTCGATATCTCCTACCTAAGTCAAAAGCCGGGGTCAAATTACAGATTATCTTCTGCTTTATCCCCAAGGGAAGTAGTTGCCTATCCCAACAGAAATATTTACCAAGGGTGAAGCACGAACTCCCAATGCAAATTGGCTTTTTCACTTGGATCTGTTACTCAGGCTATTATCACATCACATTTGTCTGAATCTCTAAAGTTTTGAAATAAGAAAAGAAGAAATCTTCTGATTACTTCTATTATTTTTCATTTTTGCTAGGGACTAGCAAATCTTAGGCATGGGGGTATTGTCCATTTTAATGGACTATTATTACGCCTAAGTTAACTTTAATCTTACCTTTTAGGTTTGTTAATAACTAAATTAAGTTATAGAATGTTTGCATGCATCATTATTTAAGTACATCTATTTTACAGCATTCTATGACTTAATATGTAATGATTTCATATTTTTATGTTGCAGGAATAATAATGGGAAAAGAACAAGGAGCAGAGGGTAAATTCCCCTCTCAAACAACCAGCTCCCCATCCTCCGACCACCCTCAACAAATGCAAACCGCCACCGACTAAAATTAGGAGGGGATTTTGAAAATCCCTGGAAGGGCGGAAGAGAGGAGTTAAGAGGAGGCGGAGCACAGGAGAAGAGATCCATCATCCATGAACCGTGCAACCACCGTGTGCACTGTGCACCAAGTCTTCCACCGCTCCCTCCAGCCACGCCTACTGACGCCCACACCCACGCAGGCAACCCTCTGCCTGCCCTTGCACGCCTGCAGGAGCCTGCTCCAGCACCACCAGGCACCCGCAGGCACCGCACCTTCTCCACCGTAGCACGCACCTCCACGCATCCATCTCCAGCACCTCCCTGCAGCGTCGCCACCTTGCGCGCCCCTACCGCGCCTGCGCCTCTAGCGGCCCCCCGTAGGCACCCCCCCTATGCAGGCACGCCTTCAACCCCGCTAGCACCTTCTCCATCGCAAGTCAAACCGCACCCATGCCTCCAGCGCCTGCCTCCAACCAACGCCTCTCCAGCGCCTGGCGCTCCCCTCTGCAGATCGCCCTCACCACTAGCACTCCGCACAGGCACCGCGCCCGAGCCTTCAACGCTGCGCGCAGAACCACCGCCTGCCACCTTCCTCTCCTTCTTGCAGCCACCACAGGCTGCCATCAGATGTGCCATCACCACCGTCTGGTGCGGTCCGAGTTGGGTGATCTTCAGCGGCAGCCTCGACGCCTGTCTCTCCTCCTCTTGTGCGCACAAGCCGCTGCAACAAATCCTCTATTTTGAAGTTAATTAAAAATTACATTTACTGCCATTGCCACCAAAAATCAATTTTAATTTATTATTATTTTGTTGTGGTGAAATTGTGACTGCAAACTCATGCTTTTTGATAATTGCGCGTTATTGATATTCACATGTTTCAACATTGGTTTGTGGATAACAGGTGCATAAATTTTCTCTAATATATGTCAATTGACAATTACATAAAATCATCACATATTTATTGAATATTTCAGTGAGAAAAAATTGCACATAAACCCTTATATTTTTGAGTTATTGTGCATCTACTTTCCATCACATTTCATGTAGGATTTGATTAGGGATTTCACACTTGATCGAAAGAATATGAAATAATCGATATTTTATTGCATCATTGCCTCCCTGTGGACAAGACCTGCTCTTCTGTGAGTGGTTATTTTTATTGTTGATTAGTCACTTAAATACTACAACACATAATTTCATTTACGAAACTTAATCGAAAGCGGAAAATTGACCAGTCAGGCCATCCCACTTAGACTTGAGTTTTCCGGGGAAAAGCTTCAATTGAGAATCGAAAAGCCAGACCTTCTGGTTCGACTCAAAGCTCTCATGTGAAATCATCTGGTCATGGAGAGCTTTGGTCCTTGCCTTATAGATTTTGGCATTTTCATTAGCATCATTTCAAAGCTCCTCCAACTCAGATAGTTAGAGTTTCCTGGTTTTCCCGGCCAACTCCATGTCAAAATTACATTTCCTGATGACCCAAAAATGCCTGGTGTTTGAAAAGGGATGTGGTCAGTCCTGGATAGGTTGTGTTAATATGGTGATTTTATCGTTGAAATGTGTATAGTGGTTAACCTAAATCGAGCTTAATCATCCCTTTACAAAATTTTTTACCTGGCCTACTTGATTTTATCTTGGTCACTTTTAGGCCCAGGGTCGAACTCAGGGAAGTGGGATTAGAAGTGAATGAGTTTCTACGCCTTTCCTACAATAAATCTCTTCTATTTGCTTTATTATGTTTTTGGTGTTTTTCTATTTAAGATTTTTTTCTAGTAATTTTTGTCCTTGAGGTACACCCTCAAAATCAAGTTCTTGGCTTTGAGCCAAAATAAGGTTCCAAAACTAGTCTTGCTATTCGCAAGACTGAGTACCTGCAAGTCAAGGATTATCTTTTCTCTTTTATATATTTTTTTATCTTTTTACTCGCATGAAAGAGAAACAGAAATAAAGTAAATATAATATATATATGTATGTATTATATATGCATAAAGGGGTGGGGGTGGAGGTGGAGATGGCGTGTAGCATGGTGTCGAGTTGATCGTCATCTAGAAAGACACAACCAACAGGACGAAGTGCCACGTGGAGTGTAAGGTGGATTGGTGGAAGATGAGTGCGAACACGCTTTCTGTACGCGTGTATCGGGGAATATCAGCAACTGGTGCAGATATTCCCATGATACAACGTATGGTAGGTGATATGAAAATATATATATGTATGTATATATGCAAATATATATCTAGATGTATATATATAGATATGGTTATAATTATGTATATGTAGTTATATATGTATGTATATATATATATATATGTATATGTATTTATATAGATGTATATATGTATATATATATATAGTAATATATGTATATAGCTGTATGTAGATAGATATGTATATATATATATATATATATACGTATATATATAGTTATAGATGTATATGTATATATGTATGTATATTTGTATATATATATATATGTATAAGTTTATGTGTATATATATGTATATATATATGTATCTATACTTATACTTAGTTATATAGGTAATAATATACGTATATATATGTGTATATATATATACATAAGTATATGGATGTATATATATATATGTATGTATGTATATAGACTAATACATAGTTATATAGGTACTACTATATGTATAGATATAAGTATATATATACATATATAAATATAAATATATGTATATATATCAATATATATATGTATATGTATATATATATAAGTATATAATAATGTATAACTGAGAGTGTGTGTGTGCGAGAGTGCGAGTGTGTGTGTATGTGTATCTGCAGAGAGGGAGAGAGTGCTGTGAGAGAGAGAGAGAGAGAGAGGTCGATTCTGCTGGAATGAGGAAGGCTGGAGTTAAGTCGTCCGCGCGCAGCAGGGCATCATCTGATGGCGCGCATGCACGCGCAGGCGCGTAGGCGCACGGAGAGGGGCGTGCTGGAGGTAGCGAGCGTAGGGGAGAGATTGCAGCGCACAGCGCTGCGCGGAGAGGTGGGTGTGAGCAGACTCAGGCGCTGGGAGTGGATGAAGAAACGAGCAGGCAGACGCGGGCGCACGCAGATGCGCGGGCGGGCGTTGGAGCGGGCGCGGGTAGGGACCAGTTGCGGCGCACCGGGTGACCGGATAAGTGAGAAACTTACCGGTCACTGCACTGTAGCCGCAGTGTTCCGCTAAAACGCGTGAACAGTGGCTACAGTGCTGGGTCGAGCCACGGGTCCGCCTGTGCCTGATGCTGTGAGTGTAGGAGGTGTGGAGCGGCTTGACACGCGCGCGGAGAAGCTGCGCTGGCTACTTGCTTGCGGGTGGCCCTTCGCGATAGGGCGCGCGAAGAGGGCTGGGCTGCGGGCGAAGGAGCGTGACAGGGCACGTGGAGAGGGGTGCGGGTGTCTTGCAGGCATGTGTGGTGGAGCTTGGCCGGCTGCTGCAGGGGCGCGCGGTGGCCAGTTGAGCTTCAAAGCTTGAAGCTTTGTGGCAATGGCGGAATTGTGGCAAAACATCGTAATAGAGAGAGAACCCCCATGCCCACCGGCTCTTTGATGAGCTGGGTGGTGGTGGACTCACAGTGGTGGTTGTGGACCACTGTGAGTTGCTCCTGCCTGCAGCATGGCTCCTCAGAGGAGAGGTTGCATATGGAGGGAGAGGGGAGGAGACGGCCTGGAGAAGAAGCTATTGTGCTATTTTTTTTTCGTGGACCAGGCTCTCCTGCAAAGAAGCAAGCCGAGCTTATTTAAAGAGGAAGAAGGCATGCACAGCGATGCCCTGGCTGTGCATGCAGCTGTGCAGGGAGTGGCTTGCTGCAGAGCATGGCGCGAGGAAGAAGAGGACATGTCTTGAAGCCGCGGGAAGAATTCAAAGTCAAATGGAAATAAAAAATAAAGATGGAGATTTTGCAAGGTAGCACTTGAAGAATTTGTCAATTACAAGGCCATTTATTTCACTCTCCTCCCCTCTCAATTAAATGCATGCATGCGTGTATTTTTACAAATGCGACTATGGATACCTAATATGCACTGGTAATGCTAGGAAATAGCACAAGACGGCACAATTGCAGGTGTATTTTTGCGGTGTAATCATACCCCCATGCCTATCTTTTGCTAGCACCTAGCAAAACATTTTTTTGTATTGTATTTAGAAATGATCTTAAGCTGAAGATTTTCTTCTAAGGCAAAATAAGTGTGTTTAATGTTGGATATTGTGAGAACCAATTGCAGAGAAGACTACCAGTCCTTTAAGTCTCACATGCATAGATCATCTCTCGACTAACCAGGACTCTTGATATTTAAACCTTAAGTACGATTTCCAGGATCCAGGAGGTTTTTGCCATACTCAAGGGCTCAAGAGATTATGGCTTGTGCTTAGTGACAGATCAAGACTGACCAAATGAACATTAAGACTCAAGCCCAGGGTTTCACAAATTTTTAAGTACAGGTTGGTCCCAGTTTCAGCTCGTGTCTTCGGATTGACCCTTAAAAAGATGACGGAAAACTCAACTCCCATTTTCTGACATTTGTGGCTCAAAGAAAATAGGGTGTTTGCCCTGAAGAACTTTTTTGTAGGAAGAAGACTTTACAGATATTTGTGAGATATACTGACTTATTTGCATCTCTCTATTTTTTTTTTTTTTGAAACACGTGTCAGTATATCTCTTAAAACATTATTTGGAGGAGCACACTTTTCTTTTTGGTGGGAGAGTTTCTTTTTGGTGGAAAGAGTCTTTCCTAAACACAAGACTAAAGCCTGGGATGAAATGTCTACCTGCACGCACAGGTAAGGACTCCACCTTCCCTAATGAACACTAGGGTTGGATCTTATGTTCATCTGGTCTTTCTTGATATGTGTAGTGTGAACCAAGATTACTTAGGCTCTCAAGTAGAAGCAAACCAATGGATCCTGTACTGGTGTCTCAGGTACAAGAATACGTTCTTAGTTAGGAGAGATTCCGATCTATCTTGTCAATGATCACGTGAATTAAGCCGAGCCTGAGCGAATCAAGCTTCTGTGGCCTGGAAAGTCTTCAAAACAGTGGTTGAATATCCATAAACACTTATTATATTTTTGTTTCAGCCTTCAGATCATTAATAAACACCATTTTTATCATTTTTTCATTTATATATATATATCGATAGAAACTGCATGATACCGTAAAATACCCAGATCCTAAGGATGCCTATCCACCCCCCCATACCAAACGATGCTATGTCCTCATATGCATGCAGGGAAGGGTAGAGGAAGGACGAGAGATCAGGTAATGAGAGCTGAGGTGCAAGGTATACAGCAGGGTGGTAGGGTGGGTGGATGGTGGGTGGTGAAGTGAAAAGTGAAGTGAACATGATGGTGGATGGTCAGTGTTGTTGGGGTGCCTCCCAACGAGCGCTGAATTTAACGTCCCTAGCTGGACTCAGAATGAGGCACAAAATTAGTTACCCTCCAGCAGGGCAACAGTTTCTCCAATGGGGGCAGGTTCATGAGTAAGATAGGGTTTCAAACGCTGCCCATTGACAGTAAATTTATGCCCAGATTTGGGATCTTCAATTTCAACAGCCCCGTTGGGAAATGGTCTTGATACCAGAAAAGAACCAGTCCATTTGGACTTCAGTTTCCCAGGAAAAAATTTGAGTCGGGCATTGTAGAGCGAAACTTGCTGAGATGGCTCAAATTCTTTCCACCGAATACGGCTGTCATGAAAAGCCTTAGTGCATTGCTTGAAAGTTAAGGCAGAATCATAGGCTTCACGACGGAGCTCTTCCAGCTCCTAGAGTTGGAGCTTCTTTTCTCGACCACACAAGTCTGGGTTGAGGTTACATTGGCGAACCACCCAATAAGCGCGGTGCTCCAACTCCACGGGAAAATGACAAGGCTTCCCGTAAACGATTCTATAAGGAGACATACCAAGGGGAGCCTTGAAGGCGGTTCGATATGCCCAAAGTGCGTCAATCAGCTTGTCGAACCAATCCTTCTGGTCAGGCCGAACCATTTTCTGGAGAAGTTGCTTGATTTGCCGGTTCGACACCTCTGCCTGGCTATTCGTCTGAGGATGATATAGAGATGCGATATAATGGTGGACTCTGTATTTCCTCAGAAGTGCCCGAAAAGAAGCATGGGTAAAGTGGCTTCCTCCATCCGAGATAATGGCTCGAGGGATCCCAAAGCACGCAAAGATGCGATCTTTGACAAATCGAGTGGATATAACATAGTCAGCACGGCGCCTGGGAATAGCCTCGATCCATTTTGAAACATAATCAACAGCCACGAGAATAAATTCTAAGCCATTGGAAGGAGGAAAGGGACCCACAAAATCAATTCCCCATATGTCGAAGATTTTCGCAACTAGGATGGGTTGCAACTGGCACCTAGTGCAATGCTTAGCATAATTGTGTGCATCCTGGTGAAGGGAGGGCCAAAAGAAATCACACTGTAACACCTTGGCTGCAGTTTTCATCCCAGAGAAATGGCCTCTGCAGGCCTAATCGTGGTAGAAGGATAGCACACTGTGAATTCACTGTCAGGAATACAGCGATGGATGATTTGATCAGCACCTATGCGAAAAGGAAGTGGATTATCCCAGAAATAATACTTTTCTTATGCCATGAGATGCTCGCATTGGTTTTTAGGCCAGCCATGTGGAAGGGCTCCAGAAGCAAGGTAATTGGCAATGTCGGCATACCACGGTCCACTTGCCACATTTATTGCCAATAGGTTCTCATCAGGAAAAATCTCATTAATCAGCAGAGTAAGTCCAATATGGTCAAGGTCTAGTCTGGAAAGATGATTAGCCACAACATTCTGGGCTCCGACCTTATTGCGAATCTCAATGTCAAATTCTTGGAGTAGAAGGATCCAACGAATCAGTCTAGGCTTGGCATCCTTCTTGTGCATGAGATGGCGAATGGCTGCGTGATCAGTGAAAACAATAACGTGTGAGCCTAGAAGGTAAGAGCAGAATTTCTCCAGCCCAAAGACGACTGCCAGTAGTTCTTTCTCAGTGGTAGTATAACTACGCTGGGCCTCATCCAACGTCTTACTGGCGTAGTACACCACGAAGGGGTGTCTATCGCGTCTTTGTCCCAGGATGGCTCCGACTGCAAGGTTGGAAGCATCACACATGAGTTCAAAGTCGAGGGACCAATCAGGTGGCTGGAGAACAGGGGCCTTGGTGACAGCATTATGCAGCTGCGTGAATGCTTGTATGCAATCAGGGCCCATATCGAAGTGTACATCAGTCGATAGGAGATGAGATAAAGGTCGAGATATCTTGGAGAAATCTTTGATAAATCTCCTATAGAAACCGATGTGTCCCAGGAAGGAGTGGATTTGTTTGACAGAGCCAGGCACAGGGAAATTAGCAATTACATCCAGCTTAGCTTTGTCAACCTCGATACCCCTATCGGAGATGTATGTCCGAGAACAATTCCCTCGTGTACCATAAAATGACTTTTTTCCTAAGAAAGCACGAGGTTTACATCAATACATCTCCTAAGGATACGAGTCAGGTTGGCAAGACAGTCATCAAAAGATGGTCTAAAGACCGAAAAGTCATCCATGAAGACCTCAAGAAAGTCACCCACCATGTCATGGAATATCGCCAGCATACATCTCTGGAAAGCTGCTGGCGCATTACAAAGTCCGAATGCCGTCCTTCTAAATGCAAAGGTGCCGAAGGGGCAGGTAAAAGTGGTTTTCTCTTGGTCCAGAGGGTCAATTGCCACCTGGTTATATCCTGAGAATCCATCCAGGAAACAGAAAAATTTATTTCCTACTAACCGCTTGATAAACGCCAGTTTATCATCATTCTTATGCATTAAAATAAACCTAGCTTTTAGGATTTTACTCCGCAAACGGGTTTTTGGGCTGCATTTAGGCATAAATTAGGATAGGCATGCATTGCATTTTTTATTGTCATTTTAATGAGTTTTTGTGAGTGTTAGGGATGTACAGATGCACAGATCCCTAAAACCCTAGCACTCAAGAAGGCAAATGGTGAAGGAGAAGCCCAGACTAGCTGGAACTCAGCCTAATCTAGCTCACCTCAGCTTGATCCAGCTCACCTCAGCTTGATCCAGCTCACCGCAGCTAGAACCTAGCTTACTTGAACTAGGGTTAGCTCATCCCAGCTCCATTCAGCTAATCTCAGCTGGATGGCAGCTCAAGAGAGTTCACCTTAGCTCACCCTAGCTCAAGTCAGCTCAGATCCAGCTCAACTTAGCTGAGTCTAGCTCACCTCAGCTCCCACTAGTTCACAGGGAGCTCTAGCTAGCTCAGCTGAGTTGACAGGAGTTCACCCCAGCTCAGATCCAGCTACATCCAGCTCCACTCAACTCCAGCCAGCTGAAGAAGAATTCATCTCAGCTCAGGAAGCTCAAGTCCAGCTCCCGGGGATTCAGCTTAGCTCATCTCAGTTGAGCTAAGCTACCTTAGCTGCCTCAACCAGCTTGATTCTCCCCGATAGCACCAGACCTAGCTCACCTCAGCTCATTTTGGTAGATGCTAGCTCACTTTAGCTTGGCTTAGCAACTAGCAAAGAACTACCAAGCTAAGCCAGCTAGAGTAGCCCCATGCCAGCCTCTTCAGCAGTAGCCAGCTCCAGCTCCAACTCCAGACTTCTTCTCCTCAGCTCCTTCCTCTAAACCCTAGCTCCATTACCTTCTCCTCTACTCCTCCATTATCTAAGCTAGCTTATCTTAGCTTAGCTTAGCTTAGCTTAGCTATGCTCCAACTTCCTTGGCTTATACCACCCCAAAAACCCACCTACCAACTCCACCCAACTAGCTCCACCTAAGCCCCACATAAGCTAACCTACTTGGCACCAACCTAACCTACCCACCACCTCCAAAAGACACCTAAAAGTGGCGCCAAAAACTACCCATAACCACCCCTTAATGGCGCCACTTTTCCCTCCAAAATCTCCCCTCATCTCCACCACACAATCTCCCTTGAACCCATCTCCACCATCCACCTAACCCACCTTCTAGAAGACCCCATGTTGGCGCCAACATGGTGGTGTCTCTCCACCACCAAAAGACACCAACACCACCATAACTACCCCCTTTAACACCTCTTGGGTTGGCGCCAACTCTCCTTAGCCATAGGATCACCAACCACCTCCATTCTTCCATCCTAGCCCTCCATTTCAAGGGGCACCTTAACCCCCCATCCTACCCTATAAAAAGACCACTACCCACCACCATTCAAGACATCCTTGGCTAGCCATTTCACTCTCATATTCCACCAAGAATCCCACGTCCAAGAGAGAAGAAGAAGAAGAAGATTAAGGGGATATTCTGTCCCCTTGGTGCCTTCCCCTCTTCCCTTCTCTCTTGGGTCACGCCAGCCAAAGGAGAAGCCAGGCAGGGAAGATCTTAGAGGAGATCTTGAAGGTGGTCACGCCACCTTGGAGGAGTTTTAAGGGTGGTGCATGCCCACCCCTTTGGAGAGAGCATTAAAGGTGGTAGCTTCCACCTTGGAGGAACTCTCAAGGAAGGAGAAGAAGGAGGCCCTCTTTTCAAGCCAAGGAGCAGCTAGGCTTGGAGCAAGAAGACAACCTTCTTCACCATTGTTACAAGAGGATTTGTGTTTCTTTTCTTTCTTTTAAATTGTGCAATTCTAGTAGAAGCTTTCCTCTACTTGTCCTTGAAAAGAACACTCATTCTACTCAATCAAAAATTGCCTTCTTTTAAGCTTTTTATTGCAGTTGTTTGTTTTGGTTCTAGCACTTATTTCACCTCTTCTTCCTAATTACCCTAGGCCTACACTTGCCTAGAGTGAGCTTAGGAAGAAGATATTTCTATCTTTTAGATTTTTAATCATTTGTAGGTGTTAGTTCTTTTCGCTACAATCTGCCGTTTGCCCTCGTCTTTTCAAAATACAAAAAAAATTACATATTGAAAAATATTAAAAAGAAAGTTGAGATTGTATTCCAAGCAAGAGAATCAATTTTGCAACCATATTGCCTCCTTGGACGACCCTAGATGCTCCCCTATCTAGGATATAAATTTTAAAAGCGTAAGCGGATTCGCGTGTTACAACGACGTTAAAAACCCGCTTTTACAAATCACGCGCATTTCGCTATCACTGCTCCAGGATTTGGTCAAGGAAAGGTAGCGGAAAGTGATCTTTCTTGGTAGCAGCATTGAGTTTCCTATAATCTACACACTCTCCAAGATGTAGGAGTCCGTGTAGGAATGGATTCGCCCCTGTCATTGACATGGATGGTGAGTCCTGCCTTCTTGGGCACAACGTGAATCGGACTCACCCAGGGGCTATCGCTGATCGAGTAGATTATACCCGCATCCAGCCACTTAATGATTTCCTTTTTAACAACCTCCCGCATGTTAGGGTTGAGACATTGCTGCATCTTGTGGGAAGGTCGAGCCTCCTCCTCCGTATATGTATGGTGAGTGCAGTAGGAGGGGCTAATGCCAGATAAGTCTGATAAAGACCATCCAATGGCTGGCTTGTGTTCTATAAGGACCTTAGCTAGTTTGAACTCTTGCTCCCTGGTCAATTTTTAACTGATGATTATAGGGAGCATTTCATTTGGTCCCAGGAAAAAATACTTAAGTGTACTAGGAAGCTCTTTTAGCTCAGGAGTGGATGGTGAAAGATCTAGCATTTCTTGGGATGAGAGTGTCCCAGACAGATCAGAAAATAAGTCAGGAGGAAGAAATTGGCCCTCAGATTGGCCAAGAAGAGGGGCTTCTTGGATAGATGGATCCAAAAAGGAATAGCCCCAGTGAGTAGTATATGGGCTCAATGTCCCAGTGTGGAGTTGCAATTCCGCCTGATTTGGCGGGAAAGAAAGGGCAATTCGGTCTTCAAGAGTGTGGATCGACAGTGAGTAGCCCAGATATGACTCAGACCACGAGGTATGGGAAGCGGAGAAAACCTCGTCAGAAGTCTGGTCAGGGGAAGGTATGGGACAAGGGAGGGATGGGGGAACATCACAGTATGTGTCGATCAGGCAATCGTCAGTGTTTACAGGTAATCTGCAGTAGTCAGAATATGTCCCAATAAGTCCGATACACGCACTGACGGCCATGTCCTCGTCAGACGTGTCATCCTCGATGCAATTGCAATCAAAGTTCTAGGCTACCTTGAAGATGTTAAGCTTGAGCTTTTAAGATCCAACGGCAATCTCAATACTGCCCGACTCGCAGTCGATATGGGCATAGGCTGTGGCCAAGAAAGGTCGACCAAGGATGATCGGACAATCAGAAAGTGAGCTAGGAACTTCCATATCTAAAACAAGAAAGTCAACAGGAAAACAGAGACTGTTGACCTTAACCACCATGTCTTCCACCACACCCTTTGGGATTTTGATAGAACGATCTGCCAACTGTAACGTAACAGGGGTGGGTTTCAGATTTCCCAAGGAAAATTTTTCAAGCATGATGGTTGGTATAAGCTTGATGGAAGATCCTAGATCAAGTAGGGCACGGTTAAAATTGTAGCCTTGGATGCTACAAGAAATAAGCAGTGTGCCCAGATTTTTCTGCTTTGGTGGTAGATTTGATAGTATAGCACAACTTGCATGAGGCAAGAGAACCACCGGATTCTTAGTTTTCTTTGACAGTCGCCTAGGTGTTGTGTAGTCTTCGAAAAATTGGGCAACAGTAGGTATGTGGTCGATAGCCTCTAGTAGGGGTACCTTGATTTCAACATCCTTGAACAAATTACGTAGGTTATCAAAGGCCTGTGTATCCTTCTTCTTGCCTTTTGGCTCCCTCAGTAGAGCCTCAGGGAATGGGACTGATTCTGGCACCAATTTGGGTGTATCGTCCTCTCGCGAATGCGGTGAGCATCACGAATGAGAAGGCGATGAAGAAGACAGGCTAGGATCAGGTCGAGGCAAATCGACAGTCTGCTTACCGCTCCTCGTAGTGATCACATTGGACGATGCAGGTCCAGTGGGATCATACAGCGGAGGAGGGTTTGCAATAGGGACATAAGAGTGCGGTGCTGTAGTGGGATTAGCCTGAAATCCCGGTGGAATGCCCGGAGCTTGCAGAATCTGATGAACCTGCCCGTGAGAAGGTCATACCTGTGGTTGGGGACCACGGGGTACGAAATTTTGCGGGTTGGGAACAGGTTGGGCTGGGAGAGTGATGGGTCGGCCTGGATAGGTTGTTAATATGATGCTTTTATCGTTGAAATATGTATAGTGGTTAACCTAATTCAGACCTAACCATCTCTTTACAAAATTTTTAACCTGGCCTAATTGATTTTATCTTGTCACTTTTAGGCCCAGGGTCGAACTCAGGGAAGTGGGGTTAAAGTCGAGTTTCTACGTTTTCCTTAAAACGCGTCTCTTCCATTCGTTTATTATGTTTTTGGTATTTTTCTTATTTAGGTTTTTTTTCTGGTAATCCTTGTTCTTGAGGCACACCCTCAAAATTGTGTCCTTGGCTTTTAGCCAAAACAGAGTTCCAAAACGCGCCTTGCTACTCGCAAAACGGGGTACCTGCAAATCAAAGATTATCTTTCCACTTTTATACCTTTTTTTATCTTTTTACTAAGAAGGAAGCTAACAGATAGAAAGTAAATATAGTAGCTATAGATATATATTTATATGTAGTATATATATAAAGGGGTGGGGGTGGAGGTGACGATGGAGTGTAGCACTATGTCGAGTCAGTTGACGTCTAGAGAGACGCAACCAACACGACTATGTGCCGCGTGGAGTGTGGATGGAGGATGGATGATGTATGGGACCACGCTTTTTTTGTACGCGTGTATCAGGGAATATCAGCAACTGGTGCAGATATCCCCGTGATACAGCGTATAGTAAATAACGTGAAAATATATGTACATATGTATGTATATGAGTAAATATATCTATATGTATATAAATGTATAAGTATATATGTATAGATATATATAGATATATATGTATTATATATATATATATATATATATATATATATAGGTGTATATGTATATATATATATGTATGTATATATGTATATAGCTATGTATATATGTATATAAGTATATATATATAATACTATATAGATGTATATATATATATGTATATAAGTATATATGTATCTAGATATATATATATATATGTGTGTATATATATAAGTATATAGATATGTATATTTATATATATGTATATGAGTATATATGTATATATATATAAGTATATGTATAAGTATATAGATATATATATATACGTGTATATTTATATATATATAGATATATTATATATATGTGTGTGTATACATAAATATATAGATATACTATGTATATAAGTATATATATATATATATATATAAGTATATGTATAAGTATATAGATATATATAAGTAGATATATATATATATATATATATATATATATATTATATATATATGTATATATATTATATATATATGTATGTATACATAACTATAGATATTACTATGTATATAAGTGTATATATATATATATATGTATATGTATGTATATATTATATATAGATGTATATAAATATATATATGTTACTATATATAACTATACGTATAGTGTAAGTGTGTGTGTGGGTGTGTGTGTGTGTCGGTGAAGATGTGTGTGTGTTGGTGTAGCGTGTGTCTGTGAGTGAGTGAAAAAAGAGAATACGTGAGAGAGAGAGAGCGGGAGAGAGAGATCAGCAGAGAGAGAGAGAGATAGAGAGCGCCAGAGAGAGAAAGAGCGGGCGGGAGAGATCGCGAGCGCGGACGATGGCAGCGAGTTAAGACGTCTGCTCGCGGCGGCGGACGTCTGACGCCGCGTCGTCTGAAGGCGGAGGCGGACGTCTGAAGACGGCGGGTGCGGGCGCGCCTTCGCGCAGGGTTCTGCAGGCCTGCGCGAAGTCGACGAGCGGGCGATGGCGCGGAGGAGCGAGCGTGGAGGAGGTCTGCAGGTGGTCGCGGAGGGTCGCGGAGGGGGGCAGGGGTCGGCGTGAGGCCGTAGCCGGCCGCTGCAGTGCGAGCGGCGGCGGGCTACGGGTGCAACTGCAAGGCGGACAGAACGGAGACGGAGGCGGAGAACGAGCCTGCAGACGCGTGCGGAGGGTTGCGCGCCTGCGGGGAAGGTCGCGGAGGAGGCGGGGGGTGCTGCTGCTGCTGCTGCTTCAAGCTTCGGAGCTTGAAGCGGCAGCAATGGCGTGGAGATGAAAACGAAGAGAAAAGAAAAACACCACGCCCACCTGCTCGTTGAAGAGCTGGGCGGTGGTGTTCCCACTGTGGTGGTGAGCACCACAGTGGGTTCTCCTGCTCGTCGGGTGCCTCCTCGACGGAGGGCCGACGTATGGGAGGGGAGAACGGGCGAGGAAGGTGGCTGCGGGTTTTTTTCAGTAGCTGCAACCGCTGCTTCGCGAGGATGAAGCTGCAGCTACTTATAGAGGAGGGGAGAGGGGCGTGTTGGCTGCAGCAGGGAGAGGGCGTGCGAGTTGCAGCTGTAGGGAGCGGCGTTGGCAGGGAGACGTGACGGGAAGAGGTGCTGCGTGGCTGCTGCATGCAGCTGCGGGAAGAGTGCAGCCGCGGGAAGGACGCAGCCGCGGGAAGGAGAGAAAAGCCGTGGGAAGAAGAAAGAAAGATGAAAATAAAATATGGAGAGGGGACTTTTGCAAAGAGACACTTGAAGAAAAATGTAAAAATGCAAGCCATTTATTCCATTCTCTTCTCCTCTCAATTAAATGCATGCATGCAAGCGTTTTTACAAATGCAACTACAGGATTATAATATACATAGTTAATGCTAGAAAATAGCATAAGAAGGCGTTCTTATAGGCGTGTTTTGAGGTGCAAACATATACCCCCATGCCTATCTTTTGCTAGTCCCTAGCAAAACCGTATTTAGAAATGATCTTAAGCTGAAAATTTTCTTCTGAGGTGATATAGGTGTGTTTATTATCGAATATTGTGAGAACCAATTGTAAAGAAGACTACCAGTACTTTAAGTCTCACATGACATAGATCATCTCTCAACTAACCAGGACTCTTGATATTTAAACCTTAAGTACGATTTCCAGGACCCAGGAGGTTTTTGCCGTACTCGAGAGCTCAAGAAATTATGGTTTGTGCATAGTGAAGGATCAAGACTGACCAGATGAACATTAAGACTCAATCCCAGGGTTTCACGAATTTTTAAGTACAGGTTGGTCCCAGTTTCAGCTCATGTCTTCGAATTGACCCTTAAGATGATGACGGAAAACTCAACTCCCATTTTCTGATTTTTTTTTTTTTTTTTGACTCACCGAAAAACAAAGTATACAGACATTTATGAGATATACTGACTCTTTTAAAACATCTCTTTTCTGATTTTTTTTTTTTTTTTTTTTTTCGAAACACGTGTCAGTATATCTCTTACAACACATTTTGAAGCACACTTTTTTTTTTTTTTCTTTTTGATGGGAGAGTTTCTTTTTAGTGGAAAGAGCCACTCCTAAACACAAGACTAAAGCTTGGGATAAAAAGTCTACCTGCACGCACAAGTAAGGACTCCACCTTTCCTAATGAACACTAGGGTTGGATCTTATGTTCACCTGATCTTTCCTGATATGTGTAGTGTGAACCAAGTTTACTTAAGCTCTCAAGAAAAAGCAAACCAACGAATCCTGTACTGGTGTCTCAGGTACAAGAAACGTTCTTAGTTAGGAGAGATTTTGATCTATTTCGTCAATGCTTTAAGTGAATTAAGCCGAGCCTGAGCGAATCAAGCTTCTGTGGCCTGGAAATTCTTCAAAACAGAGGTTGAATATCCATAAACACTTATTGTATTTTTTTGTTTCAGCTTTTAGATCATTACTAAACACCATTTATTACTAATATATATATATATATATTTATTATTTTTTTTTCTTTTCTTTTTTCTTTTTCTTGCATATTTATAAATAGGTGGTAATTGTCTGATACCATAAAATACCCGGATCCTATGGATGCCTATCCACCCCCCCATGCCAAACAATGCTATGTCCTCATATGCATGCAGGGAAAGGCAGAGAACGGACGACAAATCGGGTAACAGGAGATGAGGTTCAGGGTATAAATCAGGGTGGAAGGGTGGGTGGATGGTGGGTGGTGAAGAGAAAAGCGAAGTAATCGCGATAGAGGCGTGAAAAGTAATGGTGGATGGTGAGAGATTTGGCGTTTTCTGGGACGAGAGTGTCCCAGGCGGATCAGAAAACAGATCAGGAAGAGGAAGTTGGCCCTTAGATTGGCCAAGAAGGGGGGCTTTTTGGATAGATGGATCCAAAAGGGAATAGCCCCGGTGAGTAAGATGTGGGCTCAAGGTCCCAGTGTGGATTTGCAAATCCGCCTGATTTAGCGGGAAAGAAAGGGCAATCCGGTCTTCCATAGTGTGGACCGGCGGTGAGCAGCCCGGCAATGACTCAGACCACGAGGTATGGGAAGTGGAGAAAACCTCGTCAGAAGTCTGGTCAGGAGAAGGTACAGGAATAGGGAGGGATTGGGGAACGTCATAGTTTGTGTTGGTCAGGCAGTCGTCAGGTAATTCGCAGCAGTCAGAATCGGCTCCAATTAGTTCGATACACGTACTGACAGTCACGTCCTCGTCAGACGTGTCATCCTTGATGTGATCACTATCAGCATAAGAGTGCGGTGCTGCAGCGGGATTAACCTGAAATCCCGAAGGAATACTCGGAGCTTGCAGAATTTGATGAACCTGTTCCTGAGAAGGTTGTACCTGTGGTTGCGAACCACAGGGTACAAAGTTTTGCGGGTTTGGAACAGGTTGGGCGGGAAAAGTGCCCTGAGATCGAGTCGCCATGCTTAGTTGATTGATCTCAGCATTCTGCTGCGCCAAATGCTGAAGAGAGGTCATGTTTTCTTTATGGCGCTTTGACATTTCCGTCATCATTCGCATCAATTTATCAAGAGGTTTTGATGCGTGTTTGGTTTTCTGCACACAAGGGCCTGATGGAAGATTTGCCATAGGATTAGACTGGGCCCTTGGGATGACGGGTGCAGACGATCGCATTGGTCCACCAGCGGGGTTTCGACGCTGCGGGTTGTTGGACCATGCAAAGTTGGGATGATTATGCCACCCTGGGTTATACGTGGCAGAAAACGGGTTATTCCCCAGGGTGCAGGCATCTTCTATGCCAGAAGACGTGTCCGCATATGTGTCCGAGTACACGGAGGCTTGGTCCTCCGTGTTGAAATACTGGCTCACAGAAGCCAGTTCCACATGACTTACAGAGTCGCTTGGCGCGACACTCGATAAGGAAGGTCTTGCAGGGTTTCCAGGGATAAGCCTGGTGTTGAAAGAATTGAAATTGTGACGAAGTGGTGAGGCGGGGGTGTGTGCCATGTTTGTGGAGGAGGAGGATGATTCGGCTCTTTTTCTAGATTTATCAGTCAATACAAGCAATTCAGGGTTTTGTGACCTCCTCCCAAACATGCACTACCGCAGGAAGAATTGGGGAGATGAGATGGGAAAAGGGATGAGAGATATGACGCCGCAAAGGTACACTTGATTACAAATCAATACAGTCAAGTTCCTAACCTCTACAGTGTGCCCTTAGACCTAAAGATCTAAGTTACCTACTATCACGAACTACGGAACCGAATGCGAGCACCGTGGAACCACCGGGCCAGATTGAAAGGCTGTTTGCCCCAGTCTTAGACACCCGATAGCACGCGGGAACTCTCACTAGCACGTAGTCGCTACACACAGGTAGTTAGACCTCCAATCCTTAGTAAGGGTCAAGTTACTACCAGTTTTAATTAGAGGCTTAGGGTCAAGTGCTTTTGGAATGTGAAGGGCGTTGTTTACGGGTAATGCCCAAGTGATTGATTTTAAGAGTGTGTAAGAACAAGCATGCAACGGGGAAATCTCCCCGAATTGAAGTTTTTATTGGCGAATGGTTTTTAGAGTTCAGCCTTAAGTAGTATGAATTTTAGGGTTTTGCTGAATTACCAATTCAACCAATCTCCGGGTTTTTGCAAAAATACAGGTTTTCCTTCTAAAACCCAAGAAACCCTTCTTCAATTATCACTTAGTTAATGCATGCTAAAATGCAATGGGCTACCCTAAATGGAGATTTCTAAGTGTGGATGCACGAATCAGTTTTATATCAATGTGACAGGGAGCCAAAGCACTTCAATTCAAGTGCTCCCAATCACCAGAAATGATTTCCACACACAAGGCTTCAACCAAAAGATAAAGAAAATAAAATTTTTGGGGTTGAAGTATTCAGGATCGAATCACAGGCAAATTTGAAAAGTCGTGGTGGGGTTGGAATCAACTCAATTCCAAGTCTCCCCACCAAAAATGTGATCCTGAATTAAAGATAAGTGAGGCAAAAGAGGGATACAAGCAATCTTTTTCTTTGCCTCAAAGAATACTTCCCACGGCGAAAAATCTAAGAATGAAGATTCTCGGATTTTCGCTATGCGAAGTAAGGTGGGAAATCCGGGGCAGTGGGAGTGAAGACAACCAATCAATCAAGTGAATTTTAATCCACTTGCCCTCAAGAAATCCCAAAAAGTTTTTCTAGTTTTTAGTTTTAAAAATTTTTTTTTTTTTATTTTTGTGGTGGCAAGTTACACTAATTTGATGAGAAAAGAAAACCTACTTGTTCGGCAATGTGTGCGAAGCTCCAATGCAATGTCGGCGTCTTCACGCTCTCGTTCCCGCCTTGGATCTGCTCACGTCCTCGACTTCGTCAGCCTTCTTCTCCTTCCACCAGGTTCACCTGCACACCAAAAACAACAATACCCGTGAAGAGAGAAGAGACAAATTTAAAGGAATTGGATAGAAACTTACTCGAAAGCGCACCTCCCCGGCAACGGCGCCAGAAAAGTCATGATGGGTCGGCCTGGATAGGTTGTTAATATGATGCTTTTATCGTTGAAATATGTATAGTGGTTAACCTAATTCAGACCTAACCATCTCTTTACAAAATTTTTAACCTGGCCTAATTGATTTTATCTTGTCACCTTTAGGCCCAGGGTCGAACTCAGGGAAGTGGGGTTAAAGTCGAGTTTCTACGTTTTCCTTAAAACGCGTCTCTTCCATTCGTTTATTGTGTTTTTGGTATTTTTCTTATTTAGGTTTTTTTTCTGGTAATCCTTGTTCTTGAGGCACACCCTCAAAATTGTGTCCTTGGCTTTTAGCCAAAACAGAGTTCCAAAACGCGCCTTGCTACTCGCAAGACGGGGTACCTGCAAATCAAAGATTATCTTTCCACTTTTATACCTTTTTTTATCTTTTTACTAAGAAGGAAGCTAACAGATAGAAAGTAAATATAGTAGCTATAGATATATATTTATATGTAGTATATATATAAAGGGGTGGGGGTGGAGGTGATGATGGAGTGTAGCACTATGTCGAGTCAGTTGACGTCTAGAGAGACGCAACCAACACGACTATGTGCCGCGTGGAGTGTGGATGGAGGATGGATGATGTATGGGACCACGCTTTTTTTGTACGCGTGTATCAGGGAATATCAGCAACTGGTGTAGATATCCCCGTGATACAGCGTATAGTAAATAACGTGAAAATATATGTACATATGTATGTATATGAGTAAATATATCTATATGTATATAAATGTATAAGTATATATGTATAGATATATATAGATATATATGTATTATATATATATATATATATATATAGGTGTATATGTATATATATATATGTATGTATATATGTATATAGCTATGTATATATGTATATAAGTATATATATATAATACTATATAGATGTATATATATATATGTATATAAGTATATACGTATCTAGATATATATATATATATGTGTGTATATATATAAGTATATAGATATGTATATTTATATATATGTATATGAGTATATATGTATATATATATAAGTATATGTATAAGTATATAGATATATATATATACGTGTATATTTATATATATATAGATATATTATATATATGTGTGTGTATACATAAATATATAGATATACTATGTATATATGTATATATATATATATATATATATATATATATAAGTATATGTATAAGTATATAGATATATATAAGTAGATATATATATATATATATATATATATATTATATATATATGTATATATATTATATATATATGTATGTATACATAACTATAGATATTACTATGTATATAAGTGTATATATATATATATATGTATATGTATGTATATATTATATATAGATGTATATAAATATATATATGTTACTATATATAACTATACGTATAGTGTAAGTGTGTGTGTGGGTGTGTGTGTGTGTCGGTGAAGATGTGTGTGTGTTGGTGTAACGTGTGTCTGTGAGTGAGTGAAAAAAGAGAATACGTGAGAGAGAGAGAGCGGGAGAGAGAGATCAGCAGAGAGAGAGAGAGATAGAGAGCGCCAGAGAGAGAAAGAGCGGGCGGGAGAGATCGCGAGCGCGGACGATGGCAGCGAGTTAAGACGTCTGCTCGCGGCGGCGGACGTCTGACGCCGCGTCGTCTGAAGGCGGAGGCGGACGTCTGAAGACGGCGGGTGCGGGCGCGCCTTCGCGCAGGGTTTTGCAGGCCTGCGCGAAGTCGACGAGCGGGCGATGGCGCGGAGGAGCGAGCGTGGAGGAGGTCTGCAGGTGGTCGCGGAGGGTCGCGGAGGGGGGCAGGGGTCGGCGTGAGGCCGTAGCCGGCCGCTGCAGTGCGCTCGGCGGCGGGCTACGGGTGCAACTGCGAGGCGGACAGAACGGAGACGGAGGCGGAGAACGGGCCTGCAGACGCGTGCGGAGGGTTGCGCGCCTGCGGGGAAGGTCGCGGAGGAGGCGGGGGGTGCTGCTGCTGCTGCTGTCGCCGCGGTTTAGCTGCTGCTGCTGCTGCTTCAAGCTTCGGAGCTTGAAGCGGCAGCAATGGCGTGGAGATGAAAACGAAGAGAAAAGAAAAACACCACGCCCACCTGCTCGTTGAAGAGCTGGGCGGTGGTGTTCCCACTGTGGTGGTGAGCACCACAGTGGGTTCTCCTGCTCGTCGGGTGCCTCCTCGACGGAGGGCCGGCGTATGGGAGGGGAGAACGGGCGAGGAAGGTGGCTGCGGGTTTTTTTCAGTAGCTGCAACCGCTGCTTCGCGAGGATGAAGCTGCAGCTACTTATAGAGGAGGGGAGAGGGGCGTGTTGGCTGCAGCAGGGAGAGGGCGTGCGAGTTGCAGCTGTAGGGAGCGGCGTTGGCAGGGAGACGTGACGGGAAGAGGTGCTGCGTGGCTGCTGCATGCAGCTGCGGGAAGAGTGCAGCCGCGGGAAGGACGCAGCCGCGGGAAGGAGAGAAAAGCCGTGGGAAGAAGAAAGAAAGATGAAAATAAAATATGGAGAGGGGACTTTTGCAAAGAGACACTTGAAGAAAAATGTAAAAATGCAAGCCATTTATTCCATTCTCTTCTCCTCTCAATTAAATGCATGCATGCAAGCATTTTTACAAATGCAACTACAGGATTATAATATACATAGTTAATGCTAGAAAATAGCATAAGAAGCCGTTCTTATAGGCGTGTTTTGAGGTGCAAACAGAGTTCCTTGAGATCGAGTCTCCATGCGTAGTTGACTGATCTCAGCATTCTGCTGCGCCAGTTGGTGCTGAAGAGAGGTCATGTTCTCTTCATGGTGCTTTGACATTTCCGTCATCATTTGCATCAATTTATCAAGAGGACTTGATGCGTGTTCTGCTTGTGGTACGCAAGGACCCAATGGCGAATTTGCCATAGGATTAGACTGGGCCCTTGGGATGATGGGTGCGGAAGGTCGTATTGGTCCACTAGTGGGGTTTTGGCGCTGCTGGTTGTTGGACCATGCAAAGTTTGGATGATTTTGCCACCCTGGGTTATAAGTGGCAGAGAACGGGTTGTTCCCTAGGGCGCAAGCATCTTCTATGACAGAAGACGTGTCCGCATGTAAATACGCTTCCGAGCACACGGAGGCTTGGTCCTCCAAGTTGAAATACTGGCTCGCAGAAGACAAATCCACATGACTTACCGAATCTCTTGGCACGACACTCAGAAAGGAAGGTCTTACGGGGTTTCTCGGGATAAGCCTTGTGTTGGAAGAATTGGAATTGTGACGAAGTGGTGAGGTGGGGGTGTTTGCCATAGAACGGGTGGGGTTGGCCAAAAGCTCGTCCAGCTTCTTGTGCATGATAGAGACTTCATCCAATTTCTGTGCGATAAGACTGAGATCAGTGGATGAATGGGAGGGTCCCGTGTCAACTTCGTGGACATTACGGGGAAGGCTGGTACGATTAAAGGCGACAATGGAAGCATTGTTCATTGAGTTTTCACTCATATTTTCAAACAATTCGAATGCTCCATTCTCGTCTTTATTCATAAAATTCCCTCCGCACGAAGCATCTGCAATCTACTTCAAAGTCTCATTTAGCCCATAGTAGAAAATCTGTGCTATATGCCACTTATGCAGACCGTGGTGCGAACACTTCCTGAGGAGGTCACTATATCTCTCCCATGCCTCATGAAACTGTTCACCGTTTTGTTGCGTAAATGAAGTGATAGCACGGCGAAGCGCATTGGTTCGCCCGATTGGGAAGAACTTCTTGAGAAACGCTATTCGCATCTCTTCCCAAGAGTGGATGGTTCTCCCAAGGGTGTGTAACCACTGCGACATTTTATCCTGCAATGAAAACGGGAACATTTTCATGAGGACTATAGATAACCCGATATTTCTTGGTTTAACAGTTTCAGCCAATCGGGTTAGGTCTTCCAAGTTGAGAAAAGGATCTTCACTTGCAAGACCATGAAAGTGAAAATTTATTAGGCCAATTATGTTGGGTTTCAATTCAAAGTCGTCCCCGCCCATGGGGACCTGAATTTGTCCAATGGTCTCTGTAGCAGCGGGATTCTGATAGGAGCTAAGAGACCTAGTCTCCTCTCGTTTGGGAGGGTTCTGTATTTCCTCCAAAGTTTCCCAAATGGCTTCAATTTATTCATTATACGTTTCCATTTGGGCTTGGAGGCAGGTTATGGGATCCAAGGCTTCACCACCTGGTGGGTTTTGAGGGTGGTTTCCTCCCTCGGGATTTGGTGGTGGGCGTTTAGCCATGTTTGTGGAAGAGGAGGACAATTCGGCTTCTTTTCTAAATTTATCAGGCAATTCACACAGTTCAGGGTTTTGTGACCTCCTCCCAAACATGCACTACCATAGGAAGAATTGGGGAGATAAGAAGGGAAAAGAGATGAGAGAAATGATGTCGCAAAAGGTACACTTGATGATAAATCAGTATAATCAAATTCCTAACCTCTATAGTGTGCCCTTAGACCTAAAGATCTAAGTTACCTACTATCGCGAACTACGAAACCGAATGCGAGCACCGCGGAACCACCGGGCCAGATTGAAAGGCCGTTTGCCCAGTCTTAGACACCCGATAGCACACGGGAACCCTCACCAGTATGTAGGCGCTACATGCAGGTAGTTAGACCTCCAATCCTTAGCAAGGGTCAAGTTGCTACCAGTTTTAGTTAGAGGCTTAGGATCAAGTGCTTTTGGAATGTGAAGGGCATTATTTATAGGTAATGCTCAAGTGATTGATTTTACAAGGTGTGTAAACCAAGCATACAACGGGGAAATTTCCCCGAATTGAAGTTTTAATTAGTGAATGATTTTTAGAATTCAGCCTTAAGTAGTATGGATTTTAAGATTTCGCTGAATTACCAATTCAACCAATCTCCAGGTTTTGAGAGAATACAAGTTTTTTCTAAGCGCAACAAACCCTTCTTCAATGTCAATTGGTTAATGCATGCTAAAGTGCAATGGGCTTCCCTAAATGGAGATTTCTATGTGTGGAAGCACGAATCAATTTTAGATTAGTGTGAAAGGGAGCCAAAGCACTTCAATTCAAGTGCTCCCAATCACCAAAATGATTTCCACACAGAAGGCTCAACCAAAAGATAAAGAAAATCAAATTGTTAGGGTTGAAGTATTCGGGATCAAATCTTAGGCACGTGAAAGGTCATGGTGGGGTTGGAATCAACTCAATTCTAAGTCTCCCCACTAAAAAGGTGATCCCGAATTGCAGATAAATGAGGCAAAAAGGAGTGGAATCAATCTTTTTATTTGCCTCAAAGAATACTTCATACGGCGAAACATTCAAGAATCAAGATTCTTGGATCTTCGCTATGCGATGTTTTGCGGGAAATCCCAGGGTGGTGGGGGTAAAGGCAAACAATCAATCAAGTGAATTGTAATCCACTTGCCCCAAGAGATCCTAAGAAGTTTTTCTTTTTTTTAGTTTTTTTTTATTAGGGTTACAAGTTAACTTAGGTTGCTAAGAAAGAAAGACCTACTTGTACAGCAAAGTGTGCGAAGCTCCAGTGCGGTGTCGGCATCTTCACGCTCTCGTTCCTGCCTTGGATCTGCCCACGTCTCCTACTTCGTCTGCCTATTTTCTTGCAACAGGTTCACCTGCACAGCAACAAACAAAAACACCCGTGAAGAGAAGGGTGTGAGAAGAGAAAAATTAAAGGAATGGAGTAGAAACTTACTTGAATGCGCACTTCCCCGGCAACGGCGCCATGAAAAGGGATGTGGTTGGGCCCGGATAGGTTGTGTTAATATGGTGATTTTATCATTGAAATGTGTATAGTGGTTAACCTAAATCGAGCCTAACCATCTC
The DNA here is from genome assembly GCA_037157565.1 of Thalassia testudinum. Classification (NCBI taxonomy): domain Eukaryota; kingdom Viridiplantae; phylum Streptophyta; class Magnoliopsida; order Alismatales; family Hydrocharitaceae; genus Thalassia; species Thalassia testudinum. The sequence continues at coordinate 146,198,415 of JAZHRO010000036.1, forward strand.
TTTACAAAATTTTTTACCTGGCCTACTTGATTTTATCTTGGTCACTTTTAGGCCTAGGGTCGAACTCAGGGAAGTGGGATTAGAAGTGAATGAGTTTCTACGCCTTTCCTACAATGAATCTCTTCCGTTCGCTTTATTATGTTTTTAGTGTTTTTCTATTTAAGATTTTTTTCTGATAATTTTTGTCCTTGAGGTACACCCTCAAAATCAGGTTCTTGGCTTTGAGCCAAATTAGGGTTCCAAAACTAGTCTTTCTATTCGCAAGACTGAGTACCTGCAAGTCAAGATTATCTTTTCTCTTTTATATATTTATTTATCTTTTTATTGGCATGAAAGAGAAACAGAAATAAAGTAAATATAATATATATATATATATGTATTTATTATATATGCATAAAGGGGTGGGGGTGGAGGTGGAGATGGCGTGTAGCACGGTGTCGAGTTGATCGTCGTCTAGAAAGACGCAACCAACAGGACGAAGTGCCTCATGGACTGTAAGGTGGATTGGTGGAAGATGAGTGCGAACACGCTTTTTGTACGCATGTATCGAGGAATATCAGCAACTGGTGCAGATATTCCCACGATACAACGTATGGTAGGTGATATGAAAATATATATATATCTAGATGTATATATATAGATATGGTTATAATTATGTATATGTAGTTATATATGCATGTATATATATATATGTATATTTATATAGATATGTAAATATATGTATAGATAGATATATGTATAGATATATATATATATCTATATGTATTTATATAGATGTATATATATATATAGTAATATACGTATATAGCTGTATGTAGATAGATATGTATATAGATATATATATGTATATATGTATGTATATTTGTATATATATATATATGTATAAGTATATGCGTATATATATGTATCTATACTTATACATAGTTATATAGGTAATAATTTATATATATATATGTATATAAATATATGTATATATGCAAATATATATGTGTGTATATATATATATATTTATATATGTATAAGTATATGGATATATATATATATGTATGTATATAGACTAATACATAGTTATATAGGTACTACTATATGTATAGATATAAGTATATTTGTATATATGTATATATATGAATATATATATGTATATGTATATATATAAGTATATAATAATGAATAAGTGAGAGTGTGTGTGTGTGCGAGAGTGTGATGTGTGTGTATGTGTATCTGCAGAGAGAGAGCGAGAGAGTGTTGAGAGAGCGAGAGAGAGAGCTCGGTTCTGCTGGAATGAAGAAGGCTGGAGTTAAGTCGTCCGTGCGCAGTAGGGCATTGTCTGATGGCACACACGCACGCGCAGGCGCGTAGGCATGCAGAGAGGGTCACGCTGGAGGGAGCAGGCGTGGGGGAGAGACCGTGCGCTCAACGCTACGCGGAGAGGCGGGTGTGGGCAGACGCAGGTGCTGGGAGCGGATGAAGACGTGGGTGCACGCAGACGCACGGGCGGGCACTGGAGCTGGCACGGGGCTGGATGTGGGCACGAGCAGGGACCTGTTGCAGCGCGCCGGGTGACCGGATAAGTGAGAAACTTACCGGTCACCTCACTGTAGCCACAGTGTTCTGTTGAAATGCATGAACAGTGGCTACAGTGCCGAGTCGAGCCGCGCGACCGCCTGTGCCCAGTGTTGTGAGTGCGGGAGGTGTGGAGCGGCTCGACGCGCGTGCGGAGAAGCTACGCCGGCTGCTGGCTTGCGGGTGGCCCTTCGCGACAGGGGGCGCGGAGAGGGCTGGGCTGCGGGTGAAGGAGCGTGACAGGGCGTGCGGAGAGGGGCGCGGGTGTCCTATTGGCGTGCACAGTGGAGCTTGGCCGGTTACTGCAGGGGTGCGCGGTGGCCGGTTGAGCTTCAAAGCTTAAAGCTTTGTGGCAATGGCGGAATTGTGGCTAAACTTCACAACAGAGAGAGAACCACCACGCCCACTGGCTCTTTAATGAGCTGGGTGGTGGTGGACTCACAGTGGTGGTTGTGCACCACTGTGAGTTGCTCCTGCCTGCTGCGTGGCTCCTCAAAGGAGGAGAGGCTGCGTATGGAGGGAGAGGGGAGGAGACGGCCTAGAGAAGAAGCTGGTGTGGTGTTTTTTTTCATGGACCAGGCTCTCCTGCAAAGAAGCAAGCCGAGCTTATTTAAAGAGGAAGAAGGCATGCACAGCCATGCCCTGGCTGTGCATGGCTATGCATGCGGTTGTGCAGGGAGTGGCTTGCTGTAGAGCTTGGTGTGAGGAAGAAGAGGCAATGTCTTGCAGCCGTGGGAAGAATTCAAAGTCGAATGGCAATAAAAAATAAAGATGGAGATTTTGCAAGGCAACACTTGAAGAATTTGTCAATTACAAGGCCATTTATTTCACTCTCCTCCCTTCTCAATTAAATGCATGCATGCATGTATTTTTACAAATGCGACTATGGATACCTAATATGCACTGGTAATGCTAGGAAATAGCACAAGACGGTACAATTGCATGTGTATTTTCGCGGTGCAATCAGTGTTCAAGTTCTACGGGTAAGTGACATGCCTTACCAAACACCAGATGGAACGGAGACATATCGATAGGCGCTTTGTACGCTGTATGGTAGGCCCAAAGAGCATCATCTAGCTTTTTGGTCCAATCCTTCCTATCAGGACTAACATTTTTCTACAAAATGTTTTTGATCTTCCGATTGGAGACCTCGGCCTATCAGTTCATCTGAGGGTGGTAAGGTGTGGAAAACTGATGATTCACCCCATATTTCCCTAGTAAATTCCAAAACTGGGCATGAGTGAAATGTGTGCCACCATCACTAATAATTGCCCAACGAATCCCGAATTGACTGATGATATTTTTCTTCACAAAATCAATGACCACCTTGTGGTCATTGGTCCAGGTGGGACTTGCCTCATTCCACTTGGACATGTAATCAACAGTGACCAAAATATACTGGTGTCCAAATGAAGGAGGGAAGGGTCCCAAAAAGTCGATGCCCCAAATATCAAAAATTTCGACTGAAAGTATTAGGTTCAGGGGCATCATATCTCTCTTAGCCATGTTCCCGAGTGTCTGGCATCGGGTGCATGACTTTGAGAATCCTGGGCATCCTTAAAGAATGATGGCCAATAGAATATGGATTGCAAGATTTTTGCAGCTGTTTTTTTCCAGGAAAAGTGTCCACCATAAGCAGATGTGTGGCAGAACTGATGATAGCACCACCATGAGCCATAACTAGATCAATTTAGTCATTATCAAGTAATAAATACTCGTATATATCTACCAGAGAACCATAGTTCATTACGTAATCATTCTGAGGGAAATACAAGAATCCAAGGTTAAAACTGCAATTTTACCATCATATCTTAGATGCAAAACAACCATGGGTTTTCCTAGGGGTTAATTAACGGTCAAATGGTCTTAAAAGTCCAACAAGTGGGTTAGTAAAGATAGAAATAGGTTTTCACGTGTTTTGAGAATTAATGGACATTTGAAACGATAAAAACAAACCTGCTTATATAACTGATGTTTTGGTCAAGATAAAATTCACAAAAACCCTCAGAAAATCATAGGAAAATATTCTATAGGGTTTGGTACCTTCAATTTAACCGTCAGAACCCATCTTGACCCTAAACAGTCTCAGGTTGACATTTGCCATAATTTAGGTTTTTTGCGTAAATTACCCAATCAAACGAGGTAAAAACCTAAATATAACTTCACCACTGGAGTCTTTGGGTCCAAATTATGTTTGTACAAATATTTAGGCTCAATCTGAGATCATCTTGACCAAGTTCGCATTTTGGTCTAGTCAGACACTTTCTATCTCATTCTGACTCTTAGCTCTTTGAATTCCTTGCAAATAGCCCCCTAGTTTCATTGTATTTTTCACAAATGGGTCCCTCCACCATTATCGCTCGAGAATCCTACTCCGACGAGCTTCACTTGGAGAGTTCTCCTTAATTGGTTGATGAAACCTTCCCAAGATCAAACCAGAGATTCTTTAGGAAATCCTCTTTCCAATAGGACCAACCTTAGATCCCAACTCCTTCCCAAAAGCTTGTGCGAACGCTTTGAAGGAATTGGTATCCTATTTTTGCGTAAGCTCCAAGGTTCCCAAGCTTATTTCCAAGCTTGAAACCCCCTCCTAAGCCCTATTTAAGCATGCCCAATGCATGGCCGTGCTCTTTAGCTAGTTTTAGGGCCAAAAAACCTCTTCCTAACCCTACCTCCAGCCTCCTCTAACCTAGCTCCGGCGAGCATCCTTCCCCGTCGTCCTACGAACGTCCAACGGCCAAATTGGGAGTGACTTTTTCCTCCCTGACTTCCTTCACTGCTGTCTCCCTTAAGGAGTTTCATCTTCCACGATGTCGACAATCACACCAACGTCGTATCCCTTCCCCTCTTCGTCCCTATATTAGGTCTGGTAGACTTATCTCTATCCCTACTTCTTTTTCCTTCTTTCTATCTCTCAAAATGACCGTCGACCACACATCTCCTCCTCCATCTTCTTCCACTCCGACGAAGCTCCGGTAACGCCCGATCACCTCGACCACACGAATTGTGCCGCTGATGTAAACACATTTACACTACTTAAGATGTCTATTTATGCATGTTCTTAAGCATAGGTTGCATTTCATGATATAAATATTGCATAACATGCATCATCTTGCATTTAGAGTAGTTTGAATAAAATGGAGGTTAATTGTCTCCTTTTATGTGCTTGGACAAGGCAAACATTTTATCGGGGCCTCGGATCAAAGATCCAACCATATGGATGTGATCAGGGCAATGATTGGAGTTCAACGACTCCAAGATTGCCCTAACCAGACATCCGTAGCATCAGATAGTGGTCGGGGAACCCTAGAAGATCAAGGGCTAGGATGGTGTAAATCCACACTTCAGATGACAAATCCGACCGCACGGATGAATTTGGATCGACGATCTCTGCCCAACGACGCAAAAATCGAGCCAATCCGACATCCGTGGCACCATCTAAAGCTTCCAGAAGATGGACAGCCAAGATGGCACCATGTGGCGCCATCTTGGCCGCCCAAACGGCCGCATGCAATCTCGGCAGTCTCCGCATCTGCCTTTCCCCGCCGTTGGATCAAGATCCAACGGCTGCGACACGCCCGCACTGATGTCAGGCGCTCGACATAAACACAACCCCAGCGCGTTGGTCGAGCGCTCTAACGTGAAGCAGGGACGTTCGTTCGAGCCTCGCCACACTGAAATTGGAGCGGTGGCACGCCTCCTATCGACCGCACGATCGCGATCCAACGGTCGCGCGCGCTCAATCAAGATGACGCGCTATTGCACGCGCGGCGTCACGCGCGATCGCACGTGCCAGGCGGGCGCACAACGAGCGGGCGGAGACGCATCTTAAGCCGTCCGATCATTGAGGATCGTTGAACGTGCATAGGCATTGCGCGCGCGAGCAGCTGAGTGGGCGCGCGTGGGCACGGAAGCTACGCCCACGTTGGGGCTTTAGTGATGGATTTATCCATCACTAAAGAACCCTCATTTATTATTTTGAAGTTGCAATGTCCATTTTGCCCCCACTCCTTGCAACTATAAAAGGAGACCCCCTCCATACGAAATTCTCATCCCTTCCTTCTCTTCTCTACCCCTCCAAAGCTCAAGAGAAGCTTGTCCCACACCTGGGATGCTCCTCGGGAGATAAAGTCTAAATTTTCGTCCCCATTCGGAAGTGGATCCCACGACGACGACAACATGCTCCACCATTCCCGTTCTTCTGCTTCGTCCTCCTTCTTCCTGCTTCATTCTCCTTCGTCCAGGCGTCGTCCCATCCGGCTCATCCTCTAAGCAATCGTCGAGGAGGATAACTTCTCTCTCCCATTCTTATTTACAGCTTTTCTAGTGTAGAATTTTCCTGCTTTATAGTGTAATTGATTTTCCGCTTTCTAGTGTAACTTTTATTTAGTTTGATTATATAAATAGTTGAAATATTGAATGCATGTTCTCTTTCTCTCTCTCTTCCTCTCTCTCTCTCTTTCTTTTAGTATGATAGCTCCATTGTAATTATATTGCCTTGCTTATCAAAAATCCTAAAAAAATATAATTTCGAATATAGATCAACGTAGCCTCCCTGTGTTCGACCTGGAATTCTTTTCGGTATAAATTTTATTTGTTGAACACGAATTCTTCGCTTTCAAGCTACAACGACAGGTTTTCCAAAACCAAACATGTTAGCGTAGCCATTCGAACATTCTACATTTTGGTGCTGTTGCCGGGGAGGCAACGATTCCCAATCTTTTCTTCGCATTTCTTGCACTTTATTTTCTTCGCGTTCGAGCCTCGCCACGCTGAAATTGGAGCGGTGGCACGCCTCCTTTCGACCGCACGATCGCGATCCAACGGCCGTGCACGTTCAATCAAGATGACGCGTAATTGCACGCGCAGCGTCACGCGCGATCGCACGCGCCAGGCGGGCGCATAACGAGCTGGCGGAGACGCATCTTAAGCCATCCGATCTCGCGATCGGACGACTGGGGATCGTTGAACGTGAGTAGGCGTTGCGCGCGCGAGCAGCTGAGAGGGCGCATGCGGGCGCGGAAGCTACGCCCACGTTGGGGCTTTAGTGACGGATTTATCCGTCACTAAAGACCCCTCATTTTTTATTTTGAAGTTGTAATGTCCATTTTGCCCCCACTCCTTGCAACTATAATTGGAGACCCCCTCCATACGAAATTCTCATCCCTTCCTTCTCTTCTCTACCCCTCCAAAGCTCAAGAGAAGCTTGTCCCACACCCAGGATTCTCCTCGCAAGATAAAGTCTAAATTTTCATCCCCCTTCAGAAGTGGATCCCGCGACGACGACGGCGTGCTGCTCTGTTCCCGTTCTTCTGCTTCGTCCTCCTTCGTCCTGCTTCGTTCTCCTTTGTCTAGGCGTCGTCCTGTTCGGCTCGTCCTCTAAGAAATCGTCGAGGAGGATAACTTCTCTCTCCCATTATTATTTACAGCTTTTCTAGCGTAGAATTTTACTACTTTATAGTGTAATTGATTTTTCACTTTCTAGTGTAACTTTTATTTAGTTTGATTATATAAATAGTTGAAATATTGAATGCATGTTCTCTTTCTCTCTCTCTTTCTCTCTCTCTCCCTCTCCCTCTCTCTCTCTTTCTTTTAGTCTGATAGCTCCATTGTAATTATATCGCCTTGCTTATCAAAAATCCTAAAAAAATATAATTGTGAATATAGATCAATGTAGCCTCCCTGTGTTCGACCTGGAATTCTTTTCAGTATAAATTTTATTTGTTGAACACGAATTCTTCACTTTCAAGCTACAACGACAGGCTTTCCAAAACCAAACACCTTAGCGTAGCCATTCGAACATTCTACATTTTGGCGCCGTTGCCGGGGAGGCAACGATTCCCAATCTTTTCTTCGCATTTCTTGCACTTTATTTTGTTTTCTAACTACTTTCTCTTGTGTCTATTATTTTGTAGAGACCTCCATCAAGGAATCAACAAGCGGTAGACTGGAGTAAAGTACAGTTGAAGATAACTGTAAGTGCTCCCCCATTCGTTCCCCCTCCATAGATTTCATTCGCCACATTAAATCCAAATCCCAATTAACCTAGGTGTTTGCATAAATCCTAGGAATAGTTTGGTTGTTTGGATTTTGTTTATCGCGCTTGATCGGGTTTTAAAAGATAACAAGTTGTAATATAGCCGACAAAGCGTTCAAATAAATAGAGAATTTTATTACTCGAAAAATCAGAGTATCCAAGGTCGAACACAGCGAGCAATCTCAGTACCTTTAAAAGACTAAAGAATACAACTTTTAAATGAAAGACAATTGATTCAAAGAGAGATTTATAAAAAGTTGCTAAAAAATAACAGGATTGGACATCTGATTTCTATATCAGACATCTTAAATGTAGCTATTCTTTTTCCTGTTTTGATTCTGTTTTGGCCTTTTCTGCAGTCTTCCTCCTTACTTCTCTCTTCTGCCTTCTTCTTCTGCGTAGGCTCTTCTTTTCTTTTGATCTTACAGGTCTTCTTCTTCCTTTGATCTTCTTCCTGCCTTTGCTTCTTTTCTCTGCAGTCCTTTCTTCCTTCTCTGTCCTACCTCGCTCAACCTCTTCTTCTGCTGCTGCTTCTTTTTCTTCTTTGGCTAAGTTTCTTCTCTTCAACGCCCGGCCTGCCTGCACAAAAGAGCAAAACCTACCCTGTCCTTCTCTACCCGCACGTCTCTCTCTCTGCGATTCACTCAAAGGACGCTCTCCTAGAGCCGTGGGTAATCGGGTCGGATTTCGCACCCGAGACTAGGTGCACCAGTGTGTGGGTGATGCGCGAGGTGTGCTCAGATAGGGTCGGGTCAGAGCGGAGCCCACCAGATCCGCGAAGTGAAATCGCGGATGAGGCTAGCATGAGTAAGGTGAGGGACCTCACCCCTGTGCATTCAGAGGCGAAGAGACAGTAACACAAAATCAATTTAAATCATACCTACGCTTCGAATTTTGCCGATGTGGGACTATTAGTCCTGCCCTGCTCTCGCGCGCGCCCGCAGAAGACCTTCTTCGATTGCCAAGGCTGCGGACTTTGCTGCGTTCCTTGCTAGACCAGATAACTTCGCACTGCTTGCTCGAGTCTGCTGCACCTGAAGCCTGGACGTCCTGAAGCCTGGAGCTGCTCCGCGTCACTATCAATGGCGGCAGGGGCTTGAATACTGTCAAACACAAGACAAGCCTCTTGACTTAATCAGATCAGTTGGGGACCTTTGCCGTGGCACGGCAAAGGTGGTGCACAGTGCAGCAGGTTGTGGGACGGCCTAGGCGTGCGTGCCTAGGTCGTCCTATGACCGGAGATGTGGGTATGTTCGGGGGAGCGTTATGTGGGTGTAGAGTGGCAGTGGGTGGGCGGAGGATGTTCCTTGTGGTGAGGTAGAGCCTCTGAGTTGGTCGGCAAGTCTTGCAGAAGTGTGGAGCGACGGGAGCGATTCGCCGGAGGTTGGCCAGAGGGATGGAAGATGGCGGTGGTCAGGTGTGGTTGAGGGGTAATTAAATGAAATGTAAGGGGGAACAGAGAGAGGGGAAGAAGGGGAATGTATCTGGAGTGTTTTGGAAGGGAGAGAGGCAGTGGAGTGGACGGCGCGTAGCTGCCGTCGTCGGAGAAGAAGAACCCTGAGGAAGGGAGCGGTGATGAGGACGAGGTCAGGGGAACGCGCACTTGGTATGGCGCGACACGGGAGGAAGAGGCGAAGTGGACTCTGCTGCCGGTATGGTAGCAGAGCGACGAGAAGGAGGGGAGGAGGTCACCGGAGCTTGCGGGTTCCTTGGCCGGAGATGGAAGAGAAGAAAATTTGGGGGAATCTCCGCTAAGACAAGTCTGAATTTGAGCGGCCGGACTTGGGGATTCTTTTATAGGTGCTGGCCGAACTTTCTAGTGCTTGGAGGGCGCATAATCATCTCCGACGGCTCACCGGAGAAGGAAAGTGGGTGGATACCCAAATCTCTCATGCGTTCGCACGAGAGATTGGGATCAAATCAGAGATCATGGCAGGCCTCAGATGGGAGGGAATTCCTCAGAGAATCTCCATTCCATTTCTGGGAGGGGATCTCTGAGGAATCAGAGAGTATTCCCTCTCTAATGCTCGCCGGAGAAGGATTCTGCCCCAATAATGGTGGATGGACCTGATTGTAAGGTTGGTGAGGAAGTTAGGGGGCTCTCTGGGATGATTTTCAAAAGATAGGGACCAAATTATGATTTGGGTGTACTAAATTGCAAAGTAGGTCAAGATGACCTCCCCTTAGGTCCAAATTTTGGTACAAACCTAATTTGGACCTAAGAAATCCAATGGTGAAGTTGGATTTTAGGTTTAACCACGTTTGACTACGCATTTTGTGTAAAAACCCCAATTAGGTTAATTGATGAGCTAGGACCCTAATCTAGGTCAAACTGGGTTCCAAAGGCCAAATTAAGTGTTCTAAACCCTAGGGGATATTTTTCCATGATTTTTAGAGGGTTTACTTGATTTTTATCCTGACCTAAACCTTGTTGATTTAAGCGGGTCTGTTTTAGGGTTACCAAATGTCATTTAATTCCTGGATTGCACATAAACCCATTTCTGATTGACTCAACCCACTTTTAATCTTATTTAGACCTTTTGACCTATGTTTTGCCTCTGAGAAATACCGTTTATGTACTGCAATGGTGAAATTGTAGTTTTAACCTTTATTTCATGTTTTCTTCTCAGAGCACTTATTCCTTCATTTAGGCCTTCTTCTAGGTTTTGTAGGAGCTTTTATCTTCTTTATTGCATCAAAATGAGCTAGTTATGGCTCATGATGAGGCTCTCATCATACCCCCATGCCTAGCTTTTGCTAGTCCCTTAGCAAAATTTCAAGGTTTTAACTTATGTTCTAGACCCTGAGTGTAAGTGCTTTTCTTTTTCTTTTGTGATTAGGTTAGAATGTCGACAATAGGCCTAGAGGTATTCAAGTACCAACCAAAATTCGGACCTGTTCCGCTTTAGCCTTAGTCCTCCGCAAAGGTTTCTAAGGCCCACAGAAACTAACCTAAGGTTTGTTGGACTCCGCGGTTAAAGTACCCATGCTTGAGACATTCTTAGCCGAAGTTCAGTTTGCAGTGCATTTTTGTAAGAGAGAGATAGAAGATTTATTTGTTTGGAGAGTTTTTCTCTCTCTTTTCTCTTTATTTCTAGCTTCGGATTAGCTTCTCAACACGGTTTGTATCAGATTCCTCGTCCCCATCATCAATCCTCAAGGGTCCCTAGCTTTCGAGATTTCGAGATAATCCCGCCCATGGCAACCCGCAGAACCCTGGCTTTCAAGCTTTCGAGATAATCCCCCCCATGGCGTTCCGTGGCCGAATTCAGACCCTGACGATCGACATTTCATGATAATGCTGCCCATGGTATCTGAACCAGCAGAGTGCTTACATGCCCCCAGTAGGATATTTAAATATCCTAAGAGACAAGCACCGAGGAGATGATATGTTGTTACGCATCTTTGAGGGGAATTTCCCGCCTCTCCGCATTGGGAACTCATCCAAATCAACTTGTGTTGATTGGCCGCTCCTAATCTAGGTGACTTTTGTAGAACATTAAACGCTTTTGTGTGATTTGGATGTTTATGCGCACTGAACCAGGCTGTGTGTGAATTTGGGATGCTTAGGTTACCGAATCCCGCAAACTGGAGGTCAGTTAACGAGTCCGAATACTTCCTAAGCCTTAGACCTAATACTCAAGCTTTGCATTTTCCCCAACCTCTTGAGGATTATCCAAATTTTAGCAGATACGTGAATTTTTAAGCTAAAGAATCTAGCCAAAGAGGCCTAAGACCAGCGTTCCCGCTAATCTCTTGTTATGTCTCCTTAGCACTTTTTCTTTTATTTCTTTTCTTGATCTGGTCTAAAACTTCAGTTAATTCCTTAATCTTTTACTAATGACTATTTCTTTTCATTTTCATTTTGTGCTCCTTTTTTTGGCATTTTACTCTTTTCCTCCTCTCATTTGTATGACGCTGAATTGTTCCTCCCCTCCTTCAAGTCTGTTTTTTTTTTCAATTGAAACCCTTTCTTGATATGAATTTTCGTGACATTTTGCACTTTCATACCCCCTATGCATAAGATTTGCAATGTCCCCATTGTAAATTAGGTGGGTTCGATTTCAGCTTAGTTCATGCATTAGGATAGGTGTGTGGTCAGTGAATGGGTTGAAGTGACTTATTACGAACGATTTCTAATCTCGGGTAGGGATACCTGAGGTGAAGTCGGCTGTTCTAGTGGATGAACCCTAAAGTGCAATATGAATTCCGCATAAAAATGTCAGAAAAGGTTTCGGGTTTTTCAAAGAATGACGGGTTGCCTCCCGTTAAGTGTTGAGTTTTACGCCATCAGCTAGGCGCAATGAGCTCAAGAGGAATGGAGGGTAAAGGATGACTCAGCCAAATCTATATCGGTCATGTCAATGAATGGTTTGAGTCTCTGACCATTCACAACAAAGGGCTCGAAATCGTGGCTGAGTGGGTAATTTCAATGGCTCGATTTCCAAAGATTTGTCAGACTAGGTAAGGTCCGACCCACTTAGATCGTAGCTTTCCTGGGAATAATTTGAGTCGGGCATCAAAGAGTAAAACCTTTTGACCAGGATGAAAGACCTTTCTAGAAATGTGTTTGTCGTGAAAAGCTTTAATCCATTCTTTGTAAATTCGCAAGTTCTCATACACGTCATGGCGTAATTCATCGATCTCGCTTATTTGAAGTCTTCTGTGGGTTCCAGCCTTAGAAAGATCTAGATTACAATTCCGTACTGCCCAATAGGCTTTATGCTCCAATTCGACGGGGAGGTGACATGCCTTCTCGTACATTAGTCTGAAGGGAGACATTCCTAATTGGGTCTTGTGAGCGGTCCTATAGGCCCACAATGCTTCCGGAAGCCGAGAAGACCAATCTTTTCTATCAGGTCGAATAGTAACCTAAAGGATCTTCTTGATCTCTCGGTTAGATAGCTCAGCTAGACCATTAGTTTGGGGGTGGTAAGGAGTAGAGATTCGGTGAGACACCCCGTATTTGGTCATCAGTGACCTGAACTGAGCGTTTGTAAAATGGGTCCCTCCGTCAGAAATTATAGCACGCGGAATCTCGAACCTTGAGAAAATGTTTTGATGAATGAATTTTATAACAACTTTATGATTGTTGGTTCGGGTCGGAATGGCTTCTATCCACTTGGAAACATAGTCAACTACGAGTAAGATGTATTCGAAGCCATCCGAGATCGGGAAGGGTCCCATGAAATCAATCCCCCAAATATCAAAAATTTCGCATACCAAGATCGGCTGTAGAGGCATCATGTCTCGATGGCTCATGTTGCCCAGAGTCTAGAAATGGGAACATGCCTTACAGTGATCGTATGCATCCCTGAAAATTGTGGGCCAGTAAAAGCCACATTGGAGGACTTTTGATGCGGTTTTATGTCCTGAGAAATGTCCACCGCATGCCTGGTCATGGCAAAATGAGAGTATGTCTTTGATTTCCACTTCCGCGACGCAATGTCTAATTATCTGATCAGCACCAATGCGGAATAGATACGGGTCATCCCAAAGGTAATACTTGGCATCGGAACACAATTTGTCCTTCTTGGCCTTCGGCCAATCGGACAGAATCTGATGTGATGCCAGGTAATTTACTATATCTGCAAACCATGGAAGACTTGTACTGATAATCAGGAGGTGCTCATCAGGAAAGTGTTCTGTGATAGGTCCGAAAAGGTCAATTATTTTAGAAGGAAGGCGGGACAAGTGATCAGCTACCATATTTTGCTTTCCCGCCTTGTCGCGAATCTCAAGGTCAAATTCTTGCAACAGCAAGATCAATCGGATTAATCGAGGTTTCACGTCCTTTGCAAGGAGATGCCTCACAACTGTGTGATCCGAGTACATGATGACACGGGAACTCAGAAGGTATGATCTGAATTTTTCTAGGGCAAATACTACAGCAAGCAGCTCTTTCTCAGTAACCGTATAGTTACGCTAAGCCTCATCCAGTGTTTTGCTGGCGTAGTAAATGACCACAGGTTTCCCGTCAATTTTCTGCCCCAGAATCGCTCCCACATCAAAGTCAGATGCATCGCACATGATCTCAAAGGGTTGAGACCAATTAGGGGACTGTAGGATCGGGGCTTGGGTGACTCGGTCACGTAGGATCTCAAATGCTTGAGTGCATTCCTTGGAAATTTCGAAAGGCACATCCTTGGAGAGAAGATTGGTCAGGGGGAACGTGATTTTAGTGAAGTCAGGGATAAATCGATGGTAAAAACCGACGTGCCCTGATGTAAACACATTTACACTACTTAAAATGTCTATTTATGCATGTTCTTAAGCATAGGATTGCATTTCATGATATAAATATTGCATAACATGCATCATCTCACATTTAGAGTAGTTTGAATAAAATGGAGGTTAATTATCTCCTTTTATGTGCTTGGACATGGCAAAAATTTTATCGAGGCTTCGGATCAAAGATCCAACCGTACGGATGTGATCAGGGCGACGATTGGAGTTCAACGACTCCAAGATCGCCCTAATTAGTCATCCGTAGCATCAGATAGAGACCGGGGAACCCTAGAAGATCAAGGGACAAGATGGTGTAAATCCACACTTTAGATGACAAATCCGACTGCACGAATGAATTCGGATCAACGATCGTAGCCCAACGACACAAAAATCGAGTCAATCCGACATCCGTGGCACCATCTACAACTTCCAGAAGATGGACGGCCAAGATGACACCACGTGGCGCCATCTCAGCCGCCCAAATGGCCGCTTGCATCTTGTGAAGACCGCGCACCCGTCTCCTCTCCGCCGTTGGATCTCGATCCAACGGCTGCGACGCGCCCGCGCTGAAGTCAAGCGCTCGACACAAACGCGACCGCAGCGCAGCGGTCGAGCGCTCTAACGAGATGCAGGGACGCACGTTCGAGCCACGCCCCGCAGAAATTGGAGCGGTGGCGCGCCTCCAATCGACCGCACGATCGCGATCCAACGGCCGCGCGCGCCCGATAGCGCCGACGCGCGATTGGACGCGCACGTGAACGTGCGATCGCACGCACAGGCGGGCGGGCGGCAGCGGTGAAGGCGCGATTTTAAGCCGTCCGATCTCGCGATCGGACGACTGAGACTTCGCGGACGTGCGTAGGTGTTACGCACGCGGGCAGCCGAGAGGGCGCGCGTGGGCGCGGCGGCGACGGCCACGTCGGGGCTTTAGTGACGGATTTATCCGTCACTAAAGACCCCTTATTTATTATTTTGAAGATGTAATGTCTATTTTGCCCCCACTCCTTGCAACTATAAAAGGAGACCCCCTCCATACGAAATTCTCATCCCTTCTTTCTCCTCTCTACCCCTCCAAAGCTCAAGAGAAGCTTGTCCCACACCCGGGATGCTTCTCACGAGATAAAGTCCAATTTTCGTTCCCCTTCGGAAGTGGATCCCGCAACGACGACGGCGTGCTGCTTCGTTCCCGTTCTTCTGCTTCGTCCTCCTTCGTCCCGCTTTGTTCTCCTTCGTCCAGGCGTCGTCCCGTCCGGCTCGTCCTCCGAGCAACCGTCGAGGAGGATTTCTCTCTCCCTATTCTTTTTACCGCTTTCTAGTATAGATTTACTGCTTTCTAGATTAATCTACTCGTCCTCCAAGCAATCGTCGAGGAGGACATTTCTCTCTCCATTCTTTTAATGCTTTATAGAGTAAATTTATCGCTTTCTAGAGTAATTATTTTATGCTTTCTAGTTGTAATGAACAATCACTTCAATGCAAAAATTCCTTGTTTATTCTACATCTCATTTTGATTTCTCTGTGTAATATTCTTTTTCTCTCTTACTCTCTCTCTCTCTTCTATTTATTGTAAATAATTAGATAGTACTAAATTGAATTATTCTGTAACAAATAAAAAGAAACGCGTAGTTTTTAAATCAAACGTTCGCCTCCCTGTGTTCGACCCGGAATTTTAATTTCGGTATAAATTTTATTTGTTGAACACGAATTCTTCACTTTCGAACTACAACGACAGGTTTTCCAAAACCAATCTCGTTAGCGTAGGTTCGTAAACGTTCAACATTTTGAATGGTGCGGCCCAAACAACTCAAACAATTGGCCACAATTGCACCACTAAGTTAGGCACTCAAAGATGGTTAACCTAGAATGATTTCTACTCTGTTATGTGTTGCTTTATGTGTACCGATTCCACAGATTAGAACCCGGTTGAGTAGAAAACAAATCAAGTTGATCAAGTGCCTTGAATGTGGGTGTGTATTGTGTGTTTGTTGGAAATTACCCCACAAGATTATCTTTTTGTTATTATTTTTTTTATGAACGAAGGTGGAATGAATGTGAGTGGAAATCCAAACAACCAAATTATTCCTAGGATTTATGCAAACACCTAGGTTAATTGGAATTTGGATTTAATGTGGCAAATGAAATCTATGGAGGGGGAAAGAATGGGGAAACACTTACAGTTGTCTTCAACTGCACTTTACTCCAGTCTACCGCTTGTTGATTCCTTGATGGGGGTCTCTGCAAAACAATAGACACAAGAGAAAGCTAGTTAGAAAACAAATAAAGTGCAAGAAATGCGAAGAAAAGATCGGAAATCGTTGCCTCCCCGGCAACGGCGCCAAAATGTTGAACGTTTACGAACCTACGCTAACGAGATTGGTTTTGGAAAACCTGTCGTTGTAGTTCGAAAGCGAAGAATTCGTGTTCATCAAATAAAATTTATACCGAAATTAAAATTCCAGGTTGAACACAGGAAGGCGAATGTTTGATTTAAAAACTACGCGTTTCTTTTTATTTGTTACAGAATAATTCAATTTAGTACTATCTAATTATCTACAATAAATAGAAGAGAGAGAGAGTAAGAGAGAAAAAGAATATTACACAGAGAAATCAAAATGAGATGTAGAATAAACAAGGAATTTTTGCATTGAAGTGATTGTTCATTACAACTAGAAAGCATAAAATAATTACTCTAGAAAGCCATAAATTTACTCTATAAAGCATTAAAAGAATGGAGGGAGAAATGTCCTCCTCGACGATTGCTTGGAGGATGAGTAGATTAATCTAGAAAGCAGTAAACCTATACTAGAAAGCAGTAAAAAGAATAGGGAGAGAGAAATCCTCCTCGACGGTTGCCCAAAGGACAAGCCGGACGGGACGACGCCTGGACGAAGGAGAACGAAGCGGGACGAAGGAGGACGAAGCAGAAGAACGGGAACGAAGCAGCATGCCGTCATCGTCGCGGGATCCACTTCCGAAGGGGAACGAAAATTGGACTTTATCTCGTGAGAAGCATCCCGGGTGTGGGACAAGCTTCTCTTGAGCTTTGGAGGGGTAGAGAGGAGAAAGAAGGGATGAGAATTTCGTATGGAGGGGGTCTCCTTTTATAGTTGCAAGGAGTGGGGGCAAAATAGACATTACATCTTCAAAATAATAAATAAGGGGTCTTTAGTGACGGATAAATCTGTCACTAAAGCCCCGACGTGGCCGTCGCCGCCGCTCCCACGCGTGCCCGCTCGGCTGCCCGCGTGCGTAACGCCTACGCACATCCGCGAAGTCTCAGCCGTCCGATCGCGAGATCGGACGACTTAAAATCGCACCTTCACCGCTGTCGCCCGCCCGCCTGTGCGTGCGATCGCACATTCACGCGCGCGTCCAATCGCACGTCGACGCTATCGGGCGCGCGCGGCCGTTGGATCGCGATCGCGCGGTCGATTGGAGGCGCGCCACCGCTCCAATTTCTGCGGGGCACGGCTCGAACGCGCGTCCCTGCATCTCGTTAGAGCGCTCGACCGTTGCGCTACGGTCGCGTTTGTGTCGAGCACTTGACTTCAGTGCGGGCGCGTCGTAGCCGTTGGATCGAGATCCAACGGCGGAGAGGAGACAGGTGCGCGGTCTTCACAAGATGCAAGCGGCCGTTTGGGCGGCTGAGATGGCGCCACGTGGCGTCATCTTGGCCGTCCATCTTCTGGAAGTTGTAGATGGTGCCACGGATGTCGGATTGACTCGATTTTTGTGTCGTTGGGCTGCGATCGTCGATCCGAATTCATCCGTGCAGTCGGATTTGTCATCTAAAGTGCGGATTTACACCATCCTGGCCCTTGATCTTCTAGGGTTCCCCGGTCTCTATCTGATGCTACGGATGCCTGATTAGGGCAATCTTGGAGTCGTTGAACTCCAATCGTCGCCCTGATCACATCCATACGGTTGGATCTTTGATCCGAGGCCTCGATAAAATTTTTTCCCTGTCCAAGCACATAAAAGGAGACAATTAACCTCCATGTTATTCAAACTACTCTAAATGCGAGATGATGCATGTTATGCAATATTTATATCATGAAATGCAATCCTATGCTTAAGAACATGCATAAATAGACATTTTAAGTAGTGTAAATGTGTTTACATCATGCCCCAAAAAAGATGGGATGTCCTTAATCTAGCTAGGCATAGGGAGCTTGGAAATCAGGTTAACCTTAGCTCGATCCACTTGGATGCCTTTCTCCGAGATTAAATGTCCCAGGACAATTCCCTCAGGCACCATGAAATGGGTCTTTTCCCAGGAAAGAACCAAATTCACATCGATGCACCGCCTGAGTATTTGGACCAAGTGTTGGAGGCAATCGTCAAATGATGCTCCAAAAATTGAAAAGTCATCCATGAAGACTTCCAGATAGTCACCTACCATATCTGAGAATATGGCAAGCATGCACCGTTGAAAAGTTGCAGGTGCATTGTAGAGACCGAAAGGCATCCTTCGAAACGCGTACGTCCCGAAGGGGTAGGTGAATGTGGTCTTTTCTTGGTCCTCTGGATGGATTGCCACCTGGTTGTTACCGGAGTACCCATCAAGAAAGCAGAAGAACCTATTTCCCACTAGTTTCTCGAGGATTTGATCAATAAACGATAGTGGGAAATGATCCTTCTTCGTGGAGGAATTTAGTCTTCTGTAATCATTGCAGACTCTCCACGAGTTAGCTATCCAGGTAGGAATGACTTCTCCAGCTTCAGTCGTGATAATGGCAAGTCCTGCCTTTTTAGGCACCACTTGTATTGGACTCACCCAACGACTGTCAGAGATTGGGTAGATGATCCCTGCATCTAACCACTTTATGATCTCCTTTTTCACGACCTCCTGAAGGTTAGGGTTTAGGCATCTTTGCATTTCTCTTGAAGGTCGTGCACCTTCTTCTGTGTAGATTCGATGTGTGCAGTATGAAGGGCTTATACCAGTCAAATCATCAAGAGTCCATCCAATGGCTCTACGATGTTGCTGGAGAACAGAAATCAAACGGAATTCCTGGTCAGGTGTGAGTCGAGAGTTGATAATCACAGGAAACGTCTGATTCGAATCAAAAAAGACGTACTTCAGATGTTTAGGAAGGGGCTTGAGTTCCATGACAGGATTGTCAGCAGCAGCGGGCAGTTCGGAGTTTGTATCAGGGACAAGGGTAGGAGTCATAGGTGTGTCTAGATCATGTTCGCACTCCTTTGTTAGCGGGTTTTGATTCTCTAGTGGTTGATCAGGGATAATCAGGTTGTCCTCTATATGCAATTCATCAACCACGGCTCTGATATCACATATTTCCTCTATAACCCCGCAATTGATCCCTTGTTGGGCCTTAAAAATGTCAATCTTTGGATTTTGATTCCCAAATTTTAATTCTATCTGGCCCTCTTCGCAATTTATGTTGGCCCTAGTAGTGGCCAAAAAGGGTCTCCCTAATATGATTGGTGTGTCCCTTGGGTTCTTAGGTGCATCCATGTCCAGTACTATGAAGTCCACCAGGAAATAGAAATCTCATACCCTAACAATGACATCCTCGAGTATTCCTCTAGGTGACTTGATGGATCGATCGGCTAACTGCAATGTCACCTCAGTGGGTTTAAGTTCAGATTCTTCAAGGTGGTCAAGGAGGGATGTAGGTATTAAATTTATGGAGGCACCTAGGTCTAGTAAGGCTCTATCAAATTGGGTTTCACTAATTTTACAAGAAATCAAGGGAGTTCCTGGGTCTTTAGCCTTGGGTGGGAGTTTGCTCAAGATGACAGAGCTGGCTTGCTCTGACAGTACGATTGGATTCCCATCCTTGGTTCACGACTTATGTTTAGGGGTGCATATGTCTTTCAAGAATCTTGCATAAGCCGGTATGTGGCGAATTGCATCCATCAATGGGATGTTTATCTGGACCTGTTCAAAGAGCTTGACTAGATCCTCCTCGGGGGCCACGGGTTTAGTTATCCTTTTTCCTTTGGTCAAGGCCTCAGGAAATGGGATCCTAGTTGGTTCCTCTAGGATAGGTCCAGGTTCTTGATCTGGGACAGTGGTATCTTGGATAACTATCCTAGGGTTTTGGCTATTATTAGTCTTGGAGTGGTTCGGATAATGTGGGTCTTGGGTTGTTTTACCACTACGTGTTGTTACAGAGTTTAATCCAGCCTGATTTTGGTTTGGGTTTCGTAGGAGGGGTGGCTGCTGCTAAAATCCCACATAAGATGTCGAAGCTTCCATCCCGTCTGGCGATGGAGCAGCAGGGGCCTGATAAATCAAATGTGCGTGGCCTGAATTTGGATTCATAACGCTCCTCTGGGTTAGCACGTTATTTGGGTTGGGTAGAGGTTGCGAGGGAAGGGTGCCAAGTTGGCGGGAATTTGCCATCTGGGCCAGTTGGTTGCGAACCTCTGTGATCTCGTCCTTGTGCTGTTTTTGCATTGCCGTATTCGTCTTTTGAATGTCAACCAGTGCTTGAAGGATAAGAGTCAGTTGATCCTGGTTTTGCCCGAATTGGTAGGTGGGATTGGGCCGAGGCTGAGGCGGCTGATATGGACGAGGGGCATGTGGACGGGGTTGATATGGTGGTCTTTGAGAATTTCCCGCCCACTGAAAGTTAGGATGATTTCACCATCCAGGGTTGTAGGTATTGGAGAATGGGTCATTTTGGATGGCGTTGAGGTCCTCGCAGTTCTGAGGAAGCTCAGGAAAGTCAGAATACGAGGGTTCAGAGTTCCCCCAACTCGAGTAGAATGGATCGGAGGTCACTCCGGTCCGAGAGGCAAACGGGGGTGGATATGGGTCCATCCCCTTGGCAGATTGGTGATAGATGTTTTGCACAGTTTCCCTTGCCGGAGGTGGTCGTACAAAAGAGTTTTGTGCAGAGGTGGCTTGCTGCAAATGCCAAGTTAGCTCGTCCACCTTCGTTTCTATGATAGAAACCTTGTCCAACCGACTGGCCATCAGTTCCAAGTCGACAGAATTGGACAGGTCTTGCATCTCATGTGTCCCTCTCAGATTCGTCGATGCGCGGGCATTCGTCCTGTCGAATAAGCCCATGTAGTCATTATTTATGGAGTTCTCGCACATGTTTTCGAGAATCTCCCACACCGTGTCCTCATGTTGACCCATGATGTTTCCTCCGCACGTTGCATTGACGAATAAACGAATGTCTTCACGGAGTCCCTAGTAAAAGGACTGGACTTGTTCCCACTTAGGAACTCCATGATGAGGACACTTTCGCATGAGATCTAAGAATTGATCCCATGCTTCGTGAAGAGGTTCTCCCGGTTGTTGAGTGAAATGAGTGATCTGGTGGCGCAAGGCATTCATCCGGCCAACGGGGAAGAATTTTTTCAAAAATTCAGACTGAAGTTCCTCCCATGTGTTGATCGGATGGGTCTGAGTTTGATACCAATGTGCGGCCTTGTCCAAGAGGGAGAACGAAAACATTTTCATGAGTAGGATATCCCGATTTTGTAGATCTGACCCGAAGGTCTGGGCCAGATGACTAAGTTGTTTAATGTGTTGGAATGGATCCTCAGAGTTAAGCCCATGAAACTTCGGTATGGCATGAATCATATTGGGCTTCAGTTCAGAATCAGGTCCTCCAATTGGGATTCGTACTCGAGGTTCGATCGCCACCACAGCGGGATTATAGTGATCTCGCATCATAGGTCGCTGCGGTGGGTTTACAAAGTTCTGAAAGAGATCATTAAGGCGTTGAAGTTAGTGTTCAAGGTTATTCTCCTCTTCAATGGGTTGTGCCATGATGGAGGAAGAAGGAGAACCAGGGTCTGAATCAGATGAAAGATTTATGTGGTGGGGTTGCTTGACAAACAAGGGAGTCGAGGCTTGGCCTAGACGAGAATGAATTTCTAAAGGAGGTCTTAAGGGTGGCCTTAAGGACCTCCTTCCGAACATGCACCGAAGGATGTGATGAGATTAGAAGGTGCTGGACCCAATCAAGACACCCAAAAATTGTTTGGGTGACTATAGAGGTTCGGGGCGGATGGACCCCTTAGTCAGAAAGGTCGTCCACTTGAGAAATACCTAGGCAGCCAGAGAGGGAGAGTCCCGCAAAGACCCCTACACGATAGACCATCCCCATGAGTTACAGGGTTTCCCCCACCCGACCTCTCTTGTCACTGCGGTTCCAGGTAGACCAGAATGGGGACCTTGACCTCTTAAGTCTACCTTTTTTACTTTAAGATCAAGGTGCTTAATGTTCCACTTGAACTTTTAGGTATTTTGAGTGAAAAAGTGACCTAATTTTAAGGTTGGTTGTCCCAAGGGATCAACTTCACCTCTTGTTCCTTTGAGAGCTTTTAGGTCCTTTCTTTTAGGGTTCAAATGGATTAAAAGCCTGATTTGCTTAGGGTTCCTCTTGTATAGATCTTTTCAAACAAGGTTTAGGCACACCTCTTTTTGGAAAAATTTGTTTCTTTGCTTAAGATAAGATGTGTCTCTAAAAACCCTAGTCTTTTAATCCTTAACTTGGCTCTAGTGGGTCCAATTTAGTTGCCCCAGAATTTAGTACCTAGGGCTCAATCAAGAAAGTTTTAGCCCTAGTTACCTTAGTTGGATGGGCAGATAAAAATGTGTTGAAATGAAAATTAGGCAACTTGATGAGTTACTAAATATGAAACAGGTAGCCCTAAGTTGATTGTTCTCTCTTTTTTTTCTTTTCAGGTTTTGAGGGAGTTAACAGAGGGGGCTTATGGAAATTACCTATTCCTTGGAGTGTCTATTGTGCAGCTGCTCTTCTTTCCTTTTTGCTTTCCCTGTAATAAGCACAACAAAAGAGAGGAGGTAGGTCAAATATTGGATCAAAAAGTTGTAATCAAAAGCTTTAAAAGTGCTCGTTGCTCCCCGGCAACGGCGCCAAAATGTTTATTGCGCTTGATCAGGTTTTAAAAGATAACAAGTTGTAATATAGCCGACAAAGCATTCAAACAAATAGAGAATTTTATTACTCGAAAAATCGAAGTATCCGAGGTCGAACACAGGGAGCAATCTCAGTACCTTTAAAAGACTAAAGAATACAACTTTTAAATGAAAGACAATTGATTCAAAGAGAGATTTATAAAAAGTTGCTAAAAAATAACAGGATTGGACGTCTGATTTCTATATCAGACATCTTAAATGTAGCTATTCTTCTTCCTGTTTTGATTCTATTTTGGCCTTCTCTGCAGTCTTCCTCCTTACTTCTCTCTTCTGCCTTCTTCTTCTGCGTAGGCTCTTCTTTTCTTTTGATCTTACAGGTCTTCTTCTTCCTTTGATCTTCTTCTTGCCTTTGCTTCTTTTCTCTGCAGTCCTTTCTTCCTTCTCTTCCCTGCCTTTCTCAACCTCTTCTTCTGTTGCGGCTTCTTTTTCTTCTTTGGCTAAGTTTCTTCTCTTCAACGCCCGGCCTGCCTGCACAGGAGAGCAAAACCTACCCTATCCTTCTCTACCCGCATGTCTCTCTCTCTCTACGATTCACTCAAAGGACGCTCTCCCAGAGCTGCGGGTAATCGGGTCGGATTTCACACCTGGGACCAGGCGCACCGGTGTATGGGTGATGCGCGAGGTGTGCTCAGATAGGGTCGGGACGGAGCGGATCCCACCAGATCCGCGAGGTGAAACCGCGAACGAGGCGAGCGTGAGTAAGGTGAGGGACCTCACCCCTGTGCGTTCGGAGGCGAAGAGACAGTAACACAAAATCAATTTAAATCATACCTATGCTTCGTATTTTGCCGATGTGGGACTATTAGTCCTACCCCGCTCTCGCGCATGCCCGTAGAAGACCTTCTTCGATTACCAAGGCTACGGACTTCGCTGCGTTCCTTGCTGGACCAGATAACTTCGCACTGCTTGCCCGAGTCCGCTGCACCTGAAGCTTGGACGTCCTGAAGCCTGGAGCTGCTCCGCGTCACTGTCAATGGCGGCAGGGGCTTGAATACTGTCAAACACAAAACAAGCCTCTCGGCTTAATCAGATCAGCTGGGGACCTTCGCCGTGTTACGGCAAAGGTGGTGCACGGTGCAGCAGGTTGTGGGACGACCTAGGCGTGCGTGCCTAGGTCGTCCTGTGACTGGAGATGTGGGTATGTTCGGGGGAGCGTTGTGTGGGTGTAGAGCGGCAGTGGGTGGGCGGAGGATGTTCCTTGTGGTGAGGCGGAAGCCTCTGAGTTGGTCGACGAGTCGTGCGGAAGTGTGGAGCGACGGGAGTGATTCGCCGGAGGTTGGCCGGAGGGATGGAAGATGGCGGTGGTCAGGCGTGGTCGAGGGGTAATTAAATGAAATGTAAGGGGGAACAGAGAGAGGGGAAGAAGGGGAATGTATCTGGAGTGTTTTGGAAGGGAGAGAGGCAGCGGAGTGGATGGCGCGTAGCTGCCGTCGTCGGAGAAGAACGCTGAGGAAGGGAGCGGCGGCGAGGACGAGGTCAGGGGAACGTGTGCTTGGTACAGCTCGACGCGGGAGGAAGAGGCGAAGTGGACTCTGCTACTGGAATGGCAGCAGAGCGATGAGAAGGAGGGGAGGAGGTCACCGGAGCTTGCAGGTTCCTTGGCCGGAGATGGAAGAGAAGAAAATTTGGGGGAATCTATGCCAAGACAAGTATGAATTTGAGCGGCCGGACTTGGGGATTCTTTTATAAGTGCTGGCTGAACTTTCTAGTGCGTGGAGGGTGCGCAATCATCTCTGACGGCTCGCTGGAGAAGGAAAGTGGGTGGATACCCAAATCTCTCGTGCATTCGCACAAGAGATTGGGATCAAATCAGAGATCATGGCAGCCCTCAGATGGGAGGGAATTCCTCAGAGAATTTCCCTTCCATTTCTGGGAGGGGATCTCCGAGGAATCAGAGAGTATTTCCTCTCTAATCTTCGTCAGAGAAGGATTCTGCCCCAGTAATGGTGGAAGGACCTGATTGTAAGGTTGGCGAGGAAGTTAGGGGGCTCTCTGGGATGATTTTCAAAAGATAGGGACCAAATTGTGATTTGGGTGTACTAAATTGCAAAGTAGGTCAAGATGACCTCCCCTTAGGTCCAAATTTTGGTACAAACCTAATTTGGACCTAAGGAATCCAATGGTGAAGTTGGATTTTAGGTTTGACCATGTTTGACTGCACATTTTGTGTAAAAACCCAAATTAGGTTAATTGATGAGCTAGGACCCTAATCTAGGTCAAACTGGGTTCCAAAGGCCAAATTAAGTGTTCTAAACCCTAGGGGATATTTTTCCATGATTTTTAGAGGGTTTAATTGATTTTTATCCTGATCGGTACCTTGTTGATTTAAGCGGGTCTGTTTTAGGGTTACCAAATGTCATTTAATTCCTAGTTTGCACATAAACCCATTTCTGATTGACTCAACCCACTTTTTATCTTATTTAGACCTTTTGACCTATGTTTTGCCTCTGAGAAATACCGTTTATGTACTGCAATGGTAAAATTACAGTTTTAACCCTTATTTCATGTTTTCTTCTCAGAGCACTTATTCCTTCATTTAGGCCTTCTTCTAAGTTATGTAGGAGCTTTTATCGTCTTTATTGCATCAAAATGAGCTAGTTATAGCTCATGATGAGGCTCTCATCAGATTTTCACTCACATTCATTCCACCCTCATTCATAAAAAAATAACAAAAAGATAATCTTGTGGGGTAATTTCCAACAAACACACAACACACACCCACATTCAAGGCACTTGATCAACCTGATTTGTTTTCTACTCAAACGGGTTCTGATCTGTGGAATCGGTACACACAAAGCAACACATAACAGAGTAGAAATTATTCTAGGTTAACCATTTTTGAGTGCCTAACTTAGTGGTGCATTTGTGGCCAATTGTTTAAGTTGTTTGGGCCACACCACTTTATTTAAAACCAACTCATCAAGTAGCTCCTCCTTAGGGTTTTCAATCTAGGTATATTCCAGGCACTCCACTTTCTTTCTGATTTTAAAGGAAAACAATCTTCACCCGTGTTTTACAACTTGGTTTGCCTAGAAACTTGATTGCAATTCACCTAATTTGAAACCCTAAAAGCTACTTAAGCAAGATTTGAACATTAAAATTCATGCACTATCAATAATCTTACTTGAAAACCCTGGTTGTGCATGCACTTACACAAATCTCAATCAATCATTACGGGCAGAACCCATTGTAAGGGCCCATCACATTCCATAAGCACCACAATCCCAGGCCTTAATAAAATTGAGTAGACGTTGGCCTTAAGGTTTGATTCACTCTTCAGAGCCTAGTCTGAGATTGTTTTTGATTAATCTGATGTCTAGCTAGGGGAGTAGTGTTAAACGACCGCGGCTGGGGAGTACACTAGGAACTGGAGGTGAAAGCCAAAGGAAGAACCTTCTCCCCAGTCCCTCCTTCTAACTAGTTGGATTAAATAGACGCAAGTAGAGTAAATCACTTACAGTCTTAAGGCTGGTTTTGGGAGTCAGTAGATCCTTAGGCTACCCTACTTAAGGACAACCTTGTTTTATTGTGCTACAGGGTCCCTATCCCCAGTCCTTCCGACCTTCTCCTAGTTTATGCTAGGAAGACGGTCATTGAATCCCCGATTGGAAGGACCGTTAGAACATTCTAGGAGGCGCAAGTTAGATTTTGGTCAATTTGATCCCATGACCGAACAACAGCCTCCTCTATTTGGAAATCCACAGGAAGAATTTCGAAGGCAGCTGAAACAAATGTAGAGAATGCAGGAATGGTTCCAGAGAATGCAGGGCGCTCAGCCCTTGAAGGATTTTTATGATCCTTCAAATTACGGGGAACGTCCTGGCATCCAGATTACAGCTGGTGACGTAGAAATCAAGCCCCAGGTGTTAAGCTTGATTAAACATTATCATGGGCTTGGCTCTGAAGATCCATTTCAGCACTTAGAAGATTTGACCACTTTGGTCCAAACCACCAAGGCTCGAAACGTTAATGAGGAGCAAATGATCATGAGGATCTTCCCCCACTCTCTTAGGGATAAAGCCGCGCATTGGAATAGGACAATAGGAAGACCAATTACAACTTGGAATGAGTTGAAATCGGCCTTTCTGAAGAAATTCTTCCCAATCAGTTGTACCAATGCTTTGAGATGGGAAATCACTACCTTTACCCAGCGGCCGGGGGAGCAGTGTCATGTGGCCTGGGAGCGATTCCAGGACTTATTGCGGAGGTGTCCACACCATGAGGTGCTGAAATGGCAACTCGTGCAGATCTTCTATCATGGGTTGAATGAGCAACTCAGAAATCATGTGGATGCTTCTTGCGGAGGCAATTGCCTCAATAAAGATGCAGATAGTGCACATGATTTATTTGAGGAAATGAGTGAGAATTCAATTAATCATGCCTCCATGGATACTTTTAACCGGTCCCAGCAACCCAGATCAAATGTCAATGAAGTCCATGACTCATTCATTTGATATGGAATTGATTTGTAATAAACTTGATAAGGTGGACTTGGTTGCTAAAAGAATGGAAGAGTGGATGGCTAGCAATTTTGTTAACAACTCTCAATCCACTCAATCCAAAAATTCAGGATTCCATTCCTCACGAGCTCCTTCTGGACGGGAGTTCGTGAATCAACTCGATGCGACTCAACCTATGAGTCAGCATTTTTTGGAACCCTATGGGTTCCCAACTGGGGCCTTTGATCCCAGTTTTTGTGATCCTTCCCTTTCTTTCTCTCCATCCTCACCCTATGAGGATGTCTGTGCTATACAAGAGAATGTTAGATCCAACCCCTACTCGAATGCCTATAATCCAGGTTGGAGAAACCACCCTAACTTCTCTTGGAAAAATCTGGGGCAATAAACCCAATTTTGACTTGGCAACTATGCTCCGCAACGACCAATGGATCAGGGTCAAGTATATACTCAGTTGCCTCCGAATCAGCTCAATCAGCCAACTTGGAATACCCGTCAACCCGCAGGGCAGGCTGATTTGAACCATCAAATGGTAGAGATGCAAGGATCTATGCTCCAGCTCATGCAGCAAATGAAAAACTTGTTGGACAACTTGCAGTCTGGGCTCATTGCTAACTCTCGTCAACCCAGATCTCTACCATCCCAACCCGTACCCAACCCAAAAACATTATAAATTAGGGCAATCAAGCCCAAGGGTACGGAAATCAAAGGGACCCGCGCGCACATGCTCAGGTGGTTGAGTAGGGTTCCTCATCTTCTTCTGCAAATCAACAATTCATGGTCAATCAAGCCCCTCCAATCTTTCCTAATCCTCCCCAAGACCCAAATTCTTACGCTTCTGCAAATTCTGTAACTTTAAGGAGTGGTAAGAAGACTCAGGATCCACAACCACACTATTCTGATCTTTTGAATCCTGAAGAATCTGAGGAGAGAGAGGAGAATTCTAGAGGAGAAATCAAGACTCAGGAACCCGATTCCAAAGATCTGACTCATGTTCCTTTTCTTGAAGCCTTAACCAAAGCAAAGAAGAAGAAGTCTGTTGATAGCAATGAGGAGCTTCTGAATTTATTTAAGAATGTTGAGATCAATATCCCGCTCCTTGATGCTATCAAGCACATACCGGGTTACTCAAGATTTTTAAAGGAATTATGTACACAAAAGCGTAAGTCGAGAGAATCTATTCTGAGGAAGGTGGTACTCTCTGAGCAGGCTAGTTCTGTTATCCTGCACTACCTCCCTCAGAAAAAGAGAGATCCTGGTGCTCCTTTGATTTCTTGCGTTATCGGATATTACACATTTGATAGAGCACTTTTGGATCTCGGTGCATCCATTGACCTAATTCCGACTTCTCTTTTTGAGAAGTTTGGGTTAGGTGAACTTCGGCCAACTTCAGTAACGCTACAGTTAGAGGACCGTTCGGTCACAAACCCGTGAGGTGTTATTGAAGATGTTATAGTTAAGGTCAAGGATTTCTATTTTCCTGTAGATTTCCTTGTCCTTGACATGGATGTACCAGATAATCTGAGGAACATGCCCATCATTCTGGGGCATCCATTCCTGGCTACCGCAAAAGCCAACATTAATTGTGAAAGCGGTAGTATGGAAATCGCCTTTGGGGACCAACGAATGAAATTGGATATTTTTAAGGCGATCAACAAATTTGAGGATTGTAGATTTATTGAGGAATTTGATGAGGATAATGTTAATATTGAAACTTGTTTGACAGTTTCTTCAATTGAAAGTTCCTCTTTGGTTGATGAATTTGACCTGCAACCCTCTGACCTGACATCTTCGGAAGAGGTTACTGATTTTGTTCACTCACAACCTCTTCCTCTTGTTGAATCTTCAGCATCTACCCTACCATCAATCGTCACCCCACCCCAGCTTGAATTGAACCCGAGAATTTAAAATATCAATTTTTAAGACCTCAGAATACGCTCCCTGTGATTATCAGTGCTAAATTGACAAAGGAGCAAGAGATTAAATTGATTAAGGTCCTAAAGGAACATAAGGAGGCAATTGGTTGGGCCATTCATGACCTTAGGGGGATCGAGCCATCTTACTGTAATCATAGAATATTTTTGGAAGATGGATACCGCCCTTCTCGCCAGATGCAGAGGAGATTGAATCCAAATATGCGAGAAGTGGTCAAAAAGGAAATTATCAAGTGGCTCAATGCAGGAATTATTTATCCAATCTCTGACAGTCCCTAGGTAAGTCCCATTTAGATTGTTCCAAAGAAAGCTGGGATTACTGTTGTGACTAATGAGAAAGGAGAATCTGTCACAACTCGTTCAGCTTCCTCTTGGAGAGTTTGTATTGATTATAGGAAGCTGAACACAGCCACTAAAAAGGATCATTTTCCCCTGCCCTTCATTGATCAAATCTTGGAAAAATTAACCAAGCAGAAGTACTTCTGATTTCTTGATGGCTACTCGGGATACAACCAAGTTCCTATCCATCCCGAGGATCAGGAAAAAACTACTTTCACCTGTCCCTATGGAACCTTTGCTTTTTGTAGGATGCCTTTCGGGTTATGCAATGCACCTGCAACTTTTCAAAGGTGTATGCTAGCTATATTCTCCGACATGGTGGGAGAGTTTATGGAAGTCTTCATGGATGATTTCTCTATTTTCGAAGAATCATTTGACTCTTGTTTGGCTAATTTGGAAATGATTCTTAAGCGATGTATCAAGACACGACTGGTCCTTAGCTGGGAAAAGAGTCATTTCATGACCCAAGAGGGCATCATTTTGGGTCATGTAATCTCTGAACGGGGAATTGAAGTGGACAAAGCTAAGGTTGATGCTATCGCTAAACTTCCTCCTCCCACATCTGTTAAACAAATCAGATCATTTCTTGGCCATGTGGGATTTTATCGAAGATTCATCAACGATTTCTCGAAGGTTGCTTGTCCTTTGAGCAATCTTCTTGCCAAAGAAACACCGTTTGTTTTTGACGAATCATGCCAAAAGGCATTTGATTTTCTGAAAACGGCAGTCACCTGTGCTCCAATTTTGCAACCACCAATTTGGACAGCCCCATTTGAGATCATGACTGACGTTCTGATTACGCGGTCGGGGCTGTCCTGGGTCAGAAAATTGATCGAAAGCCCTCTGTCATTTACTACGCTAGTAAAACTCTGGATGAAGCCCAGAGGAATTACACTGTTACTGAAAAGGAATTACTAGCTGTAGCATTTGCTTTGGAAAAATTCAAGGCTTATCTCTTAGGGTCTGATGTTATCGTTTATACCGACCACTCGACCTTGAGACATCTCTTGGCTAAAAAGGATGCTAAACCCCAGCTTGTTCGTTGGATTCTTCTTCTTCAAGAATTTGATCTTGAAATCAAGGATAAAACTGGGGTAAAAAATGTGGTGGCAGATCATTTGTCGAGACTCCTAGGTGATTCTTCTTGTTCGGACATTCTGATTGCTGACACTTTTCCGGACGAAACCATTCTTACAGTTTTAGGTGTCGACACCCCATGGTTTGCTGACATTGTTAACTATTTGGCCGTTGGTCAAATCCTCCAGGATTGGACCAAGCAACAACGGGATAGACTCAAATCTGAGGCCAAATATTACTTTTGGGAGGACCCTGAACTGTATCGCATCGGCTCTGATCAGATTATTCGCCGATGTATACCGGAGAATGAATTCAACAGTATACTTGAGTTCTGCCATGCATCTGGGTGTGGTGGACATTTCTTCGAGAGAAAGACGGCTGCAAAAATCTTGCAATCTAGCTTCTATTGGCCGTCTTTATTCAAGGATGCCCAGGACTTCTCAAGGTCATGTTCTCGATGTCAGTCACTTGGGAACATAACTAAGAGAGACATGATGCCCCTAAACCCTATTCTTCCTGTAGAAATTTTCGATGTTTGGGGCATCGATTTCATGGGACCCTTTATCCCTTCATTTGGACATCAGTACATTCTTGTTGCTGTTGATTATGTGTCCAAATAGATTGAGACGATTCCCACCCGAACTAATGACCACAAGGTGGTCATTAATTTTGTCAAGAACAATATCTTCAGTAGGTTCGGGATTCCGAGGGCTATCATCAGTGATGGTGGCACTCATTTTATTAATGCCCAATTCCAGAATTTATTGGCCAAATACGGGGTTAATCATCGGATTTCCACACCTTACCATCCCCAGACGAATGGACAAGCTGAGATCTCCAATCGAGAGATCAAGAACATTATGCAAAAACTGGTTAGGCCTGATTGCAAGGATTGGACTCAAAAGCTTGAGGACGCTCTTTGGGCCTACCGTACGATGTATAAAACGCCCATCAGCATGTCTCCATTCCTTTTGGTGTATGGAAAGGTGTGCCATCTACCTGTAGAGATTGAACACAGGGCATTCTAGGCAATCAAACAATGCAATTTAGATCTGAATCTAGTTGGGAAGACCAGGAAACTCCAACTATCTGAGTTGGAGGAGCTTAGAAATGATGCTTATGAGAATGCCAAGATCTACAAGGCTCAGACCAAAGCTCTACATGATCAATTGATTTCCCGCAAGAGCTTTAAGCCAAACCAAAAGGTTTGGTTATTCGATTCTAAACTTAAGCTCTTTCCTGGCAAACTTAGATCTAAATGGAATGGCCCATTCATAACTGATCAGATTTTTTGAAATGGTGCCATTCTGATTTCTGACCCAAAGACAGGTAACACCTTTAAAGTCAACGGTCAACGTTTGAAGCCTGTTGTTGACTGTAATCTTCCAGAACCCATCTCAGACTCTGTTGCTCTAGCCATTCTGTGACTTCTTTAGCTGGACTTCGCCTAGCTGATGGCATTAAACTCAGCAGTTGTACATATGACATAAGGCTGATATGAGCTTCATTTCCAGGTGACATCTTTCATATCCTACCCTTTCTTTCATGTCTCTTTTTCAATGAGGACATTGCATTAGCTAGGCATGGGGGGATGGATTCATTTTTGAATTATTTGGTTAGCTTTGTGAAATCTATACAAATTGTTTTTCTCTTATTATTTATATAAAAAAAAATATTTAGGAAGGATTAGTTGGATATTAGGACTTTTCAATCCTAAGAAATTTTACATTGGGATCTGAACAAAAAGAACCTTCAGGTCTTTGGACTTAATTAGCCTGTGTATCCACTAAAATGTGGATTTGTCTTTGAGTCCTCGCCATCTTAATTCTATTATAATTGGAATAAATAAGTTTGGGTGATAAGTACACGACTTATCAACCCACCCTCTGATTTGAGGGAATTTTGAGTCTTAAGCATCTGCACACTTTCTTTGCACTGACTCGTTGTTCGGCGATTTTAATGGAAATTGGGTAGCTAATGAACCTTCTAGGGTGATATGGCTGACAAGTTATCGTGGGTAACGGCCCATAGGTAGGTTGTCCAGAGCCCAGTCGCCAGACCTTTCTCTTTTTGCTGCCTTTAGGTAAATCTTAGACCAGGGAAGCCACCTACTTAAAAAAAAAAAATCAAAAGAAAAGGAGAAAAGAAAAAAAAGAAATAAGCCACACTTCGCAGCACGAGTTTGGCTGGCAAGTTGTTGGAAGTAACAGCTCAGATTGTCCAGAACCCAACTCAGAAAATGCACTAAAACATCCCAAAACACTTAGGAAGAAGCGGAGAAGTAGAATAAACCGGGGAGATATACACTGGATTCACCCTTGTGTTGACCCCGTAAAAAATAAAAGTAGGGAGAAAGCTACCGGTTGTAAAGATACACTTTTAGGCAGAATTCTTTTTGAGGTCACCTAGAGGTGTAGAAATCCGAAATCCATTTTAATTACCGGTCAACGAGTCTATCACAATCACAATAAGATGCTTAAAGCTTAGGGTTCTCATCAAATCTTGGGTGAGTTGAATGGCCGTAGAAAGCCACTCTTAAACCCTAAAATTTGAAAATCCAAAAAAATTAGAAAAGAGAAAAAGAGAAAGAAAATTTTTTTCTTTTAATAAGGTGAGGGCTTGAGGCGGTTTGCATTTTGGCTGATACTCGGGCACTGTTGTGTCTTTGAAAGTTCAGTTCCTAAGTAGACAATTTCATAATGATTGAAAATAACTCAGGTCCAAATAATCCAACCTAATTCTTTTATAAATAGCATATAGTTTTTTCTAGGGACTAGCAAAAGATAGGCATGGGGGTATGATGTAAATACATTTACACTACTTAAGATGTCTATTTATGCATGTTCTTAAGCATAGGATTGCATTTCATGATATAAATATTGCATAACATGCATCATCTTGCATTTAGAGTAGTTTGAATAAAATGGAGGTTAATTGTCTCCCTCTATGTGCTTGGACAGGGCAAACATTTTATTGGGGCCTCAGATCAAAGATCCAACCGTATGGATGTGATCAGGGTGACGATTGGAGTTCAACGACTCCAAGATCGCCCTAATCAGACATCCGTAGCATCAGATAGTGGCCGGGGAACCCTAGAAGATCAAGGGCCAGGATGGTGTAAATCCAGACTATAGATGACAAATCCGACCACACGAATGAATTCGGATCGACGATCTCAGCCCAACGACGCAAAAATCGACTCAATCCGACATCCGTGGCACCATCTACAACTTCCAGAAGATGGACGGCCAAGATGGCGCCACGTGGCGCCATCTCGGCTGCCCAAACGGCCGCATGCAATCTCGGCGTGGCGCCATCTCGGCTGCCCAAACGGCCGCATGCAATGTCGGCAGTCTCCGCATCCGCCTTTCCCCGCCGTTGGATCAAGATCCAACGGCTACGACGCACCTGTGCTGAAGTCAGGCGCTCGACATAAACGCGACCCCAGCGCATTGGTCGAGCGCTCTAACGCGAAGCGTGGACGCACGTTCGAGCCTCGCCACGCTAAAATTGGAGCGGTGGCGCGCCTCCTATGGACCGCATGATTGCGATCCAACGGCCGCGCGTGCTCAATCAAGATGACGCGCTATTACACGCGCGGCGTCACGCGCGATCGCACGTGCCAGGCGGGTGCACAACGAGCGGGCGAAGACGCATCTTAAGCCGTCCGATCTCGCGATCGGACGGCTGAGGATCGTTGAACGTGCGTAGGCGTTGCGCGCGCGAGCAGCTGAGCGGGCGCACGTGGGCGCGGAAGCTACGCCCACGTTGGGGCTTTAGTGACGGATTTATCCGTCACTAAATACCCCTCATTTATTACTTTGAAGTTGTAATGTCCATTTTGCCCCCACTCCTTGCAACTATAAAAGGAGACCCCCTCCATACGAAATTCTCATCCCTTCCTTCTCTTCTCTACCCCTCCAAAGCTCAAGAGAAGCTTGTCCCACACCCGGGATGCTCCTCGCGAGATAAAGTCTAAATTTTCATCCCCCTTCGGAAGTGGATCCCGCGACGACGGCGTGCTACTCCGTTCCTGTTCTTCTGCTTCATCCTCCTTCGTCCTGCTTCGTTCTCCTTCGTCCAGGCATCATCCCGTCCAGCTCGTCCTCTAAGCAATCGAGGATGATAAATTCTCTCTCCCATTCCTATTTACAGCTTTTCTAGTGTAGAATTTTCCTGCTTTATAGTGTAATTGATTTTCCACTTTCTAGTGTAACTTTTATTTAGTTTGATTATATAAACAGTTGAAATATTGAATGCATGTTCTCTTTCTCTCTCTCTCTTTCTCTCTCTCTCTCTCTTTTAGTCTGATAGCTCCATTGTAATTATATCGCCTTGCTTATCAAAAATCCTAAAAAAATATAATTGTGAATATTGATCAATGTAGACTCCCTGTGTTCGACCCGGAATTCTTTTCGGTATAAATTTTATTTGTTGAACACGAATTCTTCGCTTTCAAGCTACAACGACAGGTTTTCCAAAACCAAACACGTTAGCGTAGCCATTCGAACGTTCAACAGCCGCTATCACCTCCATCAGCTCCGCCATACTCTACTCTTCAAAACCCCTCTCCATTCGCTTTCCCATCCACCCAAAATGCCCACTGAGCAACCTACCTTCACGCAACCTACTCCGTCACCGATCGACCACCTCAATGCACCAATCCGCTATGAGACCACCACCACCACATTCCACCACTCTTGGTGACTCTCCTGAAGTACTTTAACATGGTCGAGAGGCTTTATTATTGATTTGCAGGTACAGGTCAATTCCACCATTGAAGAGCAAGTTTCAAGCTTACTCGAAGCTCGCTGCAGCACTTGATGGTTCTAGGCGTAATCTCCAAACGACGAGGAACCCTTTCGGGTTCACTTCCAGGTAGTTAATTGGAGGAGGCTACATCCTCTTCACCTTCAATTGAGCAATGAAGAAACTACTACTGCTGTCGGCTGCATGAGGAAAATAGTTGTGGGATTAGTCCCACATCGGGCACAGAAGGACGTGTAGAGGCACATATAAGTTTTTTTTGCATATAGCTTGTTGCCTCAAGTAAACACAAGGGGTGAGGTCCCCGTGCCCCTCCACACATGCCTCACCCGCGACACCTAACCCACAGCTCTAGTTCACCCAATTACCCGCTTAAGCTTTGTCGACACCTCGCTCACCACCCACGTCAGTGAGCCTGGTCCCGAGTGCGAGTGTACCCAAATACCCGATAATCGGCTATGGCCCTGGGAGGGCGGAACCTAGGATGAAGTGAGAAAGAAAGAGAGCATGGGGAAGGGGGGTTTTGCTCTCTGTGACCCCTAGCCAAATCTGAGAGTGCCTCCCTTGTGCATGAGAAGAAAGGAAGAAGAGGGAAGGCACAGAAGGAGAAGAACTTGAGAAGAGCAGAAGAAGAAGGCTTGTGCGTAAAGAAGAGAAGGAAGGAGGAGAGCAGCTGAAGAAGGAAAGACAAGGAATGAAAGAAAAGAAGAGGAGGAAGGGAAGAAGGCCAGAAGAAGAAAAGAGGAAGAAGAATAATCCTTCCTTAGCACTGTAGCATCTGTTGGTTAAGTTGTCTGGTTATCAAACCCAACGTCGGATTTGAGGCCTAATACTGTGAAAGTTTGATTTAGAATTACTGTTGAGATATTTAAATTGGTTGAATGCTTGAGATATATATGCTTAGAGAATAATTGATGATTTAAATCACCATTATTTTAGCTTCTCTACTTTTTTTTATTGCCTCCAGATACATGAGAATTCATTGAATATCTAATGTGACAAATTAGTATTTATTGAATATCATTATTTGATTTAAGTTCGTGTGCTCATTTACATTATTTATTGAGATTAGCGATTAAATTCCTATTTGCTCCCTGTGTTCGACCTCGGACTTTCATTCGAGTAATAAATTCTATTTGTTTTCAAGCGATTTCGAGCTATACTACGATGCATCATTTACAACATCGATCTTGCTCTGTTAACATTTTGGCACTGTTGCCAGGGAGCAACGTGTAATTCACCACTATTCTATGCATTATTAGATTATATTTGAGCACTGACTTGGCCTATTTGCTTTCTTGTGATTTGCGAGGTACTTCACGAGGAGATCTTTCGTGCAAAATAGCCACTCCAGGGTAGGTAACTTCTTTATTCTTCCCTAATCAACCTCCTAATCTTGGGAAGACAAAAAAAGGAAACAATCAATTAGGAATCACCTGCCTTATTTTTCATAGTAATCATCATTTGAAAAGGTAATCATTCTTGATTTACTAAAATTTTTCAAATCTGATTGGAGTTTGAAGCAATTTTATTTAGAATTCCCTACCCCAAATTTCCTGTGCCTATTAGGGACCACGCTTAAATTCTAAATCACTTTGGGCTAACACATTTCTTATTTGAAGCCCAAGGTGAACATTTCCAAAGAATAAAATGTGGATGTAGAATAAAGCCAATTAGGGTTTCAATTTTTAGGATTTTGGAGTGCTAGTTCACACTTGCCTTCATAAAAGGAAACAAACCCACCCGCATTTGTGTGCTACCCAAGCCCTTGGTTGAAAAGTGCTAATCAACAAAACCCTAAAAATCAGGCTCTAAATTCACTTGAACCATAAAATTCCTGGACATAATAACCTGGGAGTCAAATCAGGGTGATTTCTAGGTCTTGACCTAGATCTCATTTTGCCATCTTTAGGGCAGGTCAAGTGAGGTTGGTTTACATTGTATGCCAACCAACCTCCAAATTAGGTCGCAAGTTGAATTAACTTCTAATCAAGTTAAACTCAAGGCACAAAATAGGACATAAAATTTGTAGACTTAAGGACTTAAGTTCGTACATTCCAGTCTACCTGGACCCTCAGTGACATGGAAGGTCAGGTGGGGGAAACCCTGTAACCCATGGGGACGCTCTACCGTGTGGGGGTCTTTGCGGGGCTCTCCCTTCCTGGCTGCCCAGGTACTTCACAGGTGTGCGAATTTCTGATTTAGAGGTATCATCCACCTTGAAATTTCCTTAGTCATCCAAATATCTTTGGGTGCCTTGATTGGGTCAAAAATTTACATCTAGTCCCTCATCCCTTCTATTTATAGCACATACATAGATTATCTTAGGGATCTCTTTCAGATCTGATCAATTTCAATCTAACCTGAGTTTTGATTCTACATCTTGATTCCACCATTTTGATTCAAAATGCAGCTTGACATGTTAGGAAAACTATTTAGGAAACCTGAATTCCAAATGAGCTTGAAAGAAAAGATACTTGAGAATGGCTATAGAAACCATGAAGAATATTATAAAAGGGACATTCAGGAAAAATTTGCAAAATCAGTGAAGCACATTTTGGATCGTATAACGATAATATGGATACAAATGAAACATGGTTCAACCTGGGATCACCTATTTGTAGAACACAATGAATTGGTGAAATCACACAACAATGATTGTCTGCAATGTTGGTCAAACCCTTTACCTTTAGAAAAATTCCAAGAATTTTTAGAAGAACGAGGAGAATTGATGACAAGCTATATAGAATAATTGATCAAAAATACCCATTAGAAACTAACAAAACATCTTGGAATGAGACTAGTGATCAACACTGTTTTCCAAATCCCAGGGACAAGAATCAAGGTTGCTGTGGACCCCTAACCCAAATGGAATTTAATTCAAATTATATACAGACTAATATGCCTGATCTTGAGACAGGTTGGGAAGGTCTGATTGCAGGTGATCACAATTTTGAGCCAGCACTAGAGATACAAAACCCTGGTTCGCCAAGCTTAGATTTCCTAGACACTTGTGATAATGAGATTAAGCCAGAACCTCCCAAGAGTGTAAATTCCATCCCTTATTCTAATAAGGTAACTCTCGAGAGTAATTCTGACATCCCTATAGAGCCCAATATAGATTCTAGTGATCCAACCCACATCCTTAACCTAGAATCTAGATCTAAGCTTTCTTGGGATGATTACAAGGCCCCATGTGATGAAAATCAAATTTTGGATATGGATTATGATTCAGGACCCGTATTTGATGAGCTCACCTCTCCAACTTCTTCAGAGATACAGATTGATTTTTCAAAAGCCACGCCTATGTATGATATAAAAACCTAGGAGTTAGAAGAGTTGGGTTTTGATTGGGTCTTCCATACAAGCCAGGAACCCGAGCCCATGCCTAATAGGGACACCTTTTTGAGATTGAAATTTGAGAATAGGCTAGACCCAAGTTAGGTTGCTGATTATCCACATCTTGATTTACTTTGTGGTGGAATCTTTGATCCGCAATCAAATTCAGAACATGATTCTCGCAAGTTCTCCAACGATTTCGAATCTTTGATTTTGGAGAACCCTTGTTTCCTGATGACTGAGCTAATCTACAACCTCAGCATACATGATCCATTCTTCGACTCTGACT
This sequence comes from Thalassia testudinum, assembly GCA_037157565.1. NCBI lineage: Eukaryota > Viridiplantae > Streptophyta > Magnoliopsida > Alismatales > Hydrocharitaceae > Thalassia > Thalassia testudinum. Next base: position 146,237,377 of record JAZHRO010000036.1, read on the forward strand.
CTGAGGTCCCTGATCCCGAGATCATTGATTCAAAATCAGGTTCCATAGAGATGGAATCATTTCTTTTCGATCCTCAGGAATCAGAAAGAGAAAATGCCGAGAGTGTTTACAAGCCAGAGTTTGAATCTTTTCTTGACTCAGATTTCCTTGATCCTATAAACACTCTTCAGGCATTTACCTTTGATTTCGGTGGATACTATGAGGACTCTCTAAATGAACCCACCTTTGAATCCTTTCTAGAAGAGCCCTCACACACAATTCTTATTGATGTCACCTCTTCTACACATGTAGAACCTTCCCAAACCTGTTTTCAACCCTGACTTGCAACCGGACTCAATTTCTACTCTGATTCTCCTCTCAATGAGTCGGTTGCAGATGATTCTCCTCCACATTCCAATTGGGTTTCAGACATTGATTAGACTACAAATCATGCCCCATCCTTCTATGATCTTTCCCGTAGGGTTCCTACATCCTCCACTGATTCTTGTTCATTTGAGGATCCCTACTCTGATCAGGATGATCCGACTCAGCCAAACCCTAGCTATACACTTCCACATACTTTTGAGCTCCATAGTATCTAGTGGGCACAGCATCTCTTGATCCACATCTATCAACCCGCCAGATTGATTGGGTTTGGGCTACATCATCAACCTGCTGATCTGAACATGCACCTGCTTGGACCAAGCAAGCTTTTAATCAAGGTGCTTGTTCTACAAAACTCATCTGATTTAACCACTCCTCCATACCATTTTCTGCTCAGCTGAAGGCATTGAATTTAGAGCTTAACGAGGGGCAAGCCATCATCCAAAAATCCTGAGATCCTTCTAATTATTCTTTTGTACTTCATGTCTATTGCACTCTGAGTTTAGTTTTAGAATAGTCTATCCTACCTCTGGTACTCGTACCACGGTTTAAAATCATCCCCAACAGTCATACCGACCCGTTCGCCCACCCGATAATCCTGTTCTGATCCTTGAACCATAACTATTTCACACCCTTTGTTTACAATGAGGACATTGCAAAACTAGGCGTGGGGGGTGGTAAAGTGCAAATATACAAAAGTTCAAAGTTCGAAAGGGTTCTCACAAAAAAATACATATTCCAAAAAACCAAAAAAATAGAAAATTGAAAAAGAACAAAAAAATGGAGAAGGGAGGAAATTTTGAGTGAATTAATTGTATTCCATTCTTAAGGAGGAAAAAGGGGAGGTGATTTAAATGTCAAAAAGGAGCACAATTTGAAATAAAAAGTGATAGTCATTAGTAAAAGATTAAGGAATCTACTTAGTTCTAGACCAAATCAAAATAAAAGACAAAAACTACTAAGAGACAAAAAGAGCTTAGTATGAACGCTGATCTTAGGTCTCTTGGGCTATGTTTCAAGCTTAAAAATTCAAGTATTCATTAAGATCTGGATAGTCCTTAAGAGGTTAGGGAAAATGCGAAGCTTAAATATTAGGTCTAAGGCTTAGGGATTATTCGACCTCATTAACTGACCTCTAGTTTGCAGGACTCGGTAACCTAAGCACCCTAATCCACACATAGTTTGGTTCAGTGCACTTAATTATCAAAATCACGCAAATGCATTAATTCTGTTATGAAAAAGCTACCTAGATTAGGAGTGGCTGATCAACACAAGTTGATTTGGAAAAGTTCCCAACGTGAAGAGGTGGGAAATTCCCCTCGAAGATGCGCAATAACATACTGTCTCCTTGGTGCTTATCTCCTAGGATATCTAAATATCCTACCGGGGGCATGTAAGCACCTTAGGCTTGTTCAGATGCCATGGGCAGCATTATCATGAATTGTCGATGCTCGCGTGCTAAATCGATGTTTTAAGATTGTAGTGTTGTAGTATAGCCAAAATAGCTCTTAAACATGTAAATTTTATTACTCGAAAAAGATTCTGAAGTCGAACATGGGGAGCAATATGGAATTTAAAGCTTAAGATCACAATTTAAATCAAGAATAAAGATTGCAATAAAGATAATGTCAGGATCAATATGCAAAAGGAATGGAGTAAAATGATGATTTAAATCACCAATTACTCCTCACAAATAACACTTAAATCAAGTCTCAAATATATGCAATTAAAGCATCAGACATCTTAAGTAGCCTTGTGCTACAGTGCTAGAGTCTCTGTTTCTTCTTCTTCTCCTCTTCTTCTTGTGCTGCTCCTATCTTCCTCTTTCTCTTTTCTTCTTCTTCTTCTTTGTTTCTTCATTTATTGCTCAAGCCTTCTTCTTCTTCTTTCCTTATTCTTCCTCTTTCTTTGTTCGACTACTTCACATAGAGCAGGAACTTCTTGAATTGGCTAAGTGTCAGCCAATTCTCTCTACAGCAAAACCCCCCCATTACCCTGCACGATCTCTCCTTCTCTTTCTCTCTTAGGCTTCTCCCTCCCAAGGCCTCTCAATGGGTAATCAGGTAATTGGGTATGCGCAAACCCGGGTCCAGGGCTGCGGGCGTGGTTGCAGTCGAGGAGTGAAGGGCTTAGGTGGGTCGGGCGCACCAGGTCCACGGGGTCAGGTGTCGCTGATGAGGCGCATGTGAGGGGAGCATGCTGGGGACCTCACCCCCTATGTGTCGAGGGGATAAGGCCATATCACTTTTTTAATTTATGCACCTTCAACTGCTCTATCGCTTCCGATGTGGGACTAAACTGTGCCCCTTTCTTATTATGCGTCTACAGCAAGGACATTCCTCTGATTGGCATAGCTGCTAAGGATAGGGGCTTCAATTGACCACCTGGAAATGGTGTTGAGGCTATTCCGCACAGGCTAGAGATGAGATCCTGGAGCTGCATGCCTAATTAAAGCTTCAAGAAAGCTCATGGCTATTGCGTCAATGGCAGAGGAGGCTGGAACCTGAAATCCAAGAATTAGGGCTTCGCGACCTAGTCAGAAGGTTTAGCAGATTCGCTGTGGAGTGGCAAGTGTAACGGTGGTGGTTGTGCGCTGTGATAGTGTGTGAGGAGGTCTGACGACCTCGAGAAGGGTGGCCGGAGGTGCGTGAGTTGGGTGCAAGTTTTGAAGGAGTAATTAACCTAGCTAAGTTAAGGCTTTTGCTCCTGAGGTCAAGGCAGAGGTGTAGGGATGAACAGCGGCCAGGTTGGTGGAGCGTAGTGGCCATGCAAGCTCGCCAGAGGTACGCCGGTGAGGTGGAAGATGAAGGGTGGTCGGGCGAGTCGACGGTCGAAACAAAATGGAGAATGTCTGGAAACGAAGAGTGGAAGATGAGGAGTCGTTTAGGAGAGGTAGCAGACGATGGGGAGCGGAGTTGGCGCTGGTTGTGGTTTGGCTGGCACAGGAGATGAAGCTGCTCTGATAAGGGATGGATGACAAGGACGGAGATAGAGACGCCGACTGGTGCTGCTCGACGTGGAAGAAGGCAAGGAAGGAGAATCTGCCGCTGGTATTGTGGTCAGACGATGAGGGGAGGCAAGGAGGGTCGTCGGAGCTTGAAGAGCAATTCGGCCAGAAGAGGAGAGAAGAATTTGAGGGCTACTTTGGTCGAATTCAAGCTTGAGGGGTTTGGCCTGGCCTGGGCTTTATTTTATAGGTCATTAGAGGGCGGTTAGAGCTTGGGAAGCAAGCTTCCCAAGCTTGGAAAGCTCACTAGATTGGGAAATCCCTTGAGACCCAAATCCCTCATGCGTTCGCATGAAAGATTAGGTAAGTTTTAGGGCTTAGGATCGGGTTCAAAAGGAAGGAAATTTCTTGATGAACTTCCCTTTCAAATTTAAAAGGGATTCGTCAAGAAATGAAGTTCTTTCCAATTTAAGGTCGTTGGAGCAAGTAGGAATAGGTTTAATAGCAGAAAGGACCTTTTTGTGAGAACGACGACAAAGTTAGGGGTCTATTTGAGAAGATTTTGAAAGTTAAGGGTCGAAATGTAATTAGACAGGACCAATTTGCAAACTATGTGAAGACAAACACATCTTGTGTCCAAATTTTTGTACGAACCTAATTTGGACCTAAGGAATCCAATGGTGAAGTTGGATTTTGATTTTGACCATGTTTTACTTGGTAATTTATGCAAAAACCTAAATTAGGGTAAATATCTATCTGTGACTCTCTTCTGGGTCAAAACGAGTTCGATGGTCAAATTGAAAGTTCCAAACCCTAGAAAATAATTTTATATGAATTTTAGAGGGTTTAAGTGAATTTTATCTTGATCATAACCTTAGTTAATTAAGTGGGTTTGTTTTTAGTGTTTCAGAAAGTCATTTAATTCTCAGAACACGTGCAAACCCTTTTCTAATTGTTTTAACCCAGCTCATGTAGACCTGGATCTCTACCATCTCATGAATTAGAAAGGTTTGTAATTCTTAGAACCCTGATCAGATGTTAACATGAGCCTGGCTGCGGTCCACTCCACTTGTTAACAAGAGCCCGATGGGTCCATCATAAGCCATTCATAGCCCAGTTGCAGTCCACTTGTTAACATGATCCCTTAGGCAGCTCATGCATCAGTCAAAATGGGTCATTTAATTTCTAATTCTTAGAACCCAGCTCATGCAGCAAATGAAAACCTCGCTGGACAACTTGCAGTTTGGGCTCATTGCTAACTCTTGTCAACCCGGATCTCTACCATCCCAACCCGTACCCAACCCGCAAAATATTATGAATTCGGGCAATCAAGCCCATGGGTATGGAAATCAGAGGGACCCACACGCACGTGCTCAGGTGGTTGAGTAGGGTTCCTCGTACTCTTCTTCTTCTTCTTCTGTAAATCAATAATTCATGGTTAATCAAGCCCCTCCAATCTTTCCTAACCCTCCCTAAGACCCAAATTCTTATGCTTCTGTAAATTCTATCACTTTAAGGAGTGGTAAGCAGACTCAGGATCCAGAACTACACTATTCTGATTTATTGAATCCTGAAGAACCTAAGGAGAGAGAGGAGAATTCTGGAGGAGAAATCAAGGCTCGGGAACCTGATTCCAAAGATCTGACTCAAGTTCCTTTTCCTGAAGCCTTGATCAAATCAAAGAAGAAGTCTGTTGATAGCAATGAGGAGCTTCTGAATCTATTTAAGAATGTTGAGATCAATATCCCGCTCCTTGATGCTATCAAGCACATATCGGCTTACACAAGATTTTTAAAGGAATTATGTACACAAAAGCGTAAGTCGAGAGAATCTGTTCCGAGGAAGGTGGTACTCTCCGAGCAGGCTAGTTCTGTTATCCTGCACCACCTCCCTCAGAAAAAGAGAGATCCAGGTGCTCCGTTGATATCTTGCGTCATCGGAGATTACACATTTGATAGAGCACTTTTGGATCTGGGTGCATCCATCAACCTAATTCCGACTTCTCTTTACGAGAAGTTTGGATTAGGTGAACTTCGGCCAACTTCAGTAACGTTACAGTTAGCGGACCTCTCGGTCATAAATCCGCAAGGCGTTATTGAAGATGTTATAGTCGAGGCCAAGGATTTCTATTTTCTTGTAGATTTTCTTGTCCTTGACATGGATGTACCTGATAATCTGAGGAACATGCCCATCATTCTGGGGCATCCGTTCCTAGCTACCGCTAAGTCCAACATTAATTGTTAATGCGGTAGCATGGAAATCACCTTTGGGGATCAATGAATGAAATTGGATATTTTTAAGGCGATCAATAAATTTGAGGATTATGTATTTATTGAGGAATCTGATGAGGATAATGAAAACATTGAAACTTGTTTGATGGTTTCTTCAATCAAAAGTTCCTCCTTGGATGATGAACTTGACCCGCAACCCTCTATGGCTGACCTACTATCTTCTGAAGAGGTTATTGATTTTGTTCACTCACAACCTCTTCCTCTTGTTGAATCTTTGGCATCTACCCTACCATCAATCATCAACCCGCCCCAGCTTGAATTGAAACCATTGCCTGAGAATTCAAAATATCAATTTTTAAGACCTCAGAAGACGCTCCCTGTGATTATCAGTGCTAAATTGACAAAGGAGCAAGAGATTAAATTGATCAAGGTCCTGAAGGAACATAAGGAGGCAATTGGTTGGACCATTCATGACCTCAGGGGGATCAAGCCATCTTACTGTAATCATAGAATATTCTTGGAAGATGGATCCCGCCCTTCTCACCAGATGCAGAGGAGATTGAATCCAAATATGTAAGAAGTGGTCAAAAAGGAAATCATCAAGTGGCTTGATGCAGGAATTATTTATCCAATCTCTGATAGTCCCTGGGTAAGTCCCGTACAGATTGTTCTGAAGAAAGCTGGGATTACCATTGTGACTAACGAGAGAGGAGAATTTGTCACAACTCGTTCAACTTCCTCTTGGAGGGTTTGTATTGATTATAGGAAGCTGAATGTAGCCACTAAAAAGGATCATTTTCCCCTGCCTTTCATCTATCAAATCTTGGAAAGATTAGCCGGGCAAAAGTACTTCTGTTTTCTTGATGGCTACTCGGGATACAACCAAGTTCCTATCCATCCCAAGGATCAGGAAAAAACTACTTTCACCAGTCCCTATGGAACCTTTGCTTTTCATAGGATGCCTTTCGTGTTATGCAATGCACCTGGGACTTTTCAGAGGTGTATGCTAGCCATATTTTTTGACATGGTGGGAGAGTTTATGGAAGTCTTCATGGATGATTTCTCTATTTTCGGAGAATCATTTGACTCTTGTTTGGCTAATCTGGAAATGATACTTAAGCGATGTATCAAAACACGATTGGTCCTTAGCTGGGAAAAGAGTCATTTCATGACCCAAGAAGGCATCATTTTGGGTCATGTAATCTCTGAACAGGGAATTGAAGTGGACAAAGCTAAGGTTGATGCTATCGCTAAACTTCCTCCTCCCACATCTGTTGAACAAATCCGATCATTTCTTGCCATGTGGGATTCTATCGAAGATTCATCAAGGATTTCTCGAAGGTTGCTCGTCCCTTGAGCAATCTTCTTGCCAAAGAAATGTCGTTTGTTTTTGACGAATCATGTCGAAAGGCATTTGATTTCCTGAAAACGGCAATCACCTGTGCTCAAGTTTTGCAACCACCAATTCGGACAGCCCCTTTTGAGATCATGACTGACGCTTCTGATTACGCGGTTGGGGTTGTCTTGGGTCAAAAAATTGATAGAAAGCCCTCTGTCATCTACTACGCTAGTAAAACTCTGGATGAAGCCCAAAGGAATTACACTGTTACTAAAAAGGAATTACTAGTTGTAGTGTTCGCTTTAGAAAAATTCAGGGCTTATCTCTTAGGGTCTCATGTTATCATCTATACCGACCACTCGGCCTTGAGACATCTCTTGGCCAAAAAGGATGCTAAACGCTGGCTTATTTGTTGGATTCTTCTGCTTCAAGAGTTTGATCTTGAAATCAAGGATAAAATCGGGGTACAAAATGTAGTAGCAGATCATTTGTCGAGACTCCTAGGTGATTCCTCTTGTCTGGACATTCCGATTGCTGACACTTTTCTGAACGAAACTATTCTTATAGTTTTAGGTGTCCACACCCCATGGTTTGCTGATATTGTTAACTATTTGGCCGTTGGTCATATCCCCCAGGATTGGACCAAGCAACAACGAGATAGACTCAAATCTGAGCCCAAATACTACTTTTAGGAGGACCCTGAGCTGTACTGCATCGGCTCTGATCAGATTATTCGCCGATGTATACCGAAGATTGAATTCAACTGTATACTCGAGTTCTGCCATGCATCTGGGTGTGGTGGACATTTCTCCGGGAAAAAGACGGCTGCAAAAATCTTGCAATTTGGCTTCTATTGGCCGTCTTTATTCAAGGATGCCCAGGATTTCTCAAGGTCATGTTCTCGATGTCAGGCACTCAGGAGCATAACTAAGAGAGATATGATGCCCCTAAACCCAATTCTTCCTGTCGAAATTTTCGATGTTTGGGGCATTGATTTCATGGGACCCTTTCTCTCTTCATTTGGACATCAGTGCATTCTTGTTGCTGCTGATTATGTGTCCAAATGGATTGAGGCGATTCCCACCCAAACCAATGACCACAAGGTGGTCATCGATTTTGTCAAGAAAAATATCTTCAATAAGTTCGGGATTCTGAGGGCTATCATCAGTGATGGTGGCACTCATTTTACTAATACCCAATTCCAGAATTTGTTGGCCAAATATGGGGTTAATCACCAAATTTCCACACCTTACCATCCCCAGACGAATGGACAAGCCGAGATCTCCAATCGAGAGATTAAGAACATTCTGCAGAAAATGGTTAGGCCTAATCGCAAGGACTGGACTCAAAAGGTTGAGGACGATCTTTGGGACTACCGTACGATGTATAAAACATCCATCGGCATGTCTCATTCCGTTTGGTGTATGGAAAGGCATGCCATCTACTTGTAGAGATTGAACACAGGGCATTCTGGGCGATCAAACAATGCAATTTAGATCTGAATTTAGCTGCGAAGACCAGGAAACTCAAACTATTTGAGTTGGAGGAGCCTAGAAATGATGCATATAAGAATGCCAAAATCTACAAGGCTCGGACCAAAGCTCTACATGATCAACTGATTTCCCGCAAGAGCTTTGAGCCAAACCAGAAGGTCTGGTTATTCGATTCTAAACTTAAGCTCTTTCCTGGCAAACTTAGATCTAAATGGAATGGCCCATTCATAATTGACCAGATTTTTCCAAATGGAGCCGTTCAGATTTCTGACCCAAAGACGGGTAACACATTTAAAGTCAACGGTCAATGTCTGAAGCCTGTTATTGACCATATTCTTCCAGAACCCGTCTCAGACACAGTTGCTCTAGCCATTCTGTGACTTCTTTGGCTAGACTTTGCCTAGCTGACGGTATTAAACTCAGCAGTTGTACATATGACACAAAGCTGATACGAGCTTCTTATTCAGGTGACATCTTTCATATTCTACCCTTTCTTTTATGTCTCTTTTTCAATGAGGACATTGCATCAGCTAGGCATGGGGGGGTGGATTCATTTTTGAATCATTTGGTCAGCTTTGTGAAATTCATGTAAATTGTTTTTCTCTTCTTATTTATAAAAAAAAAAGGAGAGAGAGAATTAGGAAGGAATAGTTGGATACTAGGACTTTTCAATCTTAGGAAATTTTACATTAGGATCTGAACACAAAGACCCTTCAGGTCTTTGGACTTAATCATCCCGTGTATCCACAAAAATGTCGATTTGTTTCTCGGGTCCTCGTCAACCTAAATTCTATTTTAATTAGAGTAAATAAGTTTGGGTGATAAGTATATGACTTATCAATCCGCCCTCTGATTTGAGGGAATTTTGAGTTTTAAGCATCTGCACACTATCTTGTCACTGACTCATTTTTCGGCGATTCTAACGGAAATTGGGTAGCTAATGAACCTTCTAGGGTGATATGGCTGGCAAGTTATCGTGGGTAACAGCCCATAGGTAGGTTGTCCACAGCCCAGTCACTGGATCTTTCTCTTTTTGCTGCCTTTAGGTAAATCTTAGACCAAGGAAGCCACCTACTTAAAAAAAGAAAAAGAAAAGGAGAAAAGAAAAAAAAAGAAATAAACCACACTTCACTGCACGAGTTTGGCTAGCAAGTTGTCGGTGGTAACAACTCATCAACCGGTTGTCTAGAACCCAGCTCAATAAATGCATTGAAAATTCCCAAAACATTTAGGAAGAAGCAGAGAAGTAGAATAAACCAGGGAGATATACGCTGGATTCACCCTTGTGTTGACCCCGTAAAAAAATTTAAAAGTAGGGAGAAAGCTACCAGTTGTAAAGATACACCTTTAGGTAGAATTTTTTTTTTTAGGTCACCTAGAGGCGTAGAAATCCGAAGTCCTTTTTAACTGCCGGTCAACGAGTCTTTCAAATTCACAATAAGATGCTTAAAACTTAGGATTCTCATCAAATCTTGGGTGAGTTGAATGGCCGTAGAAAGCCACTCTTAAACCCTAAAACTTGAAAATAAAAGAAAAATTAGAAAAGAGGAAAAAGAGAGAAATTTTTCTTTGAATAAGGCGAGGGCTTGAGGTGATCTGCATTTTGGCAGATACTCGGGTACTGTTGTATCTTTGAAAGTTCAAATCCTAAGTAGGCATTTTCTTAACGATTGAAAATAACTCATGCTCAAATAATCCAACCTGATTCTTTTATAAATAGCATATAATTTTTGCTAGGGACTAGCAAAAGATAGGCATGAGGGTATGATGTGAACATATTTACACTACTTAAGATGTCTATTTATGCATGTTCTTAAGCATAGGATTGTATTGCATGCTATAAATATTGCATAACATGCATCATCTTGCATTTAGAGTAGTTTGAATAAAATGGAGGTTAATTGTCTCCTTTTATGTTCATGGATAGGGCAAACTTTTTATTGGGGCCTCGGATCGAAGATCCAACTGTACAGATGTGATCAGGGCGACGATTGGAGTTCAACGACTCCAAGATCACCCTAATCAGGCATCTGTAGCATCAAATAGAGATCGGGGAACCCTAGAAGATCAAGGGTCAAGATGGTGTGAATCCGCACCTCAAACAACAAATTCAACCACACGGATGGATTCGAATCGATGATCACAGCCTAACGGAGTGAAAATCGACTCAATCCGACAACCGCGGCACCATCTACATCATCTAGAAGATGGATGGCCAAGATGGCACCATGTGGTGCCATCTCAGCCGTCCAACCGGCCCTCAAGAATGCCACTGCCTCTCCAAAGAATATCCAGTGTGCGATCTGGGCCGTTGCATCTTGATCCAACAGCTATGGATGTGCGTGCTTGATTTCATCCGCGCAATTATTTGGACGGTGTAGCGCAACGGGTGAGCGCCTTACCGCAAGGCACTGGCACGGGATCGATTCCTTGCGAGTGGGCGAGCGACGGGGGCGAGCGGGCACGGGCGAGAGTCGGATCGCGATCGAATGACTATGCACGCCTAATAGCGCCCACGCGCTATTGCACGCGCGGCGAGGACGCGGCATCATACATGGACGGGCACACGCTGAGGAGGCGGGCGTAGCAAGATCTAAGCCATCCGATCTCGCGATCAGACGACTGAGATCGGCTGGACGTGCGCGAGCGTTGAATGCACGGGAAAGTGAGCGGACGCATGCGTGTCGCCCACTACGCCCACGTTCAGACCTTTAGCGACGGTTTTATCCGTCACTAAAGGTCCTGAATTAATATTTTTAAAGTTGTAATGACCAGATTGCCCCCACTCCTTGCAACTATAAAAGGAGACCCCCTCCACATGAAATTCTCATCCCTTCTCTTACCTACCTCTCCAAAGCTCAAGAGAAGCTTGTCCCACACCCGGGATGCTCCTCGAGAGATAAAGTCAAATTTTCATCCCCTTTCGGAAGTGGATCCCGTGATGATGACGACATGCTACCCCGTTCCCATTCTTTTGCTTCGCCCTCCTTCATCCTGCTCCGTCCTCCTTCATCTAGGCATCGTCCGTCTAGCTCGTCCTCCAAGCGATCATCGAGGAGGATAACTTCTCTCTCCCATTCTTCTTTACAGCTTTCTAGTGTAGATTTTTCCTACTTTCTAGTGTAGCTAATTGCCTACTTTCTAGTGTAATTTTTATTTGTTTTATTGTATAAACATTTTGAATTATTGAATGCAAGTTCTCTCTCTCTCTCTCTCTCTCTCCCTTTTTAGTCTGATTGTTGTTATGGCTTCATTGTAATTACATCGCCTCACTTTTCATGAAAAATTCTAAAAAAAAAATATGATTGCCAATATAGATCAACGTAGCCTCCCTGTGTTCGACCCGAAATTTCCATTTCGGTATAAATTTTATTTGTTGAACACGAGTTCTTCGCTTTCATACTACGACGACAGGCTTTTTCAAAACCAAACATGTTAGCATAGCAACTCGCTCGTTCAACACCTACTAATCTCTTCTTTGTTTCTCTAGCACCTTTTGCCTTTCATTTTCTTTCTAATGATTAGGTCTAGAACTAAGTCAATTCCTTAATCTTTTACTAGTGACTATCTCTTTTTCTTTTCTTTTCAAATTGTGCTCCTTTTTAACATTTTTATATCCTCCCCTTTTTTCTCCTCAAAACTGATATGCAATCCATTCAAAATTTCCTCCCCTCTCCTATTTTTGTTCTTTTTTTCAATTTTTTATTTTTTTGGTTTTTGGAGTATGTGATTGTTTTTTATAAAACCCTTTCTTGTGAAGTGACTTTTACGGCATTTTGCACTTTAATATCCCCCCATGCCTATGATTTGCAATGCCCTCATTGTAAATTAGGTGGGCTCAAGTTCAGCTTAGATCATTCATTAGAACAGGTGTTGGGTGGGTGAATGGATCAGGGTGACTATTGCGGACGATTTCAAGCTCAGGTACGGGTACCAGAGGTCTCATGATGGTGTCCCCATCATACAAAATGCCTAGCTTTTGTTAGTCTCTTAGCAAAATTTCAAGGTATTAACTTTGATTCTAGACCATAAAACTTTTGATGCTTAAAACTTTGATGTGTGCTTTCTTTTGTAGATTAGGTTAGGTTGCTGATAGTAGGCCTAGAGGTACTCAAGTACCAACCAAGATCCGGACCTGAGCAATTCTAGCCTCAGTCCGTCGTGAAGGTTTCTAAGGCCCACAAGAACTAACCTAAGGTTCATTGAACTTTGTGGTTAAAGCACCCATGCATGTATCATGTTTTAGCCCAGGTTCAGTTTGCAGTGCATTTTTGTCAAAGAAAGATAAAGAAATTTTTCTTTATTTTTGGAAAGTTTCCTCTCTGTTTTCTTTTTATTTCTAACTTTGGATTAGGTTTACAACACAGTCTGTATCGGATTCCTAGTCCCCACCATCAATCCTCGCAGGGTCCCTAGCAGCCGATGCTTCGAGATAGCACTGCCCACGGCAACCCCTAGAACCCTGGCTTTCAAGATTTCGAGATAATCTTGCCCATGGTGTTCTGTAGCTAAATCCAGACCCTAGCAATTGACATTTCGAGATAATGCCGTCCATAGCATCTGAACCAGCACAAGGTGCTTACATGCCCCCAATAGGATATGTAGATATCCTAGGAGACAAGCACTAAGGAGACGATATGTTATTGCACATCTTCGAGGGGGATTTCCCGCCACTCCGCATTGGGAACTCGTTCAAATCAACTTGTGTTGATCAGCAGCTCCTAATCTAGGTAACTCTTTTTTTTTGTAGAACAGGTTTAACACATTTACGTGATTTTGATACTAAGGCACACTGAACCAGACTGTGTGTGGGTCAGGGTGCTTAAGTTACTGAGTCTTGCAAACCAGAGGTCAGTTAACAAGGCTGAATAATCCCTAAGCCTCAGACCTAATACTTAAGCTTCGCATTTTCCTCAACCTCTTGAGGACTATCTAGATCTTAGTGGGTACTTAAATTTTTAAGCCTAGGATTGCAGCCCAAGAGACCTAAAATCAACGTTCCTACTAATCTCTTCTTTGTTTCTTTAGCAGTTTTTGCCTTTCATTTTCTTTCTAATGATTTAGTCTAGAACTAAGTCAATTCCTTAATCTTTTACTAATGACTATCTCTTTTTCTTTTCTTTCAAATTGTGCTCCTTTTTAACATTTTTATATCCTCCCCTTTTTTCTCCTCAAAACTGATATGCAATCCAATCAAAATTTCCTCCCCTCTCTTATTTTTGTTCTTTTTGGAGTATGTGATTGTTTTTTATAAAGCCCTTTCTTATGAAGTGACTTTTACGGCATTTTGCACTTTAATACCCCCCCATGCCTACGATTTGTAATGCCCTCATTGTAAATTAGGTGTGCTCAAGTTCAGCTTAGATCATTCATTAGAACAGGTGTTGGGTGGGTGAATGGATCAGGGTGACTGTTGCAGATGATTTCAAGCTCAGGTACGGGTACCAGAGGTGGAGTCGATCGGTTCATAAGTTATGGTAGGACTTAGTATAAGTTAGGGTAATTGTCTAGAATTAGGCTAGGACTTTGCATAAGTTAGAGTAATTCATGAATGCATAAGCATTACTAGCACCTTTACTGCTTTCTTTTATCTATGCATAAAATAATGCTATAATGTACTGATTAGGTGCATTATGTCAATTGCAGGTAATAAGTTGATTAGAAGCTAGATCTGAAACTGGATCTAAAGCTAGATGTAAAGAATAAAGAATAAAGAATAACTCATGTTGCAACGGTGCTGGAGAGAAAGACCTAGATTAGATGCAGTAGATAATAATGTAAGGGAGTTAAGGTATGCTATTCTATTAAGTAAGAATAAAGTAACAAATTGTGAAGAACTTAGGTCCATCCTAGCCCTACGACAGCTTAGAAGCTTCTCCAAGCCTTAGTCACCCTTAGATTAGGTCACCGCACCCTAGGAAACCTTAAAACCCTAATTCCAGATTCTATATGCAAGTCCAGATGAGTTATAGGATGTCCAGAAACTTAGCCAACTCTTGCACACCTTAAACCCACTTCTATAGTAAAATTGGACATCCAGACACTTGGTCAGATGTCTAATTTCTGTAGAATACCCAAGACAGAACCTAGAATCCCTCCTGACTCTGATTGGACATCTAGACAATAAGTCTGGACTTCTAATTTTTCATTATAAGACGTCTAATAACTTTATTGGACGTCCAGAACTGCCCTCCAGACTCTGCTTTGAGATTCAAGCCTTGATCTTGGATCTCTAGCTCCCTAAACCCAATTCTAACCCCTTAAGAACATAAATTAAGGTGCCCTAGCCCTAGTACATCACCTCTAGACCTCCCTAAGGACCTAATTAGGTCCTCACTAAACCTAATTGACTTGGATCATGGTCAATGTCTTCAGTCTATTCAATTGGACTCATTGAGTCCAATTGAGCCCTTATCTCAGCACACACTATCCAATTGGACTCAGTGAGAGTCCAATTGATCTAGATAGACTTAATTGAGTTATTTTACTCTTAATTAGGGTTTCACACATCCAATTAAACTTGTATCAAGTTTAATTGCATTTTACCGTAATGAATTAGGGTTTACAACCCTAATTAGAGTCCTACCTTGACCTAAACCCACTAGAACCTAACCTAATCAACCTAGCCACCTAGGTTTTGACCCACACACACCCACACATACCATCTACACGAAAATACCTAGCCTAGAGTTCTCTAGAACTCTATACCATGTGTTGTTGCCTTGGTTGCTAAAATTAGCAACCAAGAGCCATTCAATTTTTAGATCCACATTTGGTGGATCTAAAAACCACCATCCATTCTCTCTCTCACTCTCCCACGAGCTCCCACCATAGGCCTCTCTAGAGTGCTCCACACTTCTCTAGAGAGGCTCCCTTAGGTCTACTTAGAGGACCTTTGGGTGGCCATTTGCACCCATCTAGCCTTCCATCTAGTTTTAGCTTCATTCCACCTCCACTACTCCACCTCCATCTCCACGAGCACACCATGGCATCCCCATCACCTCCACGCCAGGCCTAGGTCACCTCCAACCTCTCTCCAAGGATCTACCTAAGCACCATTGGCCGCCCCTCCTCCTCTCAACCAAGTCGAAGGCCATCGGAGCTACATCCGAATGCCATTCATTCTGTTAGCTAGATAAGTAGCGTAGTTATTCATAGATTAAAGCTTTATTACTGCTTTGTAGTGTAGCTCTGTATTCTCCCCCAATGATGCATGCATAATCCCCCATAGATTCATGTATGTAGTCATTTTCTGTTAGCTAGTTTATTGCTTCCAAGCTTTCCTGTACAAGCTTTCCCCGAGCTTACTCTGTAGCCACCATGATGCAATCAATGAAATCATATTTTATATATCTCTATGTCTATGTGTGAAAATCACCATGAGCTGATTGCCATATTTCCTTGTGATTAAAGTTGCATGCACGAAATTTGTATTCTCTTACAGTTAAGCATGTCGTGCATCAATACGAATTATTGTAAACTGGCATGCATTTCTGAATAAGTAGAGTGAGCTAGATCAAATTCAAATCTATATTTTATAAACGCCTCCCAGAGATGAACAATCAAACTCAAGTCTTGTTATTTTATAAATTATTTTTGACGAGTATTTTCAAGCACTATACTACGACGAGATCTATGTTTTCAAAACATGCACGAGAATCGCCTCCTATCAAATGGCACTATTGTCGGGAAGGCAACGAAATTGATTTCGATCTTTTCTGCTTTTAGTAACAAATATTCCTCTGGTTGTTTGTTGGATGTGCAGGAAAGTAGGAAAAATGTGATCTACGCACACATCGGGTGCAAAAAAATCATCAGGTGCACATCTTCTCTTAGATTAGGACTTTCCTTTTTTGAAGCCTAGGTTAGATTTCCTTCTAGCAATTTCATTTGATAAAAAAAGCTTATTTATTTTCGTGAAAAAAAAAGGTCTAGGTAGTTTGATTAGGTTTCCATTTGAATCTTAGGTTAGTTTGCTTGGAAAAAAAAAGGAAAAAAAAAGCTTTTCCCTTGAAAAAAAATTTCAAAAGTTTTTGAAGAAAAAAATTTTGAAAAAAAAAATCATTTTGGCGAAAAGTTTGAATTTTGAATTCAAACACCTTTTAAAAGCTTTCCCACCATTCTCTGATTTTCAGTCAGATTCCAAATTTTGAATTAAAAATTATTACCAAAAAATAAATGAGTGAAAAATTCTGAAATTTGGGTTGTACCTTCATTTTCAAACCATCTTTCAAACGGCACCTTTCATTTGAAGAAATTCGAAGTAGAAAATTTTTAAACATTTGTGAAGTGCAAGGGGGTCAGAGTGACCCAGATTTGAAAATTTTCAAAATTCCAAAATCAATTCTGAGTAATCGATGAGTCTGTTTTGACTAAAAATGATGATGTTTGAAAGCTGATCTCATTGGCTTTAATTTTCATATATTTCCTGAATTTTTAAAGATCATTTGATACTGTTTCAAAGTAGAAAACCGACCAGGGGTCAAAATTCTAAATCTGACCCCCTGACATTTAAAAATCTCTATAAATTCGGTTGAAATAGTACAAATTATAAATAAATATTCTTTGAAAAGATAATGAAAAAGAAATCTACTTGCCAAATTTCATCTTATTCTATTTCCAATTTTTATCAGAGAATTGTTCTTATTTTCGTGATCTGCTGAAGAAGAAAAAAAACCCTATAATTGCATGAACCCTAGGTTCACCTTTAGGTTTACACTGTAGAGACCATACATTTGGGTTGGACTAGACTTAATCAAGACTAAAATTTATTCGGTGAGCTTGGTAACCTTGTGGGCCACTAACCATAAACCCCAACTGAAGAGAACAGGGGTTAAAATAAATTGTAAAACACAAAATAAACCTGAATTCATTGTCGTACTACTCAATGGTTTCAACTGCTCTTGCCAAACTTGGTGAATAAGTCTATGGGGTAGTGTCAAATGACCACAGCTAACATGTAACGGAACCGGAGGAGTGAGCCAAAGGAAGAACCTTCCCCTTAGTCCCCCTGTAACCAGACTGGTTGGGTTATTTTGAGAGGTGGAAATTACTTTCAGCGGTTTAATGACAAATTTTCTCTTTAGGAATTAGAATTTTAAATGAAAAATCTGGTCATCTAATCATAAGGACCATCTGATTGACAGGGCCTTAGCCTTGTCTGGCTAGCTGCACCAACCTAGGGGTTCGTTGGTGCATGTGAGGAAGGAGGTCACTCAGACCTCGATTGGTTGGACCTTGGGAGCCAATCCCAAGGAGGTGAGTCACTTCACCTGGGCCATCTTCTCCCCCACTCTCTTCATCTATCTGCTTAGCTGCAATGGCTAACCCTGGATCTGGACCTAATCAGGATCCAGAAGAGTTGGACCCACAAGCTTATCTGAGAACCCAGGTCACTGAATCAGCTCAACCTTGGGATCAGAACCTAAGGTGGCAAAGATGACTTTTCGCTTTGCTAGATCCTTCTCCTTGGGTTACCAAAATGGTTAACCCATATCCTAACCCTGGATATTATGACCCATACCAGTCGATCCCTCAAAGGACCGCATCTTATAACCCAGGATATGGATTTCATACTCCTGCTTCTCACTCATGGAATATGGGTAGGCCTATTTCACCCCTGGAACCCCTGAAGAACTACCAGTGCAAATACGACCGCATTACAAAATATAGAGAGCCATAGCTAGTGCTAAGGAGAAGGTTGTATTCTATCTAAATGAAATCCAAGCTATCACTGAGCCGAACTAAAGACAAAGTTGGATTCTGTATCAACAAGCTGTAATGGAGCTCCTTCAGGGAACAACAAGGAATACAAGGCTAATTGTACAAAATCAAGAAACTCAAGAACAACTGCTTTTGAGATATTGTTTAATCAGAGGGCGAGATCGATTTTGTAAAATAAAGGATGCATCGTAGTATAGTTGAAATCGCCTTGAAAACAAATAAATTTTATTACTCGAATGTTAAGTTCGAGGTCGAACATATGGATCAAATGGAATTTATGCACTAATCTCAATAGATGTAATTTGAAGACATAAAATTACTCAAAACCTAATTCAGAATGTAAAGCATGAAGTTATGAATAATAAAATGTCGTAAAAGAGAGAAATTGGGAAGGATTGGATAAATATGTTTTGATCCTTCTTCTCTTGACTCTTTCTTCAGCTTTCTCTTTAGCTTCTCTTCTTATCTGACTTTCTTTCTTTCTTCTTCTTTTCCTTGGCTTTGGTCAATGGCTTCCTTCTTCTTTAGCTTTTAGCCCTTCCTTCCTTCTCCTTCTTTCTCCTTCTTCTTCTTTGGCTTCTTTCCTTCTCTAGCTCTTCTTTTCCTTGATTTCTCCTTCCTTCTTCTTCTGCCTTCCCTCCTCTACAGTCTTCTTCCTTTCCTTTAGCTTCCTCAGCTTCCTCCTTCAGCCCTTTGCTTTTCCTTCTTTATTGCAGTTGCTTCCTCCCTCCTTCCTTCTCTGGCTTCAGCATCCTCTTCCTTTTTCCTTTCCCTACACACAAGTGCAAAACCTACCCCTACCCTCCCCTGCATATGCTCTCTCTCTTTTCTCTCTTACGTCTGCACTCCCAGAGCCAATCGGGTATTCGGGTCAGGTCAAGCGCACCCAGGTCCAGGCACACCAGCGTAAGTGATGCGCGAGGAGTGCATGGTAAATGGGTCAGGCAAGCCAGGTCTGCATAGCGTGGGTCACGGATGAGGTGGACATATGGGCAAGGGGACCTCACCCCATGATCGGAGGCAATCAGCCGATAGCACAAATTCAACTTATACCACTTAATGCACTCTAAACTTTCTGAGGTGGGACTAAAAGTCCCACCCGCTTCGCTTACGCCCGCAGGAGATGCTCTGCCTAATTGCTGTGGCTGTGATGCCTTGCAAAGCCACTCACTAGCTGGATGTGTGCGCGAGACAACTCCGTGCCTCCTGGACCTGTATGCCTGGAGCGAGGCGGCCTGGTGCAAAGGATGTAAGCTCCTTCAAATTGGCGCTAATGGCGGCGGAGGTCCATTCCTGCTATCAATCAATATGGCCTTGCAGCCTCATTAAACCACACAGGAAGATTTGCCGTGACACGGCGAAGGTGCTACGGTGGGTGGCTGGCCGCGGGGCGGCCTAGGCGTGTGTGCCTAGGTCGATCTGTGGCTATGGTGATGGGTAAGGTCGAGGGGATTTTATGGAGGTTATGGCGGTCGATGGAGATGGGGATAATGGTCAGTGGAAGGTGGCGGTGCTTCTGAGGGGTCTGGCGAGGTGGATGGGTGTGTGGAGGCGACAGAGACACCTTGTCGGTGGTCTATCGGAGGTGGAGAAGATGGTGGTGGTCTACGGTGGTCGAGGGACAGTTTCGGAAATAAAGAGGGGAGAGAGGGGAAGAGTTTTAACCTAGTTTTAAGGACATAAGGAGACACGAGGGTAGCTGGCACGTACCTACCGCTGTCGGAGAAGAAGGGTCCAGTAGAGGGGGTGACGACGACGACGAAGGGGTATTGGCGTGTGCGTAGGTATGGCATGACACGAACTACGAAGGCGGAGAAGACTCTGCCACTGGTATTGTGGTAGAGCGATGAGAAGAGGGAGGAGGAGTCGCCAGAGCTCGCTAGATTCTTGGCTGGAGGAGAAGAGAAGAAATTGGAAGTTGTTCTCCGGCCAAACCAAGCTGAATCTGAGCGGCCGGATCAGGGGTTTCTTTTATAGGCACAGGAAGAGGATCTTGTGCTTGGAAGGCAAGCTTCCAAGCGCAAGTATCCTCGCCAAAGTAGGAATGTGTGAGAGACCCAAATCTCTCGAGCATTCGCACGAGAGATTGGGTGACAATTAAGGCTTGGAATTATACTCATCAGGTCGGGAATTCCTTAGAGAATCTCCCTTTCAAATCTGAGAGGGAGTCTCTGAGGGTTTCGAGAGAAATCCTCCTTGAATCCTCACCAGAGTAGGACTCCTCCGCTGTAATGATGGAGGGACCTGATTGCAAGGAGTGGCGAGGAAGATAGGGGGTCTCCACAATGGTTTTCAAAAGCTACGGTTCTAAATGTAATTGGGTGGACTATTTTGCAAAGTAGGTCATGGTGACCTCCCCTTAGGTCCAAATTTTGGTACAAACCTAATTTGGACCTAAGGAATCCAATGGTAAAGTTGGATGTTAGGTTTGACCACGTTTGACTGGAAATTTTACACAAAAATGTAATTTATGGCAAATAATTATCTAGGACCCCTATTTAGGTCAAAATAGGTTCCAAAGGCCAATTTGAAGGTTCTAAACCCTAAGGGATATTTGTCCATGAATTTTATAGGGTTTAGTTGATTTTTATCATAGCCAGAACATTGTTGAATTAAGTGGGTTTGTTTCAAGGTTGCAGGATCCATTTAATTCTCAAATCTCACAATAACACTTTTCTTATTGAACCATCCCACTTTTTATCTTGTTAAGATCATTTCACCTATGTTTAGCCCCTGAGAAATCCTGATGTTGCACTGCAATGGTAAAATTACAGTTTTACCCTTTGTTTCTTACTTTTCTTTCAAAACAGTTATTCCTTGAATTAGGTTCTTCATTTAGTTATGTAGGAGCTTTTGTTCTCTTTTATAGGTCAAAATGAACTAGTTATGGCTCATGATGGTGTTCCCATCATACCCCCATGCCTAGCTTTTGCCAGTCCCTTCGATGACTTGCTAGTCCCATCAACTAGAGGCCCTTCGTAGCTTTTGCTAGTCCTTCGAAGACCAGAAGTAGCTATGGATGACTTGACCGAAGAAATTGATATGCTACCTGAGGTAGGAATTATTGAGGAACCCAATGCATATGAGGGTGAAGCTTTGAGTAGAAAGAACTGGGGACACACCTACAATCCTAGCCAATCTAATGATGGCTCGACTCAGATCCGGAAGAGTCAGCTTCTGATGAATCAGAGATGAGTAATGATGTGGACAAAGTAATTTCTGACGAGGATTTTAGTGACCTCCCCACTGATCTTCTACTTTCACAGATACCCCCATATGATCCAGAGCCTGGAGAGGGCATGATCTTTGATGTCAATTATCGTTATGAGGATCCCTATGACTCAGATTTTGGTTCTAAGATACATTTTGATCTACCCCTCAGTAACTTCCTGCTAAATTGTGGGACATGATAAATCAGCTGAATCAACATCATGATCCCCCCTCTAATTATCCTCTATTCTCAACCACTACTAAACACCTTCTTATAGCTAGAATTTTTGGAGTAAGGGTGCACAATCAGCTGATTCGCATCTCCGGACCACTGTTTCTAGGAGCATATGAGCACATCTTTCTCTTAATCTTGACTGGCTCCTATGCTAGAACTGATATATCTGATTGAGTTTTCACCCAGCTGAAGGCGTTAAACTTAGCATCTACCCCACATTCTACCATCACCTATACATACCATTTTTATACATAGCATATTTTTGTTTTAGCATATTTCCTTTTCGCTTATTGCATACTGTTAGGTTGGCCGGTGCTGAACATTAAATTCAAGAGCAATTTGAGGTGATTTCTACCTATTTACTCCCTGTTGTATTTATCTTCTTTTATATTCATGCATAAGAACATGCAAGAACTTAGGCATGGGGGGGTAGATACAACAAAACTGAAAATTTTAATGCCAACATTTAGGAAAATCTCGGAGCTGCATGTCAAACGTACTTTAGGACCCTAAATAAAAGAACAACCGACTCCACCTCCAATGCTCGCATTGGAGCTAAAAATAGTCCACGACAGCCACTTCCGACTCACCCGCTCACCTTTTGTTCTAAATTTAGGGTCAAGCTAAATGTAACCCGAAAGGGAAATTTCATGAAGTATGAATATAAGAGGTTACTTGTTTATAACATATATACATAGTGCATCCATGAATAAGATAATTTTATTAAGAGAATGCAATAGGGATTTTATCCACTAGTTGATTCCTGTAATCTATAATCTGGTACAACTTTTCACACACACACGTAGAATTTGCAATGGATTTATGGTGAAGGCTGATAAACATCTTTAGTCTGTCTAAAAGAAGCAGTGCTTCTTTTCTTGAACCCTTGGACAGTGTTTTGGGAGTTAGGCAAATTTTCTTCCAAAAATCCACCAAATTGTGCGAGATGAGAATAGAGAGTACTGGTGCTCTAAGTTTAGTGTAAGGAATTTGGAATCCTAGATAATTAGGTGATGATACTCAGAGATTAGGCATAGTTTTCACTTTTGATTCCTACATATACATTTTTGTGTGAAATTTTGAGAGCCACCAAATAAGGCAAATACACGGAGAGCGAGTTTTCATAAAACTAGGGCTAAGGTGGATGGTTATGACCATTCTTTACGAAATCCTCGGTTGAAGGAGAGTATTAATATCAAGGTCAGAAATACACCATCCTATTCATCTCTCCCAGTGCCGTGAGTAGGCACTTCCACCAAATAAGCCACTGAATGTCTCTTGAGTACCACCAATCCCTAATAATGACTCCTCAATAAAGTTCATGAATGTATGCTAACTTGTGTTGTGTTGAAAAAAAAATTATACATAAAAAAAAGAATAAAAAGAAAAAAAATAAAGAGAAAAGAAAAGAAAAACAAAAAAAGATTTAGAAAAAGCAAGAAAAAAAGGGTGTGTGAATATTTAGTATTTATTTTAGTTGCATTGAGGTAATACCACCAAATAAATTTGAGATCCACCAAATAAGACCTTAACTTCTCTTTTTGTGTTTTTGATTGCCTGAATATTGGCTGAGGAATTCCGACTTAGTGTTAGGGTTATGGAACTCAATTAAAGTGTTAATGCCAAGTGAGACCACCAAAGACGGATCATACGTGAGAATCTGGTGAGATTGTGAGCTCTATGAAAAAAAAAATAGAGAGTAAGAGAGAATGAATACAAAGGAACCAGAAAAGAGCATAGTTTTTCGCTGAGTTGAGTTACTTGATAATCCAAGAATCTAGATTCTGAAGTACTAATCTCTATGTAGCACCAACTAAGAGTGAGCCACCAAATAAACACCCGTATCCCTTAGACATTCGCTACTTAAGCTTAAACCCGAGGTGGAATTCATAGAATATCTTGAATACTGATGCGTGGGTTTCACTCAACTCAGCAATTAAGTTAATTTTACTTAATTAAGAGTAGAAGAAATCACTTAGGTTAACTCGAAGTTGTGTCGATTATGTAGTATAGGGTTGAATTAACCTAACATTTTAGAAATTTTTACTGGTTGAGTCTAGGTCGTTTATTGGGAGGCGTAATAATTTTCTCCAAATTCACCAATTTTCTTTTATCTCTTTAAGTTTAGGAGGTAAAACTAGTTTAATTTTCAAAACATGAATTTTATCAAAATATTTAACTATAAAGGATATACAAAATTCCATATGTAAACATATTTACTTAAAATGTTGTACTTTATTAACAAGTAAACATGCTAGTTTTTCAATTTTATTTCAGTCTAAGAAATTAAGGCAAAAAGTTATCTAATTAAAGCATGCCTTTTTACATTAAGAACAAAAAGATACTGATGCAAGAGAAATTTATTTATTTTCATCTCTCTACAATCTCTAATCTTCTTCTTTCTTTCTTTTCTTCTCTCTCTCTTTATTTTCTTCTCTCAAGCTCTCTTTCTTCTTACCTTTCTTTTGTTGTTCCCACCTTCTTATCCTCCTTCTCTTCCCTTAATCTCCTTTGTTCTGTAGTCTTTTTCCTTAACTCTTCTTAGTGCCTATGCCTTCTCCTTTAGCACTTAGCATCCTTCAGTGACTTCTCTTTTCCTTAAGCTTTTAGCTGAACTGGGTTTTTTTTACTTCTTTTAACCAAAAGTTTTTTTATTTGCGGTGAGGTCCTTTCGAGGAAACACAGCACCCTGAGAGCAGGGTGGGACCAGACACTATTCAGTCCTCGCCTAATCTTAGTTAGGTTTGTTTTGGTTTCATTTGTTAATCGGTTCACAGTATCGAGCCACATAGGCTCAACCCAGCCTCCTAGGCCACACTCGCCCTCCCAGGGCACAACCACATCAGCACGCCCACAAGGGCGCACACCCCCGCGGGCATATGCCCGCACACTCAGAACAATGCTCAGATCAGAAGGAATTGGAACCGGTGCGCCGAGCGCTGACGACTACATAGCCAAGGGAAGAAATCAGTTTTATTCCCAGGCACACGCTCGTGAATATCCGAGGTGGGGCAAAGCTACCCCTTCCAGACCCGAATTCAATCGATCATAACTTTCTACCTAGAGCTCCAAATTGAATGATTTCTAGTTTGTTGGAAAGCTCTAAGGGTAATCTACACAATTTTAGGGTCAATTTAATGTTTTACTGATGTTTTTCTCTTCAATTTAAGAGATGAAATCATGGGTTCCTACGGGTTTTAAAAAAAACTGGAAAGTGTTTTCATGTTAAGAGAGTCCTCAGATGGACTTCTCTCATCTATTAAAAGGTCTGTATATGTTATAAAAGCAATTTCGCTTCTGTTAGGATAGATTTTAAACTCTTATGACCATCAGAACATGCAGAGAAGCTTTTCTCTTCTCTGAAATCTTCAGAGATTAATTTTCTGATTTCAACAAGTGCAACTGACACTTAAAAGTGTTCCTAATCTATTTAGATTAATTCTAAGGGTTATAAGTAATCAATATGGGTAGGTTTTAGGATTGAATTTCATCATAACAGTACTCCTGTTGGTTTGGGTTCGAAAATAACCAAAATTGGCAGAAACTAAATCTTCACACATTACATCATCTGAGCTTACTTTAATTAATTTCAAATCATCAAATAAGATCCAAGAAATAGTTTCCACATCTCAATTCCTCAATTCAATCTCAGAACACCATTATTAGACTCAAGTTTGACTATGGAAGCTCGAAAATTGACTTTCTGTTCAAAGTCTTCTCCCAAGTAATTAATGCCTCAATCAGAGTCTTCTCATCATCAGAAACTTATTTAGATCGTTATATTTGTGTTTTGTTCTTAATTTCTAGGGTTTCAGGCTCACTGCCTGAACTGAAATAGGTGTGTGTTTGACAGAGTAAAGGAAAGATTGCTACAATGTTTTGAGGGCTAAAATAGCTCCAGTGCTTTGCACTGAAGCTTCTAAGCTCCTTAAATGTTTCTCAAATCCTTCATAACAGATTTCTCCAACTCACCAGAGTTGGGGAAGAAGAAGTTCAAATCTATAGCTCCAGTGGTTAAATCCTCAAACAAATTTCTTTAAAATAATCAGTAATTCTTATTATACTATTTTGGAGCCACTTAGCAAGTTTTAGAGGCTGCAACACAAAAATGGCTCGTCGAAGCTCCGGTGAGTCCAGAAAATGTAAATTGTTTGTACAGATTGACAAAATTAACTATTTTTGATCCAAAAATGATCCAGAGGTTGCAAGGAACCTCATTATCACATTAAATTCTTCATTTGTTCATTAAAATTTAAGATTTGACAGTAAATTTGTTTCCTTAAAAGACTTGAGTGGTTAAAGCTCAGGACTTGATTTAACTACTTGATTGAGAAGTTAAATCAAGTCAACAGATATTATTCATAAATATGTATTTAATTTATAGTTTAAAATGTTCCTAAGCCGCCATGGACAGCGAGCTCAGGAACTTAATTAAGATTTAGGCATTTAATTATAGATGATAATAATAGGTAAATTATGTTGATTACGGTTCATTAGTGATGATAAGTGATGAAAGAACCCAATGAAGGTGAAATTAAATCGACTACTGTCACCATGGACAATGATAATAGTCGGTGAAGGTGAGATTTGAATTAGGCGTTTAGGTGATTTAATTAAATGATTAAGTGAATTAGAAGTGAACATGGAAGATATAGGAAGGTGTACAGTGAATTAAAAGACAAAATTGAAACTCTAGCGAGCTCAAGGAACTCGTCGGAGTCGGAGGAGATGAAGGTAAATTCTAACATTACTCTAACCTAACTAACTAAACTAACTAACTAAGCTAGCCTACTCCTACTCCTACTCCTAGTCTACTGTTACCTGGACGAAGGGGTCAATAGGGTTCCGCCGAAGTCTCATGGCAGACGACTAAATCAGAGGGTTGAAGGAAGATCTCCGGCGGGTGGATTTGAGGTGGAGAGGAGGAATCCTAGGGTCGGCGCCTTTGTCAAAGGTGCGCAAGACCACGGAGAATCTCGTCGGCTACTTAAGATGGACGGAGGAAGTCGGAAGATGGAATGGGAAGTCGCCGGAGGTTTGGAAGAATAGCCTATCAAAGTCGGCTACAGTGTTAGAAGAGGGAAGGGAGCCAACTTGCCTAAAATCAGAGGTGTGAGGGGGTATTTATAGCAGTTTGCGGCGAAGAGAGAGGCGAGGTCTGGCCGAAGAAGAAGCTCGAGGAGCTTAACCTCCGTCGTCGTCTCCGACGACGGTGAGGTTATCTCCCACTGAAAAATAGGATTCTCGGTTAATCTAGACCGATGGATGAAGTGGAGGTGGTGAACGCAAGCTGCAAGAGCTTGGGCAAAGAGGAATGATGTCGACAGCGCGGTGATCGCGCGGTCTCTACCGCCAGCCGTTCATTTGGCTAGAGAAGAAGAAGAAAAAGAAGACGAAGAGGGACTTAGAAGTAATAAAACTTAAGGACCTGTGTGAGAAATAAGGACCCGACTGTAGTGAATATTAAGGACTAAAATGTAAACCCGGGTTTTGAAGGTTTATTTTAATTTAGATCTTTTTCAACTTTTTATATATGTTAGTAAATAAGGTAAATGTTATGTTTACACCTTGAATTTACATTTTTCACCTTTTTAGGTTAATTTATTAGATTAAGTAAAATCCCTTAAGTTATTACATACTTAGGTATACATTATATTTAAGTTACTTATCTTATTAATTAAGAGAATGATTAATAGCATTTCGGGTCCAATTATTATATAAATTATTAATAATGTTAATTGAATGATAAAATGTCATTTTAAACTTATTTTAAGGTCCTTAACTAAATATCCCTTATTCTATAATTAACCCTTATATATTCATAACCCTAGCTAATAACTAGGAAGACTAGTTAATTAGGGGTAATTAGAGATCATGATGAGTGTCTCATCATACCCCCAAGCCAAAGTTTTGCTAGTCCCTAGCAAATTAAATAAGATTATGATGATTTAAAGCACTTAGGTTTAACTTATTATAAATATTAACTATGTAGAGGAAAGCTTAGGTCAGAAATTTTCTAAGTTTAATATAAATGATTAATGTATAGAGCATGTGTGAAAATTTTCTTACTTAGACTTATACTTATAACATTTTCAAAACACACTTAAAATAATTTGTAAACAAGAATTTTATTTTGAATTAGAATTCTTCAAAAATCTCTTAATCTTTGTAACTATTCTTAACTCAAATTAGAATACAAAGTGTTTTAAGAAAAACAAAACTTAAGGATTGAGAATTAAATTTTAACTCAAAAACTCAAATAGATTTAAGTTAATCCCTTGTTTATGATATTTGACTTTTATCAATATAAGTTTAAGCAAATTAACCAGATACTCATTATTAATCAAACTCAGAGTAGTAAAACTCTAATTTACTAGCCTACAACACTAAAGATTAACTTCTAGACCTAGGATTTTGTCAATTCTTCTCCTTTAGGTATCAACTTAAAATCTTCAAAACCCAATTTCTTAGGCTTCACTGCCCAATACCAAAGTTCAGTAGCTATGATTTTAAAACATCTGTACTTAGTGAAGAGAATTGTCCTAAAGACATCCAAAGTTGCAAAAATCTAGATCTTAAGACATCACTTTCCAATCCCAATTATTCCAATTCAAGCCTTTGGCTTGGCCTTACTCAGGTTTGGTTGTTTTCTACTCACCAATTTTCTATCTCGAGGTCAACACTTTTTGTGTATATCTCCCCGGTGGACCACTGGGTCTCTTATTCCTAATATTTTTTTCTCTTTTTCTATAGGTTAGAACACTTATTTGTAGCGAGGTGTTCTTTTTTTATTTGATGGAAGGAAGGGTAGCATCCACTTGTAACGAGATGCTTTTATTTATTTATGGAAAACTGCATAAGTACCCATTTTTAGCGAGGCACTTAACTGTAGGGTGTTTATTTACCTTTTTTCATTTTTTTTCTTTTCTTTTCCCCTCTTCTCATTTTTCTTACTACCATTATTCTCCAAATCCTTTTTCTAGGTGAGTGGCACATCCTTCACCCTTTCAAGAACCGCCCCGCGGAAATCCTTGGACTAAAGAGGATTCAGAATTGATCACTTAACCTCTGTGTTTTCGCGGTCTCAGATGTCAATAAGACAATTCTATGTGAGTGAATTTTAGATGTTTAGGTTACTTAGCTCTCAAACCAGAGCTTGGACAACAATACCCTTTACTCTTAGGTTCTTCAAATTCTTAGTTTCCTCCTATAGGATCTATCAAGACAAAATTTACCAAGTCTAGTTATTCATCTCTAGCCTGTAAGTTTTGTAAACTAAAATTCTACCAACTCTCTATCTAATTAACTCTGAATATCTGGCTTTTTACTTAACTTTATGATAAAATCAAATTTTCAAATAGCAAAAGATTATTTAATCTAATTGATTAAAAAGTTATAATTCAATTCCAAAACTTAAGTTTAAAATCTTAACACTTAGTTTCTTAATTCAAGTAAGAATAAAAAAAAAACAAATCTTAAAAGATTTAAAAGATTCCTAATTTCAAATAAAATCTTGTTTTAAAAGTTTTAAACACAAAAGTGTGTTTTTACCAAATGTTTAAGTAAAATTCTAATTAAGAATTGAATGCTCTTAAATACTTATATATATTATATACATTTTAAACTTCTGACCTAAAAGAAAATTAAAGCTCTTAATTATAATATATACTTCTTCTTTGCTTCTTTATTAATAATGAATGAATATTCCCCTCTTATTATTTTTATGAATTTTCTTTAAAATTTTTGTATTTATATATATATTTTTTATGTATATAAGATTTTTTTTCAATTTTTTTATGATTTGTTCAAAAAATTTTCAAATTTTTATGAAATTTTTGAATTTTTAAAATTTTTATCATTTTTAGAATTTCTATTTTTTTAAATTTCTTGGATATTTAATTTTTATGTGTTTTTATTTTTTAAACCAACACTTAAAGTGAATTTCACTTCAACACCCCCCCAAGTCAAAATTTTACAATGTCCTCATTGTAAGAAGGGTGAAAAATATTACACTTCATTTAGTATAGGGTGATGAAAGGAGTCGAAAAGAAGAGATTAAAAATCTTTGTGCGGATGATTTCAAGTCTGACCAAAGGTCAGAGTGATCAGTCGGACTAAATGAAGGTAATCAATATGATATGGAGTGAAATTTTAAAAGTGTATAAGAAAATTAAA
Source organism: Thalassia testudinum (assembly GCA_037157565.1). Taxonomy (NCBI): domain Eukaryota; kingdom Viridiplantae; phylum Streptophyta; class Magnoliopsida; order Alismatales; family Hydrocharitaceae; genus Thalassia; species Thalassia testudinum. Next base: position 146,267,093 of record JAZHRO010000036.1, read on the forward strand.
AAAGGTAAAAACAGGAAACAGTTATGTACAAGTGTTAAGTTTTACGCCTTCAACTAGGTGTAAACCCTAGTAAATAACTCCTAAAAAGAATAGGTATATGGTAAAAATAGAGGAGTTATGAAAGAATTAGATAAAAAAAAAAGAAAACAGATTAAACCACCCAATCAAAACTCGTCTTGAAATTGCCTAGAATAGATCTCGCAGATCCTAGAATCAGATTCTCATGAAAAATCTCAAAAAGATTAGAGTGAATCTTATGTGAAAATCAGATCTGATTTAGGTTGAGATGTAAAACGTTCAAGATTGAGGCAATTTAAAAGATGATTCCACCAAGTTCAGAAGATCAGCAAAATCAATTTTGGTACTCGATATTAGGTGGGTCATTTTGATACAAAATAGATTGCTGATGCGGGTTTGATGGTTCAAGTAATACAGAGGATGGATTATGATTAGAATCAAAGGCTTGATTAATGAAGTGGACTTGGCCTTGATTTAGCCTAGGATTTGGCAGATTCCTAGGATTCGGAATTAGGTGAGATGGAAGAGTACCTAGCTGACGAGACCTAGCCAAAAGCGTGATTTGATTTCCTAAATCAGCCAATTCTACCTTACATTGCCTATGAATCTCAACGAGAGCTTCAGCATTTTGTTGCTGACTCTCTGACACAGCTCTTAAAATCTGGTCTAGCTGTGTATCTCTATTAGGCCTAGAGTAATTCTGCATACTCATCGGGCTAGGCCTTAAATTTGATTGCTGAGGAGGCAAAGGAGGTGGATTAAAATGGGTCTGATTTGGATAATTTGGTCTTTGATTTTGATTTGGATCAGCCCCAGAAAAATTTGGGTGGCTTCTCCATCCAGGATTATAGGAATTTGAATATGGGTTTGATCTTGGAATATTTTCCTGGATGGTGTGTAATCCTAAAAGATATGGCGTGTTTTCTACAACAGTAAGGGGTGGGTAAAAGGGTGGGTAAGATTGTGGGACAAAGGTCTCTCCTTGGGTTGGTGAAGGAGTAGATAGAAAACCCAAGGAAGATAGATCTCTAGAATCCAGATTATTCACAAATTCCCTCCCTGCAGGAATTTGCGAAACAGGTAAATACGCGGGATACGTAGCAAGTAGAGGCATAAGATTCTTCATTGTGTTTCTACCTCATCGAGATGCTTTGCTACGATATCGAATTTGTCCAGTTTTTCTGCAATAATCTCTAAATCCTTTGAACAGGACGGATTACCGATCTCGTGAATGCCCTTATGCGGATTTTGGTGATTCGTATTCGTGCCCCGCAAAAATTGCGACATTGATTCATTGTTGATCAAGTTTTCCGCCATCCCTTCAAATAATTCTGAAGCAGATTCTATGTTGCGATTTAGAAAATTCCCTCCACAAGAGGCATCGACTAGATTCCGAATGCCCTCTTGTAAACCATAATAAAAGATATGCATGAGTCGCCAACGAGGGATGTCATGATGTGGCATTTCCTTTGCAATTCATGAAAACGTTCCCACGTTCATGAATTGGTTCTCCTTGATTTTGATTGAAAGTAGTAATAGCTTGCCTTAAAGCATTGGCTCGACCAATTGGAAAGAATTTCTTCAAAAATGCGGATTCAAGTTCAGCCCAAGTTGAGATTGGTCTTGCTATAGTTCTATACCAATAAGCTGCTTTATCTTTAAGGCTAAAAGAGAACATTTTCATTAGTAGGATTTCCCTATTTTGATTTTGAGGACCAAGAGTTTGAGATAAATTTTTAAGATCTTCAATGTGTTGAAATGGATCCTTGATGAAAATCCGTGAAAGTGGGGGATTAAACCTATAATGTTTGGCTTTAATTCTGGATCATTTTCCCTAATAGGAATCCTAACATTAGGCTCTACTTCTACATTAGATGGGTTATAATAATCTCTAAGTAGAGGCCTTGGATGATTGATCGGTAAATCAAGATTTTCAAAACCTGCCTCAGGTCGAGGTGAAGAACGGGTTTGCAAAGTTTGTAGATTATTTAAGGCTGCTGTTAATAAATTGATTTGTCTTGTTTGCTCTAGCATCCTAAGGTTCTGGTTCAGGAGCGCCTCATGAACATCAAAAGGCGGCATCTCCCCCTGACCAAAAGAAGAAGGGATCTCGGGATTAAGATTCTGCATTGGATCCATAGAAGTTGATGGATCAGATGGGAAAACAATTGGTTGCTTATCTGCAACCGACCTAGGATCACCTGTCAACAGTGGTGCGAGAGGCGGATGCAAGGATTGCCTCCCGTCCATAAATGGAAAATAATGTGCAAAGGCACACGCACACCATTAATAAGAAAACAACGACACAAAAAACCCACAAAACAGCGCAAAAGATGTGGGTTTTGCTCTTCTTTCAAAGGAAAGAAGAAATTCCTAAGGTACGCAAAGTAATTTGACACAAACAAATAGAATAATAGTATAAAAATACGCATCATAATTCATGTCTACGCAGGTGCATACCTTAAAGCTCAAAGGTCTAAGGTCTACGATTGAGACTGCTCACTCCTGGCTCCCCAGGGCTCCAGTAGTGAGACAAACTTGTTGATCTTCCGCCAAAGCCCTAAGAGGTGCAAAGAGGAGAGATAGAAAAATAGACTCGTGTGACTCTAGTGATCGCGTTGTGTGCACGATAGCATGCAATAGACGACAGCGATATAAAAACCCGCATGCATTCTGCAAACAGATTTAAGTCACCAATTTTACTTCCTCTTTTTAGTTATTCTTTTTCAAAAATATATCAATTAAACTACAATGGTCGCTTTTTATATCTTTTCAAACAAAAATATGTGGTCTTTTTAATTCTCAAAGGACAGGGATCTACGTGGGTTTTCTCGTGTTTTCCTGCTGATGCGAGAAAAATAGTTAAAAAATTTCCTAAGTCAGATCGTATTAGTACTAGGAGAAAATGCACTCCTAAGAGTGTATGCCTATGTTATGCTGCTGCTAGTAAAAAAAGATGCATTTTTTTATTTTTTTATTTTTAAATGCAACAAACAAAATATTAAGAAATACTCACAAAAAATGAAAATAGTAAAACGGATTCCCGCCTTCTCCTTAGATTACCTGCAAAGGTAAACATGAAAAGAAGACAAAAAATGACAAAACAAAAACAAAACACAACACACTAATTAGAACAAAAGTTAGTAAAGACAAAAAATATTTACAAAATACCTCCTAATTAAACAATTAATCTTTTTTTAAAATTTTAGTGAATCAAAATATTGCCTCCCCGGTAACGGCGCCATTAAAATGATGCGTGGATTTCACTCAACTCAGTAATTAAGTTAATTTTACTTAATTAAGAGTAGAAGAAATCACTTAAGTTAACTCGAAGTTGTGTCGATTGTATAGTATAGGGTCGAATTAACCTAACATTTTAGAAATTTTTACTGGTTGAGTCCAGGTCGATCACTGGGAGGCATAATAATTTTCTCCAAATTCACCAATTTTCTTTTATCTCTTTAAGTTTAGGAGGTAAAACTAGTTTAATTTTCAAAACATGAATTTTGTCATAATATTTAACTATAAAGGATATACAAAATTCCATATGTAAACATATTTACTTAAAATGTTGTACTTTATTAATAAGTAAACATGCTAGTTTTTCAATTTTATTTCATTCTAAGAAATTAAGGCAAAAAGTTATCTAATTAAAGCATGCCTTTTTACATTAAGAACAAAAAGATACTGATGCAAGAGAAATTTATTTATTTTCATCTCTCTACAGCCTCTAATCTTCTTTCTTTCTGTTCTTCTCTCTCTTTATTTTCTTCTCTCGAGCTCTCTTTCTTCTTACCTTTCTTTTGTTGTTCCTGCCTTCTTATCCTCCTTCTCTTCCCTTAATCTCCTTTGTTCCTTAGTCTTTTTCCTTAACTCTTCTTAGCACCTGTTCCTTCTCCTTTAGCACTTAGCATCCTTCAGCGGCTTCTCTTTTCCTTAAGCTTTCAACTGAATCGGGTTTTTTTTACTTTTTTTAACCAAAAAATTTTTTGTTTACGGCGAGGTCCTTTCGAGGATACACAGCACCCTAAGACCAGGGTGGGAATAGACCCTACTCTGTCCTCGCCTAATCTCAGTTGGGTTTGTTTCGGTTTCATTTGTTAATCGGTTCATAGTATCATGCCACATTGGCTCAACTCGGCCTCCCAGGCTACACTCGCCCTCCCAGGGCACAACCACATTCGCACGCCCCCAAGGGAACACACACCTGCAGGCATATGCCCGCACACTCAGAACAATGCTCAGATCAGAAGGAATCGAAACAAGTGCGCTGAGCGCTGGCGACTGCATAGCCAAGGGAACAAATCAGTTTTATTCCCAGGCGCGCGCTCGTGAATATCCGAGATGGGACAAAGCTACCCCTTCCAGACGCGAATTCAATCAATCATAACTTTCTACCCAGAGCTCCAAATTGAATGATTTCAAGTTTGTTGGAAAGCTCTAAGGGTAATCTACACAATTTTAGGGTCAATTTAATGTTTTAATGATGTTTTTCTCTTCAATTTAAGAGATGAAATCAGGGGTTCCTACGGGTTTTAAAAAAAATTGGAAAGTGTTTTTATGTTGAGAGAGTCCTCAGATGGACTTCTCTCATCTATTAAAAGGTCTGTATATGTTATAAATGAAATTCCGCTTCTGTTAGGATAGATTTTAAACTCTTATGACCTTCAGAACATCCAGAGAAGATTTTCTCTTCTCTGAAAGCTTCAGAGATTAATTTTCAGATTTCAACAAGTGCAATGACACTTAAAAGTGTTCCTAATCTATTTAGATTAATTCTAAGGGTTATAAGTAATCAATCTGGGTAGGTTTTAGGTTTGAATTTCATCAGAACAGTACTCCTATTGGTTTGGGTTCGAAAGTAACCAAAATTGGCAAAAACTAAATCTTCACACATTACATCGTCTGAGCTTACTTTAATTAATTTCAAATCATCAAATAAGATCCCAGAAATAGTTTCCACATCTCAACTCCTCAATTCAAGTTCAGAACACCATTATCAGACTCAGGTTTGACTATGGAAGCTCGAAAATTGACTTTCTGTTCAAAGTCTTCTCCCAAGTAATTAATGCCTCAATCAGAGTCTTCTCATCATCAGAAACTTATTCAGATCCTTAGATTTGTGTTTTCTCCTTAATTTCTAGGGATTCAGGCTTGCCGCCTGAACTGAAATAGGTGTGTGTTCGACAGAGTAAAGGAAAGATTGCTACAATGTTTTGAGGGTTAAAATAGCTTCAGTACTTTGCACTGAAGCTTCTAAGCTCCTTAAATGTTTCTCAAATCCTTCATAACAGATTTCTCCAACTCACCGGAGTTGGGGAAGAAGTTCAAATCTATAGCTCCAGTGGTTAAATCCTCAAACAAATTTCTTTAAAATAATCAGTAATCCTTATTATACTATTCTGGAGCCACTTAGCAAGTTTTAGAGGCTGCAACACAAAAATGGCTCGTCGGAGCTCCGGTGAGTCTAGAAAATGTAAATTGCTTGTACAAATTGACAAAATTAACCATTTTTGATCCAAAAATGCATTATCACATTAAATTCTTCATTTGTTCATTAAAATTTAAGATTTGACAGTAAGTTTATTTCCTTAAAAGATTTGAGTGGTTAAAGCTCAGGACTTGATTTAACTACTCAATTGAGAAGTTAAATTAAGTCAACAGATATTATTATTCATAAATATGTATTTAATTTATAGTTTGAAATGTTCCTGAGCCGCCATGGACAACGAGCTCCAGAACTTAATTAAGATTTAGGCATTTAATTATATATGATAATAATAGGTATATAATGTCGATTAGGGTTCATTAGTGATGATAGGTGATGAAAGAACCCAATGAAGGTGAAATTAAATTGACTACTGTCACCATGGATAGTGATAATAGTTGGTGAAGGTGAGATTAGAATTAGGCGTTTAGGTGATTTAATTAAATGATTAAGTGAATTAGAAGTGAACATGGAAGATATAGGAAGGTGTATAGTGAATTAAAAGACAAAATTGAAGCTCTAGTGAGCTCAAGGAACTCGCCAAAGTTGGAGGAGATGAAGCTAAATTCTAACATTACTCTAACCTAACTAACTAAACTAACTAACTAAGCTAGCCTACTCCTACTCCTACTCCTAGTCTACTGTTACCTGGATGAAGGGGTCAATAGGGTTCTGCCGAAGTCTCATGGCAGACGATGAAATCAAAGGGTTGAAGAAAGATCTCCGGAGGGTGGATTTGAGGTGGAGCAGAGGAATCCTAGGGTCTGTGCCTTTGTCAGAGGTGCGGAAGACCACGGCGAATCTTCTCAGCTACTTAAGATGGACGGAGGAAGTCAGAAGATGGAATGGGAAGTAGCCGGAGGTTTGGAAGAATAGCCTATCGAAGTCGGCTACAGTGTTAGAGGAGGGAAGGGAGCCAACTTGCCTAAAATCAGAGGTGTGAGGGGGTATTTATAGCAGTTTGCAGCGAAGAGAGAGGCGGGGTTTGGCCGAAGAAGAAGCTCGAGGAGCTTAACCTCCGTCGTCATCTCCAATGACGGTGAGGTTATCTCCCACTGAAAAATAGGATTCTTGGTTAATCTAGACCGATGGAGGAAGTGGAGGTGGTGAACGCAAGCTGCAAGAGCTTGGGCAAAGAGGAATGATGTCGGCAGCGCGGTGATCGCGCGGTCTCTGCCGCCAGCCGTTCATTTGGCTAGAGAAGAAGAAGAAGAAGACGAAGAGGGACTTAGAAGTAATAAAACTTAAGGACCTGTGTGAGAAATAAGGACCCGACTGTAATGAATATTAAGGACTAAAATGTAAACCTGAGTTTTGAAGGTTTATTTTAATTTAGATCTTTTTCAACTTTTTATATATGTTAGTAAATAAGGTAAATATTATGTTTACACCTTGAATTTACATTTTTGACCTTTTTAGGTTAATTTATTAGATTAAGTAAAATCACTTAAGTTATTACATACTTAGGTATACATTATATTTAAGTTACTTATCTTATTAACTAAGAGAATGATTAATAGGATTTCAGGTCCAATTATTATCTAAATTATTAATAATGTTAATTGAATGATAAAATGTCATTTTAAACTTATTTTAAGGTCCTTAACTAAATATCCCTTATTCTATAATTAACCCTTATATATTCATAACCCTAGCTAATTAACTAGGAAGACTAGTTAATTAGGGGTAATTAGAGATCGTGATGAGTGCCTCATCAAATACCTCGAGGGAAGAAGTCCTTCTATCCCTCTAGAATTTTACTAGGGGTCAAGTACAAGCTTTAGAGGTGAATCAGGTCTTTCACTCAAATCTGTTGCAAAAGCTACGTAGCTGCACTTTCACATTTGTCTGGATTTCTATAGCATAGGATGAAAATAAAAAGGAGAAAAATCTCTAGGCATACAATTGATAAAATAATCAATCCCTTAGGGACCTTTCTGTGAATAATTTAGTTTTGCATTTGCTAGGGGCTAGCAAGATTTAGGCATGGGGGTATGATTGCATAGCAATCATAGGTCTTAATTTTCCAGAATTAGGCTAGGACTTAGCATAAGTTAGGGTAATTCATGCATGCATAAGCATTACTAGCACCTTTACTGCTTTCTTTTAGCTATGCATTAAATAATGCTATAATATACTGATTGGGTGCATTATGTCAATTGCAAGTAATAAGCTTATCAGAAGCTAGATCTGAAGGTGGATCTAAAGTTGGATTTGAAGAATAAAGAATAACTGGTGTTGCAGCAGAGCTGGAGCGAAAGACCTAGATTAGATGCAGTAGATAATAATGTAAGGGAGTTAAGGTATGCTATTCTATTAAGTAGGAATAAAGCAATAAATTACGAAGAACTTAGGTCCATCCTAGCCCTACGACAGCCTAGAAGCTTCCCTAAGCCTTAGCCACCCTTAGATCAGGTCACCACACCCTAGGAAACATTAAAACCCTAATTCCAGCCTCTATGTGGAAGTCCAGATGAGTTATAGGATGTCCAAAACCCTTAGCCAACTCCTGCACACCTTAAACCCACCTCTACAGTGAAATTAGACGTCCAGACACTTGGTCAAACATCAAATTTTTGCAAAATACCCAAGACAAAACCTAGAATCCCTCCTGACTCTGATTGGACGTCCAGACAATAAGTCTGGACTTCTGATTTTTCATTATAAGATGTCTGATAACTTATTGGACGTCCAGAACTACCCTCCAGACCATGTTTTGAGATTTAAGCCTTGATCTTGGATCTCTAGCTCCCTAAACCCAATTCTAACCCCCTAGAAACCTAAATTAAGGTGCCCTAACCCTAGTACATCACCTCTAGACCTCCCTAAGGACCTAATTAGGCCCTCACTAAACCTAATTGACTTGGATCATGGTCAATATCTTCAGTCTATTCAATTGGACTCATTGAGTCCAATTGAGCCTCGATCTCAGCACACACTATCCAATTGGAATCAGTGAGAGTCCAATTGACCTAAACCTGACTTAATTGAGTTATTTCACACATCCAATTAAACATGTATCAAGTTTAATTGCATTTTACCTTAATGAATTAGGGTTTACAACCCTAATTTGAGACCTACCTTGACCTAAACCCACTGGAACCTAACCTAATCAACCTAGCCACTTAGGTTTTAACCGACACACACCTACACACACCATCTACATGAAAATAGCTAGCCTAGAGTTCTCTAGAACTCTCTACCATGTGTTGTTGCCTTGGTTGCTAAAATTAGCAACTAAGAGCCATTCAATTTTTAGATCCACATTTGGTGGATCTAAAAACCACCATCCATCCTCTCTCTCACTCTCTCATGAGCTCCCACCAAAGGCCCCTCTAGAGTGTTCCACACTTCTCTAGAGAGGTTCCCTTGGGTCTACTTAAAGGACCTCTGAGTAGCCATTTGCACCCATCTAGCCTTCCATCTAGTTTTAGCTTCTTTTCACCTCCATTACTTCACGTCCATCTCCATGGGCACACCATGGAATCCCCATCACTGCCACGCCAAGCCTAGAACACCTCCAACCTCTCTCCAAGTGTCGGCCTAAGCACCATTGGTCGCCCCTCCTCCTCTCAACCAAGTCAAAGGCCATCGGAGCTACCTCTGAATGCCCTTCATTCTGTTAGCTAGATAAGTAGCATTGTTCTTCATAGATTAATGCTTTATTACTGCTTAGTAGTGTAGCTCCATATTCTTCCCCAATGATGCATGCATAATCTCCCCATAGATTCATGTGTGCAGTCATTTTCTATTAGCTAGTTTATTGCTTTCAAGCTTTCCTGTACATGCTTTCCCCGAGCTTCACTCTGTAGCCACCAAGATGAAATCAATGAAATCATCTTTTATATATCTCTATGTCTATGTGTGAAAATCACCATGAGCTGATTACCATATTTCCTTGTGATTAAAGTTGCATGCGTAAAATTTGTATTCTCTTGCAACTAAGCATGTCGTGCATCAATACGAATTACTGTAAACTGGCATGCATTTTTGAATAAGTAGATTGAGCTAGATCAAATTCAAATCTGAATTTTCTAAATGCCTCCCAGAGATAACAATCGGGACTCATGTCTTGTTATTTTATAAATTATTTTTGACGAGCATTTTCGCGTACTATACTACAATGAGATCTCTATTTTCAAAATGTGTGTGAGAACTACCTCTTATCAGGGTCTACTTCCCACTTCTCAAGGTGACAGAGTTTACAGAGGCATATTGGTTCGAGTCTTGAGGTGTGGTAGTGAAGATTGGAGGGCCTTGGTTGGTCATATAACCAGAAGAAGATGATGAGGGACCCTACTCAACCACCTGAGCAAGTGCATGTGGGTCCCTTTGATTCCCATACCCTTGGGCTCTATTGCCCTGATTTTGTACATTGCATAGGTTTGGTACAGGTTGGGATGGTAGAGATCTAGGCTGTCGGGTGTTAGTAATTAACCCGGATTGCAAGTTATCTAATGATATCTTCATTTGTTGCATGAGATGAAGCATGGACCCCTGCATTTCCACCATCTGTTGATTTAAATTAGCCTGCCCTGCAGATTAGTGGGCATTCCAAGATGGCTGAGTATCCTGTCTTGGGGCAACTGGGTGTATACTTGACCCTGACCCATAGGTTTTTGAGATGCATAGTTGCCGGGTCGAGTTTGGGCCTATTGCCCCTGACTTTTCTAGGGTGGTTCCTCCAATCCGAGTTATAAGTGTCTGAATACGGGTTTGACCTAACATTCTCCTACATTGCATACACATCCTCATAGGACAAGGATGAAGAGAAGGAAGGATAAGAAAAACTGGGATCAAAGGCCCTAGATTGGAACCCATAAGGTTTCGAGAAATCCTGTCTCATAGGTTGAGTAGATTCAAGTTGGTTCATGAATTCCCGCCCCATGAGAGCTTGGGAGGAATGGAATCCTGAATTCTGGGACTGAGTAGGTGTAGAAGTGTTTCCTGAATTCCCAGACATCCATTCTTCCATTCTCTTATCAACCAAGTCCATTTAATCCAGTTTATTACAAATCAATTCCATGTCAAATGAATGAGAATCCTGGATCTCGTTAGCACTTGACTTGGGTTGTTGGGACCAATTGAATGCATCCATGGGGCATGATTAATTGAGTTCTCACTCATTTCCTCAAACAGGTCGTATGCACTATGTGCATCCCTGTTGAAGAAATTGCCTCCGTAGGAGGCGTCCACGTGATTATGGAGTTGTTCAACCAATCCGTGATAAAAAATCTACACGAGTTGCCATTTCAGCACCTCGTGGTATGGACACTTCCTCAAAAGTTCCAAGAATCACTCCCAGGAACTATGAAATGGTTCCCCTAGCCACTGGGCAAAAGTGGTAATCGCCCATCGCAAGGCATTGGTCCTTCTGATAAGGAAGAATTTCTTCAAGAAAGCCGACTTAAGAGCTACCCAAGTTTCTATTGACCATCCTATGGTCCGGTACCAATGTGCAGTTTTATCCCAGAGAGAATGGGGGAAGAGCCTCATGATCATTTGCTCTTCATTCACATTCCTTGCTTTGGTGGTCTGAACCAAAGCGATCAGATCTTCCAAGTGCTGGAATGGGTCCTCTGAGCCAAGCCCATGAAAATGCTTAACCAAGTTTAAGACTTGGGGCTTGATTTCTATGTCCCCGGCAGGAATCATGACGTCGGGACGTTCGCCATAGTTTGAAGGATCATAAAAATCCTTCAACGGCCGAGCACCCTGACCATTAATATGTTGGAACCATTGCTGTATCTGCTGCATTTCTTCCAACTGCTTCTGAATCAACTCCTGCTAGTTTGGGGGCAGGGGAGGTGATTGTTGATCAGCCATGGAATCTGCTTGGGTAAAGCTCAACCTCCGCCTTCGGAAATGGTCTAAAGGTCCTTCCAATCTAGGGTTTAATGACCTCCTTCCAAGCATACACTGGAAGGAAGTCAGAAGGATAGGGAAGAGAAGGGGTTCTGCAGTACAAAAATACAATCTTGTCCTTAGGATGTGTAGCCTAAAGGTCTTCATACTCTCAAAATCCATCCTAAGATTATAGACAATTTACTCTACTTATGTCCAGGCAATCTGACTAGTTAGGAGGGACTAGGGAGAAGGTTCTTCCTTTGGTTTGCGCCTCCAGTTCCTAGTGTACACCCCAGCCGCGATCGTTTAATGCTACTCCCCTAGCTAGACGTCAGATTGACTAGTATAAGTAGGTTAATCGTAAATAATCTCAATCTTGATCTTGAAGAGTGAATGAATCCTTCGGGCCAATATCTAATCGATTTTAGTTAGGCTTGGGAAATTAGTGCTTCTGGAATGTGATGGGCCCTTAATGATTTGTTTGATAATGTGTGAATGTGCCCAACCAAGAGGTTTTCAAGCAAGATTATTAATGATGAGGTGAGTTTTAAGGTTCGAATCTTGCTTAATAGCTTTTAGGATTCTAATATAAGGTGGTTTCAACAAAGGTTTATGAGGCAAACCAAGTTTATTTTTTAAAAGCACATGTTCAAGTATTTTCCTTTAGAAATCAAGAAAAATATGAAGTGCCTGGCTTGACCTAGTTATTGAATCCTATGGGGCAGCTACAAAATGAACATCTTTTAGATTAGGTGGTGCGGCCCAAACAATTCAATTAATCGGCTCAAATGCTCCACCGATTAAGGCACACAAAAAGGTGATTAACTTAATATGATTTCTACTCTTTTACATGTTGAATTAGTGTACCGGGTCCATAGGTCGGAATCTCGGTTGAGTAGATGAAAATCAAGTCAGGTTATGTGCCTCTAATGTGGGTGTATAAAGTGTGTAAATTGATTCGTCCCATAGAAAGTATCTTTTTATTTTTTGTTTTTATAAAATGTGGGTGAGATGGGTGAAGGTGGCAAACATGACAAACAAAGTCTATCCTAGGGTTTATGCAAACACACAAGTAGATTAGGTATTGGTTATGATTATAGTGAAATGAACTAGTGAGGGGGAATGTGGGAGGACACTTACAAAGTACACTACCCACACTTTACTCTGATCTACCACACTTGGATATGCTTGCTAGGGTACCTACAAGAAAGTAGATCAAAGACAAGTAGGGTTAGTGTTATGTAAATGCAAAGAAGTGTAGAAAACAATAAAGTAAATTCCGTTGCCTCCCCGACAATGGCGCCAAAATGATCGCATGGGTTTTGCATATTTGAAATCAGGGTTACGAGTAACCCAACATCATAGTTGCAAAACTCATGATCAAATATCATTTATACCAAAACTCCAAGGGAGTCCTGGGTCGAACACAAGGAGGCAACGTTTACTTTGCATGAAAATCGTGCTTCGATTTGTTTCTTTTTGGTGTTTTAGGGTTTTGTTATTTTTTTATTTTTGAAATAAAATGACAGGAAATCACAAGAGAGAAAAGGAATCAAATATGATGTATTGCTTGAATGTCAATTACAATAAACCATGAAAGCATAAAAGAGAAAAGGGGTGAGAAGAAATCTCCTGAAGTGGCTCTTCGAGGAGATGATGGCGCCTAGCGGAAGCTCAGACAAAGGAGTTGGGAAGCAGGATGATGGAGGTGAGAAGCGGGAAGATGCAAAGTAGAGGAAAGCTTCAGCATGGCTCCGGAATGGAGGTGAGAAGGCGGAGATGATCTACTACCAGAATGGAGGTAGGAGGATAGCTCAAAGGTGACCTATGAATGGGGATGGGAAGATAGAGGAGTATTTGGTGGGGCAGAGTTTCGTTACACTAATAGGTACCTTGGGTGCTTGAGAGTAAGCTCTAACAGAGCGTTGGTAGGCTTGCTAGTGCTTAGGAGTTGGTAGGAGTAGAGTAGGTAGAGATACTTTGGCAAGGGGGTGTGTAGGCCATTATATAGTGGATGGGAGGAGGCTAAAAATGGATACAAGGTTATTAGTGACCTCTCGAATGTTGCTGTAGGTCCAACTCAGGCGTCGTTGTAGCCACCTCACGCCTGCCCATGCAAGCTTCGTTATCCCTCGCGCCTACAAGCAATTAGTGACAGCTATAAGCATCACTAAATGTCCGCCAGGCCGTTGCTGATGCCACCTCACGCCTGCCCATGCGAGCTGCGTTGTCCCTCCTCGTGCACGTAGATTGCGCAAAGGCCCTACTGGTGTGCGTGCTGGCATGTGCTAGTGTACGCGCGTGCGCGCTATCATGCTTGCTATCATGTGCACCCAATTGACAAATTGGGGGGCCGCTGCGGGTCTCGAACCCATGCCCCTCCCTTGTGATTCAGCGCCTCCACCATTGCGCCACGTCCACAAATGTGTCGAGAGGTTGTGCTGAGGCCGCATGTGAAGGTGGGCACTCATCCATTGGATTTTCATCCAACGGCGGAGATCACTTGTTGGGTGGCCATTGGAAGCATGGCGGGTGTCTTTGGGCTCTCCAAATGGTGCCACATGGCACCATCTGGACCGTCCACCCTTCTTTGCTTGCAGAGGATACCACGGTGCTCGGATCGAGGTGATTTCTACATTGTTAAACAGTGATCGTCACTTCGGATCCATCCGTACGGTTGGGTTTTCCATTCAAAGTCCATAAGGATGTCGCATTACCTCCTGTCCATAAAAAATGAAGGAATTAATATACAAAACATACAATTATCCTAAATACAATGCAATGGATGTTTATGCAGTATTTATATCATGATGTGCAATGCTAGGCCTAGGAGCTATCGTAAATAAGCATTTTATGATGAATTTATATGTGTTTATCAATCCTCATGAGCATCTGTTCTTCATCCACATTCTGCAATTTGGTGGTTCGAACCAGAGTGATTAGATCCTCTAAATGTTGGAATGGGTCTTCTGAGCCAAGCCTGTGAAAGTGTTTAATCAAACTCAAAACCTGGGGCTTGATCTCATCATCACCAGCGGGGATCACAACTCCAGGACGATCCACGTAATTTGAAGGATCATAAAAATCCTTCAAGGGCCGAGTGCCGTGACCATTCATCCGTTGAAACCATTGTTGCATCTGCTACAGCTCTTCTAACTATCTCTGAATCAGCTCCTGCTGGTTCGGGGGTGGGGGAGGAGGTTGTTGATCAACCATGGGATCTGCTTGGCTATAACGCAACCTCCGCCTCCAAGAATGGTCTAAAGGTACTTCCAAGTAAGGATTCAATGACCTCCTTCCAAGCATGCACTGGAAGGAATTCGGAAGGACAGGGAAAAGGAGCCCTGCAGTGCTAAAAATGCAAGCCTATCCTTAAATTGGGTAGACAAGGACCTATGCTTTAGAAATAAACTCCTACCACACGATGAATTTGATATTGTCCTTGCTTCCGAAGATGGTAAAGTTGGGCCGACGAAGTAGGGTGAGCGTGTCCCGAGGGCTGCTAATTATGTCAAACCCCTACTTGCTTAAGTCGTTTGACAATTGGGCCCCCCAACTTAGCACCTTTTGAAGGAAGTAGACGTCACTAATTCAAAATGCATTGAAGAGAGTACCCTGAAATAGACTCTATGATTCCTAGGGCCAACATCTACTCAATTTTAATTAAGGCCTGGGATGGTAGTGCTTTTGGAATGTGATGGGCCCTGTTAATGGGTTGTGCCCTTAATAATTCATTGAGAATGTGTGTATGTGCATAGTCAAAAGTTTTCAAACAAGATTATTAAGGATGAAGTGAAGTTTTGGGTTCAAATCTCGCTTAGTAGCTTTTAGGATTCAAATATTAGGTATATTCAACCAAGTTTTGTGAGGAAAACTAAGTTTGAAAGTACGAGTTCAAGTATTTTCCATAATAAATCAAGAAAATATGGAGTGCCTGGCTTAACCTAATTATTTAAATCCAATAGGGCAGGTACAAGATGAATCAGTTTTAAATTAGGTGATGTGGCCCAAGCAATTCAACAAATTAGCCCTGATGCACCACCAGTTAAAGCACACAAAGATGATTAACCTAATTTGATTTCTGCCCCTTTATGTGTGTTGATGCGTGTACCGATTTCACAGGTCAGAATCCTGGTTGAGTAGATAAAATCAAATGAGGTTATGTGCCTCAAATGTGGGTGTGTGTAGTGTGTGTGTTAATTTGTCCTGCAATTAGAAAATATATATATATATATTTATAAGTGGGAATGAGATGAGTTGAGGTGGCAAACAAGATAAACAACTTCCATCCTAAGGTTCGTGAAAACACCTAAGTAGATTAGGTCTTGATTATTAAGGTGGCGAAATGAACTACTGGGTGGGTAAATGGATGGGGGGAGAACTTACAAATCAGTTCACCCACACTTTACTCCAATCTACTGCACTTGGATCTCCTTGCTAGGATACTAATAGAGAGAATTTCACTTGATTAAGAAGACAATAGAATGATATGTCATTGGAATTTATGTAGTGGAAATCTCCCAATCAAAGATTAAAATAGATATCAATTTAAACCAGAAAAAGGATGTCATATCCACAGGGAGGAATAGATTCAATAAAATCACAACTATGTAGAAATTGAGTTCGCAGGGGTATTCATCAAATCAAGCAATGCATATGTTGCTCTGAATGTAAATCCCAAATTTAAGGAGAATTCAAGGGCTATTGACATAAATTTCACATAAGAGAATAGTTCATGTGTAGGGGTATATGTGTACTTTTTACTTGCATGCAGACTAAAGTGTAAATCATAATTCAAATATGATGTATATTGAGATGGATTACAAGGGCTGAATAATTATGTGGAAGAATAAGCATAGGGCTATAATTTCACCTCAATTTAATTAATTAAACAAATCAGAAAAATAAAGGTTTGACAATGGCAGTGTTCGTAATTTTTAATTCGAAGGGAAAAAGAGGAATTCCCTTCTATCTTCTTCGTGCACGTGGAGGTGTGGTGGCCGGCTGACTGAAGCCTGGTGGCGGTGCGTGGGAGAGAGAGGTTGCGATGGCGGTGATGGGGCAGCTGAAGGTGGTCGAATGTGGCCATATGACAGAGGAGAACGTCGACGACGGCGATGGCAGGTGGTGCTTGCAGGCGTCGTGGAGGGTAGTGTTGGTACTAGAGTACCACGATCGTTGATTTTGATGATAACAAAATACATGTCATTTAACATTTGCTTTTGAGTCCTAGTTTTCAGGTCAAATTGCAAATGGAGACAGGTGTTTAGACGAAGTTCTAGCTTGCATCAATGGCGGATTGGAGGAGCTGGATAGAGGCGGAGGAGCTTCTCAAGGAGCGAAAGCTTGAAGATGGAAGGACAAGAAGAATCTGATAGATTTCTGTTTATCTTTTTCTATGTACTTTTGTCATTATATTCTTGCTCTTTTTATTTCTTAGAATATCTGTTAAAGAGCTTCAAAGGATCCTTAAAGTAGTCCTAGGAACACCTGCACTATCCTATGATACTTAGGTTTTCTATAGAGAACTTAGAAAACCAAAATAGGGATCAGACAGCCTTTTCAGACATCTAATCTAAATTTTAGATGTCTAATAAAAACTTTTAAGACGTCTGACTGTTGACTCAAATGTCTGATTATTTAGGCTGGACTTAGTTCTGTCTAATGAAATCAGATGTCCAGACCTTTGTCTAGACATCTTAAGAGACGTTTGATGCCTTTGCCAGATGTTCAATTAGTGGACCGTTGGCTCCCTTAACAAACATTAAGGAAATGATCGTTAGCCTCATATCAGACGTCCATAGAGGACCCCAGACATTTGATAAATGACCGTTTTGCCTCGACTGACCCAAAATCTTCCTTCAGAGAATTTATAGCCATTAAACTCATTGGGAATCCATTTCCAGAGAACAAATAGGGTTCTAGATGTCCATACCTTGTGCCAGACGTCCTATGTGCCGTCTGATGGACATACACTAGAACCCTATTTAGGTTTGATTCAAGTTAGGAAGGAAACCCTCCTAAAATCAGACGTCTGACTTAGTTCCCAAATGTCTTAGACAGGTTTTCCAGACATCTGATGCTAGGACCAGACGTCTGATGACCCTGTCAAAATCATGATTAATTCTGACTACAGCCTGATTTTCTTTGGCTTTGCACCCAACAGCTATGGAAGCCTCATCTGATTAGCCCATAGTTGTGGGCTATTTAAGTATTTAAGTGCCTACACATTAGGTTAATTCTAACATTTATTTAGTATAAATTAGGATGTAAATAGATTAATTTATAGTTTTCATCTAATTACATAATCCATACATTGCATTCATATCTTAAGTGCATTTAGAATTAGCTTAGAATAGCATTCATCTAATTAGATAACCAATTAGGTACGTTGTTTTCATTAACATAGAAGTTGAGGGTCTGTACATAAATAACCCTAATATTTTAACATTATTTTCTTTATTCTTCTTTCAGAACGGCTGGCTGCCGCTCCAACGCCCGGCTGCTGCAGTGAAGAAGCCATTCAAGGGGGAGCGGATGTGGTGGATCTGGTCGGGATGCTGATTTCAAACTTGTGCAGGCCACTACAAAAGGAGGAGGGAGGCAGCCGAGCCCAGGAGGCCTCCGCCACCGACCCACCACTGTGCAGAGAGAACCTCTCTCTTCCACTCCACATTGCTGGCCTCTACTGTGGCGATGAGTCTCCATCACCGTGGGCATGTGGTGTGACAGGCCACACCGCCATCCGGAGCTCGCCACATCACCGTGAGCACCTTAGCATGCATCCTCCTTGCCGTCATCGCCGACCACCATCACCGAGCTACTAATTCAGCCACCCTCTCAGTAACTTAAGACGTCTGGGGAATTTCCCAGACGTTTGAAGCTACCCGCTCACCTGCGATCACCCGCTTGCATACCCGTCTGAACTCCACCCGCACCCGCACTGCCACATCCGCCCATCTCACCATTCACACCCGCACCACCACCCCCGCGCCTGCGCCTTCATACGTGCGCGCCCACGCCTGCAGCGTCACCCACCAGCCTCCAGCGCAACCGCGCCCACCATCAGCCTTCACCATCTCCACGCCCTCTAGACCGCGCACGCACTCCTCAGCCTGCAGCACCCACCTCCCGCACCTGCAGTAGCAACCACGCCTGCAGAACTCCAGCAGCGCCTTCAATCCATGCCGTTCACCCCCGCACCTACAGAACCGCCAGCAGCGCGCGAGCAGATCACACAACAACAGCCGCGCGAGCTCACCGGCTGCAGCACCTCCGCCGGAGCTCGTCCGGCCACCTCCGGCCGCCGCGCGACTCGCCGCCACCACCGATTCGAAGCTCTTGGTCCAAGGGACCTCCTCCGAGCTTCCCACGCCCGATCATCGGCTCCTCATCGCGCAAGACAACGGGGAAAAATTCCCCTGTTTTGCTACAGGAAACCTTCAATTAAAATTTACATTTTCTGCCATTGCCAAATTTTAATCATATTTTATTAACTCTGCATTGCGGAAAATATCCTATAGTTTCTCATAATTGCCATTTCAGCATTGTTTCTTGCTTAAACCTTAATCTAAAGGCAATCTTGGCTTGGTTCTTGTCCAAATTGACTACGAACAAACATTTTTAAGTGGCGCGAATTTTAATACGTTATTGCCTCCCTGTGGATACGACCCGCTCCTCTGCAAGTGGTTATTTCTTGTTAAAAATTGATTAGTCGATTTTTCCACCACATTAAACTACAAACGACTTAAAAGCGAAAGATCGACCAGTCAAATGGCGCCGTTGCCGGGGAGGCAATAGACGCAATAATTTTGCCTAATTTTATTTTGATTATTTGTCAATTGCACAGAGATTTGACCATCTATTATTTTCTTTTCTGTGCGAGAAATTTTGTGCAAGAATTAGCCAGTGTGAGAGGCGACCCTTAACGTCGCCAGACGAGAAGTGGACAGGCAATTTTGAAAGGAGGAGAAGGACGAGGACGCGACAGACACCATTTTATTTAATCGCTAATTTAATTAGAATAGAATTAAGACTGTAGACTTAATTTTTCATTGCAGATAGTTTGAAACCCTTGTTCTGGGGCGTATTTTGAGGGGTTTGTTCCCCGATTTTGTTTTGGACCCGTGTTGGGTAATTTTTGGGAGCCTTTTCCCTTTTCTTTAGATTTAGGTTTATTTTTTATTATTTCTTTTATTTGCTTGTGCATAAGTAGTTCTAAAAAAAAAAAGAAAAAGAAAAAAAATGAGCTGCCTGCTAGAAGCTGCCTACCCTAGGACGAACCATTTAGGTCTGTATGAGCAGCCTCTAGATTTATTTTTCTGCATTGCGTGCATTCTTGCATCGTAGATCGCTGGAGGAAAGGTACACATTCTCTTACCTTGCATCCTATTTTTGATCACGCATTGCATTTGGGATTTAATGCGAAGACCACCTAATCTGTACTGAATAAATCTAATAAGTGGTCACATTTTCTTAGAAAAAGGACTAATCAAAGGAAGGACATTTTAAAAACCAAGGATTTGATTTTCAAACTTGGCGTGCGATTCAAAGTTCAAAATCTTTGACGGTGTATGCACACTTATTTCACTTGCACCACGGCACGCTTCTAGACACTCTTTAGGTTTGGAAATACTAGGACAAGAGCCCTCCTTTCGTTGGATTCTGAAGTGTTCAGAACTTGAGATCAAAGGTTTTGTAAACCCAAAGAGGGGGATACCCTGTCACGGATTTTTGGGGGTAGTTGAGGAGCACCGCGAAAGCATAGCTTCAAAGGAAGGCTTCGGCCTACTTGCATCCCTCGATCTTCCGTCTTTGGATTTACTTAACCATTTGAAATTTAGGGAAGAACACCTACGCTCCAACTAGGTCTTCTTAGGCGAACCATAGGTTGGCAATAGGCACGTAAATTGACTGAACAAATTGTATTGTCACTTGCAATCTGACTTAAAATCAAAAGCCTAAATTGGGAAAGACCTAAAAGGTCCTTTTTGAATTGTGTCTTGCTTGGGGAATTCTGATTGAAGTGTGAGTTAGAATGGACCACATTGATTTTCATCCTTTCACATCTTGCCCACACCCTCACCCCCACTCTGCATCCTTCGATCCCAGACGCCGAGATGGTCCATTCCTTGATGGACATAATGACAATCATTGGGATCCATTTTACTCCTATTATAGGAGTATTGGCCTAGTTGAGCCCCAAATTAGTGAGTAGAACTCAGGAGCGGGATTTGCTTTGCCCAATATCCCACATACCAAAGAAATACCCAACCCACCCTCCCTGAAAACTTATAATGGTTGGACAAACACTCCTGGGTACTATAAGCCTGAGCCTGACTTCTCTTATGATAGAAATGACCTCTCCTCTTTGAAGATGGAAATACAGAAAATGCAAAATGAAATGAGTGAAATGTTAGGAGAATCTTTGAGAGCAGGCCAACAAGAAAGAGATGAAATTAGCCACTCAATCTACCCCATTGAGGATGATGTACACCCCTCTACAACAGATGCATCTCCTGTGGGAGAGCTACACTTTAAGTTGGAGGGAAATTCTGGGGAGAATAGCTACTTTTCGAGGATCGATTTTGAAACCTCCCCATTAGATAACAATTCCTTGAGCGATCTACACTTTAGGTGGGAGGAAAATACACATGACAGTAGCTATGCATTGGATGAAGAAAGGTGGCAACCCGAGGAAGATGATGATAAGGATGAGTATCCACCTGAATTATATTGGAGTCAAAAGAAGGGAATGATGGTACCATTGGAAGACCCCGACCCAGATGATAGTATTTTCGTGACATTTGATGAAGTGGGTCAAAGTCAAGTTGTTAATCCTACCCTCCCTTCTGATCACGATATGGAACTCAAACCCACCCTTAGGGAACCTAACCCTAAAGAAATTGACCTATCTGAGGAGTCTGATGTAACTAGTGTAAACCATTTACCTCAGATAGAGCACCCTAGAGGATCAGCTGAGATATTAAATGATTCTAGACCTCGGGTACATGATGAATTGTGTGATGAGGAGGAAGACGAATTATATGAGGAACCTACATTCAAGATTTGGAGTGACACTAAGGGTGATTATGTCTTATTTGAAGAGTTAGCCCCTGAGAATGTCACAAATTTGACCAAATTAGGTTTCCTTAGCACACCCATTGATGATATTTCTCCTCATGATAAAATGATGGAAAATTTGGAAGCAATTTCTAAGATTTATGTGGATTCACATATAGACTCCGGGGAAGATTTGAGTAAAGAACAAAAAGCTGGGGATGACATTGATAGGATAATCCCTAGATCTGTTGCTTCCAACCTGCCTTCACTTACTTCGAAGTCACCCTTTGATTCGCTTATATCTGAAAGCGAAATTGTGACTCCTGATGAAGAGCAGGAAGATACATGTGATGGTGCAAGGAATGCTAGGGATGAAATTGAGGATTTAGAAAGAGTGTTTGGGATGGACACCGAGCTGATTAAACCCAACCTAGATCTTATGGCCATCCCACAACCTTGTAACTTGGACACCCTAGACGATCCTTGCCTTAGAGAATTGCTCACTTTTGTTTTGACTAGGGGGCTTAACAAACCAATATTTCCTATAATGGAGTATCGGGTATGGATTGATGATTTCTTTAGTCAGTCCATGACCCTGGGGGTTTATCTCTATACCATTCCTTCCCCATTCTTTTTGGAGGATCCTTGTCATCCTCCCCCTACCCCTTTGGAGGTTATTTTACCTGTTTATCCTTTAGAACCTCTCCTGGTGACCTGGGAAGATTTCATTCCCATTTTAGTTGGGCGAGCATTTGCTATCGGGATTCATCATCAGCTCGCCAACATCCTAGGTTACCTATTTTCTAGGCCAACTTTGCTTTGCTCATTTTTAGGGCCTATTTCTGCAATTCTTGAACTTGATTTGCATGTTCTTTGGCTTTTCAGCTCAGCTCTAACCCAGGTAATATCCTTCTATGCAATGAGGACATTGCAGATTTTAGGCATGGGGGGGTGTACTTGGGGATATACATAGCATAATTGCATACATTTGTACATAAAAAAAAAAAAGGTTTTGAGTTTAACTGGCTAGATCTTGCATTCTTAAGCAAATCAGAACTCTAGGGTAGACTAAGTTAATTCTAGGGTCAAACTTTAGAAGCTAAATGAGCTACTAGCTTCAGACCTTTAGGGTCCTTTTTGGACTTAAAAACTTAAGTAGGAGTTAAGTTGCGGACCATTCCTCAAGAGGTTGAGGAAGGGAAGATAGGGTTTGAGTTAAAAGGTGGGGTAGTACCTGGAGTCTTATTCTACCTTTTGGTTTACGGGTCCTTGTAACCTAAGCATCCAAATTTCACATACTTGGTCTGGTAATCAACTTAATTTTCGTATTTCTGAAAAGAGATTTGGTTCTCTTAATTTTGACTTAAGAGAGGCTTGAAAACACATTTTGATTGGAAGAGTTCCCGCCGCAGGAGAGGTCGAGTATATACACACCTTGAGGATGCGATGGTAACATATTACCTCCTCGACGCTTGTCTCTTAGGATATCCATCCTACTGGGGGCATGTAAGTGCATTGCGCCGTTCAGGTACCATGGGCGGCCCTATCTCGAAGTGCCGATTGCCATAGGCCTGAATTCGCTTAAGAAATCCATGGGCGATACTATCTCGAAGTGTCGATTTCCAGGAGTTCTTGGGGTCGTTATGGGCGGTGCTATCTCGAAGCATCGAAAGCCAAGCACCCTTTGAGGTATGGTAATGGGGACAATGAATCCGACATAGACCGTGTTGATAGCTGATCTAAGGTTAGACTTAGAAGAATAAAAAAAAAAAAAAGTATACATATATATAAAAAAAAACCTTTAACTCAAATAACTCAGACCAATACACAGGCACGGATGCTTTAATCTCTGGGATCAATAAACTTTAGGGTAGAGTCAGAAATCAGGGAAACTTGTGCCTGCAACTTGTCTTTTGCCAACCTAGTCTGTAACTTAGCAACTACTTAGGAACCTTTGGTCTAGAGCCTGAACTTAATATGCTTCTGAAGGAAGACTAAGTGAGTTAACTAGTCTACTTGGAGTGCTAGGTTTCGCTTAATTTTGCTAGGGACTAGCAAAAACTAGGCATGGGGTTATTTGATTAGCCCATAGTTGTGGGCTATTTAAGTATTTAAGTGCCTACACATTAGGTTAATTCTAACATTTATTTAGTATAAATTAGGATGTAAATAGATTAATTTATAGTTTCCATCTAATTACATAATCCATACATTACATTCATATCTTAAGTGCATTTAGAATTAGCTTAGAATAGCATTCACCTAATTAGATAACCAATTAGGTACGTTGTTTTCATTAACATAGAAGTTGAGGGTATGTACATAAATAACCCTAATATTTTAACATTATTTTCTTTATTCTTCTTCTTTCAGAACGGCTGGCTACCGCTCCAACGCCCGACTGCTGCAGTGAAGAAGCCATTCAAGGTGGAGCGGATGTGGTGGATCTGGTCGGGATGCTGATTTCAAACTTGTGCAGGCCACTACAAAAGGAGGAGGGAGGCAGCCGAGCTCAGGAGGCCTCCGCCACCGACCCACCATTGTGCAGAGAGAACCTCTCTCTTCCACTCCACACTGCTGGCCTCTACTGTGGCGACGAGTCTCCATCACCGTGGGCGTGTGGTGTGACAGGTCACACCGCCATCCGGAGCTCGCCGCATCACCGTGAGCACCTTAGCGTGCATCCTCCTCGCCGTCATCGCCGACCACCATCACCGAGCTACTGATTCAGCCACCCTCTTAGTAACTTAAGACGTCTGGGGAATTTCCCAGACGTCTGAAGCTACCCGCTCACCTGTGATCACCCGCTTGCGTACCCGTCTAAACTCCATCCGTACCCGCACAGCCACATCCGCCCATCTCACCGTTCACGCCCGCACCACCACCCCCGCGCCTGCGCCTTCATCCGTGCGCGCCCACGCCTGCAGCGTCACCCACCAGCCTCCAGCGCAACCGCACCCACCATCAGCCTTCGCCATCTCCACACCCTCTAGACCGCGCACGCACTCCTCAGCTTGCAGCACCCACCTCCCGCGCCTGCAGCAGCAACCGCGCCTGCAGAACTCCAACAGCGCCTGCAATCCACGCCGTTCACCCCCGTGCCTGCAGAACCGCCAGCAGCGCGCGAGTAGATCTCACGCCAACAGCCGCGCGAGCTCACTGGCTGCAGCACCTCCGCCGGAGCTCGTCCGGCCACCGCGCGACTCGCCGCCACCACCGATTCGAAGCTCTTGGTCCAAGGGACCTCCTCCGAGCTTCCCGCGCCCGGTTATCGGCTCCTCGTCGCGCAAGACAACGGGGAAAAATTCCCCTGTTTTGCTACAGGAAACCTTCAATTAAAATTTACATTTTCTGCCATTGCCAAATTTTAATCATATTTTATTAACTCTGCATTGCGGAAAATATCCTATAGTTTCTCATAATTGCCATTTCAGCATTGTTTCTTGCTTAAACCTTAATCTAAAGGCAATCTTGGCTTGGTTCTTGTCCAAATTGACTATGAACAAACATTTTTAAGTGGCACGAATTTTAATACGTTATTGCCTCCCTGTGGATACGACCCGCTCCTCTGCGAGTGGTTATTTCTTGTTAAAAATTGATTAGTCGATTTTTCCACCACATTAAACTACAAACGACTTAAAAGCGAAAGATCGACCAGTCACCTTCCAAGGCCTTCCAAAGCCTTCCTAGGCCCTCTATAAATAGAGGAGGACCCCTTGGCTTGTACACACACCCAAGACACACCCTTGCTAGAATATTTTCACTTACTTGTGTCAAAAAGAAGTAGAAGATCAAATAGAAGAAGCTTTAGCTCTACAAGCACTCTCTTCACCTAAGAGCTTCGTCCTGCTGTGCACCTGCTCTCCCATCGATGTTACGAGAGCGCTGTTGTGCCAAAGCATGGTTCAAGCATTCGCGTCATCACATCTACGCACTTCCATGAAAGGGAAGCTTCCTAACTCCTATAGAAGCTAGGATTAAATATTTGAGGCTCTATAGGAATGTTGTACTTTATTTTATCTTTGGTTGGCATTCGCTTTGCGAATTCTCGTCTCCTTCGCGAGACAAATTCCTTCTTGTGAAGAGAAGGGGCTTTGAGGAACACTACCCTCGGTCTACATAGTGTGGTTGTAATTGAGGTTCAGTCACCCTCGTTTAAGTGACTGGGTTTAGTGGATTTGATCAACTAGGTCGATCGGGAAATCCTAACTCGAGAGGGTTAGGTGGTGGTTTTCACCCGGTTTGGGTTTCCACCTAAAAATACTTATGCCTATTGTGTGATTACTTAATTTTGTGAGGTTGTCTATTTTTATTCCGCACTTTATTATGTCATGTATATCTCACCCCCTCCAACCAGGGAATTACAGGTAGCTTGTGGGCGCACGACAGTTGTGGGCATGAGGTGAAGACAATGGTGAGGTTGATGGTGAGTTTGGCGGCCAAGAAGCTTCCCTACCATCGGTGGGTGTGCGGTGTGCATTGGGTTCTTTCGGTTGCAGGCGGGTTGAAGAAGAAGAAGAAGGAGAAGAAGAGGAAGAGGGAGTGGAGCGCACAAGCGACTGGAGTGCGGGTGAGGATGCGCGCGCACGTGGGCTGGAGCGTGGGGGCGTTGACGCATCGCTTGTGTAGGCAGCGAGTGGGTGCGCACACGAAGGCACTGGTGCACGTGGATCTACTGCACACTGATCTGCTGCACGCTAGCGTTGTGCGCACCTGGCAGTGCTCTACAGTGAGGGAGTACTGGTGCGCAGAGGTGGTGGATGTGAAGGGACGGTGCGCAGAGGGGGTGGTTGAAATGAAGGTGTTGATGGCATGCACACACTCTGTCACCGTGTGTGCTTCGATGGTGAGGGCAAGGTTGAGGACACGGAGGCCACAATGCTTGCTGAAGTCCACGGTGCATGCCTCCTTCACGATGGAGAAGATGGAGAGCCTGGCTGAGATTCCCCCCCGAGGCCAGCTGTGCCTCTTTTTTACTCTTAGTTTGTTTCTTCCGCCGAGATCCTCTCCAACAGGCATGGTGATGGGGCAGTTGCGAGATTGTGGGATGCACTATCACCTTGGATGGGCACAAGTGCGCTGTTGGCCATTGGTGGGAGCGCGAAGAGGTGCGTAAACGTTGTGCTGAGGTTGGAAGGAGTTGCACCTTCTGCGGGAAGGAAGAAAACAAAAGAAAAACAAATAGGGTTATTTATAAAAATCATCTAAACTAATACATGAAATGCATGTATGTCCCTATATGCAAACATTAATTTATTTACACATCAAAGTATACTTTGTATATGTAGATGCTACCATAATAATTAGGCATTTATGTATTAATTATACCACAAATGTGGTCTCATCAAATACCTGTAGGATAGTGATGTAGACACATCTATTTAGGTTAAAATGCATATTCATGCATGTTCCAAGGCTTAGATTTGCATTTCATGTTATAAATATTGCATAGCATGCATCATTCTGCATTCAGAGTAGTTGTATATATTTTAGGTTAATTAGGTTTTTTTTATGGTCAGGAGAGGAGAGGATTTATTTTAGGGCCACGGATGGATGATCGGACCATACGGATCTGATTAGGACGATGATCAAAGGCTAAGACCTCTAAAATTGTCTAGATCGGAGTCCCATAGCATCATATGAAGTTCGAGAAAGATCAAAGGTCAGGAGGGCAATGCAACATCCTTAAGGGCTTCGGATGAAAAATCTGACCGTACGGATGGATCTGGAGCGACAATTGTAGTCCAACGACGCAGAAATCAACTCGATCCAAGCACCGTGGCACCCTCTGCAACAGAAAGAAGAATGGTCGGCCCAGATGGCACCACATGGCACCATCCAGGCTGCCCAACATCAGCCAAAAACGCCCTCTCCCACCTCTCCCTCATACGCAACCTTCATTCCTAGCCCTTGGATCTTGATCCAACGGCTGAGAAGCTCTCCTCGATCGTATGCATTAAGTCATCTGCTCAATGCATCCGACGTCTTGGCACGTTGGTTGGGGTGCTTGATGTGCATACATATGATTAACCTAAAATTTCTATTAATGCATGGTCATAGTACCATATTAACATCATGAATTGTAAATATTACATAACATGCATAATCATGCATTTAGGTCAAGTTGTATAAATTGTATAGTAATTGTCTCCTTTTATGGTCAAGGACAAAGCAACTTTTTATCGGGGCCTCAGATCGAAGATCCAACTGTACAGATCTAATTAGGGCAACGATTGGAGTTCAACAACTCTAAGATCTCCTTGATCGGACATCCATAGCTCCAGATAGAGATCGAGAAACTCTAAAGATCAAGGGCCAAGATGATGCCAATCTGCACTTCATACGACAAATCCAACCACACGAATGGGTTCGGATCGATGATTGCTGCCTAACGATGTAAAAATCAATCCAATCTGACATTCGTGGCACCGTCTACAACACATAGAAGATGGACAGCCAAGATGGCACCACGTGGCACCATCTCAGCCATCGAATCGGCCCCAAGGACTAGCCTTTGCTTTTCTTCTTCACTCGCTTGACGAATCTCCACATTTGGATGCCCATCCAATGGCCACAGATCGTCATGCTTAAATCTTCCGTGCGATAAAGATAAGGCCTTAGCGCAGCGGTCAAACCCCTGTGGGCGATGCAGGGGTCGCACGTTTGAGCCGCGCTAAGTGCCTCAATCCAGTGGGCATGGGCATAGTCACGATTCGACTGTCAAATGAAGATCAAGCGGTCAAGGGGCGAAGATGTGGTGCAAAGAGGAGCGCTGATCGCGTACGCGCGCGATGACGTGCATCTGCATGCCTCATCGCACATGCGGGCGCATGGTAGGGGTGTTTGAAGGGCACTGTGAGGATGACTTTAAGCTGTCCGATCTTGAGATTGGATGGTTGAGATCGTCCAAATGTGTGCAAGCATTTATGGCGCGAAAGAGGAGAGAGCGCGTGCAGCGTGCGCACACATCGCCCACAACGAACCTTTAGTAATGTTTAAGTCCGTCACTAAAGGTCCCATATTAATGTTTTTGATATTGTAATGACCAAAATGCCCCCAATCCTTGCAACTATAGAAGGAGACACCTACCCTATGAATTTCTCATCTCTTCCTTCTCCTCTCTCCCTCTCCAAAGATTAAGAGAAGCTTGTCCCACACCCGGGATGCTCCTCAAGAGCTAAAACAAAGTTTTTGCCCCCATTCCGAAAGTGGATCCTGCGACGACGATGACGTGCTGCCTCGTTCCCATTCTTTCGACTTCGTCCTCCTTCTTCCCGCCTCATCCTTCATCGTCCAGGCGTCGCCTCCATCCGGCTCATCCTCCAAGCATTCGTTGAGGAGGATAACTTTTTTCTCCCTTTTTTTACCGCTTTCAAGAGTAGAATTTTTCGCTTTCTAATTGTAATAGTTTCCCACTTTCTAGTGTAATCATATCCCTCTTTCTTAGTTGTAAAACATTATTCAAATACCAAGTGATTGTTCTGTCTCTCTCTTATTGTTTATATCGATTCTGTTGTGATTATTTCACCCTTGAAACAAAAATACAAAAAAATATAATTGCGGATTTTGAGATCGATGTAGCCTCCCTGTGTTCGACCTGGAGATTCTTTACGGATTTTCGGTATAAATTTTATCTGTTGAACAGATTTCTTCGTGACTCGAACTGCAACGACGGGTTTTGGAATCCAACTCTGAATGCGTAGTTTTCCGGCCTCAACATTTTGGCACTGTTGCTGGGGAGGCAACGATTTTTCGATCTTCTTTTCGCATTTTGCACACTTTACTATTTCCAACTTGCTTTATCTCTTGTCTATTATTTTGTAGATACCTCGATCAGGGAATCGTCAAGCAATAGATCAGAGTAAAGTGCAGTTTAAGATGACTGTAAGTGCTCCCCATTCTTCCCCCTCCATAGATTCCATTTCACCACATTAATTCAAACTCCAATTAACCTAGGTGTTTGCATAAATCCTAGGATTATTTTGGTTGCTTGGATTTCCACCCACATTCATTTCACCCTCACATATTGAAAAATAAAAAAGATATTTCTTATGGGGTAATTCAACATACACACAACATACACCCACATTCAAGGCACATAACCTAAGTGATTCTTATCTACTCAACTGGATTCTGATCTGTGGAATCGATACACAAAAATCAACATATAAAAGAGTAGAAATCATTCTAGGTCAATTGCTTTGTGTGCCTAACTCTGTGGTGCAATCTTGGCCAATTGTTTGAGTTGTTTAGGCCGCACCAATCAACCTAAAATCAACTCACAAGTAGCTTTCCCTTAGGGTTTTCAATTTACGGTCATACCAGGCACTCCACTTTATTTTCTATTTCAAAAGGAAAGTGATCTCAATCTGTGCTTGAAAACCTAGTTTGCCTCAAACTTGATTGAATTAACCTAATTCTAAGCCCTAAAAGCTACTTAAGTAAGATTTCAACATTAAAATCTACTCATCACAAATAATCTTGCTCGAAAACCTTGGTTGTACACGCACTCACACATATTTAATTGATCATTAAGGGCACAACCCATTTTAAGGGCCCACCACATTCCATAAGCACTACAATCCCAGGCCTAAATAAAATCAAGTAGACGTTGGCCTTAAGGACTGATTTGCTCTTCGGGGTCCAGTCTGAGATTGTTTACGATTAACCTGCTTATACTGATCAATCTGATGTCTAGCTAGGGGAGTAGGGTCAAACGACCGCGGTTGGGGGGTACATTAGGAGTCGGAGGCGCAAGCCGAAGGAAGAACCTTCTCCCCAATCCCTCCTTCTAACTGGTTGGATTGAGCAGGCACAAGTAGAGTAAATCGTTTGTAATCTTACGGCGGATTCTGAGAGTCTATAGATCCTTAGGCTACCTCAATTAAGGACAGGCTTGTTTTGTTGTGCTGTAAGGTTCTTATCCCCAATCCTTTCGACCTTTTCCTAGTTTATGCTTGTTTTGAATCCCCAATTGGAAGGACCACTAGAGTATTCTAGGAGGCGTAGATTGGATTTTGGTCAAATTGATCCCATGGCCGATCAACAACCTCCTCTTCCTCAGGATCCACAGGAGGTATTTCAAAGGCAGTTGGAACAAATGCAGAGAATGCAAGAATGGTTCCAGAGAATGTAGGGCGCTCAGCCATTGAAGGATTTTTACGATCCTTCAAATTACGGGGAACGTCCTAGCATCCAGATTCTTACCAGAGACGTAGAAATCAAGCCCCAGGTGTTAAGCCTGATCAAACATTTCCATGGGCTTGGCTCTGAATACCCATTTCAACAGTTGGAGGACTTGACCACTTTGGTCCAGACCACCAAGGCACGAAACATGAATGAGGAGTAGATGATCATGAGGCTCTTCCCCCACTCTCTTAAGGATAAATCCGCTCATTGGTATAGGACTATAGGAAGGCCAATTGCAACTTGGAATGATTTGAAATCAGCCTTCCTGAAGAAATTCTTCCCTGTCGGATGTGCCAATGCTTTGAGATGGGCAATTACTACCTTCACCCAATGGTCGGGGGAGCAGTTTCATGTTACTTGGGAGCTATTCCAGGACTTATTGAAGAGGTGTCCACACCACGAGGAGCCGAAATGGAAACTCGTGCAAATCTTCTACCACGCGTTGACTGAGCAACTCAGAAATCATGTGGATGCTTCATGCGGAGGTAATTTCCTCAACAAAGACGCAGATAGCGTGCATGATTTGTTTGAGGAGATGAGCGAGAATTCAATCAATCATGCCTTCATGGATACTTTTAACCGGGCCCAGCAGCCTAGATCAAATGTTAATGAAGTCCACGAGTCTCATTCATTCGATATGGAATTGATTTGTAATAAACTTGATAAGGTGGACTTGGTTACTAACAGAATGGAGGAGTGGATGGCTGGAAACTCAATGAACAACTCTTGATCCACTCAATCCCAGAATTTAGGATTCCATTCATCGCGAGCTCCTTCTAGACAGGAGTTCGTGAATCAACTTGATGCGGCTCAACCAGTCAGTCAGCATTATTCGGAAGCCCATGGGTTCCAAACTGGGGCCTTTGATCCCATTTTCTCTGATGCTTCCCTTTCTTTCTCTCCATCCTCACCCTATGAGGATGTTTATGTTGTACAAGAGAATGTTAGGTCCAACCCTTAATCTAATGCTTACAATCCGGGTTGGGGAACCACCCTAACTTTTCCTGGAAAAACCCGGGGCAGCAAACCCGATCCTAACCCAGCAATTATGCTCCCCAAAGACCAATGGGTCAGGGTCATGTTTACATTCAGCTGTCTGCAAATCAGGTCAATCAGCTAGCTTGGAATGCCCGTCAACCCGTAGGGCAGGCTGATTTGAACCGACAAATGGTAGAGATGCAAGGATCTATGCTCCAACTTATGCAGCAAATGAAAACATCGCTAGAAAACTTGCAAAATGGGTTCATTGCTAATTCTTGTCAACCCGAATCTCTTTCATCTCAACCTGTACCCAACCCGCGTAATATCCTAAATCCGGGAAATCAAGCCCATGGGTACAAGAATCAGAGGGACCCACACGCACATGCTCAGGTGGTTGAGCAAGGTCCTTCCTCTTCTTCCTAAAATCAATGGTTTTTGGCTAATGAAGCCCCTCCAATCTTTCCTAACCCCCCCCAAGACCCAAACCCATATGCATCTGCTAATTCTGTTACCTTGAGGAGTGGTAAACAAACTCTGGATCCACAACCACACTGTTCTGATTTACCAAATCCTGAAGAGCCTGAGGAGAGAAAAGAGAACTCTGGAGAAGAAATGAAGGCTCAGGAACCTGATTTCGAAGATCTGACTCACGTTCCTTTTCCTGAGGCCTTGATTAAATCAAGGAAGAAGTTTGTTGATAGTAATGAGGAGCTTCTAAATATTTTTAAGAATGTCGAGATCAATATCCTGCTCCTCGACGCTATTAAACATATACCGGCTTATGTAAAATTTTTAAAGGATTTATATACACAGAAGCATAAGTCGAGAGAATCTGTTCTGAGGATGGTGGTACTCTTTGAGCAAGCTAGTTCTGTTATCCTACACCACCTCCCTTAGAAAAAGAGAGATCCAAGTGCTCCTTTGATTTCTTGTGTCATCGGAGATTACTCCTTTGATAGAGAACTACTGGAGCTGGGTACATCCATTAACCTAATTTCGACTTCAATTTATGAGAAGTCTGGATTAGGTGAACTTTGGCTAACTTCAATAATGCTACAGTTAGCAGACCGTTCGGTCACAAATTCGCGAGGCTTTATTGAAGCTGTTATTATCAAGGTTAAGGATTTCTATTTTCCTGTAGATTTCCTTGTCCTTGACATGGTTGTACCTGAAAATCTGAGGAACATGCCCATCATTCTGTGGCGTCCGTTCCTAGCTACCACCAAGGCCAACATTAACTGTGAGAGCGGTAGCATGGAAATCGCCTTTGGGGATCAAAGAATGAAATTGGATATTTCAAAGGCGGTTAACAAATTCGAGGATTGTGGATTTATTGAGGAACTTGAGGACTATAATGTGAATTTTGAAACTTGTATGACAGTTTCTGCATTTGAAAGTTCCTCCTCTGATGATGATTTGGACCTGCAACCCACTATGGCAAACCCGCCACCTTTCGAAGAGGTTATTGATTTTGTTCACTCTCAACCT
The DNA here is from genome assembly GCA_037157565.1 of Thalassia testudinum. NCBI lineage: Eukaryota > Viridiplantae > Streptophyta > Magnoliopsida > Alismatales > Hydrocharitaceae > Thalassia > Thalassia testudinum. The sequence continues at coordinate 146,300,166 of JAZHRO010000036.1, forward strand.
CTTCCTCTTGATGAGTCTTCATCAGCATCTTCCTTACCTTAAATCATCAACCCGCCCCAGCTTGAACTGAAACCATTGCCTAAGAATCTGAAATATCAGTTTTTAGGACCACATAAGATGCTTCCTATGATTATCAGTGCTAAATTAACACAAGGAGGCAATTGGTTGGACCATTCATGACCTTAAGGGGATCGAGTCATCTTATTGCAATCACATAATATTTTTGGAAGATGGATCTTGCCCTTCTCGCCAGATGTAGAGGAGATTAAACCCAAATATGCGAGAAGTGGTCAAGAAGGAGTTTATCAAGTGGCTCAATGCAGGAATCATTTATCTGATCTCTAATGGTCCTTGGGTAAGTCCCGTACAAATTGTTCCCAAGAAAGCTGGGATTACCGTTGTGACTAACGAGAAAGTAGAATCTATCACAACTCATTCAGCTTCCTCTTGGAGAGTTTGTATTGATTATAGGAAGCTGAACACAACCATGAAAAAGGATCATTTCCCTTTGCCTTTTATTAATCAAATCCTTGAAAGACTAGCCGGGCAGAAGTACTTCTATTTCCTAGACGATTACTCGGGATACAACCAAGTCCCTATCCATCCCGAGGATCAGGAAAAAATGACTTTCACCTATCCCTATGGAACCTTTGCTTTCTGTAGGATGCCATTCGGCTTATGCAATGCACCTACGACTTTTCAAAGGTGTATGCTGGCCATATTCTCTGACATGGTGGGAGAGTTTATGGAAGTCTTCATGGACAATTTCTCTATTTTTGGAGAATCATTTGACTCTTGTCTAGCTAATCTTGAAATGATCCTTAAATGATGCATCAAAACAAAAATGGTCCTTATCTGGGAGAAGAGTCATTTCATGACATAAGAAGGCATCATCTTGCGTCATGTAATCTCTGAAAGGGGAATCGAAGTGGACAAAGCTAAGGTTGATGCTATCGCTAAACTTCCTCCTCCCACATCTGTCAAACAAATTCGTTCATTTCTTAGTCACGTGGGATTCTATAGGAGGTTCATCAAGGACTTTTCTAAGGTTGCTCGTCCTCTAAGCAACCTTCTTGCCAAAGATACGCCATTTGATTTCAACGAATCATGCCGTAAGGCATTTGATTTTCATAAAATGGCAGTCACTTGTGCTCCGGTGTTGCAACCATCGGTTTGGATAGCCCCATTTGAGATCATGACCGACGCTTCTGATTACGCGGTCTGGACTATTTTGGGTTAGAATATTGATAGGAAGCCCTCTGTCATTTACTACACTAGTAAAACTCTGGACAAGTCCCAGAGGAATTACACTGTTACTGAGAAGGAATTACTAGCTGTAGTGTTTGCTTTGGAGAAATTTATGGCTTATCTCTTAGGGTCTCATGTCATCATATATACCGACCACTCAGCCTTGAGACATCTCTTTGCCAAAAAGGATGCAAAACCCCAGCTTATTTGATGGATTCTTCTGCTTCAAGAATTTAATCTTGAAATCAAGGATAAATCCGGGGTATAGAATGTAGTGGCTGATCATCTGTTGAGACTTCTGAGTGATTCTTCTTGTCCGTACATTCCAGTTGCTGATACTTTTCCGGACGAGACTATCCTTACAGTATCAGGTATCCAAATCCATGGTTTGCTGACATCGTTAATTATTTGGCCATTGGTTAAATCCCCCAGGATTGGACCAAGCAACAATAGGATAGACTCAAATCTGAGGCCAAATATTACTTCTGGGAGGACCCTGAATTGTACCGCATCGGCTCTGATCAGATTATTCGTTAATGCGTTCCGGAGAACGAATTCAAGAGATACTTGAGTTCTGCCATGGAACTACGTGTGGTGGACATTTCTCCAGGAAAAAGATGATTGCAAAAATTTTGCAATTTGGATTCTATTGGCCGTCTTTATTCAAGGATAGTCAGGATTTCTTGAGGTCGTGTTCCCGATGCCAGGCACTTGGGAGCAAAACTAAGAGAGATATGATGCCTCTAAACTCGATTCTTCCCATTGAAATCTTCGACGTTTTGGGTATCGATTTCATGGGACCATTCCTCCCTTCATTTGGACACCAGTACATTCTCGTCGTTGTTGATTATATGTCCAAGTGGATTGAGGCTATTCCCACCTAAACCAATGACCACAAGGTGGTCATAGATTTCGTCGAGAGGAACATTTTCAATCAGGTCAGGATTCCGAGGGCCATCATCAGTGATGGTGGCACTCATTTCACTAATGCCTAGTTTTGTAATTTGCTGGCAAAATACGGGGTAAATCACAGAATCTCCACACCTTACCATCCCCAGACGAATGGACAGGCTAAGATCTCCAATCGAGTGATCAAGAATATTCTGCAAAAAATGGTTAGGCCTGATCGTAAAGACTGGACTCCAAAGCTTGAGGACGCTCTTTGGGCTACCATAAGGTGTATAAAATGCCCATCGACATGTCTCTGTTTCATCTTGTGTATGTGATGAGAGCCTCATCATGAGCCATAACTAGCTCATTTTGACCCAATAAAGAAGATAAAAGCTCCTACATAACCTAGAAGAGGGGCCTAAATAAAGGAATAAGTGCTCTGAGAAGAAAACATGAATTAAAGGGTAAAACTGTAATTTTACCATTGCAGTACATAAATGGGATTTCTCAGAAGCAAAACATAGGTCAAATGGTCTAAATGAGATAAAAAGTGGGTTGAGTCAATCAGAAATGGGTTTATGTGCAATTCAGGAATTAAACGACATTTGATAACCCTAAAATAGACCTGCTTAAATTAACAAGGTTTCGATCAAGATAAAAATCAAGTAAACCCTCTAAAAATCATGGAAAAATACTCCTTAGGGTTTAAAACACTTAATGTGACCTTTGGAACCTAGTTTGACCTAGATTAGGGTCCTAGCCATTCAATTAACCTAATTTGAGTTTTTACGCAAAATGTCTAGTCAAATGAGGTCAAACCTAAAATCCAACTTCACCATTTGATTCCTTAGGTCCAAATTAGGTTTATACCAAAATTTGGACCTAAGTGGAGGTCATCTTGACCTACTTTGCAATTTAGTACACCCAAATCATAACTTGGTCCTTATCTTTTGAAAATCATTGCAGAGAGCCCCCTAAGTTCCTCGCCACCTTTGCAATCAGGTCCTGCCACCATCGTTAGGGCAGAACAGATCTCCAGCAAGGTCTAGAGAGGGATTACTCTCTGATTCCTCAGAGATTCCCTCCCAGAAATGGAAGGGAGATTCTCTTAGGAATTCCCTTCCATCTAAAGCCAATCACGATCTCTGGTGTGAACCCAATCTCTCGTGCGAACGCACGAGGGATTTTGGTATCCACCTTCTTTCCTTCTCTGGCGAGCCGGCGGAGGTGATTGCGCACCCTCCACGCACTAGAAGGTTCAGCCAACACCTATAAAAGGATCCTCAGACCCGGCCGCAGATCTTCAGACTTGAATTGGCGGAGATTCCCCTAAACTTTCCTCTCTTCCATCTCCGGCCAAGAGACCTGCAATCTCCGGTGACCTCCTCCCCTCCTTCTCGTCGCTCTACTGCCATACCTGCAGCAGAGTCAACTTCGCCTCTTTCTCCTGTGTCGCACAGTACCAGGCGTGCGTTCTCCTGACCTCGTCCTCGTCGCCGCTCCCTCCCTCAGGGTTCTTCTTCCCCGACGACGGCAGTTATGCGCCGTCCACTCCGCTGCCTCCCTTCCTTCCAGATCACTCCAGATACCTTCTCCATTTTCCCCTCTCTCTTTTCCCCCTGTTATTTTATTTAATTGCCCCCCGACAGTGCCTAACCACCTCCATCTTCCTCGCATCCGACCGACCTCCAGCGAGCCGCTCCCACCACTCCGCCCCTCCACACGGCTCGCCAAAAATCTCGTAAGCTCCGCCTCACCACAAGGAACACTTTCCGCCCCTCCACTGCCACTCCACACCTCCGCAGTAGCCCCCCGAACAACCCCACACCTTCGGCCACAGGTTGACCTAGGCACGCATGCCTAGGCCGTCCTGCGGCCTGCAGCACCGTGCACCATCTTCGTCGTGCCACGGCGAAGGTGCCCAGCTGGTCTGATTAGGCCAATAGGTCGTGCTTGTGTTTGACAGGTTTCAGCTCTTGCTGCCATTGACGGTCGAAGTAGCTTCGCAGTAGCTCCAGGTGCAGCAGCTCCAGGCGCAGCAGCTCCAGGCCCAGGTGCAGCAGACTCGCGTGAGTGTTGTGAAGCGATTAGGGCCAGCATTGACGCTGCGAAGCTCCCAGCCTTAGCAATTACATGAAGAATCCTTTGCGGGTGCGCGCGAGAGCGGGGCAGAGACTTTAGTCCCACATCGTTGAAACGCGAAACACAGGTGCGCCATAAATTATTTTTGTGATATTGTCTTACCGCCTCCGAAAGCACAGGGGTGAGGTCCCTCACCCGACCCACGCCTACCTCGTCCGCAGTTTCACCTCGCGGATCTGGCTGGATCCGACCCGACCCTATCCTAAGCACTCCTCGCGCATCACCCACCTGCCGGTGCACCTGGTCTCGGGTGCGAAATCCGACCCGATTACCCATGTGGCTCTGGGAGAGCATCCTTGAGCAAATTGCAGAGAAAGAGAGAGACGTTTAGGTAGAGGGAAGGGGGTAGGTTTTGCATTGGCTGTGGTGTGCGCAGGAAAGAAGGAAGAGAGGAAGAAGCGAACACTTAGCCGCTGCAGCAACGGAAAAGAAGAGACGGAAGAGGCGAAGGAAAGCAGAAAGAAGAACTGAAGAAATAGAAGAGCAGGAGCAGAAGAAGGAACTCTGAAGAAAGGAAGCTGAGCAAGGCAGAGATCTGAGAGAAGGAAGGACTGTAGAAAAGACAAAAAGAAAGAAGAAGACAGAAGGGAAAGAAAGGCAGGAAGAAGTCTTCGCAGGAAATGGAAAGAAGTTCAAGGAAGAAAAAGACCTGTGGATCAGAAGAAAAGAAGAAGAGCCAACGAAGATGAAGAAGGCAGAAGAGAGAAAGAAGACTACTTTTAAGACGTCTGATAAAGAAATCAGACATCTAATTCTATTTTCTTTTAGCAATTCTTTTTATAACTCTCTCTCTTTGAATCAATTATGTTCATTTAAAAGTTGTATTCTTTGGTTTTGAAAGTACTGAGATTGCTCCCTGTGTTCGACCTCGGATACTCTAGTTTTTCGAGTAATAAAATTCTCTATTTTTGTTTGAACATTTTGTCAGCTATATTACAACGTGTTATTTTTTAAAACCCTACAAAAGCATTACAAATAGTATGGAAAGGCCTGCCATTTACCAGTAGAAATTGAACATAGGGCATTCTAGGCAATCAAACAATGTAATCTAGGTCTGAGTTTAGCCGGGAAGACCAGGAAACTCCAACTATCTGAGTTGAAGGAGCTTAGAAATGACACGTATGAGAATGCTAAGATTTATAAGGCTCGGACCAAAGCTCTTCATGACCAATTGATTTCCCGTAAGAGCTTTGAGCCGAACCAGAAAGTCTGGCTCTTTGATTCTCAACTTAAGCTCTTTCTTGGCAAAATTAGGTCGAAATGGAACGGCCCATTCATTATCGATTGGATATTTTCGAACGGGGCTGTAAAGGGATCTAAAGATATGTCGAATATATGTATGGCTATGCGCACAAACACTCAAACAATATTAGTAATAAAAAGAAAGATTTGCACAATCAATTCAAACCACAAAAGGACACAAAATGTATAGTGGTTCCCCTCCCTTGGGTACTCCACTACCTAAGCCTCCTAGCTTAGGGTTTGTAACTCGATTCCCTCAACCCCAAGGAAATCAATTTACTAAACCAAGGTAATTAATGGGTTACCTCAACCCAAGTACAAAAATGGGTTTTTTACAACCCAACGAGCAAATGCTCAAGAACAAATGAAATGCAAGTGTAAGAAAGAAAACTTTTACAACTAAGTTCCTACGCCTCTCAACAATAATTAAAATAATATTACTGATTTGAGAGCTTAGGATGGACGCAAATCGTGTTGAATTGCGTGAACAAAACACGTCAATCTGTTTACAAACCCGTAGCACGATTGGAAAGCAGCAAACACGATTTCTTCTCTTGAATATGTGGTGGAAAATATGAATTATATGCTCTAGAAATTTTCTTCTCTTTTCTCTTGTCTCTAGTGTGCAAACAAAGAGTCCTAAGGTCATTTTATAGAATTTAGGACCTAGGATACTCGCCTACTAGACGTTGGGATTTAATTCCCAACATACATATTGGTGGAATTAATATTTCTGCCATTCTATTTTGGGCCAACGGCTAGCTGGTACCAGTACTAGCAGCTCACTGCCACCAGTACATGAGTCCTGGTACCGATACTCATCATGGGTACCGGTACTTGTGACTTCCAGGTTTGAAATTCTTTGGGCACAGTAACCTACCTGTACCGGTACTCATCATGGGTACCGGTACTTGTAAGGTTCAGGTAAGAATTAAGCCTTCAACCTGTGGCTAACATGTACTAGTACTCATGGTTAGTATCGGTACTTGTTGTTCACAGTTTGAGATGAATTCTCAAACCTGTGCCTTGCAAATACCAGTACTGATGAACAGTACAGGTACTTGCTTACAAGTACCTATTTTAAGTATTTTAATTCATTACGTACTTTGAAAATGTTCGCACTATAAATCCTAACTTATCTCTAATTGATTTTACGATCTAAGTTATGATTCTTTGTTAAGAGGCATATACAATCTATAAATAAAAAATCTAAACTAGAAACACAAAAGGTCGAAGATGATCTTCTTCTCCTCGACACTTCCTTGTCATCCTCCATGACATGATCTTTTTCTTCTCACCATTATGCCTCCATCATTTCTTGTTTGCCTTGCTCCTTCACCTAAATCTGAAAATCACTTAATGGAAAACATTAATCCATAATAATTTTGTAAACACCAAAACAAGATGTGGAACAAGGTTCCAACAAGCTGTTCAGATCTCTGACCCGTAGACGGGTATTTCATTCAAAGTCAACGGTCAACGCCTAAAGCCTGTTATTGATCGTATTGTTCCAGAACCTGTCTCAGACACGGTTGCTCTAGCTATGTTGTCACTTCTTTGGCTGGACTATGCCTAGCTGACGGCATTAAAACTCAGCAGTTGTACAGTCTGGCTCAGAGCTGCCGAGCTTCATATTCAGGTGATATCTTCTGCATTCTACCCTTCCTTTTATGTCTTTTATTTTCAATGCGGACATTGCATCAGCTAGGCATGGGGGTGTGGATTCATTTCTGAATCATTTTGTCAGCTCTGTGGAATTCTTATAAATTCTACTTATTTTCTTATATATACAAAAAAAATAAAGAAAAAATAAAAAAAATAAAAAATTGAATTAGAAAGGAATACTTGGACATTAGGATCTTTCAATCTTAGGAAATATTATAGTAGGATCTGAACACTAAGACCCTTCAGGTCTTTGGGCTTAATGAGCCCGGGTATCCACTAAAATGTGGATTTGTTTATTGAATCCTTGCCATCCTAAATTCTATTTTAATTTGATTAAATAAGTTTGGGTGATAAGTACATGACTTATCAACCCGACCTCTGATTTGAGGGTATTGTAAGTCTAAGCATCTACCCACTATTCGCACTGACTCATTGTTTGCTAGTCCTAACGGAAATTGGGTAGCTAATGAACCTTCTAGGGTGATATGGCTGGCAAGTTATTGTGGGTAACAACCCATAAGTAGGTTGTCCAGAGCCCAGTCACAGGACCACTCTCTTCCTGTTGCCTTTAGGTAAATCTTAGACCAGGGAAGACACCTACTTCAAAAAAAAAGAAAAAGAAAGTTCAAAAAGAAAAGGAAAAGAAAATAAGATAAAGGAGAAAAGAAAGAAAAAGAAACAAAAGAAATAAGCCACACTTCGCTGCACGAGTATGGCTGGCAAGTTGCCGGTTGTAATAGCTCATCGACCAGTTGTCCAGAACCCAGCTCAAGAAATGCACTAAAAATTCCAAAAAACACTTAGGAAGAAGCAGAGAAGTAGAATAAGCCGGGGAGATATAGACTGGATTCACCCTTGTGTTGACCCCATAAAAAAATAAAAGTAGGGAGAAAGCTACCAGTCGTACAGATACACCTTTAGGCAGAACTCTTTTTAAGGTCACCTAAAGGCGTAGAAACCCGAAGTCTGTTCTAATTGCCAATCAAATAGTCTATCACATTCACCAAAAAAATGCTTAGAACTTAGGATTGTCATCAAATCTTGGGTGGGTTGAGTGGCCGTAGAAAGCCACTTTGTAACCCTAAACTCCAAAATCCAAAAAAATTAGAAGAAAAGAAAAAGAGAAAAAGATATTTTTCGTTGAATAAGGCGAGGGCTTGAGGCAGTCTGCATTTTGGTAGATACTCGAGCACTATTGTGTCCTTGAAAGTTCAGGTCCGAAGTAAAAATTTTGTAATATTGAAAATGATTTGTGCCCGAGTAATCCAACCTAATTCTTTTATAAATAGCATGTAGTTTTTGCTAAGAACTAGCGAAAGATAGGCATGGGGGTGTGATGTGCATACATCTGATTAACCTAAAATGTCTATTAATGCATGTTCTTAGTACCATATTAGCATAATGCATTGTAAATATTGCATAACATGCATAATCATGCATTTAGGTCAAGTTGTATAAATTGTATAGTAATTGTCTCCTTTTATGGTTAGGGACAGGGCGACTTTTTATCGGGGCCTCAGATCAAAGATCCAACCATACGAATTTGACCAGGGCGACCATTGGAGTTCAACGACTCCAAGATCGCCCTGATTGGATGTCTGTAGTACTAGATAGAGACAGAGGAACTCTAAAGTTCAAGGGCTAAGATGATGCCAATCCACACTTCAGACTACAAATCCGACTGCACGGATGTGTTTGAATCGATGATCGAAGCCTAACAGCACAAAAATCAATCCAATCTGACACCCGTGGCACCGTCTACAACACATAGAAGATGGAACCACGTGGCACCATTTCAGCCGTCCAATCGGCCCCAAGGACCTACCTCTGCTTTTCTTCTTCACCCGCTCGATGAATCTCCATAGTTGGATGCCCATCCAACGGCCATAGATTCGCACACTTAAATCCTCCACGCGACAAAGATGAGGCCTCAGCGCAGCGGTCGCGCCCCTGTGGGCAACGTAGGGGTCACGCATTCGAGCCGCGCTGAGTGCCTCAATCCAGATGGGCGCGTGCGCAATTCAGCCGTTAGATGAAGATTGAGTACCCGAGGGGCGGAGACATGGTGCAAAGAGGAGCGCTGATCGCGTACGTGCGCGATGACGTGCATCTGTACGCCTCATCGCACGCGCGGGTCGCGGCAGGAGCGTTTGAAGGGCACTGTGAGGATGACTTTAAGCCATCCGATCTTGAGATCGGACGGCTGAGATCGTCGAAACGTGTGCGGGCATTTAGGGCGCTAAAGAGGAGCAGGCACGTGCAGCGCACACACACATCGCCCACGACAGACCCTTAGTGACATTTAAGTCCATCACTAAAGTTCCCATATTAATGTTTTGATATTGTAATGACCAAAATGCCCCCAATCCTTTCAACTATAAAAGGAGACCCCTACCCTACGAATTTCTAATTCCTTCCTTCTCTTCTCTCCCTCTCCAAAGCTTAAGAGAAGCTTGTCCCACACCCGGGATGCTCCTTAAGAGGTAAAATCAAGTTTTCACCCTCATTCTGGAAGTGGATCCCGCGACGACGACGACGTGCTGCCTCGTTCCCATTCTTCTAACTTCGTCCTCCTTCTTCCTACCTCGTCCAAAATCTTCCAGGCATTGCTGCTGATGAGAGCCTCATCATGAGCCACAACTAGCTCATTTTGACCCAATAAAGAGAATAAAAGCTCCTACATAACCTAGTAGAAGGCCTAAATGAAGGAATAAGTATTCTGGGAAGAAAACATGAGATAAAGGTTAAAAATGTAATTTGACCATTGCAGTACGTAAATGGGATTTCTCAGAGGCAAAACATAGGTCAAATGGTCTAAATAAGATAAAAAGTGGGTTGAGTCAATCAGAAATGGGTTTATGTGCAGTCTAGAAATTAAATGACATTCGGTAACCATAAAACAGACCCGCTTAAATCAGCAAGGTTCCGGTCAAGATAAAAATCAAGTAAATCCTCTAAAAATCATGGAAAAATATCCCCTAGGGTTTAGAACACTCAATTTGGCCTTGTGAACCCAATTTGACCTAGATTAGGGTCTTAGCTCATTAATTGACCTAATTTAGGTTTTTCTGAAAAATGTTCAGTCAAACGTGGTCAAACGTAAAATCCAACTTCACTATTGGATTCCTTAGGTCAAAATTAGGTTTGTACCAAAATTTGGACCTATGGGGAGGTCATCTTGACCTACTTTGCAATTCAGTACACCCAAATCATAATTTGGTCCCTATCTTTTGAAAATCATCGCAGAGAGCCCCCTAACTTGCTCTCCACCTTTGCAATCAGGTCCTTCCACCATTATTGGGGCAGAATCCTACTCCGGCAAGGATTAGAGAGGGAATACTCTCTGATTCCTCAGAGATCCCCTCCCAGAAATGGAAGGGAGATTCTCTGAGGAATTCCCTTCCATTTGAGGCCAGTCATGATCCCTGATTTGATCCCAATCTCTCGTGCGAATGCAAGAGGGATTTGGGTATCCACCCACTTTCCTTCTCTGGCGAGCCGTCGGAGATGGATACGTGCCCTCCAAGCTCTGAACACATAGCCCAATGCCTATAAAAGAACCCCCAAACCCGGCCGCTCATTTTCAACTCGACCTGGCTGGGATTCTACCTCAGATTCCTCTCTTCCCTCCCGGCCAGGGTACCCAGCGAGCTTCGATGAGCTTTCTTTCCTTTCCTCTTCGCTCTGCCATAAAACTAGTGGCAGAGACTTCTTCCTGATTCTCCTCCGCGTCGCACGATACCCGCGCACGCTGCCTCAGACCCGTCGTCACCGCCGTCCTCCCCCACTGGGCATCTTCTTCTCCGGCGACAGCAGGTACAGCCGTCCGCCTCTCCGCCCCTTTCATCCCTCTAAGTAGGTTAAAATCATTCCCCTCTATCCCCTCTTTCATTTCCTCACTGTATTTCACTCAATTGACCCCTCGACCGCCGCCATCCACTGTCACCTTCCTCATCTCCTGCCACCCTCTGGCGAGGCGCCCCCGTCGCTCCGCAACCCCACACGCTTCGCCAGCCGTCGCAAAAGTTTCGCCTCACCACACTGAACACACTACGCCCCTCCACTACCAAGCTACACCTCCACAACGCACCCCCGAACAAACCCATCCACCCGGCCACAGGGTGACCTACGCACACATGCCCTTCACCTTCTTCATGACAAGGGGAAGGTCCCCCGGTGATCTGATTAAGCCGAGAGGCTCGTTTCATGTCTGACAGTTCTCCAGCCCCTGCCGCCATTGATGGCGACTCGAAGAAGTTCCAAGCTTGCTCCAGGCTTCACTACAGCCAGGCTCCAGGTGCAGCTCACTCGGGGAGGCATTGCGAAGATATCTGGTCCAGCGAGCGACACCACAGAGTCTGCAGTTGAGGGAATCAAAGGCGTGGTCTGCTGCGGGCGCGCGAGAGAAGGCAGCAACCTTTAGTCCCACACCGTGGACTCACAAAGAGGTGGAGTGGTTTAAATGGTTTCTGTCATGTGGTTTCAGTGCCTCCGAACGCACCTGGAGTGAGGTCCTATGCCCCATCACACGCCCCGTTCGCGGTTTCACCTCGCGGACCCGGCGGATCCAACCCGATACACCACCTGAGCACACCTCGTGTACCATACACGCCGGTACGCCTGGTCCCGGGTACGCACATCCTGACCCGTTAACCCGGCTCTAGGAGAGCTACTTGTGAGCGGTTTGCAGAGAGAGAGAGATGCGCGGGTAGAGGGAGGGATAGGTTTTGCTTCCCCTTGTGTGCAGGCGAGCGGAGCACCGAAGGAGAAGCTGACACTTAGCTGCAGGGAGGAGAAACAAGAAGAAACTCTGAAGAAGAGGCTGAGTAAGGCAGAAGAAGAAGAAAGGCTACAGAGAAGAAGTACAGCAGAGCCAAGGCAGAAGAAACCTTCGCAGAAGAGAGAAGAGAAGGAAGAAGAGAGGCCAAGATAGAAACCAAAGAAGAAGACCAAGGAAGAAGAAGAAAACCCGTTGATACAAAGAAGAAGAAGGTAGAAGAGAGACTGCAGAGAAAGAAAGAAATATTAGAATCAGAAGAGAGAAGAAGGATAATCAAAGGAGCAAAATACTTTTAAGATGTCTGATCACAAGATCAGACGTCCAATTTTACTCTTTTGCCTGGATTACTTTTTAAATGCATTTGAATTAAACTTTTGAGTAAATTAGAGTGTTCAATTACATTTGAGATTAGTAGTAAATTCTGATTGCTCCCTGTGTTCGACCTCGGATACTCCGATTTTCGAGTAATAAAACTTTTATTTGTTGATGACGCTTGATCACCTATACTGCGACGCAATAACTATTAAAACACAACCGAGCAAGCCGCGTCAACAAAATGGCACCGTTGCTGGGGAGCAACGCGCAATTTATCACTAGTCTCTACATACTTTTTATCATATTGAACACTAACTTACCCTACTTTGCTTTGTTTTGATCTTGCAGTTATTTCATGAGAAAATCCCTCCTGCAAGTCAACCACTCTAGGGCAGGTAATTTCTTTTCATCCTTAAACCATTCCCTAAATCCTTAAAAGACAAAATGAAGAAAATCAATTTAGGAATCAATTGCCTTCTTTATATAGTAATCAGCATCTTTAAGACAAACATTTCCTAATTTTGCGAAAATTTTTTAATTTTTCTTGAAGTTGGAGCGATTTTTTTTAGATTCCATCCCACAAATTCATGTGCCTAATAGAAATCATGCTTAATCTCTGTGGACAACACATTTCTTGCTTTTAATGTCCAAAGAGAATTTTTGTGAAAAAGTGGATTGGAAATAAACTAAATTAGGGTTTCTACAGTAGGATCTTGGAGTGTTAGTCACACATGCCTGCATAAAAGGAAATAAACCTTCCCGCATCAGTGTGTCACCCAAGACCTTGATTGAAGAGATCTAAACAAGACAAACCCTAAAGAAAAAGGAGTTCTAAAATCACTTGAATCTTAAAATTTTTGGACCTAATAACCTGGGAGTCAAATCAGGGTGATCTCTAGGCTCCAAACCTACAATCATTCTGCCATCTATAAGACAGGTCAGGTGAAGTTGACCCCTTGGGTCAACCAACCTCTAAATTAGGTCACAACATCAAAATATCTAAAGTTGAAGTGAGAACCCTAAAGCACCTTTGAAATAAAACTGGTAGACTTAAGAGGTCAAGGTCCCCATTCTGGTCTACTTGGAATCTCAGTGACAAGAGAGGTCGGGTGGGGGAAACCCTGTAACCCGTGGGGACGCTCTACCGTGTAGGGGTCTTTGCGGGACTCTCCCTCTCTGGCTACCTAGGTAATTCTCAGGTGGACGATCTTCTGATTCAGGGGTACCATCCACCCCAAACCTCCATAGTCACCCAAACATCTTTGGGTGTCTTGATTGGGTCAAAAACATCTCCAGTCCCTCATATTTTCTCTTTAGAGCACACACACAATTTTAGTGGGACTCGTTATTCAGATCTGATCGCTTCATAACTTGATTCTACATCTTGATTCAAACTCTGATTCTACATCTGGATTCCACCACCTGATCCAAATATGCAGCCAAACCACTTTGGACCACCATTCAAGAAACCTGAATATCAGAGATCCATGAGAAATAAAATGATTGAGGATGCCCTGAAATTCTATGAAAAAGAAGAAACCTCAACACCAGTAGGAAACATTCAGGTTGATGTCCCAACAACCACAACCTTTATCATAACTTGTGCCCAAGTATTATTAGTAGAAGCCACAAAAGGATCAACCCTTGACTTGATCATTACTGGATACATTGAGATAGAAAAACTACACAATCTTGAATACCTTCAATGTATGACAAATCCTCGACTTTGGAAGCAACACCAAGATAGTCTTGAAAAATGGGAAGAGATACTGAGATTAGTAAAATAAATTATTGACCAAAAGTACCCGTATATACCACAAATAGAGGATGAACTATCTTGGGACAACATCAAGGATAAATCTGATCTCGGGTTTGAGGCACAAAATGGTTGTGGATTCCCAACCTAGATAGAATACAATGTGCCTGATATTGAAGAAGGTTGGGAAGCTTCAAATGCAAGAAAATACAATGTTGAACCCATTCTAGAATCCCAAGACTCCTGCAAGTATGACAGTAAAACTAAACCTCTCGAGGGTATAAATTCCGTCCCTTATTCTGATAAGGTGACCCTCAGAGGTAATTAGGACCTAGATTCTAGTGATTCAACCCACATCCTAAGCCCAGAATCTAGATCTGAAACCTATTGGGAAGATTTCAAGGCCCCAGATGAAGAAGATCAATCTTTCAATGAAGAATATGATTTTGGGCCTCTATTTGATGAATATCCCTCGCAAACCTCCTCAGAGGAACTAATCAATTTTCCATAAGTCACGCCAATTTACGATATAGAAATCGAGGAGTTGGACGAGTGGGGTTTCAATTGGGTCTACCCTACTAGCTTAGAACCTGAGCCTCTACCAAATAGGGACACCCTTTTAAACTCAGAAGTAACATTTAGGCTAGACCCCAATCAGGCTGCTGAATCTACAACATATGATTTATTCTAAGGTGGTGGAACTCATGATCTTGAATCTCATTCAGACTTTGATTTTCGCAAACTCTCCGACGATTTCGAATTTGACCATAACATCGGAGAAAATCTGCTTCCTGATTATAACAAGCCAATTTTCTTTGAAGCCACCTGCTCCACATATACAGAACCAATCAAAACCCGCTCTCTACCTCGACCCGCAATCGGACTCAATTTATATTCCGATTCACCTCTCACTGAGCCGTTTGCAGATGATTCAACTCCATATCTATATCCGGTATCGGGCATTGATCAGACCAAAAAACAGGAGCCAACATTCTTTGATCACCCCTGTAGGGATTCCACACCTTACATTGATTATTTTTCGGAACCCTACTTTGACCAGGCTGATTCGACTCAGCCTAAACCCGAGTTTTCACTTCCATATTCATTTGAACTTCACTACATATGGTGGGTTCCACATCTGTTGATCTACATCTATCAACCCACCAGACTTATTGGGTTTGGGCTGCATCATCAGCAGACTGATCTCAACAAGCACCTGGTTGGACCAACCAGGCTCTTAATTAAGGTGCTTGTTTTACAAAACTCCACTGATTTGACCACTCCCTCTCCACCCCATTTTCCGCTCAGCTGAAGGCATTGAATTTAGCGCTTAATGGGAGGCAACCTGTCATCCCAAAAATAGAGACCCATCGGATGATCCGTCTGTATTCCACGTCTATTGCACCTTGAGTTCAGCCTTAGACAGTTGATCCCACCTCTGGTACACGTACCAGAGCCTGAAATTGTTCGCATCAGTCATTCCCGACCCATTCACCCACTCGATATATCCTGTTCTAAGCCACTGACCTCAACACTAATTCACACCCTCTGTTTACAATGAGGACATTGCAAAACTTAGGCATGGGGGGGTGATAAAGTGCATACATACAGAACCAAGAAAAAAATCAGAAGGATTCTCACAAAAAAATTCACATATGTCAAAAACACAAAAAATTGAAAAATTAAGAAAAAGAACAAAAAAATGGGGGAGGGAGGAAATTTTGAGAGACACATAATTATAATAGAAAAAATGACAAAAGCACAAAATGAAAAAGAAAAAGAGGTAGTCATTAGTAAAAGGTTAAGGAATTAACTGAAGTTCTAGACCAGAAAAAAAGAAATGAAAAGAAAAGTGCTAAGGAGACATAACAAGAGATTAGCGGGAATGCTGATCTTAGGCCTCTTGGGCTAGATTCTTTAGCTTAAAAATTCACGTATCCGCTAAATTCTGGATAATCCTCAAGAGGTTGGGGAAAATGCGAAGCTTAAGTATTAGGTCTAAGGCTTAGGAAGTATTCGGCCTCATTAACTGACCTCCGGTTTGTGGGATTTGGTAACCTAAGCACCCCAAATTCACACATAGTCTGGTTCAGTGTGCATAAATATCCAAATCACGCAAAAGCGTTTAATGTTCTAAAAAAGTCACCTAGATTAGGAGCAGCCAATCAGCACAAGTTGATTTGGATGAGTTCCCGATGCGAAGAGGTGGGAAATTTCCCTCGAAGATGCGTAACAACATATCGTCTCCTTGGTGCTTGTCTCTTAGGATATTTAAATATCCTACTGGGGGCATGTAAGCACTCTGCTGGTTCAGATACCATGGGCGGCATTATCACGAAATGTTGATCGCCAGGGTCTGAATTCGGCCACGGAACGCCATGGGCGGGATTATCTCGAAATCTCGATAGACAGGGACCCTTGAGGATTGATGATGGGGATGAGGAATTCGATACAGACCATGTTGAGAAGCTAATCCGAACCTAGAAATAAAAGGAAAAGAGAGAGAAAGCTCTCCAAACAAATAAATCTTCTATCTCGCTCTTACAAAAATACACTGCAAACTAAACTTAGGCTAAAAATTTCTCAAGCACGGGTGCTTTAACTGCGGAGTCCAACAAACCCTAGGTTAGTTTCTGTGGGCCTTAAAAACCTTTGCGGAGGACTGAGGCTAAAGCGGGTTAGGTCCGGATTTTGGTTGGTACCTGAGTACCTCTAGGCCTATTGTCGGCATTCTAATCTAATCACAAAAGAAAAAGAAAAGCACTTATTGTAACTATTGACAGACAGTCAGGGTCTAGAATAGAAGTTAAAACCTTGAAATTTTGCTAAGGGACTAGCAAAAGCTAGGCATGGGGGTATGATGAGAGCCTCATCATGAGCCATAACTAGCTCATTTTGACTCAATAAAGAGAATAAAAGCTCCTACATAAACTAGTAGAAGGCCTAAATGAAGGAATAAGTATTCTGGGAAGAAAACATGAGATAAAGGTTAAAACTGCAATTTTACCATTGCAGTACATAAATGGAATTTCTCAGAGACAAAACATAGGTCGAATGCTCTAAATAAGATAAAAAGTGGTTGCATTAATCAGAAATGGGTTTATGTGCAATCCAGAAATTAAATGACATTTGGTAACCCTAAAACAGACCCGCTTAAATCAACAAGGTTTCGGTCAAGATAAAAATCAAGTAAACCCTCTAAAAATCATGGAAAAATATCCCCTAGGGTTTAGAACACTCAATTTGGCCTTGTGAACCCAATTTGACCTAGATTAGGGTCCTAGCTCATTAATTGACCTAATTTGGGTTTTTATGCAAAATATTCAGTCAAACGTGGTCAAACCTAAAATCCAACTTCACTATTGGATTCCTTAGGTCAAAATTACGTTTTGACCAAAATTTGGACCTAAGGGGAGGTCATCTAGACCCACTTTGCAATTCAGTACACCCAAATCACAATTTGGTCCCTATCTTTTGAAAATCATCGTAGAGAGCCCCCTAACTTCCTTGCCACCTTTGCAATCAGGTCCTTCCACCATTATTGGGGCAGAATCCTGCTCCGACGAGGATTAGAGAGGGAATACTCTCTGATTCCTCAGAGATCCCCTCCCAAAAAATGGAAGGGAGATTCTCTGAGGAATTCCCTTCCATCTGAGGCCAGTCATGATCCCTGATTTGATCTCAATCTCTCGTGTGAATGCATGAGGGATTTGGGTATCTACCCACTTTCCTTCTCCAGTGAGCCGTCGGAGATGGATACGTGCCCTCCAAGCTCTGAACACACAGCCCAATGCCTATAAAAGAACCCCCAAACTCGGTCGCTCATTTTCAGCTCGACCTGGCTGAGATTCTACCTTAGATTCCTCTCTTCCCTCCCGGCCAGGGTACCCAGCGAGCTCCGGTGAGCTTTCTTTCCTTTCCTCTTCGCTCTGCCACAAAACCAGTGGCAGAGACCTCTTCCAGATTCTCCTCCGCGTCGCGCAATACCCATGCACGCTACCTCAGACCCGTCGTCGCCGCCGTCCTCCCCCACTGGGCATCTTCTTCTCCGGCGACAGCAGGTACAGCCGTCCACCTCTCCTTCCCTTTCGTCCCTCTAAGTAGGTTGAAATCATTCCCCTCTATCCCCTCTTTCATTTCCTCACTATATTTCACTCAATCGACCCCTCGACCGCCGCCGTCCACCGTCACCTTCCTCATCTCCGGCCACCCTCCAGCGAGGCGCCCCCGTCGCTCCGTAGCCCCACACGCCTCTCCGGCCGTCGCAAAAGTTCCACCTCACCACACTAAACACACTCCGCCCCTCCACTACCACGCTACACCTCCACAACGCATCCCCGAACACACCCGGCCACAGGGCGACCTAGGCACGCACGCCTAGGCCGCCCCGCGGCCTGCCACCTTGCCCTTCACCTTCGCCGTGACAAGGCAAAGGTCCCCCGGTGATCTAATTAAGCCGAGAGGTTCATTTCATGTCTGACAGTTCTCCAGCCCCTGCCGCCATTGACGGCGACTCGAAGAAGTTCTAAGCTTGCTCCAGGCTTCAGGACAGCCAGGCTCCAGGTGCAGCTCACTCGGGCAGGCAATGCGAAGATATCTGGTCCAGCGAGCGATGCCACAGAGTCTATAGTTGAGGGAATCAAAGGCATGGTCTGCTGCAGGCACGCGAGAGAAGGCAGCAACCTTTAGTCCCACATCGTGGACTCACAAAGAGGTGGAGTGGTATAAATGGTTTTTGTCATGTGGTTTCAGTGCCTCCGAACGAACTTGGGGTGAGGTCCCGCGCCCCATCACACGCCCCGTTCGCGGTTTCACCTCGCGGACCCGACGGATCCGACCCAATACACCACCTGCGCACACCTCGTGTACCATACACGTCGGTATGCCTGGTCTCAGGTACGCGCATCCTGACCCGTTAACCTGGCTCTGGGAGAGCTACCTGCGAGCGGTTTGCAGAGAGAGAGACGCGCGAGTAGAGGGAGGGATAGGTTTTGCTTCCCCTTGTGTGCAGGCGAGCGGAGCGCCGAAGGAGAAGCTGACACTTAGCCGCAGGGAGGAGAAACAAGAAGAAACTCTAAAGAAGCGGCTGAGCAAGGCAGAAGAAGAAAGGCTGCAGAGAAGAAGTACAGCAGAGCCAAGGTAGAAGAAACCTTTGCAGAAGAGAGAAGAGAAGGAAGAAGAGAGGCCAAGACAGAAACCAAAGAAGAAGACCAAGGAAGAAGAAGAAAACCCGTTGATACAAAGAAGAAGAAGGCAGAAGAGAGACTGCAGAGAAAGAAAGAAATATCAGAATCAGAAGAGAGAAGAAGAATAATCAAAGGTGGAAAATACTTTTAAGATGTCTGATCACAAGATCAGACGTCCAATTTTACTCTTTTGCCTGGATTACTTTCTAAATGCATTTGAATTAAACTTTTGAGTAAATTAGAGTGTTCAATTACATTTGAGATTAGTAGTAAATTCCGATTGCTCCCTGTGTTCGACCTCGGATACTCCAGTTTTCGAGTAATAAAACTTTTATTTGTTGACGATGCTTGATCACCTATACTACGACGCAATAACTGTTAAAACACGATCGAGTTTCGCGCGTCAACAGCTGCCATCCGGCTCGTCCTCCAAGCATTCATCGAGGAGGATAACTTCTCTCTCCCTTCATTTACCACTTTCTAGAGTAGAATTTTCCACTTTCTAGTTGTAACAACTTCCTGCTTTCTAGTGTAATCATTTCCCACTTTCTTAGTTGTAAAACATTATTCAAATACCAAGTGATTGTTCTCTCTCTTTTATTATTTATATCGATTCCATTGTGATTATTTCACCTTTTAAACAAAAATACAAAAAAATATAATTGCGGATTTTGAGATCGACGTAGCCTCCCTATGTTCGACCTAGAAATTCTTTACGGATTTTTGGTATAAATTTTATCTATTGAATGGATTTCTCTGCGACTCGAACTACAACGATGAGTTTTCGAATCCAACTGCAAACGCATAGTTTTTCACCCTCAACAATGCTACACTCCCAAAGGAGGGGTGTGGGTTCGAATCCCCACAGCACCCCCAATTCCTCAATTAAGCTAGCGCCCAACGTAGCATGCGCATGGACGCACGCGCACTGCTCAGCACCGCAGCAATGTTTGCGAGCACAGTGCAGCGCCAGCACACGAGCGTGCACACGTGGCAACGAGCATGCGATGAGTGTGCCAGTGGAGCATGAGCAACAGGGAGGGTGGATCTTCAGCGACACGAGCCTTTAGTGATGCTTACAGCCACTAATGGCTCGTTCGCGCCAGCTAAGGAATCGAAGGCACGGATCTTCAGCGACAGAAAGGGTGGATCTATAGTGATGTTTCGAATATCAGTAATGACCCAGATGCGAATTTGTTCTTCCACAACTATAAAAGGACCTACCCACCACCATTCCAAACCATCTCTTCCTTTCTTCCTCCAAGGCTCTAGAGAGAGCATGTCCGAAGACCAAGATGCTCCTCTAGAGTAGAAGTCAAATACTTTTCCCTGCCTCTCATCCCCCCTCGTGGAGCATCCTATGGTCATCCTCTCACTGCCCTTCTAGAAGACAATCCTCACCGCGACGTCGTCCTACCCCGCATTTCGTCCTTCGGCTCTGACCCGTTCGTCCCGCTCCTCACCACCTTCCTTCAGGCAACGTCAGAGTGAGTCATCCTCTAGGCGACCGTCGAGGGGGATTTCTCTCAACTCTTTCTATCTTTTTTGCTTTCGTAGTATAGATTTTCCACTTTTATAGTTGTAACAAACAATTCTTTATAAGTAGATGATTGTTTCTCTCTCTCATTTGCCCTCTCTTTATTATATTTTTGCAAGTAGATAAACTTTTCATTGACCTAATGTCTTGCCCGATAAAAATACCAAAAAAATTAGAAAAGATAAAAATGACAAAAAGAAATAAAGCAAAACACGGATTTTTTTCTTTTAAACCAAACGTTCACCTCCCCGTGTTTGACTTGGGACTCAATTTTTAAGTTTCGGTTATAAATTTTATCTGATAGATGTGTTTTGCGAGCTACGACGATGGGTCCTTCGAACTCTAATTTTAATTCGCGAAACATGTCTACATCATTTTAGTGTTGTTGCTTAGGAAGCAACGCTCTTTAGTTTTTATCGCGTTTTCCCGCATTACTTACATATTTTTCTAACCTATCTTTCTTCTTCAATTTATTGTCTTGTAGGAAACCGAACGAGGAGCTGAAGGCGATAGATTGGAGTAAAGTGCGTGTAGAGAATTCTGTAAGTTTCCCCCCCACTAGTTCATTTCACCACACTAATAATTCAAACCCAAATCAACTTAGGTGCTTTTTATAAACTCTAGGACATATCTGGTTGTTTGTTTTCCACCTCCACTCACCTCACCCACATGAATATATAAAAAAAATAAAAAAATATTCTTCTCTTGTGGGATTTAACTGAAAGCTACACACTTAACGCCCACAACTTCTTATCCTAAGGTGCACAGTCACTTTGATTCTACCACTTAACCGGGATCTGACCTGTGGACCTGGTATGTAAACACATTGTTGAGGGTAAAATGCCTATACATGCATGTTCCTAGGCTTAGATTTGCATTTCATGTTATAAATATTGTATAGCATACATCATTCTGCATTTAGAGTAGTTGTATATAATTTAAGTTAATTGTGTCCTTTTTGTGGTTAGGAGAGAAGCATATTTATTTTGGAGCCTTAGATTGACGATCCGACCGTACGGATCTCATCAAGATGATGATCGGAATCCAACGCCTCCGAAATCACCTCAATCGGAGTCCCATAGCACCATATACAGTCCGAGGAAGATCAACGGCCAAGGGATTAGGAGACATAATTTAGAGCTTCAAATGACAAATCTGACCACGTAGATGGATTTGGGTCGACGATTGCAGCCTAGCAGCGTGAAAATCGACTCAATCCGACCTCTGTAGCAGCCCCTACAGCAAGAAGAAGATGGACGACCCAGACTGCGCCATGTGGAGCAGCGCAGGCCACCTAGGCCACGCACTCCGCACTACACGCGCGTAGCAACATGAGTGCACACGCACACGTAGGCGCGCATGCGCACAATGCAGCGCCAGTGCGTGGGCACGCGCACGTGTGTGGGCAAGGCAAGACCGCAGCGCCAGCACAGCGTGAGCTGGACCTACAGCGATGCTTACAGCTGTTGGTAATTCATCACATGCCCGCAAAGCCAGCCGTGGGCTCCAGCGGGCATGACCTACTTATAGTGACATTTCCAGCGATGGCCTAGATGTCACTAATGGTCCCATACCTATCTTTGCCTCTTCTCCTCCACTATAAAAGGACCTACACCCCCTCCCTTCCAAGCCATCTCTGCCTACTCTACTCCCACCTACTCCCAAGCTCTAGCAAGCCTACCAATGCTCCATTAGAGCTTGTTCCCAAGCTCCCAAGGCACCTATTAGTGTAGTAAACCTCTGCCCCACCAAATACTCCTCCTAGTTCCCATCTCCATTCATAGGTCGCCTTGGAGCTATCCTCCCACTTCCATTTCGGTAGCAGATCACCTCCGTCTTCTCAGCTCCATTCTGGAGCCACGTCGAAGCTTTCCTCAACATGTGGTCCTCCTATATCTCACCTCCGTCATCCCGCTCATCACCTCCTTCATCTGAGCTTCCTTCAGCCACTGTCGTCTCACCGAACTGCCGATTTGGGAGATTTCCTCTCACCCCTGTCTCTTTTTATGCTTTCATAGTTCATTGTAATCTTCATTGAATTGATATATATATCATATTTGTTCCATTTGTACCTTGTGATTTATTCTTCTTTTCTTTTATTTCAAAAACACAAAAAAAAAATCAAAACCCTAAAATTCCAAAAAGAAACAAAATGAAGTGCAGTTTTCATGTAATGTAAAGGTCGCCTCCCTGTGTTCGACCCGGGACTCCCTTGGAGTTTCAGTATAAATTTTATCTGATCGACGTGTTTTGCAACTATGGCGACAGGTTATTTGTAACCCTGATTTCTAAACACGTGAAACACGCCTGACCATTTTGGTGCCGTTGCCGGGGAGGCAACGGAATTTACTTTATTGTTTATTACGTTTCTTTGCATTTACATAGCACTAACCCTACTTGTCTTTGAACTACTATCTTGCAGGTACCATAGCATGGAGATCCAAGTGCGGTAGACCGAAGTAAAGTGCGGGTAGAGTGTTTTGTAAGTGTCCCCCACACCACCCCCACCTTAGTTTTCATTCCACAACGGAATAACTCAAACCCAAATCAACTTAGGTGCTTTTTATAAACCCTAGGATAGATTTGGTTGTTTGTTTGCCACCTCCACCCACCTCGCCATCTACATAAAGCAAGAAAATAAAAAATAAAAAAAAGTGTTATCTGATTGTGGGATTTTCTGAAGGCTACACACTTAACACCAACAACTTCTTATCATAAGGCGCACAATCACTTTGATTCTACCACTTAACCGGGATCTAACCTGTGGACCTGGTACACTTCAACTCAATACACATAAGTTAGTAGAAATCTAAATAGGCTAAACATTCTTGTGTGCCTTAACTAAGTGGTGCAACAGGCCAATTGATTGAGCTATTTGAGCCGCACCACTCAATCTAAAACTGATCCATCAAGTAGCTTGCCACTTAGGGTTGATTCTTAGGGCTGAACTAGGCACTCCACATTATTTTTGATTTTTAAAGGAACATATCATCACCCGTGCTTTCAAAACTTGGAGTGTTCTCCTAAACTTGATTGAATATACCTAAGATTAAACCCTAAAAGCTACTAAACAAGGTTGAACCCTAAAAGACACATCATCAAATAACCTTGTTTGCAAACCCTGGCTGTGTACACACACACATTTTAACTGATCATTAAGGGCACAACCCATCTAAAGGGCCCATCACATTCCTGAAGCACCATTGTCCCAAGCCTAACTAAAATTGATTAGACGTTGGCCCTAAGGGCTGGTTTGCTCGTCGGGATCCAGGTTGAGATTATTCATGATTAACTTGCTTATACTAGTCAATCTGATGTCTAGCTAGGGGAGTGCATCAAACGACCACGGTTGGAGGGTACACTAGGAATTGGAGGCACAAGCCAAAGTAAGAGCCTTCTCCCCAGTCCCTCCTTCTAACTGGTTGGATTGCCTAGACATAAGTAAAGTAAATCATCCATAATCTTAGGATGGATTCTGAGAGTCTGTAGACCTTTAGGCTACCCAACTTAAGGACAGGTTTGTATTTTTGTATTGCAGGGCTCCTTTCTCTTATGATTTCCCTCCTTACTTCACCATGTACCCTTCCACATCCTACACACATTTCACATCTTATCCTCCTACCACCACTTACCCCCAAGATGATTACTATCCCGACTTGACTTTTAATTACCCATCCTCTAGCCGGGATGACTTTGATTGGGGATATGAATCCGGACCTCAGTGTCCAGGGCCTTACCCTGGACAACAAGACTATGATTATTATCCTTCCCAGAGCTATAATGATTATGGATCTCTATCCGTTGATGACCAAACCAACCCGATCTACAATCAGGACGGATATCATGATTATAGCACCTACCCTCCTCAGTATTCCACTGAATATAAGTCGCCACCATCCTTTGAAAAACCTATAACAACCTACTTTCAGGGAGGGACCCGAGAACCTCAACATCTTGACTCCCCTAGATTCAACCCAAACCCACCGAAACCTGAATCAAACCAGTCGGTTCAGGTGAACCAGATTTAAAATAGAGTGTTGGCTAATTTGAGGAACACCATACAATCTTTAGAAGCCCAGCCAACACCATGCACTAAAGCACTGGAGCCTATGAGCAAAATGATTGATGAACTTAATAGTTCTCTATTGGATTTGCTCCAAAGTGTTAGGGACAGGGACTTGGGTGAGTTTCTTCTTAGGAAATTGTCGAGGTTGAGAATGAAATTTGTGATTGCACTAGTCAAATCTTGGGATGATTCTCAAGATGAACCCTCTTCTAGAGAGCCAATGTCTGAACCCGCTCAGGTGCCTATCGGGGGGGATACATATTCGAAAATTGGAGATGACCAGCTTGGTCTAGAGTAACCCTTTGAGGATGAGCCGATTGATTCACCCGAGATCCCCAAGTCAAGAAATGAAGAAAGTTATGTCTCCTTGGATGATGAAATGACTTGTGATGTTGAGACATATACAAATGAGGATCATGAATTCTTTGATTTTTAGGGTGAGGAATCTCTTAGTGAAGTCTCACTTAAGCTTGAGGAGAATGATTTTAGTGAGACATGCGGGCTCGAGGAGTATGACGACCAATTTGGTAGGCCGACTACTGAAGATTCTGATTCGGTTGCGGTTAACTTGGAGGATTCGAATCTTGATGATTCAATCAGTGACCCCAGTCCTCATCTGCACCCCGAAGAGCTGACTACTGAGATCTTGTTGCCCAAGTCAATCTTGACTCAGCCACGATTTCTGGACTTGGGAGAATCATATGGGGTGATTAAAATGCTAGAGGTCTCGAAGCCTGAGCCCTTGATGTTGGAGGATAGAATTGTTGAAATAAAAATTTGGGAGGCTAATTCTGAGGGAAGTTTGATTTTGGATATAAGGGTACCTATTGACTTGAAACCACCTATCTTCTTTACGGACCCTTATAATATCTTTCACAAGTGACCCAAGCCTGGAATAACTGATTATTTTTCTGAACTGAATGTTAAGTGGACATTCTAAACTAGTGAACCAGATCTACCTATTGTCCGCCATTTTGGTCTTGGGTTGCATACTACTAAACCACAAGCCTAGCCCCGCAATCACAACAACCTTCTGTTCTGGGTGATTTTCATCCAGAACCTGAGAACCACTCAACCCTGGGGCATGGGTCTGCACCATAATCTGGTCCACGTCTGTGGACATATTCTGTTGGCAGGTTTCAAGATCAATATTTTTATTTTGATTTTGACCCGCACTTGTGAATTCTCAATTTCTTCCTTGTATGTATTTTATGCCTAGCTGAAGGCACTAAATTTAGCACGTGTTTATATTTCACGTTCTCTGCGGAGCTGACTGGATTCCTCATGATGTTCAGGTGATATTCTATGTACTCCACCCTTTTCATGTCTTTATTTTTACAATGACATTGCATCATTTAGGCATGGAGGGGTGGATAATTTATTCCTGAAATCATTATGTTGAAATCATTATGTTAACTCCATAGAATTATTTTTAGTTTCTTATAAAATTAAAAATAAATTGAAAATATGAAAAAAGATAAAAAAAGAAAGAAATTAGGAAAAGAGAACTTAGGCATTTGTAAGTTGTTAACTTTAGGAAATGATATGAGAGGACCTAAACACTTAGAATCTTCAGGTCTTCGGACTTAATTAGCCTGGGTGTCCACTCGAATGTGGATTTAGTCTCGAGTCCTCACCAATTAAAATTTATTTTAATTTGGTAAATAATTTGGGATGATAAGTATACGACTTATCAACCCGCCCTCTGATTTGGGGGGACTTTAAGCCTAAGCATCTGCACACATTGTTTTTACATTGACTCACTTTCTGGAGATTTTTACGGAAATTGGGTAGCTAATGGATCGACTTGGGTGGTATGGCTGGTAAGTTGTCGGTGGTAACAGCTCATCGGCTGATTGTCCAGAACCCAGCCACAAGACCATTTCGTTGTACTGCCTTTAGGTAAATCTTAGATTAGGGAAGCCACCTACTTAAAAAAAAAAAAAAGAAACACTCAAATAGAAAAGAAAAAAAAAGAAAGAAAAAGGAGAAAATAAAAAAATAAATAAAATCACACTTCACCGTACGAGTATGGCTGGCAAGTGGTCGGTGGTAATAGCTCATCGGTCGGTTGTCCAGAACCAACTCACAAAAAAAAATTCACAATAATTCCCAAAACACTTAAGAAAGAAGCGGGGAATTAGAATAAATCGGGGAGATATACACTGGGTTCGCCCCTGTGTTGACCCCATAAATAAATGAAGCAGGGAGAAACTACCGATCGTAAAGATAAACCTTTAGGCAAGGTTACCAAGGGTCGTAGAAACCTGAAGTCCGTCTTAACGACCATTTTGTGAGTCTATCACTTTTTCACAAAGATGCTTAGTACTTAGAGTCCTTTTCAAGTCTTGGGCTGGTCGGGTAGCTGTAAAAAGTTATCCTGGAACTCTCAAACTCCAAAAGTACAAAAAATTAGAATAGAAGAAAAAATATATATATATATCCTCCCTTCTCAAATAAGGCGAGGACTTGGGCAGTCTGCATTCTGGCAAACACACAGGTACTATTGAGTTTTCATAGTTTAGGACCTTAGTTGAAATTTTCTATTGTTAATAAATGACTTAGGCCTAAGTGATTTAATCGTAATTCTACTTTTATACAAAGCATATAGTTTAATTTTGCTAGGGACTAGCAAAAGATAGGCATGGGGGTGTGATGTAAACAAAATTGTTGAGGGTAAAATGCCTATTCATGCATGTTCCTAGGCTTATATTTGCATTTCATGTTATAAATATTTCATAGCATGCATCATTCTGCATTTAGAGTAGTTGTATATAATTTAGGTTAATTGCATCCTTTTTGTGGTTAGGAGAGAAGCATATTTATTTCGGATCCTTGGATTGATGACCGACCATACAGATTTGATCAGGATGACGATCGGAGTCCAATGCCTCTGAAATCACCTTAATCGGAGTCCGTAGTACCATATGCAGTTTAAGGAAGATCAACATCCAAGGGAGTAGGAGACATAATTTGGAGCTTCAAATGACAAATCCAACCACACTGATAGATTCGGGTTGGCGATCGCAGCCTAGCAGCTTGAAAATTGACTCCATCCAACCTCTGTAGTAACCCCTACAACAAGAAGAAGATGGATGACCCAGACTGCGCCACGTGGCATAGCCCAAGCCACGCACGCCGCACCGCACGGGCACAGCAGCGCGGGTGCGCACGCGCACGCAAGCGCGCATGCGCACAGCGTAGCACCATTCCGTGGGCGCGCACGCACGGCAAGGCAGTAGTGCGGTGCTAGCACAGCGTGAGCTAGATCTACAGCGACGCATAGGCTGGACTTACAGCGATGCTTACTCCTGTCAGTAATTCATCACATGCTAGCAAAGCCAGCCGTGGGCACCAGTGGACATGAGCTACCTACAGCGACGTTTCCAACGACGGCTGAATGTCACTAATGGTCCCATACCTATTTTTGCCTCTTCTCCTCCACTATAAAAGGAGCTACACCCCCTCCCTTCCAAGCCATCTCTACCTACTCTACTCCCACCTACTCCCAAGCTCTAGCAAGCCTACCAACACTCCATTAGAGCTTGTTCCCAAGCTCCCAAGGCGCTTATTAGTGTAGTAAACCTCTGGCCCACCAAATACTCCTAGTTCCCATCTCCCTTCATAGGTCACCTTGGAGTTGTCCTCCCACCTCCATTCCTGCAGCAGATCACCTCCATCTTGTCAACTCCATTCTGGAGCCACGTCGAAGCTTTCCTCAAGACGACGTCCTTCTGTATCTCACCTCCATCGTCCCGCTCGTCACCTCCTTCATCCGAGCTTCTGTCAGGCGTCGTCATCTCACCGAATAGTCGATTCAAGAGATTTCCTCTCACCCCGTCTCTTTTTATGCTTTCATAGTTCATTGTAATCGACATTGAATTGATATATAATCATATTTGTTCCATTTCTATCTTGTGATTTATTCTTCTTGTCTTTTATTTCAAAAACACAAAAATAAAATAAAACCCTAAAATACCAAAAAGAAACAAAATGAAGCGCAGTTTTCACGTAAAGTAAACGTCGCCTCCTTGTGTTCGACCTGGGACTCCCTTGGAGTTTCGGTATAAATTTTATCTGATCAACGTGTTTTGCAACTACAACGACGGGTTACTTGTAACCCTGATTTCTAAACACGCGAAACATGCCTGACCACCTAGTATACTTCAACTCAATATACATAAGTAAGTAGAAATTTGAATAGGATAAACATTCTTGTGTGCCTTAACTAAGTGGTGCAACAGGCCAATTGATTGAGCCGTTTGGGCTGCATCACTCAATTTAAAATCGATCCATTAAGTAGCTTGCCTCTTAGGGTTGATTTTTAGGGCTGAACCAGGCACTCCACATTTTTTCTAATTTCTAAAGGAATATATCATCACCAGTGCTTTCAAAACTTGTAGTGTTCTACTAAACCTTTATTGAATATACTTAAAGATTAAACCCTAAAAGTTACTAAACAAGGTATAACCCTAAAAGACACATCATCAAATAACCTTGGTTGTAAACTCTGGTTATGCATGCACACACATTTGAATCAATCATTAAGAGCACAACCCATCTAAAGGGCCCATCACATTCCAAGAGCACGATCTTCCCAAGCCTAATTAAAACTGAGTAAACGTTGGCCTTAAGGATTGATTCACTCTTTAGGGTTCAGACTGAGATTTTTTTTGATTAATCTACTTCTACTGGTCCATCTGATGTCTAGCTAGGGGAGTAGCATCAAATGACCGCGGCTGGGGGGTACACTAGGAACTGGAGGTGTAAGCCAAAGGAAGAACCCTCTCCCCAGTCCCTCCTTTTAACTGGTTGGACTGACCAGATAAAAGTAGACCAAATCATTTATAATCTCAAGATACGTCCTGGGAGTCTGTAGGTCTTTAGGCTAACCCACCTAAGGACAGGGTTGATTACTTGTATTGTAGGGTTCCTTTATCTCTTCTGATTTCCCTCTTATTGCACCATATATCCTTCCACATCCTGCACTCATTTTCCATCCTACCCTCCTACCATCACTTATACCCAACATGATTACTATCCTGACTCGGCTTATAATTACCCATCAACTAGCCAGGATAACTTTGATTGGGGGTACGAATCCAGACCTCGGTGTCTAGGGTCTAACCCTAGACAACAAGACTATGATTACAATCCTTCCCAGAGCTACAATGATTATAGATCTCCATCCTTTGATGACCAAACCAACCCAATCTACAATCAAAAAGGTTATGAGGATTATAATACCAACCCTCCCCAATATTCCACTAAATATAGATCACCACCATTCTTTGAACAACCCGAGGTGACCTACTATCAGGGAGGAACCTGAGAACCTCAACTTCTTGACTCCCCAAGATTTAACCCAAACCCACCCAAACCTAAACCAAACCAGTCGGTTCAGGTGAACCAGATCCAGGATAGAGTGTTGGCTAATTTGAGGAACACTATACAATCTTTACAAGATCAGCCAACACCATGCACTAAAGCACTGGAGCCTATGATCAAAATGATTGTTGAACTTAATAGTTCTCTATTGGATTTGCTCCAAAGTGTTAGGGATAGGGACCTAGGTGAGTTTCTTCTTGGGAAATTGTCGAGGTTGAGGATGAAATTTGTGGTTGCCCTAGTCAAATCTTGGGATGATTCTTAAGATGAACCCCCTTCAAGAGAGCAATGTTTGAACCCACTCAGGCGGCTATCGGGGGGATACATATTCTGACATTGGAGATGACCAGGTTGGTCTAGAGCAACCCTTTGAGGATTAACCGATTGATTCACCCGAGATCCCTGATTGCAAGGTTTTTCGCTTACAGAAATAATGTCAGAAAAATATATCATCGCAATATGTAATGTGGTAGAGAAAACCTCGATCAAAGTTACTAAAGTACTAAAATAATACCACACTTCAGGTCATATCCACAGGGAGGACAGACCAATAAATTCATGACTATGGGGCCATCATGTTCATAGAAATATTCATAAAATCAATTCGATGAATATGCAGCTCAGAATGTAACTCTCAATTTCATGAGAAGTTGAGGGCTATTTATGTAAATTTCACATCATAAATCAAGCTCTCAAAAATATGTAAATGATGCATGTGTAGTGGCAGAGTATGTAATTTCTAGTTACATGCAAATCTGAATCCAATTTCAATAAGAATTGATGTGCATAACAAGAGCAAATTAAATATGAAAAGGAATAAGTATAATGTCGCAATTTCACCCTAATAATTTAATCCAACAAAATATTTGAATAGTGTTCCACAATGGCATTTTTGGTAAATATTAATAGAACCCAGAAATAGAGGAAATCTTCCTCTTGACCTCGTGCGAAGAGGAAGCGACAACGGAAGCTGAGGAGCTCGAGGAAGGTCAACCACGACGACGGCTTTCCAATGGTGGTGGTGGTTCTCCGAACGGCAGCCGGAGTTGATGCCAGTGACGAGGTGGAGAGGCGGCGATGGGTGGTTGCTTGCGCGTGTGTGAGTCACAGGAGCCACAACTGAGGGCGTGGTCACGTTGGTGGAGTCGAGGTGAGTCCGATGACGTCAACGGCACAAAGGATAAAAACCCGTGGTGGTGGCTGCGTCGAGTAGGCCACGGGTGGTGATGGGTTCCTTTGGCCCTGCTGTAGAGAGGAAGACGAAGAAGAAGAAGACGAGGGCCTGATGCGCACTAGGGGGAAGGTCGGAGGACAGGCACGTGAGGGCCTGCACGTGGGCCTAGTTGAACGCACGCGCGTACCTGCGCGTAGCAGATGGGCAGTGCCGGTGGGTCGTCAACGTCGAGGAGAGGACTGCTGCGAGGACTTGCTGTGCACGCGTGCGATTGGCTGCACGTACGCGGGGCTGCGTGTGGCAGCTGGGTGGCCTGCAGCTCTGTTGGGTGAAGGTGGTTGCTGGATTGAGGAGCGGAGGAGGGTTGGCTACTCGTCGATCAGCGGGGCAAAGGCCAAGAAGAGGATGGCGTTGTGGACGGTGGTCATTGGCGCTGTTGTGGTTGGGTCTCACGTCAAGGAGACCAAGGGCGCGGTGCTGGACTTCTGTGCGTGGTTATTGGTGCATCGAGGAAGAAGAGGCTCATGGTAGCAAGAACGTTGGGGTCTCATGATGAGGTGGTGGCTCGCAGTGGTGGTCACGGCGCAAGGTGAGGGTGTTGGCAGTGTCGACGGAGGCTTGCGGTGGCGGAGTCGTGGGCACGCAGTAGAGGTTTCTGGAGTGCGGTCGTGGGGAACTCGCGGTCGTGGCACGGGAGAAGTCATGGTGTCGACGGTGGAGGCTCGCGGTGGTGGAGAAGGCACACGGTGAAGGTGGCTGCTTACAAGGAGGAGAGGTGGAGAAGAAGAGCTTCTTCCCCATGGAGGGGAGATGGGATTCCTATGCCTTTTTTTTTGCGAGTTATATAAAGAAAATGAGAGAGAGAATTAGAGAGGGAGTCAGAGAATGAAAGTGTCAGAGAGGAGAGTATTTATGTTACCAAATCAAGAGGAGAGAATTAAGGGAGAGAGATTCGTGAGAGAGATATTTAAGTAAAAACGAATAAGGGAATGTGCTTGAATAATTGAGAGACATATAAGGATGTCTTTAAAATTTATTCTCTTACTATATTTTGCTAAGACAAAATCCCACATATCTAAAATCAAGCTTTGATGTGATGCCCTTGCCTTTTAAAGTGAATAATTAATCCTCCCATATAAGGATTAATGCAATTAATACATGAAATGATAAATATAAAACTCACATCATTTTATCAATACTAAACATGCTTTAGATTAAATTCTCATCCCAATAATACTGTACTTAAGCACTTAATTAGTCCACTAAAATGGACATATCAATCCCCAAGCCAGGAAACGAAGAAAAATATGCCTCCTTGGATCATGAAATGATATATGATTTTGAGACATATATAAATGAGGACATCAATTCTTTGACTCTGAGGGTGAAGAATCTTTAGGTGAAGTCTCACTTTCGCATGAGGAAAATGATTTTAGTGAGACAAACGGGCCTGAGGAATTTGATGAACCATTTGACATCCCGATAATAGAGGGATTTGATTTGGTTGGGGTTAACTTGGAGGATCTGAATCTGGATGATTCAATTAGTGACCCCATTCCTCATCCGCACCCCAAAGAGTTGACTTTTGAAATCATTGTGCCCAAGTCAATTTTGATTCAGCCACAATTGTTGTACTTGGGTACTTTAGATGGGGTGTACAATGATTTAGAGGTCCTGGAATCATTGATTTCGGAGGATAGGAAGTGGGAAATAAAAATCCAGGAAGCTACTTCTGAGGGAACTTTGAGTTTGGATTTAAGGGTTCCTATTGACTTAAAACCATTTACTTTCTACCAGAACCCTT
Organism: Thalassia testudinum; assembly: GCA_037157565.1. Lineage (NCBI taxonomy): Eukaryota > Viridiplantae > Streptophyta > Magnoliopsida > Alismatales > Hydrocharitaceae > Thalassia > Thalassia testudinum. The sequence continues at coordinate 146,333,360 of JAZHRO010000036.1, forward strand.
ACGAAATCTTTCACGTGCAACCCATGCTCGAAATAACTGATTATTTTTCTAAGCTAAATGTTAAGTTGACATTTGAACCTAGTGAAACAAATCTACCCATTGTTCACTACTTTAGTCTTGGGTTGCACACCACCAAACTACAGGTCCGGCCCTGTAAATACAACAATCTTTGGTTCTAGGTGATTTTCAACCAAAACCTTAGAACCACTCTACCTTGGGGCATGGGTCTGCATCATAATCTGGTCCATGTCTGTGGACATCTTCTACTGACGGGTTTCAGGATCAACCTTTTGATTTTGATTCTGACCCGCACTTGTGAATTCTCAACTTCTTCTTTGTATGTATATTATGCCTAGCTGAAGGCATTAAACTTAGCACGTGTGTATACTCTCTTTTCTTTGCAGAGCTGACTGGGTTGTCACAAAATTTAGGTGATATTCTGTTTACTCCGCCCATTTCATGTCTTTATTTTTAAAATGAGGACATTGCATCATTTAGGCATGGGGGTGGATACTTTGTCCTAAAATTAATTTGTTAACTCCGTAGAATTTCTTTCAGTTTCTTTAAAAGAAAATTCAAAAAGATAGAAAAAGAAATGATAATTAGGAGAAGAGAACTTAGGCTTTTAGGCGTTATTAACTTTAGGAAATGACACGAGAGGACCTAAACACTTAGACTCTTTAGGTCTTCGGGCTTAATTAACCCGGGTGTCCACTCGAATATGGACTGTCTCGAATCCTCACCAAGTAACTCTACTTTAAATTGGTAAATAAATTAGGATGATAAGTATACGACTTATCAACTCACCCTTTAATTTGAGGGGACTTTAAGACTTTAAGCCTAAGCATCTGCACACTTGTTGCACTGACTCACTTTTCGGCTATTTCTTCGAAAATTGGGTAGCTAATAAATTATCTAGGGTGGTATGGTTGGCAAGTTGTCGGTGGTAACAGCTTATCAGCCGGTTGTCTAGAGCCCAGCCACAAGAACATTTTCTTTGTACTCCTTTTAGGTAAATCTTAGATCAAGGAAGCCACCTACTTAAAAAAAATGTAGAAAAGGAGAAAAAATAAATAAATAAATAAACAAAACCACACTTCACCACACGAGTATGGCTGGCAAGTTGCTGTGGGTAATAGCCCATTGTTCTATTGTTCAGAGCCCAGGGCACAAAAATGCATAATAATTCCCAAAACACTTATGGAAGAAGTGGGGAAGTAGAATAAATCGGGGAGATATACACTGAGTTCGCCCTTATGTTGACCCCATAAATAAAAGAAGTAGAGAGAAAGCTACTATTCAAAAAGATAAAGCTTTAGGTAAGGTCACCTAGGGTTGTAGAAACTCGAAGCCCATCTTAACGGTCGCCTGGTGAGTCTTTCACTCTTTTCACTAGATGCTTAGCACTTAGAGTCCTTTTTGAGTCTTGGGTGGATTGGTTAGTTGTAAAAAGTTATCCCGACACTCTCAAACTCCAAAAGTACAAAAAAATAAGAAAAGAAGAAAAAAAAAATGTATCTTCCCTTTTCAAATAAGGTGAGGACTTGGGTAGTCTGCATTCTGGCAGACACCTAGGTACTGTTGAGTTTTCGTTGTTTAGTACCTTAGTTGAAATTTTCTATTGTTAATAAATGACTTAGGCCTAAGCGATCTAATCCTAATTTTAATTTTATACGTAGCATGTAGTTTAATTTTGCTAGTGACTAGCAAAAGATAGGCATGAGGATATGATGTAGGCACATCTATTTAGGTTAAAATGCCTATTCATGCATGTTCCTGGGCTTAGATTTGCATTTCATGTTATAAATATTGCATAGCATGCATCATTCTACATTTAGAGTAGTTGTATATATTTTAGGTTAATTAGGTCCTTTTTTTGGTCAGGAGAGAAGATGATTTATTCAGGGCCTCAGATGAATGATCGGATCATATGGATTTGATCAGGACGACGATCGGAGGCTAACGCCTCTGAAATCATCTAGATCGGGGTCTCGTAGCATCATATGAAGTTCAAGAAGTCCAACAGCTAAGAGGGCAATGCGACATCCTTATGGGCTTCGGATGAAAAATCCAACCATACGGATGGATCCAAAGTGACGATTGCAGTCCGGCAATGTGAAAATTAACTCAATCCAAGCACCGTGGCACCCTCTGTAATAGAAAAAAGAATGGATGGCCTAGATGGCACCACGTGGCGACATTCAAGCTGCCCAACATCGGCCAGCAACGCCCGCTCCCAGCTCTCCATTGTCTGTGACTGTCATTTCCAACCATTGGATCTTGATCCATCGGTTGAGAAGCTCTCCACCACCGCGCACGTTAAATCATCCGCTCGACGCATCTGACGTCTTGGCGCATTGGTTGAGGAGCTACACTCCTAAAGGAGGGGATCGGGTTTGAATCCCCGTAGCCTCCCCAATTCCTCAATTAAGCCGACACTGACTGCAGCATGTGGACGGACGTGCGCGCACAGCTTAGTACCGTAGCAACGCCTGCATGCACAGCGCTGCGCCAGCACGCTATGCGCACGTCAGTGGAGCATGAGTAGTGGGAGGGCGGATCTTCAGCGACACGGGCCTTTAGTGATAGTTGTAGCTGTCACTAATGGCCCGTGGGCACCAGTAAAGGAATTGAAGTCACGGATCTTCAGCGACAGAAAGGGTCGATCTGTAGCGACATTTATGGACGTCAATAATGACCCAGATGTGAATTTGTTCTTCCTCCTCCACTATAAAAGGACCTACCCACCACCATTCCAAACCATCTCTTCCTTGCTTCCTCTCACCACCTCCAAGGCTCTAGAGAGAGCTTGTTCGAAGCTCGGGATGCTTCTCTAGAGTAGAAATCAAATACTTTTCCCTGCCTCTCATTCCCCTTCGTGGAGCATCCCGTGGCCATCCTCTCATAGTCCTTCGGGAAGAAGATCCTCATTGCGGCACCATCCTACCCTGCCCTCCATTCTCCGACTCTGTCCCCATTCGTCCTATTCCTCACCACATTCCTCTAGGCGATGTCAAAGTGAGTCATCCTCCAAGCGACCATCGAGGGGGATTTCTCTCAACTCTTTCTATCTTTTTCACTTTCGTAGTATAGATTTTCCACTTTCATAGTGGTAACAAATAATTTTTTATTAATAGATGATTGTTTCTCTCTCTCCCTCTCTCCCTTATATTTTTGCAAGTAGATAAAATTTTCATCAACCTAACCTCTTGCTCGGTAAAAATACCAAAAAAATTAGAAAAGATAAAAGCAACAAAAAGAAATAAAGTGAAATGAGGATTTTTTTTTATAAAACCAAACGTTCGCCTCCCCGTGTTCAACGCAGGACTCACTTTTCAAGCTTTGGTTATAAATTTTATCTGATGGACACGTTTTGCAAGCTACGACGATGGGTCCTCCGAACCCTAATTTTAATTTGCGAAACACACCTACATCGGACAGCAAATCAGAGGCAAGAGGGTTAGTAAATAAGTAAATGCAAAGAAACACAGACAAACAGAGCAAATTTTGTTGCCTCCTCGATAGCGGTGGCAAATGTTGAGCATGTTTTCATGATAAAAAGTTGGGGTTTTGGTTGCAAAAATACGTGTAATTTGTAATTAGGGTTTTCAAATCGTTGTAACATGCGAATTTGCAAACGATTTTAAATTTAATAAAACCTAGATAGGGAAGTATCTAGGGTCGTCCAAGGAGGCAATTGTTGCAATTATAAATCTCTTACTTGAAAATAGAAATCAACTTTCTTTTTTGGTGTTTTTAAATTTATATTTTTTTATGTTTTGAAATAACGGCGAATACGCGAGTTGTTGGCGGGAAAGCAACTAACAACTACAATCACTAAGTTAAAACCTAAGTGACAATTAATTCCTCCCCCTAAGCTCACCCTAGGCACATGGAGGCCTAGAGTAATTAGGGAGAGAGAGTGAAGAGTGCTAGAGAGAAAGTAAACAAATGCGATAAAAGAATTATAAAGAAAGCAACTTGATTTAATAAGGAAGATTGTTTACATGAGAACCCTAGTAGAGGAATGCTTTCTACTACTAGAAAAACTACAAAAGATGACAAAAGGACTAATCCTCCTATAATGATGGTGAAGATGAGAGGCTCCTTGCTCCAAGCTCAGTGGCTCCTAGGCTTGAAAAGGGGCTTTCCAACTCCTTCCTTGTAAAGCTCCACCAAGATGATGTCCTCCAAGGCAAGCCCTAAAGGGGGCCGTGCCTATGCTTCTCCCAAGCGTGGACGTGCACCACCCTTCCTCCTCCAATTGCTTGGCCATCCTCCTAGTGGAATGCTCCTCCTCCTTGGCGTGGCACAAGAAGAAGAGAGAAGGTGAAGAAGGCACCAAGGGGGTGGGTAGGATGCCCCCTTAATCTTCTTCTCCCTTCACCTTCTTGGATGTGAGATGTAGGTGGATATAGGGTAGAAAATATGTTATTGGAAGATGGGAAAAATGGTGGTGGTGAAGGGTCTTTTTATAGAGTAGGATGGGGGGTATAGGTGGCTCTTGGGATGGATGGCTAGGATGGGATTTAAGGGTAGTTAGTAGATCCTAGGGCTAAGCATGATTGGCGCCAACCCAACGGTCACATAGGTGGTAGTTATGGGTGGTTGTGTCCCTTGAAGTTGGAGCCAAAATAGCCATCAAGAAGGGGGATTAGGTGGTGCCAAGGTAGGGTTCTAGAAGGGGGGCATGTGGATGGTGGATGTGGCTTGGAGGGGGTAGGTGTAGGGCCATGATGTGAGGGTATTTTGGCACCAAAAGGGAGGAGTGGTTAGGGTAGTTTTTGGCACCAAAATTGGTGCCTTTTCATGGTGGTGATGGGTTGAAAAGGAGGCTAGGTGGTGGCGCCAAAAGGAGTAGGGTGGAGCTAGCTTTGGTGGGCTTAGGTAGGCTTAGTTGGTGGAGATAGTTAGGCAGGTTTTTAGGGTATTGGATTGCCAAGGGAGCTGGAGTTTAGCTAAGCTAGCTTAGCTAGCAATAGAGTAGAGGAGGAGGCAATTGGAGCTAGGGTTTGAGGGGAGGAGCTAGATAGAAGAGGTTTGGAGCTGAACTGGAGTTGGCAGCTGCTGAAGAGGGTGGCATAGAGCTACTTTAGCTAGCTTAGCTTGCTAATTCATTTCCAGTTGCTAAGCCAGGCTAAAGTAAGATGGCTTCTGCTAAAAGGAGCTAAGGTGAGCTGGGTTTGATGCTTCCAGGGAGGACCTAGCTAGTTGAGGTAGCTAAGGTAGCTTAGCTCAACTAAGTTAAGCTACGCTGAGTCTTCGGGAGCTGGACTTGAGGATCCTGAGCTAAGATGAAGTCATCTTCAGTAGGCTGGAGTTGAGTGGAGCTGGGTGTAGCTGGTCCTGAGCTGAGGTGAACTCCAGTCAACTCAGCTGAGCTAGCTAGAGCTCCTAGTGAATTGATGGGAGCTAAGATGAGCTAGACTCAGCTAAGTTGAGCTGGATCTGAGCTGACTTGAGCTAAGGTGAGCTAAGATGAGCTCTCTTGAGTTGTCATTCAACTTAGATATGCCGAATGGAGCTGGGATGAGCTAACCCTGGCTCAAGTGAGCTAGATTCCAAGTGTGATGAGCTGGATCAAGCTGAGTTCCAGCTGGTTTGAGCTTCTCTTTCACTAATTGCTTTCCTGAGTGCTAGGATTCTAGGGATCTGACATTCTGTTTATCCCTAACACTCACAAAAACATATCAAAAAGATAATAAAATGTAAAATGCATGCCTAACCTAATCTATTCCTAAATGCAACCCAAAAAAACCCGTTTGCAGAGTAAAATCCCAAGAGCTAGGTTTGTTTTAATGCATAAGAATGATGACAAACTAGCATTTATCACACTCCCATGCTCTTTTGTTAATCTCTTAGCAAAACATTAATTTTTACAAACAAAATTTTGGGGAAATCTAATTTTTTCGACTTTTGAGGAGAAAGAGATTACGGGACCTTGGTTGGTCTAAACACAGGAGGTATGGGATTTGTTAAAGATAAACATCGAGATTTATTTTCGGATCCAAAAATTAGGAAAAAAAAAGATCAATATATCCTCCAAAAAATTCACAAATAAACCCCTTGTTAATTCAGATGGCTTGAAATTTTTATTTTTAGGATTTTGTCTAGCTCTTGAATCTAATTCGCAACTTGCAATAACCTTTAAAACCTTGTGTCATGCATGTGAGAAGCCAACATTCATAAGGGCGTGCTTTTGATTTAAAACCTTTTTTTTTTCTCTCTCCCCCATGCTTATTTTTAGCTTAGTCTTACAGCAGATGTGTCAGGATCATCTTCCCGTTACCAATCCTCGAGGGGGCTCTGGTGCCAGTACTTCAAGATAGCACTGTCCATGGTATCACCCAGGAGCTCACAACCTTAAAACACAATGTGGTGCAAAGGGGTGCTCTAAGCAAACTCAAGGTTTTGCTCCGACACTATAGGTAGAACACCGTCTAAGACACTTGAGCTGCAAAAATGCGCTTTAATGCTCTATCTACAGATATGAAATATAGATATAGAGCAGTGTTGAGACAGTAACATGTTGACATTGCGTCCTCAGAAGAGGCATTTTCCTCCTTCTCGACGGTGTTAACTCAAACCAATGATCTACTTCAGACTTTTACTAAGGCTAAACAAGGGGGTTTTTCTAATTTTTAGTTGTTCATAGGTGTTGGCTTGTGTATGAAATTTGACACAAGGAGTTTTGCACGAAATGCAGGCTTTTGAATCAGAAACTAAGCCAGATACCTTCCATATTACAAAAGAGGATCAAGTGACCAGAACTATCATGAGTTCAGGTGGAATTTTGGAGAAGGATATCAGATCTAGTGTAAAGATAGACCCTAAAACTCTAATGATCAGATCAGTATCCTCATCCCTAGTTTGTTAAAGATAAAATCCTATTGTAGCAAAAGTGAGTTTTCAACCATAGTACTGATTTCAAAATTTTCCTAAAAAATTTTTCAATATTATTATTTTTTTTGGTATGATAGCTAATGTGCATACATCTAAGTAGCAAAAAATGTCTATTTATGCATGTTCTTAGTATTATAGTTGCATCATACATTATAAATATTGCATAACATGCATCATCTTGCATTTAGGTTAGGTTGGGTAAATTTTAGGTTAATTCCTTTTTATGGTCAAATAACAGGGTGACTTTTAATTAGGGCCTCGGATCAAAAATCCAACCATACGAATCTGATCAGGGCAATGGTTGGAGTTCAAGGACTCCAAGATCACCCCGATCGGACTTCCGTAGCATAAGATATAATCTGAGGAATGTTAGAGAGCAAGGGTCAAGATGGTGTCAAGCCACACTTCCGATGACAAATCCAACCGCACGGATGGGTTCGAATTGATGATCGCAACCTAACAACGTGAAAATCGATCCAATCTAACATCCGTGGCACCATCTACAAGACAAAGAACATGGACGGCCAAGATGGCACCACATGGTGCCATCTCAGTAGCCCAATCGGCCCAAGGACCTGCTGCTGCACTTCATCTCCTCAACTGCGCAGATGATCTCTGCCATTGGATCAAGATCCAACAGCTGAGAGCTCACACAAAATCGAAGCATGCCCTCTCCACATCTGAAGGCATAGGACCAGACGATCTTAACCGTTGGATTAGGATCCAACAGTTGTGAGCACCTAGCTTTAAAACATCCATACGACCAAAAGCGCATCACAGCACAGCGGTCGAGCGCTTCTTCATGAGCTAGAGGCACAGGTTCAATCCCCGCTGTGCCTCAAATCAAGGAGCAGGCTTAGAGCGGCTGATTTCAGCTGTTGGATATGGTGCGAGCGGTCAGATGGCATGCAACGTGGCTACATGGATGAGCGAGGATCGTGTGCAGGTGGGCACTTGCGTTGAAGAGGCACGGGTGTGTTGCGATCTGAGCCATCGGATGCAAGATGGATGGTTGAGAGTTGGCGTGCACATGCGTTAAGGCGTTGAAGCAACGAACGGGTACGTGCATCTTAAGCCGTCCGATCATACGTGCTCATGCGTTCAGGTGAGGGGAGAGGAGGAGGAATGACATGCATGACAGCTATGCCATGAGCTGGGCTTTAGTGACGGTTTTATCCATCACTAAAGACCCTGATTTAATGTTTTAAAGTGTAAAGACCAATTTACCCCCTTTAATCTTCACCTATAAATGGCCTTACGACCCCTACACTTTCTTCATCCCTTCCTCTCTTCTCTCACCCCCTCCAAGGCTCTAGGAGCTTGTCCCAAACCCGGGATGCTCCTCTAGAGTAAAAATTAGAATTTTTCCACCTTCTCTTCCCTTCGTGGAGCATCCCGCAGTTGTCATCTCACTCCATTCGAGAAGCAGATCCTGCGACGACGACGATTTCCCGCCTCGCCCCCAGTTCCTCCTGCTTCGTCTTGCTTCTTCCCACTTCGTCCTTCGCCTTCCAGGCATCGCCCCATCCAACTCATTCTCCAAGCAATCGTCGAGGAGGATACTTCTCTCTCCATTCTCTTTACCGCTTTCTAGAGTAGATTTACTGCTTTCTAGTGTAGATTTACTGCTTTCTAGTTGTAATGATTAGTGTAACGAATAGCATTTCATAATGAAATCCATGTTTACTCTACCTTTGTTTTCTCTTGATTTGTAATATTCTCTCTGTCTTCTATTCTTTATTCTTTAAGTAGATATCTAATTTAGATTCAATTTGATTAGCTAATTTGCTTCGTGACAATTAAACAAACGCGATTTTGAATCAAATGTCCACCTCCCTGTGTTCGACCCAGAATTTCTTTACAAATTTCAGTAAAATTTCATCTGTTGACGGATTGCTTCGCAAATTGAACTACAACGATGGGTTTTCAAAATCCAATTTCGATTGCGTAGCTTTCTACACTCAACATTTTGGCGCCATCACCAGGGAGGCGATGCTATTTGATTTTTCATGTTTTCCCACCTTACTTATCTTTTACCTCACTTCTCTCCTTTCTTATAGTGATTGCAGGTACTCTCTCGAGGCGAGCAAAAGAGGTAGATTGGAGTAAAGTGAAGTTGAAAGGTCTGTAAGTTTACCACCACCTCTTACCCACTAGTTTTCATTCCACCATGTAATAACACAAACAAAAATCAACCTAGGTGTTCATATAAACTCTAAGGTTAGTTTTGATTGTTTGTTTGACACCTACACCCACCTCACCCTCCCCATATAAAAGAAATTTTTTTTAAAAAAAAATCTCTCATAGAGGTACACAACCTCTTCTGATTTTCAATCTCAAGAGGTAAGCCAATCTTTGGAACCAGTACATACACCCAAACACATAATGGAGTAGAAATCAGATTTAGTAATCACTTGTGTGCCTAATTAAGTGGCGCATCAGGTCAATTATTTGAGTTGTTTGGGCTGTACCACTTCAACTAAAATTAACTCATCAAGTAGTTGCCACATAGGTTCAACTTTTAGGGATTTACTAGGCACTCCACATTCTTTTAAGTTTCAAAGGAAAACATCTTCATCTATGCTTTCAAAACCTAGTGTGCCCACTGAACTTGACTGAATATACCTAAATTTGAATCCTAAAAGCTACTAATCAAGATTTGAACCCTAAAATTCATCGCATCCAAAAATAATCTTACTTGAAAACCACTTGTTGTACACGCACAAGCATATCAATCAATCATTAAGGGCACAACCCAGATAAAGGGCCCAACACATTCCAAAGCACATTCAAACCTAACCCTGATTAAAATAGAGTGGACGTTGGCCTTAAGGATTGGACTCACTCTTCTGAGCCTAGACAAAGATTATTTTCGATTAGTCTGTTTCTACCATTCAATCTGATGTCTAGCTAGGGGAGCAAAATCAAACGATTGTGGCTGGGGGGTACACTAGGAACCTGAGGCACAAGCCAAAGGAAGAGCCTTCTCCCCAGTCCCTCCCTCTAACTGGTTGGATTGACCGGAAAGAAGTAGATCAAATCTATTCTTTATCTCAAGACAAGTTTTGGGAGTTTGTATGTCTTTAGGCTAGCCCACTTAAGGACAGGTTTGTTTATTTGTATTGCAGGACACTTTTCTTCCCCCCGTTCTGTCATGGATCCTTCTACATCCTATTCAAACTTCTACTCCTACCCTCCTACAACTACTTATTCCCAAAATGATTATTATTCCAACTAGACTTATTCTCATCCATCTTCTAGTTGGGGTAATTTTGATTGGGGATACAGTTCTGGACCTCCGTGTCTAGGGTTTAACCCTAGACACCATGATCTTGATTCTTATCCTTCTCTGAGCTACACCGATTATAGATCACTGCCCTCATTTGGACAACCTAATATGATCTACAATCAAGAAGGATACATTGATCCTTACCCCTCCCTAGAATACATCGCCTTTAGGTCATCACCACTGTTGAACGATTTGCGAATCGCTACGCTTACGTGTTTGGTTTTGGAAAATCTATCGTTGTAGTTCGAAAGCGAAGAATTCATGTTCAACAAATAAAATTTATACCGAAAAGAATTCCGGGTCAAACACAGGGAGGCTACGTTGATCTATATTCGCAATTATATTTTTTTTAGGATTTTTTGATAAGCAAGGAGATATAATAATAATGGAGCTATCAGACTAAAAGAAAGAGAGAGAGAGAGAGAAAGAGAACATGCATTCAATATTTTAATTGTTTATATAATCAAACTAAATTAAAGTAACACTAGAAAGCGGAAAATCAATTACACTATAAAGCAGGAAAATTCTACACTAGAAAAGCTGTAAATAAGAATGGGAGAGAGAAGTTATCCTCCTCGACGATTGCTTGGAGGACGAGCCGGACGGGACGACGCCTGGACGAAGGAGAACGAAGAAGGACGAAGGAGGACGAAGCAGAAGAACAGGAACGGAGCAGCACGCTGTCGTCATCGCGGGATCCACTTCCGAAGGGGAACGAAAATTGGACTTTATCTCGTAAGAAGCATCCCGGGTGTGGGACAAGCATCTTTTGAGCTTTGGAAGGGTAGAGAGGAGAAAGAAGGGATGAGAATTTCGTATGGAGGGGGTCTCCTTTTATAGTCGCAAGGAGTGGGGGCAAAATGGACATTACAACTTCAAAACAATAAATAAGGGGTCTTTAGTGACAGATAAATCCGTCACTAAAGCCCCAACGTGGGCGTAGCTTCCGCGCCTACGCGTGCCTCCTCGGCTACCCGCTCATCAACGTCCACGCACGTCCAGCGCTTTTCAGCCGTCCGATCGCGAGATCGGACGGCTTAAAATGCGTCTGTGCCCGCTGTGTTGCGCGCCCCCCGCGCGTCTGATTGCGCGTCCGATTATGCGTCCAATCGCGCGTCGACGCTATTGGGTGCGCACGGCCGTCCGATCTCCATCTGACGCTCCACCCGCGCCCAATTGCCGTGCCTTCCAGCCCCCTCTCCACGGCTCGAACTCGCGCCCGGCGCTCGCGATAGCACGCTCGACCACTGCACTATGGGGCGCGGATGGTCGAGCAGACGCTTTTAAAATCGAGTGCCCACAGCCGTTGGATTAATATCCAACGGCGGAGAGCGATCGAGTGCGGGGCCTTCACAAGATGAAGCGGCCGCTTGGGCGACTGAGATGGCGCCACGTGGCGCTATCTTGGCTGTCCATCTTCTGGAAGTTGTAGATGGTGCCACGAATGTCGGATTGACTCGATTTTTGTGTCGTTGGGCTGCGATCGTTGATCCAAATTCATCCGTGCGGTCGGATTTATCATCTGAAGTGTGGATTTACACCATCCTGGCCCTTGATCTTCTAGGGTTCCCGGGTCACTATCTGATGCTACTGATGCCTGATTAGGGCGATCTTGGAGTCGTTGAACTCCAATCGTTGCCCTGATCACATCCATACGGTTGGATCTTTGATCCGAGGCCCCGATAAAATGTTTACCCTGTCCAAGCACATAAAAGGAGACAATTAACCTCCATTTTATTCAAACTACTCTAAATGCAAGATGATGCATGTTATGCAATATTTATATCATGAAATGCAATCCTATGCTTAAGAACATGCATAAATAGACATTTTAAGTAGTGTAAATGTGTTTACATCAACCACCTTATGAACAACTTGAAATGAGCTATTATCTAGGAGGGTATCAAGAACCTCAATTCGTTGACTACCCTGTAATGAACCCAAACCCGCCCAACCCTGAACCAAACCATTTGGTTCAGGTTAACCAGGTCCAAGAGAAGCTGCTGGCTAACTTGAGGAATTCTATACAATCCTTAGAAGCTCAGCCAACACCTTACACTGAAGAATTGAAACCCCTGATTGAAATGATGGATGATCTTAACAAGTATCAGTTGGATTGGCTCCAGGATGTTAAGGATAAGGGCCTGAGTGAGTTTTTACTTGGGAAATTTGAAATTGAGGATGAGATTTTTGGTTGCTTTAGTTCAATCTTGGGATGATTCCCAGGATGAACCCCCTTTAGGAGAGCCAATGTCAGAACTCGCTCAGGCACCTATTGGGGGGGACATGTGTTACGAGACTGGGATTGACTAGGTTGTTCTAGAGCAATCAAATAAGGATGATTTGATTTCTTCACCGGAGATCCTTGAGCCAGGGTACGAGGAAACGTATGTCTCCATGGATCAGAAAGTGATTGATGATTTTGAGACACATATTAATGAGGATTTAGATTTCTTTGATTTTGAAGGTGAAGAATCATTATGCGAAGTCTCACATGAGTTTACAGAACATGATTTTAGTGAGACAATTGGACCTGAGGAATTTGATAAATTATTTGATGGCCCTAAAATTGAGAAATTTGATTCAATTCATAGCCCTGATCCTCAATCACACCCCATAGAGTTTACTGACGATTTTGATTTTTAAATCACTAAACCCAAGTCCATTTTGATTCAGTCACATCTTTTAAACTTGGAAAATTCAGATGGGGTGATTAATATGTAGGAGGTCCTGGAATTTGAAATCCTGATTGCGAAGGATAGAAAGTGGGAAATGATGATATGGGAAATCAATTCTGGAGGAAGCGAAAGACCGAGTCTAAGGGTTCCAATTTGTCTAAAAACACCAACTTTCTACCAGGACCCTTATGACATCTTCTCAGAGGATGTCCAACCCAAGCAAACATTCATTGATTATCCTTTTGAACTTGATCTCTCTATTTCCAACTTTTTGGTCTTGGGTTACATCCTCACAAATCGTAGGCTCGACCCTGCTTACATACTGATCTCAGGTTCTAGGTAATTTTTATCTAGAACCATAGATATACTCGACCATGGGGTATGGGTTTGCACCATAATCTAGACCACATCTGTGGACATCTGCTGTCAGGTCTTGAGGTGAATCTTTTTATTCTGATTCTGACCTACACCTGTGAATACTTTGTTTCTTCTTTATTTGTATAGTGTGCCTAGCTAAAGGCATTAACTTCAACACATATATAAGTTCTCATCTCGGAGCCGACCTTTTATTCATGCAATTCAAGTGCTTTCTACTCTATTCCACTCTGTTTCATGTCTTTTAATACAATGAGGGCATTGCATTAGATAGGCATGGGAGGGTGGATATTGATTTTTGAATTATCTTGTTAGCTCCATTGATTCTTTTTATTTTCTCTTTATTTTTGAAAAAAAAATTGAATTAGGAAAGAATACTTGGGCACTAGGACTTTTCAATCTTAGGAAATAATGCTGTAGGATCTGAATACTAAGATCCTTCAGGTCTTTGGGCTTAATCAGCCCGGCTAACCACTAAAATGTGGATTTGTTTATCGATTCATCACCATCTTGAATTCTATTTCAATTTTATTAAATAAGTTTGGGTGATGTACATGACTTATCAACCCACCCTCTAATTTGAGGGAACTTTAAGTCTAAGCATCTACACACTATTCGCATTGACTCATTGTTCGACGATTTTAATGAAAATTGGATAGCTAATGAACCTTCTAGGGTGGTATGGCTGGCAAGTTATCGTGGGTAACAGCCCAAAGGTTGGTTGTCCAGAGCCCAGCCACTGGACCATTCTTTACCTATTGCCTTTAGGTAAATCATAGACCAGGGAAGCCACCTACTTAAAGAAAAAAAAAGTACAAAAAGAAAAGAAAAAGAAAAAGAAAAGGTGAAAAAGAAAAAAGAAAATAAAAGAAATAAGCCACACTTCACCGCACAAGTATAGCTGGCAAGTTATCGTGGGTAACAGCTCATTGGTAGGTTGTCCAGAACCCAGCTCAAGAAATGCACGTAAAAATTCCTAAAACACTTAGGAAGAAGCGGAGAAGTAGAATAAGCTGAGGAGATATACACTGGATTCACCCTTGTATTGACCCCATAAAAAATAAAAATAGGGAGAAAGCTACCGGTTGTATAGATACACCTTTATGCAAAATTCTTTTTAAGGTCACCTAGGGGCGTAGAAACCCGAAGTCCATTCTGATTAACGATCAACAAGTCTATTACATTCACGAAAAGATGCTTAGAACTTAGGGTTCTCATCGAGTCTTGGGTGGGTTGAGTGGCCGTGGAAAGCCGCTCTGAAACCCTAAACTCAAAAAAATCCAAAAAAATTAGAAAAGAAGAAAAAGAGAAAAAGTGGTCCTTCTTTGAATAAGGTGAGGGCTTGAGGCGGTTTGCATTTTGGCAGATACCCAGGTGTTGTTGTGTCTTTGAAGTTCAGGTCCTAAGTAAAAATTTCTTAATGTTGAAAATGACTTTTACTCAAGTAATCCACTCCTAATCTTTTTATAAATAGCATGTAGTTTTTGCTAGGGACTAACAAAAGATAGGCATGGGGGTGTGATGTGCAAACATCCAAATAGCCAAAAATATCTATTTATGCATGTTCTTAGTATTATAGTTGCATCATATATTATAAATATTGCATAACATGCATCATCTTGCATTTAGGTTAGGTTGTGTAAATTTTAGGTTAATTTTCCATTTTTGTGGTCAGGTAACAGGGTGACTTTTAATCGGGGCCTCATATCAAAGATCCAACCGTACGGATCTGATTAGGGCAACAATTGGAGTTCAACGACTCCAAGATCGCCTCGATCGGACTTCCGTAGCATCAGATATAATCCAAATAAGGTTAGGAGCAAGGGCCAAGATGGTGTCAATCTACACTTCAGATGACAAATCCAACATCACGGATGGGTTCAGATTGACGATCGCAGCCTAACAGCATAAAAATCAATCCAATCTGACATCTGTGGCACCATCTACATGACATAGATTATGGACGGCTAAGATGGCGCCACGTGGTGCCATTTCAATTTCCCAATCGGCCCAAGGACCCTCCACTACACTTCATCTCCTCAACTACACAGACGATCTCAGCCATTGGATCAAGATCCAATGGTTGAGAGAGCTCACACCCAAATCCAAGCGCGCCCTCTCCACATCTAAAGGCATAGAACCTGACGATCTTAACCATTGGATCACCATCCAGCAGTTGCAAGCACCTGGTATTAAAACATCAGCGCGACCAAAAGCACCCTGCAGCGCAGCAGTCGAGCGCTTCTTTGCGAGCGAGAGGCGCGAGTTTGATCCTCGCTGCACCTCTAATCAAGGCACGGGCTCGGAGCGGCTGATTTCAGTTGTTAGATGCGGCCCGAGAGGTCAAATGGCATGCAACATGGCTACATGAATTAGCGAGGATCGCGTGCGAGCAAGAACTTGCGTTGAAGAGGTGCGGGCGCGATGAGATTTGAGCCATCAGATGAAAGATGGCCGACTAGGAGTTGGCATGCACATGTGTTAAAGCATTGAAGCAACGAGCGGGTGTGCGCATCTTAAGCTGTCAAATCTTGCGATCGGACAGCTAAGAAGGCACACACATGCACGTGCGCTGAGGTGCACGGAGAGGAGGAGGCACAGCGTGGGTGGCAACTACGCCCACGAGCTGGGCTTTAGTGAAGATTTTATCCGTCACTAAAGACCCTGATTGAATGTTTTAATGTGTTAATACCTATTTGCTTCCTCCAATCTTCACCTATAAAAGGCCCTACGAACCCCACACTTTCTTCATCCCTTCCTCTCTTCTCTCACTCCCTCCAAAGCTCCATGAGCTTGTCCCAAACCCGGGATGCTCCTCTAGAGTAAAAATTAGAATTTTTTTGCCTTCTCTCCCCTTTGTAGAGCATCCTGCGGTTGTCATCTCACTCCATTCGGGAAGTAGATCCCACGATGACGATGACGTCTTGCCTCACCCTCGATTCCTCTTGCTTTGTCCTCCTTCTTCCTGCTTCATCGTCCGTCTTCCAGGCATCGCCCCGTTTGGCTCATCCTCCAAGCAATCGTCGAGGATACTTCTCTCTCCATTCTCTTTACTGCTTTATAGAGTAGATTTACTACCTTCTAGCGTAGATTTCCTGCTTTCTAGTTGTAATGATTAGTGTAATGGATAACATTTGATAATGAAATACATGTTTATTCTACTTCTTTTTTCTCTTTATTTGTAATATTCTCTCTCTAACTTCTATCTTTATTCTTTAAGTAGATAGTTAATTTGGATTCAATTCGATTAGCTAATTTGCTTCGTGTCAATTAAACAAATGTGGTTTTGAATCAAATGCTCACCTCCCTATGTTTGACCCAGAATTTCTTTACGAATTTCGGTAAAATTTTATATGTTGATGGATTACTTCGCAAATCGAACTACAATAACAGGTTTTCAAAATCTAATTCTGATCACGTAGTTTTCCGCACTCAACAATAGCAAAAAAATAAAACAAAAATGACTAAAGAAAAATGCATGTTTTTAAGTTTTGAAAATCCTAAATTGATCATCAAAATTTTATAAACACCCCCCCATGCTTAAGATATGTAATGTCCTCATGCATTAGGGGGGAGAAGGGATCACCTTAGTGAAAGGCGATCGGGTTTAGGATGGTCAAAACCTGGAAAAAGAGAGCGAAAAAGAAAGCAGGAAAAATGATGGGTTACCTCCCATCCAATGTTATCTTTAGCGCCATTCAGCCGGGCATGAAGGTATGCATGGAAAATGGACAATCATGTAAATAATTGGACACTTGAATGTCCTCAAGAATCATGTCTTCCTTAAGACCCCTAAAAAGATTATTGATAAATAAATAGGGATCAAAATAAAATGGAAAAATGGAAGAATGACCCAGCTCTGGCCATGGTTTAAGTTCATGTAAAATGCCAAAGTCGGGTGGGTTGGGTGGTAGGTCCGATGGAAAGTGAGGGAGAAACTAGTCAGTGAGATGTAGGGTGGGTGAAGTTAGTGTGGATGTTTTTGGTGAAAAATCGGGAAGATTAAAAGTTAAACCCTAGTTGATCTAAAAAGTTTTGGATCACATAATCATTAATAAAATCTAGATCCATGGTGGTCAGAGATGAGTAGGATTTGATCAACATCGACTTCTCAAATATTGCTTCCATTGTATTATTAGTGTCCTCAAAAATGTCATGATCAATTGACCTCTTGGAAGCTTGAAATAAATCTATTGAGACAATCTGGTTACTGCAACTTATATTGATTTTCCCAGAATGAGAGTTGATATTAGCTGTTGCGATAATCAAAAAGGGTCTTCCAAGGATGGCATTAATGAGAGCCTCAGGTACCTTTATGTCAAGGACTATAAAAATCACCGGAAATAGATAATTCTGGACCTTAACCATACTATCCTAAAAAATTCCCCGCAGTTGAATGATAGATCTGTCTTCCAATTGAAATTTAACCTTAATAGGTCTAAAATCACCAAATTGAGATTCCTTGAATAAGATCAAGGGAATGATATTAATGGAGGTACCTAATTTGAGAGGGGCACGAAAAAAAATGGTGTCATTTTTGACAACCGAGATGGGTGATGCGCCTGGCTCCTTTTCTATGAAAGGCAGCTTGCTCTGAAAAACTGAGCTGGCTGTCATTGAAAGGACCATCTATCCTTGATTCCAAGCCTGCCATTTTGAAGTAAACCTTTCTTTCAAACATTTAGCAAAGGTAGGGTGGCATCTAGGAGGGGAATATTCTTCTCGACTTGCCCAAATAAGTCTGAAAGATCTTAGTAAGAGGGCTCTAATTTTTTATTAGAAAGATTGGATTGCAGTGTTTGAGAGTGAGAAGTAGGATTTGAATCAAGTGGTTTTGGGATTTCTTTTTCTTCTTCCTAGGTGGAGTTAGGAGAGTTGATTTGCATAGGTTGAGAGTGGGTTTCATGAATTTGATTTGAAGGCCCTAAATTAGTGGTGGTGATCCCACTTCTCAACATATCTGCATATGCAGCTTGGTTATCACTGGGAGGAGGTGGGGGGCCCTGCTTTTGGTAGAAACCAGGTTGGTGCTAAGATATCGGGTTAATAAGAGGCTGAACAATGTGGTTCTGATGTTGGTGTCCACCGGGATGTTGGTTCTGTGATTGATAAAGTTTGGTTTGGGCTAGGATGATGAGTGTCCTATAGTTCTTTGGTTTGAAATGATCGTAAATTGAGCATTGAGATTATTAATAGCACAAGTTATTTCTGTTGTTTTTCTTTGCATCTCCTATAGGATTTTCAATATTTGGGCATTGATGTCTTCTTGAGGTGACCCAGATTGATAAGTTGATTTTGAACCATACCCTCCAAACAGGTTTTGTTGTTGGTGAGGAATCGGATTCGTCCAGGATTGTGCTGGATAATTCCTCCTATTAGAGGAAGTTTTCAATTACTTCTGGAAGGTGGGGACATTTTGGGTGGGGTGATGATTGGGATAAATATAATTCCCCGTTGAACCATAGAAAGCCTCAGAATAGTAATTACACTTAGAATGGGAATTATGCAGATCTTCTCTCTTTGGGGTGTTAGAAGGGATGAAATGTGGAATGTGTGGAGCTTGGGCAAGTGTGGCAGGACTCCCTTGGTTGGCTAGGTATGTTAAATCCTTATGCAACTGTTGTTGCTTAACTTGTAGCTGAGCTATTATGGGGTAGAAATTTGGTGGGGAGGCCTGATTAAGAAGCTCCTGGGTGGAAAGATTGGGGAAAGAATAATTAGCATGTAGGTTAGAGGACCAATTTTGATTTTCCAATTTTAAAGAAGAGGAAAGCTGCAGGAAAAGTCTTTTCGGGGAAGCAAAATCAAGTGGTCCCTCCAAGTGTGGAGTTTTGGATCGCCGCCTGTGCAAAATGGAAGAAACGGTAGGGGAGAAGAGATGGAGATGAGAGAAAGTGTGCAATCAATTAATCAAAATTCTAAACCTAACTTAAATGTGACCCCCTAGAAATTAACCTAAGACTTGATCTACCTAGGAAATAAGAAATCAATAGTGAATACCCGTTCTATTAACAAATCTAGCCAAGTTGCATAAGGGGAGGTTTGGGCCCAAGTGTTTCCCAGGAAAATCTCCAGGGGCTTGTACAAACCCATGCCTGGTCGTTTGACATGGCCCCTTAGCTTGACACCATATATAGATGATAGAATTGGTATTAACTAGAGAAAACTTAAGACTTATTTTTTTGAATTGAAAAGGAATGCTATTAAATTGTCGATAGCAATCTGGGTGAGCTTTTATTGATTAAAAGATAGCAAAAAAGTTGCATGAGTGAACCCCATTGGTGTATGAGATTCCAGCAATTGTTTACAATATTATCCACATTCACTAGACTCTCCTGAAACAAACTCTCACTTCTAGCTCTCCATACCGACCATAATACTGCCACCATGGACAAATATGGCTTATTCACCCTCAAGAAGGAACTCCAAAGACTCTCCCATGTGGGAATAATTTCCCTACACACCTTCCTCCAAACAAAATCTGTAATCATGCAAGTGAGAAAAATATGAAGATTGGAGTCATTATGCATCCCACACAAATGGCAGAAGTGAGTGGGGGTGCCCATTCTC
Organism: Thalassia testudinum; assembly: GCA_037157565.1. Lineage (NCBI taxonomy): Eukaryota > Viridiplantae > Streptophyta > Magnoliopsida > Alismatales > Hydrocharitaceae > Thalassia > Thalassia testudinum. Next base: position 146,353,175 of record JAZHRO010000036.1, read on the forward strand.
CTATGCCTCAAATCTCCCATTATCAAGCCATCTCTTCTGCATAACCACAAAAAATTTGTACCTTCAATGGTACCTTCAATTTCCATAGCTTCTTCCCAATCTCATCAACCTCAGCCATTCTAGAAGAAGTGATAAGCTTATCATAGGCAGCTACTAAGGAGAAAGCTCCCTCCCATCTGTATGTGTGGCACTCCTGAGGAGTGGGTTTGAAAGTAGCAAGTTCCTGCATAAGACATTCATTTTCTGCTCGTGTTCTTGTTTCATGACCATTCCCCACCTCATTGTTCAAAGACCAATTCTCAGAGGCCGTGTCCTAGTAGTCATATACCAAAGCATTTTTATCAGTAGCAGTGGAGAATGCAAGAGGGTACCTGTCTTTTATCACCCCACTAGGTAGCCATTTTTCCAACCAAAATTTGAAGCTTTTCCTAACTCCTAAGACAAGCTTCAATAGACTCCAATTTTATGCCAAGTCACGCACCACAGATGACCAGAAAGGAGATGGCTTATGAGGATTTAAGCGGTTCTTCTCATCATTGGCCACCCCATAGCTATCCTAGATGATCTCTGTCCACATTTTTTTCTCCTTGGAGCAGCCGAACAAACCATTTTAGTAATAGGGCGTCATTAAATTCTTTGAGTGACCTGATTCTCATGCCACCATATTTCTTTGGCGAACAAATTAATTCCCACTTTACAAGTTGGAAGAAAACTTAAGACTTATATAGTAAGCCTAAGTTGATGAATCTTTAGGGGTCAAATTGCTACAATTTTTAATTAGGTCTAGGCAACTATAGTGCACACGGAATGTGGAGGGCATTGATTGGGGTATTGCCTTGTTATTTCAATTGTTATGGTGTGTGCAAGAATTGGAAGGTAATTCCAATTAACAATCAAGTTGTCACATAATTTTTGTTTCTTTTTTGTACTTTTAGAATTTGATTTAGCTTAGTGTAATTTAGGGTTTTTCTCTTTAAATATTCAAACAAGTTTGATATTCCACAAACAAAGGAAAAACAAGTTGTGTTGGTGATGATATATTTCCTTTATATTGTGGGACTAAGAAAGAAAGAAACCCTAATTGAATTTGGCCCTAAAATAGAAAATTTAACTACTAATGAATTACTTCAGGATTTTTCTTTTAAAGTAGCTGTCCAAACAAGGCAAACAACACCACTACTATATAGAAAATAAAATAAGGATTTCAAAAAATATTTGTTTAGGATTTTAGGAATTTTTTTGATATTTTTAGAAGATTTTTTTATGCTGGTGTCAAAGTCCAAAAATGATACCCAAGGGTATTTTGGACTTTTCAGTACCACCACTGGCCTTAGAAAATTTTTGTAAATTTATATGATGTGTAGAATTTTACATGGATTCTAGAAAGGTAAATATCATAAAAATTGGATGAGTATAAAAATTTCTAAAATTCACGGATAGTAGTAAAACAGGAAGATGAGAGGGTGTGACCCCTAAGCAGTCCACAAATTTTTAGAAATTAATTACAAATCTAATTGTTCTGAAGTTTGGAACAAATGTTCCTTACTTGAATTGGAATCTCTAGGTGAAATTTCAAGATTTTAGAGGGCTTGTAGTGTTGGAAATTGATTTTAGAAATCCAGACAAAAGTTTGGACCCGAAAATTAGAGCACCCACACTTAAGGTAAAGTGGTGTTTAATGGAGCAATCAAGCAAACAATGAATTTTAAATGGCACCACTCTACCTAATTTTAATGTTTAAGATCCTGAAAGCCAAGTTTAATGTATTTTTGGTAGTTTTTTAAAGGTTTATGTGACAAGGAAAGAGAAACCAACCTGAAATCATTGGAAGAAAAGGAACTTTGAGCTCTTGCTTCCAAATTCCTGCTTTCTTCCTGTAGTTTCTGCACACACAAGAGAGAAGAGAGACAAGGGGATGAGATCCACTACAAGCAAGAGAAAGGTGATAAAGCAAAGCCATGCCTCCCTGCAACGGTGCCAAAAAGTGTTGTGAAAATACATGTGATTTGTAGTTAGGGTTTTCAAATCGTTGTAACACGAGAATTTGCAAACGCTTTTAAATTTTATAAAACATAGATAGGGAAGAATCTAAGGTTGTCCAAGGAGGCAATTGTTGCAATTATAAATCTCTTACTTGAAAATGAAATCAAGTTTCATTTTGGTGTTTTTAAATTTATATTATTTTATGTTTTGAAATAACGGCGAATACAGGAGTTGTTGGCGAGAAAGCAACTAACACCTACAATCACTAAGCTAAAACCTAACTGACAATTAATTCCTCCCCCTAAGCTCACCCTAGGCACGTCGAGGCCTAGAGTAATTAGGGAGAGGGAGTGAAGAGTGCTAGAGAGAGAAAACAAATGTGACAAAAGTATTGTAAAGAAAGCAACTTGATTTAATAAAGAAGATTGCTTACATGAGAAACCTAATAGAGGAATGCTTTCTACTAATAGAAAAACTACAAAAAATGAAAAAAAACACCAATCCTCCTGTAATGATGGTGAAGATGAGAGGCTCTTTGCTCTGGGCTCAGTGGCTCTTGGGCTTGAAAAGGGGCATTCCAACTCCTTCCTTGCAAAGCTCCACCAAGATGATGTCCTCTGATGGGCGCGAGATGTGGTTGTTTAATTATGCCATTGTAGCATGCATTCGTGACGTTGGTTTTAATTAAAGATTGGATTTGGTGAGTCCAAGTGTCGAACATGAGGAGGCGTGAAATCAGATTACTTTGTTGCTTTTAGTTGTCACAAGAAGTTTGATTTGCTTGCGAGAAAACAAGAAAGAGAGGGAGAGAGAGTAGGGTTACATTCATTCGAACAAGATGGGAGCTATATAAGAAACAACATCAACATTAACATTTAGCATGCAACTTGAGTTTGTTTGCAAATACAACAATAGCTAAAAGCTTAAACAAAAGCAATATAAAACTAGGGTAAAGAGAGAGAGAGGAGGAGGCAAGGAGGCCACGACGGTGGAGGAGGGCTCCGTCGGCGACTTGACAACTCCAAGGTTTATGTGGAATGCTTGGTGGAGCTAGGAGAAGGCTACTGTTGTATGGAGAGAGTGTGTGAATTCAATGCCTCTCAATGGGGTAGTTGAAGGGGTTTATATAAGGAAAAGGGGTTTCCAAATTAAGGGTTTTAGCAACATCTGGGACATCGCTAAACCCATGCCAGAAATGTTGATCCGATATGACCGATGCATGCGTGCTTCTTCTTCTCCAGCTACGCCCATGATTCGTGTGCCATCGCTGTGAACCGTCCGATCGAAGATCGGATGGTTGAGATTTTGCCTGCGGCGTTGGTTTAGATCGCGCTTGTGGAGCGTATGCCTCACTTGTTATCGCACGAATGCCCCCTCGGGTGTTTGAGGGCGCGCTGCGTTGCATCCATCCACACTGCTTGACGTTGATCGAACGGCTCGAATTATTCGCGATGTGCTCTGGGCCACGATTTGAGGCGTGGGGAGATTCGAATGCTCGCCTCTCATCGCGAGGGCGAGGTGCTACCACTGCGCTGCTTTCTCGATTGATCATGGAGATGAGATCTGGCGTGGGTACTTAGCGACCGTTGGATGGAGATCCAATGGTCAGATCTTCGTGCTAAAGGAGCTCAGGCGCGGTGGATGCGGTAAGAGCGAGCGTGAGCTCTCAACTGTCCGATCAAAGGATCGAACGGCTTAAAGCGCTGCTTCATGAGGCTGCACGGGTGAAGGGCATGGTGGATGTGGTGACGTGGCCACTTGTGGGCCGCTGATCTAATGATCAACGACAAGAACTTCTTGGGCTGATCGAGGGAGCTCCGGATGTCAGATTTGAGTGATTTCAAGTCCTTTGGACTCGATTCGTCGGTCTGAGTCCATCCATGCGGTCCGATTGCTCATTTGAGGCCTGTTTCAATATGCACTTGTACATATGGCCTTTAAACATTGATTCATAAGCAATCTTAACTTGGAATGCATGTAGTGCTCCTATGCCTATCATCACATGTTATTAGTGCGCATATATCCTCAAAACTCACCCTATGCCAAAGGGAGTAGGGTGGAGCTAACTAAGGTGAGCTTATGTAGGGCTTAGTTGGTGGAGCTAGTTAGTTAGGGTTTTAAGGTGGTGAATGTCCAAGGGAGCTGGAGTCTAGCTAAGCTAAGCTAGCTTAGCTAGTAATGGAGTAGAGGAGTAGGCAATGGGAGCTAGGGTTTGAGGAGAGGAGCTAGACAGAAAAAGTCTGGAGCTAAACTGGAGCTAGTAGTTGCTGAAGAGGTTGGCATGGAGCTACTCTAGCTGGCTTAGCTTGCTAGTTCTTTGCTAGCTGCTAAGCCAAGCTAAAGTAAGCTGCCTTCTGCTAAAAGGAGCTAAGGTGAGCTGGGTCTGGTTCTCCCAGGGAGGATCTAGTTGGTTGAGGTAGCTAAGGTAGCTTAGCTCAACTGAGTTGAGCTAAGCTGAGTCCCCCGGAGCTGGACTTGAGATTCCTGAGCTAAAATGAAGTCATCTTCAGCTGACTGGAGTTGAGTGGAGCTGGATGTAGCTGGTCCTGAGCTAAGGTGAATTCCAGTCAACTCAGCTGAACTAGCTAGAGCTCCCTGTAAACTAATGGGAGCTAAGATGAGCTAGATTCAGCAAAGTTGAGCTGGATCTGAGCTGACCTAAGCTAGGGTGAGCTAAGATGAGCTCTCTTGAGCTGCCATTCAACTGAGATGAGATGAATGGAGCTAGGATGAGCTAACCCTAGTCCAAGTGAGTTGAAATCCAGCTATGGTGAGCTGGATCTGGTTGTGTTCCAGCTGGTTTGGGCTTCTCCTTCACCAGTTTCCTTCCTGAGTGCTAGGGTTTTAGGGATTTGGCAATCTGCTTATCCCTAACACTCACAAAAACATATCAAAAAGACAATAAAAAGTAAAATGCATGCCTATCCTAATTTATGCCTAAATGCAGCCCAAAAACCCATTTGCGGAACAAAATCCTATGAGGTAGGTTTCTTTTAATGCATAAGAATGATGATAAACTAGCATTTATCACCAGCCATACTACCCTTGAAAGTTCATTAGCTACCTAATTTCTATAAAAATCGTCGAAAAATGAGTCAGTGCAAATAGTGTGTAGATGCTTAGACTTGAAGTCCCCTCAAATCAGAGGGCGGCTTGATAAGTCGTATACTTATCACCTTAATTTATTTACCAAATCAAAATAAAATTAACTTGGTAAAGACTTGAGACCAAGTCCACATTTTAGTGGACACCTGGGGTGATTAAGCCCGAAGGCTTGAAGAGTCTAAGTGTTTTCTTCTCCTAATTGTAATTTTTCTTTTTGTCTTTTTGAATTTGATTTTTTTTAAAGAAAATAAAAGAAATTCCATGGAGCTAACGAAATAATTTCATAATTAAGTATCCACCCCTGCCTAAATGATGCAATGTCCTCATTGTAAAAATAAAGATATGAAAAGGGTAGAGTAAATAGAATCACTTGAATTTCATGAAAATCCTGTTAGCTCTAGAGAGAGAAGGAACTATACACACATGCTAACTTTATTGCCTTTAGCTAGTTATAATATACAAACAAAGAAGAAATTAGGAATTCACAAGTGCAGGTCAGAATTAAAATAAAAATATTGATAACAAGACCTACCAGTAGGTGTCCACACATGTGGACCAGATTATGGTGTAGACCATCCCAAGGGTCAAGTGGTTCTAGGGTTCTGGATGAAAATCACCCAAAACCTGAGATTGTTGTGTTTGTAGGGCTGGGCCTATGGTTTTATGGTGTGCACCCCAAGTCTAAAGTGGTAGACAATAGGTAGATCTTATTCAATAGATTTGCGTGTCCACTTAGAGTTCAACTCAAAAGATAATCAATTATTCTGATCTTGGGTTGCACATCCAAGATATCATAAGGGTCCTAATAGAAGGTAGGTGGTTTCAGATCAATAGGAACCCTTATATCCAAAATTGTATTTCCCTTAGAATTAGCCTCGTAGATTTTAACTTCCAAATTCCTATCCTCTAAGATCAAATATTTGGGTTTTGGGGCCTCTAGTATATCATTCACCCCATTAGATTTACCCAAGTCCAAAAATCGTGGCTGAATCAGGTTGACTTGGGTTTAATAACTTCAAAAATATCAGCATTCAGCTCTTTGAGGTGTGGTTGAGGAATGGGGCTACTGATTGAATTCTCTTGTAAATCAGGATTCGAATCCTCCAAGTTAGTCCCAACAAGATCACAATCTTCAATTATTGGGCTATCAAATGGTTGATCAGATTCCTTGAGCCAATTTGTTTTATTAAAATTATCTTTCTTAAGCTCAAGTGAGACTTCACCTAAATATTCTTCCCCCTCAGAATCAAAGAATTCTTGATCCTCATTTATGTATGTCTCAAAATCATATATCATTTCTTGGTCCATGGAGACATATTTTTCCTCACTCCCTGTTAAATCGAGTTTTCCAGGAGTTTTAGTGTTTCATCATTGTAACAAAATCTCCTAAATGGTTCAATCAACAAATAAATTTTATAACTTGAATATCTAAATTAAAGTCTTAAGTCAAACACAAGGAGCAAGTATTACAATTCACATGCTAATCTTATGTAGAATATATAAATGAGCATAGGAAATCAAGCCAATAATGATATTCAATGAATCAGTATATTAATGAGAAGTAATTGCAACTTATAGAATTGTGAATAAAAAAGAAAGCAAATAATGGTGATTTAAATCACTAATTATTTAGATTATTAAGCATACATCTCACTTCATCAAATTACTCAAATAATACTATAGCACTCTCAACTAGAATTCCTCACAAGCTTAAGTATCAATAATGCCACAGTGCACAATGTCAGAGAAATCAGGCATCGGCTCCTCAGGGCAAACGACTTAAATGTCTCCTGCTATAGTGCTCCTTGGAGAGCCTTCTTCCTTTCTCTTCTTCTTCTTCTTCTTTCTCTCACGCATAAGGGGAATGCACCCCTCTCAGCAGCTAAGTGTTGGAGATTTCTTCTGAAGAGCAAAACCCTCCCACCCCCGCTCTCTCTCTCTCTCTTTCCTTCCTCTCGTCTCTCAGATAACCAATCAGCCAATCGGGTATTCGGGTATAAGTAGTCTCAGGTCCAAGGTTACCGACGTGGGTAGTAGCCGAGGAGTGGAGGCTTAGGCAGGTATGGATGAGAGGGTGTAATGGGGACCCGACCCCCGTGTTACTAAGTGAGAAACCTAAAGCACAAAAACAACTTAAGCACTCTCAAGCGCTATTCCACACCCGATGTGGCACTAATGTGCCTGCTCCTCTTTATAATGTGAATGTTATTAATTGTTTCTATTCTTTAGTAATCATCTTGAGAACAAGTGTATGAGATCAAAAGTGCTTTCTGCCTCCTTGTGATCGACCGGGACTCACCAAGTTCCGTTAATTTATTTGCTCGAGACATATTTTGCGCTATACTACAACGTGTTAATTTTCTATGCGATCTACGTCGCGAACAAATTGGCACTGTTACCGAGGAGGCAAGGTGACTTTTGATTTTATCTCTAATATAGTATTATTGTGTGCAGGAACAACGACATGAAGCGGCGAACGAGGAAAAGTGGGTGCTGCAAAAATCTGGTGCACACATTCCTATTAGAATTCGGCCAGAAAATAAGTGTCATCTTTAAAATTCATTTGCCATGCTTCTAATGTTCCAAAAATCCTGAAATTTGGACTGGAACTATATCTTCAAATTATCTTTCCTACGCGACCTTTTTCAAAAATAAATTCCTTCTATGGAATTCTTAAAAATTCGTGGAGCATATACTAGTCAGATTGATTGAAAATAGAGCTTTTACGAACTTTAGACTCAATTTTGACTAACATACAAATCAGATTGACTCAAAATTTGTGGGGTGTGAAAGATAATCAAATTAGCTTTCAATATCATATTTTTACAAAATTTTTGGAGCATATTTGTTATAGTTTCCAATAGAAAAACCAACACAGGGTCTAAATCCCAAATTTGACCCCTAGTTAGCTAAAAATTCATAACTAATTGTTGGAAATAGAAAAAAATTGTAGAAAAATGCTCTCTAAAAGTCTTATTGCAAAAGGAATCTTCTTACCAAGTTTCAAATCATTTAGATTCCATCTTACTATAGAGTATACTTTTGAACTGTGGCCTTCAATTTGAAAAAGAACTTAGAAGTGCATGAGCCACTAGGACCACATTGACTAACTTGGACTACAACGAGCCCAAAAGTTAGTCGGTGAGGCGATTCACCTTGTGGACCATCCACCATCTACTACATTGAAGAAACAGGTTAAGAATTCATGAAAATACATCAAATAACCTACATTTGGCTTGAAACTACTGGGTAGTTCCAGCCTTTCTTGCAAAACCTGGTGACTAAGCCTGCAAGGTAGTGTCAAACGACCGCGACTGTGGGCTAACGGAACTGGGGGCGAAAGTCAAAGGAAGAACCTTCCTCGTAGTCCCCTCGTAACCAAACTAGCCAGGTTAGCCTGAGAGGCGGGAATTCCTTACAGTTGGTCTCTTGCCGAATTTTCAATAACACAAACTTAAATGAAAAATTAGGTCATCTGATCTAAAGGACCACTCTAATTAACAAGGCCTTAGCCTTGTTCTGCTTGACTGCACCAACCCATTGAGTTGGTGTATGCAAGGAAGAAGGTCGTTATGACCTGAACTTGTGGGAACTGGGAAGCCAAACCCAAGGCGGCAGAGGTGATTTTCACCCGACCTCTCTTCTCAACCTTCTTCCACCCGATTAGCTGAGATGGCTAATGCTCGTCCTTGAGTTCGTCAAGACCCTGAGAATCAGGACCCAATGGCTCATCTAGAAGCCAAGGTCGAGGAAACGAAATAGAAATATGAGTAGAGCATCGACCAAATTCTCACGACACTCGACAGGATACAGGATCCACCACACGGAGAACAACTGTGGGACATCTATGATCCAGCGATAACAATCATAGCACCTCAGGTCTGGATTCCCGTAGGAGGAGATGCATTCGAGTTAAAGTTGAATATCATAAGTCTAATTCAGACTCATTTCCATGGAAACTCGAATGAGGATCCCTTCCAACACCTCGAAGACCTAAATTGGATTGCAGAGTCAGTTCAACCTAGGAATATAGATATTGGAATTGTTCTCATGAAGCTTTTCCCTTTTTCTCTCAAGGATAAAGCTTCTTATTGGTTGAAGACCATCGGGAGGCCAATTGGAACTTGGTCAGCCGTGTTTTGCATGTTAGAAATTGGGGTTACAAGTAACCCGTCGTCATAGTTGCAAAACACATCAATCAGATAAAATTTATATTGAAACTCCAAGGGAGTCCCAGGTCGAACACAGGGAGGAGACGTTTGCTTTACGTGAAAACCACACTTTGTTTTGTTTCTTTTTGGTATTTTAGGGTTTTGATTTTTTTTTTATGTTTTTGAAATAAAAGACAAGCAGAAAAGATAGAAATGGAACAAATATGATATATATATCAATTCAATGTCGATTATAATGAACTATGAAAGCATAAAAAGAGAGGGAGGCGAGAGGAAATCTCCTGAATCGGTAGTTCGATGAGACGATGGCGCCTAGTGGAAGCTCGGATGAAGGAGGTGAGGAGTGGGACGACGAAGGTGAGATACAGGAGGACGTCATGTTGAGGAAAGCTTCGGCGTGGCTCCGGAATGGAGGTGAGAAGACGGAGGTGATCTGCTACTGGAATGGAGGTGGGAGGATAGCTCCAAGGTGACCTATGAAGGGAGATGGGAAGTAGGAGTATTTGGTGGGGCAGAGGTTTGCTACACTAATAGGCGCCTTGGGAGCTTGAGAACAAACTCTAATGGAGAGTTGGTAGGCTTGCTAGAGGTTGGGAGTTGGTAGGAGTAGAGTAGGTAGAAATGGCTTGGAGGGGAGGGGGTGTAGGTTCTTTTATAGTGGAGGAGAAGAGGCTAAAAATGGATAAAGGACCTTTGGCGACCTCCAAACCGTCACTGTAACCGTTGCTGTAAATAGCTCACCTCCACTCAAGCCCTTAGCTGGCTCTACTGGCTTGCAATGAAATAGCGATGGCTGTAAGTGTCGCTGTAGGTCAGCCCAGCTATCATTGAAAGCTAGAGCCAACTGCCCTTACGCCCGCACCGCGCTACCCCGCTCGTCACATGCGCTGACCACGCATGCCCTACTGTGTGCGCGCTTGCTATGTGCTGGCGTGCGCGCTTGCCATGCGCGTGCACGCGTGCGCTGCCTTGCGCTGGCGCTACCACTCTAAGCGCGTGCCCAATTGCGAATTGGAGGGGCTACAAGGATTCGAACCCGCACCCCTCCTTTGCAAATCAGCACTCCAACCATTGCAGCAAACCTTCCCTTGTGTCGTGTGATGCGGCTTGGTGCAACAGCTTCCCAACCGTTGGATCTTGATCCAACGGGTAGGATTAAAGGGCGCTGATGAAGGAGTTGAGCGGTGCTGCTAGCCGGTGTTGAGCGGCCTGGATGGTGCCATGTGGCGCCATCTGGGCCGTCCATCTTCTTCTTCTTGTAGAAGGTGCTACGGTGCTCAGATCGAGATGATTCCCACGATGCCAAACTGTTATCGTCGCTCCAGATCCATCCGTACGGTCGGATTTTCCATTCAAAACCTGTATGGATGTTGCATTGCCCCCTTGGCCATATAAAATGAATGAATTAATATACAAAATATACAACTATCCTAAATGCCATGCAATGGATGTTATGCAATATTTATAACATGATATGCAATGCTAAGCCTAGGAACTATCAAAGATAAGCAATTTATCATGAATTTATGTGTGTTCATCATAACCCCATGCTTACTTTTTTCTAGTCCCTAGCAAATTAACCTAAATGCTATGTATAAAAGTAGAATCAGGGTTTGAGTAGTTAGGCAAAATTCATTGATTGCTTTAGAAAATCTCAACCCCAAGACCTAATTACAAAACTCAATAGTGCCCGGGTGCCTTCCAGAATGCAGACCATCCAAACCCTCACCTTATTTGAGAAGGTAAATTTTTTTTTTCTTCTTTTCTAATTTTTTTTGTACTTTTGGAGTTTGAGAGTTACGAGACAACTTTTTACGGCTACCCGACCCGCCCAAGACTCGAAAAGGACTCTAAGTGCTAAGCATCTTATGAAAAATAGTGAAAGACTCACTAGACGATGATTAAAATAGAATTCAGAATTCTACAACCCTAGGTGACCTTGCCAAGAGGTTTATCTTTACGATCGGCAGCTTTCTCCCTACTTTCATTTATATGGGGTCAACACAAGGGCGAATCCAGTGTACATCTCCCCAGTTTATTCTACTTCCCCACTTCTTCCCTAGGTGTTTTGGGAATTATTGTGCATTTTTTTTTTGTGAACTGGGTTCTGGATAATCGGCCGATAAGCTGTTACCACTGACAACTTGCTAGCCATACTCATGCAGTGAAGTGTGGTTTTATTTATTTTTTTTATTTTATCCTTTCTTTTCTTTTTTTTCTTCTTTTAAGTAGGTGGCTTTCCTGATCTAAGATTTACCTAAAGGCAGTACAATGAAAATGATCTTGTGGCTAGGCTCTGGACAACCGACCGATGAGTTGTTACCACCGACAACTTACCAGCCATACCACCCAAGTCGGTCCATTAGCTACCCAATTTCCATAAAAATCATCGAAAAGTGAGTCAGTGCAAAAAAAAAAAAAAGTGTGTAGATGCTTAGGCTTAAAGTCCTCCCAAATCAGAGGGCAGGTTGATAAGTCTCATACTTATCATCCCAAATTATTTACCAAATTAAAATAAATTTTAATTGGCGAGGACTCGAGACTAAATCCACATTCGAGTGGACACCCAGGCTAATTAAGCCCAAAGACCTGAAGAGTCTAAGTATTCAGGTCTCAATGAATCAATTCCTAAAGTTTACAACTCCTAATACCTAAGTTCTCATCTCCTAATTCTATTTTTTTTTAATCTTTTCAAATTTTCATTTTATTTATTTATTATTTTATTTATTTTATTATTATTAATTTTTAATAAGAATCAAATAGCAGGAAATCACTGTTATAGCTAACAAAATGGTTATAAAATATGTCCACCCCTCGATGCTTAGCTATTACAATGTCCTCATTGTGAAAAAAATGAAAGCATGCAAGAAAGTAGAAGTAGAAGAATAGTACCTAGTTTCCGTGAGACTCTGGTCAGCTTGGAATAGTCTTTACATGTACTAAGTTTAGTGCCTTCAGCTGGGCGATGATCAACCCACAGTGGCTATGGCAAGGTAAGAGCAACCTTGTCCGAGACGGGTTCAGGGAGCACATGGTCAACAAAGGGTTTGAGATGCTGTCCATTGACCTTGAAAATATTACCTATCGTTGGGTCAGAGATTTAGATGGCCCCATTAGGGAAAATCCGCTCAATAACGAATGGGCCACCCCACTTAGACCTGAGTTTACTGGGGGAAAGCTTCAATCGAGAATCGAAAAGCCAGACCTTCTGGTTTGGCTCAAAGCTCTTACGTGAAATCATCTGGTCATGGAGACCTTAGGTCATTGCCTTATAGATTTTGGCATTTTCATAAGCATCATTTCGAAGCTCCTCCAACTTAGATAGTTGGAGTTTCATGGTTTTCCGAGCCAACTCAAGGTCCATATTACATTTCTTGATGGGCCAAAATGCCCGGTGTTCAAGTTCTATGGGTAAGTGACACACCTTCCCAAACACCAGATGGAACGGAGACATATCGATAGGCATTTTGTACGCCGTACGGTAAGCCCAAAGAGCACCATCTAGCTTTTCGATCTAGTCCTTCCTATCAAGCCTAACAATTTTCTGCACAATGTTCTTGATCTCCCGATTGGAGACCTCGGCCTGTTCGTTCGTCTGAGGGTGGTAAGGTGTGGAAATCCGATGGCTCACCCCGTATTTCCCTAGTAAATTCTAAAATTGGGTATGAGTGAAATGTGTGCCACCATCACTGATAATTGCTCTAGGAACCCCGAACCGACTGAAGATATTTCTCTTCACAAAATCATTGACCACCTTTGTGGTCTTTGGCCCGGGTGGGAATTGCCTCAATCCACTTTGACACGTAATCAATAGCGACCAGAATATACTAGTGTCCAAATGAAGGAGGGAAGGGTCCCATAAAGTCGATGCCCCAAATGTTGAAAATTTCGACGAAAAGAATTGGGTTCAGGGGCATCATATCTCCCTTAGCCATGTTCCCAAGTGTCTGGCATCGGATGCATGACCTAGAGAATTCCTGGGCATCCTTAATTAATGATGGCCAATAGAATCCAGATTGCAAAATTTTTGCGGCCATCTTTTTCGCAGAAAAGTGTCCACCACACGCGAATGTGTGATAGAACTCAAGTATGCTATGGAACTCGACTTCCGGGATGCATCGGCGAATAATCTGGTTTGCGCCAATGCGGTATAGCTTGGGATCATCCCAAAAATAATATTTGGCCTCAGATACAACTCTATCCTATTGTTGTTTGGTCCAATCTTGGGGGATTTGACCAATGACCAAATAATTGACAATATCCGCAAACCAGGGGGTTCTGATTCTCGAGACTGTGAGGATGGTTTCATCTGGAAAAGTATCAGAGATCGGAACATCCAGATGAGGAGAATTAATTAGGATTCTTGAGAGGTGATCCGCCACTACATTTTGTGCCCCAGCTTTATCCCTGATTTCATGATCAAACTATTGAAGCAGCAAAATCTAGCGAATAAGCCGGGGTTTGGCATCCTTTTTGTCCAAGAGATGTTTCAAGGCCGAGTGATTGGTATAGATGATGACACGAGAACCTAACAAATAAGCCCTGAATTTTTCTAAAGCAAAAACTACGGCTAGCAATTCTTTTTCAGCAATGGTGTAGTTCCTCTAGGCCTCGTCTAGAGTTTTGCAAGTGTAGTAAATCACAGAGGGCTTTTTCTCAATCTTTTAACCCAAGACAACCCCGACGGCATAATCAGATGCGTCAGCCATAATCTCAAATGAGGTTGTCCAGATGGTAGTTGCAATACTGGGGCACAGGTGACAGCCATTTTCAATAAATCAAATGCCTTACAACATGATTCATCAAACTTGAACGGCGCATCTTTGGCCAAAAGGTTACTCAAGGGCCGAGCAACCTTCGAGAAATCCTTAATGAATCTTCTATAAAAACCCACATGCCCAAGGAAAGAGCGAATCTGTTTTATGGATGTGGGTGGAGGAAGTCTAGAGATAGCATCCACCTTAGCTCTATCAACTTCAATTCCCTGATTAGAGACCACGTGACCAAAGACGATGCCCTCTTGAGTCATAAAGTGGCTCTTTTCCCAGCTAAGGGCCAGCTGTGTTTTGATGCATCTCTGAAGGATCAATTTTAGGTTAGCTAGGCAAGACTCAAAAGAATCTCCGAAAATGGAGAAATCATCCATGAACACCTCAAGACAATCTCCCACCATGTCAGAAAAGATGGCCATCATGCACCTTTGAAAAGTCACAGGCGCATTGCAAAGCTCGAACGGCATTCTACGAAATACAAATGTTCCGTAGGGACATGTGAAAGTTATCTTTTCCTGGTCTTCAGGATGGATAGGGACTTGGTTATATCCTGAATAACTGTCCAGGAAGCAAAAATATTTTTACCCAGCTAACCGTTCAAGGACTTGATTGATGAATGGCAAGGGAAAGTGATCCTTTTTAGTGGTAGTGTTTAGCTTCCTATAGTCAATACAGACTCTCCAAGCAGAAGCTGAATGAGTGGTGAAGGTTTCCCCTTTCTCATTAGTCGTAACGGTTATTCCCACCTTATTGGGTACAATCTGAATGGGGCTAACCCACGGACTATCTGAGATTGGGTAAATAATCCTAGCATCAAGCCACTTAATTATCTCCTTCTTGACCACTTCTCGCATATTTGGGTTTAGTCTCCTTTGCATTTTGCGAGAAGGGCGGGAACCATCTTCCGTGAAAATATGATGATTACAGTAATATGGCTCAATCCCCCTAAGGTCGTGGATGGTCTAACCAATGGCCTCCTTGTTGTTCTTAAGGACCTTAATCAACCTCAATTCTTCCTCCTTAGTGAAATCAGTACTAATAATCATAGGGAGCGTGTTTTTAGGTCCTAAGAACTCATATTTCAAATTTTTGGGCAATGTTTTAATTCTAGCTGGGGCGGGTTTAGAATAGAAGGAAGGGAGGATGCTGATGAAGATTCATCAGGACAATCCAGTGGAAGAGGCTGGGAATGAACAAAATCAACAGCCTCTTCAAGATGTGGCAGGTCTACCACGGAGGAGGGTTGTGGGTTGGGTTCGGTAAAGCTAATGAAGTCCTCGAGTGCATTGATTGTCATACATGTCTCAAGATCCTGATCCTCGAGTTCCTCAATGAATCCACAATCCTTAAATCCTCTTATCGCCTTAAAAATATCCAGAGTTAATTTCTTATCCCCAAAGGCAATCTCCATACTACCACTTTCACAGTTTATGTTGGCCTTGGTGGTAGCTAGGAATGGATGCCCTAGAATGATGAGCATGTTCCTCAAATCATTAGGTACATCCATGTCGAGGATGAGGAAATCTATAGGAAAATAGAAATCCTTGACCTTGACAATTACATCCTCAATAACGCCTCTCGGTGTGGTGATCGATTTTTCCGCTAATTGTAGCGTTACTGAGGTTGGCCTGAGTTCACCTAACCCAAGCTTCTCATAAATAGAAGTTAGGATTAGGTTGATGGATGCACCTAGGTCCAATAGTGCCCTATCAAAAGTGTATTCCCTAATAATGCATGAGATCAAGGGGGCACCTGGATCTTTCTTCTTTTAAGGAAGGTGATGCAGGATTACAGAACTTGCCTGCTCAGAGAGAATCACCTTCCTCGTAGTGGGTTCTCTCGGCTTACGCTTTTGGGTACACAGTTCTTTCAAGAATTTAGCGTAAGCCAGGATGTGCTTAATAGCATCGAGGAGCAGAATATTGATCTCTATGCTCTTGAATAAATTCAAAAGCTCCTCGTTGTTGTTTAGGGTTTTCTTCTTCTTGGTTTTCAATAGGGCCCCAGGGAACGGGATATGGGTGGAATTTTCAATTTCTGGTCCCTGGTCCTTATTGTCTTCTTCAACCTCCTCCTCTTTCTCAAGCTCCCCAGGATTTTGACTTCTAGAAGGTAATTCTGGGTTCTGGGTCTGCTTCCCACTTCTCAAGGTGACAGAGTTTGCAGAGGCATAAGGGTTTGGGTCTTGAGGTGGATTAGTGAAGATTGGAGGGCCTTGGTTGGTCATGTAACCAGAAGAAGAAGAAGAGGGACCCTGCTCAACCACCTGAGCATGCGCGTGTGGGTCCCTTTGATTCCCATACCCTTGGGCTCTATTGCCCGAATTTTGCACATTATGTGGGTTTGGTACGGGTTGAGATGGTAGGGATCCGAGTTGTCAGGTGTTTGCAATTAACCCGGATTGCAAGTTATCCAAGGATGTCTTCATTTGTTGCATAAGATGAAGCATGGACCCTTGCATTTCCACCATCTGCCGATTCAAATCAGCCTGCCCCGTGGATTGTTGGGCATTCCAAGATGACTGATTAACCGATCGGGGGCAACAGGGTGTATAATTGACCCTGACCCATGGGTTTTTGAGATGCATAGTTGCTGGGTCGAGATTGGGTTTGTTGCCCCTGATTTTTCCAAGAGAAGTTAGGGTGATTCCTCCATCTAGAGTTAAAAGAGTTGGAATATGGGTTGGACCTAACATTCTCTTGCATTGCATATGCATCCTCATAAAATAAGGATGAAGAGAAGGAAGGATCAGAGAAACTGGGATCAAAGGCCCTAGTTTGGAACCCATATGGTTTCAAGAAATCCTGGCTCACAGGTTTAGCTGAATCGAGTTGGTTCACGAATTCTCACCCCGTGGGAGCTCATGAGGAATGGAATCCCGAATTCTGAGATTGAGTGGGTAAAGAAGTGTTTCCTGAATTCCCAGCCATCCATTCTTCCATTTTCTTAGCAACCAAGTCCATTTTATCCAGTTTCTTACAAATTAATTCCATGTCAAATGAATGAGAATCCTCGATCTCATTAGCACTTGATTTAGGTTGTTGGGACCGGTTGAATGCATCCATGGAGGCATGATTAATTGAGTTCTCGCTCATTTCCTCAAACAGGTCGTATGTGCTATCTACATCCCTATTGAGAAAATTGCCTCCGCAGGAGGCATCCACGTGATTATGGAGTTGCTCAACCAACCCGTGATAGAAAATCTGCACGATTTGCCATTTTGGCACCTCATGGTGTGGACACTTCCTCAAAAGTTCCTGGAATCGCTCACAGGCACCATGAAATGGTTCCCCCAGCCGCTGGGCGAAAGTGGTAATCGCCCATTACAAGGCATGGGTCCTTCCGATAGGGAAGAATTTCTTCAAGAAAGTCGACTTAAGAGCAGCCCAAGTTTCAATTGGCCTTCCTTTAGTTCGGTACCAATGTGCGGCCTTATCCCTAAGAGAGCGAGGGAAAAGTATCATGATCATTTGCTCTTCGCTCACATTCCTTGCTCTGGTGGTCTAAACCAAAGTGGTCAGATCTTCCAGGTGCTGGAATGGGTCCTCCGAGCCAAGCCCATGGAAATGCTTAATCAAACTTAAGACTTGGGGCTTGATTTCAATGTCTTCAGCGGGAATCATGGCGCTGGGACGTTCCCCATAGTTTGAAGGATCGTAAAAATCCTTCAAGGGATGAGCACCCTGACCATGCATGCATTGGAACCATTGCTACATCTGCTGCAATTCCTCCAACTGCCTTTGAATCAGCTCCTGCTGGTTCGTAGGCAAGGGGGGTAGTTGTTGATCAGCCATGGGATTTTCTTGGCTATAGCTCAACCTCTGCCTCCTAGAATGGTCTAAAGGTCCTTCCAATCTAGGGTTCGATGACCTCCTCCCAAGCATACACCGGAAGGAAGTCGGAAGGATGAGGAAAAGAGGGAACCCTGCAGCACAAGAATACAAGCATGTTCTTAGATGTGGTAGCCTAAGGTCTACTAACTCTCAGAATTTGTCTTAAGATTATGGACGATTTACTCTACTTATGTCCAGGCAATCCAACCAGTTAGGAGAGATTGGGGAGAAGGTTCTTCCTTTGGCTTGTGCCTCTGGTTCCTAGTGTACCCTCCAGCCAAGGTTGTTTGACGCTACTCCCCTAGCTAGACATCAGATTAACTAGTATAAACAGGTAAATCATGAATAATCTCAATCTGGATCCCAACGAGCGAATGAATCCTTAGGGCCAACGTCTAATTGACTTTAGTTAGGCTTGGGAAATTGGTGCTTTAGAATGTGATGGGCCCTTAATGGGTTGTGCCCTTAATGATTTGTTTGAGAACGTGTGAAAATGCACAACCAAGAGGTTTTAAAGCAAGATTATTAATGATGAGGTGAGTTTTAGGATTTGAATCTTGCTTAATAGCTTTTAGGATTTTCAAATATTAGGTGTTTTCAACCAAATTTTGTGAGGCAAACCAAGTTTGTCATTGAAAGCACGTGTTCAAGTATTTTCCTTTAGAACTCAAGAAAAATATGGAGTGCCTGGCTTGACCTAATTAGAATCCTATGAGGTAGCTAGAAAATGAACCTCTTTTAGATTAGGTGGTGCGGTCCAAACAATTCACTCAATTGGCTCAAATGCACCACCGATTAAGGCACCCAAAAAGGTGGTTAACCTAATATGATTTCTACTCTTTTATGTGTTGAATTCGTGTACTGGGTCCATAGGTCGAAAGCCTAGTTGAGTAGATGAAAATCAAGTTCGATTATGTGCCTTAAATGTGGGTGTATAGAGTGTGTAAATTGATTCATCCCACAGAAAATATCTTTTTATTTTCTTTTTATATAAGATGTGGGTGAGATGGGTCAAGGTGGTAAACAAGACAAACAAAGTCTATCCTAGGGTTTATGCAAACACCTAAGTAGATTAGGTCTTGGTTATGATTGTGGCGAAATGAACTAGTAGGGGGGGGAATGGGGGACACTTATAGAGTACTCTACCCACACTTTACTCCAATCTATCGCACTTGGATCTCCATGCTAGGGTAATTGCAAGATAGTAGATCAAAGACAAGTAGGGTTAGTGCTATGTAAATGCAAAGAAACGCAATAAACAATAAAGTAAATTCCGTTGCCTCCCCGATAATGGCACCAAAATGGTCGGGCGTGCTTTGCATGTTAGAAATCGGGATTACAAGTAGCCCATCATCGTAGTTGCAAAACATGTCGATCAGATAAAATTTATTCCGAAACTCCAAGGGAGTCCTGGGTCAAACACAGGGAGGCGACGTTTACTTTACATGAAAACCACGCTTCGTTTTGTTTTGTTTTTGGTATTTAAGGGTTTTGATTTTTTTTTTTGTGTTTTTGAAATAAAAGACAAGCAAGGTAAAGCACAAGATAGAAATGGAACAAATTTGATATATATCAATTCAATGTCGATTACAAAGAACTATGAAAGCATAAAAAGAGAGGGGGGTGAGAGGAAATCTCCCGAATCGGCTGTTCGGTGAGAAGACAGCGCCTGGCAGAAGCTCGGATGAAGGAGGCGAGGAGCGGGATGACGGAGGTGAGATATAGGAGGACGTTGTGTTGAGGAAAGCTTTGGTGTGGCTCCGGAATGGAGGTGAGAAGATGGAGGTGATCTGCTACCAGAATGGAGGTGGGAGGATAGCTCCAAGGTGACCTATGAAGGGAGATGGGAAGTAGGAGTATTTGGTGGGGCAGAGGTTTGCTACACTAATCGGCGCCTTGGGAGCTTGACAACAAGCTCTAATGGAACATTGGTAGGCTTGCTAGAGATTGGGAGTAGGTGGGAGTAGAGTAGGTAGAGATGGCTTGGAAGGGAGGGGGTGTAGGTCCTTTTATAGTGGAGGAGAAGTGGCTAAAAATGGATTAAAGGACCTTTAGCGATCTCCAGACCATCGCTGGAACCGTTGCTGTAGACAGCTCACCTCCACTCATGCCTTTAGTTGGCTCTGTTGGCTTGCAATGAAATAGTGACGGCTATAAGCATTACTGTAGGTCAACCCAGCTGTCGCTGAAAGCTGGCACCAACCGCCCTTGTGCCCGCGCCGCGCTATCTCGCTTGTCACGTGTGCTGACCGCGTGCACCCTACTGTGTGCACGGTTGCTATGTGCTATTGTGTGCGTGCACGCACGCGCTGCCGCTCCATGCACCTGCCCAATTGCAAATTGGTGGGGCTGCGGGGATTCGAACCCATGCCCCCCCTTTGCAAACCAGTACTCCAACCATTGCGTCAACCCTTCCCTTGTGTCGTGTGGAGCGGCTTGGTGCAACCGCTTCGCAACCGTTGGATCTTGATCCAACGGCTAGGATTGAAGGGCTCGGATGAAGGAGTGGAGCGGTGCTGCTGGCCGATGTTAGGCGGCCTGGATGGCTCCACGTGGCACCATTTGGGTTGTCCATCTTCTTCTTCTTGTAGATGGTGCTACGGTGCTCAGATCGAGATGACTCCCACGATGCCGAGCTGCGATCGTCGCTTCGGATCCATCCGAATCCCGTATGGATGTCGCATTACCCCTCTGGCCATATAAAATGAAGGAATTAATATACAAAATATACAACTATCCTAAATGCCATGCAATGGATGTTATGCAATATTTATAACATGATATGCAATGCTAAGCCTAGGAACTATAAAAAATAACAATTTATCATGAATTTATGTGTGTTCATCAGAACTTGAGGGAATTACGTCGGAAATTTCTCCAAAAGTTCTTGATCGGTCGAACAAATGCCATGAGGCGAGCAATCATGCCATTTGCTCAAGGCCCTGGAGAGAAGCTACATGATGCCTGGGACAAATTCCACGATCTTCTCAGGAAGTGCCCACACCATGGTGTACCCAAATGGCACCTCGTGCAAATATTTTACCATGGGTTGTATGACACACATAGATACCTGCCCGATGCATCTAGCAGTGGGAATTTTCTTGCGAAGGGCGAGAATAGCGCATTTGAACTGTTCGAGTCCTTTGTAAAGAACTCAATGAATGCCGCCTCAATGAACCAGTTCCAGTGACCTGGATAGCGAGTTAATGTCCATGGAGCTTAAGCCAAGTTTGCCTAAGCCAACATGGACATTATCACCAAAAAGTTGGATAAGGTGGATCTTCTCGATAAGAAGCTTATTGAATTAATGTGAGTGAGATCTGAATCTTCTTGCAGCACTACCCCATCTCATTCCTCTCAAGCATCTTGAATCCCCTCTGCTCGTTGATTGCGCAGCAATCATAGGTCTTAATTGACTTAGATTAGGCTAGAACTTAGCATAAGTTAGGGTAATTCATGCAAGCATAAGCAGTATCTGCATCTTTACTGCTTTACTTTAGCTATGCATAAAATAATGTTATAATGTGCTGATTAAGTGCATTAGGTCGATTGCAGGCAATAAACTGATCAGGAGCTAGATCTGGAGTTGGATCTGGAGTAGGATCTGAAGCTGGATCAGGAATAACGGGTGTCGCAGCAGAGCTGGAGCAGAAGACTTAGATTAGATGTAGGAATAATGATGTAAGGGAGTTAAGGTTTACTATTCTATTAAGTAGGAATAAAGCAGTAAAATGTGAAGAGCTTAGGTCCATCCTAGCCCTAGGATAGCCTGGAGACTTCCCCAAGCCTTAGCACCCCTTAGATTAGGTCACAACACCCTAGGAAGCCCTAAAACCCTAGTTACAACCCTTATCTGGATGTCCAGATAAGTTATAGGACATCCAGGACCCTTAGCCATCTCCCACACACCTCAAACCTACTTCTGCAGTGTTATTGGACGTCCAGACACTTTGTTAGACGTCCAATTTTAGCAGAATACCCAAAACAAAACCTTGATTTCCCCTGATTCAGATTGGATGTCTAGACAACAAGTCTGGACTTCTGATTTTTGAGTATAAGACATCTGACACTATTATTAGACATCTAATACTGCTCTCCAGTTCCTGTTTTGAGATTGAAGCCTTGATCTTAGATATCTAAGTCCCAAAACCCAATTCCAACTGCATAAGAACCTAAATTAAGGTGTCCTAACCCTAGTACATCACCTCTAAACCTACCTAAGGGCCTAATTAGGTCCTCACTAAACCTAATTGACTTAGATCAAAGTCAATTACCTTCACCTAAGTCAATTGTATTCATTGAGTCCAATTGAGCTTAGATCTCAACCCACACAGGTTCAATTGGACTTAGTGAGAGTCCAATTGATCTAAACCCAACCTAATTGAGTTATTTCACTCTCAATTAGGTTCACACTCATCCAATTAAACTTAGGTTAAGTTTAATTGCATTTTCCCCTTAGCAATTCGGGTTTGTAATCCTAATTCAAGACATACACCAACTTAAACCCCTTAGGACCTAAAATAAACCACCTAGCCACATAGAGCATGACCACACACACACACACTTCTCTAGAGTTCTCTAGAACTCTCTTGAAGTGGCACCACCTCTTGGTTGCCAAATTTAGCAACCAAGAGGCATTCAAAATAAGATCCACATTTTTTGGATCTCATAACCATATGGCCGGCCACTCTTGGACTCTCTCTAGAGAGTTCCACATCTCTCTAGAGAGAAGCCCTTGGGTCGATAAAAAGACATAAGGGGTGGCCATTTGCACCCATCCACTCTTGGCCATTCACTTCCTTGGCTCCATTCACATCCACCTCCACTTAGGCTAGCCACTTCCACTCCATCTCCACGAGTTGTCCACCACCATGAAGGACACCATGCTGGGATGCTGGATCACTCCTCTCTCTCTCCAAGGGCTGGCCTATGCTCCATTGGCTGCCCCTCATTCTCCTCTTGACCACTCCAAGGCCATCAGAGACCACCTCCGAATGCCCTTCTGTTTTGCTAGATCTAGATTAGTAGTTGAAAACGTCGCGGCAACCGGGTTTGAGGGTTTTGTTATAACGTTGTAGTAAAGCCGGTTATTACCAACATTTCAAATATAAATTTTTTACTCGGAAAATGAAAGAGTTCCCGAGGTCGAACTCAGGGAGCAAGTCGTATTCTAGAGATATACATGTTTCTTTTACAAAAAGAAAGAGAGAGGAAAAGAATTTGTTGTTTTCTCTTTTTTCTGCAGAGGGGGATGCTCTTCTTTCTCTCTTTCTTTAGATCTCCTTCTTTTCTCTGTTCTGCAGAGATGATATTCTTCTTCTGCAATGGTGATGCTCTTCTTCTTCTTCCTGCTGTTCCTGCGTTGGTGATGTTCTTCTTTCTTCAGAGCTCCTTGTTCTTCTTCTTCTTTGGTTTTCTGCCTTGACCTCTCTTCTTCTTCTTCTGCAATCGTGGTGACCCTTTCTCTTTTCCCCTTTTTTTTTCTTTATGGCTGCAGAGCTTCTGCCTTCAGCTACTAAGTCTTCCTTTCTTCTTCTTCTGCTTTGGCCGTTGCTCTTCCTTCTTCTTCAGCCTGCCTTCTTTCCTGCTCTGGCTGCTGACTTTCCGTCGTCTGACCCGGTGCTTCGACGACTTAACTATGCATTTGCTATAGTGCAGCTCCTTCTTCTTCTTCTTTGGCCTGCACACTTCAGAGTTTTTCGTCAAGAGGCAAAACCTACTCTACCCCCCCCCCCGCGTCTCTCTCTCTCTGAAACCACTCTTGGGAAAGCTCTCCCAGAGCTACCGGGTAATCGGGTTCGGGTCAGGCCCGGGTCCAGGCCCACCGGCGTGTGTGGTGGGCGAGGAGTGCAGTCAGTCTAAGTCGGGTCGGGTCAGGTCCGCGAGGCGTGAGCGCGGACGAGACCGGGTAACCGGGCGGGTGTATGGGGACCTCACCCCGTGTACTGAGGCAATGAGGCTAGTGCACGAAATCAATTTAAACAGTGGAACGTGTGTGAGGCTTACCGATGTGGGACTAAACGCAGACCGTCCCTCGCGTGCGCCAGCTGGGAGGCCGCGGCTTGGCTTCTGCAGCTGCGGCTTCTATCTGCAGAAGTTGCTGGCTGGCTGCCTTCGCACGACGCCCCGTACCCCGCAGCAGCTGGAGACCTGGCGTCCTCAAGCCTGGAGCGCGGGAGAAGCTGCCTTAAGGTGCGTCAATGGCGGTCGGACCTCGAAACCTGTCGGACACGAATATGGCCTTGCGGCCTAATCAAACCACTGGGGAACCTTCGCCGTGGCACGGCGAAGGTGAGGAGCTGCGCGGCAGGCCGCAAGGAGGTGTCTGGTGGCAGCCCTGAGTCGGACTGCAACCGGAGGAGTGGGTTTGTTCGGGGGAGTATTACGGAGGTGTGGAGTGGCAGTGGAGGGGTGGGGGGTGCTTAGTGTGATGAGGCGGAGGTGCGATGAGGGTCGGCGAGCCGTGTGGGTTGCTGAGGTGATGGGAACGGCTCGCCGGAGGGTGGTCGGAGGCGAAGGGGGTGAAGGTGGTCAGGGTCGGTAGAGGGCTTAATTGAATAAATTGAAAGCGGGGAAAGAAAGAGGAGGAGAAGGGGAGTAGCTCTAGCTTACTTGCAGGGACGAAGGGGGAGGAACAGGGCGACATTCGTATCGACTGTCGCCGGAGAAGACGATGCTCAGGGAGAGGGGCGGCGGCGAGCAGAGAGCCGGAGAGGCGCCAGCTGGGTGCGGCGTGGCGCGGGAAGAGCAGGGGAGGAAGTCTCTGCTGCTGGTATTGCGGCAGAGCGAAGAGGTGGAGGGGGAGGAAGCCGCCGGAGCTGGTGAGCGTCTGCCGGAGGAAGAAGAGAAGAAAGTTGGGGATTTTCTCCGTCAGATCCAGGCTGCCCTGGTCAGTGGAGCAGCGGGGGGTATTTATAGGGATGAAACAGGGAGGAAGGCGGAGGGAGACGACGTGTCTCCCTCGCCGGAGAATGGTCGGAACACGAACCCATACCGTCCGTGCGTTCGCACGGCCGGTATGGTGGGCTACAATGACCAGGGGGGTGCCCCTGCGACGGCTGACGACGCAGGGCACCCCCGGTTTACTTGCCAGGTCCCCCACCTCACCCTGCGCGGCGCCATGCTCCGCGCAAGGTCGCCGGAGCATGGTGCTGGCAGGGTTTTGCAGGAGGGACCTGATTGCAAAGAACGAAGGAGAGTTAGGGGCCAAAATGCGAGGATTCAAAAGTTGAGGGCCAAAGAGTAAATATATGAGGACCAAAGTGTGAAGTCAGTCAAGGGGGTTTCTTCTTAGGCTCAAGTTTTTATACATGACTAATTAAGACCTAAGGAATCTGATGGTGAATTTCATTTTCATATTAAACCTTGTTTGACCGATCAATTTGCGCAAAAACCCAAATTGAGTTATTAATTGGGCATGGTTCTCAATGTAGGTCAAAATGGGTTCTAAAGGCCAAATTGAAGGTTCTAAACCCTAGAGATTATTTTTCTATGAATTTTAGAGGGTTTATTCTATTTTTACTTTGCCTCGAACCTTGTGAATTGAAGTGGGTTGTTTTAGGGTTACAGATTATCATTTGGTTCCTTGGAAGTGCTGTAGCCCTTGCTAGATCATCTCATCCCACTTTTATTCTTATTAAGCTGTTTTGACCTGTGTTTGGGCCCTGAATTACCCTGTATGCAGATTATACTGGTAAAATTGCACTTTTACCCCTTATGACTGGTTTTCTTCTCAAACTCAGAATTCTCTGAGTTAAGCCTTTCCTTGAGATATGTAGGAGCTTTTATCCTTTGTATTGGGTCAAAATGAGCTAGTTATGGCTCATGATGAGGTTCTCATCATACCCCCATGCCTAGCTTTTGCTAGTCCCTTAGCAAAAACTTAAGGTTTCAACCCTTGTTCTAGACCATGAAGTTTTTAATGGTTTTAGATAAGTGCCTTTTTTATTTGAGCATAGATTAGGTTAGAATGCTGACCATAGGCCTAAAAGGTACTCTAGTACCAATCAAGATCCAAATCTGTCTAGCCTTAGCCTCAGTCTTTTAGCAAAGGTTTTTAAGGCCCGCAAGAACTAACCTAAGGTTTATTGGACTTCGTGGTTAAAGCACCCGTGCTTGAAATGATTTTAGCCCTGGCTCAGTTCGCAGTGCGTTTTGTAAGAGAGAGATAGAAAGTTTTTCTGTTTGGAGAGTTTTCTCTCTCTTTTTCTTTTTAGTTCTAGCCTAGGATTGGCTTTTCAACACGGTCTGTATCAGATTCCTTGCTCCCATCATCAATCCTCAAGGGTTCCTGGCGATCGATGCTTCGAGATAGCACCGCCCATGGCAACCCCCGGAACCCTGGCTATTGAGATTTCGAGATAATCCCATCCATGGTATTCCGTGGCCGAATCCAGACCCTGGCAATTGACACTTCGAGATAATGCCATCCATGGAATCTGAATCAGCAGAGTGCTTACATGCCCCCCGTAGGATATGTAAATATCCTAAGAGACAAGCACCGAGGAGATGATATTTTGTTACGCATCTTCGAGGGGATTTCCCGCCTCTCTGCGCTGGGAACTCGTCCAAATCAACTTGTGTTGATCGGCCGCTCCTATTCTAGGTGTTCTTTTCAGATTTTTGCGACGCTTCTGCGTGATTCTGATTTTTACGCTTACTGAACCAGGCTGTGTGTGAGATTAGGGTGCTTAGGTTACTGAGTCCCGTAAACCAAAAATTAGTTAACGAGGCCGAATACTCCCTAAGCCTTAGACCTAATATTTCAGCTTTTCATTTTCCTCAACCTCTTGAGGAGTGTCCAGATCTTAATGGGTACTAAGAGTCTATTCAAGAATGCCTAAGGTTTGCATTCTTACTAATCTCATTGTGCACTTTTCAGTTATTTTCTTGAATGAGGTCTAGAACTTAGGTTAATTCCTTAGTTCCTTACTAATGACTATCACTTTTTCTCATAATTTTGTGCTCCTTTTTCATTTTGTTTCTTTTCTCCTTCACAAAATTTTCCTTCTCCTCTTTTCCTCTTATTCTTTTTCGAAAATTTTTTTTAATTTTTATGGTATTTTTGGCATATGTGAATTTTTTGTTTGAAACCTTTTCTTACAAGTTTTTGCACTTTCCTACCCCCCCATGCCTAAGATTTGCAATGTCCTCATTGTAACCTAGGGGGTCTTAGTTCATTCCTTAGGACAGAAATTTGGATGAGTGAATGGGTCGGGTTGAATTTTTGCGGACGAT
Source organism: Thalassia testudinum (assembly GCA_037157565.1). Lineage (NCBI taxonomy): Eukaryota > Viridiplantae > Streptophyta > Magnoliopsida > Alismatales > Hydrocharitaceae > Thalassia > Thalassia testudinum. The sequence goes on from JAZHRO010000036.1 coordinate 146,380,277, forward strand.
TTCAAATCTCAGATGCGAACATCTGAGTTGGGGTCGGCTGTCTACAAGGGTGAACTTCGAGTACTGAAAGGTGTCAGAACAAGTTTCAGGTTTTCAAAGAGAATGACGGGCTGCCTCCCGTTAAGCGCTGAGTTTTACGCCATCGGCTGGGCGCAATAAGCTCAAGGGGAACGGAGGATATAAGATGCCTCAGCCAAATCAGTAGAAGTTACATCAATGAACGGCTTGAGTCTCTGACCATTCACGATGAAAGGTTCAGAATCGTGGCTGAGTGGACTGATTTCGATTGCTCCATTTCCAAAAACCTATCGGACCAAATATGGTCCGACCCACTTAGATCTCAGTTTTCCAGGGAAGAGTTTGAGTCGGGCATCAAAGAGTAGGACCTTTTGACCAGGATGAAAGATCTTTCTCGAGATGTGTTTGTCGTGGAAGGCTTTAACCCGCTCCTTGTAGATTTGCGAGTTCTCGTACGCGTCTATGCGTAATTCATCGATCTCGCTGATTTGGAGTTTTCTGTGGGTCCCAGCCTTAGAAAGATCCAGATTACAGTTCCGTACTGCCCAATAGGCTTTATGCTCCAGTTCGACGGGAAGGTGGCATGCCTTTCCGTACACCAATCTAAAGGGAGACATGCCCAATTGGGTCTTGTGGGCGGTCCTATAGGCCCACAATGCTTCCGGAAGTCGGGACAACCAGTCCTTCCTGTCAGGTCGAACAGTGACTTGCAGGATTTTCTTGATCTCCCGATTAGACAGCTCAGCTAGACCATTAGTTTGGGGGTGGTAAGGAGTAGAGATTCGGTGAGACACCCCATATTTGGTCATCAGTGACCTAAACTGAGCATTTGTGAAATGGGTTCCCCCATCAGAGATTATTGCACGAGGAATCCCGAACCTTGAGAAAATGTGTTGATGAATGAATTTGAGAACGATTTTGTGATCACAGGTTCGGGTCGGTATGGCTTCGATCCATTTGGACACGTAGTCCACAGCCAACAGAATGTATTCGAAACCATCCGAAACAGGAAAGGGGCCCATAAAATCAATCCCCCAAACATCAAAGATTTCGCATACTAGAATCGGTTGCATAGGCATCATGTCGCGATGGCTCATGTTGCCCAAAGTCTGGCAACGACTGCATGCCTTGCAATGACTGTATGCGTCTTTGAACAGTGTGGGCCAGTAAAAGCCGCACTGGAGGACTTTTGATGCGGTTTTATGCCCGGCAAAATGGCCACCGCATGCCTGGTCATGGCAGAAAGAGAGGATATTGTTGACTTCCCCTTCCGGGACACATCTCCGGATGATCTGATCGGCACCTATGCGGAAGAGGTACGGGTCTTCCCAAATGTAATACTTGGCATCGGAGCGTAATTTGTCTTTCTTGGCCTTCGGCCAATCGGACGGGGTTTGATGAGATGCCAAGTAATTTACAATATTAGCAAACCATGGAAGGCTAGTACCAATAGTCAGCAGGTGCTCATCGGGAAAATGCTCAGTGATGGGTCCGGAAGGGTCTATTATTTCAGAAGGAAGACGGGACAAGTGATCAGCTACCACGTTTTGTTTTCCCGCTTTATCACGAATCTCGAGGTCAAATTCTTGCAACAGCAAGATCCATCGGATCAATCGAGGTTTCGCGTCCTTCTTTGCAAGGAGATGCCTCACAGCCGTGTGATCCGAGTATATGATGACATGGGAACCCAGAAGGTACGATCTGAACTTCTCTAGGGCAAATACTACAGCTAGCAGCTCTTTCTCAGTAACTGTATAGTTACGCTGAGCCTCATCGAGTGTTTTGCTGGCGTAGTAAATGACCACAGGTTTCTTGTCATTTTTCTGCCCCAAAACCGCTCCTACAGCGAAGTCGGATGCATCACACATGATCTCAAAGGGTTGAGACCAATCAGGGGACTGTAGGATCGGGGCTTGGGTGACTCGGTCACGCAGGATTTCAAATGCTTGAGTGCATTCCTTGGAGATTTCGAAGGGAACATCCTTGGAGAGAAGAGTGGTCAGGGGGCGTGCGATTTTTGAAAAATCAGGGATAAATCGTCGATAAAAACCGACATGCCCTAAAAAGGATCGGATGTCCCTGATCGAGCTAGGCATAGGAAGGTGAGAAATCAGATTAACCTTAGCTCGATCCACTTGGATACCTTTCTCCGAAATTGAGTGTCCCAGGACAATTCCCTCAGGCACCATGAAATGGCTCTTTTCCCAGGAAAGAACCAAATTCACGTCGATGCACCGCCTGAGTATCTGGACCAAGTGTTGGAGGCAATCGTCGAATGATGCTCCGAAAACTGAAAAGTCATCCATGAAGACTTCCAGATAATCACCTACCATATCTGAGAATATGGCAAGCATGCATCGCTGAAAAGTAGCGGGTGCATTGCAAAGACCGAAAGGCATCCTTCGGAAAGCGTATGTTCCGAAGGGGCAGGTGAACGTGGTCTTTTCTTGGTCCTCAGGATGGATTGCCACCTGGTTATAACCGGAGTACCCGTCAAGAAAGTAGAAGAACCTATTTCCCGCTAGTTTTTCGAGAATTTGATCAATGAAGGGTAGTGGGAAATGATCCTTCTTCGTGGAGGAATTGAGTCGACGGTAATCTATACAGACTCTCCACGAGTTGGCTAATCGGGTAGGAATGATTTCTCCGGTCTCAGTCGTTATAGTGGTGAGTCCTGCCTTCTTAGGCACGACCTGAATTGGGCTCACCCAACGACTATCGGAGATCGGGTAGATGATCCCGGCATCTAACCACTTGATGATCTCCTTTTTCACGACCTCCTGCAGATTGGGGTTTAAGCGTCTCTGCATTTCACGAGAAGGTCGTGTGCCCTCTTCTGAATAGATATGATGAGTACAATAAGAGGGACTTATTCCAGTCAAATCATCGAGAGTCCATCCGATGGCTCTTCGATGTTGCTGGAGGACAACAATCAGACTGGTTTCCTGTTCAGGACTGAGGTTGGAATTGATGATCACAGGAAGGGTCTGATTAGCACCCAAAAAGATGTATTTCAAATGAGCAGGAAGGGGTTTCAGTTCGAGGGTGGGGTTTTCAGCAGCAGCGGGTGGTTCAGTATAGATGTGAGGTTCAAGGGTGGGAGTTACTGGGTTGTTCACATCTGGATTTGACTCCTCTGTTTGCGGGTCAAGATCCTTCTGTGGTTGATGAGGCATACTCAAGTCATTCTGGAGGTGTGATTCATCAACCAAAGTCTTGATGTCACAAATTTGCTCGATGACGCCGCAATTAATTCCTTGTTGGGCCTTAAATATATCAATTTTCAGTGTTTGATCTCCAAACTTAAGCTCTATTTGGCCCTCCTCACAGCTGATGTTGGCTCTAGCAGTAGCCAAGAAAGGTCTCCCTAGAATGATTGGTGTATCCCTAGGGTTCTCAGGTGCATCCATGTCTAAGACTATAAAGTCCACTGGAAAATAGAAATCCCGCACTCTCACGATAACATCCTCGAGAATCCCTTTTGGTGACTTTATAGATCGATCTGCTAATTGTAATGTCACCTCGGTTGGTTTCAGCTCAGATTCTTCCAGATGGTCAAGTAAGGATGTGGGTATCAGATTTATAGATGCACCTAAGTCTAACAATGCTCTATCAAATTGGGTACCACCTATCTTACAGGAGATTAGGGGAGTTCCAGGATCTTTTGCCTTGGGTGGGAGTCTACTAAGGATTACAGAGCTGGCTTGCTCTGACAGAACAATTGGGCTCCCTCCCTTGGTTCGCGGCTTACGCTGGGGTGTACATATATTCTTTAGAAATCGTGCGTAAGCTGGTACGTGGCGGATCGCATCCATCAAGGGGATGTTTATGTGGACCTGCTCAAAGAGCTTGACCAGGTCCTCCTCAGGGGCCACGGGTTTGGTGGTCTTCTTTCCCTTGGTCAGGGCCTCGGGAAACGGGATCTTGGTTGGTTCCTCTAGGATAGGTCCAGGTTGTGGGTCTGGAACAGCGGTACCTTGGATAACTATCCTAGGGTCATGGTTATCAGGCTGGGAGTGGTTTGGATAATGCGGGTCCTGTGTTGTCTTACCACTACGTGTTGTTACAGAATTTAATCCGGCCTGATTTTGGTTTGGGTTTGGTAGGAGGGGTGGCTGCTGCTGAAATCCCGCACGCGAAGTTGAAGCTTCCATCTCGTCTGGAGATGGGGCAGTAGGGGCCTGATAAATCCATTGAGCGTGGCCTAAATTTGGATTCATAACGCGCTTCTGGGTTGGCACGTTATTTGGGTTAGGAAGAGGTTGGGAAGGGAGTGTGCCTGGCTGGCGAGAATTTGCCAACTGGGCCAGCTGAGTTTTAACTTCAGTAAGCTCGTCCTTGTGCTGTTTTTGAATGGCCGCATTCGATTTTTGAATGTCAGCCAGAGTCTGAAGGATTAAGGACATTTGATCTTGATTTGGCCCTGATGGATAAGTAGGGTTGGGCCGAGGCTGAGGCGGCTGGTAGTGATGAGAGGGCTGTGGGCGGGACTGAAAAGGTGGTCTCTGGGTTTGGGAATTTCCCGCCCACTGAAAATTGGGATGGTTTCGCCATCCAGGGTTGTAAGTGTTGGAGAATGGGTCGTTCTGGATGGCGTTGAGGTCCTCGCAGGTCTGAGGAACCTCCTGAGAATCAGGGAAAGGAGGAATGGAGTTCCCCCGGCTGGTGAAGAAAGGAGTGGATGATCTTCCAGTCCAAGAATCAGATGGGGATGGATATGGATCCATCCCAAGGGAAGATCGGTGGAGGATGTTTTGCACAGTCTCCTGTGTGGAAGGAGGTTGTGCAAAGGAGTTACGCGCAGAGGTGGCTCGCTGCAAGTGCTGAGTCAGCTCATCCACCTTCTTTTCAATGATTGAGACCTTGTCCAATCGACTGGCCATTAATTCCAGGTCGACTGATGCGGACACGTCCTGCGTCTCATGTGCTCCCTTAAGATTCGTTGCTGTGCGGGTATTCGTCCTGTCGAATAATCCCATGGAGTCATTGTTGATGGAGTTCTCGCACATGTTTTCGAGAATCTCCCATACGGTGTCTTCATGTTGACCCATGATGTTTCCTCCGCAGGTTGCATTGACGAAAAGGCGGATGTCCTCACGGAGTCCCTGGTAAAAAGATTGGACTTGTTCCCATTTAGGAACTCCGTGATGGGGGCACTTCCTCATGAGATCCTGAAAACGATCCCATGCCTCATGGAGAGGTTCTCCTGATTGTTGAGTGAAGTGTGTAATCTGATGGCGCAAGGCGTTGGTCCGACCAACGGGAAAGAACTTTTTCAAAAACTCGGATTGAAGTTCTTCCCAAGTGTTGATCGGCCGGGTCTGAGTTTGATACCAATGGGCGGCCTTGTCCATAAGAGAAAAGGAGAACATCTTCATGAGAAGAATATCCCGATTTTGCGCATCTGATCCAAAAGTGTGGGCCAGATGCTTTAGCTGTTTGATGTGCTGGAAGGGATCTTCAGAATTAAGCCCATGGAATTTAGGTATAGCATGAATCATGTTGGGCTTTAGTTCGGAATCAGGTCCTCCAATCGGGATTCTAACTCGAGGCTCTATGGCCACCGCAGCAGGATTGTAGTGGTCCCGCATCATAGGACGCTGTGGTGGGTGTACGAAGTTTTGGAAGAGGTCATTGAGTCGCTGGAGCTGGTGTTCCAGATTATTTTCTTCCTCAACTGGCTAAGCCATGATGGGGGAAGAAGAAGAACTTGGTTCTGAATCAGAAGAGAGAATAATGTGAGGGTGTTGCTGCACAAATACGGGCGTCGAGGCTTGGCCTTGACGAGAGCGAATTTCTAATGGAGGTCTTAAGGGTGGTCCTAGGGACCTCCTTCCGTACATGCACAGTTGGGAGAGGTAAGTTTAGAAGGTGCTGGACCCAATCAAGACACCCAAAAATGTGTTGGGTGACTATAGAGGTGCGGGGCAGATGGACCCCTTGATCAGAAAGATCGTCCACCTGAGAATTACCTGGGCAGCCAGAGAGGGAGAGTCCCGCGAAGACCCCTACACGGTAGAGCGTCCCCACGGGTTACAGGGTTTCCCCCACCCGACCTCTCTTGTCACTGTGGTTCCAGGTAGACCAGAATGGGGATCTTGACCTCTTAAGTCTACCAATTTTAAGATCAGGGTGCTTAAGGTTTCACTTGAACTTTAGTCTTTTTAAGTGCAAAGAGTGACCTAATTTAAGGTTGGTTAACCCAAAGGGGTCAACTTTACCTCTTGTTTTCTTTGAGAGCTTTTGGGTCCTTTCTTTTAGGGTTCAAGTGTTTAGAGAGAGCCAATTGTTTAGGATTTTTCTTGTTAATTATTTTCAATCAATGGCTTGGGCACACCTCTTTTGGATTTCCTCAATTCTTGATTAAGGGGTGTGTCTCTACTGAAATCCTAATGTTTGACCTTATGTTGGCTCTACTTGGTCCATTTAACTCTTTGTTGGGCAATTAGGGCTCAAGCAAGAATGTGTTAGCCCTTAAATACCCTTAATAGTGTGCAGGAGTAATGAGTTGAAAACATGCAACTTTTTATGGTTACTAAGTATGGAAGACAGGTTAGCCCTATATTGCTTGTTCTTTTCTTTTCATCCTCTTTAGAGTGTAGGGGTTAATAGTGAGAGAAAAGATTTACCTGTCTTCGGAGTGGTTGTGTGGTTGCTTGTCTTCTTGAGTTCCTGTAGCTGCACAAAAGAGAGGAGATTATCAGAACTTAAAAGAAACAGGAATGTTTACCTCTAGAATAGCCGTTGCTCCCCGGCAACGGCGCCAAAATGAAAACGTCGCGGCAACCCGGTTTGAGGGTTTTGTTATAACGTTGTAGTAAAGCCTGTTATTACCAACATTTCAAATATAAATTTTTTACTCGGAAAATGAAAGAGTTCCCGAGGTCGAACTCAGGGAGCAAGTCGTATTCTAGAGATATACATGTTTCTTTTACAAAAAGAAAGAGAGAGGAAAAGAATTTGTTGTTTTCTCTTTTTTCTGCAGAGGGGGATGCTCTTCTTTCTCTCTTTCTTTAGATCTCCTTCTTTTCTCTGTTCTGCAGAGATGATATTCTTCTTCTGCAATGGTGATGCTCTTCTTCTTCTTCCTGCTGTTCCTGCGTTGGTGATGTTCTTCTTTCTTCAGAGCTCCTTGTTCTTCTTCTTCTTTGGTTTTCTGCCTTGACCTCTCTTCTTCTTCTTCTGCAATCGTGGTGACCCTTTCTCTTTTCCCCTTTTTTTTTCTTTATGGCTGCAGAGCTTCTGCCTTCAGCTACTAAGTCTTCCTTTCTTCTTCTTCTGCTTTGGCCGTTGCTCTTCCTTCTTCTTCAGCCTGCCTTCTTTCCTGCTCTGGCTGCTGACTTTCCGTCGTCTGACCCGGTGCTTCGACGACTTAACTATGCATTTGCTACAGTGCAGCTCCTTCTTCTTCTTCTTTGGCCTGCACACTTCAGAGTTTTTCGTCAAGAGGCAAAACCTACTCTACCCCCCCCCCCCCCGCGTCTCTCTCTCTCTGAAACCACTCTTGGGAAAGCTCTCCCAGAGCTACCGGGTAATCGGGTTCGGGTCAGGCCCGGGTCCAGGCCCACCGGCGTGTGTGGTGGGCGAGGAGTGCAGTCAGTCTAAGTCGGGTCGGGTCAGGTCCGCGAGGCGTGAGCGCGGACGAGACCGGGTAACCGGGCGGGTGTATGGGGACCTCACCCCGTGTACTGAGGCAATGAGGCTAGTGCACGAAATCAATTTAAACAGTGGAACGTGTGTGAGGCTTACCGATGTGGGACTAAACGCAGACCGTCCCTCGCGTGCGCCAGCTGGGAGGCCGCGGCTTGGCTTCTGCAGCTGCGGCTTCTATCTGCAGAAGTTGCTGGCTGGCTGCCTTCGCACGACGCCCCGTACCCCGCAGCAGCTGGAGACCTGGCGTCCTCAAGCCTGGAGCGCGGGAGAAGCTGCCTTAAGGTGCGTCAATGGCGGTCGGACCTCGAAACCTGTCGGACACGAATATGGCCTTGCGGCCTAATCAAACCACTGGGGAACCTTCGCCGTGGCACGGCGAAGGTGAGGAGCTGCGCGGCAGGCCGCAAGGAGGTGTCTGGTGGCAGCCCTGAGTCGGACTGCAACCGGAGGAGTGGGTTTGTTCGGGGGAGTATTACGGAGGTGTGGAGTGGCAGTGGAGGGGTGGGGGGTGCTTAGTGTGATGAGGCGGAGGTGCGATGAGGGTCGGCGAGCCGTGTGGGTTGCTGAGGTGATGGGAACGGCTCGCCGGAGGGTGGTCGGAGGCGAAGGGGGTGAAGGTGGTCAGGGTCGGTAGAGGGCTTAATTGAATAAATTGAAAGCGGGGAAAGAAAGAGGAGGAGAAGGGGAGTAGCTCTAGCTTACTTGCAGGGACGAAGGGGGAGGAACAGGGCGACATTCGTATCGACTGTCGCCGGAGAAGACGATGCTCAGGGAGAGGGGCGGCGGCGAGCAGAGAGCCGGAGAGGCGCCAGCTGGGTGCGGCGTGGCGCGGGAAGAGCAGGGGAGGAAGTCTCTGCTGCTGGTATTGCGGCAGAGCGAAGAGGTGGAGGGGGAGGAAGCCGCCGGAGCTGGCGAGCGTCTGCCGGAGGAAGAAGAGAAGAAAGTTGGGGATTTTCTCCGTCAGATCCAGGCTGCCCTGGTCGGTGGAGCAGCGGGGGGTATTTATAGGGATGAAACAGGGAGGAAGGCGGAGGGAGACGACGTGTCTCCCTCGCCGGAGAATGGTCGGAACACGAACCCATACCGTCCGTGCGTTCGCACGGCCGGTATGGTGGGCTACAATGACCAGGGGGGTGCCCCTGCGACGGCTGACGACGTAGGGCACCCCCGGTTTACTTGCCAGGTCCCCCACCTCACCCTGCGCGGCGCCATGCTCCGCGCAAGGTCGCCGGAGCATGGTGCTGGCAGGGTTTTGCAGGAGGGACCTGATTGCAAAGAACGAAGGAGAGTTAGGGGCCAAAATGCGAGGGTTCAAAAGTTGAGGGCCAAAGAGTAAATATATGAGGACCAAAGTGTGAAGTCGTTCAAGGGGGTTTCTTCTTAGGCTCAAGTTTTTATACATGACTAATTAAGACCTAAGGAATCTGATGGTGAATTTCATTTTCATATTAAACCTTGTTTGACCGGTCAATTTGCGTAAAAACCCAAATTAAGTTATTAATTGGGCATGGTTCTCAATGTAGGTCAAAATGGGTTCTAAAGGCCAAATTGAAGGTTCTAAACCCTAGAGATTATTTTTCTATGAATTTTAGAGGGTTTATTCTATTTTTACTTTGCCTCGAACCTTGTGAATTGAAGTGGGTTGTTTTAGGGTTACAGATTATCATTTGGTTCCTTGGAAGTGCTGTAGCCCTTGCTAGATCATCTCATCCCACTTTTATTCTTATTAAGCTGTTTTGACCTGTGTTTGGGCCCTGAATTACCCTGTATGCAGATTATACTGGTAAAATTGCACTTTTACCCCTTATGACTGGTTTTCTTCTCAAACTCAGAATTCTCTGAGTTAAGCCTTTCCTTGAGATATGTAGGAGCTTTTATCCTTTGTATTGGGTCAAAATGAGCTAGTTATGGCTCATGATGAGGTTCTCATCAGTAGTTTATGCTCTTCATAGTTTTACTACCTTTTATTACTGCTTGGTAGCGTAGTGCTTATTCTCCCCGAATGATGCATGCAAAATCCCCCCATAGATTCTTGTATACGATCATTTTCTGGTAGCTAAATTTCCATTTTAACCATTTATGTACAAGCTTTCCTCTACAGTTCTTGTTACAAACAACTCTCCAATGGAATGAATGAAAAAAAATGCATTTTTATATATATCTCTATATGTTTGAAATCACCATTAGCTTAATGATTGCCATTCTTTTTGTGTGATTTGAGTTGCCTGTTTTCAATTGTTTATCTATTTCACAACAGGCATGTCGTTTCGTGAAAATATAGAGAATCTAATGATAGACGTGATGAGTCCATTTTAATGGACTAATATTAAGCCTAAGCACCTTTAATCGTACCTTGTAGGTGTGTTAATAATTACAATTAAGTTGTAGAAGATTTGTACGCATCATGATTTAAGTTTATAACATTCCATAACTTAATGATTTTGTTGTTTTTATGTGCAAATATTATATTTAGAAAAAGCAAGGGTTGGGGAGCAAATTTCCCCAATAATCGGCGGGTCTTTTCCGTTTCCTCCGGCCCGTTGTAACTCTTCTCCAACACCCGTCGGTTGAAAATAGAAAAGGGATTTGAAAATCCCTTGATTGGCACACACAGGGAGAGGGAGGAGTTAAAGAGAGGATGTTGAGAGACGAACGGGGAGCCATCTTCCCCCCTGCGGTGAACTGCTCTATCTTCTCCACAGCCATCTTCCCCCCTGCGGTGAACTACTCTATCTTCTCCACTGTGCCCGCACCTTCTCCACCTTGCGCGGCCGCAGGTGCGTGCCCATCACTAGCCTGCACCTGTGCCCAACCACTGCATGCATTACCTTGCCCCAACCGCGCCCGCAGGCACTTCCACCACTAGCCTGCCTCACTGCAGGCACACACCGCCCACTTGCGCCCACACCAAGTAGCACGCTACCGCTATAGGAGTTTGCCTGCACCCAACGCCGCACCTGCCAAGCGCCCACTGCAGCGCGCCCCCCCTCGACTGCGTGCCTTTTTGCAGCGCCCATAGGTGCTCTGCCTGTACTCCCCGCCTCACTTCACTCGCACGCACCTACGCCTTCAGGCGCAGCACCATCACCGCACCCGCACCAAGCGCCTGCATCCTCTGCCAACTGTCCCTGTAGGCACCCGCTCCATCACCTCCACGCGCCCCTCTCCAACGCCAGCAGCCGCTCCGCCCTCGCCACCCGCTCCCGCAGGCGCGTGCCCTTCTGCAGTCCCCACAGGTGCTCGGCCAGTACGCACTGCCCCTGCAGCACCCGCTCTCGCAGCCGCTCACCCTGCAGGCACCCGCTCACGCCCTTGCCACCTGTGCCTTGCAGGTGCGCACTCGCACACACCTACACCTCCAGCGCGCAGCCAGTTACGCGGCTGCAGCAATCTCCTTCTCCTCCAACAGGGCGGCGGACCTCCTCTGCCCGCCAGCTACTGCCAGCCACCTCCGGACACTGCGTTACCGCCGTTGCGTAGATCTCGTCAAGCCTCACCTCCCTGTCGACTCTCGCGACCAACCGTGCACGGCCGCACACGCGAGGAGGAGAGAGGAGAAATCCTCTATTTTTACCACTATTGATAATTACATTCAATGCCATTGTCAAGTTTATATTAATATTTTATTCTGGCCACACTGCACTGATGCACTCAGATTTTCCTGAAATTATTTTATTTGTGTTATGTGCATGTTTCTATCCTAAATTTCAAATTAGAATTGCATGAAAGTTGAATTCACATGATAAGCCAGTACACATGCATCTTACACATATTTTTGTGGCTTAATTCTTGGCGTGAAAATTGCATAAACACCCCTAAACTTTTAAAGAAATTGCAAACTTCATTTAAAATAGCATTTTCCTCACATTAAAGTTGCAGAAGAGTTTGCGAACTGTGTATTCCTTGACTCGTGAATTTATTGGCCTAGTCTTCCCTATGGATATGACATCCGTTATTGTGGTTTAAATTCATATTTGTTTAATCTTTGATTGAGAGATTTTCCACCACCTTTTGTGCTACAACGATTTATTATCTTAATATTAATTATTCAAAGTGAAAACCGCTCTTTCAAATTGGTGCCATTGTCGGGGAGGCAACAGATGCAATAGATTCACGTTCTTTTTTTTTTCTGAATATTCTGAGTTGCGAAATCATTTGATCATTATTTTTTTATTATGCAAGGAATCTGACACTGCAGCAGGCGTAGCAGAGCGATGGCATTGACCCTGAACGACGTGCATGGCGAAGACGATCTTTTTGGTGGACCTTGATGTCACTTGGAGGCCAAAAATAGGAACACGTGGGCCTTGATCCCACACACATAGGCTTACAGAAAAGCCTATTTCTGATTTAGTCAGTAGATTTTAGTTAGATTTAGCTTAGATAGACATTAGAATTTAATTTCTATCTTTTGGACCCTTGTCGGGTATCTTTGGGAACGTGTTCCCAGTGCCACTTTATTTCTTATCGGTCTTGTATGCGGAAGCGTATTTTCGGGAGCGTGTTCCCACTTATTTAGATTATAGGATTATTTGCATTGTTTAAACTGCATTTCAGTTAGTTAGATTAGGTCTGTTTGTTATTATTATTAGAAAAGAGAAAAGAAAAATCGAACTGCCTGCTAGAAGCTGCATATCTATAAGACGACCATCTAGGACTGAATGAGCATCATCTATTTTATTTTTATTGCATTACATTCATTACTGTAGGAAGAAAGCTGGAGTAAGGTACGTCGTCTCTTGAGCATTAATTACTTGTCATGCATATGCATTGAACCTAAATCTAAGACCACTAATGTGCTTCAATCAAATTAATTCAGTGGTCACTTTAAAAAAAAAAAAGGGACTGTTAAGAGGTTGGACTTTAAAATCTGTGACTGAAAATTGTGTGCAAAAGGATCCTGTTTGCAGAATTTCAAAAAAACCAAAACACGATCGTATGCTTACACACTTGAGACACTGTGCACCTCACATAAAGTCACTAGATAAATTTCTACCTCTCCTCTTTTGCACCACAAGGGAAGTTAGTCGGAAATCAACAAGCCTATCCACCAAGTTACTTCAGTTCCTCATGTGTGGGCTCGATTCGAGACTCCATCCCTTGCAAGTAGGTTATAGGCACCAGCAAAGGTTGGCTTAGGAAGCGTAATTTTTGCAAAACTTGTTTGGCCACCAACTAAACATATAACTCTAAGACCTACAATCTACTGAAAACAGATCCTGTTGAATTTTCGTTTGCTTTGACAATAGAACTCTCTAGGAAGTTTTCTGCTTATATTCTGAATTTTGCAAAATCCTAAGAGAGTTAAAATTGTTTTTCTTAAAGAAATGGATTACTCTCACTCCTATCATTCAGATTATCAGAGTTAATACTTCCCATCTTTTAATCAGGATCCCATGCTCCGAGCGTATCCATCCTTTGATGGGAACATTGACAATTCATGGGATCATTCTCATTCTTACCCTAGGAGTACTGGCTTGATAACTCCCACTTTTGAGCAGAGCCTAAGAGTGGGATTTTCCAATCCTGAAATCCCTACTTCCATGCAAACACCCAACCCTCCCACCCTTCATAATTTTCCGTATCAAGGTTGGACCGATACCCCTAGGCAACCAGAGCCTGAAATTGACTGTCCTCCCCAACCTGATAATAGTAGCCTCTCCACTTTTATGATAGAAATGAAAAAATAAGAAAAGGAAATAATGGAATCAATGGGAGAGATGTTGAGGAATAGTCAATAGTTAAATGAAAAAATAAGACAACTTAGCTACACGCTTCCTGATAGTCCTGATCTCTACCCATACGACCATGATCATAAAAATAATTCTGAGGAACCTAATGACAATAGGGATCCAATTTTATGTAGCTATCACTTAGACTCTCCCAATGAGACACGGTCACTAGAGCACAACGATCATTGTGATTATCCACCTGAACTACATTGGAGTCAAAAGCAAGGGAAAATGGTATCTCTTGAGGACCTTGACCCCAATGACGGTATGCTCCTTACCCCTACCAACCCGGGTCAAGGTTATATTGTTCCTATCACTTCCCCTCTTGATTTTTTGGTGGAATCCCATTCTACTCTTAGTGAGCCTACTCCTGACCCTCCACTTAGGGAATCAACACCTACCATTCAATATTCTAAGAATTCAAATGCACCTAATGAAGGTGACCCTAAGGGAATAGAGGATGATTAATTCTGGTCTCAGGGATATGAAAAGTCAAATTCAGAGGATGAGGATGCCCCAACAGAGGAACCTAAACTAAAAATCTAGAGTGAGTCACAGGAGAATTATTTATCATTTGACAATTTACCTCCAGAGGGTAGAAATAATATGATTAAATCCAGATTCCTCCTTTCTTTTGAGAGTCATCCTCCATCAAAACAGGAGTTGATATTAGAGGAGGACAAACAAAATAATGAGAAGTCTATGGGAGACTCTCGAGGACAAAACACAGCAATTAAAGATTCATACCCTGAGAACAATAACGAATTCAATGATATAGGCTTCCTCCAAAATATTAAGATTGATCCTCCTTTAGAAATAATTGAGGATACTGATCCAACTCCTAATGAATCACATATACACCCCGAAAAATATTTGAGTAAACCAAACGAATTTGGGGATGAGCTGAATGATAATGATTCTTACATTTTGACCCTGCCATCAAAAAGTTGTAATTTGGAGTCTACCCTTGATTCAAATATGACTCCGATCATTAATGCTAGGCAGGATAACTTGAAGTTGTCTACAACTATTAGGGAGTCAACACAATCTGAACCATTGTTGGAATTGGACCTAACACCAACTAAGCCCTCATTGGACTTAACCATTACCTTCCAACACTACAAAAAACCCTTATACTCCCTAACCAATCCGTGGCTCAGATCTCTGCTCTTGTACATTCTTTCTGGAGAATATATCAGGCCAGTACATTCTAGGATAGAATGGCGAGTATGGATTGATGCTTGTACTTTTACTCTCGCCATTCAAGGGTTTGAACTAATAATGATTATATCTTTTAAAACTCGTCCTGCTTTGGAGTATCCTTGTTATCCTCCACTTATTCCATTTCTTATTCCTAGACCTCCCGAGGTAGCCAACGAGATTTTCTATTTTCAATTCTTCTGGGAGCATTTGGAATTACATTACATCATCTGCTCACCAACATTCGTGGTTACCTATTTTCTAGGCCTGCACTGTTACGCATATTCTTAGGGCCTAACCTTTTCTGTTTGGAACCAGACTTATAGGTTCCTTCTTAGTCTGACTGCTGACAGAAAATGCAGCGCTTGTTGGGAGGCAACCCAGCAGATCGTGTCAGGTGATATTTTTCCTTTCTCCTCCTGTTTTAATTTTACAATGGGGACACTGTAGGATTTAGGCATGGGGGAGTGCATTTGCATTTTAGGAAGTATTCATGCATTTAGGTTAGCATATAAAAAAAAAATTCTCTTTTCTTGAGCTGAATGGGTCAGTCCCTAGCAAATTACCTTTGTCATTAGAGGTTTTTCTTCCAGAATTATTTCTTAAGTTTAGAATCCAGTACATTTATTTCACGTGCACGTAGACTTGGCAATGGATCCTTGAGGAAAACCAATGAGCATTTGTAAGTCTACTGAACCATTGGACAGTTCGTAGGGAGCCAGGCATACTATCTTCTAGTAGATCCACCTCATATTTGTGAGAAGAAGTAGAGAGATTACTGATGTGCTAAGTCTAGTGCAAGGACTCTTAAGTTTTGAATAATTAGATGATGATACTTCAGAGTTAGGCGTAGTTTTCACTCTCTGTTCCTGTGTGCATATTGTGTGTGAATTCCTGAGAGTCACCAAATACGGCAAATACACAGAGATTGAGTCTTAATAAAGCTATAACTATGGTGGATGGTTATGACCATCCTTCATAGAGTCCTCGGCTGAAAGAGGTTAATAATGTCAAAGGTCAGAAATATGCACGTCCTATCCAATCCATCCCAGTGCTGAGAATAGGCACTTCCACCAAATAAGGCACACAACTTCCTGTTGACCATCATCATCCCTAATAATGCCTCATAAATAAAAGTCCGTATCATGTTGTGTTGATTGAAAAAGAAACAAAAACAAGAAGAAATAAAAAAAGAGAGAGAGAAAAGAAGAAGAAAAAGAAGAAACAGAAAGAACAAAAAGAAGAAATAGTTATATTACAAAAAAAAAAAGGTCTAAGTTTATGGTGTAACACTGTTTCTAAGGCAGTAGAACACCTATCACGTTCCACCAAATATGACCCATACCTACCTTCTAGTATTTCTGATCGCCTGAATACTAGTTGAGAACTCTAACTTAGTTGTAGAGTTATTAAGACTTTAATTAAAGTGTGGATGCCATGTAAGGCCACCAAATAGTGAGTACAATTTCTAAATCTGGCGAGATTCGTGATCTCAGAAAGAAAGAAAAGAAAGAGTGCCCAAGAACATCAAGAGAGCACAATTGTGTAGCCTCTCTCAGAGTTGACTTGTCTAATAGTCTAAAGATCTAGAGTTTGCAGTACTAGACTATATGTAGCACCAGATGAGTGTGTGACACCAAATACAAATCCACTTAACTCGATATCTCCGACCTAAGCCAAACGCCGGGGTCAAATTACAGATAATCGTCTGCTTTATCCCCAAGGGAGGTAGTTGCCTATCTCGAAAGAAATTTTTGCCAAGGGTGATGTACGAACTCCTAATGCGAATTGGCTCTTTCACTTGGATCTGTTACCTAGGCTATCAGCACTTCGCATTTGTCTGGATTTCTAAAGTTTTGAAGTAAGAAAAGAAGAAATCTTCTAATTACTTCTATTATTTTTTATTTTTGCTAGGGACTAGCAAATCTTAGGCATGGGGGTATTTGATAAGTCCATTTTAATGGACTAATATTAAGCCCAAGTACCTTTAATTGTACCTTGTAGGTGTGTTAATAATTGCAATTAAGTTGTAGAAGATTTGTATGCATCATGATTTATGTTTATAACATTCAATAACTTAATGATTTTGTTGTTTTTATGTGCAGGTATTATATTTAGAAAGTGCAAGGGTTGCGGAGCAAGTTTCACCAACAACCGACGGGTCTTTTACCTTTCCTCCGGCCAGTTGTAACTCTTCTCCAACGCCCGTCGGTTGAAAATAGAAAAGAGATTTGAAAATCCCTTGATTGGCGCACGCGGGGAGAGGGAGGAGTTAAAGAGAGGAGGTTGAGAGAAGAACGGGGAGCCATCTTCCCCCCTGCAGGGAACTGCTCTATCTTCTCCATTGTGGAGAGGGCGAGCACTGTGCCCGCTCCTTCTCCACCATGCGCGGCCGCAGGCACACGCTCATCACCAGCCTGCACCTGCACCCAACCACTACATGCACTGCCTTGCCCCAGTCTTGCCCGCAGGCGCTTCCACCACCAGCGCTCCTTACTGTAGGCGCACACCGCCCACCCGCGCCCGCACCAAGTAGCACGCTACCGCTACAGGAGTTTGCCTGCACCAAACGCCGCACCCGCCAAGCGCCCATTATAGTGGCCCCCCTCGTCTGCACGTCCTTCTGCAGCGCCCGCAGGCGCTCTGCCTGTATGCCCCACTTCGCTTCACTCGCATGCACCTATGCCTTCAGGTGCAGCACCATCACCGCGCCCGCACCAAACGCCTGCATCCTCCGCCAGCCGTCCTTGCAGGCACCTACTCCATCACCTCCGCACACCCCTCTCCAACGCCAGCAGCCGCTTTGCCCTCGCCACCTGCTCCCACAGGCTCACACCCTGCAGGCACCCGCTCACACCCTCAACACCTGCACCGTGCAGGCGCGCACTCGCACGCACCTACGCCTCCAGCGCACAGCCAGCCATGCGGCTGCAGCAGTCTCCTTCTCCTCCAATAGGCCAGCGGCCCTCCTCTACCCATCGGCTACTGCCGGCCACCTTTGGACGCCGCGTCAAAGCCGTTGCATAGCTCTCATCAAGCCTTACCTCCCTGCCGACTCTGGCGGCCAACCGTGCGCGACCGCACACGCGAGGAGAGAGGAGAAATCCTCTATTTTTACCTCTATTAATAATTACATTCAATGACATTGTCAATTTTATATTAATATTTTATTCTGGCCACATTGCACTCATGCACTCAGATTTTCCTGAAATTATTTTATTTGTGTTATGTGCGTGTTTCTATTTTGAATTTCAAATTAGAATTGCATTAAAGTTGAATTCACATGATAAGCCAGTACACATGCACCTTACACATATTTTTGGGGCTAAATTCTTGACGTGCAAATTGCATAAACACCCCTAAACTTTTAAAGAAATTGCAAACTTCATTTAAAATAGCATTTTCTTCGCATTAAAGTTGCAGAAGAGTTTGCGAACTGTGTATTCCTTGACTCGTGAATTTTTTGGTCTAGTCCTCCCTGTGGATACGACATCCATTATTGTGGTTTAAATTCATATCTGTTTAATCTCGGATTGAGAGATTTTCCACCACCTTTTGTGCTAGAATGATTTATTATCTTAATATTAATTATTCAAAGTGAAAACCGCTCTTTCAAGACGCATTTTTCTTAAATACTCACCACCTCACTAGAATCATGTGCACATAAAGTCACATGTTCACCTTTGTGTTTTATTTAACACATGCGCATGTAATCAGGGTTCATAATAGAAGTGGTGAAATCTTAATCAGCAGATTGGAAGCCGACGTACGAATTTAAACAATGTAGAGCGTTAAAAGATCGAATTCTAAAGTAAAACAAATGCCACCCAGAGACGAATGACCGGGACTCAAGTCTCGCTATCTTTAGAACAAAATTTCTTTCTTTGATTGTATTGCACGCTATACTATGATGCTTTTCCCATCAGAAATGCACATTACACTTTCAACAAATGGTGCTGTTGCCGAGGAGGCAACGCCATTTTCTTTAATTTCGATCTTTTAAGCTATCACTGACAAATCTCTCTCTACTTTGTTTTTGATGTGCAGGACAACACGAAAGAAAAATGGGATCTGCTCACACGAGCACAATAAAGAAAAAATCAGGTGCACATCATCTCCCCTTTAGATTAAGTTTCTTTTTCTTGAACCCTAGGAGTAGATTACTTTCTGCAAGTTCTTTTGAAAAAAAAATATATCTTTATTCAATTTCGTGAAAAAAGGAAAAAATAATAAATAAAAAAAATTTTAAAAAAAAATCTAGATTAGGTTTCCTTTTTGAATCTTAGGTTAGTTCAAAAAGAAAAAAAAAGTCATTTTCTTTAAATCCTTTGAAAAATTCTTTTGGAAAAAAAAAATTTGCAAAAGTTTTCGAAAAAAAAAAACATTTTTGGTGGAAAGCTTGGATTTCAACCCAAAACCCTCTTTAAAAGTTTTTCCACCATCTGATTTTCAGCCAGATCTCAAGTCTGATTTAAAAATTAAATTGCTGAAAAATTAGCAAGCGAAAAATTCTGAAATTTGGGCTAAACCTTCATTTTCAAACCATCTTTCAAACACCACCATTCTATTGAAAAAAAATTCAAGCATACAATTTTTAAAAATTTGCGAAGTGCACGGGGTTAGACCGACCCATATTCAAGATTTTTCAAATTTCAAAAAGCAATTCCGAGCAATCCACGAATCTTTTTTGACTAAAAATGGTGGGGTTTGAAGGCTGATCTAATTGGCTTTATTTTCCATATTTTTCCCAAACTTTTAATGGTCAATTGGTATTGTTTCAAAGCGAAAAATAGACTAGGGGTCAAAATTCCAAATCTTACTCCCTAACGTTCAAAAATCCCTAAAAATTCGATTGAAATAGTAAAAATTTCAAAAAAAATATTCTATGGAAAGCTAATTGGAAAAAGGAATATACTCTTAAAATTTCAAGTTAATTGGATTCCAATTATTATCATAGACAAACATTACTTTTGTGGTCTGCTAAAACAGAACAAACCCTAGAAGTGCATGAACCTTAGGTTGAATCTTTAGGATTACAACTTAGAGACCACACTTAGGCTAACTTAGACTTAGTCAAGTCTAGTGCTTAGCTGGTGAGCTTAGTCACCTTGTGGGCCACTCACCACAAACCCCACTGAAGAAAATAGGCTAAAATTAATTTTAAAACTCGAAATCAACCTGAATTCGTTGTCATACTACTGGGTGTTTTCAACCTCTCTTGCCAAACCTGGTGACTAAGTCTGTGGGGTAGTGTCAAACGACTGCAGCTCAGGGGTTAACAGAACTAGAGGCGTAAGCCAAAGGAAGAACCTTCCCCTTAGTCCCCTCTTAACCAGACTCGCTGGGTTAGCTTGAGAGGTGGGAATCACTTTCAGCCGGTTGAACGAAGAATTTTTCTTTAGGAATTCAAACTTCTAACGAAAAATTTGGTCACCAGATCCATAAGGACCATTTGATTGACAGGGCCTTAGCCTTGTCCTACTTGGCTACACCAACCCAGGGGTTGGGTGGTGTATGCAAGGAAGGAGGTCACTTAGACCTCACTTGGTTGGACCTTGGGAGCCACTCCCAAGGAGGTGAGTCACCTCGCTCGGACCATCTTCTCCCCCCACTTCTTCTACTCCCAGAGCCACCATGGCAAATCCTGGACTTAGACCTAGGCCGGGTCAGGATATCGAGAATCGGGAGCTGATGGCTCGTTTGGAAGCCCGGGTAGCCGAATCCGAAGAGCAGCATCAACAGAGCATGGATCACATCTTGATGGCATGTGACAGGATGCAGCACCCACGGCGAGGAACAATTGCGGGATTTCTACGACCCAACCGCACAAATCGCCTCACCCTTAGTCAGAATTCCCGTAGGCGGAGACGCGTTTGAGCTCAAGCCCAATGTGATTGGGTTGATCAGCACTCATTTCTACGGGAACTCAAGCAAAGATCTATTCTAGCACCTCCAAGACCTGAGTCGACTCGCTGAAACGATTCGACCCAGGAATATCGATCTCGAGATTGTTCTAATGAAGGTTTTCCCGTTCTCTCTGAGGGACAAAGCTTCATATTGGTTCAAGACTATTGGGAAGCCAATTGGCACCTGGTCGGAATTACAACGTGAATTCTTGCAAAAGTTCTTCCCAATCGATTAAACAAATGCAATGCGGCATGCAATCACGACTTTCTCCCAGGGAGCTAGGGAGAAGTTACACGAAGCATGAGACAGATTTCACGACCTTCTTCGGAAATGCTTGCACCATGGTATACCCAGATGGCACCTGGCTCAGATCTTTTACCATGGGCTGGATGACACACATTGGTATCTGGCTGATGCATCTAGTGGCGGGAATTTCCTTGCAAAAGATGAGAACAACACATTTGAGTTGTTTGAATCATTAATAGAGAACTCGATGAATGACGCATCCATGAACCAGTTCCAGCAGGTTGGTGTCCACGAGGCTCACATCGAGTCTATTCGAGCTAACATGGATATCATCATCAAGCAGCTGGATAGAATAAACCTAATCAAGAAAAAGATTGACCAGATCAGTCAAGGTCAATATGACTCGAGCTCTGTCACCTCAAGACCCTCCTATGCACCCCGAGCCCCTCCTGCTCGAGTCAATCTACTCACTCGGGATGCATCTTCTCCGTATTTACGAGATCCTGCATATCAAGATCCTGTAAACAATCCAAATCTGGCACCCTACGACCAGGGTTACACACCACCCAGAGATTATAATGCGTATCCCCTTGATGGATATATGTCTCAGACATCTTCGGCCTATGAGGACGTTAGTGCCATCCAAGGATACGGGCGTAATAACCCATATTCAGAGATGTATAACCCTGGTTAGCGCTAGCATCCGAACTTCTCTTGGTCTGGTAATTCACAGAGACCACATCAAGATCCACACTACCAGACCAGGCAATACGGGAATGTGCAAAACACGTAACATAGGCAGCAGCCATTCTCACCTCAACAGCAACTCCGTTCTTTATACCAGCCGCTACACCAAGATGCCAACCACCCTCCAAAGTGGGCTGACCCTTTGGAGGCATTGAAAGAGGAGCTGCAAGAATCAATGAGGAAATCAACACAAGATAGCTTGCAGATTATGAAGGCGATGGCTGGTCAGATACAGACCATACAGAACATGCAGAACCGGCTATTACAAGAGCATAGGACTCAGGGAGCCTTGCCCTCCCAACCCGTCCCGAGCCCTCAATATGTGCAGAACCAGGGCACCCCACCTAGGTTTTAGGCACCGCAGGGACAGGCACACGCCATACTACAGGCGCCTCCTGCACCACCGGTTACATCCAAGGCCAGCCGCCTTTGCAGAACCTCGCGTATTTTGCCCCTTCCGCTCCCCCACCACCTCATGGACAGCAAGCCGATGCATATGCTATCTCTTTGAGGAGCGGAAGGAAGACATTCGACCCACCACATAGGTAGGCGGGTCTTGATTTTTCCCACCCTTCGCCGTAGGTGGGTTCGCCTCCTTCCTCATCTCAGGAGCCACCTGCAGTAGATAAGGGTAAGAGGCCACTTGACCTTGAGATTCTCGTCCCTTTTCCTGAGGCTCTGACACGAAATACAATACGGAAAAAGGACATGCGGAAGTTTGAGGACCTGAAATCGATGTTCAAAGAAGTACATATTCAGGTCCCCCTCCTCAAGGCAATCGATCACATTCTCGTTGTCGCTAGGTTCTTGAAGGACTATTGTACCCCGAAGCGACAGTCGAGAATTGGACGATAGGTGGTACTATCGAAAGAGGCTAGCATCGTGATTCTAGCTGACCTAACGTCTAAGAAGAAAGACCCTGGTACCCCACTCATATCCTGCTTCTTGCAAGATTCCCCATTTGATCGGGCCCTTCTAGATTTGGGTTCGTCCATCAACCTAACTCCCACTGTCGTATTTGATCAATTTCGATTTGGGGAGTTGAAGCCCACCTCGGTCATGATTCATCTGGTTGATAGATCAGTCAAAACACTGAGGGGGGTGGTTGAGAACATGATCGTGAAAGTTCGCAGGTTCTGCTTTCCCGCAGATTTTTTCGTTCTCGATATGGAAGTTCCTCTTAATCTCCGAGATGCACCAATTATTTTTGGTCGCCCATTTCTAGCGACAGCCCAAGCGAACATTGATTATGCATCCGAGTGTATGGAGATAACCTTAGGCAATGAGAGACTTCGATTGTGATCGAATAGAGGAGGATGGTGAAGGCGAAGATTCGGCATACTGTGGTAACATTGGGCTCCTTTGTGACGACCCAATGTTTCATTCGTCTACACTATTAGGGTTCTTGGACCTATATCCACACGGGAATGAAACCACTGCACTACACATATCTCCTTGAGGATCTGACTATTTGCGATGTGCTTCTGACCACAACACCCCTGAATCCAGCTATCCTGATCCATACATTACTGAATCGCTCCTATTGTTGCAAGAAGACGTGACCACAGCTAACGGGTTCCTGTTAACGAAGTCACAACCGATTATTCCACATGGAGCAAATCAGCAGGAATTCACGTGCACATGGATCAGCAGATTGCCACCCTCGATTCTACTCCTCCCACTCTCATTTCTGACTCTGACCCACCCGTAATTGAATTGAAGCCCTTACCTGACTCACTCAAGTATGTGTTCTTGGGCGAAAGTGAGACATACCCAGTCATTATCAATGTCCACTTAACCCAAGAATAGGAGAATCAATTGATTTCTATGCTTCAAGACCACAGGGCTGCTATCAGGTGGAGTATTGCTGATCTCCACGGTATTCGCCCCTCATATTGCACTCATCACATTTACACGGATGAGGGGGTGAAACCTTCGAGACAACCTCAAAGATGTCTTAACCCGAATATGCTAGAGGTTGTTAAGAAGGAGATCATCAAATGGCTAGATGCAGGTATTGTATATCCAATCTCAGACAGCCAGTGGGTGAGTCCGATCCAGATAGTGCCCAAGAAAGCAAGACTCACCGTCCTGAAGAATGCTAAGGGCGAATCCATCTTGACCTGCACTGCAACATCTTGGCGGGTCTGCATCAACTACAGGAAACTGAACAGGACTACCCAGAAGGATCACTTCCTTTTGCCGTTCATTGATCAGATCTTGGAATGGTTAGCTGGACGCAGTTTCTTCTCCTTTCTGGATGGATACTCCGGGTATAATCAAGTAGCGATTAGCCTGGAAGATCAAGACAAGAGCACATTCACATGCCCCTTTGGAACATTCACTTTCAAGTGGATGCCCTTTGGCCTTTGCAACGCACCAGCGACATTTCAGCCTTGTATGATGGCCATCTTCTCTGACATGATCGTGGACTATGTGGAGGTATTCATGGATGACTTCTCCATTTTCGGAGATGATTTTGAATCTTGTCTTGATAACCTCACCAAGATCCTGAAATGGTGTATTAAGGTAAACCTAGCACTATCCTGAGAGAAAAGCCATTTCATGGTGAGGGATGGAATTGTACTAGGACACAGGATCTCCAAAAATGGACTCGAGGTCGACCGAGCTAAATCAGAGATTATCTCCCACTTACCACCACCTAGCTCAGTTAAGCAGATCAGATCATTCTTAGGTCACGTCGACTTCTATTGGAGATTTATATGCAATTTCTTGAAAATCGCACGACCTTTGACGAATCTCCTGGTTGCCGATGTCCCATTTGAATTTAATACCTCGTTTCTTAGTGCCATCGAGACCTTACGAAGCACTATCTCTGATTCCCCAATTCTCCAACAACCCAATTGGTCACTCGATTTCAAGATGATGTGTGACGCTTCTGATTTTTCCATCGATGCTGTTTTAGGCCAGCGTCGGGAGAAACAACCTTTCGTCATATACTATGTTAGCAAGACGCTGAATGAGGCTTAGCGGAATTACACTATCACTGAAAAGGAACTGCTAGCAGTAGTATTCGGGTTGGAGAAATTCAGATCGTATTTATTAGGGTCCAAGGTCATCTTCACTGACCACTCCGCCCTCCGGCACTTGTTGGCAAAGAAGGATGCCAAACTACGGCTCATTAGATGGATCCTTCTATTGCAAGAATTTGATATCGAAATCCGTGATAAAGCCGGAAAACAGAATGTTGTGGTGAATCACCTATCCAGATTGGACCTAGATCACATTCCTTATTCCCTGCCTATCCACGAGCAATTTTCGGATGAATCTCTTTTGGTAGTTCATTCTGTTGAGTTCCCCTGGTACATGGATATCGCAAACTACCTTGCTATAGGCAAGATTCCCGCAAATCTATCCAAGGACCAGAAACTCAAATTCACTGTAGAAGCCAAATACTGCCTCTGGGATGACCCACTGCTCTTCCTCATTGGAGCGAATCAGATTATTCGAAGATGCATCCCAGATTCTAAGATCCCTAGTGTGTTATCTTTCTACCACAATGACACTTGTGGTGGCCATTTCTTAGAATGGAAAACCGCTGCAAAAAATTTTGCAGTCAGGATTTTTCTGGCCAACCATCTTCAGAGATACACACAAATACGCCCAACATTGCAAACAATGCCAGTCGATCAGTTCTATGACCAGAAGAGACATGATGCCACTCTAGCCCATCATGGTTGTAGAAGTGTTCGATGTCTGGGGCATCGATTTTATGGGCCCTTTTCCGAACTCGCAAGGCTTCGAGTACATATTACTAGCCGTCGACTATGTCTCGAAGTGGGTCGAGGACATCCCGATGAGATGGGCTAACCATAAGACTGTCATTTCTTTCGTACGGCAGAACACCTTCACGAGATTTAGAATACCCCACGCTCTGATTAGCGACGAGGGAAGCCACTTCATTCACGCCCATTTCAGGTCATTATTAAAGAAATATGGGGTACATCACCGTATAGCCACCCTGTATCACCTGCAGACCAATGGGCAGGCCGAAGTGTCTAACCGTCAGATCAAGTTGATTCTCTAGAAGACGGTTAGACCAGACATGAAGGATTGGTACGATAAATTAGTTGATGCACTCTGGGCAAATCAGACTGCATACAAGGCCCCACTCGGAATGTCACCATATCGCATGGTATATGGCAAGGCCTGTCACCTTCCTGTAGAGTTGGAACACTGTGCCTTTTGGGCGGTGTGAAAATGTAACCTTGACCTCGATGGAGGAGGTCAAGAATGGAAACTCCAGCTCAGCGAATTAGAAGAGATCCGGTGGGAGGCCTATGAGAATGCATTAATATACAAGGACAAGACCAAGGCCTTTCATGACCGCCACATCTGGAGGAAAGCATTCACGCCCAACCAACGAGTCTGGTTGTTTGATTCTCGATTAAAGCTATTCGTAGGGAAGCTCAAGTCCAAGTGGACTGGCCCGTATATTGTGATCCATCCATATCCTAATGGGGCAGTCCTAATCAAGGACCCAAAATCTGGGCATATATCCATGGTTAATGGCCAGCGCCTTAAGCCATTTTGGCCCAGGAACCTCCTCCACCTGACGAGATTGTTCATCTTATTGAGGACGTGTGATTGAGTGCTCGCCCAACTGGAGGCGTTAAACTTAGCACATATAGATAGCATATATCCCACATTTCATAATCATTTATACATAACCATTTTTATACATAGCATATTTTTCTTTTAGCATATTTCCTTTTTGTATATTGCATGTTAAAAGGTTGGCCGGTGCTGAATATAATTTCAGGAGCAATTATAGGTGATTTCTACCCATTCTCTCCCTATAGTATTTATTTTCTTTTATATTCATGCATGAGGACATGCAAGAACTTAGGCATTGGGGGTAGATACAACAAAACTGAAAAATTTTATGCCAACATTTAGGAAAACCTCAGAGCTGCATATAAAATGTACTTTAGGACCATAAATAAAAGAATAACCAACTCCACCTCCAATGCTCTCATTAGAGCTAGAAATCGTCCGCAACAACCACTTCCAACTCACCCGCTCATCTCTTGTTCTAAATTTAGGCTCAAGCTGAATGTAACCTGAAAGGGAAATTTTATGAAGTACAAATTATATGAGGTTACTTGTTCATAGCATATACATATTTCATTCATGAATAAGATTATTTTATTAAGAGAATGCATTAGGGATTTTATCCTCTAGTTGATTCCTGTAATCTGGAATCCAGTACAACTTTTCACACACACGTAGAATTTGAAATGGATTCACGGTGAAGGCTAATAAACGTCTTTACTTTGTCGAGAAGAAGCAGTGCTTCTTTTCCTAAACCAACAGAGAGTGTTTTGTGAGTCAGGCAGATTTTCCTCCAAAAATCCACCAAATAGTGTGAGATGAGAGTAGAGTGTACTGGTGCTCTAAGATTAGTGCAAGGAATTCGGAATCCTAGATAATTAGGTGATGATACTCAGAGATTAGGCATAGTTTCCGCTCTTGGTTCCTATGTATATATTTTTGAGTGAATTTTGAGAGCCACCAAATGAGGCAAATACACGGAGAGTGAGTTTTCATAAAACTAGGGCTAAGGTGGGTGGTTACGACCATTCTTTTCGGAGTCCTCGGCTGAAGGAGGGTATTGATGCTAAGGTCAAAAATACACCATCCTATCCATCTCTCCCGGTGCCGTGAGTAGGCAATTCCACCAAATAAGCCACCCAACATCTCTTGAGTACCACCAATCCCTCATAATGCCTCAATAAAGTTCATGGATGTGTGCTAGTTGTGTTGTGTTGAAAAAAAAAATGATGAAAAGAAGAAAAAGCAAAGAAAAAAAGAGTGAATATTTAGTTTAGTTGCATTGAGGCAATACCACCAAATAAATTTTAGATCCACCAAATATGGCCTTAACCTATTTTTCTGTGTTTCCAATCGCCCGAATATTGGCTAAGGAATTCTGACTTAGTGTTAGGTTATGGAAACTCAATTAAAGTGTTAATGCCAAGTGAGACCACCAAATACAAATCGTATATGTGAATCTGGTGAGGTTGTAAGCTCTAAGAAAAAGAAAGAAAAGAAAAAGAAAATGACAAAGAGAAAGAGAAAAAGAATACAAAGGAATCAAAAGAGAGCATAGTTTTTCTCGTCTTTCTTTAAGTTGAGTTGCTTAGTAATCCGAGAATCTAGATTCTGTAGTACTAGTCTCTATGTAGCACCAAGTGAGAGTGAGCCACCAAATATATAATCTTTTCCCTCAGAGATTCTCTATCTAAGCCTAAAGCCAGGGTGGAATTCATAGAATATTTTGCATACCTCAAGGGAAGAAGTCTGCCTAGCCCGTTAGAATTTTTACTAGGGGTCAAGTACATGCTTTAGAGGTGTATTAGTTTTTCACTCGAGTCCGTTGTAAAAGCTACATAGCTGCACTTTCACAATTGTCTGGATTTCTAGAGCATAGGATGAAAACAAAGAGGAGAAAAATCTCTAGGCATACACATGATAAAATAATCAGTCCCTTAGGGACCCTTGCTGTAAATAATTTAGTCTTGCATTTGCTGGGGACTAGCAAGATTTTGGCATGGGGGTATGATTGTGCAGCAATCATAGGTCTTAATTGACCTCGATTAGGCTAGAACTTAGCATAAGTTAGGGTAATTCATGTATGCATAAGCATTATCTGCATCTTTATTACTTTACTTTAGCTATGCATAAAATAGTGTTACAATGTGCTGATTAAGTGCATTATGTCGATTACAGGTAATAGGCTGATCAGGAGCTAGATCTGGAGCAGGATCTGAAGTTGGATCAGGAATAATGGGTGTTGCAGCAAAGCTGGAGCAGAAGACCTAGATTAGATATAGGAATAATGATGTAAGGGAGTTAAGGTTTGCTATTCTATTAAGTATGAATAAAGCAATAAAATGTGAAGAGCTTAGGTCCATCCTAGCCCTAAGATAGCCTAGAGACTTCCCCAAGCCTTAGCCACCCTTAGATTAGGTCACAACACCCTAGGAAGCCCTAAAACCCTAGTTCCAACCCTTATCTGGACATCCAGATAAGTTATAGGATGTCCAGGACCCTTAGCCATCTCCCGCACACCACAAACCCACTTCTGCAGTGTTATTGGACGTCCAGACACTTTGTCAGACGTCAAAATTTCTATAGAAGACCCAAATAGAACCTTGATTTCCCCTTGACTCAGATTGGACGTCCAGACAACAAGTCTAGACTTCTAATTTTTGAGTATAAGACGTCTGACACTGTTATTAGACGTCTGATACTGCTCTCCAGTTCCTGTTTTGAGATTCAAGCCTTGATCATGTATCTTTGGGTCCCTAAACCCAATTCCAACCCCATAGCAACCTAAATTAAGGTGTCCTAACCTTAGTACATCACCTCTAGACCTACCTAAGGACCTAATTAGGTCCTCACCAAACCCAATTGACTTAGATCAAAGTAAATTACCTTCACCTAAGTCAATTGGACTCATTGAGTCCAATTGAGCTTAGATCTCAACCCAAACAAGTTCAATTGGACTTAGTGAGAGTCCAATTAACCTAAGCCCAATCTAATTGAGTTATTTCACTCTCAATTAGATTCACACTCATCCAATTAAACTTTGGTTAAGTTTAATTGCATTTTCCCCTTAGCAATTCGGGTTTGTAACCCTAATTCAAGACATACACCTACCTAAACCCCTTAGGACCTAACCTAAACCACCTAGCCACATAGAGCATGACCACACACACACACACACACCCATTCACGCACACACACTTCTCTAGAGTTCTCTAGAACTCTCTTGAAGTGGAGCCACCTCTTAGTTGCCAAATTTAGCAACCAAGAGGCATTCAAAATGAGATCCACATTTTTTGGATCTCATAACCATATGGCCGGCCACTCTTGGACTCGCTCTAGAGAGTTCCACACCTCTCTAGAGAGAAGCCCTTGGGTCTATAAAAATACCTAAGGGGTGGTCATTTGCACCCATCCACTCTTGGCCATTCACTTCCTTGGCTCCATTCACATCCACCTCCTCTTAGGCTAGCCACTTCCACTCCATCTCCACAAGTTGACCACCACCATGAAGGACACCATGCTGGGATGCTGGATCACTCCTCTCTCTCTCCAAGGACTGACCTAAGCTCCATTGACCACCCCTCATTCTCCTCTCGACCACTCCAAGGCCATCGGAGACCACCTCTGAATGCCCTTCTGTTCTACTAGATCTAGATTAGTACTTTATGCTCTTCATAGTTTTAATACATTTTATTACTGCTTAGTAGCATAGTCCTTATTCTCCTCGAATGATGCATGCAAGATCCCCCTGTAGATTCTTGTATGCGATCATTTTCTGGTAACTAGATTTCCATTTTAAGCATTTATGTACAAGCTTTCCTCTACAGTTCTTGTTACAAACAACTCTCCAATGGAATGAATGAAAAAAAAATGCATTTTTATATATATCTCTATATGTTTGAAATCACCATGAGCTTAATGATTGCCATTCTTTTTTCATGATTCCAATTGCCTATTTTCAATTGTTTATCTATTCTGCAACAAGCATGTCGTTTCCTGAAAATATAGAGAATCTAATGATAGACGCATTTTTCGTAAATAGTCACCACCTCACTAGAATCGTGCACACAGAAACTCACACATTCACCTTTGTGATTTATTTAACACATGCGCACGTAATCAGGGTTCATAATAGAAGTGGTGAAATCTTAATCAGGAGATTGGTAACTAGCGTGCAAATTTAAACAAGGTGGAGCGTTAAAAGATCAAATTCTAAAGTAAAACAAATGCCTCCCAGAGACGAACGACCGGGACTCAAGTCTCATTATCTTTAGAACAAAATTTCTTTGTTTGATCGTATTGCACGCTATACTACAACGCTTTTCCCATCAGAAATGTGCTTTAAGCTTTCAACACTTGTATATATCCGGTTACTCGGGATGTTTTCTCTCCATCTTCACGGGATCCTGCATACCATGAACCCATGAATGATACGAGAAGTTACACAATTTTTAATTTTATGGTTTAAGTTGCTACAACACGTAAATTCGTTCACTTTTAAAATTTGTAACCTAGATAGGGGAGTATCTAGGGTCATCCAAGGAGGCAACTATTTGGTAGATCAATCTCTTGCTTGGAAATGTGGAAATCACCTTTCTTTTTGGTCTTTTCAAATATATATGTATTTTTTAGGTTTTTGAAATAAAAGGGCAATCGAAAAATGGTGGTAGAAAAGGACAATCTAATTTAACTACTAGGTGACAAGAAAGACCTCTTCTCAAGCTCATCCTAGGCGCGTGAAGGCCTAGGATAATTGAGAAGAGGGAGTGAAAGTGCTAAAGAAAAGGCACTTTAATATTAAGCGGATTTCTATTTTACAAAAGTCGAGGAAAGCTTCTACTATGAAAAGTAAAACTAAAAAAAATTAAAACATAAATCCTGGATGATGATGGTGAAGAGGGAATGCTCCTTGCCCAACTACTGCTACTCCAGCAGTTAAAAAGGGTCCTCCTCTTTTTCTTGAACTAGAGATAGTCTCCTAGCAAGCCCAAGGGGGGCGTGCTTGACTCCTCCAAGGTGGATGGAATTCCACCTTCAAAGGCTTCTCCTAAGGTGGCATGGACCACCTTTGATTCCTCCTCCAAGGGTGGTAGTATACCACCCTCAAATCCTCCACTTCCTAGGGTAGGCATGTACCCTAGGTTGTCCTCCAATGCCTGGCCTCCTTCCTTGGCTGGCGTGGGCACAAGAGAGAAGAGAAGAGGGGAAGGCACCACAGGGATAGAGTATTCCCTTAATCTTCTTCTTCTTCTCTTAACCTATGTAGGTGGAAATATGGGTAGAAAATTGTAGCCAAGGGTGAAGATTTAATGGTGGTGGTAGGGGGTTTATATAGGAATGGTAGGGGGTTAAGGGTGGTTATAGGCTGGATGGCTATGATGGGGGTTAGATGGTGGTTATAGGATCCTATGGCTAGGGTTGTTGGCACCAAAATGGAGGGGTACTTGGTGGTTGGTGCCAACCCTAAGTGGTAGCTAGGGTTAAGGGTTTGGTTAGGTGTGTTGTAGGGTGAAGTTGGAGTTATATTATGGTGGTTATGTGATGGAGGGTAGATATAGGGTGGTGCCAAAGTGGAAGGATGCTTGAGGTGGAGTTAAGGGAGTTGGCACCACTTTAGGTGGGTTAAGGGGGGGAGTTAGGTGGCGTCACTAGATGGAGGGTTAGGATAGGTTGGGGGGTAATATGTAGGGTGTAGATGGGAGGAAGTGTTGGTGCCAAATGAAGGGGTGTAGGTGGTGATTTTTGTAGTTTCCGGCCCTACCAAGAGGAGGTGACGTAATAATTGCGGAATTGAAATAAAAATAATCTCACAAAATAGACAATCCCACAATACACAAGTATTTTTAGGTGGAAACCCAAACCGGGTGAAAACCACCACCTAACCCTCTCGAGTTAGGATTTTCCGATCAACCAAGTTGATCAAAATCCACTAAACCGAATCACTTTAAACGAGGGTGATTCAACCTCAATACAACCACTCTACTTAGACGAGGGTAGCGTACCTTAATCCCTTCTCTCCACGAGAAGGATTTTGTCTCGCGAAGGAGACGGGAATTCGCAAAGCGAATACCCAACCAAATAACAAAGATAAAAACAAGTAATCCTATAGAGCCAACAAAGTAATATTTAACCTAAGCTTCTATAGGAAATAGGATGCTTCCCTTTGAAAGGAATGCGTCGACGACGTGGATGC
Organism: Thalassia testudinum; assembly: GCA_037157565.1. Lineage (NCBI taxonomy): Eukaryota > Viridiplantae > Streptophyta > Magnoliopsida > Alismatales > Hydrocharitaceae > Thalassia > Thalassia testudinum. The sequence continues at coordinate 146,412,548 of JAZHRO010000036.1, forward strand.
GTGTGCCACGCGACAGCGCAACGTCGCTCTCGTGAACAACAGCAGGAGAGCGGGTGCGCAACAGCTTGATGCTCTCAAGATGAAGAATTAGAGCGTAGAGAGAAAGAGAGACACAAAATGGTTTGGGAGTGTATTGCAAGGTGTGTCTTGTGTTTCTTTTGTGTGTATTTCTGTTGCAAAGGTTCCCCTCTATTTATAGAGGCCTTAGGAAGGCTTTGGAAGGCTTAGGAAAGGTTCCATAGCCGTTGGGTACAAAGCCCAAGTGAATCAGCCCGAAATCAGGAACAATCATTATTCTGACAGGCTTATCAGACGTCTAATTCTGGCATCAGACGTCTGAAAGTTCACTTAAGACGTCTGATTTCAAGGTCAGACGTCTGATTTTGGGCGGGTCTCTTCCTGACTTGGATCAGGTCTAAACAGGGTTCTAGTGCAAGTCTATCAGACGACATATAGGACGTCTGGCACTATGTCTGGACGTCTGGAAACCTACTTTTTCTGTGGGAATGGATTTCCAAACGTTGCAACGGCTAGAAAATCTCTGAGAAGAGATTTTGGGTCAGCCGAGGCAAAACGGTCAATTATCAGACGTCTGGATAGTCCTATGGACGTCTGATAAGGCTCTAACGGTCACATTCTTGAGTGTTTGCTAAGCCAGCCAACGGTCCACTAATTGGACGTCTGGCAAAGTCATCAGACGTCTCCTAAGACATCTGGTCTAAGGTCTGGACATCTGATTTCATTAGACAGAACTAACTATGTCCAGCCTAATAGTTATTAGACGTCTGAATCAACAGTCAGACGTCTTAATTTGGAAATTAGACATCTGGAAGTGCTGTTTAAACCCTATATTGGTTTTCTAAGTTCTCTACAGAAAACCTAAGTATCCTAGGGTTGTGCAGGTGTTCCTAGGACTATTGTTAGGGTACTTTGAGGCTCTTTAACAGAAATCTAAGTAACAAAAATAAAGAGCAACAAAAGAAACGAAAAATACAATGAGTACAAGAGAAGGAAATCTATCCTATTGTTCATCTCCTTCCTTCTTTAATATATTACTCCTCGTGAATCTCTTCTGCTCTCCATCGAGCTCCTCCAATCCGTCCTGGATGCGAGCTCGAACTCCGTCTAATCACGTATCCATTTGCCATTGACCTGAAATCTAGGACTCCAAGTGCAAATGTTAAATAACAAGTGTTTTGTTATCATCAAAACAAATGATCGTGGTGCTCTAGCACCAACAATTTTTGGCGCCAATGAAGGTAGGGTTTAGGGTAGTTATGGAGGGTTAGGTTTGGCACCAAGTGTAGGTTTCTAGAAGGGGTTAGGTGGGTGGTAGGGATGGCTTTAGATGGTGATGTGTAGGGTTAGGATTTAAGGGGAAGTTGGTGCCAAAAGGAAGGGGTGCATGTGGTGTTTTTGGTGCCAACTTGAAAGGGTGTGAGTGGTGGTGGTTGGTGTGGGTTGGGGCCAAGGATAGGTTGGATTAGGGTTTGGTTAGGGTTAAGGGTTGAAGAGTGGATGGCCATAGAGGTTTTTCATGGAGTAGAGTTTAGCTAAGCTAGCTAAGCTAGCTTAGCTAGTAGAGTAGAGCTAGAGGAGTTAGGGTTTCATGGAAGAGAGCTAAGGGAGAGTATTCTGGAGCTAGTATTAGGTACTCTGGAGCTAGGGTTGCTAAGGTAGCTTCAAGGGGAGCTCAACTACTGAGCTTCGCTACTTAGTTCTTATGTAAGTAGCCAAGCTTAGGTAGTTGAGTTCAGTTGAGATGGCCCTAACCTAGCTGGAGCTAGGTTGAGCTGGAACTACCTCTGATGAGAACTCTAGAGCTAGCTAAGCTACTAGCTGACAAGTAGTAGCTTAGATAGCTTAGAGTCTAGCTAGTATGAGCTGGCTAGAGCTGAGGTGAGTTGAGCTTGAGCTGAGGTGGACTCAAGTCAACTCAGTTGAGCTAGCTAGAGCTCCCAGTGAACTGGTAGGACCTAAGATGAGCTAGACTCAGCTGACTTGAGATGGATCTAAGATGACCTGAGCTAGGGTGAGCTAAGATGAGCTCTCTTGAGCTACCATTCAGCTAAGTTAAGCTGAATGGAGCTGAATGGAGTTAACCTTAGTAAAAGGGAGCTGGTATCCAGCCATGATGAGCTGGAATTAGTTGAGTCCTAGCCTGATTGATCTTCTTCTTCAATAGTTGCCTTCCCGAGTGCTAGGGTTCTGGGGATCTGACTCTCTACTTATCCCTAACACTCCAAGAAACGTATCAAAAATAAAATAACACATGCAATGCATGCCTAACCTATTTTATGCCTAAATGCAACCCAAGAAAACCCATTTACAGAGCAAAATCCTAAGAGCTAGGTTTGTTTTAATGCATAAGAATAATGATAAACTGGCGTTTATCGGTGAACATATGGATTTGGCACCGTACAATCACGATTACGCACCACATGATGATGCAAGTGCGTATTCTTTTGATGAATTTGCATCTGAGACATCTTCGGCTTACGAAGATGTCAATGCCATTCAGGGATACGAGTGTAACAACCCGTATTCTGAAACATATAACCCTGGTTGGCGCCAGCATCCCAATTTCGCCTGGTATGGTAACCCACAGAGACTGAGTCATGCTTCACACTACTAGACTGGACCATACAGGAATGCGCAGAACACGTATCCTAGGCAGCAGCCATTCCCCTCTCAGTAGCAACAGACATGCTCTATCTATCAGCTACTACACCAAGTTGCCAACTACCCTCCAAAGCGGGCCGACCCTTTGGAGTCGCTGAAGGAGGAATTGCACGCATCACTTCGGAAATCTACTCATGACAACCTCCAAATAATGAACACAATGGCTGGCCAAATATAGAGCATACAGAACAAGCAAAACTAGATGATGCAGGAGCATAGATCACAGGGAGCTTTATCCTCCCAACCTGTCCCAAACCTGAGATATATGCAGAATCAGGGTGCCTCGCCTATATTTCAAGCACCACAAGGACAGGCACACGCTATTATGCAATCACATCCCGCACCTTCGGGTCATGGGCTCGGTCAGCCACCTCTGTTACCCTGTGTATCTAGACCAACCCACTCCTCTGCCCTTGCATGGACAGCACGCTAATGCAAAAGCTGTCACCTTAAGGAGCGTAAAGACTACACAAGACCCGCTACCTAGGCAAGCAGGTAAGGATTTTTCCTGCGCTATACCACGAGATGGCTCACAACCCTATTCCTCTCACAAGCCATCTTCATTAGATAAGGGAAAGAAGCCCCTAGACCCTGAAATTCCATCTGTTTTCCCGTGGCCCTAGCACGAGATTCAGCACGGAAAAATGACATGCGGAATTTTGAGGACTTGAAATCTATGTTCAAGGAAGTTCACATTCAGGTCCCTCTCCTCAAAGCAATAGATCACATCCCAACTGTTGCTAGGTTCTTTGAGGACTACTGTACTCCAAAGCGACAGTAGAGGATCGGACAAGTGGTATTTTCTGAGGAAGCCAGTGCAGTCATTTTAGCTAACTTACCACCCAAAAAGGACCCAGGCACACCACTAATTTCCTGCTTTTTGTAGGAGTCCCCTTTTGATAGGGCCCTTCTTAATTTGAGGTCGTCCATCAACCTAACTCCCACCATAGTATTTGATCGATTTCGATTTGGGGAGTTAAAGCCCACCTCGGTTAACATACAGTTGGCTAACTCATCTGTAAAAACACCGAGGGGATGGTTGAAAATGTGATCGTAAAAGTCCAATGATTTTGCTTTCTAGCAGACTTTTTTGTTCTTGATATGGAGGTTCCTCCTAATCTCTGTGATGCATCGATTATTCTAGGTCACCCATTTTTGGCAACTGGCCGTGCAAACATCAATTGTGCATTAGGGTGCATGGAGATTGCCCTGGGAAATGAAAAGCTTAGACTGGACATTTTTAGGGCATCAAAGAACTTTGATTGTGACTTGATCAAGGAGGATAGTGAAGATGAAGATTTAGCTTTCTGTGGGAACATTGGACTCCTCTGCAGTGACCCAATGGCATATTCATCCTCACTATCAAGGGTCTTTGATCGTGATCCACACGAGACTGAGACTAATGATATACACATTTCGTCCCATGGATCTGGTTGCCATGGGTGTTCATCTTCTCCTAACACCCCTGACCCTGACTATCCTGTCCTATCCAACACTGATATCTTAAAACAGGAATACATGACCACTATAGGCGGATTCTTCATTAGTCAAGATCAGCAAATTTTCGCTATTGTTTCCTCTCCTCCCCTGCATAACCCTCCTCCCTACCCTCCCCACCCTCCACTACTAGAGTTACAGCCCTTACCTAATTCGCTTAAATACATGTTTCTGGGAGAAAGTGAGACATATCCTGTGATTATCAATGCTCACTTGACTCCAAATCAGGAACATCAGTTGATCTTTGTTCTGCAAGCACATAGGGCTACTATCGAGTTGGGCATTGCTGATCTCCACGGAATTTGCCCCTCATATTGCACTCACGATATCTACACTAATGATGGGGTGAGACAGTCGAGACAACCATAGAGACACCTAAATGCAAATATGTTGGAGGTTGTCAAGAAGAAGATCATTAAATGGTTAGACGCGGACATTATCTATCCAATTTTCGACAGCCAGTGGGTGAGTCCCATTCAGATAGTGCCCAAAAAGGCGGGACTCACCGTAATTAGAAATGAATTGGGCGAATCAATCCTGACCCGCACCACAACTTTTCGGTGGGTCTGCATTGACTACAGGAAGCTAAACTCAGCTACTAAAAAGGATCATTTTCCTTTGCCCTTTATTGATCAGATTCTAGAATGGCTAGTCGGGAGTAGTTTCTTCTACTTTCTAGATGGATACTCCAGGTACAATCAAGTTGCAATCAACCTGGAAGACCAAGACAAGATGACTTTTACGTGTCCCTTTGGAACATTCGCTTTTAAGCGGATGCCTTTCGACCACTGCAATGCACCAGCTACTTTTCCACAATGCATGATGGCCATCTTTTCAGACATGATTGGGGACTGCGTAGAAGTGTTCCTGGATGACTTCTCCATGTTTGGAGATGATTTCTCATCTTGTCTCGATAACCTCACAAAGATTTTAAGGAGATGTAAAAAGCCATTTTATGGTGAGGGATGTCATCGTACTAGGTCACAGGATCTCCTCTACTGGACTTGAGGTCGACCGAGCCAAGTCTGAAATCATTTTGCGATTACCTCCGCCTAGCTCGGTTAGGCAAATCAGATCATTCTTAATGCATGTTGGATTTTATCAAAGATTCATTCGAGATTTCTCAAAAATTGCTCGTCGATTAACAAATCTTCTGGTAACCGACACGCCCTTTGAGTTTGGCTCCTCGTGTCTCAGCATTTTCGAGATCTTGTGAAGCACTATCTCTAATGCACCTATTCTCCAACTCCCCACTGGTCGCTCGACTTTGAGATGATGTGTGACGCCTCCGACTTTGCTGTCAAAGCCATTCTTGGCCATTGTCAGGAGCACCATCCATTTGTAATATACTACGCTAGCAAAACACTGAACAAGGCTCAGCGTAAATATACAGTCACTGAGAAAGAATTGCTAGCCGTAGTATTTAGGTTGGAGAAATTTAGGTCATACTTACTCGGGTCCAAAGTTATCATCTACACTAACCATTCCGTCCTCCGGCATTTGTTTGCAAAAAAGGACACCAAACCCTGCCTTATCCGATGGATCCTTTTGCAGCAGTTTGATGTCGAAATCCATGACAAAGCCGAAGCACATAATGTTGTGGCGGACCACTTCTCTCGACTAGACCCAGACTACATTCTGTACTCCCTGCTGATATCAATCTGATTTTCGGATGAGTCTTTGCTATCTATCAACTCTATTGAGTTTCCTTGGTATGCTGATATAGCAAACTATCTTGTCGTAGGCAGGCTACCTGTGGGATTATCCAAGAATCAAAAGCTCAAATTTATATCAGAGGCTAAATTCTATTTTTGGGATGACCCATTGCTCTTTCGCGTTGGGGCTGATCAGATCATCCATAGATGTGTACCTGATTCGGAAATCTGTAGTGTGCTATCCTTCTGCCACAGCGATGCTTGTGGGGATCATTTCTCAGGCCGAAAAATCGCCGGAAAGATTTTACAGTCGGGATTTTTCTGGCCGACCATTTTTAGAGATACACACAAGTTTGATAAGTGTTGTAAGCAATGCCAGACAGTCAGTTCTATGACCCAGAGAGATATGATGCCTCTCCAATCCATTCTGGTCGTAGAAGTGTTCAATGTTTGGGGCATCAACTTTATGGGCCCCTTCCCGAACTTGCTTGGCTTTGAGTACAAACTCCTCACAGTAGATTATGTCTCAAAGTGGGTAGAAGCTATCTTGACAAGATGAGCTGATCATAAGACTGTTATAACCTTCGTTTGGGAATTTATTGTTGCAAGGTTCGAAGTTCCCCGTGCCCTGATAAGTGATGGGAGAAGCCACTTCATCCATGCCCATTTCAGGCCATTATTGAAGAAATATGTGGTGTAGCACCACATTGCTACCCTGTATCACCCACAGACCAATGGGCAGGCTGAAGTATCAAATTGTCAAATCAAGCTTATCCTTCAAAAGACGGTTAGACCTGATTGGAAGGATTGGTCTGATCGGTTGATCGATGCACTATGGGCATATCGGACTGCGTACAAGGCCCCGCTCGGAATGTTGCCATACTACATGGTGTATGGAAAGGCCTATCACCTTCCTGTGGAGCTGGAGCACCGTGCCTTTTGGGCAGTGCAGAAGTGTAATTTTAACCTCGAGGCCGGAGGTTATGAAAGAAAGCTCCAGCTTAGTGAGTTAGAGGAGATTAGGTGGGAAGCATATGAGACTGCAAAAATATACAAGGACAAGACAAAATCTTTCCATGATCAACACATCCAAAGGAAGGAGTTCACACCTAACCAGCAGGTTTGGTTGTTTGACTCCCGACTCAAATTCTTTGTGGGAAAGCTCAAGTCCAAGTGGATTAGATCATTTCTAGTGGTCCACCCATATCCTAACAGGGCAATCCAAATTAGAGACCCGAAATCTGGGCACGTTTTTACGGTTAATGGCCAGCGCCTCAAACCATGTTTTGCCCAGGAACCTCCTGCTGATGAAAGGATACATCTTCTTGAGGAGGTATGACTGATGAGTTGCCCAGCTGGAGGTGTTAAACTTAGCATGTATACATATAAATGCCATATATACATAGCATATTTCATTTTTGCATAATGTTTTGCATATTATTTTGCATATTGTGTATGGCATTGCAGTGATGGCATGTGCTGAATGACAACTCAAAAGCAGTTTTAGGTGATTTCTATCCACATACACTTTGCCTTATTTCTTTTATTTATGCATGAGGACATGCAAACACTTAGGCATGGGGGGGGGGGGGATAGTCCATAAAAATTGAAAATTTTCTGCCAATAATTGGGGGATTAGATCATTTTATCAAGAGGTTTTATTAGAGAATTATCATTTAGTAGATTCCTAGACTTAGAATCCAGTATAATTTCACATCTGCATGTAGAATTTGCAATAGATCCACTGTGAAAACCGATAGACATCTCTAGTTTGTCGAGAAGAAGCATTGCTTCTTCTCTTGAACCCTTAGATAGCAATTAGGGAGTCAAGTGAACCATATTCTAGTACATCCACCAAAACATATGTGAGATGAGAGTAGAGAGTCTACTGGTACTCTAAGGTTAGTGTAAGGAATCTTTAATCTTTAATAATTGAATAATGATACTTAGCGATGGGCATAGTTTTCGCTCTCAGTTCTTGCATACTAAATCTGTGAGAAATTCCATACGAGAGCCACCAAATAAAGAAAAACATAGAGAGCGAGTTCTGATAAAACTAGGACTAAGGTGGATGGTCACAGCTGTCCTCTACGGAATCCTCGGCTGACGGAGGGTATTGATGTCAACATCAAAAATACATCGTCCTATCCATTCCCTACCCGGTGCCAAGAGTAGGCACTTCCACCAAATAAGTCACCCGAGATCCTCTTGGTCATCCCCAAAAATCCCAAATGATGCCTCATGAATAAAAGTATGTATATCGTGTTGAATTATTGCATTGGTAACGGCATTATGCCAATAGATATATATATTGAAAAAAAAATAAAAAAAGAAAAAGCAAAGAAGAAAAAGCTTACCAAAGAGATATTTGCTTTTTTTTTTAAAAAAAAGGGGTGTTATGTTAAGAAGTTTGAGTTATGTAAATTCAAATGTTTTGAGGTAAAAACACCTACCATCCGCAACAAACCACCATGATATAGCCTTAACCTATTGATCGCATGGGTTTTGCATGTTTGCAATCGGGGTTACGAGTAACCCATCATCGTAGTTGCAAAACTTATGATCAAATATAATTTATACCAAAACTCCAAGGGAGTCCCAAGTCAAACACAGGGAGGCGACATTTACTTTGTATGAAAATCGCATTTCAATTTGCTTCAGTTTGGTGTTTTAGGGTTTTGTTATTTTTTTTTATTTTTGAAATGAAATAACAATTAATCATAAGAGAGAGATAGAGTTGAATCTGATATATTGCATGAATGTCAATTACAATATATAGAAAACATAAAAAGAGAGGGAGGTGAGAAGAAATCTCCTGAAGTGGCTGTTTGACAAGACGATGGTGCCTGGTGGAAGCTCGGATGGAGCTGGGAAGCAAGATGATGGAGGCGAGAAGCGGGAGGACGTCGGGTAGAGGAAAGCTTTAGAGTAGCTCCGGAATGGAGGTGAGAAGGCAGAGATGATCTACTACCGGAATGGAGGTGGGAGGACGTCTCCAAGGTGACCTATGAATGGGGATGAGAAGTTGGAGGAGTATTTGGTGGGGCAGAGTCTTGTTACATTAATAGGCGCCTTGGGAGCTTGTGAGCAAACTCTAACAGAGCGTTGGTAGGCTTGCTAGAGCTTGGGAGTAGGTGGGAGTAGAGTAGGTAGAGATGGCTTAGAAGGGAGGGGGTGTAGGTCCTTTTATAGTGGAAAAGAAGAGGCTAAAATAGTCATGGGACCATTAGCAACCATTAGTCCGTCGCTGGAAGTGTCGTGTAGGCAGCTCATGCCCGCTGGTGCGTACAGCTGGCCTTGCACCCATGAACAATTAGAGACGGCTGTAAGCATCACTAAATGTCTGCCAGGCTGTCGCTGAAGATCCACCCGCTGCTCATGCTCCACTGGCATTGCGCTAAGCGCTCTCTTTGTCGTGTGTGCTCACATTTACGCGCTGGCGCTGCTCTGTGCGCATGAGTGACTTCCCGCGCATGCATGCACCCACACTGCTGTGCGCCTGCAGTGGCACGTGCGTGCGCATGGGCAGCCTAGGTTGCGCCACATGGCCCAATCTAGGCTGTCCATCTTCTTTTCATTGTAGGGGCTACTGCAGAGGTCGGATTGAGTTGATTTTCACACCGTTGAGTTGCGATCATCGACCGAAATCCATTTGCGTGGTCGGATTTGTCATTTGAAGCTCCAAATTATGTCACCTAGTCCCTTGGCCGTTGATCTTCCTCGGATTGCATATGGTGCTACGGGAGTTCGATCGAGGCGATTTTGGAATTGTTGGACTCCGATCATCTTCTTGATCAGAGCCGTACGGTCGGATCGTCAATCCGAGGCTCCGAAATAAATATCCTTCTGTCCTAACCATAAAAAGGACGCAATTAACCTAAATTATATACTACTCTAAATACAGAATGATGCATGCTATGCAATATTTATAACATGAGATGCAAATCTAAGCCTAGGAACATGCACGAGTAGGCATTTCAAGCCAAATTGATGTGTTTACATCACCTATTTTCTATATTTTTGACTGCCTGAATGCGGGCTGAGTCTGACTTAGTTGTTGGGTTATCAGAAACTAATTAAAGTGTAATGCCATGTAAGACAACCAAATACAGCTGCAAATCTGGTAAGATGTGAGCTCAGGAGGGAAAAAAAAAAGAAGAAAAGGAGAGAGAGAAAGTGAGAAAAGGAAAAGTACAAAAGATTAAAGAGAGCATAGCTTTCTAGCCCTTCTCTAAGTTAAGTTATTCAATAATCTAATAATCTAGATTCTGAAATACTAGTCTCCATGTAGCACTAGAAGAGAATGAGACACCAAATACAAATCCAGTTAACTTAGACATCTGCTACCTAAGCCAAAAGCCAGGGTTAAAATCAAAGAATTATTTATATACCCCAGAGAAGAGGTTTACCTATCCCAATAAAATTTTACTAGGGGTCAAGTACAAACTTTAAATGTGTATCGACTCTTCGCTTGGATCCATTGCAGAATCTACAACATTATATATTCATGGTTATCTGGATTGTGAATGCTTGGATGAAACAAAAAGAAATAAACCTTTAGTAAACTCTTGATACAATGCATTTAGTCTTGCACTTAATAGGTGTTTAGTATCGTAGCACGCATTTTGATAGGAAAATGTCGTAGTACAGTGCGCAATACAATCAAACAAAGATATTTAATAAAAGATAACGAGACTTTGAGTCCCAGTCGTTCGTCTCTGGGAGGCGTTTGTTTTACTTTTGAGTTCAATCCTTGACCGCTCTACTTTGTTCAAAATCGCACATTGGTTTCTAGTCTTCTGATTAAAATTTCGCCACTTCTATTATGAACCCTGATTACGTGCACGTGTGTTAAATAAATCATAAAGGTGAAAGTGTGAGTTTCTGTGCGCACGATTCTAGTGAGGTGGTGACTGTTTACAAAAAATGTGTCTATAGTTAGATTTTCTATATTTTTAGGAAATGACATGCTTGTTGTGGAATAGATAAACAAGTGAAAATAGGCAACTTGAATCATGCAAATAGGATGGCAATCAATAAGCTCATGGTGATTTCAAAACATTAGACATATATATATAGAAAATATACATTTCATTCATTCATTTGGAGAGTGTTTGCAACATGAACTTGTAGAGGAAAGCTTGTACATGAATGCTTAAAAATATAGATCTAGCTACCAGAAAACGATCGCATACAAGAATCTACGGGGGGATTTTGCATGCATCATTTGAGGAGAATAAGGACTACGCTGCTAAGCAATAATTAAAAGTAGTAAAACTATGATGAGCATAAACTACTAATCTAAATCTAGCAGAACAAAAGGGCATTTGGAGGTGGTCTCCAATGGCCTTGGAGTGGTCGGGAGGAGAATGAGGGGCGGCCAATGGAGCTTAGGATGGCCCTTGGAGAGAGAGAGGAGTGATCCAGCATCCCGGCATGGTGTCCTTCATGGTGGTACTCAGCTCGTGGAGATGGAGTGGAGATGGTGGTGGCTAGCCTAAGTGGAGATGGATGGAGCCAAGCAAGTATGGCCAAAAAGTGGATGGGTGCAAATGGCCACCCCTTAGGTCTTTTTATAGACCTAAGGGATTCTCTCTAGAGAGGTGTGGAACTCTCTAGAGAGAGCCCAAGAGTGGTCGTCCATTAGAGAGAGAGAAGTGGTCTTGAGATTCAAAAAATGTGGATCTAAATTTGAATGCCTCTTGGTTGCTAAATTTGGCACCCAAGAGTGGTGCCACTTGGAGAGAGTTCTAGAGAACTCTAGATGTGTGGGAGTGTGTGTGTGTGTGTGTGTGTGTGTGTGTGTGTGGTCGTGCCCTATGTGGCTAGGTGGTTTAGGTTAGGTCCTAAGGGGTTTAGGTAGGTGCCTGCCTTGAATTAGGGTTACAAACCCTAATTGCTAAGGGGAATTTGCAATTAAACTTAACCCAAGTTTATTTGAATGAGTGTGAACCTAATTGAGAGTGAAATAACTCAATTAGGTTGGGTTTAGGTCAATTGGACTTTGACTAAGTCCAATTGAACTTGTGTAGGTTAAGATCTAAGCTCAATTGGACTCAATGAGTGCAATTGACTTAGGTGAAGGTAATTGACTTTGATCTAAGTCAATTGGGTTTGGTGAGGACCTAATTAGGTCCTTAGGTAGGTCTAGAGGTGATGTACTAGGGTTAGGACACCTTAATTTAGGTTCCTATGGGGTTGGGATTAGGTCTAGGGAGCTAGAAATCCAAGATCAAGGCTTGAATCTCAAAACAGGGACTAGAGACCAGTCCCAGACGTCCAAAAACAAAATCAGACAACTTATACTCAAAAATCAGAAGTCCAGACTTCAGTTCTGGATGTCTAATCTGAGTTAGGGGGAAATCTAGGTTTTGTTTTGGGTATTATGCAGAAATTGGACGTCTGACAAAGTGTCTGGACGTCCAATAACCTTGAAGAAGTGGGTTTGAGGTGTGCAGGAGTTGGCTAAGGGTCCTAGATGTCCTATAACTTATTTAGACATCTAGATAAGGGTTGGAACTAGGGTTTTAGGGCTTCCTAGGGTGCTGTGACCTAATCTAAGGGAGGCTAAGGCTTGGGGGAAGTCTCTAGGCTATCCTAGGGCTAGGATGGACCTAAGCACTTCACATTTTACTGCTTAATTCCTACTTAATAGAATAGCAACCTTAACTCCCTTACATCACTATTCCTACATCTAATCTAAGCCTTCTGCTCCAGCTCTGCTGCAACACCTGTTATTCCTGATCCAACTTCAGATCCTGCTCCAAATCCAGCTCCTGATCAGCTTATTGCCTGCAATTGACATAATACACCTAATCAGTACATTATATCATTATTTTATGCATAGCTAAAGTAAAGCAGTAAAGATGCAGATAATGCTTATGCATGCATGAATAACCTTGACTTATGCTAAGTCCTAGCTTAATCTAGGTCAATTAAAACCTATGATTGCTGCGCAATCACTAAGGACTAGCAAGATTTTGGCATGGGGGTATGATTATGCAGCACTCATAAATCCTAATTCTCCTGGATTAAGGTAGAACCTTGCTTAACATGGGCATTGTGCATGTATACACATCGTACTTCGCATCTTGCATGAGTTATATGTTTTATACATAATAATGTGCTATTTGAGAGGTATTATTAATTGCAGGTAATCTAGGGCTGCGGATGAGTGATCCAACCTTATGGATCTATTTGAAATAACGATGGGAGTCTAACGCATGCAAGAGCACATAAATCAGACTCTCGTAGCACCTAAGGGAGTCCGCAGAAGAAGTAGGAGCCAAGGGGAAATTAATGAATATCTAGACTTAAATGACAAATACAACCATGCGGATGGATCCGAATCGACATTCACAGTCCAACGGTGCGGAAATCAACTTAATCAGAGGCCTACATCATTAGATATAAGAAGAAGATGGATGGCCATGATGGCGCCACATGGCGACATCGCAACCTCCCCTCACCGTGCCTCAATTTGGAAGGAGAACCACAGGCCGTTGGATAGTCATCCAACGGCTGCGATCGCAGCCACGTGCCCGCCCTCAGCTGCATCATCAGATTAGACGAGATCTTGATGGTTGGATTCCCATCCAATGGCTGAGAGAATAGGCCAAAAAAACACAGACGCAACCAACTCATGGGAGTAGCGCATTGGTTAGCACTCTCTCCACGAGACAAGCAGCACGGGATCAAAGTGCACCTGGTGTGGAATTAGGAGAAGCGACGAGCGTAGAGGCAATTCAACTATTGGATCTCCATCGAGTGGCTCGGCAGTGAACGTGTGGCGAGCACACATCATCGTGCGAAAGTGCACTTTAGGATTTTCATGGCGCGATTGAGCAAGCGTTTAAGCCATCCGATCGTAAGGTTTGGGCGCTCATAAGAGGTCAGTAGTGAAGGAGAGAAAGCGAAGGGCAAGTGTGGGCAAGGGATCTTCATCTGAGGCCTCTCAGGCTGCCACATGGCAGCACCAGAGTCAATCAGGTATAAAAGAAGGATTTATAAGGCTTAATCAGGGTCGTTGATCTCCTAATCAACGGATCTGATTAATCGAAGGCATTTGCACTGATTTAAGGGGCCAAATGCCTTCTTTACTCGTTACCAAAGCTATAAAAAGAGGCCAAAGGGCCCCCCCTTGAAGGCACTTCTCATAATTCTCTTATTCTTCCTCCTTCAACCTTTCTTTCTTCTTCTTCTTCCCATCTTCTCTGCATTCGTCTCTACACCTCCATCTAAAGCATCCGTTGGGCCACCCCAATGGATTGTTGCTACTCTTAACCTCTCAGGAAGGCCACCACGAACTACCCGTGGTGCACTTGTTCTGTTAGATTAGTAGTAGTTTACTTTCATGTTTTCATTCTATTACATATATATTAGATTCAATCTCTTTGTAATGTGAATGTTATTGATTGTTTCTATTCTTTATTAATCATCTTGAGAACAAGTGTATGAAATCAAAAGTGCTTTCTAACTCCCTATGATCGATCGGGACTCACCAAGTTCCACTAATTTATTTACTCAATACGTATTTCACGCTATACTACAACGTGTTAATTTTCTATGTGATCTACACCGCGAACATGGAGGCAGATGGTTTGGCTGCCAGAGGACTGTGAACGAAGGCGAAGATGGAGGAAATGGTCGAGCACGATGGTGAGAACCTAAAATCATGAATAAGGCCTCAAGGCCACATTAGAATGCCTTAGGATGATCACCGAAGGATGGAAAAGGTGGTGGTGGTGGTCTCTTGGCTTGTGAGTGCATGTGGTGGTGTGTCAGAATCGGAGAAGCGTGAAGGTGGGTGAGTTTAGTGGGTGGTTTGGGTGGGTGGAACGGCAAATAGGTAGAGGGGTTTGGTTTGGGTGGATGAGGTGGAGCTTGTGATGGTGCTGGCGAGGTGTGTGGTATGGTGGAGTGACGGGAAGACCTCACAGGAGGTGCGGCCGGAGCGAAGGAAGAGGATGGTGAACAGTGGTGTCGAGGGTTGAATCTAGGGTTTAGAAGTCCCAAACTAACCTGCAAAGCTAAAGGAAGCTAACTAACCTAAATCTAATGGATGAAAGGGAAGGATTGTCCTTGCTAGTGGTATGCCGGACTTGGAGGAGATGAAGTCTCCGGTAGTGAAGGAGCGACGAGGAAGATGAGATAAATGGCATCTGCTGGTATTGCAAGACAAGGAAGAATATAGGGAAGAAGGATCCACCCGCTATTGTCTGTAAGGGTGGACAAAAAATGTGGTCGGAGGGCTCGTCGGAGCCCACGGAGCTTTTGATCGGGGAAAAGGGAAGACGGTGGGAAACCAGCCAAAAATGAGCTAAGGAGGTGAGGAATGCCATGGGCATGCTTTTATAGGCATTTGGGTGAGTCTTCAAGCTTGGAAACAAGCTTGAAGAGCTCAGATTTCGTGGTTTTAGGTTTAGGATTTTCAAGAGTAAGCATGAGCTCTTGGATGGATTTGAAAGGCCATGAACGAGCTCAGATGGAAGGGGATCTCATTAGGAGTCCTCCCATTTTTGGGAGAGATTCGTCAAGGAATCAAAGAGAAATCTCTGATTGAAGGTTGCCGGAGTAGGAGTTCCTCCACTATAATGGCAGAGGGACTAATCTGTAAAGAAGACGACAACCTTATGGACCTATTCGTAAATAATTCAAAAACCTACAGGTGTATGGGTAAGAAAGAGTTAAACTGGAGTGGAATGCAAACTAAGTCAAGATGATCTCTGATTGGGCCCAAATTTTGGTACAAACCTAATTTGGACCCAAGGAATCTGATGGTGAAGTAGGATTTTGGTTTTGACTAAGTTTGACTAGGTAATTTATGTAAAAACCCAAATTAGGGTAATTTCCTGTCTGAGACTCTGTTTTAGGTCAAAGCGGCTTCCAATGGTCAAATCAAAGGTACCAAACCCTATAGAATATTTTTATATGATTATTAGAAGGTCTAGGTGAATTTTATCTTGACCAGAACCTCAATTAATTAAGAGAATCTGAAATTAGGGTTTTGGATGTCCATTAATTCTTGAAATGCATGAAAACTCATTTCTGCCTGTATAAACCCTTTTATTAGACATTTATGACCATTTGACCTTTAATTAACCCCTGGAAAAACCCCATGATTGTTCTACATTTAGAATATGATGTTAAAATTGCATATTTACCCCTGATTTAATGTATATCTCATAGAAATGATTTGCAATGAATTATCGCTTTTCGACGGTTATGTAGGAGTATTTGTCTATTGATTATGACTAATTAAAGTTTGATATGGTTGATGATGATGTTATCATCACTCCCTGGTTCAGGGATCTCAGGTGAGAAAATCGATTCATCATCAATGAGTTGCTTTAGGCTAACTTGGCCATCCCTAATTTCATAAAAATTATCCCCCCTGACTGGTACCTTAGTGGTTTCTGACATTGGCTCTCCAAAAGGGGGTTCATCTTGAGAATCATGCTAAGATTGGACTAGGGAAACCATAAATTTCATCCTCAATCTCGATAATTTCCCTAGTAAAAGCTCTCCCAGACCCTTATCCTTAACATGTTGGAGCCAATCCAATAATGAACTATTAATCTCATCAATCATTTTGATCATAGGCTCCCATGCTTCAGTCTTTGGTGTTGGCTGAGCTTCTAAAGTTTGCATAGTGTTCCTCAAGTTAGCTAACACCCTATCCTGGACCTAGTTCACCTGAACCAAATGGTTCGATTCAAGGTTGGGTGGGTTTGGGTTTAATCTAGGGGAGTCAAGAAATTGAGGTCCTCCATGATAATAGGTCATTTCGAGTTGTTGAAAGAGAGGTGGTGGCCTATGTTCAGCATAATCCAGGGAGGGTAGGTGTTATATCCTTCCTGATTGTAGATTGGGTTGGTTTGTTCATAAAAGGGTGGTGATCTATAATCAGTGTAGCTCTAGGAAGGATAATAATCATGATCATAATGTCTAGGGTTAGGTCCTGGACATTGAGGTCTGGAATCATATCCCCAATCAAGGTTATCTCGGCTAATGGATGGGCAGTCATAAGTTGGGTTGAGATAGTAATCAATCTTGGGGATAAGTGGTAGTAGGAGGGTAGGGTTGGAAATGTGTGTAGGATGTGGAAGGATACATTGTGAAACCAGAGGGAAAATAGAGGAGAGAAAGGTGCCACACAATACAATCAACCAAACCTGTCCTTAGGTGGGTTGCTTAAAGACCTACAGACTCCCAGGACTCATCTTAAGATGAAAGAAATGATTTGCTCTACTTCTATCCGATCAATCCAACAAGTTAGAAGGACGGGTTGGGTAGAAGGTTCTTCCTTTGGCTTGCACCTCGGGTTCATTTGATACCCCCCAACCCTGATCGTTTGATGCTACTCCTCTAGCTAGACATCAGATGGACCAGTAGAAGCAGATTAATCGAAAAAGATCTCAATTTGGGCCTCGAAGAACGAATCAATCCTTAAGGCCAAAGTTTACTCCGTTTTAATTAGGCTTGGGATGTGATGGGCCCTTTAGATGGGTTGTGCCCTTAATAATCAGATAATATGTGTGTGCATGCACAACCAAGGTTTGCAAACAAGGTTATTTGATGATGTGTCTTTTAGGGTTTAATCTTGTTTAGTAGCTTTTAGAGTTTAATCTCTAGATTCGTTCAGTCAGGTTTAGTAGAACATTCCAAGTTTTGAAAGCACCGGTGGTGATATATTCCTTTAAAAATCAGAAAGAAAATATGGAGTGCCTAGCTCAACCCTAAAAATCAACCCTATGGGGCAAGCTGCTAATGAATCACTTTTATCTTCAGTGGTGCGGCCCAAATAGATCAATCAATTAGCTTGTTGCACCACTTAGTTAAGGCACATAAATGTTTAACCTATTCAAATTTTCTACTCACTTATTTGTGTGTTGAGTTAAGGTGTAACAGATCTACAGGACAAATTCCGGTTGAGTGGTAGAATCAGGGTGATTACCTGCCTTAGGATGATAATTTGTGGGTGTTAAGTGTGTATCTTTCAGTTAAATCCCACAGAATAAGAGTATTTTTTTTATTTATGTAGGTAGGTGAGGTGAGTTGAAGTGACAACCAACTAACTAAGATCTAACCTAGGGTTTACGCAAGCACCTAAGTTTATTTGAGTTTGAGTTATTAGGTTATGGAATGGAAATCTAGTGGGTGGGTGGGGGGATAAACATATAGAACCTTCTAACTACACTTTACTCCAATCTATCTACTTCGGCTCACCTTGGAAGGGTGCCTATAATCACAGAAAGAAAGGGACAAAGGGAGCTAAAAAGTTGAGTAAGGCGGAAAACGCGGTAAAAACCAAAGAGCTTTGCCTCCCCAGCAATGGCGCCAAAATGATTGAGTGTGATTTCATATGCGAAAAGACTTAAGTTGGAAACCTATCATCATAGTGCGTAGAAATCCGCTAACCATATAAAATTTATACCAAAACTCGAGGTGAGTCCCGGGACAAACATAAGGAGGTGAATGTTTGGTTTTGAAATCCACGCTTCGATTTTATTTCTTTTTGGTGTTTTTATCTTTTGCAAATTTTTTTGGTATTTTAATATGCAAGAGATCAAATCGACAACATAATTATCTAACTAATCTACTTGTAGAGAGAGAGAGAGAAAGAGAAACATTTCATAAATTGATCAATGTATATTAAACTAATTGAAACTACACTAGAAAGAAATAAAAGATAGAATGGGTTGAGAAGAATCCCCCTTGATGGTTGCTTGGAGGATGACTCACTCTGATGTCGCCTGGATAAAGGTGGTGGGAAGCTGGATGAAGGAGAACGATGGAGGAGGAAGGTGGATAGGGCAAGATGGCGTCGCAGTGAGGATCTACATCCTGAAGTGGTGAGAGGATGGCTACGGGATGCTCCACGAATGGGGGTGAGAGGCAGGAAAATATTTGGTTTTCTACTCCAGAGGAGCATCCCAGGCCTGGGACAAGCTCTCTCTAAAGCCTTGGAAGTGGTGAGGGAGAGAAAGGAAGAGATGAAGAAGAATGGGAGGGGTAGGTGATGAGTCCATTTTAATGGACTAATATTAAGCCTAAGTACCTTTAATTGTACCTTGTTGTTGTGTTAATAATTACAATTAAGTTGTAGAAGAATTGTATGCATCATGATTTACGTTTATAACATTCTATAACTTAATATGTAATGATTTTGTTTTTTTATGTGCAGGTATTATATTCAGAAAGAGCAAGGGTTGGGGAGCAAATTTCCCCAACAACCGGAGGAACTTTTCCCTTTCCTCCAGCCGTCTCCTTCAACGCCCGCTGGCCAAAAATAGAAAAGGGATTTGCAAATCCCTTGATTGGCGCACACGGAGAGAGGGAAGAGTTAAAAAAGAGAGGAGGCGGCGTGGACTTGGGAAGGAATTTTTTCCCCCCCTTGCGGGGAAAGGCTCTATCTTCTCCACCGCATGCACTGTGTCCACAGGCGCACACCGCTCCTCCTTGCGTGCCTGCAGGCATGTGCCATCTCCAGCCGGCCTTGCTCCCATCGCACTAGCCTTCACTGCGCGCACAGAACCCATGCAACAGTAGGAGCCCGCACGCCACCAAGTCTGCAGGCCGCCTCCTGCAGAGTGCCATCGCGCCTCTCCGTAACCACTCACCTCCCTCCAGTGCCCCCTGTTGCAGGCGCTCACGCCACCCTGCCCTCTCACCTCTCCCTCCAACCATTGCAGGCGCACACCAGTGCGCCCTACCGCCCATTTGCCTTCACTACGCCAACGCCACAACAGGTGCATCCAACCAACCGAGTGCCTCTCCCCTGCTGCAGACGCTCACCAACTACCCGCGCCTCACTGCAGGCGCACCTCACCGCAGCGCCCGCACGCCCATCCACTGTAGTGTGCCTACACCTTCAGGTGCAGCACCATCACCACGCCTGCACCAAGCTTCATCGCAGGCGCACACCCAGTAGTGCAACCACAGGCGCCAACTGTAGAGCGTCGTCTTGCCTCTCCACGCCAGGCGCGCCTACACACTCAACCACCAGCATGCCTCACCAGCAAGCGCACACCGCCACCCGCAACCGTCGAAGCGCGCCGCAGCCTCCATCACCTTCACAGCATCTGCGCAGCCAAAGTAGCAGTCTCCGGCCACCTTCGGCCATGTCGCTGCCACCGTTGCATAGCTCTCGTCAAGCCGCACCTCCCTACCGATTCTCGCTGCCAACCGTGCACGGCCGCACATGCGACGAGAGATCCTTTGTTTTTATCTCTATTAAAAATTACATTCAATGCCATTGTCAAGTTATATTAATATTTTATTCTGGCCACATTACACTGATGCACTCAGATTTTCTTGAAATTATTTTATTAGTGTTATGTGCATGTTTCTATCTTGAATTTCAAATTAGAATTGCATGAAAGTTGAATTCACATGGTAAGCCAGTACACATACATCTTACAAATATTTTTGAGGCCTAATTTCTGACGTGAAAATTGCATAAACACCCCTGAACTTTTAAAGAAATTGCAAAGTTCATTTAAAATAGCATTTTCCTCACATTAAAGTTGCAGAAGAGTTTGTGAACTGTGCATTCCTTGACTCGTGAATTTATTAGGCTAATTCCTCCCTGTGGAGATGACCTAACTCTTCGTGGTTAGTTTTGAAAATTTAAATGTTTTGAAATGTGATTTTCTACCACGCAATTAAATACAATGACACATCATTTTATGATAAAGTTTTCAACGAAAACGAAGATCGCTCTTTCAAATGGCACCGTTGCCGGGTAGGAAAAATGGCTATTAATTTTTTGGGAATTTTATGCTATTTTGAAAACTTTTCTGAATTATTAACTGTGGATTTTCTTTTGTGCAAGAACACGCGACGAATGCGATAGGCGCATACGGTGGAGATGATCTTTTTGGTGGACCTTGACGCCACCTGGAGGATGGGAACAGGAACACGTGGGCCTTGATCCCACACACATAGGCTTACGGAGAAGCCTATTTCTGATTTAGGCAATAGGTCTTAGTTAGATTTAGTTAGATAGACATTAGAATTTAATTTCTGTCTTTTGGACCCTTGTTGGGTATTTTTGGGAACGTGTTCCCAGTGCCACTTCATTTCTTATCGCTCTTGTATCCAGGAGCATATTTTTGGGATCGTGTTCCCATTTATTTAGATTATAGGATTATTTGAACTGTTTCGAACTGCATTTCAGTTAGTTAGTTAGATTAAGTCTGTTTGTTTATTATATATAAAAAAAAAGAAAAAATTCAAACTGCCTGCTAAAAGCTGCATATCTATAGGATGACCATCTAGTATTGAATGAGCAGCATCTAGTTTATTTTTATTGCATTGCATTCATTATTGCACAAAGAAAGCTGGAGTAAGGTACGTCTTCTCTTGAGCATTAATTACTTGTCATGCATATGCATTGAACCTAAATCTAAGATCGCCAAAGTGCTTGAATCAAATTAATTCAGTGGTCACTTTAAACAAATTGAGACTGTTAAGAGGTTAGACTTTAAAATCTGTGACTGAAAATTCTGTGCAAAAGGATCCTATTTGCGGAATTTCAAAAAATCAAAACACGATCGTATGCTTGCACACTTGAGACACTGTGCGCTTCACACATAAGGTCACTAGATAAATTTCTACCTCTCCTCTTTTGCACCACAAGGGAAGTTAGTCGGAAATCAACAAGCCTATCCACCAAGTTACTTCGGTTCCTCGTGTGTGGGCTCGATTCGAGACTTCCATCCCTCGCGAGTAGGTTATAGGCACTAGCGAAGGTTGGCCTAGGAAGCGTAATTTTTGTAAAAATTGTTTGGCCACCAACTAAACATATAACTCTAAGACCTGCAATCTACTAAAAATAGATACCGTTGAATTTGCGTTTGCCATGACAATAGAACTCTTTAGGAAGTTTTCTTTTGAATCCTAAGAAAGTTAAAATTGTTTTGCTTAAAGAAATGGATTACTCTTACTCCTATCAATCAGATTATCAGAATCAATACTTCCCATCTTTTAATCAGGATCCCATGTTCCGAGCGTATCCATCCTTTGATCGGTACATTGATAATTCATGGGATCATTCTCATTCTTACCCTGGGAGTACTGGCTTGATAACTCCCACTTTTGAGCAGAGCCTAGGAGCGGGATTTTCCAATCCTGAAATCCCTACTTCCATGCAAACACCCAACTTCCCACCCTTCACGATTTTCCATATCGAGGTTGGACCGATACCCCTAGGCAACTAGAGCCTGAAATTGACTATCCTCCCCAACCTGATAATAGTAGCCTCTCCTCTTTTATGATAGAAATGCAAAAATAGCAAAAGGAAATAATGGAATCAATGGGAGAGATGTTGAAGAATAGTGAACACTTAAATGAAGAAATAAGATAACTTAGCTACACGCTTCCCAATAGTCCTGATCCCTACCCAATAAACCATGATCATGAAAATAATTCTGAGGAACCTAATGACAATAGGGATGCAATTTTAGGTAGCCATCACTTAGACTCTTCCAATGAGACACGGCCACTAGAGGATAATGATCATAGTGATTATCTACCTGAATTATATTGCAGTCAAAAGCAAGGGAAGATGGTTTCTCTTGAGGACCTTGACCCCAATGACAGTATTCTCCTTACCCCTACCAACCCAGGTCAAGGTTATATTGTTCCTATCACTTCCCTTCTTGATTATTTTTTGGAATCCCATTCTACTCTTAGTGAGCCTACTCCTGACCCTCCAATTAGGGAATCAACACCTACCATTCAATATTCTGAGGATTCAAATGCACCTAATGAAGGTGACCCTAAGGGAATAGAGGATGATCAATTCTGGTCTCAGGGATATGACGAGTCTAATTCTGAAGATGAGGATACCCTAATAGAGGAACTTGGACTGAAAATCTGGAGTGATTTATAGGAGAATTATTTATCATTTGAGGATTTACCTCCAGAGGGTAGAAATAATATGATTAAATCCAGATTCCTCCTTTCTTTTAAGAGTGATCCTCCATCAAAATAAGAGTTGATATTAGAGGAGGATGAACAAAATAATGAGAAGTCTATGAGAGACTCTCAGGGACAAAACACATCAATTAAGAATTTATACCCCGAGAAGAATGACGAATTCAATGATATAGGCTTCCTTAAAAATATTAAGACTGATCCTCCTTTAGAAATAATTGAGGATACTGATCCAACTCCTAATGAATCACATATACACCCCAACAAATATTTGAGTGAACCAAATGAATCTGGGGATGAGCTGAATGATAATGATTCTTACATTTTGACCCTGCCATCAAAAAGTTGTAATTTGGAGTCTACCCTTGATTCAAATATGACTCCGATCATTAATTCTAGGCAGGATAACTTGAAGTTGTCTATTACTATTAGGGAGTGTACACAATCCGAATCATTGTTGGAATTGGACCTAACACCAACTAAGCCCTCATTTGACTTAACCATTACCTTCCAACACTACAAACAACCCTTATACTGCCTAACCAATCCTTGGCTCAGATCTCCGCTCATGTACATTCTTTCTGGAGATTATATCAGGCCAATACATCCTAGGGTAGAATGGTGAGTATGGATTGATGCTTGTACTTTTACTCTCTCCATTCAAGGGTTTGAACTAATTATGTATATAACTTTTAAAACCTATCTTGTTCTGTAGGATCCTTGTTATCCTCCACTTATTCTATTTCAGGAGGTCCCTTTTCATATTCCGTTTATTATTCCTAGACCTCCCAAGGTAGCCAACGAGATTTTCTATTTTCATCTCTTCTGGCGAGCATTTGGAATTACATTGCATCATCAACTCGCCAACATCCATGGTTACCTGTTTTCTAGGACTGTGCTGTTATGCATATTCTTAGGGCCTAACCTTTTCTGTTTGGAACCAGACTTATAGGTTCCTTCTTAGTCTAGCTGCTGACAGAAAATGCAGCGCTTGCTAGGAGGCAACCCAGCAAACTGTGTCAGGTGATATTTTTCCTTTCTCCTCCTATTTTAATTTTACAATGGGGACATTGTAGGATTTAGGCATGGGGAAGTGCATTTGCATTTTAGGAAGTATTCATGCATTTCGATTAGCATAAATTAAAAAAAAAAAAATTTGAGCTGAATGGGTTAGTCCTTAGCAAAATACCTTTGTTATTGGAGGTTCTTCTTCTGGAATTATTTCTTAAGTTTAGAATCCAGTACATTTATTTCACATGCACGTAGATTTGGTAATGGATCCTTGAGGAAAACCAATGAGCATTTGTAAGTCTACTGAACCCTTGGACAGTTCATAAGGAGTCAGGCATACTATCTTCTAATAGATCTACCTCATATTTATGAGAAGAAAGTAGAGAGATTACTAGTGCACTAAGTCTAGTGCAAGGACTCTTATGTTTTGGATAATTAGATGATGATACTTTAGAGTTAGGCATAGTTTTCACTCTATGCTCCTTTGTGCATATTTTGTGTGAATTCCTGAGAGTCACCAAATAAGGCAGATACACAGAGATTGAGACTTAATAAAGCTATAACTATGGTGAATGGTTACGATCGTCCTTCATAGAGTCCTCAGCTGAAGGAGGGTAATAGTGTCAAAGGTTAGAAATATGCCTGTCCCATCCATTCATTCCCAGTGCCGAGAATAGGCACTTCCACCAAATAAGCCACACAACTTCCTCTTGACCATCATCATCCCTAATAATGCCTCGTAAATAAATGTCTGTATTCTGTTGTGTTGATTGAAAAAGAAACAAAAACAAGAAAAAAAAAAATATATATATATATATAAAAGAAGAAAAGAGAAAATAAGTAGAAAAAGAAGAAAAAGAAAGAAGAAAAAGAAGAAAAAAGTTATATTACAAAAAAAAAAGAAGTCCAAGTGTATGATGTAACACTGTTTCTAAGGCAACAGAACACCTATCGCGTTCCACCAAATATGACCCATACCTACCTCTAGTATTTCTGATCGCCTGAATACTGGTTGAGAACTCTAACTTAGTTATAGAGTTATTAGGACTTTAATTGAAGTGTGGATGCCATGTGAGGCCACCAAATAGTAAGTATAATTTCTAATTCTGGCGAGATTTGTGATCTCAGAAAGAAAGAAAAGAGAGAGTGCCCTGGAACATCAAGAGAGCACACTTGTGTAGCCTCTCTCAGAGTTGACTTGTCTAATAGTCTAGAAAGCTAGAGTCTGCAGTACTAGACTATATGTAGCACCAGTTGAGTGTGTGCCACCAAATACAAATCCATTCAACTTGATATCTCCTACCTAAGCCAAACGCCGGGGTCAAATTACAGATTATCATCTACTTTATCCCCAAGGGAAGTAGTTGCCTATCTCGACAGAAATTTCTGCCAAGGGTGATGTACGAACTCCTAATGCGAATCGGCTCTTTCACTTGGATCTGTTACCTAGGCTATCAGCACTTCACATTTGTCAGGATTTCTAAAGTTTTGAAGTAAGAAAAGAAGAAATCTTCTGATTACTTCTATTATTTTTCATTTTTGCTAGGGACTAGCAAATCTTAGGCATGGGGGTATTTGATGAGTCCATTTTACTGGACTAATATTAAGCTTAAGTACCTTTAATCGTACCTTGTTGTTGTGTTAATAATTACAATTAAGTTGTAGAAGAATTGTACGCATCATGATTTACATTTATAACATTCTATAACTTAATATGTAATGATTTTGTTATTTTTATGTGCAGGTATTATATTCAGAAAGAGCAAGGGTTGGGGAGAAAATTTCCCCAACAACCGGAGGAACTTTTCCCTTTCCTCCGACCGTCCCCTCCAACGCCCGCCGGCCAAAAACAGAAAAGGGATTTGCAAATCCCTTGATTGGCGCACGCGGAGAGAGGGAAGAGTTAAAAAAGAGAGGAGGCGGCGTGGACTTGGGATGGAATTTTTTCCCTCCCTTGCGGGGAAAGGCTCTATCTTCTCCACCACTCCTTCTCCACCACATGCACTGTGTCCATAGGCACACACCGCTCCTCCTTGCGTGCCCGCAGGCTGTGCCATCTCCAGCCGTCCTTAATCCCACCGCGCCTGCCTTCACCGCACGTACAGAACCCACGCAACAGCAAGCGCCCGCATGCCACCAAGCCTGCAGGCCGCCTCCTGCAAAGCACCATCGTGCCTCTCCACAACTGCTCACCTCCCTCCATCGCCCCCTGCTGCAGGCGCTCACGCCACCCCGCCCGCGCGTCTCTCCCTCCAGCCATTGCAGGCTCACATCAGTGCACCCTACCGCCCATCTGCCTTCACCACACCCACGCCACAGCTGGCACATCCAACCAACCGAGTTCCTCTCCCCTACTCCAGGTGCTCACTAACTGCCCGCACCTCACTGCAGGCACACCTTACCGCAGCGCCCGCACGCCCATCCACTGCAGTGCGCCTACGCCTTTAGGCGCAGCACCATCACCGCACCCACACCAAGCTTCCCTGCAGGCGCACGCCTGGCAGCGCACCCACAGGAGCCAACTGAGGAGCGCCGTCTTGCCTCTCCACACCAGGCACACCTGCACACTCCACCACCAGTGCTCCTCACCAGCAGGCGCACATCACCACCCGCAACCGCCGGTGCGTGCCGCTTCCTCCAGCACCTTCACAGCATTCGCGCAGCCATAGCAGCAGTCTTCGGCCACCTCCGCCGGCCGCTGCCGGCCACCTTCGGTCACGCCACTGCCACCGTTGCGTACCTCTCATCAAGCCGCACCTCCCTGTCGATTCTCGTTGCCAACCGTGCGCGGCCGCACACGTGAGGAGGAGAGAGGAGAGATCCTCTATTTTTACCTCTATCAAAAATTACATTCAATGCCATTGTCAAGTTATATTAATATTTTATTCTGGCCACATTACACTGATGCACTCAGATTTTCTTGAAACTATTTTATTTGTGTTATGTGCATCTTTCAATCTTGAATTTCAAATTATAATTACATGAACGTTGAATTCACATGGTAAGCCAGTACACATACATCTTACACATATTTTTGAGGCTTAATTTCTGACATGAAAATTGCATAAACACCCCTGAACTTTTAAAGAAATTACGAAGTTCATTTAAAACAGCATTTTCCTCGTATTAAAGTTGCAGAAGAGTTTGCGAACTGTGCATTCCTTGACTCGTGAATTTATTAGGCTAATTCCTCCCTGTGGAGACGACCTAACTCTTCATGGTTAGTTTTGAAAATTTAAATGTTTTGAAATGTGATTTTCTACCATGCAATTAAATACAACGACACATCATTTTGTGATAAAGTTTTCAACGAAAATGAAGATCGCTCTTTCAATAGGGGTCCTTTCATAGCAGAGGAAAGAATCCATTTCGTGTATAGGACATTTAGTGACAGCCATAAACAACACTAGAGATTCACCTCAAGCGTCACTAAAGCTCCAGCTCATGTGCCCCAAGTGCAGCACTCACGTGCAAGCTCCACGCACCGTGTTGTGCATTCCCACTGGCGCTTGATGTAGACACACTTATTGAAGATAAAATGCCTATTCATGCATGTTCCTAGGCTTAGATTTGCATTTCATGTTATAAATATTGCATAGCATGCATCATTCTGCATTATAGTAGTTGTATATAATTTAGGTTAATTGCATCCTTTTTATGGTAAGGAGAGATGAGGATTTAATTCAGGGCCTCGGATGGACGATCAAACCGTAATGATCTAATCAGGATGATTATCGGAGGCTTAACACCTCTGAAATCGTCTAGATCGGAGTTCCATAGCATCATATGAAGTCCAAGGAAGATCAATGGCCAAGAGGGAAATGCAACAACCTTACGGGCTTCGGATGAAAAATTTGACCATACGGATGGATCCAGAGAGATGATTGCAGTCCGGAAATGCAGAAATCAACTTGATCCAAGCACCGTGGCACCCTCTGCAACAGAAAGAAGAATGGACAGCCCCGATGGCACCACGTGGCTCCATCTAGGCCGCCCAACACTGGCCAGCAGTCCCAGCACCGCCTCTTCATCATCACTGATCTCGCACCACAGCTGTTGGATCAAGATCCATGGCTGAGGACTCATCCCCACCATGTGCATTAAGACATTTGCTTGACGATCTAGACGTCTTGGCGCATTGGTTGGAGAGAGGCACTCCCAAAGGAGGGGCATGGGTTCGAATCCTCGTAGCCCTGCCCCAATTCTCAATCCAGCCAGCGCCCAACGCAGCTAGCACATGCGCACGCATGCAACAGCAATGGCATCATAGCGCCAGCATACACCAGCAGCGCACATGTGCACGCACGCCAGTGCATGCCAACATGCACGCTAGCAGGGTCTTCGCACTATCTACATGCATGAGGCGAGACAGCGTAGCTCGCATGGGCGGGCATGTGCTTGGTTGGTGCTAGACTACAGCGATGCCTACGCTAGACGCATAGCGATGCTTACAGTCGTTGCAATTGTTCGCAGGCACAAGGCCAGCTGCTTACGTAAGTGGGTGTGAGCTGGCTATAGCAACGTTACAGCGATGATCTAGAGGCTGCTAATGGTCCCATGCCTATTCTAGCCTCTTCTCCTCCACTATAAAATGACCTACACCCCCTCCCTTCCAAGCCATCTCTACCAACTCTACTCCCACCTACTCCTATGCTTTAGCAAGCCTTCCAATGCACTGTTAGAGCTTGCTCTCAAGCTCCTTGATGAGAACCTCGTCACAAACCCTAAACTAGCACCATCTAACCCAGATTTGCAAGAAAAAGCTCCTACATAACTATAGAAAGGCTTGACTCAGAGTGATTCTGAGTTTGTGAAGAAAATAAGAATTAAGGGGTAAAAATGCAATTTCACCAACTCAATCTGAAAATAGGGTAACTCAGGGTCCAAACTTAGGTCAAACCAACCTAATAAGAAGAAAAGTGGGATGAATTGATCCAATAAGGGCTACAGCAACTCCAAGGAATTAAATGACATCCTGTAACCCTAAGAACAAATCCACTTCAATTCATGAGGTTCGAGGTAAATAAAAAATCAACTAAACCCTCTAAAATTCATATAAAAATAATATCTAGGGTTTAGAACCTTCAATTTGGCCTTAGGAACACATTTTGACCTACACTGAGAACCAGGCCCAATTAATGACTTGATTTGGGTTTTTACGTAAATTGACCATTCAAACAAGGTCTAATCTAGAATAAAATTCACCATTAGAATCCTTAGGTCATAGTTAGTCATGTATAAAAACTTGAGCCTAAGAAGAGACCTTCTTGACCAACTTTACATTTTGGTCCTCATCCATTACTTTTTGACCCTCAACTTTTGAAACCCTCACATTTTGGCCCCTAAGTCTTCTTCGTCTTTGCATTTGGGTCCTCCCTGCAAAACCTTGAGCAGCGCCATGCTTCGGCTACTTTGCGCGGAGCATGGCGCCACGTAGGGTGAGGGAGACCCTCTGCCAAGACAACCAATGGTTCCCTGCGACGTCTACTGTCGCAGGGACACCTCCATGGTCTCTACGGCTGCCCATACATCCCGTGCGAACACACGGAAGGTATGGGTCTCCATCTCCGGCGTCCTCCGGCGAGCGAGGCACGTCGCCTCCCTCTGCCCTCCTCTCTGATCTCACCTCTATAAAAGCCGCCTCCGTTTGCCGCACTTAGCAGCTCGGTTCTGACGGAGAGACACCCCCCTCCTTCCTCTCTTCCCACTCCGGCAAAAGCCCTCCAGCTCCGGCGGTTCTTCCTCCTCCTCCTCGTCACTCTGCCGCAATACCTGCAGCAGAGCCATCTTCACCCGCTCTTCCCGCGTCGTGCCATACCCAGTGCGCGCTCTCCTGCTCTCTCCTTGCCGCCGCCCCCTCTCTCTGGGCACCTTCTTCTCCGGCGACAGTCGAAACGACTGCCGCCCTTCTCCGTCCCCCTCTCGTCCCTCCAAGTAGGTACAGTTCTTTCCTTTCCTCCCCTCTTTCTTTTCCCTACTTCAATTTGCTCAACCACCCTTCGACCGCGCCTGATCACCCTCACCTTCTCCATCTCCAGCCAACCTTCGGCGACTCGCTCCCGTCATTCCACCACCCCACACGACTCACCGACCGACCCAAAACCTCTGCCTCATCACGCTGAACCATTTTCGCCCCTTCATTTCCTGCCATTCGCCACCTGAAGACCCCCCGAACAATCCCATTTCCCCAGCCACAGTCCGACCTAGGGCAGCCCCTGCACGCCGCTCCACGACCTGCCAGACCCCGCACCACCTTCGTCGTGCCACGGTGAAGGTCCCCTACTTGTCTGATTAGGCCGAAGGGCCGTATTTCTGTGAACAGGTCACCCGTCCTCTGCCGCCATTGCTGAACAGGTGGAGCTTCTTCCGCCTGCAGCTGCAGCGTCGTTTCTCCCAGGCTTGCACTCCAGGACGCGCGCCTCGCCCTCACACGCCTACCCAGGTCTGCAGCTGGGGTGAAAGCCCTGCACACAGCCACGATTGCCTGTAGCTTTCTTAGATGCAGGTGCCAAATTGGGATGGGACATTCAGTCCCACCTCGGTGGATTCTGAAGTAGTGCACCTACATAAATTGTAAAAGTGCTATCTGCTTATCGCCTCAGCACATGGGGTGAGGTCCCTCTCACCCGCTTACCTAGCCTCATCCGCGACCACCCCCCGCAGACTTGGCCCGACCAGCTTACCCGACCTGCACTCCTCGCCCACCACCGCACGCCAGTGGGCCTGGACCCGGGTGCAACCCGTACCCAATTACCCGGCGGCTCTGGGAGAGCTATCCTACGAGTGAAATTTGAGAGAGAGAGATGCGAGGGAGGGTAGGATTAGGTTTTTCCCTCTGACCAATCTGTGAGTGTGCAGGAAAAAGTAGAGAAGAAGAAGAGAAAGAAGAAGAAAGACACAGAAGAAAGAAGGAGGACGCATTGTAGTAGAGGCTACTTAAGTCATCTGATTGAAAAATCAGACGACGCTCTACAGAGAAGAAAAAGAAGAAGGAAAGAAGAGGAGGCACCGCAAAGAAGACAGAAAGAAAAAGAACAGAAGGAAGAAGACAAAGAGCTAAAGGAAAAAGAAGAGAGAAGCAGAACACGAAGAGAAAGAAGGAAAGCTTGGAAGCAAAAGAAAAGGAACAGAAGAACAGAAGAGAAACAAGAAGAAGAAAGAAGACTGAGGAAGACAAGAGAAGAGAAGAGAAGAAGAAAAAGCCAACAAGACAAATCTCTCTCTCTCTGTCTCTTTCATTTTTTAATAGAAACTTTGTACTTCTAGAATACAGTTTGCTCCCTGAGTTCGACCTCGGGAAAACTTTTATTTCCAAGTAACAAATTATATTAAACTGGTAACCGCTTCTCTATACTATACTACGACAAAATATTATAACTATAGACGAGAGTAGCAGCTAGTTTTTGGCGCCGTTGCCGGGGAGCAACGGCTATTCTAGAAGTTATAAAAGTTCTATTCATAAGTTCCTAATAAACTCTCTCTTTGGTGTAGGTACAGGAAGAAAGAAAGACGCAGCCGCACCACAGCCACTCCAAGGACAGGTAACTTCCCGTTAAACCCTAAAATTGAAAGAGGAAAAAATAAAGAAAAACTAGGAGTAACCTGTCTTTTCATACATAGTAATAGCTGCATGTTCTCAAACCATTATTCCTGCACACAATTTTAAAAGGTAATTAAGGGCTAACACATCATTTCCTGAGCCCTAATTACCCAAACAAGGAGTTAAATGGACCAAGTAGAGCCAACATAAGGTCAAACATTAGAATTTTAGAGACACACCCCTTAATCAAGAATTGAGGAAATCTAAAAGAGGTGTGCCCAACCCATTGATTGAAAATAATTAATAAGGAAAATCCTAAACAATTGGCTCTCTCTAAACACTTGAACCCTAAAAAAAAAAAAAAAAAAAAGGCCTAAATTCTCAAAGGAACCACTAGGTGAAGTTGACCCCTAGGGTTAAGCAACCTTCAAATTAGGCCACCTTGTTCACAAAAACACCTAAGAGTTCAAATGAAACCTTAAGCACCTTGATCTTAAAGTAAAAGAGGTAGACTTAAGAGGTCAAGATCCCCATTCTGGTCTACCTGGAACTGCAGTGACAAGAGAGGTCGGGTGGGGGAAACCCTGTAACCTGTGGGGATGCTCTACCGTGTAGGGGTCTTCGCGGGACTCACCCTCTCTGGCTGCCCAGGTAATTCTCAGGTGGACGATCTTTCTGGTCAAGGGGTCCATCTGCCCCGCACCTCTATAGTCACCCAACACATTTTTGGGTGTCTTGATTGGGTCCAGCACCTTCTAAACTCTTCTATTGCAACAGTGCATGAACGGTAGGAGATCCTTAAGACCACCCTTAAGATATCCTTTAGGAATTCACTCTCGTCAAGGCCAAGCCTCGACGGCCGTGTTTGAACAGCAATCCTACCCCATCATTCTCTCATCTGATTCTGAATCAAACTCTTCTTCTTCTCCCATCATGGCTCAGCCTGTTGAGGAAGAAAACAATCTGGAGCACCAGCTCCAGCGACTCAACGACCTCTTCCAAAACTTTGTGCACCCACCGCAGCGTCCTATGATGCGGGGCCATTATAATCCTGCTGCGGTGGCCATCGAGCCTCGAGTCAGAATCCCAACTGGAGGACCTGATTCCGAATTAAAGCCCAACATGATTCATGCATATCTAAATTCCATGGGCTTAATTCCAAAGATCCCTTCCAGCACATCAAGCAGCTAAAGCATCTGGCCTAAACATTTGGGTCAGATGCGCAAAATCAGGATATTCTTCTCATGAAGATGTTCTCCTTTCCTCTTATGGACAAGGCTGCTCATTGGTATCAAACTCAGACCCGGCTGATCAACACTTGGGAAGAACTTCAGTCCAAGTTTTTGAAAAAGTTCTTCCCCGTTGGTCGGACCAACGCCTTGTGCCATCAGATTACGCACTTCACTCAACAAACAGGGGAACCTCTCCATGAGGCATGGGATCATTTTCAGGATCTCATGAGAAAGTGCCCCCATTACGGAGTTCCTAAATGGGAACAGGTCCAATCTTTTTACTAGGGACTCCGTGAGGATATCCGTCTTTTCGTCAATGCAACCTGCGGAGGAAATATCATGGGTCAGCATGAGGACACCGTGTGGGAGATTCTCGAAAACATGTGTGAGAACTCCATCAACAATGACTCCATGGGATTATTCGACAGGATGAATACCCGCGCATCGACGAATCTTAGGGGAGCACATGAGACGCAGGGCCTGTCCGCATCAGTCGACCTGGAATTAATGGCCAGTCGATTGGACAAGGTCTCGATTATTGAAAAGAAGGTGGATGAGCTGACTCAGCACCTGCAGCGAGCCACCTCTGCGCATAACCTCTTTGCACAGCCTCCTTCCACAAGGGAAACTGTGCAAAACATTCTCCATCGATCCTCTCCTAGGATGGATCCATCATCTGAATCTTTGACCGGAGGTCCTTCCGGTTCTTTCTACACCAGCCCGGGGAATACCATCCCCTCTTTCTCTGACTCTCTGGAGGTTCCTCAGACCTGCGAGGACCTCATCGCCATCCAGAACGACTCGTTCTCCAACACCTATAACCCTGGATGGCGAAACCATCCCAACTTTTAGTGGGCGGGAAATTCCCAAACCCAAAGACCACCCTTTCAACCCTGCCCACAACCCCCTCATCCTTACCAGCCGCCTCAGCCTCGTCCCAACCCTACTTATCCATCAGGGCCAAATCAGGATCAAATGTCCCTTATCTTTCAGACTCTGGCTGACATTCAAAGAACGAATGCGGCTATTCAAAAGCAACACAAGGACGAACTTACAGAGGTCCGAAACCAATTGCAGTTGGCAAACTCTCGCCAGCCAGGCACTCTTCCTTCCCAACCTCTTCCTAATCCAAATAACGTGCCAACCCAGCGGCGCGTTACGAACCCAAACCCGGGCCATGCCCATATGATTTATCAGGCCCCCTCTGTTCCTTCACTCGACGGGATAGAGGCCTCCACTTCTTTTGCAGGTTACCAGCAGCAACCTATCCTACCCAATCCCAACCAAAACCAGGCAGGACTTAATTCTGTAACAACCCGTAGTGGTAAGGAAACCCAAGACCCACCTCATCCAAACCACTCCAAGCCTGGTAGTGATCCCAAGCGTAGGACAGTAATCCAGGACGTCCCTACCCCTATCCCAGATTCAAGACCTGGACCTATCCTAGAAGAACCAACCAAGATTCAGTTTCCCGAGGCCTTAACCAAGGGAAAGAAGACTACCAAGCCCGTGGCACCTGAGGAGGACCTGGTCAAGCTCTTTGAGCAGGTCCACATAAACATCCCCTTGATGGATGCAATCCGCCAAGTACCGGCTTACGCACGATTCTTAAAGAATGTGTGTACACCCCAGCGTAAGCCGCGAACCAAGGGTGGGAGTCCAATTGTTCTGTCAGAGCAAGCCAGCTTTGTAATCCTAAGTAGACTCCCACCCAAGGAAAAGGATCCTGGTACTCCCCTAATTTCCTGCAAGATAGGTGATACCCAATTTGGTAGAGCTTTGCTAGACTTGGGTGCATCCATAAATCTGATACCCACATCCTTACTCGACCATCTTAAAGAATCTGAGCTAAAACCAACCGAGGTGACATTACAATTAGCAAATCGATCTACAAAGTCACCAAAAGGGATTCTCGAGGATGTTATTGTAAGGATACGGGATTTCTACTTTCCTGTAGACTTCATAGTCTTAGACATGGACGTACCTGAAAACCCTAGGGATACACCAATCATTTTAAGGAGACCTTTCTTGGCTACTGCTCGAGCCAACATTAGCCATGAGGAGGGCCAAATAGAGCTCAAATTTGGGGATCAAACCTTGATAATTGATATATTTAAGGCCCAACAAGGAATTAATTGCGGTGTCATCGAACAAATTTGTGACATTAGGGCTTTGGTTGATGAAACACACTTTCAGAATGACCTGATTATACCTCATCAACCACAGAAAGATCTTGACCCGCAAACAGAAGAGTCGAATCCAGATGTAAACAACCCAGTAACTCCTACCCTTGAACCTCACGTCTATACTGAACCACTTGCCGCTGCTGACAAACCTTGAAAATTGATATATTTAAGGCCCAACAAGGAATTAATTGCGGTGTCATCGAACAAATTTGTGACATTAGGGCTTTGGTTGATGAAACACACTTCCAGAATGACCTGATTATACCTCATCAACCACAGAAAGATCTTGACCCGCAAACAGAAGAGTCGAATCCAGATGTAAACAACCCAGTAACTCCTACCCTTGAACCTCACGTCCATACTGAACCACCCACCGCTGCTGATAACCCTATCCTTGAGTTGAAGCCCCTTCCTGCTCACTTAAAATACATCTTTCTAGGTTCTAATCAGACCCTCCCTATGATTATCAATTCCAACCTCAATCCCGAACAGGAATCTCGTCTGATTACTGTCCTCCAGCAACATCGTAGAGCCATCGGGTGGACTCTCGATGATTTAACTGGAATAAGTCCCTCTTATTGTACTCATCATATCTATTCAGAAGAGGGCGCACGACCTTCTCGTTAAATGCAGAGACGTTTGAACCCTAATCTGCAGGAGGACGTGAAGAAGGAGATCATCAAGTGGTTAGATGCCGGAATATCTACCCGATCTCCGATAGTCGTTGGGTGAGCCCAATTCAGGTTGTGCCTAAGAAGGCAGGACTCACCACCATAATGACTGAGACCGGAGAAATCATTCCTACCCGATTAGCCAACGCGTGGAGAGTCTGTATAGATTACCGCCGACTTAATTCCTCCACGAAAGAAGGATCATTTCCCACTACCTTTCATTGATCAAATTCTCGAGAAACTAGCGGGAAATAGGTTCTTCTGCATTCTTGACAGGTACTCCGGTTATAACCAGGTAGCAATCCATCCTGAGGACCAAGAAAAGGCCACGTTCACCTACCCCTTCGGAACATACGCTTTCTAAAGGATGCCTTTCGGTCTTTGCAATGCACCCGCTACCTTTCAGTGGTGCATGCTTGCCATATTCTCAGATATGGTGGGTGATTTTCTGGAAGTCTTCATGGATTACTTTTCAGTTTTTGGAGAATCTTTTGACGATTGCCTCCAACACTTGGTCCAAATACTCAGGCGGTGCATCGAGGTGAATTTGGTTCTTTCCTGGGCAAAGAGCCATTTCATGGTGCCTGAGGGAATTGTCCTGGGACACTTAATTTCAGAAAAAGGCATCCAAGTGGATCGAGCTAAGGTTGATCTGATCTCTCGCCTTGCTATGCCCAGCCCGGTCAGGGACATCCATTCTTTTTTGGGGCACGTCGATTTTTACCGTCGTTTCATTCCAGATTTCTCGAAAATCACGCGCCCCTTGACTTCTCTTCTCTCTAAGGCTGTACCCTTTGAAATCTCCAAGGAATGCACACTAGCCTTTGAAAACCTGCGTGACCGAGTCACCCAGGCACCTATCCTACAATCCCCTGATTGGTCTCAACCCTTTGAGATCATGTGCGATGCATCTAATTTCGCTGTAGGAGCGGTCCTGGGTCAGAAAGCTGACGGGAAACCCGTGGTCATCTACTACGCTAGCAAGACACTTGACGAGGCTCAACGTAACTATATAGTTATGAAGAAAGAGCTGCTAGCCATAGTATTTGCCCTTGAAAAGTTTTGATCGTATCTTCTGGGTTCCCATGTCATCATTTACTCGGATCACACGGCTGTAAGGCATCTCCTTGCCAAGAAGGACGCGAAGCCCTGACTAATTCATTGGATCTTGCTATTGCAAGAATTCGATCTTGAGATTCGCGACAAGGCAGGAAGGTAGAATGTGGTAGCTGACCATCTGTCCCATCTTCCTTCTGAGATTATCAACCCTTCCGGACCCATCACAGAACATTTTCCTGATGAGCACCTGCTTATTGTCGGTACTAGACTTCCATGGTTTGCTGATATAGTAAACTACTTGGCATCTCATCAGACCCCATCTGATTGGTCGAAGGCCAAGAAAGAGAAGTTGCGTTCTAACGCAAAGTATTACATCTGAGAAGACCCGTACCTTTTCCGCATTGGTGCTGATCAAATCATTCGGAGATGTGTCCCGGAAGAGGAATTCAACAATATCCTCTCTTTCTGTCATGACCAGGCATGCGGTGGCCATTTCTCTGGGCATAAAACCCCATCAAAAGTCCTCCAGTGTGGCTTTTACTGGCCAACACTATTCAAAGACGCATACAGTCACTGCAAGGCATGTAGTCGTTGCCAGACTTTGGGCAACATGAGCCGTCGCGACATGATGCCTTTGCAGCCAATTCTCGTATGCGAAATCTTTGATGTTTGGGGGATTGATTTTATGGGCCCCTTTCCTATTTTGAATGGTTTCGAATACATTCTGCTTGATGTGGACTACGTGTCCAAATGGATTGAAGCCATACCGACCCGAACCTGTGATCACAAAATCATTCTCAAATTCATTCATCAGAACATTTTCTCAAGGTTCGGAATTCCCCGTGCTATAATCTCTGATGGAGGGACCCACTTTACAAATGCTCAGTTTAGGTCACTGATGACCAAATACGGGGTGTCTCACCGAATCTCTACTCCTTACCACCCCCAAACTAATGGTCTAGCTGAGCTGTCAAATCGGGAGATCAAGAAGATCCTGCAGGTCACTGTTCGGCCTGACAGGAAGGACTGGTCATCCCGACTTCCGGAAGGATTGTGGGCCTATAGGACCTCCCACAATACCCAATTAGGCATGTCTCCCTTTAGACTGGTGTACGGAAAGGCGTGTCACCTTCCCGTAGAATTGGAACATAAAGCCTATTGGGCAGTACAGAACTGTAATCTAGAGCTTTCGAAGGCTGGGACCCACAGAAAACTCCAAATCAGCGAGATCGATGAATTACGCCTAGACGCGTATGAGAACTCGCGAATCTACAAGGAGCGGGTTAAAGCCTTCCATGACAAGCATATCTCGAGAAAGATCTTTCATCCTAGTCAAAAGGTCCTACTCTTTGATGCCCGACTCAAATTTTTCCCGGGAAAGCTGCGATCCAAGTGGGTCGGACCATATTTAGTCCGACAGGTTTTTGGTAATGGAGCTATCGAAATCAGTCCGCTCAGCCACGATTCCGAACCTTTCATCGTGAATGGTCAGAGGCTCAAGCCATTCATTGATGTGACTTCTACTGATTTGGCTAAATCATCTCTTATCCTCCATTCCCCTTGAGCTCATTGCGCCCAGCCAATGGCGTAAAACTCAGCGATTAACGGGAGGCAGCCCGTCATTTTTTGAAAATCTAAAACCCTTTTCACACTTTTGTGCACTTAAAGTTCACCCTTTTAGACAGCAGACTCCACCTCAGATGCTTGCATCTGGGATCAGAAATTGTCCGCAGAATTCATCTCGACCCATTCACTCATTAAAACATCTGTCTTAAGGAATGAACTAAGTAAATAAAAACCCCTAAGTCACAATGAGGACATTGCAAACCTTAGGCATGGGGGGGTATAAAAGTGCAAAACTTGTAAAAAAGGGGTTTCAAAACAAAAAATTCACATATGCCAAAAACACCATAAAAATTAAAAAAATTTTCAAAAAAGAATGAGGAGAAAGGAAATTTTGTGGGAGAAGGGAAAAGAAACAAAATGAAAAGGAGCACAAAAAAATGAAAGAAAAGAGTGATAGCCCTTAGTAACAAACTAAGGAATTGACCTAAGTTCTAGACCTTATTCAAGAAAGGAAATGAAAGTGAATAGTGAGATTAGTAAGAACGTAAACTTTAGGCATTCTTGGATAGACTCTTAGTACCCATTAAGATCTAGACATTCCTCAAGAGGTTGAAGAAAATGAAAAACTTAAGTATTAGGTCCAAAGCTGAGGGAGTATTTGACCTCATTAACTAACTTATGGTTTACGGGACTCAGTAACCTAAGCACCCCAATCTCACACACAGCCTGGTTCAGTAAGCGTAAAAATCAAAATCACGCAGAAGCGTCACAAAATTCTGAAAAATACACCTAGAATAGGAGCGAACGATCAACACAAGTTGATTTGGACGAGTTCCCAGCGCAAGAGGCGGGAAATCCCCTCGAAGATGCGTAACAAAATATCATCTCCTCGGTGCTTGTCTCTTAGGACATTTACATATCCTACTGGGGGCATGTAAGCACTCTGCTGGTTCAGATTCCATGGATGGCATTATCACAAAGTGTCAATTGCCAGGGTCTGAATTCGGCCACGGAATACCATGGATGGGATTATCTCGAAATCTCAACAGCCAGGATTCCAGGGGTTGCCATGGACGGTGCTATCTTGAAGCATCGATTGCCAGGAACCTTTGAGGATTGATGATGGGAGCAAGGAATCTGATACAGACCATGTTGAAAAGCCAATCCTAGGCTAGAAATAAAAGAAAAAGAGAGAGAAAAACTCTCCAAAAATAAAAACTTTCGATCCCTCTCTCTTACAAAAATGCTCTGTGGACTGAACCAGGGCTACAATCATTTCAAGCACGGGTGCTTTAACCACAAAGTCCAATCGACCTTAGGTTAGTTCTTGTGGGCCTTAAAAACCTTTGCCAAAGACTGAGGCTAAGGCTGGACAGATCTGGATCTTGGTTGGTACTAGAGTACCTTTTAAGCCTATGATCAGCATTCTAACCTAATCTAAGTTCAAATGAAAAAGCACTTATCTGAAGTTGTTAAAAACATCATGGTCTAGACCAAAGGTTAAAACCTTAAGTTTTTGCTAAGGGACTAGTAAAAGCTAGGCATGGGGGTATGATGAGAACCTTGTCATAAACCCTAAAATAGCACCATCTAACCCAGATTTGCAAGAAAAAGCTCCTACATAACTATAGAAAGGCTTGACTCAGAGAGATTCTGAGTTTGTGAAGAAAATAAGAACTAAGGGGTAAAAATGCAATTTCACCAACTCATTCTAAAAATAGGCTAACTCAGGGTCCAAACTTAGGTCAAACCAACCTAATAAGAAGAAAAGTGGGATGAATTGATCCAATAAGGGCTACAGCAACTCCAAGGAATTAAATGACATCCTGTAACCCTAAGAAAAAATCCACTTCAATTCACGAGGTTCGAGGCAAATAAAAAATCAACTAAACCCTCTAAAATTCATAGAAAAATAATATCTAGGGTTTAGAACCTTCAATTTGGCCTTTGGAACCCATTTTGACCTACATTGAGAACTAGGCCCAATTAATGACTTAATTTGGGTTTTTACGTAAATTGACTAGTCAAACAAGGTCTAATCTAGAAATAAAATTCACCATTAGAATCCTTAGGTCATAATTAGTCATGTATAAAAACTTGAGCCTAAGAAGAGACCTTCTTTACTAACTTTACATTTTGGTCCTCATCCATTACTTTTTGACCCTCAACTTTTGAAACCCTCACATTTTGACCCCTAAGTCTTCTTCATTCTTTGCATTTGGGTCCTCCCTACAAAACCCTGAGCAGCGCCATGCTCCGGTGACTTTGCGCGGAGCATGGCGCCGCACAGGGTGAGGGAGACCCTCTGCCAAGATAACTAGGGGTTCCCTACGACGTCTACTGTTGCAGGGACACCTCCATGGTCGCTGCAGCTGCCCATACCTCCCGTGCGAACGCACGGAAGGTATGGGTCTCCATCTCCGGCATCCTCCGGCGAGGGAGGCACATCGCCTCCCTCCACCCTCCTCTCTGATCTCACCTCTATAAAAGCCGCCTCCGTCTGTCGCACTCAACAGCTCGGTTCTGACGGAGAAACACCCCCCTCCTTCCTCTCTTCCCACTCCGGCAGAAGGCCTCTAGCTCCGGCGGTTCTTCCTCCTCCTCCTCGTCGCTCTGCCGCAATACCAGCAGCAGAGCCGCCTTCGCCCGCTCTTCCCGTGTTGCGCCATACCCAGCGTGCACTCTCCCGCTCTCTCCTCGCCGTCGCCCCTCTCTCTGGGCACCTTTTTCTCCGGCGACAGTCGAAACGACTGCCACCCTGCTCGATCCCCCTCTCGTCCCTCCAAGTAGGTACAGTTCTTTCCTTTCCTCCCCTCTTTCTTTTCCCTACTTCAATTTGCTCAACCACCCTTCGACCGTGCCTGATCACCCTCACCTTCTCCATCTTCGGCCAACCTCCGGCGACTCGCTCCCATCATTCCACCACCCCACACGACTCGCCGACTAACCCAAAACCTTCGCCTCATCACGTTGAACCATTTCCGCCCCTTCATTTCCTGCCATTCGCCACCTGAAGTCCCCCCGAACAAACCCATTTCCCCAGCCACAGTCCGACCTAGGGCAGCCATTGCACGTCTCCCCACGACCTGCCATACCCCGCACCACCTTCGCCGTGCCACGGCGAAGGTCCCCCGCTTGTCTGATTAGACCGAAGGGTCGTATTTTTGTGAACTGGTCACCCATCCTCCACCGCCATTGCTGAACAGGTGGAGCTTCTTCCGCCTGCAGCTGCAGCATCGCTTCGCCCAGGCTTGCGCTCCAGGACGCGTGCCTCGCCCTCACGCGCCTGCCCAGGTCTGTAGCTGGGGTGAAAGCCCCGCAATAGCCGCAATTGCCTACAGCTTTCTCAGCTGCAGGTGCCAAATTGGGGTGGGACATTTAGTCCCACCTCGGTGGATTCTGAAGCAGCGCACCTACATAAATTGTAAAAGTGCTATCGGCTTATCGCCTCAGCACACGAGGTGAGGTCCCTCTCACCCGCTTACCCGGCCTCGTCCGCGACCACCCCCCGCGGACCTGGCCTGACCCGCTTACCTAACTTGCACTCCTCGCCCACCACCGCACGCCGGTGGGCCTGGACCCGGGCATGACCCGTACCCGATTACCCGGCGGCTCTAGGAGAGCTATCCTACGAGTGAAATTTGAGAGAGAGAGACGCGGGGGAGGGTAGGATTAGGTTTTGCCCTCTGACCAATTTGTCAGTGTGCAGGCAAAAGCAGAGAAGAAGAAGAAGAAGAGAAAGAAGAAGAAAGGAAGGAGGACGCACTGTAGCAGAGGCTACTTAAGTCGTCTGATTGAAAAATCAGATGACGCTCTGCAGAGAAGAAAAAGAAGGAAAGAAGAGGAGGCACTGCAAAGAAGAAAGAAAAAGAACAGAAGGAAGAAGACAAAGAGCTGAAGGAAAAAGAAGAGAGAAGCAGAACACGAAGAGAAAAAAGGAAAGCTTGGAAGCAAAAGAAAAGGAGCAGAAGAACAGAAGAGAAA
Organism: Thalassia testudinum; assembly: GCA_037157565.1. NCBI lineage: Eukaryota > Viridiplantae > Streptophyta > Magnoliopsida > Alismatales > Hydrocharitaceae > Thalassia > Thalassia testudinum. The sequence goes on from JAZHRO010000036.1 coordinate 146,454,572, forward strand.
CAAGAAGTAGAAAGAAGACTGAGGAAGACAAGAGAAGAGAAGAGAAGAAGAAAAATCCAACAAGACAAATCTCTCTCTCTCTCTCTCTCTTTCATTTTTGTAATAGAAACTTTGTACTTCTAGAATACAGTTTGCTCCCTGAGTTCGACCTCGGGAAAACTTTTATTTCCGAGTAACAAATTGTATTAAACTGTAACCGCTTCTCTATACTATACTACGACGAAATATTAGAACTATAGACGAGAGTAGCAGCCACTCCTAAGGCACCTATTAGTGTAACAAGACTTTACCCCACGAAATACTCCTCCAACTTCCCATCTCCATTCATAGGCTGGCTTGGAGCCATCCTCCCACCTCCATTCTAGTAGCAGATCATCTCTGCCTTCTCACTCCATTCTGGAGTTGCGCTGAAGCTTTCCCCTACCCGACGTCCTCCCGCTTCTCATCTCCATCATCCTGCTTCCCAACTCCTTCATCCAAGCTTCCGCCAGGCGTCATTGTCTCACCGAATAGCCCCTTCGGAAGATTTCTTCTCACCTCCCTCTCTTTTTATGTTTTCTAGATTATTGTAATTGACATTCGTGCAATATATCATATTCGATTCTATCTCTCTCTTGTGATTGCTTGTCATTTCATTTCAAAAACACACAAAAATGACAAAACCATAAAAACCAAAAAGAAACAAATCGAAGTGCGGTTTTCATAGAAGGTAAACATCGCCTCCCTGTGTTTGACCCGGGACTCCCTTGGAATTTCGGTATAAATTATATTTGATCATGAGTTTTGTAACTATGACTATGCGTTACTTGTAACCCCGATTTCAAACACGTGAAACCCGTGCGATCATCTTGGCGCTGTTACCGAGGAGGCAACGGAATTTACTTTATTATTTTCTGCGCTTCTTTGCATTTACATAGCACTAACCCCACTTATCTTTGATCATTGTCTTGTAGGTACCCTAGCATGGAGATCCAAGTGCGGTAGACTGGAGTAAAGTCCAGGTAGAGTGCTTTGTAAGTGTCCCCCACTTCTCCACCGATTAGTTCATTTCACCACATTAATAACTCAAACCCAAATCAACTTAGCTACTTTTTGTAAACCCTAGGATAGATTTGGTTGTTTCTATGCCACCTCCACTCATCTCACCCCCGCATATATATAAAAAAAAAGAAAAAAATATACTCTTCTCTTGTGGGATTTTCTAAAAGCTACACACTTAATACCCACAACTTCTCACCTAAAGGCGCATAATTACATCGATTCTACCACTTAACCAGGATCTGACCTGTGGACCCAATATACTTAACTCAACACACAAATAAGTGAGTAGAAATCTAATTAGGTTAAGACTTTTTGTGTGCCTTAATCAAGTGGTGCAATAGGCCAATTGCTTGAAATGTTTGGGCTGCACCACTCAATCTAAAACTGATCCATCAAGTAGCTTTAGGGTTGATTCTTAGGGTTGAACCAGGCACTCCACATTATTTTTTATTTTCAAAGGAACATATCATTACCCGTGCTTTCAAAACTTGCAGTGTTCTAAACCTTGATTGAACCAACCTAAGAATTAAACCCTAAAAACTACTAAACAAGGTTAAACCCTAAAAGACACATCATCAAATAACCTTGTTTGCAAACCCTGGTTGTTCACACACACACATTTGATTCAATCACTAAGGGCACAACCCATCTAAAGGGCCCATCACATTCCAATAGCACAATTATCTCAAGCCTAATTAAAACTGATTAGATGTTGGCCTTAAGGATTGATTTGCTCTTCGGGGTTTAGATTGAGATTTTTTTCAATTAATCTGCTTTTGCTGGTCCATCTAATGTCTAGCTAGGATAGTAGCATCAAATGACCGCGGCTGGGGAGTACACTAGGAACCGGAGGCGTAAGCCAAAGGAAGAACCTTCTCCGCAGCCCCTCCTTCTAACTGGCTGAATTAACCAGATAAAAGTAAACCAAATCGTTTATAATCTCAAGATGGGCCTACGAGTTTGTAGGTCTTTAGGCTACCCACATAAGGACAGGCTTGGTTGATTATGTTGCAGGGCTCCTTTCTCTCTTCTGATTTCCCTCGTACTCTACAACGTATCCTTCCACATCTTTCACACATTTCCAATCTTACCCTCCTACCACCACTTATCACCAAGATGATTACTCTTCTGACTTGACTTGTAATTACCCATCCACGAGCCGGGATGACTTTGATTGGGGGTACGAATCTGGACCTCAGTGTCCAGGGCCTAACCCTGGATGACAAGACTATGATTACTATCCTTCCTAAACCTACAATGATTATGGATCTCTATCTTTGATAACAAAACCAACCCGATCTACAATCAGGAAGGATATGCTGATTATAACACAAACCCTCCCCAGTATTCCATTGAAAATAGGTCATCACCATTCTTTGAACAACCCAAGACAACCTACTATCAGGGAGGAACCGAGAACCTCGACATCTTAACTCCCCTAGATTTAACCCAAAACCACCCAAACCTGAACTGAACCAGTCGGTTCAGGTGAACCAGATCCAGGATAGGGTGTTGGCCAATTTGCGGAACACTATACAATCTTTAGAAGCTCAACCAACACCATGCAGTGAAGCACTGGAGCGTATGATCAAAATGATTGATGAACTTAATAGTTCTTTATTGGATTTGCTCCAAAGTGTTAGGGATACGGACTTGAGTGAGTTTCTTCTTGGGAAATTGTCGAGGTTGAGGAAGAAATTTGTGGTTGCCCTAGTCAAATCTTGGGATGATTCTCAAGATGAACCCCCTTCAGGAGAGCCAATGTCTGAACCCACTCAGGCACCTGTCGGGGGAGATATATATTCTGAGATTGGAGATGACCAGGTTGCTCTAGTGCAACCCTTTGAGGATGAATAAAGTTTCTGGCCTAAGATCCTAGAGCCAGGGAATGACAAAAAAAATGTCTCAATGGACCATGAAATGACATATGATTTTGAGACATACACAAATGAGGATCATGGATTCTTTGATTCTGAGGGTAAGGAATCTCTTAGTGAAATCTCACTTGAGCATAAGGAAAATGATTTTACTAAGACAAATGGGCCTGAGGAATCTGATGAACCATTTGACAACTCGATAATAGAGGAATTTGATTCAGTTGGGGTTAACTTGGAGGATTCGAATCTGGATGATTCAATCAGTGACTCCATTCCTCATCCATACCTCGAAGAGCTGACTTATGAGATCATTGTGCCCAAGTCAATTTTGATTCAGCCACAATTGTTGGACATGGGTACTTTAGATGGGGTGTATAATGATTTGGAGGTCTCAAAAACATTGATTTCGGAGGATAAGAAGTTGGAATTAAAAATTTGGGAGGCTAATTCTGAGGGAACTTTGATTTTGGATCTAAGGGTACCTATTGACCTAAAACCACCTATCTTCTATAAGGACCCTTGTGATATCTTTCACGTGCGATCCAACCCTGAAATAACTGATTATTTTTTTGAGCTGAATGTTAAGTGGACATCTGAAACAAGTGAACCAGATCTACCTATTGTCCTCCACTTTGATCTTGGGTTGCACACCACAAAACTGTAGGCTCGACCCTGCAAGCTTAACAACCTTCAGTTTTGGGTGATTTTCATCCAGAACCTTAGAACCACTCAACCTTGGGGCATGGGTCTGCACCATAACTTGGTCCACATTTGTGGACATATTCTGTTGGTGGGTCTGAGATTCAATATTTTGATTTTGATTCTGACCTGCACTTGTGAATTCTTAGTTTCTTCTTTGTGTGTATATTATGCCTTGGCATTAAATTTAGCATGTGTTTATATCTCACGTTCCCTGGAGCTGACCAGATTTCTTACGATATTCAGGTGATATTCTATTTACTTCGCCTTTTCATATCTTTATTTATACAATGATGACATTGCATCATTTAGGCATGGGGGGTTGGATATTTAATCCTGAAATCAATTTTGTTAACTCCGAAGAGTTTCTTTTAGTTTCTTTACTAAAAAAAAGAAATTTGAAAAAGATAAAAAAAAGAAATTAGGAGAAGAGAACTTAGGCTTTTAGGCGCTATTAACTTTAGAAAATGATACGAGAGGACCTAAACACTTAGACTCTTCAGGTCTTCAGGCTTAATTAGCCCAGGTGTATACTCGAATGTGGACTTAGTCTTGAGTCCTAGCCAAGTTAATCTTATTTTAATTCAGTAAATAAATTGGGATGATAAGTATGCGACTTATCAACCTATCCTTTGATTTGGGGGACTTTAAGCCTAAGCATCTACACACATTTTTCACTGACTCACTTTTCAGCAGTTTCTTCAGAAATTGGGTAGCTAATGAACGCTCTAGGGTCGTATGGTTGGTAAGTTGTCAGTGGTAACAGCTCATCGGCTGGTTGTCCATAGCCCAGCCACAAGATCATTTTCGTCGTATTGCCTTTAGGTAAAACTTAAATTAGGAAAGCCACCTACTTAGAAAAAAAAAAGAAGAAAAAGAAAAAAATAGAAAAAGGAGAAAATAAAAGGAAAAAGAAAAAATAAAATAATAAAGCCACACTTCACCGCACGAGTATGGCTGGCAAGTGGTCGTGGGTAATAGCCTATTAGCTGGTTGTATAGAACCCAGCTCATAAAAATACACAATAATTCCCAAAACACTTAGGGAAGAAGTAGGGAAGTAGAATAAACTGGGGAGATATACACTGGGTTCACCCTTGTGTTGACCCCATAAATAAAAGAGGTAGGGAGAAAGCTACCAATCGAAAAGATAAACCTTTAGGCAAGGTCACCTAGGGTCGTAGAAACCCGAAGTCCATTTCAACGGCTACCCAGTGAGTCTTTCACTATTTTCACAAGATGCTTAGCACGTAGAGTCCTTTTCGAGTCTTGGGTGGGTTGGGTAGCTGTAAAAAGTTATCCCGACATTCTCAAACTCCAAAAGTCTATAAAAAAAAAGAAAAAAAGAAAAACAAAAAAAATGTATCTTCCCTTTTCAAATAAGGTGAGGACATGGGTGGTCTGCATTCTAGCAGACACCCGAGTACTGTTGAGTTTTCGTTGTTTAGGACCTTAGTTGAAATTTTATATTTTTAATAAACTACTTAGGCCTAAGTGATCTAACCCTAATTTTGATTTTATACATAGCATGTAGTTTAATTTTGCTAAGGACTAGCAAAAGATAGGCATGGGGGTATGATGTAGACACACTTATTGAAGATAAAATGCCTATTCATGCTTGTTCCTATGCATAGATTTGCATTTCATGCTATAAATATTGCATAGCATGCATCATTCTACATTTAGAGTAGTTGTATATAATTTAGGTTAATTGCATGCTTTTTATGGTCAAGAGAGAAGAGGATTTATTTCAGCACCTCAGATGGACGATCGGACTGTACGGATTTGATCAGGACGATGATCGGAGGCTAACACCTCCAAAATCATCTAGATAGGAGTTTCGTAACATCATATAAAGTCTGAGGAAGATTAATGGCCAGGAGGGCAATGCGACATCTTTACGGGCTTCAGATGAAAAATCTGACCATTTGGATGGATCCGGAACGACGATCGCAGTTCGGAAACGTGAAAATCAACTCAATCCAAGCACCGTGGCATCCTTTGCAACAGAAAGAAGAATGGACAGCCTAGATGGCACCACGTGGCACCATCCAGGCCGCCCAACACTGGCCAGCAGTCCCAGCACCGCCTCCTCATCGTCGCTGATCTCACACCACAGCAACTGGGGATTCATCTCCACCGTGTGCGTTAATACGTTCGCACGATGATCTGGACGTCATGGCGCGTTGGTTGGAGAGAGGCACTCCCAAAGGAGGGACGCGAGTTAGAATCCCTGCAACCCCCCTAATTCTCAATCCAGTCGGTGCCCAACGTAGCCAGCGCATGTGTGTGCATGCAGCAGTAGCGGCAGCGCCAGCACACACTAGTAGCACGAGTGTGCATGTATGCCAGCGCCTACCAGTGCTCAAGTTAGAAGGGTCTCCGCGCTATCTACACCAATGAGGTGGGACAGCACAACTCGCATGGGCGGGCGCATGCTCGATTGGTGCCAACCTACAGTGACGCTTGAGCTGGACCTACAGCGACGCTTAAAGCCATCGCTAATTGTTTGTAGGAGTAAGGCAAAATATGTGCGTGAGTGGCCATGAGCTAGCTATAGCGACGTTTATAGCAACGACCTGGAAATCGCTAATGGTCCCATGCCTATTCTAGCCTCTTCTCTTCCACTATAAAAGGACCTACACCCCCTCCCTTCCAAGACATCTCTACCTACTCTACTTCCACCTACTCCCATGCTCCAGCAAGCCTACCAATGCTCTGTTAGAGCTTGCTCTCAAGCTCCCAAGGTGCCTATTAGTGTACAAGACTTTGCCCCACCAAATACTCCTCTAACTTCCCATCCCCATTCATAGGTCGCCTTGGAGTTGTCCTACCTCCATTCCGGTAGCAGATCATCTCCTCCTTCTCACCTCCATTCCGGAGCTATGCTGAAGCTTTCCTCTACTTGACGTCCTCCCGCTTCTCACCTCCGTCATCTTGCTTCCTAACTCCATCCATGCTTCCGCCAGGCACCGTCGTCTCAACAAACAGCTTCTTCGGGAGATTTCTTCTCACCTCCCCCTCTTTTTATGTTTTCTACATTATTGTAATTGACATTCATACAATATATCATATTCAATTCTATCTCTCTTGTGATTGCTTATCATTTCATTTCAAAAACCCAAAAAAATAACAAAACCACAAAACACCAAAAAAAACAAATCGAAGTGAGATTTTCATATAAAGTAAACATCGCCTCCCTATGTTCGACTCGAGACTCCCTTGAGTTTCTGTATAAGTTATATTTGATCATGAGTTTTGCAACTATGACAACGAGTTACTCGTAACCCTGATTTCAAACACACAAAACCCATGCGATCAGCGCTCGTTGCCTCTGCATGCTCCGCACATGCCCATTGCTATGCACCTTTGCATGCTACACATTCCACGATGCTACGTGCATGCAAAGGTTTGTGCATGCCCATGGGTAGCTTGGATAGCCCCACATGGCGTGATCTAGGTCGTCTATCTTCTCTCCTTTGTAGGGGCTGCTACAGAAGTCGGATTGAGTCAATTTTCATCCCATTGGGCTGTGATCATCGACCCGAATACATCTGTGCGGTCGGATTTGTCATTTGAAGCTCCGAATTGCATCAGCTATTTCCTTGGCTGTTTATCTTCCTCGAACTGCATAAGGTGCTATAGGACTTCGATCAAGACAATTTCAGAGGCGTTAGACTTCGATCGTCATCCTGATCAGATCCGTATAGTCTGATCATCAATCCGAGGCTTCGAATTAAACTGCTTCTCTCCTAGCCATAAAAGGATGCAATTAACCTAAATTATACACAAATTGCTCTAAATGTAGAATTATGCATGCTATGCAATATTTATAGTATGGAATGCATATCTAAGCTAAGGAACGTGCATAAATAGGTTGTTTATCCTAATTAAATGCATCTTCATCAGCTGTCTATCTTCAAATGCTTGTAGGGGATGCTATATATGTCGAATCGGATCGATTTTCATGCAGATGGGATGCGATCGTCAATTCGGATCCATCCGTATAGTTGGATTTTTCATTAAAGACCTGTTTAATATGCTCTTGTACACATGGTCATTAAACATTAATTATAAGCAATCTTAATGTGGGAATAACACAATATGCATGCAATGCTCCCATACCCGTTGTAATATGATATTCATACACATGTGCCCCAAAAATTGACTCTAATGGATGTAATTAACACTATTATTTGTAGAGTCATCACCTCCAAATTGCTAACCAGCCACCTCCAACTGGCATTATCGAAGCCGCCACCACTGACCTTCCTCAAGCTCCTCACTAGCTGCCACGATCTTACGAGCATGCTTGTGCAAGGGGAAGGAATCCCCTATTTTGAGTGCTATTTGTATTTATGAAATATGCCATTGCCGAATACTATTCATATATTTAATGATTTGTTTTATTATGGTGAATTTGCTAGGTAACACTTGCAGAATTACGTTATTATTCAACTCTTGTTGATCACTTCTTATTGCACCAAATTCTGACTCAGATTTTCACTATAGTACACATGCAAGTGAAAGTTACATTAGATGCCACTGCACATGCACTATTCACATATTTGGAGATTTGATTTATTATGTGAAATTTGCGTAAATAGCCCTTGACTTCTCTGTAAATTGGGGTTTTACATTTAAAGCAGCATATCCATTGATTGATTTGACAAATATTTCTATGCAACCATCTCTTATCTATGCGAACATGATTGCTACGTATTTGTGATCTTATCGATTTTGTACCTCCCTGTGGATACAACCTAATCGACCGTGGTTAGTTTTCATGGATACATATTTTTGATTTGGGATTTTTCCACCATGCGATTTTACTATGACAGCATATTTTTCTGATGTATCATTTCTTTGACACATCATCTTTAAAGTGAAATTTCCTGACCACTAGGTTAGACTAATTTCAAGTTGATAACTTTGTGGATGTTGATTCTTCTTGTGGTAGTGATCGTAATTCTGAATCAGGTTCAAGAAAATCTTTTCCCCACATTCTATTCTTGGATTCTCCTATCCAATGCTGATCTTGAATCTTATTTTGATTTAGGAGAGTCCTTGTTTCCAGAGGATTACATCCCAATCTATGACCTCAGTGTCCATGACCTGTTCTTTGATTCTAACTCTGAGGTCATTGATTTGGAGCTTAAAGTAGTTGCACCACATGAGCAAGAGGCCACCCAGGAATGGTCGCTTAAGATTCTTATCCTAAATCATCTCATCCTGATTTGGTGGGCGCTAATTTTCCACCTTAGTTTGATAATGAATGGGGCATTGATCAAATTGACAGTCAACTGTTGATTACTTCTGATCCCATAAGTAGGGTTCCTATATTTTTCATCAATCCATTATCTCTTGAGGATCCTTAGGCTAAACTAGCTAAACCTATGCAGCCAAATCATCACTCTTCATTTCCTAACCTTCTTTAGCCAAACTTCACCTGGTGAGCTCCACACCTATTGATCCACATTCCTCAACCCACCATACATATCTGATTTGGTCTACATAATCAGCCAGTTGATATGAACAAGCACCTGCTTGGTACAACTAAGTTAATCATCAAGGTGCTTATTCTACAAAACTCTTCCAATCTAATTACTCTATCCATTTGATCTACCTTATGCTTAGCTGAAAGTAGTAAACTTAGTGCTTAACGAGAGGCAACCCGTCATTTTTCGTAGAAGCTCGAGACCTTTCATATCCTTCTTGAACAACACTACTATTGCACTTTAGGGTTCATAATTTAGAACAGCCAACTCCACCTCCAATTTTCATGTTGGAGGTTGAAATCATTCACAACAACCATTTCTGACATGCCTACCCTAAAAGTATGAATAAAGCTTATTTCAAAGCCATCCTTTTTACAATGACAGCATTGCAAAATTTAGTCATGAGGGGTATTAAAATGCAACCAACTAAAAATTCAAGTTCTTTGAAGGGTTCTCACACAAAAAAAAAAGGGATTTTAGGAAGAAAGGGACTAAGGTTGTACATTATTTCAAAAATGGTACACAAGGGATTTCATCTTTGACAAACTTAGGGATGAGTTTGAGGATCCTATTGTTGGACTTTTCTGGTCTAAATATTTATATCAGGCCAGTTTATCCCTTAAAGAACTCCTTAACCCTTGATGATTCTGAGTTCTGATTTCTGTTTGGCTACCTGGGTAGTACTTGGCTCAGTTCTCGTTGAAAAGTTTTAAATGATTTTTGAAAACCAAGTGTCGAAACATGTACACACACAAAAAGCCAAGAGTCCCAAAAGGCCCCAAAAATTACATAAATAAATAATTTCCTAAGTAGTAGTTTTAGTGAAAGTCAAAGGCAATTGACTTGTTTGAGTTCCTACCGTTGGGAAGGAAAATTTTCCTTTGATGACAAGATGTAAATATGTCACTACCTCAATGCTCACTCTAAATCTAAATCGCATATCTTTATATAGAGCATATAGAGCGCATAATGTAGCTCAAGTGTCTCGGATGGTGCTATCTCGAAGTATCGGGCCAGGAGCTTAAGCCCTCTTGAAGCGCCCCTTACAACGCTTTTTGTTTGGAGTTGTGAGCTCCTAGGGTGTGTCTTGGATGGTGCTTCTCATCAATGCTGGCGCTAGAGCCCCTATCGAGGACTTGGTTATTGGAATGATGATCCCGACATAACTCTATTCGGACTAATTTGAGTCTAGGTATGGGAGAAAAATATATATATAAACAAAAGCTCAGTTCTATCAAATAAATAATTCTTTCAAAGGCATCCAAGCAAATAAAGTTGTCCAATTACGAACATGGATTTTCAGGGTCATGCAAATTGAGGTATGAGTTTTAGGTCGAGGCTCTAACTGCTAATACATTTATTTATAAATGTAAATAAATTAAAATAAGGACTCTAAAATAAATTAAAAATGTTTAATAAATGCTTTAATGAATAAATTAACTTTGCATAAAGTCAATTTCATGATCAAGGTATCAATTTATACTTTAATTAAGAAATTAAACCTTAAATTAATGTGTACAAACCCTTAACTTTAACTAATTTTACTAAATATTCAAATAACATAGTTTTGTAAATAAATTATATAATTATGTATTCCTATATAAGGGCTTTCCAAAAGTATGATTTAATTTAAAATTGGATAAATATTCAGCCCTCAAATCAAGGGCCAAATCCTCGAAATCAATGCAAACCAGAATGCCGCATATCGCTTAATTGGGCACTAAGAAAGTGCCACATCATGCGTGACGAATTTGTTCCTAGCGTATAAGTGGAATTCGTGTGGTAGGCTGCCTAGTCATCAAGTGCTAGGTGCACCCTACCACCATACCCTTCATACATTGTGTACAGTGATGGGTCAAGGGCCATGCATTGTAACTAGGCTTCGTGGGCCTAGTATTGGGCCTGAAATAAATCAAATTGAAATGTACCTAATTGAACTAGGGCTAGCTCATAGTAATGGCCTGATCCTACCACAATGGGGTGTTGTGTATCCCATGAACTGAACTAGCCTACCCATCAAAAACCCAATGGTATATTAAATTAGATAAACAGTGTTTAGAGTTGTGTGTGTGAGTGTAGTGCCTGTGTATGTATGTGTATATGTATACTTATATGTATAAGTATGTAATAGTAAATGTATATATATATATATATTAAATAAAATATATATGTAAATAATGTATACGTATGTATAGTATATATGTATATGTATATAAATACAATAGAGTAGTAAATACTTGTTTGAGCCTTAATTGTATACAAAAAAACCTTAGGGCTTTAGTGACATATGTATCTGTCATTGGAGATATGTATATATGTTAGCAAAAGTATTCTTTTTGCCTTATGCTATGTACATATTTTACTAAAGCTACAGTAACACATAATTATGTTACTGTATATATAGTATATGTACTAAAGATATTATTATGTGTTAATATAATTTAATATATTACATATTAGTAACCATTTTTGTGCTTAGACTTAGGTATTATTTAGAGTAGTTGTATATAACTAACATAGTAGTATTAATTAGTTTTTGATGCCTGTTAGTTGTAGATTTGTTTAAGTCATTGTAGGTAGAATTAATTAATTCTTTTGTATATAATTGATTAATTAATTCATTCATTAATTGGTTTATTGATTAATGTTGTAAATAAAATTGATATTTTTGGAATAAAAGAACATTTTTGGACGTAGAGAGTGATATATATCAATAACTGCCACCCAGTGAATAACCTGGAATAAATCAATAAAAATTAAGTAAATAAATAAATAAATGACGCAACATCTGTTTGCATTGTGACAAATATACTACAACAATGACATTTAAAATATTATTTTTATTGCAGCATGGTTGTCGTGTCATCATTATTTTTCGCACCATTGCCAGGGACAAAAACCCAACAATAGTACTTTATTATGATTGATGATGTCAGTTATATCATTATTTTTGGCGCAGTTGCCGGGGAGGCAACTCTTTATATGCCAAAATTTCTCTTTTATTCTTTATTTGTAAACATTTTTTATTTCTTTGTAAATAATCATTCTTTTATTCTTATTCTTTGTTGTATATAAATTCTTTTGTTCATTTTATTCTTTGATTGATTTTTGTATTTAATTTTCTTACTGATCATTTGGTGTTCTTGCAGCACTTGAGGAGTGGTGTCTTCTTCCAAGTGGAGTCTTCTTCCTGACTGATTCGCTATGCTTCAGACCTGACTTCAAGGAGGAGTTTTTTTGCAGGAACTGTAGTTTCCTAGCTTTTAGTAGAGTAGTATAGTTAGAATAGTGGTAGTTTAGACTTACGCATATTCTTAGGATTCTATTTGTTAGCCATAAGTTGTGAGAACTTGTTCTCACACATATTTCTAATAACTTGGACTCTCTGGACTCTCTTTCTATTCTCTCTCTACTCATCTCTCATCGACCTGATTTTTTATATCGATTTCTTTTTCTATTTGATTTTACTTGTCGCATTTGAAAATTCAAAAAAATTATAAAATTAAAAAAAAAATGAAAATACTTCATCCCTTATCTAGCAGCAGCATATCTTAGGCATTCATACTTAGGTTACACATTTCCTGCTAGATTTCAATTTAGTCAAATTACATATTGTACAATTGTTGGAGTTAGGTACGCATTCTCTATCCTTCCTTAGCTCCTGCCATCTCTGGCATTTGACTTAAACTTAAAATGGCCATCACTTGTGTGAAAAGATTAAAAAGTGAGATCAGTTGTCGGAAAGACATTTCTAAATACTCAAATCAAATTCAAAAGGAGTAAAAAAAACTTGCTTGAAACCTGACTGAGATTTTCATCGCTATTTTGTTGCTTGATTATCATGTACACACTACACGATCACTTAAGTACACAAACACATAGGCTTCTTTCTCATCTCCTTGAGCAGCCACATGATTTAGATTCACACACTGATCTTATCTAGATTTCGGGTGGATTTAGATGTCTGCACCTCACTAGGTCCTGTTTAAGATGCATACAATTGTATTGAAACATTTGTTTGCATTGTATACTATTTTCGAGTAGTAGACCATAGGAAAAATTCAGATTTTCTCGCTTGATTGATATTGAGTGGTCTTTGATTGTTGATATTGATTGATACTGGGATTTTTTATTTTATCTGAGCTTGAGTGAGATTGTTTTCTTTCCTTGAGTTGTGATTGATTTCGAAAAAGCATTTTTCAAAAAGTCGACTCATGAAAGGTAGGAGATCCCAAAACTCGAGCTTGTACCTCCCTTAGGTGTTGATGCTCAAGCATCTACTTCCACTTCTATACCTTCCACATCAAATCCTGTACCTCCTAGGCCTCAAACTCCCATTCACCACTCTATTCATCAGGAGGATGACCATGATTTTGCACAATTCGAGGATTTTGAAGAACTTCCTCTACATCTTTTTGCACATCCTCCACCACCACCACCACAACCGAAGAGAAGTCCACAACCTAGTTTACAACACCTGCTTAAAACACAACTACAAATGAATACCCTTACCCAACATGTGTAATAGCTTACTCAAGCTTTTAATCTTTTAGCAAACCCCCATCCTCAACCTCCTAGGTACCTCAACCTCGTAGACCTCAACTACGAGATTACTATAATCCCATAGTTGCATAACCTATGGTTGTGGTACGTTATCTCGCTGGGATTCGTGCAACTAAATTGAAGCTGAACCTAATTGCACTCATCCCTCACTTCCATGGTCTTACATCTGAGGACCCTTTTCAGCATTTAGAAGAGCTGAAAAATCTCATCCAGAGTTTGGGTCTGTAAGGCCATGATGAGCACACATTGCTGATGAAGATGTTCTCCTTTCTGTTAAAAGACAAAGTCACCTTCTGGTTTAGGACACTATCATGGACTACACTGATAGAAATGTGGGCTTCTTTGGAACATGAGTTCCTAAAGAAGTATTTCCCTATAGGCAACTCCAACGCCTTGAGGCATGCTATTACTACTTTCACTCAAAATTCAGGAGAACAAATACATGAGGCTTGGGAGCAATTTCATCAGCTTCTACTTAAATGACCCCACCATGGTGTCCTACACTGTAACAGGTCCAAATCTTTTACCATGGGCTCCATGATGACACAAGAAAATTTGTAGATGCCTCATGTGGAGGCAATTTCTTCTGTCAGGATGAGGACTCTGCCTTTGAGCTCTTCGAAGGCATGGTAGAAAATTCTATTAACAATGCTTCGATGAGCATGTTCAATAGAAAGTCTTCACATTCCCATTCACACATAGGGGCACACGAAGCCCAATCCAGCACATAAGACATAGAGATTGTAGTTAGTCGGCTGGATAATGTGGGCTTAATCGAGAAGAAAGTGGTTGAAGTATGGAAATTCCTATCTAAACCTTCATCTTCTTCTTCTCAGTCACTTGCACCACACACTTCTTCTCAGTTTCCCACAGGGAGGGAAATTGTGAATAATCTTTCTATGACACAACCACCTCTACAAGATTATTCATTTCCATATCCTTCACAGGCAAGAGGAACTTTTGTTCCTCCTTACACTGAATTCCCTGCACCTTTCGGATCTTTGGAGGAGGTCCATGCCATTCACAATGACCCTTATTCAGAAACCTACAACCCTCGATGGCGTAATCATCCAAATTGCTCGTGGTCAAGAAATACACAGAGATCTACCTTCCAACAACCTTCTGCACCACCACTTCAAACCTGATCTGAGCACCACCTCCACAACAACACAGGTATCCACTACGTGCCTACCAGCAACCCCAACCTAGGCCCATCCAATACTCTCAACTTGAGCCTACATGAGATGATCAGTTGAACAATATCATGAAAGCTCTTGCTGATATGCAACAACAAAATATTGCTATGCAACAAAGATAGGATGCAGCATTAGCTGAGATGAGAGCCTATTTCACACTTGATAGAATCCCATCAAACACATTTACTCCAATCTCAAACACAACCCAAACCTCCTTTGCAAGGTCAAGCACACTTCATATCACAAACCTTGCACGAACCTGAGCTTTACACTGATCTTATTTCGTCCTATTCTGATCCTACTTATTCTGATCCATAACCACCTATTCTACCTGATCTTGATTCTTCATCTATGCCACAAGCTGATTTAAATGTCATCACCACTAAGAGTGGTAGAAGTACAACTAATCCACCATTACCAACTTCTACATCTTTACCTGGACCTTCCACCTCGACTCCTATAAATGATTTACCTTTACTTATCTCTTCTGAGCCTATGATTAATCCTCCTACTACCACTTCAGTACCTTTCCCAAAGGCCATATAGAAGAAGGGTAATGAAAAGAAGTCTATTGTGGATCCTGAGGAGGATATTCTTAAGCTCTTTCAGCAAGTCCGCATAAACATCCCCTTGTTGGATGGGATTAGCCACATACCACCTTACGCTAAGTTCTTGAAAGACCTATGTACATCTAACTGTAAGGCTAGAATTCAGAAAGGGAGTAGTCCTATCATTCTCTCGGAACAAGTGAGTTCCATTATCTCAAACCTCCCTATTAAGAAGAAAGACCTAGGCACCCCTCTTCTCTCCTGTATGATAGGAAAGACCACATTTAATAGAGCCTGATGATGTAAACACATTTACACTACTTAAAATGTCTATTTATGCATGTTCTTAAGCATAGGATTGCATTTCATGATATAAATATTTCATAACATGCATCATCTTGCATTTAGAGTAGTTTGAATAAAATGGAGGTTAATTGTCTCCTTTTATGTGCTTCGACAGGGCAAACATTTTTATCGGGGCCTCGGATCAAAGATCCAACCGTATGGATGTGATTAGGGCGACGATTGGAGTTCAACGACTCCAAGATCGGGATAGCATCAGATAGTGACTCGGGAACCCTAGAAGATCAAGGGCCAAGATGGTGTAAATCCACACTTCAGATGATAAATCTGACCGCATGGATGAATTCGAATCGACGATCGCAGCCCAACGACAAAAAAATCGAGTGAATCCGACATCCGTGGCACCATCTACAACTTCCAGAAGATGGACGACCAAGATAGCGCCATGTGGCACCATCTCAGCCACCCAAATGGCCACTTGCATCTTGTGAAGGCCCCGCGCCCGATTGCTCTCCGCCGTTGGATCTTAATCCAACGGTTGTGGTCGAGCGCGCTTTTGCGAGCGGCAGGTGCGGGATCGAGCCACGGCGAGGGGCTGGAGCGGGCGATTGGGCGCGGGTAGAGCGTCAGATGGAGATCGGATGGCCGCGCGTGCCCGATAGCGTCCACGCGCAATTGAATGCGCGGCACGGATGCGCGATCGCACGCGGGCGGGCGCGTAACGCAGTGGGCGGAGACGCATTTTAAGCCATCCGATCTCGCGATCGAACGACTGAAAATCGACAAACGTGCGCAAGCCGTTGAGCGTGCGAGCAGGGGAGGAGGCGCGCGCGAGCCGCCCATGACGCCCACGTTGGGGGCTTTAGTGACAAATTTATCCGTCACTAAAGACCCCTCTTTTATTATTTTGAAGTTGTAATGTCCATTTTGCCCCCACTCCTTGCAACTATAAAAGGAGACCCCCTTCATACGAAATTTTCATCCCTTCTTTCTCCTCTCTACCCCTCCAAAGCTCAAGAGAAGCTTGTCCCACACCCGGGATGCTTCTCGCGAGATAAAGTCCAATTTTCGTTCCCCTTCGGAAGTGGATCCCGTGACGACGATGGCATGCTGCTTCGTTCCCGTTCTTCTGCTTCATCCTCCTTCGTCCAGCTTCGTTCACCTTCGTCCAGGCGTCGTCCCGTCCAGCTCGTCCTCCAAACAACCGTCGAGGAGGATTTCTCTCTCCCTATTCTTTTTACTGCCTTCTAGTATAGATTTACTGCTTTCTAGATTAATCTACTCGTCCTCCAAGAGACCGTCGAGGAGGACATTTCTCCCTCCATTCTTTTAATGCTTTCTAGAGTAAATTTATCGCTTTCTAGTGTAATTATTTTATGCCTTCTAATTGTAATGAACAGTCTCTTGTATGATAAATTCTTTGTTTATTCTACATCTCATTTTGATTTCCATGTGTAATACTCTCTCTCTTACCCTCTCTCTCTCTTTTATTAATTGTAAATAATTAGATAGTTTAAATTGAATTACTTCATGACAAATAAAAAGAAACGCGAAGTTTTTAAATCAAACGTCCGCCTCCCTGTGTTCAACTCAGAATTTTCATTTCGGTATAAATTTTATTTGTTGAACATGAATTCTTCGCTTTCGAACTACAACGACAGGTTTTCCAAAACCGAACACGTAAGCGTAGCGATTCGCAAAAACGTTTCAACATTTTGGCGCTGTTGCCGGGGAGGCGACGCTCTTTGATTTCTCTTCGCGTTTTGTAACTTACAAGTCATTTACTTCACTTTTCTCCTCTCTTATTGTAATTACAGGTACTCTTTTGAGACGAGCAAAAGTGATAGATTGGAGTAAAGTGCTGTGGAAGGTTATGTAAGTTATCCACCATTTTTCCCCCTCCATAGATTTCATTCGCCACATTAAATCCGAATTCCAATTAATCTAGGTGTTTGCATAAATCCTAGGAATAGTTTGGTTGTTTGGATTCTCACTCACATTCATTCCACCTTCATTTATATAAAAAAAAATGCAAAAAGATAATTTTGTGGGGCAATTTTTAACTAACACACAACGTACACCCACATTCAAAGGCACTTAACCAAATTGATTTGTTTTTACTCAACCGAGTTCTGATTTGTGGGACCGGTACATAGAAAGCAACACATAAAAGAGTAGAAATCATTCTAGGTTAACCATATTTGTGTGCCTAATTAAGTGGTGCATCAGGCCAATTGTTTGAGTTGTTTGGGCGGCACCATTTCAAATAAAATAAACTCATCAAGTAGCTGCCAATTAGGTTCAACTCTTAGGGATTTACCAGGCACTCCACATTCTTTTTAAACTTTAAAGGAAAACATCTTCACCTGTGCTTGTAAAACTTAGTGTGCCAACGAAACTTGATAGAAAACACTTAAAGTTGAATCCTAAAAGCTACTAAGCAAGATTTGAACCTTAAAATTCACCACATCAAAAACAATCTTGCTTGAAAACCACTGGTTGTGCACGCACATACAAATCAATCAATCATTAAGGGCACAACCCATTTAAAGGGCCCATCATATTCCAAAGCACATTCAAACCTAGCCCTAAATAAAACAGAGTAGATGTTGGCCTTAAGGATTGGACTCGCTCTTCAGAACTCAGAACGAGATTATTTTCGATTAGTATATTTCTACTGTTCAATCTGATGTCTAGCTAGGGGAGCAGAGTCAAACAATCGCGGCTGGGGGGTACACTAGGAACCAGAGGCGCAAGCCGAAGGAAGAACCTTCTCCCCAGTCCCTCCTTCTAACTGGTTGGATTGAACAGACAGAAGTAGATCAAATCGTTCCTTTATCTCAAGATGGGTTTTGAGAGTTTATAAGTCTGTAGGCTAACCCATTTAAGGACAGGTTTGATTGTTTGTATTGCAGGGCACCTTTCTTCCTCTCGTGTCTCATGAATCCTTCCACATATTTCACACATTCCCGCTCTTTCCCTCCTATTGTGAATTATCCTCAATATGATGATTATCCCAACTTGTATTGTAATCAACCATCAGTTAGTTGGGATAATTCGGATTGGGGATACAATTCCGGACCCCCGTGTTTAGGGTCTAACCCTGAACACTTTGATTTTGATTTCTATCCTTCTCAGAGCTACATCGATTATAGATCTTCTTCCTTTCATGCACAACCTAATACGATCTACAATCAAGAAGGATACACCGATCCTTACCCATCCTCTGATTTCACTGCTTTTAGGTCATCACCATCTTTTCAACAGTCTGAAATGACCTATTATCACGAAGGGTATAACGAATCTAAATTTGTTAATTCCCCTGCATTAAGCCCAAACCCGCCCAACCCTGAACCAACTCATTTGGTTCAGGTTAACCAGGTTTAAGATAAGGTTCTGGCTAACTTGAGGAATATCATTCAATCTTTAGAAGTTCAGCCAATACCTTACATTGAGAGATTGGAGCCCCTGATTGAAATGATTGATGATTTAAACAAGTCTTTGTTAGATTGGCTCCAGGATGTTAAAGATAAGAACCCGGGTGAGTTTCTACTTGTGAAATTAGCAAAATTGAGGGTGAGATTCGTGGTTGCTTTGATTCAATCTTGGAATAATTCCCAGGATGAACCCTCTTCAGGAAAGCCAATGACAGAACCCGCTCAGGCACCTGTTGGGGGGGACACGTGTTACGAGGTTGACCAGATTGAATTAAAATAACCAATTAAGGATGATCTGATTTCTTCACCTGAGATCCCTAAGCTGGGTTACGAGGAAACGTATGTCTACTTCGAACAGAAAGTGACAACTGATTTTGGGACATACATTGATACGGATCCTGATGGTGAAGATTCAAGTTGTGAAGTCTCACGCGAGTTTTTTGAACACGATTTCTGTGAGACGATTGGGCCTGAGGAATCTGATAGATCATTTGATAGCCCAATAACTGAGGACACTGATCTTATTAGGGCACACATTTTGGATCCAGAATTGCATTTTCTGGAGGAATCAATTCAATGCCCTGATTATCAGTTACACCCTGTTGAGCTTATTGATGATTCTAATTCTGAGATAATTAGACCCAAGTCAATTTTGATTCTGCCACATCATTTAGACTTGGAGATTTTAGACGGGGTGATGAATATACAAGTCCTGGAATTTGATATGCTGAATGAGGAGGATAGGAGCTGGGAAATTCTGATTTGGGAAGTTAATTTTGGAGGAAATGGAAGATTGATGATAAACGCCAGTTTATCATCATTCTTATGCATTAAAACAAACCTAGCTCTTAGGATTTTACTTCGCAAATGGGTTTTTGGGCTGCATTTAAGCATAAAATAGGTTAGGCATGCATTGCATTTTTTATTGTCTTTTTAATATGTTTTTGAGAGTGTTAGGGATGTACAGATATATAGATCCCTAAAACCTTAGCACTCAAGAAGGTAAATGGTGAAGGAGAAGCCCAGACTAGCTGAAACTCAGCCTGATCCAGCTCACCTTAGCTTGATCCAACTCACCTCAGCTTGATCCAGCTCACCGCAGCTGGAACCTAGCTCACTTGAACTAGGGTTAGCTCATCCCAGCTCCATTCAACTAATCTCAGCTGAATGGCAGCTCAAGAGAGTTCATTTTAGCTCACCCTAGCTCAAGTCAGCTCAGATCCAGCTCAACTTAACTGAGTCTATCTCATCTCAGCTTCCACTAGTCCACAGGGAGCTCTAGCTAGCTCAGCTGAGTTGACAGGAGTTCACCCCAGCTTAGATCCAGCTACATCCAGCTCCACTCAACTCCAGCTAGCTAAAGAAGAACTCATCCCAGCTCAGGAAGCTCAAGTCCAGCTCCCGAGGACTCAGCTTAGCTCAACTCAGTTGAGCTAAGCTACCTTAGCTGCCTCAACCAGCTTGATTCTCCCTGGAAGCACCAGACCTAGCTCACCTCAGCTCATTTTGGTAGAAGCTAGCTCACTTTAGCTTGGCTTAGCAACTAGCAAAGAACTAGCAAGCTAAGCCAGCTAGAGTAGCCCCATGCCAGCCTCTTCAGCAGCAGCCAGCTCCAGCTCCAGACTTCTCCTCCTCAGCTCCTTCCTCCAAACCCTAGCTCCATTACCTTCTCCTGTACTCCACCTTTAGCTAAGCTAGCTTAGCTTATCTTAGCTTAGCTTAGCTTAGCTAACAACCAGCTCCTTGGCCATCCATTACCTTCAAAATCAACCCTAGCTAGCTCCACCAACTCAAGCCTACCTAAGCTAGCTACCCTACTCAAGTTGGCGCCACCTGATAGCCATCCCTTCACCCCACTATCTCCACCAAAAGACACCTGAAGTTGGCGCCAAAAGCCACCCCTAACCACCTCTATATTGGTGCCACTTTCAACCCCTTCATCCACCCTACACCTACCCACATAACCCATCCTAGCCAACCACATACCCCCCTTCTAGAATCCTAAGGTGGCGCCACCTAATAGCCTTCTAGAAGGCCCATTTTGGTGCCAACATCAAGGGGTGTCAACCCCATAACTACCCCCTTGGTGTCTCTTAAGGTGGTGCCAAACACCCTTGGCCATTGGATCCCTAACCACCTCCATCATTCCATCTTGGCCCTCCATTTCAAGGGACACTTTAGCCCCCTTCCTATTCTATAAAAACCCACCACCTACAACCATTTTAGATCATCCTCCATTAGTGTAAATTGCTACCTAAACCACCTATACCTACGGCCAAGAAGAAGGAGTAGAGAAGGAGATTAAAGGGGCACATCACCAGCCCTTTTGGTTCCTTCTTCTCCCCACTCTCTTCAACTTGAGCCACGCCAAGGAGGAGGACTCTTCCACTTCAAGGAGGACGGCCAGGCAAGGGAGAAGGACCTAGGGTGGACGTCCACCCTTGGAGAGAAGCTTAGGGCATGCCCCCTTAGGGCTTGCCTTGGAGGACATCACCTTGGCGGAGCACTGCAAGGAAGGAGTTGAAGGACTCGTTTCAAGATTGGGAGCCACCAACCTTGGAGCAAGAAGCCCTCTTCTTCACCATCTATCTAGAGGATTTGTGTTTTCTTTTCTTTATTTCAATTTTCTAGTAGTAGAAGCTTTCCTCTACTAGGCCTTTTTGTAAAACACTTTTTCAATTATCTAGTTGCCTTCTTTGAAATTTCTTGTTTACATTTCTATTTGCTTGTTTTTAGCATTCCTCACTCCCTCTCCCTAATTATTCTAGGCCTCCACTTGCCTAGAGTGAGCTTAGGGAGAGGCTCTACTTGCCACTTAGAAGTAGTAGTTTAAATTGAAGTGTAAATCACCTTCCCGCCACCATTTCGCATGTTGTCTTAATTCAAAAAAAAAATGATATATTAAAAAATACCTAAAAGAAAGTTGAGATTGTATTCCAAGCAAGAGAATCACAATTTTGCAAACATTTGGCCTCCTTGGACGACCCTAGATACTCTCCTATCTAGGAATATTAATTTAAGAGTTGATCAGTTTTACGCGTTACAACGACGTATTTTAACAAACTGCGTGAAATCGCTATCAATTGAGTCGAAGGATTCCTTTTAAGCTTAAACCATCAAATCAGAACCCTTACGACATTTGTTTCGAGGATGTTCAACTCAAGCACACATTCAACGATTATCCTTTTGAGCTTCAATTCTCTGTAACCTGACTTTTCGGTCTTGGGTTGCATCCTCATAAATTGCAGGGCCGACCCCACTTGCATTCTGATTTTAGGTTTTGGGTATTTTTTATCCAGAACCTAAGATATTCTCGATTATGGGGTGTGGGTCTGCACCACAATCTGGTCCACATCTGTGGACCTCTGTTGACAGGTCGGAGGATTCTTCTATTTATTCTAATTCTGACCTGCACTTGTGAATTCTTTATTTCTTTTCTTTGTATAGTGTGCCTAGCTGAAGGCACTAAACTCAGCACATATACAGTTCTTTTTAATTTTTCATCTCGGAGCGGACCTGACATTCACGCAATTCAGGTCCTTTCTTCGCTTTTCCACTCTGTTTTATGTCTTTTTAATACAATGAGGACATTGCATTAGATAGGCATGGGGGGTGGATATTTATCTCTGAATTCATTCGTCAGCTCCGTAGATTTTTTTTATTTTGATTAAAAAAAAAATCGAAATTAGGAAAGAGAATTTAGGTTTAAGAAAATTTTCAATCTTAGGAAAAATTACATTAAGATCTGAACACAAAGACCCTTCAGGTCTTTGAACTTAATCAGCCCATGTATTCACTAAAATGTGGATTTATTTTTTGAGTTCTCGCCAACTTGAATTTTATTTTAATTAGAGTAAATAAAGTTTGGGTGATAAGTACACGACTTATCAACCCGCCCTCTGATTTGAGGGAATTTTGAGTCTTAAGCATCTACACACTTTCTTTGCACTGACTCGTTGTTCAACGATTTTAACGGAAATTGGGTAGCTAATGAAACTTCTAGGGTGATATGGCTGGCAAGTTATCGTGGGTAACAGCCCATAGGTAGGTTGTCCAGAGCCCAGTCACTGGACCTTTCTCTTTTTCCTGCCCTTAGGTAAATCTTAGACCAGGGAAGCCACTTATTTAAAAAAAAAAATCAGAAAGAAAAGGAGAAAAGAACAAAAAGAAATAAGCCACACTTCGCCACACGAGTATGGCTGGCAAGTTGTTGGTGGTAACAGCTCATCGACTGGTTGTCCAGAACCCAGCTTAGTAAAAGCACTAAAAAATTCCGAAAACACTTAGGAAGAAGCGGAGAAGTAGAATAAACCGGGGAGATATACACTGGATTCACCGTTGTGTTGACCCCGTAAAAAAATAAAAGTAGGGAAAAAGCTACCAGTTGTAAAGATACACCTTTAGGCAGAAGTCTTTTTGAGGTCACCTAGAGGCGTAGAAATCCAAAGTCCATTTTAATTGCCGGTCAACGAGTCTATCACAATCACACTAAGATGCTTAAAACTTAGGGTTCTCATCAAATTTTGAGTGAGTTGAATGGCCGTAGAAAGCCACTCTTAAACCCGAAAATTTGAAAATCCAAAAAAAAATTAGAAAAGAGAAAAAGAGAAAAAGAAATTTTTCTTTTAATAAGGCGAGGGCTTGAGGCGGTCTGCATTTTGGCTAATACCTGGGCACTGTTGTGTCTTTGAAAGTTCAGTTCCAAAGTAGACAATTTCTTAATGATTGAAAATAACTCAAGTCCAAATAATCCAACCTAATTCTTCTATAAATAGCATATAGTTTTTGCTAGGGACTAGCAAAAGATAGGCATGGGGGTATGATGTAAACACATTTACACTACTTAAAATGTCTATTTATGCATGTTCTTAAGCATAGGATTGCATTTCATGATATAAATATTGCATAACATGCATCATCTTGCATTTAGAGTAGTTTGAATAAAATGGAGGTTAATTGTCTCCTTTTATGTGCTTGGACAGGGCAAACATTTTTATCGAGGCCTCGGATCAAAGATCCAACCATATGATGTGATCAGGGTGACGATTGGAGTTTAACGACTCTAAGATCGCCCTAATCAGGCATCCGTAGCATCAGATAGTGACCCAGGAACCCTAGAAGATCAAGGGCTAGGATGGTGTAAATTCGCACTTCAGATGATAAATCTGACCACACGGATGAATTCGGATTGACGATCGCAGCCCAACGACACAAAAATCGAGTCAATCCGACATCCGTGGCACCATCTACAACTTCCAGAAGATGGACGGCCAAGATAGCACCACGTGGCACCATCTCAGCCACCCAAATGGCCGCTTGCATCTTGTGAAGGCCCCGCGCCCGATCGCTCTCCGCCGTTGGATCTTAATCCAATGGCTGTGGTCGAGCGCGCTTTCGCGAGCGACGGGCGCGGGATCGAGCCGGGGCGAGGGGCTGGAGCGGGCGATTGGGCGCAGGCGATTGGGCGCGGGTGGAGTGTCAGATGGAGATCGAACGGCCGTGCGCGCCCGATAGCATCCACGCACAATTGAACTCGTGGCGCGGACGCGCGGTCACACGCGGGCGGGCGCGCAACGCAGCCGGCGGAGACGCATTTTAAGCCATCGTATCTCACTATCGGACGGCTGAAAATCGACAAACGTGCCCAAGCCGTTGAGTGCGCGAGCAGGCGAGGAGGCGCACGTGAGCTGCCCACAATGCCCACATTGGGGGCTTTAGTAACGGATTTATCCATCACTAAAGACCCCTCTCTTATTATTTTGAAGTTGTAATGTCCATTTTGCCCCCACTCCTTGCAACTATAAAAGGAGACCCCCTCCATATGAAATTTTCATCCCTTCTTTCTCCTCTCTACCCCTCCAAAGCTCAACAGAAGCTTGTCCCACACCCGGGATGCTTCTCGCGAGATAAAGTCCAATTTTCATTCCCCTTCGGAAGTGGATCCTGAGACGACGACGGCATGCTGCTTCATTCCCGTTCTTCTGCTTCGTCCTCCTTCGTCCAGCTTCATTCTCCTTCGTCTAGGTGTCGTCCCGTCCGGCTCGTCCTCCAAGCAACCGTTGAGGAGGATTTCTCTCTCCCTATTCTTTTTACTGCTTTCTAGTATAGATTTACTGCTTTCTAGATTAATCTACTCGTCCTCCAAGTGACCGTCAAGGAGGACATTTCTCCCTCCATTCTTTTAATGCTTTCTAGAGTAAATTTATCGCTTTCCTGTGTA
The DNA here is from genome assembly GCA_037157565.1 of Thalassia testudinum. NCBI lineage: Eukaryota > Viridiplantae > Streptophyta > Magnoliopsida > Alismatales > Hydrocharitaceae > Thalassia > Thalassia testudinum. Next base: position 146,479,953 of record JAZHRO010000036.1, read on the forward strand.
ATTGTTTTATGCCTTCTAATTGTAATGAACAGTCTCTTCTATGATAAATTCTTTATTTATTCTACATCTCATTTTGATTTCCATGTGTAATACTCTCTCTCTCTTACCCTCTCTCTCTCTTTTATTAATTGTAAATAATTAGATAGTTTAAATTGAATTACTTCGTGACAAATAAAAAGAAACGTGAAGTTTTTAAATCAAACGTCCGCCTCCCTGTGTTCGACCCGGAATTTTCATTTCGGTATAAATTTTATTTGTTGAACATGAATTCTTCACTTTCGAACTACAACGACAGGTTTTCCAAAATCGAACACGTAAGCCTAGCGATTCGCAAAAATGTTTCAACACCTGATGATAGCATTATCATCAGCCATACCTAGCTTTATTTAGTCATAATCAATTGATAAATGCTCCTACATAACTGCCAAAGAGCCATAATTCATTACACATCCTTTCTGAGAAATAAACATGAAAACAGGGGTAAAACTATAGTTTTAATAGAATATCCTAAATGTAGAATAATCATGGGGTTTCCTAGGGGTTTACTAAAGGTCAAATGGTCATTAATGTCTAATAAGTGGCTTCATGCAAAACAAAATGGGTTTTCACGCATTTTGAGAATTAAATGACATCTGAAACCCTAAAAACAGACCCGCTTAATTCACCGAGGTTCTGGTTAGGAGAAATTCACCTAAATCTTCTAAAAATCATATAAAAATATTTTCTATGGTTTGGTATTCTTGATTTGACCATCTGAACCCAATTTGACCTAAAATAGTCTCAGATAAATAGTTGCCCTAATTTAGGTTTCTACATAAATTACATAGTCAAACTTGGTCAAAACCAAAATCTGACTTCACGATCAAATTCTTTTTGTCTAAATTTGGTTTGTATCAAAATTTGGGACTAATCAAAGATCATCTTGACCAAGTTTGCATTTTGGTCCAGTCTGACTCTTTTCTTTCTCATTTATGCCCTTAACTTTTGAAATATTTGCATAAAGCTCCCCATCTTTACAATCATCTTCACACAAATGCCCCTGCTGCCATTGAGGTCAAACCCGACCTCAAAGCAACATTGACTAACCTAAATCCTACTCTAATGGCAATCAAATCCAACCAAAATTGGTGGGATTTATGTTCACACGAAGTCGAACAATCTAGAATCAATTTGGAGTTCAAAGTCTCCGTGGATTGCTCATACGAATGCACGAGAATCATGGGCTCCTTTCATTCAAGCCCAAGCCATGGAATCCCTCTTTCCTGATCCAAAGCTTCCCCAGAAGCTCTATAAAGAGCTAGCGTGCACAACCTTCTCTCCTTAGCTTGTTTTGGAGCGGATTCCTCCTTTCTTCACCTCTCTCTAGCCAAAATCTCCATAGGCTTTGGTGAGCTTCTTGTCCTACCTTCTTCGCCAGTCGTCACAGACCATAGCTGGCCAGTCTACCTTCCTCAAGCTCCTCAATCGCTCGTAATACCAGCGAGGGCCATTTTCCCCACTTTTCCTCGCTGTTCTCCCTCATTGGAGGTTTCGTCTTCCCCACGTTCGGCGTACCATGGGCATGGGCAATCCCCCCTTTCATCCATTAGTTTGGAGTTAGTTACTTCCCTTTTAGTCTCTATTTCATTTCCCATATTCAAAACCCAAAAAAACCCCTCGACCTCCACACACTCCGTCATCTTCCTCTGCTCTGACCACATCTCTGGCAAGGCTTTCCCATCACCTCACACCTCCAACCGCCTTGTCGACAACTCCACAACATCCGCCACATCACCATGACCAAAACCCCTCTCCTATCTCGTCGTTCCATCCACCCAAACTCCCCACCGAACAACCCCACATTCTCTGACCTTCTTCACATCTGCTACACCAGACACACTCTCTCACCACACTCCACCGCCACCAACACCTTCGCTGTACCATTGAGATCTTCCTAAGCATTTTAACTAGGGCTTTTAGCCTGTATTCTTCATTTCAAGTTGCCACTAGTGCTCTGCCACCGCACCTTATTTTCGACGTTGTTCTTCATGTTCTAAGCCTCGCGAGTTCCAGGTGACACCTCCAGGTGCTGCATAATAGTCGTAGGAGTCTTCCTGGGTAGTTGAGGGAAGGACCTAAATGTTGCCTTGCCTTAATTGGACGGGATCATCACCTGCAGGCGCATACGCAATGAAGCCGTGGGATAAAGTCCCACATCGTGGGATTTGGCCACTGAAGCTACATAAGTTATTTTTCGGCTTTGGGTTGTTTGCCACGAACACATGGGGTGAGGTCCCATCACCTTATCCGCATACCCAACTCGCATATTACCACTCATCGCTCACCACCACCCCTGGTGAACCTGGACTTGGTTATGCGCATATCCGAATACCCGATAAGTTTGTTCTGAGAGAAAGAGAAGGCAAAGAAATAAAGAGAGAGAGGGGGGGAGGGGTGGGTTTTTCTTTGGAGAAGAAAGCCTGATAGTTAGCGGCTGTGAGAAGAAGGGAAGAAAGGAAGAGAAGAGGAAAGCCTACACATGAGGCTTTGTGGAGGAAAGAAGAGAAGAAAAAGAGGGGTCATGCCTCTGAAGAAGAAGAGAGAGGAAGGAGAGAAGAAGAAGAAGCTAAAGCGAAGAAGCAGAAGAAAGCTTTGAAGAGCACTATAGTAAGGCTTGGTTAAGTCATCTGATCCATATATTAGACATTTTATCATTGTTCCTTTATTTGAGATAATTGAATAATTGATATATATGTGCTTAGGCTAATAATTGGTGATCTAAATCACTATTATTTTGCCTTAGATCTCTTTTTGTCACATTAAACTCTTGATATACTCATATTATGCATTGAAGACCTATTTTGAGTAGAGATTATTTATTGAATATCTTGATTATTGTGCTTATTTATATTTTGATTAAAGATTACCGTGTGAATTCCTATTTGCTCCTTGTGTTAAACCTTGAACTTTATTTCTAGATATTCGAGTTATAAATTTTCTTTGTTGAGAGATCTATTGAGGATTTTGCTTTACAACGATGATAACTTAATCTTAATCCTCTCTAGATCATTACAGCAATGCCCTACTTGATCTAGGTGCTTCCATCAATCTTATCCCGACCTCCTTATTGACACATTTCGAGGTTAGCAATCTGAAGCCAACCGAGGTGTTCCGAGGTGTCCCTACAATTAGCTGATCGATCAGCTAAGACACCTCAGGGAGTGTTGGAAGATGTTATAGTATGGGTCAATGACTTTTATTTCCTTGTGGACTTCACTATCTTTGACATGGAGGTACTTGAGGATATCCAAAACACACCCATCATACTAGGGAGACCTTTCTTGGCAATAGCCAAGGCAAACATAAATTGTGAGGAGGGCCTTATAGAGTTGAAATTTGGAGATCAAGGGATGAAAATTGATATTTTTCAGGCCCAAAGGGGATCATCTTGTAGCTTAATTGAAGACATCTATTCTTTGGATTCTTTGGACAAGTTGGTCGAGGATATATTGATTGATTCACTCACTTTAGAACCTCAACACCATTTGACTTCTGATTTGACTCTTTCTGAGACACCAGCCTTAAAGACTAAGGACTTACGTCCAATCCCTTTAGTGTCTCCACACTTGCTCCTTCATCTGATCCTATACCTGTTGAGCTTAAACCTCTCCCTGACTCTTTGAAATTTGTCTTCTTAGGACCAGATCAGACTTATCCTGTCGTTGTCAATTCCCATTTATCGTCTGATCAAGAGTCATGACTCCTATCTTTCCTGAGAGCACATAGATAGGCCATAGGATGGAGCTTATCTGACCTTACTGGCATTAGTCCTTCCTACTGTGCACATAGAATATTCAATGAAGAAGGATTTAGACCTACCCGACAGCCACAGTGTAGACCAAATCCAACACTTCAAGAGGTGGTAAAGAATGAGATGGTTAAATCATTTTCCCTATCTCTGATAGCCAGTGGGTAAGTCCTGTTCAGGTTGTTCCTAAGAAGGAGAAACTTACCGTCATAACCACTGTGTCTAGAGAAGTCATCCCTATAAGGATTGCTAGTTCGTGGCGAGTATGTATTGATTACTGCAAACTCAACCAAGCCACGAAGAAAGATCATTTCCCACTACCCTTCATTGATCATATACTAGAAATATTAGCAGGGAATAGATTTTCTACTTTTTGGATGGCTACTCAGGCTATAATCAGGTGGCAATTCACCCGATGACCAGGAAAAAATGACCTTCACCTACCCATACAGAACCTTTGCTTTTCGTAGGATGCCACTTGGATTGTTCAATGCACCTGCTACATTTTAGCGGTGTATGTTTACAATCTTTTCTAATCTAGTATGTGTGGCATTGCTTTCATTGTAGTTTAAGAAATGCGTCATAGTATATTCAACCAAAGAGACACAGCACTTAAATTTAAAATCTCCAAAACAAAATGAGTCCAAGGTCATTCGCAGGGAGAAATTATAAGCAAATCAATCACTAATCACAATTATCGAGAAGAATATGCAAGTAGAATAAAAAAGATGCTCAATATATATCAGAAGAATATATCAGAAAGTTAGGTATTAGAGTGCAAAAAGAATGGGTAAAAATGGTGGTTTGAACCACCACTTTAACCCTACAATTAAGCTCCTAATTAACTCAAATAATCCAACAGTATGCTTCAATCAAATGTATCCACAATAACCAATGAATCAGAACCAAGACAAGGCCTCAGATGACAAGTATAAGGCTCAGATGCCTTAACTCAAGAGCTCAGAAGAACCAAAGCACCAACAATAGAGAGGCACAAGGCCCTCACAACCCACAGAATGGCTAAGTCTTGATTGAGGGGGGGCATGAATCTCGAGGTCTTGGCAGTGCAAAAACCCCCTCTTCCCTCTCAATTTCTCTTTCTTCCCCATGTCAAACTCAGGTAGCTAGGTAAACAGATCTGGCCTAGACCCGTAGGCGTGATCACGGGCGAGGGTCATGCAGTGGCATGTGTGATGAGGACCACACCCTCATTCACTCGGAGGCGAACAACTGAGGCAATGAATTCATTTTATCTACTGTTGCGGTCGTATCAGTATTCGATGTGGGATTAAAAGTCCTTCCACGTAAGCATCTTCTGATGTGGTCTCTTTGCCAAATTGAAGTAGCTGTTTCATTGTGTACACTCAATTGACAACCTGGAAATGTTCGTGAAGGGATTCTACAGGTTCTGGTGGAGGTAATGAAGCCGTAGCTAGTCAAAGCTGGTCGAAGCACTGTAAGGCATATGCAGCAGCTCCAACGAGGGTACCTGATGACAAGAAAAATGACCTCTTGACCCAATCAGAAGTGCTCAGGATCTTCGCCGTGCGAAGGTGAACTCATTGGTGGTGGGTGGAGGATGTGTAGTGGTCGAAGAGGGTCTGTCAAAGGGTGAGTAGAGGAGGTGTTTGATGGGGTATTTGGGTGGTGTTGAGGCAAAATTGGTTGAGGGGTCTTCAAGGTGGGGAGGTGTGGCAGAAGTTTTGGTGGTGGTGGCGATGAATTTTGTGTGGTGGAGCGATGGCGAGGCCTTGCCGGAGTTAGGCCAGAGTTGGGGAAGACGATGGGGGTGCGAGTGGTGTCGTGGTCGAACCTAAGGTTTGAGTAGGTAGAAATGAAGAAGATAGGGAGAGAAAGAGGTTGAGGGAGATTAGGAGGTGAGATAGAGAGGGGCTGGTGCTAGCTTTGGTTGGCTGATGCCAAGGAAGATAAGGTCGTCGGCGAAGTGTCGGCGAGGAAGAAGAGGGCAGAAACGCTCTTTCTTTGACCAGAGAGACACGTGATGAAGAGATGAAGCCAAAGGATCATCCAATTTGATGGTTGGATGGTCAAAGGAGCTGGTTGGAGAAGGCTCATCGGAGCCAAAGTCGTGGAGGATAGAGAGGAGAGGGTATTTTCGACTCGAACATGGCTGAGGAGGATGCCCAGGACACGAGGGCTTTTTATAGAGCTCAAAGTCGAGCTCTAAAGCAAGGAATAGGCTTGATTCGTCTGAGTTTTTAGGGAAGAAGATCCCCTGATTTTCTCGAGCTCGTCTGAGCTCTAGGGATTGATTTGGAGTCCCTAAGGCGGTTCGAGAGATTGAGGATCCCTAAGGCGGTTCGAAAGATTGAGAATCTCATATAGATTCATCCCTCCAAATTTGGAGGGGATTAGCTTTGATTTGAGGGAGGAATCCTCCCTCGAATCCTGTTAAAGGTGCATTCCCACCACGAATGGTGGAAATGACCTAAGTGAAGAAAATGATGAGAAGTTAGGGACCCAAATGTAATAAACTTGAATCCTGAGGGGCTAAATGTAAGAAATAAAATTTTAAAAGGGTTAAAATGCAAACTAGGACAAGATGGATTCTAATTGGATCGAAATTTTGGTGCTAACCTAATTTTGATCCAAGGAATCTAATGGTGAACTTGGTTACTTGAATTTGAGTTTTGACAACATTTGACTAGGCAATTTGCACAAAAACCCAAATTAAGATAAATTTTCGTCTAAAACTCTATTCTAGGTCAAAATGGGTTGAGATAGTCAAACCAAGGATACCAAATCTCTTAGAATATTTTTCTATGAATTTTAGGAGGTTTTTCTTAATTTATCCTAACTAGAATCTCTTCAATTTAAGTGGGTTGATAATTTTGGTTTTTTTTTTAAGAAATAAGGAAAGCTATCTAAGATAATTTGGGTTTTGGTGCTTGTTGACCCCCTTTTTAGACTTTTGTACTCAGTTGACATTCAGTTAACCCCTGAGTGGCCCCTTGGTTAATCTATGTTTGTAATGTGCTGTTAAAATTATAGAATTAACCCTGATTCCCTGTTCTCTTCTCAAATCAGAATGAGATGGAGTTGTACCCTCAGATGATTAGGTTGGAGCTTTTAACATTCAATCCTGAATAAATGTGGCTAGTTAGGGTAGATGATAGTGTTACCATTAGTAAGTGATTGTTTAGAAGTCTTTATGCATGACTTCTCGATTTTCGGGAGCACATTTGATGCCTGTTTAGACCACCTAACCAAGGTCCTGCAAAGATGCATCAATGTGAATCTGGTACTCTCCTAAGAGAAATCACACTTTATGGTACCGAAAGGACTAGTCTCAGGTCACCTTATTTTGGAGAGAGGAATTGAGGTTGACAGTATGTAGGTAAAATTGATTTCTGACTTGCGATTACCTTCGTTGGTTAAGCAAATCTTATCTTTTCTCGGGCATGTTGGTATTTATCGCCACTTTATAGCAGACTTCTCGAAAATAGCCCAACCTCTCACCAATCTCCTCTCTAAAGATGTAGACTTCCAGATCTCTGATGATTATGTGCGTGCATATATGACACTTTGTGATTTGGTTACCAAGGCACCAATACTGCAACCCCTGGATTGGTCTAACCCTTTTGAGATCACGTGTGATGCCTCTGATTATGTAGTAGGGGATATCCTTGGTTAAAAATTGGATGGGAAATCTATAGTCATCTACTATGTTAGCATGACAATAGATGAAGCTCAGACGAATTACACAGTTACTGAAAAGGAATTGCTAGCAATAGTATTTGCACTAGAAAAATTTAGACCTTACCTTCTAGGTTCCCACATCATAGTCTACACTGACCACACCGCAATACGACATCTTGCCAAGAAGGATGCGAAATCTCGTTTGATTAGATGGAACCTGCTTTTGTAGGAGTTTGATTTAGGGATTCGTGACAAGGCTGGTGGAATGATGTGGCGACAACTAGGTTTTGTTATAGCGTTGTAGTACAGTTAGTTATTGCCATCATTCACTAATATTTATTACTCGGAAAATAAAGTTCTCCCGAGGTCGAACTCAGAGAGCAAGTTCTATTCTAGGGGTATAAATTCTTATTACAAAAATAAAGAGAGAGAGAGAGAGAGATGAGAATTTGGCTTCTTCTTCTCTTCTTTCTTCCTCTTTGGCTTTTGGTTTCTTCTTCTTTGTTTATCTCCTTGTGGTCTTCTTCTTCTGCCTTCTGTTCTTCAGATCTTCTTTTTACTTCTTTCTTCTGATCTTCTTCTCGAGCTCTTCTTCTGCTTTTGCTGTCAGGACGTCGTCTTTCCTTTCTTCTTTTTCTTTCTGTCTTCTTTATCTGCACCAGTGGTGATGTTCTTCTTCTTTCTTTTCTACCTTCAGAGCGTCGTCTGATTTTCCACTCAGACGACTTAAGTCGCCGCTGCTACAGTGCCGCTCAGTGCTCCTTCCTTCAGTCTTCGTCAGCCTTCTTCTCTACCTTGCTTGTCTTCTTCTTCTTTTCTTCGACCTGCTGGCTGCTCTTCTTCCTTCAGTCTTCTTCTTCTTCTCTTCAGCCCTTCCTCTGCAGTCCCTTCACCTGTGCCTGCACACTCAAAGCTCCAATCAGAGATGGCAAAACCTACTCTACCCTCCCCCACCCGCGTTTCTCTCTCACAGAAGCCGCTCTTAGGAAAGCTCTCCCAGAGCAACCGGGTAATCGGGTACGCGGGTCGCGCCCGGGTCCAGGCCCACCGGCGTGCGTGGTGGGCGAGGAGTGCAGGTCGGGCTTAGTCGGGTTGGGCCAGGTCCGCGAGGCGTGCGTGCGGACGAGGCCGGGTAGTCGGGAGGGTGAAGGGGACCTCACCCCGTGAACTGAGGCGAACAGCTTAAGGCACTTTTTGCCTTTAAGCGCCCGTTCGCCTCAGTGGCTTTCCGAGGTGGGACTAAATGTCCCACCCCAATTTGGATGCCTGCGCGAAGGAAGCAGCGGCGATCGAGGTGAAGCGCGGGGGCTTCGCGCGAGAGCTTCACCTCAACTGCAGCCTGGCACTTCGCGAAGATGCCTCGTACTGCCTGGAAGCGTGACCTGGGCGTGGCGCACCTGGGGCAGCAGGTGAAGAAGCTGCTTCGCTTCAACAATGGCGGCGGCGAGCGCAGGTACCTGCCCACAGAGAAACGGCCTCTCGGCCCAATCAGAAACGCGGAGGACCTTCGCCGTGGCACGGCGAAGGTGGTCGGGGGGTGTGCAGGCGGCGGGGCGGAGCCTAAGGGCCGCCCTAGGTCAAACTGCAGATTGGGAGATGGGTTTGTTCGGTGGAGTTGCAGAGGGTGATTTGGGGGAAGTGGAAGGGTGGAGGTTGATCAGGGTGAGGAGGCGGAGGTTCTGCGGTGGTCGGCGAGCCGTGTGGGTTGCTGGAGTGACGGGAGCAGGTCGCCGGAGTAGGGGCCGGAGGTGGAGAAGGTGAGGGCTATTGGTCGGATCGGGGCAACAGTAAAGATGTAAAGTGAGGAAAAGGAAGAGGGGAGGAAGAGGAGGAGTTCTACCTACTTAGCTGGACGAGTAGGGGCCGGAACAGGCGACAGTCGTATCGACTGTCGCCGGAGAAGAAGCTGCCAAGAGGAAGGAGCGACGGCGAGGAGAGGGCTGGAGAGGCGCGCGCTGGGTGCGGCGCGGCGTGGGAAGAGTAGGGGAAGGCAGCCCTGCTGCTGGTAGTGCGGCAGAACGACGAGGAGGAGGAGGGAAAAACCGCCGGAGCTGGAGGGCTTCCTATCGGAGTGGGAAGAGAGTGAAAAGAGGGTGTTTCTCCGTCAGGACCGAGCTGACAAGAACGGCGGAGCGACGGGGGTATTTATAGGGGCGGAATCAGAGAGGAGAGCGGAGGGAGACGACGTGTCTCCCTCGCCGGAGGACGCCGGAAGAAGGAGACCCATACCGTCTGTGCGTTCCCACCGCCGGTATGGTGGGTTGCAGCGACCAGGGGGGTGTTCCTGCGACGGCTGACGACGTAGGGCACCCCCATTTGACCTGGCAGGCCCTCCCCCTTACCCTGCGCGGCGCCATGCTCCGCGCAAGGTCGCCGGAGTGTGGTGCTGGCAGGTTTTGCAGGGAGGACCTGAATGTAAAGAACGAAGAAGAGTTAGGGGCCAAAATGCGAGGGTTCAAAAGTTGAGGGCCAAAAAGTAAATAGATGAGGACCAAAATGTAAAGTTGGTCAAGAAGGTTTCTTCTTAGGCTCAAGTTTTTATACGTGACTAATTAGGACCTAAGGATTCTGATGGTGAATTTTATTTCTAGATAAAACCTTGCTTGACCAGTCAATTTACGCAAAAACCCAAATTAAGTTATTAATTGGGCATGGTTCTCAATGTAGGTCAAAATGGGTTCCGAAGGCCAAATTGAAGGTTCTAAACCCTAGAGATTATTTTTATATGAATTTTAGAGGGTTTATTCTATTTTTACTTTGCCTCGAACCTCGTGAATTGAAGTGGATTTGTTTTAAGGTTACAGATTATCATTTAGTTCCTTGGAATTGCTGTAGCCCTTATCAGATCATCCCACTTTCCTTCTTATTCGGTTTGTTTGACCTATGTTTGGACCCTGAATTACCCTGTATGCAGATTATACTGGTAAAATTGCATTTTTACCCCTTATGACTTGTTTTCTCCTTAAACTCAGAATTCTCTGAGTTAAGCCTTTCCTTGAGTTATGTAGGAGCTTTTATCCTTTGTATTAGGTCAAAATGAGCTAGTTATGGCTCATGATGAGGTTCTCATCATACCCCCATGCCTAGCTTTTGCTAGTCCCTTAGCAAAAACTTAAGGTTTCAACCCTTGTTCTAGACCATGAAGTTCTTAATAGCTTCAGATAAGTGCTTTTTCATTTAAACCTAGATTAGGTTAGAATGCTGACCATAGGCCTAAAAGGTACTCTAGTACCAATCAAGATCCAAATCTGTCTAGCCTTAGCCTCAGTCTTTAACGAAGGTTTTTAAGGCCCACAAGAACTAACCTAAGGTTTATTGGACTTTGTGGTTAAAGCACCCGTGCTTGAAATGATTTTAGCCCTAGCTCAGTTCGTAGTGCGTTTTATAAGAGAGAGATAGAAAGTTTTTCTGTTTGGAGAGTTTTCTCTCTCTTTTTCTTTTTAGTTCTAGCCTAGGATTGGCTTTTCAACACGATCTGTATCAGATTCCTTGCTCCCATCATCAATCCTCAAGGGTTCCTGGTAATCGATGCTTCGAGATAGCACCACCCATGGCAACCCCCGGAACCCTGGCTATTGAGATTTTGAGATAATCCCATCCATGGTGTTCCGTGGCCGAATCCAGACCCTGGCAATTGACACTTCTAGATAATGCCATCCATGGAATCTGAACCAGCAGAGTGCTTACATGCCCCCAGTAGGATATGTAAATATCCTAAGAGACAAGCACCGAGGAGATGATATTTTGTTACGCATCTTCGAGGGGATTTCCCGCCTCTCTGCGCTGGGAACTAGTCCAAATCAACTTGTGTTGATCGGCCGCTCCTACTCTAGGTGTACTTTTCAGAATTTTGTGACGCTTCTGCGTGATTTTGATTTTTACGCTTACTGAACCAGGCTGTGTGTGAGGTTAAGGTGCTTAGGTTACTAAGTCCTGTAAACCAAAAATTAGTTAATGAGGCCAAATACTCCCTAAGCCTTAGACCTAATACTTCAGCTTTTCATTTTCCTCAACCTCTTGAGGAATGTCTAGAGTTTAATGGGTACTAAGAGTCTATTCAAGAATGCCTAAGGTTTGCGTTCTTACTAATCTCATTATGCACTTTTCAGTTATTTTCCTGAATGAGGTCTAGAACTTAGGTTAATTCCTTAGTTCCTTACTAATGACTATTACTTTTTTCTCATATTTTGTGCTCCTTTTTTTTCCTTTTGTTTCTTTTCTCTTCTCCTTCACAAAATTTCCTTCTCCTCTTTTCCTCTTATTCTTTTTCGAAAATTTTTTTAATTTTTATGGTGTTTTTGGCATATGTGAATTTTTTGTTTGAAATCTTTTCTTACAAGTTTTGCACTTTCATACCCTCCCATGCCTAAGATTTGCAATGTCCTCATTGTAACCTAGGGGTTTTTTATTCAACTTATTTCATTCCTTAAGATAGAAATTTAGATGAGTGAATGGGTCGGGTTGAATTTTGCGGACGATTTCTAATCCCAGATGCAAGCATCTGAGGTGGGGTCGGCTGTCTACAAGGGTGAACCTTAAGTGCAAAAAGGTTTTAGAAAAGGTTTCAGCTTTTTAAAGAGAATGACGGGCTGCCTCCCGTTGAGCGCTAAATTTGATGCCTTCAGCCAAGCGAGAAATGCGATGGAGAGGGGATGATCAAATCAGTAGAGTTTTGTAAGACAAGCACCTTGATTAAGAGCCTGGTTGGTCCAACCAGGTGCTTGTTCAGATTAACAGGCTGATGATGCAGCCCAAACCCAATCAATCTGGTGGGTTGATAGATGTGGATAAAAAGGTGTGGAACCCACCATATACTATGAATCTCAGGTGGATGTGGAAGTGAAAACGCAGGGTTTGGCTGAGTCGAATCAGCCTGGTCAGAGTAGGGACTCGTAGAATAATCAATGAATGATGCGGAAACCCTACAGGGGTGATCAGAGAATGATGGAGCATGATATGTAGTCTGATCAGTGTTCCAAACCCGATGTGGAAATGCAATCGGCTCGGTGAGAGGTGCATCTGGATAGAAATTGAGTCCGGTTGCGGGTCGGGGTTGGGAAGAGGTTTTGATTAGTTCTGTGTGTGCAGACGAGGTGGCAACTGTGTATGAGGACTCTTCTAGAAAGGAATGACAGGTGATTTTCTGTAAAGAGTCCTCTGGGTAACTATCAAATGCCTGAAGAGTGTCTGTAGGATGAAAGAAATCTTAATTGAGAAAAGATTTGAATTCTGGGTTGCAATCACTCTTGGCATTTTCTATTTTTGGTTCCTGAGGATCGAAAAGGAATGATTCTGTGTTATCAGTGATCTCGGGAATCAGGACCTCAGAGTCGGAGTCAGAGTCATGTGAACTGAGGTCGTAGATGGGCCTGGCGTGTTCAGGAAGGAAAGTCTCTCTGCAATTATAGTCAGATCTGAAATTGTCGGAGAGTTGGCGAAAATGAGATTCATGATCATGAATTCCACCACAGCAAAAATCATCAGATGTGGAATCAACAGCCTGACTGGGTTCTAGCCTATATGTCAATTCTGGGCTCAAAAAGGTGTTCTGTTCAAGCTCGAAGCTGGTAGGATAGACCCCATTAAAACCTTGCTCATCCAACTCCTCAGTTTCTGTATCATAAATTGGCATGTTTTCTGAAAAATCGATCAGATTTCCTGAGGCTGTTGGAGAGGGATATTCATCAAATAGAGGCCTGGAATCATACTCTGTAAAAATTTGATCTTTCTCATAAGGGGCCTCATAATCTTTCCAATAAGTTTCAGATCTAGGTTCTAGGCTTAGGATGTGGGTAGAGTTACTAGAACCTAAGTCTGAATAACCTTTGAGGGCCACCTTATCAAAATAAGGGGCGGAATTTATACCCTCAAAAGGTTCAGTTCTGATCTCATTATTGCAGGAGTTTTGGAATTCTAGGCTTGGCAATTCATGGTCTACGTTTGGCTCATCATTGTGTTCTCCTGCAATATCCCAACCTAATTCAACATTGTCTTCTATCTGGGTTGGGATTCCACAACCACTTTGTGCCTCAGTCCCGAGATCTGGGAAACTGGATTGTTCCTTAATACTGTTCCAAGATGGTTCATCCTCTATTTCTGGTATATACGGGCATTTTTGGTTGATAATTTGTTCTACTGATTTCATCATTTCTACCCATTTTGTAAGGGCATCTTGGTGTTGTTCCCAAAGTACAGGATTTGTCAAGCATTGAAGGTATTCAGATTGGTGTAGTTTTTCTATCTCAATGTATCCTGTCATGAGCATATCTCGAGTTGATCCTTTTGTAACTTCTATCAATAGAATCTGGGCACAATTTATGATGAAAGCTGTGGTTGTTGGGACATCAACCTGAATGTTTTCTATTGGTGTTGAGGGTTTATATTTGATTTCATAGAATTCAAGGGCATCCTCAATCATCTTATCTTTCATGGATCTCAGATATTCAGGTTTTTTACATGGTAGTCTTGCTAGGTAATTAGGCTGCATCTTCGAATCAGGTGGTGGAATCAAGATATAGAATCAGAAGTTTGAATTAATGGAAGAAGGGGACTTTGTTCAGAATTAGAAGAAAGAGGGGCTATGCGAATGATTTTTGCAAAAACAAGGGAGCCGAGGCTTAGCCTCGGGAAGAGTGAATTTCTATAGGAGGTTTCAAGGACCTCCTGCAAAATACTGAAGGGCTGGATGAGATAAGCAGGTGCTGGACCCAATCAAGACACCCAAAAATGTGTTGGGTGACTATAGAGTTGCGGGGCAGATGGACCCCTTGATCAGAAAGATCGTCCACCTGAGAATTACCTGGGCAGCCAGAAAGGGAGAGTCCCGCGAAGACCCCTACACGGTAGAGCGTCCCCACGGGTTACAGGGTTTCCCCCACCCAACCTCTCTTGTCACTGCGGTTCCAGGTAGACCAGAATGGGGATCTTGACCTCATAAGTCTACCAATTTTAGTTTAAGATCAGGGTGCTTAGGGTTACACTTGAACTCTTAGGTATTTCGAGTGAGAAAGTGACCTAATTTTAAGGTTGGTTGACCCAAGGGGTCAACTTTACCTCTTGTTCCTTTGAGAGCTTTTGGGTCCTTTCTTTTAGGGTTCAAGTGTTTAGAGAGCCAATTGTTTTAGGTTTTCTTTGAATAGGTATTTTCAGACAAGGGCTTGGGCACACTTCATTTGGTTTTCTCAATTCTTGCTTAAGGAGTGTGTCTCTAAATCCCTAGTGTTGGATCCTAGGTTGGCTCTACTTGGTCCAGTTAGCTCTTTGTTGGGTAATTAGGGCTCAAGCAAGAATGTGTTAGCCCTTAAATACCCTTAATAGTGTGCAGGAATAATGGGTTGAAAACATGCAACTTTTATGGTTACTAAGTATGGAAGACAGGTCAGCCCTATATTGCTTGTTCTTTTCTTTTCTTCCTCTTTAGAGTTTAGGGTTTAATAGCGAGAGGAAAAAAATTACCTGTCCTCGGAGTGGTTGTTGTGCGGTTGCTTGTCTTCTTGATGTAGCTGCACAAAAGAGAGGAGATTATCAGAAACTAAAAAGAAACAGGAATGTTTACCTCTAGAATAGCCGTTGCTCCCCGGCAACGGCGCCAATGGAATGACGTGGCGACAACTAGGTTTTGTTATAGCGTTGTAGTACAGTTAGTTATTGCCATCATTCACTAATATTTATTACTCGGAAAATAAAGTTCTCCCGAGGTCGAACTCAGGGAGCAAGTTGTATTCTAGGGGTACAAATTCTTATTACAAAAATAAAGAGAGAGAGAGAGAGAGAGAGAGATGAGAATTTGGCTTCTTCTTCTCTTCTTTCTTCCTCTTTGGCTTTTGGTTTCTTCTTCTTTGTTTATCTCCTTGTGGTCTTCTTCTGCCTTCTGTTCTTCAGATCTTCTTTTTACTTCTTTCTTCTGATCTTCTTCTCGTGCTCTTCTTCTGCTTTTGCTGTCAGGACGTCATCTCTCCTTCTTTCTTCTTTTTCTTTCTGTCTTCTTTATCTGTAGCAGTGGTGATGTTCTTCTTCTTTCTTTTCTACCTTCAGAGCGTCGTCTGATTTTCCACTCAGACGACTTAAGTCGCCGCTGCTACAGTGCCACTCGGTGCTCCTTCCTTCAGTCTTCGCCAGCCTTCTTCTCTGCCTTGCTTGTCTTCTTCTTCTTTGCTTTGACCTGCTGGCTGCTCTTCTTCCTTCAGTCTTCTTCTTCTTCTCTTCAGCCCTTCCTCTGCAGTCCCTTCATCTGTGCCTGCACACTCAAAGCTCCAATCAGAGACGGCAAAATCTACTCTACCCTCCCCCACCCGCATTTCTCTCTCACAGAAGCCACTCTTAGGAAAGCTCTCCCAGAGCAACCGGGTAATCGGGTACGCGGGTCGCGCCCGGGTCCAGGCCCACCGGCGTGCGTGGTGGGCGAGCAGTGTAGGTCGGGCTTAGTCGGGTCGGGCCAGGTCCGCGAGGCGTGCGTGCGGACGAGGCCGGGTAGTCGGGCGGGTGAAGGGGACCTCACCCCGTGAACTGAGGCGAACAGGTTAAGGCACTTTTTGCCTTTAAGCACCCGTTCGCCTCAGTGGCTTTCCGAGGTGGGACTAAATGTCCCACCCCAATTTGGATGCCTGCGCGGAGGAAGCAGCGGCGGTCGAGGCAAAGCACGGGGGCTTCGCAAGAGAGCTTCGCCTCAACTGCAGCCTGGCACTTCACGAAGACGCCTCGTACTGCCTGGGAGCGTGACCTGGGCGTGGCGCACCTGGGGCAGCAGGTGAAGAAGCTGCTTCGCTTCAACAGTGGCGGCGGCGAGCGCAGGTACCTGCCCACAGAGAAACGGCCTCTCGGCCCAATCAGAAATGCGGAGGACCTTCGCCGTGGCACGGCGAAGGTGGTCGGGGGGTGTGCAGGCGGCGGGGCGGAGCCTAAGGGCCGCCCTAGGTCAAACTGGAGGTTGGGAGATGGGTTTGTTCGGTGGAGTTGCAGAGGGTGATTTGGGGGAAGTGGAAGGGCGGAGGTTGATCAGGGTGAGGAGGCGGAGGTTCTGCGGTGGTCGGCGAGCCGTGTGGGTTGCTGGAGTGACGGGAGCGGGTAGCCGGAGCAGGGGTCGGAGGTGGAGAAGGTGAGGGCGATTGGTCGGATCGGGGCAACAGTAAAGATGTAAAGTGAGGAAAAGGAAGAGGGGAGGAAGAGGAGGAGTTCTACCTACTTAGCTGGACGAGGAGGGGCCGGAACAGGCGACAGTCGTATCGACTGTCGCCGGAGAAGAAGCTGCCCAGAGGAAGGAGCGACGGCGAGGAGAGGGCTGGAGAGGCGCGCGCTGGGTGCGGTGCGGCGCGGGAAGAGTAGGGGAAGGCAGCCCTGCTACTGGTAGTGCGGCAGAACGACGAGGAGGAGGAGGGAAAAACCGCCGGAGCTGGAGGGCTTCCTGTCGGAGTGGGAAGAGAGTGAAAAGAGGGTGTTTCTCCGTCAGGACCGAGCTGACAATAACGGTGGAGCGACGGGGGTATTTATAGGGGCGGAATCAGAGAGGAGAGCGGAGGGAGACGATGTGTCTCCCTCACCGGAGGACACCGGAAGAAGGAGACCCATACCGTCCGTGCGTTCGCACGGCCGGTATGGTGGGTTGCAGCGACCACGGGGGTGTTCCTGCGACGGCTGACGACGCAGGGCACCCCCATTTGACCTGGCAGGCCCTCCCCCTTACCCTGCGCGGCGCCATGCTCCGCGCAAGGTCGCCGGAGTGTGGTGCTGGCAGGTTTTGCAGGGAGGACCTGAATGTAAAGAACGAAGAAGAGTTAGGGCCAAAATGCGAGGGTTCAAAAGTTGAGGGTCAAAAAGTAAATAGATGAGGACCAAAATGTAAAGTTGGTCAAGAAGGTTTCTTCTTAGGCTCAAGTTTTTATGCGTGACTAATTAGGACCTAAGGATTCTGATGGTGAATTTTATTTCTAGATAAAACCTTGCTTGATCGGTCAATTTACGCAAAAACCCAAATTAAGTTATTAATTGGGCATGGTTCTCAATGTAGGTCAAAATGGGTTCCGAAGGCCAAATTGAAGGTTCAAAACCCTAGAGATTATTTTTCTATGAATTTTAGAGGGTTTATTCTATTTTTACTTTGCCTCGAACCTCGTGAATTGAAGTGGGTTTGTTTTAAGGTTACAGATTATCATTTAGTTCCTTGGAATTGCTGTAGCCCTTATTAGATCATCCCATTTTCCTTCTTATTCGATTTGTTTGACCTATGTTTGGACCCTGAATTACCCTGTATGCAGATTATACTGGTAAAATTGCATTTTTACCCCTTATGACTTGTTTTCTCCTTAAACTCAGAATTCTCTGAGTTAAGCCTTTCCTTGAGTTATGTAGGAGCTTTTATCCTTTGTATTAGGTCAAAATGAGCTAGTTATGGCTCATGATGAGGTTCTCATCATACCCCCATGCCTAGCTTTTGCTAGTCCCTTAGCAAAAACTTAAGGTTTCAACCCTTGTTCTAGACCATGAAGTTCTTAATAGCTTCAGATAAGTGCTTTTTCATTTAAACCTAGATTAGGTTAGAATGCTGACCATAGGCCTAAAAGGTACTCTAGTACCAATCAAGATCCAAAGGTGATTTAGAAATTATACTCACTATTCGGTGGCCTCACATGGCATCTACACTTCAATTAAAGTCCTAATAACTCTACAACTAAGTTAGAGTCCTCAACCAGTATTCAGGCGATCAGAAATACTAGAAGGTAGGTATGGGTCATATTTGGTGGAACGCGATAGGTGTTTGTTGCCTCAGAAACAGTGTTACATCATACACTTGGACCTTTTTTTTTTCTTTTAATATAACTTTTTTTTTCTTCTTTCTATTTCTTCTTTTTCTACTTCTTTTCTCTTTTCTTCTCTTCTTTTTATATATATATATATTTTTTTCTTTTTCAATCAACACAACACGATACGGACTTTTATTTACGAGGCATTATTAGGGATGATGATGGTCAGAAGGAAGTTGTGTGACTTATTTGGTTGAAGTGCCTATTCTCGGCATCGGGAAGGAATGGATAGGATAGGTGTATTTCTGACCTTTGACACTATTACCCTCCTTCAGCTGAGGACTTTATGAAGGATGGTCGTAACCATCCACCATAGTTATAGCTTTATTAAGACTCAATCTTTGTGTATCTGCCTTATTTGGTGACTCTCAGGAATTCACTCAAAGTACGCACCCAGGAATAGAGAGTGAAAACTAGGCCTAATTCTGAAGTATCATCATCTAATTATGCAGAACTTAAGAATCCTTGCACTAGACTTAGCGCACCAGTAATCTCTCTACTTCTTCTCATAAATATGAGATGGATTTATTAGAAGATAGTATGCCTGACTCCCAATGAACTGTCCAAGGGTTCAGTAGACTACAAATTCTCATTGGTTTTCCTCAAGGATCCATTACCAAGTCTACGTGCATGTGAAATAAATGTACTGGATTCTAAACTTAAGAAATAATTCAAGAAGAAAAACCTCTAATGACAAAGGTATTCTGCTAGGGACTAACCTAATCAGCTCAAGAAAAGAGAATTTTTCTTTTTTTTATATGCGAACCTAAATGCATGAATGCACTTAAAATGCACTCCCCCATGCCTAAATCCTACAATGTCCCCATTGTAAAATTAAAATAGAAGGAGAAAGGAAAGAAATCACCTGACACAGTTTGCTGGGTTGCCTCCCAACAAGCGCTGCATTTTCTGTCAGCAGCCAAACTAAGAAGGAACCTACAAGTCTGGTTCCAAACAGAAAAGGTTAGGCCCTAAGAATATGCGTAACAACGCAGGCCTAGAAAATAGGTAACCACGGATGTTGGCGAGCTGATGATGCAATGTAATTCCAAATGCTCGCCAGAAGATATGAAAGCGAAAAACCTCATTGGCTACCTTGGGAGGTCTAAGGATAATAAACGGAATATGAAAAGGGACCTCCTGAAACGGAATAAGTGGAGGATAACAAGGGTCCTCCAAAGCAAGAAGGGTTTTAAAAGATATAATCATTATTAGTTCAAACCCTTGAATGGCAAGAGTAAAAGTACAAGCATCAATCCATAGTCGCCATTCTACCCTAGGATGTACTGGCCTGATATATTCTCCAGAAAGAATGTACATGAGCAGAGATCTGAGCCAAGGATCGGTTAGGGCGTATAAGGGTTATTTGTAATGTCGGAAGGTAATGGTTAAGTCCAATGAGGGCTTAGTAGGTGTTAGGTCCAATTCCAACAATGATTCAAATTGTGTACAGTCCCTAACAGTAGTAGACAACTTCAAGTTATCCTGCCTAGTATTAATGATCGGAGTCATATTTGAATCAAGGGTAGACTCCAAATTAGAACTCTTTGATGGCAGGGTGAAAATGTCAGAATCTTTATCATTCCACTCATCCCCAAATTTGTTTGGCTTACTCAAATATTTATCGGGGTGTATATGTGATTCATTAGGAGTTGGATCAGTTTTTTCAATTAATTCTAATGGAGGATCAGTCTTAATATTTTGGAGGAAGCCTATATCATTGAATTCGTTATTGTTCTCAGGGTATAAATCCTCAAATGACGTGTTTTGTTCCCGAGAGTCTCCCATAGACTTCTCATTATTTTGCTTGTCCTCCTCTAATATCAACTCCTATTTTGATGGAGGATGACTCTCAAAAGAAAGTAGGAATCCAGATTTAATCATATTATTTCTATCCTCTGGAGCTAAATCCTCAAATGATAATAATTCTCCTGTGATTCACTCCAAATTTTTAGTCCAAGTTCCTCTATTGGGGCATCCTCATCCTCTGAATTAGACTCTTCATATCCCTGAGACCAGAATTGATCCTCCTCCATTCCCTTAGGGTCACCTTCATTAGGTACATTTAAATCCTTAGGATATTGAATGATAGGTGTTGATTCCCTAAGTGGAGGGTCAGGAGTAGGCTCACTAAGAGTATAATGGGATTCCACCAAATAATCAAGAGGGGAAGTGATAGGAACAATAGTCTTCTCTTGCTTTTGACTCCAATATAGTTCACGTGGATAATCACTATGATTGTTGTCCTCTAGTGGCCACATCTCATTGGGAGAGTCTAAGTGATCGCTACATGAAATTGGATCTCTATTGTCATTAAGTACCTCAGAATTATTTTCATGATCATGATCGGATGGGTAGGGATCAGGATTATTGGGAACCGTGTAGCTAAGTTGTCTTATTTCTTCATTTAATTATTGACTATTCCTCAACATCTCTCCCATTGATTCCATTATTTCCTTTTGTTATTTTTGCATTTCTATCATAAAAGAGGACAGGCTACTATTATCAGGTTGGGGAGGATAGTCAATTTCAGGCTCTGGTTGCCTAGGGGTATCGGTCCAACCTCGATACGGAAAATCATGAAGGGTGGGAGGGTTGGATGTTTGCATGGAAGTAAGGATTTCAGGATTAGAGAATCCTGCTCCTAGGCTCTGCTCAAAAGTGGGAGTTATCAAGCCAGTACTCCAGGGTAAAAATGAGAATGATCCCATGAATTATCAATGTACCCATCAAAGGATGGATACGCTCGGGCATGGGATCCTGATTAAAATATGGGAAGTATTGACTCTGATAATCTGAATGATAGGAGTAAGAATAATCCATTTCTTTAAGCAAAACAATTTTAACTCTCTTAGGCTTTAGCAAAATTCAGCAGAAAACTTCCTAGAGAGTTCTAATATCAAAGCAAACACAAATTCAACGAGATCTATTTTTAATAGACTGTAGGTCTCAGAGTAATATGTTTAGTTGGTGGCCAAACAAGTTTTGCAAAAATTATGCTTCCTAGGACAACCTTCGCTGGTGCCTATAATCTACTCGCAAGGGATGGAAGTCTCGAATCGAGCCCACACACGAGGAATCGAAGTAACTTGGTGGATAGGCTTGTTGATTTTCAACTAACTTCCCTTGTGGTACAAAAGAGGAGAGGTAGAAATTTATCTAGTGACCTTATGTGTGAGGTGCACAGTGTCTCAAGTGTGCAAGCATATGATCGTGTTTTGATTTTTTTGAAATTCCGCAAACAGGATCCTTTTGCACATAATTTTCAGTCACAGATTTTAAAGTCCAACCTCTTAACAGTCCCAATTTTTTTAAAAGTGACCACTGAATTAATTTGATTCACGCACTTTTGTGGTCTTAGATTTAGGTTCAATGCATATGCATGACAAGTAATTAATGCTTAAGAGAAGACGTACCTTACTCTAGCTTTCTTCGTGTAGTGATGAATGCAATGCAAAAAAAATAAACTAGATGCTGCTCATTCAGTCCTACATGATCGTCCTATAGATATGCAGCTTCTAGCAGGCAGTTCGATTTTTTTTTTTTTAAATAATAATAACAAACAGACCTAATCTAACTAACTAACTGAAATGCAGTTTAAAATAGTTCAAATAATCCTATAATCTAAATAAATGGGAACACATTCCCAAAAATACCCAACAAGGGCCCAAAAGACAGTAATTTAAATTCTATTGTCTATCTAACTAAATCTAACTAAGACCTACTACCTAAATCAGAAATAGGCTTCACCGTAAGCCTATGTGCGTGGGATCAAGGCCCACATGTTCCTGTTGCTGCCCTCCAGGTGGTGTCAAGGTCCACAAAAAAGATCATCTCCGCCGTACGCGCCCGTCGCATTCGCCACGTGTTTTTGCACAGAAGAAAATCCATACTTAATAATTCAGAAAAGCTTTCAAAATAGCATAAAAATAACATAAAATTCCTAAAAAATTAATAGGCATTTTTCCTCCCCGGCAACGGCGCCATTTTGAAAGAGCGATCTCCGTTTTCGTTTAAAACTTTATCATAAAATGATGTATCGTTGTATTTAATCGCGTGGTAGAAAATCGCTTTTCAAAAACATCTTAATTGTCAGAATCTAACCACGAATGGTTAGGTCGTCTCCACAGGGAGGAATTAGCCTATTTAATTTAATAAATAGTGTCATGTTTATTCAGGAAACTCGATAGATATGCATGCTACTTCGTGCTTTTCTTTTTCTCACATAAATTTGCAATATAGATAATTAATCAAGAAGATGAGGGTGCATATGCAAAATTACCACAATATAATATTCTAAATAATGACCTTGGTAATAACAAACAATGTTAATGTTAATCTCCTAACTAATAATACTATAATTAATATCTCAGATTGTATGTCACCTAGAAGGAGAAATCAATTATATGTAATTTTGAATTAAGTAAGGGGTGTCCACCTAAATTGTGCAGTAATACATTAATTCAGAAAATAAATGAATATTCACTTGAAAATGGCATTTTCTGTAAATTTTAATGGTGGAGAAAATAGAGCATTTTCTCTCTCTCCTCCTCGCGAAAGAGAGAGAGCACCGGCGGGGCAGTTGCGATGCTCAGGAGGATGGCAAGGATGGGGGCTCTCCTATGGTGGCAGTGGCGTCGACAGCGATGGCCGGAGGCAGCCGGTCGGTAGAGGAGATGAGGACTGGTGAAGGTTGCTGCAGTGGCCGCAGCTTTGGCGCCGGTCTGCTCGTGCGGGCGCAGCGGTCTGCAGTTAGTGCCTGTGGGCGCGGGCGAGCGGTGCCGTGCTTGCTGATTGCCGTGCGGGTGCTGTGGCCTGTAGATGGGTGAAGTGGCCGCTGCGGGTACGGTGCGCAGGCGAGCGGTGGCGCGCCTGCTGATGGCCTTGCGGGCGCTGTAGCCTGTAGATGGGCGAAGTGGTTGGGAGCGCCTGTGCGTCTGCGGGCACCTGCAGGGAGGTACGCCTGTAGTTGGACGGAGGTAGGCGCACGGGTGGGGTGGCATGAACGCCTGCAGCAGGGGGTGCTAGAGGGCTTGGTGTGCTGGAAAGGCAGAAGCGGTGTGGGCGCTGGTGGTCTGCACAGAGGAGAAACGCTGTGGTGGAGAACCTGCCGATGGGCGTGCGCCTGCGGGGTGGGGTGCTGGCTGGAAGATGCAGCTGAAAGGAGGATGCAGCTGGAGATGGGTGTGCGGAGAAGGAATAGGGTGCATGCTGATCCACAGTGCACGTTGGGGTAGTTCCCCGCAAGGGGGAAGATGAAGATCCGCCCTATCCTCGGAGGACGCCGCTTCTTTTTGAACCCCCACTCTCCTCCTTTTCCTTCGGCCACAAGTATCTCCAACTACTCGTGACGATCGCGAGTGGTTGGAACGGTAGATAAGTATGGCCGGTTCCTTCATCAGACGTCTATATGGAGCATCATTCGTCTTAAAAATATAATGCCGCAGATTTGTAATTAATAATTCCAGATGTCTAATCCAAGTCGCAGACGTCTTATATAAGTAAAAATTAACTCCTGATCTTGCACCTAACCTGCATTTATCAAATCAATTATATTATCATAAAGTATGCTATTAAATGTAAAAATTGAAGCATAAAATTAAATGCAGATCAAGGTGAATTGCCATATAACTCCTAATTATTTAACAACTAAGAATAAATAATTAAATAGTACTTAAGCTAAATAATAGTTCACAAAAGTGGACTTATCAATCTTCCACAGGAATGGCTCCGCTACTTCCATCGGTAGCCATTCATTCTAGCCAGATCGGGATTGTTTACGGGATCATAATATGCAGGATCTCATAAATAAGGAGAAGATGCATCCTGAGTGAGTAGATTAACTCAAGCAGGGGGCCTCGGGGTGCATAGGAGGGTCTTGTAGTAGTAGAGTTTAGGTCAGATTGACCCTAACTAATTTGGTCAATCTTTTTCTCGATCAGGTTTATTCTATCCACCTGCTTGACGATGATATCCATGTCTGCTCGAATAGACTCGGTGTGAGCCTCATGGACACCAGCCCACTGCTGACCAGGCCGCTAGAACTGGTTCATGGACGCAACATTCATCGAGTTCTCCACCAAAGATTCAAATAACTCAAATGCGCCATTCTTGTCTTTCGCGAGGAAATTCCCACCACTAGATGCATCAGCTAGATACCGATGTGTGTCATCCAGCCCATCGTAAAAGATCTGAGCTAGGTGCCACCTATGTATACCATGGTGCGGGCATTTCCAGAGAAGGTCGTGAAATCGGTCCCAGGTGTCATGCAACTTCTCCCCAGCTCCTTAGGAGAAAGTCGTGATCGCATGCCTCATCATGTTAGATCGACCGATCGGGAAGAACTTTTGCAGAAATTCATGTCGTAATTCTGGCCAGGTTCCAATTGGCCTCCTAATGGTCTTGAAATAGCATGAAACTTTATCCCTCAGAGAAAATGGGAAAAGCTTCATCAGAACAATCCCAAGATCAATATTCTTGGGTCAAATTGTTTCTGCGAGTCGACTCAGGTCCTCTAAGTGCTGGAATGGATCTTTGCTTGAGTTTCCACAAAAGTGAGTGCTGATCAAATCGATCACATTGGGCCTGAGCTCAAACGCATCCCCGCCTACGGGAATCCTGACTAAGGGTGAGACGATCGGTGCGGCTTGATCATAGAAATCCTGAAGTTGTTCTCCTCGTGGTGGATGCTGCATTCTGTCAACCGTCGTTAAGATACAGTCCATGCTCTGCTGATGCCTCTCCTCAGATTCAACAACCCAGGCCTCTAGACAAGCCATCGAGTCTAGATTACCAACGTCATGACCTTGTCTAGGTCCAGGTCCAGGATTAGCCATTGCGGCTAAGGGAGTAGAAGAAGTGGGGGGAGAAGATGGTCCTAGCGAGGTGACTCGCCTCCTTAGGAGAAGCTCCCAAAGTCCAACCAATTGAGGTCAAAGTGACCTCCTTCCTTGCATACACCACCCAACCCCTGCGTTGGTGTAGCCAAGCCAAACAAGGCTATGGCCCAGTCAATCAGATGGTCCTTATGATCGGGTGACCAGATTTTTCATTATAAGTTCGAATTCCTGAAGAAAAATTCGTCATACAATCGACTGAAAGTGATTCCCTCCTCTCAATCTAAACAAGCCAAGAGGTTGAAAGCACCCAATAGTAAGACAATGAATTCAGGTTGATTTCGTGTTTTAGAATTGATTTTAGCCCATTTTTCTTCAATTGGGGTTTGTGGTGAGTGGCCCACAAGGTGACCAAGCTCACCGGCTAAGCACTAGACTTGCTTAAGTCTAGTTTATCCCAAATATGGTCTCTAGATTGTAACCCTAAAGATGTAACCTAGGATTCATGCAATTCTAGGGTTTTTTTGTTCTTTGTTTTGTTCTTCTTTAGCAGACCATGAGAATAAAAATAGTTCTTTAAACAAAATTGGAATCCAATTAAATTGACATTTGGCGAGTAGATTCCCTTTTCAATTATCTTTTCATAGAGTATTTTTTTGTAATTTTTACTATTTGAACTGAGTTTATAGAGATTTTTAAATGTCAAGGGGTCAGATCTGGAATTTTGATCCCTGATCGGTATTTTAATTTGAAATAGTATCAAATGATTTTCAGAAATTTAGGAAAAAAATGAAAATTAAAGCCAATGAGATCAGCTTTTGAACCCCACCATTTTTAGTGAAAACAGATTCATGGATTGCTCGGACTTGCTTTTTGAATTTTGAAAATTCTTAAATCTGGGTCAGTCTAACCACCTTGCACTTCGTGAATTATTAAAAATTTTGTACTTGTAAGTTTTTTAAATGAATAATGCCATTTGAAAGATAATTTAAATATGAAGATATAACCTAAATTTCAGAATTTTTCGTTCACTAATTTTTCAGCAATTGAATTTTTAAATTGAAACTTGAAATCTGGTCGAAAATTAGAAGGTGGTGGAGAAGCTTTTGAAAGGGTGTTTGAATTTGAAATTCAAACTTTCCACCAAAACAAATTTTCTTTTTTTTTTTCAAAAACTTTTGAATTCTTTTTTCAAGAAGGATTTTTCCTTTTTTTTCAAAGGGTTTTCAAAAGTATATATTTTTTGCTTTTTTGAAAACTAACCTAGGATTTAAAAAGAAACCTAATCTAACTACCTAGATTTTTTTTCTTTGATTTTTTTTTTCATGAAAATAAATAGGTTTTTTTTTTCTTTTTCTTTTTCAAATGAAATTGCTAGAAGCAAATCTAACCTAGGGTTCGAGAAAAAACCTAGACTAAGGCAGATATGATGTGCACCTGGAATTTTTTTCCCACGCTCGTTGTGTGCGCAGATCCCATTTTTTTCCTATTTTTTCTGGACATCCAAAGACAAGCAGAGGAAGATTTGTCAGTGATAGCACAAAAGATAGAAATAAAAAAAAATGACGTTGCCTCCCCGGCAACGGTGCCATTTGACAGAAGCCGTTTTCGCATATTTTAAATTTATCAAAAATTGTAGTATAGTCGCGCTAAAACGCTCGTCAAAAATGATTTTTGTAAAGATAATGAGACTTAAGTCCCGGTCGTTTGTCTCTGGGAGGCATTTATGCAAATATAAAATCTATCTTTTTTAGCTCTACTTGCCTAATCACATGGCGGTTTATGGTTATTACGTATTTAAGCACAACATGCTTAGTTGCAAGAATATCAGAAAGTAAAAGCAGGCAACTTTAATCACACAAAATATATTGCAACAAGCTCATGGTGATTCTCAACACGTAGACATATATATACAGAAAAGTTTCTTTCATTCATTCAAGAGAGTGTTTGCAACATGGAACTAGAGGAAAGGTTACAGAGGAAAGCTTGAAAACATAAATCAAGCTAACAGAAAACGATCGCATATAGGAATCTATGGGGGGATTTTGCAAGCATCATTGGGGGAGAATAAAGATCTACACTACTAAATAGTAATAAAAGTATGTAAATATGAAGAACTAGCTACTAATCTAGCAAAAATAAGGGCATATGGAGGTGGTCTCCGATGGCCTTTGAGTGGTTGAGAGTAGGAGGGGTGGACAATGGTGCTTAGGCTGGCCCTTGGAGAGAGGTTGGAGAGGTGATCCAGCATCCTGGCATGGAGATGGTGGTAGCCATGGTGGGCAACTCGTAGAGGTGGAGTGGAAGTGAATGTAGCTAACCTAAATGGAAGTGAGTAATGCTAAGAGATGGATGGGGGCAAATGGCCACCCCTTAGGTCATTTTATAGACCTAAGGGAATCTCTCTAGAGAATTATGGAATTCTCTAGAGAGGCCTATGGTGGGAGCTCATGGGAGAGTGAGAGAGAGGATGGATGGTGATTTTTAGATCCACCAAATGTGGATCTAAAAATTGAATGGCTCTTGGTTGCTAATTTTAGCAACCAAGGCAACAACACATGGCAGAGAGTTCTAGAGAACTCTAGGCTAGGTATTTTCATGTGGATGGTGTGTGTGGGTCGAAACTTAGGTGGCTAGGTTGATTAGGTTAGGTTCTAGTGGCTTTGGGTCAAATAGGTAGATGGAATTAGCTAAGATCCAAGTCAATTAGGTTTAGTGAGGACCTAATTAGGTCCTTAGGGAGGTCTTGAGGTGATGTATTAATGTTAGGGTACCTTAATTTAGGCTCCTATGGGGTTAGAATTGGGTTTAGGGGGCTAGAGGTCCACGATCAAGGCTTGAATTCCAAAACAGGAACTGGAGGACAGTATCAGACATCTAATAAAGTTGTCAGATGGCTTATCATGAAAAATTAGAAGTCCAGACTTGTTGTCTGGACGTCCAATCAGAGTTAAGAGGGGTTCTAGGTTCTATCTTCAGTATTCTGCAGAAATTGGACGTCTGACCAAGTGTCTGGACGTCCAATAACACTGTAAAGTGGGTTTAAGGTGTGTGGGAGTTGGCTAAGGGTTCTGGACATCCTATAACTCATCTGGATGTCTAGATAGAGGCTAGAATTAGGGTTTTAGGGTTTCCTAGGGTGCAGTGACCTAATCTTAGGACGGCTAAGGCTTAGGGAGGCTTCTAGGCTGTCTTAGGGCTAGGATGGACCTAAGTTCTTCATAATTTATTGCTTTATTCCTAATTAATAGAATAGCATACCTTAACTCCCTTACATTATCATCTACTACATCTCATCTAGGTCTTCCGCTCCAGCTCTGCTGCAACACTAGTTATTCTTTATTCTTCAGATCTAGCTTTAGATCTAGCTTCTGATCAGCTTATTACCTGCAATTGACATAATGCACTTAATCAGTACAATATAACATTATTTTATGCATTGCTAAAAGAAAGCAGTAAAGGTGCTAGTAATGCTTATGCATGCATGAATCACCTTAACTTATGCTAAGTCCTAGCCTAATTTAGGTCAATTAAGACCTATGTTGCTGCACAATCGTACCCCCATGCCTAAATCTTGCTAGTCCCTTGCAGATGAATGACTAAATTATTCACAGAAGGGTCCCTAAGGGATTGATTATTTTATCAAGTGTATGACTAGAGATTTTTCTCCTTTTTCTTTTCATCCTATGCTCTAGAAATCCAGACAATCGTAGAAGTGTAACTATGTAGCTTTTGTAACGGATTCGAGTGAAAAACTAATTCACCTCTAAAGAATGTACTTGACCCCAAGTAAAAATTCTAGCAGAATAGGCGGACGTCTTCCCTCAGGGTATTCAAGATATTCTATGAATTCCACCCTGGCTTTAAGCTTGGGTAGACGATGTTTGAGGGATGCGGGTGTTTATTTGGTGGCTCACTCTCACTTGGTGCTACATAAAGATTAATATTTTAGAATCTAGATTTTTGGACTATCAAGTAACTCAACTCAAAGAAAGATGAGAAAAACTATGCTCTCTTTTGGTTTCTTTGTATTCATTCTCTCTTTCTCTTTTTCTTTTTCTTTGCTTTTTTTTCTTTTTCTTAGAGCTCACAATCTCACTAGATTCACACATATGACCTTTATTTGGAGGTCGCACTTGGCATTAACACTTTAATTGAGTTCCTATAACTCTAACACTAAGTCAGAATTCCTCAGCCAGTATTTGGGTGGTTAGAAACACAGAAAAGGAGGTTAAGGCCATATTTGGTGGATCTCAAATTTATTTGGTGGTATTACCTCAATGCAACTGAAATAAACACTAAATATTCACAAACTCTTTTTTTTCTTGCTTTTTCTAATTTTTTTTCTTTTTTTTTCTTTCAACCCAACTAGCACATATCCAAGAACTTTCTTGAGGAGGTATTATTAGGGATTGGTGGTACTCAAGAGACATTGGGTAGCTTATTTGGTGGAAGTTCCTACTCACGGCATCAGGAGAGATAGATAGGACGGTGTATTTCTGACCTTGACATCAATACCCTCCTTCAGCCGAGGATTTCGTAAACAATAGTCATAACCATCCACGTATTTTCCCTAGCTTTTTGAAAACTCGCACTCCACGTATTTGCCCTATTTGGTGGCTCTCAAAATTTCACACAAAATGTATACACAGGAACCAAGAGTGAAAACTATGCCTAATCTCTTAGTATCAACTCCTAATTATCTAGGACTCCGGATTCCTTGTACTAATCTTAGAGCACCAGTACACTCTACTCTCATGTCACACTATTTGGTGGATTTTTGGAGGAAAATATGCCTGACTCTGAAAACACTGTCCAGGGGTTCAGGAAAAGAAGCACTGCTTCTTCTCGACAGACTAAAGACATTTATCAGTCTTCACTTTGAATCCATTGCAAATTCTATGTGTGTGTGAAAAGTTGTACTGGATTTCAGATTATAGGAATCAACTAGAGGATAAAACCCCTAATGCATTCTCTTAATAAAACAATCTTATTCATGGATGCACTATGTATATATGCTATAAACAAGTAACTTCGTATAATTTGTACTTTGTGAAATTCTCGTATCGAGTTACATTCAGCTTGACCCTAAATTTAGAACAAGAGGTTAGCAGGTGAGTCGGAAATGGCTGTTGCGGACGATTTCTAGCTCCAATGCGAGCTTTTGAGGTGGAGTCAGTTGTTCTTTTATTTAAGGTCCTAAAGTACATTTGACATGTAGCTTCGAGGTTTTTCCTAAATGTTGGCATAAAAATTTTTTAGTTTTTGTTTTATCTACCCCTCATGCCTAAGTTCTTGCATGTCCTCATGCATGAATATAAAAGAAAATAAATACAGTAGGGAGTAAATGGGTAGAAATCACCTGTAATTGCTCCTGAAATTATACATTCAGCACCAGCCAACTTGACGATATGCAATATGCAAAAAGAAAATATGCTTAAAGGAAAATATGATATGTATAAAAATGAGTATGTATAGGGTGATGGATGCGGAGTAGATGGTGAGTTTAACACCTCCAGCTGGGTGAAAACTCAATCACACGTCCTTAATAAGATGAACGATCTCTTCAGTTGGAGGAGGTTCCTGGGCCAAAAATGGCTTGAGGCACTGGCCATTTACCGTAGATATATGCCCAAATTTTGGGTCCCTGATCTGGACTGCCCCATTAGGATATGGGTGAATCACAACATATGGGCCAGTCCACTTGGACTCGAGCTTCCCTGCGAAAAGTTTTAATCATGAATCGAACAACCAGACTTGCTGGTTGGCTGTGAATGTTTTTCTCCAGATGTGGTGGTCATGAAAGGCCTTGGTCTTGTCCTTGTATATAAATGCATTCTCATAGGCCTACCATCGGATCTCTTCTAATTTGCTGAGCTAGAATTTTCATTCTTGACCTCCTACATCGAGGTCAAGGTTACATTTTCGCACTGCCCAAAAGGCACGGTGTTCCAGCTCTACAGGAAGGTGACAGGCCTTGCCATATACCATACGATATGGTGACATTCCGAGTGGGGCCTTGTACGTGGTCGGATATGCCTAGAGTGCATCAACTAATTTATCGGACCAGTCCTTCTTGTCTAATCTAACTGTCTTCTGGAGAATTAGCTTGATCTGACGGTTAAACACTTTAAACTACCCATTGGTCTGTGGGTGATACGAGGTGGCTATATGGTGATGTACCCCGTGTTGGTGCTAGAGCACCACGATCATCTGTTTTGATGATAACAAAACATGTGTTATTTAACATTTGCACTTGGAGTCTTAGATTTCAGGTCAATTGCAAATGGAGACGTGATTAGACGGAGTTCGAGCTCGCATCCAGGATGGATTGGAGGAGCTTGATGGAGAACAGACGAGATTCGCGAGGAGCGATATATTGAAGATGGAAGGACAAGAAGAATAGGATAGAATTCTATTTATTTCTTTCATGTACTCTTGTCTTTATTTTCTTGCTATTTTTTGTTCCTTAGAATACCATGTTAAAGAGCCTCAAAGTACCCTAACAGTAGTCCTAGGAACACCGGCACAACCCTAGGATAGTTAGGTTTTCTGTAGAAAACTTAGAAAATCAATATAGGGTTCAAACAGCTGTTCCAGACGTCTAATTCCAAAATCAGACGTCTGATAATATGTTTTAAGACGTCTGACTGTTGATTTAGACGTCTGATAACATTTAGGTTGGACATAGTTAGCTCTGTCTGATGAAATCAGACGTCTTAGAAGACGTCTGATGATTTTTCTAGACGTCCAATTAGTGGACAGTTAGGCTGTCTTAGCAAACACTGAAGATCTGACTGTTAGAGCCTGATCAGACGTCCTTAAGCCTTTCCAGACGTCTGATAAATGACCGTTTTGCCTCGGCTGACCCAAAATCTCTTCTCAGAGATTTTCTAGCCATTACAACTCTTGAAAATCCATTCCCATGGAAAAGTAGGTTTTCAAACGTCCAGACATAGTGTCAGGCATCCTGTATGTCGTCTGATGGACTTGCACTAGAACCCTGTTTAGATCTGATTCAAGTCAGGAAGAAACCTGCCTAAAATCAGACATCTGACTTTGGTCCTAAATGTCTTAAACTGGTTTCCCAGATGTCTGATGTCAGGATCAGATGTCTGATAACCCTGTTAGTGTAATCATTGTTCCTGATTTTGGCCTGATTCTCTTGGGCTTTGCACCCAACGGCTATGGAAGCTTTCCAAAGCCTTCCAAAGCTTTCCTAAGGCCTTTATAAATAGAGAGGAACCTCTTACACACCCAAAACACACAAGACACACCTAGTAATACATTTTCACAATCTTTTGTGTCCAAGAAAAGCTCTTGCTCTCCAAGCTCAAGTTCTACATCTTGAGAGCATCAAGCCTTCACGCACCTGCTCTCCCGCCGTAGTTCACGAGACCGACGTTGCACCATCGCGTGGCTCACGCACCCGCGTCATCAATTCGACGCACTCCTTGCAAAGGAGAGTTTCCTAATTCCTATAGAAGCTAGATTTAAATCTTTGTTGGCTTTATAGGACTATTATTTGTTATTTTACCTTGTTACTTGATTGGGTATTCGCTTGGCGAATTCCAGTCTCCTTCGTGGGACAAAATCCTTCTCGTGAAGAGAAGGGGTTGAGGAATGCTACCCTCGCACTTGTAGCGTGGTTGTAATTGAAGTTGAATCACCCTCGTTTAAGTGATTCGTTTAGTCGATTTGATCAACTTGGTTAATCGGAAAATCCTAACTCGAGAGGGTTAGGTGGTGGTTTTCACCCGGTTTGGGTTTCCACCTTAAAATATTTGTGCACATTGTGTGATTGAATTTTTTGTGAGATTGTTTATTTTCAATTCCGTAATTTATTACGTCACCCCCTCCTGGTAGGGTAGAAATTCCACACCTCGTATTTCTTTAATAATGTCTTGAAGTGGGCGTGGATGAAGTGGCTTCCCCTATCGCTAATCAGAGTGCGGGGTATTCTGAATCTCGCAAAGATGTATTGCCGTACAAAAGAAATGACAGTCTTATGATCAGCCCGTCTTGTCGGGATGGCCTCGACCCACTTCGAGACAGTCAACGGCTAGTAATATATACTCGAAGCCATGCAAGTTCAGAAAAGGGCCCATAAAATCGATGCCCTAAACATCGAACACTTCTACAACCATGATGGGCTGGAGTGGCATCATGTCTCTCCTGGTCATAGAACTGACCGACTGGCATCGTTTGCAGTGTTCGACATATTCATGTGTATCTCTGAAAATGGTTGGCTAGAAAAATCCCGACGGTAAAATTTTTGCAGCGATTTTCCATCCCGAGAAATGACCACCACAAGCATCATTGTGGCAAAAAGTTAACACACTGGGGATCTCAGAATCTGGGATGCATCTCCGAATAATCTGATCCGCTCCAATGCGGAAGAGTAGTGGGTCATCCCAGAGGTAGAATCTGGCCTCTGCAGTGAATTTGAGTTTCTGGTCCTTGGATAGGTTCACGGGAATCTTGCCTATGGCAAGATAGTTTGCGATATCCGCGTACCGGGGGAACTCAACAGAGTGAACTACCAGAAGGGATTCATCTAGAAATTGCTTGTGGATAGGTAGGGAATAAGGAATGTGGCCTGGGTCTAGTATGGATAGGTGATTTGCCACAACATTCTGCTTTCCGGCTTTGTCACGGATTTCAATATCAAATTCTTGCAATAGAAGGATCCATCTGATGAGTCGGGGCTTGGCATCCTTCTTTGCCAGCAAATGCTGGAGGGCGGAGTGGTCAGTGAAGATGATGACTTTGGACCCTAATAAATAAGATCTGAATTTCTCCAACCCGAATACTATTGCTAGCAGTTCTTTTTCAGTGACAGTATAATTGTGCTGAGCCTCATTCAGTGTCTTGCTAGCATAGTATATGACAAAAGGTTGTTTCTCCCGATGCTGGCCTAAAATAGCACCAACGGAAATATCAGAAGCATCGCAGATCATCTCGAAATCAAGTGACCAGTCAGGTGGTTGGAGAATTGGGGAATCAGTGACAACACTTTGTAAAGTCTCGAAGGCGCTGAGACTCGAGGTGTCGAATTCAAATGGGGCATCGGCAACAAGGAGATTCGTCAAAGGTCATGTAATTTTTTAGAAATCGCGTATAAATCTCCAGTAGAAGCTGATGTGACACAAGAATGATCTGATCTGCTTGACCGAGCTAGGTGGCGATAAGTGGGAAATAATCTCAGATTTAGCTCAATTGACCTCGAGTCCATTTTTAGAGATCCTGTGTCCTAGTACTATGCCATCCCTTACCATGAAATGGCTTTTCTCCTAGGATAGTACTAGGTTTACCTCAATACACCATTTCAGGATCTTAGTGAGGTTATCAAGACAAGATGCGAAATCATCTCCAAAAATGGAGAGGTCATCCATGAACACCTCCACATAGTCCCCAATCATGTTAGAGAAGATGGCCATCATACAACGCTGAAATGTTGCTGGTGCGTTGCAGAGGCCAAAGGGAATCCACTTGAAAGAGAATGTTCCAAAGGGGCATGTGAATGTGGTCTTGTCTTGATCTTCTGGGCAAATCACTACTTGATTATACCTGGAGTATCCATCCAGAAAGCAAAAGAAACTGCGTCTGGCTAACCGTTCCAAGATTTGATCAATGAAAGGCAAAGGAAAGTGATCCTTTTGGGTAGCCATGTTCAGTTTCCTATAGTCGATGCAGACCCGCCAAGATGTCGCAGTATAGGTTGAGATGGATTTACCTTTATCATTTTTCACTACGGTGAGTCCTGCTTTCTTTGGCACTATCTGGATTGGACTCACCCATTGGCTGTCAGAGATTGGGTATACAATACCTGCATCCAGCCATTTGATGATCTCCTTCTTAACAACCTCTAGCATATTCGGGTTTAGCCTTCTTTGAGGTTGTCTCAAAGGTTTCACCCCCTCATTCGTGTAGATGTGATGAGTGCAATATGAGGGGTGAATACCACAGAGATCAGCAATGCTACACCTTATAATAGCCCTATGGTCTTGTAGCGTAGAAATCAATTGATGCTCCTGTTCTTGGGTTATGTGGGTACTAATAATGACCGAGTAAGTCTCACTTTCACCCAAGAACACATACTTAAGTGAGTCAGGTAAAGGCTTTAATTCAATCACGGGTGGGTCAGAGTCGGAAATGGGAATAGGAGGAGCAAACTCGAAGGTGGGAATCTGTTGATCCGTATGCATGTGAATTCCTGCTGATTCACTTCCTGTGAGATAATTGGTTGTGACTGCGTTAACGGGAAACCCGTTAGCTGTGGTCATGTCTTCTTGTAACAACAGGGGTGATCCAGTAGTGTACGGATCAGGATAGCTAGATTCAGGGGTGCTGTGGTCAGATACACACCCTAAACAATTAGATCCTCGGGGAGATATGTGCAGTGCAGTGGTCTCAGTCCCTTGTGGATCGAGGTCCAAGAACCCTGATAGTGTAGACGAATGAGACATTGGGTCATCACAAAAGAGCCCAATGTTACCACAGTATGCCAAATCTTCATCTTCACCATCCTCCTCTATGCGATCACAGTGAAAATTCCTTGATGCCCAGAATATGTCAAGTCAAAGTCGCTCATTACCTAGGGCTATCTCCATACACCAGGATGCACAATCAATGTTTGCTCGGGCTGTCGCTAGAAATGGGCAACCCAAAATGAGTGGTGCTGTAGATTCCCTACCAGGAGGGGGTGACGTAATAAAATGCGGAAATATAATATAAACAATCTCACAAAAATTCAATCACACAATGTGCACATTTATTTTTAGGTGGAAACCCAAACCGAGTGAAAACCACCACCTAACCCTCTCGAGTTAGGATTTTCCGATCAACCAAGTTGATCAAATCCACTAAACGAATCACTTAAACGAGGGTGATTCAACCTCAATTACAACCACGCTACAAGTGCGAGGGTAGCGTTCCTCAACCCCTTCTCTTCACGAGAAGGATTTTGTCCCACGAAGGAGACAGGAATTCACAAACTGAATACCCAACCAAATAACAAAGTAAAATAACAAGTATAGTCCTATAGAGCCAACAAAGATTTAAACCTAGCTTCTATAGGAATTAGGAAACTCCCCTTTGCAGGGAGTGCGTTGAATTGATGACGCGGGTGTGTGAGCCACGCGACGGCGCAACGTCGCTCTCGTGAACTACAGCGGGAGAGCATGTGTGCAAAGGCTTGATGCTCTCAAGATGTAGAACTTGAGTTTGGAGAGCAAAAGCTTTTCTTGGACACAAAAGAGTTTGAAAGTGTATTACTATGTGTGTC
The DNA here is from genome assembly GCA_037157565.1 of Thalassia testudinum. Lineage (NCBI taxonomy): Eukaryota > Viridiplantae > Streptophyta > Magnoliopsida > Alismatales > Hydrocharitaceae > Thalassia > Thalassia testudinum. Next base: position 146,516,319 of record JAZHRO010000036.1, read on the forward strand.
TTGTGTATCTAGGGGTGTGTTTGTGTGCAAGAGGTTCCTCTCTATTTATAGAGGCCTTAAGAAAGTTTTGGAAGGCTTTGGAAAGCTTCCATAGCCATTGGGTGCAAAGCCCAAGAGAATCAGGCTGAAATCAGGAATAATGATTGCACTAATAGGGTTATCAGACGTCTGATCCTGGCATCAGACATCTGGGAAACCAGTTTAAGATGTCTGGGACCAAAGTCAGACGTCTGATTTTAGGCGGGTTTCTTCCTGACTTGAATCAGATCTAAACAGGGTTCTAGTGCAAGTCCATCAGACGACATACAGGACGTCTGGCACTATGTCTGGACGTTTGGAAACCTACTTTTCAATGGGAATGGATTTCCAAGAGTTGCAACGGCTAGAAAATCTCTGAGAAGAGATTTTGGGTCAGCCAAGGCAAAACGATCATTTATCAGACGTTTGGAAAGGCTTAAGGACGTCTGATAAGGCTCTAACGGTCATATCTTCAGTGTTTGTTAAGCCAGCCAACGGTCCACTAATTGGACGTCTGGCAAAAACATCAAACGTCTTCTAAGATGTCTAGACTAAGGTCTGGACATCAGGTTTCATTAGACAGAGCTAACAAATCTAGCTTAAATGTTATCAGATGTCTGAATCAACAGTCAAACGTCTTAAAACACATTATCAGATGTCTAATTTTGGAATTAGATGTCTAAAAAAGCTGTTTGAACCCTATATTGGTTTTCTAAGTTTTCTACAGAAAACCTAAGTATCCTAGGGTTGTGCCGGTGTTCCTAGGACTACTGTTAGGGTACTTTGAGGCTCTTTAACATGATTTTCTAAGGAACAAAAAGTGTAAGGAAACAAAGACAAAAGTACATGAAAGAAATAAACAGGAATTCTATCCTATTCTTCTTGTCCTTCCATCTTCAATCTATCGCTTCTCGCGAGTCTCCTCTGTTTTTCATCAAGCTCCTCCAATCCATCCTGGATGCGAGCTCGAACTCCATCTAGTCACGTCTCCATTTGCAATTTGCCTGAAATCTAAGACTCCAAGTGCAAATGTTAAATGACACGTGTTTTGTTATCATCAAAACAAACGATCGTGGTGCTTTAGCACCAGCAATCTCCCCATTTTTGATGATGACAAAATCATAAATAAAAACGCAAAAAATATCCTCCCCCTTTTTGACATTATCAAAAAGGTTTCATTGATTTTAAATTTCCTATAACTCCCCCTTAAAACATGTTGTTTTATAAATTTCTTTTAAAAATAATGTCCTCCAACTTTTTGTAACAAGATAGCTATTATTTTTCTCCCCCTTACTAAAGCAAATTTAGCTAACTTACATCTCCCCCTTAAAAATGACAATTAGCTCATAATTTTTTAACTCCCCCTATCTAAATGCTTATGATAAAAAGATAGGGCAAAGAATTTTTACCTCACCTACCATTGCCAATAAAATGGCCTAAATGGTGGTGGTGGATGCCACATTGGATGGGGCTCCCATCCATAGCTTGGAGGCCTGGGCATTGGCGCCGATCTCCAATCTAGTGGTCGACGTGCGGTGGGTCCATCATTTGTTTGCTGTCTCGTCGGTCTTCTTGTTCTCCTCCTTGGTCTACTCGTTGGTTCTCCCAACTCGAGTTGACAAGCCTTGAGCTTGTAGATCCAGTCCTTCGTGTTGTAGTTATCCCTGAAACCTACAAAACAGGATTCCAATTCTTTCTTCGGTATCCAAGTGAGTTTGGATCTGGATCTGTTAGCAGGTCTCCTTGACGGAGATAGTTTCTCAACCTTAGGGCTATAAAAATTATCTACTTTGTTGATTAATTTGTTAGAGTTTTCCCTAAGACATGCAATTTCTTTTTCTATAATATGCATCTTAGCTTTTAAATCAGAAATTTCTAGTTTTAAACTATCATTTTCTTCAATCAATTTAATATTTTCATTGATTAAATTTTTATTTTCTAATAACAGGTTATTATCCTTAGGACTAGTTTCTAAGTCCTTGAGTTGTTTTTCTAACCTATCATTTTCATTTTTAAGAAAGCTAAGGTTCTTTTTAATGCTTTTGTTTTCTATTCTTAATGATTTACTAACATCAAATAGTTCATTAAAAGCTTCTTGTAAATCAAAATTTACCTCGTTGTCTAAGTCTCTTCTGCTTTCGCTGTCGCTATCACTTCCTTTGGCCATGAAACCAAAGCAAGTGGTTTCTTCTTCTATAGACTTTTCTTCTTCTTCTTCCTCCGAGCTTGAATCATCCCAAGTGGCTTGGAATGCCTTCTTCTTAGATTTTTTTCTCCTTTTCCTTCTTCTCCTTTTTGAGAAGAGGGCATTCTGGTCGTAGATGCCCTTTCTCGTTGCAGTGGTAGCAACGTCTCAGGCTCTCCTCCTTCTTCTTTGATTCCCTACACAACTTGGAAAACTTTTTAAGTAAAATTTTAATGTCTTCGTCGTCGGAACTTACCTCGCTATCCGACGTGGCTCTGAAGGCGAGAGTCTTCTTCTGTTTCGGCTCCGGTGTATCCTTCTTCTTCCGCTTCAACTTAGTCTCGTAGGCCATTAGATTGCCTAGGAGATCTTCCATGTTGAGCTCCTCCACTTCGTTCACCTCCTCAATGGCAGTGACTTTCTGTTCCCACTCCGGTCCAAGGGAACGAAGAAGCTTCCCTTGAAGCTCCCCCTTGATGAAAGTCTTCCCTAAAGCTTTCAAGTTATTTACAATGACAGTGAACCTAGTGTTCATCTCACTTAAAGATTCGTTAGGCTTCATAGAAAAAGATTCAAATTCTTATGAAAGTAAATTAATTTTAGAAGTTTTACCTTAGAGGTCCCTTCGTGAGTTACCTCAAGTGTGTGCCAAATCTCGTATGCAGTGGCGCATTGCGAGATTCTGTTGAACTCCTCCAGGTTGAGCGCGTAGTACAACGCGTTCATTGTTTTCGCATTGAGTGAGAGTTCCCGGATCTGCTGCTGCGAGTATCTTGCGGTGGATTTTTCTGGGATGTCGAAAGGGGTCTCGCACCTAGCCCAAATTGTGAAGTCGGTGGCTTGAAGCCATGTCTTCATCCGCAGCTTCCAGTAAGGGTAGTTGCTCCCGTCGAAGAATGGCGGACGAGTCGTAAACTGGCCCTCGGAAATCCTACTCGCGAAACTTCTCCCCTCCATGATCTTGCTGGGTGTTACTCCGAATAGCAAGAACCTGCTCTGATACCAATTGTAGATTCCCTACCAGGAGGGGGTGACGTAATAAAATGCGAAAATATAATATAAACGATCTCACAAAAATTCAATCACACAATGTGCACAATTATTTTTAGGTGGAAACCCGAACCGAGTGAAAACCACCACCTAACCCTCTCGAGTTAGGATTTTCCGATCAACCAAGTTGATCAAATCCACTAAATGAATCACTTAAACGAGGGTGATTCAACCTCAATTACAACCACGCTACAAGTGCGAGGGTAGCGTTCCTCAACCCCTTCTCTTCACGAGAAGGATTTTGTCCCACGAAGGAGATGGGAATTCGCAAAGCGAATACCCAACCAAATAACAAAGTAAAATAACAAGTATAGTCCTATAGAGACAACAAAGATTTAAACCTAGCTTCTATAGGAATTAAGAAACACCCCTTTGCAGGGAGTGCGTCGAATTGATGACGTGGGTACGTGAGCCACGCGACGGCGCAACGTCGCTCTCGTGAACTACAGCGAGAGACCGTGTCCGTAAAGGCTTGATGCTCTCAAGATGTAGAACTTGAGTTTGGAGAGCAAGAGCTTTTCTTGGACACAAAAGAGTGTGAAACTATATTACTATGTGTGTCTTGTGTATCTAGGGGTGTGTTTGTGTGCAAGAGGTTCCTCTCTATTTATAGAGGCCTTAGGAAAGCTTCCATAGCCGCTGGGTGCAAAGCCCAAGAGAATCAGGCCGAAATCAGGAACAATGATTGCACTGACAGGGTTATCAGACGTTTGATCCTGGCATCAGACATCTGGGATCAAAGTCAGACATCTGATTTTAAGCGGGTTTCTTCCTGACTTGAATCGGATCTAAACAGGGTTCTAGTGCAAGTCCATCAGACAACATACAGGATGTCTGGCACTATGTCTGGACGTCTGGAAACCTACCTTTTCGTGGGAATGGATTTCCAAGAGTTGCAACGGCTAGAAAATCTCTAAGAAGAGATTTTAGGTCAGCCGAGGCAAAACAGTCATTTTTCAGACGTCTGGAAAGGCTTAAGGACGTCTGATAAGGCTCTAATGGTCATATCTTCAGTGTTTGTTAAGCCAGCCAACGGTCCACTAATTGGACGTCTGGCAAAAACATCAGACGTCTTCTAATACATCTGGACTAAAGTCTGGACGTCTGATTTCATCAGATAGAGCTAACAAATCCAGCCTAAATGTTATCAGACATCTGAATCAATTGTCAGACGTCTTAAAACACATTATCAGACGTCTGATTTTGGAATTAAACGTCTAAAAAAGCTGTTTGAACCCTATATTGGTTTTCTAAGTTTTCTACAGAAAACCTATGTATCCTAGGGTTGTGCCGGTGTTCCTAGGACTACTGTTAGGGTACTTTGAGGCTCTTTAACATGATTTTCTAAGGAACAAAAAGAGCAAGGAAATAAAGACAAAAGTACATGAAAGAAATAAACAGGAATTCTATCCTATTCTTCTTGTCCTTCAATCTTCAATCTATCACTTCTCGCGAGTCTCCTCTATTTTTCATCAAGCTCCTCCAATCCATTCTGGATGTGAGCTCGAACTCCATCTAGTCACATCTCCATTTGCAATTTGCCTGAAATCTAAGACTCCAAGTGCAAATGTTAAATGACATATGTTTTGTTATCATCAAAACAAATGATTGTGGTGCTCTAGCACCAACAGGTGCATCTCAGAGATTAGGAGGAACCTCCATATTGAGAATGAAAAAGTCTGTGAGAAAGCAGAATCTGCGGACTTTTATGATCACGTTCTCGACCACCCACCTCGATGTTTTTACTGATCTATCAGCCAGCTAAATCATGATCGAGGTAGGCTTTAGCTCCCCAAATCGAAATCGATCCAATACGTCAGTGGGAGTTAGGTTGATGGACAAACCCAGATCTAGAAGGGCCCGATCAAATGGAGAATCTTGCAAGAAGCAGGATATGAGTGGGGCACCAGGGTCTTTCTTTTTCAGTGGCAAGTCAACTAGAACCATGGTGCTAGCTTCTTTTGACAGTACCGCCTGTCGTCCAATTCTAGGTTGTCGCTTCAGGGTACAATAGTCCTTGAAGAACCTTGTGATAGTGGGGATGTGATCAATTGCCTTGAGGAGAGGGACTTGAATATGTACTTCCTTGAACATTGACTTTAGGTCCTCAAAATTCCACGTGTCCTTCTAATGTACTACATTTCGCGTTAGAGCCTCAGGAAAAGGGATAGGAATATCCGGGTCAAGTGGCCTCTTACCCTTATCTACCGTAGGTGGCTCCTGAGATGAAGAAGTCGAACCCGCCTGCGGCAAAGGGTGAGAAAAATCAAGACCTGCCTGCCTATGTGGTGGGTCGAATGTCTTCCTTCCACTCCTTAATGAGATAGCATTTGCATCGGCTTGCTGTCCATGAGGTGGTGGGGGAGCGGAAGGGGCAGAGTATGAGGTGTTTTGCATCAAAGGCGGCTGGCCTTGAGCGTAACCAAGTGGTGCAGGAGGTGCCTGTAATATGGTGTGTGCCTGAATCCTAGGCGGGGTGCCTTGGTTCTACACATACCGAGGGTTTGGGATAGGTTGGGAGGGCAAGGCTCCCTGATCCTATGCTCCTGGAATAGCTAGTTTTGCATGTTCTGGATAGTCTATATCTGGTCAGCCATCACCTTCATTATTTGCAAGCTATCCTATGTAGATTTCCTCATCAATTCTTACAGCTCCTCTTTTAGTGCCTCTAGAGGGTCAACCCGCTTTGGAGGGTGACTAGCAGCTTGGTGCAGCGGCTAGTATATAAAATGGGGTTGCTGTTGCTGATACGGGAATGGCTGCTGCCTAGGGTATGTGTTTTCTGCATTCTCGTATTGCCTGGTTTGGTAGTGTGGATCTTGATGTGGTCTCTGTGAGTTACTAGACCAAGAGAAGTTCGGATGCTGGCGCCAACCAGGGTTATACGTCTCTGAATACAGTTTATTACACCTGTATCCTTGAATATCATTGACGTTCTTGTAGGCCGAGGACATCTGAGACGTATAACCATCAAGGGGATACGTATTATAGTGAACGGGTGGTGCGTAACCCTGGTCATATGGTGCTAGATCAAGATTGTTTACAGGATCCTGATATGCAGGATCTCATAAATAAGGAGAAAATGCATCCCGAGTGAGTAGATTAACTCGAGCAGGGGGGGCTCGGGGTGCATAGGAGGGTCATGTATTAGCAGAGTTAAGGTCAGATTGAACCTGACTAATTTGGTCAACCTTTTTCTCGATTAGGTTTATTCTACCCAACTGCTTGACTATGATATCCATGTCAGCTAGGATAGACTCGGTGTGAGCCTCGTGAACACCAACCCGCTACTGACCAGGCCGCTGGAACTGGTTCATGGACGCGGCATTCATCGAGTTCTCCGCCAAAGATTCGAACAACTCAAATGCGTTCTTCTCATCTTTTGCGAGGAAATTCCCACTACTAGATGCATCGGCTAGATACTGATGTGTGTCATCTAGCCCATGGTAAAAGATCTGAGCTAGGTGCCATCTGGGCATACCATGGTGCGGCATTTCCTGAGAAGGTCGTGAAATCTGTCCCAGGCGTCATGCAACTTCTCCCTAGCTACTTGGTAGAAAGTCGTGATCGCATGCCTTATCGCATTCGTTCGACCGATTAGGAAGAACTTTTGTACGAATTCTCATCGTAATTCTAGCCAAGTTCCAATTGGCGTCCCAATGGTCTTGAACCAGTATGAAGCTTTGTCCCTCAGAGAAAATGGGAAAAGCTTCATCAGAACAATCCCAAGATTAATATTCCTGGGTCTAGTCATTTCTGTGAGTCGACTCAGGTCCTTTAAGTGCTGAAATGGATCTTCGCTTGAGTTTCCATAAAAGTGAATGCTGATCAAACCGATCACATTAGGCTTGAGCTCAAACGCGTCTTTGCCTACGGAAATCCTGACTAAGGGTGGGATGATCGATGCGGCTGGATCATAGAAATCCTAAAGTTGTTCTCCTCGCGGTGGATGCTGCATTCTGTTAAGTGTCATCAAGATACGGTCCATGCTTTGCTGATGCTGCTCCTTAGATTCAACAACCCGAGAGTCCAAATGAGCCATCGGGTCTAGATTACCAACGTCCTGACCCGGTCTAGGTCCAGATCCAGGATTAGCCATTGCGGCTAAGGGAGTCGAAGAAGTGGGGGGAGAAGATGGTCCTAGTGAGGTGACTCGCTTCCTTGGGAGTAGCTCCCAAGGTCTAGCCAGTTGAGGTCTAAGTGACCTCCTTCCTTGCATACACCACCCAACCCCTACGTTGGTGTAGCCAAGCCAGGCAAGGCTATGGCCCTATCAATTAGATGGTCCTTATGATCGGGTGACCAGATTTTTCGTTCTAAGTTCGAATTCCTGAAGAAAAATTCATCGTACAATCGAATAAAAGCGATTCCCACCTCTCAAGCTAACCAAGCCAAGAGGTTGAAAGCACCCCGTAGTAAGACAACGAATTCGAGTTGATTTCGTGATTAAGAATTGATTTTAGCCCATTTTTCTTCAATTAGGGTTTGTGGTGAGTGGCCCAAAAGGTGACTGATGAGAGCCTCATCATGAGCCATAACTAGCTCATCTTGACCTAATAAAGAAGATAAAAGCTCCTACATAACCTAGAAGAAGGCTTAACTGAAGGAACAAGTGCTCTGAGAAGAAAACATGAAATAAAGGTTAAAACTGCAATTTTACCATTGCAGTACATAAACGGGATTTCTCAGAAGCAAAACATAGGTCAAATGGTCCAAAGTGGGTTGAATTAATCAGAAATGGGTTTATGTGCAATCTAAGAATTAAATGACACTTGGTAACCCTAAAACAGACCCGCTTAAATTAACAAGGTTCCGGTCAGAATAAAAATCAAGCAAACCCTCTAAAAATCATAGAAAAACATCCTCTGGGGTTTAGAACACTTAATTTGGCCTTTGGAACCTAGTTTGACCTAGATTAGGGTCTTAGCTCTTCAATTAACCTAATTTGGGTTTTTACGCAAAATGTCTAGTCAAACGAGGTCAAACCTAAAATCCAACTTCACCATTGGATTCTTTAGGGCCAAATTAGGTTTGTACCAAAATTTGGACCTAAGGGGAGGTCATCTTGACCTACTTTGCAAGTTAGTACACCCAAATCACAAAGAGGTCCCTATCTTTTGAATATCCTTGCAGAGAGCCCCTAGGTTCCTCGCCTTCTTTGCAAAACGGTCCTGCCGCCATTGCTAGGGCAGAACCGAGCTCCGACGAAGTTTCGAGAGAGATGGCTCTCTAATTCCTCAGAGATTCTCTCCCAGAAATGGAAGGGAGATTCTCTGAGGAATTCCCTTCCTTCTAAAGCCAATCAAATTCGCTGGCGTGAACCCAATCTGTCGTGCGAACGCACGAGAGATGTGGGTATCTTTCTTCCTTCCAACTCCGGCGAACCGGCTGACCTAATTGCGCGTCTTTCACGCACTGATAGGAGCGGCCAGCACCTATAAAACACCCCTCGGACCCGGCCACTCATCTTAAGCTTGATTTTGACGGAGATCCCCTCCAAATTTCTTCTCTCCCATCTCCGGCCAAACGACCCACAAGCTCCGGCGACCGCCTTCCCTCCTTCTCGTCACTCTGCTGCCATACCAGCAGCAGAGTCCTCTCCGCCTCTTCCTCCCGCGGCGCACTGTATCCTGCGCGCAAGCTCCTGACCTCATCTTCGTCGCCGCTTCCTCCCTCAGGGTCTTTCTTCCCCGACGACGGCAGTCACGAGCCGTCCTCTCCGCTGCCTCCCTTCACTCCAAACAACCCCAGATACGTTCTCCATCCTCTTCTCTCTTTTTTTCCCTGTTATCTCCCTTGATCGACCCTCGACAGACGCTAACCACCTCCATCGTCTTCGCCTCCGACCGCACTCCGGCGAGCTGCCCACACCACTCCAGCCCTCCACACGGCTCGCCAACCACCTCGAAAGCTCCGCCTCACCTCCAGGAACACACTCCACCCTACCACTGCCACTCTAGCCCTCCACAACCACCCCCCGACCAACCCACCATCTCCGGCCACAGGTTGACCTAGGCACGCACGCCTAGGCCGACCTGCGGCCTGCTGCACTGCCCACCGCCTTCGCCGTGCCACGGCGAAGGTCTCTATCTATTCTGATTTGGCCGAGAGGCGCGTTTTGTGTACGACAGGATTCGAGCCGCTGCCGCCATGGACGACCTCTGATGAAGCTCCCACGAAGCTCCAGGCACCCGGTCTTCCAGACTACAGGTGCTGCATACTAACGCAAGTGTCGCGAGGTGAACGAATCCAGCCGAGGAGCGCTAGCAGAGCCAGCAGCTGCGGGGCAATCGTACGACGAGGTTTCTGCAGGCGCGCGTGAAGGCGAGACCAGATAGTCCCACATCGTGGGATTGCAACCGTCAGGTACCGTATAAGTTGTTTTTACGCTTTACTCTTATCGCCTCAGTAAGCACAGGGGTGAGGTCCCTCACTGACCCCACCCGCCTCGTCCGCGGCCTGACCACGCGGACCTGGCGGATCCGACCCGACCTAGACCTACGCACTCCTCGCGCATCATACACCTGCAGGTGCGCCTGGTCCCGGGTACGATCCGACCCGATTGAGACTGTGGCTCTGGCAGAGCGGTTAGAGTGAATTGCTTGAGAGAGAGACACGCGTGGGTAGAGGGAGAAGGGTTAGGTTTTGTTCCCTGTGCAGGCAGGCTGATTGTAGGAGGACTTGGCCGCTGCAGAAGAAGGAGAAGCAAGACAAAGAAGAAGAAGAAGGCAACGAAGAAAGGAGAAGCAAGACAGAAGAAGAAGAAAGAAAGAAGTCTTTGCAGGAGAAGAAGGAAAGCAGAAAGGTTAGAAGTCTTCGCAGGAGAAGAAGAAGAAGGACAAGGGAAGATTGCAAAGAGATCCGAAAGGCAAAGCAGAAGAAGAAAAAGAGAAAGAAAGATCACATTTAAGACGTCTGATACATAAATCAGACGTCTAATTCCATTTTTTTTACATCTTTCTTAAAAACTCTTTGAATCAATTATATTTGCATTTAACAGTTGTATTCTTGGGTTTTACAAAGTACTGAGTTTGCTCCCTGTGTTCGACCTCGGATACTCTAGTTGTTCGAGTAATAAAATTATTTATATTTGTTTAAACGTTTTGTCGGTTCTACTGCAACGTAATACGCCTTTAAATCCGCACAGAAACGTTGACAACAGTGACCAAGCTCACCGGCTAAGCACTAGACTTGCTTAAGTCTAGTCTAGCCCAAATGTGATCTCTCGATTGTAACCCTAAAGATGTAACCTAGGGTTCATGCAATTCTAGGGTTTTTTTGTTCTTTTGTCTTGTTCTTCTTCAGGTGACCACCAGAATAAAAATAGTTCTCTCAATTAGAATCCAATTAAATTGAAATTTGGCGAGTAGATTCTCTTCTCAATAATCTTTTCAAAGAATATTTTTTTGTAATTTTTGCTATTTCAACCGAATTTATAGAATTTTTAAATGTCAAGGGGTCAAATCTGAAATTTTGACCCCTGATCGATTTTTCTAATGGAAATAGTACCAAATGTTTTTCAAAAATTGGAAATTAAAGCCAATGAGATCAGCTTTCAAACCCCACCATTTTTAGTCAAAAAAAATTCACGGATTTCTCAGAATTGCTTTCTAAATTTTGAAAAATCTCAAATCTGTGCCAGTCTGACCTCCCTGAACTTCGCAATTTTTAAAAATTTTGTACTTGGAAGTTTTCTAAATGAATAGTGTCATTTGAAAGATGGTTTGAAAATGAAGATCTAACCAGAATTTCAGAATTTTTCGTTTAGTAATTTTTCGGTAATTGAATTTTTAAATCAGAACTTGAAATCTGATCGAAAATCAGAAGGTGGTGGAGAAGCTTTTGAAAGGGTGTTTGAATCTGAAATTCAAACTTTCCACCGAAATAATTTTTTTTTTCAAAAACTTTTGAATTTTTTTGTCAAGGACTTTTTTCTTTTTTTTTCAAATGGTTTTCAAAAGTATATATTTTTTTGGCTTTTTTCAAAACTAACCTAGGATTCAAAAAGAAACCTAATCTAAATACGTAGATTTTTTTCCTTTATTTTTTTTTCACGAGAATAAATAGGCTTCTTTTCTCTCTTTTTTTTCAAATGAAAATGTTAGAAGCAAATCTAACTTAGGGTTCAAAAAAAAAACCTAGACTAAGGCAGATATGATGTGCACCTGGAATTTTTTTTCCCATGCTTGTGTGTGCGCAGATCCCATTTTCTTCCTATTTTTCCTGCACATCTAAAGACAAGCAGAGGAAGATTTGTTAGTGACAGCTCAAATGATCGAAATAAAAAAAATGACGTTAACTCCCCAGCAACAACACCATTTGGCAGAAGCCATTTTCACGCATTTTAAAGTGGTCGGAAATCATAGTATAGTCGCGCTAAAACACTCGTCGAAAATGATTTTTATAAAGATAACGAGACTTGAGTCCCGGTCGTTTGTCTCTGAGAGGCGTTTATGCAAATCTGAAATCAATCTTTTCTAGCTGTACTTGCTTAAAATCACATGGCGATTTATGGTTATTACGTATTTAAGCACGACATTCGTAGTTGCAAGAATATCAGAAAGTAAAAGCAGCCAACTTTAATCACACAAAATATATTGTAACAAGCTCATGGTGATTCTCAACACATAGACATATATATACAGAAAATTTTCTTTCATTCATTCAAAAGAGTGTTTCCAACATGGAACTAGAGGAAAGCTTATAGAGCAAAGCTTGAAAATATAAATCTAGCTAACAGAAAACGATCGCATACCGGAATCTATGGGGGGATTTTGCATGCATCATTGGGGGAGAATAAAGAGCTACACTACTAAGCAGTAATAAAAGCACGTAAATCTGAAGAACTAGCTAATAATCTAGCAGAAATAAGGGCATCCAGAGGTGGTCTCCGATAGCCTTTGAGTGGTTGAGAGGAGGAGGGGCGGCTAATGGTGCTTAGGCCAACCCTTGCAGAGAGGTTGGAGAGGTGATCCAGCATCCTGGTGTGGAGATGGTGGTAGCCATCGTGAGCAACACGTAGAGGTGGAGTGGAAGTGAATGTAGCTAACCTAAATGGAAGTGAATAATGCCAAGAGATGGATGGGTGCAAATGGCCACCCCTTAGGTCTTTTTATAGACCTAAGAGAAGCTCTCTAGAGGATTATGGAATTCTCTAGAGAGGCCTATGGTGGGAGCTCGTGGGAGAGTGAGAGAGAGACGATGGATGGTGGTTTTTAGATCCACCAAATGTGGATCTAAAAATTGAATGGCTCTTGGTTGCTAATTTTAGCAACCAAGGCAACAACACATGGTAGAGAGTTCTAGAGAACTCTAGGCTAGGTATTTTCATGTGGATGGTGTGTGTGGGTGTGTGTGGGTCGAAACTTAGGTGGCTAGGTTGATTAGGTTAGGTTCTAGTGGGCTTAGGTCAAGGTAGGTCTCAAATTAGGGTTGTAAACCCTAATTCACTAAGATAAAGTGTAATTAAACTTAATACAAGTTTAATTGGATGTGTGAAAACTTAATTGAGAGTAAAATAACTCAATTAAGTCAGGTCTTGGTCAATTGCACTCTCACTGAGTCCAATTGGATAGTGTGCGCTGAGATCAGGGCTCAATTGGACTCAACGAGTCCAATTTAATAGGCTGATGGAATTGACTAAGATCCAAGCCAATTGGGTTTTGTAAGGACCTAATTAGGTCCTTAGGGAGGTCTAGAGGTGATGTAGTAATGCTATGGCACTTTAATTTAGGTTCCTATAGGGTTAGAATTGGGTTAGGGGGCTAGAGATCCAAGATTAAGGCTTGAATTACAAACAGGAACTGGAGGACAGTATCAGACGACTAATAAGTTGTCAGATGTCTTATCGTGAAAAATCAGAAGTCCAGACTTGTTGTCTGGACGTCCAATCAGAGTCAAGAGGGTTTGAAGGTTCTATCTTGGGTATTCTGCAGAAATTGGACGTCTGACCAAGTGTCTGGATGTCCAATAACACTGTAAAAGTGGGTTTAAGGTGTGCGGGAGTTGGCTAAGGGTTTTGGACATCCTATAACTCATCTGAATGTCCAGATAGAGGCTAGAATTAGGGTTTTAGGGTTTCCTAGGGTGCGGTGACCTAATCTAAGGGTGGCTAAGGCTTAGGGAGGCTTCTAGGCTATCCTAGGGTTAGGATGGACCTAAGTTCTTCACAATTTGTTACTTTATTCCTACTTAATAGAATAGCATACCTTAACTCCCTTACATTATTATCTACTACATCTAATCTAGGTCTTCCGCTCCAGCTCTATTGCAACACTAGTTATTCTTTATTCTTCAGATCCAGCTTTTGATCCAACTTCAGATCTAGCTTCTGATCAGCTTATTACCTGCAATTGACATAATGCACTTAATCAGTACAATATAGCATTATTTTATGCATAGCTAAAAGAAAGCAGTAAAGGTGCTAGTAATGCTTATGCACGCTTGAATTACCTTAACTTATGCTAAGTCCTAGCCTAATTTAGGTCAATTAAGACCTATGATTGCTGTGCAATCAACCTCCCTTGAGCGTTTAAAGCCACACAATCAGAAAAGCCTTCTCTTCTCAGATCACTCCACACACGGTCATTTTCATCCTCTGTGTGCATTTCTTGGATGATTGCGCAACTGATCTCCCATTCCCTTAGATACCTCATAAGCGAGGCCCTTCTCACTTTGTCGCGCAACCCACGCATGTTCCAAGAGAGGACTCACATCACTCAACCTAGGATCCCCTTTTGTTGGGTTGTTGAAGTTTTTCAACTTTAAGAGCAGGAGCTATGGAGTTTTCATCCATTCTTGCTAAATGTGCATTTCTTCTCTGTCTTAATTTGTATGAGGATCTCCCAACTCTAGACATAGAAGTAGTTCCCACCCTGATCCTCAGCCCTTCTGTAGCATGAAAGGATGAGTGATCCTTCAAAGAGTTAACAATGATCTCTTGAAGCACCCTCACTGACCTTTCCTCTTCTACCACTTGCTGCTCATTCTTTGAATCCACCATCACATCTTCTTCTATTCCCATGTGATGGAGGACTTTTCTCTTTTTTGGTTCTGGAGCCTCCTCTGGGGTGTCACGACCCATTTGTTTCACAATGGGGTCGTCCTTAACAACCTCTGCTCTTGGAAGAGTGTCTCCTCGCATCCAAATTACAGACGTATCAGCCAAGAGCTACCTCCACATCGGAGGATGATTTTCTCTAGAATCGCAAACCCAACCACCATGGATTCAACCACATTCCTTGACCTTAGATGCAATGGTAACCCTTTGATTTCCAGCTTTCCAGATCGCACACCTACCCTCTGCAGCGGATGTTCTAGCAATGCACCATCAAAAGGTGAGACCAATCTCCATAAAATCGTCATAGACTCAAAATTTCTCGATTGAAATCTAAGGCGCTCCACATCAATCATCCCCAGACCAAACACCAGAAATTCTGTGGGAGAAAGCATGGCAATTTTCCAACCTTCTACTGATAGTGGTAGAGAACTTACCAACCATTGAAGTCGCTCCAAGGAGGGGTTTCCGGCCATCACCTATCCAACCAACACCCCTCTCAGAACCAAGTTTGTAACCCTAATATCATCAGACATTGGAACCCCCACATCAATGGTGTGACCCATGGAGGTAAAGGGTGGCGCTGGCAGCGGACCTCCCATGTATCTTCTCTTAGGGTGTAAGAATACCCCCTCACTTGTCCTCCCATTGCTTGTCGCATAGGAATCACCTTTGTGCCCATGATCACCACAGGCTAGGCACACCAGAAGGTAGTGACATACCGCTGCCATGTGCCCTTGCCGTCGGCATCGATAGCAGACAATCTCTTTATTGACCTCTTTCCACTTCCCCATCGTCGTGCGACCCCTTCTCTCCTCCTTCCTCCCCATCTGAGCATCCCCCTCTTCTCTCTCCTACGCCACATCTTCGATCTCCAAGTCAGCCATCCCTCATTGGCCCCACCATCACCATGACCCTCCTTCCCATTCGCCCTCTCCATCCTTCCTCTCCTATTCAAATCTGATCAAGACCTATGGGCTTTAGTCCCACATCGGTGGGAGAGAGGCACCCACACTCCCATAAGAGGAATTTATGAAGAGGGCTTATCACCAAAGTCACTGGGGGTCAGGTCCCCATATCCCCACTGCACACCCTCACTCGCTACATCATGCCGGTAGGTTTGGACCACCAAACATATACTTGATTATCGACCTGATTAGCCTCAATGCAGAGAGAAAGAAGAGAAAAGAGAGAGGGAAGGGGAGGGGACTTTTGCCTCAGCTGACCCTCTCTCAACACTTAGCCATTGAGAGGTAGTCGTGCCTCTGTGCTGTGCCTTGTGCGTGAGAAAGGAAAAGAAAGAAGAAGAAGAGAAGGAAGAGGAAAATCACAGAAGAAGAAAAAGGGTTGAGGATAATGCCTTTGCACTGTAGCATCTAAGCATTTAAGTTGTCAGATCTGGAGCCTTGTCATCTGATATATTTGATAGTGCACTATGCTCTTGGCTTGCGTGGATTAAATTTGGTTGATACTATTGACATATTTGCTATTATTGTAATTAGGGTAATTGGTGATTCAAATAACCATTTTATCCTAATCTTTTTGCATCATTGACATTTGCTCTTATATATACATCATTATTGCTTGGATTTCTCATTATAAATTGCTCATCTTTATGATTATATTGTGATCTTGAGATTAATTGCAACACTTGCTCCCTGTGTTCGACCTCAAATTTTCTTAACAATCTTTCGAGCTATAAATTGTATTTGTTCACGGGCTATATCAGCTATATTGCAACGAAGTGATTTTAAAACCTTGATTTAGCATGTAAACAATAGATGTAGGCTTAGGTTCTTGGCTCCTAAGGTAGACCCAATCGATTCCCAACTCTTCCAACTCCTTAGTTTCTGTATCATAAATCAACGTGACTTTTGAGAAATAAATCTGTATTTCTAAGCAGGTTGGAGAGGTTTAATCATCAAATATAGGCCCATAATCATAATCTGATTCAAAATCTGATTTCCATTACATTGGGCTTCATAATTATCCCAAATAGGCTTAAATCTAGATTCTGGGTTAATGGTATGGGTTGGATCATTAGAATCTAGGCTAGTCTCTATTAGGATATCAGAGTCACTCTCGATAGTTACCTTAACAAGACAAGGCTCGGGATTTACAATCTCGAGAGTTTCTATTTTAAGCTCATCATTACAGGTGTCTAGGAAATCTATGCTTGGTGAGCCAGCTTCATGGTTTTCTAGGAATTGTATGGAATTGTGAACACTTGCATTGGATCCTCCCAACCCTCATCAAGATCAGGTATGTCAATTGTTATGAAGTTTGAATATGAATTCTTTTGGGTTGGAGGTCCACAACAATTCTAAGTGTCTAATCTAGGCTCTGGAGAAGCTTTAGAATCACTCCAAGATGTCTCATAAATGGCTTCTCATAAAAGATTTAGAATATCTTCACGTTGCTCAATGATATCTTGGAATATCTCCCAGAGTGATGGATTTGCAAAGCAATGTAAACCCTCTGTTTTATGCAATTCGCAAACTTCATTGAATTCTGGTATGAGGGTCTTCCGAGTTGAACCATTTCTTAGTTAAGCAAGTAGTAGACTAACATGGTTCAAAATGAATTTTGTTATTTTTGGGACATTAACCTAAATCATTCTGGTTGGATAATCTTCAAAATATTCAAGGGCATCCTCAATCACTTTGTCCTTTATTTGGGGTTCAGGTGTCCCAATTGGTCTTCCTAAATTGCCAGGTTGCATTTTCAAATCAGGTGGTGGAATCAAGATGTAGAACCAAACTCAGGTTCAGATTGGAGTTGATTAGATTTAGAAATCTCGTAGAAGATCTAATGAGGTCTCTTAGGTTAACAACCTAATGACCTTTCCTGCGTATGTGCTCTATAGAAGGGATGAGGGATTGGATATGAATTGGACCCAATCAAGGCACCCAAAGATTTTAGGATGACTAAGGCTATTTTGAGGCGGATGATACCTCTAAATCAGAAATCTGCACACCTAAGAATTAGTTGGGCAGCTAGGAAGGGAGAGTCCTGCAAGGACCCTACACGGTAGAGCGTCCCCATAGGTTACAGGGTTTCCCCCACTCGACCTTCCATGTCATTGTGGTTCCAAGTAGACTGGTATGTGAGAATTGAGACCTTAAGTTTACCAATTTTAGCGTAGTTTGTGCCTTGGATTTCACTTGATTTAGAAATTAATTCAATTTGTGACCTAATTTGGAGGTTGATTGGCCTACAAAGTAGACCAACTTCACCTGACCTATCCTAAAAGATGCAGAATGAAATCTGAGTCAAAACCCAAAGATCACCCTGAATTGACTCTCAGGTTATTTGGTCCACAATTTTTAGGATTCAAGTGAGATTTAGAGCTTGGTTTTAGGGTTCTTTTGATTAAATCTTTTCAAGCAAGGGTTAGGGTGGCACACAAATGCAGGAGGGTTAATTTCCTTTGATTCAGGCAAGTGTGAACTAACACTTCAAAACCCTAAAGTAGAAAACCCTAATTAGCTCTAGTCAAGTCCAATTAAATCTCAAGATGTACACCTTGGACTTCAAACAAGAAGGTGAGTAGTCCAAGATGTTTAAACTAAAGCATAAATCCCTAATAGGTATAGGAAATCAGGGTAGGGATCTCTAAGCAGAATCGTCTCAATCTTCAATTAGATATTGATTTTGAATTGCAAATCAGGAAACTTGCCTTTTAAGTGAAAATTACTATGAAAATAAGGCAGGTGGTTCCTAATTGTTTTGCTTCCTTTTTTTCTCTTCTAAGGATTAGGAGATTAAGGAAGAAGAGAGGTTACCTGCCCTGGGAGTGGTTGATTTGCGTAGAAGATCTCCTCGTGATGTACCTCGCAAAATCACAAGAAAACAAATAGGGAAAGTTAGTGCTCAAATAGAATCAAGTAAAAGAAGAATAGTAGTGAATTGTGCGTTGCTCCCCGACAACGGTGCCAAAATGTTAACGTGTGAAATCGATGTTTTAAAAGATGTAATCGTCGTAGCAAGTCAAAATAGAGCGAAAATGAATAAAATTTATAACTCGAATAAAGTCTGTGGTCAAACACAGGGAGCAAATATGGAATTCACGTGCTAATCTTTAATCAAAATATAAATTAGCATAATAAATGAAGCACAAGAGATAATCAATGAATAATAATCTTGAGGCGAATAGGGTAAAGCACAAAAACTTAATAAGTGCATGCAGGCGCTCTTCTCCCACCAATGTGGGACTAAACCCATGGGCCTTCTCTTTGCGTAAGACCGCAATAGCTGCAGGTAGAGGCTTCATCTAATTGGTGCAAGCCTATAGCTGGGATCCTCAATTGAGGACCTGGAGTGGTTCTTGGGGCATATCCACATGACCTAAGAGTAGCATCAGGTTGCCTTGATGCCAGAGGAGCTCAGTCGTGGTAGGAGATGGAGGCAACCATGGAGGAGCACTGGCGAGGTACTTGAATGTAAAATACGGCCTATCAGCCCTGTCAAATATGTTCAGTGTGAGAGGTAGAATATCCTGTGGATCGCAACTAAATACTAGAGATGGGGGGTGAATAGCATTGCTTTAAAATAATGCATAGATTAAAGAATATAGCACCAAAGATTCATGCACAGAGTACACTTGTTTTATAGTGGAAACCTAATCCGGGTGAAAACCACTACTTAAGCCCCCCAACTTAGGATTTTTCTGACTAAGCAATGCCAACCAATCCACTAAACCGTACCACTTGAATGAGGGTGGCACAACCTCTTACAATAACTTCCTTTTTTATCCTGAAGAGAAGCAAAAACAACAACCACGAATCTTCCAGACAAACTTGGAATCCGTAAATCAAAACAACAAAATAGAATAACAAGAATGAATTCTATGGAACCTCAATAAATAATCAAACCAATTTTTCACAAAGGTTTGAGGTGTCGTGCTTTCGAAGAACGTGAAGAATGGGGCATGAAAGCCTTTTTAAATAAGCATGAGAAGCTTTGTTTTTTAATGGTATTTATATTTAAAAGTTATGAAAGAATGAGCTACGTACGACCTCTATTTATACTAAAAGTTTTTCCTGAATAGGAAACTAAATTGGTCGATTAATTAAGGTTAATTGGTCGACCAAAAGATAATTTGGTCGATCAATTAAGGTGGTTGGTCGATCACTGATTGATTGGTCAATTAACTTGGTTGGTCGATCAAAAGGATTTTTCTCAATTTTCTAAAATGGGTTGATTTGATCGATCAATTAATTTGGTTGGTCAATCAAAATGATTTGGTCATCAATTAAGGTAGTTGGTCGATCAATAACCCTAAAAGCTTCGTTTTGAAAACATGCGCAAAAAATTCATATTTGAGTTTTATTTGAGGTTTCTTACAATAATGTCCTAGACTCAAATAAAGACAAAAAGATACACATCAGCAACTATCTTCACTTATCTTGAAAGATGCTTTGATGTTTTAATCCAAGATAGTCTTGAAATGTTACTCTAGCAATAAACATAATTTTGGTGTATCAAAAGAGAGGTTCTTACATTCTCCCCCTTTTTGATGACAACAAAATTATAATTATGAAATAAAAAATAGTTTGCAAAATATCTCCCCCTTTTTGTTTTAGCAAAAGGTAAAACATGCCGCTTGTGATTTTAGTTAACTCCCCCTTAAGCATGTAATTCAAGCATTAGAAATATCATGGAATATAAGAGAGCTAAAAAAACACAAAACTGAGAGAGATAATCTTCATGCATAAATAAAGAGTCTAGATAAGCAATGCATAGAATATAAATGTTATGAGAAAAATAAAGTTATACAAGCCATGATAGAGATAGAAACAAATATCTAATTATCTAATGATGAGATAAAGGCATCCATGGTGCATTGAAGATCAGTGTCCAACTTGAGGTCTAGTGAATCTGATCTCTCAGAAGATGCAGGCTGACTAAGACAAAGGCATCGCTGAGCTAATGAATGTGGTGTTAACTGCCTGGATGTCCTACGATGAGGAGTAATCTGCTGGTTAGCTGGTGATGCTGATGATGTAGGAGGAGGAGGCACTAAAGGCATGGTAGTTGAATGACAGGGTCGAGGAGGTTGGTGAAGCTGCTACTGAATGCTATGAACGGACTCTCCAAGTTTGTCCAAGAACTAACTTTGAGCATTCAAGTAATCTGAATCTGATACCCGTGCCTCATCATAACCATGTCAGACTCTCGCTACCTATGCATCAACAAAGATATACCACTAGTCACATCCTGAATAGTCCCTGCCTGAGATTTGTCTATCCAAGAGACTCCAATCCCAGTCGTAGAAGGAAGGAGATCGTCACACTAGAGGTGGACATGTCGCAGTGAAGTGCTCATAAGGTGAGAACGGAGGAGGTACTGTTGTTTGCTCCTGCTGCTCTTGAGCTACTTCCTCACCATGGGCTCCCTGTGCTTGCTCCATCCTCACATATGTGAGTTTATCGAATATAGAGACACAAGTGATAGACTGTTTATGATTAATGTCCATGAGCACACTAAAGTGGAGAAAGATATGAGGGAGAAGTGTCCCAATCTGGAAGGAGCTACTGGGTGGCTTACTCATGAGGTAAAGATTCAAATGGTTCCAATTGAACCGTTTGTTCTTTATAAAAGCATAGAGGGTGATCAGCATAATGCCAGGGCAGTTCTCAAAAGATGTGGACAAAGACATGAAATTCCACAAAAATACACGATTCAAAAAACATGGAAAACGTCGAAAGTAGGCTGACTTGGCTAGACAGCCCAAGTCAAAATGAGAGGGAGTGAGCAGGGTCTCCCTGATGGTGTCAGATTGAGTATGTTGGTGCAACTCAAGAAAAGTAGGTCCAACAGGAGGACAACCAAGAATCTCTGTCAAAACATCCACATTGACCAAAACTTCTATCCCATAGATGTTCGAGGTCAATTCAATGTTGGCACCTTCACCTATATCTTTGAGATTGGCATAAAATAGGTGACAGGCCATGGGATCAACACCGGGAATGCAGCTATGCTTGAAACCCGCATAAAAGTTCCGCTCAAACAGTTGCAAAATCTGATGGTATGCAAATTTTTCGTGGAATAGGGAAAAAAGACTCAAAATAAGTAAAATCAATAGGTCTGCCAACATGCGGAGAGAATTTTGCAAACAAGGAAAAGCGGTAACGAGTGGCTTCGGTAATGAAAAAGCGATCAAAAGTATCATCACGATTACTAGAAGAGCTGCGTGCATGTTTGGGTGCCATTTGGTAAAGAGCAAAAAAACATGATTGGTCGATCAACAAAGTTGATTGGTCGACCAAAAATGAACTGGACTTTTGGTCGATCATCCAATGAATTTGGTTGACCAAAAGACCTCAGACCGGAAGAAAAGAATGGTTGATCGGATGATAAACTCACTTATGCTACATGATTTCACAAGAAAAAGATACATAAACAAGATCAATCATGTAAGAGTAAGTCAAAGCACATTGTAAACACAAGAAAAATCCAAAGAAATGGATTTATTCAAGGTTTAGAATGTACTGAGATAGAACCAAAGTTGGCCAATCAAAAGTGGGCCAGATGGAGAGTGTGCAAGGATGTGGAAGTCGTGCGAGCACGGTGATGCGAGGAGGCAATGAGCAAGCTCGCATACGTGAGGATCGGAGCATCGTTGACCCATGCACGAAGGAGGCTTATGCGAGGTGGTCAGAGGCAGCCATCGTTGGTTGATCAGACAATCGAAGGAGAGGAGTGGGGTTGGTTGTCTTGAGTTCTGGTGGAGTGGGGACCAAATAGGTTAAGTAAAAAATAGGTTTAGGGGTAAAAATGAGGTGTTTTATAGAGAATGTGATTAGTAAAATAGGTAAATGCACTTAAGGAAACTAATCACATAGGTTAGAAATAGTAAAAGTGGATTGCGAACGCGAAACGAGGAAAAAAGATCGCAATCTTCGAAAAGAGAATCCGCCAGTTTTGGTCGATCAAAATGAAAAGTGATCGATGAAAAGAGTTAATTGGTCGATTAGAGTTTGAATGTTTGGAGGGAAAAGTTCTGCCGAAATGGATTGGTCGATCAAAAATTTGATTGATTAATCAAAAGTCAAAGTTGTGGAGGGAAATTTCTTGCTAGGCAAATTCAAGTTTTGGTCGATCGAACAGGAGTTTTTGATTGATCAATTTTGGAAAATTGATCAATCAAAATAGTAAAAGAGACTTTTTTTAGGCCAATTAATTAAGCTCTTTTAATCTAGGTAAACCTAGTGAATGACAGATTTGATTAAACCTATCTTTTGGTAATGGTTTTGTGAATATATCAACTAGTTGATTTTCTGTGTTAACAAATTCTAAATTGATATTCCCTTTTATGACATAATCTCTAAGAAAGTGATGTCTAACATCTATATGTTTGGTCCTAGAGTGTTGTACTAGATTCTTGGATAGGCTAATAGAACTTTTGTTGTCACACAAAATTTTGTTATTCTTATAAGATAAGCCAAAGTCTTGTAGTGTCTGTTTCATCCATAATAGTTGTGAACAAGCTAAAGATACTGCTACATATTTTGCTTTAGTTGTGGATAGTGATATAGTATTTTGTTTTATAGAGAACCAAGAGACTAGGGAATTTCCAAGAAATTGACATGTTTTGCTAGTACTCTTTTAGTTTGTGAAGCTACCTGCATAGTCAGCATCACAAAAGGAATATAATTCTAATGTGTCTGACTTCGGATAAAAAAGTCCTAAGTCTTGTGTTTTGTTTAGATATCTAAGTATTCTTTTAACAGCATGTAGATGTGATTCTTTAGGATTTTCTTGAAAGCGAGCATACAAACAAGTACAAAATAGAATGTTAGGTCTACTTGCAATTAAATATAACAGAGATCCTATCATGCTTCTGTATAGTTTTTGATCTACTGATTTACTTGTGTCATCAGTTTTTAATTGGATAGAAGCTGCCATCGGTGTTTCTTTACCTTTGACTTTATCCATCGAGTTTCTTCAATATCTTTGCTATGTTTTTGTTTGAGATATGAAGATTCCGGAGGATAGCTGATCAATCTGAAGACCAAGGAAGAACTTGAGTTCTCCCATCATGCTCTTCTCAAATTGATCTTGCATTACCTTGGCAAAGTCTTGGCAAAGTAGATCATTAGTAGCACCAAAAATGCTATCATCTATATATATTT
Source organism: Thalassia testudinum (assembly GCA_037157565.1). Classification (NCBI taxonomy): domain Eukaryota; kingdom Viridiplantae; phylum Streptophyta; class Magnoliopsida; order Alismatales; family Hydrocharitaceae; genus Thalassia; species Thalassia testudinum. The sequence goes on from JAZHRO010000036.1 coordinate 146,539,765, forward strand.
GTATTATTAAAAGATCATTTTCTTTCTTTTTAGTGAATAGGGTTGGATCTATTTGACCAATTTTAAATTCATTGTCAATTAGATATGTTTTTAATCTTTCATACCAAGCTCATGGAGCTTGTTTTAGACCATATAATGCTTTGTTTACTTTGTATGCATGTTCTGGATGATTCAGATCTATTAAGTGAGCACAATTTGCAATAAAGGTTGTTGTTTCTGGTTTATTAACCTGAATTATGCTGACTGGATTTGAGGTTTTGTCATTAACTCCATAAAATTTTAGGGCATCCTCAATCATTCTATCCCTCATGGATATTCGGGATTCAGGTTTCCTAAATGGCCTTCCTAAATTGCCAGGCTGCATCTTCAAATCAGGTGGTGGATCATAATGTAGAATCAAATTTAGGTTTGGATTGAAGTGATCCGATTTGATCAGAAATCCCGTAGATGATCTAATGAGGTATTTTAGGTTTGAAACCCAAGGACCTTCTTGTGTGTGTGCTCTAAAGAATAGATGAGGGACTGGATATGAATTGGACCCAATCAAGGCACCCAAAGATTTTTGGAGGACTATAGAGGTTCGAGGCGGATGATACCCCAGGATCAAGAAGTCGTCCACTTGAGAATTGCCTGGGCAACCAGGAAGGGAGAGTCCCGGAAGACCCCTACACGGTAAAGCGTCCCCACAAGTTACAGGGTTTCCCCCACCCAACCTTGTCACCGCGGTTCCAGGTAGACCAGAATGGATTACTTGACCTCTTAAGTCTACCAATTTTAAGTCCTATTTGTGCCTTTAATTCCACTTGATTTAGAAGTTAATTTGACTCGTGACCTAATTTGGAGGTTGGTTGGCCCACAATGTAGGTCAACTTCACCTGACCTGCCATAAAAGATGGCAGAATGAAATATCGGTCAAGACCCAGAAAACACCCTGAATGACTGTTAGTTTATTAGGTCCACGATTTTAAGGTTCAAGTGATTTTACAACCTGATTTTCAGGTTTTTCTTGATTAGGTCTTTTCAAACAGGGGCTTGGGTAGCACACAAATGCGAGAGGGTTTATTTCCTTTTATGCAAGCAATTGTGAACTAGCACTTCAAACCCTAGTGTTGAAACCCTAATTGGCTCTATTTCAAGTCCAATTTAATCTCAAAATGTTCACCTAGGGATTCAAGCAAGCAGTGTGTTAGGCCAGGGTGATTTTAGAAATTAAGTGGAGTCCCTAATAGGTACAGGAAATTTGGGTGGGGAATTCTAAACAAAATCGCTTCAAACTTCAATCAGATATGAAAATTTTCCACAAATCAGGAAACTTGCCTCTTAATGATAATTACTAGAAAAATAAGGCAGATGATTCCTAAGTAGTTTTGTTTCCTTTTCTTTCTTTCAAGGATTAGGAGATTAGGGATGAAGAGAGATTACCTACCCTGGAGTGGTTGAATTGCATGGAAGTTCGCCTCGTGAAGTACCTTGCAAAATCGCAAGAAATCAAACAAGGCAAGTTAGTGCTCAGACATAATCAATTAAATCAAATACTAGCGGTGAATTCCGCATTGCTCCCCGGCAATGGTGCCAAAATGCTTATCGCTCTAAATCAGTATTTTAAAAATGATACGTTATAATATAGCCAATAAAGTGCAAAAACAAATAAAATTTTTGCTCGAATGAAAATCCAAGGTTGAATGCAGGGAGCAATCAACAAATAAATCTCAAGATCATAATTCTAAGTAAAAGATATAAGCAATTGCAACCAAAACTTAGTCAAAAATGATATTTCAATAATTCAAGTACAATATGCAAAAATATTAGGGTAAAATGATGATTTGAATCACCAAATTACCCTTTTGAGTTTAAGCTTTACAATTTATTTAAATATATGTATAATTATCAGAGTCAAATAAGCCACAGCAATCAAATATCCCAACAGTATTTAGAACCAGCAGAATCGAGCACCAATAGAGGAGAGATCATAAGGTGTGAAGAGCAAAACCCACCCACCCTCTCTCTCTTTCTTCTTTTCTCTCTCAGAACAGGCAGACCAGACCAGACCCGGGTAATCAGATAAGGGCCTAGACCCACGTGGCGTGAGCGCTGGCGAGGGCACATGTGTGGAGCGTGCGAGCAGGACCTCACCCCGATGCTCTCGGTGGCAACAAGGTAGAGGCACAAATTCAACTTATCCCCTGCGTGAGATTCAGCAACTCACAAGGTAGGACTATCCCACCTGCTTCGTTTCTTCACGTAGTAGCAGGCACTTCTCCATAGAATTAGGGTAGTGGCTGAGATCGACATCCCCAATTGAAGACCTAGTGATGACCCTTAAGTGATTCCACACTACCTGGACCTAATGCCTGGGAGTGGAGTCATAAGAATGTGACCTGGAGCTCTTTGAAGAAGCTTCAGCAATGGCGGCTTCAACCTGGGACCTGAAAATGCAAATAAGGCCTTTCGATTACATTGGACAAGTTCAAATGCTTTTCCTTGGCAAGGTGAAGTCAACGGTGGTGGATGCGTGGTGTGGCATGGTGTGTGTGGGTGGAGCAAGGTTGAAGAAGGTGCGTGGAGGTGGGTGTGCTCGACAGGAGTGTAGAGTGGTCAATAGCCCTAATAAAGTTAGGGCTTTTGACCAGGAGGTTGCAGGGAAGCTAATGGAGGTGGTAGCAGCAAGAGTCGAGTGGTGTAGCGGCAAGAAGGCATTGTCGGAGCTATGCTAGAGTAGAGGAAGACGATGGTCGTGTAGGTGATAGTGCAGTTATGAGTGGTTTGTGAGTACAGGGGAAGAGAGTAGAGGGAGAGAGGAAGAGATAGAGTGACTTAGAGGGACAAAGGTAGACGGAGAGCGTCGGCATTGGCGAGCCGAAGTTGAAGAAGACGAGGAGGTCTGGTGAGGTAGTGTGATTGATTAATTCCTCAACACAGTTAATTAAGTTATTTAGGCTTAATTAAGTGCAAGAGAAAGTAACTTAGGTTAACTCGAATTAATGTCGGTTGTGTAGTATATGGTCAAGTTAACCTAACATTTTAGATTTTAAATTCTTTTTTTAATTGGTTGAGTCAAGGTCGTTCACTAGGAGGCATAACTTATCTTAATTCACCATTAACTCCTAAACATAAATTACTAATTATTTAATCAATCAAAATTATAATTAGATTACTTTAAGTACATGAATCTTGCATAAAAGATATTCACTTAAAAGAACATGCAACATTCCATGAGGAAAAACATATTTACACATGTAATTTGTCATTAAAAACCAAGTAAGCATGTTTATTACACTAATTACAACTTATTTACAAAAGATTAAGGCAAGAAATAGCTATTCAAATGAATACAAGTGCCTTATTACATCAATTAAGCTAAAAAAGACATGTTGTTGGAGTAAAAATACAAAATCAAATGTCTAGTGAAAAAATTGGACGTCTTAAAAGTAAACATTAGAAGACTAATTACATTATTAGTCATCTGAATCTCTTTTATTTCCATCTTTTCTTCTTTAATCTTCAGCCTCAATTCCTCTCTTTATTTCTCTTGTTTTGCCGTCTCTCTTTCTTTCACTCTCTCTTTCTCTTTAGCTTTTCTTCTCTTCTGTATGCGCTCTTCTTCTCTTTTATTTCTCTTAATCCTCCTCTTTTCTTTTTTTCTTTCAGTTCTTTAACTGTGCAGTCTAAGCCACACTTAAGTCAAAAATTTGGTTTACTGATTGGCGGTTCAGACTAGTCGGGGATACACAACACCTCTCTTAAGGTGGGACCAGACCCTACTAGGTTTGAGCCTAGTTAATTTAAGATGGTTTATTTCCGGTTCAGATACATGCACAGTTTACGGCCTCCCAGGCCCACATACGCCCGCTCACGGGCCCACGCTCGAGCTCATAAGCACACACACACACCTGGGTACGTTCACGCACGCACCCACACACACATATGCTCATTGTGCGCTCAGCACTGACGACCAGTAAGGCCTATGCACAAAATCATATTATACTAAGGCACCACTTCACAAATATCTGATGTGGGACTAAACTTCTCCCTTCCAGGCCTAACTTCGGTCGATGATTCCTAGCAGCATAGAGATCCAAATCAAGAAATCAAGGGCTTGTTGGAAAGTTCTATAAGTTCTCTACAATATTTTAGCATCAATTTAATGCTTAGAACAAATCTTACCCTTCAATTTGAAGGACGAAGGTAAACATTTTTTACTGCCATTCTGTCTTGCAGAGATGAAACTCAGGTCTAAGGACCTATAGGGAGAGCTTTTGACCTCCAGATGAGGTCTGACTAGGTTCAGGAGATGTTTCCACATCTAATGGTGAAGGATATGGACTCTGAGAGGCTTCGGGAACAGTAAGAAGCTCAAGAGCTTCGCTAAGGTGCTTGAGAGCTCCATTTTGCAACCTGAACAGATCGTCAGTGAGATAAAAACATTACAAAAGAATCAGACAATTTCTGCATGCTGAAAAGAATCAATCTAGGTAGATTTGGCATTCAAAACTCGCTCGAAACTAATGAAGTTCAATATTGGGTCAAATGAACCCAAACTAACAGAAATTGAATTCTCCCAAAATCCTAAATTAAACTTATCTAAATCAACTCTAAATCACTTAAAAACATCCCAAGAATCATTTTCAATCATCAATTCACCTAATTGATGATTCATTCATCAGATCGGACCTGAGGTTGACCACAAAGCCTTAGAATTTTACTTTCTACTCCAGTCTATCTCAGATTCAATTAAAGCCTTAGATCAACTCTATTTCACCTCAGAAATTGATTTATGACGTCAAAATTAAATTTTGATTAAGTCTAGTAAGGTTTCAAACCGTATCGCCTGAGATCAAGATAGAGTTTGTTTGGTGGAACAACCTAAGAGTTCTCAACGAAATCAGAGATCAAGATTTGCTTTTATAGGTTCTGCATGAACTTCTGAACCTATTTTGAAGTCTTAATCCTAACAGAATAGCTTCTCCTACACTGCCGGAGTTGGAGAAGACAAAGATATACACTGAGCTCCAGAAGATAAAACATCAAAATAAACATTGAATCATGATCATTAGGCCTTAATAAAGCAATCTGGAGCTTCTCAGGACCTATCAAGGACTGAAGTTCAAAAATGACTCGCCGGAGCTCACCGGGGCTCCGATGAGTTCAGAAATAAAGTGTTGAAGTTTGAAGCTCCATGAAATAGATCATGGACATTCGCAGAAGACTCCTGAGGTTACAAGGAACCTTAGGATCACAACAATTAAGAGCAATTGGTGAATTAAATCAGATATATCCAGTGAATTCAGCAAGTGGAGATTTTGAGTTCATTAAAACTCAGGGATGCCCTCTCTCTCAATTGAGTGAAGGGAAAGGGTTATATGTGTACAACGATGGTATACAAGTGGCTAATTAGATGGAAGAACTCCTCCTGAGCCACCATTGACAACGAGCTCAGGTGGTTGTGTGAAATTTGGGCATTTACTTTATATAATTTAATTATAAAAATTAAGTGTAAAATCGGAGCCCTTAAGAGATGAATAGGTGATGGAGAGCTCCATTGCATGTGTTCTAACCTTGGAAACTTCGGCCATGGACAACATAAGTCACCGATGAAGGTGGAGGTGGATTAGGCATTTAAGTGATATAATCAAGAAATCAATGTGTCAGAAATGATCGTGGAAGATTATGGAGTGTGATCAGTGATTCAAAAAGATAAAATGCTCCAGTCAAGCTCAAAGAGCTCACCGGAGCTGAAGAAGACAAAGGAAAGAACTAACATTTAACCAAATTAAACTATCTAATTAACTAAACTAACTACTCTATCTTACCTATCCTACTATTACCTAGATGAAGGGTACAAAGAAGTCTCCGTCAATGATCGTAGTGGTGGAGGAAATCAGAGGGGTGGAGGAAGAAGTCCAACAGGTGTTTGCAAGAAGCGGAGGTGGAGTCTGTCATCAGCGCTTCATCAGAAGATGCAGTGGACGATGGGGGAGATTAGAGGCGAGTGGAAATGATCGGAGGAAGATGGTGGAAGTGAGAGAAAGTCATTGGATTTGGAGTGAATAGCCTATCTTTTAGCTCAGTAGGGGGAAGAGGGTAGGGAGCTAGCTGCCCGAATCGGAGGAATTGAGGGGTATTTATAGGTTGCGGTGGCGACAAAGGGGCTTGAATCTAGACGGAATGGTGTCTAGGTGCAAGGTAACCACCAGTGTCTTCTCTGACACCGGTGAGGTTATCTTCATGCCCTAATTAGGATAACAACTCCATCCAGACCGATGGATGGAAAGGTGGCGATGAGCGCAAGCTCCAGAAGCTTGGCGAGGGTGGACGAACATAGGATGGATGGTGATCGGAGGTTAACAGCACCGCCTATCGTCAGTCGTTCAAACGATTGAAGAAGAAATGAAGAAGAAAGTGTACACAGGGACCTAAATGTGAGGAAAGATAAGGACCTAAGTGAAAGGAAAAGGACTCGATTGTAATGAAACCTAATGACTAAAACGTAAACTAAGGTTTTCAAGGCTTATTTTAATTTAAATCTTTTTCAACTTTTTATATATGGTTATAAATTAGGTAAATATTGTATATAAACCTTGGATTTCAATTTTGGACCTTTTTATCTTAATTTATTTAATTAAGTAAAGTTACTTAAGTTATTACATACACGGTTATGAATTATGCTTAAGTTAATTTAGATATTAATTAGGTAACTAATTAATAATATTTTGAGTCCATTTTTTAGTTAAACTATTAATAATATTAATTAGCTAATAATTTAGCATTTTAAACTTATTTTAAGGTCCTTTAATGATTTATCCCTTATTCTATAATTAACCCTCATATATATATATATATTCCTAGCTAATTAACTAGGGACACTGGCTAATTAAGGGTAGTTAGAAGCCATGATGAGCCTCTCATCATACCCCGAAGCCAATGTTTTGCTAGTCCCTAGCAAAATTAACTAGAAATATGATGATTTAAACACCAGGGTTTAAATTATTATAAATAAAAGCCAAGTAGAGGAATGCTTAGGTCAAAATTTTGTATATTCAATTTTTTTTAGATTTTATGTATATATAAATAAGTATCTATAAATATGCAGAGCATTCTGTAGAAATCTCTTTACTTTGACTTAAAATCTCAAATACCTTTCTTAGAACACACTCCATTAAAAATAGAGTTTTTGATGAATTTTATCAAAAATCAGAATCCAAAAAGCTCAATTATTCTCTGTAACCACTTTAAACCCTAGAAACTCAGAATTCAAAGTGTTTTAAGAAAAAAAAACTCAAGAGTTGAAAATTAAATTTTAACTCAGAAACTCAATGGACTTAAGTTAATCCTTAAGTTTATGAAGTCTAATTTTTATCAATCTAATTTTAAGTTAATTAACCAGATACTCTTCGTTAACCAAACTTAAAGTGATAAAACCCTAATCTGCCAGCCCACAGCACCAAGGACAAACCTCTAGACCTAGGGTTTTGTCAATTTTCTCCTTTAGGCCTCAACTGCAAGTCCTCAAAACTCGATTTCTTAGGCTTCACTGCCCAATACAAAGGTTCAGTAGCTATGATTTTAAAGCATCCATGCTTGTGAAGAGAATTGTCCTAAAGGCATCCAAAGTTTAAAAAATTCAGATCTTAAGACATCAATTTCCAATCCAGGTTATTCCAATTCAAGCCTTTGGCTTGGCCTTACTCAGATGTGGTTGCTTTCTCCTCACCATTTTTCTATCCTGAGGTTAACACATTTTGTGTATATCTCCCCAGTGGACCACTGGGCCTCTTATTCCTAATTTTTATCTCCATTTTTTTTAACTCTTTTCTATAGGATAGAACACCCATATGTAATGAGGTGCTCTTTTATCTGAAGGAAGGAAGGGTAGCATCCATATATACCAAGATGCTTTATTTGGTGGATAAACTACATAAGTACCCATTTGTAGAGTGGTACTTAACTGCAGGGTGTTTTATTCTATTTTATTTTTTTCTTTTTCTTTTTTTTTCTCCTCCTCATTTTTTTTACTAACATAATACTCCATATCCTTTTTCTAGGTGAGTGGCACATCCTTCACCCTTTCAAGAGCTGCCTCATGGAAATCCTTGGACTAAAGAGGATTTAGAATCGATCACTTAACCTCTATGTTTTTGCGGTCTCAGATGCCAACAAGACAACTCTATGTGTGTGAATTTTGGACGCTTAAGTTACTTAGCTCTCAAACCAGAGCTTGGACAATAAAGGCATGCAATCTCAGGTCATTTAAACTCTTAGTTTCCTCCCATAGGATCTGTCAAGACATAACTCACCAAGTCTAGCCAAATGTCCTTAGTTGATTAAGCCAACTATAGCTTGATAGACCTTAATACTAAGATTCTACCAACTCTTTGCTTAATTAATTCTGAATATCTAGCCTTTTTACTTAACTTGATGACAAAAATAGATGTTCATAAAGTGTAAGGATTTACTTAGTCTAATTGACCAAAAAGTTACAATTTAATTCCAAAACTCAAGTTTTTAACTTAATACACCTTAGTTACTTTATTTTAGGGTAAAGAGCAGAAAAACAGATCCTTAGGGTTTCAGATTCTAACTTAAACAAAATACTTTTCAAAATTTTCGCAAATAGATGTGTGTTTTGAAAATGTTATAAGTAAAAGTCTAAATAAGGATTTAATGATCTTATAAATACTATTTACAAAATATATTTTTTGTTTGTGACCTAAAAGAAAAATTAAGCTTTTAATTACCAATATAAATAAGCATAAAGATATTTTTGGTATCTTCTTCTTTTCTTTCTTATTATAAATGTAAAAACCCCTTTATTTATTATTTATGATTTTGTAAATTTCAAATTTTTATATTTCTATATTTTTGCTTTTATGTTTTATAAAATTTTAAAATTTATATGAAAATTTCAAAATTTTATCAATTTTTTAGGGCATTTTTTATTTTTTTTTCTAATTTTTAAAATTTTTTTATTTCCTTTTTTTTAATTTCGTGGGTGTTTAATTTTTATGTATTTTTTTATATTTACTTTTATATTTTCTCTACAAATACACTTAAAGTGAAAATTTCACTTCACACCCCCCCAAGCCAAGAATTTACAATGTTCTCATTGCAAGAAGGGTGAAAAAAATATTACACTTCACTTAGTGTAGGGTGACTGAAGAAGTCAGATAGAGGAGATCAAAGATCTCTATGCGGATGAAAGGGTCGACTTTTCTCTTTGTGTTATAGTATTTAAGTGGTGGAAAAATCAACTAATCAAAAATAAAAATAACCACTCATAGAAGAGTGGGTCGTGTCCACAGGGGGGCAATTATGCAATAAACTCTCGATTATTTTATATTCTTTCGGTAAATTGTGAAATCCCTATTCAAATTTGACAAAAAATGCAATGGAAAATAGATTCACAATAACTTAAAAAGATAAGGGTATATGTGCAATTTTTCCTCACTAAAATCTTCAATAAATCTATGATGATTTTATGTAATTTCCACATGACGCGTACTAGAGAAAATTAGTGCATAGGTTAAGCCCAAAACCAATCTTGAAATAGGTGAATATCATTAATGTGCAATTATCAGAGAATATGAGTGTGCATGCACAATTTTGCCACAATATAATAATAAATAAAAATCAAATTCTGGTGGCAATGGCAGTGAATGTAAATTTTAATTGAGTTCAAAATAGAGCATTTACTCTCTCTCCTCGCGAGAGAGAGAGAGCACCGGCGGGCGGTGGACGTGCTAGGGAGGTCGGCGAGGATGAGGGCTATCCGATGGAGGCTGCGGCGTCGACGGAGATGGCCGGCCGGCGGAGGAAAAGTGGCCGGAGGAGGCTGTCTGCTGGCGCTGCCGCGCGTGCTGCAAATGGCACGGAGGTGTGAAGGCTTGGCGTGCGGGCGCTTTGCAATGCGTGTAGGCATGCGTGGAGGTGCAGCACTTGAGGCACTGTGTGAAGCGGAGATGGGTGATCCTGCGGCGGTGCGTGAGCGGCCGCTTCAAGGAGGCACTGCTAAAGGTTGAAGGCGCTGGCTGCAGGCGGCCACTCCTGCGGGAGTGCGGGTGCGCCTGGCTGCCTAGAGGAGGGAGCGCGCAAGGTGAGGCAGTCTGTCGAGATCGCTAGAGGGTGGACGCTGGAGGTTGAGGTGCACACTTGCGGGTGCACCAGCGGTGCAGGAGCAAGCGTCTGTAGGCACTGAGGGGCGATGGCAGTGCAGTGCAAGCGGTTGAAGGCGCGCGCCTGCTGGTGCGCCAGCGGTGCAGGAGCAAGCGTCTGCGGGCGTTGAAAGAGGAGGCGATGGAAAGGAGGTGGGCGTGGTGCTATGTCTGCGGGCGTGGCTGCAGGCTAAGGCGCGGGTCTGGAAGATGCTGTGAAGAACTTGGTGATGGCGGGTGCAGGCAGAGGTGGCATTGGAGAGTTGGAGCAGCTGCGGTGCGGCTAGGCAGGTTTGCAGAGGGGTCCACAATGCACGTTGGGGTAGTTCCCCGCAAGGGGAAGATGGATCTTCTCCTCTCCTTTCTTCGCCTCCTTTTTAACTCCTCGTTTGCACCTGCGAGAGTTAAGGGATTTTCAAATCCCTTAACTATTTCTGGCTGGCGACTGTTGAGGGTGCCCGGAGGATGGGGAAAAGAGCAGTCGCCGGTTATTTGAAAGGGTAATTTACCCTTTCCTCCTCATTGTTTTGCCAATTATTTTTCCTGCACATAAAAAGCACATATTAAGTTATAGAATAGATGTCAACCTAAATCATGATGCATGCAAACATTCTATAACTTAATATAGTTATTAACAAACCTAAAAGATATAATTAAAGTTACTTAGGCATAATATTAGTCTATTAAAATGGACTCGTCAAATACCCCCATGCCTAAGATTTGCTAGTCCCTAGCAAAAATAGAAGTAATCAATTCTTCTTTTCTTACTTCAAAACTTTAGAGATCCAGACAAATGTGACGTGATAATACCCTAAGTAACGAATCCAAGTGAAAAGGCCAATTCGCATTGGGAGTTCATACTTCACCCTTGGTAAATATTGCGTTGGGATAGGCAACTACTTCTCTCGGGGATAAAGCAGACGATAATCTATAATTTGACCCCAGCATTTGGCTTAGGTAGGAGATATTGAATTGAATGGATTTATATTTGGTGGCACACACTCATCTGGTGCTACATATAGTCTAGTACTGCAGACTCTAGATCTCTAGACTATTAGACAAGTCAACTCTGAGAGAGGCTATACAATTGTGCTCTGTTGATGTTCCTGGGCACTTCGTCTTCTTTTTCCTTCTGAGATCACAAATCTTGCCCGATTTAGAAATTGTACTCACTATTTGGTGGCCTCACATGGCATCTGCACTTCAATTAAAGTCTTAATAACTCTACAACTAAGTTAGAGTCGTCAACCAATATTCGAGCGATCATAAATACTAGAAGGTAGGCATGGGTCATATTTGGTGGAACGCGATAGGTGTTCTGTTGCCTCAGAAATAGTGTTACATCATAAACTTGGACTTTTTTTTTAATATAACAATTTCTTCTTTTTGTTTCTTCTTTTTCTTCTTTTCTCTCTTCCCTTTTTTTTTATTTCTTCTTGTTTTTGTTTCTTTTTCAATCAACACAACACGATATGGACTTTTATTTACGATGCATTATTAGGGATGATGATGGTCAAGAGGAAGTTGTGTGGCTTATTTGGTGGAAGTGCCTATTCTTGGCACCGGGAAGGAATGGATAGGACAAGCATATTTCTGACCTTTGACACTATTACCCTCCTTCAGCCAAGGACTCTATGAAGGACGGTCGTAACCATCCACCATAGTCATAGCTTTATTAAGACTTAATCTCTACGTATCTGCCTTATTTGGTGACTCTTAGGAATTCACTCAAAGTACGCACACAGGAACAGAGAGTGAAAACTATGCCTAACTCTGAAGTATCATCATCTAATTATCCAAAACTTAAGAGTCCTTGCACTAGACTTAGAGCACCAGTAATCTCTCTACTTTCTTCTCACAAATATGAGGTGGATCTACTGGAAGATAGTATGCCTGACTCCCTATGAACTATCCAAGGGTTCAGGAGACTACAAATGCTTTTTGGTTTTCCTCAAGGATCCCTTACCCAGTCTACATGCACGTGAAGTAAATGTACTGGATTCTAAACTTAAGAAATAATTCCGGAAGAAAAATCTCCAATAACAAAGGTATTTTGCTAAGGACTAACCCATACAGCTCAAGAAAAGAGGAACTTTTTTTTATACTAACCTAAATGCATGAATACTTCCTAAAATGCAAATGCACTCCCCCATGCCTAAATTCTACAATGTCCCCATTGAAAAATTAAAATAGGAGGAGAAAGGAAATAAATCACCTGAAGATGGTGTCAGACCGCTGGGTTGCCTCCCAACAAGCGCTGCATTTTCTGTCAGCAGCCAGACTAAGTAGGAACCTATAAGTCTGGTTCCAAACAGACAAAGTTAGGCCCTAACACTATGCGTAACAGTGCGGGCCTAGAAAACAGGTAGCCACGGATGTTGGCGAGCTGATGATGCAACATAATACCGAATGCTCAACAGAAGATATGAAAGCAAAGAACCTCGTTGGCTACCTTGGGAGGTGTAGGAATAATAAACGAAATATGAAAAGGGACCTCTCGAAATGGAATAAGTGGAGGATAACACGGATCCTCCAGAGCAGGACGGGTTTTAAAAGATATACACATAATTAGTTCCACCCCTTGAATGGCAAGAGTAAAAGTACAAGCATCAATCCACACTCACCATTCTACCCGAGGATGTACTGGCCTGATATATTCTCTAGAAATAATGTACATGAGCAGAGATCTGAGCCAAGGATTGGTTAGGGAGTATAAGGGTTGTTTGTAGTGTTGGAAGGTAATGGTTAAGTCTAATGAGGGCTTAGTTAGTGTTAGGTTCAATTCCAACAATGATTCAGATTGTGTATATTCCCTAACGGTTGGAGGCAACTTCTTGTTGCCCTGCCTAGCATTAATGATTGGAGTCATATTTGAATCAAGTGTAGACTCCAAATTATAACTCTTTGATGGCAGGGTCAAAATGTAAGAATCATTATCATTCAGCTCATCCCCAGATTATTCTCTCAAATATTTGTCGGGGTGTATATGTGATTCATTAGGAGTTGGATCAGTATCCTCAATTATTTCTAAAGGAGGATCAGTCTTAATGTTTGGAGCAAGCCTATATCATTGAATTAGTTATTATTCTCGGGGTATAAATTCTCAATTAGCGTGTTTTGTCCCCGAGAGTCTCCCATAGACTTCTCATTATTTTGTTTGTCCTCCTCTAATATCAACTCCTGTTTTGATGGAGGATGACTCTCAAAAGAAAGGAGGAATCTGGATTTAATCATATTATTTCTATCCTTTGGAGCTAAATCCTCAAATGATAAATAATTCCCCTGTGATTCACTCCAGATTTTCAATCCAGGTTCCTCTACTGGGGCATCCTCGTTTTCTGAATTAGACTCTTCATATCCTTGAGACCAAAATTGATCTAATTCATCCTCCATTCTGTTAGGGTCACCTTCATTGAGTGTATTTAAATCCTTCAGATACTGAATGGTAGGTGTTGATTCCCTAAGTGGAGGGTCTGGAGTAGGCTCACTAAGGGTAGAATGGGATTCCACCAAATAATCAATAGGGGAAGTGAGAGGAACAATATAACCTTGACCTGGGTTGGTAGGGGTAAGGATAATACTATCATTAGGGTCAAGGTCCTGAAGAGGTACCATCTTCCCTTGCTTTTGACTCCAATATAGTTCAGGTGGATGATCGTTGTCCTCTAGTGGCCGTGTCTCATTGGGAGAGTCTAAGTAATAGCTACATAAAAATGGATCCATACTGTCATTAGGTTCCTCAGAATTATTTTCATGATCATGATCGGATGGGTAGGGATCAAGATTATTGGGAAGCGTGTAGCTAAGTTGTCTTATTTCTTCATTTAGCTATTGACTATTCCTCAACATCTCTCCCATTGATTCCATTATTTCCTTTTGCTGTTTTTTCATTGCTATCATAAAAGAGGAGAGGCTACTATTATCAGGTTGGGGAGGATAGTCAATTTCAGGCTCTAGTTGCCTAGGGGTATCGGTCCAACCTCGATACGGAAAATCATGAAGGGTAGTAGGGTTGGGTGTTTGCATGGAAGTAGGGATTTCAAGATTGGAAAATCCTGCTCCTAGGCTCTGCTCAAAAGTGGGAGTTATCAAGCCAGTACTCCCAGGATAAGAATAAGAATGATCCCATGAATTGTCAATGTACCCATCAAAGGATGGATACGCTCGAGGCATGGGATCCTTATTAAAAGATGGGAAGTATTGACTCTGATAATCTAAATGATAGGAATAAGAGTAATCCATTTCTTTAAGCAAAACAATTTTAACTCTCTTAGGATTTAGCAATATTCAGAATATAAGCAGAAAACTTCCTAGAGAATTCTACTGTCAAAGCAAACGCAAATTCAAAGGGATATGTTTTTAGTAGATTGAAGGTCTTAGAATTAAATGTTCAATTGGTGGCCAAACAAGTTTTGCAAAAATTACGCTTCCTAGGCCAACCTTCGCTGGTGCCTATAACCTACTCTCAAGGGATGGAAGTCTCGAATCGAGCCCACACATGAGGAACCGAAGTAACTTGGTCGATAGGCTTGTTGATTTTTGACTAACTTCCCTTGTGTGCAAAAGAGGAGAGGTAGAAATTTATCTAGTGACCTTATGTGTGAGGTGCATAGTGTTTCAAGTGTGCAAGCATACAATCGTGTTTTATTATTTTTTTTTTTTTTGAAATTCCGCAAACAGGATCCTTTTGCACACAATTTTCAGTCACAGATTTTAAAGTCCAACCTCTTAGTAGTCCCAATTTTTAAAGTGACCACTGAATTAATTTGATTCAAGCAGTTTAGTGGTATTAGATTTAGGTTCAATGCATATGCAGAACAGGTAATTGATGCTCAAGAAAAGACGTACCTTACTCCAGCTTTCTTCGTGCAATGTATGAATGCAATGCAATAAAAATAAACTAGATGCTGCTCATTCAGTCTTAGATGGTCGTCCTATAGATATGCAGCTTCTAGCAGGCAATTCAAATTTTTTACTTTTTTAATAATAATAACAAACAGACCTAATCTAACTAACTAACCTAAATGCAATTCAAAACAGTTCAAATAATCCTATAATCTAAATAAATGGGAACACGCTCCTGAAAAAACTCTCCCGCATACAAGAGCGATAAGAAATAAAGTGGCACTGGGAACACATTCCTAAAAATACCCAACAAGGGTCCAAAAGACAGAAATTAAATTCTAATGTCTATCTAACTAAATCTAACTAAGATCTACTGCCTAAATCAGAAATAGGCTTCTCCGTAAGCCTATGTGCGTGGGATCAAGGCCCACTTGTTCTTGTTTCCATCCTCCAGGTGGCGTCAAGGTCCACCAAGAAGATCGTCTCCATCGTGCATGTCGTTCAGGTTCAATGTCGTCGCTCTGCTGCGCCTCGTTGCAGTGTCAGATTCCTCGCACAATAATAAAAATGATTAGATGATTGCGCAACTCATAATATTCAAAAAATAATAACGTGAATCTATTGCATCTATTGCCTCCCCGGCAACAGTGCCAATTTGAAAGAGTCGACTTTCCTCTTTGCATTGTAGTATTTAAGTGGTGGAAAAATTGACTAATCAAAAATAAAAATAACCACTGATAGAGGAGAGGGTCGTGTCCACAGGGAGGCAATTATGCAATAAACTCTCGATTATTTTATGTTCTTTCGGTAAATTGTGAAATCCCTATTCAAATCCAACATAAAATGCGATGGAAAATAGATTCGCAATAACTTAAAAAGATAAGGGTATATGTGCAGTTTTCCCTCACTGAAATCTTCAATAAATCTATGATGATTTTATGTAATTTTCACATGACGTGTACTAGAGAAAATTAGTGCATAGGTTAAGCCCAAAACCAATCTTGAAATAGGTGAATATCATTAATGTGCAATTATCAGAGAATATGAGTGTGGATGTGCAATTTCATCATAATATAATAATAATAGATAAAAATCAAATTCTGGTGGCAATGGCAGTGAATGTAAATTTTAATTGAGTTCAAAACAGAGCATTTGCTCTCTCTCCTCCTCGCGAGAGAGAGAGAGCACTGGTAGCGGTGGACGTGCTAGGGAGGTCAGCGAGGATGAGGGTTGTCCGATGGAGGCTGTGGTGTCGACGGAGATTGCCAGAGGTGGCTGGCCAACGGAGGAGAAGTTGCCAGAGGAGGTTGTCTGCTGGCGCTGCCGCGCATGCTATAGATGGCACGGAGACGTGAAGGCTTGGCGTGCGGGTGCTCTGCAATGCGCGTAGGCGTGCGTGGAGGTGCAGCACTTGAGGCGCTGTGTGAAGCGGAGATGGGCGCGCCTGTTGGGGTGCGTAAGTGACCGTTGCAGGGAGGCACTGCTGAAGGTTGAAGGCCCTGACTGCAGGCGGCCACTCCTACGGGAGTGTGGGTGCGCCTGGCTGCCTAGAGGAGGGAGCACGCAAGGTGAGGCAGTCTGCCGAGAGCGCTAGAGGGTGGACGCTGGAGGCTAAGGCGCACGCCTGCGGTGCAGGAGCAAGTGTCTGCTGGCGCTGAGGGGCGAGGGTAGTGCGGTGTAGAGGGTTGAAGGCGCGTGCCTGCGGGCGCGCCTGCGGTGAAGGAGCAAGCGTCTACGGGCACTGAAAGAGGAGGTCCTGGAAAGGAGGTGGGTGCGGTGCAATGTCTGCGGGTGCGGCTGCTGGCTAAGGCACGGGTCTGGAAGATGCTGTGAAGAACTTGGTGATGGCGGGTGTGGGCAGAGGTGGCGTTGGAGACTTGGAGTGGCTGCGGTGCGGCTAGGCGGGTTTGCAGAGGGGTCCACAGTGCACGCTGGGGTAGTTCCCCACAAGGGGGAAGATGGATCTTCTCTGCTCGTTTCTTTGCCTCCTTTTTAACTCCTCGTTTGCGCCTGTGAGAGTTGAGGGATTTTCAAATCCCTTAACTATTTCTGGTTGACGGTTATTGAGGGTGCTCGGAGGATGGGGAAAAGAGCAGCCGCAGGTTATTTGAAAGGGTAATTTGCCCTTTCCTCCTCATTCTTTTGCCAATTATTTTTCCTGCACATAAAAAGCACATATTAAGTTATGGAATAGATGTAAACCTAAATCATGATACATGCAAACATTCTATAACTTAATATTGTTATTAACAAAACTAGAAGATATATTTAAAGTTACTTAGGCGTAATATTAGTCCATTAAAATGGACTCATCAGTGGACAATTTCTATTCTGACCAAAGGTCAGAGTGGTCAGTCAGACTAAGTGAAGGTAATCAGTGTAGAATGAAGTGATAAATGAGATACAGACTCGAGTGTATGTGTGGAGAAAAGTGTAGAAAACAGGAAACAGCTATATACGAAATGTGGATGGATGGATGACAAACCCTAATGGAGCATGTAACAGTCTCCAACAAGACCCAAAACATGTGCTTCCAAGAAAGGTTTTAAATGTTGACCATTAACTTTGAAGGGTTGATCCTTGTTGGGTTTGGTGATTTCGACAGCTCCATTGTCGAAGACTCTAACAATAATAAATGGACCTTGCCATTTAGACCTAAGTTTCCCAGGGAAGAGCTTTAGACGGGCATCAAAGAGCAACACCTTCTGACCAGGTGTGAAAGATTTGCAGGAAATGTGCCTATCGTGGAAGGCTTTAAGTTTTTCCTTATACAACTTTGAACTCTCATAGGAATCATGACGTAATTCCTCAAGTTCACTAAGCTGCAACCTACGGTGATCACCAGCCTTCGTGAGATCCAAATTACAGGCTTTAATTTCCCAATAAGCCTTGTGTTCAATTTCTACAGGAAGATGATAGGGTTTCCTGTAAACATGTCTGTATGGTGACATACCTATTGGTATTTTATGGGCAGTCCTATAAGCGCACAAAGCCTCA
This sequence comes from Thalassia testudinum, assembly GCA_037157565.1. Classification (NCBI taxonomy): domain Eukaryota; kingdom Viridiplantae; phylum Streptophyta; class Magnoliopsida; order Alismatales; family Hydrocharitaceae; genus Thalassia; species Thalassia testudinum. The sequence continues at coordinate 146,557,755 of JAZHRO010000036.1, forward strand.
TCTAAACAGGAAGACCATTCCTTCCTATCGGGTCAGATTGTCATTTGAAGGCACTTTTTGATCTCCCAATTAGAGACCTCCGTTTGCCCATTGGTTTGGGGATAATAAGGTGTAGCAATATGATGTGTAACCTCATACTTTCTAAGTTCCTAAACTGGGCATTATTAAAGTGGGAACCTTAGTCAAAAATAATGGCATGAGGTACCCCAAAACGAGTGATAATATGACTCTATATGAAAGGAATGACAACTCGATGATCATTTGTGCATGTGGGTTTGGCTTTGATCCAACGAGAAACATAATCAACAGCGAGTAAAATATACTCAAAGCCAAAGGAAGACGAAAATAGACACATAAAATCTATACCCCAAATATCAAAGATCTCACAGATGACAATCGGATTCAGAGGCATCATGCCTTTTTGGGACACGCTACCAAGAGTTTGGTAGCGACTACATGCCTTACAATACGTCTGTGAATCTGCAAATAAAGTGGGCCAATAAAACTCACATTGCAGAACTTTTGTAGCAGTCTTATGACCAGAAAAATGACCACCACAAGCATGGTCATGACAAAAAGAAAGAATAGAATCAATCTCAGAAGAGAAAACACAACGCTTGATGATTTAATCATTACAGAGTCAAAAAAGATATGGATCTTCCCAGAAATAGTATTTGGCTTCTAATATGAGTCGTGATTTGCAATTCTCGTCCCAGTTTGATGGGAATTGATGTGTAACCAAATAATTGACAATGTCTACGTACCAAGGAAGATTTGACGAAATAGTCAAAAGATGTTCATCAGGAAAGTGCTCAGTGATTGGAGTATATGATTCAATAGAATCAGAAGGGAGGCGGGAAAGATGGTCGACAACAACATTCTGTTGTCCCGCCTTATCACAAATTTGTACGTCAAGTTCTTGCAAAAGCATGATCCATCTGATCAATCTAGGTTTCGTGTCCTTTTTAGATAGAAGGTGTCTAATAGCAGAGTGATCAGAGTACACAATGATTCGAGATCCGAGTATATATGATCTAAACTTTTGTAATCCGAATACTATTGCTAGTAATTCTTTTTCTATAACCGTGTAATTCCTCTGTGCCTCATTCAAAGTCTTACTAGCGTAGTAAATTACTACCAAATTCTTCTCGATTTTCTGTCCCAAAATAGCTCCAACTGCGTAATCTGATGCATCACACATGATCTCAAACGGTAAATCCCAATTAGGTGGTTGCAAGATTGGAGCCTGCGTAACTCTGTCTCTCAATGTCTCAAAAGCAGATTTACACTTCTCACTCATCTCAAAAGTCGTATCCTTTGTGAGGAGGTTCATGAGTGGTCAGGCAATCTTCGAAAAGTCGAGTATAAATCTTCTATAGAATCCCACATGCTTGAGAAAAGATCTAATGCCCTTGATCGAGTTAGGAATTGGAAGATTTGAGATTTGATTGATCTTGTCTTGATCTACTTGGATACCTCACTTAGACACAAGGTGGCCAAGTACAGTGCCCTCTGTAACCATAAAATGGCTCTTCTCCCAGTTGAGGACAAGATTTACTTTTATACACTTCTTAAGAATCTTCGATAAATTATCCAGAAAGATATCAAATGTTTTCCAGAAGACTGAAAAATCATCCATAAAAACCTCCATATATTTACCCACCATCTCGGTAAAAATGGCTAATATGCAACGCTGAAAAGTCGTGGGTGCATTGCAAAGCTTAAATGGCATTCTTTGGAAAGTAAAGGTTTTGAAGGGGCAGGTGAAAGTTGTTTTCTCTTGATCTTCGGGATAAATTGCTACCTAATTATATCTAGAGTAACCATCCAAGAAGTGGAAGAACCAATTACCAGCTAATCTCTCAAGGATCTGATCAATGAATGGCAAAGGAAAGTGGTCCTTCTTTGTAACCGTGTTGAGCTTGCGATAGTCGATGCAAACCAACCACGAATTCGCAATTCATGTGGGAATGGTTTCTCTAGAGTCAGTCTTAATTATGGTGAATCCTGCCTTTATAGGTACCACTTGAATTGGACTCACCCAAGGGCTATCGGATATAGGATATATATTGTCAGCATCTAGCCACTTGATTATTTCTTTCTTTATGACCTCCTCTAAATTCGGATTCAGGCATCTTTGAGCATCTCTTGATGGTCTTGCCCCATCTTCTATATAGATGCGATGAGTACAAAAATTTGGGCTAATCCCGATGAGATCGTGTGAAGTCCACCCAATTGCCTTATGATCTCGTAAAACCTTGATCAATTTCAATTCTTGTGATTTAGAAAGATGAGAATTAATGATTACTGGATATGCTTGATCAGGTTCTAGGTAAACATATTTAAGAGTATTAGGCAATGGCTTTAGTTCTAGTGTAGGAGTCAAATCAATAGCAGGATTTGGGGCAGGATTTTCGATTACAAAAAGTGAATGAAATGAGTCGTGAGGTTCAGATTCAGGATCGAGTGTAGATTTTGATAGCAGGTTTTCGTTTTGAGGGTATAAGATATCAAAAGATGTGTTCTCTTGTTCTAAGGAACTAAAGTCATCCTCAAAAACTGAAATAGGTCTAATTTCCTCAATCCATTTGCAATCCAATCCTCTAGAAGCTCTAAATATATCCAATTTAATTATTTTCTCCCTAAATTTCAACTCAATCTTTCCAGATTCACAATCTTTGTTGGCCTTTGCTGTTGCCAAAAAGGGTCTCCCTAAAATAGTTGGGGCATCTCTAATGTGTTCGGGTACTTCCATATCAAGTACAATAAAATCCACCGGAAAATAAAAGTCCCAAACTCTTACAATTATATCCTCCAACATTCCTTTAGGTGACTTAATAAATCTATCAGTTAATTGTAAAGTCACATTGGTAGACTTAAGGTTTTCTATTTGGAAATGATCTGCCAAAGATGAAGGAATGAGGTTAGTAGATGCTCCTAAGTCTAGGAGGGCTCTATTAAAACACTGGTCCCCAATTATACGGGAAATAATTGGAGAATCTGGATCTTTCTTTTACAAAGGAAGCGTACTCGAAATAATAAAGCTCACCTGCTCTGAGAGTACCACAGTGCTTCCTTTCCTCGGCTTACGCTTAGGAGTACACAATTCCTTGAGAAATCTTGCATAAGTCGGAATGTGTTTGATAGCATCTAGGAGTGGGATATTAATGTGTACCTGTTCAAAAATTTTAACTAGATCCTCATCAAATGTAACAGGTTGTTTTTGTTTCCTAGTCTTCCTCAAAGCTTCTGGAAATGGGACTTGGATTTCCTGTTCTACTGAGGTATTACCCAAATCTCACGAATTAGCGGGAATTGCAGGATCGGGTTCTACACCTCTTACAGGTGTAGAAACAGGGGCCATTCTAGATGTACTCGGGTCTTAGGATAGGTTTCGTGGATCTACTATATCCCTAGTGGAAGTCCCACGGTAGGTTGTAACAGAGTTAATACCCGCATGTGAAGTGTTGAAGCTATGAGTTGCTACACTAACGTATTTGGTTTTGAAAACCTGTCATTGTAGTATGAAAGTGAAGAACTTGTGTTCAACAAATAAAATTTATACCGGAATAGAAATCTCAGGTCAAACTCAGGGAGGCAGACGTTTAATTTAAAAATACGTGTTTAATTTATTTGTCACAAAGTAGATTACTTGATTAGAAACTATCTTTTTACACTAAATAGAAGAGAGAGAGAGAATGAGAGAAAGAGAGAGAATATTACAAACAAAAACCAAAAAGAGATGTAGAATGAACATGGATTCATTATCAAAGAGATTATTCGTTACACTAAACATTACGACTAGAAAGTAGAAAACGATTACACTATAAAGCAATAAATCTACTCTATAAAGCATTAAAAGAATGGAGAGAGAATTATCCTCCTCAACGATCGCTTGGAGGATGAGCCGAACAGGACGATGCCTGGAAGACAGGTAACGGAGCAGGACGAAGGAGGACGAAGAGGGAAGAATGGGAATGGGGTAGCACATCATCGTCATCACGGGATCCACTTTTGAAAAGGGGACAAAAATTAGACTTTATCTCTTGAGAAGCATCCCGGGTGTGGGATAAGCTTCTCTTGAGCTTTGGAGAGGGAGAGAAGAGAAAGAAGGGATGAAGATTTCATATGGAGGAGGTCGGCTTTTATAGTTGCAAGGAATGAGGGCAATTTGATCTTTTTAATCTCAAAACATTAAATCAAGGGCCTTCAGTGATAGATAAACTGTCGCTAAAGCCCCATCGTGGGCGACGTGCACCGCCCGCTCGCCTCCCACGCATGAAACACATGCTCACGTCCTTTGATTCTCGACCGTTCGATCACGAGATCGAACGACTGAGATGTGCCCTCGCCCGCCTCCTTATCGTGCGCTCGCTGCATCTGATGGTGCATCACGCGCGGGCGTGCGATAGCACGTGGGCACTATTAAGCGCTCACGGCTAACCGATCACGATCCAACGCTCCTTGCGCCCGCTCGCCCGCGACCGCTCGCCCGCTCCTCGCGACTCGAACGCGCGTCCTCCCTTCGTGAAAGTGTGTTTGACCAACGCACTACAAGCGCATTTGTGTCATGCTTACAAATCGTGCACGCGCGATCAGGACCGTTGGATTAAGATCCAACGGTCAAGGCAGTTCTTCAGGTGCAGCTTCAGAGGATGGGCACGCTGGTTGGGATGCAATCTCAGCCATTGGATATTGATCCAATGGCGGAGATTCGTGGGTGCTAGCATCTTCAGAAGTTGAGGGTGATCGGTTGGGCAGCCGAGATGGCACCATCTTAGCCGTCCATCTTTTGGATGATGTAGATGGTGCCATGGGTGTCAGATTAAGTCGATTTCATGTTGTTAGGCTGCGATCGTCGATCTAAATCCATCCGTGTAGTCGGATTTGTCGTTTGAAGTGCGTATTCACACCATCTTGGCCCTTGGTCTTCTTGGGTTCCCTGATCTCTATTTGATGCTACAAATGTCTGATTAGGGCGATCTTGGAGTCGTTGAACTCCAATCCTCGCCTTGATCAAATCTGTATGGTTGGATCTTCGATCTGAGGCCCCGATAAAAATTTTGCCCTGTCCCTGAACATAAAAGGTGATAATTAACCTCCATTTTATTCAAACTAATCTAAATGCAAGATGATGCATGTTATGCAATATTTATAGTATGCAATGCAATTCTATGCTTAAGAACATGCATAAATAGACATCTTATGTAGTGTAAACATGTTTACATCACACCCCCATGCATATCTTTTGCTAGTCCCTAGCAAAACTATATGCTATTTATAAAAGAATTAGGTTGGATTATTTGGGCATGAGTTACTTTCAATCATTAAGAAAATATTTACTTAGGATCTGAACTTTCAAAGACACAATAGTGCCCGAATATCTGCCAAAATGCAAATCGCCTCGAGCCCTCACCTTATTCAAAGGAAAATTTCTTTTTCTTTTTTTCTTCTTTTCTAATTTTTTTGGATTTTCGAGTTTTAGGGTTTAGGAGTGGCTTTCTATGGACATTCAACTCACCCAAGATTTGATGAGAACCCTAAGTTCTAGGCATCTTATTGTGAATGTGATAAACTCGTTGACCGGCAGTAGAAACAGACTTCGAATTTTTTACGCCTCTAGGTGACCTTAAAAAGAGAATTCTGCCTAAAGGTGTATCTTTACAACTGGTAGCTTTCTCCCTACTTTTATTTTTACGGGATCAACACAAGGATGAATCCAGTGTATATCTCCCTAGTTTATTCTACTTCTCCGCTTCTTCCTAAGTGTTTTGGGAATTTTCAATGCATTTATTGAGCTGGGTTCTGGACAACCGGTCGATGAGCTGTTACCACCGACAACTTGCCAGCTATACTCATGCGACGAAGTGTGGCTTATTTCTTTTATTTTCTTTTTATTTTCTCCTTTTATTTTTTTCTTTTCCTTTCTTTTCGACTTTCTTTTTCTCTTTTTTTTTTTTTGAGTAGGTGGCTTCCCTAGTCTAAGATTTACCTAAAGGCAACAAAAAGAGAAGGGTCCAGTGACTAGGCTCTGGACAACCTACCTATTGGCTATTACCCACGATAACTTGCCAGCCATATCACCCTAGAAGGTTCATTAGGTACCTAATTTCTGTTAGAACCAACGATTAACGAGTTAGTGACAAGAGAGTGTGTAGATGCTTTAGGCTTAAAGTTCCCTCAAATCAGAGGGCAGGTTGATAAGTCGTGTACTTATCACCCAAGCTTATTTGCTCCAATTACGATAGAATTAAGATGGCAAGGACTTGAAGATAAATCCACATTTTAATGGATACATAGGCTGATTAAGTCTGAAGACCTGAAGGGTCTTTGTGTTCAAATCCTAATGTAGTATTTCCTAAGATTGAAAATTTTCTTAAACCCAAGTTCTCTTTCCTAATTCCACATGTTTTTTTAATATAAATAAAACAAATCTACGGAGCTGACGAATAAATTCATAGATGAATATCCACCCCTTGCCTATCTAATGTAATGTCCTCATTGTATTAAAAAGACATAAAATAGAGTTGAATAAAGTAGAAAGCACCTGAATTGTGTGAATGTTGGGTCCGCTCCGAGATAAACAAAAATTGTATATGTGCTGAATTTAGTGCCTTCAGCTAGGCACACTATACAAAGAAGAGAAATAAAGAATTCACAGGTGTAGATCAGAATCAGAATAAAAAGAAGAAACCTTTGACCTGCCAGTAAATGTCCACAGATGTGGACCAGATTGTGGTGTAGACCCATACTCCATAATCGAGAATATCTAAGGTTCTGGATAAAAATTACCCAAAACCTAAAATTAGTATGCAAGCGGGGTCGGGCCTGTAATTTATGAGGATGCAACTCAAGACCAAAAAGTCAGGTTATAGAGAATTCAAGCTCCAAAGGATAATCAATGAATGTGTGCTTGAGTTGGACATCCTCAGAATAGATGTCATAAGGGTCCTGGTTTGATGATTTTAGATGAATTGGAACCCTTATACTTAGTCTTCTATTTCCTCCAAAGTTTGCTTCCCAAATCAGAACTTCCCAGCTTCTATTCTCCTTATTCAGAATGTCAAGTTTCGGGACCTCTTGCATATTAATCACCCCGTTTGAAATCTCCAAGTCTAAAGATGTGGCTGAATCAGAATTGACTTGGGTCTAGTTATCTCAAAAACAGAATCATCAATAAGCTCAATGGGGTGTAACTGACAATCAGGGCATTTGATTGAATCCTCCAGAAAATGCGATTCTGGATCCATAATGTGAGCCCCAATAAGATCAGTTTCTTCAGTTATTGGGCTATCAAATGATATATTAGATTCCTTAGGCCCAATCATCTCACAAAAATCGTATTCTGTAAACTCACGTAAGACTTCACAAATTGAATCTTCACCATCAGAATTAAAGAAATCAAAATCCGTATTAATGTATGTCTCAAAATCATCCATCACTTTCTGGTCCATGGAGACACGTTTCCTAGTACCCTGGCTCAAGGATTTCAGATGAGGAAATCAGATCATCCTTAATTAGTTGCTCTAATTCAATCTGGTCAGCCTTGTAACACGTAACCCCACAATAGGTGTCTGAGCAAGTTCTAACATTGGCTCTCCTGAAGGGAGTTCATCCTAGGAATCATCCTAAGATTGAACTAAAGCAACCACAAATCTCATCCTCAATTTCACTAACTTCCCAAGTAGAAAACTCACCCGGGTTCTTATCCTTAACATCCTGGAGCCAATCCAACAAATACTTATTCAAATCATCAATCATTTCAATTAGGGGCTCCAATCTTTCAATGCAAGGTATTGGCTGAACTTCTAATGATTATATGATATTCCTCAAGTTAGCCAGAACCTTATCTTGAACCTGGTTACCCTGAGCCAAATGAGTTGGTTTAGGGTTAGGCGGGTTTGGGGTCAATGCAGAGGAGTTAACGAACTGAGATTCGTTATGCCTTCCTAATAATAGGTCATTTCGGATTGTTCAAAAGGTGGTAATGACCTAAAGGCAATGTAATCAGAGGATGGGTAAGGATCAGTGTATCCTTCTTGATTGTAGATCATATTAGGTTGTCCATGAAATGGTGGCGATCTATAATCAATGTGGCTCTGAGAAGGATAGAAATCACAACCATAGTGTTTAGGGTTAGACCCTAAACATGGAGGTCCGGAACTGTTTCCCCAATCCGAGTTATCCCAACTAACTGATGGTTGATTACAGCATGAGTCGGGATAATCGTCATGTTGAGGATAATTTAAAATAGGAGGGAAAGAGTAGGAATACGTATAATATGTGGAAGGATTCATGAGAGATGAGGGAAGAAAGGAGCCCTGCAATACATTCAATTAAACCTATCCTTATGTGGGCTAGCCTAAAGACCTATAGACTCACAAAACCTATCTTGAGATAAAGAAATGATTTGATCTACTTCTGTCTGTTCAATCCAACCAGTTAGAAGGAGGGACTAGGGAGAAGGTTCTTCCTTCAGCTTGCACCTCCGATTCCTAGTGTACCCCTAGCCGCGATCGTTTGATTCTACTCCCCTAGCTAGACATCAGATTAAACAGTAGAAATAGACTAATCGAAAATAATTGTGTTCTGGGCTCCGAAGAGTGAGTCAAATCCTTAAGGCCAACGTCTACTTTGTTTTATTTAGGGCTATGTTTGAATGTGCTTTGGAATGTGATGGGCCCTTTATCTGGGTTGTTCCCTTAATGATTGATTGATGTGTGTGTGCGTGCACAACCAGTGGTTTTCAAGCAAGATTATTTTTGATGCGATTAATTTTAGGGTTCAAATCTTGCTTAGTAGCTTTTCGAATTCAACTTTAGGTATTTTCAAACAAGTTTTGTTGGCACACTAGGTTGTGAAAGCACAGGTGAAGATGTTTTCCTTTGAAACTTAAAAGAATGTGGAGTGCATGGTAAATCCCTAAGAGTTGAACATATGCGGTAGCTACTTGATGAGTTGATTTTAATTGAAGTGGTGCGTCCTAATCAACTCAAACAATTGGCCTGTTACACCACTTAATTTGGCACACAAGTGATTACCTAATCTGATTTCTACTCAATTATGTGTTTGGATGTGTGTATTGGTTCCAAAGATCGATTTACCAGTTGAGTTTGAAAATCAGATGAGGTTGTGTACCTCAGTGAGATTTTTTTTAATTTTTCATTTTAAATGTGGAGGTTGAGGCGAGTGTGGGTGTCAAACAAACAAACAAAACTAACCTTAGAGTTTATAAGAACACCTAAGTTGATTAATGTTTATGTTATTATGTGGTGAAATGAAAACTAATGGGTGGGAGGTGGGGACTAACTTACAAAACCTTCAATAGCACTTTACTCCAATCTACTGCTTTTGCTTGTCTCAAAAGAGTACCTGCAATCACAATAAGAAAGGAGAGAAGTGAGGTAAATGATTTATAAGTTATAAAACACGAAAAAAAATCAAAGAGCGTTGCCTCCCAGGCAACGGTGCCAAAATGTTGAAGTTACAAGTTGCTACACTAACGTATTTGGTTTTAAAAACCTGTTGTAGTATGAAAGTGAAGAACTCATGTTCAACAAATAAAATTTCCACCGGAATAGAAATCCCGGGTCGAACTAAGGGAGGCGGACGTTTGATTTAAAAATACGTGTTTAATTTATTTATCATGAAGTAGATTAATTGATTAGAAACAATCTATTTACACTAAATAGAAGAGAGAGAGAGAATGATAGAAAGAGAGAATATTACAAATAAAAACCAAATAGAGATGTAGAATGAACATGGAATTTATTATCAAAGAGATTGTTCATTACACTAAACATTACGACTAGAAAGCAGAAAATGATTATGCTAGAAAGCAGTAAATCTACTCTATAATGCAATAAAAAGAATGAAGAGAGAATTATCCTCCTTGACGGTCGTTTGGAGGACGAGCCGGATGGGACGATGCCTGGAAGGTGAAGAATGGAGCAGGATGAAGGAGGACAAAGTGGGAAGAACGGAAATGGGGCAGCACATCGTCGTCGTCGCGAAATCAACTTCCGAAAGGGGGACGAAAATTGGACTTTATCTCTTGAGAAGAATCCCTAGTGTGGGACAAGCTTCTCTTGAGCTTTGGTGAGGGAGAGAAGAGAAAGAACGGATGAAGATTTCGTATGGAGGAGGTCTCCTTTTATAGTTGCAAGGAATGAGGGCAATTTGGCCTTTTTAATCTCAAAACATTAAATCAGGGGTCTTTAGTGACGAATAAAACCGTCCCTAAAGCCCCATCATGGGCGACATGCGTCTCCCGCTTGCCTCCCGCACATGAAATGCTCGCTCACGTCCTTTGATTCTCGGTTGTTCGATCGCGAGATCGAATGGCTGAGATGCGCCCTCTCTCGCCTCCTCATTGCGCTCTCGCCGCATTCGATGGCACGTCACGATAAACATGCGATAGTACGTATGCGCTATTGAGCGCTCGTGGTCGACCGATCACGATCCAATGCTCCTTGCATCCGCTCGCCCACTCCTCGTGACTCGAACACGTGTCCTCCCTTCACGAAAGTACATTCGACCAACGTGCTACAAGCGTGTTTGTGTCGCGCTTACAAATCGTGCGCGTGCAATCAGGACCATTGGATCTCTTCTGGAGGTTGGGATGCAGCTTCAGGTGCAACTTCAGAGGATGGGCACGCTGGTTGGGATGCAATCTCAGTTGTTGGATCTTGATCCAACGGCGGAGAATTGTGGGTGCTAGCGTCTCCAGAAGTTGAGGGTGGTCAGTTGGGTGGTCGAGATGGTGCCACATGGCGTCATCTTGGCCGTCCATCTTCTAGATGATGTCGATGGTCCCACAAGTGTCAGATTGAGTCAATTTTATCGCCATTAGGCTACGATCTTCGATCTGAATCTATCTGTGCAGTCAGATTTGTCGTTTGAAGTGCATATTCACACTATCTTGGCCCTTGATCTTCTAGGATTCCCCAATCTCTATTTGATGCTACAGATGTCTAATTAGGGCGATCTTAGAGTCGTTGAACTTCAATCGTCACCCTGATCAAATCTGTACGGTTGGATCTTCAATCCGAGGCCCCGATAAAAATTTTGCCCTATCCCTGAACATAAAAGGAGACAATTAACCTCCATTTTATTCAAACTAATCTAAATGCAAGATGATGCATGTTATGCAATATTTATAGTATGCAATGCAATTCTATGCTTAGGAACATGCATAAATAGGCATCTTATGTAGTGTAAACATGTTTACATCATGAAGAAGAAGCTGGTGAAGAAAAAGATGCTTGCTGATGCTGGAAAGATGGATTAGAGTGTAGAGGCTGGTCGTTTTGAGTTGAAAAAGATTGCTGCTGATTTTGATACTCGTAATCATGAGTAGCAGAGGGTGGATTCTGATTCGGATTTTGATTCATGGGTATTTGATTATGGAAATGGACATGTCCCTGATTTAGATTTTGAACTCCCTGGTGTGGTCTCTGCTGGATATTCCTATTGTTTGGAACTGGCTGGGATGGAAGGGCCCTAACTGACAAGATTCAACTAACTGCATGATTTGGCCCCGAAGATCAGCCAGTTTTGCCGAACATTGCCATTGTACTTTAGCGAGAGCTTCAGCATTCTGTCACTGGCTCTCAATCATAGCTCTCAAAATCTGGTCGAGCTGCGAATCTCTATTTGGCCCCATGAAGTTCTACGAACCCATGTAAAATGGCCTCGCATTTGGTTGCTGAAACGGCAACGTTGACGGGTTTTGTCAGGTCTGAGTCGGATATGATGGTCTTTGTGAATGGTCAGACCAAGAGAAATTAGGGTGATTATGCCATCCAGGATTATAGGTGTTAGAATATGGGCATGATCTTGGTGCATATCCCTGAATGGCATTCAAATTAGAAGGATATGACGTGTTTTATGCAAAAACAAGAAGCGGGGACAGTGGTAGGAAAGATTGTGGGACAAAGGTCCCTCCTTGGGTTGGTGCAAAAGTAGGTAGAAAACCCAAGGAAGATGGATCTCTCGTATCCAGATTATTCACAAATTCCCTCCCCGTGGGAATTTATGAAACAGGTAAACATGCAGGATTCTGTGCAGCGAGAACAGACGTAAGAGATTTCATCGTGTTTCGAACCTCGTCGAGATGCTTTGCTACAATGTCGACTTTGTCCAGTTTTTCTACTATAATCTCTAAATCCTTGGAACTGGACAAATTCTAGATCTTGTGAATGCCCTTCTGCGGGTTTTGATGCACTGTATTGGTGCCCCGTGTGAATTGCGACATTGATGTGTTGTTCATCGAGTTTTCCGCCATCCCTTCAAACAGTTTTAAGCCAAATTCTACATCGTGATTCAGGAAGTTCCCTCCACAAGAGGCATCGACTAGATTGCGAATACCCTCTTGCAATCCATAATAGAAAATATGCATTAGTTGCCAACGTGGGATGTCGTGATTTGGGCATTTCCTTTGTAATTCATGAAAGTGTTCCCACGCTTCATGAATTAGTTCTCCTTGATTTTGAGTAAAAGTCGTGATAGCTCGCCTTAATGGATTGGTGCAACCAATAGGGAAGAATTTCTTCAAAATGCAGATTCAAGTTCAACCCAAGTCAAGATTGGTCGTGCAATAGTTCTATACTACTAGGTAGCCTTGTCCTTAAGGCTAAAGGAGAACATCTTCATGAGTAGGATTTCCCGATTTTGATTTCGAGGACCAAGAGTTTGAGATAAGTTCTTAAGATCTTCAATGTGTTGAAATGGATCCTCGGATGCAAATCCATGAAAATGTGGGATTAGACCTATAATGTTTGGCTTTAATTCTGGGTCATTTTCCCCAATGGGAATCCTAACATTAGTCTCTACTTGTGCATTAGATGGATTATAATAGTCTTGGAGTAGAGGCCTAGGACCAGGGATCGATAAATCAGGGACTTCAAAACCTGCCTTAAGTTGAGGTGGAGGATGGGCTTGCAGATTCTGCAAATTCTGTAGAGCAGCCGTTAGCAGATTAATTTAATGGTTCTGCTCAAGCATCTGAAGGTTCTGGTTCAGGAGCGCCTCATGAACATCAAAAGGAGGCATCTCCCCTGACCAGAAGAAGAAGGGATCTTAGGATTCTGGTTCTGTAGTTGGTCCATAGGATCAAATGCAGAAAAAGTAGGTGTATCAGATGGGAAAATTATAGGTTGCTTAGGTGCAACCGGCTTCGGAATACCTGTCAACGGAGATACGAGAGGTGGTTTCAAGGATCGCCTCCCATGCATAAACCAGAAAAAATATGCAAAGGCACACGCACAACACTGAAAACAGCAGCAAACAAGACCCGAAAACAACGCAAAAAGTGGGTTTTTCTTTTCTTTCAAAGGAGAGAAGAGAGTCCTAGAATACGCAAAGATAAATTTGTACGCAAACAAGTATAGTATCAGTATTAAAATACGCATCCTAAACCCGCATCTATGAAAGTGCATATCCTTAAAACTCAAAGGTCTAAAATCTAGGATCAAGATCTCTCACTACAAGCTCCCTGGTGCTAAGTAGTGAGACAGACTTGTTGATCTTTGACTAAAGCCCTAAGATGTGCAAAGAGGAGAGGTAGAAAAATCAAACTCGTGTGAATCTAGTGATCGCGTTGTGTGGGCGATGGCATGCAACAAACGAGAGCGTAAAAACCCACATGCATTCTGCAAACAGATTGAGTCACAAATTTTAATAATCCTCCTTTTACTTAATCTTTTCTCAAAAAAAATGATAGAAAGAAGGTGACCGCTTCTTAGGTAATTTCAGACAAAAATATGGTCTTGTTTATTTACTCCAAGATAGGGATTGACGTGAGCTTGTGCGTGTGTGTTAAGAAGTGTCCTTATAGTTGTACTTGCGATGCCGATTTTAAAGTAAAGAAACGGAGGTGAGTCCGAGTGTCCGTCTCAGGGAGGCGTGAAAATCGAATTTTGCTTATCACTTGTTTTCACGGAAAGTGCAAAGTTTTGCTTGCAAAAGGTGCGGTTTGAAAAGCGAGAGAGAGATAGAGGGAGAGATTGGGGTTAGAGTTGTTTCTTGCTTGATCATGCAACTTAAATAGAAATTAAAATAAAGAACTGAACGGAAAGTACTTCATTAATCATGCAGCTTTAGTTCACAAATTACAAAATTAGATACATGCTTAAACATAAGTAAAGGAAAGCTTAAAAGAAAGGAAGAGAGAGAGAGAGGGGGGAGAGCGGCGAGGCAGCCACGGTGGTGGAGGAGGCTCCGTCGGCGGCTCGTCATCTCCGGTGATTACAAGAGGGCCTAAAGCTAGCTAAGAGAGGGGTAGAGTAGTTGTAAGGGAAGTGAATGCCTTGAATAAGTGGTTGGAGGGGGTTTAAATAGGGAGAGGGCTTTCTAAAAGTAGAAGGGGCTCTTGCGACGTCCGGGACGTCGCTAAAACCATTCCAAAAGCATCGGTGAAGCCCTCCAGCCCGCTGGTCAACTGCCCGCACTGTTCTTCTTCGCGCCTGATCCGCAACTACTGCGTGAGAGCCGTCCGATCAAAGATCGAACGGTTGAGATCTTCCCTTGGATGCGCTCGGATCGAGCCTTGGGCGCACGTGTGCGCGGGTGTCGTCGCCCAGCGTGCGCACGCGCGTGGGCGCTCGCGATCTGAGGGCGCATCGCGTGGCGCAATCTCGGATGCCCGTTGCTGATCGGGCAGCCCAATTTCGCCGCGCACTCCTTCGTCTTTAATTGTCCGCACCGCACGGCTCAAACCCGCATCACGTGCGTACGGGCATGCGAGCTAACCGTTGCGCCACGCCCGCGCTTTGTCGTGGCGACTGCAGGCGAGCGTGCGGTTCTCGGCCGTCCGATCGAAGATTGACAGCCAAGATTTGATCTCAGCTGAAGGAAGAGTGGCGTGTGGTGGAGCGGGGGCGATGTGGCGCAACGAGGGCCGTTGATCACCAGATCAACGGTCAGAACTTCTTGGGCCCATTATAGGAGCTCCGGATGTCGGATTTGGCCAATCTTGAGTCCGTTGGACTCCATTCGTCATTTTGAATCCATCCGTGCAGTCCAATTGCTCATCTGAGGCTTGCTTTGACAAGTGCTTACACAAATGACCATTAATGCAGTTTTATAAGCAATCTTAGTATATGATGCATGCAATGCTCCCATTTTACTTATGTTGTGCCTTTTATTCTTAAGATGGGCCCTATTTAACAGAGTTATCACCCCTATGTGCAGTGTTATCATACCCCCATGCTTACTCCTTGCTAGTCCCTAGCAAGGTTTATTCTAGCCTTTATTCTCTTTCAGAATTTAAGAAGTAATTACTTAGACACTTCGTCACTTGTCAATAGGAGAAAATAAACCAAGATCTTAATCTATAAAGACTAAGCAGCGCTCGGGTGTCTACCAAAATACGAATCGCCCAAATCCTTGCTTTAATGTATATAACTATACATATGTATATGTATATATATATATATATTTTTAGAATTTTTTGGAATTCAGTGTGGGTTGGTAACTTTTTACGGCTACCCAACCCACCCAAAACTTGGTCAAAACCATAAGTGCTAAGCATCTTGGTGTGAAGATTGTGATAGACTCACTTAATGGTAATTCAGACAGACTTTGGGTTTCTACGCCCCTAGGTGACTGGAAGAGGAAATATATTTGCCTGAAGGTGTATTTGTTCAATTGGTACCTTTCTCCCTACGTTTGTTTTAATTGGGGTCAACACAAGGATTTTTCCAGTGTATATCTCCCTGGCTTGTATTACTTCCCCGCTTCTTCCTTAAGTGTTTTGGTTCTTTATGTGCAGTTATTGAGCTGGGCTCTGGACAACCGACCAATGGGCTATTACCCATGACCACTTGCCAGCCATACTCGTGTGGTGAAGTGTGGTTTATTTTCTTTTCTTCTCCTATTTTTTTTTCGTAGGTGGCTTCGCTGATATCAAATGTACCTAGAGGCAATAAAGAAGAAATGGTCCCGTGGCTGGGTTCTGGACAACCTGCCAATAGGTTGTTACCCATGACAACTTGCTAGCCATACCACCCTAGAGAGTTCATTAGCTACCCAATTTCTGTCAAAATCTTCGAGAAGTGAGTCTGTGCAAAAATGTGTGCAGATGCTTAGACTCAAAGTTTTTCTGAGTTAGAGGGTTAGTTGATAAGTTGTATACTTATCACCTTATTTAGTAGGTGGATTAGAATAGCTTAAGGTTGTAAGGATTCGAAGCTAAATCCATATTTTAACGGACACCAGGGCCGATTAAGCCTGAAGACCTAAAAAGTCTAAGTGTTTAAGTTCTTTTTGTATTATTTCCCACTATTGACAAGTTTCTAATGCCTAAGTTTTCTTCGTAGATTCTTTTTTTTTTATATTTTATTCAGACTGATTAAATGAGCTCAAGATTATGCAATTTACCACCCCCCCATGCTTAAGTTGGACAATGTCCTCATTGGCAAGTACATGGATGCATAAGGGTTCAAAAAGATAGTACTTAAGTGACGTAAAATATCGGATTAGTCTGAATCCTCTGGGTTGCCTCCCAGGAAGCGCTGAGTTTAACGCCTCCAGCTGGGTGGTGCTCCGTGTCATCCCTCAACGAGGGTGACACTCTCCTTTGGGGGAACCTGGGCTAGGAAGTGCTTCAATCTTTGACCATTAACTGTAAAAGTGTGCCCAGTGTTAGGATCAACGATTTCAACCGCCCCATTAGAGTAGGGCTTAACCACCCGAAATGGTCCTGTCCATTTGGACCTGAGTTTCCTCGGGAAAAGTTTTAAGCAGATGTCAAACAACCAAACTTGCTAGTTAGGCTCAAAGGTTTTTCTATGAATGAGTCGGTTGTGGACGGCTTTCATTTTCTCCTTATACAATCGACTATTGTCAAAGGCGTCCCGACGAATTTCTTCGAGCTCAGATAATTGAAGCATCCTCTGCGCACCGGCTAACTGGGAATCCATGTTACATTGCTTGACAAGCTAGTAAGCCTGGTGTTCCAATTCGATAGGAAGATGGAAGGCTTTTCCAAAGACCAGGCGATAAGGCGACATGCCTATCGGGGTCTTGAAAGTGGTCCTGTATGCCCACAGGGCATCATCAAGTCCTGTGGACCAGTCTTTCCTATCAGGTCTCACAGTCTTCTGTAAAATGTTCTTGATTTGTCTATTTGAGACCTCAGTCTGCCCATTTGTTTGTGGATGATACGGGGTAGCAATGCAGTGGTTCACCCCGTATTTTCTAAGTAGGGCACAGAATTGGGAATGGATAAAATGGCTTCCACCATCACTGATCATGGCCTTGAGTATTCCAAATCGGGAAAAGATGTTCTTCTTAACAAAGTCCATGACAGTCATGTGATCGCATCGGCGGGTGGCGACATCTTCAATCCATTTGGAAACATAGTCTACCGAGACCAGGATGTACTCGAAGCTGTTGGATGGTGGAAAAGGGGCCCATAAAATCAATACCCCAAATGTCGAAGATTTCAATAATCAAAATGGGCTGGAGGGGCATCATATCTTTCTTGGTCATGGTCCCCAGCATTTGGCAGTGTGAACAAGTCTTGGCAAAGTTGTGTGCATCCTTAAATAGGGACGGCCAGTAAAATCCAGACTATAAAACTTTTGCAACTATTTTCTTTCCAGAGAAGTGGCCACCACAAGCCTGGTCATGAAAGAAGGAAAGCACACTCTGAACTTCGTCTTCGGGGATACACCTCCTGATGATCTGGTCAGCACAGGAAGATATCCAATTGCATTTTCCTCTCCCCGAAGGCGATTTCCATACATCCCGTGTCACAATCAATGTTTGCCTTAGCCGTAGCTAAGAAAGGTCTGCCTAAGATTATGGGTGCATTATGTAATTTTTTTGGGGCTTCCATGTCGAGCACCAAAAAGTCAACCGGGAAATAGAAGTCCTTGACCCATACAATCACGTCCTCGACAACCCCCTTCGGGGTTTTCACTGATCTATCAGCCAGCTGGATGGTGATAGGGGTTGGTGTCAACTCTCCAAAACCAAATTGGTGGTACAGGGTTGTTGGAATCAGATTAATAGAAGCACCTAAGTCCAGGAGTGCTCTATCAAATGTCATGTCCCTGATATTGCAAGAAATCAGGGGCACTCCTGTGTCAGTTCACTTGACCGGAAGGTTGCTTGATATTACGGAACTTGCTTGTTCAGAGAGCACAACCTTCCTAGGTGCTTGAGGTCTCGGCTTATGCTTGGGTGTACAGTCATTCTTTCAAAACTTGGCGTAAGCACGGATGTGTTTGACGACTTCAAGGAGTGGAATATTAATATGTACTTGCTTAAAGATTTCCAACAGCTCCTCAGTTTCCACAACATTCTTCTTTTTCTTGATTATTTCTAAGGCCTTAGGGTAGGGTGTCTGAATGTGGATTGGTTCTATTTCTGGGTCCTTGGTTGGTGCCACTTCTGAGTTAGGTATTTCAGCGGGTGAAGTCTCGGGGAGAGTCGGTCATTTGGGATCCTGGGTTTTGGTGCCGCTTCTAAAGGTTACCGCATTCGCAGAGGCATTGGGGCCCTAGGTTGATCCTTGAGAAGACGAGGATGAAGAAGCACCAAACCCAGGGGGTGTTTGTGGGGCTGGCTGGACCATGTGAGCCTGCCCAGGATTTCCTTGGAACCCTTGCAAATTGGGGCCTCTGTTAATTATGTTTCGCGGGTTCGGTTGTGGCTGGGAAGGTACGGATCCTTGTTGCTTACAGTCCAAGAGTTAGCTTAACTGCCCCTTTACCAAGGCCATTTCCTCCTGATGTTTCTGGTTCATGTTAGCCATCATCTTTATTAGGGTGTCTATTTGATTTTGTGGGGGAGGGGCCGCCCTATTCTGATTATATTGGGGTCTAACTGGTGCTCCTTGCTGATAGGGGGGCAAGTGTGGCTGCTGGTTTGGCCTGGGCTAGTTTTGGAATTGCGATGGTTTCCAGTTTGTCCAACCAAAGTTGGGGTGGTTACACCAGCCAGTGTTGTAAGTGTTGGAGAAAGGGTCAGGTTTCGCATAACCTTGGACAGCTTGCACATCTTCAAGGATAGCCGATGTCGATGGAGAGGGAAGAGAGTAATCAAGGGTTGAGGGAGCAAAGGTCCCTCCCTGGAACATGGTTAGGGGTTGTTCCAGGTTCAGTTGGGTTAAAGGCTGGACCAGGTCAACATTATGCGCTCCCTTTACTAGGGAGAAAGTCTGTAAGGGGTTCCTAGTCTGGTTCAGTAGCTCATCAATCTTTTTGTCCACCAATTCCACTAGATCCAGTTTCTTGGCAATGATGTCCATGTCAACCATTCCAGAATTTACTTATACCTTATAAATCCCACCACGGGGTTGACTGGACCTGTTAAACTGGGTCATGGAGGCATTGTTGAGAGAATTCTCGCTCATAGACTCAAAGAGCTCAAATGCGCTCTCCTTGTCCTTGTTCAGGAAGTTCCCCCCACATGAGGCATCGACGAAGTTTCGTAGGTTGCTGTCCAGACCATGGTAGAAAATCTGGGTCAATTGCCACCTTGGTACTTCGTGGTGTGGGCATTTCCTCAAGAGTTCATTAAATCTTTCCCACACCTCATGAAACTGTTCCTTACCCTGGAGTGTAAAGGTAGTAATAGCCCTTCTGAGGGCACTGGTCTTTCCTATGGGGAAGAAATTCTTTTAAAATGCATGCCTCAGTTCTTCCCTGGTGGTGATGGGTCTACCTAGGGTTCTAATCCAATGAGAAGCCTTGTCTCTTAATGAGAAGGGAAACATCTTGATTAGAACAATGTCAAGGTTAATGTTCCTAGGTTTTACAATTCGTGCTATGTGGTCGAGATCCTCTAGATGCTGGAAGGGGTCCTCATTTGAGATTCCATGAAAGTGGCTCTAGATTAGACTTAAGACATTCGGTTTCAGCTCAAAATCATCTCCCCCTTCGGGGATCCTAAGGTGTGGCTCGACTCTAATAGTGGAGGGATTATAGAAATCGTAGAGGGGCCTCGGCTGATCCTGAAATGGTGGTATATCGAGTGGTGGTTACTCTTGTACGCCTTGGAAAGGTGGTGGTGGTTGTTCTTGTGGGTTCTGTAACCGTTGTATGGCCTGTATGATGGTGTAGATTTGTTGTTGCTGAAGCCGGTGGTTTGCATTAATTTGGGCTTGGATGATGGCCATTGCATCTGGTGGGGGTTGATCTTCAGCCTCATCTACCCTAGGTTCCGCCATGTTCCTAACAGAATCGTGTCGCCTAGATTCCTGCCCCAAAACACACAACTCGGGATGCAGTGAGCGTCTCTCATGCATACTCTAGAAAAGAACAGGAGGGGATGCGAAGGGCAACAGATGCGAGAAATGTGTTTCAATCAAGCACACAAGCCTAGTCCTTATGGTGTATTCCTTAGGAGACCTAAAAATCTCACATAGGGTGATTAAGTCCGTAAACACTGGACTCCCCTTCCCAAGGCTAATATGGCCAGGTTGATTACGAGGGGATTGTAGGGAAGGTTCTTCATTTGGCTTGCTCCTCCAGTTCCATAGACCCCACAACTGCGGTCATTTGACACTGCCCCATAGCCTAGTCACCAGACTCTACCAAGGGAATGAAAGACAAGTGCCTAGCAAACAAAACCCCACCTTTCGAGACTTAACTCAATCCTTCCTAGGGCACGTCTACTCAGTTTTAAAGGGCTCGGATAGTGCTTGTGCTAGGGTTATGTGATGAGGCGTTGATTGGGGTGGTGCCTCTTAATTTTCCACTTTCAAGGTGTGTGAATCTATCAAAACATGGTTTTCAAGCAAGGATTTTTAAGATGTGGTGTATTTTAGTGTTTCATCCTTACTTTAGTGCTTTTTAGGGTTGACGTGTCTTAATGTTTTCAGACAAGTTTCAGTGGGCATGTCAAGTTCTACACACAATTTGGTGAAAGTAGATTTCCTTTTATTTTGTAGAGGCTCTAAAACCCTAATGTACTCATCCTAATGATCATGCAGCTTCTATTAGATGAGTCGATTTTAGGGTTGAGTGGTGCGGCCCAAGTCAACTCACGGTGGCTTCGCAAACACCACTCAAAAAAAGAAAAGAAAAGAAAAGAACACTCCAAGAATTTATTCAGAATGTTAGAGTGTACATTTTTTTGTGGGATGATGTGTTAAGGATGTGGGTCAAGCAATCATACACCACGCCAATTTTTTTTCAACTTTTACAATTTTTTAAGTTTTTTCACACAAGCAAACAATCATGAGTGAAAAATTAGTCACTATCAGTCCTTGTTGCGCCTACTCCCTTGTTACCATCGTGGGATACGTCGCTTCGCCATCCAAGCGTCGAATTCCTGCAACCATCAAGTAAAAAGGAAACAAGGCATTAGACGATGTGAGAATGGATGTGGAATGGAGGTGACAAAACAAATCCGTTGCCTCCCCGTTAACGGTGCCAAAAACTGACATGTGCTTGTGGTGTGTGTTAAGAAGTGTCGTTATAGTCGCACTTGCAACGCCGGTATTAAAGTAAAGAAACGGAGGTGAGTCCGAGTGTCGGTCTCAGGGAGGCGTGAAAATCAGATTTTGCTTATCACTTGTTATCACGAAAAGCGTAGAGTTTTGATTGCAAAAGGTGTGGTTTGAAAAGCGAGAGAGAGATAGAGAGGGAGAGATTAGGGTTAGAGTTGTTTCTTGCTTGATCATGCAACTTAAATAGAAATTAAAATAAACAGCTGAATGGAAAGTACTTCATTAACCATGCAAAATTAGTTCACAAATTACAACATTATATACATGCTTAAACATAAGTAAAGGAAAGCTTAAAAGAAAGGAAGAGAGAGAGAGAGGGGGGAGAGCGGCGAGGCAGCCACGGCGGTGGAGGAGGCTCCATCGGCGGCTCGTCATCTCCGGTGATTACAAGAGGGCCTAAAGCTAGCTAAGAGAGGGGTAGAGTAGTTGCAAGGGAAGTGAATGCCTTGAATGAGTGGTTGGAGGGGGTTTAAATAGGGAGAAGGCTTTCTAAAAGAAGAAGGGGCTTTAGCGACGTCCGAGACGTCGCTAAAACCATTCCAAAAGCATCGGTGAAGCCCTCCAGCCCACCGGTCAACCGCCTGCATCGTTCTTCTTTGTGCTCGATCCACGGCCGCTGCATGAGAGCCGTCCGATCGAAGATCGGACGGTTGAGATCTTCCCTTGGATGCGCTCGGATCGCACCTCGAGCGCGCCTGTGCGTGGGCGTCGTCGCCCAGCATGCGCGCGTGCGTGGGCGCTCGCAATCTGAAGGCACGCTGCGTGGCGCGATCTTGGCTGCCCGCTGCTAATCGGGCGGCCTAATTTCGCCGCGCGCTCCTTCATCTTTAATTGTCCGCACTGCACGGCTCGAACCCGCGTTGCGTGCTTGCGGGCGTGTGTGCTAACCGTTGCACCATGCCCGTGCTTTGTTGCGGCGACTGCGGGCGGGCGCGCGGTTCTCAGTCGTTCGATCGAAGATCGATGGTCGAGATTTAATCTCAGCTGAAGGAAGAGTGGCGTGCGGTGGAGCGAGGGCGACGTGGCATAACGAGGGCTGTTGATCACCAGATTAACGGTCAGAACTTCTTAGGCCCATTGTAGGAGCTCCAGATGTCGGATTTGGCCAATCTTGAGTCCATTGGACTCCGTTCGTCGTTCTGAATCCATCCGTGTGGTCCAATTGCTCATCTGAGGCCTGCTTTGACAAGTGCTTACACAAATGACCATTAATATAGTTTTATAAGAAATCTTGGTATATGATGCATGCAATGCTCCCATTTTACTTATGTTGTACCTTTTATGCTTAAGATGGGCCCTATTTAACAAAGTTATCACCCCCATGTGCAGTGTTATTAGGGATCTAAGCGGGTTTTGCACATGTTTTCCCACTGATGTGAGAAAAACAATAGAAAAAAAAAATTTCCCGAGTTAGATTGCAAAAAGACTAACAGGTATGTGCATTCCTAAGAGTGCATGCCTAAAACATGTTGCTACTAGTCAAGAAGTATGCGTATTTTTGTATTATTTTAATTTTTCTAACTAAATGCAAAAATACAAGCTACACTAAAGACTAACTAAGAAATACTCTAAATGGTATGCATAGTGATCAGAAAAACAAAAAATAGAAAACCCACCTCCTTTCCTGAGAATAGCCGCAAAGGTAACCCTGGAAAGAAGACAGAAAACAAAACAAAACAAGCTAACTAGTAAAAAGAAAATAGAAAACAAAAACAGTAATGGCGGATATAAACTATAGTTACCTCTCTGGCAATGGCTCCATTAAAATGATCGATTAATTCCTCAACATAGTTAATTAAGTTTAACAGAAAGTAACTTAGGATAACTCGAATTAATGTCGGTTGTGTAGTACAGGGTCAAGTTAATCTAACATTTTAGATTTTAAATTCTTTTTTTAACTAGTTAAGTCCAGGTCGTTTATTGGGAGGCATAACTTATCTTAATTCACCATTAACTCTTAAACATAAATTACTAATTATTTAATTAATCAGAATTATAATTAGATTACTTTAAGTACATGAATCTTGCATAAAAGATATTCACTTGAAAGATCATGCAACATTCCATACGGAAAAACATATTTACACATTTAACTTATCATTAGAAACAAGTAAACATGTTTATTACACTAATTACAACTTATTTACAAAAGATTAAGGCAAGAAATAGTTATTCAAATGAATACAAGTGCCTTATTGTATCAATTAAGCTCAAAAAGACATGTTGTTGAAGTAAAAATACAAAATCAGACGTCTAATGAGAAAATTGGATGTCTTAAAAGTAAACATTAGAAGACTAATTACATTATCAAACGTCTGAATCTCTTTTATTTCCATCTTTTCTTCTTTAATCTTTAGCCTCAATTCTTCTCTTTATTTCTCTTATTCTGCCATCTCTCTTTCTTTCATTCTCTCTTTCTCTTTAGTTTTTCTTCTCTTCTGTATGTGCTCTTCTTCTCTTTTATTTCTCTTAATCCTCCTCTCTTCCTTTTATCTTTCAGTTCTTTAACTGTACAATCTAGACCACACTTAAACTAAAAATTTAGTTTTCTGATTAGCAGCTCGAACTGATCGGGGATATATAGCACCACTCTCAAGGTGGGACTAGACCCTACTGGGTCCGAGCCTAGTTAATTTAAGATGGTTTATTTCCGATTTAGATACATGCACTGTCTCCGGCCTCCCAGGCTCACATACGCCCACTCATGGGCCCATGCTCGCACCCACATGCACACACACACCCGAGCACGTTCATGCACGCACCCACACACACACAAATGCTCATTATGCGCTCAGCGCTGACGATCGGTAAGCCCTATGCACAAAATTGTATTATACTAAGGCGACACTTCACAAATATCCGATGTGGGACTAAACTTCTCCCTTCCAAGCCTAACTTCTGTCGATGATTCCTAGCAGCACAGAGCTCCAAATCAAGCAAAGGCTCATTGGAAAGCTCTATAACTGCTCTACAATATTTTAGCATCAATTTGATGCTTAGAACTGATCTTACCCTTCAATTTAAAGGACGAAGGTAAACAGTTTTTATGGCCATTCTGGCCTACAGAGGTGAAACTCTGGTCTAAAGACCTGCAGGGAGAGCTTGTGACCTACATAAGAGGTCTGACTAGGTTCAGGAGATGTTTCCGCATCTAATGGTGAAGGATAGGGACTCTAAGAGGCTTCAGGAATAGAAAGAATCTCAAGATCTTCGCTAAGGAGCTTCAGAGCTCCATTTTGCAATTTGAACAGATCGTTAGTGAGATAAAAACATTACAAAAGGAATCAGACAATTTCTACATGCTGAAAAGAATCAATCTGGGCAAATTTGGCATTCAAAACTCACCCAAAACTAATGAAGTTCAATATTGAGTTCAAATGAACCCAAACAGACAGAAATTGAATTCTCACGAAATCCTAAATTAGACTTATCTAAATCAATTCTAAATCACTTAAAAACATCACAGGAATCATTTTTAATCATTAATTCACCTAATTGATGATTCATTCATCAGATCAGACCTGAGGTTGACCATAATGCCTTAGAATTTGACTTTCTACTCCAGTCTATCTTAGATTCAATTAAAACTTAGATCAACTCTATTTCACCTCATAAATTGATTTATGACATCAAAATTAGATTTTGATTAAGTCTAGTAAGGTTTCAGACCTCATCACCTGAGATCAAGATGGAGTTTGTTTAGTGGAACAACCTAAGAGTTCTCAGAGAAATCAGAGAACAAGATTTGCTTTTATAGGTTCTGCATGAACTTCTGAACCTATTTTCGAAGTCTTAATCCTAACAGAATAGCTTCTCCAACTCTGCCAGAGTTGGAGAAGACAAAGTTATACACTGAGCTCCAGAAGATAAAACATCAAAATAAACATTGAATCATGATCATTAAGCCTCAATAAAGCAATCTGGAGCATCTCACGACCTATCAAGGGCTGAAGTTCAAAAATGACTCGCTGGAGCTCGTCGGAGCTCTAGTTAGTTTAGAAATAAAGTGCTAAAGTTTGAAACTCCATGAAATAGATCATGGACAGTCGCAGAAGACTCCTGAGGTCACAATTAAAGTAATTGGTGAATTAAATCAGATATATTCAATGAATTCAGCAAATGGAGATTTTGAGTTCATTAAAACTCAGGGATGCCCTCTCACTCAATTGAGTGAAGGGAAAGGGTTATATGTGCACGGTGATGGTATACAAGTGGCTAATTAGATGGAAGAACTCCTCCTGAGCCGCCATTGACAGCGAGCTCATGAGGTTGTGTGAAATTTAGGCGTTTACTTTATATAAGTTAATTATACAAATTAAGTGTAAAATCGAAGCCCTTAAGAGATGAATAGGTGATGGAGAGCTCCATTGCATGTGTTCTAACCTCGGAAACTTCCGCCATGGACAACAGAAGTCACCGGTGAAGGTGGAGGTGGATTAGGCATTTAAGTGATATAATCAAGAAATCAATGTGTCAGAAATGATCATGGAAGATTATGGATTGTGATCAGTGATTCAAAAAGATAAAAAGATGCTCCAGTCAAGCTCAAAGAACTCACCGGAGCTCAAGAATACAACGGAAAGAACTAACATTTAACCTAATTAAACTATGTAATTAACTAAACTAACTACTCTATCTTACCTATCCTACTATTACCTGGACAAAGGGACAAAGAAGTCTCCGTCAATGATCGTAATGGAGGAGGAAATCAGAGGGGTGGAGGAAGAAGTCCGGCATGTGTTTGCAAGAAGCAAAGGTGGAGTCTGTCGTCAACGCTTCATCAGAAGATGTAGTGGACGATGGCGGAGATTAGAGGCAAGTGCAAATGACTGGAGGAAGACGGTTGAAGTGAGGGAAAGTCACCGAATTTCGAGTGAATAGCCTATCTGTTAGCTCAGTAGGGGGAAGAGGGTAGGGTGCTAACTGCACGAATTGGAGGAATCGAGGGGTATTTATAGGTTGCAGTGGCGACAAAGGGGCTTGAATCTGTACAGAATGGTGTCTAGGTGCAAGGTAGCCACTGGCGTCTTCTCCGATGTCAGTGAGGTTATCTTCGAGCTCTAATTAGGATTACAGCTTCATCCAGACCGATGGATGGAAAGGTGGCGGTGAGCGCAAGCTCCAGAAGCTTAATGATGGTGGACGAACGCAGGATGGATGGTGATTGGAGGTTGATAGGATCGCTTGTCGTTAGCTTCTTCAAACGATTGAAGAAGAAACGAATAAGAAGAAGAAGAAAGTGTACATAGGGACCTGAATGTTAGGAAAGCTAAGGACCTAAGTGAAGGGACAAGGACTCAATTGTAATGAAACCTAACGACTAAAAGGTAAACTAAGGTTCTCAACTCTTATTTTAATTTAAATCTTTTTCAACTTTTTATATATAGTTATAAATTAGGTAAATATTGTATATAAACCTTGGAATTACGTTTTTGACCTTTTTATCTTAATTTATTTAATTGAGTAAAGTTACTTAAGTTATTACATACTTAGGTATAAGTTATGCTTAAGTTAATTTAGATATTAATTAGGTAACTAATTAATAATATTTCGAGTCCATTTATTAATTAAACTATTAATAATATTAAGTGGCTAATAATTTAGCATTTTAAACTTATTTTAAGGTCCTTTAATGATTTATCTCTAATTCTATAATTAACCCTCATATATACATATTCCTAGCTAATTAACTAGTGAAGCTGGTTAATTAGGGGTAGTTAGAAGCCATGATGAGCCTCTCATCATGGTGCGATGACAATGATGAGGAAGGAAACCCCTGCTGTGGCTAGCAAGGAGCAGACTTGATGGAGGAAGATAGAGGGTCGTCCAATTTGATGGTTGGTTGGCTGGAAGTGGAGGACGGAGAAGTGTCGCTGGAGCAAGGTATGAAGGTGGTCGGAGAGGGAAGAAAGAGGGTTTTCTCTGGCCAGAACTTGCTAAGGAGAAAGGGTTCTTGCCCCTGATCCTTTTATAGGCCTAAAAAGAGGAGCTCCAAGCTTGGAAACAAACTTGCGAAGCTCGAAAATTTTGCTCAAACTAGATACCCACATCTTCTATGTGTTCATAAGGGTGTTTGGGAATGAATCAGGATCCATGGTTGAGTTTAATTGGAAGGGAATTCCTCAAGGAATCACCCTTTCAATTTTGGGAGAGTTTGATTGAGAATCAAGCGAGAAATCCTCGCTCGAATCTCAACAAAGCTTGGTGTGTTCACACCAATGGCGACAGGGACCTTGATATAGATACATCTATTTAGGTTAAAATGACTAATCATGCATGTTCCTAGGCCTAGATTTACATTTCATGTTATAAATATTGCATAGCATGCATCATTCTTCATTTAGAGTAGTTGTATATATTTTAGGTTAATTAGGTCCTTTATATGGTCAGAAGAGAAGATTTATTTCAGGGCCTTGGATGGATGATTGGACCATACGGATCTGATCAGGACGACGATCGGAGTCTAACACCTCTGAAATCATCTAGATTGGAGGCCCGTAGCATCATATGAAGTCCGAGGAAGATCAACGGCCAGGGGGTAATGCGACATCCATATGGGCTTCGGATGACAAATTCGACTATACGGATGGATCCATAGCGACGATCGTAATCCGGCTAAATGGGAATCATATCAATCTGAGCACCATGGCACCCTCTGCAATAGACAGAAGATGGATGGCCCAAATGGTGCCACGTGGCACCATCCAAGCTACCCAAAATCGGCCAGTAGCAACTGGGAGGTGCCCCCTCATCATCTTCATCATCAATTCTCAATTGTTGGATCTTGATCCAACGGTTGAGAGCTCTCCTCCACCACGTGCCTTCAGACATCCGCGTGACCATCCGGACGATTTGTGCAATGGAGGTGTGGGCTGTCAACGGAGGGGTGCTGGTTCGAATCCCCGTAGCCCCCCCAATTAGCCAATTGAGCGTGGTGCCAGTAAAGGAATTGAACAGTGCAGATTTGCAGCGACAGTTGGGTGGGCCTTTAGTGACGCTTGTAGCTGTCACTAACATCCTACACTATGCGCATGCCAGCAAAGGAATTGAAGGGTGCAGATCTTCAGTGATAGTTGGGTGGATCCTCAACGATGATTATAGCTGTCACTAATTGCCCATGGACAATTTTGTCTCTCCTCCACTATAAAAGGACCTACCCACTTACATTCCAAACCATCTCTTCCTTTCTTCTTCTCACCACCTCCATGGATCTAGAGAGAGCTTGTCCCAAGCTCAAGATGCTCCTCTAGAGTAGAAAAGAAAATAGTTTTCCCACCTCTCATCTCCATTCGTGGAGCATCCCGTGGCTGTCCTCTCACCGCCGTTCGGGAAGAAGATCCTCGCCTCGATGCTACCCTGCCCCATCCTCCATCCTCCGGCTCTGTCCCCGTTCATGCTGCTCCTCACCACCATCCTCCAGGCGACATTAGAGCAAGTCATCCTCCAAGAGACCGTCGAGGGGGATTCTCTTGCCTCTTTCTATCTTTTCTCTTTTGTAGTGTAGTTTTTCCACTTTCGTAGTTGTAATAAACATTTATTCATAAATAGATGATTGTTCTTCTCTCTCTCTTTCCTTTATATTTTGCAAGTAGATTAGCTAAAATTCATCAACCTGATCTCTTGCCCTATTACAATACCAAAAAAAATTATAAAAGATAAAAATGGCAAAAACAAATAAAAGTGAAACGCGGATTTTTCAAAACCAAACGTTCGCCTCCCCGTGTTCGACCTGGGACTCACTTTTCGAGTTTTGGTTATATATTTTATCTGATCGACGAATTTTCTCGCAAATCGAACTACGACGACAGGTTTCCAAAACTCAATCCCATCTGTGTTCAAATATGCCGTCATCATTTTGGCGTCGTTGCTGAAGAGGCAACTCTCTTTGGTTTTTTTTCCATGTTTTTCCACCTTATCTAACTTTTATCTCACTTTTTCTTTGATCTTACTGTGATTGCAGGTACTCATATGAGGCGGGCCAGAGTAGTTAGATCGGAGAAAAGTGCGGATGAAGGTTTTGTAAGTGTACCCCCACCACCCCCACCCTAGTTTTCATTCCATAACCTAATAACTCAAACCCAAATCAACTTAAGTGCTTGCATAAACCCTAGGGTAGGTCTTGGTTATATGATTGTCATTCCACTCACGTCACCCACCTGTATATATAAAAAAATAAAAAAAATATTCTTCTCTTGTGGGATTTAACTGAAAACTACACTTATCACCCACAACTTCTTATCCTATGGTGCATAATCACTTTGATTCTACCTCTTAACCAGGATCCGACTTGTCGACCCGGTACACTTCAACTCAATATACATAAGTGAGTACAAATCTAAATAAGTTAAACATTCTTGTGTGCCTTAACTAGGTGGTGCAACAGGCCAATTGATTGAGTTGTTTGGGCCACACCACTCAATTTAAAACTAATCCATCAAGTAGCTTGACTCTTAGGGTTTACTTTTAGGGTTGAACTAGGCACTCCACAATTTTTTTCTGATTTCTAGAGGAAAATATCATCACCAGTGCTTTCGAAACTTAGAGTGTTCTACTGAACCTTGATTGAATACACCTAAAGATTAAACCCTAAAAGCTAGTAAACAAGGTTGAACCCTAAAAGACACATCATCAAATAGCCTTGTTTGCAAACCCTGGTTGTGCACGCACAGACATTTGAATTGATCATTAAGGGCACAACCCATCTAAAGGGCCCATCACATTCTAAGAGCATAATCATCCCAAGCCTAATTAAAATTTAGTAGATGTTGGCCTTAAGGATTGATTTGCTCTTTGGGGCTCAGATTGAGATTTTTTTCGATTAATCTGCTTCTGCTGGTCCATCTGATGTCTAGCTAGGGGAGTAGCATCAAACGACCGCAGCTGGGGAGTACACTTGGAACCAGAGGCGTAAGCCAAAGGAAAAACCTTCTCCCTAGTCCCTCCTAACTGGTTGGATTGACCGGATAAAAGTAGACTAAATCATTTATAATCTCAAGACGGGTCTTGGGAGTCTGTAGGTCTATAGGTTGACCCACCTAAGGACAGGGTTGATTGCTTGTATTGCGGGGCTCCTTTCTTTCTTTTGATTTCCCTCCTATTCTACCATGTATCCTTCCACATCAGACACTCATTTCACATCCTATCCTCCTACCACCACTTATCCCCAAGATGATTACTATCCTGACTTGACTTGTAATTACCCATCCACTAGCTGGGATAACTTTGATTGGGGATATGAATCCAGACCTCAGTGTCTAGGGCCTAACCCTGGACAACAAGACAATGATTACTATCCCTCCTAGAGCTACAACGATTATAGATCTCGATCCTTTGATGATCAAACCAACCCGATCTATAATCAAGAAGGATATGATGATTATAAAACCTACCCTCCCTAGTATTCTATTGAATATAGGTCGCCACCATCCTTCAAACAACCTAAAATGACCAACTATTAGGGAGGGACCCGAGAACCTTGATATCTTGACTCCCCTAGATTTAACTCAAACCCACCCAAACTTGAACCGAACCATTCGGTTCAGGTGAACCAGATCCAAGATAGGGTGTTACTAACTGGAGGAACACCATACAATCTTCATGAGCTGAACTATCAGTGGACACCTGATTTCAATGAATCAAATCAATCCATTTCCGACACTTCAGTCTTGGGTTGCACACCACCAAACCGCAGGCCCGGCCCTGTAAATACAACAATCTTCGGTGCTGGGTTATTTTCATCAACAACCTTAGAACCACTCGACCCTAGGGTATGGGTCTACACCATAATCTGGTCCACGTCTGTGGACATCTTTCGCTGGTGAGTTTGAGGATTAATCTTTTGATTTTGATTCTGACCCGCACTTATGAATTCTCAATTTCTTCCTTATATTTATGTTATGCCTAGCTAAAGGCATTAAATTTAGCACGTGTTTATATTCCAAGTTCTCTGTGGAGTGGACCGGATTTTCACGTTATTCAAGTGATATTCCGTTTACTCTGCCTTTTCATGTCTTTATTTTTACAATGAGGACATTGCATCATTTAGGCATGGGGGGTTGGATAATTAATTCCTGAAATCATATTGTTAACTCTATAGAATTTCTTTTAGTTTCTTTAAGAAAAAGAAAATTCAAAAAGATAAAAAAGAAAGAAATTTGGAAGAAGAGAACTTAGGCACTTGGAAGTTATTAACTTTAGGAAATGATACAATAGGACCTAAATACTTAGACTCTTCTGGACTTCAGGCTTAATTAGCCTGGGTGTCCACTCGAATGTGGACTTAGTCTCGAGTCCTCGCCATGTAATTCTATTTTAATTGGTCAATAAATTGGGGTGATAAGTATATGATTTATCAACCCGCCCTCTTATTTGAGGGGACTTTAAGCCTAAGCATCTACACACTGTTTGCACTGAATCACTTTTCGGTGGTTTCCTTGGAAATTAGGTAGCTAATGAACCGTCTAGGCTGGTATGGCTAGCAAGTTGTTGGTGGTAGCAGCTCATCGGCTGGTTGTCCAGAGCCCAGCCACAAGACCATTTTCTTCATACTGCCTTTAGGTAAATCTTAGATCAGGGAAGCCACCTACTTAGAAAAAAAGAAGAAAAAAAAATAGAAAAAGGAGTAAATTAAAAAATAAACAAAACCACACTTCACCGCACGAGTATGGCTGCTAAGTTACCATGGGTAACAGCCCATTATTCAGTTGTCTAGAGCCCAGCTAACAAAAATGCACAATAATTCCCAAAACAGTTAGGGAAGAAGCAGGGAAGTAGAATAAATCAGGGAGATATACACTGGGTTTGCCCTTGTGTTGACCCCATAAATAAAAGTAGGGAGAAAGCTACCATTTGAAAAGATAAACCTCTAAGCAAGGCCACCTATGGTTGTAGAAACCCGAAGTCCGTTTTAACGGCTTCCTAGTGAGTCTCTCACTCTTCTCACTAGATGGTTAGCACTTAGAGTCCTTTTCGAGTCATGGATGGGTCGGGTAGCTATGAAAAGTTATCCTGAACCTCTCAAACTCCAAAAGTCCAAAAAAATTAGAAAAGAAGAAAAAGCAAAAGAAAAAAAACTATATCTTCCCTTTCAAATAAGGCGAGGACTTGGGCGGTCTATATTCTTGCAGACACCCGGGTACTGTTGAGATTTCGTGGTTTAGGACTTTAGTTGAAATTTTCTATTGTTAATAGACAACTTAGGCCTAAGCGATCGAGTCCTAATTCTATTTTTATACATAGCAAGTAGTTCAATTTTGCTAGAGACTAGCAAAAGATAGGCATGGGGGTATGATATAAACACATCTATTTAGGTTAAAATGCCTAATCATGCATGTTCCTAGGCTTAGATTTGCATTTAATGTTATAAATACTACATAGCATGCATCATTCTGCATTTAGAGTAGTTGTATATATTTTAGGTTAATTAGGTTCTTTCTATTGTCAGAAGAGAAGAAGATTTATTTCAAGGCCTTGGATGGACAATCGAATCGTATAGATTTGATTAGGATGATGATCGGAGTCTAATGCCTCTGAAATCATCTAGATCGGAGTCCCATAGCATCATATCAAGTTTGAGGAAAATCGACGGCCAGAAGGCAATGTGACATCCATATGGGCTTCAGATGAAAAATCTGACCGTACAGATGGATCCAAAGCGACGATCGTAGTCCGACAATGCGGAAATCATCTCCATCTGAGCACCGTGGAACCTTCTGTAATAAACAAAAGATGGATGGCCCAAATGGCACCATGTGGTGCCATCTATGCTGCCCAACACCAGCCAGCAGCAACTAGGAGGCACCCCCTCATCATCTTCATCATCAATTGTCAACCGTTGGATCTTGATGCAACGGTTGCGAGCTCTCCTCCATCGCCCGCCTTAAGATGTCCGCATGACCATCTAGATGATTTGGCGTAATGGTGAAGGTGTGGACTCTCAACGGAGGGTCGCAGGCTCGAATCCCTACAGCCCCCCCTCCCAATTGGCTAATTGAGCATGGTGCCAACAAAGGAATTGAAGGGCGTGGATCTTCAGCGATAGTTGGGTAGGTCTTTAGTGACGCTTATAGCTGTCACTAATGGCCTGAGTTATGCGTGCGCCAGCAAAGGAATTGAAGGGCGTGGATCTTCAGTGACAGTTAAGCAGATCTTCAGCGACGATTAGAGCCTTCACTAATTTCCCATGGATGATTTTGTCTCTTGTCCTTCACTATAAAAGGACCTACCCACCAACATTCCAAACCATCTCTTCCTTTCTTCCCCTCACCACCTCCAAGGCTCTAGAGAGAGCTTGTCCCAAGCCTGGGATGCTCCTCTAGAGTAGAAAAGAAAATAGTTTTCCTACCTCTCATTCCCATTCGTGGAGCATCCCGTGGTCGTCCTCTCACTACCCTTTGGGAAGAAGATCCTCACCGCGATGTCGTCCTACCTCATCCTCCGTCCTCTGGCTCCGTCCCTATTTGTCCCACTCCTTACCACCTTCCTCCAGGCGATGTCAGAGCGAGTCATCCTCCAAGCAACCGTCGAGGGTGATTCTCTCACCTATTTCTATCTTTTTCTCTTTCGTAGTGTAGTTTTTCCACTTTTGTAGTTGTAACAAACATTTATTCATAAATAGATGATTGTTCTTCTCCCTCTCTTTCCTTTATATCTTACAAGTAGATTAACTAGAATTCATCAACCTGATCTCTTGCCCTATTAAAATACCAAAAAAAATTGTATAAGATAAAAATGACAAAAACAAATAAAAGCAAAACGTGGAATTTTTAAAACCAAATGTTTGCCTCCCCGTGTTCGACCCGAGACTCACTTTTCGAGTTTCGATTATTAATTTTATCTGATAGATGCATTTTGCGAGATACAATGATGGGTCCTCCAAACCCTAATTTTAATTCGTGAAAGATGCCTCATCTGACCAAAGTATGAAGATGATGAAAAAGTTAGGGACCTGTTTGTGAAAAATTCAAAAAGTTAGGGTCATTGTGTGATAAAAAGAGTCGGTATAGACTGGAATGCAAACTAGGTCAAGGTGATCTCTGATTGGGTCCAAATTATGGTAGATGCCTAATTTAGACCCAAGGAATCTGATGGTACAGTCAGATTTAGTTTTTGATGAAGTTTGACTAGGTAAATTGCATAGAAACCCAAATTAGGGCAATTGTCTGTTTGAGACTCTATTTTAGGTCAAAATGGGCTCTGATGGTCAAATCAAGGCTGTTAAACCCTAGAGAATATTTTTATATGACTTTTAGAGGTTTTAGGTGAATTTTATCTTGACCAGAACCTCAGTGAATTAAGCGTGTTTATTTTTAGGATTTTAGATGTCATTTAATTCTCGTAATGTGTGAAAACCCGTTCCTTTCTACATGGACTCCCTTGTTAGACTTTAATGCATTTTTAACCTTTAGTAAACCCCTGAGAAAACCCATGATTGTTCAGCTAATGCAAACACATTTATTGAGGGTAAAATGCCTATTCATGCATGTTCCTAGGCTTAGATTTTCATTTGATGTTATAAATAATGCATAGCATGCATCATTTTGCATTTTGAGTTGTTGTATATAATTTAGGTTAATTGTGTCCTTTTTGTGGTTAGGAGAGAAGGATATTTATTTTGGAGCCTCAGATTGATGATCTGACCGTACGGATCTGATTAAGACGACGATTGGAGTCCAATGCCTCTGAAATCGCCTCGATTGGAGTCCCGTAGCACCATATGCAGTACGAGGAAGATCAATGGTGAAGGGACTATGAGACATAAGTTGGAGCTTCAAATGACA
Organism: Thalassia testudinum; assembly: GCA_037157565.1. NCBI lineage: Eukaryota > Viridiplantae > Streptophyta > Magnoliopsida > Alismatales > Hydrocharitaceae > Thalassia > Thalassia testudinum. Next base: position 146,592,996 of record JAZHRO010000036.1, read on the forward strand.
AATTCGACCACGCGGATGGATTCGGGTCGACGATCGTAGCCTAATGGTGCAAAAATCGACTCAATTCGACCTCTGTAGCAGCCCTACAACAAGAAGAAGATGGATGGCCCAGACTGCACCACGAGGCGTAGCCCAGGCCGCCCAGCGCACGCACGCGACACTGCACACACGTAGGCGTGCATGTGCACAGCGCAGCGCCAACGCGTGGGCATGCGCGCGGCGGAGGAGTGCAGCGCCAGCTATGCATGGGCCAGACATACAGCGACGGATAAGCTGGACTTACAGCGACGCTTACAGCTATCAGTAATTCATCGCATGCCAACAAAGCCAATTGTGGGCACCAGCAAGCATGAGCTACCTACAGCGACGTTTCCAGCAATGGCCTGGATGTCACTAATGGTCCCATACCTATTTTTGCCTCTTCTCCTCCATTGTAAAATGACCTACACCCCCTCCCTTCCAAGGCATCTCTACGTACTCTACTCCCACCTACTCTCAAGCTCTAGCAAGCCTACAATGCTCCATTAGAGCTTGTTCTCAAGCTCCCAAGGCCGCTATTAGTGTAGCAAACCTCCGCCCCACCAAATGTTCGTCCATCTTCCCATCCCCATTCATAGGTCGCCTTGGAGCCGTCCTCCCACCTCCATTCCGGTAGCAAATCATCTCTGTCTTCTCACCTCCATTCTGGAGCCATGCCGAAGCTTTCCTCAACCTGATGTCCTCCTGCATCTCACCTCCATCGTCCTGCTCCTCACCTCCTTAGTCCGAGATTCCACCAGGCGCCATCGTCTCGCTGAGCAGTCGATTCGGGAGATTTCCTCTCACCCCCCTCTCTTTTTATACTTTCATAGTTTATTGTAATTGACATTGGAAGTAATATATATCAGATTTATTCCCCATTTCTATCTTGTGATTCATTTGCTTGTCTTTTATTTCAAAAACACAAAAGAAAAAATAAAACCCTAAAATACCAAAAAGAAATGAATCGAAGTGCGGTTTTCAACTAAAGTAAACGTCGCCGCCCAATATTCGATGAGGGACTTCCTTGGAGTTTCAGAATAAATTTTATCTGATCGATGTGTTTTGCAACTACGACGATGGGTTACTTGTAACCTCGATTTCTAACATGCGAAACACGCCCGACCATCTGCATTCATGATATGATGGTAAAATTATTGTTTTAACCCTAGTTTCATGTTAAACTCTCAGAAAGGATGTGCAGTGAATTACGATCCTTTGGCAGTTATGTAGGAGCATTTATTAATGGAATATGACTAATTAAAGCTAGATATGGATGATGATGACGTTATCATCACTCGTGGAGCTTGTTTTAGACCATATAATGCATTGTTTAATTTGTATACATGTTTTGGATGATTCACATCTTCAAAACCTGGAGGTTGTTTAACAAAGACTTCCTCCTTGATAAAGACATTTAGAAAGGCACTTCTAACATCCATTTGGAAGAGTTTGAATTCCATGTGGGCTATGAAAGCTAGCAACATTCTAATAGATTCTAGTCGAACAATAGGTGCATATGTTTCATCAAAATCTATTCCTTCTTCTTGATTGTATCCTTGAGCCACAATTCTAGCATTATTTCTAACTACATTTCTTGATTCATCAAGTTTGTTCCTAAAAACCCACTTGGTTACTATAATGGTTTGTAATTCAGGCTTTGAAACAAGTTCCCAAACTTAATTTTTCTTAAATTGATTTAGCTCATCTTCCATAGCAATGTTCCAACAGTTGTCTGAGAAGGCTTCCTTAACATTTTTAGGTTCTAATTGAGAAACAAAGCCTGTAAAGGCTAGTGTGTTAAGGGAAGATCTAGTTTGAATTCCTTTTGAAAATTCTCCTATTACCAGTTCTTTAGGATGATCTTTCACAAAAGAGATATCTTTGGGTAGTTTATTAGAAATATTCTCTTCTGGAATGTTCGATGGATCATGTGCTAGTTCATCATCATCAATCATAGAAGATTTAGGTTGAACTAATGTTTCATTAAATGATACATGCAAGGTTTCCTCAACAACAGAGTTATTCTTATTAAAGACCCTATAGACTTTACTCCTGGTTGAATAACCTAAGATAATCCCTTCTGAGCTTTTAACATTGAATTTATCAAGATTACCTTTAGTGTTGAGTATAAAGTATCAACATCCAAAAATCTTGAAGTAGGAAATTTTAGGTGTTCTTCCATGATAGAGTTCAAAAGGTGTCTTCTTTAGGATTGGTCTAATCAAGGTTCTATTCTGGATATAGCAAGCAGTGTTTATAGCCTCAGCCCAAAAATATCGAGGCAGCTTTGACTCGCACAGCATTGTGCGGGCACACTTTTGCAAAGTCCTATTTTTCCTCTCAACTACACCATTCTGAGGTGCAACTTTAGGGAAGGCAAACTCATGTTTGATTCCATATTGATCATAAAAATTCAAAAAAGAGTCATTTTCAAATTCTCCACCATGATCACTTATAATCCTAATTACCTTAGATCCTTTCTCATTCTGTAATCTTCTAACTAGTTTGTTGAAGGCATCTATGGTTAAGTCCTTACTTTTTAAGAAAGATACCCAAGTAAATCTAGAGAAGTCGTCAATTATGACTAAACGGTATCTACACCCGCTTAGGCTTTCAGATTTGGTTGGTCCGAATAAGTCTAAGCGAAGTAGCTCCAGGAGTTGAGAAGTGCTAACCATCCTTTTTGGTTTAAATGGATTTTTGATTTGTTTACAACTTGACAAGAATCGCAGACTTTGCTTTTCTTGAAGTTGATCTTTGGTAGACCCTTGACAAGTTCATGTCCCACATGTTTACTAATGTTGCCCATGTGAACATGACCTAGTCGTTTATGCCAAAGTGCTACTTCTTCGTTAGATATGATTAGACATTCAAGACTATCGTATTTATTGAAGTTTACAGTGTAAATGTCTTTATGTCTATTCCCTATAAGAATAATTTCTTTATTATGAATTTGTTTTGTTTCTTATTCCTTTAAGCAACCTTTTAATGTGTTTCTTCCATACTCAAGGATGGTCAAAGATTATCTCTATGCAAGAGATTAGAACGGAGGCTATCAAATATTGCAGGGACTCTTCAAGGGCAACTGACAGAGGTATATGGAGGATGGCTACGTGTGATGCTCCTAAAGACTCTGTTGAACAGGCCTCTAATTTGAAGGCTCCCATCTCTGAGAAAGAAACTTTTGATGCCATAAAAGACTTAAACAGTGAAGGCTTTCCTGCACCTGATGGCTTTCAAGTTTTCTTTTATAAGGAATGTGGAGTGTGCTTGGCAGTGAGGTGATGGATGTTATCAAAGAGTTTGGGAGAGGAAACTCTGGCTTTGATAAGACCAACAGATTTTTTCTCTTCCTGCTGCCAAAGGTACAAGGTGCAGAAAAATTCTCTGATTTCAAGCTGATCACTCTTTCGAACTCCATCTACTTCATGGTGAGCAAAATTCTGGCAAATAGACTGAGGCTTGTATTGCAGAACCTGATCCACCCTTTTCAATCAGCATTTTTACCAAATAGATCTCTTCAGGAATCATTTATTATGGCTTAAGAGATGGTGTGTGGTTGGCATAGAAGGAAGTGTAAAGCCTTTATGTGGAAAGTTGATTTCCAAAAGGCTTATGACTCTATCTCTTGGCCCTATCTCTGGGAGTTGTTTAAAAGAAGAGGTTTCCCTCCTCTCTGGATCCATTGAATGAAGCGATGCATTACAACCACCTCCTTCTCTCCATTGATCAATGGGAAACCTTGTGGGGCTTGGATTCAGCCACAGTACAATGTTAGGCAAGGCTGCCCGTTAGCCCCATTGGTATTTAATCTTGCAGTGGATGGTCTTGCTAGATATGCCTGTGATGTAGACACACTTATTGAGGGTAAAATGCCTACTCATGCATGTTCCTAGGCTTACATTTGCATTTCATGTTATAAATATTGCATAGCATGCATCATTCTACATTTAGAGTAGTTGTATATAATTTAGGTTAATTGTGTCCTTTTTGTGGTTAGGAGAGAAGGATATTTATTTTTGAGACTCGGATTGACGATCAGACCATACGGATCTAATCAAGACGACGATCGGAGTCCAACGCCTCCAAAATCGCCTCGATTGGAGTCCCAGAGCACCATATGCAATCCAAGGAAGATCAATGGCCGATGGACTAGGTGATGTAATTTGGAGTGTCAAATGCCAAATCCGATAGCACAGATGGATTTGGGTCGACGATCGCAGCCCAATGGCATTAAAATCGACTCAATCCAACTTCTGTAGCATCCCCTACAAAGGAAAGAAGATGGACGACCCAGATTGCACCACGTGGCGCAACCCAAGTGCCCATGCTCACGCATGCGCCACCGCATGCGCACAACAGTGCGGGCACACACACGCACGTTGAGGCCCGCACACGCAAGCGTAGCAGCATGTGCAGTAGCGCAACGCGTGCGTGGAGGCAGCGACACGTATCGCACGTGCGTGTACGACAAGGGTGCGTACAGTGCGCGCCAGCGGTGCAGCAGTAAGGGCATGTGCACGGGATCTTCAGTGATGTTTATGACTGTCACTAAATGTCCTGTATACGAATTTGATTCTTTCCTCTACTGTAAAAGGACCTGTACCCCTCCCATTTTTCCTTATCTCTTCCTTTCTTCCTCTCAACATCTCCAAGGCTCTAGAGAGAGCTTGTCCCAAGCCCTAAATGCTCCTCTAGAGTAAGCAACAAATATTTGTTCCTGGCTCTCATCCCCCTTCTTGTAGCATTCCGTGGCCGTCCTCTCATCGCCCTTTGGGAAGAAGATCCTCACCGTGACGCCGTCTTGCCCCAACTTTCATCCTCTGACTACGTCCTCCTTCATCCCACTCCTCACCACCTTCCTCCAGGAGACGTCAGAGCGAGTCATCCTCTGAGCAACCGTCAAGGGGGACTCTCTCACATCTTTCTATCTTTTCCACTTTCATAGTGTAGTTTTTCTGCTTTCATAGTTGTAACAAACATTTATTCATAAATAGATGTCTCTTTCTTTTTATTTTGTACATAGATTATCTAGATTTCATTGACCTAATCTCTTGCTCTATTAAAAATACCAAAAAAATTAGAAAAGACAAAAATGACAAAAACAAATAAAAGTGAAACGTGGATTTTTCAAAACCAAACGTTCGCCTCCCCATGTTCGACCCGAGACTCAATTTTTGAGTTCCGGTTATAAATTTTATCTGATCGACAGATTTTCTCACGAATCAACTATGATGATGGGTTTTTCAAACTCGATCCCTTTCCGAAACGAGATCCACCACAATCATTTTGGCACCGTTGCTGGGGAGGCAACGCACTTTGGTTTTTCTCATGTTTTTAGCTCACTTTGCTCCTTTGTTTCTATGATTACAGGTACCCTTCCAAGGTAAGCCAAACTAGATAGATTGGAGTAAAGTGAGGTTAAAGAGTTTTGTAAGTTTATCCCCAGCACCCCCACCTTAGTTTTCATTCCATAACCTAATAACTCAAACCCAAATCAACTTAGGTGCTTTTTATAAACCCTAGAATAGATTTGGTTGTTTGTTTGCCACCTATACTCACCCGCCATCCACATAAATAAAAAAATATGAAAAAAGTTATTTGATTGTGGGATTTTCTGAAAGAGACACACCTTAACACCTCCAACTCTCAACTTAAGGTGCACCACTCCACTTTGATTCTACCACTTAACTGGGATCTAACCTATGGACCCAGTACACTTCAACTCAAAACACATAAGTGAGTAGAAATCTAATTAGGCTAGGACATTGTGTGCCCTAATCTATGGTGCGAATAGTCCAATTGACTGATTTGTTTGGGCTGCACCACTCAAATTAAAAATAATTCATTAATAGCTTGCCACTTAGGGTTTACTTTTAGGGTTGAACCAGGCACTCCACATTTTTTTCTGATTTCTAAAGGAATACATCATCACCAGTGTTTGTAAAACCTGGAGTGTTCTACTGAACCGTGATTGAACAAACCTAAAGATTAAGCCCAAAAAGCTACTAAACAAGGTTAAACCCTGAAAGGCACATCATCAAATAACCTTGTCTATCAACCCTGGTTGTGCACGCACACACATTTGAATCAATCATTAAGGACACAACCCATCTAAAGGGCCCATCACATTCCAAGAGCACAATCATCCTAAGCCTAATTAAAACTGAGTAGACATTGGCCTTAAGGATTGATTCGCTCTTCGGGGCTCAGACTGAGAATTTCTTCGATTAATTTGCTTTTGCTAGTCCATCTAATGTCAAGCTAGGGGAGTAGCATCAAACGACCGCGGCTGGGGGGTACAGTAGGAATTGGAGGCGCAAGCTAAAGGAAGAACCTTGTCCTCAGTCCCTTTTTCTAACTGGTTGGATTGATTGGATAAAAGTAGATCGAATTGTGGCGGATCTTGTTGTGGAAAGGGTTCGAGTTTGGAAAACCCATTGTCGTAGTTTGATTCGCGAGAAAATCCGTCGATCAGATAGAATTTATAATCGAAACTCAAAAAGTGAGTCTCAGGTCGAACACGAGGAGGCGAATGTTTGGGTTTGAAAAATCTATGTTTCGCTTTTATTTATCTTTGTCACTTTTGTCTTTTCTATTTATTTTGGTATTTTTAATAGGGCAAGAGATCAAGTCGATGTAATCTAGCTAATCTACTTGCAAAATAAAAAGAAAGAGATAGAGAGAGAAACAATCATCTATTTATGAATAAATGTTTGTTACAACTATGAAAGAGGAAAAACTACACTACGAAAGAGAAAAGATAGAATGAGGTGAGAGAATCCCCCTCGACGGTTGCTTGGGGGAAGACTTACTCTGACATTGCCTGGAGGAAGGTGGCGAGGAGCAGGACAAAGGAGGACATAGCCGGAGGATGGAGGATGGGGCAGGATGGTGTCGTGGCAAGGATCTTCTTCCCAAAGGGCGGTGAGAGGATGACCATGGGATGCTCCACAAAGGGGGATGAGAGGTAGGAACAAATATTTGTTTCTTACTCTAGAGGAGCATCCTGGGCTTGGGACAAGCTCTCACTAGAGCCTTGGAGGTGGTGAGAGGAAGAAATGAAGAGGTGAAGAAAAATGGGAGGGGTAGGGGTCCTTTTATAGTGGAGGAAAGAATCAAATTCGTATACAAGAAATTTAGTGATAGACATAAATATTGCTAAAGATCCACCGCAAATGTAACTGAAGATCCTACGCACGCTCCCCTGTTGCCGCACTGTTGGCATACGCTGTACGTGCCCTTGTCGCATGAGCACGTGTGATACGCGCCGCTGCTGTAGCTACCTCCGCGCGAGCACTACTGCGCTTGAGCGTGCGTGCACCGATGCTACTGTGCACGTACGGTGGCATGTGAATGCGCATGGGGGGCCTAAGTTGTGCCACATTACACAATCTGGGCCGTCCATCTTCTTTCCTTTGTAGGAGATGCTACAGAGATCAAATTGAGTGGATTTTCACACTGTTGGGTTATGTTCGTCAACCCGAATCCATCCGTGTGGTCGGATTTAGCGTTTTACGCTTAGGATTGTGTCACCTTGTCCCTCGGCCGTTAATCTTCCTTGGATTGCATATGGTGCTACGGGACTCCGATCGAGGCGATTTCAGAGGTGTTGGACTTCGATTGTTGTCTTGATCATATCCGTGTGGTCAGATCGTCAATCCGAGGATCCGAAACAAATATCTTTCTCTCTTGACTACAAAAAGGATGCAATTAACCTAAATTATATACAACTACTCTAAATGCAGAATGATGCGTGCTATGCAATATTTACAACATGAAATCAAATCTAAGCCTAGGAACTTGCACGAATAGGCATTTTACCCTCAATAAGTGTGTCTACATCATACCCCCTTGCTTATCTTTTGCTAGTCCCTAGCAAAATTAAACTACATGCTATGTATAAAAATAGAATTAGGATTCGATCGCTTAGGCCTATGTTGTTTATTAAGAATAGAAATTATCAACTAAGGTCCTAAACTACGAAGACTCAATAGTACCCGGGTGTCTACTAGAATGCAGACTGCCCAAGTCCTTGCCTTATTTGAAATGGGAAGATACATTTTTTTTTGCTTTTCTTCTTTTCTAATTTTTTTTTGTACTTTTAGAGTTTGAGAGTTTCGAGATAAGTTTTTACCGCTACCTGACCTGCCTAAGACTTGAAAAAGACTCTAAGTGCTAAGCATCTAGTGAAAAGAGTGAAAGACTCACTAGGCGGCCATTAAAACGGACTTCGGATTCTACAACCCTAAGTGACCTTGCCTAAAGGTTTATCTTTTCGATTGGTAGCTTTCTCCCTATTTTTATTTATGGGGTCAACATAAGGGCGAACCCAGTGTATATCTCCCTAGTTTATTCTACTTCCTTGCTTCTTCATTAAGTGTTTTGGGAATTATTGTGAATTTTTGTGAGCTAGGCTCTGGACAACGCCCAATGGCCTGTTACCCACGGTAACTTGCCAACCTTACTCGTGTGTTAAAGTGTGGTTTTATATATTTTATTATTATTATTATTTTCTCCTTTTTCTATTTTTTTCCTTTTCTATTTTTTTCTTTTCTTTTTTTTTTGAAAGTATGTGGCTTCCTTGATCTAAGATTTACCTAAAGGTAGTACGACGAAAATGGTCTTGTGGTTGGGCTCTGGATAACCGGCCGATGAGCTGTTACCACCGACAACTTACTAGTCAAACCACCCTAGATAGTTCATTAGCTACCCAATTTACGAAGAAACCATTGAAAAGTGAGTCATTGCAAAAAGTGTGTAGATTCTTAGGCTTAAAGTCCCCTCAAATTAGAGGGCGGGTTGATAAGTTGCATACTTATCATCCCAATTTATTTACCAAATTAAAATGAATTTGAATTGGCAAGGACTAGAGACTAAGTCGACATTCAAGTGGACACCCGAGCTAAATAAGGCCGAAGACCTGTAGAGTCTAAGTGTCTAGGTCCTATCATATCATTTCCTAAAGTTAATAACTTCCAAATGCCTAAATTCTCTTCTCCTAATTCTTCTTCTTTTTTATCTTTTTGAATTTTCAATTTTTTTTAAGAAACTAAAAGAAATTCTGTGGAGTTAACAAAATGATTTCAGGATAAAGTTTCCACCCCCCATGCCTAAATGATGCAATGTCCTCATTGTAGAAATAAAGACAAGAAAAGGCGGAGTAAATAGAATATCACCTGACATCATGAGAAATCCGATCATCTCCGCAGAGAATGTGAAATATAAACACATGCTAAATTTAATGCCTTCAGCAAGGCATAAAATACATACAAGGAAGAAATTGAGAATTCACAAGTGCAGGTGGTCAGGCGCGTTTCGCATGTTAGAAATCGGAGTTACAAGTAACCCATCATCGTAGTTACAAAACACATTGATCAGATAAAATTTATACCAAAACTCCAAGGGAGTCCCAGGTCGAACACAGGGAGGCGGCGTTTACTTTAAGTGAAAACAACGCTTCATTTTGTTTCTTTTTGGTATTTTAGGGTTTTGTTATTTTTTATGTTTTTGGAATAAAAGATAAGCAATGACATGATAGAGATGGAATCAAATGTGATGTATTGCATTACTGTTTATTACAATAATCTACGAAAGTATAAAAAGAGAGAGGGTGAGAGGAAATCTCTCGAATCGACAGTTTAGAGAGACAACGGTGCCTGGTGGAAGCTCGGACTAAGGAGGTGAGGAGTGGGACAATGGAGGTGAGATGCAGGAGGATGTCGGGTTGAGGAAAGCTTCGACATGGCTCTGGAATGGAGGTGAGAAGGCGAAGATGATCTGCTACCGGAATGGAGGTGAGAAGATGACTCCAAGGTGACCTATGAAGGGGATAGGAAGTTGGAGGAGTATTTGGTGGGGCAGAGGTTTGCTACACTAATAGGCACCTTGGGCGCTTGAGAACAAGCTCTAATGGAGAGTTGGTAGGCTTGCTAGAGCTTGGGAGTAGGTGGGAGTAGAGTAGGTAGAGATGGCTTGGAAGGGTGGGGGTGTAAATCCTTTTATAGTGGAGGAGAAGAGGCTAAAAATGGGTAAAGGACCTTTAGCGACCTCCAGACCGTCGCTGGAAATGTTGCTGACCACCACACGATGCTGTAGGTCAGCTCAGCTGTAACTAAAAGCTAGCACCAACCATGCACACGCCCGCGCTGCGCTGCCGCCCATCACGCACGCTGATTGCGCGGCGGCCTACTAGTGTGCGTGCTGGAGTGCACTGGCATGAGTGTGCGCGCACTGCACTGCCATTGTTGCTTGCATGCACCGCTGATTTAAGGATTAGGGGGGCTGCAGGGATTCGAACCCATGTCCCTCCCTTGAGAACCACCACTCCCACCATTGCGCTAGGCTACCCTTTGTGTCGCGTAGAGGAGATTGGTGCAAACGCTTCCCAGCCGTTGGATCTTGATCCAACAGCTAGGATTCAAGGGCGTGAATGATGAAGGGAGTGAGCGATGGCTGTTGGCTAGTGTTGGGCGGTCTGGATGGCGCCACATGGTGCCATCTGGGCTGTTCATCTTCTTTTTCTTGTAGAGGGTGACATGGTGCTCAGATCGAGATGATTCCCGTGATGCCGAACTGTGATCGTTGCTCCGGATCCATCCATGCGGTCGGATTTTCCATCTGAAATCTATATGGATGTTGCATTGTCCCGCTGGCCATATAAAATGAAGGAATTAATGTACAAAACAAACAACTATCCTAAATGCCATGCAATGGATGTTATGCAATATTTATAACATGATATGCAATGCTAAGACTAGGAACTATCATAAATAAGCAATTTATCATGAATTTATGTGTGTTCATCATACCCCCATGCTTACTTTTTGCTAGTCCCTAGCAAAATTAACCTAAATTCTATGCATAAAGGTAGAATTAGGGTTCGAGTATTTGGGCAAAATTCATTGATTGCTTTAGAAAATCTCAACCCCAAGACCTAATTACAAAAACTCAACAATGCTCGGGGGCCTGCCAGAATGCAGACCGTCCAAGCCCTTGCCTTATTTGAGAAGAGAAGACAAAAAAATTTTTTCTTATTTTTTTCTTTTCTAATTTTTTTGTACTTTTGGAGTTTGAGAGTTCCAGGATAACTTTTTACGGCTACCCGACCCGCCAAAGACTCGAAAAGGACTCTAAGTGCTAAGCATCTTGTGAAAATAGTGAAAGACTCACTAGACGACCGTTAAAACGGACTTCGGGTTTCTACGACCCTAGGTGACCTTGCCCAGAGGTTTATCCTTTTGATCGGTAGGTTTCTCCCTACTTCTTTTATTTATGGGGTCAACACAAGGGTGAATCTAGTGTATATCCCCCTAGTTTATTCTACTTCCCCGCTTCTTCCCTAGTGTTTTGGGAATTATTGTGCATGTTTTTGTGAACTGGGTTCTGGACAACCGGTCGATAAGCTGTTACCATCGACAACTTGCCAGCTATACTCGTGCTGTGAAGTGTGGTTTTATTTATTTATTTTATTTATTTTCTCCATTTTCTATTTTTTTTTCCTCTCTTTTTTCTTTTTTTTTTTAAGTAGGTGACTTTCCTAATCTAAGATTTACCTTAAGGCAGTACAATGAAAATGGTCTTGTGGCTGGGCTATGGACAACTGGCTGATGAGCTGTTACCACTGACAACTTGCCAGCCATACCACCCAAGTCGGTCCATTAGCTACCCAATTTCCATAAAAACCATCAGAAAGTGAGTCAGTGCAAAAAATGTGTGTAGATGCTTAGGCTTAAAGTCCCCGCAAATCAGAGGGTGGGTTGATAAGTTGCATACTTATCATCCCAAATTATTTACCCAATTAAAAGAAATTTTAATTGGTGAGGACTCGAGGCTAAGTTCACATTCGAGTGGACACCCGGGTTAATTAAGTCCAAAGACCTGAAGAGTCTAAGTATTCAAGTCTCAAAGTATCAATTCCTAAAGTTTACAACCCTTAATGCCTAAGTTCTCGTCTCCCAATTCTAATTTCTTTTTTTATCTTTTTCCTTTTTTTTTTAACAAGAATCAAATAAGAGGAAAGTATTGTTACAGTTGACAAAAAGGTTACAAAATATGTCCACCCCCCATGCTTATCTATTGCAATGTCCTCATTGTGAAAAAAAATGAAAGCATGTAGGAGAGTAGAAGTGGAAGAATAGCACCTGGTTTCCATGAGACTCTGGTTAGCTTGGAATAGTCTTTACATGTGTTGAGTTTGTGCCTTCAGCTGGGCGATGATCAGCCCACGGTGGTTACAGCAAGGTAATAGCAAGCTTGTCCGAGACGGGTTCAGGGAGCACATGGTCAACAAAGGGTTCAAGATGCTGTCCATTGACCTTAAAAATATTATCCGTCTTTGGGTCAGAGATTTTGACAGCCTCGTTTGGGAAAATCTACTCAATAACGAATGGGTCGTCCCACTTAGACCTGAGTTTACCGGGGAAAAGCTTCAATCGAGAATCGAAAAGCCAGACCTTCTAGTTTGGCTCAAAGCTCTTACGTGAAATCATCTGGTCATAGAGAGCTTTGGTCCTTGCCTTATAGATTCTGGAATTTCCATAAGCATTATTTCGAATCTCCTCCAACTCAGATAGTTGGAGTTTCTTGGTTTTCTTGGCCAAGTCAAGGTCCACATTACATTTCTTGATGGCCCAAAATGCCCAGTGTTCAGGTTCTATGGGTAAGTGACATGCCTTACCAAACACGAGATGGAACGGATACATACCGATAGGCATTTTGTACGCCATACGGTAAGCCCAAAGAGCATCATCTAGCTTTTGGGTCCAGTCCTTCCTTTCAGGCCTAACGGTTTTCTACAAAATGTTCTTGATCTCCCGATTGGAGATCTCGACTTGTTCGTTCGTCTGAGGGTGGTAAGGTGTGAAAATCCGATGGTTCACTCTGTATTTCCCTAGTAAATTCTGAAACTAGGCATGAGTGAAATGTGTGCCACCATCACTGATAATTGCCCTAGGAACCCCGAACCGACTGAAGATATTTCTCTTTACAAAATCGATGACCACCTTGTCGTCATTGGTTTGGGTGGGAATTGCCTCAATCCACTTGGACACATAACCAACAGCGACCAGAATATACTGGTGTCCAAATGAAGGAGGGAAGTGTCCATTAAAGTCGATGCCCCAAATATCAAAAATTTTGACTGAATGAATTGGGTTCAGGGGCATCATATCTTCCTTAACCATGTTCCTGAGTGTCTGGCATCGGGTGCATGACTTAGAGAATTCCTAGGCATCCTTAAATAATGATGGCCAATAGAATCTGGATTGCAAAATTTTTGTGGCCGTCCTTTTCCTGGAAAAGTGTCCACCACAAGCTGATGTATGGCAGAACTCAAGTATGCGATGGAACTCAACTTTTGGGATGCATCGACGAATAATCTGGTCCGCGCCGATGTGGTACAGCTCGGGATCGTCCCAAAAATAATATTTGGCCTCAGACACAAGTCTATCCCATTGTTGTTTGGTCCAATCCTGGGGGATTTGACCAATGGCCAAATAATTGACAATATCTGCAAACCAGGGGGTTCGGATACCCGATACTATAAGGATAGTCTCATTCGAAAAAGTATCAAAAATCGGGACATCTGGATGAGGAGAATCAATTAGGATTCTCAAGAGGTGATTCACCAATACATTTTGTGCCCTGGCTTTATCCCTGATTTCAAGATCGAACTCTTGAAGCAGCAGAATCCAGCGAATAAGCTGGGGTTTGGCATCCTTTTTGGCCAAGAGATGTTTCAAGGCCGAGTGGTTGGTATAGATGATGACACAAGAACCTAACAGATAAGCCTTGAATTTTTCTAAAGCGAACACTACAGCTAGCAATTCTTTTTCAGTAACGATGTAGCTCCTTGGGGCCTCATCTAGAGTTTTGCTAGCATAGTAAATCATAGAGGGCTTTTTCTCAATCTTTTGACCCAAGACAGCCTCGATGGCATAATCAGATGCGTCAACCATAATCTCAAATGGGGCTGTCCAGACCGATGGTTGCAATACCGGGGCACAGGTTACTATCATTTTCAATAAATCAAATGCCTTACGACATGATTCATCAAACTCAAATGGCGTGTCTTTGGCCAGTAGGTTACTAAAGGGCCGAGCAACCTTCGAGAGATCCTTAATGAATCTTCTGTAAAAACCCACATGCCCAAGGAAAGAGCGAATCTGTTTTACGGATGTGGGTGTAGGAGGTCTAGAGATAGCATCCACCTTAACTCTATCAACTTCAATTCCTTGACTAGAGACCACGTGACCCAGGACGATGCCTTCCTGAGTCATAAAGGGGCTCTTTTCCCAGCTAAGGACCAACCATTTTTTGATGCATCTCTGAAGGATCAATTCTAGGTTAGCCAGGCAAGACTCAAAAGAATCTCCGAAAATGGAGAAATCATCCATGAACACCTGAAGACAATCTCCCACCACATTAGAAAAGATGGCCATCATGCACCTTTGAAAAGTCGTAGGTGCATTGCAAAGCCCAAACAGCATTCTACGGAATGCAAAGGTTCCGTAGGGACATGTGAAAGTTGTCTTTTCCTGATCTTCAGGATGGATAGGGATTTGGTTATATCCTGAATAACCATCCAGGAAGTAAAAATATTTTTTCCTAGGTAATTTTGCAAGGATTTGATCAATGAATGGCAAGGGAAAGTGATCCTTTTTAGTGGTTGTGTTCAGCTTTCTATAGTTAATACAAACTCTCCAAGCAGAAGCTAAACGAGTGGTGAAGGTTTCGCCTTTCTCATTAGTCATAACAGTTATTCCCTCCTTCTTGTGGATAATCTGAATAGGGCTAACCCACGGACTATCTAAGATTGGGTAAATAATCATAGCATCGAGCCATTTGATTATCTCTTTCTTGACCACTTCTCGCGTATTCGGGTTTAGTCTCCTTTGCATTTTGCGAGAAGGGCGGGATCCACCTTCCATGAAAATACAATGACTACAATAAGATGGCTCGATCCCCCTAAGGTCATGGATGGTCCAACCAATTTCCTCCTTGTTGTTCTTAAGGACCTTAATTAACCTAAATTCTTGCTCCTTAGTCAAATCAGCACTAATAATCACAGGGAGTGTGTTTTCAAGTCCTAAGAACTCATTTCAACTTTTTTGGCAATGGTTTTAATTCCAGCTAGGGTGGGTTTAAAATAGAACGAAGGGAGGATGTTGATGAAGATTCATCAGGATGATCCAGTGGAAGAGGCTGGGAATGAAGAAAATCAACAGCTTCTTCAGGATGTGGCAGGTCTACCACGGAGGAGGGTTGTGGGTTGGTTTCGCTAAAGCTAATGGAGTCCTCAAGTGTATTGATTATCATACACGTCTCACGATCCTGATCCTCGAGTTCCTCAATGAATCCATAATCCTCAAATCCTCTTACCGCCTTAAAAATATCCAGAGTTAATTTCTTATCTCTAAAGGCGATCTCCATACTACTGCTTTCACAGTTTATGTTGGCCTTGGCAGTAGCTAGGAACAGACACCCCAGAATGATGGGCGTGTTCCTCAAATCATTAGGTACATCCATGTTAAGGACG
Organism: Thalassia testudinum; assembly: GCA_037157565.1. NCBI lineage: Eukaryota > Viridiplantae > Streptophyta > Magnoliopsida > Alismatales > Hydrocharitaceae > Thalassia > Thalassia testudinum. Next base: position 146,608,555 of record JAZHRO010000036.1, read on the forward strand.
AGGAAATCTACAGGAAAATAGAAATCCTTGACCTTGACAATTACATCCTCAATAACTCCTCTTAGTGTGGTGACCGATCAGTCCACTAATTGTAGCATTACTGAGGTTGGCTTGAGTTCACCTAACCCAAACCTCTCATAAATAGAAGTTAGGATTAGGTTGATGGATGCACCTAGGTCCAATAGTGCCCTATTGATTGCACCGCAAAAATACGCCTGCAATTGTTCCACTCGTGCTATTTCCTAGAATTACCAATGCATGTTAGGTCTCCATAGTTGCATTGTAAAAATACATGCATTCATGCATTTAATTGAGAAGGGAGGAGAATTAAATAAAATGGCCTCGCGATTACATTTTTCCCCAAGTGTATCTTTGCAAAATCCACCATCTTTTTATTTTTTCCACTTGATTTTGAAATGCTTCCCGCGACTGCAACTTCTTCTCCTTCCGCCATTCCCTGCTCTCCATCCCTCTCCCTGCTAGCCCCTCCCTGCGGCTACCACTCCCTGCCGTGGCCATGCATGAACCATGCACAGCCAGGGCATGGTAGTGCATGGCTTTCTTCCTTTATAAAAAGCCACATCTTCTTCTCTTCAAAGGCAGCCTGGTCCCAGCCAAAAAAAAATGCAATAGCACACCTTCTTCTTCCAGGCCATCCTCTCCTCGCTCTCCCTCCACATGCCGACCCTCCTCCTCGGAGACACCCGACGGATAGGAGCCCTCACTGTGGTGAACACCCACCACAGTCAGACCACCACCGCCCAGCTCTTCAAAGAGCCAGTGGGTATGGTGGCTCTTCTCTCATTTTTTTCGCTCTAGCACCTTCAGCCATGGCCACACGCTTCAAGGTCTGAAGCTCGAAGCTCGGTAGTAGCAGTGGCAAGGCAGCAACAGCAGCAGCCCCTTCTGCGCGCGCCTATAGGCACCCTCACCCTCCATGCACGCCTGCAGGCCCTCTCCACCTCTCGCTTTCTCCGCCCTGTCGCGCTCTCTCCCGCCCGCAACCGGCCACTGCACGTCACTGCAGTGGCCGGCCAAGCACTTCCTCGCACCCCTGCTAGCATCTGCAAGCCTCCACACAAGCTACAGGCGCCCTTGCCTCCCTCTCCGCACGCTCTTTCATGAGCTTCTCCACACTTGCAATTGGCTAGCGCAGGCCTTCTCCCTTACGCGCAAGCCCGCGCGTGCCAGCCATGAGTCGGCCACACTCACACCACCTGCAGCTCTTGTTACGCTGCGCGGACGACCACTGTAGCCATTGTTCACGCGAGTCTGCACGACACTGTGGCTACAGTGGGGTGACCGGTGAGCTTCTCACTTTACCGGTCACTCGGCACGTCGCAACCGGCCCTCTCCCGTGCGCGCGCCCGCCTGCGCATCTCCGCCCGCGTCGCACGCACCAACCCGTGCGCCTGCCTTCGTCCACTCCCTTCGTGAGCGCCTGCTAGCGCCCGCTTCAGCCTTCACGCAGCATGGTGCACTGCGTCTTCTCTCCGCTCCCTCGCCCTCCAGCGTGCACGTCCCCGCGCGCATACGCGCCTGCGCGTGCGCTTGAGAACCATCAGACGACGCCCGCTGGTCGCAGACGCCTTAACACTCCAACGGTTACCATCTCTCCTGCCCTCTCTCTCTCTCTCTCTCTCACTCTCTCTCACAGCACTCACAGCACTCTCTACACCAACGCTCACACACACCTACACTCACACTTCCACACAAACACATATATATATACGTATACTTATATATTGATATATATATATATATATACATATATTTATATACATATATATACTTATATTTATACATATAGTAGTATCTATATACTTATGTATTAGTATACATACATACATACATATATATATACATATATACATATACTTATATAAATATACATATATACTTACATATATACATATATCTATACACACATATATATATATATAAATATACATATATCTATATATATATTACCTATATAACTAAGTATAGATACATATGTATATATATATATACATACATATATGCATATATATATCTATATAACTATATATACATATATACATTTATATACATATCTAGATACATATACCTATATACATATATATATATACATCTATATAGTATTATATACATACATACGTATATATATATATATATATATCTATAACTATATATACATACATATATATATATATATATATACACTTGGCTACATATATCTATATATACATATATTACTATATACTTATACATACATATATACATACCTCTATATAGTTATATATACAGACACACATATATATATATACATATACACTTATATATATACATATATATCTACATATATATATACCTATATATTTATAACCATATATATATATACATATAGATATATTTACATATATACATATATATATATATTTTCACATTATTTACCATACGCTGTATCGCGGGAATATCTACACCAGTTGCTGATATTCCTCGATACACGCATACAAAAAAAGTGTGTTCACATTCATCTTCCGCCATCCATCCTACATGCGGCACTTCGTCCTGTTGGTTGCGTCTTTCTAGACGACGACCGACTCGACACCGTGCTACACTCCATCTCCGACTCCACCCCCACCCCTTTATATACATATTATATACCTTTATATATATATACTATATTTATTTTATTTCTGTTTTTCTTTCCTACTAGTAAAAAGATAAAAAATATATATATAAAAGAGAAAAGATAATCCTTGACTTGCAGGTACTCCGTCTTGCGAATAGCAAGACCCGTTTTAGGAATCCTGTTTTAGCTCAAAGCCAAGAACCCAATTTTGAGGGTGTGCCTCAAGGACAAAGATTACCAGAAAAAAATATAAATAAGAAAAACACCAAAAACACAATAAACAATCGGAGGAGACTCATTGTAGGAAAGGCGTAGAAACTCGACTTGTAACCCCACTTCCCTGAGTTCGACCCTGGCCTAAAAATAACAAGATAAAAATCAAGTAGGCCAGGTTAAAAATTTTGTAAAGAGATGGTTAGGTCCAATTTAGGTTAACCACTATACACACTTCAGCGATAAAATCATCATATTAACAACCTATCAGGGCTCGACACCACAACTTTTCAAGTGCCATTGCCGGGGAAGTGCACCTTCAAGTAAGTTTCTATTCAATTCCTTTCAATTTTTCTCTTCTCTCTTCATGGGTATCTTTGTTTTTGGTGTGCAGGTGAACCTGGTGCAAGGAGAAGGCGGGCAGACGAAGTCAAAGATGTGAGCAGATCCAAGGTAGGAATGAGAGCGTAAAGACGCTGACACTGCATCGGTGCTTCGCACACGTGGCCGAACAAGTAGGTCTTCTTTTCTTAGCAACTAGGGTTAAGTTGTCACCTTAATAAAAAAAAAACTAAAAACTAAAAAAAAAAAACTAGAAAAACTTCTTGGGATCACTTAGGGCAAGTGGACTAAAATTCACTTGTTTGATTGATTGTCTTCACTCCCACCGCCCGGGGATTTCCTACCCTACTTCTCATAGCGAAAATCCGAGAATCTTGATTCTTGAATTTTTCGCCGTGGGAAGCATTCTTTGAGGCAAATAAAAAGATTGATTGCACCCCTCTTTTTCCTCACTTATCTACAATTCGAGATCACATTTTGGTGCGAAGACTTGGAATTGAGTTGATTCCAACCCCACCATGACTTTTCAACTTGCCTCAGATTCGATCCCAAGTATTTCAACACCAACAATTTTAGTTTCTTTATCTGCTGATTGAGCCTTGTGTGGACATCTTTCTAGTGATTGGGAGCACTTGAATTGAAGTGCTTTGGCTCCCTTTCACACTAATTTAAAACTGATTCGTGCATCCACGGATAGAAATCTCCATTTAGGGTAGCCCATTGCATTTTAGCATGCATTAACCAACTGATATTGAAGAAGGGTTTGTTGGGCTTAGAAAGAAAACTTGTCTTCTCACAAAAACCCGGAGATTGGTTGAATTGGTAATTCAGCGAAATCCTAAAATTCATACTACTTAAAGCTGAAACTCTAAAAGCCATCCACCAATTAAAACTTCAATTCGGGGAGATTTCCCCGTTGCATGCTTGTTTTACACACTATGAAAATCAATCACTTGGGCATTACCCGTAAACAACGCCCTTCACATTCCAAAAGCACTTGACCCTAAGCCTCTAACTAAAACTGGATGGAAATGGGGCGAAGGCGGGAGGAGGGCGATCGACGCTGGGCGGAGGGCGGCTATGGGGCGGAGCCATCCAGGGCTGGAGCAGAAGGTGAATGGAGGATGTGGAGATCGAGGGCTTGGAGGAGAAGGGAGCGGATTTGGCAGGAGAGGTTCTTTAGGTTGTCTGAAAATGCTCGAAGACATTCCTGGGGGAGAAAGAATGGAGAGGTTCTTTACTTCAGATGCAGACGAAGGGGGCATGTGGTAGCGATTTGTAAAAACCCCCTGATTTGCTTAGAATGCAGGAGTGAAGGACACAAGCGTGAGTCGTGCCCTAGGAGGATTTCTTGGCGGTCTCAGAGGGCAGTCTCGCATCCTGTCTGGAGGGTCAAGAATGAAGCTCGTCTGCCGCCGCCGCCGACACTGGGTAGCCACACAATTGAAGTTGAGATCCCATCTTCGGAGGAGATCTCGACTGCAGAGATCACACTGAGAGGTGCTCTGATTGGAGAGATCATGGCAGGCAGGCCGTCAATGGCAATGTTTCAGAATCTGGTATGTTCCCTGGATCTTTTTTCTGCAGGCTGGAAGATAGCCATGTTATCCCAGTCTCGCTTCTTGGTGCATGGTTTGGGTATGCTAGATGTGGAACGATTGAGGTTTCGCTCAAGTAATTTCGAAGAAGTCAGTGTGATTTGGAGAATGGTCTCCCCATTTGATGGGGCTCTGTATGAGCGCCCTCCACAAAGAGTGACCTCCAGGAGGACTCTCCTTGAGATCTATGGTCTGCCATTGCACTTGCGGCTGAAGGGGGTTGTCTCTAAAATGTTAGCAGGTTTTGCTTCAATCTGTGATGGTTCTGAAGTTTTGATTGGAGAGGGGGATATTAGGTCTCTAAAAGTTGAGGTAGAAGTTACAAATGCTGGCTCAATTCCTGATTTGATCACAGTCAGACGTGGGGGCACTTCTTGGCTTGTTAGACTTACTGCTCTTGGACAGGTGTCTGGGCAGGCTGAATGTGGTCAAGATAAGTCGTCTGAGAATAAAATGAAGTCTGGAACCAATAGTGAGGAGAGAAATCAGAGTGACAGATGTGGACGCACTCCTCCTGCTGATGCTCCTGAAACCAAAAGGAGGAAGGACTGTCACTGTGACATGGCTGAGGAACATTAGATGGGAGATGATGTTTCTGTTGCTGATAGCAGTCAAGCCATGATTGTCAAAGAGGACTGCTGTTTGGAGGCTGCTAAGACTCCAATGGCAGATTCTGAGATGAACTGCAGTATGGTAGTGGGCAGGACAGGGAAGGATTTGTTGATTAAAGAGCCAGTCCAGATGCAACTTTCTATTCTTGCTGATTTGCAGTATGGCAGTGGTTCAAATAAAAAAAGAGGTGTGGGTAGATCTCCATACATGTTGAGAAGGAGAAGGAATGAGTCCTTGCCTCCTATTGAGGAGCAATGTATTGCTAATTCCATTATGGTTGAATATGTGGGCTGCAAGGCCAACGGGGATATCTCTAATGAGAAATGAGAGTTTTGTCTTGGAATGTGCGTGGGCTACGCAACAAACAGAGAAGGGCTTCATTGTGTAGATATCTCTCTGAGTGGGAGATAGACTGTGCTCTTATACAAGAGATTCACTTGGAGAGGGAAAATGGTCAAGAATGGGAATGTTTTAAGCAACTGGGTCGTAATGATATTGCAGCTAAGGGTGCTACTGGTCGGTCTGGAGGACTGGCCTTTTGGTGGAGAAAATCTTCCATGTCAGTAACTGAAATTATTCGTGATAGGTTTTCAATTTCTTGTAAATGTCAATCTCCTCAAGGAGATATGGAATGGTTTATTTCTTGCATATATGGTCCTTGTGTGGCAGCAGATAGAGTTGGCTTGTGGGAGGAACTCTATGCAATGCATCAAAGAGTGCAAGAGACCCCATGGTTGTTAGGGGGTGATTTCAATTGCCATCTTTCTGGTGATGATAACCCGGATGGGAGAGTGGATAGTTCTACAGCTGGCTTCCAATTGGCTGTGCAGAACATGGGCTTGACTGAATACCCCATCAGTGGTGTGGAGTATACTTGGAGGAATGGCAGTGGGCAGCTTTCCAAATTCGACAGATTCTTTGGCAGTCCTAGTTTGTTAGAGAGATATCAACTATCAGCTGTGTTGAGCCTTGATAGGTCGTTCTCTGATCACACACATTTGGTTTGGGACAGTGGAGTGAATGCAGACACGGGATCTTACTTCAAACTCAGGAGATCATGGCTTAGGGAAGATGGATTCATTCAAATGGTTTCTCAGTGGTGGAAAAGCAAGGTTGTTTAAGGCACTGCCACACAGAAGTTTGCTTCAAAACTGGCTGGTCTACGTGAAATGTTGAAGGAATATGGGTAGGCTGTGAATCTGATTAGAGACAAGAAGAGGAGGGAAGCCTTGACAGTCATCAAGGATTTGGATCTGAAAGAGTGTAGGCTGGCTTTGAACCAACAGGAGCAGCAGCTGAGGCAGCAGATGCAATCAGTTGTGGGGGATGAAGATATGAAAATAGAAATGGATTGGCGTGAAAAATCCAGATAGCTATGGCTTAAAGAGGGTGATGCGAATACAAAATTTTTCCATCTTGCGGCCAGTGCTAGAAGGAGATTCAACCTTATCTCTTGTATTAAAGTTGAAGAAAGAATTATTCCCACTATTAAGGAGATCAGATCTGAAGCAAGTACATTTTTTAAAGAAATGTCCAAGGCTGCTCCCAGAGGTTCTTGGAGGCTGGCAGCAATGGATTTCCCTTGTGTAAATAATGAACAAAGAGACATGCTTGTGTCCCCTATTTCTGAACAAGAAGTGCTAAAAGCTATTAAAGAATTAAATAATGAAGGTGTTCCTAGTCCGGATGGATTTCAGGTGTTTTTCTACAGAGAGCTATGGAATGTGGTTAAGGAGGATGTGTTAAAGGTTATTCACGAGTTTGAATTGGGCAACTCAGGATTTGAGAGGCTGAACAAATCTTATTTGTTTCTGCTGCCTAAGAAATCTTGTGCGGAAACTTTTTTTGATTACAGACCCATTGCGCTATCTAATTCCATCTATCTTATTATTAGTAAGATTATTGCTAATAGATTGCGGGAGGTTTTAAAGGACTTGATAATGCCTGTTTAGTCAGCTTTTCTTCCTGGGAGATCTTTACAGGAGTCATTCATTGTTGCGCAGGAGATTGTTATGGGTTGGCATAGGAGAAAATCTAAGGCTTTCTTGTGGAAAGTTGATTTTTCCAAAGCCTATGATTCAATCTCTTGGTCATACTTGTGGGAGATTCTTAGAAGGAGAAAATTTCCACCTTTACTGATTCAATGGGTGAAGTGGTGCATTACGACAGCCTCTTTTTCCCCATTGATAAATGGTAAACCGTGTCGCTCTTGGATTTAGCCCCAATGTGGAGTAAGGCAAGGCTACCCTATTGCCCCTCTAATTTTTAACCTTGCGGTGGATACTTTGGCTAGATTTGCCTGTAAACTGGCAGCGGATGGTTTTATAAGGGGGTATTCACTGTCTAATCATAGGGCTCTAGCCCCTGTACTTCAATATGCTGATGATACTGTTTTTCTTGTGGAAGGGGGGAAGAGAGAAGCGCAGGCTCTATTACATATGGTAAAAATTTTTGGAGAGGTTTCTGGTCTCAGATTGAATTGTAGTAAATCTTCCCTGGTCTGTTTTGGGATGAATAGTGGGTTACATAATGAGATCTCCACCATTCTTGGTACACCTGTGGTTCCACTGCCGATTAAATATCTGGGTCTGCCTCTGAAATGTTCTAAGATGAAGAAAGCAGATTGGTCTTTCCTCTTTGAAAAGGTAGCTACGATATTAGAGGGCTGGAGCAGTAGATACTTATCAAAAGGGGGGAGGTATATACTACTGAATTCTGTTATCACTTCGATTCCCATCTTCTTTTTCTCTGTCCTTAAAGCTCCGAATTCTATTTGGAAAAAGCTGGAGGTGATGCGGAAAAGATTTTTTTGGAAAGGGGCCTCTCATCAAGGGGCCTTTTTTCAACCCTTAAAGTGGGAATCAGTTTGCAAACCTAAGCAGATGGGAGGTCTGGGTGTTAGATCCCTCAAAGAATTTAATGAAGCGCTACTATTGAAGTGGGCTGTTCGATTGCTACAGGGGGAAAAAAAAATTTGGACAGAAATTATCCAGGACAGTTATGGGAGTACCAATGATGAGATAAATCGTCTTAACCCACGTAAACTGTCCCCCTTTTGGTCTTCTATGGTGCGGGCCCTGAAAGATAATTGGAATTTTTTCAAATCAGTTTTAGGTGATGGAAAAAGCTTCAAGTTTTGGTTGGAAAATTGGGTACATGGAGGAACGTTTAAAGACAGGTTCCCCCTTGCTTATGCTCTGGCTGCAAAAAAAATGCAGAGGTAGTCGATTATTGGGATGTGGATTCGGAGCAGTGGTTGTTAAATAATGGTGGGTGGAATAATCATAAAACAAGATCTCGTGTAGAGATTGAACGTCTCATGCAAGAGCTTCCGGCTTTCAAACCCATGCCTCAGGAATATGATACATACAAATGGGAAGGTAATTTTTCTACTGCGGCTGCCTATGACAGGTTGATAATGTCCTCCAGGATGGCGGAAGATGAAGAAATGGGGAAAAAGCTATGGAAGTTGAAAATACCACTAAAGTTACAAATTTTCTTATGGCTCTGCAGGAGGGATGGATTGATTACTGGAGATCTAAGGCATAGAAGGATGGGGACCCCCACCCAGTTTTGCTTTTTATGTGGGCTGCATAATGATTCTAGCGTTCATATCTTTTCTTCATGTGCGATCACTGATTATGTATGGAGGAGAGTATGCAACGAGTCCTTACCCACTTGGGGGAATTTGTGGCGCTACCTTGTGGATGGGAATAAGCCTTATATACACATGGTGGCTGTGCTATGGGCTGTATGGAGGGCTAGAAATGAGCTTGTCTTTCAGGAGACCCCAGTGTATGTGGAAAATATTGTAAATTTTTGCTGGTGTCTCATACAACATTGGGAGTCGAACTTGTAAATATTTTTTATTATCAATAATAGCTCTCCTGGTTTGCTATCGGTGATTCGATAGCATTCCTTTCTTTCTCAAAAAAAAAAACTTGAACCTTCTTAAGGATTGGAGGTCTAACTACCTACGTGTAGCGGCTACGTGCTGGTGAGAGTTCCCGTGTGCTATCAGGTGTCTAAGACTAGGGCAAACGACCTTTCAATCTGGCCCGGTGGTTCCACGGTGCTCGCATTCGATTTCGTAGTTCGTGATAGCAGGTAACTTAGATCTTTAGGTCTAAGGGCACACTGTAGAGGTTAGGAATTTGTTTGTATTAATTTGTCATCAAGTGTACCTTTGCGGCGTCATTTCTTTCGTCTCTTTTCCCTTCTCATCTCCCCAATTCTTCCTGCGATAGTGCATGTTTGGGAGGAGGTCACAAAACCCTGAACTGATTGAATTGCCCGATAAATCTAGAAAAGAAGCCGAATCGTCCTCCTCCTCCACAAACATGGCTGCACGCCCACCCCCAAATCCCGAGGGAGGAAACCGCCCTCAGAACCCACCAGGTGGTGGAGCCTTAGATCCCATAACCCACCTCCAAGCCCAAATGAAGATGTATAATGAGCAAATTGAAGCCATTCGGGAAACATTGGAGGAAATGCAGAACCCTCCAGAACGGGAGGAGCCTAGGTCTCTTAGCTCTTATCAGAATCTCGCAGCTACAGAGACCATAGGACAAATTCGGGTCCCCATGGGCGGGGATGACTTTGAATTGAAATCGAACATAATTGGCCTAATAAATTTTCACTTCCATGGTCTTGCAAGTGAAGATCCTTTTCTCCACTTGGAAGACCTAACCCGACTGGCTGAAACGGTTAAACCAAGAAATGTCGGGTTACCTATAGTCCTCATGAAAATGTTCCCATTTTCATTGCGGGATAAAGCGTCACAGTGGTTACGCACCCTTGGGAGAACCATCCGCTCTTGGGAAGAGATGTGAACAACATTTCTCAAGAAGTTCTTCCTAATCAGGCGAACCAATGCTCTTCGCTGTGCTATCACTTCATTTATGCAACAAAATGGTGAACAATTTCATGAGGCATGGGAGAGGTATAATGACCTCCTCAGGAAGTGTCCGCACCACGGTCAGCCCAAGTGGCATATAGCCCAGATTTTCTACTATGGGCTAAATGAGACTTTGAAGCAGATTGCAGATGCTTCCTGCGGAGGGAACTTTATGAATAAAGACGAGAATGGAGCATTTGAACTGTTTGAAAATATGAGTGAAAACTCGATGAACAATGCTTCCATTGTTGCCTTTAATCGTACCAGCCAGCCCCGAAATGTCCACGAAGTTGACACGAGACCCTCCCATTCATCCACTGATCTAAGCCTTATTGCACAAAAATTGGATGAAGTCTCCGTCATGCACAAGAAGCAGGACGAGCTTCTGGCCAACCCCGCCCGATCTATGGCAAACACCACCTCTTCACCACTTCGTCACAATCCAAATTCTTCCAACACCAGGCTTATCCCGAGAAACCCCGTAAGACCTTCCTTACCGAGTGTCGCGCCGAGCGACTCGGTAAGTTATGTGGAACTGGCTTCTGCGAGCCAGTATTTTGACACGGAGGACCAAGCCTCCGTGTGCTCAGACGCATACTTACATGCGGACGTGTCTTCTGGCATAGAAGACACTTGCGCCCTGGGGAACAACCCATTTTCTGCCACTTATAACCCAGGGTGGCGCAATCATCTGAACTTCGCATGGTCCAACAACCTGCAGCGCCAAAACCCCGCGGGTGGACCAATGTGACCGTCTTCACCCGTCATCCCAAGGGCCCAGTCTAACCCTATGGCGAATCCGCCATCAGGCCCTTGCGTACCACAAATAGAACATGCATCATGTCCTCTTGACAAATTGATGCGAATGATGACGAAAATGTCAAAGTGCCATGAAGAGAACATGACTTCTCTTCAGCACCAATTGGTGCAGCAGAATGCTGAGATCAGTCAACTACTCATGGCCACTCGATCTCAGGGCACTCTTCCCGCCCAACCTATTCCAAACCCGTGAAACTTCGTACCCCATGGTCCTCAACCACAGGTATGACCTTCTCAGGGGCAGGTTAATCAAATTCTGCAAGCTCAGAGCATTCCACCAGGATTTCAGGCTAATCCCGCTGCAGCACCGCACTCTTATGTCCCCATTGCAAACCCTCCTCCATTATATGATCCCATTACACTTGCATCGTCCAATGCTATCACTATGAGGAGCGGTAAGCAGACCGTCAATCCACCTCGACTTGATCCCGGCCCATCTTCTTCTTCATCGCCCTCTCATTCAGGATGCGCACCACATTCGTGAGAGGACGATACACCCAAATTGTTGCTAGAATCAGTCCCATTCCCTGAGGCTTTACTGAGGGAGCCAAAAGGAAAAAAGAAAGATACACAGGCCTTTGATAACCTGCGTAATTTGTTTAGGGATGTAGAAATCAAGGTACCCCTTCTCGAGGCTATCGACCACATACCTACTGTCGCCCGATTTTTCAAAGACTACACAACACCCAGGCGACAGTCAAAGAAAACTAAGAATCCGGTGGTTCTCTTGCCTCGTGCGAGTTGTGCTATACTGTCAAACCTACCACCAAAGCAGAAAGGTGCGGGCACACCGCTTATTTCCTGTAGCATCCAAGGCTGCAATTTTAACCGTGCCCTGCTTGATCTAGGATCTTCCATAAATCTCATACTGACCATCATGCTTGAAAAATTTTCCTTGGGAAATCTGAAACCCACCCCTGTCATGTTACAGTTGGCAGATCATTCTGTCAAAATCCCAAAGGGTGTGGTGGAAGACGTGCTGGTTAGGGTCAACAGTCTCTATTTTCCTGTTGACTTTCTTGTTTTAGATATGGAAGTTTCTAGTTCACTTTCTGATTGTTCGATCATCCTCGGTCGACCTTTCTTGGCCACAGCCCGCGCCCATATCGACTGTGAGTCGGGCTGTATTGAGATTGCCGTTGGATCTGAAAAGATCAAGCTTAACATCTTCAAGGCAACCAAGAACTTTGATTGCGATTGCATCGAGGATGACACGTATGACGAGGACATGGCTGTCAGTGTGTGTATCGGACTAATTGGGACCTATTCGGACTGCTGCGGATTACCTATAAACACTGATGACTGCCTGACCAACACATATTGTGACGTTCCCCCATCTCGACCTTGTCCCGTACCTTCTCCTGACCAGACTTCTGATAAGGTTTTCTCCGCTTCCCATACCTTGTGGTCTGAGTCATACCCGGGCTACTCACTGCCGGTCCACACTCTCGAAGATCGAATTGCCCTTTCTTTCCAGCCAAATCAGGCAGATTTGCAAATCCACACTGGGACTTTGATCCCATATACTTCTCACTAGGGTTATTCCTTTTTGGATCCATCTATCCAAGAAGCCCCTCTTCTTGGCCAATCTGAAGGACAATTTTTTCCTCCTAACTTGTTCTCCAACCATCCTGGGACACTCTCGTCCCAAGAAATGCCAGATCCTTCACCATCCACTCTCAAGCTAAAAGAGCTGCCTAGTGTTGAAACGTTTTGCGAATCACTATGCTAATGTGTTCGATTTTGGAAAACCTGTCGTTGTAGTTCGAAAGCGAAGAATTCGTGTTCAAGAAATAAAATTTATACCGAAAAGAATTCCGGGTCGAACACAGGGAGGCTACGTTGATCTATATTCGCAATTATATTTTTTTAGGATTTTTGATAACAAGGCGATATAATTACAATGGAGCTATCAGACTAAAAGAAAGAGAGAGAGAGAGAGAAAGGGAACATGCATTCAATATTTCAACTGTTTATATAATCAAACTAAATAAAAGTTACACTAGAAAGTGGAAAATCAATTACACTATAAAGCAGGAAAATTCTACACTAGAAAAGCTGTAAATAAGAATGGGAGAGAGAAGTTATCCTCCTCGACGATTGCTTGGAGGATGAGCCGGACGGGACGATGCCTGGACGAAGGAGAATGAAGTAGGATGAAGGAGGACAAAGTAGAAGAACGGGAATGGAGCAGCACACCATCGTCGTCGTGAGATCCACTTCCGAAGGGGAATGAAAATTGGACTTTATCTCGCGAGAAGCATCCCGGGTGTGGGACAAGCTTCTCTTGAGCTTTGGAGGGGTAGAGAGGAGAAAGAAGGGATGAGAATTTCGTATGGAGGGGGTCTCCTTTTATAGTTGCAAGGAGTGGGGGCAAAATGGAAATTACAATTTCAAAATAATAAATGAGGAGTCTTTAGTGACGGATAAATCCGTCACTAAAGCCCCAACGTGGGTGTAGCCTCCACGCTCGCTCAGCTTCTCGCGTGCGCAACGGCTTCCCACATTCATCGATTCTCAGTTGGCCGATCGCGAGATCGGATGGCTTAAGACGCATCTCCGCCCGCTGCTACGCACGCCTGGCGCGTGCGATCGCGCGTGACGCTGCGCGTTCAATAACGCGTGAATGCTATTGGGCATGCGTGGCTGTCCGATCGTGATCCAACGCCCGCCCAAGCCCAATCGCTTGCGCCTGATTTGAGGCTCGCAGGACTCTATCCCGCGACCTCTGCTTCACCCTTCGCTTCATCTCCGTTGCGCTACGCTGTCGAGAAGGTCGCAAGGATGATTTTAAAGCGCCGCGTCACAGCCATTGGATCGAGATCCAACGGCGGAGAGGGGCCGGGTGGGCGATCTTCATGGAATGTAGGTGGCCATTTGGGCAACCGGGATGGCACCACGTGGCGCTATCTTGGCCGTCCATCTTCTGGAAGTTGTAAATGGTGCCACGGATGTCGGATTGACTCGATTTTTGTGTCGTTGAGTTGCAATCGTCGATCCGAATTCATCCGTGCAGTCAGATTTGCCATCTGAAGTGTGGATTTTCACCATCCTGGCCCTTGATCTTCTAGGGTTCCTCTGTCACTATCTGAAGCTACGGATGTCTGATTAAGGCGATCTTGGAGTCGTTGAACTCCAATCGTCACCCTGATCACATCCATACGGTTGGATCTTTGATCCGAGGCCCCGACAAAATGTTTTCCTTGTCCAAGCACATAAAAGGAGACAATTAACCTCCATTTTATTCAAACTACTCTAAATGCAAGATGATGCATGTTATGCAATATTTATATCATGAAATGCAATCCTATGCTTAAGAACATGCATAAATAGACATTTTAAGTAGTGTAAATGTGTTTACATCATACCCCCATGCCTATCTTTTGCTAGTCCCTAGCAAAAACTATATGTTATTTATAAAAGAATTAGGTTGGATTATTTGGACTTGAGTTATTTTCAATCATTAAGAAATTGTCTACTTAGGAACTGAACTTTCAAAGACACAGCAGTGCCCAGGTATCAGCCAAAATGCAGGTCGCCTCAAGCCCTCGCCTTATTAAAAGAAAATTTTCTTTTTCTCTTTTTCTCTTTTCTAATTTTGTTGGATTTTCAAATTTTAGGGTTTAAGAGTGGCTTTCTACGGCCATTCAACTCACCCAAGATTTGCTGAGAACCTTAAGCTTTAAGCATCTTATTGTGATTGTTATAGACTCGTTGACCGGCAGTTTGAACGAACTTTGGATTTCTACGCCTCTAGGTGACATAACAAGAATTTTGCCTAAAAGTGTATCTTTACAACCGGTAGCTTTTTCCCTACTTTTATTTCTTTTACGGGGTCAACACAAGGGTGAATCCAGTGTATATCTCCCCGGTTTATTCTACTTCTCCGCTTCTTCCTAAGCGTTTTGGGAATTTTTAGTGCATTTTCTGAGCTGGGTTCTGAACAACCGGTTGATGAGCTCTTACCACCGACAACTTGCCAGCCATACTCGTGCGGCGAAGTGTGGCTTATTTCTTTTTGTTCTTTTCTCCTTTTCTTTTTGATTTTTTTTTTTAAGTAGGTGCTTCCCTGGTCTAAGATTTACCTAAAGGTAGCAAACAGAGAAAGGTCTAGTGACTGGGCTCTGGACAACCTACCTATGGGCTGTTACCCACGATAACTTGCCAGCCATATCACCCTAGAAGGTTCATTAGCTACCCAATTTCCATTAGAATCGCCGAACAATGAGTCAGTGCAAAGAAAGTGTGTAGATGCTTAAAACTCAAAATTCCCTCAAATCAGAGGGCGGGTTGATAAGTCATGTACTTATCACCCAAACTTATTTATTTCAATTATAATAAAATTATGATGGCGAGGACTCAAAAACAAATCCACATTTTAGTGGATACACAGGCTAATTAAGTCCAAAGACCTAAGGGGTCTTTGTGGTCAGATCCTAATGTAAAATTTCTTAGGATTGAAAAGTCCTAATGTCCAACTAATCCTTCCTAATTTTTTTTTTTTAAATAAGAAGAGAGACAATTTATATGGATTTCACAAAGCTGACCAAATAATTCAAGAATGAATCCACCCCCCCATGCCTAGCTGATGCAATGTCCTCATTGAAAAAGACACATGAAAGAAAGGGTAGAATATGAAGCTCGTATCAGCCTTGTGTCATATGTACAACTGCTGAGTTTAATGCCGTCAGCTAAGCGAAGTCCAGCCAAAGAAGTCACAGAATGGCTAGAGCAACAGAGTCTGAGAAGGGTTCTGGAAGATTACGGTCAACAACAGGCTTCAAACGTTGACTGTTGACTTTAAAGGTGTTACCCGTCTTTGGGTCAGAAATTTGAATGGCACCATTAGGAAAAATCTGATCAATTATGAATGGGCCATTCCATTTAGATCTAAGTTTACCAGGAAAGAGCTTAAGTTTAGAATAAAATAACCAATCCTTCTGGTTTAGCTCAAAGCTCTTGCAGGAAATCAATTGATCATGTAGAGCTTTGGTCCAAGCCTTGTAGATCCTGGCATTCTCATAAGCATCATTTCTAAGCTCCTCCAACTCAGATAGTTGGAGTTTCCTGGCCTTACCAACTAGATTCAGATCTAAATTGCATTGTTTGATTGCTTAGAATGCCCTGTGTTCAATCTCTACGAGTAGATGGCATACCTTTCCATACACCAAATGGAATGGAGACATGTCGATGGGCATTTTATACGCCGTACGGTAGGCCCAAAGAGCGTCCTCAAGCTTTTGAGTCCAATCCTTGCGATCAGGCCTAACCGTTTTTTGCAAAATGTTCTTGATCTCTCGATTGGAGATCTCGGCTTGTCCATTCGTTTGGGGATGGTAAGGTGTGGAAATTTGATGATTAACCCCGTATTTGGCCAATAAATTCCAGAATTGGGCATTAGTAAAATGAGTGCCACCATCACTGATGATAGCCCTTGGAATCCCAAACCTATTGAAGATATTTTTTTTGACAAAATTGATGACCACCTTGTGGTCATTGGTTCGGGTGGGAATTGCCTCAATCCATTTGGACACATAATCAATAGCAACAAGAATGTACTGATGTCCAAATGAAGGGATAAAGGGTCCCATGAAATCGATGCCCCAAACATCAAAAATTTCTATAGGAAGAATAGGGTTTAGGGGCATCATGTCTCTCCTAGTTATATTCCCGAGTGACTGACATCGACAACATGACCTTGAGAAGTCTTGGGCATCCTTGAATAAAGACGGCCAATAGAAACCAGATTGAAAGATTTTTGCAGCTGTTTTTCTCCCGGAGAAATGTCCACCACACCTAGATGCATGGCAGAACTCGAGTATACTGTTGAATTCATTCTCCGGTATGCATCGGCGAATAATCTGATCAGAGCCGATGCGATACAGTTCATGGTCCTCCTAAAAGTAGTATTTGGCCTCAGATTTGAGTCTATCCCGTTGTTGCTTGGTCCAATCCTGGGGGATTTTACCAACGGCCAAATAATTAACAATGCCAGCAAACCATGGGGTGTGGACACCTAAAACTGTAAGAATGGTTTCATCCGGAAAAGTGTCAGCAATCGGAATGTCCGGACAAGAAGAATCACCTAGGAGTCTCGACAAATGCTCCGCTACCACATTTTGCACCCCGACTTTATCCTTGATTTCAAGATCAAATTCTTGAAGAAGAAGAATCCAATGAATAAGCCGGGGTTTAGCACCCTTTTTAGCCAAGAGATTTCTCAAGGCCGAGTGGTCGGTATAAACAATAACATGAGACCCCAAGAGATAAGCCCTGAATTTTTCCAATGCAAATACCACAGCTAGTAATTCCTTTTCAGTAATAGTGTAATTCGTCTGGGCTTCATCCAAAGTTTTACTAGCATAGTAAACGACAGAGGGCTTTCGATCAATTTTCTGACCCAGGACAGCCCCGACCGTGTAATCAGAAGTGTTGGTCATGATCTCAAAAGGGGCTGTCCAAATTGGTGGTTGCAAAATTAGAGCACAGGTGACTGCCGTTTTCAGAAAATCAAATGCCTTTCAGCATGATTCGTCAAAAACAAACGGCGTTTCTTTGGCAAGAAGATTGCTCAAAGGACGAGCAACCTTCGAGAAATCCTTGATGAATCTTCGATAAAATCCCACATGGCCAAGAAATGATCTGATTTGTTTAATAGATGTGGAAGGAGGAAGTTTAGCGATAGCATCAACCTTAGCTTTGTCTACTTCAATTCCCCATTCAGAGATTACATGATCCAAAACAATGCCTTCTTGGGTCATGAAATGACTCTTTTCCCAGCTAAGGACCAGTCGTGTCTTGATAAATCGCTTAAGAATCATTTCCAAATTAGCCAAACAAGAGTCAAATGATTCTTCGAAAATAGAGAAATCATCCATGAAGACTTCCATAAACTCTCCCACCATGTCGGAAAATATGGCTAGCATACACCTTTGAAAAGTCGCAGGTGCATTGCATAACCCAAAAGGCATCCTACGAAAAGCAAAGGTTCCGTAGGGACAAGTGAAAGTAGTTTTTCCTGATCCTTGGGATGGATAGGAACTTGGTTGTATCCCGAGTAGCCATCAAGAAAACAGAAGTACTTCTGCCCGGCTAATTTTTCCAAGATTTGATCAATGAAGGATAGGGGAAAATGATCCTTTTTAGTGGCTATGTTCAACTTCCTGTAATCAATACAAACTCTCCAAGAAGAAGCTGAACGAGTTGTGACAGATTCTCCTCTCTCATTAGTCACAATAGTAATCCCAGCTTTCTTTGGAATGATTTGAACAGGACTTACCCAAGGACTGTCAGAGATTGGATAAATAATTCCTGCATCGAGCAACTTGATGATTTCCTTTTTGACCACTTCTCGCATATTTGGATTCAATCTCCTCTGCATCTGGTGAGAAGGGCGGGATCCATCTTCCAAAAATATTCTATGATTACAGTAAGATGGCTCGATCCCCCTGAGGTCATGAATGGTCCAATCAATTGCCTCCTTATGTTCCTTTAGGACCTTAATCAATTTAATCTCTTGCTACTTTGTCAATTTAGCACTAATAATCACAGCGAGCGTATTCTGTGGTCCTAAAAATTGATATTTTAAATTCTCGGGCAATGGTTTCAATTCAAGCTGGGGTGGGGTAATGATTGATGGTAGGGTAGATGCTGAAGAGTCAACAAGAGGAAGAGGTTTTGAGTGAACAAAATCAGTAACCTCTTCCAAAGATGTCAGGTCAGAGGGTTGCGGGTCAAATTCATCAACCAAAGAGGAACTTTCAATTGAAGAAACTGTCAAACAAGTTTCAATATTAACATTATCCTCATCAAGTTCCTCAATAAATCCACAATCCTCAAATTTGTTGATCGCCTTAAAAATATCCAATTTCATTCGTTGGTCCCCAAAGGCGATTTCCATGCTACCCTTTCACAATTAATGTTGGCCTTTGCGGTAGCCAGGAACAGATGCCCCAGAATGATGGGCGTGTTCCTCAGATTATCTGGTACATCCATGTCAAGGACAAGGAAATCTATAGGAAAATAGAAATCCTTGACCTTAACTATAACATCTTTAATAACGCCTCGTAGGTTTGTGACCGAACGGTCTGCTAACTGTAGCGTTACTGAAGTTGGCCGAAGTTCACCTAACCCAAACTTCTCATAAAGAGAAGTCAGAATTAGGTTGATGGATGCATCGAGATCCAAAAGTGCTCTATCAAATATGTAATCTCCGATAATGCAAGAAATCAAAGGAGTACCAGGATCTCTCTTTTTCTGAGGGAGGTAGTGCAGGATAATAGAACTAGCCTGCTCGGAGAGTACCACCTTCCTCGGAACAGATTCTCTCGACTTATGCTTTTGTGTACACAATTCCTTTAAAAATCTTGCGTAAGCCGATATGTGATTGATAGCATCAAGGAGCAGGATATTGATCTCAACATTCTTAAATAAATTTAGAAGCTCCTCATTACTATCAACAGACTTCATCTTCTTTGCTTTGGTTAAGGCTTCAGGAAAAGGAACATGAGTCAGATCTTTGGAATCAGGTTCCTGAGCCTTGATTTCTCCTCTAGAATTCTCCTCTCTCCTCAGATTTGTCAGGATTCAAAAGATCAGAATAGTGTGGTTGTGGATCCTGAGTCTTCTTACCACTCCTTAAAGTTACAGTATTTGCAGAAGCGTAAGAATTTGGGTCTTGGGGAGGGTTAGGAAAGATTGGAGGGGCTTGATTGACCATGAATTGTTGATTAGCAGAAGAAGAAGACGAGGAACCCTGCTCAACCACCTGAGCATGTGCGTGCGGGTCCCTCTGATTTCCGTACCCTTGGGCTTGATTGCCCGAATTTATAATGTTTCGCGGGTTGGGTACGGGTTGGGATGGTAGAGATCCGGGTTGACGAGAGTTAGCAATGAGCCCGGATTGCAAGTTGTCCAGCGAGTTTTTCATTTGTTGCATGAGCTGGAGCATAGATCCTTGCATCTCTACCATTTGACGGTTCAAATCAGCCTGCCCTGCGGGTTGACGGGCATTCCAAGCTGGCTGATTGACCTGATTCGGAGGCAACTGAGTATATACTTGACCCCGACCCATTGGTCGTTGCGGAGCATAGTTGCCGGGTCAGAATTGGGTCTGTTGCCCCGGATTTTTCCAAGAGAAGTTAGGGTAATTTCTCCAACCTGGATTATAGGCATTCGAGTAGGGGTTGGATCTAACATTCTCTTGTACAGCACAGACATCCTCATAGGGTGAGGATGGAGAGAAAGAAAGGGAAGGATCAGAAAAACTGGGATCAAAGGCCCCAGTTGGGAACCCATGGGGTTCCGAGAAATGCTGACTCATAGGTTGAGTCACATCGAGTTGATTCACGAACTCCCGTCCAGAAGGAGCTCGTGAGGAATAGAATCCCGAATTTTGGGATTGAGTGGATTGAGAGTTGTTAATAGAATTGCCAGGCATCCACTCTTCCATTCTTTTAGCAACCAAGTCCACCTTATCAAGTTTATTACAAATCAATTCCACATTAAATGAATGAGAGTCATGGACTTCATTGACATTTGATCTAGGTTGCTGGGACCTGTTAAAAGTATTCATGGAGGCATGATTAATTGAATTCTCACTCATTTCCTCAAATAAATCATGTGCACTATCTGCATCTTTATTGAGGAAATTGCCTCCGCAAGAAGCATCCACATGGTTTCTGAGTTGCTCATTCAACCCATGATAGAAGATCTGCACGAGTTGCCATTTCGGCACCTCGTGGTGTGGACACCTCCGTAATAAGTCCTGGAATCGTTCCCAGGCCACATGAAACTGCTCCCCCGACTGCTAGGTAAAGGTAGTGATTGCCCGTCTCAAAGCATTGGTACGACCGACTGGGAAGACTTTCTTCAGAAAGGCCGATTTCAACTCATTCCAAGTTGTAATTGGTCTTCCTATTGCCCTATACCAATGCGCGGCTTTATCCCTAAGAGAGTGGGGGAAGAGCCTCATGATCATTTGCTCCTCATTAACATTTCGAGCCTTGGTGGTTTGGACCAAAGTGGTCAAATCTTCCAAGTGCTGAAACGGATCTTCGGAGCCAAGCCCATGATAATGTTTAATCAGGCTTAACACCTGGGGCTTGATTTCTAGGTCACCGGCTGGAATCTTGATGCCGGGACGTTCCCCGTAATTTGAAGGATCATAAAAATCCTTCAAGGGCTGAGCACCCTGCATTCTCTGGAACCATTCCTGCATTCTCTGCATTTGTTCCAACTGCCTTCGAAATTCTTCCTGTGAATTTTCAAGCAAAGGAGGCTGTTGTTCGGCCATTGGATCAAATTGACCAAAATCTAACTTGTGCCTCCTAGAATGTTCTAACGGTCCTTCTAATCGGGGATTCAATGACCGTCTTCCCAGCATAAACTAGGAGAAGGTCGGAAGGACTGGGGATTGGGACCCTGCGGCACAACAAAACAAGGCTGTCCTTAAGTGGGGTAGCCTAAGGATCTACTGACTCCCAAAACCAGCCTTAAGACTGTAAGTGATTTACTCTACCTACGTCTGTTTAATCCAACTAGTTAGAAGGAGGGACTGGGGAGAAGGTTCTGCCTTTGGCTTTCGCCTCCAGCTCCTAGTGTACCCCCCAGCCGCGGTCGTTTGACGCTACTCCTCTAGCTAGACATCAGATTAATCAGTATAAGTAGGTTAATCAAAAATAATCTCAGACTAGGCCCTGAAGAGCGAATCAAACCTTAAGGCCAACGTCTACTCAATTTTATTAAGGCTTGGGATTGTGGTGCTTATGGAATGTGATAGGCCCTTACAATGGGTTGTGCCCTTAATGATTGATTGAGATTTGTGTAAGTGCATGCACAACCAGGGTTTTCAAGTAAGATTATTGATAATGTGTGAATTTTAGTGTTCAAATCTTGCTTAAGTAGCTTTTAGGGTTTCAAATTAGGTGAATTGCAATCAAGTTTCTAGGCAAACCAAGTTGTAAAACATGGGTGAAGATTGTTTTCCTTTAAAATCAGAAAGAAAGTGGAGTGCCTAGAATATACCTAGATTGAAAATCCTAAGGAGGAGCTACTTGATGAGTTGGTTTTAAATAAAGTGGTGTGGCCCAAACAACTCAAACAATTGGCTACAATTGCACCACTAAGTTAGGCACTCAAAGATGGTTAACCTAGAATGATTTCTACTTTGTTATGTGTTGCTTTGTGTCTATCGGTTCCACAAATCAGAACCCGGTTGAGTAGAAAACAAATCAAGTTGATCAAGTGCCTTGAATGTGGGTGTGTGTTGTGTGTTTGTTGAAAATTACCCCACAAGATTATCTTTTTGTTATTTTTTTATGAATGAGGGTGGAATGAATGTGAGTGAAAATACAAACAACCAAACTATTCCTAGGATTTATGCAAACACCTAGGTTAATTGGGATTTGGATTTAATGTGGCGAATGAAATCTATGGAGGGGGAAAGAATGGGGGAGCACTTACAGTTGTCTTCAACTGCACTTTACTCCAGTCTACCGCTTGTTGATTCCTTGATGGAGGTCTCTACAAAACAATAGACACAAGAGAAAGCTAGTTAGAAAACAAATAAAGTGCAAGAAATGCAAAGGAAAGATCGGAAATCGTTGCCTCCCCGGCAACAGCGCCAAAAAGTTGAAACGTTTTGCGAATCACTACGCTAACGTGTTCGGTTTTGGAAAACCTGTCGTTGTAGTTTGAAAGAGAAGAATTCGTGTTCAACAAATAAAATTTATACCGAAAAGAATTCCGGGTCGAACACAGGGAGGCTACGTTGATCTATATTCGCAATTATATTTTTTTAGGATTTTTGATAAGCAAGGCGATATAATTACAATGGAACTATCAGACTAAAAGAAAGAGAGAGAGAGAGAACATGCATTCAATATTTCAACTGTTTATATAATCAAACTAAATAAAAGTTACACTAGAAAGCGGAAAATCAATTACATTATAAAGCAGGAAAATTCTACACTAGAAAAGTTGTAAATAAGAATGGGAGAGAGAAGTTATCCTCCTCGACGATTGCTTGGAGGATGAGCCGGACGGGACGACGCCTGGACGAAGGAGAACGAAGCAGGATGAAGGAGGATGAAGTAGAAGAATGGGAACGGAGTAGCACGCCATCGTCGTCGCAGGATCCACTTCCGAAGGGGAACGAAAATTGGACTTTATCTCGCGAGAAGCATCCCGGGTGTGGGACAAGCTTCTCTTGAGCTTTGGAGGGGTAGAGAGGAGAAAGAAGGGATGAGAATTTCGTATGGAGGGGGTCGCCTTTTATAGTTGCAAGGAGTAGGGGCAAAATGGACGTTACAACTTCAAAACAATAAATGAGGGGTCTTTAGTGACGGATAAATCCGTCACTAAAGCCCCAACGTGGGTGTAGCTTCCGCGCCCACGTGCGCCCGCTTAGCTTCTCGCACGCGCAATGGCTTCCCACGTTCATCAATTCTCAGCCGTCCGATCGTGAGATCGGACGGCTTAAGACGCATCTCCGCTCGCTGCTGCGCCCACCTGGTGCGTGCGATCGTGCGTGACGCCGCACGTTCAATTGCACGTGAACGCTATTGAGTGCGCGTGGCCGTCCGATCGCGATCCAACGCCCTCCCGTGCCCAATCGCTTGCGCCTAATTAGAGGCTCGCGGGACTCGATCCCGCGACCTCTGCTTCGCCTGCTGCTTCATCTCCGCTGCGCTATGCCATCGAGAAGGTCGCGAGGATGATTTTAAAGCGTTGCATCCACAGCCGTTGGATCGAGATCCAACGGTGGAGAGGTGGCGGGTGCGCGGTCTTCATGGAATGTAGGCAGCCATTTGGGTGGCCGAGATGGCACTACGTGGCGCCATCTTGGCCATCCATCTTCTGGAAGTTGTAGATGGTGCCACGGATATTGGATTGACTCGATTTTTGTGTCGTTGAGTTGCAATCGTCGATCCAAATTCATCCGTGTGGTCGGATTTGTCATCTGAAGTGAGGATTTTCACCATCCTGGCCCTTGATCTTCTAGGGTTCCTCGATCACTATCTGATGCTACGGATGTCTGATTAAGGAGATCTTGGAGTCGTTGAACTCCAATCGTCGCCCTGATTACATCCACACGGTTGGATCTTTGATCCGAGGCCCCGACAAAATGTTTGCCCTGTCCAAGCACATAAAAGGAGACAATTAACCTCCATTTTATTCAAACTACTCTAAATGCAAGATGATGCATGTTATGCAATATTTATATCATGAAATGCAATCCTATGCTTAAGAACATGCATAAATAGACATTTTAAGTAGTGTAAATGTGTTTACATCACCTAGTACACTTAAGTATGTTTTCCTGGGACCAAATGAAATGCTCCCTGTAATCATCAGTTCAAAATTGACCAGGAAGCAAGAGTGCAAACTAACTAAGGTCCTCATAGAACACAAGGCAGCTATTGGATGGCCCTTATCAGACTTATCTGGCATTAGCCCCTCCTACTGCACTCATCGTATATATACGGAGGAGGAGGCTCGACCTTCCAGTGAGATGCAGCGATGTCTCAACCCTAACATGCGGGAGGTCGTTAAGAAAGAAATTATTAAGTGGCTGGATGCAGGTATAATCTACCCGCTCAGCGATAGCCCCTGGGTGAGTCCGATTCACGTTGTGCCCAAAAAGGTAGGACTCACCATCCTTGTCAATGACAGGGGCGAATCCATCCCCACACGCACTCCTACATCTTGGAGAGTGTGTGTGGATTATAGGAAACTCAATGCTGCAACTAAGAAAGATCACTTTCCGCTACCATTCATTGACCAAATCCTGGAGCGGTTAGTGGGAAATAAATTTTTCTGTTTCCTGGATGGATTCTCAGGATATAACCAGGTGGCAATTGACCCCCAAGACCAAGAGAAAACCACTTCTACCTGCCCTTTTGACACCTTCGCATTTAGAAGGATGCCGTTCAGACTTTGCAACGCGCCATCAACTTTCTAGAGATGCATGCTGGCAATATTTCATGACATGGTGGGTGACTTTCTTGAGGTCTTCATGGATGACTTTTTGGTCTTTGGACCATCTTTCGACGAATGTCTTCCCAACCTGACTCGTATCCTTAGGAGATGTATTGATGTAAACCTCGTGCTTTCCTGGGAAAAAAGTCATTTTATGGTACATGAGGGAATTGTTCTCGGACATATCATCTCCGATAGGGGTATCGATGTTGACAGAGCTAAGCTCGATGTCATTGCTGATTTACGTGTGCCTGGCTCTGTCAAACAAATCCACTCCTTCTTGGGACACGTTGGTTTCTATAGGAGATTCATCAAAGACTTCTCCAAAATTTCTCAACCCTTAACTCATCTCCTATCAACCAACATACCCTTCGATATGGGCCCTGACATTATACAAGCATTCACGCAGATGCGTAATGATGTCACCAAGGACCCTATTCTCCAGCCGCCTGATTGGTCCCTCGACTTTGAACTTATGTGTGACGCTTCCGACCTTGCAATCAGAGCCATCCTGGGACAAAGACGCGATAGACACCCCTTCGTGGTGTACTACGCCAGTAAGACGTTGGACGAGGCTCAACGTAATTATACCACCACTGAAAAAGAACTACTGGCGGTCGTCTTTGGGCTGAAGAAATTCCGTTCTTACCTTCTAGGCTCTCACATTATTGTTTTCACTGATCACGTGGCCATTCGCCATCTCATGCACAAGAAGGATGCCAAGCCTAGACTGATTCGTTGGATCCTTCTACTCCAGGAATTTGACATTGAGATTCGCGATAAGGTCGGAGTCCAGAATGTTGTGGCTGATCACCTTTCCAGACTGGACCCTGACCATATTTGACTTACTCTGCCAATCAATGAAATTTTTCCTGATGAGCACCTATTGGCAATAAATGTGGCAAGTGGACCGTGGTATGCCGTCATTGCCAATTACCTTGCTTCTGGATCCCTTCCATGTGGCTGGCCTAAAAACCAGCATGAGTGTCTCATGGCAGAAGCAAAGTATTATTTCTGGGATAATCCACTTCTTTTTCGGATAGGTGCTGATCAAATCATTCGTCGCTGTATTCCTGACAGCGAGTTCCCCAGTGTGCTATCCTTCTGCCACGATCAGGCTTGCGGAGGCCATTTCTCTGATTGGAAACTGCAGCCAAGGTGTTGCAGTGCGGTTTCTTTTGGCCCTCCCTTCACCAGGATGCACACAATTATGCCAAGCATTGCACTAGCTGCCATTGGTTAGGGTCAATGTCACGTCGTGACATGATGCCCTTACAACCCATCCTAGCTACAGAAATCTTCGACATCTAGGGAGTTGATTTCATGGGTCCCTTTCCTCCTTCCAACGGCTTCGAATTCATCCATGTCACCGTTAACTATGTTTTGAAATGGATCGAGGCTATTCCCGCGCATCGTGCTGACCATGTTATATCCACCCGATTTGTCAAAGACGACATCTTTGCGTGCTTTGGGATCCCTCGAGCCATTATCTCGGATGGAGGAAGCCACTTTACCCATGCTTCTTTTCGGGCACTTCTGAGGAAATACGGAGTCCACCATCGTATCGCATCCCCATATCATCCTCAGACGAACGGCCAAGCAGAGGTGTCGAACCGACAAATCAAGTAAATTCTCCAGAAAATGGTTCGGCCTGACTGTAAGGATTGGTCCGACAAGCTGATTGACGCACTTTGGGCGTATTGGACCACCTTCAAGGCTCCCCTTGGTATGTCTCCGTATAGAATCATTTACTGGAAGCCTTGTCATTTGCCCATGGAGTAGGAGCGCTGCGCTTATTGGGTGGTTCGCGAATGTAACCTCAACCCAGACCTGTGTGGTCGAGAA
Organism: Thalassia testudinum; assembly: GCA_037157565.1. NCBI lineage: Eukaryota > Viridiplantae > Streptophyta > Magnoliopsida > Alismatales > Hydrocharitaceae > Thalassia > Thalassia testudinum. The sequence continues at coordinate 146,635,478 of JAZHRO010000036.1, forward strand.
AGGAAACTCCAACTCCAAGAGCTGGAAGAGCTCTATAGTGAAGCCTATGATTCTGCTTTAACCTTTAAACAATGCACTAAGGCTTTTCACGACAGCCGTATTCGGTGGAAAGAATTTGAGCCATCTCAGCAAGTTTGGCTCTATAATGCCCGACTCAAATTCTTTCCTAGGAAATTGAAGTCCAAATGGACTGGTACTTTCCTGGTCTCAAGACCATTCCCCAACGGGGCCGTCGAGATCGAAGATTCCAAATCTGGGTGTAAATTTATGATCAATGGGAAGCGTTTGAAACCCTATCTGACTCATGAACCTGCCCCCATTGGAGAAACCATTACCCTGCTGGAGGGTAACTAATTCTTTGCCTCATTCTGAGTCCAGCTGGGGACATTAAAATCAGCGCTCGTTGGGAGGCACCGCAACAACACTCACCATCCACCATCACTTTTCACTTCACTGTCACGATCACTTCACTTTTCACTTCACCACCCACCATCCACCCACCCTACCACCCTGCTATATACCCTGCACTTCAGCTCTCCTTACCCGATCTTTCGTCCTTTCTCTACCGTTCCCTGCATGCATATGAGGACATAGCATCATTTGGCATGGGGGGGTGGATAGGCATCCTTAGGATCTGGGTATTTTAGGGTATCATGCAGTTTCTATATATATATATATATAAAGAGAGAGAAAATGGTGTTTAGTAATGATCTAAAGGCTGAAACAAAAATACAATAAGTGTTTAATGGATATTCAACCTCTATTTTGAAGACTTTCCAGGCCACAGAAGCTTGATTCGCTCATGCTCGGGCTTAATTCACTTGAGCATTGACAAAATAGATCAGAATCTCTCCTAACTAAGGACATATTCTTGTACCTGAGACACCAGTACAGGATTTGTTGGTTTGCTTTTACTTGAAAGCTTAAGTAAACTTGGTTCGCACTATACATATCAGGAAAGACCAGGTGAACATAAGATCCAACCGTAGTGTTCATTAGGGAAGGTGGAGTCCTTACCTGTGCGCACAAGTAGACTTTTTATCCCAGGTTTTAGTCTTGTGTTTAGAAGAAACTCTTTCCACCAAAAAGAAACTCTCCCACCAAAAAGAAAAGTGTGCTTCAAAAAAATGTTGTAACAGATATACTGACACATGTTTCAAAAAAAAAAATGCAAATAAGTCAATATATCTCACAAATGTTTGTAATGTCTTCGCCCTACAAGAAGTTCTTCAGGGCAGGTTACAAATACCTTATTTTCCTGTGAGCCACAAATGTCAGAAAATGGGAGTTGAGTTTTCCGTCATCTTCTTAAGGGTCAATCCGAAAACACAAGCTGAAACTGGGACCAACCTGTACTTAAAGATTCGTGAAACCCTGGGCTTGAGTCTTAATGTTCATCTAGTCAGTCTTGATCCTTCACTAAGCACAAACCATAATCTCTTGAGCTCTCGAGTACGGCAAAAACCTCCTGGGTCCTGGAAATCGCACTTAAGGTTTAACTATCAAGAGTCCTAGTTAGTCGAGAGATGATCTTTGTCATGTGAGACTAAAAGTACTCGTAGTCTTCTCTACAATTGGTTCTCACAATATCCAACAATAAACACACCTATGTTGCCTCGAAAGAAAATCTTCAGCTTAAGATCATTTCTAAATACTACAAAAAAATGTTTTGCTAGGGACTAGCAATAGATAGGCATGGGGGTATGATTGTACCGCAAAAATACACCTGCAATTATGGCATCTTGTGCTATTTCCTAGCATTACCAATGCATATTAGGTCTCCATAGTTGCATTGTAAAAATACATGCATGCATGCATTTAATTGAGAAGGGACGAAAATGAAATAAAATGGCCTTGCAATTACATTTTTCCTCAAGTGCATCTTTGCAAAATCCACCATCTTTTTATTTTTTCCACTTGATTTTGAAATGCTTCCCGCGGCTGCAACTTCTTCTCCTTGCACCATTCCCTGCTCTCCATCCCTCTCCTTGCCAGCCCTTACCTGCGGCTACCACTCCCTGCCGTGGCCATGCATGAACCATGCACAGCTAGGGCATGGCTTTCTTCCTCTATAAAAAGCCATGTCTTCTTCTCTTCAAAGGCAGCCTGGTCCCAGCCAAAAAAAAATGCAGCAGCACACCTTCTCCTTCCAGGCCATCCTCTCCTCGCTTTCCCTCCACATGCTGGCCCTCCTCCTCGGAGACACCTAGCGGACAGGAGCCCTCACTGTGGTGAACACCCACCACAGTTAGACCACCACCGTCCAGCTCTTCAATGAGCTGGTGGGCGTGGTGGCTCTTCTCTCATTTTTTCCGCTCCAGCACCTTTTGCCATGGCCGCACGCTTCAAGGTCTGAAGCTTGAACTCGGCAGCAGCAGCAGCGGCACGACAGCAACAGCAGCAGCCCCTTCCGCGTGCGCCTGCTGGCGCCCTTGCCCTCCGCGCGTGCCTGTAGGCCCTCTCCGGCTCCCGCTTTCTCCGCCCTGTCGCTGATAAACGCCAGTTTATCATCATTCTTATGCATTAAAACTAACCTAGCTCTTAGGATTTTACTCCGCAAACGGGTTTTTGGGCTGCATTTAGGCATAAATTAGGATAGGCATGCATTGCATTTTTTATTGTTGTTTTAATGTGTTTTTGTGAGTGTTAGGGATGTACAGATTCACAGATCCCTAAAACCCTAGCACTCAAGAAGGCAATTGGTGAAGGAGAAGCCCAGACTAGTTGGAACCCAGCTTGATCCAGCTCACCATAGCTGGAACCTAGCTTACTTGAACTAGGGTTAGCTCATCCCAGCTCCATTCAGCTAATCTCAGCTGGATGGCAGCTTAAGAGAGTTCACCTTAGCTCACCCTAGCTCAAGTCAGCTCAGATCCAGCTCAACTTAGATGAGTCTAGCTCACCTCAGCTCCCACTAGTTCACAGGGAGCTCTAGCTAGCTCATCTGAGTTGACAGGAGTTCACCCCAGCTCAGATCCAGCTACATCCAGCTCCACTCAACTCCAGCCAGCTGAAGAAGAATTCATCTCAGCTCAGGAAGCTCAAGTCCAGCTCCCGGGGATTCAGCTTAGCTCATCTCAGTTGAGCTAAGCTACCTTAGCTGCCTCAACCAGCTTGATTCTCCCCGATAGCACCAGACCTAGCTCACCTTAGCTCATTTTGGCAGAAGCTAGCTCACTTTAGCTTGGCTTAGCAACTAGCAAAGAACTAGCAAGCTAAGCCAGCTAGAGTAGCCCCATGCCAGCCTCTTCAGCAGCAGCCAGCTCCACCTCCACCTCCAAACTTCTTCTCCTCAGCTCCCTCCTCCAAACCCTAGCTCCAACACCTTCTCCTCTACTCCTCCATTAGCTAAGCTAGCTTAGCTTAGCTTAGCTTAGCTATGCTCCAACTTCCTTTGCTTGTACTACCCCAAAAACCCACCTACCAACTCTACCCAACTAGCTCCACCTAAGCTCCACATAAGCTAACCTACTTGGCACCAACCTAACCTACCCACCACCTCCAAAAGACACCTAAAATTGGCGCCAAAAACTACCCATAACCACCCCTTAATGGTGCCACTTTTCCCTCCAAAATCCCCCCCTCATCTCCACCACACAATCTTCCTTGAATCCATCTCCACCATCCACCTAACCCTCCTTCTAGAAGACCCCATGTTGGCGCCAACATGGGGGTGTCTCTCCACCACCAAAAGACACCAACACCACCATAACCACCCCCTTTAACACCCCTTGGGGTGGCGCCAACTAACCCTAGCCATAGGATCACCAACCACCCTCATCCTTCCATCCTAGCCCTCCATTTCAAGGGGTACCTTAACCCCCCATCCTACCCTATAAAAAGACCACTACCCACCACCATTCAAGCCATCCTTGGCTAGCCATTTCACTCTCATATTCCACCAAGAATCCCACGTCCAAGAGAGAAGAAGAAGAAGAAGATTAAGGAGATATTCTGTCCCCTTGGTGCCTTCCCCTCTTCCCTTCTCTCTTGGGTCATGCCAGCCAAAGGAGAAGCCAGGAAAGGAAGATCTTGGAGGAGATCTTGAAGGTGGTCACGCCACCTTGGAGGAGTTTTAAGGGTGGTGCACGCCCACCCCTTTGGAGAGAGCATTAAAGGTGGTAGCTTCCACCTTGGAGGAGCTCTCAAGGAAGGAGAAGAAGGAGGCCCTCTTTTCAAGCCAAGGAGCAGCTAGGCTTGGAGCAAGAAGACAACCTTCTTCACCATTGTTACAAGAGGATTTGTGTTTCTTTTCTTGCTTTTAAATTGTTCAATTCTAGTAGAAGCTTTCCTCTACTTGTCCTTGAAAAGAACACTCATTCTACTCAATCAAAAATTGCCTTCTTTTAAGCTTTTTATTGCAGTTGTTTGTTTTGGTTCTAGCACTTATTTCACCTCTTCTTCCTAATTACCCTAGGCCTACACTTGCCTAGAGTGAGCTTAGGAAGAAGATATTTCTATCTTTTAGATTTTTAATCATTTGTAGGTGTTAGTTCTTTTCGCTACACTCTGCCGTTTGCCCTCGTCTTTTCAAAATACAAAAAAATTACATATTGAAAAATATTAAAAAGAAAGTTGAGATTGTATTCCAACCAAGAGAATCATTATTGCAATTTTTGCCTCCTTGGACGACCCTAGATACTCCCCTATCTAGGATATAAATTTTAAAAGTGAAAGCGGATTCGCGTGTTACAACGACATTAAAAAATTGCTTTTACAAATCACGCGTATTTCGCTATCACTTTTTGGCGCCGCTGCCGGGGAGGCACGGCTTTGCATTAACTCATTTTCTCTTACTTGAAGTGGATCTCATCCCCTTCTCTTTCTTTCTTTTGTGTGTGCAGGAACTACAGCGGGAAAGCGGGAATCTGGAAGCGAGAGCTTAAAGATCCTTTTCTTCCTGCGAAAATTCAGGTTGGTTCCTCTTTCTAGTCACATAATTAATTAAAACTACCAAAAATATATTAAACTTGGCTTTCAGGACCCTAAACACTTAAATTAAGTGGAGTGGTGCATTTTAAAATCATTGTTTGCTTGTATGCTTCTTTAGCACCATTCCATTGCAAGTATTGGTGTTTGTTTTTCGGGTCTAGATTTCTATCCAGACTTGAAAAATCGATTCCTAACACCACAGGCCTCCTAAAATCAAAAAATTTCATAGAGTGATTCCCAATTAAGTTTGGAACATCTGTTCCAAATTTCAGATCAATTGGATTTGTATTTAATTTTTAAAAATTCGTGGATTACAGAGGGGTCACACCCTCTAATTTTCCTGTTTTGCTACTGTCCGCGAATTTTTAGAATTTTTATACTCATCTAATTTTTGTGAAATTTATCTTGTTGGAATCCCTGTGAAATTTTACATATCATATAAAATCATAAAAATTTTCTGAGGTCGGTGGTAATACTGAAAAGTCTATAATACCCACGGGTATTATTTCTGGACTTTGACACCAGTACAATTAAAAATTCAAAACTATTATCAAACAAATTCCTAAAAACTTACAAAAATCTTTTCTGGAATCCTTGTTTGATTTTCTTCAAAGTAGTGGTGTTGTTTGACTTGTTTGGACCACTACTTAATTCTGAAAGCTAAAAGTAATTCATTGGTAGTTAAATTTTTGTCTCAGGGATAATTGGTTTAGGGTTTCTTCTTTCTCTTTAGAGACTCAATTAAAAGGAAATATACAATCACACATACAACTTGTCTTTCCTTTGATTGTGAACTTTCAAACTTGTTTGAAAACTTAAAGAGAAAAACCCTAAAATTCATTTAATTAAATCACATCCTAAAAGACAAAAATATAAAAAAAAATTGTGTGACAACTTGATTTTCATTGGAGCCACTCTCCAATTCATGCACACACACAAAAAAATCAAATAACAGGGCAACAACCCAATAAATGCCCTCCACATTCCATGTGCACTATAGAATCCTAGACCTAATTAAAATTTGTAGCAACTTGACCCCTAAGGCTTTATCAACTTAGGCTTGCTATTTAGGTCTTAAGTTTTCTTTAGTTAGTACCAATTCTGTCATCTATATCTGGTGTTCAGGCTGAGGGGCCGTGTCAAACGACCAGGCGCGGGTTTGTACAAGCACCTGGGGTTTTCCCTGGGAAACGTTTGGGCCCAAACCTCCCCTTAAGCAACTTGGCTAGATTTGTTGATAGAACGGGTATTCACTATTGACTGCTTATTTCCTATATAGACCAAGTCTTAGGTTATTATTATTAGGGAGTCACAATTAAGTTAGGTCTAGTTTTTGTTTGTTTGAATTGCACACTTTCTCTCATCTCTTTCTCTTCTCCTCCCCTCCCCGTTCTTCCATTTTATGCACGGGCGACGGTCTCAAAATCCGCACTTGGAAGGACCATTTGATTTCGCCCCCCACGTAAAAAGACCACTTTTTCTGTCTTCTCCTAAAAAAAAGGAAACACAACAAAATAGGTCCACTGACCCTTCCACGTCTACCTCTAACCCCACCTCTAACCCTAATTCTAACCCTTCCACTCAAAACCCAACCACCAGTAACTTTCCACACTTGGAGCTCCCCAATCTTGAGTTGCCCCACACACAACATCAAGACCCCCTACCTGATCTTTTAAAATTGATGGCCGATCAGATTAATAAATTAAATTCCAATCAACAAACATTGACTAGGAACATCCAAAACCTAGCCAATCCAAGGCCAAACCCACCCCCCCGTCAGCAGCCTGTTGTTCCTCTAAAAGATTTCTATGATCCGTCTTATTATGAGGAACGACCAGGGGTGGTCATACCGGAGGGGGACTTTGAGATCAAGCCAGCCGTCCTGAACCTGATTAAACACTTTCATGGCCTTCCTAGGGAAGACCCTTTTAGCCACCTTGAAGAACTAACTCTTCTTGCACAGACAACCCGTTCCCGAAATGTGCAAGAAGACATATGGCTGATGCGGCTTTTTCCATTATCTCTTAAAGATAAGGCCGCTTATCGGTTCAGGACCATTGGTCGACCCATTACAACATGGCCTCAACTCAAGAGTGCCTTCCTCAAGAAATTCTTTCCCATAGGTCGTACCAATTCCTTACGAAGATCTATTACGACCTTTCACCAAAAATCTGGCGAAACTTTCCATGATTCTTGGGAAAGATTTCAGGACCTTTTAAGAAGTTGCCCGCACCACGAGATTCCTTTGTGGCAGCTCGTGTAAATCTTCTATCATGGATTAGAAGATCAAATCCGATAATTTGTCGACGCCTCGTGTGGCGGCAACTTCTTAAATAAAGATGCTGAAAGTGCTTATGATCTATTTGAAGAAATGAGTGAAAACTCATTTAACCAAGCTTCCATGAACACATTTTGCAGAACCCAAAACCCGCAGTTTGGTGTTCATGAAATAGGCGCTCAATCTATCCCAGTCACCCAAGACGATCTTCAAATGATCGCTCAGAAACTCGACCAGATGCATATTAATCAGAAGAAAATTGAGGAAAGACTCGCCACATCAATTCAAGCTCCACGCCCACATCTAACCCAACCTAACTTTCCACGAAGAGGAAATTTGCACAATCTCAACACCACTCCTGCTGATTATTCTGAGGTTGCCCATGATTCACTGGGGAATTTCAATTATCCAGATCTTAACCCCACCCAAAATATTTCTGCCATCCAGGAGCCCTTTAAAAATTCTTCCAATTGGAAAAATTACCCGAACTACTCCTGGAATAATCAAGTTTCCTCCCAACCATATCATTTTAATGGGTATGGGTCGAATCCAAATTTCCATCCTGGGCCATCCCAACAAGATATCAATGCCCAGATGCTACGGACCCTACAGGATATGCAAACAAAAATGACGGAAGTAACCCGCAACATCACAAATCTGAACAATCAAATTGGGGTTGCTCCCACGCAAAGACCTGTAGGACATCTTCCGTCCCAACCCATACCCAATCCCAATCACCATGGGAACCATTATATGGGCAGAAATCCACATTATCCAAATCAGCCTCCTCCTAATCCACCTCAGCAGCCGCCCAGGTTCCTGCAATCACAGGCCCCCCCACCTCCTCCAAATAATAATCCGACTGCACATGCAGTTACCTTGAGGAGTGGGAAAACTACCACTGACCCCGAGCCTTCGCACGAACCTGGTAAGATACATGTGCAAGTTGACTCCCCACCTCCCCATCAGGAAGAAAAAGAACAACAAAAATCTCAAGACAAGATTCCTCTCCCTTTCCCACAAGCTCTCTACCCTACCACCAACAAAAGAAAGAAATCTGAGCCCACTACAGAAGAACTCATGGAGCTATTTGGGCAAGTTCATATCAATATCCCTCTCCTAGATGCCATTAAATATATACCTGCCTATGCTAAATTTTTAAAGGAGATTTGTACTCCTAAAAGGCAGGCCAAAAATCTAGGACAGATGCATCTTTCAGAGACAGTAAGCTCTGGCATACAGAGTAAGCTGCCTCCTAAGATGAAAGATCCGGGGGCGCCTTTAATTTCTGTAATTATTGATGACACTACATTTAATCGCGCCCTCCTTGATCTTGGTGCCTCTGTAAATATTATTCCCACAAGTTTATTCGAAGAATTTCAGATCGGTGAATTAAAACCCGTCGAGGTTACCCTGCAATTAGCCGACCGATCTACAATCAAACCTCGTGGGATTGTCGAGGATGTATTAGTCAAGGTCCAGAATTGTGTCTTCCCTGCAGACTTTCTGGTTCTTGACATTGAGGCACCCGAATCATTATTGGACTCCCCGATAATCCTTGGACGCCCCTTTTTGGCTACTGCAAAGGCAAATATCAATTGCCACACAGGCAAAATGGATATCAACTGTGCAGGACAAACTATCACCTTAGATATTTTTAAATCCTCCAGGAGATTCCATGATGATAACTTCTTTGAGGACTCAGATACTGAAATTTCTAATATGGTGGAGGAGACAATGTTAATAGATACCCTTACCGACCACAGTTTTTTTGAGGACTCTGATTCAGACTCAGTGGTCGGCGAGATCTGTGATCCGGAAACTTGTCTTGACTCCAAATTTGTTCCTGATACCCCCCCTAACCCACCCACTATTCACGCACCTAATTTTTCCACACTAACTCACCCCTTTCTTACGGACCTGCCACCAACCCCGCCCGAGTTTGGCACCCAACCTGAATTAAAACCATGGCCAGACTCGGGCCACACTTATCAATTTCCATCTCACTTTGATCCCAATATTATTTCTAATCAATTTTCTAGGGATCTAGACGAAGACACCTTTTTTGCGGGCATCCAAGTGTGCAATTATTTACATGATTTTCCATCTTCTGTGCATACCTTCACGCCCGGCTGAATGGCGTAAAAGATAGCACTGGATGGGAGGTAACCCATCATTTTCTTGCTTTCCTTTTTTCTTCTTTTTCCAGGTTTTGTTCATCCTAAACCCGACCGTCATCACTAAGGTGATCCCTTTTCCCTCCTAATGCATGAGGACATGGCATATCTTAAGCGGGGGGGGTGTTTTTAAATTTTTACGATCGATTCAGGATTTTCAAAACCTAAAAACATGCATTTTTGTTTAATTTATTTCCTGCTTGCATACCCAAAAAAATAAAAAATAAAAAAAATGTTCAAAACTTTTTGAGGAAAAATTTTGAAATCGGGACTAAGGTCGAAAAATTCACTTTTGGTACAATGGATTTAATCTTTAACAAACTAAGGATGAGGATATAGATCTGATCATTAGAATTCCAGGGTCTATTTTAGACAAGATCAGATATCTTTCTATAAAGTTCCACCTGAACTCATAATAGTTCAGGTGACTTGATCCTATTTTGCAATATGGAAATTATTTGACTTAGCTTCTGATTCAAAAACTTGCATGTTTTGAGAAACTTCTTGTGTCACTCTTCACACACAAGCCAACACTTAAAAATAACTAAACATTTGAAAAACTCCCTTGTTTGGACTTAGTGAAAGTCTGAAGCAGATCATTGGTTTGAGTTCCCACCACCGAGAAGGAGGAAAATGCCTCCTTTAAGGACGCGATGTCAACATGTTACCGCCTCGGTGTTGCTCCATATCTATATTTCATATCTTTAGACGGAGCATTAAAGCGCATTTTAGCAGCTCAAGTGTCTTGGACGGTGCTCTACCTATAGTGTCGGAGCAAGAGCTTGAGTTTGTTTGGAGCGCCCCTTTTCACCGCATCGTGTTCTGGGGTTGTGAGCTCCTGGGTGGTGTCATGGACAGTGCTATCTCGAAGTACTGGCGCCAGAGCCCCCTCGAGGAATGGTAACGGGAATGATGATCCCAACACATCTGTTGTAAGACTAAGCTAAAAATAAGCATGCGGGAGGAAAAAAAAAAAAAAAAAATATATATATAAATTAACACGCCCTTATAAATGTTGGCTTTTTACAAGCACAGCCACAAGGTTTTAAAGGATTTTGCAAGTTGAGAATCAGATTCATGAGCCAAAAAAATTCCTAAAAACAAACATTTCAAGTCATCTGAATTAACAAGGGGTTAATTTGAGAATTTTTTGGAAGATATATTGATCCCATTCTATCTAATGGTTGAATCCAAAAACAAATCCCGATGTTTATCTTTAACAAATCCCGTACCTCCAGTGTTTTTAATTTGCCAAGGTCCATTGATCTCTTTTTCTCCTCCAAAGTCAAAAAAATTAGATTTCCCAAAAATTCCGTTTTAAGTTTTGCTAAGAGACTAGCAAAAGATAAGCATGGGGGTGTGATAAACGCCAGTTTATCATCATTCTTATGCATTAAAACTAACCTAGCTCTTAGGATTTTACTCCGCAAACGGGTTTTTGGGCTGCATTTAGGCATAAATTAGGATAGGCATGCATTGCATTTTTTATTGTTGTTTTAATGTGTTTTTGTGAGTGTTAGGGATGTACAGATTCACAGATCCCTAAAACCCTAGCACTCAAGAAGGCAATTGGTGAAGGAGAAGCCCAGACTAGTTGGAACCCAGCTTGATCCAGCTCACCATAGCTGGAACCTAGCTTACTTGAACTAGGGTTAGCTCATCCCAGCTCCATTCAGCTAATCTCAGCTGGATGGCAGCTCAAGAGAGTTCACCTTAGCTCACCCTAGCTCAAGTCAGCTCAAATCCAGCTCAACTTAGCTGAGTCTAGCTCACCTCAGCTCCCACTAGTTCACAGGGAGCTCTAGCTAGCTCATCTGAGTTGACAGGAGTTCACCCCAGCTCAGATCCAGCTACATCCAGCTCCACTCAACTCCAGCCAGCTGAAGAAGAATTCATCTCAGCTCAGGAAGCTCAAGTCCAGCTCCCGGGGATTCAGCTTAGCTCATCTCAGTTGAGCTAAGCTACCTTAGCTGCCTCAACCAGCTTGATTCTCCCCGATAGCACCAGACCTAGCTCACCTTAGCTCATTTTGGCAGAAGCTAGCTCACTTTAGCTTGGCTTAGCAACTAGCAAAGAACTAGCAAGCTAAGCCAGCTAGAGTAGCCCCATGCCAGCCTCTTCAGCAGCAGCCAGCTCCAGCTCCAGCTCCAGACTTCTTCTCCTCAGCTCCCTCCTCCAAACCCTAGCTCCAACACCTTCTCCTCTACTCCTCCATTAGCTAAGCTAGCTTAGCTTAGCTTAGCTTAGCTATGCTCCAACTTCCTTGGCTTGTACTACCCCAAAAACCCACCTACCAACTCTACCCAACTAGCTCCACCTAAGCTCCACATAAACTAACCTACTTGGCACCAACCTAACCTACCCACCACCTCCAAAAGACACCTAAAATTGGCACCAAAAACTACCCATAACCGCCCCTTAATGGTGCCACTTTTCCCTCCAAAATCCCCCCCTCATCTCCACCACACAATCCTCCTTGAATCCATCTCCACCATCCACCTAACCCTCCTTCTAGAAGACCCCATGTTGGCGCCAACATGGGGGTGTCTCTCCACCACCAAAAGACACCAACACCACCATAACCACCCCCTTTAACACCCCTTGGGGTGACGCCTACTAACCCTAGCCATAGGATCACCAACCACCCTCATCCTTCTATCCTAGCCCTCCATTTCAAGGGGTACCTTAACCCCCCATCCTACCCTATAAAAAGACCACTACCCACCACCATTCAAGCCATCCTTGGCTAGCCATTTCACTCTCATATTCCACCAAGAATCCCACGTCAAAGAGAGAAGAAGAAGAAGAAGATTAAGAGGATATTCTGTCCCCTTGGTGCCTTCCCCTCTTCCCTTCTCTCTTGGGTCATGCCAGCCAAAGGAGAAGCCAGGCAAGGAAGATCTTGGAGGAGATCTTGAAGGTGGTCACGCCACCTTGGAGGAGTTTTAAGGGTGGTGCATGCCCACCCCTTTGGAGAGAGCATTAAAGGTGGTAGCTTCCACCTTGGAGGAGCTCTCAAGGAAGGAGAAGAAGGAGGCCCTCTTTTCAAGCCAAGGAGCAGCTAGGCTTGGAGCAAGAAGACAACCTTCTTCACCATTGTTACAAGAGGATTTGTGTTTCTTTTCTTGCTTTTAAATTGTTCAATTCTAGTAGAAGCTTTCCTCTACTTGTCCTTGAAAAGAACACTCATTCTACTCAATCAAAAATTGCCTTCTTTTAAGCTTTTTATTGCAGTTGTTTGTTTTGGTTCTAGCACTTATTTCACCTCTTCTTCCTAATTACCCTAGGCCTACACTTGCCTAGAGTGAGCTTAGGAAGAAGATATTTCTATCTTTTAGATTTTTAATCATTTGTAGGTGTTAGTTCTTTTCGCTACACTCTGCCGTTTGCCCTCGTCTTTTCAAAATACAAAAAAATTACATATTGAAAAATATTAAAAAGAAAGTTGAGATTGTATTCCAAGCAAGAGAATCATTATTGCAATTTTTGCCTCCTTGGACGACCCTAGATACTCCCCTATCTAGGATATAAATTTTAAAAGCGAAAGCGGATTCGCGTGTTACAACGACGTTAAAAAACTGCTTTTACAAATCACGCGTATTTCGCTATCAGTCGCGCTCTCTCCTCCCTGCAACCGACCACCGCACGTCACTGCAGCGGCCGACCAAGCGCTTCCCCGCACCCCTGCCAGCACCTGCAAGCCTTCATGCAAGCTGCAGGCGCCCACGCCTCCCTCTCCTCGCGCTCTGTCGCGAGCTTCTCTACGCTGGTAATCGGCTGACGTAGGCCTTCTCCCTCGTGCGCAAGCCCGCACGCGGTAGCGGCGAGCCAGCCACACTTACACCACCTGCAGCACCCGGTTGCATGGCACGGACGACCACTGTAGCCACTGTTCACGCGAGTCTGCGCGACACTGTGGCTACAGTGGGGTGACCGGTGAGCTTCTCACTTTATTGGTCACCCAGCACGCCGCAACTGGCCCTCGCCTATGCTCGCGCCCGCCTACGCGTCTCCGCCCGCATCGCCCGCACTAGCACGTGCTCCTGCCTTTGTCCGCTCCCTTCGCGAGCGCCTGCTAGCGCTCGCTTCAGCCTTCGCACAGCACGGTGCACTGCGTCTTCTCTTCGCACCCTTGCCCTCCAGCGCGCACGTCCCCACGTGCATACACACCTGCACGTGCACTTGAGAACCATCAAACGATGCTCGCTGGTCGCAGATGCCTTAACACTCCAGCGGCTGCCATCTCTCCTACCCTCTCTCTCTCTCACTCTCTCACAACACTCACAGCACTCTCTACACCGATGCTCACACACACCTACACTCACACTTCCACACAAACACACACACCTATACTTTATTGTATACATATATATATATATATACGTATACTTATATATTGATATATATATTCATATATATATACTTATATTTATACTATAGTAGTATCTATATACTTATGTATTAGTATACATGCATACATACATTCATATATTTATATATACTTATATATATACTTATATATATATATTTACATATATACATATACTTATATAAATATACATATATACTTACATATATACATATATCTATACACACATATATATATATATAAATATACATATATCTATATATATATTACATATATAACTAAGTATAGATACATATATATATATATACATATATACACACCTACTTATATATACATACATATATACATATATATATCTATATAACTATATATACATATATATACATATCTAGATACATATACCTATATACATATATTATTATTATATATATATACATATATCTATATATACATATATTACTATATACTTATACATACATATATATATACCTCTATATAGTTATATATACATATATATCTACATATATATATACCTATATATTTATAGCCATATATATATATATACATATAGATATATTTACATATATACATATATATATATATATTCACATTATTTACCATACGCTGTATCACGGGAATATTTGCACTAGTTGCTGATATTCCTCGATACATGCATACAAAGAAAGCGTGTTCGCATTCATCTTCCACCATCCATCCTACATGTGGCACTTCGTCCTGTTGGTTGTGTCTTTCTAGATGATGACCGACTCGACACCGTGCTACACTCCATCTCCGCCTCCACCCCCACCCCTTTATATACATATTATATACCTATATATATATACTATATTTACTTTATTTCTGTTTTGCTTTCCTGTTAGTAAAATGATAAAATATATATATAAAAGAGAAAAGATAATCCTTGACTTGTAGGTACTCCATCTTGCGAATAGCAAGACCCATTTTGGGAACCCTGTTTTGGCTCAAAGCCAAGAACCCAATTTTGAGGGTGTGCCTCAAGGACAAAGATTACCAGAAAAAAATCTAAATAAGAAAAACACCAAAAACACAATAAACGAATGGAAGAGACTCGCTGTAGGAAAGGTGTAGAAACTCGACTTGTAACCCCACTTCCCTGAGTTCGACCCTGGGCCTAAAAGTGACAAGATAAAAATCAAGTAGGCCAGGTTAAAAGTTTTGTAAAGAGATGGTTAGGTCCGATTTAGGTTAACCACTATACACACTTCAACAATAAAATCATCATATTAACAACCTATCCGGGCTCGACACCACCTATCGAAAGTGTATTCCCCAATAGTGCATGAGATCAAGGGGGCACTTGGATCTTTCTTCTTTTGAGGAAGGTAATGCAGGATCACAGAACTTGCCTGCTCGGAGAGAATCACCTTCCTCGGAGTGGGTTCTCTCGGCTTACACTTTTGGGTACATAGTTCTTTCAAGAATTTAGCGTAAGCCGGGATGTGCTTAATAGCGTTAAGGAGTGGAATATTGATCTCTATGCTCTTGAATAAATTTAGAAGCCCCTCATTGCTATCTAGGGTTTTCTTCTTCTTGGTTTTCAATAGGGCCTCAGGGAATGGGATATGGGTGAAATTTTCAATGTCCAGCCCTGGGCCTTATTGTCTTCTTCAACCTCCTCCTTATCTTTCTCAAGCTCCCCTGGAGCTTGACTTCTAAAAGGTAATTCAGGGTTCTGGGTCTGCTTCCCACTTCTCAAGGTGACAGAGTTTGTAGAGGCATAAGGGTTTGGGTCTTGAGGTGGATTAGTGAAGATTGAAGGGCCTTGGTTGGTCATGTAACCAAAGGAAGAAGAAGAGGGACCCTGCTCAACCACTTGAGCATGTGCTTGAGGGTCCCTTTGATTCTCGTACCCTTGGGCTCTATTGCCCTGATTTTGAAAATTATGCGGGTTGGGTACGGGTTGAGATGGTAGGGATTCAAGTTGTTGGGTGTTTGCAATTAACCCAGATTGCAAGTTATCCATGGAAGTCTTCATTTGTTGCATAAGTTGAAGCGTGGACCCTTGCATTTCCACTATCTACCAGTTTAAATTAGCCTGCCCTACGGATTGTTGGGCGTTCCAAGATGGCTAATTAACCAGTCTTGAGGGCAACTGGGTGTATACCTGACCCTGACCCATAGGTTTCTGAGATGCATAGTTGCTGGGTAGAGATTGGGTTTGTTGCCCTTGATTTTTCCAGGAGAAGTTAGGGTGGTTCCTCCATCCCGAGTTAAAAGAGTTGGAATACTAGTTGAACCTAACATTCTCCTGCATTACATAAGCATCCTCATAAAACGACGATGAAGAGAAGGAAGGATCAGAGAAACTGGGATCAAAGGCCCCAGTTTGGAACCCATATGGTTCTGAGAAATCCTAGCTCATAGGTTGAGCCGAATCGAGTTGGTTCATGAATTCCCATCGCGTGGGAGCTCGTGAGGAATGGAATCCCAAATTCTAGGATTGGGTGGGTAAAGAAGTATTTCCTGAATTCCCAGACATCCATTCTTCCAATTTCTTAGCAACCAAGTCCATTTTATCCAGGTTTCTACAAATTAATTCCATTTCAAATGAATAAGAATTCTTGATCTCATTAGCAATTGACCTAGGTTGTTGAGACCGGTTGAATGCATCCATGGAGGCATGATTAATTGAGTTCTCGCTCATTTCCACAAACAGGTTGTATGTGTAATCTGCATCCCTGTTGAGGAAATTGCCTCTGCAAGAAGCATCCACGTGATTACGGAGTTGCTCAACCAACCTGTGACAGAAAATCTACACGAGTTGCCATTTCGGCACCTCGTGGTGTGGACACTTCCTCAAAATTTCCTAGAATCGCTCCCAGGCACCACGAAATAGTTCCCCCAGTCGCTGGGCAAAAGTGGTAATCGCTCGTCATAAGGCATTGGTCCTTCCAATAGGGAAGAATTTCCTCAAGAAAGCTGATTTAAGAGTAGCCCAAGTGTCAATCGGCCTTCTTATAGTTCGGTACCAATGTGCGGCCTTATCCCTGAGAGAGTGGGGGAAAAGCCTCATGATCATTTTCTCTTCGTTCACATTCCTTGCTCTGGTGGTCTGAACCAAAGTGGTTAGATCCTCCAGGTGCTGGAATGGGTCCTCTGAGCCAAGCCCATGGAAATGCTTAATCAAACTTAATACTTGGGGCTTGATTTCTATGTCTCCAGGGGAATCATGACGCCGGGACATTCCCCATAGTTTGAAGGATTGTAAAAATCCTTCAAGGGCCAAGCACCCTGCCATGCATATGTTGGAACCATTGCTGCATCTACTGCAATTCTTCCAACTGCCTCTGAATCAGCTCCTACTGGCTCGGAGGCGGGGGAGGTAGTTGTTGATTAGCCATGGGATCTGCTTGGCTATAGCTCAACCTCTGCCTCGTAGAATGGTCTAAAGGTCCTTCCAATCTAGGGTTCAACGACCTCCACCCAAGCATACACTGGAAGGAAGTCGGAAGGAAGGCGAAAAGAGGGAACCCTGTAGCACAAGAATACAAGCCTGTCCTTAGATGGGGTAGCCTAAGGTCTACTGACTCTCAGAATTCATCCTAAGATTATGGACGATTTACTCTACTTATGTCCAGGCAATCCAACCAGTTAGACGGAGGGACTTTGGAGAAGGTTCTTCCTTTGTATTGCACCTCCGGTTCCTAGTGTACCCCCCAACCGCGATTGTTTGACGCTACTCCCCTAGGTAGACATCAGATTGACTAGTACAAGTAGGTTAATCATGAATAATCTCAATCTGGATCCCGATGAGTGAATGAATCCTTAGGGCCAATGTCTAATTGATTTTAGTTAGGCTTGGGAAATTGGTGCTCTGGAATGTGACGGGCCCTTAATGGGTTGTGCCCTTAATGATTTGTTTGAGAATGTGTGAATGTGCACAACCAAGAGGTTTTCAAGTAAGATTATTAATGATGAGGTGAGTTTTAGGGTTTGAATCTTGCTTAAATGCTTTTAGGATTCAAATATTAGGTGTTTTCAACCAAGTTTTGTGAGGCAAACCAAGTTTGTTGTTGAAAGCACATGTTTAAGTATTTTCCTTTAGAAATCAAGAAAAATATAGAGTGCCTGGCTTGACCTAATTATTGAATCCTATGGGGTAGCTAGAAAATGAACCACTTTTATTTTAAGTGGTGTGGCCCAAATAATTCAATCAATTGGCTCAAATGCACCACCGATTAAGGCACACAAAAAGGTGGTTAACCTAATATGATTTCTACTCTTTTATGTGTTGAATTTGTGTACCAGGTCCACAGGTTGGAAGCCCGGTTGAGTAGATGAAAATCAAGTCCAATTATGTGCATCAAATGTGGGTGTATAGTGTGTATATTGATTCGTCCCACAGAAAGTATCTCTTTTTTTTATTTTTTTTATATGAGGGGGTATGGTGGATGAAGATAGCAAATAATTCTATCCTAGGGTTTATGCAAACACCTAAGTAGATTAGGTCTTGATTATGAGTGTCGAGAAATGAGCTAGTGGAGGGGATGTGGGGGCACTTATAGAGTACCCTACCCGCACTTTACTCCAATCTATCGCACTTGGATCTCCATGCTAGGGTACCTGCAAGACAGTAGATCAAAGACAAGTAAGGTTAGTGCTATGTAAATGAAAGAAATGAAATGAACAATAAAGTAAATTCTGTTGCCTCCTTGGCAACAGCGCCAAAATGGTCAGGTGCATTTCGCATGTTAGAAATCGGGGTTATAAGTAACCCATCGTCGTAGTTGCAAAACACATTGACCAGATAAAATTTATACCGAAACTCCAAGGGAGTCCCGGGTTGAACACAGGGAGGCGACATTTACTTTATGTGAAAAATGTGCTTCGTTTTGTTTCTTTTTGGTATTTTAGGGTTTTGTCATTTTTTTGTGTTTTTGAAATAAAAGATAAGCAATCACAAGAGAGATGGAATCAAATATGATGTATTGCATTAATGCTTATTACAACAATCTATGAAAGCATAAAAAGAGAGGGAGGTGAGAGGAAATCTCCCAAATCAGCTATTCAGCGAGATGACAGTGCCTAGTGGAAGCTCGGACGAAGAAGGTGAGGAGCGGGACGATAGAGGTGAGATGCAGGAGGACGTTGGGTTGAGGAAAGCTTCATCATGGATCTAGATTGGAGGTGAGAAGGCAGAGATAATATGCTACAGGAATGGAGGTGAGAAGGTGAAGATGATCTGCTACCGGAATAGAGGTGAGAAGATGGCTCCAAGGCAACCTATGAAGGGGATGGGAAGTTGGAGGAGTATTTGGTGGGGCAAAGGTTTGCTACACTAATAGTCACCTTGGGAGCTTAAGAACAAGCTCAAAGGGAGCATTGGTTGGCTTGCGAGAGCTTGAAAGTAGGCAGGAGTAGAGTAGGTAGAGATGGCTTGGAAGGGTGGGGGTGTAGGTCCTTTTATAGTGGAGGAGAAGAGGCTAAAAATGGGTAAAGGACCTTTAGCGACCTTCAGATCGTCGCTAGAAACGTTGCTGTAGATAGGTCACATCTGCTCACACCCTTAGCTGGCTTAACTGGCATATAGTGGAGTAGCGACGGCTGTAAGCGTCGTTGTAGGTCAGCCCAGCTGTCACTGAAAGCTGGCACCAACCACGCACACGCCCGCGCTGCGTTGTCGCCCATCACACACGCTGATCGCATGGCAGGCTACTGGTGTGCGCACTGGCGTGCGCTGGCACGCGAGCGTGTGCTGTGCTGCTGCCGCTGCTTGCGTGCAACGCTAATTTGAGGATTGGGGGGCTGCGGGGATTCGAACCCGCGCCTCTACCTTGAGAACCACCACTCCCACCATTACGCTATGTTTCCCTTTGTGTCACGCAGAGGAGCTTGGTGTACATGCTTCCCAACCATTGGATCTTGATCTAGCAGCTAGGATTCAAGGGCACGGATGATGGAGTAAGCAGTGGCTATTGGCTGGTGTTGGGTTGTCTGGATGGCTCCACGTGGCGCCATCTAGGCCATCCATCTTCTTCTTGTAGAGGGTGCCATGGTGCTCAGATCGAGATGATTCTCGCGACGCCGAACTGTGATCGTCACTCCAGATCCATCCGTATAGTTGGATTTTCAATCCAAAATCCGTATAGATGTTGCATTGCCCCCTGGCCATATAAAATGAAGGAATTAATATACAAAACAAACAACTATCCTAAATGCCATGCAATGGTTGTTATGCAATATTTATAACATGATATGCAATGCTAAGCTTAGGAACTATCATAAATAAGCAATTTATCATGAATTTATGTGTGTTCATCAGCAGGTTAGAATGAAAATCAAAAGATTAATCCTCCAACCTGCTAGCGGAAGATGTCCACAAGCGTGGACCAGATTATGGTGCAGACCCATGCCCCAGGGTCGAGTGGTTCGAAGGTTCTGGATGAAAATCACCTAGAACCTAAGATTATTGTGTTTGCAGGGCTGGGCCTGAGATTTTGTGGTGTGCAACCCAAGACCAAAGTGTCGAACAACACGTAAAGATGGTTCAATAGGTTCAGATGTCCACTTGATGTTTATATTAGAAAAATAATAAGTTATTTCGAGCTTAGGTTCCATGTGAAAGATATCGAAAGGGTCCTGGTAGAAAGTAGTTGGTTTCTGGTCCATAGGTACCCTTAGATCCAAAATCAAAGTTCCCTCTAAATTTTTATTTCAACAATTCTATCCTCCAACATCAAGGTTTCTAGGACCTCCAGATTGTTGTACACCCCATCAAAATTACCCAAGTCCAATAATTGTGGCCGAATCAAGATTGACTTGGGTTTGGTGATATGAAGAATATCATAATTCATCTCTTTAGGGTGTGGTTGAGGAATGGGGCTACTGATTGGATCATCAAGATTCGAATCATCCAAGGTAGCCCCAACATGATCATAATATTCATTGATCAGGCTATCAAATAGTTTGTCATGCTCCTCGATCCCGATTGTCTCACTAAAATCCTCTTCTTTAAGTTCAAGTGAGACTTCACCGAAAGATTCTTCACCCTCAGAGTCAAAGAATTCATGATCCTCATTTATATATATCTCAAAATCTCATGTCATTTCCTAATCCATAGAGACATATTTTTCCTCACTCCCTGGCTCGGGGATCTCGGGTGAGAAACTCGATTCATCCTTAAAGGTTTGCTCTAGACCAACCTGGTCATCTCCAATCTCAGAATATGTATCCACCCCGATAGGTGCTTGAGCAATTTCTGACATTAGCTCTCCTGAAGGGGGTTCATCTTGACAATCATCCCAAGATTTGACTAGGGCAACCACAAATTTTATCATCAACCTCAACAATTTCCCAAGAAGAAACTCACCCAGGTCCCTATCCCTAACACTTTGTAGCAAATCCAATAGAGAACTATTAAGTTCATCAGTCATTTTGATCATAGGCTCCAATGCTTCAGTGCATGGTGTTGGTTGAGCTTCTAAAAATTGCATAGTGTTCCTCAAATTAGCGAACACCCTATCCTAGATCTAGTTCACCTAAACCGACTGGTTCGATTTAGGTTTGGGTGGGTTTGGGTAAAATCTAGGGGAGTCAAGATGGCGAGGTTCTCAGGTTCGTCCCTGATAGTAGGTCATCTCGAGTTATTAAAAGAATGGCGGTGACCTATATTCAGTGGAATACTGGGGAGGGTAGGTGTTATAATCATCATATCCTTCCTGATTGTAGATCAGGTTAGTTTGGTCATCAAAGGATGGAGATCTATAATCATTGTAGCTCTAGGAAGGATAGTAATCATAGTCTTGTTGTCTAGGGTTAGGCCCTAGACACTGAGGTCTGTATTCATATCCCTAATCAAAGTCATCCCAGCTAGTCGATAGGTAATTACAAGTCAAGTTGGAATAGTAATCATCTTGGGGATAAGTGGTGGTGGGAGGATAGGATGTGAAATGTGTGTAGGATGTGGAAGGATACATGGTAGAATAAGAGGGGAAATCAGAAGAGAGAAAGGTGCCCTGTAGTATAAGCAATCAACCCTATCCTTAGGTGAGTTATCCTAAAGACCTACAGACTCCCAGGACCCATCTTGAGATTAGCCTGCAAGCTTTCTGAGGCTGGAGTTTTATGAGGATATTCATTATCCAATAGGAGAGCTAGGGCACCTATATTACAATATGCAGATGACATAGCTTTTTTATGGAAGGGACAACCACTGAAGCTCGAGCATTAGGACACATGGTCAAGATATTTGGAGATATGTCTGGCCTGAAATTAAACAGGGATAAGTCCACCTTGATATGTTTTGGCCTTAATGAGCAAGAGCAAGAAGCACTCTCTACGACATTGGGAACCCCTCGATCCAATCTGCTAATTAGGTACCTAGGGCTGCCATTGAGAAGCTCGAAACTGAGGAAGAGTGATTGGAATCTACTCTTTGACAAGATGTTCATTAAGTTGGAAGGATGGAGCAGTAAATTCTTATCTAAGGGAGGAAGACTGATCTTGTTAAACTCGGTTATTACCTTTATCCTGATCTTCCTTTTTTCCCTCTTCAAAGCCCTGAAGTCTATTTGGAAACGTGTGAATCTGCAGCGAAAGAAATTCTTTTGGAAGGGGGTGCGACATGAGGGGAGATTCATGCAACGTTTAAAATGGGAGCATATGTGTCACCCCAAGGAAGAAGGTGGTTTGGGGAATAAAGCGGTTAAAGAATTCACTGAGGCCCTTTTGATGAAATGGGTGCTGAATGCAGAAAACTACGCAATCGAAGTTGGTTTCGAAAAACCCATCGTTGTAGTTCGATTTGCGAAGAAATCTGTCAACAGGTAAATTTATACCGAAATTCCAGGAATTCCTGGTCGAACATAGGGAGGCTATGTCGATCTAAAATTCATGACTTATATTTTTTTGTGTTTTTGTTTGAAAACGAAATAATTACAATGGAATTGATGTAAACAATAAGAGAGAGAAAGAGAGAGAACAATCACTTGATATAATCAGAATGTTTTTACAACTACAAAATGGGAAATGATTACAACTGGAAAGTAGAAAATTCTATTCTAGAAAGCGATTAAAAAGAAGGGAGAGAGATGTTATCCTCCACGATGAATTCTTAGAGGACTAGCCAGATGGAGCGACTCCTGGAAGACTGAGGACGGAGCGAGAAGAAGGAGGATGAAGCAGGAAGAAGCGAGAATGAGGTAGCACGTTGTCGTCGTGGCAGGATCCACTTCCGGAATAAGGGTGAGAAAATTGGATCTAGCTTTGAATAGCATCCCGAGTGTGGGACAAGATTCTTTAGAGATTTGGAGAGGAAGAAAAGTAAAGGAAGGGATAAAGAAGAAGTGGAGGTCAGGTCTCCCTTTATAGTTGTAGGAATTGAGGGCAAATTTGTCATTTCAAGCTTAAAACATTAATATTAGGTATTTAGTGATGGATTTATCCGTCACTAAAGTTCTGATCGTGGTCGACGTGCACACACCGCGCGCGCCTCCTCGCCTACCACGCTCAAAACGCCCGCTCACATTCTTCAAATCTTAGCCATCCGATCTCTCAGATTTCTCCTCGCACGTGCCTTCGTCTGTGCCTTCACCCCGTGCCTACGTGCGATCGGGTGTGCGCACTATGCATCAAATCGTTCGTGCGCACTATTGGATGATCCAAGCTGCCCGCAGCCGATCGCATGGTTGTGATTACTTGCTTGCGCGCTGCAGATGGCTAGTCAAACGCGCGTCGTGCGCTAGAGCAACGCTACTCGACCGCTATGCTGCGGCATTACTTTGTCGCACCTACGAATTACGCGTGCGTGCTTCACAGCCGTTGGATCTTGATCATGCCTCACCATGCCTTCAGAAGATGGGGAGTAGTGCTGCGGCTGATTTGGGCAGCTATGATGGCACCACATGGTGCCATCATGGCCGTCCATCTTCTACGTGTTGTAGATGGTGCCATGGATGTTGGATTGGATCGATTTTCTTGCCGTTTGGCTGCGATCATCAATTCGAACCCATCCGTGTGGTTGGATTTGCCGTCTGAAGTGTAAATTGGCACCATCTTGGCCCTTGATCTTTAGGCTTCGTCAGTCTTTATCTGGTGCTACAGATGTTAGATTAGGGCAATCTTGAAGTCGTTGAACTCCAATCGTCGCCCTGATCAGATCCGTACGGTTGGATCTTCGATCCAAGGCCCTGATTAAA
This sequence comes from Thalassia testudinum, assembly GCA_037157565.1. Classification (NCBI taxonomy): domain Eukaryota; kingdom Viridiplantae; phylum Streptophyta; class Magnoliopsida; order Alismatales; family Hydrocharitaceae; genus Thalassia; species Thalassia testudinum. The sequence goes on from JAZHRO010000036.1 coordinate 146,659,412, forward strand.
AATTACCTTGTCCCTGACCATAAAAGGAGATAATTATTATACAATTTATACAACTTGACCTTAATGCATGATTATGCATGTTATGCAATATTTACAATGTATGATGCTAATTTGACACTAAGAACCTGCATTAATAGACATTTTTGGCTATTTAGATGTATGCACATCACACCCCCATGCCTATCTTTTGCTAGTCCCTAGCAAAAACTATATGCTATTTATAAAAGAATTAGGGTTGGATTACTCGGGCAAAAGTCATTTTCAACATTAAGAAACTTTTACTTAGGACCCGAACTTTTAAAGACACAACAGTGCCTGGGTATCTGCCAAAATGTAGACCTCCTCAAGCCCTCACCTTATTCAAAGAAAGATATCTTTTTCTCCTTTTTCTTCTATTCTAATTTTTCTTTGGATTTTTGAGTTTAGGGTTACAGAGTGGCTTTCTACGGCCACTCAACCCACCCAAAACTTGATGAGAATCCTAAGTTCTAAGCATCATTTTGTGAAAGTGATAAACTCGTTGATCGGCAATTAGAACGAACTTCGGGTTTCTACGCCCCAAGGTGACCTTAAAAGGAATTCTGCCTAAAGGTGTATCTATATAACTGGTAGCTTTCTCCCTACTTTTTCTTTTTATGGGGTCAACATAAGGGTGAATCCAGTGTATATCTCACTGGCTTATTCTACTTCTCTGCTTCTTCCTAAGTGTTTTAGGAATTTGACATGCATTTCTTGAGCTGGATTCTGGATATCCTACAAATGGGCTGTTACCCACGATAACTTGCTAGCCATACTCGTGCAGTGAAGTGTGGCTTATTTCTTTTTCTTTTTCTCCTTTTCTTTTTCTTTTTCTTTTCTCTTTTTGGACTTTCCTTTTCTTTTTTTTTAAGAAGGTGGCTTCCCTAATCTAAGATTTACCTATAGGCAGCTAGAAAAGAATGGTCCAATGGCTGGGCTCTAGACAACCTATCTATAAGCTGTTACCCATGATAACTTGCCAGCCATACCACCCTAAAAGGTTCATTAGCTACCCAATTTCTGTTAAAATTGCCGAACAATGAGTCAGTAACGAATAGTGTGTAGATGCTTTAGACTTAAAGTTCCCTCAAATTAGAGGGCGGGTTGATAAGTCATATACTTATCACCCAAACTTATTTAATAAAATTGAAATAGAATTTAGGATAGCGAGAACTCGATAAACAAATCCATATTTTAGTGGATACCCAGGCAGATTAAGCCCAAAGACCTGAAGGGTCTTAGTGTTTAGATCCTACTGTAATATTTCCTAAGATTGAAAAGTCCTAATGCCCAAGTATTCTTTCCTAATTCAAATTTTTTTTTTAATGTATACATAAGAAAACAAGTAGAATTTACAAGAATTCCACAGAGCTGACAAATTGATTCAGAAATGAATCCACCCCCCCATGCCTAGCTGATGCAATGTCCTTATTGAGAATAAAACACATGAAAGGAAGGAAGAATGTAGAAGATATCACCTGAATATGATGCTCAGGTCGGCTCTTAGTTAGACTGTACAATTGCTGAGTTTAATGCCATTAGCTAGGCGAAGTCCAGCCAAAGAGATCACAACATGATTAGAGCAACCGTGTCTGAGACGGGTTCTAGAACAATACAGTCAATAAAAAGCTTCAGACGTTGACCTTTGACTTTGAATGAATTACCTGCCTTTGGATTAGAAATTTGAATAGCCCCATTTGGAAAAATCTAATCGATGATGAATGGGCCATTCCATTTTGACTTAAGTTTTCCAGGAAAGAGCTAAAGTCAAGAATCGAAGAGCCAGACCTTCTGGTTCGGCTCAAAGCTCTTGCGGGATATCAATTGGTCATGAAGAGCTTTGGTTCAAGCCTAGTAGATCTTGGCATTCTCGTACGCGTCATTTCTAAGCTCCTCCAACTTAGATAGTTGGAGTTTCCTGGTCTTTCCAGCTAAACTTAAATCCAGATTGCACTACTTGATTACCCAGAATGCCCTATGTTCAATTACTACGGGTAAATGGCATGCCTTTCCATACACCAGATGAAATGGTGACATGCCGATAGGCATTTTGTACACCGTACGGTAGGCCCAAAGGGCATCCTCAAGCTTTTGAGTCCAGTATTTACTATTAGGCCTAACCATCTTTTGAAGAATATTCTTGATCTCCTGATTGGAGATCTCAGCTTGTCCATTCGTCTAGGGATGGTAAGGTGTGGAGATTCTGTGATTTACCCCATATTTTGCTAGTAAATTATGAAATTAGGCATTAGAGAAGTGAGAACCACCATCACTGATGATGGCCCTCGGAATCCTGAACCGGCTGAAGATGTTCTTGACGAAATCGACGACCACCTTGTGGCCATTGGTTCGGGTGGGAATGGCCTCGATCCACTTGGACACATAACCAACAGCGACGAGAATGTACTGATGTCCAAATGAAGGGAGGAAGGGTCCCATGAAATCGATGCCCCAAACGTCGAAGATTTTGATGGGAAAAATCAGGTTGAGGGGCATCATGTCTCTCTTAGTTATGCTCCCAAGTGCCAGGCATTGGGAACACGACCTCGAAAATTCCTGGGCATCCTTGAATAAAGATAGCCAAAAGAATCTAGATTGCAAAATTTTTGCAACCATTTTCTTCCTGGAGAAATGTCTACCACATGCAGATGCATGGTAGAAGTCAAGTATACTTTTGAATTCACTCTCCAAAACACATCGGTGAAAAATCTGATCGAAGCCGATGCGATACAATTTAGGGTCCTCATGGAAGTAATATTTGGCCTCAGATTTGAGTCTATCTTGTTGTTGCTTGGTCCAATCATGAGGGATTTGACCAATGGCCAAATAGTTTACAATATCTGCAAACCATGGAGTTTGGACACATGAAACTGTAAGGATAGTCTCGTCCAGAAAGGTATCAACAATCGGAATATCTGGATGAGAAGAATCACTCAGAAGTCTCGAAAGATGATCCGCCACTGCATTCTGTGCCTCGGATTTATCCATGATTTCGAGATCAAATTCTTGAAGTAGAAGAATCCATCGAATAAGGCAGGGTTTGGCATCCTTTTTAACGAAGATATGTCTCAAGGCCGAGTGGTCAGTATATATAATGACATATGACCCTAAAAGATAACCCTGAATTTCTCCAAAACAAATACTACAACTAGTAATTCCTTCTCAGTAACAATGTAATTCCTCTGGGCCTCTTCCAGAGTTTTACTAGCATAGTAGATGACAGAGGGCTTCCTATCAATCTTCTGACCCAAAACAGCCCTAACCGCATAATTAGAAGCATTGGCCATGATCTCAAATGGGGTTGTCCAAACCGATGGTTGCAACACCGGAGCACAAGTGACTGCCATTTTAAGAAAATCAAATGCCTTATGGCATGATTCTTTACAATCAAATGGCGTATCTTTGGCAAGAAGGTTGCTCAGAGGGCGAGCAACCTTAGAAAAGTCCTTGATGAACCTCCTATAGAATCCCACATGACCAAGAAATGATCAAATTTGTTTGATAGATGTGAGAGGAGGAAGTTTAGAGATAGCATCAACCTTAGCTTTGTCAACTTCGATACCCCGTTCAGAGATTACATGACCCAAGACAATGCCTTCTTGTGTCATGAGATGACTCTTTTCCCAGCTAAGGGCCAGTCTTGTTTTGATGTATCTTTCAAGAATCATTTCAAGATTAGCCAAACAAAAATCAAACGATTCTCTGAAAATAGAAGTCGTCCATGAAGACTTCCATAAACTCTCTCACCATGTCTAAGAATATGGCTAGCATACACCTTTGAAAAGTCGCAGGTGCATTGCATAAGCCGAATGACATCCTACAGAAAGCAAAGGTTCTGTAGGGACAGGTGAAAGTCATTTTTTCCTGATCCTCGAGATGGATAGGAACTTGATTGTATCCCGAGTAATCGTCAAGGAAACAGAAGTACTTCTACCCGGCTAGTCTTTCAAGGATTTGATCGATAAAAGGCAAAGGGAAATGATCCTTTTTCGTGCCTGTGTCAACTCCCTGTAGTCAATACAAACTCTCCAGGAGGAAGCTGAATGAGTTGCGACAGATTCTCCTTTCTCGTTAGTCACAACGGTAATCCTAGCTTTCCTAGGAACAATTTGCATGGGACTTACCCAAGGACTATCAGAGATCGGATAAATGATTCCTACATTGAGCCACTTGATAATTTCCTTCTTGACACTTCTCGCATATTAGGGTTTAATCTCCTCTGCATTTGGCGAAAGGGCGGGATCCATCTTCCAAAAATATTCTATGATTGTAATAAGATGGCTCGACCCCCATAAGGTCATGAGTGGTCCAACCAATTGCCTTCTTATGTTCTGTTAGGACCTTGATCAATTTAATGTCATGCTCCTTAGTTAATCTGGCACTGATAATCATAAGGTGCATCTTTTGAGGTCCCAAAGACTAATATTTCAAATTCTCAGGCAATGGTTTCAGTTCAAGCTGGGGTGGGTTTTGGATTGAATGTAAGGATGATGCTGATGAAGATTCATCAAGCAGAAGAGGTTGAAAGTGAATAAAATCAATAACCTATTCAGAATATGGTAGGTTTGCCATAGAGGGTTGCAGTTCAGATCTATCACAATAGGAGGAACTTTCAATTGCAGAAATCGCCAAACAAGTTTCAATATTCAAACTATCTTCCTCAAGTTCCTCTATAAATCCACAATCCTCAAATTTGTTAATCACCTTAAAAATATCCAATTTCAATTTTTTATCCCCAAAGGCGATTTCCATGCTACCGCTTTCACAGTTGATACTTGCCTTTGCGGTAGCTAGAAATGGATGCCCCAGAATGATGGGCATGTTCCTCATATTTTCAGGTACATCCATCTCCAGGACAAGGAAATCTACAGGAAAATAGAAATCCTTAACCTTAACAATAACATCTTCAATAATGCCTCGTGGATTTATGACTGAAAGGTCCGCTAATTGCAGCATTTCTGAAGTCAACCAAAGTTCACTTAATCCGGATTTCTCGTAAAGAGAAGTTGGAATTAGGTTAATATATGCACCTAGATCCAAAAGTGCTCTGTCAAAAGTGTAATCTCCCATGACACAAGAAATCAAAAAAGCACCTGGATCTGTCTTTTTCTGAGGGAGGTGATGTAGGATAACAAAACTAGCCTGCTTGGAGAGTACCACCTTCCTCGGAACAGTTCTCTCAACTTACGCTTTTGTTTGCATAAATCCTTCGAAAATTTAGCATAAGCTGGTATGTGTTTGATAGTGTCGGGGAGCGGGATATTGATCTCGACATTCTTGAATATATTCAAGAGCTCCTCGTTACTATCAACAGGCTTCTTCCTAGGTTTAATCAAGGCCTCAGGAAAAGGAACATGAGTCAGATGTTCGGAATCAGGTTCCTGAGCCTTGATTTCTTCTTCGAAGCTCTCCTTTCTCTCCTCAGACTTTCCAGGATTTGGTAGATCAGAACAGTGCGGTTGTGGATCCTGAGTTTGTTTTCCACTCCTCAAAGTAACTAAATTAGTAGATGCATACGGGTTTGGGTCTTGGGGAGGGTTAGGAAAGATTGGAGGGGCTTCATTAGCCAAAAACCTTTGATTTGAAGAAGAAGCTAAAGAGGAAGGACCCTGCTCAACCACTTGAGCATGTGTGTGTGGGTCCCTCTAATTCCTGTACCCTTAGGCTTGATTGCCCGGATTCTGGATATTATGTAGGTTGGGTACGGGTTGAGATGGTAGAGATCCGAGTTGATGAGAATTAGCAATGAACCCATTTTGCAAGTTGTCCAGCAAGGTTTCATTTACTGCATGAGCTGGAGCATAGATCCTTGCATTTCTACCATCTGTCGGTTCAAATCAGCCTGCCCTACGAGTTGACAAGTATTAAAAGATCGCTGATTAACCTGATTCAGAGGCAGCTGAGTGTAAACATGACCCTGACCCATTGGTCTTTGCAGAGCATAATTGCTGGGTTTGAATTGGGTCTGCTGCCCTAGGTTTTTCCAGAAGAAGTTAGGGTGGTTCCTCCAACCTGGATTATAAGCATTGGAGTAATGGTTGGACCTAACATTCTCCTGTATAGCATAGACATCCTCATAGGGTGAGGATGGGGAGAAAGAAAGTGAGGGATCAGAGAAACTGGGATCAAAGGCCCCAGTTTGCAACTCGTGGGGTTCCAAATAATGCTGACTCATAGGTTGAGCTGCATCAAGTTGATTCATGAACTCCCATCGAGAAGGAGCTCGCGACAAATGGAATCATGAATTCTGGGATTGTGTGGATCGAGAATAGTTCATTGAATTTCCAGCCATCCACTCCATTCTTTTAGTAAATAAGTCCACCTTATCTAGTTTATTGCAAATCAATTCCATATCGAATGAACGAGAATTGTGGACTTCATTAACATTCGATCTAGGTTGTTGGGACCGGTTAAAAGTATCCATGGAGGCATGATTGATCGAATTCTCGCTCATCTCCTCAAATAAATTGTGCACACTATCTGCGTCTTTGTTGAGGGATTGCCTCCGCATGAAGCATCCACATGATTTCTAAGTTGCTCAGTCAACCTGCGGTAGAAGATCCGCACGAGCTGCCATTTCAACACCTCATGGTGTGGACACCTCCGCATTAAGTCCTGGAATCTCTCCCAGGCAACATGAAACTGCTCCCTCGGCCGCTGGGTGAAGGTAGTAATCACCCGTCTCAAAGCATTGGTACGTTCGATAGGGAAGAATTTCTTTAGGAAAGTCGATTTCAAATCATTCCAAGTTGCAATTGGCCTTCCTATAGTCTTCTACCAATGAATAGCTTTATCCCTAATAGAGTGAGGGAAGAACCTCATGATCATCTGCTCCTCATTCACATTTCGTGCCTTGGTGTTCTAAACCAAAGTGGTCAAGTCCTCCAAGTGCTGAAACGGGTCTTCAGAGCCAAGCACATGAAAATGTTTGATCAGGCTTAACACTTGGGGCTTGATTTCTGTCTCTGGTAGGAATCTGGATGTCAGGACATTCCCCGTAATTTGAAGGATCATAAAAATCCTTTAAAGGCTGAGCGCCCTGCATTCTCTGGAACCATTCTTGCATTCTCTGCATTTGTTCTAGCTGCCTTTGAAATACCTTCTACGGATTCTGAGGCAAAGAAGGCAGTTGATCGACCATGGGATCAATTTGGCCAAAATCCAATCTACACCTCCTGGAATACTCTAGTGGCCTTCCAATCGGGGATTCAATGACCTCCTTCCCATCATAAATTAGAAAGAGGTCGGAAGGACTAGGGATAAGAACCTTGCAGCACAACAAAACAAGCCTGTCCTTAAGTGGGATAGCCTAAGAATCTACAATCTCTCAGAATCTGCCATAAGATTATAAACGATTTACTCTACATGCATCCTCTCAATCCAACTAGTTAGAAGGATGGACTAGGAAGAAGGTTCTTCCTTCGGCTTGCGCCTCCGGTTCCTGGTGTACCCCCCAGCTACGATCGTTTGACGCTACTCCCCTAACTAGACATCAGATTGATCAGTACAAGCAGGTTAATTGTAAACAATCTCATACTGGATCCCGAAGAGAGAATTAGTTCTTAAGGCTAACTTCTACTTGATTTTATTTAGGCCTGGGATTGTAGTGCTTATGGAATGTGTTGGGCCCTTAAGATGGGTTGTGCCCTTAATGATCAATTGAGTATGTGTGAGTGCATGCACAACCAAGGTTTTCAAGCAAGATTATTTGTGATGAGTAGATTTTAAGGTTCAAATCTTGCTTAAGTAGCATTTAGGGTTTAGAATTAAGTTTAATTCAATCAAATTTTGAGGCAAACCAGGTTTTGAAGCATAGGTGAAGATCTCTTTCCTTTTGAAATCAAGAAGTAAAGTGGAGTACCTGGTATTGGCTTAAGTTGAAAACCCTAAGGGAAAGCTACTTTGTGAGTTGATTTTAGGTTAAGTGGTGCGGCAGAAACAACTTAAACAATTGGCCAAGATTGCACCACTGAGTTAGGCACACAAAATGATTAACCTAGACTGATTTCTACTCTTTTATATGTTGATTTGTGTATACCAGTTCCACAGATCATAATCCGGTTGAGTAGATGAAAATCAATTAGGTTAAGTGCCTTGAATGTGGATGTATGTAGTGTGTATGTTGAATTACCCCACAAGAAATATCTTTTTTTTTATTTTTTTATATGCTGGTGAGATGAATGTGAGTGGAAATCCAAGCAACCAAACTAACCCTAGTATTTATGCAAACACCTAGGTTAATTGGAGTTTGAAATAATGTGGTGAAATGGAATTTATGGAGGAGGAAGAATGGGGAGCACTTACAGTTGTCTTCAACTGCACTTTACTCTGATCTATCGCTTGTAGATCCCCTGTTAAGGTACCTGCAAAACAATAGACAAGAAATAATGCAAGTTACAAAATAATAAAGTGTACGAAATGCAGAAAAGAAATTGAGAATCGTTGCCTCCCTAGCAATGGTGCCTAAATGTTGAGTGTGGAAAACTACGTGATCGAAGTTGATTTCGAAAAACCCGTTGTTGTAGTTCGATTTGCGAAGAAATCTATCAACAGATAAATTTATACCGAAATTCTAAGAATTTCGGGTTGAACACAGGGAGGCTACGTTGATCTAAAATCCACGATTTATATTTTTTTGTGTTTTTGTTTGAAAATGAAATAATTACAATGGAATTGATATAAACAATGAGGGAAAGAAAGAGAGAGAGAGAAAGAGAGAGAACAATTGATGAGTTCATTTTAATCGACTAATATTATGCCTAAGTAACTTTAATTGTATCTTTTAGGTTTGTTAAAAACTATATTAAGTTATAAAATGTTTGCATGCATCATGATTTAGGTTTACATCTATTCTATAACTTAATATGTTCTTTTTATGTGCAGGAAAAATAATTGGCAAAAGAATTAGGAGGAAAGGGTAAATTATCCTTTCAAATAACCAGCGGCTGTTCCTTTCCCCATCCTCTGGGCACCCTCAACAGCCGCCGGCCAGAAATAGTTAAGGGATTTGAAAATCCCTTAACTCTCGCAGGCACAAAGCAGGAGGAGATAAAACGGCAAGGCGGAGAAAGGAGAAGGGATCCATCTTCCCCCTTGCGGGGAACAACCCCAAGCGTGCACTGTGACTAGCACACGCCCCACCCCACAGGTGCAAGCCCATCTACAGGCTTCCACTGTGCGCCTACAGCCGCGCCCTAGCAAGCCGCCCTCGCCCCTGCAGGCATCTGCTTCAGTGCCTAGCGTTCTCTGCAGACTACCTCGCCTCCAACGCGCCCCCCTCTCACCTGCACGCCCGCAGGCGTTCAGCGCTTGCTCCTGCACTGCGCCGCCCTTGCCCCTGCAGGCACCCGCAGGTGCGCGCCTCAACCTCCAGCGCCCGCCTTCGCATCCACCCTATAGCGCTCTCTGCAGACCGCCTCACCTTGCGCGCCCCCTCCTCTAGGCAGCCAGGCGCACCCGCACTCCTGCAGGCACACCCACAAACACCCCACCTCACCCTCCTTCCAGTAGGGCGCGCCCCTCTCTAGCGCCAACACCCTACGCGCTCACCAGCCACTGCCACTCCACCACAGGCACTTCAAAGTCGCAGCACCGCCCACTGGCGCATGCCTTCTGCAACGCGCATCTCTCTCAAATAGCAGCCTCCTCCGGCGTTCTTCTCCTCTGCCGGTCGGCCACCTCTGGCCATCTTCGTCGACGCCGCAGCCTCCATCGGATAGGCCTCATCCTCGCCAACCTCCCTAGCGCATCCACAGCCTGCCGGTGATCTCTTTCTCTCGTGAGGAGAGAGAGCAAATGCTCTGTTTTGAATTCAACTAAAAATTACATTTACTACCATTGCCACAGAATTTGATTTTTGATTTATTATTATTTTATTATGGCAGAATTGCACATGCACATTGATATTTTTTGATAATTGCACGTTATTGATATTCAACTATTTCAAGATTGGTTTTGGGCTTAACCTGTGCACTAATTTTCTCTAGTATATGTCAAGTGAAAATTACATAAAATCAGCATATATTTATTGAAGATTTCAGTGAGGGAAAACTACACATATACCCTTATCTTTTTAAGTTATTGTGAATCTACTTTCCATCGCATTTTATGTCAGATTTGAATAGAGATTTTGCACTTTACCAAAAGAATATAAAATAATCGAGAGTTTATTGCATAATTGCCTCACTGCGGACACGACCCGCTCTTCTATGAGTGGTTATTTTCATTTTTTTTATTATTCGATTTTTCCACCACTTAAATACTACAACGCAAAGCGAAAAATCGACTCTTTCAAATTGGCACCGTTGCTGGGGAGGCAATAGATGCAATAGATTTACTTTATTGTTTTTGAATATTCTGAGTTGCGAAATTATCTGATCAATTCTTTTACTGTGTAAGGAATCTGACAAGGCGCAGTAGAGCGACGACATTGAACCTGAACGACGTGCATGGCGGGGACGATCTTTTTGGTGGACCTTGACGCCACCTGGAGGCCAGCAACAAGAACACATGGGCCGTGATCCTACGCACATAGGCTTACGAAGAAGCCTATTTCTGATTTATTTCGATTTAGTTTAGATAGACATTGGAATTAAATTACTGTCTTTCGGACCTTTGTCAGGTATTTTTGGGAACGTGTTCCCAGTGCCACTTTATTTCTTATTGCTCTTGTATGCAGGAGCATATTTTTGGGAGCTTGTTCCCATTTATCTAGATTATAGGATTATTTGAACTGTTTTGAACTGAATTTTGGTTAGTTAGTTAGATTAGGTCTGTTTGTTATTATTATTAAGAAAAAAAAATCGATCTACCTGCTAGAAGCTGCATATCTATAGGACGACCATCTAGGACTGAATGAATAGCATCTAGTTTATTTTAATTGCATTGCATTCATTATTGCACGAAGAAAGCTGGAGTAAGGTACGTCTTCTCTTGAGCATCAATTACCTGTCACGCATATGCATTGAACCTAAATCTAAGACCACTAAAGTGCTTGAATCAAATTAATTCAGTGGTCACTTTAAAAATTGGGACTGCTAAGAGGTTGGACTTTAAAATCTGTGACGGAAAATTGTATGCAAAAGGATCTTGTTTGCGAAATTTCAAAAATCAAAACACGATCGTATATTTGCACACCTGAGACACTCTGCACCTCACACATAAGGTCACTAGATAAATTTGTACCTCTTCCCTTTTGCACCACAAGGGAAGTTAGTCCGAAATCAACAAGCCTATCCACCAAGTTACTTCGGTTCCTCGTGTGTGGGCTCGATTCGAGACTTCCATCCCTTGGGAGTAGTTTATAGGCACTAGCAAAGGTTGGCCTAGGAAGCATAATTTTTTGCAAAACTTGTTTGGCCACCAATTGAACATTTAATTCTAAGACCTACAATCTACTAAAAACAAGATCCCACTGAATTTGCATTTGCTTTGACAGTAGAACTCTCTAGGATGTTTCTGCTTGAATTTTGATTTCTTCTAAATCCTAAGAGAGTTAAAACTGTTTTGCTTAAAGAAATGGATTACCCTTACTCCTATCATTTAGATTATCAGAATCAATACTTCCCATCTTTTAATCAGGATCCCATGCCCTGAGCGTATCCATCCTTTGATGGGTACATTGACAATTCATGGGATCTTTCTTATTCATATCCTGGAAGTACTAGTTTGATAACTCCCACTTTTGAGCAAAGCCTAGGAGCGGGATTTCCCAACCCTAAAATCCCTACTTCCATGCAAACACCCAACCCTCCCACCCTTCATGATTTTCTGTATCGAGGTTGGACCGATACCCCTAGGCAACCAGAGCCTGAAATTGACTATCCTCCCCAACCTGATATTAGTAGCCTCTCCTCTTTTATGATAGAAATGCAAAAACAACAAAAGGAAATGATGGAATCAATGGGAGAGATGTTGAGGAATAGTCAATAGTTAAATGAAGAAATAAGACAACTTAGCTACACGCTTCCCAATAATCCTGATCCCTACCCAATAAACCATGATCATAAAAATAATTCTGAGGAACCTAATGACAATAGGGATACAATTTTATGTAGCTATCACTTAGACTCTCCCAAGGAGACACAGCCACTAGAGGACAACAATCGTAGTGATTATCCACCTGAACTATATTGGAGTAAAAGCAAGGGAAGATGGTACCTCTTGAGGACCTTGACCCCAATGACAGTATTTTCCTTACCCCTACCAACCCGAGTCAAGGTTATATTATTCCTATCACTTCCCCTATTGATTATTTGGTGAAATCTCATTCTACCCTTAGTGAGCCTACTCTTGACCCTCCACTTAGGGAATCAACACCTATCATTCAGTATCCTAAGGATTTAAATGCACCCAATGAAGGTAACCCTAAGGGTATGGAGGATGAATAAATCAATTCTGGTCTCAGGGATATGAAGAGTCTAATTCAAAAAACGAGGATACCCCAATAGAGGAACCTGGACTGAAAATCTGGAGTGAATCACAGGGGAATTATTCATCATTTAAGGATTTAGCTCCAAGGGATATAAACAATATGGTGAAATCCAGATTCCTCCTTTCTTTTGAGAGTCATCCTCCATCAAAACAGGAGTTGATTAGAGGAGGACAAACAAAATAATGAGAAGTCTATGGGAGACTCTCAGGGACAAAACATGTCAATTGAGGATTTATACCATGAGAACAATAACGAATTCAATGATATAGGCTTGCTCCGAAATATTAAGACTTATCCTCCTTTAGAAATAATTGAGGATACTGATCCAACTCCTAATGAATCACATGTACACCCCGACAAATATTTGAGAGAATAATCTGGGGATGAGCTGAATGATAATGATTCTTACATTTTGACTCTGCCATCAAAGAGTTGTAATTTGGAGTCTACCCTTGATTCAAATATGACTCCGATCATTAATACTAGGCAGGGTAATGTGAAGTTGTCTACAACTAGGGAATGTACACAATCTGAATCATTGTTGGAATTGGACCTAACTAAGCCCTCATTGGACTTAACCATTACCTTCCAACACTACAAACAACCCTTATACTCCCTAACAGATCCTTGGCTCAGATCTCTAGTCATGTACATTCTTTCTGGAAAACATATCAGGCCAGTACATCCTCGGGTAGAATGGTGAGGGTGGATTGATGCTTGTACTTTTACTCTCACCATTCAAGGGTTTGAACTAATAATACTATATCTTTTAAAACCCATCCTGCTTTGGAGGATCCTTGTTATCCTCCACTCATTCCATTTCGGGAGGTCTCTTTTCATATTTCGTTTATTATTCCTAGACCTCCCAAGGTAGCCAACGAGGTTTTTCACTTTCATATCTTTTGGCGAGCATTTGGTATTACGTTGCATCATCAGCTCGCCAACATCCGTGGCTACCTGTTTTCTAGGCCTGCATTATTACCCATATTTTTAGGGCCTAACTTTGTCTGTTTGGAACCATACTTATAGGTTCCTTCTTAGTCTGGCTACTGACAGAAAGTGCAGTGCTTGTTGGGAGGCAACCCAACGGTCTAAATAACATCGTCTTCAGGTGATTTCTTTCCTTTCTCCTCTTTTAATTTTACAATGGGGACGTTGTATAATTTAGGCATCGGGGAGTGCATTTGCATTTTAGGAATTATTCATGCATTTAGGTTAGCATATAAAAGAAGAATTCTCTTTTCTTGAGCTGATTGGGTTAGCCCTGGCAAAATAACTGTCATTGGAGGTTTTTCTTCCCGAATTATTTCTTAAGTTTAGAATCCAGTACATTTATTTCACATGCACGTAGACTTGGTAATGGATCCTTGAGGAAAACCAATAAGCATTTGTAGTCCAAAAAACCCTTGGACAGTTCATAGGGAGTCAGGCATACTATCTTCTAGTAGATCCACCTCATATTTGTGAGAAGAAAGTAGAGAGATTACTGGTGCGCTAAGTCTAGTGCAAGGACTCTTAAATTGTGGATAATTAGATGATGATACTTCAGAGTTAGGCGTAGTTTTCACTCTCTGTTCCTATGTGCATACTTTGTGTGAATTCCTGAGAGTCACCAAATAAGGCAGATACACAGAGATTGAGTCTTAATAAAGCTATAAGTATGGTGGATGGTTACGATCGACCTTCATAGAGTCCTCGGCTGAAGGAGGGTAATAGTGTCAATGGTCAGAAATACGCCTATCTTATCCATTCCTTCCCGGTGCCGAGAATAGGCACTTCCACCAAATAAGCGACACAACTTCCTCTTGTCCATCATCATCCCTAATAATGCCTCGTAAATAAAAGTCCGTATCGTGTTGTGTTGATTGAAAAAGAAACAAAAACAAGAAGAAATAAAAAAAAGGAAGAGAGAAAAGAAGAAGAAAAAGAAGAAACAGAAAGAACAAAAAGAAGAAATAGTTATATTACAAAAAAAAAGTCCATGTTATAATGTAACATTATTTTTTAGGCAACAGAACAACTATCACGTTCTACCAAATATGACCCATACCTACCTTTTAGTATTTCTGATCACCCGAATACTGGTTGAGGACACTAACTTAGTTGTAGAGTTATTAGGACTTTAATTGAAGTGTGGATGCCATGTAAGGCCACCAAATAGTGAGTACAATTTCTAAATCTGGCGAGATTCGTGATCTCAAAAAGAAAGAAAAGAGGGAGTGCCCAGGAAGATCAAGAGAGCATAATTGTGTAGCCTCTCTCAAAGTTGACTTGTCTAATATCTAGAGATCTAGAGTCCACAGTACTAGACTATTTGTAGCACCAGATGAGTGTGTGCCACCAAATATAAATCCATTCAACTCGATATCTCCTACCTAAGCCAAACACCGGGGTCAAATTATAGATTATCCTCTGCTTTATCCCAGAGGGAAGTAGTTGCCTATCCCGACGCAATATTTACCAAGGGTGAAGTACAAACTTCCAATGCAAATTGGCTCTTTCACTTGGATCTGTTACCTAGGCTATCAGCACTTCACATTTGTCTGGATTTCTAAAGTTTTGAAGTAAGAAAAGAAGAAATCTTTTGATTACTTCTATTATTTTTCATTTTTGCTAGGGACTAGCAAATCTTAGGCATGGGGGTATTTGATGAGTCCATTTTAATGGACTAATATTATGCCTAAGTCTCTTTAATTGTACCTTTTAGGTTTGTTAATAACTATATTAAGTTATAGAATGTTTGCATGCATCATGAATTAGGTTTACATCTATTCTATAACTTAATATGTTCTTTTTATGTGCAGGAAAAATAATTGGCAAAAGAATGAGGAGGAAAGGGTAAATTACCCTTTTAAATATCCGGCGGCTGTTCTTTTCCCCATCCTCCGGGCACCCTCAACAGCCATCGGCCAGAAATAGTTAAGGGATTTGAAAATCCCTTAACTCTTGCAGGCGCAAACCAAGAGGAGTTAAAAAGGCAAGGCGGAGCAATGAGAAGGGATCCATCTTCCCCCTTGCGGGGAACAACCCCAAGCATGCACAGTGACCAGTGCGCGCCCCACCCCGCAGGCGCACGCCCATCTGCAGGCTCCCATCGCGCCCCAGCAGCCGCACCCTAGCAAGCTGCCCTTGCCCCTGCAGACACCAGCATTAGCGCCTAGTGTTCTCTGTAGATCGGCTCGCCTCCAGCACGCCCCCCTCTAGCGTCCAACGCTTGCTCCTGCATCGCACCACCCTCGTCCCTGCAGGCGCCCACAAGAGCTGCTCTGCATCACCACCCGTTCCCGCAAGCACGCACCTCAACCTCCCACACCCACCTTCGCGTCCACCCTCTAGCGCTCTCTACAGACCGCCTCACCTTGCACGCCCCCTCCTCCAGGCAGCGAGGTGCACCCACACTCCTGTAGGCGCACTCGCAGACACCCCACTGCACTCTCCTTCTAGCAAGGCGCGCCCCTCTCCAGTGCCAGCACCCTGCGCGCTTACCGGCCACCGCCACGCCACCGCAGGCGCTTCACGGCCGCAGCACCGCCCGCAGGCGCGTGCCATCAGCAGCATGCGTCTCTCTCAAGCAGCAGCCTCCTCCGGCGTTCTTCTCCTCCGCCGGCCGACCACCTCCGGTCATCTTCGTTGACGCCGCAGCCTCCATCGGATAGGCCTCATCCTCGCCAACCTCCCTAGCGCGTCCATAGCCCGCCGGTGCTCTCTCTCTCGCGAAGAGGAGAGAGAGCAAATGCTCTGTTTTGAATTCAATTAAAAATTACATTTACTGGAATTGCCACAAAATTTGATTTTTGATTTATTATTATTTTATTATGGTAGAATTGCGCATGCACACTCATATTTTCTGATAATTGCACGTTATTGATATTCAACTATTTCAAGATTGGTTTTAGGCTTAACCTGTGCACTAATTTTCTTTAGTATATGTCAAGTGAAAATTACAAAAAATCATCATATATTTATTGAAGATTTCAGTGAGGGAAAACTACACATATACCCTTATCTTTTTAAGTTATTGTGAATCTACTTTCCATTGCATTTTATGTCAGATTTGAATAGAGATTTCGTACTTTACTAAAAGAATATAAAATAATTGAGAGTATGTTGCATAATTGCCTCCCTGTGGACACGACTCATGATTAGCCCATAGTTGTGGGCTATTTAAGTATTTAAATTTCTAAACATTAGGATAATTCTAACATTTATTTAGCATAAATTAGGATGTAAATAGATTAATTCATATTTTTAATTTAATTACATAATCCATGCATTGCATTCATATTTTAAGTGCATTTAGAATTAGCTTAGAATGCCATTCATCTAATTAGTTAACTAATTAAGTACATTATTTTAGTTAACATAAAATTTGAGGGTTTGTATATAAATAATCATAATATTTTAATAATATTCTTTATTCTTCTTCTTCTCAGCAACGGCTCGGCTGCCGCTGCAACGCCTCCGACCTCACTAAAAGCGCATTCATGGATCGGCGGAGAAGGTGGATCTGCTCCCGCCTCTCCATTCAAATTTGTGCAGGCCGCTACAAAAGGAGGAGAGAGGATGCTGAGCGAGGCAGGCCTCCGCCACCGACCCACCACTGTGTAGAGAGAACCTCTCTCTTCCACTCCACCCTACCGGCCTCTACTGTGGCGACGAGTCTCCATCACCGTGGGCGTGTGGTGTGACAGGCCACACCGCCATCCGGAGCTCGCCGCATCACCGTGAGCACCTTAGCGTGCATCCTCCTCGCCGTCATTGCCGACCACCATCACCGAGCTACTAATTCAGCCACCCTCTCAGTAACTTAGGACGTCTGGGGAATTTCCCAGACGTCTGAAGTTACCCGCTCACCTCCACCCACTCGCCTGCGTACCCATCTGAAGTCCACTCGCAACCGCTCTCCACACAGCGCCCTCTTCCCGCACCTACGGAGTTGCCCGCAGCATCCTCCAACAACGCCTGCAGATCAGCCCACGCCACCTTCCCCGCGCCCATCAGCCTTCGCCAACCACGCATGCCCTCCTCAGCTCGCCGTGCTCTCCTCCAGCGCTTGCAGAACCGCACGCAGCTGCAGAACGCCAACCACTCTTCCCGCGCGCCCGCCACTAGCAGCAGCCACGCCCGCGCCTGCAGCTTGCACAACTGCTCCCGCGCCTGCAGCACCCTCCGCCCGCGCTTGCAGAATCGCCTGCAGCGCCCTCTTCCCCGCACCTGCAATCCAGCGCTCACCATGCCTGAGCTCCCGTGCACACGCCAGCCGCAGCAGTGCCCACGCCAGCAGCAGCGGCGCGCGGCAGACTTCACGCCAACAGGCCGCACCCGCTTAACCGCCTGTAGCCGCCACCAGCAGCACCTCCGTCGGAGCTCGTCCGGCCACCTCCGGCTGCCGCGCGACTCGCCGCCACCACCGATTCGAAGCTCTTGGTCCAAGGGACCTCCTCCGAGCTTCCCGCGCCCAGCCATCGGCTCCTCATCACGCAAGACAACGGGGAAAAATTCCCCTGTTTTGCTATAGTAAACCGTCAAATAAAATTTACATTTTCTGCCATTGCCACATTTTAATCATATTTTATTGACTCTGCATTGCGGAAAATATCCTATAGTTTCTCATAATTTCCATTTCAGCATTGTTTCTTGCTTAAACCTTAATCTAAAGGCAATCTTGGCTTGGTTCTTGTCCAAATTGACTACGAACAAACATTTTTAAGTGGCGCGAATTTTAATACGTTATTGCCTCCCTGTGGATACGGCCCGCTCCTCTGCGAGTGGTTATTTCTTGTTAAAAATTGATTAGTCGATTTTTCCACCACATTAAACTACAAACGACTTTAAAGCGAAAGATCGACCAGTCAAATGGCGCCGTTGCCGGGGAGGCAACAGACGCAATAATTTTGCCTAATTTTATTTTGATTATTTGTCAATTGCACAGAGATTTGACCATTCATTATTTTCTTTTCTGTGCGAGAAAATTTGTGCAAGAATCAGCCACTGTGAGAGGCGATCCTTGACGTCGCTAGACGAGAATTGGACAAGCCATTTTTAAATGGAGGAGAAGGATGAGGGCGCGATGGACACCATTTAGTCATTAGTTTAATTAGAATAGAATTAAGATTGTAGACTTAATTTTTCATTACAGTTAGTTTGAAACCCTTGTTCTAGGGCAAATTTTGAGGGGTTTGTTCCCCGATTTTGTTTTGGACCCGTGTTGGGTAATTTTTGGGAGCCTGTTCCCTTTTCCTTAGATTTAGGTTTATTTTTTATTATTTCTTTTATTTGCTTGTGCATAAGTAGTTCTAAAAAAAAATAGAAAAAGAAAAAAATGAGCTGCCTGCTAGAAGCTGCCTGCCCTAGGACGAACCATTTAGGTCTGTATGAGCAGCCTCTAGATTTGCTTTTCTGCATTGCGTGCATTTTTGCATCGAAGATCGCTGGAGGCAAGGTACGCATTCTCTTACTTTGCATCCTATTTTTGATCACGCATTGCATTTGGGATTTAATGCGAAGACCACCTAATCTGTACTGAATAAATCTAACAAGTGGTCACATTTTTTTTAGAAAAAGGAGTAATTCAAGGAAGGATATTTTAAAAAATAAGGATTTGATTTTCAAACTTGGCGTGCGATTCAAAGTTCAAAATCTTTGACGGTGTATGCACACTTATTTCACTTGCACCACGGCACGCTTCTAGACACTCCTTAGGTTTGGAAATACTAGGACAAGAGCCCTCCTATCGTTGGATTCTGAAGTGTTCGGAACTTGAGATCAAAGGTTTTGTAAATCCAAAGAGGGGGATACCCTGTCACGGATTTTTGGGGGTAGTTGAGGAGCACCGCGAAAGCACAGCTTCAAAGGAAGGCTTAGGCTTACTTGCATCCCTCAATCTTCCATCTTTGGATTTACTTGACCATTTGAGATTTAGGGAAGAATACCTAAGTTCCAACTAGGTCTTTTTAGGCATTTCGAAGGTTGACAATAGGCGCGTAATTGATTGGGCAACTTATTTTGTCACCTACAATTTGAATTAAATTCAAAAGCCTAAATCTGTAAAGACCAAACAAGTCCGTTTGAATTGTGTTTGTAGTGCATGCTTGGTAGGCATTCTCCTAGGAGACAACTTGTATTTGATCCTGAACCGGAAAGAATCCTATGAAAAGACTTCCCAAGGGTGGAAATGGCCGGTCAAAGGAGCCTTAAGGAATATTTCATCCCAACCAACCAAGCTGGCCCAGCACTACGTAGACCTGAAGGGGACAATCCATATGAGATCAAAAGTAGTACCATATCCTTGCTACCCTCCTTTTATGGTACTACTAGGGAAGACCCTTACAGGCATATTGAGGAATTCACCGAGGTCTGTTCCACGGTGAAGCTGCAGGGCATTACTGATGATGCTCAAATGCGGACCCTCTTTCCCTTCTCCCTAAAGTACAAAGCCAAGTATTGGTATCACACCCTTGATAATATAAATACTTGGGATGCCCTGAAAAAGGAGTTTTTGAAGAAGTACTTCCCCATGAGCAAAACAAATCACTTTAGGAGGGAAATCATGAGTTTTGGTCAAAAGGATGGGGAAGCTTTCCATGATGCGTGGGAGCGCTTTAACGATTTGCTGAGACTTTGCCCACATCACCAGGTGCCTAAATGGCAACTGGTTGAAAGGTTCTACACCGGACTTAATGATTCGCATAGGCAAACTGTGGATGGTGCCTGTGCAGGAACCTTTCTATCTAAGACTGAGGATGAAGCTTGGAACTTATTTGATACTTTGAGTGAGAATTCTATTCACTTGAATTCTGCCTACATGGATAGAAAGCCCACTCTCATGCAAAGAAAGTTGGAGGCGAATGAAGCAAGGGACACCCAGAATTTAGCCTATCAAATTCAATTACTGAATCAAAACATGGAAAGGCTTATGTCGAACCCGAGTTCATTCACACCTAACACCTCCACATCCCAAGCTTTCGAATGCTTAATTTGTCAAGGCAATACACACGCCACTGTGGATTGCCACTTGGCCTCCCAATTCCCTGAGATTGTACAGGCGGATTTGAATGCCGCTCAAGGGTTCCGTCCAAGACCACGTAATGATCCTTTCTCCAACACTTATAATGAGGGATGGAGGAACCACCCAAACTTTTCATGGAGACAAGGAAATGTCTCAAATTCAGGGAATTACAAACTGTAATCCTTTCAAAACCATCAAATGAACCAACCTCAGACCTTTGCCCAACCTAAAACCTCTGAGATGGATGAATTGAAGGCGATGTTGAAAACTATGCAAGAAAGTCAAAGTGCCATCATCCAATCTCATGACAAGGCTATACATGAGATGAAATCACAAATTGGATACCTTGTTGAGGCCATTAGACAGAGGGAGACTGGGAAGTTTCCAAGTGCTGCTGAGGAAAATCCTAAAGGAAAAGGGATTGTCTTTAGGGAGCATGCTCAGGCGGTGACTATTCTGAGGAGTGGGAAAGAAATTTCCAAACCCGATGCTCCTATAGTCTCACCCCCTAAAAAAACATCCACCCTGACTTTCACCCCCACCGAAGAAGATTTGCCCAAATCTTCTCCGCTTGAAATCACCTCACCGGAAGAAGTTGCCCCCGTTCCACCCCTTACTCGACATGACAACCCTTCCACCCAGAGATCGAGAGTGCCATTTCTAGAGCGCTTATCCACCTCTGGGCAGACTTCTGCTGGCTCATCTGGAGCCAAAGATAAGATGGATGAGATTATGGAAACTTTCAAGCAAGTGCAGATTAACCTGCCTTTGCTTGAAGCTATCAGGCAGATTCCGTCTTATGCCCGCTTCTTAAAGGACTTGTGCACGAAAAAGCGGCAATCTAGAAAACAGGTCCAATCTAAAGTTGTCCTGCCTGATTCTTTTAGCTCAATTGTTCAACATGGCACACCCCCGAAGCTTAAGGACCCAGGAGCCCCATATATCTCTATAGTTATTGGTGACTTACAAATTGATGAGGCTCTGCTTGATCTGGGTGCGGGGGTGAACATCCTTCCGAGCTACGTGTATGAACAACTTGGGGGAGGCAATCTGAAGCCTAGCCCTGTAATCCTTCAAGTTGTTGATCGATCACTTAAGACACCATGGGGAATTTTGGAAGATGTCCTCGTAAGAGTGGAGGATTTCTTCTTTCCCGTTGACTTCTTAGTTTTGGACACTAACCCTACCAACAAGCCAACCAAACCCTCCATCATTTTGGGCCGCCCCTTCCTTGCAACTTCCCATGCTTCAATTAATTGCAATACTGGGGCATTGAAAATGGGCTTTGGGAATAGGAAAATCCGGCTTAATGTGTTTGATGCTTACAAACAAGCTGGACTTGAGGATTGTTCTCAAGTTGAGGTGATAGATGACCTGATTGAAGAGGCAACTCCTGCAATGTTATGTGATGACCCCCATCAGCATGTCATGCTAAATGAGTATTCCCATATCTTGGAGGAATGTGAAGGGGATATGCTAGAACTAGAGGAATTGCTAGGAGTTTCTGCTGAGTCTCTTCCCCCATCATTTCTGCCGAAGGCAGATTTGCTACCTGAGATGGGGACATCTATTATGAAACCCTCAACCATACAAGCCCCCAACCTTGAGTTGAAACCCCTCCCTGACACTCTCAAGTATGTTTTCCTAGGTGCCAATGATACGCTCCCAGTTATCATTTCGGTTGTGCTGTCTGAGGCACAGGAGGGAGCCTTGATTGAATGCCTGTCTAGGCACAAGGAAGCTATTGCTTGGAGCATTGCTGACATTAAGGGTATAGACTCTACACTCTGCATGCACCACATTTATACTGATGATTCCATCAAGCCTTTTATGGACATGCAGAGACGTCTGAACCCTAATATGAGGGAGGTTGTAAAAAAGGAAATCCTAAAGTGGTTGGACGCTGGGATCATATATCCCATTGCTGATAGTAAATGGGTCAGTCCCATTCATGTGGTGCCAAAGAAGGCAGGCTTTACTGTGGAACTCAACGACCAAGGTGAACAAGTTGTCACTAGACCCTCAACTGGATGGAGGGTCTGTATTGATTACCGCAAGCTGAACACCGCTACCCAGAAGGATCACTTTCCTTTGCCCTTTATTGATCAAATTCTCGAAAAATTGGTAGGGAATAAGTATTATTGCTTTCTCGATGGATATTCTGGGTACAATCAGGTGGCAGTCTTTCCTGATGACCAGGAAAAGATGACATTCACGAGTCCTTACGGTACTTTTGCATTCAGGCGTATGCCGTTTGGATTATGTAATGCCCCTGCAACTTTCCAGCGATGTATGATGTCTATCTTTTCGGACATGATTGACGAGTGTGTCGAAGTATTTATGGATGACTTCTCTATTTATGGCTCGTCTTTCGACCAGTGTCTCCTGCACCTGGAGAATGTGTTGAAACGATGTAAGGAGACTGGTTTAGTCCTCAGCTGGGAGAAAAGTCACTTCATGGTACAGAAAGGAATTGTACTTGGGCATGTTGTATCCGAGCAAGGTTTGGAAGTAAATAAAGCCAAGATTGATTCTATTTCCAAACTTCCATTGCCTACGAATGTCAAACAGATTAGATCCTTTCTAGGCCATGCTGGCTTTTACAGGCGCTTTATTAAAAATTTTAGTAAGATTTCTAGGCCACTTTGTGACTTATTGGCGAAGGAATCTTCCTTCAGTTTTGATTCAAAGTGTGCCGAGGCCTTTCAAACTCTAAAGGAGGCTTTGATCTCTGTGCCTGTTCTCCAAGCTCCTGATTGGACACTCCCCTTTGAGCTTATGTGTGATGCTTCGGATTATGCAATGGGAGCAGTCCTTGGACAAAGGGTTGAGGGAAGACCTCATGTGCTGCATTATGCAAGCAAGACTTTAACTGAACCTCAGCAAAACTACACTGTCACTGAAAAAGAATTACTTGCTGTACTTTTTGCTCTGGAGAAGTTTAGGTCTTATTTACTTGGGTCTAAGGTGGTTATTTTTACTGATCATGCAGTAGTGAAACATCTCATTGCTAAGAAAGATTCTAAGCCACGTCTGATTACGTGGATCTTACTCCTTCAAGAATTTGACTTGGAAATACGTGAAAAGAAAGGAGTAGAAAATGTTGTGGCTGACCACCTGTCTCGCCTTCCTCTTAATGAGTCTATTTCTGAAGACATTCGCGAGACATTTCCCGATGAAACTCTGATGGCGGTAACACCAACTTTACCTTGGTATGCAGACATTGTAAATTACTTGGTCACTAGACAAACTCCTGGCTCTTGGGATAAGCAGAAAAGAAAGAGATTCATTTCTCAAGCGAGATATTTTCATTGGGAAGAGCCAGAATTATTTAGAATTGGACAAGACCAAGTATTGAGACGTTGTGTGCCTGAAGAGGAACAGCAAAGTGTGCTGACATTTTGCCATGAACTTCATTGTGGAGGACACTTTGGTGCTAAGAAAACTGCTTTTAAGGTTCTCTAGTCCGGTTTTTGGTGGCCTTCCTTATTTAAGGATTCTCATAATTTTGTTAAGGCCTGTATTAGATGTCAACGGACTGGAATGATTGGGAAGAAGAATGAAATGCCTCAACATCCTATTCAATCTGTTGAAATTTTTGATGTGTGGGGAATTGACTTTATGGGTCCCTTCCCATCGTCCCATGGTTTTGAATATATCTTGGTGGCAGTTGATTATGTCTCTAAATGGATAGAGGCCATTCCTACGCGCACAAATGACCACTCTGTGGTTTTGAAATTTGTGAAGGCCAATATCATATCCCGTTTCGGCTGCCCCAAGACTATTATAAGTGATGGGGGACCTCATTTCCGAAACCACCACTTCAATCGGTTAATTAAGAGTTTAGGAGTGACTCACAAGGTTGCTACCCCTTACCACCCTCAGACAAGTGGCCAGGTTGAAGTATCAAATAGGGAGATAAAAGATATTTTGGAAAAGACCGTTAGACCTGATAGGAAAGATTGGTCCCAAAAGCTCAATGATGCTTTGTGGGCTTATCGAACGGCCTATAAGACCCCTTTGGGTACTTCTCCCTTTTGGATTATGTATGGAAAAGCGTGCCATTTACCTGTTGAGTTGGAACATAAAGCAGTTTGGGCTATTCGAAGTGTTAACATGGATTTAGAGAAGGCAGGTAAGGCACGATTTCTAGAATTAAGTGAGCTTGAGGAGCTGAGGAATGATGCTTATGACACCTCTCAAGCTTATAAAGAAAGAACTAAGGTCTTGCACGACAAGTTTATTCTTCGAAAGACCTTTGAACCCAACCAACAAGTCTGGCTTTTCAATTCCAGACTTAAGCTTTTTCCTGGGAAATTAAAATCTCGTTGGGATGGGCCTTACATGATCACCAAAGTATTCCCCCATGGAGCTGTGGAGATCAAAAATCCTTCCTCTTCAGCAACTCCCTTTATCATCAACGGTCAACGGTTAAAACCGTACATAACTTTAGATGGCCATCTAGTTGACGAAGTCACTCTTGAGGAGCCTTAGCTCCTACCATTCTCCGCCTCAGGCAATATCTTCCTTTAGCTATTTTTGATTTTCAATGAGGACATTGTTTGAACCAGGCATGGGGGAGAGGACCTGAGGCATTTTGTTTATAGCATGCATTTAAAAAAAAAAAAAAAAAAAGAGAGAAAAAAGAGAAAAGAAAAAGAGAGAAAAAAAAACAAAAAAATATATATATATATAAATAAAAAAAGAAAAGGTTTTGAGCTTAACTGGCTAGATCTTGCAGTCTTAAGCAAATCAGAACTCTAGGGTAGACTAAGTTAATTCTAGGGTCAAACTTTAGAAGCTAAATGAGCTACTAGCTTTAGACCTTTAGGTCCTTTGTGGACTTAAAAACTTATGTAGGAGTTAAGTTGCGGACCATTCCTCAAGAGGTTGAGGAAGGGAAGCTAGGGTTTGAGTTAAAAGGTGGGGTAGTACCTGGAGTCTTATTCTACTTTTTGGTTTACGGGTCCTTGTAACCCAAGCATCCAAATTTCACACACTTGGTCTGGTAATCAACTTAATTTTCGTCTTTCTGAAAAGAGATTTGGTTCTCTTAATTTTGACTTAAGAGAGGCTTGAAAACACATTTTGATTGGAAGAGTTCCCGCTGCAGGAGAGGTGGAGTATATGCTCACCTTGAGGATGCGATGATAACATATTACCTCCTCGACACTTGTCTCTTAGGATATCCATCCTACTGGGGGCATGTAAGCGCATTGCGCGGTTCAGGTACCATGGGCGGCCCTATCTCAAAGTGCTGATTGCCATAGGCCTGAATTCGCTTAAGAAATCCATGGGCGATACTATCTCGAAGTGTCGATTGCCAGGAGTTCTTGGGGTCGTTATGGGCGGTGCTATCTCGAAGCATCGAAAGCCAGGCACCCTTCGAGGTATGGTAATGGGGACAATGAATCCGACACAGACCGTGTTGATAGCTGATCTGAGGTTAGACTTAGAAGAATAAAAAAAAAAAAAGGGGTATATATATAAAAAAATTTTTCCTTTAACTCAAATAACTCGGACCAATACACAAGCATGGATGCTTTAATCTCAGGGATCAATAAACTTTAGGGTAGAGTCAGAAATCAAGGAAACTTGTGCCTACAACTCGTCTTTAGCCGACCTAGTCTGTAACTTAGCAACTACTTAGGAACCTTGGGTCTAGAACCTGAACTTAATATGCTTCTGAAGGAAGACTAAGTGAGTTGACTAGTCTACTTAGAGTGCTAGGTTTCGCTTAATTTTGCTAGGGACTAGCAAAAATTAGGCATGGGGGTATTCGATTAGCCCATAGTTGTGGGCTATTTAAGTATTTAAATGCCTAAACATTAGGATAATTCTAACATTTATTTAGCATAAATTAGGATGTAAATAAATTAATTCATATTTTTAATTTAATTACATAATCCATGCATTGCATTCATATTTTAAGTGCATTTAGAATTAGCTTAGAATGCCATTCATCTAATTAGTTAACTAATTAAGTACATTATTTTAGTTAACATAAAACTTGAGGGTTTGTATATAAATAACCATAATATTTTAATAATATTCTTTATTCTTCTTCTTCTCAGCAACGGCTCGGCTACCGCTGCAACGCCTCCGGCCTCACTAAAAGCGCATTCATGGATCGGCGGAGAAGGTGGATCTGCTCCCGCCTCTCCATTCAAATTTGTGCAGGCCGCTACAAAAGGAGGAGAGAGGATGCTGAGCGAGGCAGGCCTCCGCCACCGACCCACCACTGTGCAGAGAGAACCTCTCTCTTCCACTCCACACTGCCGGCCTCTACTGTGGCGACGAGTCTCCATCACCGTGGGCGTGTGGTGTGACAGGCCACACCGCCATCCGGAGCCCGTTGCATCACCGTGAGCACCATAGCGTGCATCCTCCTCGCCGTCATCACCGACCACCATCACCGAGCTACTGATTCAGCCACCCTCTCAGTAACTTAAGATGTCTGGGGAATTTCCCAGACATCTGAAGTTACCCACTCACCTCCACCCACTCGCCTGCGTACCCATCTGAAGTCCACCCACAACCGCTCTCCACGCAGCGCCCTCTTCCCGCACCTACGGAGTCGCCCGCAACATCCTCCAACAACGCCTGCAGATCAGCCCATGCACCTTCCCCGCGCCCATCAGCCTGCAGCACACCCGCGCCCACCATCAGCCTTCGCCAACCACGCACGCCCTCCTCAGCCCGCCACGCTCTCCTCCAGCGCTTGCAGAACCGCACGCAGCTGCAGAACGCCAACCACTCTTCCCGTGCGCCCGCCACCAGCAGCAGCCACGCCCACGCCTGCAGCTTGCACACCCACTCCCGCGCCTGCAGCACCCTCCGACCGCACTTGCAGAACTGCCTGCAGCGCCCTCTTCCCCGCGCCTGCAATCCAGCGCTCACCACGCCTGAGCTCCCGTGCCCACGCCAGCTGCAGCAGCGCCCACGCCAGCAGCAGCAGCGCGCGGCAGACTTCACGCCAACAGGCCGCACCCGCTCAACCGCCTGCAGCCGCCACCAGCAGCACCTCCGCTGGAGCTCGTCCAGCCACCTCCGGTCGACACGCGACTCGCCGCCACCACTGATTCGAAGCTCTTGGTCCAAGGGACCTCCTCCGAGCTTCCCATGCCCAGCCATCGGCTCCTCGTCGCGCAAGACAATGGGGAAAAATTTCCCTGTTTTGCTACAGTAAACCATCAATTAAAATTTACATTTTCTGCCATTGCCACATTTTAATCATATTTTACTGACTCTGCATTGCGGAAAATATCCTATAGTTTCTCATAATTGCCATTTCAGCATTGTTTCTTGCTTAAACCTTAATCTAAAGGCAATCTTGGCTTGGTTCTTGTCCAAATTGACTACGAACAAACATTTTTAAGTGGCGCGAATTTTAATACGTTATTGCCTCCCTGTGGATACGACCCGCTCCTCTGCGAGTGGTTATTTCTTGTTAAAAATTGATTAGTCGATTTTTTTGCCACATTAAACTACAAACGACTTTAAAGCGAAAGATCGACCAGTCAACCCACTCTTCTTTGAGTGGTTATTTTTATTTTTTTTATTAGTCAAATTTTCCACCACTTAAATACTACAACGCAAAGAGAAAAATCGACTCTTTCAACAATCACTTGATATAATCAGAATATTTTTACAACTACAAAGCGGGAAATGATTACAACTAGAAAGCAGAAAATTCTATTCTAGAAAGCGATTAAAAAGAGGGGAGAGAGATGTTATCCTCCTCGACGAATGCTTCGCGGACAAGCCGGACGGAGCGACAACTGGAAGATGGAGGACAGAGCGGGAAGGAGGATGAAGCAGGAAGAAGCAGGAACGAGGTAGCACATCGTCGTCGCGGGAACAACTTATGGAACAGGGGTGAGAAAATTGGATTTAGCTCTAAAATAGCATCTGAGGTGTGGAACAAGCTTCTCTTGAGCTTTGGAGAGGGAGAGAATCTTGTCCCACACTCGGGATGCTATTTTAGAGCTAAATCCAATTTTCTCACTCCTGTTACGGAAGTGGATCCTGTGACGACGACATCGTACTGCCTCGTTCCTTCTTCTTCCTGCTTCATCCTCCTTCCTGCTTCATCCCCCGTCTTCCAGGCGTCATCCCATTTGGCTCATCCTCCAAGCAATCGTCAAGGAGGATAACCTCCCTATATCTTCCCTTTTACTACTTTCTAGAATAGATTTCCCGCTTTCTAGTGTAGATTTCCTACTTTCTAGTGTAATGGATAGTTGTAATCGAAATGAACATCAACTTGTGATAATGAATTCCATGTTTATTTTGTCTCTCTTTTGTCTTTATTTGTAATATTTTCTCTCTGTCTTCTATTCTTTATTCTTTAAGTAGATAGTTAGTTTAGATTTAATTTGACTAGCCAATCTGCTTTGTGATAATTAAACACGATTTTAATCGAACGTATGCCTCCCTGTGTTTGACCCAGAATTCTTAGAATTTCGGTATAAATTTATCTATTGACAGATTTCTTCGCAAATCGAACTACAACGACGGGTTTTTCGAAACCAACTTCGATGACGTAGTTTTCTGCACACAACATTTTGATGCAACAGATGTCGGATTGAGTCGATTGCTTGGAGGACAAGTAGGATGTGATGACACCTGGAAGATGGGGGACGGAGCGGGAAGAAGGAGGATGAAGTAGGAAGAAGCAGGAACGAGGTAGTATGTCATCGTCGTAGGATCCACTTTCGGAATGGGGGCAAGAAAATTGGATTTAGCTCTAGAATAGCATCCCGGGTGTGGGACAAGCTTCTCTTGAGCTTTGGAGAGGGAGAGAAATGAAGGAAGGGATGAAGTGGAGGTCGAGTCTCCTTTTATAGTTGTAGGAATTGAGGGCAAATTTGTCATTTCAAGCTTAAAACATTAATATCAGTCTTTATTGACGGATTTATCCGTCACTAAAGGTCTGATCGTGGCCGACGTGCGTGTGTCACGCACGCCTCCCCGCCTGCTATGCTCAAAACACCCGCTCACATTCTTTAAATCTTGGTCGTCCAATCGTGAGATCGGACGGCTCAGATTTCTCCTCGTGCGTGACTTTGTCAGTGCCTTCACCACGCACCCACATGTGATCAGGCATGCGTGCTATGCGTTAGATCGTGCATGCGCGCTATTGGCTGATCCGAGCCACCCGCAGCCGATCTCACGGTCACGATTACTTGCCCATGCGCTGAGGATGGTGAGTCGAACGCGCATCACACATTCACGCAACACCGCTCAACTGCTCTGCTGCAGCGCCGCTTTGTCATGGTTATGCATTACGCACGCTTGCTTCACGACCGTTGGATCAAGATCCAACAGCCCTGATCACTCCTTGCCGCACCTTCAGAAGATGGGGAGCGGTGTTGCGGCTGATTTGGGCGACTGTGATGGCGCCACATGGCACCATCTTGGTTGTCCATCTTCTACGTGTTGTAGATGGTGCTACGAATGTCGGATTGAATCAATTTTCATGATGTTAGGCTGCGATCATCGATCTAAACCCATTTGTGCGGTCGAATTTTTCGTCTGAAGTGTGGATTGGCACCATCTTGGCCCTTTATCTTTAGGCTTCCTCAGTCTTTATCTGGTGCTACGGATGTCCGATCAGGGCAATCTTGGAGTCGTTGAACTCCAATCATCCCCCTGATTAAATCTGTATGGTTGGATCTTCGATCCAAGGCCCCAATTAAAAATCGCCCTATCCCTGGCCATAAAAGGAGACAATTACTGTACAATTTATACAACTTGACCTAAATGCATGATTATGCATGTTATGCATTATTTACAATGTATGATGGTAATATGACACTAAGAACATGCATTAATAGACATTTTTGGCTATTTAGATGTATGCACATCAATGGGTGATTTAAATTCTTAGTGGTGAGGATAAGCTATGGATTGATCTTGTTAGGGATGGCTACAGAGACTTTAACAATGCACTAAAGAGATTATTCCCTATCAGACCTCCATTTTGGAGATCAGTTACTCTGGCCATCAAGAATAACTGGCACTTGGTGCAGCCAGTGCTTGGAGATGGCAGGAATTTTAATTTCTGGAAAGAACAGTGGTCACCGTTTGGCATCCTGAAAGAGTCCTATCCAAGTGTATATGCGGTTGCAACTGATAAAGATAGTTCAGTTAGCAGCTTCTTGTGTAAGACATGCGGCAGTTGGAAATTGGTTAAACCTAAAACTAGTAGGGAGGGTACTCGACTATGGGAGGAAAGACAACACCTAATTCAAACCTACAGAGTTTCAAACCAAGGCCTGGCGTGGAGGACACATATGCTTGGGATGGCATATACACAACCCAGCATGCATATAATAAAATCCTAATTTCTGGAAAGGATTTGGGAAGAGCTCATATTGTAAAGAAGCTTTGGTTATTGAAGGTCCCTCTTAAGGTGCAAATCTTTATCAGGTTGTGCAGAAAAGAAGGTCTGATTACAGGGGACCTTAGACACAAGTGGATGGGGACAACATTCCACAAGTGTCACCTTTGTGGACTGCACACTGATAGTCTAACTCACATTTTCTCTTCATGCTTGGTTACAGATACAATTTGGAGAAAAATCTACGAGGAGCGGCTCCCATCATGGGAATCATTATGGCAGAATTTTGCGATGCCTGGGAAACCACATCTGCGCATGGCCGTGTCCCTTTGGTGTGTTTAAAGGGTGAGAAATGAAAGATTATTTCAAGAGAGACCAGTCTGTTGTAAGCAAATTGCAAATGAGTGTTGGTCCCCCATACATAGATGGGGATCTATCTTGTAGTTCTCCTTGTTTCTTACTTCATAATTTTGAATAAAAAACCCTCTAGATTGCTATCGTAACATGATAGCTTTCCTTTCAACTTCAAAAAAAAAAAAAAGCTTTTGATGTGAATGTGATTTTATTCCCTTTATCACATATTTGGCTTACACTTAATAGATTATGTTTTAAAGCTTTAACTAAATGCACGTTATGAAAAGAGGTGAAGTGTTACCAATTTGGCCAGTATCAATACTACGACCCTTGCGGTTTTTCCCAAATGTGACCGTACCACCTTCCTGATAGTTAAGTTGCAGGAATAGGCGTTCCTCGCCGGTCATGTGCTTGGAAAAGCCACTGTCCATTATCCACCTTCTTTATTCTTTTTCCTATCATTGGTTTGTGATTGTGAGGCTTTGTTTGATAAAGTGGCTTCAATGTCTCATTGATTTGTTGGAATTCCACTTCTTATCATCTACATAACCTACAAAACAAGATTGCAAAATACATTTTGGTACCCATTTTTGTTTGGGTCTACAGTGATTAGTTTGCATTGCCTGCTTTGGCAAGCTACCTTCTGTTGAACGCAAAAAACTATGCGATCGAAGTTGGTTTCGAAAGCTCTGTCCTTGTATTTTGATTTGCAAAGAAATCCATTAACAAATAAATTTATATCGAAATTCTAAGAATTTTGGGTCGAACATAGGGAGGTTACGTCGATCTAAAATCTGTGATTTATATTTTTTTCTATTTTTGTTTGAAAATGAAATAATTACACTAGAATTGATATAAACAATAAAAGAGAGAAAGAGAAAGAGAACAATCACTTGATATAATCAGAATGTTTTCACAACTATAAAGTGGGAAATGATTACAACTAGAAAGCAGAAAATTCTATTCCAGAAAGCTATTAAAAAGAAGGGAGAGAGATGTTTTCCTCCTCGACGAATTCTTGGAGGATGACCTGGACGGAGCGACGCCTGGAAGACGGAGGATGGAGTGGAAAGGAGGATGAAGAAAAAAGAAGCGGGAACGAGGTAGCACATCGTCGTCATCGTGGGATCCACTTCTGAAACAGGGGCGAGAAAATTGGATTTAGCTCTAGAATAGCATCCCAGATGTGGGACAAGCTTCTCTTGAGCTTTGGAGAGGTAGAGAAGTGAAGGAAGGGATGAAGAAGTGGAGGTCTGGTCTCCTTTTATAGTTCTAGGAATCGAGGGCAAAGTTGTCATTTCAAGCTTAGAACATTAATATCAGGTCCTTAGTGATGGATTTTTTTGTCACTAATGGTCTGATCGTGGGCAACGTGTGCGCGCTGCGCGTGCCTCCCCGTCTTCCGCACTCAAAACACCTGTTCACGTCTTTCAAATCTTAGCCATCCAAACGCGAGATCGGACGACTCAAATTTCTCCTCGCGCACCTTCATCTGCGCCATCATCGCACGCTTGCGTGGGATCAGGCGTGCGTGCTGTGCGTCAGATCGTGCGTGTGTGCTATTGGCTAATCAGCGCTACTTGTAGCCAATTGCACGGTCATGATTACTCTCCCACGCTCTGCTGATGGTGAGTCGAATGTGCATCGTGCGCTCTCTCAACATCACTCGACCACTGTGCTGCGGCGCTTACTTTATCGTGGTTTTGATTTCAAGCATGCGTGCTCGCGGCCATTGGATCAAGATCCAACAGCCCATATCGTCTGCACCCTTCGCCTTAAGAGAGTGTGAGCAGCTTATCTAGGTTATTCCTGACCGTTGGATCAAGATCCAATGGCTAGGATCAAGTGGTGGAGATCCTTTGGAGATGCAGCAGTGATCATTAGGGTCGATTGGGTGGCTGGGATGGTGCCATGTGGCACCATCTTAGCCGTCCATCTTCTGTGTGTTGTAGATGGTGCCACGAATGTCGGATTGGATCAATTTTCGCACCGTTAGGTTGCGATCATTGATCCGAACCCATCTGTGTGGTCGGATTTATCGTCTAAAGTGTAGATTGGTACCATCTTGGCCCTTGATCTTTAGGCTTCGTCGATCTCTCTCTGGTGCTATGGATGTCCGATCAAGGCGATCTTAGAGTCCTTGAACTCCAATCGTCGCCCTGATCAGATTCGTATAGTTGGATCTTCAATCAGAGGCCCTGATAAAAAGTCACCTTGTCCTCGACCATAAAAGGAGACAATTACTATACAATCTATACAACTTGACTTAAATGCATGATTATGCATGTTATGCAATATTTACAATGTATGATGCTAATATGACACTAAGAACATGCATTAATAGATATTTTTGGCTATTTTGATGTGTGCACATCACACCCCTATGCTTATCTTTTGCTAGTCCCTATCAAAAAGTACATGCTATTTATAAAAGAATTAGGGTTGGATTACTCAGGCACAAGTCATTTTCAACATTAGGAAATTTATACTTAGGAACTAAACTTTCAAAGACACAACAGCGCCTGGGTATCTGCCAAAATGTAGATCACCTCAAGCCCTCACCTTATTCAAAGAAAGATCTCTTTTTCTCTTTTTTCTTCTTTTCTAATTTTTTTGGATTTTTGAGTTTAGGGTTACAGGAGTGGCTTTCTACAGCCACTCAACCAACCTAAGACTTGATGAGAACCCTAAGTTTTAAACATCTTTTTGTGAAAGTGATAGACTCGTTGATCGGTAATCAGAACAAACTTCGGGTTTCTACGCCCCTAGGTGACCTTAAAAAGAATTCTGCCTAAAGGTGTATCTATATGATCGGTAGCTTTCTCCCTACTTTTCTTTTTATGGGGTCAACACAAGGGTGAATCCAATGTATATCTCCCCATCTTATTCTACTTCTCTGCATCTTCCTAAGTGCTTTAGGAATTTGATGTGCATTTCTTGAGCTGGGTTCTGGACAACCTACCAATGGGTTGTTACCCACAATAACTTGCCAGCCATACTCATGCGGTGAAGTGTGGCTTATTTCTTTTATTTTATTTTCTTTTTGGACTTTCTTTTTATTTTTTTTTATGTAGGTGTCTTCCCTGGTCTAAGATTTACCTAAAGATAGCAAGAAAAGAATGCTCTAGTGGCTACACTCTGAACAACCTACCTATAGGCTGTTACCCACGATAACTTGCCAGCGATACCGCCCTAGAAGGTTCATTAGCTACCCAATTTCCATTAAAACTATCAAATAACGAGTCAGTGACGAATAGTGTGTAGATGCTTTAGACTTAGCGTTCCCTCAAATCAGGCGACGAGTTGATAAGTCGTGTATTTATCACCCAAACTTATTTAATAAAATTAAAATAGAATTCATGATGGTGAGGACTCGATACACAAATCCACATTTTAGTGGATACCCAGGCTGATTAAGCCCAAAGACATGAAGGGTCATAGTGTTCAGATCCTACTGTAATATTTCCTAAGATTGAAAAGTCCTAATGCCCAAGTATTTCTTCCTAATTCAATTTTTTTATACATCTATATAAGAAAACAAGTATAATTTACAAAAAGTTCACAGAGCTGACAAATTGATTAAGAAATGAATCCACCCTGCCATGCCTAGCTGATTCAATGTTCACATTAACAATAAAACACATGAAAGGAAGGTAGAATGTAGAAGATATCACCTCAATATGATGCTCGGGTCAGCTCTGAGTTAGATAGTGCAACTACTGAGTTTAATGCCGTTAGCTAGGTGAAGTCCAGCCAAAGAGATCACAACATGGTGAGGGCAACCGTGTCTGAGATAGGTTCTGGAATAATACGGTCAATAAAAGGCTTTAGACGTTGACCGTTGACTTTGAATGAATTACCCATCTTTAGGTCAGAAATCTGAATGACCCCGTTTGGAAAAATCTGATCGATGATGAACGAGCCGTTCCATTTTGACCTAAGTTTGCCGGGAAAGAGCTTAAGTAGAGAATTGAAGAGCTAGACCTTCTTGTTCAGCTCAAAGCTCTTGCAGGATATCAATTGGTCATGAAGAGCTTTGGTCCGAGCCTTATATATCTTACCATTTTTGTATGCATCATTTCTAAGCTCCTCCAACTCAGATAGTTGGAGTTTCCTGGTCTTTCCGACTAAACTTAAATCCAGATTGCATTGCTTGATTGCCCAAAATGCCCTATGTTCAATTTCTACAGGTAAATGGCATGCCTTTCCATACACCAGACGAATGGTGACATGCTAATAAGCATTTTGTATGCCGTACGGTAGGCCCAAAGAGCATCCTCAAGCTTTTGAGTCTAATCTTTACGATCAGGCCTAACCATCTTTTGAAGAATATTCTTGATCTCTCGATTGGAGATCTCAGCCTGTCCATTCGTCTTGGTATGGTAAGGTGTGGAGATTCTGTGATTTACCCCGTATTTTGTCAATAAATTACTAAATTGGGCGTTAGTGAAGTGAGATCCACCATCGCTGACGATGGCCCTCAGAATC
The DNA here is from genome assembly GCA_037157565.1 of Thalassia testudinum. Taxonomy (NCBI): domain Eukaryota; kingdom Viridiplantae; phylum Streptophyta; class Magnoliopsida; order Alismatales; family Hydrocharitaceae; genus Thalassia; species Thalassia testudinum. The sequence goes on from JAZHRO010000036.1 coordinate 146,695,058, forward strand.
CCGAACTAATTGAAGGTGTTCTTCTTGACGAAATCGATGACCACCTTGTGGTCATTGGTTTGGGTGGAAATGGCCTCTATCCATTTGGACACGTAATCAACACCAACGAGAATGTATTGATGTCCAAATGAAGGGAGGAAAGGTCCCATAAAATCGAAGCCCCAAACATCGAAGATTTCGACGGGAAGAATCAGGTTTAGGGGCATCATGCCTCCCTTGGTTATGCTCCTAAGTGCCTGGCATCGGGAACATGACCTCGAGAATTCCTAGGCATCATTGAATAAAGATAGCCAAGAGAATCTAGATTGCAAAATTTTTGTAGCCATCTTTTTCCCATAGAAATGTCCACACACGCAAATGCATGGCAGAAGTTGAGTACACTTTTGAATTCACTCTTCGGAACACATTGGTGAATAATCTGATCAAAGCCGATGCGATACAGTTCAAGGTCCTCCCAGAAGTAGTATTTAGCCTCAGATTTGAGTCTATCCCGTTGTTGCTTGATCTAATCCTGAGGGATTTGACCAACGGCCAAATAGTTTACGATGTCTGCAAACCATGGAGTTTGGACACCAGAAATGTAAGGATAGTCTCATCCAGAAAAGTAATAACAATCGGAATATCCAGAGGAGAAGAATCACTCAAGAGCCTGGAAAGATGATCTACCACCACATTCTGTGCCGTAGATTTTTCCTTGATTTCAAGATCAAATTCTTGAAGTAGAAGAATCCATTAAATAAGACAGGGTTTGGCATCCTTTTTGGCCAAGAGATGTCTCAATGCTAAGTGGTCAGTATAAATTATGACAAGAGACCCTAAGAGATAAGCCCTAAATTTCTCTAAAGCAAATGCCACAGCTAGTAATTCCTTCTCAGTAATAGTGTAATTCCTTTGGGCCTCATCCAGTGTTTTACTAGCAGAGTAGATGACAGAGGGCTTCCTGTCAATCTTTTGACCCAAAATAGCCCCGACTACGTAATCAGAAGCGTCGGTCATGATCTCAAATGGGGCTGTCCAAACCGGTGGTTGCAACACCGAAGCACAAGTGACTGCCTTTTTAAGAAAATCAAATGCCTTACAGCATGATTTGTTGAAATCAAATGGTGTATCTTTTGTTAGAAGGTTGCTCAGAGGGCGAGCAACCTTAGAAAAGTCCTTGATGAACCTCCTAAAGAATCCCACATGACCAAGAAATGATCGAATTTGTTTGATAGATGTGAGAGGAGGAAGTTTAGAGATAGCATCAACCTTAGCTTTGTCAACTTTGATACCCCGTTCAGAGATTACATGACCCAAGATGATGCCTTCTTGTGTCATGAAATGACTCTTTTCCCAGCTAAGGACCAGTCTTGTTTTGATGCATCTTTTAAGAATCATTTCAAGATTAGCCAAACAAGAATCAAATGATTCTCCAAAAATAGAGAAATCTTCCATGAAGAATTCCATAAACTCTCCCACCATGTCAGAGAATATGGCCAGCATACACCTTTGAAAAGTCACAGGTGCATTGCATAAGCCGAATGGCATCCTACGGAAAGCAAAGGTTCCTTAGGGACAGGTGAAAGTCATTTTTTCCCTGATCCTCGGGATGGATAGGGACTTGATTGTATCCCGAGTAACCGTCAAGGAAACAAAAGTACTTCTCCCTGGCTAATCTTTCAAGGATTTGATCGATAAAGGGCAAAGGGAAGTGATCCTTTTTCATGGCTATGTTCAACTTCCTGTAATCAATACAAACTCTCCAAGAGGAAGCTGAATGAGTTGTGATAGATTCTCCTTTCTTGTTAGTCACAATGGTAATCCCGACATTCTTCGAAACAATTTGTACAGGACTTACCCAAGGACTATCAGAGATTGGATGAATGATTCCTGCATCAAGCCACTTGATATTTTCCTTCTTGACCACTTCTCACATATTTGGGTTTAATCTCCTCTGCATTTGGCAAGAAGGGCAGGATCCATCTTCAAAAAATATTCTGTAATTGCAATAAGATGGCTCAATCCCCCTAAGGTCATGAATGGTCCAACCAATTACCTCCTTGTATTTCGTAAGGACCTTGATCAATTTAATCTCTTGCTCCTTAGTTAATCTGGCGTTGATAATCATAGGGAGCGTCTTTTGAGGTCCCTGATGTAAACACATTTACACTACTTAAAATGTCTATATATGCATGTTCTTAAGCATAGGATTGCATTTCATAATATAAATATTGCATAACATGCATCATTTTGCATTTAGAGTAGTTTGAATAAAATGGAGGTTAATTATTTCCTTTTATGTGCTTGGACAGGGCAAACATTTTATCGGGGCCTCGGATCAAAGATCCAACCGTATGGATGTGATCAGGGCGACTATTGGAGTTCAACGACTCCAAGATCGCCCTAATCAGGCATCCGTAGCATCAGATAAGTGACCCGGGAACCCTAGAAGATCAAGGGCCAGGATGGTGTAAATCCGCACTTCAGATGATAAATCCGACCGCACGGATGAATTCGGATCGACGATCGCAGCCCAACGACACAAAAATCAAGTCAATCCGACATCCGTGGCACCATTTACAACTTCCAGAAGATGGATGGCCAAGATGGCGCCACGTGGCGCCATCTCAGCCTCCCAAACAGCCGCTTGGATTTTCTGAAGGCCCCCGCTCGATCGCTCTCCGCCGTCAGATGGAGATCCAACGGCTGTGGTCGCTCGCGCTTAAAAGCGTCCGCGCGACCATTTCGTCCGCGTAGCGCAGCGGCGACGCAGCTGCGGGGGAAGCAGAGGTCGCGGGTTCGAGCCGTGGTGAGGGGGTGGAAGGCGCGGCGAGCGGGTGCGGACGAGCGTCAGATGAAGATCCAACGGTTGCGCACGCTCAATCAGGACGACACGCGATTGGACGCCGGGCGTAACGCGCGACTGCACGCAGGCGGGCGCGCTACGCAGCGGGCGCGGACGCGATTTAAGCCGTCCGATCTTGCGATCGGACGGCTGAGACTTCGCGGACGTGCGTAGGCGTTACGCGCGGGGGTAGCCGAGCGGGGCTTTAGTGACGGATTTATCCGTCACTAAAGACCCCTTATTTATTATTTTGAAGATGTAATGTCCATTTTGCCCCCACTCCTTGCAACTATAAAAGGAGACCCCCTCCATACGAAATTTTCATCCCTTCCTTCTCCTCTCTACCTCTCCAAAGCTCAAGAGAAGCTTGTCCCACACCCGGGATGCTTCTCGCGAGATAAAGTCCAAATTTTCGTCCCCCTTTGGAAGTGGATCCCGCGACGACGACGGCGTGCTGCTTCGTTCCCGTTCTTCTGCTTCGTCCTCCTTCGTCCCACTTCGTTCTCCTTTATCCAGGCGTCATCCCGTCCTGCTCGTCCTCCAAGCGACCGTCGAGGAGGATTCTCTCTCCCTACTCTTTTTACTGCTTTCTAATATAGATTTACTGCTTTCTAGAGTAATCGCTTTATGCTTTCTAGTTGTAACGAATGATCTCTTTTATGATAAATTCCTTGTCTATTCTACATCTCATTTTGATTTCCTTGTGTAGTATTCTCTCTCTCTCTCTCTTCTATTTTGTTGTAGATACTTAGATAGTTTAAATTGAATTTCTTCGTGACAAAATAAAAACGAAACGCGAAGTTTTTAAATCAAACGTCCGCCTCCCTATGTTCGATCCGGAATTTTAATTTCGGTATAAATTTTATTTGTTGAACACGAATCCTTCGCTTTCGAACTACAACGACAGGTTTTCCAAAACCGAACACGTTAGCGTAACTTCGTAATCGTTCAACATTTTGGCGCCGTTGCCGGGGAGGCAACGATCTTTGATTTCTCTTCGCGTTTTGTAACTTACAAATCATTTACCTCACTTTTCTCCTTTCTTATTGTAATTGCAGGTACTCTTTCGAGGCAGGCAAAAGCGGTAGATTGGAGTAAAGTGCTGTGGAAGGTTTTGTAAGTTATCCCCCACCTCCCACCCATTAGATTTCATTTCATAACATAATAATTCAAACATCAATCAACCTAGGTGTTCTTATAAACTCTAAGGTCAGATTGTTTGTTGTTTGACATCCATACTCACTCCAACCCCCACATTAAAAAAAAAAAAAAAAATCTCACAGAGGTACACAACCTCATCTGATTTTCAAACTCAACCGGTAATCCAATCTTAGGAGCCGGTACACACATCCAAACACATAATTGAGTAGAAATCAGATTAGGTAATCATTTGTGTGCCTAATTAAGTGGTGCAACAGGCCAATTGTTTGAGTTGATTGGGCCGCACCACTTCAAATAAAATCAACTCATCAAGTAGCTGCCAATTAGGTTCAACTCTTAGGGATTTACCAGGCACTCCACATTCTTTTTAAACTTTAAAGGAAAACATCTTCACCTGTGCTTGTAAAACTTGGTGTGCCAACGAAACTTGATTGAAAACACCTAAAGTTGAATCCTAAAAGCTACTAAGCAAGATTTGAATCTTAAAATTCACCACATCAAAAACAATCTTGCTTGAAAATCACTGGTTGTGCACTCACACACAAATCAATCAATCATTAAGGGCACAACCCATTTAAAGGACCCATCACATTCCAAAGAACATTCAAACCTAGCCCTAAATAAAACAAAGTAGACGTTGGCCTTAAGGATTGGACTCGCTCTTCAGAACCCAGAACGAGATTATTTTCGATTAGTCTGTTTCTACTGTTCAATCTGATGTCTAGCTAGGGGAGCAGAGTCAAACGATCGCGACTGGGGGGTACACTAGGAACCGGAGGCGTAAGCCGAAGGAAGAACCTTCTCCCCAGTCCCTCCTTCTAACTGGTTGGATTGAACAGACGGAAGTAGATCAAATCGTTCCTTTATCTCAAGACGGATTTTGAGAGTTTGTAGGTCTTTAGGCTAACATATTTAAGGACAGGTTTGATTGTTTGTATTGCAGGGCACCTTTCTTCCTCCCATGTATCATGAATCCTTCCACATATTTCACGCATTCCCGCTCTTTCCCTCCTGTTGTAGATTATCCTCAACATGACGATTATCCCAACTCGTATTATAATCGACCATCAGTTAGTTGGGATAATTCAGATTGGGGATACAATTCCGGACCCCCGTGTTTAGGGTATAACCCTGAACACTTTGATTCTGATTTCTATCCTTCTCAGAGTTACATTGATTATAGATCGTCCTCCTTTCATGAACAACCTAATACGATCTACAATCAAGAAGGATACACTGATCCTTACCCATCCTCTGATTTCACTGCCTTTAAGTCATCACCATCTTTTCAACAATCTGAACTAACCTATCATCAGGAAGGGTATAACGAATCTCAATTCGTTAATTCCTCTACATTGATGTCAAACCTGCCCAACCCTGAACCAACTCATTTGGTTCAGGTTAATCAGGTTCAAGATAAGGTTCTAGCTAACTTGAGGAATATCATTCAATCTTTAGAAGTTCAGCCAATACCTTGCATTGAGGGATTGGAGCCCCTGATTGAAATGATTGATGATTTAAACAAGTCTTTGTTGGATTGGCTCCAGGATGTTAAGGATAAGAACCCGGGTGAGTTTCTACTTGGGAAATTAGCAAAATTGAGGATGAGATTCGTGGTTGCTTTGATTCAATCTTGGAAAAATTCCCAGGATGAACTCTCTTCAGGAAAGCCAATGACAAAACCCGCTCAGGCACCTGTTGGGGGGACACGTGTTACGAGGCTGACCAGATTGAATTAAAACAACCAATTAAGGATGATCTAATTTCTTCACCTGAGATCCCTGAGCCGGGTTGCTAGGAAACGTATGTCTCTTTGGAACACAAAGTGACAAATGATTTTGGGACATACATTGATACGAATCCTGATGGTGGAGATTCAAGTTGCGAAGTCTCACGCGAGTTTTCTGAACACGATTTCTGTGAGACGATTGGGCCTGAGGAATCTGATAGATCATTTAATAGCCCAATAACTGAGGAAACTAATCTTATTAGGGCACACATTACGGATCCAGAATCACATTTTCTGGAGGAATCAATTCAATGCCCTGATTATCAGTTACACCCTGTTGAGCTTATTGATGATTCTAATTTTGAGATAATTAGACCCAAGTCAATTTTGATTCTGCCACATCATTTAGACTTGGAGATTCCAGACGGGGTGATGAATATACAAGAGGTCTTGGAATTTGATACACTTAATGAGGAGGATAGGAGCGGGGAAGTTCTGATTTGGGAAGTTAATTTTGGAGGAAATGGAAGAATGAGTCGAAGGGTTCCTTTTAAGCTGAAACCATCAAATCAGAACCCTTACGACATTTGTTTCGAGGATGTTCAACTCAAGCACACATTCAACGATTATCCTTTTGAGCTTCAATTTTCTGTAACCCGACTTTTTGGTCTTGGGTTGCATCCTCAGAAATCGCAGGCCCGATCCCGCATACATTCTGATTTTAGGTTTTGGGTAATTTTTATCCAGAACCTAAGATATTCTCAATTATGGGGTGTGGGTCTGCACCACAATCTGGTCCACATCTGTGGACCTCTGCTAACAGGTCAGAGGATTCTTCTGTTCATTCTAATTCTGACCTGCATATGTGAATTCTTCATTTCTTTTCTTTGTATAGTGTGCCTAGCTGAAGGCACTAAACTCAGCACTTATACAGTTCTTTTTTGTTTTCATCTTGGAGCGGACCTGATATTCACGCAATTCAGGTGCTTTCTGCACTTTTCCACTCTGTTTTATGTCTTTTTAATACAATGAGGACATTGCATTAGATAGGCATGGGGGGGTGGATATTCATCTCTGAATTCATTCGTCAGCTACGTAGATTTGTTTATTTTCTTTTATAAAAAATAAATAAATAAAAATTTCAAAATTAGGAAAGAGAATTTGGGTTTAAGAAAATTTTCAATCTTAGGAAATACTACATTAGGATCTGAACACAAAGACCTCTCAGGTCTTTGGACTTAATTAGCCTGTGTATCCACTAAAATGTGGATTTGTCTTTGAGTCCTCGCCATCTTAATTCTATTATAAGTGGAATAAATAAGTTTGGGTGATAAGTACACGACTTATCAACCCGCCCTCTGATTTGAGGGAATTTCGAGTCTTAAGCATCTACACACTTTCTTTGCACTGACTCGTTGTTCGACGATTTTTACGGAAATTGGATAGCTAATGAACCTTCTAGGGTGATATGGCTGGCAAGTTATCGTGGGTAACAGCCCATAGGTAGGTTGTCCAGAGCCCAGTCACTGGACCTTTCTCTTTTTGCTGCATTTAGGTAAATCTTAGACTAGGGAAGCCACCTACTTAAAAAAAAAAAAAATCAAAAAGGAGAAAAGAACAAAAAGAAATAAGCCACACTTCGCCGCACGACTATGGCTGGCAAGTTGTCGGTGGTAACAGCTCATCGACCGGTTGTCCAGAACCCAGCTCAGAAAATGCACTAAAAATTCCCAAAACACTTAGGAAGGAGCGAAGAATTAGAATAAATCGGGGAGATATACACTGGATTCACCCTTGTGTTGACCCCGTTAAAAAATAAAAGTAGGGAGAAAGCTACCGGTTGTAAAGATACACCTTTAGGTAGAATTCTTTTTGAGGTCACCTAGAGGCGTAGAAATCCGAAGTCCGTTCTAACTGCCGGTCAACGAGTCTATCACAATCACAATAAGATGCTTAAAACTTAGGGTTCTCATCAAATCTTGGGTGAGTTGAATGGCCGTAGAAAGCCACTCTTAAACCCTAAAAGTTGAAAATCCAAAAAAAAAAATTAGAAAAGAGTAAAAAGAGAAGAAGAAATGTTTCTTTGAATAAGGCGAGGCTTGAGGCGGTCAGCATTTTGGCTGATACTCAGGCACTGTTGTGTCTTTGAAAGTTCAGTTCCTAAGTAGACAATTTCTTAATAATTGAAAATAACTCAGGTCTAAATAATCTAACTTAATTCTTTTATAAATAGCATATAGTTTTTGCTAGGGACTAGCAAAAGATAGGCATGGGGGTATGATGTAAACACATTTACACTACTTAAAATGTCTATATATGCATGTTCTTAAGCATAGGATTGCATTTCATAATATAAATATTGCATAACATGCATCATTTTGCATTTAGAGTAGTTTGAATAAAATGGAGGTTAATTGTCTCCTTTTATGTGCTTGGACAGGGCAAACAATTTATCGGGGCCTCATATCAAAGATCCAACCGTATGGATGTGATCAGGGCGACTATTGGAGTTCAACGACTCCAAGATCGCCCTAATCAGGCATCCGTAGCATCAGATAGGTGACTTGGGAACCCTAGAAGATCAAGGGCCAGGATGGTGTAAATCCGCACTTCAGATGATAAATCCGACCGCACGGATGAATTCGGATCGACGATCGCAGCCCAACGACACAAAAATCAAGTCAATCCAACATCCGTGGCACCATCTACAACTTCCAGAAGATGGACGGCCAAGATGGCGCCACGTGGTGCCATCTCAGCCGCCCAAACGGCCGCTTGGATTTTGTGAAGGCCCCCGCCCGATCGCTCTCCGCCGTCAGATGGAGATCCAACGGCTGCGGTCGCTCGCGCTTAAAAGCATCCGCGCGACCATTTCGTCCGCGTAGCATAGCGGCGACGCAGCTGCGGGCGAAGCAGAGGTCGCGGGTTCGAGCCGCGGTGAGGGGGTGGAAGGCGCGACGAGCGGGCGCGGATGAGCGTCAGATGAAGATCCAACGGTTGCGCGTGCTCAATCAGGACGACGCGCGATTGGACACCGGGAGTAACGCGCGACTGCACGCGGGCGGGTACGCTACGCAGCGGGCGCGGACGCGATTTAAGCCGTCCGATCGCTGAGACTTCGCGGACGTGCGTAGGCGTTACACGTGCGGGCAGCCGAGCGGGCGCGCGTGGGTGCGGCGGCGACGGCCACATCAAGGCTTTAGTGACGGATTTATCCGTCACTAAAGACCCCTTATTTATTATTTTGAAGATGTAATGTCCATTTTGCCCCCACTCCTTGCAACTATAAAAGGAGACCCCCTCCATACGAAATTTTCATCCCTTCCTTCTCCTCTCTACCTCTCCAAAGCTCAAGAGAAGCTTGTCCCACACCCGGGATGCTTCTCGCGAGATAAAGTCCAAATTTTCGTCCCCCTTCGGAAGTGGATCCCGCGACGACGACGGCGTGCTGGTTCGTTCCCGTTCTTCTGCTTCGTCCTCCTTTGTCCCGCTTCGTTCTCCTTCGTCCAGGCGTCGTCCCGTCCGGCTCGTCCTCCAAGCGACCGTCGAGGAGGATTCTCTCTCCCTACTCTTTTTACTGCTTTCTAATATAGATTTACTGCTTTCTAGAGTAATCGCTTTATGCTTTCTAGTTGTAACGAACGATCTCTTTTATGATAAATTCCTTGTCTATTCTACATCTCATTTTGATTTCCATGTGTAGTATTCTCTCTCTCTCTCTTACTCACTCTCTCTCTTCTATTTTGTTGTAGATACTTAGTTTAAATTGAATTTCTTCGTGACAAAATAAAAATGAAACGTGAAGTTTTTAAATCAAACGTCCGCCTCCCTGTGTTCGACCCAGAATTTTAATTTCGGTATAAATTTTATTTGTTGAACACGAATCCTTCGCTTTCGAACTACAACGACAGGTTTTCCAAAATCGAACACGTTAGCGTAGCTTCGTAATCGTTCAACAGTCCCAAAAATTAATATTTCAAATTCTTAGGCAATGGTTTCAGTCCAAGCTAGGGAGAGTTTTGGATTGAAGGTGTGAATGATGCTGATGAAGATTCATCAAGCGGAAGCGGTTGAAAGTGAATAAAATCAATAACCTCTTCAGAATATGGCGGGTTTGCCACAAAGGGTTGCAGTTCAAATCTTTCACAACAGGAGGAACTTTCAATTACAGAAACAGGCATACAAGTTTTAATATTCAAACTATCTTCCCCAAAATCCTCTATAAATCCACAATCATTGAATTTGTTAATCACCTTAAAAATATCTAATTTCAATTTCAGATCCCCAAATGTGATTTCCATGTTGCTGCTTTCACAGTTGATATTGGCCTTTGAGGTAGCTAGGAACGGATGCCCCAGAATGATGGGCGTGTTCCTCAGATTTTCAAGTACATCCATGTTGAGGACAAGGAAATCTATAGGAAAATAGAAATCCTTAACCTTAACAATAACATCTTCAATAATGACTCGTGGATTTATGACTAAACGGTCCACTAATTGCAGCGTTATTGAAGTCGGTCGAAGTTCACCTAATCCAAATTTCTCGTAGAGAGAAGTCAGAATTAGTTTAATAGATGAAACTAGATCCAAAAGTGCTCTATCAAAAGTGTAATCTCTAATGACACAAGAAATCAAAGGAGCACTTGGATCTCTCTTTTTCTAAGGAAGGTGATGCAGGATAACAGAACTAGCCTGCTCGAAGAGTACCACCTTCCTTGGAACAGATTCCCTTGACTTATGCTTCTGTTTGCATAAATCCTTCAAAAATTTAGCGTAAGCCAGTATGTGTTGGATAGCGTCGAGGAGTAGGATATTGATCTCAACATTCTTGAATATATTCAAGAGCTCCTTGTTACTATTGACAGGCTTCTTCTTCCTAAGTTTAATGAAGGCCTCAGGAAAAGGAACATGAGTCAAATGTTAAAAATCAGGTTCTTGAGCCTTGATTTCTTCTTTAGAGCTCCCCTTTCTCTCCTCAGACTTTCCAGGATTTGGTAGATCAGAATAGTGTAGTTGTGGATCCTGAGTTTGTTTTCAACTCCTCAATGTAACTGAATTAGTAGATGCATACGGGTTTAGGTCTTGGGGAAGGCTAGGAAAGATTAGAGGGGCTTCATTAGCCAAAAACCTTTGATTTGAAGAAGCTGAAGAGGAAGGACCCTGCTCAACCACCTGAGCATGTGCGTGTGGGTCCCTCTAATTCCCGTACCCATGGGCTTGATTGCCCGGATTTTGGATATTACGCAGGTTGGGTACGAGTTGAGATGGCAGAGATCCGGGTTGACGAGAATTAGCAATGAACCCATTTTGCAAGTTGTCCAGCAATGTTTTCATTTGCTGCATTAGCTGAAGCATAGATCATTGCATGTCTACCATATGTCGGTTCAAATCAACCTATCCTATGGGTTGATGGGCATTCCAAGATGGCTGATTGACCTAATTCCGGTGCAGCTGAGTGTAAACACGATCCCGACCCATTGGTCTTTGTGGAGCATAATTGCTGGGTTGGAATTGGGTCTGCTACCCTGGGTTTTTCCAAGAGAAGTTAGGGTGGTTCCTCCAACCTAGATTATAAGCATTGGAGTAAGGGTTGGACCTAACATTCTCCTGTATAGCATAGACATCCTCATAGGGTGAGGATGAAGAGAAAGAAAGGGAGGGATCAGAGAAACTGGGATGAAAGGCCCCAGTTTGGAACCTGTGGGGTTCCGAATAATCCTGACTCACAGGTTGAGCCACATCAAGTTGATTCATGAACTTCTCGTCTAGAAGGAGCTTGAGACGAATGGAATCCCGAATTCTAGGATTGAGTGGATCAAGAATTGTTCATTAAATTTCCAGCATCCACTCCTCCATCCTTTTAGTAACCAAGTCCACCTTATCTAGTTTATTGAAAATCAATTCCATATCGAATGAATGAGAGTCGTGGACTTCATTAACATTCGATGTGGGTTGTTGGGACTGGTTAAAAGTATCCATGGAGGCATGATTGATTGAATTCTCACTCATCTCCTTAAACAAATTGTGCCCACTATCTATATCTTTACTGAGGAAATTGCCTTCGCAAGAAGTGTCCACGTGATTTCTGAGTTGCTCAGTCAACCCATGGTAGAAGATCTGCACGAGTTGCCATTTCAGCACCTCGTGGTGTGGACACCTCCGGAATAAGTCCTGGAATTGCTCCCAGGAAACATGAAACTGCTCTCCTGGACACTGCGTGAAGATAATAATCACCCATCTCAAAGCATTGGTACGTCTGACAGGGAAGAATTTCTTTATGAAGGTCGATTTCAAATCATTCCAAGTTGCAATTGGCCTTCCTATAGTCCTATACCAATGAGCTACTTTATCCCCTAAGATAGTGGGGGAAGAGCCTCATGATCATCTGGTCCTCATTCACATTTCGTGCCTTGGTGGTCTAGACCAAAGTGGTCAAGTCCTCCAAGTGCTGAAATGAGTCTTCAGAGCCAAGCCCATGGAAATGTTTGATCAGGCTTAACACCTGAGGTTTGATTTCTATGTCTCCAGCAGGAATCTGGATGCTGGGAAGCTCCCCGTAATTTGAAGGATCATAAAAATCCTTCAAGGGATGAGCACCCAGCATTCTCTGGAACTATTCTTTCTTTCTCTGCATTTGTTCCAGCTACCTTTGAAATACCTCCTGTGGATTCTAAGGCGGAGGAGGTTGTTGATCGGCCATGGGATCAATTTGGCCAAAATTCAATCAACACCTCCTAGAATACTCTAATGGTCCTTCCAATCGGGGATTCAATGACTTCCTTCCTAGCATAAACTAGGAAAAGGTCAGAAGGACTGGGGATAAGAATCCTGCAACACAACAAAATAAGCTTGTCCTTAAGTGGGGTAGCCTAAGGATCTACAGACTCTCAGAATCCACCATAAGATTATAAATGATTTACTCTACTTGCATCTACTCAATCCAACCAATTAGAAGGAGGGACTGGGGAGAAGGTTCTTCCTTTGGCTTGCACCTTTAGTTCCTAATGTAGCCCCTAGCAGCGGTTGTTTGATGCTACTCCCCTAGCTGGACATCAGATTGATCAGTATAAGCAGGTTAATCGTAAACAATCTCAGACTAGACCCCAAAGAGTGAATCAGTCCTTAAGGCCAATGTCTACTTAATTTTATTTAGGCCTGCGATTGTAGTGCTTATGGAATGTGGTGGGCCCTTAAAATGAGTTGTGCCCTTAATGATCAATTGATATGTGTGAGTGCGTGCACAACTAGGGTTTTCAAGCAAGATTATTTGAGTAGATTTTAAGGTTCAAATCCTACTTAAGTAGCTTTTAGGGTTTAGAATTAGGTTTAATTCAATCAAGTTTGATGCAAACCAGGTTTTCAAGCACGAGTGAAGATCACTTCCCTTTTGAAATCAAAAATAAAGTGGAGTTCCTAGTATTAACCTAAATTGAAAACCCTAAGGGGAAGCTACTTGGTGAGTTGATTTTAGGTTAAGTGGTGTGCCCAAACAACTCAAACAATTGATCAAGATTGCACCACTGAGTTAGGCACACAAAATAACTAACCTAGACTGATTTCTACTCTTTTATATGTTGATTTGTGTGTACTGGTTCCACATACTAGAATTCGATTGAGTAGATGAAAATCAATTAGGTTAAGTGCCTTGAATGCGGGTGTATGTAGTATGTATGTTGAATTACCCTACAAGAAATATCTTTCTGTTGATTTTTTTTATATGCAGGTGAGATGAATGTGAGTGGAAATATTTATGCAAACACCTAGGTTAATTGAAGTTTGAATTAATGTGGTGAAATAGAATCTATGGGCGTGGAAGAATGGGGTGCACTTACAGTTGTCTTCAACTGCACTTTACTCCCATCTACCTCTTGAAGATCTCCTGTTAAGGTACCTGCAAAACAATAGATGTGAAATAAAGCAAGCTAGAAAATAATAAAGTGCATGAAATGCGGAAAGAAAATAAAAAATCGTTGCCTCCAGGGCAACGGCGCCAAAATGTTGAACATGGAAAACTGCACGATCGAAGTTGGTTTCGAAAAACCTATCGTTGTGGTTCGATTTGGGAAGAAATCCATCAAAAAATAAATTTATACCAAAATTCTAAGAATTTCGGGTCGAACACAGAGAGGCTACGTCAATCTGAAATCCATGATTTATATTTTTTGTATTTTTGTTTGAAAATGAAATAATTACACTGGAATTGATATAAATAATAAGAGAGAGAAAGAGAGAGAGGGAGAATAATCACTTGATATAATCAAAATGTTTTTACAACTATAAAGCGGGAAATGATTACAACTAGAAAGTAGAAAATTCTATTCTAGAAAGCTATTAAAAAGAAGGGAGAGAGATGTTATCCTCCTCGATGAATGCTTGGAGGATGAGCTGGATGGAGCGACACCTGGAAGACGGAGGATGGAGCGGGAAGAAGGAGGACAAAGCAGGAAGAAGCGGGAACGAGGCAGCACGTCATCATCGTCGTCACAGGATCCACTTCTGGAACAGGGGTAAGAAAATTAGATTGAGCTCTAGAATAGCATCCCAGGTGTGGGACAAGCTTCTCTTTAGCTTTGGAGAGTTAGAGAAGTGAAGGAAGGGATGAAGAAGAAGTGGAGGTCGGGTCTCCTTTTATAGTTGTAGGAATCGAGGGCAAATTTGTCATTTCAAGCTTAGAACATTAATATCTGGTCTTTAGTGACGAATTTATCCGTCACTAAAGGTCTAATCGTGGCCGACGTGCACCCGCCACAAGTGCCTCACCACCTTCCGTGCTCAAAATGCCCGTGCATGTCTTTCAAATCTTAGCTGTCCGATTGCGAGATCGGACGGCTTAGATTTCTCCTCGCGCACCTTTGTCTACGCCTTGACCACTTGCCCACGTGCGATCAGGCGTGTGCGCTGTGCGTTAGATCATGTGTGCGTGCTATTGGCTAATCCGCGCTGCTTGCAGCCATCGTACGATCGCGATTACTCGCCTGCGCTCTGCAGATGGCGAGTCGAACGCTCGTTGCGTGCTCACGCAACGCCACTCGACCACTATGCTGCGGCACTTACTTTGTCACGGTTTTGATTTCAGGCCTGCGTGCTTGATCCAACGACCCAGCTCATCTGCGCCGTTCGCCTTAGGAGAGTGTGAGCAGCTCATCTAGGTTGTTCCTGACCGTTGGATCAAGATCCAACGGCTATGATCGAGCAGTGGAGATCCTTTGGAGATGCAACGGCGATCTTTAGGGCTGATTAGGCAGATGGGATGGTGCCACGTGGTGCCATCTTGGCCGTCCATCTTTTGTGTGTTGTAGATGGTGCCACGGATGTCAGATTGGATCGATTTTCATGCCATTAGGCTGCGATCATTGATTCGAACCCATCTGTCTGGTCGGATTTTTCGTCTGAAGTGTGGATTGGCACCATCTTGGCCCTTGATCTTTAGGCTTCCTCGGTCTCTATCTGGTGCTACGGATGTCCGATCAGGGTGATCTTAAAGTCGTTGAACTCCAATCGTCGCCCTAATCAGATCTTTATGGTTCGATCTTCGATCCGAGGCCCCGATAAAAAGTCACCCTGTCCCTGACCATAAAAGGAGATAATTACTATACAATTTATACAACTTGACGTAAATGCATGATTATGCATGTTATGCAATATTTACAATATATGATGCTAATATGACACTAAGAACATGCATTAATAGATATTTTTGGCTATTAGATATATGCACATCACCTTTCTCTTTGTTCTGGCTAGAACTAGATGCTTCATGGTTATTTTTTGGTATATAGCCTAACTTAAATTTTGTGGTGCTTTGGGTTTGTGTTCCCAACAATTTATGCAAGTTTCTACTTCCATTTGTGAATTTAGTTAGGTCATTTAACAGAATAGATGAGTTTTCTTTTAATTTTTCTATATCTACTTTTAAGTTGTTTATCTATGATTTTAATGCAATGATCTCAACAGATAACTCTCTGTTTTGATTTTCAAGTGCTTCTTTTTGTGCTTTTTCTTTACCTAATGCTTTTACTAGGTTTTTGTTTTCTACTTTTAATGATTTTGCTATATCATGCATCTTAAGGAATCTTGGGTAAAGGATGTTACCTCATCTTCTAGTACCATAAGACCTAGAAGAGCTTCTTCTCCCGAGGTTTCTTCTTCATCTGAATTTGAGTCTGACTCATCCCAAGTTGCAGTAAAGGCTTTCTTCTTTCCGTCATTTCTGAAGTGCTTCTTCTTCTTATCTGATTCCTTCCTGAAAAGTGGACAATACTTCTTGATGTGTCCCTTTCTCTTGCAGTTGTAAGAGATGACTGCATTGCCCTTGGTTTCCTCTATCTTCTTCCTCCAGCTCTTCTTATCCTTGAGGAACTTCCTGAATTTTCTTGGCAAGAGTTCTATATCTTCCTCTTCTTCTCCACTTGAAGTTTCTTTAGATTCTTGAACAGCTTCAAGGGCTATAGCTTTATTCCTTATTCCGTCTTCTTCATGTTCCTTCATGTGCTGAAGTTGAACTTTGTAGGCCATAAGGCTTCCATTAAGATCGTCAAGCTTTAGGGTAGATAGATCTTTCGACTCCTGTATGGCTGTCGTCTTGGTCTCCCAATCACTGGTGAGTGATTGAAGTATCTTTCCCACCAAGGCTTCATTTTTTATCTCCTGATCTAGGTTTCTTAGAGAGTTTATGATGTCCATTAACTCGTGAACATCTCCTTGATTGACTCGCCTTTCTTCATCCTGAAAAATTCATAATTTTGTGTTAGTAAATTTATTCTAGTTTCCTTTACCTTAGTTGTCCCCTCATGGGTGACTTCAAGGATGCTCCAGATCTTGTATGCTATTTTGCAAGCAGAGATGCGGTTGAATTCTGCTCTTGAAAGCCCACAAAAGATTGCATTCATAGCTTTGGCATTGTGGGTTTCCATCTTCTTTTGGTCTGGTGTCACTGCCACTCCTTCCTTGATTTAAGGACGAATGTATTTGGATGCGATGACATCCCATACCTTGAAGTCCATGGATTCTAGGAAGATCTGCTTCCTATTCTTCTGATATCCGTAGTTTGTCCCGTCAAAGAGAGGAGGTCGAACAACAGATTGCCATCTATGTGTCGATAGAAGGCTTTGACATCTTTTTGGATAACTAGGCTCCGATACTAAGTGTGAGAGGTAGAATATCGTGTGGATCGCAACTAAATACTAGATGGGAAGGGTGAATAGCATTTCTTTAAAATATATGCATAGATTAAAGAATAAAGCACCAAAGATTCATGCACAGAGTACACCTGATTTATAGTGGAAACCCAATCTGGGTGAAAACTACTACCTAAGCCGCCCAACTTAGGATTTTTCTGATTAGGAAATGCTAGCCAATCCACTAAACTATACCTGTTGAAGCTACAAGTTGCTACGTTAATGTATTTAGTTTTGAAAACCTGTCGTTGTAGTTTGAATAATGAACTCAGGTTCAACAAATAAATTTTATACCGGAATAAAAATCTCGGGTCGAACTCAGGAAGGCTACGTTGATCTATATTCGCAATTATATATATATTTTTTAGATTTTTGTTGAAAAGCGAAGCGACGTAATTATAATGAAGCAATATTAACAATCAAAATGAGAGAGAGAGAGAGAGAAAACATGCACTTAGTATTTCAAAATGTTTATACAAAGAAACTAAAGAAGAATTACACTAGAAAGTAGGAAATTAGCTACACTAGAAAGCAGGAAAATTCTACTCTAGAAAGCTGTAAAGAAGAATGGGAGAGAAAAGTTACTCTCCTCGACGATAGCTTGGAAGATGAGCCAGACGAGACACTGCCTGGATGAAGGAGGATGGAGCGAGGAGATTGAGGCAGGAGGAATGAGAACGGGGCAGCACGTCATCATAGTCATGGGATCTGCTTCTGAAATGAGAGCGAAAATTTGACTTTATCTCACGAGGAGCATCCCGAGTGTGGGACAAGCTTCTCTTGAGCTTTGGAGAGGTAAAGGAGAGAACGAAGGGATGAAGATTTTGCATGGATGACGTCTCCTTTTATAGTTGCAAGAAATGAGGGCAATTTGGTCATTTTAATCTCAAAACATTAAATCAGGGTATTTAGTGATGGATAAAATCGTCGCTAAAGCCCCATCATGGGCAATGTGCGCCGCCTGCTCGCCTCCCGTGAATGAAATGTGCGCTCCACATTCTTCATATCTTACGATTGGACGACTTAACTCGCCCTTCGCCGTGCCTTCTCATCGCGCACCTAGTGCGTACGATCCCACGTTGCACGTGGGCGTGCGTGGGCACGTGATCTGAATTGAGCTCTCACGGCCGTTGGATCACCATCGGGCGGTCAATCGCTCCAGCACCACTACACCTCAGCGTCTGCTGCATGCGACTCGAATGCGTGCCTAATCCCGAGTGAGCGCTTTATCCACTGCACTACGCACGTGGATGGGTGAGCAGGCCGATCTCTGAGTATGCGATCAGGACCGTTGGATTGAGATCCAACGGTCGATGCAGCTCTTCAGTTGATGCTTCAGAGAAAGGGGAGCGCCGGTTGAGATGTACTCTCAGCCGTTGGATCTTGATCGAATGGCGGAGATGCATGGATGCTAGCGGCTTCAGAAGTTGAGGGCAGCCGGTTCAGCGACCGAGATGGCATCACGTGGCACCATCTTGGCCGTCCATCTTCTGGATGATGTAGATGGTGCCATGGGTGTCGGATTGAGTTGATTTTCACGTTGTTTGGCTGCGATTGTCGATCCAAATCCATCCGTGCGATCGGATTTGTCATTTAAAGTGCAGATTTGACAAGTCGATTGTTCGCTTTAAAGTCATTTTGTAGTTTTATGTGGTGGAAAAATTGACTAATCAATATTTAAAAAGAAATAACCACTCACAGAAAAGTGGATCGTACCCACAGGGAGGCAATGACGTATTTAAATTCGCACTGGTTAAAAACGTTTGTTCGTAGTTAGTTTAGACGAGAATCAAGCCAAATTTGCCTTCAAATTAAAGTTG
Source organism: Thalassia testudinum (assembly GCA_037157565.1). NCBI lineage: Eukaryota > Viridiplantae > Streptophyta > Magnoliopsida > Alismatales > Hydrocharitaceae > Thalassia > Thalassia testudinum. The sequence goes on from JAZHRO010000036.1 coordinate 146,713,768, forward strand.
AATCAGTGCGGCCTGTTGTTGTGCACACTGATTCTGCACCTTCTGCTGGAGGCGCTAAAGGCGGAAGTGGGGTGCGCTACTATTGGCGGAGAGGCTTTGCAAGCGGAAGATGCGGGTGCGCTGGAACGGGCGCGCGGGCTTAGCACTGCAGTAGGCTGCTGGTGGGCGTGGGCTTGGTGCTGCAAGTGAGTGCGCGCACGCACTGGTGCGGCACTTCAGGTAGCGGCGGGGAGGTTGCAGGCACGCGCACTGGTGGAGGCACTGCAGGCGGAAGGCGCGCGCACTGCAAGGTGCTAGTGGTTAGCGCTGGAGGTGTGATGTGGGAGTGGAGTGAGCAGGTGGGTGGCGTTGGAATAGATGCTACAGGAGATGGTTCAAGTGTGCAACTGGAGGGGCGCGGGCGTGGAGTGAGTGGCCGGTTGCTGTTGAAGTGTGGGTCGAAGCTTCAGACGTCCAGGAAACTTCTCGGACATCTTAACTGATTAAGGAGTGAAATTTCAGTGGCTGCGACGATGGTTGTTGGTGACGACGACGAGGGAGGTGCACGGCAAGGTGCTCACGGTAATGCGGACGAGCTCTGGATGGCGGTGTGGCCTGTCACACCACATGCCCACGGTGGTGGAGACTCGTCACCATGGTTGAGGCCGGTGGTGTGGAATGGACGAGAGACGGCTGCACAGTGGTGGTTGAGGATGGAGGCCTCATGAGCTCGACTGCCTCCTCCTCTCTTTTGAAATCAGCTGCCCGACCAGATCCAACACATCCGCTCCTCCTTGATTGGGTTCTTCACTGTGGCAGCTGGAGGAAGAAATTCAGCCGTTCCACGTAGAAGGAGAATAAAAAATAATGATAAAATATTATGGTTATTTATATACAAACCCTCAACTTTTATGCTAACCTAAATTAATGCTTGCAATGTACCTAATTAGTTAACTAATGCAATTCTAAGTTAATTCTAAATGCATTTAAATATGAATAAGATGCATGAATTATGTAATTAAATTAGAAATATGAATTAATCTATTTACATCCTAATTTATGCTAAATAAATGTTAGAATTAACTTAATGTCTAGGCACTTAAATACTTAAATAGCTCACAAATATGGGCTAATCAAATACCCCCATGCCTAGTTTTTGCTAGCCCTAGCAAAATTAAGCGAAACCTAGCACTCCAAGTAGACTTAGTCAACCAAATTGGTCTTCCTTCAGAAGCATATTAAGTTCAGACTCTAGACCCAAGGTTCCTAAGTAGTTGCTAAGTTACAGACTAGGTCGGCTAAAGACAAGTTGCAGGCACAAGTTTCCCTGATTTCTGACTCTACCTTAAGGTTTATTGATCCCTGAGATTAAAGCATCCATGCCTGTGCATTGGTCAGAGTTATCTGAGTTAAAGGAATTTTTTTTTAATAATATATATATTTTTTTGTTTGATTCTTCTAAGTCTAACCTCAGATCAGCTATCAACATGGTCTGTGTCGGATTCATTGTCCCCATTACCATACCTAGAAGGGTGCCTGGCTTTTGATGCTTTGAGATAGCACCACCCATAACGACCCCAAGAACTCCTGGCAATCGACACTTCGAGATAGTATCGCCCATGGATTTCTTAAGCAAATTCAGGCCTATGGCAATCGGCACTTTGAGATAGGGCCGCCCATGGTACCTGAACCGCATAATGCGCTTATATGCCCCCAGTAGGATGGATATCCTAAGAGGCAAGAGTTGAGGAGGTAATATGTTATCATCGCATCCTCAAAGTGAGTATATACTCCACCTCTCATGCGGTGGGAACTCTTCCAATCAAAATGTGTTTTCAAGCCTCTCCTAAGTCAAAACTGAGAGAACCAAATCTCTTTTCAGAAAGAAAGAAATTAAGTTAATTACCAGACCAAGTGTGTGAAATTTGGATGCTTGGGTTACAAGGACCCGTAAACCAAAAGGTAGAACAAGACTCCAGGTACTACCCCACCTTTTAACTCAAGCCCTAACTTCCCTTCCTCAACCTCTTGAGGAATGGTCCGCAACTTAACTCCTACTTCAGTTTTTAAGTCCACAAAGGACCCTAAAGGTCTAAAGCTAGTAGCTCATTTAGCTTCTAAAGTTTGACCCTAGAATTAAGTTAGTCTACCCTAGAGTTCTAATTTGCTTAAGAATGCAAGATCTATCCAGTTAAGCTCAAAACTTTTTTTCTTTTATGCAAATGTATGCAATGAATGCACTATGCTATGTATATCCCCAAGTACACCCCCCATGCTTAAACTCTGCAATGTCCTCATTGCATAGAAGGATATTACCTGGGTCAGAGCTGGGCTGAATAGCCAAAGAACCTGCAAATCAGGTTCAAGAATTGCAGAAATAGACCCTAAAAATGAGCAAAGTAATGTTGGCCTAGAAAATAGGTAACCTAGGATGTTGGCGAGCTGATGATGAATCCCGATAGCAAATGCTCACCCAACTAAGATGGGAATGAAATCTTCCCAAGTCACCAGAGGAGGTTCTAAAGGATAAACAAGTATAACAACCTCCAAAGGGGTAAGGGGAGGATGACAAGGATCCTCCAAAAGGTATGGGGAAGGAATGGTGCAAAGATAAAGCCCCAGGGTAATGGACTGACTAAAGAAATCATCAATCAATACCTGATACTCCATTACGGGAAATATTGGTTTGTTAAGCCTCCCGGTCATAACAAAAGTGAGCAATTCTGTAAGGCAAGGATCGTCTAGGGTATCCAAGTTACGAGGTTGCGGGATGGCCATAAGATCTAAGTTGGGTTTAATCAGCTCGGTGTCCAACCCTAACACTCTTTCTAAATCCTCAATTGCATCCCTAGCATTCCTTGCACCATCACATGTATCTTCCTCCTCTTCATCAAGAGTCACAATTTTGCTTTTAGATATAAGCGAATCAGAGGGTGACTTCGAAATGAATGAAGGCAGGTTGGAAGCAACAGATCTAGGGATTATCCAATCAATGTCATCCCCGGGTTTTTGTTCTTTACTCAAATCTTCCCTGGAGTCTATATGTGAATCCACATAAATCTTAGAAGTTGCTTCGAAAATTTCTATCATTTCATCATGAGGAGAAATATCATCAATGGTTGTGCTAAGGAAACCTAATTTGGTCAAATTTGTGACATCCTCAGGAGCTAACTCTTCAAATAAGACATAATCACCCTTAGTGTCACTCCAAATCTTGAATGTAGGTTCCTCATATAATTCGTCTTTCTCCTCATCACACAATTCATCATATGCCCGAGGCCTAGAATCATCTAATATCTCAGCAGATCCCCTAGCGTGCTTTATCTGAGGTAAATGGTTTATATTGCTAACATCAGATTCCTCAGATAGGTCAATTTCTTTGGGGTTAGGTTCCCTAAGGGTGGGCTTGAGTTCCATCTCGTGATCAGAAGGGAGGGTAGGATTAACAACTTGACTTTGACCCACTTCATCAAATGTTACGAAAATACTATCATCTGGGTCGAGGTCTTCCAATGGTACCATCATTCCCTTCTTTTGACTCTAATATAATTCAGGTTGAAACTCAACCTTATCATCATCTTCCTCGGGTTGCCACCTTTCTTCATCCAATGCATGGCTACTTTCATGTGTATCTTCCTCCCACCTAAGGTGTGAATCTCTCAAGGAAGTGTCATCTAATGGGGAGGTTTCAAAATCGATCCTCAAAAAGTAGCTATTCTCCCCAGAATTTCCCTCCAACTTAAAGTGTAGCTCTCCCACGAGAGATGCATCTATTGTAGAGGGGTGTACGTCATCCTCAGTGGGGTAGATTGGGTGGCCAATTTCATCTCATTCTTGTTTGCCTGATCTCGAAGATTCTCCTAACAATTCAATCATTTTGTTTTGCATTTTCTATATTTCCATCTTCAAAGAGGAGAGGTCATTTCTATCATGAGAGAAGTTAGGCTTAGGCTTATAGCACCCAGGAGTGTCTGTCCAACCATTATAATTTTTCAGGGAGTGTGGTTTGGGTATTTCTATGGTGTGTGGGATATTGGGCAAAGCAAATCCCACTCTTAGGTTCTGCTCACTGATTTGGGGCTTAACCAGGCCAATACTCCTATAATAGGAGTAAAATGGATCCCGATGATTGTCATCATGTCCATCAACGGTGTTGAGTGATTACGAACCTACGCTAACGTGTTCGGTTTTGGAAAACCTGTCGTTGTAGTTCGAAAGCGAAGAATTCGTGTTCAACAAATAAAATTTATACCGAAATTAAAATTCCGGGTCGAACACAGGGAGGCAGACGTTTGATTTAAAAACTGCGCGTTTCTTTTTATTTGTTACAGAATAATTCAATTTAGAACCATCTAATTATTTACAATAAATAGAAGAGAGAGAGAGTAAGAGAGAAAGATAATATTACATAGAGAAATCAAAATGAGATGTAGAATAAACAAGGAATTTTTGTATTGAAGACATTGTTCATTACAACTAGAAAGCATAAAACAATTACTCTAGAAAGCATTAAAAGAATGGAGAGAGAAATGTCCTCCTCGACGATTGCTTGGAGGACGAGTAGATTAATCTAGAAAGCAGTAAATCTATATTAGAAAGCGGTAAAAAGAATAGGGAGAGAGAAATCCTCCTCGACGGTTGCTTGGAGGATGAGCCGGACGGGACGATGCTTGGACGAAGGAGAACGAAGCGGGACGAAGGAGGACGAAGCAGAAGAACGAGAACGAAGCAGCACGCCGTCGTCGTCGCGGGATCTACTTCCGAAGGGGAACGAAAATTGGACTTTATCTCGCGAGAAGCATCCCGGGTGTGGGACAAGCTTCTCTTGAGCTTTGGAGGGGTAGAGAAGAGAAAGAAGGGATGAAAATTTCGTATGGCGGGGGTCTCCTTTTATAGTTGCAAGGAGTGGGGGCAAAATAGACATTACATCTTCAAAATAATAAATAAGGGGTCTTTAGTGACGGATAAATCCGTCACTAAAGCCCCGACGTGGCCGTCGCCGCCGCGCCCACGCGCGCCCGCTCGGCTGCCCGCGTGCGTAATGCCTACGCACGTCCGCGAAGTCTCAGCCGTCCGATCGCGAGATCGGACGGCTTAAAATCGCGCCTTCACCGCTGCCGCCCGCCCGCCTATGCGTGCGATCGCACGTTCACGCGCGCGTCCAATCGCGCGTCGGCGCTATCGGGCGCACACGGCCGTTGGATCACGATCGTGCGGTCGATTGGAGGCGTGCCACCGCTCCAATTTCTGCGAGGCGCGGCTCGAACGCGCGTCCTTGCTTCGCGTTAGAGCGCTCGACCGCTGCGCTGCGGTCGCATTTGTGTCGAGCGCTTGACTTCAGCGCGGGGGCGTCGCAGCTGTTGGATCGAGATCCAACGGCAGAGAGGAGACGGGTGCACGGTCTTCACAAGATGCAAGCGGCCGTTTGGGCGGCTGAGATGGCGCCATGTGGTGTTATCCTAGCCGTCCATCTTCTGGAAGTTGTAGATGGTGCCATGGATGTCGGATTGACTCGATTTTTGTGTCGTTGGGCTGCGATCATCGATCCGAATTCATCCGTGCGGTCGGATTTGTCATCTGAAGTGTGAATTTACACCATCCTGGCCCTTGATCTTCTAGGGTTCCCCGGTCTCTATCTGATGCTACGGATGCCTGATTAGGGCGGTCTTGGAGTCGTTGAACTCCAATCGTCGCCCTGATCACATCCATACGGTTAGATATTTGATCCGAGGCCCCGATAAAATGTTTGCCCTGTCCAAGCGCATAAAAGGAGACAATTAACCTCCATTTTATTCAAACTACTCTAAATGAGAGATGATGCATGTTATGCAATATTTATATCATGAAATGCAATCCTATGCTTAAGAACATGCATAAATAGACATTTTAAGTAGTGTAAATGTGTTTACATCAAAGGGATGGACCATCTCAGCGTTTGGGATCGAAGGATGCAGAGTGGGGGTGAGGGTGTGGGTAAGATGTGAAAGGATGGAAATCAATGTGGTCCATTCTAACTCACACCTCAATCAGAATTCCCCAAGCAAACCATAATTCAAAACGGACCTTTTAGGTCTTTCCCAATTTAGGCTTTTGATTTTAAGTTAGATTGCAGGTGACAAAACAATTTGTTCAATCAATTTTCGTGCCTATTTTCGACCTACGGCTCGCCTAAGAAGACCTAGTTGGAGCTTAGGTGTTCTTCCCTAAATCTCAAATGGTAGAGCAACTCCAAAGACAAAAGATCGAGGGATGCAAGTAGGCCTAAGCCTTCCTTTGAAGCTGTGCTTTCGCATTGCTTCTCAACTACCCCCAAAAATCCGTTATAGGGTATCCCCCTCTTTGGATTTACAAAACCTTTGATCTGAAGTGCCGAACACTTCAGAATCCAACGATAGGAGGGCTCTTGTCCTAGTATTTCCAAACCTAAGGAGTATCTAAAAGCGTGCCGTGGTGCAAGAGAAATAAGTGTGCATACACCACAAAATATTTTGAATTTTGAATCGCACGCCAAGTTTAAAAATCAAATCCTTGGTTTTTAAAATGTCCCTCCTTTAATTAGTCCTTTTTCTAGAAAGTATGTGACCACTTGTTTAATTTATTCAATACAGATTAGGTGATCTTCGCATTAAGTCCAAATGTAATGCGTGATCAAGAATAGGATGCAAAGTAAGAGAATGCGTACCTTGCTTCCAGCAATCAACGATGTGAGAATGAACGCAATGCAGAGAAATAAATCTAGAGGCTGCTCATACAGACCTAAATGGTTCGTCCTAGGGGCAGGCAGCTTCTAGCAGGCAGCTCATTCTTTTTTTTAACTACTTATGCACAAGCAAATAAAACTAATCAATAAACAAAAAACTGAAATATAAAGAAAAGGGAATAGGCTCTCAAAAATTACCCAACATGGGCCTAAAACAAAATCGGGGAACAAACCCCTCAAAATATACCCCAAAACAAGGGTTTCAAACCAAATGCAATGAAAAATTAAATCTAAAGTCTTAATTCTACTCTAATTAGATTAATGACTAAATGTACATTGATGATCGTCACGTCCTCGTCCTTCTCCTCCTTTTCAAAGTAGCTCGACCAATTCTCCTCTGGCGACATCAAGGGTTGCCTCTCAGAATGGCTGATTCCTCGCACAAAATTTCTCGCATAGAAAAGAAGATAATAAATGGCCAAATCAGTGTGCAATTGACAAATAATCAAAATAAAATCAGGTGAAATTATTGCATCTGTTGCCCCCCGTCAATGGTGCCATTTTGACGAGTCGATTGTTCACTTTAAAGTCGTTTGTAGTTTTATGTGGTGGAAAAATCGACTAATCAATATTTAAAAAGAAATAACCACTCGCAGAAGAGTGGGTCGTATCCACAGGGAGGCAATGACGTATTTAAATTCGCATCGGTTAAAAATGTTTGTTCATAGTTAGTTTAGACGAGAATCAAGCCAAATTTGCCTTCAGATTAAGGTTGAATCAAGAAATCATGCTGAAATAGCAATTCTTAATAACTAGAGGATATTTGTTGCAATGCAGATTCAACAAAATATCATTACAAGATGACAATGGCAGAAAATGTAATTATTAATGGCATGAATACTGTAGCAAAACAGGGGAATTATTCCCCTTGGCCGTGCGTGAAGAGGAGTGAACGGCCATAGGAGGGAAGCTCGGAGGAAGTTCTTTGGACCAAGGGCTTCGTAGTGGTGGTGGCGACGAGTCGCGCGGTCGTCGGAGTCGGCCGAACGGAGCTCCGGCGAAGGTGGTTGCCAACAGTGGCTACAACTGCTGGAGGTGATGCATGTGCATGCACGAAGGCTGCTTGCGGGCGATGCTCGCGGCCTGTTGTTGCCCGCACTAATTCTGCACCTTCTGCTGGAGGCACTGCAGGAGGAAGCAGGGTGCGCTGCTGTTGCCGGAGAGGCTTTGCAAGTGGAAGATGTAGGTGCGCTGGAGCGGACGTGCGGGCTTGGCACTGTAGCAGGCTGCTGGAGGGCATGGGCTTGGTGCTGTAGGTGAGTGCACGCACGCACTGGTGTGACATTGCAGGTAGCAGCAGGGAGGTTGCAGGCACGCGCACTGGTGGGGGCGCTATAGGCAAAAGGCACGCGCACTGTAGAGTGCTAGCGGTTAGCGCTGGAGGTGTGATGTGGGTGTGGAGTGAGCGGGTGGGTGGAGTTGGAATAGATGCTGCAGGAAATGGTTCAAGCGTGCAACCGGAGGGGCACGGGCGTGGAGTGAGTGGCCGGTTGCTGTTGAAGTGTGGGTCGAAGCTTCAGACGTCTGGGAAACTTCCCAGACATCTTAACTAACTAAGGAGTGAAATTTCAGTGGCTGCAGCGGTGGTTGTTGGTGACGACGGCGAGGGAGGTGCACGGCGAGGTGCTCACAGTAATGCGAACGAGCTCCGAATGGCGGTGTTGCCTGTCACACCACACGCCCACGGTGGTGGAGACTCGTCGCCACGGTTGACGCCAGCGGTGTGGAATGGATGAGAGACGAACTCTCTGCATAGTGGTGGTCAGGGATGGAGGCCTCCTAAGATCGGCTACCTCCTCCTCTCTTTTGAAATCAGCTGCCCGACCAGATCCAACACATCCTCTCCTCCTTGATTGGGTTCTTCACTGCGGCAGTTGGAGGAAGAAATGCAGCCGTTGCACGTAGAAGAAGAATAAAAAATAATGATAAAATATTATGATTATTTATAGACAAACCCTCAACTTTTATGTTAACCTAAATTAATGCATGCAATGTACCTAATTAGTTAACTAACGCAATTCTAAGTTAATTCTAAATGCATTTAAATATGAATAAGATGCATGAATTATGTAATTAAATTAGAAATATGAATTAATCTATTTACATCCTAATTTATGCTAAATAAATGCTAGAATTAACCTAATGTCTAGGCACTTAAATACTTAAATAGCTCACAAATATGGGCTAATCAAGATTCACATCATCTTGGCCCTTGATCTTCTAGGGTTCCTCGGTCTCTATCTGTTGCTACTGATGTCTGATTAGGGCAATCTTGGAGTTGTTGAACTCCAATCGTTGCCCTGATCACATCTGTATGGTTAGATCTTCGATCCGAGACCCCGATAAAAATTTTGCCCTATCCTTGAACATAAAAGGAGATAATTAACCTCCATTTTATTCAAACTAATCTAAATGTAAGATGATGCATGCTATGCAATATTTATAGTATGCAATGCAATTCTATGCTTAAGAACATGCATAAATAGACATCTTATGTTGTGTAAACATGTTTACATCACACTCCCATGCCTGTCTTTTGCTAGTCCCTAGCAAAAACTATATACTATTTACAAAAGAATTAGATTGGATTATTTGGACATGAGTTATTTTCAATCATTAAAAAAATGTTTACTTAGGATCTGAACTTTCAAAGACACAACAGTGCTCCAATATCTACCAAAATGCAGACCACCTCAAGCCCTCGCCTTATTCAAAGAAAAATTTCTTTTTTCTCTTTTCTTCTTTTTTAATTTTTTTTTGGATTTTTGAGTTTTAGGATTTAAAAGTGGCTTTCTACGGCCATTCAACTCACCCAAGATTTGATGAGAACCCTAAGTTCTAAGCATCTTATTGTGAATGTGATAGACTCGTTGATCGACAGTTAAAACGAACTTCGGATTTGTACGCCTCTTGGTGACCTTAAAAAGACAATCCTGCCTAAAGGTGTATCTTTACAATAGGTAGCTTTCTCCCTACTTTTATTTTTATGGGGTCAACACAAGGGTGAATCTAGTGTATATCTCCCTGGTTTGTTCTACTTCTCTGCTTCATCTTAAGTGTTTTGGAAATTTTCAGTGTATTTATTGAGCTAGGTTTTGGATAACCGGTCAATGAGCTGTTACCACCGACAACTTGCCAGCCATACTCGTGCGGCGAAGTGTGCCTTATTTCTTTTTTTTTCTTTTCTCCTTTTCTTTTCTTTTTGATTTTTTTTTTTAAGTAGGTGGCTTCCCTGGTTTAAGATTTACCTAAAGGCAGCAAAAAGAGAATGGTCTAGTGACTGGGTTCTGGACAACCTACCTATGGATTGTTACTGACAATAACTTACCAGCCATATCACCCTAGAAGGTCCAGTAGCTACCCAATTTCCATTAAAATTGCCGAACAACGAGTCAGTGCAAAGTATGTAGATGCTTAAAACTCAAAATTCCCTCAAATCAGAGGGCGGGTTGATAAGTTGTTTACTTATCACCCAAACTTATTTACTCCAATTACAATAAAATTAAGGTTGGCGAGGACTCGAAAAACAAATCCACATTTTAGTGGATACACGGGCCCATTAAGTCCAAAGACCTGAAGGGTCTTTGTGTTCAGATCCTAATGTAATATTTCCTAAGATTGAAAATTTTCTTAAACCCAAGTTCTCTTTCCTAATTCAAATTTTTTTATATATAAATAAAAGAAAATAAAACAAATCTACGGAGCTGACGAATTAATTCAGAGATGAATATCCACCCCCCCATGCCTATCTAATGCAATGTCCTCATTGTATTAAAAGGACATAAAATAGAGTGGAATAAAGCAGAAAGCACCTGAATTGCGTGAATGTCGAGTCCGCTCTGAGATAAATAGAAACTGTATATGTGCTGAATTTAGTGCTTTCAGCTAGGCACACTATACAAAGAAGAGAAATAAAGAATTCACAAGTGCATGTCAAAATCAGAATAAAAATATGAAACCTCAGACCTGCCAGCAGATGTCCACAGATGTGGACCAGATTGTGGTGAAGACCTATTCCCCATAATCGAGAATATCTAAGGTTCTGGATAAAAACTACCCAAAATCTAAAATCAATATGTAAGTGGGGATGGGCCTACGATTTATGAGGATGCAACCCAAGACCAAAAGGTCGGGTTACAGAAAATTCAAGTTCCAAAGGATAATCAATGAATGTATGCTTAGGTTGAACATCCTCAGAAAAAATGTCATAAGGGTTTTGGTTTGATGGTTTCAGATGAAATGGAACCCTTAGACACAGCCTTCTTCTTCCTCCAGAGTTAGCTTCCCAAATCAGAACTTCCCAGCTTCTGCTCTCCTCATTCAGAACGTCAAATTCCGGGACCTCTTGCATATTAATCACCCAGTCTGAAATTTCCAAGTCTAAAAGATGTGGCCGAATCAGAATTGATTTGGGTCTAGTTATCTAAAAAACAAACTCATCGATAAGCTCAATGGGGTGTAACTGACAATCAGGGCATTGGATTAAATCCTCCAGAAAATGCGATTCTGAATCCGTAATGTGAGCCCCAATAAGATCAGTTTCCTCAGTTATTGGGCTATCAAATGATCTTTCAGATTCCTCAAGTCCAATTGTCTCACATAAATCATTTTCTGTAAACTCACGTGAGACTTCGCAACTTGAATCTTCACCATCAGAATAAAAGAAATCGAAATCCATATTAACACATGTCTCAAAATCATCCATCACTTTCTGATCTATGGAGACATACGTTTTCTCGTACCCCAGCTCAGGGATTTCAGGTGAAGAAATCAGATCATTCTTAATTGGTTGTTCTAATTCAATCTAGTCAACCTCAAAACAGGTGTCCCCCCCAACAGGTTCCTGAGTGGGTTCTGACATTAGCTTTCCTGAAGGAAGTTCATCCTGGGAATCATCCCAAGATTGAACCAAAGCAACCACAAATCTCATCCTCAATTTCGCTAAATTCCCAAGTAGAAACTCACCCGGGTTCTTATCCTTAACATCCTGGAGCCAATCCAACAAATACTTGTTCAAATCATCAATCATTTCAATCAGGGGCTCCAATCTTTCAATGGAAGGTATTGGCTGAACTTCTAAAGATTGTATGATATTCCTCAAGTTAGCCAGAACCTTATCTTGAACCTAGTTACCCTAAACCAAATGGGTTGGTTCAGGGTTGGATGGGTTTGGGATCAGTGCAGAGGAGTTAACGAATTGAGATTTGTTATACCCTTCCTGGTAATAAGTCATTTTAGATTGTTCAAAAGCTGGTGATGACCTAAAGGCAATGTAATCAGAGAATGGGTAAGGATCAGTGTATCCTTCTTGATTGTAGATCATATTAGGTTGTCCATGAAAGGTTGACAATCTATAATCGATGTGGGTCTAAGAAGGATAGAAATCACAATCATAGTGTTTAGGGTTAGACCCTAAACACGGAGGTCCAGAACTATATCCCCAATCTGAGTTATCCCAACTAACTGATGGTTGATTACAGTACGAATCGGGATAATCGTCATGTTGAGGATAATTCAAAATAGTAGGGAAAGAGTGGGAATGCATATAAAATGTGGAAGGATTCATGATAGACGGGAGGAAGAAAGGCGCCCTATAATACAAGCAATCAAACTTGTCCTTAAGTGGGTTAGCCTAAAGACCTACAGACTCCCAAAACCTGTCTTGAGATAAAGAAACAATTTGATCTACTTCTGTCTATTCAATCCAACCAGTTAGAAGGAGGGACTGGGGAGAAGGTTCTTCCTTCGGCTTGCGCCTCCGGCTCCTAGTGTACCCCCAGCTGTGATCGTTTGATTCTGCTCCCTTGGCTAGACATCAGATTGAACAGTCGAAACAGACTAATAGAAAATAATCTCGTTTTGGGCTCCGAAGAGCCAATTGAATCCTTAAGGCCAACGTCTACTCTGTTTTATTTAGGGCTAGATTTGAATGTGCTTTAGAATGTGACGGGCCCTTTATCTGGGTTGTGCCCTTAATGATTGATTGATGTGCGTGTGCATGCACAACCAGTGGTTTTCAAGCAAGATTACTTTTGATGCTGTGAATTTTAGGGTTCAAATCTTGCTTAGTAGCTTTTGGGATTCAACTTTAGGTATTTTCAAATAAGTTTTGTTGGCACACCAGGTTTTGAAAGCACAGGTTCAGATGTTTTCCTTTGAAGCGTAGAAGAATGTGGAGTTCTTGGTAAATCCCTAAGAGTTGAACCTATGTGGCAGCTACTTGACGAGTTGATTTTAATTGAAGTGGTGCAGCCTAATCAACTCAAACAATTGGTCTGTTGCACCACTTAATTAAGCACACAAGTGATAACCTAATCTGATTTCTACTCAATTATGTATTTGGATGTGTGTACCGGCTCCAAAGATCGATTTATCAATTGAGTTTGAAAATCAGATGAGGTTGTGTACCTGTGTGAGATTTTTTTTATTTTTTTCTTTTTAAATGTGAAGGTTGAGGTGAGTGTGGGTGTCAAACAAACAAACAAAACTAACCTTAGAGTTTATAAGAACACCTATGTTGATTGATGTTTGTGTTAATATGTGGTGAAATGAAAACTAATGGGTGGGAGGTGGGGGATAACCTACAAAACCTTCAACAACACTTTACTCCAATCTACTGCATTTGCTTGTCTCGAAAGAGTACCTGCAATCACAGTATGAAAGGAGAGAAGTGAGGTAAATGATTTGTAAGTTAGAAAACCTGAAAAAAAAAAATCAAAGAGCGTCGCCTCCCCGGCAACGGTGCCAAAATGTTGAAGCTACGACTTCCTACACTAACGTATTTGGTTTTGAAAACCTGTCGTTGTAGCTTGAATAGCGAAGAACTCAGGTTCAACAAATAAAATTTATACCGGAATAGAAATCCTAGGTCGAACTCAGGGAGGCTACGTTGATCTATATTCGCAATTATAAATATATTTTCTAGAGTTTGTGTTGAAAAGTGAAGCGACGTAATTACAATGAAGCAATATTAACAATCAAAATGAGAGAGAGAGAAAACATGCACTCAGTATTTCAAAATGTTTATACAATGAAACCAAAGAAGAATTACACTAGAAAGTAGGAAAATTCTACTCTAGAAAGCTGTAAAGAAGAATGGGAAAGAGAAGTTATCCTCCTCGACGATCGCTTGGAGGATGAGCCGGACGAGACGTCACCTGGATGAAGGAGGACGGAGCGGGAAGAAGGAGGTCGAGGCAGGAGGAACGAGAACGGGGTAGCACGTTGTCGTCGTCACGAGATCCACTTCTGAAATGAGAGTGAAAAGTTGACTTTATCTCACGAAGAGCATCCCAGGTGCGGGACAAGCTTCTCCTGAGCTTTGGAGAGGTAGAGAGAATGAAGGGATGAAGATTTCATATAGAGGAGGTCTCCTTTTAAAGTGGCAAGAAATGAGGGCAATTTGGTCTTTTTAATCTCAAAACATTAAATCAGGGGTCTTTAGTGACGGATAAAACCATCGCTAAAGCCCCATCATGGGCGACGTGCACCACCCGCTCGCCTCCCACACATGAAACGCACGCTCCACATTCTTCAGATCTCACGATTGGATGACTTAACTCGCCCCTTGCTGCGCCTTCTCATCGGGCGCCTAGCACGTGCGATCCCGCGTTACGCGTAGGTATGCGTGGGCGCATGATCTGAATTGAGTGCTCACGGCTGTTGGATCACCATCGGGCGATCAATTTCGCCTGCACCTTCGTGCCCCAGCGCCTGCTACACGAGACTCGAACGCGTGCCCGATCGCGAGTGAGCGCTTTATCCATTGCACTATGCACGTGGATGGGCGAGCAAGCCGATCTCTGAGCATGCGATTAGGACCGTTGGATTGAGATCCAACGGTCGAGGCAACTCTTCAGTTGATGCTTCAAAGAAAGGGGAGCGCCGGTTTAGATGTACTCTCAGTTGTTGGATCTTGATCCAACGGCAGAGATGCGTGGATGCTAGCAGCTTTAGAAGTTGAGGGCGGCCAGTTGGGTAGCCGAGATGGTGCCACGTGGTGCCATCTTGGCCGTCCATCTTCTAGATGATGTAAATGGTGCACGGGTGTCGGATTGAGTCGATTTTTGCGCCATTAGGCTACGATCATCGATCTAAATCCATCCGTGTGGTCGGATTTGTATTTTGAAGTGCGGATTCACATCATCTTGGCCCTTGATCTTCTAGGGTTCCTCGATCTCTATCTAATGCTACAGATGTCTGATTAGGGCGATCTTGGAGTCGTTGAACTCCAATCGTCGCCCTGATCACATCTGTACGGTTGGATCTTCGATCCGAGGCCTCAATAAAAATTTTGCCCTGTTCCTGTACATAAAAAGAGATAATTAACCTCCATTTTATTCAAACTAATCTAAATGCAAGATGATGCTTGCTATGCATTATTTATAGTATGCAATGCAATTCTATGGTTAGGAACATGCATAAATAGACATCTTATGTAGTGTAAACATGTTTACATCAGTACCACTTGAGCGAGGATGGCACAACCTCTTACAATCACTTCCCTTTTTATCCTAAAGGGAAGCAAAAATAACAGCCATGGATCTTCCAAACAAACTTAGAATCTGTAAATCAAAACAACAAAATAGAATAACAAGAATGAATTCTATGGAACAACCATAAATGATCAAACTGATTTTTTGTAGAGGTTCAAGGCATCGTGCTTTTGAAGAATGTGAAGAACGGGGTGCGAAAGCCTTTTGAAGTAAGCATGAGAAGCTCTATTTTTAAATGGTATTTCTATTTAAAGTTATGAAAGAAGGGGCTACGTACGGCATCTATTTATACTAAAAGTTTTTCCTAAATAGGAAATTAAATTGGTTGATTAATTAAGGTTAATTGGTCGATCAAAAAGCAATTTGGTCGATCAATTAAGGTGGTTGGTCAATCATTGATTGATCGGTCAATTAGCTTGGTAGGTTGATCAAAAGGATTTTTCTCAACTTCCTTAAATGGGTTAATTTGATCGGTCAATTAATTTGGTTGGTCGATCAAGATGATTTAGTCAATCAATTAAGGTGGTTGATAGATCAATAACCCTAAAAGCTTGGTTTTAAAAGGATGCGCAAAAGATCCGTATTTGAGTTTTGTTTGAGGTTGCTTACAATAATGTCCTTGACTCAAATAAAGATAAAAAGACACATCAGCAACTATCTTCACTTGTCTTGAAAGACGCTTTGATTCCTTAATCTTTGATAGTTCTAAATTGTTAGTCTAGCAATAAACATAATTTTCATGTATCAAAATAGAGGTGCTTATATTTAGAAGATTCATCGAAACACGGTGGTGTGGTGGTGGCCGTGGTGTGTCAAGTGAGGGAGCGTGGAGGCCTGTCGACCTCAGGAAGGTGGTGCGAGGTGTCAGATGGGGTGATAAAGAGAGCAAAACTTCAAATTTCTTTGGGGCATTTAGTCAGTGAGGCAAGGTGATGCTTGCGGATGTGGTGGCGTGGCATTTGGCAATCTATGGAAACGGGAATGCCTCGCCGAAGGTATGACGGCGAGATGGAAAACAGAGTCGGAGCGAGTGCATTGAAGGTCGAAATAGTGTTGTCGTGTACGGTGATGATGAGCAATGTTATGGAGTCGAATGAACTAGTTGTTGAACAAAGAGGAGCGGAGGGGGCGCCGAGTTTGATATCGCTGGCACTGGAGGATTTGAATGCTCCGATGAGAGGGAACGACGATGACGGAGGGTTAGGAAGCACCTCACTGGTATAGCGAAGTGCAGAAAGACTAAAGGAGTTGGAACCAACCACCTATGGTATGTGGCGGCTGACGAAGAGGCTGGAGATAGGAGGGTTGTCGAAGCAAGCTCAAAGCGAGCCAAAGGTAGAGGAAAGAAGAGGAATTTTGGCTCAAAAGCTTGCTAAGGCAGTCGATGGGGGTCTTTTATAGACCATTGGGAGAGCTTTCAAGCTTGGAAACAAGCTTGACAGCTTCGAAAATCAGGAAGTAGGTTTTATGGGATTCAAAGAGTTCGCATGAACTTTTGGATAAGAATCAGAGGTTGAGATGTGGTCCAGAGGATCTTCTCAGGAATCTTCCTTTCGAATTTGGAAGAGATTGACCAAGAAGTCAGGGAGGAATCCTTGATTGAAGCTTAGCCTCTTTGGGTTCACACCTGCCATGGTGATAGGGACCCAAATGCAAAGAACAAAGATAAACCTAGGGGCATTTCATAAATTTTTCAAAACCTAAGGGGCTATAAGATAGAAAATAAGTCTACGAGGACCAAAATGCAAACTAGGTCAAGATAGACTCTAATTGGGCCCAAAGTTTGGTACAAACCTAATTTTGACCTCAGGAATTTGATGGTGAATTTGAATTTTAGTTTTGACCAAGTTTGACTATAAAAATTGTGTAGAAACCCAAATTAGGGCAACTATCCATCTGAGACTCTGTTTTATATCAAAATGGGTTCAAATTGTCCAATCAAGGATACCAAATCTTATGGAATATTTTTCTATGATTTTTAGAAAGTTTAGATGAATTTATCCTATCCAAAACCTTAGTTAATTAAGTTGGTCTGAAATTAGTGTTTCGGATGTCCATTAATTCTTGAAATGTGCGAAAACCTGTTTCTGTCTGCATGGACCCTCTTATTAAACTTTAATGACCATTTGACCTTTAATTAACACCTAGAATTCCTCATGGTTATTATGTACTTATGAAATACAGTTAAAATTGCAGCAATAACCTTGGTTTCTTATCTTCTCAAAATAGAACATTGTGCATATATGACCCTTTGATGGTTATGTAGGAGCTTTTATCAACTTTATCTGACCAAATTGGGCTAGTTAGAGCTCATGATGGTGTTCCCATCAGGTATGATGAGGTGTGACTCATCATGGCTAAAATGCCCAAGTTAAGCTAGAAACTAAGTTAAACACTACATAAGTAACACAACAAATGGGGTTAAGTGTGAGAATTAAGGAAAATGACCTAAAACATCCAATTTGTGTTTGAAACGCATAGTTAGGTTACGAAATGAGATATTCTATTCATAAGTGTAATTTGATGATTCAATTGCAAATTGAATATATCTTTGGGCTCAAAAGTTCAAATTAAAAGTGAAATCATATTCCTAAATATTCAATTAAGTTCCAATAAAAATCTGAAGGCATTTGGACATCCTTAGGACCTTGCATTAATGACTTTTCATTTTGGTCTTTAGGAATTCTCATTTTATTCATGCATAAAACTAGTAGGGACCTTCTTGCAAACTATAGGGGCCTTTCTATAAGTAACATGGGACTACCCTGACCTACTTTCAGCCACTTATGGGTTTAATCTGCAATTGTTCTACCCCTTCAACCCACTTGGGCTTGGGAGCACATGCACTGTTCTTCCTTTATGCATCTGATCCAATGGCTGATCTCAATCCATTCTTCTCGCGCCTTTGCTTGAAGGACACTTATTTCATCCAGATTTGCTCCAATGGTCAGGTTTCATCTAAAAGCTTCCCGCCTTCCTCTTAGCTTATCTCCACTGTATACCCTAATCTAGCCTAAATCCACCTCGCGGTGCTCTAATCCACTCCGTTGACTACTTAAGCGACTCCATAGGCTCACATGCAAATGATTATCTCCCTTCCCCTAAGTTGGTCCTTGTCCACATCTTCATTTCTTCTTCCTTCATCAGAGCCATTTATGACAGAAGCGGTTCTTCTTCCTCAATTTTGTCGTTGTAGCGACCAGCTGCAGCCCAGGGACCTCATTCACTCGCTGGAGATCTCCTCATCCCTTTTCGTCGCTGCAATGACCAGCTGCAACCTAGACATCCCATTCTTCCACTTAGCTAGGATTTTTAATGCATTTCATAAGGATCTGGACCAAATGTAGGAGGCAATCATCAAAAGATTCACTGAATACTGAGAAGTCATCCATGAAGACCTCAAAGTAATTACCTATCATATCTAAGAATATGGCTAGCATGCACCGCTGAAAAGTGGCGGGTGCGTTGCATATCGCAAATGGAATCCTGCGTAACACATACGTACCATAGGGGAAGGTAAAGGTGGTCTTTTCGTTATCCTCGGGATGGATTGCCACTTGATTATATCCGGAGTATCCATCCAAGAAATGGAAAAATCTATTTCCCGCCAGTTTCTCAAGAATCTGGTCAAGAAATGGAAGTGGGAAATAATCTTTCTTTGTGGAGGCATTCAATTTCCAATAGTTTATGCAGACTCTACGAATTCGCAATGCAGGTCGGGATGGTCTCTCTAGATTCGATTGTAATCACAATGAGCTCTGCCTTCTTGGGCACAACTTGGATCGGGCTCACCCAGTGACTATCAGAGATTGGGTAGATGATACCAGCATCTAACCACTTGATGATCTCTTTCTTTATGACCTCCTATAGATTTGGATTGAGTCTTCTCTACATCTCTCGAGATGGTCATGAACGCTCTTCAGCGTAGATACGGTGTGTGCAATATGAGGGACTTATCCCAGTCAAATCATCGAGCATCCATCCAATGGCTTTTCGATACTGCTAGAGAATAGAAATCAGCTTAGTTTCCTGATCAAGTGTGAGTCGAGAATTGATGATCACAGGAAACGTTTGATTTAAACCTAAGAAGACATATTTCAGATGATCTAGGAGGATATTTAGTTCCATAACTGGGTTATCAGTAGCAGGTGGGGTTTTGGGATTGGCCTCAGAAGATAAAGTGGGAGCTATGGGTGAATTTGGGTCAGCTCTAGTCCCCTCTATCTATGCGTCAAGATCTTCTTGAGGTTGAGGATCGGGCATTGATGAGCACGCATGTAGTCATGATTAAATGCTTACTTATGATAGTTCCTAAGCCTAGCATTGCATTCCATAGTATAAATATTGCATAACGTTCATCATACTACATTTAGTGTAATGTGTATAAATTGTACAATAATTCCTACATTATTGTGGCCAGGAGACAGGGTGCAACATTTTAAAGCTTCAAATACAAAATCCGACTGAATGGATGAATCTAGAGCAACGATTACAGTCTGGCAACACGGAAATCATCTCGATCCAAGCACTGTAGCATCTTTTGCAAGCAATGAAAGGTGGATGGTCCAGATGGTGCTACGTGCACCATCCAGAGTGCCCAACATCACCAGACGTCCCTCCAAAGGCCTTCCAACATGTAATCTCAGCCGTTGGATGAAAATCCAGTGGCTGAGAATCCTCCTCCACTGCATGCCCATAGCCGCTCTTCTCAACTCAATCGATAGCATGGCGCATTGGTTGTGGCGTCAACTCCCAAAGGAGGGGTGCGGGTTTGAAACCTACCATGCCCACCTAGCTGCTAATCACACAATTGGAGGGCACGCACGCATGGCCAACGTAGCACATGCATGTGAAGTACATGCCAGCGTAGCGCGACATAGTGCACAGCATAGCCATGTGTGCGCGCACAACAAGGCTGTGCGTAGTGCACGTGCACAACAAGGCTGTGCGTAGTGCGCGCCAGCAGCTTCTCGCGGATCTTCAATGATAGCTTAGGTGGATTTTTAGTGATGATTGCGGATGTCACTGATTGTATATCCGCGGTAAGCTTCTTCTCCACCACCTTTATAAACCCCCCTACACCTCCTATTTTTCCCCATCTCTACCTATGCTACTCCCACCTACTCTAGAGCTTCAAGAAGCCTCCCAGGAACTCTTTCCCAAGCTCCATGGCCTCCTATTAGTGTAGCACTCCCTTACTCCACCAAGCATTCTACCATACCCTTACCTCCTTTATAGGAGACCATAGAGTCGTCCCCTCACCTCCATTCAGGTAGACGATCGCCTCCACCTCCTCATCACCATTCCCTCAGCTTGGTCAAGCGGCCCTCTACCCGGGTTCCTCCTACAACTCATCCCTGACGTCCAGCAACTCATCTCCTCCATCCAAGTCGCCACCAAGCGTCGTCGTCTCGCTCGACATTCGCTTTGGGAGATTCCTTCTCATCTTCATTCTCTTGTTATTTTGTTTAGTATATTTCTGATTAGTGTAATAAACAACATTTTGATATATCATATTTGCTTCATTTCTCGACTCTCTTTCTTTTTATTTATCCTTGCCCGAATATTTATCTTGGCTTTTTCTTCATTACAAAAATACTAAAAAAAATCACAAACCCCAAAAACACCAAAAAGAAACAAAGCGAAACACAGATTTCAAAGAAATAAACATTGCCTCCCCGTGTTCAACCCAGGACTCCCTTGGAGTTTTGGTAAAATTTATTTGATAGCAAGTTTTGCGATTACAACGATGGGTTTCTCAAAACCCTAACTTTTCCCTTGCGAAAATCGCTTATCATTTTGGCACCATTGCCGAGGAGGCAACAGAATTTTCTTTCTTTTTCCGTGTTTCTTTACATTTACTTATTGATTAACCCCTCTTGCCTCTGATTTGTTGTCATGTAGGTGTCCTAGCAAGGAGATCCAAGTATGGTAGACCGAAGTAAAGTGTGGGTGATGTGGCTTGTAAGTGTTTCCCCTACTTCCCCACCCATTATATCATTTCACAACCCTAATAATTAAGATCCAATCTACTTAGGTGCTTTCACGAACCCTAGGATAGAAATTGTTTGTCTTGTTTACCACCTCCACTCATCTCACCCTTGTATAAAAAAAAACGTAAAAAAATATGTACTTTCTGATTGTGGGACAAAATCAACATGCACTACACACACCCACATTTGAGGCACATAACCTCTTTTGATTATATCTACTTAATTGGGATTCCAACCTGTGAAACTGGTACACGCATCAACATACATAAAAGGGTAGAAATTATGTTAGGTTAATCACCTTTTGTGTGCCTTAATTGGTGGTGCATCTAGGCTAATTGGTTGAATTGTTTGGGCCACACCACCTAATTTAAAATTGATTCATCCTGTAGCTACCCCATAGGAATCAAATGGTAGGTCAAGCCAAGCACTCCTTATTTTCTTGGTTCATAAAGGAAAATACTTGAACCTATGCTTTCAATTTTGGTTTACCTCTCAAAAACTTGGTTGAATACACTTAATATTTGAATCCTAAAAGCTACTAAGCAAGATTTGAATCCTAAAACTCACTTCATCCTCAATAATCTTGCTTGGAAACTCTTGGTTGTGCATATTCATACGTTTTCAAACGAACTATTAAGGGCACAACCCATTAATAGGGCCCATCACATTTCGAAAGCACTACTATCCCAAGCCTAACTAAAATTGAGTAGACATTGGCCCTAGGATTCACAAAGTCCATTTCAAGGTACTCTCTTGAATGCACTTCAAATTAGTGACATCTGCTTGCTTCAAAAGGTGCTAAGTTGGGGGGCTCGATTGTTAAATGACTTAAGTAAGGGTTTGGCATAATTAGCAGCCTTCGAGACACGCTCCCCCTACTTCGCCAGCCCAACTTTACCATCTTCCGGAGCAAGACAATAACAAATTTGTGGTGTGATTGGAGTTTATTTCTAAGGCATAGGTCCTTAGGCTACCCAATTTAAGGACATGCTTGCATTTTTGTGCTACAGGGTTCCATTTTTTTTCCACCGTTCTTCCGACTTCCTTCCAGTGCATGCTTGGAAGGAGGTCATTGAACCCTCGCTTGGAAGGACCTTTAGACCATTCCCAGAGGGGAAGGTTGAGTTATAGCCAAGCAGATCCCATGGCTGATCAACAACCACCTCCCCTACCCTTGAACCAGCAAGAGCTGATTCAGAGGCAGTTAGAAGAATTGTAGTAGATGCAGCAATGGTTCCAATGAATGAATGGTTAGAGTGCTCTGCCCTTGAAGGAATTTTATGATCCTTCAAATTTTGGGGAACATCTCAGCATCATGATTGTCACTGAAGATGTAGAAATCATGCCCCAGGTCTTAGTTTGATTAAACATTTCCATGGGCATGGCTTGGAGGACCCATTCCAGCACTTGGAGGATCTGACCACTCTGGTTTAGACCACCAAATCCAAGAATGTGAATGAAGAGCATATGATCATGAGGCTTTTCCCCCATTTTCTCAAGGATAAGGCCACACATAGGTACCGGACCATTGGAAGGCGAATAGAAACATGGGCTACTCTTAAGAGGACATTCCTGAAGAAATTCTTCCCAATTGGATGGACCAATGCTTTGCGACGGGCGATTACCACTTTCACCCAATGGCTGGGGGAACCGTTTCATGGTGCCTGGGAGCGATTCCAGGATCTTTTGAGGAAGTGTCCACACCACGAGGTGCCGAAATGGCAACTCATGCAAATATTTTATCACGGGTTGGTCGAACAACTCCGTAATCATGTGGACACCTCTTGCAGAGGTAATTTCCTTAACAGGGATGCAGATAGCGCATATGACTTGTTTGAGGAAATGAGCGAGAATTTGATAAATCATGCCTCCATGGATACTTTCAACTAGTCCCAACATCCTAGGTCAAATGCTAATGGGATTCGGAATTCTCATTCATTTGACATGGAATTGATTTGCAACAATTGGATAAGGTGTACCTAGTTGCCAAAAGGATGGAAGAGTGGATGGCTGGAAACTCAGGAAACACTTCTACACCCACTCAATCCCAGAATTCGGATTTCCATCCCTCACAAGATTCCACAGGGAGGGAGTTCATGGACCAACTAGAGTCGGCTCAACCTATGAGACAAAATTTCTCGAAACTTATGGGTTCCAAATTGGGGCCTTTGATTACAGTTTTTCTGATCCTTCCTTCTCTCCATCCACTCCATATGAGGATGCATATGCGATATAGGAGAATGCTAGGTCCAAACCGTATTCCAACACTTATAACCAAGGTTGGAGGAACCACCCTAAGTTCTCCTAGACAAATCAGAGGCAACAGATCCAAACACGACCCAACAACTATGCACCTCAAAGACCTATGGGTCAAGGTCAAGTATACGCCCAGCTGCCCCCAAGACCCGTCACTTAGCCATCTTGGAGTGCCCAATGATGAACCCATATTTGTGGGCTAATTAGTTACTTAAGTGCCTAGGCATTGAATTGATATTAATATATACATAGCATGCATTAAGATATAAATAATTTAATTTATATATATTTGTTTATATGCATTACATTCATATATAAATTATTTAGCATGCATAGAATAACATGCATTAGTCTTTAGGTTGCATTATATGCATGTATTAGAATTAATATTTTATGTGAGGGTTTGTACATAAATAAACTAATCTTTTTATCATTCATTTTTTTCTCTCTTCTTTGCAGGGAATATGCTGCAGCTACACGCCATTAAAGATGGCAATCAAGAAGGAGCGTGAGAAGTGGATCTACTCCCACCTCTCCATTTCAAATTCATGCAGATGGCTACAAGAGAGGGGGAGCTGCTACGGTGCTTGATGAGATGCCGCCTGCCCCATCACCGTGCATTTGGCCATCACTGTGGACTCCACGACCGAGCCTCAACACACTGTGGGCCAACAAAGAGACAGGCCACCGTGCCATGCCGGTGAGCTCAGCCACTTACTGTGAGCGCCTCCATCCCCACTCGTCACCATGTAGAGAACTTGTTCTCATCCATTCCACTACCACTAGCCACAACCGTGGTGGAGCTTCGCCACCGTGGGCATGCAGGGTCACAGCCTGCATTGCCATCGCAAAGCTCTGTATTACAATCGCCAGATCACCTCCGTCGACGACTGCCATTGTGCACCTTCCCGCTCACTTAAGATGTCCAAGAACTTTCTCGGACATCCAAAGTCCCTGCCTTTGTCCACACCATCACACCTCTATTGCCCAAGCGCATCTCCCACGCATCACACGCACCACCAGCATCGCCCACATCCTCCTTGCAACAACTCCGCCAATAGAAGTAGTAGCGTGCGCCCTCCAACTGCACCTTCAGCCTCGCTACAGCTAGCAGCATGCCTGCATCTCCCCTTCCATGCACGGCCAACAGTGCGTCCACGCGTGCAGCAGTGTGCAACTTCCTGCGCGTGCCTCCTTGCTGCATCCCCAGTGCACCCTCTGCTCCTCTCCATGCATGCCTCTCCTTCGACTTCAATAGCAGTAGTGCACCGCCATCATTGCCATCTACGTGCACTGAGAGCTGCCACCATAGCACCGTGTGCACGTAGCTCAATGCCACCAGTGCCTGTGTGCAGCCACAACTCATGTGCATCCTCTGCCAACTCCTCTCACATGCGACACCTCCACGTGTGTGTGCGTGCCCTTCAGCAACGCCGCAACTTTGCACATAGAAGCAGCAGCGACAGCCACCTCCACCACTTCTCTCCTCCATCCGGTCGGCCCTGGCCACCTCGCGACTCACTGCCACCACCGCCGCGAAGCCCTCGCTCCACTTGACTCCGGTGAGTTCCTCCCCTCCAGCCATTCCTTGCTCCGTGTACACGCCAAAGGGAAAGGTTCTCCCTTATTTTGCTACAGGAACCATTCAATTAGTTATTACATTTACATGCCATTGAGAACTTCATTTTTTTAGTAAAATATTGGAAGATATATTATGGCATTTGATGCTCTGCCTCTCTACTCTTCCTTATTTCCCTACATTCTTTTTATATCTCTTCATCTTATTAGTCTCACCTAAGATAAATGTTATACTATATTAGTGAGCAAATGTCTGGCAGTGATAGATTTGCAAGAGGGGATTTTTTTTTATGAATATTTTATTATGTTAAATTTATAATCATATCCTTCATCTTTCTCATAAATATGATTCCAATTTTATCTCACATTGATTTTTTAATCTAAAGGGGATTTTAGCTGGATTTTTGGGAGAAGCAAATGGTGAACATTTGATTTCAATAGTAGCTGATGGGTCGGCACAAATAGGTTGTTAATATGATATTTTTATCGTTGAAATGTGTATAGTGGTTAACCTAATTCAGACCTAACCATCTCTTTACAAAATTTTTAACCTGGCCTAATTGATTTTATCTTGTCACTTTTAGGCCCAGGGTCGAACTCAGGGAAGTGGGGTTCAAGTCGAATTTCTACGTTTTCCTTAAAACGCGTCTCTTCCGTTCGTTTATTGTGTTTTTGGTATTTTTCTTATTTAGGTTTTTTTCTGGTAATCCTTGTTTTTGAGGCATACCCTCAAAATTGTGTCCTTGGCTTTTAGCCAAAACAGAGTTTCAAAACACGCCTTGCTACTTGCAAGACGGGGTACCTGCAAATCAAAGATTATCTTTTCAGTTTTATACCCCTTTTTTTTTATCTTTTTACTAAGAAGGAAGCTAACAGATAGAAAGTAGATATAGTAGCTATAGATATATATTTATATGTAGTATATATATAAAGGGGTGGGGGTGGAGGTGACGATGGAGTGTAGCACTATGTCGAGTCAGTCGACGTCTAGAGAGACGCAACCAACACGACTAGGTGCCGCGTGGAGTGTGGATGGAGGATGGATGATGTATGGGACCACGCTTTTTTGTACGCGTGTATCAGGGAATATCAGCAACTGGTGCAGATATTCCCACGATACAGCGTATAGTAAATAACGTGAAAATATATGTACATGTGTATGTATATAAGTAAATATATCTATATATATATATATAAATGTATAGTTATATATGTATAGATATATATATAGATATATATGTGTTTATATATATAGGTGTATAGATATATATATATATATATATATATATATATATATATATATATATATGTATATAGATATTTATATATGTATATAAGTATATATATATATTACTATATAGATATATATATATGTATATATGTATATATATATGTATATAGATATGTATCTATGTATATATATATGTATATAGCTATGTATATATGTAGATATATATAAGTAGATATATATATATATATATATATTATATATATATGTATGTATACATAACTATAGATATTACTATGTATATAAGTATATATATATATATATATATATATATAGATATATGTATGTATATATTATATATAGATGTATAAGTATATATCGGTTACTATAAGTGTGTGAGTGTGTGTGTGTGCGTCGGTGAATGTGTGTGTGTGTGTCGGTGAATGTGTGTGTGTGTGTTGCTGTGAGTAAAGAGAGAGAGAGAGCGGGCGGCAGAGAGGGCAGACGCGCGTGGGAGAGATCAGCAGAGAGAGGCGCATGGCGTGGACGAAATTCAGCCGCGGGAAGAAGAAAAAACGCGGGAAGAAGAAAGAAAGATGAAAATAAAATATGGAGAGGGGACTTTTGCAAAGAGACACTTGAAGAAAAATGTAAAAATGCAAACCATTATTTTATTCTCTTCTCTTCTCAATTAAATGCATGAATGCAACTGTTTTTACGAATGTGACTACAGGATCCTAATATGCAATGTTAATGCTAGGAAATAGCATAAGAAGGCATTATTACAGGCGTGTTTTGAGGTGCAAACATATACCCCCATGCCTATCTTTTGCTAGTCCCTAGCAAAACTATATTTAGAAATAATCTTAAGCTGAAGATTTTCTTCTGAGGTGATATAGGTGTGTTTATTATCGAATATTGTGAGAACCAATTGTAAAGAAGACTACCAGTACTTTAAGTCTCACATGACATAGATCATCTCTCAACTAACCAGGACTCTTGATATTTAAACCTTAAGTACGATTTCCAGGACCCAGGAGGTTTTTGCCGTACTCGAGAGCTCAAGAGGTTATGGTTTGTGCATAGTGAAGGATCAAGACTGACCAGATGAACATTAAGACTCAATCCCAGGGTTTCACGAATTTTTAAGTATAGGTTGGTCCCAGTTTCAGCTTATGTCTTCGAATTGCCCTTAAGATGATGACGGAAAACTCAACTCCCATTTTCTGATTTTTTTTTTTTTTTTGGCTTACCGAAAAACAAAGTATACAGACATTTATGAGATATACTGACTCTTTTAAAACATCTCTTTTTTTTTTGGTGGGAGAGTTTCTTTTTGGTGGAAAGAGTCGCTCCTAAACACAAGACTAAAGCCTGGGATAAAAAGTCTACCTGCGCGCACAGGTAAGGACTCCACCTTCCCTAATGAACACTAGGGTTGGATCTTATGTTCACCTGGTCTTTCCTGATATGTGTAGTGTGAACCAAGTTTACTTAAGCTCTCAAGAAAAAGCAAACCAACGGATCCTGTACTGGTGTCTCAGGTACAAGAATACATCCTTAGTTAGGAGAGATCTTGATCTATTTTGTCAATGCTTTAAGTGAATTAAGCCGAGCCTGAGCGAATCAAGCTTCTGTGGCCTGGAAATTCTTCAAAACAGAGGTTGAATATCCATAAACACTTATTGTATTTTTTTTGTTTCAGCTTTTAGATCATTACTAAACACCATTTATTATAATATATATATATATTTTTTTTTTCTTTTTTTTGCATATTTATAAATAGGTGGGAACTGTATGATACCATAACATACCCGGATCCTATGGATGCCTATCCACCCCCCCATGCCAAACGATGCTATGTCCTCATATGCATGCAGGGAAAGGCAGAGGAAGGATGGAAGATCGGGTAACAAGAGCTGAGGTTCAGGGTATAGATCAGGGTGGAAGGGTGGGTGGACGGTGGGTGGTGAAGAGAAAAGTGAAGTGATTGCGATAGAGGTGTGAAAAGTGATGGTGGATGGTGAGTGCTGTTAGGGTGCCTCCCAACAAGCGCTG
Source organism: Thalassia testudinum (assembly GCA_037157565.1). Lineage (NCBI taxonomy): Eukaryota > Viridiplantae > Streptophyta > Magnoliopsida > Alismatales > Hydrocharitaceae > Thalassia > Thalassia testudinum. The sequence goes on from JAZHRO010000036.1 coordinate 146,742,115, forward strand.
AATTTAGTGTCCCCAGCTGGACTCAGAATGAGGCAAAGAATTAGTTACCCTCCAGCAGGGCAACGGTTTCTCCAACGGGGGCAGGTTCATGAGTCAGATAGGGTTTCAAACGCTGCCCGTTGACCGTAAATTTACGCCCAGATTTGGGATCTTCGATTTCGACGGCCCCATTGGGGAATGGTCTTGAGACCAGAAAAGGACCAGTCCATTTGGACTTTAATTTCCCAGGAAAGAATTTGAGTCGGACATTATAGAGCCAAACTTGCTGAGATGGCTCAAATTCCTTCCGCCGAACATGGCTGTCGTGAAAAGCCTTAGTGCGTTGTTTAAAGGTTAGAGCAGAATCATAGGCTTCACGACGGAGCTCTTCCAGCTCTTGGAGTTGGAGTTTCCTTTCTCATTCACACAAGTCTGGGTCGAGGTTACATTGGCGAACCGCCCAATAAGCGCGGTGCTCCAACTCCACAGGCAAATGACAAGGCTTCCCGTAAACGATTCTATATGGAGACATACCAAGGGGAGCCTTGAAGGCGGTCCGATACGCCCAAAGTGCGTCAGTCAGCTTGTCGGACCAATCCTTACGGTCAGGCCGAACCGTTTTCTGGAGAATCTGCTTGATTTGCCGGTTCGACACTTCCGCCTGGCCATTCGTCTGAGGATGATACGGGGATGCGATACGATGGTGGACACCGTACCTCCTCAGAAGTGCCCGAAAAGAAGCATGGGTAAAGTGGCTTCCTCCATCCGAGATAATGGCCCGAGGGATCCCAAAACGCACAAAGATATGGTCCTTGACGAATCGGGTGGAGATAACATGGTCAGCACGGCGCACGGGAATAGCCTCGATCCATTTTGAAACATAGTCGACGGCCACGAGGATGAATTCGAAGCCGTTGGATGGAGGAAAGGGACCCATGAAGTCAATTCCCCAGATGTCGAAGATTTCCGCAGCTAGGATGTGTTGCAAGGGCATCATGTCACGACGTGCCATTGACCCTAATGACTGGCACCTAGTGCAATGTTTGGCATAAGTGTGCGCATCCTGGTGAAGGGAGGGCCAAAAGAAACCGCACTGCAACACCTTGGCTGCAGTTTTCCTCCCAGAGAAATGGCCTCCACAGGCCTGATCGTGGCAGAAGGATAGCACACTGGGGAACTCACTGTCAGGAATACAGCGACGGATGATTTGATCAGCACCTATCCGAAAGAGAAGTGGATTATCCCAGAAATAATACTTTGCTTCTGCCATGAGACGCTCGCGCTGGTTTTTAGGCCAGCCACGTGGAAGAGATCCAGAAGCAAGGTAATTGGCAATGTCAGCATACCACGGTCCACTTGCCACATTTATTGCCAATAGGTGCTCATCAGGAAAAACTTCATTAATTGGCAGAGTAAGTCCAATATGGTCAGGGTACAGTCTGGAAAGGTGATCAGCCACAACATTCTGGGCTCCGACCTTATCACGAATCTCAATGTCAAATTCCTGGAGCAGAAGGATCCAACGAATCAGTCTAGGCTTGGCATCCTTCTTGTGCATGAGATGGCGAATGGCCGCGTGATCAGTGAAAACAATATCGTGAGAGCCCAGAAGGTAAGAACGGAATTTTTCCAGCCCAAAGACGACTGCCAGTAGTTCCTTTTCAGTGGTAGTATAATTACGCTGGGCCTCGTCCAACGTCTTACTGGCGTAGTATACAACGAAGGGGTGTCTATCGCGTCTTTGTACCAGGATGGCTCCGACTGCAAGGTCTGAAGCGTCACACATAAGTTCAAAGTCGAGGGACCAATCAGGCGGCTGGAGAACAGGGGCCTTGGTGACAGCATTACGCAGCTGCGTGAATGCTTGTATACAGTCGGGGCCCATGTCGAAGGGCACGTCGGTTGATAGGAGATGAGTTAAGGGTCGAGAAATTTTGGAGAAGTCTTTGATGAATCTCCTATAGAAACCGACGTGTCCCAAGAAGGAGCGGATTTGTTTGACAGAACCAGGCATAGGTAAATCAGCAATGATATCAAGCTTAGCTCTGTCAACCTCAATACCCCTATCGGAGATGATATGTCCAAGAACAATTCCCTCGTGCACCATAAAATGACTTTTTTCCCAGGAAAGCACGAGGTTTACATCAATACATCTCCTAAGGATGCGAGTCAGGTTGGCAAGACATTCGTCGAAAGATGGTCCAAAGACTGAAAAGTCATCCATGAAGACCTCGAGAAAGTCACCCACCATGTCATGAAATATCGCCAGCATGCATCTCTGGAAAGTTGCTGGTGCGTTACAAAGTCCGAACGGCATCCTTCTAAAGGTGAAGGTGCCGAAAGGGCAGGTAAAAGTGGTTTTCTCTTGGTCTCGGGGGTCTATTGCCACCTGGTTATATCCTGAGAATCCATCCAGGAAGTAGAAAAATTTATTTCCCGCTAACCGCTCCAGGATTTGGTCAATAAATGGAAGCGAGAAGTGATCTTTCTTCGTTGTAGCATTGAGTTTCCTATAATCTACACACACTCTCCAAGATGTAGGAGTGCGTGTAGGGATGGATTCGCCCCTGTCATTGACACGATGGTGAGTCCTGCCTTTTTGGGCACAACATGAATCGGACTCACCCAGGGGCTATCGCTGATCGGGTAGATTATACCCGCATCCAGCCACTTAATGATTTCATTCTTAACGACCTCCCGCATGTTAGGGTTGAGACGTCGCTGCATCTCGCGAGAAGGTCGAGCCTCCTCCGTATATATACGATGAGTGCAGTAGGAGGGGCTAATACCAGATAAGTCTGATAAAGACCATCCAATAGCTGCCTTGTGTTCTAGGAGGACCTTAGTTAGTTTGCACTCCTGCTCCATGGTTAATTTTGAACTGATGATTACAGGGAGCGTTTCATTTGGTCCCAGGAAAACATACTTGAGTGTATTAGGCAGCACTTTTAGCTCGGGAGTGGATGGGGAAGGATCTGGCATTTCTTGGGACGAGAGTGTCCCAGACGGGTAGGAGAACAAGTTAGGAGGAAGAAACTAGCCTTCAGATTGGCCAAGAAGAGGCGCTTCTTGGATAGATGGATCCAAAAATGAATAGCCCCAGTGAGAAGTATATGGGCTCAAGGTCCCAGTGTGGATTTGTAAATCCGCCTGATTTGGCAGGGAAGAAAGGGCAATTCGGTCTTCATGAGTGTGGACCGACAGTGAGTAGCCCGGATATGACTCAGACCACGAGGTATGGGAAGCGGAGAAAACCTCGTCAGAAGTCTGGCCAGGAGAAGGTACTGGACAAGGGAGGGATTGGGGAACGTCACAGTATGCGTTGGTCAGGCAGTTATCAGTGTTTATAGGTAATCCGCAGCAGTCCGAATAGGTCCCAATTAGTCCGATACATGCGCTGACGGCCATGTCCTCGTCAGACGTGTCATCCTCAATGCAATCGCAATCAAAGTTCTTGGCTGCCTTGAATATGTTAAGCTTGAGCTTCTCAGATCCAATGGCAATCTCAATACAGCCCGACTCGCAGTCGATGTGGGCGCGGGCTGTGGCCAAGAAAGGTCGACCGTGGATGATCGGACAATCAGAAAGTGAACTAGGAACTTCCATATCTAAAACAAGAAAGTCAACAGGAAAACAGAGACTGTTGACGCTAACCACCACGTCTTCCACCACACCCTTCGGGATTTTGACAGAACGATCTGCCAACTGTAACGTGACAGGGGTGGGTTTCAGATTTCCCAAGGAAAATTTTTTGAGCATGATGGTCGGTATGAGATTGATGGAAGATCCTAGATCAAGCAAGGCACGGTTAAAACTGCAGCCTTGGATGCTACAGGAAATCAGTGGTGTGCCCGGATCTTTCTGCTTCGGTGGTAAGTTTGACAGTATAGCACAACTCGCATGAGGCGAGAGAACCACAGGATTCTTAGTCTTCTTTGACTGTCGCCTGGGTGTTGTGTAGTCTTTGAAAAATCGAGCGACAGTAGGTATGTGGTCGATTGCCTCGAGCAGGGGTACCTTGATTTCTACATTCCTGAACAAATTACGTAGGTTGTCAAAGGCCTGCGTATTTTTCTTTTTGCCTTTTGGCTCCCTTAGTAGAGCCTCAGGGAATGGGACTGATTCTGGCACAAGTTTTGGTGCATCATCCTCTCGCGAATGCGGTATGCATCCCGAATGAGAGGGTGAAGAAGAAGATGGGCCAGGATCAGGTCGAGGCGGATCGACGGTCTGCTTACCGCTCCTTGTAGTGATAGCATTGGACGATGCGGGTCCAGTGGGATCATATGGTGGAGGAGAGTTTGCAATGGGGATATAAGAGTGTGGTGCTGCAGCAGGATTAGCCTGAAATCCCGGTGGACTGCTTGGAGCTTGCAGAACTTGATTAACCTGTCCTTGAGAAGGTCGTACCTGTGGTTGAGAACCACGGGGCACGAAATTTCGCGGGTTTGGAATAGGTTGGGCGGGAAGAGTGCCCTGAGATCGAGTCGCCATGCGTAGTTGACTGATCTCGGCGTTCTGCTGCGCCAATTGGTGCTGAAGAGAGGTCATGTTCTCTTCATGGCGCTTTGACATTTCCGTCATCATTCGCATCAATTTGTCAAGAGGGCTTGATGCGTGTTCAGTTTGTGGTACGCAAGGGCCTGATGGCGGATTTGCCATAGGATTAAACTGGACCCTTGGGATGACGGGTGCGGACGGTCGCATTGGTCCACTCGCGGGGTTTTGGCTCTGCGGGTTGTTGGACCATGCGAAGTTCGGATGATTACGCCACCCTGGGTTATAAGTGGCAGAGAACGGGTTGTTCCCCAGGGCACAAGCATCTTCTATGCCAGAAGACGCATCCGCATGTAGATATGCGTCTGAGCACACGGAGGCTTGGTCCTCCGTGTCGAAATACTGGCGCGCAGAAGCCAGTTCCACATGACTTACCGAGTCGCTTGGCGTGACACTCGGTAAGGAAGGTCTAACGGGGTTTCTCGGGATAAGCCTGGTATTAGAAGAACTTGGATTGTGATGAAGTGGTGAAGAGGTGGTGTTTGCCATAGATCGGGCGGGGTTGGCCAGAAGCTCGTCCAGCTTCTTGTGCACGACGGAGACTTCATCCAGTTTTTGTGCAATAAGGCTTAGATCAGTGGATGAATGGGAGGGTCCCGTGTCAACTTCGTGGACATTTCGGGGCTGGCTGGTACGATTAAAGGCGACAATGGAAGCATTGTTCATCGAGTTTTCACTCATATTTTCAAACAGCTCGAATGCTCCATTCTCGTCTTTATTCATAAAGTTCCCTCCGCAGGAAGCGTCTGCAATCTGCTTCAAAGTCTCATTTAGCCCATAGTAGAAAATCTGGGCTATATGCCACTTAGGCAGACCGTGGTGCGGACACTTCCTGAGGAGGTCGTTATACCTCTCCCATGCCTCATGAAATTGTTCGCCGTTTTGTTGCGTAAATGAAGTGATAGCACGGCGAAGCTCATTGGTCCGCCCGATTGGGAAGAACTTCTTGAGAAACGCTGTTCGCATCTCTTCCCAAGAGTGGATGGTTCTCCCAAGGGTGCGTAACCATTGCGACGCTTTATCCCGTAATGAAAATGGGAACATCTTCATGAGGACTATAGATAACCCGACATTTCTTGGTTTAACGGTTTCAGCAAGTCGGGTTAGGTCTTCGAAGTGGAGAAATGGGTCTTCACTTGCAAGACCATGAAAGTGAAAATTGATTAGGCCAGTTATGTTTGGTTTTAATTCAAAGTCGTCCCCTCCCATGGGGACCCGAATTTGTCCTATGGTCTCTGTAGCAGCGGGATTCTGATAAGAGCTAAGAGACCTAGGCTCCTCCCGTTCGGGAGGGTTCTGCATTTCCTCCAATGTTTCCCGAATGGCTTCGATTTGCTCATTATACATTTCCATTTGGGCTTGGAGGCGGGTTATGGGATCTAAGACTCCACCACCTGGTGGGTTCTGAGGGCGGTTTCCTCCCTCGGGATTTGGGGGTGGGCGTGCAGCCATGTTTGTGGAGGAGGAGGACGATTCGACTTGTTTTCTAGATTTATCAGTCAATTCAAATAGTTCAGGGTTTTGTGACCTCCTCCCAAACATGCACTACCGCAGGAAGAATTGGGGAGATGAGAAGGGAAAAGGGATGAGAGAAATGACGCCGCAAAGGTACACTTGATTACAAATCAGTACAGTCAAGTTCCTAACCTCTACATTGTGCCCTTAGACCTAAAGATCTAAGTTACCTACTATCACGAACTACGGAACCGAATGCGAGCACCGCGGAACCACCGGGCCAGATTGAAAGGCCGTTTGCCCCAGTCTTAGACACCCGATAGCACGCGGGAACTCTCACCAGCACGTAGTCGCTACACACAGGTAGTTAGACCTCCAATCCTTAGTAAGGGTCAAGTTACTACCTGTTTTAATTAGAGGCTTAGGGTTAAGTGCTTTTGGAATGTGAAGGGCGTTGTTTACGGGTAATGCCCAAGTGATTGATTTTAAGAGTGTGTAAGAACAAGCATGCAACGGGGAAATCTCCCCGAATTGAAGTTTTTATTGGCGAATGGTTTTTAGAGTTCAGCCTTAAGTAGTATGAATTTTAGGGTTTTGCTGAATTACCAATTCAACCAATCTCCGGGTTTTGCAAGAATACAGGTTTTCTTTCTAAAGCCCAAGAAACCCTTCTTCAATTATCAGTTAGTTAATGCATGCTAAAATGCAATGGGCTACCCTAAATGGAGATTTCTATGTGTGAATGCGTGAATCAATTTTATACCAATGTGAAAGGGAGCCAAAACACTTCAATTCAAGTGCTCCCAATCACTAGAAAGATATCCACACACAAGGCTTCAACCAACAGATAAAGAAACTAAAATTGTTGGGGTTGAAGTATTCAGGATCGAATCACAGGCAAGTTTGAAAAGTCGTGGTGGGGTTGGAATCAACTCAATTCCAAATCTCCCCACCAAAAATGTGATCCTGAATTAAAGATAAGTGAGGCAAAAGAGGGATACAAGCAATCTTTTTCTTTGCCTCAAAGAATACTTCCCACGGCGAAAAATCTAAGAATCAAGATTCTCAGATTTTCGCTATGCGAAGTAAGGCGGGAAATCCCGGAGCAGTGGGAGTGAAGACAATCAATCAATCAAGTGAATTTTAATCCACTTGCCCTCAAGAAATCCCAAGAAGTTTTTCTAGTTTTTAGTTTTAAAATATATATATATATATATTTTTTTTTTTTTTTTTTTTATTGTGGTGGCAAGTTAACCCTAATTTGATGAGAAAAGAAAACCTACTTGTTCGGCAACGTGTGCTAAGCTCCAATGCGATGTCGGCGTCTTCACGCTCTCGTTCCCGCCTTGGATCTGCTCACGTCCTCGACTTCGTCAGCCTTCTTCTCCTTCCACCAGGTTCACCTGCACACCAAAAACAACAATACCCATGAAGAGAGAAGAGACAAATTTAAAGGAATTGGATAGAAACTTACTCGAAAGCGCACATCCCCGGCAACGGCGTCAGAAAAGTTATGATGGGTCGGCCCAAATAGGTTGTTAATATGATATTTTTATCATTGAAATGTGTATAGTGGTTAACCTAATTCAGACCTAACCATCTCTTTACAAAATTTTTAACCTGGCCTAATTGATTTTATCTTGTCACTTTTAGGCCCAGGGTCGAACTCAGGGAAGTGGGGTTCAAGTCGAATTTCTACGTTTTCCTTAAAACGCGTCTCTTCCGTTCGTTTATTGTGTTTTTGGTATTTTTCTTATTTAGGTTTTTTTCTGGTAATCCTTGTTTTTGAGGCATACCCTCAAAATTGTGTCCTTGGCTTTTAGCCAAAACAGAGTTTCAAAACACGCCTTGCTACTTGCAAGACGGGGTACCTGCAAATCAAAGATTATCTTTTCAGTTTTATACCCCTTTTTTTTTATCTTTTTACTAAGAAGGAAGCTAACAGATAGAAAGTAAATATAGTAGCTATAGATATATATTTATATGTAGTATATATATAAAGGGGTGGGGGTGGAGGTGACGATGGAGTGTAGCACTATGTCGAGTCAGTCGACGTCTAGAGAGACGCAACCAACACGACTAGGTGCCGCGTGGAGTGTGGATGGAGGATGGATGATGTATGGGACCACGCTTTTTTGTACGCGTGTATCAGGGAATATCAGCAACTGGTGCACACTCTCACCATCAGCACAGTGGTCTTCACCTCCACTCTCAACATGCGGCCATGCGTTCAAAGCCCCACGTGTAGATTTTACCCGCTGAAGCGCATGCTAGAGGAAATTGAGCCGTCGATGGAAGATCCGGCGGTGAAGGAAGCAGCTACGTGGATGCATAATTGAGCGCGGACACTGCACGTGGGCACCGATGCACATCGAGAATGCACCATCTAATGCGCGTGGCATCCTACGGCTAATGGCGAGGTGCGCGATTCAAATTTAACGAAGAGGCGCGATCTTCTCTCGGCCGTGCGATCCTTCATCTGATGGTTAGGATGCGTCCGCACCTGCGTGCGTGATGACAACTGTGGGCGTGGGATTTACAATGATAAAAGGGCAGGCCTTTAGCGACACTTACAGCTGTCAGTAAATGGCCTACGCAATGTGTGAGCCAACCCAAGCTATGAAGAGATGCGGATCTTCAGCGATAGCTCGAGTGGGCTTTAGTGACGCTTACAGTTGTCAGTAAATGCCTGCGCGCGAGACTCTCTCCTTCCCTCCACTATATAAACACCCCTACACCCCGCATTCCTCTTCATCTCTACCTACTCTACTCCCACCTACTCCCAAGCTCTAGCAAGCCTACCAACACTCCATTAGAGCTTATTCTCAAGCTCCCAAGGCTCCTATTAGTGTAGCGAACCTCTGCCTCACCAAATATTCATCCCTCTTCACATCCCCATTTGTAGGTCACCTTGGAGCCATCCTCTCACCTCCATTCCTGTAGCAGATCATTTCCATCTTCTCACCTCCATTCTGGAGCCACGTCGAAGCTTTCCTCTACCCGACATCCTCCTGCATTTCCCTCCATCATCCCGCTCCTCGCCTCCTTTGTCCGAGCTTCTACCAGGCATCGTCATCTTGTCGAATAGCCAATTCAGGAGATTTCCTCTCACCTCCCTCTCTTTTTATGCCTTTGTAGATTATTGTAATAGACATTAATGTAATACATCACATTTGATTCCATCTCTATCTTGTTATTGCTTGTCTTTTATTTCAAAAAAAAAGAAAAAAATAAAACCCTAAAATACCAAAAACAAACAAAACGAAGCGCGGTTTTCAGTTAAAGTAAACATCACCTCCCTGTGTTCGACCTAGGAGTCCCTTGGAGTTTCAATATAAATTTTATTTGACCACGTGTTTTGCAACTACGATGACGGGTTACTTGTAACCTTGATTTCTAACTTGCAAAACAGGTGAGATCATTTTGGCACCATTGCCAGGGAGGGAATGGAATTTACTTTATTATTTTTTGTGCTTCTTTGCATTTACATAGCACTAACCGCACTTGTCTTCGATCTACTGTCTTGCACGTACCCTAGCATGGAGATCCAAGGCGGTAGATCAGAGTAAAGTGCAGGTAGAGTGTTTTGTAAGTGTCTCCCACACCACCCCCACCTTAGTTTTCATTCCATAACCTAATAACTCAAACCCAAATCAACTTAGGTTCTTTTTATAAACCCTAGGATAGATTTGGTTGTTTGTTTGCCACCTCCACTCACCTCGCCATCCACATAAATAAAAATAAAAAATAAAAAAAAGTGTTATCTGATTGTGGGATTTTCTGAAAGAGACACACCTTAACACCCACAACTTCTCACCCTAAGGTTCACAATCACATCAATTCTACCACTTAACTGGGATCTGACCTGTGGTCCCAGTACACTTAATTTAACACATAAATGAGTGAGTAGAAATATGAATATGTCAAACATTTTTGTGGGCCTTAACTAAGTGGTGCAATAAGCCAATTGATTGAACTATTTGGGCCGCACCACTTAAGATAAAGCGATTCATCAAGTAGCTTGCCACTTAGGGTTGCTTTTTAGGACTGAACCAGGCACTCCACAATTTATTTTTTATTTTTAAAGGAGTATATCTACACTAGTGCTTTCAAAACTTGGAGTGTTATACTGAACCTTGGTTGAATATACCTAAAGATTAAACCCTAAAAGCAACTAAACAAGGTTGAACCCTAAAAGACACATCATCAAATAACCTTGTTTGAAAACCCTGGTTGTGCACGCACACACATCTTAACTGATCATTAAGGGCACAACCCATCTAAAGGGCCCATCACATTCCTGAAACACCATTGTCCCAAGCCTAACTAAAATTGATTAGACATTGGCCCTAAGGACTAATTCGCTCGTCCAGATCTAGATTGAGATTGTTCACGATTAACTTGCTTATACTAGTCAATCTGATGTCTAGCTAGGGGAGTAGCATCAAACGACCGCGGCTAGGGTTTACACTAGGAATCGAAGGCTTAAGCCAAAGGAAGAACCTTCTCCCTAGTCCCTCCTACTAACTGGTTGGATTACCTGGACATAAGTGGAGTACAACATTCATAATCTTAGGACTGATTCTGAGAGTCTATAGACCTTTAGGCTACCCAACCTAAGGACAAGCTTGTATTTTTGTATTGCAGGGCTCCTTTCTCTTTTGATTTCCCTCCTTACTTCACCATGTACCCTTCCACATCTTACACACATTTCCATTCCTCTCCTCCTACCGCCACTATCCCCAAGATGATTACTATCTCGACTTGACTTGTAATTACCCATCCACTAGTCGGGATAACTTTGATTGGGGATACGAATGCAGACCTCAGTGTCCAGGGTCTAACCCTGGACAACAAGACTATGATTACTATCCTTCCCAGAGCTACAGTGATTATAGATCTCCACCCTTTGATGATCAACCTAACCAGATCTACAACCATGAAGGATATGCTAATTATAACACTTACCCTCCCCAGAATTATGCTGAATATAGGTCACCATCATTGTTTGAACAACCCAAGACAACCTACTATCAGGGAGGAACCCGTGAACCTCAATATCTTGACTCCCCTAGAATGAATCCAAACCCACCCAACCTTAAACCGAACCAGTCGATTCAGGTGAACCAGATCCAAGACAGGGTGTTGGCTAACTTGAGGAACACCATACAATCTTTAGAAGCCTAGACAACACCATGCACTGAAGCATTTGAGCTCATGATAAAAATGATCGATGTGTTGAATAGCTCTTTATTGGATTTGCTCCAAAGTGTTAGGGATGGGGACCTAGGTGAGTTTCTTCTTGGGAAATTGTCGAGGTTGAGGATGAAATTTGTGGTTTCCCTAGTCAAATCTTGGGATGATTCTCAAGATGAACCCTCTTTAGGAGAGCCAATATCTGAACCCGCTTAGGTGCCTGTCGGGGGGGATACATTTTCTAAGACAGGGGATGAACAGGTTGGGTTAGAGTAACCCATTGGGGATAAACCGATTGATTCACCCAAGAATACCCAAACCAGGGATCGAGGAAAAATATGTCTCTTTGAACCAGGAAATGACAATCGATTTTGAGACATATTAAATGAGGATCATCGATTCTTTGTTTCTGAGGGTGAAGAATCTCTTAGTGAAGTCTCACTTGAGCTTAAGGAAGATGATTTTAGTGAGACAAATGGGCTTGAGGAGAATGACGAAACATTTAAATGCCCAGTCATTGAAGATTTTGATTTGGTTGGGGCTAACGTGGAGGATTCGAATCCTCAATTACTTGATGATTCAATTGGTGACCCCATTCCTCATCTGCACCTTGAAGAGCTGACTTCTAAGATCATTGTACGCAAGTCAATCTTGATTCAGCCATGATTTCTGGACTTGGGAGAATCATATGGGGTGATTGATATGCTAGAGGTCCCGGAGCCTAAGCCCTTGATGTTGGAAGATAGAATTGTTGAAATGAAAATTTCGGAGGCTAATTCTGAGGGAACTTTGACTTTGGATCTAAGGGTAACTATTGACCTGAAACCACCTACTTTCTACCAGAACCCTTCTGATATCTTTCACGTGCAACCCAAGCTCAAAATAACTAATTATTTTTCTGAACTAGATGTTAAGTGGACAACCGCACCTATCAAATCATCTTTACCTATTGTCCGACACTTTAGTCTTGGGTTGCACACCACTAAACCGCAGGCCCGACCATGCAAACACGACAACCTTCAGTTCTGGGTGATTTTCATCCAGAATCTGAGAACCACTCGACCCTGGGGCATGGGTCTGCACCATAATCTGGTGCACGTCTGTGGACATCTTCTGCTGGTGGGTTTCAGGTTCAATATTTTTATTTTGATTCTTACCCGCACTTGTGAATTCTCAAATTCTTTGTATGTATGTTATGCCTAACTAAAGGCATTAAACTTAGCGCATGTGTATACACTCCTCTCTGCGGAGCTGATCGGATTTTCATGACAATCAGGTGATACGCTGTTTACTCCGCCCTTTTCATGTCCTTATTTTTACAATGAGGGCATTGCATCATTTAAGCATGGGGGGGTGGATACTTAACCCTGAAATCATTTTGTTAACTCCATAGAATTTCTTTTAGTTTCTTTATAAAAAGAATTGACAATTCAAAAAGATGAAAAAAAAAGAAGAATTAGGAGAAGAAAACTTATGCATTTTGAAGTTATTAACTTTAGGAAATGATACGATAGGACCTAAATACCTAGACTCTTCAGGTCTTCAAGCTTAATTAGCCTGGGTGTCCACTTGAATGGGACTTAGTCTCCAGTCCTCGCCAAGTGAATCTTATTTTAATTCACTAAATAAATTACAGTGATAAGTATACGACTTATCAACCCACCCTCTGATTTGAGGGGACTTTAAGCCTAAGCATCTACACACATTTTTTGCACTGACTCACTTTTCATCGGTTTCTTCGGAAATTGGGTAGCTAATGAACTATCTAGGGTGGTATGGCTGGCAAGTTGTCGGTGGTAACATCTCATCGGCCGGTTGTCTAGAGCCTAGGCACAAGGCCATTTTCATTGTACTGCCTTTAGGTAAATCTTAGAGTAGGGAAGCCACCTACTTAAAAGAAAACAAAAAAAGAAAAAAAAGAAAAAGAAAAAAAAATAGAAAAAGGAGAGAAAAAAATAAGTAAAATCACACTTCACCACACGAGTATGGCTGGCATGTTGCCGTGGGTAACAGCACATTGGCCGGTTGTCCAGAGCCCAACTCACAAAAATGTACAATAATTCCCAAAATACTTAGGGTAGAAGCAGGGAAGTAGAATAAACTGGGGAGATATACACTAGGTTCGCCCTTGTGTTGACCTTATAAATAAAAGTAGGGAGAAAGCAACCGTTCGAAAAGATAAACCTCTAGGCAAGGTCACTTAGGGTCGTAGAAACCCGAAGTCCATTTTAATGGCCATCTAGTATGTCTTTCACTATTTTCACAAGATGCTTAGCACTTAGAGTCTTTTTCGAGTCTTGGGCAGGTCGAGTACCGTAAAAAGTTGTCCTGGAGCTCTCAAACTCCAAAAGTACAAAAAAATTAGAAAGTAAGAAAAAAAAAATTTTGTATCTTCTCTTCTCAAATAAGGCGAGGGCTTGGACAGTCTGCATTCTGTCAGGCACCCAGGCACTGTTGAGTTTTTATAAGTAGGTCTTTAGGTTGAGATTTTCTAAAGCAATCAACAAATTTTGCCTAAATACTCCAACCTTGATTCTACTTTTGTACATAGCATTTAGGTTACTTTTGCTAGGGACTAGCAAAAAGTAAGCATATGGGTATGATAAACACACATGGATTCATGATAAATTGCTTGTTTATGATAGTTCCTATGCTTAGCATTGCATATCATATTATAAATATTGCATAACATCCATTGCATGGTATTTAGATAGACGTATGTTTTGTACATTAATTCCTTCATTTTATATGGCCAGGAGGCAATGCGACATCCTTATGGACTTCGAATGAAGAATCCAACCGTATGAATGGATTCAGAGTAACGATCACAGTCCGTCAATGAGGGAATCGCCCAGATCTGAGCTCTATAGCACCCTCCACAAGAAGAAGAAGATGGACGGCCCAGATGGCACCACATGGTGCCATCTTGGCCACCCCACTTAAAATAAGGCACCTCCAAGCCCGCCGCAAGATCAGATCCTAGCCGTTGGATCCCAATCCATTGGCTGAGATGTGCACTCCACGGCTGAAGAAGCACCTCATCAAGCGAGGAGTCATCTAGACCGTTGGATCTCCATCCAACGGTCGTTGGCGTGGAAGCTTAATTCAAAAATAAGACACATGACGACCCTCAACACATTGGTCTGCACCTCCACTCTCAACACACGGCCATGCGTTTGAAGCCCCACGCGTAGATTTTATCTGCTAAAGTGCATGCGGGAGGAAATTGAGCCGTTGATGGAAGATCGGGCAGCGAAGGAAGCGGCTACATGGATGCACAGTTGAGCATGGATGCTGCACGTGGGCACCAACACACATCTAGAACGCACCATCTGATGCGCACGGCATCTGACGGCTGATGGCGAGGCACACGTTTCAAATTTAGTGAAGCAGTGAGATCTTCTCTCGACCATGCGATCCTTCATCCGATGGTCAGGATGTGTCCGCGCCTGCGTGCGCGATGACAGTTGCGGGCATGGGCGGTGGGCGCGGGATTTACAATGACAGAAGGATCGGCCTTTAGTGACACTTGCAGCTATCACTAATGGTCTGCGTAGTACGTGCGCCAACCCAAGTAATGAAGAGGTGTGGATCTTCAGTGACAGCTCTAGTGACCTTTAGTGATGGTTAAAGCTATCACTGAATGCCTGTGCGCAGGACTCTCTCCTTCCCTCCACTATATAAACACCCCTACACCCCCCATTCCTCTTCATCTCTACCTACTCTACTCCCACCTACTCCCAAGCTCTAGCAAGCCTACCAACGCTCCATTAGGGCTTGTTCTCAAGCTCCCAAGGCTCCTATTATTGTAGCAAACCTCTGCCTCACCAAATATTCACCCCTCTTCCCATCTCCATTCGTTGGTCGCCTTGGAGCCGTCCTCCCACCTCCATTCTAGTAGTAGATCATCTCCATCTTCTTACCTCCATTCTAGAGCCACGTTGAAGCTTTCCTCTACCCAACGTCCTCTTGCATCTCACCTCCGCCGTCCCGCTCCTCACCTCCTTCGTCCAAGCTTCTGCCAGGTGCGTCGTCTCGCTGAGCAACCGACTCGGGAGATTTCCTCTCACCTCCCTCTCTTTTTATGCTTTCGTAGATTATTGTAATAGACATTATTGCAATACATCACATTTAATTCCATATCTATCTTGTGATTGCTTATCTTTTATTCAAAAAATAAAAAAATAACAAAACCCTAAAATACCAAAATCAAACAAAAGGAAGCACGGCTTTCAATTAAAGTAAACGTCGCCTCCCTGTGTTTGACCCAAGACTCCCTTGGAGTTTCGGTATAAATTTTATTTGACCACACGTTTTGCAACTACGATGACGGGTTACTTGTAACCCTGATTTCTAACTCGCGAAACACGTGTGATCATCAACCTAGCTCTCAAACTAAATCTTGATGTGGAATCTATACCCCATCCTAGGGACTCTGAGCATATACCATACGTTTCTGAGAATCTTGTACCTCAATTAGAGCTCCCTGAGGATTGTGAGTTCGAAGTTAACAAATTCCAAGAGCCTTGGATTCCGAACGACACCACAATGAAAGAAACTTGACCAACACCTGTCGTTGGCTATTATGAGGATTCACAAATCTTAAACACAAGTGACCATGAGAAAGTTAATGCTGAATTGGAAGAATTAGATCACTATTAGTCTCAGGGACACAAAGATTTGATTTTTGAGGAAGACTTGATCCTGGTGTGAAAGATTTTTTTGAGTCTACGAGAAGAAACATGGATGACGATAATGACGACTTTCAAAGGACCAGACTTAGAGTATGGAGTGAATCTAGGGGAGAATATGTTTTGTTCGCAGACTTAACCCCTTAAGATCTAGTTGAAGTAGCCAAATCCGGATTCCTACATAGGATTGACTATCAAGATCATCCTCTGAAATAGTCAGAAGAAATGGAAGCAATTACTACTCGTGAAGAAAGAATCTATACACCCCATGAGTAGGATCTTAACGTTGAACAAGAACCTGGGGATGTCATTACTGAGGACACTCACAGTCCTATTACTTCCAAACCACTTCTACGTGATAGTGAAATGAGCGACACCCTTGAGCAGTTCAATTTGGATGACAAACACTTGGGCCCATTCCAGGACACTCACACCAAGGATATGCAGCATGAAAGGCAATCAGTAACTAAGGCTGCTTTTGATCACATTCAAGAACTGGAATGGATATCGAGGATGAACGTCGAACTACTCACACCTTCTTTAACCCTCTTCCCTACCCGACACCTGAGAGACGTCAACTATTATAGAACCAGCTTCCTGAAATCTCTACTCACACTTTTGATTAACGGGGGAATATCCAGACCAATACACCCTATGGTAGAGTGGCGAGTGTGGATCGATGCTCTTTCATGTCAACCCATCAGTCTTAGGGTATGCTTCTTCACACCCTCTATTGCCCACACAAATATGCTTGAGGAGGCTTTGCCTCCTCGACGCACACTCCCGGAGGTCACTACTCATGTGTATTACGTAAAACCTCCTACAATAACTCAGGAGTACCCTCTTTTCACTTGCTTCTGGTGAGTATTTGGCCTCACTATCCATCACCAACTTGCCAACGTCTTGGGTTACTTACTCGCCAGGCCAGGTTTGTTACGTATCTTCTTTGGGTCTCCTTCTATTTCCCTTCTAGAGCCCGATTTGCAAGGTATCCCAACTCCACCTCAAGTAATATCTATCCTTGCTTTTGCTTTTCAATGAGGACATTGATAGATTTAGGCATGGGGGGTATAACTTGAGGTTATTCATAGCATTTCAACATATTTTGCATTCAATTAGGGCATCCATCTTGCATAAAAGAAAGGGAATATAGAGAAGAAGAGAGGAAAAGGAGACGAAATATTTGTGACCTGAATTTCAAATATATTGAGGAGAGACACTGGAAGAAAGTATGCAAAATTGTGCTGGTCCCAGCAGTTCATTATGGAAGAGTTACCTAAGTTCTAGGCCAGAATGAATGGACAAATAAAGTCCTAAAGTGCTAGAGAAAAGGAGATAAGTGAGAGATACTGACTTTAGGCCTTCTAGGTCTGTTTTAGGGCTTAAACATTCACGTATTTGTTAAGATCTAAACTATTCCTCGAGAGGTTGAGGGAGTTGCGAGGCCGATGTATTAAGTCTAAGCCTTAGGGAGTATTTGGCCCTGTTGCCTGCCCTTTGGTTTGCGGGACTTGGTAACCTAAGCACCAAAAAAAAATCACACACTGGTCTAGTTCAATGCGCATAACAAAGAATAAAAAAAAAGGTGTCTACTCTAAAAATGTTTTCTTGAAAAGTTGACTTAGGAGCAGTTTGAAGACACAAGTTGATTGGATGAGTTCCCAGCGTGGAGAGGAGGAATGTAAAATAACCCCTGAAAGATGCATTATAAAATATCGTCTCCTCGATGCTTGTCTCCTAGGAAATCTATATCCTACCAGGGGCACAGAAGCATCTTATGCCAGTTCAGATGCCGTAGGTGGCATTATCCTGAAATGTCAATTGCCACGGTCTGAATTCAACTACAAAACGCCATGGGCAACACTATCCCGAGGTGTTGAAAGCCAAGGTTCTGGAGGTTTCATGAGCGGTGCTATCCCAAAGCATCGATTGCCAGGGACCCTACGAGGATTGATGGTTCGGACAGGAATCCAATATAGATCGTGTTTAAGGCCAATCCAATGTTGAGTCTAGGGGGATTTAGAAAAAAAGAGAGAAAACTCTTGAAATAATATTTCTCCCTCTCTCTCTTACTAAAAATGCACTGGCAAACTAAACCTAACCTTGCCACACATATGCATGGGTGCTTAACCGTTGGGGTCAACAAACCTTTGGGCAGTTTTTGCGAGCCTTAGAAACCTTCATGGTAGACCCAAGGCTGAGACTGGTCAGGTCTGTATCATGGCTGGTACTTGAGTACCTTTAGGCCTATAGTTGGTATTTCAATCTAATTTATAGAGTGTGTCACAATAAGGCTTCCTAACGGTAAAATCTAACCTTTAGGCTTGGTCTGTTTCATATGATTTTGCTCGAGACTAGCAAAACATAGGCATGGGGGTGCTTGATAAGTCCACTTTAGTGGATGGTGAGCGCGACTCCCCTATAGTTTTTATTATTTCGTCATAGTATAGCATAGAGAAGTGGTTACCAGTTTCATACAATTTGTTACTCGGAAATAAAAGAGTTCCCGAGGTCGAACTCGGGGAGTAAGTTGTATTCTAGAAGTACAATATTTCTATTACAAAAATAAGAGAGAGAGAGAGAGATAGGTTGGTCTCTTGGCTTTTTCTTCTCTTCTTTCTGTCATCTTTGTCTTCTTTCTTCTTCTTATTTTTCGGATCTACTGCCTTCAGTTCCTCTTCTTCTTCTGCTTCTTTTATTTCATCTCTTCTTTCAGCTCTGTCTTCCTTGCGCTTCTCGTCTTCTTCTTTAGCTTCTCTTTTCTTTCTTCTTCTTTCTGCCTCAGCTGCAGAGCTCCTTCTCCTTCTTTCTTTCTTTTTTTTCTTTGCGGTGCCTGCCCTTCTTTCCTTCTTCTTTTCTTCCTCTACAGAGCGTTGTCTGATTTTCCAATCAGACGACTTAAGTCGCCGCTGCTACAGTGCTGCTTGGTGCTCCTCCTTCTTCTTCCTTCAGTCTTTCTTTGTCGGCCTTCTTCTTCTCTGCGGTCTGCCTTCTCTTCTTCTTTTTCCTCTGTGCCTGCACACTCACAGATTGGTCATAAGGGCAAAAACCTACTCTACCCTACCCCGTGTCTCTCTCTCTCAGATTCCGCTCATAGGATAGCTCACCCAGAGCTGCTGGGTATTCGGGTACGGGTCGCGCCCGGGTCCAGGGCCACCGGCGTGCGGTGGTGGGCGAGGAGTGCAGGTCGGGTAAACGGGTCGGGCCAGGACCGCGGGGGGTGGTCGCGGACAAGGCCGGGTGAGCGGGTGAGAGGGACCTCACCCCGTGTGCTGAGACGATAAGCCTATAGCACTTTTACAATTTAAACCGGTGTGCGGCTTCAGGATCTTCCGAGGTGGGACTAAATGTCCCACCCCAATTTGGCGCCTGTAGTTCAGAGAGCTGCAGGCAATTGCCGCTGTTGCGAGGTCTTCTCTTCAGCTAAAGGCTTGGCCGGCTGCGTGGTTGCAATCCGCGCGTCCTGGAGCACAGGCCTGGGCGGAAGCGAAGCTGCAGCTGCAGAACGAAGGAGCTTCACCTGTTCGGCAATGGCGGCGAAGGACGGGTAACCTATTGACAGAGATACGGCCTGTCGGCCTAGTCAGAAGGTGCAGGGAGCTTCGTCGGAGTGCGGCGAAGCTCGTGCGGGTGGTGGCGAGGCGTGGGGTGGCGTGTAGGGGCTGCCCTAGGTCGGACTATGGCCGGGGGAATGGGTTTGTTCGGGGGAGTGATGTGGAGGTGAGGAGTGGCAGTGAAGGGGCGGAAATAGTTCAGTGGGATGAGGCGGAGGTTTTGGGTCAGTCGGCGAGTCATGTGGAGTGGCGGAATAATGGGAGCGACTCGCCGGAGGTGGGCCAGAGGCATGGAAGGTGATGGTGGTCAGGTCGGTCGAGGGTCTAATTGAACAAATTGAAATAGGGAAAAGAAAGAGGGGAGAAAGAGAAGTAACTGTTACCTACTTATAGGGGCGAAGGAGGCCGGAGTGGGGCGACAGTCGTATCGACAGTCGCCAGTGAAGAAGGTGCCCAGAGAGAGGGGGCGGCGGCGAGGAGAGAGAGGAAGAGCGCGCGTTGGGTACGACGCGACGCAGGAAGAGCGGGCGAAGGTGGCTCTGCTGCTCGTATTGTGGCAGAGCGACGAGGAGGAGGAGGAAGAACCGCCAGAGCTGGAGAGCTTCTGCCGGAGTGGGAATAGGGGAAGGAGGGGGGTGTTTCTCCATCAGATCTGAGCTGCTTAATGCGGTAGACGGTGGCATTTTTATAGAGGCGAAATCAGAGAGGAGGGCGGAGGGAGACGACATGCCTCCCTTGTGGGAGGATGGCTGGATCGCGACCCATACCTTCCACGCATTCGCACGGAAGGTGTGGGATATGGCAGAGATCGTGGAGGTGTCCCTACGACAGTAGACGTCGCAGGGAACACCCCGTTGTCTTGGCAGGCGCGGCGCCATGGCTCGCCGGAGCATGGCGCTTCTCAGGGTTTTGCAGGGAGGACCCAAATGCAAAAATGATGAAGAATTAGGGGCCAAAATGCGAGGGTTTCAAAAGTTGAGGGTCAAAAAGTAATGGATGAGGACCAAAATGCAAAGTCGGTCAAGAAGGTCTCTTCTTAGGCTCAATTTTTTATGCATGACTAAATGGGACCTAAGGATTCTAATGGTGAATTTTATTTCTAGGTCAGACCTTGTTTGGTCGGCCAATTTACGTAAAAACCCAAATTAAATCATTAATTGGGCATGGTTCTCAATGTAGGTCAAAATGGGTTCATAAGGCCAAATTGAAGGTTCTTAACCCTAGAGATTATTTTTATATGAATTTTAGAGGGCTTAGTAGATTTTTGCTTTGCCTCGAACCTCTTGAATTGGGTTTGTTTTAGGGTTACAGATTATCATTTAATTCCTTGGAGTTGCTGTAGCCCTTATCAGATCAGATCAGATCATCCCACTTTCCTTCTTATTAGGTTAGTTTGACCTATGTTTGGACCCTGAGTTACCCTGTTTGCAGATTGTGCTGGTAAAATTGCATTTTTACCCCTTATGACTTGTTTTCTTCTTAGACTCAGAATTCTCTAAGTTAAGCCTTTCCTTGAGTTATGTAGGAGCTTTTATCCTCTGTATTAGGTCAAAATGAGCTAGTTATGGCTCATGATGAGGTTCTCATCATACCCCCATGCCTAGCTTTTGCTAGTCCCTTAGCAAAAACTTAAGGTTTCAAGCTTTATTCTAGACCATTAAGTTCGTAATAGCTTCAGATAAGTGCTTTTTCATTTGAGCTTAGATTAGGTTAGAATGCTGACCCTAGGCCTAAAAGGTACTCTAGTACCAATCAAGATCCAGATCTGTCTATCCTTAGCCTCAGTCCTTAGCAAAGGTTTTTAAGGCCTACAAGAACTAACCTAAGGTTTATTGGACTTTATGGTTAAAGCACCCGTGCTTGAAATGCTTTTAGCCCTGGCTCAGCTCGCAGTGCGTTTTGTAAGAGAGAGAGAGAAAATTTTTCTGTTTGGAGAGTTTTCTCTCTCTTTTTCTTTTTAATTCTAGCTTAGGATTGGCTTTTCAACACGGTCTGTATCAGATTCTTTGCTCCCATCATCAATCCTCAAGGGTTCCTGGCAATCGATGCTTCGAGATAGCACCGGCCATGGCAACCCCCGGAACCCTGGCTATTGAGATTTCGAGATAATCCCATCCATGGTGTTCCGTGGCCGAATCCAGACCCTAGCAATTGACACTTCGTGATAATTCCATCCATGGAATCTGAACCAGCAGAGTGCTTACATGCCCCCAGTAGGATATGTAAATATCCTAAGAGACAAGCACCGAGGAGATGATATTTTGTTACGCATCTTCGAGGAGATTTCCCGCCTCTCCGCGCTGGGAACTCGTCCAAATCAACTTGTGTTGATCGGCCGCTCCTACTCTAGGTGTAACTTTCAGAATTTTGCGACGCTTCTACGTGATTTTGATTTTTACGCTTACTGAACCAGGTTGTGTGTGAGGTTAGGGTGCTTAGGTTACTGAGTCCCGTAGACCAAAGGTTAGTTAATGAGGTCACATACTCCCTAAGCCTTAGATCTAATACTTTAGCTTTTCATTTTCCTCAACCTCTTTAGGAGTGTCCAGATCTTAATGGGTACTAAGAGTCTATCCAAGAATGCCTAAGGTTTACGTTCTTACTAATCCCATTGTGCACTTTTTAGTTTTTTTTTCTTGAATGAGGTCTAGAACTTAGGTTAATTCCTTAGTTTCTTACTAATGACTACTTTTTCTCATAATTTTGTGCTCCTTTTTCATTTTGTTTCTTTTTCTCCTCCCACAAAATTTCCTTTCTCCTCTTTTTTTTTCTTTTTTTTCGAAAAAATTTTTAATTTTTTATGGTGTTTTTGGCATATGTGAATTTTTTTGTTTAAAACCTTTTCTTGCAAGTTTTTCACTTTTATACCCCCCCCATGCCTAAGGTTTGCAATGTCCTCATTGTGACTTAGGGGGTTTTTTATTTACTTAGTTCATTCCTTAAGATAGAAATTTGGATGAGTGAATGGGTCGGGATGAATTTTGCGGACGATTTCTAATCCCAGATGCAAGCATCTGAGGTGGGGTCGGTTGTCTATAAGGGTGAACGTTAAGTGCACAAAAGTGTGAAAAAGGTTTTGGATTTTTAGGAAAATGACGGGTTGCCTCCCGTTAAGCGCTGAGTTTTACGCCATCAGCTAGGCGCAATAAGCTCAAGGGGAATGAGGATATAAGATGATTCAGCCAAATCAGTAGAAGTCACATCAATGAACGGCTTGAGTCTCTGGCCGTTCACGATGAAAGGTTCGAAATCGTGGCTGAGTGGACTGATTTCGATAGCTCCATTTCCAGAAACCTGTCGCACTAAATATGGTCCGACCCACTTGGATCGCAGCTTTCCCAGGAAAAGTTTGAGTCGGGCATCAAAGAGTAGGACCTTCTGACCAAGATGAAAGATTTTTCTTCAGATATGCTTGTCATGAAAGGCTTTAACCCGCTCCTTGTAGATTCGTGATTTCTCATACGCGTCTAGGCGTAATTCATCGATCTCGCTGATTTGAAGTTTTCTGTGGGTTCCAGCCTTCGAAAAATCTAGATTACAGTTTCGTACTGCCCAATAGGCTTTATGCTCCAGTTCTACGGGAAGGTGACATGCCTTCCCGTACACTAGTCTAAAGGGAGACATGCCTAATTGGGTTTTGTGGGCGGTCCTATAGGCCCACAATGCTTCCGGAAGTCGGGACGACCAATCCTTCCTGTCAGGCCGAACAGTGACTTGCAGGATTTTCTTGATCTCTCGATTTGACAGCTTAGCTAGACCATTATTTTGGGGGTGGTAAGGAGTAGAGATTCAGTGAGACACCCCGTATTTGGTCATCAGTGACCGAAACTGAGCGTTCGTGAAATGGGTCCCCCCATCAGAGACTATAAAACGAGGAATCCCGAACCTTGAGAAAATGTTTTGATGAATGAATTTGAGAACGATTTTGTGATCACAGGTTCGGGTCGGTATGGCTTCAATCCATTTGGACATGTAGTCCACAGCTAGCAGAATGTTTTCGAAACCATCTGAAACAGGAAAGGGGCCCATAAAATCAATCCCCCAAACATCAAAGATTTCTCATACGAGAATCGCTGCATAGGCATCATGTTGCGATGGCTCATGTTGCCCAAAGTTTGGCAACGACTGCATGCCTTGCAGTGACTGTATGCATCTTTGAATAGTGTGGGCCAGTAAAAGCCGCACTGGAGGACTTTTGATGCGGTTTTATGCCCAGAGAAATGGCCACCGCATGCCTGGTCATGGCAGAAAGAGAGGATATTATTGAATTCCTCTTCCGGGACACATCTCCGGATGATTTGATCAGCACCTATGCAGAAAAGGTACGGGTCTTCCCAAATGTAATACTTGGCATCAGAGCGCAATTTATCTTTCTTGGCTTTCGGCCAATCAGACGGGATCTCATGAGATGCCAAGTAGTTTACTATATTAGCAAACCATGGAAGGCTAGTACTGATAGTTAGTAGGTGCTCATCGGGAAAATGCTCTGTGATGGGTCCGGAAGGGTCAATTATTTCAAAAGGAAGACGGGACAAGTGATCAGCTACCACATTTTGCTTTCCTGCTTTGTTGCGAATCTCAAGGTCAAATTCTTGCAACAGCAAGATCCATCGGATTAATCGAGGTTTCGCGTCCTTCTTTTCAAGGAGATGCCTCACAGCTGTGTGATCTGAGTATATGATGACACGGGAACCCAGAAGATATGATCTAAATTTTTCTAGGGCAAATACTACAGCTAGCAGCTCTTTCTCAGTAACCATATAGTTACGCTGAGCCTCATCCAGTGTTTTGCTGGTGTAGCAAATGACCACAGGTTTCTCGTCAATTTTCTGCCCCAAAACTGCTCCTACAGCGAAGTCAGATGCATCGCACATGATCTCAAAGGGTTGAGACCAATCAGGGGACTGTAGGATCGAGGCTTGGGTGACTCGGTCACGTAGGATCTTAAATGCTTGAGTGCATTCCTTGGAAATTTTGAAAGGTACATCCTTGGAGAGAAGAGTGGTCAGGGGGCGCGCGATTTTTGAAAAATCAGGGATAAATCGACAGTAAAAACTGACGTGCCCCAAAAAAGAACGGATGTCCTTGATTGAGCCAGGCATAGGAAGGTGAGAAATCAGATCAACCTTAGCTCGGTCCACTTGGATGCCTTTTTCCGAAATTAAGTGTCCCAGGACAATTCCCTCAGGCACCATGAAATGGCTCATTTCCCAGGAAAGAACCAAATTCACATCGATGCATCGCTTGAGTATCTGGACCAAGTGTTGGAGGCAATCATCGAATGATGCTCCAAAAACTGAAAAGTCATCCATGAAGACTTCCAGATAATCACCTACCATATCTGAGAATATGTCAAGCATGCACCGCTGAAAAGTAGCGGATGCATTGCAAAGACCGAAAGGCATCCTTCGGAAAGCGTATGTTCCGAAGGGGCAGGTGAACGTGGTCTTTTCTTGGTCTTCAGGATGGATTGCCACCTGGTTGTAACCGGAGTACCCGTCAAGAAAGTAGAACCTATTTCCCACTAGTTTCTTGAGAATTTGATCAATGAAAAGCAGTGGGAAATGATCCTTCTTCGTGGAGGAATTGAGTCGGCGATAATCTATACAGACTCTCCACGAGTTGGCTAATCAGGTAGGAATGATTTATCCGATCTCAGTCGTTATAGTGGTGAGTCCTGCCTTCTTGGGCACCACCTGAATTGGGCTCACCCAACGACTACCGGAGATCGGGTAGATGATCCCGGCATCTAACCACTTGATGATCTCCTTTTTCACGACCTCCTGCAGATTGGGGTTCAAGCGTCACTGCATTTCACGAGAAGGTCGTGCACCCTCTTCTGAATAGATATGATGAGTACAATAAGAGGGACTTATTCCAGTCAAATCATCGAGAGTCCACCTGATGGCTCTGCGATGTTGCTGGAGGACAGCAATCAGACGGGATTCCTGTTCAGGATTGAGGTTGGAATTGATAATCACAGGAAGGGTCTGATTAGAACCCAAAAAGATGTATTTCAAGTGAGCAGGAAGGGGCTTCAGTTCGAGGATGGGGTTATCAGCAGCAACGGGTGGTTCAGTATAGACGTGAGGTTCGAGGGTAGGAGTTACTGGGTTGTTCGTATCTGGATTTGACTCCTCAGTTTGCGGGTCAAGATCTTTCTGCGGTTGATGAGGTATAATCAGGTCATTCTAGAAGTGTGTTTCATCAACCAAAACCCTAACGTCACAAATCTGTTCTATGACACCGCAATTGATTCCTTGTTGGGCCTTAAATATATCAATTTTCACGGTTTGATTCCCGAATTTGAGCTCTATTTGGCCCTCCTCACAACTAATGTTGGCTCTAGCAGTAGCCAAGAAAGGTCTCCCTAAAATGATTGGTGTATCCCTAGGGTTCTCAGGTGCATCCATGTCTAAGACTATAAAGTCTACAGGAAAGTAGAAATCCTGCACTCTCACAATAACATCCTCGAGAATCCCTTTTGGTGACTTTATAGATCGATCTGCTAATTGTAATGTCACCTCAGTTGGTTTCAGCTCAGATTCTTCTAGATGGTTAAGTAAGGATGTGGGTATCAGATTTATGGAAGCACCCAAGTCTAGCAATGCTCTATGAAATTGTGTATCACCTATCTTGCAGGAAATTAGGGGAGTACCAGGATCTTTTGCCTTCGGTGGGAGTCTGCTTAGGATTACAGAGCTGGCTTGCTCTGACAGAACAATTGGACTCCCACTCTTGGTTCGCAGCTTACGCTGGGGTGTACACACATTCTTTAAGAATCGTGCGTAAGCCGGTACGTGGTGGATTGCATCCATCAAAGGGATGTTTATGTGGACCTGCTCAAAGAGCTTGACCAGGTCCTCCTCAGGTGCCACGGGCTTGGTTATTCTCTTTCCTTTGGTTAAGGCTTCGGGAAATGGGACCTTGGTTGGCTCTTCTAGGATAGGTCCGGGTTCTTGATCTGGGACAGTGGTATCTTGGATAACTATCCTAGGGTCTTGGTTATCAGGCTTGGAGTGGTTTGGATAACACGGGTCTTGAGTTGTTTTACCACTACGTGTTGTTACAGAATTTAATCTGGCTTGATTTTGATTTGGGTTTGGTAAGATAGGTTGCTGCTGGTAACCTGCAAAAGAAGTGGAGGCCTCTATCCCATCGGGTGAAGGAACAGAGGGGGCCTGATAAATCATATGGGCATGGCCCGGGTTTGGGTTGATAACGTGCCGCTGGGTTGGCACGTTATTTGGATTAGGAAGAGGTTGGGAAGGAAGTGTGCCTGGCTGGCGAGAATTTGCCAACTGGGCCAGTTGAGTTCTAACCTCTGTAAGTTCGTCCTTGTGCTGTTTTCGGATAGGCGCATTCATTCTTTGAATGTCAGCCAGAGTCTAAAGGATAAGGGACATTTGATCCTGATTTGGCCCTGATGGATAAGTAGGGTTGGTCCGAGGCTGAGGCGGCTGGTAATGACGAGGGGGTTGTGGGCGGGACTGAAAAGGTGGTCTTTGGGTTTGGGAATGGTTTCGCCATCCAAGGTTATAGGTGTTGCAGAATGGGTCGTTCTAGATGGCGTTGAG
Source organism: Thalassia testudinum (assembly GCA_037157565.1). NCBI lineage: Eukaryota > Viridiplantae > Streptophyta > Magnoliopsida > Alismatales > Hydrocharitaceae > Thalassia > Thalassia testudinum. Next base: position 146,769,124 of record JAZHRO010000036.1, read on the forward strand.
GTCCTCGCAGGTCTGAGGAACCTCTAGAGAATCAGAGAAAGGGGGAATGGAATTCCCTGGGCTAGTGTAGAAAGGATCGGATGATCCTCCGATCCGAGAATCAGATGGGGATGGATATGAATCCATCCTAGGGGAAGATCGGTGGAGAATGTTTTGCACAGTCTCCTATGTGGAGGGAGGTTGTGCAAAGGAGTTACGCGTAGAGGTGGCTCGCTGCAAGTGCTGAGTCAGCTCATCCACCTTCTTCTCAATGATTGAGACCTTGTCCAATCGACTGGCCATTAACTCCAGGTCGACTGATGCGGACAGGCCCTGCGTCTCATGTGCTCCCCTAAGATTCGTCGATGCGCGGGTATTCGTCCTGTAGAATAATCCCATGGAGTCATTGTTGATGGAGTTCTCGCACATGTTTTCGAGAATCTCCCACACGGTGTCTTCACGTTGACCCATGATATTTCCTCCACAAGTTGCATTGACGAAAAGACGGATGTCCTCACGGAGTCCCTGGTAAAAAGATTGGACCTGTTCCCATTTAGGAACTCTGTGATGGGGGCACTTTCTCATGAGATCCTGAAAACGATCCCATGCCTCATGGAGAGGTTCCCCTGTTTGTTGAGTGAAGTGCGTAATCTGATGGCGCAAGGCATTGGTCCGACCAACGGGGAAGAACTTTTTCAAGAACTCGGACTGAAGTTCTTCCCAAGTGTTGATCGGCCGGGTCTGAGTTTGATACCAATGAGCGGCCTTGTCCATAAGAGAAAAGGAGAACATTTTCATGAGAAGAATATCCCGATTTTGCGTGTCTGACCCAAAAGTTTGGGCCAGATGCTTTAGCTGTTTGATGTGCTGGAAGGGATCTTCGGAATTAAGCCCATGGAATTTAGGGATAGCATGAATCATGTTGGGCTTCAATTCGGAATCAGGTCCTCCAATCGGGATTCTGACTCGAGGCTCGATGGCCACCGCAGCAGGATTGTAATGGTCCCACATCATAGGACGCTGCGGTGGGTGCACGAAGTTTTGGAAGAGGTCATTGAGTCACTGGAGCTGATTCTCCAGATTGTTTTCTTCCTCAACTGGCTGAGCCATGATGGGGGAAGAAGAAGAGCTTGGTTCTGAATCAGAGGAGAGATAATGTGGTGGGGTTGCTGCACAGACACGAGCGTCGAGGCTTGGCCTAGATGAGAGTGAATTTCTAAAGGAGGTCTTAAGGGTGGTCTTAAGGACCTCCTACCGTACATGCACTATTGGAATAGATGAGTTTAGAAGGTGCTGGACCCAATCGAGACACCCAAAAATTATTGGGTGACTATAGAGGTGCGGGGCAGATGGACCCCTTGATCAAAAAGATCGTCCACCTGAGAATTACTTGGGCAGCCAGAGAGGGTGAGTCCCGCGAAGACCCCTACACGGTAGAGCGTCCCCACGGGTTACAGGGTTTCCCCCACCCGACCTCTCTTGTCACTGCGGTTCCAGGCAGACTAGAATGGGGAACTTGACCTCTTAAGTCTACCAATTTTAGTTTAAGATCAGGGTGCTTAAGGTTTCACTTAAACTTTTAGGTATTTTTGAGTGAAGAAGTGACCTAATTTTAAGGTTGGTTGACCCAAGGGGTCAACTTCACCTCTTGTTCTTTTGAGAGCTTTTGGGTCCTTTCTTTTTAGGATTCAAGTGTTTAGAGAGCCAATTGCTTAGGGTTTCTCTTGTATAGATTTTTTCAAGCAAGGTTTGGTACACCTCTTTTTGGGAAGATCTTTTCTTTGTTAATAGAAGGTGTGTCTCTAAAAACCCTAGCTTTTCAATTCCTGGGTTGGCTCTAGTTGGTCCATTTTAGTTGCCTCAAAAATGTAGTATCTAGGGCTCAATCAAAAAGGTTTTAGCCCTAATTACCTTAGCTGGATGGACAATTAAAATGTGTTGAAATGAAAAATTTAGGCAACTTTGAGGAATTACTATGTATGATGCAGGTAGCCCTAAGTTGATTTTTCTTTTTGTTCCTTTTTAGATTTTTAGGGAGTTTAAGAGAGGGCTAATAAAGATTACCTGTTTGTTGGAGTGTTTGTTGTGCGGCTGCTCTTCCAATTTTTACCTGCACATAAGAGAGAGAAAAAGATTAGCAATCCCTTGAAAGAAATTTAAAGCTTCTAGAATAGCCGTTGCTCCCCGGCAATGGTGCCAAAAACTAGTGAGCGCGACTCCCCTATAGTTTTTATTATTTCATCGTAGTATAGCATAGAGAAGTGGTTACCAGTTTAATACAATTTGTTACTCTGAAATAAAAGAGTTCCCGAGGTCAAACTCAGGGAGCAAGTTGTATTCAAGAAGTACAATATTTCTATTACAAAAATAAGAGAGAGAGAGAGATAGGTTGGTCTCTTGGCTTTTTCTTCTCTTCTTTCTCTCATCTTTGTCTTCTTTCTTCTTCTTATTTGTCGGATCTACTGCCTTCAGTTCCTCTTCTTCTTCTGCTTCTTTTATTTCGTCTCTTCTTTCAGCTCTGTCTTCCTTGCGCTTCTCGTCTTCTTCTTTAGCTTCTCTTTTCTTTCTTCTTCTTTCTGCCTCAGCTGCAGAGCTCCTTCTCCTTCTTTCTTTCTTTTTTTTCTTTACGGTGCCTGCTCTTCTTTCCTTCTTCTTTTCTTCCTCTGCAGAGCGTCGTCTGATTTTCCAATCCGACGACTTAAGTCGTCGCTGCTACAGTGCTGCTTGGTGCTCCTCCTTCTTCTTCCTTCAGTCTTTCTTTGTCGGCCTTCTTCTTCTCTGCGGTCAGCCTTCTCTTCTTCTTCTTCCTCTGTGCCTGCACACTCACAGATTGGTCAGAAGGGCAAAAACCTACTCTACCTCCCCCGCGTCTCTCTCTCTCAGATTCCGCTCATAGGATAGCTCTCCCAGAGCTGCCGGGTATTCGGGTACGGGTCGCGCCCGGGTCCAGGCCCACCGGCGTGCGGTGGTGGGCGAGGAGTGCAGGTCGGGTAAACGGGTCAGGCCAGGTCCGCGAGGGGTGGTCGCGGACGAGGTCGGGTGAGCAGGTGAGAGGGACCTCACCCCGTGTGCTGAGGCGATAAGCCTAAAGCACTTTTACAATTTAACCCGGTGTGCGGCTTCAGGATCTTCCGAGGTGGGACAAAATGTCCCACCCCAATTTAGTGCCTGCAGCTGAGAGAGTTTCAGGAAATTGCCGCTGTTGCGAGGTCTTCTCTTCAGCTAAAGGCTTGGGCGGCTGCGTGGTTGCAATCCGCGTGTCCTGGAGCGCAGGCCTGGGCGGAAGCGAAGCTGCAGCTGCAGAACGAAGGAGCTTCACCTGTTCGGCAATGGCGGCAAAGGACGGGTAACCTGTTCACAGAGATACGGCCTCTCGGCCTAGTCAGAAGGTGCAGCGAGCTTCGCCGGAGTGCGGCGAAGCTCGTGCGGGTGGTGGCGAGGCGTGGGGCGGCGTGTAGGGGCTGCCCTAGGTCAGACTGTGGCCGGGGGAATAGGTTTGTTCGGAGGAGTGATGTGGACGTGAGGAGTGGCAGTGAAGGGGCGGAAACGGTTCAGTGGGATGAGGCGGAGGTTTTGGGTCAGTCGGCGAGTCGTGTGGAGTGGCAGAATAATGGGAGCGACTCGCCGGAGGTGGGCCGGAGGCGTGGAAGGTGATGGTGGTCGCGTCGGTCGAGGGTCTAATTGAACAAATTAAAATAGGGAAAAGAAAGAGGGGAGGAAGAGAAGTAACTATTACCTACTTATAGGGGCGAAGGAGGCCGGAGTGGGGCGACAGTCGTGTTGACTGTCGCCGGAGAAGAAGGTGCCCAGAGAGAGGGGGCGACGGCGAGGAGAGAGAGGAAGAGCGCGCGCTGGGTACGGCGCGACGCGGGAAGAGCGGGCGAAGGTGGCTTTGCTGCTCGTATTGCGGCAGAGCGACGAGGAGGAGGAGGAAGAACCGCCGGAGCTGGAGAGCTTCTGCCGGAGTGGGAAGAGAGGAAGGAGGGGGTGTTTCTCCGTCAGATCCGAGCTGCTTAATGCGGCAGACGGTGGCGATTTTTATAGAGGTGAAATTAGAGAGGAGGGCGGATGGAGACGACGTGCCTTCCTCGCCGGAGGATGGCCGGATCGCGACCCATACCTTCTGCGCGTTCGCACGGAAGGTGTGGGCGATGGCAAAGATCGTGGAGGTGTCCCTGCGACAGCAGACGTTGCAGGGAACACCCCGTTGTCTTGGTAGGGGGTCGCCCTCACCCTACGCGGCACCATGCCTCGCGGGAGCATGGCGCTGCTCAGGGTTTTGCAGGGAGGACCCAAATGCAAAAATGATGAAGAATTAGGGACCAAAATGCGAGGGTTTCAAAAGTTGAGGGTCAGAAAGTAATGGATGAGGACCAAAATGCAAAGTCAGTCAAGAAGGTCTCTTCTTAGGCTCAAGTTTTTATGCATGACTAAATGGGACCTAAGGATTCTAATGGTGAATTTTATTTCTAGGTCAGACCTTGTTTGACCAGCCAATTTACGTAAAAACACAAATTAAATCATTAATTGGGCATGGTTCTCAATGTAGGTCAAAATGGGTTCCTAAGGCCAAATTGAAGGTTCTTAACCCTAGAGATTATCTTTATATTAATTTTAGAGGGTTTAGTAGATTTTTGCTTTACCTCGAACCTCGTGAATTGAAGTGGGTTTGTTTTAGGGTTACAGATTGTCATTTAATTCCTTGGAGTTGCTGTAGCCTTTATCAGATCAGATCATCCCACTTTCCTTCTTATTAGGTTAGTTTGACCTATGTTTGGATCCTGAGTTACCCTGTTTGCAGATTATGCTGGTAAAATTGCATTTTTACCCCTTATGACTTGTTTTCTTCTTAGACTTAGAATTCTCTGAGTTAAGCCTTTCCTTGAGTTTTGTAGGAGCTTTTATCCTCTGTATTAGGTCAAAACGAGCTAGTTATGGCTCATGATGAGGTTCTCATCGGTGGACAAAATTAGAAACTAAGTACATGATCAATCAGACAAGAAATGAATTTAGAGTATCCATTATATTAGCAAAATTGTATAAGAGGTAAATTCATCCTTTCATGCATTACATCATTATGAAAGGATAATTTGGGTGGAATTTTACTCAATTTGGAATGCCATTTGATTTGTTACATGGAAGGAAAAATTCTCCACTTTCCATTAGAATTATTTTCCATGAAAATCCTTTGTTGGAAGTCTCCTGCAAGAGGAAAAAAATCAAAGAAAAGGAAAACAATAAAAGGGGAAACAAATTGACAGATGTATCTCTCTCTCCCTCACGAATATCTCTCCCACAAAATTTTCTCAATCTCTTCTTTTTTTGGCAACATAAAATGATGATTTTGATTCTCCCTATCTCGCTAATCCTCTTTCTCTCATTCTCTTTATACAACAGGAAAAAAGAGGTACAGAAGTCATCTCTCTCCTCTCTCCAGGAGAGGTCCTCCCCCTCCAATCATCTCCCCTCCATGGGGAAGAAGCCACCTTCTCCATATCTCCTCCCCTCAGGAAAACATCTCAACCTTCACCGTGCGCCTAATTCCAGCACCGCGAGCTACCACGACCACACCCCCATTGTGAGCGTTCTCAACATCCGACAGAGGGGGAAGGACTTAAGCCATCCAACCCCTCCAACGGACATCTAGCCGAGGCCCTCACCCACGACTGCGTGCCCTCCACCGTGACCCCTCCTCACGACAACGCTCACCATCAACTGCGAGCCATCCACGACATCATCTTCCTCCTCCCACCAACGACGCTCGTCCTCTCCACAGCCACCACTGCACGACTGTGACATCCACGACAAGAGGCGAGAATGCCCTCCACCCTTTCCGACTTCAACCATGTGCACCAGCCCATCTACGTCTTCTTCTTCTTCACCACCGGTAGCCCCGAAGAAACCCAACAACCTCTAACACCGGCCACTTCTCCATGCGCCAGTACACCCTCCTTGGTGCAACCGCAGCAGCAGCAGACCCACTGCACGACCACGCTCATGCGTGACCACTCACGCAAGCGAAGTAGCCCTTCCGCGTGGCCTTTCCCCTTGGCCACGCACGCACCACACCTTTGCGTACTGCCATAGTGTAGCCTTCTTTTTCTCCGTCTTCTTCTTCTTCTCCAATAGACTGAAAGAACCCAAAGTCACCGTGAAGCTCCACCACGCAGCCACCACCACTCTCCATGAATGTCCGCATTGTCGATGCCAACACGCTTCTCTCACCTTCACAACTACTTCTAGGCCATCTGCACCACCAACCATCAACCCACGCACTAGTGTGTTGCATCACCTGCTGGCCATCCTATTCATCATCGGTGTCAACTCCAGCTGTCATTCGAAGCGCCACCACCACCATCGGAAAGATCTCGTTTTGGTCGACCTTCCTTGAGCTCCTCGGCCTCCACCATCAACTCCTCTTCGCGTGAGATCAAGAGGAAGAATTCCTCTGTTTTGCATTCCAATAAAAATTACCAAATAGGCCATTACCGAAAACACAATTGCAATATTTGATTGATTAATCTATTTGAGTGAAATTGCATGCATGCCCTTAAGTGTTTATATTATTTCTTTCATGCACTTAACTCTTATAATGTTGAGTTTGACACATGCATAAAATCTCATCAAGGCACTCACATGACCTAAAAGAGAAAGCCCAATGTCTTGAAATATAATTATGTTACATGCCATTGCAAGTTATTCCATGGAAGGAAAATTACATACATATCCCCTCATTCTTAAATTATCATGTGTTCCTTCTTTTCACCTTGTTTCACATCAGTTTTGAGAATGGATTGCGCACTTGATCAAACAAATAGAAAGGAAAAATATTTTGTGAATTTATTGATCTGTTCCTCCCTGTGGATACGACCTAATCCACCGTGGTTAGTTTTACTGATAATTAGTTTTGTTCAGGATTTTTCTACCACGCGATTTTACTGCGATGACATATTTTTCTAATACATTATTCTGTAAGCGAAAAATGCCCGTCTAGAATATGCTGTAGCTACGTGCCATTGAAGATGGCAATCAGGGAGGAGTGTGAGAAGCGGATCTACTCCCTCCTCTCCATTTCAAATCCATGCAGATGGTGACAAGAGAGGGTGAGCTGCTACCGTGCTCGATGAGACACTGCCCGCCCCATCATCGTGCATTCACCCAGCATTGTGGTTGATAAACACCAGTTTATCATCATTTTTATGCTTTAAAACTAACCTAGCTCTTAGGATTTTACTCCGCAAACGGGTTTTTGGGCTGCATTTAGGCATAAATTAGGATAGGCATGCATTGCATTTTTTATTGTTGTTTTAATGTGTTTTTGTGAGTGTTAGGGATGTATAGATTCACAGATCCCTAAAACCCTAGCACTCAAGAAGGCAATTGGTGAAGGAGAAGCCCAGACTAGTTGGAACCCAGCTTGATCCAGCTCACCATAGCTGGAACCTAGCTTACTTGAACTAGGGTTAGCTCATCCCAGCTCCATTCAGCTAATCTCAGCTGGATGGCAGCTCAAGAGAGTTCACCTTAGCTCACCCTAGCTCAAGTCAGCTCAGATCGAGCTCAACTTAGCTGAGTCTAGCTCACCTCAGCTCCCACTAGTTCACAGGGAGCTCTAGCTAGCTCAGCTGAGTTGACACGAGTTCACCCCAGCTCAGATCCAGCTACATCCAGCTCCACTCAACTCCAGCCAGCTGAAGAAGAATTCATCTCAGCTCAGGAAGCTCAAGTCCAGCTTCCGGGGACTCAGCTTAGCTCAACTCAGTTGAGCTAAGCTACCTTAGCTGCCTCAACCAGCTTGATTCTCCCCGGGAGCACCAGACCTAGCTCACCTCAGCTCATTTTGGTAGAAGCTAGCTCACTTTAGCTTGGCTTAGTAGCTAGCAAAGAACTAGCAAGCTAAGCCAGCTAGAGTAGCCCCATGCCAACCTCTTCAGTAGCAGCCAGCTCCAGCTCCAGCTCCAGACTCTCCTCCTCAGCTCCTTCCTCCAAACCCTAGCTCCAACACCTTCTCCTCCACTCCACCTTTAGCTAAGCTAGCTTAGCTTATCTTAGCTTAGCTTAGCATAGCTAACAACCAGCTCCTTGGCCATTCATTACCTCCAAAATCAACCCTAGCTAGCTCCACCAACTCAAGCCTACCTAAGCTAGCTACTCTACTCAAGTTGGCGCCACCTCCTAGCCATCCCTTCACCCCATTATCTCCACCAAAAGACACTTCAAGTTGGCGCCAAAAACCACCCCTAACCACCTCTATATTGGCGCCACTTTCAGCCCCTTAAATCCACCCTACACCTACCCACATAAGCCATCCTAGCCATCCACATACCCCCCCTTCTAGAACCTTAAGGTGGCGCCACCTAATGACCTTCTAGAATGCCCATTTTGGCGCCAACACCAAAGGGTGTCAACACCCATAACTACCCCTTGGTGCCCTTTAAGGTGGTGCCAACTCTCCTTGGCCATGGGATCTCCAACCACCTCCATCAACTCATCTTGGCCATCCATTTCAAAGGTCACCATAGCCCCCCTCCTATTCTATAAAAGGCCACCACCTACCACCATTTTGGGGCATCCTCCCTTAGTATATTTTCTACCTAAACCACCTATACCTACGGCCAAGAAGGAGTAGAGAAGGAGATTAAAGGAGCACATCACCAGCCCTTTTGGTGCCTTCTTCTCCCCACTCTCTTCAACTTGAGCCACGCCAAGGAGGAGGACTCTCCCACTTCAAGGAGGACGGCCAGGCAAAGGAGAAAAGCTTAGGGTGGACGTCCACCCTTGGAGAGAAACTTAGGGCACGCCCCCTTAGGGCTTGCCTTGGAGGTCATCACTTTGGCGGAGTACTGCAAGGAAGGAGTTGAAGGATTCTTTTCAAGCTTGGGAGCCACCAACCTTGGAGCAAGAAGCCCTCTTCTTCACCATCTATTTATAGGATTTGTGTTTTCTTTCTTTATTTCAATTACCTAGTAGTAGAAGCATTCCTCTACTAGGCATTTTTGTTAAACACTTTATCAATTATCTAGTTGCCTTCTTCGCATATCTTGTTTGCATTTCTATTTGCTTATTTTCAGCATTCTTCACTTCCTCTCCCTAATTATTCTAGGCCTCCACTTGCTTAGAGTGAGCTTAGGGAGAGGCTCTACTTGCCACTTTAGAGTAGTTTACTTAATTGGAAGTGTAAACACTTTTCCCGCCATAATTTCGCATGTTGCCTTAGTTCAAAAACAAAAAAAAAATGGTATATTGAAAATTACCAAAAGAAAGTTGAGATATATTCCAAGCAAGAGAATCAATTTTGCAACCATATTGCCTCCTTGGACGACCCTAGATACTTCCCTATCTAGGATTATAAATTTAAGAGCAAAAGCGGATTTACGCGTTACAACGACGTATTTTAACAAACCGCGTATTTTCGCTGTCACTTTTTGGCGCCGTTGCCGGGGAGGCACGGCTTTGCATTAACTCATTTTCTCTTGCTTGAAGTGGATCTCATCCCCTTCTCTTTCTTTGTTTTGTGTGTGCAGGAACTACAGCGGGAAAGCGGGAATCTGGAAGCGAGAGCTTAAAGATCCTTTTCTTCCCGCGAAAATTCAGGTTGGTTCCTCTTTCTAGTCACATAATTAATTAAAACTACCAAAAATATATTAAACTTGGCTTTCAGGACCCTAAACACTTAAATTAAGTGGAGTGGTGCATTTTAAAATCATTGTTTGCTTGTATGCTTCTTTAGCACCATTCCATTGCAAGTATTGGTGTTCTATTTTTCGGGTCTAGATTTCTGTCCAGACTTGAAAAATCGATTCCTAACACCACAGGCTCCTAAAATCATAAAATTTCATAGAGTGATTCCCAATTAAGTTTAGAACATCTGTTCCAAATTTCAGATCAATTGGATTTGTATTTAATTTTTAAAAATTCGTGGATTACAGAGGGGTCACACCCTCTAATCTTCCTGTTTTGCTACTGTCCGTGAATTTTCAGAATTTTTATACTCATCCAATTTTTGTGAAATTTATCTTGTTAGAATCCCTTTGAAATTTTACATATCATATAAAATAATAAAAATTTTCTGAGGTTGGTGGTAATACTAAAAAGTCTATAATACCCACGGGTATTATTTCTAGACTTTGACACCAGTACAATTAAAAATTCAAAACTATTATCAAACAAATTCCTAAAATCTTACAAAAATCTTTTCTGGAATCCTTGTTTGATTTTCTTCAAAGTAGTGGTGTTGTTTGACTTGTTTGGACCAATACTTAATTCTGAAAGCTAAAAATAATTCATTGGTAGTTAAATTTCTGTCTCAGGGATAATTGGTTTAGGGTTTCTTCTTTCTCTTTAGAGACTCAATTAAAAGGAAATATACAATCACACATACAACTTGTCTTTCCTTTGATTGTGAACTTTCAAACTTGTTTGAAAACTTAAAGAGAAAAACCCTAAAATTCATTTAATTAAATCACATCCTAAAAGACAAAAAATATAAAAAAATTGTGTGACAACTTGATTTTCATTGGAGCCACTCTCCAATTCCTGCACACACACAAAAAAATCAAATAACAGGGCAACAACCCAATAAACGCCCTCCACATTCCGTGTGCACTATAGAATCCTAGACCTAATTAAAATTTGTAGCAACTTGACCCCTAAGGCTTTATCAACTTAGGCTTGCTATTTAGGTCTTAAGTTTTCTTTAGTTAGTACCAATTCTGTCATCTATATCTGGTGTTCAGGCTGAGGGGCCGTGTCAAACGACCAGGCGCGAGTTTGTACAAGCACCTGGGGTTTTCCCTGGGAAACGTTTGGGCCCAAACCTCCCCTTAAGCAACTTGGCTAGATTTGTTGATAGAACGGGTATTCACTATTGGCTACTTATTTCCTATATAGACCAACTCTTAGGTTATTATTATTAGGGAGTCACAATTAAGTTAGGTCTAGTTTTTTTTTGTTTGAATTGCACACTTTCTCTCATCTCTTTCTCTTCTCCTCCCCTCCCCGTTCTTCCATTTTATGCACGGGCGACGGTCTCAAAATCCGCACTTGGAAGGACCATTTGATTTCGCCCCCCACGTAAAAAGACCAGTTTTTCTGTCTTCTCCTAAAAAAATGGAAACACAACAAAATAGGTCCACTGACCCTTCCACGTCTACCTCTAACCCCACCTCTAACCCTAATTCTAACCCTTCCACTCAAAACCCAACCACCAGTAACTTTCCACACTTGGAGCTCCCCAATCTTGAGTTGCCCCACACACAACATCAAGACCCCCTACCTGATCTTTTAAAATTGATGGCCGATCAGATTAATAAATTAAATTCCAATCAACAAACATTGACTAGGAACATCCAAAACCTAGCCAATCCAAGGCCAAACCCACCACCCCGTCAGCAGCCTGTTGTTCCTCTAAAAGATTTCTATGATCCGTCTTATTATGAGGAACGACCAGGGGTGGTCATACCGGAGGGGGACTTTGAGATCAGGCCTGCCGTCCTGAACCTGATTAAACACTTTCATGGCCTTCCTAGGGAAGATCCTTTCAGCCACCTTGAAGAACTAACTCTTCTTGCACAGACAACCCGTTCCCGAAATGTGCAAGAAGACATATGGCTGATGCGGCTTTTTCCATTATCTCTCAAAGATAAGGCCGCTTATTGGTTCAGGACCATTGGCCGACCCATCACAACATGGCCTCAACTCAAGAGTGCCTTTCTCAAGAAATTCTTTCCCATAGGTCGTACCAATTCCTTACGAAGATCTATTACGACCTTTCACCAAAAATCTGGTGAAACTTTCCATGATTCTTGGGAAAGATTTCAAGACCTTTTAAGAAGTTGCCCGCACCACGAGATTCCTTTATGGCAGCTCGTGCAAATCTTCTATCATGGATTAGAAGATCAAATCCGACAGTTTGTCGACGCCTCGTGTGGCGGCAACTTTTTAAATAAAGATGCAGAAAGTGCCTATGACCTGTTCGAAGAAATGAGTGAAAACTCATTTAATCAAGCTTCCATGAACACATTTTGTAGAACCCAAAACCCGCAGTTCGGTGTTCATGAAATAGGCACTCAATCTATCCCTGTCACCCAAGATGATCTTCAATTGATTGCTCAAAAACTCGACCAGATGCATATTGATCAAAAGAAAATTGAGGAAAGACTAGCCACTTCAACTCAAGCTCCACACCCACATCTAACCCAACCTAACTTTCCACAAAGAGAAAATTTGCACAATCTCAACACTACCCCTGCTGATTATTCTGAGGTTGCCCATGATTCACTAGGGAACTACAACTATCCAGATCTTAACCCCACTCAAAATATTTCTGCCATCCAGGAGCCCTTTAAAAATTCTTCCAATTGGAAAAATTACCCGAACTACTCCTGGAATAATCAAGTTTCCTCCCAACCATATCATTTTAATGGGTATGGGTTGAATCCAAACTTCCATCCTGGGCCATCCCAACAAGATATCAATGCCCAGATGCTGCGAACCCTGCAGGATATGCAAACAAAAATGACGGAAGTAACCCGCAACATCACAAATCTGAACAATCAGATTGGGGTTACTCCCACGCAAAGACCTGTAGGACATCTTCCGTCCCAACCCATACCCAACCCTAATCACCAAGGAAACCATTATATGGGTAGAAATCCACATTATCCACATCAGCCTCCTCCTAATCCACCACCTCAACAGCCGCCCAGGTTTCTGCAATCACAGGCCCCCCCACCTCCTCTAAATAATAATCCGACTGCACATGCAGTTACTTTGAGGAGTGGGAAAACCACCACTGACCCCGAGCCTTCGCATGAACCTGGTAAGATACATGTGCAAGTTGACTCCCCACCTCCCCATCAGGAAGAAAAAGAACAACAAAAATCTCAAGACAAGATTCCTGTCCCTTTCCCACAAGCTCTCTACCCCACCACCAACAAAAAAAAGAAATCTGAGCCCACTACAGAAGAACTCATGGAGCTATTTGGGCAAGTTCATATCAATATTCCTCTCCTAGATGCCATCAAATATATACCTGCCTATGCTAAATTTTTAAAGGAGATTTGTACTCCTAAAAGGCAGGCCAAAAATCTAGGACAGGTGCATCTTTCGGAGACAGTAAGCTCTGTCATACAGAGTAAGCTGCCTCCTAAGATGAAAGATCCGGGGGCGCCTTTAATTTCTGTAATTATTGATGACACTACATTTAATCGCGCCCTCCTTGATCTTGGTGCCTCTGTAAATATTATTCCCACAAGTTTATTCGAAGAATTTCAGATCGGTGAATTAAAACCCGTCGAGGTTACCCTGCAATTAGCCGACCAATCTACAATCAAACCTCGTGGGATTGTCGAGGATGTATTAGTCAAGGTCCAGAATTGTGTCTTCCTTGCAGACTTTCTGGTTCTTGACATTGAGGCACCCGAATCATTACTGGACTCCCCGATAATCCTTGGACGCCCCTTTTTGGCTACTGCAAAGGCAAATACCAATTGCCACACAGGCAAAATGGATATCAACTGTGCAGGCCAAACTATCACCTTAGATATTTTTAAATCCTCCAGGAGATTCCATGATGATAACTTCTTTGAGGACTCAGATACTGAAATTTCTAATATGGTGGAGGAGACAATGTTAATAGATACCCTTACTGACCACAGTTTTTTTGAGGACTCTGATTCAGACTCAGTGGTCGGCGAGATCTGTGATCCGGAAACTTGTCTTGACTCCAAATTTGTTCCTGATACCCCCCCAAACCCACCCACTATTCACGCACCTAATTTTTCCACACTAACTCACCATTCCTTCCCCGACCCCTTTCTTACGGACCTGCCACCAACCCCGCCCGAGTTTGGCACCCAACCTAAATTAAAACCATGGCTAGACTCGGGCCACACTTATCAATTTCCATCTCACTTTGATCCCAATATTATTTCTAATCAATTTTTTAGGGATCTAGAAGACGACATTTTTTTTGCGGGGATCCAAGTGTCCAATTATTTACATGATCTTACGTCTTCCGTGCATACCTTCACGCCCGGCTGAATGGCATAAAAGATAGCACTGGATGGGAGGTAACCCATCATTTTCTTGCGTTCCCTTTTTTTTCTTCTTTTTCCAGGTTTTATTCATCCTAAACCCGACCGTTCTTCACTAAGGTGATCCCTTTTCCCTCCTAATGCATGAGGACATGACATATCTTAAGCATGGGGGGGTGTTTTTAAATTTTTACTATCGATTTAGGATGTTTAAAACCTAAAAACATGCAATTTTCTTTAATTTATTTCCTGCTTGCATACCCAAAAAAATAAAAATGTTGAAAACTTTTTGAGGAAAAATTTTGAAATCGGGACTAAGGTCGTAAAATTTACTTCTGGTACAATGGGATTTAATCTTTAACAAACTAAGGATGAGGATATGGATCTGATCATTAGAATTCCAGGGTCTATTTTAGACTAGATCAGATATCCTTCTCTAAAATTCCACCTGAACTCATAATAGTTCAGGTGACTTGATCCTATTTTGCAATATGGAAATTATTTGACTTAGCTTCTAATTCAAAAACTTGCATGTTTTGAGAAACTTCTTGTGTCACTCTTCACACACAAGCCAACACTTAAAAATAACTAAAAATTTGAAAAACTCCCTTGCTTGGACTTAGTGAAAGTCTGAAGCAGATCATTGGTTTGAGTTCCCACCGCCGAGAAGGAGGAAAATGCCTCCCTTAAGGACGCGATGTCAACATGTTACCGCCTCGGCGTTGCTCCATATCTATATTTCATATCTTTAGACGGAGCATTAAAGCGCATTTTAGCAGCTCAAGTGTCTTGGACGGTGCTCTACCTATAGTGTCGGAGCAAGAGCTTGAGTTTGTTTGGAGCGCCCCTTTTCACCGCATCGTGTTCTGGGGTTGTGAGCTCCTGGGTGGTGTCATGGACAGTGCTATCTCGAAGTACTGGCGCCAGAGCCCCCTCGAGGAATGGTAAAGGGAATGATGATACCGACACATCTGTTGTAAGACTAAGCTAAAAATAAGCATGGGGGAGAAAAAAAAAAATAAAAAAAAAAAAAAAAAAATAATAATAATAATAACACGTCCTTATTAAGGTTGGCTTTTCACAAGCACCGACACAAGGTTTTAAAGGAATTTGCAAGTTGCGAATCAGATTCACGAGCCAGAAAAATCCTAAAAACAAACATTTCAAGTCATCTGAATTAACAAGGGGTTAATTTGTGAATTTTCTGAGGATATATTGATCCCGTTCTATCTAATGGTTGGATCCAAAAACAAATCCTGATGTTTATCTTCAGCAAATCCCGTATCTCTTGTGTTTTAATCTACCAAGGTCCCTTAATCTTTTTTTTTTTTCTCCTCAAAAGTCAAAAAAATTAGATTTCCCAAAAATTCCATTTTCCAAAAAAAATTAATGTTTTGCTAAGAGACTAGCAAAAGATAAGCATGGGGGTGTGATAAACACCAGTTTATCATCATTTTTATGCTTTAAAACTAACCTAGCTCTTAGGATTTTACTCCGCAAACGGGTTTTTGGGCTGCATTTAGGCATAAATTAGGATAAGCATGCATTGCATTTTTTATTGTTGTTTTAATGTGTTTTTGTGAGTGTTAGGGATGTATAGATTCACAGATCCCTAAAACCCTAGCACTCAAGAAGGCAATTGGTGAAGGAGAAGCCCAGACTAGTTGGAACCCAGCTTGATCCAGCTCACCATAGCTGGAACCTAGCTTACTTGAACTAGGGTTAGCTCATCCCAGCTCCATTCAGCTAATCTCAGCTAGATGGCAGCTCAAGAGAGTTCACCTTAGCTCACCCTAGCTCAAGTCAGCTCAGATCCAGCTCAACTTAGCTGAGTCTAGCTCACCTCAGCTCCCACTAGTTCACAGGGAGCTCTAGCTAGCTCAGCTGAGTTGACACGAGTTCACCCCAGCTCAGATCCAGCTACATCCAGCTCCACTCAACTCCAGCCAGCTGAAGAAGAATTCATCTCAGCTCAGGAAGCTCAAGTCCAGCTTCCGGGGACTCAGCTTAGCTCAACTCAGTTGAGCTAAGCTACCTTAGCTGCCTCAACCAGCTTGATTCTCCCCGGGAGCACCAGACCTAGCTCACCTCAGCTCATTTTGGTAGAAGCTAGCTCACTTTAGCTTGGCTTAGTAGCTAGCAAAGAACTAGCAAGCTAAGCCAGCTAGAGTAGCCCCATGCCAGCCTCTTCAGTAGCAGCCAGCTCCAGCTCCAGCTCCAGACTCTCCTCCTCAGCTCCTTCCTCCAAACCCTAGCTCCAACACCTTCTCCTCCACTCCACCTTTAGCTAAGCTAGCTTAGCTTATCTTAGCTTAGCTTAGCATAGCTAACAACCAGCTCCTTGGCCATTCATTACCTCCAAAATCAACCCTAGCTAGCTCCACCAACTCAAGCCTACCTAAGCTAGCTACTCTACTCAAGTTGGCGCCACCTCCTAGCCATCCCTTCACCCCATTATCTCCACCAAAAGACACTTCAAGTTGGCGCCAAAAACCACCCCTAACCACCTCTATATTTGCGCCACTTTCAGCCCCTTAAATCCACCCTACACCTACCCACATAAGCCATCCTAGCCATCCACATACCCCCCCTTCTAGAACCTTAAGGTGGCGCCACCTAATGACCTTCTAGAATGCCCATTTTGGCGCCAACACCAAAGGGTGTCAACACCCATAACTACCCCTTGGTGCCCTTTAAGGTGGCGCCAACTCTCCTTGGCCATGGGATCTCCAACCACCTCCATCAACTCATCTTGGCCATCCATTTCAAAGGTCACCATAGCCCCCCTCCTATTCTATAAAAGGCCACCACCTACCACCATTTTGGGGCATCCTCCCTTAGTATATTTTCTACCTAAACCACCTATACCTACGGCCAAGAAGGAGTAGAGAAGGAGATTAAAGGGGCACATCACCAGCCCTTTTGGTGCCTTCTTCTCCCCACTCTCTTCAACTTGAGCCACGCCAAGGAGGAGGACTCTCCCACTTCAATGAGGACGGCCAGGCAAAGGAGAAAAGCTTAGGGTGGACGTCCACCCTTGGAGAGAAACTTAGGGCACGCCCCCTTAGGGCTTGCCTTGGAGGTCATCACTTTGGCGGAGTACTGCAAGGAAGGAGTTGAAGGATTCTTTTCAAGCTTGGGAGCCACCAACCTTGGAGCAAGAAGCCCTCTTCTTCACCATCTATTTAGAGGATTTGTGTTTTCTTTCTTTATTTCAATTACCTAGTAGTAGAAGCATTCCTCTACTAGGCATTTTTGTTAAACACTTTATCAATTATCAAGTTGCCTTCTTCGCATATCTTGTTTGCATTTCTATTTGCTTATTTTCAGCATTCTTCACTTCCTCTCCCTAATTATTCTAGGCCTCCACTTGCTTAGAGTGAGCTTAGGGAGAGGCTCTACTTGCCACTTTAGAGTAGTTTACTTAATTGGAAGTGTAAACACTTTTCCCGCCATAATTTCGCATGTTGCCTTAGTTCAAAAACAAAAAAAAAATGGTATATTGAAAATTACCAAAGGAAAGTTGAGATATATTCCAAGCAAGAGAATCAATTTTGCAACCATATTGCCTCCTTGGACGACCCTAGATACTTCCCTATCTAGGATTATAAATTTAAGAGCAAAAGCGGATTTACGCGTTACAACGACGTATTTTAACAAACCGCGTATTTTCGCTGTCAGTGGTCTCCACTGCCGAGCCCCACCACACCGTGGGCTGGCAGAGTGACAAGCCGTTGTGCCAAGCCGACGAGCTTGATCACTTACCGTGAGCGCCTCCATCCCCACTACTCATCGTGCAGAGAACTTGTTCTCATCCGCTCCACTACCACTGGCCTCATCCGTGGTGGAGGTTCGACACCGTGGGCGTGCGGGGTGACAGCTCGCATCACCATCGCAAAGCTTCGTATTACAATCGCTAGAGCACCTCCCCCGATGATCGCCACTGTGCACCTTTCCACTTACTTAAGATGTCCGAGAACTTTCCCAGATGTCCAAAGTCCTTGCCTTTGCCCACGCCATCACGCCTCTACTGCCCGAGCGCATCTCCCGCACATCACGCGCACCACCAGCATCGCCCACGTCCTCCTCGCAACAACTCCTCCCATAGATGCAGCAGCACACGTCCTACAGTTGCACCTTCAGCCTCACCACAAGCAGCAGCACGCCTACTGAAAGAGAGAATTTCACTTGATTAAGAAGATAATAGAATGATATGTCGTTGTGATTTATGTGGTGGAAATCTCTCAATCAAAGATATTTAATAATTCAAAACTAACCACGAAGAGTTAGGTCGTATCCACAAGGAGGAATAGATCCAATAAATTCACGAGTAGAGAGCCATCATGTTCGCAGACACACTCGCGAAATCAATTTAATGAATTTACCGCTTTGAATGTCACTTTGAATTTCACGAGAAGTTCAAGGCTATTTATGTAATTTTCACATCAGAAATCAAGCTTCCAAAAATATGTAGATGATGCATGTGTAGTGGCCTTATTATGTAATTTTGAATTGCATGCAACTCTAAACCCAATTTCAATGAGAGATGATATGTGTAAAATGAGAGAGAGAGGGATTAAAATCAATCATACCGAGCAAGGAAATAAAGAGAATCGTGAGGAGTTCGTAGCAAATGCCCCCATAATGTGCTAAAATATTCAACTCAATTCAATATACTTGGCAATGGTAGAAAAATGTAATAACTAATGCATCAGGTACTGTAGCAAAATAGGGGAGCGCCATGGAGGAGCTTCCATGCACAGACGAAGGTGAGGCTGCTGGCGAGACCTTCACCGGAGGTTGACGGGACGGAGCTGCACCCGGTGGTGGTCGTGGCGAGGATCGAGATGGCTGGTGGCGGATGGATGGACAGCAAGTGGCGGTGGAGAGGAGCGGTAGAGACTATAGCTGCATGCGGGTGGTTGCTGCGCACGGAGGTGTTGCACGTGCACAAGGGTGTGGCTACCCACGATTGTGGCTGCCCTCGGGCGTGGCCGCGCTATGAGGGTGACACACATAGGGGAGCTGTTGTTCGCTGGCCGGAGCGAGTGCTGCTAGGTGGCTAAATGCGCATGCTTGCTGGAGCGTAGGCGGGTGGTTCTGGCTGTGAGGGGGCATTGAGCAGCGCGCGTAGAGCATGCGGGCAACACGTGGAAAGGAGACTAAAGGGGACGTCTTGCCTGGAGTGCACTGTTGGGTACGGGGCAATGCGCTGTCACCACACTGCCAAACGATGTAGAGCTCGTGGTGGTGCCCCAGTGCACACTGAGAGGGCCATAGTGCCCGTAGCTTCCACGGTGCAGGCTCTGCTTTGCGGTGGAAAAGAAGGGAAGATATCCCCCCCCGGGGTCGGCTGTGCCTCTTTTTAACTCTCCTTAGTATTTTTCTTCCGCCGAGATCCTCCCCAACAGTCTTAGTGATGGGGTAGTTTGGAGAGGTTGTTGTTGAGAGATTGTGGGACGCACTATCACCTTGGATGGGCACGAGTGCACTGTTGGCTGCTGGTAGGAACACGAAGAGGCGCGCGAGCGTTGCGCTGAGTCTGGAAGGAGTTGCACATTCTGCGGGAAGGAAGAAAACAAAAGAAAAACAAATAAGGTTATTTATAAAAATCATCTAAACTAATACATGAAATGCATGTATGCCCCTATATGCAAACATTAATTTATTTACATATCAAAGTATACTTTGTATATGTAGATGATACCATAATAATTAACCATTTATGTATTAATTAGACCAGAAATGTGGTCTCATCAAATGCTCCCAAGCCTAAATATTGCTAGTCCCTAGCAAAAGTGAAAAACAATGGAAGCAACCAAGAGATTTCTTCTTCCCTAATTCTAAAATTTAGAGATCCAGACATTTGTGAAGTGATAATAGCCTAAGTAACAGATTCAAGTGAAAAGCCAACTTTCATTTGCAGTTCATACTTATCTCTTAGTAAATTTTATTGGGATATGCAACTTCATCCCTTGGGGAGAAAGCAGAAAATAATCTGTAGTTTGACCACAGCTTTTGGCTTAGGTAGGAGAGACAGAGTCAAATGGATTTATACTTGGTGGCTCACACTCATCTGGTGCTACCTGTAGTCTAGTACTGCAAGCTCTAACTCTCCAAACGATCAAATGAGTCAACCCAAAGAGAAGCTAAACAACTATGCTCTCTTGATGTTCCGTTGTGCTCACACTTTTCTTTGTTTTCTTTCTGAGATCACGAATCTCACCAGATTTGGTAAATGTACTCATTGTTTGGTGACCTCACATGGAATTCACACTTCAACTAAAGTCCTAACAACTCTACAACTAAGTTAGAGTCCTCAGCTAGTATTCGGACGATCAGAAATACTGAAAGGTAGGTATAGGTCATATTTGGTGGATCGCGATGGGTGTTTTTGTTGCCTCAGAAACAATGTCACAAAGATAAAATTATAAACTTGGACTCTTTTCTTTTTCTTTTCTCTCTCTCTTTTCTTTTTTATCTTTTTTTTTTAAGTATAATTGTTTCTTTTCTTTTTTTTTTCTTTCTTTATAAATCAACATAACACAATGCAGACTTTTATTTATGAGGCATTATTAGGGATGATGATGGTCAAGAGGATATTGTGTGGCTTATTTGGTGGAAGTGCCTACTCTCGACACCGGGAAGGAATGGATAGGACAAGTGTATTTCTGACCTTTGACACTATTACCCTCCTTCAGTTGAGGACTCTATAAAGGATGGTCGTAATCATCCACCATAGTCATAGCTTTGTTAAGACTCAATCTCTGTATATCTGCCTTATTTGGTGACTCTTAGGAATTTACACAATGTACGCACACAAGAACAGAGAGTGAAAAGTATGCCTAACTCTGAGGTATCATCATCTAATTGTCCAAAACTTAAGAGTCCTTGCACTAGACTTAGTGCACTAGTAATCTCTCTACTTTCTTCTCGCAAATATGAGGTGGATCTACTAGAAGATAGTATGCCTAACTCCCTATTAATAGTCCAAGGGTTCAATAGACTAAAAATGCTTATTGGTTTTATTCAAAGATCCATTATCCAGTCTGCGTGCAAGTAAAGTAAATGCACTGGATTCTAAACTTAAGAAACAAATAAAGAAGAAAAATCTTTAATGACACCTCCATGACAAAGATGTTTTGCTAGGGACTAACCAATTCAGCTCAAGAAAATAAAAGATCTTTTTTTTATTTATTACTATCCTAAATGTATGCAAATATTTATAAATGCTATAAACATTCTCAGGTTATACCTCCCCATGCCTAAGATTGACAATGTCCTCATTGGAAAAATGCAGACATAGAAGAATATCACTTAAGGGGGAGAGTGGGAGTGGGAGGAGCTAAGGCTCCTCAAGCCGAAGTGCATCCAATACCTGGCCATCTGAAAGAGTAATATAAGGTTTAAGTCGCTGGTCATTTACCTTAAAGCTCGCATCAAAAGTAGGGTTCCAAATTTCTACAACTCCATGGGGGAAAGTATTGATAACAACGTATGGCCTATCCCAGTGGGACTTGAGCTTTCCTGGAAATAATTTAAGTCTGGAATTGAAAAGCCAGACCCACTAGTTGGGCTCAAAAGTCTTTCTAATGATGTACTTATCATGGAAGACATTTGTACGTTGCTTGTAAGCTTGAGAAGTTTCAAAGGCTTCATTACGAAGCTCCTCAAGCTCACTTAACTCTAACATATGTGCCTTTCTTGCTTTATCTAGATTCAAGTTAACGTTTTTAATAGCCCAATAGGCTTTATGCTGGATTTCAACAGGAAGATGGCATGCCTTTCCGTAGACAAGATGGAAAGGAGACATGCCCAAGGGAGTCTTATATGATGTTCTGTAGGCCCAAAGAGCATCATTTAGTTTTTAGACCAATCCTTACGGTTGGGCCTAACAGTCTTTTCAAGAATTCGTTTAAACTCCCTATTAGACACTTCAACTTGTCCACTCGTTTGGGGATGGTTAGATGTGGCTATCATGTGGTCAACTCCCAAATTTTAGAGTAGTCTTGTGAAGTGTATGTTCTTGAAGTGAGGTCCTCCATCACTTATGATCATCCTTGGGCACAAATGCCGAGAAATGATATTAGCCTTAACAAAATCCAAGATCACAGAATGGTCATTGGTTCACGTAGGTATGGTTTCTATCCATTTCAATACATAGTCCACAGCCACAAGGATGTACTCATATCCGAAGGACACAGGAAAGGGACCCATGAAGTCGATGCCCCAAATATCAAAGATCTCAACAGGGAGGATAGGTTGCTGGGGCATCTCATCCCTTTTTCCAATGGTTCCCGTCTGCTGGCAACGTAGACATTCTTCTACATATGTATGTGCATCTCAGAATAATGTGGGCCACCAACAGGCAAACTGAAGAACCTTATGAGTAGTCTTTTTCCCACTAAAATGTCCCCCACAGTGGAGGTCATGGCAGAAACTCAGAACACTTCTTTGTTCTTCATCAGGGACACAATGGCAGAAAAGCTAGTCAGGGCCTACTCTAAAAAGCTCGGGTTCCTCCCAGTGATAAAATTTAGCATCAGCAAGAAACGTGTCTCGCTTCTGCTTGTCCCAAGTACTAGGGGTAATGCTCGTGACCAAATAGTTCACTATGTCAGCGAACCAAGGAGTTTTGGCCTCCACGACCATCAGACACTCATCAGGGAAAGTCTCTTGAATACCTCCAGTAGAGTTTGATGCCTCAATAGGGATCCTCGACAGATGATCTGCTACCACATTCTCAACTCCTTTCTTATCTTTAATTTCTAGGTCCAACTCTTGGAGTAGCAGAATCCAACGAATTAGGCGAGGTTTGGTGTCCTTTTTAGCAAGAAGATGCTTTAAGGCAGAATGATCAGTGAACACCACAACCTTGGATCCCAAAAGATAAGATCGAAACTTTTCCAAAGCAAATACTACAACAAGAAGTTCTTTTTAGTGACCATGTAGTTTTGCTGAGGATCCGTAAGGGTCATGCTGGCATAATGTAGCACATGAGGTTTACCATCAACCCTTTGACCTAAAACCTCTCCCACTACAAAATCAAAAGCATCACACATTAGCTCAAACGGGAGGGTTGAATCTGGTGCTTGGAGAATTGGCGTGGTAATAAGGGCTTTCTTTAAGACTTGGAAACCTCGCCACATCTATCATCAAAATCGAAGCAGACATCCTTCGCTAACAGGTCGTAGAGTGGCTTAAAGATTTTACTGAAATCTCAAATGAAGCGCCTATAAAATCTAGCATGGCCAAGGAAAGATCTAACCTAACGAACATTGGCAGGCGATGGAAGCTTAGAAATGAAATCAATTTTTGCGGTGTCCACCTCTAATCCTCTCTTGGAAACTACATGCCCTAACACAATGCCCTGCTAGACCATAAAGTGGCTTTTCTCTTAGCTAAGCACCAGCTTTGCCTCTTCACAACGAGTTAAGACTTTATCAAGGTGCGAAAGGCATAGGTCAAACAACGAGCTGTAAATGGATAAGTCATCCATGAAAATTTCAATAAACTTGTCGATCATATCAAAAAAGATAGCCATCATACAATGTTGGAAAGTGGCAGGAGCATTACATAACCCGAATGGCATTCAACGGAACGCAAATGTGCCATATGGACTCGTGAAGGTGGTACACTCCTGATCATCAGGAAAAACAACTATCTGATTATACCCAGAGTACCCATCAAGAAAATAGAAGTACTTGTTCCCCATCAATCGTTCCAAAATCTGATCGATAAACAATAAGAGGAAATGGTCTTTCTGGGTAGCCGTCTTCAAACGATGGTAATCAATGCAGACCCTCCAACTAGTTGAGGTTCTAGTGGTCACTAGCTCTCCTTGGTCATTCTCTTCCATAGTAATTCTTGTCTTTTAGGGTACCACATGAATAGGACTGACCCATTTACTATCTGAAATGGGATAGATAATCCCTGCATCCAGCCATTTCAGAATCTCCTTTTTTACCACCTCCCAAATTGGGGTTGAGCCTTCTCTGCATGTCTCAGAAAGGTTTCATGGACTTGTCCATGTATATATGATGCATGCAAAGGGAGGGATCAACACCCTTAATATCAGTAATTGACAAAGCAATTGTTTCCTTGTGCCTTTGTAAACACTCAAGCAGAGCTCCCCCCTGTGATTTAGATAATGCAGATGAGATAATAACAGGGAGCATGTCATTAGGGCCAAGGAAAGCATATTTCAATGTGCTCGGGAAGGGTTTTAACTCCAACTCAGGAGCCTTTTGGATTGAGGGTTTAAGTTGAGATGTCCCTGCCTCAAGTAGCAGATCTACCTTCATGGTCCAGGGTAGGGATAGAGACTCTGTGTGTATCCCTAGCAACTCTTCTAATTCGGGTATTTCCCTTTCAGTTTTTTTAATAATAGGAGGCAGGTCCTTAGATATGACCTTTTGAAGGGGATCTCTACATGGGAGTGCTAGAGTAGTCGAGTAGTCTCTTCAATTATTTCATCAACAACCTCAATCTGAAAACAATCTTCAAATCTGGATTGCTTGTAAGTATCAAAAACATTCAATCGTATCTTCTTGTTCCCAAAGCCCATTTTAAGTGCCCCTGATCTACAATTGATAGAGGTGTTGGCTGTGGCCAAGAAGGGGCATCCCAGAAAAATGGATGGCTTTATGGGCTTATTAGATGGGTTAGTATCTAGCACTAGAAAGTCAACAGGGAAGAAGTCCTCCACTCTCACAAGGACAACTTCCAGTAATCCCCGTGGTGTCTTAAGTGATTTGTCTGCAACCTGGAGGATGACTGGACTAGGTTTTAACTCACCTCCTCCCAAAAGGTTAGAGATAGAGCTTGGTAAAATGTTCACCCCCACCCCCAGATCGAGCAGAGCCTCGTCAATGTGTTGGTTACCTATAACCACTGAAATATACGGGGCCCCTGGGTCTTTCATTTTGGGGGGTGTTCCACGTTGGAGAACTGAGCTAACATGGTCAGGCAGAATGATTTTGGCTTGGACCTGTCTCCTAGATCAGAGCTTCTGGGTGCATAAGTCCTTTAGAAACTTGGCATAGGATAGGATCTGTTTGATAGCTTCCAACATAGGCAACTTAATCTGGACTTACCTAAAAGTGTCCATAATCTCCTCCGTCCTATCCTTGGCTCCAGGCGAGCCAACAGAAGATTCCCCAAGAGCAGATAGGCACCCTCAGCTTCTGGGTAGAGGGGTCATCATGGCGGGAGAGGGGTGGTGGAAGGACGACATCCTCATTGTGGGTGATTTCAAGCGAGGGAGAGCAGTGTGGCTCTTCCTCGGTGGAGATGGAAGTCAGGTCGGGTGTAGAAGGGGAATTCTGAGATGTAACCGTAGGAGTGTTATCAGGCTTGTCAATTTTCTTTCCACTCCTCAGCACGGTCACAGCTTGGGCGTGCTCCCTGAATACGACCCCCTTGCCCTTAGGGTTCTCCTTAGAAGAGCTAGGCAGCTTCCCCATATCACGTTGCCTAACTGCCTTAGTAAGATGACCAATTTGAGATTACATATCAGTAATCATCTTATCCTAAGATTGGATGACCATATTCTGATGCTCTTGTATCACTTTCATCATGGCTTTAAGTTCATCCATCTCAGAGGGCTTATTCTGAGGAGGGTTTTTATAGGATGGTTGGTATATGGGTTGGGGAGGAAAGGGTTTTGTATTCCCTAAGTTAGAAGCATCACCTTGCTTACAAGAGAAGTTTGGATGGTTCCACCACCCTGGATTATAGGTATTGGAATAAGGGTTATTGTGAGGAGGTGGGTGGAAACCTTAGGCCACGTTCAAGTCAGCCTGAATCAACTAAGGGAATTGATTTTCCTGGTGGCACTCCACAGTGGCGTGCATTGTGCTTTGGCAAATGGAGCATTCACTTGAAGCCTAAAGGATAGAGGTTGCTTGCGGGTTCATGCCGGGGTCTGTTAAATGCCTATCAAAGTTTTTATTCAATAATTGAATCTGATAAGCGAAATCCTGAGAAGCCCCGGCTTCATTAGCCTCTATCTTCCTCTACAAGATTGATGGTTTTCTTTCTTGATAGGCAGAGGACAAATGTATGGAGTTGTCACTTAATGTTTCAAATAATGCCTAGGCTTCATCCCCAGTTTTGGTCATGAAGGTTCTTGCATAGGCTACATCGATGGTTTGCTTATGCCTTTCAGATAATCTGTTATAGAACCTTTCGACCAATTGCCATCTTGGCACCTGATGGTGGGGGCATAACCTAAGAAGGTCAATAAAGTGCTCCTAAGTCTCATGAAATTGCTCCCCTTCCTGTTGAATAAAACCCATAATCTCTCTTCTATAATGGTTGGTCTTACTCATAGGAAAATACTTTTTCAAAAATTCTCCCATAAGGGTGGCCCAATCATTTACCCTTGCATCGAGGGTATGATACCAGTGCTTGGCCTTATCCTTTAGGGAGAATGGAAATAGAGTCCTCATCAGGGCTTCATCAGTAAAGCCCTGGAGCTTCATCGTGGAGCAGACCTCGATGAATTCCTCCAAATGCTGGTAGGGGTCATCCCTAGTAGTACCAAAAAAGGAGGGCAACAAAGATATGGTACTGCTCTTGATCACATATGGATTATCCCCTGCCTGTCATCTCAGTGCTTGTGCGGGTTGGTTGGTTGGAATAAAAGACCCTCAGGGTCCGTTGTTGATTTGCTTCTTGATCAGCCATCCTTCTCTTTTCTCTCCTAAGTGAGCTCTCCTAAGAATTTTCTTGGGCTCAAGATCAAACACTAGACTGCCCTCAAGAGAGCATCTACCAAGCATATAATATCAATTTCAAGTTCTTATTGATTAAGTGAAACCTCCACTCCAAAGATAGGTCAAAGGGTCAAGGCTTATCCCTCTGTTCCCACGTAAGTGGTAGAAGAGGGGTGATGACTTGAGATCTTAACATTCTTTGTTGTGGAGGTAGAATTTGTTGATATCGATGGCCAAACAAGTTATTCACTGCAATTACGAGACCTAATTAAACCTTCGAGTGCCCTAGGACCTATACTTTGCTTAGATGATACTCCCAAGTGATCAAGTGAGAAGTTACTCCAAGGATGAACAAAGGGATGCAGGTAGGGCGAACCCTTCCTTTGAGGCGATGCATATGTGGTGCCTCTTAACTACCCTTTTGTTCCTTTAAGGGGTGTCTGTTGGAACCTTGTTCCACATCTTGTTTTGGTGTTAACAAAATTATTATGGATTAATGTTTGCAATTGTGTTCTTTCGAATTTAGGTGAAGATCAAGGCAAATAGGAAATGATGGAGGTTTGATGAAAAGGAGATCATGATAAGGAGGCAAGATGACAAGGAAGAATCAAGGAGGAGAAAATCATCTTCGACCTTTAGTTTCTCTAGTTTAGATTTTATATTTATAGATTGTATATGCCTCTTAACAAAGAATCATAACTTAGATCGTAAAATCAATTAGAGATAAATTAGGATTTATATTGCGAACATTTTCAAAGTACGTAATGAATTAAAACACTTAAAACAGGTACTTGTAAGCAAGTACTGGTACTGTTTATCAGTACTGGTATTTGCAAGGCACAAGTTTGAGAATTCATCTCAAATTATGAACAACAAGTACCTGTACCAACCATGAGTACCGATACATGTTGGCCACAGGTTGAAGCCTTATTTCTGGCCTGAACCTTACAAGTACCAGTACCCATGATGAGTACCGGTATAGGTAGGTTACTGTGCCCAAGGAATTTTAAACCTGTGAGTCACAAGTGCCGGTACCAATGATGAGTACCGGTACTAGGACTCATGTAATGGTAGCAGTGAGCTGCTAGTACCGGTACAAGTACTTTAGTATCGGTACCAACTAGCCGTTGGCTCAAAACAAAACGGCTAGAAAATTTATTTTGTCAATGTGAACGTTGGAAATTAAATCCCAACATCTAGTAGACGAATTCATGAGATCCTAAACTCTATAATATGACCCTAGGACTCTTTGTTTGTACACTTGAAATACAAGAGAAATAGAGAAGAAAAATTCTAGAGCCATATTTCAAATTTCTACCATATTTTCAAGAAGAAAGAAAAAGCTTGTCATTTACTCTCTCTACGCTTTTGCAAACACTTCGATATGATTTCTTCACGCATTGTCAAGACATTCACGCTCATTCTAGGCTCTCAAATCGATAACATTATATTTACATTTGTTGAGAGGCTTAGGAACTTAGTTGTAAGATCTTTCTTTCTTATACCTGTATTTCATTTGTTCTTGAGCATTTGCTCGTTGGGTTGTAATAAACCTATTTTTGTACTTGGGTTGAGGTAACCCATTAATTACCTCGGCTTAGTAAATTTATTCTCTCAGGGTTCAGAGAATCGGGTTAAAAATCCTAAGCTAGGAGGCTTAGGTAGTGGAGTACCCAAAGGAGGGGAACCACTATACATATTGTGCCAATTTTCTGTGGTTTGATTGATTGTGCAAATTGTCTTATTATTACTAATATTGTTCTTAAGTGTTTGTGCGCGTAGCCATATATTCCATATCTTCAGATCCTTTAGGTGGTGTCAGAGCCCAGTTGCAAGAAGACGTAACAACTCGACTTGCAATGGCATCATTCTCAAGGCGCATCGAAGGACAATCTTCTACCTGTCCTCCCTATTTCTATGTGATGGACTACGGGTATTGGAAGAGGAGGATGCAAGTCTTCCTCAAAGCCATGGATTAAGATTCGTGGACTCTCATTCAAGAGAGGTACATAGATTCAAAACTGTTGGAAGGAGTTGAATTGACAGCTGAGTAAAAGAAAAAGATTGCAGGAAATGTGAAGGCAATGAACGCACTCTATTGTGCATTATCAAGGGAAGAGTTCAACCAGATCTCCGCATGCAAGTCCGCCTACGAGATTTGGAATACTTTGTAAATCACCTATGAAGGTACAAGCAAGGTAAAAGAAACACGTATTTGTATTTTAACAGAAAATTATGAGTGTTTCACGATGGAAAAAGGAGAAATAATCAAGGACAAGTAGACAAGGTTAGGAGAGATCGTGAATCCAATGAAAAATCTAGGAGTCAAGCTGAAAGAGGAGCAGCTTATAAGAAAGGTCTTGAGATCACTTACAAGCGATTGATCTCCAAAGACCACAACAATCTAAGAGGCAAAAGATCAATCCACTATCCCCTTGGATGATCTAATTGGAAGCCTCATGGCATATGAAGTCCAATTGGAGAATATAAAGAAGAGCGAGAAGGTGAAAAGCAAGAAGAAAAGCATTGCTTTTAGAGCAATCAAGGAGGACTCAGGCTCAACAACATCAGAATCCGAAGACGAGGAGATGGAAATGCTCACTAGGAAATTCCAGAAATTCCTCAAGAAACAAGGTAAGCAAGTAAATAACATTTCTCCTAATATTATTTGTTATGAGTGTAGAAAGAAGGACCACTTGTGAAAGGATTGACCCTTAAACAAGAAGGAGGACAATAGGAAAGAAACAAAGGAGCTCAAGAAGAAGAAGAAAAAAGCATTTAAAGCGACATGGGATGATAGTGACTCTAACATGGACATTGACTTTAGTGAATCGGATGAAGATGAGGTCGCACACCTTTGTCTTGTTGCAACTTTAGAAGACACAGAAGAAGGGGTAAACCCTGATTTTCTTTTGAAGCATTATTAGAAGCTTATGAAGAACTATATCATGAAGCTAGGTTATTCAAAAAGGAAAATAAGGTTTTAAAAAATAATTGTCAAACATTAGAAATCGATAAATCATGTTTAGAAATAGAATTAGAAATGTCAAAAGAGACCAAAGATAGTAGAATTAGAAGATATTTATGAGCACTTTGAAGGAACTTTAAATAATCTCAAAATAACTTGGTTAAATATTAAATTTTGTGAAGCTATAAAATCAAAATTTCAGAATAAAAAGAATACACATACTAAATCACATGCACCTAGGCATGCATGGATGTATCAAAAGGATAAAAATCCCAAGAATTATAGATCTAACACAAAAAAGTTCTATAAATCTCAGGATTTGAAAGGTGCTAACTCTAAAGGACCCATAAGAAAATGGGTACCTAGAAAAGATGTTTGTTTTGCAGGAGTAGATCAAAGTAATCAATGGGTGTTCAAGGCACATAACAGAACACTTCAACCTATCTATAGGTTGAATGAAGACCAAGAATGTTGGATGAGAGATGCTTGGTATCCACAAGCTCCATTTTTCTATTGGTAAATTTTATAGTATGATATTTCTTCATTTTTTTTGTGATTGACAAAAAGGGGGAGAAAGATAGAGGGAAAATAGCAATATTTTTTGGGGAGCATATATTGAGGGGGAGGATTTAATTAAAAGTTTCTTTTCCTTCATATAACATTGTTAAAAATTATTTTTATTCTTATAATTATCCATTTGCAAGATAGTTTTGTCAACATCAAAAAGGGGGAGATTGTTGGAACCTTCTTCCACATCTTATTTTGGTGTTAACAAAATTATTATAGATTAATGTTTGCAATTGAGTTCTTTCAGATTTAGGTGAAGATCAAGGCAAACAGGAAATGATGGAGGCTTGATAAAAAGGAGAAGATCATGATAAGGAGGGAAGATGACAAGGAAGAATCAAGGAGGAGAAAATCAACTTCGACCTTTAGTTTCTCTAGTTTAGATTTTATATTTATAGATTGTATATGCCTCTTAACAAAGAATTATAACTTAGACCGTGAAATCAATTAGAGATAAATTAGGATTTATATTGCGAACATTTTCAAAGTACTTAATGAATTAAAACACTTAAAACATGTGCTTGTAAGCAAGTACCGGTACTATTCATCAGTACTAGTATTTGCAAGGCACAGGTTTGAGAATTCATCTCAAACTATGAACAACAAGTACCGGTACCAACCATGAGTATCGGTACATGTTGGCCATAGGTTGAAGCCCTATTTCTGGTCTGAACCTTACAAGTACCGGTACCCATGATGAGTACCGATACAGGTAGGTTACTGTGTCCAAGGAATTTCAAACCTAGGAGTCACAAGTAACGGTAGCAATGATGAGTACCGGTACCAGGACTCATGTACTGGTGGTAGTGAGCTGCTAGCATCGGTAGAAGTACTTTAGTACCGGTACCTACTAGCCGTTGGCTCAAAACAGAATGGCTAGAAATTTTATTTTGTCAATGTGAACGTTGGTAATTAAATCCCAACATCTAGTAGACGAATTCATGAGATCCTAAACTCTATAAAATGACCCTAGGACTCTTTGTTTGTACAGTTGAGATACAAGAGAAATAGAGAAGAAAAATTCTAGAGTTATATTTCAAATTCTACCACATTTTCAAGAGAGAAAGAAGAAGCTTGTCATTTACTCTACGCTTTTGCAAACAATTTGACATGATTTCTTCATGCATTGTCAAGACATTCACACTTGATGTAAACACATTTACACTACTTAATATGTCTATTTATGCATGTTCTTAAGCATAGGATTGCATTTCATTATATAAATATTGCATAACATGCATCATCTTGCATTTAGAGTAGTTTGAATAAAATGGAGGTTAATTGTCTCCTTTTATGTGCTTGGACAGGGCAAACATTTTATCGGGGCCACGGATCGAAGATCCAATCGTATGGATGTGATCAGGGCGACGATTGGAGTTCAATGACTCCAAGATCAGCCTAATCAAACATCTGTAGCATTAGATAGTGATCAGGGAACCCTAGAAGATCAAGGGCTAGGATGGTGTAAATCTGCACTTCAAATGACAAATCCAACCACATGGATGAATTCGGATCGACGATTGCAGCCCAATGACGTAAAAATCAAGTAAATCCGACATCCGTGGCACCATCTACAACATCCAGAAGATGGACAGCCAAGATGGCACCACGTGGCGCCATCTCGGCTGCCCAAATGGTCGCATGCATCCAGTGAAGCTTCTGCACCCGCTACCTCTCCACCATTGGGTCTCGATCCAATGGCTTTGGACAGCCATGCCTAAAAGCGTCCGCTCGACCATCCGCTCCTCGTAGCGCAGCGGTCGAAGGTGCTATCGCGAGCAGTGGACGCACGTTCGAGCCGCAGCGAGGAGGCGAAGGGTGCAGGCGTGCATCGGATCTTGATCGGACGGCCGTCTGCGCTCAATAGAGATGACATGCTATTGCACACTTGCACCTCACGCGGCATCGTACGTGATGGGGCAGGCACGCGGCAGCGGACGATGGCGCATCCTAAGCCGTCCGATCTCGCGATCGGACGGCTGAGATCTGATGAATGTGGGTAGGCATTGTACGCAGGCAGCTGAGGAGGCGCGCGTGGGCGATGGGTACTACGACCACGTTGGGGCTTTAGTGACGGTTTTATCCGTCACTAAAGATCCCTCATTTATTGTTTTAAAGATGTAATGACCAATTTGCCCCCACTCTTTGCAACTATAAAAGGAGACCCCCTCCATACGAAATTTTCATCCCTTCCTTCTCTTCTCTGCCTCTCCAAAGCTGAAGAGAAGCTTGTCCCACACCCGGGATGCTTCTCGCGAGATAAAGTCCAAATTTTCGTCCCCCTTCGGAAGTGGATCCCGCGACGACGACGGCGTGCTGCTCCGTTCCCATTCTTCTGCTTCGTCCTCCTTCGTCCAGGCATCGTCCCATCCGACTCATCCTCCAAGTGACCGTCGAGGAGGGTATCTCTCTCCCTATTCTTTTTTACAGCTTTCTAATATAGATTTACTACTTTCTAGTGTGGTTCTACTCATCCTCCAAGCATTCTTCGAGGGGGACATTTCTCCCTTCATTCTTTTAATGCTTTCTAGAGTAAATTTATCGCTTTCTAGTGTAATTGTGTTATGCTTTCTAGTTGTAATGAACAATCTACTTAATGATAAATTCTCTATTTATTCTACATCTCATTTTTTATTTCTATGTGTAATATTCTCTCTCTTACCCTCTCTCTCTTCTATTTATTGTAAATAATTAGATAGTTTTAAATTGAATTACTTTGTGACAAATAAAAAGAAATGCGTAGTTTTTAAATCAAACATTCGCCTCCCTATGTTCGAACTAGAATTTTCATTTCGGTATAAATTTTATTTGTTAAGCACGAATTCTTCGCTTTCAAGCTACGACAGGTTTTCCAAAACCAAACACGTTAGCATAGCAATTCGAGCGTTCAACATTTTGGCGCCGTTGTTGGGGAGGCGACGCTCTTTGGTTTCTCTTCGCGTTTTCTAACTTACAAATCATTTACCTCACTTTTCTCCTTTCTTATTGTGATTGCAGGTACTCTTTCAAGACAAGCAACAGTGGTAGATTGGAGTAAAGTACTTTGGAAGGTTTTGTAAGTTATCCCCCACCTCCCACCCATTAGATTTGATTCCACAACATAATAATTCAAACATCAATCAACCTAGGTATTTTTATAAACTCTAAGGTTAGATTATTTGTTGTTTGACACCCATACTCACCCCAACCCCCACATTAAAACAAAAAAAAAAGAGAAAAATTAAAAAAATCTCACAGAGGTACACAACCTCATCTGATTTTCAAACTCAACTGGTAAACCAATCTTAGGAACCGGTACACACATTCAAACACATAATTGAGTAGAAATCAGATTAGGTAATCATTTGTGTGCCTAATTAAGTGGTGCATCAGGCTAATTGTTTGAGTTGATTAGGCCGCACCACTTCAATTAAAATCAACTCATCAAGTAGCTACCACTTAGGTTCAACTCTTAGGGATTTACCAAGCACTCCACATTCTTTTTAAACTTTAAAGGAAAACATCTTCACCTGTGCTTGCAAAACCTGGTGTGCCAACGAAACTTGTTTGAAAACACCAAAAGTTGAATCCTAAAAGCTACTAAGCAAGATTTGAACCTTAAAATTCACAGCATCAAAAACAATCTTACTTGAAAATCATTGGTTGTGCACGTACACACAAATCAATCAATCATTAAGGGCACAACCCATTTAAAGGGCCCATCACATTCCAAAGCACATTCAAACCTAACCCTAAATAAAACAGAGTAGACGTTGGCCTTAAGGATTGGACTCGCTCTTCAGAACTCAGAATGAGATTATTTTCGATTAGTCTACTTCTACTGTTCAATCTGATGTCTAGCTAGGGGAGCTGAATCAAACAATCACGGCTGGGGGGTACACTAGGAACCGGAGGCGCAAGCCGAAGGAAGAACCTTCTCCCCAGTCCCTCCTAACTGGTTGGATTGAACAGACGGAAGTAGATCAAATCGTTTCTTTATCTCAAGATGGGTTTTAGGAGTCTGTAGGTTAACTCAATTAAGGATAGGTTTGATTGTTTGTATTGCAAGGCACCTTTCTTCCTCCCGTGTCTCATGAATCCTTCCACATATTACACGCATTCCCGCTCTTTCCCTCCTGTTGTGAATTATCCTCAACATGACGATTATCCTGACTCGTACTATAATCAACTATCAGTTAGTTGGGATAACTCAGATTGGGGATATAGTTCCGGACCTCCGTGTTTAGGGTCTAACCTTGAACACTTTGATTCTGATTTCTATCCTTCTCAGAGCTACATTGATTATAGATCGTCTTCCTTTCATGAACAACCTAATACGATCTACAATCAAGAAGGATACACCAATCCTTACCCATCCTCTGATTTCACTGCCTTTAGGTCATCACCATCTTTTGAACAATCTAAAATGACCTATTATCAGGAAGGGTATAATGAATCTCAATTCATTAATTCCTCTACATTGTTACCAAACCCGCCCAATCCTGAACCAACTCATTTGGTTCAGGTTAATCAGGTTCAAGATAAGGTGCTGGCTAACTTGAGGAATATCATACTATCTTTAGAAGTTCAGCCAATCCTTGCATTGAGAGATTGGAGCCTCTGATTGAAATGATTGATGATTTGAATAAGTCTTTGTTGGATTGGCTCCAAGATGTTAAGGATAAGAACCCGGGTGAGTTTCTACTTGGGAAATTGGAAAAATTGAGGATGAGATTCGTGGTTGCTTTGATTCAATCTTGGGATGATTCCCAGGATGAACCCTCTTCAGGAAAGCCAATGACAAAACTCGCTCAGGCACCTGTTGAGGGGGACACGTGTTATGAGGCTGACCAAATTAAATTAAAGCAACCAATTAAGGAAGATCTGATTTCTTCACCTGAGATCCCTGAGCCGGGTTACGAGGAAACGCATATCTCCTTGGAACAGAAAGTGACAAATGATTTTGGGACACACATTGATACGGATCGTGATTTCTTTGATGGTGAAGATTCAAGTTGCGAAGTCTCACACGAGTTTTCTGAACATGATTTC
Organism: Thalassia testudinum; assembly: GCA_037157565.1. Taxonomy (NCBI): domain Eukaryota; kingdom Viridiplantae; phylum Streptophyta; class Magnoliopsida; order Alismatales; family Hydrocharitaceae; genus Thalassia; species Thalassia testudinum. The sequence continues at coordinate 146,804,424 of JAZHRO010000036.1, forward strand.
TGTGAGACAATTGGGCTTGAGGAATCTGATAGATCATTTGATAGCTCAATAACTGAGGAAACTGAACTTATTAGGGCACATATTATGGATCCAAAATCTCATTTTCTAGAGGAATCAATTCAATGCCCTGATTATCAGTTACACCCCATTGAGCTTATCGATAATTCTGTTTCTGAGATAATTAGACCCAAGTCAATTCTGATTCTGCCACATCATTTAGACTTGGAGATTTCAGACGGGGTGATTAATATACAAGAGGTCCTGGAATTTTATATGCTGAATGAGGAGGATAGGAGCTGGGAAGTTCTGATTTGGGAAGCTAATTTTGGAGGAAATGGAAGATTGAGTCGAAGGGTTCCTTTTAAGCTGAAACCATCAAATCAGAACCCTTACGACATTTGTTTCGAGGATGTCAAACTCAAAAACACATTCAACGATTATCCTTTTGAGCTTCAATTCTCTGTAACCCGACATTTTGGTCTTGGGTTGCATCCTCATAAATCACAGGCCCGACCCCACTTGCATTCTGATTTTAGGTTTTGGGTAATTTTTATCCAGAACCTAAGATATTCTCAATTATGGGGGATGGGTCTACACCACAATCTGGTTCACATCTGTGGACCTCTGTTGATAGGTCAGAGGATTCTTCTATTTGTTCTGATTCTGACCTGCACTTGTGAATTCTTCATTTCTCTTCTTTGTATAGTGTGCCTAGTTGAAGGCACTAAACTCAGCACATATACAGTTCTTTTTAGTTTTCATCTCGGAGCAAACCTGACATTCACGCAATTCAGGTGCTTTCTACGCTATTCCACTCTATTTTATGTCTTTTTAATATAATGAGGACATTGCATTAGATAGGCATGGGGGGGTGGATATTCATCTCTGAATTCATTCGTCAACTCCGTAGATTTTGTTTTATTTTCTTTTATTAAAAAAAAATTGAATTAGGAAAGAGAACTTGGGTTTAAGAAAATTTTCAATCATAGGAAATGCTACATTATGATTTGAACACAAAGACCTTTCAGGTCTTTGGACTTAATCAGCTCGTGTATCCACTAAAATGTGGATTTGTTTTTCAAGTCCTCGCCAACCTAAATTCTGTTTTAATTGGAGTAAATAAGTTTGGGTGATAAGTACACGACTTATCAACCCGACTTCTGATTTGAGGAAATTTTGAGTCTTAAGCATCTACACACTATCTTGTCACTGACTCGTTGTTTGGCTATTTTAACGAAAATTAGATAGCTAATGAACCTTCTAGGGTGATATGGCCGACAAGTTATCGTGGGTAATAGCTCATAGGTAGGTTGTCCAGAGCCCAGTCACTGGATCATTCTCTTTTCGCTGCCTTTAGGTAAATCTTAGACCAGGGAAGCCACCTACTTAAAAAAGAAAAAAAAAATCAAAAAGAAAAGGAGAAAAGAAAAAAAAAAGAAATAAGCCACACTTCGCCGCACGAGTATGGCTGGCAAGTTGTCGGTGGTAACAGTTCATCGACCGGTTGTCCAAAACCCAACTCAGTAAATGCACTAAAAATTCCCAAAACACTTAGGAAGAAGCGGAGAAGTAGAATAAACTAGGGAGATATACACTGAATTCACCCTTGTGTTGACCCCGTAAAAAAAATAAAAGTAGGGAGAAAGCTACCGGTTGTAAAGATACAGCTTTAGGCAGAATTCTTTTTGAGGTCACCTAGAGGCGTAGAAATCCGAAGTCCGTTTTAATTGCCGGTCAACGAGTCTATCACAATCCCAATAAGATGCTTAAAACATAGGGTTCTCATCAAATCTTGGGTGAGTTGAATGGCTGTAGAAAGCCACTCTTAAATCCAAAAAAATTAGAAAAGAGTAAAAAGAGAAAAAGAAATTTTTCTTTGAATAAGACGAGGGCTTGAGGTGGTCTGCATTTTGGCTGATACTCAGGCACTGTTGTATCTTTGAAAGTTCAGTTCCTAAGTAGACAATTTCTTAATAATTGAAAATAACTCATGCCCAAATAATCCAACCTAATTGTTTTATAAATAGCATATAGTTTTTGCTAGGGACTAGCAAAAGATAGGCATGGGGGTATGATGTAAACACATTTACACTACTTAAGATGTCTATTTATGCATGTTCTTCAGCATAGGATTGCATTTCATAATATAAATATTGCATAACATGCATCATCTTGCGTTTAGAGTAGTTTGAATAAAATGGAGGTTAATTGTCTCCATTTATGTGCTTGGATAGGGCAAACATTTTATCGGGGCCTCGGATCGAAGATCCAACTGTATGGATGTGATCAGGGCGACGATTGGAGTTCAACGACTCTAAGATTGCCCTAATCAGGCATCCATAGCATCAGATAGTGACCGGGGAACCCTAGAAGATCAAGGGCCAGGATGGTGTAAATCTGCACTTCAAATGACAAATCTGACTACACGGATGAATTCGGATCGACGATCACAGCCCAACGATGCAAAAATCGAGTCAATCCGACATCTGTGACATCATCTACAACATCCAGAAGATGGACGGCCAAGATGGTGCCATGTGGCTCCATCTCAGCCGCCCAAACGGCCGCATGCATCCAGTGAAGCTTCTGCACCAGCTCCCTCTCCGTCGTTGGATCTCGATCCAACAGCTGTGGACAGCCGCGCCTAAAAGCGTTCGCTCGACCATCCGCGCCTCGTAGCGTAGATGTCGAAGGCACTATCGCGAGCAGCGAACGCGCGTTCGAGCCGCAGCGAGGAGGCAAAGGGCGTTGGCGAGCGGGCGCAGGCATGCATCGGATCTTGATCGGACAGCCATCTGTGCTCAATAGCGATGACGTGCTATTGCACGCCCGCGCCTCACGCGGCATCGTATGCACTGGAGCGGGCACAAAACAGCGGGCGATGGTGCATCCTAAGCTGTTTGATCTCGCAATCGGACGGCTGAGATCTGATGAACGTGGGTGGGCGTTGTACGCAGGCAGCTGAGGAGGCGCACATGGGCGGCGGTTACTTCGCCCACGTTGGGGCTTTAGTGACGGTATTATCCGTCACTAAAGACCCCTCATTTATTGTTTTAAAGATGTAATGACCAATTTGCCCCCACTCCTTGCAACTATAAAAGGAGACTCCCTCCATACGAAATTCTCATCCCTTCCTTCTCTTCTCTACCTCTCCAAAGCTCAAGAGAAGCTTGTCCCACACCCGGGATGCTTCTCGAGAGATAAAGTCCAAATTTTCGTCCCCCTTCGGAAGTGGATCCTGCAACGACGATGGCGTACTGCTCCATTCCCATTCTTCTGCTTCGTCCTCCTTTGTCCTCCTTCGTCTAGGTGTCATCCCATCCGGCTCATCCTCCAAGAGACCTTCGAGGAGGATATCTCTCTCCCTATTCTTTTTTATTGCTTTCTAATATAGATTTACTGCTTTCTAATGTAGTTCTGCTCGTCCTCCAAGCATTCGTCGTATAGGACATTTCTCCCTTCATTCTTTTAATGCTTTCTGGAGTAAATTTATCGCTTTCTAGTGTAATTGTGTTATGCTTTCTAGTTGTAATGAATAATCTCCTTGATAAATTCTCTATTTATTCTACATCTCATTTTTTATTTCTATGTGTAATATTCTCTCTCTCTCTTACCCTCTCTCTCTCTCTTCTACTTATTGTAAATAATTAGATAGCTTTAAATTGAATTACTTTGTGACAAATAAAAAGAAACGCGTAGTTTTTAAAACAAACATCCGCCTCCCTGTGTTCGACCCGGAATTTTCATTTCGGTATAAATTTTATTTGTTGAACACGAATTCTTCACTTTCAAGCTACAACGACAAGTTTTCCAAAATCAAACACGTTAGCGTAGCAATTCGTGCGTTCAACAACACTCATTCTAGGCTCTCAAATCGGTAACATTATATTTACATTTGTTGAGAGGCTTAGGAACTTAGTTGTAAGATCTTTCTTTCTTACACCTGTACTTCATTTGTTCTTGAGCATTTGCTCATTGGGTTGTAACAAACCCATTTTTGTACTTGGGTTGAGGTAACCCGTTAATTACCTTGGTTTAGTAAATTTATTCTCTCGGGGTTGAGAGAATCGGGTTAAAAACCCTAAGCTGGGAGGCTTAGGTAGTGGAGTACTCAAGGGAGGGGAACCACTATACATATTGTGCCAATTTTCTGTGGTTTAATTGATTGTGCAAATTGTCGTGTTATTGCTAATATTGTTCTTGAGTGTTTGTGCGCGTAGCCATATATTCCATATCTTTAGATCCTTCAGTGTCCCCCTCTGTGAAGTATAAAAAGACTTGGTCAATAGATATTACCACCACCACAAAGCACGATAGGAGGGTCTGCACCGATAAAGAAATCGGTGCCTATACCCTTAAGGGATCGAGCCTTAGTGCAGTGCCTAATGTGAGTGCTCAGTCTCAGAAGTGTGCATCACACCACAAATCTTTTTTTATTTTGAAACTGTAGACAAGTCCCTTTCAATCAGATCAAGTGTGATTTGATTTTAAGGTCGAATCTGATTATCAATCCCACTTTCAGTTAGGCGACCACTGAATTAGTAAATTAAATCAACTTGGTGGTCTTGAATTTTAATTTGAATGCAAATGCGTGAACAGGAGCTGCTTGCAAAAGTTAGAAAGGTGTACCTGTCTCTAGCAATCTTCATGCCAATATGCTCACAATGCAACAATGAGATCTAATGTGCTACTCAATCACCCCTAAATGCGCGCACCTAAGGGCATGCAACTCCTAAATAGGAAACTGGATATTTTCTTTTGTTTGTTTTAGAGGCAAGCAAGCAGAAAAATGAATCACGCATGTAGAAGAATGTAAACCCTAGTAGCTAAAGAATGTGGGGTAGAGCCCCAAAAATTCAGCCCCAATTACTATAAGGGCGAGAAGATAGAAATAAAATTTGTGACGAAGGAGAATCCCCTATGAAAGTAGGATCCAGGTCTCCTACATCTTCTCCTTGTGTGGGCTTCGCACAAGGTTGATGCCGTTGCTCTGCTGTGCCTGTCCTCCCCAATGCACCCTCTACTCCTCTCCATGCACGCTTCTCCTTTGACTTCAATAGCAGCAGCGCACCGCCATCACTGCCATCTACATGCACTGAGAGCTGCCACCACAGCTCTGTGCGTATGCAGCTGCAACGCCACCAGTGCCCGCGTGCAACCACAACTCCTCGTGTGCATCCTCTGCCAGCTCCCCTCACACGCGATGCCTCCAGGCACGTGTGCGTGCCCTTCAGTAGTGCCGCACCTCCGCGCATAGAAGTAGCAGCGATAGCCACCGCCACCGCTTGTCTCCTCCGTCCGACCAGCCCTGGCCACCTCGCGACTCACCGCCACCACCACCGCGAAGCCCTCGCTCCACTTGACCTCCGGCGAGTTCCTCCTCTTCGGCCATCCCTTGCTCGGTGCGCACGCCTAAGGGAAAGGTTCTACCCTATTTTGCTATAGGAACCATTCAATTAGTTATTACATTTACATGCCATTGAGAACTTCATTTTTTTAGTTAAATATTGGAAGATATATTGTGGCATTTGCTAGCCTGCCCCTCTACTCTTCTCTATTTCTCCTGCATTCTTTTTATATCTCTTCCTCCATCTTATTAGTCTCACCTAAGATAAATGTTACACTATATTAGTGAGCAAATGTTTGGCAGTGATAGATTTGTAAGAGGGGATTTTTGTTTTATGAATATTTTATTATGTTAAATTTATAATCATATCCTTCATCTTTCTTATAAATATGATTCCAATTTTATCTCACATTGATTTCTTAATCTAAAGGGGATTTTAGCTGGATTTTTGGGAGAAGCAAATAGTGAACATTTTATTTCAATAGTAGCAAGTTTTAAATAGGCCATTGCCTCCCTATGGATACGACCCGCTCCTAATTGAGTGGTTATTTTTATTATTTTGATTAGCGATTTTCCACCACTAGCATACTACAACACGACATTCTTTATGCGAAACAACGAAAGCGAAAATCCACTTACCACTAAACAACCCGTCAGGTAGGCTGATTTAAACCGGCAGATGGTAAGAATGCAATGATCTATGCTCCAGCTTATGCAGTAAATGAAGACATCCCTAGACAACTTACAATCTAGACTTATTGCCAACACCCGACAGCTCAGATCTCTACCATCCCAACTCGTACCCAACCCTCGCAATGTACAAAATTAGGGCAATAGAGCCCAAGGGTATGGGAATCAGAGGGACCCACATGCACATGCTCATGTTGTTGAGTAGGGTCCTTTGTCTTCTTCTAACCTTGGTTATCTGGTTAATCAATCCCCTCCTATCTTTCCTACAAATTCTGTCACCTTGAGGAGCGGGAAACAAACCTAGGATCCCGAACTACCTTTTAGCAACCAAAACCCGTGGCAGCTCGAGGGAGAAAAGGAGGTTGAAGAAGAAAACAAGGCCCAGGGACCTGAAATTGAGGACACCACCTACATCCCATTCCCTGAGGCCTTATTGAAAACCAAGAAGAAGAAAACCCTAGATAGCAACGAGGAGCTCCTAAATTTATTCAAGAGTGTAGAGATCAATATCCCGCTCCTCAATGCTATTAAGCACATGCTGACTTATGCTAAATTCCTAAAAGATCTATGCATCCAAAAGCATAAGCCAAAGGAACCCACCCTGAGGAAGGTGATTCTCTCTGAGAAGGCGAGTTCTATCATCCTGCATCACCTTCCTCTGAAGAAGAGAGATCCAGGTGCCCCTTTCGTTTCAGGTGTCATTGGGGATTACACTTTTGATATGGCACTATTGGATCTAGGTGCATCCATCAACCTAATCTCGACCTCTCTTTATGAAAGGTTTGGGTTAGGTGAACTCAGGCCAACCTCAGTAACGCTATAGTTAGCAGACCGTTTGATCACCACATCAAAAGGTGTTATTGAGGATGTTATTGTTAAGGTGAAGGACTTCTATTTGGCCGTAGATTTCCTAGTCCTTGACATGGATGTACCTAAATTTTTGAGGAACACGCCCATCATTCTGGGGTACCCATTCCTAGCTACCACCAAGGCCAACATCAATTTTGATAGCGATAGTATGGAGATCGCCTTTGGAGACAGAAAATTGACACTTGATATTTCCAAGGCAATAAAAGGATTTGAGGATTGTGAATTTATTAAGGAGCTTGATGATGTGCATACATCTGAATAGCCAAAAATGTCTATTAATGCATGTTCTTAGTATTATATTAGCATCATGCATTGTAAATATTGCATAACATGCATCATCGTGCATTTAGGTCTAATTTTACAAATTGTATAGTAATTTCTTCTTTTTCGTGGCCAGAGATAGGGCGACTTTTAATCGGGGCCTCGAATTAAAGTTCCAACTATACAGATCTGATTAGGGCAATGATTGGAGTTCAACGACTCCAATATCACCTCAATTGGACTTTCGTAGCATCAGATATAATCCGAGGAGGATTAGAGATCAAGGGCCAAGATGGTGTCAATCCACACATCAAATGACTAATCTGACTGCATGGATAGGTTCATATCGACGATCACAGCCCAACGGTGCGAAAATTGGTCAAATCCGACATCCGTGGCACCATCTATAATACATAGAAGATGGACGGCGAAAATGGCACCACGTGGGACCATCATAGCCATCCAATCTGGCCCAATACACACGCATCACCTCTTCATGTGTTGATCAACTCCTCTCAGCCATTGGATCATCGATCCAACTACTAAGATTGGACCTCAGACCGGTGCCCTCACCATTTGAAGTTAAAGAGAATGCATTCTTGACCGTCAGATTGAGATCCAACGATCCAAATCATGTAGTGCACGAGCGGTTGATTGCACAGCAATCATGGGTCCTAATCAACCTAAATAATGCCTGAACCTAGCTTAATTTGTGGATATTGCACTCATACCCTACATATCATGCATTACATTAGTTTATTTAGAATAAGATGAGATATCCTGCTATTTAATGGCTTTTATTGCTATTTGCAGATAATAAAGTGATCTAGGATGCAGGAGATAGTGGAATAAAGCAATAAAGGAAGAAGAAGCCTGATCCAAATAAGAAAACTGAGGAGGATAGCCTTATCCCTACCCTTAAAAACCCTAGGACAACCTTCCCAAACACAAAACAACCTCCATTAAGACACCTTAGCCTCAAAACCCAAACATGGATAGCACTATCCATGTTCTTATCCACTCTATCCCTCTCGCAAACACTTAAGAACCAAAACCCACCTTAGAAAACCTAAAACCCACTCTCCAGCACATTTTAAGACATCCAAACATCTGGCTAGACGTATGATTTCTGCAAAATAATAATCCAGGAAGGTAGAACTCATACTGACATAGAATTAGACATCTAATTTAATGTCCAAACATCCAATTTTGTAGTCTAAGACGTCTGACCACTATTCAGGATGTCTGATACTGCTCTCTAGTTCCTAATTTTGGTGTTGGAAGCCCTAGCTTGACTATTTTGACCTAAGAAACCTAATTAGAGACCTCCTAAGCCTAGTCCACTATCCATAGCCCTACTTATCCTATCCCTCACCCAATTGAATCATCCCATACAATTGGGCGCATCTACAGTTGATTGGGTGCACCTAACCCCAATTAGATCCACCCAGGATCTAATTGACTCATACCTATTAGGGTTACCCTAGCCTAATCACATGCACACATCCAATAAGACTTGACCCAGACCCAATTAGGTTCAATACTCTCCAATTAGATTTTCCTAAGCCCAATTAGATCCATACCCACTCAATCTAGGTTAACCTAACCTAGATTTACCAAAACTATACACATTCCTCTACGAAAAACATGCACACACATACACCTTCCTAATCTACCCACCCATTAGTTTCGCCCACCATAAACAAAAACCCACACACACCCACTCTTGGAAACCCTAAAACTTGTGTTAAACCTAGATCCTAAAATGTGGCATTGGCTATTTTTGGAGCCACCAAAAGTGGAAATGAAATTGAGCCTTCCCATATGAGCCAAAGGGAGAGCCACGAAATTATTCACTCTAGTTCAATTCTCTCCTACACCAAAACTTGCGACACCCTCCCTTCCACTCTCTAAACCCTAAGGCCGTCCTCCTCATCCTCCTCCAAGGCTCCATGGATGGCTACAAAGAGCTCTCCTCCAAGTTTCCTCAAAGGCAGCAAGAAGAAGAAGACCATGAGGATGCAACACCATGTGGGTGTGCCTTCTTCCTCCACCATAGAGGGTCCACACCCCATTTGTTTTCCTCTTAAACGGCCATAGAGGAGACCATCTTCAAGGTCTTCTCAAGGACGACCATTGGTAGAGAAAGGGTGTAATACCCTCCTCTCTCCACTTGGGTGCACACGCCCCCTCTGTTTCTCCCCCTTCTTCTTCATCTTGGTCAGCCACAAGGTTTGCCATACCTTTCTTGGATATCCCCTCTTGTTGGTAGGCATGTAGACGGGTTTGCATACCTAAGGTCTAGCCTACACCCTCACACAAGGTCGATGGCCCTAGTGGCAACTTTCTGATGTGAGGTTTTTCTTCTATTTATGTGCCTTCTAGTGTAGATGTGTTTGACACTCTTACGCAAAAATAATATTGCTTGATTCTTGTTTATGTGCATGCTATGATCTTCACGGCTTACACTTTGATGCGTGCCTATTAGTTTACTTAGGAATGTCCCCTTTGGGTTTGTCACACCATGCACGGCCGCCATGGCCCCATTTAGATGCACGTAGTAACTTAGGTTTTAGTTAGCACGTCTAGATCTAGGTTTCATTTTGTGTCTCAAAATAAAAATCAAAAGACACAAGAAAGATAAAAATATTAGGTTAGAAAGGCCGATTCAAATCTTGACTTGTTTTCACACCTCCCAGAGAAGAACCATCAAGACTCAAATTCTAAAAAGAAAAGAAACCTAAGTGAGTTTTGTAAATAATTAAATATTTTGATAAAGGGTTTAGTGTGACTATACTACGATTTCCAATAATTTCAAAATGTGCGAAAACGGACTTGTCAAATGGCTCCGTTGTTGGGGAGGCAACGCGTGAGTTTATATTTGGATTTGCTTAACTTCTGTTTGTTTTGATTGTAGGTCAAGATGAGGATTCACGCATACATCAACCCGTGGTGAAGACCACAGGTATTTTCTTCATCCTCTAGTTTGTTACTTTCTTAGGTTAGAAAAATAAAATAAATATATATATATATATAAATTCAAATTCAAATTTTTGGATTTGAATTTACAAAGAAAAAAGAATTTTTTCTTTCTTTGGTGTGTGTTTTAACTTGGAAACTATTTAAACACACCAAAGTCAGATTTGGAATCCAGCTAGAAATTGTTGATGATTTTAAAAAATTTATTATTGTCAAATTAGGCATCCAAAAATCATCGGATTTGGTCTGATTTTAGGGTTTCAAATATGCTTTTTAAATCGACCCTTTAGAAAAATTTGCACTATACGAATTTTAAAAATTCATACAATGGAAGGGGGCTAGAATAGTCTGTACTCTAATTTTATCCAAATTCAAACTATAATTATGACCTCTACATAAATCAGATTGATATGAAATTTGTGGGGTTGGAAAGCTAGCTGAAACCTCATCATTTCTATAAATTTCTAAGAATTTTTGGATTTCCTTTGATACTATTTCAAACTGCATTTCTCACAGGGGGTCCATCGGGTCTGTTTGACCCTCTGGAACATAAAAATTCGTGAAAAATTGCATGAAATAGTAAAAATCTTAAAAAAAATATTCCCTGAAAAACTTATTGAAAAAGAAAGATCTCTACCAAATTTCATCTTATTTTGATTTATTTACTGATTTAGGGAGTGATTTCAAGTCAGACTAAGGTCTAACTGTAGATTGTTAGAAAAAGCATAAACCCTTTGTGTTTCACATTAGGGTTTAAATTTAGAGACCCAGAACAAACCCATCTAAGCCTGATTTGTGTGTGATTGCATGAGAGGAGATCTGATTTGATTGGTTGTCTTCCATTCACCCACTTAAATTGAATTTGATCTACATTTCAACTTAGGCAACCACTTAGGTCTATTTCACTTAGTAGTGGTTCATTAAGACCATTGTTTTCCTTGATTAGGTCGCACCACTTTTACCTTATTGGACTTAAAAGTATCATATAGACCTATCTGATATTAGGGTTTCCACACTAGGGTAGAGCACATTTGCATTCCACACTTAAAGAAAATTCGTATAACAAATTGGGACTTACAAAACTTGTCATGTGCTCCACTACAACCTTGTTTGAATTGACTTAAACAAGGAAACCCTAAAAGAAAAAATTAATACAAGCACTTGAACCATAAAATCCACTACATCAATTAAAGCTTGTATTGAAAATCCTTTGTTCGTGCACTTCACACTCACAAATCTAATTTTAAGTGCACTTCACATTCCAAGAGCACTTTAAGCCCAAGCCTAAAACTAAGTAGACGTACCCTAGGTAGGACTAAATTACTTGGTAACTGAAATTTAATTGGGTAAAAAATAAAGCCTTGCCTATTTGGACCAACTAGTGACAAGAAAGGTCAGTGCGGTAACCGCGTTAACCTCTAGTGGTGTCCGGCTGTGCGGGGTGTCTTAGGGGGTCCCACCATTCTGGCCAGACAAGTAATTCAAGGGTTGGTTTAACCTAGTTCCATTTCAGGATACCAAGTTTAGATCCAATTAGGGTATACAATTTAAGGCTTGCTTGTTTGCTTGATTTGGGGCTCTCTCATCTTTCTTCTTAGGCCTTTCCCTTAATTCCACACGCCCCTTGTAGCTAGTTGTGTCTTACTAAGGAAGACTATCTCATCTCTACCCACGTCTTTTCTCAAATATCCATGAACCCATATCATTCTTTTGACCTTTAGGGTCCTCCATCTCCCAACCCAACATGATTTTGACTCCTCCTGTTTGGGAGACTCATCCTAACCAGCTAGGATATGATCATCCTTATCCCCTAGCTTATTTAGAGCTTGAACCTCATGGATTCGACCCTTATCTAGATCAGAACCAATTGAAATCCATAGTTACTGAACTTCAAGAATATAACAAGGACTATACAGATCAATGTGCCAAGCTCATGGAGCAAATTAGATGATCTCAAGCACAATCTCAATCTTATCACTCCTCCCAGGAACAAGAGACTTGGAACAACCAGCTTAGTGGGTCTAGTGACCCATATTTTCGATCCACTAGCTACTCTACTGATTCTTGCTACCATAGGGAGGCATCCTGGACTCAGCCAACCTAAAAGGCACCTTTGGATCTAATCCGAGATTTGGGTAGATCATTTAAGGAATGCACCATTTCTGATACACCTATACCTGATGATATATCACTAAGGAATTGGAATAATGGATCACAAGTACAGGACCACATAACAGGTTCTCAATCAACTCCCTCTATAGTCGGTCCCACTCAGGGCGATAGACCTATTGATTCATATCCAGATTCGTATAACCCTGAGTGGAGAGACAATCCTGATCTTCCATGACCACCACAAAGATTGACTCAGACTGAACATCAATCTAGGCTAGCCCAATATTCCACTCAAACCACTTTAGGGCAACCATCTAGTCCAGCCCAACCTTCAACCACCCTTGAAGATATCATGAACATTTTGTTGGACTTTGACAAGAAAAATGAAGAAAGGCTGACTAAGTTAGAAAATCAAGTGAAATCTCAAGGAGAACAAATCAAGAGACTTCAAGAATCACTTACACACTCCTTTTCACTCCTATTCTCCACCTATTCTTCCGACCCCTCATCCAATCTATCATACATGCCATTGTGCGGGGGCCAATTCTTTGGCTTGTAAAAGGAAGAGGAAAGCTAAGAGTCCACCCAAACAATCTAATTCGGGCTCAACCAAAAATCATAAGACCAAACCCACATCTAGCTCTGACTCAGACTTTAAGGACAAAAAGAAGAAAAAGGCTTCTGAAGTTGATTTGACCTATTTATCCTTTCTTGAGGACTTAAAGAAAGAGTCACAAAAGAAGAAAAAGACTTGCACACCTAAAGAGATGGTTTTATCAGCTAACATAAGTGCACTTGTTTTTGGCACTCTACCAACCAAAAAGAACGACCCTGGAAAACCTTTCATATCTTGTGCCATTAAGGGATTCACCTTCAATCGAGCCCTTGTAGATCTAGGGTCTTCCATTAGCTTGATTCCTACCACCCTTTTTACCGCACTAGACTTGGAGACCTGCACCACACACCTGTCACCATTAGAATGGCAAATGGCTCCATCAAAACACCTAAGGGGGTAGTTCAGGATGTCATCATCAAAGTGCAAGATCTTAGCTTTCCAGTTGATTTGTTGTCATGGACATGAATACTAGAGAAGCTAAGTAATGCACCCATCATTCTGGGTCAACCTTTCTTGGCTATGGCTAATGCATGGATTGACTATTACTTAGGATGTATGAAGATGACTAGTGGCAATGAGAAGATTCACTTTGATATTTACGCAGCTACTAAGAAAATGAAGTCAGGGTATTTTCTGGATGACAAGGAAAGTGATTCGAAGGGCAATTCGGAAGAAACTATGGTAATTGACACCTAGGTAGAACCACATGACTCGAATCAACAATCCACTAGATCACATAAGTCACCCTTAATACCAGATCAAATCATTGATAGCATGGTTCACTATCTTGATCGACCTAGCCCAATTCAAACCCATGCCCATTGCAATGAATCCCAGATTCCTTAATTGATCAAAATGATTCATGAAATAAAAGAAGCTAGTGCAAGAGAATATGATGATATAAGAAAAGAGCTTCATAGAATATGGGACGAGTAACAAAAATCAGAAATGTTTGAATTTGGGTCAGGTGTGTCACAATCGATTTGTGATTCAATGGTGGTCATGCAGGATTCTATTGATCAAACACCCAAGGTGAATGATATTGATAATCCTATTGAAGTTGAGAATGGAGATTTATTTGAGAAGCTTGATCTTGATTTAGGGCCTAAATACCAATCATTTCATTTTGAAGAACCAAGCATTAAGGGACCTGAATACAATTTTGCTGTATTTGAGAATACCCATGGAGACAATGATGAATTAATTCAAATGATCTCATGCACGGAGCAACAAAATCAAAAAGACTGTAACAACTCCTCAGTCAATGATTTAGCCCATTCCACTTTCATGGGGGGACTTACTACTAAATCTAATGCCCAATTTCATCTAAGTGAGAAGGTGGAAATATCCCCCTATGAAATAGATATTCAAGAAATTGAAAGATTATTGGGGATTTCATATGATGAGTTATCGGAGGAAGCTAAAAGTTTTGCGGAATCTTGTGATAATTGGGAATTAGAATTGAAAATTTTTGAAGAGATAAAAGAAGAAGATGATAACCAAACATCTTTGGTAGAGACAGAGACTGATCACTGGACCTTGATTTCCAAATCTGACCACACTACTTGGGTCATGCCTTCCATTCATCACCATTATCAGGACCCATATGACTTTACCCCACACAACTCTACCCATACGCCTACCACCCACATTCTCCATCACCTCTTCAGGATGCCTTCACCTTCATTTCTTCCAGGCTCCCATATTTATCTGTATTTCTTCTGTAGCATCTGGCTACAGATAATCCCAAGCCCCATCTACATATTTTCCTGATTATTTGGGCTTGGAATTCATGGATAGCTGGTCCACATTTGCGGCCCGCTGTTGGTGAATGAGACTAAAATTCTTATCTTACTCGCCATTCTCAATACTATATTGATATATCCTTTTTCAGTGTACGTCTAGCTGGAGGCATTAATCTCAGCACTTATATATATAGCATATTTTATTTGTCATATTTTCCCTTCATATTCAATTTTAGGTGTTGGAATAAGAGGAACATCGAAATTCAGGAGCTATTCTAGGTGATCTCTACCCATTTACCCCTGTCTTAAGTAATTTTTCATTATATTCATGCACGAGGACATGCAAGAAAGTAGGCATGGTGGAGGGTAGCAATTGTAAATTAAAATTTTTTCTGCCAACACCTAGGAAAAACCTTTCATACATCATGCTAATTGCACTTTAGGGTCCTTAAATTAACAGCCGACTCCACCTCCAATGTTTGCATTGGAGCTAAAAATCATTCGCAACAGCCACTTTTGACTCATCCATTCACCTTTTTGTTCTAAATTTATGGTCAAGCTATATACAACCCAAATTAGGGAAATTTTCGAAGTGCAACTTTGAAAGGTTAAAAATAGCATTTATATATATTGCATTCATGAATAAGATTTTTATCAAGAGAATGTATTAAGGATTTTATCCTCTAGTTGATTCCTGTAATCTGGAATCCAGTACAATTTTTACCCACATGTAGATTTTGGAATGGATTCATGGTGAAGACTGATAAACTTCTTTAGTCTATCGAGAGGAAGAAGTACTTCGTTTCCTAAACCCCTGGACAGTGTTTTGGGAGTCAAGCAAATCTTCTTCCAAAAATCCATCAAATAGTGTGAAATGAGAGTAGAGTGTACTGGTGCTCTAAGATTAGTGCAAGGAATCTGGAATCCTAGATAATTAAGTAATGAAACTCAAAGATTAGGCATAGTTTTCGCTCTTGAATCCTACATATACATTTTTACGTGAAATTTTGAGAGCCACCAAATAAGGCAAATACGTAGAGAGCGAGTTTTCATAAAACTAAGACTAAGGTGAATGGTTATGACCTTTCTTTATGGAATCCTCGGCTGAAGGAGGGTATTGATGTCAAGGTCAGAAATACACCGCCCTATCCATCTTTCTCGGTGTTGTGAGTAGGCACTTCTACCAAATAAGCCACCCAATGTATCTTGAGTACCACCAATCCATAATAATGCCTCCTCAATAAAGTTCATGAATGTATGCTAGCTTGTGTTGTGTTGAAAAAAAATAATTATACATAGAAAAAAAAGGGGAAGAAAAAAAAATGAAAAAAAGAAAAATTGGAAAAGAAAAAAATTAGAAAAAGCAAAGAGAAAGAGTGTAAATATTTAGTGTTTATTTCAGTTACATTGAGGCAATATCATCAAATAAATTTGAGATCCATCAAATAAGGCCTTAACCTATCTTTCTGTGTTTTTGACCGCCTGAATATTGGCTAAGGAATTCCGACTTAGTGTTTGGGTTATGGAACTCAATTAAAGTGTTAATGCCAAATGAGACCACCAAATACAGGTCATATATGTGAATCTGGTGAGATTTTGAGCTCTAAGAAAAAGAAAGAAATGAAAAGAAAAAGAAAAAAAAAAAAAAAAAAGAGAGAATGAATGCAAAGGAAACAAAAGAGAGCATAGTTTTTCTTGTCTTTCTCTGAGTTGAGTTACTTAATAATTTGGGAATCTAGATTCTATAGTACTAATTTCTAGGTAGCACCAAGTGAGATTGAGCCACAAAATAAACAACCATTTCCCTCTAAAATTCTCTACCTAAGCTTAAAGTTAAGGTGAAACTCAGAAGATATCTCGAATGCCCTGGGGGAAGAAGTTCGCCTATCTTGCTAGAATTTTACTAGGGGTTAAGTACATACTTTAGAGGTGAATCAGGCCTTTCACTTCATTCCGTTGCAAAAGCTACATAGCTGCACTTTCATGTATCTGGATTTCTAGATTTCTAGATGAAACAAAACGAGAAAAATCTTTAGCCAAGCTCTTTGATAAAAAGAATAAGCAGTCTTTTAGGGATTGACCTTGTAAATAACTTAACCATGCACGTAGTGTTGCATCTTCTAGGGACTAGCAAAGTTTAGGCATGGGGCTATGATTGCACAGCAATCATGGGTCCTAATCAACCTAAATAATGTCTGAACCTAGCTTAATTTATGGATATTGCACTCATATCTTGCATATCATGCATTGCATTAGTTTATTTAGAATAAGATGAGATATCCTGCTATTTAATTGCTTTTATTACTATTTGTAGATAATAAAGTGATCCAGGATGCAAGAGATAGTGGAATAAAGCAATAAAGGAAGAAGACTGATCCAGATAAGAGGAGTGAGGAGGATAGCCTTATCCCTACCCTTAGAAACCCTAGGACAACCTTCCAAAACCCAAAACAACCTCCATTAGGACACCTTACCCTCAAAACCCAAACATGGATAGCACTATCCATGTTCTTATCCACCCTATCCCTCTCCCAAACACTTAGGAACCAAAACCCACCTTAGAAAACCTAAAACCCACTCTCCAGCACCTTTTAAGACATCCAAACATCTGGTTGGACGTCTGATTTCTGCATAATAACAATCCAGGAAGGCAGAACTCATACTGACACAGAATTGGACATCTAATTTAATGTCCAGACATCCAATTTTGTAATCGAAGATGTCTGACCACTATTCTGGACGTCTGATATTGCTCTCTGGTTCCTGATTTTGGTGTTGGAAGCCCTAGCTTGCCTATTTTGACCTAAGAACCCCACCAGGCACCCTAGGAAACCTAGTTAGAGGCCTCCTAAGCCTAGTCCACTATCCATAGCCCTACTTATCCTATCCCTAACCCAATTGAACTATCCCATACCTAATTGGGTGCATCTACAGTTGATTGGGTGCATTTAAGCCCAATTAGGTCCACCCAGGATCTAATTGACTCATACCTATTAGGGTTACCCTAGCCTAATCACATGCACACATCCAATTAGACTTGACCCAGACCCAATTAGGTTCAATCCACTCCAATTAGATTTTCCTAAGCCCAATTAGATCCATACCCACTCAATCTAGGTTAACCTAACCTAGATTTACCAAAACCATACACTTTCCTCTACGAAAAACATGCACACACATACACCTTCCTAATCTACCCACCCATTAGTTGTCACCCACCATAAACAGAAACCCACACACACCCACTCTTGGAAGCTCTAAAACTTGTGTCAAACCTCGATCCTAAAACAGTGGCATTGGCTATTTTTGGAGCCACCAAAAGTGGCAACCAAATTGAGCCTTCCCATATGGCCAAACGGAGAGCCATGAAATTATTCATTCGAACTCAATTCTCTCCTCCACCAATTCCACTCTCCAAACCCTAAGGCCGTCCTCCTCATCCTCCTCCAAGGCTCCATGGACGACTACAAAGAGCTCTCCTGCAAGCTTCTTCAAGGGCAGCAAGAAGAAGAAGACCATGAGGATGCAATACTATGTGGGCGTGACTTCTTTGTCCACCAAAGAGGGTCCATGCCCCATTTATTTTCCTCTTAAACGGCCATAGAGGAGACCATCTTCAAGGTATTCTCAAGGATGGCCATTGGTAGAGAAAGGGTGCAACACCCTCCTCTCTCCATTTGGGTGCACATGCCCCCTCTGTTTCTCCCCCTTCTTCTTCATCTTGGTCGGCCACAAGGTTTCCCATACCTTGCTTGGTCGTCCTCTCTTGTTGGTAGGCATGTAGATGGGTTTGCATACCCACTGTCTAGCTTACACCCTCACACAAGGCCATTGGCCCTAGTGGCAACTTTCTGACATGAGGGATTTCTTCTATTTATGTGCCTTCTAGCGTAGATGTGCTTGACACTCATGCATAAATAATATTGCTTGATTCTTGTTTATGTGTGTGCTATGATCTTCACGACTTACAATTTGTTGCATGCCTATTAGTTTACTTAGGAACATCCCCTTTGGGTTTGTCACACCATGCACAGCCACCACGGCCCCAATTAGATGCACATAGTCACTTAGGTTTTAGCTAGCACGTCTAGATCTAGGTTTCATTTTGTGTCTCAAGATAAAAATCAAAAAACACAAAAAAGACAAAAATATTAGGTTAGGTCAGATTTAGGTTAGAAAAGCTTATTCAAATCTCGACTTGTTTTCACGCCTCCTAGAGACGAATGACCCAGACTCAAATTCTAAAAGGAAAAGAAATCTAAACGAGTTTTGCAAATAATTAAACATTTTGATCAAGGGTTTAGCGTGACTCTACTATGATTTCCATTAATTTCAAAACACGTGAAAATGGACTTGTCAGCAATCTCCTCGCCAATCCACGGCGCAGCGTAGTGGATAAGGCGTTCGTTTGCCTTTGGACGCAGCATTGAATCTCAATGCCACCTCTCTTAAATGCGGATCCAATTTCATTCAGAACCATCCGATCTCGTGTCGATGGTTCTGATCCGTTCGCGTCATGCACTCAAAGGCTAAAGGAAAGCGCCACACGCACTTTTGAATGTGCGATCATACGTGTTGAAGGCACAAGTGTGATGGCGTTTAAGCCATCCGATCTCTTGATTAGACGACTAAAATTTCAAGAACGTGCGTGAGCCATTTGCGTAGAGAAGAAGAAGAGGCACGCTCGGGAGGTGCGTACATTGCCCACGTTCAGGCCTTTAGTGACGGATAAATCCGTCACTAAAGACCTAACATTAATGTTTTGATGTTAAAATGACTCATTTGCCCCCTCAAACCTCACCTATAAAAGGACCTACGCCCTCCACATCTTCTTCATTCCTTCCTTCACCTCTCTCCCTCTCTAAAGCTCTAAAGAAGCTTGTCCCAAACCCAGGATGCTCCTCTAGAGCTAAAATCAAAGTTTTCTCCCCCCATTCCTGAAGTGGTTCCCGCGACGACGACGACGCCCTGCCTCGCCCCTGGTTCTTCCTGCTCCGTTCTTCATCTTCTATCTTCATCCTCCGTCTTCAAGGCGTCACCCCGTCCGGCTCGTCCTCCAATCAACCGTCGAGGAGGATAACATCTCTCTCCCTTCTTTACTTCTTTCTGGAATATAATTTTTCACTTTCTAGCTGTAATCATTTCCTGCTTTCTAGTTGTAAAAATAATATTCAGTTGCAAAGTGATTGTTCTCACTCTCTCTCTCTTTTTCTCTCTCTCTTAGTGTTAATATCAAATTCATTTTGATTATCTCACTTTTAAAATAAAAATACCAAAAAAAATATAATCGTGGATTTTAGATCGACGTAGCCTCCCTGTGTTTGACCTGTAATTTCTTTACAAATTTTGATAAAAATTTATTTGTTGGCGGATTTCTTTGCAAATCATACTACGATGATGGATTTTTCAAAATCCAATCCTTTTTGCATAGATCTTCCGTTCCAACATTTTGTCACTGTTGCCGGGGAGGCAATGATTCTCGATTTTCTTTCCGCATTTCGCAAACTTTATTATTTTCTAAGTTGCTTTTATTTCTCTTCTATTGTTTTGCAGGTATCTCAACAAGGAATCTTCAAGCGGTAGAAAGGAGTAAAGTGCAGCTGAAGACAACTGTAAGTGCTCCCCATTCTTCCCCCCTCCATAGATTTCATTCCACAATCTTAAATCAAACCCCAATTAGCCTAGGTGTTCACATAAACCCTAGGATTAGTTTGGATGCTTTGATTTCCACTTCCACTCATCTCACCTTCGTTAAAAAAAAAAAAAGATACTTCTTATGGGATAAATCAGCATACATACTACACACACCCACATTAAAGACACATAACCTAACTTAATTTTTATCTACTCAACTGGGATTTCGACCTGTGGAATCGGTACATGTAAATCAACACATAAGAGAGTAGAAATCAGTCTAGGTTAATCATCTTCTGTGCTTAACTCAGTGGAGCATTCTAGCCAATTGTTTGAGTTGTTTGGGTCGCACCACTTCATTTTAAAATCAACTCATCAAGTAGCTTCCCCTTAGGGTTTACAATTTAGGTTAATACCAGGCACTCAACTTTACTTTTTGATTTCAAAAGGAAAAGATCTTCACCCTTGTTTGAACATCTGGTTTGCCTCTGAAACTTGATTGAACTCACTTAATTCTAAACCCTAAAAGCTACTTACACAAGTTTTGAACCTTAAAATCCATTCATCTAAATAATCTTGCTTGAAAACCCTAGTTGTGCACACACTCACACATATTCAATCGATCATTAAGGGCACAACCCATTTTAAGGGCTCACCACATTCCATGAGCACTACAATCCTAAGCCTAAGTAAAATCAAGTAGACGTTGGCCTTAAGGACTGATTCGCTCTTCGAGTCCCAGACTGAGATTGTTTACGATTAACTTACTTGTACTAGTCAATCTCATGTCTAGCTAGGGGAGTAGAATCAAATGATCGCGGCTGGAGGTATACTAGGAACTAGAGGCACAAGCCGAAGGAAGAAACTTCTCCCCAGTCCCTCCTTCTAACTGGTTGGATTGACTAGATACAAGTAGAGTAAATCGTCTATAATCTTAAGACAGATTCTAAGAGTCTGTAGATCCTTAGGCTACCCATCTTAAGGACATGCATGTTTTGTTGTGCTGCACGGTTCTTATCCCCAGTCCTTCTGACCTCCTTCTAGTTTATGCTTGGAAGGAGGTCATTGAATCCCTGATTAGAAGGACCATTAGATCATTCTAGGAGGCGTAGATTGAATTTTGGCCAAATTATCCCATGGCTAATCAATAATCTCCTCTGCCTCAAAATCCGCAAGAGTTGTTTCAAAGGCAGCTGGAACAAATGCAAAGAATGCAAGAATGGTTCCAGGGAATGTAGGGCACTCAGACCTTGAAGGATTTTTATGATCCTTCAAATTACGGGGAACGTCCTAGCGTCCAGATTCCTGCCAGAGACATAGAAATCAAGCTCCAGATGTTAATCCTAATCAAACATTTCCATGGGCTTGGCTCTGAAGACCCGTTTCAACATTTGGAGGACTTAACCACTTTGGTCCAGACCACCAAAGTGCAAAACGTAAATGAAGAGCAGATGATCATGAGGCTTTTTCCCCACTCTCTTAGGGATAAAGCCGCTCATTGGTATAGGAACATAGGAAGGCTAATCGTGACATGGAATTATCTGAAATCGGCTTTCCTGAAGAAATTCTTCCCTGTCGGATGTACTAATGCTCTGAGACAGGCGATTACTACCTTCACCCAACGGTCGAGGGAGCAGTTTCATGTTGCCTGGGAGCGATTCAAGGACTTATTGCGGAAGTGTCCACACCACGAGGTGCCGAAATGGCAGCTTGTTGATGTGCATACATCTGATTAACCTAAAAAGTCTATTAATGCATGTTCTTAGTGTCACATTAGCATCATACATTGTAAATAGTACATAACATGCACAATCATGCAATTAGATCAAAGTGTATAAATTATACAGTAATTGTCTCCTTTTTATGGTCAGGGACAGGGTGACTTTTTATCACGGTCTCAGATCGAAGATCCAACCATACAAATCTGACCAAGGCGACGATTGGAGTTCAACAACTCCAAGATCGGCCCAATTGGACTTCCATAGCATCAGATATAATTCGAGGAAGGTTAAAGATCAAGGACCAAGATGTTGTCAATCTGCACTTCAGATGATAAATCCGACCACATTGATGGGTTCAGATCGACGATCGCAGCCCAACGGTGCGAAAATCGGTCCAATCCGACATCCGTGGCACCATCTACAAATCAATGAAGATGGATGGTCCAGATGATGCCATGTGGTGCCATCCAGACCCTCCAAAACGCTCACTGCCCCACCTTCTCATCCAACAATTGAGACTTGATTAGGTTGTCACCATCAAGCCACACCTCATGTGAGAAGAACCACACTTTTGATCTCAACCATTGAATCAAGATCCAATGGTTGACATCAAATAATACATGAATGCTCTCCTTGCCTATCCACGCGCGTAGCATGGTGGATAAGAACTTGCAGCGCATGAGGTCGCAAGGTTGAAACCCGCTATGCCTTTAAATCAAGATTAAGCGCACGGGTGTGAGCGAAATTCCACCTTTGGATTTCGATCGTACGGCAACGGGCGCGCCACATGGCACGACGGATGAAGAGCTTGCCTGCAGGAGTGCGCAGCAGCTGAAACATGAAGCAGCACAGATGCACTTTAAGCCGTTCGATCATGCGATCGGACGGTTGATATGAGAAGAATGTGGATATGCGTTGAGGTAGCCAAAGATGAGGAGGTGGGAGGGTGTGCGGATCTTCAGCCCACGTTCAGGCCTTTAGTGATGGGTTTATCCATCACTAAAGGTCCTGAATTAATTTTTTCAAATTGTAAAGTCCAAAATGCCCCCGCTCCTTGAAACTATAAAAAGAGACCCCCTCCATACGAATTTATCATCCCTTCCTTCTCTTCTCTCCCACTCCAAAGCTCAAGAGAATCTTGTTCCACACCCAGGATTCTCCTCAAGTGATAAAATCAATTTTTTGCCCCAATTCCGGAAGCGGATCCCTCGACGACGTCAATGTGCTGCCTCGTTCCCGTTCCTCTTGCTTCAACCTCCTTCTTCCCACTCCGTTCCTCATCTTCCAAGCATTGTCTCGTCCAGCTCGTCCTCCAAGCGATCGTCGAGGAGGATAACTTCTCTCTCTCATTCCATTTTCTTGCTTTCTAGAGTAGAATTTTCCTGCTTTCTAGTTGTAATAATTTTCCTACTTTCTAGTGTAATTTCTCACTTTCTTAGATGTACAAACATTTTGCAACTTCACGTGGATGCTTTCTCCCTCTCTCTCTTTCCCTGATTGTTTATATTGATCCCATTGCAATGTAATTACTCCGCTCTTTTAACAAAAACAAAAAAATATAATTATGAATTTTGATCAACGTAGCCTCCTTGAGTTCAACCCGGGATTTCTATTCCAGTATAAATTTTATTTGTTGAACCCGAGTTCTTCGCTATTCAAACTACAACGATAGGTTTTCAAAATCAAATCCAATAGCATAGTCCTCCGACGTTCAACATTTTGGCACCGTTGCTGGCGAGGCAATGATTTTCAGATCTTCTTTTCGCATTTCATGCACTTTACTGTCTTCTTGCTTTCTCTTGTGTCTATTATTTTGCAGATACCATTATCAGGGAATCGTTAAGCGGTAGATCGGAGTAAAGTATAGTTGAAGGTGACTGTAAGTGCTTCCCATTCTTTTCGCCTCCATAAATTTCATTTCAACACGCTAAATTCAAATTCCAATTAACCATGGTGTTTGCATAAATCCTAGGATTAGTTTGGTTGTTTGAATTTCCACTCACACTCATATTTCACCCTTGCTTATATAAAAAAATAAAAAGATAATTTTGTGGGGTAATTTTCAACATACACACAACATACACCCACATTCAAGGCACTTAACCTACTTGATTTTCTTACTCAACTGATTCTGATCTGTGGAACCGATACAGACAAATCAACACATAAAAGAGTAGAAATCATTCTAGGTTAATCATTTCTATGTGCCTAACCCAGTGGTACAATTGTGGCCAATTGTTTGAGTTGTTGGGGCCACACCACTCAACCTAAAACCAACTCACCAAGTAGCTTCCTCTTAGGGTTTTCAATCTAGGTTCATACTAGACACTCCACTTTATTTCTGATTTTTTGAAGGAAAGTAATCTTCACCCATGCTTGAAAACTTGGTTTGCCCCAAACTTGATTGAAATCAACTTAATTCTAAACCCTAAAAGCTACTTAAGTAAGATTTGAACATTAAAATCTACGCATCATAAATAATCTTACTTGAAAACCCTGGTTGTGCATGCACTTATACATACTCAATCAATCATTAAGGACACAACCCATTTTAAGGACCCATCACATTTCATATGCACTACAATCCCAAGCCTCAATAAATCAAGTAGACGTTAGCCTTAAGGACTAATTCGCTCTTCGGGGCCTAGTCTGAGATTGTTTACGATTAACCTACTTGTACTGATTAATCTGATGTCTAGCTAGGGGACTAGCATCAAATGACCGGGGCTGGGGGATACACTAGGAACCAAAGGCACAAGCCAAAGGAAGAACCTTCTCCCCAGTCCCTCCTTCTAACTGGTTGGATTGAGCAGACACAGGTAGAGTAAATTGTCTATAATCTTAAGGCAGGTTCTAGGAGTCTGTAGATCCTTAGGCTACCCCACTTAAGGATAGGCTTGTTTTGTTGTGCTACAAGGTTCTTATCCCCAGTCCTTCCGACCTTTTCCTAGTTTATATTGGGAAGAAGGTCATTGAATCCCTGATTGGAAGGACCACCAGAGTATTCTAGGAGACGTAGATTGGATTTTGGCCAAATGGATCCCATGGCCGATCAATAGCCTCCTCTGCCTCGGGATCCACAAGAGGAATTTCGAAGGCAGCTGGACAAATGCAGAGAATGCAAGAATGGTTCCAGAGAATGCAGGGCGCTCAGCCCTTGAAGGATTTTTATGATCCTTCAAATTACAGGGAATGTCCCGGTGTCCAGATTCCTGTAGGAGACATAGAAATCAAGCCTCAGGTGTTAAGCCTGATCAAACATTGCCATGGGCTTGGCTCTAAAGACCCGTTTCAGTACTTGGAGGACTTAACCACTTTGGTCCAGACCACCAAGGCGTGAAATGTGAATGAGAAAATGATCATGAGGCTCTTCCCCCACTCTCTTAGGGATAAAGCCACTCATTGGTACAGAACTATAGGAAGACCAATTGCAACTTGGAATGAGTTGAAATTGACCTTTTTCAAGAAATTCTTCCCTGTCGAATGTACCAATGCTTTGAGACGGGCAATCACTACCTTTGCCCAACGGCCGGGGGAGTAGTTTCATGTGGCCTGGGAGCGATTCCAGGACCTATTGCGGAGGTGTCCACACCACGAGGTGCCAAAATGGCAACTCGTGCAGATCTTCTACCACGGGTTGACTGAGTAACTCAAAAATCATGTGGACGCTTCTTGCATGGGCAATTTCCTCAACAAAAATGTAGATAGCACACACGATTTGTTTGAGGAAATGAGCGAGAATTCGATCAATCATGCCTCCATGGATACTTTTAACCTATCCCAGTAGCCCAGATCGAATGTTAATGAAGTCCACGACTCTCTTTCATTCGATATGGAATTGATTTGTAATAAACTTGATAAGTTGGACATGGTTGCTAAGAGAATGGAGTGGATGGCTAGAAATTCAATGAACTCTTGATCCACTCAATCCTAGAATTTTCGATTCCATTCATTGTGAGCTCCTTCTGGACGAGACTTCGTCAATCAACTTGATGCGGCTCAACTTGTGAGCCAGCATTATTCGGAACCCCACAGGTTCAAAACTGGGGTCTTTGATCCAAGTTTCTCTGATCCTTCCCTTTCTTTCTGTCCATCCTCACCCTATGAGGATGTTTGTGCTGCACAAGAGAATGTTAGATACAACCCGTACTCCAATGCTTTTAATCTGGGTTGGAGAAACCACCCTAACTTCTCTTGGAAAAAACCCAGGGCAGTAGACCCAATTCCGACCCAGCAACAATGCTCCGCAACGACCAATGGGTCAGGGTCATGTTTATACTCAGTTGCCCCCGAATCAGGTCAATCAGCCAGCTTAGAATGCCCATCAACCTGTAGGGCAGGCTGATTTGAAACGACAAATGGTAGAGATGCAAGGATCAATGCTCCAGCTCATGCAGCAAATGAAAACCTCACTGGACAACTTGCAAACCAGGCTCATAGCTAACTCTCGTCAACCTAGATCTCTACCATCTCAACCCGTACCCAACCCGCGAAATATCCTGAACTCGACCAATCAAGCCCATGGGTACGGAAATCAGAGGGACCAACACGCACATGCTTAGGTGGTTGAGCAGGGTCCGCCCTCTTCTTCTGCAAATCGATGATTCTTGGCTAATGAAGCCCCTCCAATCTTTCCTAACCCTCCCCAAGACCCCAATTCATATGCATCTGCAAATTCTATTATCTTGAGGAGTGGTAAACAAACTCAGGATCCACAACCACACTGTTCTGATTTACCAAATCCTGAAGAACCTGAGGAGAGAAAGAACTCTGGAGAAGAAATCAAAGCTCAGGAACCTGATTCCAAAGATCCGACTCATGTTCCATTTCCTGAAGCCTTGATTAGATCAAGGAAGAAGAAATCTGTTGATAGTAACGAGGAGCTTCTGAATATTTTCAAGAATGTCGAGATCAATATCCCGCACCTCGACGCTATCAAGCATATACCAGCTTATGCGAGAATTTTAAAGGATTTATGTACACAGAAGAGTAAGTTGAGAGAATTTATTTCGAGGAAGGTGGTACTCTCCAAGAAGGCTAGTTCTTTTATCCTGCATCACCTCCCTCAGAAAATGAGAGATCTAGGTGCTCCGTTGATTTCTTGTGTCATCGGAGATTACACTTTTGATAGAGCACTACTGGATCTGAGTGCATCCATCAACCTAATTCCAACTTCTCTTTACGAAAGTTTGGATTAGGTGAACTTCAACTGACTTCAGTAACGCCGCAGTTAGCGAACTATTCGGTCACAAATCCGTGAGGTGTTATTGAAGATGTTATTATTAAGGTTAAGGATTTCTATTTTCCTGCAGATTTCCTTGTCCTTGACATGGATGTACCTGAAAATCTGAGGAACACGCCCATCATTCTGGGGCATCCGTTCCTGGCTACCACTAAGGCCAACATTAACTGTGAAAGCGGTAGCATGGAAATCGCCTTTAGGGATCAATAAATGAAATTGGATATTTTTAAGGCGATTAATAAATTTGAGGATTTGGATTTATCGAGGAACTTGAGGACGATAATGTGAATATTGAAACTTGTATGATGGTTTCTGCATTTTAAAGTTCCTCCTTTGATGATGAATTAGACCTGCAACCCTCTATGGCAGACTTGCAATCTTCTGAAGAGGTTATTGATTTTGTTCACTCTCAACCTCTTCCTCTTGATGAGTCATCAGCATCTTCCTTACCTTCAATCATCAGCCCGCCCCAGCTTGAACTAAAACCATTCCCTGAGAATCTGAAATATCATATTTTAGGACCACACAAGACACTCCCTATGATTATCAATGCTAAATTACAAAGGTGATGAGAACCTCATCATGAGCCATAACTAGCTCATTTTGACCCAATACAAAGGATAAAAGCTCCTACATAACTCAAGGAAAGGCTTAACTCAGAGAATTCTGAGTTTAAGGAGAAAACAAGTCATAAGGGGTAAAAATGCAATTTTACCGGTATAATCTGCATACAGGGTAATTCAGGGTCCAAACATAGGTCAAATCAACTTAATAAGAATAAAAGTGGGATGAGATGATCTAGCAAGGGCTACAGCAATTCCAAGGAACTAAATGATAATCTGTAACCCTAAAACAACCCACTTCAATTCACGAGGTTCGAGGCAAAGTAAAAATAGAATAAACCCTCTAAAATTCATAGAAAAATAATCTCTAGGGTTTAGAACCTTCAATTTGGCCTTCAGAACCCATTTTGACCTACATTGAGAACCATGCCCAATTAATAACTTAATCTGGGTTTTCGCATAAATTGATCGGTCAAACAAGGTTTAATATAGAAATAAAATTCACCATCAGATTCCTTAGGTCCTAATTAATCATGTATAAAAACTTGAGCCCAAGAAGAAACCTCCTTGACCGACTTTACACTTTGGTCCTCATATATTTACTTTTTGGCCCTCAACTTTTGAACCGTCGCATTTTGGCCCCTAACTCTCCTTCGTTCTTTGCATTCAGGTCCCCCCTGCAAAACCGGCCAGCACCATGCTCCGGCGACCTTGCGCGGAGCATGGCGCCGCGCAGGGTGAGGGGGAAAGCCTGGCAAGTAAACCAGGAGTGCCCTGCGTTGTCAGCCGTCGCAGGGACACCCCCCTGGTCGCTGTAGCCCACCATACCGGCCGTGCGAACGCACGGACGGTATGGGTTTTCTTCTCCGGCCATCCTCTGGCGAGGGAGACACGTCGTCTCCCTCCGCCTCCCTCCCTATTTTGATCCCTATAAATACCCCCCGTTGCTCCACAGACCGGGGTAGCTCGGATCTGACGGAGAAAACCCCCAACTTTCCTCTCTTCTCTCTCCGGCAGACGCTCACCAGCTCCGGCGGTTCCTCCCCCTCCTCCACTTCGCTCTGCCGCAATACCAGCAGCAGAGACTTCCTCCCCTGCTCTTCCCGCGCCACGCCGCACCCAGCTGGCGCCTCTCCGGCTCTCTGCTCGCCGCCGCCTCCTTCCCTGAGCATCTTCTTCTCCGGCGACAGTCGATACGACTGTCGCCCTACTGCTCCCCCTTCGTCCCTGCAAGTAAGTTAGAACTACTTCCCTTCCTCTCCTCTTTCTTTCCCCGGTTTCAATTTGTTCAATTAAGCCCTCGACCGACCCTGACCATCGTCACCCCCTTCGTCTCCGGCCACCCTCCGGCGAGATGTTCCCATCGCTCCACAGCCTCACACACCTCGCCGACCCTCACCGAACCTCCGCCTCATCACACTGAGCACCCCCCACCCCTCCACTGCCACTCCACACCTCCGTAACGCTCCCCCGAACAAACCCATTCCTCCGGTTGCAGTCCAACCTAGGGCTGCCGCCAGACACCACCTTGCGGCTTGCCGCGCAGCTCCTCACCTTCGCCGTGCCACGGCGAAGGTTCCCCAGTGGTTTGATCAGGCCGAGAGGCCATATTCGTGTCCGACAGGTTTTGAGGTTCGACCGCCATTAACGCACATTGAAGCAGCTTCTCCTGCGCTCCAGGCTTGAGGACTCCAGGTCTCCAGCTGCTGCGGAGTACGGGGAGTCTTGCGAAGGCAGCCAGCCAGCAACCGACGCAAATCGAAGCCGCAGCTGCAGAAGCTAGGCCGCGGTCTCCCAGCAGGCGCACGCGAGGAGAGATCTCCGTTTAGTCCCACATCGGTAAGCCTCACAACCTTTTCACTGTTTAAATTGATTTTGTGCATTAGCCTTACTGCCTCAGCACACGGGGTGAGGTCCCCTTCACCCGCCCGGTTACCCGGTCTCGTCCGCGCTCACACCCCGCGGACCTGACCCGACCTGACTTAGACTGACCTGCACTCCTCGCCCACCACGCACGCCGGTGGGCCTGGACCCGGGCGCGACCCGAACCCGATAACCTGGCAGCTCTGGGAGAGCTTTCCCAAGAGTGGTTTTAGAGAGAGAGAGAGACGCGGGGGGAGAGGGTAGAGTAGGTTTTGTTCTCTGACGTAAGCTCTGAAGTGTGCAGGCACAGGTGAAGAAGAAGAACCGCGGAAGAAGAAGGAAGCTGAGGGAGACACTGTAGCAACAGGCAGTTTAAGTCGTCTGATTTGGAAATCAGACGACGTCCTGAAGGGAAAAGAAGAAAGAAGGAGGGACGATGTCCTGACTGAAAAAGAAAAGAAGAAAGGAGATCTGAAGAACAACAGAAGAAGGCGAGGCAGAGGAGAACACAAAAGAACAAGGGAAGAACTGAAAGAAGAAAAACAAAGAAGAAAGAAGAAGATCTGAAGAAAGATAGAAGAAAAAGGAAGAGCAGGAACAGCTGGAAGAAGAAGAAGAGCATCACCATTGCAGAAGAAAGACATCACCTCTGCAGACAAAGAAGAAGAAGATCTGAGACGAGGAGAAAACAAAGAGAAAAGAAGACAACAAACTCTTTCCCTCTCTCTTTCTTTACTTTTGTAAAAGAAACATGTATATCTCTAGAATACAACTTGCTCCCTGAGTTCGACCTCGGGAACTCTTTTATTTTCCGAGTAAAAAAAAAAATTATATTTGAAATGTTGGCAATAACTGGCTATACTACAACGCTATAACAATAAAACCAGGTTGCCCACGATCCGTTTCATTTTTGGCGCCGCTGCCGGGGAGCAACGGCTATTCTAGAGGTAAACATTCCTGTTTCTTTTTAATTTCTGATAATCTCCTCTCTTTTGTGCAGCTACAGGAACTCAAGAAGACAAGCAACCACACGACAACCACTCCGAAGACAGGTAAATTTTTCCTCTCGCTATTAACCCCTAAACTCTAAAGAGGAAGAAAAGAAAAGAACAAGCAATATAGGGCTAACCTGTCTTCCATACTTAGTAACCATAAAGAGTTGCATGTTTTCAACTCATCACTCCTGCACACTATTAAGGGTATTTAAGGGCTAACACATTCTTGCTTGAGCCCTAATTGCCCAACAAAGAGTTAAATGGACCAAGTAGAGCCAACATAAGGTCAAACATTAGGATTTCAGTAGAGACACACCCCTTAATCAAGAATTGAGGAAATCCAAAAGAGGTGTGCCCAAGCCATTGATTGAAAATAATTAATAAGAAAAATCCTAAACAATTGGCTCTCTCTAAACACTTGAACCCTAAAACAAGGCCTAACTTCTCAAGGAAACCACTAGGTGAAGTTGACCCCTGGGGTCAACCAACCTTCAAACTAGGCCACTTTGTTCACAAAAACACCTAAAGTTCAAGTGAAACCTTAAGCACCCTGATCTTAAAATTAGTAGACTTAAGAGGTCAAGATCCCCATTCTGGTCTACCTGGAACCGCAGTGACAAGAGAGGTCGGGTGGGGGAAACCCTGTAACCCGTGGGGACGCTCTACCGTGTAGGGGTCTTCGCGGGACTCTCCCTCTCTGGCTGCCCAGGTAATTCTCAGGTGGACGATCTTTCTGATCAAGGGGTCCATCTGCCCCGCACCTCTATAGTCACCCAACACATTTTTGGGTGTCTTGATTGGGTCCAGCACCTTCTAAACTTACCTCTTCCAACAGTGCATGTACGGAAGGAGGTCCCTAAGACCACCCTTAAGACCTCCTTTAGAAATTCGCTCTCGTCAAGGCCAAGCCTCGACGCCCGTGTTTGTGCAGCAACACCCTCACATTATTCTCTCTTCTGATTCAGAACCAAGTTCTTCTTCCCCCATCATGGCTCAGCCAGTTGAGGAAGAACATAATCTGGAACACCAGCTCCAGCGACTCAATGACCTCTTCCAAAACTTCGTGCACCCACCACAGCGTCCTATGATGCGGGACCACTACAATCCTGCTGCGGTGGCCATTGAGCCTCGAGTCAGAATCCCGACTGGAGGACCTGATTCCGAATTAAAGCCCAACATGATTCATGCTATACCTAAATTCCATGGGCTTAATTCTGAAGATCCCTTCCAGCACATCAAACAGCTAAAGCATCTGGCCCACACTTTTGGATCAGATGCGCAAAATTGAGATATTCTTCTCATGAAGATGTTCTCCTTTTCTCTTATGGACAAGGCCGCCCATTGGTATCAAACTCAGACCCGGCCGATCAACACTTGGGAAGAACTTCAATCCGAATTTTTGAAAAAGTTTTTTCCCGTTGGTCGGACCAACGCCTTGCGCCATCAGATTACACACTTCACTCAACAATCAGGAGAACCTCTCCATGAGGCATGGGATCGCTTTCAGGATCTCATGAGAAAGTGCCCCCATCACGGAGTTCCTAAATGGGAACAAGTCCAATCTTTTTACTAGGGACTCCGTGAGGACATCCGCCTTTTCGTCAATGCAACTTGCGGAGGAAACATCATGGGTCAACATGAAGACACCGTATGGGAGATTCTCGAAAATATGTGCGAGAACTCCATCAACAATGACTCCATGGGATTATTCGACAGGACGAATACCCGCGCAGCGACGAATCTTAAGGGAGCACATGAGACGCAGGGCCTGTCCGCATCAGTCGACCTGGAATTAATGGCCAGTCGATTGGACAAGGTCTCAATCATTGAAAAGAAGGTGGATGAGCTGACTCAGCACTTGCAGCGAGCCACCTCCGCGCGTAACTCCTTTGCACAACCTCCTTCCACACAGGAAACTGTGCAAAACATCCTCCACCGACCTTCCCCTGGGATGGATCCATATCCATCCCCATCTGATTCTTGGATCGGAGGATCATCCGATCCTTTCTACACCAGCCGGGGGAACTCCATTCCCCCTTTCCCTGATTCTCAGGAGGTTCCTCAGACCTGCGAGGACCTCAACACCATCCAGAACGACCCATTCTCCAACACTTACAACCCTGGATGGCGAAACCATCCCAATTTTCAGTGGGCGGGAAATTCCCAAACCCAAAGACCACCTTTTCAGTCCCGCCCACAGCCCCCTCGTCATTACCAGTCGCCTCAGCCTCGGCCCAACCCTACTTATCCATCAGGGCCAAATCAGGATCAAATGTCCCTAATCCTTCAGACTCTGGCTGACATTCAAAAAACAAATGCGGCTATTCAAAAACAGCACAAGGACGAGCTTACTGAAGTTAAAACTCAACTGGCCCAGTTGGCAAATTCTCGCCAGCCAGGCACACTCCCTTCCCAACCTCTTCCTAACCCAAATAACGTGCCAACC
Organism: Thalassia testudinum; assembly: GCA_037157565.1. Lineage (NCBI taxonomy): Eukaryota > Viridiplantae > Streptophyta > Magnoliopsida > Alismatales > Hydrocharitaceae > Thalassia > Thalassia testudinum. The sequence continues at coordinate 146,837,508 of JAZHRO010000036.1, forward strand.
CAGAAGCGCGTTATGAATCCAAATTTAGGCCACGCTCAATGGATTTATCAGGCCCCTACTGCTCCATCTCCAGACGAGATGGAAGCCTCAACTTCTTATGCGGGATTTCAGCAGCAGCCACCCCTCTTACCAAACCCAAACCAGAATCAGGCTGGATTAAATTCTGTAACAACACGTAGTAGTGAAACAACTGAGGACCCGCATTATCCAAACCACTCCAAGCCTGATAACCATGACCCTAGGATAGTTATCCAAGATACCGCTGTTCCGGATCCACAACCTGGACCTATCCTAGAAGAACCAACCAAGATCCCGTTTCCCGAGGCCTTGACCAAGGGAAAGAAGACCACCAAACCCGTGGCCCCTGAGGAGGACCTGGTCAAGCTCTTTGAGCAGGTCCACATAAACATCCCCTTGATGGATGCAATCCGCCACGTACCAGCTTACGCACGATTTCTAAAGAATATATGTACACCCCAGCGTAAGCCGCGAACCAAGGGAGGGAGCCCAATTGTTCTGTCAGAGCAAGCCAGCTCTGTAATCCTTAGTAGACTCCCACCCAAGGCAAAAGATCCTGGGACTCCCCTGATTTCCCGTAAGATAGGTGGTACCCAATTTGATAGAGCATTGTTAGACTTGGGTGCATCCATAAACCTGATACCCACATCCTTACTTGACCATCTAGAAGAATCTGAGCTAAAACCAACCGAGGTGACATTACAATTAGCAGATCGATCTATAAAGTCACCAAAAGGGATTCTCGAGGATGTTATTGTAAGAGTGCGGGATTTCTATTTTCCAGTGGACTTTATAGTCCTAGATATGGATGCACCTGAGAACCCTAGGGATACACCAATCATTCTAGGGAGACCTTTCTTGGCTACTGCTAGAGCCAACATCAGCTGTGAGGAGGGCCAAATAGAGCTTAAGTTTGGAGATCAAACACTGAAAATTGAAATATTTAAGGCCCAACAAGGAATTAATTGCGGCGTCATCGAACAAATTTGTGACATCAAGACTTTGGTTGATGAATCACACCTCCAGAATGACTCGAGTATGCCTCATCAACCACAGAAGGATCTTGACCCGCAAACAGAGGAGTCGAATCCAGATATGAACAACCCAGTAACTCCCACCCTTGAACCTCACATCTATACTGAACCACCCGTTGCTGCTGAAAACCCCATCCTCGAACTGAAACCCCTTCCTGCTCACTTGAAATATGTCTTTTTGGGTTCTAATCAGACCCTTCCTGTGATTATCAATTCCAACCTCAGTCCTGAACAGGAATCCCGTCTGATTGTTGTCCTCCAGCAACATCGCAGAGCCATCGGATGGACTCTCGATGATTTGACTGGAATAAGTCCCTCTTATTGTACTCATCATATCTATTCAGAAGAGGGCACACGACCTTCTCGTGAAATGCAGAGACGCTTAAACCCCAATCTGCAGGAGGTCGTGAAAAAGGAGATCATCAAGTGGTTAGATGCCGGGATCATCTACCCGATCTCCGATAGTCGTTGGGTGAGCCCAATTCAGGTCGTGCCCAAGAAGGCAGGACTCACCACTATAACGACTGAGACCGGAGAAATCATTCATACCCGATTAGCCAACTCGTGGAGAGTCTGTATAGATTACCGCCGACTAAATTCCTCCACAAAGAAGGATCATTTCCCACTACCCTTCATTGATCAAATTCTCGAAAAACTTGCGGGAAATAGGTTCTTCTGCTTTCTTGACGGGTACTCCGGTTATAACCAGGTGGCAATCCATCCTGAGGACCAAGAAAAGACCACGTTCACTTGCCCCTTCGGAACATACGCTTTCCGAAGGATGCCTTTCGGTCTTTGCAATGCACCCGCTACTTTTTAGCGATGCATGCTTGCCGTATTCTCAGATATGGTAGGTGATTATCTGGAAGTCTTCATGGATGACTTTTCAGTTTTCGGAGCATCATTCGACGATTGCCTCCAACACTTGGTCCAGATACTCAGGCGGTGCATCGATGTGAATTTGGTTCTTTCCTGGGAAAAGAGCCATTTCATGGTGCCTGAGGGAATTGTCCTGGGACACTCAATTTCGGAGAAAGGTATCCAAGTGGATCGAGCTAAGGTTAATCTGATTTCTCACCTTCCTACGCCTAGCTCGATCAGGGACATCCGTTCCTTTTTAGGGCATGTCGGTTTTTATCGACGATTTATCCCTGATTTTTCAAAAATCGCGCGCCCCCTGACCACTCTTCTCTCCAAGGATGTTCCTTTTGAAATTTCCAAGGAATGCACTCAAGCATTTGAAATCCTGCGTGACCGAGTCACCCAAGCCCCGATCCTACAGTCCCCTGATTGGTCTCAACCCTTTGAGATCATGTGCGATGCATCTGACTTCGCTGTAGGAGCGGTTTTGGGGCAGAAAATTGACAGGAAACCTGTATCCATTTACTACGCCAGCAAAACACTCGATGAGGCTCAGCGTAACTATACGGTTACTGAGAAAGAGCTGCTAGCTGTAGTATTTGCCCTAGAAAAGTTCAGATCGTACCTTTTGGGTTCCCGTGTCATCATATACTCGGATCACACAGCTGTAAGGCATCTCCTTACAAAGAAGGACGCGAAACCTCGATTAATCCGATGGATCTTGCTGTTGCAAGAATTTGACCTTGAGATTCGCGACAAAGCGGGAAAGCAAAATGTGGTAGCTGATCACTTGTCCCGTCTTCCTTCTGAAATAATTGACCCTTCCGGACCCATCACTGAGCATTTTCCCGATGAGCACCTGCTGACTATTGGTACTAGCCTTCCATGGTTTGCTAATGTAGTAAATTACTTGGCATCTCATCAGATCCCCTCCGATTGGCCGAAGGCCAAGAAAGACAAATTACGCTCCGATGCCAAGTATTACATTTGGGAAGACCCGTACCTCTTCCGCATAGGTGCCGATCAGATCATCCGGAGATGTGTCCCGGAGGGGGAATTCAACAATATCCTCTCTTTCTGCCATGACCAGGCATGCGGTGGCCATTTCGCCGGGCATAAAACCGCATCAAAAGTCCTCCAGTGCGGCTTTTACTGGCCCACACTGTTCAAAGACGCATACAATCACTGCAAGGCATGCAGTCGTTGCCAGACTTTGGGCAACATGAGCCATCGCGACATGATGCCTATGCAACCGATTCTAGTATGCGAAATCTTTGATGTTTGGGGGATTGATTTTATGGGCCCCTTTCCTGTTTCGGATGGTTTCGAATACATTCTGTTGGCTGTGGACTACGTGTCCAAATGGATCGAAGCCATACCGACCCGAACCTGTGATCACAAAATCGTTCACAAATTCATTCATCAACACATTTTCTCAAGGTTCGGGATTCCTCGTGCAATAATCTCTGATGGAGGGACCCATTTCACAAATGCTCAGTTTAGGTCACTGATGACCAAATACGGGGTGTCTCACCGAATCTCTACTCCTTACCACCCCCAAACTAATGGTCTAGCTGAGCTGTCTAATCGGGAGATCAAGAAAATCCTGCAAGTCACTGTTCGACCTGACAGGAAGGACTGGTCGTCCCGACTTCCGGAAGCATTGTGGGCCTATAGGACCGCCCACAAGACCCAATTGGGCATGTCTCCCTTTAGACTGGTGTACGGAAAGGCATGCCACCTTCCCATAGAACTGGAGCATAAAGCCTATTGGGCAGTACGGAACTGTAATCTAGATCTTTCCAAGGCTGGGACCCACAGAAAACTCCAAATCAGCGAGATCGATGAATTACGCCTAGACGTGTACGAGAACTCGCAAATCTACAAGGAGCGGGTTAAAGCCTTCCACGACAAACACATCTCGAGAAAGATCTTTCATCCTGGTCAAAAGGTCCTACTCTTTGATGCCCGACTAAAACTCTTCCCAGGAAAACTGAGATCCAAGTGGGTCGGACCATTTTTGGTCCGACAGGTTTTTGGAAATGGAGCAATCGAAATCAGTCCACTCAGCCACGATTCTGAACCTTTCATCGTGAACGGTCAGAGACTCAAGCCGTTCATTGATGTAACTTCTACTGATTTGGCTGAGGCATCTTATATCCTCCTTTCCCCTTGAGCTTATTGCGCCCAGCCGATGGCGTAAAACTCAGCGCTTAACGGGAGGCAGCCCGTCATTCTCTTTGAAAACCTGAAACTTATTCTGACACCTTCTTGCACTCAAAGTTCACCCTTATAGACAGCCGACCCCACCTCAGATGCTTGCATCTGGGATTAGAAATCGTCCGCAAAAATTCAACCCAACCCATCCACTCATCCAAATTTCTGTCTTAAGGAATAAACTAAGTTAAATAAAAACCCCCTAGGTTACAATGAGGACATTGCAAATCTTAGGCATGGGGGGGTATGGAAGTGCAAAACTTGTAAGAAAAGGTTTCAAACAAAAAAATTCACATATGACAAAAACACCATAAAAATTAAAAAAATTTTTTTTTTTTCGAAAAAGAATAAGAGGAAAAGAGGAGAAGGAAATTTTGTGAAGGAGAAAAGAAACAAAATGAAAAAGGAGCACAAAAATTATGAGAAAAGGTGATAGTCATTAGTAAGGAACTAAGGAATTAACCTAAGTTCTAGACCTCATTCAAGAAAATAACTGAAAAGTGCATAATGAGATTAGTAAGAACGCAAACCTTAGGCATTCTTGAATAGACTCTTAGTACCCATTAAGATCTAGACACTCCTCAAGAGGTTGAGGAAAATGAAAAGCTGAAGTATTAGGTCTAAGGCTTAGGGAGTATTTGGCCTCGTTAACTAATTTTTGGTTTACGGGACTCAGTAACCTAAGCACCCTAACCTCACACACAGCCTGGTTCAGTAAGCGTAAAAATCAGAATCACGTAGAAGCATCGCAAAATTCTGAAAAGAACACCTAGAATAGGAGCGGCCGATCAACACAAGTTGATTTGGACGAGTTCCCAGCGCAGAGAGGCGGGAAATCCCCTCGAAGATGCGTAACAAAATATCATCTCCTCGGTGCTTGTTTCTTAGGATATTTACATATCCTACTGGGGGCATGTAAGCACTCTGCTGGTTCAGATTCCATGGATGGCATTATCTCGAAGTGTCATCTGCCAGGGTCTGGATTCGGCCACGGAACACCATGGGTGGGATTATCTCGAAATCTCAATAGCCAGGGTTCCGGGGGTTGCCATGGGCGGTGCTATCTCGAAGCATCGATCGCCAGGAACCCATGAGGATTGATGATGGGAGCAAGGAATCTGATACAGACCGTGTTGAAAAGCCAATCCTAGGCTAGAACTAAAAAGAAAAAGAGAGAGAAAACTCTCCAAACAGAAAAACTTTCTATCTCTCTCTTACAAACGCACTGCGAACTGAGCCAGGGCTAAAATCATTTCAAGCACGGGTGCTTTAACCACAAAGTCCAATAAACCTTAGGTTAGTTCTTGTGGACCTTAAAAACCTTTGCTAGAGACTGAGGCTAAGGCTAGACAGATTTGGATCTTGATTGGTACTAGAGTACCTTTTAGGCCTATGGTCAGCATTCTAACCTAATCTAAGCTCAAATAAAAAAGCACTTATCTAAAGCTATTAAGAACTTCATGGTCTAGAACAAGGGTTGAAACCTTAAGTTTTTGCTAAGGGACTAGCAAAAGCTAGGCATGGGGCTATAATGAGAACCTCATCATGAGCCATAACTAGCTCATTTTGACCCAATACAAAGGATAAAAGCTCCTACATAACTCAAGGAAAGGCTTAACTCAGAGAATTCTGAGTTTAAGGAGAAAACAAGTCATAAGGGGTAAAAATGCAATTTTACCGGTATAATCTGCATACAGGGTAATTCAGGGTCCAAACATAGGTCAAATCAACTTAATAAGAATAAAAGTGGGATGAGATGATCTAGCAAGGGCTACAGCAATTCCAAGGAACTAAATGATAATCTGTAACCCTAAAACAACCCACTTCAATTCACGAGGTTCGAGGCAAAGTAAAAATAGAATAAACCCTCTAAAATTCATAGAAAAATAATCTCTAGGGTTTAGAACCTTCAATTTGGCCTTCAGAACCCATTTTGACCTACATTGAGAACCATGCCCAATTAATAACTTAATCTGGGTTTTCGCATAAATTGACCGGTCAAACAAGGTTTAATATAGAAATAAAATTCACCATCAGATTCCTTAGGTCCTAATTAATCATGTATAAAAACTTGAGCCTAAGAAGAAACCTCCTTGACCGACTTTACACTTTGGTCCTCATATATTTACTTTTTGGCCCTCAACTTTTGAACCGTCGCATTTTGGCCCCTAACTCTCCTTCGTTCTTTGCATTCAGGTCCCCCTGCAAAATCGGCCAGCACCATGCTCCGGCGACCTTGCGCGGAGCATGGCGCCGCGCAGGGTGAGGGGGAAAGCCTAGCAAGTAAACCAGGGGTGCCCTGCGTTGTCAGCCGTCGCAGGGACACCCCCCTGGTCGCTGTAGCCCACCATACCGGCCGTGCGAACGCACGGACGGTATGGGTTTTCTTCTCCGGCCATCCTCCGGTGAGGGAGACACGTCGTCTCCCTCCGCCTCCCTCCCTGTTTTGATCCCTATAAATACCCCCCGTTGCTCCACAGACCGGGGCTGCTCGGATCTGACGGAGAAAACCCCCAACTTTCCTCTCTTCTCTCTCCGGCAGACGCTCACCAGCTCCGGCGGTTCCTCCCCCTCCTCCTCTTCGCTCTGCCGCAATACCAGCAGCAGAGACTTCCTCCCCTGCTCTTCCCATGCCACGCCGCAACCAGCTGGCGCCTCTCCGGCTCTCTGCTCGCCGCCGCCTCCTTCCCTGAGCATCTTCTTCTCTGGCAACAGTCGATACGACTGTCGCCCTACTGCTCCCCCTTCGTCCCTGCAAGTAAGTTAGAACTACTTCCCTTCCTCTCCTCTTTCTTTCCCCGGTTTCAATTTGTTCAATTAAGCCCTCGACCGACCCTGACCATCGTCACCCCCTTCGTCTCCGGCCACCCTCCGGCGAGATGTTCCCATCGCTCCACAGCCTCACACACCTCGCCGACCCTCACTGAACCTCCGCCTCATCACACGGAGCACCCCCCACCCCTCCACTACCACTCCACACCTCCGTAACGCTCCCCCGAACAAACCCATTCCTCCGGTTGCAGTCCAACCTAGGGCTGCCGCCATACACCACCTTGCGGCTTGCCGCGTAGCTCCTCACCTTCGTCGTGCCACGGCGAAGGTTCCCTAGTGGTTTGATCAGGCCGAGAGGCCATATTCGTGTCCGACAGGTTTTGAGGTTCGACCGCCATTAACGCACATTGAAGCAGCTTCTCCCACGCTCCAGGCTTGAGGACTCCAGGTCTCCAGCTGCTGCGGAGTACGGGGAGTCTTGCGAAGGTAGCCAGCCAGCAACCGACGCAAATCGAAGCCGCAGCTGCAGAAGCTAGGCCGCGGTCTCCCAGTAGGCGCACGCGAGGAGAGATCTACGTTTAGTCCCACATCGATAAGCCTCACAACCTTTTCACTGTTTAAATTGATTTTGTGCATTAGCCTTACTGCCTCAGCACACGGGGTGAGGTCCCCTTCACCCGCCCGGTTACCCGGTCTCGTCCGCGCTCACGCCCCGCGGACCTGACCTGACCCGACTTAGACTGACCTGCACTCCTTGCCCACCACGCACGCCGGTGGGCCTGGACCCGGGCGCGACCCGAACCCGATAACCTGGCAGCTCTGGGAGAGCTTTCCCAAGAGTGGTTTCAGAGAGAGAGAGAGACGCGGGGGGAGAGGGTAGAGTAGGTTTTGTTCTCTGACGTAAGCTCTGAAGTGTGCAGGCACAGGTGAAGAAGAAGAACCGCGGAAGAAGAAGGAAGCTGAGGGAGACACTGTAGCAACAGGCAGTTTAAGTCGTCTGATTTGGAAATCAGACGACGTCCTGAAGGGAAAAGAAGAAAGAAGGAGGGACGACGTCCTGACTGAAAAAGAAAAGAAGAAAGGAGATCTGAAGAACAACAGAAGAAGGCGAGGCAGAGGAGAACACAAAAGAACAAGGGAAGAACTGAAAGAAGAAAAACAAAGAAGAAAGAAGAAGATCTGAAGAAAGACAGAAGAAAAAGGAAGAGCAGGAACAGCTGGAAGAAGAAGAAGAGCATCACCATTGCAGAAGAAAGACATCACCTCTGCAGACAAAGAAGAAGAAGATCTGAGACGAGGAGAAAACAAAGAGAAAAGAAGACAATAAATTCTTTCCCTCTCTCTTTCTTTATTTTTGTAAAAGAAACATGTATATCTCTAGAATACAACTTGCTCCCTGAGTTCGACCTCGGGAACTCTTTTATTTTCCGAGTAAAAAAAAAATTATATTTGAAATGTTGGCAATAACTAGCTATACTACAACGCTATAACAATAAAACCAGGTTGCCCACGATCCGTTTCAAAAGGAGTAGGAGATTAAACTGATTAAGGTCTTGAAGGAACATAAGGAGGCAATTGGTTGGACCATTCATGACCTTAGGGGGATTGAGCCATCTTACTGCAATCATAGAATATTTTTGGAAGATGGATCTCGCCCTTCTCGCCAGATGCAGAGGAGATTAAATCCAAATATGCGAGAAGTGGTCAAGTAGGAGATTATTAAGTGGCTCGATGCAAGAATCATTTATCCGATCTCTAATAGTCCCTGTGTAAGTCCCGTGCAAATTGTTCCCAAGAAAGCTGGGATTACCATTGTGACTAATGAGAAAGGAGAATCTGTTACAACTCATTCAGCTTCCTCTTGGAGGGTTTGCATCGATTATAGGAAGCTGAACACGGCCACGAAAAAGAATCATTTCCCTCTACCTTTCATTGATCAAATCTTGGAAAGATTAGCTGGCCAGAAGTACTTTTGTTTTCTTGATGGCTACTCGGGATACAACCAAGTTCCTATCCATCCCGAGGATCAGGAAAAAACTACTTTCACCTGTCCCTACGGAACCTTTTCTTTCCATAGGATGCCATTCGGTTTATGCAATGCACCTGCGACTTCTCAAAGGTGTATGCTGGCCATATTCTCTGACATGGCGGGAGAGTTTATGGAAGTCTTCATGGATGATTTCTCTATTTTTGGAGAATCGTTTGACTCTTGTCTAGATAATCTTGAAATGATTCTTAAACGATGCATCAAAACAAGATTGGTCCTTAGCTGGGAAAAGAGTCATTTCATGACACAAGAAGGCATCGTCTTGGGTCATGTAATCTCTAAATGGGGAATTGAAGTGGATAAAGCTAAGGTTGATGCTATCGCTAAACTTCCTCCTCCTACATCTGTTAAACAAATTCGATCATTTCTTGGTCATGTGGGATTCTACAGAAGATTCATCAAAGACTTTTCGAAGGTTGCTCGTCCTCTGAGCAATCTTCTCACCAAAGAAACGCTGTTTGATTTTGACGAATCATGCCATAATGCATTTGATTTTCTTAAAACAGCAGTCACTTGTGCTCCGATGTTGCAACCACCAGTTTGGATAGCTCCTTTTGAGATCATGACCGATGCTTTTGATTACACGGTCGGGGCTGTTTTAGGTCAGAAAGTTGATAGGAAGCCCTTTGTCATCTACTACGCTGGTAAAACTCTGGACAAGGCCCAGAGGAATTACACTGTTACTGAGAAGGAATTACTAGTCGTAGTATTTGCTTTGGAGAAATTCAGGGCTTATCTCTTAGGGTCTCATGTCATTATATATACCTACTACTCGGCCTTGAGACATCTCTTAGCTAAAAAGGATGCCAAACCTTGGCTTATTCGTTGGATTCTTCTAGGTTACAGAATGTGGTGGCGGATCATTTGTCGAGATTTCTAAGTGATTCTTCTCGTCCGGACATCTCGATTGCTGATACTTTTCCAGACGAAACCATCCTTACAGTTTCAGGCATCCAAACCCCGTGGTTTGCTGACATTGTTAATTATTTGGCAGTTGGTTAAATCCCCTAGGATTGGTCGAAGTAACAACAGGATAGACTTAAATCTGAGGCCAAATATTACTTCTGGGAGGACCCTGAATTGTACCGCATCGGCTCTGATCAGATTATTCGCCGATGTGTTCCGGAGAACAAATTCAACAGTATACTCGAGTTCTGCCATGCATCTGCATGTGGTGGAGACTTCTCCGGGAAAAAGACGGCTGCAAAAATTCTGCAATCTGGATTCTATTGGGCATCTTTATTCAAGGATGCCCAGGATTTCTTAAGGTCATGTTCCCGATGCCAGGCACTCGGGAGCATAACTAAGAGAGATATGATGCCCCTAAACCCAATCCTTCCTGTTGAAATATTCAATGTTTGGGGCATTGATTTCATGGGACCCTTCCTCCCTTCATTTGGACATCAGTACATTCTCATCGCTGTTGATTACATGTCCAAATGGATTGAGGCGATTCCCACCCAAACCAATGACCACAAGGTGGTCATCGATTTTATCAAGAAGAACATCCTCAACAGGTTCAGGATTCCGAGGGCCATCATCAGTGATGGTGGCACTCATTTCACTAATGCCCAGTTTCATAATTTGCTGGCTAAATACGGGGTTAATCAATGAATCTCAACACCTTACCATCCCCAGACAAATGGATAGGCCGAGATCTCCAATCGGGAGATCAAGAATATTCTGCAGAAAACAGCTAGGCCTAATCGCAAAGACTGGACCCAAAAGCTTGAGGACGCTCTTTGGGCTTACCGTACGACGTATAAAATGGCCATCGGCATGTCTCCATTTCGTCTGGTGTATGGAAAGGCATGCCATTTACCCATAAAGATTGAACATAGGGCATTCTGGGCAATCAAGCAGTGCAATCTAGATCTGAGTTTAGCTGGGAAGATCAGGAAACTCCAACTATCTGAGTTGGAGGAGCTTAAAAATGATGCATATGAGAATGCTAAGATCTACAAGGTTCGGAGCAAAGCTCTACATGACCAATTGATTTCCCGCAAGAGCTTTGAGCCGAACAAGAAGGTCTGGTTATTCGATTCTCGACTTAAGCTCTTTCCCAGCAAACTTAGGTCAAAATGGAACGGCCCGTTCATTATCGACCAGATTTTTCTAAACGGAGCCGTTCAGATCTCTGACCCGAAGATGGGTAATTCATTCAAAGTCAACGGTCAACGTCTGAAGCATGTTATTGACCGTACTCTTCCAAAACCTGTCTCAGACACGGTCTCTAGCCATGTTGTGACTTCTTTGGCTGGACTTCGCCTAGCTGACGGCATTAAACTCAGCAGTTGTACATATGACTTAGAGCCGACCCGAGCTTCATATTCAGGTGATATCTTCCGTACTCTACCCTTCCTTTCATGTCTCTTTTTCTCAATGTGGACATTGCATCAGCTAGGCATGGGGTGGGTGGATTCATTTTTGAGTCATTTTGTTAGCTCTATGAAATTCTTGTAAATTCTATTTCTCTTCATATATTTACATAAAAAAATGAATTAGGAAGGAATACTTATACATTAGGACTTTTCAATCTTAGGAAATATTCCATTAAGATCAAAACACAAAGACCCTTTAGGTCTTTGGGCTTAATCAGCCCGGGTATCCACTAAAATGTGGATTTGTTTCTCGAGTCCTCGCCATCTTGAATTCTATTGTAATGTGATTAAATAAGTTTGGGTGATAAGCACATGACTTATCAACCCACCCTCTGATTTGAGGGAACTTTAAGTCTAAAGCATTTACACACTATCTTTTCACTGACTTGTTGATCGGAGGTTTTAACAGAAATTGGGTAGCTAATGAACCTTCTAGGGTGATATGGCTGGCAAGTTATTGTTGGTAACAACCCATAGGTAGGTTTTCCAGAGCCCAATCACTAGACAATTCTCTTCTTACTGCCTTTAGGTAAATCTTAGACCAGGGAAGCCACCTACTTAAAAAAAAGGAAAAAGAATGTCAAAAAGAAAACAAAAAGAAAAGGAGAAAAGAAAACAAGAAAACAAAAGAAATAAGCCACACTTCGCCGCACGAGTATGGCTGGCAAGTTGTCGGTGATAACAGCTCATCGATCGGTTATCTAGAACTCAGCTAAAGAAATGCACTAAAAATTCCCAAAACACCTAGGAAGAAGCAGAGAAGCAAAATAAGCCGGGGAAATATACATTGGATTCACCGTTATGTTGACCCCATAAAAATAAAAGTAGGGAGAAAGCTACCGGTCGTAAAGATACACCTTTAGGCAGAACTATCTTTTTAAGGTCACCTAGAGGCATAGAAACCCGAAGTTCGTTCTAATTGCCGATCAATGAGTCTATCACATTCACAACAAGATGCATAGAACTTAGGGTTCTTATCAAATCTTGGGTGGGTTGAATGGTCGTAGAAAGCCACTCTCTAACCCTAAACTCAAAAATCCAAAAAAATTAGAAAAGAACAAAAAGAAAAAAAAAATTCTTTGAATAAGGAGAGGGCTTGAGGCGGTCTGCATTTTGGCAGATACTCAGGCATTGTTGTGTCTTTAAAAGTTCAGACCCTAAGTAAAAAAAATTATTAATGTTAAAAATAACTTATGCCCAAGTAATCCAACCTAATTCTTTTATAAATAGCATGCAGTTTTTGCTAGGGAGTAGTAAAAGATAGGCATGGGGGTGTGATGTGCATACATTTGATTAACCTAAAATGTCTATTAATGGATGTTCTTAGTGTCACATTTGCATCATATATTGTAAATAGTGCATAACAATCATAATCATGCAGTTAGATCAAAGTGTATAAATTATACGGTAATTATCTCCTTTCTATGGTAAGGGGCAGGGCAACTTTTTATTGGGTCCTCGGATCGAAGATCCAACCGTATGGATCAAATCAGGGTGACAATTGAAGTTCAACGACTCCAAAATCGGCCCAATCGGACTTCTGTAGCATCAGATATAATCCAAGGTTAGAGATCAAGGGCTAAGATGGCATCAATCCGCACTTCAGATGACAAATCCGACCTCACTGATGGGTTCGGATCGATGATCGCATCCTAACGGCATGAAAATAGGTCCAATCCGACATCTGTGGCACCATCTACAACTCAATGAAGATGGACTGTCCAGATGATGCCACGTGGCGCCATCCAGACCCTCCAAATTGCTCACTGCCCCGCCTACTCATCCAACGGCTGAGACTTGATCAGGTTGGCACCATCAAGCCACACCTCATGTGAGAGGAACCACACTTTTGATCTCAACCATTGAATCAAGGTCCAACAGTTGACATCAAAAAATATACAAATGCTCTCTTTGCTTATCCACGTGCGTAGCATGGTGGATAAGAACTTGCACGACGTAAGGCATCAAGGTCGAAACCCGCTACGCCTTCAAATCAAGATTAAGCGTGTGGGTGTGGGCGAAATTCCACCTTTGGATTGCAATCGTGCGGCAATGGGTGCGCCACATGGTGCAACGGATGAAGAGCTTGCCCACAGGCGTGTGCAGCGATTGAAACATGAAGCAGCGTAGATGCACTTTAAGACATCCGATCGTGCGATCGGACGGCTGATATGAGAAGAACGTGGATATGCGTTAAGGCAGCCGAAGATGAGGAGGCGGGCGGGTGCGCGGATCTTCAGCCCACATTTAGGCCTTTAGTGACAGATTTATCCGTCACTAAAGGTCCTGAACTAATGTTTTTCAAATTGTAATGTCCAAAATGCCCCCACTCCTTGCAACTATAAAAGGAGACCCCCTCCATATGTATTTATCATCCCTTCCTTCTCTTCTCTCCCTCTCCAAAGCTTAAGAGAAGCTTGTCCCACACCCAGGATGCTCCTCAAGAGATAAAATCAATCTTTTGCCCCCATTCCGAAAGCAGATCCTGTGATAACGATGACGTGCTACCTCATTCCCATTCCTCCTGCTTCAACCTCCTTCTTCCCGCTCCGTTCCTCGTCTTCTAGGCGTTGTCTTGTCCGACTCGTCTTCCAAGCAATCATCGAGGAGGATAACTTCTCTCTCCCATTCCTTTTTCTTGCTTTCTAGAGTAGAATTTTCCTGCTTTCTAGTTGTAATAATTTTCCTGCTTTCTAGTGTAATTTCTCTCTTTCTTAGATGTACAAACATTTTACAACTTCACGTGGATGTTTTCTCTCTCTCTCTCTCTTTCCCTAATTGCTTATATTGATCCAATTACAGTGTAATTACTCTGCTCTTTAAACAAAAACAAAAAAATATAATTGCTTATTTTGGTCGACGCAGCCTCCCTGAGTTCGACCCAGGATTTCTATTTTGGTATAAATTTTATTTGTTGAACCTGAGTTCTTTGCTATTCAAACTACAATGATAGGTTTTTAAAACCAAATCCGATAGTGTAGTCCTCCGATGTTCAACACTCGTGTAGATCTTTTACCACTGGTTGACTGAGCAACTCAAAAATCACGTGGATGCTTCTTGCGGAGGCAATTTCCTCAACAAAGACACAGATAACGCGCACGATTTATTTAAGGAAATAAGTGAAAATTCAATCAATCATTCCTCCATGGATACTTTTAACCAGTCCCAACAACCCAGATCGAATGTTAATGAGGTCCATGACTCTCATTCATTCGATATGGAACTGATTTGTAATAAACTGGATAAGGTGGACTTGGCTACCAAAGGATGGAGGAGTGGATGGCGGAAAACTCTGCAAACAATTCTCGATCCACTCAATCCCAGAATTTTTGATTCCATTCTTCGCGAGCTCCTTTTGGATAGGAGTTCGTGAATCAACTGGATGCGATTCAACCTGTGAACCAGCATTGTTCGAAACTCCATGAGTTCCAAACTGGGGCCTTTGATCCCTCCCTTTCTTTCTCTCCATGCTCACCCTATGAGGATGTCTATGTTGTACAGGAAAATGTTAGGTCCAACCCTTACTCCAATGCTTATAATCCTATTTGGAGGAACCACCCTAACTTCTCTTGGAAGAACCCAGGGCAGCAAACCTAATTCTGACCCAACAACTATGCTCCGCAAAGACCAATGGGTCAGGGTCATGTTTACACTCAACTGTCCCCAAATCAGGTTAATCAGCCAGCTTGGAATGCCCGTCAACCTGTAGGGTAGGCTAATTTAAACCGTTAGGTGATAGAGATGCAAGGATCTATGCTCCAGCTCATGCAGCAAATAAAAACCTTGCTAGACAACTTGCAAATAGGGTTCATTGCTAATTCTCATCATCCCAGATCTCTGCAATCTCAACCTGTACCTAACCCACATAATATACAGAATCCGGGCAATCAAGGCCAAGGGTATGGGAATCAGAGGGATCCACACGCACATGCTCAAGTGGCTGAGTTGGGTCCTTCCTCTTCTGCTTCTTCATCAAATCTGAGGTTTTTGGCTAATGAAGCCCCTCCAATCTTTCCTAACCCTCCCCAAGTCCTAAACCCTTATGCATCTGCTAACTCTATTACCTTGAGGAGTGGAAGGCAAACCCAGGACCCAAAACTACCTTGTTCTGATCTACCAAATCCTGGAGAACCTAAGGAGAGAAAGGAGAACTCTAAAGAAGAAATCAAGGCTCAGGAACCTGATTCCAAAGATCTGATTCATGTTCCTTTTCCTGTGGCCTTGATTAAACCTAGGAGGAAGAAACCTGTTGATAGTAACAAGGAGCTCTTGAATATATTCAAGAATGTCGAAATCAATATCCTGCTCCTCAACGCTATCAAACACATACTGGCTTACGCTAAATTTTTAAAGGATTTATGCACACAAAAGCATAAGTTGAGGGAATCTATTCCGAGGAAGGTGACACTCTCCAAGCAGGCTAGTTATGTTATCCTGCATCACCTTCCTCCGAAAAAGAGAGATCCAGCGACCCCTTTGATTTCTTGTGTCATCGGAGATTACACCTTTGATACGGCACTTTTGGATCTAGGTGCATCCATTAACCTAATTCCGACTTCTCTTTACAAGAAGTTCGGATTAGGTGAACTTCGGCCGACCTCAGTAATGCTGCAGTTAGCAGACCGTTCGGTCACAAATTTTAGAGGCATTATTGAGGATGTTATTGTCAAGGTTAAGGACTTCCATTTTCCTATAGATTTCCTTGTCCTTGACATGGATGTACCTGAGAATTTAAGGAACACGCCCATCATTCTGGGGCATCTGTTCATGGTTACTGCTAAGGCCAATATCAACTGTGAGAGTGGTAGCATGGAAATCGCCTGTGATTACCAGTGCTGATTTAACTAAGGAGCAAGAATTGAGATTGATTAAGGTCCTTAAGAAGAATAAAGAGGCAATTGGTTGGACCATCCACGACCTTAGGGGGATCGAGCCATTTTACTATAATCATCTTATTTTCATGGAAGATGGATCCTGCCCTTCTTGCGAGATGCAAAGGAGACTAAACCCTAATATACAAGAAGTGGTCCAGAAGGAAATAATCAATTGGCTCATTGCAGGCATTATTTACATGATCTTAGATAGTCCGTGGGTTAGCCATATTCAAATTATGCCTAAAAGGATGAGGATAACCGTCATGACTAATGAGAAAGGGGAGTCTTTCACAACCCGTTCAGCTTCCGCTTGGAGAGTTTGTATTGATTATAGGAAGCTGAACACAGCCACCAAAAAGGACTATTTCCCTTTGCCATTCATTGATCAAATCCTGGAAAGGTTAGCTAGGCAGTAGTACTTTTTTTTCCTAGACGATTATTTGAGATATAACCAAGTCCCTATCCATCCCAAAGACTAGGAAAAGACACTTTCACATGTCCCTATGGAACCTTCGCATTCCATAGGACGCCTTTTGGGCTTTCCAATGCACCCGCGACTTTCCAAAGGTACATGCTGGCCATCTTTTCTGACATGGTGGGAGATTGTCATGAGGTGTTCATCGATGATTTCTCCATTTTCGGAGATTCCTTCGAGTCATTCCTAGCTAACTTGGAATTGATCCTCAAGAGATGCATGAAGACACGACTGGTCCTTAATTGGGAAAAGAGCCACTTTATGACTCAAGAAGGCATTGTCTTGGGTCATGTGGTCTCTAATCGAGGAATTGAGGTTGATAAGGCTAAGGTGGATGCCATCTCTAAACTTCCTCTACCAACATCTATGAAACAAATTCGATCATTCTGGATCATGTGGGTTTTTATCGAAGATTCATCAAGGACTTCTCGAAGGTTGCTCGACCCTTGAGTAACCTTCTAGCCAAAGACGCGCCGTTCAAGTTTGATGAATCATGCTACAAGGCATTTGATTTATTGAAAATGGTAGTCACTTGTGCCCCAATGTTGCAACCACCGGTCTGGACAGCCCCATTTGAGATTATGGCTGATGCATCAATTTATGCAGTCGGGGCTATCTTGGGTCAGAAAATATATAAGAAGCCCATTGTTATCTACTATGCTAGCAAAACTCTAGATGAGACCCAGAGGAACTATATCGTTACTTAAAAAGAGTTGCTAGCATAGGTTTTACTTTGGAAAAATTTAGGGCTTATCTTTTAGGTTCTCGTGTTGTCATCTACACCGACCACTCGGCCTTGAAACATCTCTTGGCCAAAAAGGATGCCAAGCCCTGGCTTATTCGCTGGATTCTTTTACTTCAAGAATTTGATATTGAAATCAAGGACAAATCTGAGGTACAAAATGTAGTGGCGGATCACCTTTCGAAAATCCTAATTGATTCTCCTAATTTGAATATCCTTATCTCTAACACTTTTCTAGATGAGGCTATCCTTACAGTCTCAGGTATGCGAACCCTTTGGTTTGCGGATGTCGTTAATTATTTGGCTGTTGGTCGGATCCCCAAGATTGGACCAAGCAACAGTGGGATAGACTTATGTTCGAGGCCAAATATTATTTTTGGGATGATCCTGAGTTGTACCGCATCGGCACCGACCAAATTATTCGCCGATGCATCCCGGAAAATGAGTTCCATAGTATACTTGAGTTCTGCCATGCATCTACATGTGGTGGACACTTTTTTGGGAAAAAGACAGCGACAAAAATTTTGCATTCCAGATTCTATTGGCCATCGTTAGTTAAGGATGCCAAGGAATTCTCAAGGTTGTGCGCCCGATGCTAGACAACTGGGAACATGGCCAAGAGAGACATGATGCCCCTCAACCTGATACTTCCCATCGAAATTTTTGACATTTGGGTCATTGATTTCATGGGACCCTTTCCTCCTTCATTTGGACACCAGTATATTCTGGTTGCTGTGGATTACGTGTCCAAATGGATTGAGGTAATTTCCACCCTGACCAATGATCACAAGGTGGTCATTGATTTTGTGAAGAAAAATATCTTCAGTCGGTTTGGGATTCCTCGAACCATTATTAGTGATAGTGGCACGCATTTCACTCATGCACAGTTCAGGAATTTACTAGAAAAATATACGGTGAATCATCGAATTTCCACACCTTATCATTCCTAGACAAACGGATAGGTCGAGGTCTCCAATCAGGATATCAAGAACATTCTGTAGAAAATGGTTGGGCCTGATAGGAATGATTGGACCCAAAAGCTGGATGATGCTCTTTGGGCTTACTGTACAACATACAAAATGGCTATTGGTATGTCTCTGCTCCATCTGGTGTTTGGTAAGGCATGTCACTTACCCCTAGAATTAGAACACCAAGCATTTTGGTTCATCAAGAAATGCCATCTTAGCCTAGAGTTAACCTGGAAGATCAGGAAGCTCCAACTATCTAAGTTGGAGGAGCTTAGAAATGATGGCTATGAGAATGCCAGAATCTATAAGGCAAGGACCAAAGCTCTTCATGACCAGGTGATTTCCCGTAAGAGCTTTGAGTCGAACCAGAGGATCTAGCTTTTTGATTCTCGACTTAAGCTCTTCTTCGGCAAGCTTAAGTCTAAGTGGAACGACCTGTTCATTATTGAGCAGATTTTTTCTAATGGGGCCATCAAAATTTCTGACCCAAAGACGGGTAATTCCTTCAAGGTCAACAAGCAACATCTTAAACCCTATGTTGACCATATGCTCCCTGAACCCGTCTCGAACAAGGTTGCTCTCACCTTGCCCTAATCTCTGTTGGCCGAACTTCACCTAGCTGAAGGCACTAAACTCAGCACGTGTATAGATTGTTTGGAGTTGACCAAAGTCTCACGAAATTTAGGTGATATTCGTCCTATTTCTAACCTCATGTACGCTTTTATTTTACAATGAGGACATTACATTAGCTGGGCATAAGGAGGTGGATATTTTGTGATTTAATCATGTTGTAAGCCCATAACAATAATCCCTTATTATTTAAAAAAAGCTACAATTAGGAGAAGAGAACTTGGGCATTAGGAGTTGTGAACTTTAGGAAATGATACTTGTTGCATCGGAAAATCATTGCAAATGGATTTTAGTTTTGAAAATCCGTTGTTGTAGTGCGATTTGCGAGAAAAATCATCAATAGATAAATTTTACCGAAATTCAAAAGAATTTTGGGTCGAACACAGGGAGGCAGATGTTTGATTAAAACTCGCATTTATTTTATTTGTCATGAAGCAGAATAGCTGGTTGAAATTATTTAAAACTAGCTATCTACTTAAATAATATTGAATAGAAGAGAGAGAGAGAGAATATTACAAATAAAGATAAAATAGAGATAGAATAAAAATGGATTTCACAATCATCAAGTGATGTTCATTATACCTAATTGATGTAAACACATTTATTGAGGGTAAAATGTCTATTCATGCTTGTTCCTACGCTTAGATTTGCATTTCATGTTATAAATATTGCATAGCATGCATCATTCTGCATTTAGAGTAGTTGTATATAATTTAGGTTAATTGTGTCCTTTTTGTGGTTAGGAGAAAATGATATCTATTTTAGAGCCTCGGATTGACAATCCAACCGTACAGATCTGATCAAGACGACGATCGGAGTCCAATGCCTCTGAAATCGCCTCGATCGGAGTCCCGTAGCACCATATGCAGTCCGAGGAAGATCAACGGCCAAGGGACTAGGAGACATAATTCAGAGCTTCAAATGATAAATCTGACAGCGCGGACGGATTCAGGTCGACGATCGCAGCCTAACGGCACGAAAATCGACTCAATCCAACCTCTGTAGCAACCCGTACAACAAGAAGAAGA
Organism: Thalassia testudinum; assembly: GCA_037157565.1. Taxonomy (NCBI): domain Eukaryota; kingdom Viridiplantae; phylum Streptophyta; class Magnoliopsida; order Alismatales; family Hydrocharitaceae; genus Thalassia; species Thalassia testudinum. The sequence goes on from JAZHRO010000036.1 coordinate 146,857,555, forward strand.
TGAATGGCCCAGACTACTCCACGTGGCGTAGCCCAGGTTGCCAGCACACGCACGCAGCACCTCACATGCACAAGCGCACAAGCGCGCATGGGTGCAGTGCAGCGCCAGTGCGTGGGCGCACGCACGCACGTGGCAATGCGGGAGCGTGGCGCCAGCGCAGCGTAAGGTGGACTATAGCGACGCATGAGCTGGAGTTATAGTGATGCTTACAGCCGTCGGTAATTCATCGTAGGTCAACAAAGCCAGCTGTGGGCACCAGTGGGCATGAGCTGCCTACAGAGATGTTTCTAGCGACAGTTTGGATGTCACTAATGGTCCCATACCTATTTTTGTCTCTTCACTATAAAAGGACCTACACCCCCTCCCTTCCAAGCCATCTCTACCTACTCTACTCCCACTACTCCCAAGCTCTAGCAAGCCTACCAACGCCCCATTAAAGCTTGTTCTCAAGCTCCCAAGGTGCCTATTAGTGTAGCGAACCTCTGCCCACCAAATACTCCTCCAACTTCCCACCTCCCTTCATAGGTCACCTTGGAGCCGTCCTCCCACCTCCATTCTGGTAGCAGATCAACTCCATCTTCTCACCTCCATTCCGGAGCTACGTCGAAACTTTCCTCAACCCAACGTCCTCCAGCATCTCACCTCCGTCGTCCTGCTCCTCACCTCCTTCGTTTGAGCTTCCCCCAGGCGTCGTCGTCTCGCCGAATAGCCGATTCGAGAGATTTCCTCTCACCTCCCTCTCTTTATATGCTTTCATAGTTTCTTGTAATTGACATTAAAAGTAATATATATTAGATTTGTTCCGGATCTCTATCTTGTGATACGTTTGCTTGATTTCTTTTATTTCAAAAATACAAAAAAATATCAAAACCCTAAAATACCAAAAAGAAACAAAACGAAGCATGGTTTTCATGTAAAGTAAACGTCGCCTCCCTAATTTCGACCCGGGACTCCCTTAGAGTTTCAATATAAATTTTATTTGATCTACATGTTTTGCAACTACGATGACAGGTTACTTGTAACCTCGATTTCTAACACGCAAAACATAACACGACCATTTTGGTGCCATTGCCAGGGAGGCAATGGAATTTACTTTATTGTTTATTACGTTTCTTTGCATTTACATAGCATTAACCCTACTTGTCTTTGATCTACTGTCTTGCAGGTACCCTAGCATGGAGATCCAAGTGCGGTAGACCGGAGTAAAGTGCGGGTAGAGTGTTTTGTAAGTGTCCCCCACACCACCCCCACCTTAGTTTTCATTCCATAACTGAATAACTCAAACCCAAATCAACTTAGATGCTTTTTATGAACCTTAGGATAGATTTGGTTGTTTGTTTGCCACCGTCACTCACCTCGCCATCCACATAAATAAAAATAAAAAAATAAGAAAAAAGTGTTATGTGATTGTGGGATTTTCTGAAAGCTACACACTTAACACCCACAACTTCTTATCCTAAGGCGCACAATCACTTTGATTCTACCACTTAACAGGGATTTGACTTGTGGACCCGGTACACTTCGACTAAATACACATAAGTGAGTAGAAATCTGAATAGGTTAAGCATTCTTGTGTCCTTAACTAAGTGGTGCAATAGGCCAATTGATTGAGCTGTTTGGGCCGCACCACTCAATCTAAAACTAATCCATCAAGTAGCTTGCCACTTAGGGTTGATTCTTAGGGTTGAACCAGGCACTTCACATTATTTTTTATTTTTAAAGGAACATATCATCACCCGTGCTTTCAAAACTTGGAGTATTCTACTAAACCTTGATTGAACCAACCTAAGAATTAAACCCTAAAAGATACTAAACAAGTTTAAATCCTAAAAGACACATCATCAAATGACCTTGTTTGAGAACCCTGGTTGTGCACGCACACACATTTTAACTGGTCATTAAGGGCACAACCCATCTAAAGGGCCCATCACATTCCTAAAGTACCATTGTCCCAAGCCTAACTAAAATTGATTAGACGTTGGCCCTAAGGATTGGATCGCTCGTCGGGATCTAGATTGAGATTGTTCACGATTAACTTGCTTATACTAGTCAATCTGATGTCTAGCTAGGGGAGTAGCGTCAAACGACTGTGGCTAGGGGGTACACTAGGAACCGGAGGCGTAAGCCAAAGGAAGAACCTTCTCCCCAATCCCTCCTTCTAACTGGTTGGATTGCCTAGACAAAAGTTGAGTAAATCGTCAATAATCTTAGGATGGATTCTGAGAGTCTGTAGAGCTTTAGGCTACCAAACCTAACGACAGGCTTGTATTTTTGTATTGCAGGGCTCCTTTCTCTTCTAATTTCCCTCCTTACTTCACCATGTACCCTTCCACATCCTACACACATTTCACATCCTATCCTCCTACCACCACTTATCCCCAAGATGATTACTATCCTGACTTGACTTGTAATTACCCATCCACTAGCTGGGATGACTTTGATTGGGGATATGAATCCAGACCTCAGTGTCCAGGGCCTAACCCTGGACAACAAGACTATGATTATTATCCTTCTCAGAGCTATAATGATTATGGATCTCCATCCTTTGATGACCAAACCAACCTGATCTACAATCAGGAAGGATATCATGATTATAACACCTACCCTCCCCAGTATTCCACTGAATATAGGTCATCACCATCCTTTGAACAACCTAGAATGACCTACTTTCAGGGAGGGGCCCGAGAACCTTGACATCTTGACTCCCCTAGATTCAACCCAAACCCACCCAAACCTGAATCGAGCCAATCGGTTTAGGTGAACTAGATCCAAGATAGAGTGTTGGCTAATTTAAGGAACACCATACAATCTTTAGAAGCCCAGGCAACACCATGCACTGAAGCACTGGAGCCTATGATCAAAATGATTGATGAACTTAATAGTTCTCTATTGGATTTGCTCCAAAGTGTTAGGGATAGGGACCTGGGTGAGTTTCTACTTGGGAAGTTGTCGAGGTTAAGGATGAAATTTGTGGTTGCCTTAGTCAAATCTTGGGATGATTCTCAAGATGAACCCCCTTCAGGAGAGCCAATGTCTGAACCTGCTCAGGTGCCTATCGGGGGGGATACATTTTCTGAGACTGGGGATGACCAAGTTGGGCTAGAGCAACCATTTGAGGATGAACCGATTGATTCACCTGAGATCCCCAAGTCAGGAAACGAAGAACATTATGTATCCTTGGATCAAGAAATGATTTATGATTTTGAGACATATATAAATGAGGATCAACAATTCTTTGACTCTGACGGTGAAGAATCTTTAGGTGAAGTCTCACTTGAACATAAGGAAAATGATTTTAGTGAGACAAACGGGCATGAGGAATCTGATGAACCTTTTGATAGCCCGTTAATTGAAGATTTGGATTCGGTCGGGGTTAACTTGGAGGATCCGAACCTTGATGATTCAATCAGTGACCCCAGTCCTCATCTGCACCCCGAAGAGCTGACTTCTGAGATCTTTGTGCCCAAGTCAATCTTGATTCAGACACGATTTCTAGACTTGGGAGAATCATATGCTGTGAATAATATGCTAGAGGTCCCGAAGCCTAAGCCCTTGATGTTGGAGGATATAATTGTTGAAATAAAGATTTGGAAGGCTAATTCTGAGGGAAATTTGATTTTGGATCTAAGGTTACCTACCTAAAACCACCTACTTTCTACTAGGACCCTTACGATATCTTTCATGTGCAACCCAAGCTCAAAATAAGTGATTATTTTTCTAAGCTAGATGTTAAGTGGACAACCGCACCTAGTGAACCATCTTTACCCGTTGTCCAACACTTTGGTCTTGGGTTGCACACCACTATACCACAGGCCTGGCCCCGTAAACACAACAACCTTTGATTCTAGGTGATTTTCATCTAGAACTTGAGAACCACTCGACCTTGGGGCATGGGTCTACACCATAATCTAGTCCACGTCTGTGGACATATTCTGTTGGTGGGCTTCAAGATCAATATTTTTATTTTGATTATGACCCACACTTCTGAATTCTCAATTTCTTCTTTGTATGTATGTTATGCCTAGCTGAAGGCATTAAACTTAGCATGTGTGTATACACTCTTCTCTTTTTGGAGCTGACCGGATTTTCACGACACTCAGGTGATGTTCTATTTACTCTGCCCTTTTCATGTCTTTATTTTTACAATGAGGACATTGCATCATTTAGGCATGGGGGGTGGATAATCAATTCCTGAAATCATTATGTTAACTCCGTAGAATTTCTTTTAGTTTCTTATAAAATTTAAAAAAAATTGAAAATTTGAGAAAAGATAAAAAAAGAAAGAAATTAGGAAAAGAGAACTTAGGCATTTGGAAGTTATTAACTTTAGGAAATGATACGAGAGGACCTAAACACTTAGACCCTTCAGATCTTCGAGCTTAATTAGCCCTGGTGTCCACTTGAATGTGGATTTAGTCTCGAGTCCTCACCAACTAAAATTTATTTTAAGTTGGTAAATAATTTGGGATGAAAAGTATGCGACTTATCAACCCACCCTCTGATTTTGGGGGACTATAAGCCTAATCATCTACACACATATTTTGCACTAACTCACTTTTCAATGGTTTTTACAGAAATTGGGTAGCTAATGGACCGACTTGGGTGGTATGGCAAGGGCAAGTTATCGGTGGTAACAGCTCATTGGTCGGTTGTCTAGAGCTCAGCCACAAGACCATTTTCGTTGTACTGCCTTTAGGTAAATCTTAGATCAGGAAAGCCACCTACTTAAAAAAAAAAAAGAAACACTCAAAAAAAAAGGAGAAAATAAAAAAATAAATAAAACCACACTTCACCGCATGAGTATGGTTGGCAAGTTGTCGGTGGTAACAGCTCATCAGCCGGTTGTCCAGAACCCAGCTCACAAAAAATAAATGCATAATAATTCCCAAAACACTTAGGGAAGAAGCGGGGAAGTAGAATAAATCGGGGAGATATACATTGGGTTCGCCCTTGTGTTGACCCCATAAATAAAAGTAGGGAGAAAGCTACCGATCGTAAAGATAAACTTTTAGGCAAGGTCACCTAAGGTCGTAGAAACCCGAAGTCTGTCTTAACGCCATTTTATCAATCTATCACTTTTTCACAAAGATGCTTAGTACTTAGAGTCCTTTTTGAGTCTTGGGCGGGTCGGGTAGCCGTAGAAAGTTATCTCGGAACTCTCAAACTCCAAAAATGTAAAAAAATTAGAAAATAAGAAAAATAAAAAAAATTATATATCTTCCCTTCTCAAATAAGGCGAGAACTTGGTTGGTTTGCATTTTGGCAGACACCCGGGTACTGTTGAGTTTTCGTAGTTTAGGACCTTAGTTGAAATTTTCTATTGTTAATAAACGACTTAGGCCTAAGTGATCTAATCCTAATTCTACTTTTATACAAAGCATATAGCTTAATTTTGCTAGGGACTAGCAAAAGATAGGCATGGGGTTATGATGTAAACACATTTATTGAGGATAAAATCTCTATTCATGCATGTTCCTAGGCATAGATTTGCATTTCATGTTATAAATATTGCATAGCATGCATCATTTTGCATTTAGAGTAGTTGTATATAATTTAGGTTAATTACGTCCTTTTTGTGGTTAGGAGAGAATGATATTTATTTCAGAGCCTTGGATTGACGATTCGACCATATGGATCTGATCAAGACGACGATCGGAGTCCAATGCCTCTGAAATCGCCTCGATCGAAGTCTCGTAGCACCATATGCAGTCCAAGGAAGATCAACGGCCAAGGGACTAGGTGACATAATTCGGAGCTTCAAATGATAAATCCGACCACGCGGATGAATTCGGGTCGACGATCACAGCCTAACGGCATAAAAATCACTCAATCAGACCTCCATAGCAGCCCCTACAATAAGAAGCTGGACAGCCCAGACTGCGCCACGTGGCACAGCCCAGGCCACTAGCACACGCACACAGCACCGCACGTGCGCAGCAGTGCGGGTGTGCGCACAGGCGCACAGGCGCACCTGCACGCAGTGCAGCGCCAGCGCGTGGACATGCGCGCGCGCGACAAGGCAGGAGAGCGGTGCCAATGCAGCGTGAGGTTGACTACAGCGACGCATCAGCTGGACTTATAGCGACACTTAGAGCCGTTGGTAATTCATCGCATGCCAGCAAAGCCAGCTATGGGTGCCTGCGGGCATGAGCTGCCTACAGCAACGTTTCCAGCAATGTCTTGGATGTTACTAATGGTCCCATACCTATTTTTACCTCTTCTCCTCCACTATAAAAGGACCTACACCCCCTCCCTTCCAAGCCATCTCTACCTACTCTACTCCCACCTGCTCCTAAGCTCTAGCAAGCCTACGAATGCTCTATTAGAGCTTGTTCAGAAGCTCCCAAGATGCCTATTAGTGTAACAAACCTTTGCCCCACCAAATACTCCTCCAACTTCCCATCTCCCTTCATAGGTCACCTTGGAGCCATCCACCCACCTCCATTCCGGTAGCAGATCAACTCCGTCTTCTCACCTCCATTCCGGAGCTACGCCGAAGCTTTCCTCAACCCGACGTCCTCCAGCATCTCACCTCCATCGTCCCACTCCTCACCTCCTTCGTTCGAGCTTCCGCCAGGCGCCATCGTCTCGCCGAACAGCCGATTCAGGAGATTTCCTCTCACCTCCCTCTCTTTATATGCTTTCATAGTTTCTTATAATTGACATTAAAAGTAATATATATTAGATTTGTTCCAGATCTCTATCTTGTGATACGCTTGCTTGATTTCTTTTATTTTAAAAATACAAAAAAATATCAAAACCCTAAAATACCAAAAATAAACGAAATGAAGCGCGGTTTTCACGTAAAGAAAACATCGCCACCCTATGTTCGACTCGGGACTCCCTTGGAGTTTTGGTATAAATTTTATTTGATCTACGTGTTTTGCAACTACGACAATAGGTTGCTTGTAACCTCAATTTCTAACACGCAAAACACGACATGGCCACTAATCATTACACTAGAAAGCTAGAAAGATTACAACTAGAAAGTGGTAAATCTTCTCTAGAAGCAGTAAAAAGAAGGTGGAGAGAAGTTATCCTCCTAGACGGCTTCTTGGAGGACGAGCTGCGTTGACGGAGTGCTCGGACGAAGGTGGTGAGATGTGGGACAAAGGAGAACGACAACGGAGGATAGGGCAAGGCGATGTCGTAGTGGGATTCGCTTCCCAAACAACGGTGAGAGGATAACCGCGAGATCATCCATGAAGGAGGTGAGAAGGTGAAAAAATTATATTTTTAACTCTAATGGAGCATCCTGGGTTTGGGACAAACTCTTAGAGCTTTGGAGGGGGTGAGAGAAGAGAGGAAGTGATGATGGATATGTGGCGGTTGTAGGGCTATTTATAGGTGAGGTTTAAAGGGGCAAAAAGGTCATTTTAATGTACAGGTCTTTAGTGATGAATTTGTTCGTCACTAAAGAGCTGAACATGGACGTAGGTCGTGCACGGTCATGCTCCTCTCCTTCTCTACTATTCAATGCCTTCATCACAAGTCCAAACTCTCAGCCATCCATCTTGCATCCAACAGCTTAGATTGCATCGCACCTACACCTTCATCTTCTCTTCTTTAACGCCTAAGCTCACGATCTCAACCGTCTGGTCATGAGATCAGATGGCTTAAAATGCATCTGCGCCTCATCGCTCGCTTGTGTCTGATCAGGCATGTAACCATGCGTGCGGTGCTCTTGCTTCAGCCAATGTGTATGACGCGGATGAATCAGAGCCATCCACACGAGATCGGGTGATCCTGATTCAAATTCGACTATGCTCAAGAGAAGCACTACAGGGATTCAATCTCGTGACTTGGAGGCGCTAAAGTGTTTTATCCACCGTGCTATGAGCGTGGATACGCATGAATAGCATTCATGTGATATTTGATCTTGACTGTTGGATCTTGATTCAATAGTTGAGATCAAATGTGTGGTTCTTCTCACATGAGAATTGGCTTGAGGGAGGCAACCTGATCAATTCTCAGCAGTTGGATGGGAAGGCGAGGCAGCGAGAGATTTGGAGGGTCTGGATGGCGTCACGTGGCATCATCTGCACTATCCATCTTCTCTTCCTTGTAAGTGGTGCCAAATATGTCGGATCAGACTGATTTTCATGCTATTGGGTTGCGATCATCAATCCAAACCCATCTGTATGGTTGGATTTGTCATCTGAAGTATGGATTTACACCATCTTAGCCCTTAACCTCTGATCTTTCTAAGACTGCATCTGATGCTATGGAAGTCCGATCGGGGCGATCTTGGAGTCGTTGAACTCTGATCATCGCCCTGATCAGATCCGTACGATTGGATCTTCAATCCGAGGCCCCGATAAGATATTGCTCCATTTCCTGACCACAAAAAGAGAAAATTAACCTAAAATTTATAATTCCTAATCTAAATGCATAATGATGCATGTTATGCATTATTTATAACGTATAGTGCAAGTTAATGTCTAAGAACATGCAAAAATAGGTGGTTTATGTGATATAAACATGTTTACATCAATACTTTAGGACCTGAACACTTAGACTCTTCAGGTCTTCGGGCTTATTCAACCCGGGTGTCCACTTGAATGTGGACTTGGTCTCAAGTCCTCACCAAGTAATTCTATTCTAAGTTGTCCAATAAATTGGGATGATAAGTACACGACTTATCAACCTGCCCTCTAATTTGAGGGGACTTTAATTCTAAGCATCTACACACTATTTGCACTGACTGACTTTTGGTGGATTTTACAAAAATTAGGTAGCTAATGAATTTTTTATGGTAGTATGGCTAGCAAGCTGTCGTGGGTAACAGCTACATGACCATACTTATTCTATTGCTTTTAGGTAAATCTTAGATCAGGGAAGCCATCTACTTAGAAAAAGTAAAAAAAATTATACTAAAAAAAAAAGAAAAAAATAGAAAACAGAAAAAGGAGAAAAAAATAGAAAAATAAACCATACTTCACCGTACGAGTTTGGCTGGCAAGTTGTCGTGGGTAACAACCCATTAGCCTATTGTCCAGAGCCCAACTCACAAAAATGTACAAATAATTCCCAAAATACTTAGGGAAGAAGCAGGGAAGTAGAATAAACTAGGGAGATATACATTGGGTTTGCCCTTGTGTTGACCCCATAAAAAAATAAAAAAGTAAGGAGAAAGCTACCGTTCGGAAAGATAAACCTTTAGGCAGAAACTCTTAAGGTCACCTAGGGTCGTAGAAACCTGAAGTCCATTTTAACGGCCACCTAGTGAGTCTATCACTCTTTCGCAAGATGCTTAGCACTTAGAGTCCTTTTCGAGTCTTAGGCGGGTCAGGTAGTCGTAAAAAGTTATCCCAAAACTTTCAAACTCCAAAAGTCTAAAAAAATTAAAAATGAACAAAAAGCAAAAAAAGTTGTATCTTCCCTTTTCAAATAAGGTGAGGACTTGGGCGATCTGCATTCTGACAGGCACCAGGGCACTGTTGAGCTTTTGTAATTAGGTCCTTAGTGAAATTTTCTAATGCAATCAATGAATCTTTCCTAAGTAATCAAATCTTGACTCTATTTTCATGCATATCATTTAGGTTAATTTTGCTAGGAACTGATAAAAACCAGTTTATCATCATTCTTATGCAGTAAAACAAACCTAGGTCTTAGGATTTTGCTCTGCAAATGGGTTTTTTGGTTGCATTTAGCCATTAATTAGGTTAGTCATGCATTGCATTTGTTATTTTATTTTTTGATGTGTTTCTTAGAGTTTAGGGATAAGCAGAGAGTCAGATCCCCAGAACACTAGCACTCGGGAAGGCAACTGATGAAGAGGAAGCTCAATCAGGCTAAGACTCAGCTAATTCCAACTCATCATGGCTGGATGCCAGCTCCCTTGGACTAGGTTAGCTCCATTCGGCTCCATTCAGCTCACCTTAATTGAATGGTATCTCAAGAGAGCTCATCTTAGCTCACCCTAGCTCAGGTCAGCTTAGATCCAGCTCAACTCAATTGAGTCTAGCTCATCTCAGCTCCCATTAGTTCACAGGGAGCTCTAGCTAGCTCAGCTGAGTTGACTAGAGTTCACCTCAGCTCAGATCCAACTCAACTTAGTTGAGTCTAGCTCATCTCAACTCCCACCAATTCACACTGGGAGCTCTAGCTAGCTCAACTAAGTTGACAGGAGTCCATCTCAGCTTAGCCCCAGCTCATCCTAGCTCCACCCAGCTCATGGCAGTTGGACTCCAAGCTAGCTGAGCTACTACTTGTCAACTAGTAGCTTAGCTAGCTCTAGAGTTCTCATTAGAGGTAGTTCCAACTCAACCTAGCTCCAGCCAGGTTGAGGTCAGCTCAACTGAGCTCAACTACCTAGGCTTGCCTACTTGCATAAGAACTAAGTAGCTGAGCTCAGTAGTTGAGCTCCCCTTGAATCTGCCTAAGCAGATCCAACTCTAGCATAGCTTCCATCAGCTCTAGAGTCTTCTCTCCCAGCTCCTCCTTCATGAAACCATAGCTCCTCCACCTCTACCTTACTAGCTAAGCTACCTTAGCTAGCTTAGCTAAGCTCCAGCTCCACCTAAAAATCCATGGCCATCCACTCGTCCACCTTAACCATAACTAACCTTAACCTAACCCAACCCTTTTTGGCGCCAACCTATCATAACCACCACCCTAAACACCCCTTCATTTTGGTGCCAAAAATCCCTAGGCACCCCTTCAATTTGGTGCCAAAATGAACTCCTATCCTTGCCCTACACCTCTCCTTCTAACCCGCATCATAACCATCCATCCTATAACCAACCCTACCCCCTCCTACTCTGATGAAAACCCCCTACCACCACCATTAAAATCGAACCTTGGCTACACCTTTTTTCTACCCATATTTCCACCTACATAGAAGGTCAAGAGAAGAAGAAGAAGAAGAAGAAGATTAAGGGGATACTCTGTCCCCTTGGTGCCTTCCCCTCTTCTCTTCTTCCTTGACCCCACTCCAACCAAGGGAAGCAGCCAGGCATTGGAAGGAAACCTAGGGTGCACGCCTACCCTAGGAGGAGGATTGAAGGGTGGTACCAACCACCCTTGGAGGAGGAATCAAAGGTGGTCCATGCCACCATAGGAGGAGCTTTTGAAGGTGGGATTCCATCCACCTTGGAGGAGATCAAGCACGCCCCCTTCTGTTTGCTAGGAGGAGCTTGCCAAGAAAAGGAGAAGGAACCTTCTTTTCAAGCTAAGGAGCAACTTGACTTAGAGCAAAAGGAGCTTCACCTTCTTCATCACCATCAGCAATTAAAGGATTTTGTTTCTTCTTTATTTGTCTTTTCTTTAGAATCTTTCCTATACTTGTAGACAATTTCCTTTAAAATAGAAAAAGTTGCCTTCATTTCTTGTTGCATTTTTTTGCACTACTTGCTTTATCTTAGTATAGTCTCACTTTCACTTTCTAATTCACGCGCCTAGGTTGAGCTTAGGAAGAGAATAATTTTGCCAGTTAGATTTTAGCATCTTAGTTGTGGTACTTTCTCCTGTCAACATCTTCGCCTTTGCCCCTTTATTTCAAAAACCCAGGAAAAAAGATGATATATTGAAAAAACAACAAAAAGAAAGGTGATTTCTATGTTTCAAGCAAGAGATTGATTTCTTAAAATATTTCCTCCTTGGACGACCCTAGATACTTCCCTATCTAGGCTAGAAATTTTAAAAGCGAAACGGATTTATGTGTTACAACGACTAAAACACAATTTTAACAAACTGCGTATTTTCGTTATCACTTTTTGAAACCATTGCCAGGGAGGCACAGCTTTGCATTCATTTATTTCTCTTGCTTAAAGTGGATCTCATCCCCTTGTCTCTTTTCTCTCTTGTGTGTGTAGGAACTACAGGAAGAAAGTAGGATTCTGGAAGGAAGAACTTGCAATACCTTGTCTTCCATGAAAATTCAGGTTGGTTCCTCTTCCTAGTCACACTTAGCCATAAAAACAATCAAAAAACATTAAACTTGCCTTTCAGGATCCTAAACAACTTAATTAAGTGGAGTGGTGCAAATTAAAGCCCATTGTTTACTTGTTTGCATCATTAAACACCACTCTACCTTAAGTGCCAGTGTTCTATTTTTCGAATCCAAACTTCTGTTTGGATTTGAAAAATAAATTATGAACATCACAAGTCTCCTAAAATCATAAAATTTTACCCAGTGATTCCAAATCAAGTATGGAACATCTATTACAAATGTTAGAGCAATTGGATTTGTAATTAATTTATAAACATTCATATATTGCATAGGGGTCACACCCTCTAATCTTCTTATTTTGCTACTGTCTGCAAATTTTTAGAATTTTTGTACTCATCCAATTTTTGTGAAATTTATCTTTCTCGAATCGTTGTGAAATTATACACATCATATAAAATCATCAAAATTTTATGAGGTCAAAGGTGATACTGAAAAGTCCGAAATACCCACAGATATCATTTTTGGACTTTGACATCAGCACAAAGAAAAATTCAAAACAAATATCAAACAAATTCCTAAAATCCTAAAAAAATATTTTCTCGAATTTTTGTTTGATTTTATTCAAAGTAGTGGTATTGTTTGATTTGTTTGGATAGTATAGAAAACCTAAACAAGATTCATCGGTAGTAATTTTCTATTTTAGGGCTAATTGGATTAGGGTTTTTTTCCTTCTTTTTAGTCCCACAACATAAAGGAAACATATCCTCACCTATACAACTTGATTTCCTCTTATTTTTGGATCTCAAAACTTGTTTGAAGTCTTAAGAAAGGAAACCCTAAAGCGTGCTAATTTAAAGCAAATCCTTAAAGACAGAAATACATAAAATTATGTGACAACTTGTTTGAAATTAAAACCACTTTCTAATTCCTACACACACTAAAAATTGAAATAATAGGGCATTGCCCCAATTAACACCCTCCACATTCCGTGTGCACTATAGTATCCTAGACCTAACTAAAATCCATAGCAACTTAACCCCTAAGGTTTCATCAACTTAGGCTTGCTATATAGGTCTTAAGTTCTCTCTAGTTAATACCAATTTTATCATCTATATCTAGTGTCAGGCTGAGGGGCTGTGTCAAACGACCAAGCGCGGGTTTGTACAAGCCCCTGGGGATTTTCCTGGGAAATGCTTGGGCCCAAACCTCCCGTTAAGTAACTTGGCTAGATTTGTTAACAAAACAGGTATTCACTATCGATTACTTATTTCCTAGGTAGACCAAGTCTTAGGTTATTTTTAGGGAGTCACAATTAAGTTAGGCCTAGAATTTATTGTTTGAATTGCACACTTTCTCTCATCTTTCTCACTTCTCCTCCCCTCCAATTATTCCAAAAAAGTGCATGCACAGGTGAAGGTTCCAGAAATGACATCTTCAGGGACCATTTGATTTTGCCCCCTGCACCAGAAATTCTTTGTTTTCTTCTTCTTCCTCTTCTAAAAATATGGAAAACCCGAGAAACAGACAAAAAAATTTTGCTTCTGCTTCTAACCCGTCAACCAACCCATAAGCTGACTTCCCCATCCCTAACCTTCCTGATCTAGAGCAACTAGAAATTCTTGCAGGGCCAAGTGGCCCTCAAATCCGAACTCAAAATACAAACCCCTTTTCCCTTTATGTTCAACCATTTGGTTCGATTACAACAAAACAAAGAGAATTTGGCTTGGACTATAATGAACCTAGCCAACCAAGGGCAAAACCCGCCACCTCGCTAGCAGCCTATCGTTCCACTTAAGGATTTCTATGATCCTTCCAACTATGAGGAAAGACCTAGGGTGGTCATACCACAAGGGGATTTTGAGATCAAACCAGCTATTCTAAACCTGATCAAGCATTTCCGTGGTCTCCAAGAGAGGACCCTTTTTGTCATCTCGAGGAATTAACTATCCTCGCTCAAACCACTTGTTCCTGCAATGTGTAGGAAGATGTGTGGTTGATGAGACTTTTTCCTCTCTCTTTAAAAGATAAAGCTTCACACTGGTTTAGAACAGTTGGGCACCCGATCACCACCTGGCCCCAATCTAAAAAAACTTTTTCTGATCGGTCGAACTAACGCTTTAAGAATATCCATAACGACCTTTCAACAAAAAATTGGTGAACCCCTCCATGAAGGTTAGGAAAGATTCCAAGAACTTTTAAGAAGTTGTCCCCACCATGAAATTCCGTAATGACAGTTAGTGCAAATCCTCTATCATGGATCAGAAGATCAATTGAAGCGATTTGTGGATGCCTCTTGTGGGGACAATTTCCTTAATAATGATGCCGAAAGTGCCTAGCTCCTTTTTGAAGAAATGAGTGAAAACTCATTTAATATGACTTCAATGGACACTTTCGGTAGAACTCAAAACCCTAGACATGGAGTCATTGAAATTGACTCCAAATCCACCCCTATTCTAGTCACTCAAGGTGATCTATATATGTTAGCCCAGCAACTGGACTAGATGCAAATTCACCAGAAAAAGATGGAAGAAAAGCTCACTCACAAACATGCTCCACACCTTAATTCTACACACTTTAACTCTTCACACACTAACACTCTACAGCTTCTCTAAAGAGAATCTACACAACATTGATGCCACACCTGTTGGTCAACAGTTTTCTACTAATTTTCCATAAGATTTGACTGGGAATTTTGACTATCTGAATTAAAATATTCTTGATCCCATCATGGAAAATATTTATGGTCTCCAAGAGCAATTTAGAAACTCCTCCAACACTTACAATCAAAACTGGAGGACCAACCTGAATCACTCCTAGAAAGCCCTGAACCTGATTCCATTTCCCAAACAAAATCACTTTGGGAATTATGGAAACCTGCATATCAACCTGGACCATCCCAGGAAGATATCAATACCCAGGTCATGAAAACTCTACAAGGTATGGAGAACCAAATGACAGAAGTAACCCGCATGATTACCAACTTGCAACACCAAGTTAAGGTTACTCCTGATCATCGACCTACTGGGAATTTACGTTCCTAACCCATGCCCAACCTAAATAATCAATGGAATCCGTTCCAAGGTGGATATCCCAATCAACCCATTCACCCAGCACCTCAGCATCTCGCGGGTTACAATAACAGTCAGGCTTCCCATCCACATACTAGAAACAACCAGACTGCAAATGTAGTTAATTTGAGGAACGAGAAAACCACTCAAGACCCCCTACCTGTTAAAGAAACTCGTTTTAATGAAAAATAGATCAACTCTTCCCCCTCTTCCTCTAACCATATTTAGGAACCTAATAATGAAAAATAGGAAAACCCTACTGACGTAGAGATTATCGCTTATTTATGATAGCAATAGAATGATATGTCGTGTTTTATGTGGTGGAAAATCTCTTAATCAAAATTAAATATCAAATTTAACCATAATAAAGATGTCGCATCCATAGGGAGGAATAGACCAATAAATTCACGAGTAGAGGAATATACTGTTTGCAGACACTATTGTGACTTTAATGTAAGGAATATGCTATTTGAAATGGAGCTTGCAATTTCCTTAAAAGTTAAGGGTTATTTATGCAATTTTCACGTCAAGAATTAAGCTCCAAAAATTATGTATATGATGCATGTGTAATGGCATATCATGTAAATTCAACTTGCATGCAAATTTGATTTGAAGTTCAAAGTTAAATGATGCACATAGCACAAGTGAAGTAATTTCAAGAAACTATAAGTACATCAATGCAAAGTGGCCTGAAAAAAATATTAATATCTAATGGCAATGGCATTCAATGTAAATATTAATTTAGGAGAAAATAGAGGATTTCTCCTCTCTCTTCCTTGCTCGGATGGGCGTGCACGGTTGGCGATGAGAGTCGATGGGGTGGTGCGCCTCGACGTGTGTTTCGCTATGGTGGTGACGCGGCGGCCAGACGGTGGAGAATGGCCGCCGGCCTGTTGGCTCTATTGGAGGAGGATGGTCGCACGTGGAGAGATGGAAGAGCGCTGCTGCAACCCGCGCAGCTACGTGCTGGGCGTGCGCGTAAGGGCGTGCTAAGGTGTGCCTACGGGCAGTTGCTAGCGTGGGTTGCCTGTGGGCAGTTGCGACCTGCGGGCGTGGCGGGCTGCCTGTGGGCACTGGTTGGTGGTGTGAGCGCCTATGGGTAGTTGCTTGCACGACGCGGTGACAAGTGCTTTTGATGGCAGTGCTGGAAAGGGCACTTGGTGCGGGCTGGCGTGGATGCAGCGCCTGCAGGGCACGCAAGGGAGGTAGTGGAGGGCGCGACTGTGGTGTGGGTGCAGTGCCTGCAGGGTGCGCAAGGCAGGCGGTGGAGGGCGTGCAAGGGTGCGGGTTGCCTGCGAGTGTGGCTGGATGCAGGTTGCTGGTGGGTCTACGCGGGTGAGCGGGAGATGGAAGATGTGAAGGTAGTCCGGTGAGGGCAAGCTGGGCTGAAAGGCGGTGGAGGGCTTGGCACGGTGAAGGCAGTGCAAGGGCACGGTGGGCAGGCGGTGGGATTTGGTGCGCACAATGCACGCTCTCCCCACAATGCATGCCCTCTTCACGGTTGGGTCCCGACCAGGGGGAGAAGAAGAAGCCCCCTCTATCTTCTAAGAACCTCTTTTATCCCCTCCCCCATCCACAAGTCAAGGGATTTTTAAATCCCTTACTAATTTTGGCCAGCAGATGTTGGGGAGGTGTTGAGGCTGGCCGAAGGTTGAGGGAGGTGTTGAGGCAACCGTTTGTTAGGGGAAATTCATTTCAACCCCTGTTCTTTTCCAACATTATTCCTACAACAACAAAGCATAAAATAATTGCATACTAAGTTATAGAATGCGATAGAATAGATGTAAAGTTAAATAATGATGCATGCAAACATTCTATAACTTAATGTAGTTATTAACAAACCTAAAAGGTAAGAATAGAGTTAACTTAGGCATAACAACAGTCCATTAAAATGGACTCATCAAATACCCCCATGCCTAAGATTTGCTAGTCCCTAGCAAAAATGAAAAATAATATAGGTAATCAGAAGATTTCTTCTTTTCATATTTT
Source organism: Thalassia testudinum (assembly GCA_037157565.1). Classification (NCBI taxonomy): domain Eukaryota; kingdom Viridiplantae; phylum Streptophyta; class Magnoliopsida; order Alismatales; family Hydrocharitaceae; genus Thalassia; species Thalassia testudinum. The sequence goes on from JAZHRO010000036.1 coordinate 146,874,505, forward strand.
AAAACTTTAGAGATCCCGACAAATGTGAAGTGATGATAACTTAGGTAACAAATCTAAGTGAAAAGCCGATTCGCATTTATAGTTCGTACTTATCCCTTAGTAAATATTTCTGTCGGGATAGGCAACTACTTCCCTCGGGAATAAAGCAAAAGATAATCTGTAATTTGACCCCGGCTTTTGGCTTAGGTAGGAGATGTCAAGTTGAATGGATTTGTATTTGGTGGCACACACTCATCTGGTGCTACATGTAATCTAGTACTACAGACTCTAGATCTCTAGACTATTAAACAAGTCAACTCGGAGAGAGGCTAAACAACTGTGCTCTCTTGATGTTCCTTGGCACACACTCTTTTATTTCTTTTCTTTCTGAGATCCCAAATCTCGCCAGATTTAGTAAGTGTACTCACTATTTGGTGGCCTCACATGGCATTCACACTTTAATTAAAGTCCTAATAACTCTACAACTAAGTTAGAGTCGTCAACCAGTATTCGGGTGATCAGAAATACTGAAAGGTAGGTATGGGTCATATTTGGTGGATCACGATAGGTGTTTTGTTGCCTAGAAACAATGTTACAACAATAACCCTAGACTCTTTTCTTTTTCTTTTCTTTCTCTCTTTTCTTCTTTTTTCTTTTTTTTTATAATAATTTTTTTTGGCTTTTTTTTATTTTTTATCAATCAACACAACACGATACAAACTTTTATTTATGAGGCATTATTAGGGATGATGATGGTCAAGAGGATATTGTGTGGCTTATTTGGTGGAAGTGCCTATTCTTGGCACCGGGAAGGAATGGATAGGACAGACGTATTTCTGACCTTTGACACTATTACCCTCCTTCAGCCGAGGACTCTATGAAGGACAATCATAACCATCTACCATAATCATAGCTTTATTAAGACTCAATCTCTGTGCATCTGCCTTATTTGGTGACTCTCAGGAATTCACACAAAGTACTCACACAGGAACAGAGAGCAAAACCTATGCCTAACTCTAAAGTATCATCATCTATTTGTCCAAAACTTAAGAGTCCTTGCACCAGACTTAGTGCACCAGTAATCTCTCTACTTTCTTCTCACAAATATTAGGTGGATCTACTAGAAGATAGTATGCTTGACTCCCTATTAACTGTCCAAGGGTTCAGTAGACTACAAATGCTTATTGGTTTTCTACAAGGATCCATTACCCAGTCTACGTGCACGTGAAATAAATGTACTGGATTCTAAAATTAAGAAATAATTCAAGAAGAAAAACTTCCATTGACATAGAAATTTTGCTAGGGACTAACTCATTCAGCTCAAGAACAGAGAAATTTTTTTCTTTTTTTTTATATATGCTAACCTAAATGCATGAATACCTCCTAAAATGCAAAATGCACCCCCCCATGCCTAAATCCTACAATGTCCCCATTGTAAAATTAAAACAGGGGGAGAAAGGAAAGAAATCACTTGACGACAGTGTTATTCGGAACGGTGGGTTGCCTCCCAACAACTGCTGCATTTTCTGTCAGCAGCCAAACTTATAAGGAACCTATAAGTCTGGTTGCAGAAAAAAAAGTTAGGCTCTAAAATTATACGTAACAGCGTGGGCCTAGAAAACAGGTAGCCATGGATGTTGGCGAGCCGATGATGCAATGTAATCCCAAAATCTTGCCAGAAGGTATGAAAGAAGAAAACCTTGTTGGCTAACTGGGGAGGTCTAGGAATAAGAAAAGGAATATGAAAAGAGGCCTCCCAAAATGGAATAAGTGGAGGATAATAAGGATCCTCCAAAATAGGATGGGTTTTAAAAGATATAATAAACATTAATATTTGAAACCCTTGAATGGCAAGACTAAAAGTACAAGCATCAATCCACACTTGCCATTCTACCCGAAGATGTACTGGCCTGATATGTTCTCCAGAAAGAATGTACATCAGCAGAGATCTAAGCCAAGGATCGGTTAGGGAGTATAAGGGTTGTTTGTAGTGTTGGAAGGTAATGGTTAAGTCCAATGAGGGCTTAGTCGGTGTCAGGTCAAATTCCAACAATGATTCAGATTGTGTATACTCCCTAACAATTGTAGACAACTTCACGTTACCCTGCCTAACATTAATGATCGGAGTCATATTTCACCTTTCAGTATATGTGAATCAAGGGTAGACTCCGAATTATAACTCTTTGATGGCAGGGTCAAAATATCAGAATCATTATCACTAAGCTGATCCTTGGATTCATTTGGTTCACTCAAATTTTTGTCGGGGTGTATATGTGATTCATTAATGAAGAAAGGAGTTGGATCAGTATCCACAATTATTCCTAAAGTAGGATCAGTCTTAATATTTTGGAGCAAGCCTATATCACTGAATTCGTTATTCTTCTCAAGGCATAAATCCTCAATTGACATGTTTTGTCCCCGAGAGTCTCCCCTAGGCTTCTCACTATTTTGTTTGTCCTCCTCTAATATCAACTCCTATTTTGATGGAAGATGACTCTCAAAAGAAGAGAGGAATATGGATTTCACCATATTATTTAGATCCTTTGGAGGTAAATCCTCAAATAATAAATAATTCCCCTGTGATTCACTCCAGATTTTCAGTCCAGGTTCCTCTATTGGGGCATCCTCATCCTCTGAAATAGACTCTTCATATCCCTGAGACCAAAATTGATCTAATTCATCCTCCATTCCCTTAGGGTCACCTTCATTGGGTGCATTTAAATCCTCAGGATGTTGAATGGTATGTGTTGATTCCCTAAGTGGAGGGTCAGGAGTAGGCTCACTAAGGGTAGAATGGGATTCCACCAAATAATCAATAGGGGAAGTGATAGGAACAATACAACCATGACCCAGGTTGGTAGGGGTAAGGAGAATACTATCATTGGGGTCAAGGTCCTCAAGAGGTACCATCTTCCCTTGCTTTTGACTCCAGTATAGCTCGGGTGGATAATCACTAGGATCATTCTCCTCTAGTGGCCATGTCTCATTGGGAGAGTCTAAGTGATAGCTACATAAAACTGGATCCCTATTATCAATGGTTTCCTCAGAATTATTTTCATGATCATGGTCGTATGGGTAGGGATCAGAATTAATGGGAAGAACGTAGCTAAGTTGTCTTATTTCTTTGTTTAATTGTTGACTATTCCTCAACATCTCTCCCATAGATTCCATTTCCTTTTGTTGTTTTTGCATTTCTATCATAAAAGACGAGAGGCTACTACTGTCAGGTTAGGGAGGATAGTCAATTTTAGGCTCTGGTTGCCTAGGGTATCGGTCCAGCCTCGATACGAAAAATCATGAACGATGGGAGGGTTGGGTGTTTGCATAGAAATAGGGATTCTAGGGTTGGGAAATCCCGCTCCTAGGCTCTGCTCAAAAGTGGGAGTTATCAAGCGAGTACTCCCAGGATAAGAATAAGAATGATCCCATGAATTGTCAATGTACCCATCAAAGGATGAATACGCTCGGGTCATGGGATCCTGGTTAAAATATGGAAAGTATTGACTCTGATAATCTAAATGATAGGAATAAGGGTGATCCATTTCTTTAAGCCAAACAATTTTAACTCTCTTAGGATTTAGAAGAATTCAGAATATAAGCAGAAACTTCCTAGAGAGTTCTATCGCTATCAAAACAAATGCAAATCCAGTGGGATCTGTTTTTAGTAGATTGTAGGTCTTAGAATTAAATGTTCATTTGGTGGCCAAACAAGTTTTTCACAAATTACACTTCTTAGGCCAGCCTTCGTTGGTGCCTATAACCTACTCGCAAGGGATGGAAGTCTTGAATCGAGTCCACACACAAGGAACCAAAGTAACTTTGTGGATAGGCTTATTGATTTCCGACTAACTTCCCTTGTGGTGCAAAAGAGGAGAGGTAGAAATTTTCTAGTGACCTTATGTGTGAGGTGCACAGTGTCTTAGGTGTGCAAATATACGATCGTATTTTGAGTTTTGAAATTTCGCAAACAAGATCCTTTTGCACACAATTTTAAGTCAGATTTTAAGGTCCAACCTCTTAGCAGTCCCAATTTTTAAAGTAACCACTGAATTAATTCGATTCAAGCACTTTAGTGGTCTTAGATTTAGGTTCAATGTAGATGCATAACAGGTAATTGATGCTTAAGAGAAGACATACCTTACTCTAGCTTTCTTCGTGCACTAATGTATGCAATATAGTAAAAATAAACTAGATGCTACTCATTCAATCCTAGATGGTCATCCTATAGATATGTAGCTTCTAGCAGGTAGTTAGAATATATATTTTTTTCCAATAATAATAATAAACAAACAAACCTAATCTAACTAACTAACCAACATGTAGTTCAAACAATTCAAATAATCCTATAATCTAAATAAATGGGAACATGCTCTCGAAAATACGCTCCCGCATACAAGAGCGATAAGAAATAAAGAAACACTGGGAACATGTTCCCAAAAATACCTAACAAGGGTCCAAAAGACAGGAATTAAATTCTAATGTCTATCTAAACTAAATCTAATCTAAGCTCTAATTACTAAATCAGAAACAGGCTTCCTCGTAAGCCTATACGCATGGGATCAAGGCCCACGTGCTCCTGTTGCTGGCCTCTAGGTGGTGTCAAGGTCCACCAAAAAGATCATCTTCGCCGTGTTCGTCGTTCAAGGTCAATGTCGTCGCTCTGCTGCGTCTGTTGCTCCGTCAGATTCCTCGCACAATAAAAAAAATGATCTGATAATTGCACAACTCAAAATATTCAAAAATAATAACATGAATCTATTGCGTTTGTTGCCTCCCCAGCAACAGTACCATTTAACGTAGAGATTATTGCTTATTTATGATAGCAATAGAATGAAATGTCATTGTGTTTTATGTGGTGGAAAATCTCTCAATCAAAACTAAATATCAAATTTAACCACAATAAAGATGTCGCATCCACAGGGACGAATAGACCAATAAATTCATGAGTAGAGGAATATACAGTTTGTAGACACTATCGCGACTTTAATGCGAGGAATATGCTATTTGAAATGAAGCTTGCAATTTCCTTAAAAGTTCAGGTTGTTTATGCAATTTTCATGTCGGGAATTAAGCTCCAAAAATTATGTATATGATGCATGTGTAATGGCATATCATGTAAATTCAACTTGCATGCAAATCTGATTTGAAGTTCAAAGTTAACTAATGCACATAACACAAGTGAAGTAATTTCAGGAAACTATAAGTGCATCAATGAAATGTGACCTAAATAAAATATTAATATTGAATGGCAATGGCATTCAATGTAAATATTAGTTGAGGAGAAAACAGAGGATTTCTCCTCTCTCTTCCTTGCTCAGACGGGTGTGCTCGGTTGGCGACGAGAGTCGACGGGGTGGTGCGCCTCGACATGTGTTTCGCGATGGTGGTGACGCGGCGGCCGGACGGTGGAGAACAGCCGCCAGCCTGTTAGCTCTGTTGGTGGAGGACAGCTGCGCATGGAGAGGAGGAAGAGCGCTACTGCAGCCCGTGCGACTGTGCGTTGGGCGCGCACGCAAGGGAGTGCTAGGGCGCACCTGCATGCAGTTGCTAGCATGGGTTGCCTGTGGGCGGTTGCTGCCTGCGGGCGTGGCTGGCTACCGACGGGCGCTGGTTGGTGGTGTGAGCGCCTGCGGGTGGTTGCTTGCAGGGTGTGGTGACAGGTGCTTACAGTGGGAGCGTTGCAGAGGGCCCTTGGTGTGGGCTGGCGTGGGTGTAGTGCCTGCAGGGCACGCAAGGCAGGTGGTGGAGGGTGCGCAAGGGTGCAGGTTGCCTGCGGGTGTGGCTGGCTGCAGGGCGCTGGTAGGTCTGCACGAGTGCGGGCGGTGGAAGATGTGAAGGCAGTGTAGTGAGGGCAAGCTGGGCTAACAGGCGGTGGAGGGCTTGGTGTGGTGAAGGCAGTGCAAGGGCACGGTGGGCAGGCAGTAGGAGTTGGTGCGCACAGTGCACGCTCTCCCCACAGTACACGCCCTCTTCACGGTTGGGTCCCCACCAGGGGAGAAGAATAAGCCCCCTCTCTCTCTCCTAAGAACCTCTTTTATCCCCTCCCCCATCTGCAAGTCAAGGGATTTTTAAATCCCTTACTAATTTTGGTTGACGGCTATTGGGGAGGTGTTGAGGCCGGTCGGAGGTTGAGGGAGGTGTCGAGGCAGTCATTTGTTGGGGGAAATTTATTTCATCCCCTGTTCTTGTCCAACATTATTCCTACAACAACAAAGCATAAAATAATTACATACTAAGTTATAGAATGCAATAGAATAGATGTAAACTTAAATAATGATGCATGCAAACATTCTATAACTTAATGTTGTTATTAACAAACGTAAAAGGTAAGAATAGAGTTAACTTAGGCATAACAACAATCCATTAAAATGGACTCATCACCTACACCATTTCCACATGCCCTCCATTCTTCACAAAATAAGGAAAAAAATCTGAGTCCACAGATAAGGAATTGATGGATTTATTTGGGCAAGTTGAAATTAACATCCCTCTCTTAGATGCCATAAAATACATTCCTGCCTATGCAAAATTTCTCAAGGATTTGTGTAACCCAAAAAGGTAGCCCAGAAATTTATGAAAGGTGATCCCTCCCGAGATAGTCAGCTCAGTTGTGTAGAGCTAACTGCCTCTTAAAAGAAAAGATCCAGGTGCACCCATGATTCAAGTAATCATTAATTACACTTCTTTTGATTGCACCTTATTGGATCTTGGTGCCACAATTAATCTTATCCCCACAATTATTTTTGAGGAATTTAAGATCGGTGAATTAAAGCCTGTTGAGGTTACTCTTCAATTAGCAGATAGATCTACAATTAAACCAAGGGAAATTGTTGAGGATGTCCTTGTCCGGGTCAAATATTGTCTATTTGCAGTAGACGTTTTAGTCCTGGACATAGAGGTACTGGAAGCTTTATAGTTTGCCCCTATAATTCTAGGAAGACCATTCTTAGCCACCACCCGCGTAAAATATTGACTGTGATTCTGGCAAAATGAAGATCATGTGTGGCGGTGAATCTGTAACCCTAGATATTTTCCAAGCTTCTAGGAGGTTCCAAGAACCTAATTTCTTTGTTGACTCGGATTCAGAAATGGAAAATATAGTGGAGGAAACTTTGCAGATTTCACATGTGGGTTCCTGTTTTTCCATTAACATGTTCCTGAGCAATCCACTTCTTCCCACCCTTCCACCCTAACCACACATTCAGCTAACACTCCAGCTGACCCTTTCACTCTCACTTCACTACTAACACAAAGAGCAGAAATTCTTTTGGAGTCGGGCCCACAACTGGAATTAAAACCTTTGCCTGACTCCCTTAAATATGTTTTCCTGGGTCCAAATCAGACCCTGCCCGTGATTATAAATTTTGGACTTACTGAGGCACAAGAACACAAACTTCTCCAGGTTTTGAGTAAATATAGAAAATCTATTGGCTCGACCCTTTTTGATCTTAAGGGTATTCATCTATCCTACTGTACACTTTGTACATATCTAGAGGATGATTCTTGCCCCTCTCGCCAACTACAAAGGTGCTTGAACCCTAATATGCAGGAGGTGGTAAAAAAGGAGATTATTAAGTAGATTGATGCAAATATCATCTACCCCATTTCTGATAGCTCCTAGGTTAGTCCCACACAAGTAGTACCCAAAAAGGCTGGACTAACAATTGTCACGAATGGAAATGGGGAGAATATAGCCACTCAAACCGCCTCTTCTTCGCACGTGTGTATTGATTACAGAAAATTAAACACTGCCACCAAGAAGGACCATTTTCCGTGCCCCTTTATTGATCAAATCTTGGAGCGATTAGTCGAACGGGATTTTTACTATTTTCTGGACGGTTATTCCAACTATAATCACGTAGTGATTCATCCTAAGGACCAAGACAAAACAACTTTCACCTGCCCTTTCAGAACCTTTGCTTTCCGAAGAATGCCCTTCGGTCTTTGCAACGCACCTGCAACTTTTCAAAGGTGTATGCTTGTAATATTTTCAGACCTAGTAGGTGAATGTTTAGAAGTCTTTATGGATGACTTCTCTATTTTTGGAGATTCTTTTGACCATTGTCTCAAGAACCTTGAAAGAACGCTCCAAAAATGCATAGAAGTCAATTTGATCCTCAGTTGGGAAAAAAGTCAATTCATGGTCCAGGAAGGTATTGTCCTGGGCCATGTTATATCAAAATAAGAAATTGCAGAAGATAAAGAAAAAATAGATGCTATATCTAGGCTCCCACCAACCACAACTGTAAAACAGATCAGATCTGTTTTAGGTCATGTAGGTTTCTACTGCAGATTCATACAAATTTTTCCCAAATCTCCAAACCCTTAAGTCAGCATCTTACTAAAGACCAGCCATTCGATTTCAATGATAAATGCCTGGAGAGTTTTTTGAGGTTAAATAGGGAAGTAACCGAGGCACCAATTTTGCAAGGACCTGATTGGAATAGTCCCTTTGAATTAATGACGGATGCATCAGATTTTGCTGTGGGGGCCGTTTTAGGGCAAAGAATTGACAAGAAGCCCGTTGTGATCTATTATGCTAGCAAAACTCTTAATGATGAATAATAGAATTGCACAATTATTGAAAAAGAACTTCTTGCCATTGTATTTGCCCTAGAAAATTTAGATCTTATCTTTTGGGGTCACATGTCACTGTATATACCGACCACTCAGCACTTAAATATTTGCTGACAAAAAAAGATGCAAAACCCCGCCTTATCCGTTGGATCCTGCTGCTCCAGGAATTTCACCCGGAAATCAAGGATAAGGCGAGATCGCAAAATATAGTGGCCAACTATCTCTCTCGTCTTATGAAGATTAACATAACAACCCCGTAGATCAATTCCCTGATGAAAGCATTTTAACTGCCACCACCCTCCCTTGGTTTGCATCCATCGCAAACTATTTAGCAATAGAACGAATTCCTGTTGATTGGCCAAAAACAAAATGGGATAAGTTCTTTGTTGATATTAAATACTATTTTTGGGAGAAGCCCGACCTTTTCCACATTTGTGCTGATCAGGTCATTAGATGATGTGTCCCTGATTCAGAAATCCATGATGTTCTGACACATTGTCATTCAATGGCCTGTGGCGGACATTTTTCGGGCAAGAAAACTGCATCTAAAATCCTTAATGCAGGATTCTTTTGGCCCAGCTTGCACAAAGATGCTCATAATTTTGTTCGGTCTTGTGTGCATTGCTAGAGCATCGACAACATGACTTGGAAAGATATGATGCCCCTTAATCCAATTTTAGAGGTTGAAATTTTTGATGTATGGGGCATCGACTTCATGGGACCATTCATCAACTCCGGTGGGTATTTATATACTAGTTGTAGTCGACTTTGTTTGTAAATGGATTGAAGCAATACCCACCCGCACCAATGATCATCGTGTGGTTGTAGAAATCATTAAGAAAAATATTTTCTCAAGATTCAGCATTCCAAAGGCCATTATCAGTGACGGAGGCTCACACTTCACTCACTCACAATTCTGTCACCTTTCTAAATATGGGGTTAATCATAAAATTTCCACACCTTATCACCCCCAAAACAATGGTCAAGCGGAAGTTTCTAACCAGGAAATCAAAAATATTTTACAAAAGATGGTTAGGCCCGATCATAAAGAGTGGTCCAGCAAATTGGATGATGCTTTATGGGCCTACTGTACTGCTTTCAAAACCCCACTTGGCATGCCTCCCTTCCGTCTAATTTTTGGGAAGGAATGCCATCTCCCATTAGAACTTGAACATAGGGCTTTTTAGGCAATAAAATAATTAAATATGGACTTATCTGACGCCGGTATCCACAGAAAATTACAATTGACCTAACTGGAAGAATTACGTAATTTTTTGTATGAAAATGCGTAGATTTATAAAGGCCAAATAAAGAAATTTCATGATAAATACATTGTTCGGAAACATTTTGATGTTAATCAACGCATTTGCCTTTTCGATGCATGATTACGTATTTTTCCTGGAAAGTTAAAATCAAAATGGACCGTCCCCTTTATTGTCCATTGGTTTGAGTTCCCACCGTCGAGGAGGAAAATGCCTCCTTTGAGGATGTGATGTCAACATGTTACCACCTTGATGCTGCTCCATATCTATATTTCATATCTTTAGACGGAGCATTAAAGCGCATTTTTGCAGCTCAAGTGTCTTGGACGGTGCTCTACCTATAGTGTCAGAGTAAGAGCTTGAGTTTGCTTGGAGCACCCCTTTACACCACATTGTGTTTTGGGGTTGTGAGTTCCTGGGTGGTGTCATGGATAGTGCTATCTCGAAGTACTAGCACCAAAGCCCCCTCGAGGATTAGAAACAAGAATGATGATCCCGACACATCTATTGTAAGACTAAGCTAAAAATAAGCATGGGGGAAAAAAAATGGTTTTAAACCAAAACACACCCTTATAAATGTTAGCTTTTCACAAGCATGGACATAAAGTTTTAAAGGTTATTGCAAGTTGCAAATCAGATTCAAGAGCCACAAAATCCTAAAAACAAAAATTTCAAGTCATCTAAATTAACAAGGGGTTAATCTGTGAATTTTGTGGAGGATATATTGATCCTATTTTTGTCTAATTTTTGGATCCGAAAAAAAATCCCAATGTTTATCCTTAACAAATCTCGTACCTCATTTGTTTGGATCATCCTATGTCTCGTAATCTTTTTCTCCTCAAAAGTCAAAAAAATTAAATTTCCCAAATATTTCATTTTGTAAAAATTAAATTTTTGCTAAGGACTGGCAAAAGATAAGCATGGCAGTGTGATAAACTCTAGTTTATCATCATTCTTATGTATTAAAACAAACCTAGCTCTTAGGATTTTTCTCCACAAATGGGTTTTTGGGTTGCATTTAAGCATTAATTAGGTTAGGCATGCATTGCATGTTTTATTATGTTTCTTATATGTTTTTGTGAGTGTTAGGGATAAACAGATCCCTAGAACCCAAGCACTTAGGAAAGCAACTGGTGAAGGAGAAGGTTAAACCAGATGGAACTCAGCTTGACCCAGCTCACCAAAGCTAGAATCCAGCTCACTTGAACTAGGGTTAGCTCATCCTTGATCCATTCAGCTCACCTTAGCTGAATGGCAGTGATGGGGCGTGTTTCGCGTGTTGAAGTTTGGCGCTCAGAGGACCCGTCATCATAGCTCGCAAAACACATCTATCAGATAAAATTTATAACCAAAACTCGAAAAGTGAGTCCTAGGTTGAACACAGGGAGGCGAACGTTTGGTTTTATAAAAATTCCACGTTTCCTTTATTTCTTTTTGTCATTTTTATCTTTTATAATTTTTTTGGTATTTTTATCAAGAAAGAGATTAGGTCGATGAAAACTGTCTACCTGCAAAAAATATAACAGAGAGAGAATCACATATATTTCTGAATCCTATGTTTTCTACAACTAAGAAAGTAGGAAAAACTACACTAGAAAGCAGAAAAGATAGATGGAGATGAGAAAATCCCCCTCGACGGTTGCTTGGAGGATGACTCACTCTAACGTCGCCTGGAGGATGGTGGTGAGGAGCAAAACGAACAGGGATGGAGCCAGAGGATGAAGGATGGGGCAGGATGACATTGCAGCGAGGATCTTCTTCCTGAAGGTGGTGAGGGGACGGCCATGGGATGCTCCACGAATGGGAATGAGGGAAAGGAAAACTATCTAATTTTCTACTCTAGAGGAGCATCCCAGGCTTGGGACAAGCTCTCTCTAGAGCCTTAGAGGTGGTGAAAGGAAGAAAGGAAGAGATGGTTTGGAATGGTGGTGTGTAGGTCCTTTTATAGTGGAGGAGGAAGAATAATTTCACATCTGGGTCATTACTGATGTCCATAAATGTCCCTACAGATCCGCCCTTTCTATCGCTGAAGATCCTCACCTTCAATTCCTTTGTTGGCATGCATAAGCCATTAGTGACAGCTGCAAGCGCCACTAAAGGCCCGCGCAACTATCATAGCAGATCTGTGCATACCCCCACTGGCACATACTCTGCTAGCACTGCGCGCATCACGCTCCTTGTCGGGCGTGCATGCGCTGGCATGCGTTGGCTGCTGCTGTGTGCAACTACACTGCCATGCACTGTCGCTTTGCTATGCTCCAGTGCGCACGCGTGCCTTGCTACTGCGCCGTGCCTCAAGTGTGCTCAATTGCTAATTGGGTAGGCTACGGGGATTCGAACTTGCGCCCCTCCCTTGGAGTCCAATGCCCCAACCAATGCACCAAGATGTCAGATGCGTTGAGCGGATGATAGCGATTTCACGCTGTTTGTTAATTAGGTCATTGTAACGTGCAAAATCGATCAACTCTTAAATTTATATTCCTAGATAGGGGAGTATCTAGAGTCATCCAAGGAGGCCAAATGTTTGCAAATGTGATTCTCTTGCTTACAAATAGATCTCAACTTTCTTTTTGGTATTTTTCAATATATCATTTTTTTTTGTTTTTTGGATTAAGACAACATGCGAAATGGTGGCGGGAAGATGATTTGCACTTCAAATTTAACTACTACTTCTAAGTGGCAAGTATAGCCTCTCCCTAAGCTCACTCTAGGAAAGTGGAGGCCTAGAATAATTAGGGAGAGGGAGTGAAAAATGCTAAAAAGCAAAGCAAGTAGAATTGCAAAATAGAAAATTGCAAAGAAGGCAACTAGATTACTGAAAAGTGTTTTACAAAAAAGCCTAGTAGAGGAATGCTTCTACTACTAGAAAAATTAAAATAAAGAAAAGCAAACACAAATCCTCTAGATAGATGGTGAAGAAGAGGGCTTCTTGCTCCAAGGTTGGTGGCTCCCAAGCTTGAAAAGAATCCTTCAACTCCTTTCTTGCAGTGCTCCTCCAAGGTGATGTCCTCCAAGGCAAGCCCTAAGGGGGCGTGCCCTAATCTTCTCTCCAAGGGTGGACGTCCACCCTAGGTCCTTCTCCCTTGCCTGACCATCCTCCTTGAAGTGGAAGAGTCCTCCTCCTTGGCGTGGCCCAAGTTGAAGAGAGTGGGGAGAAGAAGGCACCAAAAGGGCTGGTGATGTGCCCCTTTAATCTCCTTCTCTACTCCTTCTTCTTGGTCGTAGGTATAGGTAGTTTAGGTAGCAATTTACACTAATGGAGGATGATCTAAAATGGTTGTAGGTGGTGGGTTTATATAGAGTAGGAAGGGGGGCTAAGGTGACTCTTGGAATGGAGGGCTAAGATGGAGAGATGGAGGTGGTTGGGGATCCTAAGGCTAAGGGCAATTGGCGCCAACTCAAGGGGTGTTAAGGGGGTGGTTATGGTGGTGTTGGTGGCTTTTGGTGGTGGAGAGACACCACCATTTTGGCACCATCCTAGGGTCTTCTAGAAGGGGGGTTAGGTGGATGGTGGAGATGGATTTAAGGAGAGGTGTATGGTGGAGATGAAGGGAATTTTGGAGGGAAAGTTGGCCCCAAAAGGGAAGGGTTCTAGAAGGACATTTTGGAGGGAAAATAGGTGGCTTTTGGTAGTGGTGATGGGGTGAAGGGGTGTGATGGTGGTGGCGCCAACTTGGAGTAGGATAGCTAGCTTAGGTGAGCTTAGTTGATGGAGCTAGCTAGGGTTGACTTTGAAGGTGGTGGATGGCCAAGGAGCTGGTTGCTAGCTAAGCTAAGCTAAGCTAGCTTAGCTAAAGGTGGAGTAGAGGAGAAGGTGTTGGAGCTAGGGTTTGGAGGGAGGAGCTGAGGAGGAGAAGTCTGGAGATGAAATTGGAGCTGGCTGTTGCTGAAGAGGCTGGCATGGAGCTACTCTAGCTGGCTTAGCTTGCTAGTTCTTTGCTAGTTGCTAAGCCAAGCTAAAGTAAGCTAGCTTCTACCATGATGAGCTGAGGTGAGCTAGGTCTAGTGCTCCCGAGGAGACTCAACCTGGTTGAGGCAGCTAAGGTAGCTTAGCTCAACTGAGTTGAGCTAAGCTAAGTCCCCGGGAGCTGGACTTGAGCTTCCTGAGTTGGGATGAGTTCTTCTTCAGCTGCTTGGAGTTGAGTGGAGCTGGATGTAGCTGGATCTGAGCTGGGGTGAACTCCTGTCAACTTAGCTGAGCTAGCTAGAGCTCCCCGTGGACTAGTGGGAGCTGAGATGAGCTAGACTCAGCTAAGTTGAGCTGGATCTGAGCTGACTTGAGCTAGGGTGAGCTAAGATGAACTCTCTTGAGCTGCCATTTAGCTGAGATTAGTTGAATGGAGCTGGGATGAGCTAACCCTAGTTCAAGTAAGCTAGGTTCCAGCTGTGGAGAGCTGGATCAAGCTGAGTTCCAGCTAGTCTAGGCTTCTCCTTCACCATTTGCCTTCTTGAGTGCTAGGGTTTTAAGGATCTGTTTATCTGTACATCCTTAACACTCACAAAAACACATTAAAAAGACAATAAAAAAAATGCAATGCATGCCTAACCTAATTTATGCCTAAATGCAGCCTAAAAACCCGTTTGCGGAGTAAAATACTAAGAGCTAGGTTTGTTTTAATGCATAAGAATGATGATAAACTGGCGTTTATCAGTGGACGACTTAACGTGCACGGTGGAGGAGCGCTTCTTAGCCGTTGGATCAAGATCCAGCAGCTGGGAGTTAAGGTTGCGGATGATGGAGACATGGGAGCAAGCGTTGTTGGCCAATGTTGGGTGGCCTGGATGGCACCACATGGTACCATCTGGGCCATCCATTCTTCTTTTTGTTGTAGAGGGTGCCATGATGCTTGGATCGAGTTGATTTCCACGCCGTCAGATTGCGATCGTTGCTCTAGATCCCTCTATACGGTCGAATTTTTCATCTGAAGCTCGTAAGGATGTCGTGTTGCCCTCCTAGCTATTGATCTTCGTTGGACTTCATATGATGCTACGAGACTTCAATCTACATGATTTCGGAGGCGTTAACCTTCGATCGTCATCCTGATTAGATCTATTTGATCTGATCGTCTATCTGAGGTCCTGAAATAAATCCTCTTCTCTCCTGGCCATAAAAAGGACTTAATTAACCTAAGATATATACAACTACTCTAAATGCAGAATGATTCATGCTATGTAATATTTATAGCATGAAATGCAAATCTAAGCCTAGGAATATGCATGAATAGGCACTTTAACCAAAATTGATGTGTCTACATCATACCCCCATGCTTATCTTTTGCTAGTCCCTAGCAAAATTAAACTACATGTTATGTATAAAATCAAAATTAGGATTAGATTGCTTAGGCCTAAGTCATTTATTAACAATAAAAAATTTCAACTAAGGTCCTAAACAATGAAAACTTAACAATACCTGGATGTCTGCCAGAATGCAGACCACCCAAGTCCTTGCCTTATTTGAAAAGGGAAGATACATGTTACGACCTGATTCCCGAATCCCTACGAGACACGAGAATCGGACCAACTCGACTGATCCCAAGACCCAGTTGTCCAACGAAAAAGTAACCAAAAGAGTAGTAAAATAAACCACATTCACCATGTATATAACTAGCAGTAACAAAATACTGCAGTAAAGAAAAGAACTACTACAGTATACACCACCACAACACTAAAGAAATAAATAGGTACATAAACATGATGCTTACAATAAAAGAGTACAGTGGTAATAGAAACTACTCACTACAACAGAAGGAAAGGTACAGTGGGTACTACACAAGTAAAAACTACTGGGCTCTACTAGTCTTAGCACCCTCTGCAGCTATCGGCTTTGGTTGCTCAACACCTAGTCTTAGAAAGGCGACAAAGGTGACACGTCAGCGAAACGCTGAGTAGAGTGGCAAGCAAAAGCTAAGAAAACAGTAAGGTGGACAGCAGCTGTTATATTTTTAATCTCTTTCTTTATTTTCCATTTACTTGTTATTGAGTTATTCCTCAGATCTTTCTCTTGATCTTGAATGTTCCTCGTGGGAACGATCTTGATTGCAGTCTTTTCCGAAAAGTAGAAGTAACACATGGTGCTCTCCTGGCCGAGAGAGTCCCCCGTGGTGGTCCTACCCTCAGTCAACCACCCCAAGGTCACTGACAGACGTAACAGTGACTACGGCACGCGCGATAAACGCACGAGTAGCTACCCCACACTGGCACGCGGTCAGTCGTTTCCGTTAATGGGTGTTCCCCAAAGCACAGCACGAAACCAGTATAGGGTAGAGCCCTCTCAGCAACAGGGGTCCAGCCCCTCCACAGTAACCAAACAGGGGTCTTGCCCCTCCACAGTCCGCGCACCCTCGCCTGACTACCCTGGTTTGCCCAGTGGGCCTAACAAGTCGGTGTAGGAGGGCTAGCAGAACCCCGGGGCCTGTGGGGTGGCTACTGCTCTCCCTACACTAGTAGCTCTCCTCAATATTGTGTACACGAGGGCCAAAATTCGATACAAAGTGGCCAGACTTAACCTCGGGTCCCTGGGGCGGCTAGCTCCACTCTGCACTAAACCGGGGGCAGTCGCTCTCCTTGGTACTCCGTACTCAAGGGCCAGCTCGCTTCCCCAATTCTATTCCATTCGCTTCTCAGGAGCTCTACTCCTAATTCCCCGTAGGGTTCATGCTCATTTTTCTTTAACTCAGCCAATTTAGGTTTCATCATTCCAGCTTTAATTTTATATAGCCCATGTTCTCAACAGTAATTATCCATTCATAAGCAGGAAACTGTTAACCAATTACAGGCAGTTATCATTTTCCTTCCTACTTTTCCAAGACTGCAATATATATATTCAATCTAGTTTTCCAGTCTTAGGATTCATGCCATATCCTAGGATCTATCATTCAATCTAGCTTTTCAGTCTTAGGATTCATGCAATACCCTAGATTCTATTAATTATCCCATAAGTACATGATTTTTGATAAATAATTAAAGGGGCCACTCTACCCGCAAAATCGGGAGTACTGGGGGCATGATCGGCAAGCCCGCATGCCTCCGCAACCCCTAGAGCCGCAACGGAATGGGGTCCTAACACAAGGATCAATTATAAGGAGCTACTCAGAGCAGGATACAATTACTGTAAACAGGTAGACGAACTAAA
This sequence comes from Thalassia testudinum, assembly GCA_037157565.1. Lineage (NCBI taxonomy): Eukaryota > Viridiplantae > Streptophyta > Magnoliopsida > Alismatales > Hydrocharitaceae > Thalassia > Thalassia testudinum. The sequence goes on from JAZHRO010000036.1 coordinate 146,891,455, forward strand.
TCTGAGAAGAATGAAACTTGAAACGCGAAAAACAGACTTGGAACAGACTCTAAACGAGTCAAAAATGACAAGTCTGCCCAAAATCAAACGTCTAGAACATCTTCTAGACGTCTTAAACGATGGCTCAGGTCATACCTTGATCCTACACGGTCCTTTTGATGTCCAGAATCCCGCTGAACCATCTGGACTTAGTTTCCAGACGTCCGACTGTCACTCCGGACGTCTGGAGGCCCTCTCCGTCTTCTGGTGCTGTGCCTAGACGTCCGATCTGTGTGGGAGGGCATGCCCTTGCACCTTCCCAAATAAGACCTGCATGGACACGCGATTGTCCTCAACACGAAATGAGGCAGAACTCCTTGGCGGGACGGCTGCATGGCCGTACACGCGAAAATAGGAAGGATGGAAAACTATCGTACCTTTCAAACGTTTCCTGCATCGTCTGGATGTATGTCCAGACGTCTGATTCTGGAAAATTTTCCCAGAATCAGGACCTCCTCGCCCTCCGCCTGCAACGCACGGCCGTGCCGCGCCGCGCTCACCTACTACTTGAGTTACAGTAGCTCCTCCCCAACACCACGCTTCCGCTGCGCACCCACCGGCCGTCCCTGGCTGCTCCGGCGAGCTTTCACCCACGCAGTCTAGCTCTCTCCCTCTCGCAACAGCCCCTCCTCCCATGCACTCACAGCAGCAACTGCTGCTGCCCTTGCCCACTCACTCTCTCACTAACAGGAAGAAGAAGAAGAGGGCGGTGGAGTAAGGGTAAGGGAGACGAGAGGGGGTATTTGAAGGCTGCCTGGGGAGAGAGAGAGAAAAAGGTGGCTGCGCCTGCAGGGAGGAAGGAAAGAGAAGAAGGAGGGCGGTGGTTCAGTCTGTGTGCGCATGCACGTAGACACGAACCCGTATGCCAAAAAAATTAAATTCCAGACGTCTGGACCAATTCGCAGACGTCTTAAATGACATTTGATGCCAGGGGTTATAACAACATAACAAACTCAAAGGAAGTTTCATCCCTGAAACTTGCTCTAACTAGGGTGCGAAAAAGAACGATATATGCATAACAAACTCAAAGAGGACTGAAGCCGGTCCGAAAAGGCGTACCCGCAAAAAGCTCCGGGTATCGTTCCCGCATCATCGCCTCAGGCTCCCAGGTAGCCTCCTCGTACCGCTGGCTCCTCCACAAAACCTTCACCAAGGGTACTTGCTTCCGTCTCAGAATGCGAACGGCTCTGTCGAGAATCTGCACTGGCCGCTCAGGGTAGGTCAGGTCATCGCTCACTTCGACGCTTTGGTGACTCAGGATGTGACTAGGATCGGCGACATACTTCCTGAGGTTAGACACGTGGAACACGTCGTGCACACCAGAAAGATGGGGAGGAAGGGCAAGCCTGTAACTAACAGGTCCAACCTGCTCCAGGACCTCAAAGGGTCCTATGAACCTTGGTGCGAGCTTCCTTCTCACCCCAAACCGCTACAGGCCCTTCATGGGTGAAACGCGAAGGAAGACGTGGTCCCCAACCTTAAATTGTACCTCTCTGCGTTTCCGATCTGCATAGCTCTTCTATGTGCTCCTGACAGTGCTGAGTTGCCTGTGAATCTGCTCGACCACCTCCTGACTCTGCCGGATCAGCCTAGGGCCAGCCTCCCACTTGGTCCCCACCTCAACCCAACTCAAGGGTGCTGTACACCTCCATCTGTACAGAGCCTCGTAGGGTGCCATGCCGATGCTCGAGTGATAACTATTATTATATGCAAACTCCGCCAGGGGTAAGTGCTGTCCGTGCTATGTCTGATCTCGGGAATAGATGAGCACATCATCAATGAATACCACTACAAACTAGTCCAAGTACGGTCTAAGCACCCGGTTCATCAAGTCCATGAAGGCAACAGGGGCATTGGTTAGCCCAAATGGCATGACCAAAAACTCATAGTGTCCGTACCGGGTGCGGAAATCTATCTTGGAGTCGTCTGCCTCCTTGATCCTCAACTGGTGGTATCCAGACCTCAAGTCGATCTTGGAGAATACCGTGGCACCTCGCAACTGGTCAAACAAGTCATCAATCCTCGAAAGCGGATACCTGTTCTTGATGGTGACCCTATTCAGCTGTCGGTAGTCCACACAAAGGCGTAGGGTACCATCCTTCTTCTTTACAAACAGTACCGGGGCTCCCCAGGGAGACGCACTGGGCCTCACAAAGCCCTTCTCCAAAAGATCCTACAACTGAGACTTGAGCTCTCGCAGCTCTAGTGGTGCCAGCCTGTATGGTGTTGTGGAGATGGGGCTGGTCCCTGGTACCAGTGAGATCTCAAACTCGATCTCATGCTCGGGCGGTAATTCCGGCAGACTCGTTTACATGCTTTTCGATTCCGGCGCTACTCATTCGTTTGTCACCGCCAGTTTCGTAGTTAGTTTGAGGCAAGACTGTATGCTATTAGAGGATCTGTTCGTGATCAGAGGTCCGAGTGGTCAGCTATTTGTAGCTGACGAGGTATACATGGGTTGCGAGGTCAGTGTTGGGGGACACAGCCTTCCCGCTGACCTGATTATGATACAGATGGAGGACGTTGGCATAATTCTGGGGATGGACTGGCTGTCCGCTTACCACACCTTGGTGGACTGCTTTGAGAGAAAGATCATCTTCTCCATATCGGAGTTGCCTCCTTTCGAGTTCCACAGGCAGCTAGTGGACGGAGGCTTCAGGTGCATTTCTTCATTTCGGGCGGCGAGACTTTTGAGCCAGGGGTGTGAGGGTTTCCTAGCTTGTGTGGTGGCAGAGCCCATGTTGTCGACGTTTTTGTGCGGGTTTAAAGGATGTCACGTTGTAGTATAACCGACAAAACATCTAAACAAATATAAAGAATTTTATTACTCGAAGACCGGAGTATCCGAGGTCGATCACAGTGAGCAAATGGAAATTACTACTAGTCAAAATGTAATTGAACACTCTAATTTACTCAAAATATCAATTCAAATGTGAATGTATGCAATTAAAAATAATTAGGACAAAAATATGAAATTGGACGTCTGATCACAAGATCAGACGTCTTAAAAGTATTTCTCCTTTTCTTCTTCTTCTGCAGTCTCTCGTTTTCTTCTTCGTTTGCTTCTTTCTCTGCTTTCTTTCTTGTCTTGCGAAGCCTTCTTCTTCTTCTTTTGATCTTCTAATCTTTCTTTGCCTCTCTTCTTCTCTGTGTCTTGCTCTTTCTTCTTCTTCTTTCCTTCTTCTCCTGCGAAGGCTTCTTTCTTTCTTCTTCTTCTCTGTCTTGCTCCTTCTTCCTTTTCTTCTTTGGCTTGCCTTTTCTTCTTCTGTAGCGGCCAAGTCCTTCTTCTCCTGCGTTCAGCCTACCTGCACAGGAGCAAAACCTAACCCCTCTCCCTCTACCTGCGCGTCTCTCTCTTAAGCAGTTCGCTCATGGACGCTCTCCCAGAGCCACAGCCATAATCGGGTCAGATCGTACCCGGGACCAGGCGCACCGGCAAGTGGTGATGCGCGAGGAGTGCGTAGGTCTAGGTCGGGTCGGATCAGCCAGATCTGCGAGGTCAAGCCGCGGACGAGGTGTGTGAGGGCAGTGAGGGACCTCACCCCTGTGCTTACGGAGGCAACCAGCTTAAAGCACAAATACAATTTATAACGTACCTGAGTGTTGCAAACCCACGATGTGGGACTAAAGGGTCCTCCCTGATTTCCCGCGCGCCCGCAGACTCTCGTATGCAATTGCCCAAGCGAATGGCTCTGCTGGCGCCCCGTGCTGGGCTCACTCACCTCGCGACACTCGCGTGAGTCTCCTGCATCTGCAGCCTGGGAAGCCTGATGCCTGGAGCTTCGTTGGAGCTTCATTAGAGGTCGTCCATGGCGGCAGCGGCTCAAACACTGTCATGCACAGAACAAGCCTCTCGACCCAATCAGATCAGCTAGAGACCTTCGCCATGGCACGGCGAAGGCGGTGGACGATGCTGTAGGCCACAGGTCGGCCTAGGCGTGCGTGCCTAGGTCAACCTGTGGCCGGAGATGGTGGGTTGTTCGAGGGGTGATTATGGAGGTCTGGAGTGGTAGTTGTGGGGTGGAGCGAGTTCCTGGTGGTGAGGCGGAGCTCTCGAGGTGGTTGGCGAGCCGGGTGGGGGGCTGGAATGGTGGAAGCAGCTCGCCGGAGATCGATCGGTGATGTGGAAGATGAGGGTGGTCAGCGTCGGTCGAGGGGTAATCAGATGAGATAACAATGGGAAAAGAGAGAGGAGAGGATGGAGAGGAGTTCTAACCTAATTGTAAGGACGAAAGGGGACGGAAGGCGGACAGCAGTACCTGCTGTCGCCGGAGAAGATGACGCCCAGTGGGGGAGAACGGCGGCGACGACGGGGCTGAGGCGGCGTGCGCGGGTACTGCGTGACGCGGAGGGAAGTCAGGAAGCTAACTCTACCACTGGTTTTGTGGCAGAGCAAAGAGGGAGGGGAGGGGGGCTCGCCGGAACTTGCTGGGACTTTTGGCCGGGCAGGAGGAGACGAATTGGGGGTGGACACTCGGCAAAATCAAGCTCGGGTCCTGCGGCAGGGTCTGGGGGGTGTTTTATAGGTGCTGGCCGCTCCTGCCAGCGTGTGGAGAACGCGCCATTAGGCCTGCCGACTTGCCGGAGTTGGAAGGAAGGTGGATACCCAAATCTCTCGTGCGTTCGCACGAGAGATTGGGTTCACACTAGCGATTGTAATTATCTTTATAAGGATGGGAATTCCTCAGAGAATCCTCCTTCCATTTCTGGGAGGGAATCTCTGAGGGATTAGAGAGCAATCCCCCTCTGAACCTCGCCGGAGCTCGGTTCTGCCCTAGCAATGGCGGCAGGACCGGTTTGCAAAGGAGGCAAAGAACCTAGGGGGCTCTCCGTAAAGGTATTCAAAAGATAGGGACCAATTTGTGATTTGGGTGTACTAAATTGCAAAGTAGGTCAAGATGACCTCTCCTTAGGTCCAAATTTTGGTACAAACCAAATTTGGACCTAAGGAATCTAATGGTGAAGTTGGATTTCAGGTTTGACCTCGTTTGACTGGACATTTGTGTAGAAACCCAAATTAGGTTAATTGAAGAGTTAGGACCCTAATCTAGGTCAAACTAGGCTCCAAAGGCCAAATAAAGTATTCTAAACCCTTGAGGATGTTTTTCCATGATTTTTAGAGGGTTTACTTGCTTTTTGTTCTGATCGGAACCTTGTTAATTTAAGCGGGTCTGTTTTAGGGTTACCAAGTGTTATTTAGTTCTTAGATTGCATATAAACCCATTTCTGATTGACTCAACCCACTTTTTACCTTATTTGGACCATTTGACCTATGTTTTGCTTCTGAGAAATCCCGTTTATGTACTGCAATGGTAAAATTGCAGTTTTAACCTTTATTTCATGTTTTCTTCTCAGAGCACTTGTTCCTTCAGTTAGGCCTTCTTCCAGGTTATGTAGGAGCTTTTATCTTCTTTATTTGGTCAAAATGAGCTAGTTATGGCTCATGATGAGGCTCTCATCATACCCCCATGCCTAGCTTTTGCTAGTCCCTTAGAAAAATTTCAAAGTTTTAACTTCCGTTCTAGACCCTGAATGTCTGTCAACAATGATAAGTGCTTCTCCTTTTCTTTTGTGATTAGGTGGGAATGCCGACAATAGGCCTAGAGGTACTCAAGTACCAACCAAAATCCAGACCTGTTCCGCTTTAGCCTCAGTCCTCCGCAAAGGTTTCTACGGCCCACAGAAACTAACCTAGGGTTTGTTGGACTCCGCGGTTAAAGCACCCGTGCTTGAGACATTTTTAGCCTAAGTTCAATTTGCAGTGCATTTTTTTTGTAAGAGAGAGATAGAAGATTTATTTGTTTGGAGAGCTTTTCTCTCTCTTTTCTTTTTATTTCTAGCTTCGGATTAGCTTCTCAACACGGTCTGTATCGGATTCCTAGTCCCCATCATCAATCCTCAAGGGTCCCTGGCTTTCGAGATTTCGAGATAATCCCGCCCATGGCAACCCCCAGAACCCTGGCTTTCAAGATTTTGAGATAATCCCGCCCATGGTGTTCCGTGGCCGAATCCAGACCCTGGCGATCGACATTTCGTGATAATGCCGCCCATGGTATCTGAACCAGCAGAGTGCTTACATGCCCCCGGTAGGATATTTAAATATCCTAAGAGACAAGCACCGAGGAGACGATATGTTGTTACGCATCTTCGAGGGGAATTTCCCGCCTCTCCACGCTGGGAACTCGTCCAAATCAATTTGTGTTGATTGACCTCTCCTAATCTAGGTGACTTTTTCAGAACATTAAACGCTTTTCGTGTGATTTGGATGTTTTATGCGCACTGAACCAGACTGTGTGTGAATTTGGGTGCTTAGGTTACCGAATCCCGCAAATCGGAGGTCAGTTAACGAGGCCGAATACTTCCTAAGTCTTGGACCTAATACTCAAGCTTCGCATTTTCCTCAACCTCTTGAGGATTATCCAGATTTTAACGGATACGTGAATTTTTAAGCTAAAGGTACTAGCCCAAAAGGCCTAAGACCAGCGTTCCCGCTAATCTCTTGTTATATCTTCGTAGCACTTTTCTTTTCTTTTTCTTGATTCAGTCTAGAACTTCAGTTAACCCCTTAATCTTTTACTAATGACTATTTCTTTTCATTTTCATTTTGTGCTCCTTTTTGTCATTTTTCTTCTTTTTCTCCTCCTTATGCTTAAGTGGCTCACAAAATTTCCTCCCTCCCACCATTTTTTTGTTCTTTTTCTTAATTTTTTTCAATTTTTTTGCGTTTTTGACATATGCAAATTTTTTTTGTGTGTGAGACTCCTGATTTTTTCTTGGTTTTGTATGTATGCACTTTATCACCCCCCCATGCCTATGTTTTGCAATGTCCTCATTGTAAACAGAGGGTGTGAATTAGTGTTGAGGTCAGGGGCTTAGAGCAGGATACATCGGGTGGGTGAATGGGTCGTAAATGACTGATGTGGATGATTTCAAGCTCTGATACGTGTACCAGAGGTGGGATCCTCTGTCTAAAGCTGGTCTCAAGGTGCAATAGACGTGGAGTCCAGATGGATAATCAGACGGGTCTCTGTGTTTGGGATGACGGGTTGCCTCCCGTTAAGCGCTAAATTTAATGCCTTCAGCCGAGCAGAAAATGGGGTGGAGAGGGAGTGGTCAAATCAATGGAGTTTTGGAAAACAAGCACCTTGATTAAGAGCCTGGTTGGTCCAACCAGGTACTTGTTCAGATCAGTGGGTTGATGATGCAGCCCGAACCCAATAAGTCTGGTGGGTTGATGGATGTAGATCAGCAGATGTGGGACCCACCATATGTAGTGACGTTCTGATGGATATGGAAGTGAAAACTCAGGTTCAGGCTGAGTCGAATCAGCCTGGTCAAAGTAGGGTTCCGAAAAATTATCCATGTAAGGTGTGGAATCCCTACAGAGGTGATCAAAGGATGGAGGCTCCTGATTTGTGGTCTGATCAGTACCCGATACCTGGTCTAGATATGGAGTTGAATCATCTGCAAACGGCTCAGTGAGAGGTGAATCGGAATAGAAATTAAGTCCAATTGCAGGTCGGGTTTTGATTGGTTCTGTATATGTGGAGCAGGTGGCTTCAAAGAAGATTGACATGTTATAATCAGGAGACAGATTTTCTCCGATGTTATGGTCAAATTCGAGATCGTCGGAGAGTTTGCGAAAATCAAAGTTTGAATGAGATTCTAGATCATGAGTTCCACCATAGAATAAATCATATGTTGTATATTCAGCAGCCTGACTGGGATCTAGCCTAAATGTTAATTTTGAGCTTAAAAGGGTATCCTTATCTGGTAGAGGCTCAGATTCTAAGCTAGTAGGGCAGACCCAATTGAAACCCTGCTCGTCCAACTCCTCGATTTTTGTGTCGTAGATTGGCATGACTTCCGCAAAATCGATTCGTTCCTCTGAGGAGGTTGACGAGGGATATTCATCAAATCGAGGCCCAAAATCATATTCTTCATTAAGAGATTGATTTTCTTCATCTGGGGCCTTGAAATCTTCAAAATATGTTTCAGATCTAGGTTCTAGGCTTAGGATGTGGGTTGAATTACTAGAATTTAGGTCTGAATAACCTTCGAGGGCCACCTTATCTGAATAAGGGACGGAATTTACACCCTCGAGAGGTTCAGTTCTACTCTCATACTTGCAGGAGTCTTGGGATTCTAAAATGGGCTCATCATGGTCTTTTCCTGCATTTGGAGCTTCCCAACCTTCTTCAATATCAGGTGCATTATACTCCATCTGGGTTGGGAATCCACAACCATTTTGTGCCTCAAACCCGAGGTTAGATTTATCCTCGATGTTGTTCCAAGATAGCTCATCCTCTGTTGGTGGTATGTACGGGTATTTCTGATCAATCACTTATTTTATTAATCTCATTATCTCTTCCCGTTTTTCAAGACTATCTTGGTGTTGCTTCCAAAGTCGAGGATTTGTCATACATTGAAGGTATTCACTATTGTGCAATTTTTCTATCTCAATGTATGCAGTAATGAGCAAGTCACGGGTTGATCCTTTGTTGGCTTCTGCTAATAGTACTTGGGCACAAGTTATGACAAAGGTTGTGGTTGTTGGGACATCAACCTGAATGTTTCCTACTGTTGTTGAGGTTTCTTCATTTTCCTAAAATCTCATGGCATCCTCAATCATTTTATCTCTCATAGATCTCTGGTATTCAGGTTTCTTGAATGGTAGTCCTAGGTGGTTCGGCTGCATATTTGGATCAGGTGGTGGAATCAAGATCAGAGTTTGATTCAAGATGTGTTATGAAGCGATCAGATCTGAATAACGAGTCCCACTGAAAATGAGTGTGTGTGCTCTAAAGAGAAAAGATGCAGGACTGGAGATGTTCTTGACCCAATCAAGACACCCAAAAGATGTTTGGATGACTATGGAGGTTCGGGGTGGATGGACCCCTGGATCTGAAGATCGTCCACCTGAGAATTACCTGGGCAGCCAGAGAGGGAGAGTCCCGCAAAGACCCCTACACGGTAGAGCGCCCCTACGGGTTACAGGGTTTCCCCCACCCGACCTCTCTTGTCACTGAGATTCCAGGTAAACCAGAATGGGGACCTTGACCTCTTAAGTCTATCACTTTTTATTTCAAAGGTGCTTTTAGGGTTCTCACTTGAACTTTAGATGTTTTTGGTATTGTGACCTAATTTAGAGGTTGGTTGACCCAAGGGGTTAACTTCACCTGACCTGTCCTATAGATGGCAGAATGATTCTAAGCTCGGAGCCTAGAGATCACCCTGATTTGACTCCCAGGTTATTAGGTCAAAAGAAAATTTTAAGATTCAAGTGATTTTAGAGCTCAATTTTAGGGTTTGTCTTATTTAGCTTTCTTCAATCAAGGGCTTGGGTAGCACACTGATGCGGGAGGGTTTATTTCCTTTTACACAGGCATGTGTGACTAGCACTTCAAGACCCTAATGTGGAAACCCTAATTTGGTTCTATTTCCAATCCTCTTTTTCTTTTTCAAAAGTTCTCTTTGGACTTATAAACAAGAAGTGTGTGGTCCGCCGAGATTAAGCGTTATTTCAATTTGGCACAAGAATTTGTGGGATGGGAAAAAAAATCACTCCAACTTCAAGAATATTTGTAGAAATTTTCGCAAAATCAAGAAATGTTTTGCCTTAGAGATGGTGATTACTATATAAAGAAGGCAATTGATTCCTAAATTGATTTTCTTCCTTTTGTCTTTCAAAGATTAGGGGATGATTAAGGAAGAAAAGAAATTACCTGCCCTGGAGTGGTTGACTTGCGAGAGAGATTTTCTCATGAAGTACCTGCAAGATCACATCAAAGCAAAGTAGGGCAAGTTAGTGTTCAATATGATAAAAAGAATGTAGAGACTAGTGGTAAATCGCGCATTGCTCCCCGGCAACGGCGCCAAAATTGTTGTCGACGTTTTTGTGCGGGTTTAAAGGATGTCATGTTGTAGTATAACCGACAAAACGTCTAAACAAATATAAATAATTTTATTACTCGAAGACCGGAGTATCCGAGGTCGATCACAGGGAGAAAATGGAAATTACTACTAGTCAAAATGTAATTGAACACTCTAATTTACTCAAAATATCAATTCAAATGTGAATGTATGCAATTAAAAATAATTAGGACAAAAATATGAAATTGGACGTCTGATCACAAGATCAGACGTCTTAAAAGTATTTCTCCTTTTCTTCTTCTTCTGTAGTCTCTCGTTTTCTTCTTCGTTTGCTTCTTTCTCTGCTTTCTTTCTTGTCTTGCGAAGCCTTCTTCTTCTTCTTTTGATCTTCTAATCTTTCTTTGCCTCTCTTCTTCTCTGTGTCTTGCTCTTTCTTCTTCTTCTTTCCTTCTTCTCCTGCGAAGGCTTCTTTCTTTCTTCTTCTTCTCTGTCTTGCTCCTTCTTCCTTTTCTTCTTTGGCTTGCCTTTTCTTCTTCTGTAGCGGCCAAGTCCTTCTTCTCCTGCGTTCAGCCTGCCTACACAGGAGCAAAACCTAACCCCTCACCCTATACCCATGCGTCTCTCTCTTAAGCAGTTCGCTCATGGACGCTCTCCCAGAGCCACAGCCATAATCGGGTCGGATCGTACCCGGGACCAAGTGCACCGGCAAGTGGTGATGCGCGAGGAGTGCGTAGGTCTAGGTCGGGTCGGATCAGCTAGATCCGCGAGGTCAAGCCGCGGATGAGGCGTGTGAGGGCAGTGAGGGACCTCACCCCTGTGCTTACGAAGGCAACCAGCTTAAAGCACAAATACAATTTATAGCATACCTGAGTGTTGCAAACCCACGATGTGGGACTAAAGGGTCCGCCCTGATTTCCCGCGCGCCCGCAGACTCTCGTGTGCAATTGCCCAAGCGAATGGCTCTGCTGGCGCTCCGTGCTGGGCTCACTCACCTCGTGACACTCGCGTGAGTCTCCTGCATCTGCAGCCTGGGAAGCCTGATGCCTGGAGCTTCGTTGGAGCTTCATCAGAGGTCGTCCATGGCGGCAGCGGCTCAAACACTGTCATGCACAGAACAAGCCTCTCGGCCCAATCAGATCAGCCAGAGACCTTCGCCGTGGCACGACGAAGGCGGTGGACGATGCTGCAGGCCGCAGGCCGCAGGTCGGCGTAGGCGTGCGTGCCTAGGTCAACCTGTGGCCGGAGATGGTGGGTTGTTCGGGGGGTGATTATGGAGGTTTGGAGTGGCAGTTGTGGGGTGGAGCGAGTTCCTAGTGGTGAGGCGGAGGTCTCGAGGTGGTTGGCGAGCCGGGTGGGGGGCTGGAATGGTGGAAGCGGCTCGCCGGAGATCGGTCGATGATGTGGAAGATGAGGGTGGTCAGCGTCGGTCGAGGGGTAATCAGATGAGATAACAGGGGGAAAAGAGAGAGGAGAGGATGGAGAGGAGTTCTAACCTAATTGTAAGGATGAAAGGGGACGGAAGGCGGACAGCAGTACCTGCTGTCGCTGGAGAAGATGACGCCCAGTGGGGGAGAATGGCGGCGACGACGGGGCTGAGGCGGCGTGCGCGGGTACTGCGCGACGCGGAGGGAAGTCAGGAAGCTAACTCTGCCACTGGTTTTGTGGTAGAGCGAAGAGGGAGGGGAGGGGGGCTCGCCGGAACTTGCTGGGACTTTTGGCCGGGTAGGAGGAGACGAATTAGGGGTGGACACTCGGCCAAAACAAGCTCGGGTCCTGCGGCAGGGTCTTGGGGGTGTTTTATAGGTGCTGGCCGCTCCTGCCAGCGCGTGGAGAACGCGCCATTAGGTCTGCCGACTTGCCGGAGTTGGAAGGAAGGTGGATACCCAAATCTCTCGTGCGTTCGCACGAGAGATTGGGTTCACACCAGCGATTGTAATTGACTTTATAAGGAAGGGAATTCCTCAGAGAATCCTCCTTCCATTTCTGGGAGGGAATCTCTGAGGGATTAGAGAGCAATCCCTCTCCGAACCTCGCCGGAGCTCGGTTCTGCCCTAGCAATGGCGGCAGGACCGGTTTGCAAAGGAGGCAAAGAACCTAGGGGGCTCTCCGTAATGGTATTCAAAAGATAGGGACGAATTTGTGATTTGGGTGTACTAAATTGCAAAGTAGGTCAAGATGACCTCTCCTTAGGTTCAAATTTTGGTACAAGCCTAATTTGGACCTAAGGAATCTAATGGAGAAGTTGGATTTCAGGTTTGACCTCGTTTGACTGGACATTTTGTGTAAAAACCCAAATTAGGTTAATTGAAGAGCTAGGACCCTAATCTAGGTCAAAGTAGGTTCCAAAGGCCAAATTAAGTATTCTAAACCCTAGAGGATGTTTTTCCATGATTTTTAGAGGGTTTACTTGTTTTTTTTTCTGACTGAAACCTTGTTAATTTAAGCGGGTCTGTTTTAGGGTTACCAAGTGTTATTTAGTTCTTAGATTGCACATAAACCCATTTCTGATTGATTCAACCCACTTTTTACCTTATTTGGATCATTTGACCTATGTTTTGCTTCTGAGAAATCCCGTTTATGTACTGCAATGGTAAAATTACAGTTTGAACCTTTATTTCATGTTTTCTTCTCAGAGCACTTGTTCCTTCAGTTAGGCCTTCTTCCAGGTTATGTAGGAGCTTTTATCTTCTTTATTGGGTCAAAATGAGCTAGTTATGGCTCATGATGAGGCTCTCATCAGCCCAGCCCTGTGGCAGACTTCCAGAGTATCCTGGTGGTCAGAGAGTACCCCGACGTGTTCCCAGACGAGTTGCCAGGACTACCGCCAGAGCGTAAGATCGAGTTTGAGATCTCACTAGTACCAGGGACCAGCCCCATCTCCACAGCACTGTACAGGCTGGCACCACTTGAGCTGTGAGAACTCAAGTCTCAGTTGCAGGATATTTTGGAGAAGGGCTTTGTGAGGCCCAGCGCGTCTCCCTGGGGAGCCTCGATACTATTTGGAAAGAAGAAGGATGGTACCCTATGCCTTTGTGTGGACTACCGACAGCTGAATAGGGTCACCATCAAGAACAGGTATCCGCTGCCGAGGATTGATGACTTGTTTGACCAGCTGCGAGGTGCCACGGTATTCTCCAAGATTGACCTGAGGTCTAGGTACCACCAGTTGAGGATCAAGGAGGCAGACATCTCCAAGATAGCTTTCCACACTTGGTATGGACACTATGAGTTTCTAGTCATGCCGTTTGGGCTGACCAATGCCCCCGCTGCCTTCATGGACTTGATGAACCGGGTGTTTAGACCGTACTTGGACCAGTTTGTGGTGGTATTCATTGATGTGTGCTCATCTATTCCTGAGATCAGACACAGCACAGACAACACTTGCCCCAGGCAGAGTTTGCATATAATAACAGTTATCACTCAAGCATCGGTATGGCACCCTACGAGGCTCTGTACGGATGGAGGTGTATGGCACCCTTAAGTTGGGTTGAGGTGGAGACCAAGTGGGAGGTTGGCCCCAGGCTGATCCGGCAGAGTCAGGAGGTGGTCAAGCAGATTCACAGGCGACTCCGCATTGTCAGGAGCAGACAGAAGAGCTATGCAGATCGGAAACGTAGAGAGGTGTAGTTTGAGGTTGGGGACCACGTCTTCCTTTGCGTTTCGCCCATGAAGGGCATACAGCAGTTTGGGGTGAGAGGGAAGCTCGCGTCGAGGTTCATGGGACCCTTTGAGGTCTTGGAGCGGGTTGGACCCGTTGCTTACAGGCTTGCCCTTCCTCCCCAACTTTCTGGTGTGCACGACGTGTTCCACGTGTCCAACCTCAGGAAGTACATCGCCAATCCCAGTCACGTCCTGAGTCACGAGAGCGTCAAAGTGAGCGATGACCTGACCTACCCCAAGCAGCCAGTGTGGATTCTCGACAGAGCCATCCGCAGTCTGAGACGGAAGCAAGTACCCTGGTAAAGGTTTTGTGGAGGAGCCAGCAGTACGAGGAGGCTACCTGGGAGACTGAGGCGGCGATGCGGGAGCGTACCCGGAGCTTTTTGTGGGTACACCTTTTTGGACTGGCTTCGGTCCTCTTTGAGTTTCTTATGCATATATCGTTCTTTTCAGCACCCTAGTTAGCGCAAGTTTTGGGGATGAAACTTCCTTTGAGTTTGTTATGTTGTTATAACCCCAGCATCAAACATTGTTTATGATGTCTGGGAATTGATCCAGACGTCTGGAAGCCTTCCCAGATGTCTGTAATTTAATTTTTTTGGTGTACGGGTTCGTGTCTATGCGCATGCGCACGCAGACTGAACCGCCGCCCTCCTTCTTCTCTTTCCTTCCTCCCTACAGGAGCAGCCACCTTTTTCTCTCTCTCTCCCCACGGCAGCATTCAAATACCCCCTCTCCTCTCCCTCACCCTTACTCCACCACCCTCTTCTTCTTCTTCCTGTCAGCGAGAGAGTGAGCAGGCGAGGGCAGCAGCAGCTGCTGCTGTCAGTGTGTGGGAGGAGGGGCTGCTGTGAGAGGGATAGAGCTAGACTACTAGGGTGTGAGCTCGCCGGAATAGCCAGGGATGGCCGGCAGGTGCGCAGCAGAAGGGTGGTGTTGGGGAGGAGCTGCTGCAGCTCAGGCAACAGGCGAGCGTGGCGCGGCACGGCCGTGCGCTGCCGGCGGAGGGTGAGGAGGTCCTGATGCTAGGAAAATTTCCTAGAATCAGACGTCTGGACATACATCCAGACGACGCAGGAGACGTCTGGAGGAAGGTCCAAACGTCTGAAAGGTATGATATTTTTCCATCCTTCCTATTTTCACGTGTACGGCCATGCAGCCATCCCGCCAAGGAGTTCTGCCTCATTTTGTGTTGAGGACGATCGTGTGTGCGTACAGGTCTCATTTGGGAAGGCGCAAGGGCATGCCCTCCCACATAGATCGGATGTCTGGGCACAGCACCAGACAATGGAGAGGGTCTCCAGACATCAGGAGTGACAGTCGGACATCTGGAAACTAAGTCCAGACAGTTCAGCGGGATTCTGGACATCTAAAGGACCACGCAGGATCAAGGTATGACCTGAGCCATCGTTTAAGACGTCTGGAAGATGTTCCAGACATCTGATTTTGGGCAGACTTGTCATTTTTGACCCGTTTAGGGTCCGTTCGAAGTCCGTTTTCTGCGTTTCAAGTTTTGTTCTTCTCAGATTTAGTTCCTCTACCTATTTACAGTATTTGTATCCTATTCTGAGTAGCTCCTTGTAAATGATCCTTGTGTTAGGACCCTGTTTCGTTGCGGCTCTGGGGGTTGTGGAGGCGCGCGGGAGGAATGATCTTGATCAAGAGAAAGATATGAGGAATAACTCAATAACGAGTAAATGGAAAGTAAAGAAAGAGATTAAAAATATAACATCTACTGTCCACCTTACTGTTTTCTTAGCTTTTGGTTGCCACTCTACTCAGCATTTCACTAACGTGTCACCTTTGTCGCCTTTTCAGGACCAGGTGTTGAGCAGCCAGAGTCGGCGGTTGCAGAGGGTGCTGGGCCTAGTAGAGCCCAGTAGTTTTACTTGTGTAGTACCCACTATACCTTTCCTTCTGTTGTAGTGAGTAGTTTCTGTTACCACTGTACTCTTTTATTGTAAGCATCATGTTTATGTACTTGTTTACTTCTTTAATGTTGTGGTGGTGTATACTGTAGTAGTTCTTTTGTTTACTGCTGTATTTTGTTACTGCTAGTTATATACATGGTAAATGTGGTTTATTTTACTTCTCTTTTGGTTACTTTTTCGTTGGACGACTGGGTCTTGGGATCAGTCGAGTCGGTCCGATTCTTGTGTCTCGTAGGGATTCGGGAATCGGGTCGTAACAATACATTTTTTGTTTTTCTTCTTTCCTTATTTTTTTGGACTTTTGGAGTTTGAGAGTGTGGGGATAACTTTTTATGGCTACCCGACCCTCCCAAGACTCGAAAAGGACTTTAATTGCTAAGCATCTAGTGAAAAGAGTGAAAGACTCACTAGGAGGCCATTAAAATGGACTTCCAATTTCTATGACCCTAAGTGACCTTGCCTAAAGGTTTATCTTTTTGAACAGTAGCTTTCGCCCTACTTTTATTTATGGGTCAACACAAGGGTGAACCCAGTGTATATCTCCCCAGTTTATTTTACTTCCCCACTTCTTCCCTAAGTGTTTCGGGAATTATTGTGCATTTTGTGAGCTAGGCTCTGGACAACCAGCCAATGGGATGTTATCCATGGCAACTTGCCAGCCATACACATGCAATGAAGTGTGGTTTTATTTATTTTTTATTTTCCTTTTTTTATTTTTTTTCTTTTTCTTTTTTTCTTTTTTCTTTTTAAGTAGGTGGATTCCCTGATCTAAGACTTACTTAAAGGTAGTACGATGAAAATGATCTTGTGGCTGAGCTCTGGACAACTGGTCAATGAGTTGTTACCACCAACAACTTGCCAGCCATACCACCCTAGACGGTTCATTAACTACCCAATTTTCGAAGAAACCACCGAAAAGTGAGTCAGTGCAAAAAAGTGTGTAGATGCTTAGGCTTAAAGTCCCCCCAAATCAGAGGATGGGATGATAAGTCACATACTTATCATCCCAAATTATTGACCAATTAAAATAGAATTACTTGGCGAGGACACAAGACTAAGTCCACATTCGAGTGGACACCCTGGCTAATTAAGCCCGAAAACCTAAAGAGTCTAAGTATTCAGGTCCTATCGTATCGTTTCCTAAAATTAATAACTTCCAAAAGCCTAAGTTATCTTCTCTTAATTCTTTTTCTTTCTTTTTGAAATTTCAAATTTTTTTAAAGAAAATAAAAGAAATTCTACAGAGCTAATGAAATAATTTCAGGATTAAGTATCCACCCCCCATTCCTAAATGATGCAATGTCCTCATTGTAAAAATAAAGACATGAAAAAGGCGGACTAAACAGAATATCACCTGAATTTCCTGACAACCTGGTCAGCTCCATAGAGAACGTGGAATATAAACACATGCTAAATTTAATGCCTTTAGCAAGGCATAAAATACAAACAAAGAAGAGGTTAAGAATTCACAGGTATGGGTCAGAATCAGAATTAAAAGATTGATCCTTAAACCCATCAGCAGATGTCCACAGATGTGGACCAAGTTGTGGTGTAGACTGATGGTCGGCCCGGATAGGTTGTTAATATGATATTTTATCGTTGAAATGTGTATAGTGGTTAACCTAATTCAGACCTAACCATCTCTTTACAAAATTTTTAACCTGGCCTAATTGATTTTATCTTGTCACTTTTAGGCCCAGGGTCGAACTCAGGGAAGTGGGGTTCAAGTCGAGTTTCTACGTTTTCCTTAAAATGCGTCTCTTCCGTTCGTTTATTCTATTTTTGGTATTTTTCTTATTTAGCTTTTTTTCTGGTAATCCTTGTTCTTGAGGCACACCCTCAAAATTGTGTCCTTGGCTTTTAGCCAAAACAGAGTTCCAAAACACGCCTTGCTACTCGCAAGACGGGGTACCTACAAATCAAAGATTATCTTTTCACTTTTATACCCTTTTTTATCTTTTTACTAAGAAGGAAGATAACAGATAGAAAGTAAATATAGTAGCTATAGATATATATTTATATGTAGTATATATATAAAGGGGTGGGGGTGGAGGTGAAGATGGAGTGTAGCACTATGTCGAGTCAGTTGACGTCTAGAGAGACGCAACCAACACGACTATGTGCCGCGTGGAGTGTGGATTAGGATGGATGATGTATGGGACCACGCTTTTTTTGTACGCGTGTATCAGGGAATATCAGCAACTGGTGCAGATATCCCCGCGATACAGCGTATAATAAATAACATGAAAGTATATGTACATATGTATGTATATAAGTAAATATATCTATATATATATATAAATGTATAGTTATATATGTATAGATATATATATATATAGATATATATGTGTATATATATGTATATAAGTATATATATATATTACTATATATATGTATATATATATATATGTATATAAGTATATATGTATCAAGATATATATATATATGTGTGTATATATATAAGTATATAGATATGTATATATATATATATGTATATAAGTATATATGTATATATATATAAGTATATGTATAAGTATATAGATATATATATACGTGTATATATATATATATAGAGATATATTATATATATATGTATGTATACATAACTATATAGATATACTATGTATATAAGTATATATATATAATAGATATATGTATGTATATATATATATGTATGTATATATATGTTACTATATATAACTATACGTATAGTGTAAGTGTGTGTGTGTCGGTGAAGATGTGTGTGTGTTGGTGTAGTGTGTGTCTGTGAGTGAGTGAAAAAGAGAGAGAATACGTGAGAGAGAGAGAGCGGGAGAGAGAGATCAGCAGAGAGAGAGAGAGCGGGCTGGAGAGATCGAGAGCGCGGACAATGGCAGTGAGTTAAGTCGTCTGCTCGTGGCGGCGGACGTCTGACGCCGCGTCGTCTGAAGGCGGAGGCGGACGTCTGAAGACGGCGGGTGCGGGCGCGCCTTCGCGTAGGGTTCTGCAGGCCTGCGCGAAGGCGACGGGCGGGCGAAGGCGTGGAGGAGCGAGCGTGGAGGAGGTCTGCAGGTGGTCGCGGAGGGTCGCGGAGGAGGACAGGGGGCGGCGCGAGGCCGTAGCCGGCCGCTGCAATGCGCGCGGCGGACGGCTACAGGTGCAACTGCGAGGCGGACAGAACGGAGACGGAGGTGGGGAACGGGCCTGCAGGCGCGCGCGGAGGGTTGCGCGCCAGCGGGGAAGGTCGCGGAGGAGGCAGGGGGTGCTGCTGCTGCTGCTGTCGCCGCGGTTTAGCTGCTGCTGCTGCTGCTTCAAGCTTCGGAGCTTGAAGCGGCAGCAATGGCGTGGAGACGAATACGAAGAGAAAAGAAAACACCACGCCCACCGGCTCGTTGAAGAGCTGGGCGGTGGTGCTCCCACTGTGGTGGTGTGCACCACAGTGGGTTCTCCTACTCACCGGGTGCCTCCTCGACGGAGGGCCGACATATGGGAGGGGAAAGCGGTGGAGAAGATGGCTGCGGGTTTTTTCAGCAGCTGCCGCAGCTACGTCGCGAGGATGAAGCTGCAGCTACTTATAGAGGAGGGGAGAGTGGCGTGCCAGCTGCAGCAGGGAGAGGGTGTGCGAGTTGCAGCTATAGGGAGCGGCGTTGGCAGGGAGACGTGACGGGAAGGAGTGCTGCGTGGCTGCTGCATGCAGCTACGGGAAGAGTGCAGCCGCGGGAAGGATGCAGCCGCGGGAAGGAGAGAAAAGAAGAAATCAAGAGGAAAAATAAAAAGAGGGTGATTTTGCAAGGAGGCACTTGAAGAAAAATGTAACTATGTAGGCGATTGTTTCACTCCTCTTCCTCTCTTGATTAAATGCATGCATGCAAGTGTTTTTTTACAAATGCGATTACAGGATCCTATTATGCAATGTTAATGCTAGAAAATAGCACAAGAAGGCGTTATTACAGGCGTGTTTTGAGGTGCAAACATATACCCCCATGCCTATCTTTTGCTAGTCCCTAGCAAAATAGTATTTAGAAATGATCTTAAGCTGAAGATTTTCTTCTGAGGTGATACAGGTGTGTTTACTATGGAATATTTGAGAACCAATTGTAAAGAAGACTACCAGTACTTTAGGTCTCACATGACATAGATCATCTCTCAACTAACCAGGACTCTTGATATTTAAACCTTAAGTACGATTTCCAGGACCCAGGAGGTTTTTGCCGTACTCGAGAGCTCAAGAGGTTATGGTTTGTGCATAGTGAAGGATCAAGACTGACCAGATGAACATTAAGACTCAATCCCAGGGTTTCACGAATTTTTAAGTACAGGTTGGTCCCAGTTTCAGCTCATGTCTTCGAATTGACCCTTAAGATGATGACGGAAAACTCAACTCCCATTTTCTGATATTTTTTTTTTTTTTTTTGTGACTCACCGAAAAACAAAGTATATAGACATTTATGAGATATACTGACTCTTTTAAAACATCTCTTTTCTGATTTTTTTTTTTTTTTTTTTTTGAAACACGTGTCAGTATATCTCTTATAACACATTTTGAAGCACACTTTTTTTTTTTTTTTTTTTGGTGGGAGAGTTTCTTTTTGGTGGAAAGAGTCGCTCCTAAACACAAGACTAAAGCCTGGGATAAAAAGTCTACCTGCGCACACAGGTAAGGACTCCACCTTCCCTAATGAACACTAGGGTTGGATCTTATGTTCACCTGGTCTTTCCTGATATGTGTAGTGTGAACCAAGTTTACTTAAGCTCTCAAGAAAAAGCAAACCAACGGATCCTGTACTGGTGTCTCAGGTACAAGAATACATCCTTAGTTAGGAGAGATCTTGATCTATTTTGTCAATGCTTTAAGTGAATTAAGCCGAGCCTGAGCGAATCAAGCTTTTGTGGCCTGGAAAGTCTTCAAAACAGAGGTTGAATATCCATAAACACTTATTGCCTTTTTGTTTCAGCTTCAAGATCATTATTAAACACCATTTATTATAATATATATATATATATTTTTTTTTTTTTTTTCTTCTTCTTTTTTTTTTTTTGCATATTTATAAATAGTTGGGAACTGTATAATACCATAACATACCCGGATCCTAAGGATGCCTATCCACCACCCCATGCCAAACAATGCTATGTCCTCATATGCATGCAGGGAAAGGCAGAGGAAGGATGGAAGATCGGGTAACAAGAGCTGAGGTTCAGGGTATAGATCAGGGTGGAAGGGTGGGTGGAAGGTGGGTGGTGAAGAGAAAAGTGAAGTGATTGCGATAGAGGTGTGAAAAGTGATGGTGGATGGTGAGTGCTGTTAGGGTGCCTCCCAACAAGCGCTGAATTTAATGTCCCCAGCTGGACTCAGAATGAGGCAAAGAATTAGTTACCCTCCAGCAGGGCAACGGTTTCTCCAACGGGGGCAGGTTCATGAGTCAGATAGGGTTTCAAACGCTGCCCGTTGACCGTAAATTTACGCCCAGATTTGGGATCTTCGATTTCGACGGCCCCATTGGGGACTGGTCTTGAGACTAGAAAAGGACCAGTCCATTTGGACTTTAATTTCCCAGGAAAGAATTTGAGTCGGGCATTATAGAGCCAAACTTGCTGAGATGGCTCAAATTCCTTCCGCAGAACATGGCTGTCGTGAAAAGCCTTAGTGCGCTGTTTAAAGGTTAGAGCAGAATCATAGGCTTCACGACGGAGCTCTTCCAGCTCTTGGAGTTGGAGTTTCCTTTCTCGTTCACACAAGTCTGGGTTGAGGTTACATTGGCGAACCGCCCAATAAGCGTGGTGCTCCAACTCCACAGGCAAATGACAAGGCTTCCCGTAAACGATTCTATATGGAGACATACCAAGGGGAGCCTTGAAGGCGGTCCGATACGCCCAAAGTGTGTCAGTCAGCTTGTCGGACCAATCCTTACGGTCAGGCCGAACCATTTTCTGGAGAATCTGCTTGATTTGCCAGTTCGACACTTCCGCCTGGCCATTCGTCTGAGGATGATACGGGGATGCGATACGATGGTGGACTCCGTACCTCCTCAGAAGTGCCCGAAAAGAAGCATGGGTAAAGTGGCTTCCTCCATCCGAGATAATGGCCCGAGGGATCCCAAAACGCGCAAAGATATGGTCTTTGACGAATCGGGTGGAGATAACACGGTCAGCACGGCGCGCGGGAATAGCCTCGATCCATTTTGAAACATAGTCGACGGCCACGAGGATGAATTCGAAGCCGTTGGATGGAGGAAAGGGACCCATGAAGTCAATTCCCCAGATGTCGAAGATTTCCGCAGCTAGGATGTGTTGCAAGGGCATCATGTCACGACGTGCCATTGACCCTAATGACTGGCACCTAGTTCAATGTTTGGCATAAGTGTGCGCGTCCTGGTGAAGGGAGGGCCAAAAGAAACCGCACTGCAACACCTTGGCTGCAGTTTTCCTCCCAGAGAAATGGCCTCCACAGGCCTGATCGTGGCAGAAGGATAGCACACTGGGGAACTCACTGTCAGGAATACAGCGACGGATGATTTGATCAGCACCTATCCGAAAAAGAAGTGGATTATCCCAGAAATAATACTTTGCTTCTGCCATGAGACGCTCGCGCTGGTTTTTAGGCTAGCCATGTGGAAGAGATCCAGAAGCAAGGTAATTGGCAATGTCGGCATACCACGGTCCACTTGCCACATTTATTGCCAATAGGTGCTCATCCGGAAAAACTTCATTAATTGGCAGAGTAAGTCCAATATGGTCAGGGTCCAGTCTGGAAAGGTGATCAGCCACAACATTCTAGGCTCCGATCTTATCACGAATCTCAATGTCAAATTCCTGGAGCAGAAGGATCCAACGAATCAGTCTAGGCTTGGCATCCTTCTTGTGCATGAGATGGCGAATGGCCGCGTGATAAGTGAAAACAATAACGTGAGAGCCTAGAAGGTAAGAACGGAATTTTTCCAGCCCAAAGACGACTGCCAGTAGTTCCTTTTCAGTGGTAGTATAATTACGCTGGGCCTCGTCCAACGTCTTACTGGCGTAGTATACCACAAAGGGGTGTCTATCGCGTCTTTGTCCTAGGATGGCTCCGACTGCAAGGTCTGAAGCGTCACACATAAGTTCAAAGTCGAGGGACCAATCAGGCGGCTGGAGAACAGGGGCCTTGGTGACAGCATTACGCAGCTGCGTGAATGCTTGTATACAGTCAGGGCCCATGTCGAAGGGCACGTCGGTTGATAGGAGATGAGTTAAGGGTCGAGAAATTTTGGAGAAGTCTTTGATGAATCTCCTATAGAAACTGACGTGTCCCAAGAAGGAGCGGATTTGTTTGACAGAACCAGGCACAAGTAAATCAGCAATGATATTGAGCTTAGCTCTGTCAACCTCGATACCCCTATCGGAGATGATATGTCCAAGAACAATTCCCTCGTGCACCATAAAATGACTTTTTTCCCAGGAAAGCACGAGGTTTACATCAATACATCTCCTAAGGATGCGAGTCAGGTTAGCAAGACATTCGTCGAAAGATGGTCCAAAGACTGAAAAGTCATCCATGAAGACCTCGAGAAAGTCACCCACCATGTCATGAAATATCGCCAGCATGCATCTCTGGAAAGTTGCTGGCGCGTTACAAAGTCCGAACGGCATCCTTCTAAAGGTGAAGGTGCCGAAAGGGCAGGTAAAAGTGGTTTTCTCTTGGTCTCGGGGGTCTATTGCCACCTGGTTATATCCTAAGAATCCATCCAGGAAGCAGAAAAATTTATTTCTCGCTAACTGCTCCAGGATTTGGTCAATAAATGGTAGCGGGAAGTGATCTTTCTTGGTTGCAGCATTGAGTTTCCTATAATCTACACACACTCTCCAAGATGTAGGAGTGCGTGTAGGGATGGATTCGCCCCTGTCATTGACACGGATGGTGAGTCCTGCCTTTTTGGGCACAACGTGAATCGGACTCACCCAGGGGCTATCGCTGATCGGGTAGATTATACCCGCATCCAGCCACTTAATGATTTCATTCTTAACGACCTCCCGCATGTTAGGGTTGAGACGTCGCTGCATCTCGCGAGAAGGTCAAGCCTCCTCCTCCGTATATATACGATGAGTGCAGTAGGAGGGACTAATACCAGATAAGTCTGATAAAGACCATCCAATAGCTGCCTTGTGTTCTAGGAGGACCTTAGTTAGTTTGCACTCCTGCTCCATGGTTAATTTTGAACTGATGATTACAGGGAGCGTTTCATTTGGTCCCAGGAAAACATACTTGAGTGTATTAGGCAGCACTTTTAGCTCGGGAGTGGATGGGGAAGGATCTGGCATTTCTTGGGACGAGAGTGTCCCAGACGGGTAGGAGAACAAGTTAGGAGGAAGAAACTGGCCTTCAGATTGGCCAAGAAGAGGGGCTTCTTGGATAGATGGATCCAAAAATGAATAGCCCCAGTGAGAAGTATATGGGCTCAAGGTCCCAGTGTGGATTTGTAAATCCACCTGATTTGGCGGGGAAGAAAGGGCAATTCGGTCTTCATGAGTGTGGACCGACAGTGAGTAGCCCGGATATGACTCAGACCACGAGGTATGGGAAGCGGAGAAAACCTCGTCAGAAGTCTGGCCAGGACAAGGTACTGGACAAGGGAGGGATTGGGGAACGTCACAGTATGCGTTGGTCAGGCAGTTATCAGTGTTTATAGGTAATCCGTAGCAGTCCGAATAGGTCCCAATTAGTCCGATACACGCGCTGACGGCCATGTCCTCGTCAGACGTGTCATCCTCAATGCAATCGCAATCAAAGTTCTTGGCTGCCTTGAATATGTTAAGCTTGAGCTTCTCAGATCCAATGGCAATCTCAATACAGCCCGACTCGCAGTCGATGTGGGCGCGGGCTGTGGCCAAGAAAGGTCGACCGAGGATGATCGGACAATCAGAAAGTGAACTAGGAACTTCCATATCTAAAACAAGAAAGTCAACAGGAAAACAGAGACTGTTGACCCTAACCACCACGTCTTCCACCACACCCTTCGGGATTTTGACAGAACGATCTGCCAAGTGTAACGTGACAGGGTTGGGTTTCAGATTTCCCAAGGAAAATTTTTTGAGCATGATGGTCGGTATGAGATTGATGGAAGATCCTAGATCAAGCAAGGCACGGTTAAAACTGCAGCCTTGGATGCTATAGGAAATCAGTGGTGTGCCCGAATCTTTCTGCTTCGGTGGTAAGTTTGACAGTATAGCACAACTCGCATGAGGCGAGAGAACCACCGGATTCTTAGTCTTCTTTGACTGTCGCCTGGGTGTTGTGTAGTCTTTGAAAAATCGAGCGACAGTAGGTATGTGGTCGATTGCCTCGAGCAAGGGTACCTTGATTTCTACATCCCTGAACAAATTACGTAGGTTGTCAAAGGCCTGCATATTTTTCTTTTTGCCTTTTGGCTCCCTTAGTAGAGCCTCAGGGAATGGGACTGATTCTGGCACAAGTTTTGGTGCATCATCCTCTCGCGAATGCGGTATGCCTCCCGAATGAGAGGGCGAAGAAGAAGATGGGCCAGGATCAGGTCGAGGCGGATCGACGGTCTGCTTACCGCTCCTCGTAGTGATAGCATTGGACGATGCGGGTCCAGTGGGATCATACGGTGGAGGAGGGTTTGCAATGGGGATATAAGAGTGTGGTGCTACAGCAGGATTAGCCTGAAATCCTGGTGGAATGCTCGGAGCTTGCAGAACTTGATTAACCTGTCCCTGAGAAGGTCGTACCTGTGGTTGAGAACCACGGGGCACGAAACTTCGCGGGTTTGGAACAGGTTGGGCGGGAAGAGTGCCCTGAGATTGAGTCGCAATGCGTAGTTGACTGATCTCGACGTTCTGCTGCACCAATTGGTGCTGAAGAGAGGTCATGTTCTCTTCATGGCGCTTTGACATTTCCGTCATCATTCGCATCAATTTGTCAAGAGGGCTTGATGCGTGTTCAGTTTGTGGTACGCAAGGGCCTGATGGCGGATTTACCATAGGATTAAACTGGACCCTTGCGATGACGGGTGCGGACGGTCGATTGGTCCACCCGCGGGGTTTTGGCGCTGCGGGTTGTTGGACCATGCGAAGTTCGGATGATTACGCCACCCTGGGTTATAAGTGGCAGAGAACTGGTTGTTCCCCAGGGCGCAAGCATCTTCTATGCCAGAAGACGCGTCCGCATGTAGATATGCGTCTGAGCACACGGAGGCTTGGTCCTCCGTGTCGAAATACTGGCTCGCAGAAACTAGTTCCACATGACTTACCGAGTCGCTTGGCGCGACACTCGGTAAGGAAGGTCTAACGGGGTTTCTCGGGATAAGCCTGGTATTAGAAGAACTTGGATTGTGACGAAGTGGTGAAGAGGTGGTGTTTGCCATAGATCGGGCGGGGTTGGCCAGAAGCTCGTCCAGCTTCTTGTGCACGACGGAGACTTCATCGAGTTTTTGTGCAATAAGGCTTAGATCGGTGGATGAATGGGAGGGTCCCGTGTCAACTTCGTGGACATTTCGGGGCTGGCTGGTAGGATTAAAGGCGACAATGGAAGCATTGTTCATCGAGTTTTCACTCATATTTTCAAACAGCTCGAATGCTCCATTCTCGTCTTTATTCATAAAGTTCTCTCCGCAGGAAGCGTCTGCAATCTGCTTCAAAGTCTCATTTAGCCCATAGTAGAAAATCTGGGCTATATGCCACTTAGGCAGACCGTGGTGCGGACACTTCCTGAGGAGGTCGTTATACCTCTCCCATGCCTCATGAAATTGTTCGCCGTTTTGTTGCGTAAATGAAGTGATAGCACGGCGAAGCGCATTGGTCCACCCGATTGGGAAGAACTTCTTGAGAAACGCTGTTTGCATTTCTTCCCAAGAGTGGATGGTTCTCCCAAGGGTGCGTAACCATTGCGACGCTTTATCCTGTAATGAAAATGGGAACATCTTCATGAGGACTATAGATAACCCGACATTTCTTGGTTTAACGATTTCAGCAAGTCGGGTTAGGTCTTCCAAGTGGAGAAATGGGTCTTCACTTGCAAGACCATGAAAGTGAAAATTGATTAGGCCAATTATGTTTGGTTTTAATTCAAAGTCGTCCCCGCCCATGGGGACCCGAATTTGTCCTATGGTCTCTGTAGCAGCGGGATTCTGATAAGAGCTAAGAGACCTAGGTTCCTCCCGTTCGGGAGGGTTCTGCATTTCCTCCAATGTTTCCCGAATGGCTTCGATTTGCTCATTATACATTTCCATTTGGGCTTGGAGGCGGGTTATGGGATCTAAGGCTCCACCACCTGGTGGGTTCTGAGGGCGGTTTCCTCCCTCGGGATTTGGGGGTGGGCGTGCAGCCATGTTTGTGGAGGAGGAGGACGATTCGACTTGTTTTCTAGATTTATCAGTCAATTCAAATAGTTCAGGGTTTTGTGACCTCCTCCCAAACATGCACTACCGCAGGAAGAATTGGGGAGATGAGTAGGGAGAAGGGATGAGAGAAATGACGCCGCAAAGGTACACTTGATTACAAATCAATACAGTCAAGTTCCTAACCTCTACAGTGTGCCCTTAGACCTAAAGATCTAAGTTACCTACTATCACGAACTACGGAACCGAATGAGAGCACCGCGGAACCACCGGGCCAGATTGAAAGGCCGTTTGCCCCAGTCTTAGACACCCGATAGCACGCGGGAACTCTCACCAACACGTAGTCGCTACACACAGGTAGTTAGACCTCCAATCCTTAGTAAGGGTCAAGTTACTACCAGTTTTAATTAGAGGCTTAGGGTCAAGTGCTTTTGGAATGTGAAGGGCGTTGTTTACGGGTAATGCCCAAGTGATTGATTTTAAGAGTGTGTAAGAACAAGCATGCAACGGGGAAATCTCCCCGAATTGAAGTTTTTATTGGCGAATGGTTTTTAGAGTTCAGCCTTAAGTAGTATGAATTTTAGGGTTTTGCTGAATTACCAATTCAACCAATCTCCGGGTTTTGCAAGAATACAGGTTTTTTTTTTTCTAAAGCCCAAGAAACCCTTCTTCAATTATCAGTTAGTTAATGCATGCTAAAATGCAATGGGCTACCCTAAATGGAGATTTCTAAGTGTGGATGCACGAATCAGTTTTATATCAATGTGACAGGGAGCCAAAGTACTTCAATTCAAGTGCTCCCAATCACCAGAAATGATTTCCACACACAACGCTTCAACCAAAAGATAAAGAAAATAAAATTTTTGGGGTTGAAGTATTCAGGATCGAATCATAGGCAAGTTTGAAAAGTCGTGGTGGGGTTGGAATCAACTCAATTCCAAGTCTCCCCACCAAAAATGTGATCCTGAATTAAAGATAAGTGAGGCAAAAGAGGGATACAAGCAATCTTTTTCTTTGCCTCAAACAATACTTCCCACGGCGAAAAATCTAAGAATCAAGATTCTCGGATTTTCGCTATGCGAAGTAAGGCGGGAAATCCCGGGGCAGTGGGAGTGAAGACAACCAATCAATCAAGTTAATTTTAATCCACTTGCCCTCAAGAAATCCCAAGAAGTTTTTCTAGTTTTTAGTTTTAAATTTTTTTTTTTTTATTGTGGTGGCAAGTTAACCCTAATTTGATGAGAAAAGAAAACCTACTTGTTCGGCAACGTGTGCGAAGCTCCAATGCGATGTCGACGTCTTCACGCTCTCGTTCCCGCCTTGGATCTGCTCACGTCCTCGACTTCGTCAGCCTTCTTCTCCTTCCACCAGGTTCACCTGCACACCAAAAAACAACAATACCCGTGAAGAGAGAAGAGACAAATTTAAAGGAATTGGATAGAAATTTACTCGAAAGCGCACCTCCCCGGCAGCGGCACCAGAAAAGTCATGATGGTCGGCCCGGATAGGTTGTTAATATGATATTTTTATCGTTGAAATGTGTATAGTGGTTAACCTAATTCAGACCTAACCATCTCTTTACAAAATTTTTAACCTGGCCTAATTGATTTTATCTTGTCACTTTTAGGCCCAGGGTCGAACTCAGGGAAGTGGGGTTCAAGTCGAGTTCAGGGAAGTGGGGTTCAAGTCGAGTTTCTACGTTTTCCTTAAAACGCGTCTCTTCCGTTCGTTTATTCTATTTTTGGTATTTTTCTTATTTAGGTTTTTTTCTGGTAATCCTTGTTCTTGAGGCACACCCTCAAAATTGTGTCCTTGTCTTTTAGCCAAAACAGAGTTCCAAAACATGCCTTGCTACTCGCAAGACGGGGTACCTACAAATCAAAGATTATCTTTTCACTTTTATACCCTTTTTTATCTTTTTACTAAGAAGGAAGATAACAGATAGAAAGTAAATATAGTAGCTATAGATATATATTTATATGTAGTATATATATAAAGGGGTGGGGGTGGAGGTGACGATGGAGTGTAGCACTATGTCGAGTCAGTTGACGTCTAGAGAGACGCAACCAACACGACTATGTGCCGCGTGGAGTGTGGATGGAGGATGGATGATGTATGGGACCACGCTTTTTTTGTACGCGTGTATCAGGGAATATCAGCAACTGGTGCAGATATCCCCGCGATATAGCGTATAATAAATAACATGAAAGTATATGTACATATGTATGTATATAAGTAAGTATATCTATATATATATATAAATGTATAGTTATATATGTATAGATATATATATATATAGATATATATGTGTATATATATGTATATAAGTATATATATATATTACTATATATATGTATATATATATATGTATATAAGTATATATGTATCTAGATATATATATATGTGTGTATATATATAAGTATATAGATATGTATATATATATATGTATATAAGTATATATGTATATATATATAAGTATATGAATAAGTATATAGATATATATATACGTGTATATATATATATATAGAGATATATTATATATATATGTATGTATACATAACTATATAGATATACTATGTATATAAGTATATATATAATAGATATATGTATGTATATATATATATATGTATGTATATATATGTTACTATATATAACTATACGTATAGTGTAAGTGTGTGTGTGGGTGTGTGTGTGTGTCGGTGAAGATGTGTGTGTGTTGGTGTAGTGTGTGTCTGTGAGTGAGTGAAAAAGAGAGAGAATACGTAAGAGAGAGAGAGCGGGAGAGAGAGATCAGCAGAGAGAGAGAGAGCGGGCTGGAGAGATCGAGAGCGCGGACAATGGCAGCGAGTTAAGTCGTCTGCTCACGGCGGCGGACGTCTGACGCCGCGTCGTCTGAAGGCGGAGGCGGACGTCTGAAGACGGCGGGTGCGGGCGCGCCTTCGCGTAGGGTTCTGCAGGCCTGTGCGAAGGCGACGGGCGGGCGAAGGCGTGGAGGAGGTCTGCAGGTGGTCGCGGAGGGTCGCGGAGGAGGATAGGGGGCAGCGCGAGGCCGTAGCCGGCCGCTGCAGTGCGCGCGGCGGACGGCTACAGGTGCAACTGCGAGGCGGACAGAACGGAGACGGAGGTGGGGAACGGGCCTGCAGGCGCGCGCGGAGGGTTGCGCGCCTGCGGGGAAGGTCGCGGAGGAGGCGGGGGGTGCTGCTGCTGCTGCTGTCGCCGCGGTTTAGCTGCTGCTGCTGCTTCAAGCTTCGGAGCTTGAAGCGGCAGCAATGGCGTGGAGACGAATACGAAGAGAAAAGAAAACACCACGCCCACCGGCTCATTGAAGAGCTGGGCGGTGGTGCTCCCACTGTGGTGGTGTGCACCACAGTGGGTTCTCCTGCTCGCCGGGTGCCTCCTCGACGGAGGGCCGACGTATGGGAGGGGAAAGCGGTGGAGAAGATGGCTGCGGGTTTTTTCAGCAGCTGCCGCAGCTACGTCGCGAGGATGAAGCTGCAGCTACTTATAGAGGAGGGGAGAGTGGCGTGCCGGCTGCAGCAGGGAGAGGGTGTGCGAGTTGCAGCTATAGGGAGCGGCGTTGGCAGGGAGACGTGACGGGAAGGAGTGCTGCGTGGCTGCTGCATGCAGCTGCGGGAAGAGTGCAGCCGCGGGAAGGATGCAGCTGCGGGAAGGAGAGAAAAGAAGAAATCAAGAGGAAAAATAAAAAGAGGGTGATTTTGCAAGGAGGCACTTGAAGAAAAATGTAACTATGTAGGCGATTGTTTCACTCCTCTTCCTCTCTTGATTAAATGCATGCATGCAAGTGTTTTTTACAAATGCGATTACAGGATCCTATTATGCAATGTTAATGCTAGAAAATAGCACAAGAAGGCGTTATTACAGGCGTGTTTTGTGGTGCAAACATAGACCCATGCGTCAGGGTCGAGTGGTTCTAAGGTTCTGGATGAAAATCACCCAGAACCTAAGATTGCTGTGAAACTTGCGGGCCGGGACTGCGATTTTGTGGTGTACAACCCAAGACAAAGTGTTGGGCAGTGGGTAAATGTTGGGATAAATCGTAGATCGCATTTTTGATAAAAGCGTCGTAGTATAGTTGCAAAATACGATCCAACAAAGATATTATTTTGAAAATAACGAGACTTTGAGTCCCGGTCGTTCGTCTCTGGGAGGCGCTGTTTTTGTTTTTGAAATCAATCTTAAAGCCGCTCTACTTTATTTAAACGACATGCTGGTGCGTAATATATAGGCGGTTAAAGAACAGGCACTTAAATCACGCAAATATGATAATCATTTAGCTCAAGGTGATTTCAAACACATAAGAGATATATATATAAAATGAAATTTCATTAATCGTGGGAGAGTTGTTGCACAAGGAAATCTAGAGGAAAGCTTATACATGAATGCTTAAAATTAAATCTAACTACCAGAAAATGATTGCATACAAGAATCAACGGGGGGATTTCGCATGCATCATTGGGGGAGAAGTGAGGCTACTCTACTAAGCAGTAAATGAAAGCAATAAAAATTATGAAGAGAATGATCTAGAGCTAGAAGAATAGAAGGCATTCAGGGGTGGTCCCCGATGGCCTTGGAGTGGTCGAGAAGAGAATAAGGGGTGGCCAATGTAGCTTAGGCCGACCCTTGGAGAGAAGTAGGGTTGATCCACCATCCCGGCATGGTGTCCTCCATGGTGGTGGTAGTGAGCTCGTGGAGGTGGAGTGAGTGGCTAAGTGGAGGTGGCGTGAATGGCACCAATGGAGAGCAATTGCCAAGGAAGTGAATGGGTGTAAATGGCCACCCAAGGGGTCTTTTTATAGACCTAAGGAAAGCTCTCTAGAGAATTATGGAATTCTCTAGAGAGGCCTATGGTGGGAGCTCATGCGAGAGTGAGAGAGAGAGGGTGGATGGTGGCTTTTAGATCCACCAAATGTGGATCTAAAAATTGAATGGCTCTTGGTTGTTATTTTTGGCAACCAAGGCAACCACACATGGTAGAGAGTTCTAGAGAACTCTAGGCTAGATATTTTCGTGTGGATGGTGTGTGTGGGTGTGTGTGGGTCGAAACTTAGGTGGCTAGGTTGATTAGGTTGGGTTCTAGTGGGTTTAGGTCAAGGTAGGTCTCAAATTAGGGTTATAAACCCTAATTCAATAAGGTAAAGTGCAATTAAACTTAATACAAGTTTAATTGGGTGTGTGGAAACTTAATTGAGAGTAAAACAACTCAATTAAGTCAGGTCTAGGTCAATTGGACGCTCACTGAGTCTAATTGGACAGTGTGTGCTGAGATCATGGCTCAATTGGACTCAATGAGTCCAATTGAATAGGCTGTTGGAATTGACTAAGATCCAAGTCAATTAGGTTTAGTGAGGACCTAATTAGGTCCTTAGGGCGGTCTAGAGGTGATGTACTAGGGTTAGGGCACCTTAATTTAGGTTCCTACGGGGTTGGAATTGGGTTTAGGGACCTAGAGATCCAAGATCAAGGCTTAAATCTCAAAACAGGAATTGGAGAGCAGTATCAAACGTAATTATGGAATCAGACGTCTTATACTCAAAAATCAGAAGTCCAGACTTGTTGTCTGGACGTCCAATCAGAGTCAGGAAGGATTTCGGGTTCCATTTTGGTTATTCTGCAGAAATTGGACATCTGACAAAGTGTCTGGACGTCCAATAACACTACAGAAGTGGGTTTGAAGTGTGCGGGAGTTGGCTAAGGGTCCTGGATGTCTTAAAACTTATCTGGACATCCAGAGAAGGGTTGGAACTAGGCCTTTAGGGCTTCCTAAGGTGTTGTGACCTAATCTAAGGGTGGCTAAGGCTTGGGGAAGTCTCTAGGCTATTCTAGGGCTAGGACGGACCTATGCTCTTCACATTTTACTGCTTTATTTCTACTTAGTAGAATAGAAAATGTTTAACCCCCTTACATTATTATTCCTACATCTAAGCTAGGCCTTCTGCTTCAGCTCTGCTACAACTCCCGTTATTCCTGATCCAGCTTCAGATCCAACTCTTGACCAGCTTATTCCCTGCAATTGACATAATGCACTTAATCAGCACATTATAACATTATTTTATGCATAGCTAAAGGAAAGCAATAAAGATGCAGATAATGCGTATGCATGCATGAATAACCCTAACTTATGCTAAGTCCTAGCCTAATTTAGGTCAATTAAGACCTATGATTGCTGCGCAATCAGTAAAGATGGTTTAATAAGTGCGGATGTCCACTTAACGTTCTACTCAGAAAAATAATCAGTTATTTCGAGCTTGGGTTGCACGTGAAAGATATCGTAAGGGTCTTGATAGAAAGTAGGTGATTTTAGGTCAACAGGAACCCTTAAATCCAAACTTGTTTTTCCCTCAAAATTAACCTCCCAAATTTTCATTTCAACATTTCTATCCTCCAACATCAAGTGCTCAAGCTCCGGGACCTCTAGCATACCGCTCGCCCCATAAGATTTACCCAAGTCCATAAATCATGGCTGACTCAAAATTGACTTGGGTACAATGATTTCCAAATCAAAATCAATCCCTTTGGGGTGTGGTTGAGGAATGGGGCTATTGATTGAATCTTCTAGTAAATGAGGATTTGAATCCTCCAAGTTAGCCCCAACCGAATCCAAATCTTCAATAATTTGGCTATCAAATGGTTCGACAAATTCCTCAAGCCCATTTGTCTCACTAAAATCATCTTCCTTACGCTTAAGTGATACTTCACTAAGAGATTATTCACCCTCAGAATCCAAGAATCCATGATCCTCATTTATATATGTCTCAAAATCATACATCATTTCATGGTTCGTGGAGACATACTTTTCGTCATTCGTTTGCTCTGATATCTTAGGTGGGAAACTCGATTCGTCCTCAAAGGCTTGCTACAGACCAACCTGGTCATCTCCAATCTCAAAATATGTATCCCCCCCAACAGGCACCTGAGCGGGTTCAGACATTGGCTCTCCTGAAGGGGGTTCATCTTGAGAATTATCTAAGATTTGACTAGGGCAACCATAAATTTCATCCTCAACCTCAACAATTTCCCAAGAAGAAAGTCACCCAGGTCCCTATCCCTAACACTTTGGAGCAAATCCAATAGAGAACTATTAAGTTCATCAATCATTTTGATCATAGGCTCCAATGCTTCAGTGCTTGGTGTTGGCTGAGCTTCTAAAGATTATATAGTGTTTCTCAAATTAGCTAACACCCTATCCTAGATCTGGCTCACCTGAACCGATTGGTTCGTTTTAGGTTTGGGTGGGTTTGGGTTAAATCTAGGGGAGTCAAGATGTCGAGGTTCTCAAGTCCCTACCTGATAGTAAGTCATTTTAGGTTGTTCAAATAATGGTGATGACCTATTTTCAATGGAATACTAGGGAGGGTAGGTGTTATAATTAGCATATCCTTCCCGATTGTAGATTGGGTTGGTTTTGTAATCAAAGGATGAAGATCTATAATCATTGTAGCTCTGGGAAGGAAAGTAATCATAGTCTTGTTGTCCAGGGTTAGTCCCTAGACATTGATGTCCGGATTCATATCCCCAATCAAAGTTATCCCAGTTAGTGGATAGGTAATTGCAAGTCAAGTTGGGATAGTAATCATCTTGGGGGTAAGTTTTGGTAGGAGGGTAGGATGGGAAATGCGTGTAAGATGTGGAATTATACATGGTAGAATAGGAGGGAAATTGGAAGAGAGACAGGAGCCCTGCAATACAAGCAATCAACCCTGTCCTTAGGTGGGTTAGCCTAAAGACCTACAGACTCTCAGGACCCATCTTGAGATTATAAACGATTTGGTCTACTTTTATCCAGTCAATCCAACCAATTAGAAGGAGGGACTGGGGAGAAGGTTCTTCCTTTGGCTTATGCCTCTTTTTCCTAGTGTACCCCCTAGCCGTAGTCATTTGACGCTAGACATCAGATGGACCAGTAGAAGCAGATTAATCAAAAAAAATCTCAGTCTAAGCCCCAAAGAGCGAATCAATCCTTAAGGCCAACGTCTACTCAGTTTTAATTAGGCTTGGGATGATTGTGCCCTTGGAATGTGATAGGCCCTTTAGATGGGTTGTGCCCTTAATGATCAATTAAAATTTGTGTGCTTACACAACCAGAGTTTTCAAACATGGTTATTTGATGATGTGTCTTTTAGGGTTTAACCTTGTTCAGTAGCTTTTAGGGTTTAATCTTTAGGTTTGTTCAATTAGGGTTTAGTAGAACACTCCAGGTTTTACAAACACTGGTGATGATGTATTCCTTTAGAAATCAGAAAAAATGTGGAGTGCCTAGTTCAATCCTAAAAATCAACCCTAAGTGGTAAGCTACTGATGAATCACTTTTAATTTGAGTGGTGCAGCCTAAACAAATCAATCAATTGGCCTATTCGCACCACAGATTAAGGCACACAATGTCTTAGCCTAATCAGATTTCTACTCACTTATGTGTTTTGAGTTGAAGTGTACCGGGTCCACAGGTTAGATCCCAGTTAAGTGGTAGAATCAAAGTGGAGTGGTGCACCTTAAGTCAAGAGTTGCGGGTGTTAAGGTGTGTCTCATTCAGAAAATCGCACAATTAGATAACTTTTTTTTATTTTTTTGTTTATGTGGATGGCTCGGTGAGTGGAGGCGGCAAACAAACAACCAAATCTATCCTAGGGTTTATAAAAGGCACCTAAGTTGATTTGGGTTTGAGTTATTAGGTTATGGAATGAAAACTAAGGTGGGGGTGGTGGGGATAAACTTACAAAACTCTTTAATCGCACTTTACTCTAATCTATCCGCTTTGGCTGGCCTTGGAAGGGTACCTGTAATCACAGAAAGAAAGGAGCAAAGTGAGCTAAAAAGTTAAGTAAGGTAGCAAAATGCAAGAAAAATCAAAGAGCATTGCCACCCAGCAATGACGCCAAAATGATGGTGCGTGTTTCGTGTGTTGAAATTCGAGGTTCGCAATACCCATTGGCATAGCTCGCAAAATGCATTTATTAGATAAAATTTATAACTAAAACTCAAAGAGTCTCGTGTCAAACACGGGGAGGCGAATGTTTGGTTTTATAAAAAAATCCACGTTTCGCTTTATTTCTTTTTGTCATTTTTAAATTTTCTAATTTTTTTGGTATTTTTATCAGGCAAGAGATTAGGTCGATCAAAACTTTATCTACTTGCAAAAGATATAATAAAGAGAGAGAGAATCGCATATATTTCTGAATCCAATGTTTTCACAACTAAGAAAGCGGGAAAAACTACACTAGAAAGTAGAAAAGATAGATGGAGATGAGAAAATCCCCCTCAACGGTTGCTCGAAGGACAACTCGATCTGATGTTGCTTGGAGGAAGGTGGTAAGGAGCGGGATGAATAGGGACGGAGCCAGAGGATGGAGGATGGGGCAGGACGGCGTTGTGATGAGGATCTTCTTCCCGAAAGGCAGTGAAAGGACGGCCTCAGGATGTTCCACGAATGAGGATGAGGGGAGGGAAAACTATTTGGTTTTCTACTCTAGAGGAGCATCCCGAGCTTGGGACAAGCTCTCTCTAGAGCCTTGGAGGTGGTGAGAGGAAGAAAGGAAGAGATGGTTTGGAATGGTGGTGGGTAGGTCTTTTTATAGTGGAGGAGGAAGAACAACATCGCATCTGGGTCATTACTGACGTCTGTAAACATCACTACAGATCCACCCTTTTTGTCGCTGAAGATCCACGCCTTCAATTCCTTTACTGGCATGCACAGGTTGTTAGTGACAGCAGCAAGCATCACTAAAGGACAGCGGAACTGTCGCTGCAGATCCACGCATACCCTCTCTGGCACGCGCTCTGCTGGTGCTACGCACATCACTCTTCTTGTCGAGCACGCGTGTGCTGGGATGCGTTGGTTGCTGCTGCGTTACCATGCACTACCACTTTGCTGCGCTCCTGCACGTGTGCGCATGTCTTGCTGCTACGTCGTGCCTTCAGTGTGCTCAATTGCTAATTGGGGGGCTGCGAGGATTGGAACTTGTGCCCCTTCCTTGGAGTCCAATGCCCCAACCAACCAGCCAAGATGTCTAATGCGTCAAGCGAACGACTTAACGTGCACGGTGGAGCAGAGCTTCTCAAACGTTGGGTCAAGATCCAATAGCTGGGAATGAAGGTCTCGAATGATGGAGAGGAGGGAGCGAGCATTGCTGGCCGATGTTGGGTGGTCTGGATAGTGCTACATGGTGTCATCTGGGCTGTCCATTCTTTTTGTTGCAAATGGTGCCACGGTGCTTGGATTGAGTTGATTTCTGCGTTGCCAGGCTGCAATCATTACTCCATTTCTATCGGTACGGTCGGATTTTTCATCCAAAGCCCATAAGGATGTAGCATTACCCTCCTGGCCGTTGATCTTTCTTAGACTTCAGATGATGCTACAAGACTCCATCTAGATGATTTCGGAGGCATTAGCCTCCAACCGTAGTCTTGATTAGATCCGTACGGTCCAATCTTCCATCCGAGGCCTTGAAATAAATCCTCTTCTCTATTAGCCATAAAAAGGACCTAATTAACCTAAAATATATACAACTACTCTAAATGCAGAATGATGCATGCTATGCAATATTTATAACATGAAATGCAAATCTAAGCCTAGGAACATGCATGAATAGGGATTTTAACCTAAATAGATGTGTCTACATCAGGTAGCTCCAGGGCACTCATCTTAGCTCACCTTAGCTCAAGTCAGCTCAGATCTAGCTCAACTTAGCTAGGTCTAGCTCATCTCAGCTCCCATCAGTTCACTGGGAGCTCTAGCTAGCTTAACTGAGTTGACTGGAGTTCACCTCAGCTCAAGACTAGCTACATCCAGCTCCACTCAACTCCAGCCAGCTGAAGATGACTTCATCTTAGCTCAGAAAGCTCAAGTCCAGCTCTCGGGGACTCAACTTAGCTCAACTTAGTTGAGCTAAGCTACCTTATCTACCTCAACTAGCTAGGTCTTCCCGAGGAGCATCAAACTCAGCTCACCTCAGCTCCTTTCAACGAAAGCCAGCTTGCTTTAGCTTGGTTTAGCAGCTAGCAAAGAACTAGCAAGCTAAGCAAGCTAAGGTAGCTCCTTATAGCTCTCTTCAGTAGCCACCAGCTCAAGTGCAGCTCAAGATGACTACCTCCAGCTCTTCTCCCTAAAAACCCTAGCTCCAAATGCCTCCAACCCTACTCCCTACTAGCTAAGCTAGTGTTAAGGTCGCTAAGTTGGGCTTTAAAAAGTGTTGCATTATAGTACAGCCAAAATAGCATTCAAAACAGATATAATTTTATTACTCGAAAAGATTTCCGAGGTCAAACACATGGAGCAAATTGGTATTTAGAAATCAAGATCACAATTCAGAATTAAAAGAGTATGCAATATATCAGTATCAGAGTGCAAAAATATGGGAGTAAAATGGTGATGTCGATCACCAAATACTCCTACAATATCACCAAGTAATTCAATGTATGAATATGCAATATAAGCCAATGCTCTGTCATCTGATGGAGTCAGACGACTTAAAGTGTCTGAACTGTCTCTGTGTCTTCCTTTCTTCTTCTTCCTTCTGCCTTTGCCTTTTCTTCCTCTGAATTGGCTAAGTGTTGGAGCCAATCTCTTCAAGGCAAAAACCCCCCTAACCTCATGTAGTGCTCCTCTTTCTTTCTCTCTTTCTATTTCAGTCTCGCTCTCCCAGAGCCTTAGCCGGTCGGGTAATGAACCTATTGAAGACCTGGGTCCAAGCTCACCGGCATGTGTGGTGAGCGAGGAGTGAAGTCAGGTCGGGTAGTCGGGTCGGCCAGGTCCGCGGAGGCAAGGTCACGGACAAGACCGGTGAAGGGGAGAGGAGGACCTCACCCTTAGTGTTGGAGGCTAAGAGCCTTCTTCACTTTATGCGCACGAAAGTGTTCCTTCACTTCCAAGGTGGGACTAGGTGTCCCACCTTCCTTTCACGCACCGCAGCAGGGAGTGGCTCTCTCAATTACCTCAACTGCGGAGGCCTTCGACTGGAATTGAGAGCCTGGATGAGTGCCTAGGCAAGTTCCACGCGACCTAGGAGTGTTAGCCTGGGATAGCAAGACTTGAGCGTAGCTTCAAGCTTGCTTTCAAGCTCGGCAGTAATGGCGGATGGGGCCTGCTACCTGAAAACACAAGAACAACCTCACGGCCACATCAAATCACTCATGAAGCATCACCAGAGCATGGCGGATGTGTTGGGGGTGTTGTCGTGGTATGGCAGTGCCTGTGAGTGCATGCCTAGGGCACACTATGTGTGAGTAAGTGGGTGTGTTCAGTGAGGTGTTTGGGTGAGTGGCATGATGAGTGGAGTGAGGGGAAGTGAACAGTGAAGTGAGGCTGTTGAAGCTACGAGTTGCTACGCTAACGTATTTGGTTTTGAAAAACCTATCGTCGTAATGTGAAAGCGAAGAACTTGTGTTCAACAAATAAAATTTGTACCAGAATAGAAATCCCAGGTCAAACTGAGGGAGGCGGAAGTTTGATTTAAAAATATGTGTTTAATTTATTTATCACGAAGTAGATTAATTTATTAGAAACTATCTATCTATTTACACTAAATAGAAGAGAGAGAGAATGAGAGAGAGAGAGAATATTATAAACAAAAACGAAAAAGTGATGTAGAATGAACATGGAATTCATTATCAAAGAGATTGTTCGTTACACTAAACATTAGGACTAGAAAGCAGAAAACGATTACATTAGAAAGTAGTAAATCTGCTCTAGAAAGCATTAAAAAGAATGGAGAGAGAATTATCCTCCTCGACAGTTGCTTGGAGGATGAGCCGGATGGGACGACGCCTGGAAGATGGGTAACGAAGAAGGACAAAGGAGGATGAAGCGGGAAGAACGGGAACAGGGCATCACGTTGTCGTCGTGCAGGATCCACTTTCGAAAGGGGGACGAAAGTTGGACTTTATCTCTTGAGAAGCATCCCAGGTGTGAGATAAGCTTCTCTTGAGCTTTGGAGAGGGAGAGAAGAGAAAGAAGGGATGAAAATTCGTATGGAGGGGGTCTCCTTTTATAGTTGCAAGGAGTGAGGGCAATTTAGTCTTTTTAATTTGAAAAACATTAATTCTGGACCTTTAGTGACGGATAAAACCATCGCTAAAGGTCCGAATGTGGGTGTAGTGGGGTGCCACACACGCACCTGCGCACCTCCACTCTTTAAACGCTTACCCACGATCTTCAAATCTCAGTTGTTCGATCGTGGGATCAAACGGCTGAGATGCATCCTCGTCGTGCCTCCTCAACGCACACTCGCGCGTGCGATCCAGCATCTTCACCGTGCGTCTGATTGCACGTGAGCACTATCGAGCATGCATAGTCGCTCGATCGCATTCGTGCACTCAATCGCGCCCACTCACTATGCCTCAACTCCCGCTCCTCGCGACTCAAATGCACGTCCTCCCTTCGTGAAAGCGCATTCGACCAACGCGCTACAAGCGCATTTGTGTCACACTTACAATTTGTGTGTGCACATGCACAACCGTTGGATGCACATCCAACAGTGGAGAATCGTTGAAGAAGAGAGGGTGCGGTAGGTGAAGCGGCTGGTTGGGCAGCTGAGATGGCGCCATGTGGTGTTAACTTGGCCGTCCATCTTCTGGATGATGTAGATGGTGCCACAGTTGTTGGATTGAGTTGATTTTCACGCTGTTAGGCTACGATCATCGATCCGAATCCATCCGTGTGATCAGATTTGTCGTTTGAAGTGCGGATTCACACCATCTTGGCCCTTGATCTTCTAGGGTTTCCCGGTCTCTATCTAATGCTATAGATGTCTGATTAAGGCGATCTTGGAGTCGTTGAACTCTAATCGTCACCCTGATCAAATCTGTACGGTTGGATCTTCGATCTGAGGCCTCGATAAAAATTTGCCCTGTGCCTGAACATAAAAGGAGACAATTAACCTCCATTTTAGTCAAACTAATCTAAATGCAAGATGTTGCATGCTATGCAATTATATGCTTAAGAACATGCATAAATAGACATCTTATGTAGTGTAAACATGTTTACATCACACCCCCATGCCTATCTTTTGCTAGTCCCTAGCAAAAACTATATGCTAATTATAAAAGAATTAGGTTAGATTATTTCGACATGAGCAATTTTCAATCATTAAGAAAATGTTTACTTAGGATCTGAACTTTCAAAGACACAACAGTGCTCGGGTATTTGCCAAAATGCAGACTGCATCAAGCCCTCACCTTATTCAAAGAAAAATTTCTTTTTCTCTTTTTCGTCTTTTCTAATTTTTTTTTGGATTTTCGAGTTTTAGGGTTCAAGAGTGGCTTTCTACG
Source organism: Thalassia testudinum (assembly GCA_037157565.1). Taxonomy (NCBI): domain Eukaryota; kingdom Viridiplantae; phylum Streptophyta; class Magnoliopsida; order Alismatales; family Hydrocharitaceae; genus Thalassia; species Thalassia testudinum. Next base: position 146,932,544 of record JAZHRO010000036.1, read on the forward strand.
ACCATTCAACTCACCCAAGATTTGATGAGAACCCTAAGTTCGAAGCATCTTATTGTGAATGTGATAGACTCATTGATCGGCAGTTAAAACGGACTTCGGATTTCTACGCCTCTAGGTGACCTTAAAAAGAGAATTCTACCTAAAGGTGTATCTTTACAACTAGTAGCTTTCTCCCTACTTTTATTTTTATGGGGTCAACACAAGGGTGAATCCAGTGTATATCTCCCTAGTTTATTCTTCTCCGCTTCTTCCTAAGTGTTTTGGGAATTTTCAGTGCATTTATTGAGCTGGGTTCTGGACAACCAGTCAATGAGCTATTACCACCGATAACTTGCCAGCCATACTCGTGTGGCGAAGTGTGGCTTATTTCTTCTTGTTTTCTTTTCTTTTCTCTTTTTTTTTTTCTTTTCTTTTCTTTTTCTCTTTTTTTTTTTTAAGTAGGAGGCTTCCCTGGTCTAAGATTTACCTAAAAGCAGCAAGAAGAGAATGGTCCAGTGACTGGGCTCTGGACAACATACCTATGGGCTGTTACCCATGATAACTTGCCAACCATATCACCCTAGAAGGTTCATTAGCTACCCAATTTTCGTTAAAATCGCCGAACAATGAGTCAGTGACAAGATAGTGTGTAGATGCTTTAGGCTTAAAGTTCCCTCAAATCAGAGGGCAGGTTGATAAGTCGTGTACTTATCACCCAAACTTATTTACTCAAATTAAAATAGAATTCAGGTTGGTGAGGACTCGAGAAACAAATCCACATTTTAGTGGATACATGGGCCGATTAAGTCCTAAGACCTGAAGGGTCTTTGTGTTTAGATCCTAATGTAATATTTCCTAATATTGAAAATTTTCTTAAGCCCAAGTTCTCTTTCCTAATTCCCAAAAAAAAAAATATTATTATTATTATTTTATATAAATAAAAGAAAATAAACAAATCTATGGAGCTGACGAATAAATTCAAAGATGAATATCCACCCCCCATGCCTATCTAATGCAATGTCCACATTGTATTAAAAAGACATAAAACAGAGTGGAATAGAGTAGAAAGCACCTGAATTGCATGAATGTCGGGTCCGCTCCGAGATAAAGAAAAACTGTATATGTGCTGAATTTAGTGCCTTCAGTTAGGCACACTATACAAAGAAGAGAAATAAAGAATTCACAGGTATAGGTCAAAATTAGAATAGAAAGAAGAAACCTCTGACCTACCAATAGATGTCCATAAATGTGGACCAGATTGTAGTGCAGATCCATACCCCATAATCGAGAATATCTAAGGTTGTGGATAAAAATTAACCAAAACCTGAAATCAGTATGCAAGCGGGGTTGGGCCTGCGATTTATGAGGATGCAACCCAAGACCAAAAAGTTAGGTTACAAAAAATTCAACCTCCAAAGGATAATCAATGAATGTGTGCTTGGGTTGGACATCCTCAGAACAGATGTCGTAAGGGTCCTGGTTTGATGGTTTCAGATGAATTGGAACCCTTAGACTTAGTCTTCTATTTCCTCCAAAATTTGCTTCCCAAATCAGAACTTCCCACCTCCTATCCTCCTCATTCAAAATGTCAAGTTTCGGGACCTCTTGCATATTAATCACCCCGTCTGAAATTTCCATGTCTAAAAGATGTAGCTGAATCAGAATTGACTTGGATCTAGTTATCTCAAAAACAAAATCATCGATAAGCTCAATGGGGTTAATTGAAAATCAGGGCATTGGATTGAATCCTCCAGAAAATACGATTCTGGATCCATAATGTGAGCCCCAATAAGATTAGTTTCCTTGGTTATTGGGCTATCAAATGATCTATTAGATTCCTCAGGCCCAATCGTCTCACAGAAATCGTATTCTGTAAACTCGCATGAGACTTTGCAAATTGAATCTTTACCATCAGAATCAAAGAAATCAAGATCCATATTAATGTATGTCCTAAAATCATCTGTCACTTTCTGATCCATGGAGACATACGTTTCCTCATACCCTGGCTCATGGATCTTAGGTGAAGAAATCAGATCATCCTTAATTGGTTGCTCTAATTCAATCTGATTAGCCTCGTAACATGTGCCCCCCCAACAGGTACTGATGAGAACCTCATCATGAACCCTAACTAGCACAATTTAATCCAAATAAGTGTGAAAAAGCTCCTACAAAACCTAAAGAGAGGCTTAACTCAGAGAATTCTGAGTTAAAAAATAAGACAAATCATAAGGGGTAAAACTGTAATTTCACCAATGCAGTGCGCAAATAGGGTAATTAAGGGTCTAAATGAAGGTCAAATGACCTCAATAAGGAGGGAAGTGGGATGATCTGATCTGAAAAGGGTTATAGCAACTTCTAGGAATTAAATGACATTCTATAACCATAAAACAAACCCACTTTAATTTACGAGGTTCGAGGTAGGATAAAAATCAACTAGGCCCTCTAAAATTCATGTAAAAATATTCCCTAGGGTTTAGAACCTTAAATTTGGCCTTTGCAACCTATTTTGACCTAAAAAGAGAACCATGCCCAATTTACGACCTAATTTGGGTTTTTGTGCAAATTGATCGGTCAAACATGGCCCAACCTAAAATCAAATTTCACCATTAAAATCCTTAGGTTCAAATTAGGTTGGTATAAAAATTTGGGCTTAAGAAAAGACATCTTGACCGACTTTACAAATTGGTCCTCTTGAATTACTTTTTGACCCTTATCTTTTGAAACCCTTGCAAAGGGCCCCCTAACTTTCTCATAGTTCTTTGCAGAACGGTCCTCCTTGCCATTGCTGCGCAGCGCCATACCTCCGGTGACCTTGCCCGGAGGATGGTGCCGCGCAGGGCAAGGCGGCCGTCCTTAGGAACGAGTGGGGGGTTCCCTGTGTCGTCCTCTGTCACAGGGACCCTCCCCTGACCTCTGCAACCGACCATGCCTCTCGTGCAAATGCACGAAAGGCATGGGTGTCCATTTCCACCACACTCCGGTGAGCATGGCACATCGCCTCCCCGGTCCCCTCTCCTCGCTAGTGCCTTTATAAGGAGCGGCAGGGTCTGCCATCTCCTTCAAGCTAGTTTTGGCCAAGAGAAACCCTAGATTTCGTCTCTCCCCTCTCCGGTCAGGCAGCCCGAGCTTCCGGTGATCCTCCCTCCTCCTCCTCATCACTCTGCTGCCATACCTGCAGCAGAGCCTACTCTGCCCCGTCTTCCCACGCCAGGCTGCACCAGCTGGCGTCCTCAGATCTCCTCCTCGTCGGCAATAACCCCATCCTGGGCACCTTCGTCCTCAGCTCTAGCAGACACGAGCTGGATGTCTTCCTCTCCACCTTCATCGACTAAGTAGGTAGGAACCTCCCCCTTACCCTCCTCTCTCTTTTCACTCATTTAATTAGCATTTCAGACCCCTCGACTGCCACTTCCACCCCCATCTACTTCACCTCCGGTCGCCATCCCCGGCGAGGTCAATCCACCTACACAGACCACCTCACCCCTCGCTGACAAGCCTAGAAGCTCCCCCTCACTCCACTCAAGCGTTTCCCCCACTCCATTCACCACCCTTCACCTCTCAACCACCCCCCAAACACACCCATTTCTGCACACACAGTCTGCCCTAGGCGCACCTCCACAGGCACACTTGCGCCTCGCCGACCCTCACACCGCCTTCGCCATCCTCTGGTGAATCTCCCTACGTTGTCTGATGTGGCTGTGAGGCTTCCTTCATGATTACAGGTCTCCGCCTCCTCACCACCATTGACAGCTACTGAAGCTTCTTTGCAGGAAGCTCCAGGACCCCTCCAGTCCAAGCGTGAGTCCCAGGCAGCGCGGGGCACTTCCGCGAGTGCACCCAAGTTCGCGATTGGGGTCGTGAACCTTCGCTGCTGCCCCAATTGGCAGCGCCTTCTTGCCTGCAGGCGTGCAGACTAGAGGTGGGACTTTTGTCCCACCTCGTAAGTGTGTGGCCTCACGCCCACACTTAAATTGAAAAAGTGAATATAGCTGTTCGCCTTCGATACACAGGGGTCAGGTCCCTCGCCCACGCACGCAGCGCGCCACGTGCTCTCACCTGCCCTCGCCCATGCTCGTGCCCCGTGGGTCTGGGCCGAATCCGACTACCCGACCAAGCACTCCGCGCCCACCACCGCACGCCGGTGGGCCTGGTCCCGGGCACGCAACCCATACCCGATTACCCTGCTTTAGGAGAGCGTTCCAAAGAGAGATTTAGAGAGAGAGAGACGTGGGGAAGAGGTAGGGGTAGGTTTTGCCCTGACAGTTGTATGTGCGCACAGGGAAGAAGGAAAAAGAAGGAAGAAGCAGGCGAAGGAAGAAGAAGAGAGGAGTAGGAGTGGTTGAAGACTTAGCCGCACTGAGCAGCTGCTAAAGAAGAAAGGAAGGAGAGGAGCTGAAGAAGAAGAAGAGCCACACTGTAGCAAATGCATAGTTAAGCCGTCTGAGCACCAAGTCAGACAACGAAAGGTCAGCGGCCAGAGCAGAAGAAAAGAAGAAGAAGAAGAAGAAAGGAAGACTAAAGCAGCTGAAGGAGAGAGAAGGCAGAAGCTTCTGCAGCTGCAAGGAAGAAGAGAGGAAAATCAGAGAGGAAGAAAGGAGAAAGAGAAAAGGTCACCACAGCCGCAGTAGAGAAAAGAAGAGAGAAGAAGGAAGATTGAAGAAGAGAAGAACCAACTGAAAGAGAAGAAGAAAAGAGAAGAGGAAGAGAGAAGAAGAAGAAGCCAAAAAAGAGAACTTTTGCCCCCCCTCTCTCTCTCTCCCTTAGTCTTTTTGTAACATAATTATGAACCTTTATGTTTCTAGAATTATAGTTGCTCCCTGAGTTCGACCTCGGGAAACTTGTCATTCCGAGTAAAAAAATTATATTAAACTGGTAATTGTTTTGTCATATACCACAACGACTATAAATAATAATAAAGACAAGCCCCCGCCAGTTTTTGGCGCCGTTGCCGTGGAGCAACGACTATTCTAGAAGCTTTTAATTCACAATTTTTACTTTCTATTGATCTCTTCTCTTTTGTTGTAAAGGCACAGGAAATCAAGAGGACAACAAGCAGCTGCACAACAACCACACCTAGGACAGGTAATTTTCTATCCTCTCATTTTAACCCCTAAATTCTAAAGAGGAAGAAAAAGAAAGAAAAAGTAATTTAGGCATAACCTGTCTTCCATACTTAGTAAATCATCAAAGCTGCCTATTTTAACACATTATATCTATACATCCATTAGGGTATTTTGGGCTAACACCTTCTTACTTGAGCCCTAATTACCCAATCTAAAGGAAGCTAACTGGACCAAGTAGAGCCAATATAAGATTCAAAATTAGGGTTTTAGAGACACTTTCTAAGCAAGAATTGAGAATTCCCAAAAAAAAGTGTGCCCAAGCCATTGTTTGAAAGTGCCTATTTAGAGAAACCCTAAGAAATTTGGCTCTTAAAAACACTTGAACCTTTAAAAGACAAAGACCTAATAAGCTCTCAAAGGAACTAGCAGGTGAAGTTGACCCCTTGGGTCAACCAACCTTAAACTTAGGTCACTCTTCGCACTCAAAAGGCTAAAGTTCAAGTGAAAACCTAAGCACCTTGATCCTAACTAAAAGTGGTAGACTTAAGAAGTCAAGGTCCCCATTCTGGTCTACCTGGAATCTAAATGACAAGAGAGGTCGGGTGGGGGAAACCCTGTAACCCATGGGGGCACTCTACCGTGTAGGGGTCTTCGCGGGACTCACCCTCTCTGGCTACCCAGGTAATTCTCAGGTGGTCGATCTTTTGATCAAGGGGTCCATCTGCCCCGAACCTCTATAATCACCCAACATTCTGCGTGTCTTGATTGGGTCCAGCACCTGCTAAATTCATCCTCTCCATCAGTGTATGTTTGGTAGGAGGTCCTTGAAACCTCCTTTAGAAATTCACTCTCCTCGAGGCCGAGCCTCGGTGCCCTTGTTTATGCAACCAACACTTCACATAGACCTCTCCACCGACTTTGAACCCAACTCACCTTCTTCTTCCATAATGGCTCAGCCAGTTGAGGAAGAGAACAATCTAGAGCACCAGCTCCAGCGACTCAATGACCTCTTCCAGAATTTCATGCACCCACCGCATCGTCCCATGATGCGGGACCATTATTATCCTTCTACGGTGGCTATTGAGCCTCGAGTCAGAATCCCGACTGGAGGACCTAATTCTGAATTAAAGCCCAATACGATTCATGCCATACCTAAATTTCATGGGCTTAATTCTGAAGACCCCTTCCAGCACATTAAACAGCTAAAGCATCTGGCCCAGACTTTTGGGTTAGATGCACAAAATTGGGATATTCTCCTCAGGAAGATGTTCTCCTTCTCCCTTATGGACAAGGTCGCCCATTGGTACCAAACACAGACCCGACCGATCAACAATTGGGAGGAACTTCAGTCCGAGTTCTTGAAGAAGTTCTTTCCCATTGGTCAGACCAATGCCTTGCACTATCAGATTACCCACTTCACGCAACAAACAAGAGAACCTCTCCATGAGGCATGGGATCGCTTTCAGGATCTCATGAGGAAGTGCCCACATCACGGAGTTCCTAAATGGGAACAAGTCTAGTCTTTTTACCAGGGACTCCGTGAAGATATTAGGCTTTTCGTCAATGCAACTTGCGGAGGGAATATCATGGGTCAGCATGAGGACACTGTGTGGGAGATTCTCGAAAATATGTGCGAGAACTCCATCAATAATGACTCCATGGGATTATTCGACAGGACGAATACCCGCGCATCGACGAACCTTAGGGAACACACGAGACGCAGAGCCTATCCGCATCAGTCGAGCAGGAATTGATGGCCAGTCAATTGGACAAGGTCTCTATTATTGAGAAGAAGGTGGATGAGCTGACTCAGCACTTGCAGCGAGCCACCTCTGCGTATAATTCCTTTGCACAGCCTCCTTCCACACGAGAGACTGTGCAAAACATTCTCCACCTACCTTCTCCTAGGATGGATCCGTATCCACCCCCATCTGATTCTTGGGTCGGAAGATCCTCCAACCCTTTCAATACTAGCCAGGGGAATTCCACTCCCCCATTCTCTGACTCTTTGGAGGTTCCTCAAACTTGCGAGGACCTCAACGCCATCTAGAATGACCCATTTTCCAATACCTACAATCTTGGATGGCGAAACCATCCCAACTTCCAGTGGGCGGGAAATTCCCAAACTCAAAGACCACCCTTTCAGCCCCGTCCACAACCACCTCGTCCTTACCAGTCTGCTCAGCCATGATTCCGAACCTTTCATCGGTAACGGTCAGAGACTCAAACCGTTCATCAATGTAACCTCTACAGATTTGGCTAAATCATCATTTATCCTCCATTTTCCCTGAGCATATTACTCCCAGCCGATGGCGTAAAACTCAGCGCTCAACGGGAAGCAGCCCATCATTCTTTTTGAAAAAACCCAAAACCTTTTCTGACACCTTTTCGCACTTAAGTTCACCCTTTAGGATAGCCGACTCCACCTTAGGTGCTTGCATCTGAGATTAGAAATCATCCGCAATAGTCACCCTGATCCATTCACTCATCAAAACATCTATCCTAATGTATGAAATAAGTTAAATAAAAACCCTCCTAAGTTACAATGAGAACATTGCAAATCTTAGGCATGGGGGGGTATGAAAGTGTAAAACTCACAAGAAAAGTTTTTAAACAAAAAAAAATTCACATATGCCAAAAACACCATAAAAATTAAAAAAATTTTCAAAAAAATAAAAAAATAAATAAATAAATGAGAAGAGGAAAGAAATTTTGTGGACTCCACAAAGGAGGAGAAAAAGAACAAAATGATAAAAAGGAGTACAAAATGAAAGAAAAGTGATAGTCATTAGTAAGAAATTAAGGAGTTAACCTAAGTTCTAGACCTCATTCAAAAAAAAAAAATGGAAAGTGCACAGTGAGATTAGTGAGAATGCAAACCTTAGCCATTCTTGGATAGACTCTTAGTACCCATTAAGATCTAGACATTCCTCAAGAGGTTGAGGAAAATGAAAAGCTTAAGTATTAGGTCTAAGGCTTAGGGAGTATTTGGCCTCGTTAATTAACTTTTGGTTTATGGGACTCAGTAACCTAAGCACCCTAACTTCACACACAGCCTGGTTCAGTAAGCATAAAAATCAAAATCACGTAGAAGCATCACAAAAATTCTGAAAATGACACCTAGAGTAGGAGCGACTGATCAACACAAGTTGATTTGGATGAGTTCCCAGCGCAGAGAGGTGGGAAATTTCCCTCTAAGATGCGTAACAAAATATCATCTCCTCGGTGCTTGTCTCTTAGGATATTTATATATCCTACTGGGGGCATGTAAGCACTCTGTTGGTTCAGATTCCATGGATGGCATTATCACGAAGTGTTAATTGCCAGGGTCTGAATTCGGCCATGGAACGCCATGGATGGGATTATCTCGAAATCTCAAAAGCCAGGGTTCTGGGGGTTACCATGGGCGGTGCTATCTCGAAGCATCGACTGCCAAGAACCCTTGAGGATTGATGATGGGGATAAGGAATCTGATACAGACCGTGTTGAGAAGCCAATCCTAAGCTAGAATAAAAAAGAAAAAGAGAGAAAAAACTCTCCAAACATATAAATCTTCTACCTCTCTTTCTTACAAAATGCACTGCGAACTGAGCCAGGGCTAAAATTATCTCAAGCACGGGTGCTTTAACCACAAAGTCCAATAAGCCTTAGGTTAGCTCTTGTAGGCCTTAAAAACCTTTGCTAAGGACTGAGGTTGAGGCTAGACAGATCTGGATCTTGGTTGGTACTAGAGTACCTTTTAGGCCTATGGTTGGCATTCTGACCTAATCAAGGTTTCAAAAGAAAAAGCACTTATCTAAACTCATTAAGAACTTCATGGTCTAGAACAAGGGTTGAAACCTTAAAATTTTGCTAAGGGACTAGCAAAAGCTAAGCATGGGGGTATGATGAGAACCTCATCATGAACCCTAATTAGCACAATTTAATCCAAATAAGTGTGAAAAAGCTCCTACAAACCTAAAGAGAGGCTAAACTCAGAGAATTTTGAGTTAAAGAATAAGACAAATCATAAAGGATAAAATTGTAATTTCACCAATGCAGTGCGCAAACAGGGTAATTAAGGGTCTTAATGAAGGTAAAATGACCTCAATAAGGAGGGAAGTGGGATGATCTGATCTGAAAAGGGTTATAGCAACTTCTAGGAATTAAATGACATTCTATAACCCTAAAACAAATCCACTTTAATTCATGAGGTTCGAGATAGGATAAAAATCAACTAAACCCTCTAAAATTCAGGATAAAAATATTCCCTAGGGTTTAGAACCTTCAATTTGGCCTTTGCAACCTATTTTGACCTAAAAAGAGAACCATGCCCAATTTATGACCTAATTTGGATTTTTGTGCAAATTGACCAGTCAAACATAGTCCAACCTAAAATCAAATTTCACCATTAAAATCCTTACGTTCAAATTAGGCTGGTATAAAAATTTGGGCTTAAGAAAAGACCATCTTGACTGACTTTACAAATTGGTCCTCTTGAATTACTTTTTAACCCTTATCTTTTGAAACCCTTGCAAAGGGACCCCTAACTTTCTCGTCGTTCATTGCAGAATGGTCCTCCCTGCCATTTCTGCGCAGTGCCAAACCTCTGCTGACCTTGCGTGGAGGATGGCGCCGCGCAGGGCAAGGCGGCCGTCCTCAGGAACGAGCGGGGGGTTCCCTACGTCGTCCTCTGTCGCAGGGACCCTCCCCTGACCTCTACAACCGACAATGCCTCTCGTGCGAATGCATGAAAGGCATGGGTGTCCATTTCCACCACACTCCGGCGAGCATGGCACGTCACCTCCTCGGTCCCCTCTCCTCGCCAGTGCCTTTATAAGGAGCGGCAGGGTCTGCCGTCTCCTTCAAGCTAGTTTTGGCCAAGAGAAACCCTAGATTTCGTCTCTCCCCTCTCCGATCAGGCAGCCCAAGCTTCTGACGATCCTCCCTCCTCCTCGTCGCTTTGCTGCCATACCTGCAGCAAAGCCTACTCTACCCCTTCTTCCCTCGCCAGGCCGCACCAGCTGGCGTCCTCAGATCTCCTTGTCGCCAATAACCCCCTCCTGGGCACCTTCGTCCCCAGCTCCGGCAGACACGAGTCAGACGCCTTCCTCTCCCCCTTCGTCGACTAAGTAGGTAGGAACCTCCCCCTTACCCTCCTCTCTCTTTTCCCTGATTTAATTATCATTTCAGACCCCTCGACTGGCACTTCCACCCCCATCTGCTTCACTTTCGGTCGCCATCCCCGGCGAGGTCACTCCACCTCCACAGACCACCTCACCCCTCGCCGACAAGCCCAGAAGCTCCCCCTCACTCCACTCAAGCGTTTCCCCCACTCCATTCACCACCCTTCACCTCTCGACCACCCCCCGAACACACCCATTTCCGCGCACACAGTCAGCCCTAGGTGCACCTCCACAGTCACACTCGTGCCTCACCGACCCTCGTACCACCTTCGCAGTCCTCTGGCAAAGCTCCCTACGTTGTCTGATGTGGTCGTGAGGCTGTCTTCATGATTTCAGTTCTCCGCCTCCTCGCCACCATTGACAGCTACTGAAGCTTCTTCTCAGGAAGCTCCAGGACCCCTCCAGCCCAGGCGTAAGTCCCAGGCAGCGCGGGGCACTTCCGCGAGTGCACCCAGGTTTACGATTGGGTTCGCAAGACTTCGCTGCTGCCCCAATTGGCAGCGCCTTCTCGCCTGCGGACGCGCAAACTAGAGGTGGGACTTTAGTCCCACCTCGTAAGTGTGTGGCCTCGCGCCCACACTTAAATTGAAAAAGTGAATATAGCTGTCCGCCTTCGATACACAAGGGTCAGGTCCCTCGCCCACGCACGCAGCGCGCCACACGCTCGCACCCGCCCTCGCCCGTGCTCACGCCCCGCGGGTCTGGGCCAAATCCGACTACCCGACCAAGCACTCCTCGCCCACCACCGCACATCGGTGGGCCGGGTCCCGGGCGTGCAACCCGAACCCGATTACCAGGCTCTGGGAGAGCATTCCAAAGAGAGATTCAGAGAGAGAGAGAGACACGGGGAAGGGGTAGGGGTAGGTTTTGCCCTGACAGTTGTATGTGCGCGCAGAGAAGAAGGAAAAAGAAGGAAGAAGCAGGCGAAGGAAGAAGAAGAGAGGAGGAGTGGCTGAAGACTTAGCTGCACTGAGCAGCTGCTGAAGAAGAAAGGAAGGAGAGGAGCTGAAGAAGAAGAGCCACACTATAGCAAACACACAGTTAAGCTGTCTGAGCACCGAGTCAAACGACAGAAGGTCAGTGGCTAAAGTAGAAGAAAAGAAGAAGAAGAAAAGAAGGAAGAAGAAAGGAAGACTTAAGCAGCTGAAGGGGAGAGAAGGCAGAAGCCTTTGTAGCCGCAAGGAAGAAGAGAAGAAAATCAGAGAGGAAGAAAGGAGAAAGAGAAAGGGTCACCACAGCCGCAGCAGAGAAAAGAAGAGAGAAGAAGGCAGATTGAAGAAGAGAAGAACTAGCTAAAAGAGAAGAAGAAAAGAGAAGAGGAAGAGAGAAGAAGCCAAAAACGAGAACTTTTTCCCCCCTCTCTCTCTCCCTTAGTCTTTTTGTAACATAATTGTGAACCTTTATGTTTCTAGAATTATAGTTTCTCCCTGAGTTCGACCTCGGGAAACTTGTCATTCCGAGTAAAAAAATTGTATTAAACTGGTAACTGTTTTGTCATATACCACAACGACTATAAATAACAATAAATACAAGACCCCCACCAGGTGCCTGAGCAGGTTCTAACATTGGCTCTCCTGAAGGGAGTTCATGCTGGGAATCATCCCATGATTGAACTAAAGCAACCACAAATCTCATTCTCAATTTTGCTAACTTCCCAAGTAGAAACTCACCCGGGTTCTTATCCTTAACATCCTGTAGCCAATCCAATAAGTACTTATTCAAATCATCAATCATTTCAATCAGGGGCTCCAATCTTTCAATGGATGGTATTGCTTGAACTTCTAAAGATTGTATGGTATTCCTCAAGTTGGCCAGAACCTTATCTTGAACCTGGTTACCCTGAACCAAATGAGTTGGTTCAGGGTTGGGTGGGTTTGGGATCAGTGTAGAGGAGTTAACGAATTGAGATTTGTTGTACCCTTCCTGATAATAGGTCATTTCAGATTGTTCAAAAGGTGGTGATGACCTAAAGGCAATGTAATCAGAGGATGGATAAGAATCAGTGTATCCTTCTTGATTGTAGATCATATTAGGTTGTCCATGAAAGGGTGGCGATCTATAATCAATGTGGCTCTGAGAAGGATAGAAATCACAATCATAGTGTTCAGGGTTAGACCCTAAACATAGAGGTCTGGAACTGTATCCCCAATCTGAGTTATCCCAACTAACTGATGGTTGATTATAGTATGAGTCGGGATAATCGTCATGTTGAGGATAATTCAAAACATGAGGGAAAGAGCAGGCATGCGTATAATATGTGGAAGGATTCATGAGAGACGGGAGGAAGAAAGGCACCCCTTGCAATACACTCAATCAAACCTGTCCTTAAGTGAGCTAGCCTAAAGACCTACAGACTCCCAGAACTCATCTTGTGATAAAGAAATGATTTGATCTACTTTTTTCTGTTCAATCCAACCAATTAGAATGATGGACTGGGGAGAAGGTTCTTCCTTCGGCTTGTGCCTCCGGTTCCTAGTGTACCCCCAGCCATGATCGTTTGATTCTGCTCCCCTAGCTAGACATTAGATTGAACAGTAGAAATAGACTAATCGAAAATAATCTCGTTCTGGACTTCGAAGAGCGAGTCAAATCCTTAAGGCCAACGTCTACTCTATTTTATTTAGGGCTAGGTTTGAATGTGCTTTGGAATGTGATGGGCCCTTTATCTGGTTGTGCCCTTAATGATTGATTGATGTGTGTGTGAGTGCACAACTAGTGGTTTTCAAGCAAGATTATTTTTGTTGCGGTAAATTTTAGGGTTCAAATCTTGCTTAGTAGCTTTTAGGATTCAACTTTAGGTATTTTCAAACAAGTTTTGTTGGCACACCAAGTTTTGAAAGCATAGGTGAAGATGTTTTCCTTTGAAACTTAAAAGAATGTGGAGTGTCTAGTAAATCTCTAAGAGTTGAACCTATGTGGTAGCTACTTAATGAGTTGATTTTAATTGAAGTGGTGTGGCCCAATCAACTCAAACAATTGGTCTGTTGCACCACTTAATTAGGCACACAAGTGACTACATAATCTGATTTCTACTCAATTATGTGTTTGGATGTGTGTACCGATTCCAAAGATCGGTTTACCAGTTGAGTTTGAAAATCAGATGAGGTTGTGTACCTCTGTGAGACTTTTTTTCTTTTAAATGTGAAGGTTTAGGAAGGTATGAGGTGTCAAACAAACAAATAAAGCTAACCTTAGAGTTTATAAGAACACATAGGTTGATTGATGTTTGTGTTATTATGTGGTGAAATGAAAACTAATGGGTGGGAGGTAGGGGATAATTTACAGAACCTTTAACAGTACTTTGCTCTAATCTACCACTTTTGCTCATCTAAAAAGAGTACCTGCAATCATAATAAGAAAGGAGAGAAGTGAGGTAAATGATTCGTAAGTTGGAAAACACGAAAAAAAATCAAAGAGCGTTGCCTCCCCAGCAATGGTGCTAAAATGTTGAAGCTACGAGTTGCTACGCTAACGTACTTGGTTTTGAAAAACCTGTCATCGTAGTATGAAAGCGAAGAACTCATGTTCAACAAATAAAATTTGTACTGGAAAAAAAATCCTGGGTCGAACTAAGGGAGGCGGACATTTGATTTAATAATACACGTTTAATTTATTTGTCACGAAGTAAATTAATTGATTAGAAACTATTTATCTATCTACACTAAATAGAAGAGAGAGAGAGAGAATGAGAGAGAGAGAGAATATTACAAACAAAAATCAAAAAGAGATGTAGAATGAACATGGAATTCATTATCAAAGAGATTATTCGTTACACTAAACATTACAACTAGAAAGCAGAAAATGATTACACTAGAAAGCAGTAAATCTACTCTAGAAAGCATTAAAAAGAATGGAGAGAGAATTATCCTCCTCGACGGTTGCTTGGAGGACGAGTCAAACGGGATGATGCCTGGAAGACAGGGAACAGAGCAGAACGAAGGAGGACGAAGTGGGAAGAATAGGAATGGGGCAGCACGTCGTCATCGTCGCGGGATCCACTTCCGAAAGGGGGACGAAAATTGGACTTTATCTCTTGAGAAGCATCCCGGGTGTGGGACAAGCTTCTCTTGAGCTTTGCAGAGGGAGAGGAGAAAGAAGGAATGAAAATTTCGTATTGAGGGGGTCTCCTTTTATAGTTGCAAGGAGTGAGGGCAATTTGGTCTTTTTAATTTGAAAAACATTAATTTTGGACCTTTAGTGAGGGATAAAACCGTCGCTAAAGGTCCGAATGTGGGTGTAGTGGGGCAGCGCACGCGTGCCCGCTTGCCTCCTCTCTTTAAACGCCTACCCACAATCTTCACAATCGAACAGCTAACAGGCATCCTCGCCACGCCTCCTCAACTTGCACTCGTGCATGCAATCCAGCGTCTTCACCGCACGTCTGATTGCGCTTGAGCGCTATCATGCACGTGCAGCTGCTCGATCGCGATCGTGTGCTCAATCGCACCCACTCGCCGCGCCTCAACTCCCGCTCCTCGCGACTCGAACACGCATCCTCCCTTCACGAAAGTACATTCGACCATCATGCTATAACCGCATTTGTGTCGCGCTTACAATTCATGCACGCGCATCCATAGCCGTTGGATGCACATCTAATGTCAAAGAATCATAGAAGAAGAGAGGGTGCAGCGGGTGTAGCGGCCAGCTGGGCGGTTGAGATGGTGCCACATGGCGCCATTTTGGCCGTCCATCTTCTGAATGACGTAGATGGTGCCACTGTTACCGGATTGAGTGGATTTTTGCACCGTTAGGTTGCGATCATCGATCCGAATCCATCCGTGTGGTCGGATTTGTCATTTGAAGTGTGGATTCACACCATCTTGTCCCTTGATCTTCTAGGGTTCCCTGGTCTCTATTTGATGCTACAGATGTCTGATTAGGGCAATCTTGGAGTAGTTGAACTCCAATCGTCACCCTGATCAAATCTATATGATTGGATCTTTGATATGAGGCCTCGATAAAAAATTACCCTGTCCCTGAACATAAAAGGAGACAATTAACCTCCATTTTATTCAAACTAATCTAAATGCATGATGATGCATGCTATGCAATATTTATAGTATGCAATGAAATTATATGCTTAAGAACATGCATAAATAGGCATCTTATGCAGTGTAAACATGTTTACATCAGAGGCAGAGGTTGTGGGCTTGTCGGAGTGGGTTGTGGTGGCCTGTGGAGATGGGATGGCCTTGTCGAATTTGGTGGTCGGAGATGAAGGAGATGAAGGTATGAGGGGTGACGGTGGTTGGTTTTTGAAAATAGAAGGTGGAGATATAGTAGAGGTGAGAGGGAGCTTATCTGGGAGGTCAAGGAATGAAGGGGGTGAGAGAGGGTGTTGGGTCTGGTATGGCTGACGCCAGAGACGAAGGCGGCTCCGGTGAGGTGGGATTAGCAAGGATGAAGAGAGAGAAGCGCCTGCTGGTATGGCGAGACTCGGACGAAGTCAGGGAAGATGGATCCGCCGCAGGTATGATGGTCGGACGATGAGGAGGAGCAGGTAAGGTCACCATATGTCGAGGAGCCTACGACCATGAGGGGAAGAGAGGAATTTGAGGTATTCACGGCCGAAATCGAGCGTGAAGGAGTCGGAGAGGTCTAGGCTCCTTTAAATAGATCTCTGAAGGTCGGTTAGGGCTTGGGAAGCAAGCTTCCCAAGCTTGGAAGGTCACCGACAATGGAAGTTCTTAGAATACCCATATTTCTCATGCATTCGCATGAGAGATTTGGAGGGAATCAGAACTCAAATATGGCTTCATACTGATGGGAATTTCTCAGAGGATCTTCCTTCCAATTTTGGAAGAGATCCTCCAAGCATTCAAGGAGAACTTCCAAGTTGAAGGTCGCTGGAGTTGGTTTCCTCCGCGATAATGGCAAAGGGACCTACTTGTGAAGAGGACGTGAAAGCTATGGGGTTGGTTGTAAGGGTTTTTGAAAGTTATGGGTAGAAATGTAATCAGACTGGACCTTTTTTCAAACTAGGTCTGAGATCCCATTCTAGGTCAAGATGGATTCTAATGGCCAAATTGAAGGTACTAAACCCTAGAGAATATTTTTCTATGATTCTTAGAGGGTTTAAGTGAGTTTTATCCTAACCAGAACCTTGGTTAATCATGTGGGTCTGTTTTTAGGGTTTCAAGAAGTCATTTAATTCACAGAACACACACAAACCCTTTTCTATCAAATACAACCCACTTGTTATTTATTTGACCTTTGTTTAGCCCTTGAGAAAACTCATGGTTGTAATGCATTGGTAAAATTGCAGTTTTACCTGTTATTTCTTGTATTTCTCTCAAAAAGGTTATGCAGTGAATTATGACCTTCAGTTGGTTATGTAGGAGAATTCATTCTTTTCTTTGGGTCAAAATGAGCTAGTTAGGGCTCATGATGGTGTTCCCATCAGTTAGCTTAGCTTAGCTAGTCCACCTCCTTGGCACCAAAACCTACCACCCTACTACCTAAGCTCCAGCAAAAAGGCCACCTACTCCTACTTTATTTTGGTGCTAACTACCCCTTCCATCACCACCCTACATCCACCATCAAAACCCACCTCCACCCTCCATTTTTTCCCTCCAAAATCAATACCTTCTAGAAGGTATTTTTGGAGGGTAAACCAAGCACCTCTTCATTTCCCTCCCATTTTTCCCTTCAAAAACATCCAAGCACCCCTTCATTTCCCTCCAAAAAAAACCATAACCACCCCCCTTCCCATCCTATAAATACCCTACCCTACCACCACGTAATTCCCATCCTCGTTTTAGTATTATTCTACCTATACCCACCATAACCTAAGGCCAAGGAAGAAGAAGAAGAGAAGAAGATTAAGGGGGCATCCTACCCTCCCCTTTGGTGCCTTCTTCCCCTTCTTTCTTCTCCCTTGTGCCAAGCCAAGGAGGAGGACATTCTCCCCTCAAGGAGGATGGCCAGGAAAGGAGAAGCAAGGGTGGTGCACGCCTACCCTTGGAGGAGAATTGGATGTGGAACCATCCACCTTGGAGGAGCATAGGGCATGCCCCCTTTGAGGGCTTGTCTTGGAGGTCTTCACCTTGAAGGAGCTTACAAGGAGGAGTTGGAGTTCTTTTCAACAAGGGGAGCAGCCGTAATTGGAGCAATGGATTCATCATCTTCACCATCATTACAGGAGGATTGGTGTTTTTGTCATTTTTTGTAGTTTTTCTAGTAGTAGAAAGCATTCCTCTACTAGGGTTCTCGCGTAAACAATCTTCCTTATTAAATCAAGTTGCTTTCTTTATAATTCTTTTGTCGCATTTGTTTTCTCTCTCTAGCACTCTTCACTCCTCCCTAATTGCTCTAGACCTCCACGTGACTAGGGTGAGCTTAGGGAGAGGAATTAATTGTCACTTAGTTTTTAGCTTAGTGATTGTAGGTGTTAGTTGCTTTCCTGCCAATAACTCACGTATTCGCCATTATTTCAAAATATAAAAAAATATAAATTTAAAAACACCAAAAAGAAAGTTGATTTTCATTTCCAAGCAAGAGATTTGATTTTGCAACATATTTCCTCCTTGGACTACCCTAGATACCCGACTATCTAGGTTATAAATTCTAAAAGCGAAAGCGGATTTATGCATTACAACGACTAAAACATAATTTTAACAAACTACGCATTTTCGTTATCAGAAACTAGCAAAAGATAAGCATGGGGTTATGATGAACACGCATGTATTCATGATTAAATGCTTACTTATGATAGTTCCTAAGCCTAGCATTGCATTTCATAGTATAAATATTGCATAACATTCATCATACTGCAATTAGTGTAATGTGTATAAATTGTAGAATAATTTCTACATTATTGTGGCCAGGAGACAGGGTGCGACATTTCGAAGCATCAAATACAATATCTAACCGTACGGATGAGTCTAGAGCACCGATCGCAGTCCGATAACACGGAAATCATCTTGATCCGAGCACCGTAGCATCTTCTGCAAGCAAAGAAAGGTGGACGGTCTAGATGGTGCCACGTGGCACCATCCAAAGCACCCAACGTCACCTGGCATCCCTCCAAAGGCCTTCCAACGTGCGATCTCAGCCCTTGGATGAAAATCCAACAGTTGAGAATCTTCCTCCATCGCACGCCCGCAACCGCTCTTCTCAACTCAACCAATAGCATGGCACATCGGTTGTGGCATCAACTCCCAAAGGAGGGGAATGGGTTCGAAACCCGCCAAGCCCCCCCACCCAATCCCTCAGTTGGAGGCAATGCATGCATGTCCAAATCACCTCCATTCAAGTAGACGATCACCTCCACCTCCTCATCACCATTCCCTCAACTTGGTCAAGTGGCCTTCTACTTGAGTTCCTCCTGCACCTCATCCCCGACGTCTAGCAGCTCATCTTCTCCATCCAAGCCACCACCAAGCGTCATTGTCTCTCCAGACATCCGCTTTGGAAGATTCCTTCTCATCTTCATTCTCTTGTTATTTTGTTTAGCATATTTCTGATTAGTGTAATAAAAAACATTTTGATATATCAGATTTGCTTCATTTCTTGACTCTCTATCTTTTTATTTATCCTTGCTCGAATATTTACCTTGGCTATTTCTTTATTACAAAAATACTATAAAAAAAAATCATAAATCCCAAAAACACCAAAAAGAAATAAAGAGAAACATGGATTTCAAAGAAATAGACGTTGCCTCCCTGTGTTCGACCTGGGACTCCCTTGGAGTTTCAGTAAAATTTTATTTGATAGCAAGTTTTGCGACTACAATGATGGGTTTCTCAAAACCCTAACTTTTCCCTCACAAAAATCGCTTATCAGGCAAAGTCAGGTTTTCCTCTGTAATCGGGTCCTCAACCACAGAACCAATGTCGTATACTTCTTTAAGTGCCCCACAATTTATTCCTTTCTGTGCCTTAAAGATATCAATCCTTAATGTCTTATTCCCAAATTTCAACTCGATCTGGCCCTCTTCACAGTTGTTATTTATCCTAGCTATGGCTAGGAATGGTCTCCCTAAAATGATCCGTGTATTCCTTAGGATTTTAGGAGTATCCATGTCCAATATGATGAAGTCCACTGAGAAATAGAAATCTCGGATCCGATCTAGAACGTCCTCGAGAACTCCTTTAGGTGACTTGATTGATCTGTCCACTAACTATAAGGTCACCTCAGTCGATTTAAGCTCGGTTTCCTCGAAATGGTCTAGTAGGAATGTAAGGATCAAGTTTATGGAGGCTCCTAAATCTAGAAATGCTCAATCAAATTCTAAATCACCGATCTTACAAGAGATCAAAGGAGTACCAGGATGTTTTACTTTCTATGGGAGTTTGCTTAGGATGATTGAGCTAACTTGCTCATACAATATGATCAGACTCCCGTCCTTGTTTCATAGCTTACACTTTGGTGTACATAAATCCTTTAGAAATCATGCATAAGCCGACACGTGGCAGATTGCATCAATCAAGGGGATGTTTATTTGGACTTGCTCAAAGAACTTTGCCAGATCTTCCTCAAGTGGCACTGGTTTTGGTTTCCTCTTTCCTTTGGTCAAGGGCTCAAGAAATGGAACCTCTGTAGGTTCCTCTAGGATTTGTTCAGGTTTTGGATCTAGGATAGGGGTATCCTGGATAACCATCCTAGGGTTAGGCTCTAAACTACCAGGCTTAGAGTGGCTAGGATAACGTGGATCCTGAGTTGACTTGCCACCACGAGTGGTAATAGAATTAAAGCTTTCCTGGTTTTGGTTTGGAGTTGGCATAATAGGTGAATGTTGCTGATATCCTGAATATGATGTCGAAGACTCCATTCCATCAGGTGATGGAGTAGAAGGAGCCTAATAAACATAGTGTTCTTGGCCTTGATTCGGGTTCATAACGTGCCTCTATTTTGGCACATTATTCAGATTCGACAGAGGTTGGGATGGAAGTGCACCAGGCTAGCAAGACCCAGCCATCTATGCGAGTTGATTTCGAACCTCTGTGATCTCATCTTTATGCTATTTCTGCATAGCCGCATTGGTCTTTTGGATGTCAGCCAAGGTTTATAGAATCAGAGTCATATGATCTACCCTTGGTGGCTCGGATTGGTAATTAGGGTTGGGCCTAGGCTGAGTGGGTTGATATGGGTGTGGAGCCTATGCTCGGGGTTGGAATTGAGGTCTGGTGTTCTGATTATTTCCCGACCATGCAAAGTTGGGATGATTACACCATCCAGGGTTGTAAGTATTATAGAATGGATCATTCTAGATGGTGTGGAGATCTTCACAGGTCTGAGGAACTCTAGAAAAGTCAGAGTACGAGGATTCAAAGTTCCCCCAACTAGAGTAGGTGGGTCTAGAGTTTCCACCGAAATCGAGATTAAACAGGGGTGGATATGGGTCCATCCCTTGATGAGAGTGGTGGTAAATGTTATGCACAGCCTCCCTGCCTAGGGGCGGTTCCACATATGAGTTTTCCTGAACGATGGTAGTTCTCTATAGATTTCGAGCTAAGCCATCCATCTTTTTCTCAATGATTGAGACCTTGTCCAAGCAACTGGCCACCAACTCCAGATCGACGGATGCAGACAGGCCACGAGTCTCATGTGCCCCCCACGTGTTTGCTAATGCACAGGTGGTCGTCAAGTCAAACACACCCAGTGATTCATTGTTTATGGAGTTCTCACACATGTTCTCGAGAATCTCCCAAATTGTATCTTCATGTTGACCCATGATGCTTCCACCATAGGTTGCATTGACAAAAAGCTTGATATCCTCACAAAGCCCATGGTAAAAAGACTGGACTTGTTCCCACTTAGGAACTCTGTGATAGGGGTATTTTCGCATGAGATCCAAAAAGCGATACCATGCCTCATGAAATGGTTCTCTTGCATTTGTGAGAAGTGCATGATTTGGTGCCTTAAAGCTTTCGTCAGACCAACTGGGAAGAATTTTTGCAAGAATTCAGCTTGGAGTTCCCCCCATGTGTTGATTAGACAAGTCAAAGTCTAAAACCAATCGGCAGCTTTATCCATGAGAGAGAAAGAGAACATCTTCATGAGTTTGATATCTTGATTTTGAATGGGTGGCCTGAAGGTCTGGGCCAAATGCTTTAGCTGCTTGATGTGCTGGAAGGGATCTTTAGAGTTCAAGTCATGGAATTTTGGGATAGCATGAATCATATTAGGCTTGAGTTCAGCATCAGGCCCTCCAGCCAAGATTTGTACCGTGGGTTAGATTTCCACCGTAGTAGGATTGTAGTGATCTAGCATCTGAGGACGTAGCGGTGGATTTATGTATGCATGGAATAAATCATTAAGGCATTATAGCTTATTTTGGAAATTAGGTTCTTCTTCATGATTCTCCATGGATGCGGATGAAGGATATCTAGGCTCAGAAGCAAATGATTTGGAAGAGATTCAATCTAGTCGGGTGGTAGCACAAACAAGTGGGTCGAGGCTTGGCCTCGAAGAGAATGGATTGCTAATGGAGGCCTCAAGGGTGGTCTTAAGGACCTCCTCCTGAACATACACTACAGAGCCAGATGAGGGTCAGAATGTGTGATGGAACCAATCGAAGCACCCAAAAAAAATCCTTAGATGACTAAGGAGGTTTGAGGTGGATGATACCTCTTGTTTAGAAAGTCACTCACCTGAGAAGTACTTGGGCAACCAGGAAGGGAGAGCCCCGCAAAGACCCCTACATGGTAGAGCATCCCCACAGGTTACAGGGTTTCCCCAACCTGACCTTCCTTGTCACTAAGAATCCAAGTAGATTGGAATGAGCAACTTAACCCTTAAGTCTACCAATTTTATTCCTGAATTATGATGTCTTGAATTTCACTTGAACTCTAGAGTTGATTGTGATTTGTGACCGAATTTGGAGGTTGGTTAACCGACAAGGTTGGGTTAACTTCACATAACCTACCCTAAAGTTTAGGATGAGTTGGGTAAAGAATCAAAAATCGCCCTGAGTGGTTTGCAAACAGGTTATTAAGTCTCAAATTTTAGGGATTCAAGTGATTGTTAGAGCTTTCTTTTAGGGTTTTATTTCTTAGATCAATTCAAACAAAGCTTAGGTAACACACGATGTGGGAAATCAATTCTCTTTTAAACTAGGCAAGTGTGTTGTCTCAAAACCCTAAAAGGGAAACCCTAATTTGGCTTTGTTCTCCAGGTCCAATTTTTCCAAAATTGGCACCTAGGACTTAATCAAGAAGGTGAATAGCCATAGGCACCTTAAGTCCCTAGTAGGTGCAAATATCGGGATGGGGATTTCTGAGCAAATTAAATCAGGCAACTCAAGTGATTAAATCTATGAAATAATGCAAGTTGATCCTAATAGATTTTTCTTTTTAAACCTTCCAGGAATGAGGGGCTTAAGAAAAAGGAAATGAGATTACCTGCCCCAAGAGTGGCTGTTGTGCAGTTGATCTTCTCCTGTGTACCTCATACAATCACAACAAATCAAACAAATCCGGTTAGTATCAAATCAGATTTGTAATCAATGAATAAAATGCATGTTGCTTCCTAGCAACAGCACCAAAATGTTGCATGCATTTTGCGTCGAATTAAGAAATATGTGTTGTAGTATAGTCAACGAAAACGCAACAACATTTAAATTTATAAAGCTCGAAAATAATGAGACTCCGAGGTTGTTTGTAGGAAGCAATGGGCAAATCAATTCAACTAATCACAATATCAAGAAGAATATGAGAAAATAATGCTCAATATAACCAGAATAATATTTCAATAAAGCCAAGAATGAGAGTGCAAAAAGCTAGAGTTAAAATGGTGATTTGAATCACCAAATTAACCCTAATGTTTAGACTATACAATTATCTCAAATATTTCAAGAATACTTTCAACCAAATATCCACGTAAATAACTCCACAGTAGCACAAGATCAGAATCAGCATAAGGCCTCAGACATCGAGAGGAGAGGTCAGACTCCTTAACCTCATGGTACCAAGGCACAGCAGCAGCAGAGGCATAAGGCCTCAAGAGACTAAGTGTTGAGAGAGGGAAAGGGCATGAATCCCAAGGTAGCAAAACCCCCCTCCTTGCTCTCAGAGTTTCCTTCTTTAGAACCAAGGCAAACCCAAATAATTAGGTAAATGGATCCACTGCCCAGACCCGCGTGGCGTGAACCGCAGGCAATTGTGCGTGTGCAAGCGCGTGTGAGTGCGTGCGATGGGGCGTGCGTGGGGACCTCACCCCGTGCATTCTGAGGCGAACAACTCTCAGCATGAAATACCTTTATTCATTGTTGTGTGCCTTTTCCTTTCCGAGGTAGGACTAAAAGTCCTCCTCCCTTTGCACGTAGCTACAGGCGAAGGCTTCGATGAATTCGGCTGCTACTTCGCTATTTGCTCTCGATTGAGGAATTGGAGCTATTTGTAGAAGAATTCCATGCACTTGGATGGAATAGTAGGGATGAAGTTTGTCGGAGAACTGCGAACGGAGCCAGGGAAGGTGGTGGCAGTGATGGTGGTCTGGTGTGTACCTAAAATGCAAAATACGACCTTGTGGCCTTGTCAGATATTCTCAGAAGGTTCACCGTGAAGAGGCGAACGTGATGGTGGTGGTTTCGAGGAATGCGGTGGTCGGTGGAGTGCTGATGGTGACGGAGGAGGTGCGCGTGAGTGGGTGTGTTTGGTGGGTCGTGTGTGTGGTCAAAAGTCCCAATAAAGTTTAGGCTTTTGATCAGTGGATCAGGGCAAAGCTAATGGAGGTAGTGGTGTTGTGTTTGGTGAGGTGTAGCATCAGCGTGACCTTGTCGAAGCTCATGTCGGATGTGAGGAAGATGGGGGTGTTGACGGTGTAACAGGGGTTGATAGTAAAATTTGAGTGGAGAGAAATCAAGTAGAGGAATAGGAGATGAGTGTTCGACCTAGATCTCGCATTTTCGAATATGAAAATCATTGTTATGTTGTAGTATAGTATGAAATCTGATCAAAACAAAAATATTTCTAAAATAACGAGACCTGGAGTCCCGGTCATTCATCTCTGGGAGGCGTTATGGAAATGCAAAAATGAATTTGATCTCTTTTCCTCTCTACTTGCTTAAAATCGCATGCTAGTTTCTAACTATCGGATCAATGTTTTTCCACTTGGATTATTAACCCTAATTACGTGCGCATGTGTTAAGTAGATGACAAACGTGAATGTGTGAGTTTCAGTATGCATGATTCTAGTTATGTGGTGGCTATTTACGGAAAATACGTTAATAGTTAGATCTTCAACATCCTCAGGTACTGACATGGTAGTTGCAACAGATAGCATTTAAAAGCATGCAACTTTAATCACACAAAAATATTACAACAAAGCTCATGTTGATTTTCACACATAGATATTTATATATATAAAAAGATGATTTCATTGATTGCAGCAGTGTTACAAAGCAGAACCAGTGGAAGGCTTGTAGAGGAATGCTTGAAAACATAAAACTAGCTAGCAGAAAATGACTACATACATGAATCTATGGGAGGATTATGCATGCATCATTTGGGGAGAAATATGGAGCTACACTCCTAAGCAGTAATAAAGCAGTAAATCTACGAAGAACTATATCTACTTAGCTAGCAGAAATAAGGGCATTCGGAGGTGGGCTCCGATGGCCTTTGACTTAGTTGAGAGGAGGAGAAGCGGCCAACAGGGGTTAGGTCAGCCCTTGGAGAGGTGAGGAGGATGTGATCCAAGCTTTTGGCATTGAGCTGTTGTTGGCCATGGTGAGAGCTCGTGGAGGTGGAGGTGTAGAGGTGGAGCAATGCTATGGAAGGTGGAATAATGGAACCAAGCTTGAATGGGTGCAAATGGCCACCCGTTAGGTCTTTTTATAGACCTAAGGGAGACTCCCTAGAGAAGTGTGGAACTCTCTAGAGAGAGCTCCAAGTGTGGCCGTCCAAGGGAGAGAGAAGGTGGTTCTTAGATCCACCAAAAGAGGATCTAAGAGAAGACCCATCCTTGCTTGCTATATTTGGCAACCAAGGTGGCGCCACCTTTGGAAGGACCTAGAATACTCTAGGTGGTGTGGGAGTGCATGAATGGGTGTGTGTGTGTGGGCGTGACCTAGGTGGCTAAGTGGTCTAGGTTAGGTCCTAAGGGGTTTGGGTTAGTGTAGGTCTTGAATTAGGTTGCAAACCCTAATTGCTAATGGGAAAGTTCAATTAAACTTGACATAAGTTTGAGTGAGTGTGAGCTTAATTGAGAGTGTAATAACTCAATTAAGTTGGGCTTAGGTCAATTAGACTCTCACTGAGGCCAATTGGACTTGTGTGGGTTGAGATCTGAACTCAATTGGACTCTATGAATCCAATTGACTAGGAAATGGTAATTGACTATGATCTAAGTCAATTGGGCTTAATGAGAGCCTAATTAGGTTCTTAAGAAGGTCTAGAGGTGGTGTACTACGGTTAAGGTACCTTAATTTAGGTTCCTGAGGGGTTGGAATTGGGTTTAGAGACTAAGAACTCAAGACCAAGGCTTGAATTCTAAAATAGGAACTCGAGAATAGTTCCAAACATCCAATAATAGTATCAAACAATTTATACTCAAACATCAAAAGTCTAGACTTATTGTCTGGATGTCCAATCAGTGTCAGGAGGGATTCAAGGTTCTGTCTTGAGTATTCTGTAGAAATTGGATGTCTGACCAAGTGTTTGGACATCCAATAACGCTACAGACATGGGTTTAAGGTCTGCGGGTTGTGGCTAAGGGTCCTGAATGTCCAATAACCTATCTTGATGTACAGATAAGGGCTAGAACTAGGGTTTTGAGGCTTCCTAGGCTATGGTGACCTAATCTAAGGGTGTTGATAAACACGCATAAATCCATCGTAAAATGCTTATTTACGATAGTTCCTAGCCCTTGCATTGCATATCATGATATAAATATTGCACAAACATTCATTGCATTGCATTTAGGATAGTTGTATATCATGTACATTAATTCCGTCATTTTACATGGCCAGGAGGCAATGCGACATCTTTACGAGCTTCGGATGAAGAATCCGATCATATGGATGGATTCAGAGAACGATCGCAGTACCACCGATGAATCACCCCGATCAGAGCTCTGTAGTGCCCACCACAAGAAGAAGAAGACGGACGGCCCAGATGGCACCACATGTGCCATCAGGCTGCCCCACCTGAGCCATCGAACGGTCAGCAGTGCCCATCACAAGGGTAAGCGCGCTCTGTTCTCGGCCATGTAATCCCACATCCGACAATCGTGGGCGTGTAGCCTCAAATCCAAAAGCGTGACACAACACGACCCTCAGCGCAATGGTGGGTGCCTCAGCTCGCAATGCATGGGCATGGGTCCGACTCTCCCAAGTGCCACCAATTAGCCGCAGAAGAGAAGCGCCTCAAAGTCGACCACCTGATCATGCATGAGCGGTTGAGATGAGGCTACGTGGGCACACAGCTGAGCGCGGATGCAGCACGTGGCTGTCCATGCTCCTCGAGAATGTGCCATCTCATGCACACAATCAGGGGTGCTCATTTAAAACAACCGGATGTGCTCTTGGTTGTCGGATCTTCTTGAAGGCACAATACTTGCACATTTTTATCTACGAGGGCACGAATTGAGGGAGCATCTCAGTTGCACGATGATGGATCCAATGGTGGCGATCTCTTCAAGCAGACAGCTGTGGGCATAAGCGGTGGGCACGGGATTTGCAGTGACAGAAGAGTAGGCCTTTAGTGACACTTGCAGCTATCACTAAATGGCCAGCGCAGTGGGTGCGCCAGCCAAGGCAATGAAGAGGTGCGGATCTTTTGGCGACAGCTTGAGCAACCTTTAGTGATGCTTGTAGCTATTGCTGAATGTCTATGCGCGAGATGCTCTTCCTCCCATCACTATATAAACAACCCTACACCCCCCATTCCTCTTCATCTCTACCTACTCTACTCCTACCTACTCCTAAGCTCTAACAAGCCTACCAACACTCCGTTAAAGCTTACTCTCAAGCTCCCAAGGCTCCTATTAGTGTAATGAACCTCTACCCCACCAAATATTCCTCCATCTTACCATCCCCATTCATAAGTCGCCTTGGAGCCATCCTCCCACCTCCATTCTGGTAGCAGATTAACTCCACCTCCTCACCTCGATTCTAGAGCCACACTGAAGCTTTCCTCTACCCGATGTCCTCCTGCATCTCACCTTCGTTATCCTGCTCCTTACTTCCTTCATCCAAGCTTCCGCCAGGCACCGTCATCTGGCCGAACAGCCGATTCGGGAGATTCCTTCTCACCTCCCTCTCTTTTTATGCTTTCGTAGCTTATTGTAATAGATAATTGTGAAATATATTATATTTGTTCCATCTCTCTTGTGAATTTATTCTGCTTGTCTTTTTATTTCAAAAGCATAAAAAATGAAACTTCAAAATACCAAAAACAAACAAAACGAAGCGCGATTTTCAATTAAAGTAAACATCGCCCCCCTATGTTCGACCCGGGACTCCCTTGGAGTTTCGGTAAAATTTTATTTGATAAATGAGTTTTGCGACTATGATGACGAGTTACTCATAACCCTGATTTCAAACATGCGAAACAAGTACATCATTTTGGCGCTGTTGCCGGGTAAAAGAAAATTGTATCTTCTCTTTTCAAATAAGGACAGGACTTGGGCGGTCTGCATTCTAGCAAACACTCGGGTACTGTTGAGTCTTCGTAGTTTAGAACCTTAGCTAATAATTTCTATTGTTAAAAAACAACATAGGCCTAAGCGATCAAATCCCAATTCTATTTTTTATACGTAGCATGTAGTTTAATTTTGTTAGGGATCAGCAAAAGATAGGCATGGGGGTATGATATAGATACAATTATTGAGGGTAAAATGCCTATTCATGCATGTTCCTAGGCTTGGATTTGCATTTCATGTTATAAATATTGCATAGCATGCATCATTCTACATTTAGAGCAGTTGTCCATAATTTAGGGTAATTGCGTCCTTTTTGTGGTCAGGAGAGAAGGATATTTATTTTGGAGCCTCAGATTGACGATCTGACCATACGGATCTGATCAAGACGACAGTCGGAGTCCAATGCCTTTGAAATCGCCTTAATCAGAGTTCCGTAGCACCATATGCAATCCAAGATCAATGGTCGAGGGACTAGGTGATGCAATTCAGAGCGACAAATGACAAATTCGATCATACGGATGGATTCGGGTTGACGATCGTAGCCCAACGATGTGAAAATCGACTCAATCTGACCTATGTAGCATAACCTACAAAGGAAAGAAGATGGCCGGCCCATATTGTGCCACGCACGCGTAATAGCACAGCACGCGCCAGCGGTGTGGCAGCAGGGGCGTGTGAGCGGGATCTTTAGTGACGTTTATGATCGTCACTAAATGTCCTATATACGAATTTGATTTTTTCGTCCATTATAAAAGGACCCCTACCCCTCACATTTTTCTTCATCTCTTCCTTTCTTCCTCTCACCACCTCCAAGGCTCTTGAGAGAGCTTGTCCCAAGCTCGGGACGCTCCTCTAGAGTAGAAAACCAAATAGTTTTCCCTCCCCTCATCACCATTCATGGAGCATCCCATGGCCATCCTCTCACCACCCTTTGGGAAGAAGATCCTTGCCGCGACACCATCCTGCCCCATCCTCCGTCCTCCGACTCCGTCCCTGTTCATCCCACTCCTCAATACCTTCCTCCATGCGACATTAGAGCGAGTCATCCTCCGAGCAACCGTCGAGGGGGATTTTCTCATCTCCATCTATCTTTACTGCTTTCTAGTGTAGTTTTTCCCGCTTTCTTAGTTGTAGAAAGCATTGGATTCAGAAATATATGTGATTCTCTCTCTCTGTTATATTTTTTGCAAATAGATAAAGTTTTCATTGATCTAATCTCTTGCTTGATAAAAATACCAAAAAAAATAGAAAAGATAAAAATAATAAAAAATAAATAAAAGAGAAATGCGGATTTTCAAAACCAAACGTTCGCCTCCCATGTTCGACCTGGGACTCACATTTCGAGTTTTGGTTATAAATTTTATCTGATTGATGGATTTTGTCGCGAATCGAACTATGATGATGGGTTTTCCAAATCCGAACCTTTCCACGTGCAAATCTACCTCATCAGGTGGCTAAGGCTTGGGAAGGCTTCAAGGGCAATCCTAGGGTTAGGATTGAACCTAAGTTCTTCATAATTCAACTCTTTACTTCTACTAAATAGAATAGCATACCTCAACCCTTTACATTATTTCTCTACTACATTTTATTCTAATCTTCTGCTCCAGCTTTGATGCAGCACTAACTTCAGGTCCAGCTTCTTATCCAGCTTTAGATCCAGCTTCTAAGCTTCTTATTTCCTGCAATTTATATAATGCACTTAATTAGTACATTATATCATTATTTCTTACTTAGCTAAAGGAAAGTAGTAAAGATGCAAATAACGCATATGCATGCATGAATTTCACTAGCCTGTGCTAAGATCTATCCTAGTTTAGGTCAATTATGACCTACGATTGCTGCGTAATCAATGAGTTTAGAGGGACCTAGGGAGTGAGATGGAGAAGGGGGCATCCAATTGTGATGGGTTGGAGCTAGAGAAGGGGAAAGCTCCAGTGAGGGTGAACGGTGATGTTGAAGGGAGAGCGAGCTCCGAGATAGTATGGCGAGGAGCGAGTGACGGAGGGAGAAAGATTCCCTCTACCTATGGTATGTGGTAGATGGTGATGAAGGCAGATTTGAGGAGTCACTAGAGCAGGTTGGAGTAGGTTGGAGGTAGGAGGAGAAGAGGTGTTTTTGGCCCTGAAACTTGCTAAAGAGATAAGCCTGGGCAAGAGGGTTCTTTATAGAGCTTAAGGTTGAGCTTTAAGCAAGGAAAACAACATGATTTTGTCATGAAATTAGGGAAAAAGATCCCTGATTTCTTCAAGCTCATCCGAGCTTGAGGGCCTGATCTGAAGATTATGAGGCAGTTTGAGAGATTGGGCAACTTCTCGTGGATCTTTCCTCCTAGTTTGGAGGTGATTGGACCTGATTCGAGGGAGAAAATCTCCCTTAAACCTCGCTAAAGATGTGTTCCCATAGCCAATGGTAGAAGGGACTAAAGTGAGGAAAATGATGAGAAGTTAGGGGCCCATTTGCAAAAAGTTTGAAACCTGAGGGGTTAAATGTAAGAAATAGAGTTTTTAAGGGCTAAAATGCAAACTAGGTCAAGATGAACTCTGATTGGGCCCAAATTTTGGACTTAGCTTAATTTAAACCCAAGGAATATGATGGTGAACTAGGATTTCAATTTTAACAATGTGTGACTGGGAAATTTGCATAGAAGCCCAAATAAAATCTCATTTGAGACTCTATTCAAGGTCAAAATAGGTTCAGATGGTCAAACTAAGAGTACGAAACCTCTTAGAATATTTTCTATGAATTTTAAGAGGTTTAGATGAATTTTATCATGACCAGAACCTCTTTAATTCAAGCAGGCCTGAAATTAGGATTTTGTGTGTTATTTCAATTCTTGAAATATGCGAAACCCCATTTCTGCCTGTGTGGATCCACTTATTGGACTTTAGTGCTTATTTGACCTTTAATTAACCCCTAACAAACCCCTTGGTTAATCTGTGTTTATGATGTGTGATAAGTCCACTTTCGTGGACCATTATTTGGCTTAAGTACTCTTTAATTAGTTGTTCTTAGTTGTTAATTGATGAATTAGTGAGTTAATTGGGCATATTCCTCCCTGTGGAAATGACCTAATCCATTGTGGTTAGATTTACTTATTTAATCTTTGATTGAGAGTTTTTCCACCACATAAAATACAACGACATATCTTTTTATTGCAATCATCTTAATTAAGCAAAATTCTCTCTATCAAATGGCACCGTTGCCAGGGAGGCAACAGGCCTAGTAAACTCACACATATTTCCTGTTCGTAGTGATTTCTAATTGGGACATGATCGCACGTGTTTCACATGTTTCAAATTGAGGTTATGAGCAACCCGTTGTCGTAGTTGCAAAACTCGTGATCAAATATAATTTATATCGAAACTCTAAAGGAGTCTCGGGTCAAACACAAGGAGGCGATGTTTAATTTGAACGAAAACCACTCTTTGATTTGTTTCTTTTTGGTGTTTTGTGGTTTTGTTATTTTTTTGTGTTTTTGAAATGAAATGACAAGCAATCACAAGAGAGAGATAGAATCGAATATGATATATTGCATTAATGTCAATTACAATAATCTAGAAAACATAAATAGTGGGGGAGGTGAGAAGAAATCTCCCGAAGCGGCTGTTCAGTGAGACGATGGCGCCTGGCGGAAGCTCGGATGAAGGAGTTGGGAAGCAGGATGATAGAGGTGAGAAGCAGGAGGACATCAGGTAGAGGAAAGCTTCACCACAGCTCTAGAATGGAGGTGAGAAGGTGGAGATGATCTGCTACAGAATAGAGGTGGGAGGGTGGCTCTAAGGAGACCTATGAATGGGGATGGGAAGATGGAGGATTTGGTAGGGCAGAGTTTCATTACACTAATAGGCGCCTTGGGAGTTTGAGAGCAAGCTCTAACAGAGCGTTGGTAGGCTTGCTAGAGCTTAGGAGCAGGTGGGAGAAGAGTAGGTAGAGATGCTTGGAAGGAAGGGGGTGTTCGTCTTTTATAGTGGATGAAAAGAGACCAGAATAAGCATGGGACAATTAGCAACCTCCAAGTCGTTGCTATAGGTGTTGCTGTAGGTAGCTCACACCCACTCACACTCACAGTTGGCCTTGCTGCCGTGCGAACAATTAGCGACGGCTGTAAGCGTCGCTGTATGTCTGCTAGGCTGTCGCCAACCGAGCACGCATCCACCCATGCGAGCTGCACTGTCCTACCTTATGCGTGTAGATTGCTTGGAGGCCCTGCTGGTGTGGGTGCTGGCATACGCTGGAGTGCACGTGCACGTGCGTTTCTACTGAGTGCTAGCGCTGTGCTGCCGCTATTGCTGCATGCGTGCACATGCGCTGGCTGCGTTGGGCACCGCTGGATCGAGAATGGGGGTGTTGCGAGGATTCGAACCCGTGCCCCTCCCTTGCTATCCAATGCTTCCACTATTATGCCACGTCTGCAAGTGTGTCGTAAGAATGAGTTGAGGTCGCATGGTGAGCGCGGCTCTCAGCCATTGGATTTTCATCCAACGGCTGAGATCACTTGTTGGGTTTCCCTTGGAGATGCAGTGGGTGACTTTGGGCACTCCAGATGGTGCCATGTGGCACCATCTGGACTGTCCACACTTCATTGCTTGCAAAGGATGCCACGGTTCTCGGATCGAGGTGATTTCAACATTGTCGGACTGCGATCATCGCTCTAGATCCATCCGAAGTCTGTAAGGATGTTGCATTGCCTCCTGCCCATATAAAATGAAGGAATTAATATACAAAACATACAACTACCCTAAATTCCATGCAATGGATGCTATGCAGTATTTATAACATGATATGCAATGCTAAGCCTAGGAACTATCATAAATAAGCATTTTATTATGAATTCATGTGTGTTTATCAAACCCCCATGCTTACTTTTTGCTAGTCCATAGCAAAATTAGCCTAAATTCTATTTATAAAAGTAGAATTAGGATTTGATCTCTTAGGCATAATTTGTTGGTCGTTTTAGGAACTTTCAACCCATGACTTGGTTACGAAGACTCAATAGTGCCCAGGTTTCTGCTAGAATGTAGGTCATGTAAGCCCTCGCCTTATTTGAGAAGAAAAAAAAAATTTTCTTGTTTTTCTTCTTTTCTAATTTTTTTTGTACTTTAGGAGTTTGAGAGTTCCAGGATAACTTTTTATGGCTACCCGACCCACCCAAGACTCGAAAAGGACTCTAAGTGCCAAGCATCTAGTGAAAAGAGTGAAAGACTCACTAGGCGGCCGTTAAAATGGACTTCAAGTTTCTACGACCCTAGGTGACATTGCCTAGAGGTTTATCTTTTCAAACGGTAGCTTTCTCCCTACTTTATTTATGGGGTCAACAAAAGGGTGAACCCAGTGTATATCTCCCCGGTTTATTCTACTTCCCCACTTCTTCCCTAGGTGTTTTGGGAATTATTGTACTTTTTTTTTTGTTAGCTGGGTTCTGGACAAATGGCCAATGGGCTGTTACCAACGATAACTTGCCAGCCATACTCGTATGATGAAGTATGGTTTTTTTTTAATTTTTTTCTCCGTTTTCTATTTTCTTCTTTTTCTCTTTTTTTAAGTAGGTAGCTTCCCTAATCTAAGATTTACCTAAAGGTAGTATAATGAAAATGGACTTGTGACTGAGCTCTGGACAACCGGCCGATGAGCTGTTACCACCGACAACTTGGCAGCTATACTACCCTAGATAGTTCATTAGCTACCCAAATTTCAAAGAAACTACCGAAAAGTGAGTTAGTGCAAATAAGTGTGTAGATGCTTAGGCTTAACGTCCCCATATATTAGAGGACGGGTTGATAAGTCGCATACTTATCATCCTAATTTATTTACCAAATTAACATAAATTTTAATTGGCGAGGACTCAAGACTAAGTCCACATTCGAGTGGACACCCAGGCTAATTAAGCTCGAAGACGTAAAGAGTCTAAGTATTCAGGTCTCAAAGTATCAATTCCTAAAGTTTGCAACTCCTAATGCATAAATTCTTGTCTCCTAATTCTATTTTTTTTTAAATAACAGGAAATTACTATTACAGGTGACAAAAAGATTATAAGATATATCCACCCCCCCATGCTTAGCTATTGCAATGTCCTAATTGTTAAAAATGCAGGCATGCAGAAGAGTAGAAGTGGAAGAATAGCACATGGTTTCCGTGAGATTCTGGTCAGCTTGTAATAGTCCTTACATGTGCTGAGTTTAGTGCCTTCAACTAGGCAATGATCAGACTGCGGTGGTTAAGGCAAGGTAAGAGCAACCTTGTCCAAGATGGGCTCAGGGAGTATATGGTCAACAAAGGGTTTAAGACACCGTCCGTTGACCTTGAAGATATTACCCGTCTCTGGGTTAGAGATTTCAACGACCCCGTTAAGGAAAAGCTGCTCAATAACGAATGGGGCCATCCCACAGAGACCTGAGTTTTCTGGGGAAAAGCTTCAATCGAGAATCGAAAAGCCAGACCTTCTGGTTCAACTCAAAGCTCTTACGTGAAATCATTTGGTCGTGGAGAGCTTGGGTCCTTGCATTATGGATTCTGCCATCTTCATAAGCATCATTTTGAAGCTCCTCCAACTCAGATAGTTGGAGTTTCCTAGTTTTCTCAGCCAACTCTAGGTCAAAATTACATTTCCTGATGGCCCAAAATGCCTAGTGTTCAAGTTCTACAGGTAAGTGACATGCCTTACCAAACACCAGACGGAATGGAGACATACTGATAGGCGTTTTGTATGCCGTACTGTAGGCCCAAAGAGCATCATCTAGTTTTTGGGTCCAATCCTTCCTATCAGGCCTAATGATCTTCTGCAAAATGTTTTTGATCTCCCAATTGGAGACCTCAACCTGTCTGTTCGTCTGAGGGTGGTAAGGTGTGGAAATCCGATGATTCACCCCATATTTCCCCAGTAAATTCCAAAACAAGGCATGAGTGAAATGTGTGCCACCATCATTGATAATTGCCCGAGGAACCTCGAATCGACTAAAGATATTTTTCTTCACAAAATCGATGACCACCTTGTGGTCATTAGTCTGGGTGGGAATTGCCTCAATCTATTTGGACACGTAATCAATAGCACCTAAAATATACTAGTGTCCAAATGAAGGAGGGAAGGGCCCCAAAAAGTCGATGCCCCAAATGTCAAAAATTTCGACGAAAAGTATTGGGTTCAGGGGCATCACATCTCTCTTAGCCATGTCCCCGAGTGTCTGGCATCGGGTGCATGACTTTGAGAATTCCTGGGCATCCTTAGATAATAACGGCCAATAGAATTCAGATTGCAAGATTTTTGCTGTCGTCTTTTTCCTAGAAAAGTGTCCACCACACGCAGATGTGTGGCAGAACTCAAGTATGCTATGGAACTCGATTTTCAGGACTCATCGACGAATAATCTGATCTATGCCGATGCAATACAGCTTGGGATCATCCCAAAAATAATATTTGGCCTCAGACACAAGTCTATCCCGTTGTTGTTGACGATATCCATAAACTAGGGCATTCGAATACCCGAGACCGTAAGGATAGTCTCATCCAGAAAAGTATCAGAGATTGGGACATCCAGATCAGGAGAATCGATTAGGATTCTCAAGAGGTGATCTGCCACTACATTTTGTGCCTTGCCTTATCCCTGATTTCAAGATTGAATTCTTGAAGCAGCATAATCTAGAGAATAAGCCATGGTTTGGCATCCTTTTTGGCCAATAGATGTTTCAAGGTTGAGTGTTCGGTATAGATGATGACACGAGAACCTAAAAGATAAGCCCTAAATTTTTCTAAAGGAAAAACTACAGCTAGCAATTCTTTTTCAATAATAGTGTAGTTCCTCTGGGCCTCGTCCAGAGTCTTGCTAGCGTAGTAAATCACAGAGGGCTTTTTCTCAATCTTTTGACCCAAGACAGCCCTGACGGCATAATCAGATGCATCAGCCATAATCTCAAATGGGGTTGTCCAGACCAGTGGTTGCAATACTGGGGCACAGGTGACTGCCGTTTTTAATAAATCAAATGCCTTACGGCATGATTCATCAAACTCGAACAGCGTGTCTTTGGCCAAAAGGTTACTTAATGGCTATGCAACCTTCAAGAAGTCCTTAATGAATCTTCTATAAAAACCCACATGCCTAAGGAAAGAGCGGATCTGTTTTATGGATGTGGGTGGAGGAAGTCTAGAGATAGCATCCACCTTGGCTTTATCAACCTTAATACCTCGACTTGAGACCACATGACCCAGGACAATGCCTTCCTGAGTCATAAAGTGGCTCTTTTCCCAGATAAGGACCAGCTGTGTTTTGATGCATCTTTGGAGGATCTATTCCAAGTTAGCTAGGTAGGACTCAAAAGAATCTCCGAAAATGGAGAAATCATCCATGAATACCTCAAGACAATCTCTCACCATGTCAGAAAAGATGTCCAGCATGCACCTTTGAAAAGTCGCAGGTGCATTGCAAAGGCTGAAAGGCATTCTACGGAATGCAAAGGTTCCTAGGGCCATGTGAAGGTTGTCTTTTCCTGGTCTTCAGGATGGATAGGGACTTGGTTATATCTCGATTAACTATCCAGGAAGCAAAAGTATTTTTGCCCAACTAACCTTTCAAGGATTTGATCGATGAATGGAAAGGGAAAGTGATCCTTTTTAGTGGCTGTGTTCAGCTTTCTATAGTCAATACAGACTCTCCAAGCAAAAGCTGAATGAGTGGTGAAGGTTTCCCCTTTCTTGTTAGTCATAACAATTATTCCCGCCTTCTTGGGTACAATCTGACTGAGGCTGACCCACGGACTATCCGAGATTGGGTAAATAATCCTAGCATCCAGCCAATTGATTATCTCCTTCTTGACCACTTCTCGCATATTCAGGTTTAATCTCCTTTGCATCTCATGAGAAGGGCAGGATCCATCTTCCATAAAAATATGATGATTACAATAAGATAGCTAGATCCCCCTAAGGTCGTGGATGGTCCAACCAATTGCCTCCTTGTTGTTCTTAAGGACCTTAATTAACCTCGATTCTTGCTCCTTAGTCAAATCAGCACTAATGATCATAGGGAGCGTGTTTTCAGGTCCTAAGAACTCATATTTAAAATTTTTGGGCAATGGTTTCAATTCCAACTGAGGTGGGTTTAGAATAGAAGGTAGGGAGGATGCTGATGAAGATTCATCAGGATGATCCTCTGGAAGAGGCTTGGAATGAACAAAATCAACAGCCTCTTCAGGATGTGGCAGGTCTACCATGGAGGGATGTGGGTTGGGTTCGCTAAAGCTGGTTGAGTCCTCATGTGCGCTGCTTGTCATACAAGTCTCATGATCCTGATCCTTGATCTCCTCAATGAATCCACAATCCTCAAATCCTCTTATCGCCTTAAAAATATCTAGAGTTAACTTCTTATCCCCAAAGGCGATCTCTATACTACCACTTTCACAGATTATGTTGGCCTTGGTGATAGGTAGGAAAGGATGCCCCAGAATGATGGGCGTGTTCCTCAAATCATTAGGTACATCCATGTCAAGGACAAGGAAATCTACAGGAAAATAGAAATCCTTGACCTTGACAATTACATCCTCAATAATGCCTCTCGGTGTGGTGACGGAACGACCTGCTAATTGTAGCGTTACTGAGGTTGGCCTGAGTTCACCTAACCTAAACCTCTCATAAAGAGAAGTCGAGATTAGGTTGATGGATGCACCTAGGTCCAATAGTGTCCTACAAAAGTGTATTCCCCAATAACACATGAGATCAAGGGGGCACTTGGATCTTTCTTCTTTTGAGGAAGGTGATGCAGGATAACAAAACTTGCCTGCTCAAAGAGAATTACCTTCCTCGGAGTGGGTTCTCTCGGCTTAAGCTTTTGGGTACACAGTTCTTTCAAGAATTTAGCGTAAGTCAGGATGTGCTTAATAGTGTCAAGGAGTGTAATATTTATCTGTATGCTCTTGAATAAATTCAGGAGCTCCTCGTTGCTATCTATGATTTTCTTCTTCTTGGTTTTCAATAGGGCCTCAGGGAATGGGATATGGGTGGTATTTTCAATTTTCTATCCCTGGGCCTTATTGTCTTCTTCAATCTCCTCCTCTCTCTCAAGCTTCCCAGGGTTTTGACTTCTAGAAGGTAATTCAGGGTTCTGGGTCTGCTTCCCATTTCTCAAGGTGACGGAGTTTGCAGAGGCATATGGGTTTGGGTCTTGAGGTTGGGTAGTGAAGATTGCAGGGCCTTGGTTGGTCATATAACCAGAAGAAGAAGATGAGGGACCCTTCTCAACCACCTGAGCATGTGCGTGTGGGTCCCTTTGATTCCCATACCCTTGGGCTTTATTGCACTGATTTTGTACATTGCTCAGGTTGGGTACGGGTTGAGATGGTAGAGATCCGGGTTGTCGAGTGTTAGCAATTAACCCGGATTGTAAGTTATCCAATGATGTCTTCACTTGCTGCATAATCTGAAGCATGGACACTTGCATTTCTACCATCTACCGGTTTAACTCAGCTTGCCCTGCAGATTGTTGGGCATTCCAAGATGGCTGAGTAACCGGTCTCGAGGGCAACTGGGTGTATACTTGACCCTGATCCATAGGTCTTTGAGATGCCTAGTTGCTGGGTCGAGTTTGGGTTTATTGCCCCTGACTTTCCTAGGAGAAGTGTTGGAATATGGGTTGGACCTAACATTCTCCTGCATTGCATACTGGTTGGGCGTGTTTCGCGTGTCAAAAATCGAAGTTACAAGTAACCTGTCGTCGTAGTTGCAAAACACGTCGATCAAATAAAATTTATACCAAAGCTCCAAGAGAGTCCCGGGTCAAACACAGGGAGGCGATGTTTACCTTACTTGAAAACCGCACTTTGATTCGTTTCTTTTTGGTATTTTGGGGTTTTGTTATTTTTTTTGTGTTTTTGAAATAAAAGACAAGCAAATGATTCACAAGATAAAGATGTGGAACAAATATGATATATGTATCAATTCAATGTCGATTACAATGAACTATAAAAGCACAAAAAGAAAGGGAGGTGAGAGGAAATCTCTCGAATCGGCTGCTCGGCGAGACAACGGCGCTTGGCGGAAGCTCGAACAAAGGGGTGAAAAGCGAGACAACTGAGGTGAGATGCTGGAGGACGTCGAGTTGAGGAAAGCTTCGGCGTAGCTCCAGAATGGAGGCTAGAAGACAGAGTTGATCTGCTACCGGAATGGAGGTGAGAGGACAGCTCCAAGGTGACCTATGAAGGGAGATGGGAAGTTGGAGAAGTATTTGGTGGGGTAGAGGTTTGCTACACTAATAGGCACCATGGGAGCTTGAGAACAGCTCTAATGGAGTGTTGGTAGGCTTGCTAGAGCTTGGGAGTAGGTGGGAGTAGAGAAGGTAGAGATGGCTTGGAAGGGAGGGGGTGTAGCTCCTTTTATAGTGGTGGAGAAGAGGCAAAAATCGGTATGGGACCATTAGTGACATCAAAGCCATCGCTGGAAACGTTGTTGTAGGTAGCTCATGCCTGCTGGCGCCCACTGCTAGCTTTGCTGGCATGCGATGAATTATCGACGGCTGTAAGCGTCGCTGTAAGTCTAGCTCATGCGTCGCTGTAGTCCACCTCACGCTGTGCTGGCGCTGTGTGCATGCACTCCCGTGCGCGCACCCGCACTGCTGCGCACGTGCGGTGCTGCGTGCGCGCGCTGGGGGCCTAAACTACACCATATGGCGCAGTCTGGGCTATCCATCTTCTTGTTGTTGTAGGGGCTGCTACAGAGGTCGGATTGAGTCGATTTTCACGCCATTAGGCTGCGATCATCAACTCGAATTTATTCACGTGATCGGATTTATCATTTGAAGCTCCGAATTATGTCTCCTAGTCCCTTGGCCATTGATCTTCCTCGGACTGCATATGGTGCTACAGGACTCCGATCGAGGAAATTTCAAAGGCGTTGGACTCCAATCGTCATCTCGATCAGATCTGTTCGGTTGGATCGTCAATCCGAGTCTCCGAAATAAATATGCTTCTCTCCTAACCACAAAAAAGACGTAATTAACCTAAATTATATAGAATTACTCTAAATGCAGAATGATGCATGCTATGCAATATTTATAACATGAAATGCAAATCTAAGCCTAGGAACATGCATGGATAGGCATTTTGCCCTCAACAATTGTGTTTACATCATACCCCCATGCCTATCTTTTGCTAGTCCCTAGCAAAATTAAACTATATGCTTTGTATAAAAGTAGAATTAGGATTAGATCACTTCGGCCTAAGTCATTTATTAACAATAGAAAATTTCAACTAAGGTCCTAAACTACGAAAACTCAACAGTACCCGAGTGTCTGCCAAAATGCAAACCGCCCAAGTTCTCGCCTTTGAGAAGGGAAGATATATTTTTTTTTTATTTTTCTTCTTTTCTAATTTTTTTGTATTTTTGGAGTTTAAGAATTCCGAGATAACTTTTTACGGCTACTCGACCCACCCAAGACTCGAAAAGGACTTTAAGTGCCAAGCATCTTTGTGAAAAAGTGATAGACTCACAAAATGGCTGTTAAGACAGACTTTGGGTTTCTATGACCCTAGGTGACCTTGCCTAAAGGTTTATCTTTACAATCGGTAGCTTTCTCCCTACTTTTATTTATGGGATCAACACAACGGTGAATCTAGTGTATATGTCCCCGGTTTATTCTACTTCCCTGCT
The DNA here is from genome assembly GCA_037157565.1 of Thalassia testudinum. Lineage (NCBI taxonomy): Eukaryota > Viridiplantae > Streptophyta > Magnoliopsida > Alismatales > Hydrocharitaceae > Thalassia > Thalassia testudinum. The sequence goes on from JAZHRO010000036.1 coordinate 146,972,961, forward strand.
TCTTCCCTAAGTGTTTTGGGAATTATTGTGCATTTTTTTGTGAGCTGGGTTCTGGACAACCGGTCGATAAGCTATTACCACCGACAACTTGCCAGCCATACTCATGCGGTGAAGTATGGTTTTATTTGCTTTTTTTTTCTCCTTTTTTCTCTTTTTTTTTTGAGTGTTTCTTTTTTTTTTAAGTAGGTGGCTTCCCTGATCTAAGATTTACCTAAAGGCAGTACAACGAAAATGGTCCTGTGGCTAGGCTCTGAACAACCGGCCGATGAGCGGTTACCACCGACAACTGCCAGCCATACCACCCAAGTCAGTCCATTAGCTACCCAATTTCCGTAAAAATCGCTGGAAAGTGAGTCAATGCAAAATAATGTGTGTAGATGCTTAAGCTTAAAGTCCCCCCAAATCAGAGGGTGGGTTGATAAGTCTCATACTTCTCATCCCAAATTATTTATCAAATTAAAATAAATTTTAATTAGCATGGACTCGAGACTAAATCTACATTCGAGTGGACACCCAGGCTAATTAAGCCCGAAGACCTGAAGAGTCTAAGTGTTTAGGTCCTCTCATATCATTTCCTAAAGTTAATAACATCCAAATGCCTAAGTTCTTTTTTCCTAATTTCTTTTTTTTCTATTTTTTTAAATTTTCAATTTTTTTTTTAATTTTATAAGAAACTAAAGGAAATTCTACGGAATTAGCATAATGATTTTAGGAATTGATTATCCACCTCCCCATGCCTAAATGATGCAATGTCCTCATTGTAAAAATAAAGACATGAAAAGGGTAGAGTAAACAGAACATCACCTGAGCATCGTGAAAATCCGGTCAGCTCCACAGAAAGAAGAGTGTATACACACGTGCTAAGTTTAATGCCTTCATCTAGGCATAACATACATACAAAGAAGAAATTGAGAATTCACAAGTGCGGGTCAGAATCAAAATAAAAATATTGATCCTGAAGCCCGCCAACAGAATATGTCCACAGACGTGGATGAGATTATGGTGCAGACCCAGGCCCCAAGGTCGAGTGGTTCTAAGGTTATAGATGAAAATCACCCATAACTGAAGGTTGTTGTGCTTGCGGGGCCAGGCCTGCGATTTAGTGGTGTGCAACCCAAGATCAAAGTGTCGGACAATGGGTAAAGATGGTTCAATAGATGCAGTTGTCCACATAACATCTAGCTCAGAAAAATAATCAGTTATTCTAGGCTTGGGTCGCACATGAAAGATACCGTAAGGGTCCTGGTAGAAAGTAGCTGGTTTTAGGTCAATAGGTACCCTTAGATCCAAAATCAAACTTCTCTCAGAATTAGCCTCCCAAATCTTTATTTCAACAATTCTATCCTCCAACATCAAGGGCTTAGGCTTCGAGACCTCTAGCATATTATTCACCCCATATGATTCTCCCAAGTCCAGAAATCGTGGCTAAATCAAGATTGACTTGGGCAGAACAATCTCAGAAGTAGCTCTTCGGGGTGTAGATGAGGACTGGGGTCACTATTTGAATCATCAAGATTCGGATCCTCCAAGTTAACCCCAACCAAATTCAAATCTTCAACAATTGGGCTATCAACTGGTTTATTAGATTCCTCAAGCCCATTTGTCTCACTAAAATCCACTTCCTTAAGTTCAAGTGAGACTTCACCAAAAGATTCTTCACCCTCAAAGTCAAAGAATCCATTATCCTCATTTATATATGTCTCAAAATCACAAGTCATTCCATCATCCAAGGAGACATAATTTTTTTTGTTTCCTGACTTGGGGATCTCAGGTGAATCAATCGGTTCATACTCAAAGGGTTGCTCTAGACCAATATGGTCATCTCCAATCTCCAAATATGTGTCCCCCCTAGCAAGTGCCTAAGCGGGTTCAAACAATGGCTCTCCTGAAGAGGGTTCATCTTGAGAATCATCCCAAGATTTGACTAGTGCAACTACAAATTTCATCCTCAACCTTGATAATTTCCCAAGAAGGAACTCACCCAAGTCCCTATCCCTAACACTTGGAGCAAATCCAATAGAGAACTATTAAGTTCATCAACCATTTTGATCATAGGCTCCAGTGCTTCAGTGCATGGTGTTGTCTGAGCTTCTAAAGATTGTATAGTGTTCCTCAAATTAGCCAACACCCTATCCTAGATCTGGTTCACCTGAACCGACTAGTTCGATTCAGGTTTGGGTGGGTTTGGGTTGAATCTAGGGGAGTCAAGGTGTCGAGGTTCTCGGGTCCCTCCTTGATAGCAGGTCATTTCAGGTTGTTTAAAGGTTGGTGGCAACCTAAATTCAGCATAATTCTAGGGAGGGTAAGTGTTATAATCAGCATATCCTTCACGGTTGTAGATCTAGTTAGGTTGATCATCAAAGGATGGAGATCTATAATTATTGTAGCTCTAAGAAGGATAGTAGTCAAAGTCATGTTGTCCATGGTTAAGCCCTGGACACTGAGGTCCGGATTCATATCCCCAATCAAAGTCATCCCAGTTAGTGGATGGGTAATTACAAGTCAAGTCGGGATAGTAATCATCTTGGGGATAACTGGTGGTAGGAGGATAGGATGTTAAATGTGTGTATGATGTGGAAGGGTACATGGTGAAGTAAGGAGGGAAATCAGAAGAGAAAGGAGCCCTGCAATACAAAAATACAAGCTTGTGCTTAGTTTAGGTAGCCTAAAGGTCTACAAACTCTTAGAATCCATCCTAAGATTATAGATGATTTCCTCTACTTATGTCCAGGCAATACTACCAGTTAGAAGGAGGGATTGGGGAAAAGGTTCTTCCTTTGGCTTGCGCCTCTGATTCCTAGTGTACCCCCCAACTGCGGTCGGTTGACGCTACTCCCCTAGCAAGACATCAAATTGACTAGTATAAGTAGGTTAATCATGAATAATCTCAATCTGGATCCCGTAGAGCGAATGATTCCTTTGGGCCAACGTCTAATCAAATTTAGTTAGGTTGGGACAATGGTGCTTCAGGAATGTGATGGGTCCTTTAGATGGGTTGTGCCCTTAATGATCAGTTAAAATGTGTATGTGTACACAACCAGGGTTTGCAAACAAGGTTATTTGATGATGTGTCTTTTAGAGTTCAACCTTATTTAGTAGCTTTTAGGGTTTAATCTTAGGTATATTCAATCAAGTTTAGGAAAACACTCCAAGTTTTGCAAGCACAGGTGATGATATATTCCTTTAGAAATCAAAGAAAAAATGTGGAGTGCTTGGTTCAGCCCTAAGAATCAACCCTAAGTGGTAAGCTACTTGATGAATCGCTTTTATCTTAAGTGGTGCGGCCCAAACAGTTCAATCAATTGGCCTATTGCACAACTTGGTTAAGGCACACAGAAATTTTTGACCTATTTAGATTTCTACTCACTTATTTGTGTGTTGAATTAAGTGTACCGGATCCACAGGTCAGATCCCGGTTAAGTGGAAGAATCGATGTGATTGTGCACCTTAGAGTGAGAAGTTGTGGGTGTTAAGTGTGGAGCTTACAGAAAATCCCACAATCAGATAACACTCTTTTTATTTTTTATTTTTATTTATGTGGATGGCAAGGTCAGTGGAGGTGGAAAACAAACAACCAAATCTATCCTAGGGTTCATAAAAAGCACCTAAGTTGATTTGGGTTTGAGTTATTTGGTTATGGAATGAAAACTAAGGTGGGGGTGGTGTGGGGGACACTTACAAAACACTCTACCCGCACTTTACTCTGGTCTACCGCACTTGGATCTCCATGCTAGGGTACCTACAAGACAGTAGATCAAAGACAAGTAGGGTTAATACTATGTAAATGCAAAGAAACGCAATAAACAATAAAGTAAATTCCGTTGCCTCCCGGGCAACGGTGCCAAAATGGTCGTGTCATGTTTCGCATGTCAGAAATCGAGGTTACAAGTAACCTGTCGTCGTAGTTGCAAAGCACATCGATCAAATAAAATTTATACCGAAACTCCAAGGGAGTCTCGTGTCGAATACAGGGAGGCGACGTTTACTTTACTTGAAAACCGCGCTTCGATTCATTTCTTTTTGGTATTTTGGGGTTTTGATATTTGTTTTTGTGTTTTTGAAATAAAAGACAAGCAAATGATTCACAAGATAAAGATGTGCAACAAATATGATATATGTATCAATTCAATGTCGATTACAATGAACTATAAAAGCATAAAAAGAAAGGGAGGTGAGAGGAAATCTCCCGAATCGGCTGTTCGGCAAGACAACGGCGCCTGGCAGAAGCTCGGACAAAGGAGGTGAGGATCGGGATGATGGTGGTGAGATGCTGGAGGACGTTGGGTTGAGGAAAGCTTCGACGTAGCTCCGGAATGGAGATGAGAAGACAGAGCTGATCTCCTACCAGAATGGAGGTGAGAGGATGGCTCCAAGGTGACCTATGAAGGGAGATGGGAAGTTGGAAGAGTATTTGGTGGGGTAGAGGTTTGCTACACTAATAGGCACCTTAGGAGCTTGAGAACAAGCTCTAATGGAGCGTTGGTAGGCTTGCTAGAGCTTGGGAGTAGGTGGGAGTAGAGTAGGTAGAGATGGCTTGGAAGGGAGGGGGTGTAGGTCCTTTTATAGTGGTGAAGAGGCAAAAATCGGTATGGGACCATTAGTGACATCCAGGCCGTCGCTGGAAATGTCGCTGTAGGAAGCTCATGCCCGCTAGTGCCCACAGCTGGCTTTGCTGGCATGCGATGAATTACTGACGGCTGTAAGCGTCGCTGTAAGTCCATCTCATGCATCGCTGTAATCCACCTCACGCTGTGCTAGCGTCGCTCCAGCCTTGCCACGTGCATGCGCCCACGCGCTGGCACTGTGTGCATGCACGCCCGTGCACGCACCAGCGCTGTTGCGCGCATGTGGTGCTGCGTGCGTGCGCTAGCGGCCTGGGTTGCGCCACATGGTGTAATCTGGGTCGTCCATCTTCTTCTTGTTGTAGGGCTGCTACAGAGGTTGGATTGAGTCGATTTTCGCATCGTTAGGCTGCGATTGTCGACCCAAATTTATCCGCGTGGTCGGATTTATCATTTGAAGCTCTGAATTATGTCTCCTAGTCCCTTGGCCGTTGATCTTCCTCGGACTGCATATGGTGCTACGGGACTCCGATCGAGGTGATTTCAGAGGCGTTGACTCCGATCGTCATCTCGATCAAATTCGTACTGTTGGATCGTCAATCTGAGTCTCCAAAATAAATATGCTTCTCTCCTAACCATAAAAAAGATGCAATTAACCTAAATTATATACAACTATCCTAAATGCAGAATGATGCATGCTATGCAATATTTATAACATGAAATGCAAATCTAAGCCTAGGAACATGCATGAATAAGCATTTTACCCTCAACAAATGTGTTTACATCACATACGCATCCTCATAGGACAAGGATGGAGAGAAGGAAGGATCAGAAAAATTAGGATCAAGGCCCCAGTTTGGAACCCATAAGGTTCTGAGAAATCCTGGCTCACAGGTTGAGTTGATTCAAGTTGGTTCACGAACTCCCACCTCGTGGGAGCTCGTAAGGAATGCAATCCCAAATTCTGGGATTGAGTGGGTGTAGAAGTGTTTCCTGAATTACCAAACATCCATTCTTTCATTCTCTTAGCAACCAAGTCCATTTTATCCAATTTATTACAAATCAATTCCATGTCAAATGAATGAGAATCCTAGATCTCATTAGCACTTGACCTAGGTTGTTGGGACCGGTTGAATGCATCCATGGAGGCGTGATTAATTGAGTTCTTGCTCATTTCCTCAAACAGGTCGTATGCTCTATCTGCATCCTTGTTGAGGAACTTGCCTCCGCAGGATGCGTCCATGTGATTATGGAGTTGCTCAACCAACCTACGAAAGAAAATCTGCACGAGTTGCCATTTCGGCACCTCGTGGTGTGGACACTTCCTCAAAAGTTCCTGGAATCGCTCCTAGGCACCATGAAATGGTCCCTCCGGCTACTGGGCGAAGGTGGTAATTGTCGGTCACAAGGCATTGGTCCTTCCAATAGGGAGAAATTTCTTCAAGAATGCCAACTTAAGAGCGGCCCAAGTAGTCGACTTAAGTGTAGCCCAAGTTTCTATCGACCTTCCTATGATCCGATACCAATGTGTTGCTTTATCCCTAAGAGAATAGGGGAAGAGCCTCATGATCATTTGCTCTTCATTCACATTCCTTGCTTTGGTGGTTTGAACCAAAGTGGTCAAATCCTCCAAGTGCTGGAATGGGTCCTCCGAGCCAAGCCCATGAAGATGCTTAATCAAGATTAAGACTTGGGGCTTGATTTCTATGTCCCTGGCAGGAATCATGACGTCGGGACGTTCCCCATAGTTTGAAGGATCATAAAAATCCTTCAAGGGCTGAGCGCCCTGACCATTCATACATTAGAACCATTGCTGCATCTACTGCATTTCTTCCAACTGCCTCTGAATCAACTCCTGCTGGTTTGGGGGCGAGGGAGGTGGTTATTGATCAACCATGGGATCTGCTTGAATAAAGCTCAACCTCCGCCCCCAGGAATGGTCCAAAGGTCCTTCCAATCTAGGGTTCAATGACCTTCCAAGCATACATTAGAAGGAAGTCAAAAGGACGGGGAAGAGAAGGAGCCCTGCATCATGATTACGCAACAATCATAAAAACTAATTCACCTAAATTAAGGTAGAACCTAGCTTAACATGGGCAGTCTGCATGCATACACATCGTACTTCACATCTTAGATGAGTTATATGTTTTATACAGAAAAATGTACTATTTGAGAGGTATTATTAATTGCAGGTAATCCAAGATTGTGGATGAGCGATCCAACCTTATGGATCTATTTGGAATAACGATAGGAGCCCAACGCATCCAAGAGTGCATCAATCAGACTCCCGTAGCACCCTATGGAGTCTATAGAAGAAGCAGGAGCTAAGGGGAAATTAAAGAATATCCAGACCTCAAATGACAAATCCAACCGCACAGATGGATTCGGATCGACGTTCGCAGTCCAATGGTGTAGAAATCAACTTAATCGTAGGCCTACATCATCAGATACAAGAAGAAGAAGATGGATGGCCACGATGGCGCCATCGCAACCGACCCCTCACTGCTCCCCAATTGGGAAGGAGAATCACAGGCCGTTGGATCGTCATCCAATGGCCACAATCACAGCCATGCGCCTGTCCTCAACCGCATCATCAGACGAGACGAGATCTCGACCGTTGGATTCCCATCCAACGGCCGAGAGCACGCACCAACAAAACCTCAATGCAACCAACTCGTGGGAGTAGCGCGTTGGTTAGTGCTCTCTCCACGAGATGGGCGCCGTGGGATCAAAGCATGCTTGGTGTGGATTTAGGAGAAGCGGCAAGCGTAGAAGGAATTCACCTGTCGGATCTCCATCGAGCGGCATGACAGCGAGCGTGTGGCGAAGAGTGGGAGCGCTGGATGGAGATGCACATGATGACGCGTGCAGAAATGTGTGAGAGGGCACTTTAGGATTTTCAAGGCACGATCGAGCGCTCATTTAAGCCGTCCAATCTTACGATTGGACGGTTGAGGTTAGGGCGCTCAGAAGAGGCGAGCGGTGAAGGAGAAGAAATAAAGGCGCATGTACGGACGATCTACGACTGTGCGATGGAGGATCGACGCTCCACAGGCTGCCACGTGGCAGCCTGTGGAGCGTCGATCCTCCATCGCACAGTCGTAGATCGTCCGTACATGCCGAGGATAAAAGAAGGAAATGGAAGGCTTAATCAAGGTCGTTGATCTCTTGATCAACGGATCTGATTAATCTGAAGTCTTTACACAGATTTAAGGGGCCAAATACCTTAAATGCCCTTCACTAAAGCTATAAAAAGAGGCTTAAGGGCCCCTATTGAAAGACACTTCTCATAATTCTCTTCTTCTTCCTCATTCTTCAACCTTTCTTTCTTCTTCATCTTCTCGTCTTCTCTGTATCCGTCTAAAGAATCCATTGGGCCACCCCAACAGATTGTTGCTGCTCTTCACAACCTCTTCGAAAGGCCACCACGAACTACCCATGGTGCCCTCGTTCTGTTAGATTAGTAATAGTTTACTTTCATGTTTTCATTCTATTACATATATATCAGATTCAATCTCTTTGTAATGCGAATGTTATTGATTGTTTCGATTCTTTAGTGATCATCTTGAGAACAAGTGTATGAAATCAAAAGTTCTTTTTGCCTCCTTGTGATCGATTGGGACCCACCAAGTTTCGTTAATTTATTTACTCGAGACGTATTTCACACTATACTACAATGTGTTAAGTTTCTACATGATCTACGCCGCGAACACAGCACAAAAATACAAGCCTGTCCTTAGGTTGGGTAGCCTAAAGGTCTACAGACTCTGAAAATCCATCCTAAGATTATGGACGATTTACCTACTTATGTCCACACAATCCAACTAGTTAGAAGGAGGGACTGGGGAGAAGGTTCTTCCTTTGACTTACGCCTCTGGTTCATAGTGTACCCCCAGCCGCAGTCATTTGACGCTACTCCCCTAGCTAGACATCAGAATAACTGGTATAAGTAGGTTAATCATGAATAATCTCAATCTGGATCCTGTAGAGCGAACCAGTCCTTAGGGCCAACGTCTACTCAATTTTAGTTAGGCTTAGGACAATGGTGCTTCTGGAATGTGATGGGTCCTTAATAATTTTCTTGAGAATGTGTGAATGTGCACAACCAAGAGGTTTCAAGCAAGATTATTAATGATGAGATGAGTTTAGGGTTCGAATCTTGCTTAATAGCATTTAGGATTCAAATATTAGGTGTTTTCAACCAAGTTTTGTGAGGCAAACCAAGTTTGTTTTTTAAAAGCATGTATGCAAGTATTTTCCTTTAGAAATCAAGAAAAATATGGAGTACCTGGCTTGTCCTAGTTATTGAATCCTATGGGGCAGCTACAAAATGAACCTCTTTTAGATTAGGTGGTGCGGCCTAAACAATTCAATCAATTGGCTTAAATGCACCACTGATTAAGACACACAAAAAGGTGGTTAAAATGTGTTGAATTCATGTATCGGGTCCACAGGTCGGAATCCCAGTTGAGTAGATGAAAATCAAGTCAAGTTATGTGCCTCTGATGTGGGTGTATAAAGTGTGTAAATTGATTCGTCCCACAGAAAGTATCTTTTTATTTTTTTTACATAAAATGTGCGTAAGATGGGTGAAGGTGGAAAACAAGACAAACAAAGTCTATCCTAGGGTTTATGCAAACACCTAAGTAGATTAGGTCTTGGTTATGATTGTGGCGAAATGAACTAGTGGGGTGGAATGTGGGGGACACTTACAAAGCACTCTACCCGCACTTTACTCTGGTCTACCGCACTTGGATCTCCATTCTAGGGTACCTACAAGACAGTACATCAAAGACAAGCAAGGTTAGTGCTATGTAAATGAAAAGAAGCGCAGAAAATAATAAAGTAAATTCCGTTGCCTCCCCAACAACAACACCAAAATGATCACACATGTTTCGTGTGTTTGAAATTGGGGTTACGAGTAACCCATCATTGTAGTTGCAAAACTCATGATCAAATATAATTTATATCGAAACTCCAAGGGAGTCCCAGGTCGAACACAAGGAGGTGACGTTTACTTTGAATGAAAACTGTGCTTCGATTTGTTTCTTTTTGGTGTTTTGGGGTTTTGTTATTTTTTGTGTTTTTGAAATGAAATGACAAGCAATCACAAGAGAGAGATAGAATCAAATATGATATATTACATGAATGTCAATTACAATAATCTAGAAAACATAAAAAGAGGGAGAGGTGAGAAGAAATCTCCCAAAGTGGCTATTCGGTGAGATGACGGCGCCTGGCGGAAGCTTGGATGGAGTTGGGAAGCAGGATGACGGAGGTGAGAAGCGAGAGGACGGCAGGTAGAGGAAAGCTTTAGCGTAGCTCCAGAATGGAGTTGAGAAGGCAAAGATGATCTGCTACCGAAATGGAGGTGGGAGGACGGCTCCAAGGAGACCTATGAATGGGGATGGGAAGATGGAAAAGTCTTTGGTGGGGCAGAGTCTCGTTACACTAATATGCGCCTTGGAGCTTGAGAGCAAGCTTTAACAGAGCGTTGGTAAGCTTACTAGAGCTTGGGAGTAGGTGGGAGTAGAGTAGGTAGAGATGCTTGGAAGGGAGGGGGTGTTCGTCCTTTTATAGTGGATGAAAAGAGGCTAGAATAGGCATGGGACCATTAGCGAGCTCCAAGTCATCATTGTAAGTGTTGCTGTAGGCAGCTCATGCCCGCTCACGCACAACTGGCCTTGTTGGCATGCAAATAATTAGCGACGGCTGTAAGCGTTGCTATATGTCTGCTAGGCTGTCGCCAACCGAGCACGTGCCACCCATGTGAGCTGCGCTGTCCCACCTCATGTGCGTAGATTGCGTGGAGTCCTTGCTGGTGTGTGTGCTGGCATGTGCACGCGTGCATTGCTCCTGAGTGCTGGTGCTGTGCTGCCGCTACTGCTGCATGTGCACGCATGCGCTGGCTGCATTGGGCACCGTTGGATTGAGAATGGGGGGGCTGCGAGGATTCGAACTCGTGCCCCTCCCTTGTGATCCAACGCTTCCACCGTTGCCCCACGTCTGCAAGTGTGTCGCTAGGATGAGTCGAGGCCGCATGGTGAGGGCCACTCTCAGCCGTTGGATTTTCATCCAACGGCTGAGATCACTTGTTGGGTTGCCCTTGGAGATGTGGCGGGTGACTTTGGGTGCTCCAGATGTTGCCACGTGGCACCATCTAGACCGTCCACCCTTCATTGCTTGCAGAGGATCCACGGTGCCTGGATCGAGGTGATTTCTATGTTGTCGGACTGCGATCATTGCTCCGGATCCATCCATATGGTCGGATTTTTCATTCGAAGTTCATAAGGACGTTGCATTGCCTCCTACCCATATAAAATGAAGGAATTAATATACAAAACATATAACTATCCTAAATGCCATGCAATGGATGTTATGCAGTATTTATAGCATGATATGCAATGCTAAGCCTAGGAACTATCATAAATAAGCATTTTATCATGAATTCATATGTGTTTATCAGGACTATATATTCATTGATCTATTTCTTTTTCCTATGTGATGTATGTCAATTTGGAGGAAGCGTACATAGTGGAAGCTCATCTTCGTTGACCTTGGCGCCACCTCGGAGATAATCACAGGTGCCCATGGGCCTTGATTCCATGAACAAAGAGGAGTCTTTCAAGGAGAAGAAGACGAGGAGAGAAAAATAGAGGCACATTTAGGAGGACTTCTCTTCGTATTTTCCCATTTTCGTTCCCGTAGATTTTAGAAGATTTTAGACTCTTTAAACTTTATTTGATTGATTTCTGGCCCTTGTAATTTGGGGCTAGTTTTTGGGGGAGTGTCCCTGATTCTTTAGATTCTAGGTTTATTCTTAGTTAGTTTCTTTTGATTGTGCATATATATATATATAAATCCGAACTGCCTGCTAGAAGCTGCATATCCATAGAGCGACCATCTAGAATTGCTTGAGGAGCATCTAGATTTTCTTGCTGCATTGCATACATTTTTGCATCATAGAGTGCTGGAGCAAGGTATGCACCTATCTTTCTACATCAGTTATCTGCACACGCATTGCATTTGGACATAATTTAAGAAGACCGCTTAAGCTTCTTTGAAAAGATTAATCAAGTGGTCACATTACTTTTTGAAAAGAAAGTAAAATATATAGGAAGTGTTTGAATAACTTGATTGCGATTTTTAAAAGAAAAATCACTTTTTGTAGTGTGATGCACACTTCCTACACCAAGCACACACTATAGGCACTGCAGTAGGACTTGGACCCTTAAGGCTATTGTCATCGATCTCTTCATTAGTGCAAACCCTCCTATCTCACTTTGTAACGGTGGTATTAACTTTTGCCCGAGTGATTTGATAATCTAAGGAGGGGGACACCTCTTAAAGGAATTCAAGGCTAGTTAATAGACATCACTAATGCATTGCCTCAAAGGAAGGGTTCTCCCTACTTGCATCCCTTGGTTCCATCCTTGGAGTACCTTTTTACCTGAGCATTTGAGAATATCATTGCAGGAAAGTGTACGTCTCTAGGGCACTCGAAGGTTCCATCCTCATTTCTCTTATACCACTTACGTGAGAACAGAGAAACACTTCCTTGGCTCTATTTGGCCAAGCTGGAGAGTTGGAAGAGGACTTAAAGTACTTTAAATTAACAAAAGACCTGTTGCCTTGTGTTTGCTTGGTGTATGCTTGGTAGGCGCTCTCTTGGAAGTAGTCTTCTTTTCAACCCAGAACCTGAGAGAGTTATTAGAAAGGCCAACCAAGAAAGAAGAAAAATGGCAGAAGAAAGACCTGAAGAAGAGATTAGGGTTGGTAAAAACCAAAGAACCTTGAGAGACTATTTCCTTCCTACCACTCACCAAGCCTTACCTATCCAAAGACCTGGAGTGGATAGTTCTTATGAGATCAAGAGCAGCACCATATCTTTGCTCCCTGCTTTCTATGGCACTGCTAGGGAGGATCCCTACAGGCATCTTGAGGAATTCTCTGAGGTTTGTTCCACGGTGAAGCTCCAGGGCTTTACTGATGAAGCCCTGATGAGAACTCTATTTCCTTTCTCTCTAATGGATAAGGCCAAGCACTAGTATCATACCTTGGATGCAAGGGGAAATGATTGGGCCACCCTTAAGGGAGAATTCTTGAAAAAGTACTTTCCTATGAGTAAGACCAACCATTACAGAAGAGAGATTATGGGTTTTACTCAATAAGAAGGGGAGCAATTTCACGAAACTTGGGAGCATTTTAATGACCTTCTTAGGTTATGCCCCTACCATCAAGTGCCAAGATGGCAATTGGTCAAAAGATTCTACAACATATTATCTGAAAGGCACAGGAAAACCATCAATGCATCCTGTGTAGGAACCTTTATGACCAAAATTGAGGATGAAGCGTAGGTATTATTTGAAACATTAAGTGATAATTCTATACAATGTCCTTTTCCTATCAAGAAAGAAAACCATCAATCCTGTAGAGGAAGATAGAGGCCCATGAAACCAGGACTACTCAGGATTTGGCTTATCAGATTCAATTGTTGAACAATAATTTTGAAAGCCGTTTAGCAAACCTCGGCATGAACCCGCAAGTAGCCTCTATCTTTCAGACTTCAAGTGAATGCTTCATTTGCCAAAGCGCAATGCACGCCACTGCAGAGTGCCACCAGGAAAATAAATTCCCTAAGTTGATTCAGGCCGACCTGAACGCAGCCCAAGGTTTCTGACCACCTCTTCACAATAATCCTTATTCCAATACCTATAATCATGGAAGCAAGATGATGCTTCCAACTCAAGGAATGCAAGACCCCAACCTCCCCAACACGTATACCAGCCATCCTATACAAACCCTCCTCATAATAAACCTTCTGAGATGGATGAACTAAAATCAATGATGAAAGCGATGCAAGAGCATCAAAATATGGTCATCCAATCTCAGAATAAGATGATCACTGATATGAAATCCCAAATTAGTCATATTACTGAGGCAGTTAGATAGCGAGATCTGGGGAAGCTACCTAGCTCTTCTGAGGAGAACCCAAAGGGTAAAGGGGTCATATTCAGGGAGCACGCTCAAGCTGTGACCATGCTTAGGAGTGGAAAGAAAATCAACAAACCTGGTAGCACTCCTACGATCACCTCTTAGAATTCCCCTCCTACACCAAACCTGACTTCCACCCCCACCAAGGAAGAGCCACACTGCTCTCCCTTGTTTGAAATCACCCACCCAGAGGATGTCATCCTTATGCCACCCCTTTCCCGACATGACGACCCCTCTACCTAGAAGCTGAGGGTGCCCTATCTTGAGTGCCTATCCTCTCCTATGGAATCTTCTGTTGGCTCATCTGGAGCCAAGGATAGGACATATGAGAATATGGACACTTTCAGGAAAGTCCACATCAACTTGCCTTTATTGGATGCTATTAAATAGATTCCATCCTATGCCAAATTTCTGAAGGACCTGTGCACCCAAAAGCGCTGATCTAGGAGATAGGTCCAAACTAAGGTCATCTTGCCTAACCATGTTAGCTCGGTACTCCAACATGGAAACCCCCCAAAATGAAAGACCTAGGGGCCCCGTATATTTCAGTGGTTATAGGTAACCAACACATTGATGAGGCTCTGCTCAATCTGGGCACGGGGGTGAACATTTTATTGTGCTCTATCTACGACCTCTTAGGAGGAGGCGATTTAAAGCCTAGTCCAGTCATCCTCCAAGTCGCAAACAGATTGCTTAAGACACCACGGGGATTGCTGGAAGATGTCCTAGTGAGAGTGGAGGACTTCTTCCCTATTAACTTTCTCATGCTAGATACTGACCCATCTAATAATCCCACCAAGTTATCCATTATCCTAGGATGCCCCTTCTTGGCCACAGCCAACGCCTCTATCAATTGTAGATCAGGGGCACTTAAAATGGGCTTTGGGAACAAAAAGATCTGGTTGAATGTTTTTGATACCTACAACTAATCCGAATTTGAAGATTGTTCCCAGATTGAGCCAGTTGATAAAATCATTGAAGACACTACTCCAGCACTCTTATGTAGAGATCCCCTTCAAAAGGTAATATCTAAGGACCATCCTCTCCACCGTGGTCCTCCCATCGCCTGCACCAAGGACTGAGCACACAGAAGAACACCATGGCTGTAGCATTCATCAGGGCTTGAAGCTCACTACATCGACCCTACAGCCTGCCCTCGACTTTTGATGCTTTGTGATAGAGAGCATCACCACCACCATCATCGCTAACACCTTCCAAAACACCCCCATCTTCTTCCTCTTCTCCACCCGCAGAGCAACCCACCACCGCCAACACCACACGCACCACCTAATGAGTCCATTTTAATGGACTATTGTTATGCCTAAGTTAACTTTATTCTTGTCTTTTAGGTTTGTTAATAACTACATTAAGTTATAGAATGTTTGCATGCATCATTATTTAAGTTTACATCTATTTTATCTCATTCTATAACTTAATGTGTAATTATTTTATGTTTTGTTGTTGTAGGAATAAGGTTGGGAAAGAACAGGGGGTGAAAGAAATTTCCCCCAACAACAGCCTCAACTTCACCTCATGCAACCTCCAGCCGGCCTCAACACCCCCCAATGGCCACTGGCCAAAATTAGTAAGGGATTTGAAAATCCCTTAACTCACGCGGGGAGAGGAGATAAAATAAAGAGGCTTGGAAAAGGGTTGGATCTTTGGTTCTTCTTTCCCCCAGGGAGGGGATCCCTTCTTTTCCACCTTCCCCACCATGGAGAGTGCGGGCACTGTGGAACCAAGCGTACACCGCCTTCATCAATCCTTTGCAAGCCACAGCAGTGTCCTTCACCACACTACCACAGAGCCTTCCCTCACCGTGCGCCTGCAACTTCCACCGCCTGCACTCGTGCAGGCCCACCGGTGCCTTCACCAAGCCCTCGCCTGCCCGCACTTGCACCCTCTGCAGGTGCCACTTCACCTCCCACCGCACCGCACTCTATTGCTTGCTCGCAGGCGCCCCTGCGCTGCACCAGCACCAGCAGGCAGTAGCACGCCATTGCCATCGCCTGCAGGCACTGCACTGCAGGCAGTAGCAACCACGCCAAGCGCCCGCAGGCGCTACACAGCAGGCAGCAGCAAGCCATGCCAAGAGCCCGCAGGCGCTGCACCCACTGCCCTTGCGCGCCACACGCTAGTACCATCGCCTGCGGCGCTGCACCACAAGCCTACAGGCGACCTACGCCTGCAAGCGCTGCACCTAGCGCTCAACCGTGCAGGCTGTAGCAGTGGTGCCATCCTCTCCAAGTGCGGCTAACCTCCTCCAACAGGGCCAACAGGCCGGCGGCCATTCTCCACCGTCAGGCCGCCGCCGGCCATCGCGTCACCACTGTTGCATAGCCCTCGTCGAGGCGCACCACCCCGTCAACTCTCGCCGCCAACCATGCATGGCCATCCACACGAGGAAGAGAGAGGAGAAATCCTCTATTTTCTCCTCAATTAATATTTACATTTAATGCCATTGCCATTTATATATTCATATTTTATTCAGGACACATTGCATTGATACACTTATGGTTTCCTGAAATTACTTTACTTGTGTTATGTGCATGATTTAACTTTGAATTTCGAATCAAATTTGCATGCAAGTTAAATTTATATGATATGCCATTACACATGCATCATATACATATTTTTGGAGCTTAATTCCTAACGTGAAAATTGCATAAATACCCCTGAATTTTTAAGGAAATTGCAAGCCCCATTTAAAATAACATATTCCTCGCATTAAAGTCGCGATAGTGTCTGCGAACAGTGTATTCCTTGACTCGTGAATTTATTGGTCTATTCCTCCTTGTGGATGCAACATCTTTATTGTGGTTAAATTTGATATTTAGTTTTTATTGAGAGATTTTCCACCACATAAAACATGACATATCATTCTATTGCTATCATAAATAAGCGAGAATCTCTCCGTCAAATTGGCACCGTTGCCAGGGAGGCAACAGACGCAATAGATTCACTTCATTATTTTTGAATATTATGAGTTACGCAGTTATCTGGTCATATTTTTTTTATTATGCGAGGAATCTGACGGGGTGACAGGCGCAGTAGAGCGACGACATTGACCTTGAACGACACGCACGGCAAAGACGATCTTTTTGGTGGACCTTGAAGCCACCTGGAGGCCAGCAACAGGAACACATGGGTTTTGACCCCACGCACATAGGCTTACAGAGAAGCCTATTTTTTTTAGTCAGTAGATCTTAGTTAGATTTATTTTAGATAGACATTAGAATTTAATTTCTGTCTTTTGGACCCTTGTCGGGTATTTTTGGAAGTGTGTTCCCAGTGCCTCTTGATTTCTTATCGCTCTTGTATGTGGGAGTGTATTTTCGGGAGCGTGTTCCCATGTATTTAGATTATAGGATTATTTGAATTGTTTGAACTGCATGTCGGTTAGTTAATTAGATTAGGTCTGTTTGCTTATTATTATTATTGAAAAAAAAAAGATTTTAAACTGCCTGCTAGAAGCTGCATATCTATAGGATGACCATCTAAGACTGAATGAGCAGCATTTAGTTTATTTTTCCTGCATTGCATACATCCTTGCACGAAGAAAGCTGGAGTAAGGTACGTCTTCTCTTGAGCATCAATTACCTGTCATGCATCTGCAGTGAACCTAAATCTAAGACCACTAAAGTGCTTGAATCAAATTAATTCAGTAGTCACTTTAAAAATTGGGACTGCTAAGAGGTTGGACCTTAAAATCTGTGACTTAAAATTGTGTGCAAAAGGATCTTGTTTGTGAAATTTCAAAACTCAAAACACGATCGTATATTTGCACACCTAAGACACTATGCACCTCACACATAACGTCACTAGATAAATTTCTACCGCTCCTCTTTTGCACCACAAGGGAAGTTAGTTGGAAATCAATAAGCCTATCCACCAAGTTACTTCGGTTCCTCGTGTGTGGCCTCGATTTGAGACTTCCATCCCTTGCAAGTAGGTTATAGGCACCAGCGAAGGTTGGCCTAGGAAGCGTAATTTTTGCAAAACTTGTTTGGCCACCAACTGAACATTTAATTCTAATACCTACAATCTACTAAAAATAGATCCCACTAGATTTGTGTTTGCTTTGATAGCGTTAGAACTCTCTAGGAAGTTTCTACTTGTGTTCTGAATTCTTCTAAATCCTAAGAGAGTTAAAACTGTTTTGCTTAAAGAAATGGATCACCCTTACTCCTATCATTTTGATTATCAAAGTCAATACTTCCCATCTTTTAACCAGGATCCCATGCCCCGAGCGTATCCATCCTTTGATGGGTACATTGACAATTCATGGGATCATTCATATTCCTATCCTGGGAGTACTGGCTTGATAACTCCCACTTTTGAACAAAGCCTAGGAGCGGGATTTTCCAACCCCGAAATCCCTACTTCTATGCAAACACCCAACCCTCCCACCCTTCATGATTTTCGTATCGAGGTTGAACTGATATCCCTAGGCAACCAGAGCCTGAAATTGACTATCCTCCCCAACCTAATAATAGTAGCCTCTCCTCTTTTATGATAGAAATGCAAAAACAACAAAAGGAAATGATGCAATCTATGGGAGAGATGTTGAGGAGTAGTCAACAGTTAAACGAAGAAATAAGATAGCTTAGCTACGCGCTTCCCAATAATTCTGATCCCTACCCATACGATCATGATCATGAAAATAATTTTGAGGAAACCAATGACAATAGGGATCCAGTTTTATGTAGCTATCACCTAGACTCTCCCAATGAGACAAGGCCACTAGAGGAGAACGATCATAGTGATTATCCACCCGAGATATATTGGAGTCAAAAGCAAGGGAAGATGGTACCTCTTGAGGACCTTGACCCCAATGACAGTATTCTCCTTACCCCTACCAACCCGGGTCAAGGTTGTATTGTTCCTATCACTTCCCCTATTGATTATTTGGTGAAATCCCATTCTACCCTTAGTGAGCCTACTCCTAACCATCCACTTAGGGAATCAACACCTACCATTCAGCATCCTGAGGATTTAAATGCACCCAATGAAGGTGACCCTAAGGGAATGGAGGATGAATTAGATCAATTTTGGTCTCAGGGATATGAAGAGTGTATTTTAGAGGATGAGGATGCCCCAATAGAGGAACCTGGACTGAAAATCTGGAGTGAATCAAAAGGGAATTATTTATTATTTGAGAATTTATCTCCAAAGGATATTAATAATATAGTGAATTCCAGATTCCTCCCTTCTTTTGAGAGTCATCCTCCGTCAAAACAGTAGTTGATATTAGAGGAGGACAAACAAAATAGTGAGAAGCCTATGGGAGACTCTCGGGGACAAAACACGTCAATTGAGGATTTATACCCCGAGAAGAATAATGAATTCAGAGATATAGGCTTGCTCCAAAATATTAAGACTGATCCTCCTTTAGAAATAATTAAGGATACTGATCCAACTCTTGTCTTCACTAATGAATCACATATACATCTCGACAAAAATTTGAGTGAACCAAATGAATCCGGGGAAGAGCTTAATGATAATGATTCTAATATTTTGACCCTGCCATCAAGGAGTTGTAATTTGGAGTCTACCCTTGATTCAAATATGACTTCGATTATTAATGCTAGGCAGGGTAATGTGCAATTGTCTACAATTGTTAGGGAGTATACACAATCTGAATCATTGTTGGAATTGGACCTAACACTGACGAAGCCCTCATTAGACTTAACCATTACCGTCCAACACTACAAACAACCCTTATACTCCCCAACCAATCCTTAGATCAAATCTCTGCTCATGTACATTCTTTCTGGAGAATATATCAGGCCAGTACACCCTTGGGTAGAATGGTGAGTGTGGATTGATACGTGTACTTTTAGTCTTGCCATTCAAGGGTTTCAAATATTAATGTTTATATCTTTTAAAACCCATCCTGTTTTGGAGGATCCTTGTTATCCTCCACTTATTCCACTTCGAGAGACCTCTTTTCATATTCCCTTTCTTATTCCTAGACCTCCCCAGGTAGCCAACAAGGTTTTCTACTTTCATACTTTCTAGCGAGAATTTGGGATTACGTTGCATCATCAGCTCGCCAACATCCGTGGCTACCTGTTTTCTAGGCCCACGCTGTTACGCATATTTTTAGGGCCTAACCTGTTCTATCTGGAACCAGACTTACAGGTTCCTTTTAAGTCTGGCTGCTAATAGAAAATGTAGCGCTTGTTGGGAGGAAACCCAGCGTTCTGAATAACACCGTTGTCAGGTGATTTCTTTCCTTTCTCCCCCTGTTTTAATTTTACAATGGGGACATTGTAGGATTTAGGCACGGAGGGGTGCATTTTTCATTTTAGGAAGTATTCATGCATTTAGGTTAGTATATAAACAAAAATTTCTCTTTTCTTGAACTGAATGGGTTAGTCCCTAGCAGAATACCTTTGTCATTGGAGGTTTTTCTTCTTGAATTATTTCTTATGTCTAGAATCCAGTACATTTATTTCATGTGCACATAGACTGGGTAATGGATCCTTGAAGAAAACCAATAAGCATTAGTAGTCTACTGAACCCCTGGACAGTTAATAGGGAGTCAAGCATACTATCTTCTAGTAGATCGACCCCATATTTGTGAGATGAAAGTAGAGAGATTACTGGTGCGCTAAGTCTAGTGCAAGGACTCTTAAGTTTTGGACAATTAGATGATGATACTTCAAAGTTAGGCGTAGTTTTCGCTCTCTGTTCCTGTGTGAGTGCTTTGTGTGAATTCCTGAGAGTCACCCAATAAGGTAGATACATAGAGATTGAGTCTTGATAAAGCTATGACTATGGTGGATGGTTATGATCGTCCTTCATAGAGTCCTCGGCTGAAGGAGGGTAATAGTGCCAAAGGTCAGAAATAAGCTTGTCTTATCCATTCCTTCCTGGTGCCGAGAATAGGCACTTCAACCAAATAAGCCACACAATATCCTCTTGACCATCATCATCCCTAATAATGCCTCATAAATAAAAGTCTGTATCGTGTTATGTAGATTGATAAAGAAAGAAAAAGGAAAAAGAGAAGAAGAAAAAAAAACAAAAAAGGAAGAAGAAGAAGAAAAGAGAGAGAGAAAAAAGAAAAGAGTCTAAGGTTATATTTTATAGTTGTAACATTATTTTTGAGGCAACAAAAACACTTATCGCGTTCCACCAAATATGACCCATACCTATCTTTCAGTATTTCTGATCTCCTGAATACTGGTTGAGGACTCTAACTTAGTTATAGAATTATTAGGACTTTAATTAAAGTGTGAATGCCATGTGAGGCCACCAAACAGTGAGTACAATTACTAAATCTGGCGAGATTTATGATCTCAGAAAGAAAAGAAAGAAAAGGTTGAGTGCCAAGGAACATCACGAGAGCATAGTTGTTTAGCCTCCCTCTGAGTTGACTTATCTAATAGTCTAGAGATCTAGAGTCTGTAGTACTAGATTACATGTAGCACCAGAGGAGAGTGTGCTACCAAATACAAATCCATTTAACTCGATACCTCCTACCTACGCCTAAAGCCAGGGTCAATTTATAGATTATTTTTTGCTTTATCCCCGAGGGAAGTAGTTGCCTATCCCGACGGCAATATTTACCAAGGGTGAAGTATGAACTCCCAATGCGAATTGGCTTTTTCACTTGGATCTGCTACCTAGGCTATTATCACCTCACATTTGCCTGGATCTCTAAAGCTGTGAAATAAGAAAAGAAGAAATCTTCTGATTACTTCTATTATTTTTCATTTTTGCTAGGGACTAGCAATTCTTAGGCATGGGGGTATTTGATGAGTCCATTTTAATGGACTATTGTTACACCTGAGTTAACTTTATTCTTACCTTTTAGGTTTGTTAATAACTATATTAAGTTATAGAATGTTTGCATGCATCATTATTTAAGTTTACATCTATTTTATCGCATTCTATAATTTAATGTGTAATTATTTTATCCTTTGTTGTTGTAGGAATAAAGTTGGAAAAGAATAGGGGGTGAAAGAAATTTCCCCAAACAATTGCCTCAACTTCACCTCACGCAACCTCCGGCCAGCCTCAACACCCCCCAACAGCCGCCGGCCAAAATTAGCAAGGGATTTGAAAATCCCTTAACTCATGTAGGGAGACAAGATAAAATAAAGAGGCTTGGCAAAGGGTTAGATCTTCGGTTCTTCTTTCCCCCTAGGAGGGGATTCCTTCTCCACCTTCCCCACCATGGAGAGTGCAGGCACTGTGGAACCAAGCGTACATCGCCTTCATCAATCCTTTGCAAGCCACAGTAGTGTCCTTCACCTCACTGCCACAGAGCCTTCCCTCACTGCGTGCCTGCAACTTCCACCGCCCGCACCCACGTAGGCCCACCGGTGCCTGCACCAAGCCCTCGCCTGCCTGCACTTGCTCCCTTTGCAAGTGCTACTTCACCTCCCACCGTGCCGCATGCTACTACCCGCCCACAGGCGCCCCCGCGCTGCACCAGCTCCCACAGGCAGCAGCATGCCATCGCCATCGCCTGCAAGCGCTGCATCGCAGGCAGTAGCAAGCCACGCCAAGCGCTATCAGGCGCTGCATCGCAAGCAGCAGCAAGCCATGCCTAGAGCCCGCAGGCGCTGCACCCACCGCCCTTGCAGGCCGCACGCTACTACCATCTCCCGCAGGAGTTGCACCACAAGCCTGTAGGCGACCCACACCCGCAGGCACTGCACCTAGCGGCTAACCCTAGCACGCCTTCCGTGCGAGCGCCCATAGCTCAGCCACATGGGCTGCAGCAGCGGCGCCATCCTCTCCAAGTGCGGCTAACCTCCTCCAATAGGGCCAACAAGCTGGTGGCCATTCTCCTCCATCTGGCCACTGCTGGCCACCTCCGACCGCCGCGTCACCACCGTTGCATAGCCCTTGTTGAGGTGCACCACCCCGTCAACTCTCACCGCCAACCATGCACGGCCGTCCACACAAGGAAGAGAGAGGGGAAATCCTTTGTTTTCTCCTCAATTAATATTTACATTTAATGCCATTGCCATTTAGATATTCATATTTTATTCAGGGCACATTACATTGATACACTTATGGTTTCCTGAAATTACTTCACTTGTGTTATGTGCATGATTTAGCTTTGAATTTCGAATTAGATTTGCATGCAAGTTAAATTTATATGATATTCCATTACACATGCATCATATACATATTTTTGGAGCTTAATTCTTGACGTGAAAATTGCATAAATACCCCTCAAATTTTAAGGAAATTGCAAGCTCCATTTAAAATAGCATATTCCTCTCATTAAAGTCGCGATAGTGTCTGCAAATAGTGTATTCCTTGACTTATGAATTTATTGGTCTATTCCTCCCTATGGATGCGACATCTTTATTGTGGTTAAATTTGATATTTAGTTTTGATTGAGAGATTTTTCACCACATAAAACACGACATATCATTCTATTGCTATCATAAATAAGTGAGAATCTCTCTGTCACCACCGCCATCACTGCACACGCACACAACCACATAGCAGCTGTCATGCGCAAAATTTCCACGCTTGCGCAACCACAGTAACAAGCCTCACGCATGCACAACCTGTGCGTTCTTGCCCTCGCGCGCCTACAGCTGTCTTCTTCATCTTCTTCATTCTTCACCTACTGCAACCAAGGAGGAACCCAACATCCTTGACTGCACACCTTCCTCCACGGCGTCAACATTGACCCATCAGCGCCACCCATCAGTCACTGGAGGCTACATGTGCATGCACCAAACTCGAGAGAGGCCCCCTCAACCGCACACGACTTCAAGCAGTGGCAACTGCCTCCTCGCCACCGCATCTCCTTGTCGCCAGTGGCAATTCCAACCACCGCATGCCACTGCACCACCACCGGAGCACTCCTCTCCTCCGAACCTACTCCTCTGACGAGTCGCGCCTCTAGTCGTCCCTTCAATCCAACGCACGAACAAGAAGATTCACTTCGCCTATTTTGCTATAGGAAAAGAGAAATTAGTTATTACCTCATTTTCCATTGCCACTTATTCCTTTATTATATTATTGAGGTGAAAATTGCAGCCTGTTCCTTATAGATTTAGCTATTTCTCTTGCCATCTGAATGCATGTATTTCTCTCTATGTTGTTAGTCACGCATAAAGTACATGCTATATTATAATTGTGAGCAAATATCTGACAATCATGTTTTGATGAATTAGCGAGTTAATTGGGCATGTTCCTCCTCGTTGGAACAACCTAATCCATTGTTGTTAGATTTAATTATTTAATCTTTGATTGAAAGTTTTTTCACCACATAACAAACAATGACATATCTTTTTATTGCAACCATCTTAATTAAGCAAAATTCCCTCTATCAAATGGCGTCGTTGCCAGGGATCCCCTTCGAAAGCTCATATCTAATGACCATCCACCGATTCTTGAAGAAAATGAAGGGGATATGCTCAAATTGGAAGAGTTGCTGGCAGTGCACACAAAGTCTCTATCCCCAAGCTAGACCCTGAAGGTAGATTCGCTATTTAAGGCAGGGACATCTCAACTTATACCCTTAATCCAAAAGGCTCCTGAGTTGGACCTTAAACCCCTCCTGAGAACATTGAAGTATTCTTTCCTTGGCCCTAATGACATGCTCCCTGTCATTATCTCATCTGCATTAACTGAATCTCAGGAGGGAGCTTTGCTCAAGTGTTTACAAAGACACAAGGAAGATATTGCTTGATCGATAGTTGACATTAAGGGTGTCGACACCTCCCTCTTCATCCATCATATATACACGGATGAGTCCGTGAAGCCCTTTCAAGACATGTAGAGAGGGTTCAACCCCAATATGTGGGAGGCTATCAAAAAGGAGATTCTAAAATGGTTGGATGCAGGAATTATCTATCTCATTTCAGACAGTAGAGGGTTAGTCCAATACATGTAGTGCCTAAAAAGGTAGGAATCACTGTGGAAGAAAATGACTAAGGAGAGTTGGTAACCACTAGACCCTCAACTAGATGGAGGGTCTGCATTGATTACTGTCATTTGAACACGGCTACCTAGAAAGACCCTTTGCCCTTACCGATTATCGATCAAATTTTGGAAAAACTGGTGGTGAACAAGTACTTCTATTTCCTTGACAGATACTCTAGGTATAATCAGATAGCTGTCTTCCCTGACGATCAGGAGTGTACCACCTTCATGAGTTCGTATGGCACATTTGCGTTCCGCCAAATGCCATTCGAGTTATGTAATGCTCCTACCACATTCCAATGATGTATGATGGCTATCGTTCTAGACATGATCAATGAGTTTGTAGAGATCTTCATGGATGATTTCTCTATTTACGACTCATTGTTTGACCTATGCCTCTCGCACCTTGATAAAGTCTTAACCCTTTGCAAAGAGGCAAAGCTAGTGCTTAACTTGGAGAAGAGCCACTTTATGGTCCAGCAAGGCATTGTTTTAGGGCATGTAGTTTCTAAGAGAGAATTAGATATGGATAAAGACAAAATTGAATCCATCTCTAAACTTCCATCGCCCACTAATGTTCGTCAAGTAAGATTTTTTCTTGGCCATGCTAGATTCTATCAGTGCTTCATTAGAAATTTCAGTAAAATCTTTAAGCCACTCTACGACTTGTTAGCAAAGGTTCTTTCCTTTGATTTTGATGACAGATGTGGCAAGGCTTTCCAAGTATTGAAGAAAGCCCTTATTACTGTGCCGATTCTCCAAGCACTAGATTGGACCCTCCCATTTGAGCGGATGTGCGATGCTTCTAATTTCATAGTGGGAGCGGTCTTAGGTCAAAAGGTTGATGGCAAACCTCATGTTTTGCATTACTCCAGCAAGACCCTTATGGATCCTCAGCAAAACTAGATGGTCACTGAAAAGGAACTTCTTGCTGTAGTATTTGCTTTGGAAAAATTTTGATCTTATTTATTGGGATCCAAGGTGTGATGTTCACTGATCATTTTGCTTTAAAGCACCTTCTTGCGAGGAAGGACACCAAACCTCGTTTGATTCATTGGATTCTGCTACTCTAGGAGTTTGACCTGGAAATAAAAGATAACAAAGGAGTTGAGAATGTGGTAGCAGATCATCTGTCTAGGATCCCTATTGAGGCATCAACCCCTGCTGGAAATATCCAAGAGACTTTTCCTGATGAGTCTCTAACGACTGTGGAGGCTAAAACTCCTTGGTTTGCTGACATAGTGAACTATCTGGTCACGGACATTACCCCCAGTACTTGGGACAAGCAGAAGTGAGACAGGTTTCTTGCTGATGCTAAATTTTATCACTGGGAGGAACCTAAGCGTTTTAGAATAGGCCCTAACTAGTTATTTCACCGTTGCGTCCCTGACGAAGAACAAAGGAGTGTTCTGAGGTTCTGCCATGACCTATGCTGTGGAGGGCATTTTAGTGGGAAAAAGACTGCCCATAAGGTTCTTCATCTAGCTTTTGGTGGCCAACATTATCTAGAGATGCACATACATATGTGGGCGTATGTCTACGTTGCCAATAGATGGGAACCATTAGAAAAAGGGATGAGATGGCCCAGCAACCCATTCTTCCTGTTGAGATCTTTGATATTTGGGGCATCGACTTAATGGGTCATGTAATCTCTGAACGGGGAATTGATGTGGATAAAGCTAAGGTTGATGCTATTGCGAAACTTCCTCCTCCCACATCTGTTAAACAAATCTGATCATTTCTTAGTCATGTGGGATTCTATCGAAGATTCATCAAGTATTTCTCAAAGGTTGCTCTTCCCCTGAGCAATCTTCTTGCCAAAGAAACGCCGTTTGTTTTTGACGAATCATACCGAAAGGCATTTCATTTCCTGAAAACAGCAATCACTTGTGCTCCAATTTTGCAACCACAAATTTGGACAGTCCCTTTTGAGATCATGACCAACGCTTCTGATTACGTAGTCGAGGCTATCTTGGGTCAGAAAATTGATAGAAAGCCCTCTGTCATCTACTACGCTAGTAAAACTCTGGATGAAGCCCAGAGGAATTACACTGTTACTGAAAAGGAATTACTAGCTGTAGTGTTCGCTTTGGAGAAATTCAGGGCTTATCTCTTAGGGTCTCATGTTATCATCTATACCGACCACTCGGCCTTGAGACATCTCTTGGCCAAAAAGGATGCTAAACCCCAGCTTATTCGCTGGATTCTTCTGCTTCAAGAATTTGATCTTGAAATCAAGGATAAAATCAGGGTACAAAATGTGGTAGCGGATCATTTTTCGAGACTCCTAGGTGATTCCTCTCGTCCATACATTCCGATTGCTGACACTTTTCCGGATGAAACTATTCTTACAGTTTTAGGTGTCCATACCCCATGGTTTGCTGACATTGTTAACTATTTGGCCGTTGGTCAATTCCCCCAGGATTGGGCCAAGCAACAACGGCATAGACTCAAATCTGAGGCCAAATACTACTTCTGGGGGGACCCTGAGCTGTACCACATCGGCTCTGATCAGATTATTCGCCGATGTATACCGGAGAATGAATTCAACAGTATACTCGAGTTCTGCCATGCATCTGGGTGTGGTGGACATTTCTTTGGAAAAAAGATGGCTACAAAAATCTTACAATTTGGCTTCTATTGGCCGTCTTTATTCAAGGATGCCCAGGATTTCTCAAGGTCATGTTGTCGGGAGCATAACCAAGAGAGATATGATGCCCCTAAACCTAATTCTTCCTGTTGAAATTTTAGATGTTTGGGGCATTGATTTCATGGGACCCTTTATCCCCTCATTTGGACATCAATATATTCTTGTTGCTGTTGATTATGTGTCCAAATGGATTTAGGCGATTCCCACCCGAACCAATGACCACAAGGTGGTCATCGATTTTGTCAAGAAAAATATCTTCAGTAGGTTTGGGATTCCGAGGGCTATCATCAATGATGGTGGCACTCATTTTACTAATGCCCAATTCTAGAATTTGTTGGCCAAATACAGGGTCAATCATCGAATTTCCACACCTTACCACCCCCAAACGAATGGACAAGCCGAGATCTCCAATCGATAGATCAAGAACATTCTGCAGAAAACGGTTAGGCCTGATCGTAAGGACTGGACTCAAAAGCTTGAGGACACTCTTTGGGTCTACCGTACCGCGTGTAAAACACCCATCGGCATGTCTCCATTCCATTTGGTGTATGGAAAGGCTTGCCATCTACCCGTAGAGATTGAACACAGGGCATTCTGGGCGATCAAACAATGCAATTTATATCTGAATTTAGCTGGGAAGACTAGGAAACTCCAACTATCTGAGTTGGAGGAGCATAGAAATGATGCTTATGAGAATGCCAAGATCTACAAGGCTCGGACCAAAGCTCTACATGATCAACTGATTTCCCGCAAGAGCTTTGAGCCAAACCAGAAGGTTTGGTTATTCGATTCTAAACTTAAGCTCTTTCCTGGCAAACTTAGATCTAAATGGAATGGCCCATTCATAATTGACCAGATTTTTCCAAATGGAGCCGTTCAGATTTCTGACCCAAAGACAGGTAACACATTTAAAGTCAACGGTCAACTTCTGAAGCCTGTTATTGACCGTATTCTTCCAGAACCCATCTCAGACACAGTTGCTCTAGCCATTCTGTGACTTCTTTGGCTGGACTTCGCCTAGCTGATGGCATTAAACTTAGCAGTTGTACATATGACACAAGGTTGATACGAACTTCATATTCAGGTGACATCTTTCATATTCTACCCTTTCTTTCAGGCCTCTTTTTCAATGAGGACATTGCATCAGCTAGGCATGGTTGGGTGGATTCATTTTTAAATCATTTGGTCAGCTTTGTGAAATTCATGTAAATTGTTTTTCTCTTCTTATTTATACATAAAAGAAAATCAAAATTAGGAAGGATTAGTTGCACATTAGGACTTTTCAATCTTAGGAAATTTTACATTAGGATCTGAACACAAAGACCCTTCAGGTCTTTGGACTTAATCAGCCCGTGTATCTACTAAAATGTGGATTTGTCTTTCGAGTCCTCGCCATCTTAATTCTATCATAACTGGAGTAAATAAGTTTGGGTGATAAGTACACGACTTACCAACCCACCCTCTGATTTGAGGGAATTTTTAACTTTTAAGCATCTACACACTTTCTTTGCACTGACTCGTTGTTCGATGATTCTAATGGAAATTGGATAGCTAATGAACCTTCTAGGGTGATATGGCTGGCAAGTTATCGTGGGTAACAGCCCATAGGTAGGTTGTCCAGAGCCTAGTCACTGGACCTTTCTCTTTTTGTTGCCTTTAGGTAAATCTTAGACTAGGGAAGCCACCTATTTAGAAAAAAAAAAAGAAAAGGAGAAAAGAAAAGAAAAAAAGAAATAAACCACACTTCGCCGCACAAGTATGGCTGGCAAGTTGTCGATGGTAACAGCTCATTGACTGGTTGTCCAAAACCCAGCTCAATAAATGCACTGAAAATTCCCAAAACACTTAGGAAGAAGTGGAGAAGTAGAATAAACCGGGGAGATATACACTGGATTCACCCTTGTGTTGACCCCGTAAAAAAAAAATAAAAGTAAGGAGAAAGCTACCGGTTGTAAAGATACACCTTTAGGCAGAATTCTTTTTAGGTTACCTAGAGGCATAGAAATCCGAAGTCCGTTTTAACTGCTGGTCAACGAGTCTATCACATTCACAATAAGATGCTTAAAACTTAGGGCTCTCATCAAATTTTGGGTGAGTTGGATGGCTGTAGAAAGCCACTCTTAAACCATAAAACTTGAAAATCCAAAAAAATTAGAAAAGAGGAAAAAGAGAAAAAGAAATTTTTCTTTGAATAAGGCGAGGGCTTAAGGCGGTCTGCATTTTGGCAGATACTCGAGCACTGTTGTGTCTTTGAAAGTTCAGATACAAAGTAGACAGTTTCTTAATGATTGAAAGTAACTCATGCCCAAATAATCTAACCGAATTCTTTTATAAATAGCATATAGTTTTTGCTAAGGACTAGCAAAAGATAGGCATGGGGGTATGACGTAAACATGTTTGCACTACTTAAGATTTCTATTTATGCATGTTCTTAAGCATAGGATTGCATTGCATGCTATAAATATTGCATAACATGCATCATCTAGCTGTTAGTCGACTTTTCGCTTAGTGTTATAGTATTTAAGTGGTGGAAAAATCGACGAATCAAAAATAATGAAAATAACCACTCACAGAAGAGCGGGTCATATTCACAGGGAGACAATGATGCAATCAATACTTAATTATTTTATGTTATTTCGGATAGTGCGAAATTCCTTTTCAAATTAGACTTAATTAGTGCAATTTTTCATGTGATGTGTACTATAGACAATTATTACTTAAATCAAGTCCAAAATCAATCTTTAAACTAGCCAATATTAATACCATATAATTAGAAAGAACTGCGAGTGCGTGAATGCAATTCTGCCAGAATATAATATTAATAAAAAATGAAATTGCTGGCAATGGCATTGAATGTAATTTCTAATTCAAACAAAAACAGAGCTTTTCCTCTCTCTCTTCCTCGCGAGAGAGAGAGAGATCCGTGGGGGTCGATGCAGGGCTTCAGAGGACGGCGAGGTCGAGAGCTTTCTGACGGTGGCAGCGGCTGCGGCGGAGGTGGCCGGAGGCGGTGGTCGGAGCTCCGGCCTGTGGAGCAAGTTAGCGGCTGCTGCTACGACTGTTGGAGCGGCTGTGGCGTGCAGTCTTACGCACACGTGCCTGTGCGCGGGAGGAGACGCAACGCCTGCTGTGGCGCTTGGAGGCGTGCTGGAGGAGAGGCAGCGCCTGCTGTGGCGCTTGGAGGCGCGTAGGGCGGAGATGCAGCACCTGTTGTGGCGGTGGGGGCGCACAGGGTGGAGCGCAGCGCCTGTTGTGTCGGTGGGGGCGCGCAGGGTGGAGCGCAGTGCCTGTTGTGGCGGTGGGGGCGCGCAGGGTGGAGCGTGCTGGAGGAGAGGCAGCGCCTGCTGTGGCGCTTGGAGGCGTGCTGGAGAAGAGGCAACGCCTGCTGTGGCGCTTGGAGGCGCGCTGGGGCACGCGGTTGCTTTCAGTAGCGAGCGGGGCTGCAGGGATGTAGCAAGGAGGCCGTGCGGGCATTGTGGGCAGCGTGGCTTTGCAAATCTGCAGGCGATGGAGAGGGTGTTGGTGCTAGCGCACGGTTGCCTACAGCGCGCAAGGAGGATGCACCAGCGGCGGTGTGCGGGCGGAGAGACTTTTTCCCCGCAAGGGGAAAGAGGACACAGTGCGGCATAGTGCACGCTTTTCTTCTTTCTCTCGATAGCCTTCTCTCCCCACCACTGCTTTTTAAGTTCTCCCCTCACCGCGTGAGATCAGGGATTTTCCAAAATCCCCGGTCATGGCTGTTGAGAAAGGCGGTGCCAGAAGTTTTGCCCAATGTCCGGCAGGGGAGGGGCAAAAGAGAGTTGCGGTTGTTTTGGAAATTTTATCCCCCCACCCTTGCTCTTTTGTGTATTTTAGTACCTGCACATAAAAATCATAGAATTATGAAGTTATAGAATGTTATAACTTAAATTATGAGGTGTATAAATCTTCTATAACTTAATTGCCATTATTAACACACCTAAATTGTATAATTAAAGATACTTAGTCTTAATAATAGTCCAATTAAATGGACTCATCAAATACCTCCTGCCTAAGATTTGCTAGTCCCTAGCAAAAATGAATAATAGAAGTAATCAGAAGACTTCTTCTTTTCCTATTTCAAAATTTTAGAAAACCAGACAAATATGAAGTGCTGATAGCCTAGGTCACAAATCCAAGTGAAAGAGCCGATTCGCATTAGGAGTTCGTACATCACCCTTGGCAAAAATTTCTGATGAGATAGGCAACTACTTCCTTCGGGGATAAAGCAGACGATAATCTGTAATTTGACCCCGGTGTTTGGCTTAGGTAGGAGATAATAAGTTGAAAGGATTTGTATTTGGTGGCACACACTCTACTGGTGCTACATATAGTCTAGTATTGCAGACTCTAGCTCTCTAGACAATCAGATAAGTCAACTGAGAGAGGCTACATAACTGTGCTCTCCTGATGTTCCTAGGCACTCCCTTTTTTTTTCTAAGATCACGAATCTCGCCAGATTTAGAAATTGTACTCACTGTTTGGTGGCCTCTCATGGCATCCACACTTCAATTAAAGTCTTAATAACTCTATAACTAAGTTAAAGTCCTCAACCAGTATTCAGGCGATCAGAAATACTAGAAGGTATGTATGGGTCATATTTGGTGGAACGCAATAGGTGTTTTGTTGCCTCAGAATCATTAGAAACTTCGACCTTTTTTTTTTTGTAAGATAACTATTTTCTTTTTTCTTCTTTCTATTTCTTCTTTTTCTTCTTCTTTTCTCTCTTTTTTTTTTTAATTTCTTCTTGTTTTTGTTTCTTTTTCAATTAGCACAACATGATATAGACTTTTATTTACGAGGCATTATTAGGGATGATGACGGTCAAGAGGAAGTTGTGTGGCTTATTTGGTGGAAGTACCTATTCTCGGCACCGGGAAAGAATGGATAAGACAAGCGTATTTCTGACCTTTGACACTATTACCCTCCTTTAGCTGAGGACTCTATGAAGGACAGTCATAACCATCCACCATAGTTACAGCTTTATTAAGACTCAATCTCTGTGTATCTGCCTTATTTGGTGACTCTCAGGAATTCACTCAAAGTACGCACCCAGGAACAGAGAGTGAAAACTACGCCTAACTTTGAAGTATCATCATCTAATCATCTAGAACTTAAGAGTCCTTGCACTAGACTTAGCGCACCAGTAATCTCTCTACTCCTCACAAATATGAGGTGGATTTACTAGAAGATAGTATGCCTGACTCTCTATGAACTGTCCAAGGGTTCAGTAGACTACAAATGCTTATTGGTTTTCCCAAAGGATCCATTACCAAGTCTACGTGCTCGTGAAATAAATGTACTGGATTCTAAACTTAAGAAATAATTCCAGAAGAAAATCCTCCAATAAAGGTATTATGCTAGGGACTAACCCAATCAGCTCAAGAAAAGAGATTTTTTTTTTTTTTTGTGTATGCAAATATTTATCAATGCTATAAACACTATAAAAACTCTCAGGTTATATCCCCCCATGCCTAAGACTGACAATGTCCTCATTGGAAAAATATAGACATAGAAGAATATCACCTGAGGAGGAGAGTGGAAGGAGCTAAGGCTCCTCAAGTCGTAGTGCGTCCATAACCTGGCCATTTGAAAGAGTAATATACGGTTTAAGTCGCTGGCCATTACTTTAAAGTTCGCACCTGAAATAGGGTTCCTGATCTCTACAGCTCCATGAGGGAAGGTATTAATCACAACGTAAGGCCCATCCCAATGGGACTTGAGCTTTCCAGGAAATAATTTAAGTTTAGAATTGAAAAGCCAGACCCACTGGTTGGGCTCAAAAGTCTTTCTAATGATGTGCTTGTCATGGAAGACTTTTGTACGTTGCTTGTAAGCTTGAGAAGTTTCATAAGCTTCATTACGAAGCTCCTCAAGCTCACTTAATTCTAACATACGTGCTCTTCCCACTTTATCCAGATTTAAGTTAACATTTTTAATGGCCCAATAAGCTTTATGTTGGATTTCAATGGGAAGGTGGCACGCTTTTCCATAGACAAGACGGAAAGGAGACATACCCAAGGGAGTCTTATATGCAGTTCTGTAGGCCCAAAGAGCGTCATTTAGCTTTTTAGACCAATCCTTTCGATCAGGCCTAACAGTTTTTTCTAAAATTCTCTTAATCTCCCTATTAAACACTTCCACTTGCCCACTCGTTTGGGGATGATAAGGTGTGTCTATCATGTGATTTACTCTCAAATTTTGGAGTAGTCTAGTGAAGTGTACATTCTTAAAGTGAGGTCCTCCATCACTTATGATCGTCCTTGGGCACCCATACCGAGAAATGATATTAGCCTTAATAAAGCCTAAGACACAGAATGGCCATTGGTTCGCGTGGGGATGGCTTCTATCCATTTTGACACATAATCAACAGCCACAAGGATGTATTCATATCCGAAGGACACAGGAAAGGGACCCATGAAGTCAATGCCCCAAATATCAAATATTTCAACAGGGAGGATAGGTTGTTGGGGCATCTCATCCCTTTTTCCAATGGTTCCCGTCTGCTGGCAACGTAGACATGCGCCCACATACGTATGTGCATCTCAGAATAATGTGGGCCACCAAAAACCAGACTGAAGAACCTTATGAGCAGTCTTCTTCCTACTAAAATGTCCCCCACAGTGGAGGTCATGGTAGAAACTCAGAACACTTCTTTGTTCCTCATCAGGGACGCAATGGCAAAACAGCTGCTCAGGGCCTATTCTAAAAAGCTCGGGTTCCTCCCAGTGATAAAATTTAGCATTAGCGATAAACCTGTCTTGCTTTTGCTTGTCCCAAGTACTAAGGGTGATGCCCGTGACCAGATAGTTCACTATGTCAGTGAACCAAGGAGTTTTAGTTTCCACGGCCATTAGAGACTCATCAGGGAAAGTCTCTTGAATACTGCCAGCGGGGTTTGATGCCTCAATAGGGATCCTAGACAAGTGGTCTGCTACCACATTCTCAACTCCTTTCTTGTCTTTAATTTCCAGGTCAAATTCTTGGAGTAGCAAAATCCAACGAATTAGGCGAGGTTTGGTGTCCCTTTTAGCCAGAAGATGCTTAAGGGTCGAATGATCAGTGAACACCACGACCTTGGATCCCAAAAGATAAGATCAAAACTTGTCCAAAGCAAATACTACAGCAAGTAATTCCTTTTCTGTGACCGTGTAGTTTTGCTGAGGATTCGTAAGGGTCTTGCTGGCATAATGCAGCACATGAGGTTTGCCATCAACCCTTTGATCTAAGACTGCTCCCACTGCAAAATCAGAAGCATCGCACATAAGCTCAAATGGGAGGGTCCAATCTGGCGCTTGGTGAATCGGCGTGGTAATGAGGGCTTTCTTCAAAGCTTGGAAAGCCTCGCCACATCTATCATCAAAATCGAAGGAAACATCCTTCGCTAACAGGTCGTAGAGTGGCTTAGAGATTTTACTGAAGTCTTTAATGAAGCACCTATAAAATCCAGCATGGCCAAGGAAAGATCTGATGTAAACACATTTACACTACTTAAGATGTCTATTTATGCATGTTCTTAAGCATAGGATTGCATTTCATGATATAAATATTGCATTACATGCATCATCTTGCATTTAGAATACTTTGAATAAAATAGAGGTTAATTGTCTCCTTTTATGTGCTTAGACAGGGCAAATATTTTATCAGGGCCTCAAATCAAAGATCCAACCGTATGGATGTGATTAGGGCGACGATTGGAGTTCAACGACTCCAAGATCGCCCTAATCAAGCATCATAGCATCAAATAGTGACTCGGGAACCCTAGAAGATCAAGGGCCAGGATGGTGTAAATCAGCACTTCAGATGACAAATCCGACCGCACGGATGAATTCGGATCGACGATCGCAACCCAACGACACAAAAATCGAGTCAATCCGACATCCGTGGCACCATCTACAACTTCCAGAAGATGGACGGCCAAGATGGCGCCATTTGGTGCCATCTCAACCACCCAAGCGGCAGCTTGCATTTTGTGAAGGCCCCCGCCTGATCGCTCTTCGCCGTCAGATGGAGATCCAATGGCTGTGGTCGCTCGCGCTTAAGCGTCCGTGCGACCATTTCGTCCGCATAGCGAGCGGCGACGCATCCGCGGGCGAAGCAGAGGCCGCGAAAAAAAAAAAGGGAGAAAAGAGCAAAAACAAATAAGCCACACTTCGCCGCACGAGTATGGCTGGCAAGTTGTCGGTGGTAACAGCTCATCGACCGATTGTCCAGAACCCAGCTCAGAAATGCACCAAAAATTCCCAAAACACTTAGGAAGAAGCGGAGAAGTAGAATAAACCGGGGAGATATACATTGGATTCACCCTTGTGTTTACCCCGTAAAAATAAAAAATAAAAAAATAAAAGTAGGGAGAAAGCTACCGGTTGTAAAGATACACTTTTACGTAGAATTCTGGTTAGGTCACCTAGAGGCGTAGAAATCCGAAGTCCGTTCTAATTGCTAGTCAACGAGTCTATCACAATTACAATAAGATGCTTAAAGCTTAGGGTTCTCATCAAATTTTGGGTGAGTTGAATGGCCGTAGAAAGCCACTCTTAAACCCAAAAATTTGAAAATAAAAAAAATTAGAAAAGAGAAAAAGAGAAGGAAAATTTTCTTTTAATAAGGCGAGGGCTTGAAGCGGTCTGCATTTTGGCTGATACCCGGGCACTGTTGTGTCTTTGAAGGTTCAGCTCCTAAGTAGACAATTTCTTAATGATTGAAAAATAACTCAAGTCCAAATAATCTAACCTAATTTTTTTATAAATAGCATATAGTTTTTGCTAGGGACTAGCAAAAGATAGGCATGGGGGTATGATGTAAACACATTTACACTACTTAAGATGTCTATTTATGCATGTTCTTAAGCATAGGATTGCATTTCATGATATAAATATTGCATTACATGCATCATCTTACATTTCGAATACTTTGAATAAAATGGAGGTTAATTGTCTCCTTTTATGTGCTTGGACAAGGTAAACTTTTTATCGAGGCCTCGGATCGAAGATCCAACCGTACAGATGTGATCAAGGCGACAATTGGAGTTCAACGACTCCAAGATCGCCCTAATTAGGCATCTGTAGCATCAGATAGTGACCGGGGAACCCTAGAAGATCAAGGGCCAAGTTGGTGCAAATCCGCACTTCAAACGACAAATCCGACCACACGGATGGATTCGGATCAATGATCGCAGCCTAACGACACAAAAATCAAGTTAATCTGACATCCATGGCACCATCTACATCATCCAGAAGATGGACGGCAAAGATGGCGCCACGTGGCACCATCTCGGCCGCCCAATCGCCAGCACGCACCTGCTAAAGCCCCCACATCCCCCTTCTCCGCCGTTGGATCTGTGACGCACCCGTGCTAAAATCAGCCGCTCGACACAAACGTGCCCTCAGCGCGTTGGTCGAGCACTCTAACGCGAAGCGAGTGTGCGTTCGAGCCTCGCCACGTGGAATTTGGAGTAGGGGCGCACATTCGATCGACCGTCGGATCGCAATCGAACAGTCGCACGTGCCCAATAGCACCCACGTGTTATTGCACATGCGGCGGTAATGTAGAACCGCACGCGATCAGGCGCGCGCTGACGAGGCGGGCATAACGCGATCTAAGCCATCCGATCTCGCGATCAGACGGCTAAGAATGGCCAGACGTGCGCATGCGTTGCGCGCGCGGGCAAGCGAGCAGGCATGCGCACACCGCCCACGTTCAGACATTTAGCGACGGTTTTATCCGTCACTAAAGGTCCTAAATGAATGTTTTAAGAGTTGTAATGACCAAATTGCCCCCACTCCTTGCAATTATAAAAGGAGACCCCCTCCACACGAAATTCTCATCCCTTCCTTCTCTTCTCTCCCTCTCCAAAGCTCAAGAGAAGCTTGTCCCACACCTGGGATGCTCCTCGCAAGATAAAGTCAAATTTTCGTCCCCCGTTTGGAAGTGGATCCCATGACGACAACGGCATGCTTCCCCATTCCTGTTCTTCTACTTCGTCCTCCTTCTTATGCTCCGTCCTCCTTCGTCCAGGCGTCGTCCCGTCCGGCTTGTCCTCCAAGCAATCGTCGAGGAGGATAACTTCTCTCTCCAATTCTTCTTTACAGCTTTCTAGTGTAGAATTTTCCTGCTTTCTAGTGTAGTTGATTTCCCGCTTTCTAGTGTAATTCTTATTTGGTTTTATTGTATAAACATTTTGAATTATTGAATGCATGTTTTCTCTCTCTCTCTCCCTTTTTAGTCTGATTGTTGTTATGGCTTCATTGTAATTATATCGCCTCGCTTTTCAAGAAAAATTCTAAAAAAAAATAAAATTACGAATATAGATCGACCCGGAATTTCCATTTTGATATAAATTTTATTTGTTGAACACGACTTCTTCGCTTTCAAGCTACAACGTTAGCGTAGCAACTCGAGCGTTCAACAGGTCCCTTTCCTGTGTCCCTCAGATATGATTACATCCTTGTGGCTGTGGACTATGTATCGAAATGGATAGAAGCCATACAAACATGGACCAATGACCATTCCGTGGTCTTGGATTTTGTTAGGGCTAATATCATTTCTCGATATGAGTGCCTAAGACTATCATAAGTGATGGAGGACCTCCCTTTAAGAATGTGCACTTCACAAAACTACTCGAAAGTTTAGGAGTCAACCACATGATAGCCACACCTTACCATCCCCAAACAAGTGGACAAGTTGAAGTGTCTGATAAGGAGATTAAATGGATTCTAGAAAAAACTGTCAGGCCCGACCATAAGGATTGGTTGAAAAAATTGAATGATGCTCTGTGGGCCTACAGAACAGTGTATAAAACTCCCTTGGGTATGCCCCCTTTTCATCTTGTGTACAGAAAAATGTGTCACCTTCCCATTGAAATACAAGACAAAGCTTATTAGGCTATTAAAAATGTTAACCTAAATCTGGATAAAGCAGAAAAGGCATGCATGCTAGAGTTAAGTGAGCTTGAGGAGCTTCACAGTGAAGCCTACGAAACCTCTTAAGCTTACAAACAACATACAAAGGTCTTCCAGGAAAAGCACATCATTAGAAAGACCTTTGAGACTAACCAGCGGGTTAGGCTTTTCAATTCCAGACTTAAAGTATTTCCTGGAAAGCTCAAGTCTCGCTAAGATGGGTCGTATGTTGTTATCAGTGCCTTCCCTCATGGAGTAGTAGAAATTTGGAACCCCACTTCAGGTGCGAACTTTAAGGTAAATGGTCATCGACTTAAACCATATGTTACTCTTTCAGATGGCCAGGTTTTGGACACAGTTCAGCTTGAGAAGCCTTAGGTCCTCCCAGTCTCCTCCTCAAGTGATATTCTTCTATGTCTTTATTTTTCCAATGAGGACATTGTCAATCTTAGGCATGGGGGGTATACTCTGAGGATGTTTATAGCATTTATAAATATTTGCATGCATTCAAGATAGCATTAGTTAAAAAAAAAAATCTCTTTTCTTGAGCTAAATTGGTTAGTCCCTAACAGAAGATTTTTATCAAAGAGGTGTCATTAAAGATTTTCTTAAATTATTTCTTAGTTTAGAATCTAGTACAATTACTTCACTTGCACGTAGACTGGGTAATGGATCATTGTAGAAAACCAATATGCATTTTTAGTCTGCGGAATCCTTAGACAGTTTGAAGTCAGGAAAACTATCTTCTATTAGATCCACCTAATATTTGTGAGAAGAAAGTAAAGAGACTATTCGTATGCTAAGTCTAGTGCAAGGACTCTTAAGTTCTGGATAATTAGAAGATGATACCTATGAGTTAGGCATAGTTTCGCTCTTTGTTCCTGTG
Source organism: Thalassia testudinum (assembly GCA_037157565.1). Lineage (NCBI taxonomy): Eukaryota > Viridiplantae > Streptophyta > Magnoliopsida > Alismatales > Hydrocharitaceae > Thalassia > Thalassia testudinum. The sequence continues at coordinate 147,011,880 of JAZHRO010000036.1, forward strand.
TACAAACAGTGTGTGAATTCCTGAGAGTCACCAAATAAGGCAGATACACAGAGATTGAGTCCTAATAAAACTATGACTATGGTGGATAGTTATGACTGTCCTTCATAGAATCCTTAGCTGAAGGAGGGTATTAGTGGCAAAGGTCAGAAATATACTTGTCCTATCCATTCCTTCCCGGTGCCAACAGTAGGGACTTCCACCAAATAAGCCACACAATATCCTCTTGAACATCATTTTCCCCAATAATGCCTCATGAATAAAAGTTTGCATCGTTTCATGTTAGTAGTTAAAAAAAAAGGAGAGAAAAGAAAAAGAAAAAGAAAAAAATCTATATATTTGAAAAGAGAGAGAGAAAGAGTTCAAGTTTATATTTTTATGTTCATGTCATTTTTCATCATGTGTCTATATTTTTGAGGCAACAAAAACACCCATTGCGATCCACCAAATATGACCCATACCTACTTTTTAGTATTTTTGATCGCCCGAATACTAGTTGAGGACTTCTAACTTAGTTGTAGGGTTGTTAGGACTTTAATTAAAGTGTGAGTGCCATGTGAGGCCACCAAATATTGAGTACATTTACAAAGTCTGGTAAGATATGTGATCTCAGAAAAGTAAGAAAGAAAAAAAGAAAGAAGAAAAAAAGAAGAAAAAGAAAAGAAGGAAAAAGAGAGAGCTCAAAGGAGCATTAAGAGAGCACAGTTTTTAGCCTCTCTCTAGGTTAACTCATTTGATGGTGAAGAGATTTAGAGTCTGCAGTACTAAACTACATGTAGCACTAGATCAGTGTGAGCCCCCAAACATAAATCCTTTCGACTCAGTGTCGCTTACTTAAGCCAAAAAGCTGGGGTCAAATTATAGATTATTTCCTACTTCATCCCTGAGGGAAGTAGTTGCCTATCCCAATAGAATTTATTAGAGGTAAAGCACGAGCGTTAGATGCAAGTTGGCTTTTCACTTGGATTAATTACATAGGCTATTAACACTTCACATTTGTTTGGATCTCTAAATTTTTTGGGATAAGAAAATAAGATTTTTTTGATTACTTCCATCATTTTACACTTTTGCTAGGGACTAGCAAAACTTAGGCTTGGGGGCATTTGATAAGTCCACTTTCGTAGACCATTATTTGGCCTAAGTACTCATTAATTAGTTATTCTTAGTTGTTAATTGATGAATTAGTGAGTTAATTGGGCATGTTCCTCCCCGTGGAAATGACTTAATCCATTATGGTTAGATTTAATTATTTAATCTTTGATTGAGAGTTTTTCCACCACATAAAATACAACGACATATCTTTTTATTGCAATCATCTTAATTAAGTGAAATTCTCTCTATCAATGTGCTATTCAAATTATAGAATTAACCTTAATTTTCCTTTCCCTTTTTAAATCAAAACAATGCAGGATTACGACCCTCAAATGATTGTGTAGGAGCTTTTAACTTGACAGGCTGATTGTAGATCTGAACGCTTTTCAACCGGTCGGGGGTATGGACAGATTCAGGTGGAAACATGGCCTATTTACCTCATCCAAGGCATACAAGGTTCTGATAGATGCTGAGGAGCTGACCTGCACTTCTGAAAATCAAATCTGCAACAAAATCTAGAAACTGAAAGTTCCTCTTAAAATCAAGATCTTTTTATGGCTATGCAGAAGAGACGGACTCGTTACAGGGAAAATGAGGAGCAAATGACTGGGTGCCCAGTTACAGGATTGGCCGCTTTTCAACCTTCCTACTGATAATAGGGAGCATCTATTTGTGTCATGTTTGGTGATCGACCAAATTTGGAGGGGAGTTTGTGGGGAACCTATGCCCACGTGGGAGGAGCTCTGGAAAAACTTATGGATGCATAGAAATATGCAGGTGAAGAAGGTAGTGGTTATGTGGAATGTGTGTGTGCTCGTAATGAGCATTTGTTTAGAGGGGTTTCAGTCAATGTGGGAAGTATTGTAAGGAATTGTTGGGGGCATGTGAGAGATTGGGAGAACATGTAATACTCTGGCTTTTAAATAAATTAAAGATTTCCGATTTGCTACCGTCTCTCGGTAGCATTCCTCATCCTTTTAAAAAAAATTAATCATACCTAACTAAAGGAGGCTAGTTAGGGCCTATGATGGTGTTCCCATCACACTCATTAGAGACCTAATCAATGATCCGTGCTACTTTGAAGTAATGTGAGGAAGATTTGAGAATAGGGATTAATTATGTTTTGAACGTGGTTTAAAGTTTGATCTGGATTCAAAAGGATTTTCAAACACCTTTAAGTTTATTTGCGAGGATAAATATGCATATTTTTATGATTTTATTATCATTCAAAGGTGTTTAGTTTTCAAATTCAGAATCCCAAATTTTATTTTGTCTTGGTTTCTCAGATCTAAACTTCAAGAAAAATAGATTAAAAGGACTGATATGATTTAGATCAATCCAACATTGATTTAAATTGAGTATTCATATGCTTTAAATCAGATTTCTCAGGTCTAAAATCATTTTATTTTGCCTTGATTCTAGCAAAAATCACATTGCAACACCAACAGAAACTGCTGGGTTTTTAAAGTACTCCAGCAACTTCACTGTTAGATCCTTAAATCAGCAGCATCAGTAGTAAGAGCTACTGATTCTCACGAGTAGCAGTTGCTTCTATTTTGACAGCAGCAGCCTGGAAAGAATTCAACAAGTGTTCTGGCTGGGGATTTTGGGTGGATTTGAAGGTCTAATGAACTAACATTGTAGTGTAATGGTAGAACCTCATTTATAAGCATTCATGTACAAGTTTGAGCTTCAATTTTATCTGATATAGCTTGTAATTCTTGTTTTGTCAACATGTACATAGGCTAAACTGCTCCATCTGTAAATTTTAATGAAATTGAGTTGAAAATCCGATTTAATTATTTACACATATTTCTTGATATGTGCTAAATGTCTTTGAACATCTCAACCTGCTAGCCAGCCATTAGAACCCATTTTTAAGCCTTAAGTTTCACTTTCGGCATCCCTTTAAGGCATAAATTGGGTTAACTTGTAATAAAAATAAAAATGATAAAAAATCAAAAAAAAATAAAATAGACCTATTGTTAGTAAGATCAGGTATTTTTCTAAATGTATGCCAAGTTTTAAAGTAATCCGAACCCTCAGCTTGGTAGAACATACCAGTCGATGGTTCGGTCTACCTTGGAAGTTAATAAAAGAACTGAAGTTGCAAACACCAAAAAGAATTCCTTTCTCTCTCATCTCACCCTCTCCCTCTCATTCTCTTTCTCTATAATACATATAAAAATCATAAAAATCATAAAATACTAAAAAATACAAAAAAATAATGTATAGTATATTTATACTTGTAAATATGAGTTAAAACTAAGCTATATGTAAATGTTATAAAATATGTAAATAATGTACATAATTAACCTATAAATGTATTTTATATATTAAATTAAGTATTTATAATAATTTATTATATATATAACTTTATTGTATACTTATATGTTAATTTATATTAACTAAATGTATATTATCCTAAGTAATTATAAAAACCTATGTATATGTATATAATTATATCTCATACTGTACATACGTATTTAACTAAGTATTATACACTATACCATACCTGTAAATCGATTTAATTATGTAAGTATAGTAGATAATTAAGTTATTAAGTTAATTAGGTAAATTATTAAATTAAAATAAAATTAATTAGTAAATTAAGTTAATACTAAAGTAATTTATCATGTACTGTTGTATAGTATTATTTTAAGTATGTTTGACCTATTTATACTATATTTGTACTATATTACAGTATTTGTAAATTATTTATGTGTATATCTATTTAAAACATGTATATAAATGTAAATAAATTAAAATAAAGACTCTAAAATAAATTAAAAATGTTTAATAAATACTTTAATATATAAATTAACTTTGCATAAAGTCAATTTCATGATCAAGTTATCAATTATACTTTAATTAAGAAATTAAACCTTAAATTAATGCATACAAACCCCTAACTTTAATTAATTTTGATAAATATTCAAATAACTTAATTTCATAAATAAAATATATAATTATGCATCCCTATATAAGGGCTTTCCAAAAATATGACTTAATTTAAAATTGGATAAATATTCGATCCTCAAATCGAGGGCCAAATCCTCGAAATCAACACAAATCAGAATGTCGTACAATGCTTAATTGGGTGCTAACAAAGTGCCTCATCATGTGCGACGAAGCTGTTGCAAGCGTAAAAGTGGAATTCGTACAATAGGCTACCTAGTCATCAAGTGCTAGGCACACCTTACCACCATACCCTCTCCTATATCCTCATGCCGAGCATATGAACATATATTGTATACAGTGATGGGCCGATGACCATGCACTGTAGCAGGGCTGTGTAGGCTTGGTATTGGGCCTAAAATAAATCAAATTGAATTATACTTAATTGAACTAGGGCCATTTTATATTAGCGGTCAAATCTCACCCCAATGGGGTGCTATATGATGTAAACATGTTTATATCTCATAAACCATCTATTTTTGCATGTTCTTAGACATTAAGTTGCATCATACATTATAAATATTGCATAACATGCATCATCATGCATTTAGGTTAGATTGTATAAAGTTTAGGTTAATTTTCCCAATATGTGGTCAGGTAACAAGGGGAATTCAATCAGTGCCTTGAATTGAAGATCCAACTGTATGGATTTGATCAGGGTGATGATCGGAATTCAATGACTCCAAGATCGCCTTGATTCGACTTCCACAATATCTGATGTAGTCCGAGAAAGATTAGAGGTCAATGGGCTAGGATGGTGTAAATCCATACATCAGATGACAAATCTGACTGCACGGATGGGTTCGGATCGACGATTGCAGCCCAACGGTGTGAAAATCGATCCAATCCGACATTCGTGGCACCATCTACAAGACAGAAGATGGACGGCCAAGATGGCACCACGTGGTGCCATCCCAACCGCCCAACCGGCCCAAGGAACCACCGTTTCCCTCTCTCTCCTCAATCGCGCAGAAGATCTCAACTATTGGATCACGATCCAATGGCTGAGAGAGCTCACGCCTAAATGCACAAACTCACCTCAAACGCGTGCGTAGCTCATTGGGCGAGCACGCGTTCACGACGTGGAGGTCGCAGGTTCGAGACCCCGTGTGCTCAAAATCAGAGCGAGAAGCAGACGCAGTTAAATTGAGTCGTGCGATGCTCGATGGACGGTGATGGAGTGGCCACATGGTGCGCCCAGAGGCAAGGAGCGCTGCACGTGCAATCAAATGGGCATGCAAATGCGTGATCGCATGCAGGAGGTGCTATCAAGGTGTGGGCGAGATGGATTCTAAGCCGTCCGATCTTACGATCGGATGGCTGATATGAAAGGAACGTGGATATGCGTTGAGACAACCGAAGTTGAGGAGGCGAGAGTGCACACGGATCTTCAGCCACATTCAGGCCTTTAGTGACAGATAAATCCATCACTAAAGACCCTGAAATTAATTTTTTAAAGTGTTATGACCTATTTGCCCCCTCCAATCTACACCTATCTATAGCCCTATGACCACCCTACTTTCTTCATCCCTTCCTTTCTTCTCTCACCCCCTCCAAAGCTCTTAGAGCTTGTCTCAAACCCGAGATGCTCCATTAGAGTTCAAATTATAATTTTTCCACCTTCTCATCCCCTTTGTGGAGCATTCCGCGGTGGTCCTCTCACTGCCATTTGGGAAGCGGATCCTGCTACGACGTCGTCCTGCCTCGTTCTCCATCATCCTACATCATTCTCCTTTGTCCCGCATCTCACCACCTTCGTCCAGGTGCTCCGTTGTTGCGGCTCATTCTCCAAGCAGTCGTCGAGGAGGATAACTTCTCTCTACCTTCTCTTTTACCGCTTTCTAGTGTAGATTTTCCTCTTTCTAGTGTAGATTTCCTACTTTCTAGTGTAGTGAGTAGTTGTAATTCTAATGAACAACAGCTTGTGGTAATGAAATCTATGTTTATTCTATCTCTGTTTTCTCTTTATTTGTAATATTCTCTCTCTTTCTTCTATTTGTTATTCTTTAAGTAGATAGCTAGTTTAGATTCAATTTGACTGGCTAATCTGCTTCGTGACAAATAAAGCAAACGTAGTCTTTAATCAAACATCTGCCTCCCTGTGTTCGACCCGGAATTCTTTTTGAATTTCGGTTAAATTTATTTGTTGACGATTTTTCTTGCAAATCTCACTACAACGATGGATTTCCAAAACTCAACTCCATTTGTGTAGATCGTCAGCTACAACATTTTGGCATCGTTGTGTAAATTCAAGTGCTTTCTACCCTACTCCACTCTGTTTCAAGTCTTTTTAATACAATGAGGACATTGCATTAGATAGGCATAAGGGATGGATATTCATCTCTGAATTATTTCATCAGCTCTGTAGATTCTTTTTGTTTTCTTTTTATTTATTCTAAAAAAATGAACAAAAGAAAATTATGAAATTAGTAAAGGAAACTTGGGCTTTAGAAAATTTTCAATCTTAAAGAATAAAACTGTATGACGAACACTTAGACCTTCAAGTCTTCTAGCTTAATCAGCCTGGGTATCCACTAAAATGTGGACTTGTTTCTTGAGTCCTCACCATTCTAAATTCAGATTTTAATTGATTAAATAAGTTGGGATGATAAGTACACGACTTATCAGCCCATCCTCTGATTTGAGGGGATTTTAAGTCTAAGCATCTACACACTATTTGCACTGACTCACTTTTCGACGATTTTAATAGAAATTGGATAGCTGATACGGCGATGGCGTGAAGAGATAACCGGGTTTTATTGTTATGTCGTTGTAGTATAGCCATTTATTGCCATCATTTCAAATATATAATTTTTTTACTCGGAAAATAAAAAAGTTCCCGAGGTCGAACTCAGGGAGCAAGTTGTATTCTAGGGGTACAAAGTTTCTTTTACAAAAATATAGATAGATAGAGAGAGAGATGAAAATTTGTTGGCTTCTTCTTTCTCGTCTGTCTTCTTCTTTCTTTTCTCTTCTCTTTGGCTTTTGGTTCCTTTATCTCCTTGTGGTCATCTTCTTCTTTCTGTCTTCTTTATCTGCAGCAGTGGGTGATGTTCTTCTTCGTCTTTTAGCTCTTGTTTCTGCTTTGTCTCTTTCTTTTTCTGCAGAGCGGTCCTTGTCCTGTTCTTCTTCCTCTTTTCTGCCTTCAGAGCGTCGTCCTTCTTCTCTGCCTCGCTCGTCTTCTTCTTCTTCGCCTTTTCCTCTTTGCTTCGAGCAGTCCTGGCTGCTCTTCTTCCGTCAGTCTTCTTCTCCGGTTCTTCTTCTTCACCTGTGCCAGCAAACTTGCACTGCTTGAACAGAGGGGCAAAACCTATCTCTACCCTCCCCCGCGTCTCTCTCTCACAGAAGCCGCTCTTAGGAAAGCTCTCCCAGAGCTGCCGGGTTGCCGGGTACGGGTCGCGCCCGGGTCCAGGCCCACCGGCGTGAGTGGTGGGCGAGGAGTGCAGGTCAGTCTAAGTCGGGTCGGGCCAGGTCCGCGAGGCGTGAGCGCGGACGAGACCGGGTCGAGCGAGCGAGTGAGTGAGAGGGACCTCACCCCGTGCTCAGGAGGCAACGAGCATAAGGCGCTTTTTGCCTTTATGCGGGCGCTCTCCTCTGAAAGTTTACGAGGTGGGACTAAATGTCCCACCCCAATTTGGGTGCCTGCGCGGAGGAAGCAGCGGCAGTCGAGGCGAAGCGCAGGGGTTTCGCGCGAGAGCTTCGCCTCAACTGCAGCCTAACGCTTTGCCGAAGTGTCCCCGCACAGCCTGAGGGTGACCTGGGCGCGGCGCACCTGGGGCAGCAGGTGAAGAAGCTGCTTCGCTTCAACAATGGCGGCGACGAGCGCAGGTGCCTGCCCACAGAAAAATGGCCTCTCGGCCCAATCAGAAACGCGGAGGACCTTCGCCGTGGCACGGCGAAGGTGGTCGGGGGGTGTGCAGGCGGCGGGGCGGAGCCCAAGAGCTGCCATAGGTCGGACTGTGGGTCGGAAGATGGGTTTGTTCGGTGGAGTTGCAGAGGGTGATGTGGGGGAAGTGGAAGGGCGGAGGTTGATCAGGGTGAGGAGGCGGAGGTTCTGCGGTGGTCGGCGAGCCGTGTGGGTTGCTGGAGTGATGGGAGCGGCTCGCCGGAGGATGGCCGGAGGCGGAGAAGGTGAGGGTGATTGGTCGGAATCGAGGTAACAGTAAAGATGTAAAATGAGGAAAAGGAAGAGGGGAGGAAGAGGAGGAGTTCTACCTACTTAGCAGGAGGAGGAGGGGCCGGAGCGAGCGACAGTCGTATCGACTGTCACCGGAGAAGAAGATGCCCGGGGGAAGGGGCGGCGGTGAGCAGAGGGCCGGAGAGGCGCCAGCTGGGTGCGGCGTGGCGCGGGAAGAGCGAGGGAGAGCAACCCTGCAGCTGGTAGTGCGGCAGAGCGACGAGGAGGAAGTGGGGAGGCCGCCGGAGCTGGAGGGCTTCCTGTCGGAGTGGGAAGAGAGGAAGTGGGGGTCTTTCTCCGTCAGGACCGAGCTGCTCAGAACGGCGGAGCGACGGGGGTATTTATAGAGGCAGAATCAGAGGGGAGGGCGGAGGGAGATGACGTGTCTCCCTCGCCGGAGGACGCCGGAGATGGAAACCCATACCGTCCGTGCGTTCGCACGGCCAGTATGGTGGGTTGCAGCGACCAGGGGGGTGTTCCTGCGACGGCTGACGACCCAGGGCACCCCCGGTTGACTTGCCAGCCCCTCCCCCTCACCCTGCGCGGCGCCATGCTCCACGCAAGGTCGCCGGAGCATGGTGCTGGCAGGTTTTGGCAGGAGGGACCTGAATGCAAAGAACGAAGGAGAGTTAGGGGCAGAAATGTGAGGGTTCAAAAGTTGAGGGCCAAAAAGTAAATATATGAGGACCAAAGTGCAAAGTTGGTCAAGAAGGTTTCTTCTTAGGCTCAAGTTTTTATACATGACTAATTAGGACCTAAGGAATTTGATAGTGAATTTTATTTCTAGATTAAACCTTGTTTGACCGGTCAATTTATGCAAAAACCCAAATTAAGTTATTAATTGGGCATGGTTCTCAATGTAGGTCAAAATGGGATCTGAAGGCCAAATTGAAGGTTCTAAACCCTAGAGATTATTTTTCTATGAATTTTAGAGGGTTTATTCTATTTTTACTTTGCCTCTAACCTCGTGAATTGAAGTGGGTTTGTTTTAAGGTTACAGATTATCTTTTAGTTCCTTGGAATTGCTGTAGCCCTTGTCAGATCATCCCACTTTCCTTCTTATTCCGTTTGCTTGACCTGTGTTTGGACCCTGAATTACCCTGTATGCAGATTATACTGGTAAAATTGCATTTTTACCCCTTATGACTTGTTTTCTCCTTAAACTCAGAATTCTCTGAGTTAAGCCTTTCCTTGAGTTATGTAGGAGCTTTTATCCTTTGTATTGGATCAAAATGAGCTAGTTATGGCTTATGATGAGGTTCTCATCATACCCCCATGCCTAGCTTTTGCTAGTCCCTTAGCAAAAACTTAAGGTTTCAACCCTTGTTCTAGACCATGAAGTTCTTAATAGCTTTAGATAAGTGCTTTTTTATTTGAGCTTAGATTAGGTTAGAATGCTGACCATAGGCCTAAAGGGTACTCTAGTACCAATCAAGATCCAAATCTGTCTAGCCTTAGCCTCAGTCTTTAGCAAAGGTTTTTAAGGCCCATAAGAACTAACCTAAGGTTTATTGGACTTTGTGGTTAAAGCACCCGTGCTTGAAATGATTTTAGCCCTGGCTCAGTTCGCAGTGTGTTTAGAAAGTTTTTCTGTTTGGAGAGTTTTCTCTCTCTTTTTCTTTTTAGTTCTAGCCTAGGATTGGCTTTTCAACACGGTCTGTATCAGATTCCTTGCTCCCATCATCAATCCTCAAGGGTTCCTGGCGATCGATGCTTCGAGATAGCACCGCCCATGGCAACCCCCGGAACCCTGGCTATTGAGATTTCGAGATAATCCCATCCATGGTGTTCCGTGGCCGAATCCAGACCCTGGCAATTGACACTTCGAGATAATGCCATCCATGGAATCTGAACCAGCAGAGTGCTTACATGCCCCCAGTAGGATATGTAAATATCCTAAGAGACAAGCACCGAGGAGATGATATTTTGTTACGCATCTTCGAGGGGATTTCCCGCCTCTCCGCGCTGGGAACTCGTCCAAATCAACTTGTGTTGATCGGCCGCTCCTATTCTAGGTGTTCTTTTTAGAATTTTGCGACGCTTCTGCGTGATTTTGATTTTTACGGTTATTGAACCAGGCTGTGTGTGAGGTTAGGGTGCTTAGGTTACTGAGTCCCGTAAACCAAAAATTAGTTAACGAGGCCAAATACTCCCTAAGCCTTGGACCTAGTACTTAAGCTTTTCATTTTCCTCAACCTCTTGAGGATTGTCTAGATCTTAATGGGTACTAAGAGTCTATTCAAGAATGCCTAAGGTTTGCGTTCTTACTAATCTCATTATGCACTTTTTAGTTATTTTCTTGAATGAGGTCTAGAACTTAGGTTAATTCCTTAGTTCCTTACTAATGACTATCACCTTTTCTAATAATTTTGTGCTCCTTTTTCATTTTGTTTCTTTTCTCCTTCTCGTTCACAAAATTTCCTTCTCCTCTTTTCCTCTTATTATTTTTCAAAAATTTTTAATTTTTATGGTGTTTTTGGCATATGTGAATTTTTTTGTTTGAAACCTTTTCTTACAAGTTTTGTACTTTCATACCCCCCCATGCCTAAGATTTGCAATGTCCTCATTGTAACCTAGGGGGTTTTTATTTAACTTAGTTCATTCCTTAAGACAGAAATTTGAATGAGTGAATGGGTCGGGGTGACTGTTGCGGACGATTTCTAATCTCAGATGCAAGCACCTGAGGTGGAATCGGCTGTCCCAAAGTGTGAACTTTAAGTGCAAAAAGGTGTCAGAACAAGTTTCAGGTTTTCAAAGAGAATGACGGGCTGCCTCCCGTTGAGCGCTAAATTTGATGCCTTCAGCCAAGCGGGAAATGCGATGGAGAGGGGATGGTCAAATCAGCAGGGTTTTGTAAGACAAGCACCTTGATTAAGAGCCTGGTTGGTCCAACCAGGTGCTTGTTCAGATCAACAGGCTGATGATGCAGCCCAAACCCAATCATTCTGGTGGGTTGATAGATGTGGATAAAAAGGTGTGGAACCCACCATATACTATGAAGCTCAGATGGATGTGGAAGTGTAAATGCAGGGTTTGGCTGAGTCGAATCAGCCTGATCAGAGTAGGGATCCGTAAAATAATCAATGAATGACGCGGAAACCCTACAGGGGTGATCAGAGAATGATGGGGCGTGGTATGTAGTCTGATCAATGTTCAGAACCCGATGTGGAAATGCAATCGGCTTGGTGAGAGGTGAATCTGAATAGAAATTGAGTCCGGTTGCGGGTCGAGGTTGGGAAGAGGTTTTGATCCGTTCTGTGTGTGCGGATGAGGTGGCCATTGTGTACGAGGGCTCTTCTAGAAACGGATGATAGGTGGTTTCCTGTAGAGAGTCCTCTGGGTAACTATCAAATGCCGGAAGAGTGTCTGTAGGATGAAAGAAATCGGATTCGAGAAAAAATTTGGATTCTGGGTTACAATCACTCTTGGCATTTTCTGTTTTTGGTTCCTGAGGATCGAAAAGGAATGATTCTGTGTTATCAGTGATCTCGGGAATCAGGACCTCAGAGTCGGAGTCAGAGTCATGAGAACTGAGGTCGTAGATAGGCCTGGCGTGTTCAGGAAGGGGAATCTCTCCGCAATTATAGTCAGATCTGAAATTGTCGGGGAGTTGGCGAAAATGAGATTCATGATCATGAATTCCACCACAGCAAAAATCATCAGATGTGGAATCAGCAGCCTGATTGGGGTCTAGCCTATATGTCAATTCTGGGCTCGAAAAGGTATTCTGTCTAGGCTCAAGCTCCAAGCTGGTAGGATAGTCCCAATTAAAATCCAACTCGTCCAACTCCTCAGTTTCTGTATCATAAATTGGCATGTTTTCTGGAAAATCGATCAGATTTTCTGAAGATGTTGGAGAGGGATATTCATCAAATAGAGGCCCGGAATCATATTCTGCAAAAATTTGATCTTTCTCAAAAGGGGCCTCATAATCTTCCCAATAAGTTTCGGATCTAGGTTCTAGGCTTAGGATGTGGGTAGAATTATTAGAACCTAAGTCCGAATAACCTTCGAGGGCCACCTTATCAAAATAAGGGGCGGAATTTATACCCTCAAAAGGTTCAGTAGTGATCTCATTATTGCAGGAGTTTTGGAATTCTAGGCTTGGCAATTCATGGTCTAAGTTTGGCTTATCATTGTGTTCTCCTGCAATATCCCAACCTAATTCAACATTGTCTTCTATCTGGGTTGGGATTTCACAACCACTTTGTGCCTCAATCCCGAGATCTGGGAAACTGGATTGTTTCTTAATACTGTTCCAAGATGGTTCATCCTCTATTTCTGGTGTATACGGGTATTTCTGGTTGATAATTTGTTCTACTGATTTCATCATTTCTACCCGTTTTATAAGGGCATCTTGGTGTTGTTCCCACAGTACAGGATTTGTCAAGCATTGAAGGTATTCAGATTGGTGTAATTTTTCTATCTCAATGTATCCTGTCATGAGCATATCTCGGGTTGATCCTTTTGAAATTTCAGTCAATAGAATTTGGGCACAGTTTATGATGAAAGCTGTGGTTGTTGGGACATCAACCTGAATGTTTTCTACTGGTGTTGAGGGTTTGATTTCATAGATTTCAAGGGCATCCTCAATCATCTTATCTTTCATGGATCTCAGATATTCAGGTTTTTTGAATGGTAGTCATGCTAGGTAATTAGGCTGCATAATTGGATCAGGTGGTGGAATCAAGATATAGAATCAAAGTTTGAATCAAGATGGAAGAAGGGGATTTTGTTCAGAATCAGAGGAAAGAGGGGCTATGTGAATGATTTCTGCAAAAACAAAGGAGCCGAGGCTTAGCCTCGGGGAGAGTGAATTTCTATAGGAGGTTTCAAGGACCTCCTGAAAAATACTGAAGGACTGGATGAGATAAGGAGGTGCTGGACCCAATCAAGACACCCAAAAATTGTTGGGTGACTATAGAGGTGCGGGGCAGATGGACCCCTTGATCAGAAAGATCGTCCACCTGAGAATTACCTGGGCAGCCAGAGAGGGAGAGTCCCGCAAAGACCCCTACACGGTAGAGCGTCCCCACGGGTTACAGGGTTTCCCCCACCCGACCTCTCTTGTCACTGCGATTCCAGGTAGACCAGAATGGGGATCTTGACCTCTTAAGTCTACCAATTTTAAGATCAGGGTGCTTAAGGTTTCACTTGAACTTTAGTCTTTTAAGTGCAAAGAGTGACCTAATTTAAGGTTGGTTGACCCAAGGGGTCAACTTTACCTCTTGTTTTCTTTGAGAGCTTTTAGGTCTTGTCTTTTAGGGTTCAAGTGTTTAGAGAGCCAATTGTTTTAGGTTTTCTTTGAATAGGTATTTTCAATCAATGGTTTAGGCACACTTCTTTTGGATTTTCTCCATTCTTGATTTAAGTAGTGTGTCTCTAAAACCCTAATGTTGAATCTTATGTTGGCTCTACTTGGTCCAGTTAGTTCTTTGTTGGGTAATTAGGGCTCAAGCAAGAATGTGTTAGCCCTTAAATACTCTTAATAGTGTGCAGGACTAATGAGTTGAAAACATGCAACTCTTTATGGTTACTAAGTATGGAAGACAGGTTAGCCCTATATTGCTTGTTCTTTTCTTTTCTTCCTCTTTAGAGTTTAGGGGTTAATAGCGAGAGGAAAAATTTACCTGTCCTCGGAGTGGTTGTTGTGCGGTTTCTTGTCTTCTTGATTTCCTGTAGCTGCACAAAAGAGAGGAGATTATCAAAAATTAAAAAGAAACAGGAATGTTTACCTCTAGAATAGCCGTTGCTCCCCGGCAACGGCGCCAAATTTGATACGGCGATGGCGTGAAGAGATAACCGGGTTTTATTGTTATGTCGTTGTAGTATAGCCAGTTATTGCCATCATTTCAAATATATAATTTTTTTACTCGGAAAATAAAAGAGTTCCCGAGGTCGAACTCAGGGAGCAAGTTGTATTCTAGGGGTACAAAGTTTCTTTTACAAAAATATAGATAGAGAGAGAGATGAAAATTTGTTGGCTTCTTCTTTCTCGTCTGTCTTCTTCTTTCTTTTCTCTTCTCTTTGGCTTTTGGTTCCTTTATCTCCTTGTGGTCATCTTCTTCTTTCTGTCTTCTTTATCTGCAGCAGTAGGTGATGTTCTTCTTCGTCTTTTAGCTCTTGTTTCTGCTTTGTCTCTTTCTTTTTCTGCAGAGCGGTCCTTGTCCTGTTCTTCTTCCTCTTTTCTGCCTTCAGAGCGTCGTCCTTCTTCTCTGCCTCGCTCGTCTTCTTCTTCTTCGCCTTTTCCTCTTTGCTTCGAGCAGTCCTGGCTGCTCTTCTTCCGTCAGTCTTCTTCTCCGGTTCTTCTTCTTCACCTGTGCCTGCAAACTTGCACTGCTTGAACAGAGGGGCAAAACCTATCTCTACCCTCCCCCGCGTCTCTCTCTCACAGAAGCCGCTCTTAGGAAAGCTCTCCCAGAGCTGCCGGGTTGCCGGGTACGGGTCGCGCCCGGGTCCAGGCCCACCGGCGTGAGTGGTGGGCGAGGAGTGCAGGTTAGTCTAAGTCGGGTCGGGCCAGGTCCGCGAGGCGTGAGCGCGGACGAGACCGGGTCGAGCGAGCGAGTGAGTGAGAGGGACCTCACCCCGTGCTCAGGAGGCAACGAGCATAAGGCGCTTTTTGCCTTTATGCGGGCGCTCTCCTCTGAAAGTTTACGAGGTGGGACTAAATGTCCCACCCCAATTTGGGTGCCTGCGCGGAGGAAGCAGCGGCAGTCGAGGCGAAGCGCGGGGGTTTCGCGCGAGAGCTTCGCCTCAACTGCAGCATAACGCTTTGCCGAAGTGTCCCCGCACAGCCTGGGAGGGTGACCTGGGCGCGGCGCACCTGGGGCAGCAGGTGAAGAAGCTGCTTCGCTTCAACAATGGCGGCGACGAGCGCAGGTGCCTGCCCACAGAAAAATGGCCTCTCGGCCCATTCAGAAACGCGGAGGACCTTCGCCGTGGCACGGCGAAGGTGGTCGGGGGGTGTGCAGGCGGCGGGGAGGAGCCCAAGAGCTGCCCTAGGTCGGACTGTGGGTCGGAAGATGGGTTTGTTCGGTGGAGTTGCAAAGGGTGATGTGGGGGAAGTGGAAGGGCGGAGGTTGATCAGGGTGAGGAGGCGGAGGTTCTGCGGTGGTCGGCGAGCCGTGTGGGTTGCTGGAGTGATGGGAGCGGCTCGCCGGAGGATGGCCGGAGGCGGAGAAGGTGAGGGTGATTGGTCGGAATCGAGGTAACAGTAAAGATGTAAAATGAGGAAAAGGAAGAGGGGAGGAAGAGGAGGAGTTCTACCTACTTAGCAGGAGGAGGAGGGGCCGGAGCGAGCGACAGTCGTATCGACTGTCACCGGAGAAGAAGATGCCCGGGGGAAGGGGCGGCGGTGAGCAGAGGGCCGGAGAGGCGCCAGCTGGGTGCGGCGTGGCGCGGGAAGAGCGAGGGAGAGCAACCCTGCAGCTGGTAGTGCGGCAGAGCGACGAGGAGGAAGTGGGGAGGCCGCCGGAGCTGGAGGGCTTCCTGTCGGAGTGGGAAGAGAGGAAGTGGGGGTCTTTCTCCGTCAGGACCGAGCTGCTCAGAACGGCGGAGCGACGGGGGTATTTATAGAGGCAGAATCAGAGGGGAGGGCGGAGGGAGATGACGTGTCTCCCTCGCCGGAGGACGCCGGAGATGGAAACCCATACCGTCCGTGCGTTCACACGGCCAGTATGGTGGGTTGCAGCGACCAGGGGGGTGTTCCTGCGACGGCTGACGACCCAGGGCACCCCCGGTTGACTTGCCAGCCCCTCCCCCTCACCCTGCGCGGCGCCATGCTCCACGCAAGGTCGCCGGAGCATGGTGCTGGCAGGTTTTGGCAGGAGGGACCTGAATGCAAAGAACGAAGGAGAGTTAGGGGCAGAAATGTGAGGGTTCAAAAGTTGAGGGCCAAAAAGTAAATATATGAGGACCAAAGTGCAAAGTTGGTCAAGAAGGTTTCTTCTTAGGCTCAAGTTTTTATACATGACTAATTAGGACCTAAGGAATTTGATGGTGAATTTTATTTCTAGATTAAACCTTGTTTGACCGGTCAATTTATGCAAAAACCCAAATTAAGTTATTAATTGGGCATGGTTCTCAATGTAGGTCAAAATGGGATCTGAAGGCCAAATTGAAGGTTCTAAACCCTAGAGATTATTTTTCTATGAATTTTAGAGGGTTTATTCTATTTTTACTTTGCCTCTAACCTCGTGAATTGAAGTGGGTTTGTTTTAAGGTTACAGATTATCTTTTAGTTCCTTGGAATTGCTGTAGCCCTTGTCAGATCATCCCACTTTCCTTCTTATTCCGTTTGCTTGACCTGTGTTTGGACCCTGAATTACCCTGTATGCAGATTATACTGGTAAAATTGCATTTTTACCCCTTATGACTTGTTTTCTCCTTAAACTCAGAATTCTCTGAGTTAAGCCTTTCCTTGAGTTATGTAGGAGCTTTTATCCTTTGTATTGGGTCAAAATGAGCTAGTTATGGCTTATGATGAGGTTCTCATCAATAGCTAATGAACCTTCTAGGGTGGTATGCCCAGCAAGTTATCTTGGGTGACAACCCATTGGTAGGTTATCCAGAACCTAATCACATGACCATTCTTTTCTTGTTGCCTTTAGGTAAACCTTAGATCAGGGAAACCACCTACTTAAAAAAAATCCAAAAAGAAAAAAAAATAGAAAAGGAGAAAAGAAAAGAAAAAGAAATAAGCCACACTTCACCGCACGAGTATGGCTGGCAAGCTATCGTGGGTAATAGCCCATTGGTAGGTTGTCCAGAACTCAGCTCAAGAAATTCACGTATAATTTCAAAACACTTAAGAAGATGCAGAGAAGTAGAATAAGGTAAGCAGATATACATTGGGTTCGCCCTTGTGTTGACCCCATAAAAATAAAAGTAGGGAGAAAGCTACTGGTCAAATAAATACACATTTAAGCAGAATTTCTTTTCAAGGTCACCTAGGGGCGTAGAAACCCAATGTTTGTTCTAATTGCCAATTAGTGAGTCTTTCACATTTCACAAAAAGATTCTTAGAACTTAGGGTTCTCTTTGAGTTATGGGTGGGTTGAGTGGCCGTAGAAAGCTACTCTGAAACCCTAAACTCAAATATCCAAAAAAAATTAGAAAAGAAGAAAAGAAGAAAAAGATCCTTCTTTGAATAAGGTGAGGGCTTGAGGCAGTCTACATTTTGGCAGACACCCAGGCATTGTTGTGTCTCTATAGTTCAGGTCATAGTTGAAATTCATAAGTGTTAAAAAATAACTATTGCCCAAGAAATCCAACCTAATTCTCTTATAAATAGCATATAGTTTTGCTACGGTTTAGCAAAAGATAATCATGGGGGTGTGATGTAAACATGTTTATATCACATAAACCATCTATTTTTGCGTGTTCTTAGACATTATGTTGCATCATACATTGTAAATATTGCATAACATGCATCATCTTGCATTTACGTTAGATTATATAAAGTTTAGATTAATTTTCTCTTTTTGTGGTTAGGTAACAGGGTGATATTCAATCAGGGCCTCGGATTGAAGATCCATTTGTACAGATTTAATTAGGGCAACGATCGGAGTTCAACGACTCCAAGATCGCCCTAATCGAACTTCTGTAATATTAGATGTAGTCCGAGAAAGATTAGAGGTTAAGAGCCAGGATGGTGTAAATCCATACATCAGATGACAAATCCGACTGCACGGATAGGTTTGAATCGACAATTGTAGCCCAATGATGCCAAAATCGGTCCAATTCGACATCCGTGGCACCATCTACAAAATATAGAAGATGGACGGCACAAGCCACCCAACCGGCCCAAGGAACTGTCACTGCCCTCTCTCTCCTCAATCGCGCGGACGATCTCAACTGTTGGATCAAGATCCAACGACTGGGAGAGCTTGGGCCAAAATGGGTAAACTCGCCTCAAATGCATGCGTAGAGCGTTAGGCGAGCGCGCGTTCGTGACGCGGAGGTCGTGGGTTCGAGACCCCGCGCACTTAAACTCATGGCGAGAAGCAGGCACAGTTAAATTGAGCCATGCGATGCATGATAGATGGCGATGGAGTGGCCACGTGGCGTTCCTAAAGGCGATGAGCACTGCACGAGTGATTAGATGCCCATGCAAACACATGATCGCAGGCAAGAGGCACTATCAAGGCACGGGCGAGATGGATTCTAAGCCATCCACTCTCGCGATCGGACGACTGATATGAAAAGAATGTGGATATGTGTTGAGGTAGCCGAAGTTGAGGAGGCAGGCGTGTGCACGAATCTTCAACCACATTCAGGCCTTTAGTGGCAGATAAATCCGTCACTAAAAACCCTGAAATTAATTTTTTAAAGTATTATGACCTATTTTCCCCTCCAATCTACACCTATATATAGCCCTACGACCCCCACACTTTCTTCATCCCTTCCTCTCTTCTCTCACCCCCTCCAAAGCTCTAAGAGCTTGTCCCAAACTCGGGATGCTCCATTAGAGTTAGAATTATAATTTTTCCACTTTCTCATCCCCTTCGTGGAGCACTCCGCGGTGGTCCTCTCATGGCCATTCAGGATGTGGATCCTGCTACGTCCTACCTCATTCTCCATCATCCTTCACCATTCTCCTTCATCCCGCACCTCACCACCTTCGTCCGGGCGCTTCGTCATTGCGGCTCATCCTCCAAGCAGCCGTTGAGGAGGATAACTTCTGTTAAACGAGAATCTACGCTAACATGTTTGGTTTTGGAAAACCCGTCGTTGTAGTTCGAAAGCGAAGGATTCGTGTTCAACAAATAAAATTTATACCGAAATCAAAATTCCGGGTCGAACACAGGGAGGCGAACGTTTGATTTAAAAACTTCGCGTTTCTTTTTATTTTGTCACGAAGAAATTCAATTTAAACTATCTAAGTATCTACAACAAATAAAAGAGAGAGAGGGAGTAAGAGAGAGAGAAAGAATACTGTACATGGAAATCAAAATGAGATGTAGAATAGACAAGGAATTTATCATAAAAGAGTTCTTTCGTTACAACTAGAAAACATAAAACAATTACTCTAGAAAGCATTAAAAGAATGGAGGGAGAAATGTCCTCCTCGACGATCGCTCGGAGGACGAATAGACTACTCTAGAAAGCAGTAAATCTATACTAGAAAGCAGTAAAAAGAATAGGGAGAGAAATCCTCCTCGACGGTCGCTTGGAGGACGAGCCGGACGGGACGACGCCTGGACGAAGGAGAACGAAGCGGGACGAAGGAGGATGAAGCAGAAGAACGGGAACGAAGCAGCACGCCGTCGTCGTCGCGGGATCCACTTCCGAAGGGGGACGAAAATTTGGACTTTATCTCGCGAGAAGCATCCCGGGTGTGGGACAAGCTTCTCTTGAGCTTTGGAGAGGTAGAGAGGAGAAGGAAGGGATGAAAATTTCGTATGGAGGGGGTCTCCTTTTATAGTTGCAAGGAGTGGGGGCAAAATGGACATTACATCTTCAAAATAATAAATAAGGGGTCTTTAGTGACGGATAAAACCGTCGCTAAAGCCCCGCCGTCGCCGTCGCCGCCGCGCCCACGCGCGCCCGCTCGGCTGGCCTGCGCGCGTAACGCATACGCACGTCCGCGTCGTCTCAGCCGTCCGATCGCGAGATCGGACGGCTTAGAACGCGTCCGCGCCCGCTGCGTAGCGCGCCCGCCCGAGTGCGATCGAGCGTCCACCAGAGCGTCCAATTGCGCGTCGGTGCTATCGGGCGCGCGCGGCCGTTGGATCTTCATCCGACGCTCGTGCGCGCCCGCTCGCCCGCGCCTTCGACCTCCTCACCGCGGCTCGAACCCGCGACCTCCGCTTCGCCCGCAGCTGCGTCGCCGCTGCGCTACACGGGCGAAATGGTCGCGCGGGCGTTTTTAAACGCGAGCGACCGCAGCCGTTGGATCGAGATCCAACGGCGGAGAGGAGACGGTGCGCGGTCTTCACAGGACTCCTGCGGTCGATTGGGCGGCTGGGATGGCGCCACGTGGCGCCATCTTGGCCGTCCATCTTCTGGAAGTTGTAGATGGTGCCACGGATATCGGATTGACTCGATTTTTGTGTCGTTCGGCTGCGATCGTCGATCCGAATTCATCCGTGTGGTCGGATTTTCCATCTGAAGTGCGGATTTACACCATCCTGGCCCTTGATCTTCTAGGGTTCCCCGGTCTCTATCTGATGCTACGGATGCCTGATTAGGGCGATCTTGGAGTCGTTGAACTCCAATCGTCGCCCTGATCATATCCATACGGTTGGATCTTTGATCCGAGGCCCCGATAAAATATTTGCCCTGTCCAAGCACATAAAAGGAGACAATTAACCTCCATTTTATTCAAACTACTCTAAATGCAAGATGATGCATGTAATGCAATATTTATATCATGAAATGCAATCCTATGCTTAAGAACATGCATAAATAGACATTTTAAGTAATGTAAATGTGTTTACATCATACCCCCATGCCTATCTTTTGCTAGTCCCTAGCAAAAACTATATGCTATTTATAAAAGAATTAGGTTAGATTATTTGGACCTGAGTTATTTTCAATCATTAAGAAATTGTCTACTTAAGAACTGAACTTTCAAAGACACAACAGTGCCCGGGTATCAGCCAAAATGCAGACCGCCTCAAGCCTCGCCTTATTCAAAGAAAAATTTCTTTTTCTGTTTTTACTTTCTTTTTTTTTTTTTTTTTGGATTTTCAAATTTTAGGGTTTAAGAGTGGCTTTCTACGGCCATTCAACTCACCCAAGATTTGATGAGAACCCTAAGTTTCAAGCATCTTATTGCGATTCTGATAAACTCGTTGACCGGCAATTAAAACGGACTTCGGATTTCTACGCCTCTAGGTGACCTCAAAAAGAATTCTGCCTAAAGGTGTATCTTTACAACCGGTAGCTTTCTCCCTACTTTTATTTTTTTTTTTTTATTTTATTTTATTTTTTTTTAACGGGGTCAACACAAGGGTGAATCCAGTGTATATCTCCCCAGTTTATTCTACTTCTCCGCTTCTTCCTAAGTGTTTTGGGAATTTTTAGTGCATTTTCTGAGCTAGGTTCTGGACAACCGGTCGATGAGCTGTTACCACCGACAACTTGCCAGCCATACTCGTGCGGCGAAGTGTGGCTTATTTCTTTTTGTTCTTTTCTCCTTTTTGATTTTTTTTTTTTTTTTAAGTAGGTGGCTTCCCTGGTCTAAGATTTACCTAAAGGCAGCAAAAAGAGAAAGGTCCAGTGACTGGGCTCTGGACAACCTACCTATGGGCTGTTACCCACGATAACTTGCCAGCCATATCACCCTAGAAGGTTCATTAGCTACCCAATTTCCGTTAAAATCGCCAAACAACGAGTCAGTGCAAAGAAAGTGTGTAGATGCTTAAGACTCAAAATTCCCTCACATCAGAGGGCGGGTTGATAAGTCGTGTACTTATCACCCAAACTTATTTACTCCAATTAAAATAAAATTCAAGTTGGCGAGAACTCGAAAAACAAATCCACATTTTAGTGGATATACGGGCTGATTAAGTCCAAAGACCTGAAGGGTCTTTGTGTTCAGAACATAATATAGTATTTCTTAAGATCAAAAATTTTCTTAAACCCAAATTCTCTTTCCTAATTTTGATTTTTTTTTTTTTATATATAAAATAAAACAAATCTACGGAGCTGACGAATGAATTCAAAGATAAATATCCATCCCCCCATGCCTATCTAATGCAATGTCCTCATTGTATTAAAAAGACATAAAACAGAGTGGAAAAGCGTAGAAAGCACCTGAATTGCGTGGATATCGGGTCCGCTCCGAGATGAAAATGAAAAAGAACTGTATATGTGCTGAGGTTAGTGCCTTCAGCTAGGCACACTATACAAAGAAAAGAAATGAAGAATTCACATGTGCAGGTCAGAATTAGAATGAACAGAAGAATCCTCTGACCTGTCAGCAGAGGTCCACAGATGTGGACCAGATTGTGGTGCAGACCCACACCCCATGATCGAGAATATCTTAGGTTCTGGATAAAAATTACCCAAAACCTAAAATCAGAATGCAAGCGGGGTCGGGCCTGCGATTTGTAAGGATGCAACCCAAGGCCAAAATGTCGGGTTACAGAGAATTGAAGCTCAAAAGGATAATCGTTAAATGTGTGCTTGAGTTTGACATCCTCGAAACAAATGTCGTAAGGGTTCTGATTTGATGGTTTCAGCTTAAAAGGAACCCTTCGACTCAATCTTCCATTTCCTCCAAAATTAACTTCCCAAATTAGAACTTCCCCGCTCCTATCCTCCTCATTAAGTGTATCAAATTCCAGGACATCTTGTATATTCATCACCCCGTCTAGAATCTCCAAGTGTAAATGATGTGGCAGAATCAAAATTGACTTGGGTCTAATTATCTCAGAATTAGAATCATCAATAAGCTCAACAGGGTGTAACTGATAATCAGGGCATTGAATTAATTCCTCCAGAAAATGCGATTCTGGATCCGTATTGTGTGCCCTAATAAGATCAGTTTCCTCAGTTATTGGGCTATCAAATGATCTATCAGATTCCTCAGGCCCAATCGTCTCACAAAAATCGTGATCTGAAAACTCGTGTGAGACTTCGCAACTTGAATCTTCACCATCAGGATCCGTATCAATGTATGTCCCAAAATCATTTGTCACTTTGCGTTCCAAGGAGACATACGTTTCCTTGTAACCCGGCTCAGGGATTTCAGGTGAAGAAATCAAATCATCCTTAATTGGTTGTTTTAATTCAATCTGGTCAGCTTCGTAACACGTGTCCCCCCCAACAGGTGCCTGAGCGGGTTCTGTCATTGGCTTTCCTGAAGAGAGTTCATCCTGGGAATTATTCCAAGATTGAATCAAAGCAACCACGAATCTCATCCTCAATTTCGCTAATTTCCCAAGTAGAAACTCACCCGGGTTCTTATCCTTAACATCCTGGAGCCAATCCAACAAAGACTTGTTTAAATCATCAATCATTTCAATCAGGGGCTCCAATCTCTCAATGCAAGGTATTGGCTGAACTTCTAAAGATTGAATGATATTCCTCAAGTTAGCCAGAACCTTATCTTGAACCTGATTAACCTGAACCAAATGAGTTGGTTCAGGGTTGGGCGGGTTTGACATCAATGTAGAGGAATTAACGAATTGAGATTCGTTATACCCATCCTGATAATAGGTCATTTCAGATTGTTCAAAAGATGGAGATGACCTAAAGGCAGTGAAATCAGAGGATGGGCAAGGATCAGTGTATCCTTCTTGATTGTAGATCGCATTAGGTTGTTCATGAAAGGAGGACGATCTATAATCGATGCAACTCTGAGAAGGATAGAATTGAGAATCAAAGTGTTCAGGGTTAGACCCTAAACACGGGGGTCCGGAATTGTATCCCCAATCCGAATTATCCCAACTAACTGATGGTCGATTACAATACGAGTTGGGATAATTGTCATGTTGAGGATAATATACAGCAGGAGGGAAAGAGCGGGAATGCGTGAAATATGTGGAAGGATTCATGAGACACTGGAGGAAGAAAGGTGCCCTGCAATACAAACAATCAAACCTGTCCTTAAATGGGTTAGCCTACAGATCTACAGACTCCCAAAACCCGTCTTGAGATAAAGGAACGATTTGATCTACTTCTGTCTGTTCAATCCAACCAGTTAGAAGGAGGGACTGGGGAGAAGGTTCTTCCTTCGGCTTGCGCCTCCGGTTCCTAGTGTACCCCCCAGCCGCGATCGTTTGACTCTGCTCCCCTAGCTAGACATCAGATTGAACAGTAGAAACAGACTAATCGAAAATAATCTCGTTCTGAGTTCTGAAGAGCGAGTCCAATCCTTAAGGCCAACGTCTACTCTGTTTTATTTAGGGCTAGGTTTGAATGTGCTTTGGAATGTGATGGGCCCTTTAAATGGGTTGTGCCCTTAATGATTGATTGCTTTGTGTGTGCGTGCACAACCAGTGGTTTTCAAGCAAGATTATTTTTGATGTGGTGAATTTTAAGGTTCAAATCTTGCTTAGTAGCTTTTAGGATTCAACTTTAAGTGTTTTCAATCAAGTTTCATTGGCACACCAGGTTTTGCAAGCACAGGTGAAGATATTTTCCTTTAAAGTTTAAAAAGAATGTGGAGTGCCTGGTAGATCCCTAAGAGTTGAACCTAATTGGCAGCTACTTGATGAGTTGATTTTATTTGAAGTGGTGCGACCCAAACAACTCAAACAACTGGCCTGATGCACCACCTAATTAGGTACACAAATGATTACCCAATCTGATTTCTACTCGATTATGTGTTTGGATGTGTGTACCGGCTCCTAAGATTGGTTTACCGGTTGAGTTAGAAAATCAGATGAGGTTGTGTACCTCTGTGAGATTTTTTTTATTATTATTTTTTTTTTAATGTGGGGGTTGGAGTGAGTATGGATGTCAAACAACAAACAATCTAACCTTAGAGTTTATAAGAACACCTAGGTTGATTGATGTTTGAATTATTATGTGATGAAATGAAATCTAATGGGTGGGAGGTGGGGGATAACTTACAAAACCTTCCACAACACTTTACTCCGATTTAGCGCTTTTGCCTGTCTCGAAAGAGTACCTGCAATAATAATAAGAAAGGAGAAAAGTGAGGTAAATGATTTGTAAGTTACAAAACGCGAAGAGAAATCAAAGAGCGTTGCCTCCCCGGCAACGGCGCCAAAATGTTAAACGAGAATCTACGCTAACATGTTTGGTTTTGGAAAACCCGTCGTTGTAGTTCGAAAGCGAAGGATTCGTGTTCAACAAATAAAATTTATACCGAAATCAAAATTTCGGGTCGAACATAGGGAGGCGAACGTTTGATTTAAAAACTTCGCGTTTCTTTTTATTTTGTCACGAAGAAATTCAATTTAAACTATCTAAGTATCTACAACAAATAAAAGAGAGAGAGGGAGTAAGAGAGAGAGAAAGAATACTGTACATGGAAATCAAAATGAGATGTAGAATAGACAAGGAATTTATCATAAAAGAGTTCTTTCGTTACAACTAGAAAACATAAAACAATTACTCTAGAAAGCATTAAAAGAATGGAGGGAGAAATGTCCTCCTCGACGATCGCTCGGAGGACGAATAGACTACTCTAGAAAGCAGTAAATCTATACTAGAAAGCAGTAAAAAGAATAGGGAGAGAGAAATCCTCCTCGACGGTCGCTTGGAGGACGAGCCGGACGGGACGACGCCTGGACGAAGGAGAACGAAGCGGGACGAAGGAGGACGAAGCAGAAGAACGGGAACGAAGCAGCACGCCGTCGTCGTCGCGGGATCCACTTCCGAAGGGGGACGAAAATTTGGACTTTATCTCGCGAGAAGCATCCTGGGTGTGGGACAAGCTTCTCTTGAGCTTTGGAGAGGTAGAGAGGAGAAGGAAGGGATGAAAATTTCGTATGGAGGGGGTCTCCTTTTATAGTTGCAAGGAGTGGGGGCAAAATGGACATTACATCTTCAAAATAATAAATAAGGGGTCTTTAGTGACGGATAAAACCGTCGCTAAAGCCCCGCCGTCGCCGTCGCCGCCGCGCCCACACGCGCCCGCTCGGCTGGCCTGCGTGCGTAACGCATACGCACGTCCGCGTCGTCTCAGCCATCCGATCGCGAGATCGGACGGCTTAGAACGCGTCCGCGCCCGCTGCGTAGCGCGCCCGCCCGCGTGCGATCGAGCGTCCACCAGAGCGTCCAATTGCGCGTCGGCGCTATCGGGCGGGCGCGGCCATTGGATCTTCATCCGACGCTCGTGCGCGCCCGCTCGCCCGCGCCTTCGACCCCCTCACCGCGGCTCGAACCCGCGACCTCCGCTTCGCCCGCAGCTGCGTCGCCGCTGCGCTACGCGGGCGAAGTGGTCGCGCGGGCGTTTTTAAACGCGAGCGACCGCAGCCGTTGGATCGAGATCCAACGGCGAAGAGGAGACGGTGCGCGGTCTTCACAGGACTCCTGCGGCCGATTGGGCGGCTGGGATGGCGCCACGTGGCGCCATCTTGGCCGTCCATCTTCTGGAAGTTGTAGATGGTGCCACGGATATCGGATTGACTCGATTTTTGTGTCGTTCGGCTGCGATCGTTGATCCGAATTCATCAGTGTGGTCGGATTTTCCATCTGAAGTGCGGATTTACACCATCCTGGCCCTTGATCTTCTAGGGTTCCCCGGTCTCTATCTGATGCTACGGATGCCTGATTAGGGCGATCTTGGAGTCGTTGAACTCCAATCGTCGCCCTGATCATATCCATACGGTTGGATCTTTGATCCGAGGCCCCGATAAAATATTTGCCCTGTCCAAGCACATAAAAGGAGACAATTAACCTCCATTTTATTCAAACTACTCTAAATGCAAGATGATGCATGTAATGCAATATTTATATCATGAAATGCAATCCTATGCTTAAGAACATGCATAAATAGACATTTTAAGTAGTGTAAATGTGTTTACATCAACTTCTCTCTACCTTCTCTTTTACTGCTTTCTAGTGTAGATTTCGTTCTTTCTAGTGTAGCTTTCTTGCTTGCTAGTGTTGTGAGTAGTTGTAATTGTAATGAACATCAGCTTATGGTAATGAAATCCATGCTTATTCTATCTCTGTTTTATCTTTATTTGTAATATTCTCTCTCTTTCTTGTATTATTTATTCTTTGAGAAGATAGCTAATTTAGATTCAATTCGACCAGCTAATATGCTTCGTGACAAATAAAATAAACATGATTTTTAATTAAACCTCCGCCTCCCTGTGTTCGACCAAGAATTCTTTCCGAGTTTCAGTTAAATTTATTTGTTGACAGTTTTTCTCGTAAATCACACTACAACGACGGGTTTCCAAAACTCAACTCCGTTTGCGTAGCTCATCCACTACAACATTTTGGCACCATTGCCGGAGATTTCCGTCCAACACTATATATCTCACGAACCAAACCAGCTCGCCCATCAAAAACCCAATTTTTGGGTAGATGAACAGTAAACCAACGCTCTGTGGGAGAGGGGTTTAAGAAAAAAAACTAAGTGTTTGAAGAGAAGAGAAGGGAGAGTTGTGAGTGTGAGCGGCTAAGTGTTTAGAGTCATGTGTGTGAGTGTAGTGCCTGTGTGTATTTATGCATATGCATACTTATATGTATAAGTATCTAATAGTAAATGTATATATATATTAAATAAAATATATATGTAATAATGTTTCCGGATGTATAGTATATTTGTATGTGTATATAAATAGAATAGAGTAGTAAATACTTTTTTGAGCTTTATATGTATATAAAAAAACCTTAAAGCTTTAGTGACGTATGTATCTATCACTGTAGATATGTATAAATGTTAGGAAAAGTATTCTTTCTGCCTTATGTTGTGTACATATTTTACTAAGGCTACAGTGACACATAATTATGTTGCTGTATATATAGTATATGTTACCAAAGATATTAGTATGTGTTAATATAATTTAATATAGAACATATTAGTAACTATTTTTGTGCTTAGACTTAGGTATTATTTAGGGTAGCTGTATATAACTAACATAGTGTAGTATTAATTAGTTTTTGATGTTTGTTAGTTGTAAATTTGTTTAAGACATTGTAGGTGGAATTAATTGATTCTTTTGTATATAATTTATTAATTAATTCATTCATTAATTGATTCATTGATTAATGTTTAAATAAAATTGATATTTTTGTAATAAAAGAATATTTTTTGGACATAAAGAGTGATGTATATCAATAAATGCATCCCAGTGAATGACATGTAATAAACCAGTAAAAAGTAAGTAAATAAATAAAATCACACTATATCTGTTTGCATTGTAACAAATATACTACAACAATGACATTTAAAGCATTATTTTTATTGCAATAAGGTTGTCGTGTCATCATTATTTTTGGAGTCGTTACCGGGGATAAAAATCCAACAATAGTGCTTTATTATGATTGATGATGTCGGTTATATTAAAGAGTACCGATGGAAATAAATGCAATCTAAACCCTTAAAAAATCATTTTAAAATATTTTATAAGGTTTAAAATAATGAATTTGATACAGGGAACCTATTTTGACCTTGAATAGAGACCTAGGTGGATATTTAATACATTTTGGGTCAAAATATAAATTAACCAATCAAATTTCATTAAAACCTAAAATTTAAGTCATCATTAAATTCCTTGGGTCAATATTAGGTTACCATAAAAATTTAAGCTCATTTGGACTTCATCTTAACCAAGTTTACAATTTGCCCCTTAAATTTGGATTTATTTACAAAGACCCCCTAACTGTTAATTTTTCTTGCAAAATGCCCCTGTAACCATCTTCTTGTCCCATCCTTCTTCCTCACTCCTAGCTGACGACCATGTCGTTGATCACGAAAATTTCATGGTTGCAACCAGAAGAAGCATTCAGCCCAAAATCCTGCGTGTGTTGGAGCAACTCACGTGCAACCAGTGCCTCCATTAACATCTCCATCGACCCCATTATCGGCCATGAAATCCAACCATCAGACATTGCCATCTTCGACATTCTTCTCGCATCTCTAGGCATTATAAAGAATCGCTATCATCCTCCGGTCCTAGTCGTCAAGTTTTTGGCGTGCTACCACCCTTCCTCCTTCCTTGGAAGCCACCACTGACGTCGACCTTGGAACTCCTTTGACGTCACACCTCTTCGACCACCGAAGCCACAATCTACCTTCGTCATCGATGAGCTTCCCATCAAAGAAGCTGGTCCCTCCGTGCTCTTCCTTGCTCCAAACACCTCGCCAATCTCTACTTCTTCCTTGTGTCCAGCCAAGCTGGAGCTGACACTTCCTCACCTCCTCCTCATCTCTCAAGTACCTCGTTCTCCTCCCCACTGCAGATATTAGAAAAGGTATAGTAGATTTGAGTATCGACCTCAAGTCCTCCCTCCTCGTCGTTGTCTTCCCCGCATCCGACCACGCGCCGACAGCTAATTAATCGAAGGTATAACGATGGCACCAAAATGAACTATGACATCATCATTTTGGCACCAAAATGATTGCGGCGGATTCCGCAGAAAGGATTGGATTTGGAAAACCTGTCATCGTAGTTCGATTCATGAGAAAATCCATCGATCAGATAAAATTTATAATCGAAACTTGAAAAGTGAGTCCCGAGTCGAACATGGGGAGGAGAACGTTTTGTTTGAAAATCGCACTTCGTTTTGTTTCTTTTTGGTATTTTGAGCTTTTGTTATTTTTGTGTTTTTGAAATAAAAAGACAAGCAAGATAAGTTCACAAAATGAGATGGAACAAATATGATATATCACTCCAATGTTTATTACAATAATCTATGAATGCATAAAAGAGATAGGGGTGAGAATAAATCTCCCGAATCAGCTGTTCGGCAAGATGACAGCACCTGGCGGAAGCTTGGATGAAGGAGGTAAGATGCGGGATGACGGTGGTGAGATGCAGGAGGACGTCAGGTAGAGGAATGCTTCACCGAGGCTCTGGAATGGAGGTGAGGAGACGGATGCAATCTTCTACTGAAATGGAGGTGGGAGGATAGCTCCAAGGCAACCTATGAAGGTGGTGGGATGAAGGATGAATATCTAGTGGGAAATAGGAATATTACACTAATAGGAGACCTTTGGAGCTTGAGAGTAAGCTCTAATAGAGCTTTGGTAGGCTACTAGAGCTTAGGAGTAGGTGGGAGTAGAGTAGGTATAGTTGAAGAGGAATGGGGATGTATGGGTGTTTATATAGTGGTGGAATGGAGGCGGTTTGCACTCACGGGTCTTTAGCGACATTTAAGACGACGCTAAAGATCCACCGGAGGTGTTGCTGTAGCATTCACGTGCCTTGGCTGGCACTTGGAAGCACGATTGCAACTGGTGTAGGGTGCAACGATCATTAGCGGTTGGATCGGGCATGGATGGCTGAGATCGCAAGGAGGAAATGTGCACTCGCCCACGTTTGAATTCTACCCCGCTGACGCATGCGTTGGCAGCCATCGGATCATTAATCGCCCGGCTGAGAGTTGCTCGTAGATCGTGCCTCATTTATTTAAATCGCGCACCTCAAGCGATTGCGAGGATCGGACAGTGGATGCGGCTCCTGGTCATCTTAATTGCACGCTCCTGATGGCGTGCATGCAATCTAGCATGCGTCCTCGCATCGGTGGGTGGCGACAGATCGCACATGAAGAATCTCAGTTGCTCGATCAAGATTGAGAGGCCCTATTTTAGTCTGTGCCATAGCGGGTGCGGTGGATTGCGACTCGAACCCGCACCTCTCGTTTGAGGAGCAGGCGCTTCAATGTTTGGCCAAAGCGTCACTTTGTCTAGTGGAGAGCGGTGCAATCGCATGCCTTGATCATTGGATCAAGACCCAACGGTCGAGGCAAATCCTTCCTTGAGCGGCTTGAGGCCAGCCGATGTAGAGCACCCATCAGCCGTGGGAGCACGTCTCAGCCACTGGATTGAGATCCAACGGATAGGATCTCTTTTTGCGACGAGGCTGGGGACGCGATGCTTAGGTGGGGCATCCTGGATGGTGCCACGTGGCACCATCTGGGTCGTCTATCTTCTTCTTGTAGAGGGTGCTACAAAGCTCTGATTGGGGCGATTTTTGCGTTGACAGACTGCGATTGTTGCTCCAGATTTATCTGTTCGATGGGATTCTTCATCCGAAGCCCGAAAAGATGTCACACTACTTCCTGGCCATATAAAATGGAAGAATTAATGTACATAACACACAACTATCCTAAATGCCATGCAATGGATGTTATGCAGCATTTATAACATGTTATGCAATGCTAAGCTTAGGAACTATCATAAATAAGCATTTTAACATGAATTCATGTGTGTTCATCATACCCCCATACTTACTTTTTGCTAGTCCCTAGGAAAATTAACCTAAATGCTATGTATAAAAGTAGAATTAGGATTTGATCACTTAGGCACAATTTGTTGGTTACTTGAGAAAACTTCAACCCAAGACTTGGTCACAAAAACTCCACAGTGCCCAGGTGTGTACCAAAATGCAGACCGCCCAAGCCCTTGCCTTATTTGATAGACGTGTTTTGCAAGTACGGCGATGGGTTCTCCAAACCTCGATTTTAATTCGCGAAAAATGACACATCATTTGGGCGCTGTTGCCGGGGAGGCAACACTCTTTGATTTTTTTTTCACGTTTTCCTGCATTACTTACATATTTTTCCAACCTATCTTTCTTCTTTGATTTATTGTCTTTCAGGAACCCGGTCGAGGAGCCGAAGGCTATAGATTGAAGTAAAGTGTGGGTAGAGACATTTGTAAGTTTTCCCCCACCACCCCCACCCTAGATTTCATTTCACCACACTAATAACTCAAACCCAAATCAACTTAGGTGTTTTTAATAAACCCTAGGATAGATCTAATTGTTTGTTTGCCACCTCCACCCATCTCATCCCCGCATATATATAAAAAAAAACTCTTCTCTTATGGGATTTACTGAAAGTGACATACATTAAACACCTACAACTTTCGACTTAAGGTGCACCATTCCACTTTGATTCTACCACTTAACAGGGATCTGAATTGTGGACCTGGTACACTTCAATTCAATACACATAAGTGAGTAGAAATCTGAATAGGTTAAACATCTGTGTGCCTTAATTAAGTGGTGCAATAGGCCAATCGATTGAGCTATTTGGACCGCACCACTGAAGATAAAAGTCATTCATTAGTAGCTTGCCACTTAAGGTTAATCTTTAGGATTGAACCAGACACTCCACATTATTTTTTGATTTCTAAAGGAATATATCATCACCAGTGCTTTCAAAACTTGGAGTGTTCTCTTGAACTTGATTGAATACACCTAAGATTAAATCCTAAAAGCTTCTAAACAAGGTTAAACCCTCAAAGACACATCATCAAATAACCTTGTTTGCAAACCTTGGTTGTGCATGCACACACATTTGAATTGATCATTAAAGGCACAACCCATCTAAAGGGCCCATGACATTCCAAGCGCACAATCATCCCAAGCCTTAATTAAAACTAAGTAGACATCGGCATTAAGGATTGATTTGCTCTTCGGGTGTCAGACTAAGATTTTTTTCGATTAAGCTGCTTCTGTTGGTCTATCTGATGTCTAGCTAGGGGAGTAGCGTCAAACGACCGCAGCTGGGAGGTACACTAGGAACCGAAGGCATAAGCCAAAGGGAGAACCTTCTCCCCAGCCCCTCTTTCTAGCTGGTTGGATTGATAGATAAAAGTAGACCAAATCGGTTATAATCTCAAGATGGGTCCTGGGAGTCTATAGGTCTTTAAGCTAACCCACCTAAGGATAGGGTTGATTGCTTGTATTGCAGGGCTCCTTTCTTTCTTTTGATTTCCCCTCCAATTCTACCATGTATCCTTCCACATCCTACACTCATTTCCCATCCTACCCTCCTACCACCACTTATACCCAAGATGATTACTATCCCAACTCGACTTATAATTACCCATCCACTAGCCAGGATAGCTTAATTGGGGATACGATACCAGACCTCAGTGTCCAGGGCCTAACCTTGGACAACAAGACTATGATTACTATCCTTCCCAGAGCCACAATGATTATAGATCTCCACCCTTTAATGACCGAACCAACCTGATCTACAATCAAGAAGGATATGTTGATTATAACACTTACCCTCCCCAGCATTCCACTGAATATAGGTCACCACCATTCTTTGAACAACTTGAAATGACCTACTATCAAGGAGGGACCCGAGAACCTCGATATGTTGACTCCCCTAGATTTAACCCAAACCCACACAAACCGTATTCGAACAATTTGGTTTAGGTGAACCAGGTCCAAGGCAAGGTGTTGGCTAACTTGAGGAACACCATCCAATCTTTAGAAGCTCAACCAATACCATGCAATGAAGCATTGGAGCTTATGATCACAATGATTTATGAACTTAATAGTTCTCTATTGGATTTGCTCCAAAATGTTAGGGATATGGGCTTGGGTGAGTTTCTACTTGGGAAATTGTCGAGGTTGAGGATGAAATTTGTGGTTGCCCTAGTCCAATCTTGGGATGATTCCTAAGATGAACCCCCTTTAGGAGAGCCAATGTCTGAACTTGCTCAGGAGCCTGTCGGGGGGTGATACACATGCTGAGATCGGGGATGACCAGGTTGGGTTAGAGCAACCCATTAAGGATGAACTGAGTTTCTCACCCAAGATCCCAGAGCTAGGGAATGACCAAAAAAATGTCTCCATGGACCATGAAATGACATGATTTTGAGACATATATAAATGAGGATCATGAATTCTTTGATTTTTAGGGTGACGAATCTCTTAGTGAAGTCTCACTGGAGCTTAAGGAGAATGATTTCAGTGAGACTAATGGGCTCGAGAAGCAAGATGAACCATTTGATAGCTCAATTATTGAAGATTATGATCATGCTAGGGCTAACTTGGACGATCCAAATCCTGATGATTCAATCGGTAGCCCCATTTCTCAACCACACCCTGAAGAGCTAAATTATGATATTTTTGAGATCACCAGACCCAAGTCAATCCCGATTGAGCCACAATTGTTGGATTTGGATACTTTAGATGGGGTGTACAACGATTTGGTGGTGCCGGAAACATTGATTTTAGAGGATAGGAAGTTGGGAATAAAAATCTGGGAAGCTACATCTGAGGGAACTACAATTTTAGATCTAAGGGTTCCTGTTGGCCTAAAACCACCTACTTTTTATTAGGACCCATACGATACCTTTGATGTGCGACCCAAGCTTGGAATAACTGATTATTTTTCTGAGCTGAACGTTAAGTGGACATCTGAACCTAGTGAACCAAATGTACCTTTTGTCTGACACTTTAGTCTTGGGTTGCACACCACCAAATCACAGGCCCGACCCCGTAAATACAACAACCTTTGGTTCTGGCTGATTTTCATCCAGAACCTTAGAACCACTCGACCTTAAGGCATGGGTCTATGCCACAACTTGGTCCACATCTGTGGACATCTTCTGTTGGCAGGTCTGAGGATTAATCTTTTGATTTTGATTCTGACCCACACTTGTGAATTCTCAAATAATTCTTTGTATGTATATTATGCCTAGCTGAAGGCAATAAATTTAGCATGGGTGTATATTCCATGTTCCCTGTGGAGCTGACTAGATTGTCACAAAATTCAGCTGATATTCTATTATTTCGCCCTTTTCATGTCTTTATTTTTACACTGAGGACACTACATCACTTAAGCATGGGGGGGTGGATACTTAATCCTAAAATTATTTCATTAGCTCCGTAGAATTTCTTTTATTTTCATTAAAAAAAATTGAAAATTTAAAACGACAAAAAAAAAAGAATTAGGAGAATAGAACATAGGCTTTTGGAAGTTATTAACTTTAGGAAATGATACGAAAGGACCTGAACACATAGACTCTTTAAGTCTTTGGGATTACATAGCTCGGGTGTCCACTCAAATGTGGACTTAGTCTCGAGTCCTCACTAAGTAATTTTACTTTAATTTGGTGAATAAATTGGGATGATAAGTACACAACTTATCAACCCGCCCTCTAATTTGAGGAGATTTGAAGTCTAAGCATCTACACACTATTTGCACTTACCTTTCGAAGGTTTTTATGGAAATTGGGTAGCTAATGAACTATCTAGGGTGGTATGGCTAGTAAGTTGTCGATGGTAACAACTAATCGGCAGGTTGTCCAGAGCTAGCCACACGACCATTCTCTTCATACTGCCTTTAGGGAAATCTTAGATCAGGGAAGCCACCTACCTAGAAAAAAAAAGTACACAAAAAAAAGAAAAAGGAGAAACTATAAAAATAAACCACACTTCATCGCATGAGTATGGCTGGTAAGTTGTCGTGGGTAACAACCCATTAGTCAGTTGTCCAGAGCCCAGCTCACAAAAATGCACAGTAATTCCCAAAACACTTAAGGAAGAAGTGGGGAAGTAGAATAAACCACGGAGATATACACAGGGTTCGCCCTTGTGTTAACCCCATAAAAAATAAAGTAGGGAGAAAGCTACCGTTCGAAAAGATAAACCTTTAGGTAGAAATTCTTAAGGTCACTAGGGATCGTAGAAACCTGAAGTCCGTTTTAATGGCCGCCTAATGAGTCTTTCACACTTTTCACTAGATGCTTAGCACTTAGATTCCTTTTCAAGTCTTGGGCGGGCCGGGTAGCCATAAAAAGTTATCAAACTCCAAAAGTCTAAAAAATTAAAAAAGAAGAAAAATAAAAAAATGTATCTTCCCTTTTCAAATAAGGCGAGGACTTAGGCGGTCCGCATTCTGGCAGACACCCAGGTACTGTTGAATTTTCAAAGTTTAGGACTTTAGTTGAAATTTTCTATTGTTAATAAACGACTTAGGCCTAAGCGATCGAGTCCTAATTCTATTTTTATATATAGCATGCAGTTTAATTTTGCTAGGAACTTGCAAAAGATAGGCATAGGAGTATGATGTTGACACATCCATTTAGGTTAAAATGCCTATTTATGCAAGTTCCCAGGCTTAGATTTATATTCCATATTATAAATATTGAATAGCATGCATCACTCTGCATTTAGAGAATTGTGTATATTTTAGGTTAATTGCATCCTTTTTGTGGTCAGGAGAGAAGGAGATTTATTTCGGAGTCTCGAATTGATGATTCGACCATACGGATCTGACTAGGACTACGATCGGAGTCCCGTAGCACCATATGCAGTCTTAGGAAGACCAATGGCCAAGAGACTAGGTGACGAAATTCAGAGCTTCAAATGACAAATCTGACCACACGGATGGATTTGGGTCAACGATCGTAGCCGAAAGGCATGAAAATCAACTCAATCTGACTCTGCAGTAGCCCCGACAACAGAAAGAAGATGGACGGCTGAGATCGTGCCACGTGGCACAACCCAGGCCACCCATGCGCATGCATGCGCCACCACAAGCGCACAGCAATGTGGGCGCACGCACACGTGTGGAGGCACGCACGCATAATGGTGCAGTGGGCATGCATGGGCACGCGCGGAGGCAGCGATAGCGCACGTGAGAGCGTAGTGCGTGGAGGCAAGCGACACGGGCTTGCCGAGTGCATGCTAGTGTAGTGGGAGCGTGGGCGTGAAGCTATCTTCAGCGTCGTTTGCAATGGATCTTCAGCGACATTTATGACCGTCACTAAATGTCCTTTATACGAAATTAATCCTTTCCTCCATTTCAAATGGACCCCTACCCCTCCCATTCTTCTTCATCTCTTCCTTTCTTCCTCTCACCACCTACAAGGCTCTAGAGAGAGCTTGTCCCAAGCCTACGATGCTCCTTTAGAGTAGAAAACAAACATCTATTTCGAAATATGACTGTTTCTCTCTCTCTCATATTTTGCAAGTAGATTAGCTAGATAAAATTTCATTGACCTAATCTCTTGCCCTATTAAAAATACCAAAAAAATTAGAAAAGAAAAAAATGATAAAAACAAATAAAAGCGAAATGCGTATCTTTCAAAACCAAACGTTTGCCTCCCCATGTTCGACGCTGGACACACTTTTTGAGTTTCGGTTATAAATTTTATGTGATTGACAGATTTTCTCACAAATCGAACTACGAAGATCGGTTTTCCAAATCCAATCCTTTTTGCGTGCAAATCCGCCGTCATCAGTTGGTCTACATTGTTGGCCAACCAACCTCCAAATTAGGTCACAAGTCAAATCAACTTCTAATCAAGTGAAATTCAAGGCACTAATTAGAAATAAAATTGGTAGACTTTAGGTCTTAAGTTCGTACATTCCGGTCTACCTGGAACTGCAGTGACAAGGAAGGTTGGGTGGGGGAAACCCTGTAACCCATGGGGACACTCTATTGTGTAGGGGTCTTTGCGGGGTTCTCCCTTTTTGGCTGCCAGGTATTTCTCAGGTGTGTGGATTTTTGATTCAGAGGTATCATCCACCTCAAAACTTCCCTAGTCATCCAAAAATCTTTAGGTGCCTTGATTGGGTCCAAATAACATCCAATCCCTCATCTTCTCTATACAGCACATACACAAGAAGGTCATTAGGTTTCTAACATAAGAGACCTCATTAGATCTTCTTGGGAATCTCTATCTGATCAGATCAACTTCAATCTAACCTGAGTTTTGATTCTACATCTTGATTCCACTACCTAATTTGAAAATGCAACCTAGCAATCTAGGAAGACTGCTTAGGAAACCTGAGTCCCAAATGAGCATGAAGGAAAAGATAATTGAAAATGCTTATAGACACCACGAAGAATATTGTAAATGGGACATTCAGGATAAATTCAAGAAAACAATGGACCACATTTTGAGCTGTATAGAGATGATATGGATACAACTAAACCACGGTTCAACTCAAGATGATCTCTTAGCAGAACACATTGAATTGGTAAAATTACACAACAACGATTGTCTGCAATATTGGTCAAATCCTTTAGTTCCGGAAGAACTCCAGAATTTTTCGGAAAAATGGGGAGAATTGCTGAATAGGTTATATAGATCCATTGATGAAAAATACCCATCAGAAGTTAATATGACATCTTGGAGTAATTTCCCAAATCCCAGGTTTGATGATCATAGTTGATATGGACCCGCAACCCAAATGAATTCAGATTCAAACTTCATAGCAATTGGCATTCCTGATCTTAATGAGGGTAGGAAGGATCCAATTGCAGGTGTTCCTAATTTCGAGCCAACCCTAGAAAATCAAGGGCCTAGTTCACCAAGCCTAGATTTCCTTGACACCTGTGATGATGTGCTTAACAATGACATTCTCGAGATTGTAAATCTCGAGCCTTATCCTGTTAAAGTGATTCCCGAGAATGATTCTGACATCCTTGTAGAGCCTAGCCTAGATTCTACTGATCTAATCCTTACCCTTAACTTAGAATCTGGATTCGAGCCTATTTGATATAATCATGAGGCCCAAAATGATGAAAGTCAGATTTCAAATTTGAAATACGATTCAGGGCCTGTATTTGATGAATACACCTCTCCAACCTCTTCTGAGACATAAACTGATTTCTCGGAAGTCACGCCAATCTATGATACAAAAATGAGGAGTTGGATGAGTTGGGAATTGATTGGGTCTGCCTTAAGAGACATGAACTTGAGCCCATACCTAATCAAGACACCTTTTTAAGCTCGGAATATGAAATTAGGTTAGATCCAAGTCAGGTTGTTGATTCTACTTATCTTGATTCTTTTTGTGGTGGAACCTCTGATCTGGAATCGAATTCAGAACATGATCGTCGCAAGTTCTCTGACTATTTCAAATCTTACTCTGATTTCAGAGAACTGTTGTTTCCTAATGACTTCAAACCTGTTTACGACCTCAGCGACTACAACCCATCCTTTCATTCTGACACTAAGGTCAATGATTTGAAAGAAACCACCTCTTCTACACCACATACAGAACCATCTCAAATCTGAACCCAACCCCGACCCACAACCAGAATCAACTTCTATTCTGATTCTCCTCTTGATGATCCGGTTGCATATGATTCTCCTCTATCTTTTGATCAGGTTTCGGACATTGATTACAGTACTAATCACATCCCATCCTTCTTTGATCACTCTTGTAGGGTTCCTATATCCTCCACAAACTATTTTTCATTTGAGGATCCCTACTCTGACCAGGCTGAATCGAATAAGCCAAACCCTGAATTTTCATTTCCACATCCATTTGAGTTTAAAAGTATCTGGTGGGAACTGTATCTATTGATTCACATCCATCAACCCACTAGACTGATTGGGTTTGGGCTTCATCATTAGCCTGTTGATCTAAATAAGCACCTGGTTGGACCAACCAGGATTTTGATCAAGGTGCTTATTTTACAAAATTCCACTGATTTGACCACTCCTCCATGACCACATTCTGCTCGGCTAAAGGCATTGAATTTAGTGCTTAACGGGTGGCAACCCGTCATTCCAAAAAACTCAAGATCCTTCTGATTATCCTTTTGAGCTTCACGTTTTCTACACTTCTAAGTTTAGAATAAAACAACCGACTCCACCTTTGGTACTTGTACTAGAGTTTAAAATCATCCGCAATAGTCATCCCAACCCATTCACCCACTGACGAGTCGATTTTCGCTTTCGAAGATGATAATTAAGATGATTTGTCATTGTATTTCGAAGTGGTGGAAAATCGACTAATCAAAATATTGAATTAAAATTAAACCACTCGCAAAAGAGTGGATCGTATCCACAGGGAGGCAGTTGCCTTTTTAAAAACTCATACGGGTTAAAAATAGATGTTCACG
This sequence comes from Thalassia testudinum, assembly GCA_037157565.1. Taxonomy (NCBI): domain Eukaryota; kingdom Viridiplantae; phylum Streptophyta; class Magnoliopsida; order Alismatales; family Hydrocharitaceae; genus Thalassia; species Thalassia testudinum. Next base: position 147,051,319 of record JAZHRO010000036.1, read on the forward strand.
ATAAATTTTGTCAAGAAATCGAGTGAAAATCGCTTTCAGATTAAGTAAACAGCAAGAACTAATGCTGAAATAGCAATTATGCACATCTGTAGGACTTATTTTGCAATGTCGCACAATATAAAACTAATAAAATCTCACAATGGCAAAAGATGTAAATACTAATTGAGGGAGAAGTAGGGGATTGCTTCTCTTTCTTCATCACGCATGGGGAGACCAAGACAGGAGGTGTGAAGCTCACTGGAGGTCAAGTGGGCCGAGGGCTACTCGGCGGTGGTGGTGGCATGGCCAATGGTGGCCCAAGGCAGCGGTTAGAGCAAATGAAGGTGAGCAGCGGTGGCTGTTGCTGCTGCTTCTATGTGCAGAGGTGCGGTGTTGCTGAAGGGCTACACGTGCGTGGAGTGTGGCAAGGGCGCACACAGAGGACGCGTGCTCTGTAGCACGCGAGCGAAGGTCGGTGGTGCATGGAGATGGAGCTGTGAGGAGTAGCCAGTGAGGCTCCTATGTTGCTGCTGGAGTAGCAGCTTGGAAATGAGGGGGTGCGGCACTACTAAAGGAGCGTAGGCGTGTGCGGGGGAGCTGCTAGAGGTGCGCGTGGTTTGTAGTGAGGGGGTGCGGCACTGCTGAAGGGCTGCATGCAAGAGGCGACTGCTGTAGGTGTGGCACGGAGATGAGGGGCAGCGCAGTGCTCCTGGAGGCAAGGAGGGCGTAAGGAGGATGCAGGCGACATGCTCGGCTAAGCCCATAGGTCGAAGGAGAGGACTGGCGCAGCCCGTGCGTGATGTGCTACTGCACGCGGGGGAGATTGGTGTAGAGCTGGCAGCGTTCTGGTGTATGCAAAGATGGCGAGGATGGCAGTGGTGGAAGAGCACTGGTGAAGGTGGTGCGGTGAGGTGGTTTGGGTTATTTTTGGTGCAGGGAAAACAGAGGGAAAGGAAGAAGAAGAAGCGAAGGGAAAGTGAAGATGTAGGTGGTGCTGTGGGGCTTCAGACGTCTGGGAACATTCCCAGACGTCTTAAATGCATGTGGATGGCTGTTGGTGCGTGGCTGTGGTGGTGGTGGTACACGCTGTTGTTGCAGCGTGGAGGGATGTGCACCCTGAGGTGCTCACGGTAAGGTGGAGTTGTGAAGGCTCACGCATGGTGTTGGCATGAGTCCACCTGCTTGGCGCAACGAGCTGTCACCTCGCTGGCCCACGGGGTGGTGGAGTTCAACCGTGGAGACCACGGTGGTGGATGGAAAGCACGGTGGTGGAGTGGGGTGGCATCTCTTCGAGCACGGCAGTAGCTCCCCCTCTCTTGTAGCCGTCTACATGGATTTGAAATGGAGAGGCGAAGTAGATCTGCTTCTCATGCTCCTCCTTGATTGCCATCTTCAATGGCGCGCAGTTGGAAAGAAGAAGGCGACGCTTTCCGTGTAGAGAAGAGAGAATAAAAATGAATAATAAAAAGATTGGTTTATTTATGTACAAACCCTCTCATAAAATATTAATTCTAATGCATGCATATAGTGCAACCTAAAGACTAATGCATGTTATTCTAATGCATGCCAAATAATTTATATATGAATGTAATGCATACAAGCAAATATATATAAACTAAATTATTTATATCCTAATGCATGCTATGTATATGTGATAACACTACACAAGGGGGTGATAATTATGTTGAATATGGCCCATCTTTAGAATAAAAGGCACAACATAAGTAGAATAGGAGCATTGCATGCATCATGTACCAAGATTGCTTATAAACTGTATTAATGGCCATTTGTGTAAGCATTTGTCAAAGAAGGCCTCAGATGAGCAATCGGACCGCATGGATGGATTCAGAACGACGAACGGAGTCCAACGGACTCAAGATCGGCCAAATCCGACATCCAGAGCTCCTACAATGGGCCCAAGAAGTTCTGACCATTGATCTGGAGATCAATGGCTCAGATTGCACCACGTCAGCCCTGGCCCACTGCGCACCGCGCCATCAGCCAGCCGAGATCAAATCTCGACCATCAATCTTCTATCGAACGGTCGAGACTCGTGTGCCCGCCCGCGGTCGTCGCGACAAAGCGTAGGCATGGTGCAACGGTTAGCGCGCACGCCTGTACGCACGCGACATGGGTTCGAGCTGCACGGAGTCGAAATTGAAGACGGGAGATGGGCGTGGAGAAATTGCGCCGCTCGATCAGCAGCAGGCGGCCGAGATCTTACCATGCGGCGCGACCGCAGCTCACGGGCGTCTACACACGCGCGCACGCCGAGCGATGACGCGCACGCACACTCACGCCCGAGGCGCGATCCCAGCGCAGCCGAGGAGGACTCTCAGCCGTCCGATCTTTGATGGACGGCTCTCGTTCAGCGACCGCGGATCGCATGAGGAGAAGAAACGAGGCGGGCAGCTGACTAGCGGCTGGAGGGCTTCACCGACGTTTTTGGGAGTGGTTTTAGCGATGCTCTGGATGTCGCTAAAGCCCCTTCTTCTTTTAGGAAGCCTTTAACTCTATTTAAACCCCCTCCAACCACCTTTCAAGGCATTCACTCCCCTTGCAACTACTCCACGCCTCTCTTAGCTAGCTTTAGGCCCTCTTGTAATCGCCGGAGACAACGAGCCGCCGACGGAGCCTCCTCCACCGCCGTGGCTGCCTCGTCGCTCTCCACACACTCTCTCTCTCCCTCTCTCTCTCTCTTTTTCTAAGCTTTCCATTACTTTTATTTGAAGCATGTATTTAATGTTATAAGCTTTGAACTACAAGTGCATGATTAATGAAGTATTCTCCGTTCAATTGTCATTTTAATTTCCATTCAAGTTGCATGGTCAAACAAAGAACTTTCTAACCCTAAACTCTCTCTATCTCCCTCTCTCGCTTTTCAAAATTGCATCTTCCGCAAGCAAAACTCGGCACTTTCTGTGACAACAGGTGGTAAGTAAAAATCCAATTTTCACGCCTCCCTGAGACTGACACTCGGACTCACCTCTGTTTACTTATTTTAAAATCGACGTTGCAAGTGCGATTATAACGACACTCCTTAACACACACGCACTGAGACTGCAAAACTTTTGCAGCTGTTTTCTTTCCAGAGAAGTGGCCGCCACACGCTTGGTCATGACAAAAGGAAAGCACACTCTAAACTTTGTCTTCGGGGATGCACCTCCTGATGATCTGATCAGCACAGAGGCGAAACAACATGGGATCATCCCAGAAATAGTGCTTGGCCTCGGCCAAGAACCTGTCCCATTGCTGTCTGGACCAGCTGTGCGGAGTTTGTCCTACAACCAGGTAGTTGACGTAGTCTGCATACCATGGCATTTTCTTGTCTTGCACGGCTAGGATGTGTTCATCAGGGAAAGCATCAGAGAGAGGTAGGGAGGGTCCAATGTGGTCTGGATGAAGTCTCGACAAGTGGTCCGCCACCACATTCTTCGATCCAGCCTTGTCTCGGATTTCCAGGTCAAATTCCTGCAAAAGCAGGATCCATTTGATGAGCCTGGGCTTTGCGTCCTTTTTGGTCAACAGGTGCCGGATGGCTGAATGGTCAGTGTAAATAGTCACGTGGGATCCCAGCAAGTATGATCAGAATTTTTCAACTCCAAAGACTACAGCGAGCAACTCTTTCTCGGTGACAGTATAATTACGTTGGGCCTCATCCAATGTTTTGCTCGCGTAGTAGATCAGCACGGGCTTCTTGTCTTACCTTTGTCCCAGGATAGCGCCTATGGCAAAATCTGATGCATCACACATAATCTCAAAGTCCTGGGACCAGTCTAGGGGTTGAAGTACAGGTGCGGTGGAGATTAAGTCCCGGAGGGTGTGATAAGCCTGGATGCAATCAGGAGACATGTGGAATATGGCATCGTTGCCTAGAAGGTCGGTCAAGGGTTTGGAATCGGACGGCTCTCGTTCAGCGGCCCGTCAGCCCCGGCCCACCGCGCACTGTGCCTTCAGCCAGCCGAGATCAAATCTCAGCCGTCGATCTTCGATCGAACAGCTGTGACTCGCGCACCCGCCCGCGGTCACCACGACAAAGCGCGAGCGTGGCGCAACGGTTAGCACGCACGCCCGCATGCACACGATGCGGGTTCGAGCCGCGCGGAGTCGAAATTGAAGACGGGAGATGGGCACGGAGAAATTGGGCCGCTTAATCAGCAGCGGGAGGCCGAGATCTTGCCACGCGGCGCGACTGCAGCTCACTGGCGTCCACGCACACGCGTGCGCCGGGCGATGACGCGCGCGCACACGTGCGCCCAAGGCACGATCCCAGCGCAGCCGAGGACTCTCAGCTGTCCGATCTTTGATCGGACGGCTATCGTTCAGCAGCCGTGGATCGCATGAGGAGAAGAAACGAGGCGGGCGGCTGACCAGCGGCTGGAGGGCTTCACCGACGTTTTTAGGAGTGGTTTTAGCGATGCTCTGGATGTCGCTAAAGCCCCTTCTTCTTTTAGGAAGCCTTTTACTCTATTTAAACCCCCCCCCAACCACCATTCAAGGCATTCACTCCCCTTGCAACTACTCCACCCCTCTCTTAGCTAGCTTTAGGCCCTCTTGTATCACCGGAGACGACGAGCCGCCGACGGAGCCTCCTCCACCACCGTGGCTGCCTCGTCGCTCTCCACACACTCTCTCTCTCCCTCTCTCTCTCTTTTTCTAAGCTTTCCATTACTTTTATTTGAAGCATGTATTTAATGTTGTAAGCTATGAACTACAAGTGCATGATTAATGAAGTATTCTCCGTTCAATTGTCATTTTAATTTCCGTTCAAGTTGCATGATCAAACAAAGAACTTTCTAACCCTAAACTCTCTCTCTCTATCTCCCTCTCTCGCTTTTCAAAACCGCATCTTCCGCAAGCAAAACTCCGCACTTTCCGTGACAACAAGTGGTAAGTAAAAATTTGATTTTCACGCCTCCCTGAGACCGACACTCGGACTCACCTCTGTTTACTTATTTTAAAATCGACATTGCAAGTGCGACTATAATGACACTCCTTAACACACACGCACTAAGACACGTCAGTTTTTGGCGCCGTTGCCGGTGAGGCAATAGATTTGTTTTATCACCTCCATTCCACATTCATTCTCACATCGTCTAATGCCATATTTTCCTTTTTACTTGATGGTTGCAGCAATTCGGTGCATGGACGGCGAAGCGACGCATCCCACGACGGTAGCAAGGGAGTAGGTGCTACGAGGACCGATAGTGAGTAATCTCTCTCTCATTGTTTGCTTGTGTGAAAGAAAAAACTAAAAAAAAATTGTAAAAACTGAAAAAAAAAATTGGCGTGGTGTATGATTGCTTGACCCACATCCTTAACACATCACCCCACAAAAAAATGTGCACTCTAACGTTCTGAATAAATTCTTGGAGTGTTCTTTTCTTTTTCTTGAGTGGTGTTTGCGAAGCCACCATGAGTTGACTTGGGCCACACCACTCAACCCTAAAACTGACTCATCTAATAGAAGCTGCATGATCATTAGGATGAGTACACTAGGGTTTTAGTGCCTCTACAGAATAAAAAGGAAATCTACTTTCACCAAATTGTGTGTAGAACTTGACGTGCCCACTGAAACTTGGTTGAAAACATTAAAACACGTCAATCCTAAAAAGTATTAAAGTAAGGATGAAACACTAAAAGACACCACATCTTAACAAATCCTTGCTTGAAAATCATGTTTTGCTAGAAGCACACACCTTGAAAGTGGAAAATTAAGAGGCACCACCCCAATCAACGCCTCATCACATCACCCGAAGCACAAGCACTATCCTAGCCCTTTAAAACTGAGTAGATGTGCCCTAGGCAGGACGGAGTTAAGTCTCAAAAGGCGAGATTTTGTTCGCTAGGCACTTGGCTTTCATTCCCTTGGTAGAATCTGGTGACTAGGCTGCGGGGCAGTGTCAAACGACTGCAGTTGTGGGGTCTATGGAGCCGGAGGCGCAAGCCAAAGGAAGAACCTTCCATGCAATCCCCTCGTAATCAACCTAGCCAGATTAGCCTTGGGAAGGAGAGTCCAGTGCTTACGAACTTGATCATCCTTTGTGAGATTTCTAGGTCTCCTAAGGAATACACCATAAGGACTAGGCTTATGTGCTTGATTGAAACACATTTCTCTCATCTGTTGCCCTCCTCATCCCCTCCTGTTCTTCTCTAGTGTATGCACGGGAGACGCTCACTGCATCCCGAGTTGTGTGTTTTGGGGCAGGAATCTAGGCGACGTAACTCTGTTAACATGGATGAACCTAGGGTAGATGAGGCTGAGGATCAACCCCCACCAAATGCTATGGCCATCATCTAAGCTCAAATCAATGCTAACCATCGGCTTTAGCAACAACAAATCCACACCATCATGCAAGCCATATAACGGTTACAGAACCCACAAGAACAACCACCACCACCTTTCCAAGACATACCAGGACAACCACCACTTGATTTACCACCATTTCAGGATCAGCCGAGGCCCCTCCGTGATTTCTATAATCATTCGACTATTAGAATCAAGCCACACCTTAGGATCCCCGAGGGGGGAGATGATTTTGAGCTAAAACCGAATGTCTTAAGTCTGATCCAGAGCCACTTTCATGGAAGCTCAAATGAGGACCCCTTTCAGCACCTAGAGGATCTCGACCGCATAGCACGAACTGTGAAACCTAGGAACATTAGCATTGACATTGTTCTAATCAAGATGTTCCCCTTGTCATTAAGAGACAAGGCTTCTCATTGGCTTAGAACCCTACGTAGACCCATCACCACCTGGGAAGAACTAAGGCATCATTTTTAAAGAAATTCTTCCCCATAGGAAAGACCAATGCCCTCAGAAGAGCTTTCACTACCTTCACACTTCCGGGTGGGGAACAATTTCATGAGGCATGGGAAAGATTTAATGAACTTTTGAGGAAATGCCCACACCACGAAGTTCCAAGGTGGCAATTGGCCCAGATCTTCTACCACGGTCTGGACAGCAACCTACGGAACTTCATCGATGCCTCATGCAAGGGAAACTTCCTGAACAAAGATGAGGAGAGCGCGTTTGAGCTCTTTGAGTCTATGAGCGAGAATTCGCTCAACAGTGCCTCCATGAACCAGTTTAACAGGCCCAGTCAACCCCGTGGCGGGATTTATGAGGTGCAAGCAAATTCTGGAATGGTTGACATGGACATCATTGCCAAAAAGTTGGATCGAGTGGAATTGGTGGACAAAAAGATTGATGAGTTACTGAACCAGACCAGGAACCCCTTACAGACTTTCTCCCTAGCAAAGGGAGCACATAATGTTGACCTGGTCCAGCCCTTCACCCAACTGAACCTGGAACAACCCCTGACCACGTTCCAGGGAGGGACCTTTGCTCCCTCGACCCTTGATTACTCCCTTCCCTCTTCATCAACATCGGCTATCTTAGAAGATGTGCAAGCTGTCCAAGGTTATGCGAAACCTGACCCTTTCTCCAACACTTACAACACTAGCTGGCGTAACCACCCCAACTTTGGTTGGACAAACCAGAAACCGCTGCAATTCCAAAACCAGCCTAGGCCAAACCAGCAGCCACACTTGCCCCCCTATCAGCAAGGACCACCAGTTAGACCTCATCAGAATAGGGTGGCCCCTCCCCCACAAAACCAAATGGATACCCTAAAAAAGATGATGGCTGACATGAACGAGAAACATCAGGAGGAAATGGCCTTGGTAAAGGGACAGTTAAGCCAACTCTTGGACTGTAAACAATAAGGATCCCTACCTTCCTAACCACAACCGAACTCACGAAACATAATTAACAGAGGCCCCAATTCACAAGGGTTCCAAAGCAACCTCGGGTAGGCTCACATGGTCCAGCCAGACCCGCAAACACCTCCTGGGTTTGGCGCTTCTTCGTCCTCATCTTCTCAAGGATCACCCCATGGCCCCAATGCCTCTGCAAATGCGGTGACCTTGAGAAGCGGCACCAAAACCCAAGATCCCAAATGGCCGACTCTCCCCGAGACATTACCTACTGAAATACCCGACTCAGAAGAGGCACCAACCAAGGACCCAGACATGGAACCAATCCACATTCAGACACCCTACCCGGAGGCCTTGGAAATTTTTAAGCAAGTGCAGATTAATATTCCGCTCCTAGAAGCCGTCAAACACATCCCTGCTTACGCCAAGTTTTTAAAGGATGCCTGTACATCCAAGTGTAAGCCGAGACCGCAAGCACCTAGGAAGGTTGTACTCTCTGAGCAAGCAAGTTCCGTGATATCAAGCAACCTTCCACTCAAGCAAACTGACCCAGGAGCGCCCCTGATTTCCTACAATATCGGGGACATGACGTTTGATAGAGCACTCCTGGACCTAGGTGCTTCTATCAATCTGATTCCAACAACCCTGTACCTCCAATTTGGTTTTGGGGAGCTGACACCAACCCCTGTCACCATCCAGCTGGCTGATAGATCGGTAAAAACCCTGAAGGGGGTTGCCGAGGACGTGATTCTATGGGTCAAGAACTTCTATTTCCCGGTCGAATTTTTGGTGCTCGACATGGAAGTCCCTGAAAAATTACAGAACGCACCATAATCTTAGGCAGACCTTTCTTTGCTACGGCTAAAGCAAACATTGATTGTGACACGGGATGTATGGAAATCGCCTTCGGGGATAGGAAATGCAATTGGATATCATCCTGGCGACAAAGACTTTTGATTGCGATTACATTGAGGAACATGATCCCATGGAAACTTTAATCGAGGAATGCCTCACCCTCAGTTCTGTTTCAAACCACCAAACCCGTAGTGACTGTTCTGACCCGTCACCATCTTTACCCATGGACCTCTGTAAGGCTGAGTACCATCACACGACACCTTTTGAAGAGATCGATGTTGATCAACTCCCGCCCTTTCCCTTCCCACGGACTGTGGTCCCACCCATACCTAAACTTAAACCATTGCCTGAGAATCTCAAGTACGTCTTCTTGGGACCAGACTAGACCTTCCCAGTGATTATTAATTCTCGTCTAATCAAGGATCAGGAACTTAGGTTGACTGTGGCCTGATATAGACACATCTATCTAAGATAAAATGCCTATTCATGCATGTTCCTAGGCTTAGATTTGCGCTTCATGTCATAAATATTGCATAACATGCATCATTGTGCATTTAGAGTAGTTGTATATATTTTGCGTTAATTAGGTTCTTTTTATGGTCAGGAGAGGAGATGATTTATTTCAGGGCCTTGGATGGACGATCAGACCATACGTATCTGATTAATACGACGATCGGAGTATAACGCCTCTGAAATCGTCCAGATCGGAGTCCCGTAGCATCACATGAAGCCCGAGGAAGATAAATGGCCAGGGGGCAATGCGACATCCATACAGGTTTCGGATGGAAAATCCGACCGTACGGATGGATTCGGAGCGACGATCGCAGTCCGACATCGCAAAAATCATCCCGATCTGAGCACTGTGGCACCCTCTGCAAGAAGAAGAAGATGGACGATCTAGTGGCACCATCTGGACCACCCAAACCCGACCAGCAGCCACCGCCACTCTCCCTCATCATCTACACCATTAATCCTAGTCGTTGGATCAAGATCCAATGGCTGGGAAGCGTCTGCACCGATTTCCTCCTCACGACACAAAAGGCGACGTGGCGCATTGCTTGACGTAGCGGCTTGCAAAGGAGAGGCGCGGGTTCGATTCCCCGCAGCCGCTCCAATTTGCAATTGGACGGGCATTTGGAGTGAAGCGCAGCGGCAGCACGCGCGTGCACGCGCGGGCCAGCGCATTGCAAGCACGCATGCCAGCGCACAGCACACGTGCACACAGCTGAGCGCGCGGTCAGCGCGCGTGAAGAGCGGGCAGCTAGCGTGGGCGCAAGGGGTGGTTGGCACCAGCTTTCAGCGACAGCTGGACTGACCTACAGCGACGCTTACAGCCGTCGCTGTTTCACTGCAAGCCAGCAGAGCCAGCTATGGGCGTGGGTGGAGGTGAGCTGTTTACAGCAACATTTCCAGTGATGGTCTGGAGGTCGCTAAAGGTCCTTTGTCCATTTCTAGCCACTTCTCCACCACTATGAAAGGACCTTCACCCCCTCCCTTCCAAGCCATCTCTACCTACTCTACTCCCACCTACTCCCAAGCTCTAACAAGCCTACCAACGCTCCATTAGAGCTTGTTCTCAAGCTCCCAAGGTGCCTATTAGTGTAGCGAACCTCTGCCCCACCAAATATTCCTCCAACCTCCCATCTCCCTTCATAGGTCACCTCAGAGCTGTCCTCCCACCTCCATTCCGGTAGCAGATCACCTTCGTCTTCTCACCTCCATTCTGGAGCCATGCCGAAGCTTTCCTCAACATGACGTCCTCCAGCATCTCACCTCCGTCATCCCGCTCCTCACCTCCTTCCTCTGAGCTTTCGCCAGGCGCCGTCGTCTCGCCGAACAGCCGATTCGGGAGATTTCCTCTCACCTCCCTCTTTTTTTTTATGCTTTCATAGTAGATTGTAATAAACATTGGATTGATATATAAATCATTTTCGTTCCTCATCTCTATCTTGTGCTTCATTTGCTTGTCTTTTATTTCAAAAACACAAAAAAGTAACAAAACCTAAAAATACCAAATAGAAATAAAATGAAATGCGATTTTGGAGTAAAGTAAACATCTCCTCCCTGTGTTCGACCTGGGACTCCCTTGGAGTTTCGGTATAAATTTTATCTGATCGACGTGTTTTGCAACTACGACGATGGGTTACTTATAACCCCGATTTCTAAACACGCGAAACACGGCACGACGATGGGACTCCCTTGGAGTTGCGGTATAAATTTTATCTGATCGACGTGTTTTGCAACTACGACGATGGGTTACTTGTAACCCCGATTTCTAAACACGCGAAACACGGCCCGACCATTTTGGCGCCGTAGCCGGGGAGGCAACGAAATTTACTTTATTGTTTATTGCGTTTCTTTGCATTTACATAGCACTAACCCAACTTGTCTTCGATCTACTGTCTTGCAGGTACCCTTGCATGGAGATCCAAGTGCGGTAGATCAGAGTAAAGTGCGGGTAGAGTACTCTGTAAGTGTCCCCCACTTCCCCCCCCCCCCCCACTAGTTCATTTTGCCACAATCATAACCAAGACCTAATCTACTTAGGTGTTTGCATAAACCCTAGGATAGAATTGTTTGTCTTGTTTTCCACCTTCATCCATCTCACCCACATCTTATAAAAAAAAAACAAAAAGATATTTCTGTGGGACAAATCAATTTACACACTCTATACACCCACATTTGAGGCACATAATCGAACTTGATTTTTCATCTACTCAACTGGGTTTCCGACCTGTGGACCCGATACACGAATTCAACACATAAAAGAGTAGAAATCATATCAGGTTAACCAAATTTCTGTGTGCCTTAACTAAGTGGTGCAATAGGCTAATTGATTGAACTGTTTGGGCCGCACCACTTAAGATAAAAGCGATTCATCAAGTAGCTTGCCACTTAGGGTTGATTCTTAGGGTTGAACCAGGCACTCCACATTTTTTTTTGATTTCTAAAGGAATATATCATCACCAGTGCTTGCAAAACTTGGAGTGTTTTCCTAAACTTGATTGAATATACCTAAGATTAAACCCTAAAAGCTACTAAACAAGGTTGAACTCTAAAAGACACATCATTAAATAACCTTGTTTGCAAACCCTGGTTGTGCACACACACACATTTTAACTGATCATTAAGGGCACAACCCATCTAAAGGGCCCATCACATTCCTGAAGCACAATTTTCCCAAGCCTAACTAAAATTGATTAGACATTGGCCCTAAGGACTGGTTCACTCGTCGGGATCCAGAATGAGATTGTTCACGATTAACCTGCTTATACTAGTCAATCTGATGTCTAGCTAGGGGAGTAGCATCAAACGACCGTGGCTGGGGGGTACACTAGGAACCGGAGGCGCAAGCCAAAGGAAGAACCTTCTCCCCAGTCCCTCCTTCTAACTGGTTGGATTGCCTGGACATAAGTAGAGTAAATCGTCTATAATCTTAGGATAGATACTAAGAGTCTGTAGACCTTTAGGCTACCCAAACTAAGGACAGGCTTGTATTTTTGTATTGCAGGGCTCCTTTCACTTCTGATTTCCCTCATTACTTCACCATGTACCCTTCCACATCCTACACACATTTTACATCCTATCCTCCTACCACCACTTATCCCCAAGATGATTACTATCCCAACTTGACTTATAATTACCCATCCACTAGCCAGGATGACTTTGATTGGGGATATGAATCTGGACCTCAGTGTCCAGGGCCTAACCCTGGACAACAAGACTACGATTATTATCCTTCCCAGAGCTATAATGATTATGGATCTCCATCCTTTGATGACCAAACCAATCCGATCTACAATCAGGAAGGATATAATGATTATAACACCTACCCTCCCCAGTATTCCATTGAAAATAGGTCATCACCCTTCTTTGAACAATCCAAGACGACCTACTACCAGGGAGCAACTCGAGAACCTCGACATCTTGACTCCCCTAGATTTAATCTGAACCCACCTAAACCTGAACCAAACCAGTCGGTTCAGGTGAACCAGATCCAGGATAGGGTGTTGGCTAATTTGAGGAACACTATACAATCTTTAGAAGCCCTGCCAACACCATGCACTAAAGCACTGGAGCCTATGATCAAAATGATTGATGAACTTAATAGTTCTCTATTGGATTTGCTCCAAAGTGTTAGGGATAGGGACTTGGGTGAGTTCCTTCTTGGGAAATTGTCGAGGTTGAGGATGAAATTTGTGGTTGCACTAGTCAAATCTTGGGATGATTCTCAAGATGAACCCCCTTCAGGAGAGCCAATGTCTGAACCCGCTCAGGCGCCTGTCAAGGGGGATTCTGAGACTGGGGATGACCAGGATGGGCTTAAGCAACCATTTGAGGATGAACCGATTGATTCACCCGAGATCCCCGAGCCAGGGAGAGAGGAAAAATATGTCGTCACGGACCATGAAATGACATATGATTTTGAGACATATATAAATGAGGATCATCAATTCTTTGACTCTGAGGGTGAAGAATCTTTTGGCGAAGTCTCACTTGAACTTAAGGAAGAGGATTTTAGTGAGACAAATGGGCTTGAGGAATCTGACAAACCAGTTGATAGCCAATTATTGAAGATTTGGATTTAGTTGGGGTTAACTTGGAGGATCCTAATCTTAATGATTCAATCAGTGACCCCAGTCCTCATCTGCACCCTGAAGAGATGACTTCTGAGATCTTTGTGCCCAAGTCGATCTTGATTCAGCCACGATTTTTGGACTTGGGCGAATCATATGGGGTGAATAATATGCTAGAGGTCCCGAAGCCTAAGCCCTTGATGTTGGAGGATAGAATTGTTGAAATAAAGATTTGGGAGGCTAATTCTGAGGGAAGTTTGATTTTGGATCTAAGGGTACCTATTGACTTAAAATCACCTACTTTCTGCCAGGACCCTTATGATATCTTTCACGTGCAACCCAAGCTTGAAATAACTGATTATTTTTCTGAGCTATATGTTAAATGGACAACAACACCTATTGAACCATCTTTACCCGTTGTTCGATACTTTGGTCTTGGGTTGCACACCACTAAACTGCAGGCCCGGCCCCACAAACACAACAACCTTCGGTTCTTGGTGATTTTCATCCAAAACCTGAGAACCACTCCACCCTGGGGCATGGGTTTGCACCATAATCTTGTCCACGTCTGTGGACATCTTCTGCTGGCGGGTTTCAGGATCAATATTTTGATTTTGATTCTGAACCACACTTGTGAATTCTCAATATCTTCTTTGTATGTATGCTATGCCTAGCTGAAGGCATTAAACTTAGCACGTGTGTATACACCCTTCTCTCTGCGGAGCTAACTAGATTTTCATGACACTCAGGTGATGTTCTGTTTACTCTACCCTTTTCATGTCTTTATTTTTACAATGAGGACATTGCATCATTTAGGCATGGGGGGGTGGATAATCAATTCCTGAAATCATTATGTTAACTCCGTAGAATTTCTTTTATTTCTTATAAAATTAAAAAAAAAAAGAAAGAAATTAGGAAAAGAGAACTTAGGCATTTAGAAGTTATTAACTCTAGGAAATGATACAAGAGGACCTAAACACTTAGACTCTTCAGGTCTTCGGGCTTAATTAGCCCGGGTGTCCACTCGAATGTGGACTTAGTCTCGAGTCCTCGCCAATTAAAATTCATTTTAAATTGGTAAATAAATTGGGATGATAAGTATACGACTTATCAACCCGACCTCTGATTTGGGGGGATTTTAAGGCTAAGCATCTACACACTATTCGCACTGACTCACTTTCCGGGGGTTTTTACGAAAATTGGGTAGCTAATGGACCGACTTAGGTGGTATGGCTGGCAAGTTGTCGGTGGTAACAGTTCATCGGCAGGTTATCCAGAGCCCAACCACAAGACCATTTTCGTTGTACTGCCTTTAGGTAAATCTTAGATCAGGAAAGCCACCTACTTATAAAAAAAAAATAAAGAAAAAAAAAGAAAAAGAAAGAAAGAAAAATAAATAAATAAAAATAAATAAATAAAACCACACTTCACCGCACGAGTATGGCTGGCAAGTTGTCGGTGGTAACAGCTCATCGGCCGGTTGTCCAGAACCCAGCTCACAAACAAATAAATGCACAATAATTCCCAAAACACTTAGGGAAGAAGCGGGGAAGTAGAATAAACCGAGGCGATATACACTGGGTTCGCCCTTGTGTTGACCCCATAAATAAAAGTAGGGAGAAAGCTACCGATCGTAAAGATAAACCTTTAGGCAAGGTCACCTAGGGTCGTACAAACCCGAAGTCCGTTTTAACGGCCGTTTTGTGAGTCTATCACTTTTTCACAAAGATGCTTAGTGCTTAGAGTCCTTTTCGAGTCTTGGGTGGGTCGGGTAGCCGTAAAAAGTTATCCCGTAACTCTCAAACTCCAAAAGTACAAAAAAAATAGAAAAGAAGAAAAATAAAAAATATATATTTCTTCCCTTCTCAAATAAGGCGAGAACTTGGGCGGTCTGCATTCTGGCAGACACCTGGGTACTGTTTAGTCTTCGTAATTTAGAACCTTAGTTGAAATTTTCTATTGTTAGTAAACAACTTACGCCTAAGCGATCTAGCCCTAATTTTGATTTTATACATAGCATGTAGTTTAATTTTGCTAGGGACTAGCAAAAGATAGGCATGGGGGTATGATATAGACACATCTATCTAGGATAAAATGCCTATTCATGCATGTTCCTAGGCTTAGATTGGCACTTCATGTTATAAATATTGCATAACATGCATCATTGTGCATTTATAGTTGTATATATTTGTGTTAATTAGGTTCTTTTTATGGTCAGGAGAGGAGATGATTTATTTCAGGGCCTTGGATGGATGATCAGATCATACGGATCTGATTAATACGACGATCGGAGTATAATGCCTCTGAAATCGTCCAGATCGGAGTCCCGTAGCATCACATGAAGCCCGAGGAAGATCAATGGCCAGGGGGCAATGCGACATCCATACAGGTTTCAGATGGAAAATCCAACCATACAAATGGATCCGGAGCGACGATTGCAGTCCGACATCGCAAAAATCATCTCGATTTGAGCACTGTGGCACCCTCTGCAAGAAGAAGAAGACGGACAGTCCAGATGGCACCATGTGGCGCCATCCAGGCTGCCCAAACCAGACCAGCAGCCACCGCCCACTCTCCCTCATCATCTACACCGTTAATCCTAGCCGTTGGATCAAGATCCAACGGCTGGGAAGCGTCTGCACCGATTTCCTCCTTGCGACACAAAAGGCGACGTGGCGCATTGCTTGACGCAGCGGCTTGCAAAGGAGAGGTGCGGGTTCGATTCCCCGCAGCCCTCCAATTTGCAATTGGACGGGCATTTGGAGAGAAGTGCAGCGGCAGCGCGTGCGCGCACGCGCGGGCCAGCGCATTGCAAGCACGCATGCCAGCGCACAGCACACGTGCACACAGCTGGGCGCGCAGTCAGCGCGCGTGAAGAGCGGGGCAGCTAGCGCGGGTGCAAGGGGCGGTTGGCGCTAGCTTTCAGCAATAGCTGGATTGACCTACAGCGACGCTTACAGCGGTCGCTATTTCATTGCAAGCCAGCAAAGCCAGCTATGGGCATGGGTGGAGGTGAGCTGTCTACAGCAACATTTCCAGAGACGGTCTGGAGGTCGCTAAAGGTCCTTTGTCCATTTCTAGCCACTTCTCCACCACTATAAAAGAATCTTCACCCCCTCCCTTCCAAGCCATCTCTACCTACTCTACTCCCACCTACTCCCAAGCTCTAGCAAGCCTACCAACGCTCCATTAGAGCTTGTTCTCAAGCTCCCAGGGTGCCTATTAGTGCAGCGAACCTCTGCCCCACCAAATATTCCTCCAACCTCCCATCTCCCTTCATGGGTCACCTCGGAGCTATCCTCCCACCTCCATTCCGGTAGCAGATCACCTTCGTCTTCTCACCTCCATTCTGGAGCCACGCCGAAGCTTTCCTCAACACGACGTCCTCCAGCATCTCACCTCCGTCATCCCGCTCCTTACCTCCTTCCTCCGAGCTTCCGCCAGGTGCCGTCGTCTCGCCGAACAACCGAGTCGGGAGATTTCCTCTCACCTCCCTCTTTTTTTTTATGCTTTCATAGTAGATTGTAATAAACATTGGATTGGTATATAAATCATTTTCATTCCTCATCTCTATCTTATGCTTCATTTGCTTGTCTTTTATTTCAAAAACACAAAAAAATAACAAAACCTGAAAATACCAAACAGAAATAAAATGAAACGCGATTTTGGAGTAAAGTAAATGTCACCTCCCTGTGTTCGACCCGGGACTCCCTTGGAGTTTTGGTATAAATTTTATCTGATCGACGTGTTTTGCAACTACGGCGATTGGGTTACTTGTAACCCCAATTTCTAAACACGCGAAACACGGCCCGACCACGACCCTTTCAGAACATCGGGCCACCCTTGGTTGGACCATTTCGGATTTAAGAGGAATTAGCCCCACCTATTGCACCCACAAGATTTGCCTGGAAGACGGAGCCCGACCTTCCCGCTAGATGCAGAGACGTTTAAACCCAAACATGCGGGATGTCATTAAAAAAGAAATCATCAAGTGGCTCGTCGCCGACATCATCTACCCTATCTCCGATAGCCCCTGGGTGAGCCCCACTCAAGTGGTTCCAAAGAAAGCTAGGCTCACCGTTGTCACCAATGATCATGGAGAATCCATCCCCACCCTCACCACCACCGCATGGCAGGTGTGTATTGATTATTGGAAGCTTAATGAAGCCACTAAGAAGGACCACTTCCCCTTGCCATTCATTGACCAAATCCTTGAAAGATTGGCAGGGCAGAAGTATTTTTGCTTCCTGGATGGATATTCAGGATATAACCAACTCGCAATTGCTCCGGAAGATCAGGAAATGACCACATTCACTTGCTCGTATGGCATGTTTGCATTCCGTCGAATGCCATTCGGGTTATGCAACGCACCTGCGACCTTCTAACGTTGCATGCTAGCCATTTTTTCGAAAATGGTGGGTGAATACTTGGAGGTCTTTATGGATGATTTATCTGCATTCGGGAATTCATTCGACCATTGTCTGAGCAACTTGGAGAAAATCCTGAAACGATGTATCGAGGTTAACTTTGTGCTAAGTTGGGAAAATAGCCATTTTATGGTTCAAGAAGGAATTTTCCTCGGTCACATCGTTTCGCATAGGGGCATTGAGGTAGATCGAGCTAAGGTTGATTTAATTTCCAAACCTCCTCCACCTAGTTCGGTCAGGCAGATTCACTCCTTCCTAGGACATGTTGGCTTCTACCGAAGGTTCATCAAAGACTTTTCCAAGCTTTCCAAACCCTTGACCGACCTTCTAGCCAACGACGCCATATTCCACATGTCTCCTGATTGCATCCAGGCTTATCACACCCTCTGGGACTTAGTCTCCACCGCACCTGTACTTCAACCCCCAGACTGGTCCCAGGACTTTGAGATTATGTGTGATGCATCAGATTTTGCCATAGGTGCTATCCTAGGACAAATGCAAGACAAGAAGCCTGGGTGATCTACTACGCGAGCAAACCGTTGGACGAGGCCCAACGTAATTATGCTGTCACCGAGAAAGAGTTGCTCGCTGTAGTCTTTGGAGTTGAAAAATTCCGATCATACTTGTTGGGATCCCACGTGACTATTTACACTGACATTCAGCCATCCGACACCTGCTGGCCAAAAAGGACGCAAAGCCCAGGCTCATCAGATGGATCCTGCTTTTGCAGGAATTTGACCTAGAAATCCGAGACA
This sequence comes from Thalassia testudinum, assembly GCA_037157565.1. Taxonomy (NCBI): domain Eukaryota; kingdom Viridiplantae; phylum Streptophyta; class Magnoliopsida; order Alismatales; family Hydrocharitaceae; genus Thalassia; species Thalassia testudinum. Next base: position 147,069,631 of record JAZHRO010000036.1, read on the forward strand.
AGGTCGGATCGAAGAATGTGGTGGCGGACCACTTGTCGAGACTTCATCCAGACCACATTGGACCCTCCATACCGCTCTCTGATGCCTTCCCTGATGAACACATCCTAGCCGTGCAAGACAAGAAAATGCCATGGTATGCGGACTATGTAAACTACCTGGTTGTAGGACAAACTCCGCACAGCTGGTCCAGACAGCAACGAGACAGGTTCTTGGCTGAGGCCAAGCAGTATTTCTAGGATGATCCCATGTTGTTTCACCTCTGTGCTAATCAGATCATCAGGAGGTGCATCCCTGAAGACGAAGTTCAGAGTGTGCTTTCCTTTTGTCATGACCAAGCGTGTGGCGACCACTTCTTTGGAAAGAAAACAGCTGCAAAAGTTTTGCAGTCTGGATTTTACTGGCCATCCCTATTTAAGGATGCACACATCTTTGCCAAGACTTGCTCACGCTGCCAAGCACTGGGGACCATGACCAAGAAAGATATGATGCCCCTTCAGCCTTTTTTGATTGTCGAAATCTTCGACGTTTGGGGTATCGATTTTATGGGCCCCTTTCCACCATCCAACGACTTCGAGTACATCCTGGTCTCGGTAGACTATGTTTCCAAATGGATTGAAGTCGTCGCCACCCGACGATGCGATCACAAGATTGTCATGGACTTTGTGAAGAACATCTTTTCCCGATTTGGAATACCCAAGGCCATGATCAGTGATGGTGGAAGCCATTTTATCCATTCCCAATTCCGTGCCCTACTTAGAAAATAAGGGGTAAACCACCGCATTGCCACCTCGTATCATCCACAAACAAATGGGCAGACTGAGGTCTCAAATAGACAAATCAAGAACATTTTACAGAAGACTGTGAGACCTGACAGGAAAGACTGGTCCACACGACTTGATGATGCCCTATGGGCATACAGGACCACTTTCAAGACCCCGATAGGCATGTCGCCTTATCACCTGGTCTTTGGCAAGGCCTGCCATCTTCCTATCGAATTGGAACACCGGGCTTACTGGGCTGTCAAGCAATGTAACATGGATCCCCAGTTAGCCGGTGCACAGAGGACGCTTCAATTATCTGAGCTCGAAGAAATTCGTCGGGACACCTTTGACAATAGTCGGCTGTATAAGGAGAAAATGAACGTCGTCCATGACCGACTCATTCATAGAAAAACCTTTGAGCCTAACCAACAAGTTTGGCTGTTTGATGCATGCCTGAAACTCTTCCCAGGGAAACTCAGGTCTAAATGGACAGGACCATTTCGGGTGGTTAAGCCCTATTCTAATGGGGCGATTGAAATCGCAGATCTTAACACCGGGCACACCGTTACAGTTAATGGTCAAAGATTGAAGCATTTCCTGGCCCAGGTACCCCCCAAGGAAAGTATCACCCTCGTTGAGGGCTGACACCGAGCACTGCCCAACTGGAGGCGTTAAACTCAGCGCTTCCTGGGAGGCAACCTAGAGGATTCAGACTGATCTGGTAGTTTACGTCACTCAGGTACTATCTTTGTGAACCCTTTTGCATCCATGAATCTGCCAATGAGGACATTGTCCAACTTAAGCATGGAGGGGTGGTAAATTGCATAATCCTTAGCTTAATTAATCAGTCTGAATGAATAAATTAATTAAAAAAAAATTGAATTTAGGAAGAAAACTTAGGCATTAAAAACTTGTCAATAGTGGGAAATAATACAAAAAGAACTTAAACACTTAGACTTTTCAGGCCTTCAGGCTTAATCAGCCCTGGTGTCCATTAAAATATGGATTTAGCGGCGAATCCTTGCAACCTTAAGCTATTTCAATCCACCTACTAAATAAGGTAATAAGTATACGACTTATCAACTCACCCTCTAACTCAGGAAAACTTTGAGTCTAAGCATCTGCACAAATTTTTGCACAGGCTCACTTCTCGGAGATTTTGACAGAAATTGGGTAGCTAATGAACTCTCTAGGGTGGTATGGCTGGCAAGTTGTCGTGGGTAACAACCCATTGGCAGGTTGTCCAGAACCCAGCAACAAGCCATTTCTTTTTCGTTGCCTCTAGGTACATTTGAGATCAGGGAAGCCACCTAGAAAAAAAAAAAAAGGAAGAAGAAGAAAAGAAAATAAACCACACTTCACCGCACAAGTATGGTTGGCAAGTGATTGTGGGTAACAGCCCGTTGGTCAGTTATCCAGAGCCCAACTCAATAATTGCACAAAATAGACCAAAACACCTAAGGAAGAAGTGGGGAAGTAGTACAAACAGGGGAGATATACACTGGAAAAATCCTTGTGTTAACCCCAATTAAAACAAATGTAGGGAGAAAGCTACCAATCGAACAAATACACCTTCAGGAAAAATTTATTTTTTTCTCCGGTCACCTAGAGGCGTAGAAACTCGAAGCCTGTCTCAATTACCGTTAAGTGAGTCTATCACAACATTCACACCAAGATGCTTAGCACTTAGGGTTTTGACCGAGTTTTGGGTGGGTTGGGTAGCCATAAAAAGTTACCAGCCCACACTGAATTCCGAAAAAAATTCTAAAAAAATATATAGATACGTATACATATGTATAGTTATATATACATTAAAGCAAGGATTCGGGCGATTCGTATTTTGGCAGACACCCGGGTACTGCTTAGTCTTTGTAGATTAAGATCTTCGTATATTTCCTCTTATTGACAAGTAACGAAGTGCCTAAGCAATTACTTCTTGAATTCTGCAAGGAAATAAAGGCTAGAATAAACCTTCCTAGGGACTAGCAAGGAGTAAGCATGGGGGTATGATAACAATACATAAGGGGGTGATAATTAAGTTGAATATGGCCTATCTTTAGAATAAAAGGCACAACATAAGTAGAATAGGAGCATTGCATGCATCATGTACCAAGATTGCTTATAAACTGTATTAATGGCCATATTTGTAAGCATTTGTCAAAGCAGGCCTCAGATGAGCAATCGGACCACACGGATGGATTCAGAATGACGAACGGAGTCCAACGGACTCAAGATCGGCCAAATCCGACATCCGGAGCTCCTACAATGGGGCCAAGAAGTTCTGACCGTTGATTTGGAGATCAACGGCTCAAATTACGCCACGTCAGCCCTGGCCCACCGCGCGCCGTGCCTTCAGCAAGCCAAGATCAAATCTCGGCCGTCGATCTTCGATCGAATGGCCGAGACTCATGCGCCCGCCCGCAATCGCTGCGACAAAGCGCGGGCTTGGCGCAACGGTTAGCGTGCACGCCCGCATGCACGCGACGCGGGTTCGAGCCGCACGAAGTCGAAATTGAAGACAGGAGATGGGCGCGGAGAAATTGGGCCGCCCGATCAGCAGCGGGCGGCCGAGATCTTACCGCGCGGCGTGACCGTAGCTCACGGGCGTCCACTCGCGCGTGCACGCCGGGCGATGACGTGCGCGCACACGCACGCCCGAGGCACGATCCCAGCGGAGCCGAGGAGGACTCCCAGCCGTCCGATCTTTGATTGGACGGTTCTCGTTCAGCGGCCGCGGATCGCATGAGGAGAAGAAATGAGGTGGTCGACTGACCAACGGCTGGAGGGCTTCATTGACATTTTTGGGAGTGGTTTTAGCGACGCTCTGCATGTCGCTAAAGACCCTTCTTCTTTTAGGAAGCCTTTAACTCTATTTAAACCCCCTCCAACCACAATTCAAGGCATTCACCCCCCTTAAAACTACTCCACCCCTCTCTTAGCTAGCTTTAGGCCCTCTTGTAATCGCCGAAGACGACGAGCTGCCGACGGAGCCTCCTCCACCGCCGTGGCTGCCTCGTTGCTCTCCACACACTCTCTCTCTCCCTTTCTCTCTTTTTCTAAGCTTTCCATTACTTTTATTTGAAGCATGTATTTAATGTTGTAAGCTATGAACTACAAGTGCATGATTAATGAAGTATTCTCCGTTCGATTGTCATTTTAATTTCCATTCAAGTTGCATGGTCAAACAAAGAACTTTCTAACCCTAACTCTCTCTCTATCTCCCTCTCTCGCTTTTCAAAACCGCATCTTCCACAAGCAAAACTCCGCACTTTCCGTGACAACAGGTGGTAAGTAAAAATCCGATTTTCACGCCTCCCTGAGACCGACACTCAGACTCACCTCCGTTTACTTATTTTAAAACCAACGTTGCAAGTGCGACTATAACGACACTCCTTAACACACACGCACTAAGACACGTCAATATGCTAATATTAATCTAATGCCTAGGCATTTAAGTAACTAATTAGCCCACAAATGTGGGATTATCAAATGCCCTCATGCCTTGTTTTTGGTAGTCCCTAGTAAATTCAAGCAATAACCCAACTCTTCAAGTGGACTAGCCAACCAAATTGGTCTTCCTTTAGAAACATGTTAAGTTCAAACTTTGGACCTAAGGTTCCCAAGTAGTTGCTAAGTTACAAACTAGGTCAACTAAGGACAAGTTGTAGGCACAAGTTTCCTTGATTTCTTGCTCTACCATAGGGTTTATTGGTCCCAGAGATTAAAGCATCCGCGCATGTATATTAGTCTGAGTTATTTGAGGTTGGTATGATTGCCAACCTAGATAAAGAGTAAGAAAGTTCTTTTTTTTGTAATAAATATATATATAAATATTTTTTTGTTTGATTCCTCTAAGTCTAACCTTGGATCAGCTATCAACACGGTTTATGTCAGATTCATTGTCCCCATCACTGAACCACGAAGGGTGCCTGGCTTTCGATGCTTCGAGATAGCACCACCCATAGTGACCCTAAGAACTCCTAGAATCAACACTTCAAGATAGTATCGCCCATGGATTTCTTAAGCAAATTCAGGCCTGTGGCAATCGACACTTTGAGATAGGGCCATCCATGGTACCTGAATCGCACAATGCACTTACATGCCGCCAGTAGGATAGACATCCTAAGAGACAAGCGTCAAGGAGATGACATGTTATTATCGCATCCTCAAGGTGAGATATACTCTACTTCTATGACAGAAACTCATCCAATCAAATTGTGTTTTCAAGATTCTCCTAAGTCAAAACTAAGAGAAGCAAATTTTCTTTAAGAAATTAAGGTGATCATTACTTATACAAGACCAAGTGTATGTGAAATGTGGATGCTTAGGTTACGAGGACTTGCAAACCAAATGGTAGAAAAAGATACCAGGTACCACCCAACCTTTAACTCAATCCTTTGCTTTCCTTCCTCAACCTCTTGAGAAATGGTCCACAACTTAGCCCCTGCTTAAGTTTTTAAGTCCACAAATGACCCTAAGGGTCTAAAGCTAATAGCTCAACTTAGCTTTTAAAGTCAGACACCTAGAGTCAACTTAGTCTAACCTAAAGTTCTGGTCTTATGCCTAAGAATGCAAGGCCCAACCAGTTAAGCTCAATACAACAACAACAACCAAGCTTTTTCCAACACTAAGTGGGGTTAGCTATATGGATTCTTTGCCTCCACACAGATCGATTTTCAGCCATTTTAGGACTTAAATTAAAGTAATTGAGGTCATACTTAATATTTTCCTTCCAACACTTGTTTGGTCTTCCTCGCCCCTCTTAGCGGGTTCAACCTCCAACTTCTCACATCTCCTAACTGGAGCATCTAGTGGCCTTCTTTGTAAATGTCCAAACTACCTTAGACGTGCCTCTCTCATTTTATCCTCTATCGGTGCCACTCTAACCTTTTTTCTAATAATCTCATTTTAAATACGGTCCTTTCTTGTATGACCACACATCCATCTTAACATCTTCATTTCTGCCATAGACATCTTCTCTACATCCTATAGTTTATAGCCCAGCATTCAGAACCGTACAACATGGTTGGTCTTACCACAGCTCGGTAGTATTTTCCTTTGACTTTTAAAGGAGCCCTCTTATCATAGAGAACACCAGATGCACCCCTTCATTTCAACCACCTTGCATTAATTCTATGTGTAACATCTCCATCAATTCCACCATCATGTTGGAAAATGGATCGAAGTACTTAAAAACATCTTTCATTGGAATGCACTCTTCTCCAATTTTTACATCAATCCCTTCATTGTTCCCTCTACTACTAAACTTGCATTCCATATACTCAGTTTTCGTCCTACTTATGCGTAATCCTTTATCTTCCAGGGCTTCTCTCCAAAGCTCAAGTTTTCTGTTCACTCCATCTCTTGTCTCATCAACCAACATAATGTCATCAGCAAAAAGCATACACCGAGGTACCTCAACTTGGATATGCTTCGTCAACTCATCCATGACCAAGGCAAAAAGATAAGGGCTTAAAGTCGAACCTTGATGCAGACCAATAGTGATATCAAAGTAGTCCATCAAATCATCCTTAGTCTTTGCACAAGCTACTGCTCCATAATACATATCCTTTATGAGGTTGATATATATAACTGGCACTTGTCTCTTCTCCAAAATTCTCCACAAGATATCTCTTGGGACAGAATCATAGGCCTTCTCCAAATTAATAAAAATCATATGTAAATCCTTTTTCTTGACTTTGTATGTCTCCATCATACATCTCAAGAGATGTATTGCCTCAATAGTTGATCGGCCTGGCATAAAGGCAAACTGATTTTCAGTTACCATAGAGACTTGCCTCACCCTTCTTTCAATTATTCTCTCCCAAAGTTTCATCATATAACTCATCAACTTAATACCTCTATAGTTAGGACAATCTTGTATGTCACCCTTGTTCTTGTATAAAGGTACCACAAAACATTTTCTCCATTTCTCTGGCAACTTCTTGCCTCTCCACACAGTATTAAATAAATTTATCAGCTAAGTTATACCCTATTCTCCCATCATTCTCCAAACGTCTATAGGATTATCATCAGGCCCAACCACTTTTTATCATCTTCAAAGCCTCCTCTACTTCTTTCTTTTGTATCCTTCGATAACATGCCCGATTCACATAATCTTCTGAGTTGGCTAACTCCCCTAAGTTGATATCATTCGTTTGTTTTTCATTAAATAGCTTTCGAAAATATCTTTTCCATCTTGTCTTTATATCCTCACTAGCTATAAGCACCCTTCCTTCTTCATCCTTGATGCATCTTACATGTGTAAGATCCTTTGCTTTCCGCTCTCTTGCTTTAGCTAACTTGAAACTATCTTTTTCACCTTCTTTAGAATCAAGTTTCTTATAAAAATGCTCCCAAGCTTTTGCTTTTGCTTCACTAACTATTTTCTTTGCTTCTTTCTTTGCTCTTCTGTAGTTTTCCATATTTTCATCAATCTTATCTCGATATAAGGCTTTAAAGCAAGCTCTTTTAATTTTAAGCTTCTCCTGCACTTCCTCACTCCACCACCAAGCCTCCTTTTGTCTTGGAACACCTCCTTTAGACATGCCTAACACCTCCTTTGTCACCTTCCTAATAGAGTTTGCCATATTTAACATTTCATAAGCACTACCATCAAGATCCTAAGTCTTTTGTTGCATCATCTTCTCTTTAAATCTCACTTGCTCTTTCTTAAGATTCCACCATTTAATTCTCAAATTTTTAGACACTAATTTTCTCTTATTTGCCTTCTTCAAATGAACATCCAACACCAAAAGATGATGTTGAGAAGTTAAACTCTCCCCTGGAATAATCTTGCAATCTTTACAAGATAAACGATCCCTTCTTCTCAAAGCAAAGTAATCGATCTATGTTCTTGTTAAGCCACTTTTAAAGGTAATCAAATGCTCTTCTCATTTTTTGAAGAAGGTATTTGCTATGAAAAGATCATAAGCCATAGCAAAATCAAGGAATGTCTTCCCTTCTTCATTCCTAACACCAAAACCATGATTTTCATGCACTTCTGCATACTCTAAAGCATCTTTCCCACATGCCCATTTGAATCTCCACCCAAGAAAATCATCTCTCTGTGGGATTCCTTGAATTATCATATCAACCACCCCCCAAAGTTTGTTCTTTATTCTTTCCTTCAGACCAACTTGAGGTGCATAAACTGAAATGACATTCAAGATCTCTTCTACTAAGGCTACTTTTATCAAAATAATTCGATCACCCAATTTCTTAACCTCAACCACACTCTCCTTCAAATCCTTATGAATTATAATGCCCACGTCGTTTCTACCTTTGCCCCTTCCTGAATACCATAGTTTGAAACCTGTTCCCTTAATTTCCTTTACTTTTTCTCCAACCCACTTAGTCTCTTGAAGGTAAAGAATTTGAATCCTTCTCTTTACCATTGTATCCACAATCTCCATGAGTTTACTAGTCAAAGTATCAATATTCCAACTACCAAATCTCAGCATTCCTTGTGACACACTTCGATGGCGAAGTGGTGGAACTAGCTTCTTTACTCGCATGCCTTCCTCATGTGGGAACCCTTGCTCATTTTGGACTACATCTGGGCGACGATGTAGCGGAACTAACTTCTTTACTCGCATGCGTTCCTCATGCGAGAACCCTTGCTCATTTTGGACTACATCCGGGCGGCGATGTAGCGAAACTAACTTCTTTTCTCGCATGCATTCCTCATGCGAGAACCCTTGCTCATTTATCACTACACCCGGGAGTCGATGCAGCATGTCGCAGGTAGGGAATGCCCCAATGAAATCTGAGTGTTTGCTAGAATCCATGTTTAAAGATTCGACAAATTTTACGCTGGCTGTCAGCTACCTAACGCAACCCTCCTCCTTTACCAGGGCTTGGGACCGGCAATGAAAAGGCACACAAAACTCAACATAGGCGGAGTTAAGCTCAATACTAAAAGAAAATTTTTTCTCTCTCCTTCTTTCTTTTTTTTTTAAATAGATGCAAATGTATGCAATGCAGAATGCTTTAACTAAATGCATGAATGCACTATGTATATATGCTATGTATATCCCCAAGTACACCCCCCCATGGCTAAAATCTAAAATGTCCCCATTGCATAGAAGGATATTACTTGGGTCAAAGATGGGCTACCATTATTTTGTTGGTAGCCAAGTAGCCAAAGAACCTGTAAGTTAGGTTCCAAAACCAAAGAAATAGGCCCTAAAAATGAGCAAAGAAATACTAGCCTAGAAAATAGGTAACCTAGGATGTTGGCGAGCTAATGATGATTCCCGATAGCAAATGCTTTCCCAACCAGGATGGATTGAAATCATCCCAGGTCACTAGAGGAGGTTCTAAAGGATAAACTGGCATAACAACCTCCAAAGGGGAAGGGGAAGGGAAAGGATGACAAGGTTCCTCCAAAAGGAATGGGGAAGGAATGGTGCAAGAATAAACCCCCAGGGTAATGGACTGACCATAGAAAGCATCAATCCATACCCGGTACCCCATTACAAGAGATATTGGTCTGTTAAACCCCCTAGTTAGAACAAAAGTGAGCATATCTCTAAGCCAAGGATCGTCTAGGGTGTCCAAGTTTTGAAGTTACGAGATGGTCATAAGATCTAGGTTGGATTTAGTTGGCTCGGTGTCCATCCCTAATAATCTTTTCAAATCCTCAATCGCATCCCTAGCATCCCTTGTACTATCACAAGTATCTTTCTGCACTTCATTAGTGATAATTTTTTCACATGGAGTCAAATTTTCCCTTTTAGTGATAGGTAAATCTGAGGGTAGCTCCCAATTGTATGATGGCAGGTTGGAAGCAACAAATCTAAGGATTATCCAGTCAATGTCATCCCTGGGTTCTTATTCTTTACTCAAATCCTCCCTAGAGTCTATATGTGGATCCACATAAATCTCAGAAGCTGCTTCCACATTTTCCATTATTTGATCTTCATGAGGAAGAGTATTATCAATGGGTGTACTAATGAAACCTGATCTAATCAACTTCGTGACATCTTTGGGAGTTAATTCTTCAAATAAGACATAATTACCCTTATTGTCACTCTAAATCCTAAGTTCAGGTTCCTTACATAATTCATCCTCCTCAATCGTCAATTCATTATTCACTCGAGGTTTAAATTTATCTAACATTTCAGCAGATCCCTTGGAGCACTCTATCTGGGGTAAAATGTTCCTAATTGTATCATCAGACTCCTCAAATAGGTGAATTTCTTCAGGGTTGGTTCCCTAAGGTGGGCTTGAGTTCCATCTCGTGATCAGAAGGGAGGGTGGGATTAACAACTTGACTTTGACCCACTTCATCAAATGTCACGAAAATACTGTCATCTGGGTTGAGGTCTTCCAATGGTACCATCATTACCTTCTATTGACTCCAATACAGGAAAATAGAAATCCTTGACCTTAACTATAACATCTTCAATAACGCCTCACGGGTTTGTGACCGAACGGTCCGCTAACTGTAACGTTACTGAAGTTGGCCAAAGTTCACCTAACCCAAACTTCTCGTAGAGAGAAGTAGGAATTAGGTTGATGGATGCATCGAGATCCAAAAGTGCTCTATCAAATGTGTAATCTCCGATAACGCAAGAAATCAAAGGAGCACCAGGATCTCTCTTTTTCTGAGGGAGGTAGTGCAGGATAACAGAGCTAGCCTGCTCGGAGAGTACCACCTTCCTCGGAACAGATTCTCGCGACTTACGCTTTTGTGTACATAATTCCTTTAAAAATTTTGCATAAGCCGGTATGTGCTTGATAGCATCAAGGAGCGGAATATTGATCTCAACATTCTTAAATAAATTCAGAAGCTCCTTATTGCTATCAACAGACTTCTTCTTCTTTGCTTTGGCTAAGGCTTCAGGAAAAGGAACATGAGTCAGATCTTTGGAATCAGGTTCCTGAGCCTTGATTTCTCCTCTAGAATTCTCCTCTCTCCTCAGATTCTTCAGGATTCAAAAGATCAGAATAGTGTGGTTGTGGATCCTGGGTCTTCTTACCACTCCTCAAAGTGACAGAATTTACAGAAGCGTAAGAATTTGGGTCTTGGGGAGGGTTAGGAAAGATTGGAGGGACTTGATTGACCATGAATTGTTGATTAGCAGAAGAAGAAGACGAGGAACCCTGCTCAACCACCTAAGCATGTGCGTGTGGGTCCCTGTGATTTCCGTACCCTTGGGCTTGATTGCCCGAATTTATAATGTTTCGCGAGTTGGGTACGGGTTGGGATGGTAGAGATCCGGCTTGACGAGAGTTAGCAATGAGCTCAGATTGCAAGTTGTCCAGCGAGTTTTTCATTTGTTGCATAAGCTGGAGCATAGATCCTTGCATCTCTACCATTTGACAGTTCAAATCAGCCTACCCTGTGGGTTGACGGGCATTCCAAGTTGGCTGATTGACCTGGTTCGGAGGCAACTGAGTATATACTTGACCCTGACCCATTGGTCGTTGCGGAGCATAGTTGCTGGGTCGGAATTGGGTTTGTTGCCCCATATTTTTCCAAGAGAAGTTAGGGTGGTTTCTCCAACCTGGATTATAGGCATTCGAGTAGGGGTTGGATCTAACATTCTCTTGTATAGCACAGACATCCTCATAGGGTGAGGATGGAGAGAAAGAAAGGGAAGGATCAGAAAAACTAGGATCAAAGGCCCCAGTTGGGAACCCATGGGGTTCCGAGAAATGCTGACTCATAGGTTGAGTCGCATCGAGTTGATTCACGAACTCCCGTCCAGAAGGAGCTCGTGAGGAATGGAATCCCGAATTTTGGGATTGAGTGGATTGAGAGTTGTTCATAGAATTGCCAGCCATCCACTCTTCCATTCTTTTAGCAACCAAGTCCACCTTATCAAGTTTATTACAAATCAATTCCATATCAAATGAATGAGAGTCATGGACTTCATTGACATTTGATCTGGGTTGCTGGGACCGGTTAAAAGTATCCATGGAGGCATGATTAATTGAATTCTCACTCATTTCCTCAAATAAATCATGTGCATTATCTGCATCTTTATTGAGGAAATTGCCTCCGCAAGAAGCATTCACATGGTTTCTGAGTTGCTCATTCAACCCATGATAGAAGATCTGCACGAGTTGCCATTTCGACACCTCGTGGTGTGGACACCTCCGCAATAAGTCCTGGAATCGCTCCCAGGCCACATGAAACTGCTCCCCCGGTCGTTGGGTAAAGGTAGTGATTGCCCGTCTCAAAGCATTGGTACGACCGACTGGGAAGAACTTCTTCAGAAAGGCCTATTTCAACTCATTCCAAGTTGTAATTGGTCTTCCTATTGTCCTATACCAATGCACGGCTTTATCCCTAAGAGAGTGGGGGAAGAGCCTCATGATCATTTGCTCCTCGTTAACGTTTCGAGCCCTGGTGGTCTGGACCAAAGTGGCCAAATCCTCCAAGTGTTGAAACGGATCTTCGGAGCCAAGCCCATGTTAATGTTTAATCAGGCTTAACACCTGGGGCTTGATTTCTATGTCACCGGCTGGAATCTGGACGCCGGGACGTTCCCCGTAATTTGAAGGATCATAAAAATACTTTAAGGGCTGAGCGCCCTGCATTCTCTGGAACCATTCTTGCATTCTCTGCATTTGTTCCAACTGCCTTCTAAATTCTTCCTGTGGATTTTCAAGCAGAGGAGGTTGTTGTTCGGCCATGGGATCAAATTGACCAAAATCTAACTTGCTCCTCCTAGAATGTTCTAACGGTCCTTCCAATCGGGGATTCAATGACCGTCTTCCCAGCATAAACTAGGAGAAGGTCAGAAGGACTGGGGATAGGGACCCCGCAGCACAACAAAACAAGGCTGTCCTTAAGTGGGGTAGCCTAAGGATCTACTGACTCCCAAAACCAACCTTAAGACTGTAAGTGATTTACTATACTTGCGTCTGTTTAATCCAACCAGTTAGAAGGAGGGACTAGGGAGAAGGTTCTTCCTTTGGCTTTCGCCTCCGGTTCCTAGTGTACCCCCCAACCGCGATCGTTTGACTCTGCTCCCCTAGTTAGACATCAGGTTAATCAGTACAAGTAGGTTAATCAAAAATAATCTCAGACTAGGCCCTGAAGAGAGAATCAAACCTTAAGGCCAACGTCTACTCAATTTTATTAAGGCCTGGGATTATGGTGCTTATGGAATGTGATAGGCCCTTACAATGGGTTGTGCCCTTAATGATTGATTGAGATTTGTGTAAGTGTGTGCACAACCAAGGTTTTCAAGCAAGATTATTGATAATGCGTGAATTTTAATGTTCAAATCTTGCTTAAGTAGCTTTTAGGGTTTCAAATTAGGTGAATTGCAATCAAGTTTCTAGGCAAACCAAGTTGTAAAACACAGGTGAAGATTGTTTTCCTTTAAAATCAGAAAGAAAGTGGAGTGCCTGGAATATACCGAGATTGAAAACCCTAAGGAGGAGCTACTTGATGAGTTGGTTTTAAAATAAAGTGGTGCGACCCAAACAACTCAAACAACTGCCTACAAATGCACCACTAAGTTAGGCACTCAAAGATGATTAACCTAGAATGATTTCTACTCGGTTATGTGTTGCTGTGTGTACCGGTTCCACATATTAGAACCCGGTTGAGTAGAAAACAAATCAAGTTGATCAAGTGCCTTGAATGTGGGTGTGTGTTGTGTGTTTGTTGAATATTACCCCACAAGATTATCTTTTTGTTATTTTTTTATAAATGAGGGTGGAATGAATGTGAGTGAAAATCCAAACAACCAAACTATTCCTAGGATTTATGCAAACACTTAGGTTAATCGGGATTTGGACTTAATGTGGTGAATGAAATCTATGGAGGGGGAAAGAATGGGGGAGCACTTCCAGTTGTCTTCAACTGCACTTTACTCCAGTCTACCGCTTGTTGATTCCTTAATGGAGGTCTCTGCAAAACAATAGACACAAGAGAAAGCTAGTCAGAAAACAAATAAAGTGCAAGAAATGTGAGAAAAAGATCAAAAATCGTTGCCTCCCCGGCAACGACGCCAAAATGTTGAACGTGTTTTTGTGAATTGCTATGCTTACGAGATTGGTTTTGGAAAACCTGTCGTTGTAGTTCAAAAATCGAAGAATTTGTGTTCAACAAATAAAATTTATACCGAAAATAATTCCGGGTCGAACATAGGGAGGCTACGTTGATCTATATTCGCAATTATATTTTTTTTAGAATTTTTGTTAAGCAAGGCGATATAATTACAATGGAGCTATCAGACTAAGAGAGAGAGAGAGAGAGAGAGAGAGAAAGAGAGAGAGAGAGAAAGAGAACATTCATTCAATATTTCAACAGTTTATAAAAGTTACACTAGAAAGCGGAAAATCAATTATACTATAAAGCAGGAAAATTCTACACTAGAAAAGCTGTAAATAAGAATGGGAGAGAGAAGTTATCCTCCTCGACGATTACTTGGAGGATGAGCCGGACGGGACGACGCCTGGACAAAGGAAAATGAAGCAGGACGAAGGAGGACGAAGCAGAAGAACGGGAACGGAGCAGCACGCCGTCGTCGTCGCAGGATCCACTTCCGAAGGGGAACGAAAATTGGACTTTATCTCGCAAGAAGCATCCCGGGTGTGGGACAAGCTTCTTTTGAGCTTTGCAGGGGTAGAGAGGAGAAAGAAGGGATGAGAATTTCGTATGGAGGGGGTCTCCTTTTATAGTTGCAAGGAGTGGGGGCAGAATGGACATTACAACTTCAAAATAATAAATAAGGGGTCTTTAGTGACGGATAAATCTGTCACTAAAGCCTCGACGTGGCCGTCGCCTCCGCGCCCACGCGTGCCTCCTCGGCTGCCCGCTCCTCAACGTCCACTCATGTCCAGTGCTTTTCAGCCGTCCGATCGCGAGATCGGACGGCTTAGATCGCGTTCGCGCCCGCTGCGATGTGCGCCTCTCGCGCGTCTGATTGTGCGTTCGATTGCACATCCAATCGCACGTCGACACTATTCGGCGCGCGCGGCCGTCCGATCTTCATCTGATGCTCCACGCGCCTCAATTGATCGTGCCCTCCAGCGCCTCGCCGCGGATCGAACCCGCGCCCTGCGCTCGCGATAACGCGCTCGACCTCTGCACTATGGGGCGCGGATGGTCGAGCGAACATTTTTAAATGCGAGTGCCCACAGTCGTTGGATTAAGATCCAACGGCGAAGAGCGATCGAGCGTGGGGCCTTCATATGATGAAGTGGCCACTTGGGCGGCTGAGATGGCGCCACGTGGCGCTATCCTAGCCATCCATCTTCTGGAAGTTGTAGATGGTGCCACGGATGTCGGATTGACTCGATTTTTCTGTCGTTTGGCTACGATCGTCGATCTGAATTCATCAATGCGGTCGGATTTATCATCTGAAGTGTGGATTTACACCATCCTGGCCCTTGATCTTCTAAGGTTCCCAGGTCACATCTGATGCTATGGATGCCTGATTAGGGCGATCTTGGAGTCGTTGAACTCCAATCGTCGCCCTAATCACATCCATACGGTTGGATCTTTGATCCGAGGCCCTGATAAAATATTTGACCTATCCAAGAACATAAAAGGAGGCAATTAACCTCCATTTTATTCAAACTATTCTAAATGCAAGATGATGCATGTAATGCAATATTTATATCATGAAATGCAATCCTATGCTTAAGAACATGCATAAATAGACATCTTAAGTAGTGTAAATGTGTTTACATCACCATCAAAGGATGGATACGCTCGGAGCATGGGATCCTGCTTAAAAGATGGGA
Organism: Thalassia testudinum; assembly: GCA_037157565.1. Classification (NCBI taxonomy): domain Eukaryota; kingdom Viridiplantae; phylum Streptophyta; class Magnoliopsida; order Alismatales; family Hydrocharitaceae; genus Thalassia; species Thalassia testudinum. The sequence goes on from JAZHRO010000036.1 coordinate 147,085,110, forward strand.
AGTATTGACTCTGATAATCTGAATGATAGGAGTAAGAGTAATCCATTTCTTTAAGCAAAACAATTCTAACTCTCTTAGACTTTAGCAAAATTCAGAATATAAGTAGAAAACTTCCTAAAGATTTCTATGGTCAAAGCAAACGCAAATTCAATGGGATCTGTTTTTAGTAGATTGTAGGTCTTAGAGTTATATGTTTAGTTGGTGGTCAAACAAGTTCTGCAAAAATTACAGTTCCTAGGCCAACCTTCGCTGGTGCCTATAACCTACTCGCAAGGGATGGAAGTCTCGAATAGAGCCCACACACGAGGAACCGAAGTAACTTGGTGGATAGGCTTGTTGATTTTCGACTAACTTCCCTTGTGGTGCAAAAGAGGAGAGGTAGAAATTTATCTAGTGACCTTATGTGTGAGCTGCACAGTGACTCAAGTGTGCAAGCATACGATCATGTTTTGATTTTTTGAAATTCCGCAAACAAGATCCTTTTGCACACAATTTTCAGTCACAGATTTTAAAGTCCAACATCTTAACAGTCCCAATTTGTTTAAAGTGACCACTGAATTAATTTGATTCAAGTACTTTAGTGGTCTTAGATTTAGGTTCAATGCATATGCATGACAAGTAATTAATGCTCAAGAGAAGATGTACCTTACTCCAGCTTTCTTCGTGCAGTGTATGAATGCAATGCAATAAAAAATAAACTAGATGCTACTCATTCAGTCCTAGATGATCGTCCTATAGATATGCAGCTTCTAGCAGGCAGTTCAATTTTTTTTTTTTTAATAAGAATAACAAACAGACCTAATCTAACTAACTAACTGTAATGCAGTTCAAAATAGTTCAAGTAATCCTATAATCTAAATAAATGGGAACGCGCTCCCGAAAATACGCTCCCACATACAAGAGCGATCAGAAATAAAATGGCACTGGGAACACGTTCCCAAAAATGCCCAACAAGGGCCCAAAAGACAGTAATTTAAATTCTAATGTCTATCTAACTAAATCAAACTAAGACCTACTGCCTAAATCAGAAATAGGCTTCTCCAAAAGCCTATATGCGTGGGATCAAGGCCCACATGTTCTTTTTGTCATCCTCTAGGTGGCATCAAGGTCCACCAAAAAAATAGTCTTCACCGTGTACGTTGTTCACGTTCAAAGTCGTCGCTTTGCTGCACCTCGTCGCCGTGTCAGGTTCCTCGCACAATAATAAAAATGATTAGATAATTTCGCAACTCAAAAGATTTAAAAAATAATAAAGTAAATCTATTGCATCTATTGCCTCCCCGGCAACGGCGCCAATTTTGATAGACGACTTTTCGCTTAGCGTTATAGTATTTAAGTGGTGGAAAAATCAACTAATCAAAAATAATGAAAATAACCACTCATAGAAGAGCGGGTCGTGTCCACAGGGAGGCAATGATGCAATCAATACTTAATTATTTAATGTTATTTTGGGTAGTGCAAATCCCCATTCAAATCTGACCTAAAATGTGAAGGAAAATAGATTTGCAATAACTTGAAAAGATAAGGGTATAAGTGCAGTTTTCCCTCACAGAAATCCTCAATAAATTTAGGATGAATTCATGCAGTTTTCACGTGATGTGTACTAAAGACAATTAGTACTTAAGTTAAGCCCAAAATCAATCTTTAAACTAGTTAATATCAATACCATGCAATTATAAAGAACTATGAGCGTTTGAATGCAATTCTGCCACAATATAATAGTAATAAAAAAAATCAAATTGGTGGCAATGGCATTGAATGTAAATTTTAATTGAGAGGAAAACAAGGCTTTTTTCCTCTCTCCTCCTTGCAAGAAAGGGAAAGCACCGCGGGGGTTGTTGCGAGGCTCAAGAGGACGGCGAGGTCGAGAGCTCTCCGGTGGTGGCAGCGGCGACGACGTAGGTGGCCGGAGATGGCCGGCGGAGGTGGTCGGAGCTCCGGCCTGTTGACAAAGAAGGTGTAGCTGCTGCAGTGTCGCCTGTAGTTGTGGCATGTGGGCTTGCACGCGCTAGTGTGCGGGCGTGCGCACACTGGTGTGCCTATAGATGGGCGGCAGAGAACGCTGCCTGCAGTGGGAAGTTGCAGGGTGTGGGCGTTTGCTTGAGAGCGCATGTGGTTAGGCATGCGGGCGCCTGCAGTCTGCTTGCAGGAAGGAGGATGCGGCAGTGATGAAGGCGCGCGGCTGGGATGCCTGCAAGGTGGAGGGTGGCGCGCTGGAAGGAGGGTGCAATAGACGCTTGCGGAGGCTGGAGCAGGCGCTGCAGGGCAGGCGGTGTGCTGAAGGCAGATAAGCGGTAGGGCGCACTAGTGTGCACCTACGGTGGTTCGAAAGTACGCGCGAGGGTGAGGTTGAGGCGCGAGAGAGGCGTGATGGAGAGGGCACATGCCTGCAGACGTGCGGTGGGCGATCTGGTGATCCTGAGCACACAGTGCATGCGGTGGAGAAGGAGCGATTACCGTGCTAGAGAGCGCTAGGCAATGAAGACTTGGTGATGAAGGAACGGGCATAGGTGGGCGGTGTGCTTGGATCGGAGAAGCGGCTGGAGATGTGCGCACGGAGAAGATGTAGATCCTGGTCCACAGTGATTGTTCCCCACAAGGTGGAAGATGGCCTTCCTCTCTCCCAGCCTCTTCTTTTTAACTTCTCTCCTTTGTGCGTGAGTTCAGGGATTTTCCCAAATCCCTGGTCATAGTTGTTGAGAAAGGCGGTGGAAGAGGAAGATTACCCCAATGTCCGGCGGGGGAGGGGGGAAAAAGTCGCGGCTGATATGTGTTGGGGAATTTATCGCCCCACCCTTGTTCTTTCTGTGTTTTATTACCTGCGCATAAAAACAACAAAATAATTAAGTTATAGAATGTTATAAACTTAAATCATGAGGCATACAAATATTCTATAACTTAATTGCCATTATTAACACACCTAAACTGTATGATTAAATATACTTAGGCTTAATATTAGTCCATTTTAATGGACTCATCATTGCCCATGGCGTTTTGTAGCTAAATTCAGACCCTAGCAATCGACATTTCGAGATAATGTCGCCCACAACATCTGAATCAGCATGAGATGCTTCTGTGCCCCCAGTAGGATATTTAGATATCCTAGGAGACAAGCATCGAAGAGACGATATGTTATAACGCATCTTTGAGGGGCTTATTTTACATTCCACCTCTCAGTGCCGAGAACTCATCCAATCAACTTGTGTCTTCAAGCTGCTCCTAAGTCAACTTTTCGGGAAAACAGTTTCATAATAGACACTTTTTGGCATTATTCTTTGTTAAGTGCACTGAACTAGACCAATGTGTGATTTTTTTTTGGGTGCTCAGGTGACCAAGTTTCACAAACCAAACGGCAGGCAAAGGGGTCAAATACTCCCTAAGCCTTAGACTTAATACATCGGCCTTGCAACTCCCTCATCCTCTTGAGGAATATTCCTGATCTTAACAAATACATGAGTGTTTAAGCCCTGGAACAGGCCCAGGAGGCCTAAAGTCAATATTCCTTACTTATCTCCTTCTCTTTAGCACTTTAGGACTTAATTCATCATCCGATCCAGCCTAAAACTTAGGTGACTCTTTCATAATCACATGCTAGGACTAACACGATTTTTCCTTGTCTATCTTTTTTCTTCTTTCTCTTTCCTTTTCATCTCTCTTCTTCTTCTCTCTCACTTTTTTTTTTTAATATGCAAAACTAAAGTTCTAGTTATGCATGCAGAATATGTATAAATGCTATAAATAACCCCAGGTTATAACTCCCATGCCTAGATCTGACAATGACTGCATTGGAAAGCAAAAGCAAGGAAAGATACAACCTGAGGTAGAGAGCAGTTGAAGGTACGGCTCCTTCAATCTATAGGTGTCTAATACCTAGCCATCAGAAAGTGTAACATAAGGTTTCAAGCGCTGGCCATTTACCTTGAATGTCTCACCAGACGAGGGGTTCTGTATCTCAACTGCACCATGCGGGAACACCTGTGTGACAGTGTACGGCCCATCCCAACGGGACTTCAATTTCCCAGGGAAAAGCTTGAGTCTAGAATTGAAAAGCCAGACCCATTGGTGGGGCTCAAAGGTTTTGCGGAGGATGTGCTTATCGTGAAAGACCTCAGTTCGCTCTTTATAAGCTTGAGCAGTGTCATAGGCCTCATTCCTCAATTCTTCAAGCTCGGTCAGTTCTAATAAGCATGCTTTGCCTACGTTTTCGAGATCCATGTTGACATTCTTAATAGCCCAATAAGCTCTATGCTCAATCTCAACAGGCAAATGGAAAGCTTTTCCATACACTATACGAAAGGGAGACATACCCAAGGGGGTCTTATAAGCCATTCTGTAAGCCCATAGAATGTCATATAGTTTCTTCGACCAATCTTTCCTGTCAGGTCATACAGTTTTTTCCAGAATTCATTTGATCTTCCTATTTGACACTTCAACCTATCTGCTCGTCTGCAGATGATACGGGGTGGCCACCTTGTGGGTGATACCAAGACTTTTGAGGAGACGGGCGAAGTGGGCATTCCTGAAATGAGGTCCCCCATCACTAATGATCGTCCTCGGGCAGCCAAATTAGGAAATGATATTGGCCTTAACGAAAGGCAAGACCACGGAGTGATCGTTGGTCCTTGTCGGAATAGCTTCTATCCATTTTGACACATAATCAACTGCCAGGAGGATATATTCAAAGCCATGAGATGATGGGAAAGGACCTATGAAATCTATGCCCTAGACGTTGAATATCTCGACTGAAAGAATAGGTTGTTGGGGCATCTCATCTTTCTTGCCAATAGTGCTAGTTTGTTGACAACGAAGACAAGCCTCCACAAAGGTGTGTGTCTTTGGAAAGTGAAGGCCACCAGAAACCAGACTGGAGAACCTTATACGCAGTTTTCTTAACACTAAAGTGTCCTCCACAGTGCAATGTGTGGCAAAAATTCAAGACACTCTATTGTTCCTCTTCTGGGGCACATCTACATAAGACTTGATCATGGCCTATTCTAAAGAGCTCAAGGTCCTCCCAGTGATAATACTTGGTGCTAGTGAGAAATCTATCTCGCTTATGCCTATTCCACGTACTGGGGGTTTCCCCAGTGACCAAGTACTTGACAACATCAGCAAACCACAGTGTCGATGGTTGTACGCCATTATCGTTTCGTCAGGAAAGGTGTCATGAATGTCTCCTGACCGGGTTGAAGTAACAACTGGGATCCTAGATAAATGATCTGCAACAACATTTTCAACCCCTTTCTTGTCACGGATATCAAGGTCAAACACTTGTAATAATAGAATCCAACGAATCAGCCTAGGTTTGGTGTCTTTCTTCAGGAGCAAGTGTTTTAAGGTTGAGTGATAGTATAAACCACAACCTTGGATCCCAGAAGATAAGACATAAACTTCTCCAAAGTAAATACTGCCACAAGAAGTTCTTTTTTCGTCATAGTATACTTTTGTTGTGGATCCGTAAGAGTCTTACTTGCATAGTATAGCACATGAGGCTTCTTATCAACCAGTTGACCAAGGACCGCACCCACAGCAAAATCAGAGGCATCACACATTAACTCAAATGGGAGGGTCAAATCAGATGCTTATAGGATTTGTGTAGTTATGAGGGCCTCCTTCAAGATTTGGAATGCCTTGGCACACTTTGCATAAAAAATGAAGGCAGTATCCTTCTCTAGTAGGTCGCAAAGTAGCCTAGAAATCTTGCTAAAGTCTTTAATGAAGCGCCTATAAAAGCCAGCATGGCTCAGGAATGATCAAATCTGCTTGACATTGGTAGGTGGTGGAAGCTTAGAAATAGACTCAAACTTGGCCTTGTCCACTTCTAAACCTCGCTCGAACACTACATGCCTAAGAACAATGCCTTGTTGAACCATAAAATGGCTTTTCTCCCAGCTAAGCACCAATCCTGTCTCCTCACAGCAGGTGAGAACTTTTTCTAAATGTGAGAGATAGTGGTCAAACGATGAGCCATATATGGAAAAATCATCCATGAAAACATCAACAAACTCATCAATCATGTCCGAAAAGATGGACATCACACCGCTGAAATGTTCCTGGAGCATTACATAGTCTAAATGGAATTCGACGGAAGGTAAATGTGCCATAAGGACTCGTGAAAGTAGTGTGCTCCTGGTCGTCTGGAAAGACGGTAATCTGATTGTACCCAGAATATCCTTCAAGAAAACAAAAGTATTTATTCATTGCCAATTTCTCCAGATATGATCAATAAATGGCAGAGGAAAATGGTCTTTCTGGGTAGCGGTGTTTAGGTGGTGGTAATCGATGCATACCCTCCATCCTGTTGTGGGTCTGGTGGTGACTTGCTCCCCTTTCTCATTAGTCTCCACCGTGAATCCTACCTTTTTGGGCACCATGTGAATAGGACTGACCCATTTACTATCAGAAATGGGGTAGATTATCCGTGAATCCAACCATTTTAAAATTTCCTTTTCACCACTTCCCGCATGTTGGGATTTAACCGCCTCTGCATATCTCTGAAAGGTTTTACAGAGTCGTTTGTGTAAATGTGATGCATGCAGAGAGTTGAGTCAACCCCTTTAATGTCAGCTATAGTCCAAGCAATAGCTTCCTTGTGACATTTTAGGCATTCAATTAGTGCTCCCTCCTGCGTCTCAGATAGAGCAGTCGAGATCATCACAGGGAGTATATCATTAGGCCCAAGGAAGACATATTTGAGGGTCTCTGGAAGTGGTTTAAGCTCCAATTCGGGAGCTTTCTAAATCGATGGAATTATGTTCGATGTCCCTACCTCTGGTAGCGAATCTACTTTGATTGTCCATGGTGGGGAGAGGGACTTTGCTTTGACACCCAATAGCTCTTCTAATTCAGGTAGATTTTCTCCTCCTTCAAAATTCGGGGTACGGTCCTTAGAAATGATCATTTGGAGAGGATCAACACATAAAAGAGATGGTGTTGTCTCCTCTATAATCTCATCGATCACCTCGATTTGAGAACAATCCTCTAATCCTAGTTGTTTATAGGCATCAAACACATTGAGCCAGATTTTTCGGTTCCCAAAGCCCATCTTGAGTGCCCCTGATTTGCAATTGATCAATGCATTGGTTGTAGCCAAAAGGGATGCCCCAGGATAATTGAGGGTTTGGTGGGCATGTCGGATGGGTTTGTGTCCAATATCAGAAACTTGACGGGAAAGAAGAAGTCCTCTACTCTCACCAGGACATCTTCTAAAAGCCCACGTGGTGTCTTCAGCGATCTAACAGCTACTTAGAGGATTACATGACTAGGCTTCAAATCACCTCCTCTTAATAGCTCATAGACAGAGCTTGGCAATATATTAACCCCCACGCCTAGATCGAGGAGAGCCTCATCGATGCGTTGGTATCCAATGACCACAGAAATATACGAGGCTCCTGGGTCCATCTTGGAGGGTATACCTTGTTGTAGGACTGAGCTGACTAGGTCAGGCAAAACGACCTTAGCCTGGACCTGTTTCCTAGATTTCCTCTTATGGGTGCACAGGTCCTTTAGAAATTTGGCATAGGATGGTATTTGCTTGATAGGATCCAAAAGAGGCAAGTTGATGTGAACTTGCTTGAATGTCTCCATTATTTCATCCATCCTATCCTTGGCTCCAGATGAGCCAACAACAAGTGCCCTAGGGTTGGATAAGTGCTTAGGAAAGGGCACTCTCGGCCTCTAGGTGGAAGGGTTGTCATGGTGAGGCAAGGGTGGAATGGAGGCAACATCCTTTGGATGGGTGATTTCAAGCGAGGAAGGGCTGAGTGGTTCTTCCTTGGTGGATGTGCAGGTGCTAGTGGGAGTGGTAGGAGGGGTGACTGTAGGAGCGAGTTCAGGTTTGGAGAGTTGCTTATCACTCCTCAAAATAGTTGCAACCTTAGCGTGCTCCCTTATGAAAGGCCCTTTACCCCTTGGGTTCTCCTCAGATGAGCTAGGCAATTTTCCAGGGTCACGTTGTCTAACAGCCTCAACAAGATGGCCAATTTGAGATTGCATTTCTTGGATAGCCTTATTCTGAGATTGAATGATCATACTTTGATTTTCTTGCATGGCCTTCATCATAGCTTTCAGATCTTCCATCTCAGAATTGTTAGGCTGAGGAGACTGGGATTGTTGTGCCTGATAGGGTTGGGTGGGTTGGGCTCGTATATTCCCTGAATTTGAAGCGTCACCTTGCTTCCATGAGAAATTGGGATGGTTTCTCCATCTAGGATTGTATGTGTTTCCTAAAGGATTGTTCTTGGGAAGTGGACGAAACCCTTGGGCAGCATTCAGGTCTGTCTGTACTAAATCGGGGAATTGATTAGCCAAATGGCACTCAACAGTGGCATGAAGGGTGCTTTGGTAAATGAAGCATTCAGAAAGAGTCTAGACTTGGGAAGTAGTTTGTGGGAATGTGTTTGGGTTAGTCATGAGTCTTTCAAAGTTCTGATTCAACAATTGTATATGAAAAGCCAAATTCTGAGTCGCCCTAGCTTCACTAGCTTCAGCTTTCCTTTGGAGGATGGATGGTTTCCTATCTTGATAAAGTGAGGTCAAGTGGATAGAATTGTCGCTCAGTGACTCAAATAATATCCAAGCCTCATCCTCCATTTTGGTGAGAAAGGTTCCGACACAAGCAGCATCCACGGTTTGCTTATGCCTATCAGATAGTCCAGTATAAAACTTTCTACCAATTTCCATTTAGGTACTTGATGGTGGGGGCATAGTCAAATCAGATCATTAAATCACTCCTAAGTCTCATGGAATTGTTCCCCGTCTAATTGAGTAAAACCCATGATTTCCTTCCTGAAGTGGTTGGTTTTGCTCATTTGGGAAGTATTCTTTCAAGAATTCTCCCTTAAGGGTGTTCCAATCATTCACCCTTGCATCCAAGGTGTGATACTAGTGTTTTGCCTTGTCCTTAAGGGAGAAGGGGAAGAGGGTTCTCATCAGAGCTTCATCAGTAAAGTTCTGAAGTTTCACCGTAGAGCAGACCTCGGTGAATTCCTCTAAATGCTGGTAGGGGTCCTCCCTAGTAGTACCATAAAAGGAGGGCAACAAATATATGGTACTACTCTTGATCTCATATGGATTATCCCCTGCTGGTCATCTCAATGCTTGAGCAAGTTGGTTGGTTGGAATAAAATAATCCCTCAGGGTCCTTTGTTGATTTGCTCCTTGATCAGCCATGTCTTCTCTTTTCTCTCCTTGGCGAGCTCTCCTAAGGATTCTCTCGGGCTCAGGATCAAACACTAGACTGCCCTTAAGAGAGCGTCTACCAAGCATACAATAGCAATCACAATTCAAGTTCTTGTTGATTGAGTAAGTGAAACCTCCACTCCAAAGATAGGTCAAAAGGTTAAGGTGTTATCCCTCCAATCCCACGTAAGTGGTATAAGAGGGGTGATGACTTAAGATCTTGACCTTCTTTGTTGCTGAGGTAGAATTGGTTGATATAGATGGCCAAACATGTTATTCACTGCAATTACATGACCTAATTCAACCTTCGAGTGCTCTAGGACCTATACTTTGCTTAGATGATACTCTCAGGTGATCGAGTGAGAAGTTACTCTAAGGACAAACAAAGGGATGCAAGTAGGGCGAACCCTTCCTTTGAGGCGATGCGTAAGCGATGCCTCTTAACTACCCTTTTGTTTCTTTAAGGGGTGTCCCCCTCCGTGAAGTATCAAAACACTCGGTCAAAAGATAGTACGATCACCACAAAATAAGATAGGAGGGTCTACATCGATAAAGAGATCAATGCCTTGAGCCTTAAGGGATCGAGCCTTAGTGTGGTGCCTAATGTGCGTGCTTAGTGCCAGACGTGTGCATCACACAGCAATTCATTTTTATTTCGAAAATGCAGACAAGTCCCTTTGAATCAGATCAAGTGTGATTTAGTTTTAAGGTCAAATCTAATTATCAGTCCCAATTGTAGTTAAGCGACCACTAGATTAGGTAATTTCAATTAGCTTGGTGGTCTTGAATTTTAACCCGAATGCAAATGCATGAATAGGAGCTGGATGCAAAAGTTAGAAAGGTGTACCTGTCTCCAGCAATCTTCGTGCAAATATGCTCGCAATGCAATAATGAGATCTAATGTGCTGCTCAATCACCCCTAAATGCACGCACCTAAGGGCATGCAACTCCTAACAGGCTACTCAGTATTTTATTGTGTTTGTTTTAGAGGCAAGCATGCAGAAAAATGAATCATGTGAGTAACAAAAATATAGCCCCTAGTCTCTAAAGAATGTGGGGACAAACCCCTAAAAATCAGCCCCAATTACTACAAGGGCGAGAAAATAGAAATAAAACCTCTAACAAAGGAGAATCCCCTATGAAAGCGGGATCCAGGCCTCCTGCGTCTACTCCACGTGTGGACGTCGCTCAAGGTCGACGTTGTCTCTCAATTGCGCCTGTCGCCTCATCAGATTCCTCACACAGAAAAGATAACTGGTCAGATCACTATGCAACGAGAAATAATCAAAAATAAAAATCAGGTGAAATTATTGTGTCTGTTAACTCCCCGGCAACGGCGCCATTTGATCGAGAGTTTCTTTTCGCTTATAGCAAAAATGTATCAGATAAATTCGTCGTCGCAATATGTAATGTGGTGGAAAACCCTTGATCAAAGTTAATAAAAATATACTGAAATTATACCACAACTTCAGGTCGTATCACAGGGAGGCACGGACCAATAAGTCCCTTAATTAATTTCACATAAAATCCTACCAAAAAAAATAGATTGCAAGATACTCAAATGCTCATGTCTTGTGCTAAGCCATCCATTCATCACATAAATCTTGATAATAAGAGGAAGTTAAAGGGCATGCATGCAATGAGTCAAAAATAAAGTAATGTCAAAAATAATGCAATAGTGATTTACCAATCAAAAAACCACACCCAACTAATGCCTCCTCCACTGTAGCAAAATAGGGGAGGCAGTTCCCTTGGCCGTGCGTAAGTGAGGAGCTGTGGCTAGTGGCGTGGTTTGTCGGAGGGGTAGGATCAGAGGAGAGGATCACTTCGGTGGTGGTGTGGTGGCCCACGATGATCGAAGATGCCACCAGCGACGAGGAGAGGTGCGGCGATAATGGGCTGTTGTCGCGGTCGAGAAGGTCGCCCGTGGAGTGGCTGAAGGCTTAGTCGGGTGCATGGCGTCAAGGCGAGGCTGATGGAGTCTACGGCACGAAAGATGGAGGTCGGGAGAGGTGGCTGCATGGAGGGGGATCAACGTTAATGTTGGGTTCCTCCTCCTTATTGACGTAGAAGAAGAGGAGGAGGTGGCCGGTCGACTCGCGGGTCACGCGGGAATGCCGGCTGCTTCGGGCGAGGGTGTGGCTGCACAACCGTTGGCTTTGGGCACCGGCTAGAGGGAAGGAGAGGCCGTGCGTAGGGCTTCTGCACACAGCTGTTGTGCTTGTGCAGTCGAAGGGGAAGGCCACGTGCAAGTTCTGTTGCACTTGTGGGTGGCTGCATGCAGGGTTGGCCACACGCGGGTCTGCTGCTTTCGATGGTGCTACATCTGTTGCGCACGAGGGCACTACGGCAAGTGTTGTTGCACGTGAAGGTGCGGCTTGAGCATGGCTACTGGAGGTTGCTGACCGTGCGGGAGGCTGTGGCTGTGTAAGGCCTGGTGCGCGTGCGAGGGCACTGCAATAGGCACTGAGGAGAGAGGTGAATGCAGTGGCGGTGGGACGAGTCTCAAACATCCGGGAACCTTCCCGGTCATCTTAGCCGAAGAGGCTGGCACACGGTGAAAGTGTTAGTGGTGGCTCGCAGTGGCGATCGGGGCACGGTTGAGGGAACGTCGGGGTTGCACGGTGAGGTGGTGGCTCACAATGGTGAAAGGCACACGGTGAAGGTGTTAAGGAAGGAATTCTCCTCCGTCGGCGATACCCCTCTCCTCCCGTCATCCCTATTATATAAGGGCAAAATAGAAAATGAGAAAGTGAGTGTCAAAGAAGGAAGGGGAATAATCAAAGAAATGTTCCTGAGGGAGAGAGAGATTGGAGGAGAAAAAGAGGAAGGTGGACGATTGTCCGCTCTTTCTCTTTTTCTTCTTCTTTCTTTCTTTTCTTTCCTTTTTTCCCTTTGCATGCGACTTCCAAACAAAGATTTTTTTTGTGAAAACAAATAATTAGAAGAAAATACTTCAACATAGAAAGTAGAGAATTTTTCCTTAAATGTAATAATTCCAATGGCATTCCAATTTGAGAAGGATTCCTAACAAAATTATGTAATGCATGAAATGATGATTTTTTCTCTTACATAATTTTGTTAATATAAAGGACATTCTAAATTCATTTCTTATTTCACTGACCATGTACTTAGGCTCTAATTTTGCCCACTAAAGTGGGCCTATCAATAGGTTGAGCCGAATCAAGCTGGTTCACGAATTCCCCTCCTATGGGAGCTTGTGAGGATTGGAATCCTGAATTCTGGGATTGAGTAGGTATAGAAGTGTTTCCTGAATTCCCGGACATCCATTCTTCCATTCTCTTAGCAACCAAGTCCATTTTATCCAGTTTATTACAAATCAATTCCATGTCAAATGAATGAGAATCCTAGATCTCATTAGCACTTGACTTGGGCTGTTGGGGTCGATTGAATGCATCCATGGAGGCATGATTAATTGAGTTCTCACTCATTTCCTCAAATAGATCGTATGCACTATCTGCATCCCTGTTGAGGAAATTGCCTCTGCAGGAGGCGTCCACATGATTACGGAGTTGCTCAACCAACTCGTGATAGAAAATCTACATGAGTTGCCATTTCAGCACCTCGTGGTGTGGACACTTCCTCAAAAGTTCCTAGAATCGCTCCTAGGCACCATGAAATGGTTCCCCCAGCCGCTAGGCGAAAGTGGTAATCGCCTATCCCAAGGCATTAGTCCATCCGATAGGGAAGAATTTCTTCAAGAAAGCCAACTTAAGAGTAGCCCAAGTTTCAATCGGCCTTCCTATGGTCTGGTACCAATGTGCAGCCTTATCCCTAAGAGTGTGGGGGAAAAGACTCATGATCATTTGCTCTTCGTTCACATTCCTTGCATTGGTGGTATGAACCAAAGTGGTCAAATCCTCCAAGTGCTGGAATGGGTCCACCGAGCCAAGCCCATGGAAATGCTTAATCAAACTTAAGACTTGGGGCTTGATTTCTATGTCTCTGATGGGAATCATGATGCTGGGACATTCCCCATAGTTTGAAGGATCATAAAAAATCCTTCAAGGGCCAAGCACCCTGACTTGCATACGTTGGAACCATTACTGCATCTACTGCAATTCTTCCAACTACCTCTGAATCAGCTCCTGCTAGTTTGGCGGTGGGGGAGGTGGTTGTTGATTAGCCATGGGATCTGCTTGGCCATAGCTCAACCTCCGCCTCCTAGAATGGTCTAAAGTTCCTTCCAATCTAAGATTCAATGACCTCCTTCCAAGCATACACTGGAAGGAAGTCAGAAGGATGGGGAAAAGAGGGAACCCAACAGCACAAGAATACAAACCTATCCTTAGATGGGGTAGCCTAAAGGTCTACTGACTCTCAGAATATGTCCTAAGATTATGGATGATTTACTCTATTTATATCCAGGCAATTCGACCAGTTAGGAGGGACTGGGGAGAAGGTTCTTCTTTTGGCTTGTGCCTTTGATTCCTAGTGTACCCTCCAGCCGTGGTCGTTTAACGCTACACCCTTAGCTAGACATCAGATTGACTAGTATAAGTAGGTTAATCATGAATAATCTCAATCTGGATCCCGACGAGCGAATGAATCCTTAAGGCCAATGTCTGATTAATTTTAGTTAGGCTTGGGAAATTGGTGCTTCTAGAATGTGATGAGCCCTTAATGGGTTGTGCCCTTAATGATTTTTTTGAGAATGTGTGAATGTGCACAACCAAGAGGTTTTCAAGCAAGATTATTAATGATGAGGTGAGTTTTAGAGTTCGAATCTTGCTTAATAGCTTTTAGGATTCAAATATTAGGTGCTTTCAACCAAGTTTTGTGAGGCAAACCAAGTTTGTTTTTAAAATCATGTGTTCAAGTATTTTCCTTTAGAAATCAATAAAAATATGGAGTGCCTAGCTTGACCTAGTTATTGAATCCTCTGGGACAGCGACAAAATGAACCGCTTTTAGATTAGGTGGTGCAGCCTAAATAATTCAATCAATCGGCTCAAATGCACCACCGATTAAGGCACAAAAAGGTGATTAACCTAATATGATTTCTACTCTTTTATGTGTTGAATTCGTGTACCAGGTCCACAGATTGTAATCTCGATTGAGTAGATGAAAATCAAGTCAGGTTATGTGACTTTGATGTGGGTGTATAAAGTGTGTAAATTGATTCGTCCCACAAAAAATATCTTTTTATTTTTTTTTTATAAGATGTGGGTAAGATGGGTGAAGGTGGCAAACAAGACAAACGAAGTCCAACCTAAGGTTTATGCAAACACCTAAGTAGATTAGGTCTTGGTTATGCTTGTGGCGAAATGGACTAGTGGGGGGGAATGTGGGGGACACTTACAAAACACTCTACCCACACTTTACTCTGGTCTACTGCACTTGGATCTCCATGCTAAGGTACCTGCAAGAAAGTAGATCAAAGACAACCGGGGTTACTACTATGTAAATGCAAAGAAGCACAGAAAATAATAAAGTAAATTCTGTTGCCTCTCCGGCAACAACGCCAAAATGATCACATGTGTTTCGCGAGTTTGAAATCAGGGTTATAAGTAACCCATCATCGTAGTTGCAAAACTTGTGATCAAATAAAATTTATACCGAAACTCCAAGGGAGTCCCGGGTCGAACACAGGGAGGCGACGTTTACTTTAATTGAAAATCGTGCTTCGATTTATTTCTTTTTGGTGTTTTAGGGTTTTGTTATTTTTTTTTGTTTTTGAAAGAAGAAGACAAGCAGAATAAATCACAAGAGATATGGAACAAATATGACAAATATCATGAATGTCTATTACAATAATCTACGAAAGCATAAAAAGAGAGGGAGGTGAGAAGGAATCTCCCGAAGCAGCTGATCAGTGAGATGACAGTGCCTGGCGGAAGCATGGACGAAGGAGGTAAGGAGAGAGATAATGGAGGTGAGATGCAGGAGGACGTCAGGTAGAGGAAAGCTTTGGTGTGGCTCCAGAATGTAGGTAAGAAGGCGAAGATGATCTGCTACTGGAATGGAGGTGGGAGGACGGCTCCAAGGAGACCTATGAATGGGAATGGGAAGATGGAGGAATATTTGGTGAGGCAGAGGTTCACTACACTAATAGGAGCCTTGGGAGCTTGAGAGTAAGCTCCAATAGAGCGTTGGTATGCTTACTAGAACTTAGGAGTAGGTGGGAGTAGAGTAGGTAGAGATGAAGAGGAATGCTGGGTGTAGGGGTGTTTATATAGTGGAGGGAAGAAAAGCATCCCGTGCTCAGGCATTCAGCGACAACTACAAGCATCACTAAAGGTCGCTCAAGTTGTCGCCAAAAGATCCACGCCTCTTCAATGCCTAGGCTGATGCACGCACTGCACAGGCCATTTAGTGACAGCTACAAGTGTCACTAAAGGCCCACTCTTCTATCATAGTCGTAGGCGCGTGATGTAAACACATTTACACTACTTAAGATGTCTATTTATGCATGTTCTTAAGCATAGGATTTCATTTCATGATATAAATATTGCATAACATGCATCATCTTGTATTTAGAGTAGTTTGAATAAAATGGAGGTTAATTGTCTCCTTTTATGTGCTTGGACAAGGCAAATATTTTATCGAGGCCTCGAATCGAAGATCCAACCATATGGATGTGATCAGGGTGACGATTGGAGTTCAACGACTCCAAGATCACCCTAATCAGGCATCCGTAGCATCAGACAGTGATCGGGGAACCCTAGAAGATCAAGGGCCAGGATGGTGTAAATCCTCACTTCAAATGACAAATCCGACCGCACGGATGAATTCGGATCGACGATCGCAGCCCAATGACGCAAAAATCGAGTCAATCTGACATCCGTGGCACCATCTACAACTTCCAGAAGATGGACGGCCAAGATGGCACCACGTGGCACCATCTCGGTCGCCCAAACGGCCGCTTACATTCCATGAAGACCTTGCACTCGCTCCCTCTCCACCGTTAGATCTTGACCCAACGGCTGTGGTCAGCCACGCCTAAAAGCGCCCACTCGACCATCCACGCCTCGTAGCGCAACGGTCGAGCATGCTTACGCGAGCTGCGGGCACGGGTTCGAACCGCAGCGAAGGGGAGGAACGGGGGGGCGTGCGGGCGATGGTGGGCATCAGATCTTGATCGGACAGCCGTCTGCGCTCAATCGAGATCACGCGCGATTGAACGCGCGGCATCACACGCGCCAGGCGGTTGAGCGGCAGCGGGCGATCACGCGTCTTAAGCCGTCCGATCGTGAGAATGTGCGTGGCCATTGAGGAAGTGGGCAGCTAAGGAGGCGCGCGTGGGCGTGGAAGCTACGCCCACGTTGGGGGCTTTAGTGACGGATTTATCCGTCACTAAAGACCCCTCATTTATTATTTTAAAGTTGTAATGACCATTTTGCCCCCACTCCTTGCAACTATAAAAGGAGACCCCCTCCATACAAAATTCTCATCCCTTCTCTTCTCTACCTCTCCAAAGCTCAAGAGAAGCTTGTCCCACACCCGAGATGCTTCTCGTGAGATAAAGTCCAAATTTTCGTCCCCCTTCGGAAGTGGATCCCGCGACGACGACGGTGTGCTGCTCCATTCCCGTTCTTCTGCTTCATCCTCCTTCGTCCTGCTTCGTTCTCCTTCGTCCAGGCATCGTCCCATCCGGCTTGTCCTCCAAGCAACCGTCGAGGAGGATTTCTCTCTCCCTATTCTTTTTACTGCTATCTAGAGTAGTTTTGTTCGTCCTCCAAGCGACCGTCAAGGAGGACATTTCTCCCTCCATTCTTTTAATGCTTTTTAGAGTAAATTTATCGCTTTCTAGTGCAATTGTTTTATGCTTTCTAGTTGTAATGAACAATCTTCTTAATGATAAATTCTTTGTTTATTCTACATCTTATTTTGATTTCTATGTGTAATATTCTCTCTCACTCTCTTATCCCCTCTCTCTCTTCTATTTATTGTAAATAATTAGATAGTTTTAAATTGAATTACTTCGTGACAAATAAAAAGAAACGTGTAGTTTTTAAATCAAACGTCCGCCTCCCTATGTTCGACCTGGAATTTTCATTTCGGTATAAATTTTATTTGTTGAACACGAATTCTTTGCTTTCAAACTACAACGACAGGTTTTCCAAAACCAAACACGTTAGCGTAGCGATTCGTTGCATTCAAAATTTTGGCGCCATTGCCGGGGAGGCGATGATCTTTGATTTCTCTTCGCGTTTTGTAACTTACAAATCATTTACCTCACTTTTCTCCTTTCTTATTGTAATTGCAGGTACTCTTTCGAGACAGGCAAAAGCGGTAGATCGGAGTAAAGTGCTATGGAAGGTTCTGTGAGTTATTCCCCACCTCCCACCCATTAGATTCATTCCACAACATAATAATTCAAGCATCAATCAACCTAGGTGTTTTTATAAACTCTAAGGTTAGATTGTTTGTTGTTTGACACCCATAGTCACCCCAATCCCCACATTAAAAAAAATTAAAAAAAAATCTCACAGAGGTACACAACCTCATCTGATTTTCTAACTCAACCGGTAAACTGATCTTAGGAGCTGGTACACACATTCAAACACATAATTGAGTAGAAATCAGATTAGGTAATTATTTGTGTGCCTAATTAAGTGGTGCATCAGGCCAATTGTTTGAGTTGATTGGGCCGCATCACTTCAAATAAAATCAACTCATCAAGTAGCTGCCAATTAGGTTCAACTCTTAGGGATTTACGAGTCACTCCACATTCTTTTTAAACTTTAAAGGAAAATATCTTCACCTGTGCTTGCAAAACCTGGTGTGCCAATGAAACTTGTTTGAAAACACCTAAAGTTGAATCCTAAAAGCTACTAAGCAAGATTTGAACCTTAAAATTCACCGTATCAAAAAAATAATCTTGCTTGAAAACCATTGGTTGTGCACGCACACACAAATCAATCAATCATTAAGGGCACAACCCATTTAAAGGGCCCATCACATTCCAAAGCACATTCAAACCTAGCCCTAAATAAAACAGAGTAGACGTTGGCCTTAAGGATTTGACTCGCTCTTCAGAACCCAGAACGAGATTATTTTTTATTAGTCTGTTTCTACGGTTCAATCTGATGTCTAGCAAGGGGAGCAGAATCAAACGATCGCGGCTGGGGGGTACACTAGGAACCGGAGGTGCAAGCCGAAGGAAGAACCTTCTCCCCAGTCACTCCTTCTAACTGGTTGGATTGAACAGACAGAAGCAGATCAAATTGTTCCTTTATCTCAAGATGGGTTTTGGGAGTCTGTAGGTCTGTAGGCTAACCCATTTAAGGACAGGTTTGATTGTTTGTATTGCAGGGCACCTTTCTTCCTCCCGTGTCTCATGAATCCTTCCACATATTTCATGCATTCCCGCTCTTTCCCTCCTATTGTGAATTATCCTCAACATGACAATTATCCCGACTCGTATTATAATCAACCATCAATTAGTTGGGATAACTCAGATTGGGGATACAGTTCTGGACCCCCGTGTTTGGGGTCTAACCTTGAACACTTTGATTCTGATTTCTATCCTTCTCAAAGCTACATCGATTATAGATCGTCTTCCTTTCATGAACAACCTAATACGATCTACAATCAAGAAGGATACACTGATCCTTACCCATCCTTTGATTTCACTGCCTTTAGGTCACACCATCTTTTGAACAATTTGAAATGACCTATTATCAGGAAGGGTATAACGAATCTCAATTCGTTAATTCCTTTGCATTGATGTCAAACTCGCCCAATCCTGAACCAACTCATTTGGTTCAGGTTAACCAGGTTCAAGATAAGGTTCTGGCTAACTTGAGGAATATCATTCAATCTTTAGAAGTTCAGCCAATACCTTGCATTGAGAGATTGGAGCCCCTGATTGAAATGATTGATGATTTGAATAAGTCTTTGTTGGATTAGCTCCAGGACGTTAAGGATAAGAACCCAGGTGAGTTTCTACTTGGGAAATTAGCAAAATTGAGGATGAGATTCGTGGTTGCTTTGATTCAATCTTGGGATGATTCCCAGGATGAACCCTCTTCAGGAAAGCCAATGACAGACCCGCTCAGGCACCTATTGGGGGGGACATGTGTTATGACCAGATAAATTCGTCACTAAAGCCCCCAACGTGGGTGTAGCTTTCGCGCCCACGCACGCCTCCTCAGCTGCCCGCTTCCTCAACGGCCACGCACGTTCTTTGATTCTCAGCCGTCCGATCGCAAGATCGGATTGCTTAAGATGCGTGATCGCCCGCTGCCGCGTGCTCACCTGGCACGTGTGATGCCGCGTGATGCCACACGTTCAATCCCGTGTGATCTCGATTGAGCGCAGACGGCCGTTCGATCAAGATCCGTGCCTTCCTCCCCTTCGCTGTGGTTCGAACCCGCACCGGCAGCTCGCGTAAGCGTGCTCGACCGCTGCGCTACGAGGCATGGATGGTCGAGCGGGCGCTTTTAGGCACGGCTGACCACAGCTGTTGGATCAAGATCCAACGGCGGAGAGGGAGCAGGTGCGAGGTCTTCATGGAATGTAAGCGGCCGTTTGGGCGGTCGAGATGGCACCACGTGGCGCCATCTTGGTCGTCCATCTTCTGGAAGTTGTAGATGGTGCCACGGATGTCGAATTGACTCGATTTTTGCGTTGTTGGGCTGCGATCGTCGATCCGAATTCATCCGTGCGGTCGGATTTGTCATTTGAAGTGAGGATTTACACAATCTTGGCCCTTGATCTTCTAGGGTTCCCCAGTCACTGTCTGATGCTACGGATGACTGATTAGGGCAATCTTGGAGTCGTTGAACTCCAATCATCTCCATGATCACATCCATACGATTGGATCTTCGATCCGAGGCCCTGATAAAATGTTTGCCTTGTCCAAGCACATAAAAGGAGACAATTAACCTCCATTTTATTCAAACTACTCTAAATGCAAGATGATGCATGTTATGCAATATTTATATCATGGAATGCAATCCTATGCTTAAGAACATGCATAGATAGACATCTTAAGTAGTGTAAATGTGTTTACATCATATCTCCATGCTTATCTTTTGCTAGTCCCTAGCAAAAACTATATGTTATTTATAAAAGAATTAGGTTGGATTATTTGGACCTGAGTTATTTTCAATCATTAAGAAATTGTCTACTTAGGAACTGAACTTTCAAAGACACAACAGTGCCTGGGTATTAGCCAAAATGCAGACCGCCTCAAGCCCTCGCCTTATTCAAAGAAAATTTCTTCTCTTTCTACTCTTTTCTAATTTTTTTGGATTTTCAAATTTTAGGGTTTAAGAGTGGCTTTCTATGGCCATTCAACTCACCCAAGATTTGATGAGAACCCTAAGATTTAAGCATCTTATTGTGATTGTGATAGACTCGTTGACCGGTAATTAAAATGGACTTCGGATTTCTACGCCTCTAGGTGACCTCAAAAAGAATTTTGCCTAAAGGTGTATCTTTACAACCGGTAGCTTTCTCCCTACTTTTATTTTTTTACAGGGTCAACACAAGGGTGAATCCAGTGTATATCTCCTCGGTTTATTCTACTTCTCCGCTTCTTTCTAAGTGTTTTGGGAATTTTTAGTGCATTTACTGAGCTGGGTTCTGACAACCGGTCGATGAGCTGTTACCACCGACAACTTACCAGCCATACTCATGCGGGGAAGTGTGGCTTATTTCTTTTTGTTCTTTTCTCCTTTTCTTTTTAATTTTTTAATTTTTTTTTTTAAATAGGTGGCTTCCCTGATCTAAGATTTACCTAAAGGCAGGAAAAAGAGAAAGGTCCAGTGACTGGGCTCTGGACAACCTACCTATGGGCTGTTACCCACGATAACTTGCCAGCCATATCACCCTAGAAGGTTCATTAGTTACCCAATTTCCGTTAGAATTGCCGAACAACGAGTCAGTGCAAAGAAAGTGTGTAGATTCTTAAGACTCAAAATTCCCTCAAATCAGAGGGCGGGTTGATAAGTCGTGTACTTATCACCCAAACTTATTTATTCCAATTACGATAGAATTAAGATGGCGAGGACTCAAAGACAAATCCACATTTTAGTGGATACACGGGCTAATTAAGTCCAAAGACCTGAAGGGTCTTTGTGTTCAAATCATAATGTAGTATTTCCTAAGATTGAAAATTTTCTTAAACCCAAATTCTCTTTCCTAATTCCGAATTTCTTTTTTAATAAAAGAAAATAAAATAAATCTATGGAGCTGACGAATGAATTCAGAGATAAATATCCACCCCCCCATGCCTATCTAATGCAATGTCATCATTGTATTAAAAAGACATAAAACAGAGTAGAAAAGCGTAGAAAGCACCTGAATTGCGTGAATGTCAGGTCCGCTCCGAGATGAAAACTAAGAAAAACTGTATATGTGCTGAGTTTAGTGCCTTCAGCTAGGCACACTATACAAAGAAAAGAAATGAAGAATTCACAAGTGCAGGTTAGAATTAGAATAAACAGAAGAATCTTCTGACCTATCAACAGCGGTCCACAGATGTGGACCAGATTATAGTGTAGACCCATCCCCCATAATCGAGAATATCTTAGGTTCTGGATAAAAATTACCTAGAACCTAAATCAGAATGCAAGTGGGGTCGAGCTTGCGATTTATGAGGATGCAACCCAAGACCAAAAAGTCAGGTTACAGAGAATTGAAGCTCAAAAGGATAATCATTGAATGTGTGCTTGAGTTTGACATCCTCGAAACAAATGTTGTAAGGGTTCTGATTTGATGGTTTCAGCTTAAAAGGAACCCTTCGACTCAATCTTCCATTTCCTCCAAAATTAACTTCCCAAATCAGAACTTTCCAGCTCCTATCCTCCTCATTCAGCATATCAAATTCCAGGACCTCTTGTATATTAATCACCCTGTCTGAAATCTCCAAGTCTAAATGATGTGGCAGAATCAGAATTGACTTGGGTCTAATTATCTTAGAAACAGAATTATCGTTAAGCTCAACGGGGTGTAACTGATAATCAGGGCATTGAATTGATTCCTCCAGAAAATGCGATTCTGGATCCGTAATGTGTGCCCTAATAAGATCAGTTTCCTCAATTATTGGGCTATCAAAAGATCTATCGGATTCCTCAGGCCCAATCATCTCACAGAAATCATGTTCAGAAAACTCGCGTGAGACTTCGCAACTTGAATCTTCACCATCAAAGAAATCAGGATCCGTATCAACGTATGTCCCAAAATCAGTTGTCACTTTCTGTTCCCAGGAGACATACGTTTCCTCGTAACCCAGCTCAGGGATCTCAGGTGAAGAAATCAGATCTTCCTTAATTGGTCAGTTTAATTCAATCTGGTCATAACACATGTCCCCCCCAACAGGTGCCTGAGCGGGTTCCGTCATTGGCTTTCCTGAAGAGGGTTCATCCTGGGAATCATCCCAAGATTGAATCAAAGCAACCACGAATCTCATCCTCAATTTCACTAATTTCCCAAGTAGAAACTCACCTGGGTTCTTATCCTTAACGTCCTGGAGCTAATCCAACAAAGACTTATTCAAATCATCAATCATTTCAATCAGGGGCTCCAATCTCTCAATGCAAGGTATTGGCTGAACTTCTAAAGATTGAATGATATTCCTCAAGTTAGCCAGAACCTTATCTTGAACCTGATTAACCTGAACCAAATGAGTTGGTTCAGGATTGGGCGAGTTTGACATCAATGCAAAGGAATTAACGAATTGAGATTCGTTATACCCTTCCTGATAATAGGTCATTTCAAATTGTTCAAAAGATGGTGTGACCTAAAGGCAGTGAAATCAGAGGATGGGTAAGGATCAGTGTATCCTTCTTGATTGTATATCGTATTAGGTTGTTCATGAAAGGAAGGCGATCTATAATCGATGTAGCTCTGAGAAGGATAGAAATCAGAATCAAAGTGTTCAGGGTTAGACACTAAACACGGGGGTCCAGAACTGCATCCCCAATCTGAGTTATCCCAACTAATTGATGGTTGATTATAATACGAGTCGGGATAATTGTCATGTTGAGGATAATTCACAATAGGAGGGAAAGAGTGGGAATGCATGAAATATGTGGAAGGATTCATGAGACACGGGAGGAAGAAAGGTGCCCTGCAATACAAACAATCAAACCTGTCCTTAAATGGGTTAGCCTACAGACCTACAGACTCCCAAAACCCATCTTGAGATAAAGGAACGATTTGATCTGCTTCTGTCTGTTCAATCCAACCAGTTAGAAGGAGTGACTGGGGAGAAGGTTCTTCCTTCGGCTTGCACCTCCGGTTCCTAGTGTACCCCCCAGCCGCGATCGTTTGATTCTGCTCCCCTTGCTAGACATCAGATTAAACCGTAGAAACAGACTAATAAAAAATAATCTCGTTCTGGGTTCTGAAGAGCGAGTCCAATCCTTAAGGCCAACGTCTACTCTGTTTTATTTAGGGCTAGGTTTGAATGTGCTTTGGAATGTGATGGGCCCTTTAAATGGGTTGTGCCCTTAATGATTGATTGATTTGTGTGTGCGTGCACAACCAATGGTTTTCAAGCAAGATTATTTTTTTGATACGGTGAATTTTAAGGTTCAAATCTTGCTTAGTAGCTTTTAGGATTCAACTTTAGGTGTTTTCAAACAAGTTTCATTGGCACACCAGGTTTTGCAAGCACAGGTGAAGATATTTTCCTTTAAAGTTTAAAAAGAATGTGGAGTGCCTCGTAAATCCCTAAGAGTTGAACCTAATTGGCAGCTACTTGATGAGTTGATTTTATTTGAAGTGATGCGGCCCAATCAACTCAAACAATTGGCCTGATGCACCACTTAATTAGGCACACAAATAATTACCTAATCTGATTTCTACTCAATTATGTGTTTGAATGTGTGTACCAGCTCCTAAGATCGGTTTACCGGTTGAGTTAGAAAATCAGATGAGGTTGTGTACCTCTGTGAGATTTTTTTTTAATTTTTTTTAATGTGGGGATTGGGGTGACTATGGGTGTCAAACAACAAACAATCTAACCTTAGAGTTTATAAAAACACCTAGGTTGATTGATGCTTGAATTATTATGTTGTGGAATGAATCTAATGGGTGGGAGGTGGGGAATAACTCACAGAACCTTCCATAGCACTTTACTCCGATCTACCGCTTTTGCCTGTCTCGAAAGAGTACCTGCAATTACAATAAGAAAGGAGAAAAGTGAGGTAAATGATTTGTAAGTTACAAAACGCGAAGAGAAATCAAAGATCATCGCCTCCCTGGCAATGGCGCCAAAATTTTGAACGCAACGAATCGCTACGCTAACGTGTTTGGTTTTGGAAAACCTGTCGTTGTAGTTTGAAAGTAAAGAATTCGTGTTCAACAAATAAAATTTATACCGAAATGAAAATTCCAGGTCGAACATAGGGAGGCGGACGTTTGATTTAAAAACTACACGTTTCTTTTTATTTGTCACGAAGTAATTCAATTTAAAACTATCTAATTATTTACAATAAATAGAAGAGAGAGAGGGGGTAAGAGAGAGAGAATATTACACATAGAAATCAAAATGAGATGTAGAATAAATAAAGAATTTATCATTAAGAAGATTGTTCATTACAACTAGAAAGCATAAAACAATTGCACTAGAAAGCGATAAATTTACTCTAGTAAGCATTAAAAGAATGGAGGGAGAAATGTCCTCCTTGACGGTCGCTTGGAGGATGAACAGAACTACTCTAGAAAGCAGTAAATCTATACTAGAAAGCAGTAAAAAGAATAGGGAGAGAGAAATCCTCCTCGACGGTCACTTGGAGGACGAGTCGGACGGGACGACACCTGGACGAAGGAGAATGAAGCAGGACGAAGGAGGACAAAGCAGAAGAACGGGAATGGAGCAGCACGAAGTCGTCGTCGCGGGATCCACTTCCGAAGGGGGACGAAAATTTGGACTTTATCTCGCGAGAAGCATCCCAGGTGTGGGGCAAGCTTCTCTTGAGCTTTAGAGAGGTAGAGAAGAGAAGGAAGGGATGAGAATTTCGTATGGAGGGGGTCTCATTTTATAGTTGCAAGGAGTGGGGGCAAAATGATCATTACAACTTTAAAATAATAAATAAGGGGTCTTTAGTGACGAATAAATCCGTCACTAAAGACCCCAACGTGGGTGTAGCTTTTGTGCCCACGCGCGCCTCCTCAGCTGCCCACTTCCTCAACGGCCACGCACGTTCTTTGATTCTCAGCCGTTCGATCGTGAGATCGGACATCTTAAGACGCGTGATCGCCCGTTGTCGCGCACCCGCCTGGCACGTGTGATGTCACGTGACACCGCGCGATCAATCGCGCTGATCTCGATTGAGCGCAGACGGCCGTCCGATCAAGATCCGACGCCCGCCATCGCCCGCACGCCCGTGCCTTCCTCCCCTTCGCTGCGGTTCGAACCCGCGCCAGCAGCTCGCGTAAGCACGCTCGACCGTTGCACTACGAGGCTCGAATGGTCGAGCGGACGCTTTTAGGCGCAGCTTACCACAGCCGTTGGATCAAGATCCAACGTCGGAGAGGGAGTGGGTGCGAGGTCTTCATGGAATGTAAGTGGCCGTTTGGGCGGCTGAGATGGCGCCACGTGGCACCATCTTGGCCGTCCATCTTCTGGAAGTTGTAGATGGTGCCACGGATGTCAGATTGACTCGATTTTTGTGTCGTTAGGCTGCGATCGTCAATCCGAATTCATCCGTACGGTTGGATTTATCATTTGAAGTATGGATTTACACCATCCTGGCCCTTGATCTTCTAGGGTTCCCCAGTCACTATCTGATGCTACAAATGCCTGATTAGGGTGATCTTGGAGTCGTTGAACTCCAATCGTCACCCTGATCACATCCATACGGTTCGATCTTCGATCTGAGGCCACGATAAAATGTTTGCCCTGTCCAAGCACATAAAAGGAGACAATTAACCTCCATTTTATTCAAACTACTCTAAATGCAAGATGATGCATGTTATGCAATATTTATATCATGAAATGCAATCCTATGCTTAAGAACATGCATAAATAGACATCTTAAGTAGTGTAAATGTGTTTACATCAGTACAGTGATCGTCGGTTGTTGGATCAGGCGTGGACAGTTGTGATTGCGAGAGGAGAGCACGCCCCTACCAGCAATTGAAATTTGCACCGCTGGAGTCTGCATTGGCAGCTGTCGGATGAGGCATCACATGGTCTAGGTGCGCCCATAGATTGCACACGCTTTGATTTAAATCGAGTGCCTTGTGCAATTGTGAAGATCGGACGGTGGGCGCTGCTCGCGGTCGACTTAAATACACACCCAAGATGGCATGCATGTGATCTTGCATGTGCCTTCGCGTCAAGGGGTGGCGTTGGATCACATGTGGGGAATCTTGACCTCTCGATTGCGATCGAGCAGCCCTATTGCAGCTGGCACTATAGCGGGCGTGGCAAATCGCAGCTCAATCTCACGCTCACTCTTTGAGAGCGCTCGTCCTCACCGTTGTGCCACATTTGTGGGTGTGTTGTGAAGAGAAATTGCGGCCGCTTGGTGAGGGCAGTCTTTGGAGATGTGGCGGGTGGCTTTAGGTGCTCCAGATGGTGCCACATGGCAACATCTGGACCGTCCACCCTTCATTGCTTGCAGAGGATGCCACGGTGCTCAGATCGAGGTGATTTCCATGTTGTTGGACTGCGATCGTCACTCTGGATCTATCCGTATGGTCGGATTTTTCATCCGAAGTCTGTAAGGATGTTGTATTGCCTCCTGGCCATTTAAAATGAAGGAATTAATATACAAAACATAAAACTATCCTAAATGCCATGCAATGGATGTTATGTAGTATTTATAACATGATATGCAATGCTAAGCGTAGGAACTACCATAAATAAGCAATTTATCATGAATTCATGTGTGTTTATCAAGGAGGAACAAAATCTAGATCCAATGGCTCTCTTACAATGGCAGATTAATAGGCAAGACCAGCATCATGACAGACAAATGTAGGTCGTTGTACAGGCCATTACCCAACTCCAAAATGGGAGAGCAGACCGGCCTCTCAGAGACTTTTACAATCCTCTTGATGCCCAACTTGAACCTTTTATTAGGATACCTCAAGATGGGGATGATATTGAGCTCAAACCACAAATCATTAATTTGATTCCCCACTTCCATGGCCACAACTCTGATGACCCCTTCCATCACCTTGAAGAACTTCTACACACAAGAAGGACCTTTGGCCCAAGGAACATGGATGAAAATACCTTAATGATGAAAATGTTCCCATTTTCTTTAAAAGATAAAGCTACTCAATGGTTGAGGATAATTGGTAGACCAATCCTAACTTGGGAAGATTTGAGAAGCACATTTTTGAAAAAATTCTTTCCTATAGGAAAAACAAATGTCCTTGGATGTGTCATTACAACCTTCAAGTAGAACCTTGGGGGACAATTGCATGAGGCTTGGGAGAGATTTAATGACTTGGCTAGGAAATGCACTTGGCCCATATTTTCTATTATGGGTTAAATGACAATTTGAAGAATTTTGTTGACGCAACATGTGGGGGCAATTTCCTAAGCAAAGATGCTGAGAGAGCCTTTGAATTATTTAAGAATATGAGTGAAAATTCCCTCAACACTGCCTCAATGTCCACCTTCAACAAATCAAATCAACCAAGGAGTGGAGTCTTTGAAGTTAAGGATAATTCAAACTCGGTTGATTTAGAGTTGATTGCACAACAATTGGATAAGGTGGAACTCATTGGGAAAAATGTAGAGAGCTTGGATAAGAAATTGGACAACCTTTTGAATGGTAGAAATTCCGTAAGTACACATTCCAGAATAAATCCTATGCCTACCTAAGGAACTTCTATGCTAACCCGCACCCAACTCCCCAATCCTCTAGGTTAGGAAGTAGTGCACAATACTAATGACCTAAACATGGCTCCACCCATGAGCCAACTTTACTTGGACCCATCTCTTTCTGGGTACCAAGGAGGGACCTTGATGCCCTCAAATTCTGAATTAAGCATCTCGATGGCTAATTATCCTGACGATGTGAATGCACTCTAAGGATACACTAGAAATGATCCCTATTCGAACACTTACAACCCTGGATGGTGCAACCATCCTAACTTTGCTTGGTCAAGTCAAAAACCTGCCTAGGGTCCTAACTTGACTAAGCCAAGCACTTTTGGACAAACTAGTAGGTACACACAACCGCGCACATACCAGCCACAACCAACTCGGGAAACCCAGCCTTCTGATCTGAGTCTGGTCCTCAAAGAAATGGAGGAAATGAATCTGAGACATAAAGAAGAAATGGATCAATTGAGGACAGATTTGATGGGACGATTGGACCAATTAGTTGATGCTAGACAACACAGGATGCTGTCAATGATTTAAATTCTGCCAATTCTCAAGATCAACACGAAAGGCAAGGAAGTGATGTACTTGAGGATGATTCTGATTTATGACCTTCCATAGATAATCAAATTGAAAAAGACATTCACGAAATCAAGGAACTATTGGGAGTATCTTATGATGAATTAGATGATGACATTAAGAATCCTCAGTATATCCACCTAGAAATTTAGGAATTATTGGATTTTGAGGGGGTTTGAGACATTGAGGGCGTTGGAGGACAACCAAAGGACATGAACCAGGAAAACAAAGAAACAACCTCAGAAAAAGAAGTTCAAATCATGATGGACTGGTGTTACGACCCGAACCCGGCTCCTCATGGAACCCAAGAATCGCTTGCCTTGACTAATCCCAAGACCCAATCGTCCATCGAGAAATAAGATAAATGCAAAAATACAACATTCCACACATGCAATATAGATAAGCATTAATTAAAAGACAGCAAACGTAATGGTAGTCTCAAGTAAACATCGCGCCACAAGCATATGACATAGGTAGGATGTCCTTTGTTTCAAGAATATCTTGAGAAAAGTCACTTAAAGAATCTTTCATTGTGGCGTAGGATGTGGTGGTTGGATGGCACAGAAGGAAAAGTAAAGCGTATATGTGGAAGGTTGATTTTAGTAGAGCATATGACTCTGTTTCTTAGTCCTACTTATTGGAGATCTTCAAGTGACGAAGCTTTCCCCCACTTTGGACCCAATGGATGAAAAGATGCATAGTCACTTCATCCTTCTCACCTTTGGTTAACGGGCGAGCATGCGGGATTTGGTTGCAGCCACGATGTGGAGTGTGACAAGGGTGCCCTTTAGCACCTCTTATCTTTAACTTAGCATGGACACACTGGCTTAGTATACTTGTATGTTGGACAATGAGGGTTTCATGAGGGGATACTCCATTTCCAGCTCTACGGCTTTGGCACCAATTCTACAATACGCCGATGACACGATTTTTTTTGTTGAAGGAGGAAGGGATGAGGCAGAGACCCTCTCACTTTGGTGAACATTTTTGGAGAGATTTTGGGTCTTAGACTTAATGGAGCGAAGTCGTCTTTGGTTTGCTTCAGTATGGTAGGTCATGAGAGGGATACTATCTCAACCATCCTGCATACTCCGCTAGCTACGTTGCCAATTAGATACTTGGGGCTGCTTCTAAGAGAAGGTAAACTAAAGAAGGGGGATTGGGCAATATTGTTCGAAAAAGTCTCAGCCAAATTAGAGGGCTGGAGTAGCAGATTTTTGTCCAAGGGAGGGAGATTGATTCTCCTCAATTCGATTATCACATCTATCCCTATTTTCTTCTCTATGTTCAGATCTCCGAAGGTGGTTTGGAAGAGGTTAGATATCATGAGGAAATGATTCTTTTGGAAAGGTGCAGAGGCGGAAGGAAAATTCTTACACCCAGTGAAGTGGCAACACCTATGCAGACCTCGCTCCAAGGGTGGGATGGGAATCCAATTTCTCAAGGAATTCAACAATGCCCTTCTGCTGAAATGGGCAGTTAAGTTGGTAAACACTGAAGGAAGATCTGACCTCAGCTGGTCATGCAGTCATATGGCATTTCACATGTTCAGCTGTGGGTGACCCAGCCTCATTGTCCTTCCCAATTTTGGTACTCTGTCTGAAAAGCGATGTAGGCCAACATGTCAGAATTTGACCCAGCTGTGGGAGACAAAAGGCACTTCAAGTTCTGGACAGATCAGTGGTTGAACCTGGGCAGACTGAACGAGGCTTTTCCATAGGCATATGCTATAGCTCCAGACAGCAACATCCCCATTGCTGACTGCTAGGATTCTGCAGCTGGAGGGTGGAATATAGCAGGGGCTGCTGGTTTGCGTGAGGGCGGATGTATGCAGGCCGAACAAGAGAGGCTATTAGCAGACTTGATGGCTTTTCAACTGGTGGATATGGCAGAGGGGTTTAGGTGGAAACATGGACCATTCACCCCAGCCAAGGCATACAAAAAGTTGTTGACCTCATTGGCCGTAGACCAATCAAGGGAGGAGATGGATTGCGTCAAGATTTGGTTGTTGAAGATACCCCTAAAAATCAAAGTGTTCCTTTGGCTTTGCCATTGGGACGGTCTTATCATCGGTGAAATGAGGTCGAAAAGGATGGGGATGCCTCCCCAAAACTACCCCTTGTGTACATTTCCCTTAGACGACAGGATGCACCTTTTTTCTTTGTGTTTAGTGATGGACCATGTATGGAGGGACATATGTGGAGTCACTCTACCCACGTGGGACAATTTATGGCGATCCATCCTGATGAAGGGTGGGGAGCAGGTGAAGATGGTGAGTGTAATGTGGGGTGTATGGCAGGCTTGTATTGAAATTCAGTTTAATGGAGTTGTGTTGAATGTTGGGGGTATTGTAAAGGAGTGTTGGAGATATGCTAGAGAGTGGTGTGACCTCCTGTAACTTCATGCTTTTCCCCCATGAATAAATTATTTCTGGTTTGCTATCTTCATCAATAACACTACTTATTTTTTCAGAAAAAAAACATCATGCCACAAGCAAAAAATGGAGTTTACCAACTAGCCATCATAACAGAAATAGAAAGACGTATAGCAACATTACAGGTTCCAAATGTACTAAAAAGAAGTACTCACTAAGTAGTAAGACAGTGTATCCAAAGAGGAAATGGAAAACTGGAACAGATTGCGGTTGGGCTCGATTAGGCCCAGCCCCCTTCGCAGCCGGTGGTGTTGGCTGCTCACCTCCTTGACCTGAATGTAGTGGCAAACGTCAGCATAATGCTGAGCAGAGTGGTAAACTTAAGAACATATAAGGCATTAATGAACATGTTTTGCATGGTAGAAATTGGGGTTTGGAGGAACCCATCGTCGTAGTCGCAAAACTCATTATTAAATACAATTTTACCGAAACTCCAAGGAAGTCCCAGGTGGAATACAGGGAGGCGATGTTTACCTTGCTTGAAAACAGCACTTCATTTTGTTTCTTTTTGGTATTTTGAGGTTTTGTTATTTTTTTTGTGTTTTTGAAATAAAAAGAGAAGTAGAATAAATTCACAAGAGAGATGGAGCAAATATGATATATACACAATTGTCTATTACAATAATCTACCAAAGCATAAAAAGAGAGGGAGGTGAGAAGGAATCTACAGAATAGGTTGTTCGGCGAGATGACGGTGCCTGGCGGAAGCTTGGACGAAGGAGTTCAGGAGCGGAATGATGGAGGTGAGATGCAGGAGGACGTCGGCTAGAGGAAAGCTTCACCGAGGCTCCGAAATGGAGGTGGGAGGACAGCTCCAAGGCAACCTATGAAGGTAATGGGATGAGGGACGAATATTTGGTGGGATAAAGGAATGCTACACTAGTAGGAGGCCTTTAGAGCTTGAGAGTAAGCTCTAATGGAGCTTTGGTAGGCTACTAGAGCTTAGGAGTAGGTGCAAGTAGAGTAGGTAGAGATGGTTTGGAATGGGGGGTGTAGGGGTGTTTATATAGTGGTGGAATGGAGGTGGTTTGCGTGCACGGGCCTTTAGTGACATTTAAGACATCACTAAAGACCCTCCAAAGACGTCACTAAAGCATTCAGGTGCCTTGGCTGGCGCTTGGACGCTTGGCCGCAGCTGTCGTAGGCACGGCGATCGTCGGCCATTAGATCAGGCGTGGACAATTGTGATCGCGAGAGAAGAATGCGCACTCGTAGCTATTTGAAATCCGCACCGTTGGCACATATGCTGGCAATCGTCGAATGAAGCATCGCACGGCCGAGGCTCGCCCGCAGATCGCGTGCACTTGATTCAAATCGCACGCCTTACGTGATTGCGAGGATCGGACGGCGGGCGCCGCTCCCGATCATCTTAAATGCACGCCCCAGATGGTGAGTGCGCAATCTAGCGTGCACCCTCGCAATGGTGGGCAACGTCGGATCATGCATGGAGAATCTCGATCGCTCGTTCAAGATTGAGCAGCCCTATTGCAGCTAGCACTGTAGCAGGCGCGATGAATCACGGCTCAAACTTGCGCTTGCTATTTGAGAGCACTCATCCTCACCATTGCACCAAAGAGACGCTTTGTCGAGCAGAGGGCGGTGCAGTCACGTGCACCTTGGCCATTGGATGAAGATCCAACGGTCGAGGTGCATCCTTGCTTGAGGTTGGTGTGATGGCTTAGGTGGGGGGCGGTCTGGATGGCACTACGTGGCACCATCTGGGCCATCCATCTTTATCTTCTTGTAGACGGTGCTACGAAGCTCTGATCAAGGTATTTTCGCATTGATGAACTGCGATCGTCGCTTCAGATTCATCCGTAAAGTCAGATTCTTCATCCGAAGCCCATAAAGATGTCACACTACCTCCTGGCCATGTAAAATGGAAGAATTAATATACATAATATACAACTATCGTAAATGCCATGCAATGGATGTTATGCAGTATTTATAACATGATATGCAATGCTAAGCCTAAGAACTATCATAAATAAGCACTTTATCATAAATTCTTGTGTGTTTATCAGGCATTTAACTATAAAGGAAGTAAACTATTTATGCAGTTTCAGCTATTCATATAGTTAACGTCTGGTTCTATTCAAAATCACTAGTTGTTTAGCATTTTGGCATTCTAGTAAAGGTCCATGTCATTACTTGATTCACATGTTCCCTATGGGAACGATCTTGTTATAGTTTTCCCATGATGCGGATCGCACACGTGGCACTCTCCTGACAAGGAGACTACCCCGTGGTAGTCCTACACTCAGTCTACCACCCCAGGGTCACGGTCGCGACGTAGCGGTGACTACAAATGCATGATAGATGCACCGGTAGCTATCCCGCACTGGCATGCAGTCAGTCCTTTCCCCTTAGTGGGTACACTCTAATGTACACACAGAACAGAACAGGAGCCCCGCCTCTCGCCAGTCTACGTACCCTTGCCCGACTATCCCGGTTTTCCAAGTGGGCCCAATAGGAGTCGGTGTAGGAAGGCCATTCCTATATCGTATCCCAACCCAAGGGAAGGGTAGCTCTCTCCCTACACAAAAGTGATAGTAGCTCTCCTTGGTACCACATACATGAGGGCCAGCTCACTTTCTGTACCCAAGTCCAACCAACAGTCGTGCCTGTATAGGCGAGATTATTCCATCATACATCAGAATTTCCATGTCACAATAGTTTAGCTACTTTTCTAGTTCCCCATAGGGTTCGTGTATAATACTCATCTCACACTATCAAGTGCATGCATCAATCATGGAAATAAGCAATTCATGATGCAACATTAAAGGCATTTAGCTACAACGTTTGAGTTTCTATTTTCTTACAATGTGGAAATGATCAACATGCATATTTAAGTTGTGCCAATCAAGGTTCATGTACTGAACATAAGCATACATCATTCTTAATCCTTAGTGTTTACTTCACAACTTAGGTTTCAAATGGAAAACTCTGGTTTTGACATTCTCTTAACCGAACCAATGAAAAAGAGTAGAGGAAGACCACTCTACCAAGGGGTACGGGTGATATGGGGGCATGAGCAGCGTATCCTGCTGCCTCTGTATGTCCCATGTGACGAGCGTGGAATGCAGTTGTTTAATTGTGCCATTGTAATAAGTGGAGTTGGTGAGTCCAAGTGTCGAACACAAGGAGGCATAAAATCAGATTATTTTTGTCACTTTAGTTGTCATAGGAATGGTTGATTTGGTTGCTTGCAAGAAAACACAAGAGAGAGAGAGAGCGAGTAGGGTCAGAGATCATGTTTAAAGCATGACAATCATTTAAGAGGATGTGAGGTATAATATATGAAACATCATCAACATATAACATGCAATTAAAGTTTGTTTACAACTACAACAATGGATGAAAGCTTAAACAAGTGCAACATAAACTAAAGTAAAGAGAGAGAGTTCAAGGAGGAGTCAAGGCGATCACGGTGGTGCAGGGAGGCTTTGTCGGTGGCTTAACAACTCCAGGGCGAGTATGGAGTATTTGGTGGAGCTAGGAGAAGGCTAGAGTAGCATGGAAGGTGTGTATGTATTGAATGCCTTTGAATGGGATGGTTGGGAGGGTTTATATAGAGAAGAGGGGTTTCTAAACTTAGTAAGGGCTCTAGCGACGTCCGGGACGTCACTAAACCGATTCCAGAAACATCGGTGAAGCCCCTCGCCCACTAGTCCAAGTGCGAGCACATGCTTTCTTCGCCTGCGCGATTCGTGTACGCGCCATGTGAGCCGTCTGATGGACGATCAGACGATCGAGAGTGCATGTGGGCATGTGCTATTGATCATGCTTTGAGCGCGCATGGGCGATGGGGCGCATCCAGAGTGCCATGTAGCCTCCATCCGCACTGCTCGGTGTCGATTGGATGGTCTGAATTCCCTGCGATACGCGCTAGGCACGATTTGAGGCGCAGCGGGAGTCGAACGCTCGCACTCCAAAAATTGACGGGCGTAGAATGCGGTTGCTTAATTATGCCATTATAGTATGCGTTCGTGACGTTGGTTTTTGCTTAAGAAGTGGTGTTGGTGAGTTTAAGTGTCGAACATAAGGAGGCGTAAAATTGGATTATTTTTGTCACTTTAATTGTCATAGGAATGGTTGATTTGGTTGCTTGCAAGAAAACACAAGAGAGAGAGAGAGCGAGTAGGGTCAGAGATCATGTTTAAAGCATGACAATCATTTAAGAGGATGTGAGGTATAATATATGAAACATCATCAACATATAACATGCAGTTAAAGTTTATTTACAACTACAACAATGGATGAAAGCTTAAACAAGTGCAATATAAACTAAAGTAAAGAGAGAGAGTGTGAGGAGTCAAGGCGGCTACGGCGGTGAAGGGAGGCTCCGTCGACGGCTTGACAACTCTGAGGCGATTATGGAGTATTTGGTGGAGCTAGGAGAAGGCTAGAGTAGCATGGAAGGTGTGTATGTATTGAATGACTTTGAATGGGGTGGTTGGGAGGGTTTATATAGAGAAGAGGGGTTTCTAAGCTAACTAAGGGCTTTAGCAATGTTCGGGACGTCATTAAACCCATTCAAGAAACGTCGGTGAAGCCTGATAGCGATTTCACGCGGTTTGTTAAATACGTCGTTGTAACGCGCAAAATCGATCAACTCTTAAATTTATATCCTAGATAGGGGAGTATCTAGGGTCGTCCAAGGAGGCAAAAATTGCAAAATTAATCCTCTTGCTTACAGATAGATCTCAACTTTCTTTTTGATATTTTTCAATATGTAATTTTTTTGTATTTTGAAAAGACGAGGGCAAAATGCGAATTGTAACGAAAAGTACTAACACCTACAAATGCTTAACTAAAATTTAAAAAATAGAAATATCTTCTTCCTAAGCTCACTCTAGGCAAGTGGAGGCCTAGAGTAATTAGGAAGAAGAGGTGAAATAAGTGCTAGAACCAAAAGTAACAACTGCAATAAAAAGCTAAAAGAAGGCAATTTGATTGAGTAGAATGAGTGTTCTTTTCAAGGACAAGTAGAGGAATGCTTCTACTAGAACTTAAACAAATCTAAAAGCAAGAAAAGAAACACAAATCCTCTTGCAACAATGGTGAAGAAGGGCATCTTCTTGCTCCAAGCCTAGCTGCTCCTTGGCTTGAAAAGAGGGCCTCCTTCTTCTCCTTCATTGAGAGCTCCTCCAAGGTGGAGGCTACCACCTTTAATGCTCTCTCCAAGGGGTGGACGTGCACCACCCTCAAAAACTCCTCCAAGGTGGTGTGACCACCTTCAAGATCTCCTCCAAGATCTTCCTTGCCTGGCTTCTCCTTTGGCTGGCGTGACCCAAGAGAGAAGGGAAGAGGGGAAGGCACCAAGGGGACAGAATATCCCCTTAATCTTCTTCTTCTTCTTCTCTCTTGGATGTGGGCTTCTTGGTGGAATATGAGAGTGAAATTTCTAGCCAAGGTTGACTTGAATGGTGGCGGGTAGTGGTCTTTTTATAGGGTAGGATGGGGGGTTAAGGTACCCCTTGAAATGGAGGGCTAGGATGGAAGGATAAGGGTGGTTGGTGATCCTATGGCTAGGGTGAGTTGGCGCCACCCCAAGGGGTGTTAAAGGGGGTGGTTATGGTGGTGTTGGTGTCTTTTGGTGGTGGAGAGACACCCCCATGTTGGCGCCAACATGGGGTCTTCTAGAAGGGGGGTTAGGTGGATGGTGGAGATGGATTCAAGGAGGATTGTGTGGTGGAGATGAGGGGGGATTTTGGAGGGAAAAGTGGCACCATTAAGGGGTGGTTATGGGTAGTTTTTGGTGCCACTTTTAGGTGTCTTTTGGAGGTGGTGGGTAGGTTAGGTTGGTGCCAAGTAGGTTAGCTTATGTGGAGCTTAGGTGGAGCTAGTTGGGTGGAGTTGGTAGGTGGGTTTTTGGGGTGGTACAAGCCAAGGAAGTTGGAGCATAGCTAAGCTAAGCTAAGCTAAGCTAGCTTAGCTAATGGAGGAGTAGAGGAGAAGGTGTTGGAGCTAGGGTTTGGAGGAAGGAGCTGAGGAGAAGAAGTCTGGAGCTGGAGCTGGAGCTGGCTGCTGCTGAAGAGGCTGGCATGGGGCTACTCTAGCTGGCTTAGCTTGCTAGTTCTTTGCTAGTTGCTAAGCCAAGCTAAAGTGAGCTAGCTTCTACCAAAATGAGCTAAGGTGAGCTAGGTCTGGTGCTCCCGGGGAGAATCAAGCTGGTTGAGGCAGCTAAGGTAGCTTAGCTCAACTGAGATGAGCTAAGATGAATCCCCGGGAGCTGGACTTGAGCTTCCTGAGCTGAGATGAATTCTTCTTCAGCTGGCTGGAGTTGAGTGGAGCTGGATGTAGCTGGATCTGAGCTGGGGTGAACTCCTGTCAAGTCAGCTGAGCTAGCTAGAGCTCCCTGTGGACTAGTGGGAGCTGAGATGAGCTAGACTCAGCTAAGTTGAGCTGGATCTGAGCTGACTTGAGCTAGGGTGAGCTAAGGTGAACTCTCTTGAGCTGCCATCTAGCTGGGATTAGCTGAATGGAGCTAGGACAAGCTAACCCTAGTTCAAGTGAGCTAGGTTCCGGCTGTGGTGAGCTGGATCGAGCTGAGTTCCAACTAGTCTGGGCTTCTCCTTCACCATTTGCCTTCTTGAGTGCTAGGGTTTTAAGGATCTGTATATCTGTACATCCCTAACACTCACAAAAACATATTAAAAGACAAATAAAAAATGCAATGTATGCCTAACCTAATTTATGCCTAAATGCAGCCTAAAAACCTATTTGCGGAGTAAAATCCTAAGAGCTAGGTTAGTTTTAATGCATAAGAATGATGATAAACTGGCGTTTATCAAAGCCCCTTGCGTGCTTCCTTCGCCCACGTGATCCGTGTGCGTGCCATGTAAGCTATCCGATGGATGATCGGACGATCGAGAGTGTGTGTGGGCATTAGCGCGCATCCATAGCACCACGTAGCCTCCATCTGCACCACTCGACATCGATCGGATGGTTTGAATTCCCCACAGTGCGTGCTAAGCATGATTTGAGGTGCAACGGGAATCAAATGCTCGCTGCTGCTTGCGAGTGCGAGCGTTGGACCGCTGCACTGCCTCCGTGAGTTGGTGATACAGCAAGATCTGGTGCGGGCATGGTTGACCGTTGGATGGAAATCCAATGGTCAGGATTCCACATTGAAGGCTTCTTTGGGCGCGATGGAGAGTGCGCCTTTGCAGATCCTCAGCCGTCCAATCCAAGGATCGGACAGCTTAAAGTGCTCCTGATGAAGTGAGGCCAGTGCGGGCGCAGCACCTGATGGCACAAATGCGCGACACATGGCGGCCTCATGGTTGTTGATCCTCAGATCAATGGTCATGACTTCTTGGGCCTGTTGTGAGAGCTTCGGATGTCGAATTTAGGCGATTTTGAGTCCATTGGACTCCGTTCGTCAAACTGGATCCATCCATGCGGTCTGATTGCTCATATGAGGCCTGTTTCAACGTGAACTTGTACACATGGTCATTAAACATTAATTTACAAGCAATCTTAATTTGCAATGCATGTACTGCTCCCATGCCCATTATGGTGTGTTATTAGCACACATATATCTTCAAGATGATCCCCTATTGATGGAATTATCATCATCAAATCCATAGTTATCACCATGCACACCATGGACTGGAGGCCTACACTAGATGGTCGGTCAAAACAGGCATTAATGTCATTGACTAACATTTTAGCACGTCAAATAGGCTCAAAATAGTGCGGAAACAACTCTAACACGTAGGAAATTTAGAAAGGAATCCAACGATACCATGATTGCGCAAATCTGACATCGTTTGGGCCCTGAACCGACTCAAACACTCCTCCTGGTTCACCTAAACTAGACCAGGCAGGCTGGTCTGGCTGGATCAGCTGCCTGTTAGCCGTAGTTGTGTGCCCTGACCAAAATTAGATGTCTGGGGTGAGTCCCAGACATCTTAAATGCACGTAGAATCCCACCTCGGGCTTCTACTCCTCCCTCTGTCGTCTGCTACCCCCTTCCATCCATCTGAGGGTGTTACCGGTCGTCTGGCACTTCGCCTGGTCATCTGGGAGTGCAGCCGAACGTCTGACACCACCTCTAGACATCTGAAAGAGCCTTGATTGCTAAACCAGTGTGCCTTCCCAATGCCTCTCGCCCCTGTGCAGACCTACGAAGCTACAAATCACACACTACAACAACTAGGGCAGCTCACACACAACGCCGACTCCTCAGGTAGAGCTTACCTTGGTACTATGCACGTTTCCAAACATGCGAAGCATTTCCTAGACATCCACGAACCCCTCCAGTCATCTGCAAAGCATCACAGACATCTGATAATTGTGGAAATGCTCTCAATCTCTACACATAGGACCTCCTCGCAGTACAACTCCTCCTTGGGCCTAGCGCTACAGCAGTTGCAGCACGTCCCCTTCCTACCACTCTCTCCTTCTCCCACTTACACTCGCCTTCCTGCTTCTCTCCCTCCCTCTCGATCTCTCAACCTCCACCCTCTCCTGCCGCTCTCTCCTTCTCCCACTTGTTGTAGGGAAACGGAAGGAAGGAGGTGGGTGCGCTGCTCGAGACCAGCAGGTCTGAAATTAGGGTTTTGAGTACTGTATTGGTTCTCGAAACATGTGAAACCCCATTTCTATCTACATGGACCCACTTATTAGTCTTTAATGCTCATTTGACCTTCAATTTACCCCTGAAAAATCCCTTGGTTATTCTGTGTTCATGATATGCTGTTAAAATTATAAAATTAACCCTAGTTTCCTGTTCTCTTCTCAAAAGATAATGAAGTGGAGTTATAACCCTCAAATGGTTATGTAGGAGCATTGATCCTTCAAACATGACTAAAAGTGGCTAGTTAGGGCCTATGATGGTGTTCCCATCACCTGCATCCCCCCTTGGTGACTTCTTCCTCTTTCTTCTTCTCCCTTGTGCCACACCAAGGAGGAAGCTTTCTTCCAAGGGAGGATGCCTAGACATGGAGGAGTATGGTGGAGGACGCCCACCTTGAATGGAAGCTAGGAGGAGTATCAACTTAAAGGCTAGGAGAAGCTCTTTTCAAGCCTAGGAGTTACTGCGCTTCGAGCAAGAGTTATCTCCTTTATCATCTTTGAAGGACACTTTTCTCCTTCCTTATCTTTGTATTAGCTAGTGTTTTTAGCATTTTCTTGTAAAAAGCATTCAGCTACTTGTCTTCAACTTTACTAGTAATACAAAGACTTTTGTTGCCTTAAATTTCTTACTTATAGTTTGTAGTGCTTTCTTCTTATCTTTAGTGCACCACACTTCTACCCTCTAATTACCTTAGGAACACTTGCATAGAGTGAGCTTAGAGGTGTAGACTTATTCTTGTCACTTTAGGCATGTTCTTTAGCATAGTTATCTCCAATTTTTGTTGCCCGATATTTCTAAAACCTAAAAAATAACAAAAACTAAAATCACAAAAATACAAGTGTTGATTTGAGAGCCGGGAGAGAATCATCTTGTTGACTAATAATTTGGGCTTCTTGGATGATCCTAGATACTCATCCTATCTAGGAATATAAATTTTAAGAGTTGATTGCAAAGATTCGCATCTTAATAACAAAACTTGCTTTTTACAAAACCACGTATTTTCACCATTAGTGACCCCAAGTTGGTCAGGACTAAGAAGAAAGTAGTACTGGGGAGCACCTAAAGCTTTTCCCTTCAAGATAGAGTACTATGGTTTCAAGGTCGATGGTGTATACCCTGAAATGAAGGTACTATGAGAAAATTGCTCTTAGAGGTGCATTCCACAAGGTTTATTATACATTCTGGTAGTACCAAAATGCATAAGGACTTCAAGCAAGGCTTTTGGTGGAAGGGGATGAAGTGAGTGATGGCAAGGTTTGTGAGTTAATGTCTAGTCTGTTAGCAGATCCAGGCAGAGCATAGAAACCTAGTGGGATTATTGTAACCACTTCCAGTTCCTAAATGGAAGTAGGAAAGCATCGCGATGGATCTAGTAATACCGTGATTGAGGTAACAAGTTTCTTATGGCTGATTTAAGAAAAAAAAATCTCAATAGGGCTTGGGTTGAAATTGTTGGTCCATTAATTGGAGTTGTAGCATCTCATTATTTTTCCAACTATAGATAGAACATCTTCATTATTTCACTGTAAGGAAAAGGAAAAAAGGAAAAAAAGGCAAGCAATGGCTCAAGATGCACACAGCTTCGAGAAGAAATAACAAGTGTTGTGAAAAAATTAAATAGTAAACAACGTGTGAAGAACTACAACAAAAATGAGTGAGATCGAAAGAGAAATTAAGTACAACGAATATTGTAACATACAATCGTGGAAGAGCTAATCAGATAAAAACATCCACAAACATACAAAATATGCTGATAAATAGTGGAGTAATCTAATAATGAAAGAAAATGCCTGATTAACTGATGATAGCATCATCATCAGCCATATCTAGCTTTATTTACTCATATTCCATCATTAAATGCTCCTACATAACTGCTAGAAGAAAGTAATTCATTGCACATTCTTTCTAAGAGAATAACAAGAAACCAGGGTTAAAATTGTAAGTTTACCATCCTATCATGAATGCAAAACAACCACGGGTTTCTCAGGGGTTTATTAAAGGCCAGATAGTCATAAATGTCTAATAAGTGGGTTCATGCAGATAGAAACGGGTTTTCACGCATTTCAAGAATTAAATGACATCTGAAACCCTAAAAATAGACCCGCTTAATTAACTGAGGCTTTAGTTAGGATAAAATCTAAAAATCATAGAAAAATATTATATAGGGTTTGGCATCCTTTATTGGACCATTTGAACCTATTTTGACCTAAAACAGAGTCTTAGACAGATAGTTGCCCTAATTTGGATTTTTATGCAATTTAACTAGTCAAACTTAGTCAAAACCTAAATCCAACTTCACCACCAAATTCCTTGGGTCCAAATTAGGTTTGTACCAAAATTTAGGCCTAATCAGAGATCATATTGGCCTAGTTTGCATTTCAATCCAGGCTGATTCATTTTATCACTTACACATCCCTAGCTTTTCTGAATTCCTTACAAATGGGTCCCTAAGTTTGTCATATTCTTTGCAATCAGGTCCTCCACCATTATTGTGGAGGAACTCCTACTCCAACGACCTTCAACTAGGGATTTCTCCCTGATTGATTGGCGAATCCCATCCAAATTTGGAAGAGAGACTCCTGAGATGTTTCCCTACAATTTGAGCTGCATCTTGGGCTTTAATTCTTGCCCAAATCCTCATGCAAATCACTTGAAGGATTGGGTCCCCTACTTGTGTGTAAGCTCCAAGCTTCCAAGCTTGGTTTCCAAGCTTGGAAGGCCTCCTTGAGCCCTATAAAAGGACCCAGGTTGCAAGTCCGAGTTCCTTAGCTAGGTTTTGGGCCAAAAACATCTTCAAACCCTATCTCTGGCCTTCTCCGACCTACGATCCGGCGGACCTTCTCGACCTCCTTCCTCCGCACCTCCACCGGCCAAATTGAAGGTGCAGCAGACTTCCTCATCTTCCTCTGCACCTCTCCAGTCAAAGTGAGGGCTATCCTCCTCATTCTTCGCCGTCGTCCCTCTCAGGAGTATTCACCTTCCACGGCATTGGCGAGCCACAACTACTGCCAATTCTACCTCCTCCATCCCCCTAGAGTAGGTAGTTAGGTTTAGTTAGATCCTTAGGTTAGTTTCCCTCACTCAAAGTCCAAAAATATCCCCTCGATGCCACCGCCAACCACCTTCGTCTCCACCTCTAGTCGCCCTCAGACAAGGTCATCTGCTCACTACACCCATCCATTCACCTCGCCAACACTCCCATGAGCTCCGCCATCACCTCGTGATCAAAACCCCTCTCTTGTCTTGCCATCCCATCCACCCAAACATGCCACCAAACAAACTTACCTTCATGCTTCACCTCCATCACCTACACACGTCCTCTGGCCACCACTCGCTCGCTAACCACCACCACTGAGATTGCTCGTCACGGCGGACCTTTTGATCATTCTAATTGTGTTCATGATTTTCAGGGTTTGTCGCTACTCCGCCACCGCTGCCATTACCGCCACCACATTCTTCGAGCTCCTGGTCATGCACGTCCTAGGTGACACCTCTAGGTAATGCGGGATCACCT
The DNA here is from genome assembly GCA_037157565.1 of Thalassia testudinum. Classification (NCBI taxonomy): domain Eukaryota; kingdom Viridiplantae; phylum Streptophyta; class Magnoliopsida; order Alismatales; family Hydrocharitaceae; genus Thalassia; species Thalassia testudinum. Next base: position 147,128,169 of record JAZHRO010000036.1, read on the forward strand.
AAGGACCACTTCCAGGTGGTCAATTTGAGACCATATCACCTGTGGTTACGCTAATTGAGGACACATCTTCAGCTGCAGTCACTCGCGAGAAGAGACTTGTGGGATAGTCCCACATCGTGAGGACAAGAGCATGTCAACGTACATATATTGTATTTGTGTTTTGGGCTTACTGCCTCAGAACACGAGGGTAAGGTCCTCCTTACCTGCATACACAGACCTGACCTGTATGCCTACCTTCACTCCTCGGGTGTGATCACTCCTGCAGCCCTGGACCCAGGTAGGTGCTGGACTCGAATACCCGATCCGATTACCTGAAAGAGAAGAGGATGAAGAAAGAAAGGAAGATAGAGCAGGGGAGGGGAGGATTTTGCTCTCTTGTGTTAAGATGTGGATAAACACTTAGTCGCTAGGAAGGTTTGAGAAGGAGGAGGAAACACTAGGCCGTGTTTAAGAAGAAGAAAAGAAGAAGAGGAGAAATTAAGAAGAGAGGAAAGAGAGGAGCTGAGAAGAGCCAAGGCAAAAGAGGAAAAGAAGAGGTTGAAGAAGAAGCCCTATATAGGCTTAAAGAAGAGAAGATGAAGCAAGAACAGAAGAAGAAGCTAGTTTGAGGCACTGTAGCAGGGTTGAACTTAAGTTGTCTGATGATAAATGCCCGATGTCAGACTTGGTTCAAAACACTGTGGCATTATTTGAGGCACTGTGCATTTATTTATATCATTAAGTAATTATTATATGTGTATCTAAGCTAATAATTGGTGATTCAAATCACCATTATTTTGCCATAGATATCTTTTTGTCTCACTAGACTCTTGATATACTCATGTGCTATGATGTAAACATGTTTATATTACATAAAATGTCTATTTATTCATGTTCTTAAGCATAAAATTGCATTACATACTATAAATATTGCATAACATGCATCATCTTGCATTTAGGTTAGTTTGAATAAAATGGAGGTTAATTGTCTCTTTTTATGTTCAAGGACAGGGCAAAAATTTTTATTGGGGCCTCAGATCGAAGATCCAACCGTACAGATTTGATCAGGGCAATGATTGGAGTTCAACGACTCCAAAATCGCCCCAATCAGACATCTGTAGCATCAGATAGAGACCAGGGAACCCTAGAAGATCAAGGACCAAGATGGTGTGAATCCGCACCTCAGACGATAAATCTGACCGCACTGATGGATTTGGATCGACGATCGCAGCCTAACGGCGTGAAAATCGACTCAATCAGACACCTGTGGCACCACCTACATCATCTAGAAGATGGACGGCCAAGATGGCACCACGTGGCACCATCTCAACTGCCCAAACCGGCCCAGCTAATCTTGGAGACAACCGCACCCTTCCACCGCGTGTTGGATCTTGGCGGCCATTGGATCGCCATCCAACGGTTATGGGTAGCTTCACCTCAAAACACCCGCGTGCCCATTTCCCCTCTGTAGCACAGTGGGTGAGAGCGCTCGCGAGATCAGGAGGCGCACGTTCGATTCACAAGGAGCGACTGCTAAGGCACGATGGTCGTGTCTTGTTTCGCATGTTAGAAATCGAGATTACAAGTAACCCATCATCGTAGTTGCAAAACACGTCGATCAAATAAAATTTATACCGAAACTCTAAGGGAGTCCCGAGTCGAACACAAGGAGGAAACTTTTACTTTACCTGAAAACTGCGCTTCGTTTTTATTTGTTCTTGGTCATTTTTGTCTTTTCTATATTTTTTGGTATTTTTAGGAGGCAAGAGATTAGATCAACAAATGCTTATCTAGCTAATCTACTTGCAAATATAAAAGAGAGAGAGAGAGAGAAACAATCATCTATTCATCAAGAATTTTTTGTTACACTACGAAAGCAGGAAAAATCTACACTATGAAAGCATAAAAAGATAGAATGAGGTGAGAGAAATCCCCCTCGGTGGTTGCTCGAAGGATGACTCGCTCTGACGTCGCCTGGAGGAAGGTGGTGAGGAGCGAGACGAAGGAGGATGGAGCTGGAGGACAGAGGATGGGGCGGGACGACGTCGCGGCGAGGATCTTCTTCCCGAAGGGTGGTGAGAGGATGGCCACGGGATGCTCCACGAAGGGGGGTGAGAGGACGGAAAACTATTTGGTTTTACTCTAGAAGAGCATCCCGGGCTTGGGACAAGCTCTCTCTAGAGCCTTGGAGGTGGTGAGAGGAAGAAAGGAAGAGATGCTTTGGAATGGTGGTGGGTAGGTCCTTTTATAGTGGAGGAGGAAGAACAAATTCGCTTCTGGGTCATTACTGACGTCCATAAATGTCGCTACAGCTGTTGCTGAAGATCCACCCTTCAAATCCACTTGCTGGCGTGCGATGACCATTAGTGATAGCTGCAAGCATCACTAAAGATCCCTACCCGCCCTGCTGGCGTGCATCACGCGCCTTGTGCGCGCGCGTGTGGGATACGCTATGCTGCTGCACCGCGCAGTGCACTGCGCGCGGCTGTGGCTGTTTGCGTGCGCTGCGCACAACTGCGGCTGTGCGCGTGCGCTGCTGCTGCTGGCCGACGTTGGGCGACCTGGATGGCACCACGTGGCACCACCTGGGCCGCCCGTTCTTCTTTCTTTTGTAAAGGGTGCCACGGTGCTCCGATCGGGATGATTCCCGCGCTGTCGGACTGCGATCATCGCTCCGCATCCATCCGTACGGTTGGATTTTCCATACGAAACCCGTATGGATGTCGCATTGCCCTCCTAGCCGTTGATCTTCCTCGGGCTTCATGTGATGCTACAAGACTCCGATCTGGACGATTTCAGAGGCGTTAGACTCCGATCAACGTATTAATTAGATTCGTATGGTTTGATCGTCCATCCGAGGCCTTGAAATAAATCCTCTCCTCTCCTGACCATAAAAAGAACCTAATTAACCCAAAATATATACAACTACTCTAAAAGCACAATGATGCATGTTATGCAATATTTATAACATGAAATGCAAATCTAAGCCTAGGAACATGCATGAATAGGCATTTTAACCTAGATAGATGTGTCTATATCATACCCCCATGCCTATCTTTTGCTAGTCCCTAGCAAAATTAAACTACATGCTATGTATAAAATCAAAATTAGGATTAGATCGCTTAGGCCTAAGTCGTTTACTAACAATAGAAAATTTCAACTAAGGTTCTAAACTACGAAGACTAAACAATACCTGGGTGTCTACCAGAATGCCGACCGCCCAAGTCCTCGCATTATTTGAAAAGGGAAGATACATTTTTTTATTTTTCTTCTTTTCTAATATTTTTTGTACTTTTGGAGTTTGAGAGTTCCAGGATAACTTTTTACAGCTACCCGACCCACCCAAGACTCAAAAAGGACTCTAAGTACTAAGCATCTTTGTGAAAAAGTGATAGACTCACAAAACGGCCATTAAGACGGACTTCGGGTTTCTACGACCCTAGGTGACCTTGCCTAAAGGTTTATCTTTACCATCGGTAGCTTTCTCCCTACTTTTATTTATGGGGTCAACACAAGGGCGAACCCAGTGTATATCTCCTCGATTTATTCTATTTCCCCGCTTCTTCCCTACGTGTTATGGGAATTATTGTGCATTTTTATGAGCTGGGCTCTGGACAACCGGCCAATGGGCTGTTACCCACGACCACTTGCCAGCCATACCCGTGTAGTGAAGTGTGGCTTTACTATTTTCTTTTTTTATTTTCTCCTTTTTCTATTTTTTTTCTTTTTGGGTGTTTCTTTTTTTTCTTTTTTCTTTTTTTTTTAAGTAGGTGGCTTCCCTGATCTAAGATTTATCTAAAGGCAGTACAATGAAAATGGTCTTGTAGCTGGGCTCTGGACAACCGGCCAATGAGCTGTTACCACCAACAACTTGCCAGCCATACCACCCAAGATGGTCCATTAGCTACCCAATTTCCGTAAAAATCGCTGGAAAGTGAGTCAGTGCGAATAGTGTGTAGATGCTTAGCCTTAAAATACCCCCAAATCAATGGGCGGGTTGATAAGTCGTATACTTATCATCCCAATTTATTTACCAACTTAAAATGAATTTTAATTGAAGAGGACTCGAGACTAAGTCCACATTTGAGTGGACACCCAGGCTAATTAAGCCCGAAGAACTGAAGAGTCTAAGTGTTTAGGTCCTCTCGTATCATTTGCTAAAGTTAATAACTTCCAAATGCCTAAGTTTTTTAATTTTATAAGAAACTAAAAGAAATTCTACGGAGTTAACATAATGATTTCAGGAATTGATTATCCACCCCCCATGCCTAAATGATGCAATGTCCTCATTGTAAAAATAAAGACATGAAAAGGGCAGAGTAAACAAAATATCACCTGAGTGTCGTGAAAATCTGGTCAGCTCTGCAGAGAGAAGGGTGTATACACACGTGCTAAGTTTACTGCCTTCAGCTAGGCATAGCATACATACAAAGAAGAGATTGAGAATTACAAGTGCAGTTCAGAATCAAAATCAAAATATTGATCCTGAAACCCGACAGCAGAAGATGTCCACAGACGTGGATGAGATTATGGTGCAAACCCATGCCCCAGGGTCGAGTGGTTCTCAGGTTCTGGATGAAAATCACCCAGAACCGAAGGTTGTTTTGTGTGCGGGGTCGGGCCTGCAGTTTAGTGGTGTGCAACCCAAGACCAAAGTGTCGGACAACGGGTAAAGATGGTTCAATAGGTGCAGTTGTCCACTTAACATCTAGCTCAGAAAAATAATCAATTATTTCGAGCTTAGGTTGCACGTGACAGATATCATAAGGGTCCGTATAGAACATAGGTGGTTTCAGGTCAATAGGAACCCTTATATCCAAACTTGTTTTTCCTTCAAAATTAACCTCCCAAATTTTCATTTCAATAATTCTATCCTCCAACATCAAGGGCTCATGCTTCGAGACCTCTAGCATATTATGAACCCCATATGATTCTCCTAAGTCCAGAAATCGTGGCCGAATCAAGATTGACTTGGGCACAAAGATCTCAGAAGTCAGCTCTTCGGGATGCAGATGAGGACTAGGGTCACTGATTGAATCATCAAGATTCGGGTCCTCCAAGTTAACCCCAACCAAATCTAAATCTTCAATAATTGGGCTATCAACTGGTTTGTCAGATTCCTCAAGCCCATTTGTCTCACTAAAATCCTCTTCCTTAAGTTCAAGTGAGACTTCACCAAAAGATTCTTCACCCTCAGAGTCAAAGAATCCACAATCCTCATTTATATATGTCTCAAAATCATATGTCATTTCATGGTCCGTGGAGACATATTTTTCCTCGCTCCCTGGCTCAGGGATCTCGGGTGAATCAATCGGTTCATCCTAAAATGGTTGCTCTAGCCCATCTTGGTCATCCCCAGTCTCAGAAAATGTATCCCCCCTGACAGGCGACTGAGCGGGTTCAGACATTGGCTCTCTTGAAGGGGGTTCATCTTGAGAATCATCCCAAGATTTGACTAGTGCAACCATAAATTTCATCCTCAACCTCAACAATTTCCCAAGAAGAAACTCACCCAAGACCCTATCCCTAACACTTTGGAGCAAATCCAATAGAGAACTATTAAGTTCATCAATCATTTTGATCATAGGCTCTAGTGCTCAGTGCATGGTGTTGGCTGAGCTTCTAAAGATTGTATAGTGTTCCTCAAATTAGCCAACACCCTATCCTGGATCTGGTTCACCTGAACCGACTGGTTCAGTTCAGGTTTGGGTGGGTTCAAGTTAAATCTAGGGGAGTCAAGATGTTGAGGTTCTTGGGTCCCTCCCTGAAAGTAGGTCATTCTAGGTTGTTCAAAGGATGATGGCAACCTATATTCAGTGGAATACTGGGGAGGGTAGGTGTTATAATCATGATATCCTTCCTAAATGTAGATCAGGTTGGTTTGGTCATCAAAGGATGGAGATCCATAATTATTATAGCTCTGGGAAGGATAATAATCATAGTCTTGTCGTGTAGGGTTAGTTCCTAGACACTGAGGTCCGGATTCATATCCCCAATCAAAGTCATCCCAGCTAGTGGATGGGTAATTACAAGTCAAGTCGAGATACTAATCATCTTGGGGATAAGTGGTGGTAGAAGGATAGGATGTGAAATGTGTGTAGGATGTGGAAGTGTACATGGTGAAGTAAGGAGGGAAATCAAAAGAGAAAGGAGCCCTGCAATACAAAAAACAAGCCTGTCCTTAGTTTGGGTAGCCTAAAGGTCTACAGACTCTCAAAATCCATCCTAAGATTATAGACGATTTACTCTACTTATGTCCAGGCAATCCAACCGGTTAGAAGGAGGGATTGGGGAGAAGGTTCTTCCTTTGGCTTGCGCCTCCGGTTCCTAGTGTACCTCCCAGTCGCGGTCGTTTGACGCTACTCCCCTAGCTAGACATCAGATTGACTAGTATAAGCAGGTTAATCATGAACAATCTCAATCTGGATCCCGACGAGCGAACCAGTCCTTAGGGCCAACATCTAATCAATTTTAGTTAGGCTTAGGACAATGGTGCTTCAGGAATGTGATGGGCCCTTTAGATGGGTTGTGCCCTTAACGATCAGTTAAAATGTGTGTGCATGCACAACCAGGGTTCTCAAACAAGGTTATTTGATGATGTGTCTTTTAGGGTTCAACCTTGTTTAGTAGCTTTTAGGGTTTAATTCTTAGGTTGGTTCAATCAAGGTTTAGTAGAACACTCCAACTGTTGAAGGCACGGGTGATGATATGTTCCTTTAAAAATCAAAAATAATGTGGAGTGCCTGGTTCAGCCCTAAGAATCAACCCTAAGTGGCAAGCTACTTGATGGATTAGTTTTAGATTGAGTGGTGCGGCCCAAACAACTCAATCAATTGGCCTATTGCACCACTTAGTTTAGGCACACAAGAATTTTTAACTTATTCAGATTTCTACTCACTTATGTGTATTTAGTTGAAGTGTACCGGGTCCACAGGTCAGATCTCGGTTAAGTGGTAGAATCAAAGTGATTGTGTGCCTTAAGATAAGAAGTTGTGGGTGTTAAGTGTGTAGCTTTCAAAACATCCCACAATCAGATAATCACTTTTTTATTTTTATTTTTTTATTTATATGGATGGCGAGGTGAGTCGAAGTGGCAAACAAACAACCAAATCTATCCTAGGGTTCATAAAAAGCACCTAAGTTGATTTGGGTTTGAGTTATTCGGTTATGGAATGAAAACTAAGGTGGGGGAGGTGTGGGGGACACTCACAAAACACTCTACCGGCACTTTACTCTGGTCTACCGCACTTGGATCTCCATACTAGGGTACCTGCAAGATAGTAGATCAAAGACAAGTAGGGCTAATGCTATGTAAATGCAAAGAAACGCAATAAACAATAAAGTAAATTCCGTTGCCTCCCCGGCAACGGCGCCAAAATGGTCATGTCGTGTTTTGCGTGTTAGAAATCGAGGTTACAAGTAACCCACCATCGTAGTTGCAAAACACGTCGATCAAATAAAATTTATACCGAAACTCTAAGGGAGTCCCGGGTCGAACACAGGGAGGAGACGTTTACTTTACTTGAAAACTGCGCTTCGTTTTTATTTGTTCTTGGTCGTTTTTGTCTTTTCTATTTTTTTTGATATTTTTAGGAAGCAAGAGATCAGATCAACAAATGCTTATCTAGCTAATCTACTTACAAATATAAAAGAGAGAGAGAGAGAAACAATCATCTATTCATCAAGAATTGTTTGTTACACTACGAAAGCAGGAAAAATCTATACTATGAAAGCATAAAAAGATAGAATGAGGTGAGAGAAATCCCCCTCGATGGTTGCTTGGAGGACTCGCTCTGACGTCTCCTGGAGGAAGGTGGTGAGGAGCGAGACGAAGGAGGACGGAGCCGGAGGACAGAGGATGGGGCAGGATGATGTCGCGGTGAGGATCTTCTTCCCGAAGGGTGGTGAGAGGACGGCCACGGGATGCTCCACGATGGGGGGTGAGAGGATGGAAAACTATTTGGTTTTACTCTAGAGGAGCATCCCGGGCTTGGGACAAGCTCTCTCTAGAGCCTTGGAGGTGGTGAGAGGAAGAAAGGAAGAGATGAATTGGAATGGTGGTGGGTAGGTCCTTTTATAGTGGAGGAAGAACAAATTCACTTCTGGGTCATTACTGACGTCCATAAATGTCGCTGCAGCTGTCGCTGAAGATCCGCCCTTCAAATCCACTTGCTGGCGCGTGCTGACCATTAGTGACACTTGCAAGCGTCACTAAAGGTGCGTCGCTGAAGATCCGTGCCCGCCCCACTGGCACCCGCCACGCTGGCACTCTTCGCTTGCACGCATCACGAGCCTTGTGCGCGTGCATGCGGGATATGCTGTACTACTGCTGCGTGCGGCTATGGCTGTGCGCGTGCACTGCGCCCGGCTACGGCTGTGCACGTGCACTGCTACTGCTGGCCGACGTTGGGCGACCTGCATGGCGCCACGTGGCGCCACCTGGGCCACCCATTCTTCTTTCTTTTGTAGAGGGTACCACGGTGCTCCGATCGGGATGATTCCTGCGTTGTCGGACTGCGATCATCGCTCCGGATCTATTCGTATGGTCAGATTATCCATCCGAAACTCGTATGGATGTCGCATTGCCCTCCTGGCCGTTGATCTTCCTCCTGGCTTCATGTGATGCTACAGGACTCCGATCTGGACGATTTCAGAGGCATTAGACTCCGATCGTCGTATTAATTAGATCCGTATGGTCTGATCGTCCATCCGAGGCCCTGAAATAAATCCTCTCCTCTCCTGACCAAAAAAAGAACCTAATTAACCCAAAATATATACAACTACTCTAAATGCACAATGATGCATGTTATGAAATATTTATAACATGAAATGCAAATCTAAGCCTAGGAACATGCATGAATAGGCATTTTAACCTAGATAGATATGTCTATATCACATGGTGAGCAGGCGCGATTGATGGCTCGATCGCGATCGAGCGATCATGCATGCTCGATAGCGCTCACGCCGCATCAGACGCCCGTGCGTAACGCGGGATCAGACGCGGCAAGCACGTGATGAGAAGGCGTGGCGAGGGGCGAGTTAAGCCGTCTGATCGTGAGATCGGACGGCTAAGATCTGAAGAATGTGGTGCGCGCATTTCACGTGCAGGAGGCGAGCAGGTGCGCGAGCGCCTCCCACGAAGGCCACGTTTGGACCTTTAGCAACGGTTTTATCTGTCACTAAAGGTCCTGAATTAATGTTTTTCAAATTAAAATTACCAAATTGCCCTCACTCCTAGCAACTATAAAAGGAGACCCCCTCCATACGAAATTTTCATCCCTTCCTTCTCTTCTCTCCCTCTCCAAAGCTCAGGAGAATCTTGTCCCATGCCTGGGATGCTCCTCGAGAGATAAAGTCAAATTTTCACCCTCATTTCAGAAGCAGATCCCACGACAACGATGACGTGCTTCCCTGTTTTCATTCCTCCTGCCTTGACCTCCTTATTCCAGCTCTGTCCTCCTTCTTCCAGGCGAAGTCACATCCAACTCGTCCTCCAAGCGATCGTCGAGGAGGATAACTTCTCTGTCCCATTCTTCTTTTCAGCTTTCTAGAGTAGAATTTTCCTGCTTTCTAGTGTAGTTGATTTCCCGCTTTCTAGTGTAATTCTTCTCTGGTTTTATTGTATAAACATTTTGAAATATTGAGTGCATGTTTTCTCTCTCTCTCTCGTTTATTTTGATTGTTAATATTGCTTCATTGTAATTACATCGCTTCGCTTTTCAACAAAAACTCTAAAAAAATATAATTACGAATATAGATCGACATAGCCTCCTTGAGTTTGACCTGGGATTTCTATTCCGATACAAATTTATTTGTTGAACACGAGTTCTTAGCTTTCAAACTACGATGACAAGTTTTTCAAAACCAAATACGTTAGTGTAGTAACTCGTAGCTTCAACATTTTGACGTCGTTGCCGGGGAGGCAACGATTTTAAATCTCCTTTTTGCATTTCACACACTTTATTGTCTTCTAACTTGCTTTCTCTTGTGTCTATTATTTTGTAAAGACCTCCATCAGGGAATCATCAAGCGAAAGACTGGAGTAAAGTGCAGTTGAAGACAACTATAAGTGCTCCCCATTCTTCCCCCCTCCATAGATTTCATTTGTCACATTAAATCCAAATTCCAATTAACCTAGGTGTTTGCAAATATCCTAGGAATAGTTTGGTTGTTTGGATTCTCAGTCACATTCATGCCACCCTCATTTAAAAAAATAAAAAAAATAAAAAGATAATCTTGTGGGGTAATTTTCAACAAACGCACAACGTACACCCACATTCAAGGCACTTAACCTAATTGATTTGTTTCTACTCAACCGGGTTCTGATCTGTGGAACCAGTACACACAAAGCAACACATAAAAGAGTAGAAATCATTCTAGGTTAACCATCTTTGTGTGCCTAACTTAGTGGTGCAGTTGTGGCCAATTGTTTGAGTTGCTTGGGCCGCACCACTCTACTTAAAATCAACTCATCAAGTAGCTCCTCCTTAAGGTTTTCAATCTAGGTCTATTCCAGGCACTCCACTTTAATTTTGGTTTTAAAGGAAAGCAATCTTCACCCATGTTTGACAACTTGGTTTGCCTCAAAACTTGATTGAAATTAGCCTAATTTTAAACCCTAAAAGCTACTTAAGCAAGATTTGAACATTAAAATCCATGCATCACAAATAATCTTGCTTGAAAACCCTGATTGTGCACGCATTTACATAATTCTCAATCAATCATTAAGGGCACAACCCATTTTAATGGCCCATCACATTCCATAAGCACCACAATCCCGAGCCTACTTGTACTGATTAATCTGATGTCTAGCTAGGGGAGTAGCATCAAACAACCACGGCTGGGGGGTACACTAAGAACTAGAGGCGAAAGCTGAAGGAAGAAACTTCTCCCCAGTCCCTCCTTCTAACTGGTTGGATTGAGAAGATGCAAGTAGAGTAAATCATTTACAATATTAAGGCGAGTTTTGGGAGTTTGTAGACCCTTAGGCTACCCCATTTAAGGACAACCTTATTTTGTTGTGCTGCAGGGTCCCTATCCCTAGTCCTTCTGACCTTCTCCTAGTTTATGCTGGGAAGACGGTCATTGAATCCCCAATTGGAAGGACCACTAGAGTATTATAGGAGGCGCAAATTGGATTTTGGTCAAATTGATCCCATGGCTGACCAATAGCCTCCTCTGCCTGAAGATCCACAGGAGGAATTCCGAAGGCAGCTAGAACAAGTGCAGAGAATGCAGGAATGGTTCCAGAGAATGCAGGGTGCTCAGCCCTTGAAGGATTTTTATGATCCTTCAAATTACGGGGAACGTCCTGGCATCCAGATTCCAGCCGGTCATGTAGAAATCAAGCCCCAGGTGTTAAGCCTGATCAAACATTATCATGGGCTTGGCTCCGAAGATCTGTTTCAGCATTTGGAGGACTTGACCACTTTGGTCTAGACCACCAAGGCACGAAACGTGAACGAGGAGCAAATGATCATGAGGCTCTTCCCCCACTCTCTTAGGGATAAGGCCGTGCATTAGTACAGGACAATTGGAAGACCAATTGCAACTTGGAATGAGTTGAAATCGGCCTTTTTGAAGAAATTCTTCTCAGTCGGATGTACCAATGCCTTGAGACAAGCAATCACTGCCTTTACCCAGCAACCGGGGGAGTAGTTTCATGTGGCCTGGGAGCGATTGCAGGACCTATTGCAGAGGTGTCCACACCACGAGGTGCCGAAATGGCAACTCGTCCAGATCTTCTATCATGGGTTGACTGAGCAACTCAGAAATCATGTGGATGCTTCATGCGAAGGCAATTTCCTCAATAAAGATGCAGATAGTGCACACGATTTATTTAAGGAAATGAGCGAGAATTCAATCAATCATGCCTCCATGGATACATTTAACCGATCCCAGCAGCCCAGATCAAATGTCAATGAAGTCCATGACTCTCATTCATTTGATGTGGAATTGATTTGTAACAAACTTGACAAGGTGGACTTGGTTGCGAAGAGAATGGAAGAGTGGATGGCTGGAAATTCTATGAACTCTCGATCCACTCCATCCTAAAATTCGAGATTCCATTCTTCGCGAGCTCCTTCTGGATGGGAGTTCGTGAATCAACTTGATGTGGCTCAACCTGTGAGTCAGCATTTTTCGGAACCTCACGGGTTCCAAACTGGGGCCTTTGATCCCAGTTTTTCTAATCCTTCCCTTTCTTTCTCTCCATGCTCACCCTATGAGAATGTCTGTTCTGTACAAGAGAATGTTAGATCCAACCCCTACTCTAATGCTTATAATCCGGGTTGGAGAAACCACCCTAACTTCTCTTGGAAAAACTCAGGGCAACAGACCCAATTCCGACCCAGCACCTATGCTCCGCAACGACCAATGGGTCAGGGTCATGTATATACTCAGTTGCCTCCAAATCAGGTCAATCAGCCAGCTTGGAATGCCCGTCAACCCGTAGGGTAGGTTGATTTGAACAGACAAATGGTAGAGATGAAAGGATCCATGCTCCAGCTTATGCAGCAAATGAAAACCTTGCTGGACAACTTGTAGACCAGGCTCATTGCTAACTCTCATCAACCCGGATCTCTACCATCCCAACCCGTACCCAACCCGCGAAATATTCTGAATCCGGGCAACCAAGCCCATGGGTACGGAAATCAGAGGGACCCACACGCACATGCTCAGGTGGTTGAGCAGGGTCCCTCCTCTTCTTCTTCTTCTACAAATCAACAATTCCAGGCTAATCAAGCCCCTCCAATCTTTCCTAACCCTTCCCAAGACCTAAACTCTTATGCATCTGCAAATTATGTCACCTTGAGGAGTGGTAAGCAGACTCAAGATCCACAACCACACTGTTCTGATCTACTGAATCCTGAAGAACCTGAGGAGAGAGAGGAGAATTCTGGAGAAGAAATCAAGGCTTAGGAACCTGATTCCAAAGATCTAACTCATGTTCCTTTTCCTGAAGCCTTGATCAAATCAAAGAAGAAGAAGTCTGTTGATAGCAATGAGGAGCTTCTGAATATATTTAAGAATGTTGAGATCAATATCCCGCTCCTTAATGCTATCAAGCATATACCGGTTTACGCGAGATTTTTAAAGGATTTATGTACACAAAAGCGTAAGTCAAGAGAATTAATTCCAAGGAAGGTGGTACTCTCTGAGCAGGCTAGTTCTGTTATCCTGCACCACCTCCCTCAGAAAAAGAGAGATCCAGGTGCTCCATTGAATTCTTGTGTCATTGGAGATTACACATTTGATAGAGCACTTTTGGATCTGGGTGCATCCATCAACCTAATTCCGACTTCTCCTTAGGAGAAGTTTGGATTAGGTGAACTTTGGCCAACTTTAGTAACGCTACAGTTAGCAGACCGTTCTGTCACAAATCCACGAGGCATTATTGAAGATGTTATAGTTAAGGTCAAGGGTTTCTATTTTCCTGTAGATTTCCTTGTCCTTAACATGGATGTACCTGAAAATCTGAGGAACACGCCCATCATTCTGGGGCGTCCGTTCCTGGCTACCGCTAAGGACAACATTAATTGTGATAGCGGTAGCATGGAAATCCCCTTTGGGGATCAACAAATGAAATTGGGTATTTTTAAGGCGACTAATAAATTTGAGGATTATGGATTTATTGAGGAACCTGAGGAGGATAATGAAAACATTAAAACTTGTTTGATGGATTCTTCAATTGAAAGTTTCGAATTGGACCCACAACCCTCTATGGCAGACCTGCCATCTTCTGAAGAGGTTATTGATTTTGTTCACTCACAACCTCTTCCTCTTGTTGAGTCTTCAGCATCTTCCTTACCATCAATCATCAACCTGCCCCAGCTTGAATTGAAACCATTACCAGAGAATTTGAAATATCAATTTTTAGGACCTCAGAAGACACTCCTTGTGATTATCAGTGCTAAATTAATAAAGGAGCAAGAGATTAAATGGATCAAGGTCCTGAAGGAACACAAGAAGGCAATTGGTTGGACCATTCATGACCTCAGGGGGATCGAGCCATCTTACTGCAATCATAGAATATTCTTGGAAGATGGATCCCACCCTTCTCGCCAGATGCAGAAGAGATTAAATCCAAATATGTGAGAAGTGGTCAAAAAGGAAATCATTAACTGGCTCGATGCAGGAATTATTTATCTAATCTCTGATAGTCCCTGGGTAAGTCCCTGCAGATTGTTCCAAAGAAAGCCGGGGTTACCGTTGTGACTAACGAGAGTGGAGAATCTGTCACAACTCATTCAGCTTCCTCTTGGAGGGTTTGTATTGATTATAGGAAGATGAACACAGCCACTAAAAAGGATCATTTTCCCCTGTCGTTCATTGATCAAATCTTGGAAAGACTAGCCGGGCAGAAGTACTTCTATTTTCTTGATGGCTACTCGGGATACAACCAAGTTCCTATCCATCCTGAGGATCAGGAAAAAACTACTTTCACCTGTCCCTACGGACCTTTGCTTTCCGTAGGATGCCTTTCAGTTTATGTAATGCACCTACAACTTTTTAAAGGTGTATGTTAGCCATATTCTCTAACATGGTGGGAGAGTTTATGGAAGTCTTCATGGACGATTTCTTTATTTTCGGAGAATCGTTTGACTCTTGTTTGTCTAATCTAGAAATGATTCTTGAGCGATGTATCAAAACACGATTGGTCCTTAGCTGGGAAAAGAGTCATTTCATGACCCAAGAAGGCATCATCTTGGGTCATGTAATCTCTAAATGGGGAATCGAAGTGGATAAAGCTAACGTTGATGCTATTGCTAAACTTCCTCCTCCCACATCTATTAAACAAATCCGATCATTTCTTGGTCATGTGGGATTCTATCGAAGATTCATCAAGGATTTCTCGAAGGTTGCTTGTCCCCTGAGCAATCTTCTTGCCAAAGAAACATGATTGTTTTCAACGAATCATGTCGAAAGGCATTTGATTTCCTGAAAATGGCAGTCACCTGTGCTCCAGTGTTGCAACCACCAATTTGGACAGCCCCTTTTGAGATCATGACTGATGCTTCTGATTACGTGGTCGGGGCTATCTTGGGTCAGAAAATAGATAGAAAGCCCTCTGTCATCTACTACGCTAGTAAAAGTCTGGATGAAGCCCAAAGGAATTACAGTGTTACTGAAAAGGATTACTAGCCATAGTGTTCGCTTTGGAAAAATTCAGGGCTTATCTCTTAGGGTCTCATGTTATCATCTATGCCGACCACTCGGCCTTGAGACATCTCATGGCCAAAAAGGATGCCAAACCCCAGCTTATTCATTGGATTCTTCTGCTTCAAGAATTTGATCTTGAAATCAAGGATAAAATCGGGGTACAAAATGTGGTGGCGGATCATTTGTCGAGACTCCTAAGTGATTCTTCTCGTCTGGACATCCCGATTGCTGACAGTTTTCCAGACGAAGCTATGCTTATAGTTTCAGGTGTCCAAACCCCGTGGTTTGCTGACATTGTTAACTATTTGGCCGTTGGTCAAATCCCCTAGGATTGGACCAAGCAACAACTGGATAGACTCAAATCTGAGGCCAACTACTACTTCTGGGAGGACCCTGAACTGTACCGCATTGGTTCTGATTAATTTATTCATTGATGTGTACCGGAGAATGAATTCAACAATATACTTGAGTTCTACCATGCATCTGCATGTGGTGGACATTTCTCCGAGAAAAAGACGACTGCAAAAATTTTGCAATCTGGCTTCTATTGGCCGTCTTTATTTAAGGATGCCCAGGATTTCTCAAGGTCATGTTCTCGATGTCAAGCACTCGGGAGCATAACTAAGAGAGATATGATGCCCTTAATCCCAGTTCTTCCTGTCGAAATTTTCGATGTTTGGGGCATCGATTTCATGGGACCCTTTCTCCCTTCATTTGGACATCAGTACATCCTTGTTGCTGTTGATTATGTGTCCAAATGGATTGTGGTAATTCCCACCCGAACCAATGACCACAAGGTGGTCATCGA
Organism: Thalassia testudinum; assembly: GCA_037157565.1. Taxonomy (NCBI): domain Eukaryota; kingdom Viridiplantae; phylum Streptophyta; class Magnoliopsida; order Alismatales; family Hydrocharitaceae; genus Thalassia; species Thalassia testudinum. The sequence continues at coordinate 147,144,118 of JAZHRO010000036.1, forward strand.
TTTTGTCAAGAAAAATATCTTCAGTAGGTTCGGGATTCCGAGGGCCATCATTAGTGACGGTGGCACTCATTTTACTAATGCCCAATTCCAAAATTTATTGCCCAAATATGGGGTTAATCACCAAATTTCCACACATTACCATCGCCAGACGAATGGACAAGCCGAGATCTCCAATCGGGAGATCAAGAACATTCTATAGAAAATGGTTAGGCCTGATCGTAAGGATTGGACTCAAAAGCTTGAGGACGCTCTTTGGGCCTACCATACAGCATATAAAACATCCATCGACATGTCTCCGTTTCATTTGGTGTATGGAAAGGCGTGCCATCTACCCGTAGAGATTGAACATAGGGCATTCTGGGCAATCAAACAATGTAATTTGGATCTGAATTCAACTGGGAAGACTAGGAAACTCCAACTATCTGAGTTGGAAGAGCTTAGAAATGATGCATATGAGAATGCCAAGATCTACAAGGCGCAGACCAAATCTCTACATGATCAATTGATTTCCTGCAAGAGCTTTGAACCGAACCAGAAGGTCTGGTTATTTAATTCTCGACTTAAGCTCTTTCCTGGCAAACTTAGATCTAAATGGAATGGCCCATTCATTATTGGCCAGATTTTTCCAAATGGAGCCATTCAGATTTCCGACCCAAAGACGGGTAACACATTTAAAGTCAACGGTCAACGTCTGAAGCTTGTTATTGACCATACTCTTCCAGAACACGTCTCAGACATGGTTGCTCTAGCCATTTTGTGACTTCTTTGGCTGGACTTCTCCTAGCTAATGGCATTAAACATAGCAGTTGTACATATGACACAAAGCTGACACGAGCTTCATATTTAGGTGACATCTTTCATACTCTACCCTTTCTTTCATGTCTCTTTCTCAATGTGGGCATTACATTAGCTAGGCATGGGGGGTGGATTTATTTTTGAATCATTTGGTCAGCCTTGTGAAATTCATGTAAATTATTTTTCTCTTCTTATTTATACATAAAAAAAAATTGAATTAGGAAGGAATAGTTGGACATTAGGACTTTTCAATCTTAGGAAATATTACATTAAGATCTGAACACAAAGATCCTTCAGATCTTTGGACTTAATCAGCCCATGTATCCACTAAAATGTGGATTTGTTTTTCAAGTCCTCACCATCTTAATTCTATTATAATTTGAGTAAATAAGTTTGGGTGATAAGTACACGACTTATCAATCCACCCTCTGATTTGAGAGAACTTTGAGTTTTAAGCATCTACACACTTTCTTTTCAATGACTCGTTGTTCGACGATTTTAACGAAAATTCAGTAGCTAATGAACCTTCTAGGGTGATATGGCTGGCAAGTTATCGTGGGTAACAGCCCATAGATAGGTTACCCAGAGCTCAGTCACTAGACCATTCTCTTCTTGATGCCTTTAGATAAATCTTAAACCAGGGAAGCCACTTACTGAAAAAAAAATAGAGAGAAAAAGAAAGTCAAAAAGAAAAGAAAAAAAAAGAAAAGGAGAAAAGAAAAAAAGAAAATAAAAGAAATATGCCACACTTCGCCGCACGAGTATGGCTGGCAAGTTGTCGGTGGTAACAGCTCATCGACCGATTGTCCAGAACCCAGCTCAATAAATGCACTGAAAATTCCCAAAACACTTAGGAAGAAGCGAAGAAGTAGAATAAATCGGAGAGATATACACTGGATTGACCCATGTGTTGACCTCATAAAAATAAAAGTAGGGAGAAAGCTACCAATTTTAAAGGTACACCTTTAGGCAGAATTCTCTTTTTAAGGTCACCTAGAGGCGTAGAAATCCGAAGTCCGTTTTAACTGCCGATCAACAAGCCTATCACATCCACAATAAGATGCTTAGAACTTAGGGTTCTCATTAAATCTTGGGTGAGTTGAATGGTCGTAGAATGCCACTCATAAACCTTAAAACTCAAAAATCCAAAAAAATTAGAAAAGAAGAAAAAGAGAAAAAGAAAATTTTCTTTGAATATGGCGAGGGCTTGAGGCGGAAAGCATTTTGGAAAATACCCGAGCACTATTGTGTCTTTGAAAGTTCAGATCCTAAGTAAATATTTTCTTAATGATTGAAAATAACTCATACCCAAATAATCCAACCTAATTCTTTTATAAATAGCATATATTTTTTGCTAGGGACTAGCAAAAGATAAGCATGGGGGTGTGATGTAAACATGTTTATATTACATAAAATGTCTATTTATGCATGTTCTTAAGCATAGAATTGCATTACATACTATAACTATTGCATAACATGCATCATCTTGCATTTAGATTAGTTTGAATAAAATGGAGGTTAATTGTCATCTTTTATGTTCAGGGACAGAGCAAAAATTTTTATCGAGGCCTTGGATTGAAGATCCAACCGTACAAATTTGATCAGGGCAATGTTTGCAGTTCAACAACTCCAAGATCGCCCTAATCAGACATCTGCAGCATCAGATAGAGATCGGGAAACCTTAGAAAATCAAGGGCCAAGATGATGTGAATCTGCACTTTGGACGAAAAATCCAACCACATGGATAGATTTGGATCGACGATCGCAGCCTAACAGCGCGAAAATCGACTCAATCAACACCCGTGGCACCATCTACATCATCCAAAAGATGGACGGCCAAGATGGTGCCACGTGGTGCCATCTCGGCCGCCTAAACCGGCCCAGCTAATCTTGGAGACCACCGCACCCTTCCACCTCGCATTGGATCTTGGTCGTTAGATCTCCATCCAACGGCCATGGGCAGCTGCACCTCAAAACACCCGCACGCCTATTTCCTTCCTGTAGCGCAATGGGTGAGAGCGCCCACGACATCTGGAGGCGCACATTCGATTCACAAGGAGTAGCTGCTGAGGCGCAGTGAGTGGGCGCGATTGACCGCTCAATCGCGATCGAGCGGTCGTGCGCTCGATAGCGCTCACGCCGCATTTGATGCCCGCGCGTAATGTGGGCTCAGAGGCGGCGAGCACGTGATGACAAGCCACGGCGAGGGGCGAGTTAAGCCGTTCAATCTCACGATCGGACGACTAAGATCTAAAGAATGTGGAGCACGCGTTTCACATGCGAGAGGCGAGCGGGTGCGCAAGCGCTACCCACGAAGGCCACGTTTGGACCTTTAGCGATAGTTTTATCCATCACTAAAGGTCCTGAATTAATGTTTTTCAAATTAAAAAGACCAAATTGCCCTCACTCCTTGAAACTATAAAAGCAAACCCCCTCTATACAAAATTTCCATCCCTTCCTTCTCTTCTCTCCCTCTCCAAAGCTTAAGAGAAGCTTGTCCCACACCCGGGATGCTCCTCAAGAGATAAAGTCATTTTCGCCCTCATTTCATAAGCGGATCCTGTGACGACGACGACGTGTTGCCCCATTCTCATTCCTCCTGCCTCGACATTAGGCTGTGCCTCAAGTGAAATCCAAGGCACAAATTAGGCTAAAATTAGTAGACTTAAGGTCTTAAGTCTGTACATTCGAGTCCACTTGGAACCGTAGTGACAAGGAAAGACAGGTGGGGTGATGAACACTCATAAATTCATGATAAATTGCTTATTTTTGATAGCTCGTAGGCTTAGCATTGCATATCATGTTATAAATATTGCATAACATCCATTGCATGGCATTTAAGATAGTTGTATATTTTGTATATTAATTCCTTCATTTTATATGGCCAAGGGGGCAATGCGACATCCATACGGCTTTCGAATGGAAAATTCGACCATATAGATGGATCCAGAGCAACAATCGCAGTTTGGCATCGCAAAAATCATCTCGATTTGAGCACCGTAGCACCCTCTACAATAAAAAGAAGATGGACGGCCTAGATGACACCACGTGGCACCATCCAGGCCACCCAACACCGACCAGCAGCACCGCTCAACTCCTTCATCCGCACCCTTCAATCCTAGTTGTTGGATCAAGATCCAACGGCTGGGAAGCAGTTTCGCCAAGCCGCTCCTCATGACACAAAGGAAGGACTGGCGCAATGGTTGGAGCGCTGGTTTGCAAAGGGGGGCGTGGGTTCGAATCCCCGCAGCCCCTCCAATTCATAATTGGGCGAGCGCATGGAGCGGTAGTGCTAATGCAAGGCAGTGCACGTGTGCACGCGCACGCCAGTGCATGGCATGCGCGCACACTAGCAAATAGCAAGCATGCACATAGCAGGACGAGCGCGGTCAGCGCGCGTGATGAGTAGGGTAGCGCGGTGCGGGCGCAAGGGCGGTTGGTGCCAGCTTTCAGCACAGCTGGGCTCACCTACAGTGACGCTTATAGCTATCGCTATTTCATTGCAAGCCAGCAGAGCCAGCTAAGGGTGTGAGTGGAGGTGAGCTGTCTACAGCAACGTTTCCAGCGACAATTTGGAGGTCGCTAAAGGTCCTTTATCCATTTTTAGCCTCTTCTCCTCCACTATAAAAGGACCTACACCCCCTCCCTTCCAAGCCATCTCAACCTACTCTACTCCCACCTACTCTCAAGCTCTAGCAAGCCTACTAACTCTCCATTAGAGATTGTTCTCAAGCTCCCAAGGTGCCTATTAGTGTAGCGAACCTCTACCCCACCAAATACTTCTCCAACTTCCCATCTCCCTTCACAGGTCACCTTGGAGCCGTCCTCCCACCTCCATTCCGGTAGCAGATCAACTCCGTCTTCTCACCTCCATTATGGAGCTATGCCGAAGCTTTCTTCAACCTGACATCGTCCAGCATCTTACCTCCGTCATCACGCTCCTAACCTCCTTCATCCAAGCTTCCACCAGGCACCGTCGTCTCGCCGAACAGCCAATTTGGGAGATTTCCTCTCACCTCCCTCTCTTTATATGCTTTCATAGTTTCTTGTAATTGACATTGGAAGTAATATATATCATATTTGTTCCACATCTCTATCTTGTGATACGTTTGCTTGTTTTCTTTTATTTCAAAAATACAAAAAAAATAACAAAACCTCAAAATACCAAAAGGAAACGAATCGAAGCACGATTTTCACATAAAGTAAATGTCACCTCCCTGTGTTCGACCCGAGACTCCCTTGGAGTTTCAGTATAAATTTTATCTGATCGACGTGTTTTGCAACTACAATGACGGGTTACTTGTAACCTCTATTTCTAACACGCAAAACATGCTCCACCATTTTGGCGTCGTTGCTGGGGAGGCAACGGAATTTATTTTATTATTTATTGCGTCTCTTTACATTTACATAGCGCTAACCCTACTTGTCTTTGATCTACTATCTTGCAGGTGCCCTAGCATGGAGATCCAAGTGCGGTAGATCGAAGTAAAGTGTGGGTAGAGTACTCTGTAAGTGTCCCCCACCTTCCCCCCCACTGGTTCATTTCGCCACAATCATAACCAAGATCTAATCTACTTAGGTGTTTGCATAAACCCTAAGATAGACTTTGTTTGTCTTGTTTGCCACCTCCACCCATCTCACCCACATCTTATATATAAAAAATAAATAAAAAGATATTTTCTGTGGGACGAATCAATTCACACACTCTATACACCCACATTTGAGGTACATAATCGGACTTGATTTTCTTCTACTCAACCGGGCTTCCGACCTATGGACCCGGTACACGAATTCAACACATAAAAGAGTAGAAATCGTATTAGGTTAACCACCTTTTTGTGTGCCTTAATCGGTGGTGCATTTAAGCCAATTGAGTGAATTGTTTGGGTCGCACCACCTAATCTAAAAGAGGTTCATTTTCTAGCTGCCCCATAGGATTCAATAATTAGGTCAAGCCAGGCACTCCATATTTTTCATGATTTCTAAAGGAAAATACTTGAACATGTGCTTTCAACAACAAACTTGGTTTGCCTCACAAAACTTTGTTGGAAACACCTAATATTTGAATCCTAAAAGCTATTAAGATTCGAATCCTAAAACTCACCTCATCATTAACAATCTTGCTTGAAAACCTCTTGGTTGTGCACATTCACACGTTCTCAAACAAATCATTAAGGGCACAACCCATTAAGGCCCATCACATTCCAGAGCACCAAGTTCCCAAGCCTAACTAAAATCAATTAGACATTGGCCCTAAGGATTCATTCGCTCGTCGGGATCCAGATTGAGATTATTCACGATTAACCTGCTTATACTAGTTAATTTGATGTCAAGCTAGGGGAGTAGTGTCAAACGACCGCGCCTGGGGGGTACACAAGGAATCGGAGGTGCAAGCCAAAGGAAGAACCTTCTCCCCAGTCCCTCCTTCTAACTGGTTGGATTGCCTAGACATAAGTAGAGTAAATCATCCATAATCTTAAGACAGATTCTAAGAGTCAGTAGACCTTAGGCTACCCCATCTAAGGATAGGCTTGTATTCTTGTGCTGCAGGGTTCCCTCTTTTCCCCATCCTTCCAACTTTATTCCAGTGTATGCTTGAGAGGAGGTCATTGAACCCTAGATTGGAAGGATCGTTAGACCATTCTAGGAGGCAGAGGTTGAGCTATAGCCAAGCAGATCCCATGGCTGATCAACAACTACCTCCCTCGCCTCCGAACCAGTAGGAGCTGATTCAGAGACAGTTGGAAGAATTGCAGTAGATGTAGCAATGGTTCCAACGCATGCATGGTCAGGGCACTCGGCCCTTGAAGGATTTTTATGATCCTTCAAACTATGGGGAATGTCCCAGCATCATGATTCCTGTCGGAGACATTGAAATAAGCCCTAAGTCTTAAGTTTGATTAAGCATTTCCATGGGCATGGCTCGGAGGACCCATTCCAACACCTGGAGGATCTGACCACTTTGGTTCTGACCACCAGAGCAAGGAATGTGAACGAAGAGCAAATGATCATGAGGATTTTCCCCCACTCTCTTAGGGATAAGGCCACACATTGGTATCGGACTATAGGAAGGCCGAATGAAACTTGGGCTGCTCTTAAGTCGGCTTTCTTGAAGAAATTCTTCCCTATCGAAAGGACCAATGCCTTGCGACGAGCAATTACCACTTTTGCCCAGCTGCCGAGGGAACCATTTCATGGTGCCTGGGAACGATTCCAGGAACTTTTGAGGAAGTGTCCACACCATGAGGTGTCGAAATGGCAACTCGTGCATATTTTCTATCACGGGTTGGTTGAGCAACTCCGTAATCTCGTGGACGCCTCCTGCGGAGGCAATTTCCTCAATAGGGATGCAGATAGCGCATACGACCTATTTGAGGAAATAAGAGAGAACTCAATTAATCATGCCTCCATGGATGCATTCAATCGGTCCCAACAACCTAGGTCAAGTGCTAATGAGATCCAGGATTCTCATTCATTTGACATGGAATTAATTAGTAATAAACTGGATAAAATGGACTTGGTTGCTAAGAAAATGGAAGAATGGATGTCTAGGAATTCAAGAAACACTTCTTTACCCACTCAATCCCAGAATTCGGGATTCCATTCCTCACGACCTCCCACAGGGCGGGAATTCGTGAACCAACTCAATTCAGCTCAACCTGTGAGCCAGGATTTCTCGGAACCATATGGGTTCCAAACTAGGGCCTTTGATCCCAATTTCTCTGATCCTTCCTTCTCTTCATCCCCGTTTTATGAGGATGCATATGCAATGCAGGAGAATGTTAGGTCCAACCCGTATTCCAACACTTTTAACTCGGGATGGAGGAACCACCCTAACTTCTCTTGGAAAAATCAGAGGCAACAGACCCAATCTTGACCCAGCAACTATGCAGCTCAAAAACCCATGGGTCAGGGTCAAGTATACACCTAATTGCCCCTGAGACCAATTAACCAGCCATCTTGGAATGCCCAACAATCCGCAGGGTAGGCTGATTTGAACTGGTAAATGGTGGAAATGCAAGGGTCCATGCTTCAACTTATGCAACAAATGAAGACATCCTTGGATAACTTGCAATCCGGGTTAATTGCAAACACCTGACAACTCGAATCCCTACCATCTCAACCCGTACCAAACCTGCGTAATGTGCAAAATCAGGGCAATAGAGCCCAAGGGTACGGGAATCAAAGGGACCCACACGTGCATGCTCAGGTGGTTGAGCAGGGTCCCTCTTCTTCCTCTTCTGGTTACATGACCAACCAAGGCCCTCCAATCTTCACTAATCCGCCTCAAGACCCAAACCCTTATGCCTCTGTAAACTCTGTCACCTTGAGAAGTGGGAAGCAGACCTAGAACCCAGAATTACCTTCTAGAAGTCAAAATCCTGGGGAGCTTGAGAAAGAGAAGGAGGCTGAAGAAGACAATAAGGCCTAGGGACTAAAAATTGAAAATTCCACCCATATCCCATTCCCTGAGGCCTAATTGAAAACCAAGAAGAAGAAAACCCTAGACAACAACGAGGAGCTTTTGAATTTATTCAAGAGCATTGAGATCAATATTCCACTTCTCGATGCTATTAAGCACATCCCGGCTTACACTAAATTCTTAAAAGAACTGTGTACCCAAAAGCGTAAGCCAAGAGAACCCACTCTGAGGAAGGAGATTCTCTCTGAGCAGGCAAGTTCTGTAATCCTGCATCACTTTCCTCAAAAGAAGAAAGATCCAGGTGCCCCCTTGATCTCATGCATTATTGGGGAATACACTTTTGATAGGGCACTATTGACCTAGGTGCATCCATCAACCTAATCCCAACTTCTATTTATGAGAAGTTTGGGTTAGGTGAACTCAGGCCAACCTCAGTAACACTACAATTAGCAGACCGATCGGTCACCACACCGAGAGGTGTTATTGAGGATGTAATTGTCAAGGTCAAGGATTTCTATTTTCTTGTAGATTTCCTCATTCTTGACATGGATGTACCTAATGATTTGAGGAACACGGCCATCATTCTGGGGCATCCATTCCTAGCTACCACCAAGGCCAACATAAACTATGAAAGCGGTAGTATGGAGATAGCCTTTAGGGATAAGAAATTAACTCAGGATATTTTTAAGGCAATAAGAGGATTTGAGGATTGTGAATTCATTGAGGAACTTGAGGATCAGGATCTTGACACGTGTATGACAATCAATGCACTCGAGGACTCCATTAGCTTTAGCGAACCCAACCGACAACCCTCCTCCATGGCAGACCTGCCACATCCTGAAGAGGCTATTGATTTTGTTCATTCCCAGCCTCTTCCACTGGATTGTCTTGATGAATCTTTATCAGCATCCTCCCTTCCTTCTATTCTAAACCCACCCCAGCTGTAATTAAAACCATTGCCAAAAAATTTGAAATATGAGTTCTTAGTCCCTGAAAACACGCTCCCTGCGATTATTAGTGCTGATTTGACTAAGGAGCAAGAATTGAGGTCAATTAAGGTCCTTAAGAACAATAAGGAGGCAATTGGTTGGACAATCCACGACCTTAGGGGGATCGAGCCATCTTATTGTAATCATCGTATTTTCATGGAAGATGGATCTCGCCCTTCTAGCGAAATGCAAAGGAGACTAAACTCGAATATGCGAGAAGTGGTCAAGAAGGAGATAATTAAGTGGCTCGATGCTAGGATTATTTACCCAATCTCATATAGTCCGTGGGTTAGCCTTGTTCAAATTGTACCCAAGAAGGTGGGAATAACCGTTACGACTAATGAGAAAGGGGAAACCTTCACCACTCGTTCAGCTTCTGCTTGAAGAGTCTGTATTGACTATAGGAAGTTGAACACTGCCACTAAAAAGGATCACTTTCCCTTGCCATTCATCAATCAAATCCTCGAAAGGTTAGCTGGGCAAAAATATTTTTGCTTCCTAGACGGTTATTCGGGATATAACCAAGTCCCTATCCATCCCGAAGACCAAGAAAAGACAACTTTTACATGTCCCTACGGAAGCTTTGCATTCCGTAGAATGCCGTTCGGGCTTTCCAATGCACCTACGACTTTTCAAAGGTGCATGATGGCCATCTTTTCTGACATGGTGGGAGATTGTCTTGAGGTGTTCATGGATGATTTCTCTATTTTCGAAGATTCTTTTGAGTCTTTCCTAGATAACCTAGAATTGATCCTTCAGAGATGCATCAAAACACGGCTGGTCCTTAGCTGGGAAAAGAGCCACTTTATAATTCAGGAGGGCATCATCCTAGGTCATGTGGTTTCTAATCAAGGAATTTAAGTTGATAGAGCTAAGGTGGATGCTATCTCTAGACTTCCTCCACCCACATCCGTAAAATAGATTCGCTCTTTCCTTGGGCATGTGGGCTTTTATAAAAGATCCATTAAGGATTTCTCAAAGGTTGCTCAACCCTTGAGTAACCTTTTGGCCAAAGATGCGCCGTTTGAGTTTGATGAATCATGTCGTAAGGGATTTGATTTATTGAAAATGGCAGTCACCTGTGCCACGGTATTGCAACCACTGGTATGTACAACCCCATTTGAGATTATGGCTAACGCATCTGATTATGCCGTCAGGGCTATCTTGTGTCAAAAGATTGAGAAAAAGCCCTCTGTGATTTACTACACTAGCAAAACTCTGGACGAGGCCCAGAGGAACTACATCATTAGTGAAAAAGAATTGCTAGCCGTAGTTTTCGCTTTATAAAAATTCAGGGCTTATCTGTTAGGTTCTCGTGTCATCATCTATACCGACCACTCAGCCTTGAAACATCTCTTAGCCAAAAAGGATGCCAAACCCTGGCTTATTCGCTGGATTCTGTTGCTTCAAGAGTTTGATCTTAAAATCAGGGATAAAGCTGGGGCACAAAATGTAGTGGTTGATCACCTCTCAAGAATCCTAATTGATTGTCCTCATCCAGATGTTCCAATCTCTGATACTTTTCAGGATGAAACTATCCTCACAGTCTCAGGAATCTGAACCCCCTGGTTTGCGTATATTGTCAATTATTTGGCCATTGGTCAATCCCCCAGGATTGGACCAAACAATAATGGGATAGACTTGTATCTGAGGCCAAATATTATTTTTTGGATGGTTCCAAGTTGTCTCGCATTGGCACAGATCAGATTATTCGCCAATGCATCCCAGAAGTCGAGTTCCATAGCATACTTGAGTTCTGTCACACATCCGCGTGTGGTGGACACTTTTTCAGGAAAAAGATGGCCGCAAAAATTTTGCAATCCGGATTCTATTGGCCATCATTATTTAAGGATGCCCAGGAATTCTCTAAGTCATGCACCCGATGCCAGACACTCGGGAAAATGGCTAAGAGAGATATGATGCCCCTAAACCCAATTCTTTCCGTCAAAATTTTTGACATTTGGGGCATCGACTTTATGGGATCCTTCCCTCGTTCATTTGGACACCAGTATATTCTGGTCGTTGTTGATTATGTGTCCAACTGGATTGAGGCAATTCCCACCTGGACCAATGACCACAAGGTGGTCATCGATTTTGTGAAGAGAAATATATTCAGTCGGTTCGGGGATCCTAGGGCAATTATCAGTGATGGTGGCACACATTTCACTCATGCCCAGTTTCAGAATTTACTAGGGAAATACGGGGTGAGCCATCGGATTTCCACACCTTACCACCCTCAGATGAATGGACAGGCCGAGGTCTACAATCGGGAGATCAAGAACATTTTGCAGAAAATCGTTAGGCCTGATGCAAAGGACTGGACCCAAAAGCTAGATGTTGCTCTTTGGGCTTACAGTACGGCGTACAAAACACCTATCGGTATGTCTCCATTCCATTTGGTGTTTGGGAAGGCATGTCACTTACCCGTAGAACTTGAACACCAGGCATTTTGGGCCATCAAGATATGTAATGTGGACCTTGAGTTGGTTGGGAAAACCAGGAAACTCCAACTATCTAAGTTGGAGGAGCTTCAAAATGATGCTTATGAAAATGCCAGAATCTATAAGGCAAGGACCAAAGCTCTCCATGACCAGATGATTTCACGTAAGAGCTTTGAGCCGAACCAGAAGGTCTGGCTTTTTGATTCTCAATTGAAGCTTTTCCCCGGTAAACTCAAGTCTAGGTGGGGAGGCCAGTTCTTTATTGAGCGGATTTTCCCTAATGGGGTCGTCGAAATCTCTAACCCAACGATGGGTAATATTTTCAAGGTCAATGGACAGTGTCTTAAACCCTTTGTTGACCATGTGCTCCCTGAACCCGTCTCGGACAAGGTTGCTCTTACCTTGCCATAACCACCACGGGCTGATCATCGCCCAGCTGAAGGCACTAAACTCAGCACATGTAAAGACTGTTCCAAGCTGACCAGAGTCTCATGGAAACCAGGTGCTATTCTTCCACTCCTACTCTCCTGCATGCTTTCATTTTTTTCACAATGAGGACATTGCAATAGCTAACCATCGGGGGGTGGACATATTTTATAACCATTTTGTCAGCTGTAATAGTGATTTCCTGTTATTTAATTCTTGTCAAAAAAAAATAATAATAAAATGTAAATTTTAAAAAAATATTACAAAAATAATTTAAAAAATTAGAATTAGGAGACGAGAACTTAGGCATTAGGAGTTGTAAACTTTAGGAATTGATTCTTTGAGACCTGAATACTTAGACTCTTCAGGTCTTCAGGCTTAATTAGCCCGGGTGTCCACTCGAATGTGAATTTAGTCTCGAGTCCTCGCCAATTAAATTTTATTTTAATTTGGTAAATAATTTGGGATGATAAGTATACGACTTATCAACCTACCCTCTGATTTGGGGGGACTTTAAGCCTAAGCATCTACACACATTTTTTTGTACTGACTCACTTCCCGGCGGCTTTTACAGAAATTGGGTAGCTAATGGATCGACTTGGGTGGTATGGCTGGCAAGTTGTCGGTGGTAACAGCTCATCGGCTAGTTATCTAGAGCCCAACCGCAAGACCATTTTCATTGTACTGCCTTTAGGTAAATCTTAGATCAGGAAAGCCACCTACTTAAAAAAAAATAAAGGAGAAAAAAAAAACAAATAAAACCACACTTCACCGCACGAGTTTGGTTGGCAAGTTGTCGGTGGTAATAGCTCATCGGCCGGTTGTCCAGAACCCAGCTCATAACAAAAAAATGCACAATAATTCCCAAATCACCTAGGGAAGAAGCGGGGAAGTAGAATAAATCAGGGAGATATACACTGGGTTCGCCCTTGTGTTGACCCCATATAAAAGAAAGTAGGGAGAAAGCTACCGATCGTAAAGATAAACCTTTAGGCAAGGTCACCTAAGGTTGTAGAAATCCGAAGTCCATTTTAACGGCTGTCTAGTGAGTCTTTCACTATTTTTCACAAGATACTTAGCAGTTAGAGTCCTTTTCGAGTCTTGGGCCGTAAAAAGTTATCCCGTAACTCTCAAACTCCAAAAGTACAAAAAAATTAGAAAAGAAGAAAAAAAAATTTATCTTCTCAAATAAGGCAAGGGTTTGGATGGTCTGCACTCTGGCAGGCACCTGGCCACTGTTGAGTTTTTGTAATTAAGCCTTGTGGTTGAGATTTTCTAAAGCAATCAATAAATTTTGCCTAATTACTTGAACCCTGATTCTACTTTTATACATAGCACTTAGGTTAATTTTTCTAGGGACTAGCAAAAAGTAAGCATGGGGATGTGATGAACACACATAAATTCATGATAAATTGCTTATTTTTTATAGTTCCTAGGCTTAGCATTTCATATCATGTTATAAATATTGCATAACATCCCTTGCATGGCATTTAGGATAGTTGTATATTTTGTATATTAATTCCTTCATTTTATATGGCCAGGGAGGCAATGCGACATCCATATGGGTTTTGGATGGAAAATCCGACTGTACGGATGGATCCGGAGCGACGATCGCAGCTCGGCATCGTGGGAATCATCTTGATCTGAGCACCGTATCACCTTCTACAAGAAGAAGAAGATGGACGGCCCAGATGGTGCCACGTGGCGCCATCCAGGCGACCCAACACCGGCCAGCAGAACCACTCAACTCCTTCATCCGCACCCTCCAATCCTAGCCGTTGGATCAAGATCCAACGGCTGGGACGCGATTGCGCCAAGCCGCTCTTCATGACACAAAGGAAGGACTAGCGTAATGGTTGGAGCGCTGGTTTGCAAAGGGGGGGCGTAGGTTTGAATCCCCGCAACCCCTCCAATTCGCAATTGGGTGGGTGCATGGAGCGGCAGCGCTAGAGCAAGGCAGCGCGCACGAGCACGCCAGCTCATGGCAAGCGCGCATGCCAGCACATAGCTAGCACGCACACAGCAGGGCACGCGCGGTCAGCGCACTTGATGAGCGGGGTAGCGTGACGCAGGCACAAGGGTGGTTGGCGCCAGCTTTCAGCAATAGCTGGGCTGACCTACAGCGACGCTTACAGTCTCCACTATTTCATTGCAAGCCAGCAGAGCCTGCTAAGGCCATGAGTGGAGGAGAGTTGTCTACAACATCATTTCCAGCAACGATCTAGAGGTTGCTAAAGGTCCTTTTATCCATTTTTAGCCTCTTCTCCTCCACTATAAAAGGACCTACACCCCCTCCCTTCCAAGCCATCTCGACCTACTCTACTCCCACCTACTCCCAAGCTCTAGCAAGCCTACCAATGCTCCATTAGAGCTTGTTCTCAAGCTCCCAAGGTGTCTATTAGTGTAGTGAACCTCTGCCCCACCAAATACTCCTCTAACTTCCCATCTCCCTTCATAGGTCACCTTGGAGCCATCCTCCCACCTCCATTCCGGTAGCATATCAACTCTGTCTTCTCACCTCCATTCTGAAGCTATGCCGAAGCTTTCCTCAACCCGACGTCCTCTAGCATCTCACCTCCGTCGTCCCGCTCCTCACCTCCTTCGTCCAAGATTCCACCAGGCACTGTCGTCTTATCGAATAGTCGATTCAGGAGACTTCCTCTCACCTTCCTCTCTTTATATGCTTTCATAGTTTCTTGTAATTGACATTGGAAGTAATATATATCATATTTGTTCCACATCTCTATCTTGTGATATGTTTGCTTGTTTTCTTTTATTTCAAAAATACAAAAAAAATAACAAAACCTCAAAATGCCAAAAAGAAACGAATCGAAGCACGGTTTTCACGTAAAGTAAACGTCGTCTCCCTGTGTTCGACCTGGGACTCCCTTGGAGTTTGGTATAAATTTTATCTGATCGATGTGTTTTGCAACTACGATGATGGGTTACTTGTAACCTCGATTTCTAACATGCGAAACTCACTCGACCATGGGGGAAACCCTGTAACCAGTGGGGATGCTCTACCGTGTAGGGGTCTTTGCGGGGCTTTCCCTTCCTGGCTGCCCAGGTATTTCTCGGGTTTGCGGATTTCTGATTTAGAAGTATCATCTGCCTCAAAATTACCTTAGTCAACCAAAAATCTTTGAGTGCCTCGAATGGGTCCTAATAACATCCAATCCCTTATCTTTTCACTAGAACACACACGGGAAGGTCCTTAGGTTTTTAACTTAAGAGACCTCACTAGATCTTCTTCGGAATCTCTTTCAAATCTAATCAACTTTAATATAACTTGAGTTTGATTCTTCATTCCGATCCACCACCTGATTCGAAAATGCAACTATTGACCACGCTGAATCGGTGTTTAAGATTGATATGTTGTAGTACAAACCAAAGTCATTCGTCAACAAATACAATTTATTACTCAAATTAAAGTCCGAGGTTGATGCTTGCGACGTAGATCGCGTAAAAGATGAGCGCATTGTAGTATAGCGCGAAATACATCTCGAGCAAAAAATTAACGAAACTGGTGAGTCCCGATCGATCATAGGGAGGTAGAAAGCACTTTTAATTTCATTCATTTATTTCAAATATAAAGGCTAAGTAGAAGGAAAAATCAATCACAATATTTATATCATAAGGAGATATTGAACATAAATTGGATACATGCATTTGAATAAAACATAAAATAAACAAACTACTGTTGTAACAGAACAAGGGCACCACAGGTGGTTCATGGTGGCCTTTTGGAGAGGTTGGGAAGAGCAGCAACAATTCGTCGGGGTATCCCAACGGATGCTTCATATGGAGATGCAGAAACAAATGTAGAGAAGATGGGAAGAAGAAGAAGAAAGAAAAATTGAAATAGAAGGAAGAAGAAGAGAATGAAGAGAATGCCTTCAAAGGGGGGCCCTTTGGCCTCTTTTTATAGCTTTGGTGGGGGCAAAGAGGGCATTTTTCCCCTTAAATCCGTGCAAATGCCTTGGATTAATCAGATCCATTGATCAGGAGATCAACGACTCTGATTAAGACTTCCAAATCCTTCTTTTTCTCTCTGTTCGCTCTGATGCTGCCACGTGGTGCTCCATGGAGCATCAATCCTCCATCACATGACCGTAGATAGCCCGTGCGTGCCCTTCGCATTTCCACCTTCACCGCTTGCCTCTTCTGAGCGCTTTAACCTCAGCCGTCCGATCGTAAGATCGGACGGCTTAAACAAGCGCTCATCGCGCCTTTGAAAACCTAAAGCGCACTCTCACGCGTTTCCACACATGTAATCGCACACGTCTGCATCCAATGCCACCACGTTCGCAACGCGTTGGCCGCCGAGCCGCTTGATGGAGATCTAGCAATCGAATTTCGTCTGCAGGCACCGCTTCTCCTAAATCCCCACGGAGTGTGCTTCGATCCCGTGCCACCCGTCTTGTGGAGAGAGCGTTAACCAACACACTACTCCCACGAGTTGGTTGCATTTATGTTTCGTTAGCCCGCGTTCTCGGCCGTTGGATACGAATCCAACGGTCGAGATCTCATTTCTTCTAATGAGGTGGCTGAGGGCAGCTGTGATGGCGCGATCACGGCGGTTGGATGATGATCCAACGGCCCACTATTCTCCTTCCCAATTGGGGCACGGTGAGGGGGAGGCTGCGATGGCACCATGTGGCACCATCGTGGCCATCCATCTTCTTCTTCTTGTATCTGATGACGTAAGCCTCCGATTAAGCTGATTTCTGCACCATTGGATTGTGAACATCGATTCGGATCCATCCGCGCAGTTGGATTTGTCATCTGAGGTCTAGATCTTCTTTAATTTTCCCCTTGGCTCTTGATCTTCTACGGATTCCCTAGGGTGCTATAGGAGTCTGGTTGATGCAATCTTGGAAGTGTTGGACTCCCGTCGTAGTTCTAAATAGATCCTTGCAGTTGGATCGGTCATTCGTAACCCCGAATTACCTGCAATGAGTGATACCTCTCAAATAGCACAGTTTTATGCATAAAACACATATATCAACTACGATGCAGAATACGATGCATATGCATGCAGAATGTTCATGTTAAGGTAAGTTCTAGCTTAATTCAGGCGGATTAGGGCCTATGATTGCTGTGCAATCATACCCCCATGCCTAAATCTTGCTAGTCCCTAGCAAGTGCAAGACTAAATGCATTATATCAAGAGTTAAACTAAAGAATTATTTATTTTTGTTTCATCCAACAATTCAGAATCCAGATAACCATGAATATATCTTGTTGTAGCTTCTGCAATGGATCCAAGCGAAGAGTCGATACACATTTAAATTTTGTACTTGATGCCTAGTGAAGTTCTATTGGGATATGCAAACCTCTTCTCTCAGGGATATAAAATATTCTCTAATTTTAGCCCCAACTTTTGGCATAGGTAGAAGACGTCAGAGTTAACTGGATTTGTATTTGGTGGCTCACTCGCTTCTGGTGCAACATAGACACTAGTATTTCAGAATCTAGATTATTAGATTATTGAATAACTTAACTTAGAGAAGGGCTGGAAAACTGTGCTCTCTTTAATCTTTTGTACTTTTTCTTTTCCCTCTTTTTCATCTTCTTCTTCTTCTTTTCATCCTGAGCTCATATATTACCAGATTTACAACTGTATTTGGTGGTCTTACATGGCATTACACTTTAATTAGGTTCTGATAACCCTACGACTAAGTCAAACTCCTCAGCCCGTATTCAGGCGGTCAGAAATATAGAAAAATAGGTTTAAGCTATATTTGGTGGTTCGTGAGGGTGGTAAGTGTTTCTCCTCAAAACATTTCAACTTACATAATTAACACTTCTTCATCTTCTTTTCATAAGCAAATATCCCTTTTGTATGCTTTATATATATATATATATATATATATATATCTGCTGGCACAATGCCGTTACCAACATAATGCAACAATTCAAGATGACATACATACTTTTATTCACGAGGCATTATTTGGTATTTTTGCGGATGACCAAGAGGATCTCAGGAGGCTTATTTGGTGGAAGTGCCTACTCTTGGCACCGAGTAGGGAATGGATAGAACGACATATTTCTAACCTTGACATCAATACCCTCTGATGGAAACACCATCACAAGCCCTAACTAGCTTATTTTGACCCATAAAAGAGAACAAAAGCTTCTACATAACCAACTGGAGGTCCTAATTCACTGAATAACCATTTTGAGAGAAAAGCAAGCAACAAGAGGTAAAACCGCAATTTTACCATTGCAGTGAAACAACGGGTTTTCTTAATGGCTAAACATAGGTCAAATGGTCTTAACAAGATAAAAAGTGGGTTGGTTCAAACAGAAAAGGGTTCGTGTGAATGCTGAGAATTAAATGACTTCTTGTAACCCTAAAACAAACCCACTTGATTTAACAAGGTCCTGGTTAGGATAAAATTCACCTAAACCCTCTAAAAATCATATAAAAATATTCTCTAGGGTTTAAAACCTTCAATTTGGCCATCAGAACCTATTTTGCCCTAAAATGGGGTCTTAGACAAACGTTTGTCCTAAAGTGGGTTTTTGGGTAAATTGCCCAGTCAAACGTAGTCAAACCCAAAATCCAACCACACCATTAGATTCCTTAAGTACAAATTAGGTTTATACCAAAATTTGGGCCTAAGGAGAATTCATCTTTACCCACTTTGCAAATAGGTCCAACCCAATTACATTTCTACCCCTAGATTTCAAAACCCTTAAAATTGACCCCCTATCTTCTTCTACGTTCTTTGCAATTAGGTCCCTCCACCATTATAGCAGAGAGAATCCTACTCCAGGGAGCTTGAAAGGGTGATTTCTCCCTGATCTCTCAGAGAATCCCCTTCAAAATTGAAAGGGAGATTCTCTGAGAAATCTCCTCCAATATGAACCCAATTAGAAGCCCTATTTGGTACCCAATCTCTCATGCGAACGCATGAGAGATTTGGGTCATCTTGAGTTTCCTCTACCGACGAACTTGCGATGCTTCGAAGCTTGGCATCCAAGCACAAACCTGACCTCCAGGACCTATTTAAGAAACCCTAACTCATTCTGCATCTCCTAAGCTTGAATTCAGCCGGAGAAACCCCTCAATTTCATCTCTCCTCCAGCCGAACTACTCATCAAGCTCCGGAGACTTCCCCCACTCTCCCTCATCGCCTAGCCACAATACCGGTGGCAGGTTCCTCTTCCTCTCGCTCTTTCGCATCGCGCCACACCCACCGACGCTACGGCCTCCCCGTCATCCTCGTCGACCTCCCTCACAAAGCACTTTTGTCTCCGGTGTCGACAATATGAGCCAACAGCCATCCCTACCTCCCCCTTCGTCTCTTCACTCTGAAATAAGTCCTCTCACCCTCTATTTTTCCCTCGTTATTTCCCTCGAACAACCACTGCCGCATGCCACCACCATCATCCCCTTCACTTCCGACCACCACTCCGGCGAGTTTGCTCCACCACCACAAGCCACTTCCCTCCTCGCCGACCGGTCCATAAGCTCAGCCACGACTCATTGAACATAACCCCCCACTCACAACACTCTGCCACTCACCCACAAGCATCCCCGAACACACCCACATACATGGTTGCAGTGTGCCCTAAGCACACACCCACAGGCGGTCCCACGCCATGCCGACCACCTCTGCATGTTCGTCGCACCTTGGCAAAGCTCCCCAAGCTTTTTAACACAGCCGCGAGGCCATTTGTATGATTTCAGGCCCAGGGGTTCGCCGCCATCGACGCACGGCAAGAAGCTTGCTTGCAAGCTTCTCCAGGATATGCCTGCTTCAGGATCCAGTCCCAGGTCGCGCAGGGTACTCTTGCAAACCTCTCCAGGTGGCCAATTGAAGATAAGAACCATCCCCGTAGCTGCACTCGAGCGACGCCACTCTGCTGCAGGCGCTCGTGAAAGAGGCGGGAAGATAGTATCACCTTGGAAACATCTGGAGCACCAAAGTCGCATAAAAGGAATTTCTGCATAGGGCTTATCGCCTCCAACTCACAGGGTGAGGTCCCATCTCACCCGACCCGATGCCTCATCCGCGACCACCCCCCGTGGACCTGGTGACCCGGCCTGACCTCACACCTCACCCACCACCGCACACCAATGGGCCTGGTCACGAGCGCGTATCTGACCTGATTACCCGAGAAAGTGGCTCTCGGAGAGCGAACCTAACAGAGAAAGGAGAAAAGAGAGCTCGCGTAAGTAGGGGTAGGTTTTACTCTGCAGGGGAAGGAGAAGACAAGGTCGAAGAGGAAGCTAAGGGCTGAAGCAAAGGAAAGAGGAGGGGGCCGAAGTTAGAAGCTAAGGAAAGAGAAGGGCTGCAGCAGAGAGAAGAAGAAAGGCAAAGGCAGAAGAAGAAGGAGCTGTAGAAAAGGTAGAGAAAGAAAGAGAAAGAAAGAGAAGGAAGGAACTGAAGGAAGAAGAAGCTGAAGGCAGTCAAGACAGAGAAGAAGGTAGAGGAAGAGAAAGGCTAAGGCAAGGAATCAGAAGAAGAGAAAGAAAGAAGAAGATTGAAAGCAGCCACCAGAGACTGAGAAAAGAAGGAGAAGAAGAGTCAAGCACTGTAGCATCCACATTTTAAGGAGTCTGATTCACAAATCAGACGTCCAATTTTATGCTTTTTTCATACATTGGTTCCCTTAGTGCCTTAAATTTATTCTTATCTTTTTGCACTATAACATTGATTTTTATTGCATATTATATTTTTTCAAATTCTCAAGTTGTGATCTTGATTTCTAAACCCTAATTTGCTCCCTGTGTTCGACCTCGGACTTTTAAATTCGAGTAATAAATTGTATCTGTTTTGAATGTTTTTTCGACTGTACTACAACGCAACTTTTTTAAAACTCGATCAAGTGCTCCAAGCATTTTGGCACTGCTGCTAGGGAGTAACAGGCGATTTAGAAATCCGGATTACAATGGTTGATTTGGTACTAACTTGATATATCTCTTTGTGTTGTGATTGTTTCAAGGGAAGAAGAGGGAAGAAGATTCAAAAGAAGATAGCAAATGCACCTGGGGTAGGTACTTTCTAATTAATCTCTTTCTCTTACGCCCCGCATTCTGAAAAGGAAAAAAAACCAGATAAAATCAATTAGGGCGACCTGCTTTTCATCTTTAGCTAATTCACCAAAGTTGTCTAATTTGATTTCAACACCAACATTGATTTGTGCACCCACTTAAGGTAACTAGGGCTACCACCTTCTTAATTGAGCCCTAGATACCATATTTTGGCAAACTAAATTGGACCAAGATTAGAGCCAAACTAAGGATTTCAATTTAGGGTTTAAGAGACACACCTTCATAAGCAATAATCAACTCTCCAAAAAGAGGTGTGCCTAAGTCTTGGTTGAAGAGATCTATTCAAGAAAACCCTAAAAACTCAGGCTCTTAATCTCACTTGAATCCTAAAAAGAAGGGACCTAAAACTTCTCAAAGGACAAATAGGTGAAGTTGACCCCCTTGTTGGGTCAACCAACCTTGAAATTAGGTCAATTGGCACTTAATACATCTAAAGTTAAAGTGGAATTTTAAGCACCCTTGCTCTTAACTAAAACTGGTAGACTTAAGAGGTCAAAGTCCCCATTCTGGTCTACCTGGAACATCAGTGATAAGAGAGGTCGGGTGGGGAAAACCCTGTAACTAGTGGGGATGCTCTACCGTGTAGGGGTCTTTGCGGGACTCTCCCTCTCTGGCTGCCCAGGTATTTCTCAGGTGGATGGCTTTCTGACTAAGGGGTAGCATCCGCCCCTAACCTCTAGTCATCCAAATTTTTGGGTGTCTTGATTGGGTCCATCACATTCTACTCTCATCCAAACAATCGGTGCATGTTCGGTAGGAGGTCCTTAAGACCATCCTTGAGGCCTCCTTTAGTGATTCACTCCTGCCGAGGCCAGGCCTCGACGTTCGTGTTTGTGCAGCAACCCCACCACATAGATATCTCCTCTGATTCATCTGAACCAAATTCTCCTTCTTCCATCATCATGGCATAACCAGTAGAAGAAGAGAATAACCTAGAGAACCAACTTTAGCACCTTAATGATTTATTTCAAGCGTTTGTAAACCCACCGCAACGTCCTATGATGTGAGATCACTATAATCCCACTGTGGTGGCAATCGAACCTCGAGTCCAAATCCGAGCTGGAGGTCCTGATTCTGAACTCAAGCCCAACATGATTCATGCTGTTCCAAAGTTTTATGGGATTAATTCCGAGGATCCTTTCCGCCACATCAAACAACTCAAATATCTAACCCAAACCTTTGGGTCAGATGTCCAAAATCGGGATATTCTTCTCATGAAGGTGTTCTCCTTCTCCCTCAAGGACAAAGCAGCTCACTGGTATCAAACTCAAACGAGTCCAATCAACACATGGGTTGAACTACAATCCGAGTTTCTGAAAAAGTTTTTCCCAGTTGGTTGGACGAATGCCTTATGACACCAGATCACACACTTCACTCAGCAATCTAGAGAGCCACTTCATGAAGCATGGGACCATTTCCTGGATCTCATGCGAAAGTGCCACCATCACGGAGTTCCTAAATGGGAACAAGTCTAGTCTTTTTACCAGGGACTTCGTGGAGATATCTGCCTATTCGTCAATGAAACATGAGGAGGAAATATCATGGCTCAACACAAAGAGACTATATGGGAGATTCTCAAGAATATGTGTGAGAACTCCATCAATAATGACTCCATGGGCTTATTCGACCGGACGAATGGCCGCGCATCGACGAATCCAAGGGGGGCACATGAGACGCAGGGCCTGTCCGCATCGTCGACTTGGAATTGATGGCCAGTCAGTTGGACAAGATCTCTATCATTGAGAAGAAGATGGACAACTTGACTCGACATCTGCAGCAAGCCACCTCTGCACAAAACTCATTTGCACAGCCGCCTTCTGGGAGGGAAGCTATGCATAACATCTATCAACGATCTTCTCAGGGGATGGACCCGTATCCACCCCCATCTGACTCTAGGACCGGAGGAAACTCCGATCCAACCTACTCTAGTTGGGGGAACTCTGAACCCTCGTACTTTGACTTTCCTGAGGTTCCTCAGACCTGCGAGGACCTCAACGCCATCCAGAATGACCCATTCTCTAATACCTATAATCCTGGATGGCAGAATCACCACAATTTCCTATGGGCAGGAAATAATCAGAATCAAAGACCACCATATCAACCCCATCCACAAGTTCCTCGTCCATATCAGCCACCTCAGCCTCGGCCCAACCCTACCTATCAATCTGGGCCAACTCAAACAGATCAAATGACTCTTATCCTTCAGACTCTGGCTGACATTCAGAAGATGAATGCGGCTATGCAAAAGCAGCACAAGGACAAGATCACAGAGGTTCGCAATTAACATGCCCAAATGGCGAATTCCCGCCAACCTGGCACACTCACTTCGCAACCTCTGCCGAATCTGAATAACGTGCCAAACCAGAGGCGCGTTATGAACCCAAATCCAGGCCAAGCCCACATGATCTATCAGGCCCCTTCTATACCATCACCCGACAGGATGCAAGCTTCAACATCTTATGCGAGATTTCAGCAGCAGCCACCCATTTTACCAACTCCAAACCAAAACTAGGCAGGACTGAATTTTGTTACAACCCGTAGTGGCAAAGCAACACAAGACCCACCTTATCCAAGCCACTTTCAGCCTGGTAGTAACCCAAGCCCTAGGATAGTTATCCAGGACACCCCTATCCCAGATCAAGAACCTGGACCTATTCTAGAGGAACCATCCAAGGTTCCATTTCCTGAGGCCTTGACCAAGGGAAAGAGGACAACCAAAACCGTGGCTCCTGAGGAGGATCTAGTCAAGCTCTTTGAATAGGTCCATATAAACATCCCATTGATGGATGAGATCCACCATGTACTAGCTTGCACACGATTTCTGAATGACGTATGTACACCTAAGCGTCATCCGCAGACCAAAAGTAGGAGTCCAATCATACTGTTAGAGCAAGCCAGCTCTGTAATTTTGAGCAAACTCCCACCTAAGACAAAAGACCCAAGTACTCCTTTGATTTCCTGTACCATTGGTAATACCCAATTTGACAGAGCTTTATTAGATTTAAGAGCCTCCATAAACCTAATACCTACATCCCTACTTGACCGTCTTGAGGAATCTGAGCTTAAACCTACAGAGGTGACATTACAGTTGGCTGACCGATCTATTAAGTCACCTAAAGGAGTTCTTGAGGATGTCATCGTTAGGGTGAGGAATTTCTATTTCCTGATGGACTTTGTAGTCATGGATATGGATGCTCCAAAAAACCCAAGGGATACACCAATTATACTAGGGAGACCCTTTCTGGCCACTGCTAGAGCTAATATAAATTGTGAGGAGGGCCAAATTGAACTGAAATTTAGGAACCAAACACTAAAGATTGACATCTTTAAGGCCCAACAAGGGATTAATTGCGGTGTTATAGAAAAAATATGTGACATCAAGGCTATGGTTGATGATCCGTATATTAAGGACAACCTGACTACTTCCAATCAACCACAAGAGGATCAAAACACACAATCAAAGGAGTCCGAACCTGACCTAGATACACCCATAACTCCTTCCCTTGCTCCTAACACACACCCCGAATCGCCCGCTACTACTGATAACCCTGTTCTAGAACTCAAGCCTCTTCCCGACCATCTTAAGTACTTCTTTTTGGGTTTCAATTAGACGTATCCTATGATTATCAGCTCTAGACTCACACCTGATCAGGAATCCCATCTGATTACTATTCTCTAGTAACATTGTAGAGCCATTGGATGGACTTTCGATGATTTGACTAGTATCATCCCCTCTTACTGCACACACCATATCTACACCGAAGAAGGCACACGACCTTCCCATGAAATGCAGAGACATCTGAATCCTAATCTGTAGGAGGTCGTGAAAAAGGAGATCATCGAGTGGTTAGATGCAGGGATCATCTACCCGATCTCCGACAGTCGGTGGGTGAGTCCAATCCAGGTTGTGCCTAAAAAGGCAGGACTCACCGTGATCACGACTGAAACCAGAGAAATTATACCGACTTGTGTGGCGAATTCATGGAGAGTCTGCATTGATTACAGAAGATTCAATTCCTCCACAAAGAAGGATAATTTCCCACTATCGTTTATTGATCAGATCCTCAAGAAACTAGCGGGAAATAGGTTATTCTGCTTTTTGGACGGGTACTCTAGTTATAACCAGGTTGCAATCCATCTGAGGACCAAGAAAATACCACCTTCACCTACCCCTTCAGGATGTATGCCTTCCGAAGGATGCCGTTCGGTCTCTACAATGCACCCGCTACTTTTCAGCGATGCATGCTTGCCATATTCTCAGATATGGTAGGTGATTATCTGGAAGTCTTCATGGATGACTTTTCAGTATTCAGAGAATCATTTGACGATTGCCTCCTCCACTTGGTCCAAATCCTCAGGCGGTGCACTAACGTGAATCTGGTTCTTTCCTGGGAAAAGAGCCATTTCATGGTGCCTGAAGGAATTGTCCTGGGACATCTCATATCAGAAAAGGGCATCCAGGTCGATCGAGCCAAGGTAAACTTCATTTCCAAACTCCCTATGCCTAGCTCGATCAAGGACATCGGATCTTTTCTGGGCACGTCGATTTTTACCATGGATTCATTCCTGATTTCTCAAAGATCGCGCACCCCCTGACCACTCTGATATCTAAGGATGTACCTTTCAAAATCTCCAAGGAATGCACTCAAGCATTTGAAATCCTCCGTGATCGAGTTACCCAAGCTCCGATCTTATAGTCCCCTGATTGGTCTCAACCCTTTGAGATCATGTGCGATGCATCCGATTTTGCTATAGGAGAGGTACTTGGGCAGAAAATTGATGGGAAACCCGTGGTCATCTACTACGCTAGCAAATCACTTGATGAGGCTCAACGTAACTACATAGTTACTGAGAAAGAGCTGCTAGCTATAGTATTTGCCCTGGAAAGTTCAAATCATATCTCTTGGGTTCCCGTGTTATCATTTACTTAGATCACACAGCTGTGAGGCATCTCCTTGCAAAGAAGGATGCGAAACCTCGATTAATCCGCTAGATCTTGCTGTTGCAAGAGTTTGATCTCGACATTCGCGACAAAGAGGGAAAATAGAATGTGGTAGCTGATCACTTGTCCCGCCTTCCTTCTGAGATCATCGAGCCTTCCGGACCCATCACGAAACATTTTGCTGATGAGCACCTCCTGACTATCAATACAGGGCTTCCATGGTTTGCTGACATAGTAAACTACTTGGCATCACATCAGATCCCGTCCGATTGGCTGAAGGCCAAGAAGGACAAATTGCTTTCCGATTCCAAGTATTACTTCTGGGAAGACCCGTATCTTTTCCTCATCGATGCTGATCAAATCATTAGACGATGTGTCGTGGAAGCAGAAATTCAGGACATCTTCTCCTTCTGCCATGACCAGTCATGCGGTGGACATTTCCCAGGTCATAAAACCACAGCAAAAGTCCTCTAGTGTGGCTTCTATGGGCCCACGATTTTCAAAGATGCATATAATCACTGTAGGGCATGCACTTGTTGCCAGACCTTAGGCAACATGAGCCATCATGATATGATGCCCTTATAGTCGATTCTCGTATGCGAAATCTTCGACGTATGGGGGATTGATTTTATGGAACCCTTTCGTGTTTTGAACGGCTTCAAGTACATTCTACTCGCTGTTGACTACATGTCCAAATGGATCGAAGCCATTCCGACCCGAACCAATGATCATAAGGTGGTTATCAAATTCATTCATCAGAATAACTTTTCGCAGTTCAGGATTCGACGTGCTATAATCTCTGATGGAGGAACCCATTTCACTAACGCTCAATTCATGTCACTGATGACCAAATACGGGGTGTCGCACCGAATCTCTACTCCTTACCACTCCCAAACCAATGGTCTAGCTGAGCTATCAAATCCGAAGATCAAGAAAATCCTCCAGTTACTGTTTGATCTGATAGGAAAGACTGATCATCCCGACCTCCAGAAGCTTTGTGGGCTTATAGGACCACCCACAAAACCCAATTAGGTATGTCTCCCTTCAGATTGGTGTATGGGAAGGCATGTCACCTCCCCGTCGAATTGGAGCACAAAGCCTATTAGGCAATACGGAACTGCAACCTAGATCTCCCTAAGGCAATAACCCACAGAAAGCTTCAAATGAGTAAGATTGATGAATTATGCCATGATGCGTATAAGAACTCACGAATTTACAAAGAGTGGTTTAAAGCCTTTTACGACAAGCACATATCCTGAAAGATCTTCCATCCTGGTCAAAAGGTCCTACTCTTTGATGCCAAGCTTAAACTGTTCCCAGGTAAACTACGATCAAAATGGATCGAACCTTACCTCATCCAATGAATCTTCGGAAATGGAGCCATTGAGATCAGTCCACCTAGCCACGATTCAAAACCTTTCATCGTGAATAGTCAGAGACTCAAACCATTCATTGACCTGACCGATATAAATTTGGTTGAGATATCCTTTACCCTCCATTCTCCCTAAGCTCATTGCGCCCAGCTAATGGCGTAAAACTCAGCGCTTAATGGGAGGCAACCCGTCATTTTTGAAAAACCCGAAACCTTTCTTGGCATTCCTACACTGAATTCATATTACACTTTAAGGTTCATCCATTAGAACAGCTGACCCCACCTCAGGTACTCGTACCCAAGTGTTGAAATCGTTCGCAACAGTCACCTTGACATGTTCACTCACCCAAAAACCTGTTCTAATGAATGATCTAAGCTGAACTCGAACCCACCTAATTTACAATGGGGACATTGCAAATCGTAGGCATGGGAGGGTATGAAAGTGCAAAACACCGTGAAAGCTCATCTCACAAGAAAAGGTTTCAACAAAAAAAAATCACATACCCAAAAACACCAAAAAAAATGAAAAAAAAAATTCTGAGGGGAGGGAAAATTTTGAGGTCATACAAATCATGAGGAGAAAAAGGGGAAAAGTGAAAAATGTCAAAAAAAGGAGCACAAAATGAAAAGAAAAAGAAGAGATAGTCATTAGTAAGAAATTACGAGGTTAACTAAGTTCTAGACCATAGTAAGAAAAAGAAAATGAAAGGAAAAAAAGTGCTAATGAGACACAAAAGATATTAGTAGGAACGCTGATCTTAGGCCTCTTAGGCTAGACTTCTAAGCTTAAAAATTCAAGTATCCGCTAAGATCTGGATAGTCCTCAAGAGGTTGGGAAAAATGCGAAGCTTAAAGTATTAAGTCTAAGGCTTAAGGAGTATTCGACCTCATTAGCTGACCTCTGGTTTGTAGGACTCGGTAACCTAAGCACCCCAATCCACACACAGCCTAGTTCAGTGAGCATAAGTATCAAAATCACGAAAATGCATTTAAGTTGTTCTGAAAAAGTCGCCTAGATTAGGAGCGGCTGATCAACACAAGTTGATTTAGACGAGTTTCCGGCTTGGAGAGGCAGGAAATTCCCCTCGAAGATGCGCAATAACATATCATCTCCTCGGTGCTTGTCTCCTAAGATATTTACATATTCGAATGGGGCATGTAAGCACCCTATGCTAGTTCAGATGCCATGGGCGGCATTATCACAAAATGTTGATTGCCAGGGTCTGGATTTAGCTACAGAACACCATGGGTGGGATTATCTCAAAATCTTGAAAGGCAGGGTTCTGGGGGTTGCCATGGGTGATGAGTCCATTTTAATGGACTAGTATTATGCCTAAGTAACTTTAATCGTACCTTTTAGGTTTGTTAACTACATTAAGTTATAGAATGTTTGCATTCATCATGATTTAAGTTTACATCTATTTTATAGTATTCTATAACTTAATATGTAATGATGTTACGTTTTTATGTTGCAGGAATGATATTTAGAAAGAGCAGGGGGAATAAATTTCCCCAACATTTATCTGATCTCCGACCAGCTGCAACTCCTCCCGCACATTTATCTGATCTCCCGCCACCCTCCCTCAACAAACAAGGCCAGAAATAGCTAAAGGATTTGAAAATCCCTTAACTCACGCACGCGCAAAGGAGAGGAGTTAAAGAGGAGCTGGAGAAAGGGGAGGAAGATCATAATCCAGAAAGTGGGCAACCCCAACGTGCACTATGGACCAGGATCTTCTTCCCCCTGGCAGGGAACCATCATCCAGAAATGGGCGACCATCGCGTGCACTGTGCACCAAGTTCTTCACTGCTTCCTCCATCCAGCGGAACCACCTTGCGCACCCACACAACACCTCTCCGCAACCTGCAAGCACCGCCCTCACCTCACCCGCGCCCCTGTAGGCGCCCGCAGGCGCTGCACCGCACCGCCCTCGCCACCAGGCACCCGCTTCACTGTAGGCACTTCCTCCTTCCAGCGCCTAGCTCTCCCAGCAAGCACCGCACGCCAAGCACCACCAGCGCTCCCCTCCAACACTGCAGGCGCTCACGCCATCACGCCCGCAGGCACTCCAGCGCACACCGCCCACCGCAGGTGCAGACCACCCTAGCACCTGCAGGCGCCGCTCCTTCTCCACCGCTCATCTCCAGCCGCCACAGCAGGCACACATCGCCTGCACCAGCCTTCAAGCACACCCCTGCCAGCCACACCATCACCGCATCGCACTCCTCCTCCAATGCCCTGCATAGCCACACTACCCCACAGGCACGCCTCCTCTGGCGTCTTCTGCTCCGTCGGCCTGCCACCTCCAGCCATCTCTGTCGATGCCGCAACCTCCATCGGATCGACCTTATCTTCGCCAACTTCTCTTGCAGTTAACAGCCCCGTCGGTGCTCTCTCTCTCTCTTGCAAGGAGGAGAGAGAGAAAATGCTCTGTTTTGACTTCAATTAGTTATTACATTTGTTGCCATTGCCAAAACTTGATTTTTGATTTATTATTTTACTAATTGAATGAATTTATAGCCAAGCCCTTTAGTTTACTCCAATTAATTGGTTTATCAAATTGCATGATTATCTTCCCCCATCTATTAGCTTTGCATTAAATGGTGATATTATGCTTTACATTGGATGCCATTGAATATTTTGGGGTTGATTGATTTTATAGGAGTATTCTAGTAAAGGAGAATTTACGTGATTGGTCCATATTTTTTCAAAAATTGGTTATTTGATTCATCTATTAGTGTTCTTTCTTTGGGATTCGGATGAATGAATGAAATTACTTTTAAGTAAACAAGAGGAAAATTTATCATGAATTTATTGGTCTATTCCTCCCTGTGGATACTGGTAGACGACTTTTCGCTTAGTGTTATAGTATTTAAATGGTGGAAAAATTGACTAATCAAAAACAATGAAAATAACCACTTGTAGAAGAGCGGGTCATGTCCACAGGGAAGCAATGATGCAATCAATACTTATTTATTTAATGTTATTTCAGGTAGTGCGAAATCCTTGTTCAAATCTGACTTAAAATGTGAAGGAAATTAGATTTGCAATGACTTGAAAAGATAAGGGTATAAGTGCAGTTTTCCCTCACAGAAATCCTCAATAAATTTAGGATGAATTCATGCAGCTTTCACATGATGTGTACTAAAGACAATTAGTACTTAAGTTAAGCCCAAAATCAATCTTTAAACTAGTTAATATCAATACCATGCAATTATAAAGAACTATGAGTGTTTGAACGCAATTCTACCACAATATAATAATAATAATAAAAAAAATCAAATTGGTGGCAGTGTCATTGAATGTAAATTTTATTTGAGAGAAAAACAGGGCTTTCTTCCTCTCTCCTCCTCGCGAGAGAGAGAGAGAACCGTAGGGGTTGAGGCAAGGCTCAAGAGGAAGGCAAGGTCGAGAGCTCTCCGATGGTGGCAGCGGCAGCGACGAAGGTGGCCGGAGGCGGTTGGCGGCGGTGGCTGGAGCTCCGGCCTATGGAGCAAGAGGGCGGAGGTGCTGCTGCGGTGCCTGCGGCTGTGCGAGCGCGCGCGCACGCTGGTGCGTAGGCAGGAGCTTGCAGGATGCGGTCGGCAGTGGCTGGAGGGAGATGGCGCACGGTTGAGAGCGCCTGCAGTGGTTGGAGATGGCGTGTGGGCAGAGAGTGCCTATAGTGGCTGGAGGGAGAGGCGCGCGGGTGTGCGCGCGCTGGTGAAGTGGTGTGGCGTGCTAGCAGGCAGTGCGGCACGCGGTGATGGTAGATGGTGGAGAAGGCAGGAAGCGGCAGGGCATGCTGGCGCGGTGAGCAGGGGGCGGCCTGCAGGTGGTGCGGGCAGTTGGTGATCGCTTGAAGGCAGAAAGTGGTCTGCAGTGGCTGGAGGTGGAGCACGTTGCATTGTGGATGCACCTGCAGTGGCTAGAGGGAGAGGCACTGAAGATGGAGTGCGCGCGCTGGGAGCGCTGCAGTGGTTGGGGGAAGAGGCGCGCGGGCGGAGAGCGCCTGCAGCAGGGCGCGCGGTTGAGAGGCACAGCTTGGTGACTGTGGGCCAGCAGATGGCGGAGGTTTTTCCCCGCAAGGGGGAAGAGGGCACAGTGCACGCTTTTGGTTTTTCTTCCTGGATGGCTTTCCTCTCTCCCTGCCTCTTCTTTTTAACTTCTCTCCTTGCGCGTGAGTTCAGGGATTTTCCCAAATCCCCGGTCATAGTTGTTGAGAAAGGCGGTGGAAGAAGAAGATTACCCCAATGTCCAGCAGGGGAGGGGGGAATGAGTTGTGACTGTTTGGGGAAATTTATCACCCCACCCTTGCTCTTTGTGCATTTTATTACCTGCACATAAAAATAATAAAATCATTAAGTTATAGAATGTTATAACTTAAATCATGAGGTGTAAAAATCTTCTACAACTTAATTGTCATTATTAACACACCTAAATTGTACAATTAAAGATACTTAGGCTTAATATTAGTCCATTTTAATGGACTCATCAAGTACCCCCATTCCTAAGATTTGCTAGTCCCTAGCAAAAATGAAAAATAATCAGAAGATTTGTTCTTTTCTTACTTCAAAACTTTAGGAATCCAGACAAATGTGAAGTGCTGATAGCCTAGGTAACAGATCCAAGTGAAAGAGCCGATTCGCATTGGGAGTTCATACATCACCCTTGGCAAAATTTTTTGTCAAGATAGGCAACTACTTCCCTCGGGGATAAAGCAGACGATAATCTATAATTTGACCCCGGCGTTTGGCTTAGGTAGGAGATATCAAGTTGAATGGATTTGTATTTGGTGGCACACACTCAACTGGTGCTACATATAGTCTAGTACTGCAAACTCTAGCTCTCTAGACTATTAGACAAGTCAACTCTGAGAGAGGCTACACAACTGTGCTCTTAATGTTCCTGGGCACTCTCTCTTTTCTTTCTTTCTGAGATCACGAATCTCTCCAGAATTAGAAATTATACTCACTATTTGGTGGCCTCACATGGCATCCACACTTCAATTATAGTCTTAATAAGTCTATAACTAAGTTAGAGTTCTCAACCAGTATTCAGGTGATCAGAAATACTAGAAGGTAGGTATGGGTCATATTTGGTGGAACGCAATAGGTGTTATGTTGCCTCAGAAATAGTGTTACATCATACACTATGACTTTTTCTTTTTTGTAATATAACTTTTTTCTTCTTTTTCTTCTTTCTATTTCTTCTTTTTCTACTTCTTTTCTCTTTTCTTCTTCTTTATATATATATATATTTTTTTTCTTCTTCTTATTTTGTTTCTCTTTCAATCAACACAACACAATACAGACTTTTATTTATGAGGCATTATTAGGAATGATGATGGTCAAGAGGAAGTTGTGTGGCTTATTTGGTGGAAGTGCCTATTCTTGTCACCGGAAAGGAATGGATAGGACAGGCGTATTTCTGACCTTTGACACTATTACCCTCCTTCAGCTGAGGACTCTATGAAGGACAGTCGTAACCATCCACCATAGTTATAGCTTTATTAAGACTCAATCTCTGTGTATCTGCCTTATTTGGTGACTCTTAGGAATTCACTCAAAGTACGCACACAGGAACAGAGAGTGAAAACTATGCCTAACTCTGAAGTATCATCATCTAATTATCCAGAACTTAAGAGCCCTTGCACTAGCTTAGCGCACCAATAATCCCTCTACTTCTTCTCACAAATATGAGGTGGATTTATTAGAAGATAGTATGCTTGCTCTCTATGAACTGTCCAAGGGTTCAGTAGACTACAAATGCTTATTGGTTTTCCCAAAGGATCCATTACCAAGTCTACATGCACGTGAAATAAATGTACTAGATTCTAAACTTAAGAAATAATTCGGGAAGAAAAACCTCCAATAAAGGTATTTTGCTAAGGACTAACCCAATCAGCTCAAGAAAAGAATTTTTTTTTTAATAAATATGCATGCAAATATTTATAAATGCTATAAACACTATAAACATTCTCAGGTTATATCCCCCCATGCCTAAGACTGACAATGTCTTCATTGGAAAAATATAGACATAGAAGAATATCACCTGAGGAGGAGAGTGGGAGGAGCTAATGCTCCTCAAGCTGTAGTGCGTCCAAAACCTGGCCATCTGAAAGATTAATATATAGTTTAAGTCGCTGGCCATTTACTTTAAAGTTCGCACCTGAAATAGGGTTCCTAATCTCTACAGCTCCATGAGGGAAGGTATTGATAAAAACGTAAGGCCCATCCCAACGGGACTTGAGCTTTCTAGGAAATAATTTAAGTCTAGAATTGAAAAGCCAGACCCACTGGTTGGGCTCAAAAGTCTTTCTAATGATGCGCTTGTCATGGAAGACTTTTGTACGTTGCTTGTAAGCTTGAGAAGTTTCATAAGCTTCATTACGAAGCTCCTCAAGCTCACTTAATTCTAACATACGTGCTTTTCCCGCTTTATCCAGATTTAAGTTAACGTTTTTAATGGCCCAATAAGCTTTATGTTGGATTTCAACAGGAAGGTGGCATGCTTTTCCGTAGACAAGACGGAAAGGAGACATGCCCAAGGGAGTCTTATATGTAGTTCTGTAGGCCCAAAGAGCGTCATTTAGTTTTTTAGACCAATCCTTCCGATCAGGCCTGACAGTTTTTTCTAAAATTCGCTTAATCTCCCTATTAGACACTTCAACTTGCCCACTCGTTTGGGGATGATAAGGTGTGGCTATCATGTGATTCACTCCTAAATTTTGGAGTAGTCTAGTGAAGTGTACATTCTTAAAGTGAGGTCCTCCATCACTTATGATCGTCCTTGGGCACCCATACCGAGAAATGATATTAGCCTTAACAAAGCCCAAGACCACAGAATGGTCATTGGTTCGCGTGGGGATGGCTTCTATCCATTTTGATACATAATCAACAGCCACAAGGATGTATTCATATCCGAAGGACACAGGAAAGAGACCCATGAAGTCAACGCCCCAAATATCAAAGATTTCAACAGGGAGGATAGGTTTTTGGGGAATCTCATCCCTTTTTCCAATGGTTCCCGTCTGCTGGCAACGTAGACATGTGCCCACATACGTATGTGCATCTCGGAATAATGTGGGCCACCAAAAATCAGACTGAAGAACCTTATGAGCAGTCTTCTTCCCACTAAAATGTCCCCCACAGTGGAGGTCATGGCAGACACTCAAAACACTTCTTTATTCCTCATCAGGGATGCAACGGCGAAACAGCTGGTCAGGGCCTATTCTAAAAAGCTTGGGTTCCTCCCAGTGATAAAATTTAGCATTGGCGATAAAACTGTCTCGCTTCTGCTTGTCCCAAGTACTAGGGGTGATGCCCATGACCAGATAGTTCACTATGTCAGCAAACCAAGGAGTTTTAGTTTCCACAGCCATTAGAGACTCATCAGGGAAAGTCTCTTGAATACTACCAGCAGGGTTTGATGCCTCAATAGGTATCCTAGACAAATGGTCTGCTACCACATTCTCAACTCCTTTCTTATCTTTAATTTCCAAGTCAAATTCTTGAAGTAGCAGAATCCAATGAATTAGGCGAGGTTTGGTGTCCTTTTTAGCCAGAAGATGCCTAAGGGCTGAATGATCAATGATCACCACAACCTTGGATCCCAAAAGATAAGACCAAAACTTTTCCAAAGCAAATACTACAGCACGTAATTCCTTTTCCGTGACCGTGTAGTTTTGCTAAGGATCCGTAAGGGTCTTGCTGGCATAATGCAGCACATGAGGTTTGCCATCAACCCTTTGACCTAAGACTGCTCCCACTGCAAAATCAAAAGCATCGCACATAAGCTCAAATGAGAGGGTCCAATCTGGTGCTTGGAGAATCGACGCAGTAATGAGGGCTTTCTTCAAAGCTTGGAAAGCCTCGCCACATTTATTATCAAAATCGAAGGAGACATCCTTCGCTAACAGGTTGCGGAGTGGCTTAGAGATTTTACTGAAGTCTTTAATGAAGAGCCTATAAAATCCAGCATGGCCAAGGAAAGATCTAACTTGACGAACATTGGCGGGCAATGGAAGCTTAAAGATGGAATCGATTTTTGCGATGTCGACCTCTAATCCTCTCTCGGAAACTACATGCCCTAACACAATGCCCTACTGGACCATAAAGTGGCTTTTCTCCCAACTAAGCACCAGTTTTGCCTCTTCGCAACGGGTTAAGACTTTATCAAGGTGTGAAAGGCATAGGTCAAATGACGAGCCATAAATCGAGAAGTCATCCATGAAAATTTCAACGAACTCGTCGATCATATCAGAAAAGATAGCCATCATACAACGTTGGAAAGTGGCAGGAGCATTACATAACCCGAATGGCATTCAGCGAAACACAAAAGTGCCATAAGGACTCGTGAAGGTCGTACGCTCTTCATCATCAGGAAAAACGGCTATCTGATTGTACCCAGAGTACCTGTCAAGAAAACAAAAGTACTTGTTCCCCGCCAATCGTTCCAAAATTTGATCGATAAACAGTATAGGGAAATGGTCTTTCTGGGTAGCCGTGTTTAAACGGCGGTAATCAATGCAGACCCTCCAACCAGTTGAGGGTCTAGTGGTCACCAGTTCTCCTTGGTCATTCTCTTCCACAGTGATTCCTACCTTTTTCGAAACTAAAATAATCGGACTAACCCATTTACTATCTAAAATGGGATAAGTAATCCCTGCATCTAGCCATTTTAGAATCTCCTTTTTAACAACCTCCCACATATTTGGATTGAGCCTTCTCTACATGTCTCGGAAAGGCTTCACGGACTCGTCCGTGTATATATGATGCATGCAAAGAGAGGGATCAACACCCTTAATATCAGCAATTGTCCAGGCAATTGCTTCCTTGTGCCTTTGTAAACACTCAAGCAGAGCTCCCTCCTACAATTCAGATAATGTAGATGAGATAATAACGGGGAACATTTTATTAGGGCCAAGGAAAGCATATTTCAATGTGCTCGGGAGGGGTTTCAACTCCAATTCAGGATTGAGGGTTTTAGTTGAGATGTCCCCACCTCAGGCAGTGGATCTACCTTCACAGTCCAGGGTAGGGACAGAGACTTAGTGTGTATCCCCAGCAACTCTTCTAGTTCGGGCATTTTCCTTTCAGTTTCTTTCATAATAGAGGGATGGTCCTGAGATATGACCTTCTGAAGGGGATCTCTACATAAGAGTGCTGGTGCAGTCTCTTCAATTATTTCATCAACAACCTCAATCTGAGAACAATCTTCAAATCTGGGTTGCTTGTAAGTATCAAAAACATTCAACCGGATCTTCCTGTTCCCAAAGCCTATTTTAAGTGCCCCGGATCTACAATTTATAGAGGCATTGGCTGTGGCCAAAAAGGGGCATCCCAGAATAACGGACAGCTTTGTGGGCTTATTAGACGGGTCAGTATCAAGTACCAGAAAGTCAACGGGGAAGAAGAAATCCTCCACTCTCACAAGGACATCTTCCAACAATCCTCGTGGTGTCTTAAGTGATCTGTCTGCAACCTGGAGGATTATTGGACTAGGCTTCAGCTTTCCTCCTCCCAAAAGGTCGTAGACAGAGCTCTGTAGAATGTTTACCCCCACACCCAGATCGAGCAGAGCCTCGTCAATGTGTTGGTTACCTATAACCACTGAAATATATGGGGCCCCTGGGTCTTTCATTTTGGGGGGTGTTCCATGCTGAAGAACCGAGCTAACGTGGTCAGGCAGGATGACCTTGGTTTGGACCTGTTTCCTAGATCGACACTTCTGGGTGCACAGGTCCTTCAGAAACTTGGCATAGGACGGAATCTATTTAATCGCTTCCAACAGAGGCAAGTTAATCTGGACTTGCCTAAAAGTATCCATAATCTCTTCCATCCTATCCTTGGCTCTAGCCGAGCCAACAGAAGATTCCCCAGGAGCAGATAGGCACTCTGGATAGGGTACCCTCAGCTTCTGAGTAGAGGGGTCATCATGGCGGGAAAGGGGTGGTGGAAGGACGACATCCTCATTGTGGGTGATTTTTTGTGAGGGAGAGTGGTGTGGCTCTTCCTCGGGTGAGATGGAAGTCGGGTCAAGTATGGAAGGGGAATTCTGAGATGTAACCGTAGGAGTGTTATCAGGCTTGTCAATCTTTTTTCCACTCCTCAACATGGTCACTGCTTGGGCGTGTTCCCTAAATACAACCCCCTTGCCCTGAGGGTTCTCCTCAGAAGAGCTAGGCAGCTTCCCTGGATCACATTGCCTAACTACCTCAGTAAGATGACCAATTTGGGATTGCATATCAATAATCATCTTATTCTGAGATTGGATAACCATATTCTGATGCTTTTGCATCGCTTTCATCATGGCCTTCAGTTCATCCATCTCAGAGGGCTTATTCGGAAGAGGGTTTTCATAAGAAGGTTGGTATGTGGGCTGGGGAGGCAAGGGTCTTGTATTCCCTGAGTTAGAAGCATCAACTTGCTTCCAAGAGAAGTTTAGATGGTTCCGCCACCCTAGATTATAAGTGTTGGAGTAAGGCTTATTGCTAGGGGGGTGGAAACCTTGGGCCACTTTCAAGTCGGCCTAAATCAACTCAGGGAATTGGGTTGCCTGATGGCACTCCGCAATGGCGTGCGTTGTGCTTTGGCAAATGGAGCATTCTCTTGAAGCCTGAAAAATACAGGCTGCTTGTGGGTTCATGCCGGGGTTTGCTAAAAGCCTATCAAAGTTTTTATTCAATAGTTGAATCTAATAAGCTAAATCCTGAGAAACCCCGCTTCATGGGCCTCTATCTTCCTCTACAAGATTGATGGTTTTCTTTCTTGATATGTAGAGGACAAATGTATGGAGTTGTCGCTTAAAGTTTCAAATAATGCCCAAGCTTCATCCTCAGTTCTGGTTATGAATGTTCATGCACAGGCTGCATCAATGGTTTGCCTATGCCTTTCAGATAATCCGCTATAGAACCTTTCGACCAACTGCCATCTTGGCACTTGATGGTGGGGGCATAACCTAAGAAGGTCATTAAAGCACTCCCAAGTCTCATGAAATTGCTCCCCTTCCTGTTGAGTAAAACCCATAATCTCTCTTCTGTAAGGAAAATACTTTTTTAAAAATTCTCCCTTAAGGGTAGCTTAATCATTTACCCTTGCATCGAGGGTATGATACCAGTGCTTGGCCTTATCCTTTTGGGAGAAAGGAAATAGAGTCCTCATCAGGGCTTCATCAGTAAAGCCCCGGAGCTTCACCGTGGAACAGACCTCAGTGAATTGCTCCAAATGCCGGTAGGGGTCCTCCCTAGTAGTACCATAAAAAGAGGGCAATAAAGATATGGTACTGCTCTTGATCTCATACAGATTATCCCCTGCCAGTCGTCTTAGTGCTTGTGCAGGTTGGTTGGTAGGAATAAAATAGTCCTTTAGGGTCCTTTGTTGATTTGCACCTTGCTCAACCATTTCTTCTCTTTCTTCTCCTAGGTGAGCTCTCCTAAGAATTCTCTCGGGCTTAGGATCAAACACTAGACTACCCTCAAGAGAGCGTCTACCAAGCATACAAAACACAATTCAGAATTTTTTTTTTTATTATTGAGTAAGTCAAACCTCCACTCCAAAGATAAAAGATCAAGACTTATCCCTCCATTCCCACGTAAGTGGTATAAGAGGGGTGTGGACTTGAAATCTTAACCTTCTTTATTGTGGATGTTGAATTAGTTAATATAAATGGCCAAACAAGTTTTTCACTGCAATTACGTGCCTTAATTTAACCTTCAACTGCCCTAGGACCTATACTTTGCTTGGATGATACTCCCAGGTGATCAAGGAAGAAGTTACTCCAAGGACGAACAAAGGGATGCAAGTAGGGCGAACCCTTCCTTTGAGGCGATGCGTATGCGATG
Source organism: Thalassia testudinum (assembly GCA_037157565.1). Classification (NCBI taxonomy): domain Eukaryota; kingdom Viridiplantae; phylum Streptophyta; class Magnoliopsida; order Alismatales; family Hydrocharitaceae; genus Thalassia; species Thalassia testudinum. The sequence goes on from JAZHRO010000036.1 coordinate 147,183,401, forward strand.
CCCCTTAACTACCCTTTTGTTCCTTTAAGGGGTGTCCCCCTCCGTGGAGTATCAAAACACTTGATCAAAAGATAGTATCACCACTACCACAAAGCACAATAGGAGGGTCTGCACCGATAAAGAGATCGGTGCCTATAGCCTTAAGGGATCGAGCCTTAGTGCGGTGCCTAATGTGCGTGCTCAGTGTCAAAAGTGTGCAACACACCGTAAATCTTTGTAATTTCTTTTGAAATCGCAGACAAGTCCCTTAGAATCAGATCAAAATGTGAATTGCTTTTAGGGTTGAATCTGATTATTAGTTCCGCTTTTAGTTATGTGACCACTGAATTAGTAAATTCAAACAATTTGGTGGTCTTGAATTTAAATTGGAATGCAAATGCGTGAACAAAAGCTGGATGCAAAAGTTAGAAAGATATACCTGTCTCCAGCAATCTTCGTGCTAATATGCTTGCAATGTAATAATAAGTTCTAATATGCTGCTCAATCACCCCTAAATGTGTGCACCTAAGGGCATGCAACTTCTAAATAGGCAGCTCGATATTTTTTTATTGGTTTTTAAAAGCCAGCAAGTAGAAAATATAATCACACATGCACCAAAAATATTGTAAGCCCTAGTAGGTAAAGAATGAGGGGACAAACCCCCAAAAATTTAGCCCCAAATTACTACAAGGGCGAAAAGACAGAATTAAATTGTGACGACGGAGAATCCTCTGCGAAACAGGATCTTGGTCTCCTTCGTCTTTTCCTCGTGTGGCTTAACTCGTGGTTGCTGTCGTTGCTCTGTTACGCCTCGTCGCCTCGGCGAATTCCTTGCACAATAATCAAAATGATTAGATAATTTTGCAACTCAAAAGATTCAAAAATAATAAAGTAAATCTATTGCGTCTGTTGCCTCCCCGGCAGCGGCGCCAATTTTGGTAGACGACTTTTCGCTTAGCGTTATAGTACTTAAGTGGTGGAAAAATCTACTAATCAAAAACAATGAAAATAACCACTCGCAGAAGAGCGGGTCGTGTCCATAGGGAGGCAATGATGCAATCAATACTTAATTATTTAATGTTATTTCGGGTAGTGCGAAATCCCTGTTCAAATCTGACTTAAAATGTGAAGTAGATTTGCAATAACTTGAAAAGATAAGGGTATAAGTGCAGTTTTCCCTCATATAAATCCTCAATAAATTTAAGATGAATTCATGCAGTTTTCACGTGATGTGTACTAAAGACAATTAGTACTTAAGTTAAGCCCAAAATCAATCTTTAGACTAGTTAATATCAATACCATGCAATTATAAAGAACTATGAGTGTTTGAACGCAATTCTGCCACATAATAATAATAATAATAAAATCAAATTCGTGGCAATGGCATTGAATGTAAATTTTAATTGAGAGAAAAACAGGGCTTTCTTCCTCTCTCCTCCTAGCGAGAGAGAGAGAGAGAACCGTAGGGGTTGAGGCGAGGCTCAAGACGACGGTGAGGTCAAGAGCTCTCCGATGGTGGCAGCGGCGGCGACGGAGGTGGCTGGAGGCGGCCGGTGGCGGTGGCCAGAGCTCCAGCCTATGGAGCAAGAGGGCAGAGGTGCTACTGTGGTGCCTGTGGCTGTGCTAGTGCGCGCGCGCGCTGGTGCGCGGGCAGGCACTTGCAGGATGCGGTCTGCAACAGCTGGAGGGACATGGCGCGCGGTTGAGAGCACCTGCAGTGGCTGGAGGGAGAGGCACGTGGGTGTGCGTGCGCTGGTGAAGCAGTGCGGCGCGCTAGCAGCCAGTGGGGCACGCGGTGATGGTAGATGGTGGAGAAGGCAGGAAGCGGCAGGGCGTGCTGGCGCGGTGAGTAGGGGCGGCCTGCAGGCGGTGCGGGTAGTTGGTGAGCGCTTGAAGGCAGAAAGCGGTCTGCAGTGGCTGGAGGTGGAGCATGCTGCTTTGTGGATGCGCCTGCAGTGGCTGGAGGGAGAGGCGGTGGAGATGGCGTGCGCGCGCTGGGAGTGCCTGCAGTGGCTGGAGGAAGAGGCACGTGGGCGGAGAGCACCTGCAGCAGGGCACGCGGTTGAGAGGTGCGGCTTGCTGCGTGCGGGCCGGCAGATGGCGAAGGTTTTTCCCAGCAAGGGGGAATAGGGCACAGTGCACGCTTTTGGTTTTTCTTCCTGGATGGCTTTCCTCTCTCCCCGCCTCTTCTTTTTAACTTCTCTCCTTGCGCGTGAGTTCAGGGATTTTCCCAAATCCCCGATGATAGTTGTTGAGAAAGGCGGTGGAAGAAGAAGATTACCCCAATGTCCAGCAGGGGAGGGGGGAATGAGTTGTGACTGTTTGGGGAAATTTATCACCCCACCCTTGCTCTTTGTGCATTTTATTTCCTGCACATAAAAATAATAAAATCATTAAGTTATAGAATGTTATAACTTAAATCATGAGGTGTACAAATCTTCTACAGCTTAATTGTCATTATTAACACACCTAAATTGTACAATTAAAGATACTTAGGCTTAATATTAGTCCATTTTAATGGACTCATCAGATACGACATCCGTTATTGTGGTTTAAATTCATATCTGTTTAATCTTTGATTGAGAGATTTTCCACCACCTTTAGTGCTACAACGATTTATTATCTTAATATTAATTATTCAAAGTGAAAATCCTTCCGTCAAATTGGTGCCGTTGCCGGGGAGGCAACAGATGCAATAGATTTACTTCATTGTTTTTAAATATTCTGAGTTGCGAAATTATCTGATCAATTTTTTTACTGTGCGACTAATCTAACGAGGCGACGAGGTGCAACAGAGCGGTGACAGCAACCACGAGTTAAGCCACACGAGGAAATGATGAAGGAGACCAAGATCCTGCTTTCGCAAAGGATTCTCCATCGTCACAAATTTATTTCTGTCTTTTCGCCCTTGTAGTAATTGGGGCTGAATTTTTGGGGGTTTGACCCCGCATTCTTTAGCTTCTAGGGCTTACAATATTTTTTGTGCGTGCATGATTCTATTTTCTGCTTGCCTGCTTTTAAAACCAACAAAGAAAATATCGAGCTACCTATTTAGAAGTTGCATGCCCTTAGGTGCGCGCATTTAGGGGTGATTAAGCAGCACATTAGATCTTATTATTACATTGCAAGCATATTAGCAGGAAGATTGCTGGAGACACGTACATCTTTCAAACTTTTGCATCCAGCTCCTGTTCATGCATTTGCATTCAAATTAAAATCCAAGACCACCAAGCTATTTGAATTTACTAATTCAATGGTCACATAACTAAAAGTGGAACTGACAATTAGATTCAACCCTAAAAGCAATTCACATTTGATCTGAATCTAAGGGACTTGTCTACGATTTCAAAAGAAATTACAAAGATTTGCTGTGTGTTTCACACTTTTGACACTGAGCAAGCACATTAGGCACCGCACTAAGGCTCGATCCCTTAAGGGTATAGGCACCGATCTCTTTATTGGTTCAAACCCTCCTATTGTGCTTTGTGGTGGTGGTGATACTATCTTTTGAGCAAGTGTTTTGATACTCCATGGAGGGGGACACCCCTTACACGAACAAAAGGGTAGTTAAGGGGCACCACATATGCATTGCCTCAAAGGAAGGGTTCACCCTACTTGCATCCCTATGTTCATCCTTGGAGTAACTTCTCACTTGATCACATGGGAGTATCATCCAAGTAAAGTATAGGTCCTAGGGAACTCAAAGGTTGAATTAAGGCATGTAATTGCAATGAAAAACTTGTTTGGCCATTTATATTAACTAGTTCGACCTCCGCAATAAAGAAGGTTAAGATTTCAAGTCCACACCCCTCTTATACCACTTACGTGGGAATGGAGGGATAAGTCTTGATCTTTTGACTTATCTTTGGAGTGGAGGTTTAACTTACTCAATGAAAACCTGAACTGTGTTTTGTATGCTTGGTAGACGCTCGCTTGAGAGTAATCTAGTGTTTGATCCTGAGCCTGAGAGAATTCTTAGGAGAGCTCGCCTAGGAGAGGAAAAAGAAGGAATGGCTGAGCAAGGTGCAAATCAGCAAAGGACCCTAAGGGACTATTTTATTCCAACTAACCAACCTGCATAAGCACTAAGACGGCCGGCAGGGGATAATCCATATGAGATCAAGAGCAGTACCATATCTTTATTGCCCTCTTTTTATGGTACTACTAGGGAGGACCCCTACCGGCATTTGGAGGAATTCACCGAGGTCTGTTCCATGGTGAAGCTCCAAGGCTTTACTGATGAAGCCCTGATGAGGACTCTATTTCCTTTCTCCCTAAAGGATAAGGCCAAGCACTGGTATCATACCCTCGATGCAAGGGTAAATGATTGGGCCACCCTTAAGGGAGAATTTTTGAAAAAGTATTTTCCTATGAGTAAAATCAACCATTACAAAAGAGAGATTATGGGTTTTACTCAACAAGAAGGGGAGCAATTTCATGAGACTTGGGAGCGCTTTAAAGACCTTCTTAGGTTATGCCCCCACCATCAAGTGCCAAGATGGCAGTTGGTCCAAAGGTTCTATAACGAATTATCTGAAAGGCATAGGCAAACCATTGATGCAGCCTGTGTAGGAACATTCATGACCAGAATTGAGGATGAAGCCTGGGCATTATTTGAAACATTAAGAGACAACTCCATACATCTGTCCTCTCCCTATCAAGAAAGAAAACCATCAATCTTGCAAAGGAAGATAGAGGCCCATGAAGCGGGGCTTCTCAAGATTTGGCTTAGATTCAACTATTGAATAAAAACTTTGATAGGCTTTTAGCAAACCCCGGAATGAACCCGTAAGCAACCTCTATCTTTCAGGCTTCAAGAGAATGCTCCATTTGCCGAAGCACAATGCACGCCACTGCGGAGTGCCATCAGGGAAACCAATTCCCTGAGTTGATTCAGGCCGACTTGAACACAGCCCAAGGTTTTTGCCCCCTCACAATAACCCTTACTCCAACACTTATAATCCAGGGTGGCGGAACCATCCAAACTTCTCTTGGAAGCAAGGTGATGCTTCTAACTCATGGAATACAAGACCCTTACCTCCCCAGCCCACATACCAACCTTCTTATGAAAATCCTCCTCCAAATAAGCCCTCTGAGATGGATGAATTGAAGGCCATGATGAAAGCAATGCAAGAGCATCAGAATATGGTTATCCAATCTCAGAATAAGATGATTACTGATATGCAATCCTAAATTGGTCATCTTACTGAGGCAGTTAGGCAACGTGATCCGGGGAAGCTGCCTAGCTCTTCTGAGGAGAACCCTAAGGGCAAGGGGGTTGTATTCAGGGAGCACGCCCAAGTAGTGACCGTGTTGAGGAGTGGAAAAAAGATTGACGAGCCTGATAGCACTCCTACGGTTACGTCTCAGAATTCCCCTTCCACACCTGACCCGACTTCCATCTCACCCGAGGAAGAGCCACACCACTCTCCCTCACACAAAATCACCCACAGTGAGGATGTCGTCCTTCCACCACCCCTTTCCCGCCATGATGACCCCTCTACCCAGAAGCCGAGGGTGCCCTATCCAGAGCACCTATCTACTCCTAGGGAATCTTCTATTAGCTCGTCTGGAGCCAAGGATAGGATGGAAGAGATTATGGATACTTTTAGGCAAGTCTAGATTAACTTGCCTCTGTTGGAAGCGATTAAACAAATTCCGTCCTATGCCAAGTTTCTGAAGGACCTGTGCACCCAGAAGCACCGATCTAGGAAATAGGTCCAAACCAAGGTCATCCTGCCTGACCATGTTAGCTCGGTACTCCATCATGGAACACCCCCCAAAATGAAAGACCTAGGGGCCCCGTATATTTCAGTGGTCATAGGTAACCAACACATTGACGAGGCTCTGCTCAATCTGGGTGCGGGGGTAAACATTCTACCGAGCTCTGTCTACGACCTTTAGGGAGGAGGAAAGCTAAAGCCTAGTCCAGTAATCCTCCAAGTTGTAGGCAGATCACTTAAGACACCGCGGGGATTGTTGGAAGATGTCCTTGTGAGAGTGGAGAATTTCTTCTTCCCCGTTGACTTTCTGGTACTTGATACTGACCCATCTAATAAGCCCACAAAGCCATCCATTATTCTGGGATGCCCCTTCTTGGCCACAGCCAATGCCTCTATAAATTATAGATCTGGGGCACTTAAAATGGGCTTTGGGAACAAGAAGATCTGGTTGAATGTTTTTGATACTTACAAGCAACCTGGATTTGAAGATTGTTGTCAGATTGAGGTCATTGATGAAATAATTGAAGAGACTACTCTAGCACTCTTATGTAGAGATCCCCTTCAAAAGGTCATATCTACGGACCATCCCTCGATTATTAAAGAAACTGAAAGGGAAATGCCCGAATTAAAAGAGTTTCTTGGGATGCACACTGAGTCTCTGTCCCCACCCTAGACTGTGAAGGTAGATCCGCTACCTGAGGCGAGGACATCTCAACTAAAACCCTCAATCCAAAAGGCTCCTGAATTGGAGTTGAAACCCCTCCCGAGCACATTGAAATATGCTTTCCTTGGCCCTAATAACACACTCCCCATTATTATCTCGTCTGCATTATCTAAATTATAGGAGGGAGCTCTGCTTGAGTGTTTACAAAGGCACAAGGAAGCAATTTCCTGGACAATTGTTGATATTAAGGGTGTTTATCTCTCTCTTTGCATGCATCATATATACACGGACGAGTCCGTGAAGCCTTTCCGAGATATGCAGAGAAGGCTCAATCCAAATATGCGGGAGGTTGTTAAAAAGGAGATTCTGAAATGGCTAGATGTAGGGATTATCTATCCCATTTCAAATAGTAAATGGGTCAGTCCTATTCACGTAGTTCCCAAAAAGGCAGCAATCACTGTGGAAGAGAATGACCAAGGAGAACTGGTAACCACTAGACCCTCAACTGGTTGGAGGGTCTGCATTGATTACCGTCGTTTAAACACGGCTACCCAGAAAGACCATTTCCCCTTACCGTTTATCGATCAAATTCTAGAATGATTGGAGGGGAACAAGTACTTTTATTTTCTTGACGGGTACTCTGGGTACAATCATATAGTCATTTTTCCTGATGATCAGGAGAGTACCACCTTCATGAGTCCGTATGGCACTTTTGCGTTCCGCCGAATGCCATTCGGGTTATGTAATGCTCCTGCCACTTTCCAGCATTGTATGATGGCTATCTTTTCTGATATGATCGACGAGTTCATTGAAATTTTCATGGATGACTTCTCCATTTATGGCTCGTCATTTGACCTATGCCTTTCGCACCTTGATAAAGTCTTAACCTATTGCGAAGAGGCAAAGCTGGTGCTTAGCTGGGAGAAGAGCCACTTTATGGTCCAGCAGGGCATTGTGTTAGGGCATATAGTTTCTGAGAGAGGATTAGAGGTGGACACCGCAAAAATCGATTCCATCTCTAAGCTTCCATTGCCCGCCAATGTTCGTCAGGTTAGATCTTTCCTTGGCCATGCTGGATTTTATAGGCGCTTCATTAGAGATTTCAGTAAAATCTCTAAGCCACCCTGCGACCTGTTAGCGAAGGATGTCTCCTTTGGTTTTGATGATAGATGTGGCGAGGCTTTCCAAGTTTTGAAGAAAGCCCTCATTACCGCTCCGATTCTCCAAGCACCATATTGGACCCTCCTGTTTGAGCTTATGTGCGATGCTTTTGATTTTGCAGTGGGAGCGGTCTTAGGTCAAAGGGTTGATGGTAAACCTCATGTGCTGCATTATGCCATCAAGACCCTTACGGATCCTCAGCAAAACTACACGGTCACTGAAAAGGAATTACTTGCTGTAGTATTTGCTTTGGAAAAGTTTTGATCTTATCTTTTGGGATCCAAGGTTGTGGTGTTCACTGATCATTCAGCCCTTAATCATCTTCTGGCTAAAAAGGACACCAAACCTCACCTAATTTGTTGGATTCTGCTACTCCAAGAATTTGACCTGGAAATTAAAGACAAGAAAGGAGTTGAGAATGTGGTAGCAGACCATTTGTCTAGGATCCCTATTGAGGCATCAAACCTTGCTGGCGGTATTCAAGAGACTTTCCTTGATGAGTCTCTAATGGCCGTGGAAGCTAAAACTCCTTGGTTCACTGACATAGTGAACTATCTGGTCATGGGCATTAACCCCAGTACTTGGGACAAGCAGAAGCGAGACAGGTTTCTCGCCAACGCTAAATTTTATCACTGTAACGAACCTGAGCTTTTTAGAATAGGCCCTGACCAACTGTTTCGCCGTTGCGTCCATGATGAAGAACAAAGAAGTGTTCTGAGTTTCTGCCATGACCTCCACTATGGGGGACATTTTAGTGGGAAGAAGACTACCCATAAGGTTCCTCAGTCTGGTTTTTGGTGGCCCACATTATTCCGAAATGCACATATGTATGTGGGCACATATCTACGTTGCCAACAGACGGGAACCATTGGAAAAAGGGATGAGATGCCCCAACAACCTATCCTCCCTGTTGAAATCTTTGATATTTGGGGCATTGACTTCATGGGTCCCTTTCCTGTGTCCTTCAGATATGAATACATCCTTGTGGCTGTTGACTATGTATCAAAATGGATAGAAGCCATACCCACGCGAACCAATGACCATTCTGTGGTCTTGGGCTTTGTTAAGGCTAATATCATTTCTCGGTATGGGTGCCCAAGGACGATCATAAGTGACGGAGGACCTCACTTTAAGGATGTACACTTCACAAGACTACTCCAAAATTTGGGAGTCAACCACATGATAGCTACACCTTATCATCCCCAAACGAGTGGACAAGTTGAAGTGTCCAATAGGGAGATTAAGCGAATTTTAGAAAAAACTGTCAGGCCTGATCGGAAGGATTGGTCTAAAAAACTAAATGATGCTCTTTGGGCCTACAGAACCGTTTATAAGACTCCCTTGGGCATGTCTCCTTTCTGTCTTGTCTACGGAAAAGTGTGCCACCTTCCCGTTGAAATCCAACATAAAGCTTATGAGGCTATTAAAAACGTTAACTTGAATCTAGATAAAGCGGAAAAGGTACGTATGTTAAAATTAACTGAGCTTGAGGAGCTTCATAATGAAGCTTATGAAACTTCTCAAGCTTACAAGCAATGTACAAAAGTCTTCCATGACAAGCACATCATTAGAATGACTTTTGAGTCCAACCAGTGGGTCTGGCTTTTCAATTCTAGACTTAAATTATTTCCTGGAAAGCTCAAGTCCCGCTGGGATGGGCCATACGTTGTTATCAATACTTTCCCTCATGGAGCTGTAGAGATTAGGAACCCTATTTCAGGTGCGAGCTTTAAAGTAAATGGCCAATGACTTAAACCATATATTACTCTTTCAGATTGCCAGGTTTTGGACGCACTTCGGCTTAGGGAGCCTTAGCTCCTCCTACTCTCCTCAAGTGATATTCTTCTATGTCTGCATTTTTCCAATGAGGACATTGTCAGTCTTAGGCATGGGGGGCTATAACCTGAGAATGTTTATAGTATTTATAAATATTTGCATACATATTTTTATATATATATATATATAAAGTTCTCTTTTCTTGAGCTGAATGGGTTAGTCCCTAGCAGAATACCTTTGTCATTGGAGGTTTTTCTTCTTAAAATTATTTCTTAAGTTTAGAATCCAGTACATTTATTTCACGCGCACGTAGACTTGGTAATAGATCCTTGAAGAAAACCAATAAGCATTTGTAGTCTATGAAACCCTTGGACAGTTCATAGGGAGTCAGGCAAACTATCTTCTAGTAGATCCACCTCATATTTGTGAGAAGAAAGTAGAGAGATTACTGGTGCGCTAAGTATAGTGCAAGGACTCTTAAGTTTTGGACAATTAGATGATGATACTTCAGAGTTAGGCATAGCTTTTCGCTTTCTGTTCCTGTGTACGTACTTTGTATGAATTCCTGAGAGTCACCAAATAAGGCAGATACATAGAGATGGGGTCTTAATAAAGCTATGACTATGGTGGATGGTTACGACCGTCCTTCACAGAGTCCTCGACTGAAGGAGGGTAATAGTGTCAAAGGTCAGAAATACGTCTATCCTATCAATTCCTTCCCGGTGCCGAGAATAGGCACTTCCACCAAATAAGCCACACAACTTCCTCTTGACCATCATCATCCCTAATAATGCCTCATAAATAAAAGTCCATATCGTGTTGTGTTGATTGAAAATAGAAACAAAAACAAGAAGAAATAAAAAAAAAGGGAAGAGAGAAAAGAAGAAAAAGAAGAAACAGAAAGAACAAAAAGAAGAAATAGTTATATTACAAAAAAAAAGTCCAAGTTTATGATGTAACACTATTTTTGAGGCAATAGAACACCTATCGTGTTCCATCAAATATGACCCATACCTACCTTCTAGTATTTCTGATCACCCGAATACTGGTTGAGGACTCTAACTTAGTTGTAGAGTTATTAGGACTTTAATTGAAATGTGGATGCCATGTGAGGCCACCAAACAGTTAGTATAATTACTAAAACTGGTGAGATTTGTGATCTCAGAAAGAAAGAAAAGAGTGAGCGCCCAGGAACATCAAGAGAGCACAGTTGTTTAGTCTCTCTCTGAGTTAACTTTTCTACTAGTCTAGAGATCTAGAGTCTGTAGTATTAGACTACATGTAGCACCAGATGAGTGTGTGCCACCAAATACAAATCCATTCTACTCGATATCTCCTACTTAAGCCAAAAAGTTGGGGTCAAATTACAGATTATCTTATGCTTTATCCCCGAGGGGAGTAGTTGCCTACTCCTAATGCGAATTGGCTTTTGCACTTGGATCTGTTACCTAGGCTATCAGCACATCACATATGTCTGGATTTCTAAAGATTTGAAGTAAGAAAAGAAGAAATCTTCTTATTACTTCTATTATTTTTCATTTTTGCTAGGGACTAGCAAATCTTAGGCATGGGGGTATTTGATGAGTCCATTTTAATGGACTAGTACTACACCTAAGTAACTTTAATCGTACCTTTTAGGTTTGTTAATAACTACATTAAGTTATAGAATGTTTGCATTCATCATGATTTAAGTTTACATCTATTTTATAGTATTCTATAACTTAATATGTAATGATGTTACATTTTTATGTTGCAGGAATGATATTTAGAAAGAACAGGGGGGGAATAAATTTCCCCAACATTTATTTGATCTCCAGCCAATCGCAACTCCTCCTGCACATTTATCTGATCTCCCATCGCCCTCCCTCAACAAATGAGGCCAGAAATAGCTAAGGGATTTGAAAATCCCTTAACTCACGCACGCGCAAAGGAGAGGAGTTAAAGAGGAGGCGGAGAAAGGGGAGGAAGATCATCATCCAGAAAGTGGGCAACCCCAGCATGCACTGTGGACCAGGATCTTCTTCCCCCTGGTGGGGAACCATCATCCAGAAATAGGCGACCATCACGTGCACTGTGCACCAAGTTCTTCACCGCTTCCTTCTTCCAGCGCACCCACACAGCACCTCTCCGTAGCCTGCAAGCACTACCCTCGCCTCACCCGCGCCCCTGCAGGTGCCCGCAGGCGCTGCACCGCACCGCCCTCGCCACCAGGCACCTGCTTCAGCGCAGGCGTTTCCTCTATCCAGTGCCTAGTGCTCCATGCAAGAACCGCACGCCAAGCACCACCAGCGCTCCCCTCCAACACTGCAGGCTCTCACGCCATCACGCCCGCAGGCACTCTAGCACACACCTCCCACCACGAGTGCAGACCACCCTAGCACCTGTAGGCGCCTGCTCCTTCTCCACCGCTCATCTCCAGCCGCCATTGCAGGCGCACACCGCCTGCACCTGCCTTCAAGCACCCATAGGCGCTGCGTCTGCCCCTGCCAACCACACCATTACCGTGCCCCCTTCCAGCGCCTCCCTCCAACCGCACCGCAGGTGGTCTGCCAGCGCCCTTCACTGAAGGCGCTGCTTCACCCTCGCCACTCGTGCCTATAGGCGCGCGCTCTTCTGCAAAAACCTTCCCGCACACCCGCAGGGGTCCAGCGCCCACCTCCAGCCATGTCCACAAGCGTTGCATGCCTTCACGCCTGCAAGCGTCCGCCCGCCTTCATCCTCCAGCCCCACCCGCACCCCCCCTACGCAGGCGCTGCACTGCCGCAGGCACCGTACTGCACTCCTCCTCCAACACCCTGCACAGCCACACTACCCCACAAGCGTCTTCTCCTCCAGCGTCTTCTCCTCCATCAGCTGGCCACCTCCAGCCATCTCCGTCGACGCCGCAACCTCCATCAGATCAGCCTCGTCTTCGCCAACCTCCCTTGCAGTTAATAGCCCCACCGGTGCTCTCTCTCTCGCAAGGAGGAGAGAAAGCAAATGCTCTGTTTTGAATTCAATTAGTTATTACATTTGTTGCCATTGCCAAAACTTTATTTTTGATTTATTATTTTATTAATTGAATGAATTTATAGCCAAGCCCCTTTAGTTTACTCTAATTAATTAGCCTATCAAATTGCATGATTATCTTCCCCCATCTATTAGCTTTGCATTAAATGATGATATTATGCTTTACATTGGATGCCATTGAATATTTTGGGGTTGATTGATTTTATAGGAGTATTCTAGTAAAGGAGAATTTACGTGATTGGTCCATATTTTTTCAGAAATTGGTTATTTGATTCATCTATTAGTGTTCTTTCTTTGGGATTCGGATGAATGAATGAAATTACTTTTAATTAAACAAGAGGAAAATTTATCGTGAATTTATTAGTCTATTCCTCCCTATGGATACGACATCCGTTATTATGGTTTAAATTCATATCTGTTTAATCTTTGATTGAGAGATTTTCCACCACCTTTTGTGCTGCAATGATTTATTATCTTAATATTAATTATTCAAAGTGAAAATCGCTCCGTCAATGGGCAGTGCTATCACAAAGCATCTATTGCCAGGGACCCTTTGAGGATTGATGATGGGGACTAGGAATCTGATACAGACTGTGTTGAGAAGCCAATCCGAAGCCAGAAATAAAAAGAAAAGAGAGAGAAAACTCTCCAAACAAAGAAAATCCTCTATCTCTCTCTTACAAAAAAAACACACTGCAAATTGAACCAAGGCTAAAATATGCTACAAGCACGAGTGCTTTAACCGCGGAGTCCAACGAACCTTAGGATAGTTCCTGTGGGCCTTAAAAACCTTCGCGGTGGGCTGAGGCTAGAGCTGGTCAGGTCCAGATCTTGGTTAGTACTTGAGTACCTCTAGGCCTATTATCAGCATTCTAACCTAATCAAAAGAAGAAAAGCACTCATCATAGTTTTTGAACATCAAAGAACTCATGGTCTAGAAGCAAAGTTAAAACCTTAAAATTTTTCTAAGGGGCTAGCAAAAGCTAGGCATGGGGGTATGATGGGAAAACCATCATGAGCCCTAACTAGCTCATTTTGACTCATAAAGGAGAACAAAAACTTCTACATAAGCAACTAAGAAAAAAGGGGTAAAATAGCAATTTTACCATTGCAGTGAAACAACAGGTTTTCTCATGGGCTAAACACAGGTCAAATGGTATTAACAAGGTAAAAAGTGGGTTGGTTCAAACAGAAAAGGTTCGACTGAATGCTGGGAATTAAATGACTTCCAGTAACCCTGAAAAATATCCACTTGATTTAACAAGGTTCTGGTCAATATAAAATTCACCTAAACCCTCTAAAAATAATATAAAAATATTCTATAGGATTTAGAACCTTCAATTTGGCCATCAGAACCTATTTTGACCTAAAATGGGGTCTCAGACAAATGTTTATCCTAAATTGGGTTTTTACGTAAATTTCTCAGTCAAACATAGTCAAACCTAAAATTTAACCTCACCATTGTATTCCTTAGGTCCAAATTAGGTTTTTACAAAAATTTGGGCCTAAGGGGAATTCATCTTAACCCACTTTGCAAATAGGTCCAACCCAATTACATTTCTACCCCTAGATTTCAAAACCCTTACAATTGACCCCCTATCTTCTTCTACGTTCTTTGAAATTAGGTCCCACCGCCATTATAGCGGAGGGAATCCTACTTTGGCGAGCATAAAAGGGTGATTTATCCCTAATCTCTCAGAGAATCCCCTTTAAAATTGAAAGGGAGACCCTCTGAGAAATCTCCTCTAATATGAACCCAATTAGAAGCCCTATTTGGTACCCAATCTCTCATTCGAACGCATGAGAGATTTGGGTCTCTCTTGAGTTTCCTCTGCCGGTGAACTTGCCACGCTTCCAAGCATAAACCCGACCTCCAGGACCTATTTAAGAAACCCAAACTCATTCCGCATCTCCTAAGCTTGAATTTAACAGGAGAAACCCCTCAATTTCATCCCTCCTCCTTTGGCCGAACTGCTCATCAAGCTCCAACGACTTCCCCTACTCTCCCTCGTCGCCTAGCCACAATACCGGTGGCAGGTTCCTCTTCCTCTCGCTCTTCCGCGTTGCGCCGCACCCGCCGACGCTACTGCCTCCCCTTCATTCTTGTCGACCTCCCTCACAAAGCACTTTCGTCTCCAATGTCGGCGATACGAGCCAGCAACCATCCCTACCTCCCCCTTCGTCTCTTCACTCTCAAATAAGTCCTCTCACCGTCTATTCTATTTTTCCCTCTTTATTTCCCTCGAACGACCACTACCGCACGCCACCACCATCATCCCCTTCACCTCCAGTCACCACTCTGGCGAGTCCGCTCCACCACCACAGACCACTTCCCTCCTCACTGACCGGTCCATAAGCTCCGCCACGACTCACTGAACATAACCCCCCACTCACAACACTTCGCCACTCACCCACAAGCACCCCCGAACACACCACATACATGGCTGCAGTGTTCCCTAGGCACGCACCCAAAGGTGGTCCCACGCCACGCCGACCACCTCTTCACGTTTGCCGCACCTTAGTGAACCTCCTTAAGCTTTTTAACACGGCCGTGAGGCTATTTACGTGATTTCAGGTCCAGGGGTTCGCCGCCATTGACACACGGCAGGAAGCTTGCTTGCAAGCTTCTCCAGGCCATGCCCACTCCAGGATCCAGTCCCAGGTCGTGCGGGGTACTCTCCCAAACCTCCCCAGGTGGCCAATTGAAGACAAGAGCCATCACTGAAGCTGCACTCGAGCGACGCCTCTTTGTTGCAAGTGCACGTGAAAGAGGCGGGAAGATAGTCCCACCTCGGAAACATCTGGAGCACCAAAGCCACATAAAAGGAATTTCTGCATAGGGCTTATCGCCTCCAAATCACTAGGTGAGGTCCGCTCTCACCCGACCCGACACCTCATCCGCGACCACCCCTCGCGGACCTGGTGACCCGACCCGACCTCACACCTCGCCCACCACCGCACGTCGGTGGGCCTAGTCCTGAGCGCGTATCCGACCCGATTACTCGAGAAAGTGGCTCTGGGAGAGCGAACCTAAGAGAGAAAGGAGAGAAGAGAGCTCCCGCGGGTAAGGGGTAGGTTTTGCTCTATATGGGAAGGAGAAGACAAGGCCGAAGAGGAAGCTAAGGGTTGAAGCCAAGGAAAGAGAAGGAGGAGGCCGAAGTTAGAAGCTAAGGAAGGAGAAGGGCTACGGTAGAGAGAAGAAGAAAAAGGCGAAGGCAGAAGGAGTTGAAGAAAAGGCAAAGAGAGAAAGAGAAAGAAAAAGAAGGAAGGAACTGAAGGAAGAAACTGAAGGCAGCCGAGACAGAGAAGGCAGAGGAAGGGAAAGGCAAAGGCAAGAAATCAGAAGAAGAGAAAGAAAGAAGAAGAAGACTGAAAGCAGCCACCAAAGACTGAGAAAAGGAGAAGAAGAAGAGTTAAGCACTGTAGCATCAACATTTTAAGGCGTCTGATTCACAAATCAGATGTCCAATTTTATGCTTTATTCATACAATGGTTCCTTTACTGCCTTACATTTATTCCTATCTTTTTGCATTATAATATTCATTTTTATTGCATATTATATTCTTTCAAATTCTCAAGTTGTGATCTTGATTTCTAAACCCTAATTTTCTCCCTGTGTTCAACCTCGGACTTTCAAATTTGAGTAATAAATTATATTTATTTTGAACGCTTTTTCGACTGTACTACAATGCGACTTTTCTAAAACTCGATCAAGAGCTCCAAGCACCCACCTTCAGCTGAGGATTCCGTAGAGGATGGTCGTGACCATCCACCTCAGTCCTAGTTTTATCAGAACCCGCTCTCTATGTTTTTGCCTTATTTGGTGGCTCTCGTATGGAATTTCTCACAGATTTAGTACACAAGAACTGAGAGCAAAAACTTTGTCCATCTCTGAGTATCATTATTCAATTATTAAAGATTAAAGATTCCTTACACTAGCCTTAGAGCACCAGTAGACTTTCTACTCTCATCTAACGTATGTTTTGGTGGATCTACTAGAAGATGGTTCACTTGACTCCCTAATTGTTGTCCAAGGGTTTAGGAGAAGAAGCAATGCTTCTTCTCAACAAACTAAAGATGTCTATTGGTTTTCACAGTGGATCCATTACAAATTCTACATGCAAGTATGAAATTATACCGAATTTTAAGTCTAGGAATCTACTAAAGAATAATTCTCTAATAAAACCTCTTGATAAAGCGATCTAATTCCCTAATTGTTGGCAGAAAATTTTTAGTTTTTATGGACTACTCCCCCATGCCTAAGTGTTTGCATGTCCTCATGCATGAATAAAAGAAATAAGGACAGGTGTTTATGGATAGAAATCACCTGAAATTGCTTTTAAGTTGTCATTGAGCTCATGTCATTACTACAATGCCATACACAATATGCAAAACATTATGTAAAAATGAAATATGCTATGTTTATATAATATGTATATATGTATACATGCTAAGTTTAACGCCTCCAGCTTGGCAACTCATCAGTCATACGTCCTCAAGAAAATGTATCATTTCGTCAGCAGGAGGAGGTTCCTAGGCAAAGAATGGTTTGAGGCACTAGCCATGAACTATAAAAACGTGCCAAGATTTTGGGTCTCTAATTTGAACCACCCCATTAGGATACGGGTGGACCACCAGGAACAACCCAGTCCACTTGGACTTGAGCTTTCTTGCAAAGAATTTGAGTTGGGAGTCAAATAACCAAACCTGCTGGTTAGGTGCGAACTCCTTCCTCCGGATGTGCCAATCATGGAAAGCTTTTGTCCTGTCTTTGTATATTTTTTCATTCTCATAAGCTTCCCGCCTAATCTCCTCTAACTCACTGAGCTGGAGCTTTCTTTCATAACCTCTGGCCTCAAGGTTAAAATTACACTTCTGCACAGCCCAAAAGGCACGGTGCTCCAGCTCCACAGGAAGGTGACAGGCCTTTCCATACACCATGCGGTATGGCAACATTTTGAGCAGGGCCTTGTATGCGGTCCGATATGTTCATAGTGCATCAATCAACCAATCAGAGCAATCCTTCCTATCAGGTCTAACCTTCTTTTGAAGGATAAGCTTGATTTGACAGTTTGATACTTCAGCCTGCCCATTGGTCTGTAGGTGATACGGGATAGCAATGCGGTGCTGCACCCCACATTTCTTCAATAATGACCTGAAATGGGCATGGATGAAGTGGCTTTCCCCATCACTTATCAAGGCACGGGGTACTCCAAATCTTGCAAAAATAAATTCCCGGACGAAGGATATAACAGTCTTATGATCAGCTCGTCTCGTCGGGATAGCTTCTACCCACTTTGAGACATAGTCAACTGCGAGGAGTACGTAATCAAAGCCATGCGAGTCTGGGAAGGGGCCCATAAAGTCGATGCCCCAGACGTCAAACACTTCTACAACCAGAATGGATTGGAGAGGCATCATATCTCTCCGGGTAATGTAAACACATTTATTGAGAGTAAAATGCCTATTCATGCATGTTCCTAGGCTTAGATTTGCATTTTATGTTATAAATATTACATAGCATGCATCATTTTGCATTTAGAGTAGTTGTATATAATTTAGGTTAATTGCATCCTTTTTGTGGTTAGGAGAGAAGGATATTTATTTTGGAGCCTCAGATTGATGATCCAACCGTACGGATCTGATCAAGACGATGATCGAAGTCCAACTCCTCTGCAATCACCTCGATCGAAGTCCCGTAGCATCGTATACAGTCCAAGGAAGATCAACGGCCAAGGGACTATGAGACATAATTCGAAGCTTCAAATGACAAATCCAACCGCACAGATGGATTTGGGTCAACAATCGCAACCTCACGGCGTGAAAATCGACTCAATCCGACCTCTGTAGCAGCCCCTACAACAATAAGAAGATGGATGGCCCAGACTACGCCACGTGGCGTAGCCCAGGCCGCCCAGCGCACGCACACAGTAGCGTAGGTGCGCTCACGCGCACGCAGGCGCGCATGCGCACAACTCAGTGGAATTAGTGGACGCACATGCGCGGTAAATGCGGGGAGGACAGCTCCAACGACACATGAGCTGGACCTACAGTGACACAGCCGTCGCTAATTCATCGCACGCCAGCAAAGGCAGCTGTGGGCATGAGTGGGCATGAGCGAGCATGAGATGCCTATAGCGATGCTTCCAACGATGGCCTGGATGTCACTAATGGTCCCATACCTATTTTTGCCTCTTCTCCTGCACTTTAAAAGGAACTACAACCCCTCCCTTCCAAGCCATCTCTACCTACTCTACTCCCACCTACTCCCAAGCTCTAGCAAGCCTACCAACGCTCCATTAGAGCTTATTCTCAAGCTCCCAAGGTGCCTATTATTGCAGCGAACCTCTGCCCCACCAAATACTCCTCCAACTTCCCATCCCCCTTCATAGGTTGCCTTGGAGCTATCCTCCCACCTCCATTCCGGTAGCAAATCACCTCCGTCTTCTTATCTCCATTCCGGAGCCATGCCGAAGCTTTCCTCTACTCGACATTCTCCTGCATCTCACCTCCTTCGTCCCACTCCTCATCTCCTTCGTCCGAGCTTTCGCCAGGTGCCGTTGTCTCACCAAACAGCTGATTCGGGAGATTTCCTCTCATCTCCCTCTCTTTTTATACTTTCATAGTTGATTGTAATAGACATTAATACATCACATTTGATTCCATTTCTATCTTTTGATTGCTTGTCTTTTATTTCAAAAATACAAAAAAATAACAAAAACACTAAAACTCCAAAAAGAAACAAATCGAAGCGCGGTTTTCGCTTAAAGTAAACGTTGCCTCCCTGTGTTCGACCCGGGACTCCCTTGAAGTTTCGGTATAAATTTTATCTGATTGACGTGTTTTGTAACTACGACGATGGGTTACTTGTAACCCCGATTTCTATCATGCAAAACACGCCTGACCATTTTGGTGCCGTTGCCGAGGGGTAACGGAATTTACTTTATTATTTTCTACGCTTCTTTGCATTTATATAACACTAACCCCTATTATCTCTGATCTATTTCTTGCAGGTACCCTAGCATGGAGATCCAAGAGCGGTAGACCAGAGTAAAATGCGGGTAGAGTGTTTGTAAGTGTCCCCCACACCACCCCCACCTTAGTTTTCATTCCATAACCTAATAACTCAAACCCAAATCAACTTAGGTGCTTTTTATAAACCTTAGGATAGATTTGGTTGTTTGTTTGTCACTCCATTCACCTCACCCACCTGCATATATAAAAAAGTAAAAAAAAAATATTCTTTTGTGGGATTTAACTAAAAGCTATACACTTAACACCCATAATTTCTTATCATAAGGCGCACAATCACTTTGATTCTACCACTTAACTGGAATCTGACCTGTGGACCCGGTACACTTCAACTCAATACACATAAGTAGTAATCTGAATAGGTTAAGCATTCTTGTGTGCCTTAACTAAGTGGTGCAATAGGCCAATCGATTGAGCTGTTTGGGCCGCACCACTCAATCTAAAACTGATCCATCAAGTAACTTGCCACTTATGGTTGATTCTTAGGGCTGAACTAGGCACTCCACATTATTTTTTATTTTTAAAGGAACATATCATCACCCATGCTTTCAAAACTTGAAGTGTTCTACTAAACCTTGATTGAACCAACCTAAGAATTAAACCCTAAAAGCTACTAAACAAGGTTAAACCCTAAAAGACACATCATCAAATAACCTTGTTTGCAAACCTTGGTTGTGTACGCACACACATTTTAACTAATCATTAAGAGCATAACCCATCTAAAGGGCCCATCACATTCCTGAATTACTATTGTCCCAAGCCTAACTAAAATTGATTAGACATTGGCCCTAAGGATTGGTTCACTAGTCGAGATCTAGATTGAGATTGTTCACGATTAGCCTGCTTATAATAGTCAATCTGATGTCTAGCTAGGGGAGTAGTGTCAAATGACTGCAGCTGGGGGGTATACTAAGAACCGAAGGCGCAAGCCAAAGGAAGAACCTTCTCCCCAGTCCCTCCTAATTGGTTGGATTGCCTGGACATAAGTAGAGTAAATCGTCCATAATCTTAGGACGGATTCTGAGAGTCTGTAGACCTTTAGGCTACCCAACCTAAGGACAAGCTTGTATTTTTGTATTGCAGGGCTCCTTTCTCTTCTAATTTCCTTCCTTACTTCACCATGTACCCTTCCAAATCTTACACCCATTTCCAATCCTATCCTCCTACCACCACTTATCCCCAAGATGATTACTATCCCGACTTAACTTGTAATTACCCTTCCACTAGCTGGGATGACTCTGATTAGGGATACGAATCCGGACCTCAATGTCCAAGGCCTAACCCTGGACAACAAGACTATGATTATTGTCCTTCCCAGAGCTACAATGATTATAGATCTTCATCTTGTGATCACCAAACCAACCCGATCTATAATCAGGAAGGATATAATGATTATAACACCTACCCTCCCCAGTATTCCATTGAAAATAGGTCATCACCATCCTTTGAACAACCTAGAACAACCTACTTTCATGGAGGGACCCGAGAACCTAACATCTTGACTCCCCTAGATTTAACCCAAACCCGCCCAAACGTAAATCGAACCAGTCAGTCAGGTGAACCAGATCCAAGATAGGGTGTGGGCTAATTTGCGGAACACTATACAATCATTAGAAGCTCAACCAACGCCATGCACTGAAGCACTAGAGCCTATGATCAAAATGATTGATGAACTTAATAGTTCTCTATTGGATTTGCTCCAAAGTGTTAGGGATATGGACTTGGGTGAGTTTCTTCTTGGGAAATTATCGATGTTGAGGATGAAATTTGTGGTTGCCCTAGTCAAATCTTGGGATGATTCTCAAGACGAACCCCCTTCAAGAGAGCCAATGTCTGAACCCACTCATGCGCCTGTCGGGGGGGATACATTTTCTAAGACTAAGGATGACCAGGTTGGGCTACAGCAACCATTTGAGGATGAACTGATTGATTCACCCGAGATCCCCAAGTCAGGAAACAAAGAAAATTATGTCTCTTTGGATCATGAAATGATTTATGATTTTGAGACATATAAATGAGGATCATCAATTCTTTGACTCTGAGGGTGAATCTTTAGGTGAAGTCTCACTTGAGCTTAAGGAAGATGATTTTAGTAAGATAAATGGGCTCGAGGAGAATGACGAACCATTTGATAGCCCAGTCATTGAAGATTTTGATTCGGTTGGGGCTAACATGGAGGATTCGAATCCTCATTTACTAGATGATTCAATCAGTGACCCCATTCCTTATCTGCACCCCAAAGAGCTGACTTCTGAGATCATTGTGCCTAAGTCATTCTTGACTCAAGCACGATTTCTGGACTTAGGAGAATCATATGGGGTGAATGATATGCTAAAGGTCTCGGTGCCTAAGCCCTTCATGTTGGAAGATAGAATTATTGAAATAAAAATTTGTGAGGCTAATTCTGAGGGAACTTTGATTTTGGATCTAAGGGTACCTATGGACCTGAAACCACCTACTTTCTACCAGGACCCTTACGATATCTTTCACGTGCAACCTAAGCTTTAAATAACTGATTATTTTTCTTAGCTGAATGTTAAGTAGACATCTAAAACTAGTGAACCAGATCTACCTATTGTCCGCCACTTTGGTCTTGGGTTGCACACCACTAAACCGCAGGCCCGACCCCACAAACACAACAACCTTCAGTTCTGGATGATTTTCATCCAGAACCTAAGAACCACTAGACCCTGGGGCGTGAGTCTGCACCATAATCTGGTCCACATCTGTGGACATCTTCTGCAGACGGGTTTCAGGATCAACCTTTTGATTTTGATTCTGACCTGCACTTGTGAATTCTCAATTTCTTCTTTGTATGTATGTTATGCCTAGCTGAAGGCATTAAACTTAGCGTGTGTGTATACACTCTTCTCTCTGCGAAGCTGACCAGATTTTCACGACACTCAGGTGATATTCCTATTTTTATTTTTACAATGAGGACATTGCATCATTTAGGAATGGGGGGGTGGATACTTAATCCTGAAATCATTTTGTTAACTCCGTAGAATTTCTTTTAGTTTCTTTAAAAAAAAATTGAAAGTTTGAAAAAGATATAAAAAGAAAGAAATTAGGAAAAGAGAACTTAGGCATTTGAAAGTTATTAACTTTAGTAAATGATACGAGAGGACCTAAACACTTAGACTCTTCAGGTCTTCGGGCTTGATTAGCCTGGGTGTCCACTCGAATGTGGACTTAGTCTCAAGTCCTCACCAATCCAAATTCATTTTAATTTGGTAAATAAATTGGGATGATAAGTATACGACTTATCAACCCACCCTCTGATTTTGGGGGATTTTAAGGATAAGCATCTACACACTATTCGCACTGACTCACTTTCCGACAGTTTTTACGGAAATTGGGTAGCTAATGGATCAACTTGGGTGGTATGGCTGGCAAGTTGTCAGTGGTAACAGATCATCGGCCGGTTGTCCAGAGCCCAGCCACAAGACCATTTTCGTTGTACTGCCTTTAGGTAAATCTTAGATCAGTGAAGCCACCTACTTAGAAAAAAAGAAAAAAAAAGAGAAACACTCAAAATGAAAAGAAAAAAAAATAGAAAAAGGAGAAAATAAAAAAATAAATAAAATCACACTTCACTGCATGAGTATGGCTGGTAAGTTGTCGGTGGTAACAGCTCATTGGCCGATTGTCCAGAACCCAGCTCACAAAAAAAAATGCACAATAATTCCCAAAACACTTAGAGAAGAAGCGGGGAAGTAGAATAAATCGGGGAGATATACACTGGGTTCGCCCTTGTGTTGACCCCATAAATTAAGGTAGGGAGAAAGCTACCGTTCGAAAAGATAAACCTCTAGGCAAGGTCACCTAGGGTCGTAGAAACCCGAAGTCCGTTTTAACGGCCGTCTAGTGAGTCTTTCACTATTTTCACAAGATGCTTAGCACTTAGAGTCCTTTTCGAGTCTTAAGCGGGTCAGGTAGCCTTAACAAGTTATCCCTGAACTCTCAAACTCCAAACGTACAAAAAAATTAGAAAAAAAGAAAAATAATAAAAAAATGTATCTTCCCTTTTCAAATAAGGCAAGGACTTAGGCGACCTGCATTCTGGCAGACACTTAGGTACTGTTGAGTCTTCGTAGTTTAGGACCTTAGTTGAAATTTTCTATTGTTAATAAACGACTTTGGCCTAAGTGATCTAATTCTAATTCTATTTTTATATATAGCATATAGTTTAATTTTGCTAAGGACTAGCAAAAGATAGCCATGGGGGTATGATGTAAACACATTTATTGAGGGTAAAATGCTTGTTCATGCATGTTCCTAGGCTTAGATTTGCATTTCATGTTATAAATATTGCATAGCATGCATCATTTTGCATTTAGAGTAGTATATAATTTAGGTTAATTGTAGCTTTTTTGTGGTTTGGAGAGAAGGATATTTATTTCAGAGCCTCGGATTGACGATCCGACCATACGGATCTTATCAAGACAACGATCGGAGTCCAACGCCTCTGAAATCGCCTCAATTGGAGTCCCATAGCACCGTATGCAGTCTGAGGAAGATCAACGGCCAAGGGACTAGGAGACATAATTCGGAGCTTCAAATGACAAATCCGACCGCGTGGATGGATTCGGGTTGACGATCGCAACCAAATAGCATGAAAATCGACTCAATCCGACCTCTGTAGCAGCCCCTACAACAAGAAGAAGATGGATGACCCAGACTACGCCATGTGGCGCAGCCCAGGCCGCCCAGTGCACGCACGCACCACCGCACGCGTGCGGTAAAGGCGGGGTGCATAGTGCCAGCGGCGCATGAGCTGGCCTATAGTGATGCATGAGCTGGACCTACAGCAACGCTTACAGCCATTGTTAATTCTTCGCATGCCAGCAAAGCCAGCTTTAGGCGTGAGTGGGCATGAGCGAGTATGTGCTGCCTACAGCGACACTTCCAGTGATGGCCTGGATGTCATTAATGGTCCCATACCTATTTTTGCCTCTTCTCCTCCACTATCAAAGGACCTACACCCCCTCCCTTCCAAGCCATCTCTACCTACTCTACTCCCACCTACTCCCAAGCTCTAGTAAGCCTACAAACGCTCCATTAAAGATTGTTCTCAAGCTCCCAAGGCACCTATTAGTGTAGCGAACCTCTGCCCCACCAAATACTCCTCCAACTTCCCATCCCCTTCATAGGTCGCCTTGGAGCTGTCCTCCCACCTCCATTCTGGTAGCAGATCACCTCCGTTTCCTCATCTCCATTCCTGAGCCACGCCGAAGCTTTCCCCTACCCGACGTCCTCTTTCATCTCACCTCCATCATCCCACTCCTCACCTCCTTTGTCCGAGCTTCCACCAGGCACCGTCGTCTTGCCGAACAGTCGATTCGAGAGATTTCCTCTCATCTCTTTCTCTTTTTATGCTTTCATAGTTGATTGTAATAGACGTTAATGCAATACATCACATTTGATTCCATTTCTATCTTTTGATTGCTTGTCTTTTATTTGAAAAACACAAAAAAAATAACAAAAACCCTAAAACTCCAAAAAGAAACAAATCGAAGCGCAGTTTTCACTTAAAGTAAACGTCGCCTCCCTGTGTTCGACTTGGGACTCCCTTGGAGTTTCGGTATAAATTTTACCTGATCTATGTGTTTTGCAACTACGACAACGGGTTACTTGTAACCCCAATTTCTAACACGCGAAACGTGTCCGACCACCAGGTCATAGAACCGATTGCCTGGCATCGCTTACAGCACTTGGCAAACTCGTGTGTATCTCTGAAAATGGTTGGCAAGAAAAATCTCGACTGCAAAATCATTGCAGTGATTTTTCCACCTGAGAAATGCCCCCCACAAGTATCACTGTGGCAAAAGGATAGCACACTAGAGATTTCCAAATCAGGGACACATCTACAGATGATCTGATCAGCCCCAATGCGAAAGAGTAATGGGTCGTCCCAAAAATAGAATTTAGCCTCTGATAAAAATTTAAACTTTTGATCCTTGGATAATCCCGTAGGTAGCCTGCCTGCGATAAGATAGTTTGCTATATCAGCATACTAAGGAGACTCAATAGAGTTGATAGATAGCAGAGACTCATCCGAAAATTGGTTTAATATCGGTAGGGAGTACGGAATGTAGTCTAGGTCAAGCATAGACAAGTGGTCTGCCACAACATTATGTTCCCTGGCTTTATCGTGAATTTCGACATTAAACTCCTGCAAAAGAAGGATCCATCTGATAAGGCAGGGTTTGGCATCCTTCTTTGCCAACAAATGCCAGAGGGTGGAATGGTCAGTGTAGATGATAACTTTGGACCCAAGTATGACCTAAATTTCTCCAACCTGGATACTATGGCTAGCAATTCTTTCTCGGTGACTGTATAGTTACGCTTTGCCTCATTCAGCATTTTGCTAGCGTAGTATATTACAAATGGATGGTGCTCCTGACATTGGCCAAGAATGGCTTCGATAGTGAAGTCGGAAGCATCACACATCATCTCGAAGTCGAGTGACCAGTTGAGGGGTTGGAGAATAGGTGCACTGGAGACAACGCTTCGTAAGGTCTTGAAAGTGCTGAGACATGAGGAGTCGAACTCAAAGGGCGTGTCGGTTACCAGCAGATTCGTTAATAGACGAGTAATTTTCAAGAAATCTCAAATGAATCTCCGATAAAATCCGACATGCCCTAAGAATGATCTAATTTGCCTAACTGAGCTAGGTGAAGGTAATCGCGAAATGATCTTAGCTCGGTTGACCTCAAGTCCATTAGAGGAGATCCTATGACCTAGTACGATCCCATCTCTCACAATAAAATGGCTTTTCTCCCATGAAAGTACTAGGTTAACCTCTATACAACTCCTCAGAATCTTTGTGAGGTTATTGAGACAAGAAAAGAAATCATCTCCAAACATGGAGTTGTCCATGAACACTTCTACGTAGTCCCCAATCATGTCTGAAAAGATGGCCATCATGCATCGCTGAAAAGTAGCTGGTGCGTTGCAGAGGCCGAAAGGCATCCGCTTAAAAGCGAATGTTTCAAAGGGACATGTAAAAGTCATCTTGTCTTGGTCTTCTAGGTTGATTGCAACTTGATTGTACCCGGAGTATCCATCCAGAAAGAAAAAGAAACTACACCCAGCTAGCCATTCTAGAATCTGATCAATAAAGGGCAAAGGAAAATGATCCTTTTTGGTAGCCAAGTTTAGCTTCCTGTAGTCCATGCAGACCTGCCAAGAAGTCGTGGTGCGGGTTAGGATCGATTCGCCCAATTCATTTTTTATTATGGTGAGTCCCACCTTTTTGGGCACTATCTGAATGGGACTCACCCACAGGCTATCGGAAATTGGATAGATAATGTCCGTGTCCAGCCATTTAATGATCTCCTTCTTGACAACCTCCAACATATTTGGATTTAGGCATCTCTGAGGTTGTCTCGACGGTCTCACCCCTTTATCAGTGTAGATATGGTGAGTACAATATGAGGGGTGAATTCCGTGGAGATAAGCAATGATCCACCCAATAGCAGCCCTATGTGTTACAGAACGGAGATCAACTGGTGTTCCTGATCCGTAGTCAAGTGAGCATTGATAATCACTGGATATGTCTCACTTTCTCCCAGAAACACGTATTTGAGAGATTCAGGTAAGGGCTGTAACTCTAGTAGCAGAGGGTGGGGAGGAGGGTTATGTAGGCGACGAGAGGAAATAATACTGAAAATTTACTGATCCTAACTAATGAAGAATCCACTTGCAGTGGTCATGTAATCCTATCTTAAGATATCCGTGTTGGATAGGACAGGATAGTCAGGATCAGGGGTGTTAAAAGCAGATGAACACCCATGACAACCAGATCCATGGGACGAAATGTGTATATCATTAATCTCAGTCTCGTGTGGATCGCGATCAAAGGCCCGTGATAGTTGATTAGCCCATATTTATAGGCTATTTAGGTATGTAAATGCCTAGACATTAAGCTAATTTTAACATGCATTTGGCATGCATTAGGATATAAATACATTAATTATAGATTTGTTGCATGCATCACATTTTTATGTAAATTAGGTCTTTGCATGCATGATTTTTAATTTAGTTTGCAGTTAGTGGGAATTATACATAATACATGCAATTAGATATTTTATAAGGATTTCTCTATAAATAAGCCAATGTTTATTTCTCATCTTCTTTTTTGCAGGAATGGCTCCGCCTCTCCTCCTTCAGCCATACCTCCTTAATGGCCGTGAGAAGCGAATCTGGTTGAGGAAGGAAAACTAGGGTTTGAGTTAAAGGTTGGGTAGTACCTAATGTCTTTTTCTACCTTTTGTTTTATGAGTCCTCGTAACCTAAGCATCCACATTTCACACACACTTGATCTTGTGTAAATAGTGATCACCCTAATTCATTTCTTAAAGAAAATTTGGTTCTCTTAGTTTTGACTTAGGAGAAGCTTGAAAACACAATTTGATTGAAAGAGTTCCTGCCGCAGGAGAGGTGAAGTACATACTCACCTTGAGGATGCAATGATAACATGTCACCTCCTTGGTGCTTGTCTCTTAGGATATCCATCCTATTGGGGGCATGTAAGTGCATTATACGGTTCAGGTACCATGGGCAGCACTATCTCGAAGTGTCGATTGCCACAGGCCTGAACTTGCTTAAGAAATCCATGGGAGATACTATCTCGAAGTGTCGATTGCAAGGAGTTCTTGGGGTCGCTATGGGCAATACTATCTCGAAGCATCGAAAGCCAGGCACCCTTCGAGGTTCGATGATGGGGACAATGAATCCAACACAGACCACGTTGATAGCTGATCTAAGGTTAGACTTAGAGGAATCAAACAAAAATATATATATTACAAAAAAAAAAATCCTTTTTCCTCTCTAGGTTGGCAATCATACCAACCTCAAATAACTCAGACCAATGCACATGCATGGATGCTTTAATCTCTGGGACCAATAAACCTTAGGGTAGAGTTAGAAATCAGGGAAACCTATGCCTGCAACTCGTCTTTAGCTGACCTAGTCTGTAACTTAGCAACTACTAGGGAACCTTAGATCTAAAGTTTGAACTTAACATGTTTCTAAAGGAAGAGCATTTCGGTTGGCTAGCCTGCTTGAAGAGCTAAGTTATTGCTTGAATTTGCTAGGGACTAGCAAAAACTATGCATGGGGGCTTTAATTAGCACATATTTGTAGGCTATTTAGGTATTTAGATGCCTAGACATTAAGCTAATTTTAACATGCATTTAGCATGCATTCGGATATAAATACATTAATTATAGATTTGTTGCATGCATCACATTTTTATGTAAATTAGGTCTTTGCATGCATGGTTTTTAATTTAGTTTGCATTTAGTAGGAATTATACGTAATACATGCAATTAGATATTTTATAAGGATTTCTCTATAAATAAGCCAATGTTTATTATATTTCTCATCTTGTTTTTCGTAGGAACAGCTCTGCCTCTCCTCCTCCAGCCCTACCTCCTTAATGGCCATGAGAAGCGGATCTGTTCCTGCCTCTCCATTTCAAAACCATGCAGACGGCTACAAGAGAGGGGGAGCTGCTACCATGCTCAGTGAGACATCACCCCACTCCACAACTGTGTACTCCACTCCACCACTGTGGTCTCTAAGGCCGAGCTCCAACACACCATGGGTCGACAAGGTGACAACTTGCCACGCCAATCCGGTGAGCTCAACCACACCGTGCCCATGCATCTCCGATGGCCACGCAACCATCACCGTGCAACCACCAAATCACCTTCCATATCCACGCACCACCAGCACCACCTTCTTCTTCTTCTTTCTTCTTCTTCCTCTATTTCTCTTCACCTCAAAAACAAACCCAACGCATGCCATCCCCATGCACAGCAGCAGTGCGCCACTCTGGCTGAGCGCATCTTCCCTTCCACGCACACCCTGCGCAACCACCCTCCTACTGCCCGCGCATCTTCCTCTATTTCCTCCTACTGCCCGAGCACATCTTCCCTTCCACGCACAGCCTGCGCAACCACCCTCTGGCTCCACCGCGTGCAAGCACACGACACCTCACTGTGCTCCCTCGCCATTCCCGTGCACACATAGCCCGCAAACGTAGTAGCGTGCGTGTGCCCCTACACTCCCCCTCGCCTCCAGGGCACGCATCCCCTCGCTACGCCTCCACCACAGCGCAGCAACACACGCGCGGCCGCGCGTCCTCCAGCTGAGCCCCCGTGCACCCGCACCCTCTTCTACTGTGCACACCATCTAGCACTAGTGTGCCACTCGTGCGTAGCCAGCCTCTGTCTTCTTCTTCTTCGTCTTCTCCTACAACAGACCGAAGGAAACCCAAAGTCATTATCATTCTCCTCCGCGCAGCTGCCTCATCTAGCCTCGAAGCTTCACGCCATCAATGTCAACAAACTCACCTCAACTTCAGGAGCTTGACCACACCCTGTGAAGGCCGACAGCAACCCACCCGCACCGGCGGCCGCCGCCACCATTGCCGGCCTTCCTCATCACCCACAAGACCACCGACGGCTGTTCGACACGCTGTCACCGCCCACGCGTAGCCCTCGTCGTGGCCAACCACCTCTAAGCTCCGCACACCCGACCGTGGCCTCCTCATCGCGCACGCACAAAGGAAGCAAATGCTCTGTTTCATGTTATATTAATATTTACATTCACATGCCATTGCCACTCTTTTTTATTTTGAATTTATTAATTAAATATTATGGCTAATTTATGCAAGTGACCTCCCTCTTTCTCATAAATGCCATTTTAGCATGATCTCTTATTGTTTTATTAATCTGAAGGCAGATTTGGCTCGATTTCTTGACAAAATTAATCGTGAACATCTATTTTTAACCTGTGCAAGTTTAAATAGGCCATTGCCTCCCTGTGACATGACCCGCTCTCTTTTGAGTGGTTTAATTTTAATTCTAATTACTTTGATTTGTCGATTTTCCACCACTTAAAAATACAATGACAAATCATCTTAATCATCATTTTCGAAAGCGAAAACTGACTTATCAAATGGCACCATTGCTGGGGAGGCAATGAGCCTGTTAAACTCGCATTCATTTATTTATTGATTCACACATTTTATTTGAGGCACATTTCAATTCAATTATCTATTTGGTGCGAGGTATGCGTATTTGGAGACATCTTGTCGCACCAGCCTCAGAGATCAGGCGATCCTTGACATCGCCAGTAGAGTCGCAACTCTAGGAGAAGAAGCATCACATCTGCCTCTGCAATGCCTTAGTGGACCTTATTTCCACCACTAAAGGAGATATCTGGAGGACCACATCTTCATTTCATTCTTTCAGTTGTAGATAGATTTTTATTTTTCTTTCTTCTCTTTATTTCAATACATTCATTTAGAAGACCCTTGTTCTGGGGTACATTTTAGGGGTTTGTTCCCCAACTTTCTTTTAGGCCCATGTTGGGTAACTTTTCATGAGCATGTTCCCATATCTTTAGATCTAGGTTTTCTTTTGTGGGTTGTTTATTTTTTATTTGTTTGTGCATAAGTAGCTAAAAAATAAAAAACACGAACTACCTAATAGAAGCTGCATGCCCCTAGGTCGAACCATCTAGGTGTGTATGACAGCATCTAGATTTCATTTTGCATTGCATGCATCTTGCATTGCTAATTGCTGGAGGGAAGGTACATCCTCTTTCTTTGCATTCTATGTTATTCACACATGTGCATCTGGATTTAATTGCAAGACCACCTAACTGAATTGAATAGATCTAACAAGTGGTCATATTTAAGTTTTTGAAAAAGGACTAATTAATGGAAGGACATTTAAAAGCCAAGGCCCTGAATTTCAAACTTGGCATGCGATTCAAAATTCAAAATCTTTTATGGTGTATGCACACTTATATCTCTTCCACCACGGCATGTGTTTAGACACTCCTTAGGTTTCGAGCCGCTAGGACTAGAGCCTCCTATTACAGGGGTCTAAAGTGACCCGAACTTTAGTTCAAAGGTGAAGTTGCCTCCAAACCTTGCAGATTGAGGGTAGTTAAGAAGCACCGCGAAAGCAACGCTTCAAAGGAAGGGCTTGACCCTACCTGCATCCCTCTTTGCCGTGTTTGGTGGTGACTAAACTTTTTGGGCTTTAGAGAGGATCACCTAAGTCCCAGTTAGGTCATCTTAGGCATATCATAGGTTGACAAGTAGGCACGTAACTATTTACATAACTTGATTTGCCACCTACAAGTGGACTTAAATCTCAAATGCCTAACTGATTAAAGACTTAAAAAGTCCTCTGACTTGTGTTGCTTGGGGAATTTGATTGTGGTGTGAGTTAGAATGGACCACGTTGACTTTCATCCTTTCACATCTTGCCCACACCCTTACCCCCACTCTACGATCTTCAATCCCATACGTCAAGATGGTCCATCCTTTGATGGACATAATGACAGTCATTGGGATCCATTTTATTCCTATTATAGGAGTATTGGCCTGGTTAAGCCCCAAACCATTGAGCAGAACCAAGGAGCAGGATTTGCCTTGCCCAATATCCCACACACCATAGGAACACCCAACCCACCCTCCTTGATTGATTGTAATGGTTGGACAGAAACTCCTAGGAACTATAAGCCTGAGCCTAACATCTCTCCTGATAGTATTGATGACCTCTCCTCCTTGAAGATAGAAATATAGAAAATGTAAGATGAAATGATTGAATTGTTAGGAGAATCTTCAAGAGTAGGCCAACAAGAAAAGGATGAAATTAGCCACCCAATCTACCCCAGTGAGAATGAAGTGCACCCCTCTATGCTAGATGCATCTCCCGTTGGAGAGCCACACACTAAGTTGGAGGGAAATTTTAGGGATTATGTAAGGGAGAATAGATAGTTTTCGAGGATTGATTTTGAAACCTCCCCACTAGATGACACTTCCTTGAGAGGTCCACGACTTAAGTGGGAGGAGAATACGTATGAAAGTAGCTATACATGGGATGAAGAAAGGTGGCAACCCGAGGAAGATGATGATTAGGTTGAGTATCCACCTGAATTATATTGGAGTCAAAAGAAGGGAATGATGGTACCATTGGAAAACCTTGACCCAAATGATAGTATTTTCATCACATTTGATGAAGTGAGTCGAAGTCAAGTTGTTAATCCTGCCCTCCTTTCTAATCATGAGATGGAACTCAAGCCCACCCTTAGGGAACCTAACCCTGAATAAATTCACCTATCTGAGGAGTCTAATGTTACCAGTGTAAACTATATACCCCAGATAGAGTGCCCTAGGGGATATGCTGAGATTTTAGATTATTTTAGACTTCGGGTATATGATGAATCATATCATGAGAAGGATGAATTATATGAGGAACCTACATTCAAGATTTGGAGTGACACTAAGGGTGATTATGTCTTATTTGAAGAATTAGCCCTCGAGGATGTCACAAAGTTGACCAAATTAGGTTTCCTTAGCACACCCACTGATGATATCGCTCCTCATGATAAAATAATGGAAAATTTGGAAGCAACTTCTGAGATTAATGTGGATTCACATATATACTATGGGGAGGATTTGAGTAAAGAATAAGAACTTGGGGATGAGATTGATAGGATAATCCTAAGATCTATTGCTTCCAACCTGC
Organism: Thalassia testudinum; assembly: GCA_037157565.1. Classification (NCBI taxonomy): domain Eukaryota; kingdom Viridiplantae; phylum Streptophyta; class Magnoliopsida; order Alismatales; family Hydrocharitaceae; genus Thalassia; species Thalassia testudinum. The sequence continues at coordinate 147,216,304 of JAZHRO010000036.1, forward strand.
CTTCATTTGATTCGGAGTCAGCCTCTGATTCGCCTATGTCTAAAGGTGAAATTTTGACTCCATACCATGAAATGATCACTAATGAAGAGCAGGTAGATACTTGTGATATTACCAGAGATGCTAGGGACACGATTGAAGAACTGGAAAGGTTCTTAGGTTTGGACACTGAGCCAACTGGACCTACCTTAGATCTTATGGTCATTTTGCAACCTCGAAACTTAGACACCCTAGAAAATCCCCAGCTTAAAGTTTTGCTCACTACCATTTTGACTAGGGGGCTTAACAGATCAATATCTCTTGTAATGGGGTACCGGGTATGAATTGATGCTTTCTATGGTTAGTCCATCACCGTGGGGGTTTATTTCTGTAACATTCCTTCCCCATTCCTTTTGGAGGATCCTTGTCATCCTCCCCCTACCCCTTTGGAGGTTGTTATGCCAGTTTATCCTTTAGAACCTCCTCTGGTGACCTGGGATGATTTCATTCCCATCCTGGTTGGGCAAGCATTTGCTATCAAGATTCATCATCAGCTCGCCAACATCCTAGGTTACCTATTTTCTAGGTCAGCATTACTTTACTCATTTTTAGGGCCTATTTCTGCAATCCTTGAACCTGATTTGTAGATTCTTTGGCTACTCGACTGCCAACAAAATAACGGTAGCCCATCTCTGACCCAAGTAATATCCTTCTATGCAATGGGGACATTGCAGATTTTAGGCATGGGGGGGTGTACCTGGGGATATACATAGCATTTATACATAGTGCATTCATGCATTTAGTTAAAGCATTCTGCATTGCATACATTTGCATTGAAAAAAATAAAAAATTTGCATTGAGCTTAACTGGCTGCACCCTACATTCTTAGGCAGACCAGAGCTTTAGGTTAGATGAAGTTGACTCTAGGTATCTGAATTTAGAAGCTAAGTTGAGATACTAGTTTTAGACCCTTAGGGTCCTTTGTGGACTTAAAGACTTAAGTAGGAGTTAAGTTGTGAACCATTCCTCAAGAGGTTGAGGAAGGAAAGCTAGGGTTTGAGTTAAAGTTTGGGTAGTACCTGATGTCTTCTTCTACCTTTTGGTTTACGGGTCCTCGTAACCAAAGCATCCACATTTCACACACACTTGGTCTTGTATAAATAGTGATCACCCTAATTCATTTCTTAAAGAAAATTTGGTTCTCTTAGTTTTGACTTAGGAGAAGCTTGAAAACACAATTTGATTGGAAGAGTTCCTGTCGCAGGAGAGGTGGAGTACATACTCACCTTGAGGATGTGATGATAACATGTCACCTCCTTGGTGCTTGTCTCTTAGGATATCCATCCAACTGCGGGCATGTAAGCACATTGTACGGTTCAGGAACCATGGGCAGCACTATCTCGAAGTGCCAATTGCCACAGGCCTGAATTTGCTTAAAAAATCCATGGGCGATACTATCTCGAAGTGTCGATTGCCAGGAGTTCTTGGGGTCACTATGGGCGGTGCTATCTCGAAGCATCGAAAGCCAAGCACCCTTCGAGGTTCGGTGATGGGGACAATAATCCGACACAGACCTTGTTAATAGCTGATCCAAGGTTAAACTTAGAGGAATCAAACAAAAATATATATATTACAAAAAAAAATCCTTTTTCCTCTCTAGGTTAGCAATCATACCAACCTCAAATAACTCAGACCAATGCACATGCACAGATGCTTTAATCTCTGGGACCAATAAACCCTAGGGTAGAGTTAGAAATCAGGGAAACCTGTGCCTGCAACTCGTCTTAAGTTGACCTAGTCTGTAACTTAGCAACTACTGGGGAACTTTAGGTCTAAAGTCTGAACTTAACATGTTTCTAAAGGAAGGCCCTTTGGATTGGCTAGCCTGCTTGAAGAGCTGAGTAATTGCTTGAATTTGCTAGGGACTAGCAAAAACTAGGCATGGGGGTGATGATTAGCCCATATTTGTGGGCTATTTAGGTATTTAAATGCCTAGACATTAAGTTAATTTTAACACGCATTTAGCATGCATTAGGATATAAATACACTAATTATAGATTTGTTGCATGCGTCACATATTTATGTAAATTAGGTCTTTGCATGCATGGTTTTTAATTTAGTTTGCATTTAGTGGGAATTATACAGAATACATGAAATTAGATATTTTATAAGGATTTCTCTATAAATAAGCCAATGTTTATTATATTTCTCATCTTGTTTTTCGTAGGAACAGCTCCTCCTCTCCTTCTCCAGCCATACCTCCTTAATGGCCGTGAGAAGAGGATCTGTTCCTGCCCCTCCATTTCAAAACCATGCAGACGGCTACAAGAGAGGGGGAGCTGCTACCAAGCTCAGTGAGACACCGCCCCACTCCACAACCGTGTACTCCACTCCACCACCGTGGTGTCCAAGGCCGAGCTCCACCACACCGTGGGTTGGTGAGGTGACAGCTCGTCTCCAACGACCACGCAACCATCACCATGCGCATGCGTCTCCAACGACCACGCAACCATCACCGTGCAACCACTAGATCACCTTCGCTGTCAACGCACCACCAACACCATCTTCTTCTTCTTCTTTCTTCTTCTTCCTTTGTTTCACTTCACCTCAAAAACAAACCCAACGCACGCCATCCCCATGCATAGCAGCAGCCTCCTCCTACTGCAAGAGTCCATCTTCCCTTCCATGCACAACCTACGCAACCACCCTTTAGCTCCACCGCACGTAAGCACGCGATGCCTCGCTGTGCTCCGTCACCATTCCCGCGCACACACAGCTCGCAAACGTAGCAGCGTGAGTGTGCCCCTACCTCCCCCTCACCTCCAATGCATGCATCCCCCTCGCTGCGCCTCCACCACACCTGCAACAACACACACACGGCAGCACGTCCTCCAGCAGGGCCCCCGTGCGCCTACGCCCTCTTTTGCCATGCACACCATCTAGCACTAGTGCCCCACTCGTGCGTAGTCGACCTCTATCTTCTTCTTCTTCGTCTTCTCCTCCAACAGATCAAAGGAAACCCAAAGTCATCGTCATTCTCCTCCGCGCAATCGCCTCATCTAGCCTCAAAGCTTCGTGCCATCAACGTCAACGAACTCACCTCGACCTCAGGAGCTCGGGCACACCCTCTGAAGGCCGACAGCAGCCCGCCCGCGTAGGCGAGCCGCCGCCACCATTTCCAACCTTCCTCGTCACCAGCGAGACCATCGGCAGCCATTCGACGCGCCGTCACTGCCCACGCATAGCCCTCGTCGTGGCCAACCACCTCCCAGCTCCGCACACCCAACCGCAGCCTCCTCATCGCGCACGCACAAAGGAAGCAAATGCTCTATTTCATGTTATATTAATATTTACATTCACATGTCATTGCCACTCTTTTTATTTTGAATTTATTAATTAAATATTATGGCTAATTTATGCAAGTGACCTCCCTCTTTCTCATAAATGCCATCTCAGCATGATCTCTTGTTGTTTTCTTAATCTGAAGGCAGATATGGCTCGATTTCTTGACGAAATTAATCGTGAACATCTGTTTTAACCTGTGCAAGTTTAAATAGGCCATTGCCTCCCTATGGACATGACCCGCTCTCTTTTGAGTGATTTAATTTTAATTCTAATTATTTTGATTAGTCGATTTTCCACCACTTAGAAATACAAAGACAAATCATCTTAATCATCATTTTCGAAAGGGAAAACTGACTTATCAATAGTGAGGATGAATGAGCCATTGAGTCACTGCAGAGGAGCCCAATGTTCCCATAGAAAGCTGAATCTTCGTCTTCACAATCCTCCTCGATCAAATCACAATCAAAGTTCTTTGATGCCCTGAAAATGTCCAGTCTAAGCTTTTCGTTTCCCAAGGCAACCTCCATGCACTCTAATGCATTGTCGATGTTTGCGCGGGCAGTTGTCAAAAATGGGAGACCTAGAATAATCAGTGCATCACAGAGATTAGGAGGAACCTCCATATCAAGAACAAAAAAGTCTGCTAGAAAGCAGAATCCTTGGACTTTTACGATCACATTTTCAACCACCCCCCTCGATGTTTTTACAAATTGGTCAGCCAATTGTATGGTAACTGTGGTGGGTTTTAGCTCCCCAAATTGAAATCGATCAAATATTGCGGTGGGAGTTAGGTTGATGGACAACCCCAAGTCAAGAAGGGCCCTATAAAAAGGGGAATCCTGCAAAAAATAGGAAATTAGTGGTGTGCCTGGGTCCTTCTTCTTGGGTGGTAAGTCAGCTAAAATAATTGCACTGGCTTCTTCAAATAATACCGCTTGTCGTCTGATCCTCTGTTGCCGCTTCAGAGTACAATAGTCCTTAAAGAACCTAGCAACAGCTAGGATGTGATCTATCGCTTCAAGGAGAGGGACCTGAATGTGAACTTCCTTGAACATAGATTTCAGGTCCTCGAAATTTCGCATGTCCTTTTTCCATGCTGAATCTCATGTTAGGGCCACGGGAAAAGGGACGAGAATTTCAAGGTCTAGGGGCTTCTTTCCCTTATCTAATGAAGATGGCTTGTGAGAGAAGAGGGTTGTGAGCCATCTCGTGGTATAGCACAAGGGAAATCGTTACCCACTTGCCTAGGTAGTGGGTCATGTGTAGTCTTTCCTCCTTAAGGTGACAGCTTTTGCATCGGCATGCTGTCCATGCAGGGGCAGAGGAGCGGGTTGGTCTGGATACACAGGGTTTGGCAACAAAGGTGGCTGACCGAGCCCATAACTAAGAGGTGCGGGAGTTGCTTGCATAACAGCATGTGCCCGCCCCTGTGGTGCTTGGAATCTAAGCGGGGTGCCCTGATTCTACACATATCTCGGGTTTGGGACAGGTTAGGAGGGCAAAGCTCCCTATGATCTATGCTCCAGCATCATCTGGTTTTGTGTGTTCTGTATGCTCTGCATTTGGTCAATCATTGCATTCAATATTTGGAGGTTGTCATGAGTAGATTTCTGAATTGATGCCTGCAATTCCTCTTTTAGTGACCCCAAAGGGTTGGCCAGCTTTGGAGGGTAGTTGGATACTTGGTGCAGTGGTTGATAGATAGAGCATGTCTATTGCTACTGAGATGGGAATGGCTGCTGCCTAGGACACATGTTCTGCACATTCTCGTATTGTCTGGTCTGGTAGTATGGAACTTAACTCGATCTCTATGGATTACTAGACCAAGCGAAATTGGGATGCTGGAGCCAACCAAGGTTATATGTTTCAAAATACGGTTGTTACGCCTGTATCCCTGAATGGGATTGACATCTTCGTAAGCCAAGGACATCTCAAATGCGAATTCATCAAAAGAATACGCACTTGCATCATCATGTGGTGCCTAACCCTGATTGTATGGCGGCAGATCCATATTGTTCACGGGTTCCTAGTAAGCAGGATCCCGCAAAGATGGTGAGAAAACATCTCAAGTAACCAGATATGTACGAGCAAAGGGGGCTGGGGATGCTTGAGAGGAGTAAGATGGACCAATGTTGCCAGAAGATTCGGATCTCACTCGCATTAATTCATTGAGCTTCTTATTGAGTAGATCCACCTTATCCAGCTTTTTGGTGATAATGTCCATGTTGGCTCAGGCAGACTCAGCTTGAGTTTCGTGGACATTAACTCATTGCTGTCCAGGTCACTGGAACTGATTCATTGAGGCAGCGTTCATCGAGTTCTCTTCTAAGGACTCGAACAGTTCAAATGCGCTGTTCTCGTCCTTCGCGAGAAAATTCCCACTGCTAGATGCATCAACTAGGTATTGATGTGTGTAATCCAGCCCATGGTAAAATACTTGCGCATTTGGATACACCATGGTCTGAGCACTTCCTAAGAAGATTGTGGAATCTATCCCAGGCATCATGTACCTTCTCTCCAGGGCCTCTAGCAAAGGTCGTAATTGCATGCCTCATGGCATTTGCTCAACCGATCGAGAACTTTTGGAGGAATTCGCGATGTAATTCCTCCCAAGTTCCAATTGGCCTCCCGATGGTCTTGAACCAATAAGCAGCTTTATCCTTGAGAGAAAAAGGAAAAAGCTTCATGAGAACAATTCCAATATCTATATTCCTGGGTCGAACTGACTCTGCAATCCGACTCAGGTCTTCGAGGTGCTGGAAGGGATCCTCATTCGAGTTTCCATGGAAATGAGTTTGAATTAGACTTATGATATTCGGCTTTAACTCAAATGCATCTCTGCCTACAGGAATCCATAACTGAGGTGCTATGATTGTTGCTGCTGGATCATAGAAGTCCCACAGTTGTTCTCCGCGTGGTGGATGTTGCATCCTGTCGAGTGTCGTGAGAATTTGGTCGATGCTTTACTCATATTTATGTTCCATTTCCTCAATCCTGGCTTCCAAACGAGCCATTGGGTCCTGATTCTCAAGGTCTTGATGAATTCGAGGATCGGGATTAGCCATCTCAGATAATCGGGTGGAAGAAGGTTGAGAAGAGACGCTGGGTGAAAATCACCTTTGCCGCCTTGGGTTTGGCTCCCAAGGTCCCGCAAGTTCAAGTCTTAATGACCTTCTTCCTTGCATACACCAACTCAAAGGGTTGGTGTAGTCAAGCAGAACAAGTCTAAGGCCTTATTAATCAAAGTGGTCCTTTAGATCAGATGACCTGATTTTCCGTTTAAGTTTGTGTTATTGAAAAATCGGCTAGAGACCAATTGTAAGGAATTCCCGCCTCTCAGGCTAACCCAGCCAGTCTAGTTACGAGGGGACTACAAGGAAGGTTCTTCCTTCAGCTTTCACCTCTGGTTCCGTTACCCTGCAGCCGCGGTCATTTGACACTACCCCGCAGGCTTAGTCACCAGGTTTTGCAAGAGAGGTTGGAACTACCCAATAGTTTCAAGCCAAATGCAAGTTATTTGATGAATTTTCGTGAATTCTTAACCTGTCTTTTCAATGTAGTCGATGGTGGGTGGTCCACAATGTGACTCGCCTCACCGACTAACTTTTGGGCTCGTCAGAGTCCAAGTTAGTCAATGTGGTCCTATTGGCTCATGCACTTCTAAGTTCTTTCTCAAATTGTAAACCACAATTCCAAAGTGTACTCTGAGGTGATATGGAATCCAAACGATTTGAAACTTAGCAAGAAGATTCCTTTTGCAATAAGCTTTTCAGAGAGTATTTTTCCAAAATTTTTTCTATTTCCAACAATTAGTTATGAATTTTTAGCTAACCAAGGGTCAAATCTAGGATTTAGACCTTGTGTTGATTTTCTGTTGGAAACTATATCAAATATGCTCCAAAAATTTTGTAAAAATATGATATTGAAAGCTAATTTGATTATATTTCACATCTCATAAGTTTTGAGTCAATCTGATTTGTATGTTAGTCAGAATTAATTTTTAAAGTTCATAAAACTTCTATTCTCAAGCAATCTAACCAGTATATACTCCATGAATTTTTAAAAATTCCACAAAAGGAATTTATTTTTGGGAAAGGTTACGTTGGAAATATAATATGAGGATCTAGTTCCAGTCTAAATTTCAGGATTTTTGGAGCATTATAAATACAACTATTAAATTTTAAAGATGATACTTTTTGGCCGAATTTCTAATTGGAATGTGTGCACCTGATTTTCGCAGCACCCTCATTTCCTTGTTCGCCGCTTGGTGTCATTATTCCTGCACACAAAAATATTGTATTATAGATAAAATCAAAAGTCGCCTTGCCTCCCCGGCAATGACGCCAATTTGTTCGCAGTGTAGATCGCGTAAAAGATGAGCGCGTTGTAGTATAGCGCAAAATACATCTCGAGCAAATAATTAACAGAACTGGTGAGTCCCGGTTGATCACAAGGAGGTAGAAAGAACTTTTGATTTCATGCATTTATTTCAAATATAAAGGCTATGTAGAAGGAGCAATCAATCACAATATTTATATCACAAGGAGATATCGAACATAAATTGGATACATGCATTTGAATAAAACATAAAATAAACAAACTACTATTGTAACAGAACAAGGGCACCATGGGTGGTTGGGAAGAGTAGCAACGATTCGTCAGGGTGGCCCAACGGACGCTTCAGACGAAGATGCAAAAACAGATGTAGAGAAGATGAGAAGAAGCAAAAGAAAGAAAGGTTGAAAAAGGAGGAAGAAGAAGAGAATGCCTTCAAAGGGGGGCCCTTTGGCCTCTTTTTATAGCTTTGGTGGGGGGCAAAGAGGGCATTTGGCCCCTTAAATCCATGCAAATGCCTTGGATTAATCAGATCCATTGATCGGGAGATCAACGGCCCTGATTAAGCCTTCCAAATCCTTCTTTTTCCCTTGGTTCGCTCCGATGCTGCCACGTGGAGCTCCGTGGAGCGTCGATCCTCCATCACACGACTGCAGATCGCCCGCGGGTGCCCTTCGCATTTTCACCTTCACCGCTCACCTCCTCTAAGCACCTTAACCATAGCCGTCTGATCGTAAGATCGGATGGCTTAAACGTGCACTTACCGTGCCTTTGAAAATCCTAAAGTATGCTCTCGCACATTTCAGCACGCGTCTACATCCAACGCCTCCGCGTCCTCCACCCGTTCGCCGCCAAGCTACTCGATGGAGATCTGACAAGTCGAATTTTGTTTGTGGCACCGCTTCTCCTAAATCCCCACAGAGCGTGCTTCGATCTCGCGCCGCCCGTCTCGTGGAGAAAGCGCTAACCAATGCGCTACTCCCACGAGTTGGTTGTGTTTAGGTTTCGTTGACGCGTGTTCTCGGCCATTAGATGGGAATCCAACGGTCGAGATCTCGTTTCTTTTGATGAGGTGACTGAGGGTGGCTGCAATGGCACGATCACGACCGTTGGATGACAATCCAATGGCCTATGGTTCTCCTTCCTAATTGGGGTGCGGTGAGGGGGCAGCTGCAATGGCACCATGTGGCGCCATCGTGGTCGTCCATCTTCTTCTTGTATTTGATGACATAAGCCTCCGATTAAGTTGATTTCTACACCGTTGGACTATAAACATCAATCCAAATCCATCCAAGTGGTTGGATTTGTCATCTGAGGTCTGGATCTTCTTTAATTTGCCCCTTGGCTCTTGATCTTCTGTAGATTCCCTAGGGTGCTACAGGAGTCTGATTGATGCGATCTTGGAAGCGTGGGACTCCCGTTGTAGTTCTGAACAGATCCATGCGGTTGGATCGGTCATCCGCAGCCCCGAATTACCTGCAATGAGTGATACCTCTCAAATAGCATAGTTTTATGCATAAAACACATATATCAACTACGATGTTGAATACGATGCGTATGCATGTAGAATGTTCATGTTAAGCTAACTTCTGGCTTAATTCAGGAGGATTAGGGCCTATGATTGCTATGCAATCAGTCAAACACAAGGAGCAAGTATTGCATTCACATGTTAATCTCAATAAATAATATAAATAAGCACAATTAATGATAGCAATTACTCAAAACTAATATTCAATTATAGCACATGAGTATATCAAGAGTCTAATGAGACAAAAAGATATCTATGACAAAATAATGGTAATTTGAATCACCAATTATTAGCTTAGATACATGTATAAGAATTACTCAATGATCTAAATAAATGAACAATATCAACCACTTTAAATCCACACAAGCTTTAGTGCACAGTGCACTCCCTATCAAATAGATCAGACGACAAAACTCTCAATCAGACGACTTAACTGTCCACTGCTACAATGCCAAGAGGGCATTCTTCTTTCTTCTTCAGGCCTTCTTCTTCAACCTCCTCTTCTTCTTCACTTCACGCATAGGGGGAACAACTCCTCAAATGGCTAAGTGTTAGCCAATGCACAGAAGAACAAAACCCCCTCTTCCCATGCTCTCTCTCTCTCTTTCCCCTCTCTTCGGCAAGAGCAACCGGGCATTCGAGTAATTGGGCATAAGCGCACCCGGGACCAGGGCTGCAGGCGTGGGTCGCAACCGAGGTGTGAGTATAGCTTAGGCGAGTAATCAAGTATGAGCTAAGCCCATGTGGAGGTGTCACGGGCGACGCGTAAGGAGTGTGCGGGTGAGAAGCTCATCATGGTCTCTAATTACCCCTAATTAACTAGTCTTCCTAGTTAATTAGCTAGAAATATGTGAATATATGGGTTAATTATTAAATAAGGGATAAAAGGTAAAGGACCTTAAAATAAGTTTAAAATGCTATATTATCATCTAATTAATATTATTAATAATCTAATTAATAATTGGACTCAAAAAATTATTAATAATTCATCTAATTAATGTGTTAACTAACTTAAGCATAATATATACCTAAGTATGTAATAAATTAACATTACTTAATTAAATAAATTAATCTAAAAAGGTCAAAAATGTAAATCAAGGTCTAAATATAATAATTGTCTTATTTATAATCATATATAAAAAGTTGGAAAAGATTTAAATTAAAATAAACCTTGAAAACCTGAGTTTACATTTTAGTCCTTAAATTTTATTTTAATTGGGTCCTTATTTTCCACTTAGGTCCTTAGGTTTCACTACGAATAAGTCCCTGAACTTCTTCTTCTTTTCTTCTTCAACCGTCTGGATGGCTGGCAACTGAAGGTGTGTCCACCGCTTGATCACCGCCCATCCGACGTCATCCCTTCTTCTCCGAGCTCCTGGAGCTTGTGCTCACTATCTCCTTCTCATCCACCGGTTTGTATGATGCCAAAATCCTATTTTAGGGTTGGAGATAACCTCACTGACATCGGAGAAGATGCTGGTGGTTACTCCCCTCCTAGCCACTAATTCATCCAGATTCCACCTCCTCCTCAGTCGCCGTCACCTATAAATACCCCTTCACACCCTCGATTTCCACCAAGTTGGCTCCCTTCCCTCTTCTTCACTGAGCTGACCTGATAGGCTATGCTCTCCAAAACTCTGACGAATTTCCTCCACCTCATCTGACTTCCTCCATCCATCTTCAATAGCACTGGATCTCCGCTGAAGTCAGCCACGTCTTGTGACAAGTGCTGACTAGGAGCTCTCCTCTGCTTCACTTCACAACCGCCTGCCGGAGATCTTTCGGCAACCCTCTGATTTCCTCCTCCGTTATGAGCCTTCGATGGAGATCCTCTATCCCCCTCGTCCAGGTAACAGTAGACTAGGTTAGGTAGATTAGTTTAGTTAGTTTGTTAGGTATATTAGGTAGCTGTAATGTTAGATTTAGAACTTGTCTTCCTCAACTCTGGTGAGCTCATTGAGCTTGTCAGGAGCAATTATTTCATCTTTTTAAGTCACTGTTCACCGTCTTACACTTTCCATGAACATTTCTATCATCTTTAATTACTAAATTGATCATTAAATCGCCTAAACCAACTCCACCTCCACCAACTACTTCTGTTGTCCATGGCAGCAGTAGTTGAGTTAATTCCACCTTCACTGGGGTCCTCCATCATCTATTCATCACCTAAGAACCCTAAACTTCACTTTAATTTGAATAATTACCAACTATAATGTAAACGTCCAATTTTAATTAAGCTCCTGAGCTTGCTGTCAATGGCGGCTCAGGAGTAGTTCAAGTCATTAATTATATATATATTTATTATCGCAATTATCTGTTGACTTGTTTCCTTCACTCAATTGAGTGGAAAAACAAGTCCTGAGCCTAATCCAACTTAGATCCTTTATAAAATGAATTCATTGTTAAATCTTTACTCTAATGAACAATTGAAGGAATTTATTTGTTCCTGAGGTTTCTTGTGACCTCAGGAAGCTTTCTAAATCTTTAATGGCATAATTTCACATTCTGTACACAAGTTCACCTTTTCTGGACTCACCGAAGCTCCGACGAGCTCCGACGAGTCAAAACAAGTTCTTCAGCCTATAGAATTGAGTGAGAAGCTCCAGATCAATGAATTAAGGATCACTGATTATGCTGAGGTTGTTTATTTGAGATTTTAGTGTCTGGAGTTGTTGTTAAGTCTTCATCTTCTCCAACTCCGACAGAGTTGGAGAAGTCTGACAGTTAGGTTAAAGTTGCATTTAAGAGGTCTGAAAGCTTCAATGTTATGCCTTGAGTCCATTTTTAAGATCCAACCACTGTAACAACCTTTAGTTTATCCTAACGAATAGACACCTTTTCAATCTCAGGCGATGTGCCTGAAACCCTAGGAACTTTAGATGAAACATCAATTTAAGGGTCTAAACCTATTCCTGAGATTGAGGAGATGATGTTTAAGGTGTTAATTCCCTGTGAAATGGCTTAATTCAGAAAGTCAAAATTCGAGGCTTAGTAGTCAAACCTGAGTCTGATTCTTTGATTCTGGATTCAATTAGGCAAATTAAGGAGTCAAATTGTTTCTGAGAAGATTGTGAATGATTTAGAAGAGATTTGAGTGAGTTCTGATGGATTATTTGGTAAAAATTGAATTCTGTTCAGTTTGGGTTATTTTTTAACCCAAACTGACGACAGTTGCTTTTTGATGAGATTTGAATGCAAAATCTGCCTAGATGGATTTGTAACAACCTCTAGAGGTTGTTTAATTTGATTCATTAGGTCTTTAGTTGTCTGTTAGGACTTTTCAGAGTGTGACTTACAGATTTGTAGCTTCCTTAGAAGCTTTGAGCTTTTGTACCTCTCCTGAAGCTTCTGAGAGCTTTAAACCTCCACTAACAGCTGTGGAATTCATCTCCTAACCTATTTAGCACTTCATCTAGAAGTCAAAATCCAGTCTATTGACTTAGAGCTGAAACTTCACTTTCCAGGCCATTTTTGAACGTAGACAAACCAGAATCTTCGCCCTTCAAATCGAAGAGCTTAACTTCCCCTTTATATTAAATTGACACTTCAATTTTGTAGAGCAACTCAAGAGCTTTCCAACAAGCTTTTACTTTCTTGGAATGGATCTCTGAGCTGTCGGAAATCATCGTTTGAAGTTTGGTCTGGGAGGGGGAAACTTAGTCCCACATAGGAAGAATCTAAGTGGCCGCATAGGTATAAAAGGTTTTTGTTATATGGCTTCTTCAGTAGGCAGTGCACGGTGCATGGTTACGAATGAGCATTGAGTGTGTATGTGGGCAAGTGTGTGCCCGGGTGTGTGTGCACCTGTAGGCGTGCGAGTGTGGACCCATGAGGGTGTGAGCATGGGCCTGGGAGGCCGTGAGCCGGTTTGGCTCGAGACTATGAACCAGAAATAAATCGAAACTAAATAAACCAGGCTTGGACCTATTAGGGTCTGGTCCCACCCTAAGAGGGGTGCTGTGTATCCCCGATCGGTTCAAGCCGCCAATAAAAAACCTAATTTTTGGTTAAAAGGAAAAAAAACCTGGTTCAGTTCAGAAGAAATGCTAAGGAAGGAAGGAAGAAGTGCTAAGGCTCAGAAGCTAAGGCTAAGAAGAAGACAAAGAGAAAGGAAGGAAGGAAGAAAATGCTTAGGCTAAGAAGGAGAAGGAACAAAGGAAAAGAAGAGAAAGAGAAGGAAGAGAGAATTCATAGAAGGAAAAGGAAGGCTGAACAAGCACTAAAGAGAAAGAGAAAGAAAGAGAGAAAGGTAAAAGAAGAAGAAGAAAAAGAGAGAGGCTAAAGACAATGAGAAGAGAAGGAAATGATTCAATTTCTTGCATTATTTTTAATTCCTTTTTTACTTTAATGTTGTAATAAGGCATATTTCCATTATTAATACTTTCTATTGCCTTAATCTCTTAGAAATAAAAAGAAATAAACATGTTTACTTGTTGTTAAAGAAGATCATTTATGTAAATATGTTTTCTTATGGAATTTTGCATACTCTTTTAAATTTGAAATCACTAGGCAAAGTTCATGTTCTTAAAATAAACTTAATTATACCTTCAATGAGTAGCTTAGACTGATTGGTGAATTCTAAATAAGCTGTGCCTCCCAGCAAACGACCTGGATTCAACCAGTTAAAAGAAACAAAAATCTAAAATGTTAGGTTAACTTAACCCTATACTATTCAATCGACACAAATTCAACTTGACCTAAGTTGCTTTCTTCTGCACATAATTAAGCACAATTAACTTAATTAACTGTGTTGAGAAGAGGATGCACCAGACCTCACCCCCTGTTTTACTTGAGGCAATAAGCTAAGATGAGAAAATCAATTTATGCACTGTAGGGGGCACTATGCTCCATGAGGTGGGACTAAATCCCATAGCTTCTTCTTTACGTAGCTGCGGATGAAATGCTCTCCCAATCGGAGCTGAAGTAGCACTCAGTGCTCCAAATTGGAGGCCTGGGTCACTGATGGGAACACCATCATGAGCCCTAACTAGCTCATTTTGACCTAGAAAAGAGAATAAAAGCTCCTACATAACCAAATGAAGGGCCTAACTCAGGGAATAATCAATCTGAGAGGAAAGTAAGAAACAAAGGGTAAAACTATAATTTTACCATTGCAGTACAACATCAGGATTTCTCAGGGAATAAACATGGGTCAATTGGTCTTAACAAGATAAAAAGTGTGTTGGTTCAATCAGAAAAGGGTTAATGTGCAATCTGGGAATTAAATGACTTCTTGTAACTCTAAAACTGACCCACTTAATCCAACAAGGTTCTAGTCAGGATAAAATTCACCTAAACCCTCTAAAATTCATGGAAAAATATCCTCTAGGGTTTAGAACCTTCAATTTAGCCTTTGGAACCCATTTTGACCTAAATAGGGGTCATAGCTAAATATTTGCCCTAAATTGGGTTTTTGTGTAAAATGCCTAGTCAAACATGGTCAAACCTAAAATCCAAATTCACCATTGGATTCCTTAGGTCCAAATTAGGTTTGTCCCAAAATTTGGACTTAAGGGGAGTTCACCTTGACCTACTTTGCAAAACAGTCCAACCCAATTACTTTTATGCCCCTATCTTTTGAAAACCTTGCGAATACCCCCTAGCTTCCTCCCCATTCTTTGCAATTAGGTCCCTTCACCATTACAGTGGAGGAATCCTACTCCGGTGAGGATTCGAGGAGGATTTCTCCCAAATCCCTCAAAGATTCCCTCTCAAATTTGAAAGGGAGATTCTCTGAGGAATTCCCGATCGTAACACAATTTCAAGCCTTGATTGCCACCTAATCTCTCATGCGAATGCATGAGAGCTTTGGGTATCTCTCACCTTCCATGTCCAGTGAGGCTACCTGTGCTTGGAAGCTTTCCTTCCAAGCACAAGGCCCTCTCTCTTGGACTATAAAAGGCGCCCCAAGTCCTCCCGTCCATCGTCAGCTTGGTTTAGCCGGAGACAACCCTCCAATTTTGTCTCTTCTCCTCCGGCCAAACATCCAGCGAGCTCCGGCGACTCCTCCTCCCTCTTCTCGTTGCTCTGCCACAAAACCAGTGGTAGAGTCATCTCCGCCTCGGTCATTCGCGTCGCGCCATACCTACGCATGCGCCAACTACCCCCTCGTCGTCGCCGTCACCCTTCCACTAGAATCTTCGTCTCCGGTGGCGGGAGGTACGCACTGCCTGCCATCCTCTCTCCCTTCATCCATAAAATAGGTTAGAATACTTCCCCTCTCTCTTCTCTTTATTTTCCCCCTCTCTATTTCTGTTTTCAACCCTCGACCATCGCAGACCACCACCATCGTCTCCACCTCCGACAGACCACCGGCGAGGTGTCTTCGTCACTCCACACACCCATCCGCCTCGCCAAACCCCTTAGAAGATCCGCCACCTTCCACTGATCATTTTCCCCCTCTCCATCGACTGCCACATGCTCCACATTCTTCCCCTGATCAAACCCATCATCATGGCCACAGACCGACCTAGGCACGCACGCCTAGGCCGCCCTGCGCCACGCCACCCACTGATTCATCTTCGCCGTGCCATGGTGAAGCCTCCTGCATGTTGTAATGAGGCCGCAAGTCCGTGTTGCTTGATAGCAGGATTCAACCTCCGCCGCCATTGGAGCAGACATGAAGTAGCAAGCAAACCTTTGCTCCAGGTAGCTGCGCTCCAGGTCCAAGGTACCAGGTGACGCGAATTTGTCACCTGCACATATTTAGCTAGTGATTGGCTTTGAGAGAGCATTGCAGCCACGATAATTGGGCAAGACATCCTCCTGCGGGTGTGTGAAGAAGCGGGTGGGACATTTAGTCACACCTCGGTAACTTTGGAAGAGGTTGTGTGGTATAAGTTGTTTTTGTGTCAGGGGCTTATCGCCTCCTAACATGGGGTGCGGTCCCCTCACCCACTCACACCTCGTCCGCGATACACCACTCTGCGGACCTAGCTGACCTGACCCGATTACCCAGCACTCCTCACGCATCACCCACGCCAGTGCGCCTGGACCTAGGCACGCTGACCTGACCCGTTTACCGAATGGCTCTGGGAGAGTGAGCCTAAGAGAGAAAAGAGAGAGAGTTCGCGAGGGAGGGTAGGGGTAGGTTTTGCACTTGTGTGCATGGAAAGGAAGAAGGAAGAGGAAGCTGAAGAAGGAAGCTACAAAGGAATCTAAGGAAAAAGGCTAAGGAAGGAAAAGGCACTATTGCAAGAAGAGGAAGCTGAAGGAAAAAGCTAAGGAGGAGGAAGCTGAAGAAGCCAAGAAGGAGGAGCCGCAAAGGAAGTTGAGGGCTAAAGGCAGAAAGAAGCTGCAGAGAAGAAGACGAAGGAATAAGAAGGCACGGCTAAAGAAGAAAGAGGAAGCTGAGGGAGAAGTCAGAGAAGAAGAAGGCCAAAGCGAGAGAAGAGAAGAAAGAGAAAGCTAAGGCAGAAAGGAAGGAAGAAGAAGGAAGGAGAAGGCTGGAAGAAAAGAGAAGCCAAAGAAGGACCGAAGAAGAAGAGAAGCCAAAGAAGAATAGAGAAGAAAGAGCCAAAGAGAAGAAATAAAAGAAGAGTCAAACACTTTTAAGACGTCTGATTCTATAATCAGATGTCCACTTTCTCTTTTGCTACATTTTATTATTCATAAACTTATGTTTTACATTTTGAATTAGATTTTGAGTAATTTTAAGTGTTCAAATTGCATCTATTATTGAGATTAGTGTATGAATTCCATTTGGTCCCTGTGTTTGACCTAGGACTTAAACTTCAAGTAATAAAATTTATTTATTTTCAAAGTGATTTCAACTATACTATGATGCATTACTTTAAACCCGATTTCGCTTTCGTGTAAACAGTCACTTCCTGGGATGAGTCTGCAACTCCTGGGGGGTGCACCTAGAGCGAGGACCTCAAGAATAGGGTCTGGAGCTTCGCGAAGAAGCTCCAACAATGGCGCAAACAGGACCTGTACCTGAAATCAATAAGACGGTCTTTTGACCACGTTAAACTAGTTCAAAAGGTTCTCCGGAGCACGACGAATGTGGCGGTGGTGGTTTCATTATGTGAGAGTGTGTGATGGCCGGATGGAGGCGGAGATGGTCGGAGGAAGTGGGTTTGTTCGAAGGGCATTTTGGGTGGATGCAAAGGCAAATAGAGAGAGGGGTTTTGGTGGGTGGAGTACGGAAAAGGTTATGGGCATGTCGGCGAGGTGCTTGGTAGCTTGTGAAGGTGGAGCGAACTCGCCGGAGATGTGGCTGGAGGTGAAGATGAAGGTGGCGGGCGGTGGCGTCGAGGGTTGAAACTAAGTTTGAAAGGGGGAGAATTAACCTAAGAGTCTAAGGGAATTATTCTAATCCTAATCTAATGGACGAAAGGGGGAGAATGACATCGGCTTTGATTGGCCGGTGTTTGGGAAGAAGGTGCTCCGGTGAGGGTAGGATGGCGAGGACGATGAAGGGAGAGGCACTGGCTGGTACGACATGACGCGGGGGAAAATGAGGAAGGAGAATCCGTCGCCGGTATTGTGGTCTAACGATGAGGGAGGCCGGAGAAGATTGACGAACGTCGAGTAGCTATTCAGCTGGAGAGGAGAGAGGAACTGAGGGTTTTTCGGCCAAATTCAGGAGTGGAAGGATCGGTGTGCCATGGGGATCCCTGTATAGGCCTAAACAAATCAGTTTAAGCTTGGGAATCAAGCTTTACGAGCTTGGAAAGCTCAACGGAGTTGGAAACTCAAGAGATACTCAAATCTCTCATGTGTTCACTTGAGAGATTGGGAAGGTTATAGGATTCAAGGTTGAGTGCGTTGGAAAGAAAACTTCTCAAGGAATCTCCCTTCCAATTCTGGAAGGGATTCATTGATCAGAGGAGTTCTCTTCAATCAAAGGTCACTGGAGAAGGATTCCTCTACGATAATGGAGGAGGGACCTGTTTGTAGAGAGTGATGACAAAGATAGGGGCCTATTTGTAAGGAATTTGAAAGTTAGGGGCATGTGTGTGAGAGAAAAGACTTAGACTGGACCAAATTGAAAACTAGGTCAAGACAATCTCTGATTGGGTCCAAATTTTAGTACAAACCTAATTTGCACCCAAGGAATCTGATGGTGAAGTCGGATTTAGGTTTTGACCAAATTTGATTGGGTAATTTATGTAAAAACCTAAATTAGGGTAATAATCTATCTATGGCTTTGTTTTGGGTCAAGACGGGTTCTGATGGTTAAATTGAAGGTATCAAACCTTAGAGAATATTTTTCTATGAATTTTATCCTGACTAAAACCTCAGAGAATTGAGCAGGTCTATTTTTAGGGTTTCAAATGTCATTTAATTCTCGAAACGCGTGAAAACTCATTTTTATTTGCATGGATCCACTTGTTAGACATTTAAGACCATTTGACCTTTAATTAACCCCTAAGAAATCCCATGATTGTTCTACAATTGAGATATGCTATTAAAACTGCAATTTTACCCCGGTTTTACTATATTTTTCTCAAAATGAAGTTGTAGTGAATTAGGGTCCTCTGGCGGTTATGTAGGAGCATTTATTCCTTTATTATGAGTAATTAAAGCTAGATATGGCTGATGATGATGTTATCATCAGCAACCTAACATGTTACCAGACCCATTTGAGGATATGTAGGTTAATGTGTCAAACACAACAAATTTCATTGCAGAATAGGCATAACAGATTTTGACATAACTAGAAAATGGTTCAACTTAGAATGTTCTCATGCCAAGATACTGGGAAATTGAGAGATGGCATAATGGTGAGTATATCTTATGTAGATTTCAGCCATCACTATGTAAAATACACCAAGATGACCTTAAAAGAAGGACAAGATGATGCAGATGTTAAAACGTGTTATTGATCAAAGACATCAATACATCCCTGAGACATCTTGGGGTAATCAACATAATCTCCCAAATCCCAAGTTTGAGGATCAAGGTTATTATGGACCCCCCACCCAAATAGAACTTGATTCAAATTACATACAGATTGACACACCTGATCTTGAAACAGGTTAGGAGGATCCATTTGCAGGTGATCACAATGTCAAACCAGCCTTAGGAAACCAGGAAGCTGGTCCATCAAGCCTAGATTTCCTAGACACCTGTAATAGTGAGATTGAGTCAGAACCTCTAGAGAGTGAAAATTTCGTCCCTTATTCTGATAAGGTGACTCTCGAGAACAATTCTGAGATCCCTATAGAGCCTAACCTAGATTTTAGTAATTCAACCCACACCTTTAACCTAGAATCTAGATTTGAGCCTTATCAGGATGATTACAAGGTCCCGAGTGATACAAGTCAAATTTTGAATGCAGAATATGATTCAGGGCCCATATTTGATGAGTACACTTCTTCAGACTCCTCAAAGATACAGATTGATTTTTTGAAAGTCACACCAATTTACAATACAGAAATCGAGGAGCTGAAAGAATTGGGTTTTGATTGGGTCTTCCCTACAAGCAAAGAACTCGGGCCTATACCAACTAGGGACACCTTTTTGAGCTTAGAATTTTAAATTAGGTTAGATCCTAGTTAGGTTGTTGATTCTACACCCCTTGATTTATTCCGTGGTGGAACCTCTGATCCCGAATCAGATTCAGAACACGATCTTCGCAAGTTCTTTGACGATTTCGACTCTTACTCTAACATCAGAGAATTGTTGGTTCCTAATGAATTCAAACCAGTTTACGACCTCAGCGACCACAACCCATCTTTTGATTCTGATGCTGAGGGTGATGATTTAAAAGAAAATACCTCTTCTGCTCCATATACAAAACCTTCCAAAACCCGTCTTCAATCCCGACCCACCACTGAACTCAATTTTTACTCTGATTCTCCTCTCGATGATCCAGTCACATATGATTCTTCATCTTTTAATCAGGTTGCGGATATTGATCAGACTACAAATCACACCTCATCCTTCTTTGATCACCCTCGTAGGGATCTCACATCCTCCATAAATCCATTCTCTTTTGAAGATCCCTACTTTGGCCAGGCTGATTACACTCAGCCAAACACTGGATTTACATTCCCACATCTTTCTGAGTCATAAAGCATTTGGTGGGCACCACATCTACTGGTTCATATCCATCAACCCACCAGGCTGATTGGGTTTAGGATACATCATCAGCCTGTCGATCTGAACAAGCATCTGGTTGGACCAACTATGCTATTGATCAAGGTGCTTGTTTTACAAAACTCTACTAATTCAACCACTCCTCCATACCATCTTCTGCTCGGCTGAAGGCATTGAATTTAGTGCTTAATGGGAGGCAACCCGTCATTTCAAAAAACCCAAGACCCTTCTAATTATCCTTTTGAGCTTCACGCCTACTACACTCTAAGTTCAATATTAGAACAGTCGACTCCACCTCTAGTACTTGTACCAGAGCTTGAAATCATCTGTAACAGTCATCCCGACTAGTTCGCCCACCTGTGTATTCTGTTCTAATCCCTGAACCACACTGATTTCATACCCTTCAGTATACAATGAGAAAATTGTAAAACTTAGGCATAGGTGTTAAAGTGCAAACACATAAAAATTCAAATTTCTGAAGGGTTCTCACAAAAAATTACATATTCCAAAAAACCAAAAAACCAAAAAAATTTTGAAAAAATAGAAAAATGGAGGAAATTTTGAGAGGATTAATTGCATATCATTCTTGAGGGAAAGCGGAGGTGATTTTAAATGTTAAAAAGGAGCAACAATTTGAAACAAAAGATTAGTCATTAGTAAAATATTATGGAATCTACTTAAGTTCTAGACCAAATCAAAAGAAAAAAAATTAAGTCCTAGAATAACAGAAAGAGAAAGAGATTAGTATGAGTGATAATCTTAGTTCTCTTGGGCTTGTTTTAGGCTTAAAAATTCATGCATCCATTAAGATTTGGATAGTCCTCAAGAGGTTGAGGAAAATGCGAAGCTTATGTATTAGGTCTAAGGCTTAGGGACTATTCGACTTAGTTAACTAACCTCTGGTTTGTAGGATTCAGTAACCTAAGCACCCTAATCCACACACAGTCTAGTTCAGTGCGCTTAATATCAAAATCACGCAAATGCATTAATCTTGTTATGAGAAAGCTACCTAGATTAGGAGCGACTTATCAACACAAGTTGATTTTGGACAAGTTCTCGGCACGGAGAGGTGGGAAATTCCCCTCGAAGGTGCGCAATAACATATCGTCTCCTTGGTGCTTGTCTCCTAGGATATCTAAATATCTTACTGGGGGCACGTAAACACCTTGTGCTCATTCAGGTTCCATGGGTGGGATTATCCCAAAATCTCTATCGCTAGGGTCTGAATTTGGGCTACAGAACACCATGGGCGGCATTATCATGAAATGTCGAAAGCCAGGGTTCTGGGGTTGCCATGCGTGGTGCTATCTTGAAGTATCAATTTCCAGGGACCCTACGAGGATTGATGGAGGGGACAAGGAATCCGATACAAAACATGTTTTTAAACCAATCCGAAGCTAGAAATCAAGAAAAAAAGAGAGAGAAAACTCTCCAAAAATATAGGAATTCTTCTATCCCTCTCTCTTAAAAAAATGCACTACAAACTGAACATGGATTAACCATGTTACAAGCATGGGTGTTTTAACCGCTGGGTCCACCGGACCTTAGGTTAGTTCATGTGGGCCTTAGAAACCTTCGTGGTAGACTGAGACTAAAGTTGGTCAGGTTTGGATCTTGGTTGGTACTTGAGTACCTCTAGGCCTACTATTAGCATTCTGATCTAATTTCTAAAAAGAAAAAAAATCAGGACTTTGAACATCAAGGCATGGTCTAGAATTTGAGTTAATTTCGTAAGATTTTGCTAAGGGACTAGCAAAAGTTAGGCATTGGGGTATGATGATAACGTCATCATCAGCTATATCTAGCTTTATTTAGTCATATTCCATCATTAAATGCTCCTACATAATCGCCAGAAGACAGTAATTCATTGCACATCCTTTCATAATAAGAAATCAAGGTTAAAACTGTAATTTTACTATCATATCATGAATGCAGAACAACCACGGATTTCTCAGGGGTTTATTAAAGGTCAGATAGTCATAAATGCCTAATAAATGGGTTCATGCAGACAAAAACAGGTTTTCACACATTTCAAGAATTAAATGACATCTAAAATCCTAAAAATAGACCTACTTAATTAATTGAGGTTCTAGTTAGGATAAAATTCACTTAAACCCTATAAAAATCATAGAAAAATATTCTCTAGGATTTTCCATCCTTGATTTGACCATCTGAACTCATTTTGACCTAAAATAGAGTCTCAAACAGATATTTTCCCTAATTTAGGTTTTTATGCAATTTAACCAGTCAAACTTAGTCAAAACCTAAATCCAACTTCACAATCAAATTCCTTGGGTCCAAATTAGGTTTGTACCAAAATTTGGGTCTAATTAGAGATCATATTGACCTAATTTGCATTTCAGTCCAGTCTGACTCTTTTTATCACTTACTCATCCTTAGCTTTTGAATTGCTTACAAATGTGTCCTTAAGTTTGTCATCTTCTTTACAATCAAGCCCCTCCAGCATTATCGTAGAGGAACTCCAACTCCAGCAACCTTCGACTAGGGATTTCTCCCTGATTGATTGGCGAATCCCTTCCAAAATTGGAAGGGAGACTCCTGAGAGATTTCCCTACAATTTGAGCTGCGTCTTGGACTTTAATTCTTACCCAAATCCTCATGCGAATCAGTTGAAGGATTGGGTCTCCTACTTCTGCACAAGCTCCAAGCTTCCAAGCTTGGTTTTCAAGCTTGGAAGGCCTCCTTGAGCCCTATAAAAGGACCCAGGTTGCAAGTTCGAGTTCCTTACCTAGGTTTTGGGCCAAAAACTTCTTCAAATCCCTATCTTTGACCTTCTCCGACCTATGATCCAGTGAACCTTCTCGACCTCCTTCCTCCGCACTTCCAATGACCAAATTGGAAGCGCAGCGATCTTCCTCATCTTCCTCTGCACCTCGCCAGTCAAAGTGAGGGCTATCCTCTTCATTCTTCGCTACCATCCCTCTCAGGAGTATTCACCTTCCATGACACTGGCGAGCCACAATCGGTGTCAATTCTACCTCCTTCGTCCCCCTAGAGTAGGTAGTTAGGTTTAGTTAGATCCTTAGGTTAGTTTCCCTCACTCACAATCCAAAAATATCCCCTCAATGCCACCGTCAACCACCTTTGTCTCCACCTTGGACCACCCTCCGATGAGGTCATCTGCTCTCTACACCCATCCATCCACCTCGCCAACACTCCCACAAGCTCCACCATCACCTCGCGATCAAAACCCTTCTCTTGTCTTGCCATCCAATCCACCCAAACACGCCATCGAGCAAACCCTCCTTCATGCTTCACCTCCATCACCAACACAAGTCCTTCGGCCACCACTCGCTTGCTAACCACCACCATTGAGTTTGCCTCATCATAGTGGACCTTTTGAGCATTCTAATTGGGGTTTAGCGCCCATGTTCGTGATTTTCAGGCTTTGTCGCTGCTCCGTTGCCGCTGCCATTACTGCCACCATGTTCTTCGAGCTCCAGGTCTTGCACGCCCCAGGTGACACCTCCAGGAAATGCGAGATCACCTAAGGACCACTTCCAGGTGGTCAATTTGAGACCATATCACCTGTTGCTATGCCAATAGAGGACACATCTTCAGTTGCAGGCGCTAGCGAGAAGAGGCTTGTGGAATAGTCCCACATCGTGAGGAGAAGAGCTTGTCAATGCACATATATTGTATTTGTGTTCTAGGTTTACTACCTCAGAACAGGAGGGTGAGGTCCTCCTTACCCACATACACAGACCCGACCCGTATACCTGCCTTCACTCCTCGGCTGCGATCACCCCTACAGCCTTGGACCCGGGTACGCGCTTGACCCGAATACCTATTCCGATTATCTGAAAGAGAAGAGGAGGAAGAGAGAAAGGAAGAGAGAGCAGGGGAGGGGTGGGTTTTGCTCTCTTGTGTTAAGATGTGGCTGAACACTTAGTCTCTTGGAAGGTTTGAGAAGGAGGAAACACTTGGCCATGTTTGAGAAGAGAAGCAGAAAAGGAGAAATTAAGAAGAGAAGAAAGAGAGGACCTGAGAAGAGCCAAGGCAAAAGAAGAAAAGAAGAGGTTGAAGAAGAAGCCTTGTATAGGCTTAAAGAAGAGAAGATGAAGCAGGAATAAAAGAAGAAGCCGCTTTAAGGCACTGTAGTAGGGTTGAACTTAAGTCGTCTGATGATAAATGCCCGATGTCAGACTTGGTTGAAAACACTGTGGCATTATTTGAGGAATTGTACATTTATTTAGATCATTAAGTAATTATTATATGTGTCTAAGCTAATAATCGGTGACTCAAATCACCATTATTTTATCTTAGATATCTTTTTGCCTCAT
Organism: Thalassia testudinum; assembly: GCA_037157565.1. Classification (NCBI taxonomy): domain Eukaryota; kingdom Viridiplantae; phylum Streptophyta; class Magnoliopsida; order Alismatales; family Hydrocharitaceae; genus Thalassia; species Thalassia testudinum. The sequence continues at coordinate 147,240,841 of JAZHRO010000036.1, forward strand.
TAGACTCTTGATATACTCATGTGCTACAATTGAATATTTGTTTTGAGTAATTGTTATCATTAATTATGCTCATTTATATTATTTATTAAGATTAGCACGTGAATTCCATATTTTCTCCATGTGTTCGACCTCGGACTTAAATTCAAGTTATAAATTATATTTGTTGACGAGGGATTTTGGTCTGTACTACAACGTATCAATCTTAAACATCGATTGCATGCGTTAAACAATAACTACTATCACATATTGCGAAGGGGCCTTCCCATCGTCGAAAGCCTCAAATCCTAAACTCTTTCTATCAACAGCCACTGACCCTAGTTGGTTACTCTTTGTCAATCGGGGACCCCCCCTCCCCCCAACATGCTCCTTGCCTTATTTTTGCCCTCTTCCCCTCCCTTTTTGATCTTTGTCGGATCCTTTTGTCCGTTGGGTTCCTATTGCCACCCACCCTCGCTCTTGGCTCACTTCATGGAGACCGTCAGGTTGGCAAGGGGACAATCGTTGCTTGATGTGGTAGTGGCACTCACTGGGGTGTCATCAATTGGGGCAGTATTGTCGCTAGGCCGATTTTTGTTGGCAATGATGGTGCTTGTGGGTGGCGCTTCAGTTGGAGGCAGGCTGCTTGTGGTCTACACTTGCTGGTGGTGGTGATGCTCGTGGTACTTACGAAGGCCTATCGCAATGGCAGTGGTGCTGTTGATGGTGAGGTCCATTGTTGATGCTCGTTGTGGTGGTAGTGTTGCATGTGCTGGTGGGGTCGCCGTGGTGGGGCTGATTGCGGTAGAGTGAATCGCTAATTGAAGGTTCCTTTCCTCTAACTTTGATTAAAGTGGGAGCGTATCGTAATCTTCTTAATCAATGGTTGTTGTTCCCTTTTCACTTCGTCATTCTCTCATTGATTTATTCAATGTTCTTAGATGTTGAGTTTCACTTTCCACAGCAGCGGCCTATCTTTTGTTGTTAATGGGGACCACGTGTCACTCCAAGCTTTCTTTGATCAAGAATTTCTCAATTTATTTCGGGTTTTGATGTCTTTTCGGTTTCTCATTTACGCGAATCATGTTAATCATTGGGTTTCTTACTTCGTGGCACAATTGATATATACGAGTGTGGAGTTGCGGCTCTTTCCATACGCATTGGGAGAGTGACAAACTATTCTACTTGAGACACCTTCTTTGTTATTTCTTGTATATATTTTTGTCTTTTCTTTCTTCCCTTTAATTGATTTGTGTTCTTATCTAATTGGTTCTTCCCTTCTAATGTAAGTAATTTTTAGCCTGCGTATTGTTGCGAAAGTATAAAAATCAAAATCATATCAAAATTTTACTGCTCAAAATTCTACTGTAATAAAAAAATGTCCCAATACTTTTAGCATAAAAAAAGTAAAAAAAATAATTATAATTAATATATATTTGTGAACGGTAACGATCTTTTTTCTTTGTTAAAAATAAAATTAATATATATTATATAAAACTATAAATCTTAAAAGAAAATCCCCTGAAAACAGGTGAGAAAGAATCTACCGTTGACTATTTCAAAAAAAGAATCCACCGTTGATTAAAAAATTATTACAACAAAAGGAAAGAATCTCAATACTTTTAGCTTACAAAAGTAAAGAAGATTATTATAATTAATATATATTAAGAAACTATGTATCAATCCTAAAAGAAAATCACTTGAAAAATGTGATAAACAATCGAACCTACATCCCTGTACCACCAAGCTAGTTGCAAATAGGATGCCTGTATTCAAATTCATAATATCTATTAAAGCACGTATGGTGCTAGGCCTCTCCTGCACCGTAGAAGGTATTGGAGTAGCAGTTAGTGATTGCATTTAATGTGAATATTGGTAAGGTCAGACCCGATTTCGACACTACCCCCTATGTCCTCTTCCCCCCATCCCTCTCCCATCGTCGTCTCTTCGGTGATCCATGCCCTCACCATGCGGCACCTATCGTGACCTCACCCTCCCCGACGACAACTACTGCAATCTCGCACCTCGCCCTCCCCGACAACTACCGCAACCTCCCCTCCCCGACGGCTGAGTGTCTTCGGTGGTCCCTTGACGGCTCCTCCTTCCTCACCTCCTCTGACGATGCACTCAAAAATGAAGGCCTATGTGTGTGCCCCCTCCACCCCCTCCCAATGGTGAGGAGCTTCTTTCTATCCCTTGTCTCTCTTTCTCTTTCGTGCCTCTCGAGTTTTGATCCCCACTCCTGTACTTCTTTCCTTTTTTTTCATTTTCTTTTCTTTTCTTTGCTTTCGAAGATTTCACTGAGTAGGCATTTGGAGAGCTTTTTTTTGGCTTGATTTTTTATTTTGCTTTTTAAGCATTATACTTTCTAGCTTCATCGGGAGATTTTTTTTTTTAAATCACTTTCAGATGCCTTAACCGTTGCGCTTTTTCCGAGCTTAATCACGAGAATTTTTTTTTGTTCCCCTTTCGTTCTCCCTTTTCACTGCTCTTTTATTCCATTTTCGAGCTTCATCAAGAGCTTTTTGGTTTACTTTATTTTGATTTTTTATGGTTTGCTTACCTTGCGAAAAAGAAATAGGAGAGGCACCCGAACGCGCTGCCTTGTCACGAGAACGACCAGCTGAAGGCGAAGAACATGTGCATCATGAGGAACCCCATCTGCCTAGGATGGATAGCAGATATGGCAGTGGTCGCGATCCCCCGACGGTTCCTCCTTCGTCACCTCCTCATGCCCATCGGCAAGCTCAAGACGGATGGCGGCGTAGATGATGTCTTCCTTCTCCATTTTCTGCAATGCTTTTGCATTAGTATATCCCTAATATTTTACTTTTTTTTATTTTGCACGTGGAAAGGTTTCAACCGGAGTCTTTGTTTGCTTTTGTATTTTGGATTTTAACATATATTAGATATCCCGATTATTGGTAACACGATGGGGCGGGTGAGATCAATGGAGATATTTAGCACATGGAAAGGTTTCAACCGCTGTCTCTTAGATGGGAGTCTTTATTTGCTTTTGTATTTTGGATTTTAATATATATTAGATATCCCGATTATTGGTAACACGATGGGGCGGGTGAGATCAATGGATATTTAGTGGGAGGCGACACGACCGTGGATGGTGAAGGTGCAGCACGTTGATGGGTCTTTTTGAGGCCTTTGCCAATTTGGGTATTTGACGTTTGATGTCCCTGCGAGCAGGGAGGCCTTCTTCGATCACCATTGTCATAATGAGTCTACCATAATGTCTTCTAATGTGTAAATCCTCAACACTATTAATTAGATTTATCAACTTAATCAATGACATAAAAAATAATAATTAAACTACTTTGCTTACTTAATTTGTCATTGTTAATTATAGTATAAGGAACAAAGTAACATAATATTTTACAGAAATACTTTTAACTGATCGACTCCAGGTTATTTACAGGGAAGTTTAATTAGCTTAATCAATCATCATTTATTCTAAATTAATCTTTATTCTTAATTACTTAAGTTAACTATTAATCTACATAGGTTATTTACTTACTAAGTATATGCTTAAGTTATATAAATACTAACTACTTAGTTTAATAGATACTACATTACTTAATTAACTAAAGCTATTAGATAATTACTAAGTTAATTACTACTTAAATATCTTACTACTTAAGTTATATTACTTAGTTTGCACTAATAATACTATTACTTAACTAATAGATCTTATATTACTCTATAATAAAGATTACTACAATAATATTTACTTAATTAGACTAAGCACTTAATTAATGACTTAATTACCTACTAATTACTATAATATGTTAACCACATGAATAATTGCATCAAAATAAATAATAGAAGCATGACAATCATTCCATATGTAAGAGTAAACAAAAAGAAATGATATTGCATTAACGAGCAAAAGAAAATTACAACAAAAATATTATTTTAGAACAACATGAGTTAATATCCACACCTATTCAACACTTAGAAATTTTTTAAATTTTAAACCAAGCTCAATGCCTCTTTCCTTCGTATCTCAACCTCAACCTTCACGTAGCACTAAGTGTACTCAACACTTACCTGATTTTTCAACTCAACATAAGCATAGAGTGTGCTCTACACTAAAAGGATCAGGGTCATCCACGTGTCTCTTCACTGGATCAATGGCCTAGATGAGATGGATCGACTACTACTAGGACACGTGTCACCATCATCTCCCACCACCTGGCACCCGGAGGCCACCCCGCAAGGCCACGATTTAGCCCTCGCACAGGCATACGCACACACTTGCCATGCACACACACACACATGTTATGGTCAGATGTGCGCCCAATGCTTGACAGCTGAGTGATCAGTAGCACGTTTCAACTTATATGATAGCAACGGCTCCTGCATTTACGATGTGGGACTAAGTGTGTCCCTCTTCTGCTGCATGGTTCCAGCTCCAGCATCGACTTCAACAATCAATTACCAGCAGCATAGAACTCCAAATCAGATGAGTTAAGGCTTGATCAAAAGCTTTGAGGATCTACTTTCAATTGTGGTTCTCAATTGGATCAAAGGATGACAATTGATCCTTCAAATCAAGCTCTGAAAATGGTCTAACGCCATTATTGCACTATTGTAGCTCTTTAGCAACCAATATTCAAATCAAACTAAGATTTTTCTCTCTCTCTCTCTTATGCTCCTAAGGTTCACTCAAATTGCCTAAACACATTCCGCACTTAGAAGTGAAGGATTTAGGGTCTGGGAAAGTTAGGTAAAGCTTCAGAGCTTTGGATTGAAAGGTCAAAACACTGAAACAACATGTTGATTGACTCAATAAGTAGCTAAGGACCTCAGGAATATATATAGAAAGATTGAGGAGGTTGAAAACAATAGATCTGGGCTAATTTGGGCTTTAAAGTTCATCAGAAACCCTATGAACTCCTCTGAAGCCTGAAATGAACCCAAATCGAGGTGATCCTAGGTTCTCGTCACCGACCATCGTCAGCCGTTAACGAGAAAGAAGAGGTTAGGGAAGAAGATGTACATAGGGACCTTAGTGTAAATAGTGAAGGACCTGATTGAGATGAAAGGACTTGTTTGACATAAAAGTTAAGGGCATAAATGCAGACATTGAGTTTAATGGCTTGTTTTAGTATATTTATTTTCCAACTTTTAATATATAATAATAAATATAGTAATTTATAGATTTATGCCATGAAATTGTATTTTTTCCCATTTTAGCTATATTTATTTAAGTTATTACAATATTATGATAATTTAAAACTAAAGTCTTAAGTTATAAATATAAAGCTTAATATATAGCTTTTTGGTCTTATTTGAGTCCTTTTAATTAATTGAACTTAAGTTAATAATAATTAAACCTTAAGTTAGCTATTTCAACTTATTTTCAAGGTCTTAGCTAATTTGCCTCTATTATATAATTATCCTTATATTAATGTTATTCACCAGTAATTAACTAGGGAAACTAATTAATTTGGGTAAATTAGGAGCCATGATGAGTCCCTCATCATACCCTATGCCAAAGTTTTGGTAACCTCTAGCAAAATTAACAATGAATATGATGATTAAACACCAAGGCGAATAATTAATTCTTAAATAAAAGAATGATTAGTTCAGAAGATTTTAAAGATTTTTATCTTTTTGTATTTTTATATTATTATAAATAAGTATCCATAAATAAAATAAAGCATTCGATGGGTTCCTCTTATGATGGACTCAAAACATTAAATATTCTTCAAAATAGATACTTGTGAAAAACATTCTCTTGATGGAATTCAAATCCAAATCAGAACATCTGATATCTGCTTTGTTCTCTGTATGCCACTTTAAACCCTAGAAATCAAAGAAATCAAGATGGGTAATGTAACAAGACTCAAAGGCTAGAAATCAAATTCGAATTCAAAAATTCAACAGACACAAGTTAGTCCTTAAGCTCGTAAATTCTGATTTTTACCAACCTATGTTTTTGTAAATTAACCAAACACCTTTTATCAAGCAAATTTATATAGAAAGTAAAATCCTTAAACCAACTAGTCCACGGTATCAAGGATAGAACTCTAGACCTAAGGCCTTGTCAATTTGTCTCCTTTAGGCCTCAGCCACTAGTCTCCAAAACCCAATTTCTCAGGCATCACTGCCTACTCAAGGTTCAATAGCTATGTGGTTAAATTGTCAGTGTAGATGAAATAGACTTGTCTTACAGGCATCCAAAGTTGCAAAAATCTAGACCTCAAGACATCAAGATCCCAATCTAGATCATCACAATTCAAGCCTTTGTTTTGGCCTCACTCAGATTTGGTTACTTTCTCCTCATCACTTGTTTTATCTCGAGGTCAAAACTCTAGGTGTTTTTTTCTCCGATAGACAATTAGGTCGCTTATTCCTAATTTTTATCTCCATACTTTTCTAATCCATTTTTTTTAGGTTAAAATGCCCATTTGTATTGAGGTGGTTTTATTGACGGAGGAGGATAGCATCTATTTGTAGCAAGATACTTTATTTGGTGGAGAAAAATGCATAAGCACCCATTTGTACCAAGGTGCATTATTGTAGGGTGTAATATATTTTATTTCTCATATATATATTTTTATTGCCTTCTCATTTTTCTTACTACTTAGTAAAATCTCCAAGTCCTTTTTCTAGGTGAGCGGCACATCTTTCACCCTTTTAACAGCGACCCCACAGAAATCCTTGGAATAAAAAGGATACAGAACCGATCTCTTAGTCTTTGTGTTTTCGTGGTCTCAGATGCTTGTAAGACAATTCTAATGTGTATAAAGTTTGGACACTTAGGTTACCTAGCTTGCAAACCAAAGAGTAGACAACAAAGCCTTTTACTTTTAGGTCCCCTAAACCATTAGTATTAACCCATAGGATCTATCAAGATGCAACTCACCAAGTCTAGCCAAACGTCCTCGAATGATTAAGCTACCTATTGTTAACGAGAATTACGCGATTTTTAAGATTAGGGTTTTAAGTCACTGCAACGCGTAAATCCGTTCGCTTTTAAAATTTATAACCTAGATAGGGGAGTATCTAGGGTCATCCAAGGAGGTCAAATATTTGCAAATTATGTCTCTTGCTTGAAAATCGAACTCAACTTTCATTTTGGTCTTTTTAATTTATATTTTTTAGGGTTTTAAAATAATGAGCATTCGCAAAGTTGGCGAAGAAAAAGGCGATCTAAACCTAATCCACTAAACTATTGCTATAGTGACAAGAAAGGCCTCTCCCTAAGCTCACTCTAAGCACGTGGGTGCCTAGAGTAATTAGGGAGAGGGAGTGAAAAAATGTTAGATCAAGATAAAAGACAAATGCGACAAGAATTTAAAAGAAGGCAACTTGAATTAAATTGAACTTGTTCTACACAAAACACATAGAGGAAAGCTTCTAATCTACTTGAAATGCAAGAAGATAAAAACACAAATCCTCTAAATGAAATGGTGAAGAAGATGATGGCTTCTTACTCCAAGCATGGTAGCTCCCAAGCTTGAAAAGAGATTTCCAACTGCTTCCTTGGAAAGCTTCTTCAAATGGTGTCCTCCAAGGTGGAAGCTTCCACCTTAACTTTTCACCTCCAAGGGTAGGCATGCACCACCCTTACTCTTCCTTTCCTGGCTGTCCTCTTGGTGGTGAAGATCGTCCTTCTTGGCATGGCACAACGGGAAGGAATGGGGAGAAGAAAGCACCAAGGGGGCGGGTGATGTGCCCCCTTAATCTTCCTCTCTACTCCTTCTTCTTGGTTGTAGGTTTATGTGGATGTAAGGTGGAAATTATCTAATGGGAGGATGAAGAAAATGGTGGTAGGTGATGGGTTTTTATAGAGTGGGATGGGGGTAGGGTTGGCATGAATAGGTGGAGGGCTAGGATGGAGTTTGGTGGTAGTTATGGGTGGTCAATTTGATCCTAGGGCTAGGGTTAGTTGGCGCCAACCAAGGGGGTGCCATGGGGGGTAGTTATGGTGGTGGTGCCCCTTGAAGTTGGCACCAAAATAGGTCTTCTAGAAGGGGGTTAGGTGGCGCCATGTATGGAAGGGTTGGGATGTATTTGGTGGATGGATGGATGGCCATGATGGGGTCTTCAGTTGGCGCCAAAAGAGAAGCTTCTAGAAGGGAGGTTTTGGCGCCAACTTTAGGTGTCTTTTGGAGGAGGTTGAGGGGTGAAGGGATGGCTTGGGTTGGCGCCAAAATAAGGGTGGACTAGGTAGAGCTTAGGTTGACTAGGTGGGCTTAGTTAGTGGAGCTAGTTAGGTAGGGTTTTAGGGTGGTAAATGCCAAGGGAGTTGGAGCCTAGCTAAGCTAAGTTAAGCTAAGCTAGCTTCGCTAGTAATGGAGTAGAGTAAGAGGCAACGGGAGCTAGGGTTTGAAGAGAGGAGTTGGACAAAAGAAGTCTGGAGCTGAAATGGAGTTGGCAGCTACTGAAGAGGGTGGCAAGGAGATACTCTAGCTGGCTTAGCTTGCTAGTTCTTTGCTAGCTGCTAAGCTAAGCTAAAGTAAGCTGGCTTCTACCATGAGGAGCTGAGGTGAGCTGGATCTAGTGCTCCCGGGGAGGATCAAGCTGGTTGAGACAGCTAAGGTAGCTGAATTCAACTGAGTTGAGCTAAGCTGAGTCCCTAGGAGCTGCACTTGAGGTTCCTGAGCTGAAATGAAGTCATCTTCAACTGGCTGGAGTTGAGTAGAGCTGGATGTAGCTGGACCTGAGCTAGGGTGAACTCCAGTCAACTTAGTTGAGGTAGCTAGAGCTTCTTGTGAACTATTGGGAGCTGAGATAAGCTAGACTCAGCTAAGTTAAGCTGGATCTAAGCTGACCTGAGTTAGGGTGAGCTAAGATGAGCACTCCTGAGCTGCCATTCAGCTGAGATGAGCTGAATGGAGCTAGGATGAGCTTACCTTAGTTTTGGGGAGCTGGATCAAGCTGAGTTCCAGCTGGTGAGAGTTTCTCCTTCACTAGTTGCCTTCCTGAGTGCTAGGGTTCTAGGGATCTGGCAATCTGTATATCCCTAACACTCATAAAAATACATTAAAAAGATAATAAAAAGTGCAATGCATGCCTAACCTAATTGATGCCTAAATGTAGCCCAAAAACCTATTTGCAGATCAAAATCCTAAGAGCTAGGTTTGTTTTAATACATAAGAATGATGATAAACTGACGTTTATCACACTCCTACGCTTAACTTTTGCTAGTCTATTAGTAAAACTTTAATTTTTACAAAATGAAATTTTTGGGAAATCTAATTTTTTTTTATTTTTAAGGAGAAAGAATTATGGAACCTTGGTTGGTCTAAACAAAAGAGGTACGGGATTTGTTAAAGATAAACATCGGGATTTATTTTTGAATAAAAAAATTAGACAAAACGGAATCAATATATCCTCCTAAAAATTTACAGATTAACACCTTGTTAATTCAGATGACTTGAAATTTTTGTTTTTAAGATTTTTCTGGCTCTTGAATTCGATTCGTAACTTGCAATAACCTATAAAACTTTGTGTCCGTACTTGTGAAAAGCCAACATTTATAAGGGCATGTTTTCGATTTAAAACTTTTTCTTTTGTCTCCCATGCTTATTTCTAGCTTAGTCTTACAACAGATGTGTCGGGATCATTATTCCCGTTACCAATCCTTGAGGGTGCTCTGGTGCTAGTACTTCAAGATAGCACTGTCCATGACACCACCCAGGAGCTCAAAACCCCAAAATACAATGTGGTGTAAAGGGGTGCTCCAAGCAACCTCAAGCTCTTACTCTGACACTATAGATAAAGCACCATCCAAGACACTTGAGCTGCTAAAATGCGCTTTAATGCTCCATCTAAAGATATGAAATATAGATATGGAGCAACATCGAGGCAGTAACATATTGACATTGTGTCCTCAAAGGAGGTATTTTTCTCCTTCTCGCCGATGAGAACTTAAACCAATGATCTGCTTCAGACTTTTACTAAGACCAAACAAGAGGATTTTTCTAATTTTTAGTTGTTTTTAAGTGTTGGCTTGTGTGTGAAATTCGACACGGGAAGTTTTGCAAGAAAAGCAAGTTTTTGAATCAGAAATTGAGTCAGATACTTTCCATATTACAAAAGAGGATCAAGTCACTTGAACTATCACGAGTTTAGGTGGAATTTTGGAGAAGGATATCTGATCTAGTCTAAAAGTAGACCTCTGAAATTCTAATGATCAGATCTGTATTCTCATCCCTAGTCAGTTAAAGATTAAATCCCATTGTACCAAAAGTGAGTTTTTCAACCTTAGTCCCGATTTCAAAATTTTCCTAAAAAAGTTTTCAATATTTATTTTTTGGATATGCCAGAAGAAAACAAAATGACAAAAGAAAAATGCATATTTTTAGGTTTTGAAAATCCTAATTCGATTCTAAAAATTTTAAAAACACCCCCCATGCTTATGATATGCAATGTCTTCATGCATTAGGAGGGAAAAGGGATCACCTTAGGGAAGGACGGTCGGGTTTAGGATGGTCAAAACCTGGAAAAAGAAAGGAAAGAGGAAAGCAAGAAAAATGATGGGTTACCTTCCATTCAGTGCTATCTTTGATGCCATTCATCCGGCGTGAAGGTATGCAGGGAAGATGGAAAATTATGTAAATAGTTGGACACTTGGATGCCCGCATAAAAAGTGTCTTCTTCTGGATCCCTAGAAAATTGATTAGAGGAAATATAGGGATCAAAGTAGGATGGAAAATGATAAGTGTAGCCCGAGTCTGGCCATGGTTTTAAATCAGGTTGAATTCCAAACTCGGGTGGGTCTGGTGGCAGGTCCATAGGAAAGGGGTCGGGGAAGGGATGGTGAGTTAATGTGGAAAGGTGGGGTGAGGGAAGAGTGGGTGGGTCAGGGTAATCAGGGGGTTCATCAAGAATGGATTTTTGGTCAAGACAAGTCTCCAATCACAGATTTCGCCGTCCATTGATTCTGAATTTGAGTCCTCAAAAATATTGTGGTCGATAAGGGCATCTATCAACATTGTCTCCTCCACCATATTTGAAATTTCAATACCTGAGTCCTCAAAAAAGTTATCATCATGGAATCTTTTGGCGGATTTGAGAATATCTAGAGTGATAGTTTGGCCTGTGTAGGTGATATCCATTTTACCTGTGTGGCAATTGATATTTGCATTTACAGTTGCCAAAAAGGGTCATCCAAGGATTATTGGGGCATTTAGTAAAGATTCTGGTACCTCAATGTCAAGGACCAGCAAGTTTGTAGGGAAGACACAATTCTGGACCTTGACCAAAACATCCTCAATAATCCCACGAGGTTTGATTGTATATCGGTCAGCTAATTGCAGGGTAACCTTGACGGGTTTTAATTCACCGATCTAAAACTCTTCAAATAAAATCATGGGAATGATATTAACTGGGGCACCAAGATCAAGGAGGGCGCGATCAAAGATAGTATCATCAATAATCACTAAAATTAATGGCAACCCCAGATCTTTCATCTTAGGAGGTAGCTTGCTCTGTATGATAGAGCTTATTGTTTCCTAAAGATGCACCTGTCCTAGATTTTTAGCTTGCCTTTTAGGAGTACAGATCTCCTTCAAAAATTTGGCGTAGGCAGGTATATATTTGATGGAATCTAGGAGAGGAATATTGATTTGAACTTGTCTAAATAGATCCATGAGTTCTATGGTGGGCTCAAATTTCTTTCTTCTATTGGTGTGGGCTGGAGAGCTTGTGAAAAGGGGATAGGAGCCGTGTCATAAGATTTTTGTGTTTCTTTTTCTTCCTGATGGGGAGGTGGAGAGTCAATTTGCACATGGATGGGGATTTCACCAAGTTTTTGTGAAGGCTCGGGATCAGTGGTGGTTGTCCCACTCCTCAATGTAACTACATGTGTAGTTAGATTATTATTTGGAGGAGGTAAGGGGGCCTGTGGTTGTGGAAACCTGGGAGGCTGCTGAGTTGGTGGATTAGTAGGAGGCTGATTCGGGTAGTGTGGATTTCTGCCCAGATATTGGTTCCTTTGGTGATTAGGGTTGGGCATGGGTTGGGAGGGTAGATGTCCTATAGGTCCTTGAGTGGGAGTAACCTCGATCTGATTGTTTAGATTTGTGATGGAGCGGGTTACTTCCATCATCTTTGTCTGCATGCCTTGTAGGGTTCTCATCATCTAGACATTGATGTCTTGTTGGGATGGCCCAGGATGAAAGGTCGGATTAGATCCATACCCATTAAATTGATTTGGTTGGGAAGGAACCTGATTATTGCAGGAGTAGTTCGGGTAGTTCTTCCAATTGGAAGAATTTTTAAATGGCTCCTGGATAGCAGAAATATTTTGAGTGGGGTTAAGATCTGGATAGTTGTAATTCCCCAGCGAATCATGGGCAACCTTAGAATACTGGTAATAATCAGCAGGAGTAGTGTTCAGATTGTGCAAATTTTCTTTCCGTGGAATGTTAGGTTGGGTTAGATGTGGACTGTGTGGAGCTTGGGTTGATGTGGTAAGTCTTTCCTCAATCTTCTTTTGATTAATGTGCATCTGGTTGAGTTTTTGTGCAATCATTTGAAGATCATCTTGGGTTGTAGGAATAGATTGAGTGCCTACTTCATGAACACCGAACTACGGGCTTGGAGTTCTGCAAAATGTGTTCATGGAAGCTTGATTAAATGAGTTTTCACTCATTTTTTCAAAAAGGTCATATGCACTCTTAGCATCCTTATTCAAGAAGTTACCGCCAAATGAGGCATCGACGAAATATCGAATTTGATTTTCTAATCCATGATAAAAGATTTGCACGAGCTGCCATAAATGAATCTCATGGTGTAGGCAACTTCTTAAGAGATCTTGAAATCTTTCCCAAGAATCATGAAAAGTCTTATCAGATTTTTGTTGAAAGGTCATAATAGATCTTTGCAGGGAATTTGTACGACCTATGGGAAAGAATTTTTTGAGGAAGACGCTCTTGAGCTGAGGCCATGTGGTGATGGGTTGGCCAATGGTCCTGAACCAGTAAGCGGCCTTATCTTTAAGAGATAATGGAAATAGCCGCATCAACCATAGGTCTTCTTGCACATTTCAGGAATGGGTTGTTTGTGCAAGAAGAGTTAGCTCTTCAAGGTGGCTGAATGGGTCTTCCCTAGGAAGGCAATGAAAATGTTTAATTAGGTTCAGAACCGCTAGCTTGATCTTGAAGTCCCCTTCTAGTATGACCACCCTTGGTCGTTCCTCATAATAAGAAGGATCATAAAAATCTTTTAGAGGAATAACAGGTTGCTGACGAGGTGGCGGGTTTGGCCTTTGATTGGCTAGGTTTTGGATGTTCCTAGTCAATGTTTGTTGATTGGCATTTAGTTGAACAATCTGCTCAACCATCATTGTCAAGAGATCAGGCGAGGGAGCTTGATGTTATGATTGAGGCAAATCAGCATTAGGAAGCTCCAAGTGCAGGAAATTAAAGGTGGGGGGTTTTGGGTGGAAGGGTCAAAATTAGGGTTAATAGTAGGGTTAGAGGTGGGATTAGAGGTGGAAGTGGAAGGGTTAGTGGACTTGTTTTGTTAATTTTCCATTTTTTGAGAGGAAGACAAAAAAAGCGATCTTTTTGCGCGTGGGGCGAAATCAAATGGTTCCTCCAAGTGCGGATTTTGAGACCATCGCCCGTGCATAAAATGGAAGAACGGGAGTGGAGAAGAAGAGATGGAGATGAGAGAAGTGTGCACACAAGAAATCAAAATTCTAGACCTAACTTAAATGTGACTCTCAAAAAATAACCTAAGACTTCTTTTACCTAGGAAATAGTAATCATTAGTGAATACCAGTTATGTCAACAAATCTTGCCAAGTTGTTTAAGGGAAGTTTTGGGCCCAAGCGTTTCCCAGGAAATCCCTAGGTGCTTGTACAAACCTGCACCTGGTCATTTGACATGGCCCCTCAGCCTGAACACCAGATATAGATGACAGAATTTATATTAACTAAAGAAAACTTAAGACCTAGATAGCAAGCCTAAGTTGATGAAACCTTAGGAATCAAGTTGCTACAGATTTTAGTTAGGTCTAGGATACTAAAGTGCACATGGAATGTGGAGGGCATTGATTGAGTTGCCCTGTTATTTCAATTTTTGTAATGTGTGCAAGATTGGAAAGTGGTTCCAATTCAAACAAGTTGTCACACAAAAAATTATATGTATTTATGTTTTTTAGGATTTACTTTAAATTAATGCATTTTAGGGTTTCCTTTCTTAAGACTTCAAACAAGTTTTGAGATTCCACAAATAAAAGGAAATCAAGTTGTATGGGTTGAGATCAATTTCCTTTTAGTGGCTTGTCTCTAAAAATGAAAAAGAAACCCTAATCCAATTAATTTTAGGATAGAAATTTAACTACCAATGGATCTTTTTTAGGCTTTCTGTATTAATTAATGGTCCAACCAGATCAAACAACACCACTACTTTATGAAAAATCAAACAAGGATAAAAGAAAAGATTTTTTTAAGATTTGAGGAATTTGTTTGATATGTTTTTTTATTTTTTATTAGTACTGGTGTCAAAGTTTAGAAATGATACCCGTGGGTATTTTGGACTTTTTAGTATCACCACTAACCTCTGAAAATTTTGGTGATTTTATATGATGTGCAGAATTCCAGAAAGCTAAATTTCACAAAAATTGGATGAGTACAAAAATTCTAAAAATTCGTGGATAGTAGCAAAATAGGAAGATTAGAGGGTGTGACCCCTCTACAGTCCACAAATTTTTAAAAATTAAATACAAACCCAATTAGTTTGAAATTTGGAACAGATGTTCCCATCTTGATTTGGAATCTTTGGGTGAAATTTCAAAATTCTAGGAGGCCTGTGATGTTCGAAATTGATTTTTCAAATCTGAACAGAAGTCTGGATTCGAAAAATAGAACACCCGCACTTAAGGTAGAGTGGTGTTTAATAGGGCAATCAATCAAACAATGGGTTTTAAAGGTACTATTCTACCAAAATTTGATGTTTAAGATCCTAAAAGTCAAGTTTAGTGTATTTTGGTAGTCTTTCAGGCTAAGTGCGACAAGAAAGAAGAAACCAACCTAGAATCATAGGAAGAAAAGGAACTTTGAGATCTCGCTTCCAAATTCTCTCATTCTTCCTATAGTTCCTGCACACACAATTAAGAAGAGAGGCATGGGGATGTGATCCACTTCAAGCAAGAAAAAAATAATTTGCAAAGCTGTGCCTCCTTGGCAATGGCGCCAAAAAGTGTTAACGAGAATTACGTGGTTTTTAAGATTAGGGTTTTAAGTCGCTGTAATGCATAAATCCGTTCGCTTTTAAAATTAATAACCTAGATAGGGGAGTATCTAGGGTTGTCCAAGGAGGCCAAATGTTTGCAAAATTGTCTCTTGCTTGGAAATCAAACTCAACTTTCTTTTTGATCTTTTTAATTTATATTTTTTTAGGGTTTAGAAATAATGAGCATTCGCAAAGTTATTGATGAAGAAAATGGCGATCTAAAGCTAATCCACTAAACTATTGCTAGAGTGACAAGAAAGGTCTCTCCCTAAGCTCACTCTAAGCATGCGTGGGCCTAGAGTAATTAGGGAGAGGGAGTGAAAAAGTGCTAGGTCAAGATAAAAGACAAATGCAATAAGAATTTAAAAGA
Organism: Thalassia testudinum; assembly: GCA_037157565.1. Classification (NCBI taxonomy): domain Eukaryota; kingdom Viridiplantae; phylum Streptophyta; class Magnoliopsida; order Alismatales; family Hydrocharitaceae; genus Thalassia; species Thalassia testudinum. Next base: position 147,256,399 of record JAZHRO010000036.1, read on the forward strand.
AGGCAACTTGAATTGAATTGAACTTGTTCTACACAAAACACATAGAGGAAAGCTTCTAGTCTACTTGAAATACAAGAAGATAAAAATACAAATCCTCTAAATGAAATGGTGAAGAAGATGAAGGCTTCTTGCTCCAAGCCTGGTAGCTCCCGGACTTGAAAAGAGTTCTCCAACTCCTTCCTTACAAAGCTCCTTCAAATGGTGTCCTCCAAGGTGAAAGCTTCCACCTTAACTTTCCGCCTCCAAGGGTGGGCATGCACCACCCTTGCTCCTCCTTGCCTGGCTGTCCTCCTGGTGGTGATGATCCTCCTGCTTCTTGGCGTGGCACAAAGGGAAGGAATGGGGAGAAGAAGGCACCAAGGGGACTGGTGATGTGCCCCCTTAATCTTCCTCTCTACTCCTTCTTGGCCGTAGGTTTATGTGGATGTAAGGTGGAAATTATCTAATGGGAGGATGAAGAAAATGGTGGTAGATGATGGGTTTTTATAGAGTGGGATGGGGGTAGGGTTGGTATGAATAGGTGGAGGGCTAGGATGGAGTTTGGTGGTGGTTATGGGTGGTTAATTTGATCCTAGGGCTAGAGTTAGTTGGCACCAACCAAGGGGGTGCCATGGGGGTTAGCTATGGTGGTGGTGCCCCTTGAAGTTGGCGCCAAAATAGGTCTTCTAGAAGGGGGTTAGGTGGCACCATGTATGGAAGGGTTGGGATGTATTTGGTGGATGGATGGATGGCCATGATGGGGTCTTAAGTTGGCACCAAAAGAGAAGCTTCTAGAAGGGAGGTTTTGGTGCCAACTTTAGGTGTCTTTTGGAGGAGGTTGAGGGGTGAAGGGATGGCTTGGGTTGGTGCCAGAACACGGGTGGATTAGGTAGAGCTTAGGTGGACTAGGTGGGCTTAGTTAGCGGAGCTAGTTAGGTAGGGTTTTAGGGTGGTAAATGCCAAAGGAGTTGGAGCCTAGCTAAGCTAGCTTAGCTAGTATTGGAGTAGAGGAGGAGGCAATGGGAGCAAGGGTTTGAAGAGAGGAGCTGGATAGAAGACTGCAGTTGGCAGCTGCTGAAGAGGGTGGCAAGGAGATACTCTAGCTGGCTTAGCTTGCCAGTTCTTTGCTAGCTGCTAAGCCAAGCTAAAGTATGCTGGCTTCTACCATGAGGAGCTGAGGTGAGCTGGGTCTGGTGCTCCTGGGGAGGATCAAGCTGGTTGAGACAGCTAAGGTACCTAACTCAACTGAGTTGAGCTAAGCTGAGTCGCTGGGAGTTGCACTTGAGGTTCCTGAGTTGAAATGAAGTCATCTTCAACTGGCTGGAGTTGAGTGGAGCTGGATGTAGCTGGACCTGAGCTGGGGTGAACTCCAGTCAACTTAGTTGAGGTAGCTATAGTTCCCTGTGAACTATTGGGAGCTGAGATAAGCTAGAGTCAGCTAAGTTAAGCTGGATCTGAGCTGACTTGAGCTAGGGTGAGCTAAGATGAGCTCTCCTGAGCTACCATTCAGCTGAGATGAGCTGAATGGAGCTAGGATGAGCTAACCCTAATTCTGGGGAGCTGGATCAAGCTGAGTTCCAACTGGTGAGAGTTTCTCCTTCACTAGTTGCCTTCCTGAGTGGTAGGGTTCTAGAGATCTGGCAATCTGTATATCCCTAACACTCACAAAAATACATTAAAAAGATGATAAAAAGTGCAATGCATGCCTAACCTAATTCATGCCTAAATGCAGCCCAAAAACCTATTTGTGGATCAAAATCCTAAGAGCTAGGTTTGTTTTAATACATAAGAATGATGATAAACTGACGTTTATCACACCCCCACACTTAACTTTTGCTAGTCTATTAGCAAAACTTTAATTTTTACAAAACGAAATTTTTGGAAAATCTATTTTTGTTTTTTTGATTTTTGAGGAGAAAGAATTATGAAACCTTGGTTGGTCTAAATATAAGAGGTACGGGATTTGTTAAAGATAAACATTGGGATTTGTTTTTGGATAAAAAAATTAGACAAAATGGGATTAATATATCCTTAAGAAAATTCACAGATTAACCCCTTGTTATTTCATATGACTTGAAATTTTTCTGGCTCTTGAATTCAATTTGTAACTTGCAATAACCTTTAAAACTTTGTGTCCTGCTTGTGAAAAGCCAACATTTATAATGGGTATTTTTGGTTTAAAACTTTTCCTCTTTTTTGTCCCCCATGCTTATTTCTAGCTTAGTCTTACAACAGATGTGTCGAGATCATCATTCCCATTACCAATCCTCGAGGGGGCTTTGGTGCCAGTACTTCGAGATAGCACTGTCAATGACACCACCCAGGAGCTCACAACCCCAAAATACAATGCGGTGTGAAGGGACGCTCCAAGCAAATTCAAGCTCTTGCTCCAACACTATAGGTAGAGCACCGTCAAGGACACTTGAGGTGCTAAAATGCGCTTTAATGCTCCATCTAAAGATATGAAATATAGATATGGAGCAGCACCAGTGCGGTAACATGTTGACATCGCATCCTCAAAGGAGGTATTTTTCTCCTTCTCGGCGGTTGGTACTCAAACCAATGATCTACTTCAGACTTTTACTAAGGCCAAACAAGGGGGTTTTTTCTAATTTTTAGTTGTTTTTAAGTGTTAGCTTGTGTGTGAAATTTGACACAGGAAGTTTCGCAAGAAAAGCAAGTTTTTGAATCAGAAACTGAGCCAGATACTTTCCATATTACAAAAGAGGATCAAGTCACCTGAACTATCATGAATTTAGGTGGAATTTTGGAGAAGGATATCTGATGTAGTCTAAAAATAGACCTTGAAATTCTAATGATCAGATCCATATCCTCATCCCTAGTTTGTTTAAGTTTAAATCCCATTGTACCAAAAGTGAGTTTTTCAACCTTAGTTTCGATTTCAAAATTTTACTCAAAAAGTTTTCAATAATTTTATTTTTTTTGGATATGCCAGAAGAAAACAAAATGACAAAAGAAAAATGCATGTTTTTTGGTTTTGAAAATCTTTAATCGATCGTCAAAATTTTAAAAACACCCTCCCATGCTTATGATATGCAATGTCCTCATGCATTAGGAGAGAAAATGGATCACGTTAGGGAAGTGCGGTCGGGTTTAGGATGGTCAAAACTTGGAAAAAGAAAGCAAAATGGAAAGCAGGAAAAATGATTGGTTGCCTTCCATCTAGTGCTATCTATGACGCCATTTAGCTAGGCGTGAAGGTATGCACGGAAGATGAAAAATCATGTAAATAGTTGGATACTTGGATGCTCGCATAAAAAGTGTCTTGTTCTGGATCCCTAGAAAATTGATTAGAGGAAATATAGGGATCAAAGTTGGATGGAAAATGATAAGTGTAGCCTGAGTCTGGCCATGGTTTTAAATCAGGTTGAATGCCAAACTCGGGTGGGTCTAGTGGCAGGTCCATAGGAAAGAGTTCAGGGAAGGGATGGCGAGTTAATGTGGAAAGGTGGGGTGAGGGAAGAGTGGGTGGGTCAGGGTGATCAGGGCGTTCATCAGGAATGGATTTTTGGTCAAGACAAGTCTCCAAATCACAGTTTCGCCAACCACTGATTCTGAGTCTGATTCCTCAAAAATATTGTGGTCGGTAAGGGTATTTATCAACATTGTCTCCTCCACCATATTTGAAATTTTAATATCTGAGTCCTCAAAAAAGTTATCACCAAGGAATCTCTTCGAGGATTTGAAAATATCTAGAGTGATAGCTTGTCCTAAACCCAGGTTGCTCCTTTAGAGTAGAAAACCAAATATTTTCCCTCCTCTCATCCCCCTTTGTGGAGCATCTCGTGGCTGTCTTCACACCTACTTCGGGAAGTAGATCCTCGCCACGACGTTGTCCTGCCCCGCCCTCTATCCTCCGTCTCCATCCTTGTTCGTCCCGCTCCTCACCACCGTCCTCTAAGCAACGTTAGAGTGAGTCATCCTCCAAGCCACCGTCGAGGGGGATTTCTGTCACCTATCTCTATCTTTATTACTTTCGTAGTATAGTTTTCCCACTTTCCTAGTTGTAATAAACATTTCATTATAAAAATATATGATTGTTTCTCTCTCTCTCTCTCCGTCTCTCTCTTTTTTTTTGCAAGTAGATTAGCTAGATTTCATCGACCTGATCTCTTGCCTTATTAAAAATACCAAAAAAATTAGAAAAGGAAAAAAAACAACCAAAACAAATAAAAAGCAAAATGCGTATCTTCAAAACCAAACGTTCGCTTCCTCATGTTCAACACGGGACTCACTTTTCGAGTTTCGATTATAAAATTTATTTGGTCGACGGATTTTCTCGCGAATCAAATTACGATGACGGGTCTTCCAAACACTCTGAATTCTTTACGCGACGAGATCTGACGCAATTATTTTGGCGCCGTTGCCGGAGAGGTAACATTCTTTGGTTTTTCTCGCATTTTCCCACATTAGTTACATATTTTTCTAACCTATCTTTCTTCTTCAATTTATTGTCTTGCAGGAACTCAATCGAGGAGCCAAAGGTGGTAGATTGGAGTAAGGTGTGGGTAGAGACATTTGTAAGATTTCCCCCACTTCCCCACCCACTAGATCATTTCGCCTCCTTAATAATCATGACCTAATCTACTTAGGTGTTTTCACAAACCCTAGGATAGACATTGTTTGTCTTATTTGTCACTCCACTCACCTCGCCATCCACATAAATAAAAAAATAAAAAAATAAAAAAAGTTATCTAATTGTGGGATTTTCTGAAAGAGACGCACATTAACACCCACAAGTCTCAACTTAAGGTGCACCACTTCACATCGATTGTACCATTTAACCGGAATTTGACCTATGGATCCAGTACACCTTAACTCAACACACCAATAAGTGAGTAGAAATCTGAATAGGTTAAACATTTTTGTGTACCTTAACTAAGTGGTGCAACAGGCCAATTGATTGAATTGTTTGAGCCACACCACTTAAGATAAAAGTGATTCATCAGTAGCTTGCCACTTAGGGTTGATTTTTAGGGCTGAACCAGGCACTCCACATTTTTTTTCTGATTTCTCGACGAATACATCATCACCAGTGCTTGTAAAACCTGGAGTGTTCTACTGAACCTTGATTGAACCAACATAAGGATTAAACCCTAAAGGCTACTAAACAAGGTTAAACCTTAAAAGACACATCATCAAATAACCTTGTTTACAAACCCTGGTTGTGCACGCATACACATTTGAATTGATCATTAAGGGCACAACACATCTAAAGGACCCATCACATTCCAAGAGCACAATCATCCCAAGCCGAATTAAAATTGAGTAGACGTTAGCCTAAAGGATTGATTCGCTCTGCGGGGCTCAGACTGAGATTTTTTTTGAATAATTTGCTTCTACTCGTCCATCTAATGTCTAGCTAAGGGAGTAGCGTCAAACGATCGTAGTTGGAGGGTACATTAGGAACCAAAGGCACAAGTCAAAGGAAGAACCTTCTTTGCAGCTCCTCCTTCTGACTGATTGGATTGATTGGATAAAAGTAGACAAAATTAGTTTTAATCTCAAGATAGGTCCTCAGAGTCTATAGGTCTTTAGGCTAACCCACCTAAGGATAGGGTTGATTGCTTGTACTGCAGGGCTCCTTTCTCTCTTTTGATTTCCCTCCTATTCTATCACGTATCCTTCCACATCTTACACGCATTTCCAATCCTCCCTTCCTACCAACACTTATCCCCAAGATGATTACTATCCCAACTTAACTTATGACTACCCATCTCCTAGCTGAGACAACTTTGATTGGGGATATGAATCCGGACCTCAGTGTCCAAGGTTTAACCCTAGACAACAAGACTATGATTATTATCCTTCCCAGAGCTGCAATGATTATAGATCTTCACCCTTTGATGATCAACCTAACCAGATCTACAACCATGAAGGATATGTTGATTATAACACTTACCCTCCCTAGAATTATGCTGAACATAGGTCGCTACCATTCTTTAAACAACTTGAAATGACCTACTATCAGGGAGGGTCCTGAGAACCTCGATATCTTGACTCCCCTAGATTTAACCTAGACCCACCCAAACCTGAACCAAACCATTCGGTTCAGGTGAACCAGATCCAAGATAGGGTGTTGGCTAACTTGAGGAACACCATATAATCTTTAGAAGCCTAACCAACACCATGCATTGAAGCATTGGAGCCTATGATAAAAATGATTGATGAGTTAAATGGCTCTTTATTGCATTTGCTCCAAAATGTTAGGGATAGGGGCCTGGGTGAATTTCTACTTGGGAAATTATTGAGGTTGAGGATAAAATTTGTGGTTGCCCTAGTCCAATCTTGGATGATTCTCAAGATGAACCTCCTTCAGGAGAGCCAATGTCTGAACCTGCTCAGGCGCCTGTTGGGGGTGGATACATGTTTTGAGACCAGGGATGACCAGGTTGGGCTAGAGCAACCCATTGAGGATGAACCGATTGCTTCACCCGAGATCCTCGAACCAGGGAACGACGAAAAATATGTCTCCATGGACCATGAAATGACATATGATTTTGAGACATACATAAATGAGGATCAAGAATTCTTTGACTCTGAGAGTGAAGAATCTTTAGGTGAAGTCTCACTTGAGCTTAAGGAAGAGAATTTTAGTGAGACAAATGGGCTTGAGGAGCATGACGAACCTTTTGATAACCCGATTATTGAAGATTATGACCATGTTGGGGCTAACTTGGATGATCCGATTCCTAATGATTCAATCAGTAGCCCCACTACTCAACCATACCTTGAAGAGTTGAATTATGATATTTTTGAGATCACCAGACACAAGTCAATCCTGATTCAGCCATAATTGTTGGACCTGGGTATTTTGGATGGGGTGTACAATGATCTGGATGTCCAAGAAACCTTAATCTTGGAGGATAGGAAGTTGGAAATAAAAATCTGGGAAGCTATTTTTGAGGAAACTACGATTTTGGATCTAAGGGTACCTATTGACCTAAAACCACTTACTTTCTACCAGGACCCTTATGATATCTTTCATGTGCAACCCAAGCTCGGAATAATTGACTATCTTCCAGAGCTGAACTTTAAGTGGACACCTGAGTTGAGTGAATCAGATCTACCCATTGTCTGCCACTTTAGTCTTGGGTTGCACACCACCAAACTGTTGGCCCGACCCCGTAAGCATAATAATCTCCGATTCTGGGTGATTTTCACCCAGAACTTGAGAACTACTCGACCCTGGGGCATGGGTCTGTACCATAATATGGTCCATGTCTGTGGACATCTTCTATTACGGGTTTAAGTATCAATATTTTTATTTTGATTCTAACCTACACTTGTGAATTCTCAAATTCTTCTTTGTATGTATATTATGCCTAGCTGAAGCATTAAAATTTCGCACGTGTGTATATTCTGCATTCTCTATGGAGCTAACTGGATTCTCACGAAATTCAGGTGATATTCTGTTATTCCTCCCTTTTCATGTCTTTGTTTACAATGAAGACATCGCATCATTTAGGCATGGGGGGTGGATACTTAATCCTAAAATTATTTCGTTAGCTCTGTAGAATTTATCTTATTTTCTTTAAAAAAAATTTGAAAATTCAAAAAGACAAAAAAAGAGAAAAAAAATTAGAATTAGGAGAAGAGAACTTAGGCTTTTGGAAGTTATTAACTTTAGAAAATGATATGATTGGACCTAAGCACTTAGACTTTTCAGGTCTTCGGGCTTAATTAGCTCAGGTGTCCACTTGAATGTGGACTTAGTCTTGAGTCTCATCAAGTAATTTTACTTTAATTTGGTGAATAAATTTGGATGATAAGTATACGACTTATCAACCCACCCTCTGATTTGAGGAGATTTTAAGTCTAAGCATCTGCACACTATTTGCACTAACTCACTTTTCGGTGGTTTCTTCGGAAATTGGGTAGCTAATGAACTTTCTAGGATAGTATGTCTGGTAAGTTATCATGGGTAAAAGCCTATTGGCCGGTTGTCCAGAGCCCAGCTACTTGACCACACTTATTCAACTACTTTTAGGTAAATCTTAGATTAGGGAAGCCACTTACTTAGAAAAAGGAAAAAAATGGTACTAAAAAAAAAGAAAAAAGAGAAAAAATAGAAAAATAAATCACACTTCATCGCATGAGTATGGTTGGCAAGTTACCATGGGTAATAGTCCATTGGCCAATTTTCCAGAGCTTAGCTCGTAAAAATGCACAAATAATTCCCAAAATACTTAGGAAAGAAGTGGGGAAGTAGAATAAATTCGAGAGATATACACTGGGTTCGCCCTTGTGTTGACCCCATAAAAAATTTAAAAGTAGGGAGAAAGCTACCATTCAGAAAGATAAACCCATAGGCAGAAATCTTTAAGGTCACTTAGGGTCATAGAAACCTGAAGTCCATTTTAACAGTCACCTAGTGAGTCTATCACCCTTTCACAAGATGCTTAGCAGTTAGAGCCCTTTTCGAGTCTTGGGCGGGTCGGGTAGCCGTAAAAAGTTATCCTGAAACTCTCAAACTCCAGAAGTATAAAAAAAATAGAAAAGAAGAAAAACAAAAAAAATGTTTATCTTCCCTTTTCAAATAAGGCAATGACTTGGGCGGTCTGCATTCTGGCAGACATCCAGGTACTGTTGAGTTTTCGTAGTTTAGGACCTTAGTTGAAATTTTCTATTGTTAATAAACAACTTAGGCCTAAGCGATCGAGTCCTAATTTTGTTTTTATACATAGCATGTGGTTAAATTTTGGTAGGGACTGGCAAAAGAGAGGCATGGGGGTATGATGTAGGCACATCCATTTAGGTTAAAATGCTTATTTATGCATGTTTCTAGGCTTAGATTTGCATTCCATATTATAAATATTGCATAGCATGCATCATTCTGCATTTAGAGTAGTTGTATATATTTTAGGTTAATTGCATTTTTTTTATGGTCAGGAGAGAAGGAGATTTATTTCAGAGCCTCGGATTGACGATCCGACTGTACGGATCTGATCAGGGTAACGATCGGAGTCCAACGCCTCCAAAATCTCCTTCATCGGAGTACTGTAGCACCATATGCAGTCTAAGGAAGATCAATAGCCAAGGGAATAGGTGACGTAATTCATATCTTCAAACAACAAATCCGACTGTTTGGATGGATTTTGGTCGACGATCGCAGCCCAATGGCGTGAAAATCGACTCAATCTGACCACTGTAGCAGCCCTTACAATGAAATGAAGATGGATAGCCCAGATCGTGCCACATGGCGCAACCCAGGCCGCCCATGGACACGCATGCGCCAACGCACGCTCCCACCAGCATAAGCATGTGCATGTGTGGAGGCACACATGCGCAGTAGTGCAGTGGGCACGCATGGTGCGTGCAGAGGTAGCGGCAACAACGTAGTGTGCGTGCGTGCGTGACACGGGCATGTGGAGCGCGCGCCAGGGCAACGATTGGTGGGCACATGGGCTGTCTTTTGTGACTGACGGAGAGATTTTTGCTTACTTATGATAACAATAGAAGAATATGTCGTTGTAATTAATGTGGTGGAAATCTCTCAATCGAAAATTAACATAGATATGAATTTAAACTACAATAACGGATGTCGTATCTACAAGGAGGAATAGACCAATAAATTCACGAGTCAAGGAATACACAGTTCGCAAATTCTTTTGCAACTTTAATGCAAGGAATATGCTATTTTAAATGAAGCTTGCAATTTTCTTAAAGGTTCAGGGGTATTTATGCAGTTTTCATGTAAGGAATTAAGCTCCAAAAATATGTGTATGATGCATGTGTAATGGATTATCATGTAAATTCAACTTTCATGCAATTCTGATTTGAAATTCAAGGTAGAAGCATGCACATAACACAAGTAAAATAATTTTAGGAAAATCTGAGTGCATCAGTGCAATGTGGCATGAATAAAATATTAATATAAAATTGGCAATGGCATTGAATGTAATTATTAATGGAGAAAAAAACAGAGGATTTCTCCTCTCTCCTCACGTGTGTAGCCGCGCACGGTTGGCCGTGAGAGTCAGCAGGGAGGTGTGGCTTGACGAGGGCTACGCAACGGCGGTGACGCGGTGGTCGGAGGTGGTCGACGGGCGGAGGAGGGCCGTCGGACTATTGGAGGAGGATGGCAGCTGCTGTAGCCGTGCGGCTGGCTGCTCACTGGACGCGTAAGCGTAGGTGCGCAAGGGTGCACGCTTGCAGGGTGTTGGTGGTGAGGGCATGAGCGGGCGCCTGCATGGGGCTTGGTGTGGGCGCGGGTGGGGCAGTGTGCCTGTAGGGCGCGCTACGATGGGTGCTATGCGGGTGCGGGCTTGGCAGGGGCACAGGTGGGGCGAGGCGGGTGCCTGCGGGGATCGCTGGTGGCGAGGGAGGTCTGCAGAGGGGATCGCCAGGTGCTGGCAGGAGGCGGATGCTAGAGATGGGTGCAGGCCTGGTAAGGGCGCGCAAGGTGGAGGCACTGCGAGGAAGCACCTGTGGGGGTGCAGGCACCTGCAGGTGTGGGGTTGGGTGCGTGAGGGCAGGCTGGGGTGGCGTAAGCGCTGGAAGGGGGAAGCGCCTGTGGGCGCGAGTGGGGCGGAGCGGGCGCCTGTAGGGCGCTGGTGGTGAGGCGCCTGCAGGTGTTGGGCGCAGGTGCAGGCTGGAAGGTGATGGCATTGGAAAGGGGGTGCGGTGATGGCGCTGGTGCGGTCGTCTGCAGTTGCGGCTGGAGGGAGCTGTGGAAGACTTGGTGCACAGTGCACATGGTGGTTCACAGGGTCAGCCCTCTTCCATGGTGGTGAAGGTAGATCCCCGCCAGAGCGAGGAAGAAGATCCCCCCTCACCTGCACTCCTCCTCCTCTTAACTCCTCTCTTCTGCGCTATAGGGGATTTTCAAAATCCCCTTGCTATTTTTGGCCGGCGGCTGTTGAGGGTGGCTGGAGGATAGGGGAAAAACATATGCCGTCGGTTGTTTGTTGGAGAAATTTATTCCCCAACTCCTTGTTCTTTCTAAATATCATTCCTGCACATAAAAACAACAAAATCATTACATATTAAGTTATAGAATGTTATAAAATAGATGTAAACTTAAATCATGATGCATACAAATATTCTATAACTTAATGTAGTTATTAACAAACCTAAAAGTAAGATTAAAGTTACTTAGGCATAATACTAGTCCATTAAAATGGACTCATCAAATACCTCATGCTTAAGTTTTGCTAGTCCTTAGCAAAAATGAAAAATAAGAGAAGTAATCAGAAGATTTCTTCTTTTCTTATTTCAAAACTTTAGAAATCCAAACAAATGTGAAGTGATGATAGCCTAGGTAACAGATCCAAGTGAAAAAGTCAATTTGCATTGGGAGTTCGTACTTCACCCTTGGTAAATATTTCTGTCGGGATAGGCAACTACTTCCCTCAGGGTTAAAGCAGAAGATAATCTGTAATTTGACTCCGGCTTTTGGCTTAGGTAGGAGATATCGAGTAGAATGGATTTGTATTTGGTGTCACACACTCATCTGGTGCTACATGTAGTCTAGTACTACAGACTCTAGATCTTTAGACTAGTAGAAAAGTCAACTTAGAGAGAGGCTAAACAACTGTGCTCTCTTGATGTTCCTGGGCGCTCACTCTTTTCTTTCTTTCTGAGATTACAAATCTTGCCAGATTTAATAATTGTACTCACTATTTGGTGGCCTCACATGGCATCCACATTTCAATTAAAGTCCTAATAACTCTACAACTAAGTTAGAGTCCTCAACCAGTATTCGGGCGATCAGAAATACTAGAAGATAGGTATGGGTCATATTTGGTGGAATGCGATTGGTGTTCTGTTACCTCAGAAACAGTGTTACATTATAAACTTGGATTTTTTTTTTTGTAATATAACTGTTTCTTCTTTTCTTTTCTTTTCTTTTTTGTTTCTTCTTTTTCTTTTTCTTTTCTTTTCCCTCTCTTTTTTTTTATAAATCAACATAATACGACACAAACTTTTATTTATGAGGTATTATTAGGGATGATGATGGTCAAGAGGATCTTGTGTGGCTTATTTGGTGGAAGTGCTTATTCTCGGCACCGGGAAGGAATGGATAGGACAGGCGTCTTTCTGACCTTTGATACTATTACCCTCCTTCAGCCGAAGACTCTATGAAGGATAGTCGTAACCATCCACCATAGTCATAGCTTTATTAAGACTTCATCTCTGTGTATCTACCTTATTTGGTGACTTTCAGGAATTCACACAAAGTATGCACACAGGAATAGAGAGTGAAAACTACGCCTAACTCTGAAGTATCCTCATCTAATTATCCAAAACTTAAGAGTCCTTGCACTAGACTTCGCGCACTAGTAATCTCTCTACTTTCTTCTCATAAATATGAGGTGGATCTACTATAAGATAGTATGCCTGACTCCCTATTAACTGTCTAAGGGTTCAGTAGACTACAAATGCTTATTGGTTTTCCTCAAGGATCCATTACCAAGTCTATGTGCACGTGAAATAAATGTACTGGATTATAAACTTAAGAAATAATTCTGGAAGAAAAACCTCCAATGACAAAGGTATTTTGCTAGGGACTAACCTATTCAGCTTAGGAAAAAATTTTTTTTTTTTATGCTAACCTAAATGCATGAATACTTCCTACAATGCAAATGCATCCCCCCATGACTAAATCCTACAATGTCCACATTGTAAAATTAAAACAGGAGGAGAAAGGAAAGAAATCACCTGATGACGGTGTTATTCAGACTGCTGGGTTGCCTCCCAACAGGCACTGCATTTTCTGTCAGCAGCCAGACTTAGAAGGAACCTATAAGTTTAGTTCCAAATAGACAAGGTTAGGCCCTAAAAATATGCGTAACAGTACGGGCCTAGAAAACAGATAGCCACGGATGTTAGCGAGCTAATGATGCAATGTAATACCAAATGCTCGCCAGAAGATATGAAAGCGAAGAACCTCATTGCCTACCTTGGGAGGTCTAGGAATAATAAATGGAATATGAAAAGGAACCTCCCGAAACGGAATAAGTGGAGGATAACAAGGATCCTCCAGAGCAGGACGGGTTTTAAAAGATATACACATTATTAGTTCAAACCCTTGAATGGCGAGAGTAAAAGTACAAGCATCAATCCACACTCACCATTCTACCCGAGGATGTACTGGCCTGATATGTTCTTTAGAAACAATGTACATGAGTAGAGATCTGAGCCAAGGATCGGTTAGGGAATATAAAGGTTGTTTGTAGTGTTAGAAGGTAATGGTTAAGTCCAATGAGGGCTTAGTCGGTGTTAGGTCTAATTCCAACAGTGATTTAGATTGTGTGTACTCTCTAATAGTTGTAGACAACAAGTTACCCTGCCTAGCATTAATGATCGGAGTCATATATGAATCAAGGGTAGACTCCTAATTACAACTCTTTGATGGCAGGGTCAAAATGTCAGAATCATTATTATTCAGCTCATCCCCAGATTCGTTTGGTTCACTCAAACTTTTGTCGGGGTGCATATGTGATTCATTAATGAAGACAGGAGTTGGATCGGTATCCTTAATTATTCCTAAAGGAAGATCAATTTTAATATTTTGGAGCAAGCCTATATTATTGAATTCGTCATTCTTCTCAAGGTATAAATTCTCAATTGACATGTTTTGTTCCCGAGCGTCTCCCATAGACTTCTCATTATTTTGTTTGTCCTCCTCTAATATCAACTACTGCTTTGATGGAGGATGACTCTCAAGAGAAAGGAGGAATCTGGATTTCACCATATGGTATATATCCTTTGGAAGTAAATCCTCAAATGATAAATAATTCCCCTATGATTCACTCCAGATTTTCAGTCCAAGTTCCTCTATTGGGGCATCCCCATCCTCTGAAATAGACTCTTCATATCCCTGAGACCAAAATTGATCTAATTCATCATCCATTCCCTTAGGGTCACCTTCATTGGGTGCATTTAAATCCTCAGGATATTGAATGGTAGGTGTTGATTCCCTAAGTGGAGGGTCAGGAGTAGGCTCACTAAGGGTAGAATGGGATTTCACCAAATAATCAATAGGGGAAGTGATAGGAACAATACAACCTTGACCCGAGTTGGTAGGGGTAAGGAGAATACTGTCATTGGGGTCAAGGTCTTCAAGAGGTACCATCTTCCCTTGCTTTTGACTCCAATAAAGCTCGGGTGGATAATCACTATGATCGTTGTCCTCTAGTGGCCGTGTCTTATTGGGAGAGTCTAAGTGATAGATACATAAAATTGGATCCCTATTGTCTATGGTTTCCTCAGAATTATTTTCATGATCATGGTCGTATGGGTAGGGATTAGAATTATTGGGAAGCGTGTAGCTAAGCTATCTTATATCTTCATTTAATTGTTTACTATTCCTCAACATCTCTCCCATTGATTCCATCATTTCCTTTTGCTATTTTTGCATTTCTATCATAAAAGAGGAGAGACTACTATTATTAGGTTGGAGAGAATAGTCAATTTCAGGCTCTGGTTGCCTAGGGGTATCGGTCCAACCTTGATACGGAAAATCATGAAGGGTGGGAGGGTTGGGTGTTTGCATGGAAGTAGGGATTTCAGGGTTGGGAAATCCTGCTCCTAGGCTCTGCTCAAAAGTGGGAGTTATCAAGCTAGTACTCCCAGGATAAGAATAAGAATGATCCCATGAATTGTCAATGTACCCATCAAAGGATGGATACGCTGGGGGCATGGGATCCTGATTAAAATATGGGAAGTATTGACTCTGATAATCTAAACGATAGGAGTAAGGGTAATCCATTTCTTTAAGCAAAACCGTTTTAACTCTCTTAGGATTTAGCAGAATTCAGAATACAAGCAGAAACTTCCTAGAGAGTTCTACTGTCAAAGCAAATGCAAATTCAGTGGGATCTTATTTTTAGTAGATTGTAGGTCTTAGAATTAAATGTTCAATTGGTGGCCAAACAAGTTTTGTAAAAAAATTACGCTTCCTAGGCCAACCTTCGTTGGTGCCTATAACCTACTCGCAAGGGATGGAAGTCTCGAATCGAGCCCACACACGAGGAATCGAAGTAACTTGGTGGATAAGCTTGTTGATTTCCGACTAACTTCCCTTGTGATGCAAAAGAGGAGAGGTATAAATTTATCTAGTGACCTTATGTGTGAGGTGCACAGTGTCTCAAGTGTGCAAACATACGATTGTGTTTTGATTTTTGAAATTTCGCAAACAGGATCCTTTTGCACACAATTTTCAGTTATATATTTTAAAGTCCAACCTCTTAACAGTCCCAATTTTTAAAGTGACCACTAAATTAATTTGATTCAAGCACTTAGTGGTCTTATATTTAAGTTCAATGCATATGCATGACAGGTAATTGATGCTCAAGAGAAGGCGTACCTTACTCCAGATTTCTTTGTACAATGTATGCAATGCAGTAAAAATAAACTAGATGCTGCTCATTCAGCCCTAGATGGCCGTCCTATAGATATGCAGCTTTGAGCAGGCAGTTCGATTTTTTTCTTTTAACAAAAATAATAAAGAAACAGACATAATCTACTGACTAACTTAAAAGTAGTTCAAACAATGCAAATAATCCTATAATCTAAATAAATGGGAACACGTTCCAGAAAATACGCTCCCGCATACAAGAGCGATAAGAAATAAAGTGGCACTGGGAACACGTTCCCAAAAATACCCGACAAGAGTCCAAAAGACGGAAATTAAATTCTAATGTCTATCTAAACTAAATCTAACTAAGATCTATTGACTAAATCAGAAATAGGCTTCTTCGTAAGCCTATGTGCGTGGGATCAAGGCCCATGTGTTCCTATTTTTAGCCTCCAGGTGGTGTCAAGGTCTACCAAAAAGATCGTCTCCACCATGCGGGCTTGTCGTGTTCGTCGCGTGTTTTTGCACAGAAGAAAATCCACAGTTAGTAATTCAGAAAAGCTTTCAAAATAGCATAAAAATAACATAAAATTCTTGAAAAAATTAGTAGGCATTTTTCCTCCCCAGCAACGGCGCCAATTTGACGAAGAGATTTCCACTTTGAATAATTAATATTAAGATAATAAATCGTTGTAGCACAAAAGGTGGTGGAAAATCTCTCAATCAAAGATTAAATAGATATGAATTTAAACCACAATAATGGATGTCGTATCCACAGGGAGGAATAGACCTAAATTCACGAGTCAAGGAATACACAGTTCGCAAATTCTTCAGCAACTTTAATGGAAGGAATATGCTATTTTAAATGAAGCTTACAATTTCCTTAAGGGTTCAGGGGTATTTATGCAGTTTTCACGTCAGGAATTTAGCTCCAAAAATATGTGTATGATGCATGTGTAATGGCTTATCATGTAAATTCAACTTTCATGCAATTTTGATTTGAAATTCAAGGTAGAAACATGCATATAACACAAGTAAAATAATTTCAGGAAAATCTGAGTACATCAGTGCAATGTGGCATGAATAAAATATTAATATAAAATTGGCAATGGCATTGAATGTAATTATTAATGGAGATAAAAACAGAGGATTTCTCCTCTCTCCTCACGTGTGCGGCCGCGCACGGTTGGCCGCATGAGTCGATGGGGAGGTACGGCTTGATGAGGGCTACGTAACAGCGGTGACGCAACGGCCGGTGGCGGCCGACGGGCGGAGGAGGGCTGTCGGCCTGTTGGAGGAGGATGGCAGCTGCAGCAGCCGCGCGGCTGGCTGCGCGCTGGATGCGTAGGCGTAGGTGCGCGCGGGTGCGCGCCTGCAGGGCACTGGTGGTGAGGGCGTGAGCGGGCGCCTACAGCGTGCTTGGTGAGGGCGCTGGTGGGGTGGTGTGCCTGCAGGGTGCACTGTGGTGGGTGCTGTGCGGGTGCGGGCCTGGCAAGGGCGCGGGTGGGGCAAGGCGGGTGCCTGCGGGGAGCGCTGTTGGCGAGGGCAGTTTGCAGAGGGGAGCGCTAGGTGCTGGAAAGGCGCTGGTAGGAGGCGGGTGCTGGAGATGGGTGCGAGCCTGATAGGGGCGCGCAAGGTGGAGGCACTGCGGGGAAGCGCCTGCTGGGGTGCGAGCACCTGCAGGGGTGCAGGCGGGTGCGTGAGGGCAGGCTGGGGTGGTGTGAGCGCTGGAAGGGGGAAGCGCCTGCGGGCGCGAGTAGGGCAGAGCGGGCACCTGCAGGGCGCTGGTGGCGAGGGTGTGAGCGCCTGCAGGCGTTGGGCGCAGGTGCAGGCTGGAAGGTGATGGCGCTGGAAAGGGGTGCGGTGATGGCGCTGGTGTGGTCGTCTGCAGTAGCGGCTGGAGGGATCGGTGGAAGACTTGGTGCACAGTGCACACGGTGTTTCACAGGGTTAGCCCTCTTCCACGGTGGTGAAGGTAGATCCCCGCCAGAGCGACGAAGAAGATCCCCCCTCACCTACGCTCCTCCTCTTAACTCCTCTCTTCTACGCTACAAGGGATTTTCAAAATCCCCTTGCTATTTTTGGCCGGCAGCTGTTGAGGGTGGCCGAAGGATGGGGGGAAACATATGCCGCCGGTTTTTTGTTGGGGAAATTTATTCCCCAACTCTTTGTTCTCTCTAAATATCATTCTTGCACATAAAAACAACAAAATCATTGCATATTAGTTATAAAATGTTATAAAATAGATGTAAACTTAAATCATGATGCATACAAATATTCTATAACTTAATGTAATTATTAACAAACCTAAAAGTTAAGATTAAAGTTACTTAGGCGTAATACTAGTCCATTAAAATGGACTCATCAGTGACGTTTGCAGAGGACCTTCTGCGATGTTTATGACCATTGTTAAATATACTGTATACGAATTTGATTCTTTCCTCCATTATAAAAGGACCCCTACTCCTCCCATTTTCTTCATCTCTTCCTTTCTTCCTCTCACCACCTCCAAGGCTCTAGAGAGAGCTTGTCCCAAGCCCGGGATGCTCCTCTAGAATAGAAAACCAAATATTTTCCCTCTTCTCATCCTCCTTCGTGGAGCATCCCATTACCGTCTTCTCACCAACTTCGAGAAGTAGATCTTTGCCGTATGTCGTCTTGTCCCACCCTCCGTCCTTCAGCTCCGTCCTCATTCGTCCTGCTCCTCACCACCTTCCTTCAGGGGATGTCAGAGCGAGTCGTCCTCCAAGCCACTGTCGAGGGGGATTTCTCTCACCTATCTCTATGTTTATTGTTTTCGTAGTATAGTTTTCCTGCTTTCCTAATTGTAAAAAATATTTCATTATAAAAATACATGATTGCCTCTTTCTCTCTATTTTTATTTTGCAAGTAGAATAGCTATATTTTATCGACCTGACCTCTTGCCCTGTTAAAAATACCAAAAAAATTAGAAAAGACAAAAATGACTAAAACAAATAAAAAGCGAAACATGTATCTTTCAAAACCAAACGTTCACTTCCCTGTGTTCGACCCAGGACTCACTTTTCGAGTTTTGGTTATAAATTTTATCTGATCGATGGATTTTCTCGCGAATCAAACTACGACGATGGGTTTTCCAAACTCTGAATCCTTTATGCGATGAGATCCGATGTAATCAGTTGCTGATTAACGCAATTTCTACGCTAAAAGTTTTGAGTTTGAAACCCTATTGTTGTAGTCGTGTAAAAATCCGCTATCAGATAAAATTTACCGAAATTCAAAGTGAATCCCGGTCGAACACAGGGAGGCGAACGTTTGATCAAAAATCGCGTAGAAATTATTGTCACAAAAGCAAATTAGCTGGTTTAAATTAATCTACGCTAGCTATTCTACTTAAAGAATAATTAATAGAAGAGAGAGATAGAATAATACAAATAAAGAGAAAATAGGGAGAATAAACAAATGTTTCATAACCATAGCATCATTTTCATTACATCTACTTGATACACTAGAAAGCTATAAATGTATACTAGAAAGCGATAAAAAGAGAAGTGGGTGAGAAGTTATCCTCCTCGACAGCTACTTGGAGGACGAGCGGCATTGACAGAGCACCCGGACGATGGGGATGAGATGCCAGACGAAGCTGGAGGATGGAGGATGAAACATGGCAACCTCATAGTGGGATCACCTTCCCAAACGGCGGTGAGAGGACAACCGTAGGATGCTCCACGAAGGGGCTGAGAAGATGGAAAATTATTTTACTCTATCTCTAATGGAGCATCTCGGGTATGGGACCAACTTGTAGAGCTTTGGAGGAGGTGAGAGGAGAAGAGAAGGGATGGTCCAAATGGAGGTAATGTGGGCTCTTTTTATAGGCTTTTGGAGAGGGTTAAAATGGTCATTTTAGGTCAAAAGATCGTATGTTCATGGGCAATGCTTCCCGCTCCCACATCCGCACATCTGAAGAGCACGCCTTATAGAGCATGCAAAATCATACTTCAAGCCTCAATCAGATAGTTGACAAGAGTTGCGGATGTCTTATCTCATGCTGGGGCTTCTTGCACGCTGAGATTGGTCACCGCTAGATGGCCATCGTATGGCTGATCGTGAGCGAGAGGCATTGTTGAGATCCACTTGATCGTGTGGGAGAGAAGCTCAATCATTTGATGCGCATCGTACTCCTGACAAGCCTCCAGCCGTTGATACTCATGACCGACTAACTGAGAAGTTGGTCGATCATAAATTGCGCCAATCAGTCACCATGCTCAGAGAGGCGCACGCCCCGAGTGACCAGTTGGTTTCTCACTTAGCCGGTCACCTGGCTAGTGCACGATCGGCTAAGGCAATGGTTGTTGATCTTCAATCGTGGGGCCATGATCGCATGCAAGAGCATGCCTCAGATCTTCCCACCATACGTACAATTTTGCATGAACTAGTGCATTGAATCGTGCGTGTAGCGCGCACGCATCTCCGCGTGCCACGTGTAGAAGTCTCCACCATTCGATGAAGATTTCACCGCTCTAATCAATCGGAGCTCACAACTGTGCGGAAAATTCCCATGGGAGGGAATCGAACCTACGCCCATGGCCTGGGGACACCTCCTCCGACCATTGCGCCACACCCGTACTTGTGTCGGGTTTTGGCTTTAACACTCCTCACGCTCTCAGTCGTTGGATGAAGGTCCAACGGCTGAGATCAATGGGCACTTGATGAGAAGAGGAAGGCTGGCAACTTTGGGTGACTTGGGCTGTTGGGATGGCACCACGTGGTGCCATCCTGGCCGTCCATCTTCAAATGCTTGCAGGTGGTGCCACGGATATGGAATTGGATTGATTTTTGCCCCGTTGGGCTACGATCGTTGATCTAAACCCATCCGTGTGGTTAGATTTGTTATCTTAGGTACGGATTTTACACCACCTTGCCCTTGGAGCTCTGATCTTTCTCAAACTGCATCTGATGCTACGGAGGTCCGTTCGAGGCGATCTCAGAGGCATTGGAATCCAATCATCACCCTAATCAGATCCGTATGGTTGGATCTTCAATCTGAGGCCCCAAAATGATATCACCTGTCCCCTAGTCACAAAATGGGCAAATTAACCTTAAATTTGTACAAACTAATTTAAATACAAAATGATGTATGTTATGCAATATTTATAATGCATGATGTAATTATATGCCTAAGAACATACATTAATAGACAGTTTATGTGACATATGTGTCTACATCACATCCCCATGCTTATCTTTTGCTAATCCCTAGCAAAATACATGTTATTTATAAAAGAATTAGGATCAAATTTCTTAGGTAATAGTTATTTTTCAACACTAAGAAATTTCTACTAAGAACCTGAACTACAAAGACTCAACAGCACCTGGGTATCTGCCAAAATGCAAACCACCCAACACCTCACCTTATTCAAATGTAAATATATTTGTTTCTTTCTTTTCCTTCTTTTCTAATTTTTTTGAGTTTTGAGTTAAGAGTCTCAGAGCAACTTTCTACGACTACCCAACCCGCCAAAGACTCGAAAAGAACTCTAAGTGTTAAGTATCTTTTTCTGTGAATGTGATAGACTCACTAATCAGCAATCATAATAGACTTTGGGTTTCTACGCCCCTAGGTGACCTTAAAAAGAAATTTTACCTAAAGGTGTATTTGTCTGACCGGTAGCTTTCTCCTTACTTTTTATTTTTATGGGGTCAACACAAGGACGGACCCAGTATATATCTCCCTGGATTATTCTACTTCTCTACTTATTCCTAGGTGTTTAGAATTAAGCGTGCATTTTGTGAGCTGGGTTCTGAACAACCAGCCAATTGGCTGTTACCCACAGAAACTTGCCAGGAATACTCATGTGGTGAAGTGTGGCTTATTTCTTTTTTTCTTCTTTTTATTTTTTTTTTTGGGTATTTCTCTATTTTTTCTTTTTTTCTAAGTAGGTGACTTCCTTTATCTAAGATTTAACTAAAGGTAGTAGAAAGAGAGTAGTTGTGTTACTGTGATCTGGACAACCGACCAATGGGCTGTTACCTACGATAACTTGTTAGCCATACCACCCTAGAAGGTTTATTAGTTACCCAATTTCCGTTAAAACCGTCGAAAAGTGAGTTAGTGAAAATAGTGTGTAGATGTTTTGACTATTAGTTCCCTTAAATCAGAGGGTGGGTTGATAAGTTGTGTGCTTATCACCCCAACTTATTTAACCAATTAGAAACAAATTAAAAATGGTAAGGACTCGAGAAACAAGTCCACATTTTAGTGGACACCCGGGCCGATTAAGCCTAAAGACCTGAAAGGTCTACGTGTTCAGGTCCTATTGTATTATTTCCTAAGGTTGAAAATTTTCTAAAGCCTAAGTTCTCTTTTCCTAATTTATTTTTTTAATAAATAAAGAGAAAATAAAAGAATCTACGGAGCTAACAAAATGATTCAGAGATGAATATCCACCCCCCCATGCTTATCTAATGCAATGTCCTCATTGTATTAAAAAGACATAAAAAAGAGCATAGTAGAGTAGAAAGTACCTAAATTTCGTGATTACAGGCCAGCTTCGAGATGAAAATAGACTATATATATGCTAAGCTTATTGCCTTCAGCTAGGCACACTATATAAATGAGGGGAAATCAGGAATTCACAGGTGCAGGTCAGGATCAAAAGAAAAAGATCAATCTTGGGACCTGCCAATAGAGAATGTCCACAAATGTGGACCAGATTGTGGTGTAGACCCATGCCCTAGGGTCGAGTGTATCTAAGGTTCTGGATGAAAATTACCCAGAACTGGAGATCAGTATGCGAGCAGGGTCGGACTTGCGATTTATGAGGATGTAACCCAAGTCCAAAAAGTCAGATAATAGGAAAATTCATATCAAAAAGATATTTAATGAATTTGTGCTTGGGTTGTACATCCTCAGAATAAAAAATGTTATAAAGGTCCTGGTAAAAGGTTGGTGGTTTCAGAGAAATAGGAACCCTTAGACTTAGACTTCTACTTCCCCCAAAATTGGCTTCACAAATCTTCATTTCCCAGCTCCTATCCTCCATAATTAGGATTTTGGATTTTGGGACCACTTGCATGTTATGCACCCCATCTAAAGTATCCAAGTCAAAGATTTGTGGCTGAATCAAAATTGACTTGTGTCTGGTGATCTCAAAAATAGAATCATCATTATACTCAATGGGGTGTGTGTAAGGAATGGGGCTACTGATTAAATCATCCATGAATCCAGGATCTAAATCTTCTAAGCTAGCCCCAACAGGATCAATTTCCTCAATTATTGGGCTATTAAATGATTCATTGAATTTCTCAGGCCCAGTTGTCTCACTAAAATCATTTTCCTCAAATTCATGTGAGACTTCACATAATGATTCTTCACCTCTAGAATCAAAGAATTCTGGATCTGCATTTATATGTCTTAAAATTATCGATCATTTCCTGGTCCATAGAAACATACTTTTCCTCATACCCTGGTTCAAGGATCTCGAGTGAAGAAATCAATTCATCCTCAATTGGTTGCTCTAGACCAACTTGGTCATCCCTGATCTCATAAAACGTGTCCACCCTACAGGTGCTTAAGCAGGTTTTGACATTAGCTCTCTTAAAGGGGATTCATCATGGGAATCATCCCAAGATTGGACTAAAGCAATCACAAATTTCATCCTCAATTTCGATAACTTTCCAAGTAAGAACTCACCTGGGTCCTTATCCTTAACATCTTAGAGCAAATCCAACAAATATTTGTTTAGATCGTCAATCATTTGAATCAAAGGCTCCAATTCTTCAGCGTAGGGTGTTGCTGAACTTCTAAAGATTGAATGGTGTTCCTTAAGTTAGCCAACACCTTATCTTGGACCTATTTTACCTAAACCAAATGATTTGGTTCAGGGTTGCGTGGGTTTGGTTTCAGTCCAGGGAAGTCAAGAAACTGAGGTTCTTGGTGCCCTCCCTGATAATAGGTCATTTCAGGTTGTTCATAGAGGGGTGGTGACCTATATGCAGTGTAATCCTAGGGAGGGTGTGGGTTATAATCAACATATCCTTCTTGATTGTAGATCGGGTTGAGTTGATCATATAGAGGCGGAGAACTATAATCATTATAGCTCGAAGAAGGATGGAAATCAAGATCAAGGTGTCCAAGGTTAGATCCTGAACACGAAGGTCCGGAATTATATCCCCAATTAAAGTTATCCTGACTAATGGACGAATGGTCATAAGTCGGGTCAGGTTAATAATCATTTTGGGAATAAGTGGTGGTAGGAGGGGAGGAGTGGAAATACGAGTAGGATGTGGAAGGATCCATGATGAAACGGGAGAAGAAAGGTACCCTACAATACAAAAGATCAAACCTTTTTGATGGTAACACCATCATTACCCATAACTAACTTAAATTAGTGGAAATCAAGTGACAAATTCCCCTACATGATCGCCTGAGAGCCGTAATTCCATTCAGATCCAATTTAAAAAGAAAACATTAAAAAGGGTTTAATCTATAGTTTTAACATCACATCGAAAATGTAGAGTAACCATGGGATTTTTCAAGGGTTAATTAAAGGTCAAACGAGGATTAAAGTCCAAAGAGTGGTCGACATAGATAGAAATAGGGTTTCACACATTCCGAAGAACCAAATCAGAAAATAAAATCCTAATTTCAGACCTGCTTGAATTGAAGAGGTTCTGGTCAGGATAAAATTCATCTAAACATCCTAAAATTCATAGAAAAATATACTAAGAGGTTTGGTATCCTTGGTTTAACCATTTAAACTCATTTTGACCTTAGATAGAGCTTCAGACAGGATTTTGCCTTAATTTGGGCTTTTATGTAAATTTCCTAGTCAAACATGGTCAAAACTCAAATCCAACTTTACCATTAGATTCTTTAGGTCCAAATTAGGATAAGTCCAGAATTTGGGCCTAGTTAGAGTTTATTTTGACCTAATTTGCAATCTAGTTCCTAAAGCCTCCATTCTCCACATCTAAGCCCCTAGCTTTCTAAATTCCTTGCATTTAGCCCCCCAAGTTTGTCGTCTTCTTCACGAAAAGCCCCCTGCCGCTTGATTTCAACCTAAACTCCTAAACCCAACTCCACCGATGATGATTCAAGAAGATCTCCATCAGATCCTCACCAAATCCCACCAAAATCGGTGGGATTGGTGTTCATACTAGGAGAGGACATTTGAACGCAATCTTGAGCCAAGATTTGAAGCGTGGAGCTCAGGCGAAGCTCCAAAAATCCACGTTGAAACCCAAGCCAAATCACAGTGAAATCACGCTAATTCCTCTTGATTGAGGCATGGCTAAGCTCTATATAAGCTCACGCATCTTTCATCGTGCTCCTCAATCAATTCTAGGCCGGAAAACCCCTTCTTCCCTACTCTTCGGCCAGAAGCTCCACGATCGGCGACATCCCACTCTCTCCTTCTTCTGGCCATCTGATCGACAAATTGGATGCATCAAATTCTTCCTCATCTTCCTCCGGTGCTAGCCAAAGCTACACCCCTTAGCGCCATTCCTCATCGTCGTTACCAACCACCGAAGCAACCTTCGTCTCCGGCACTGACCAATCATAGCCGACGCCAATTCTCCCTCCTTTCGTTCATTAGTTAGGTCAACATCTCTCTCTCTCTAGACTCCACTCAACCTCTTAAATCCTCAATTCCACCGCCAATCCACTACCTCTCCCGTCATCTTCTCTGCCTCTGGTGTAGCTCCGATAAGCTCGCCATGCCACGTCACACCACTAAACTACCCCACAACACTCCCAAAAGATCCGCCATACGCCTCTGACCAAAAGCCCTCACCCAATTTCATCATCCACACATTCCATGACTCCACCAAACAACCCATCATTCCACAGTCGTCTCCATCTTCGCGCAGCCTCCACAGCCTATGAAACACCTTCGCATCACCGCCAGCACATTCGCCATGGTCCGATGACACGTTTGAACTATTTTTATTAGGCTGCGAGGCAGTATGCTTGTTTTTAGGTTCTTCACTGGACGTCCCTTCTCCTTCGTTCATCACCTCCGTCGACCGTCGTGCTTTGACCTACTCTGACCTCGTTGCAACTCCTAGACATTGCGGTTCTGAACTAAGAAAAATCCAGGCTCTCAATCAAAGCAACAGGTGGCTTCCACTACCTCTATTTGACAAAGCCTTCACCTGTTGCGTCAAGCGAAGAAAGGAGGTGGGATAGTCCCACATCGAATGCTGATGCGCTGCCTGCAGCATATAAATTGAAGAAGTGCACTCGACCCCTCGCCAAAGACATGGGGGCCAGGTCCCTATATACACGAGCCTATGCACCCTCTCCTGTGCACACATGCACACGGGCCTGGACCTCTGACCCATATACTCGATTAGCCCGAAACCTAGTTCTGGAAGAAAGAGAAAGGAGAAGCTAAGGAAGGGGGAGGGTTTTCTTCCAAGGTTCGTAGCCTCGAGATGCATGCATGTTTGCTCTATACTTAGGCATTTCTAAGGTTGTGTTGTGCTTTACAATAGGCCTTGTGCCTTGTGTTGCTGAGGGTTTGTGATGTTTAAGGCATCTGGCATGGGTACTCGACGTCTGATCTAGTACTGTGGGATTATTTGGCTCATGGCTGATGTGGATTAGTGGTTTAAGGACACTGTTGAGATATTTGATTAAATTGAATGCTTGGGTTATGCTAAAATTGAAGGGATAAATTGGTGATCTAAATCACCACTTTTTTAGTCCTTTCTATTCTTTTTTCCTTCTATTTCTAAGATACAAATTGGGCTGATCTTGAACATATTTTTGCGTATAATATTCATTGAATATCTTTCTTATACTTAACTGATTATGCTCATTATTTTTTGAATATGATTAGTGTTGTGAATTCCACATTTGCTCCCTACAAACGACCTTAAACTCACATCGATTTCGAGTTTTATAAATTTAAATATTTGTGTGAATTTCATCCTACACTACTGTTAACGCGCTGAATCGGTGTTTTAAAAGTAATGCATTATAGCATAGCCGATAAATCGCGTAGAACACTTAAATTTATAGCTCGAAAGAAATTCCAAGGTCAAACACAAGGGGCAATATAGCAATTTATCTCAAGATCACAATTTTAAGCAAGAATATGGCAATGTAATAGCAATTTCAAGCACAAATGATATAGATATAAATTCAAGAGTCAATGTGGCAAAAAGATTAGCGTAAAAATGGTGATTTGAATCACTAAATTACCCTATTACAATTCTACTTAAATAATGCAATAGTATCAATCAACCAAATGCCATGTATGATGAGTGCACAATGCACTCTCTCTGATGCTACAGTGTCTCAGAACCAACTCTTTTTCCTTCAGGCCTCAGGGAGAGGCACAGGCACAGCACAACATAGTACCAACACCAACAGAGGCGAAGGCCTCTTCAGATTTTGACTAAGTGTTGAGAGGTAGGGAGGAAGTGCAAAATCCCCCATCTCTCTCTTTTTCCCTTTCTTTCCTTCTTTTCTTTCTCTCAAGGACCCGGGGTTAACCGGATAATTAGGTAGGAACAGTAACTAGATCCAGGTGTAGGGCTGCGGGCGTGGGGTCGCAACCGAGTAGTGAAACGGGTCGAGTCAGGTGAGCGTGAGCAGGTGAGCAGGGACCTCACCCCTCGGTGTTTGAGGCGATAAAGCCTATTGAGAAAAATAATATATGCGGCTGCAACGCTTCTCCCACTGATGTGGGACTATATCCCACAGTTCTATTTCGCTTGCCCCTGTGGATGAAGATGCCTCCAATTGAGTGTGCAGCTAAGGTTGGTGTCCTCGATTGAAGATCTGGAGATGATCCTTAGGTGATTCTGCACTACCTAGAGCTGAAGCCTGGAGCAATCGTGGCTATAACACCATGAACGAGGCCAGAGAAGACGACGCAACGGCGGAGCTCTCCGGCGAATACCTGGAAACATGAACACGACCTCACGGCCAGGTTAAACCAGTTTAGAAGCTTTGCAAGGATGCGGCGAGGGTATTAGTGGTGGTGGCAAGCTATGAAGGTGGTCGTAGGTGGCTGGTAGAGACTAAAATCAAAGGCAGAATTAGGTCTGTTTGGTGGAGGGCTCGGGTGAGTAATCCCCTCAATTTATTAAGGGGTTTTGCTCACATGGACACGACGGAGGTGTAGGGTCCGGTGGCAGGTGAAGAGATGATCTGCAGCAGCTGGAAGGTCATGTCGGAGGTATGACAGCGAGGTGGAAGACGAAGTCGCGGACAGTGTAGGAGCGGTTGAAACAGTAGGGTAGTGTCACGATGATGATGTGAGGAAGATAAGGAGTCAAGGAGACTAAGTGGTGGTCGACGAGGGGGAGGAATGACACTGGGTCTAGTGTGACCGGCGCCGGAGATGAAAGCTGCTCTTGTGGGGTAGAAGCAGTGATGACGACGAGGATTGGGGTGCCCGCTATTATGGCACGACGTAGAAGAGGGAGAGGAAGGAGAATCCACCGTTGGTATTGTGAGCAGATGATGAGAGTGGTTGGAGGGAGTCGTTAGACATCGTGGAGCCTTTTGGCCAGAGAAAAGGGAGGAAAGAGGGGTATTCCAGGCCAAAAATGAGTGTAGGGAGATCGGCGTGCAACATGGGTCTTTATATAGGCCAGAGTGGCAGGTTTAAAGCTTGGAAACCAAGCTTTCAAGCTTGGTAAGCCTGACGCATAGGAGATACCTGACTCTTTGAAGGATTCGCACGAGCTTGTTAGGGAGAATTGGAGACTTGGACATGGCTCAATATGAAGGAGATTACCTAATGAATCTCCCTTTCTATTTTGAGAGGGATTCATTAAGTAATCACAGAGTTCTTACCAAAAGAATCTCACCGGAGTAGGATTCCTCCTCGATAATGGCAGGGGGACCTCTTTGCAAAGAGTGATGATAAAGATAGGGGGTATTTGCAAGAATTTCAAAAGCTGAGGGGTTGTGTGAGAGAGAAAGAGTTAGACTGGACCAAATTGCAAACTAGGTCAAGACAATCTCTAATTGGGCCCAAATTTTGATATAAACCTAATTTGGACCAAATGAATCCAATGGTGAAGTTGGATTTTGGTTTTGATCTAGTTTGACTGGATAATTTATGTAAAAATCTAAATTAGGGCAATAGTTTGTCTGAGACTCTATTTTAAGTTAAAATGGGTTCAGATGGTCAAATCAAAGATGCCAAATCTTAGAGAATATTTTTCTATGATTTTTAGAGGATTTAGATGAATTTTATCCTAATCAAAACCTCAATTAAACGGGTCTGTTTTTAGGATTTCAGATATCCATTAATTCTTGAAATACGTGAAAACCCATTTTTATTTGCATGGATCCATTTATTAGGTATTAATGACTAAATGACCCTTAATAAACCCTTGGCATACCCCGTGGTTATTCTATGTTTGTGATAAGATGGTAAAATTGTAGAAATAACCCTTTTTCATCTTTTCTTCTCAAAACAACTCATCCTGCTCAAGGGACCTTTTGACTGATATGTAGGAGCTTTTACTGACTTTATAAGATCAAATTGAGCTAGTTATGGCTCATGATGGTGTTCCCATCATACCCCCATGCCTAACTTTTGCAAGTACCTTAGCAAAATTCTATGAATCAAACTAGTTATCTAGGTCGGATGTAACCGTCAGGATGCCCTACTAAGCTGCATCTCTAAGAATCAAATCTTAATATTAACAATAGGCCTAGAGGTACTCAAGTACTAACCCTGCTTTAGAACTAACTAGTTTTTACCTTAGTCTGCCGCGAAGGTTTCTAAAACCTGTAAGAACTAACCTAAGGTTCGTTGTACTCAACGGTTAAAGCACCCATGCTTGAAACATGGTTAGCCCAGGCTTACTTTGCCAGTGCATTTTTTGTAAGAGAGATATAGGAGATTTTTATTTGTGGAGAGCTTTCTCTCACTTTTTCTTTTCATTATATTTTTCCTTAAATCCATCTTTGGATTGGCTCTAAACACGGTCTGTATCGAATTCTTTGTCCCCACCATCAATCCTTGTAGGGTCCCTGGCAATCGATGCTTCGAGATAGCACCGCCCATGGCAACCCGTAGACCCCTGGCTTTCGACACTTCGGGATAGTGCCACCCATGGCATTCTGTAGCTAGATCCAGACCCTGGCAATCGACATTTTGTTATAATGCTGCCCATGGCATTTGAACCAGCACAAGGTGCTTACGTTCCCCCGGTAGGATATTTAGATATCTTATGAGACAAGCATCGAGGAG
The DNA here is from genome assembly GCA_037157565.1 of Thalassia testudinum. Classification (NCBI taxonomy): domain Eukaryota; kingdom Viridiplantae; phylum Streptophyta; class Magnoliopsida; order Alismatales; family Hydrocharitaceae; genus Thalassia; species Thalassia testudinum. Next base: position 147,285,909 of record JAZHRO010000036.1, read on the forward strand.
ACGATATGTTATTTCGCATCTTCGAGTGGAATTTCCCGCCTCTCTATACCGGTGATAAGGAGTCGAGATTCGGTGTGACACCCTGTACTTGGTCATCAGGGATCTGAACTATGCATTTGTAAAATGGGTCCCTCAATCAGAGATAATGGTACGTGGGGCACCGAACCGAGACAAGATGTGCTAATGAATAATCTTGATTACCACTTTATGATCATTGGTTCAGGTGGAGATAGCTTCGATCCATTTAGACATGTAGTCTATGGTGAGGAGAATGTATTCGAAGCCATCCGATTTAGGGAAGGGTCCCATAAAATCAATCCCCCATATATCGAAGATTTCGCATACGAGAATCAGCTGTAAAGGCATCATAGCATGGTGGCTCATGTTGCCTAAGGTCTAGCAACGAGTGCATGCCTTACAGTAGTCATATGCATCCTTGAAGGTCGTGGGCCAATAAAAGTTGCATTGGAAGACTTTAGCTATAGTTTTATGTTCGGAGATGCGTCCGCCGCAGGCCTGGTCATGGCAGAAGGACAGAATGTCATGAAGTTCCACTTCCAGGATGCATCATCTGATGATCTGATCAGCACCAATGCAGAAAAGGTATAGGCCTTCCCAGATGTAGTACTTGGCATCAGAAAACAACTTGTCCTTCTTGGCCCTTGGCCAATCAGATGGGGTCTAATGTGATGCCAAGTGGTTGACCAAATCAGTCTACTAGGGAAGTCCTGCACTGATAGTCAAGAGGTGCTCATTAGGAAAGTGTTTTGTGATTGGTCTGGAAGGGTCGATGATATTAGAAGGAAGGCAGGACAAGTGGTCAACTACCACGTTCTATTTTCCCGCCTTGTCATGAATCTCGAGGTCGAATTCTTGCAACAGCAAGATCCAGCGGATTAGTTGCGGTTTCGCATCCTTCTTCGCGAGGTGGTGCCTCACTGCAGTGTAATCTGAGTATATGATGACACGGGAACCCAAAAGATAGGATCAAAATTTTTCAAGGCCAAATACTATGGCTAGCAGCTCTTTCTCAGTAATTGTGTAGTTATGCTGAGCCTCGTCAAGTGTCTTGCTAGCATAGTAGATGACCACGGGTTTCCCATCTATTTTCTACCCAAGTACTGCACCCACTGCGTAGTCAGATGCATCGCACATGATCTCAAAGGGTAGAGACCAATTAGGGGATTGCATAATTGGTGCTTGAGTAACTCGATCATGCAGGCTCTCAAATGCATAAGTGCACTCAGTAATTTTGAAAGGGTCAACCATTAAGAGAAGATTATTCAGGGGGCATGTAATTTTCAAGAAATCAGGAATGAAACAATAGTAAAAATCGATGTGCCCCAGGAAAGAACGGATGTCCTTGACTGAGCTTGGCAAGGGTAGTCTAGAAATCAAATTAACCTTAGCTCGATCAACCTGGATGCCTTTTACAGAGATGATGTGACCTAGGACAATTCCCTCAGGTACCATGAAGTGGCTCCTTTCATAGGAAAGAACCAAATTCATATCGATACAACGCCTGAGGATTTGGACAAAGTGCAGGAGGCAATCATCAAAAGATTCCCTAAATACCGAGAAGTCATCCATGAAGACTTCAAGGTACTCACCTACCATATCTGAGAATATGGCAAGCATGCACCTTTGAAAAGTAGCAGGTGCGTTGCAAAGACCTAATGGCATCCTGTGGAACGCATATGTCCTAAAGGGGCAGATGAAGGTAGTCTTCTCTTGGTCCTCAGGATGGATTGCCACCTGGTTATAACCAAAGTACCCGTCCAAGAAGCAAAAGAATCTATTTCTTGCCAATTTCTTGAGTATCTGATCAATAAATGGCAGTGTAAAATGATCATTTTTCATGGAGGTATTTAGTCTTCGATAATCAATACAGACTCTCCACGAATTTGCTATACGGGTCGGTATAGTCTCTCCGGTTTCGGTCGTAATGATGGTGAGTCCTGCCTTTTTGGGCACAACCTGGATTGGACTACCCAACGACCGTCGGAGAATGGGTAGATGATACCTGCATCTAACCACTTGATGATCTCCTTTCTCACGACATCATGTAGGTTTGGATTCAGGCATCTCTGCATTTCACGGGATGGTCGTGAGCCCTCTTTGGTGTAGATGTGATGCGTGCAATATGAGGGGCTGATGCTAGTCAGGTCATCGAGAGTCCAACCAATGGCTCTCCGATGCTGTTGGAGGACAGAAATCAGACGTGTTTCCTGATCAGAGGTGAGGTGGGAATTGATAATCACAAGAAATGTCTGATTAGAACCCAAAAAGACATATTTGAGATGATTAGGAAGGGGTTTCAACTCCATGACTAGATTTTCAGCAATAGCAGGTGGTTCAGGGTGAGGTTCAAGAGCAACGACAGGAGCTAAAGGTATCTCTAGGTCTAGTTCAGGCTCCTCGAAGTGTGGGGTTTGATCCTCTTGTGGTTGATCATCAGAGAACATAGGTTTTCCTAGACACATGGATCATCAACCACGAATTCGATGTCGCAAATTTGTTCAATAACCACACAATTAATTCCTCCTTGGGCCTTAAAGATATCGATCTTTAGTGTCCTGCTCCCAAATTTTAACTCAATTTGGCCCTCCCTACAATTGATGTTGGCCCTAGCTGTGGCCAGAAAAGGTCTCCCCAAAATGATCGGTGTGTTCTTTAGGTTTTCAGGAGCGTCCATGTCTAAAACTATAAAATCCATGGGGAAGTAGAAATTGCGTACCCTAACTATGACATCCTCGAGAATTCTTTCTGGTGACTTAATAGATCAATCAACCAACTGCAATGTCACCTCTGTCGGTTTGAGCTCAAATTCTTCAAGGTGGTCAAGTAGGGATGTAGGTATTAGGTTTATGGAGGCTCCTAGATCCAATAATGCAAGGTCAAATTGAATATCACCGATTGTATAGGAGATCAGAGGGGTACCTGAATCTTTTGCCTTAGGCAGGAGTTTACTCAAAATGATGGAGCTGGCTTGCTCCGACAATATGATCGGGCTCTTGCCTTTGGTTCACGGCTTATGCTTTGGTGTACATACATATTTAAGGAATCTTGCATAAGCCAGTACGTGGCGAATTGCATCCATCAATGGGATGTTTATTTGGACCTGCTCAAAGAGATTGACCAGGTCCTCCTCGAGAGCCATGGGTTTGGGTTTCTTCTTTCCCTTGGTCAAGGCCTCGAGAAATGGAACCTCTATAGGTTCCTTTAGAATTGGTCCAGCATTTTGATCTGAAACAAGGGTATCCTGGATAACCAACCTAGGGTTTAGGTTTGAACTACTAGGCTGAGAGAGGCTTGGGTAAGGTGGTTCCTGAGTTGTTTTGCCACTACGGGTGGTAATAGAATTTAGTCCTACCTGGTTCTGGGTTGGGGTAGTCAAAAGAGGTGGTTGCTACTGGTAACCCTCGTATGATGTTGAAGACTCCATCCCATCTGGTGATGGAGCAGAAGGGGCCTGATTGGCATAGTGAGCCTGGCCTTGAGTTAGGTTCATAACATGCCTTCGGTTCGACACGTTATTTGGATTGGGCAGAGGTTGCAAAGGGAGTTCATCAGGTTGGCGAGGATTTTCCATCTGGGTGAGTTGATTACGAACCTTTGTGATCTCATCTTTATGCTATTTTTGCATAGCCGCAGTCGTCTTTTGAATGTCAGCCAGAGTCTGAAGGATAAGAGTCATTTGATCTTCTTGAGTTGGCCTAGTTTGGAAAGTCGTATTGGGCTGAGGTTGAGGTGGCTGATATGGATGAGAAACTTGTGGTCGGGGCTGATATTGAGGTCTCTAATTTTGATTATTCCCTGACCATGTGAAATTAGGATGATTATGCCATTCAGGGTTGTAGGTGTTTGAGAAAGGATCGTTCTGGATGGTGTTGAGGTCCTCGTAGGTCTAAGGAGCCTTTGAGAAATCAGAAGATGAGGGTTCAGAGTTCCCCCAACTAGAGTAGGTGGATCCGGAGTTTCCTTCGAACCCCAGATCAGACGGGGGTGGGTATGGATCCATCCCCTGAGAAGATCAGTGGTAGATGTTGTGCACAGTCTCCCTCCCAGAGGGTGGTTGTGTGAATGGGTTTTACGCTGAGGTGGCTCGCTGCAGATGTCGAGTCAGCTCGTCCACCTTCTTCTCAATGACAGAGACCTTGTCCAGGCGACTGGCCATTAACTCCAAGTTGATAGAAGAGGATAGGCCTTGTGTCTCATGTGCTCCCGCGGATTCGTCAATGCTCGGGCAGTTGTCTGGTTGAACATGCCCATGGATTCATTATTGATGGAGTTCTCACACATGTTCTTGAGAATCACCCACACGGTGTCTTCGTGTTGACCCATGATGTTTCCTCCACAGGTCGCATTGACGAACAATCGAATATCTTCACAGAGTCCCTAGTAAAAGGATTGGACTTGTTCCCATTTAGGAACTCTGTGGTGAGGGCACTTCGCATGAGATCCAGAAAGCGATCCCATGCCTCATGAAGCGGTTCTCCTGCTTGCTGCGTGAAATGTGTGATCTGGTGCCGTAGAGCATTTGTCCGGCCAACAGGGAAGAACTTCTTCGGAAACTTGGATTATAGTTCAGCCCATGTGTTGATTGGATGAATTAGGTTTTGGTACCAGTGAGCGGCCTTGTCCATGAGAGAGAAGGAGAACATTTTCATTAGCAAGATATCTTGATTCTGAGCTTCTAACCTGAAGGTTTGGGTCAGATGCTTGAGTTGCTTGATGTGCTGGAAGGGATCTTTGGAACTAAGCCCATGAAATTTAGGAACAACATGAATCATGTTTGGCTTGAGTTCATTATCAGGATCTCCAATCGGGATTTGGACTCGAGGTTCAATCGCCACTGCAGCAGGATTGTAATGATCTCGCATCATAAGATGTTGCGGTAGATTCTTAAAGGCCTAGAATAGATCGTTGAGGCATTAAAGTTGATTCTGGAGATTGTTTTCTTCTTTTGATGGTTGTTCCATGAGTATGGATGAAGGAGATCTAGGCTCAGATGAATCAGAAGATATGTCGGTCTGGTCGGGTGGTTGCACAAATAGGAAAGTCGAGGCTTGGCCTCGACGGGAGTGAATAGCTAATGGAGGACTCAAGGATGGTCTTAGGGACCTCCTCCCAAACATGCACCGATGGAGAAGGTGAGGGACAAAAAGTGTGATGGACCTAATCAAGACACCCAAATATCTTTGGATGACTATAGAGGTTTAGGGCGGATGATACCCCTAAATCAAAAAGTCATCCACCTGAGAATTACCTGGGCAGCCAGGAAGGGAGAGTCCCGTAAAGACCCTTACAAGGTAGAGCGTCCCCACGGGTTACAGGATTTCCCCTACCTGACCTTCCTTGTCACTGAGGGTCCAGACCAGAATGGATAACTTGACCTCTTAAGTCTACCAATTTTATGTTAAGAGCAAGGGTGCTTATGATTTCACTTGAACTTTAAGATGTTTTTGTGAGTGGTGACCTAATTTGAAGATTGGTTGACCCCGCAAGGTGAAAGAGATGTGGTGTAAACCTGGATAGGTTGTGTTAATATGGTGATTTTATCATTGTAATGAGTATAGTGGTTAACCTAAATCGAGCCTAACCATCTCTTTACAAAATTTTTAATCTGGCCTACTTGATTTTATCTTGGTCACTTTTAGGCCTAGGGTCGAACTTAGGGAAGTGGATTAGAAGTGAAGTTTCTACGCCTTTCCTACAACGAATCTCTTCCGTTCGTTTATTGTGTTTTTGGTTTTTTTTATATCTAGATTTTTTTCTGATAATTCTTGTCCTTGAGGCACACCCTCAAAATCAGGTTCTTGGCTTTGAACCAAATTGGGGTTACAAAACTAGTCTTTGCAAGACTGAGTACCTGCAAGTCAAGGATTATCTTTTCTCTTTTATATATATTTTTTTATCTTTTTAATGGTAGGAAAGAGATAGAAATAAAGTAAATATAGTATATATATATATATATATATGTATATATTATATATGTATAAAGGGGTAGGGGTGGAGGCAGAGATGGCGTGTAGCACGGTGTCGAGTTGGTCGTCGTCTAGGAAGATGCAACCAACAGGACGAAGTGCCGCGTGGAGTGTAAGGTGGATTGGTGGAAGATGAGTGCGAACATGCTTTCTATATGCGTGTATCAGGGAATATTAGCAACTGGTGCAGATATTCTCGCGATACAACGTGTAGGATGAAAATATATATATATATATATATGGTTATAAATATATAGGTATATATGTAGTTATATGTGCATATATATATATATGTATATATATATAGATATGTAAATATATGTATATACATATATATATGTATATATATATGTATATGTGTGTATATATAACTATATAGATGTATATATATATATATATATGTATATATATATAGTAATATATGTATATAGATATATGTGGATAGATATGTGTGTATATATATATATATATGTATATATAATTATAGATATATATGTATATATGTATGTATATTTGTATATATATATATATGTGTGTGTGTGTGTGTGTGTATATATGTGTGTGTATATATATATATATATGTATGTATCTATACTTATACTTAGTTATATAGGTAATAATATATATATATATAGATATATACATATATATACATATATATATATATATTTATACGTATATAAGTATATGTATATATAAATATATATGTGTGTATATATATATATATTAGTTTATAGGTGTGTGTACGAGAGTGTGAGTGTGTGTGTGTATGTGTGTGCAGAGAGTGTGAGAGAGTGCTGTGAAAGAGAGAGAGAAAGGGAGAGAGAGAAGAGAGCGCCTGCTGTGAAGGAAGAGGCACTTTAAGTCGTCTGCGTGTAGCAGGGCGTCGTCTGATGGCAAGCGCACGCGCACGCACGTAGGCCTGCGAAGAGGAGCATGCTGGAGGGAGTGTGCGCGAGGGAGAGATGCCACAGCGCACAACGCTGCGTGGAGAGGCTGGAGCGGGCTGACGCAGGCGCTGGGAGTGGGTGAACACGTGGGCGAGTGCGGGCACTGGCAGAGGCGGGCGCACGCAGACGCGCGGGCTGGCGCTGGAGCGGGCTCGGGGCGGGACCCGGGCGCGAGCTAGCGGCGGTTGTGGCGCGTCGGGTGACCGGTTATGTGAGAAACTTATCGGTCACCGCACTGTTGCCACAATGTTCCGCTGACTAGCGTGAACAGTGGCTACAATGCATGGTCGAGCTACGCAACCGCCTGCATCCGGTGCTGTGAGTGCGGAAGGTGTGGAGCGGCTTGGCGTGCATGCGGAAGGGGTGCGCCGGCTGGTTGCAGGCTGAAAGGCGAGTGTGGGTGCGAAGAAGCGGGAGGCGAGGGCTCCTGCAGGCACGCGCTAGAGGCGAGGGCAGCCTGCAGGCATGTGCTGGAGGGCCTTGTTGCTGCTGCCGCGGAGCTTCAGGCCTTGAAGCCTGCGGCAATGGCGGAAGTGGCTTAACAGAGAAGACCACCATGCCCACCGGCTCTTTGATGAGCTGGGCGGTGGTGGAGTCACAGTGGTGGTTGTTGATGGCTCCCCGGCAACGGCGCCAAAATAATGGTGGCGGTGGCGTGTGGTGTGTAATGTGTGGTTGTTGTGTTTGAAATTGGTAATAATTGTTGATTATGTCGTTGTAGTACAGGGTGTACAATATAACATTAAGGATGTCGTATAGTGGTGAGTATGGGTGAGTTCCAGTCATTACAACCATTATTATCATTTGCTTATTTATCTAATTTTTACTGGTTTTGTTCCAGGTCGTTCACTGGGAGGCAATTTATTGAATTTAATTCGGTCACTCTTTGATTATCTCCAAAATTGTCTTCTTATTCAAAAAGACTTTACATTTAAAGAATGAATGAATGTTTTGTTTACCTAATTACTAAGAAGTGCTTGCAAAAATGCTAACTATGAACAAGCATCAAACAATCTATTATTATACTCTAAACTATGTATTTACAAGTTATCCTATTAGTACTATCATAATAGTATATAATACATTAGACTGCAATGGTGTAGAAATTTAACTTATTAGTCTGTTATGTACAGTAACATATACAGCAGTTTCAGTGACAGATATAAGCGTCGCTAAATCTCAGAAAACACTATATACAACCTAAAGAGGCAAAACTGAGATCTTTAGCGACGTTTATAGTGTCACTTTATTCTGTTAGTAATTATATAGATTTACTTATACGTATGTATACTAGTTATTCTTTGTTTCTCTTTCTTTCTTCATTAAGTCTCTGTTCTTCTTGTGTTCATATTTCTGTTTTAAGTATTCATCTTCTTCTCTCTTTTTATTACTATTGTTCTTTTCTCTGTTGTTCTTGTACTCTTTGCTTTTTTTTTTTCTCTCGTGTTAAAACTCTTTGTTAACTCTTCTGTCTTAGCATATTTCAGAGGCTGCGGTGGGGAGGGGATTAGGCTAATATCATTAGTTAAAACGTGTTTAGTTTGCGGGCACGCTTTTCGAGGGATACACAGCACCCTAAGGGTGGGACCAGACCTCTACTAAGCGCGCCCTAATCTCAGATTAGGTGGCTTAATTATGTCTTTAATCTCAGCGCCAGGCCTCAGCCCAACGCCTTCAACAAGTTCGCACACGCTCGGGCTCCCAGCCCCACACAGGAATCACGTATTCAGTATTCAGCACATATCAGAATCGGGTTATCGGATCAGACGGAGCAGGTCAAGTTTCGGGCGCCCGGCGCCATGACGACTGGTAAGGTTATAACATAAATTATATTTATATGCTGCGTTTCGTTTGCAGCCCACGATGTGGCGCTATTCCAGCGCCACATCGTGCGCTGGAAACCAAACGCAGCTGCGTCTGTGCGCGTTTTTGGCCCTCGATTTGGGGGCCATAAATTATTAAAAAAAATAAAATAAAATATGGTAAATAAAATATTTACATAATAATACATAATTGATTAATTAATTTTGAATTTTAAATATATTTACTATACAAATAAATTCGCTAAACTAGGCTGATTGTACAGGTTGATTTAGGTGATTAAATAGTTAATTACTTATAAAATAGTTAGTAAATGGTCTAATTGACCTTATACAGATTCAATTTACATACTTAAGTATTTTATACATATTTTTATTGTATATTTACGAATTTATTTCTATTTTATTTAAGCTAAACTAGCTGTTCTGAGTGTTTTAAATAAAACTAAGTTACAGTAAGCTATACTAGGTATAATTGTGCTTTAACTAACTTAAATTACTTACTATATATGTTAACCTAAGTCTATAGATTTATTTACTTAATTATAACTCTAAATTATTAATTTAGCTAATTTATTCTACAATATAGCTACTGAATATGTACATATGAATCTGTGTATATACATATACATATATCAGTAAATACATACATAATAGTTCAGTATTTATACATATATTTACATAGATTACATATGTATATAGATTTATGTACAAGTTTATACAGTATTTACAGTATATCTATGTATGTCTACGTACATAATCAGGCTGTATATTATAGTTATAATAGTATGGATATGTATATTTACAGTGTGAAATTAAGTATGTATAATTAGGTTTTAGTAGGAATTTAGGGAATGAGGGTTAAATTAAGTTTTTATTTCATTTTAAACAGCAGCTAAGCTACTGTCAGAGAAGATGGAGAGGGAAGAGAATGTACTGTTCAGGGTGTTTTAACAGTGTCAGTGGCTTCAGCCACTGTCAAATGGGCTAACTGCTGCTGCAGTTAGTCCATTTGAAGAGGGGGAAAGCATTCACAAAGAAGAGGAGAATTTAGAGAAGAGGGGAATGTTGCTGCAGTTTGCAGCATTTTACTGTATAACTGGGAATGAGAGAAAATTCAGAACAAACTAAAAATTAAAGAGTTGAAATCCCAATCTGATAAGGGTATAAATCTCACGAAAATCACATAAGAATTCAGTTCAAATACCCACAAGGAAAAGCCCTTATCAAAAGCGTCATTTCAGATCAAAACACAAATGGCATTGAGTTAGTCTTCCTAATGCCATAGACAGCATGAAGGAAGACTTAACTCAGTCAATTAAAACCAAAAACATACAATCCCAGTTTCTTGCAACCTTAAGGAGTATGGAAAACTCCTTAGGTTAGAGAATCACCATACAAAAAATAATTATCAAACAGGTGGTGTATGGCAGTTCTGAAATGACAAATCAGAAAAATAAAGAATGCATTAAAGGAATTTATAAAAGCTAGCAGATGCATTCAGATCAAGGCAGAAGCAAATTCATGAAAGGCTCTTCTGATTTGTTCTCTGTCACCAGAGAACTTCTCAGAATCCTTGCCCTCAAGGAAAACCAAAATCCCTTCAATTTGTCAGATCTGTCAAGACATTTCAGAAAGCAAAATCTCTTCAAAACCCATGTTAACGTGAATCTGACAAACTGAGGCAATCAATCTAAAATAAAAGGGGCTTTTGTGAACACAAATGGGGTGAGTGAGAAGCCCCAAATGGTGCTTGTGACGCCAATTTCAGATCTGAGGCAGTACACCATCAGATCTGGAATTGGGTCCAGATGTATGGGTGACAGATGAAAGATTCGTCGTTAAAAGGAACATAAATCAGAATTGGATGGTGGAAAAACAAAACATGAAGAGGGAGATAAATTGATTAATGAACAGATGATTCTTCCCCTCTGATCTGGACTGATCAGAGGAGGTGAGGGAGGGGATCTAATACTAATTCTACTCCTAAGACTAATCTAACTACAGCTAACATTAAACACTAACAATTAAAACTAAATCTATTCTAAACTACTGTAAACTAAATCTAACACTACTTGTGCAGAATTAAAAACTAAACTAACAGGAAGAATGGGACCTATGGGTCCTTAGCCGGCGGCTAAGGAGGAAGAAAGGAGGAGGGTGACTCCAGCGGAGGGAAGAGTCTGCTAGTGAGACTCCAGGGTCGTCCTCAGGTGCTACGAGGTCCTTAGCGACGAGGAGGGTCGAGAGCAGGCGATGATTCCACAGCCGGTGGCTGTGAAATCAGGGTCTAGGTGAGGAGGAGAGACTGGAGTGGAAGAATTGATCGCTAAGAGATGTAGGAGGGAGCGATGCCTCGCGCGCGACACCACTGAGGTGCTTAAATAGCAGCTCAGTGACTGAGATCACCGCAAGGGTGAGGTTAATCAGAATCAGGCCGGCGGTGAGGATGAGATGGGTAGAGCGCGCGGCGAGTCAAGAGAGAGATCTGACCGTCAGATGAGATCTGGGAAGAGAGGTGAACGCACGCACCGAATCGCGCGAAGGTTCCATTTGAATCCAGCCGCAGATCGAGATCAAAAGTGCGATGGACGGTCGAGAGTGGCTGTGTTCTTCGCGCGCTACAGTGCGCGTGAAGAACACAGGCTTCTCTTTGAAATAAAGGGGAAATTTGCAGACGGACCCTTAGAAGAAGGGGTAGAACATTTGCATGCAGGCCCAAAAGCGAGAAGAATAGCAGCTGGAAGGGCCCTGCAGTCTTATAAAAGGGTCCCTGCGGCTTGCAAATAGGTCCAAGAAGGAGTTTTGAAGGGTAGAAATGTAATGCATGAAGGACCTAATTGTAATCTATTTATTTCTAAGCCTAAATGATGTCCAATTGCTTTCAAATTTTTACATGTGCTTAATTGAACATTTACGACATTGATTTTACTTCTGATTTGGCTTTTCAAACTTGTTTATGTGTTCAATTGATGCATGGATCATCATTTGTTCTTTAGTTTTCAGAATATCCCATTTTTGTGACCTAATTAGGAGATTTTAACACACATTAAAAGTTTTAGGTCTTTTCTTTAATTCCCACACTTAACCCTTTTTATGTGTTAATTTGATATTGTTTTGCTTAGTATCTAGCTTAATTTCGTCCTTTTAGCTATGATGAGTAGCCACTCATCATACCCCCATGCTTACGTTTTGCTAGTCCCTTAGCAAACAATCTGTTGAAGTGTAAGACAATTTAAGTATCAGCAAGGTAAGTGTGTAAAGATATCTTTTTCTTCTTTCAAAAATTTTTAAGTGTTTATGATGATGATCTTTAAGCTGAAACATTTTCCAATACCAACTGTGTTTTTGGACATTGTGAGAACCTGGTTACTGAGGATAACCTACCAGAACTCGAGGCTTAAATGACATAGACCATCTCTCAACCAACAAGGACTCTTGATATTTAAACCTTAAGTCAAATTCCAGGACTCAGGAGGTTTTTACAGAGACTCAGAATGCTATGAAGTTATGGCTGTGCTTTGTGATAAGTCAGGACTAACCAGGTGAATTCTAAGGCTCAATCCTGGGGTTTCACTTCTTTTTAAGTCCAGGTTGGTCCTAACTTCAGCTCATGTTTTCGGATGACTCTCAAAAATTGATGGTATTCACACCCAACCCTTATTGTATTTGTGGCTCAGAGAAGATTTTTTTGGTGGAAAAATAGGGTATTTATTTTGAACCCTGAAAACATTTTTTGGTGGAAGAGTTGTTTTTCAGACATTTTGGAGAACATACTTAACTTCTCTTTTTTTTTTTTTTTTTTTTTTTTTTTTTTTTTTTGAACAGTATGTCTCCAAAACTTATTTGGTAGAGCGCACTGTATTTGGTGGGTGGATTTCTTTTGTGGAAAGAGCTTCTCCTAGACACAAAACTAAAGATTAGGACAAAGAGTCTACCTGCACGCACAGGTAAGGACTCCACCTTCCCTAATGAACACAAGGGTTGAGGTTTAGGTTCAAGTGGTCTTTCCTGACATTGTGTAGTGTAAGCCAAGGTTACTTAGACTCCTAAGTCAAAGCAAACCAACGAATCCTGTACTGGTGACTCAGGTACAAGAATTGTCCTAAAGTTAGGAGAGACTGTGGTCTATCTTGTCAAGGCTCGAAGTGTATTAAGCCTAAGCTTGTATCAAGCTCCTATGGCCCGGTAGGTCAAACCAGTAATGGTTGAATGTCCATAGACACTTATTCTATTTTTTTGTTTTCAGCTATAAGATCACTTCTCTTTTCTTTTTTTCTTTTTCTCCCTCCTCTCTTGAAATGAATATCCTCCTTTGACAAATAAAGTACATGTCCCTTATTGTATTTTTGGAATTTTTCTGATTTGTTATTATATATTTTTTTTTTTTTTTGTATTTTTAGCTTTGTAATTTTTTTCAAAAAATTTTTTCAAAATTTTTCAATTTTTTGAAGTATATAATTTTTTTGATAATACTATATGTACTATAGTTGTGTCTACAATTGCATTTTGGTTTAAATGGTTTACCATTTACACCCCCCCATGCTTAAATGTTTCAATGTCCTCATTGGATGAAAGGGTGGATGCAAATGCATGCTCTGCTTTTCACTATCCTAGGCTGGGTGATGGAAGGAAGTCGGAATGAGGAGATAAAATCTCTGTGCGGACGATTTTAAGTCAGATCTAGGATCAGAGTGAACAGTCGGGCTAGGAAGTGAAATGCATGACATGTGTGTCAATGAATGTATGCTCAGAATGCAAGGGTAGACACTATATGCAAGTAAAGGTAAGAGTAAGAAAAGTGTAAAACAGCTATATACAAGGGTAGGTGTTGCTAAGTTTAACGCCTTCAGCTAGGCGAAAACTTACATGGTAATTCAAAATGTAGGAGCGAAATGGTGGAATTGACAAGTCTGAGATCCTGCGGCTCAATGAAAGGTTTCAGTCTTTGTCCATTAACAATAAAGGGTTCAGATTTGTCAAGTTCAGTGATCTCAACGGCTCCATTATCAAATAATCTCAAGATCATGTTGATTCAGTGTTATGCACTGGTTGTGAAATGTCATGTGTTTGGTCTTGCAGTGCTGGTCTAGGTTGGACATACCTTTGAGCAGGTATGTTCCTAGGGTTGGGTTGTGCTTGGGATGGGAGTGAATGTGGTTGACGGGACTCCGTCAAGTGTGATAGCTGGGCTCTCATCTCAGCTAAGGCCGCGTCCTGTCTCTGCTGCATAGCAATATTCTGTTGTTGCATATCAGCAAGAGCTTTCATGATAGACCCCAACTGGTCATCTCGTGTAGGCCCAGATTAAGAGTATTGGGTGGGCCTGGGTTGGGGTTGCTGGTGGGTACGCGGTGGATATCCGTGTGATTGTGGAGGTGGTGCTCGGATCGGGTTGTGCAATGGTGGTGCAGAAGGTTGTTGAAAAGGAGGTCTTTGTGAAATTCCCGACCACGAGAAATTTGGATGATTACGCCATCCAGGGTTATAGGTTTGTGTGAAAGGATCATTGTGAATGGCATGAAGCTCCTCCGAAGCTCCAGAAGGTGCAGGGAAGTCAGTGAAGGGAGGAACAAAGGTTCCTCCAACCGGTGAAGGATATGGGAATGGAAAATCCGGTAATGCAGTTTGTGTCACAGAAAGGTTATTCACAGTTTCCCTCCCTGTGGGAAACTGAGAAGAAGTGTTTTGTGCTGGTGACTGAGAAGAAGAAGATGGGTGTTTTGAGAGAAATTTCCATACTTCATCTACTTTCTTCTCGATTAAGCCCACTTTATCCAGTTGACTAGCCACTATCTCTAAGTCTTTGCTACTGGATTGGGCTTCATGTACCCCCGTGTGTGAGTGGGAATGTGAGGACTTTCTATTAAACACGCTCATTGAAGCATTGTTAATAGAGTTTTCGGCCATGCCTTCAAAGAGCTCAAAGGCTGAGTCCTCGTCCCGACACAGGAAATTGCCTCCACAAGCGGCATCTACAAAATTCCGTGTGTCATCATGGAGCCCATGGTAGAAGATCTGGACCTGTTGCCAGCGTGGGACACCATGGTGGGGACATTTTCTCAAAAGCTCATGGAATCTCTCCCAAGCCTCGTGCATAGGTTCTCCTAAATTCTGGGTGAAGGTGGTGATGGCACGCCTTAAGGCATTAGTGCGGCCTACAGGAAAGTACTTCTTTAAGAACTCATGTTCTAAAGAAGCCCAGGAATCTATAGGTGTAGTCCGTGCAAGTGTTCTAAACCAAAAGGCTGCCTTATCTTTTAATGAAAAGGAGAACATTTTCATCAAAAGCGTGTGCTGATCATGTCCTTGCGGACCCAAAGTTTGGGCAAGATTCTTCAGCTCCTCTAAATGCTGAAAAGGGTCCTCAGAAGCAAGTCCATGGAAGTGAGGAATGAGTGCTATAATGTTCGGCTTCAGTTCAGCAGCACGACCCCCATTGGGATAACGTACCACAGGCATTGGTTGGGCAACTGCGGGATTATAGTAATCTCGTAGTTGAGGTCTACAGGGTTGGGGTGGTGCCTGAGGATTTCTAAGTTGAAGTGGTTGTGGTTGGGGATTAGCTAATAGATTTACAGCTTGAGCAAGCTGTTGCACCTGTTGGGTTAAGGTATTCATTTGTAGTTGTGTATCGAAAAGGTGCTGAAGATGAGGCATAGGTCCTCTCTCCGGGGGTGGATTAGGATGATTAGGATAAGGTGGAGGTTGGAACCTAGGGATAGGTGGTTGCTGTGGTAGAGGATGTGCAACTAAGTCTGGAGGAAGTTCTTCAAAATCCTCAAAGTGTGAAGAATCAAGATCATCCTCTTGGCGAGGGGGATTGTGGAAAGTATTTTGAGACTCAGGAGGTAAGGGATTAGAAGTGGAAGGCAAAGAAGATGATGCAGTAGCTTGGGTAGCAGTACCCAAGGGGAGTACAAGTTCTGGGTTTTGGGATCTCCTACCTTCCATTGAGTTGATTTTTTTTTTTTTTTTTTTTGAAATCCCGTTTACTCTAATTCGATCCAACTCAATGGGAAAAAATTTTTAACGTTCACAATAAAACAGAAGAATCCCAATAAAATCTCAATTCAAGAAGACCAATCAATCGAAATGAATCGGAGAAAATTTTTCCTAAAGGCTGCTACGCAAAGTATGTTATACGCAAACAATTGTTTCAAGCAATTGTACGTATCCTAAGATAAACCTAGCGAAGTGCAGACCTCTAAAATCCACTGGGAATCTGGATAAGACTGAGCGTGCGGATCCAGATCCTGTGGTTGCAGAAAGATGAGGTAGAAACCCGTGTATTGTGGCCTTAAGTGATCGTGCTGTGTGCACGATAACATTCAACACAAGGCGATTAAAATCTCAAACATGGTTTCACCCAATTTTTGCTATCTCCTTTTTGATTTAATTAAAGTGATTAAAATATGTTTTCTATGCTGCTCATTTCACTTTTTACTAAATTCAGAACAAGTAGTGGTCTTCTTTAATTTTAAGTCAAATGCAAATATGGCAGGAGTTAGAGTTAGATAAGAAATGCGTACCTGACTCCAGCAATCTTCTAATGCAAATTTGACTTGAATTAAAATCTAGCAGGAATGAAATGCAATCCTAAAATGGATGCCTGAGGTTATGCTGCTGCTAGATAAGTATGAGGTCTTTTTGATTTTTTTTTTTTTTTTTTTCTTTCTTTTTGAAAAAATTTTATATGCAATTCAAAAGTAAGGAAAGAAATTAAGAAGAGAAAGAAATAGAGTCCAGATAGTCCAGAATTATTACAAAAATTGTGTGAGAACAAGCTCTCACAACTTATGACTAACAATTGCTCCTAATCAATAAACCTAAAACTATCTATACTAAAACTAATACTAAAATCCTACAGCGACTTCGAGGCAAAACTCCACCAGGAAGACGAATCTGGAGCGCAGCGACTCCACCAGGAAGACGACACTCCTCCTCAAGTGCTGTGGAAAAAACAAATGATTAGTAAAAGAATAAAGGAATGTATACACAGTTAATTCAATGGAAAATAAAAGCAATTATAATGAATGAATAAAGAATTTCTATATACAAAAGAATGAAAAGAAAATTTTTGGTGCAAAGAGCGTTGCCTCCCCGGCAGCGGCGCCAAAATAATGATGGCTCCCCGGCAACGGCGCCAAAATAATGATGGCTCCCCGGCAACGGCGCCAAAATAATGATGGCTCCCCGGCAACGACGCCAAAATAATGGTGGCGGTGGCGTGTGGTGTGTAATGTGTGGTTGTTGTGTTTGAAATTGGTAATAATTGTTGATTATGTCGTTGTAGTACAGGGTGTACAATATAACATTAAGGATGTTGTATAGTGGTGAGTATGGGTGAGTTCCAGTCATTACAACCATTATTATCATTTGCTTATTTATCTAATTTTTACTGGTTTTGTTCCAGGTCGTTCACTGGGAGGCAATTTATTGAATTTAATTCGGTCACTCTTTGATTATCTCCAAAATTGTCTTCTTATTCAAAAAGACTTTACATTTAAAGAATGAATGAATGTTTTGTTTACCTAATTACTAAGAAGTGCTTGCAAAAATGCTAACTATGAACAAGCATCAAACAATCTATTATTATACTCTAAACTATGTATTTACAAGTTATCCTATTAGTACTATCATAATAGTATATAATACATTAGACTGCAATGGTGTAGAAATTTAACTTATTAGTCTGTTATGTACAGTAACATATACAGCAGTTTCAGTGACAGATATAAGCGTCGCTAAATCTCAGAAAACACTATATACAACCTAAAGAGGCAAAACTGGGATCTTTAGCGACGTTTATAGTGTCACTTTATTCTGTTAGTAATTATATAGATTTACTTATACGTATGTATACTAGTTATTCTTTGTTTCTCTTTCTTTCTTCATTAAGTCTCTGTTCTTCTTGTGTTCATATTTCTGTTTTAAGTATTCATCTTCTTCTCTCTTTTTATTACTATTGTTCTTTTCTCTGTTGTTCTTGTACTCTTTGCTTTTTTTTTTTCTCTCGTGTTAAAACTCTTTGTTAACTCTTCTGTCTTAGCATATTTCAGAGGCTGCGGTGGGGAGGGGATTAGGCTAATATCATTAGTTAAAACGTGTTTAGTTTGCGGGCACGCTTTTCGAGGGATACACAGCACCCTAAGGGTGGGACCAGACCTCTACTAAGCGCGCCCTAATCTCAGATTAGGTGGCTTAATTATGTCTTTAATCTCAGCGCCAGGCCTCAGCCCAACGCCTTCAACAAGTTCGCACACGCTCGGGCTCCCAGCCCCACACAGGAATCACGTATTCAGTATTCAGCACATATCAGAATCGGGTTATCGGATCAGACGGAGCAGGTCAAGTTTCGGGCGCCCGGCGCCATGACGACTGGTAAGGTTATAACATAAATTATATTTATATGCTGCGTTTCGTTTGCAGCCCACGATGTGGCGCTATTCCAGCGCCACATCGTGCGCTGGAAACCAAACGCAGCTGCGTCTGTGCGCGTTTTTGGCCCTCGATTTGGGGGCCATAAATTATTAAAAAAAATAAAATAAAATATGGTAAATAAAATATTTACATAATAATACATAATTGATTAATTAATTTTGAATTTTAAATATATTTACTATACAAATAAATTCGCTAAACTAGGCTGATTGTACAGGTTGATTTAGGTGATTAAATAGTTAATTACTTATAAAATAGTTAGTAAATGGTCTAATTGACCTTATACAGATTCAATTTACATACTTAAGTATTTTATACATATTTTTATTGTATATTTACGAATTTATTTCTATTTTATTTAAGCTAAACTAGCTGTTCTGAGTGTTTTAAATAAAACTAAGTTACAGTAAGCTATACTAGGTATAATTGTGCTTTAACTAACTTAAATTACTTACTATATATGTTAACCTAAGTCTATAGATTTATTTACTTAATTATAACTCTAAATTATTAATTTAGCTAATTTATTCTACAATATAGCTACTGAATATGTACATATGAATCTGTGTATATACATATACATATATCAGTAAATACATACATAATAGTTCAGTATTTATACATATATTTACATAGATTACATATGTATATAGATTTATGTACAAGTTTATACAGTATTTACAGTATATCTATGTATGTCTACGTACATAATCAGGCTGTATATTATAGTTATAATAGTATGGATATGTATATTTACAGTGTGAAATTAAGTATGTATAATTAGGTTTTAGTAGGAATTTAGGGAATGAGGGTTAAATTAAGTTTTTATTTCATTTTAAACAGCAGCTAAGCTACTGTCAGAGAAGATGGAGAGGGAAGAGAATGTACTGTTCAGGGTGTTTTAACAGTGTCAGTGGCTTCAGCCACTGTCAAATGGGCTAACTGCTGCTGCAGTTAGTCCATTTGAAGAGGGGGAAAGCATTCACAAAGAAGAGGAGAATTTAGAGAAGAGGGGAATGTTGCTGCAGTTTGCAGCATTTTACTGTATAACTGGGAATGAGAGAAAATTCAGAACAAACTAAAAATTAAAGAGTTGAAATCCCAATCTGATAAGGGTATAAATCTCACGAAAATCACATAAGAATTCAGTTCAAATACCCACAAGGAAAAGCCCTTATCAAAAGCGTCATTTCAGATCAAAACACAAATGGCATTGAGTTAGTCTTCCTAATGCCATAGACAGCATGAAGGAAGACTTAACTCAGTCAATTAAAACCAAAAACATACAATCCCAGTTTCTTGCAACCTTAAGGAGTATGGAAAACTCCTTAGGTTAGAGAATCACCATACAAAAAATAATTATCAAACAGGTGGTGTATGGCAGTTCTGAAATGACAAATCAGAAAAATAAAGAATGCATTAAAGGAATTTATAAAAGCTAGCAGATGCATTCAGATCAAGGCAGAAGCAAATTCATGAAAGGCTCTTCTGATTTGTTCTCTGTCACCAGAGAACTTCTCAGAATCCTTGCCCTCAAGGAAAACCAAAATCCCTTCAATTTGTCAGATCTGTCAAGACATTTCAGAAAGCAAAATCTCTTCAAAACCCATGTTAACGTGAATCTGACAAACTGAGGCAATCAATCTAAAATAAAAGGGGCTTTTGTGAACACAAATGGGGTGAGTGAGAAGCCCCAAATGGTGCTTGTGACGCCAATTTCAGATCTGAGGCAGTACACCATCAGATCTGGAATTGGGTCCAGATGTATGGGTGACAGATGAAAGATTCGTCGTTAAAAGGAACATAAATCAGAATTGGATGGTGGAAAAACAAAACATGAAGAGGGAGATAAATTGATTAATGAACAGATGATTCTTCCCCTCTGATCTGGACTGATCAGAGGAGGTGAGGGAGGGGATCTAATACTAATTCTACTCCTAAGACTAATCTAACTACAGCTAACATTAAACACTAACAATTAAAACTAAATCTATTCTAAACTACTGTAAACTAAATCTAACACTACTTGTGCAGAATTAAAAACTAAACTAACAGGAAGAATGGGACCTATGGGTCCTTAGCCGGCGGCTAAGGAGGAAGAAAGGAGGAGGGTGACTCCAGCGGAGGGAAGAGTCTGCTAGTGAGACTCCAGGGTCGTCCTCAGGTGCTACGAGGTCCTTAGCGACGAGGAGGGTCGAGAGCAGGCGATGATTCCACAGCCGGTGGCTGTGAAATCAGGGTCTAGGTGAGGAGGAGAGACTGGAGTGGAAGAATTGATCGCTAAGAGATGTAGGAGGGAGCGATGCCTCGCGCGCGACACCACTGAGGTGCTTAAATAGCAGCTCAGTGACTGAGATCACCGCAAGGGTGAGGTTAATCAGAATCAGGCCGGCGGTGAGGATGAGATGGGTAGAGCGCGCGGCGAGTCAAGAGAGAGATCTGACCGTCAGATGAGATCTGGGAAGAGAGGTGAACGCACGCACCGAATCGCGCGAAGGTTCCATTTGAATCCAGCCGCAGATCGAGATCAAAAGTGCGATGGACGGTCGAGAGTGGCTGTGTTCTTCGCGCGCTACAGTGCGCGTGAAGAACACAGGCTTCTCTTTGAAATAAAGGGGAAATTTGCAGACGGACCCTTAGAAGAAGGGGTAGAACATTTGCATGCAGGCCCAAAAGCGAGAAGAATAGCAGCTGGAAGGGCCCTGCAGTCTTATAAAAGGGTCCCTGCGGCTTGCAAATAGGTCCAAGAAGGAGTTTTGAAGGGTAGAAATGTAATGCATGAAGGACCTAATTGTAATCTATTTATTTCTAAGCCTAAATGATGTCCAATTGCTTTCAAATTTTTACATGTGCTTAATTGAACATTTACGACATTGATTTTACTTCTGATTTGGCTTTTCAAACTTGTTTATGTGTTCAATTGATGCATGGATCATCATTTGTTCTTTAGTTTTCAGAATATCCCATTTTTGTGACCTAATTAGGAGATTTTAACACACATTAAAAGTTTTAGGTCTTTTCTTTAATTCCCACACTTAACCCTTTTTATGTGTTAATTTGATATTGTTTTGCTTAGTATCTAGCTTAATTTCGTCCTTTTAGCTATGATGAGTAGCCACTCATCAGTTGTGCACCACTGTGAGTTGCTCCTGCCCGCAGCGTGGCTCCTCAGAGGAGGAGAGGCTGCTTATGGACGGAGAGGGGAGGAGACGGCCTGGAGAAGAAGAGAAGCTACTGTGTGTTTTTGGTGGACCAGGCTCGGCTTCAAAGAAGAAAGCCGTGCCCTTTTTATAGAGGAAGAAGGCATGCACAGCCCTGCCCTGGCTGTGCATGGCTTGGCAGGGAGTAGCTTGCATGCGATTGGCAGGGAGAGCTGTTGCAGAGCATGGCGCGAGGAAGAAGAGGCCATGTCTTGCAGCCGCGGGAAGAATTCAAAGTCAAATAGAAATAAAAAATAAAGATGGAGATTTTGCAAGGCAGCACTTGAGGAATTTGTTAATTGCAAGGCCATTTTATTCTCTCCTCCCCTCTCAAATAAATGCATGCATGCGTGTATTTTTACAAATGTGACTATGGTTGCCTATTATGCACTGGTAATGCTAAGAAATAGCACAAGATGACATAATTTGTTTTTGCTGTGCAATCACAAGGTGGGTCAACTTCACCTGATTTGTCCTTGATTATTAGGTCCCACTTTTAGTGAAATTTAGAGCTTGATTCTTAGGGTTTGCTTCTTAGATAAGTTCAATCAAGGCATAAGACACACACAGTTTGGGAAGATTGATTCTTGTTTTAAGAAAGTGTCTCTAAAACCCTAGAATTGAAACCCCAATTGACTCTTAATTGGTCAATCAATTAATTCCAACTTTGGTACCTATGGCTCAATCAAGAAGGTGGTAGCCCCAGGTGTCTTGAATCCCTAAGTAGGTGCAAGAATCAAGTTTAGGATGTTTTCTAAAAAGAATGTATCAAATCAGGCAACTTGTGATGATTAATCTAAGAATAGAATGCAAGTTAGCCTTAATTGATTTTTACTTCTTTTAGCTTTTTTAGAATCAGAGGCTTAGGAGAAAGTGGATAGAGTTTACCTACCTCTGGAGTGTTAGGTGTGTGTCTGACTCTCCTTGATTGGATTCAGGAGAATGCCCCTGCATGTTTTCTCTATACTTAAGCATTTCTAAGGTTGTATTGTGCCTTACTGGCTTTGTGCCTTGTGCTGCTAAGGGTTGGTGATGTTTAAGGTGTCTGGCATGGGTACTCGACGTTTGATCTGCTATTGTGGGATTATTTGGCTCATGGTTGACGTGGATTAGTGGTTCAAAGACATTGTTGAGATATTTGATTAAATTGAATGCTTGGGTGATACGGAAATTGAAGGGATTAATTGGTGATCTAAATCACCACTTTTTTAGTCCTTTCTATTCTTTTTGCCCTCTATTTCTGAGATACAAATTGGGCTGATCTTGAATATATTTCTACCTATAATATTCATTGAATATCTTTCTTATACTTAATTGATTATGCTCATTAATTCTGAATACGATTAGTATTGTGAATTCCACATTGGCTCCCTACAAACGACCTTGGACTCACATCGATTTCGAGTTTTATAAATTTAAGTGTTTTTGAGAATTTTGTCCTATACTATTGTTAACATGTTGAATCAGTGTTTTAAAAGCAATGCACTGTAGTATAGCCGATAAATCACATAGAACACTTAAATTTATAGCTCGAAAGAAATTCTGAGGTCGAATACAGGGAGCAGTATAGGAATTTATCTCAAGATCACAATTTTAAGCAAGAATGTGGCCATGTAATAGCAATTTCAAGCACAAATGATATAGATATAAATTCAAGAGTTAATGTGGCAAAAAGATTAGGGTAAAAATGGTGATTTGAATCACCAAATTATCCTATTACAATTCTACTTAAATAATGCAATAGTATCAATCAACCAAATGCCACATATGATGAGTGCACAGTGCACTCTCTCTAATGCTATAGTGTCTTAGAACCAGCTCATTTTCCTTCAGGTCTCAGGGAGAGGCACAGGGATAGCATAGCATAGTACCAACACCAATAGAGGCGAAGGCCTCTTCAAATTTTGACTAAGTGTCGAGAGATAGGGAGGCAGTGCAAAACTCCCCTTCTCTCTCACTTTCCCTTTCTTTCCTTCTTTTCTTTCTCTCAAAGACCCGGGGTTAACTGGGTAATCGGGTAGGAATAGTAACTAGATCTGGGTGCAGGGCTGTAGGCATGGGGTCGCAGCTGAGCAGTGAAACGGGTCGGGTCAAGTGAGCGTGAGCGGGTAAGCAGGGACCTCACCCTCGGGTGTTCGAGGCAATAAAGCCTATTGAGAAAAACAATATATGCGACTGTAATGCTTCTTCTCCCATTGATGTGGGACTATATCCCACAGTTCTATTTCACGTGCGCCTGTGGATGAAGATGCCTCCAATTGAGTGTGTAGCTGAGGTTAGCGTCCCCGATTGAAGATCTGGAGATGATCCTTAGGTGATTCCGCACTGCCTGGAGCTGAAGCCTTGAGCAATCATGGCTAGAACACCATGAACGAGGTCGGAGAAGTCAACACAGCAACGGAGCTATCCGGTGAATACCTGGAAACAAGAACATGGCCTCGTAGCCAAGTTAAACCAGCTCAGAAGCTTCACATGGATGCGATGAGGGTATTTGGTGGCGGTGGTGAGCTGTGAAGGTGGTCGTAGGTGGCTGGCAGAGACAAAAATCGAAGGCGTAATTGGGTCTATTTAGTGGAGGGCTGGGGCGAGTAATCCCCTCAGTTTCTTGGGGGGTTTTGCTCCTATGGATGCGGTAGAGGTGTAGGGACATGTGGTAGGTGAAGAGATGGTCTGTAGTGGCTGGAAGGTCTCACCGGAGGTACATCGGCGAGGTGGAAGACGAAGTCACGGTCAATGTAGGAGCAGTCGAAACAGCATACTAGTGGCACCGTGATGATGTGCGGAAGATAAGGAGTCGAGGAGACTAAGTGGTGGTTGATGAGGGGGAGGAAAGACGTCGGGGCTAGTGTGGCCGACGCTGGAGAGGAAAGCTGCTCCGGTGGGGTAGAAGCGGCGATGATGACGAGGATTGGGGCGCTCGCTGGTATGGCGCGACGTGGAAGAGGGAGAGGAAGGAGAATCAGTCGCTGGTATTGCGAGCAGATGATGAGAGTGGTCGGAGGGAGTCGTCGGATGTTGTGGAGCCTTTTGGCTAGAGAGAAGGGAGGAAAGAGGGGTATTCCAAACCAAAAACAAGCGTAGGGAGATCGGCGTGCAACATGGGTCTTTATATAGGCCTTAGAGGGAGGTTTAAAACTTGGAAACCAAGCTTTCAAGCTTGGTAAGCTTGACGCACAAGAGATACCCGACTCTTTGAAGGATTTACGTGAGCTTGTGTTTCTAGCAAGGCGAAATCAATGTTAAAATCAATGCATCGTAGTATAGTTGAAATCGCTTGAAAATAGAATTTTAATATTCGAAATTGTAAATTCGAGGTCAAACACAGGGAGCAAATTGGGTTCTAAAAATCAAGAGCACAACTTTCAAATTGAATATAATTTGCAATGAAAACCAAAGTATAGTGCAAAAACACAATGCCAATGTATATGGGAGAAGCACAAAAAATATGGACGTCTGATTTTGGAAATTAGATGTCTTAAATATCAGGTTGCTACAGTGCTTCAGTTGCTCTTCTTTGTCTTCTGTCTGATCTCTGATCTCTGTCTCTGATGGCCTTCTTTCTTCTTGGTTTCTTCTTCTTCTTCCTTCTTTGATTGCTCTGGCCCTTGTCTTCTTTCTTCTCTTCTGCCTTCAGCTCCTCTTCAGCTTTCTCCTCTTCAGCCTTGCCTTCTCCTTCCTTAGCTTCTCTGGCTGTGTCCCTCTACTTCCTCGGTTTCTTCTTCTTATTCTGAGAGCAAAACCTACCCCTACCCTCCCCCGTGATTTCTCTTCTTCCTTCTCTCTTAGGCTCTCTCTCCCAGAGCCTTCTCGGTTTATCGGGTTGGGTATGCATGCCTGGGACTAGGCCCACCGGCGTGCGTGGTGGGAGGAGAGTGTAGGCTAGTCGGGTATACGGGTCAGGGCCAGGTCCGTGGGCAGTGGGGTCACAGACGAGGTAGTGAGGGCGAGTGGGACCTCACCCCATGGTCAGGAGGCGATAAGCCCCTGTCACTTTTGCAATTTATTTGGTCGCTTTCACTCCACTTTTGAGGTGGGACCATGTTGTCCCACCTTCTTTGCGAGCACCCGCAGCAGATGTTCTCCTCTAATTGCAGTAGCTACGTGGGTGTCGACGCCAATTACTGAGCTGAGGATGTGCACGAAAGGAATCCGCATGACCTAGGGCCTGGAGCCTAGAGTGAGGAGTCTTGGATGAAGCTCTCAAGCAAGCTTCTTGCTTCGTCAATGGTGGTGATGACCTCCAATCCTGTTAACAAGAAAATGGCCTTGCGACCTTGTCAGAAAATGCAAGGAGCTTCACCTGAACACGGCGAAGGTGGTGCGGTGGTCGACATGGCATGGGGTGGCCGGAGCGTGCCCGCCTAGGTTACCCTGTGCATGTGAAAGTGGGTGTGTGTTGGTGCTAGAGCACTACGATCGTTTATTTTGATGATAACAAAACATGTGTCTTTTAACATTTACATTTGAGTTCTAGTTTTCAGGTCAAATCGCAAATAGAGACAAGTATTTAGACAGAGTTCTAGCTCGCATCCATGGTGGATTGGAGGAGCTGGACAGAGGCGGAGGTGCTTCGCGAGGAGCGAAAGCTTGAAGATGGAAGGACAAGAAGAATATGATAGATTTCTGTTTATCTTTTTCTATGTACTTTTGTCTTTATATTCTTGCTCTTTTTGTTTCTTAGAATATCTGTTAAAGAGCCTCAAAGGATCCTTAAAGTAGTCTTAGGAACACCTACACTACCCTATGATACTTAGGTTTTCTATAGAGAACTTAGAAAACCAAAATAGGGATCAGACAACCTTTTTAGACGTCTAATCTGAATTTCAGACGTCTGATAAAAACTTTTAAGACGTTTGACTGTTGACTCAGACATTCGATTATTTAGGATGGACTTAGTTCTGTCTGATGAAATCAGACATCTAAACCTTGGTCCAGACATCTTAGTAGACATCTGATGCCTTTGCCAGATGTCCAATTAGTGGACCGTTGGCTTCCTTGATAAACATTGAGGAAATGACCGTTAGCCTTATATCAGACGTCCGTAGAGGACCCTAGACATCTGATACATGACCGTTTTGCCTCGACTGACCCAAAATCTTCCTTCAGAGATTTTATAGCCCTTAGACTCGTTGGGAATCCATTTCCAGAGAGCAAATAGGTTTCCAGATGTCCAGATCTTGTGCCAGACGTCCTGTATATCGTCTGATAGCCAAACACTAGAACCCTGTTTAGGTCTGATTCAAGTCAGTAAGGAAACCCGCCTAGAATCAGACGTCTGACTTAGTTCCCAAACGTTTTAAACAGGTTTTCCAGACGTCTGATGCCAGGACCAGACATCTGATGACCCTGTCAGAATTATGATTAATTCTGACTACAGCCTAATTTGCCTTGGATTTGCACCCAACGACTATGGAAGCCTTCCAAGGCCTTCCAAAGCCTTCCTAGGCCCTCTATAAATAGAGGAGGACCCCTTGGCTTGATAGACACACCAAGCAACATACTTTCACGTCATTTTGTGTCTTTCAATCTTAAGAAAGCTCTAGCTCTCCAAGCCTAGTTCTACATCTAGAGAGCTTGATTCCTATGCACCCACTCTCCCGCAAACATTACGAGAGCGTTGCTGTGCCAAAGCGTGGTTCATGCATACGCGTCACTAATTCGATGGACTTCCAAGCAAAGGGAAGCATCCTAACACCTATAGAAGCTTAGTTTAAGAATTACTTTGTTGGCTCTATAGGACTATTCTTGTATTTGTTACTTTGTTATTTGGTTGGGTATTTGCGTTGCGAATTCTCGTCTCCATCAAGGGACAAAATCCTTCTCGTGAAGAGAAGGGGTTTGAGGCACACTACCCTCATTCAAAGTAGTGTTGTTGTAAGAGGTTGAATCACCCTCATTTAAGTGATTCAGTTAGTGGATTTGATCGACTAGGCCGATCGAAAAATCCTAACTCGAGAGGGTTAGGTGGTGGTTTTCACCCGATTTGGTTTTCCACCTAAAAATACTTGTGCCTATTGTGTGACTGTTCATTTTATGAAATTGTCTATTTTAATTCTGCACTTTATATTACGTTACGCATATCTCACCCCCTCCAAGTAGGGAATTACAATTGGTATCAGAGCAGGTTTCGCATTTTCGACGTTACACACCGGCGAAGATCCGATGGAGGGAAGCATCACCGCCACTAGAATCGTCGAGGGGCAGTCCACTGTCCGACCGCCTTTCTTTGATGGAAGCAACTATGGCTACTGGAAGTTATGGATGAAGATGTGGCTTCAAGCCACTGACTTCGCTTTATGGGAACGTTGTGAAACCCCATACGAAGTCCTGGAGAAACCAGAGAGAGGCTATTCGCAGCAGCAGACCTGCGAGCTCTCTTTAAACGTAAAAACAATGAATGCATTGTACTGTGCTCAGCCCGAAGGAGTTCAACAGAATCTCGCAATGCACCATCGCATACGAGATCTGGCACACACTCGAGGTAACTCACGAAGGTACCTCTAAGGTAAAGACTTCTAAAATAAATTTACTCTATCAAGAATTTGAGTCTTTTTCAATGAAGTCTAACGAATATCTTAGTGAGATGAACAGTAGGTTCACTCTCATTGTAAATAATTTAAAAGCTTTAGGTAAGACCTTCATCAAGGGGGGAGCTTCAAGGAAAACTACTCCATTCCCTTGGACTGGAATGGGAGCAAAAGGTCACCGCCATCGAGGAGGCGAACGAGGTGGAAGAGCTCAACATGGAAGATCTCTTAGGCAATCTAATGGCCTACGAGATAAAGCTGAAGCAGAAGAAGGACACACTAGAGCCTAAACCAAAGAAGACCCTCACATTTAGAGCCGCATCAGATAGTGAGGTAAGTTCCGATGACGTAGACTTTAAGTTTTTACTTAAAAAGTTTTCCAAGTTTTGTAAGGAGTCAAAGAAAGAAAAGGAGAAGGAAAGCCCGAGACGTTGCTACCACTGCAACAAGAAATGACATCTACGACCCGAGTGCCCTCTTCTCAAGAAGGAAAAGAAGGAAAAGGAGAAGTAGAAGAAGGCATTCCAAGCGACTTGGGATGACTCGAGCTCGGAGGAAGAGGAAGAAGAAAATTTTGAGAAGAATGAAATCGCTTGCCTTGGTTTTATAGCCATAGGAGAAAGCGACAGCGAAAGCGGAAGCGACTCTGACGATGAGGTAAATTCTGATTTACAAAATGCATTTAATGAGCTTTTTGAAGTTAGTAAATCACTTAAGATAGAAAATAAAAATATTAAAAAGTACCTTAGTTTTCTTAAAAATGAAAACGAAAGGTTAGAAAAACAACTTAAGGATCTAGAAACTAGTCCTAAAAATGATGACTTATTGTTAGAAAATCATAACCTTATCGATGAAAACAATAAGTTGTTTGAGGAAAACACTAATTTAAAAATAGAAATTTCTAGTTTAAAAACCATGATGCATGCTATTAAAGGTGAACTTGCATGTCCTAGGGAGAAATCAAATAATTTGATAAATAAGGTACATAACTTATATAGCCCTAAGGTTGAGAAAGGATCTCCGTCAAGGAGACCTGCTAATAGATCCGGATCCAAATTAACTTGGATACCGAGGGGAGATCTAGAATCTTGTTTTGTAGGTTTCAAGGGTGACTATAATACAAGAGATTGGACCTACAAGCTCAAGAATGGTCAACTCAAGTTGGGAGGACCAAAGAGTAGACCAAGGAGAAGGACAAGAAAATCGACGAGACGACGAACAAATGATGGACCCGCTGCACGTCGACCGCCAGACTAGAGACCAGCGTCGATGCCCGGGCCTCCAAACTACAGATGGGAGCCCCATCCGATATGGCATCCACCACCTCCATTTGGGTCATTCTATTGGCCATGGTAGGTGAGGTAACCCTTAACTCTATCTTTTTACCATTAGTATATAGATAGGGGGAGTTAAAATTATAAGCTATGTGTAAATCATTAAGGGGGAGATCTTGTTAGCTATATTTCCTTTAGAAAGGAGGAGACAAATAATAGCTATCTTGTTGTTACAAAGAGGGGGAGGACATTATCTTGTTAAAAGAAATTCAAACCAATTATAGAAAAGCATGTTTTAAGGGGGAGATATAGGATATTTAAAATTGATAAAAACCTTTTTGATAATGTCAAAAAGGGGGAGGATTTTATGCATTAGTATTTTTAATTTTGTCATCATCAAAAAGGGAGAGATTGTTGGTGCTAGAGCACCACGATCGTTTATTTTGATGATAACAAAACACGTGTCTTTTAACATTTGCATTTGAGTTCTAGTTTTCAAGTCAAATCACAAATAGAGACAAGTGTTTAGATGGAGTTTTAGCTCGCATCCATGGCGGATTGGAGGAGCTGGACAGAGGCGGAGGTGCTTCGCGAGGAGCGAAAGCTTGTTTCTTAGAATATCTGTTAAAGAGTTACAAAGGATCCTTAAAGTTGTCCTAGGAACACCTGCACTACCCTAGGATACATAGGTTTTCTATAGAGAACTTAGAAAATCAAAATAGGGATCAAACAACCTTTCAGACAACTAATCTGAATTTCAGACGTTTGATAAAAACTTTTAAGACGTCTGACTTTTGACTCAGACGTTCGATTATTTAGGCTGGACTTAGTTAGTTTTGTCTGATGAAATCAAACATTCAGACCTTAGTCCAGACGTCTTAGGAGACATCTAATGCCTTTGCCAGACGTCCAATTAGTGGATCATTGGCTTCCTTGACAAACATTGAGGAAATGACCGTTAGCCTCATATTAGATGTCCGTAGAGGACCACAGACGTCTGATACATAATCGTTTTGCCTCGACTGACCCAAAGTCTTCCTTCAGAGATTTTATAGCCATTAGACTCATTAGGAATCCATTTCCAGAGAACAAATAGGTTTCCAGATATCCAGACCTTGTGCCAGACGTCTTGTGTGTCGTCTGATAGCTAAACACTAGAACCCTGTTTAGGTCTGATTCAAGTCAGTAAGGAAACCCGCCTAGACTCAGACTTTTGACTTAGTTCCCAGACGTCTTAAATAGGTTTTCCAGACATCTGATGCCAGGACTAGACGTCTGATGACCTTGTCAGAATCATGATTAATTCTGACTACTGCCTGATTTGCCTTGGATTTGCACCCAACGGCTATGGAAGCCTTCCAAGGCCTTCTAAAGCCTTCCTAGGCCCTCTATAAATAGAGGAGGACCCCTTGGCTTGATAGACACACCAAGAAACACACTTTCACATCATTTTGTATCTTTCAATCTTAAGAAGAAAGCTTTAGCTCTCCAAGCCTAGTTCTACATCTAGAGAGCTTGATTCCTGTGCACCCGCTCTCCCGCAGACGTTACGAGAGAGTTGCTGTGCCAAAGCGTGGTTCACGCATACGCGTCACTGATTCGATGCACTTCCAAGCAAAGGGAAGCATCCTAACACCTATAGAAGCTTAGTTTAAGAATTACTTTATTGGCTCTATAGGACTATTCTTGTATTTGTTACTTTGTTATTTGGTTGGGTATTCGCATTGCGAATTCTCGTCTCCATCGAGGGACAATCTTTCTCGTAAAGAGAAGGGATTTGAGGCACACTATCCTCATTCAAAGTAGTGTTGTTGTAAGAGGTTGAATCACCCACGTTTAAGTGATTCAGTTAGTGGATTTGATTGACTAGGTCGATTGGAAAATCCTAACTCAAGAGGGTTAGGTGGTGGTTTTCACCTAAAAATACTTGTGCCCATTGTGTGATTGTTCATTTTATGAAATTATCTATTTTAATTCCGCACTTTATATTACATCACGCATATCTCACCCCCTCCAAGTAGGGAATTACAATTTTGGGGGAAGTTCTAGGGCTTGGCGTGGTGGATGGAGTGAGGGGTTAGGGTCAGTGAGGTGTGGCGGCGCTCGTGAGGTAGTTGGCAAGGTGGATGGAGGTGTGGAGTGGCGGGAACACCTCGCCGGAGGTTTGGTGAAAGGTGGAGAAGATGGTGGTGGTTGCGAGTGTCGTTTGCAAGAATAAAAGACAGGAAAATGATGAGAAGAGAGAGAGGACTTAACTGAGTGTGGATAGACGAATGGGGATGCAGAGGAGGTAGCCAACTCGTACTGCCATCGCCGGAGACGAAGTACCTAGTGGGAGGAGGACGGCAATGACGAGGGGTTGCAGGGACATCGGCTGGTGCGGCACGACGCGGACGAAGAGGATAAAGAGAACCCTGCCACTGGTATTGTGGAAGAGCAATGAGAGAGAGGGATAGGGGTCACCAGAGCTTGCTGGCTTGTTTACTGGAGGGGAAAGAGAAGAATTAGGGGGTATCTCTGGCCAAATTCAAGCTTAGAGGTAACGGGTTGATCTGGGCATCCTTTTATAGTCCCTGGCAAAAGGTCTTGTGCTTGGAAGCCAAGCTTCCAAGCACAACAACCTTGCCGGAGTTGGAAGGTCGAAGCTGACCCAAATCTCTCATGCATTCGCATGAGAGATTGGGTGCCAAATCAAGCCTCTAATTGTGTTCAAACTAGAGGAGATTTCTTAGAGAATCTCACTTTCAAATTTAAAGGGGATTCTCTGAGGAA
Source organism: Thalassia testudinum (assembly GCA_037157565.1). NCBI lineage: Eukaryota > Viridiplantae > Streptophyta > Magnoliopsida > Alismatales > Hydrocharitaceae > Thalassia > Thalassia testudinum. The sequence goes on from JAZHRO010000036.1 coordinate 147,317,883, forward strand.
TCAGGGAGTTCTTTCCCTCCATACCTCACTGGAGTAGGATTCCCTCAGCTGTAATGGTAGATGAACCTAATTGCAAAGAACAACGAGGAAGTTAGGGGGTTTCTGTAGAGGTTTTCAAAAGTTAGGGGTAGAAATGTAATTAGGCTGGACCTGTTTGTGAAGTAGGTCAAGGTGAATTCCCCTTAGGTCCAAATTTTGGTACAAACCTAATTTGGACCTAAGGAATCCAATGATGAAGTTGGATTTTAGGTTTGACCACATTTGACTAGGAAATTTATACAAAAACCTAATTTAGGGCAAACAATTGACTGAGACCCAAATTTAGGTCAAAATAGGTCTTAAGGGTCAAATTGAAGGTTCTAAACCCTAGAGGATATTTTTTAATGAATTTTAGAGTGTTTAGGTGAATTTTATCTTTCCTAGAATCTTGTTAAATTAAGTGGGTCTGTTTTTGGTTTACAAGAAGTCTTTTAATTCCCAGATTTCACATGAACCCTTTTCTATTTGAACCAACCCACTTTTTATCTTGTTAAGACCATTTGACACGTGTTTAACCCTTGAGAAAATCCATTTTTGTACTGCAATGGTAAAATTACAGTTTTACCCCTTGTTTCTTGCTTTCTTTCAAAAGGGTTATTCCTTTAGTTAGGACCTCTAGTTGGTTATGTAGGAGCTTTTGTTCTCTTTTTTGGGTTAAAATGAGCTAGTTAGGGCTCATGATGGTGTTCCCATCATACCCCCATGCCTAGCTGATTGCGCAACAATCATAGGTCTTAATTGACCTAAATTAGGCTATGACTTAGTATAAGTTAGGATAATTCATGCATGCATAATCATTATTTGCATCTTTACTGCTTTCTTTTAGCTATGCATAAAATAATGCTATAGTGTGATGATTAGGTACATTTTGTCAATTGCAGGTAATAAGCTGATCAAAAGTTAGATTTGAAGCTGGATCTAAAGTTGGATCTGAAGAATAAAGAATAACTGGTGTTGTAGTAGTGCTGGAGCAGAAGACATAAATTAGATGTAGTAGATAATAATGTAAGGGAGTTAAGGTGTGCTATTCTATTAAGTAGGAATAAAGCAATAAAATGTGAAGAACTTAGGACCATCCTAGCCCTAGGATAGCCTAGAAGCTTCCCCAAGGTGTAGCCACCCTTAGATTAGGTCAGCGCACCCTAGGAAACCTTAAAACCCTAGGTCCAACCTTTATCTGGACGTCCAGATGAATTATAGGACGTCCAAAACCCTTAGCCAACTCCCACACTCCTTAAACTCACATCTGCAGTGTTATTGGACGTCCAGACACTTGTTCAGACGTTCAATTTCTGCAGATACCCAAGACAGAACCTAGAATCCTCCCTGACTCTGATTAGACGTCCAGAATTGAAGTCTGGACTTCTAATTTTTGAGTATAAGACATCTGACACTATTATTAGACGTCTGATGCTGTCCTCTAATTCCTATTTTGGAATTCAAGCCTTGATCTTGGATCTCTAGCCCCCTAAACCCAATTCTAACCCCATAAGAACCTAAATTAAGGTACCATAACCCTAATACATCACCTCTAGACCTCCCTAAAGACCTAATTAGGTCCTCACTAAACCTAATTGACTTAGATCATAGTCAATTACCATTGCCTAGTCAATTGGACTCATAGGGTCCAATTGAGCTCAGATCTCAACCCACACAAGTCCAATTGGACTCAGGGAGAGTCCAATTGACCTAAGCCCAACCTAATTGAGTCATTTCACTCTCAATTAGGTTCACACCCATTCAATTAAACTTGTGTTAAGTTTAATTGCAATTCCCTCTTAGCAATTAGGGTTTGCAACCCTAATTTAAGGCCTACACCAACCTAAACCCCTTAGGACCTAACCTATATCACTTAGACACCTAGGGTATGACCACACACACACACACACACACCCACTCATGCACTCCCCCACAACCTAGAGTATTCTAGGTTCTTCCAAAGGTGGCGCTACTCTTGGTTGCCAAAATTAGCATCCAAGAGCCATTCAAAATTGAGATCCACAAATGGTGGATCTATAAACCACCTCTCTCTCACTTGGCCAGCCACTCTTGGAGCCCTCTCTAGAGAGTTCCACACTTCTTTAGAGAGTCTCCCTTAGGTCTATAAAAAGACCTAAGGGGTGGCCATTTGCACTGATCCCATTCTTGGCATTCATTCACACTTAGGTTAGCTACATTCACCTCCATTCCACCTCCACAAGTTGCTCACCATGGCTACTACCATCTCCATGCCAGAATGCTGGATCACCTCTCCAACCTCTCTCCAAGGGTCGGCCTAAGCACCATTGGCCACCCCTCCTTCTCTCAACCATTCAAAGGCCATTGGAGCCCACCTCCGAATGCCCTTATTTTCTACTAGATTAGTAGCTAGTTCTTCATATTTACATGCTTTTATTTACTGCTTAGTAGTGTAGCTCTAATTCTCCCCCAATGATGCGTGCAAAATCCTCTCGTAGATTCCTATATGTGATCATTTTCTGTTAGTTAGATTTATATTTTCAAGCTTTCCTTTATAAGCTTTCCTCTACTTCCATGTTGCAAACACCCTCCTGAATGAATGAATGAAAGAAATATTTTATATATATATATCTCTGTGTTGAAAATCACCATGAGCTTATCGATTGCAATATATTTCGTGTGATTCAAGTTACCTGTTCTTCATTTTTATATATTGCAACTAACATGTCGGTACCAGAAAATATTGAGGATTTAACCATTAATGCATTTTCCGTAAACAACCACCACATAACTAGAATCGTACGTACTAAAACTCATACTTTCACATTTGTCATCTATTTAACACATGCGAACATAATTAGGGTTCACAATGAAAGTGGCAAAACTTTAATCCGACGATTGGAAACCAGCATGTGATTTTAAACAAGTAGAGCGATAAAAGATCGATTTCAAATTTGCATAAATGCCTTCCAGGGACGAACGACCGGGACTCAAGTCTCGTTATCTTTACAAAAATCATTTTTGACGAGTGTTTTAGTGCAACTATACTACGATTCTTGACGACTTTAAAATACGTGAAAATGGCTTCTGTCACTAGCTTTTACTAGTCCCTTAGCAAAATTTTAAGGTTTTAACTTTGTTCTAGACATGAATTCCTTGATGTTTAGTGATTATGATGTGTGCTTTTTTCTTTTCTTTTTATTAGGTTAGAATGCCAACAGTAGGCCTAGAGGTACTCAAGTACCAACCAAGATCTAGACCTGACCAGCTCTAGCCTCAGTCCTCCGCAAAGGTTTTTAAGGCCCACAGGAACTATCTTAAGGTTCGTTAGACTCCGCGGTTAAAGCACCCGTGCTTGCAATGTATTTTAGCCTCAGTTCAGTTTGCAGTACATTTTTTGTAAGAGAGAGAGGTTTTTTTTGTTTGAAGAGTTTTCTCTCTTTTCTTTTCATTTCTAGCCTTAGATTGGCTTCTCAACACGGTCTGTATCAGATTCTTCGTCCCCATCATCAATCCTTGAAAGGTCCCTGGCAATCGATGCTACGTGATAGCACTACCCGTGGCAACCCCCAGAACCCTGGCTTTCGAGATTTTGCGATAATCCCACCCATGGCATTCTGTAGCTAAATCTAGACCCTGACAGTCGACATTTCATGATAATGCCGCCCATGGCATCTGAACCAGCACAGGGCGCTTACATGCCCCTGGTAGGATATGTAAATATCCTAGGAGACAAGCACCGAGGAGATGATATGTTATTGCGCATCTTCGAGGGGAATATCCCGGCTCTCCGTGTCGGGAACTCATCCAAATCAGCTTGTGCTGATCGGCTACTCCTAATCTAGGTGACTTTTTCAGAACAGTTAAATGCTTTTGCGTGATTTTGATAATTATGCACACTAAACTAGACTGTGTGTGGATTGGGATGCTTAGGTTACCGAGTTCCGCAAACCAAAGGTCAGTAAACGAGGCCAAATACTCCCTGAGCCTTAGACCTAATACTTAAGCTTCGCATTTTCCTCAACCTCTTAAGGAATATCCAGATCCTAGCGGATACTTGAATTTTTAAGCCTAAGAGTCTAGCCCAAGAGGCCTAAGACAAGCGTTCCTACTAATCTCCTTTGTATCTCATTTAGCACTTTTTCCTTCATTTTTCTTTTTCTTGATATGGTCTAAAACTTCAGTTAATCCCTTAATTTCTTATTAATGACTATCTCTTTTTCTTCTTTTCATTTTGTGCTCCTTTTTGACATTTTTTCTCTTTTCCTTCTCATTTTCTCCTCATGATTTGTATGGCCTCAAAATTTTCTCTCCCCTCAGTATTTTTTTATTCTTTTCCAAGATTTTTTTCATTTTTTTGGATTTTTTTGTGATTTTTTTGTTGAAACCTTTTCTTGTGAGATGAGTTTTCATGGTGTTATGCACTTTCATACTGCCCCATGCCTACGATTTGCAATGTCCCCATTGTAAATTAGGCGGGTTCGAATTTAGCTTAGATCATTCATTAAAATAGGTTTTGGGTGGGCGAACGGGTGGAAGTGACTATTGTGAACGATTTCTAGACTCGGGTATGGGTACTTGAGGTGGGGTCAATTGTTCTAATAGATGAATCCTAAAGTGCAATATGAATTCAACATAGGAATGTCAAGAAAGGTTTCAGGTTTTTCAAGAATGACAGGTTGCCTCCCATTAAACGCTGAGTTTTACACCATCGGTTGGGCGCAATGAGCTCAGGGAGAATGGAGGGTAAAGGATATCTCAATCAAATTTGGATCGGTTAAGTCAATGAATGGTTTGAGTCACACTGTTCATGACGAAAGGTTCGGAATCATGGTTGAGTGGACTGATCTCAATGGATCCATTTCCAAAGATTCGTCGGATGAGGTAGGGTCCGATCCATTTTGATCGTAGCTTTCCTAGGAATAGTTTAAGCTTGGCATCAAAGAGTAGGACCTTTTGACCAGGATGGAAGATCTTTCTAGATATGTGCTTGTCGTGAAAGACCTTAACCCGCTCTTTGTAAATTTGCGAGTTCTCATACACGTCATGGTGTAATTCATCGATCTCGCTCATTTGAAACTTTCTATGGGTTCCTGCCTTAGAAAGATCTAGGTTGCAGTTTCGTACTACCCAATATTCTTTGTGCTCCAATTTGACAGGGAGGTGACATACCTTCCCGTACACCAATCTGAAGGGAGACATACCTAATTGGGTTTTGTGGGTGGTCCTATAAGCCCACAAAGCTTCCGGAAGCCAGGATGATTAGTCCTTCCTGTCAGGTCAAACAGTAACCTGGAGGATTTTCTCGATCCCCCGATTTGATAGCTTAGCTAGACCATTAATTTGGGGGTGGTAAGTAGAGATTCGGTGTGACACTCCATATTTGGTCATCAGTGACCTGAACTGAGCGTTAGTGAAATGGGTCCCTCTGTCAGAAATTATAGCACGTGGAATCTCGAACTGTGAAAAGATGTTCTGATGAATGAATTTGATAACCACTTTATGATCATTGGTTCGGGTTGGAATGGCTTCGATCCATTTAGACATGTAGTCAAGAACGAGTAAAATGTACTCGAAGTCGTCCGAGACAGGGAAGGGTCCCATAAAATCAATCCCCCATATGTTGAAGATTTCGCATACTAGAATCGACCGTAAAGGCATCATATCGCGATGGCTCATGTTGCCCAAAGTTTGGCAACGAGTGCATGCCTTACAGTGATTGTACGCGTCTTTGAAAATTGTGGGCCAATAGAAGCCACACTGGAGGACTTTCGCTACGGTTTTATGACCTGAAAAATGTCCATCGCATGCCTGGTCATGGCAGAAAGACAATGTCTTGAATTTCCACTTTCGCGACGCATCGTCGAATGCTCTGATCAGTGCTGATGCGGAAAAGATATGGATCTTCCCAGAAGTAATACTTGGCATCGGAAAGCAATTTGTCCTTCTTGGCCTTCGGCCAATCGGACGAGATCTGATGTGATGCCAGGTAGTTTACTATATCAGCAAACCATGGAATCCCTGTATTGATAGTCAAAAGGTGCTCATCAGGAAAATGTTCCGTGATGGGTCAGGAAGGGTCGATGATCTCAGAAGGAAGGCAGGACAAGTGATTAGCTACCACATTCTATTTTCCCGCTTGTCGGGAATCTCAAGGTCAAATTCTTGCAACAGCAAGATCCAATGGATTAATCGAGGTTTCGCATCCTTCTTTGCAAGGAGATGCCTCACAGTTGTGTGATCCGAGTAAATGATAACACGGGAACCCAGGAGATAAGATCTGAATTTTTCCAGGGCCAATACTACAGCTAGCAGCTCTTTCTTAGTAAATGTGTAGTTACGCTAAGCCTCGTCAAGTGTCTTACTAGCATAGTAGATGACCACAGGTTTCCTGTCAATTTTCTGCCCAAGCACCGCTCCTACAGTGAAATCAGATGCATCGCACATGATCTCAAAGGTTTGAGACCGATCAGGGGACTGTAGGATCGGGGCTTGGGTAACTTGGTCATGGAGGATTTCAAATGCTTGAGTGCATTCCTTGGAGATTTCGAAAGGTACATCCTTAGAGAGTAGAGTGGTCAGAGGGCGCATGATCATTGAGAAATTAGGAATAAATCGACTGTAAAAACCGACGTGCCCCAGGAAAGATCGGATGTCCTTGATCGAGCTAGGCATCGGGAGTTTGGAAATCAAGTTTACCTTAGCTCGATCGACTTGGATACTTTTTCTGAAATAAGGTATCCCAGGGCAATTCCTTCAGGCACCATGAAATGGCTCTTTTCCCAGGAAAGAATCAGATTCACATCAATGCATCGCCTGAGGATTTGGACCAAGTGCAGGAGATAATCATCAAATGATTCTCCGAATACTGAAAAGTCATCCATGAAGACTTCCAGATAATCACCTACCATATTTGAGAATATTCCAAGCATGCACCGCTGGAAAGTAGCGGGTGCATTGCAGAGACCGAACGGCATCCTTCGGAATGCGTAAGTTCCGAAGGGGCAGGTGAAAGTGGTCTTTTCTTGGTCCTCAGGATGGATTTCCACCTGGTTATAACCAGAGTACCCATCCAAAAAGCAGAAGAACCTATTTCCCGCTAGTTTCTCGAGGATATGATCAATAAACAAGAGTGGGAAATGATCCTTCTTCGTGGAGGAATTGAGTCTTCTGTAATCAATGCAGACTCTCCATGAGTTCGCCACACGAGTCGGTATGACTTCTCCTATTTCAGTCGAGATAACGGTGAGTCCTGCCTTCTTAGGCACAACCTGGATTGGACTCACCCACCAACTGTCAGAGATCGGGAAGATGATCGTTGCATCTAAGCACTTAATGATCTCCTTTTTCACGACCTCCTGCAGATTAGGATTTAAACGTCTCTACATTTCACGGGAAGGTCGTGTGCCCTCTTCATTGTAGATACGGTGTGTGCAGTAAGAGGGGCTGATACCAGTCAAATCATCGAGAGTCCATCCAATGGCTCTACGATGTTGCTGGAGAACAGTAATCAGACGGGATTCCTGGTCAGGTGTGAGTCTGTAGTTGATAATCGCAAGAAATGTCTGATTGAAGCCTAAAAAGACATACTTCAGATGGTCGAGAAGAGGCTTGAGTTCCAGAATAGGGCTATTAGTAGCAGCGGGCGCTTTAGGATGTGTGTCAAGAGCAAGGGAAGGAGTTATGGGTGTATCTAGATTAGGGTCAGACTCCTCTGATTGCGGGTTTTGATCTTGTGGTTGATCGGGAGTAATCAAGTTGTCCTCAATATACGATTCATCAACCATAGCCTTGATATCACATATTTGTTCTATAACACCGCAATTAATCCCTTGTTGGGCCTTAAACATGTCAATTTTCAGTTTTTTGTTCCCGAATTTCAGTTCAATTTGGCCCTCCTCATAGTTTATATTGGCCCTAGCAGTGGCCAGAAAGGGTCTCCCTAGTATAATTGGTGTATCCCTTACATTTTCAGGTGCATCCATGTCCAAGACTATAAAATCCACCAGGAAATAGAAATCTCGTACCCTAACGATGACATCCTCGAGTACTCCTTTAGGTGATTTAATAGATCGGTCAGCTAACTACAATGTCACCTCTGTCGGTTTAAGCTCAGATTCTTCAAGGTGGTCAAGGAGGGATGTAGGTATTAGGTTTATAGAGGCACCTAAATCTAATAAGGCTCTGTCGAATTGGGTATCACCAATGGGACATAAAATTAGGGGAGTACCTAGGTCTTTAGCCTTAGGTGGGAGTTTGCTCAAAATTACAGAGCTGGCTTGCTCTAACAGTATGATCGGACTCCCACTTTTGGTTCGCAGCTTACGCTTGGGTGTACACACATCCTTCAGAAATCGTGTGTAAGCCGGTATGTGGTGGATTGCACCTATCAAGGGGATGTTTATATGGACCTATTCAAAGAGCTTGACCAGATCCTCCTCAGGAGCCACGGGTTTGTTTATCCTCTTTCCCTTGGTCAAGGCCTCGGGAAATGGAACCTTGGTTGGTTCCTCTAGAATAGGTCCAGGTTCTTGATCTGGGACAGGAGTGTCCTGGATAACTATCCTAGAGCTTGGGTTACTACCACGCTTAGAGTGGCTTGGATAAGGTGGGTCTTGAGTTGCTTTACCACTACGGGTTGTTACGGAATTCAGTCTTGCCTGGTTTTGGTTTGGGGTTGGTAAAATAGGTGGCTACTGTTGAAATCCCACATAAGATGTTGAAGCTTCCATCCTGTCAGGTGATGGAACAGACGGGGCCTGATAAATCATGTGGGCTTGGCCCGGATTTGGGTTCATAACGCACCTTTGGTTCGGCACGTTATTTAGATTAGGTAGAGGTTGCGAAGGGAGTGTGCCAGGTTGGCGGGAATTCGCCATCTAGGTGAGTTGATTGCGAATCTCTGTGATCTCGTCCTTGTGCTATTTTTATATTGCCGCATTCGTCTTTTGAATGTTAGCCAAAGTCTGAAGGATAAGAGTCATGTGATGTGCTTGGGTTGGCCCAGATTGATAGGTGGGGTTGGGCTGAGGCTGAGGCGACTGATATGGATGAGGAGGTTGTGGACGGGGCTGATATGGTGGTCTTTGATTTTGAGTATTTCCCGTCCACAGGAAGTTGGGATGATTCCACCATCCAGGGTTATAGGTATTAGAGAATGGGTCATTCTGGATAGCACTGAGGTCCTCGCAGGTCTGAGGAACCTTAGGAAAATAAGAGTACGAGGGTTCAGAGTTCCCCCAACTAGAGTAGGTTGGATCGGAGTTTCCTCCAGTCCTAGAGTCAGACGGGGGTGGATATGGGTCCATCCCCTGAGAAGATCGGTGATAGATGTTATGCACAGTTTCCCTCCTAAGAGGTGGCTGTGCAAACAGGTTTTGCGCAGATGTGGCTCGCTGCAGATGTCGAGTGATGAGAGCCTCATCATGAGCCATAACTAGCTCATTTTGACCCAATAAAAAGAATAAAAGCTCCTACATAACCTAGAAGAGGGCATAAATGAAGGAATAAGTGTTCTGGGAAGAAAATATGAAATAAAGGTTAAAACTGTAATTTTACCATTGCAATACATAAACGGGATTTCTCAGAGGCAACACATAGGTCAAATGGTCTAAATAAGATAAAAAGTGGGTTGAGTCAATCAGAAATGGGTTTATGTGCAATCTAGGAATTAAATGACATTTGATAACCCTAAAACAGACCCGCATAAATTAACATGGTTCCGGTCAGGATAAAAATCAAGTAAACCCTCTAAAAATCATGGAAAAATATCTCCTAGGGTTTATAACACTTAATTTGGCCTTTAGAATCCAGTTTGACCTAGATTAGGGTCCTAGCTCATCAATTAACCTAATTTGGGTTTTTACGCAAAATGTCCAGTCAAACGTACTAAAACCTAAAATCCAACTTCACCATTGGATTCCTTAGGTCTAAATTAGGTTTATACCAAAATTTGGACCTAAGGGGAGGTCATCTTGACCTACTTTGTAATTTAGTACACCCAAATCATAATTTGGTCCTTATCTTTTGAAAATCATCGCAGAAAGCCCCCTAACTTCCTCGCCAACTTTGCAATCAGGTCCTTCCGCTATTAGTGGGGAAGATTCTTCTTCGACGAGGTTGACAGGGGGATACGCTCACGTTCCTCAGAGATCTCCTCCCAGAATTGGAAGGGAGATTCTCTGAAGAATTCCCTTCCATTGAAGCCCGATCGTGATTGTTGATTTCTTTCCAAACTCTCGTGCGAACGCACGAGAATTTTGGGTCTCGACCACCTTCCTTCTCCGGCGAGACAGCAGTAGCCAAAAGCTGCTCTTTAGGCACTAGAAAGTTCGGCCAGCACCTATTAAAGAATCCCCAAACCCGGCTGCTCAATTTCAGACTTGTCTTGGCGGAGATTCTCCCAAATTTTCTTCTCTTCCATCTCTAGCCAAGGAACCCGCAAGCTCCGGCGACCTCCTCCCCTCCTTCTCGTCGCTCTGCTGCCATACCAGCAGCAGAGTCTACTTCGCCTCATCCTCCCACGTCGCACCGTACCAAGCGCGCGTTCCCCCGACCTCTTCCTCGTCGCCGCTCTCTCCCTCAGGTGCTTCTTCTCCGACGACGGCAGCCACGAGCCGTCCACTCCGCTGCCTCCTTCTCTCCCACAACAGTCCAGATATGTTCCCCATCTTCCCCTCTCTCTTTTCCCCATTGCATTTCATTTAATTACCCCTTGACCACGCCTGACCACCGCCATCTTCCATCCCTCCAGCCAACCTCCGGTGAGTTGCCCCCGTTGCTCCACACTTCCGCACGACTCGCACTTACAATTAAGAAGAAGAATAGCAAGAAGCCTTACATTTAAGATGTCTGATACAGAAATCAGACGTCCAATCTTGCTCTTTCTTAGCAATTCTTTCTTTTAATCTCTCTGTGAATCAATTGTCTTTCATTTAAAAGTTGTATTCTCTAGTTTTTAAAAGTACTGAGATTGCTCCCTGGGTTCGACCTCGGATACTCCGATTTTCGAGTAAAAAATTCTTTATTTGTTTTGAACGCCTTTTCAACTATATTACAACGTGTTATTCTTTAAAACCGGACCAAGCGTGATAAACATTTTGGCGTCGTTGTCGGGGAGCAACGGGCACTTTTAAAGCTTTTGATTACAACTTTTTGATCCAATATTTGACCTAACTCCTCTCTTTTGTTGTGCTTATTACAGGGAAAGCAAAAAGGAAAGAAGAGTAGCTGCACAACAGACACTCCAAGGAACAGGTAATTTCCATAAGCCCTCTCTCTTAACTCCCTCAAAATCTGAAAAGAAAAAAAAGAACAATCAACTTAGGGCTACCTGTTTCATATTTAGTAACTCATCAAGTTGCCTGATTTTCATTTCAACACATTTTTATCTGCTCATCCAACTAAGGTAATTAGTCCTAAAACTTTCTTGATTGAGCCCTAGGTACTAAATTCTGAGGCAACTAAATTGGACCCACTAGAGCCAAATTAAGGATTAAAAAGCTAGGGTCTTTAGAGACACATCTTATCTTAAACAAAGAAACAAATTTTTCCAAAAAGAGGTGCGCCTAAACCTTGTTTGAAAAGATCTATACAAGAGGAACCCTAAGCAAATCAGGCTTTTAATCCATTTGAACCCTAAAAGAAAGGACCTAAAAGCTCTCAAAGGAACAAGAGGTGAAGTTGATCCCTTGGGACAACCAACCTTAAAATTAGGTCACTTTTTCACTCAAAATACCTAAAAGTTCAAGTGAAACATTAAGCACCTTGATCTTAAAGTAAAAAAAGGTAGACTTAAGAGGTCAAGGTCCCCATTCTGGTTTACTTGGAACTGCAGTGACAAGAGAGGTCGGGTGGGGGAAACCCTGTAACTCGTGGGGACGCTCTACCGTGTAGGGGTTTTTGCGGAACTCTCCCTCTCTGGCTGCCCAGGTATTTCTCAAGTGGACGACCTTTCTGACTAAGGGGTCCATCCGCCCCGAACCTCTATAGTCACCCAACAATTTTTTGGTGTCTTGATTGGGTCCAGCACCTTCTAATCTCATCACATCCTTCGGTGCATGTTCGGTAGGAGGTCCTTAAGACCACCCTTAAGACCTCCTTTAGAAGTTCATTCTCGTCGAGGCCAAGCCTCGACGCCCTTGTTTGTGCAGCAACCCCATCACATAAATCTTTCATTTGATTCAGACCCTAGTTCTCCTTCTTCTCCCATCATGGCACAACCCATTGAAGAGGAGAATAACCTTGAACGCCAACTTCAACGCCTTAATGATCTCTTTCAGAACTTTGTAAATCCACCGTAGTGACCTATGATGCGAGAACACTATAATCCCACTGCGGTGGCGATTGAACCTCGAGTACGAATCCCGATTGGAGGACCTGACTCTGAACTGAAGCCCAATATGATTCATGCCATACCGAAGTTTCATGGGCTTAACTCTGAGGATCCATTCCAACACATTAAACAACTCAAGCATCTGACCCAGACCTTCGGGTCAGATCTACAAAATCGGGATATCCTACTCATGAAAATGTTTTCATTCTCCCTCTTGGACAAGGCCGCACATTGGTATCAAACTCAGACCCGTCCGATCAACACATGGGAGGAACTTCAGTCCGAATTTTTGAAAAAATTCTTCCCCGTTGGCCGGACGAATGCCTTGCGCCACCAGATCACTCATTTCACTCAACAACCGGGAGAACCTCTTCATGAAGCATGGGATCGATTCTTAGATCTCATGCGAAAGTGTCCCCATCACGGAGTTCCGAAGTGGGAACAAGTCCAGTCTTTTTACCAGGGACTCCGTGAAGATATTCATTTATTCGTCAATGCAACCTGCGGAGGAAACATCATGGGTCAACATGAGGACACGGTGTGGGAGATTCTCAAAAACATGTGTGAGAACTCCATAAATAATGACTCCATGGTCTTATTCGACAGGACGAATGCCCGCGCATCGACGAATCTGAGAGGGACACATGAGATGCAGGACCTGTCCAATTCTGTCGACTTGGAACTGATGGCCAGTAGGTTGGACAAGGTTTCCATCATAGAAAAGAAGGTGGACGAGCTAACTCGGCATTTGCAGCAAGCCACCTCTGCGCAAAACTCTTTTGCACGACCACCTCTGGCAAGGGAAACTGTGCAAAACATCTATCACCAATCTGCCAAGGGGATGGACCCATATCGACCCCTGTCTGCCTCTCGGACCGGAGTGACCTCCGATCCATTCTACTCGAGTTGGGGGAACTTTGAACCCTCGTATTCTGACTTTCCTGAGGTTCCTCAGAACTGTGAAGACCTCAACGCCATCCAGAATGACCCATTCTCCAATACCTACAACCCTGGATGGCGAAATCACCCTAACTTTCAGTGGGTGGGAAATTCTCAAAGACCACCATATCAACCCCATCCACAAGCCCCTCGTTCATATCAGCCGCCTCAGCCTCGACCCAATCCCACCTACCAATTCGGGCAAAACCAGGATCAACTGACTCTTATCCTTCAAGCACTGACTAACATTCAAAAGACGAATGCGGCAATGCAAAAACAGCACAAGGATGAGATCACAGAGGTTCGCAACCTCTGCCCAACCCAAATAATGTGCCGACCCAGAGGTGCATTATGAATCCAAATTCAGGCCACGCACATTTGATTTATCAGGCCCCTACTGCTCCATCACCAGATGGGATGGAAGCTTAGACATCTTATGCGGGATTTCAGCAGCAGCCACCCCTCTTACCAAACCCAAACCAAAATTAGGCTGGATTAAACTCTGTAACAACACGTAGTGGTAAAACAACCCAAGACCCACATTATCCGAACCACTCTAAGCTTGATAATAGCCAAGTCCCTAGGATAGTTATCCAAGATACCACTGTCCCAGATCAAGAACCTGGACTTATCCTAGAGGAACCAACTAGGATCCCATTTCCTGAGGCCTTGACCAAAGGAAAAAGGATAACCAAACCCGTGGCCCCTGAGGAGGATTTGGTCAAGCTCTTTGAACAAGTCCAGATAAACATCCCATTGATGGATGCAATTCACCACATACCGGCTTACGCAAGATTCTTGAAAGACATATGTACAGCTAAACGTAAGCCGCGAACCAAGGATGGGAATCCAATCGTACTATCAGAGCAAGATAGCTCTGTCATCTTGAGCAAACTCCCACCCAAGGCTAAAGACCCAGGAACTCCCTTGATTTCTTGTAAAATTGGTTAAACCCAATTTTATAGAGCCTTACTAGACCTAGGTGCCTCCATAAATTTAATACCTACATCCCTCCTTGACCACCTTGAAGAATCTGAACTTGAACCCACTGAGGTGACATTACAGTTAGCCGATCGATCCATCAAGTCACCTAGAGGAATACTTGAGGATGTCATTGTTAGGGTACGAGATTTCTATTTCCCGGTGGACTTCATAGTACTGGACATGGATGCACCTAAGAACCTAAAGGACACACTAATCATATTAGGGAGACCCTTTTTGGCCACTGCTAGGGCCAACATAAACTGCGAAGAGGGCCAGATAGAATTAACATTTGGGAATCAAAACCTGAAGATTGACATTTTTATGGCCCAACAAGGGATTAATTGCAGGGTTATAGAGGAAATATGTGATATCAGAGCCGTGGTTGATGAATTGCATATAGAGGACAACCTGATTATCCCTAATCAACCACTAGAGAATCAAAACCCGCTAACAGAGGAGTGCGAACATGATCTAGACACACCTATGACTCGTACCCTTGTTCCTGATACAAACCCCGAACCGCCCGCTGCTGCTGACAATCCTGTCATGGAACTCAAGTCCCTTCCCGAACATCTGAAGTACATCTTTTTGGATTCGAATCAGACGTTTCCTGTGATTATCAACTCTCGACTCACACCTGACCAGGAAATCCGTTTGATTTCTGTTCTCCAGCAACATCATAGAGCCATTGGATGGACTCTCGATGATTTGACTGGTATAAGCCCTTCATACTGCACACATTGAATCTACACAGAAGAAGGCGCACGACCTTCAAGAGAAATGCAAAGATGCCTAAACCCTAACCTACAGGAGGTCGTGAAAAAGGAGATCATAAAGTGGTTAGATGCAGGGATCATCTACCCGATCTCCGACAGTCGTTGGGTGAGTCCAATACAGGTGGTGCCTAAAAAAGCAGGACTTACCATTATCACGACTGAAGCGGAGAAGTCATTCCTACCTGAATAGCTAACTCGTGGAGAGTCTACATTGATTACAGAAGACTCAATTCCTCCACGAAGAAGGATCATTTCCCACTACCGTTTATTGATCAGATCCTCGAGAAACTAGCGGGAAATAGGTTCTTCTGCTTTCTTGACGGGTACTCCGATTACAACCAGGTGGCAACCCATCCAGAGGACCAAGAAAAGACCACATTCACCTTCCCCTTCGGGACGTACGCGTTTCGAAGGATGCCTTTCGATCTCTGCAATGCACCTGCAACTTTTCAGCGGTGCATGCTTGCCATATTCTTAGATATGGTAGGTGACTATCTGGAAGTCTTCATGGATGACTTTTCAGTTTTTGGAGCATCATTTGACGATTGCCTCCAACACTTGGTCCAAATACTCAGGCGGTGCATCGATGTGAATTTGGTTCTTTCCTGGGAAAAGAGCCATTTCATGGTGCCTGAGGGAATTGTCCTGGGACATTTAATCTCGAAGAAAGGCATCAAAGTGGATCGAGCTAAGGTTAACCTGATTTCCAAGCTCCCTATGCCTAGCTCGATTAAGGACATCCGATCTTTTTTGGGGCACGTCGGTTTTTACCGTCAATTTATCCCTGATTTCTCCAAAATCGCGCGCCCCCTGACCAATCTTCTTTCCAAGGATGTGCCTTTCGAAATTTCCAAGGAATGCACTCAAGCATTTGAGATCCTACATGACCGAGTCTCCCAAGCCCTAATCCTACAGTCCCCTGATTGGTCTCAACCCTTTGAGATCATGTGCGATGCATCTGACTTCGCTGTAGGAGCGATTTTGGGGCAGAAAATTGACGGGAAACCTGTGGTCATTTACTACGCCAGCAAAACACTGGATGAGGCTCAGCGTAACTATACGGTTACTGAGAAAGAGCTGCTTGCTGTAGTATTTTCCCTAGAAAAATTCAGATCATACCTTCTGGGTTCCCGTGCCATCATATACTTGGATCACACAGCTGTAAGGCATCTCCTTGCAAAGAAGGACGTGAAACCTCGATTAATCCGATGGATCTTGCTGTTGCAAGAATTTGACTTTGAGATTCGCGATAAGGCGGGAAAGCAAAATGTGGTAGCTGATCACTTGTCCCACCTTCCTTCTGAAATAATTGACCCTTCCGGACCTATCACAGAACATTTTCTTGATGAGCACCTCCTGACTATCAGTACAAGTCTTCCATGGTTCGCAGATATAGTAAATTACCTGGCATCACATCAGATTCCGTCCGATTGGCCTAAGGCCAAGAAGGACAAATTGCGTTCCGATGCCAAGTATTACCTATGGGAAGACCTGTATCTATTCCGCATTGGTGCTGATCAGATAATTCGACGGTGCATCGCGGAAGTAGAAATCAAAGACATACTCTCATTTTGCCATGACCAGGCATGCGGTGGAATTTCTCAGGACATAAAATTGCATCAAAAGTCCTCCAATGTGGCTTTTACTGGCCCACAATTTTCAAGGATGCATACGATCACTGTAAGGCATGTTCCCGTTGCCAGACTCTGGGCAACATGAGCCATCGAGACATGATGCCTCTACAGCCGATCTTGGTATGCGAAATTTTTGATATTTGGGGGATTGATTTCATGGGACCCTTCCCGATCTCGGATGTCTTCGAATACATCTTACTCGCAGTTGACTATGTTTTCAAGTGGATAGAAGCCATTCCGACCTGAACCAACCATCATAAAGTTGTTATAAAATTCATTCATCAAAACATTTTCTCAAGGTTCGGGATCCCACGTGCTATAATTTTCGACGGAGGAACCCATTTCACAAACGCTCAGTTCAGGTCACTGATGACCAAATACGGGGTGTCACACCGAATCTCTACTCCTTACCACCCCCAAACTAATGGTCTAGCTGAGCTATCTAACCGAGAGATCAAGAAGATCCTTCAGGTTACAATTCAACCTGATAGAAAAGATTGGTCTTCTCGGCTTCCAGAAGCATTGTGGGCCTATAGGACCGCTCACAAGACCCAATTAGGAATGTCTCCCTTCAGACTAGTGTACGGGAAGGCATGTCACCTCCCCGTCGAATTGGAGCATAAAGCCTATTGGGCAGTATGAACTTGTAATCTAGATCTTTCTAAGGCTGGAACCCACAGAAGACTTCAAATGAGCGAAATCGATGAATTACGCCACGACACGTATGAGAAGTTGCGAATTTACAAAGAACAGGTTAAAGCTTTTCATGACAAGCACATTTCTAGAAAGGTCTTTCATCCTGGTCAGAAGGTTTTACTCTTTGATGCCAGACTTAAGTTATTCCCAGGAAAGCTAAGATCTAAGTGGGTCGGACCTTACCTAGTCCGACAAATCTTTGGAAATGGAGCCATTGAAATCAGCGCACTCAGCCATGATTCCGAACCCTTTGTTGTGAACGGTCAGAGACTCAAACTGTTCATTGACAAGATCGATATAGATTTGGCTGAGTCATCCTTTACCCTCCATTCCTCTTGAGCTCATTGCGCCCAGCGATGGCGTAAAACTCAGCGCTTAACGGGAGGCAACCCGTCATTCTTTGAAAAACCTGAAACCTTTTCTGACATCTCTATGCGGAATTCATATTGCACTTTAGGGTTCATCCATTAGAATAGCCGACTTCACCTCAGGTATCCGTACTCGAGATTAGAAATTGTTCGCAACAAGTCACTTCGACCCATTCACTCACCACACACCTGTCCTAATGCGTGAACTAAGCTGAAATCGAACCCACCTAATTTACAATGGGGACATTGCAAATCTTAGGCATGGGGGGGTATGAAAGTGCAAAATGTCAGGAAAATTCATATCAAGAAAGGGTTTCAATAAAAAAAAAAAGAGACTTGAAGGAGGGGAAGAACAATTCAGGGTCAGACAAATGAGAGGAGGAAAAGAGTAAAATGGCAAAAAGGAGCACAAAATGAAAATAAAAAGAAATAGTCATTAGTAAAAGATTAAGGGGTTAACTGAAGTTCTAGACCAAATCAAGAAAAAGAAAAAAAGTGCTAAGGAGATATAACAAGAGATTAGCGGGAACGCTGGTCTTAGGCCTCTTGGGCTAGATTCGTTAGCTTAAAAATTCACGTATCCGCTAAAATCTGGATAATCCTCAAGAGGTTGAGGAAAATGCGAAGCTTAAGTATTAGGTCTAAGGCTTAGGAAGTATTCGGCCATGTTAACTGACCTCCAATTTGCGGGATTCGGTAACCTAAGCACCCCAAATTCACACACAGTCTGGTTCAGTGTGCATAAACATTTAAATCACGCAAAAGTTTAATATTCTGAAAAAGTCACCTAGATTAGGAGCGGCTAATCAACACAAGTTGATTTGGATGAGTTCCCAGTGTGGAGAGGCGGGAAATTCCCCTCGAAGATGTGTAACAACATATCATCTCCTCGGTGCTTGTCTCTTAGGATATTTAAATATCCTATTGGGGGCATGTAAGCACTCTACTGGTTCAGATACCATGGGCGGCATTATCACGAAATGTCGATCGCCAGGATCTAAATTCGGCCACGGAACGCCATGGGCGGGATTATCTCGAAATCTCGAAAGCTAGGGTTCTGGGGTTTGCCATGGGCGGGATTATCTCGAAATCTCGAAAGCGAGGGACCCTTGAGGATTGATGATGGGGACGAGGAATCCGATACAGACCGTGTTGGGAAGCTAATCCGAAGATAGAAATAAAAAGAAAAGAGAGAGAAAAGCTCTCCAAACAAATAAATCTTCTATCTCTCTCTTACAAAAACGCACTGCAAACTGAACCTAGGTTGAAAATATCTCAAGCATGGGTGCTTTAACCGCGGAGTCCAACAAACCCTAGGTTAGTTTCTATGGACCTTAGAAACCTTTGCGGAGGACTGAGGCTAAAGAGGGTCAGGATCGAATTTTGGTTGGTACTTGAATACCTCTAGGCCTATTATCGGCATTCCGACCTAATCACAAAAGAAAAGGAGAAGCACTTATCATGATTGTTGACAGACACTCAGGGTCTAGAATGGAAGTTAAAATCTTGAAATTTTGCTAAGGGACTAGCAAAAGCTAGGCATGGGGGTATGATGAGAGCCTCATCATGAGCCATAACTAGCTCATTTTGACCCAATAAAGAGAATAAAAGCTCCTACATAACCTAGAAGAGGGCATAAATGAAGGAATAAGTGTTTTGGGAAGAAAACATGAAATAAAGGTTAAAACTGCAATTTTACCATTGCAGTACATAAACGGGATTTCTCAGAGGCAAAACATAGGTCAAATGGTCTAAATATGATAAAAAGTGGGTTGAGTCAATCAGAAATGGGTTTATGTGCAATCTAGGAATTAAATGACATTTGATAACCCTAAAACAGACCCGCTTAAATCAACAAGGTTCCGATCAGGATAAAAATCAAGTAAACCCTCTAAAAATCATGGAAAAATATCCCCTAGGGTTTATAACACTTAATTTGGCCTTTGGAACCCTATTTGACTTAGATTAGGGTCCTAGCTCATCAATTAACCTAATTTGGGTTTTTACGTAAAATGTCCAGTCAAACGTAGTAAAACCTAAAATCTAACTTCACCATTGGATTCCTTAGGTCCAAATTAGGTTTATACCAAAATTTGGACCTAAGGGGAGGTCATCTTGACCTACTTTGTAATTTAGTACACCCAAATCATAATTTGGTCCCTATCTTTTGAAAATCATCACAGAGAGCCCCCTAACTTCCTCGCCAACTTTGCAATCAGGTCCATCCACCATTATTGGGGAAGATTCTTCTTCGGTGAGGTTGACAGGGGGCATACGCTCACGTTCCTCAGAGATCTCCTCCCAGAATTGGAAGGGAGATTCTCTGAGGAATTCCCTTCCATCGAAGCCCGATCGTGATCGCTGATTTCTTTCCAAACTCTCGTGCGAACGCACGAGAATTTTGGGTCTCGACCACCTTCCTTCTTCGGTGAGACAACAGTAGCCAAAAGCCACCCTCTACGCACTAGAAAGTTCGGCCAGCACCTATAAAAGAATCCCCAAGCCCGGCTGCTCAATTTCAAACTTGTCTTGGCTGAGATTCTCCCAAATTTTCTTCTCTTCCATCTTCGGCCAAGGAACCCGCAAGCTCCGGTGACCTCCTCCCCTCCTTCTTGCCGCTCTGCTGCCATACCAGCAACAGAATCTACTTCGTCTCACCCTCCCGCATCGCACCGTACCAAGCGCGCGTTCCCCCGACCTCTTCCCCGTCGCTGCTCTCTCCCTCAAGGTGCTTCTTCTTCGACGACGGCAGCCACTAGCCGTCCACTCCGCTTCCTCCTTCTCTCCCACAACAATCCAGATATGTTCCCCATCTTCCCCTCTCTCTTTTCCCCACTGCATTTCATTTAATTACCCCTTGACCACGCCTGACCACTGCCATCTTCCATCCCTCCGACCAACCTCCGGCGAGTTGCCCCCGTCGCTCCACACTTCTGCACGACTCGCCGACCGACTCAGAGGCTCCGCCTCATCACACTGAACACCCTCCACCCACCCACTGCCGCTCTTCACCCACTCAACGCTCCTCCGAACACACCCACACCTCTGGTCACAGGACGACCTAGGCACGCACGCCTAGGCCACCCCACGACCTGCTGCACCTTGCACCACCTTTGCCGTGACAAGGCGAAGGTCCCCCGGTGATCTGATTAGGCCGATAGGCCATATTCGTGTTTGACAGTTCTCAAGCTCCTGCCACCATTGATGGTGACTCGAAGAAGGTCCAAGCTCGCTCCAGGCTTCAGGTGCAGCTCACTCGGGGAGGCAGTGCGAAGACATCTGGTCCAGCAAGGAACGCAACGAAGTCCGCAGATTTGGCCATTGAAGAAAAGAGTTCTGCGGGAGCACACGAAAGAAGGTCGGGACTAATAGTCCCACATCGGTAACCTACGAGGCGCAGGTGCGGTTTAAATTGATTTTTTCATATTCTCTCTTCGCCTCCTAAAGCACTTGGGGTGAGGTCTCTTGCCCTTCACCCGCCCCGTCCGCGGTTTCACCTCGCGAATCGGCAGACCCGACCCGACACCACCCACGCACTCCTCGCGTACAATACACACTGATACGCGTGGTCCCGGGTACGCAACCCGACCCGTTAACCCGCGGCTCTGGGAGAGGTTCCTGTGAGCGGTTTGGAGAGAGAGAAATACGTGCAGGTAGAGGGAAGGTGGTTAGGTTTTGTTGTCTTGTGTGCAGGCAGGCCGAGCACTGAAGAGTAGAAGCTCAGTCGCAGGAAGGAGAAGAGAAGAAGAAGAAGAGAAGGAGCAGAAGAAGAAGACACTCTGAAGAAGAGGCTGAGCAAGGCAGAAAGAAGAAAGAAGAAAAAAAGGGCAAGGTAGAAGACCAAGGAAGAAAAAGCCTCCGCAGAAGAAAAGAGAAGGAAGAAGAAGAAGACCAAGAAAGAAGCAAGGCAGAAGAAGAAAAAGAAGATTAGAGGCACGCGCAAGAAGAAGAAGAAGAACAGCAAGAAGCCTTACATTTAAGACGTCTGATACAGAAATCAGACGTCCAATCCTGTTCTTTCTTAGCAATTGTTTTTTTTAATCTCTCTGTGAATCAATTGTCTTTCATTTAAAAGTTGTATTCTCTAGTTTTTAAAAGTACTGAGATTGCTCCCTGTGTTCGACCTCGGATACTCCAATTTTCGAGTAAAAAATTCTTTATTTGTTTTGAACGCTTTTTCGGCTATATTACAATGTGTTATTCTTTAAAACCCGATCAAGCGCGATAAGCATCGAGTCAGCTCATCCACCTTCTTCTCTATGGTAGAGACCTTGTTCAACCAACTGGCCATTAGTTTGAAGTCGACGGATGTGGATAGGCCCTACGTCTCATGTGCTCCCCTTGGATTCGTCGATGTGTGGGCATTCGTCCGGTCGAATAAGCCCATGGCATCATCATTGGAGTTCTCGCACATATTCTTGAGAATCTCCCACACAGTGTCTTTGTGTTGACCCATGATATTTCCTCCGCAGGTTGCATTGACGAATAAGCGGATGTCTTCACGGAGTCCCTGGTAAGAAGACTAGACTTGTTCCCATTTAGGAACTCCGTGATGGGGGCACTTTCGCATGAGATCCAAGAAATGGTCCCATGCCTCATGAAGAGGTTCTCCAGATTGCTGAGTGAAGTGTGTGATTTGGTGGCGCAAGGCATTCATCCGACCAACTGGGAAGAACTTTTTCAAAAATTCAGATTGTAGTTCAACCCACTTGTTGATTGGACGCATCTGAGTCTGATACCAATGTGTTGCCTTGTCCATGAGAGAGAAGGAAAACATCTTCATAAGAAGAATATCCAAGTTTTGTACATCTGACCCGAAGGTCTGGGCCAGATGTTTGAGTTGTTTAATGTGCTGGAAGGGATCCTCTGAATTAAGCCTATGAAACTTTGGAATAGCATGAATCATGTTTGCCTTGAGTTCAGAATCAGGACCTTCATTCGGGATTTGGACTTGATGATCGATCACCACCGCAGCGGGATTGTAGTGATCTCGCATCATAGGATGCTACAACAGGTTTACAAAGTTCTGAAATAGATCACTCAGGCGTTGGAGTTGGTGTTTAAGATTGTTCTCTTCTTCAACTGGTTGTGCCATGATGATGGAAGGAGAATTGGGTTCTGATGAATCAGAGGAGATGTGTATTTGGTGGGGTTGCTGCACAAATACGGACGTCGAGGCTTTGCCTCAGTGGGAGTGGATTGCTAAAGGTCTTAAGGATGGTCTCAAGGACCTACCAAACATGCACTGATGGTTTAGACGAGATTAGAATGTGCTAGACCCAATCAAGACACCCAAAAAAATTTGGATGACTATAAAGGTTCGGGGCGGATGATACCCCTTAGTTAGAAAAGTCATCCACCTGAGAAATACCTAGGTAGCCAGAGAGGGAGAGTCTTGCAAAGACCCCTACACGGTAGAGCGTCCCCATGAGTTACACGATTTCCCCCACCCAACCTCTCTTGTCACTGAGATTCTAGGTAGACTAGAATGGGGACCATGACCTCTTAAGTCTACCACTTTTATTTAAGATCAAAGGTGCTTAGGATTCCACTTAAACTTTAGATGTTTTGAGTGCAAAAGTGACCTAATTTCAAGGTTGGTTGACCCAACAAGAGGTCAACTTCACTTATTTGTCCTTTGAGAGCTTTAGGTCCTTTCTTTTAGGGTTCAAGTGAAATTAAGAGCTTGAATTTTTAGGGTTTCTCTTGGATAAGTCTTTTCAATCAAGGCTTAGGCACACCTCTTTTTGGAATAGTTGATTCTTTGCTTAGAAAGATGTGTCTCTAAAACCCTAAATTGGAATCCTTAAGTTGGCTCTAATTTTGGTCCAATTTAGTTGCCACAAATATGGTATCTAGGGCTTAATCAAGAAGGTGGTAACCCTAGTTACCTTAAATGGATGCACAATTCAATATTTGTTGAAATCAAAATCAGGCAACTTGGGTGAATTAGCCAAATATGGAAAGCAAGCAACCCTAAATTGATTTTTACCTTATTTTTCCTTTTCAGAATGAGGGGATTAAGAGAAAGGGCTAATCAGAAATCACCTGCCCCGGGTGTGGTTGTTGTGCGGCCGTCTTCTTTTGAATCTTCTCCCTTGAAACAATCACAACAAAAGAGATGTATCAAGTTAGTATCGAATTAGAAGTTGTGATCAAGATTTCTAAATCACCCATTGCTCCCCGTTAATGGCACCAAAATGTTTTTAGTGAGGCGAAATCAATGTTAAAATCAATGCGTCATAGTATAGTTGAAATCGTTCAAAAACAAATGAATTTTATTACTTGAAATTGTAAATCCTAGGTTAAACACAGGAAGCAAATTGGGGTTAAAAAATCAAGAGCACAACTTTGAAATTGAATATAATTTGCAATGAAAACCAAAGTATAGTGCAAAAACATAATGTCGATGTATATGGGAGAAGCACAAAAAATATGGACGTTTAATTTTGGAAATCAGATGTCTTAAATATCAGGTTGCTACAATGCTTCAATTGTTCTTCTTTGTCTTCTGTCTGATCTCTATCTCTGATGGCCTTCGTTTTTCTTAGCTTCTTCTTCTTCTTCCTTCTTTGAATGCTCTGGCCCTTGTCTTCTTCTTCTTTCTTCTCTGATTTCTTCTTTCCTTCTCTTCTGCCTTCAACTCCTCTATAGCTTTCTCCTCTTCAACCTTGCCTTCTCCTTCCTTAGCTTCTCTGGCTGCGGCCCTCTACTTCCTTGGTTTCTTCTTCTTCTCCTAAGAGTAAAACCTACCCCTACCCTCCCCCACGATCTCTCTTCTTCCTTCTCTCTTAGGCTCGCTCTCCTAGAACCTTCTCGAGTTATCAGGTCGGGTATGCGCGCCCGGGACCAGGCCCACCGGCATGCGTGGTGGGAGAGGAGTGCAGGTGATGTAAACATGTTTATATTACATAAAATGTCTATTTATGCATGTTCTTAAGCATAGAATTGCATTACATACTATAAATATTGCATAACATGCATCATCTTGCATTTAGATTAGTCTGGATAAAATGGAGGTTAATTGTCTCCTTTTATGGTTAGGGACAGGGCGACTGTTTATCGGGACCTCGGATCGAAGATCCAACCGTATGGATCTGATCAGGGCGACGATTGGAGTTCAATGACTCCAATATCGCCCTAATCGAATATCCGTAGCATCAGATAGATACCGAGGAAACCTAGAAGATCAAGAGACAAGATAGTGATAATATGCACTTCAGACGACAAATCCAACTGCATGGATGGATTCAGATCGACGATCGCAGCCTAACGATGCGAAAATCGACTCAATTCGATACCCATGGCACCATCTACATAACCTAGAAGATGGACGGCCAAGATGGTGCCACGTGGCACAATCTCGGCCGCTTAATTGGCCACATGCAACCGTTGAGGCCTTTAGCGTCAACGCCTCTACGCCGTTGAATCAAGATCCAATTGCTGTGCAACGCCCACGCTTTAGTTAAGCGCTTGACGCAAACGCACCCACAGCACGTTGGTCGAGCTCCTTAACTCTTCGTTGAGGTGCTGATTCGAGCCGTGAGGCGCCTCTCTTGGAGCAGGCGCGCAGGTGCACAATCGATCGCACGATGGAGATCGGGCGGCTGTGTGTGCCCAATCAGATGAACGCGCCATTTGACGTGGCGAGGAGACGCGGCATCTCATGTGTTGAGGTGCGCGGATGAGGCAGGTGAGGATGCGCTCTCAGCCGTTTGATCTCATGATCAAACGGCTAAGATTGGAAGATCGTGGACATGCATTGAGGCGCGGGGAGGTGAGCGGGCACGCGCGAGCAGCCCACTACGGCCATGTTCAGGCCTTTAGTGACGGATTTATCCATCACTAAAGGTCCTGAATTAATAATTTTCAACTTGTAAAGACCAAATTTCCTCACTTCTTGCAATTATAAAAGAAAACCCTCTCCATACGAAATTCTGATTCCTTCTCTTCTCTCACCCCTTCCAAAGCTCTAAGAGCTTGTCCCAAATCCGGGATGCTCCTCTAGAGTAGAAATCTTAATTTTTCCACCTTCATCCCCCTTCGTGGAGCATCCTGTGGTTGTCCTCTCTCTGCATTCGAGAAGCGGATCCCGCGACGACGATGACGTGCTGCTTCTTTCCCATTCTTCCCGCTTCCTCCTCCTTCCTGCTCCGTTCCTCATCTTCTAGGCGTCGTCCCGTCCAGCTCGTCCTCCAAGCGATCGTCGAGGAGGATATCTCTCTCCATTCTTTTTACTTCTTTCTAGTGTAATCATTTCCCATTTTCTAGTCGTAATGTGTAGTGTAATGAACAACTTTTTGATAATGAAATACATGTTTATTCTACATCCCTTTTGCTTTGATTTGTAATATTCTCTTTCTCTCTTCTATTTATTATTTGTTAAATAGTTTTCAACCAGCTATTCTATTTCGTAACAAATAAAACAAACGCATATTTTTAATAAATGCCTGCCTCCCTGTGTTCAACCTGGAACTTTTTATGGATTTTTCGGTATAAATTTTATTTGTTGAACCCGATTTCTTCTCTATTCAAACTACAATGATAGGTTTTCAAAATCGAATCCGATAGCGTAGTACCCAATGTTTCAACATTTTGGTGCCATTGCCAGGGAGGTGATGCTCTTTGATTTTTTTTTTTCACGTTTTCCAACTTACGAATCATTTACCTCACTTCTCTCCTTTCTTATTGTGATTACAGGTACTCTTTTAAGACGAGCAAAAGCGGTAGATTGGAGTAAAGTGCAGTTGAACGTTCTGTATGTTTTTCCCCACCTCCCACGCATTAGTTTTCATTCCACCAAGTAATAACACAAACATAAATCAACCTAGGTGTTCTTATAAACTCTAAGGTTAGTTTTATTTGTTTGTTTGACACCTACACCCACCTCAACCCCCACATTTAAAAAGAAAAATTAAAAAAAATTCTCACAGAGGTACACAACCTCATCTGATTTTCAAACTCAACCGGTAAATCGATCTTTGGAACCGGTACACACATCCAAACACATAATTGAGTAGAAATTAGATTAGGTAATCACTTGTGTGCCTAATTAAGTGGTGCAACAGGCCAATTATTTGAGTTAATTAGGTCGCACCACTTCAACTAAAATTAACTTATTAAGTAGCTGCCACATTGGTTCAACTCTTAAGGATTTTCTAGGCACTCCACATTCTTTTAAGTTTCAAAGGAAAACATCTTCACCTGTGCTTTCAAAACCTGGTGTGCCAACAAAAATTGTTTGAAAATACCTAAAGTTGAATCCTAAAAGCTACTAAGCAAGATTTGAACCCTAAAATTCATCACATTAAAAATAATCTTGCTTGAAAACCACTGGTTGTGCACGCACTCACACATCAATCAATCATTAAGGGCACAACAGAGATAAAGGGCCCATCACATTCCAAAGCACATTCAAACCTAGCCCTAAGTAAAATAGAGTAGACGTTGGCCTTAAGGATTCGACTCGCTCTTTGGAGCCCAGAATGTTCGATTAGCATATTTCTACTATTCAATCTAATGTCTAGCTAGGGGAGTAGAATCAAACGATCATGGCTGGGGGGTACACTAGGAATCGAAGGAGTAAGTCGAAGGAAGAACCTTCTCCCCAGTCTCTCCTTCTAACTGGTTGGATTGAACAGACAGAAGTAGATAAAATCATTTCTTTATCTCAAGATAGGTTTTGGGAGTCTGTAGGTCTTTAGGCTAGCCTACTTAAGGATAGGTTTGATTGTTTGTATTGTAGGGTGCCTTTCTTCCTCCTGTTTATCATGAATCCTTGCACATTTTATACACATTCTCGCTCTTTCCCTCCTATTATGAGCTATCCTCAACATGATGATTATCCCGACTCGTACTGTAATCAACCATTGGTTAGTTGGGATAACTCGGATTGGGGATACAGTTTCAGACCTTCGTGTTTAGGGTTTAACCTTGAACACCATAATTGTGATTTCTATCCTTCTCAGAGCCACATCGATTACAGATCGCCACCCTTTCATGGACAACCTAATACGATCTACAATCAAGGAGGATACACTGATCCTTACCCATCCTTTGAATACACTACCTTTAGGTCATCACCACCTTTTGAACAATCCAAAATGACCTATTATCAGGAAGGGTATCCCGAATCTCAATTCGTTAACTCCTCTGCATTGATCCCAAACCCGCCTAACCCTGAAACAAGTCATTTAGTTCAGGGTAACTAGGTTCAAGATATGGTTTTGGCTAACTTGAGGAATACCATACAATCTTTAGAAGTTTAGCCAATACCTTGCGTTGAAAAATTGGAGCTCCTGATTGAGATGATTGATGATTTGGACAAGTATTTGTTGGATTGGCTCTAGGATGTTAAGGATAAGAACCCGGGTGAGTTTCTACTTGGGAAGTTAGTGAAATTGAGAATGAGATTTGTGGTTGCTTTAGTTCAATCGTGGGATGATTCCTAGGATGAACCCTTTTCAGGAGAGCCAATGTCAGAACCCGCTCAGGCACCTAATGGGGGGACACGTGTTACGAGGCTGACTAGATTGATTTAAAGCAACCAATTAAGGATGATCTGATTTCTTCGTTTGAGATCCTTGAGCCGGGGTACGAGGAAATGTATGTCTCCATGGATCAGAAAGTGACAGATGATTTTGGGACATACATTAATATGGATTTTGATTTCTTTGATTTTGATGGTGAAGATTCAGTTTGCGAAGTCTCACATGAGTTTACAGAACATGATTTTTGTGAGACGATTGGGCCTAAGGAATCTGATAGATAATTTGATAGCCCAATAATTGAGGAAACTGATCTTATTGGGGCTCACATGACGGATCCAGAATCGTATTTTCTAGAGGATTCAATCCAATGCCCTGATTGTCAGTTACACCTCATTGAGCTTACTGATGATTCTATTTTTGAGATAATTAGACCCAAGTCAATTCTGATTCAGTCACATCTTTTAGACTTGGAAATTTCAGATGGGGTGATTAATATGCAGGAGATCCCGGAATTTGACATTCTGAAGGAGGATAGGAGCTGGGAAATTTTGATGTGGGAAGTAAACTCCGAAGGAAGTAGAAGTTCGAGTCTAAGGGTTCCAATTAAGCTGAAACCATCAAACCATGACCCTTACGACATATGTTTTGAGGATGTCCAACCTAAGCACACATTCATTGATTATCCTTTGGAGCTTGATTTCTCTGTAACTCGACATTTTGGTCTTGGGTTGCATCGTCATAAATTGTAGGCCCGACCCCACTTACATACTGATTTTAGATTTTGGGTAATTTTTATCTAGAACCTTAGATATTCTCGATCATGGGGTATGGGTCTGCACCACAATCGGGTCCACATTTGTGGACATCTGCTGGCAGGTCCTAAAGTGAATCTTTTTATTCTGATTCTGACCTACACTTCTGAATTCTTTACTTTTCTTCTTTGTATAATGTGCCTAGCTGAAGTCACTAAATTCAGCACGTATACTATTTTTGTTTATCTTAGAGCGGACCTGTCATTCACACAATTTAGGTGCTTTCTACTCTACTCCACTCTGTTTTATGTCTTTTTAATACAATGAGGACATTACATTAGATAGGCATGGGGGGTGGATATTCATCTTTGAATTAATTCGTCAGCTCTGTAAATTCATTTTATTTTCTTTTATTTATATATATATATATATATATATATATATATATATATATATATATAAATATTGGAATTTGGAAGGAATACTTGGTTATTAGGACTTTTCAATCTTAGGAAATATTACATTAGGATCTGAATACAAAGACCCTTCAGGTCTTTGGGCTTAATCAGCCCAGGTATCCACTAAAATATGGATTTATTTTTCGAGTCCTCGCCATCTTAATTCTATTGTAATTTGATTAAATAAGTTTGGGTGATAAGTACACGACTTATCAACCCGTCCTCTGATTTAAGGGAACTTTAAGTCTAAAGCATCTACACACTAACTTCTCACTGACTTGTTGATCGGTGGTTTTAATAGAAATTGGGTAGCAAATGAATCTTCTAGGGTGATATGGCTGTCAAGTTATCGTGTGTAACAGCCCATAGGCAGGTTGTCCAGATCCTAGTCACTGGACCACTCTCTTCTTGCTGCCTTTAAGTAAATCTTAGACCAGGGAAACCACCTACTTAAAAGAAAAGTCGAGAAAAAAAAGAAAACAAAAGAAATACACCACACTTTGCTGCACGAGTATGGCTGGCAAGTTGTCGGTGGTAACAACTCATCGACCGGTTATCCAGAACCTAGCTCATGAAATATACTAAAAATTCCCAAAACACTTAAGAAGAAGCAGAGAAGTAGAATAAACCAGGGAGATATACACTGAATTCACCCTTGTGTTGACCCCATAAAAGTAAAGTAGGGAGAAAGCTACCGGTTGTAAAGATGTACCTTTAGGCAGAACTCTCTTTTTAAGGTCACCTAGGGGCGTAGAAACCCGAAGTCCTTTCTAATTGCCGATCAACGAGTCTATCACATTCACAATATGATGCTTAGAACTTAGGGTTCTCATCAAATCTTGGGTGAGTTGAATGGTCGTAGAAAGCCACTCTTTAACCCTAAACTCAAAAATCCAAAAAAATTAGAAAAGAAGAAAAAGAGCAAGAAAATTTCTTTGAGTACGGCAAGGGCTTGAGGCGGTTTGCATTTTGATAGATACCCGAGTACTGTTGTGTCTTTGAAAGTTCACATCCTAAGTAAAAATTTTCTTAATGTTGAAAATAACTTATGCTCAAGTAATCCAACCTAATTCTTTTATAAATAACATGTAGTTTTTGCTAGGGACTAGCAAAAGATAGGCATGGGGGTGTGATGTAAACATGTTTATATTACATAAAATGTCTATTTATACATGTTCTTAAGCATAGAATTGCATTATATACTATAAATATTGCATAACATGCATCTTGCATTTAGATTAGTCTGAATAAAATAGAGGTTAATACTCATTTTATGGTCAGGGATATGGTGACTGTTTATCAGAGCCTCAGATCGAAGATCCAACCATATGGATCTGATCAGGGTGACGATTGGAGTTCAACGACTCCAAGATCGCCCTAATCGGATATACGTAGCATCAGATAGAGACCGAGAAACCCTAGAAGATCAAGGGCCAAGATGGTGATAATTCACACGTCAGATGACAAATCCAACCACACAGATGGATTCGGATCGACGATCGCAGCCTAACAGCGTGAAAATCGATTCAATCTGATACCCGTGGCACCATCTACATCACCCAGAAGATGGATGGCCAAGATGGCACCACGTGGCACCATCTCGACCTCCCAACCGGACGCACGCAACCACTGAAGCCTTTAGCACCAACACCTCTCCGCTGTTGGATCAAGATCCAACGGCTGTGGAATGGCTACGCTTAAGTTAAGCGCTCGATACAAACACACCCACAGCGCATTGGTCAAGCACCTTAACTCTTCGTTGAGGCGCGGGTTCAAGCTGCGGGGCACCTCTCTTGGAGCAGGCGTGCAGGTGCACAATCGACCGCATGATGGAGATCGGGCGGATGTGCTCACCCAATCAGATGAACGTACCATCTGACTCGGCGAGGAGACGCGGCATCTCATACGTTGAGGTGCGCGGATGAGGCGGGCGAGGATGTGCTCTCAGCCGTTCGATCTCACAATCGAACGGCCGAGATTGGAAGATCGTGGACATGCGTTGAGGTGTGGGGAGGTGAGCGGGCGTGCGTGAGCCGCCCACTACAGCCACGTTCAGGCCTTTAGTGATGGATTTATCCGACACTAAAGGTCCTGAATTAATGATTTTCAACTTGTAAAGACCAAATTGGCCTCACTCCATGCAACTATGAAAGGAGGCCCTCTCCGTACGAAATTTTGATCCCTTCTCTTCTCTCACCCTTTCCAAAGCTCTAAGAGCTTGTCCCAAACTCGGGATGCTCCCTAGAGTAGAAATCTTAATTTTTCCACCTTCGCCCCCTTCGTGGAGCATCCTGCGGTTGTCCTCTCTCTGCATTCGAGAAGCGGATCCTGTTGTTCCCATTCTTCCCGCTTCATCCTCCTTCCTGCTCTGCTCCCCATCTTCCAAGCATCGTCCCGTTCGGCTCATCCTCCAAGCGATCGTCGAGGATGATATCTCTCTCTCCATTCTTTTTACTGTTTTCTAGGGTAGATTTACTGCTTTCTAGTGTAATCATTTCCCGCTTTCTAGTCGTAATGTGTAGTGTAATGAACAACTTTTTTGATAATGAAATCCCTGTTTATTCTACTTCCCTTTTGCTTTGATTTGTAATATTCTCTCTCTCTCTCTCTTGTATTTATTATTTGTTAAATAGTTTTCAACCAGCTATTCTATTTTGTGACAAATAAAACAAACATGTATTTTTAATCAAACGTCTGCCTCCCTATGTTTAACCCAGAACTTCTTATGGATTTTTCGGTATAAACTTTATTTGTTGAACTTGAGTTCTTCGCTATTCAAACTATAACGACAGGTTTTCAAAACCAAATCTGATAGCGTAGTACCCCGACATTTCAACAGCAGGCTAGTCGGGTATACTGGTCAGGGCCAGGTCCGCAGGCAGTGGGGTCACGGATGAGGCAGTGAGGGTGAGTGGGACCTCACCTCGTGGTCAAGAGGCGATAAGCCCCTGTCACTTTTGCAATTTATTTGGCCACTTTCACTCCACTTCCGAGGTGGGACTATGTTGTCCCACTTTCTTCGCGAGTGCTCGCAGCAGACGTTCTCCTCTAATTGCAGTAGCTACGTGGGCGTCGACGCCAATTGTTGAGCTGAGGATGTGCGCGAAAGGAATCCGCGCGACCTGGGGCCTGGAGCGAGGAGTCCTGGATGAAGCTCTCAAGCAAGCTTCTTGCCTCGCCAATGATGGTGAAGACCTCCAACCATGTCAACAAGAAAACGGCCTTGCAGCCTCATCAAAAAATGCAGGGAGCTTCGCCTGAACACGGCGAAGTTGGTGCGGTGGTCGGCTTGGCGTGGGGTGGCCGAAGTGTGCATGCCTAGGTCACCTTGTGCGTGAGAAAGTGGGTGTGTTCGGGGGATGTTTTGGGGGCTTGGCGTGGTGGATGGAGTGAGGGGTTAGGTCAGAGAGGTGTGGCGGTGCTCGTGAGGTAGTTGGTGAGGGGAATGGAGGCGTGGAGTGGCAGGAACACCTTGCTGGAGGTTTGGCCAGAGGTGAAGGTGGTGGTGGTTGCGAGCATCGTTTGCAAGAATAAGAGATAGGAAAATGATGAGAAGGGAGTGAGGACTTAACTAAGTATGGATAGACGAAGGGGGATGCAGAGGAGGCGACCAGCTTGTACTGCTGTCGCCGAAGACAAAGTACCCAGTGGGAGGAGGATGGCGACGACGAGGGGGTTACAGGGACGTCGGCTGGTGCGGCGCGACGCGGATGAAGGGGATAAAGAGAACCCTGCCACTGGTATTGTGGAAGAGCGATGAGAGAGAGGGATAGGGGTTGCCAGAGCTTGTTGGGTTGTTGACCAGAGGGGGAAGAGAAGAATTAGGGGGTATCTCAGGCCAAATTCAAGCTTAGAGGTGACAAGTTGATCTGGGCATCCTTTTATAGTCCCTGACAGAAGGTCTTCTGCTTGGAAGCCAAGCTTCCAAGCACAAGACCTCACCGAAGTTGGAAGGTCGAAGGTGACCCAAATCTCTCATGCATTTGCATGAGAGATCGGGTGCCAAATCAGGCCTCTAATTGTGTTCAAACTGGAGGAGATTTCTCAAAGAATCTCCCTTTCAAATTTGAAAGGGATTCTCTGAGGAATCAGGGAATTCTTTCCCTCCATACCTCACCAGAGTAGGATTCTTTCCGCTGTAAAGGTGGAGGGACCTATTTGCAAAGAACGATGCGGAAGTTAGGGGGGTTTCTGTAGAGGTTTTCAAAAGTTAAGTGTAGAAATGTAATTGGGCTGGACTTACTTGCAAAGTAGGTCAAGGTGAATTCCCCTTAGGTCCAAATTTTGGTACAAACCTAATTTGGACCTAAGAAATACAATGGTGAAGTTGGATTTTAGGTTTGACTATGTTTGACTAGGCATATATACAAAAACCCAATTTAGGGCAAACAATTGACTGAGACCTTAATTTAGGTCAAAATAGGTTCTAAGGGCCAAATTGAAGGTTCTAAATCCTAGAGGATATTTTTTCAAGAATTTTAGAGCACTTATGTGAATTTTATTCTGCCCAGAATTCTGTTAAATTAAATAGGCCTGTTTTACGATTACAAGAAGTCATTTAATTCCCAGATTACATATGAACCCTTTTCTGTTTGAACCAACTCACTTTTTATCTTGTTAAGACCATTTGACTTGTGTTTAGCCCATGAGAAAATCCATTGTTCTACTGCAATGGTAAAATTACAGCTTTACCCCTTATTTCTTCTTTTCTTTCAGAAGGGTTATTCCTTTAGTTAGGACCTCCAGTTGGTTATGTAGGAGCTTTTGTTCTCTTTTCTGGGTCAAAATGAGCTAGTTAGGACTCATGATGGTGTTCTCATCAGCTTGTTAGAGAGATTTGGAGACTTGGATATGGCCCATAGGAAGGAGATTACCTGACGAATCTCCCTTTCAATTTTAAGAGGGATTCGTCAAGTAGTCACAGCGTTCCTGCCAAAAGAAGCTCACCGGAGTAGGATTCCTCCACGAAAATGGCGGAGGGACCTCTTTGCAAAAGGTGACGACAAAGATAGGGGGTATTTGCAAGGAATTTCAAAAGCTGAGGGGTTGTGTAAGAGAGAAAGTGTCAAACTGGACCAAATTGCAAACTAGGTCAAGACATTCTCTGATTGGGCCCAAATTTTGATACAAACCTAATTTACACCTAAGGAATCCAATGGTGAAGTTGGATTTTGGTTCCTTTGATACCCCCCCAACTATGGTGTGGGGTAAACTTACCGACCCTTCAACAGCACTTTACTCAAATCTACCACTTTTGCTTACCTCGAGAGAGTACCTGCAATCACAGTAAGAAAAGAGAAAAGTGAGGTAAAAGATAACTATGGCAGAAAACGTGGGAAATCAAAGAGCATTGCCTCCTCAGCAACGGTGCCAAAATGAATAACGTGATTTCTATGCTAAAAGCTTTGAGTTTGAAACCTTGTCATTGTAGTCACGTAAAAATCCGCAATCAAATAAAATTTACCGAAACTCAAAGTGTAGGAATTATTATCCCGGGGAGGTGAACGTTTGATCAAAAATCGTGTAGGAATTATTATCCCGAAAGTAAATTAGCTGGTTGGAATTAATCTACACTAGTTATTCTACTCAAAGAATAATTAATAGAAGAGAGAGATAGAATAATATAAATAAAGAGAAAATAGGGAGAGAATAAACAAATGTTTCATAACCACAACATCATGTTCATTACATCTACTTGCTATACTAGAAAGCTATAAATGTACACTAGAAAGCGATAAAAAGATAAAGGGGGTGAGAAGTTATCATCCTCGACGGCTGCTTGGAGGACGGGCCACGTTGATGGAGCACCCGGATGATGGGGATGAGATGCTAGACGAAGGAGGATGAAGGACGGAACAAGGCGACGTCGCAGTGGGATCCGCTTCCCGAACGACGGTGAGAGGACAATCGCAGGATGCTCCACGAAGGGGCTGAGATGGAAAATTATTTTACTCTAGCTCTAGTGTAGCATCTCGGGTATGGGACCAGCTCATAGAGCTTTAGAGGAGGTGAGAGGAGAAGAGAAGGGATGGTCCAAATGGAGGGAATGTGGGCTCTCTTTATAGGCTTTTGGAGAGGGTTAAAATGGCCATTTTAGGTCATAGGATCGTGTGTTCTTGGCCCATGCTTCCCGCTCCCACGTCTGCATGTCTGAAGATCACGCCTTATGGAGCAAGCAAAATTGCACTTCAAGCCTTGATCAGATGGCTGACAAGAGCTGTGGACGTCTTATCTCACGTTGGGACTTCTCACACACTGAGATTGGTCACTGTTGAATGGCCATCATATGGCTGATCTCATGTGCGAGAGGTGTTGTTGAGATCTGCTTGATCGCGTAGGAGAGAAGCTCGATCGTTGGATGCACATCGCACGCCTGACGAGCCTTCTGCCACTGAGATTCATAACCGGCTAACTGAGAAATTGGCCAGTCATAAACTGCACCAACTGGTCACCATGCTCAGAGAGGCGCGCGCCCCTGGTGACCAATTGGTTTCTCACTTAGCCAATCACCTAGCTGGTGCACGACTGGCTAAGGTGATGGCCGTTGATCTTCAATCGTGGGGCTATGATCGCACACAAGAGCGCACCTCAGATCTTCCCACCATGCATACAATTTCGCATGGACTAGCACGTTTAATCGTGCATGCAGTGCGGGCGCATCTCCGCATGCCACGTGTAGATGTCCCCACCATTTGATGAAGATTTTGTGGTTGTAATCGATTGGAGGTCACAGCCGTGTGCAAAATTCCCATGGAAGGGAATCGAACTTGTGCCCATGGCTTGGGAACACCTCCTCTGACCATTTCACCACGCATGTACTTGTGTCAAGTTTTGGTTTTAATGCTCCTTACGCTCTCAGTCATTGGATGAAGATCCAACAGCTTAGATCAAGGGGTGCTTGATGAGAAGAGGAAGGCCACGTGGTGCCATTCTGGCCGTGGCGACTTGGCGGTTAGGATGGTGCCACGTGGTGCCATTCTGGCCGTCCATCTTCAAATGCTTGCAGGTGGTGCCACAAATGTGGAATTAGATCGATTTTCGCACCGTTGGCTTGCAACCATCGATCCGAACACGCTTTAATAGACAATTTATAATGCATGATGCAATTTTATACCTAAGAACATGCTTTGATAGACAATTTATGTGACATAGATGTGTCTACATCAGTTGCCAATGTGGGATGTTGTGGTGTGGGCATTTCCTAAGTAGATCATGAAATCGCTCTCATGATTCGTGAATAGGTTCTCCTTGATTCTGAGTAAAAGTCATGATGTCTCGCCTAAGTCGTTGGTTTGACCTATAGGGAAGAATTTCTTTCGAAAATTGGATTCAAGTTCAGCCCAAGATGTAATAGGTCGAGCTATGGTTCGATACCAAAAGGTGGCTTTATCCTTTAAACTAAAGGAGAACATCTTCATTAATAGGATTTCTTGATTTTGATTCCACGGACCCGAAGTTTGAGATAGACTTTGTAGATCTTTAATATGCTGAAATGGATCCTCGGATACATGTCTATGAAAGTGTAGGATATGACTAATGATATTCGGTTTAAGCTCAGGGTCATTTTCTCCTACGGTAATCCTAACACATAGCTCCACTTGGGCATTAGAGGGATTGTAGTAATCTCCAAGCAAGGGCCTAGGTGGAGGAC
The DNA here is from genome assembly GCA_037157565.1 of Thalassia testudinum. Lineage (NCBI taxonomy): Eukaryota > Viridiplantae > Streptophyta > Magnoliopsida > Alismatales > Hydrocharitaceae > Thalassia > Thalassia testudinum. The sequence continues at coordinate 147,354,962 of JAZHRO010000036.1, forward strand.
GTGGAATGAAACCAGGACCCGCCATAAGTCGACGAGCCTAGAGATTCTAGAGAGCAATCGTCCGTAGATTGATCTGACAGTTCTACTCGAGCATCTGGACGTTTTGGGTCAAGATTGCCTCATGGATATCAAAAGGCGACTGATGGGAACACCATCATGAGCCATAACTAGCTCAATTTGGTCTAAAAGGTTGACAAATGCTCTTAAATATCCATCAGAAGGTCCTAAGGGCACAAAATCTCGTTTTGAAAAGAAGAGAAGAATACAAGGTTATTTCTTTAAAATTAACATCATTGCACAATTACAGAATAACCATGAGGTATTTCAGGGGTTCATTAAAGGTCATATGGCCATTAATGCCTAATAAGTAGGTCCATGCAAAATGAAACGATTTTCACGCATTTCAAGAATTAATGGATATCTAAAATCCTAAAAATAGACTTGCTTAAATAATTGAGGTTTTGGTCAGTATAATATTTACCTAAATCTTATAAAAATCATAGAAAAATATTCTCTAAGGTTTGGTATGTTTGATTTGACCATTGAAACCCAATTTGACCTAAAATAGTCTTTGACAGATTGTTGCCCTAATTTGGGTTTCTACGTAATTTATCTAGTCAAACTTGGTCAAAACCTAAATTCGACTTCACCATCAGATTCCCTAGGTCCAAAATAGATTTGTACCAAAATTTGGGCCCAATTAGAGATCATCTTGACCTAGTTTGTATTTTAGTCCAAGTCTTACTCTTTTTATCCCATGTGCATCCCTAACTTTTGAAATCTATTATAAAAACCCCCTTACTTCATCTCCTCTATCGATTGCCCCCTGCCACTTGAATCCTACACAGGTTCCTAAACCCAAACCCAACTATCTTAATAATCTCGCCTTGATTTGCCAATCAATTCCCTCCAAAATTAAAGGGAAGAATCTTGAGGAGCTTCCCGATCTATTGAGGCATCTTGGGGATCCTAAAATGAATCCTAGAGCTCAGGCGAGCTCGAGGATTTTTGGGAACTTTTCCCCAGTAAACTGCGAAGCAATCAAGGCTCTTTCCTGATCTAGAGCTCACCCTGAAGCTCTATAAAGCTTCCTCGTGCACAACCTCACCTCCTGAGCAAGTTTTGGCCTCAGAAAGCCCTCTTGCTCCTTCTTCGGCCACCTTCGCAGCATGCTCCGGTGACCTTCTTTGCTCTCCTCATCTGATCATCTAATAGTCAAATTGGATGGCCTATTTCCCTCCTCTCCTCGTCGCGTGCCTCTCCGGTCAAAGAGAGGGCATTTCCCTACCTCTTTCATCGTCATCTCGCCGCCCTTTCCATCTTACTCGACTCTGGTCGACCAACACCGGAGCTCTCCGCCCCTCTACTTCATCCCTAAGTCCCTCTATCGCTTTCTCTCCCTCTCTACAATATTCTCTGTCACTCGCACTCCAACTCCACCATCACACCGCCCTCCTGCACTTCATCTTCTTCACGTTCGGCCAAACGCCAATGAGCTCGCCCGGTTGAACGCCGGTGAGCTCTCTTGGCCTCCATAGACCATTAAATCACCTCGCACCAACTGCACAAACTTTGCAACTCCATGATCGACTAAACCCCTCAAGAAATTGAGGGTTCATGCACTCAAACACCCCCTCGGACACAGCACTTCATGCACACCTCCTCCGAGCTCGCCCGACCTCCTCACTCACTCGCCTGCACTACCACGACCACCATCACATTCACCAACCTTAGGAAAACCTTTTGAGCATACTAATTGGGGCATTTATCCCATATTTCCTATTTCAGGTACTCGACCAGACGACTGCTGCCACCTCCACCTTCTCTGGGCCCGTTCGCAACATTCAAAGCGTGTTCCTTAGCATTCTCTACTCTAGACTCTGCGGAAGACCTCCAGGAAGCTCTCCAGACTTTCAATCGAAGACATTGGCACCTGCAACTACCTCGATTCCATTCTCAAATCACTTGCTGCTGCGTAAAGAAATGAAGCGGGTGGGATAGTCCCACATTAGAAATCACTGAAGCAACCACGCAGGATAAATTGATTTTCTGCCGCCGACCCCTTGCCCAAGACACGGGGGTTAGGTCCCCATGCATGCCCAACACATGCCTCGCTCGCGATCATGCCACGCGAGTCTGGCCAAATCCGGTTACCTGCCTGTTTACCTGATTAGAGATTCTATTGAGTGGGTATCTGAGAGAGAGGAGAATAGAGAGAGAGGAGGGGCTTTTGCTTCAGCTGACCCTCTCTCAACACTTAGCCGTTGAGAGGTGTTCGTGCCTCTGTGCTGTGCCTCTCCTTGAGGCTTGAAGAGAAGAGGCCTTTGCCTCTATGCGTGGCTGAAGAAGAAGAAAGGCTAAAGGGGAAAGTGCATGCACATTGTAGCAAGGCTTAACTTAAGTCGTCTAATATTGTGATCCATCGTATGATTGCCTCTGACATAGTGCACTGTGCACTTGGCTTATGTGGATTAAATTGCTTGACACTGTTCAAATATTTGCTATTATTGTAATTAGGGTAATTGGTGATTCAAATCACCATTTTACCCTAATCTTTTTTCATCATTGACATTTGCTCTTATATATACATCATTATTGCTTGGATTTCTCATTAAATATTGCTACCTTGTGCTTAAATTGTGATCTTGAGATTAATTGCTACTTGCTCCCTGCGTTTGACTTTATACTTCAAATTCAAGTATAAATTTTATTTATTTTCGTGTGATTTCCACTATACTACAACGAAGTATTTTAAAACATCAATTTCGTGCATTAATAGTGGCATCTCCTCCTGACTAGTAGAAGCGGGAATCTCAAGATTCTATGGCTAATCCATGGGATCAAACGCAGAAAAAGCAAAAGTAGTAGACAAGATAGAATGCTTCACAGGAGCAGCAAGTCTAGGTAGATCTGTCAATGGAGGGATGAGGGGAGGTCTCAACGATTGCCTCTTGTACATAAACCAGAAAAAATGTGCAAATGCACACTCACACTACTGCAAAAAATAGCAGCAAGCAAAACCTGTATATGGTGAATAAAATGTGTTTTCTTCTTTTCAAGGAAAATAAGACCTAAAATACGTGGAAAAATATGCGACGATGAAAATAGATAGTATATCAATACAAATACACATCTTGTGTGTCTATGTGGTGCGTATCCTATAAGCTCAAAAGTCCAAGGTCTAGGATCAAGATCGCATACTATTGGCTCCCTAGGGCTCTAGTATTGAGACATACTTGTTAACCTTTGACCAAGGCCCTAAGAGGTGAAAAGAGGAGAGGTAGAAGGATAGACTCATGTGACTCTAGTGATTTTGTTGTGTAAGCAATAGCATGCAATAGATATCGATGAAAAACCCACACACAAGTTCGTAAACAGAGTATGACACGAGTTTTATAATATTCCTCTTTTTATCAAATGTCTTCAAGTGAAAAGAAGATATAAAATGTGTTTGCCATCTATATTTTCAAACAAAATGTGGTCTTGCTTTAGGTCGAAGATAGGGATTTACATGGGAAAATCAAACTCTATCTCAATAGAATAATATCCCGAATCAGATACTAGCTGGAATGATGCACCCTAAAAGTATATGCCTAAAGATACAACTACTAGTCAAACAAAATATTTTTTTGTATTTTTTTTAATATCTAAATAATGCAACAAGCAAACTATCTAATGACTAGGGAAAGAAGTATCTCACAAAGTACAGAAAAACTGTGGGATATACAAAGAGAAAAACCTATCTTCTTCCCATGAAGGTACCTATATCAGACAGATACCTAGAAGAAGACAAAGAAAACACAATAAGTTCAAAATAAGTATTAAAAAAACAAGAATAATTTAAATGATAATGGTGAATATCAATTATGCAAGTTGCCTCCTCGACAATGGAGCCAAAAAGATGATGTACAAATTCTCAACACTATTAATTAAGGTTATTAACTTAATCAATGGTGCTAAAAATAATGCTGAATCTACCTTGCTTAATTAATTTGTGGTTGTTAATTATAGTATATGGCACAAGGTAACCTAATATTTTATAGTACTTTTAACTGGTTGAGTCCAGACCCTTCACATGGAAGCTTAATTAGTTTAATTAATCACCATTTATTCTAAATTAATCTTTAGTCTTAATTACTCAAGTTAACTATTACTCTACACAGCTTATTTACTTACTAAGTATACACTTAAGTTATATAAATACTAACTACTTAGTTTAATAGATACTACATTACTTAATTAACTAAAGCTATTAGATACTTAATTACTAAGTTAATTACTACTTAATTATCTTACTACTTTAGTTATATTACTTAATTTATACTAATAATACTACTACTTAACTAATATATCTTATATTCTCTATAATATAAATTACTACATTAATATTTACTTAATTAGACTAATACTTAATTAATGAATTAATTACCACCTAATTACTACATTATGTTGACCACATGAATAATTACATCAAAATAAATAATAGGATCAGCAATCATTCCATATGCAAGAGTAAACAAAAAGAAATGGTATTACATTAATGAGCAAAAAAAAAATTACAATCAAAATGTTGTTTTAAAACAACATGAGTTAATATGCACACTTATTCAACACTTAGGAACTTTTTCAATTTCGAACTAAGCTCAATGCCTCTTTCCTTCATATCTTAGCCTCAACCTTCACGTAGCACTAAGTGTTCTCAACACTTAGCTGATTTTTCAACTCAACATAAGTGCAGAGTGTGCTCTACAGTAAAAGGATTAGGGTCATCCATGTGTCTCTTTGCAGTATCAACGACCTAGATGAGCTGGGTCGACCACTACTAGGACACGTGCCACCAACATCTCCCACCACCTGGTGCCCGAAGGCCACCCTGCAAGGCCGCAGTTTATCCCTCATACAAGCATACTCTCGCACACACCACACACACACACACACACACACATGCTATGGTCAGATGTGCGCCCAACGCTTGACGACGAAGCGATCAGCAGCATGTTTCAACTTATATGACAGCAACAGCTAATGCATTCATGATGTGGGACTAAGCATGTCCCTTTTCTTATGCACAGCTCAAGCGTCAGCGTCGACTTCAACGATTGATTCCTAGCTGCATAGAACTCCAAATCAAATGAGTTAAGGCTTGATCGAAAGCTCTGAGGATCTACTTTCGATTATGGTTCTCAATTGGATCAAAGGATCACAATTGATACTTCAAATCAAGCTTTAAAAATGGTCTCACGCTTTTATTACACTATTGTAGCTCTTCAGCAACCAATCTTCAAATTAACTTAAGATTTCTCTCTCTCTTGCTCCTAAGGTTCACTCAAAGTGCCTAAACACATTCCATACTCATAAGTGAAGGATTTAGGGTCTGGGAAAGTTAGGAACACTTGGAAGCTTCAGAGCTTTGGATTGGAAGCTTAGAACATAGAAACAACATGTTATTGACTCAATAAGTAGCTAAGGACCTCTAGAATATATATAGATAGATTCAAGAGGTTGAAAACAATAGATCTAGGCTAATTTGAGCTTAAAGTTCATCAAAAACCCATGAACTCCTCTCATGTCTGAAATGAACCCAAACTAACAAGAAATTGATTCAGTCTGAAAACAACCTTAAAACTCACTCAAATTCATTCTAACAAACTCCTAACAACCTAAGGAGTAAGAATTAACTTTTGAAACTATGATAAGAAGATTTGAAGTCCAAGAACAACCTTAGGTTGACCCCTCGAGCTTAGAAGTTGACTTTAAATTCCAACGCATCATAGACTCAATTAATGATTAAAATCAACTCTAATCAAGCTAAAAAACTCATTCCACACATAAAAATCATGCTTTGACTGATCAGAACTCATTATCAGACCTTTATGCTTGAACTCAAATGAGGTGTTGCTCGATGAAATAAACCAAATAAATAAAGACCTATCTAAAGAAATATCTGAACTTTATGAACTCTTCTTGTGCTCATAGACCTATTATTGAAGTCTAAGACACCTTGAAGAGGTCTTGATAAGTGTCAGTTTATCATCATTCTTGTGTATTAGAACAAACCTAGCTCTTAGGATTTTACTCCGCAAATGGGTTTTTGGGTTGCATTTAGGCATAAATTAGGTTAGGCATGCATTTTACTTTTTATTGACATTTTTATGTGTTTTTGTGAGTGTTAGGGATATACAAATTGACAGATCCCTAAAACCCTAGCACTCAGGAAGGCAACTGGTGATGGAGAAGCCCAAACCATCTAGAACTCAGCTTTTTCCAGCTCACCATAGTTGGAATCCAGCTCACTTGAACTAGGGTTAGCTCAACCTAGCTCCATTTAGCTCATCTCAGTTGAATGGCAGCTCAAGAGAGCTCATCTTAGCTCACCTTAGCTCAAGTCAGCTCAGATCCAACTCAACTCAGCTGAGTCTAGCTCATCTCAACTCCTATTAGTTCACTGGAAGCTTTAGTTAGCTCAACTGAGTTGACTGGAGTTCACCTCAGCTCAGGACCAGCTGCATCCAGCTCCACTCAACTCCAGCCAGCTGAAGATGACTTCATCTTAGCTCAGGAAGCTCAAGTCCAGCTCCCGGGGATTTAGCTTATCTCAATTTAGTTGAGCTAAGCTACCTTAGCCACTCCAACTAGCTAGGTCATCCCCGGGAATATTAGACCTAGCTCACCTTAGTATATTTCAGCAGAAGCCAACTTGCTTTAGCTTGGCTTAGAAGTTAGCAAAGAACTAGCAAGCTAGGCTGACTAAAGTATCTCCATGGCACCATCTTCAGTAGCTGTTAGCTCTAGTTTAGCTCCAAACTTCTCCTGTCCAGCTCCTCTCCTCAAACCCTAGCTCCAATAGCCTCCTCCTCTACTTGACTACTAGCTAAGCTCCAGCTCCGTTGGCAATCCAATACCCTAAAACCCTACCTAACTAGCTCCACCAACTAAACCCTACCTAAGTCCACCTAGGCTAGCTCCACCCTACTCCAAGTTGGAGCCACCACCTAGCCACCCTTTCACCCCTCAACCACCACCAAGAGACACCTATTTTGGCATCAACTAACCCTTCTAGAAGCCCCTCCTTTTGGTGCCAAAATGACCTCCCATCTACACCCTACACATACCCCTTCCAAGCCTCATCCACCCTACACATAACCCCCCTTCTAGAACCCTAAGTTGGCGCCACCTAACTCCCTTCTAGAAACCAATTTTGTCACCAACTCTAGGTGCCTTTTGGCCACCATAACCACTCCCTTAACACCCTTTAAGGTTGCGCCAAATGATCTCCACCATAGGATCCCCAACTACCTCCCAAATCCTATCCTAGCCATCCATTTCAAGAGCCACCTATACCCCCTATCCTACTATATAAAAGGACCCTTAACCACCACCATTTTCCCCATCCACCATTTTAGTTTAGTCTACCATGTACCCACCATAATTCAAGGCCAAGGAAGAAGAAGAAGAGAAGAAGATTAAGGGGGCATCCTACCTGCCCCCTTGGTGCCTTCTTCCCCTTCTCTCTTCATCCTTGTGCCACACCAAGGAGGAGCATTCTTCAACTTGGAGGATGGCTAGGCATAGGAGAAGGGTGGTTTACGCCCACCCTTGGAGGAGCATCTAGGGTGGGCGTCCACCCTTGGATAGCAAGTGCACGTCCACCCCTAGGGTTTGCCTTGGAAAGCCACACCTTGGAGGAAGAAAGTCAAGAAAAGAAGGAGCCCTTTCTAACTACGGGAGCAGTCGTAGTTGGAGCAAGAGCTTCGTCTTCTTCATCGACATTTTTCGAGGATCATTGTTTTTATTTTATGCATTTTTATTTCTAGTAGTAGAAGCATTCCTCTACTAGGATTTCTCGTGTAAAACAATTCCTCTTTTCTATAAAAATTTGCCTTCTTAAATAGCTTTTGTGGTATTTTTATTGCAATTGTTTTTGCTTTATCTTTGTGCACTTACACCCCTTTCTTTCTAATTACCCTAGGCTTTCATGTGCCTAGGGTGAGTTTAGAAAGAAAGCAGTTTCTATTGATTAGCCCATATTTGTGGGCTATTTAAGTATTTAAGTGCCTAGACATTAAGTTAATTCTAACATTTATTTAGCATGCATTAGGATGTAAATAGATTAATTTATATTTCTAATTTAATTACATAATTCATGCATTGCATTCATAATTAAAGGCATTTGAAATTGACTTAGAATGGCATTAGGTGCATTACATGCATTGTTTTAATGAACATAAAACTTAAGGATTTGTGTATAAATAATTCGAATATTTTATTTTATTAATTCTTTTTCTTCTTCCCGTAGGCAACTGCTCCACTTCCTTTGCCTGTGCATTCAATCTTCGCCAGCTGCCTGCACTCAAGACCCCATTCATGGAGGAGCGGGAGAGATGGATCTGGTCGGGGGCAGTTGCGACTACAAGGGAGAGAAGGAGGCAGCTGTGTTCGAGGAGGCCTCCACCCCAATACATCACTATGCAGAGAGTGTACCACTCTCATCCGATCCACCACCACTGACCTCAATAGTGGCGGCAAGCCTCCACCACTGTGGGCGTGTGGTGTGACAGGCTGCACCACCATTCGGAGCTTGCTCGCATCACCGTGAATGCGCATTGCTCCACCATAAGCACACACAAGCGTGCATGCTACCATCTTCATTGCCATCACCAGCATCCACCACCGCAGCCGCCACAACTTCACACCCTACATTTTCATCTCCCCCGTCCCTTAAGACGTCTGGGAACATACAGCACCACCTCTATCTTCTTCATTCTTCTTCTGTTTCTCTTCCACCTCAACAAAATCCATCACTATTCTTCTTCTTCCCCATCCTTTGTTTTTCCTCCACTCCACCAAAAAGAACCCAAAAACAAACTCAATGCACCGCCCTCCACCACGCGCAGTAGCCTCCCTCCCACACCTCTACCACCACGTCCTCAGCCCCTACTGCATACCCGTAGTAGCCGCGTCGCACTTCCAGCCCGCACGCACCTCCCTATGTGCGTCCTCCAGCGTGCGCTCCTTGCAGAACAGCTGCAGCGCCGCCCAACCGTGTGCTGCACCTCCTGCAGCATGCTCCAGCACGTAGCACCGCACGCCCCTCTCCGCCGTGTGCAGCATCCATCCCACCTGTGCACATTCAGTAGCTCCACGCCGCGCATAGAAGCAGCAGGCCGATGCATGACCACCGGCCTCCCCACCTGCGAGTGCCCACCTTCGGCCACCTCGTGACTCGCCACCTCTCCCATTGCGAAGCCCTTGCTCCAATTGACCTCTGACGAGTTCCTCCCCTCCGGCCATCCTTTGCTCTATGCACACGCCTAAGGGAAAGGTTCTCCCCTGTTTTGCTACAGGAAACATTCAATTAGTTATTACATTTCAATGCCATTGCCAAATTCTCATTTTTTATTTTAATATTTGATATATTGAGTGAAATTGCAACTTCATGCTCATGCTTTCTCATAATTGCTTGGCTTTTGTTATTCACATCTTTTAACATTGGTTTTGGATTAAGATGTACACAATTTTTCTCTAATACATGTGCAATTGGAAATTACATAGATTGATCACATATTTATTCAATATTTCAGTGAGGAAAAATTATGCATATAACCTTACATTCTCGAGTTATTATGTGTCTTCTTTTCGTCACATTTCATGTCAGATTGGACTATGGATTTCATGCTCGATTGAACGATTACAAGAGAAAAAATATTTATGAATTTATTGCATCATTGTCTCATTGTGGACACGACCCGCTCTTCTGTGAGTGGTTTAATTTTTATTTTAATTATTTTGTTAAGCAGTTTTCCACCACTTAGATACTAAAATGACAAATCATCTTAATCATATTATTTGAAATTGAAAATCAACTTACTATCTATCACTTAGGTTTTAGCTATTAGGTGTAGTTTGCTTTCCACCTTCAAACTCGGGTTGGCATTATTTCAAAACATAAAAATCATATATTCAAAAGCAGCAAAAAGAAAGTTGATTTCCATTTTGAAGCAAGAGATTTGATTTCACAAAAAGTTAACTCCTTGGATGACCCTAGATAATTCCATTCTAGGTTTTATAAATTTAAGAGTTGATCGATTTTACGTATTACAACGTCGTATTTTACAAACTGGGTGAAATTCATATCATGTCTCCTTAGCTCTATCGGAGCTGAGGAAAACAGTGATCATTAAGATGCTTTAAACATTAAAACATAAGCCCAATCAATGAAATCTAATCCTAAGATCATATCTAAATGATCTAAAGCTCTATAGGTAATTTAGAAGATTGTGGATCACATTAAGATTTGTCGAAGCTCCCCGGAGCTCTGGTGAAGTCTGCATATGTGGTCTAGAGATCAAATCTCCATGAAATTACTCAAGAACTGGTTGTAACGACTCCTGAGGTTCTGTAGAACCTCAAGATCGCATTAATTTTCATAATTAAACCCTGATTGAAGCATATTCTTGGCATTTCTCAGAATGTCTTTTACGCTTGACTGAACACAAGAGAGCTTGTCTTACTCAATTGAGTGAGGCAAAATGCTTCTGATGTGTTTGCGATGATGTAGATGTGAGGAATTAGTGAAATAACTCCTTCTGAGCCGCCATTGGCAGCGTGCTCAGAAGGTTGAAATGAATTAGGCATTTATAAAATAGTAGGTGTTTGATCTAATTAATAGAGTGAGAGGGGTGATGATACTATCATCATGAGCCATAATTAGCTTTAATTAGTCATAATCGAGTGACAAATGCTTGTACATAGTTGCCTGAGAGCCATAATTCCTTGCATATCCATTTTGAGAGAACATAACAGGGTTAATTCTGCAATTTTAGCATCATATCATGAAAGTAGAGTAACCATGGGATTTCCCAAGAGTCAATCTATGGTCAAATGAGTATTAAAGTCTAATAAGTGGATCCACAAAGACAGAAACTAGGTTTTACGCATTTCAAGAACTAGTATAGCATCCAAAACCCTAATTTCAGACCTGCTTAAAATACAGAGGTTATGGTTAAGATAAAATTCATCTAAATCTCCTAAATTTCATAAAAAAATATTCCTTGAGGTTTGGTATCTTTGATTTGACCATTTGAACTTATTTTGACCTTAAATAGAGTTAGATTGAGTTTTACCCTAATTAGGGTTTCTATGCAAATTACCTAGTCAAAATTGGTCGAAACTCAAATCTGACTTTGCCACTAGATTTCTTGGGTCCAAATTAAGTTTGTACCAAAATTTAGGTCCAATCAGAGTTCATCTTGACCAAGTTTGCAATCTAGTCCATCAAAACTCTATTCTTCACATATAATCCCCTAACTTTCGAAAATCTTGTAATTGAGTCCCCAACTTCCATATCTTCTTTGCAAGCAAGTCTCTACCACCATTGGTGGTCAACCGATCTCCAAGCAGCTTTTAATCGAGCCAAAACCTATTCAAGTCTTCATCAAATCCCACCAAATTTGGTGGGATTGATGTTCACACTATGAGGAATTGATTAGGACTGATCTTGGCTTCCAAATCGCAAGGAAAACCTCATGCGAACACATGATATTTTTGGGTGATTTTCCTTCAATCGCAAGCCTTGTAGAAGCCCTTTCCTTGTCTAGAGCTTGCTTAGAAGCTCTATATAAAGTGCCAGAACTCAAAGCCTTGATCCTCAGCTCAGTTTGGCCACATTTCTTCAACAATTCTCCTTCTCTGGCCACCTCCACTGCGGCTCCGACGATGTCTTCTTCCCTGATTTCCTCACTCACTGCCACATACCATAGGCAGCAGAATTGCCTTCCTTACCTTCCTCTGCTTCTCGCGATACCGGCAGAAGCCCTCCAGACCCTCTTCTTCTTCGTCGCTCCATCACTGGAGGTTTCTCCTACCCTAGTGTCGGCCATTCACAACCGGTGCCTCTCCTCACCCCCTTCGTCCATTAGCTAGGTACAATCCTTCCCCTCCTCTTGAATCTCCCTATCTCCTTCCTCTTCTATTTCAACCACCGGCACACCCTCTCTCTCACCATCTTCTTTCGCAGTGGCCAAGCTCTGGCAAGGTCACGCTGTGCCACAAACCACCAAACTCCACACCACTGATCCCAAAACATTAGCCTCACCTCCACGATCAAAACCCCTCATCCTATTTCATGGATTGTCCCTCTAAACTTCCCATCGAACTCACCATCATCCGCGCACCCTCCTCGACTTTTCCAGACTTCCACATGCCCCCCATCGCCATGCAACCACTGCCAACACATGCACCATCCTCTAGTGAAGCTCCTGGACCTTCTAATTAGGGCTTTTGAGACATTATTCTTCTTTTTCAGGTTTGTCGTTCGCTCACCGTCATCGCCATCATCTCCAGTGCCGACCGCCTTGCTGCGACCACCATCAGCTGTCATTCCACGCCTAGGTGCTATGGATTCACCTCAGGAGCAGATTAACACCAATAATTGAAAGCATTAGTGCCAGCAGTTGCTTCAATTGGAGATGTGACTTTAGCTGCTACAAGCATAGAAGATGGAGGCACTTTAGTGCCACATTGTTGGATGAGGAGTAGCTGCAAGCACTTAAGTTGAATTCCTCACTTAGCCTCTTCGCTCAAGTCACCAGGGGTAGGGTCCCTGCTCACGTGCCTCCTCGTGCTCTCACGCCTCACCCGAGCACACGACACACGGGTCTGGCCACTATTCATGACCCGATTACCCGCCTTACCCAAATCTCTATCTGAGTATTTGAGAGAGAAGAGTAGAGGAAAGATTTGTGAGAGGAGGGGGGAGGGTTTTGCTCTGCGTACCTTGGGTGCAAGCTAAAGAAAGAGAGGCTTATATGTTGAAGTGGAAAGATCTACACAAAAAATATTGGATTTTGAAAAGCCCATCATCGTAGTATGATTTGTGAAGAAATCTGTCAACAAAAAAATTTTTACCGAAATTCGTAAAGAAATTTCTGGTCGAACACGGGGAGGCTACGTCAATCTAAAATCCGTGATTATTCTTTTTTGGTATTTTTGTTTAAAAAGTGAGATAATCACGAAGAATTTGATATTAACACTAAGAGAGAGAGAAAGAGAGAGAATAATCACTTCGTAATTGAATACTATTTTTTTACAACAAGAAAGCAGGAAATGATTACAGCTAGAAAGTGTAAAATTTTATTCTAGAAAGCAATAAAGGTTGAGAAATATTATCCTCCTTGACGGTTGCTTGGAGGATGAGCCGAATGGGGTGATGCCTAGAAGATGGAGGATGAGATGGAAGATGAAGAACGGAGTAGGAAGAACCAAGGGCGAGGTAGGGTGTCGCCGTCGTCGCAGGATCCACTTCCAAAATAAGGGGAGAAAACTTTGATTTTGGTTCTAGAGGAGCATCCCGGAATAAGCTTCTTTAGAGCTTTAGAGAGGGAGAGAGGTGAAGGAAGGGATGATTGAAATGTGGGGGGCGTAGGCCTTTTTGTAGGTGCAGAGGTTGGGGGAAAAAGGGTTATTTTATGTTAAGAACATTAATGCAAGGGCCTTTAGTGACGGAATTAAGCGTCAGTAAAGCCCCTGAACGTGGGCGTAGCTATCACGCACACCGTGCCTCCTCTTCTCCCCACACCTCAACACACACGCACGTACGCACATTCTCAGTCGTCTAATCGTGAGATCGGACGGCTTAAGATGCATGCACTCGCTCATTGGTTCAATGCCTTAACGCATGTGCACGTAAACTCTCAGTCGTCCATCTTGCATCCGATGGCTCAGATCGCATTGCACCCGAGCCTCTTCAACACAAGTGCCCGCCCACACGTGATCCTTGCTCATCCGTGTAGCCACGTTGCGTGCCATCTGACTGCTTGCATCGCATCCAAGGGTTGAAATCAGCTGCTCCATGCCCGCGCCTTGATTTGAGCTGTAGCGGGGATCGAACTTGTGCCTCTTGCTCGCGAAGAAGTGCTCGACTGCTATGCTGTGGTGTGCTTTTGGTCGAGTGGATGCTTTAAGGCCGGGTGCTCGCAACTGTTGGATGGTGATCCAACGGTTGAGATCGTTTGGTCCTATGCCTTCAGATGTGGAGAGGGCGTAGTTTGGATTTAGGCGTGAGCTCTCTCAGCCGTTGGATCTTGATCCAACGGCTGAGATCATCTACGTAGTTGAGGAGATGAAGTGTAGCGGCAGGTCCTTGGGTCGATTGGGCGGTCCATCTTCTATGCGTTGTAGAAGGTACCACGGATGTCGGATTGGATCAATTTTCACGTCATTGGGCTACGATCGTCGATCCGAACCCATCCATGTGATCGGATTAGTCATCTTAAGTGCAAATTGACACCATCTTGGCTCTTGATCTCTGACCTTTCTCGGATTATATCTGATGCTACGGAAGTCCAATAGGGGCGATCTTGGAGTCGTTGAACTCTAATCATCACCCTGATTAGATCCGTACGGTTAGATCTTTGATCTGAGGCCCTGATTAAAAGTCACCCTGTCCCTGGCCACCAAAAAGAAATTACTATACAATTTGTATAATTTGACCTAAATGCATGATGATGCATGTTATGCAATATTTACAATGCGTGATGCTAATATGATACTAAGAATATGCATTAATAGACATTTTTGGCTATTCAAATGTATGCACATCACACACCGATGCCTACCTTTTGCTAGTCCCTAGCAAAAACTATATGCTACTTATAAAAGAATTAGGTCAGATTTCTTAGGCAAAAGTTATTCTTCAACACTAGGAAATTTTTACTAAGAACTTGAACTACAAAGACACAATAGCGCCCGGGTGTCTGCCAAAATGAAGACCGCCTCAAGCCCTTGCCTTATTCAAAGGAAGATCTTTTTCTTCTTTTCTTCTTTTCTAATTTTTCTGGATTTTTGAGTTTAGGGTTTTGGAGCAGCTTTCTACGACCACTCAACCCACCTAAGACTCGAAGAGAATCCTAAGTTCTAAGCATCTTTGTGTGAAATGTGATAGACTCACTGATCGGCGATTAGAACAGACTTCGGATTTCTACTCCCCTAGGTGACTTTGAAAAGAAATTCTGCCTAAAAGTGTATCTATTCGATCGGTAGCTTTCTCCCTACTTTTATTTTTATGGGGTCAACATAAGGGTGAACCCAATGTATATCTCCCCAGCTTATTGTACTTCTCCACTTCTTCCTAAGTGTTTTGGAATTTTACATGCATTTCTTGAGCTGGGTTTTGGACAACCTACCTATGGGCTATTACCCACGATAACTTGCCAACCATACAACCCTAGAAGGTTCATTAGCTACCCAATTTCAGTAAAAATCGTCGAAAAGTGAGTTAGTGCAAATAGTTGTAGATGTTTAGACTTAAAATCCCCTCAAATCAGAGGGTGGGTTGATAAGTCATGTACTTATCACCCCAACTTATTTAACCAATTTGAAGTAAATTCGGAATGGCAAGGACTCGATAAGCAAATCCACATTTTAGTGAACACCCAGGCTGATTAAGCCCGAAGACCTGAAGGGTATAAGTGTTTAGATCCTACTGTATTATTCCCTAAGGTTGCAAATCCTAATGCGCAATTATTCTTTCCTAGTTCAAACCTTTTTTTTTAATAAAGAATAGAAAAAATAAGTAGAATTTACAAGAATTCCACAGAGCTGACAAAATGATTCAAAAATGAATCCACCTCCCATGCCTAGCTGATGCAATGTCCTCATTGAAAATAAAAGGCATGAAAGGAAAGGTAGAATGTAGAAGATATCACCTGAATATGATGCTCGGGTTAGCTCTAAGTCAAATTGTACAAGTGCTGAGTTTAATGCCATCATCTAGGTGAAGTCTAGGCAAAGAAATCACGATGTGATTAGAGCAAGTGTGTCTGAGACGGGTTCTGGAATAATACGATCAACAAAAGGCTTCAGACGTTGTTCGTTAACTTTAAAAGAATTACCCGTCTTTGGGTTAGAGATCTAAATAGCTCCATTTGAAAATGTCTAATCGACGATGAATAGGCCGCTCCATTTTGACCTAAGTTTGTCGGGAAAGAGCTTAAGTCGAGAATCAAAGAGCCAGACCTTCTAGTTTAGCTCAAAGCTCTTGCGGGATATCAATTGGTCATGAAGAGCTTTGGTCAGAGCCTTATAGATCTTGGCATTCTCGTATGCATCATTTCTAAGCTCCTCCAACTCAAATAGTTGGAGTTTTCTGGTCTTTCTGGCTAAACTCAAATCCAAATTACATTGCTTGATTGCCCAGAATGCCCTATGTTCAATCTCTATAGGAAATGGCATGCCTTTCCATACACCAGATGAAACGATGACATGCTGATTGGTGTTTTATACGCCGTACGGTAGGCCCAAAGAGCATCCTCAAGCTTGTGAGTCCAATCTTTATGATCAGGTTTAACCATTTTCTACAGAATATTCTTGATCTCCCAATTGGAGATCTCGACATGTCCATTCGTCTGAGGGTGGTAAGGTGTGGAAATTCTGTGATTTACCCCATATTTTTCCAGTAAACTACGGAACTAGGCATTAGTGAAATGAGTACCACCATCGCTGATGATGGCCCTCGGAATCTTGAACCAACTGAAGATGTTCCTCTTAACAAAATTGATGACCACCTTGTGGTCATTGGTTTGGGTGGGAATGGCCTCAATCCACTTAGACACATAATCAACAGCGACGAGAATGTACTAGTGTTCAAATGAAGGGAGGAAGGGTCCCATGAAGTCGATGCCCCAAACATCAAAGATTTCGACAGGAAGAATCGAGTTTAGAGGCATCATATCTCTCTTAGTATGCTCCCAAGTGCTTGGCATCGGGAACATGACCTCAAGAATTCCTAGGCATCCTTGAATAAAGACGGCCAATAGAATCCAGATTGCAAAATTTTTGCAGCCATCTTTTTCCCAGAGAAATGTCCACCACACGCAGATGCATGGAAGAACTCTAGTATACTTTGGAATTCATTCTCCGAAACAAATCAGCGAATAATCTGATTAGAGTAGATGCGGTACAGTTTAGGGTCCTCCCAGAAGTAATATTTAACCTCAGATTTGAGTCTATCTCGTTGTTGCTTGGTCCAATCCTGGGGGATTTGACCAACGGCCAAATAATTTATAAAGTCTACAAACCACGGGGTTTGGACACCTAATACTGTAAGAATAGTTTCATCCAGAAAAGTATCAGCAATCAGAATATTAGGACGAGAAGAATCGCTTAGAAGTCTCGAAAAATGATCCACCACCACATTTTGTGCCCTGGATTTTTCTTTGATTTCAAGATCGAATTCTTGAAGCAGAAGAATCCATTGGATAAGATGGGGTTTGTCATCCTTTTTGGCCAAGAGATGTCTCAAGGCCAAGTGGTCGGTGTAAATTATGACATGAGACATTAAGAGATAAGTCCTGAATTTCTCTAAAGCAAATACTACAGCTAACAATTCCTTCTTAGTAGCAGTGTAATTCCTCTGGGCCTTGTCCAGAGTTTTGCTAGCGTAGTAGATGATAGAGGGCTTCTGAGCAGACATGTTTCGTGAGTTTGAAATCAGGGTTACAAGTAACCTGTCGTCGTAGTTGCAAAACGAGTGGTCAAATAAAATTTATACCGAAACTCCAAGTGAGTCCCGGGTCAAACACGGGGAGGCGAACGTTTGGTTTTAAGAAATCCGTGTTTCACTTTTATTTCATTTCGGTCATTTTTATCTTTTCTATTTTTTTTGGTATTTTTAAGAAGAAAGAGATTAGGTCGATGAAAACTTTATCTACTTGCAAAAATATAAGAGAGAGAGGGAGAAGGGGAGAGAGAGAGAGAAACAATCATCTATTTATCAAGAATTGTTTGTTACACTATGAAAGTGGGAAAAATCTACACTACAAAAGCGTAAAAAGGTAGAATGGGGTGAGAGAAATCCCTCTCGACGGTTGCTCGGAGGACGACTCGCTCTGACGTCACCCAGAGGAAGGTGGTGAGGAGCAGGACGAAGGAGGATAGAGTCGGAGGATGGAGGATGGGGTAGGACGACGTCGTGGCGAGGATCTTCTTCCCGAAGGGCGGTGAGAGGACGACCATGGGATGCACCACAAATGGAGGTGAGGGGAGGAAAAACTATTTGGTTTTCTACTCTAGAGGAGCATCCTGGGCTTGGTACATGCTCTCTTTAGTGCCTTGGAGGTGGTGAGAGGAAGAGATGATGAAAAATGGGAGGGGTAGGAGTCCTTTTATAGTGGAGAAAAGAATCAAATTCGTATATAGGACATTTAGTGATGATCATAAACGTCACTAAAGATCTACCGCAAATGTCGCTGAAGATAGCCCACGCGCTCACCTGCCACTGTGCTGGCGCGCATGAGCCCATGCATGCGCAATACGCATCGCTGCCCCCGCACGTGTGCTGCGCTGCTGTGTGCGCTGCTGCGCTTGCGCATGCCTGCCTCCCCGCACGCGCACGCACCCACGCTACTGTACGTGTGTGGTGGCACGTGCGTGCGCATGGGCGGCCTGGGTTACGCCACGTGGCGCAATCTGGGCCGTCCATCTTCTTTCCTTTGTAAGGGATGCTACAAAGGTCAGATTGAGTTGATTTTCATGCCGTTGGGCTGCGATCATCGACCCGAATCCATCTGTGTGATCAATTTGTCGTTTGATTCTTTGTATTGCATCACCTAGTCCCTCGGCCGTTGATCTTCCTTGGATTATATATAGTGCTACGGGACTCTGATTGAGGTGATTTCGGAGGCATTGGACTCCGATCGTTGTCTTGATTAGATCTGTATGGTCGGATCGTCAATCTAAGGCTCTGAAATAAATATCCTTCTCTCCTGACCACAAAACGGATGCAATTAACCTAAATTATTTACAACTACTCTAAATGCAGAATGATGCATGCTATGTAATATTTATAACATGAAATGCAAATCTAAGCCTAGGAACATGCATGAATAGGCATTTTAACCTAAATAGATGTCTCTACATCATACCCCCATTCATATCTTTTGCTAGTCCCTAGAAAAATTAAGCTACATTCTATGTATTAAATCAAAATTAGGATTAGATCGCTTAGGCCTAAGTCGTTTATTAACAACAGAAAATTTCAACTAAGGTCCTAAACAACGAAAACTCAACAGTACTTGGGTGCCTACCAGAATGCAGACCCCCCAAGTCCTCGCCTTATTTGAAAATGGAAGATACATTTTTTTTATTTTTCTTCTTTTCTAATTTTTTTGTACTTTTGGAGTTTGAGAGTTCTGAGATAACTTTTTACGACTACCCGACTCGCCCAAGACTTGAAAAGTACTGTAAGTGCTAAGCATCTTATGAAAATAGTGAAAGACTCACTAGGCGGCCGTTAAAATGGACTTCGATTTCTACTACCCTAGGTGACCTTGCCTAGAGGTTTATTTTTTCGATTGGTAGCTTTCTCCCTACTTTTATTTATGGGGTCAACACAAGGGCGAACCTAATGTATATCTCCCTAGCTTATTCTACTTCCCTACTTCTTCCCTAAGTGTTTTGGGAATTATTGTGCATTTTTTTGTGAGCTGGGCTCTGGACAACTGGCCAATGGGCTGTTACCCATGGCAACTTACCAGCTATACTCCTGCGGTGAAGTGTGATTTTATTTATTTTTTAATTTTTTTCTCCTTTTTCTATTTTTTCCTTTTTCTTTTTGCTTATTATTATTATTTTTTAAAGTAGGTGGCTTCCTTGATCTAAGATTTACCTAAAGGCAGTACAATGAAAATGATCTTGTGACTGGGCTCGAGACAATCGACCGATGAGCTGTTACCACCGACAACTTGCCAGTCATACCACCTTAGATAGTTCATTAGCTACCCAATTTTCGAAGAAACCACCGAAAAGTGAGCCAGTGTAAAAAATGTGTGTAGATACTTAGGCTTAAAGTCCTCCCAAATCTGAGGATGGGTTGATAAGTCGAATACTTATCATCCCAATTTATTAGCTAAATTAGAAATGAATTTGAATTGGTGAGGACTCGAGACTAAGTCCACATTCGAGTGGACACCCAGGCTAATTAAGCCTGAAGACCTAAAGAGTCTAAGTGTTTAGGTCCTCTTATATCATTTCCTAAAGTTAATAACTTCCAAATGCCTAAGTTCTCTTCTCCTAATTCTTATTTTTTTTTTTATCTTTTTGAATTTTCAATTTTTTTTAAAGAAACTAAAAGAAATTCTATGGAGTTAAAAAAATGATTTTAGGATTATGTATTCACCCCTTATGCTTAAATGATGCAATGTCCTCATTGTAAAAATAAAGACATGAAAAGGGTGGAGTAAATAGAATATCACTTGAGTGTCGTGAAAATCCGGTCAGCTCCACCGAGAGAAGAGTGTATACACATGCGCTAAGTTTAATGCTTTCAGCTAGGCATAACATACATACAAAGAAGAAATTGAGAATTCACAAGTGTGGGTTAGAATCTGAATAAAAATAATGATTCTCAGACCCGCCAACAGAAGATGTCAACAGACATGGACCAGATTATGATGCAGACCCATGCCCTAGGGTCAAGTGGTTCTCAGGTTTTGGATGAAAATCACCCAGAACTGAAGGTTGTGTTTGTGAGGCTGGGCCTGCGGTTTAGTGGTGTGCAACCCAAGACCAAAGTGTCGGACAACGAGTAAAGATGGTTCAATAGGTGCGGTTGTCCACTTAACATCTAGCTCAGAAAAATAATCAATTATTTCGAGCTTGGGTTGCACGTGAAAGATATCGTAAGGGTCTTGGTAGACAGTAGGTGGTTTTAGGTCAATAGGCACCCTTAGATCCAAAATCAAAGTTCCCTCAGAATTAGCCTCCCAAATTTTTATTTCCAACTTCCTATCCTCTGAAATCAATTTTTTCCATGACCTCCAAATCATTGTACACCCCATCTAAAGTACCCAAGTCCAACAATTATGGCTGAATTAGGATTGACTTGGGTTTGGTGATCTCAAAAATATCATCATTCAATTCTTTAGGGTGTGTTTGAGGAATGGGACTATTGATTGAATCATCAAGATTCAAATCATCCAAGTTAGCCCTAACATGATCATAATCTTTACTGATCGGGCTATCAAATAGGTCGTCATACTCCTCGAGCTCGATTGTCTCCCTAGAATCCTCTTCCTTGAGTTCAAATGAGACTTCACCTAACGATTCTTCACCCACAGAATCAAAGAATTCATGATCCTCATTTATATATGTCTCAAAATCGATTGTCATGTCCTGGTTCAAAGAGACATATGTTTCCTCGCTCCCTGGCTCGGGGATCTCGGGTGAATCAATCGGTTCATCCTCAATGGGTTACTCTAGCCCAACCTTGTCATCTCTAGTCTCAGAATATGTATCCCCCCTGACAGGCACTTGAGCGGGTTCAGACATTGGCTCTCCTGAAGGGGGTTCATCTTGAGAATCATCCCAAGATTTGACTAGGGCAACCACAAATTTCATCCTCAACCTTAACAATTTCCCAAGAAGAAACTCACCAAGTCCCTATCCCTAACACTTTAGAGCAAATACAATAAAGAACTATTAAGTTCATCAATCATTTTGATCATAGGCTCTAGTGCTTCAGTGCATGGTGTTGGTTGAGCTTCTAAAGATTGTATAGTGTTCCTTAAATTAGCCAACACCCTTTCTTGGATTTGGTTCACCTGAACCAACTAGTTTGATTTAGGATTGGGTGGGTTTGGGTTAAATCTAGGGGAGTCAAGATGTTGAGGTTCTCGGGTCCCTCCCTGAAAGTAGGTCGTTCTAAGTTGTTTAAAGGATGGTGGCGACCTATATTCAGTGGAATAATGGGGATGGTAGGTGTTGTAATCATTATATCCTTCCTGATTGTAGATTGGGTTGGTTTGGTGATCAAAGGATGAAAATCTATAATCATTGTAGCTCTGGGAAGGATAATAATCATAGTCTTGTTGTCCAAGGTTAGGCCCTAGACACTGAGGTTCATATTCATATCCCCAATCAAAGTCATCCCAGCTAGTGGATGGGTAATTACAAGTCAAGTCGGAATAGTAATCATCTTGAGGATAAGTGGTGGTAGGAGGATAGGATTGGAAATGCATGTAAGAAGTGGAAGGATACATGGTAGAATAGGAGGGAAAACAGAAGAGAGAAAGGTGCCTTGCAGTACAATCAATCAAACCTGTCCTTATGTGGGTGGCCTAAAGACCTACAGACTCCTAGGACCCGTCATGAGATTATAAACGATTTAGTCTACTTTTATCTGGTTAATCCAACCAGTTAAAAGGAGGGACTGGGGAGAAGGTTCTTCCTTTGGCTTGCACCTCCAGTTCTTAGTGTACCTCCGAGCCGCGGTCGTTTGATGCTTCTCCTTTAGCTAGACATCAGATGGACCAACAGAAGCAGATTAATCGAAAAAAATCTCAGTCTGAGCCCCGAAGAGCGAATCAATCCTTAAGGCCAACGTTTACTCAGTTTTAGTTAGGCTTGGGATGATCATGCTCTTGGAATGTGATGGGCCCTTTAGATGAGTTGTGCCCTTAATGGTCAGTTAAAATGCGTGTGTGTGCACAACCAGGGTTCTTAAACAAGGTTATTTAATGATGTGTCTTTTAGGATTTAACCTTGTTTAGTAGCTTTTAGGGTTTAATTCTTAGGTTGGTTCAATCAAGGTTTAGTGTAACACTCCAAGTTTCGAAAGCACGGGTGATGATATGTTCCTTTAAAAATAAAAAATAATTTGGAGTGCCTGGTTCAGCCCTAAGAATCAACCCTAAGTGGCAAGCTACTTGATGGATTAATTTTAAATTGAGTGGTGCAGCCCAAACAGCTCAATCAATTGGCCTGTTGCACCACTTAGTTAAGGCACATAAGAATGTTCAACCTATTTAGATTTCTACTCACTTATGTGTATTGAGTTGAAGTATACTGGGTCCATAGGTCAGATCCCGGTTAAGTGGTAGAATCAAAGTGGTTGTGCGCCTTATGGTAAGAAGTTGTGGGTGTTAGGTGTGTAGCTTTTAGTTAAATCCGACAAGAGAAGAATATTTTCTTTAGTTTTTTTATATATGTAGGTGGGTGAGGTGAGTGGAGTGATAATCAAACAACCAAAATCTACCTTAGGGTTTATGCAAAGCACCTAAGTTGATTTGGGTTTGAGTTATTAGGTTATGGAATGAAAACTAAGGTGGGGGTGGTGTGGGGGACACTTACAAAACACTCTACCCGCACTTTACTTCGGTCTACCGCACTTGGATCTCCATGCTAGGGTACGTGCAAGGCAATAGATCAGAGATAAGCAGGGTTAGTGGTTTGTAAATGCAAAGAAGCACCAAAAATAATAAAGTAAATTCCATTGCCTCCCCGACAACGGGGCCAAAATGATCGGACATGTTTCGCGAGTTTGAAATCAGGGTTACAAGTAACCCGTCGTCGTAGTTGCAAAACGCGTGGTCAAATAAATTTTATACCGAAACTCTAATTGAGCCTCGAGTCAAACACGGGAAGGCAAACGTTTGGTTTTAAGAAATCTACGCTTCACTTTTATTTCTTTTTGGTCGTTTTTATCTTTTCTAATTTTTTTGGTATTTTTAAGAAGAAAGAGATTAGGTCAATGGAAACTTTTTCTACTTGCAAAATTATAAGAGAGAGAGGGAGAGGGAGTGAGAGAGAGAAACAATCATCTATTTATCAAGAACTGTTTGTTACACTACGAAAGCGGGAAAAATATACACTACGAAAGTGTAAAAAGATAGAATTGGGTGAGAGAAATCTCCCTCGACGGTTGCTCGAAGGATGGCTCACTCTGACGTCACCTGGAGGAAGGTGGTGAGGAGCGAGACAAAGGAGGACGGAGCTGGAGCACGGAGGATGGGGCAGGATGGTGCCGCGGCAAGGATCTTCTTCCCGAAGGGTTGTGAGAGGAAGGCCACGGGATGCTCACGAATGGAGGTGAGGGGAGGGAAAACTATTTGGTTTTCTACTCTCGAGGAGCATCCTAGGCTTGGGACAAGCTCTCTCTAGAGCCTTGGAGGTGGTGAGAGGAAGAAAGGAAGAGATAATGAAAAATGGGAGGGGTAGGGGTCCTTTTATAGTGGAGGAAAGAATCAAATTCGTATACAGGACATTTAGTGACGGTCATAAACGTCGCTGAAGACAGCCCATGCGCCCACTCACCGCTGTGCTAGTGCACGCTCATGCATGATACGTGCCGCTGCCTCCGTGCGCACGCTGCATTACTGCACTTGCGCGTGCAGTGAGATGTGCATGTGCATGGGTGGCCTAGGTTACTCCACGTGGGGCAATCTAGGTAGTCCATCTTCTTTCCTTTGTAGGGGATGCTACAAAGGTCAGATTGAGTCGATTTTCACGTTGTTGGGCTGCGATCGTCAACCCAAATCTATCCGTGTGATCGGATTTGTTGTTTGACACTCCAGATTGTGTCACCTAGTCCCTCGGCCATTGATCTTCCTTGGATTGCATATGGTGCTACGAGACTCCAATCGAGGTGATTTCAGAGACATTGGACTTTGATCGTAATCTTGATCAGATCTATATGGTCGAATCGTTAATTCGAGGCTCCAAAATAAATATCCTTCTCTCCTAATCACAAAAAGGATGCAATTAACCTAAATTATATACAACTACTCTAAATGCAGAATGATGCATGCTATGCAATATTTATAATATGAAATGCAAATCTAAGCCAAGGAACATGTATGAATAGGCATTTTAACCTAAATAGATGTATCTACATCAGCTTCCTGTCAATCTTTTGACCCAAAACAACCCCGACCGCGTAATCAGAAGCGTTGGTCATGATCTCAAATGAGGCTATCGAAACCGGTGGTTGCAACACCGGAGCATAAGTGACTGCCATTTTAAGAAAATCAAATGCCTTACGGCATGATTCATTAAAATCAAACGACGTATCGTTGGCGAGAAGGTTGCTCAGAGGGTGAGCAACCTTAGAGAAGTCCTTGATGAACCTCCTATAGAATCCCACATGACCAAGAAATGATCAAATTTGTTTAATAGATGTGGGAGGAGGAAGTTTGGAGATAGCATCAACCTTAGCTTTATGAACTTCAATTCCCCGTTCAGAGATTACATGACCCAAGACGATGCCTTCTTGTGTTATGAAATGGCTCTTTTCCCAGCTGAGGAGCAATCTTGTTTTGATGCATCTTTTAAGGATTATTTCAAGATTAGCCAGGAAAGAATCAAATGATTCTCTGAAAATAGAGAAATCATCCATGAAGACTTCCATAAACTCTCCCACCATGTCAGAGAATATGGCTAGCATACACCTTTGAAAAGTCGTAGGTGCATTGCATAAGCCAAATGACATTCTACGGAAAGCAAAGGTTCCATATGGACAGATGAAAGTCATTGTTTCCTGATCCTCGGGATGGATAGGGACTTGATTATATCTCGAGTAACCGTCTTGGAAACAGTACTTTTGCCCGGTTAGTCTTTCAAGTATTTGATCGATGAAGATCAAAGGAAAATGATTTCCTTTCGTGGCTGTGTTCAGCTTCTTGTAATCGATACAGACCCTGCAAGAGGAAGCTGAACGAGTTGTGACAGATTCTCCTTTCTCATTAGTCAGAATGGTAATCCCAGCTTTCTTGGGAACAATTTGCATAGGACTTACCCAAGGACTATCTGAGATCGGATAAATGATTCCTTCATCGAGCCACTTAATTATTTCCTTCTTGACCACTTCTCGCATATTAGGGTTTAATCACCTCTGTATTTGGTGAGAAGGGTGGGATCCATCTTCCGAGAATATTTTGTGATTGCAATAAGATGGCTCGATCCCCCTAAGGTCATGAATGGTCCAACCAATTGCCTCCTTATGTTCTTTTAGGACCTTGATCAGTTTAGTCTCCTGCTCCTTAGTTAATCTAGCACTGATAATTATAGGGAGCATCTTCTGAGGTTCCAAAAACTGATATTTCAAACTCTCAGGTAATGGTTTTAGTTTGAGCTGAGGTGGGGTTAGGATGGAAGGTAAGGATGATGTTGATGAAGATTCATCAAGAGGAAGAGGTTGAAAGTGAACAAAATCAAAAACCTCTTCAGAATGTAGCAGGTTTGCCACAGAGGGTTTTGGGTCAGATCCATCACAACAGAAGGAATTTTCAATTGCAAAAACAACCATACATATTTCAATATTCAAGTTATCTTCCTCAAGTTCCTCTATAAATCCACAATCCTCAAATTTGTTAATCGCCTTAAAAATATCCAATTTCAATTTCTGATCCCTAAAGGCTATTTCCATGCTACTGCTCTCACAATTAATATTGGCCTTAGCGATCGCTAGGAACGGATGCCCCAGAATGATGGGCATGTTCCTTAAATTTTCAGGTACATCCATGTCAAGGACAAGGAAATCTACAGGAAAATAGAAGTCCTTAACCTTAAAAATAACATCCTCAATAATGCCTCTCGGATTTGTGACTGAACGGTCTACTAACTACAGCGTTACTGAGGTCGGCCGAAGTTCACCTTATCCAAACTTCTCGTAAAGAGAAGTTGGAATTAGGTTAATGGATGCACCTAGATCCAGAAGTGCCCTATCAAAGGTGTAATCTCTGATGACACAAGAAATCAAAGGAGCACTTAGATCTCTCTTTTTCGTTGGAAGGTGATGCAGGTTAATAGAACTAGCCTACTCAAAGAGTATCACCTTCCTTGGAACAGATTCCCTCGATTTACGCTTCTGTGTTCATAAATCCTTTAAAAATTTAGTGTAAGCCGGTATGTGTTTGATAGCATTGAGGAGCGGCATATTGATTTCGGCATTCTTGAATATATTCAAGAGATCTTTTTTACTATCAACAGGCTTCTTCTTCCTAGGTTTAATCAAGGCATCAAAAAAAGGAACATGAGTCAGATCTTTGGAATTAGGTTCCTGAGCTTTGATTTCTTCTTCAGAGTTCTCCTTTCTCTCCTTCGGTTCTTCAAGATTGGTAGATCAAAACAAGGTAGTTTTGGGTCCTGGGTTTGCCTTCCACTCCTCAAGGTAATAGAATTAGCAGATGCATAAGGGTTTGGGTCTTGGGGAGGGTTAGGAAAGGTTGGAGGGGCTTCATTCGCCAGAAACCTCAAATTTGATGAAGCAGAAGAGGAAGGTCCTTGCTCAACCACCTGAGCATGTGCATGTGGGTCCCTCTGATTCTCGTACCCTTGAGCCTGATTGTCTGGATTCTGTATATTACGTGGGTTAGGTATGGGTTGAGATGGCAGAGATCCGAGTTGTCGGGAATTAGTAATGAACCTGGTTTGCAAGTTGTCCAGCAAGGTTTTCATTTGCTGCATGAGTTGGAGCATAGATCCTTGCATCTCTATCATCTAACGGTTCAAATCAGCCTACCCTATAGGTTGATGGGCATTCTAAGATGGTTGATTGACCTGATTTAGGGGTAGTTGACTATAAACATGACCCTGACCCATTGGTCTTTGTAGAGCATAGTTGCTGGTTCGGAATTGGGTCTGCTACCCTGGGTTTTTCCAGGAGAAGTTAGGGTGATTCCTCCAACCAGGATTATAAGCATTGGAGTAAGGGTTGGACCTAACGTTCTCCTATATAGCATAGACATCCTTATAGGGTGATGATGGAGAGAAAGAAAGGGAGGGATCAGAGAAACTGGGATCAAAGGCCCCAGTTTGGAACCCGTGGGGTTCCGAACAATGTTGGCTCACAGGTTGAGCTGCATCCAGTTGATTCACGAACTCCCGTCCAGAAGGAGCTCGCGAAGAATGGAATCCCAAATTCTGGGATTGAGTGGATCGAGAATTGTCTGCAGAGTTTTCCGTCATCCACTCCATCCTTTTGGTAACTGGTGAGCGCGACTCCCCTATAGTTTTTATTATTTCGTCGTAGTATAGCATAGAGAAGTGGTTACCAGTTTAATACAATTTGTTACTCGGAAATAAAAGAGTTCCTGAGGTCGAACTCCGGGAGCAAGTTGTATTCTAGAAGTACAATATTTCTATTACAAAAATAAGAGAGAGAGAGAGAGAGATAGGTTGGTCTCTTGGCTTTTTCTTCTCTTCTTTCTCTCATCTTTGTCTTCTTTCTTCTTCTTATTTGTCAGATCTACGGCCTTCAGTTCCTCTTCTTCTTCTGCTTCTTTTATTTCGTCTCTTCTTTCAGCTCTGTCTTCCTTGCGCTTCTCGTCTTCTTCTTTAGCTTCTCTTTTCTTTCTTCTTTCTGCCTCAGCTGCAGAGCTCCTTCTTCTTCTTTCTTTCTTTTTTTCTTTGTGGTGCCTGCTCTTCTTTCCTTCTTCTTTTCTTCCTCTGCAGAGCGTCGTCTGATTTTCCAATCAGACGACTTAAGTCGCCATTGCTACAGTGCTGCTTGGTGCTCCTCCTTCTTCTTCCTTCAGTCTTTCTTCGTTGGCCTTCTTCTTCTCTGCGGTCTGCCTTCTCTTCTTCTTCTTCCTCTGTGCCTGCACACTCGTAGATTGGTCAGAAGGGCAAAAACCTACTCTACCCTCCCCCGTGTCTCTCTCTCTCAGATTCTACTCGTAGGATAGCTCTCCCAGAGCTGCCGGGTATTCGGGTACGGGTCGCGCCCGGGTCCAGGCCCACCGGCGTGCGGTGGTGGGCGAGGAGTGCAGGTCGGGTAAACGGGTCGGGCCAGGTCCGTAAGGGGTGGTCGCAGACGAGGCCGGGTGAGCGGGTGAGAGGGACCTCACCCCGTGTGCTGAGGCGATAAGCCTATAGCACTTTTACAATTTAAACCGGTGTGCGGCTTCAGGATCTTTCGAGGTGGGACTAAATGTCCCACCCCAATTTGGCACCTGCAGCTGAGAAAGCTGCAGGCAATCGCGGCTGTTGTGAGGTCTTCTCTTCAGCTGAAGGCCTGGGCAGCTGCGTGGTTGCAATCCGCGCGTCCTGGAGCGCAGGCCTGGGCGGAAGCGAAGCTGCAGCTGCAGAACGAAGGAGCTTCACCTGTTCGGCAATGGCGGCGAAGGACGGGCAACCTGTTCACAGAGATACGGCCTCTCGGCCTAGTCAGAAGGTGCAGGGAGCTTCGCCGGAGTGCGGTGAAGCTTGTGCGGGTGGTGGCAAGGCGTGGGGCGGCGTGTAGGGGCTGCCCTAGGTCAGACTGTGGCCGGGGGAATGGGTTTGTTCGGGGGAGTGATGTGGAGGTGAGGAGTGGCAGTGAAGGGGCGAAAATGGTTCAGTGGGATGAGGCGGAGGTTTTGGGTCTGTCGGCGAGTCGTGTGGAGTGGCGGAATAATGAGAGCGACTCGCTGGAGGTGGGCTGGAGGCGTGGAAGGTGATGGTGGTCGGGTCGGTCGAGGGTCAAATTGAACAAATTAAAATAGGGAAAAGAAAGAGGGGAGGAGGAGAAGTAACTGTTACCTACTTATAGGGGCGAAGGAGGCCGAAGTGGGGCGACAGTCGTATCGACTGTCGCCGGAGAAGAAGGTGCCTAGAGAGAGGGGGTGGCGGCGAGGAGAGAGAGGAAGAGCGCGCGCTGGGTATGGCGTGACGTGGGAAGAGCGAGCGAAGGTGGCTCTGCTGCTCGTATTGCGGCAGAGCGACGAGGAGGAGGAGGAAGAACCGCCGGAGCTGGAGAGCTTTTGCCGGAGTGGGAAGAGAGGAAGGAGGGGGTGTTTCTCCGTCTGATCCGAGCTGCTTAATGTGGCAGACGGTGGCGGTTTTTATAGAGGCGAAATCAAAGAGGAGGGCGGAGGGAGATGACGTGCCTCCCTCACCGGAGGATGGCCGGATCGCGACCCATACCTTCCGCGCGTTCGCACGGAAGGTGTGGGCGATGGCAGAGATCGTGGAGGTGTCCCTGCAACAGCAGATGTTGCAGGGGACACCCTATTGTCTTGGCAAGGGGTTGCCCTCACCCTGCGCGGCGCCATGCCTCGCCGGAGCATGGCGCTGCTCAGGGTTTTACAGGGAGGACCCAAATGCAAAAATGATGAAGAATTAGGGGCCAAAATGCGAGGGTTTAAAAAGTTGAGGGGCAAAAAGTAATGGATGAGGACCAAAATGCAAAGTCAGTCAAGAAGGTTTCTTCTTAGGCTCAAGTTTTTATGCATGACTAAATGGGACCTAAGAATTCTAATGGTGAATTTTATTTCTAGGTTGGACCTTGTTTGACCAGCCAATTTACGTAAAAACCTAAATTAAATCATTAATTGGGCATGGTTCTCAATGTAGGTCAAAATGGGTTCCGAAGGCCAAATTGAAGGTTCTTAACCCTAGAGATTATTTTTATATGAATTTTAGAGGGTTTAGTAGATTTTTGCTTTGCCTCAAACCTCGTGAATTGAAGTGGGTTTGTTTTAGGGTTACAGATTGTCATTTAATTCCTTGGAGTTGCTGTAGCCCTTATCAGATCAGATCATCCCACTTTCCTTCTTATTACGTTAGTTTAACCTATGTTTGGACCCTGAGTTACCCTGTTTGCAGATTGTGCTGGTAAAATTGCATTTTTACCCCTTATGACTTGTTTTCTTAGACTTAGAATTCTCTGAGTTAAGCCTTTCCTTGAGTTATGTAGGAGCTTTTATCCTCTGTATTAGGTCAAAATGAGCTAGTTATGGCTCATGATGAGGTTCTCATCATACCCCCATGCCTAGCTTTTGCTAGTCACTTAGCAAAAACTTAAGGTTTCAACCTTTGTTCTAGACCATGAAGTTCTTAATAGCTTTAGATAAGTGCTTTTTCATTTGAGCTTAGATTAGGTTAGAATGCTGACCCTAGGCCTAAAAGGTACTCTAGTACCAATCAAGATCCAGATCTGTCTAGCCTTAGCCTCAGTCCTTAGCAAAGGTTTTTAAGGCCTACAAGAACTAACCTAAGGTCTATTGGACTTTGTGGTTAAAGCACCCGTGCTTGAAATGCTTTTAGCCCTGGCTCAGTTCGCAGTGCGTTTTGTAAGAGAGAGATAGAAAATTTTTCTGTTTGGAGAGTTTTCTCTCTCTTTTTCTTTTTAATTCTAGCTTAGGATTGGCTTTTCAACACGGTCTGTATCAGATTCCTTACTCCCATCATCAATCCTCAAGGGTTCCTGGCAATCGATGCTTCGAGATAGCACTGCCCATGGCAACCCCCGGAACCCTGGCTATTGAGATTTCGAGATAATCCCATCCATGGTGTTCCGTGGCCGAATCCAGACCCTGGCAATTGACACTTCGTGATAATGCCATCCATGGAATCTGAACCAGCAGAGTGCTTACATGCCCCCAGTAGGATATGTAAATATCCTAAGAGACAAGCACCGAGGAGATGATATTTTGTTACGCATCTTCGAGGAGATTTCCCGCCTCTCCACGTTGGGAACTCGTCCAAATCAACTTGTGTTGATCGGCCGCTCCTACTCTAGGTGTACTTTTCAGAATTTTGCGACGCTTCTGCGTGATTTTGATTTTTACGCTTACTGAACTAGGCTGTGTGTGAGGTTAGGGTGCTTAGGTTACTGAGTCCCGTAGACCAAAAGTTAGTTAGTGAGGTCAAATACTCCCTAAGCCTTAGACCTAATACTTTTCATTTTCCTCAACCTCTTGAGGAGTGTCCAGATCTTAATGGGTACTAAGAGTCTATCCAAGAATGCCTAAGGTTTACGTTCTTACTAATCCCATTGTGCACTTTTCAGTTTTTTTTTTCTTGAATGAGGTCTAGAACTTAGGTTAATTCCTTGGTTTCTTACTAATGACTACTTTTTTCTCATAATTTTGTGCTCCTTTTTCATTTTGTTTCTTTTTCTCCTCCCACAAAATTTCCTTTCTCCTCTTATTCTTTCTTTTTTTTTTTCGAAAAAATTTTTTATTTTTTATGGTGTTTTTGGCATATGTGAATTTTTTTGTTTAAAACCTTTTCTTACAAGTTTTGCACTTTTATACCCCCCCCATGCCTAAGGTTTGCAATGTTTTCATTGTGACTTAGGGGGTTTTTTATTTACTTAGTTCATTCCTTAAGATAGAAATTTTGATGAGTGAATGGGTCGGGATGAATTTTGCGGACGATTTCTAATCCCAGATGCAAGAATCTGAGGTGGGGTCGGCTGTCTATAAAGGTGAACGTTAAGTGCACGAAAGTGTGAAAAACATTTTGGATTTTTAGGAAAATGACGGGTTGCCTCCCGTTAAGCGCTGAGTTTTTTGCCATCGGCTAGGAGCAATAAGTTCAAGGGGAATGGAGGATATAAGATGATTCAGCCAAATCAGTAGAAGTCACATCAATGAACGGCTTGAGTCTTTGACCGTTCACGATGAAAGGTTCGAAATCGTGGCTGAGCGGACTGATTTCGATAGCTCCATTTCCAAAAACTTGTCAGACTAAATAT
Organism: Thalassia testudinum; assembly: GCA_037157565.1. NCBI lineage: Eukaryota > Viridiplantae > Streptophyta > Magnoliopsida > Alismatales > Hydrocharitaceae > Thalassia > Thalassia testudinum. The sequence goes on from JAZHRO010000036.1 coordinate 147,387,195, forward strand.
GGTCCGACCCACTTGGATCGTAGATTTCCCGGGAAAAGTCTGAGTCGGGCATCAAAGAGTAGGACCTTCTGACCAGGATGAAAGATTTTTCTTGAGATATGCTTGTCATGAAAGGCTTTAACCCACTCCTTTTAGATTCGCGAGTTCTCATACGCGTCTAGGCATAATTCATCGATCTCGCTGATTTGAAGTTTTCTGTGGGTTCCAGCCTTCGAAAAATTTAGATTACAGTTCCGTACTGCCCAATAGGCTTTATGCTCCAGTTCTACGGGAAGGTGACACGCCTTCCCGTACACCAGTCTAAAGGGAGACATGCCTAATTGGGTTTTGTGGGCGGTCCTATAGGCCCACAATGCTTCCGGAAGTCGGGACGACCAGTCCTTCCTGTCAGGCCGAACAGTGACTTGCAGGATTTTCTTGATCTCCCGATTTGACAACTCAGCTAGACCATTAGTTTGGGGATGGTAAGGAGTAGAGATTCGGTGAGACACCCCGTATTTGGTCATCAGTGACCTAAACTGAGTGTTCGTGAAATGGGTCCCCCCATTAGAGATTATAGCACGAGGAATCCCGAACCTTGAGAAAATGTTTTGATGAATGCATTTGAGAACGATTTTTTGATCACAGGTTCGGGTCAGTATGGCTTCGATCCATTTGGACACGTAGTCCACAGCCAGCAGAATGTATTCGAAACCATCCGAAATAGGAAAGGGGCCCATAAAATCAATCCCCCAAACATCAAAGATTTCGCATACGAGAATCGGCTGCATAGGCATCATGTTGCCCAAAGTTTGGCAATGACTGCATGCCTTGCAGTGACTGTATGCGTCTTTGAACAGTGTGGGCCAGTAAAAGCCGCACTGGAGGACTTTTGATGTGGTTTTATGCCCAGAGAAATGACCACCGCATGCCTGGTCATGGCAGAAAGAGAGGATATTATTGAATTCCTCTTCCGGGACACATCTCCAGATGATTTGATCAGCACCTATGCGGAAGAGGTACGGGTCTTCCCAAATGTAATAATTGGCATCAGAGCTTAATTTGTCTTTCTTGGTCTTCGGCCAATCAGAAGGGATCTGATGAGATGCCAAGTAGTTTACTATATTAGAAAACCATGGAAGGCTAGTACCGATAGTCAGCAGGTGCTCATCGGGAAAATGCTCTGTGATGGGTCCGGAAGGGTCAATTATTTCAGAAGGAAGACGGGACAAGTGATCAGCTACCACATTTTGCTTTCCTGCTTTGTCGCGAATCTCAAGGTCAGATTCTTACAACAGCAAGATCCATCGGATTAATCGAGGTTTCGCGTCCTTCTTTGCAAGGAGATGCCTCACAGCTGTGTGATCCGAGTATATGATGACACGGGAACCCAGAAGGTATGATCTAAATTTTTCTAGGGCAAATACTACAGCTAGCAGCTCTTTCTCAATAACCGTATAGTTACGCTGAGCCTCATCTAGTGTTTTGCTGGCGTAGTAAGTGACCACAGGTTTTCCATCAATTTTCTGCCCCAAAACTGCTCCTAGAGGGAAGTCAGATGCATCGCACATGATCTCAAAGGGTTGAGACCAATCAGGGGACTGTAGGATCGGGGCTTGGGTGACTTGGTCTTGTAGGATCTCAAATGCTTGAGTGCATTCCTTGGAAATTTTGAAAGGTACATCGTTGGAGAGAAGAGTGGTCAGGGGGCGCGCGATTTTTGAAAAATCAGGGATAAATCGACGGTAAAAATCGACGTGCCCCAAAAAAGATCGGATGCCCTTGATCGAGCTAGGAATAGAAAGGCGAGAGATCTGATCAACCTTAGCTCGATCCACTTGGATGCCTTTTTCCGAAATTAAGTGTCCCAGGACAATTCCCTCAGCACCATGAAATGGCTCTTTTCCTAGGAAAGAACCAAATTCACATCGATGCACCGCCTGAGTATCTGGACCAAGTGTTGGAGGCAATCGTCGAATGATGCTCCAAAAATTGAAAAGTCATACATGAAGACTTCCAGATAATCACCTACCATATCTGAGAATATGGCAAGCATGCATCGCTGAAAAGTAGCGGGTGCATTGCAAAGACCGAAAGGCATCCTTCGGAAAGCGTATGTTCCGAAGGGGCAGGTGAACGTGTTCTTTTCTTGGTCTTCAGGATGGATTGCCACCTGGTTGTAACCGGAGTACCCGTCAAGAAAGCAGAAGAACCTATTTCCCGCTAGTTTCTCGAGAATCTGATCAATGAAAGGCAGTGGGAAATGATCCTTCTTCGTGGAGGAATTGAGTCGGCGGTAATCTATACAGACTCTCCACGAGTTGGCTAATCGGGTAGGAATGATTTCTCCGATCTCAGTCGTTATAATGGTGAGTCCTGCCTTCTTGGGCACCACCTGAATTGGGCTCACCCAACGACCATCGGAGATCGGGTAGATGATCCCGGCATCTAACCACTTGATGATCTCCTTTTTCACGACCTCCTGCAGATTGGGGTTCAAGCGTCTTTGCATTTCACGAGAAGGTCGTGCGCCCTCTTCTGAATAGATATGATGAGTACAATAAGAGGGACTTATTCCAGTTAAATCATTGAGAGTCCACCCGATGGCTCTACGATGTTGCTGGAGGACAGCAATCAGACAGGATTCCTGTTCAGGATTGAGGTTGGAATTGATAATCACAGGAAGGGTCTGATTAGAACCCAAAAAGATGTATTTCAAGTGAGCATGAAGGGGCTTCAGTTCGAGGATGGGGTTATCAGCAGCAGCGGGTGGTTCAGTATAGACATGAGGTTCGAGGGTAGGAGTTACTGGGTTGTTCATATCTGGATTCGACTCCTCAGTTTGCGGGTCAAGATCTTTCTGCGGTTGATGAGGTATAATCAGGTCATTCTGGAAGTGTGTTTCATCAACCAAAACCCTAACGTCACAAATCTATTCGATGACACTGCTACTGATTACTTGTTGGGCCTTAAATATATCAATTTTCAGGGTTTGATTCCCAAATTTGAGCTCTATTTGGCCCTCCTCACAGCTAATGTTGGCTCTAGCAGTAGCCAAGAAAGGTCTCCCTAAAATGATTGGTGTATCCCTAGGGTTCTCAGGTGCATCCATGGATAAGACTATAAAGTCTACAGGAAAGTAGAAATCCCGCACTCTCACAATAACATCCTTGAGAATCCCTTTTGGTGACTTTATAGATCGATCTGCTAATTGTAATGTCACCTCAGTTGGTTTCAGCTCAGATTCTTCTAGATGGTTAAGTAAGGATGTGGGTATCAGATTTATGGAAGCACCCAAGTCTAGCAATGCTCTATCAAATTGTGTATCACCTATCTTGCAGGAAATCAGGGGAGTACCAGGATCTTTAGCCTTGGGTGGGAGTCTGCTTAGGATTACAGAGCTGGCTTGCTCTGACAGAACAATTGGACTCCCACTCTTGGTTTGCGACTTACGCTGGGGTGCACACACATTCTTTAAGAATCGTGCGTAAGCCGGTACGTGGCGGATTGCATCCATCAAAGGGATGTTTATGTGGACCTGCTCAAAGAGCTTGACCAGGTCCTCCTCAGGTGCCACGGGCATGGTTATTCTCTTTCCTTTGGTTAAGGCTTCGGGAAATGGGACCTTGGTTGTTTCTTATAGGATAGGTCCGAGTTCTTGATCTGGGACAGTGGTATCTTGGATAACTATCCTAGGGTCCTGGTTATCAGGCTTGGAGTGGTTTGGATAATGCTGGTCTTGAGTTGTTTTACCACTACGTGTTGTTACAGAATTTAATCTGGCCTGATTTTGATTTGGGTTTGGTAAGATAGGTTGCTGCTGGTAACCTACAAAAGAAGTGGAGGCTCTATCCCGTCGGGTGAAGGAACAGAGGGGGCCTGATAAATCATATGGGCATTGCCCGGGTTTGGGTTCATAACGCGTCGCTGGGTTGGCACGTTATTTTGATTAGGAAGAGGTTGGGAAGGAAGTGTGCTTGGCTGGCGAGAATTTGCCAATTGGCCAGTTGAGTTCTAACCTCTGTAAGTTCGTCCTTGTGTTGTTTTTGGATAGCCGCATTCGTTCTTTGAATGTCAGCCAGAGTCTGAAGGATAAGGGACATTTGATCCTGATTTGGCCCTGATGGATAAGTAGGGTTGGGCCGAGGCTGAGGCGGCTGGTAATGATGAGGGGGTTGTGGGCGGGACTGAAATGGTGGTCTTTGGGTTTGGGAATTTCCCGCTCACTGAAAATTGGGATGGTTTCGCCATCCAGGGTTATAGGTGTTGGAGAATGGGTCATTCTGGATGGCGTTGAGGTCCTCGCAGGTTTGAGGAACCTCTAGAGAATCAGAGAAAGGGGGAATGGAATTCCCCGGGCTGGTGTAGAAAGGATCGGATGACCCTCCGATCTGAGAATCAGATGGGGATGATATGAATCCATCCTAGGGGAAGATCGGTGGAGAATGTTTTGCACAGTCTCCTGTGTGGAAGGAGCTTGTGCAAAGGAGTTACGCGTAGAGGTGGCTCGCTGCAAGTGCTGAGTCAGCTCATCCACCTTCTTCTCAATGATTGAGACCTTGTCCAATCGACTGGCCATTAACTCCAGGTCGACTGATGCAGACAGGCCCTGCGTCTCATGTGCTCCCCTAAGATTCTTCGATGCGCGGGTATTCATCCTGTTGAATAATCCCATGGAGTCATTGTTGATGGAGTTCTCGCACATGTTTTCGAGAATCTCCCACACGGTGTCTTCATGTTGACCCATGATATTTCCTCCGCAAGTTGCATTGACGAAAAGACGGATGTCCTCACGGAGTCCCTGGTAAAAAGATTGGACCTGTTCCCATTTAGGAACTCCATGATGGGGGCACTTTCTCATGAGAGCCTGAAAACGATCCCATGCCTCATGGAGAGGTTCCCCTGTTTGTTGAGTGAAGTGCGTAATCTGATGGCGCAAGGCGTTGGTTCGACCAATGGGGAAGAACTTTTTCAAAAACTCGGACTGAAGTTCTTCCCAAGTGTTGATCGGCCGGGTCTGAGTTTGATACCAATGAGCGGCCTTGTCCATAAGAGAAAAGGAGAACATCTTCATGAGAAGAATATCCCGATTTTGCGCGTCTGACCCAAAAGTTTGGGCCAGATGCTTTAGCTGTTTGATGTGCTGGAAGGGATCTTCGGAATTAAGCCCATGGAATTTAGGGATAGCATGAATCATGTTGGGCTTCAATTCGGAATCAGGTCCTTCAGTCGGGATTCTGACTCGAGGCTCAATGGCCACCGCAGCAGGATTGTAATGGTCCCGCATCATAGGATGCTGCGGTGGGTGCACGAAGTTTTGGAAGAGGTCATTGAGTCACTGGAGCTGATTCTCCAGATTGTTTTCTTCCTCAACTGGCTGAGCCATGATGGGGGAAGAAGAAGAGCTTGGTTCTAAATCAGAGGAGAGAATAATGTGGTGGGGTTGTTGCACACACACAGGCGTCGAGGCTTGGCCTAGACGAGAGTGAATTTCTAAAGGAGGTCTTAAGGGTGGTCTTAAGGACCTCCTACCATACATGCACTGTTGGAATAGATGAGTTTAGAAGGTGCTGGACCCAATCGAAACACCCAAAAATTGTTGGGTAACTATAGAGGTGCGGGGCAGATGGACCCCTTGATCAAAAAGATCGTCCACCTGAGAATTACCTAGGCAGCCAGAGAGGGTGAGTCCCGCGAAGACCCCTACACGGTAGAGCATCCCCACGGGTTACAGGGTTTCCCCCACCCGACCTCTCTTGTCACTGCGGTTCCAGGTAGACCAGAATGGGGATCTTGACCTCTTAAGTCTACCAATTTTAGTTTAAGATCAGGGTGCTTAAGGTTTCACTTGAACTTTTAGGTATTTTTGAGTGAAGAAGTGACCTAATTTTAAGGTTGGTTGACCCAAGGAGTCAACTTCACCTCTTGTTCTTTTGAGAGCTTTTGGGTCCTTTCTTTTTAGGGTTCAAGTGTTTAGAGAGCCAATTGCTTAGGGTTTCTCTTGTATAGATTTTTTCAAGCAAGGTTTGGTACACCTCTTTTTGGGAAGATCTTTTCTTTGTTAATAGAAGGTGTGCCTCTAAAAATCCTAGCTTTTCAATTCCTGGGTTGGCTCTAGTTGGTCCATTTTAGTTGCCTCAAAAATGTAGTATCTAGGGCTCAATCAAGAAGGTTTTAGCCCTAGTTACCTTAGCTGGATGGACAGTTAAAATGTGTTGAAATGAAAAATTTAGGCAACTTTGAGGAATTACTATGTATGATGCAGGTAGCCCTAAGTTGATTTTTCTTTTTGTTCCTTTTTAGATTTTTAGGGAGTTTAAGAGAGGGCTAATGAAGATTACCTATTTGTTGGAGTGTTTGTTGTGTGGCTGCTCTTCCAATTTTTACCTACACATAAGAGAGAGAAAAAGATTAGCAATCTCTTGAAAGAAATTTAAAACTTCTAGAATAGCCGTTGCTCCCCGGCAACGGCACCAAAAACTGGTGAGCACGACTCCCCTATAGTTTTTATTATTTCGTCGTACTATAGCATAGAGAAGTGGTTACCAGTTTAATACAATTTGTTACTTGGAAATAAAAGAGTTCCCGATGTCGAACTCAGGGAGCAAGTTGTATTCTAGAAGTACAATATTTCTATTACAAAAATAAGAGAGAGAGAGAGAGATAGGTTGGTCACTTGGCTTTTTCTTCTCTTCTTTCTCTCATCTTTGTCTTCTTTCTTCTTCTTATTTGTCGGATCTACTGCCTTCAGTTCCTCTTCTTCTTCTGCTTCTTTTATTTCGTCTCTTCTTTGAGCTCTATCTTCCTTGCATTTCTCGTCTTCTTTAGCTTCTCTTTTCTTTCTTCTGCTTTCTGCCTCAGCTGCAGAGCTCCTTCTTCTTCTTTCTTTCTTTTTTTCTTTGCGATGCCTGCTCTTCTTTCCTTCTTCTTTTCTTCCTCTGTAGAGCGTCATCTGATTTTCCAATCAGACGATTTAAGTCGCCGCTGCTACAGTGCTGCTTGGTGCTCCTCCTTCTTCCTTCAGTCTTTCTTCGTTGGCTTTCTTCTTCTCTACGGTCTGCCTTCTCTTCTTCTTCTTCCTCTGTGCGTGCACACTCGTAGATTGGTCAGAAGGGCAAAAACCTACTCTACCCTCCCCCGCATCTCTCTCTCTCAGATTCTGCTAGTAGGATAGCTCTCCCAGAGCTGCCGGGTATTCGGGTACGAGTCGCGCCTGGGTCCAGCCCCATCGGCGTGCGGTGGTGGGCGAGGAGTGCAGGTCGGGTAAATGGGTCGGGCCAGGTCCACGGGGGGTGGTCACGGACGAGGCCGGGTGAGCGGGTGAGAGGGACCTCACCCCGTGTGCTGAGGCGATAAGCCTATAGCACTTTTACAATTTAAACCAGTGTGCGGCTTCAGGATCTTCCAAGGTGGGACTAAATGTCCCACCCCAATTTGGCGCCTGCAGCTGAGAAAGCTGCAGGCAATCGCGGCTGTTGCGAGGTCTTCTCTTCAGCTGAAGGCCTGGGCAGCTGCGTGGTTGCAATCCGCGCGTCCTGGAGAGCAGGCCTGGGCAGAAGCGAAGCTACAGCTGCAGAACGAAGGAGCTTCACCTGTTCGGCAATGGCGGCGAAGGACGGGCAACCTGTTCACAGAGATACGGCCTCTCGGCCTAGTCAGAAGGTGCAGGGAGTTTCGCCGGAGTGCGGCGAAGCTCGTGCGGGTGGTGGCGAGGCGTGGGGCGGCGTGTAGGGGCTGCCCTAGGTCGGACTGTGGCCGGGGGAATGGGTTTGTTCGGGGGAGTGATGTGGAGGTGAGGAGTGGCAGTGAAGGGGCGGAAACGATTCAGTGGAATGAGGCGGAGGTTTTGGGTCGGTCGGCGAGTCGTGTGGAGTGGCGGAATAATGGGAGCGACTCGCCGGAGGTGGGCCGGAGGCGTGGAAGGTGATGGTGGTCGGGTCGGTCGAGGGTCTAATTGAACAAATTAAAATAGGGAAAAGAAAGAGGGGAGGAAGAGAAGTAATTGTTACCTACTTATAGGGGCGAAGGAGGCCGGAGTGGGGCGACAGTCGTATCGACTGTCGTCGGAGAAGAAGGTGCCTAGAGAGAGGGGGCAGCGGCGAGGAGAGAGAGGAAGAGCGCGCACTGGGTACGGCGCGACGAGGAAAGAGCAGGCGAAGGTGGCTCTGCTGCTCATATTGCGGCAGAGCGACGAGGAGGAGGAGGAGGAACCGCCAGAGCTGGAGAGCTTCTGCCGGAGTGGGAAGAGAGGAAGGAGGGGGTGTTTCTCCGTCAGATTCGAGCTGCTTAATGAGGAAGACGGTGGCGATTTTTATAGAGGCGAAATCAGAGAGGAGGGCGGAGGGAGACGACGTGCCTCCCTCGCACGGAAGGTGTGGGCAATGGCAGAGATCGTGGAGGTGTCCCTGCGACAGCAGATGTCGCAGGGAACACCCCGTTGTCTTGGCAGGGGTCGCCCTCACCCTGTGTGGTGCCATGCCTCGCCGGAGCATGGCGCTGCTCAAGGTTTTGCAGGGAGGACCCAAATGCAAAAACAATGAAGAATTAGGGCCCAAAATGCGAGGGTTTCAAAAGTTGAGGGTCAAAAAGTAATGGATGAGGACCAAAATGCAAAGTCGGTCAAGAAGGTCTCTTCTTAGGCTCAAGTTTTTATGCATGACTAAATGGGACCTAAGGATTCTAATGGTGATTTTTATTTCTAGGTCAGACCTTTTTTGGTGGGCCAATTTACGTAAAAACCTAAATTAAATCATTAATTGGGCATGGTTCTCAATGTAGGTCAAAATGGGTTCTTAAGGCCAAATTAAAGGTTCTTAACCCCAGAGATTATTTTTATATGAATTTTAGAGGGTTTAGTAGATTTTTTATTTTCCTCAAACCTCGTGAATTGAAGTGGGTTTGTTTAGGGTTATAGATTGTCATTTAATTCCTTGGAGTTGTTGTAGCCTTTATCAGATCAGATCATCCCACTTTCCTTCTTATTAGGTTAGTTTGACCTATGTTTGGACCCTGAGTTACCCTGTTTGCAGGTTGTGTTGGTAAAATTGCATTTTTACCCCTTATGACTTGTTTTCTTCTTAGACTCAGAATTCTCTGAGTTAAGCCTTTCCTTGAGTTATGTAGGAGCTTTTATCCTCTGTATTAGGTAAAAATGAGCTAGTTATGGCTCATGATGAGGTTCTCATCAGTAACCAAGTCCACCTTATCTAGTTTATTACAAATTAGTTCCATATCGAATGAATGAGAGTCGTGGACCTCATTAACTTTCTATCTTTTTGAGACCAGTTAAAAGTATCCATGGAGGCATGATTGATTGAATTTTCACTCATTTCCTCAAAAAAATCATGCACGCTATCTGCATCTTTGTTGAGGAAATTGCCTCTGCAAGAAGCGTCCATGTGATTTTGAGTTGCTCAGTCAACCTGTGGTAAAAGATCTACACATGCTGCCATTTCGACACCTTGTGGTGTGGACACTTCCGCAATAAGTCCTGGAATCTTTCCCAGGCAACATGAAACTTCTCCCCCAGCCGCTGGGCGAAGGTAGTAATCGCCTGTCTCAGAGCATTGGTATGTTCAACAGGGAAGAATTTCTTCAGGAAAGCTCATTTCAGATCTTTCCATGTTGCAATCGGCCTTCCTATGGTCTTGTACCAATGAGTAGCTTTATCCCTAAGAGAGTGGGGCAAGAGCCTCATGATCATTTGCTCTTCATTCACGTTTCGCACTTTGGTGGTCTGGACCAAAGTGGTCAAGTCCCTAAAATGCTAAAACGGGTCTTCAGAGCCAAGTCAATGGAAATGTTTGATCAGGCTTAACACCGGGGCTTGATTTCTACGTCTCCAGCAGGAATCTGGATGTTGGGACATTCCTCGTAATTTGGAGGATCATAAAAATCCTTCAAGGGCTGAGTGGTCTGCATTCTCTGGAACCATTCTTGCATTCTCTGCATTTGTTCCAGCTGCCTTTGAAACATCTCCTGTGGATTTTGAGGCAGAGGAGGTTGTTGATTAGCCATGGGATCAATTTGGCCAAAATTCAATCTACGTCTCCTAGAATGATCAATGGTCCTTCCAATCGAAGATTCAATGACCTCCTTCCAAGCATAAACTAAAATGAGGTCGGAAGGACTTGGGATAAGAACCCTGCAGCATAACAAAACAAGCTAGTCCTTAGGTTGGGTAGCCTAAGAATCTACAAACTCTCAGAATCCGTCTTAAGATTAGAGACGATTTACTCTACTTGTATCCAATCAATCCAACCAGTTAGAAGGAGGGACTGGGGAGAAGGTTCTTCCTTCGGCTTGCGCCTCTAGCTCCTAGTGTACCCCTTAGCCACGATCGTTTGATTCTACTCCCCTAACTAGACATCAGATTGACTAGTACAAGCGGGTTAATCATAAACAATCTCAGTCTAGGCCTCGAAGAGTAAATCAGTCCTTAAGGTCAATGTCTACTTGATTTTACTTAGGCTTAGAATTGTAGTGCTTATGGAATGTGGTGGGTCCTTAAAATGGGTTCTCCCCTTAATGATCGATTGAATATGTGTGAGTGCATGCACAACCAGGGTTTTCAAGCAAGATTATTTGGATGAATGGATTTTAAGGTTCAAATCTTGCTTAAGTAGCTTTTAGGGTTTAGAATTAGGTGAGTTCAATCAAGTTTCAGAGGCAAACTAGATGTTCAAACATGGGTGAAGATCTTTTCCTTTTGAAATTAAAAAAAGTAAACTGGAGTGACTCGTATAAACCTAAATTGTAAACCGCAAGGGGGAAGCTACTTGATGAGTTGATTTTAGACTGAAGTGATGTGACCTAAACAACTTAAACAATCAACCGAAATGCACAACTGAGTTAGGCACACGAGATGATTAACCTAAACTGATTTCTACTCTCTTATGTGTTGATTTACGTGTATCGGTTCCATAGGTCAGAATCTCAGTTAAGTAGATAAAAATCAAGTTAGGTTATGTGCCTTGAATGTGGGTGCATGTAGTGTGTATATTGATTTATCCCACAAGATTTATCCCACAAGTATGGAGGGGGGAAGAATGGAGAGCACTTACAGTTGTCTTCAACTGCACTTTATTCCTTTCTACCGCTTGAAGATTCCCTGTTGAGGTACCTGCAAAATAATATAAGAGAAATAAAAGCAAGTTAGAAAATAATAAAGTGCACAAAATGCGGAAAGAAAATCGAGATTCGTTGCCTCCCCGACAATGACGCCAAAATGTTGAAGCAGAAAGATCTACGTAAAAAGGATTGGATTTTGAAAAACACGTCATTGTAGTATGATTTGCAAACAAATTAGTCAACAAGTAAATTTTTATCGAAATTCGTAAAGAAATTCTAGGTCGAACACAGGGAGGCTATGTCGATCTAAAATCTGTGATTATTTTTTTTGGTATTTTTGTTTTAAAAGTGAGATAATCACAATGAATTTGATATTAACACTAAGAGAGAGAGAGAAAGAGAGGGAGAGAAGAATCATTTCACAACTTAATATTATTTTTTTACAACTAGAAAGTAGGAAATGATTACAGCTAGAAAGCAATAAAGAAGGGAGAGAGATGTTATTCTCCTCGACAATTGCTTGGAGGACGAGCCGGATGGGGCGACGCCTAGAAGATGGAGGATGAAGACGAAAGACGAAGAACGGAGCAGGAAGAACCTGGGGCAAGGACGGGTGTCGTCGTCGTCACGGGATCCACTTCCGAAACGGGGGGAGAAAACTTTGATTTTGGCTCTAGAGGAGCATCCCAGGTTTGGGACAACCTTCTTTCTAGGTTTGGAGAGGGAGAGAGGTGAAGGAAGGGATGATTGAAATGTGGGGGGCATAGGCCTTTTTATAAGTGAAGAGGTTGGGGGCAAAAAGGTCATTTTATGTTAAGAACATTAACACAAGGGCCTTTAGTAATGGAATTAAGCGTCACTAAAGCCCCTGAACGTGGGCATAGCTGCCACACATGCCGCGCCACCTCCTCTCCCTGTGCCTCAATGCATGGGCACGTACGAGCATTCTCAGCGATCGGACGGCTTAAGATGCAAGCACCCTCTCATTGCTTTAGTGCCTTAACTCATGTGCACACCAACTCTCAACCGTCCATCTTGCATTCGACGACTCAGATCGCATCGCACCTGAGCCTCTTCAATGCAAGTGCCCACCCGTACGTGGTCCTCGCTCATCCGTGCAGCCACGTTGCATGCCATTTGACCGCTCGTGCCTCATCCAACAGCTAAAATCAGCCGCTCCGTGCCCGCGCCTTGATTTGAGGCGCAACGAGGATCAAACCCACACCTCTTGCTCTCAAAGAAGCACTCGATCGCTGCGCTGTGGGGTGCTTTTGGTAGCACGGATGTTTTAAGGCTGGGTGCTTGTAACCGTTGGATGGTGATCCAACGGTTGAGATCGTCTGGTCCTATGTCTTCAGATGTGGAGAGGGTGCGCTTTGGATTTGGGCGTGAGCTCTCTCAGCCTTTGGATCTTGATGTAATGGTTGAGATTGTCTTCGCAGTTGAGGAGATGAAGTGCAGTGGCAGGTCCTTGGGTCGATTGGGCTATCCATCTTCTATGTCTTGTAGATAGTGCCACAGATGTCAGATTGGATCGATTTTCGCGTTGTTGGGTTGCGATCATCGATCTGAACCCATCCATGTGGTTGGATTAGTGATCTGAAGTGTAGATTGACATCATCTTTGCCCTTAATCTCTGACCTTCCTCGGATTATATTTGATGCTACAGAAGTCTGATCGGGACGATCTTGGAGTCGTTGAACTCTAATTGTCGCCCTGATCAGATCTGTACGGTTGGATCTTTGATCCGAGGTCGCGATTAAAAGTCACCCTATCTCTGGCCACCAAAAAGAAGAAATTACTATACAATTTGTACAATTTGACCTAAATGCATGATGATGCATGTTATGCAATATTTACAATGCATGATGCTAATATGATACTAAGAACATGCATTAATATACATTTTTGGCTATTCAGATGTATGCACATCATTATACTCAGGCTCTGAAGAGTGTTAGCTGTGTGCTGTGCTTGAAGGAAGGAGAACCCTACGCTTGTGAAGGACTTGTGCTTGAAAGGCCTTGAGAAGGGTTGGCACCCTTGTGTACCTTCTGTGAGGCACTGGTCTATGAATGTTAAGTCACCTGGTTCTGATAGAAGATGACTGATCTTTGGTTCTGGCTATTGTTGAATCATTTAAGTACCTAAGTTGATTGATTAAAGTTACTGTTGATTTATTTGAATGATATAAATGCTTGGAATATATGCTTAATTAAGAAAAAGAATTGGTGATTTAAATCACCATTATTTTTTCTTTCTATTTCTTTCTATCTCATGATCTTCTGAGATATATTTGATTATCAATCTGACAAGCTTTATTCATTGAATATCTTCTATCTGATGCTCAATTGACATGTTCATTTATTCTGAATGAATATTAATGCGTGAATTCCACATTTGCTCTCTGCGAACGACCACAAACTCCACTTTTTGAATCTGAGTTTATAAATTTAAATGTGTTGTGCGATTTAGGAGTGTACTGCAACGAACGCATATTAAATCTCTTAATTTTCCCTCCTACAAGAGGACCTAGTGATGTGTAAGGGTGATGGAGGGCCTTAATTGAAGGTGTAAAGTGGTCTGAGCCTTCGTCATGGACAATGGAGGATCTCAGGTGAGTGTAAACTGGTTTAAGTGGTTTAGGTAATCAAATTAAGTGAACAAAAGATGGAATGGATTCATGAAGTGGTGGAGAAGGTGAATATGTGATTAGGTGAGCAAATGGGAGTCCAGAGAATCTAAATTGACTCACCAAAGTTGCAGAAGAAGATTAGAGATCAGAGCTATCTACGGCCTACTCCTATGAATTTAAGACCTTAAACTAATCTAGAGTCTAAACTAACGATCTAGAGCTACTTACCTGATGAAGGAGATGAGGGAACTCGCCTGTGGTAAGGTGAGAACAGGAAGAAGTCTGATGTTAATCGAAGAAGGCTCCAATGACGATCGAAGAGTAGAAGATAAGGAATTGGAGCACTCCTTGATCCTGTCACATCACTGGAGTGAAAGAGGTAGTGAGAAAGATGAGCTCTTTGCTGAAGAAGCTCCGGGAAGAGGAAGAAGAGTTGCCAAAGATGGATGAATAGCCTATTATCAACCACTGCTTGGGTTAGAGGGCTAGGGGGTTGACCCTTGTAATCGAAGGGTAGGGGGCTATTTATAGGGAGAGAGGGAGGTCTAGAGCTAAGAATCTGGACACAATCGCATCCATTGCACTGGAATAAAGGTCCTCATCTCCGACGATAGTGGACTCATCATGCTAGAGGTAGTTAGGGTTTGGAGTATCTAGACCGTTAGATGTAGAGAGAGAACTAAGAGGAACTTGAATGGCAGCTAAGGTGGTTGTAGAATGTTGAAATGGAGGTGATCCTAGGTTCTCATCACCGATTGTTGTTAGCTGTTAAGGGGCTAGGTGATGCAATTCAGAGCTTCAAACAACAAACCCAACTGCACGAATGGATTCTAGATTGACGATTGCAGCCCAATGGTGTGAAAATTGACCCAATTTGATGTATGTGGTTCCACCTACAAAGAAAAGAAGATGGACAACCTAGATGGTGCCACGTGGTACCATCCAGATCACCTAACGTTGCCCAACCTTCCTCTAAGGTGCCCCCAATGCACGATCTTAGTCGCTGGATGAAAATCCAATGGCTAAGATCACACGACCACCAGCTGTGGGGAAATTCATAAAGTAGACACATGGGCGTTCATAGCACAGTGTTGGAAGAGGTGATCTCAAGCCATCAGCATGGGTTCGAATCGCCCTGCGCCTCAAATCGATCGCGTAGGCGTGAGCAGCCAAATAGAGCCACTTGATTCAGATCGAGCGGTGGAGACTTCGCCACGTGGCAACGCTGATCTTCATGGATGCAGCCAGGCAGAGACGCGTGATCGCACGCGCAGATGAATGTGCGATCACACGCACTTGAGGTGTGATCTGAGCGTGCATGAGGCGATGATCGAGCTTTTCGCGTGGCTTGTAAAATTAAGATTTTATCGTTGTAATGCGCAAAAATCGAGTTGCTTTTAAATTTCTAAACCTAGATAGTGGGGTATCTAGGGTCGTCTAAGGAGACAATTTGTTTTCAAAATCGAGTCTCTTGCTTGGAAATAGAAATCAACTTTCTTTTCGATATTTTTCAATATATAATTTTTATGGTTTTGAAATAACAAAGGTAACACGAGTTTGATGGTGGAAAAGTGAACTAGACCTAATAGCAAATACCTAAGTGATAGAAAGTACTTTCTTTCTAAGCTCACCCTAGGCATGTGGAAGCCTAGGGTAATTAGAAAGAAAGGGGTGAAAGTACACTAAAGATAAAGTGAAAAATTGCAATAAAAATTCGCCAAAAGCTATTTAAGAAGGCAATTTTTATAGAAAAGAGGATTTGTTTTACACAAAAACACTAGTAGTGAAATGCTTCTACTACTAGAAATAAAAATGCATAAAATAAAAACAATGATCCTCTGAAAATATTAATTAAGAAGATGAAGCTCTTGCTCCAACTACGGCTGCTCCAGTAGCCAAAAGGGGCTCCTTGTTTTCTTGACTTCCTCCTCTAAGGTGTGGCTTTCCCAGGCAAGCCCTAAGGGGGGGCATGCACTTGCTCCTCCAAGGTGGAAGCTTCCACCTTAATTGATCTCCAAGGGTGGGCATGTACCACCCTTCTCCTCCAATGCCTGGCTGTCCTCCAAGTTGAAGAGAGTCTCCTCCTTGGCATGGCACAAGAAGAAGAGTGGGAAGGAGGAAGGCACCAAGGAGGCAAGGGATAGCCTCCTTAATCTTCTTCCTCCCTTCTTCTTCTTCGCCATGGGGTAAGGGTAGAGTTAGGGTGGAATTTACACTAAGGGAAGATGGGTTTTTAGTGGTGGTTATGTGGGTATATATAAAGTAGAATGGAGGGGGGTTGGTGTGGAGATGATGAAGGGCTAGGATTAGGTTTAGAATGGTGGTTAAGGATCCTAGGGTGGAGTGATGTTGCCGCTAACTCAAAGGATGCAAGGGGGGTTAGTTATAGGTTGTGGTGTCTCTTGAGTTGGCACCAAAATAAGGTTCTAGAAGAGGGCATAGGTGGTGCCAACTTAGGGTTCTAGATGGGGGTAGGTGGATGGCTATGATAGGCTGTAGGGTTAGGTGTAGGGCCATGATGTGGGGGTGTTTTGGTGCCAAAAGGGAGGGCTTCTAGAAGCTATTTTGGTGCCAAAACAAGGTGCCTTTTGGGTGTAGTTGAGGGGCTAAGGGGTGTCTTTCTTGGCGCCAAAATAGAGTAGAGGTGGAGGTAGCTTAGGTGGTCTTAGGTGGGCTTAGTTGGTGGAGCTAGTTAGGGTTAGGTTGGGTTGATGGTTAGCCAAGGGAGCTGGAGCTTAGCTAAGCTAAGCTAGCTTGGCTAGTAGGGAGTTGGGTAAGAGGCAGAGGGAGCTAGGGTATAGAGGAGAGGAGCTGGAGGAAGTTGTCTGGAGTTGGTAGCTGCTAAAGAAGATGGCATGGAGCTACTTTAGCTGGCTTAGCTTGCTAGTTCTTTGCTAGCTAGGCCAAGCTAAAGCAAGCTGGGTTCTGCTGAAATATGCTGAGGTAAGCTAGGTCTGATATTCCCGGGGAGGACCAAGCTAGTTGGAGTAGCTAAGGTAGCTTAGTTCAACTAAGTTGAGCTAAGATGAGTCCTTGAGAGCTGGACTTGAGCTTCTTGAGCTAAGATGAAGTCATCTTCAGTTGGCTAGAGTTGAGTGGAGCTGGATGTAGCTAGACTTGAGCTAAGGTGAACTCCAATCAACTTAGCTGAGCTAACTAGAGCTCCTAAGGAACTAATGGGAGTTGAGATGAGCTAGACTCAACTAAGTTGAGCTGGATCTGAGATAACTTGAGCTAAGGTGAGCTAATATGAACTCTCTTAAGCTGCCATTCAGCTGAGATGAGCTAAGTGGAGCTTGGATGAGCTAACCCTAGTTCAAGTGAGCTAGAATCCAACTTTGGTGAGCTAGAATCCAGATCAAGCCATGTTCCAGCTGGTTTGAGTTTCTTCTTCACCTGTTGCCTTCCTAAGTGCTAGGGACCTTGAAATTTGATTATTTGTATATCCCTAACACTTACAAAAACACATTAAAAAGATAACAAAAAATATTTGATGCATGCCTAATCTAGTTTATGCTTGGTGCAACACAAAAACACATTTGCGGAGTTAAAATCTTAAGAGCTAGGTTTGTTTTAATGCATAAGAATGATGATAAACTGGAGTTTATCACACCCCCATGCTTATTTTTTGCTAGTCTCTTAGCAAAACTTTAATTATTACAAAATAGAATTTTGGGAAAATCTAATTTTTTCAACTTTTGAGGAGAAAAAGATACGGGATGTTGGTTGATCCAAACACAAGAGGTAGAGGATTTGTTAAAGATAAACATCGAGATTTATTTTTGGATCTAAAAATTAGATGAATCGGGATCAATACATCCTCCAAAAAATTCACAGATTAACCCTTTGTTAATTCAGATGATCGAAATTTTTGTCCTTAGGATTTTTCTGACTCTTGAATCTAATTCGCAACTTGTAATAATCTTTAAAACCGCGTGTCAGTGCTTGTGAAAAGCCAGCATTTATAAGGGAGTGTTTTTGGTTTAAAACTTTTTTTCACTCTCCCCCATACTTATTTTTAGCTTAGTCTTACAACAGATGTGTCAGTATCATCATTCCCATTACCAATCCTCGAGGGGGCTCTGATGCCAATACTTCAAGATAACACTGTCCATGACACCACCTAAGAGCTCACAACCCCAAAATAAAATGTGGTGTAAAGGGGCACTCCAAGCAAACTCAAGCTCTTGCTCCAACACGATAGGTAGAGCACCATCCAAGACACTTGAGCTGCAAAAATGCGCTTTAATGCTCTATTTAAAGATATGAAATATAGATGTAGAGCAGCATCGAGGAGGTAACATGTTGACATCGCATTCTCAAAGGAGGTATTTTCCTCCTTCCTAGAGGTGGGAACTTGATCACGTCGGATCTCATCACGTAAAGGGTTTTAGCTTGGAAAACCTGTCGTCGTAGTTCAATTCGCAAGAAAATCCATCAATTAGATTAAATTTATAATCAAAACTTGAAAAGTGAGTATCGGGTTGAACACGGAGAGGCGAACGTTTGGTTTTGAAAATCTACGTTTCGCTTTTTATTTATTTTCGTTGTTTTTATCTTTTCTATTTTTTTTGGTATTTTTAGCAAGCAAGAGATCAGGTCAATGAATTTTAGCTAATCTACTTGCAAAATAAAAGAGAGAGAGACAAAGATAGAGAGAGAAACAATCATGTACTTTTATAATCAAATGTTTCTTACAACTAGGATAGCGGGAAATCTATCTTACAAAAGCAATAAAGATAGAGATAGGTGAGAAAAATCCCCCTCGATGGTCGCTTGGAGGATGACATGCTCTGACGTTGCCTGGAAGAAGTTGGTGAGGAGCGAGATGAATGAGGACAGAGTCGGAGGACGGAGGGTGGGGCAGGATGGCATCGCGGCGGGGATCCTCTTCCCGAAGGGAGATGAGAGGACGACCGCAGGATGCTCCACGAATGGGGATGAGAGGTGGAAACAAATGTTTGTTTTCTACTCTAGAAGAACATCTCAGGCTTGGGATAAGCTCTCTCTAAAGCCTTGGAGGTGGTGAGGAGAAGAAAGGAAGAGAAGAAGAAAAAAGGGAGGGGTAGGGGTCCTTTTATAGTGGAGGAAAAAATCAAATTCTTATACAAGACATTTAGTGACGGTCATAAACCTCACTGATGATAGCCTTGTGCCCAGCTGCCGTTGCACTAGCATGCGCTCCACGCGCTCGTGTCGTACGCCTCCGTGTGCTACTTGCTGGTGTGTGCTGCCACTACTGCACGTGCGTGCCTCCGCGCGTGCACCCACACTACTGTGCGCGTGAGGTGGCGCGTGCGTGTGCATGGACGGCCTGGGTTGCATCACGTGGCACGATTCGGGCCGTCCATCTTCTTTCGTTGTAGGGGCTGCTACAGAGGTCGGTTGAGTTGATTTTCGTGCGATCGTTGGGCTACGATCGTCAACCCGAATCCATCTGCATGGTCGGATTTGTCATTTGAAGCTCCGAATTACGTCACCTAGTCCCTTGGCCATTGATCTTCCTCGGACTGCATATGGTGCTACGGTACTCCGATCAAGGCAAATTTGAAGGCGTTGGACTTCGATTGTCATCCTGATCAGATCCGTACGATCAGATCGTCAATCCGAGGCTCTGAAATAAATCTCCTCTCCTGACCACAAAAAGGACGTAATTAACCTAAAATATACACAACTACTCTAAATGTAGAATGATGCATGCTATGCAATATTTATAATATGAAATGCAAATCTAAGCCTAGGAACAAGCATAAATAGGCATTTTAACCTAAATGGATGTGTCTACATCATACCCCCATGCCTATCTTTTGCTAGCTCTTAGCAAAATTAAACTACATGCTATGTATAAAAACATAATTTGGACTCGATTGCTTAGGCCTAAGTCATTTATTAACAATGAAAAGTTTAACTAAGGTCCTAAACTACGAAAACTCAACAGTACTCGGGTGTCTGCCAGAATGCAAACCGCCCAAGTCCTCACCTAATTTGAAAAGGGAGGATACATTTTTTTGCTTTTCTTCTTTTCTAATTCTTTTGGACTATTGGAGTTTGAGAGTTTTGGGATAACTTTTTACGGCTACCCGACCAACCCAAGACTCGAAAAGGACTCTAAGTGCTAAGCATCTTGTGAAAGGGTGATAGACTCACTAGGCGATCGTTAAAATAGACTTCGGGTTTCTACGACCCTAGGTGACCTTAAAGATTTCTGCCTATAGGTTTATCTTTTCGAACGGTAGCTTTCTCCCTACTTTATTTTTTTGGGGTCAACACAAGGGCGAACCCAGTGTATATCTCCCAAATTTATTCTACTTCCCGCTTCTTCCTTAAGTGTTTGGGAATTATTTGTGCATTTTTGTGAGCTGGGCTCTGAACAACCGGCTAATGGGTTGTTACCCACGGTAACTTGCTAGCCATACTCGTGCAGTGAAGTGTGATTTTATTTTTTTATTTTTTTATTTTCTCCTTTTTCTATTTTTTTTCTTTTTGGGCACTTTTTTTTCCTTTTTCTTAAGTAGGTGGCTTCCCTGATCTAAGATTACCTAAAGACAGTATGAAGAGAATGGTTGTGTGGCTGGGCTCTGGACAACCGGCCGATGAGCTATTACCACCGACAACTTGCCAGCCATACCACCCTAGACAGTTCATTAGCTACCCAATTTCTGTAAAAACCGTCAGAAAGTGAGTCAGTGCAAATAGTGTGTAGATGCTTAGACTTAAAATTCCCTCAAATCAGAGGGTAGGTTGATTAGTCGTGTACTTATCATCCTAATTTCTCACCAAATTAAAGTAAAATTACTTGATGAGGACTTGAGACTATGTCCACATTCGAGTGGACACCCGAGTTAATTAAGCCCGAACACCTAAAGAGTCTAAATGTTCAGGTCCTATCGTATCATTTCCTAAAGTTAATAACTTCCAAAATCCTATGTTCCCTTCTAATTCTATGTTTTTCTTTTTTTTATTTTTTGAATATTCAATTTTTTTAAACAATAAAAGAAATTCTATAGAGCCAATGAAATAATTTCAGGATTAAGTATCCACCCCCCATGCCTAATTGATGCAATGTCCTCATTGTAGAAATAAAGACATGAAAAGGGGGGAATAATATAATATCACATGAATTTCGTGATAATCTAATCAGCTCCGCTGAGAGGAGAGAGTATACACACGTGCTAAGTTTAATGCCTTTAGCTAAGCATAAAATACATACAAGGAAGAAATGGAGAATTCACAAGTGGAGGTTAAAATCAAAATCAAAAGATTAATCCTCAAACCCACCAACAGAAGATGTCCACAGATGTGGACCAAGTTATGGTGCAGACCCATGCCCCAGGGTCAAGTGGTTCTAAGGTTCTGGATGAAAATCACCCAAAACCTAAGATTATTGTGCTTACGTGGTCGGGCCTGTGGTTTGGTGGTGTGCAACCCAAGACTAAAGTGTTGGACAAAAGGTAGGTTTGGTTCACTAGGTTTAGATGTCAACTTAACGTTTAACTCAAAAAAATAATTAGTTATTCCAAGCTTGGGTCGCACATCAAAGGTATCATAAGGGTCCTGGTAAAAAATAGGTGGTTTTAGGTCAATAGGTACCTTTAGATCCAAAATCAAGGTTCCCTCAGAAGTAGCTTCCCAGATTTTTATTTCCAACTTCTTATCCTCCAAGATCAAGGTTTCTTGGACCTCCAGATCGTTGTACGCCCCATGCAAAGTGCCCAAGTCCAACAATTGTGGCTGAATCAGGATTGACTTGGGTTTAGTGATCTCAAAAATATCATAATTCAGCTCTTCAGGGTGTGGTTGAGCAGTGGGGCTACTGATTGAATCATTAGGATTCGGATCATCCAAGTTAGCCCCAACATGATCATAATCTTCAATAATTGGGCTATCAAAAGGTTCGTCATGCTCCTTAAGCCCTTTCATCTCACTAAAATCCTCTTCCTTAAGCTCAAGTGAGACTTCACCTAAAGATTCTTCACCCTCAAAGTCAAAGAATTCTTGATCCTCATTTATATATGTCTCAAAATCGTATGTCTTCATGGTCCATGGAGACATATTTTTCATTATTCCTCGGCTCAAGGATCTCAGGTGAAGCAATCGGTTCATCCTCAATGGGTTGCTCTAGCCCAACCTGGTCATCGTTGGTCTCAAAACATGTATCCCCCTTGACATTAAGTTAATTTTAATATGTATTTAGCATGCATTAGAATATAAATACATTAATTATAGATTTGTTTCATGCATTGCATTTTTAGGTCTTAGCATGCATTAGCTTAGTTTGCATTATACATAATACAAGCATTACATATAATTAGATATTTTGTGAGGCTTTGTCTATAAATAAGCCAATTTTAATTATTTTATTTCTCCTCTTCTTTGCAGGAAATGGCTCCGCCTCTCCTCCTCCAACCATATCTCCTTAATGGCCGTGAGAAGCGGATCTGCTCCTGCCTTTTCTTTTTCAAATCCATGCAACTGCGGTTACAAGAGAGGGGGCGCTGCTGCTGTCTTAGGGGAGGCCATCATTCCACTCCACCACCATGTAGTATTCCACCACCGTAGGCCTCCACGGCCAAGCTCCGTCGTACCATGGGTGGGCGGGGTGACAGATCGCTGTGCCAAGAGGATGGAGTTGGCCGCTGATGGGGATTTTACGTGGTTTGTAAAATACGTCGTTGTAACACGTAAAACTGATCAACTTTTAAATTTATAATACTAGATAGGGAAGTATATAGGGTCTTCCAAGGAGGCCAAATGTTTGCAAAATATGTTTCTTACTTGAAAACTGAAAATCACCTTTCTTTTTGGTATTTTTGAATATGTAATTTTTATGGTTTTGAAATAAAGGGGCAATCATGAATTTGTTGGTGGAAAAGACTAAAGAACCTAATGCCTAGGTGACACAAAATGGCCTCTCTCTAAGCTCACCCTAGGCACGTGGAGGCCTAGTGTAATTAGAGGAAGGGAGTGTAAATGCACAAAGAAAAAGCAATAAAACTAGAATTGCTACAAGAATTCAAAGAAGGAAAAAATTCTTTTACTAAAGGGAAGATGTTTTCTACAAGTAGAGGAATGTTTTTGCTAGAATTTAAAAGACAACAAAATAAAAACAAATCCTTTAGATGATGATGATGGTGAAGAAGATGAAGGTCTTCTTGCTCCAAGCTTAGTTGCTCCTTGGCTTGAAAAGAAGGTCTCCTTCTTCTCCTTCCTTGCTATGCTCCTCTAAGATGGTGTCCTCCAAGGCAAGCCCTAGAGGAAGGTGTGCCATGGCTCCTCTAAGGGTGGACGTCCACCGTAGAATCTCCTCCAATGCATGGTTGTCCTCCTTGATAAGAATTTGCTCCTCTTCTTGCCGTGGAACAAGGAGAAGAATGGAGAGGAAGAAGGCACCAAGGAGGCAAGGGATAGCCTCCCTAATCTTCTTCCTTCTTCTTCTTGGCCGTGGGTTATAGGTGGATATAGGGTGGAATTAAACTAATGGAGGATGGGGAAAATGGTGGTGGTTAAGGGTCATTTTATAGAGTAGGATGGGGGGTATAGGTGGCTTTTGGAATGGATGGCTAAGATGGAGTTTGGAGTGGTGGTTATGGGATCTATGGTCTTGGATTTTTGGTGCCATTCAAAGAGATGTGGAGGGGGGTAGTTAAGGACATGGAGGCACCCTAAGGTGGACGTCCATGGTGGAGGGGGTGCCTCCATTTTGGCACCAAAATGATGTTCTAGAAGGGGGGGAATTTTGGAGGGAAAATGGAAGGTGGAGATGGGATTTAGGCTTAGGTGTAGGGTGGAGATTGATGGATTTTGGAGGGAAAAAGGTGGCGCCAATATGGAGGTGGTTATGGTGGTTTTGGCACCACCTTGTTGGTGCTTTTTGGTGGTGGTCATGGGGTGAAGAGGTGTGGTTGAGGTGGCTCCAACATGGATATTTTTGGTGGACCATAGGTATGCTTAGTTGGTCGAGCTAGTTAGGTAGGGTTTTAGGGTGGCGGATGGCCAAGGGAGTTGGAGCTTAGCTAGCTTAGCTAGTAGTAGGGTAGACGAGTAGGCAAATGGAGCTAGGGTTTGAGGAGAGGATCTAGACAGGAGAAGTCTGGAGCTAAACTGGAGCTAGCAGCTGCTAAAGAGGATGGCATGGAGCTACTTTAGCTGGCTTAGCTTGCTAGTTCTTTGCTAGCTACTAAGCCAAGATAAAGCAAGCTGGCTTTTGCTGAAAGGAGCTGAGGTGAGATGGGTCTAATGCTCCCGAGGAGGACCTAGCTAGTTGAGGTACCTAAGGTAGCTTAGCTCAACTAAGTTGAACTAAGCTGAGTCCCTGGGAGCTGGACTTGAGCTTCCTGAGCTAACATGAAGTCATCTTCAACTAGCTAGAGTTGAGTGGAGCTGGATGTAGCTGGTCCTGAGCTGAGGTGAACTCCAATCAACTCACCTGAGTTGGCTAGAGCTCCCAGTGTACTGATGGGAACTGAGATGAGCTAGACTCACTAAGTTGAGCTGGATCTGAGCTAACTTGAGCTAAGGTGAGCTAAGATGAGCTCTCTTGAGTTGCTATTCAGCTAAGATGAGCTAAATGGAGCTAGGATAAGCTAACCATAGTTCAAGTGAGTTGGATTATAGCTATGGTGAGCTGGATAAAGCTGAGTTCCAGTTCCAGTTGATTTAGGCTTCTCCTTCACCAGTTGCCTTCATGAGTGCTAGGGTTTTAGAGATCTGTCAATCTATATATATATCCCAAACACTCACAAAAACACTTCAAAAAGGCAATAAAAAATGCAATGCATGCCAAACCTAATTGATGCCTAAATGCAACCCAAAAACCCATTTGCGGAGCAAAATCCTAAGAGCTAGGTTTGTTTTAATGCATAAGAATGATGATAAACTAATGTTTATCAGCCGCCACCGTGCACGAGCTCCTTGAAGCTTGCCTATCGTGAGTGCATCTACTGATGCACGACTTGCTACCCTGCTTCCCCTATTCACCATCACCATCACTCCATCGCAGACCACCTTACCAGTCATCGCATCACCGTGAGTGCACTAATAGGCACACGACCACAACAACAACACCCACACCTCCACCAAGATCATCCTGCACTACCAACACCATCATCCATCACACCACCATTCCCCTTTCCTCCTTCCATTCTTCTTCCTCTATTTCCCTGTTACCCACCAAAAAGAACCCAAAATGTCATCACCACCTCCACCACCTTACCGCGTGCATAGCCCTTGTCTCCGCGTACACCTACAGAGCCACCCTCGCGTCCACACCCAGCAGGGCCGGTGTCTCCCTTGTCGACTAACCGTGTAGCCACGCGCACGCACATGTGTCTACTGCACGCACAGCAGAAGCGTGGGTGCACGGCTCTCAACACCTCCTCGCCCCAGCTGCATGCGTGCACCCCTTCGAGCACATCTCCAGCAGCGCGTGACCTCCACACGTGAGCTCCTCACAGCAGCAGTACGCGTGCCGCTCCCCTCGTTGTGCCTCCATCCGCGCGCAGCAGTGCACTCGCTCTCACAGCAGCCACAGATGCCTTCTCCACTCCATGCGCACCTCCAGTTTATCGGACGTGCATGCCTAGCCATGCGCACGCAGCAGCAGCAGCCACCGCTCGCTCGCCTCTCCAGCAGCCCGCACGTGGAGCATCTCCAACCACAGTAGCAGGCCGCCAAAACCCATCACCTTCCACATCTCCGGTTGGCCACCAACAGCCACCATTTGCTATGCCGTGACCGTCATCGAGAAGCCCTCGACCAACTTATCCTCCACCGTGAACCTCATCTCCAGCCGTGGCCTCCTTCGTACGTAGCAACGCCATGAAGAAATCCTTTGTTTCGGGTTTCATTTTTTATTACATTCAATGCCATTGCCACAATTTGATTTTTATTTTTATTATTTAAATATTATGGAACATTTAGCAGAACACCCTTAACTTTCAACAAAAATGCAATATCAGCATGGTCATACCTTATTTTCTCATTTGAAAGGAGATTTTGATTCGGTTTCTTTGCGAAATTAATCATGAACATCTAGTTTTGATTTGTGCGAGTTTGGAATGGACATTGCCTTCTTGTGGATAAGATCTACTCTTCTCGAGTGATTTATTTTAATTCAATACTTTGACTAGTCAATTTTCAACCACTTAGAAATGCAAACGACAAATCATTTTAATTATCATCTTGTTAAGAGAAAATGGACTCGTCAAATGGCGGCATTGTCGGGGAGGCAACAAGCTTAATAAAATCACATTCATTCATTTGTTCGCATTGATTTAAATTTTGGAAGCATATTTAACTCTGGATCTTTTTATTCTGGTGCGAGTGTCGATGTTCTACGATTCTACGACTTGCCATCACACCAGCCATCGTTAGAGGTGACCCCTGACGTCACCAGAGGAGAAATTGTTCGAGCCACCTTGCAAGGAGCCAGATTGCCAGGTGAGGAAGGATGAGGACTTGACGATCATCTCCGTACATTTAGTCTTTGATTCAATTAGAGTAGATTTAGACTTTAGACTTAATTTTCCTTGCACATTTGGTTTGAGACCCTTATTCTGGGGTACAATTGAGGGATTTGTTCCCCGACCTTCTTTTAGGCCCCTATGTGGGTAATTTTTCGGGAGCATGTTCCCTTTTCTTTATATCTAGGTTTTCTTCTGTGGGTTGTTTATCCTATATTTGTTTGTGCATAAGTAGCCAAAAAAATAAAAAAAAAAACACAAGCTACTTGTTGGAAGCTGCCTGCCTTAGGACAACCATTTAGGTGTGAATGAGCAGCCTCTAGATTTATTTTGCTTGCATTTATGTGCATCCAATTGAAGATTACTGGAAGTAAGGTATGCATCCTCTTACACTGCATCCATATCTTGATCATGCATTTGCATCTAAATGTAATTGCAAGACCATCTATTTTTATTTGAAACAATCTAACAAGTGGTCACCTTTAAATTCAGAAAAGGACTTAACTAAAGGAGGGACATTACAATCAAGGACTTGAATTGATAATCTTGCGTGCATTTCAAAAATTCAAAAACATTTTTTTGGTGTATGCACACTTTGCTATTTTGTTGCACCAAAGCTCGCATATAGACACTTTTAGGTCTTGGAACTACTAGGACAAGATCCCTCCTACCGTTGGATTCTGAAGCGCTCAGAACTCGAGATCAAAGGTTTTGTAACTTCAAAGAGGAGGATACCCTGTCACGGATTTTTGAGGGTAGTTAAGAAGCACCGTGAAAGCACAGCTTCAAAGGAAGGCTCGGGCCTACTTACATCCCTCGATCTTCCATATTTGAAGTTGCTCTACAATTTGAGCTTTAGTGAAGAGCACCTAAGCTCCAACTAGGTCTTTTTAAGCATTTCATAGATCGAAAATAGATGCGTAATTGATTGGGCAACTTGCTTTGTCACCTACAATCTGAATTAAAGTCAAAAGCCTGAACATGTAAAGACCTAACAAGTCCTTTTGAATTGTGTTTGCTTGGGAAGAATTTACCTTGGTGTGTGTTAGAATGGACCAATTTGACAACCACCCTTTCACCTCTTGCCCACACCCTTACCCCCACTCTACAATCTTCGATCCGATACACTGAGATGGTCCATTCTTTGATGGACATAATGACAATAATTGGGATCCTTTTCACTCCTACTATAGGAGTATTGGCCTGGTTAAGCCCCAAATCAGTGAGCAGAACCTAGGAGCATGATTTGCCTTGTCCAATATCCCATACAACATAGAAATACCCAACCCACCCTCTCTGAATGATTGTAATGGTTGGACAAAAACTCATAGGTACTATAAGCCTGAGCCTGACTTCTCTCCTGATAGAAATGATGACCTCTCCTCCTTGAAGATGGAAATAAATAAAATGCAAGATGAAATGATTGAATTATTAAGAGAATCTTCGAGAGCAGGCCAACAAGAAAAAGAAGAAATTAGCCACCCAATCTACCCCATTGAGGATGTCGTGCACCCCTCTACGCTAGATGCATCTCCCGCGGGAGAGCCACACCCTAAGTTAGAGGGGAATTTTGGAGATTATGTAAGGGAGAATAGCTACTTTTCAAGGATTGATTTCAAAACCTCCCCGCTAGATGATACTTCCTTGAGAGGTCCACACCTTAAGTGGGAGGAGGATATGAATGAAATTAACTATGCATTGGAAGAAGAAAGGTGGCAACCCGAGGAAGGTGATGATCATGTTGAGTATCCACCTGAGTTATATTGGAGTCAAAAGAAGGGAATGATGTACCATTGGAAGACTTTGACCCAGATGATAGTATTTTCGTGACATTTGAGAAAGTGGGTCAAAGTCAAGTTGTTAATCCCACCCTCCCTTCTGATCATGAGATGGAACTCAAGCCCACCCTTAGGAAACCTATCCCTGAAGAAATTGACCTATCTGAGGAGTCTGATGTTACCAGTGTGAACCATTTACCCCAGATAAAGTGCCTTAGGGAACCTGTCGAGATTTTAGATGATTCTAAACCTCGGGTACATGATGAATTGTATGATGAGAAGGATGAATTATATAAGGAACCTACATTCAAGATTTAGAGTGACACTAAGGGTGATTATGTCTTATTTGAAGAATTTTCCCCCGAGGATGTCACAAATTTGATCAACTTAGGTTTCCTTTGTGCTCCTACTAATGATATCCCTAATGATGAAATAATTGAAAATGTGGAATCAACTTTTGAGAATTATGTGGATTCACATATAGACTACAGGGAGGATTTGAGAAAAGAACAAGAACCCAGGGATGAAATTGATAGGGTAATCCCTAAATCTGTTGCTTCCAACCTGCCTTCATTTGATTCGGAGTCACCCTTCGATTCACCTATGTCTGAAAGGGAAATTTTGACTCCATACCTTGAAATGATCACTAATAAAGTGCAAAAGGATACTTGTGAAAGTACAAGGGATGCTAGGGATGTGATTAAGGAATTAGGAAGGTTGTTAGGAATGGACACTAAGCCGATTAGACCCAACCTAGGTCTTATGGCCATCTCGCAACCTCGAAACTTAGACACCCTAGACAATCCTTGGCTTAAAGACATGCACACTACTATTTTGACCGGGGGGCGTAACAGACCAATATCTCTTGTAATGCGGTACCGGGTATGGATTGATGCTTTCTGTGGTCAGTCTATCACCCTGGGGGTTCATCTCTACACCATTCCTTCCACATCCCTTTTGGAGGATCCTTGTCATTCTCCTCCTACCCCTTTAGAGGCTGCTATTCCAGTATTTTCTTTAGAACCTCCTCTGGTGACCTGGGATGATTTCATTCCCATCCTGGTTGAGCAAGAATTTGCTATTGGGATTCATCATCAGCTCTCCAACATCCTAGGTTACCTATTTTCTAGGCTAGCATTTGCTCATTTTTAGGGCCTATTTCTTTGGTTTTGGAACCTGACTTGTAGGTTCTTTGGCTACTCGGCTGCGAACAAAATAATGGCAGCCCAACTCTGACCTAGGTAATACCCTTCTATGCAATGGGGACATTGCAGATTTTAGGCATGGGGGGGTGTACTTGGGGATATACATAGCATTTATGCATAGTGCATTCATGCATTTAGTTAAAACATTCTACATTGCATACATTTTCATTGATTAAAAAAAAAAAAGAAAGAGAGAAAAATGAAAGTGTTATGCTTAACTGGCTGGGCTCAACATCTTTAGGCATGAGACCAAGACTTTAGGTTTGCCTAAGCTGACTCTAGCTATCTAATTATAGGAGCTAGGGTTGAACTACTGACTTTAGAACTTTAGGGTCTGTTTGGACTTAAAAAATTAAGTAGGAGTTAAGTTGCAGACCATTCCTCAAGAGGTTGAGGAAGGAAAGCTAGGGATTGAGTTAAAGGCTGGGTAGTACCTGGTGTCTTTTTCTACCTTTCGATTTATGGGTCCTCATTACCTAAGCATCCACATTTCACACACACTTGGTCTTGTGCAAATAGTGATCACCTTAATTCATTTCTTGAAGAAAATTTGGTTCTCTTAGTTCTGACTTAGGAGAACCTTGAAAACACAATTTGATTGGAAGAGTTCCTACCGTAGGAGAGGTGGAGTACATACTCACCTTGAGGATGCGATGATAACATGTCACCTCCTCAGTTCTTATCTCTTAGGATGTCCATCCTACTGGGGACATGTAAGCGCATTGTACGGTTCAGGTACCATGGGCATCACTATCTCGAAGTGTCGATTGTCACAGGCCTGAATTCACTTAAGAAATCCATGGGTGATACTATCTCGAAGTGTCGATTGCCAGGAGTTCTTGGGGTAGTTATGGGCGGTGCTATCTTAAAGCATCGAAAGCCAGACACCCTTCGATGTTCGGTGATGGGGACAATGAATTCAACATAAATCGTGTTGATAGCTGATGGGAACACCATCATGAGCCCTAACTAGCTCATTTTGACCTAGAAAAGAGAACAAAAACACACACATAACCAAGTGAAGGGCCTAATTCAAGGAATAACTATTTTGAGAGAAAAACAAGCAATAAAGGGTAAAACTATAATTTTACCATTGCAGTACAACAATGGGATTTCTCAAGGGCTAAACATAGGTCAAATGGCTTTAACAAGATAAAAAGTGAGTTGGTTCAATCAGAAAAGGGTTAATGTGAAATCTGGGAATTAAATAACTTCTTGTAACCCTAAAACAGATCCACTTAATTCAACAAGGTTCTGGTTAGAATAAAATTCAACTAAACCATCTAAAATTCATGGAAAAATATCATATAGGGTTTAGAACCTTCAATTTGGCCTTTGGAACCTCTTTTGACCTAAATAGGGGTCCTGGCTAAATATTTGCCCTGAATTGGGTTTTTGTGTAAAATACTCAGTCAAACGTAGTCAAACCTAAAATCCAACTTCACCATTAGATTCCTTAGGTCCAAATTAGGTTTATACCAAAATTTGGACTAAAGGGGGGTTCACCTTGACCTACTTTGCAAAATAGTCCAACCCAATTACATTTAGACCTCTAGCTTTTGAAAACCATTGCAAAGACCACCCTATATTCCTCGTCATTCTTTGCAATTAGGTCCCTCCACCATTATAGCGGAGGAATCCTACTCTGGCAAGGATTCAAGGGGGATTTCTCCTTGATTCCTCAAAGACTCCCTCTCAAATTTGAAAGGGAGATTCTTTGAGGAATTCCAGATTATCTGAACACAATTTCAAGCCCTAATTATCACCCAATCTCTCATGCGAATGCATGAGAGATTTGGGTATCTCTCGCAATCCTTATCCAACGAGGATTCCCATGCTTGGAAGCTTGCCTTCCAAGCACAAGGCCCTCTGCCTGGGACTATAAAAGGTCCCCCTGACCCGACAGATCATTCCAGCTTGGTTTGGCCGGAGACAACCCCTCCAATTCGTCTCTTCTCCTTCGGCCAAACATCCAGTGAGCTTCAGTGACATATTGTCCCTCCTCTTGTCGCTCTGCCACAATACAAGTGGCATAGTTGTCTCTGCCTCATTCTTTCGCATCGCGCCAAACCTGTGCACGCGCCAGCTACCTCTTCGTCGTCGCCGCACCCTTCTAACTGGATCTTCGACTTCGGTGGCGGCAGGTACATGCCATCCGCCATCCTCTCTCCTTTCATCCTTAATCTAGGTTAGATACTTTCCCCTTCCTCCACTCTTTGTTTTCCCCCTCTTTATTTCCTAAAACACCCCTCGATAACCGCAGTCCACCACCATCGTCTCCACCTCTGGCAGACCACTGGCGAGGTGCCCCCATCATTCCATGCTCCCATCCACCTCGCCAAACCCCTCAGAAGCTCCACCACCTTCCACTGGTCACTTTCACCCTCTCCATCGACCACCACAGCCTCCACACAATCCCCCTGATCAAACCCATCACCACGGCCACAGAATGACCTAGGCACACATGCCTAGGCCGCCCCGTGCCACACCGACCATAGAATCATCTTCGCTGCACCACGGCGAAGCCTCCTGTGTATTCTAGTGAGGCTGCAAGGCCGTTTTACTTGATAGAAAGATTGGACATTGGTTGCCATTGGAGCAAGCTTGAAGCAGCTCGCAACCCTCACTCCTGGCAGCCTTTCTCTAGGCATTCAGGTCCAGGTGATGCAGAATTGCCACACACATGCTTCCAGCTAGGAGATTGGCTTTGAAGACCCTCGCATCTGCTGCAATCAAGCAAGTGACCTCCTGCGGGTGCGCGCGAAGCGGGTAGGACTTTTAGTCCCACCTCAGGCATTTTGGAGCGACCTATGTGACATAAATTGTAATTGTGTCAGGGGCTTATTGCCTCCTGACACGGGGTGAGGTCCCTCTCACCTATCCACCCCTCGTCCACGATTCACTCCTCCGTGGACCTGGCAGCTTGACTCGATAACCTGTGCACTCCTCGTGCATCACCCATGCCGGTGCACCTAGACCCGGGCGTGCTAACCCAACTCGTTTACCCGAGAAAGGCTTTGGGAGAGCGTGCCTAAGAGAGAAAAGAGAGAGAACGTTCGCGGGGGAGGGTAGGGGTAGGTTTTGCACTTGCTTGCAAGGAAAGGAAGAAGGAAGAGGAAGTTGAAGGAGGAAGCTAAGGAGGAGGAAGCTGAAGAAGCTAAGGAGAAAAGAGCCGCAGAAGAAAGCTAAGGAAAAGAAGAGCCAAGGAAGGAAAAGGCACAGCTGAGGAAAAGACAAATCTGAAAGAAGCTAAGGCAAAGAAGATCTAAGGTAGGAGAAGGCATGGCTGAGGAAGCCGAGGGAGAAGTCAGAGAAGAAGAAGGCTAAAGGCAGAAAGGAAGAAGAAGGAACAGATAGGCCAAGGCAGGAAAGAATGGAAACCAAAGAAGCTAAGGAAGAAGTCAGAGAAGAAAAGAAGCCAACGATTAAAGAAGGACCAAAGCTAAAGAAGAAGAGCCAGAGAAAGAAAAAAACCATTGCCAAAGGAGAGAAGCCAAGAAGAACAGAGAAGAGAAAGAGAAGAAAAGCCAAACATTTTTAAGACCTTTAATTTTATAATCTAATTCTTCCCAATTTCTCTTTTATGCTACATTTTATTGTTCATATACTCTTGCTTTACATTTTGAATTAGGTTTTGAGTAATTTTATGTGTTCAAATTGCATCTATTGAGATTAGTGCATGAACTCCATTTGCTCCCTGTGTTTGACCTTGGACTTAAAATTCGAGTAATAAAATTTATTTGTTTTGAACGCAT
This sequence comes from Thalassia testudinum, assembly GCA_037157565.1. Classification (NCBI taxonomy): domain Eukaryota; kingdom Viridiplantae; phylum Streptophyta; class Magnoliopsida; order Alismatales; family Hydrocharitaceae; genus Thalassia; species Thalassia testudinum. Next base: position 147,420,078 of record JAZHRO010000036.1, read on the forward strand.
TTTCGACTGTACTACAACGTGACCTTTTTAAAACCCGATCAAGCACTCTAAAACATTTTGGCACCGTTGCCAGGGAGCAACATGCAATTCATCACTAGTCTCTACATTATTTTGATTACATTTGAGCACTAACTTGTCCTATTTGTTTTGCTATGATTTTTGTGAGATATTTCACGAGAAGATCTCCCGCGCAAATCAACCACTCCAGGGCAGGTAACTTCTCTCTTCTTCCCTAATCCATCTCCTAATCCTGGGAAGATAAAAGGAAGCAATCAAATTAGGAATCACTTGCCTTCTTTTTATAGTAATTGTCATTTTAAAGTCTAGTTTCCTAATTTGCAAATTTTTTTTTAAATCTTATCGAAGTTGAAGTGATTTCTTGAGATCCTACCCACAAATTCCTTTGCCTATTAGAGATCATGCGTAATTTTTGAATCTCTGCAGACTACACACTTCTTGTTTGAAGTCCAAAGAGAACTTCTCTGAAAATCAAAGAGGATTGGATATAGAACCAAATTAGGGTTTCTACAGTAGGGTTTTGGAGTGCTAGTCACACGTGCTTGCATAAAAAGAAACAAACGCACCTGCACTTGTATGCTACCTAAGCCCTTGATTGAAAAGATCTAAGCAAGAAAAACCCTAAAATTAAAGCTCTAAAATCACTTGAACCTTTAAAACCTTGGACCTAATAACCAGGGAGTCAAATCAGGGTGATTCTAGGTCTTGACCTAGAATCATTCTGCCATCTTTAGGATAGGTCAAGTGAAGTTGGACTATATTGTAGGCCAACCAACCTCCAAATTAGGTCACCAAAACCAAAACATCTAAAGTTCAAGTGGAACCCTAAGCACCTTCAATTTAAAAGTGGTAGACTTAAGAGGTCAAGGTCCCCATTCTGGTCTACCTGGAATCTTAGAGACAAGAGAGGTCGGGTGAGGGAAACCCTGTAACCTATGGGGATGCTCTACCGTCTAGGGGTCTTTGTGGGACTCTCCCTCTCTAGCTGCCAAGGTAATTATCAGGTAGACGACTTTCCAATCTAGGGGTATCGTCCGCCCTTAACCTCCATAGTCATCCAAACATCTTTGGGTGCCTTGATTGGGTCAAAAACACATCCAATCCCTCATCCCTTCTCTTTAGAGCACACATATAGATTTTCAGTGGGATTCTCTATTCAGATCTAATCACTTCAAGACTTGATTCTACATCTTGATCCAAATTTTGATTCTACACCTTGATTCCACCATCTGATCAGAATATGCAGCCTGGTTACAAAGATCCATGAGAGATAGGATGATTGAGGATGCCCTTGAATTCTATGAAATTGAATACAAAACCTCAACACCAGTAGAAGACATTCAGGTTAGTGTACCAACAACCACAACTTTCATCATAAACTGTGCCCAAGTGTTATTGACAAAAGTCACAAAAGGATCAACCCGCGACATGCTCATAACAGGATACATTGAGATAGAAAAATTGCATAACTTTGAATACCATCAATGCATGACAAATCTTGTACTAAGGGAACAACACCAAGATGATCTTGAAAAATGAGATGAGATGATGAGATTATTGAAACAAATTATTGATCAGAAATACCTGTATATGCCCCAAACAGATGATGAACCATCTTGGAATAGTAGTGAGGATCAATCCAATTTACCAAACTTTGGGTCTGAGGCATAAGGTTGTTGTGGATTCCCAACCCAGATGAAATACAACATGCCTGATCTTGAATTAGGTTGGGAACTTCTAATTGCAGGAGAACACGATTTTGAGCTAGTCCTAGATCCTGGGCCACCAAGCATAGAATTCCGAGACTCCTGTAATGATGAGATTAGAACTGAACCTCTCGAGGGTGTAAATTCCGCCCCTTATTCTGATAAGGTGACCCTCGACGGTAACTCTGACCTAGATTCTAGTGATTCAACCCACGCCCTCAGCATAGAATCTAGATCTGAAACATATTGGGAAGATTACGAGGCCCCGTATGACGAAGATCAATTTTTCAATAAAAAGTATGATTCTGGGCCTCTATTTGATGAAGATCCCTCTCCAACATCCTCAGAGATACAAATCGATTTTTCAGAAGTCACGCCAATCTACGATACAGAAACTGAGGAGTTGGACGAGTGGAGTTTTAATTGGGTCTTTCCTACAACCCTAGAACTTGAGCCTAGACCAAAAAAGAATACCTTTTTGAGCTCAGAATTTACATATAGGGTAGACCCAAGTCAAGCTGCTAAGTCTACATCATGTGACTTATTCAGTGGTCGAACCCATGATCTTGAATCTCATTCAGAACTTGATTTTCACAATATCTCCAACGATTTTGAATCTTACACTGATTTCGGAGAAATTCTGTCTCCTAACTTCGATGAACCAATCTACGACCTCAGCTCACATGATTCATTCTCCGACTCTGACTCTGAGGTCCCAATTCCTGAGATCACTGATTTAAGTTCAGGTTCCAGTGAGATGGAATCATTTCTTTTCGATCCTTAGGAATCAAAACCAGAAAATGCCAGGAGTGACTGCAACCCAAAGTTCGAATCTTTTCTCGACTCAGATTTCCTTCATCCTACAGACACTCTTCAGGCATTCACCTTTTACTTTAAGAGCTACTATGAGGACTCTCTACATGAAACCACCTGTAACTCCTTTCTAGAAGAGCCCTCATACACAATTCTCATTGAAGCCACCTTTTCCGCATATACAGAACCTATCCAAACCCGTTTTCAACCCCGACTCGCAATCGGACTCAATTTCTATTCCGATTCCCCTCTTACTGAACTAATTGCAGATAATTCAACTCCACATCTATACTGGGTTTCGAACATTGAAGACCAGGCTCCATCACTTTCTGATCACCCCTGTAGGGTTTCCACACCAGTCATTGATTATTTTACGGATCCCTACTCTGACCAGGCTGATTTGACTCAGCCAAACCTCGAATTCACACTTCCACATCCATCCGAGCTCCATAGCATATGGTGGGTTCCACATCTCTTGATCTACATTTATCAACCCACCAAATTAATAGGATTTAGGCTGCATCATCAGCCTACTGATCTGAACAAGCACCTGGTTGGACCAACCAGGCTCTTGATCAAGGTGCTTGTTCTACAAAACTCCGCTGATTTGACCACTCCCTCTCCATATCATTTCCTATTCGGCTGAAGGCATTGAATTTAACACTTAACAGGAGGCAACCCGTCATTCCAAAAACCCGAGATCCGTCTGATTATCCATCTGTACTTCATGTCTACTGCACCCTGAGTTCAGTCCTAGAACAGTTGATCTCACCTCTGGTACACGTGCCAGAGCTTGAAATCATCTGCAAAAGTCATTCTCGACCCATTCACCCACCCGATAAATCTTTTCTAAGTCCCTGAACCCAACACTATTTCACACCCTCCATTTACAATGAGGACATTGCAAAACTTAGGCATGGGGGGCTGGTAAAGTGCAAACATACAGAAATCAAGAAGAGTCAGAAGGATTCTCACAAAAAATCACATATGCCATAAACACCAAAAAAATAGAAAATTGTGAAAAATAACAAAAAAATTGGAGGGAAGAAAACTTTTGAGGCCATATAAACATGAGGAGGAAAAGAGCAAATGTCAAAGGGAGCACAAAATGAAAAAGAAAAGGAGATAGTCATTAGTAAGAGATTATGGAATTAACAGAAGTTCTAGACCACATAAAGAAAAAGAGAAAAGTATAGGAAAAAGTGCTAATGAGACACAAAAGGAGATTAGTAGGAATGCTGATCTTAGGCCTTTTGGGCCAGACTCTTAGGCTTAAACATTCAAGTATCCGCTAAGATCTAGATAATCCTCAAGAGGTTGGTGAAAATGTGAAGCTTAAGTATTAGGTCTAAGGCTTAGGGAGCATTCGACCTCGTTAACTGACCTTTGGTTTGCAGGACTCGGTGACCTAAGCACCTCAACCCACACACAGTCTGGTTCAGTGTGCATAACTAGCAAGATCATGCAAAAGCGTTTAAATGTTCTGAAAAAAGTTGCCTAGATTAGGAGCAGCCGATCAACATAAGTTGATTTGGACGAGTTCCTGGCACGGAGAGGTGGGAAATTCCCCTCGAAGATGCGTAACAACATATCGTCTCCTCGATACTTGTCTCCTAGGATATTTACATATCCTACCGGGGGAACGTAAGCACCCTGCTGGTTCAAATACCATGGGTGGCATTATCACGAAATGTTGATTGCCAGGGTTTGGATTTGGCTACAGAATGCCATGGGTGGGATTATCTCAAAATCTCGAAAGCCAGGGCTCTGGGGGTTGCTATGGGTGGTGCTATCATGAAGCATCGATTGCCAGGGACTTTTAAGGATTGATGATGGGGACGAGGAATCCGATACAGACCATGTTGAGAAGTCAATCCAAAGCTAGAAATAAAAAGAAAAGAGAGAGAAAATTCTCCAAACAAATAAATCCTCTGTCTCTCTCTTACAAAAAATGCACTGTAAACTAAACCGAGGCTAAAATATTTCTCAAGCACGAGTGCTTTAACTGCAGAGTCCAACGAACCTTAGGATAGTTCCTGCAGGCCTTAAAAACCTTCGAAGAGGACCGAGGCTAGAGCTGGTCAGGTCTGGATCTTGGTTGGTACTTGAGTACCTCTAGGACTACTGTCGGCATTTTAACCTAATCAAAATGAAAAAGAAAAAGCACTTATCATAAATTGTGACAGAAACTCATGATCTAGAACAGAAGTTAAAGCCATAAAATTTTGCTAAGGGACTAGCAAAAGCTAGGCATGGGGGTATGATTGGAACACCATCATGAGTCCCAACTATCTCATTTTGACCTAGAAAAGAAAACAAAATCTCCTACATAACGAAGTGAAGGGCCTAATTCAAGGAATAACTGTTTTGAGAGAAAAGCAAGTAATAAAGGGTAAAACTATAATTTTACCATTGCAGTGCAACAACAAGATTTCTCAGGGGATAAACATAGGTCAAATGATCCTAACAAGATAAAAAGTGGGTTGGTTCAATCAGAAAAGGGTTAATGTGAAATCTGGGAATTAAGTGACTTCTTGTAACCCTAAAACAGACCCACTTAATTCAACAAGGTTCTAGTCAGCATAAAATTAAACTAAGCTATCTAAAATTCATGGAAAATATCCTCTTGGGTTTAGATCCTTCAATTTGGCCTTTGGAACCTCTTTTGACCTAAATAGGGGTCCTAGCTAAATATTTGCCCTAAATTAGGTTTTTGTGTAAAATGCCAAGTCTAACATAGTCAAACCTAAAATCAAACTTCACCATTAGATTCCTTAAGTCCAAATTAGGTTTGCATCAAAATTTGGACCTAAGGGGAGTTCACCTTGACCTACTTTGCAAAACAGTCCAACCCAATTACATTTAGACCCCTAGCTTTTGAAAACCATTGCAAAGACCACCCTATCTTCCTCGTCATTCGTTGCAATTAGGTCCCTCCACCATTATAGCGGAGGAATCCTACTCCGGTGAGGATTCAAGGGGGAGTTCTCCTTGATCCTCAGAGACTCCCTCTCAAATTTGAAAGGGAGATTCTCTGAGGAATTCCCAATCATCTGAACACAATTTCCAGCCCTAATTGTCACCCAATCTCTCATGCGAACGCATGAGCGATTTGGGTATCTCTCGCAATCCTTCTCCGGCGAGGATGCCCGTGCTTGGAAGCTTGCCTTCCAAGCACAAGGCCCTCTGCCTGGGACTATAAAAGGTCTCCCTGACCCAGCCGATCATTCCCAGCTTGGTTTGGCTCAAGATAGCCCCTCCAATTCGTCTCTTCTCCTCCAGCCAAACATCCAGCGAGCTCCGACGACATATTCTCCTTCTCATCGCTCTGCCACAATACCAGTGGCAGAGTTGTCTCTGCCTCATTCTTCCGTGTCGCACCATACTTGCGCACGTGCCAGCTACCACTTCGTCGTGGCCGCCCCCTTCTAATTGGATCTTCATCTCCAGCGGTGGCAGGTATGCTCCATCCGCCATCCTCTCTCCTTTCATCCTTAATCTAGGTTAGATACTTTCCCCTTCCTCTACTCTTTATTTTCCCCCTATTTATTTCCCAAAACACCCCTCGATAACCATAGTCCACCACCATCGTCTCCACCTCCAGCAGACCACCGGCAAGGTGCCCCCCGTCATTCCACGCACCCATCCACCTCTCCAAACCCCTCAGAAGCTCTACCACCTTCCACTGGTCACTTTCACCCTCTCCATCGACCACCATAGCCTCCACACAATCCCCCTAATCAAACCCATCACCACGACCACAGAACGACCTAGGCATGCACACCTAGGCCGTCCCACACCACATCGACCATCGATTCATCTTCGTCGTGACATGGCGAAGCCTCCTGCATATTCCAATGAGGCTGTAAGGCCATTTTACTTGATAGCAGGATTGGACATCGGCTGCCATTGGAGCAAGCTTGAAGCAGCTTGCAACCCTCACTCCAAGCAGCCTCGCTCTAGGCATTCAGGTCCAGGTGACGCGGAATTGCCACACGCATGCTTCCAGCCAGGAGATTGGCTTTGAAGACCCTCGCATCTGCTGCAATCAAGCAAGTGACCTCCTACGGGTGAGCACAAAGTGGGTGGGACTTTTAGTCCCACCTCAGGCATTTTGGAGTGACCTGTGTGACATAAATTGTAATTGTGTCAAGGGCTTATCACCTCCTAATATGGGGTGAGGACCCTCTCACCTATCCACCCCTCGTCCGCAATTCACTCCTCCGCGGACCTGGTAGCTTGACCCGATAACCTGTGCACTCCTCGCGCATCACCCACGCCAGTGCGCCTGGACTCGGGTGCACTAACCCGACCCGATTACTCAAGAAAGGCTCTGGGAGAGCGAGCATAAGAGAGAAAAGAGAGAGAGCATTCGTTGGGGAGGATAATGGTAGGTTTTGCACTTGCTTGCAAGGAAAGGAAGAAGGAAGAGGAAGTTGAAGGAGGAAGCTAAGGAGGAGGAAGCTGAAGAAGCTAAAGAGAAAAGAATCGCAGAAGAAAGCTAAGGAAAATAAGAGCCATGGAAAGAAAAGGCACGGCTGAGGAAAAGACAAATCTGAAGGCCAAGAATGAAGAAGATCAGAAGCTAAGGCAAAGAATATCAAAGGAAGGAGAAGGCACGGCTGAAGAAGAAAGAGGAAGCTGAAGGAGAAATCAGAGAAGAAAGCTAAAGGTAGAAAGGAAGAAGAAGAAGGAACAGATAGGCCAAGGCAGGAAAGAATAGCAACCAAAGAAGCTACGGAAGGAGAAGTCAGAGAAGAAAAGAAGCCAAAGATTAAAGGACCAAAGCTAAAGAAGAAGAGCCAGAGAAAGAAAGAAGCCATCGCCAAAGGAGAGAAGCTGAAAGAGCGATCTTCGTTTTCCTTGAAAACTTTATCATAAAATGATGTATCGTTGTATTTAATCGTGTGGTAGAAAATCGCTTTTCAAAAACATTTTAATTATTAGAATCTAACCACGAATAGTTAGGTCATCTCCACAGGGAGGAATTGGCCTATTTAAATTAATAAATAGTGTCTCATTTATTCGAGAAACTCAATAGATATGCATGCTACTTCGTGCTTTTCTTTTTCTCACATAAATTTGCAATATAGATAATTAATCAAGAAGATGAGGGTGCATATGCAAAATTATCACAATATAATATTCTAAATAATGACCTTGGTAATAGCAAATAATGTTAATATTAATCTCCTAACTAATGACACTATAATTAATTTCTCATATTGTATGTCACTCAGAAGGAGAAATCAATTATATGTAATTTCGAATTAAGCAAGGGGTGTCCACGCAAATTGTGCAGCAATATATTAATTCAGAAAATAAATGAACAGTAACATGACAATGGCATTTTTTGTAAATTTTAATGGTGGAGGAAACAGAGCTTTTTCTCTCTCTCCTCCTTGCGAGAGAGAGAGAGCACCGGCGGGGCTTTGGAGAGGCTAAGTAGGAAGGCGAGGACGAGGGCTCTCCGATGGCAGCTGTGGCGTTGACGGAAGTGGCCGGCTGGAGGAGGAGATGAGGACCGGAGAAGGCTGCTGCTATGGCTGCGCACCTGTTGTGAAGGTGCTGGAGGTTGTGGCACGCACTTGCGGGCGCAGGTGGCGGTGTGGATGCGCTGATGGGCGTGCGCCTGCGGGCGCCTACGGGTTGAGGCACGGTGCTAGCGCCGGCTGTAGCGCGGGCGGATGCTACTGAGGTGGCTGCAGGCTGCTGGAAGGTGTGGGCGCTGTGGTGAGGCGGGTTTAGCGCTTACAGGTCCCGCTTGAGGTGGGTGAGCGGGTGTAGGCCTGGCGGAGGATGCAGGCGTTTGGTGTGGGCGCGGTGGGCGGTGTGCGCCTGCAGGTCCGACTGGGGCATGCGGGTGCTCTGCACGCAGCGCCTGCGGTTTGTGGCGTGCGTGAAAGAGGAGGAGAGCACTATGCTTGCAGGAAGGAGGGGGTGCGCTGGAAGATTGAAGCGGGTCTGTAGAGGAGCAAGGGTGAACAACTGCAAGCTTGGTGTGGGGTGGGCATGCCTGCAGATGGTGGTGAAGGCGCACAGCGCCTTTAGGCGCTGTTGGAGGGAGATGCTGTGCGGGAGAGGCGCGCGGTTCGGAGGGAGGTAGTGCGTGTAGTGGTTGGGCGCAGGTGCAGGCTGGTGATGGGTGCGTGCCTGCTGCTACGCAAGGTGGAGAAGAAGCGAGCACAGTGCTCGCCCTCTCCATAGTGGAGAAGATAGAGTCGTTTCCCGCAGGGGGGAAGATTGGTCTCCTGTTCATCTCTCAACCTCCTCTCTTTAACTCCTCTCTCTCCCTGCATTCTCCAATCAAGGGATTTTCAAATCCCTTTTCTATTTTTAACCGACGGGTGTTGGAGAAGAGTTACAACTGGCTGGAGGGAAGGGAAAAGTCCCGCCGGTTGTTGGGGAAATTTGCTCCCTAACCCTTTCTCTTTCTAAATATAATACCTGCACATAAAAACAACAAAATCATTAAGTTATAGAATGTTATAAACTTAAATCATGATGCGTACAAATCTTCTACGACTTAATTGCAACTATTAACACACCTACAAGGTACGATTAAAGATACTTAGGCTTAATATTAGTCCATTAAAATGGACTCATCAAATACCCCCATGCCTAAGATTTGCTAGCCCCTAGCAAAAATGAAAAATAATAGAAGTAATAAGAAGATTTCTTCTTTTCTTACTTTAGAACTTTAGAAATCCAGACAAATGTGAAGTGCTGATAGCTTAGGTAACAGATCCAAGTGAAAGAGCCGATTCGCATTGGGAGTTCGTACATCACCCTTGGCAAAAATTTCTGTCGAGATAGGCAACTACTTCCCTCGGGGATAAAGCAGACGATAATCTGTAATTTGACCCCGAAATTTGGCTTAGGTAGGAGATATCGAATAGATTTGTATTTGGTGGCACACACTCATCTGTTGCCACATATAGTCTAGTACTGCAGACTCTAGATCTCTAGACTATTAGACAAGTCAACTCTGAGAGAGGCTACACAGTTGTGCTCTCTTGATGTTCCTGGGCACTCTCTCTTTTCTTTCTTTCTGAGATCACGAATCTTGCCAGATTTAGAAATTGTATTCACTATTTGGTGGCCTCACATGGCATCCACACTTCAATTAAAGTCCTAATAACTCTACAACTAAGTTAGAGTTCTCAACCAGTATTCAGGCGATCAGAAATACTAGGAGGTAGGTATGGGTCATATTTGGTGGAATGCGATAGGTGTTCTACTACCTCAGAAACAGTGTTACATCATAAACTTGGACTTTTTTTTTGTAATATAACTATTTCTTCTTTTTGTTCTTTCTGTTTCTTCTTTTTCTTCTTCTTTTCTCTCTCCTTTTTTTTTATTTCTTCTTGTTTTTGTTTCTTTTTCAATCAACACAACACGATACAGACGTTTATTTACGAGGGATTATTAGGGATGATGATGGTCAAAAGGAAGTTGTGTGGCTTATTTGGTGGAAGTGCCTATTCTCGGCATTGGGAAGGAATGGATAGGATAGGCGTATTTCTGACCTTTGACACTATTACCCTCCTTCAGCTGAGGACTCTATGAAGGACGGTCGTAACCATCCACCATAGTTATAGCTTTATTAAGACTCAATCTCTGTGTATCTGCCTTATTTGGTGAGTCTCAGGAATTCACTCAAAGTACGCACACAGGAACAGAGAGTGAAAACTACGCCTAACTCTGAAGTATCATCATCTAATTATCCAAAACTTAAGAGTCCTTGCACTTGACTTAGCTCACCAGTAATCTCTCTACTTCTTCTCACGAATATGAGGTGGATCTACTAGAAGATAGTATGCCAGCTCCCTATGAACTATCCAAGGGTTCAGTAGACTTACAAATGCTCATTGGTTTTCCTCAAGGATCCATTACCAAGTCTACGTGCATGTGAAATAAATGTACTGGATTCTAAACTTAAGAAATAATTCCGGAAGAAAAACCTCTAATGACAAAGGCATTTTGCTAGGGACTAACCCATTAAGCTCAAGAAAAGAGATTTTTTTTTTTTATATATGCTAACCTAAATGAATGAATACTTCCAAAAATGCAAATGCACTCCCCCATGCCTAAATCCTACAATGTCCCCATTTTAAAATTAAAATAGGAGGAGAAAGGAAAAATATCACCTGACACGGTCTGCTGGGTTGCCTCCCAACAAGCGCTGCATTTTCTATTAGTAGCCAGACTAAGAAAGAACCTATAAGTTTGGTTCCAAACAGAAAAGGTTAGGCCCTATGAATATGCATAACAGCGCAGGCCTAGAAAACAGGTAACCACGGATGTTGGTGAGCTGATGATGCAATGTAATTCCAAATGCTCGCCAGAAGAAATGAAAATAGAAAATCTCGTTGGCTACCTTGGGAGGTCTAGGAATAATAAGTAGAATATGAAAATGGACCTCCTGAAATGGAATAAGTGGAGGATAACAAGGATCCTCCAGAGCATGATGGGTTTTAAAAGATATACACATAATTAGTTCAAACCCTTGAATGGAGAGAGTAAAAGTACAACCATCAATCCATACTTGTCATTCTACCCTAGGAAGTACTGGCCTGATATAGTCTCCAGAAAGAATGTACATGAGCAGAGATCTGAGCCAAGGATCAGTTAGGGAGCGTAAGGGTTGTTTGGAGTGTTGGAAGGTAATGGTTAAGTCCAATGAGGGCTTAGTTGGTGTTAGGTCCAATTCCAACAATGATTCAGATTGTGTACATTCCCTAACAGTTGTAGACAACTTCAAGTTATCCTGCCTAGCATTAATGATCGGAGTCATATTTGAATCAAGGGTAGACTCCAAATTATAACTTTTTGATGGCAGGGTCAAAATGTAAGAATCATTATCATTCAGCTCATCCCCAGATTCGTTTGGTTCACTCAAATATTTGCCGAGGTGTATATGTGATTCATTAGGAGTTGGATCAGTATCCTCAATTATTTCTAAAGGAGGATCAATCTTAATATTTTGGAGGAAGCCTATATCATTGAATTCGTTATTGTTCTCAGGGTATAAATCATTAATTGATGTGTTTTGTCCCCGAGAGTCTCCCATAGACTTCTCATTATTTTGTTTGTCCTCCTCTAATATCAACTCCTATTTTGATGGAGGATGACTCTCAAAAGAAAGGAGGAATGCGGATTTAATCATATTATTTCTACCCTCCTGAGGTAAATCCTCAAATGATAAATAATTCTCCTGTGATTCACTCCAGATTTTCAGTCCAGGTTCCTCTGTTGGGGTATCCTCATCCTCTGAATTAGACTCTTCATATCCCTGAGACCAGAAATGATCATCCTATATTCCCTTAGGGTCACCTTCATTAGGTGCATTTGAATCCTCAGAATATTGAATGGTAGGTGTTGATTCCCTAAGCAGAGGGTCAGGAGTAGGCTCACTAAGGGTAGAATGGGATTCCACCAAATAATTAATAGGGGAAGTGATAGGAATAATACAACATTGACCCGGGTTGGTAGGGGTAAGGAGAATACTATCATTGTGGTCAAGGTCCTTAAGAGGTAGCATCTTCCCTTGCTTTTGACTACAATATAATTCAGGTGGATAATCACTATGATCATTATCCTCTAGTGGCCGTGTCTCATTGGGAGAGTCTAAGTGATGGCTACCTAAAATTGGATTCCTATTGTCATTAGGATCCTTAGAATTATTTTCATGATCATGGTTTATTGGGTAGGGATCAGGATTATTGGGAAGAGTGTAGCTAAGTTGTCTTATTTCTTCATTTAAGTGTTGACTATTCCTCAACATCTCTCCCATCGATTCCATTATTTCTTTTTGCTATTTTTGCATTTCTATCATAAGAGGAGAGGCTACTATTATCAAGTTGGGGAGGATAGTCAATTTCAGGCTCTGGTTGCCTAGGGGTATCGGTCCAACTTCGATACGGAAAATCATGAAGGGTGGGAGGGTTGGGTGTTGTATGGAAGTAGGGATTTCAGGATTGGAAAATCCCACTCCTAGGCTCTGCTCAAAAGTAGAAATTATCAAGCCAATGCTCCCAGGGTAAGAATGAGAAGGATCCCATGAATTGTCAATGTTCCCATCAAAGGATGGATACGCTCGGAGCATGGGATCCTGATTAAAAGATGGGAAGTATTGACTCTGATAATTTGAATGATAAGAGTAAGAGTAATCCATTTCTTTAAGCAAAACAATTTTAACTCTCTTAGGATTTCGCAAAATTTAGAATATAAGCAAAAAACCTCCTAGAGAGTTCTATTGTCAAAGCAAACGCAAATTCAACGGGATCTATTTTTAGTAGATTGTAGGTCTTAGAGTTATATGTTTGGTGGCCAAACAAGTTTTGCAAAAAATTGAGCTTCCTAGGCCAACCTTCGCTGATGCCTATAAGCTACTTGCAAGGGATGGAAGTCTCAAATCGAGCCTACACACGAGGAACAGAAGTAACTTGGTGGATAGGCTTGTTGATTTCCGACTAACTTCCCTTGTGGTGCAAAAGAGGAGAGGTAGAAATTTATCTAGTGACCTTATGTGTAAGGTGCACAGTGTGTCAAGTGTGCAAGCATACGATCATATTTTGATTTTTTTGAAATTCCGCAAACAGGATCCTTTTGCACACAATTTCAGTCACAGATTTTAAAGTCCAACCTCTTAACAGTCCCAATTTTTAAGGTGACCACTGAATTAATTTGATTCAAGCACTTTAGTGGTCTTAGATTTAAGTTCAATGCATATGCATGACAGGTAATTGATGCTCAAGAAAAGAAGTACCTTACTCCAGCTTTCTTCGTGTAATGTATGAATGCAATGCAATAAAAATAAACTAGATACTACTCATTTATTCCTATAGATATGCAGCTTCTAACAGGCAGTTCGATTATTATTATTATTTTTTTTAATAATAACAAACAGACCTAATCTAACTAACTAACCGAAATGTGGTTCAAAATAGTTCAAATTATCCTATAATCTAAATAAATGGGAACACGCTCCCGAAAATACACTCCTGCATACAAGAGCGATAAGAAATAAAGTGGTACTGGGAACATGTTCCCAAAAATACCCAACACTGGTCCAAAAGACAGAAATTAAATTCTAATGTCTAACTTAATCTAACTAAGATCTACTGCCTAAATAAAAAATAAGCTTCTTCGTAAGCCTATGTGCGTGGGATCAAGGCCTACGTGTTCTTGATGCCGTCCTCTAGGTGGCGTCAAGGTCCACCAAAATGATCATCTTTGTCGTACGTGCCCGTCACATTCGCCGCATGTTTTTGCATAGAAGAAAATCTACAGTTAGTAATTCAGAAAAGCTTTCAAAATATCATAAAAATAACATAAAATTCTCAAAAAAAAAATTAATAGGCATTTTTCGATCCCTGGCAATGGCGCCATTTAAAAGAGCGATCTTCGTTTTCGTTGAAAACTTTATCATAAAATGATGTATCGTTGTATTTAATCGTGTGGTAGAAAATCGCTTTTCAAAAACATTTTAATTATTAGAATCTAACCACGAATAGTTAGGTCATCTCCACAGGGAGGAATTGGCCTATTTAAATTAATAAATAGTGTCTCATTTATTCGGGAAACTCAATAGATATGCATGCTACTTCGTGCTTTTCTTTTTCTCACATAAATTTGCAATATAGATAATTAATCAAGAAGATGAGGGTGCATATGCAAAATTATCACAATATAATATTCTAAATAATGACCTTGGTAATAGCAAACAATGTTAATATTAATCTCATAACTAATGACACTATAATTAATATCTCATATTGTATGTCATTCAGAAGGAGAAATCAATTATATGTAATTTCGAATTAAGCAAGGGGTGTCCACGCAAATTGTGCAGCAATATATTAATTCAGAAAATAAATGAACAGTAACATGACAATGGCATTTTCTGTAAATTTTAATGGTGGAGGAAACAGAGCTTTTACTCTCTCTCCTCCTCGCGAGGGAGAGAGAGCACCGGCAGGGCTTTGGAGAGGCTAAGGAGGAAGGCGAGGACGAGGGCTCTTCGATGGCGGCTGCGGCATCGACGGAGGTGGCCGAAGGTGGCCGACCGGCGGAGGAGATGAGGACTGAAGAAGGCTACTACTGTGGCTGTGCGCCTGCTGTGAAGGTGCTGGAGGTTGCGGCGCGCACCTGCGGGCGCGGGTGGCAGTGTGGATGAGCTGATGGGCGTGCGCCTGCGGGCGCCTATAGGTTGAGGCGCGATGCTAGCGCCAGCTGTAGCACGGTGCTAGCGCCAGCTGTAGCGCGGGTGGATGCACCTGAGGTGGCTGCAGGCTGTTGGAAGGTGCGGACGCTGTGGTGAGGCGGGTCTAGCGCCTGCAGGTCCCACTAGAGGTGGGTGAGCGGGTGTAGGCCTGGCGGAGGATGCAGGAGTTTGGTGCGGGCGCGGTGGGCGGTGTGCGCCTGCAGTTAGGCGCGCTGGTGGTGGAATCGCCTAGGGGTGCGGCTGGGGCATGCGGCCGCTCTGCATGCAGCGCTTGCAGTTGGTGGCATGCGGGCGCGCAGGAGCGGGAAAGAGGAGGAGAGCGTTGTGCTTGCAGGAAGGAGGGGGAGTGCTGGAAGATTGAAGTGGGTCTGCAGAGGAGCAAGGGTGAACGTCTGTAGGCTTGGTGCGGGGTGGGTGTACCTGCAGATGGTGGTGAAGGCGCACAGCACCTTTAGGCGTTGCTGGAGGGAGATGCTGTGTGGGAGAGGCGCGCGGTTGGGAGTGAGGCAGTGCGTGCTGTGGTTGGGCGCAGGTGCAGGCTGGCGATGGGCATGCGCCTGCGGCTGCGCAAGGTGGAGAAGAAGTGGGCACAGTGCTCGCTCTCTCCACAGTGGAGAAGATAGAGCCATTTCCCACAGGGGGAAGATTGGTCTCCTGTTCATCTCTCAACCTCCTCTCTTTAACTCCTCTCTCTCCCAGCATGCACCAATCAAGGGATTTTCAAATCCCTTTTCTATTTTCAACTGGAGGGCATTGGAGAAGAGTTACAACTGGCCGGAGGGAAGGGACCCTTCGGTTGTTGGGGAAATTTGCTCCCCAACCCTCGCTCTTTCTAAATATAATACCTGCACATAAAAACAACAAAATCATTAAGTTATAGAATGTTATAAACTTAAATCATGATGCGTACAAATCTTCTACAACTTAATTGCCATTATTAACACACCTACAAGGTACTATTAAAGATACTTAGGCTTAATATTAGTCCATTAAAATGGACTCATCAGAAGCCAAGAAGAACAGAGAAGAGAAATAGAAGAGAAGCCATACATTTTTATGACCTTTAATTTCATAATCCAATTCTTCCCAATTTGTCTTTTATGCTACATTTTATTATTCATATATTCTTGCTTTACATTTTGAATTAGGTTTTGAGTAATTTTATGTGTTCAAATTGCATCTATTAAGATTAGTGTATGAACTCCATTTGCTCCTTGTGTTCGACTTCGGACTTAAAATTTGAGTAATAAAATTTATTTGTTTTGAACGCTTTTTCAACTGTACTATAACGTGACCTTTTTAAAACCCGATCAAGCACTCTAAAACAATAGCTAATCCAAGGTTAGACTTAGAGGAATCAAACAATATATATATATATAAATCCTCTTACTTTCTTTGTAGGTTGGAAATCATATCAACCTCAAATAAATTAGACTAATGCACATACGTGGATGCTTTAATCTCTAGGATCAAGAAACCATAGGGTAGAGTTAGAAATCAAGGAAACCTGTGCTTGCAACTCGTCCTTAGCTGACCTAGTCTGTAACTCAACAACTACTTGGGTACCTTTTGATCTAGGGTTAGATGGTTCAACCTAATTTCTATGAAAAGGTCAATTAAGTTAGCTTGGATAACTTGGAGTGTTAAGTCATGCTTGAATTTGCTAGGGACTAGGAAAAACTACGCATGGGGGTATTTGATTAGCCCATATTTGTGGGCTATTTAGGTATTTAAGTGCCTAGACATTAAGTTAATTTTAACATGTATTTAGCATGCATTAGGATATAGATACGTTAATTATAGATTTGTTTCATGCATTGCATTTTTAGGTCTTAGCATGCATTAGCTTAGTTTGCATTATACATAACACATGCATTACATATAATTAGATATTTTATCAGGCTTTGTCTATACATAAGCCAATTTAATTATTTTATTTCTCCTCTTCTTCGCAGGAAATGGATCTGGCTCTCCTCCTCCAGCCATATCTCCTTAATGGCCGTGAGAAGAGGATCTGCTCCTGCCTCTCCTTTTTCAAATCCACACAACCGCGGCTACAAGAGAGGGGGCGCTGCTATTGTCTTGGGGGAGGCCATCATTCCACTCCACCACAGTGTAGCATTCCACCACCGTGGGCCTCCATGGCCAAGCTCCGTCCTACTATGGGCTGGTGGGGTGATAGACCACCGTGCCAAGAGAATGGAGTTGGCCGCCACCATGCACGAGCTCCTTGAAGCTCGCCTACCGTGAGTGCATCTACTGATGCACGACTAGCTACCCTGCTTCCCCTGTTCACCATCACCATCACTCCATCGCAGACCACCTCACCAGTCACCGCATCATCGTGAGTGCATTGACAGGCACACAACCATAGTAACAGCACCCACTCCTCCACCAAGATCATCCCGCACTACCAACACCACCGAGTTGGCCGCCACCATGCACGAGCTCCTTGAAGCTCTCCTACCGTGAGTGCATCTACTGATGCACGACTAGCTACCCTGCTTCCCCTGTTCACCATCACCATCACTCCATCGCAGACCACCTCACCAGTCGCCGCATCACCATGAGTGCATTGACAGGCACACGACCACAGTAACAGCACCAACTCCTCCACCAAGATCATCCCGCACTACTAACACCACCGTCCATTACACCACCACTCCCCTTTCCTCCTTCCATTCATCTTCCTCTATTTCCCTGTTACCCACCAAAAAGAACCCAAACTGTCATCACCACCTCACTGCGCGCATAGCCCTCCTCTCCACGTTCACCTGCTAAGCCACAGTGTGATCGAGCCACCCTCGCATCCACACCAAGCAGAGCCGGTGTCCCTCTCATCGACTCACCGTGCAGCCATGCACATGCACGTGTGCCTGCTGCATGCATAGCAGAAGCGTGGGTGCACGACTTTCCGCACCTCCTCATCCCAATTGCACATGCACACCACTTCGAGTGCATCTCCAGCAGCGTGTGACCTCCACACGTGAGCTCCTCACAGCAACAGTACGCGTACCCCTCCCCTCGTTGCACCTCTGCCCCCGCGCAGCAGCGCGCTCTCTCGCACAGCAGCCGAACACGCCCTCTCCTCTCTGTGCACACTTCTAGCAGCCCAGACACACACGCCTAGCCATGCACACACAGCAGTAGCAGCCACCGCTCGATTGCCTCTCCAGCAGCCCACATGTGGAGCAGCTCCAACAGCAGTAGCAGGCCAACACAACCCATCACCTTCCATAGCTCCAGCTGGCCACCATTCACCGCACCGCAACCGTCATTGAGAAACCCTCGACCAACTTATCCTCCATCGCAAACCTCGCCTCCAGTCATGGCATCCTTCACGTGCAGCAATGCCACAAAGAAATCCTCTATTTCGGGTTTCATTTCTTATTACATTCAATGCCATTTCCACAATTTGATTTTTATCTTTATTAATTAAATATTATGGAACATTTAGGAGAACACCTTCAACTTTCAACAAAAACGCAATATCAACATGGTCATACCTTGTTTTCTCATTTGAAAGGTGATTTTGATTTGGTTCCTTTGCGAAATTAATAATGAACATCTATTTTTGATTCGTGTGAGTTTGTAATAGACATTGCCTCTCTGTGGATACGTCTCGCTCTTCTCGAGTGGTTTATTTTAATTCAATACTTTGATTAGTCGATTTTCCACCACTTAGAAATACAAATGACAAATCATTTTAATTATCATCTTGTTAAGTAAAAATCATCTCGTCAGGCACCTGAGCAGGTTTAGACATTGGCTCTCCCTAAGGGGGTTCATCTTGAGAATCATCCCATGATTGGGCTAGGGCAACCACAAATTTCATCCTCAACCTCGACATTTCCCAAGTAGAAACTCACCCAGGCCCCTTTCCCTAACAATTTGAAGCAAATCCAATAAAGAGCTATTTATCTCATCAATCATTTTTATCATAGGCTCCAATGCTTTAGTGAATGGTGTTGGCTGAGCTTCTAAAGATTGGATCGTATTCTTCAAGTTAGCCAACACCTTGTCTTGGACCTAGTTTACTTGAACTGAGTGGTTCGGTTCATGGTTGGGTGGGTTTGGGTTCATTCTATGGGAGTCAAGATATTGAGGTTCTTGGGTCCCTCCCTGATATTAGGTCATTCTAGGTATTTCAAAGAATGGTGGTGACCTATATTCAGTGGAATACTAGAGAGGGTAGGTGTTATAATCATCATATCCTTCTTAATTATAGATCGGGTTGGTTTGGTCATCAAAGGATGGAGATCTATAATCATTGTAGGTGTGGGAAGGATAATAGTCATAGTTTTGTTGTCCAGGGTTAGGGCCTGGACACTGAGGTCTAGTATTGCATCCCCAATCAAAGTTATCTTGGTTAGTGGATGGGTAGTCATAATTCAAGTTGGGATAGTAATCATCTTGGGGATAAGTGTTGGTAGGAGGGTAGGATGGGAAATGCGTGTAAGATGTGGAAGGATACATGGTAGAATAGGAGGGAAATCAGAAGAAAGAAAGGAGCCCTTCAATACAAGCAATCAACCCTGTCCTTAGGTGGGTTAGCCTAAAGACCTATAGACTCCCAAAACCCGTCTTGAGATTATAAATGATTTGGTCTAGTTTCATCCAGTCAATCCAACCAGTTAGAGGGAGGGGCTGGGGAGAAGTTTCTTCCTTTTACTTGCGCCTCCTGTTCCTAGTGTACCCCCTAGCTGCAGTCGTTTGACACTACTCCCCTAGCTAGATATCAAATGGACCAGTAGAAGGAGATTAATAAAAAAAAATCTCAATCAAAGCCCTGAAGAGCAAATCAATCCTTAAAGACAACGTTTACTCAGTTTTGATTAGGCTTGGGATGATTGTGCTCTTGGAATGTGATGGGCCATTTAGATGGGTTGTGCCCTTAATGATCAATTCAAATGTGTGTGCGTGCACAACCAGGGTTTGCAAACAAGGTTATTTGATGATGTGTCTTTTAGGGTTCAACCTTGTTTAGTAGCTTTTAGGGTTTAATCCTTAGGTTGGTTCAATCAGGGTTCAGTAGAACACTCTAGGTTTTACAAGCACTAGTGATGATGTATTCCTTTAGAAATCAGAAAAAAATGTGGAGTGCCTGGTTCAACCCTAGAAATCAACCCTAATTGGTAAGCTACTGATGAATCACATTTATCTTAAGTGGTATAGCCCAATCAATTCAATCAATTGGCCTGTTGCACCACTTAGTTAAGGCACACAAAAATGTTTCACCAATTCAAATTTCTACTCATTATTGGTGTGTTGAGTTAGGGCATACCGGATCCATAAGTCGAATTCCAGTTAAGTGGTAGCATCGATGTGAAATGGTGCGCCTTAAGTTGAGAGTTGTGGGTGTTAATGTGTGTCTCCTTAGGAAATCCCACAATCAGATAACTTTTTTTATTTTTTTATTTTTTTTATGTGGATGGTGAGGTGAGTGGAGTGACAAACAAGACAAACAATTTCTCTCCTAGGGTTTGTGAGAACACCTAAGTAGATTAGGACTTGATTATTAAGGTGGCGAAATGAACTAGTGGGTAGGGAAGTGGGGGAAAACTTACAAATGTCTCTACCTGCACTTTACTCCAATCTACGACCTTCGGCTCCTCAATCGGATTCCTACAAGACAATAAATCGAAAAAGAAAGATAGGTTAGAAAAATATGTAAGTAATGAGGGAAAACATGAAAAAACCAAAGAGCGTTTCCTCCTCAGCAACGATGCCAAAATGATCGCGTCGGATCTCATCATGTAAAGGGTTCGAGTTTGTAAAACCCGTCGTCGTAGTTTGATTCGTGATAAAATCCGCCAATCAGATAAAATTTACAACCGAAACTCAAAAAGTGAGTCTCAGGTAGACCATAGTGAGGCGAACATTTGGTTTTGAAAATTCGCGTTTTGCTTTTTATTTGTTTTTGTCTTTTTTATCTTTTCTAATTTTTTTTGGTATTTTTAGCAAGCAAGAGATCATATCGATGAATTCTAGCTAATCTACTTGTAAAATAAAATAGAGAGAGATAGAGATAGAGAGAGAAACAATCATGTATTTTTATAATCAAATGTTTCTCACAACTAGGAAAGCGGGAAATCTATACTACGAAAGCAATAAAGATAGAGATAGGTGAGAGATATCCCCCTCGATGGTCGCTTGGAGGATGACTCGCTCTGAGGAAGGTGGTGAGGAGTGAGTTAATGAGGACGCAGCCGAAGGACGAAGGGCAGGGCAGGACGGCGTCGTGGCGAGGATCTTCTTCCCGAAGGGAGATGAGAGGACGATCGTGGGATGCTCCATGAATGGTGATGAGAGGCAGGAACAAATGTTTGTTTTCTACTCTAGAGGAGCATCCTGGGCTTGGGACAAGTTCTCTCTAGAGCCTTGGAGGTGGTGAGGAGAAGAAAGGAAGAGATGAAGAAAAATGTGAGGGGTAGGGGTCCTTTTATAATGGAGGAAAGAATCAAATTCGTATATAGGACATTTAGTAACGGTCATAAATGTCGCTGATGATCCACCGCAAATGTCATTGAAGACAGCCTAGTGCCCACGCTGCTGCTACGCTGGCATGCACGCCTCCGCACGCTACGCGCCCACTGCTGCAGGTGTGTGGTGGCCCGTGCATGTGCATGGGTGGCTTAGGTTACGCCATGTGGTGCGATCTAGGTCGTCCATCTTCTTTTCATCATAGGGGCTACTATAGAGGTCAGATTGAGTCGATTTTCATGTCGTTGGGCTACGATCGTCGACCCAAATCCATCCACGTGGTCGGATTTATCTTTTCAAGCTTCAAATTTTGTCACCTAGTCCCTTGGCCATTGATCTTCCTCGGACTGCATATGGTCTTAGAAGACTCCAATCATGGAGATTTTGGAGGCGTTGGACTCCGATCGTCATCCTGATCAGATCCGTGCAGTCAGATCAATCCAAGGCTCTGAAATAAATCTCCTTCTCTCCTTACCACAAAAAGGATGCAATTAACCTAAAATATATACAACTACTCTAAATGCATAATGATGCATGCTATGCAATATTTATAATATGGAATGTAAATCTAAGCCTAGGAACATGGATAAATAGCCATTTTAACCTAAATGGATGTGTCTACATCAGAACTCAAACCAATGATCTGCTTCATACTTTTACTAAGGCCAAACAAGGGGGTTTTTCTAATTTTTAGTAGTTTTTTGGGTGTTGGCTTGCTTGTGAATTTTGTCACAAGAAATTTTGCATGAGATGCAAGTTTTTGAATCAGAAACTAAGTCAGATACTTTCCATATTACAAAACGGGTTCAAGTCACCTGAACTATCATGAGTTTAGGTGAAATTTTAGAGAACAATATTTGATCTAGTCTAAAGGTAGACCCTAAAATTCTAATAATCAGATCCGTATCCTCATCCCTAGTTTGTTAAAGATTAAATCCCATTGTACCGTAAAGTGAGTTTTCAACATTAGTCCTGATTTCAAAATTTCCCTCAAAAAGTTTTCAACATTTTTATTTTATTTTATTTTATTTTGGGTATACAAGTAGAAAAAAAAATGACAAAAGAAAAATGCACATTTTAAGGTTTTGAAAATCTTAAATCGATCGTCAAAATTTTGAAAACACCCCCAATACTTATGATATGCAATGTCCTCATGCATTAAGAGGGAGAAGGGATCACATTAGTGAAAGGCGGTCGGGTTTAAGATGGTCAGAACCTGGAAAAAGAAAGAGAAAACTAAAACAGGAAAAGAAAGTAGGAAAAATGATGCATTACCTCCCATCCAGTGCTATCTTTTACACCATTCAGTCAGGCGTGAAAGTTGATGAGCCCATATTTGTGGGCTATTTAGGTATATCAATGCCTAGAGATTAAGTTATTTTTAACATTTATTTAGCATGCATCAGGATGTAAATAGGTTAGTCTGTATTTTTGACTTGATTGCATAATTCATGCATTGCATTCATGATTAAATGCATTTAGAATTGAGTTAAAATGACATGAATTTGATTAGTTAACCACTTAGGTAAATTATATATAGTGTTTTGGATATAACATAGAAGTTAAGGATTTGCACATAAATAACCCCTTATTTCTTTTCTTTATTTATTTCTTCTCCAACGGATGCATGCAGGAACGACAATGCACAAGCGACAATCGTGGATCTCTGTTCCCACGATCTGTGTCGCTTCACCTCTTCTTCAACCAACGTTCGCCTACGGTTGCACTCTTCTTGCAGCAAAAAAGAAGAGTCCGCTCCACCAACACCAACAGGCCACCATCCCCGACCCACCACTACATAGAGATCAAAATCTCCTCTATTCCACCACTGCCTGCCTCCTACTGTGTGCACAACTCCACGCCACCGCAGGCAAGCAGGGTGACAGATTGATGCACCACCATTGGTTTGTGCAGATACCGTGAGCACCGCAACATGCATTGCCACCATCGTCAACACCCTCGCTACCTCCACGCATCACCTGCACCTTCATCTTTCCAGTCAATTAAGATGTTTGGGAATGATCCTAGACGTTTGAGGTACCTACAGCAATTATGCATCTACTCCTTTCCATGAGACCACCACCTCAACAGAACAGCCACCAGCCGTCACCTCCTCCTCGTGAGTGCACCACGCCTCTCCACACACATAGCTGCAGCGAGCAGCCCTGGCCAGCTTCCAGCGCGTGTGCTCTCGCTACGCCCCCTCGTCTCTAATGCTTGCCCCCCCTTGCTGCGCTTTTGTCTACCCAAGCAAGTTCCCACGCGCGACAACAACACTAACCAACACCTGCACGCTCGTGCACCCTTCAGCAGCGTGCAGCAGCTTACTCTCCCATGCACCACGCACGTCCATGCGCGGTGCCCAGATGCCCACGCAGACGCAGCAGCCACTGCCACCACGCTTGCAGCATGCTGTAGTAGTAGCTACACAGCCCACGAACCCGCGCTCACGCACGCATGCATAGGCCATCACCCCCTCGCTTGCGTCTCTGCCTTGCCCACAGCACGCACCTGTGCACCCTCCAACAGCAGCTGCTGCGTTCTCCAGTGCCTCCCCTTGCACCCGCGCAGCCAACAGCATGCAGCAACAGCAATCGTGAGCACCATTCCCTCTCAGCAGCTGCATCCTTCAGCAGCTTCCGCACTCGTGACCCCTCATCTCCACACACAGAAGCTGCAGCCAACAGCCACCGCCACCGCTCATCTCCTCCGTTCAGTCACCTCAGGCTGTCCCGCACCACATTAGACCCACCGCTGCGAAGCTCTCCCTCCAGCGCTCGTCCAATGAGAAGCTCGCCATCAGCCTTGGTCTCCTCCCACAAGGACAAGGGGAAGCCATTCCCCTATTTTGCTATAGTAGCATCGGTATTAGTTATTGCATCCATTGCCATTGCCAAGCCAACATTTTTCATTAAATGGAATAGATATATTGTG
Organism: Thalassia testudinum; assembly: GCA_037157565.1. NCBI lineage: Eukaryota > Viridiplantae > Streptophyta > Magnoliopsida > Alismatales > Hydrocharitaceae > Thalassia > Thalassia testudinum. Next base: position 147,444,261 of record JAZHRO010000036.1, read on the forward strand.
TGATTTTATGCAAGTACCCCTCCTCTTTCCCTTTATACCAGAATCTTTGTTATAACTCTAATTTAGAAGGATCTTAATTATGAGTTCGAGGGAAATTTTGATAAACAATTGTTAGCGACTTTTGCGTGTTTGAAATAGGCCCATGCCTTCCTGTGGACAGGACCCGCTCTCTCGAGTGGTTCATTTTCAATTTAATACTTTGATTAGTCGATTTTCCACCACTTTAAAATACAACAACAAATCATCTTAATCATCTTATTCGAAAGCGAAAATCGACACGTCAAAGGTATGCACAAAAGATGACTTTTCATGTAAGTAATTGGACACTTGGATGCTTGCATCAAAAGGGTCTTCTTCTGGATCCCTGGAAAGTTGAGTGGTAAAAAGATGGGGAACAAAATTTGATGGAAAATGGTAAGTGTAACCCGAGTCTTGCCATGGTTTTAATTTAGGATGAATGCCAAACTCGGGCGAGTCTGGTTGTAGGTCCAGTCAAAAGGGGGTGGGAGAGAAGTGATGAGAGGTAGGTTAGTGTGCAGGGTTGGTTTGAGAGAAAAGTGGGTGGGTCAGAGGAATAATCAAGGGGATCATCAGGAATAGGTTTTTGTGGAAGACAAGTCTCCAAGTCATAGATTTCGCCAACCACTGATTCTAAGTCAGATTCCTCAAAAAATTTGTGGTCGAGAAGGGTATCTACCAACATTGTCTCCTCCACCAAATTTGATATTTTTGTATCTGAGTCCTCAAAAATATTATCATCATGGAATCTCTTGGAGGATTTGAAAATATCAAGAGTGATAGTTTGGCCTACACAGGTGATATCCATTTTTCCTATATGGCAATTGATATTTGCCTTTGTAGTCGCCAAAAATGGTCATCCAAGAATTATTGGGGCATTCAATAAAGATTTGGGTACCTCAATGTCAAGGACCAGAAAGTCTGCGAGGAAGATACAATTTTGGACCTTGACCAAAACATCCTTGACAATCCCACAAGGTTTGATAGTAGATCAGTTGGGTATTTGAAGGGAAGCCTTAACAGGTTTTAATTCATCGATCTGAAATTCTTCAAATAAAATCGTGGGAATGATATTGACTGAGGCACCAAGATCAAGAAGGGCACAATCAAAGGTAGTGTCGTCAATAATCACTGAAATTAAAGGCACACCCGGATCTTTCATCTTAGGAGGCAGCTTGCTTTGTATGACAGAGCTTACTGTCTCTGAAAGATGTACCTGTCCTAGATTTTTGGCCTACCTTTTTGGAGTACAGATCTCCAAAAATTTGGCATAGGTAGGTATATATTTAATTGCATCTAAGAGAGGGATATTGATTTGAACTTGCCCAAATAAATCCATGAGTTCTTCAGATGTGGGCTCAGATTTCCTTTTTCAATTAGTGGTGGGTTGGAGAGCTTGTGGAAAAGGGATAGGAATCATGTCTTGAGATTTTTGTGTTTCTTTTTCTTCCTGATGTAGGAGTTTAGAGTCAATTTGCACAGGAATGTGGATTTCACCAGGTTGTTGTGACGGCCCAGAATCAGTGGTGGTTTTCCCACTCCTCAACATAACTACATGTGCAGTCGGATTATAATTTGGAGGAGGTGGAGGGGCCTGTTGTGGAAACTTGGGAGGTTGATTCTGGTAATGTTGATTTCTTCCTGGATACTCGTTCCTTTGATGATTAGGATTGGGTATGGTTTGGAAGGGTAGATGCCATGCAGGTCTTGTTGTAACCCCAATCTGATTATTCAGATTTGTGACAGCATGAGTTACTTCAGTCATTTTACTCTACATGTCCTGTAGGGTTTTCATCATCTGGGCATTGATGTCATGTTGAGATGGCCCAAGATGATAGGTCAAATTCAACCCATACTCGCTAAATTGATTTGAAGTTTGGGGAGGAATCGAGTTATTCCAGGAGTGGATCGAGTAATTCTTCCAGTTGGAAGAATTTCTAAATTACTCCTGGAGGGAAGAAATATTTTGAGTGGGGTTAGGGTTTGGATAGTTGTAGTTCCCCAGTGAGTCATAGAAAGCCTCAGAATATTAGTGATAATCAGCAGGGGTAGTGTTTAGATTGTGCAAATTTTCTCTTCGTGGAATGTTAGGCTGGGATAGATGTGGACTGTGTGGAGCTTAGGTTGGTGTGGCAAGTCTTTCCTCAATTTTATTTTGATTAATTTGCATCTGGTAGAGTTTTTGGGCAATCATTTGAAGATCGTCTTGGGTGATAGGAATAGATTGAGTGCCTATTTCATGAAACACCAAACTACGGGTTTGAAGTTCTGCAAAAGGTGTTCATGGAAGCTTGATTAAATGAGTTTTCACTCATTTCCTCAAAAAGGTCATAGGAACTCTCAGCATCCTTATTTAAGAACTTGACACCTATTCTTCATGCTAAATCGATATTTAAGATTGTTGTGTTGTAGTATAGCCAAAATAGCCCTTAAATAAATAAATTTTATTACTCAAAAAAGTTCCGAGGTCGAACGCAGGGAGCAATATGGAATTTAAATCTCAAGAATTGCAATGTAAACACAATATAAGCAATTTGTAATAAAACTCCAAACAATAATGATATAAAAGTGAAAACAGATGTCAATAGTGCAAAAAGAATGAGGTAAAATGGTGATTTGAATCACCAAATACCCCTTACAATAACAGTAAATTTCTCAATAGTATCAATCAAAAAAAGCTTAGCAATATCAAACGGCTGAATGGTTAATCAGACAGCTTAAATGTCTGATGCTACAGTGTATAGCCTTCTTTCTCTCTCTCGGCCTTTTCTTCTTCTTTCTCTTCTTTCTCTGCTGCTGCTCCCTCTTCTCTTCTTCTTCTACTTAGCCTCTTCTTCTTTTGCTCTTCTGTTTCTTGTCTCTCTTCTTCAGCTACGGTCCTTCTTCTTTCTTTCTTCCTTTCTCTGTTCTCCTTCTTCACACACAGAGGCGGGAAGATTCTTGAATTTGGCTAAGTGTCAGCCAACACTCTTTGCAGCAAAACCCTCCCCCCTACCCCACGCAATCTCTCTTTCTCTCTCTGGGTCACGCTCTCCCAGAGCCTTCCATAATACCGAGTATTCGGGTAATCGGCCCTAGAGCATACTTAGGACTAGGACTGTGGGCGTGGATCGCAGCCGAGGAGTGCAGGGCTTAGGCGGGTTATCGGGCGCACCAGGTCCACGGGGGGAGATGTCATGGACGAGGTGCGTGAGGGGGGTGTGTGGGGATCTCACCCCCTATGCATGCTGAGGCGATAAGCCTATAGCACAAATACAATTTATCCGATGGCAAGCACTCCTCAGCAATCGATGTGGGACTATCTGCTCCCGCTTCTTCGCGTGCACCTGCAGCTGATGCCTTCGTCTAATTCGCATGCAAGGAATGGTCAATAGCTCCAATTTACCAGGTGAGCATGTTCCTGGACCAAATCCGCTTCATCTGGAGTTGAAGACCTGGAGCTATCAGCTGGGAAGGAAGCATCAAGCTTCAGTTGAAGCTTCATCAATGGCGGTATGTCCTGGGACCTGGAAAAGGCGAATATGGTCTTTCGACCTCGTCAGATAAGCTCAAAAGGTCCATCGGAGTATGGCAGATGTGGTGGAAGTGGTTTCATGGTGTGGCATGGTCTATGTGTGTGGGGCAAAAGCGACGAAGGTTGGAGAACAGTGGGTCATTCGTTGGCATATTTGAGTGGGCAAGTGGATGAATGGGGAGAGGGGTTTTGACGAGTGGATCACGGAGGAGCTTATGGAGGTGATGGCGGTGTGATTCGTGTGGTAGAGCAGCTGATGGGCATTGCCGGAGCTTTGCCGGAGTGGAAGAAGACGGAGGGGGAGATGTGTAGTCGGCGGTTGCTTTTGAGGAATAGAAGTAGGGAAAAAGGAGGAAAGGGCAGGGAACGTTGGAACCTAATCTAAGGATGAAAGGGGTAGGGCAGCATCGGCTTTGGTTGGTCGACGCCGTGGATGAAAGGTTCTCCAAGGAGGGAGACGGCAACGATGACGACAGTAGAAGAGCTCCTATTGGTATGGCCAAGAGCGGACAAGAGAGTGAAAGAGAATACGGCTATTGGTTTTATGGTTAGACGACGAGAGAGGGCAGGAGGAGTTGCCGGAGCTTGTGGAGCCTTGCAGCCGGAAGAGGAAGGAGGAAAAGGGGATTTCAAGGCCGGAATTCAATCTTAAGGAACTTGGCGAGGTCTGAGGGTTCTTATATAGGGCTTTGGAGAGAGTTTTGAGCTTGGAGGCCAAGCTTCCAAGCTAGGAATGCTCGCCAGAGTAGGATTTTGAAAGATACTCAAATCTCTCATGTGCTCGCATGAGAGATTGGGTAGATTTCAGGGCTTAGAATTGGGTCTAAAAGGAAATTTCTTGACGAACTTCCATTTCAAATTTGAAAGGGATTCGTCAAAAAATTAGGGAGTTCTTTCCTTTTTAAGGTCACCAGAGCAAGTAGGAATAGGTTTAATGGCGGTAGGGACTTGTTTATGAGAATGATGACAAAGTTAGGGGCCTGTTTGAAAGGAGTTTGAAAGTTGAGGGCAGAAATGAAATTAGACTGGACCAATTTGCAAACTAGGTCAAGACAAACTCATCTTGGGTCTAAAATTTGGTAGAAACCTAATTTGGACCTAAGGAATCCAAAGGGGAAGTTGGATTTGGTTTTGATCGTGTTTGACTGGATAATTTATGCAAAAACCCAAATTAGGTCAAATATCTGTCTATGGATCTCTTTTGGGTCAAAACGGGTTCTGATGGTAAAATTGAAAGAACTAAACCCTAGAAAATATTTTTATATGAATTTTAGAGAATTTAGGTGAATTTTATTCTGATCATAACCTCAGTTAATTAAGAGACTTTGTTTTTAGGGTTTCAAAATTCATTTAATTTTCAAAACATGTGCAAATCCTTTTCTGTCTGTCTTATCCCACTTGTTATCTTTTTAAGGCCAATTGACCTTCATTCAACCCATGAGAAAACCCATGGTTATACTGCATTCATGATGAGCTAGTAAAATTACAGTTTTAACCCTAATTTCTTATTTTTCTTTTAGAATGATTATGCAATGACTTGTGATTCTCTAGTAGTTATGTAGGAGCATTTACTGACTTAATTGGGTCAAAATGAGTTAGTTATGGCTCATGATGGTGTTCCCATCATACCCCCATACCTAGCTTTTGCTAGTCCCTTAGCAAAATCTCAAGGTATTAACTTTGATTCTAGACCGTAAAACCTTTTAATGCTTAAAAACTTTGTTGTGTGCTTCCTTTTGTAGATTAGGTTAGAATGCTGATAGTAGGCCTAGAGGTACTCAAGTAGCAACCAAGATCCAGACCTAACCAGCTCTAGCCTCAGTCTGCCGCGAAGGTTTCTAAGGCCCACAGGAACTAACCTATGGTTCGTTGAACTCCGCGGTTAAAGCACCCGTGCTTGTAATATGTTTTAACCCAGGTTCAGTTTGTAGTGCATTTTTGTCAAAGAGAGATAGAGGAATTTTTCTTTATTTTTTAGATAGTTTTCTCTCTCTTTTCTTTTTATTTCTAGCTTCAGATTAGCTTTACAACACGGTTTGTATCGAATTCCTAGTCCCCACCATCAATCCTCGCAGGGTCCCTGGCAATCGATGCTTCAAGATAGCACCGCCCATGGCAACCCCCAGAACGCTGGCTTTCAAGATTTCAAGATCATCCCACCCATGGTGTTTTGTAGCTAAATCCAGACCCTAGCAATCGACATTTCAAGATAATGCCACCCATGGCATCTGAACCAGCATAGGGTGCTTACATGCCCCCAAAAGGATATGTAGATATCCTAGGAGACAAGCATCGAGGAGACGATATGTTAGTATGCATCTTCGAGGGGAATTTCCCGCCTTTCTGCACCAGGAACTCATCCAAATCAACTTGTGTTGATCAGCCACTCCTTAATCTAGGTAACTTTTTCAGAGCAAGTTTAATGCATTTGCATGATTTTGATACTTAGGCACACTAAACCAGACTGTGTGTGGATTGGGGTGCTTAGGTTACCATGTCCCTCAAACCAGAGGTCAATTAACGAGGTCGAATAATCCCTAAGCCTTAGACCTAATACTTAAGCTTCTCATTTTCCCCAACCTCTTGAGGATTATCCATATCTTAGCAGGTACTTGAATTTTTAAGCCTAGGATTATAGCCCAAGAGGCCTAAAATCAGCGTTCCTACTAATCTCTTTTTTGTTTTATTAGCACTTTTTGCCTTTCATTTTCTTTTTGATATGGTCTAGAATTAAGTCAATTCCTTAATCTTTTACTAATGACTACCTCTTTTTCTTTTCTTTTCAAATTGTGATCCTTTTTGACCTTTTTTTCCTCCCTTTTTCTCCTCAAAATTTGATATGCCATCAAAATTTCCTCTCATATTTTTGTTCTTTTTCAAGAATTTTTTTTTTGTATTTTTGGAATATGTGATTTTTTTTATGAAACCTTTTCTTGTGAAGTGATTTTCACAACGTTTTGCACTTTGATACCCCCATGCTTACGATTTGCAATGTCCTCATTGTAAATTAGGTGGGTTCAAGTTCAGCTTAGATCATTCATTAGAACAGGTAATGGGTAGGTGAATGGGTCGGGGTGACTGTTGCGGACGATTTCAAGCTCGGGTACAGGTACCAGAAGTAGAGTCGGCTATTCTAGTGGATGAACCCTAAAGTACAATATGAGTTCAGCATAGGATGTGTCAGGAAGGGTTTCGGGTTTTTTAAAAATGACAGGTTATCTTCCGTTAAGTGTTGAGTTTAACACCATCAGCCGGGCGCAATGAGCTCAGGGAGAATGGAGGGTAAAAGATATCTCAGCCAAATTTGTATCGGTGAGTTCAATGAACGGTTTGAGTCGCTAACCATTCACGACAAAAGGTTCTGAATTGTGGCTGAGTTGACTGATTTTGACAGCTCCATTTCCAAAGATTAGTCGGACAAGGTACGGTCCAATCCATTTTGATTTGAGTTTTCTTGGGAACAATTTGAGTTTAGCATCAAAGAGTAGAACTTTCCAACCAGGGAGAAAGATCTTTCTGGATATGTGCTTGTCATGAAAGGCCTTAACTTGCTCTTTGTAAATTCATGAGTTCTCATATGCATCGTGGCGTAATTCATCTATTTCGCTCATTTGAAGCTTTCTGTGGGTTCCTACCTTAGAAAGATAGAGATTACAGTTCCATACTGCCCAATAGGCTTTGTGCTCTGATAAACGCCAGTTTATCATCACTTTTATGCATTAAAACAAACCTAGCTCTTAGGATTTTACTCCGCAAACGGGTTTTTGGGCTGCATTTAGGCATAAAATAGGTTAGGCATGCATTGCATTTTTTATTGTCTTTTTAATATGTTTTTGTGAGTGTTAGGGATGTACAGATATATCGATCCCTAAAACCCTAGCACTCAAGAAGGAAAATGGTGAAGGAGAAGCCCAGACTAGCTGGAACTCAGCTTAATCCAGCTCACCTCAGCTTGATCCAGCAAACCTTAGCTTGATCCAGCTCACCGCAGCTGGAACCTAGCTTACTTGAACTAGGGTTAGCTCATCTTAGCTCCATTCAGCTCATCTCAGCTGAATGGCAGCTCAAGAGAGCTCATCTTAGCTCACCCTAGCTCAAGTCAGCTCAGATCCAGCTCAACTTAGCTGAGTCTAGCTCATCTCACTCCCATTAGTCCACAGGGAGCTCTAGATAGCTCAGCTGAGTTGACTGGAGTTCACCCCAGCTCAGGTCCAGCTACATCCAGCTCTACTGAACTGCAGCCAGCTAAAGATGACTTCATTCCAGCTTAGGAAGCTCAAGTCCAGCTCTCGGGGACTCAGCTTAGCTCAACTCAGTTGAGCTAAGATACCTTAGCTGCCTCACCCAGCTTGATCCTCCCCGGGAGCATTAGACCCAGCTCACCTCAGCTCCTTTTAGCAGAAGCCAGCTTGCTTTAGCTTGGCTTAGTAGCTAGCAAAGAACTAGCAAGCTAAGCTAGCTAAGGTAGCTCCTTCCAGCTCTCTTCAGCAGCCACCAGCTCTAGTGCAGCTCAAGATAAATACCTCCAACTCTTCTCCCTGAAAACCTTAGCTCCAAATGCCTCCAACTCTACTCCCTACTAGCTAAGCTAGCTAAGCTGTTTAACTTAGCTAGTCCACCTCCATGGCACCAAAACCTACTACCCTACTACCTAAGCTCCAGCAAAAAGACCACCTACTCCTACTTTATTTTGGTGCCAACTATCCCTTCCATCACCACCCTACATCCACCATCAAAACCCATCTCCACCCTCCATTTTTTTCCCTCCAAAATTGCCTTCTAGAAGGTATTTTTGGGGGGAAAACCAAGGCACCTCTTTATTTCCCTCCCATTTTTCCCTCCAAAAATAACCAAGCACCCCTTCATTTCCCTCCAAAGAAACACCATAACCACCCCCCTTCCCATCCTAAAAATACCCTACCATACCACCACATAATTCCCATCCTCCATTAGTGTATTTTTCTACCTACATCCACCTATACCTACGCCCAAGGAGAAGGAGTAGGGAAGGAGATTAAAGGGGCACATCACCAGCCCTTTTGGTGCCTTCTTCTCCCCACTCTCTTCAACTTGGGCCACGCCAAGGAGGAGGACTCTTCCACTTCAAGAAGGACGGCCAGGCAAGGGAGAAGGACCTAGGGTGGACGTCCACCCTTGGAGAGAAGCTTAGGGCACGCCCCCTTAGGGCTTGCCTTGGAGGACATCACCTTGGCGGAGCACTGCAAGGAAGGAGTTGAAGGACTCTTTTCAAGATTGGGAGCCACCAACCTTGGAGCAAGAAGCCCTCTTCTTCACCATCTATCTAGAGGATTTGTGTTTTCCTTTCTTTATGTCAATTTTCTAGTAGTAGAAGCATTCCTCTACTAGGCATTTTTGTTAAACATTTTTTTCTAATTATCTAGTTGCCTTCTTTGCAATTTCTTGTTTGCATTTCTATTTGCTTGTTTTTAGCATTCCTCACTCCCTCTCCATAATTATTCTAGGCCTCCACTTGCCTAGAGTGAGCTTAGGGAGAGGCTCTACTTGCCACTTAGAAGTAGTATTTTAAATTGAAGTGTAAATCACCTTCCCTTCACCATTCCGCATGTTGTCTTAATTTAAAACAAAAAATTGATATATTGAAAAATACCAAAAAGAAAGTTGAGATTGTATTCCAAGCAAGAGAATCACTATTGCAAACATTTGGCCTCCTTGGACGACCCTAGATACTCGCTTATCTAGGAATATAAATTTAAGATTTGATCGATTTTACGCGTTACAACGACGTATTTTAACAAACCGCGTGAAATCGCTATCACTTTTTGGCACCGTTGCAGGGGAGGCACGGCTTTGTATTAATTAATTTTCTCTTACTTGAAGTGGATCTCATCCCCTTCTATTTCTTTCTTTTGTGTGTGCAGGAACTGCAGCGGGAAGGCAGGAATTTGGAAGCGAGAGCTCAAAGATCCTTTTCTTCCCGTGAAATTCAGGTTGGTTCCCCTTTCTTGTCACATTTAGGCTAAAAGGCTACCAAAATACACTAAAATTGGATTTCAGGAAGCTAAACACTTTAATGAAGTGGAGTGGTGCATTATAAAATCCATTGTTTGCTTGTATGCTTCTTTAGCACCACTCCATTGTAAGTATTGGTGTTCTATTTTTTAAGTTCAGATTTCCATCCTGACTTGAAAAATCGATTCCTAACACCACAGGCCTCCTAAAATCACAAAATTTCATAGAGTGATTCCCAATTAAGTTAGAAACATTTTTCCAAATCTCAGAACAATTGGATTTGTGTTTAATTTTTAAAAATTCGTGGACTGCAGAGGGGTCACACCCTCTAATCTTCCTATTTTGTTACTGTCCCCGAATTTTTAGAATTTTTATATTCATCCAATTTTTGTGAAATTTAGCTTGCTAGAATCCTTGTGAAATTTTACACATCACATAAAATCACAAGAATTTTCTGAGGTAGTGGTAATACTGAAAAGTCCACAATACCCACGGGTATCATTTCTGGACTTTGACACCAGTACAATTAAAAATTCAAAACAATTATCAAACAAATTTTTAAAATATTACAAAAATATTTTCTGGAATCCTTGTTTGATTTTACTCAAGGTAGTGGTGTTGGTTGCATTGATTGGACCACTATCTATTCAGAAAGCCTAAAAATAACTCATTGGTAGTTAAATTTTTGTCTTAGGGACAATTAGCTTAGGGTTTCTTTCTTTCTCTCTAGAGACTCAATTTAAAGGAAATATACAATCACTCATACAACTTGTTTTCCTTTGATTGTGGATTTTCAAACTTGTTTGAAAATTTAACTAGAGAAACCCTAAAATACATTTAATTAAATCAAATCCTAAAAGACAAAAATACAAAAAAATTGTGTGACAACTTGATTTTCATTGGAGCCACTCTCCAATTCCTGTACACACACAAAAAAATCTAAATAACAGGGCAACATCCCAATAACGCCCTCCACATTCCATGTGCACTGTAGTATCCTATACCTAACTAAAATTTGTAGCAATTTGACCCCTAAGGTTTCATCAATTTAGGCTTGCTATATAGGATTTAAGTTTTCTCTAGTTAATACCAATTCTTTCATCTATATCTGGTGTTCAGGCTGAGGGGCCGTGTCAAACGACCAAGCGCAGGTTTATACAAGCACCTGAGGATTTTCCTGGGAAACGCTTGGGCCCAAACCTCCCCTTAAGCAACTTGGCTAGATTTGTTGACAGAACGGGTATTCACTATTGATTACTTATTTCCTAGGTAGACCAAGTCTTAGGTTATATTCTAGGGAGTCACAATTAAGTTAGGTCTAGAATTTGATTGCTTGTGTGCACACTTCTCTCATCCCCATCTCTTCTCCTCCCCTGCCATTTCTTCCATTTTGCACGGGCGGCGGTCCAAAACTCCACACTTGGAGGGACCACTTGATTTTGCCTCCCCAAAAAAGACTTTTCCTGCATTCTTCCTCTTCTCTCAAAATGGAAAATCAAAATTGGTCCTCTAACCCGCATGCTAATTTTTCTTTCCCCTATTTTTCCACCCAGGAGCTACTTAATCAGGCCCCTCCACCTAATCTCTACTCTATCATGGCTCAGCTACAAGTTAAGCAACAACAGTTGCATAAGGATTTAACAAACCTAGCCAACCAAGGGAGTCTTGCCACACCTACCCAAGCTCCACACATTCCACATCTCACCCCTTTAAACACCCGCAAGAGAGAAAATCTGCATAAATCTTATGCTGAGTATAATTATTATTCTGAGGCTTTCTCTGGTTCAACAGGGAATTATGTTTATCCCAATCATCACCCCACCCAAAATGTCCATACTTTCCAGGAGAAATTGAAAAATTCCTCTAATAGGGGAAATTATTCGGCTCACTCTTGGACCAATCCGGTTCCACACCAACAACAAAACCCATTTGGAGGGTATGATTCTAATCAGACTTATCAATCTGGGCAATCTCAAGAAGACATTAATGCCCAGATGATGAAAACCCTGCAGGAGTTACAAAGAAAAACAAAGGAAACAACCAGTCTTATTAACAATCTCAATGATCAACTTGGGGATATTCCGACTCAAAGACCTGAAGGACACTCACCATCCCAACCCACACCAAACTTTATTAATCCCAGGAACCAACACCCAGGTGGATACCAACATCAGAACCACATGGTTCAGCCTCCTATTAACCCAATATCACAGCACCAACCCAGTTTCTATCAAAATCAGCCCCCCCATCTCCTCCCAGTGACCACCAAGCTGCGTATGCAGAGACTTTGAGGAGTGAGGAAACCAACATGGATTTAAGGCCTTCACATTCAAATGATGAAACTGATTCTCAACCAATGCAGATTGACTCCCCTAACCTCAATAAGGAAGAAGAAAAAGAAATCCCAAAAACACCTGATTCAAACCCTATTTCCCACTCTCAAAAACTGCAATCCAACAATCCAAAATCAGAGCCCTCTGACCACAATCCTTTGGACTTATTTGAGCAAGTCAAGAGGAATATTCCCCTCCTAGATTCTCCCCATGCCTCTAAAAAATTTACTTCAAAAAGTCATGATCAGAATCTAGAAAGGTTGGTCCTTTCTAAGACAGCCAGCTCAGTTTTTCAGAGCATGCTGCCTTTCACAAAAAAGGACCAGGGCACATCGCTCATCTCAGTTGTCATAACTGACACCATTTTTTCTCGCGCCCCTCTCAACTTAGGTACGTCTAGTAATCTCATCCCCCCAGTCTTATTTGAGGAATTTCGATTCAGTGATTTAAAACCTCCTAAGGTTCAATTTCAATCGGAAGATCGATCTACCATTCAACTGCGGGGAGTTGTTGAGGATAGTATTATGAAGGTCCGAAATTGTTTATTTCCGGTAAATTTTCTGGTACTTAACATAGAGGTACCTAAGGCTCTCATTAATACCATTCTTGGAAGACCCCTTTTGATTACCGCAACATCTAATATCCATTCTCATTCTGGGAAAATGAATATAAGTTGTAGTAACCAGACCTTCTCATTAGATTTATTTCTAGCTTCCAAGAGGTCCAGTGATCATAAAATTTTTGAGGATACTGATAATAAAATGGAAGCAGTATTTGAAAAGTATATGTTGATCCAATCTCATTCAGCTTTGACCACTATTGATCTAGATTTTATTGATTCTTATTCTAAGGATAATTATGTGGTCCAAGACTTTCCAAATCAACTAGGGTTTGACTTTCCCCTTTTCATCTTCCTGATTTTTCACCAAAAATATCCACTCTAACTTCACCCATCTTGCATATCACTAACTCCTTTCCCCTCCCTTTTCTATTGGACCTACCACCTGATCCACCTGAGTTTGGCCTTCATCATCAATTCAAACCATGGCCAGACCGGGGTCCTTTTTCCATTTCTCTATTTTATTTTGATCCCTTTATCTTTACCACTCATCCTTTTAGGGATCTTGAGGAAGACACTTTTATTAAAGACATTCAAGTTTCTAATTATTTACATGATTTTCCGTCTTCCGTGCATACCTTCACGCCCGACTGAATGGCGTAAAAGATAGCACTGGATGGGAGGTAACCCATCAATTTTTCTTTCTTTCCTTTTTTTTTTTTTCCTCATTTTCCAGGTTTTATTCCTCCTAAACCTGACCGTTCTTCACTAAGGTGATCCCTTTTCCTTCCTAATGCATGAGGACATGACATATCTTAAGCATGGGGGGGTGTTTTTAAATTTGACAATCGATTTAGGATGTTCAAAACCTAAAAACATGCATTTTTGTTTAATTTATTTCCTGCTTGCATACCTAAAAAAAATGCAATTTTCTTTAATTTATTTCCTGCTTGCATACCCAAAAAAATAAAAATGTTGAAAACTTTTTGACGAAGAATTTTGAAATAGGGACTAAGGTCGAAAAATTCACTTTTGGTACAATGGGATTTAATCTTTAACAAACTATGGATGAGGACATGGATCTGATCATTAGAATTCCAGGGTCTATTTTAGATTAGATCAGATATCCTTCTCTAAAACTCCACCTGAACTCATGATAGTTCAGGTGACTTGATCCTATTTTGTAATATGGAAAGTATTTGACTTAGCTTCTGATTCAAAAACTTGCGTGTCTTGAGAAACTTTTTGTGTCAAGCCAACACTTAAAAGCAATTAAAAATTTGAAAAACTCCCTTGTTTGGACTTAGTAAAAGTCTGAAGCAGATCATTGGTTTGAGTTCCCACCGCCGAGAAGAAGGAAAATACCTCCTTTGAGGATGCGATGTCAACATGTTACCACCTCGGTGCTGCTTCATATCTATATTTCATATCTTTAGATGGAGCATTAAAGCGCATTTTAGTAGCTCAAGTGTCTTGGACGGTGCTCTACCTATAGTGTCGGAGCAAGAGCTTGAGTTTGCTTGGAGCGCCCCTTTACACCGCAGTGTGTTTTGGGGTTGTGAGCTCCTGGGTGGTGTCATGGACAGCGCTATCCCGAAGTACTGGCGCCAGAGTGCCCTCGAGGATTGGTAACGGGAATGATGATCCCGACACATCTGTTGTAAGACTAAGCTGATAATAAGCATGGGGGAGAAAAAAAAAAGAATAAATAAATAAATTAACATGCTCCTATAAATGTTGGCTTTTCGCAATCACAGACACAAGACTTTAAAGGATTTTTGCAAGTTGCGAATCAGATTCATGAGCCAGAAAAATCCTAAAAACAAAAATTTCAAGTCATCTGAATTAACAAGGAGTTAATTTGCGAAGTTTCTGGAGGATATATTGATCCCGTTTCATCTAATGGTTGGATCCAAAACAAATCTCGATGTTTATCTTTAACAAATCCTATACCTCTTGTGTTTAGATCAACCAAGGTCCCTTAATCTATTTCTCCTCAAAAGTAGAAAAAAATTAGATTTCCCAAAAATTCCATCTTTTAAAAAAAATTTAAGTTTTGCTAAGAGACTAGCAAAAGATAAGCATGGGGGTGTGATAAACGCCAGTTTATCATTATTTTTATGCATTAAAACAAACCTAGCTCTTAGGATTTTACTCCGCAAATGGGTTTTTGGGCTGCATTTAGGCATAAAATAGGTTAGGCATGCATTGCATTTTTTATTGCCTTTTTAATATGTTTTTGTGAGTGTTAGGGATGTACAGATATATAGATCCCTAAAACCCTAGCACTCAAGAAGGAAAATGGTGAAGGAGAAGCCCGGACTAGCTGGAAATCAGCCTAATCCAGCTCACCTCAGCTTGATCCAGCTCACCTCAGCTTGATCCAGCTCACTGCAGCTGGAACCTAGCTTACTTGAACTAGGGTTAGCTAATCTTAGCTCCATTCAGCTCATCTCAGCTGAATGGCAGCTCAAGAGAGCTCATCTTAGCTCACCCTAGCTCAGGTCAGCTCAGATCCAGCTCAACTTAGCTGAGTCTAGCTCATCTCAGCTCCCATTAGTCCACAGGGAGCTCTAGCTAGCTCAGCTGAGTTGACTGGAGTTCACCCCAACTCAGGTCCAGCTACATCCAGCTCTACTCAACTGCGGCCAACTAAAGATGACTTCATTCCAGCTTAGGAAGCTCAAGTCCAGCTCGTGGGGACTCAGCTTAGCTCAACTCAGTTGAGCTAAGATACCTTAGCTGCCTCACCCAGCTTGATCCTCCCCGGGAGCATTAGACCCAGCTCACCTCAGCTCCTTTTAGCAGAAGCCAGCTTGCTTTAGCATGGCTTAGTAGCTAGCAAAGAACTAGCAAGCTAAGCTAGCTAAGGTAGCTCCTTCCAGCTCTCTTCAGCAGCCACCAGCTCTAGTGCAGCTCAAGATAAATACCTCCAACTCTTCTCCCTGAAAACCTTAGCTCCAAATGCCTCCAACTCTACTCCCTACTAGCTAAGCTAGCTAAGCTGTTTAACTTAGCTAGTCCACCTCCATGGCACCAAAACCTACTACCCTACTACCTAAGCTCCAGCAAAAAGACCACCTACTCCTACTTTATTTTGGTGCCAACTATCCCTTCCATCACCACCCTACATCCACCATCAAAACCCATCTCCACCCTCCATTTTTTTCCCTCCAAAATTGCCTTCTAGAAGGTATTTTTGGGGGGAAAACCAAGGCACCTCTTTATTTCCCTCCCATTTTTCCCTCCAAAAATAACCAAGCACCCCTTCATTTCCCTCCAAAGAAACACCATAACCACCCCCCTTCCCATCCTAAAAATACCCTACCATACCACCACATAATTCCCATCCTCCATTAGTGTATTTTTCTACCTACATCCACCTATACCTACGCCCAAGGAGAAGGAGTAGGGAAGGAGATTAAAGGGGCACATCACCAGCCCTTTTGGTGCCTTCTTCTCCCCACTCTCTTCAACTTGGGCCACGCCAAGGAGGAGGACTCTTCCACTTCAAGCAGGATGGCCAGGCAAGGGAGAAGGACCTAGGGTGGACGTCCACCCTTGGAGAGAAGCTTAGGGCACGCCCCCTTAGGGCTTGCCTTGGAGGACATCACCTTGGCGGAGCACTGCAAGGAAGGAGTTGAAGGACTCTTTTCAAGATTGGGAGCCACCAACCTTGGAGCAAGAAGCCCTCTTCTTCACCATCTATCTAGAGGATTTGTGTTTTCCTTTCTTTATGTCAATTTTCTAGTAGTAGAAGCATTCCTCTACTAGGCATTTTTGTTAAACACTTTTTTTTAATTATCTAGCTGCCTTCTTTGCAATTTCTTGTTTGCATTTCTATTTACTTGTTTTTAACATTCCTCACTCCCTCTCCATAATTATTCTAGGCCTCCACTTGCCTAGAGTGAGCTTAGGGAGAGGCTCTACTTGCCACTTAGAAGTAGTATTTTAAATTGAAGTGTAAATCACCTTCCCGTCACCATTCCACATGTTGTCTTAATTTAAAACAAAAAATTGATATATTGAAAAATACCAAAAAGAAAGTTGAGATTGTATTCCAAGCAAGAGAATCACTATTGCAAACATTTGGCCTCCTTGGACGACCCTAGATACTCCCCTATCTAGGAATATAAATTTAAGAGTTGATCGGTTTTACGCGTTACAACTACGTATTTTAACAAACCGCGTGAAATCGCTATCATGCTCCAATTCGACGGGGAGGTGACATGCCTTCCCGTACACTAATTTGAAGGGAGACATGCCTAATTTGGTTCTGTGGGTGTTCCTATAAGCCCACAAAGCTTTCGGAAATCAGGATGATCAGTGTTGATCGTCGGAAGACTACGCTATCGGAGTTGGTTTTGAAAACCTGTCGTTGTAGTTCGAGTAGCGAAAAAATCCATTCAACAAATAAAATTTACACCGAAAATTCTATAAAGAAATCCTGGGTCGAACTCAAGGAGGCTACGTCGATCAAAATTCACAATTATATATTTTTTTTATGTTTTTGTTTAAAGGGCAAAATAATCACAATGAAATGGAATCAATATAAATAATGAGAGAGAGAGGTAAAACATTCACTTGATATTGCAAAATATTTTTACAAGGAAGTGAGAAAAGATTACACTAGAAAGCGAGAAATTATTACAACTAGAAAGCAGGAAAATTCTACTCTAGAATGCAGAAAAAAGGAATGAGAGAGAGAAGTTATCCTCCTAGATGATCGCTTGGAGGATGATCTGGACGAGACAACACCTGGAAGATGAGGAACGGAGTGGGAAGAAGGAGGTCAAAGCAATAAGAACGAGAATGAGGCAGCATGTCGTCGTCGCCGTGGGATCTGCTTCCGAAACGAGGGCAAAAATTTGATTTTAGCTCTTGAGGAGCATCCCGGGCGTGGGACAAGCTTCTCTTGAGCTTTAGAGAGGGAGAGAAGAGAAGGAAGGGATGAGAAATCCATATGGAGGGGGTCTCCATTTATAGTTGCAAGGAGTGGGGGCATTTTGGACATTACAACTTGAAAAACAATAATTCAGGACCTTTAGTGATGGATTTATCCGTCCCTAAAGGCCTGAACGTGGTTGATGTAACTGCCGCTCGCGCATCCGCTTGCCTCCGTGCCCTTCAATGCAAGCGCACGTTCGTGTGCTCTCAGCCATCAGATCAAGAGATTGGATTTCTTAAAGTTGCTACGCCCGTGCCACGCGCCCGCATGCGGTCACGCGTAAGCGACACGCTTCTGATCACGCGTGAGCGCTATCATTCGCTTCCCGCCACTGGATCTTCATCGCGCTGTTCTAATCATGCACCCATGCACTACGGATGCAGGCTCGATCGCGCGTCGCGTGCTCGCATAGCTCGCTTGACTGCTGCACTACTACGGTGAGTTTGTCGCGTGGATGTTTTAAGGCACAAGTGTCTGTGGCCATTGGATGGTGATCCAACAGTCTAAATCCATCGCGCAGGTGAGGAGAGAGAGAGGGCATGGTGGTCTTCCAGATTGGCTGGGTTGGTTTGGGCAGTTGAGATGGCACCACGTGCTGCCATCTTGGTCGTCCATCTTCTGAGCATTGTAGAAGGTGCCACGGGTGTCGGATTGGACCGATTTTTGTGTCGTTAGGCTGCGATCATCGATCTGAATCCATCCGTGTAGTCAGATTTATTGTCTGAGGTGCAGATTAAGACCATCTTGGCCCTTGCTCTTTAAAGTTCCTCGGTCTCTATCTGGTGCTACGGATGTCCGATTATGGTGATCTTGGAGTCGTTGAACTCCAATCGTCGCCCTGATCAGATCCGTACACTTGGATCTTCAATCCGAGGCCATGATAAAAAGTGTGCAATTCAAACAATCAATCCAATTCTTGTCTTAAGTATAACTCCTTAAAACCTAAGACTTGGGAACCCAATAAGTAAGAAATCAGCAAGTGAACCCTATTCCAAAAGAGAGCTTGGCTAGACTAAAGAGGTGGATTGGGCCCAAGCATTTCTTGGAAGAACCAGGGGCTTGTGTAAACCTGCACCTGTCGTTTGACTTCCCTCTAAGTCTAACACCGCATTGTCTAAATGAAGTAGGAGCGCTTAGTGATTCTTAAATATTCGATATCAAGCCTAAAGTGGATGAAGTCCTTAAGTGGTCAAGTAACTGCTTGTTTTAGAGTTAGGCTTGGGTGCTAAAATGTGCATGGGAATGTGGAGGGAATTTATTGGGGTAATGCCTGATTATTTCAATTTTTATGGTGTGTGCAAGAATTGGAAAGTGATTATAATATCAAACAAGTTCACACACAGTTTTTGTTTATTTTTTTTTATTTTAGGATTTAATTTAACTTAATGTGTTTAGGGTTTCCTTTTTAAAGCTTCAAACAAGTTTGAAATTCGAAAAACAAAAGGAAATCAGGTTGTATCAGTGAAGATCAATTTCCTTTAATTTGTTGGTCTCTAGAAATGAAAAGAAACCCTAATCAATTTAATCCTAAGTAGAAATTTAATTATCAATGAGTTTGTTTTTGGCTTTCTTTTCAAGTAGTGGTCCAAGCAATGCAAGCAATAGCACTACTGTATGTAAAATCAAACAAAGTTCCAAAAAACATTTTTTTAATATTTTAGGAATTTGTTTGTTATTTTTAAAATATTTTTTTATGCAGGTGTCAAAGTCCAGAAATGATACCAAAGGATATTTTGGACTTTTCAGTATACCACTAGCCTCCAAAAAATTTTGTGAATTTATATGATGTGTAGAATTTCACAAGGATTCTAGAAAACTAAATTTTAAAAAAATTGGATGAGTATAAAAATTCTTAAGATTTGTGGATGGTATCAAAATAGGAAGATTAGAGGGGGTGACCCCTTTGTAGTCCACAAATTTTTAAAATTTAAATAAAAATCCAATTGCTATGAAATTTGGAACAAATGTTTCACACGTGATTTGGAATCACTGCATGAAATTTCAAGATTTTTGGGGGCCTGTGGTGTTGGTAATTGGTTTTTGAAGTCCAAACAGAAGTATGGACCCTAAATCAGAACACCAACACTTGAAGTGAAGTGGTGTTAAGTGGTGCAAACAAGCAACAAACGGGTTTTAAATTGTACCACTTCACTTAATTAAGATGTTTAAGGTCCTAAAAGCCAAGCTTAATATTTTCTATAGTTTTTAAGGCTGTGTGACAAGAAAGTGGAACCAACCTGAATTTTTGCGGGAAGACAAGGAATTTCGAGTTCTTGCTTCCAAAATCCCGCTTTCTTCCTGTGGTTCCTGCACACATGAGAGAAAGAGAGAAAAGGGGATGAGATCCACTTAACAAGAAAGATAAATAATTAAAGCAAAGCCATGCCTCCCCAGCAACGACGCCAAAAAGTGATCGGTCTTTTTACACGGTTTGTAAAATTAGGGTTTTATCGTTGTAACGCACAAAAGTCAAGTCGCTTTTAAATTTCTAAACCTAGATAGTGGGGTATCTAGGGTTGTCCAAGGATGCAATTTGTTTGCAAATCGAGTCTCTTGCTTGGAAATAGAAATCAACTTTCTTTTGGGTATTTTTCAATATATAATTTTTACGATTTTGAAATAACAAAGGTAACACAAGTTTGATGGCGGAAAAGCGAACTACACCTAATAGCTAATACCTAAGTTAAAAAAACTACTTTCTCTCTAAGCTCACCTAAGGCACATGGAGGCCTAGGGTAATTAGAAAGAAAGGGGTGAAAGTACATTAAAGATAAAGCAGAAAATTGCAATAAACATTTGACAAAAGCTATTTAAGAAGAAGGCAATTTTTATAGAAAAGAGGATTTGTTTTACACAAAAACACTAGTAGAGGAATGCTTCTACTATTAGAAATAAAAATGCATAAAATAAAAATAATGATCCTCTGAAAATTTCGATGAAGAAGATGAAGCTCTTGCTCTAACTACGGCTGCTCCCGTAGTAAAAAAGGGCTCCTTATTTTCTTGACTTCCTCCTCCAAGGTGTGGCTTTCCCAGGCAAGCCCTACGCGGGGGGGGGGGGGGGGGGGTGTGCACTTGCTTCTCCAAGGTGGAAGCTTCCACCTTAATTGATCTCCAAGGGTGGGCATGTACCACCCTTCTCCAATGCTTGGTCGTCCTCCAAGTTGAAGAGAGTCTCTTCCTTGTCATGGCACAAGAAGAAGAGTGGGAAGGAGGAAGGCACCAAGGAGGCAAGGGATAGCCTCCTTAATCTTCTTCCTCCCTTCTTCTTCTTGACCGTGGGGTAAGGGTAGAGTTAGGTTGGAATTTACAGTAAGGGAAGATGGGTTTGTAGTGGCAGTTAGGTGGGTATATATAAAGTAGGATGGAGGGGGGTTGGCGTGGAGATGATGAAGGGCTAGGATTAGGTTTAGGATGGTGGTTAAGGATCCTAGGGTGGAGTGATGTTGGTGCCAACTCAAAGGATGCACGGGGGGTAGTTATAGGTTGTGGTGTCTCTTGAGTTGGCACCAAAATAAGGTTCTACAAGGGGGCTTTGGTGGTGCCAACTTAGGGTTCTAGAAGGGGGGTAGGTCAATGGCTAAGATAGGTTGTAGGGTTAGGTGTAGGGCCATGATGTGGGGGTGTTTTGTCGCCAAAAGGGAGGGCTTCTAAAAGGCTATTTTGGCACCAAAACAAGGTGCCTTTTGGGTGTAGTTGAGAGGCTAAGGGGTGTCTATCTTGCCTCCAAAATAGAGTAGAGGTGGAGGTAGCTTAGGTGGTCTTAGGTGGGCTTAGTTGTTGGAACTAGTTACGGTTAGGTTGGGTTGATGGTTGGCCAAGGGAACTAGAGCTTAGCTAAGCTAAGCTATCTTAGCTAGTAGGGAGTTGGGTAGGACACAGAGGGATCTAGGGTATAGAGGAGAGGAGCTGGAGGAAGTTATCTGGAGTTGAAGTGGAGCTGGTAGCTGCTGAAGAAGATGGCATGGAGATACTTTAGTTGGCTTAGCTTGGTAGTTCTTTACTAGCTACTAAGCCAAGCTAAAGTAAGTTGGCTTCTACTGAAATATGCTGAGGTGAGTTGGGTCTAATATTCCCGGGGAGGACCTAGCTATTGGAGTAGGTAAGGTATCTTAGCTTAACTACGTTGAGCTAAGCTGAGTCCCCAAGAGCTGGACTTGAGCTTCCTGAGCTAAGTTGAAGTCATCTTCAGCTGGCTAGAGTTGAGTGGAGCAAGATGTAGCTAGAACTGAGCTGAGGTGAACTCCAATCAACCTAACTGATTAACTAGAGCTTCCAGTGAAATAATGAGAGTTGAGATGAGCTAGACTTAGCTAAGTTGAGCTGGATCTGAGCTAACTTGAGCTAAGGTGAGCTAAGATGAACTCTCTTAAGCTGCCATTCAGTTGAAATGAGTTGAATGGAGGTAGGATGAGCTAACCCTAGTTCAAGTGAGCTGGAATCCAACTATGGTGAGCTGGATCAAGCTGAGTTCCAACTAGTTTAAGCTTCTTCACTATTTACCTTACTGAGTGCTAGGGTTCATGAGATCTGATTATTTGTATATCCCTAACACTCACAAAAGCACATCAAAAAGATAACAAAAATGTGTGATGACGCCTAACCTAGTTTATGCTTAATGCAACCCAAAACCCATTTGCAGAGTTAAAATCCTAAGAACTAGGTTCTTTTAATCCATAAGAATGATGGTAAACCGGCATTTATCAGGCGTGATCATGGCTTCTCTTCTTGGATCCAACAGTGGAGAGTAACCTTGCACGATGATAGCTTTGAGTGGGCTAGCTACAGCGACGCATGAGCAGAGGCTACAGCGTCATCTTGGATGTCGCTAATTTTCCCTTGCCCATTTTAGCCTCCTCTCCTCCACTATAAAAAGGCCTACACTCCCCCATTTCTCTTGATCTCTTCCTTTCTCTCCCTCATCACCTCCAAGGCTCTAAAGAGAGCTTGTCTTAAGCCCGGGATGCTCCTTTAGAGTAGAAAAGAAATATTTTTTCCCACTTCTCATCTCCCTTCGTGGAGCATCCCATGGCCATCCTCTCACCACATTCGGGAAGTAGATTCTCGCCACGACGCCATCTTATCCCACCCTCCATCCTCCGACTCCATTATTCTTCATCCAACTTCTCACCACCTTCATCCAGGTGCTATTAGAGCATGCGCGAGTCATCCTCTAAGTGACTGTCGAAGGGGATTCTTCTCACCTCTATCTTTTATTGCTTTTCTAGTGTAGTTTTAATTAGTTGTAATAGGCATTACTTGATTCTATGAAATATTTCTCTCTCTATCTCTCACTTTCTCTTATTCTGCTAGAGTAGCTTAGAATAGATAATCAATATTTCGTTTGATACACTATCTTATAAAATACCAAAAAAATCTCAAAAGATAAAAACAACAAAAACAAATAAAATTGAAATGTGATTTTCACAAACCAAACGTCACCTCCTTGTGTTCGACCAGAGACTCCCTTTGAGTTTCAGTAAATTTTATTTGCTAACGATTTTTGTGACTACGACGATCGATTTTCCAAAACCATAACTTTCCTCGAAAAATATGCTCATCACATAATGTATGGCTTTATGGTCTTATTTAAGTGATGTGCATACATCTGATTAACCTAAAATGTCTATTAATGCATGTTCTTAGTGTCACATTAGCATCATACATTGTAAATAGTGCATAACATGGATAATCATGCATTTAAATTAAGTTGTACAAATTGTATAGTAATTGTCTCCTTTTTATGGTCAGGGACAGGGTGACTTTTTATTGAGGCCTCAGATTGAAGATCCAACTGTAAGGATCTGATTAGGGTGATGATTGGAGTTCAACGACTCCAAGATCATCCTAATCGGATATCTGTAGCATCAGATAGAGACCGAGGAACCCTAAAAGATCAAGGGCCAAGATGGTGTTAATCCGCACTTCAGATGACAAATCCGACCACACGGATGGGTTCGGATCAACGATCGCAGCCTAACAACGCAAAAATCGATCTAATCCGATACCCGTGGCACCATCTACATCATTAAGAAGATAGACGGCCAAGATGGCGCCACGTGGTGCCATCTCAGCTACCCAACCAGCCGCACGCACCCGCCTAAGCTCATCTGGCCAACTCTCCTTTGCCGTTGGATCAAGATCCAACGGCTGCAAGATGTGTGTGCTTGAGATGAGCGCTCGACACAAACACGCTCGTAGCGCGTTGGTCGAGCGCCTTATCGAGGGGAGGAGGCGTGGGATCAAGCCCCCACATGCCTCAAATTGGAGTAGGCACGCTGGCACTATCAGCCACGTGATCAAGATCCAACGGCGACACATGGCCGATAGCACCCACGCGCTATCTGACACCCCCGCATGATGTGGGATCACATGGGCAAGGCGCGCGCAGATAAGGTGCGGTGAGGAAAGCACTCAGCCGTCCGATCTCACGATTGGATGACCAAGATTTGAAGGGTGTGGAGCACACGTTTGAGGCGCGGAAGGCGAGCAGGCACACGAGCGCCGCCCACGAAGGCCATGTTTAGGCCTTTATTGACGGATTTATTCATCACTAAAGGTCCTGAATTAATGTTTTCCAAAATGTAATGACCAAAATGCCCGCACTCCTTGCATCTATAAAAGGAGACCCCCTTCATACGAATTTCTAATCCCTTCTTCTCTTCTCTCACCCCTTCCAAAGCTCTAAGAGATTGTCCCAAACCCTGGATTCTCCTCTAGAGTAGAAATTATAAATTTTCCACCTTCGTCCCCTTCGTGGAGCATCCTGTGGTTGTCCTCTCTCTGCATTCGAAAAGCGGATCCCACGACGACGATGACATGCTGCTTCATTTCCATTCTTCCCGCTTCATCCACCTTCTTCCTGCTCCGTTCCCTATCTTCCAGGTGTCGTCCCGTCCAGCTCGTCCGCCAAGCGATCGTCGAGGAGGATATCTCTCTCTCCATTCTTTTTATTGCTTTCTAGAGTAGATTTACTGCTTCCTAGTGTAATCATTTCCCGCGTTCTAGTCGTAATGAATAGTGTAATGAACAACTTTTTGATAATGAAATCCATGTTTATTCTACATCCCTTTTGCTTTTATTTGTAATATTCTCTCTCTCTCTTCTATTTATTATTTGTTAAATAGTTTTCAACCAGCTATTCTATTTTGTGACAAATAAAATAAATGCGTATTTTTAATCAAACGTCCGCCTCCCTGTGTTCGACTTGGAACTTCTTATGGATTTTTTGGTATAAATTTATTTGTTGAACTCGAGTTCTTCGTTATTCAAACTACAACGATAGGTTTTCAAAATCGAATTCGATAGCGTAGTACTTCGACGTTTCAACATTTTGGCACCACTGCCAGGGAGGCGATGCTCTTTGACTTTTTTTCACATTTCCCAACTTACGAATCATTTTCCTCACTTCTCTCCTTTCTTATTGTGATTGTAGGTACTCTTTTGAGATGAACAAAAGCGGTAGATTGGAGCAAAGTGTTTTTGAAGGTTCTGTAAGTTTTTCCCCACCTCCCACCCATTAGTTTTCATTCCACCATGTAATAACACAAAATAAATCAACCTAGGTATTCTTATAAACTCTAAGGTTAGTTTTGTTTGTTTGTTTGACACCTACACCCACCTCAACCTCCACATTTAAAAAGAAAAATTAAAAAAAAATCTCAAAGAGGTACACAACCTCATCTGATTTTCAAACTCAATCGGTAAACCGATCTTTGGAACTGGTACACACATCCAAACACATAATTGAGTAGAAATCAGATTAGGTAATCACTTGTGTGCCTAATTAAGGGGTGCAACAGGCTAATTGTTTGAGTTGATTGGGCCGCACCACTTCAATTAAAATCAACTCATTAAGTAGCTATCGCATAGGTTCAACTCTTAGGGATTTACCAGGCACTACACATTCTTTTAAGTTTCAAAGGAAAACATCTTCACTTGTCCTTTCAAAACTTGGTGTGCCAACAAAACTTGTTTGAAAATACCTAAAGTTGAATCCTAAAAGCTACTAAGCAAGATTTGAACCCTAAAATTCACCGCATCAAAAATAATCTTGCTTGAAAACCACTGGTTGTGCACGCACACACACATCAATCAATCATTAAGGGCACAACACAGATAAAGGGCCCATCACATTCCAAAGCACATTCAAACCTAGCCCTAAATAAAACAAAGTAGGCGTTGGCCTTAAGGATTCGACTCGCTCTTCAGAGCCCAGAACGAGATTATTTTCGATTAGTCTATTTCTACTGTTCAATCTGATGTCTAGCTAGGGGAGTAGAATCAAACGATTGCATCTAGGAGGTACACTAG
This sequence comes from Thalassia testudinum, assembly GCA_037157565.1. Taxonomy (NCBI): domain Eukaryota; kingdom Viridiplantae; phylum Streptophyta; class Magnoliopsida; order Alismatales; family Hydrocharitaceae; genus Thalassia; species Thalassia testudinum. The sequence continues at coordinate 147,469,936 of JAZHRO010000036.1, forward strand.
GAATCGAAGGAGCAAGCCGAAGGAAGAACCTTCTCCCCAGTCCCTCCTTATAACTGGTTGGTGACTTGTCGATCTTTCGCTTTTAAGTCGTTTGTAGTTTAATGTGGTGGAAAAATCGACTAATTAATTTTTAACAAGAAATAACTACTCGCAGAGGAGCGGGTCGTATCCACAGGGAGGCAATAACGTATTAAAATTCGCGCCACTTAAAAATGTTTGTTCGTAGTCAATTTGGACAAGAACCAAGCCAAGATTGCCTTTGGATTAAGGTTTAAGCAAGAAACAATGCTGAAATGGCAATTATGAGAAACTATAGGATATTTTCCACAATGCAGAGTTAATAAAATATGATTAAAATTTGGCAATGGCAGAAAATGTAAATTTTAATTGAAGGTTTCCTGTAGCAAAACAGGGGAATTTTTCCCCGATGAGGAGCCGATGGCCGGGTGCGGGAAGCTCAGAGGAGGTCCCTTGGACCAAGAGCTTCGAATCGGTGGTGGCGGCGAGTCGCGCGGCGGCCGGAGGTGGCCGGACGAGCTCCGGCGGAGGTGCTACAGCCGGTAAGCTCGCGTGGCTGTTGGCGTGAGATCTGCTCGCGCGCTGCTGCTGACGGCTCTGCAGGCACGGGAGGACGGGTCTGCAGGCAGTTGAGCGGGTGCGGCTGCAGCTGGCGGGGGTGCGCAGGCTGCAGCAAGCGCGGGCGGAGGGCGCTGCTGGCGGTTCTGCAGGCGCAGTGGTGAACGGCGTGGACTGCAGGCGCTGTTGGAGGGTGCAGGCTCGTGGGCGAAGGGCTCTGCAGGCGCGAGTGAATGGCGCTTGCAAGCGGCAGGCGCGGGAGGAGGTGTGCTCGGTTGTGCGGGTCTGCAGGCGCGGTTGGAGGAGGGCGCTAGAGCTGGTGAGTGTGTGGAGATGGCGTGAGCTGCAGGCGCGTGGAGAGCGGGTGCGGTTGGAGGGTGTAGGCGCGGTTGAGCTGAAGGCTAGTGGGTGGCGCTGCAGGCGTGGGCGCACACGGATGAAGGCGCAGGTGCGGAGGTGGTGGTGCAGGCGTGAACGGTGAGGTGGGCGGATGTGGTTGTGCGGGTGCGGTTGGACTTCAGACGGGTACTCAGGCGGGTGATCGCAGGTGAGCGGGTAGCTTCAGACGTCCGGGAAATTTCCCGGACGTCTTAAGTGAATGAGAAGGTGATTGCAGTGATGGTAGTTGTGGCGGTGGTGGTTGGTGACGACGGCGAGTGAGATGCACGCTAAGGTGCTCACGGTAATGCGGGCGAGCTCCGGATGGCGGTGTGGCCTGTCACACCACACGCCCACGGTGGTGGAGACTCGCCGCCACGGTAGAGGCCGGCAGTGTGGAGTGGAAGAGAGAGGTTCTCTCTGCACAGTGGTGGGTCGGTGGCGGAGGCCTCCCGAGCTCGGCTGCCTCCCTCCTCCTTTTGTAGTGGCCTGCACAAGTTTGAAATCAGCCGCCTGACCAGATCCACCACATCCGCTCCCCCTTGAATGGCTTCTTCACTGCAGCAGCCGGGCATTGGAGCGGTAGCCAGCCATTCTTAAAGAAGAAGAATAAAGAAAATAATGTTAAAATATTAGGGGTATTTATGTACAGGCCCTCAACTTCTATGTTAATGAAAATAATGTACCTAATTGGTTATCTAATTAGATAAATGCCATTCTAAACTAATTCTAAATGTACTTAAAGTATAAATGCAATGCATGGATTATGTAATTAAATTAAAACTATGAATTAATCTATTTACATCCTAATTTATACTAAATAAATGTTAGAATTAACCTAATGTGTAGGCACTTAAATACTTAAATAGCCCACAACTATGGGCTAATCAGTTGGATTGAACAGACAGAAGTAGATCAAATCGTTTCTTTATCTCAAGACGGGTTCTAGGAGTCTATAGGTCTTTAGGCTACCCCACTTAAGGACAGGTTTGATTGTTTGTATTGTAGGGCACCTTTCTTCCTCCCGTCTATCATGAATCCTTCCACATTTTATACACATTCCCACTTTTTCCCTCCTGTTATGAGTTATCCTCAACATGATGATTACCCCGACTCGTACTGTAATCAACCATTGGTTAGTTGGGATAACTCAGATTGGGGATACAGTTCTGGACCTCCGTGTTTAGGGTTTAACCCTGAACACCATAATTGTGATTTCTATCCTTCTCAGAGCCACATCGATTATAGATCACCACCCTTTCATGGACAACCTAATACGATCTACAATCAAGGAGGATACACTGACCCTTACCCATCCTCTGAATACACTGCCTTTAGGTCATCACCACCTTTTGAACAATCCGAAATGACCTATTATCAGGAAGGGTATCACGAATCTCAATTCGTTAACTCCTTTGCACTGATCCCAAACCCGCCCAACCTTGAAACAAGTCATTTGGTTCAGGGTAACCAGGTTCAAGATAAGGTTTTGGCTAACTTGCGGAATACCATACAATCGTTAGAAGTTTACCCAATACCTTGCATTGAAAAATTGGAGCCCTTGATTGAGATGATTGATGATTAGAACAAGTTTTTGTTGGATTAGCTCCAGGATGTTGAGGATAAGAACCCGGGTGAGTTTCTACTTAGGAAGTTAGCAAAATTGAGAATGAGATTTGTGGTTGCTTTAGTTCAATCATGGGATGATTCCCAGGATGAACCCCCTTCAAAAGAGCCAATATTAGAACCTGCTTAGGCACCTGTTGGGGGGACACGTGTTACGAGGCTGACCAGATTGAATTAGAGCAACCAATTAAAGATGGTCTGATTTCTTCACCTGAGATCCTTGAGCCAGGGTACGAGGAAACGTATGTCTCCATGGATCAGAAAGTGACAGATGATTTTGGGACATACATTAATACGGATTTTGATTTCTTTGATTCTGATGGTGAAGATTCAGTTTGCGAAGTCTCATGTGAGTTTACAAAGCACGATTTCTGTGAGACGATTGGGCCTAAGGAATCTGATAGATCATTTGATAGCCCAATAACTGAGGAAACTTACCTTATTGGGGCTTACATGACGGATCCAGAATCGCATTTTCTGGAGGATTCAATCCAATGCCCTGATTGTCAGTTACACCCCATTGAGCTTACTGACGATTTTGTTTTTAAGATAATTAGACTCAAGTCAATTCTGATTCAGTCACATCTTTCAGACTTGGACGGGGTGATTAATATGTAGGAGGTCCCAGAATTTGACATTCTGAATGAGGAGAATAAAAGCTGAGAAATTCTGATTTGGGAAGCAAACTCCGAAGGAAGTCGAAGACCAAGTTTATGGGTTCCAATTAAGCTGAAACCATCAAACTAGGACCCTTACGAGATCTGTACTGAGGATGACCAACCCAAGCACACATTCATTGATTATCTTTTGGAGCTTGATTTCTCTGTAACCTGACTTTTTGGTCTTTGGTTGCATCCCCATAAATCGCAGGCCCGACCTCGCTTGCATACTGATTTTAGGTTTTGGGTAATTTTTATCCAGAACCTTAAATATTTTTGACCATGGGGTATGGGTTTGCATCACAATCTGGTCCACACCTATGGACATCTACTGGCAGGACCTAAAGTGAATCTTTTTATTCTGATTCTGACTTGCATTTCTGAATTCTTTACTTCTCTTCTTTGTATAGTGTGCCTAGCTGAAGGCACTAAATTCAACACGTATACAATTTTTGTTTATCTCAGAGCGGACCTGTCATTCACGCAATTCGGGTGCTTTCTACTCTATTCCACTATGTTTTATGTCTTTTTAATACAATGAGGACATTGCATTAGATAGGCATGCGGGGGTGGATATTCATCTCTGAATTAATTCGTCAGCTCCGTAGATTCGCTTTATTTTCTTTTATTTATATATATATATAAAATTCTGGAATTAGGAAAGAGAACTTGGGCTTAAGAAAATTTTCAATCTTAGGATATAAAACTATATGATTTAAACACGAAGACTCTTCAGGTCTTCAAACTTAATCAATCTGTGTATCCACTATAATGTTGATTTATTTTTCGAGTCCTTGCCATCTTAATTCTATTGTAATTTGATTAAATAAGTTTAGGTGATAAGTATACGACTTATCAACCCATCCTCTGATTTGAGGGAACTTTAAGTCTAAAGCATCTACACACTAACTTTACACTGACTTGTTGATTGGTGGTTTTAACGAAAATTGGGTAGCTAATGAACTTTCTAGGGTGATATGGCTGGCAAGTTATCGTGGGTAACAGCCCATAGGTAGGTTGTCCAAAGCCCAGTCACTTGACCATTCTCTTTTTACTACCTTTAGGTAAATCTTAGACCAGGGAAGCCACCTACTTAAAAAAAAAAAAGAAAGTCAAAAAGAAAAGAAAAAGAAAAGGAGAAAAGAAAAGAAAAAAAAAGAAATAAACCACACTTCGTCGTAGGAGTATGGCTGGCAAGTTGTCAGTGGTAACAGCTCATCGACCGGTTGTCTAGAACCCAGCTCATGAAATGCACTAAAAATTCCCAAAACACTTAGGAAGAAGCGGAGAAGTAGAATAAACCAGGGAGATATACACTAGATTCACCCTTGTGTTGACCCCATAAAAATATAAGTAGGGAGAAAGCTACCGGTCGTAAGGATACACCTTTAGGCAGAACTCTCTTTTTAAGGTCACCTAGAGGCATAGAAACCTGAAGTCCATTCTAATTGCCGATCAACAAGTCTATCATGTTGACAATAAGATGCTTAGAACTTAGGATTCTCATCAAATCTTGGGTGATTTGAATGGCTGTAGAAAGCCACTCTTTAACCCTAAACTCAAAAATCCAAAAAATTGGAAAAGAAGAAAAATAGAAAAAGAAATTTTTCTTTGAATAGGGTGAGGGCTTGAGGCGGTCTGCATTTTGGCAAATATCCGGGTGCTGTTGTGTCTTTGAAAGTTCAGATCCTAAGTAAAAAAAATTCTTAATGTTGAAAATAACTTATGCCCAAGTAATCCAACCTAATTCTTTAATAAATAGCATGTAGTTTTTGCTAGGGGCTAGCAAAAGATAGGCATGGGGGTGTGATGTGCATACATCTGATTAAACTAAAATGTCTATTAATGCATGTTCTTAGTGTCACATTAGCATCATACATTATAAATAGTGCATAACATGCATAATTATGCATTTAGATAAAGTTGTATAAATTATACAGTAATTGTCTCCATTTTATGGTCAAGGATAGGGTGACTTTTTATCGGGGCCTTGGATCGAAGATCCAACCATACGGATCTGATTAGGGCGACGATTGGAGTTCAACGACTCCAAGATCGCCCTAATCGAATATCTGTAGCATTAGATAGAGACCGCGGAACCCTAGAAGATCAAGGGCCAAGATGGTGTTAATCCACACTTCAGACGACAAATCTGACCACACGAATGGGTTCGGATTGATGATCGCAGCCTAACAGTGTAAAAATCGATCAAATCCAATACCCGCGGCACCATCTACATCACTCAGAAGATGGATAGCCAAGATGGCACCATGTGGCGCCATCTCAGCTGCCCAACCGACCACACGCACCTGCCTAAGCTCATCTGGCCAACGCTTCTTCGATGTTGGATCAAGATCCGAAGGCTGTGAGACGTGCACTCTTGTGATGAGCGCTCGACACAAACGCGCCCGTAGCATGTTGGTCGAGTGCCTTATCGAGGCTAGGAGGCGCAAGATCGAGCCCCCGCACGCCTAAAATTGGAGCGGCCACGCGGGCGTTATCAGCCGCTCGATCAAGATCCAAAGATGCCACAAGGCTAATAGCACCCACGTGCTATCTGACGCCCCTGTGTGACGCGAGATCACAAGCGCAAGGTATGCGTAGATGAGGCGCGGTGAGGAGAGCTCTCAGCCGTCCGATCTCACGATCGGACGACCAAGATTTGAAGGACGTGGAGTGCACGTTTGAGGCATAGAAGGCGAGTGGGCGCGTGAGCGCTACCCACGAAGGCCACATTCAGGCCTTTAATGACAGATTTATTCATCACTAAAGGTCCTGAATTATTTTTTTTCAAAATGTAATGACCAAAACACCCTCACTCCTTGCAACTATAAAAGGAGACCCCCTCCAAACAAATTTCTCATCCCTTCTCTTCTCTCACCCCTTCCGAAGCTCTAAGAGCTTGTCCCAAACCCGGGATGCTCCTCTAGAGTAGAAATTATAATTTTTCCACCTTCATCCCTTTTCGTGTAGCATCCTGAGGTTGTCCTCTCTCTGCATTCAAGAAACAGATCCCGCGACGACGACGATGTGCTGCTTCGTTCCCGTTCTTCCCGCTTCGTCCTCCTTCTTCCTGCTCTGTTCCCCATTGATTAGCCCATAGTTGTGGGCTATTTAAGTATTTAAGTGCCTAGACATTAGGTTAATTATAACATTTATTTAGCATAAATTAGGATGTAAATAGATTAATTCATATTTTTAATTTAATTACATAATCCATGCATTGCATTCATATTTTAAGTGCATTTAGAATTAGCTTAGAATGACATTCATCTAATTAGTTAACCAATTAGGTACATTGTTTTCATTAACATAAAAGTTGAGGGTCTGTATATAAATTACCATAATATTTTAACATTATTTTCTTTATTCTTCTTCTTGCAAGAACGGCTGGCTGCCGCTCCAACGCCACTAGCTGCCGCAGTGAAGAACCCATTCAAGGAGGAGCAGATATGTTGGATCTGGTCGGGCAGCTGATTTCAAATTTGTGTAGGCCACTACAAAAGGAGGAGGGAGGCATCCGAGCTCGGGAGGCCTCCACCACCGACCCACCACTATGCAAAGAGATCTCCTCTCTTCCATTCCACACTGCCGACCTCAACCATGGCGGCAAATCTCCACCACCGTGGGCGTGTGGTGTGACAGGCCACACCGCCATCCGGAGATTGTCCGCATTACCGTGAGCACCTTAGCATGCATCTCCCTCACCGTCGTCACCGACAACCACCGCTGCAGCCTCTGTGCAATCACCTCCTCAGTCACTTAAGACGTCCAGGAAATTTCCCGGACGTCTGAAGCCACCCGCACCACTTTCCGCCTGCAATCTCATTGCGACCCCCTGCCTGCGCACCCGTCTGAAGTCCACCCGCACCCGCACAACCACATCCGCCCAGTTCACCTCCAGCGCCATCTCCACGCCCTACAGCCTGCGCACCCGTCTGAAGCCACCCGCTCGCGTTCAGCCTGCACCTCACCGCTCACCCGCGCGCACCAGCCTGCTCACACGTCTGAAGCTACCCCCACCATTCCAGCAGCGCCTCACCGCTTACGCCCGCTCACTCCACCTTCCGCGCATGCCCTCCTTCCGCGCCTGCAGCCTTCGCCATCTCCACGCCCTCCAGCCTGCGCACCCACTCCAACAGAGTGCGCAACTGCCCACACTCCTGCAGTAGAGCCAAACCAGCCACAGCAGCCGCCTGCACAACCGTGCACGCCCTCCTCCCTCGCCTGCAACACCCGCTCTCACTGCCAACAGAGCACGTAGCAGTCCGCCCACTTCTCCAGCCAGCGCGCGCCATGCCCGCCAACAGCAACTACAGCACCGGGTGCAGCCACCTCCGCCGGAGGTCGTCCGGCCGCCGCGCGACACGCTGCCACCACCGTTTCGAAGCCCTCGGTCCAAGGGACTTCCTCCGAGCTTCCCACGTTCGGCCGTCCACTCCTCGTCGCGCACGCCAAAGGCGAATAAATCCCCTGTTTTGCTACAGTAACCGGGCCATTAAAAATTACATTTTCTGCCATTGTCAATTTTTATTAATATTTTATTGATTTTGCATTGTGACAAATATCCACTAGTTACTCATAATTGCTATTTCAGCATTGTTTCTTGTTTCAACCTTAATCTGAAGGCAAATCTGGCTTGATTCTTGTCCAAACTAACTACGAACAAATGTTTTTAACTGGTGCGAATTTAAATACATCATTGCCTCCCTGTGGATACGACCCACTCCTCTACGAGTGGTTATTTCTTTTTAAATATTGATTAGTCGATTTTTCCACCACATAAAACTGCAAACGACTTTAAAGCGAACAATCGACTCGTCAAATGGCGCCGTTGCCGGGGAGGCAACAGACGCAATAATTTTGCCTGATTTTATTTTGATTATTTGTCGATTGCACAGTGATTTGACCATTAATCATTTTCTCTTCTGTGCGAGAAATTTGTGGAAGAATCAGCCAGTGTGAGAGGTGACCCTTGACGTCACCAGAGGAGAATTGGACAAGCAATTTTGAAAGGAGGAGAAGGACGAGGACGTGACGGACATCATTGTATATTTAGTCGCTAGTTAGAATAGAATTAAGACTTTAGATTTAATTTTTCATTGCATTTTGTTTGAAACCCTTATTCTGGGGTATATTTTGAGGGGTTTACTCCCCTATTTTGTTTTGGGCCCGTGTTGGGTAATTTTTGGGAGCCTGTTTCCTTTTCTTTAGATTTAGGTTTTTAGTTTATTGATTACTTTTATTTTCTTGTGCATAAGTAGTTTAAAAATTAAAAAAATAAAAAAAATGAGCTGCCTGCCCTAGGACGAACCATTTAGGTCTGTATGAGCAGCCTCTAGATTTATTTCTCTGCATTGCATGCATTCTTGCATCGTTGATTGCTGGAAGCAAGGTACGCATTCTCTTACTTTGCATCCTATTCTTGATTGCGCATTGCATTTGGAATTAATTCAAAGACCACAAAGTTTGTCTTGAAGCTATTTAACAAGTGGTCACATATTTTCTGTAAAAAAGGACTAATTAAAGGAGGGACATTTTAAAAATCAAGGACTTGATTGTAAAATGTGGTGTGCTATTCAAAATTGAAAATCCTTTTGCGGTGAATGCACACTTATATCTGTTGCACCACAGCATTCATTTAGACACTCCTAAGTCTTGAAACTGTTGGATTCTGAAGTGTTCGAAACTTGAGATCAAAGGTTTTGTAAATCCAAAGAGGGGGATACCCTGTCATGGATTTTTGGGGGTAGTTGAGAAGCACCACGAAAGCACAGCTTCAAAGGAAGGCTTAGGCCTACTTGCATCCCTCGATCTTTCGTCTTTGGATTTACTTGACCATTTGAGATTTAGGGAAGAATACCTAAGCTCCAACTAGGACATTTTAGGCATTTCGAAGGTTGACAATTAGCGCGTAATTGATTGGGCAACTTGTTTTGTCACCTACAATTTGAACTAAAGTCAAAAGCCTAAATTTGTAAAGACCAAATAAGTCCTTTTGAATTGTGTTTGTAGTGCATGCTTGGTAGGCGTTCTCTTAGGAGACAACTTGTATTTGATCCTGAACCTGAAAGAATCCTAAGAAGAGACCTTCCAAGGGTAGATATGGCCAGTCAAAGGAGCCTTAAGGAATATTTCATCCCAACCAATCAAGCTGGCCCTGCCCTACGTAGACCTGGAGGGGACAATCCGTATGAGATCAAAAGTAGTACCATATCCTTGCTACCCTCCTTTTATGGTACTACTAGGGAAGACCCTTACAGGCATATTGAGGAATTCACCGAGGTCTGTTCCACAGTGAAGCTGCAGGGCGTTACTGATGACACCCAAATGCGGACCCTCTTTCCCTTCTCCCTAAAGGACAAAGCCAAGTATTGGTATCACACCCTTGATAATATAAATACTTGGGATGCCCTGAAGAAGGATTTTTTGAAGAAGTACTTCCCCATGAGCAAAACAAATCACTTTAGGAGGGAAATTATGAGTTTTGTTCAAAAGGATGGGGAAGCATTCCATGATGCGTGGGAGCGCTTTAACGATTTGCTAAGACTTTGCCCACATCACCAGGTGCCTAAATGGCAACTGGTTGAAAGGTTCTACACCGGACTTAATGATTCGCATAGGCAAACTGTGGATGGTGCCTGTGCAGGAACCTTTCTATCTAAGACTGAGGATGAAGCTTGGAACTTATTTGATACTTTGAGTGAAAATTATATTCACTTGAATTCTCCCTACATGGATAGAAAGCCCACTCTCATGCAAAGAAAGTTGGAGACGAATGAAGCAAGGGACACCCAGAATTTAGCCTATCAGATTCAATTATTGAATCAAAACATGGAAAGGCTTATGTCGAACCAGAGTTCATTCGTACCTAACACCTCCACATCCAAAGCTTCCGAATGCGTAATTTGTCAAGGCAATACACACGCCACTGTGGATTGCCACTTGGCCTCCCAATTCCCTGAGCTTGTACAAGCGGATTTGAATGCTGCTCAAGGGTTTCGTCCAAGACCTCGTAATGATCCTTTCTCCAACACTTATAATGAGGGATGGAGGAACCACCCAAACTTTTCATGGAGACAAGGAAATGTCTCAAATTCAGGGAATTACAAACCACAATCCTTTCAAAACCATCAAATGAACCAACCTCGGACCTTTGCCCAACCTAAAACCTCTGAGATGGATGAATTAAAGGCGATGTTGAAAACTATGCAAGAAAGTCAAAGTGCCATCATCCAATCTCATGACAAGGCTATACATGAGATGAAATCACAAATTGGACACCTTGTTGAAGTCATTAGACAGAGGGAGACTGGGAAGCTCCCCAGTGCTGCTGAGGAAAATCCTAAAGGAAAAGGGATTGTCTTTAGGGAGCATGCTCAGGTGGTGACTATTCTGAGGAGTGGGAAAGAAATTTCCAAACCCGATGCTCCTATAGTCTCACCCCCTAAAAAACCATCCACCCCAACTTTCACCCCCATCGGAGAAGACTTGCCCAAATCTTCTCCACTTGAAATCACCTCACCAGAAGAAGTTGCCCTCGTTCCACCCCATACTCGACATGACAACCCTTCCACCCAGAGATCGAGAGTGCCTTTTCCAGAGCACTTATCCACCTCTGGGCAGACTTCTGCTGGCTCATCTGGAGCCAAAGATAAGACGGATGAGATTATGGAAACTTTCAAGCAAGTGCAGATTAACCTGCCTTTGCTTGAAGCTATCAGGCAGATTCCGTCTTATGCCCGCTTCTTAAAGGACCTGTGCACGAAAAAGTGGCAATCTAGAAAACAGTTCCAATCAAAAGTTGTCTTGCCTGATTCTGTTAGCTCAATTGTTCAACATGGCACACCCCCGAAACTTAAGGACCCAGGAGCCCCATACATCTCTGTACTTATTGTGACTTACAAATTGATGAGGCTCTACTTGATCTGGGTGCGAGGGTGAACATCCTGCTAAGCTACGTGTATGAACAACTTGGGGGAGGCAATCTGAAGCCTAGCCTTGTAATCCTTCAAGTTGCTGATCGATCACTTAAGACACCACGGGGAATTTTGGAAGATGTCCTCATAAGAGTGGAGGATTTCTTCTTTCCCATTGACTTCTTAGTTTTGGACACTGACCCTACAAACATGCCAACCAAGCCCTCCATCATTTTGGGCCGCCCCTTCCTTGCAACTTCTCATGCTTCAATTAATTGCAATACTGGGGCATTGAAAATGGGCTTTGGGAACAGGAAAATCCGGCTTAATGTGTTTGATGCTTACAAACAAGCCGGACTTGAGGATTGTTCTCAAGTTAGGTGATAGATGACCTGATTGAAGAGGCAACTCCTGCAATGTTATGTGATGACCCCCTTCAGCATGTCATGCTAAATGAGCATTCCCATCTCTTGGAGGAATGTGAAGGGGATATACTAGAACTAGAGGAATTGCTAGGAGTTTCTGCTGAGTCTCTTCCCCCATCATTTCCGCCAAAGGTAGATTTGCTACCTGAGATGGGGACATCTATTATGAAACCCTCAACCATACAAGCCCCTGACCTTGAGTTGAAACCCCTCCTTGACACTCTCAAGTATGTTTTCCTAGGTGCCAATGATACACTCCCCGTTATCATTTCTGTTGTGCTATCTGAGGCACAGGAGGGAGCCTTAATTGAATGCCTATCTAGGCATAAGGAAGCTATTGCTTGGAGCATTGCTGACATTAAGGGTATAAACTCTACACTTTGCATGCACCACATTTATACTGATGATTCCATCAAGCCTTTTAGGGACATGCAGAGACGTCTGAACCCTAATATGAGGGAGGTTGGAAAAAAGGAAATCCTGAAGTGGTTGGACACCGGGATCATATATCCCATTGCAGACAGTAAATGGGTTAGTCCCATTCATGTGGTGCCAAAGAAGGTAGGCTTTACTGTGGAACTCAACGACCAAGGTGAACAAGTTGTCACTAGACCCTCAACTAGATGGAGGGTCTGTATTGATTACCGCAAGCTGAACACCGCTACCCAGAAGGATCACTTTCCTTTGCCTTTTATTGATCAAATTCTCGAAAAATTGGCAGGGAATAAGTATTATTGCTTTCTCTATGGATATTCTGGGTACAATCAGGTGGCAGTCTTTCCTGATGACCAGGAAAAGACGGCATTCACGAGTCCTTACGGTACTTTTACATTCAGGCGTATGCTGTTTGGATTATGTAATGCCCCTGCAACTTTCCAGCGGTGTATGATGTATCTTTTCGGACATGATTGACGAGTGTGTCAAAGTATTTATGGATGACTTCTCTATTTATGGCTCGTCTTTCGACCAGTGTCTCCTGCACCTGGAGAATGTGTTGAAATGATGTAAGGAGACTGGTTTAGTCCTTAGCTGGGAGAAAAGTCACTTCATGGTACAGAAAGGAATTGTACTTGGGCATATTGTATCTGAGCAAGGTTTGGAAGTAGATAAAGCCAAGATTGATTCTATTTCCAAACTTCCATTGCCTACGAATGTCAAACAGATTAGATCCTTTCTAGGCCATGTTGGCTTTTATAGGCGCTTTATTAAAAATTTTAGTAAGATTTCTAGGCCACTTTGTGACTTGTTGGCGAAGGAATCTTCCTTCAGTTTTGATTCAAAGTGTGCCGATGCCTTTCAGACTCTAAAGGAGGCCTTGATCTTTGCGCCTATTCTCCAAGCTCCTGATTGGACACTCCCATTTGAGCTTATGTGTGATGCTTCGGATTATGCAGTGGGAGCTATCCTTGGACAAAGGGTTGAGGGAAGACCTCATGTGTTGCATTATGCAAGCAAGACTTTAACTGAACCTCAGTAAAACTACATCGTCACTGAAAAAGAATTACTTGCTGTAGTTTTTGCTCTGGAGAAGTTTAGGTCTTATCTACTTGGGTCTAAGGTGGTTATTTTTATTGATATGCAGCAGTGAAACATCTCATTGCTAAGAAAGATTCTAAGCCACATCTGATTAGGTGGATCTTACTCCTTCAAGAATTTGACTTGGAAATACGTGACAAGAAAGGAGTAGAAAATGTTGTGGCTGACCACCTGTCTCGCCTTCCTCTTAATGACACTCTTTCTGGAGACATTCACGAGACATTTCTCGATGAAACTCTGATGGCGGTAACACCAACTTTACCTTGGTATGCAGACACTGTAAATTACTTGGTCACTGGACAAACTCCTGGCTCTTGGGATGAGCAGAAAAGAAAGAGATTCATTTCTCAAGCAAGATATTTTCATTAGGAAGAGCCAAAATTATTTAGAATTGGACAAGACCAAGTATTGAGACGTTGTGTGCCTGAAGAGAAACAACAAAGTGTGCTGAGTTTTTGCCATGAACTTCATTGTGGAGGACACTTTGTTGCTAATAAAACTACTTTTAAGGTTCTCCAGTCCGATTTTTGGTGGCCTTCCTTATTTAAGGATTCTCATAATTTTGTTAAGGCCTGTATGAGATGTCAATGGACTGGAACAATTGCGAAGAAGAATGAAATGCCTCAACATCCTATTCAATCTATTGAAATTTTTTATGTGTGGGGAATTGACTTTATGGGCCCCTTCCTGTCGTCCCATGGTTTTGAATATATCTTGGTGGCAGTTGATTATGTCTCTAAATGGATAGAGGCCATTCCTACGCGCACAAATGACCACTCTGTGGTTTTGAAACTTGTGAAGGCCAATATCATATCCCGTTTCGGCTGCCCCAAGACTATTATAAGTGATGGGGGACCTCATTTCCGAAACCACCACTTCAATCGATTAATCAAGAGTTTGGGAGTGACTCACAAGGTTGGTACCCCTTACCACCCTCAAACAAGTGACCAGGTTGAAGTATCAAATAGGGAGATAAAAAATATTTTGGAAAAGACCATTAGACCTAATAGGAAAGACTGGTCCCAAAAGCTCGATGACGCTTTGTGGGCTTATCGAATGGCCTATAAGACCCCTTTGGGTACTTCTTCCTTTCGGATAGTGTATGGAAAAGCGTGCCATTTACCTGTTGAGTTGGAACATAAAGCACTTTGGGCTATTCGAAGTGTTAACATGGATTTAGAGAAGGCAGGTAAGGCACGACTTCTAGAATTAAGTGAGCTTGAGGAGCTGAGGAATGATGCTTATGACACCTCTCAAGCTTATAAAGAAAGAACTAAGGTCTTTTATGATAAGTTTATTCTTCGAAAGACCTTTGAGCCCAACCAACAAGTCTGGCTTTTCAATTCCAGACTTAAGCTTTTTCCTAGGGAGTTAAAATCTCGTTGGGATGGGCCTTACATAATCACCAAAGTATTTCTGCATGGAGCTGTGGAGATCAAAAATCCTTCCTCTTCAGCAACTCCCTTTATCGTCAACAGTCAATGGTTAAAACCGTACATAACTTTAGATGGCCATCTGGTTGACGAAGTCACTCTTGAGGAGCCTTAGCTCCTACCATTCTCCGCCTCAAGTAATATCTTCCTTTAGCTATTTTTGTTTTCATTGAGGACATTGTTTGAACCAGGCATGGGGGAAAGGACCTGAGGCATTTTGTTTATAGCATGCATATAAAAAAAAAAGAGAAAATGAAAAAAAAAAAAGTTTTGAGCTTAACTGGATAAGTTCTGCAGTCTTAAGCAAATCAGAACTCTAGGGTAGACTAAGTTAATTCTAGGGTCAAACTTTAGAAGCTAAATGAGATACTAGCTTTAGACCTTTAGGGTCCTTTGTGGACTTAAAAACTTAGGTAGGAGTTAAGTTGCGGACCATTCCTCAAGAGGTTGAGGAAGGGAAGCTAGGGTTTGAGTAAAAAGGTGGGGTAGTACCTGGAGTCTTATTCTACCTTTTGGTTTACGGGTCCTTGTAACCCAAGCATCCAAATTTCACACACTTGGTCTGGTAATTAACTTCTTTCTTTCTGAAAAGAGATTTGGTTCTCTTAGTTTTGACTTAGGAAAGGCTTGAAAACATATTTTGATTGGAAGAGTTCCCACTGCACGAGAGGTGGAGTATATACTCACCTTGAGGATGCGATGATAACATATTACCTCCTCGGCGCTTGTCTCTTAGGATATCCATCCTACTGGGGGCATGTAAGCACATTGTGCGGTTCAGGTACCATGGGCAGCCCTATCTCGAAGTGCCGATTGCCATAGGCCTGAATTCACTTAAGAAATCCATGGGTCATACTATCACGAAGTGTCGATTGCCAGGAGTTCTTGGGGTCGTTATGGGAGGTGCTATCTCGAAGCATCGAAAGCCAGGCACCCTTCGAGGTATGGTAATGGGGACAATGAATCCGACAGAGACCATGTTGATAGCTGATCTAAGGTTAGACTTAGAAGAATCAAACAAAAAAAAATATATATATATATATAAATTTAACTCAAATAACTAAGACTAATGTACAGGCACGGATGCTTTAATCTCAAGAATCAATAAACTTTAGGGTAGAGTCAGAAATCAAGCAAACTTGTGCCTACAACTCATCTTTAGCCGACCTAGTCTGTAACTTAGCAACTACTTAGGAACCTTGGGTCTAAAATCTGAACCTAATATGCTTCTGAAGGAAGACTAAGTGAGTTGACTAGTCTACTTGGAGTGCTAGGTTTCACTTAATTTTGCTAGAGACTAGCAAAAACTAGGCATGGGGTTATTTGATTAGCCCATAGTTGTGGGCTATTTAAGTATTTAAGTGCCTAGAAATTAGGTTAATTCTAACATTTATTTAGCATAAATTAGGATGTAAATAGATTAATTCATATTTTTAATTTAATTACATAATCCATGCATTGCATTCATATTTTAAGTGCATTTAGAATTAGCTTAGAATGACATTCATCTAATTAGTTAACCAATTAGGTACATTGTTTTCATTAACATAAAAGTTGAGGGTCTGTATATAAATGATCATAATATTTTAACATTATTTTCTTTATTCTTCTTCTTGCAGGAACGGCTGGCTGCCGCTCCAATGCCACCAGCTGCCGCAATGAAGAACCCATTCAAGGAGGAGAGGATATGTTGGATCTGGTCGGGCAGCTGATTTCAAATTTGTGCAGGCCACTACAAAAGGAGGAGGGAGGCAGCCGAGCTCGGGAGGCCTCCACCACCGACCCACCATTGTGCAAAGAGATCTCCTCTCTTCCATTCCACACCGCCGGCCTCAACCATGGTGGCAAATCTCCACCACCGTGGGCGTGTGGTGTGACAGGCCACACCGCCATCTGGAGCTTGTCCGCATTACCGTGAGCACCTTAGCGTGCATCTCCCTCGCCGTCGTCACCAACAACCACCGCCGCAGCCTCTGTGCAATCACCTCCTCAATCACTTAAGACGTCCAGGAAATTTCCCGAACGTCTGAAGCCACCCGCACCACTTTCCGCCTGCAATCTCATCGCGACCCCCCGCCTGCGCACCCGTCTGAAGTCCACCCGCACCCGCACAACCACATTCGCCCAGTTCACCTCCAGCGCCATCTCCACGGCCTATAGCCTGCGCACCAATCTGAAGCCACCCGCTCACCTTCAACCTGCACCTCACCGCTCACCCGCGCGCACCAGCCTGCTCACACGTCTGAAGCTACCCCCACCATTCCAGCAGCGCCTCACCGCTCACTCCCGCTCACTCCACATTCCGCGCATGCCCTCCTTCCGTGCCTGCAGCCTTCGCCATCTCCACGCCCTCCAGCCTGCGCACCCGCTCCAATAGAGCGCGCAACTGCCCGCACGCCTGTAGCAGAGCCAAACCAGCCGCAACAGCCGCCCGCACAACCCCGCACACCCTGCTCCCGCGCCTGCAGCACCCGCTCTCACTGCCAACAGAGCACGCAGCAGTCCGCCCACGCCTCCAGCCAGCGTGCGCCACGCCTGCCAACAGCAACTGCAGCACCGGCTGCAGCCACCTCCGCCGAAGGTCGTCCGACCGCCTCCGGCCGCCGCACGACACGCTGCCACCACCGTTTCGAAGCCCTCGGTCCAAGGGACTTCCTCCGAGCTTCCCACATTCGGCCGTCCACTCCTCATCGTGCACGCCAAAGGGGAAAAAATCCCTTGTTTTATACAGTAACCGGGCCATTAAAAATTACATTTTCTGCCATTGTCAATTTTTATTAATATTTTATTGATTCTGCATTGCGACAAATATCTCATAATTGCTATTTCAGTATTGTTTCTTGTTTCAACCTTAATCTGAAGGCAAATCTGGCTTGATTCTTGTCCAAACTAACTACGAACAAACGTTTTTAACTGGTGCGAATTTAAATACGTCATTGCCTCCCTTTGGATACAACCCGCTCCTCTGCGAGTGGCTATTTCTTTTTAAATATTGATTAGTCGATTTTTCCACCACATAAAACTGCAAATGACTTTAAAGCGAACAATCGACTTGTCACCCATCTTCCTGGCGTCGTCTCATTCGGCTCGTCCTCCAAGAGATCGTTGAGGAGGATATCTCTCTCTCCATTCTTTTTACTACTTTCTAGAGTAGATTTACTACTTTCTAGTGTAATCATTTCTTGCTTTCTAGTCGTAATGAGTAGTGTAATGAACTACTTTTTGATAATGAAATCCATGTTTATTCTACATCCCTTTTGCTTTTATTTGTAATATTCTCTCTCTCTCTCTCTTCTATTTATTATTTGTTAAATAGTTTTCAACCAGCTATTCTATTTTGTGACAAATAAAACAAACCTGTATTTTTAATCAAATGTTCGCCTCCCTGTGTTCGACCCGGAACTTATGGATTTTTCGGTATAAATTTTATTTGTTGAACCCGAGTTCTTCGCTATTCAAACTACAACGACAGGTTTTCAAAATCGAATTCGATAGCGTAGTACTTCAGCATATCAACATTGAATCGTTTCAATTAATTGAACATAAGAACAATTAAACCTTAATTTAGCTATTTTAACTTATTTTCAAGGTCATAGCTATTTTTCCTTTATTATATAATTAACCTTGTATTAATGTTATTCACTGGTAACTAACTAGGAAAATTAGTTAATTATGGTAAATTAGAAGTCATGGTGAGTCTCTCATCAACCCTTGATGGGCCTCAAAGGCTTCCTTCGGTCATCAAATGATAGGATCTAAAATATGGAATATGGCTATGCGCACAAATACTCAAAATCGAAATATTAGTAGTACACAAAAATTTGCACAAACAATCAAACCACAAAGGACACAAAATGTAAAGTGGTTCCCCTCACTTGGGTACTCCACTATCTAAGCCTCCCAACTTAGGATTTTTAACCCGATTCCCTCAACCCCGAGATAATCAATTTACTAAGCCGAGGTAATTAACGGATTACCCCAACCTAAGTACAAAAATGGATTTATTACAACTCAACGAGCAAATGCTCAAATACAAATAAGCACTAGTGTAAGAAAAATAAATCATACAACAGGAACCTAAGCCTCTCAACAATATATAAATGATATTACCAATTTGAGAGCCTAGAATGAATGTTAATTGCCTTGAAACATGCGTAAGAAAACACGTCAAAGTGTTTGCAAAATCGTAGAGAAATCTGATAGCTGCAAACTATTTCTTCTTCTTCAATATGTGGAAAATATGAAAATCAAAGCTCTAGAATTTTCCTTGTCTCTCTTGTGTTTCTTGTATGCAAACTAAGAGTCCAAGACTCATTTTATAGAGTTTAGGACCTCAGGGATACGACTCCTAGATGCTGGGATTTAAATCCCAATGTTCACATTATCAAAATTAATACTCCAGCCATTCTATTTTGAGCCAATGGCTAGTTGGTACCAGTACTAAAGTATGAGTACCGATACTCGTTTCTTCCAGATTTGGGTTTCAAACTCTTAACATAAATCTGTAACCCACTTGTATCGGTATTGATCATGAGTACCAGTACTCGTTACCTCCAGTACTGGTACTTGCGGGCTACAGGTTTGTTTCTTTGAAAAAAATCCAAACCGGTAACTCACATGTAACGGTACTTGTGGGTTAACAAGTACCTTTTTTAAGTGATTTAATCAATTACGTTCTTTGTAAATGATCGTAATATTAATCTTAATTTATCTCTAATTATTTTTATGATCTAAGTTATACTCTTTTGTTAAGAGGCATACATTCTATAAATAAAAAAAACAAAACCTAAACTAAAAAACTAAAGGTCAATGATGATCTTCTTCTCCTCGACTCATTCTTGTCATCTAATGAGAGGATATGGCTATGTGCACAAATACTCAAAAGAGAAATATTAGTAGTACACAGAAATTTGCACAAATAATCAAACCACAAAGGACACAAAATGTAAAGTGATTCCCCTTGATAAGCTCATATTTGTGAGCTAATTAAATGTATAAATGCCTAAACATTAAGGTAACACATCCATTTATTTAGCATACATTAGGATGTAAATAGATTAATTTATATTTTTGACTTAATTACATAATTCATGTATTGCATTCATAATTAAAGGCATTTGGAATTGACTTAGGATGACATGTAATTAGGCATTACATGCATTGTTTTAATTAACATAGAACTTAAGGATTTGTGCATAAATAATCCTAATATTTTATTTTATTAATCTTCTCCTCCTTACACAAGTAACCACTCCACTTCCTCCTCCTGCACCCATTCAATCCTCACAGCTGCCAGCATTCACTTGATGGAAAGAGTGGATCTCCTCCCACCTATTCGGATTTCAAATCCTTGTAGCCATAGCTACAAAGGAGGAGGAACGGCTGCCATTCACTAGAGACCTCCACCTTGATTCATCACTGTGCAAAGAGTTACCTCTCGTCCGCTCCACCACCACCGACCTCAACCGTGGCGACGAGCCTCCACCACCGTGGGCATGTGGCGTGACAGGCCACACCACCATCTGTAGCTCGTTTGCATTACCGTGAGCACCTCAGCGTGCACCACCTCACTGGCATCCATGCACAGAAAGCAGCTGTGCCCTACACCTTCATCTCCCTCGCCAGTTAAGATGTCCAGGAAGTTTCCTAGATGTTTGAAGCCCCTCATCAATCCCTCGATGCACCTCCTCTCATGCACTACAGAGCATTCCACACCCGCACCAGCAAGTAGCCTCCGCCTGCAGCGCACAACCATCTCCTCCACGTGCTCAAGCAGCAGCTGCAGCTACAACAACAAGCGCAAACGCGTGAGCGCTGCCAACCACCACCATGACTCCTTGCCTTCGATTGCATGCATCCAAGCGCACTGCCATCTTCGCCACACCCGCAGCCTCCCGACCCGTGCGAGTGCAGCACTAACCCTCTCCACAACGCATGCATGCCCGTGCGCCTTCGTCGCCATCCTCGCTAATTCCCTCACCTCACGCATGTACAGCACGTGCTCGCGCAGCTGTTGCGTGTTCCATGCCATTGCAGCAACCAACGCCACCACCACCTTCATCCCCTTCTTCTTGTTCTTCAACCCCTCCTCCACCACAGCCTACAGACGCAGCAGCGTGCGTCCTCCAGCTGCACCTTCGCAACGTGCACCACCAGACTTGCACGCCCTCCCCTCATTGCGCCTCCGCCAACGTGCAGCAGTGCGCTCGCTCGCACAGCAGTTGCACACGCCCTTTCCTCTCCATGTGCACCTCCAACAGACACGCGCATTCAGCAGCTCCAACACCTCCAGCAGGCCGTCGGGCACCCACTCCGACCGACCACCTCCGACCATGCCTTGCCCCACCGCCACCACCAAAGGAAGTAGCCCGACAGCAGCTACCTTCAACGAGAAGCTCCACTCTGACCTCCACCTCCTCCGTGCATGGAGCTCAAAGCAAACTCCCCTATTTTTGCGCAATAACTCCTCTATTAGTGTTTATGACTCATGCCATTGTGAACTTTCATTTTTTCGGTTTCATTATCATAGTGAATTTATGAGAACCTCCTTCATTTTTTAGCTTATTAAGCAAATCAATTTCTTAACCCTAATCTAAGTGGATTTCCATTCAAATCTTGGAAGACTCTTGCTATAGGAGAAGCTTAATTTATATTTACATTTAAGTGCAATTGTGAGGATTTTATTCTTATTATATTATGGTACACATACATTGAACCCCCTCCTATTTGGCTTAAATGCAATTTAAACTTGCACTTTTATTTAAACTCATATCTACACGATTTTTTGGCACAATTTATTGAGGAAATCCTTTGTGAACAATAATTTTTAATTACCGTGAGTTTGTAATAGCCATTGCCTCCCTGTGGACATGACCCACTCTTCTCGAGTGATTAATTTTTATTATTTTGATTTACGATTTTCCACCACTTGCATACTACAACATGACATTCTATATGCAAAACAACGAAAGCAAAAATCGACTTTTCACCCTTCACTTGGGTACTCCACCACCTAAGCCTCTCCGCTTAGGATTTTTAACCCGATTCCCTCAACCCCGAGAGAATCAATTTACTAAACCGAGGTAATTAACAGGTTACCTCAACCCAAGTAGAAAAATGAGTTTGTTACAACCCAACGAGCAAATGCTCAAATACAAATAAGCACTGGTGTAAGAAAAATAAATCTTACAACAAGAACTAAGCCTCTCAACAATAAATAAATGATATTACCAATTTGAGAGCATAGAATGAATGTGAATCGCCTTGAAACATGCGTGAGAAAACACGTCAAAGTGTTTGCAAAATCATAGAGAAATATGACTATTGCAAACTATTTCTTCTTCTTGAATATGTAGAAAATATGAAAATCAAAGCTCTAGAATTTTCCTTGTCTCTCTTGTGTTTCATGTATGCAAACTAAGAGTCCAAGATTCATTTTATAGAGTTTAGGGTCTCAGGGATACGACTCCTAGACGTTGGGATTTAAATCCCAACGTTCACATTATCAAAATTAATATTCCAGCCATTCTATTTTGAGCTAACGGCTAGTTGGTACCGATAGTAAAATATGAGTACCAGTACTTGTTCGTCCAGATTTGGGTTTCAAACTCTTAACACAGATCTGTAACCCAATTCTACCCGTACTGATCATGAGTACCGATACTCGTTACCTCTAGTACCGGTACTAATCATGAGTATCGGTACTCACGGGGTACAGGTTTGTTTCTTTGAAAAAAAAACCAAACTTGTAACTCACATGTATCAGTACTTGTGGGTTAACATGTACCATTTTTAAGTGATTTAACCAATTACGTTCTTTGAAAATGATCGTAATATTAATCCTAATTTATTTCTAATTATTTTTATGTTCTAAGTTATATTCCTTTGTTAAGAGGCATACATTCTATAAATAGAGAAACAAAACCTAAACTAAAAAACTAAAGGTTGATGATGATCTTCTTCTCCTCTACTCATTCTTGTCATCACGCCTCCTCCTTGTCATCATCTTCTCTTTCTCATCATCATGCCTCCATCACTTCCTGTTTTCCTTGATCTTCACCTAAATCTAAAAAGAACTCAATTGCAAACATTAATCCATAATAATTTTGTTGACACCAAAACAAGATGTGGAACAAGGTTTCAACATCAAAGGATTTATAGAAGGGGGGAACGCCGCTAGCCGAGAGACCTCCATTGTTGGGAGGATGTGGTTAATCCTCCTTTGTAATGGGAAGGCTCGACCTGACGAGTCTCAAACAATCGCAAGGGAGGCAAAAAAAATTGGTGACTCAGTTCCACCAAAAGGGGTATATGTCTGAGAGGAGGATGATGCTCCCAACTATGCACTAGAGCTTGTAAGGTTACAGGATTTCTCTCCCTAATGACCCCCTTCACTTCAAGGTTGCTCCTCACTATTTATAACAGGCAAGATTCCTAGCCTAGTAATCCTTGGTACATTTGTCAAGCTACATGCCTATTGTAAAGTTGTAGGTGGTGATGGGAACACCATCATGAGCCTTAACTACCTCATTTTGACCTAGAAAAGAGAATAAACACTCCTATATAACCAAATGGAGGTCCTAACTCAAGGAATAACCCTTCTGAAAGAAAAGCAAGAAACAAGGGGTAAAACTGTAATTTTACCATTGCAGTGCAACAACAGGATTTCTCAAGGGTTAAACATACATTAATTAGTCTTAACAAGATAAAAAGTGGGTTGGTTCAAACTGAAAAGTGTTCATGTGAAATCTGGGAATTAAATGACTTCTTGTAACTCTAAAACTGACCCACTTAATTTAACAAGGTTCTGGTTAAGATAAAATCTACCTAAATCCTATAAAATTTATGGAAAAATATCCTCTATGGTTTGGAACCTTCAATTTGGCCTTGGAAACCTATTTTATCTGAATAGGGGTCCCAATCAAATGTTTGCCCTAAATTGGGTTTTATGTAAATTGCCAAATCAAACGTGGTCAAACCTAAAATCCAACTTCACCTTTGGATTCCTTAGGTACAAATTAGGTTTGTACCAAACTTTGGACCTAAGGGGAATTCACCTTGACCTACTTTGCAAAATAATCCATCCTAATTACATTTATACCCCTAACTTTTGAAAACTCTTGCAAACACCCCCTAGCTTCCTCGTCGTTATTTGCAATTAGGTCCCTCCACCATTACAGTGGAGGAAATCCTACTCCGACAAGGATTCGAGGGAAATATCTCCTTAATTCCTCAGAGAATCCCTCTCAAATTTGAAAGGGAGATTCTTTGAGGAATTCCTGTTCATGTGAACCCAATTTGGAGCTCCAATTTCTACCCAATCTCTCATGCGAATGCATGAGAGATTTGGGTCTTTTTCGACCTTCAACTCTGGCAACTTGTCCGTGCTTGGAAGCTTGCCTTCCAGACACAAGGCCCTCCGCCAGGGGTTATAAAAGGGTGCCCTAATCCTTCTGCAGATCCCCAGCTTGGTTTGGTCGGAGATAACCCTCAATTTCCTCTCTTCTCCTCTGGCTAAACTCCTAGCGAGCTCCGGCGACCTCTACCTCCTCCTCTCGTCGCTCTGCAACAATACCGATGGCAAAGCTGCCTTTGCCTCCGTCGTCTGCGTCGCGTCATACTTGCGCACACACCTGCCTCCCTCTCGTCGTCGTCGTCCCCCTCCTACTGGGACCTTCGTCTCCGGCAGCGGCAGATACGAGCCATCCGCCATCTCTTCCCCCTTCATCCTTAAACTACGTCAGATACTTCCCCCCTCTCTCCTCTTTCTTTTCCCCTTATCTATTTCTATTTTCACTCCCTGATGCTCACTGACCACCCCCATCTTCTCCACCTCTGGCAGACCACCAGCGAGGTGCATCCACCATTCCATGCACTCACCCACCTCGCCAGCCACCTCAAAAGCATCGCCACATCCCACCGATCATATTCCCCCTTTCCATTGACCGCTACACACTCGACACTCTTCCCCCGAACAAACCCATCTCCACAGCCACAGAGCGACCTAGGCACACACGCCCAGGCCACCCCGCACCACGACGAGCACCGAGACACCTTCGTCGTGCCACGGCGAAGCCTCCTACATGTTTTAATGAGGCCGCAAGGTCTTGTTACAAGAGTGCATGTTCAAACTTCCGTTGCCATTGAAGCAGGCACGAAGCTTGCTTGCAAGCTTGTGCCAGGCAGCCTCGCTCCAGGCTCCAGGTCCCAGGCGACGCGGATTCGTCTCACGCACAACTTTAGCCAAGTGATTGGCTTTGGAGGGTGCCGCATTTGCTGCAATCAAGTGATATACCTACTGCGGGCGTGCGCGGGAAGCAGGTGGGACATTTAGTCCCACCTCAGAAACTTTCAAGTGGGTGGTGTGGTATAAGATGCAAAAGTGTTAGGGGCTTAGTGCCTCCTGACACGAGGTGAGGTCCCACTCATCCCCATTCCTCGTCCGCGACCCACACCTTCGCGTACCTGGTACTCGACTCGACTACTCGTGCACTCCTCGCCCACCACCCACGTCGATGGGCCTGGTCCCAAGCACGCTAACCCGACCTGATAACCCGAAAGGCTCTAGGAGAGTGAGCCTAAGAGTGAAAAGAGAGGAGAGTTCGCGGGGGAGGGTAGGGGTAGGTTTTGCTCTTGCAGGGAAAAGAAGAAGGAAGAAGCTGAAGGAGGAGCTAAGGAAGGAAGAAGAAGCTAAGGCGAAGCTGAAAGAGGAAGCTGAAGGGTTGAAGGCAGCAGAGAGCTGAAGAGGACTAGAGTTGCAGAGAAGCTAAGGAAAGAGGAAGAAGAAAGGAAGAAGAATGCACTTGAGGCTCGCAAGGCAAAGAACAGAGAAGAAAGAAAAGAAAGAAGGAAGGAGAAGTCAGAGTAGAAAGAAGGAAGAGAAAGCAAGGAAGGAAGGAATAGAAGAAGACAAAGAAAGAAGCCAACGACAAAGGAAAGGAACAAAAGAAAGAAGAAGAAATAGAAGGCATAAGAAGAAGGAAAAAAATAAGAAGACACTGTAGCGCCACACTTATAAGACGTCAGATTATAACTCATGCTTTACATTCTGAATTATATTTTGAGTAGTTTTATGTGTTAAAATTGCATCTATTATTGAGATTAGTACATGAATTCCATTTGCTCCCTGTGTTCGACCTCGGACTTAAACTTCGAGTAATAAAATTTATTTGTTTTCAAAGCGATTTCAACTATACTACGACGCATTTATTCTAAAACCCGATTTCGCTCTCTGTAAATATTTTGGCGCCATTACTGGGGAGCAACGTGCAATTCATCACTAGTCTCTGCACTATTTTGGTTATATTTGAGCACTTACTTGCCCTATTTATTTATTGTGATTTTGCAAGGTATTCCACGAGAAGATCTCCCACGCAAATCAACCACTCCAGGGTAGGTATCTTCTCTATTCTTCCCTAATCAACCTCCTAATCTTGTGAAGATAAAAAGGAAACAATCAAATTAGGAATCACCTGCCTTCTTCTTTTAGTAATTATCATTTAAAAGGCCAGTTTCCTGATTTGCGAAATTTTTTTCACATCCTATTGAAGTTGAAGCGATTTCTTGAGATCCTACCTCTAAAATTCCTGTGCCTATTAGGGATCACGCCTAATTTCTAAACCTCTGTGGAATGCACACTTCTTGTTTGAAGTCCAAGGAGAACGTTTGTGAAAATCAAAGAGGACTAGAAATAGAGCCAAATTAGGGTTTCTACAGTAGGGTTTTGGAGTGCTAGTTCACATGTGCTTGCATAAAAGGAAACAAACCCACCTGCATCTGTGTGCTGCCCAAGCCCTTGATTAAAAGGATCCAATCAAGACAAACCCTAAAATCAAGCTCTAAAATCACTTGAACCTTAAAAATCTTGGACCTAATAATGGGAGTCAAATCAGGGTGATTTCTAGGTCTTGACCTAGAATCATTCTGCCATCTTTAGGGCAGGTCATGTGAAGTTGGACTACATTGTAGGTCAACCAACCTCCAAATTAGGTCACAAGTCAAAACAACTGCTAATTTAAGTGAAATCAAAGTCACCAACTAAGACATAAAACTGATAGACTTAAGAGGTCAATGTTCCCATTCTGGTCTACCTAGAATCTCAATGACAAGAGAGGTCGGGTGGGGAAAACCCTGTAACCTGTGGGGACGCTCTACCATGTAGGGGTCTTTGTGGGACTCTCCCTCTCTGGCTGCCCAGGTAATTCTCAGGTGGACGACTTTCCGATCCAGGGGTATCATCCGCCCTGAACCTCCATAGTCATCCAAACATCTTTGGGTGCCTTGATTGGGTCAAACATCCATTCCCTCATCCCTTCTCTTTAGAGCACACACATAGATTTTCTTTAGGAATCTCTAGTCAGATCAAATCACTTTGATCCAAACCTGAATTCTAATTCTACATCTTGATTCCACCATCTGATTCAAATATGCTGCCTGGTTACTTAGGAATACCATTCAAGAAACCAGAGTCACGAAGATCCATGAGAGATAGAATGATTGAGGATGCCCTTGAATTTTATGAAATTGAATACAAAACCTCAAAACCAGTAGAAGACATTCAGGTTAGTGTACCAACAACAACTTTCATCTTAAATTGTGCCCAAGTGTTATTGACAGAAGCCACAAAAGGATCAACTTGAGACATTCTCATAACAGGATACATTAAGATAGAAAAATTACATAACTTTGAATACCTTCAATGCATGACAAATCCTATACTATGGGAACAACACCAAGATGATCTTGAAAAATGGGAAGAGATGATGAGATTATTGAAACAAGTTATCGATCAGTAATACCTTTACATGGCCCAAACAGATAATGAACCATCTTGGAGTAGTATTGAGGATCGATCCGATTTCCCAAATCCTAGGTTTGAGGCACAAAGTTGTAGTGGATTCCCAACCCAGATAGAATACAACATGCCTATGCTGGAATTAGGTTGGGAAGTTCCAATTGCAGGAGAACACGATTTTAAGCCAGCCCTAGATCCTGGGTCACCAAGCATAGAATTCCGAGACTCCTGTAATGATGAGATTAGAACTGAACCTCTCGAGGGTGTAAATCCTGCCCTATATTCTGATAAGGTGACCCTCGAAGGTAATTTTGACCTAGATTCTAGTGATTCAACCCACACCCTCAGCCTAGAATCTGGATCTGAAACTTATTGGGAAGATTATGAGGAACTGAATGACGAAGATCAAAATTTCAGTGAAGAGTATGATTCCAAGCCTTTATTTGATGAATATCCCTCACCAATATCCTCAGAGATACAGATCGATTTTTTGGAAGTCATGCTAATCTATAATACAGAAATCGAGGAGTTGGAAGAGTGGGGTTTTGATTGGGTTTTTCCTACAAGCCTAGAATATGAGCCTAGACCAAATAAGGACACCTTTTTAAGCTCAGAATCTACATATAGGTTAGACCCCAGTCAGGCTGCTAAATCTACAACATGTGATTTACTTGGTGGTGGAACACCTGATCTCGAATCTCATTCAGAACTTGATTTTTGTAATATTTCCGACAATCTCGAATCTTACGATGCTTTCAAAGAACCTCTGTTTCCTGACTTCGAGAAGCCAATCTACGACCTCAGCTCACATGATTCATTCTCCGACTCCAACTCTGAGGTTTATGTTCCCGAGATCACTGATTCAGCTTCAGGTTCCAATGAGATGGAATCATTTCTTTTCGATCTTCAGGAATCAAAACCAGAAAATGCCGAGAGTGACTGCAACCTAGAGTTTGAATCTTTTCTTGACTCAAATTTCCCTCATCCTATAAACACTTTTCAGGCATCAACTTTTGAATTTGATAGCTACTATGAGGACTCTCTAAATAAACCCACCTGTAATTCCTTTTTAGAGGAGCCCTCATACATAATTCTTATTGAAGCCACCTCTACGGCATATACAAAACCTATCCAAACCCATTTTCAACCCTGACCCACAATCAGACTCAAATTCTATTCTGATTCTCCTTTTACTGAGTCGATTGCAGATTATTCGCCTCCACATCTATATCGGGTTTTGGACATTGATCAGGCTGAAGACCATGCTCCATCATTCTCTGATCACCCCTATAGTGTTTCCACATCATCCACTGATTATTTTACGGATCCCTACTCTAACCAGGCTGATTCGACTCAGCCAAACCCTGAATTCTCACTTCCACATCCTTCCGAGCTCCATAGTATATGGTGGGTTCCACATCACTTGATCAAGATTTATCAACCCACCAGATTGATTGGGTTTGGGCTGCATCATTAGCCTACTAATTTGAATAAGCACCTAGTTGGACCAACCAGCCTCTTGATCAAGGTGCTTATTTTACAAAAATCCACTGATTTGACCACTCCCTCTCCATACCATTTCCCGCTCGACTGACGGCATTGAATTTAGCGCTTAACAGGAGGCAACCCGTCATTCCAAAAATCTGAGATTTTTCTGATTATCCGTCTATACTTCACGTCTATTACACCTTGAGTTCGATCTTTGAACAGTCGATCCACCTCTGGTCCACATGCCTAGAGCTTAAAATCGTACGCATCAGTCATTCCTGACCCATTCACCCACCTGATGAATCCTATTCTAAGTTCCTGAACCCAACACTATTTCACACCCTCCATTTATAATGAGGACATTGCAAAACTTAGGCATGAGGGGGTGGTAAAGTGGAAACATATAGAAATCAAGAAAAGTCAGGAGGATTCTCACAAAAATCACATATGCCAAAAATACCAAAAGTAAAAATAGAAAATTGTGAAAAAGAACAAAAAAATTAGAGGAGGGAATAAAACTTTGAGGCCATATAAACATGAGGAGGAAAAGTGAAAAATGCCAAAAAAGGAGCACAAAATGAAAAAGAAAAAAAAGAGATAGTCATTAGTAAGAAATTAAGGGATTAACCGAAGTTCTAGACCACATCAAGAAAAAGGAAAAAGTGCTAATGAGACACAAAAGAGATTAGTAGAAATGCTGATCTTAGGCCTCTTGGGCTAGATTCTTAGGCTTAAAAATTCAAGTATCCGCTAAGATTTGGATAGTCCTCAAGAGGTTGGGGAAAATGCGAAGATTAAGTATTAGGTCCAAGGCTTAGGGAGTATTCGGCCTCGTGAACTGACCTTTGCTTTGCGGCACTTGATAACCTAAGCACCCCCATCCACACACAGTCTAGTTCAATGCGCATAATTATCAAAATCATGCAAAAGCGTTTAAATGTTCTGAAAAAAAGTTGCCTAGATTAGGAGCGGCCGATCAACACAAGTTGATTTGGATGAGTTCCTAGCTTGGAAAGGCGGAAAATTTCCCTCAAATATGCGCAATAACATATCGTCTCCTCGGTGCTTGTCTCCTAGGATATTTACATATCCTACTGGGGGAACGTAAGCATCCTGTGCTGCTTTAGATGCCATGGGCAGCATTATCACGAAATGTCGACTGCTAGGGTCTGGATTTAGCTACTGAATGCCATGGGCGGGATTATCATGAAATCTCGAAAGCTAGGGTTCTGGGGGTTGCCATGGGCGGTGTTATCATGAAGCATCGATTTGAGGATTGATGATGGGAACGAGGAATTCGATACAGACTGTGTTGAGAAGCTAATCCGAAGCTAGAAATAAAAAGAAAAGAGAGAGAAGACTCTCCAAACAAATAAATCCTTTGTATCTCTCTTACAAAAAATGCACTACAAACTGAACCGAGGCTAAAATATGTCTCAAGCACAGGTGCTTTAACCGTGGAGTCCAACGAACCTTAGGATAGTTCCTGCGAGCCTTAAAAACCTCCGCGGAGGACCGAGGCTAGAGTTGGTCAAGTCCAGATCTTGGTTGGTACTTGAGTACCTCTAGGCCTACTGTCGGCATTCTAACCTAATCAAAAAGAAAAAGCACTCATCATAATCTCTGAACATCAAAGGAATTCATGGTCTGGAATAAAAGTTAAAACCTTAAAATTTTGCTAAGGGACTAGCAAAAGCTAGGCATGGAGGTATGATGGGAACACTATCATGAGCCCTAACTAGCTCATTTTGACCTAGAAAAGAGAACAAAAGCTCCTACATAATCAAATCCAGGTCCTAACTCAAGGAGTAACCCTTCTGAAAGAAAAGCAAGAAATAAAGGGTAAAAATGTAATTTTACCATTGCAATGCAACAACGGGATTTCTCATGGGCTAAACAAAGGTCAATTGGTCTTAACAAGATAAAAAGTGGGTTGGTTCAAACAAAAAAGGGTCATGTGAAATCTGGGAATTAAATGACTTTTTATAACCCTAAAATAGACCCACTTAATTTAACAAGGTTCTATTCAAGATAAAATTCACCTAAACCCTCTAAAATTCATGGAAAAATATCCTCTAAGGTTTAGAACCTTCAATTTGACCCTTCGAACCTATTTTGACCAGAATAGGGGTCACAATCAAATGTTACCCTAAATTGGGTTTTGTGTAAATTTCCCAATCAAATGTGGTCAAACCTAAAATACAACTTCTCTATTGGATTCCTTAGGTCCAAATTAGGTTTGTACCAAAATTTGGACCTAAGGGGAATTCACTTTGACCTACTTTACAAAATAGTCCAGCCCAATTACATTTATACCCCTAACTTTTGAAAACTCCTGTAGACACCCCCTAGCATCCTCGTCATTCTCTGCAATTAGGTCCCTCTGCCATTACAAAGGAGGAAATCCTACTCCGGCGAGGATTCAAAGGAAATATCTCCTTAATTCCTTAGAGAATCCCTCTCAAATTTGAAAGGGAGATTCTTTGAGGAATTCCCGTTCATGTGAACCTAATTTGGAGCTCCAATTTCCACCCAATCTCTCATGCGAACGCATGAGAGATTTGGGTCTTTTCCGACCTTCCAACTCCAGTGACTTGTCCATGCTTGGAAGCTTGCCTTCCAAGCACAAGGCCCTCCGCCAAGGGTTATAAAAGGGTGCCCTAATCCTTCCGTAGATCCCTAGCTTGGTTTGGCCAGAGATAACCCTCATTTTCCTCACTTCTCCTCTGGCCAAACTCCCAGCGAGCTCCGACGACCTCTACCTCCTCCTCTCGTCGCTCTACCACAATACCGGTGGCAGAGTTGCCTTTGCCTCTAACGTCCGCGTCGCGCCATACCTGCACACGCACCTGCCTCCCTCTCGTCATCACCGTCCCCCTCCTATTGGGACCTTCATCTCCGGTGGTGGAAGATACTAGCCATCTGCCATCTCTTCCCCTTTCATCCTTAAACTAGGTCAGATACTTCCCCCCTCTCTCCTCTTTCTTTTCCCCTCATCTATTTCTATTTTCATGCCCCGACCCTCACAGACCACCACCATCTTCTCCACCTCCAGCAGACAACCGACGAGGTGCATCCACCATTCCACGCACCCACCCACCTCGCCAGCCACCTCAAAAGCATCGCCACATCCCACTTATCATTTTCCCCCTTTCCATTGATCGCCACATGCTCCACACTCTTCCTCGAAACAAACCCATCTCCACAGCCACAGAGCGACCTAGGCACACATGCCTGACGAGCCGACTTTTCGCTTGCATTGTAGTATTTAAGTGGTGGAAAAATCAACTAATCAAAAATAATAATAGCCACTCATAGAAGAGCGGGTCGTGCCCACAGCGAGGCAATTATGCAATAAATTCTTAATTATTTTATATTATTTCAGATAAGTGCGAAATCCCTATTCAAATCTAACATAAAATGTGAAGGAAAGTAGATTCTCAATAACTTAAAAAGATAAGGGTATAGTGCAATTTTCCCTCCCTGACATCTTGAATAAATTTATGATGACTTTATGCAATTTTCACGTGACGTGTACTAGAGAAAATTATTGCTCAGGTTAAGCCCAAAATCAATCTTGAAATAGATGAATACCATGAATGTTCAATTATTCGGGAATATAAGTGTGCATGCGCAATTTCTCCCTAATATAATAATAATAAATAAAAAAAAAAAATTGCAGTGAATGTAGTTTTTAATTGTGGAAGAAACAGAGCATTTGCTCTCTCTCCTCCTCGCGAGAGAGAGAGAGCACCGACGGGGCTTTGGAGAGGCTAGGGAGGACGGCGAGGACGAGGGCTATTCGATGGTGGCTGCGGCGTCGACGAAGGTGGCTGGAGGTGGCCGACCGGCGAAGGAGAAGACGTCGGTGGAGGCTACTGCTATCGTGAAGCTGCTGCTTGGCGTGGTGCACGGAGGTGTGCTGGCTTGGTGCGGCACGCGGAGGTGTGGCTGCGGGCGGTGGTGAAGGCGCACAACTCCTTTAGGCACTGCTGGAGTGAGGTACTATGAGGGAGAGGAGCACCTGCGGGCATGCGGTGGGAAGTTGCAGAGGAGCGGCTGTGGGCTTGGTGCACTAGAGGAAGGTGGGCGTGCTTAGGCGAGAGGGCGCTCTGCAGGGAGGAGGAGGTGCACCTGCAGATGTTGGAGTGTGCTGGCAGGGAGATGGATGCGTGAAGATGTGAGCCTGCGGGGTGAAGGTGGCGATGCCTGCAGGTTGGGCACGAAGGCTGGCGTCAGGGCGAGGCGGTCTGCAGATGCTGGAGCGCGCGTGGAAGGTGGTCGCGTTCTGCACGAAGCGCCTGCGAGCACGGCTTCAGGCTGAGGCGCGGGTGTTTGCACCTCAAAACACGCCTATAAGAACGCCTTCTTATGCTATTTTCTAGCATTAACTATGTATATTATAATCCTGTAGTTGCATTTGTAAAAACGCTTGCATGCATGCATTTAATTGAGAGGAGAAGAGAATGGAATAAATGGCTTGCATTTTTACATTTTTCTTCAAGTGTCTCTTTGCAAAAGTCCCCTCTCCATATTTTATTTTCATCTTTCTTTCTTCTTCCCACGGCTTTTCTCTCCTTCCCGCGGCTGCGTCCTTCCCGCGGCTGCACTCTTCCCGCAGCTGCATGCAGCAGCCGCGCAGCACCTCTTCCCGTCACGTCTCCCTGCCAACGCCGCTCCCTACAGCTGCAACTCGCACGCCCTCTCCCTGCTGCAGCCAACACGCCCCTCTCCCCTCCTCTATAAGTAGCTGCAGCTTCATCCTCGCGAGGCAGCGGTTGCAGCTGCTGAAAAAAACCCGCAGCCACCTTCCTCGCCCGTTCTCCCCTCCCATACGCCGGCCCTCCGTCGAGGAGGCACCCGACGAGCAGGAGAACCCACTGTGGTGCTCACCACCACAGTGGGAACACCACCGCCCAGCTCTTCAACGAGCCGGTGGGCGTGGTGTGTTCTTTTCTCTTCGTTTGCATCTCCACGCCATTGCTGCCGCTTCAAGGTCCGAAGCTTGAAGCAGCAGCAGCAGCAGCTAAACCGCGGCGACAGCAGCAGCAGCAGCACCCCCCGCCTCCTCCGCGACCTTCCCCGCAGGCGCGCAACCCTCCGCGCACGTCTGCAGGCCCGTTCTCCGCCTCCGTCTCCGTTCTGTCCGCTTCGCAGTTGCACCCGTAGCCCGCCGCCGCGCGCACTGCAGCGGCCGGCTACGGCCTCACGCCGACCCCTGCCCCCCCTCCGCGACCCTCCGCGACCACCTGCAGACCTCCTCCACACTCGCTCCTCCGCGCCATCGCCCGCTCGTCGACTTCGCGCAGGCCTGCAGAACCCTGCGCGAAGGCGCGCCCGCACCCGCCGTCTTCAGACGTCCGCCTCCGCCTTCAGACGACGCGGCGTCAGACGTCCGCCGCCGCGAGCAGACGTCTTAACTCGCTGCCATCGTCCGCGCTCGCGATCTCTTCCGCCCGCTCTTTCTCTCTCTGGCGCTCTCTATCTCTGTCCCGCTCTCTCTCTCTGCTGATATCTCTCTCCCGCTCTCTCTCTCTCTGCTGATCTCTCTCTCCCGCTCTCTCTCTCTCACGTATTCTCTTTTTTCACTCACTCACAGACACACGCTACACCAACACACACACATCTTCACCGACACACACACACACCCACACACACACTTACACTATACGTATAGTTATATATAGTAACATATATATACTTATATACATCTATATATAATATATACATACATATATATATATATATATATATATATACACTTATATACATAGTAATATCTATAGTTATGTATACATACATATATATATAATATATATACATATATATATTATATATATATATATATATATCTACTTATATATATCTATATACTTATACATATACTTATATATATATATACATATATACTCATATACATATATATATATATACATATCTATATACTTATATATATACACACATATATATATATATATCTAGATACATATATACTTATATACATATATATATATATACATCTATATAGTATTATATATATATATACTTATATACATATATATATAGCTATATACATATATACATACATATATATATATACATATACACCTATATATATATATATATAATACATATATATCTATATATATCTATACATATATACTTATACATTTATATACATATAGATATATTTACTCATATACATACATATGTACATATATTTTCACGTTATTTACTATACGCTGTATCACGGGGATATCTGCACCAGTTGCTGATATTCCCTGATACACGCGTACAAAAAAAGCGTGGTCCCATACATCATCCATCCTCCATCCACACTCCACGCGGCACATAGTCGTGTTGGTTGCGTCTCTCTAGACGTCAACTGACTCGACATAGTGCTACACTCCATCGTCACCTCCACCCCCACCCCTTTATATATATACTACATATAAATATATATCTATAGCTACTATATTTACTTTCCATCTGTTAGCTTCCTTCTTAGTAAAAAGATTAAAAAAAAAGGTATAAAAGTGAAAAGATAATCTTTGATTTGCAGGTACCCCGTCTTGCGAGTAGCAAGGCGCATTTTGGAACTCTGTTTTGGCTAAAAGCCAAGGACACAATTTTGAGGGTGTGCCTCAAGAACAAGGATTACCAGAAAAAACCTAAATAAGAAAAATACCAAAAACACAATAAACGAATGGAAGAGACGCGTTTTAAGGAAAACGTAGAAACTCGACTTTAACCCCACTTCCCTGAGTTCGACCCTGGGCCTAAAAGTGACAAGATAAAATCAATTAGGCCAGGTTAAAAATTTTGTAAAGAGATGGTTAGGTCTGAATTAGGTTAACCACTATACATATTTCAACGATAAAAACATCATATTAACAACCTATCCAGGCCGACCCATCATGACTTTTCTGGCGCCGTTGCCGGGGAAGTGCGCTTTCGAGTAAGTTTCTATCCAATTCCTTTAAATTTGTCTCTTCTCTCTTCACGGGTATTGTTGTTTTTTGGTGTGCAGGTGAACTTGGTGGAAGGAGAAGGAAAGCAGACGAAGTCGGGAACGAGAGCAGATCCAAGGCGAGAATGAGAGCGTGAAGACGCCGACATCGCATTGGAGCTCCGCACACATTGCCGAACAAGTAGGTTTTCTTTTCTCATCAAATTAGGGTTAACTTGCCACCACAATAAAAAAAAAAAAAAAATTAAAAACTAAAAACTAGAAAAACTTCTTGGGATTTCTTGAGGGCAAGTGGATTAAAATTAACTTGATTGATTGGTTGTCTTCACTCCCACTGCCCTGGGATTTCCCGCCTTACTTCGCATAGCGAAAATCCGAGAATCTTGATTCTTAGATTTTTCGCCGTGGGAAGTATTCTTTGAGGCAAAGAAAAAGATTGCTTGTATCCCTCTTTTGCCTCACTTATCTTTAATTCAGGATCACATTTTTGGTGGGGAGACTTGGAATTGAGTTGATTCCAACCCCACCACGACTTTTCAAACTTGCCTGTGATTCGATCCTGAATACTTCAACCCCAACAGTTTTAGTTTCTTTATCTGTTGGTTGAAGCCTTGTGTGTGGATATCTTTCTGGTGATTGGGAGCACTTGAATTGAAGTGCTTTGGCTCCCTTTCACATTGGTATAAAATTGATTCGTGCATCCACACATAGAAATCTCCATTTAGGGTAGCCCATTGCATTTTAGCATGCATTAACTAACTGATAATTGAAGAAGGGTTTCTTGGGTTTTAGAAGGAAAACCTGTATTTTTGCAAAAACCCGGAGATTGGTTGAATTGGTAATTCAGCAAAACCCTAAAATTCATACTACTTAAGGCTGAACTCTAAAAACCATTCGCCAATAAAAACTTCAATTCGGGGAGATTTCCCCGTTGCATGCTTGTTCTTACACACTCTTAAAATCAATCACTTGGGCATTACCCGTAAACAACGCCCTTCACATTCCAAAAGCACTTGACCCTAAGCCTCTAATTAAAACTGGTAGTAACCTGACCCTTACTGAGGATTGGAGGTCTAACTACCTGTGTGTAGCGACTACGTGCTGGTGAGAGTTCCCGCGTGCTATCGGGTGTCTAAGACTGGGGCAAACGGCCTTTCAATCTGGCCCGGTGGTTCCGTGGTGCTCACATTCGGTTCCGTAGTTCGTGATAGTAGGTAACTTAGATCTTTAGGTCTAAGGGCACACTGTAGAGGTTAGGAACTTGACTGTATTGATTTGTAATCAAGTGTACCTTTGCGGCGTCATTTCTCTCATCCCTTTTCTCTTCTCATCTCCCCAATTCTTCTTGCGGTAGTGCATGTTTGGGAGGAGGTCACAAAACCCTGAATTGTTTGAATTGACTGATAAATCTAGAAAAAGAGCCGAATCATCCTCCTCCTCCACAAACATGGCACACACCCCCGCCTCACCACTTCGTCACAATTTCAATTCTTTCAACACCAGGCTTATCCCGAGAAACCCTGTAAGACCTTCCTTATCGAGTGTCGCGCCAAGCGACTCGGTAAGTCATGTGGAACTGGCTTCTGCGAGCCAATATTTCAACATGGAGGACCAAGCCTCCGTGTACTCGGACACATATGCGGACACGTCTTCTGGCATAGAAGATGCCTGCACCCTGGGGAATAACCCGTTTTCTGCCACGTATAACCCAGGGTGGCACAATCATCCCAATTTTGCATGGTCCAACAACCCGCAGCGTCGAAACCCCGCTGGTGGACCAATGCGATCGTCCGCACCCGTCATCCCAAGGGCCCAGTCTAATCCTATGGCAAATCTGCCATCAGGCCCTTGTGTACAGAAAACCAAACACGCATCAAAACCTCTTGATAAATTGATGCGAATGATGACGGAAATGTCAAAGCGCCATAAAGAAAACATGACCTCTCTTCAGCATTTGGCGCAGCAGAATGCTGAGATCAATCAACTAAGCATGGCGACTCGATCTCAGGGCACTTTTCCCGCCCAACCTGTTCCAAACCCGCAAAACTTTGTACCCTGTGGTCCGCAACCACAGGTACAACCTTCTCAGGAACAGGTTCATCAAATTCTGCAAGCTCCGAGTATTCCTTCGGGATTTCAGGTTAATCCCGCTGCAGCACCGCACTCTTATGCTGATAGTGATCACATCAAGGATGACACGTCTGACGAGGACGTGACTGTCAGTACGTGTATCGAACTAATTGGAGCCGATTCTGACTGCTGCGAATTACCTGACGACTGCCTGACCAACATAAACTGTGACGTTCCCCAATCCCTCCCTATTCCTGTACCTTCTCCTGACCAGACTTCTGACGAGGTTTTCTCCACTTCCCATACCTCGTGGTCTGAGTCATTGCCGGGCTGCTCACCGCTGGTCCACACTATGGAAGACCGGATTGCCCTTTCTTTCCCGCTAAATCAGGCGGATTTGCAAATCCACACTGGGACCTTGAGCCCACATCTTACTCACCGGGGCTATTCCCTTTTGGATCCATCTATCCAAAAAGCCCCCCTTCTTGGCCAATCTAAGGGCCAACTTCCTCTTCCTGATCTGTTTTCTGATCCGCCTGGGACACTCTCGTCCCAGAAAACGCCAAATCTCTCACCATCCACCATTACTTTTCACGCCTCTATCGCGATTACTTCGCTTTTCTCTTCACCACCCACCATCCACCCACCCTTCCACCCTGATTTATACCCTGAACCTCAGCTCCTGTTACCCGATCTGTCGTCCGTTCTCTGCCTTTCCCTGCATGCATATGAGGACATAGCATTGTTTGGCATGGGGGGGTGGATAGGCATCCATAGGATCCGGGTATTTTATGGTATCAGACAATTACCACCTATTTATAAATATGCAAGAAAAAGAAAAAAGAAAAGAAAAAAAAAAAATAAATAAATATATATATATATTAGTAATAAATGGTGTTTAGTAATGATCTAAAAGCTGAAACAAAAATACAATAAGTGTTTATGGATATTCAACCTCTGTTTTGAAGAATTTCCAGGCCACAGAAGCTTGATTCGCTCAGGCTCGGCTTAATTCACTTAAAGCATTGACGAAATAGATCAAAATCTCTCCTAACTAAGAACGTTTCTTGTACCTGAGACACCAGTACAGGATTCATTGGTTTGCTTTTTCTTGAGAGCTTAAGTAAACTTGGTTCACACTACACATATCAGGAAAGAACAGGTGAACATAAGATCCAACCCTAGTGTTCATTAGGGAAGGTGGAGTCCTTACCTGTGCGCGCAGGTAGACTTTTTATCCCAGGCTTTAGTCTTGTGTTTAGGAGCGACTCTTTTCACCAAAAAGAAACTCTCCCACCAAAAAAAAAAAAAAAGTCTGCTCTGTCAAAATGTGTTGTAAGAGATATACTGACACATGTTTCAAAAAAAAAAAAAAAAAAAAGAGTTGAAAAAAATAAAAAACGGAAAAAAGAAAAAAAGAAGAAAAAAAAAAAGAAAAGAAAAAAATATAAAAGAGTCAGTTATCTCATAAATGTCTGTATACTTTATTTTTCGGTGAGCCACAAAAAAAAAGAAAAAAAAAAAAATCAAAAATGGGAGTTGAGTTTTCCGTATTCATCTTAAGGGTCAATCCGAAAACACGAGCTGAAACTGGGACCAACCTGTACTTAAAAATTCGTGAAACCCTGGAATTGAGTCTTAATGTTCATCTGGTCAGTCTTGATCCTTTACTATGCACAAACCATAATTTCTTGAGCTCTCGAGTACGGCAAAAACCTCCTAGGTCCTGGAAATCGTACTTAAGGTTTAAATATCAAGAGTCCTGGTTAGTTGAGAGATGATCTTTGTCATGTAAGACTTAAAGTACTGGTAATCTTCTCTACAATTGGTTCTCACAATATTCGATAATAAACACACCGATATCACCTCAGAAGAAAATCTTCAGCTTAAGATCATTTCTAAATACGATTTTGCTAGGGACTAGCAAAAGATAGGCATGGGGGTATATGTTTGCACCTCAAAACACGCCTACAAGAACGCCTTCTTATGCTATTTTCTAGCATTAACTATGTATATTATAATCCTGTAGTTGCATTTGTAAAAACGCTTGCATGCATGCATTTAATTGAGAGGAGAAGAGAATGGAATAAATGGCTTGCATTTTTACATTTTTCTTCAAGTGTCTCTTTGCAAAAGTCCCCTCTCCATATTTTATTTTCATCTTTCTTTCTTCTTCCCACGGCTTTTCTCTCCTTCCCGCGGCTGCGTCCTTCCCGCGGCTGCACTCTTCCCGCAGCTGCATGCAGCAGCCGCGCAGCACCTCTTCCCGTCACGTCTCCCTGCCAACGCCGCTCCCTACAGCTGCAACTCGCACGCCCTCTCCCTGCTGCAGCCGACACGCCCCTCTCCCCTCCTCTATAAGTAGCTGCAGCTTCATCCTCGTGAGGCAGCGGTTGCAGCTGCTGAAAAAAACCCGCAGCCACCTTCCTCGCCCGTTCTCCCCTCCCATACGCCGGCCCTCCGTCGAGGAGGCACCCGACGAGCAGGAGAACCCACTGTGGTGCTCACCACCACAGTGGGAACACCACCGCCCAGCTCTTCAACGAGCCGGTGGGCGTGGTGTGTTCTTTTCTCTTCGTTTGCATCTCCACGCCATTGCTGCCGCTTCAAGGTCCGAAGCTTGAAGCAGCAGCAGCAGCAGCTAAACCGCGGCGACAGCAGCAGCAGCAGCACCCCCCGCCTCCTCCGCGACCTTCCCCGCAGGCGCGCAACCCTCCGCGCACGTCTGCAGGCCCGTTCTCCGCCTCCGTCTCCGTTCTGTCCGCTTCGCAGTTGCACCCGTAGCCCGCCGCCGCGCGCACTGCAGCGGCCGGCTACGGCCTCACGCCGACCCCTGCCCCCCCTCCGCGACCCTCCGCGACCACCTGCAGACCTCCTCCACACTCGCTCCTCCGCGCCATCGCCCGCTCGTCGACTTCGCGCAGGCCTGCAGAACCCTGCGCGAAGGCGCGCCCGCACCCGCCGTCTTCAGACGTCCGCCTCCGCCTTCAGACGACGCGGCGTCAGACGTCCGCCGCCGCGAGCAGACGTCTTAACTCGCTGCCATCGTCCGCGCTCGCGATCTCTTCCGCCCGCTCTTTCTCTCTCTGGCGCTCTCTATCTCTGTCCCGCTCTCTCTCTCTGCTGATATCTCTCTCCCGCTCTCTCTCTCTCTGCTGATCTCTCTCTCCCGCTCTCTCTCTCTCACGTATTCTCTTTTTTCACTCACTCACAGACACACGCTACACCAACACACACACATCTTCACCGACACACACACACACCCACACACACACTTACACTATACGTATAGTTATATATAGTAACATATATATACTTATATACATCTATATATAATATATACATACATATATATATATATATATATATATACACTTATATACATAGTAATATCTATAGTTATGTATACATACATATATATATAATATATATACATATATATATAATATATATATATATATATCTACTTATATATATCTATATACTTATACATATACTTATATATATATATACATATATACTCATATACATATATATATATATACATATCTATATACTTATATATATACACACATATATATATATATATCTAGATACATATATACTTATATACATATATATATATATACATCTATATAGTATTATATATATATATACTTATATACATATATATATAGCTATATACATATATACATACATATATATATATACATATACACCTATATATATATATATATAATACATATATATCTATATATATCTATACATATATACTTATACATTTATATACATATAGATATATTTACTCATATACATACATATGTACATATATTTTCACGTTATTTACTATACGCTGTATCACGGGGATATCTGCACCAGTTGCTGATATTCCCTGATACACGCGTACAAAAAAAGCGTGGTCCCATACATCATCCATCCTCCATCCACACTCCACGCGGCACATAGTCGTGTTGGTTGCGTCTCTCTAGATGTCAACTGACTCGACATAGTGCTACACTCCATCGTCACCTCCACCCCCACCCCTTTATATATATACTACATATAAATATATATCTATAGCTACTATATTTACTTTCTATCTGTTAGCTTCCTTCTTAGTAAAAAGATTAAAAAAAAAGGTATAAAAGTGAAAAGATAATCTTTGATTTGCAGGTACCCCGTCTTGCGAGTAGCAAGGCGCGTTTTGGAACTCTGTTTTGGCTAAAAGCCAAGGACACAATTTTGAGGGTGTGCCTCAAGAACAAGGATTACCAGAAAAAACCTAAATAAGAAAAATACCAAAA
Source organism: Thalassia testudinum (assembly GCA_037157565.1). Lineage (NCBI taxonomy): Eukaryota > Viridiplantae > Streptophyta > Magnoliopsida > Alismatales > Hydrocharitaceae > Thalassia > Thalassia testudinum. The sequence goes on from JAZHRO010000036.1 coordinate 147,512,113, forward strand.
ACACAATAAACGAATGGAAGAGACGTGTTTTAAGGAAAACGTAGAAACTCGACTTTAACCCCACTTCCCTGAGTTCGACCCTGGGCCTAAAAGTGACAAGATAAAATCAATTAGGCCAGGTTAAAAATTTTGTAAAGAGATGGTTAGGTCTGAATTAGGTTAACCACTATACATATTTCAACGATAAAAACATCATATTAACAACCTATCCAGGCCGACCCATCAGCGGGTCTGCGGTGGAGAAGGGTGTGCTTGTAGGAAGGAGGGCACGGCAGTGGTGAAAGCACGTGGCTGCAAGCTGAGGCATGGGTGCTGCGGGCTGCAGATGCGGGCACCAGGTGGTGCTGGGGAGAGAGAGGCACGCTTGAGATGGTGCTGACGAGAGAGAGGCGTGCGCCTGCAGGCGCGCAAGGTGGAGAAGGAGGATGCGTGGTGCAGGCTTGGAGACAGTGGTGAAGGAGCGGTGCGGGGGCACAGTGCATGCGGTGGAGTTTTTCCTCGCAAGGGGGAAGATTGATCTGTTCTTCTCTCAGCCTCCTCTCTTTAACTCCTCTCTCTCCCCGCGTGCGCCAATCAAGGGATTTTCAAATCCCTTTTCTATTTTTGGCCGGCGGGCGTTGGAGGGGAGTGTTACGACTGGCTGGAGGAAAGGGAAAACATTCCCACCAGTTGTTGGGGAAATTTGCTCCCCAACCCTTGCTCTTTCTAAATATTATACCTGCACATAAAAACAACAAAATCATTACATATTAAGTTATAGAATGTTATAAACTTAAATCTTGATGCGTACAAATATTCTACAACTTAATTGAAATTATGAACACACTTAAAAGGTACAATTAAAGATACTTAGGCTTAATATTAGTCCATTAAAATGGACTCATCAAATACCCCCATGCCTAAGATTTGCTAGTCCCTAGCAAAAATGTAAAATAATAGAAGTAATCAGAAGATTTCTTCTTTTCTTTTTTCAAAACTTTAGAAATCCAGACAAATGTGAAGCGCTGATACCCTAGGTAACAAATCCAAGTGAAAGAGCTGATTTGCATTGGGAGTTCGTACATCACCCTTGGCAAAAATCTCTGTCGAGATAGGCAACTACTTCCCTCGGGGACAAAGCAGACGATAATCTGTAATTTGACCCCAACGCTTGGCTTCGGTAGGAGATATCTAGTTGAATGGAATTGTATTTGGTGGCACACACTCATCTGGTGCTACATTTAGTCTAATACTGTAGACTCTAGATCTTTAGACTATTAGACAAGTCAACTCTGAGAGAGGCTACACAATTGTGCTCTCTTGATGTTCCTGGGCACTCTCTCTTTTCTTTCTTTCTGAGATCACGAACCTCGCCAGATTTAGAAATTTACTCACTATTTGGACTCACATGGCATCCACACTTCAATTAAAGTCCTAATAACTCTACAACTAAGTTAGAGCCCTCAACCAGCATTCGAGCGATCAGAAATACTAAAAGATAGGTATTGGTCATATTTGGTGGAATGCGCAAGGTGTTCTGTTGCCTCAGAAATAATATTACATTAGAAACTTAGACTTTTTTTTTTGTAATATAACTATTTCTTCTTTTTCTTCTTTCTGTTTCTTCTTTCCTCCCTTTTTTTTCTTGTTTTTGTTTCTTTTTCAATCAACACAATACAATACGGACTTTTATTTATGAGGCATTATTAGGGATGATGATGGTCAAAAGGAAGTTGTGTGGCTTATTTTGTGAAAGTGCCTATTCTTAGCACCGGGAAGGAATGGATAGGACAGGCGTATTTCTAACCTTTGACATTATTACCTTCCTTCAGCCGAGGACTCTATGAAGGACGGTCGTAACCATCCACCATAGTTATAGCTTTATTAAGACTCAATCTCTGTGTATTTGCCTTATTTGGTGACTCTCAGGAATTCACACAAAATATGCACACAGGAACAGAGAGTGAAAACTACGCCTAACTCTGAAGTATCATCATCTAATTATCCAAAACTTAAGAGTCCTTGCACTAGACTTAGCACACCAGTAATCTCTCTACTTTCTTCTCACAAATATGAGGTGGATCTATTAGAAGATAGTATGCCTGACTCCCTATGAACTGTCCGAGGGTTCAGTAGACTTACAAATGCTCATTGGTTTTCCTCAAGGATCCATTACCAAGTCTGTGTGCACGTGAAATAAATGTACTGGATTCTAAACTTAAGAAATAATTCCGGAAGAAAAACCTCCAATAACAAAGGTATTTTGCTACGGACTAACCCATTCAGCTCAAGAAAAGAGATTTTTTTTTTTTATGCTAACCTAAATGCATGAATACTTTCTAAAATGCAAATGCACTCCCCCATGCCTAAATCCTACAATGTCCCCATTGTAAAATTAAAACAGGAGGAGAAAGGAAAATATTATCTGACACGGTCTGCTGGGTTGCCTCCCAACAAGCGCTGCATTTTCTGTCAGTAGCCAGACTAAGAAGGAACCTATAAGTTTGGTTCCAAACAGAAAAGGTTAGGCCCTAAGAATATGCGTAACAGTGCAGGCCTAGAAAATAGGTAACCACGGATGTTGGCAAGCTGATGATGCAATGTAATTCCAAATGCTCGCCAGAAGAAATGAAAATAGAAAATCTCGTTGGCTACCTGGGGAGGTCTAGGAATAAGAAAGGGAATATGAAAAGAGGCCTCCCGAAATGGAATAAGTGGAGGATAACAAGGATCCTCCAAAGCAGGACGGGTTTTAAAAGATATAATCATTATTAGTTCAAACCCGTGAATGGCGAGAGTAAAAGTACAAGCATCAATCCATACTCGCCATTCTATCGTAGGATGTGCTGGCCTGATATATTCTCCAGAAAGAATGTACATGAGCAGAGATCTAAGCCACGGATTGGTTAGGGAGTATAAGGGTTGTTTATAGTGTTGGAAGGTAATGGTTAAGTCCAATAAGGGCTTAGTTGGTGTTAGGTCCAATTCCAACAATGATTCAGATTGTGTACACTCCCTAACAGTTGTAGACAACTTCAAGTTATCCTACCTAGCATTAATGATCGGAGTCATATTTGAATCAAGGGTAGACTCCAAATTACAACTTTTTGATGGCAGGGTCAACATGTCAGAATCATTATCATTCAGCTCATCCCCAGATTCATTTGGTTCACTCAAATATTTGTCGGGATGTATATGTGATTCATTAGGAGTTGGATCAGTATCCTCAATTATTTCTAAAGGAGGATCAATCTTAATATTTTGGAGGAAGCCTATATCATTGAATTCGTTATTGTTCTTAGGGTATAAATCCTTAATTGATGTGTTTTATCCTCGAGAGTCTCCCATAGACTTCTCATTATTTTGTTTGTCCTCCGCTAATATCAACTCCTTTTTTGATGGAGGATGACTCTCAAAAGAAAGGAGGAATCTGGATTTAATCATATTATTTCTATCCTTTGGAGGTAAATCCTCAAATGATAAATAATTCTCCTGTGATTCACTCCAGATTTTCAGTCCAGGTTCCTTTGTTGGGGCATCCTCATCCTCTGAATTAGACTCTTCATATCCCAGAGACCAGAATTGATCATCCTCTATTCCCTTAGGGTCACCTTCATTAGGTGCATTTGAACCCTCAAGATATTGAATGGTAGGTGTTGATTCCCTAAGTGGAGGGTCAGGAGAAGGCTCACTAAGAGTAGAATGGGATTCCACCAAATAATTGATAGTGGAAGTGATAGGAATAATACAACCTTGACCCAGGTTGGTAGGTGTAAGGAGAATACTGTCATTCGGGTCAAGGTCCTCAAGAGGTAGCATCTTCCCTTGCTTTTGACAACAGTATAATTCAGGTGGATAATCACTATGATCGTTATCCTCTAGTGGCCGTGTCTCATCGGGAGAGTCTAAGTGATGGCTACCTAAAATTGGATCCCTATTGTCATTAGGTTCCTCAGAATTATTTTCATGATCATGGTTTATTGGGTAGGGATCAGGATTATTGGGAAGCGTGTAGCTAAGTTGTCTTATTTCTTCATTTAACTGTTGACTATTCCTCAACATCTCTCCCATTGATTCCATTATTTCCTTTTGTTGTTTTTGCATTTCTATCATAAAAGAGGAGAGGCTACTATTATCAGGTTGGGGAGGATAGTCAATTTCAGGCTCTGATTGCCTAGGGGTATCGGTCCAACCTCGATACAAAAAATCATGAAGGGTGGGAGGGTTGGGTGTTTGCATGGAAGTATGGATTTCAGGATTGGAAAATCCCACTCCTAGGCTCTGTTCAAAAGTGGGAGTTATCAAGCCAGTACTCCTAGGCTAAGAATGAGAATGATCCCATGAATTGTTAGTGTACCCATCAAAGGATGGATACGCTCGGAGCATGGGATCCTGATTAAAAGATGGGAAGTATTGACTCTGATAATCTGAATGATAGGAGTAAGAGTAATCCATTTCTTTAAGCAAAATAATTTTAACTCTCTTAGGATTTAGCAAAATTCAGAATATAAGCAGAAAACGTCCTAGGGAGTTCTATTGTCAAAGCAAATGCAAATTCAACGAGATCTATTTTTAGTAGATTGTAGGTCTTAGAGTTATATGTTTAGTTGGTGGCCAAACAAGTTTTGCAAAAATTACGCTTCCTAGGCCAACCTTCGCTGGTGCCTATAACCTACTCGCAAGGGATGGAAGTCTCGAATCGAGCCCACACGCGAGAAACTAAAGTAACTTGGTGGATAGGCTTGTTGATTTCTGACTAACTTCCCTTGTGGTGCAAAAGAGGAGAGGTAGAAATTTATCTAGTGACCTTATGTGAGGTGCATAGTGTCTCAACTGTGTAAGCATACGATCGTGTTTTGATTTTTTGAAATTCTACAAACAGGATCCTTTTGCACACAATTTTTGGTCACAGATTTTAAAGTCCAACCTCTTAACAGTCCTAATTTTTTAAAGTGACCACTGAATTAATTTGATTCAAGCACTTTAGTGGTCTTAGATTTAGGTTCAATGCATATGCATGACAAGTAATTAATGCTCAAGAGAAGACGTACCTTACTCCAGCTTTCTTCGTGCAATGTATGAATGCAATGCAATAAAAATAAACTAGATGCTGCTCATTCAGTCCTATATGATCGTCGTATAGATATGCAACTTCTAGCAGGCAGTTTGATTATTACTATTATTATTATTTTTTTTAATAATAACAAACAAACCTAATGTAACTAACTAGCCGAAATGCAGTTCAAAATAGTTCAAATAATCCTATAATCTAAATAAATGGGAACATGCTCCTAAAAATACGCTCCGCATACAAGAGCGATAAGAAATAAAGTGGCACTGGGAACACATTCCCAAAAATACCCAACACGAGTCTAAAAGATAGAAATTAAATTCTAATGTCTATCTAACTAAATCTAACTATGATCTATTGCCTAAATCAGAAATAGGCTTCTCCGTAAGCCTATATGTGTGGGATCAAGGCCCACGTATTCCTGTTGCCGTCCTCCAAGTGGCGTCAAGGTCCACCAAAAAGATCGTCTCCGCTGTGCGCGTCGTTCAGGTTCAATGTCGTCGCTCTGTTGCACCTTGTCGCCGTGTCAGATTCCTCACACAACAAGAAAAATGATTAGATGATTGCGCAACTCATAATATTCAAAAAAAAAAAAATAACATGAATCTATTGCGTCTGTTGCCTCCCCGGCAACGGTGCCAATTTGACGAGTCGACTTTTCGCTTTGCATTGTAGTATTTAAGTGGTGGAAAAATCGACTAATCAAAAATAATAATAACCACTCATAGAAGAGTGGGTGATGTAAACACATTTACACTACTTAAAATGTCTATTTATGCATGTTCTTAAGCATAGGATTGCATTTCATGATATAAATATTGCATTACATGCATCATCTTGCATTTAGAGTAGTTTGAATAAAATGGAGGTTAATTGTCTCCTTTTATGTGCTTGGACAGGGCAAATATTTTATCAGGGCCTCGGATCAAAGATCCAACCGTATGGATATGATCAGGGCGACGATTGGAGTTCAACGACTCCAAGATCGCCCTAATCAGGCATCCGTAGCATCAGATAGAGATCGGGGAACCCTAGAAGATCAAGGGCCAGGATGGTGTAAATCCGCACTTCAGATGGAAAATCCGACCACACGGATGAATTCGGATAGACGATCGCAGCCCAACGAAACAAAAATCGAGTCAATCCGACATCCGTGGCACCATCTACAACTTCCAGAAGATGGACAGCTAAGATGGCACCACGTGGCGCCATCTCAGCCGCCCAATCGGCCGCATGCGTGTTGTGAAGACCGCGCACCGTCTCCTCTCCGCCGTTGGATCTCGATCCAACGGCTGCGGTCGCTCGCGCTTAAAAGCGTCCGCGCGACCATTTCGTCCGCGTAGCGCAGCGGCGATGAAGCTGCGGGCGAAGCGGAGGTCGCGGGTTCGAGCCGCGGTGAGGGGGTGGAAGGCGCGGGCGAGCGGGCACGGACGAGCGTCAGATGAAGATCCAACGGCTGCGCGCGCTCAATCAGGACGACGCGCGATTGGACGCCGGGCGTAACGCGCGATCGCACGTGGGCGGGCGCGCTACTCAGCGGGCGCAGACGCGATCTAAGCCGTCTGATCTCACGATCGGACGGCTGAAAATCAAGCGACGTGCGTAGGCGTTACGCGCGGGCAACCGAGCAGGGGTGCGTGGGCGCAGAGGCTACGCCCACGTTGAGGGCTTTAGCGACGGTTTTATCCGTCACTAAAGACCCCTTATTTATTATTTTGAAGATGTAATGTCCATTTTGCCCCCACTCCTTGCAACTATAAAAGGAGACCCCCTCCATACGAAATTTTCATCCTTTCCTTCTCCTCTCTACCTCTCCAAAGCTCAAGAGAAGCTTGTCCCACACCCGGGATGCTTCTCGCGAGATAAAGTCCAAATTTTCGTCCCCCTTCGGAAGTGGATCCCGCGACGACGACGACGTGCTGCTTCGTTCCCGTTCTTCTGCTTCGTCCTCCTTCGTCCCGCTTCGTTCCCCTTCATCCAGGCGTCGTCCCGTCCGGCTCGTCCTCCAAGCGACCGTCGAGGAGGATTCTCTCTCCCTATTCTTTTTACTGCTTTCTAGTATAGATTTACTGCTTTCTAGAGTAGTCTATTCGTCCTCCGAGTGATCATCGAGGAGGACATTTCTCCCTCCATTCTTTTAATGCTTTCTAGAGTAATTGTTTTATGTTTTCTAGTTGTAACGAACGAACTCTTTTATGATAAATTCCTTGTCTATTCTACATCTCATTTTGATTTCCATGTATAGTATTCTTTCTCTCTCTCTTACTCCCTCTCTCTCTTTTATTTGTTGTAGATACTTAGATAGTTTAAATTGAATTTCTTCGTGACAAAATAAAAAGAAACGCGAAGTTTTTAAATCAAACGTTCGCCTCCCTGTGTTCGACCCGGAATTTTAATTTCGGTATAAATTTTATTTGTTGAACACGAATCCTTCGCTTTCGAACTACAACGACAGGTTTTCCAAAATCGAACACGTTAGCGTAGGTTCGTAACACGTTCAACATTTTGGCGCCGTTGCCAGGGAGTCAACATTTTGATTTCTCTTCGCGTTTTGTAACTTACAAATCATTTACCTCACTTTTCTCCTTTCTTATTGTAATTGCAGGTACTCTTTCGAGGCAGGCAAAAGCGGTAGATTGGAGTAAAGTGCTGTGGAAGGTTTTGTAAGTTACCCCCCACCTCCCACCCATTAGATTTCATTTCATCATATAATAATTCAAACATCAATCAACCTAGGTGTTCTTATAAACTCTAAGGTCAGATTGTTTTGTTGTTTGACATCCATACTCACTCCAACCCCCACATTAAAAAGAAAAAAATAAAAAAATCTCACAGAGGTACACAACCTCATCTGATTTTCTAACTCAACCGGTAAACCGATCTTAGGAGCCGGTACACACATCCAAACACATAATTGAATAGAAATCAGATTAGGTAATCATTTGTGTGCCTAATTAAGTGGTGCATCAGGCCAGTTGTTTGAGTTGTTTGGGCTGCACCACTTCAAATAAAATCAACTCATCAAGTAGCTGCCAATTAGGTTCAACTCTTGGGGATTTACCAGGCACTCCACATTCTTTTTAAACTTTAAAGGAAAATATCTTCACCTGTGCTTGCAAAACCTGGTGTGCCAATGAAACTTGATTGAAAACACCTAAAGTTGAATCCTAAAAGCTACTAAGCAAGATTTGAACCTTAAAATTCATCACATCAAAAAAATAATCTTGCTTGAAAACAATTGGTTGTGCACGTACACACAAAGCAATCAATCGTTAAGGGCACAACCCATTTAAAGGGCCCATCACATTCCAAAGCACATTCAAACCTAGCCCTAAATAAAATAGAGTAGACGTTGGCCTTGAGGATTGGACTCGCTCTTCAGAACTCAGAACGAGATTATTTTCGATTAGTCTGTTTCTACTGTTCAATCTGATGTCTAGCTAGGGGAGCAGAGTCAAACGATCGCGGCTGGGGGGTACACTAGGAACCGGAGGCGCAAGCCGAAGGAAGAACCTTCTCCCCAGTCCCTCCTTCTAACTGGTTGGATTGAACATACGGAAGTAGATCAAATCGTTCCTTTATCTCAAGACGGGTTTTGGGAGTCTGTAGGTCTGTAGGCTAACCCATTTAAGGACAGGTTTGATTGTTTGTATTGTAGGGCACCTTTCTTCCTCCCGTGTCTCATGAATCCTTCCACATATTTCACGCATTCCCGCTCTTTCACTCCTGTCATGAATTATCCGCAACATGACGATTATCCCGACTCGTATTGTAATCAACCATCGGTTAGTTGGGATAATTTGGATTGGGGATACAATTCCAGACCTCCGTGTTTAGGGTCTAACCCTGAACACTTTGATTCTGATTTCTATCCTTCTCAGAGCTACATCGATTATAGATCGTCCTCCTTTCATGAACAACCTAATACGATCTATAATCAAGAAGGATACACCGATCCTTACCCATCCTCTGATTTCACTGCCTTTAGGTCATCACCATCCTTTGAACATTCTGAAATGACCTATTTTCAGGAAGGGTATAACGAATCTCAATTCGTTAATTCCTCTGCTTTGATGTCAAACCCGCCCAATCCTGAACCAACTCATTTGGTTCAGGTTAATCAGGTTCAAGATAAGGTTCTGGCTAACTTTAGAAATATCATACAATCTTTAGAAGTTCAGCCAATACCTTGCATTGAGAGATTGGAGCCCTTGATTGAAATGATTGATGATTTAAACAAGTCTTTGTTGGATTGGCTCCAGGACGTTAATGATAAGAACCCGGGTGAGTTTCTACTTGGGAAATTAGCGAAATTGAGGATGAGGTTCGTGGTTGCTTTGGTTCAATCTTGGGATGATTCCCAGGATGAACCCTCTTCAGGAAAGCCAAAGACAGAACCCGCTCAGGCACCTGTTGGGGGAACACGTATTACGAGGCTGACCAGATTGAATTAAAGCAACCAATTAAGGATGATCTGATTTCTTCACCTGAGATCCCTGAGCCAGGTTACGAGAAAACGTATGTCTCCTGGGAACACAAAGTGACAACTAATTTTGGGACATACATTGATACGGATCCTGATTTCTTTGATGGTGAAGATTCAAGTTGCGAAGTCTCACACGAGTTTTCAGAACACGATTTTTGTGAGACGATTGGGCCTGAGGAATCTGATAGATCATTTGGTAGCCCAATAACTGAGGAAACTGATCTTATTAGGGCACACATTACGGATCCAGAATCGCATTTTCTGGAAGAATCAGTTCAATGCCTTGATTATCAGTTACACCCTGTTGAGCTTATTGATGATTCTAATTTTGAGATAATTAGAGCCAAGTCAATTTTGATTTTGCGACATCATTTAGACTTGGAGATTCCAGACGGGGTGATGAATATACAAGAGGTCCTGGAATTTGATACACTTAATGAGGAGGATAGGAGCAGGGAAGTTCTAATTTGGGAAGTTAATTTTGGAGGAAATGGAAGATTGAGTCGAAGGGTTCCTTTTAAGCTGAAACCATCAAATCAGAACCCTTACGACATTTGTTTCGAGGATGTCAAACTCAAGCACACATTTAACGATTATCTTTTTGAGCTTCAATTCTCTGTAACCCGACATTTTGGCCTTGGGTTGCATCCTCACAAATCGCAGGCTCGACCCCGCTTGCATTCTGATTTTAGGTTTTGGGTAATTTTTATCCAGAACCTAAGATATTCTCGATTATGGGGGATGGGTCTGCACCACAATCTGGTCCACATCTGTGGACCTCTGTTGACAGGTCGGAGGATTCTTCTGTTTATTCTAATTTTGACCTGCACTTCTGAATTCTTCGTTTCTTTTCTTTGTATAGTGTGCCTAGCTGAAGGCACTAAACTCAGCACATATACAGTTCTTTTTCATCTCGGAGCGGACCCGATATCCACGCAATTCAGGTGCTTTCTACGCTTTTCCACTCTGTTTTATGTCTTTTTAATACAATGAGGACATTGCATTAGATAGGCATGGGGGGGTGGATATTTATCTTTGAATTCATTCGTCAGCTCCGTAGATTTGTTTTATTTTATTAAAAAAAAAAAAATCAAAATTAGGAAAGAGAATTTGGGTTTAAGAAAATTTTCTATCTTAAGAAATACTATATTATGTTCTGAACACAAAGACCCTTCAGGTCTTTGGACTTAACCAGCCCGTGTATCCACTAAAATGTGGATTTGTTTTTCGAGTTCTCGCCAACTTGAATTTTATTTTAATTGGAGTAAATAAGTTTGGGTGATAAGTATACGACTTATCAACCCGCCCTCTGATGTGAGGGAATTTTGAGTCTTAAGCATCTACACACTTTCTTTGCACTGACTCGTTATTTGGCGATTTTAATGGAAATTGGGTAACTAATGAACCTTTTAGGGTGATATGGCTGGCAAGTTATCGTGGGTAACAGCTCATAGGTAGCTTGTCCAGAACCTAGTCACTGACCTTTCTCTTTTTGCTGCCTTTAGGTAAATCTTAGACCAGGGAAGCCACCTACTTAAAAAAAAAAAAAAATCAAAAAGGAGAAAAGAACAAAAAGAAATAAGCCACACTTCACCGCACGAGTATGGCTGGCAAGTTGTTGGTGGTAACAGCTCATCGACCGGTTGTCCAGAACCCAGCTCAGAAAATGCACTAAAAATTCCCAAAACACTGAGGAAGAAGCGGAGAAGTAGAATAAACCGGGGAGATATACACTGGATTCACCCTTGTGTTGACCCCGTTAAAAAATAAAAGTAGGGAGAAAGCTACCGGTTGTAAAGATACACCTTTAGGCAGAATTCTTTTTGAGGTCACCTAGAGGCGTAGAAATCCGAAGTCCGTTCTAATTGCCGGTCAACGAGTCTATCACAATCACAATAAGATGCTTAAAACTTAGGGTTCTCATCAAATCTTGGGTGAGTTGAATGGCCGTAGAAAGCCACTCTTAAACCCTAAAATTTGAAAATCCAAAAAAAAAAAAATAGAAAAGAGTAAAAAGAGAAAAAGAAATTTTTCTTTGAATAAGGCGAGGCTTGAGGCGGTATGCATTTTGGCTGATACCCGGGCACTGTTGTGTCTTTGAAAGTTCAGTTCTTAAGTAGACAATTTCTTAATGATTGAAAGTGACTCAGGTCCAAATAATCTAACCTAATTCTTTTATAAATAGCATATAGTTTTTGCCAGGGACTAGCAAAAGATAGGCATGGGGGTATGATGTAAACACATTTACACTACTTAAAATGTCTATTTATGCATGTTCTTAAGCATAGGATTGCATTTCATGATATAAATATTGCATTACATGCATCATCTTGCATTTAGAGTAGTTTGAATAAAATGGAGGTTAATTGTCTCCTTTTATGTGCTTGGATAGGGCAAATATTTTATCAGGGCCTCGGATCAAAGATCCAACCGTATGGATATGATCAGGGCGACGATTGGAGTTCAACGACTACAAGATCGCCCTAATCAGGCATCCGTAGCATCAGATAGAGACCGGGGAACCCTAGAAGATCAAGGGCCAGGATGGTGTAAATCCGCACTTCAGATGGCAAATCCGACCACACGGATGAATTCAGATTGACGATCGCAGCCCAACGAAACAAAAATCGAGTCAATCCGACATCCGTGGCACCATCTACAACTTCCAGAAGATGGACGGCCAAGATGGCGCCACGTGGCGCCATCTCAGCCGCCCAATCGGCCGCATGCGTCTTGTGAAGACCGCGCACCGTCTCCTCTCCGCCGTTGGATCTCGATCCAACGGCTGCGGTCGCTCGCGCTTAAAAGCGTCCGCCCGACCATTTCGTCCGCGTAGCGCAGCGGCGACGCAGCTGCGGGCGAAGCGGAGGTCGCGGGTTCGAGCCGCGGTGAGGGGGTGGAAGGCGCGGGTGAGCGGGCGTAGACGAGCGTCAGATGAAGATCCAACGGCTGCGCGCGCTCAATCAGGACGACGCGCGATTGGACGCCGGGCGTAACGCGCGATCGCACGCGGGCGGGCGCGCTACGCAGCGGGCGCGGACGCGATCTAAGCCGTCCGATCTCGCGATCGGACGGCTGAAAATCAAGCGACGTGCGTAGGCGTTACGCGCGGGCAGCCGAGCGGGCGCGCGTGGGCGCGGAGGCTACGCCCACGTTGAGGGCTTTAGCGACGGTTTTATCCGTCACTAAAGACCCCTTATTTATTATTTTGAAGATGTAATGTCCATTTTGCCCCCACTCCTTGCAACTATAAAAGGAGACCCCCTCCATACGAAATTTTCATCCCTTCCTTCTCCTCTCTACCTCTCCAAAGCTCAAGAGAGCTTGTCCCACACCCGGGATGCTTCTCGCGAGATAAAGTCCAAATTTTCGTCCCCCTTCGGAAGTTGATCCCGCGACGACGATGGCGTGCTGCTTCGTTCCCGTTCTTCTGCTTCGTCCTCCTTTGTCCCGCTTCGTTCCCCTTCGTCCAGGCGTCGTCCCGTCCGGCTCGTCCTCCAAGCGACCGTCGAGGAGGATTCTCTCTCCCTATTCTTTTTACTGCTTTCTAGTATAGATTTACTGCTTTCTAGAGTAGTCTATTCGTCCTCCGAGCGATCGTCGAGGAGGACATTTCTCCCTCCATTCTTTTAATGCTTTCTAGAGTAATTGTTTTATGTTTTTTAGTTGTAACAAACGAACTCTTTTATGATAAATTCCTTGTCTATTCTACATCTCATTTTGATTTCCATGTATAGTATTCTTTCTCTCTCTCTTACTCCCTCTCTCTCTTTTATTTGTTGTAGATACTTAGATAGTTTAAATTGAATTTCTTCGTGACAAAGTAAAAAGAAACGCGAAGTTTTTAAATCAAACGTTCGCCTCCCTGTGTTCGACCCGGAATTTTAATTTCGGTATAAATTTTATTTGTTGAACACGAATCCTTCGCTTTCGAACTACAACGACAGGTTTTCCAAAACCGAACACGTTAGCGTAGGTTCGTAAATCGTTCAACAGTGGGTCATGTCCACAGGGAGGCAATTATGCAATAAATTCTTAATTATTTTATATTATTTCAGATATGTACGAAATCCCTATTCAAATCTGACATAAAATGCGAAGGAAAGTAGATTCGCAATAACTTAAAAAGATAAGGGTATATGTGTAGTTTTCTCCCACTGAAATCCTCAATAAATTTATGATGAATTTATGCAATTTTCACGTGACGTGTACTAAAGAAAATTATTGCTCAAGTTAAGCCCAAAATCAATCTTGAAATAGATGAATATCATGAATGTTCAATTATCCGAGAATATAAGTGTGCATGCGCAATTTTGCCATAATATAATAATAATAAATAAAAATGAACAGTGGCAGTGAATGTAATTTTTAATTGTGGATGAAACAGAGCATTTGCTCCCTCTCCTCCTCGTGAGAGAGAGAGCACCGGCAGGGCATTGGAGAGGATAAGGAGGACGGAGAGGACGAGGGCTATCCGATGGCGGTTGCGGCGTCGACGGAGGTGGCTAGAGGAGGCCGGCAAGTGGAGGAGAAGACGTCGGCGGAGGTTACTGCTGCTGTGAAGCTGCTGCTTAGCGCAGCGCATAGAGGTGTGTTGGCTTGGTGCGGTGCGCGGAGGTGTGGCTGCAGGCGGTGGTGAAGGCGCACAGCGCCTTTAAGCGCTATTGGAGGGAGGTGCTGTGAGGGAGAGGCGCACTTGCGGGCGTGCGGTGGGAAGTTGCAGAGGCGCGGGCATCTGGTTGAGAGGTTGGAGCGGCTGCGGCCTTGGTGCGCTAGAGGAAGGCGAGTGTACTGAGGCGAGAGGGTGCTCTGCAGGGAGGAGGAGGCGCGCCTGCAGATGTTGGAGTGTGCTGGCAGGGAGATGGGTGCACGGAGGTGTGAGCCTGCAGGGTGAAGGTGGCGGTGCTTGCAGGTTGGGCGCAAAGGCAGGCGTGCGGGTGAGGCAGTCTGCAGATGCTGGAGCACGCGTGGAAGGTGGTCGCGCTCTGCACGCAGCGCCTGCGGGCGCGGCTTCAGGCTGAGGTGCCGGTCTACGGTGGAGAAGGGTGCGCTTGCAGGAAGGAGGGTGCGGTAGTGGTGAAAGCGCGTGGCTACAGGCTGAGGCGCGGGTGCTGCGGGCTGCAGATGCAGGCGCCAGGTGGTGCTAGGGAGAGAGAGGCACTCTTGAGATGGTGCTGACGGGAGAGAGAGGCACGCCTACAAGCGCGCAAGGTGGAGAAGGAGGATGCGTGGTGCAGGCTTGGAGGTGGTGGTGAAGGAGCGATGCGGGGGCACAGTGCATGCGGTGGAGTTTTTCCCCACAAGGGGGAAAATTGATCGGTTCTTCTCTCAACCTCCTCTCATTAACTCCTCTCTCTCCCCGTGTGCACCAATCAAGGGATTTTAAATCCCTTTTCTATTTTTGGCCGGCGGGTGTTGGAGGGGAGAGTTACGACTGGCCAGAGGAAAGGGACAACATTCCCACCGGTTGTTGGGGAAATTTGCTCCCCAACCCTTGCTCTTTCTAAATATAATACCTACACATAAAAATAACAAAATCATTACATATTAAGTTATAGAATGTTATAAACTTAAATCATGATGCATACAAATATTCTACAACTTAATTGCAATTATTAACACACTTAAAAGGTACAATTAAAGATACTTAGGCTTAATATTAGTCCATTAAAATGGACTCATCAATGCCCAGGCCGCCCCACACCACAATGACCACCGAGACACCTTTGCTGTGCCACGGTGAAGCCTCCTGCGTGTTTTAATGAGGCTGCAAGGCCATGTTGCATGAGTGCAGGTTCAGACCTCCGTTGCCATTGAAGCAGGCATGACCTTGCTTGCAAGCTTGGGCCAGGCAGCCTCGCTCCAGGCTCCAGGTCCCAGGCGACGTGGATTCGTCTCACGCACAACTTCAGCAAAGTGATTGGCTTTGGAGGGCACCACATCTGTTGTAATCAACCGCGATACCTGCTGCGAGCGCATGCGAGAAGCAGGTGAGACATTTAATCCCACCTCGGAAACTTTCAAGCGGACGGTGCGGTATAAGATGCAAAAGTGTCAGGGGCTTAGCACCTCTTGACACGGGGTGAGGTCCCTCTCATCCCCATGCCTCATCCACTACCCACACCTCCGCAGACCTGGTACTCGACCCGACTGCCCGTGCACTCCTCGCCCACTACCCACGCCGGTGGGCCTGGTCCAAGGCACGCTAACCCGACCCAGTAACCCGAAAGGCTCTGGGAGAGTGAGCCTAAGAGAGAAAAGAGAGGAGAGTTCGTGAGGGAGGATAGGGGTAGGTTTTGCTCTTGTAGGGAAAATAAGGAAGAAGAAGCTAAAGGAGGAGCTAAGGAAGGAAGAAGAAGCTAAGGAGAAGAAGCTGAAAGAGGAAGCTGAAGAGTTGATGGCAGCAGAGAGTTGAAGAGGAGCAAAGTTGCAGAGAAGCTAAGGAAAGAGGAAGAAGAAAGAAGTTGAGGCTCGTAAGGCAAAGAATAGAGATGAAAGAAAAGAAAGAAGGAAGGAGAAGTCAGAGTAGAAAGAAGGAAGAGAAAGCAAGGAAGGAAGGAATAGACGAAGACAAAGTAGAAAGAAGCCAACAACAAAGGAAAGGAGCAGAAGAAAGAAGAAACAGAAGGTAGAAGAAGGAAAAAAAAAGAAGACACTGTAGCACCACACTTATAAGACGTTTGATTATAAGTCGTGCTTTACATTCTGAATTATATTTTGAGTAGTTTTACATGTTCAAATTGCATCTATTATTGAGATTAGTACATGAATTCCATTTTCTCCCTGTGTTCGCCCTCGGACTTAAACTTCGAGTAATAAAATTTATTTGTTTTCAAAGAGATTTCAACTATACTATGATGCATTTATTCTAAAACTCGATTTCGCTTTCTGTAAACAGGTGGTCATTTCCATCCCGTCATGATTCTAACCTTGGCTACACTAAATCTTCTAGTAGCTCGGATAGGTCTAGGCCCTAGTTCGACAACTCGATGACAAGTCGGGCGGTGTTGAACCTGCCTATCTATTCGGTCTTCGGGTAATCGGATCTCTTGTTATGTGCGAAGTTTTGGATTCGAGGGTGATTTTTGCCCCTTATCATATGCCCCCACTCTCCAGCTAACATAAGCTACTGAGAGAGTAGTTAAAGCATTTAAAACTCCGCAGCAAACAATGCCCCCAAATGTTTGTCCTACTTAGGATGAAGCAGGAAGGACATTTGCCATGATGGAGGAGTTGTCAGATTCTTTTAGACAAGTGTGGGTAGTTTGCCTCTGTCTCCTACCGACTGTTGGTGGTTAGATGTAAGGAAATTTTCTTCTGACTCTTTGCTGGCGGAGGTGGCGGCATGGTTATGGGGAAATGCAGGTGCACTGGCTATGGACTCGGTCGCCCTTGAGGGGAGGCATCTGATCCATTGGACTGCTGGACTTATGAGCCTGGATTCTGATAAATGCTAGTTTATCATCATTCTTATGACCTAAAACAATCCTAGCTCTTAGGATTTTATCTCCGTAAATGGGTTTTTGGGATACATTTAGGCATCAATTAGGTTAGGCATGCATTGCATGTTTTGTTGTGTTTTTGACATGTTTATTTGAGTGTTAGGGATGAACAGATAGTGAAATCCCTAAAACCCTAGACTCAAGAAGGTAGAAGAAGAATCTCCTTTCAGCTAGATTCCAACTATATCATGCTCATCCCAGCTGGTTCCCAGCTCTTTCTAGCTAGATCAACTCATCCCTAGCTCCATTCAGCTCATCTCAGCTAAATGGTAGCTCTAGCTAGTTCACCTTAGCTCCAATCATCTCACCTTAGTTGGATGGTAGCTCAAACTAGCTCAAGTCAGTTGATCCCAACTCGATTCCAGCTCCTCCAACTTAGAAGAGTTCACTGGAAGTTGAACCTGACGAGGTCTAGCTACTAGCTAGACTTGGTTAGCTGAAGATGACCTTTACCAACTCAAGCCAGCTCAAGTCTAGCTCCCGGAGGCTCAACTCAGCTCAACTTAGTTGAGATGAGCTACTTGACCTAAGCTAACTACTCTAGCTAGCTCAGTAATCTCCAGGAAGATCAGACCAAGCTTACCTCATCTCACATCAGCAGAAGCCAGCTCATCTTAGCTTGGCTTAGCAGCTAAGGTAGCTCCTTGCAGCTCTCTTTAGCAACCACCAGCTCCAATTCAGCTCAAGATAACTACCTCCAGCTCTTCTCCCGCAAAACCCTATCTCCCTATGCCTCCAACCCTACTCCCAACTAGCTAAGCTAGCTTAGCTTAGCTAGGCAGCTCCTTGGCAACCCAACCTAACCCTAAAACCTACCTAGCCAAGCTCCACCAAATAGCCCTAAACCTAGTTCACCTAAACTCCTAGTCCTAAACCCATTTTGGTGCCAACTCCTATACACCCCTTCACCCCACTACCACCACCAAGGGACACCACAAAAGTGGTGTCCGATTGCACCGCAAAAATACACTTGCAATTGTGCTGTCTTATGCTATTTCCTAGCATTACCAATGCATATTAGGTTTCCATAGTCGCATTTGTAAAAATACATGCATGCATGCATTTAATTGTGAGGGGAGGAGGTGAATAAATTGGCTGTGAAATTATATTTTTCCTCAAGTGTTGCTTTGCAAAATTCACCATCTTTTTATTTTAATTTTATTTGACTTTGAAACTCTTCCCACGGCTGCATGGAACAACCTCTTCTTCTTCGCGCCATGTCCTGCTCCCCCTCTCCCTGCCAGCCCTGCAGCCGCATGCACTTGATCTCCCTGCCGGCCATGCTGAGCCATGCACAGCCAGGGCATGGCTGTGCATGCCTCTTTCTTCTTTATAAGGGCATGGCTGCCTTCTTACAAAAGAGGCTGGTCCTCCACACAAACAAATCCCACAGCAGCTTCTCCTTCCAGGCCACTGTCCCCTCCCCCTCTGCCTCCATACGCAGGCCGTCCTCCTCTGAGGAGACACACTGCGGGCAGGAGTACCTCACGGTGGTGCACAACCACCACCGTGAGCCCACCACCGCCCAGCTCATCAAAGAGCCGGTGGGCGTGGTGGTCTTCTTTTCCCTGTTTCTTCGTTTGAAGCCCTTCCGACATTGCCACTGAAGCTTCAAGCTTTGAAGCTCAACCGGCCATTGCACGCCCTGCAGCAGCCGGCCGAGCTCCACAGTAGCAGCAGCAAGGCGGCAGCAGTGCACGCAGGCCACTGCACGTGCCTGCAGGCACCCTTGCCTCCCTCTCCACGCACCCTATCGCGCTCTTTCCCCCCGCAACCTGCCAGCGCATTCCTCTTCGGCACATGCGCCGAGCCGTCCACGCTGCCCGCACTCACAACACCTGCAGCAAGCAGTCACGCGGCTCGCCTGGCCACTGTATTCACTATTCACGCGTTTCTACGGAACTCTGTGGCTACAGTGTGGTGACCGGTAAGTTTCTCACTTATCCGGTCACCCAGCACGTCACAACCGCTGTTCGCCCGCACCCACGTCCAACCCCGCGCCTGCTCCAGCGCCCGCCTGCGCGTCTGTGTGCGCCCGCACCTGCTCGCTCCCTTCGCCCGCATACACCTCTCCGTGCAGTGCTGTGTGCTGCGGTCCTCTCAGCACCCACCTCCCTCCAGCACGCTCCTCTCTGCACGCATACGCACCTGCGCGTGCGTGCGTGGACTCCATACGGCACTTGGAAGCTTCAGACGCCTTAACCACGCCAACTCCAGCTCTCTCTCTCTCTCAGCACTCTCTCACTCTCTTTACCGACACTTACACACACACTCTCATACACACACACACACCTATGCACTATTATATACTTATATATATATATATACATATATATATTTATATCTATATATATTTATATACATATATAAATATATATACTTATATCTATACATATAATAGTATCTATATACTTAAGTATTAGTATACATACATACATACATACATATATATATATATATATATATATATATATATATACTTATATAAATATATGTATAAATATATATTTACATATCTACATATACTTATATACACATATATATATATACATATATCTATATATATATATATATTAAAACCTATATAACTAAGTATTATTATACATATATACATATATATATATATATACATCTATATACTTATATATATATATATATTTATATACATATATATCTACATATATACATATACTTATATACGTATACATATCTATATACATATATATACACATACACTTATATATATATATACAAATATACATACATATATACATATATATCTATAACTATATATATATACATACATATATATATATATATATATTTATCTACATATATCTATATATATACATATATTACTATATACATACACATATATATATATACATCTATATAGTATCATATACACACATACACACACACACACACACACACATATATATATATATCTATACATATAGTTACAATATATATATATACATATAACTACATATATACCTATATATTTATAACCATATATACATATAGATATATTTACATATATACATATATATATATATATATTCACATTACTTACCATACGTTGTATTGCGGGAATATCTGCACTAGTTGCTGATATTCCCCGATACATGCGTACAAAAAGCGTTGTCACACACATCTTCCACCATCCACCTTACACTCCACGCAGCACCTCATCCTGTTGGTTGCATCTTTCTAGACGACGATCGACTCGACACCGTGCTACACTCCATCTCCGCCTCCACCCCCACCCCTTTATACATATATAGTATATACATATATATATATACTATAGTTACTTTACTTCTGCTTCTCTTTCCTGCTAATAAAAAGATAAAAAAATATATAAAAGAGAAAAGATAATCCTTGACTTGCAGGTACTCCGTCTTGCGAATAGCAAGACCCATTTTGGAACCCTGATTTAGCTCAAAGTCAAGAACCTAATTTTGAGGGTGTGCCTCAAGGACAAAGATTATCAGAAAAGAAATCTAAATAGAAAAATACCAAAAACACAATAAACGAATGGAAGAGATTCATTGTAGGAAAGGTGTAGAAACTTGACTTGTAACCCCACTTCCCTGAGTTCGACACTGGGCCTAAAAGTGACCAAGATAAAAGCAAGTAGGCCAGGTAAAAAATTTTTGTAAAGATGGTTAGGTCCGATTTAGGTTAACCACTATACACACTTCAACGATAAAATCATCATATTAACATACCTATTCAGGTCCGACCACCATCCTTTCTGGCGCTGTTGCTGGGGAAGTGCGCCTTCAAGTAAGTTTTTACTCCATTCCTGTAATTTTTTTCTCTTCTCACACCCTTCTCTTCATGGGTGTCTCTATTTTTGGTGTGCAGGTAAACCTATTGCAAGGAGAAGGTAGGCAGACGAAGTCAGAGACGTGGGCAGATCCAAGGCGGGAACGAGAGCGTGAAGACATCGACACCGCACTGGAGCTTCGCACATGTGGCTGAACAAGTAGGTCTTTCTTTCTTAGCAACCTAGGTTAACTTGTCACCTTAATAAAAAAAAAAAACTAAAAACTAGAAAAACTTCTTGGGATCTCTTGGGGCAAGTGGATTAAAATTCACTTGTTTGATTGATTTCCTTTACTCCCACCACCTTGGGATTTCCCGCCTTACTTCGCATAGTGAAAATCCAAGAATCTTGATTCTTGAATTTTTCATCGTGTGAAGTATTCTTTGAGGCAAACATAAAAAGATTGATTGCACCCCTCGTTGCCTCACTTATCTGCAACTTCGGGATCACATTTTTGGTGGGGAGACTTGGAATTGAGTTGATTCCAACCCCACCACGACTTTTCAACTTGCCTAAGATTCGATCCCGAATACTTCAACCCCAACAATTTGATTTTCTTTATCTCTTGGTTGAGCCTTGTGTGGAAATCATCTTTGGTGATTGGGAGCACTTGAAATGAAGTGCTTTGGCTCCCTTTCACACTAATCTAAAACTAATTCGTGCATCCACACATAGAAATCTCCATTTAGGGAAGCCCATTACATTTTAGCATGCATTAACCAACTGATATTGAAGAAGGGTTTGTTGGGCTTAGAAGAAAACTTGTATTCTTGCAAAACCCGGAGATTGGTTGAATTGGTATTTCAGCGAAATCCTAAAATCCATACTACTTAAGGTTGAATTCTAAAAACCATTCACCAATTAAAACTTCAATTTGGGGAGATTTCCCCATTGCATGCTTGGTTTACACACTTGTAAAATCAATCACTTGGGCATTACCTGTAAACAATGCCCTTCACATTCCAGAAGCACTTGATCCTAAGTCTCTAACTAAAACTGGTAGTAATTTGACCCTTCTTAAGGATTGGAGGTCTAACTACTTGCGTGTAGCACCTACATGCTAGTGAGGGTTCCCGCGTGCTATTGGGTGTCTAAGACTGGGGCAAACGGCCTTTCAATCTGGCCCAGTGGTTCCGCGGTGCTCGCATTCGGTTCGATAGTTCGTGATAGTAGGCAACTTAGATCTTTAAGTCTAAGGGCACACTGTAGAGGTTAGGAATTTGATTGAATTGATTTGTCATCAAGTGTACCTTTGCGGCACCATTTCTCTCATCTCTTTTCCCTTCTTATCCCCCCAATTCTTCCTGCGGTAGTGCATGTTTGGAAGGAGGTCACAACACCCTGAACTATTTGAATTGCCTGATAAATTTAGAAAAGAAGCCGAATCATCCTCCTCCTCCACAAACATGGCTGCACGCCCACCCCCAAATCCCGAGGGAGGAAACCGCCCTCAGAACTCACCAGGTGGTGGAGCCTTAGATCCCATAACCCGCCTCCAAGCCCAAATGGAAATGTATAATGAACAAATTGAAGCCATTACGGAAACATTGGAGGAAATGCAGAACCCTCCTAAATGGGAGGAGCCTAGGTCTCTTAGCTCCTATCAGAATCCTGTTGCTACAGAGACCACAGGACAAATTCGGGTCCCCATGGGCGGGGACGACTTTGAACTGAAACCTAACAAAATTGGCCTGATAAATTTTCACTTTCATGGTCTTGCAAGTGAAGATCCTTTTCTCCACTTGGAAGACCTAACCCGATTAGTTGAAACTGTTAAACCTAGAAATATCGGGTTACCTATAGTCCTCATGAAAATGTTCCCGTTTTCGTTGTGGGATAAAGCGTCGCAGTGGTTATGCACACTTGGGAGAACCATCCACTCTTGGGAAGAGATACGAACAGCGTTTCTCAAGAAGTTCTTCCCAATCAGGCAAACCAATGCCCTTTACCGTGCTATCACTTCATTTACGCAACAAAAAGACGAACAATTTCATGAGGCATGGGAGAGGTATAATGACCTCAGGAAATGTCCGCACCACGGTCTGCCTAAGTGGCATATAGCCCAGATTTTCTATTACGGGCTAAATGAGACTTTGAAGCAGATTGCAGACACTTCCTGCAGAGGGAATTTTATGAATAAAGACGAGAATGGAGCATTCAAATTGTTTGAAAATATGAGCGAAAACTCAATGAACAATGCCTCCATTGTCGCCTTTAATTGTACCAGCCTGCCCCGAAATGTCCACGAAGTTGACACGGGACCCTCCCATTCATCCACTGATCTTAGCCTTATCGCACAAAAATTGGATGAAGTCTTCGTCGTGCACAAGAAGCTGGACGAGCTTCTGGCCAACCCCGCCCGTTCTATGGGAAACACCCCCACCTCACCACTTCGTCACAATCCCAATTCTTCCAACACCAGGCTTATCCCGAGAAACCCCGTAAGACCTTCCTTACCGAGTGTCGTGCCGAGCGACTCGGTAAGTCATGTGGATCTGGGTTCTGCGAGCCAGTATTTCGACACGAAGGACCAAGCCTCCGTGTGCTCAGACGCATATTTACACGCAGACGCGTCTTCTGGCATAGAAGACGCTGCGCCCTAGGGAACAACCCGTTCTCTGCCACTTATAACCCAGGGTGGCAAAATCATCCGAACTTCGCATGGTCTAACAACCCGCAGTCCCAAAACCCCACGGGTGGACCAATGCGACTGTCCGCACCCGTCATCCCAAGGGCCCAGCCTAATCCTATGGCGAATCCGCCATCAGGCCCTTGTGTACCACAAATCGAACACGCATCAAGTCCTCTTGATAAATTGATGCGAATGATGCCGGAAATGTCAAAGCGCCATGAAGAGAACATGACCACTCTTTAGCACCAATTGGCGCAGCAGATTGCTAAGATCAGTCAACTACACATGGTGACTCGATCTCAGGGCACTCTTCCCACCCAACCTATTCCAAACCCGCGAAATTTCGTACCCTGTGGTCCTCAACCACAGGTACGACCTTCTCAGGGGCAGGATAATTAGATTCTGTAGGCTCCGAGCATTCCACCGAGATTTCTGGCTAATCTCGCTGTAGCACTGCACTCTTATGTCCCTATTACGGACCCTCCGCCATATGATCCCACTGGTCCCGCATCGTCCAATGCTATCACTACGAGGAGCGGTAAGCAGACCGTCGATCCGCCTCGACCTGATCCTAGCCCATCTTCTTCATCGCCCTCTCATTCGGGATGTGCACCGCATTCGCGAGAAGATGATACACCCAAATTGGTGCCAAAATCAGTTTCATTCCCTGAGGCTCTATCGAGGGAGCCAAAAGGCAAAAAGAAAGATACGCAAGCCTTTGATAACCTGCATAATTTGTTCAGGGATGTAGAAATCAAGGTACCCTTACTCGAGGCTATCGACCACATACCTACTGTCGCCCGATTTTTTAAAGACTACACAACACCCAGGCGACAGTCAAAGAAACCAAGAATCCGGTGGTTCTCTCACCTCATGTGAGTTGTGCTATACTGTCAAACCTACCACCAAAGCAGAAAGATCTGGGCACACCGCTCATTTCCTGTAGCATCCAAGGCTGCAATTTTAACCGTGCCTTGCTTGATCTAGGATCTTCCATCAATCTTATTCCAACCATCATGCTCGAAAAATTTTCCTTGGGAAATCTGAAACCCACCCCTGTCACGTTACAGTTGGCAGATCGTTCTCTCAAAATTCCGAAGGGTTTGGTGGAAGACGTGGTGGTTAGGGTCAACACTGTTTTCCTGTTGACTTTCTTTTTTTAGATATGGAAGTTCCTAGCTCACTTTCTGATTGTCCAATCATCCTTGGTCGACCTTTCTTGGCCACAGCCTGTGCCATTATCGACTACGAGTTGGGCTGTATTGAGATTGCTGTTGGATCTGAAAAGCTCAAGCTTAACATCTTCAAGGCAGCCAAGAACTTTGATTGCGATTGTATCGAGGATGACACGTCTAACGAGGACATGGCCGTCAGCACGTGTATCGGACTATTTGGGACCTATTCTGACTGCTACGGATTACCTATAAACTTTGACGATTGCCTGACCAACACATATTGTGATGTTCCCCCATCCCTCCCTTGTCCCGTACCTTCTCCTGGCCAGACTTCTGATGAGGTTTTCTCTGCTTCCCATACCTCGTGGTCTGAGTCATATCCGGGCTACTCACCAACGGTCCACACTCTTGAAGACCGGATTGCCCTTTCTTTCCTGCCAAATTAGGCAGATTTGCAACTCCACATTGGGACCTTGAGCCCACATCCTACTCACTAGGGCTATTCCTTTTTGGATCCATCTATCCAAGAAGCCCCTCTTCTTGGCCTATCTGAGGGCCAATTTCTTCCTCCTGACTTGTGCTCCAATCCGCCTAGGACACTCTCGTCCCAAGAAATACCAGACCTTTCACCATCCACCATCACTTTTCACGCCACCATCATAATCACTTCACTTTTCACTTCACCACCCACCATCCACCCACCCTACCACCCTACTGTATACCCTGCACCTCATCTCTCATTACCCGATCTTTCGTCCTTCCTCTACCTTTCCCTGCATGCATATAAGGACATAGCATCGTTTGGCATGGGAGGGTGGATAGGCATCCATAGGATCTGGGTATTTTATGGTATCATGCAATTTCCACCTATTTATAAATATGTAAGAAAAAGAAAAAGAAAAAAAAATATATATATAGTGTTTAGTAATGATCTGAAAGCTGAAACAAAAATACAATAAGTGTTTATGGATATTCAACCTCTGTTTTGAAGACTTTCCAGGCCACAGAAGCTTGATTCGCTCAGGCTCAGGCTTAATTCACTTGAGCATTGACAAAATAGATCAGAATCTCTCCTAACTAAGGATGTATTCTTGTACCTGCGACACCAGTATAGGATTCGTTGGTTTGCTTCTACTTGAGAGCCTAAGTAATCTTGGTTCACACTACACTTATCAAGAAAGACCAAGTGAACATAAAATCCAACCCTAGTGTTCATTAGGGAAGGTGGAGTCCTTACCTGTGCGTGCAGGTAGACTTTTTATCCTAGGCTTTAGTCTTGTGTTTAGGAGCTACTCTTTCCACCAATAAAGAACTCTCCCACCAAAAAGAAAAGTGTGCTCCTCCAAATAATGTTGTAAGAGATATACTGACACGTGTTTAAAAAAAAAAAAGATACAAATAAGTCAGTATATCTCACAAATGTCTGTAAAGTCTTCTTCTTACAAAAAAAAGTTCTTCAGGGCAAATACCCTGAGCCACAAATGTCAGAAAATGGGAGTTGAATTTTCTGTCATCTTTTTAATGGTTAATCCGAAGACATGAGCTGAAATTGGGATCAACCTTTACTTAAAAATTCATGAAACCCTGGGCTTGAGTCTTAATGTTCATCTGGTCAGTCTTGATCCTTCACTATGCACAAGTCATAACCTCTTGAGCTCTTGAGTATGGCAAAAACCTCTTGGGTCCTGGAAATCGTACTTAAGGTTTAAATATCAAGAGTCCTGGTTAGTTGAGAGATGATCTATGTGAGACTTAAAGTACTGGTAGTCTTTTGTACGATTGGTTCTCACAATATCCAACAATAAACATACCTATGTTGCCTCAAAAGAAAATCTTCAGCTTAAAGATCATTTCTAAATACATTACAAAAATGTTTTGCTAGGGACTAGCAAAAGATAGCCATGGGGGTATGATTGCACCGCAAAAGTACACCTGCAATTGTGTCGTCTTGTGCTATTTCCTAGCATTACCAGTGCATATTAGGTTTCCATAGTCGCATTTGTAAAAATACATGCATGCATGCATTTAATTGAGAGGGGAGGAGAGTGAATAAATTGGCTGTGAAATTATATTTTTCCTCAAGTGCTGCTTTGCAAAATTCACCATCTTTTTATTTTAATTTTATTTGACTTTGAAACTCTTCCCGCGGCTGCATGGAACAACCTCTTCTTCTTCGTGCCATGTCCTGCTCCCCTTCTCCCTGCCAGCCCTGCAGCCGCATGCACTTGATCTCCCTGCTGGCCATGCTGAGCCATGCACAGCGAGGGCATGGTTGTGCATGCCTCTTTCTTCTTTATAAGGGCACGGCTGCCTTCTTGCAAAAGAGCCTGGTCCTCCACACAAAAAAATCCCACAGCAGCTTCTCCTTCCAGGCCACCGTCCCCTCCCCCTCTCCCTCCATACGTAGGACCTCCTCCTCCGAGGAGACACTCTGCGGGCAGGAGTACCTCACGGTGGTGCACAACCACCACTGTGAGTCCACCACCGCCCAGCTCATCAAAGAGCCGGTGGGTGTGGTGGTCTTCTTTTCCTAGTTTCTTCGTTTGAAGCCCTTCCGCCATTGCCACTGAAGCTTCAAGCTTTGAAGCTCAACCAGCCACCGCATGCCCTGCAGCAGCTGGCCGAGCTCCACAGCAGCAGCAGCAAGGTGACAGCAGCGCACGTAGGCCACCGTGTGGGCCTGCAGGTGCCCTTGCCTCCCTCTCCATGCTCCATGTCGCGCTCCTTTCACCCGCAACCAGCCGGCGCATTCCTCTTCCGCGCGCACGCCGAGCCGTCCACATCGCCCGCACTCACAGCACCTACAGCAAGCGGTCACATGGCTCGCCCGGCCACTGTAGCCACTGTTCACGCATTTCTGCGGAACACTATGGCTACAGTGGGGTGATCGGTAAGTTTCTCACTTATCTGGTCACCCGGCAAGCCACAACCGCTGTTCGCCTGCACCCGCGTCCAGCCCCGCGCCCGCTTCAGCGCTTGCCCGCACGTCTGCATGCGCCTGCGTACGCCTCTCCGTGCAGCGCTGTGCGTTGCGGTCCTCTCAGTGCCCACCTCCCTCCAGTGAGCTCCTCTCTGTGTGCATACGCGCCTGCGCGTGCGCGCGTGGACTCCAGACGACGCTTGGAAGCTTCAGACGCCTTAACCACGCCAACTCCAGCTCTCTCTCTCTCTCTCTCACAACACTCTCTCACTCTCTTTACCGACACTTACACACACATAGTCACACTCTCATACACACACACACACACCTATACACTATTATATACTTATATATATATATACATATATATATTTATATCTATATATATTTATATACATATATATATACTTATATCTATACATATAATAGTATCTATATACTTAAGTATTAGTATACATACATATATACATATACTTATATACGTATACATATATATATACATATATATACACATATACTTATATATATATATGCGCACAAATATACATACATATATATATATATATACATATATATACACATATACTTATATATATATATATATATGCGCACAAATATACATACATATATATATATATATTTATCTACATATATCTATATATACATATATTACTATATACATACACATATATATATACATCTATATAGTATCATATACATACATATACACACATGCACACACACATATATATATATATATATATATATCTATACATATGTTACATACCTATATATATATACATATAACTACATCTATACCTATATATTTATAACCAAATATACATATAGATATATTTACATATATACATATACATATATATATTCACATTACTTACCATATGTTGTATTGCGGGAATATCTGCACTAGTTGCTGATATTCCCCGATACACGTGTACAAAAATTATGGTCACACACATCTTCCACCATCCACCTTACACTCCACGCAGCACCTCGTCCTGTTGGTTGCGCCTTTCTAGATGACGACCGACTCGACACCATGCTACACTCCATCTCCGCCTCCACCCCCACCCCTTTATACATATATAGTATATACATATATATATACTGTAGTTACTTTACTTCTACTTCTCTTTCCTGCTAATAAAAAGATAAAAAAATATATAAAAGAAAAAAGATAATCCTTGACTTATAGGTACTCCATCTTGCGAATAGCAAGACCCATTTTGGAACCCTGATTTAGCTCAAAGCCAAGAACCTAATTTTGAGGGTGTGCCTCAAGGACAAAGATTATCAGAAAAAAAATCTAAATAGAAAAATGCCAAAAACACAATAAACGAATGGAAGAGATTCGTTGTAGGAAAGGCGTAGAAACTTGACTTGTAACCCCACTTCCCTGAGTTCGACCCTGGGCCTAAAAGTGACCAAGATAAAATCAAGTAGGCCAGGTAAAAAAATTTTGTAAAGATGGTTAGGTTTGATTTAGGTTAACCACTATACACACTTCAACGATAAAATCATCATATTAACACACCTATCCGGGCCCGACCACCAGCGTCAAGACCCTCCACAACCACCTCCAAGTTGGTGCCACTTTTCCCTCCAAAACACCCCCACATCCTAGCCATACACCTACCCTACAAAGCCATCCCTACCCTACACATAACCCCCCTTCTTGAACCATCCTTGGTGGAGCCAAAATGGAGGCTTCTCTTCATTTTGGGTGCCACTTTTAGGTGCCCTTCCATCACATAACCACCACCTATGTGCCCCTCTACTTGGTGCCAAAAACCCTCCACCATAGGATCACCTAACGACCTCCTAAAGCCCATCCTAGCCCTATACCTAATCTCCATGCCAACCACCATTCTCCACTTCTATAAATACCCTCCTAACTACCACCAAAAGTATCAACTCCTCTCCATTAGTTAGGTTCCATATTCTTCCATTAGTTTAGGTTCCACCCTACCTTAGCTATATCATTTTCACCCCAAGGAGGAAGAAGGGAAGAAGATCAAGAGGGCACACACCCACCCACTTGGTGCCTTCTTCCTATCCTTCTTCTCCCTTACCCACGGTAAGGAGGAGGTCATCTTCAACACTAAAGGGATAGCCAGGAAAGAGGAGAAGCAAGGTGGTTGATGCCCACCTTGGAGGACAGCTTGTAGGAGGACTACATCAAGAAGATAGGAAGTCCCTTTTCAAGTGCGAGGCAACTACACTTGGAGCAAGGGCCATCTTGACTTCATCTAGAGGATCCCCCTTTCTTCTTCTTTATCCCTATATATTGTATTAGCTAGTGTGCTTTTATTTTCATGTAAAGAACATTCCACTACATTCCTTGTAGTTTTAGTAATACAAATCATGTTTTCCATCCAAGCTCATGTTTCAATTTTAGTGTAATTTTCTTGCTTTTAATTAGCTAGTGCATCACACCCCTTATCTTCTAATTACCCTAGTCACACTTGCCTAGGGTGAGCTTAGAGGAGAAGGCTTCATTTTTGTCACTTAGGGTTAGTTGTAGCATAATTCATCTTCTCATCAATCCTAACTATTTTTGAAAACCCTAAAGACAACAAAAATAAAAAATATAAAAAGTAACGTGTTGATTTGAGAGGTGAGAGAGAGAACCCATTCTTTGTGACTAACAAATTGGCCTCCTTGGACAACCCTAGATACTCCAGTATCTAGGTATTAAAAATGTAAAAGTTTGATTGTGGATTTACACATTGCAACGACACTAATTACATCATTTAACAAACTATGTATTTCCCACACCAGATTCCTGCCGGCCTTAAGATGCAGGGCGTTATCGAATTTGAACGTGGGGTGTATAAGCCCTGGTTCATTGTGGCCTTAGGAGGCGGCACTTCGTGGAATGTCGGGCATATGAACCGTAGTTCATGCCGATCTTAAGAGGTGGCACTTTGCTAAATAGAGGGCATATGAGCCTGAGTTTGGGCTAGCCTTTAGAGGCGGCATTTCACTAAACATGCGGCATATGAGCCTGAGTTCATGCCGACCTTAAGCGGCAGCACTTCACTGATCATTGGGCATATGAGCACAAGTTCATGCCAGCCTTAAGAGGCAGCAGTTCACTGATCATAGGGCATATGAGCCTGAGTTCGTGCTAGCCTTAAGAGGCAGCACTTCGCTGAACATGGGGCATATGAGCCTGAGTTCATGCTAGCCTTAAGAGGTGGCACTTGACTGACTGTTTTGTTGCCTAGCTCATCAAGGGGGGCATTAATTTTTATTAACGTGAGAGGTCATGGCCTCAAACGTCATGCCCTTTCAATAAGGCAACCAGTGCTTTTGCAACATTAGTTCGTATGCCCAACTGTTATCATGCACGGAGTCCTTGACCGACGATTTTATTAATGTGGTCAGGCTACTATGAAGCCTGTGTCTATCTCGGGGGATTTTATTCCTTGAAAATGTGTGACCCGCGGGGAGTGGGGGGAGGTGGAACGACGCTCTTTGCTGTGTTTGAGGGATTTGTCCATTGTGTCGAGGAACATTTATCCCATTCACTCTTTCGATAAAACCTCATCATTGAACCTCTATGTGTTTGGTGGAGTCATCTGAAGGGCGATTATGTGTGGTTCTTCAGATCGGGGGAATCCCTCTTGGTGCCCCTACTTATCTCATGGGCTAAGGTAAGGGCCTTGAGTATTTTCTGCAGTTGATACACCTGTTGTGGTGTTGGTGGGTTGGGGCTTTATCGTTCTTCATAGCGAAGGGTTGCTTTTTGAGCTACCTTCCTCCTTTCTTATTTGGTTATTCTATTTTGTTTCTTGGCGCAAGCTCTTAGGGGTTTTCTCCGCCAGATGATTTTAGGCGTTGTCATGGGCTCTCCCACTACGGGACCCATCTCATGTGGGGGAGAGACTTGGGTTGGGGTGAGAAGAAGGTCTCTCCTTATGTTCGGAGAGTTCACCAGGAGGGAGGTTGTCAGTAAAGGGGAGGCAGAATGGGCTCCCTCAAAGCGTCCTCTAGGGGAGCTCGGTGAGACATTTGTTGAGAGGGAGTCAGCTATGTTTACCCTTTCAAACTAGGCAGGGATGAGGTGGAGGATATTCTGTTGGGGGTGCTTCTTCCTTTGGGTCCATGTGGAGATATCGCTAGATGTTGGGCCGCAGATGCACCGTTGGAGGCTTGGGTGGAGGCTGCTCCTTTGTGGAGGCCAATTGCTTCTACCACCTTGCTTGGCTCTCTTGGTGATTCCACGGTGGGGAAGTGGGAGCTGCTATCACCGGTAGGTCCTCTTGTGAGAGTGTATTTTCCTGGTCAAATATGGGGTAGAGCTCAATGAGGGTGCTAGCAGGAGTGGGTGCTTTTGCTCAGATGGCACCCGTAGCACCTGCCTTGGCAGTTGAGCTTAATTGGCTATCCCATGTGGATTGGTTTGCTGGAGGCCTTATGGCGTCAACTAGGTGGGGTACCTCACTGATAGATTGGAGGATACTCACCACCTCCAAGCTGCTTCACTTGCCTCAGGCAACGTCGTGGCTCGTCAAGACTTGCTGGTCCACCAGCAGGCTCCTCATTTAGCCATTCTTCCTCTGTAGAGGGGCTAACGAGGCCATCCTACCGAAAACTAAGGGTTCGCTGGGGACGTGGGCAAGGGATGCTAGACAGGAAGAGAATGGTTTTCACCAAGGAGTCGTCTAAGGTGGGTCCGCCTGTCTTGACGCTTATTCGTCTACAATTGTGTTGCAATAAAAACTATGTTTTAATGTTTTCATTGTCGCAGTATAAATGTCACAATGCAAATAGATGTCCATCATTTTATTTATATATATAATTTTCACTAGTTTATTACAGTTTGTTCACTGGCAGGTAGTTATTAATATACATCACTCCCTATGTTCCAATAAATGTTCTTTTATTCTAAAAATGTCAATTGTATGTACAAAATGAATCAATGAATCAATTAATGAATGAATGGGTTAATTAAGTACAAAAGCATTAATTAATATGCACTATGAGGCCTTAAGCATATTTACAACTAAGCAGACATCAAAAACTAAGTATGACTACTCTATGTTAGTTTTGTACAATTATGTTAAATAATACCTAAGTATAGGTACAAAAATAACTACTAATATACACTAGACTAAATATACTAACACATAATATTAACTCTAATAGCATATACTATATATACAATAACATATATATGTGTTACTATAGCCTTAGTAAAATATGTACAAAACATAAGGCAAAAGATTATGTTTACTAACATAATTATATATCTATAGTGACGGATATAACTATCACTAAAGCCTTAAACAACAAAACTATATATACAACATAAGGCTCAAACAGTACTTTATTTACACTTATATATACATATATTACCTATGTATACCTATACATTAGACATATATATTAATTTATTATACATATTCATATTTATTATCTTATATACTTATATATACCTACTATACATATACTCATATACACACACACACTGTACACCCATGACTCATTCACACACTAACACACTAAGTCACTCAACACACACAACACTAAGGCACAACTCAATCAAAGGGGTCTCAACACTTAGCCGATTCAGGCTTGGGTTTCTTCTCTCTTCTTCACTCGACTTTACTGTTCATTTAACCAAAAATTGATTTTTCAATGGGTGGGCTAGCTTTTTGTGAGATACACAGCACCCCAAGGGGGTGCGATCAGACCACTACTAATTTGACCCATAGTTCATTTAGGGTGCTTTTTCATTTGTTTCATTTCTGGCCCATAATAGGCCCATTAACAGGCCCAACATAGTACATAGGCCCTCGACCTACGCACCAATTTCATCACATGCTCGATACTTGATCAGGAGAGAGGAGGGTATGGTGTAATAGCACCTGACGCTCATGACAACTGAGCAGTCAGCGCAGCAAAAACCTTTTATACTGCAACAACAGCATGTAACCACATGATGTGGTAGTAATGCTGTGGAGAGCAAGCGTAATACAGTGCACTGTGCTTGTTTTGAATTGCAAGATTTGGCCCTCGATTTGAAGGTCGTATATTTATCCAAATTTAAATTAAATTATATATTTACAAAGCCCTTTTATAGGTCTACTTAATGTATAATTAAATTAGGATTTTAATTTATATAATTATATATTAAAATTAGTTAAAGTTAGGAGTTTGTACATGTTAATTTGAGGATTAATTTCTTAATTAATGCACAAAATTGATAAATTAATGATGCAATTGACTTTATAAATAGTTAATTTATATAATAAGGTATTTATTGCACATTTTAAATTTATTTTAAAGCCCTTTATTTTAATTTATTTACATTTAAGTATTTGTCTTAGATAGATATATACATGTTTAATGTATACATACTATAATAAAATACAAACATAGTATAAATAGATTGAAAATATTTAAAATTAATATGTATAAATGTACAGTATATATTACTTCAGTATTGATTTAATTTACTAATTTATTTTATTTTGAGTTAATAACTTAATTAACTACAATAATTATATAAATAAATTAATATACAGGTATGATACAGTATATAATAGTTATTTAAATATGTATGTACAGTATTGCATATGATTATAGGCATATACATCGGTATTATACACATTTAATCTATTATAAATTAATATATAATTATTCAATAAAGTTATATATACATTAAATCATTCTAAATACTTAATTAAATATAGAGAATACAATTATAAGTTATTTATGTACATTATTTACATATACTACAATATTTACATATAGATTAGTATTAGGTTATATTTACAAGTATAAATACAGTATACATGGTATTTCTAGGTATTTTCAAGTATTTTCTGATTTTTATGATTTTTTTATGTATAAATAATGTATACACATCCATTTAGGATAAAATATTTATTTATGCATGTTCCTAAGCTTAGAAATACATTTTATATTATAAATATTGCATAAGCATGCATCATTCTTCATTTAGAATGGTATGTATAAATTATGAGTTAATTCACATATTTTTGTGGGTAGGAGAGGAGATTTATTTCAGGGCCTCGGATTGATGATTTAACCGTACAGATCTAATCAGGACGACGATCGGAATCCAACACCTATGAAATCGTCTTGATCGAAGTCCCATAGCACATTATGCAGTCCGAGGAAGATGAAACACCAAGGAGATAGGTGCGTACTTTAGAGGTTTAAACGATAAATCCAACCGTATGGATGGATTTGGATGACAATCGCAGCCCAATGGAGTGAGAATCGACCCAATCCAACATCCGTGGAGCCACCTACAAGCATCAAAAGATGGACAACCATGATGGTGCCACGTGGCTCCATCACAGTTGCCCAAGGTTGGCCACAGCCACTGCTCATACCTAAAGAGCATCATCGTGAAAAGATCTCAATCGAACGATTGAGATCCAATGGTTGAGAGTGCCTGGCCATCACGCATGTCCACGCGACAATCTGTGCCTCTAGTGTAGTGATCGCGAGAGATGTTCTCAACCCACAAGCATGAGTTCAAGCTATGGTGAGGGGACAAATCCAGCAGCGATGGCACGCGGTTGAAATTGGACCGTACAATAGTGATCCGACGACGAAGAGGGCAGCGATGTGGTGCTATGAGCGCCACACGATCTGCATGCCTACGATAACGCATGAATGCACGCCCAATCATACATGCGGCATGGGCATGATCCTCACGCAATCATGGCCATTATTTTTTGATCCAACAACCTTTGCTCCTCCAACCTTAGCACCAGCAGTGCATGCGAGCCACACGGGATGCTCCTCTAAAGTAGAAATTAAATAATTTTTCCTGCTTCTCACCTTCCTTCGTGGAGCATCCCATGGCCATCCTCTCACCACCTTTCAAAAGAAGATCCTTGTCGCGACGCCGTCCCATCCAGTCCTCCTCCCTCCATTGCCATTCTCTTTCCTCCAACTTCCCACCACCTTCATCTGGGGCGTCGTCAAAGCGAGTCATCCTCCAAGCGACCGTTGAGAGGGATTTCCTCATCTTATTCTATTTAATGCTTTTATAGTGTAGTTTTACTTCCTTCAATTAGTTGTAATAAATAGTTTGGATCACCCCTATAATATTTGTTCCTCTCTTTCTCTCTACAAGTAGATTAGATAGAAATTATTTTGACCCAATCTCTTACCTTATAAAAATACAAAAAAAATACAAAAGATAAAAACAACAAAAACAAATAATCCAAAATGTGAATTTCACAAACCAAACGTTCGCCTCATATTCAACCCGGTACTCGCCTCGAGTTTTGGTTATAAATTTTATTTGGTAGCGGATTTCTACGCACTACGACGATGGGCTTTCCAACTCAAAACTTGTGCATATGAAATCTTGCTCACCATTTTAGTGTCGTTGCTGAGGAGTCAATCCTCTTTGATTTTTCTCGCGTTTTCCACCTTGCATAACTTTTTAGCTCAATTTGCTTCTTTCTTTTTGTGATTATAGATACCCTTCCAAGGTGAGCCAAAGTGGAATAGATTGGAGTAAAGTACGGTTAGAAGGTTCTATAAGTGTAACTAGGGGTGTACATGGGTCGGGTTGGGTCGAGTTAGGACTCAACCCGAACCCAACCCATAGTTTTCGGGTTGGAATTTTTCCAACCCAACCCAACCTGTTAGACTACCGAACCGAACCCAACCCAACCCATAAAAATCGGGTCAGGTTGGTTCAAGTTGAGCAAGCTGTTGACTACTCAAGTGACTCAAAACTTATGTTTATCTCTTGCATATTTTCTATGTCTTTCATACTTAATAACAAAACATTTTAAACTTATAAATAACTTATATCTTCTAAAAAAGTGAATAAAATAGGTAAAAACAAAAAAAAAACTTGATAGTTGTATAATAGTAATTGCCTCTTTGTTGTAGAAAAGTAAACACATATTACAAGACAATTATCTTATCCATGTAATTTTTTTCATAGATGTAGCCATTCAAAATAAAGAATTTAAATGAGAATCAAAATAATTTTTTACTAACAAGGAAAAAATTCAAGATGTATGTGTGGATGTCTTTTAATTCTGTCTAAATAAAGAATTAGATGAAAACCTAAATAACGATATCTAATTCACTCGTCAAAGTTTGAATGCCTACGTCGAAGTTTCAAATAATTTATGCTAAATTAAGGGAAAGCAGAGGGGGAGGAGGATGGCTGAGAGAGGGGGTGGTGTGTATTGGCTATTGTTTATACACTTTTGTTGAGTGTCAAGAAATATATGTGTTGTAGTATAATCGACAAAATTGCCCAAACACTTAAATTTATAAAACTCAGATTCTAATTAGACTTCGAGGTCGTTTGTAAGGAGCAAATGTGAAATTCACACATTAATCTTCATTTAGAATAAATAAGTACAATAAATTGAGCACAATAATAGATATGCAATGAACAGAACTTATCAAATTGATAGTCAATAACAATCAACAATATCTCAAAGAATGTAGAGATAAAGAGAATAGAGAAAACCCAAAAAGTGGTGATTTAGATCACCAATTAGATCCCTCTAATTAAGCATATAACTCACATTCAAATTACTCAAATAATCCAACAGTACCTCAATCATATAACTTAGGTACTTAAATGATTCAATAGTAACCAGAACTGAAGATCAGATGTCACCTCACAGAACTAGGGGACTTAACTTCACATAGCAGAGCTTCACAGAAGGTAAAACTCTCAAGGTCTTCTCTTCTTCTTCGAGCCTTTCAAAGACCAAGGCTTTTCTCTTACAAGCCATCAAGCACAGCTATCTCAAGCCTTCACAAGCACAGGCCTTTCTTCTTCACAGCCTTCTCCTTCCTCGAGCCCTTAAGCACAACACACAGCTAATTCTTTTCAGAGGATAAGTGTCAAGGCCTCTTCCTTCAACACGTGCCTAAGGGTTGCATAGCAAAACCCTCCCCCCTCTTCTCATAAATCACTCCTCTTTCTTCTCTCTCAGACTTGAGGGTAATCGGTCATGTATGCAGGTTTATCGGATCCGGGAAGGGCACTAGGTTCACTAGGAGTGGGGGTGAGCGAGGTGTGTGAGTGCAGGTGAAAGGGACCCGACCCCTCGTGGCTTGGGCAATAAGCTCAAATCACAAATTCTATTTGTACCACTCCAGTGGGTCATTCACTTCCGAGGTGGCACTATGTCCCACCTCTTCTCTTCGTGCACAACAATAGGTGAAGGTTGCTGCAAATGTGTGCTACTATAGGATGCTTCCAATCAATTGGTGTAGGAGCTGGTCTCGTGGCTTACTTCCACATCATCAGGAAGTGGAATGACAACTGATGGTGGTCGGAGCACTGCAAGGGGAGGTGGAAACGGATGACGAATGCAGTGGCTCCAGTGAGGGTACCTGCAAGCATGAATACAGGCTAAAATCCCCGATTAAAAAGATCAAAAGCTTCGTTGAAGAATGGCGAAGGTGGTGGTGATGTCAATTTGGGGTTCGATGACGTGTGGTGGTCTGGCGAAGTCAATGAATAGGTGCAGCAATGGGTTTGTTTGGTGGGATGATTGGAGGCGTAATCCCCTCAATTTCTTAAGGGGTTTTGCTGGGTGTGAGTAGGCAGAGCTTGTGGAGGTGATAGAAGTGTGTTTAGTGGTATGTGTTTGCTAGACAAGCTCACTGGTGCTTCGTCGGCCATGGAGAAGATGGTGGGGGAGTGAGGTAAGCATTGGTTGAAATGCGTGGAGAAAGAGTTATGAAAGATTTGGAAAGGGAGAGTAGGTTGGACCTAAATTAGGGATGAAGTGGGGAAGATTTGGTGCTAGCTATGATTGGCCGACGCCGGAGATGAAGAGAGCTCTGTTGGAGGAAGTGGCAACAACAAA
Source organism: Thalassia testudinum (assembly GCA_037157565.1). Lineage (NCBI taxonomy): Eukaryota > Viridiplantae > Streptophyta > Magnoliopsida > Alismatales > Hydrocharitaceae > Thalassia > Thalassia testudinum. The sequence goes on from JAZHRO010000036.1 coordinate 147,550,581, forward strand.
GGGGTAGGTGGCCTCTACTTTGGTCAGCGAGAGGCGGAGGAAGGAGAGGAAGGTAGAGGCTAGGCTAATTTGGTTGTTGGTTGGCTTAAAGAAGCTATCGAGGAGGGTTGCTGAAGTCGAGCTGGAGGGCGGTCATAGAAGGGAAGAATTGAAAGATTTAAGGCCTAAACTTGACTAGTTTTGGATGGTGGGAGATGCTAGAGCATATATAGAGCTGATCGCATGTGTTTCACATGTTTGAAATAAGGGTTATACGTAACTCGTCGTCGTAGTTGCAAAACTCGTGGTCAAATAAAATTTATACCGAAACTCGAAAAGTGAGTCCTGGGTCGAACACGGGGAGGTGAACATTTGGTTTTATGAAATCCGTGCTTCGCTTTTATTTGTTTTTGCTCGTTTTTATCTCTTCTAATTTTTTTGACAAATTTAGCAAGCAAGAGATTCGATAGATGAAAACTTTATCTACTTGCAAAAGTAAGAGAGAGGGAGAAAGAGAGAGAGAGAAACAATCATCTATTCATGAAGAATTATTTGTTACACTACAAAAGCGGAAAATCTACACTACAAAAGTGAAAAGATAGAATGAGGTGAGAGAAATCCCCCTTGACAGTTGGTTAGAGGATGACTCACTCTGACATTGCCCGGAGGAAGGTGGTGAGGAGCGGGACAAACGAGGACGGAGCTGGAGGATGGAGGATGGGGTAGGACAACGTCACAGCGAGGATATTCTTCCTGAAGGGCGGTGAGAGGATGGCCATGGGATGCTCCACGAATGGGGGTGAGGGGAGGGAAAACTATTTGGTTTTCTACTCTAGAGGAGCATCCTGGGCTTGGGACAAGCTCTCCCTAGAGCCTTGGAGGTGGTGAGAAGAAGAAAGGAAGAGATGAAGAAAAATGGAAGGGGTAGGGGTCCTTTTATAGTGGAGGAAAGAATAAAGTTCGTATACAAGACATTTAGTGACGGTAATAAACATCGCTGAAGATCCTCCGCAAATGTCACTGAAGATCCCGCTGACATGCCCTTGCTGCCACATAGCTGGCGCGCGCTGTACGCGCCCTCATGCGCGCACGCGTGATACGTGTCGTTGCCTCCGCACGCGCGTTGCACTGCTGCGCGCGCCACTGAGCTTGCACGTGCATGCCTCCGTGCACGTGCGTGCACCCGCGCTGCTGTGCACGTGCGGTGGTGCATGCGATGGCGCGTGCGTGCACATGGGCAGCCTGGGTTGCACCATGTGGCATAATCTGGGTCGTCCATCTTCTTTCCTTTGTAGGGGATGCTACAGAGGTCGGATTGAGTCGATTTTTGCGCCGTTGGGCTGCAATCGTCGACCCGAATCCATCCGTATGGTCGAATTTGTCATTTGATGTTCTAAATTGTGTCACCTAGTTCCTCAGCCATTGATCTTCCTTGGATTGCATATGGTGCTACGGGACTCTGATCGAGACGATTTCGGATGCATTGGACTCTGATTGTCGTCTTGATCAGATCTGTACGGTCGAATCATCAATTCGAGGCTCTGAAATAAATATCCTTCTCTCCTGACCACAAAAAGGATGCAATTAACCCAAATTATATACAACTACTCTAAATGCAGAATGATGTATGCTATGCAATATTTATAACATGAAATGCAAATCTAAGCCTAGGAACATGCATGAATATGCATTTTAACCTAAATAGATGTGTCTACATCATACCCTCATTCCTATCTTTTGCTAGTCCCTAGCAAAATTAAGCTACATGCTATGTATAGAAATCAAAATTAGGATTAGATCGCTTAGGCCTAAGTTTTTTATTAACAATACAAAATTTCAATTAAGGTCCTAAACAATGAAGACTCAACAGTACCCAGGTGTCTACCAGAATGCAGACCGCCAAAGTCCTCGCCTTATTTGAGAAGGGAAAATACATTTCTTTTATTTTTCTTCTTTTATAATATTTTTGTACTTTTGGTGTTTGAGAGTTTCGGATAACTTTTACGGCTACCCAACCTGCCCAAGAATCGAAAATGACTCTAGGTTCTAAGAATCTTGTGAAAATAGTGGCAGACTCACTAGATAGCCGTTAAAACGAACTTCGGGTTTTTACTACCTTAGGGGACCTTGCCTAAAGGTTTATCTTTTTGATCGGTAGCTTTCTCCCTACTTTTATTTATGGGGTCAACACAAGGGCGAACCTAGTGTATATCTCCCTGGTTTATTCTACTTCCTCGTTTCTTCCCTAAGTGTTTTGGAAATTATTGTGCATTTTTTTGTGAGCTGGGTTCTAGATAACCGGCCGATGAGCTGTGACCACCGACAACTTGCCAGCCATACTCGTGCGGTGAAGTGTGGTTTTATTTTTTTTCTCCTTTTTCTTTCTTTTTTTATTTTTATTTTTTAAGTAGGTGGCTTTCCTGATCTAGGATTTACCTAAAGGCAATACAATGAAAATGGTCTTGTAACTGGGCTTTGGACAACCGGCCGATGAGCTGTTACCACCGACAACTTGCTAGCCATACTACCCTAGATAGTTCATTAGCTACCAAATTTCTAAAGAAACCATCGAAAAGTGAGTCAGTGCAAAAAAAGTGTGTAGATGCTTAGGCTTAAAGTCCCCCCAAATCAGAGGGCGGGTTGATAAGTCACATACTTATCATCCCAATTTATTAGCCAAATTAAAAATCAATTTGAATTGGCGAGGACTTGAGACTAAGTCCACATTCGAGTGGACACCTCGGCTAATTAAGCCTGAAGACCTGAAGAGTCTAAGTGTTTAGGTCCTATCGTATCATTTTCTAAAGTTAATAACTTCCAGATTCCTCAGTTTTCTTCTCCTAATTCTTCTTTTTTTATCTTTTTGAATTTTCATTTTGTGTCTTTTTTTTAAAAAAAGAAACTAAGAGAAATTCTACAGAGTTAACAAAATGATTTCAGGATTAAGTATCCACCTTCCCATGCCTAAATAATGCAATGTCCTCATTGTAAAAATAAAGACATGAAAAGGGTGGAGTAAACAGAATATCACCTGAACATCGTGAGGAATCCGGTTAGCTCCGCAGAGAACGTGAAATATAAACACGTGCTAAATTTAATGCCTTCAGCTAGGCATAAAATACATACAAGGAAGAAATTGAGAATTCACAAGTGTGGGTCATAATCAAAATAAAAATATTGATCCTCAAACCTGCCAACAAAATATGTCCACAGATGTGGACCAAGTTATGATGCAGACCCATGCCCCAAGGTCGTATGGTTCTCAGGTTCTGGATGAAAATCACCCAGAACTAAAGGTTGTTGTGTTTGCGAGGTCAGGCCTATGGTTTAGTGGTGTGCAATCCAAGACCAAAGTGTCGGACAATGGGTAAAGATGGTTCAATAGGTACGATTCTCCACTTAACATCTAGCTAAGAAAAATAATAAGTTATTTCGAGCTTGGGTTGCATGTGAAAGTATCGTAAGGGTCCTGGTAGAAAGTAGGTGATTTCAGGTCAATAAGTACCCTTAGATCCAAAGGCAAACTTCCCTCAGAATTAGCCTCCCAAATTTTTATTTCAACAATTCTATCCTCCAACATCAAGAACTCAAGCTCCAGGACCTCTAGCATATCATTCACCCCATATGATTCACCCAAGTCCAGAAATCGTGACTGAATCAAGATTGACTTGGGCACAATGATCTCAGAAGTCAGCTCTTCTGGGTGCAGATGAGGAATGGGGTCACTGATTGAATCACCAAGATTCGAATCCTCCAAGTTAACCCCAACCGAATCAAATTCCTCTATTATCGAGCTGTCAAATGGTTCATCAGATTCCTCATGCCCGTTTGTCTCACTAAAATCATTTTCCTTATGCTCAAGTGAGGCTTCACTAAGAGATTCTTCACCCTCAAAGTCAAATAATTCATGATCCTCAATTTTATATCTCTCAAAATCGATTGTCATTTCCTAGTTCAAAGGGACATATTTTTCCATGCACCGTGGCTCAGGGATCTCAGGTGAATCAATCGGTTCATCCTCAATGGGTTGCTCTAGCCCAACCTGGTCATCCTCGATCTCAGAAAATGTATCCCCCCCGACAGGCACTTGAGCAGGTTCAGACATTGGCTCTCTTGAAGGGGCTTCATCTTGAGAATCATCCCAAGATTTGACTAGGGCAACCACAAATTTCATCCTCGACTTCGACAATTTCCCAAGAAGAAACTCACCTAGGTCCCTATCCCTAACACTTTGGAGCAAATCCAATAAAGAGCTATTCAGCTCATCAATCATTTTTATCATAGGCTCCAATGCTTCAGTGGTGTTGGCTAGGCTTCTAAAGATTGTATGGTGTTCCTCAAGTTAGCCAACACCCTGTCCTGGATCTGGTTCACCTGAATCAGCTGGTTCAATTCAGGTTTGGGTTAAATCTAGGGGAGTCAAGATGTCGAGGTTCTCGGATCCTTCCCTGAAAGTAGGTCGTTCTAGGTTGTTCAAAGGATGGTGGCAACCTATATTCAGTGGAATACTAGGGAAGGTAGGTGTTATAATCATTATATCCTTCCCGATTGTAGATCGGGTTGGTTTGGTCATCAAAGGATGGATTATGTAGAAACATTTATTGAGGGTAAAATGCCTATTCATGCATGTTCCTAGGTTTAGATTTGCATTTCATGTTATAAATATTGCATAGCATGCATCATTCTGCATTTAGAGTAGTTATATATAATTTAGGTTAATTGCATCCTTTTTATGGTCAAGAGAGAAGGATATTTATTTCGAATCCTCGGATTAACGATCCGACCATACGGATATGATCACATTTGATTCCATCTCTATCTTGTGATTGCTTGTTTTTGTTTCAAAAACACAAAAAGAAATAACAAAACCCTAAAACTCCAAAAAGAAACAAATCGAAGCACGGTTTTCAATTAAAGTAAATGTCACCTCCCTGTGTTCGACTTGGGACTCCTTTGGAGTTTCGGTATAAATTTTATCTGATCGATGTGTTTTGCAACTACGACGACGGGTTACTTTTAACCCCAATTTCTAACACGCGAAACACGCGCCTGACCATTTTGGCGCCGTAGCCAGGGAGGCAACGGAATTTACTTTATTATTTTCTATGCTCCTTTGTATTTACATAACACTAACCCTGCTTATCTCTGATCTATTGTCTTGCAGGTACCCTAGCATGGAGATCTAAGTGCGGTAGACCGGAGTAAAGTGCGGGTAGAGTGTTTTGTAAGTGTCCCCCACACCACCCCCACCTTAGTTTTCATTTCATAACCTAATAACTCAAACCCAAATCAACTTAGGTGCTTTGCATAAACCCTAGGGTAGATTTTTGTTGTTTGATTATCACTCCACTCACCTCACCCACTCGCATATATAAAAAAATAAAAAAAATATTCTTCTCTTATGGGATTTAACTGAAAGCTACACACGTAACACCCACAACTTCTCATCATAAGGCGCACAATCACTTTGATTCTACCACTTAACTGGGATCTGACCTGTGGGGACTCAGTACACTCCAACTCAAGACACATAAGTGAGTAGAAATTTGAATAGGTTAAACATTCTTGTGTGCCTTAACTAAGTGGTGTAATAGGCCAATCGATTGAGCTGTTTGGGCCACACCACTCAATCTAAAATTGATCCATCTAGTAGCTTGCCACTTAGGGTTGATTCTTAGGGCTGAACCAGGCACTCCACATTATTTTTTATTTTTAAAGGAACATATCATCACCCGTGCTTTCAAAACTTGGAGTGTTCTACTAAACCTTGATTAAATCAACCTAAGAATTGAACCCTAAAACCTATTAAACAAGTTTAAATCCTAAAAGGCACATCATCAAATAACCTTGTTTGAGAACCCTGGTTGTGCACGCACACACATTTCAACTGATCATTAAGGGCACAACCCATCTAAAGGGCCCATCACATTCCAAGGGCACGATCATCCCAAACCTAACTAAAACTAAGTAGATGTTGACCTTAAGGATTGATTCGCTCTTCGGGGCTCAGACTAAGATTTTTTTTCGATTAATCAGCTTTTGCTAGTCCATTTGATGTCTAGCTAGGGGAGTAGTGTCAAGCAACCGCGGCTGGGGGGTACACTAGGAACTGAAGGCGTAAGCCAAAGGAAGGACCTTCTCCCCAGTCCCTCCTAACTGGTTGGATTGACCGGGTAAAAGTAGACCAAATCATTTATAATCTCAAGGTGGGTCCTGGGAGTCTATAGGTCTTTAGGCTACCCACATAAGGACATGTTTGGTTGATTGTATTAAAGGGCACCTTTTCTCTTCTCCATTTTCCCTCCCTTTCTACCATGTGCCCTTCCACATCCTACACACATTTCACATCCTATCCTCCTACCACCACTTATCCCCAAGATGATTACTATCCCGACTTGACTTGTAATTACCCATCCATTAGCCAGGATGACTTTGATTGGGGATACAAATCTGGACCTAAATGTCTAGGGCCTAATCTTGGACAACAAGACTATGATTGCTATCCTTCCTAAACCTACAATAATTATGGATCTCCATCCTTTGATGACCAAACCAACCCGATCTACAATCAGAAAGGATATAATGATTATAACACCTACCCTCCCCAGTATTCCACTGAATATAGGTTGCCACCATCCTTTGAACAACCTAGAACGACCTACTTTCAGGGAGGACTTTGACATCATGACTCCCTTAGATTTAACCCAAACCCACCCAAACATTAATCGAACCAGTTGGTTCAGGTGAACCAGATCCAGGATAGGGTGTTGGCTAATTTAAGGAACACTGTACAATCTTTAGAAGCTCAACCAACACCATGCACTAAAGCACTGGAGCCTATGATCAAAATGATTGATGAACTTAATAGTTCTTTATTGGATTTTCTCCAAAGTGTTAGGGATAGGGACCTAGGTGAGTTTCTTCTTAGGAAATTGTTGAGGTTGAGGATGAAATTTATGGTTGCCCTAGTCAAATCTTTGGATGATTCTCAAGATGAACTCCTTCAGGAGAGCCAATGTCTGAACCCTCTCAGGTGCCTGTCATGGGGATACATATTCTGAGATTGGAGATGACCAGGTTGGGCTAGAGCAACCCTTTGAGGATGAATCGAGTTTCTCACCTGATGTAAACATGTTTACACTACTTAAGATGTCTATTTATGCATGTTCTTAAGCATAGGATTGCATTGCATACTATAAATATTACATAGCATGCACCATCTTGCATTTAAAGTAGTTTGAATAAAATGGAGGTTAATTGTCTCCTTTTATGTTCAGGGCAAACTTTTTATCAAGGCCTCAGATTGAAGATCCAAACGTACAAATGTGATCAGGGTAACAATTGGAGTTTAACGACTCTAAGATCGCCATAATCAGGCATCTGTAGCATCAGATAGAGACTGGGGAACCCTAGAAGATCAAGGGCCAAGATGGTGTGAATCCACACTTCAAACGACATCTGACCGCATGGATGGATTCGGTTCGACGATCCTAGCCTAACAGCGTGAAAGTAGACTAAATCCAACAACCGTGGCACCATCTACATCACCCAGAAGATGGATGGCTCAGATGGCGCCACGTGGTGCCATCTCAGCCGCCCAACCGGCCAAAGTACCTGCAGCACCTTCTCTTCTTCAATCAAAGCACCGCTTCTCTGCCATTGGATGCACATCCAATGGCTGTGCATGCGCATGCCTGATTTCATCTGCACGACCATCTTGACGATGTAGTGCAGCGGGTGGAAACTCTATCGCGAGCAAGCAACACCTGATCGACTCCTCGCAAGCGGGTGCTGGAGCGTGGGTGAGCGAGCTCCGCGATCGCTCGATAGCGATCGAGCGGCTATGGGGGCCCAATCCATCCCATGCACTACTGCACGCCGCGCCTCACATGCAGGCAGGCGCACAAAGGAGGCGGGCGGTAGCACGATTTAAGCCGTCCGATCTCACGATCGGATGGCTGAGATCAGCTAGACGTGTGCATGCATTACGCGCGAAGAAGGTGAGTAGGCGCACACACGTCGCCCACGAAGGCTACGTTCGGACCTTTAGCGACGATTTTATCCGTCACTAAAGGTCCTGAATTAATGTTTTTAGAGTTGTAATGACCAAATTGCCCCCACTCCTTGCAACTATAAAAGGAGACCCCCTCCATACGAAATTCTCATCCCTTCCTTCTCTTCTCTCCCTCTCCAAAGCTCAAGAGAAGCTTGTCCCACACCCGGGATGCTTCTCGTGAGATAAAGTCAATTTTTCGTCCCCCTTTCGGAAGCGGATTCCGTAACGACGATGACGTGCTACCCCATTCCCATTCTTTTGCTTCGTCCTCCTTCGTCCTACTCTGTCCTCCTTCATCCAGGCATCATCCTGTCCGGCTCGTCCTCCAAGCGATCGTCAAGGAGGATATCTCTCTCCCCATTCTTTTTACTGCTTTCTAGAATAGATTTACTGTTTTCTAGTGTAATCATTTTCCCGCTTTCTAGTCATAATGTTTAGTGAAACAAACAATCTTTTGACTGACGAATTCCATGTTTATTCTATATCTCATTTTGGTTTTTATTTGTAATATTCTCTCTCTTACTCTCTCTCTCTTCTATTTATTGTAAATAATTAAATAGTTCTAATCAATTATTCTACTTCGTGACAAATAAAACAAACGCGTGTTTTTAAATCAAACGTCCGCCTCCCTGTGTTCAACCTGGGATTTTCATTCCGGTATAAATTTTATTTGTTGAACACGAGTTCTTTACTTTCAAACTACAATGACAGGTTTTTTAAAACCAAACACATTAGCGTAGCAACCCATGCGTTCAACATTTTGGCGCCATTGTCGGGGAGGTGACGCTCTTTGATTTTTCTTCACGTTTTTATAACTTACGAATCATTACCTCACTTATCTCCTTTCTTATTGTGATTGTAGGTACTCTTTTGAGACGAGCAAACCCTGTAGATCGGAGCAAAGTGCTGTTGAAGGTTCTGTGAGTTATCCCCCACCTCCTACCCATTAGATTTCATTCCACAACATAATAACACAAACATCAATCAACCTAGGTGTTCTTATAAACTCTAAGGTTAGATTATTTATTGTTTGACACCCATACTCACCCCAACCTCCATATTTAAAAAGAAAATAAAAAAATCTCACAAAGGTACACAACCTCATCTGATTTTCAAACTCAATCGGTAAACTGATCTTTGAAGCTAGTACACACATCCAAACACATAATTGAGTAGAATCAGATTAGGTAATCACTTGTGTGCCTAATTAAGTGGTGCAACAGGTTAATTGTTTGAGTTGATTGGGCCACACCACTTCAATTAAAATCAACTCATCAAGTAGCTGCCACATAGGTTCAACTCTTAGGGATTTACCAGACACTCCACATTCTTTTAAGTTTTAAAGGAAAATATCTTCACCTGTGCTTTCAAAACATAGTGTGCCAACAAAACTTGTTCGAAAATACCTAAAGTTGAATCCTAAAAGCTACTAAGAAAGATTTGAACCCTAAAATTTACCGCATCAAAAAAATAATCTTGCTTGAAAATCACTGGTTGTGCATGCACACACAAATCAATCAATCATTAAGGGCACAACCCAGATAAAGGGCCCATCACATTCCAAAGCACATTCAAACCTAGCCCTAAATAAAACAGAGTAGACGTTGGCCTTAAGGATTTGACTCGCTCTTCAGAGCCCAAAATGAGATTATTTTTTATTAGTCTATTTCTATTATTCAATCTAATGTCTAGCTAGGGGAGCAGAATCAAATGATCACGGCTGGGGGGTACACTAGGAACTGGAGGCGCAAGCCGAAGGAAGAACCTTCTCCCCAGTCCCTCCTTCTAACTGTTTGGATTGAATGGACAGAAGTAGATCAAATCGTTCCTTTATCTCGAGACGGGTTTTGGGAGTCTGTAGGTCTTTTAGCTAGCCCACTTAAGGACAGGTTTGATTGTTTGTATTGTAGGGCACCTTTCTTCCTCCCATCTCTCATGAATCCTTCCACATATTGCACGCATTCCCGCTCTTTCCCTCCTATTTTGAATTATCCTCAACATGACGATTATCTCGACTCGTACTGTAATCAACCATCAGTTAGTTGGGATAACTTGGATTGGAGATACAGTTCCAAACCTCCATGTTTAGGGTCTAACCCTAAACACTATGATTGTGATTTCTATCCTTCTCAGAGCCACATCGATTATAGATCGTCACCCTTTCATGAACAACCTAATACAATCTATAATCAAGAAGGATACACTGATCCTTACCCATCCTCTGATTACACTGCCTTTAGGTCATCACCACCTTTTGAACAATCTGAAATGATCTATTATCAGGAAGGGTTTAACGAATCTCAATTCGTTAATTCCCCTGCATTGATCTCAAACCTGCCCAACCTTGAACCAACTCATTTGGTTCAGGGTAACCAAGTTCAAGATAAGGTTCTGGCTAACTTGAGAAATATCATACAATCTTTAGAAGTTCAGCCAATACCTTGCATTGAGAGATTGGAGCCCCTGATTCAGATGATTGATGATTTGAATAAGTATTTGTTGGATTGGCTCCAGGATGTTAAGGATAAGAACCCGGGTGAGTTTCTACTTGGGAAGTTAGCGAAATTGAGAATGAGATTTGTGGTCGCTTTGATTCAATCATGGGATGATTCCCAAGATGAACCCTCTTCAGGAGAGCCAATGTCAGAACCCACTTAGGCACCTATTGGGGGGAACATGTGTCACGAGGCCGACCAGATTGAATTAGAGCAACCAATTAAGGATGATCTGATTTCTTCACCTAAGATCTCTGAGCCAGGGTACGATGAAACGTATGTTTCCATGGAATAGAAAGTGACAGATGATTTTGGGACATATATTGATACGGATCTTGATTTCTTTGATGGTGAAGATTCAAGTTGCGAAGTCTCACGTGAGTTTACTGAACACGATTTCTGTGAGATGATTGGGCCTGAGGAATCTGATAGATCATTTGATAGCCCAATAACTAAGGAAACTGATCTTATTAGGGCTCACATTACAGATCCAGAATCGCATTTTCTAGAGGATTCAATTCAATGTCCTGATTGTCAGTTACACCCCATTGAGCTTATCGATGATTTTGTTTTTGAGATAATTAGACCCAAGTCAATTCTGATTCAGCCACATCATTTAGACTTGAAGATTTCAGATGGGGTGATTAATATGCAAAAGGTCCTTTAAATTGACATGCTGAATGAGGAGGATAGGAGCCGGGAAATTTTGATTTGGAAAGCAAGTTCTGGAGGAAGTAGAAGACTGAGTCGAAGGGTTCCTATTAAGTTGAAACCATCAAACCAGGACCCTTACGACATTTGTTCTGAGGATGTCGAACCCAAGCACACATTCAATGATTATCCTTTTGAGCTTGAATTCTCTGTAACCCGACTTTTTGGTCTTGGGTTGCATCCTCATAAATCGCAGTCCCAACCCCACTTGCATATTGATTTCAGGTTTTGGGTAATTTTTATCCAGAACCTGAGATATTCTCGATTATGGGGTATGGGTCTGCACCATAATCTGGTCCACAGTTATGGACCTCTGCTAATAGGTCAGAGGTTTCTTATGTTTATTCTGATTCTGACCTGCACCTGTAAATTTTTTATTTCTCTTCTTTGTATAGTGTGCCTAGCTGAAGGCACTAAATTTAGCACGTATACAGTTCTTTTTAGTTTCTATCTCAGAGTGGACCTAACATTCACGCAATTCAGGTGCTTTCTACACTATTCCACTCTGTTTTATGTCTTTTTAATACAATGAGGACATTGCATTGGATAGGCACGGGGGGGTGGATATTCATCTCTGGATTTATTTGTTATCTCTGCAGATTTGTTTTATTTTTTCTTTTATTAAAAAAAAAATGGAATTAGGAAAGAGAACTTGGGTTTAAGAAAATTTTCAATATTAGCACATACTACATTTTGATCTGAACACAAAGACCCTTCAGGTCTTTGGACTAATCAGCCTGTGTATCCACTAAAATGTGGATTTGTCTTTTGACTCCTCGCCATCTTAATTCTATTGTAATTGGAGTAAATAAGTTTGGGTGATAAGTACACGACTTACCAACCCGCCCTATAATTTGAGGGAACTTTAAGCCTAAAGCATCTACACACTATCTTGTCACTGACTTGTTGTTCGACGATTTTAACGGAAATTGGGTAGCTAATGAACCTTCTAGGGTGATATGGATGGCAAGTTATCATGGATAACAGCCCATAGGTAGGTTGTCCAGAGCCCAGTCATTGGACCTTTCTCTTTTTGCTGCCTTTAGGTAAATTTTAGACCAGGGAAGCCACCTACTTAAAAATAGAAAAAGAAAATAAAAAAGAAAAGATGAGAAGAAAAAGAAAAGGAGAAAAGAAAAAAAAGAAATAATCCACACTTCGCTGCACGAGTATGGCTGGCAAGTTGTCGGTGGTAATAGCTCATCGATCGGTTGTCCAGAACCCAGCTCAATAAATGCAATGAAAATTCCCAAAACACTTAGAAAGAAGCAGAGAAGTAGAATAAACCGAGGAGATATACACTGGATTCACCCTTGTGTTGACCCCGTAAAAAAATAAAAGTAGGGAGAAAGCTATCGGTTGTAAAGATATACCTTTAGGCAGAATTCCTTTTTTTAGGTCACCTAGAGGCGTAGAAATCCGAAGTCCATTTTAATTGTCAGTCAACAAGTCTATCACATTCACAATAAGATGCTTAGAACTTAGGGTTCTCATCAAATCTTGGGTGAGTTGAATGGCCATAGAAAGCCACTATTAAACCCTAAAACTTGAAAATCTAAAAAAATTAGAAAAGAGGAAAAAGAAAAAAATAAAATTTTCTTTGAATAAGGCAAGGGCTTGACGCGGTCTGCATTTTGGCAGATACTCGGACACTATTATGTCTTTGAAAGTTCAAATCCTAAGTAGACATTTTCTTAATGATTGAAAATAACTCATGCCCAAATAATCCAACCTGATTTTTCTATAAATAGCATATAGTTTTTGCTAGGGACTAGCAAAAGATAGGCATGGGGGTATGATGTAAACATGTTTACACTACTTAAGATGTCTATTTATGCATGTTCTTAAGCATAGGATTGCATTGCATACTATAAATATTGCATAACATGCATCAATTTGCATTTAAAGTAGTTTGAATAAGAAGGAGGTTAATTGTCTCCATTTATGTTCAGGGCAAACTTTTTATCGGGGCCTCAGATCGAAGATCCAACCATATAGATGTGATCAGGGCAACGATTGGAGTTCAACGACTCTAAGATAGCCTTAATCAGGCATCTATAGCATCAGATAGAGACCGGGGAACCCTAGAAGATCAAGGGCCAAGATGGTGTGAATCTGCACTTCAAACGACAAATCCAACCGCACGAATGGATTCGGATTGACGATCGCAGCCTCACAGCATGAAAATTGACTCAATCCGATAACCGTGGCACCATCTACATCATCCAGAAGATGGACGGCTCAGATGGTGCCACGTGGAGCCATCTCAGCCACCCAACCGGCCGAAGTACCCGTCGTACCTTCTCTTCTGCAATCAAAGCACCGCTTCTCTGCCGTTGTATGCGCATCCAATGGCTATGGATGCGCGCACCTAATTTCATCCGCACGACCATCTCGACAACGTAGCGCAGCGGGCGGAAGCTCTATTACGAGCAAGCAGCACGCGATCGACTCCTCGCGAGCAGGTGCTGGAGCGCGGGTGAGTGGGCTTCGTGACCGCTCGATCGCGATCGAGCGACTGTGGGCACCCAATCCATCCCACGCACTATTGCACGCCGTGCCTCACTCGGAATCGCACGCAGGCAGGCGCGCAAAGGAGGCGGGCGGTAGCGCGATTTAAGCCGTCCGATCTCGTGATCGGATGACTGAGATCAGCTGGACGTGTGCATGCGTTACGCGCGAAGAAGGTGTGTGGGCACGCGCGTGCCGCCCACGAAGGCCATGCCCAGACCTTTAGCAATGGTTTTATCCGTCACTAAAGGTCCTGAATTAATGTTTTTAGAGTTGTAATGACCAAATTGGCCCCACTCCTTGCAACTATAAAATGAGACCCCCTCCATACGAAATTCTCATCCCTTGCTTCTATTCTCTCCCTCCCCAAAGCTCAAGAGAAGCTTGTCCCACACCCGGGATGCTTCTTGCAAGATAAAGTCAATTTTTCGTCTCCCTTTCGGAAGCGAATCTTGCGACAACGATGACGTGCTACCCTGTTCCCATTCTTCTGCTTCGTCCTCCGTTGTCTTGCTCCATCCTCCTTCGTCTAGGCGTCGTCCCGTTCGGCTCGTCCTCCAAGCAATCGTCAAGGAGGATATCTCTCTCCCCATTCTTTTTACTACTTTCTAGAATAGATTTACTGTTTTCTAGTGTAATCATTTTCCCACTTTCTAGTCATAATGTTTAGTGAAACAATCTTTTTAATGATGAATTCCATGTTTATTCTACATCTCATTTTGGTTTTTCTTTGTAATATTCTCTCTCTCTCTTACTCTCTCTCTCTCTTCTATTTATTGTAAATAGTTAAATAGTTCTAATCAATTATTCTACTTCGTGACAAATAAAACCAACGCGTGTTTTTAAATCAAACGTCCGCCTCCCTGTGTTCGACCCGGGATTTTCATTCCGGTATAAATTTTATTTGTTGAACACGAGTTCTTCGCTTTCAAACTACAACGATAGGTTTTTCAAAACCAAACACGTTAGCGTAGCAACCCATGCGTTCAACATCACCCGAGATCCTAGAGCCAGGGAATGACGAAAAATATGTCACCATGGACCATGAAATGATATATGATTTTGAGACATATATAAATGAGGATCATGGATTCTTTGATTCTGAGGGTGAGGAATCTCTTAGTGAAGTCTCACTTGAGATTAAGAAAGATGATTTTAGTAAGACGAATGGGCTCGAGGAGCATGACGAACCGTTTGATACCCCGTTCATTGAAGATTTGGATTCAGTTGGGATTAACTTGGAGGATCCGAATCTTGATGATTCAATCAGTGACCCCAGTCCTCATCTGCACCCTGAAGAGTTGACTTCTGATATCATTACGCCCAAGTCAATCCTGATTAAGCCACAATTGTTGAACTTGGACACTTTAGATGGGGTATACAACGATTTGGAGGTCTTGGAGCTTGAGCACTTGATTTTAGAGGATAGGAATTTGGTAATAAAAATCTGGGAGGCTAATTCTGAGGGACTACGAATTTGGATCTAAGGGTTCCTATTGACCTAAAATCACTAACTTTTTACCAAGACCCTTACGATATCTTTCACGTGCGACCCAAGCCTGGAATAACTGATTATTTTTCTGAGCTGAATGTTTTTTTTTGAGAAGGAAAGGAATGCTATTGAGTCACCGATAGCAAACTAGGAGAGCTTTTATTAATAAAAAATGAACACAATTACATATTCGAACCCCATTGCTGTATGAGACTCCAGCAGCAATTTACAATCTTATCCACATTCACTAGAGTCTTCTGAAAAACACACTCATTCCTAGCCCTCCATACATACCATAACACAACCACCATAGGTAAACATGGCTTATTCCCATCCACAAGATAACACCATAGATTCTCCCATGTGGGAAGAGAATCATTACAAACTTTCCTCCAGATATAATATGTGATCACACACGAAGAAAAAATATGAGTGCTGGAATCATTATGCATCCGACATAAGTGGCAAAACTGAGTGGGAGTTCCCACTCTCCTGTGCCTCAGATCTCCAGTAATCAGACCGTCCCTTCTGCAGAGCCACAAAAGAATTTGTACCTTTAGTGGTATTTTTAATTTCCATACCTTTTTCCCCTCCTCATCAAGTTCCGCCATCCTGGAAGAGTTAATCAACTTGTCATAGGCAGCCGCTGAAGAAAACTTACCCACCCACTTATATGTGTCATGTTCATGAGACGTGGGTTTGAAGGCAACAAATTCTTGCATAGGCACTCATTCTCTGCTCGTGTTCTTGTTTCATGATTATTCCACATAGCATTATTATTCAAAGACCACTGCTCAGACTCCACATCCCAATAATCAGAAACCACACCATTTTTATCCGAAGTCGCTGCATAAGCAAGGGGGTACCTGTCTTTAATCACCCCCCCAAGTACCCAATTCTCCAGCCAGAATTTGAAGCTTTTCCCATCACCTAGTACGAATTTGAACAAAAACCAATTATCCCTCAAGGCACGCACCACCAAAGACCAAAATGGAGATGGTTTATGGGGTTTAGGTGGTTCTTCTCATCATTGGCAGCCCCATAGCTATCCTTAACTATTTCCGTCAACATTTTTTTTCCCCTACAGCAGTCGAACGGCCCACTTCAACAGCAAAGCATCATTAAATTCCTTGAGGGATCTAACACCCATGCCACCAATCTTTTTTGGCTTGCAAATCAAATCCCATTTTAAAGGTTGAAGAAAAGCCCCTTGGTGAGAGGCCCCTTTCCAGAAGAATCTTTTGTGCATCACATCAAGTTTTTTCCAAATTGACTTCGGGGCTTTGAGAATAGAAAAGAAAAAAAATTGTAATCGATGTAATGACAGAATTCAATAATATATACCTCCCCCCTTTTGATAGGTATCGACTACTCCAACCCTCCAATTTTGTAGCCACCTTTTCATATAGGAATGACCAATCTGCTTTCCTCATTTTAGTGCATTTAGGAGACCACAGGCATACCCAAAGTGGTGGAGATGTCATTCTAGATCATTCCATTCATCCCAGACAGACCAAGGAAGATTTGTTTCCATTAAGTCTAAGACCAGAAATCTCACCAAAAATCTTAACCATATGAAAAAGCACTTACGCTTCCCTCTTTCCAACTTCCACAAAAAAAATAGTGTCATCTGCATATTGGAGGATGGGAGCTAAAGCCCTATTATTAGACATTGAATACCCCCTTATAAATCCATCCGCTGCTAGTTTGCATGCATATATTGCCAGTGTATCCACTGTAAGATTAAAAATCAAAGGGGCAAGTGGACATCCTTGCCTAACTCCACATTGGGGCTGAATCCAAGTTCGGCATGGTTTCCCATTTATCAATGGGAGAAAGGAGGTTGTCGTGATGCATCTCTTCACCCACTGTATCAATTGAGGTGGAAATTTCCTCCTTTTAAGGATTTCCCACAGATATGACCAGGAGACTGAATCATAAGCCTTGGAGAAGTCTACTTTCCATAAAGAGGCCTTAGTCTTTCGCCTGTGCCATCCCATTACCATCTCCTGCGTCATAATAAAGGACTCCTATAGTGATCTCCCAGGAAGAAAGGCAGATTGGACCGGCATTATCAAGTCCTTCAATACCTCCTGCATTCAGTTGGCTATAATCTTACTGATAATAAGGTAAATAGAATTAGATAGTGCAATGGGTCTATAATCAGAAAACTTCTCCACACTTGATTTTTTGGAAGCAGGAACAGATAGGATTTATTCAATCTCTCAAAACCAGAGTTGCCCAATTCAAATTCATGAATAACCTTCATTACATCCATTTTGACAACACTCCACAGTTCTCTATAAAAGAAAACCTGAATCCCATTCGGACCAGGGGCCCCTTCATTATTTAAGTCTTTAATTGCTTTCAATACTTGTTCAGATATAGGAGTAACTAACATGCCTCTCTGATCACTGCTAACACTTGGGAAATCCACCGATGCCATCCTCCAAGAGCCCCTTGGTGTAGCCTTGGCCAATTCTTTGAAATATTTGCCTACTTCACTTCTGATTTTGTTAACAGAATTAATAGTTCTCTCATCTTCTTTAATTGATGAGATAAGATTGAATCTTCTCCTAGCACTGGCCGCGAGATGAAAGAACTTTGTGTTTGCATCACCCTCTTTAAGCCATAGCTATCTAGATCTTTCACGCCAGTCCACTTCTCTTTTCAGATCCTCCTCCCCCACTACTTACCGCATCTACTATCTTTGCTGCTGCTCATGGGGATTCAAAGACTACCTGTACTCCTTCAGATCCAATTCTCTGATCACTGCTAGTGCCTCCCTCCTCCTTTGTTCTCTGATCAGTGCCACTGCCTGTCCATATTCTTTCAACATGTCACACAAGCCTGTCAGCTTTGTAGCCAGCTGCTGTGTGGCAGATCTTTGCACTGCCTTGTTCTACCACCACTAAGACACCATTTGCACAAACCCCTCCTCCCTAAACCAAGATCTCTTGAGTTTGACATAAGATCCAATGTCAGAGTTCGTCCCACTGTGCCACACTAGCGGAGTGTGATCAGAGAAAGGCCTATCAAGGCTCACAACAGCTAATAATTGATGCCTCTCCAACAAGCTAGGACTGCCAAAGAATCTGTCCAACCTAGATGACTATCCACTACCATTTCTCCAAGTGAACTCAACGCCACTAATAGGATATTCTATCACTCCCAGATTTTGCACAACCATTTGAAAGCCTACCATTGAATTGTCCAACCTCCCACCAGGTCAGTCATCACTTGAGAGATGACAATTAAAGTCACCCCTTATAAGCCAAGGGACCTCCTGCACCCTTTGATGCATTGCAAAAAGTTCCTCCCAAAGACCAGCCTTGTCTGCAGCCACACAAGGGCCATAAATGCATGACACATACCATTCCATATCTCCTTGGGGAGATTGGCATCTGCAAGTAAGCATGTGCCTATCACGAATGACTTCAATTACCAAAAGACAAGACTTTCTCCACCAAATAGCCATTCCACTAGACCTTCCAGATGCACCCTTTACCACAACATCAGTATGTCCAGATTGTTTAAAACAATCCCATTCCTGACCATTCTCCACCTCCACATGTGTCTCTTGGATGAGAGCACAATCAATCTCCTACTCAGAAAGATATCTACACAAGGAAGTCCTTCTCGTCTTATTGCGCAGCCCACGCACATTCCAAGTCAACACTCTCATTCCTTGCCAGATTGATCCCCTTAAGCCAACCAGCCCACATACTCAACCATGATCAAGTTTGCAATGGTCTGCTCCACAATAGGGGTCAGGTTCTCCTTCCTTTTCCTTCTAAGCATATAAGGGGATCTACCAACACCTCTTTTCTGATTGGATCCGCTACCAAATTTCATATCACCAGGAATTGTGAATTGCACCTAATTTGCCTCTTTGAGAGCTCAGCTGTTCTTGCTGAGTACCAGTTCCATTCCTGTCCTCCCCTCCTCTTTGCTGCTAAGGACCTCTGATTCTTTCTCAGAAGCATCAGCAACCTCCATATAACCATCCTCTTTGGCTACCAAGGCTTGGCTGCAACCTCCTAATGCATTAACATCTTCCATATGCATCAAGTCCTTCTCTACATAGTTCTGGTGGTAGTCCTTCCTCTTTTAGGATTTAGGGGCTTCATCTGGTGAAGTGCGGCCCACCCTTTCATCCTATTGCATCTCCTCAATGTTGGCCCCAGACCTCTTAACCTGCCCTTGTTCTAAATGCCCAGACACTTGTCCAGCCATTGTTAGGCGAATAAGCAATGAGGAACCCCCACATCTGATCGTAACCCTATCAGGAATCGAGCCAGCATTGAAGACATCAGCCTCAATTCTAAGTGATCGGATGTCCCCTTCTCCAATCATGACTTCAGACCCTTCACAGAAGGAAGCAAAGCCTGCAACCATCTTAGTAACAACTCCCTTAGATGTCAGATGCAATGGCAGTCCACTGATCTCAAGAAGAACCCTCCTAGAACCCACTCTTTGAGGAGGCTGATCAGGGAGAGCCCCATCAAAGGGGGACACCATTCTCCAGATCACATTAATATCTTCAAACGAGCTCGATCGAAATCTCAGTCTCTCAACATCCATCATGCCTAAACCTTATACTCGAAAATGAGATTGAGATAACATAGCCAACTTCCAGAACACAAACAGAGGATTTAGGGAACATACTTGATGTAAATACATTTGTTGAGAGTAAAATGCCTATTCATGCATGTTCCGAGGCTTAGATTTGCATTTCATGTTATAAATATTGCATAGCATGCATCATTCCGCATTTAGAGTAGTTGTATATAATTTAGATTAATTGCATCTTTTTTGTGGTAGGAGAGAAGCATATTTACTTCAGAGCCTCAGATTGGCGATCCAATCGTACGGATCTGATCGAGAAGATGATCGTAGTCCAACGCCTCTGAAATCACCTCGATCGAAGTCCCGTAGCACCAAATGCAGTCTGAGGAAGATCAACGGCCAAGGGACTAGGAGACATAATTCAAAGCTTCAAATAATAAATTCGACCATGCAGATGGATTCAGATCAACAATCGCAGCCTAATGACACGAAAATCGACTAAATCCGACCTCTATAGCAGTCCCTACAACAACAAGAAGATGGATGGCCCAGACTGCGCCACATGGCGCAACCCATTAAGTCTAGCACATGCACGCAGCACCGTACGTGGGCAGCAGTGCAGGTGCGCGTGCGGGCACGCAGGCGCATATGCACGCAGAGCCAGTGCGCGCACGCGGCAAGGTAGGAGAGCGATGCCAGCGCAACATGAGGTAGACTACAGTGATGCATGAGCTAGACTTACAGTGACGCTTACAGCCGTCGGTAATTCATCGCATGCGAGCAGAGCCAGCTAAAGGCGTGAGTGGAGGTGAGCTGTCTACAGCAACTCTTCCATCGACTGTCTAGAGGTCACTAAAGGCCCTTTATCCATTTTTAGCCTCTTCTCCCCCACTTTAAAAGGACCTACACCCCTTCCCTTCCAAGCATCTCTACCTACTTTACTCGCACCTACTCCCAAGCTCTACCAAGCCTACCAACGCTCCATTAGAGCTTGTTCTCAAGTTCCCAAGGTGCCTATTAGTGTATCGAACCTCTGGCCCACCAAATACTCCTCCAACTTCCCATCTCCCTTCATAGGTCACCTTGGAGCCATCCTCTCACCTCCATTCCGATAGCAGATCAACTCCGTCTTCTCACCTCCATTTTGGAGCTACGCCGAAGCTTTCCTCAACCCGACGTCCTCTAGCATCTCACCTCCGTCGTCCCGCTCCTCACCTCCTTCATCCGAGCTTCCACCAGGTGCCGTCGTCTCGCTAAACAGCCGATTCGGGAGATTTCCTCTCACCTCCCTCTCTTTATATGCTTTCATTGTTTCTTGTAATTGACATTGGAAGTAATATATATCATATTTGTTCCACATCTCTATCTTGTGATACATTTGCTTATTTTCTTTTATTTCAAAAATACCAAAAAATAACAAAACCCTAAAATACCAAAAAAGAAACAAATCGAAGCATGGTTTTCAAGTAAATGTCACATCCCTGTGTTCGACCAGGGACTCCCTTGGAGTTTTGGTATAAATTTTATCTGATCGACGTGTTTTGCAACTACGGCGATGGGTTACTTGTAACCCCGATTTCTAACAAACGAAACATGCCCGACCATTTTGGCACCGTTGCCAGGGAGGCAACGGAATTTACTTTATTGTTTCTTGTGTTTCTTTGCATTTACATAGCATTAACCCTACTTGTCTTTGATCTACTGTCTTGCAGGTACCCTAGCATGGAGATCCAAGTGTGGTAGACTGGAGTAAAGTACGGGTAGAGTGTTTTGTAAGTGTCCCCCACACCACCCCCACCTTAGTTTTCATTCCATAACCGAATAACTCAAACCTAAATCAACTTAGTTGCTTCTTATGAACCCTAGGATAGATTTGGTTGTTTGTTTGCCACCTCCACTCACCTCGCCATCCACATAAATAAAAATAAAAAATAAAAAAAGTGTTATCTAAATGTGGGATTTTCTGAAAGCTACACACTTAACACCCACAACTTCTTATCCTAAGGCGCACAATCACTTTGATTCTACCAGTTAACCGGGATTTAGTATGTGGACCCGGTACACTTCAACTAAATACACATAAGTGAGCAGAAATCTGAATAGGTTAAGCATTCTTGTGTGCCTTAACTAAGTGGTGTAATAGGCCAATTGATTGAGCTATTTGGGCCGCACCACTCAATCTAAAACTGATCCATCAAGTAGCTTGCCACTTAGGGTTGATTCCTAGGGCTAAACCAGACACTCCACATTATTTTTGATTTTTAAAGGAACATATCATCACCCGTGCTTTCAAAACTTGGAGTGTTCTACTAAACATTAATTGAACCAACCTAAGAATTAAACCCTAAAAGCTACTAAACAAAGTTGAACTCTAAAAGGCACGTCATCAAATAACCTTGTTTGAGAACCCTGGTTGTGCACACACACACATTTTAACTGATCATTAAGGGCACAACCCATCTAAAGGGCCCTTCACATTCCTGAAGAACCATTGTCCCAAGCGTAACTAAAATTGATTAGACGTTGGCCCTAAGGACTGGTTCGCTCGTCGGGATCCAGATTGAGATTGTTCACAACTAACCTGCTTATACTAGTCAATCTGATGTCTATCTAGGGGAGTAGCATCAAATGACCACAGTTGGGGGGTACACTAGGAACCAGAGGCGCAAGCCAAAGGAAGAACCTTCTCCCCAGTCCCTCCTTTTAACTGGGTGGATTGCCTGGACATAAGTAGAGTAAATTGTCTATAATCTTAGGATGGATTCTGAGAGTTTGTAGACTTTTAGGCTACCCAAACTAAGGACAGACTTGTATTTTTGTATTGCAGGGCTCGTTTCTCTTCTGATTTCCCTCCTTACTTCACCATGTACCCTTCCACATCCTACACACATTTCACATCCAATCCTCCTACCACCACTTATCCCCAAGATGATTACTATCCTGACTTGACTTGTCATTACCCATCCACTAACTGGGATGACTTTGATTGGGGATATGAATCTGGACCTCAATGTCCAGGGCCTAACCCTGGATGACAAGACTATGATTATTATCCTTCCCAGAGCTATAATGATTTTGGATCTCCATCCTTTGATGACCAAACCAACCCGATCTACAATCAGGAAGGATATCATGATTATAACACCTACCCTCCCCAGTATTCCCCTAAATTTAGGTCTCTACCATCCTTTGAACAACCTAGAATGACCTACTTTTAGGGAGGGACCTGAGAACCTCGACATCTTGACTCCCCTAGATTTAACCTGAACCCACCTAAACCTAAACCGAACCAGTCGATTCAGGTGAACCAGATCCAAGATAGGGTGTTGGCTAATTTGAGGAACACTATACAATCTTTAGAAGCTCAGCCAACACCATTCACTGAAGCACTAGAGCCTATGATCAAAATGATTGATGAACTTAATAGTTCTCTATTGGATTTGCTCCAAAGTGTTAGGGATAGGGACTTGGGTGAGTTTGGGAAATTGTCGAGGTTGAGGATGAAATTTGTGGTTACACTAGTCAAATCTTTGGATGATTCTCAAGATGAACCCCCTTCAGGAGAGCCAATGTCTGAACCCGCTCAGGCGCTTGTTGGGGGGATACATTTTCTGAGACTGGGGATGACCAGGATCGGCTAGAGAAACCATTTGAGGATGAACCGATTGATTCACCCGAGATCCCCGAGCCAGGGAGCGAGGAAAAATATGCCTCCACGGACCATGAAATGACATATGATTTTGAGACATATATAAATGAGGATCATGGATTCTTTGACTCTGAGGGTGAAGAATCTTTTGGTGAAGTCTCACTTGAACTTAAGGAAGAAGATTTTAGTGAGACAAATGGGCTTGAGGAATCTGACAAACTAGTTGATAGCCCAATTATTGAAGATTTGAATTCAATTGGGGTTAACTTGGAGGATCTGAATCTTGATGATTCAATCAGTGACCCCAGTCCTCATCTGCACCCTGAAGAGCTGACTTCTGAGATCTTTGTGCCCAAGTTAATCTTAATTCAGCCACGATTTCTGGACTTGGGAGACTCATATGGGGTGAATAGTATGCTAGAGGTCCCGAAGCATGAGCCCTTGATGTTGAAGGATAGAATTGTTGAAATAAAGATTTGGGAGGCTAATTCTGAGGGAAGTTTGATTTTAGATCTAAGGGTACCTATTGACCTAAAACCACCTACTTTCTACCATGACCCTTACGATATCTTTGACGTACAACCCAAGCTCGAAATAACTAATTATTTTTTTGAGCTAGATGTTAAGTGGACAACCGCACCTATTGAACCATCTTTACCCGTTGTCCGACACTTTGGTCTTGGGTTGCACACCACTAAACCGTAGGCCCAGCCCCACAAACACAACAACCTTCAGTTCTAGGTGATTTTCATCCAGAACCTGAGAACAACTCGACCCTGGGGCATGGGTCTGCACCATAATCTGGTCCACGTCTATGGACATATTTTGTTGGCGAGCTTCAGGATCAATATTTTTATTTTGATTCTGACCCGTACTTGTGAATTCTCAATTTTTTCTTTGTATGTATGTTATGCCTAGCTGAAGGCATTAAACTTAGCACGTGTGTATACACTCTTCTCTCTGCGGAGCTGACCGGATTTTCACGACACTCAGGTGATGTTCTATTTACTCTGCCCTTTTCATGTCCTTATTTTTACAATGAGGACATTGCATCATTTAGGCATGGGGGGTGGATAATCAATTCCTGAAATCATTATGTTAACTCCGTAGAATTTCTTTTAGTTTCTTATAAAATTTAAAAAAATGAAAATTTGAAAAAAGATAAAAAAAGAAATTAGGAAAAGAGAACTTAGGCATTTGGAAGTTATTAACTTTAGGAAATGATATGAGAGGGCCTAAACACCAAGACTCTTTAAGTCTTCGGGCTTAATTAGCTCGGGTGTCCACTCAAATGTGAACTTATTCTTGAGTCCTCGCCAATTAAAATTCATTTCAATTTGGTAAATAATTTGGGATGATAAGTATGCGACTTATCAACCTGCCCTCTGATTTGGGGGGACTTTAAGCCTAAGCTTTTGCACACATTTTTTTTGCACTGACTCACTTTTCGACGGTTTTTATGGAAATTGGGTAGCTAATGGACCGACTTGGGTGGTATGGCTGGCAAGTTGTCGGTGGTAACAGCTCATCGGCCGATTGTCTAGAGCCCAGCCATAAGACCATTTTTGTTGTACTGCCTTTAGGTAAATCTTAGTTCAGGGAAGCCACATACTTAAAGAAAAAAAAAAGAAACACTCAAAAAGAAAAGGAAAAAAAAGAAAAAGGAGAAAATACAAAAAATAAATAAAACCACACTTCACCACACGAGTATGGCTGGCAAGTTGTCGGTGGTAACAGCTCATCGGCCGGTCATCCAGAACCTAGCTCACAAAAAAAATGCACAATAATTCCCAAAACACTTAGGGAAGAAGCTGGGAAGTAGAATAAACTGGGGAGATATACAATGGGTTTGCCCATGTGTTGACCCCATAAATAAAAGTAGGGAGAAAGCTACCGATCATAAATATAAACATTTAGGAAAAGTCAACTAGGGTCGTAGAAACCCGAAGTCCATCTTAACGGTCGTTTTGTGAGTCTATCACTTTTTCACAAAGATGCTTAGTGCTTAGAGTTCTTTTCAAGTCTTGGGTGGGTTGGGTAGCCGTAAAAAGTTATCCCAGAACTCTCAAACTCCAAAAGTACAAAAACATTAGAAAATAAGAATATATATAAATTCCCTTCTCAAATAAGGTGAGAACTTGGGCAATTTGCATTCTGTCAGACACCCGGGTACTGTTGAGTTTTCGTAGTTTAGGACCTTAGTTGAAATTTTCTATTGTTAAAAAATAACTTAGGCCTAAGTGATCTAATCCTAATTCTACTTTTATACAAAGCATATAGTCTAATTTTGCTAGGGACTAGCAAAAGATAGGCTTGGGGGTATGATGTAAACACATTTGTTGAGGGTAAAATGCCTATTCATGCATGTTCCTAGGCTAAGATTTGCATTTCATGTTATAAATATTGCATAGCATGCATCATTCTGCATTTAGAGTAGTTGTATATAATTTAGGTTAATTGCATCTTTTTTGTGGTTAGGAGAGAAGCATATTTATTTCGGAGCCTCGGATTGATGATCCAACCGTACAGATCTGATCGAGATGACAATTGCAGTCCAACGCCTCTAAAATCCCTCGATCGGAGTCCCATAGCACCATATTTAGTCAGAGGAAGATCAATGGCCAAGGGACTAGGAGACATAATTTGAAGCTTCAAATGATAAATTTGACTGCATGGATGGATTCGGGTCGACGATCGTAGCCAAACGGCGCGAAAATCTACTCAATCCGACCTCTATAGCAGCCCCTACAACAAGAAGATGGATGGCCCAGACTGTGCCACATAGCGCAGCCCAGACTGCCAGCACATGCACGCAGCACCGCAGGTGCGCGCGCGCACGGCAAGGTAGCAGCACGGCGCCAGCGCAGCGTGAGGTGAACTACAACGACGCATGAGCTGGACTTAAAGTGACTCTTACAGTCATCGGTAAGTCATCGCATGCTAGCAGAGCCAGCTAAGGGTGTGAGTGGAGTAACCTATCTACAGCAACGTTTCCAGCGATGGTCTAGAGGTCGCTAAAGGCCCTTTAATCCATTTTTAGCCTCTTCTCCCCCACTTTAAAAGGACCTACACCCCCTCCCTTCCAAGCCATCTCTACCTACTCTACTCTCACCTACTCCCAAGCTCTAGCAAGCCTACCAACACTCCATTAGAGCTTGTTCTCAAGCTCCCAAGGTGCCTATTAGTGTAGCGAACCTCTACCCCACCAAATACTCCTCCAACTTCCCATCTCCCTTCATAGGTCACCTTGGAGCTGTCCTCTCACCTCCATTCCGGTAGCAGATCAATTCCGTCTTCTCACCTCCATTTTGGAGCTACGCCAAAGCTTTCCTCAACCTGACGTCCTCCAGCATCTCACCTCCGTCGTCCCGCTCCTCACCTCCTTCGTCCTAGCTTCCGCCAGGTGCCGTCATCTCGCCGAACAGTCGATTCGGGAGATTTCCTCTCACCTCCTCTCTTTATATGGTTTCATAGTTTCTTGTAATTGACATTGGAAGTAATATATATCATATTTGTTCCACATCTCTATCTTGTGATACATTTGTTTATTTTCTTTTATTTCAAAAATACAAAAAAAATAACAAAACCCCAAAATACCAAAAAAGAAATGAATCGAAGCATGGTTTTCAAGTAAACGTCGCCTCCTTGTGTTCGACCCGGGACTCCCTTGGAGTTTCGGTATAAATTTTATCTCATCGATGTGTTTTGCAACTACGGCAATGATTACTTGTAACCCCGATTTCTAAACACGCGAAACACGCACGACCAATACCAGATCTTGAAACCTTTCTATCGATGGTTTGCCTGCCATAATCTCGCCAATCAGAGTGCCCTTCAACATGATCTCCGTAGAAGAGATCTCTTCAGATATTGGGATCTCCACATCAATTGAATGCCTGCCAAACACCGATGGCGGTGGTAATCAGGACTCCTTCACTACCCAGCCAGGGCGCGAAAAGGCCATCTTTGTATGCGACGGCTTCCTCCTAGGGCAAGAATCGTGTTTGTGCCCTTTGCCCCTACACGCCAAGCAGATCAAAGGGTTTCTGCAGATCATCGCCAAGTGCCCCCTTTGTCGGCATCTAAAACACAAGATGTCGCCGTTCATTCTCCTCCAAGGCCTTCTTGGATAGTTATCGGTCATCCTACCAGCCCTCTCCTGCCGACTCGCTCCCTTCTCCTCCAGTTCCTTGACCTCCACATCTTCCACTCACCCCCTTCTTCAGCCCTAGATGCCTCCACTCCACCGTCTTCTACTGCCCGATGCCGACCACTCTCTCTTCCTCT
Source organism: Thalassia testudinum (assembly GCA_037157565.1). Classification (NCBI taxonomy): domain Eukaryota; kingdom Viridiplantae; phylum Streptophyta; class Magnoliopsida; order Alismatales; family Hydrocharitaceae; genus Thalassia; species Thalassia testudinum. The sequence goes on from JAZHRO010000036.1 coordinate 147,578,330, forward strand.
CTCTCTCTCATTTTCCCCCGCTCCGTTAAGTGGACATCTGAAACTTGTGAACCAGATCTGCCTATTGTCCGCCATTTTGGTCTTGGGTTGCACACCCCAAAATCGTAGGCCTAGCCCCGCAAGCTTAACAACCTTCGATTCTAGGTGATTTTCATCCAGAACCTGAGAACCACTCGACCATGGGGCATGGGTCTGCACCATAATCTGGTCCATGTCTGTGGACATATTCTGTTGGAAGGCTTCAGGATCAATATTTTTATTTTGATTCTGACCCGCACTTGTGAATTCTCAATTTCTTCTTTGTATGTATGTTATGCCTAGCTGAAGGCATTAAACTTAGCATGTGTGTATACACTCTTCTCTCTGCAGAGCTGACCAGATTTTCACGACACTCAGGTGATATTCTGTTTACTCCACCTTTTTCATGTCTTTATTTTTACAATGAGGGCATTGCATCATTTAGGCATGGGGGGGTGGATACTTAATCATGAAATCATTTTGTTAACTCTGTAGAATTTCTTTTAGTTTCTTTAAAAAAAAATTGAAAATTTGAAAAAGATATAAAAAAGAAAGAATTAGGAAAACAGAACCTAGGCATTTGGAAGTTGTTAAATTTAGGAAATGATACGAGAGGACCTAAACACAGACTCTTCAGGTCTTCGGGCTTAATTAGCCTAGGTGTCCACTCAAATGTGGACTTAGTCTCGAGTCCACACCAATTCAAATTCATTTTTAATTTGGCTAATAAATTGGGATGATAAGTATGCGACTTATCAACTTGCCCTCTAATTTGGGGGGACTTTAAGCCTAAGTATCTGCACACATTTTTTGCACTGACTCACTTTTCAGCGGTTTCTTCAGAAATTGGGTAGCTAATGAACTATCTAGGGTGATATGGCTGGCAAGTTGTCTATGTTAACAACTCATCAGCCGGTTGTCCAGAGCCTAGTCAAAAGACTATTTTCATTGTACTGCCTTTAGGTAAATCTTAGATCAGGAAAGCCACCTACTTAAAAGAAAAAAAGAATAAGAAAAGAAAAGATAGAAAAGAATAGAAAAAGGATAAATAAAAAAATAAATAAAACTTCACCTCACCGCACGAGTATGGCTGGCAAGTTGTCGATGGTAACAACTCATCAACCGATTGTCCAGAACCCAGCTTACAAAAAAATGCATAATAATTCCCAAAACACTTTGGAAAGAAGCGGGGAAGTAGAATAAACCAGGGAGATATACATTGGGTTCACCCTTGTGTTGACCCCATAAATAAAAGTAGGGAGAAAGCTACTGATCGAAAAGATAAGCCTCTAGGAAAGGTCACCTAGGGTCGTAGAAACCCGAAGTCCATTTTAACGGCCGTCTAGTGAGTCTTTCACTATTTTCACAAGATGCTTAACACTTAGAGTCCTTTTTGAGTCTTGGGAGAGTCGGGTAGCCGTAAAAAGTTACCCAGGAACTCTCAAACTCCAAAAGTACAAAAAATTAGAAAAGAAGAAAAAAAATAAAAAAATATATCTTCACTTTTCAAATAAGGCGAGGACTTGGGCAGTCTACATTCTGGCAGGCGCCCGGGTACTATTGAGTTTTCGTAGTTTAGGACCTTAGTTGAAATTTTCTATTGTTAATAAACGATTTAGGCCTAAGCAATCCAATCCAAATTCTGCTTTTATACATAGCATATAATTTAATTTTGCTAGCGACTAGCAAAAGATAGGCATGGGGGTATGATGTAAACACATTTATTGAGGGTAAAATGCCTATTCATGCATGTTCCTAGGCTTAGATTTGCATTTCATGTTATAAATATTACATAGCATGCATCATTCTGCATTTAGAGTAGCTATATATAATTTAGGTTAATTAAATCCTTTTCATGATCAGGAGAGAAGGATATTTATTTCGGAGCCTTGGATTGACGATTCGACCGCACGGATCTGATCAAGACGACGATCGGAGTCCAACTCCTCCGAAAATGCCTCGATCGATTCTGTAGCACCATATGCAGTCTGAGGAAGATCAATAGCCAAGGGACTAGGTGACATAATTCGAAGCTTCAAATGACAAATCCGACCGCGTGGATGGATTCGGGTTGACTATCGCAACCTAATGGCGTGAAAATCGACTCAATCCAACCTTTGTAGCAGCCCTACAACGAAAAGAAGATGGAAGGCCCAGATTGCGCCATGTGGCGCAGCCTAGGCCGCCCAGCTCACTCACGAGCCACTGCACACGCACAACAGCGTGGGTGCACATGCTCGCGCAGGTGCGTATGAGCACAGTGCAGCACTAAGGCGTGAGCGTGCACACATGAGCGGCAAAGAGAGGATAGCGCGCGCCAGCGGCCCATGAGCTGGCCAACAGCAATGCATGTGCTGGACCTACAGCGACGCTTAGAGCCGTTGCTAATTCTTCACAAGCTGGCAAAGCCAGATGTGGGCGTGAACAGGTATGAGCAGGCATGAGCTGCCTACAGCGAGGCTTCCAACGACAGCCTGGATGTCACTAATGGTCCCATACCTATTTTTACCTTTTCTCCTCCACTATAAAATGACCTATACCCCCTCCCTTCCAAGTCATCTCTACCTACTCTACTCCCACCTACTCCCAAGCTCTAGCAAGCCTACCAATGCTCCATTACAGCTTGTTCTTAAGCTCCGAAGGTGTCTATTAGTATAGCAAACCTCTGCCCCACCAAATATTCGTCCATCTTCCCATCCCCATTCATAGGTCACCTTGGAGCTGTCCTCCCACCTCCATTCTGGTAGCAAATCATCTCCGTCTTCTCACCTCCATTCCGGAGCCACGTCGAAGCTTTCCTCAACCCGACATCCTTCTGCATCTCACCTCTGTCGTCCAGCTCCTCACCTCCTTCATTCGAGCTTCCACCAGGCACCGTCGTCTCACCGAACAGCCAATTCGGAAGATTTGCTCTCACCCCCTCTCTTTTTATGCTTTCATAGGTTATTGTAATAGACATTAATGTAATACATCACATTTGATTCCATCTCTATCTTGTGATTGCTTGTCTTTTATTTCAAAAACACAAAAAAATATAACAAAACCCTAAGACTCCAAAAAGAAACAAATCGAAGCACGGTTTCCAATTAAAGTAAATGTCTCCTCCCTGTGTTCGACCCAGGACTCCCTTGGAGTTTCGGTATAAATTTTATCTGATCGACATGTTTTGCAACTACAACGACGGGTTACTTGTAACCCTGATTTCTAACACGCGAAACCCGTGTGACCAATGGTGATCCATAATCATTGTACGTTTAGGAAGGATAGCAATCATAGTCTTGTTATCCAGGGATAGGCCTTGGACATTGAGGTCCGAATTTATATCCCCAATCAAAGTTATCCTGGCTAGTGGATGGGTAATTACAAGTCAAGTCGGGATAGTAATCATCTTGGGGATAAGTAGTGGTAGGAGAATAGGATTGGAAATGTGTGTACGATGTGGAAAGGTACATGGTGAAGTAAGGAGGGAAATCATAAGAGAAAGGAGCCTTGCAATACAAAAATACAAGCCTGCCCTTAGGTTGGGTAGCCTAAAGGTCTACGGACTCTCAGAATTTGTCCTAAGATATGGATGATTTACTCTACTTATGTCCAAGAAATTCAACTAGTTAGAAGAAGGGATTGGGGAGAAGGTTCTTCCTTTGGCTTACGCCTTTGGTTCCTAGTGTACCCCCTAGCCGCAGTCGTTTGACGCTACTCCCCTAGCTAGACAGCAGATTGACTAGTATAAGCAGGTTAATCGTGAACAATCTCAGTCTGGATCCCGACGAGCGAACCAATCCTTAGGGCCAACGTCTAATCAATTTTAGTTAGGCTTGGGACAATGGTGCTTCAGGAATGTGATGGGCCCATTAGATGGGTTGTGCCCTTATGATCAGTTAAAATGTGTGTGCGTGCACAACCAAGGTTTGCAAATAAGGTTATTTGATGATGTGTCTTTTAGGGTTCAAGCTTGTTTAGTAGCTTTTCGGGTTTAATCTTTAGGTATCTTCAATTAAGGTTCAGTATAACACTCCAAGTTTTGAAAGCACTAGTGTAGATATATTCCTTTAAAAATCAGAAATAAAATGTGGAGTGCTTGGTTCAGTCTTAAAAATCAACCCTAAGTGGCAAGCTACTTGATGAATCGCTTTTATCTTAAGTGATGCAGCCTAAACAGTTCAATCAATTGACCTGTTGCACCACTTAGTTAAGGCACACAGAAATGTTTAACTTATTCATATTTCTACTCACTTATTTGTGTGTTGAATTAAATGTACTGGGTCTACAGGTCAGATCCCGGTTAAGTCATAGAATTGATGTGATTGTGCGCCTTAGGGTGAGAAGTTGTGGGTGTTAAGGTGTGTCTCTTTCAAAAAATCCCATAATCAGATAACACTTTTTTTTATTTTTTTTATTTATGTGGATGGCGAGGTGGGTAGAGGTGGCAAACAAACAACCAAATCTATCCTAGGGTTTATAAAAAGCACCTAAGTTAATTTAGGTTTGAGTTATTAGGTTATGGAATGAAAACTAAGGTGGGGATGGTGTGGGGGACACTTACAAAACACTCTAACCGCACTTTACTCTGGTCTACCGCACTTAGATCTCCATGCTAGGGTACCTGCAAGACAATAGAGTAGAGATAAGCAGGGTTAGTGTTATGTACATGCAAAGAAGCACAGAAAACAATAAAGTAAATTCCGTTGCCTCCCCAGCAACGGTGCCAAAATGATCACACGTGTTTGGCGTGTTTGAAATCGAGGTTACAAGTAACTCGTCGTCATAGTTTCAAAACTCATGGTCAAATAAAATTTCTATCGAAACTCAAAAAGTGAGTCCGGAGTCAAACATGAGGAGGCGAACGTTTGGTTTTATGAAATCCACGCTTTGCTTTTATTTGTTTTTGGTCATTTTTATCTTTTCTAATTTTTTTGGTATTTTTAGCAAGAAAGAGATTCGGTCGATAATAACTTTATCTACTTGCAAAAATAAGAGAGAGGGAGAAAGAGAGAGAGAGAGAAAAACATCTATACATGAAGAATTGTTTGTTACACTACGACAGCGGAAAATCTACACTACGAAAGTGTAAAAAGATAGAATGAGGTGAGAGAAATCCCCCTCGATGGTTGCTCAGAGGACGACTCGCTCTAACGTTGCCCGGAGGAAGGTGGTGAGGAGTGGGATGAAGGAGGACGAAGCCAAAGGATGGAGATGGGGCAGGACGGCGTCGCGGTGAGGATCTTCTTCCCGAAGGGTGGTGAGAGGACGGTCACGGGATGCTCCATGAATGGGGGTGAGGGGAGGGAAAACTATTCAGTTTTCTACTCTAGAGGAGCATCTCGGGCTTGGGACAAGCTCTCTCTAGAGCCTTGGGGGTGGTGAGAGGAAGAAAGGAAGAGATGAAGAAAAATGGGAGGGGTAGGGGTCCTTTTATAGTGGAGGAAAGAATCAAATTCGCATACAGGACATTTAGTAATGGTCATAAACATCGCTAAAGATCCACCGCAAATGCCGCTGAAGATCTCGCTCACATGCCACTATTGCCGCACCACTGGCATGAGCTGTACATGCCCTTGTCGTGCACACACGCGTGATAACGCCGCTGCCTCTGCGCACGAGCATGCACCCATGTGCTGTGTGCGTGCAGTGGTGCGTGCGTGCGCATGAGTGGCCTGGGTTGCACCACGTGGAGCAATCTGGGCCGTCCATCTTCTTACCTTTGTAGGGGATGCTATAAAGGTCGGATTGAGTCAATTTTCAAGCCGTTGGGTTGCGATCGTCGACCCGAATCCATCCGTGTGGTCGAATTTGTCGTTTGATGCTCTAGATTGTGTCACCTCGTCCCTAGACCGTTGATCTTCCTTGGATTGCATATGGTGCTATGAGACTCCGATCGAAGCGATTTTAGAAGCATTGGACTTCGATCGTCGTCTTGATCAGATCCGTACAGTCGGATCGTCAATTTGAGGCTCTAAAATAAGCATCAGATTTCGCAGCAATCATAGGTCTTAATTGACCTAGATTAAGCTAAAACTTAGCATAAGTTAGGGAAATTCATGCATGCATAAGCATTATCTGCATCTTTACTGCTTTACTTTAGCTATGCATAAAATAATGTTATAATGTGTTGATTATGTATATTATGTCGATTGCAGGCAATAAGCAGATCTAGAGCTGGATCTGGAGCAGGATCTGAAATAACGGGAGTTGTAGCAGAGCTGGAACAGAAGGCCTAGCTTAGATGTAGGAATAATAATGTAAGGGGGTTAAAGGTTTTATATTCTATTAAGTAGAAACTAAGCAGTAAAATGTGAAGAGCTTAGGTCCATCCTAGCCCTAGGATAGCCTAAAGACCTCCCCAAGCCTTAGCCACCCTTAGATTAGGTCACAACACCCAAGGAAGCCCTAAAACCCTAGTTCCAACCCTTATCTGGACATCTAGATAAGTTATAAGACGTCCAGGACCCTTAGCCATCTCCCGCACACCTCAAACTCACTTCTACAGTGTTATTGGACGTCCAGACACTTTGTCAAACGTACAATTTCTGTAGAAGACCCAAAATCCCTCCTGACTCTGATTGGACATCCAGACAACAAGTTTGGACTCCTGATTATTTAGTATAAGGCGTTTGACACTATTATTGGATGTCTGATACTGCTCTCCAGTTCCTGTTTTGAGATTTAAGCCTTGATCTTGGATCTCTAGGTCCCTAAACCCAATTCCAACCCCATAGGAACCTAAATTAAGGTGCCCTAACTTTAGTACATCACCTCTAGACCTCTCTGAGGACCTAATTAGGTCCTCACTAAACCTAATTGACTTGGATCTTAGTCAATTCCATCAGCCTATTCAATTGGACTCATTGACTCCAATTGAGCCCTGATCTCATCGCACACTGTCCAATTGGACTCAGTGAGAGTCTAATTGACCTAGACCTAAATTAATTGAGTTGTTTTACTCTCAATTAAGTTTCCACACACCCAATTAAACTTGTATTAAGTTTAATTGCACTTTACCTTAGTGAATTAGGGTTTATTACCCTAATTTGTGACATACCTTGACCTAAACCCACTAGAACCTAACCTAATCAACCTAGCCACCTAAGTTTCGACCCACACACACCCACACACACCATCCACATGAAAATACCTAGCCTAGAGTTCTCTAGAACTCTCTACCATGTGTGGTTGCCTTGGTTACCAAAATTAGCAACCAAGAGCCATTCAATTTTTAGATCCACATTTGGTGGATCTAAAAACCACCATCCATCCTCTCTCTCACTCTCCCACGAGCTCCCACCATAGGCCTCTCTATAGAATTTCATAATTCTCTAGAGAGCTTCCCTTAGCTAAGGGATGGCCATTTGCACCCATTCACTTCCTTAGCAAATTCACTCCATTGGTGCCATTCACGCCTACTTCCACTTAGCTAGCCACTCCACCTACACGAGCTCACTACCACCATCATGGAGGACATCATGTCGGGATGCTGGATCAACCCTACCTCTCTCCAAGGGTTGGCCTAAGCCACATTGGTTGCCCCTCATTCTCCTTCCAACCACTCCAAAGCCGTCGGGGACCACCCCTGAATGCCCTCTATTCTGCTAGATTTAGTTTATGCTCTCCATAATTTTTACTACTTTTATTACTACTTAGTAGTATAGTCTTACTTCTCCCCTAATGATGCATGTAGAATCCCCCCGTTGATTCTTGTATGCAGTCGTTTTCTGGTAGCTAGACTTAAATTTCAAGCATTTATGTACAAGCTTTCCTCTAAATTTCTTGTGAAAACAACTCCCCAATGGAATGAATGAAAATGCATTTTTAAATATATATATATGTCTCCATGTTGTGAAATCACAATGAGCTTATTGATTACTATTGTCATTTGCGTGATTAATGTTGCTTGTTTCTAACTCCTAATATTCTTGCAACTAAGCATGTCATACCTAAATACGTAATAATCATGAACCGGCATGCGATTCTAGACAAAGTAGAGCACCCAAAAGATCGATTTCAAAAGTAAATCAAATGCCTCCCAGAGATGAATGACCGAGACTCAAGTCTCGTAATTTTTACAAACTTAATTTTTGACGAACGTTTTTGTGCGACTATACTACGATTTCCGATGACTTTCAAATGTGCGAAAATGATTATGTCAAATGGCGCCGTTGCTAGGGAGGCAATGCCATCTTCTATGATTTCGATCTTTTAAAACATCACTGACACATTTCTCTCTACTTTGATTTTGATGTGTAGGAAAAATGGAAGAAAAATAGGATCTGCGCACACATCGAGCGCCGCAAAGAACAAATCTAGGTGCACATCATCTCATTTTTAGATTAGATTTACCTTTTGCAATTCCCTTGAAAAATTCTTTGTGAAAAAGAAAAGATTTTACTCATTTTCGTGAAAAAAAAATAAAAAAGAAAAAAAATGTTGAAAAAAATCTAGATTAGGTTTTGATGGCGAAATACGCGTGATTTGTAAAAGCGGGTTTTCAATGTCGTAACACGCGAATTCGCATACGCTTTTAAATTTATAAACCTAGATAGGGGAGTATCTAGGGTCGTCCAAGGAGGCAAAAATTGCAATTCAATTCTCTTGCTAAAAACACATCTCAACTTTCTTTTTGGTATTTTAAATATGTAATTTTTTTTGTTTTGAAAAGATGAGGGCAAAATGCGAATTGTAACGTAAAGTACTAACACCTACAATTGCTTAACTACAACTTAAAAGATAGATATATCTTCTTCCTAAGCTCACTCTAGGCAAGTGGAGGCTTAGAGTAATTAGGAAGGAGAGGTGAAACAAGTGCTAGAACAAAAAGTAACAATTGCAATAAAAAGCTAAAAGAAGGCAATTTAATTGACTAGAATGAGTGTTCTTTTCAATGACAAGTAGAGGAATGCTTCTACTAGAACTAAAAAAATCTAAAAGCAAGAAAAGAAACACAAATCCTCTTGCAAAAATGGTGAAGAAGGGAGTCTTCTTGCTCCAAGCCTAGCTGCTCCTTGGATTGAAAAGAGGGCCTCCTTCTTCTCCTTCCTTGAGAGCTCCTCCAAGGTGGAAGCTTCCACCTTCAATGCTCTCTCCAAGGGGTGGGCGTGCACCACCCTCAAAATCTCCTCCAAGGTGGTGTGGACCACCTTCAAGATCTCCTCCAAAGATCTTCCTTGCCTAGCTTCTCCTTTGGCTGGCGTGACCCAAGAGAGAAGGGAAGAGGGGAAGGCACCAAGGGGACAGAATATCCCCTTAATCTTCTTCTTCTTCTTCTCTCTTGGACGTGGACTTCTAGGTGGAATATGAGAGTGAATTTACTAGCCAAGGATGTCTTGAATGGTGGTGGGTAGTGGTCTTTTTATAGGGTAGGATGGGGGGTTAAGGTGCCCCTTGAAATGGAGGGCTAGGATGGAAGGATGGAGGTGGTTAGTGATCCTATGGACAAGGGTGTGTGGCACCAACCCAAGGGGTGTTAAAGGGGGTGGTTAGGGTCGTGTTGGTGGCTTTTGGTGGTGGAGAGACACCACCATTTTGGCACCAACCTGTGGTCTTCTAGAAAGGGGATTAGGTGGATGGTGGAGATGGATTCAAGGGGAATTGTGTGGTGGAGATGAAGGGGAATTTTGGAGGGAAAAGTGGCACCATCAAGGGGGTGGTTAGGGTGGTTTTGGCACCACTTTTAGGTGTCTTTTGGAGGTGGTGGGTAGGCTAGGTTGGTGCCAAGTAGGTTAGCTTATGTGGAGCTAGTTGGGTGGAGTTGTTAGGTGGGTTTTTGGGGTGGTACAAGCCAAGGAAGTTGGAGCATAGCTAAGCTAAGTTAAGCTAAGCTAAGCTAAGCTAGCTTAGCTAATGGTGGAGTAGAGGAGAAGGTATTGGAGCTAGGGTTTGGAGGGAGGAGCTGAGGAGGAGAAGTCTGGAGCTGGAGCTGGAGCTGGCTGCTGCTGAAGAGGCTGGCATGGAGCTACTCTAGCTGGCTTAGCTTGCTAATTCTTTGTTAGCTGCTAAGCCAAGCTAAAGTAAGCTAGCTTCTACCATAATGAGCTAAGGTGAGCTAGGTCTGGTGCTCCCAGGGAGGGTCAAGCTGGTTGAGGCAGCTAAGGTAGCTTAGCTCAACTGAGTTGAGCTAAGCTGAGTTCCCAGGAGCTGGACTTGAGCTTCCAGAGCTGGGGTGAGTTCTTCTTCAGCTGGCTGGAGTTGAGTAGAGCTTGATGTAGCTGGATCTGAGCTGGGTGAACTCCTGTCAACTCAACTGAGCTAGCTAGAGCTCCCTGTGGACTAGTGGGAGCTGAGATGAGCTAGACTCAGCTAAGTTGAGCTGGATCTGAGCTGACTTGAGCTAGGGTGAGCTAAGATGAACTCTCTTGAGCTGCCACTCAGCTGAGATTAGCTGAATGGATCTGGGATGAGCTAACCCTAGTTCAAGTGAGCTAGGTTCCAGCTGCGGTGAGCTGGATCAAGCTGAGTTCCAGCTAGTCTAGGCTTCTCCTTCACCATTTGCCTTCTTGAGTGCTAGGGTTTTAGGGATCTATATATCTGTACATCCCTAACACTCAAAAAAACATATTAAAAAGATAATAAAAAATGCAATGCATGCCTAACCTAATTTATGCCTAAATACAGCCCAAAAAACCCATTTGCGGAGTAAAATCCTAAGAGCTAGGTTTGTTTTAATGCATAAGAATGATGATAAACTGGCGTTTATCACACCCCCATGCTTATCTTTTGCTAGTCTCTTAGCAAAACTTTAATTTTTTGGAAAATGGAATTTTTGGGAAATCTAATTTTTTCGACTTTTGAGAAAAAGAGATTAAGGGACCTTGGTAGATTAAAATATAAGAGGTACGGGATTTGTTAAAGATAAACATCAAGATTTATTTTTGGATTCAACCATTAGACAGAACGGGATCAATATATCCTCCAGAAAATTCACAAATTAACCCCTTGTTAATTCAGATGACTTGAAATGTTTGTTTTTAGGATTTTTCTGGCTCATGATTCTGATTCGCAACTTGCAAAATCCTTTAAAACCTTGTGTCTGTGCTTGTGAGAAGCCAACATTTATAAGGGCGTGTTAATTTATTTATTACTTTTTTTTCTTTTCTTTTTTCTTTTTTTTTTCCCATGCTTATTTTTAGCTTAGTCTTACAACAGATGTGTCAGGATCATCATTCCCGTTACCATTCCTCGAGGGGGCTCTAGCGCCAGTACTTCGAGATAACACTGTCCATGACACCACCCAGGAGCTCACGACCTCAAAACACGATGCGGTGTAAAGAGGCGCTCCAAGCAAACTCAAGCTCTTGCTCCGACACTAAAGGTAGAGCACCGTCCAAGACACTTGAGCTGCTAAAATGCGCTTTAATGCTCCGTCTAAAGATATGAAATATAGATATGGAGCAGCGCCGAGGCGGTAACATGTTGACATCGCATCCTCAAAGGAGGTATTTTCCTCCTTCTCGGCGGTGGGAACTCAAACTAATGATCTGCTTCAGACTTTCACTAAGTCCAAACAAGGAAGTTTTTCAAATTTTTAATTATTTTTAGGTGTTGGCTTGTGTGTGAAAATTGACACAAGAAGTTTCTCAAGACACGCAAGTTTTTGAATCAGAAACTAAGTCAAATACTTTCCGTATTACAAAATAGGATCAAGTCACCTGAACTATCATGAGTTCAGGTGAAATTTTATAGAAGGATATCTGATCTAGTCTAAAATAAACCCTGGAATTCTAATGATTAGATCCATATCCTCATCCTTAGTTTGTTAAAGATTAAATCCCATTGTACCAAAATTGAATTTCTCGACCTTAGTCCCAATTTCAAAATTTTTCCTCAATAAGTTTTTAACATTTTTATTTTTTTTAGGTATGCAAGCAGGAAATAAATTAAAGAAAATTACATTTTTTTTTTTAGGTTTTGAAAATCCTAAATCGATCGTCAAATTTAAAAAACACTCCCCCCCATGCTTAAGATATGCCATGTCCTCATGCATTAGGAGGGAAAAGGGATCACCTTAGTGAAGAATGGTCAGGTTTAGGATGATCAAAACCTGGAAAAGAAAAAAGGAAAGCAGGAAAAAAAATGATGGGTTACCTCCCATCCAGTGCTATCTTTTACGCCATTCAGCCGGGCGTGATGTACACTAGTGATCAAGGGTGGCTGGCTCAGTAAAATTAAAAGATTCAGACGGAATTTTAGGCGATGGTCAAAATAGGGCTTTAAATGCTGGCCATTGACTTGAAATGTCGAATTAGTTTTTAGATCAAAAAGGTCAACGACGCCATATGGATATGTTTTAGGGACAATAAAGGGGCCGGTCCATTTAGATTTTAATTTGCCAGGAAAAAGACGTAATCTCGCATCGAAAAGCCAAACGCGTTGATTAACGTCAAAGTGTTTCCGAAAAATATATTTATCGTGAAATTTCTTTGTTCGATCTTTATAAATCCTTGCATTTTCATAGGAAAAATTACGTAATTCTTCCAATTCAGTTAATTGTAATTTTCTATGGTTACCGGCGTCAGATAAATCCATATTGAGTTATTTTATTTCCCAAAAAGCCCTATGTACTAATTCTACCGAGAGATGGCATGCCTTCCCAAAAATCAAACGGAAGGGAGACATGCCAAGCGGAGTTTTAAAAGCAGTATGGTAGGCCCATAAAGCGTCGTCCAATTTTGTGGACCATTCTTTACGGTCGAGCCTAACCGTCTTTTGTAAAATATTTTTAATTTCCCAGTTAGAAACTTCAGCCTGGCCATTTGTTTGGGGGTGATATGGTGTGGAAATTTTATGATTAACCCCATATTTAGAAAGAATGTGACGGAATTGTGAGTGGGTGAAATGTGAGCCTCCGTCACTGATAATGGCTTTTGGTATGCTGAATCTTGAGAAAATATTTTTCTTAAGAAATTCGACAACCACACGATGATCACTAGTGCGGGTGGGTATTGCTTCTATCCATTTAGAAACATAGTCGACTGCGACTAAAATATATAAATACCCACCAGAGTTAATGAATGGTCCCATGAAGTCGATGCCCCAAACATCAAAAATTTTAACCTCTAAAATAGGATTAAGGGGCATCATATCCTTCCGAGTCATGTTGCCGATGCTCTGGCAACGCACACAGGACCGAACGAAGTCATGAGCATCTTTGTGCAAACTGGGCCAATAAAATCCCGCATTAAGGATTTTAGCTGCAGTTTTCTTGCCCGAAAAATGTCTGCCATAGGCCATTGAGTGACAATGTGTCAAGATATCATGGATTTCAGAATAGAGGACACATCGTCGAATGACCTGATCGGCACAAATGCGGAAAAGGTCGGGCTCCTCCCAAAAATAATATTTAATATCAGCAAAGAACTTATCCCATTTTGTTTTTAGCCAATCAGTGGGGATTTGTTCTGTTGCTAAGTAGTTTGAGATGGGTGCAAACCAAGGGAGGGCTGTAGCAGCTAAGATGCTTTCATCAGGGAACTGATCTGGCGAGGTCATTATGTCATTTGTCATAAGACGAGAGAGATGGTCGGCCACTACATTGTGCAATCCCGCCTTATCCTTGATTTCCAGGTCAAATTCCTGGAGCAGTAGAATCCAACGGATAAGGCAGGGTTTCGCATCTTTCTTTGTCAGCAAATATTTAATTACTGAGTGGTCGGTATAAACAGTGACATGTGACCCCAGTAGATAAGATCTAAATTTTTCTAAGGCAAATATAATGGCAAGAAGTTCCTTTTCAGTAACCGTGCAATTCCGTTGTGCATCATCAAGGGTTTTGCTAGCATAATAGATCACAACGGGCTTCTTGCCAATTCTTTGCCCTAGAACGTCCCCTACAGCAAAATCTGAGGCATCTGTCATTAATTCAAAGGGACTATTCCAATCAGGTCCCTGCAATATTGGTGCCTCAGTAACCTCTTTTTTCAACCTCAGAAAACTCTCCAGGCAGTTATTATTAAAATCAAATGGCTGGTCTTTAGTGAGAAGCTGACTTAAGGGCTTGGAGATTTGGGAAAAATTTTGTATGAATCGACGGTAGAAACCCACATGACCCAAAAAGGATCTGATCTGTTTGACAGTAGTGGGTGGTGGGAGCTTAGATATAGCATCAATTTTTGCTTTATCTACCGCGATTCCTTGTTTTGAAATAACATGGCCCAAGACAATACCTTCTTGGACCATGAAATGACTTTTTTCCCAGCTGAGGACCAGATTAACTTCTATGCACTTTTGGAGAGTTCTTTCAAGATTTTTGAGACAATGGTCAAAAGAACCTCCAAAAACAGAGAAGTCATCCATAAAGACTTCTAAACATTCACCTACCAGTTCTGAAAAAATTGCAAGCATGCATCTTTGAAAAGTTGCAGGTGCGTTGCAAAGATCGAAGGGCATTCTTCGGAAAGCAAAGGTTCTGAAGGGGTAGGTGAAAGTTGTTTTGTCCTGGTCTTCAGGATGAACCGCTACTTGATTATAGCCAGAATAACCGTCCAAAAACCAGCAAAAATCTCGTCCAGCTAAACGCTCCAAGATTTGATCAATAAAGGGGAGCGGGAAATGATCCTTCTTAGTGGTGGTGTTTAATTTTCGGTAATCGATGCACATGCGCCAAGAAGAAGCGGTTCGAGTGGCTACATTTTCCCCGTTATCATTAGTGACAACTGTTAGTCCAGCCTTTTTGTGGACAACTTGTGTTGGGCTAACCCATGAGCTGTCAGAAATAGGGTAGATGATATCAGCATCCAGCCACTTAATAATCTCCTTTTTTACCACCTCTTGCATAATAGGATTCAAGCACCTTTGTGGTTGGCGGAGGGGCGAGAATCATCCTCTAAATATATACGATGCGTACAATAGGACGGATGAATACCCTTAAGATCAGAAAGGGTCCAGCCAATAGCTTTCTGATATTTACTCAAAACCTGGAGGAGTTTGTGCTCTTGTGCCCCAGTAAGTCCAGAATTTATAATCAGGGGCAGGGTCTGATTAGGACCCAGGAAGGCGTATTTAAGGGAATCGGGAAAAGGTTTTAATTCCAATTGTGGGCCCGATTCCGAAAGAGATTCTGCTTTGTGGGTTAGAGGTGAGGTGAGAGTGAAAGGGTCAGCTGGAATGTTAGCTAGACGTGTGGTTGGGGTGGAAGGGTGAGAAAAAGTGGATTGTTCAGGAACCGTATTTACAGCAAAACAAGAACCTAAATGGGAAATCTGCAAATTTTCCTCCACAATGTTTTCTATTTCTGAATCCGAATCATCAAAGAAATCTGGTTCTTGGAATCGCCTAGAAGCTTGAAAAATGTCTAGGGTTACAGTTTCATCGCCACACATGATCTTCATCTTTCCAGAATCACAATAAATATTGGCGCGGGCGGTGGCTAAGAATGGTCTTCCAAGAATAATTGGGGCAAACTTAAGTGCTTCAGGTACCTCTATGTCCAGGACTAAAAAGTCTACTGCAAATAGACAATTTCTGACCCGGACAAGAACATCTTCAACAATTCCCCTTGGTTTAATCGTAGATCGGTCGGCTAATTGGAGAGTAACCTCAACAGGCTTCAATTCACCGATCTTAAATTCCTCAAAAACAACTGTGGGGATAAGATTAATTGCGGCACCAAGATCCAACAAAGCGCGATCAAATGAGGTATCATTAATGATAACTTGGATTAGGGGGGCACCGGGATCTCTTCTCTTAAGAGGCAGTCGGCTCTGCACAACTGAGTTGACTGTCTCTGGAAGAATTACCTTTCCTAAATTTCTGGGTTTCCTTTTCGGAGTACATAAATCTTTTAGGAATTTTGCATAGGCAGGGATATATTTAATGGCATCTAGGAGAGGAATATTAATTTCTACTTGCCCAAATAAATACATTAGTTCCTTCTCAGTGGGCTCGGATTTTGTCTTTTTCTTTTTTGAAGAGTGGAGGGCTTGTGGGAATGGGGCAGGGTTGCCCTGTTTTGCATGAATTAGTTCCTGAACAATAGGAGGGGAAGAGTTAATCTATGTGTCATTAGAGCGGATTTCTTTAACAGGCAGGGTATTGTGAATGGTTTTCCCATTCCTCAAGGTAACTGCATTTGCAGTCTGGTTATTTCTAGGATAAGGATGGGGGGCCTGGCTGTTATTAAAACCCGGCGGATGCTGAGGTGCTGGCTGAATGGGTTGACTGGGATATCCAGCTTGGAATTGATTCCTTTGATTATTTGGGTTGGGCATGGGTTGGGAAGGTAAATTCCCAATAGGTCGATGATCAGGAGTAACCTTAACTTGGTGTTGCAAGTTGGTAATCATGCGGGTTACTTCTGTCATTTGAGTCTGCATTCCTTGCAGAGTTTTCATGACCTGATTATTAATATCATCCTCGGATGGTCCAGGTTGATACATAGGTTGCCCATAATTCCCAAAATAGTTTTGTTTGGGAAAAGGAATCGGATTCGAGTTTTTCCAGGAGTGATTTAGGTTAGTCCTCCAGTTTTGATTGGAAGTGTTGGAGGGGTTTCTAAATTGCTCCTGGAGAGCATAGATATTTTCCGAGGTGAGATCAAAAATATTTTGATCAAAATTCCCAGTCAAATCTTGTAGGGAATCAACTGGAAATTGCTGGCCAATAGATGTGGCATCAATATTGTGTAGATTTTCTCTTCGGAGAATGTGGGGGGGGTTAGTGTGTGGAGAGTGGACGTGTGGAGCTTGTTTGTTTATGAGCTTGTCTTCCGTTTTCTTTTGGTGAATTTGCATCTGGTCCAGTCGTTGAGCTAACATATATAGATCATCTTGTGTGGCTGGAACAGAGGTGGATTTGGAGTCAATTTCATGGACTCCGTGTCTGGGGTTTTGTGATCTGCCAAAAGTGTCCATTGAAGTCATGTTAAATGAGTTTTCACTCATTTCTTCAAAGAGAAGATAGGCACTTTCGGCATCTTTGTTAAGAAAATTGCCTCCACATGAGGCATCCACAAATCATTTCAATTGATCTTCTAATCTATGATAGAAGATTTGCACTAATTGCCATTGTGGAATTTCATGGTGGGGACAACTTCTTAGAAGTTCCTGAAATCTTTCCCAGGCTTCGTGGAGGGGTTCACCAATTTTTTGTTGAAAGGTCGTTATGGATCTTCTTAATGCATTCGTTCGACCGATCGGAAAATTTTTTTTAAGAAAAGCACTTTTTAATTGGGGCCAGGTGGTAATAGGGCGCCCAACCGTTCTAAACCAATGCAATGCTTTGTCTTTAAGAGAGAGAGGAAAGAGTCTCATTAACCACACTTCTTCCTGCACATTGCGGGAACAAGTGGCTTGAGCGAGGACAGTTAATTCCTCGAGATGACAAAAAGGGTCCTCTCTTGGAAGACCATGAAAATGCTTGATAAGGTTTAGAATGGTTGGTTTAATCTCGAAATCCCCTTGTGATATGACCACCCCTGGTCTTTCCTCAAAATTGGAAGGATCATAGAAATCCTTAAGAAGAACAACAGGCTATTGGCGGGGTGGTGGATTTTGTCCTTGATTAGCTAGGTTCGTGATAGTCCTAGCTAGATCTTCTTGATTTTGTTGTAGTCGAGCCAAATGGTCGACCATTAATGCAAAGGGATTTGTATTTTGGGTTACAATTGGAGGGCCACCTGGCCTTGTTGGTTTTTCTGGTTGCTCCAAGTTAGGAAGATGAGGGAGGGTGAAGTCAGCTTGTGGGTCGGCTGACGGGTTAGAAGTGAAAGCAGAATTTGTTTGACGGCTTCCTGGGTTTTCCATTATCTTAGAAGAGGAGGGGGAAGAAAACAATGATTTCCTGCTACGGGGGCGAAATCAGATGGTCCCTCGAGGTGTAGTTTTTGGGACCGTCGCCTGTGCATGCACTACTTGGAAGAATTGGAGGGGAGGAGAAGAGAAAGAGATGAGAGAAAGTGTGCAATTCAAACAAACAAAACTAGACCTAACTTAAATGTGACTCCCTAATAATAACTTAAGACTTGGTCTATATAGGAAATAAGTAGTCAGTAGAGAATACCCGTTCTATCAACAAATCTAGCTAAGTTGCTTAAGGGGAGGTTTGGGCCCAAATGTTTCCCAGGGAAAACCCCAGGTGCTTGTACAAACCCGCGATTGGTCGTTTGACACGGCCCCTTAGCCTGAACATCAGATATAGATGATAGAATTGGTACTAACTAAAGAAAACTAAAAACCTAAATAGCAAGCCTAAGTTGATAAAGCCTTAGGGGTCAAGTTGCTACAAATTTTAATTAGGTCTAGGATACTATAGTGCACACGGAATGTGGAGGGCGTTTATTGGGATGTTGCCCAGTTATTTTTATTTTTTGTGTGTGCAAGAATTGAAGAGTGGCTCCAATGAAAATCAAGTTGTCACACAATTTTTTTTTTTTGTCTTTTAGGATTTGATTTAATTAAATGTGTTTTAGGGTTTTTCTCTTTAAGTTTTCAAACAAGTTTAAAAGTTCACAATCAAAGGAAAGACAAGTTGTATGGGTGATTGTATATTTCCTTTAAATTGCGTCTCTAAAGAGAAAGAAGAAACCCTAAGCCAATTATCCCTAAGGTAGAAATTTAACTACCAATGTGTTATTTTTAAGCTTTCTGAATAGATAGTGGTCCAATCAATGCAACCAACACCACTACCTTGAGTGAAATCAAATAAGGATTCCATAAAATATTTTTGTAAGATTTTAGAAATTTGTTTGATAATTATTTTGCATTTTTAATTGTACTGGTGTTAAAGTCCAGAAATGATACCTGTGGGTATTGTGGACTTTTCATTATTACCACCGACCTCAGAAAATTCTTGTGATTTTATGTGATGTGTAAAATTTCACAAGGATTCCAACAAGCTAAATTTCATAAAGATTGGATGAGTATAAAAATTTTAAAAATTCACAGACAACAGCAAATTAGGAAGATTAGAGGGTGTGACCCCTCTGCAATCCACGAATTTTTAAAAAATAAATACAAATCCAATTGATCTGAAATTTTGAAAAGATGTTCCAAACTTAATTGGGAATCATTGTATGAAATTTTATGATTTTTGGAGGCCATTGATGTTAGGAATCAATTTTTCAAGTCCAGACAGAAATCTGGACCTGAAAAATAGAACACCAATACTTGCAATGGAGTGGTGCTAAAGAAGCATTCAAGCAAACAATGGATTTTATATGGGCACCACTCCACTTAATTAAATTGTTTGGGATCCTGAAAGCCAAGTTTAATATGTTTTTGGTAGTTTTAATTAATTATGTGACCAGAAAGAGGAACCAACCTGAATTTCGCGGGAAGAAAAGGAACTTTGAGCTCTCGCTTCCAGATTCCTGCCTTCCCACTGTAATTCCTACACACACAAAAGAAAGAAAGAGAAGGGGATGAGATCCACTTCAAGCAAGAGAAAATTAATTAATGCAAAGCCGTGCCTCCCCGGCAACGGTGCCAAAAAGTGATGGCGAAATACGCATGATTTGTAAAAACGGGTTTTTAATGTCGTTGTAACACGCGAATTTGCATACGCTTTTAAATTTATAAACCTAGATAGGGGAGTATCTAGGGTCGTCCAAGGAGGCAAAAATTGTAATTTAATTCTCTTGCTAAAAACACATCTCAACTTTCTTTTTGCTATTTTAAATATGTAATTTTTTTTGTTTTGAAAAGATGAGGGCAAAATGTGAATTGTAACGTAAAGTACTAACACCTACAATTGCTTAACTACAACTTAAAAGATAGATATATCTTCTTCCTAAGCTCACTCTAGGCAAGTGGAGGCCTAGAGTAATTAGGAAGGAGAGGTGAAACAAGTACTAGAACAAAAAGTAACAATTGCAATAGAAAGCTAAAAGAAGGCAATTTAATTGACTAGAATGAGTGTTCTTTTCAATGACAAGTAGAGGAATGCTTCTACTAGAACTAAAAAAATCTAAAAGCAAGAAAAGAAACACAAATCCTCTTGCAAAAATGGTGAAGAAGGGAGTCTTCTTGCTCCAAGCCTAGCTGCTCCTTGGATTGAAAAGAGGGCCTCCTTCTTCTCCTTCCTTGAGAGCTCCTCCAAGGTGGAAGCTTCCACCTTCAATGCTCTCTCCAAGGGGTGGGCGTGCACCACCCTCAAAATATCCTCCAAGGTGGAGTGGACCACCTTCAAGATCTCCTCCAAAGATCTTCCTTGCATGGCTTCTCCTTTGGATGGTGTGACCCAAGAGAGAAGGGAAGAGGGGAAGGCACCAAGGGGACAGAATATCGCCTTAATCTTCTTCTTCTTCTTCTCTCTTGGACGTGGGCTTCTAGGTGGAATATGAGAGTGAATTTTCTAGCCAAGGATGTCTTGGATGGTGGTGGGTGTGGTCTTTTTATAGGGTAGGATGGGGGTTAAGGTGCCCCTTGAAATGGAGGGTTAGGATGGAAGGATGGAGGTGGTTAGTGATCCTATGGACAAGGGTGTGTGGTGCCAACCCAAGGGGTGTTAAAGGGGGTGGTTAGGGTCGTGTTGGTGGCTTTTGGTGGTGGAGAGACACCACCATTTTGGCGCCAACCTAGGGTCTTCTAGAAGGGGGATTAGGTGGATGGTGGAGATGGATTCAAGGGGAATTGTGTGGTGGAGATGAAGGGGAATTTTGGAGGGAAAAGTGGCGCCATCAAGGGGGTGGTTAGGGTGGTTTTGGTGCCACTTTTAGGTGTCTTTTGGAGGTGGGGGGTAGGCTAGGTTCGTGCCAAGTAAGTTAGCTTATGTGGAGCTAGTTGGGTGGAGTTGTTAGGTGGGTTTTTGGGGTGGTACAAGCCAAGGAAGTTGGAGCATAGCTAAGCTAAGCTAAGCTAAGCTAAGCTAGCTTAGCTAATGGTGGAGTAGAGGAGAAGGTATTGGAGCTAGGGTTTGGAGGGAGGAGCTAAGGAGGAGAAGTCTGGAGCTGGAGCTGGAGCTGGCTGTTGCTGAAGAGGCTGGCATGGAGCTACTCTAGCTGGCTTAGCTTGCTAATTCTTTGTTAGCTGCTAAGCCAAGCTAAAGTAAGCTAGCTTCTACCATAATGAGCTAAGGTGAGCTAGGTCTGGTGCTCCCAGGGAGGGTCAAGCTGGTTGAGGTAGCTAAGGTAGCTTAGTTCAACTGAGTTGAGCTAAGTTGAGTCCCCGGGAGTTGGACTTGAGCTTCCTGAGCTGGGATGAGTTCTTCTTCAGCTGGCTGGAGTTGAGTGGAGCTGGATGTAGCTGGATCTGAGCTGGGGTGAACTCCTGTCAACTCAGCTGAGCTAGCTAGAGCTCCCTGTGGACTAGTGGGAGCTGAGATGAGCTAGACTCAGCTAAGTTGAGCTGGATCTGAGCTGACTTGAGCTAGGGTGAGCTAAGTTGAACTCTCTTGAGCTGCCACTTAGCTGAGATTAGCTGAATGGAGCTGGGATGAGCTAAACCTAGTTCAATTGAGCTAGGTTCCAGCTGCGTTGAGCTGGATCAAGCTGAGGTGAGCTGGATCAAGCTGAGTTCCAGCTAGTCTGGGCTTCTCCTTCACCATTTGCCTTCTTGAGTGCTAGGGTTTTAGGGATCTATATATCTGTACATCCCTAACACTCACAAAAATATATTAAAAAGACAATAATAAATGCAATGCATGCCTAAGCTAATTTATGCCTAAATGCAGCCCAGAAAACCCATTTGCGGAGTAAAATCCTAAGAGTTAGGTTTGTTTTAATGCATAAGAATGATGATAAACTTGTGTTTATCAGGTTTCCTTTTTGATTCTTAGGTTAGTTTGAAAAAGAAAAAAAAATGTGCAAAAGATTTGAAATAAAGAAAACATCCTTTTTGGTGGAAAGCTTAGATTTAAATTCAAACCTCTTCAAAGAGCTTTTCCACCATCTTCTGACTTTCGGCCAGATTTCAAATCTAATTTAAAAATTCGATTGCTGAAAAATTAGTAAGGAAAAAATTCTCAAATTCGGGATAAACCTTCATTTTCAAACCACCTTTTAAATGCCACCGTTCAATTGAAAAAATTCCAAGTATAAAATTTTTAAAAATTCAGGAAGTGGATGGGGGTCAGACTGACCCAGATTCAAAATTTTTCAAATTTCAAAAAGTGATTTCGAGCAATCTGCAAATATATTTTGATTGAAAATGGTGGGGTTTGAAAGATGATCTCATTATCTTTATTTTTCATATTTTTCCTGAATTTTTGAAGGTCATTTGGTACTATTTTAAAATGAAAAATCGACTAGGGGTCAAAATTCCAAATCTGACCCCCTGCTATTCAAAATTCCATAAAAATTCGGTTGAAACAGTGAAAATTCCAAAAAAATATTCTATGGAAAGATAATTGAAAAAGGAATCTATTCGAAAAATTTCAAATTAATTAGATTCCAATTATTATCAGAGAACAAACATTACTTTTGTGGTCTGCTGAAATAGAAAAAGAAAAACCCTTGAAGTGCATGAAACTTAGGTTCAATCTTTAGGGTTACAACTAGAGGCCACACTTTGGGCTAACCTAGACTTAATCAAGTCTAGTTAGCCGGTGAGCTTAGTCACCTTGTGGGCCACTCACCACAAACCCCACTGAAGAAAACAGGTAAAATTAATTTTAAAACACGAAATCAACCAGAGTTCGTTGGCATACTACTGGGTGTTTTTAATCTCTCTTGCCAAACCTGGTGACTAAGTCTATGGGGTAGTGTCAAACGACTGCGGCTCGGGGGTCAATAGAATCGGAGGCGTAAGCCAAAGGAAGAACCTTCCCCTTAGTCCCCCAGTAGCCAGATTGGCTGGGTTAGCTTGAGAGGTGGGAATCACTTTCAGTTAGTTGAATGACAAACTTATCTTCAGGAATTCAAATTTCTAATGAAAATTCTGGTCACCTAATCCATAAGGGCCTTAGCCTTTTCCTGCTTGGCTACACCAACCCAGGGGTTGGGTGGTGTATGCAAGGAAGGAGGATGCTTAGACCTCAACTGATTGGACCTTGGGAGCCGCTCCTAAGGAGGCGAGTCACTTCTTCTATCTGCTGAGCCACGATGGCTAACACTAGATCTTGACCTAATCAGGATCTAGAAGAGCTAGACCCACAGCTTATCTGAGAGCCCGGGTCACTGAATCAACTCAACCCTGGGATCAGAACCCAAGGTGGTGAAGATGACTTTTCGCTTCACCTGATCCTTCTCCTCGGGTTACCGAAATAGCTAACCCATATCCTAACCCTGGATATTATGACCCATACCAATCGGTCCCTCAAAGGACCGCATCTTATAACCTAGGATATGGAATTCATACTCCTGCTTCTCACCATGGAACATGGGTAGACCTGATTCACCCCCTTGAACCCCTGAAGAGCTACCGGTGCATATGCGGCTGCATTATATAATACAGAGAGCTATAGCGAGCGCTAAGGAAAAGGCCGCATCCTATCTACACGAAATCCAGGCTAACATTAAGCCAAACCAAAGACAAAGCTGGATTCCGCATCAACAAGCTGTGATGGAGCTTCTTCGGGAAACAACAGAGATAACAAGGCTAATAAGACAAAATCGGGAAACTCAAGAACTACTACTATTGAGATATCAAGTGGAAAATAGCCTTGAAGACCTCGAGGAATCCGAAACGATTACGTCGGAAGGACACATAGAAGATTCTCGGGAGAGGATACTGGAAGATCACTCAGGGGAAAAAGAATCTAGCGTGGATATGAGACAGGAGCAGGAAGTATGCTGAATGGGTTCATCTGAAATTGAGGAGGAAAGGACTGATATCTCCAGGACTAAGCCGCAATCAGATTATCCTGAACCCTGGGAACACCTCTTGGGTTAGATAACCCAATCAAGATAAGGGAAGTAGATCCAATTAAGGATATGGATCTTGAGGCAAACATTACATGTGACACTACTGATCAGCCTAAGCCACTTCCCATTCTAGGTGAACCTGTGCTAGAGCCAACATCTTCTGATCTGCACTCTTCTTCTTTCACCTGCATACCTAATTCGGATGTTAGAGATTCTGAGATGACACTTTCTACCCCTGATCCCGATATCCGAAAACCAGAAGTAGCTATGGATGACTTGAATGAAGAAATAAATATGTTACTTGAGGTAGGAATTATTGAGGAACCCAATGCATATGAGGGAGAAGCTTCGAGCAGAATGAGCTGGGGATGCACCTATCATCCTAGTCAATGGCTCGACCCCGAGCCTGAAAAGTTAGCCTCCGATGAATCAGAGGTAAATACTGATGAGGACGAAGTAATTTCTGATGAGGATTTTAGTGACCTCCCACAGATTTTCTACTTTCACGAATACCCCCGTATGACCTAGAGCCTGGAGAGGGCATGATCTTTGATGTCAATTATCACTATGAGGATCCCTATGACTCAGATTCTGGTTCTGAGATACATTTTGATCTACTCCCTCAGCAACTTCCTGCTAAATTGTGGGACATGATAAATCAGCTAAATAAACATCATGATCCCCCCTTTGATTATCCTCTATTTTCCACTAGCACTCCACACTTTCTTATAGCTATACTTTTTGGAGTAGGGGTGCATAATCAGCTGGTTCACATCTTCGGACCACTGATTCTGGGAGCATATGAGCATATCTTTCTCTTAATCTTAGTCGGCTCCTATGCTAGAAATGGCACATCTGATTGAGTTTTCACCCAGCTGGAGGCATTGAACTCAGCACGTATAGATACCATTCACTCCACATTCCACCATCATTTATATATAACCATTTTTATACATAGCATATTTTGTTTTAGCATATTTCCCTTTTGTATATTGCATGTTAACAGGTTGGCTGGTGCTGAATGTAGAATTTCAGGAGCAACTACAGGTGATTTCTATCCATTCTCTCCCTGCAGTACTTATTTTCTTTTATACTCATGCATGAGGACATGCAAGAAATTAGGCATGGGGTGGTAGATACAACAAAACCGAAAATTTTTATGCCAACATTTAAGAAAACCTCGGAGCTGCATGTAAAACGTACTTTAAGACCCTAAATAAAAGAACAATCGACTCCACCTCCAGTGCTCGCATTGGAGCTAGAAATCGTCTGCAACAGCCACTTCCGACTCACCCGCTCACCTATTGTTCTAAATTTAGGGTCAAGCTGATTGTAACCCGATACGGGAATTTCACGAAGTACAAATTATACAAGGTTAATTATTCATATCATATATACATATTGCACTCATGAATAAGATTATTTTATTAAGAGAATGCATTAGGGATTTTATCCTCTAGTTGATTCCTGTAATCTGGAATCTAGTACAACTTTTCACACACATGTAGAATTTGCAATGGATTCATTGTGAAGGCTGATAAACGTCTTCAGTCTGTCGAGAAGAAGTAGTGCTTCTTTTCTTGAACCCCTGGATAGTGTTTTGGGAGTCAGGCAGATTTTCCTCCAAAAATCCACCAAATAGTGTGAGAGAGTAGAGTGTGTTGGTGCTCTAAGATTAGTGCGAGGAATGTGAAATCCTAGATAATTAGGTGATGATACTTTGAGTTTAGACATAGTTTTCGCTCTCGGTTCCAGTGTATACATTTTTGTGCGAAATTGTGAGAGACACCAAATAAGGTAAATACGCGGAGAGCGAGTTTTCATAAAACTAGGACTAAGGTGGATGGTTACGACCATTCTCTACGGAATCCTCAGCTAAAGGAAGGTATTGATGTCGAGGTCAGAAATACACCATCCTATCCATCTTTCCCAGTGCCGTGAGTAGGCACTTCCACCAAATAAGCCACCCAATGTCTCTTGAGTACCACCAATCCCTAATAATGCCTCCTCAATAAAGTTCATGGATGTATGGTAGTTGTGTCATGTTGAAAAAGAAAAAAAAAGGAAAAAGAAAAGAAAAAGAAAAAAAAGAGAAGAAAAAAAAATTAGAAAAAGAAGGAAAAGCAAAGAAAAAAAAAGAGTGAATATTTAGTTCAGTTGCATTGAGGCAATACCACCAAATAAAATTGAGATCCACCAAATATAGCCTTAACCTATTTTTTCTTGTGCTTTTGATCGCCTAAATACTGGCTGAGGAATTCCAACTTAGTGTTAGGGTTATGAGAACTCAACTAAAGTGTTAATGCCTAGTGAGACCACCAAATACAAGTCATATATGTGAATCTGGTGAAATTGTGAGCTCTAAGAAAGAAAAGAAAAGGAAAAGAAAAAGAGTAAGAGAGAATAGACACAAAGGAATCAAAAGGGAGCATAGTTTTTCTCATCTTTCTCTGAGTTGAGTTACTTAGTAATTCGGGAATCTAGATTCTGTAGTACTAGTCTCTATATAGCACCAAGTGAGTGTGAGCCACCAAATATATAATCTTTTCCCTCAGAGATTCTCTACCTAAGCCTAAAGCCAGGGTGGAATTCATAGAATATCTTGAATACCCCGAGGGAAGAAGTCCGCCTATCCTGTGAGAACTTTTACTAGGGGTCAAGTACAGGCTTTAGAGGTGAATCAGTTTTTCACTCGAATCCGTTGCAAAAGCTACATAGCTGCACTTTCATAATTGTCTGGATTTCGAGAGCATAAGATGAAAACAAAAAGGAGAAAATTCTCTACGCATACACTTGATAAAATAATCAGTCCCTTAAGGACCTTTGCTGCAAATAATTTAGTCTTGCATTTGCTAGGGACTAGCAAGATTTAGGCATGGGGGTATGATTGTGCAGCAATCATAGGTCTTAATTGACCTAGATTAGGCTAGAACTTAGCATAAGTTAGGGAAATTCATGCACGCATAAGCATTATCTGCATCTTTACTGCTTTACTTTAGCTATGCATAAAATAATGTTATAATGTGTTGATTAAGTATATTATGTCGATTGCAGGCAATAAGTAGATCTAGAGCTGGATCTAGAGCAAGATCTGAAGCTGGATCTGAAATAATGGGAGTTGTAGCAAAGCTAGAGTAGAATGCCTAGTTTAGATGTAGGAATAATAATGTAAGGGGGTTAAAGATTTTCTATTCTATTAAGTAGAAATAAAGCAGTAAAATGTGAAGAGCTTAGGTTCATCCTAGCCCTAAGATAGCCTAGAGACCTCCCCAAGCCTTAGCCACCCTTAGATTAGGTCACAACACCCTAGGAAGCCCTAAAACCCTAGTTCCAACCCTCATCTGGACGTCCAGATAAGTTATAGGATGTCCAGGACCCTTAGCCATCTCCCGCACACCTCAAACCCACTTTTGCAGTGTTATTGAACGTCCAGACACTTTGTCAGACCTCCAATTTCTGTAGAATACCCAAAATAGAAACCAAAATCCCTCCTGACTTTGATTGGATGTCCAGACAACAAGTCTGGACTTATGATTTTTTATTATAAGATGTCTGACACAATTATTAGATGTCTGATACTGCTCTGCAGTTCCTATTTTGAGATTTAAGCCTTGATCTTGGATCTCTAGGTCCCTAAACCTAATTCCAACCCCATAGGAACCTAAATTAAGGTGCCCTAACCTTAGTACATCACCTCTAGACCTCCCTAAGGACCTAATTAGGTCCTCACTAAACCTAATTGACTTGGTTCTTAGTCAATTCCATCAACCTATTCAATTGGACTCATTGAGTCCAATTGAGCCCTAATCTCAGCACACACTGTCCAATTGGACTCAGTGAGAGTCCAATTGACCTAGACCTAAATTAATTGAGTTGTTTTACTCTCAATTAAGTTTCCACACACCCAATTAAACTTGTAGTAAGTTTAATTGCACTTTACCTTAGTGAATTAGGGTTTATAACACTAATTTGAGACATACCTTGACCTAAACCCACTAAAACCTAACCTAATCAACCTAGACACCTAAGTTTTGACCCACACACACCCACACACACCATCCACATGAAAATACCAAGCCTAGAGTTCTCTAGAACTCTCTACCATGTGTGGCTACCTTGGTTGCCAAAATTAGCAACCAAGAGCCATTCAAATTTTAGATCCACATTTGGTGGTTCTAAAAACCACCATCCATCCTCTCTCTCTCACTCTCTCACGAGCTCCCACCATAGGGCTCTCTGTAGAATTCCATAATTCTCTAGAGAGATTCCCTTAGCTAAGGGATGGCCATTTGCATCCATTCACTTCCTTGGCAAATTCACTCCATTGGTGCCATTCACGCCCACTTCCACTTAGCTAGCCACTCCACCTCCACGAGCTCACTACCACCATCATGGATGACATCATGCTGGGATGCTGGATCAACCCTACCTCTCTCCAAGGGTCGGCCTAGGCTAAATTGGCTGCCCCTCATTCTCCTCCCAACCACTCCAAGGCCATCGGGGACCACCCCTAAATGCCCTCTATTCTGCTAGATTTAGTTTATGCTCTCCATAATTTTTACTGCCTTTATTACTGCTTAGTAGCATAGTCTTACTTCTCCCTCAATGATGCATGCAGAATCCCCCCGTTGATTCTTGTATGCAGTCGTTTTCTGGTAGCTAGATTTAAATTTCAAGCATTTATGTACAAGCTTTCCTCTAAATTTCTTGTGCAAACAACTCCCCAATGGAATGAATGAAAATGCATTTTTAAATATATATATGTCTCAATGTTGTGAAATCACAATGAGCTTATTGATTGCTATTATCATTTGCGTGATTAATGTTGCCTATTTCTAACTCCTAATATTCTTTCAACTAAGCATTTCGTACCGAAATATGTAATAATCACGAATCGGCATGCGATTCTAAACAAAGTAGAGTGGAAAAAAGATCGATTTCAAAAGTAAATCAAATGCCTCCCAGAGATGAACGACTGGGACTCAAGTCTCGTAATTTTTACAAACTTAATTTTTGACGAACGTTTTTGTGCGACTATACTACGATTTCCGACGACTTTCAAATGCGCAAAAACGATTCTGTCAGCATCTTTCTCTCCTGACCACAAAAAGGATGCAATTAACCTAAATTATATACAACTACTCTAAATGCAGAATGATGCATGCTATGCAATATTTATAACATGAAATGCAAATCTAAGCCTAGGAACATGCATGAATAGGCATTTTAACCTAAATATCTGTGTCTACATCAAGAGCTCCAGGGAAACCTCTGGACAAGGAAATAGCCTTGATTGCTTGGGGAATAGGTCAAAGAAACACACGAATTTTCATGGATTTGTGTGAGATTTTCACACAAGTTCTAATTCCTAAAACATGTCCAAATGATTCCTCATTGTGTGAACACCAATCTCGCCAATTTTGGTGAGAATTGGTGGCGATTTGAGTGGGATTTGATTTGGTCAAACATTGCCTACAGGTCAATTGACCTTCAATGGTAGTAGGGGCCTTTTAGTGAAGAAGACAATAAAGTTAGGGGGCTAAATGCAAGGAATTCAAAAGCTTGGGGCTTGAATGAGAGAAATAGAGTTTTAAAGGACTAAAATGCAAACTAGGTCAAGATGAACTCCGATTGGACCCAAGGAATCTAATGGCGAACTGAGATTTTAGTTTTAACCAAGTTTGACTGGGCAATTTGCATAGAAACCCAAATTAGGGTAAAATTCTGTCTAAGATTGTTCAAGGTCAAAATAGGTTCAAATGGTTAAATCAAGGGTACCAAACCTCAAGGAATATTTTTCTATGAGTTCTAGGAGGTTTAGATGAATTTTATCCTGATCGAAACCTCCATAATTTAAAAGTGTCTGAACTTAGGGTTTTAGGTGCTGATTTGATTCTCGAAATGCATGAAATCCTATTTCTATTTGTGTGGACCCTCTTATTAGTCTTTAATGCTCATTTGACCTTTAGATTAACCCCTGACAACCCCGTGGTTATTCTGTGTTCATGATATGCAGTTAAAATTACAGAATTAACCCTAGTTTCTTGTTCTACTCTTAAATTGGCTTTGTATGGAATTATGGCTCTTAGGCAATTATGTAGGAGAATTTGTCAATTAATTATGACTAAATAAAGCTAGTTACTGCTCATGATGATGTTATCATCAGCTATAGTGAAGGAGGATGGCCGATAAGGGGGCGGTAGGTTGTGTGGTGGTGGTGGTGGTGGTAGCGACTCTCATGATAGGCTGAGAGAAGGGGAAGGTAGAGAGAATGGTGGATGGCCAGTGAAGGGTGGTTGACGTAGACACATTTATTTAGGATAAAATGCCTATTTATGCATGTTCCTAGGCTTAGATATGCATTCCATACTATGAATATTGCATATCATGCATCATTCTGCATTTAGAGTAGTTTTTGTATATTTTAAGTTAATTCATGTCCTTTTGTGGTCATGAGAGAAGGAGATTTATTTTAGGGCCTCAAATTGACGATCCGACCGAACAGATCTGATTAGGATGACGATTAGAGTCCAACTCCCCTGAAACCATCTTGATCGAAATCCCATAGCACCTTATGTAGTCCGAGGAAGATCAACGATCAAGGGACTAGGTGACTCAATTTGGAGCTCCAAACAACAAATTCGACCACATGGATGGACTCGATTCGATGATTGCAGCCTAACAGCATGAAAATCAATCGAATCTGACGTCCGTGGTGCCACCTACAAGCACCTGAAGATAGACAGTCCAGATGGCGCCACGTGGTGCCATCCAGACCATCCAAGCCGACCAGCAACAGCCACACCTCGTCAAAGGCTCCTCTCCTCACGAGATCTACATTGTTGGATGCCCATCTAATGGCTCCTATGTAGCCACGTCGCCTCTCCACATCTATTCTTCAAGAGCACATAGCCATTAGATCCTCATCCAACGGCTGCAAGCGATCGTGCGTTGGATGGTCTTCGTGGCAATCCGCAAGAGTAGCATAATGGTCGAAGCGCACACTCCCAAAGGAGGGGTGCAAGTTCGAATCCTGCAACCCTCCCCCCAAATCCTTAATTGAAGCATCTCTCAACACTAGCCAGTGCAAAAGGCACGTGAAAGGCATGCACCAGCCGCACCAAGGTGCGTGTGTGACAAGGCAAGCGTAAGGCACGGGCATGAGAGGTGCGTGCGTGCATGCCAGTGGGGGTATGCGCAGATCTTCAAAGACAGATGGACAAATCTTTAGCAATGTTTACAGACGTCACTAATTGCCTATGTGCGACCAAGCCCTTTACCCTCCACTATAAAAGGACCCATACCCCTCCATCCACCATCATCCCTTCCTATGCTCTCCTCACCAACTCTAGAGATCAAAACATACATTAAGCTTATGTCCTAAGCATTGGGGATGCTCCGCTAGAGAAAAGAAAAAGTATTTTCCACCATCTCATCACCATTCATGGAGCTCTCATTAGCTGCCTTCTTAACTCCATTCTAGGAAGAGGATCATGCTGCAACACCACCCATCCTCCCCTCATCTTCCAACTTCGTTCTCCTACCTCCAACTCCTCAACATCTTCAACCGGGCCACGTCAACGCACCTTCATCCTCCGAGAAGTCGACAAAGAGGATTTCTCTCACCTCCTTTCACTTTTACTGCTTTCGTAGTGTAGAAGTATTTGTAATAAACATTTTTCAAACATTTATCTAAAAGTCATTTTTGATTTTCTCTCTTCCTACGTACTTAGTAAGTAGAATAGTTCTTTCTTGCTTTCCAGAATACCTTAGTATAGAAAATATTCCTACATGTTCGCACACTATCATAAAATGCCAAAAAAAAAAAAGCAAATACAAAATATCAAAAAGAAATAAAGTGAAGCAAAGATTTCAAAGAAACAAACGTCGCCTCTCCGTGTTCGACCCGAGACTCCCTTGGTGTTTCGGTATAAATTTTATTTGATAGCTGATGCGGAAAATTACGTGGTTTTTAAGATTAGGGTTTTAAATCGTTGCAACACGTAAATCTGTTCGCTTTTAAAATTTGTAACCAAGATAGGGGAGTATCTAGGGTCAACCAAGGAGGTAATATTTTGCGAAATTCAAGTCTTTTGCTCTAAAATGAAACTTAACTTTCTTTTTGTACTTTTTAAATATATAATTTTTATGGATTTTTGAAATAACGGCAATACGAATTTTGAAGAGATTTCGAAACAACTAACACCTAATCCACTATACTACTACTAAGGTGACAAGTAGAGCCTCTCCCTAAGCTCCACCCCAAAACACAATGCAGTGTAAAGGGGCACTCCAAGCAAACTCAAGCTCATGGTCCGACACTATAGGTAGAGCACCGTCCAAGACACTTGAGCTGCTAAAATGTGCTTTAATGCTCCGTCTAAAGATATGAAATATAGATATGGAGCAGCGCCGAGGCGGTAACATGTTGACATCGCATCCTCAAAGGAGGTATTTTCCTCCTTCTCGGTGGTGGGAACTCAAACCAATGATGAGCTTCAGACTTTTATTAAGTCCAAACAAGGGGGGCTTTTCTAATTTTTAGTGATTTTTAGGTGTTGGCTTGTGTGTGAAATTTGACACAGGAAGTTTCGCAAAAAATGTAAGTTTTTGAATCAGAAACTAAGCCAGATACTTTCCATATTACAAAAGTGGAATAAGTCACCTGAACTATCACGAGTTCAGGTGAAATTTTGGAGAAGGATATCTGATCTAGTCTAAAAATAGACCTTGAGATTCTAATAATCAGATCCGTATCCTTATCCCTAGTTTGTTAAAGATTAAATTCCATTGTACCAGAAGTTAGTTTTTCAACCTTAGTCCCGATTTCAATTTTTTCCTCAAAAAGTTTTCAATATTTTTATTATTTTTTTTGGGTATGCATGCCAGAAAATAAAAATGACTAAGGAAAAATGCATGTTTTTAGGTTTTCAAAATCCTCAATCGATCGTCAAAATTTTAAAAACACCCCCTATACTTAAGATATGCAATGTCCACATGCATTAGGAGCGAAAGAGGGATTACCTTAGTAAAAGGTAGTCGAATTTAGGATAGTCAAAACTTGGGGAAAAGAAAGAAAAAGAAGCAAAAAGAAAATGATGGGTTACCTCCCATCCAGTGCTATCTTTTACGCCATTCAGCCGATCTTAGTGTGCATCAGTGATCCGCTGTGGTTGGTTCAGGGAAATCGAAAGATTTAGATGGAAGATTCGGGGTATGATCAAAATAGGGCTTTAAACGTTGGCAGTTAACTTGAAATGTCATATTAGTTTTAGGGTCGAAAAGATCAACAGCATTGTATAGATATGTTTTTAGGACAATAAAGGGGCTGGTCCATTTGGATTTTAATTTTCCAGGAAAAATACGTAATCTTGCATCAAAAAGCCAAACGTGTTGATTAACGTCAAAGTGTTTCCGAATAATGTATTTATCATGAAATTTTTTTGTTCGATCTTTATAAATCCACATGTTTTCATATGAAAAATTATGTAACTCTTCCAATTCAGTTAATTGTAGTTTTCTGTGGATACCGACATCAGATAAATCCTTGTTTAATTGTTTTATTTCCCAAAAAGTCCTATGTTCTAGTTCTACCGGGAGATGGCATGCCTTCCCAAAAATCAAACAGAAGGGAGATATGCTAAGCGGGCTTTTAAAAGCAGTACGATAGGCCCATAAAGCATTGTCCAATTTGGTGGACCAGTCTTTACAGTCGGGAGTAACCGTCTTTTGTAAAATATTTTTGATTTCTCGGTTAGAAACTTCTACTTAGCTATTTGTTTGGGGGTGATAAGGTGTGGAAATTTTGTGACTAACCCCATATTTAGAAAGAAGGTGACAGAATTGTGAGTGAGTGAAATGTGAGCCTCTGTCACTGATTATGGCCATAGGAATGCCGAATCTTGAGAAAATATTCTTCTTAAGATATTCGACAACCACATGGTGATCATTTGTGCAAGTAGGTATTACTTCGATCCACTTAGAAACATAGTCGACTACGACTAGTATATATAAATACTCACCAGAGTTGATGAATAGTCCCATGAAGTTGATGCCCCATACATCAAAAATTTCAACCTCTAAAATAGGATTAAGGGGCATCATATCCTTCTGAGTCATGTTGCTGATGCTCTGGCAACACACACAGGACCGAACAAAATTATGAGAATCTTTGTGCAAGCTGGGCCAAAAGAATCTCACATTAAGGATTTTAGCTGCAGTTTTCTTGCCCAGAAAATGTTCGCCACAGGCCATTGAATAACAATGTGTCAGAATATCATGGATTTCAAAATCAGGGACACATTGTCGAATTACCTGATCGGCACAAATGCAGAAAAGGTCGGGCTCCTCCCAAAAATAGTATTTAATGTCAGCAAAGAACTTGTCCCTTTTTATTTTTGGCCAATCAGCAGGGATTCGTTCTGTTGCTAAATAGTTTGCAATGGGTGCAAACTAAAGGAGGGTGGTGGTAGCTAAAATGCATTCATTAGGGAATTGATCAGGGGGGTCATTATGTCATTCGTCATAAGACGAGAGAGATGGTCGGCCACTACATTCTTCGATCCTAACTTATCCTTGATTTCCAGGTCAAATTTCTGGAGCAGCAGGATCCAACGGATAAGGCGGGGTTTTGCATCTTTTTCTGTCAGCAAATATTTAAGTGCTGAGAGATCAGTATATACAGTGACATGTGACCCCAAAAGATAAGACTAAATTTTTCTAGCGCAAACACAATGGCAAGAAGTTCTTTTTCAGTAACCGTGTAATTCTGTTGTGTATCATCAAGAGTTTTGCTAGCATAATAAATCATAATGGGCTTCTTGCCAATTCCTTGCCTGTAACGACCCGATTCCTGATTCCCTACGAGACACGAGAACCGGACCGACTCGACTAATCCCAAGACCTAGTCGTCCAACGAGGAAGTAACCAAAAGAGCAATAAAATAAACCACATTCAGCATGAATATAACTAGCAGTAACAAAAATACAGCAGTAAGAAAAGGAACTACTACAGCATGTACCACCACAACAGTAGAACAACATTTATAACATAACATGAACTACAAGTAAAGAAAAGTACAGAGAGTAACAAGAACTACTCACTACAGTGGAACAAAAAGGGCACAAAAGAACAGTGGTAACTCTATTGGACCCTACGCAGCCCAGCGTCCTCTGCAGCCGCTGACCCTAGCTACTCAACACCTAGTCCTGAAAAGTAACAAGTGTAACACGTCAGCGAAACGCTGAGTAGAGTGGCAGCTAAATTAAAGAAGCAGTAAAGTGTACAGTAGCTGTTTTATTTTCTTTCTTCCTTTATTTACGTCTTTCTACTGTTTCACAATTTATCTATTTCTCAGATCCTTCACTTGATCTCGAATGTTCCTCGTGGGAACGATCTTGATTGCAGCCTTTTCCGAAGAGTAGAAGTAACACGTGGTGCTCTCCTGGCCGGGAGAGTCCCCCGTGGTGATCCTACTCTCAGTCAACCACCCCAAGGTCACTGACAGACGTAACGGTGACTACGACACGCGCGGTAAACGCACGGGTAGCTACCCCGCATTGGCAAGCGGTCAGTCGTTTCCGTTAACGGGTGTGCCCAAAGCACAGCACGAAACCAGTATAGGGCAGAGCCCTCTCAGTAACAGGGGTCCAACCCCTCCATAGTAACCAAACCGGGGCCTTGCCCCTCCACAGTCCACGCACCCTTGCCTGACTACCCTGGTTTGCCCAGTGGGCCTAACAAGTCGGTGTAGGTGAGTTAGCAGAACCCCGGGGCCCGTGGGGTAGCTAGTACTCGCTCTACACTAGTAGCTCTCCTCGGTACTGTGTACACGAGGGCCAACAAGTCGATACAAAGTGGCCAGACCTAACCCCGGGTCCCTGGGGCAGCTGGCTCCGCTCTGCACTAAGCAGGTAACAGGTGCTTCCCCTGGCACTACGTACCCAAGAGACAACACACCTCCACATCTTTCCTTCTCAGTTCCATTTCATTCTCTTTCCAGGAGTTCTACTCCTAACTCCCCGTAGGGTTCCAGCTCTTTTAACTCAGCACATTCAGGTTTCACCCTTTCAGTTTCACGTTCATACAACCCATATTCTCAATCATGTTCATTTATTCATAACAGGTAGCTGTTAAATCAATTTACAGGCAGCTATTATTTCCTTTCCACAATTTCCAAGACTGCAATATCTATATTCATTTCACTAGTTTTTCAGTCCTAGGATTCATGTCGTACCCTAGGATCTATCATTCAATCTAGTTCTCCAGCCCTAGGATTCATGCAATACCCTAGGATCTATCATTCAATCTGGTTTCTCATTCCTAGGATTCATGCAACGCCCTAGGTTCTATTAATTGTTCCATAATTGTAATAAATTATGTTAATAACTTTTGAAGCCACTCTACCAGCTACAACGGGAGTACTGGGGGCGTGGTCGGAAATCCCGCGCGCCTCCGTAACCCCTGAGACTGCAATGGAATGGGGTCCTAACACAAGGATCAAACACAAAGAGTTTCTCAGAATAGTATATAATTACTGGAAACGGGTAGAGGATCTTATTCCGAAAAGAACGCAACTCGAAATGCGGAAAACGGACTCCGAACGGGCCCTAAATGGGTCAAAAACGACGAAACAGTCCAAAATCAGACGTCTGGAACCTCTTCCAGACGTCTTAAAATGTGGGTCAGAAGGTACCTCTGTTCTGCGTAGTCTCTCAGATGTCCAGAAGCCTGCGGGGGTGTCTGGCCTAGTTCCCAGACGTCTGATGGTCACCCCGGACGTCTGGAAGTCCTTCCCGTCGTCTGGCACTGCAGCCAGACGTCTGATTCGCGTTGGATGGCGAATGTCAGAACCTACACGTACCCACTCCTCGCTCTCAGTACGACGGGTCGCAGAAAAGGAAGAAGGATGAAAATAACTTACTTGCCAGACATCTGGACAGTCCTCCAGACGTCTTCACCGTCATCTGGTTGGAAGCCCAGATGTCTGATTCTGGAAAAGCTTCCAGGATCAGAGCTCGCCTTGCTCTCCGCCGGCGACGCACAGCCGTGCCGCGCCTCGTCCGCCTGCTGCTCGAGCTGCAGCAACCCTCCCGCATCACTCCACGCCCGCGGCTCCCCCGCCGACCGACTCTAGCTGCCCCGGCAAGCTCGAGCCCTCACGGTCGGGCATCTCCTCCCTCGCGCAACACCTCCTCCCGCAACTCGCCGCTGCCGCCGCTCGCTCGCACTCGCACTCTCGCACCGGCTGGAAGAAGAAGAAGGAAGCAGAGGAGATGAGAGTGAGGGAGAGGGCGAGGGCCTTATAAGGCCGCGCGGGGAGAGAGAGAGAGCGCAGTCTACGCCTGCAGGAGGAGAGAGGGAAAAAGGGGGAAGGTGCAGCGGTTGCAGGTCTGCGCATGCCTGCGCGCAGATGCAACCCCACACGCCACAGAAAAATAGATCCCAGACGTCTGGAAGGGGTTCCAGACGTCTGGTCAGACGTCTTAAAAAAATCATCTAGGAAGGTGTTCGTAACAATATAACAAACTGAAAGGAAGTTTCATCCCCGAAACTTGCGCTAACTAGGGTACGGGAAAAACGTCATATAAAAACATATCAAACTCAAAGAGGACCAAAGCCAGTTCGAAAGACGTACCCGCGAAGAGCTCTGAGTACCGCTCCTGCATTGCCGCCTCAGGCTCCCAGGTAGCCTCCTCGTACCGCTGGCTCCTCCACAAAACCTTCACCAGGGGTACTTGCTTTCGTCTCAAACTGCGGACGGCTCGGTCAAGAATCTGCACTGGCCGCTTGGGGTAGATCAGGTCGTCGCCCACCTCGACGCTCTCGTGACTCAGTACGTGACTGGGATCGGCTACGTACTTCCGGAGGTTGGACACGTGGAACACGTCGTGCACACCAGAAAGCTGAGGAGGGAGGGCAAGTCTGTAAGCAATGAGTCCAACCCGCTCCAGGACCTCAAAGGGCCCCACGAACCTCGGCACGAGCTTCCCTCTCACCCCAAACTACTGTAGGCCCTTCATGGGCGAAACACGAAGGAAGATGTGGTCCCCAACCTCAAACTGCATCTCTCTGGGTCTCCGATCTGCGTAGCTCTTCTGTCTGCTCCTGACAGTGCGGAGTCGCCTGTGGATCTGCTCGACTACCTCCTGACTCTGCCGGATCAACTTGGGGACAACCACCCACGTGGTCCCCACCTCAACCCAACTCAAGGGTGCCGTACACCTTCGTCCGTACAGAGCCTCGTAGGGAGCCATGCCGATGCTCGAGTGATAGCTGTTGTTGTATGCAAACTCCGCTAGGGGCAGGTGCTCCTCCCAGGAGCCCCTCCAGTCCAGTACACAGGCACGCAAAAGGTCCTCAAGTGTCTGTATCGTGCTCTCCGACTGTCCGTCCGTCTGGGGGTGGTAAGCTGTACTAAACCTCAATCGCGTCCCCAGGGCCTGCTGAAACTCATCCCAAAACTGGGACGTAAAGCGGGTATCCCGGTCGGATACGATCTCTCGCAGAACTCCGTGTAACCGTACCACATCGCGGATATACCTCTTTGCCAACTGTGCTGGTCCCAAAGTGACTCGGATCAGCAAGAATCGTGCCGTCTTCGTCAGTCTATCCATAATTACCCAGACTGCGTCGTGTCCTCGCTGGGTAACAGGTAAACCCACCACCAAGTCCATGGTGATGCTCTCCCACTTCCACTCTGGCACTGGAAGCGGCTGTAGCGGCCCTGCAGGCCTCTGATGCTCGGCTTTCACCTGCTGACACACTAAGCACTGCTGCACGAATTCACCCACATCCCGCTTCATCCCCCTCCACCAAAACTCGCGTCTCAAGTCGTGGTACATCTTCGTGTTTCCGGGATGTATGGTGAATCTGGAATCGTGTGCCTCAGTCAGGAGCTCTCTCAACAGCTCCTCGTCTCTAGGAACGCATAACCATCCCCTCAGGCGCAGCACCTGGTCTGTGAAAGAGAAGTCCCCTGGGTCTCCCGACAGTACTCTGTCGCGCAAGGACTGCAAGTACGGATCGGCCATCTGTCCTGTGATGATGCGGTCTATCAGCTCTGGGCTAGTCTGTTGTGTCACAGTCACTGCCCCACAGTGCCCCCGTAACTCTAGGGGTCACCAACTACCCACCTCCTCCAAAAGGCTCCAACTCTGTAACTATAAACTGGCCAAGTGTGCGGGTGCCTTTCGGCTCAAGGCGTCAGCCACCACATTGGCCTTGCTCAGGTGATAGGAAATGCTGCAGTCGTAGTCCTTCAGGAGCTCCAACCAACGTCTCTGTCTCATGTTGAGCTCCTTCTGATCAAAAAGGTATCTGAGGCTCTTGTGATCTGTGAAAATCTCGGAGGTCTCACCGTACAAGTAGTGCCTCCAGGTCTTCAGTGCGAAGACGACAGCTGCCAACTCCAGGTCGTGGGTAGGGTAGGTATGCTCATGGGGCTTCAGTTGCAGCGAAGCGTAAGCGACAACGTGACCCCTCTGCATGAGCACACCTCCTAACCCCTGCAAGGAGGCATCCGTGTACACAACGAACCCGCCACTACTGTCAGGGATGGTGAGCACAGGAGCCGAAGTCAATCTCTCCTTCAGCTCCGGAAAACACGCCTCACAGGCGTCTGTCCAAGTGAAGGGCACGTCCTTTCGGGTCAACTGTGTCATGGGACGCGCAATCTGTGAAAAGCATCTGATGAATCGTCTGTAGTAGCCTGCCAGTCCTAGGAAACTGCGAATCTCAGTGACTAAACGCGGTCTCTCCCACCTGAGCACTGCCCCGACCTTGGCTGGGTCCACCTCCAAGCCGTCTCCAAAGATCACATGACCTAAGAAGGTCACCTCCCTCAACCAGAACTCGCACTTGCTGTATTTGGCGTACAGCCTACGTCGTCTCAGTGTGTCCAGAACCATCTGCAAGTGCTGTCCGTGCTGCGTCCGATCTCGAGAAAAGATGAGTACATCATCAATGAATACCACCACGAACTGGTCAAAGTACGGTCTAAACACCCGGTTCATCATGTCCATGAAAGCAGCGGGGGCATTGGTCAACCCAAACGGCATGACCAAAAACTCGTAGTGTCCGTACCGGGTGCAGAAAGCTATCTTGGAGACGTCGGTCTCCCTGATCCTCAACTAGTGGTATCCAGACCTCAAGTCGATCTTGGAGAACACCATGGCACCCCGCAACTGGTCAAACAAGTCGTCGATCCTCGACAGCGGATATCTGTTCTTGATGGTGACCCTATTCAGCTGTCGGTAGTCCACACAAAGGCGTAGGGTACCATCCTTCTTCTTCACAAACAGTAACGGGGCTCCCCAGGGAGACGCACTGGGCCTCACGAAACCCTTCTCCAAAAGGTCCTGCAACTAAGACTTGAGCTCTCGTAGCTCAAGCGATGCCATCCTGTATGGTGCAGTGGAGATGGGGCTGGTCCCTGGTACTAGTGAGATCTCAAACTCGATCTCATGCTCGGGCGGTAGTCCTGGTAACTCGTCTGGGAACACGTTAGGGTACTCTCTGACCACCGGGATGCTCTGGAAGTCTACCACAGGGCTGGGCTCTGCCACCACACAAGCTAGGAAGCCCTCACACCCCTGGCTCAAAAGTCTCGCTGCCCGAAGTGCCGAAATGCACCTGAAGCCTCCATCCACTGGCTGTCCGTGAAACTCGAAAGAAGGCAACTCCGGCATGGAGAAGACAATCTTCCTATCAAAATAGTCTACCAAGGCGTGGTAAGCGGACAGCCAGTCCATCCCCAGAATTACGCCAAAGTCCTCCATCTGTAACATAATCAGGTCAGCTGGCAGGCTATGTCCCCCGACGCTGACCTCGCAATCCGTGTACACCTCCTCAGCTACAAACAGCGGACCACTCAGACCTCTGATTACTAACGGATTCTCTAACAGTATATAATCCTGGCCCAAACTAACTACGAAACTGGCTACGACAAACGAGTGCGTAGCGCCGGAATCGAAAAGTGTGTAAACGAGTCTGCCGGAAATTGAAACCATACCTGCCACCACCGAGCCCGAAGCTCTGGCATCCCTGTGTGTTAGGGCATTGATACGCCCCTCAGCTCTAGGTGCGGACGAAGCAGCCACACTCTGCGTCGGACGGGCAAGTGCTGGCCGGTACCCTCCTCGTGATTGCTGTCCTCCTCTCACGCCTGGGAACCGCAGCCTCCTGCACTCCCACCAGTGCTCTGCGTGGGAAGTGTCTACTGACCTCCTGCCCTAGACGGGCAGTCCCTCCTGATGTGGCCCGGCTGGCCACACTAACAGAGGGGAACCCAACTCCCGCTCTCAGTGGGTCCCTGCTGTCGGCCGAGCAGGGGTCCGGTGCTGGCGACTGGCCTCTGTCGAGGGCCCCAAAGGCCACTGATGGCCCTGCAAAACGTGACGACTCTCCCGCAGACGCCACGTGCCTCCTCTCTCGCTGGCCCTGTGAAAAGTCTGGGCCTCCTCCGCCCGCCGTCAGTGTCTCGCGCGGATGGGTTGGTCTCCTCGTAAGTCATGGCTGCCTCCACCACCCTCGAAAACGTAAGTAGCTTCAGGGGTTTGACATACCCCCGAATCGCGGGCCGGAGCCCCTCGGTGAACCTCCAAAGGCGCTCCTCCGCAGTCGCTACCGCTGTCGCTGCAAAGCGGGACAGCTCCAGGAAACGTGTGCGGTACGCACTCACGATCATCGTCCCTTGGCGGAGAGTGTGGAACTCCCGCCTCCTTTGGTCCTGCCACGTCTGGGGAAAGTACTGCTCGCAGAAGAGGGTGACGAACCGGTCCCAGGTCGGCTCGTCCCTCTCCTATCCCCTGACCGCCCTCCACCACCTGTGTGCCGCACTCTCCAGCTGGTACGTGGCAAAGGCCATGCGGCACTCCACCGGGGGGCGAAGGGTGTCGAAAATCTTCTCCAGCTGCTTGAGCCAGTCCTTTTCCTCGGTCGGGTCCTCATCCCCCTTGAAAGAGGGGGGCTTCAGCTTCCGGAACTGCCCGAAGAGCTTAGAGTGGCGCTGTAGTGGGGATGCTGGTGCACATCCAGGCAAAGGTGCCTTGTGCACAGAAGTGTCGGAGGAAGGTGGGGGAGGCGGCGGCCCATCCCCTCCCTCGTGTCCAGCGCTGCGTCCATCGTGTGGTCCCACAGAGGACTCCCCCTCCGCTGCCCCAGGGTGAGGCGCTCGGGGCGGTGGGTGGAGCTCCTCTCGAACAATGTCCTGTATCAGCTGGGAGAGGTCCTGGGCCTGGACGCCCAGGAGTAGTGGCTGGTCCACTAAGGCGTGGGCAACGACACGCCCACCTCGCTGACCTCGTCCTCGACCACGCCCGTGGCCCACCTCACCAGTCCAGCGACGAGGCATCTCCTGCAAGGAGACGCGAAACAAAACGGAACACATCAATATGGAACGATACCTAACGGAAATGTCTAAGAGCTCATGTCAAAAGATATGTTGTGGTGGCTACTCTAGTTATAGACATGTGAATTGGTTATTTTCCAGCCAGTTGATTCACTTCTAGGGACGACCTTGCTCTGACACCATCTTGTAATGACTCGATTCCCGAGTCCCTACGAGACA
Organism: Thalassia testudinum; assembly: GCA_037157565.1. NCBI lineage: Eukaryota > Viridiplantae > Streptophyta > Magnoliopsida > Alismatales > Hydrocharitaceae > Thalassia > Thalassia testudinum. The sequence continues at coordinate 147,620,641 of JAZHRO010000036.1, forward strand.
CGAGAACCGGACCGACTCTACTAATCCCAAGACCTAGTCGTCCAACGAGTTAGTAACCAAAAGAGTAGTAAAATAAACCACATTCAGCATGAATATAACCCGCAGTAACAAAAATACAGCAGTAAGAAAAGGAACTACTACAGCATGTACCACCACAACAGTAGAACAACATTTATAACATAACATGAACTGCAAGTAAAGAAAAGTACAGAGAGTAATAAGAACTACTTACTACAGTGGAACAAAAAGGGCACAAAAGAACAGTGGTAACTCTACTGGACCCTACTCGGCCCAGCGTCCTCTGCAGCCGCTAACCCTGGCTGCTCAACACCTGGTCCTGAAAAGTAACGAGTGTAACACGTCAGTGAAACGCTGAGTAGAGTGGCAGCTAAACTAAAGAAGCAGCAAAGTGTACAGTAGCTGTTTTATTTTCTTTCTTCCTTTATTTACGTCTTTCCATTGTTTCACAATTTATCTATTTCTTAGATCCTTCACTTGATCTCGAATGTTCCTCGTGGGAATGATCTTGATTGCAGTCTTTTCCGAAGAGTAGAAGTAACACGTGGTGCTCTCGTGGCTGGGAGAGTCCCCCGTGGTGATCCTACTCTCAGTCAACCACCCCAAGGTCACTGATAGACGTAATGGTGACTACGGCACGCCTGGTAAACGCACGGGTAGCTACCCCGCACTGGCACGTGGTCAGTCGTTTCCGTTAACGGGTGCGCCCAAAGCATAGCACGAAACCAGTATAGGGCAGAGCCCTCTCAGTAACAGGGGTCCAACCCCTCCACAGTAACCAAACCAGGGCCATGCCCCTCCACAGTCCGCGCACCCTCGCCTGACTACCCTGCTTTGCCTAGTGGGCCTAACAAGTCGGTGTAGGTGAGCTAGTAGAACCCCGGGGCCCGTGGGGTAGCTAGTACTCGCTCTACACTAGTAGCTCTCCTCGGTACTGTGTACACGAGGGCCAACAAGTCGATACAAAGTGGCCAGACCTAACCCCGGGTCCCTGGGGCAGCTGGCTCCGCTCTGCACTAAGCAGGTAACAGGTGCTTCCCCTGGCACTACGTACCCAAGAGACAACACACCTCCACATCTTTCCTTCTCAGTTCCATTTCATTCTCTTTCCAGGAGTTCTACTCCTAACTCCCCGTAGGGTTCCAGCTCTTTTAACTCAGCACATTCAGGTTTCACCCTTTCAGTTTCACGTTCATACAACCCATATTCTCAATCATGTTCATTTATTCATAACATGCAGCTGTTAAATCAATTTACAGGCAGCTATTATTTCCTTTCCACAATTTCCAAGACTGCAATATCTATATTCATTTCACTAGTTTTCCAGTCCTAGGATTCATGCCGTACCCTAGGATCTATCATTCAATCTAATTCTCCAGCCCTAGGATTCATGCAATACCCTAGGATCTATCATTCAATCTGGTTTCTCATTACTAGGATTCATGCAATGCCCTAGGTTCTATTAATTGTTCCATAATTGTAATAAATTATGTTAATAAATTTGAAGCCACTCTATCAGCTACAACGGGAGTACTGGAGGTGTGGTCGGAAATCCCGCACGCCTCCGCAACCCCCGAGACTACAATGGAATGGGGTCCTAACACAAGGATCAAACACAAGGAGTTTCTCAGAACAGTATATAATTACTGGAAACAGGTAGAGGATCTTATTCCGAAAAGAACGCAACTCGAAATGCGGAAAACGGACTCCGAACGGGCCCTAAACGGGTCGAAAACGACGAAACAATCCAAAATCAGACGTCTAGAACCTCTTCCAGACGTCTTAAAATGTGGGTCAGAAGGTACCTTTGTTCTGCGTAGTCTCTCAGATGTCCAGAAACCTGCGGGGGCATCTGGCCTAGTTCCCAGACGTCCGATGGTCACCCCGAACTTCTGGAAGTCCTTCCCGTCGTCTGGCACTGCGGCCAGACGTCTGATTCGCGTTGGATGGCGAATCTCAGAACCTACACGTACCCACTCCTCGCTCTCAATACGACGGGTCGCAGAAAAGGAAGAAGGACAAAAATAACTTACTTGACAGACATCTAGACAGTCCTCCAGACGTCTTCACCGTCGTCTGGTTGGAAGCCCAGAAGTCTGATTTTGGAAAAACCTCCAGGATCAGAGCTCGACTCTCTCTCCGCCCGCAACGCACGGCCGCGCCGCGCCTCGTCCGCCTGCTGCTCGAGCTGCAGCAGCCCTCCCGCGTCACTCCACGCCTGCAGCTCCCCCGCCGGCCGGCTCTAGCTGCCCCGGCAAGCTCGAGCCCTCACGCAACACCTCCTCCCTCGTGCAACACCTTCTCCCGCAACTCGCTGCGGCCGCCGCTCGCTCGCGTTCGCACTCTCGCACCGGCTGGAAGAAGAAGAAGGAAGCAGAGGAGATGAGAGTGAGGGAGAGGGCGAGGGCCTTATAAGGCCGCGTGGGGAGAGAGAGAGAGAGAGAGTGCAGTCTGTGCCTACAGGTGGAGAGAGGGAAAAAGGGGGAAGGTGCGGCGGTTGCAGGTCTACGCGCGCCTGCGTGCAGACGCAGCCCAGCACGCCACAGAAAAATAGATCCCAGACGTCTGGAAGGGGTTCCAGACGTCTGGTCAGACATTTGGGCCACCTCCCAGACGTCTTAAAAAATTCATCTAGGAAGGCGTTCGTAACATTGCCCTAGAACGACCCCCACAGCAAAATCTGAGGCACCTATCATTAATTCAAAGGGACTATTCCAATTAGGTCCCTGCAAAATTGGTGCCTCAGTAACTTCCTTCTTCAACCTCAAAGAACTCTCCAGGCATTTAGCATTGAAATCGAATGGCTGGTCTTTAGTAAGAAGCTGACTTAAGGGCTTGGAGCTTTGGAAAAATTTTGTATGAATCACGGTAGAAACCCACATGACCCAAAAAGGATCTGATCTATTTTATAGTAGTGGGCAGTGGGAGCTTAGATATAGCATCTATTTTTGCTTTATCTACCGCAATTCCTTGTTTTGAAATAACATGCCCAGGACAATACCTTCTTGGACTATGAAATGACTTTTTTCCCAACTGAGGACTAGATTGACTTCTATGCATTTTTGGAGAGTTCTTTCAAAGCACTTGAGACAATGGTCAAAAGAATCTCAAAAGATAGAGAAGTCATCCATAAAGACTTTTAAGCATTCACCTACCAAGTCGGAAAATATTGCAAGCATACACCTTTGAAAAGTCGTAGGTGTGTTGCAAAGACCGAAGGGCATTCTTTGAAAATTAAAGATTCCGAAGGGGTAGGTGAAAGTTGTTTTGTCCTGGTCCTCATGATGAACCGCTACCTAATTATAGCTAGAATAACCATCCAGAAAATAGTAAAAATTCCGTCCGGCTAACCGCTCCAAGATTTGATTAATAAAGGGGAGCGGAAAATGATCGTTCTTGGTGGAGGTGTTTAATTTTCTATAATCAATACACACGCACCAAGAAGAGGTGGTTCGAGTGGCTATATTCTCCCCATTGTCATTGGTGAAAACTCTTAGTCCATCCTTTTTGGGCACTACTTGTGTTGGACTAACCCAGGAGCTTTCAGAAATGGGGTTGATGATATTGGCATCAAGTCACTTAATAATCTCCTTTTTTACCACCTCCTGCATATTAGGGTTCAAGTGCCTTTGTGGTTCGCGGGAGGGGCGAGAATCATCCTCTAAATATATACGATGTGTATAGAAGGACGAATGAATACCCTTAAGATCAGAAAGGGTCCAGCCAATAGCTTTTCTATATTTACTCAAAACCTGGAGAAGTTTGTGTTCTAGTACCCCAGTAAGTCCAAAATTTATAATCAGGGGCAGGGTCTGATTTGGACCCAGGAAAACATATTTAAGGGAGTCAGGCAAGGATTTTAATTCTAGATGTGGGCCTAGCTCCAAAAGAATTTTTGCTTTTTGTGTTAGTGGTGAAGTGAGAGTGAAAGGGTCAGCTGAAGTGTTAGGTGAATGTGTGGTTAGGGTGGAAGGGTGGGATGAAGTGGATTGTTCTCGAACTGTGTTAATGGCAAAATAGGAACCTAAATGTGAAATCTGCAAAGTTTCCTCCACTATATTTTCCATTTCTGAATCTGAGTCATCAAAGAAATCAAGTTCTTGGAACCTCCTAGAAGCTTGGAAAATATCTAGGGTTATAGATTCACTGCCACACATGATCTTCATTTTACCAGAATCACAATCAATATTTGCACAGGTGGTGGCTAGGAATGGTCTTCCAAGAATTATAGGGGCAAACTTTAATGCTTCCGGTACCTCTATGTCCAAGACTAAAAAGTCTACTGCAAATAGACAATTTTTGACCCAGACAAGGATATCCTCAACAATTCCCCTTGGTTTAATTCTAGATCGGTCTGCTAATTGAAGAGTAACCTCAACAGGCTTTAATTCTCCGATCTTAAATTCCTCAAAAATAATTGTGGGGATGAGATTAATTGAGGCACCAAGATCCAACAAGGCACAATCAAAAGAAGTATCATTAATGATAACTTGAATCAAGGGGGCGCTTGGATCTTTTCTCTTAAGAGGCAGTCGACTCTACACAACTAAGCTAAATGTCTCAGGAAGGATCGCCTTTCCTAAATTTCTGGGCTGCCTTTTTGGGGTACACAAATCTTTTAGAAATTTTGCATAGGTAGGGATGTATTTTATGGCTTCTAGGAGAGGAATGTTAATTTCAACTTACCCAAATAAATCCATTAATTCCTTATCAGTGGGCTCAGATTTCTTTTTTTTTTGTGAAGAATAGAGGGCTTGTGGGAATGGTGCAGGGTTTCCCTATTTTTCATTATTAGGTTCCTGAACAGTGCTAGAGGAAGGTGGGGAAGAGGTGTTCTATTTTTCATTGAAATGAGTTTCTTTAACAGGCAGGGGGTCCTGAGTGGTTTTCCCGTTCCTCAAGGTAACTGCATTTGCAGTCTAGTTGTTTCTAGGATGAGGACAGGAAGCCTAACTGTTATGGAAACGCAGGGGATGCTGAGGTGTCGGATGAATGGGTTGACTGGGATATCCACCTTGGAACTGATTCCGTTGATTATTCAGGTTGGGCATGGGTTGGGAAGGTAAATTCCCAGTAGGTCGATGACCAAGAGTAACCTTAACTTGGTATTGCAAGTTGGTAATCATGAAAGTTACTTCTGTCATTTGATTCTACATACCTTGTAGAGTTTTCATGACCTGAGTATTAATATCTTCTTGGAATGGTCCAGGTTGATATGCAGGTTGCCCATAATTCCCAAAATGATTTTGTTTGGGAAATGGAATCGGGTTCGGGTTTTTCCAAGAGTGATTTGGGTTGGTCCTCCAGTTTTGATTGTAAGTGTTGGAGGGGTTTCTAAATTGCTCCTGGAGAGCATAAATATTTTTCGTGGTGTGATCAAGAATATTTTGATTCAAATAATCAAAATTCCCAGTCAATTCTTGTGGGAAATCAGTTTGAAATTGCTGACCAGTAGGTGCGGCATCAATATTGTGTGGATTTTCTCTTCGAAGAAGTTGTGTGGAGAGTTAAACTGTGGAGCATTAATGTGTGGAGCTTGTTTGTTTGTGAGCTTTTCTTCCATTTTTTTCTGGTGAATTTGCATCTGGTCTAGTCGTTGACCTAACATATATAGGTCATCCTGAGTGACTGGAATAGAGGTGGATTTGGAGTCAATTTCATTGACTCCGTGTCTGGGGTTTTGTGCTCTACCAAAAGTGTCCATTGAAGTCATATTAAATGAGTTTTCACTCATTTCTTCAAAGAGGAGATATCGACTTTTAGCATCTTTATTAAGGAAATTGACCCCACATGAGGCATACACAAATCGCTTCAATTGATCATCTAATCCACGGTAGAAGATCTGCACTAACTGCCATTGTGGAATTTCATGGTGGGGACAACTTCTTAAGAGTTCTTGGAATCTTTCCCAGGCTTCATGGAGGGGTTCACCAATTTTTTGTTGAAAGGTCATTATGGATCTTCTTAAAGCGTTAGTTCGACCGATCAGAAATTTTTTTTTTTAGAAAAGTGCTATTTAATTGGGGCATGGTGGTGATCGGGCACCCAACCGTTCTAAACTAGTGTGAAGCTTTATCTTCTAGAGAGAGAGGAAAAAGTCTCATCAACCACACATCTTCCTACACATTACAGGAATGAGTGATTTAAGTGAGGACAGTTAATTCCTCTAGATGACAAAAAGGGTCCTCTCTTGGAAGACCATGAAAATGCTTGATTAGGTTCAGAATAGCTAGTTTGATCTCAAAATCCCCTTGTGGTATGACCACCCTGGGTCTTTCCTCATAGTTGGAAGGATCATAGAAATCCATAAGAGGAATGACAAGCTGTTGGCGGGGTGGTGGGTTTTGCCCTTGGTTAGCTAGGTTCGTCACAGTCCTAGCCAAATTCTCTTGATTTTGTTGTAGCCGAACCAAATGGTCGACTAGAAAGGCAAAGGGGTTTGTATTTTGAGTTTGAATTTGAGGGCCACCTAGCCCTGTAGGAATTTCCGATTGCTCCAAATGAGGGAGGTTAGGGATGGGGAAGTTAGCTTGTGGGTCGGCTAATGGGTTAGAAGTGGAAGTAAAATTTTTTTGTCGGTTCCCAGGTTTTCCATAATTTTAGAAGAGGAAGGAGAAGAAAACAAAGATTTTCTAGTGCAGAGGACAAAATCAGATGGTCCCTCAAGATGTGGTTTTTGGGACCTTCACCCGTGCATGCACTTTTCTTTGGAAGAATTGGAGGAGAGGAGAAGAGATGGAGATGAGAGAAAGTGTGCAATTCAGACAACAAATTCTAGACCTAACTTAAGTATGACTCCTGATTACGCAGCAATCATAGGCCTTAATTATCCAGAATTAGGCTAGGACTTAGTATAAGTTAGGGTAGTTCATGCATGCATAAGCATTATTTGCATCTTTACTGTGCCTCCTATAGCTATGCATAGAATAATGCTATAATATGCTAATTAGGTGCATTATATAAATTGCAAGAAATAAGAAGCTCAGTAGCTAGATCTAAGACTAGATCTGAAGTTGGACCTGAAGCTAGAGTTGTAGCAGAGTTGGAGTAGAAGACCAAGAATAAGATGTAGTAGACAACAATCTAAGGGGTTTAGGTATGCTATTCTGTTAAGTAGGAATAAAGTAGTAAACTAGGAAGAACTTAGGTCCATCCTATCCCTAAGACAGCCTAGAAGCTTCCCCAAACCCTTAGCCAAAGCCTGTGCACCTCAAACCCACTTCTGTAGCATTTTAAGACGTCCAGACACTTGGTCTGGATGTCCAATTTCTGCAGACAAAACCTTAGTTCTTTCCTGCCTCTGTTTGGACTTCTAGACAACAAGTCTGGATGTCTAACTTTTCATTTTAAGACATCTGCCACTATTGTTAGACGTCTGGAACTGCTCTCTAGTTCCTGTTTTTGAATTCAAGCTCGGATCTTGAATTCCTAGGTCCCTAAATCCAATTCCAACCTCATAGGAACCTAAATTAAGGTGCCCTAACCCTAGTACAGCACCTCTAGACCTCCATAAGGACCTAATTAAGTCCTCACTAAACCTAATTGACTTGGATCATGGCCAATCTCTTCAGTCTATTCAATTGGACTCATTGAATCCAATTGAGCCCTGATCTCAACACACACTGTCCAATTGGACTCAGTGAGAGTCCAATTGACCTAGACCTGACTTAAGTGAGTTATTTTACTCTCAATTAAGTTTCCACACACCCAATTAAACTTGTATTAAGTTTAATCGTACTTTACCTTAATGAATTAGGGTTTACAACCCTAATTTGAGACCTACCTTGACCTAAACCCACTAGAACCTAACCTAATCAACCTAGCCACCTAAGTTTCAACCCACACACACCCACACACACCATCCACATGAAAATACCTAGCCTAGAGTTCTCTAGAACTCTCTACCATGTGTTGTTGCCTTGGTTGCTAAAATTAGCAACCAAGAGCCATTCAATTTTTAGATCAACATTTGGTGGATCTAAAAACCACCATCCATCCTCTCTCTCACTCTTCCATGATCTCCCACTATAGGCCTCTCTAGAGAATTCCATAATTCTCTAGAGAGCTTCCCTTAGGTCTATAAAAAGACCTAAGGGGTGGCAATTAGGTCCATCTTGGTCTTTTAGCATAGCTCCACCTTCCATAAGCCATCACCACCTCCACCTCCATGTTCATGAGCTCCACCATGATGCCACCACCTCCATGCCAAGCATAGACCAAGATCAACTTCTCCAACCTCTCTCCAAGGGCCGGCCTAAGCACCATTGGCCGCCCCTCTTTCTCTTCTCACCCATTCAAAGGCTATCGGAGCCCACCTCTGAATGCCCTTAGTTCTGCTAGACTAGATTATAGTTCTTCATAGATTTAATGCTTTATTTACTTTTTAGTAGTGTAGCTCCATATTCTCCCCCAATGATGCATGCATAATCCCCCCCATGATTAATGTATGCAGTCGTTTTCTGCTAGCTAGATTTAAATTTCCCTGTACAAGCATTCCGCTGCCTATAACCACCATCATTACTCAATGAAAATATTTATATATATATTTATATGATGGGAACACCATCATGAGCCCTAACTATCTCATTTTGACCCAGAAAAGAGAACAAAAGCTCCTACATAACCAATTGGAAGTCTTAACTCAATGAATAACCATTCTGAGAGAAAAGAAAGAAACAAGGTGGTAAAATTGTAATTTTACCATTGCAGTACAACAACGGATTTTCTCATGGGCTAAACATAGGTCAAATGGTCTTAACAACATAAAAAGTGGGTTGGTTCAAATAGAAAAGGGTTCATGTGAATTCTGGGGATTAAATGACTTCTTGTAACCCTAAAAGAGACCCACCTGATTTAACAAGGTTCTGATCAAAATAAAATTCACCTAAATCCTCTAAAAATCATATAAAATAATCCTCTAGGGCATATGACCTTCAAATTGGCCCCCAGAACCTATTTTAACCTAAATTGGGGTCTTAGATAAATATTTGCCCTAAATAGGGTTTTTGCGTAAATTGCCTAATCAAATGTGGTCAAGCCCAAAATCCAACTTCACCATTGGATTCCTTAGGTCCAAATTAGGTTTTTACCAAAATTTGGACCTAAGGGGAACTCATCTTGACCTACTTTGTAAACAGGTCCAGCCTAATTACATTTTTACCCCTATCTTTCGAAAACCTCTATAGGTACCCCCCTTACTTCCTCGTCGTTCTTTGCAATTAGGTCCCTCCTCCATTATAGCGGAGAGAATCCTACTCTGGCGAGGTTTCAAAGGCAATAACTCTATGATCTCTTAGAAAATCCCCTTCAAAATTGAAAGTGAGATTCTCTGAGAAATCTCCTCCAATGTGAACCCATTGATGAGCCCTAATTCCTACCCAATCTCTCATGCGAACGCATGAGAGATTTGGGTCTCTTTGAGTTTCCATCTCCGGTGAGATTGCTATGCTTGGAAGCTTGACTTCCAAGCACAAACCCAACCTCCAGGACCTATTTAAGAAACCCTAATTCATTCCGCACCTCCTGAGCTTGGAATTGGGCTGGTCCACACCACTTCCTTCTCTCCTCGCCGGCCACAGCCTCTCCACAAGCTCCGGCGGCTCCATCCCCTCTCCCTCGTCGGGCAACCACAATACCAGTCATTGGGTTGCCTTCCTCTCATTCATCTGCGTCAGCCATACTAGCTTAATGTCGCCTCTGCCCCTGTCGTCATCGCCGCCTCACCTACAGAGAGCTTCATCTCCGGCGATGGCAACACGAGCCAGCCACCATCCCTGCCTCTTTTGTCCTTAGGTTAGGTCAGATAACTTCTCTTTCCCTCCTCTTCCTATTCCCCCTCTTTATTTCTTCGAAATATCCCTCGACACCACTAATCACCACCACATTCTCCACCTCCGACCAGACCTCCGGTGAGGCGTCCCCACCGCTCTGTACCTCCATCTGCCTCACCAACCACCCCATAAGCATCGCAACACTCCACTGACCATAAACCCTCACTCCATTCACCGTCTTATGCCCCCAAAATACCCCCTGAACACACCCACTCTTACGCACACAGGGTGCCCTAGGCACACACACCCCGACCACCCCATGCCACGCTAACCCCTGCACTACGTTTGTCATGTCTCGATGAAGCTTTCTGAGCCATCTGACAAGGCCGCAAGGCCATTTTCATTGTTGACAGGTGGTAGCGATTTCACGCGGTTTGTTAATTAAGTCATTGTAACGCGTAAAACCAATCAACTCTTAAATTTATATTCCTAGATAGGGGAGTATCTAGGGTCGTCCAAGGAGGCCAAATGTTTGCAAAAGTGATTCTCTTGCTTGGAATAAAAATCTCAACTTTCTTTTTGGTATTTTTCAATATATCATTTTTTTGTTTTAAATTAAGACAACATGCGAAATGGTGGCGGGAAGGTGATTTACACTTCAATTTAAAATACTACTTCTAAGTGGCAAGTAGAGCCTCTCCCTAAGCTCACTCTAGGCAAGTGGAGGCCTATAATAATTAGGGAGAGGGAGTGAAGAATGCTAAAAACAAAGCAAGTAGAAATGCAAAATAGAAAATTGAAAAGAAGGCAACTATATTGATGAAAAGTGTTTTACAAAAAAAAGCCTAGTAGAGGAATGCTTCTACTACTAGAAAAATTAAAATAAAGAAAAGCAAACACAAATCCTCTAGATAGATGGTGAAGAAGAGGGCTTCTTGCTCCAACGTTGGTGGCTCCCAATCTTGAAAAGAATCCTTCAACTCCTTCCTTGCTGTGCTCCGCCAAGGTGATGTCCTCTAAGGCAAGCCCTAAGGGGGTGTACCCTAAAATTCTCTCCAAGGGTGGACGTCCACCCTAGGTCCTTCTCCTTTGCCTGGCCATCCTCCATGAAGTGGAAGAGTCCTCCTCCTTGGCGTGGCCCAAGTTGAAGAGAGTGGGGAGAAGAAGGCACCAAAAGGGCTGGTGATGTGCCCCTTTAATCTCCTTCTCTACTCCTTCTTCTTGGCTGTAGGTATAGGTGGTATAGGTAGCAAAATACACTAATGGAGGATGGGAATTATGTGGTGGTAGGGTAGGGTATTTATAGGATGGGAAGGGGGGTGGTTATGGTGTTTTTTTGGAGGGAAATGAAGGGGTGCTTGGATATTTTTGGAGGGAAAAATGGGAGGGAAATGAAGAGGTTCCTTGGTTTTCCCTCCAAAAATGCCTTCTAGAAGGCAATTTTTGAGGGAAAAAATGGAGGGTGGAGATGGGTTTTGATGGTGGATGTTGGGTGGTGATGGAAGGGATAGTTGGCACCAAAATAAAGTAGGAGTAGGTGGTCTTTTTGCTGGAGCTTAGGTAGTAGGGTAGTAGGTTTTGGTGCCATGGAGGTGGACTAGCTAAGTTAAGTAGCTTAGCTAGCTTAGCTAGTAGGGAGTAGAGTTGGAGGCATTTGGAGCTAGGGTTTTCAGGGAGAAGAGCTGGAGGTAGTCATCTTGAGTTGCACTAGAGTTGGTAGCTGCTACAGAGAGCTGCAAGGAGCTACCTTAGCTAGCTTGGCTTGCTAGTTCTTTGCTAGCTACTAAGCCAAGCTAAAGCAAGCTGGCTTCTGCTGAAAGGAGCTGAGGTGAGCTGGGTCTAATGCTCTCGGGGAGGATCAAGCTGGGTGAGGTAGCTAAGGTAGCTTAACTCAATTGAGTTGAGCTAAGCTAAGTCCCTTAGAGCTGGACTTGAGCTTCCTAAGCTGGAATGAAGTCATCTTCAGCTGGTCGGAGTTGAGTAGAGCTAGATGTAGCTGGACCTGAGCTGGGGTGAACTCTAGTCAACTCAGTTGAGCTAGCTAGAGCTCTCTGTGGACTAGTGGGAGCTGAGATGAGCTAGACTCAGCTAAGTTGAGCTGGATCTAAGCTGACTTGAGCTAGGGTGAGCTAAGATGAACTCTCTTGAGATGCCATTCAGCTGAGATTAGCTGAATGGAGCTGGGATGAGCTAACCCTAGTTCAAGTGAGCTAGGTTCCAGCTGTGGTGAGCTGGATCAAGATGAGTTCCAGCTAGTCTGGGCTTCTCCTTCACCATTTGCCTTCTTGAGTGATAGGATTTTAGGGATCTGTATATCTGTACATCCCTAACTCTCATAAAAACATATTAAAAAGATAATAAAATATGCAATTCATGCCTAACCTATTTTATGCCTAAATGCAGCCAAAAAACCCATTTGCGGAGTAAAATCCTAAGAGCTAGGTTTGTTTTAATGCATAAGAATGATGATAAACTGGCATTTATCACACCCCCATGCTTATCTTTTGCTAGTCTCTTAGAAAAACTTTAATTTTTTGGAAAATGGAATTTTTGGGAAATCTAACTTTTTCGAATTTTGAGGAGAAAAAGAGATTAAGGGACCTTGGTAGATTAAAACACAGGAGGTACGGGATTTGTTAAAAATAAACATTAGGATTTGTTTTTGGATTCAACCATTAGATAGAATGGGAACAATATATTCTCCAGAAAATTCACAAATTAACCCCTTGTTAATTCAGATGACTTGAAATTTTTGTTTTTAGGATTTTTCTGGCTCTTGAATCTAATTCGCAACTTGCAAAATCATTTAAAACCTTGTGTCTATGCTTGTAAAAAGCCAACATTTATAACGGCGTATTAATTTATTTATTATTACTTTTTTTTTCTCCCCCATGCTTATTTTTAGCTTAGTCTTACAACAGATGTGTCGGGATCATCATTCCCGTTACCATTCCTCGAGGGGGCTCTGGTGCCAGTCCTTCGAGATAGCACTATCCATGACACCACCCAGGAGCTCACAACCCCAAAACACGATGCGGTGAAAAGGGGCGCTCCAAGCAAACTCAAGCTCTTGCTCCGACACTATAGGTAGAGCACCGTCCAAGACACTTGAGCTGCTAAAATTCACTTTAATGCTCCGTCTAAAGATATGAAATATAGATATGGAGCAGCGCCAAGGCAGTAGCATGTTGACATCGCGTCCTCAAAGGAGGTATTTTCCAAGGGAGTTTTACTAAGTCCAAACAAGGGAGTTTTTCAAATTTAAAGTTATTTTTAAGTGTTGGCTTGTGTGAAGAGTGACACAAGAAGTTTCTCAAAACATGCAAGTTTTTGAATCAGAAGCTAAGTCAAATACTTTCCACATTACAAAATAGGATCAAGTCACCTAAACTATCATGAGTTCAGGTGGAGTTTTAGAGAAGGATATCTGATCTAGTCTAAAATAGACCCTGGAATTCTAATGATCAGATCCATGTCCTCATCCGTAGTTTGTTAAAGATTAAATCCCATTGTACCAAAAGTGAATTTTTCGACCTTAATCCCGATTTCAATTTTTTTTCCTCAAAAAGTTTTTCATCATTTTTTTTTTGGGTATGCAAGCAGGAAATAAATTAAAGAAAATTGCATGTTTTTAGGTTTTGAAAATCCTAAATCGATCGTCAAATTTAAAAATACCCCCCCCCCCATGCTTAAGATATGCTATGTCCTCATGCATTAGGAGGGAAAAGGGATCACCATAGTGAAGAACGGTCGGGTTTAGGATGAACAAAACCTGGAAAAAGAAGAAAAAAGGGAAAGCAAGAAAAAATGATGGGTTACCTCCCATCCAGTGCTATCTTTTATGCCATTCAGCTGGGCGTGAAGGTATGCAAGGAAGACGTAAAATCATGTAAATAATTGGACACTTGGATGCCTGCAAAAAAGGTGTCTTCTTCTAGATCCCTAGAAATTGATTAGGAGCAATATTGGGATCAAAGTTGGATGGAAAATGATAAGTGTGGCCCGAGTCTGGCCATGGTTTTAAATCAAGTTGGATGCCAAACTCGGGCGGGGTTGGTGGAAGGTCCGTAAGAAAGGAGTCAGGGAAGGAATGGTGAGGATTGGGTGAAGTTAGTGTGGAAAAGTTAGGTGCGTGAATAGTGGGTGGGTTAGGGTGCTTAGGGGGGGTATCAGGAATAAATTTGGGGTCAAGACAAGTTTTCGGATCACAGATTTCGCCGACCACTGATTCTGAATCAGAGTCCTCAAAAAAATTGTGGTCAGTAAGGGTATCTCTTAACATTGTCTCCTCCACCATATTGGAAATTTCAGTATCTGAGTCCTCAAAGAAGTTATCATCATGGAATCTCCTGGAGGATTTAAAAATATCTAAAGTGATAGTTTGGAATGCACAATTGATATCCATTTTGCCTGTGTGGCAATTGATATTTGCCTTTGCAGTGGCCAAAAAGGGCATCCAAGGATTATTGGGGAGTCTAGTAATGATTCAGGTGCCTCAATGTCAAGAACCAGAAAGTCTGCAGGGAAGACACAATTCTGGACCTTGACTAAAACATCCTCGACAATCCCACGAGGTTTGATTGTAGATCGGTTGGCTAATTGCAGGGTAACCTCGACGAGTTTTAATTCACCGATCTGAAATTCTTTGAATAAACTCGTGGGAATAATATTAACTGAGGCACCAAGATTAAGGAGGGTGCGATTAAATGTAGTGTCATCAATAATTACAGAAATTAAAGGTGCCCCCGGATCTTTCATCTTAGGAGGCAGCTTAATCTGTATGACAGAGCTTACTATCTCCGAAAGATGCACCTGTCCTAGATTTTTTGCCTGCCTTTTAGGAGTACAAATCTCCTTCAAAAATTTAGTATAGGTAGGTATATATTTGATGGCATCTAGGAGAGGAATATTGATATGAACTTGCCCAAATAGCTCCATGAGTTCTTCTGTAGTGGGCTCAGACTTATTCTTTTTGTTGGTGGTGGGGTAGAGAGCTTGTGGGAAAGGGACAGGAATCTTGTCTTGAGATTTTTGTATTTCTTTTTCTTCCTGATGGGAAGGTGGGGAGTCAATTTGCACAGGTATTTCACCAGGTTTGTGTGAAGGCCCAGGGTCAGTGGTGGTTTTCCCACTCCTCAAAGTAACTGCATGTGCAGTCGGATTATTATTTGGAGTAGGTGGGGGGGCCTATGATTGCAGAAACCTGGGCGGCTACTGAGGTGGTGGATTAGGAGGAGGCTGATTTGGATAATGTGGAGTTCTGCCCATATAATGGTTCCCTTGGTGATTAGGGTTGGGCATGGGTTGGGACGGAAGATGTCCTACAGGTCTTTGCATGGGAGTAACCCCAATCTGATTGTTCAGATTTGTGATGTTGTGGGTTACTTCCGTCATTTTTGTTTGCATGTCCTACAGGGTTCGCATCATCTGGGCATTAATGTCTTGTTGGGATGGCCCAGGATGGAAGTTTGGATTCGACCCATACGCATTAAAATGATATGGTTGGGAGGAAACTTGATTATTCCAGGAGTAGTTCGAGTAATTTTTCCAATTGGAAGAATTTTTAAAGGGCTCCTGGATGGCAGAAATATTTTGAGTGGGGTTAAGATCTGGATAGTTGTAATTCCCTAGTGAATCATGGGCAACCTCAGAATAATCAGCAGGAGTAGTGTTGAGATTGTGCAAATTTTCTCTTCGTGGAAAGTTAGGTTGGGTTAGATTTGGGTGTGGAGCTTGAGTTGATGTGGCCAGTCTTTTCTCAATTTTCTTTTGATTAATATGCATCTGGTCGAGTTTTTGAGTGATCAATTGAAGATCGTCTTGGGTGACAGGGATAGATTGAGTGCCTATTTCATGAACACCGAACTGCGGGTTTTGGGTTCTACAAAATGTGTTCATGGAAGTTTGATTAAATGAGTTTTCACTCATTTCTTCAAATAGGTCTTAGGCACTTTCAGCATCTTTATTTAAGAAGTTGCCGCCACACGAGGTGTCGACAAAATGTCGGATTTGATCTTCTAATCCATGATAGAAGATTTGCGCGAGCTATCATAAAGGAATCTCGTGGTGCGGGCAACTTCTTAAAAGATCTTGAAATCTTTCCCTAGAATCATGGAAAGTTTCACCAGATTTTTGGTGAAAGGTCGTAATAGATCTTCTCAAGGAATTGGTACAACCTATGGGAAAGAATTTCTTGAAGAAGGCGCTCTTGAGCTGAGGGCACGTTGTGATGGGTCGACCAATGGTCCTAAACCAATAAGCGGCCTTATCTTTATGAGATAATGGAAAAAGCCGCATCAGCCATATGTCTTCTTGCACATTTCGGGAACGGGTTGTTTGTGCAAGAAGAGTTAGCTGTTCAAGGTGGCTGAAAGGGTCTTCCCTAGGAAGGCCATGAAAGTGTTTAATTAGGTTCAGGACAACATACTTGATCTCAAAGTCCCCCTCTGGTATGACCACCCATGGTCGTTCCTCATAATAAGACGGATCATAGAAATCTTTTAGAGGAACAACAGGCTACTGACGGGGTGGTGGGTTTGGCCTTGGATTGGCTAGGTTTTGGATGTTCCTAGTCAATTTTTGTTGATTGGAATTTAATTTATTAATCTAATCGGCCATCAATTTTAAATGATCAGGTAGGGGGTCTTGATGTTGTGTTTGGGGCAACTCAAGATTAGGGAGCTCCAAGTGTGGGAAGTTAATGGTGGGTGGGTTTTGGGTGGAAGAGTTAGAATTAGGGTTAGTGATGGGGTTAGAGGTAAGGTTAGAGGTGGAAGTGGAAGGGTTAGTGGACCTATTTTGTTGTGTTTCCATTTTTTCAGGAGAAGAAGACAGAAAAAGTGATCTTTTTGCGTAGGGGGCGAAATCAAATGGTCCTTCCATGTGCGGATTTTGAGACCGTCGCCCGTGTATAAAATGGAAGAACGGGAGGGGAGGAGAAGAGAAAGAGATGAGAGAAAGTGTGCAATTCAAACAAACAAACCTAGACCTAACTTAAATGTGACTCCCTAATAATAACCTAAGACTTGGTCTATATAGGAAATAAGTAGTCAATAGTAAATACCCGTTCTATCAACAAATCTAGCCAAGTTGCTTAAGGGGAGGTTTGGGCCCAAACGTTTCCCAGGGAAAACCCCAGGTGCTTGTACAAACCCGCACCTGGTCATTTGACACAGCCCCTCAGCCTGAACACCAGATATACATGACAGAATTGGTACTAACTAAAGAAAACTTAAGACCTAAATAGCAAGCCTAAGTTGATAAAGCCTTAGGGGTCAAGTTGCTACAAATTTTAATCAGGTCTAGGATGCTATAGTGTACACGGAATGTGGAGGGCGTTTATTGAGTTGTTGCCCTATTATTTTGATTTTTTTGTGTGTGTGCAGGAATTGGAGAGTGGCTCCAATGAAAATCAAGTTGTCACACAATTTTTGTCTTTTAGGATTTGATTTAATTAAATGTGTTTTAGTGTTTTTCTCTTTAAATTTTCAAACAAGTTTGAAAGTTCACAATCAAAGGAAAGACACGTTGTATTGGTGATGGCTAATTTCCTTTAATGTGAGTCTTTAAAAAGAAAGAAAGAAACCCTAAGTCAATTATCCCTAAGATAGAAAATTACTACCAATGAATTAATTTTAGGCTTTCTGTATTAAGTAGTGGTCCAAACAAGTCAAAAAACACCACTACTTTGAAAAAATCAAACAAGGATTCCAAAAAAGATTTCTGTAAGATTTTAGGAATTTATTTGATAATTATTTTGAATTTTTTATTATACTGGTGTTAAAGTCCAGAAATGATACCTGTGGGTATCTTAGACTTTTCAGTATTACCACCGACCTCAGAAAATTTTTGTGATTTTATATGATGTGTAAAATTTCCAAGGATTCCAGAAAGCTAAATTTCACAAAAATTGGGTGAGTATAAAAATTTTAAAAATTCGTGGATAGTAGCAAAATAGGAAGATTAGAGGATGTGACCCCTCTACAGTCCATGAATTTTCAAAAATTAAATACGAATCCAATTGATCTGAAATTTGGAAAAGATGTTCCTAACTTAATTGTAAATTACTGTATGAAATTTTATGATTTTAGGAGGCCTGTGGTGTTAGGAATCGATTTTCTATCTGAACCTGAAAAATAAAACACCAATACTTGCAATGGAGTGGTGTTAAAGAAGCATTCAAGCAAACAATGGATTTTATATAGGCACCACTCCACATAATTAAATTGTTTATGGTCCTGAAAGCCAAGTTTAAAATTTTTTGGTAGTCTTTTAGCCTAAATGTGACAATAAAGGGGAACCAACCTGAATTGCACGGGAAGAAAAGGATCTTTGAGCTCTCACTTCCAGATTCCCGCCTTCCCGTTGTAATTCCTGCACACACAAAAGAAAGAAAGAGAAGGGGGTGAGATCCACTTCAAGCAAGAGAAAATTAATTAATACAAAGCCGTGCCTCCCCGGCAACGGCGCCAAAAAGTGGTAGCGATTTCACGCGGTTTGTTAATTAAGTCGTAACGCGTAAAACCGATCAACTCTTAAATTTATATTCCTAGATAGGGGAGTATCTAGGGTCGCCCAAGGAGGCCAAATGTTTGCATAAGTGATTCTCTCGCTTGGAATACAAATCTCAACTTTCTTTTTGGTATTTTTTAATATATCATTTTTTTGTTTTAAATTAAGACAACATGCGAAATGGTGGCGGGAAGGTGATTTACACTTCAATTTAAAATACTACTTCTAAGTGGCAAGTAGAGCCTCTCCCTAAGCTCACTCTAGGCAAGTGGAGGCCTATAATAATTAGGGAGAGGGAGTGAAGAATGCTAAAAACAAAGCAAGTAGAAATGCAAAATAGAAAATTGAAAAGAAGGCAACTATATTAATGAAAAGTGTTTTACAAAAAAATGCCTAGTAGAGGAATGCTTCTACTACTAGAAAAATTAACATAAAGAAAAGCAAACACAAATCCTCTAGATAGATGGTGAAGAAGAGGGCTTCTTGCTCCAAGGTTGGTGGCTCCCAATCTTGAAAAGAATCCTTCAACTCCTTCCTTGCTGTGCTCCACCAAGGTGATGTCCTCCAAGGCAAGCCCTAAGGGGGTGTGCCCTAAAATTCTCTCCAAGGGTGGATGTCCACCCTAGGTCCTTCTCCTTTTCCTGGCCATCCTCCTTGAAGTGGAAGAGTCCTCCTCCTTGGCGTGGCCCAAGTTGAAGAGAGTGGGGAGAAGAAGGCACCAAAAGGGCTGGTGATGTGCCCCTTTAATCTCCTTCTCTACTCCTTCTTCTTGGCCGTAGGTATAGGTGGTATAGGTAGGAAAATACACTAATGGAGGATGGGAATTATGTGGTGGTAGGGTAGGGTATTTATAGGATGGGAAGGGAGGTGGTTATGGTGCTTTTTTGGAGGGAAATGAAGGGGTGCTTGGATACTTTTGGAGGGAAAAATGGGAGGGAAATGAAGAGGTGCCTTGGTTTTCCCTCCAAAAATGCCTTCTAGAAGGCAATTTTTGAGGGAAAAAATGGAGGGTGGAGATGGGTTTTGATGGTGGATGTAGGGTGGTGATGGAAGGGATAGTTGGCACCAAAATAAAGTAGGAGTAGGTGGTCTTTTTGCTGGAGCTTAGGTAGTAGGGTAGTAGGTTTTGGTGCCATGGAGGTAGACTAGCTAAGTTAAGTAGCTTAGCTAGCTTAGCTAGTAGGGAGTAGAGTTGGAGGCATTTGGAGCTAGGGTTTTCAGGGAGAAGAGCTGGTGGTAGTCATCTTGAGTTGCACTAGAGCTGGTAGCTGCTACAGAGAGCTGCAAGGAGCTACCTTAGCTAGCTTGGCTTGCTAGTTCTTTGCTAGCTACTAAGCCAAGCTAAAGCAAGCTGGCTTCTGATGTAAACACATTTACACTACTTAAAATGTCTATTTATGCATGTTCTTAAGCATAGGATTGCATTTCATGATATAAATATTGCATTACATGCATCATCTTGCATTTAGAGTAGTTTGAATAAAATGGAGGTTAATTGTCTCCTTTTATGTGCTTGGACAGGGCAAATATTTTATCGGGGCCTCGGATCAAAGATCCAACCGTATGGATATGATCAAGGCGACGATTGGAGTTCAACGACTCCAAGATCGCCCTAATCAGGCATCCGTAGCATCAGATAGAGACTGGGGAACCCTAGAAGATCAAGGGCCAGGATGGTGTAAATCCGCACTTCAGATGGAAAATCCGACCACACGGATGAATTCGGATCGACGATCGCAGCCGAACGACACAAAAATCGAGTCAATCCGACATCCGTGGCACCATCTACAACTTCCAGAAGATGGATGGCCAAGATGGCACCACGTGGCGCCATCCCAGCCGCCCAATCGGCCGCAGGAGTCCTGTGAAGACCGCGCACCGTCTCCTCTCCGCCGTTGGATCTCGATCCAACGGCTGCGGTCGCTCGCGTTTAAAAACGTCCGCGCGACCATTTCGCCCGCGTAGCGCAGCGGCGACGCAGCTGCAGGCGAACCGGAGGTCGCGGGTTCGAGCCGCGGTGAGGGGGTCGAAGGCGCGGGCGAGCGGGCGCGCACGAGCGTCAGATGAAGATCCAACGGCCGCGCGCGCCCGATAGCGCCGACGCGCAATTGGAAGCTCTGGTGAGCGCGCGATCGCACGCGGGCGGGCGCGCTACGCAGCGGGCGCGGACGCGATCTAAGCCGTCCGATCTCGCGATCGGACGGCTGAGACGATGCGGACGTGCGTATGCGTTACGCGCGCAGGCCAGCCGAGCGGGGCGCGTGGGCGCGGCGGCGACGGCGACGGCGGGGCTTTAGCGACGGTTTTATCCGTCACTAAAGACCCCTTATTTATTATTTTGAAGATGTAATGTCCATTTTGCCCCCACTCCTTGCAACTATAAAAGGAGACCCCCTCCATACGAAATTTTCATCCCTTCCTTCTCCTCTCTACCTCTCCAAAGCTCAAGAGAAGCTTGTCCCACACCCGGGATGCTTCTCGCGAGATAAAGTCCAAATTTTCGTCCCCCTTCGGAAGTGGATCCCGCGACGACGACGGCGTGCTGCTTTGTTCCCGTTCTTCTGCTTCGTCCTCCTTCGTCCCGCTTCGTTCCCCTTCGTCCAGGCGTCGTCCCGTCCGGCTCGTCCTCCAAGCGACCGTCGAGGAGGATTTCTCTCTCCCTA
This sequence comes from Thalassia testudinum, assembly GCA_037157565.1. NCBI lineage: Eukaryota > Viridiplantae > Streptophyta > Magnoliopsida > Alismatales > Hydrocharitaceae > Thalassia > Thalassia testudinum. Next base: position 147,641,603 of record JAZHRO010000036.1, read on the forward strand.
TTCTTTTTACTGCTTTCTAGTATAGATTTACTGCTTTCTAGAGTAGTCTATTCGTCCTCCGAGCGATCGTCGAGGAGGACATTTCTCCCTCCATTCTTTTAATGCTTTCTAGAGTAATTGTTTTATGTTTTCTAGTTGTAACAAACGAACTCTTTTATGATAAATTCCTTGTCTATTCTACATCTCATTTTGATTTCCATGTATGGTATTCTTTCTCTCTCTCTTACTCCCTCTCTCTCTTTTATTTGTTGTAGATACTTAGATAGTTTAAATTGAATTTCTTCGTGACAAAATAAAAAGAAACGCGAAGTTTTTAAATCAAACGTTCGCCTCCCTGTGTTCGACCCGGAATTCTTATTTCGGTATAAATTTTATTTGTTGAACACGAATCCTTCGCTTTCGAACTACAACGACGGGTTTTCCAAAACCAAACACGTTAGCGTAGATTCTCGTTCAACATTTTGGCGCCGTTGCCGGGGAGGCAACGCTCTTTGATTTCTCTTCGCGTTTTGTAACTTACAAATCATTTACCTCACTTTTCTCCTTTCTTATTGTAATTGCAGGTACTCTTTCGAGACAGGAAAAAGCGGTAAATTGGAGTAAAGTGTTGTGGAAGGTTTTGTAAGTTATCCCCCACCTCCCACCCATTAGATTTCATTTCATCACATAATAATTCAAACATCAATCAACCTAGGTGTTCTTATAAACTCTAAGGTTAGATTGTTTGTTGTTTGACATCCATACTCACTCCAACCCCCACATTAAAAAAAAAATAATAAAAAAAAAATCTCACAGAGGTACACAACCTCATCTGATTTTCTAACTCAACCGGTAAACCAATCTTATGAGCCGGTACACACATCCAAACACATAATCGAGTAGAAATCAGATTGGATAATCATTTGTGTGCCTAATTAGGTGGTGCATCAGGCCAGTTGTTTGAGTTGTTTAGGTCGCACCACTTCAAATAAAATCAACTCATCAAGTAGCTGCCAATTAGGTTCAACTCTTAGGGATCTACCAGGCACTCCACATTCTTTTTAAACTTTAAAGGAAAATATCTTCACCTGTGCTTGCAAAACCTGGTGTGCCAACGAAACTTGATTGAAAACACCTAAAGTTGAATCCTAAAAGCTACTGAGCAAGATTTGAACCTTAAAATTCACCACATCAAAAATAATCTTGCTTGAAAACCACTGGTTGTGCACGCACACACAAAGCAATCAATCATTAAGGGCACAACCCATTTAAAGGGCCCATCACATTCCAAAGCACATTCAAACCTAGCCCTAAATAAAACAGAGTAGACGTTGGCCTTAAGGATTGGACTCGCTCTTCAGAACTCAGAACGAGATTATTTTCGATTAGTCTATTTCTACTGTTCAATCTGATGTCTAGCTAGGGGAGCAGAGTCAAACGATCGCGGCTGGGGGGTACACTAGGAACCGGAGGCGCAAGCCGAAGGAAGAACCTTCTCCCCAGTCCCTCCTTCTAACTGGTTGGATTGAACAGACAGAAGTAGATCAAATCGTTCCTTTATCTCAAGACGGGTTTTGGGAGTCTGTAGGTCTGTAGGCTAACCCATTTAAGGACAGGTTTGATTGTTTGTATTGCAGGGCACCTTTCTTCCTCCCGTGTCTCATGAATCCTTCCACATATTTCACGCATTCCCGCTCTTTCCCTCCTGTTGTAAATTATCCTCAACATGACGATTATCCCAACTCGTATTGTAATCGACCATCAGTTAGTTGGGATAATTCGGATTGGGGATACAATTCCGGACCCCCGTGTTTAGGGTCTAACCCTGAACACTTTGATTCTCAATTCTATCCTTCTCAGAGTTGCATCGATTATAGATCGTCCTCCTTTCATGAACAACCTAATGCGATCTACAATCAAGAAGGATACACTGATCCTTACCCATCCTCTGATTTCACTGCCTTTAGGTCATCTCCATCTTTTGAACAATCTGAAATGACCTATTATCAGGATGGGTATAACGAATCTCAATTCGTTAATTCCTCTACATTGATGTCAAACCCGCCCAACCCTGAACCAACTCATTTGGTTCAGGTTAATCAGGTTCAAGATAAGGTTCTGGCTAACTTGAGGAATATCATTCAATCTTTAGAAGTTCAGCCAATACCTTGCATTGAGAGATTGGAGCCCCTGATTGAAATGATTGATGATTTAAACAAGTCTTTGTTGGATTGGCTCCAGGATGTTAAGGATAAGAACCCGGGTGAGTTTCTACTTGGGAAATTAGCGAAATTGAGGATGAGATTCGTGGTTGCTTTGATTCAATCTTGGAATAATTCCCAGGATGAACTCTCTTCAGGAAAGCCAATGACAGAACCCGCTCAAGCACCTGTTGGGGGGGACACGTGTTACGAAGCTGACCAGATTGAATTAAAACAACCAATTAAGGATGATTTGATTTCTTCACCTGAAATCCCTGAGCCGGGTTACGAGGAAACGTATGTCTCCTTGGAACGCAAAGTGACAAATGATTTTGGGACATACATTGATACGGATCCTGATGGTGAAGATTCAAGTTGCGAAGTCTCACACGAGTTTTCAGATCACGATTTTTGTGAGACGATTGGGCCTGAGGAATCTGATAGATCATTTGATAGCCCAATAACTGAGGAAACTGATCTTATTAGGGCACACGATACGGATCCAGAATCGCATTTTCTGGAGGAATTAATTCAATGCCCTGATTATCAGTTACACCCTGTTGAGCTTATTGATGATTCTAATTCTGAGATAATTAGACCCAAGTCAATTTTGATTTTGCCACATCATCTAGACTTGGAGATTTCAGATGGGGTGATGAATATACAAGAGGTCATGGAATTTGATATGCCGAATGAGGAGGATAGGAGCTGGGAAATTCTGATTTGGGAAGTCAATTTTGGAGGAAATGGAAGATTGAGTCGAAGGGTTCCTTTTAAACTGAAACCATCAAATCAGAACCTTTACGACATTTGTTTCGAGGATGTCAAACTCAAGCACACATTTAACGATTATCCTTTTGAGCTTCAATTCTCTGTAACCCGACATTTTGGCCTTGGGTTGCATCCTCACAAATCGCAGGCCCGACCCCGCTTGCATTCTGATTTTAGGTTTTGGGTAATTTTTATCCAGAACCTAAGATATTCTCGATTATGGGGTGTGGGTCTGCACCACAATCTGGTCCACATCTGTGGACCTTTGCTGACAGGTCAGAGGATTCTTCTGTTCATTCTAATTCTGACCTGCACATGTGAATTCTTCATTTCTTTTCTTTGTATAGTGTGCCTAGCTGAAGGCACTAAACTCAGCACATATATAGTTCTTTTTCATTTTCATCTCGGAGCGGACCCGATATCCACGCAATTCAGGTGCTTTCTACGCTTTTCCACTCTGTTTTATGTCTTTTTAATACAATGAGGACATTGCATTAGATAGGCATGGGGGGATGGATATTTATCTTTGAATTCATTCGTCAGCTCCGTAGATTTATTTTATTTTTTTTAAAAAAAAAAAAAAAAATCAAAATTAGGAAAGAGAATTTGGGTTTAAGAAAATTTTCGATCTTAAGAAATACTATATTATGTTCTGAACACAAAGACCCTTCAGGTCTTTGGACTTAATCAGCCCGTATATCCACTAAAATGTGGATTTGTTTTTCGAGTTCTCGCCAACTTGAATTTTTTTTTAATTGGAGTAAATAAGTTTGGGTGATAAGTACACGACTTATCAACCCGCCCTCTGATGTGAGGGAATTTTGAGTCTTAAGCATCTACACACTTTCTTTGCACTGACTCGTTGTTTGGCGATTTTAACGGAAATTGGGTAGCTAATGAACCTTCTAGGGTGATATGGCTGGCAAGTTATCGTGGGTAACAGCCCATAGGTAGGTTGTCCAGAGCCCAGTCACTGGACCTTTCTCTTTTTGCTGCCTTTAGGTAAATCTTAGACCAGGGAAGCCACCTACTTAAAAAAAAAAAAAAAAGAAAAAAAAAATCAAAAAGGAGAAAAGAACAAAAAGAAATAAGCCACACTTCGCCGCACGAGTATGGCTGGCAAGTTGTCGGTGGTAACAGCTCATCGACCGGTTGTCCAGAACCCAGCTCAGAAAATGCACTAAAAAATTCCCAAAACACTTAGGAAGAAGCGGAGAAGTAGAATAAACCGGGGAGATATACACTGGATTCACCCTTGTGTTGACCCCGTTAAAAAATAAAAGTAGGGAGAAAGCTACCGGTTGTAAAGATACACCTTTAGGCAGAATTCTTTTTGAGGTCACCTAGAGGCGTAGAAATCCGAAGTCCGTTTTAATTGCCGGTCAACGAGTCTATCACAATCACAATAAGATGCATAAAACTTAGGGTTCTCATCAAATCTTGGGTGAGTTGAATGGCCGTAGAAAGCCACTCTTAAACTCTAAAATTTGAAAAAAAAAAAAAAAAAAAAGAGTAAAAACAGAAAAAGAAATTTTTCTTTGAATAAGGCGAGGCTTGAGGCGGTCTGCATTTTGGCTGATACCCGGGCACTGTTGTGTCTTTGAAAGTTCAGTTCTTAAGTAGACAATTTCTTAATGATTGAAAATAACTCAGGTCCAAATAATCTAACCTAATTCTTTTATAAATAGCATATAGTTTTTGCTAGGGACTAGCAAAAGATAGGCATGGGGGTATGATGTAAACACATTTACACTACTTAAAATGTCTATTTATGCATGTTCTTAAGCATAGGATTGCATTTCATGATATAAATATTGCATTACATGCATCATCTTGCATTTAGAGTAGTTTGAATAAAATGGAGGTTAATTATCTCCTTTTATGTGCTTGGACAGGGCAAATATTTTATCGGGGCCTCGGATCAAAGATCCAACCGTATGGATATGATCAGGGCAACGATTGGAGTTCAACGACTCCAAGATCGCCCTAATCAGGCATCCGTAGCATCAGATAGAGACCGGGGAACCCTAGAAGATCAAGGGCCAGGATGGTGTAAATCCGCACTTCAGATGGAAAATCCGACCACACGGATGAATTCGGATCGACGATCGCAGCCGAACGACACAAAAATCGAGTCAATCCGACATCCGTGGCACCATCTACAACTTCCAGAAGATGGACGGCCAAGATGGCGCCACGTGGCGCCATCCCAGCCGCCCAATCGGCCGCAGGAGTCCTGTGAAGACCGCGCACCGTCTCCTCTCCGCCGTTGGATCTCGATCCAACGGCTGCGGTCGCTCGCGTTTAAAAACGTCCGCGCGACCATTTCGCCCGCGTAGCGCAGCGGCGACGCAGCTGCGGGCAAAGCGGAGGTCGCGGGTTCGAGCCGCGGTGAGGGGGTCGAAGGCGCGGGCGAGCGGGCGCGCACGAGCGTCAGATGAAGATCCAACGGCCGCGCGCGCCCGATAGCGCCAACGCGCAATTGGACGCTCTGGTGAGCGCGCGATCGCACGCGGGCGGGCGCGCTATGCAGCGGGCGCGGACGCGATCTAAGCCGTCCGATCTCGCGATCGGACGGCTGAGACGACGCGGACGTGCGTATGCGTTACGCGCGCAGGCCAGCCGAGCGGGCACGCGTGGGCGCGGCGGCGACGGCGACGGCGGGGCTTTAGCGACGGTTTTATCCGTCACTAAAGACCCCTTATTTATTATTTTGAAGATGTAATGTCCATTTTGCCCCCACTCCTTGCAACTATAAAAGGAGACCCCCTCCATACGAAATTTTCATCCCTTCCTTCTCCTCTCTACCTCTCCAAAGCTCAAGAGAAGCTTGTCCCACACCCGGGATGCTTCTCGCGAGATAAAGTCCAAATTTTCGTCCCCCTTCGGAAGTGGATCCCGCGACGAGGACGGCGTGCTGCTTCGTTCCCGTTCTTCTGCTTCGTCCTCCTTCGTCCCGCTTCATTCCCCTTCGTCCAGGCGTCGTCCCGTCCGGCTCGTCCTCCAAGCGACCGTCGAGGAGGATTTCTCTCTCCCTATTCTTTTTACTGCTTTCTAGTATAGATTTACTGCTTTCTAGAGTAGTCTATTCGTCCTCCGAGCGATCGTCGAGGAGGACATTTCTCCCTCCATTCTTTTAATGCTTTCTAGAGTAATTGTTTTATGTTTTCTAGTTGTAACAAACGAACTCTTTTATGATAAATTCCTTGTCTATTCTACATCTCATTTTGATTTCCATGTATAGTATTCTTTCTCTCTCTCTTACTCCCTCTCTCTCTTTTATTTGTTGTAGATACTTAGATAGTTTAAATTGAATTTCTTCATGACAAAATAAAAAGAAACGCGAAGTTTTTAAATCAAACGTTCGCCTCCCTGTGTTCGACCCGGAATTCTTATTTCGGTATAAATTTTATTTGTTGAACACGAATCCTTCGCTTTCGAACTACAACGACGGGTTTTCCAAAACCAAACACGTTAGCGTAGCTTCGTAAAAAAAAATACGTTCAACAGCTTCTGCTGAAAGGAGCTGAGGTGAGCTGGGTCTAATGCTCCCAGGGAGGATCAAGCTGGGTGAGGCAGCTAAGGTAGCTTAACTCAACTGAGTTGAGCTAAGCTAAGTCCCTGAGAGCTGGACTTGAGCTTCCTAAGCTGGAGTGAAGTCATCTTCAGCTGGTCAGAGTTGAGTAGAGCTGGATGCAGCTGGACCTGAGCTGGGGTGAACTCCAGTCAACTCAACTGAGCTAGCTAGAGCTCTCTGTGAACTAGTGGGAGCTGAGATGAGCTAGACTCATCTAAGTTCAGCTGGATCTGAGCTGACTTGAGCTAGGGTGAGCTAAGATGAACTCTCTTGAGCTGCCATTCAGCTGAGATTAGCTGAATGGAGCTGGGTTGAGCTAACCCTAGTTCAAGTGAGCTAGGTTCCAGCTGTGGTGAGTTGGATCAAGCTGAGTTCCAGCTAGTCTGGGCTTCTCCTTCACCATTTGCCTTCTTGAGTGCTAAGGTTTTAGGGATCTGTATATCTGTACATCCCTAACACTCATAAAAATATATTAAAAAGACAATAAAATATGCAATGCATGCCTAACCTTTTTTATGCCTAATTGCAGCCCAAAAATCCATTTGTGGAGTAAAATCCTAAGAGCTAGGTTTGTTTTAATGCATAAGAATGATGATAAACTGGCGTTTATCAACAGGTTTGGAGGCCCACCGCCATTGATGCACGCAAGCTACTAGCTTGCAAGCTCGCTCCTGGCTAAGAGTCCCAGGGTGTGCGGACTCCTCTCACGCACAGCTCTAGCCAAGCAATTGGCACTGAAGATCGAAGTAGCTGCTGCAATCAAGGGAAGGCTCCTGTTGTGGATGCATGCGAAGGAAGGTGGGACTGTGGACGCACGCAAAGGAAGGTGGGACGTTTAGTCCCACCTCAGAAGTTGCTGGCACGTTGTAGTGGAATAAATTGAAAAACTACTATAGGCTTTACCTCCTGACCACGGGGTGAGGTCCCACAGACCCTCTCACTGCCTCGTCCGTGACCCGATCCCCACAGACCTGGCTTGACCCTATACCCGACCTGCACTCCTTGCCCACCACCGCACACCGGTAGTCCTGGTCCCGGGCGCGTACCCGACCTGACTACTCAAGAAGCGGCTCTAGGAGAGCGAGCCTAAGAGAGAGAGAGGAAGAGAGATCGCGGGCACTGGTAGGGGTATGTTTTGCTCTCGAGGGAAAAGAAGAAGAAGAAGCCAAGGAAGAAGAGGGCGAAGGCCAGAGAAGCTAAGGGAGGAGAAGGCAAGGACTAGAGAGGAAGAAGCTAAAGGATGAAGAAAGAGGAGCCGCCAGAGAAAGAAGAAGAAGAAGAAAGAGTCTAAGGCAAAAGAAAAGGAAAAGAAGCTAAGGCACAGGCCCGAGAGAAAAAGAAGAGAAAGAAGGAAGAAGAAGAAGGCAGCCGGAAGAGAAGAACTAAGATCAAAGAAGAGAAAAAGAGAAGAAAAGCACAGCACTGTAGCAGCCATATTTAAGACGTCTGATTCACAAAATCAGACGTCCATTTTTTTTTTGTGCTCTTTATATACATTGATATCCAGTGTTTACATTTACATTTTTGCATTACAACTCCAGTTTTCATTACACATTATATTCAATTTCTCAAAAGTTGTGCTCTTAATTTTTAAACTCCAATTTGCTCCCTATGTTTGACCTCGGACTTAAGACTTCGAGTAATAAAATTTATTTATTTTCAAGCGATTTCAACTATACTACGACGCATCGATTTTAAAACATTGATCTTGTTCGATGAACATTTTGGTGCCATTGCTGGGGAGCATCGGGCGATTTAGAAATCTTGATCACAATTTCTAATTTGGTACTAACTTGATATATCTCTTTTGTTGTGATTGTTTCATAAGGGAGAAGATTCAAAGGAAGACGGCCGCACAGCAAACACAGCAGGGGCAGGTAATCTCTGCTTAGTCCTTTCTCTTAAGCCCCTTATTCTGAAAAGGAAAAACAGGATAAAATCAATTAGGGCTACCTGCTTTCCATCTATAGCTAGGTCACCAAAGTTTCCTGATTTTGATTTCAACAACAAATATTGATTTGTGCATCCATTTAAGGTAACTAGGGCCACCACCTTCTTGATTGAGCCCTAGATACCATATTTTTGGCAACTAAATTGGACCAAAATTAGAGCCAACTTAAGGATTCCAATTTAGGATTTTAGAGACACATCTTTCTAAGCAAGAATCAACTATTCCAAAAAGAGGTGTACCTAAGCCTTGCTTGAAAAGACTTATTCAAGAGAAACCCTAAAATTCAAGCTCTTAATTTCACTTGAATCCTAAAAGAAAGGACCTAGAGCTCTCAAAGGACAAATAGGTGAAGTTGACCCCTTGTTGGGTCAACCAACCTTGAAATTAGGTCACTTTTGCACTCAATACATCTAAAGTTCAAGTGGAATCTTAAGCACCTTTGCTCTTAAATAAAAGTGGTAGAATTAAGAGGTCAAAGTCCCCATTCTGGTCTACCTGGAATCTTAGTAACAAGAGAGGTCGGGTGGGGGAAACCCTGTAACCTGTGGGGGCGCTCTACCGTGTAGGCGTCTTTGCGAGACTCTCCCTCCCTGGCTGCCCAAGTAATTCTCAGGTGGACAACTTTCTGATCCAGGGGTATCATCCGCCTCGAACCTCCATAGTCATCCAAACATCTTTGGGTGCCTTGATTGGGTCAAACATCCAGTCCCTCATCCCTTCTCTTTAGAGCACACATAGATTTTTCTGTTGGGATTCTCTTTCGGATCAAATCACTTCATTGTAAGATCTGAATTCTAATTCTACATCTAGATTCCACCATCTGATTCAAATATGCAGCCTGGCTACTTAGGAATACCATTAACGAAACCTGAATCACAAAGATCCATGAGAGATAGAATGATTGAGGATGCCCTTGAATTTTATGAGATTGAATACAAAACCTCAAAACCAGTAGAAGACATTTAGGTTAGTGTACCAACAACAACAACATCATAAACTGTGCCCAATTGCTATTAACAGAAGCTACGAAAGGATCAACCCGAGACATTCTCATAATAGGATACATTGAGATAGAAAAATTGCATAACTTTGAATACCTCCAATGCATGACAAATCCTATACTTTAGGAACAACACCAAGATGATCATGAAAAACAAAAAGAAATGATGAGATTATTGAAACAAGTTACTGATCCGAAATACCCGTACATGCCCCAAATAGATAATGAATCATCTTGGAATAGTATTGAGGACCAATCTGATTTCCCAAATCCTGGGTTTGAGGCACAAGGTTGTTGTGGATTCTCAACCCAGATGGAATATAACATGCCTGACACTGAATTAGGTTGGGAAGTCCCAATTGCAGGAGAACACGATTTTGAGCCAGCCCTAGAAAACCAAAATCCTGGTTCACCAAGTAAAGAATTTTGGGACTCCTGTAATGATGAGATTAAAACAGAATCTCTCGAGGGTGTAATTCCAGCCCCTTATTCTGATAAGGTGACCCTTGAAGGTAATTCTGACCTAGATTCTAGTAATTCAACTCACATCCTCAGCCTAGAATCTGGATCTGAAACTTATTGGGAAGATTACAAGGCCCATATGACAAAGTTCAAAGTTTAAATGAAGAGTATGATTCTGGGCCTTTATTTGAGGAATATACCTCTCCAACATCCTCAGAGATACAAATTGATTTCTCGGAAGTCACGCCAATCTACGATACAGAAACCAAGGAGTTGGAAGAGTGGGGTTTTGATTGGGTCATTTCTACAAGCCTAGAACTTAAGCCTATACCAGATAAGGACACCTCTTTGAGCTTAGAATCAAAGAATAGGCTAGACCCAAGTCTGGTTGCTGAGTCTACATTGTGTGATTTATTCTATGGTGGAACCTCTAATCTCGAGTCTGATTCAGAATTTGATTCTCGCAATCTCTCCGATGAATTCGAGTCTTACCATGATTTAGGAGAACCTTTGTTTCCTAACAATTATGAGCCAATCTACAACCTTAGCTCACATGATTCATTCTTCAACTCTAACTCTGAGGTCCCTGATCCTGAGATCACTGATTTAAATTCAGGTTCCAGTAAGATGGAATCATTTATTTTCGATCCTCAGGAATTAAAACCAGAAAATGTCAAGAGTGACTGCAACCCAGAGTTCGAATCTTTTCTTGACTTAGATTTTCCTCATCCTATAAACTCTCTTCAGGCATTCACTTTTGAATTTGATGGCTACTATGAGGAATCTCTAATTGAACCCACCTATAATTCCTTTGTAAAGGAACCCTCATACACAATTCTTATTGAAGCTACCTCCTCCGCATATACAGAACCCATCCAAACCCGTTTTCAACCCTGACCCACAACCGAATTCAATTTCTATTCTGATTCCTCCCTTACTGAGCCGATTGCAGATGATTCGCTGCCACATCTATATTGGGTTTTAGACTTTGATTAGACTGCATACCATGCTCCATCATTCTCTGATCACTCCTGTAGGGTTTTCACATTATCCACTGATTATTTTGAGGATCCCTACTTTGACCAGGCTGATTCGACTCAGCCAAACCCTGAATTCACACTTCCACATCATTCCAAGCTCCATAGTATATGGTGGGTTCCACATCTCCTGATCTACATTTATCAACCCACCAGATTGATTGGTTTTGGGTTGCATCATCAACCTGTTGATCTGAACAAGCACCTGGTTGGACCAACTAGGCTTTTGATCAAGGTGCTTGTTCTACAAAACTCAACTGATTTGACCACTCCCTCTCCATACCATTTCTCACTCGGCTGAAGGCGTTGAATTTAGCACTTAACAGGAGGCAACCCGTCATTCCAAAACCCCAAGATCCTTTTGATTATCCATCCGTACTTCATGTCTATTGCACCCTGAGTTTGATTTTCTTAGAACAGTCGATCCCACCTCTGGTACATGATGAGAGCCTCATCATGAGCCATAACTAGCTCATTTTGACCCAATAAAGAAGATAAAAGCTCCTACATAACCTAGAAGAAGGTCTAACTGAAGGAACAAGTGCTCTGAGAAGAAAACATGAAATAAAGGTTAAAACTGCAATTTTACCATTGCAGTACGTAAACAGGATTTCTCAGAGGCAAAACATAGGTCAAATGGTATAAATGAGATAAAAAGAGGGTTGAGTCAATCAGAAATGGGTTCATGTGCAATCTAAGAACTAAATGACACTTGGTAACCCTAAAACAGTCCCGCTTAAATTAACAAGGTTCTGGTCAGAACAAAAAGCAATTAAACCCTCTAGAAATCATGGAAAAACATCCTCTATGGTTTAGAACACTTAATTTGGCCTTTGGAACCTAGTTTGACCTAGATTAGGGTCCTAGCTCTTCAAGTAACCTAATTTCAGTTTTTACGCAAAATGTCCAGTCAAATGAGGTCAAACCTAAAATCCAACTTCACCATTGGATTCCTTAGGTCCAAATTAGGTTTGTACCAAAATTTGGACCTAAGGAGAGGTCATCTTGACCTACTTTACAATTTAGTACACCCAAATCACAAATTGGTCCCTATCTTTTGAATACCTTTACGGAGAGCCCCCTAGGTTCTTTGCCTCCTTTGCAAACTGGTCCTGCCGCCATTGCTAGGGCAGAACCGAGCTCCGGCGAGGTTCGGAGAGGGATTGCTCTCTAATCCCTCAGAGATTCCCTCCCAGAAATGGAAGGAGGATTCTCTGAGGAATTCCCTTCCTTATAAAGTCAATTACAATCGCTGGTGTGAATCCAATCTCTCGTGCGAACGCAGGAGAGATTTGGGTATCCACCTTCCTTCCAACTCTGGCAAGTCGGCAGACCTAACGGCGCGTTCTCCACGCGCTGGCAGGAGCGGCCAGCACCTATAAAACACCCCCCAGACCCTGCCGCAGGACCCGAGCTTGATTTGGCCGAGTGTCCACCCCCAATTCGTCTCCTCCTGCCCGGCCAAAAGTCCCAGCAAGTTCCGGTGAGCCCCCCTCCCCTCCCTCTTCGCTCTGCCACAAAACCAGTGGCAGAGTTAGCTTCCTGACTTCCCTCCGCGTCGCGCGGTACCCGCGCACGCCGCCTCAGCCCCGTTGTCGCCGCCGTTCTCCCCCACTGGGCGTCATCTTCTCCGGCGACAACAGGTACTGCTGTCCGCCTTCCATCCCCTTTCATCCTTAAAATTAGGTTAGAACTCCTCTCCATCCTATCCTCTCTCTTTTCCCCCTGTTATCTCATCTGATTACCCCTCGACCGACGCTGACCACCCTCATCTTCCACATCACCGACCGATCTCCGGCGAGCTGCTTCCACCATTCCAGCCCCCCACCCGGCTCGCCAACCACCTTGAGAGCTCCGCCTCACCACCAGGAACTCGCTCCACCCCACAACTGCCACTCCAGCCTCCATAATCACCCCCCGAACAACCCACCATCTCCGGCCACAGGTTGACCTAGGCACGCACGCCTAGGCCGACCTGCGGCCTGCAGCATCGTCCACCGGCACGGCGAAGGTCTCTAGCTGATCTGATTGGGCCGAGAGGCTTGTTCTGTGCATGACAGTGTCTGAGCCGCTGCCGCCATGGACGACCTCTGATGAAGCTCCAACAAAGCTCCAGGCATCAGGCTTCCCAGGCTGCAGATGCAGGAGACTCACGCGAGTGTCGCGAGGTGAGTGAGCCCAGCACGGAGCACCAGCAGAGCCATCCGCTTGGGCAATTGCATACGAGAGTCTGCGAGCGCGCGTGAAATCAGGGCAGACCATTTAGTCCCACATCGTGGGATTGTAGCACTCAGGTACGCAATAAATTGTATTTGTGCTTTAAGCATGTTGCCTCTGTAAGCACAGGGGTGAGGTCCCTCACTGCCCTCACACGCCTCGTCCGCGGCTTGACCTCGCGGATCTGGCTGATCCGACCCGACCCAGACCTACGCACTCCTCGCGCATCACCACTTGCCGGTGCACCTGGTCCCGGGTACGATCCGACCCGATTATGGCTGTGGCTCTGGGAGAGCATCCATGAGCGAACTGCTTAAGAGAGAGATGCGCGGGTAGAGGGAGAAGGGTTAGGTTTTGCTCCTGTGCAGGCAGGCTGAACGCAGGAGAAGAAGGACTTGGCCGCTACAGAAGAAGAAGGAAAGGCAAGCCAAAGAAGAAAAGAAAGAAGGAGCAAGACAGAGAAGAAGAAGAAAGAAAGAAGCTTTCGCAGGAGAAGGAAAGCAGAAGAAGAAGGCTTCGCAAGACAAGAAAGAAAGTAGAGAAAGAAGCAAATGAAGAAGAAAATGAGAGACTGCAGAAGAAGAAGAAAAGGAGAAATACTTTTAAGACGTCTGATCTTGTGATCAGACGTCCAATTTCATATTTTTGTCCTAATTATTTTTAATTGCATACATTCACATTTAAATTGATATTTTGAGTAAATTAGAGTGTTCAATTACATTTTGACTAGTAGTAATTTCCATTTGCCCCCTGTGATCGACCTCGGATACTCCGGTCTTCGAGTAATAAAATTCTTTATATTTGTTTAGACATTTTGTCGGTTATACTACAACGTGACATCCTTTAAACCCGCACAAAATGTCGACAACAGTACACGTGCCAGATCTTGAAATCGTCCGCAATAGTCATTCCCAACCCATTCGCATACCCGATAAATCCTGTTCTAAGTCCCTAAACCCAACACTGTTTCACACCTTCTGTTTACAATGAGGACATTGCAAAACTTAGGCATGGGGGGTGGTAAAGTGCAAATATATAGAAATCAAAATTCAAAAGGGTTCTCACAAAAACTCTCATATGCCAAAAATACGAAAAAAATTGAAAATGGTGAAAAAGAACAAAAAAAAATGGAGAAAAGAAAATTTTGAGGCCATGCAAAACTTGAGGAAAAGTTAAAATGTCAAAAAAGGAGAACAAAATGAAAAGAAAAGAAAAAAAAGAGATAGTCATTAGTAAGAAATTAAGGGATTAACCAAGTTCTAGACCACATCAAGAAAAAGAACACGAAAGAAAAAAAGTCCTAATGTGACACAAAAGAGATTAGTAGGAATGCTAATCTTACGCCTCTTGGGCTAGACTCCTAGGCTTAAAAATTCAAGTATCCGCTAAGATCTGGATAGTCCTCAAGAGGTCAGGGAAAATGCGAAGCTTGAGTATTAGGTCTAAGACTTAGGGAGTATTTGATCTCATTAACTGACCTCTGGTTTGCGGGACTCGATAACCTAAGCACCCCAATCCACACACAGTCTGATTCAGTGTGCATAATTATCAAAATCACGCAAAAGTGTTTAGGTGTTCTGAAAAAGTCGTCTAGATTAGGAGTGGCCAATTAACACAAGTTGATTTGGATGAGTTCCCGGCGTAGAGAGGTGGGACATTCCCCTCGAATATGCGCAATAACATATCGTCTCCTCGGTGCTTATCTCCTAAGATATCTACATATCCTACCGGGGGCATGTAAGCACCCTGTGCTGGTTTAGATCCATGGGCGACATTATCATGAAATGTCGATTGCCAGGGCTTGAATTTAGCTAGAGAATGCCATGGGTGAGATTATCTAGAAATCTTGAAAGCCAGGGTTCTGGGGGTTGCCATGGGCGGTGCTATCACGAAGCATCAATTGCTAGGGACCCTTTAAGGATTGATGATGGGGACAAGGAATCCGATACAAATCGTGTTGAGAAGCCAATCCGAAGCTAGAAATAAAAAGAAAAGAGAGAGAAAACTCTCCAAACAAGAAAATCCTCTCTCTTACAAAGAAACACACTGCAAACTGAACCGAGGCTAAAATACGATACAATCACAGGTGCTTTAACCACGGAGTCCAGCGAACCTTAGGATAGTTCCTGTGGGCCTTAAAAACCTTCACAAAGGACCGAGGTTAGAGCTGGTCAACTTCGGATCTTGGTTGATACTTAAGTACCTCTAGGCCAATTATCAGCATTCTAACCTAATCAAAAAGAAAAAAAGAAAAGCACCCATCATAATTTGTGAACATCAAGGTACTCATGGTCTAGAACAGAAGTTAAAACCTTAAAATTTTGCTAAGGGACTAGCAAAAGTTAGGCATGGGGGTATGATGGGAACACCATCATGAGCCCTAACTAGCTCATTTTGACCCAAAAAAGAGAACAAAAGCTCCTACATAACCAACTGGAGGTTTTAACTCAATGAATAACCATTCTTAGAGAAAAGCAAGAAATAAGGGGTAAAACTGTAATTTTACCATTGCAATACAACAACAGATTTTCTCATGGGCTAAACATAGATTAAATGTTCTTAACAAGATAAAAAGTGGGTTGGTTCAAATAGAAAAGGGTTCATGTGAATTTTGGGAATTAAATGATTTCTTGTAACCCTAAAACAGACCCACTTGATTTAACAAGGTTTTGGCTAAAATAAAATTCACCTAAACCCTCTAAAAATCATGGAAAAATATCCTCTATGGTTTAGAACCTTCAAATTGGCCCTTAGAATCTGTTTTGACCTAAATTGGGGTCTCAGATAAATATTTGCCCTAAGTTAGGTTTTTACGTAAATTTCCCAGAAAAACGTGGTCAAACCCAAAATCCAACTTCACCATTGGATTCCTTAGGTCCAAATTATGTTTGTACCAAAATTTGGACCTAAGGGAAACTCATCTTGACCTACTTTGCAAACAGGTCCAACCCAATTACATTTCTACCCCTACCTTTTGAAAACCTCTATAGAAGCCACCCTAGCTTCCTCGTCGTTCTTTGCAATTAGATCCCTCCACCATTATAGCGGAGAGAATCCTACTCTAGCAAGGTTTCAAAGGCAAGAACTCTTTGATCTCTCAGAGAATCCCCTTCAAAATTGAAAGGGAGATTCTCTGAGAAATCTCCTCCAATGTGAACCCATTGATGAGCCCTAATTCCTACCCAATCTCTCATGCGAATGCATGAGAAATTTGGGTCTCTCTGAGTTTCCATCTCCGACGAGATTGCCGTGCTTGGACGCTTGGCTTCCAAGCACAAACCCAACCTCCAAGATCTATTTAAGAAACCCTAATTCATTCCGCACCTCCTGAGCTTGGAATTGGGTCGGTCCACCCCACTTTCTTCTCTCCTCGCTGGCCACAACCTCTCCGCAAGCTCTAGTAGCTCTGTCCCCTCTCTCTCGTCGCCCAACCACAATACTAGTGGTTGGGTTGCCTTCCTCTCGTTCAATCGCGTCAGCCATACCAGCTTGACGTCGCCTCTGCCCCTGCCGTCACCGTCACCTCACCTATTGAGAGCTTCGTCTCCGGGGAAGGCAACACAAGCTAGTCACCATCCCTGCCTCTTTCATCCTTAGGTTAGGTCAGATAACTTCTCTTTCCCTCCTCTTCCTGTGCCCCCTCTTTATTTCTTGAAAACATCCCTCGACGCCACTAATCACCACCACCTTCACCTCCGACTAGACCTCTGACGAGGCGCCCCGCCGCTCCGCACCTCCATCCGCCTCACCAACCACCCCATAAGCACCGCAACACTCCACTGACCATAAACCCTCACTCCATTCACCGCGCCACGCCCCCAAAACACCCCCCGAACACACCCACTCTCACGCACACAGGGTGCCCTAGGCACGCACAACCCGGCCACCCCATGCCACGTCGACCCCCGCACTACATTCGTGGTGTCTCGGTGAAGCTTTCTAAGCCTTCTGATGAGGTCGCAAGGCCGTTTTCATGGTTGACAAGTTTGGAGGCCCGTCGCCATTGACGCATGCAAGCTGCTAGCTTGCAAGCTCGATCCAGGCTAAGAGTCCCAGGGTGTGTGGACTCCTCTCGCGCACAGCTCCAACCAAGCAATTGGCACTGAAGGCCAAAGTAGCTGCTGCAATCAAGGGAAGGCTCCTGTTGCGAACGCACGCAAAGGAAGGTGGGACTAAAAGTCCCACCTTGGAAGCTGCTGGCGCGTTGCTGTGGAATAAATTGATAGGCTCTTCGCCTCCTGACCACGGGGTGAGGTCCCACTCACCCTCTCACTGCCTCATCCGTGACCCAATCCCCGCAGACCTGGCTTAACCCGTATACCCAACCTACACTCCTCGCCCACCATCGCACGCCGGTGGGCTTGGTCCCAGGCACGTACCCGACCCAATTACCCGAGAAGCAGCTCTGGGAAAGCGAGCCTAAGAGAGAAAGAGGAAGAGAGATCGCGGGCACGGGTAGGGTATGTTTTGCTCTCAAAGGAAAAGAAGAAGAAGAAGAAGCCAAGGAAGAAGAGGGTGAAGGCCAGAGAAGCTAAGGGAGAAGGCAAGGACTGAAGAGGAAGAAGCTGAAGGCTGAAGGGCTGAAGAAAGAGAAAGAGAAGGAGAAGGAACTGAAGGCGAAAGAAAGAGGAGCCGCCAGAGAAAGAAGAAGAAGAAGAAAGAGTCTAAGGCAAAAGAAAAGGAAAAGAAGCTAAGGCACAGGCTCGAGAGTAGAAGAAGAGAAAGAAGGAAGAAGAAGGCAGTTGCAGGAGAGGAACAGAGATTAGAGAAGAGAAAAAGAGAAGGAAAGCACAACACTGTAGCAGCCATATTTAAGACGTCTGATTCACAAAATTAGACGTCCATTTTTTTTGTGCTCTTTATATACATTGATATCCAATGTTTACATTTACATTTTTGCATTATAACTCTAGTTTTCATTACACATTATATTCAATTTCTCAAAAGTTGTGCTCTTGATTTTTAAACCTCAATTTGCTCCCTGTGTTCAACCTCGGACTTAAGACTTCGAGTAATAAAATCTATTTGTTTTCGAGCAATTTCAACTATACTACGACGCATCGATTTTAAAACAATGATCTCACCTAGTGAACAGTGCCTAATTATCATCCTTTTGGTGTGATTAAAGTTGCATGCTCTCAATTTCTGATATTCTAGCAACAGCATGTCGTGTATCAATACATATTTAGTATAAATTGACATGCGATTTTGAACGAGTAGAGCAAGAGAGATCGAATTTGAATTTGCATTTCCAAAATGCCTCCTAGAGATGAACGACCAGGACTCAAGTCTCGTTATCTTAGAAATTATTTTTGTTGATCGTATTTCGTAGCTATACTATGATGCATTTCTGATCAAATGCGCACTCTACGATCCCAAAAACTCCCTAAAAATTAACCTAAGACTTGGTCTATCTGGGAAATAAGTAATCACTAATGAATACCCATTCTGTCAACAAATCTAGCCAAGTTGTTTAAGGAGAGATTTAAGCCCAAGTGTTTCCCAGGAAAATCCTAGGTGCTTGTACAAACCTGCACCTGGTCGTTTGACACAGCCCCTTAGCCTGAACACTAGATATAGATGACAGAATTGATATCAACAAAAGAGAACTTAAGACCTAGGTAGCAAGCCTAAGTTGAAGAAACCTTAGTGGTCAAATTACTACAAAGTTTAATTAGGTCTAGGATACTAAAGTGCACACGGAATGTGGAGAGTGTTGGTCGGGTTATTGCCCTGTTATTTCAATTTTTTGTGTGTGTGCAGGAATTGGAAAGTAGTTCCAATTAAAAAGCAAGTTGTCACATAATTTCTTGTATTTTTGTCTTTTAGGATTTGATCTAATTCAATGTGTTTTAGGATTTATCATTTTAAATTTTCAAACAAGTTTAAAACTCCACAATCAAAGGAAAAATAAGTTGTATTGCTGATGGTTAATTTTCTTTAATGTGAGTCTCTAAAAAGAAAAAAAGAAGCCCTAATCCAATTATCCCTAAGATAGAAAATACTACCGATGAATTTCTTTTAGGCTTTCTATATGAAGTAGTGGTCCAAACAAGTCAAACAACACCACTAATTTGAAGAAAATCAAACAAGCATTCCAGAAAATTTTTTTTTAAGATTTTAGGAATTTGTTTGATATTTGTTTTGAATTTTTATTTGTACTGGTGTCAAAGTCTAGAAATGATACCCGTGGGTATTTTGGACTTTCTGTACCACCACCAACATCAAAAAATTTTGATGATTTTATATGATGTGTAGAATTTTACAAGGATTCTAAAAGCTAAATTTCATAAAAATTGGCTAAGTATAAAAAATCTAAAAGTTCACAAACAGTAACAAAATAGGAAGAATAAAGGGTGTGACCCTTCTGTAGTTCATGAATTTTTAAAAGTTAGATACAAAGTCAATTGATCTAAAATTTGAAATAAATGCTCCTAACTTGATTTAGAATATCTATGTTAAATTTTATGATTTTAAGAGGCTTGTGGTGTCAGAAATTGATTTTTCAATTCCAGACAGAAATCTGGACCCGAAAAGTAGAACACCAACACTTGAATTAGAGTGGTGTTTAATGAAGTATACAAGCAAACAATGGATTTTAAATTTCACCACTCGACTTAATTAAGTCATTTAAGGTCTTGAAAGTCAAGTTTAGTGTGTTGTTGGTAGTTTTTAGAGAATTATATGAGCAGAAAAAGGGAACCAACTTGGAAATCCGCAGGAAGACAAGATATTGCAATCTTCTCAAAATCTCGCTTTCTTTCTGCAATGCCTGCACAATCGAAAGAAAAAGATAGAAGGGGATGAGAACCACTTCAAGTAAGAGAAAAATTGATTAAGCAAAGCCATGCCTCCCCGACAACGGTGCCAAAAAGTGATGCGAAAAATTACGCGGTTTTTAAGATTAAGGTTTAAAATCGCTGCAATGTGTAAATCCATTCGCTTTTAAAATTTGTAACCTAGATAGGGGAGTATCTAAAGTCATCCTAGGAGGCAATATTTTGTGAAATTCAAGTCTGTTGCTCTGAAATGAAACTCAACTTTCTTTTTGTCCTTTTTAAGTATATAGTTTTTATGGATTTTTGAAATAACGACAATACGAATTTTGAAGAGATTTGTAAACATCTAACACCTAATCCACTATACTACTACTAAGGTGACAAGTAGAGCCTCTCCCTAAGCTCACTCTAGGCATGTGGAGGCCTAGAGTAATTAGGGGGAGGGAGTGAAAAGTGCTAGAACAAAAGCAATCAAATGCGATAAAATTGCAAAGAAGGCAACTTTAATAAAAATGAGGAATTATTTTACACAAAAACCTAGTAGAGCAATGCTTCAGCTACTAGAATTAAAAGTGCAAAAGTAAAATAAAAATGGTTATCCTCTAAAATGATGGAGAAGATGGCAAGGCTCTTGCTCTAATTGCAGCTACTCTCACAATCAAAAAGAGCTCCTTCTTCTTGCAAAGCTTCTCCAAGTTGATGAACTCCTCCTAGCAAGCCAAAGGGGGGCGTGCTTGACTCCTCCAAGGTGGATGGAATTCCACCTTCAAGGGCTTCTCCTAAGGTGGCGTGGACCACCTTTGGTTCCTCCTCCAAGGATGGTACTGTACCATCCTCAAATCCTCCACTTCCTAGGGTAGGCATGTACCCTAGGTTGTCCTCCAATGCTTGGCTTCCTTCCTTTGCTGGCGTGGGCGCAAGAGAGAAGAGAAGAGGGGAAGGCACCAAGGGGACAGTGTATCCCCTTAATCTTCTTCTTCTTCTTCTCGTGACCTTCTATGTAGGTGGAAATATGGGTAGAAAAATTGTAGCAAAGGGTGATTTTTTTTGGTGGAATACGATGGGTATTTATAGAGGTGGAGAAGGGGGTAGTAGGCATGGGTTAGGTGGATGGCTAGGATGTGTTTAGGTGGTGGTTATGGGTATTTAGGTTGATCCTAGGGCTAAGGTTAGTTGGCGCCAAATGAAGGGTTGGGAGGGGGTAGTTATAGTGATGTTGGTGGCTTTTGGTGGTGGAGAGACACCACAAATTGGTGCCAACTTCGGTATCTTCTAGAAGATTATTTTTGGCACCAAGTTAGGAAGGGTTAGGATGGGTTTAAGTGTTAGATGGATGGTTGGGATGAAGGGAGAGTTGGCGCCAAAATCTAAGGGGGTTGGAGGTGGTTTTTGGAGCCATTTTCATGGTGTCTTTTGGTGATGGTGTGGGTTGAAGAGGTTTGTCTTGTTGGCGCCAAGTTGAGGTGGAGTAGGGTAGCTTAGGTGGAAGCTTAGGTGGGCTTACTTGGTGGAGCTAGTTATGGTTAAGTTGTTGGTGGTGGATGGCCAAGGGAGTTGGAGTTTAGCTAAGCTAAGCTAAGCTAAGCTAGCTTAGATAGTAATAGAGTAAAGAAATAGGTAATGTGAGCTAGGGTTTGAAGAGAGGAGCTAAGGAGGAGTCTGGAGCTTGAATTGGAGCTGGTAGCAGCTGAAGATGGTGGCATGGAGCTACTCTAGCTGGCTTAGCTTGCTAGTTCTTTGCTAGCTACTAAGCCAAGCTAAAGTGAGCTGGCTTCTACCATAATGAGCTGAGGTGAGCTGGGTCTGGTGCTCCCGGGGAGGATCAAGCTGGTTGGGGTAGCTAAGGTAGCTTAGCTCAACTAAGTTGAGCTAAGCTGAATCCCCGGGAGCTGGACTTGAGCTTCCTGAGCTGAAATGAAGTCATCTTCAGCTAGCTGGAGTTGAGTGGAGCTGGATGCAGTTGGACCTGAGCTCGGGTGAACTCCAGTCAACTCAACTGAGCTAGCTAGAGCTCCCTGTGGACTAATGGGAGCTCAGATGAGCCAAACTCAGCTAAGTTGAGCTGGATCTGAGCTAACTTGAGCTAGCGTAAGCTAAGATGATCTCTCTTGAGCTGCCATTCAACTGAGATGAGCTGAATGGAGCTAGGATTAGCTAACCCTAGTTCAGGTGAGCTGAATTCCAGCTATGGTGAGTTGGATCAAGCTGAGTTCCAGCCGGTGAGAGCTTCTCCTTCACCAGTTGCCTTCCTAAGTGCTAGGGTTCTAGGGATCTGGCAATCTGTATATCCCTAACACTCACAAAAACACATTAAAAGGATAACAAAAAGTGTAATGCATGCCTAACCTAATTAATGCCTAAATGCAGCCCAAAAAACCCGTTTGCGGAGCAAAATCCTAAGTGCTAGGTTTGTTTTAATGCATAAGAATGATGATAATCTGGCGTCTATCAATAGAGAGTTCTGCTACTACGACGATGGCTTTCTCAAAACCCTAACTTTTCTTCATGAAAACCCGCTAATAATTTTGTCACCGTTGCTGAGGAGGCAACGCTCTTTGGTTCTTTCCATGTTTCTCCGCATTACTTACATATTTTTCTAACCTATCTTTCTTCTTCGATTCACTGTCTTGCAGGAACTTGACCGAGGAGCTGAAGGCAGTAGATTGGAGTAATGTGCAACTAGAGATTTCTATAAGTTTCCCCCCACTTCCCCACCCACTAGTTCATTTCTCCACTTTAATAATAAAGACCTAATCTACTTAGGTGTTTTCACGAACCCTAGGATAGAAGTCGTTTGTCTTGTTTGCCACCTCCACTCATGCCACCCTTGCATAAAAAGAAAATTAAAAAAATATATATCTGATCTGATTGTGGGATGAAAGTAACACACATACTATACACACCCACAGTTGAGGCACTTAACCTCTTTTGAGTTTTACTCAACTGGGATCCCGACCTGTGGAACCGGTACACGCACAAATCAACACATAAAAGGGTAGAAATCATGTTAGGTTAATCACTTCTATGTGCCTTAATTGGTGGTGCATCTAGGTCACTTGTTTGAGCTGTTTAGGCCGCACCACCTAATCAATTTAAAACTGAATCATATTGTAGCTGCTCCATAGGATTCAAATAATTAGGTCAAGCCAGGCACTCCATATTTTCTTGATTTATAAAGGAAAATACTTGAACTCGTGCTTTTAAACTTGGTTTGCCTCACAAAACTTGGTTGAATACACCTAATATTTGAATCCTAAAAGCTACTAAGTAAGATTCAAACCCTAAAAGCACAAGTCATCACATTCCAAAAGCACAACCCATTAACAAGGCACATCACATTCCAAAAGCACTATTATCCCAGACCTTAATTAAGATTGAGTAGGCATTGGCCCCAGGATTCATAGAGTCCATTTCAGGGTACTCTCTTGAACACATTTCGAATTAGTGATGTCTGCTTGCTTCAAAAGGTGCTAAGTTAGGGGGCATAATTGTCAAACGAATTAAGCAAGCAGAGGTTTGGCATAATTAGCTACCCTCGGGACACGCTCCCCCTGCTTCACTAGCCCATCTTTACCACCTTTGGGAGTAAGGACAACACCAAATTCGTTGTGTGGTCAAAGATTATTTCTGAAGCATAGGTCCTTAAGCTACCCAATTTAATGACAGACTTGTATTTTTTGTGCAGCAAGGTTCCTTTTTCCCCATCCTTCCGACTTCCTTCTAGTTCATGCTTGGAAGGAGGTCATTGAATCCTCGCTTAGAAGGACCTTTAGATCATTCTCAGAGGCGAAGGTTCAGTTACAGCAAGCATATCCCATGGATAATCAACAACCACCTCCCCCACCCCTAAACCAGCAGGAGCTGTTTCAGAGGCAGTTGGAAGAATTGCAGCAGATGTAGCAATGGTTCCAATGGATGAATGGTCAAGGCACTCGGCCCTTGAAGGACTTTTATGATCCTTCAAATTACAAGGATCATCTCGACGTTGTGATCCCCACTGGTGATGTTGAGATCAAGCCCCAGGTTTTGAGTTTGATTAAAAACATTCACGGGCTTGGCTCAGAAGACCCATTCCAACATTTGGACGATCTGATCACCCTGGTTTAGACCACAAAATTGTAGAATGTGGATGAGGAACAGTTGCTCATGAGACTTTTGCCCCATTCACTCAGTGATAAGGACGCACATTGGTATCGTACCATTGGAAGACCGATTGCTACCTGGATAGCTTTGAAATCGATCTTCCTAAAGAAAATTTTCCCAATTGGATGAACCAATGCTTTGCAACGAGCAATCACCACTAACACCCAGCGGCTGGGGGAACCATTTCATGGGGCCTGGGAGCGATTCCAGGATCTGTTGCAGAAGTGTCCACACCACGAGGTGCCTAAATGGCAACTCGTGTAGGTTTTCTACCACGAGTTGAATGATCAACTCCGTCATCATGTGGATGCTTCTTGTGGAGGCAATTTCCTCAACAAAGATGTAGATAGCTATTGAAGCAGAAAACTATGCAAAAAGGATTGGATTTTGAAAAACCCATCATCGTAGTTTGATTTGCGAAGAAATCCGTCAATAGATAAATTCATACCAAAACTTATAAAGAGATTCCGGGTCGAACACAGAGAGGCAGACGTTTGATTCAAAACCACATTTGTTTAATTGTCACGAAGCATATTAGCTAGTTGAATTAAATCTAAACCAACTATCTTCTTAAAGAATAAAGAATAAAAGATAGATAAAGAATATTACAAATAAAGACAAAAGAGAGGTAGAATAAACATGGATTTCATTATCACGAGTTGATGTTCATTACAATTACAACTACTCACTACACTAGAAAGCAGGAAATCTACACTAGAAAGCGATAAAAGAGAAGGTAGAGAGAAGTTATCCTCCTCGACGGCTGCTTGGAGGATGAGCCAGACAAGGCGACCCCTGGAAGACAGAGGACGAAGCAGGAAGAATGCGAATGAGGTGGAAAGAACCGGGGGTGAGGCTGGACGTCGTCGTCATCGTGGGATCGACTTCCCGAATGAAGTGAGAGGACAACCGCGGGATGCTCAACGAAGGGTGACGGTGGAAAAATTCTAACTTTAACTCTAATGGAGCATCTCGGGTTTGGGACAAGCTCTTAGAGCTTTGGAGGGGGTGAGGGAAGAGAGGAAGGGATGAGAATTTTGTAGGGTAGGGGTCTCTTTTTATAGTTGCAAGGATTGGGAGCAATTTGGTCATTACATATTTAAAACATTAAATGTGGGGGTCTTTAGTGACGGAATTAAGTGTCACTTAAGACTCGATCGTGACCTTACGATAGCACCCACCCACGTGCCCTTTCCTCTTCAGCGTCTACCTACCCACGTTCTCAAGAGATCAGCCATCCAATCTCAAGATCGAACGGCTTAAAGTCATTCCTCTCTTACTTCATCCTCACTTGCAGGACCCCCACGTGTAGAGGCACGTCATCACACACGTACGTGATCCAGAGCTCCTTCTCATGCCACATCTCCCACTCCTCGCCCGCACGATCTTCATCTGACGACCGGAATCAATGCACCCCACGCCTACAGCTCAATTTCAGGCTTGCGGGGATTCGACCCCATGACCTTTGCTTTGGCCACGAGTGCGTGACCAATGCGCTGTCATGGTGGATTGTCACATTTCTCACCAAAGCGCGCACGCTCATGGCCATTGGATCAAGATCCAACAGCCAAGATCCAATCGTGTGTGCGAGGAGAGAGAGAGAGGGCGCGCGAGGTTAAAGAGAGCAACGGGCGTTGATCTCAGCTGTTGGGGGGAAAAAGGGCAGCAGTGGTTCCTTGGGCTGATTGGACGATTAGGATGGTGCCACGTGGCACCATCATGGTCGTCCATCTTCTGTGACTTCCAGAAGGTGCCACGGATGTTGAATTGGGCCGATTTTCACGCCGTTAGGCTGCGATCGTCATTCAAAACCCATCCGTGTGGTCGGATTTGTCGTCTGAAGTGCGGATTGACACCATCTTGGCCCTTGATTTTTGATCTTCCTCGGACTATATCTGATGCTACGGATGTCTGATTGGGGTGATCTTGGAGTCGTTGAACTCCAATTGTCGCCTTGATCATATCCGTACGATTGAATCCTCGGTCTAAGGTTCTGATTAAAAGTCACCCTGTCCCTGGTCATAAAAGAAGACAATTACTATACAATTTGCACAATTTGACAATTTGACCTAAATGCATGATTATGCATGTTATGCAATATTTACAGTGCATGATGCTAATATGGTACTAAGAATATGCATTAATAGACATTTTTGTCTATTTAGATGTATGCACATCACACCCCCATGCCTATCTTTTACTAGTCCCTAGCAAAAGCTACATGCTATTTATAAAATTAGTAGGATTAGATTACTTGGGCAAAAGTCATTTTCAACATTAAGAAATTTTTACTTAGGACCTGAACTTCAAAGACACAACAGCGCCTGGGTATCTGCCAAAATGCAGACCACCTCAAGCCCTCGCCTTATTCAAAGAAGGATCTCTTTTTCTCTTTTTTTTCTTTTCTAATAACTTTTTTTTTGGATTTTTGAGTTTAGGGTTTCAGAGCAGCTTTCTACGGCCGCTCAACCCACCCCAGACTCGATGAAAACCCTAAGTTCTAAGCATCTTTTTGTGAATGTGATAGACTCGTTGATCGGCAATCAGAATGGACTTCAGGTTTCTACGCCCCTAGGTGACCTTAAAAAGAATTCTGCCTAAAAGTGTATCTATACGACCAGTAGCTTTCTCCCTACTTTTATTTCTATGGGGTCAACACAAGGGTGAACCCAGTGTATATTGCCCTGACTTATTCTACTTCTCCGCTTCTTCCAAAGTGTTTTAGGAATTCTTACATGCACTTCTTGAGCAGGGATCTGGACAACCTACCAATGAGCTGTTACCCACGATAACTTGCCAGCAATACTCGTGCGGTGAAGTGTAGCTTATTTCTTTTGTTTCTTTTTCTTTTCTTTTTGGATTTTCTTTTTCTTTCTTTAAGTAGGCGGCTTCCCTGGTCTAAGATTTACCTAAAGGCAGTAGGAAAAGAATGGTCCTGTGGCTGGGCTCTGGACAACCTACCAATGGGCTATTACCCACGATAACTTGCCGTCATACCACCCTAGAAGGCTCATTATCTACCCAATTTTCATTAAAATTGCCGAACAATAAGTCAGTGTGAATAGTGTGTAGATGCTCATACTTAAAGTTCCCTCAAATCAGAGGGCGAGTTAATAA
This sequence comes from Thalassia testudinum, assembly GCA_037157565.1. Taxonomy (NCBI): domain Eukaryota; kingdom Viridiplantae; phylum Streptophyta; class Magnoliopsida; order Alismatales; family Hydrocharitaceae; genus Thalassia; species Thalassia testudinum. The sequence continues at coordinate 147,668,837 of JAZHRO010000036.1, forward strand.
GTCGTGTACTTATCACCCCAATTTATTTAATCAAATTGAAATAGAATTCAGGATGGTGAGGACTCGATAAACAAATCCACGTTTTAGTGGATACTCGGGCTGATTAAACCCAAAGACCTAAAGGGTCTTAGTATTCAGATCCTACTATATTATTTCCTAAGATTGAAAAGTCCTAATGCCCAAGTATTCCCTCCTAATTCAAATTTTTTTCCTTTTTTTTTGGGGGGAAAATAAGTAGAATTTACAAAAATTCCACAGAGCTGACAAAATGACTCAGAAATGAATCCACCCCTTATGCCTAGCTAATGCAATGTCCACATTAAGAATAAAATACATGAAAGGAAGGGTAGAATGTAGAAGATATCACCTGCATATGATGCTCGGGTTAGGTCTAAGTCAGACTGTACAACTGCTGTGTTTAATGCCATCAGCTAGGCAAAGTCCAACCAAAGAAATCACAATGTGATTAGAGCAACTGTGTCTGGGACAGGTTCTGGAACAATACGGTCAATAAAAGGCTTTAGACGTTGATCGTTGACTTTAAATGAATTACACGTCTTTGGGTCAGAGATCTGAAATGCCCCATTTGGAAATATCTGATCGATGATGAACAGGCCATTACATTTTGACCTAAGTTTGCCTGGAAAGAGCTTAAGTCGAGGAATTAAAGAGCCAGACCTTCTGGTTCGGCTCAAAGCTCTTGCGGGATATCAATGGGTCATGAAGAGCTTTGGTCCGAGCCTTATAGATCTTGGCATTCTTGTATGCATCATTTCTAGGCTCCTCCAACTTAGATAGTTGGAGTTTCCTAGTCTTTCCAGCTAAACTGAAATCCAAATTACACTGCTTGATTACCTAGAATGCCCTATGTTCAATTTCTATGGGCAAATGGCATGCCTTTCATACACCAGACGAAATGGTGACATGCCGATAGGCATTTTGTACATCGTACGGTAAGCCCAAAGAGCGTCCTCAAACTTTTGAGTCCAGTCTTTACGATCAGGCCTAACCATTTTTTGAAGAATATTCTCGATCTCCCGATTGGAGATCTTGGCCTGTCCATTCATCTGGGGGTGGTAAAGTGTGGAGATTCTGTGATTTACCCCGTATTTTGCCAGTAAATTACGGAACTGGGCATTAGTGAAGTGAGTACCACCATCGCTGATGATGGTCCTCGGAATCCTGAATTGACTAAAGATGTTCTTCTTAACGAAATCGATGACCACCTTGTGGTCATTAGTTCGGGTGGGAATAGCCTCGATCCACTTGGACACGTAATCAACAGCGATGAGAATGTACTAGTGTCCAAATGAAGGAAGGGTCCCATGAAATTGATGCCCCAAACGTCGAGGATTTCGACTTGAAGAATCTAGTTTAGAGGCATCATGTCTCTCTTGGTTATGCTCCCAAGTGCCTGGCATCGGGAACATGACCTTGAGAATTCCTGGGCATCCTTGAATAAAGATGGTCAATAGATTCCAAATTGCAAAATCTTTGCAGCCGTCTTTTTCCCGGAGAAATGTCCACACGCAGATGCATGACAGAACTCGAGTACACTTTTGAATTCATTCTCTGAAACACATTGGCGAATAATCTGATCAAAGCTAATGCGATACAATTCAGGGTCCTCTTAGAAGTAATATTTAGCCTCAGATTTGAGTCTATCTCATTGTTGCTTGGTCCAATCCTGAGGGATTTAACCAACAGCCAAATAATTTACGATGTCTGCAAACCATGGAGTTTGGACATTTGATACTGCAAGGATAGTCTCGTCCAGAAAAGTATCCGCAATCGTAATATCCAGATGAGAAGAATCACTCAGAAGTCTCGAAAGATGATCCGCCACCACATTCTATGCCCTAGATTTATCTTTGAATTCAAGATCGAATTCTTAAAGTAGAAGAATCCATCAAATAAGCTAGGGTTTGGCATCCTTTTTGGCCAAGAGATGTCTCAAGGTCGAGTGGTCGGTGTAAATTATGACGTGAGACCCTAAGAGATAAGCCTTGAATTTCTCCAAAGCAAATACTACAGCTAGCAATTCCTTCTCAGTAGCAGTGTAATTCCTCTGGGCCTCATCTAGAGTTTTGCTAAGATAGTAAATGACAGAGGGCTTCCAGTCAATCTTTTGACCCAAAATAGCCCCAACCACGTAATCAGAAGCGTCGGTCATGATCTCGAATGGGGCTGTCTAAACTAGTGGTTGTAGCACAGAGCACAAGTGACTGCCATTTTAAGAAAATCAAATGCCTTATGGCATGATTCGTTGAAATCAAATGGCGTATTTTGGTGAGAAGGTTGCTCAGAGGTCGAGCAACCTTAGGGAAGTCCTTGATGAACCTCCTATAGAATCTCACACGACCAAGAAATGATCGAATTTGTTTGACAGATGTGGGAGGAGGAAGTTTAGAGATAGCATCAACCTTAGCTTTATCAACTTAGATTCCCCGTTCAGAGATTACATGACCCAAGACGATGCCTTCTTGTGTCATGAAATGACACTTTTCCTAGCTAAGGACCAGTCTTGTTTTGATGAATCTTTTAAGGATCGTTTCAAGATTAGCCAGGCAAGAATTAAACAATTCTCTGAAAATAGAGAAATTATCCATGAAGACTTCCATAAACTCTCCTACCATGTCAGAGAATATGGCTAGCATACACCTTTGAAAAGTCACAGGTGCATTGCATAAGCTGAATGACATCCAACGGAGAGCAAAGGTTCCGTAGAGATAGGTGAAAGTTATTTTTTCCTGATCCTCAGGATGGATAGGGACTTGATTGTATCCTGAGTAACCGTCTAGGAAATAGAAGTACTTTTGCCCAGCTAGTCTTTCAAGGATTTGATCGATGAAGGACAAAGGGAAATGATCCCTTTTCGTGACTGTGTTTAGCTTCCTATAATCTATACAGATCCTCCAAGAGGAAGCTGAACGAGTTGTGACAGATTCTCCTTTCTCATTAGTCGCAACGGTAATCCTGACTTTCTTGGGAACAATTTGTATAGGACTTACCCAAGGACTATCAGAGATCGAATAAATGATTCTTGCATCGAGCCACTTGATAATTTCCTTCTTGACCACTTCTTGCACATTAGGGTTTAATCTCCTCTGCATTTGGCGAGAAGGGCGGGATCCATCTTCCATGAATATTTTGTGATTGCAGTAAGATGGCTCGATCCCCCTAAGATCATGAATGGTCCAACCAATTGCCTCCTTGTGTTCCTTTAGGACCTTGATTAGTTTAATCTCCTGCTCTTTAGTTAATCTAGCACTGATAATCACAGGGAGCATCTTTTGTGGTCCCAAAAATTGATATTTTAGACTCTCAGGCAATGGTTTCAGTTCGAGCTAGGGCGAGTTTAGGATTGAAGGTAAGGATGATGCTGATGAAGATTCATCAAGAGGAAGAGGTTGAGAGTGAACAAAATCAATAACCTCTTCAGAATGTGGTGGGTTTGCCACAAGGGATTGAGGATCAGATTCATCAAAACAGGAGAAACTTTCAAATGTAGAAACTGCCATACATGTTTCAATATCCAAGTTGTCATCCTCAAGTTCCTCTATAAATCCACAATCCTCGAATTTGTTAATCGTCTTAAAAATATCCAATTTCAATCTATGATCCCTAAAGGCGATTTCCATGCTACCACTCTCATAGTTGATATTGGCCTTAGCAATAGCTAAGAACGGATGCCCCAGAATGATGAGCGTGTTCCTTAAATTTTTAGGTACATCCATGTCAAGGACAAGGAAATCTAAAGGAATAGAAATCCTTAACTTTGACAATAACATCTTCAATAACGCCTCACAGATTTGTGACCGAACGGTCCGCTAACTGCAGCGTTACTGAAGTCGACCGAAGTTCACCTAATTTGAATTTCTCATAAAGAGAAGTTGGAATTGGGTTAATGGATGCACCTAGATCCAGAAGTGCTCTATCAAAGGTGTAATCTCCAATGACACAAGAAATCAAAGGAGCACCTGTATCTCTCTTTTTCTGAGGAAGGTGATGCAAGATAACAGAACTAGCCTGCTCGGAGAGTACCACCTTCCTCGGAATAGATTCCCTCGACTTATGCTTCTGTGTACATAAATCCTTTAAAAATTTAGCATAGGCTGGTATGTGTTTGATAGCATCGAGGAGCAGAATATTGATCTCGACATTCTTGAATATATTCAAGAGCTCCTCGTTACTATCAACAAGCTTCTTCTTCCTAGGCTTAATCAAGGCCTTAAGAGAAGGAACATGAGTCAGATCTTCGGAATCAGGTTCCTGAGCCTTGATTTCTTCTTCAGAGTTCTCCTTTCTCTCCTCAGGCTCTCCAAGATTTGGTAGATCAGAACAGTGTGGTTGTGGATCCTGAGTTTGTTTTCCACTCCTCAAGGTAACTGAATTAGCAGATGCATACAGGTTTGGGTCTTGGGGAGGGTTAAGAAAGATTGGAGGGGCTTCATTAGCCAAAAACCTTTGATTTAAAGAAGCAGAAGAGGAAGGACCCTACTCAACCACCTGAGCATGTGCATGCGGGTCCCTCTGATTCCCGTACCCTTGGGCTTGATTGCCTAGATTTTAGATATTACACGGGTTGAGATGACAGAGATCCGGGTCAACGAGAATTAGCAATGAACCCAATTTGCACGTTGTCCAGCGAGGTTTTCATTTGCTGCATGAGCTGGAGCATAGATCCTTACATCTCTATCATCTAATGGTTCAAATCAGGCTGCCCTACAAGTTGATGATAAATGCCAGTTTATCAACATTCTTATGCATTAAAACAAATCTAGCTCTTAGAGTTTTGCTCCGCAAATGGGTTTTTGGGCTGCATTTAGGCATTAAATAGGTTAGGAATGCATTGCATTTTCTTTTGTTGTTTTAATGTGTTTTTGTGAGTGTTAGGGATGAACAAATATACAGATCCCTAAAACCCTAACACTCAAGAAGGCAAATGGTGAAGGAGGAGCTCAAACTAACTAGAACTTAGCTTGATCCAGCTCACCACAGTTGGAACTTGGCTCACTTGGACTAGGGTTAGCTCATCCCAGCTCCATTCATCTAATCTCAGCTAAATGGCAGCTCAAGAGAGTTCATCTTAGCTCACCCTAGCTCAAGTCAACTCTGATCCAGCTCAACCTAGTTGAGTCTACCCAATCTCAGCTCCCACAAGTCCACAGGGAGCTCTAGCTAGCTCAGCTGAGTCTAGTAGAGTTCACCCCAACTCAGATCCAGCTACATCCATCTCCACTCAACTCCAGCTAGCTGAAGATGAATTTATTCCAGCTCAGGAAGCTCAAGTCAAGCTCCTGGGGACCCAGCTTAGCTCAAGCTAATTGAGCTAAGCTACCTTAGCTGCCTCAATCAGCTCAATCCTCCTCGGGAGCACCAAACCCAGCTCACCTCAGCTCCATTCAATAGAAGCTAACTCACTTTAGCTTGGGTTAGTAGCTAGCAAAGAACTAGCAAGCTATGCCAGCTAGAGTAGCCCCATGTTGACCTCCTCAGCAGCTGGCAACTCCACTTCAGCTCCAGATTCTTCAGATCCAGCTCCTCCCTCCAAATTTTAGCTCCAACACCTCATCCTCTACTCCATCATTAGCTAACCTACCTTAGCTTAGCTTAGCTTAGCTATGCTCTAGCTTCCTTGGCTTTTACCACCCAAAAACCCTACCTAATAGCTCCACCAACTAGCTCCACCTAAGCTCCACATAAGCTAACCCTACTTGGCGCCAACGTAGCCTACCCACTACCTCCAAAAGACACCAAAAAGTGGCACCAAAACCACCTTAACTACCCCCTTTTTGGCGCCACCTTTCCCTCCAAAAACCCCCTTCATCTCCACCACACATCTCCCCTTAAACACATCTCCACCATCCACATAATCCCACCTTCTAGAAGTCTCAAAGTTGGTGCCAACCCATGGCACCTCTCCATGGGTGGCGCCACTTTTAGGTGTCCCTTGGCCACCCATAACTACCCCCCTTACACCCCTTAGGTGGCGCCAACCATCCTTAACCCTAGGATCACCTAACCACCTCCATCCTCGCATCTTAGCCCTCCATTTCAAGAGTCACCTTAACCCCTCATCCTACCCGATAAAAAGACCACTACCCACCACCATTCAAACGATCCTTGGCTAGCAAATTCACTCTCATACTCTACCTAGAGCCCACGCCCAAGAGAGAAGAAGAAGAAGAAGAAGATTAAGGGGATATTCTGTCCCTTTGGTGCCTTCCCCTCTTCCCTTCTCTCTTGAGCCCACGCCAGCCAAAGGAGGAGCCAGGCAAGGAAGATCTTTGGAGGAGATCTTGAAGGTGGTCCACGCCACCTTGGAGGAGAATTTGAGGGTGGTGCACGCCCACCCTTGGAGGAGAGCATTGAAGGTGGTAGCATCCACGTTGGAGTTCTCAAGGAAGGAGAAGAAGGAGGCCCTCTTTTCAAGCCAAGGAGCACCTAGGCTTGGAGCAAGAAGACTCCCTTCTTCACCAAATTTTGCAAGAGGATTTGTGTTTCTTTTATTGCTTTTAGATTTTTTTCATTTCTAGTAGAAGCATTCCTCTACTTATCTTTGAAAAGAACACAAATTCTAGTTAATCAAATTGCCTTCTTTTTACTTTCTATTGTAATTGTTGTTTTTGTTCTAGCACTTGTTTCAACTCTTCTTCCTAATTACTCTAGGCCTCCACTTGCCGAGAGTGAGCTTAGGAAGAAGATATTCTATCTCTTAAGTTTTAGTTAAGTAATTATAGGTGTTAGTACTTTCCACCACAATTCGCATTTTTCCCTCATCTTTTCAAAATAAAAAAAATTACATATTTAAAATACCAAAAAGAAAGTTGAGATCTATTTTGTAAGCAAGAGAATTGAATTGCAAATTTGCCTCCTTGGACGATCCTAGATACTCCCCTTTGTAGGATATAAATTTAAAAGCGTATGCGAATTCGTGTGTTACAACGACATTAAAAACTCACTTTTACAAATCACGCGACTTTTCGCATCACTTTTTGGTGCCGTTGCCGGGGAGGCACAACTTTGCATTAGTCATTTTTCTCTTGCTTGAAGTAGATCTCATCCTCTCCTCTTTCTTTTCTTTCATGTGTGCAGGAACTACAGCGAGAAAGTGGGAAATTGGAAGCGAAAGCTTAAAGTCCCTTTTCTTCCCGTGGATTTTCATGTTGGTTCCCCATTCTGGTCACATAATTAATTAAAACTACCAAAAATATATTAAACTTGGCTTTCAGGATCCCAAACATCTTTTTTAAGTGCAGTGGTTTTTATTAAAATTCATTGTTTGCTTGAATGTTTCATTAACACCACTCCATTTCAAGTATTGGTGTTCTATTTTTCAGGTCCAGATTTCTATCTGGACTTGAAAAATCAATTCCTAACACCACAAGCCTCCTAAAATCATAAAATTTCATATAGTGATTCCAAATTGAGCTAGGAACATCTGTTCCAAATTTTAGATCAATTGGCTTTGTATTTAATTTTTAAAAATTCGTTGACTTCAGAGGGGTCACACCCTCTAATCTTCCTATTTTGCTATTGTTCATGAATTTTTAGAATTTTTATACTCATCCAATTTTTGTGAAATTTTACACATCATATAAAATCATCAAAATTTTCTGAGGTCAGTGGTAATACTGAAAAGTCCAAAATACCCACAGGTATCATTTCTGGACTTTGACACCAGTACGAATAAAAATTCAAAACAATTATCAAACAAATTCCTAAAATCTTACAAAAATCTTTTCTAGAATCCTTGTTTTATTTTACTTATGGTAGTGGTGTTGGTTGCATTGTTTGGACCACTACCTATTCAGAAAGTCTAAAAAGAATTCATTGGTAGTAATTTTCTGTATTAGGGTTCAAATCCAATTAGGGTTTCTTCTTGCTTTTTAGTCCCACAATATAAAGGAAATATACCATCACCCATACAACTTGTTTTTCCTTTGATTGTGTAGTTTCAAACTTGTTTGAACATTTAAAAAGAATAACCCTAAAACATATTCAATTAAATTGAATCCTAAAAGACATAAATACAAAAAAAAATTGCATGACAACTTGATTTGCATTAGAACCACTTTCCAATTCTTGCACACACACAAAAAAAATTAACAGGGCAACAACCTAATTAATACCCTCCACATTCCGTGTGCACTATAGCATCCTAGACTTAACTAAAATCCATAGCAACTTGACCCCTAAGGCTTCATCAACTTAGGCTTACTATATAGGTCTTAAGCTTTCTTTAGTTAATACCAATTCTGTCATCTATATCTGGTGTTCAGGCTGAGGGGCCGTGTCAAACAACCAGGTGCGGGTTTGTACAAGCACCTGGGGTTTTCCCTGGGAAACGTTTGGGCCCAAACCTCCCCTTAAGCAACTTGGCTAGATTTGTTGACAGAACGAGTATTCACTATTGATTACTTATTTCCTACGTAGTCCAAGTCTTAGGTTTATTGTTAGGTAGTCGCACTTAAGTTAGGTCTAGTTTTATTTGTTTGAATTGCACACTTTCTCTCATCTCTTTCTCTTCTCCTCCCCTCCAATTCTTCCCAAAACAATGCATGCACATGCGACGGTTCCAAAAACCACACCTTGAGGGACCATCTGATTTCGCCCCCCGCAGTAGAAAATCATTGTTTTCTTCACCCTCCTCTTCTAAAAAAATGGAAAACCCAGGAAGCCAACAAAAAAATTCTGCTTCCACTTCTAACCCGTCAGCCGACCCACAAGCTGACTTCACTCTCCCTCACCTCCCTAATTTGGAGCAACCAGAAATACCAGCAGGGCCAGGTGACCCTCTAATTATAACTCAAAATCCAAATCCCTTCGCCTTAATGGTCGACCATTTAGTTCGACTACAACAAAATCACGAAGATTTAGCTAGGATTGTCACGAACCTAGCTAACCAAGGACAAAATCCACCACCTCGCCAATAGCCTATCGTTCCTCTTAAGGATTTCTATGATCCTTCCAATTACGAAGAAAGACCAGGGGCGATCATACCACAAGGGGATTTCGAGATCAAACCAGCTATTCTAAACCTTATCAAACATTTACATGGTCTTCCAAGAGAGGAATTAACTGTCCTCGCTCAAACCACTCGTTCCCGCAATGTGCAGGAAGGCATGTGGTTAATGAGACTTTTGCCTCTCTCTCTTAAAGACAAAGCCTCTCATTGGTTTAGAATGGTTGGGCACCCTATTACCACTTGGCCCCAATTAAAAAGCACTTTTCTAAAAAAAAATTTTCCGATCGGTCGAATGAATGCATTAAGAAGATCCATAATGACCTTTCAACAGAAAATTGGTGAACCCCTCCACAAAGCCTGGGAAAGATTTCAGGAACTTCTAAGAAGTTGTCCCCACCATGAAATTCAACAATGGCAGTTAGTGTAGATCTTCTATCATGGATTAGAAGATCAATTGAAATGATTTGTGGATTCCTCATGTGGGGGCAATTTTCTTAACAAAGACGCCGAAAGTGCCTATCTCCTCTTTGAAGAAATGAGTGAAAACTCATTTAACATGACTTCAATGGACATTTTTGGCAAATCACAAAACCCCAGACACGGAGTCAATGAAATTGACTCCAAATCCACCTCTATTCCAGTCACTCAAGATGATCTATATATGTTAGCTCCACGATTGGACCAGATGCAAATTCACCAAAAGAAAATGGAAGAAAAGCTCACAAATAAACAAGCTCCACACATTCTCCGAAGAGAAAATCTGCACAACATTGATGCCACATCTGCTGGTCAGCAATTTCCAGCTGATTTCCCGCAAGATTTGATTGGGAATTTTGATCAAAATATTTTTTATCCCACCTCGGAAAATATTTATGCTCTCCAGGAGCAATGTAGAAACCCCTCCAACACTTCCAATCAAAACTGGAGGATTAACCTGAATCACTCCTGGAAAAACCCGAACCCGATTCCTTTTCCTAAATAAAACTATTTTGGGAATTATGGGCAACCTATGTATCAACCTGGACCATCCCAGGATGATATTACTAATCAGGTCATGAAAACTCTGCAAGGAATGCAGACTCAAATGACAGAAGTAACCCGCATGATTACCAACTTGCAACACCAAGTTAAGGTTACTCCTGATCATCGACCTATTGGGAATTTACCTTCCCAACCCATGCCCAACCCAAATAATCAAAGGATTTAGTTCCAAGGTGGATACCACAATCAACCCATTCAACCAGCACCTCAGCATCCACCGGGTTTCAATAACAGTCAGGCTTCCCGTCCTCATCCTAGAAACAACCAGACTGCAAATGCAATTACTTTGAGGAATGGGAAAACCACTTACAATCCCCTGCCTATTAAAGAAACCCACTTTAATGAAACACAGATTAACTCTTCCCCATCTCCCTCTCATATTGTTCAGGAACCAATTAATGCAAAACAAGGAAACCCTACTCCATTTCCACAAGCCCTCCACTCTTCAAATAAGAAAAAGAAGAAATCTGAGCCCACTGAGAAGGAATTAATGGATTTATATGAGCAAGTAGAAATTAATATCCCCCACCTAGATGCCATTAAATACATCCCTGCTTATGCAAAATTCCTAAAAGATTTGTGTACTCCGAAAAGGTAGGCCCGAAATTTAGGAAAGGTGATCCTTCCAGAGACAATCAGCTCAGTTGTGTAGAGTCGACTGCCTCTTAAGAGAAAAGATCCCGGCACGCCCCTAATTCAAGTTATCTTTAATGATACCTCATTTGATCACGCTTTGTTGGATCTTGGTTCCTCAATAAACCTTATCCCCACAATTGTTTTTGACGAATTTAAGATCAGTGAATTAAAGCCTATAGAGGTTACTCTCCAATTAGCCGACCGATCTACAATTAAACCAAGGGGAATTGTTGAGGATGTTCTTGTCCGGGTCAAAAATTATCTATTCGTAGTAGACTTTTTAGTCCTGGACATAGAGGTACCAGAAGCACTAAGGTTTGCCCCCATTATTCTTGGAAGACCATTCTTAGCCACCGCTCGCGCGAATATTGATTGTGATTCTGGAAAGATAAAGATCATGTGTGGCGGTGAATCTGTAACCCTAGATGTTTTTCAACCTTCTAGGCGGTTCCAAGAACTAGATTTCTTTGATGATTCGAATTCAGAAATAGGAAACATTGTGGTGGAAACTTTGCAGATTTACCATTTAGGTTCCTATTTTGCCATCAATATGGTTCTTGAACACTCCATTTCTTCTCACCCTTCCACCCTAACCACACGTCCAGTTAACCTTCCAACTGACCCTTTCACTCTCACCTCACCACTAACCCACAAAGCAGAAACTCTTTCGGAGCCGGGCCCACAATTGGAATTAAAACCTTTGCCCGACTCCCTTAAATATGTCTTCCTGAGTCCTAATCAGACCCTACCCTTGATTATAAATTCTGGACTTACCGGGGCACAAGAGCACAAACTTCTCCAGGTTTTGAGTAAATATCGAAATGCTATTGGCTGGACCCTTTCTGATCTTAAGGGTATTCATCTGTCCTATTGTACACATCGTAAAGAGGACGATTCTCGCCCCTCCTGCCAACCACAAAGGCGCTTGAACCCTATTATGCAGGAGGTGGTAAAAAAGGAGATTATTAAGTGGCTGGATGCTGATATCATCTACCCCATTTCTGACAGCTTCTGGGTTAGTCCAACACAAGTTGTGCCCAAAAAGGCTGGACTAATAGTTTCCACTAATGATAATGGGGAGAATGTAGCCACTCGAACCGCCTCTTCTTAGCACGTGTGTATTGGTTATCGAAAATTAAACACCGCCACCAAGAAGGACCATTTCCCGCTCCCCTTTATTGATCAAATCTTGGAGCGGTTAGCCAGACGGGATTTTTACTATTTTTTGGATGATTATTCCGGCTATAATCAGGTAGCGGTTCATCATGAGGACTAGGATAGAACAACTTTCACCTACCCCTTTGGAACCTTTGCGTTCCGAAGGATGCCCTTCGGTCTTTGCAATGCACTTGCAACTTTTCAAAGGTGTATGCTTGCAATATTTTCAACTTGGTAGGTGAATGTTTAGAAGTCTTTATTGATGACTTCTCTATTTTTGGAGATTCTTTTGACTATTGTCTCAAAAACCTTGAAAGAACTCTCCAAAAATGCATAGAAGTCAATCTAGTCCTCAGTTGGGAAAAAAGTCATTTCATGGTCCAGGAAGGTATTGTCTTGGGCCATGTTATTTCAAAACAAGGAATCATGGTAGATAAAGGAAAAATAGATGCTATATCTAAGCTCCCAACGGCCACTACTATCAAACATATCAGATCCTTTTTGGGTCATGTGGGTTTCTACTGTCGATTTATACAAAATTTTTCCCAAATCTCCAAGCCCTTAAGTCAGCTTCTCAATAAAGACCAGCCATTTGATTTTAATGATAAGTGCCTAGAGAGTTTTTTAAGGTTGAAGAAAGAGGTTACTGGGGCACCAATTTTGCAGGACCTGATTGGAATAGTCCCTTTGAATTAATGACAGATGCCTCAGATTTTGCTGTAGGGGCTGTTCTAGGGCAAAGAATTGGTAAGAAGCCCGTTGTGATCATTATGCTAGCAAAACTCTTGATGATGCACAACGGAATTACACGGTTACTGAAAAATAACTTCTTGTCATTGTATTTGCCTTAGAAAAATTTAGATCTTATCTTTTGGGGTCACATGTCACTGTATATACCGACCACTAAGCAATTAAATATTTGCTGACAAAGAAAGATGCGAAACCCCGCCTTATCCGTTGGATTCTGCTGCTCCAGGAATTTGACCTGGAAATCAAGGATAAGGTAGGATCGCATAATGTAGTGGCCGACCATCTCTCTCGTCTTATGACGAATGACATAATGACCCCACCTGATCAGTTCCCCGAAGAAAGCATTTTAGCTACTACAACCCTCCCTTGGTTTGCGCCCATCGCAAACTATTTAGCAACAGAATGAATCCCCGTTGATTGGCCAAAAACAAAACGAGATAAGTTCATTGCTGATATTGAATACTATTTTTTGGAGGAGCCCGACCTTTTCCACATTTGTGTCGATCAGGTCATTCGATGATGTGTACCCGATTATGAAGTCCATGATATTTTAACACATTGTCACTCAATGGCCTGTGGCGGACATTTTTCGGGGAAGAAAACTGTAGCTAAAATCCTTAATAAGGGATTCTATTGGCCTATCTTGCACAAAGATGCTCATAACTTTGTTCGGTCCTGTGTGCGTTGCCAGAGCATCGGTAACATGACTCGGAAGGATATGATGCCCCTTAATCCTATTTTAGAGGTTGAAATTTTTGATGTTTGGGCCATCGACTTCATGGGACCGTTCATCAACTCTGGTGGGTATTTATATATATTAGTCGCAGTCGACTATGTTTCAAAATGGATAGAAGCAATACCCACCCGCACTAGTGATCACCGTGTGGTTGTCAAATTTCTTAAGAAAAATATTTTCTCAAGATTAGGCATACCAAGAGCCATTATCAGTGATAGAGCCTCACATTTCACCCACTCACAATTCCGTCATCTTCTTTCTAAATATGGGATGACTCATAAAATTTTCACACCTTATCACCCCCAAACAAATGGCCAGACTGAAGTTTCTAACCGGGAAATTAAAAATATTTTACAAAAGACGATTAGGCCCAACTGTAAAGATGGGTCCACCAAATTGGACGACGCTTTATGGGCCTATCGTATCGCTTTTAAAACCCCGCTCGGCATGTCTCCCTTCCATCTGATTTTTGGGAAGTCATGCCATCTCCCGATAGAACTAGAACATAAGGCTTTTTGGGCAATAAAACAACTCAACATGGATTTATCTAACATCGGTATCCATAGAAAATTACAATTAACTAAATTGAAAGAATTACATAATTTTTCTTATGAAAATGCGAGGATTTATAAAGACCGAACAAAGAAATTTCACGATAAATATATTATTCGGAAACACTTTGACGTTCATCAACGCGTTTGGCTTTTCGATGCAAGATTACGTCTTTTTCCTGGAAAATTAAAATCTAAATGGACCAGCCCCTTCATTGTCCATAAACATATCCATATGGCGCTGTTGATCTTTTTGATCCAAAAACTAATTCAACCTTTCAAGTCAACGGCCAACGCTTAAAGCCCTATTTTGATCATACGCCTAATCTTCCGTCTGAATCTTTTAATTTTACTAAGCTAGTCACCCTTGATCACTAATGCACACTACGTCTGGCTGAATGGCGTAAAAGATAGCATTGGATGGGAGGTAAGCCATCATTTCTTTTCCTACTTTCCTTTCTTCTTCTTCTTTTAGGTTTTGACCATCCTAAAATCGATCGTTCTTCATTAAGGTGATACCTTTTCCCCCCTAATGCATGAGGACATTGCATATCTTAAGCATGGGGGGTGTTTTTAAAATTTGATGATCGATTTAGGATTTTCAAAACCTAAAAACATGCATTTTTCTTTAGTTTATTTCCTGCTTGCATACCCAAAAAATAAAAAATGTTGAAAACTTTTTGAGGAAAAATTTTGAAATCGGGACTAAGGTTGAAAATTTCACTTTTGGGTACAATGGAATTTAATCTTTAACAAACTAGGGATGAGGATGTGGATTGGATCATTAGAATTTCAGGGTCTATTTTTAGACTAGATCAGATATCCTTCTCTAAAATTCCACTTGAACTCATAATAGTTCAGGTGACTTGATCCTATTTTGTAATATGGAAAGTATCTGACTTAGTTTCTGATTCTAAAACTTGCATTTTTTGAGGAACTTCTTGTGTCAATTTTCACACACAAGCCAACACTTAAAAACAACTAAAAGAAAGAAATAAATAAATAATAAAATTGAAAAACTCCCTTATTTGGACTTAGTAAAAGTCTGAAGTAGATCATTGGTTTGAGTTCCCACCGTCGAGAAGGAGAAAAATGCCTCCTTTGAGGACGCAATGTCAACATGTTACCACCTCGGCGCTGCTCCATATCTATATTTCATATCTTTAGATGGAGCACTAAAGTGCGTTTTAGCAGCTCAAGTGTCTTGGACGATACTCTACCTATAGTGTCGAAGTAAGAGCTTGAGTTTGCTTGGAGCGCCACTTTACACCGCATTGTGTTTAGGGGTTGTGAGATCCTGGGTGATGTCATGGACAGTGCTATCCCGAAGTACTGGTGCCAGAGCCCCCTCGAGGATTGGTAATGGGAATGATGATCCCGACACATCTATTTTAAGACTAAGCTAAAAATAAGCATGGGGGAGAAAAAAAATAATAATAATAATTAGTAAATTAACATGCCGTTATAAATGTCGGCTTTTCACAAGCATGGACACAAGGTTTTAATAGAGTTTGTAAGTTGCGAATCAAATTCATGAGCTGGAGAAATCCTAAAAACAAACAAATTTCAAGTCATCTGAATTAGAAAGGGGTTAATTTGTGAATTTTTGGAGGATATATTGATCCCATTTTGTCTAATGGTTGGATCCAAAAACAAATCATGTGCCTCCTATGTTTAGATCAACCAAGGTCCCTTAATCTTTTTCTCCTCAAAAGTAGAAAAAAAATTAGATTTCCCAAAAATTCCATTTTCCAAAAAAATTGAGGTTTTGCTAAGAGACTAGCAAAAGATAAGTATGGGGGGTGTGATAAATGCCAATTTATCATCATTCTTATACATTAAAACAAATCTAGCTCTTAGAGTTTTGCTCCGCAAACGGGTTTTTGGGTTGCATTTAGGCATTAACTAGGTTAGGCATGCATTACATTTTCTTTGTTGTTTTAATGTATTTTTGTGAGTGTTAGGGACGAACAGATATACAGATCCCTAAAACCATACCACTCAAGAAGGCAAATGGTAAAGGAGGAGCTTAGACTAACTAGAACTCAACTTGATCCAGCTCACCACAGCTGGAACTTAGCTCACTTGGACTAGGGTTAGCTCATCCCAGCTCCATTCAACTAATCGCAGCTGAATGGCAGCTCAAGAGAGTTCATCTTAGCTCACCATAGCTTAAGTCAGCTCTGATCCAGCTCAACCTAGTTGAGTCTAGCTCATCTCAGCTCCCACAAGTCCATAGGGAGCTCTAGCTAGCTCAGCTGAGTTGACTGGAGTTCACCCCAACTCAGATCCAGCTACATCCAGCTCCACTCAACTCCATCCAGCTAAAAATGAATTCATTCCAGTTCAGGAAGCTCAAGTCCAACTCCCGGGGACCCAGCTTAGCTCAAGCTAATTGAGCTAAGCTACCTTAGCTGCCTCAATCATCTCAACCCTCCCCGGGAGCACCAAACCCAGCTCACCTCAGCTCCATTCAATAGAAGCCAGCTCACTTTAGCTTGGCTTAGTAGCTATCAAAGAACTAGCAAGCTAAGCCAGCTAGAGTAGCCCCATGTTGACCTCTTAAGCAGTTGCCAGCTCCACTTCAGCTCCAGATTCTTCAGATCCAGCTCCTCCCTCCAAAGTTTAGCTCCAACACCTCCTCCTCTACTCCACCATTAGCTAATCTAGCTTAGCTTAGCTTAGCTATGCTCCAACTTCCTTGGCTTTTACCACCCAAAAACCCTACCTAACAACTCCACCAACTAGCTCCACCTAAGCTCCACATAAGCTAACCCTACTTGACGCCAACGTAGCCTACCCACTACCTCCAAAAGACACCAAAAAGTGGCACCAAAACCACCTTAACTACCCCCTTTTTGGTGCCACCTTTCCCTCCAAAAACCCCCTTCATCTCCACCACACATCTCCCCTTAAACACATCTCCACCATCCACATAATCCCACCTTCTAGAAGCCTCAAAGTTGGCGCCAACCCATGGCACCTCTCCATGGTTGGTGCCACTTTTAGGTGTCCCTTGGCCACCCATAACTACCCCCCTTACACCCCTTAGGTGGCGCCAACCATCCTTAACCCTAGGATCACCTAACCACCTCCATCCTCTCATCTTAGCCCTCCATTTCAAGAGTCACCTTAACCCCTCAACCTACCCTATAAAAAGACCCCTACTCACCACCATTCAAACCATCCTTGGCTAGCAAATTCACTCTCATACTCTTCCTAGAGCCCACACCCAAGAGAGAAGAAGAAGAAGATTAAGGGGATATTCTGTCCCTTTGGTGCCTTACCCTCTTCCCTTCTCTCTTGAGCCCACGCCGCCAAAGGAGGAGCCAGGCAAGGAAGATCTTTGGAGGAGATCTTGAAGGTGGTCCACGCCACCTTGGAGGAGAATTTGAGGGTGGTGCACGCCCACCCTTGGAGGAGAGCATTAAAGGTGGTAGCATCCACGTTGGAGTTCTCAAGGAAGGAGAAGAAGGAGGCCCTCTTTTCAAGCCAAGGAGCACCTAGGCTTGGAGCAAGAAGACTCCCTTCTTCACCAAATTTTGCAAGAGGATTTGTGTTTCTTTTATTGCTTTTAGATTTTTTTCATTTCTAGTAGAAGCATTCCTTTACTTGTCTTTGAAAAGAACACAAATTCTAGTTAATCAAATTGCCCTCTTTTTACTTTCTATTGCAATTGTTGTTTTTGTTTTAGCACTTGTTTCACCTCTTCTTCCTAATTACTCTAGGCCTCCACTTGCCTAGAGTGAGCTTAGGAAGATGATATATCTATCTCTTAAGTTTTAGTTAAGTAATTATAGGTGTTAGTACTTTGCACCACAATTTGCATTTTGCCCTCATCTTTTCAAAACAAAAAAATTTACATATTTAAAATACCAAAAAGAAAGTTGAGATCTATTTTGTAAGCAAGAGAATTGAATTGCAAATTTGCCTCCTTGGACGACCTTAGATACTCCCCTATCTAAAATATAAATTTAAAAGCGTATGCGAATTTGCGTGTTACAACGACATTAAAAACCCACTTTTACAAATCACGTGACTTTCGCATCAGTTGATGGGCATTCCAAGCTGGCTGATTGACCTGATTCGGGGGTAGCTGAGTGTAAACATGACCCAGACCCATTGGTGTTTGCAAAGCATAGTTGCTGGGTCAGAATTGGATCTACTGCCTAAGGCTTTTCTAGGAGAAGTTAGGGTGGTTCCTCCAACCTGGATTATAAGTATTGGAGTGAGGGTTGGACCTAACGTTCTTCTGTACAGCATAAACATCCTCATAAGGTGAGGATTGAGGGAAAGAAAGGGAGGGATTAGAGAAACTGGGATCAAAGGCCCCAATTTGGAACTTGTGGGGTTCCGAACAATGCTGGCTTACAGGTTGAGCCGCATCTAGTTAATTCACGAACTCCCATCTAGAAGGAGCTTGCGATGAATGGAATCCTAAATTCTGGGATTGAGTGGATTGAGAATTGTTCATTGAGTTTCCAGCCATCCACTCCTCCATCCTTTTAGTAACCAGGTCCACCTTATCTAGTTTATTGCAAATCAATTCCACATCGAATGAATGAGAGTCGTGGACTTCATTAACATTTGATCTGGGACCGGTTAAAAGTATCCATGGAGGCATGATTGATTGAATTTTCACTCATCTCCTCAAACAAATCGTGCGTGCTATATGTGTCTTTGTTGAGGAAATTGACTCCACAAGAAGCGTCCACGTGATTTCTGAGTTGCTCAGTCAACTCATGGTAAAAGATCTGCACGAGATACCATTTCAACACCTCGTGGTGTGGACACTTCCGCAATAGGTCCTAGAATCGCTCCCAGGCCACATGAAATTGCTCCCCCGGTCGCTGGGCGAAGGTAATAATCTCCCGTCTCAGAGCATTGGTATTGCCAACAGGGAAGAATTTCTTTAGGAAAGTCGATTTCAGATCGCTCCATGTTGCGATCGGCCTTCCTATGATCCTGTACCAAAGAGCGGCTTTATCCCTAAGAGAGTGGGGAAAGAGTCTCATGATCATCTGCTCTTCATTCACATTTCGAGCCTTGGTGGCTTAGACCAAAGTGGTTAAGTCCTCCAAATGCTAAAATGGGTCTTCAGAGCCAAGCCCATGAAAGTGTTTGATCAAGCTTAATACTTGGGGCTTGATTTCTACATCTCCAGTAGGAATCTGGATGCTGGGACGTTCCCTGTAATTTGAAGGATCATAAAAATCCTTCAAGGGCTGAGCGCCCTGCATTCTCTAGAACCATTCTTACATTCTCTGAATTTGTTCCAGCTGCCTTTGAAACATCTCCTGTTGATTCTGAGGCAGAGGAGGTTGTTGATCGGCCATGGGAACAATTTGGACAAAATCCAATCTATGCCTCCTAGAATACTCTAATGGTCCTTCCAATCGAGAATTCAATGACATCCTTCCCGACATAAACTAGGAAGAGGCCGGAAGGACTGGGGATAAGAACCTTGCAGCACAATAAAATAATCTTGTCCTTAAGTGGGGTAGCCTAAGGATTTACAGACTCTCAGAATCCGTCTTAAAATTATAGACGATTTACTCTACTTGCATCCAATCAATCCAACTAGTTAGAAGGAGGGATTGGGGAGAAGGTTCTTCCTTTGGCTTGTGCCTCCGGTTCCTAGTGTACACCCCAGCAGCGATCGTTTGATGCTACTCTCCTAGCTAGACATTAGATTGATTG
Organism: Thalassia testudinum; assembly: GCA_037157565.1. Taxonomy (NCBI): domain Eukaryota; kingdom Viridiplantae; phylum Streptophyta; class Magnoliopsida; order Alismatales; family Hydrocharitaceae; genus Thalassia; species Thalassia testudinum. The sequence goes on from JAZHRO010000036.1 coordinate 147,688,380, forward strand.
GTACAAGCAGGTTATCGTAAACAATCTCAGACTGGACCTCGAAGAGAGAATCAGTCCTTAAGGCCAACGTCTACTTGATTTTATTTAGGCCTAAGATTGTAGTGCTTATGGAATGTGGTAGGCCCTTAAGATGGGTTGTGCCCTTAATGATCAATTGAGTATGTGTGAGTACATGCACAACCAGGGTTTTCAAGCAAGATTATTTTTTATGAGTGGATTTTAAGGTTCAAATCTTGCTTAAGTAGCTTTTAGGGTTTGGAATTAGGTTAATTCAATCAAGTTTCGAAGCAATCCAAATTTTCAAGCACAGGTGAAGATCTTTTTCTTTTGTAATCAAAAGTAAAGTGGAGTACATGGTATTAACCTAAATTGAAAACCCTACAAGGAAGCTACTTGATGAGTTGATTTTAGGTTAAATGGTGCGGCCTAAACAACTCAAACAATTGGTCAAAATTACACCACTGAGTTAGGCACACAAAATGATTAGCCTAGACTGATTTCTACTCCTTTATATGTTGATTTACGTGTACTGGTTCCACAGATCAGAATCCCAGTTGAGTAGATAAAAATCAATTAGGTTATGTGCCTTGAATGTGGGTGTATGTAGCGTGCATGTTGATTTATCCCACAAGAAGTATCTTTTTGTTAATTTTTTTTTACGAGGGTGAGATGAATGTGGGTAGAAATCCAAGCAACCAAACTAACCCTAAGATTTATGCAAACACCTAGGTTAATTGGGGTTTGAATTATTGTTGTGAAACGAAATCTATGGAGGGGGAAGAATGGAGAGCACTTACAGTTGTCTTCAACTACACTTTACTCCAATCTACTACTTGAAGATTCCCTGTTGAGGTACCTGCAAAACAATAGATGAGAAATAAAGAAAGTTAGAAAATAATAAAGTGTCGAAATGCGGAAAGAAAATCGAGAATCATTGCCTCCCTGGCAACGGTGCCAAAATGTTGAAACAGAAAACTACGTAAAAAGGATTGGATTTTGAAAAATCCGTCATCGTAGTTTGATTTGCGAAGGAATCCATCAACAGATAAATTTGTACCGAAACTCATAAAGAGATTCTGAGTCGAACACAGGGAGGCGGACATTTGATTCAAAATTACGTTTGTTTAATTGTCACGAAGCAAATTAGCTAGTCGAATTGAATCAAAACTATCTACTTAAAGAATAAATAATAGAAGACAGAGAGAAAATATTACAAATAAAGAGAAAAGAGAGGTAGAATAAACATGGATTTTATTATCACAAGCTGATGTTCATTATAATTACAACTACTAACTACACTAGAAGGCAGGAAATCTACACTAGAAAGTGATAAAAGAGAAGGTAGAGAGAAGTTATCCTCCTCGACGACTGCTTGGAGGATGAGCCAGACGGGGCGATGCCTGGAAGACAGAGGACGAAGCAGGAAGAATGAGAATGAGGCGGGAAGAACTGGGGGCAAGGCAGGACGTCGTCGTCGTCACAGGATGCTCCATGAAGGGGGGAGAAGGTGGAAAAATTCTAATTTTAACTCTAATGAAGCATCTCGGGTTTAGGACAAGCTCTTAGAGCTTTGAAGGGGGTGAGAGAAGAGAGGAAGGGATGAGAATTTTGTAGGGTAGGGGTCTCCTTTTATAGTTGCAAGGATTGGGGGCAATTTGGTCATTACATATTTAAAACATTTAATGAGGGGTCTTTAGTGACGAAATTAAGCATCACTAAAGACCCAATCATGGCCTTACTTGTGCACCCGCCCGCGTGCCCTTTCCTCTTCAGCGTTTTGCCTACGCACATTCTTGCGAGATCAACCGTCCGATCTCAACATCGGATAGCTTAAAGTCGTTCCTCGCCCGCTTCATCTTCTTCAGCTGCAACGCCCCCACGTGCAGTGGCACGTCATCATGCCTGTACGTGATCCAGAGCTCCTCCACGCGCCACATCTTCTGCTCGTCGCCCGCACGATCTTCATCTGATGGCCGAAATCTATGTGCCCCGTGCCTTCAGCTCAATTTGAGCCTTGCGGGGATTTGACCCCGCGACCTCTACTTTGGCCATGAGTGCATGACCAATGCACTGTCGTGGTGGATTGTCACGTTTCTCACCAAGGCGTGCACACTCTTGACCCAATGGCCCAGATCCGATCGTGTGTGCAAGGAGAGAGAGAGAGGGTGCACGAGGATAGAGAGAGCAGCAGGCATTGATCTCAGCCGTTGGGGAGAGAAAGGGTAACGGCGGGTCCTTGGGCTGATTGGGCGGCTAGGATGGTGCCACATGGCGCCATCTTGGCCATCCATCTTCTGTGACTTCCAGAAGGTACCACGGATGTCAGATTAGGTCGATTTTCACGTCGTTAGGCTGCGATCGTCAATCCAAACCCATCTGTGCAGTCGAATTTTTCGTCTGAAGTGCGGATTGACACCATCTTGGCCCTTGATTTCTGATCTTCCTCGGACTATATCTGATGCTACGGATGTCTGATTGGGGTGATCTTAGAGTCGTTGAACTCCCGTCGTCACCCTGATCAGATCCGTACGGTTGGATCCTCGGTCTGAGGCCCTGATTAAAAGTCTCCCTGTCCCTAGCCATAAAAGGAGACAATTACTATACAATTTGTACAATTTGACCTAAATGCATGATTATGCATGTTATGCAATATTTACAATGCATGATGCTAATATGGTACTAAGAACATGCATTAATAGACATTTTTGGCTATTTAGATCTATGCACATCAATAGTGCATATGAATTATTCGAGGAAATGAGCGAAAACTCTATAAACCATGCCTCCATGGAAACCTTCAACCGATCCCAACAAACTAGATCAAATGCCAATGAGGTATAAGATTCTCATACATTTGATGTGGAGTTGATCTATAATAAATTAGATAAGGTGGATTTGGTTTCTAAACAAATGGAAGAGTGGATGTCCGAAAACTCTAATACTTCTGGATCCACTCAATCCCAAAGCTTGGGATTCCATTCTTTGAAAGCTCCTATGGGATGGGAGTTTGTGAACCAACTTGTGTCAGTTCGACCTTTGAGCCAGCACTTCTCTGAACCTTGTGGGTTCAAAACTAGGGCCTTTGATCCCAGTTTTTTTGATCCTTCTTACCCTTCATCCTCATCTTATGAGGATGTTTACACTGTTCAAGAGAATGCTAGGTCCAACCCTTACTCAAACTCCTATAATCTTGGTTGGAAAAACCACCCTAACTTCTCTTGGAAAGATCAGGGGCAGCAGACACAATATCGACCTGACAGCTATGTACCGCAAAAGCCAATGGGTCAGGGTCATGTATATACTCAGCTGCCCCAAAATCAGGTTAATCAGCCCATGTGGAATGCCCAACAACCTGTCGGCCAGGCTGATTTAAACCTAAAGATGGTAGAAATGCAAGGGTCAATGCTCCAGCTCATGCAACAAATGAAAACTTCGCTGAACACCTTGCAATCCAGACTTAGTGCAAACAACCAACAGCCTCGGATCTCTACCATCACAGCCTATACGAAACCCAAGGAATGTGCAGAACTGAGGCCCTGAGCCTCAAGGGTTTGGTAATAGTGGGGAGCCACATGCTCAAGCTCACGCTATCTATCAAGCTACCCTAGTCCCTCTCGAAGCTAACCAAGTTCCTACCATAATCAGCCGAGAGTCTCCTATTTTGCGCAACCCTCCCCAAGGCACTAACCGACAACACTTTGCTACTGCAAATACCATCACCTTGAGGAGTGGTAGTAGATACAAGGGTCCCACCCAAACCCACGTCAATGCCATTAAGACCCATAATAAGAATTCTAGACTCCCAGCTAAGAATGTAATCAACACAACATCAGAGTTTTATTCGAGAGTATGTTGTTGTTGTATGGGCAAATAGAAAAAGCCGGTGGAGAAATTGGAGGAAAGGATGTCCTTACTTCAGGCTTCCAAATTGACAATCATTTTACTTCTCGCGGCTATTGGATCAATCCCCACTTATGCCAAAGCTTTACTGAAATATAAAGAGAAGCATAGAGTGGAATCTGAAAACACTAGGAGAGTAGTATTGTCTGACAACACAAGCACACTAATCTTAAACAAGCTAGCCCCTAAGAAGGACCCGGGAGCCCTGTTGATTTCCTGCACAATAGGAAACATTACTTCTGATCGAGCCCTCCTCGACTTGGGTGCTTCCATTAATGTGATCCCTACCTCACTACATAGGAAACTGGGTCTAGGACACCTGAAACACACTGACATAACCCTGCAGTTGGCTGATAGATCTATTACAAAACCAAGGGGTCTCTTGGAAGATGTTCTAGTCAAGGTTAATGATTTGCATTGCCTTGTTGATTTCATGGTCCTTGACATGGAAGCACCAAAACAGCTCAACCACACCCCGATTATTTTGGGAAGACCTTTCTTGGCCACCACCAAGGCAAGGATTGATTGTGAATCGGGAGACAGAAATCACCTCAGGGAATAAAACAAATCGATTTAATATTTTCAAGGTCCCAAGGAAGGATAAAATTAAGTGTGGTTTGATGGAGGAACTTGGCAGAATAGAGGAGGTAATGTCCATACACACATTAGACAACCCCTTAATGGCTAACCCTACCCAAACTCAGGAAGAAAATCACAAGGCTGTTGGAATAATTGAGGATAATGAAGACATGCAACCAACTGTGGCAAATTGGGATGAGGAAAATATTCATGAAAATGGCAATCTGTTGGAAGATTCACATGATCAAGTTAAAACCCACCAACGTCCTCATCCAAAATTTTTTATAGTTTGAGGTTCAAATAATGGGTGGAAATCACGAAGATCAGAATGGTTGGATTAAGCACCTCAATTTTGAGGGCGTAATTGAACTTTGGGGAGAAACTCTTGAAAAGCCTAGTATTCTATAGTATACACACACATTACAAACCCCCAACACATCACAAAACCCTCATCGTCCTTTTTCACCCAACCATTGCACAAATCCTACACCCATCCAAACCTCCTTTGTATTGAGTCAGCAAAACTCCTATTGGAGACCATCTGGGTTCTCCTTGCATCACCAGCTTGCCACTTTCATTGATCATTTCTTTGGCAAGCCCACTTTCACTCTCCAGGACCCATATCTTGGGGCCCGGAAACTTTGTTCTTGTAGTCTTAATGTTTATAATTTTTGGTTTGAGGACTGTGCCTAGCTGAAGGCATTAAACTCAACACGTGTATAGACTGTTCTGGAGCTGACCGGAGTTTCACGGAATATAGGTGATATTCTTCCTATTTTTCCCTCCTTTATGCTTTTATTTTACAATGAGGACATTGCATTGGTTATGCATAAGGGGGTGGAGACTTTATGATTTGATTATTTTGTCAGCCCATAACAGTAATTTCCTATTATTTAAAAAAATAAAAAAAAAGAATTAGAAGAAGAGAACTTAGGCATTAAGGAGTTGCGAACTTTAGGAAATGATACTTTAGGACCTGAACACTTAGACTCTTCAGGTCTTCGGACTTAATTAGCCTGAGTGTCCACTCAAATGTAGACTTGGTCTCGGGTCCTCGCCAAGTAATTTTATTCTAATTTGGCCAATAAATTGGTGTGATAAGTACACAACTCATCAACCCGCCCTCTGATTTGAGGGGACTTTAAGTCTAAGCATCTACACACTATTTGCACTCACTTTCCGATGATTTTTATGGAAATTAGGTAGCTAATGAACTTTCTAGGGTAGTATGCCTGGTAAGTTGTCATAGGTAACAGTCCATCGACCAGTTGTCCAGAGCCCAGCTATATGACCATACTCATTCTACTGCTCTTAGGTAAATCTTAGATCAAGGAAGCCACCTACTTAGAAAAAGAAAAAAATGACACAAACAAAAACTAGAAAAAGTAGAAAAATAAAAATAGAAAAATAAACCACACTTCACTGCATGAGTATGGCTGGCAAGTTGCCGTGGGTAATAGCCCATTAGCTGGTTCTCCAGAGCCCAGCTTACAAAAATGCACAAATAATTCCCAAAACACTTAGGGAAGAAGCGGGGAAGTAGAATAAACCATGGAGATATACACTGGGTTCGCCCTTGTATTGACCCCATAAAAAGATAAAAATAAAAAAAGCAAGGAGAAAGTTACTGATCGGAAAGATAAATCTTTAGGTAGAAACTCTTAAGGTCACCTAGGGTCGTAGAAACCTGTAGTCCATTTTAACGGCTACCTAGTGAGTCTATCACCCTTTCTTAAGATGTTCAGTACTTAGAGTCCTTTTCAAGTCTTGGGCAGGTCGGGTAGTTGTGAAAAGTTATCCTGAAACTCTCAAACTCCGAAAGTCCAAAAAAAATAGAAACGAAGAAAAAACAAAAAAATGTATCTTCTCTTTTCAAATAAGGTGAGGACTTGGGCAGTCTACATTTTGGCAGGCACCCAGGCACTATCGAGTCTTCGTAGTTTAGCCCCTTAGTTGAAATTTCCTTTTGTTAATAAACAACTAATGCCTTAAGCGATCAAGCCCTAATTTTGGTTTTATACATGCATTTAGTTTGATTTTGCTAGGGACTAGCAAAAGATAAGCATGGGGGAATGATGTAGACACATTTATTTAGGATAAAATGCCTATTTATGCATGTTCCTAGTCTTAGATATGCATTCCATACTATGAATATTGCATAGCATGCATCATTCTGCAGTTAGAGTAGTTTGTGTATATTTTAAGTTAATTCATGTCCTTTTGTGGTCAGGAGAGGAGATTTATTTTGGGGCCTTGGATTGATGATCCAACCATACAAATCTGATCAGGACAACGATCAGAGTCCAATGTCTCTAAAATCATCTTGATCAAAATCTCGTAGCACCTTATGCATTTCGAGGAAGATCAATAGCCAAGGGACTAGGTGACGCAATTCGGAGCTTCAAATGACAAATCTGACTGCACGAATGGACCTGAATCGATGATCGTAGCCCAATGATGTGAAAATCAACCCAATCCGACGTTCATCGTGCCACCTACAAGCACCTGAAGATGCACAGTCCAGATGGCACCATGTGGCACCATCCAGGCCATCCAAGCCAGCCAGCAACAACCGCTTCTCCTCAAAGTGTCTCCCCTCGCAAGATCTGGGCCGTTGGATGCCCATCCAACAACTCATGTGCAACCACGTCGCCTCTCCACATCTAGTCTTCAAGAGCTCACGACCATTAGATCCTCATCTAACAGCTACAAGCGATCATGCGTTGGATGGTCTTCATGGCAATCCGCAAGAGCAGGACAGTGGTCGAAGCATGCACTCCCTAAGGAGGGGCGGGGCATCGAATCCCGCAACCCCCCCAAATCCTCAATTGAAGCAATGCTCAACACCGGCCAACGAAAGAGGTATGTGATGCACACACGTGAATGGCATGCACCAACTGCAGCAGCACAGCGCATGCCAGAGCACACGCACACGACAAAGTAAGCACAAGGCACATGCACAAGAGGTGCATGTGCGCATGCCAGCAGGGTGTGCGTGGATCTTCAGCGACAGATGATGAATTTGTAGTGACGTTTATGGGCATCACTAATTACCTACGCGTGACCAAGCCCTTCATCCTCCGCTATAAAAGGACCCATACCCCTCCATCCACCATCATCCCTTCCTATGCTCTCCTTACCTACTCTAGAGCTCCAAACACACTTTGAGCTTGTGTCCCAAGCCATTGGGATGCTCCAATAGAGAAAAGAAAAGTATTTTACACCCTCTCATCACCATTCGTGGAGCTCTCATCGACCGTCTTCTCAACTCCATTCCAAGAAGCAGATCACGCTGCAACACCCCTCGTCCTCCCCTCATCTTCCTACACCGTTCTCCTACCTCCAACTCCTCAACATCTTCGTCTGAGCCACGTCAACGTAGCTTCGTCCTCCAAGTAGTCGACAAAGAGGATTTCTCTTACCCCCTTTCCCTTTTACTACTTTCATAGTGTAGAAATATTTGTAATAAACATTTGTCAAACATTTATCTAGAAGTAGTTTTTTATTTTCTCTCTTCCTACATAGTAAGTAGAATAGTTCTTTCTTGCTTTCTAGAATAGCTTATTATAGAAAATATTCTTGCTTGTTCCCACACTATCATAAAACACCAAAAAAAAATATCAAATACAAAATACCAAAAAGAAACAAAGTGAAACACGGATTTCAAAGAAACAAATGTCGCCTCCCTATGTTCGACCCGGGACTCCCTTGGAGTTTCGATATAAATTTTATTTGATAGTGAGTTTTGAGACTACGATGACGAGTTTCTCAAAACCCTAACTTTTCTTCGCGAAAACCCGCTAATCAGTGGTGGGCTATGTGGTGGTGGTGGATCGATGGTAGTGGGCCAACGGCTCCGGTAGTAAGCTCAAGGTGGGCAGAGGGAGGGTAGTAATGATGATGGATGGCTGGTGAGAGGGTGGTGAGCTATGCGGTGATGGTGGTGGTGGTGGTGGTAGTGGCTCTAGTGAAGGGAGGTGGTGGCTAATGTAGAGGAGGAAGAAAGAAGGGAGGAAGATGCTACCCTCGAGTGGTAATGACGAGAACAATGGTGACAACTAGAAGGGAGTTGCGAGAGAAGTTGGTGGCAACGACGAGAGAGGAAGCTCAGTTTAGGGATTACGAGTGAGAAGGAAACTGAAAAGAAGCGCACGATGGAGAGCACACAGGGAGAGGGAAAAGTTAACTTGAGGGAGTGGCGTGCATTATTTGCATGGTTTTTTTTATCTCCTTTCAAGTTTAAACAGGGTAAATTTTTTTCCTTTTTAATTTTAATGGATACTCTCGTGTGTGTGTGTGTGTATGAGTATCAGGTTGAATCGGGTTGTGGGTTGGGTTGGGTTTATTGGACCTCAAACCCAACCCAACCCATTTTTTATCGGGTTGGGAAAATCTCAACCCAACCCAATCCACTCTAAGTCACAACCCAACCCAATTGGGTTGGGTTCGGGTTGAACCCGACCCGTGTACACCCCTAAGTTCAACCCCATCACCCCCACCCTAGATTTCATTTTGCCACACTAATAAATCAAACCCAAACCAATTTAGGTGGTTGCATCAACCCTAGGATAGTCCTGGTTGTTTGATTGCCACTTCACTTCAACTCACCTATCTGCATAAATTAAAAATACAAAAAAAAAATCTCTTCTTGTAGGATTAAGCTAAAAGTGACACCCTAAACACCCACAAATTTCTTGACCTAAGGCGCATAATTACTTTGATTCTACCACTTAACCTAGGATCTAACCTGTTGTTCGAACCCGGATAGGTTGTGTTAATATGGTGATTTTATCGTTGAAATGTGTATAGTGGTTAACCTAAATCGGGCCTAACCATCTCTTTACAAAATTTTTAACCAGGCCTATTTGATTTTATCTTAGTCACTTTTAGGCCCAGGGTCGAACTCAGGGAAGTGGGATTAGAAGTAAATAAGTTTCTATGCCTTTCCTACAACGAATCTCTTCCATTCATTTATTATGTTTTTGGTGTTTTTCTATTTAAGATTTTTTTTTTTTGATAATTTTTGTCCTTGAGGTACACCCTCAAAATCAGGTTCTTGGCTTTGAGCCAAATTAGGGTTCCTAAAACTAGTCTTCCTATTCGCAAGACTGAGTACCTGCAAGTCAAGGATTATCTTTTCTCTTTTGTATATTTTTTTAATCTTTTTAATGGCAAGAAAGAGAAATAGAAATAAGGTACATATAGTGTATATATATCTGTATATATTATATATGTATATAGGGTTGGGGTTGGAGGTGGAGATGGCGTGTAGCACGGTGTCGAGTCGATCGTCGTTTGGAAAGACGCAACTGACATGATGAAGTGCCGCGTGGAGTGTAAGGTGGATTGGTGGAAGATGAGTGTGAATATGCTTTCTGTACGCGTGTATCGGGGAATATCAGCAACTGGTGCAGATGTTTCCGCGATACAACTTAAGGTAGGTGATATGAAAAAAAATATATATATATATCTGTAAATATATATCTATATGTAAATATATATATAGTTATAAATATATAGGTATATATGTAGTTATATGTGTATACATATATATGTATATATATATAGATATGTAAATATATGTATAGATAGATATATGTATAGATATATATATATGTATATATGTATATGTATGTATATATAACTATATAGATGTATATATATATATGTATATATATATATATAGTAATATATGTATATAGATCTATGTAGATATATATATATATGTATATATATGTATTTATAGTTATAGATAGATATGTATATATGTATGTATATTTGTATATATATATTTATGTATAAATATATGTGTATATCTATGTATATATATATAAGTATATTTACTAATACTTAGTTATATAAGTACTAATATATGTATAGATATATGTATATATATATATGTATGTATGTATATATATCAATATATATATATATGTATATATATAAAAGTATATAATAGTATATAAGTGAGTGGGTGTGTGTATGAGAGAGTGTGTGTGTGTGTGTGTCTGCAATGAGAGTGAGAGAGTGTTGTGAGAGATAGAGAGCGTGAGAGAGAGAGAAAGCGAGAGAGAGAGAGAGAGAGACTGCTGGAGTGAAGAAGCGCGATGTTAAGTCGTCTGAAGCAGCTAGGCATCGTCTGATGACCACGCGCAGTAGCGTGCACGCACACGCGCAGGCACGTAGGCGCGCGAAGATGCGTGCTCACGTAGGAGGGAGCGGGCGTGGGAGAAACCGCAGTGCATCGGGCTACGCGAAGAGGGTGATGCGGGTGAAGAAGCGGGCGCGTGCATACGGGTGCAGGCACTAGAGCGGGCGCGGGCTGGGGTCGGTAGCGGCGCGGAGAGAAAGCGCCAGGTGACCGGATAAGTGAGAAACTTACCGATCACCGCACTGTAGCCACAGTGTTCCGCTGACTAGCGTGAACAATGGCTACAGTACGCGCTTGGCTTGCGCGACCGCCTGCGCCCGGTTCCGTGAGTGCGGGCGGTGTGGAGTGGCTGGCGCGCACGCTAAAGAGGCTGTGCCAGCTACTGGCTTGTGCAGAGAAGCTTCGCGACAGGGCACGCGGAGAGGGGACGAGGGCGACCTGCTCGTGCACACGGAGAGACCTACGCCAGCTGCTGGCGTGCGCGATGGCCTACGCACGTGGAAGAGGAGTCCGGTGCCGTGCTGCTGCTGCTGCGGAGCTTGAGCTTCAAAGCTTGAAGCTCCTGTGGCAATGGCGGAAATGGCTAAATGATGAAACAGAGAGAGAACCACCACGCCCACCGGCTCTTTGATGAGCTGGGTGGTGGTGGGACTCACATTTGTGGTTGTGCACCACTGTGAGTTGCTCCTACCTGCAGCGTGGCTCTTCAAGGAGAAGAGAGGCTGCGTATGGCGAGGAGAGGGGAGGAGACGGCCTGGAGAAGAAGGAGCTATTTGTGTGGGTGGACCAGGCTCTCTTTGCAAAGAAGATAGCCGTGCCTATTTAAAGAGGAAGAAGACATGCACAACCATGCCCTGGCTGTGCATGCGCCTGTGCATGGCTGGCAGGGAGTGGCTGTGCAGGGCAAGCTGAGCAGGACAAGGCACGAGGAAGAGGCTGCCATGCATTGCAGCCGCGAAGAAGAAATTCAAAGTCAAATAAAATTAAAAATAAAGATGGTGAATTTGCGAAGCAGCACTTGAGGAAAACGTTAATTTCACAGCCATTTTATTCACTCTCCCCTCTCAAATAAATGCATGCATGCGTGTATTTTTACAAATGTGACTATGTCTACCTAATATGCACTGGCAATGGAAGGAAATAGCACAAGATGGCACAATTGTTGGTGTATTTTTGCTGTGCAATCATACCCCCATGCCTATCTTTTGCTAGTCCCTAGCAAAACATTTTTTTATATTGTATTTAGAAGTGATCTTAAGCTGAAGATTTTCTTCTGAGGTGACATAAGTGTGTTCATTGTTGGATATTGTGAGAACCAATTGCAGAGAAGACTACCAGTACTTTATGTCTCACATGACATAGATTATCTCTCGACTAACCAGGACTCTTGATATTTAAACCTTAAGTACAATTTCCAGGACCCAGGAGGTTTTGCCGTACTCGAGAGCTCAAGAGATTATGGCTTGTGCATAGTGAAGGATCAAGACTGACCAGATGAACATTAAGACTCAAGCCCAAGGTTTCATGAATTTTTAAGTACAGGTTGGTCCCAATTTCAGCTCGTGTCTTCGGATTGACCCTTAAAAAGATGACGGAAAACTCAACTCCCATTTTCTGACATTTGTGGCTCAAAGAAAACAGCGTATTTGCCCTGAAGAACTTTTTTGTAGGAAGATTTTACAGACATTTGTGAGATATACTGACTTATTTGCATCTTCTCTCTTTTTTTTTTTTTTTTGAAACACGTGTCAGTATATCTCTTACAACATTATTTGGAGGAGCACACTTTTCTTTTTGGTGGGAGAGTTCCTTCTTGGTGGAAAGAGTCTTTCCTAAACACAAGACTAATGCCTGGGATAAAAAGTCTACCTGTACACACAAGTAAGGACTCCACCTTCCCTAATGAACACTAGGGTTGGATCTTATGTTCACCTGGTCTTTCTTGATATGTGTAGTGTGAACCAAGATTACTTAGGCTCTCGAGTAGAAGCAAACCAATGGATCCTGTACTAGTGTCTCAGGTACAAGAATACATCCTTAGTTAGGAGAGATTCCAATCTATCTTGTCAATGCTCAAGTGAATTAAGCCGAGCCTGAGCGAATCAAGCTTCTGTGGCCTAGAAAGTCTTCAAAACAATGGTTGAATATCCATAAACACTTATTGTATTTTTGCTTCAACCTTCAGATCATTACTAAACATAATTTTTTTTTTTTACATATTTATAGAAAGATGGAAACTGCATGATACCATAAAATACCCAGATCCTATGGATGCCTATCCACCCCCCCCATGCCAAACGATGCTATGTCCTCATATGCATGCAGGGTAGGGTAGAGGAAGGACGAAAGATCGGGTAACGAGAGCTGAGGTGCAGGGCATACAGCAGGGTGGTAGGGTGGGTGGATGGTGGGTGGTGAGGTGAAAAGTGAAGTGAGCGTGACAGTGGCAGAGTGTTGTTGGGGTGCCTCCCAAAGAGCATTGAATTTAACGTCCCCAGCTGGACTCAGAATGAGGCACAAAATTAGTTACCCTCCAGCAGGGCAACAGTTTCTCCAACAAGGGCAGGTTCATGAGTAAGATAGGGTTTCAAATGCTGCCCATTGACCGTAAATTTATGCCCAGATTTGGGATCTTCAATCTCAACTGCCCCGTTGGGAAATGGTATCGAGACCAGGAAAGGACCAGTCCATTTGGACTTCAGTTTTCCAGGAAAGAATTTGAGCCGGGCATTGTAGAGCCAAACTTGCTGAGATGGCTCAAATTCTTTCCGCCGAATGCGGCTGTCGTGAAAAGCCTTAGTGCATTGCTTGAAATTTAAAGTATAATCATAGGCTTCACGACGGAGCTCTTCCAACTCCTGGAGTTGGAGTTTCCTTTCTTGACCACACATGTCTGGGTCGAGGTTACGTTGGCGAACTACCTAATAAGCGCGGTGCTCCAACTCCACGGGCAAATGACAAGGCCTCCCGTAAACGATTCTATAAGGAGACATACCAAGGGGAGCCTTGAAGGCAGTTCGATATGCCCAAAGTGCGTCAATCAGCTTGTCGGACCATTCCTTACGGTAAAGCTGAACCGTTTTCTGGAGAATTTGCTTGATTTGCCGGTTCGACACCTCTGCCTGGTCGTTCGTCTGAGGATGATACGGGGATGCGATACGATGGTGAACTCCGTATTTCCTCAGAAGTGTCCGAAAAGAAGCATGGGTAAAGTGGCTTCCTCCATTCGAGATAATGGCTCGAGGGATCCCAAAGCGCGCAAAGATTTGGTCTTTGACAAATCGAGTGGATATAACATGGTCAGCACGGCATGTGGGAATAGCCTCGATCCATTTCGAAACATAATCAACAGCCACAAGAATGAATTCAAAGACATTGGAAGGAGGAAAGGGACCCATGAAATCAATTCCCCAATTATCGAAGATTTCCACAGCTAGGATGGGTTGTAATGGCATCATGTCACGACGTGACATTGACCCTAATGGCTGGCACCTAGTGCAACGTTTGGCATAATTGTATGCATCCTGGTGAAGGGAGGGCCAAAAGAAACCGCACTGCAACACCTTGGTTGCATTTTTCCTCCCAGAGAAATGGCCTCCGCAGGCCTGATCGTGGCAGAAGGATAGCACACTAGGGAATTCGCTGTCAGGAATACAGCAACGGATGATTTGATCAGCACCTATGCGAAAAAGAAGTGGATTATCCCAGAAATAATACTGTGCATCTGCCATGAGAAGCTCGTGCTGGTTTTTAGGCCAGCCGCATGGAAGGGATCCAGAAGCAAGGTAATTGGCAATGTCGGCATACCAAGGTCCACTTGCCACATTAATTGCCAATAGGTGCTCATCAGGAAAAATCTCATTAATCGGCAGAGTAAGTCCAATATGGCCAGGGTCCAATCTGGAAAGATGGTCAGCCACAACATTCTGGGCTCCAGCCTTATCGTGAATCTCAATGTCAAATTCTTCGAGTAGAAGGATCCAACGAATTAGTCTAGGCTTGGCATCCTTCTTATGCATGAGATGGTGAATGGCTGCGTGATCAGTGAAAACAATAACATGTGAGCCGAGAAGGTAAGAGCAGAATTTCTCCAACCCAAAGACGACCACCAGTAGTTCTTTTTCAGTGGTAGTATAATTACGCTGGGCCTCGTCCAACGTCTTACTGGCGTAGTACACCACGAAAGGGTGTCTATCGCGTCTTTGTCCCAGGATGGCTCCGACTGCAAGGTCAGAGGCGTCACACATGAGTTGAAAGTCAAGGGACCAATCAGGTGGCTAGAGAACAGGGGCCTTGGTGACAGCATTATGCAGCTGCGTGAATGCTCGTATGCAGTCGGGGCCCATATCGAAGGGTACGTCGGTCGATAGGAGATGAGTTAAAGGTTGCGAAATCTTGGAGAAATCTTTGATGAATCTCCTATAGAAATCGATGTGTCCCAGGAAGGAGCGGATTTGTTTGACAGAGCCAGGCATGGGTAAATCAACAATTACATCAAGCTTAGCTCTGTCAACCTCGATACCCCTATCGGAGATGATATGTCCGAGAATAATTCCCTCGTGCATCATAAAATGACTTTTTTCCCAAGAAAGCACGAGGTTTACATCAATACATCTCCTAAGGATACGGGTCAGGTTGGCAAGACATTCATCAAAAGAGGGTCCAAAGACCGAAATGTCATCATGAAGACCTCGAGAAAGTCACCCACCATATCGTGAAATATTGCCAGCATACATCTCTGGAAAGTTGCTGGCACGTTACAAAGTCCAAACGACATCCTTCTAAATGCAAAGGTACTGAAGGGGCAGGTAAAGGTGGTTTTCTCTTGGTCCCGAGGGTCAATTGCCACCTGGTTATATCCTGAGAATCCATCCAGGAAACAGAAAAATTTATTTCCTGCTAACCGCTCCAAGATTTGGTCAATGAAAGGTAGTGGAAAGTGATCTTTCTTAGTTGCAGCATTGAGTTTCCTATAATCTACACACACTCTCTAGGATGTAGGAGTGCGTGTAGGGATGGATTCGCCCCTGTCATTGACATGGATGGTGAGTCTCGCCTTTTTAGGCACAACGTGAATCGGACTCACCCAGGGGCTATCACTGATTGGGTAGATTATACCTGCATCCAGCCACTTAATAATTTCCTTCTTAACAACCTCCCGCATGTTAGGGTTGAGACGCCACTGCATCTCGCGGGAAGGTCGAGCTTCCTCCTCCGTATATATACGGTGAGTGCAGTAGGAGGGGCAAATGCCAGATAAGTCTGATAAAGACCATCCAATGGCTACCTTGTGCTCCATAAGGACCTTCGTTAGTTTGCACTCTTGCTCCCTGATCAATTTTGAGCTGATGATTACGAGGAGTGTTTCATTTGGTCCCAGGAAAACATACTTAAATGTACTAGGCAGCTCATTCAGCTCAAGAGTGGATGGTGAAAGATCTGGCATTTCTTGGGACGAGAGTATCCCAGGCAGATCAGAAAATAAGTCAAGAGGAAGAAATTGGCCCTCAGATTGGCCAAGAAGAGGGGCTTCTTGGATCTATGGATCCAAAAAGGAATAGCCCCAGTGAGTAGTATATGGGCTCAAGGTCCCAGTGTGGAGTTGCAAATCCACCTGATTTAGCAGGCAAGAAAGGGCAATCCGGTCTTCAAGAGTGTGGACTGACTGATCGATCTTTCACTTTAAAGTCGTTTGTAGTTTAATGTGGTGGAAAAATCGACTAATCAATTTTTAACAAGAAATAACCACTCGCAGAGGAGCGGGTCGTATCCACAGGGAGGCAATAACGTATTAAAATTCACGCCACTTAAAAATGTTTGTTCGTAGTCAATTTGGACAAGAACCAAGCCAAGATTGCCTTTAGATTAAGGTTTAAGCAAGAAACAATGCTGAAATGGCAATTATGAGAAACTATAGGATATTTTCCGCAATGCAGAGTCAATAAAATATGATTAAAATGTGGCAATGGCAGAAAATGTAAATTTTAATTGACGATTTACTGTAGCAAAACAGGGGAATTTTTCCCCGTTGTCTTGCGCGACGAGGAGCCGATGGCCGGGCGCAGGAAGCTCGGAGGAGGTCCCTTGGACCAAGAGCTTCGAATCGGTGGTGGCGGCGAGTCACATGGCGGCCGGAGGTGGCCGGACGAGCTCCGGCGGAGGTGCTGCTGGTGGCGGTCTGCAGGCGGTTGTGCGTGGGCGGAGGGTCTGCGGAGGGCGCTGGCGCGGTTGGCGTGGGTGCGCAAGCTGCAGGCGCTTCTGCAAGCGCGGGCGAAGGCGTGCTCGGTGGGTCTGTGGCTGGCGTCTGCGGCTGGCGCTGCGGAGGTTTGCAGGTGCGGGGAAAGCGTGGCTGCGGTGGTCTGCAGGCGCGGTTGGAGGCGTGGCTGTGGTGGTCTGCAGGCGCGGGGAAATGGCTGCGGTGGAAGTGAGCGGGTAACTTCAGACGTCTGGGAAATTTCCCAGACGTCTTAAGTTACTGAGAGGGTGGCTGATCAGTAGCTCAGTGATGGTGGTCGGCGATGACGGCTAGGGGGATGCATGCTAAGGTGCTCACGGTGATGCGGCGAGCTCCGGATGGCGGTGTGGCCTGTCACACCACACGCCCACGGTGATGGAGGCTCGTCGCCACAGTAGAGGCCGGCAGTGTGGAGTGGAAGAGAGAGGTTCTCTCTGCACAGTGGTGGGTCGGTGGAGGAGGCCTCCCGAGCTCGGCTGCCTCCCTCCTCCTTTTGTAGTGGCCTGCACAAGTTTGAAATCAGCCGCCCGACCAGATCCACCACATCCACTCCCCCTTGAATGGCTTCTTCACTGCAGCAGCCGGGCATTGGAGCGACAGCCGGGCGTTGGAGCGATAGCCAGCCGTTCTGAAAGAAGAAGAATAAAGAAAATAATGTTAAAATATTAGGGTCATTTATGTACAGACCCTCAACTTCTATGTTAATGAAAATAATGTACCTAATTGGTTATCTAATTAGATGAATGCTATTCTAAGCTAATTCTAAATGCACTTAAGATATGAATGCAATGTATGGATTATGTAATTAAATTAAAACTATGAATTAATCTATTTGCATCCTAATTATGCTAAATAAATGTTAGAATTAACGTAATGTGTAGGCACTTAAATACTTAAATAGCCCACAACTATGGGCTAATCAAATACCCCCATGCCTAGTTTTTGCTAGTCCCTAGCAAAATTAAGCGAAACCTAGCACTCTAAGTAGACTAGTCAACTCACTTAGTCTTCCTTCAGAAGCATATTAAGTCCAGGTTCTAGACCCAAGGTTCCTAAGTAGTTGCTAAGTTACAGACTAGGTCGGCTAAAGACGAGTTGCAGGCACAAGTTTCCTTGATTTCTGACTCTACCCTAAAGTTTATTGATCCCTGAGATTAAAGCATCCGTGCTTGTGTATTGGTCCGAGTTATTTGAGTTAAAGGAAAAAAAATTTTATATATATACCCCTTTTTTTTTTGTTTGATTCTTCTAAGTCTAACCTCAGATCAGCTATCAACATGGTCTGTGTCAGATTCATTGTCCCCATTACTATACCTCGAAGGGTGCCTGGCTTTCGATGCTTCGAGATAGCACCGCCCATAACGACCCCAAGAACTCCTGGCAATCGACACTTCGAGATAGTATCGCCCATGGATTTCTTAAGCGAATTCAGGCCTATGGCAATCGACACTTCAAGATAGGGCCGCCCATGGTACCTGAACCGCACAATGCGCTTACATGCCCCCAGTAGGATGGATATCCTAAGAGACAAGCACCGAGGAGGTAATATGTTATCATCGCATCCTCAAGGTGAGTATATGCTCGACCTCTCCTGCGACGGGAACTCTTCCAATCAAAATGTGTTTTCAAGCCTCTCTTAAGTCAAAATTAAGAGAACCAAATCTCTTTTCAAAAAGACGAAAATTAAGTTGATTACCAGACCAAGTGTGTGAAATTTGGATGCTTGGGTTACAAGGACTCGTAAACCAAAAGGTAGAATAAGACTCCAGGTACTACCCCACCTTTTAACTCAAACCCTAGCTTCCCTTCCTCAACCTCTTGAGGAATGGTCCCCAACTTAACTCCTACTTAAGTTTTTAAGTCCAAAAAGGACCCTAAAGGTCTGAAGCTAGTAGCTCATTTAGCTTCCCACTTCATCAAATGTCACGAAAATACTATCATCTGGGTTGAGGTCTTCCAATGGTACCATCATTCCCTTCTTTTGACTCCAATATAATTCAGGTGGATCCTCATCCTTATCATCATCTTCCTCGGGTTGCCACCTTTCTTCATCCAATGCATAGCTACTGTCATGTGTATTTTCCTCCCACCAAAAGTGTAGATCGCTCAAGGAATTGTTATCTAATGGGGAGGTTTCAAAATCGATCCTCGAAAAGTAGCTATTCTCCCCAGAATTTCCCTCCAACTTAAAGTGTAGCTCTCCCACGGGAGATGCATCTGTTGTAGAGGGGTGTACATCATCCTCAATGGAGTAGATTGAGTGGCTAATTTAATCTCTTTCTTGTTGGCCTGCTCTCAAAGATTCTCCTAACAATTCACTCATTTCATTTTGCATTTTCTGTATTTCCATCTTCAAAGAGGAGAGGTCATTTCTATCATAAGAGAAGTCAGGCTCAGGCTTATAGTACCCAGGAGTGTTTGTCCAACCATTATAAGTTTTCAGGGAGGGTGGGTTGGGTATTTCTTTGGTATATGGGATATTGGGCAAAGCAAATCCCGCTCCTGAGTTCTGCTCACTAATTTGGGGCTTAACTAGGCCAATACTCCTATAATAGGAGTAAAACAGATCCCAATGATTGTCATTATGTCCATCAAGGAATGGACCATCTCGGCATCTGGGATCGAAGGATGCAGAGTGGGGGTGAGGGTGTGGGTAAGATGTGAAAGGATGAAAATCAATGTGGTCCATTCTAACTCACACTTCAATCAGAATTCCCCAAGCAAGACACAATTCAAGAAGGACCTTTTAGGTCTTTCCCAATTTAGGCTTTTGATTTTAAGTCAGATTGCAGGTGACAATACAATTTGTTCAGTCAATTACGCGCCTATTGTCAACCTACGGTTCGCCTAAAAAGACCTAGTTGGAGCTTAGGTGTTCTTCCCTAAATCTCAAATGGTCAAGTAAATCCAAAGACGAAAGATCGAGGGATGCAAGTAGGCCTAAGCCTTCCTTTGAAGCTGTGCTTTCGCGGTGCTCCTCAACTACCCCCAAAAATCCGTGATAGGGTATCCCCCTCTTTGGACTTGCAAAACCTTTGATCTCAAGTTCCGAACACTTCAGAATCCAACGATAGGAGGGCTCTTGTCCTAGTATTTCCAAACCTAAGGAGTGTCTAGAAGCGTGCCGTGGTGCAAGTGAAATAAGTGTGCATACACCGTAAAAGATTTTGAACTTTGAATCGCACGCCAAGTTTGAAAATCAAATCCTTGGTTTTTAAAATATCCTTCCTTGAATTAGTCCTTTTTCTAAAAAAATGTGACCACTTGTTAGATTTATTCAGTACAGATTAGGTGGTCTTCGCATTAAATCCCAAATGCAATGAGTGATCAAAAATAGGATGCAAAGTAAGAGAATGCGTACCTTGCCTCTGACTTGTCGATCTTTCGCTTTTAAGTCGTTTGTAGTTTAATGTGGTGGAAGAATCGACTAATCAATTTTTAACAAGAAATAACCACTCGCAGAGGAGCGGGTCGTATCCATAGGGAGGCAATAGCGTATTAAAATTCGCACCACTTAAAAATGTTTGTTCGTAGTCAATTTGGACAAGAACCAAGCCAAGATTGCCTTTAGATTAAGGTTTAAGCAAGAAACAATGCTGAAATGGCAATTATGAGAAACTACAAGATATTTTCCGCAATGCAGAGTCAATAGAATATGATTAAAATGTGGCAATGGCAGAAAATGTAAATTTTAATTAACGTTTTACTGTAGCAAAATAGGGGAATTTTTCCCCGTTGTCTTGCGCGACGAGGAGCCGATGGCCGGGCACGGGAAGCTCGGAGGAGGTCCCTTGGATCAAGGGCTTCGAATCGGTGGTGGCGGCGAGTCGCGCGGTGGCCGGAGGTGGCCGGACGAGCTCCGGCAGAGGTGCTGCAGCCGGCAGCTTGCGCAGCCTGTTGGCGTGAAGTCCGCCGCCTGCTGCTGCTGCGGGGGTGGCTGCTGCCGCTGCCGTGGGCACTGCTGCGGCTGGCGTGGCAGGCGTTCGTCTGCAGGCGTGGGGAAGAGGGCGCTGCAGGCGGTTCTGCAAGCGCGGTGGAGGGTGCTGCAGCGCGGTTGGAGGATGGTGTGCGCTGCGGAGGGTCTGCGGAGGGCGCTGGCGCGATTGGCGTGGGTGGTGGTCTGCAGGCGCGTGGAGATGGCTGCGGTGGTCTACAGGCGCGGTTGATGGTGGGCGCGGGTGTGCTGCAGGCTGATGGGCACGGGGAAGGTGGCGTGGGCTGATCTGCAGGCGTGCACAGGTCTGCAGCCGGTGAGCGGTGGAGGGTGCAGGCGGTCTGGTGGCCGGTTGGAGAGTGCAGGCTGAGGAAGTGGAGGTGAGCGGGTAACTTCAGACGTCTGGGAAATTTCCCAGACGTCTTAAGTTACTAAGAGGGTGGCTGATCAGTAGCTCGGTGGTGGTGGTCTGCAACGACAACGAGGAAGATGCACGCTAAGGCGCTCACAGTGATGCGGCGAGCTCCTAATGGCGGTGTGGCCTGTCACACCACACGCCCACGGTACTGGAGACTCGTCGCCACAGTAGAGGCCGACAGTGTGGAGTGGAAGAGAGAGGTTCTCTCTACACAGTGGTGGGTCGGTGGCGGAGGCCTCCCGAGCTCGGTTGCCTCCCTGCTCCTTTTGTAGTGGCCTGAACAAGTTTGAAATCAGCCGCCGACCAGATCCACCACATCCGCTCCCCCTTGAATGGCTTCATCACTGCAGCAGCCGGACGTTGGAGCGGACCCAGCCGTTCTGAAAGAAGAATAAATAAAATAATGTTAAAATATTAGGATTATTTATGTATAGACCCTCAACTTCTATGTTAATGAAAACAATGTACCTAATTGGTTATCTAATTAGATGAATGCTATTCTAAGCTAATTCTAAATGCACTTAAGATATGAATGCAATGTATGGATTATGTAATTAGATTAAAACTATGAATTAATCTATTTACATCCTAATTTATACTAAATAAATGTTAGAATTAACCTAATGTGTAGGCACTTAAATACTTAAATAGCCCACAACTATGGGCTAATCAGCCTCCAGCGATCTTCGATGCAAAAATGCACGCAATGCAGAAAAGCAAATGTAGAGGCTGCTCATACAGACCTAAATGGTTCGTCCTAGGGCAGGTAGCTTCTAGCAGGCAGCATGTTTTTTTCTTTTTCTGTTTTTATTTTAGAACTACTTATGCACATGCAAATAAAAGAAATAATAAAAAATAAACCTAAATCTAAAGAAAAGGGAACAGGCTCCCAAAAATTACCTAACACGGGTTCAAAACAAAATCGGGGAACAAACCCCTCAAAATTTACCCCAGAACAAGGGTTTCAAACTAACTGTAATGAAAAATTAAGTCTACAATCTTAATTCTATTCTAATTAAACCAATGACTAAATGGTGTCCGTCGCGCCCTCGTCCTTCTCCTCCGTTTAAAAATGGCTCGTCCAATTCTCGTCTGGCGACATCAAGGATCGCCTCTCACAGTGGCTGATTCTTGCACAAATTTTCTAGCATAGAAAAGAAAATAATGAATGGTCAAATCTCTGTGCAATTGACAAATAATCAAAATAAAATTAGGCGAAATTATTGCGTCTGTTGCCTCCCCAGCAACGGCGCCATTTGACTGATCGATCTTTCGCTTTAAAGTCGTTTGTAGTTTAATGTGGTGGAAAAATCGACTAATCAATTTTTAACAAGAAATAACCACTCGCAGAGGAGCGGGTCGTATCCACAGGGAGGCAATAACGTATTAAAATTCGCGCCACTTAAAAATGTTTGTTCGTAGTCAATTTGGACAAGAACCAAGCCAAGATTGCCTTTAGATTAAGGTTTAAGCAAGAAACAATGCTGAAATGGCAATATGAGAAACTATAGGATATTTTCCGCAATGCAGAGTCAATAAAATATGATTAAAATGTGGCAATGGCAGAAAATGTAAATTTTAATTGACTGTTTACTGTAGCAAAACAGGGGAATTTTTCCCCGTTGTCTTGCGCGACGAGGAGCCGATGGCCGGGCGTAGGAAGCTCGGAGGAGGTCCCTTGGACCAAGAGCTTCGAATCGGTGGTGGCGGCGAGTCGCACGGCGGCCGGAGGTGGCCGGACGAGCTCCGGCGGAGGTGCTGCTGGTGGCGGTCTACAGGCGGTTGTGCGTGGGCGGAGGGTCTGCGGAGGGTGCTGGCGCGGTTGGCGTGGGTGCGCAAGCTGCAGGGGCTTCTGCAAGCGCGGGCGGAGGCGTGCTCGGTGGGTTTGCGGCTGGCGTGTGCGGCTGGCGCTGCGGAGGTCTACAGGCGCGGGGAAAGCGTGGCTGCGGTGGTCTGCAGGCACGGGGAAATGGCTGCGGTGGAAGTGAGCGGGTAACTTCAGACGTCTGGGAAATTTCCCAGACGTCTTAAGTTACTGAGAGGGTGGCTGATTAGTAGCTCAGTGATGGTGGTCGGCGATGACGGCTAGGGGGATGCACGCTAAGGTGCTCACGGTGATGCGGCGAGCTCCGGATGGCGGTGTGGCCTGTCACACCACACACCCACGGTGATGGAGGCTCGTCGCCACAGTAGAGGCCGGCAGTGTGGAGTGGAAGAGAGAGGTTCTCTCTGCACAGTGGTGGGTCAGTGGCGGAGGCCTCCCGAGCTGGGCTGCCTCCCTCCTCCTTTTGTAGTGGCCTGCACAAGTTTGAAATCAGCCGCCCGACCAGATCCACCACATCCGCTCCCCCTTGAATGGCTTCTTCACTGCAGCAGCCGGGCGTTGGAGTGACAGCCAGCCGTTCTAAAAGAAGAATAGAGAAAATAATGTTAAAATATTAGGGTCATTTATGTACAGACCCTCAACTTCTATGTTAATGAAAACAATGTACCTAATTGGTTATCTAATTAGATGAATGCTATTCTAAGCTAATTCTAAATGCACTTAAGATATGAATGCAATGTATGGATTATGTAATTAAATTAAAACTATGAATTAATCTATTTGCATCCTAATTATGCTAAATAAATGTTAGAATTAACGTAATGTGTACGCACTTAAATACTTAAATAGCCCACAACTATGGGCTAATCATGGACTGGCGGTGAGTAGCCTGGATATGACTCAGACCACGAGGTATGGGAAGTGGAGAAAACCTCGTCAGAAATCTGGTCAGGAGAAGGTATGGGAATAGGGAGTGATGGGGGAACGTCACAATACGTGTCGGTCAGGCAATCTTCAATGTTTACAAGTAATCCACAGCAATCAGAATAGGTCCCAATTAGTCCGATACACGTGCTGATAGCCATGTCCTCGTCAGACGTGTCATCCTCGATGCAATCACAATCAAAGTTCTTGGCTGCCTTGAAGATGTTAAGCTTCAGCTTATTAGATCCAACTGCAATCTCAATACAGCACGACTCACAGTCGATATGGGCGTGAGCAGTGGCCAAGAAAGGTTGACCAAGGATGATCGGACAATCAGAAAGTGAGCTAGGAACTTTCATATCTAAGACAAGAAAGTCATCAGGAAAACAGAGACTGTTGACCTTAACCACCACGTCTTCCACCACACCCTTCGGAATTTTGACAGAACGATATGCCAACTGTAACGTCACAGGGGTGGGTTTCAGATTTCCCAAGGAAAATTTTTCGAGCATGATGGTTGGTATGAGATTGATGGAAGATCCTAGATCAAGCAGGGAATGGTTAAAATTGCAGCCTTGGATGCTACAGGAAATAATCAATGTGCCCGGATATTTCTGCTTCGGTGGTAGTGTTGACAGTATAGCACAACTCGCATGAGGAGAAAGAACCACCGGATTCTTAGTTTTCTTTGACTGTCACCTGAGTGTTGTGTAGTCTTTGAAAAATCAGGCAACAGTAGGTATGTGGTCGATAGCCTCGAGCAAGGGTACCTTGATTTCGACATCCCTAAACAAATTACGTAGGTTATTAAAGGCCTGGGTATCTTTCTTTTTTCCTTTTGGCTCCCTCAGTAGAGCCTCAGGGAATGGGACTGATTCTGGCACCAATTTGGGTGTATTGTCCTCTCACGAATGCGGTATGCATCCCGAATGAGAGGGCGATGAAGAAGACGGGCCAGGGTCAGGTCGAGGCAGATCGACGATTTGCTTACCGCTCCCTGTAGTGATCTGATTGGACAATGCGGGTCCAGTGGGATCATACGGTGGAGGAGGGTTCGTAATAGGGACATAAGAGTGAGGTGTTGCAGCGGGATTAGCCTGAAATCCCGGTGGAAGGCTCAGAGACTGCAGAATTTGATGTACCTGCCCCTGAGAAGGTCGTACCTATGGTTGAGGACCACGAGGTACGAAATTTCACTGGTTGGGAACAGGTTGGGCAAGAAGAGTGCCCTGAGATCGAGTTGCCATGCGTAGTTGACTGATCTCAGCATTCTACTACGCCAATTGGTGCTGAAGAGAGGTCATGTTCTCTTCATGGCGCTTTGACATTTCCGTCATCATTTGCATCAATTTATCAAGAGGACTTGATGCGTGTTCTATTTGCGGTACGCAAGGACCTGATGGCGGATTCGGCATAGGATTAGACTGGGCCCTTGGGATGACCGGTGCGGACAGTCGCATTGGTCCACCTGCGAGGTTTTGGCACTGTGGGTTGTTGGACCATGTGAAGTTCAGATGATTTCGCCACCCTGGGTTATAAGTGGCAGAGAACGGATTGTTCACCAGGGTGCAAGCGTCTTCTATGCCAGAAGACGTGTCCGCATGTAAATACACATCCGAGCACATAGAGGCTTGGTCTTCCGTGTCGAAATACTAGCTTGCAGAAGCCAGATCCACATGACTTACCGAATCACTCGGCGCGACACTCGGTAAGGAAGGTCTTACGGGGTTTCTTGGGATAAGCCTAGTGTTGGAAGAATTGGGATTGTGACGAAGTGGTGAGGTGGGAGTGTTTGCCATAGAACGGAAGGGGTTGGCCAGAAGCTCGTCCAGCTTATTGTGCACAACGGAGACTTCATCTAGTTTCTGTGCAATAAGGCTGAGATCAGTGGATGAATGGGAGGGTCCCGTGTCAACTTCGTGGACATTACGGGGCAGGCTGGTCCGATTAAAGTCGACAATGGAGGGATTGTTCATTGAGTTTTCTCTCATATTTTCAAATAATTCAAATGCTCCATTCTCGTCTTTATTCATGAAATTCCCTCCGCAGGAAACGTCTACAATCTGCTTCAAAGTCTCATTTAGCCCATTGTAGAAAATCTAGGCTATATGCCACTTAGGCAGACCGTGGTGCGGACACTTCCTGAGGAGGTCATTATATCTCTCCCATGCCTCATGAAACTGTTCACCATTTTGTTGCATAAATGAAGTGATAGCACGGCGAAGCACATTAGTTCACCCGATTGGCAAGAACTTCTTGAGAAACGCTGTTCGCATCTCTTCCCAAGAGTGGATGGTTCTCCCAAGGGTGCATAACCACTGCGACGCTTTGTCCCGCAATGAAAACGGGAACATTTTCATGAGGACTATAGGTAACCCAATATTTCTTGGTTTAACTGTTTCAGTTAATCAGGTTAGGTCTTCCAAGTGGAGAAAAGGATCTTCACTTGCAAGACCATGGAAGTGAAAATTTATCAGGCCAATTATGTTAGGTTTTAGTTCAAAGTCGTCCCCGCCCATGGCGACCCGAATTTGTCCTATGGTCTCTGTAGCAGCGGGATTCTGATAGGAACTAAGAGACCTAGGCTCCTCCCATTCAGGAGGGTTCTACATTTCCTCTAATGTTTCCCTAGTGGCCTCAATTTGTTCATTATACACTTCCATTTGGGCTTGGAGGCGGGTTATGGGATCCAAGGCTCCACCACCTGGTGGGTTTTGAGGGCGGTTTCCTCCCTCAGGATTTGGGGGTGGGCGTGCAGCCATGTTTGTGGAGGAGGAGGACGATGCGGCTTCTTTTCTAAATTTATCAGACAATTCACACAGTTCAGGGTTTTGTGACCTCCTCCCAAACATGCACTACCGCAGGAAGAATTGGGGGGATACGAAGGGAAAAGAGATGAAAGAAATGACGCCGCACAGGTACACTTGATGACAAATCAATAGAATCAAATTCCTAACCTCTACAGTGTGCCCTTAGACCTAAAGATCTAAGTTACCTACTATCATGACCTACAGAACTGAATGCGAGCACCGCGGAACCACAGGGCCAGATTGAAAGGCCGTTTGCCCCAATCTTAGACACCTGATAGCACGCGGGAACCCTCACCAGCACGTAGGCGCTACATGCAGGTAGTTAGACCTCCAATCCTTAATAAGGGTCAAGTTGCTACCAGTTTTAGTTTGAGGCTTAGGATCAAGTGCTTTTGGAATGTGAAGGGCATTATTTACAGGTAATGCCCAAGTGATTGATTTTATAGAGTGTGTAAACCAAGCATGCAATGGGGAAATCTCCCCGAATTGAAGTTTTTATTGGTGAATGGTTTTTAGAATTCAGCCTTAAGTAGTATGGATTTTAGGATTTCGCTGAATTACCAATTCAACCAATCTTCGGGTTTTGAGAGAATACAAGTTTTCTTCTAAGCCCAACAAACCCTTCTTCAATGTCAGTTGGTTAATGCATGCTAAAATGCACTGGGCTTCCCTAGATGGAGATTTCTATGTGTGGATGCACGAATCAATTTTCGATTAGTGTGAAAGGGAGCCAAAGCACTTTAATTCAAGTGCTCCCAATCACCAAAATGATTTCCACACACAAGGCTCAACCAAAAGATAAAGAAAATCAAATTGTTGGGGTTGAAGTATTCAGGATTGAATCTTAGGCACGTGAAAGGTCATGGTAGGGTTGGAATCAACTCAATTCCAAGTCTCCCCACCAAAAAATGCGATCCTGAATTTGTAGATAAATGAGGCAAAGAGGAATGGTCAATCAATCATTTTATTTTTGCCTCAAAGAATACTTCACACGGTGAAAAATTCAAGAATCAAGATTCTAGGATCTTCGCTATGCGAAGTTTGGCGGGAAATCCCGGGGCGGTGGGAGTGATAACAAATAATCAAACAAGTGGTTTTTAATCCACTTGCCCCAAGAGATCCCAAGAAGTGTTTTTAGTTTTTATTTATTTTATTTTTTATATTTTTTTATTAAGGTGACAAGTTAACCTAAATTGCTAAGAAAGAAAGACCTACTTGTTCAGCAACGTGTGCGAAGCTTCAAAGCGGTGCCGATGACTTCACGCTCTCGTTCCCACCTTGGATCTGCCCACGTCTCCGACTTTGTCTGCCTGTCTTCTCCTTGCAATAGGTTCACCTGCACAGCAACAAACAAAAGGACCCGTGAAGAGAAGGGTGTGAGAAGAAAAAAATTAAAGGAATGGAATAGAAACTTACTTGAATACGCACTTCCCCGGCAACGGCACCAAAAAAGAGGTGTGTTCGGGCCCAGATAGGTTGTGTTAATATGGTGATTTTATTATTGAAATGCGTATAGTGGTTAACCTAAATCGAGCCTAACCATCTCTTTACAAAATTTTTAACCTGGCCTATTTGATTTTATCTTAGTCACTTTTAGGACCAGGGTCGAACTCATGGAAGTGGGATTAGAAGTGAATAAGTTTCTACGCCTTTCCTACAAGGAATCTCTTCCGTTCGTTTATTATGTTTTTTGTGTTTTTCTATTTAAGATTTTTTTTTCTGATAATTTTTGTCCTTGAGGTACACCCTCAAAATCAGGTTCTTGGCTTTGAGCCAAATTAGGGTTCCCAAAACTAGTCTTGCTATTCGCAAGATTGAGTACCTGCAAGTCAACGATTATCTTTTCTCTTTTGTATATTTTTTTAATCTTTTTAATGGAAAGAAAGAGAAATAGAAATAAGGTACATATTGTGTATATATATCTGTACATATTATATATGTATATAGGGTTGGGGTTGGAGGTGGAGATGGCATGTAGCACGGTGTCGAGTCGGTCGTCGTCTGGAAAGACGCAACCGACATGATGAAGTGCTGCGTGGAGTGTAAGGTGGATTGGTGGAAGATGAGTGCGAATATGCTTTCTGTACGCGTGTATCGAGGAATATCAGCAACTGGTGCAGATGTTTCCGCGATACAATTTATGGTAGGTGATATGAAAATATATATATATATATCTGTAAATATATATCTATATGTAAATATATTTATAGTTATAAATATATAGGTATATATGTAGTTATATGTGTATATATATATGTATGTATATATGTATATGTATGTATATATAACTATATAGATGTCTATATATATATATATGTATATATATATATAGTAATATATGTATATAGATCTATGTAGATAGATATATATATATATGTATATATATGTATATACGTATGTATATTTGTATATATATATTTATGTATAAATATATGCGTATATCTATGTATATATATATATATAAGTATATTTACTAATACTTAGTTATATAAGTACTAATATATGTATATATATATGTATATAAATATATGTATATATATCAATATATATATATATATGTATATATATATATAAGTATATAATAGTATATAAGTGAGTGGGTGTGTGTACAAGAGTGTGTGTGTGTGTGTGTGTCTGCAGTGAGAGTGAGAGAGTGCTGTGAGAGATAGCGAGCGTGAGAGAGAGAAAGAAAGAGAGACTGCTGGAGTGAAGAAGCACGGTGTTAAGCCGTCTGAAGCAGCCAGGCATCGTCTGATGACCACGTGCAGTAGCATGCACACGCACGCGCAGGCGCATAGGCGCGCGAAGACACACACGCACGCAGGAGGGAGCGAGCGTGGGAGGAACCGCAGTGCACCGCGTGGCGTGAAGAGGGTGATGCGGGCGAAGGGAGATGTGGGCGCAGGAGCTGGAGCGGGTGCAGGGAGAAACGCGGGCGCGGGCTGGGGCCGGTAGCGCCGCGGAGAGAGAGCGTCGGGTGACCGGATAAGTGAGAAACTTACAGGTCACCGCACTGTAGCCACAGTGTTCCGCTGACTAGCATGAACAGTGGCTACAGTGCGCGCTCGGCTCGCGCGACCGCCTGCACCCGGTTCCGTGAGTGCAAGTGATGTGGAGCGGCTGGCAAGCGCGCTGAAGAGGCTGCGCCGGCAGCTGGCTTGCGCGGAGAAGCTTCACAACAGGGCGTGCGGAGAGGGGATGAGGGCAACCTGCTGGCGCACGCAGAGAGACCTGCACTAGCTGCTGGTGTGCGCGGTGGCCTACGCGCATGGAAAAGGAGTTTGGTGCTGTGCTGCTGCTGCTGCAGAGCTTGAGCTTCAAAGCTTGAAGCTCCTGTGGCAGTGGCGGAAATGGCTAAATGATGAAACAGAGAGAGAACCACCACGCCCACCGGCTCTTTGATGAGCTGGGCGGTGGTGGGACTCACAGTGGTGGTTGTGCACCACTGTGAGTTGCTCCTGCCCGCAACGTGGCTCTTCAAGGAGAAGAGAGGCTGCGTATGGAGCGGAGAGGGGAGGAGACGGCCTGGAGAAGAAGGTGTTGTTCGTGTGGGTGGACCAGGCTCTCTTTGCAAAGAAGATAGCTGTGCCTATTTAAAGAGGAAGAAGGCATGCACAGCCATGCCCTGGCTGTGCATGCGGCTGTGCATGGCTGGCAGGGAGTGGCTGTGCAAGGCAAGCTGAGCAGGACAAGGCGCGAGGAAGCGGCTACCATGCATTGCAGCCGCAGAGAAGAAATTCAAAGTCAAATAAAATTAAAAATAAAGATGGTGAATTTGCAAAGCAGCACTTTAGGAAAATGTTAATTTCACAGCCATTTTATTCACTCTCCTCCCCTCTCAAATAAATGCATGCATGCGTGTATTTTTACAAATGCGACTATGTCTACCTAATATGCACTGGAAATGCTAGGAAATAGAACAAGATGGCACAATTGTTGGTGCATTTTCACTATGCAATCACCTGTGGACGCGGTACACTTCAACTTAATACACGTAAGTGCGTAGAAATCTGATAAGATTGAGACGTTCTATGTGCCTTAATCTGTGGTGCAAATAGGCCAATTGATTGAGCTGGTTGGGCCACACCACTTAAGGTAAAAGTATTTTATCAGTAGCTTGCCCCATAGGGTTGATTTTTAGGGCTGAACCAGGCACTCCACATTATTTATGATTTTTAAAGGAATATATCTGCACCTGTGTTTGCAAAACTTGGAGTGTTCCATTGAACCTTGATTGAATATACCTAAAGATTTAACCCTAAAAGATACTAAACAAGGTTCAACCCTAAAAGACACATCATAATAATCCTTGATTGAAAACCCTGGTTGTGCGCACACACACATTTTAACTGATCATTAAGGGTACAACCCATCTAAAGGGCCCATCACATTCCAAAAGCATAATCATCCCTGGCCTTAATTAACATTAAGTAGATGTTGGCCCTAGGATTCATAGAGTCCGTTTTAGGGTATTCTCTTGAGCGCATTTCGAATTAGTGATGTCTACTTGCTTCAAAACATGCTAAGTTGGGGGGCCTGATTGTTAAATGACTTAAGTAAGAAGGGGTTTGGCATAATTAGCAGCTCTCGGGACATGCTCCCCCTGCTTCGTTGGCCCAACTTTACCACCTTCGGGAGTAAGGACAAAATCAAATTCATTGTGTGGTCAGAGTTCATTTCTAAAGCATAGGTCCTTAAGCTACCCAATTTAAGGACAGGTTTGGTTGATTGTATTGTAGGGCACCTTTCTCTCCTTTGTTTTCCCTGCTATTTCGCCATGTATTCTTCCACACCACAGTCACATTTCCAATCCTACCCTCCTACTAGCACTTATTCCCAAAATGATTATTATCCTGACCCAACTTATGCCTACCCATCTCCTAGTCAGGATAACTTTGATTAAGGATATAATTCCAGACCTCAATGTCTAGGACCTAACCCTAGACATCATGATTATGATTATTATCCTTCCCAGAGCTACACTAATTATAGATCAGCCTCTTATGAATAAAACAACCTGTTCTACAATCAGAAAGGATATGATGATTATAACACCTACCCTCCTCAGGATTATATTGAATATATGTCACCACCCCTCTTTAAACAACCTGAAATGACCTATTATTAGGGAGGAACCCAAGAACCTCAATTCCTTGGCTCCCCTAGATTTAACCCAAACCTACCCAACCCTGAACCGAACCATTCGATTCAAGTGAACCAACTCCAAGATAGGTTGTTGGCCAATTTGAGGAACACCATATGATCTTTAGAAACCTAGCCAATACCCTGCAATGAAGAATTGAAACTCCTGATTCAAATGATTGATGATCTAAATAATTCGTTATTAGATTGGCTCCAAGATATCGAGGATAAGGGCCCAGGTGAGTTTTTCTGGGGAAATTGTCGAGATTGAGAATGAAATTCATGGTTGCCCAAATCCAATCTTGGGATGATTCTCATGATGAACCCCTTTTAGGAGAACCAATGTCAGAACCCGCTAAGGCACCTATCAGAGGGGACACATTTTTTGAGATCGAAGATGACCAGGTTGGTCTAGAACAACCTATTGAGGATGTTATGATTTTCTCACCTGAGATCCCAGAGCTAGGGAGCGAGGAAAAATGTTTCCATGAACCACAAATGATAGATAATTTTGAGACATATATAAATGAAGATAAAGAATTCTTTAATTCTGAGGGTGAGAAATCTCTTAGTGAAGTCTCACTTGAAGTTAAGGAAAATGATTTCAGTGAGACAAGTGGGCTCAAGGAGCATGATAAACCATTCGATAGCCCAATAATTAAGGATTATGATCCAATTGGGGCTGACATGGAGGATTCATATCCTATTATAATAGATGATCCAATCGGTATCCCTAATCTTCAAACACACCCCAATGTGATGAATGATTTTGATTTGGAAATCATTGAATCCAAGTCAATTTTGATTCAGCCACAATTGTTTGACTTGGATATCTTTGATGGGGTCTACAACGATCTGGAGGTCCTAGAAACATTGATTTTAGAGGAGAGGAGTTTGGAAGTTAAATTATGGGAAGTGAATTCTAGAGGAAATAGAGTTCTTGATCTAAGAGTTCCTTTGTGTTAGAAACCACCAACCTTTTAGCAAGACCCTTATGACATTTTTTATTCTAAAGATGTGCAACACAAGTACAGAACAATTGACTTTCTTTCTGAGCTAAATTCTAAGTGGACATCCAAACCTATTGAACCAGATCTACCTATTGTCCGCCATTTTGGGCTTGGGTTACACACCACAAAACTGTAGGCCCGACCCCGCAAGCACAACAATCTTTAGTTCTGGGTGATTTTCATTTAGAACCTTATTACCACTCGACCCTGGGGCATGGGCTTACACCATAATCTGGTCCACATCTGTGGACACTTGCTAGTGGGTCCTGAAATGAACATTCTTATTTTGATCTTGACCTGCACCTATGAATTCTTAACCTCTTTAATGTTTGTATATTGTGCCTAACTGAAGGCATTAAATTTAGCACGAGTGTATACTCCATATTCTTTGCAGAGATGACCGGATTTGTCACAAAATTCAGGTGATATTTTGTTTATTCCGCCCTTTTCATGTCTTTGTTTTTATAATGACGATATTAAGTCATTTAGGCATGGGGGGGTGAATACTTAATCCTGAAAATATTTTGTGAGCTCTGTGGAATTTCTTTTATTTTATTTTAAAAAAATGACAATAAGATTTTAGAATTAGGAGAAGAGAACTTAGGTATTAAGAGTTGTTAACTTGGGGAAATAATACGATAGGACCTGAACACTTAGACTCTTCAGGTCTTCGAGCTTAATCAGCCCGGGTGTCCACTAAAATGTGGACCTATTTTTTAGGTCATCATCACGTTAATTTTATTTTAATTTTGCTAATAAATTGGGGTGATAAGTACATGACTTATTAACTCACTCTCTGATTTGAGGGGACTTTGAGTTTAAAGCATCTACATACTATTTGCACTAACTCACTTTTCGACGATTTTTATAGAAATTACGTAGCTAATGAACTTTCTAGGGTACTGATGATAATGTCATCATCAGCCATAACTAGCTTTAATTAGTCAGAATTAAAAGATAAATGCACCTACATAACTGCCGAAGAGCCGTAATTCACTGTATATTCATTCCGAGAGAAATGCATTAAAATAGGAGTAAAAGTGCAGTTTTAACATAATATCATAAATGCAGAGAAACCATGAGTTTTTCTATGGGTTTATCAAAGTTCAAATGGTCATAAATGTCTAATAAGTGGGTTCATGTAGATAGAAACAGGTTTTCATGCATTTCAATAATTAATGAACATCTAAAACTCTAAAAATAGACATGGTCAAATAATTGAGGTTCTGGTCAAGATAAAATTCACCTAAACCTTCTAAAAATCATCAAAAAATATTCTATAAGGTCTGGTACCTTTGACTTGACCATTAGAACCCATTTTGACCTAAAATAGAGTCTTATAAGGATAATTGTCCTAATTTTGGTTTCTACATAAATTACCGAATCAAACTTGGTCAAAACCAAAATCTAACTTCACCATCAGATTTCTTGGGTCCAAATTAAATTTGTACCAAAATTTGCGCCCAATCAAAGATCATCTTGACCTAGTTTGCATTTCAGTCCAGTCTGACTCTTTTTCTCACATACGCAACCCTAGCTTTTTGAATTCCTTACAAATGGGTCGCTATCTTTGTCATTGTTCTTTACAATCATGTCTCTCCACCATTATCGCAGAAGAACTCCTACTCCAGTGACCTTCAATCAAACATTTCTCTCTGATTTCTTGACGAATCCCTTTCAAAATTGGAAGGAGAATTCCTTGCATAATCCTCTTCCATCTAAGCCACACATTAGGCTTTGTTTCCTACTCAACGCTCATGTGAACCATTTGAAGGATCAGGTCTCCTATTTCGCAAAGCTTCCAAACTTGGTTTCCAACCTTGGAAAAATCCCTTGAGGCCTATAAAAGAACCCAGGACGCCTGCCTTACCTCTTTAGCTTGGTTTTGGCCAAAATACCTCCTTCTTCCCTCCTCTCCAGCCGAATGCTCCACGAGCTCCAGTGACCTCCTTCGACCACCTTCTTCATCCACCCTCATAGACTATAGCGGGGGGATTCTTCATCCTCAGCTTCCTCTGTGCGTCACAATACCAACAGCCGCTGTCTACACTCCCTCATCGTCGCCGCTTCTCCCATCGGAGGCACTTCCTTCCACGGTGCCAACCACACCATACTCAATGTCCCTTCTGCCCTTTCATCTGTTAGAGTAGGTTAGCTAGGTCTCCTTCTCCCTTTATTATCTTTCCCTCTATTTAAAACCCAAATTCAACCCCTCGACACGCCATTCACCACCTTCGTCTCCACCTCCGGCCATACCTCCAACGAGGTCCATCTCACACCACACACCTCCAACCACCTTGCCACCTACTCCAAAAGCTTCACCACACCACCATGACCAAAAGCCCTTTCCTAATTCCATCAATCGCTGATAAACACGCATAAATTCATCGTAAAAAGCTTATTTATGATAGTTCTTAGGTCTAGCATTGTATATCATGATATAAATATTACATAAACATCCATTTCATTGCATTTAATTTAATTGTATATTATGTACACTAATTCCATCTTTCTACATGGCTGATAACGAAAATACGCGGTTTGTTAATTAGGTCGTTGTAACTCGTAAATCCGCTTTCGCTCTTAAATTTATAACCCTAGATAGGGAAGTATCTAGGGTCGTCCAAGGAGGCAATATGATTGCAAAATTGATTCTCTTGCTAGGAATATAAATCTCAACTTTCTTTTTGGAATTTTTTTCAATATATCATTTTTTTGTTTTTAAGCTAAGGCAACATGCGAACTAATGGCGGGAAAAGTGATTTACACTTCAATTTAAATACTACTTCTATGTGGCAAGTAGAGCCTCTCCCTAAGCTCACTCTAAGCAAGTGGAGGCCTAGAATAATTAGGGAGAGGGAGTGAAGAATGCTGAAAATAAGCTAATAGAAATGCAAACAAAAAAATGCAAAGAAGGCAACTAGATAATTGATAAAGTGTTTTACAAAAGGCCTAGTAGAGGAAAGATTGTACTACTAGAAAAATGCAAATAAGAAAAGAAAACACAAATCCTCTAGATAGATGGTGAAGAAGAGGGCTTCTTGCTCCAAGGTTGGTGGCTCCCAATCTTGAAAAGAGTCCTTCAACTCCTTCCTTGCAGTGCTCCGCCAAGGTGATGTCCTTCAAGGCAAGCCCTAGGGGGGCATGCCCTAAGTTTCTCTCCAAGGGTGGACATCCACCCTAAGTCCTTCTCCTTTTCCTGGCCATCCTCCTTGAAGTGGAAGATTCCTCCTCCTTGGCATGGCTCAAGTTGAAGAGAGTGGGGAGAAGAAGGCACCAAAGGGGCTGGTGATGTGCCCCTTTAATCTCCTTCTCTACTCCTTCTTCTTGGCCGTAGGTATAGGTGGTTTAGGTAGAAAAATATACTAAGGGAGGATGCCCCAAAATGGTGGTAGGTGGTAGCTTTTTATAGAATAGGATGGGGGGTTAAGGTGCCCCTTGAAATGGAGGGCTAGGATGGAAGGATGAGGGTGGTTGGTGATCCTATGGCTAGGGTGAGTTGGCTCCAACCCAAGGGGTGTTAAAGGGGGTGGTTGTGGTGGTGTTGGTGTCTTTTGGTGGTGGAGAGACACCCCCATGTTGGCGCCAACATGCGGTCTTCTAGAAGGGGAGTTAGGTGGATGGTGGAGATGGATTCAAGGGGGATTGTGTGGTGGAGATGAGGGGGGATTTTGGAGGGAAAAGTAGCGCCATTAAGGGGTGGTTATGGGTAGTTTTTGGCGCCACTTTTAGGTGTCTTTTGGAGGTGGTGGGTAGGTTAGGTTGGTGCCAAGTAGGTTAGCTTATGTGGAGCTTAGGTGGAGCTTGTTGGGTGGAGTTGGTAGGTGGGTTTTTGGGGTGGTACAAGCCAAGGAAGTTGGAGCATAGTTAAGCTAAGCTAAGCTAGCTTAGCTAATGGAGGAGTAGAGGAGAAGGTGTTGGAGCTAGGGTTTGGAGGAAGGAGCTGAGGAGAAGAAGTCTGGAGCTAGAGCTGGAGCTGGCTGCTGCTGAAGAGGCTGGCATGGGGCTACTCCAGCTGGCTTAGCTTGCTAGTTCTTTTCTAGTTGCTAAGCCAAGCTAAAGTGAGCTAGCTTCTACCAAAATGAGCTGAGGTGAGCTAGGTCTGGTGCTCCCGGGGAGAATCAAGCTGGTTGAGGCAGCTAAGGTAGCTTAGCTCAACTGAGTTGAGCTAAGTTGAGTCCCCGGGAGCTGGACTTGAGCTTCCTGAGCTGGGATGAGTTCTTCTTCAGCTGGCTGGAGCTGAGTGGAGCTAGATGTAGCTGGATTTGAGCTGGGGTGAACTCCTGTCAACTTAGCTGAGCTAGCTAGAGCTCCCTGTGGACTAGTGGGAGCTGAGATGAGCTAGACTTAGCTAAGTTGAGCTGGATCTGAGCTGACTTGAGCTAGGGTGAGCTAAGGTGAACTCTCTTGAGCTGCCATCCAGCTGAGATTAGCTGAATGGAGCTGGGATGAGCTAACCCTAGTTCAAGTAAGCTAGGTTCCAACTGCGGTGAGCTGGATCAAGATGAGGTGAGCTGGATCAAGCTGGGGTGAGCTGGATTAGGCTGAGTTCCAGCTAGTCTGGGCTTCTCCTTCACCATTTGCCTTCTTGAGTGCTAGGGTTTTAGGGATCTATATATCTGTACATCCCTAACACTCACAAAAACATATTAAAAAGACAATAAAAAATGCAATGCATGCCTAACATATTTTATGCCTAAATACAGCCCAAAAACCCATTTGCGGAGTAAAATCCTAAGAGCTAGGTTTGTTTTAATGCATAAGAATGATGATAAACTAGAGTTTATCAATGGCCAGGAGGCAGTGTGACATCTCTATGGGCTTCGGATGAAGAAATCCGACCATATGGATGGATTTAGAGCGTCGATCGCAGTATGTCAACATGAGAATCACCCCGATCAGAGCTCTGTAGCACCCTCTACAAGAAGAAGAAGATGAAGGGCCCAGATGGCACCACGTGGCACCATCCAGGCTGCCCCACCTGAGCCAAGGCATCCCCAAGCCTGTCGAAAGATGAGATCCCAGTTGTTGGATCTTAATCCAATGGTTGAGATGTGCACTCCACAACTGAAGAAGCATCTCTCCTCACCCAGCCTCAGGCAGCCCAAGGATGGTCTCATCTTGGTCATTGGATCTTCATCCAACGGTTGAGATGCGCAACTGCATCGCTATCCACTCAACAAAGACGCACCTTGGCCAAATGGTGAGGCACTCTCTCCGCAAACGCGAGGCAAGAGTTCGACTCCTGATCTGTCGCGCTTACACCTGCTCAGCCAAATTGGATTGCTCGATCTTAATCAAGAGGTCAACGTCGCCCTGCGCGCAAGGCAAATGCACTCTCTCTGAGAGTGCTGTTAAGACGTCTTGACACTGCATCCGACGTCTGATGGCGAGGCATGCGATTCAAATTTCGCGAAGGGGCACGATCTTCTCTCGGTCGTGCGATCCTTCATCTGACGGTCAGGACTCATCCTCACATGTGTACGTGGGGACAGCTGCGGGAGTGAGAGGTGGGTGTGGGATTTGCAGTGATAGAAGAGTGGTCCTTTAGTGACACTTGTAGCTGTCACTAAATGGCCTGCGTAGTGCATGCGCCAGCCAAGGCAATGAAGAAATGCGGATCTTCAACGACAGCTCGAGCAGCCTTTAGTGACGCTTGTAGCTATTGCTGAATGCCTGTGTACGGGATGCTCTTCCTCCCATCACTATATAAACAACCCTATACCCCCCATTCCTCTTCATCTCTACCTATTCTACTACCACCTACTCCTAAGCTCTAGCAAGCCTACCAACACTCCATTAGAGCTTACTCTCAAGCTCCAAGGCTCCTATTAGTGTAGCATCCCTTTGCCCCACCAAATATTCCTCCATCTTTCCATCACCATTCATAGGTTGCCCTGGAGTCGTCCTCCCACCTCCATTCCAGTAGCAAATCATCTCTACCTCCTCACCTCCATTCCAAAGCCTCGGTGAAGCTTTCCTCTACCCGGCATCCCGCATCTCACCTTCATCGTCCCACTCCTCAACTCATTCGTCCAATCTTCCACCATGCATCGTTGTCTTACCGAACAGCCGATTCGGGAGATTCCTTCTCACCTCACTCTCTTTTTATACTTTCATAAATTATTGTAATAGACAATTGTGCAATATATCATATTTGTTCCATATCTCTTATGAATTTATTCTGCTTGTCTTTTCATTTCAAAAACATAAACAATAACAAAACCTCAAAATACCAAAAAGAAATAAAATGAAGCACGATTTTCAAGCAAGGTAAACGTCGCCTCCCTGTGTTCGACTCGAGGCTACGATGTATTTGATAACGAGTTTTGTGACTACGATGATGAGTTCCTCCAAACCTTGATTTCTACCATGCGAAACGCGTTCATCAATCGCCCACTCACAACTGCCACTGAACAACCCACCTTCACGCGACCTACTCCAACCTCGTCCAGCCACCCCACGCCCTCTCACACCACAAGACCACCACCCATAGATTCGTCGTGATCCGACGAAGTTCTTGAACTTGTTTAATTGGGCCGTGAGGCTGTATTCATGCTTTTGAGGTTTTGCCGGTGCTCCGCTATCGCCGTCGTCATCTCTACCTTGTTCTTCGAGCTCCAAGCCACCAAAGCTCCAGGCCCTACTCCAGGAGGTGTGGAATCAATCTAGGAGTATGCCCAAGCTGTTAATTGAAGGAGACCATCTCCTCTTCACCTGCAATTAGATGGACCACCGCAACTACACGCACGCAAAGAAGAAGATGTGGATTAGTCCCACCTCAGAAACACATGAGCCACTATAGCAAAATATATTGATTTTGTCAATAGGCCTTCTCACCCAGTCACACGGGGGTCGGGTCCCTATTACACTTGCTTACCCGAACCCGCCTAAGCTCTCACTCCTCGCTCATCGCCACTACCGGTGAGCTTGGACCCGATACTGCATGATCTGAATACCCAGTTATGACCTGAGTATCAGAAGAGGAGATGAAGGAAAGAGAGAGAGAGCAGGGGAGGGGAGGGTTTTGCTCTCCTATGCGTGAGCTCAACACTTTATCGCAAGAAGGGAAAAGAGAAGAGGAAAGGCTAAAGGAAGAGAGGAGAAGGCTTTAAGAAGAGGAAGGAGGAGATGACTCTGTGAAGAGAAGAAGCTGAGGCAGAAGAAGAAAGGAAAAAGAAAGCCTGAAGAAGAAAAGAAAGCAATGTAGCAGGGCTGAACTTAAGTCATCTGATGATTAATGCCTGACATATGATTTGAGTTTGAGTTTATTTGAGATACTGTTGTATTATTTAAGTAATATGGTTAAGGTTGAATTGAAATATTGCATTCATGCTTAATTAAGAGGATTAGTGGTGATCTAAATCACCATTGTTTTTAATTATCTTTCCATTTTGTTCCATGCAATCTCTAGATACATTGAGCATCATTGAATATTTAATGTGACAGATTAGTATTCATTGAATATCATTATTATGCTTAAGTTGTTGTTCTCATTTAAATATACATCTTGATAATATTTGCTCCCTATGTTCGACCTCAGACTTCATTTTAGATATTCAAGTTATAAATTGTATTTATTATCAAGTGATTAAGGCTTTACTACAACAAATGCATATTTAACACCCCTCAATAGCCTTGTCAACATTTTGGCACCGTTGCTGGGGAGCAATGCGCAATTCACCATTATTCTTTATTTTATTTGATTATATTTGTGCACTAACTTACCCTGTTTGATTTCTTGTGATTTTCTGAGGTACATCAGACATATATCTTTCACGCAAAACAACCACTCCCGGGGTAGGTAATTTCTGTTCTTCCCTGATGGGAACACCATCATGAGCCCTAACTAGCTCATTTTGACCCAATGAAGTCAATAAATGCTCCTACATAACCTACTGAAGGTTATAATTCATTGCATAACCATTCTGAGAGAAAAACAAACAATTAGGGTTAAAACTGTAATTTTACTAGCTTATCATGAATGCATTACAACCACAGATTTTCTCAAGGGCTGAATAAAGGTCAAATGGTCTTAATAAGATAACAAGTGGGTTAGATTAGATAGAAAAGGGTTTGTGTATGTTTTGAGAATTAAATGACTTTTGAAACACTAAAATCAGACTCAATTAACCAAGGTTCTAGTAAGGATAAAATTCACTTAAACCCTCTAAAAATCATAGAAAAATATTCTCTATGGTTTATTAGCTTCAATTTGGCCATCA
The DNA here is from genome assembly GCA_037157565.1 of Thalassia testudinum. Taxonomy (NCBI): domain Eukaryota; kingdom Viridiplantae; phylum Streptophyta; class Magnoliopsida; order Alismatales; family Hydrocharitaceae; genus Thalassia; species Thalassia testudinum. The sequence continues at coordinate 147,729,533 of JAZHRO010000036.1, forward strand.
GAACCCATCTTGACCTAAAATAGAGTCTCAGATAGATATTTGCCCTAATTTTGGTTTTTGCATAAATTACCCATTCAAACATGGTCAAAACCAAAATCCAACTTCACCATTAGATTCCTTAGGTCTAAATTAGGTTTGTACCAAAATTTGGACCCAGGATGAGCTTACCTTGACCTAGTTTGCAAAATGGTCATGTCTGATTACATTCATAGACCCAACTTTCAAAAACCCTTGCATTCAACAACCTAACTTCTTCATCGTCTTCATAATTAGGTCCCTCCACCATTATCGCAGAGAAAACCTACTCCGGCGACCTTTGACAGGAGATTTCTCCTTGATTGCTTGGAAAATCTCTTCCAAAATTGGAAGGAATATTCTTTGAGAAATCCTCTCCAGTTTGAACCCATCCATATGCTCTGATTCTTTCCCAATCTCTCATGCGAACGCATGAGAGATTTGGGTCTCCTGAAACTCCCAAATCCGGTGACCTTCCAAGATTGGGAAGCTTGCTTCCCAAGGCTCTAACTGCCCCCTAGAGCCCTTTATAAGGACCCTCAGAGCTCACCGATCTCTTCACACTCGAAATTGGCCGTGAATCCCCACAATTCCTCTCTCTCTTTCACGGTCGAAGGCTCCTAGACATCCGACGATCCCCTCTACCTTTTCTCATCATCCATCCAAAATACCAGTGGTGGATTCCTCTTCCTCTCCTCCATCCGTGTCTCACCATACCAGCAGACACTCGTTCTCCTTCGTCCTCGCCGTCTCTACCTCACCGGAGCCGCCTTCGTCTCCGACGTCGGCCACAACACATCCGACGCCATCGCTACCCCACTTCGTCCACCTACCTCTTAGCTAAGTTCTTCACCTTCTTTACTTTATTTTCGTACTCACCCCACTTCAAATCGACCACCAACGCCTCTCCGCAACTCCATCTCCTCCATCTCTGACCACCCCTCCGACGAGACCATCCCACCTCCACAGACCACCAAAGCCCTCGCCAACCATCACAAAGCATTCGCCACACCTCATTGATCATTTCCCCTCTCTTTATTCACCTCTCCACTTACTCACACACACAGTCTAACTTAGCCACACACTCACAGCCACTATCTCTCCACGCCAACACCCCCATCACGTTCGCAGTGCTCCGGCGACCATCCTTGAGCGTTCTGACATGGTCGAGAGGTCGTTTCACTATTTTCAGGTGTTAGCCTTATCTGCCATTGACGAGCAAGCTTTGAGTTTGCTTGAAGCTCGCTCCAGGCACCTTAGTCCCAGGTTGAAGTCCCAAGTCACCCGGAAGTATCTCACGCACAAGCCCAGGTCCTCAATTGAAGACGCGAGCCTCATTAGATACTACAATTGGAAGGAAATCCCTTGCTGCAGACATGTAAAGAAGGGCACAGATAGTCCCACATCAGCGGCTGCGAAGCGTGTTGAGGTGCATAAATTGATTTTGTGCTAATAGCTATTCGCCTCAATTCACGGGGTGAGGTCCCTCTCACCCGCTCACCCGGCCTCTTCCACGACACCTACCCGCAGACCTAGTAGACCTGATAACCCACCTGACCTGCACTCCTCGCTCACCACCACACGCTAGTGAGCCTGGACCCGGGTACGCGCCTGACCCAATAACCTGAATACCTTGTGGCTCTAGGAGAGAAGATCCTAAGAGAGAAAGAGAGAGGAGAGTTGCGTGGGTAGGGGGAGGGTTTTGCTACAGGGACATTTGGCAGACACTTAGCAGAAGAAGAGGAAAAACCAGAGAAGGAAAAAGAGAAGAGGAAGATTGCAAAAGCAGAAGAAGAAGAAGAAGAAGAAGAAGAAGAAGAAGTGAAGGCCTGAGCTGAAGGGCCAAAGAAGAAGAAGGAAGAAAGTCGTAGTTGAGGAAGCAGAGAAAGAAAGAAGAAAAGAAGGAAGAGGCACACAGACAAAGAAAAGAAAAAGGGGTATTGCAGCAAATGTCATTTAAGACGTCTAATTACAAAATCAGACATCTGATTTCATAGTCCCTCCTTTAGTAAATTTGAGTAATTATTCTATGTATTAGACTTATAATTGGTGATTCAAATCACTGTTATTTTATCTAAAATTCTTTTTACTCTTCATGTACTCATATGCACCACATTGCAAATTACTTTTTAAGTAATATTTTGTGTTCAAATTACATTGATTGTTGAGATTAGTGTGTGAATTCCATTTGCTCCCTGTGTTCGACCTCGGAATCTTTTCGAGTAATAAAAATTGTATTTGTTTTCAAAGCGATTTCGACTATATTACAACGCTTTATTTTAAACTCAATTTCACCACAATAAACATTCCCTAATTAACCTTCTAATCTTGGGGAGATAAAAAAAGGAAATAAATCATTTAGGAATTATTTACCTTATTTTCATAGTAATTATCATTAAAGAGGCAGTTTCTCGATTTCCAAAAAAAAATTTCATATTTGAATGAAGCTTGAGACAATTCTGCTTAAAGATTCCCTACCCAAATTGCCTATACCTATTAGGGACTACGCTTAATTTCTAAATCACTTTGGGCTAACACACTTCTTGCTTGAAGCCCAAGGTGAACATTTTAAGATTGAATTGAACTTGGATTAGAGCCACTTAGGGTTTTAGCATTTAGAGTTTGAAGTGTTAGTACACATTTACTTGCATTAAAGAGAATTAACTTGCTTGCATTTGTGTGCTACTCAAGCCCTTCATTGAAAAGATCTAATCAAGAAGAACCATAAAATCAGGTTCTAAGATTCACTTGAACCTTAAAAATCTTAGACCTAATAACCAGAGAGCCAAATCAGGGTGGTCTTTGGGTCTTGACCCAGAGTTCATTCTCCATCTTTTAGGGCAGGTCAAGTGAAGTTGGTCTACTTTGTGGTCCAACCAACCTCCAAATTAGGACACAAGTCAAATCAACTTCTAATCAAGTGAAATTCAAGGCACAAACTAGGTTAAAATTGGTAGGCTAAAGGTCTTAAGTTCGTACATTCCTGTCTACGTGGAACCACAGCGACAAGGAAGGTTGTTATGAACGCGTGCCCCAGACGTCTTTTAAGACGTTTGGGAGGTGGGCCAGATGTCGGACCAGATGTCAGGAATCACTTCCAGACGTCGTATCAGACGTCTGGGATCATTGCCAGACGTCTACAAATCTGTTATCTTTGACACGCGCGGGTCGTCTGCGCGCCTGAGTGCGCAGACACGCATATTCGCTTATTCCTTCCTCCTGCGGCTGCAGATTCCCCTGCCGCGCTCCTTCTCTCTCCTCCTCGCGCGGCCTTAAAAGGCCACACGCTCTTCCGTCACCACCGCCTCCTTCCTCTTCTCCTTCAGCTAGTGAGAGCGAGAGCGAGCGCGAGGTTGCAGCGGCAGCAGTGGCCGCAGTGAGTGCGGAGGAGGTGCTGCTTGCGAGAGCGGTGCTCAGCCGTGAGGGCAAGCTCGCCAGGGCTACCAGGGTCGGTCGACGGGAAGCGCAGCGGGCGCGGGGCGACGCAGGGGGGACTACTGCGGTCCGAGCAGCAGGCGCACGAGGTGCGATGAGGCGCGGCGTCGCAAGCAGAGGGCGAGTCGCGGCCTGATTCTGGAAACATTTCCAGAATCAGACGTCTGGGCTGATAGCCAGACGGCGAGGGTGACGTCTGGAAGACCATCCAGACGTCTGAAAGGTGAGTTCTTCCATCTTCTTCCTTCCTGTCGACTGACCGTACTGAGAAAGAGAGTTGGGTGCGCGCAGGCTCGGTGATTCGCCATCCAACGCGAATCAGACGTCTGGCTGTAGTACCAGACGGCGGGAGCGACTTCCAGACGTCCGGGGTGACCATCGGACGTCTGGGAACTAGGCCAGATGTCCCCGTAGGCTTCTGGACGTCTGAGAAACCACGCAGAACAAGGTAATTCTCTGATCCACTTTTTAAGTGTCGTCATTTTCGACCCGTTGAGGGCTCGTTCGGGTTCCGTTTTCCACGTTTCGAGTTGCGTTCTTTCCGGAATTAAATCCTCTACCCGTCTACAGTAGCTATACACTGTTTTGAGACACTCCCTGTGTTTGATCCTTGTGATAGGACCTCCTTCCGTTGCAGTCTTGGGGGTCGCAGAGGCACGCGGGATTCCCGATCAAGCCCCCATTACTCCCGTCGTACCTGGTAGAGTGGCTTTTAAGTATAACCTGTTAAATTGTGGAATCATAAATAGAACCTAGGACATTGCATGAATCCTAGGGCTGGAAAACTAGATTGTATGATAGATCCTAGGATACGGCACGAATCCTAGGATGGGAAAACTAGTGGAACAGATGAATACTGCAGTCTCGGAAAATTGGAAAGGAACAAATAGCTGCATGTAATTGAATTAACAACTGCCTGTTGAATAAATAAACGTGTTTGAGAACATGGATTGTGATAACGTGAAACTGGAAGGTGAAACTTAGACGTTCTGAGCTGGAACCCTACAGGGAAGTAGGAGTAGAAATCCTGGAAAGTGAATGGAATAGAATTGGGGAAGTGAGCTGGCCCTTGAGTACGGAGTACCAAGGAGAGTGACTGTCCCCCTGTTTAGTGTAGAGCGGAGCTAGCCGCCCCAGGGACCTGGGGTTAGGACTGGCCACTCTGTACCGACTTGCTGGCCCTCGTGTACATAGTACCGAGGAGAGCTACTAGTGTAGGGAGGTACTAGCTACCCCACGGGCCCCGGGGTTCTGCTAGCCTCCCACACTGACTTGTTAGGCCCACTGGGACAAACCAGGGTAGTCAGGCGAGGGTGCGCGGACTGTGGAGGGGCAAGGCCCCTGTTTGGTTACTGTGGAGGGGTTTGACCCCTGTTACTGAGAGGGCTCTGCCCTGTACTGGTTCCGTGCTGTGCTTTCGGTGCACCCATTAACGGAAACGACTGACCGCGTGCCAGTGCTGGTTAGCTACCCGTGCATTTACCGCACGTGCCGTAGTCACCATTACGTCTGTCAGTGACCTTGGGGTGGTTGACTGAGAGTAGGATCACCACGGGGGACTCCCGGCCAGGAGAGCACCACGTGCTACTTCTACTGTTCGGAAAAGACTGCAATCAAGATCGTTCCCACGAGGAACATTCGAGATCAAGTGAAGGATCTGAGAAATAGATAAATCGTGAGATAATTGAAAGACTTAAATAAAGAAAGTAACAGAACTTAACAGCTACTGTACACTCTACTGTTTCTTTAGTTTTAGTTGCCACTCTACTCAGCGTTTTGCTGACGTGTTACACTCGTTACCTTTTAGGACCAGGTGTTGAGCAGCCAGGGTCAGCGGCTGCAGAGGACGCTGGGCCGAGTAGGGTCCAGTAGAGCTAGCACTGTTTCTTGTACCTCTTTTTGTTCCGTTATAGTGAGTAGTTCTTGATTCCGCTGTACTTTTCTTTACCTGCAGTTCATATTTAGTTATGAATGTTGTTCTACTGTTGTGGTGGTATATACTGTAGTAGTTTCTTTCCTTGCTGCTGTATTTTCTTACTGTTAGTTATATTCATGTTGAATGTGGTTTATTTTACTGCTCTTTTGGTTACTTCCTCGTTGGACGACTAGGTCTTGGGATTAGTTGAGTCGGTCCGGTTCTCGTGTCTCGTAGGGGCTCGAGAACCGGGTCCTTACAGGATGGTATCAGAGCAAGGTCATCCCGAGAAGTGAATCAACTGACTGGAAAATAACCAATTCACATGTCTATAACTAGAGTAGCCACCACAACATATCTTTTGACATGAGCTCTTAGACATTTCTGTTCGGTATCGTTCCGTAGTGACGTGTTCCATTTTGTTTCGCATCTCCTTGCAGGAGATGCCTCGTCGTGGGACCAGTGAGGCGGGCCGCGGGCGCGGCCGAGGATGAGGTCGGCGAGGTGGGCGTGCCGTTGCCGACACCCCAGTGGACCAGCCACTACTCCCGAGCGTCCAGGCCCAGGACCTCGCCTGGCTGATACGAGACATTGTACGAGAGGAGCTCCACCCACCACCCCGAGTACCTCACCCTGTGGTTGCGGAGGGGGAGTCCTCTATGGGACCACTCAACGGACGCGGCGCTAGACACAGGGGAGGGGATGGGCCGCCGCAACCCCCACCTTCCTCCGATACTTCCGTGCACAAGGCACCTTCGCCTGGAGGTGCACCAGCACCTCCCCTACAGCGCCACTTCGAGCTTTTCGGGCAGTTCCGGAAGCTGAAGCCCCCCTCCTTCAAGGGGGATGAGGACCCGACCGAGGCAGAGGACTGGCTTGAGCAGCTGGAGAAGATCTTCGACACCCTTCGCCCCCCGGTGGAGTGCCGCGTGGCCTTTGCCACGTACCAGCTGGAGAGTGAGGCACACAGGTGGTGGAGGGCGGTCCGGGGACAGGAGAGGTACGAGCCGACGTGGGACCAGTTCGTCACCCTCTTCTGCGAGCAGTACTTTCCCCAGACGTGGCAGGACCAGAGGAGGCGGGAGTTCCACACTCTCCACCAAGGGACGAAGACTGTGAGCGCGTACTGCACGCGTTTCTTGGAGCTGTCCCGCTTTGCAGCGACAGCAGTAGCCACTGAGGAGGAGCGCCTTTGGAGGTTCACCGAGGGGCTCCAGCCTGCGATCCAAGGGTATGTCAAACCCCTGAAGCTGCCTACATTTTCGAGGGTGGTAGAGGCAGCTATGACTTACGAGGAGACCAACCCATCCACGCGAGACACCGACGGCGGGCGGAAGAGGCCCTTCCAGCCAGACTTCTCACAGGGCCGGCGAGAACGGAGACATGTGGCATCCGCAGGAGAGCCGTCACATTTTGCAGGGCCATCAGTGGCCTTTGGGGGCCCTCTACAGGGGCCAGTCGCCAGCACCGGACCCCGTCTAGCCGACAGCAGGGACCCACTGAGGGCGGGAGTCGGGTTCCCCTCTGTTACCAATGTGGTCAGCCAGGCCACATCAGGAGGGACTGCCCATCTAGGGCAGGAGGTCAGCAGATACTCCCCGCGCAGAGCACTGGAGGGCGCGCAGGAGGCCGTGGTTCCCAGGCGCGAGGAGGAGGACAGCAGTCGCAAGGAGGGTACCGGCTAGCACCTACCCATCCGACGCAGAGTGTGGCTGCTTCGTCTGCACCTAGAGCTGAGGGGCGTATCAACGCCCTAACACACAGGGACGCCAGAGCTTTGGGATTGGTGGTAGCAGGTATGGTTTCAGTTTCCGGCAGACTCGTTTACACGCTTTTCGATTCTGACGCTACGCACTCGTTTGTCGCAGCCAGTTTCGCAGTTAGTTTGGACCGGGATTATACACTGTTAGAGAATCCGTTCGTAATCAGAGGTCTGAGTGGTCAGCTGTTTGTAGCTGAGGAGGTGTACACGGATTGCGAGGTCAGCGTCGGGGGACATAGCCTGCCAGCTGACCTGATTATGATATAGATGGAGGACTTTGGAGTGATTCTGGGGATGGATTGGCTGTCCGCTTACCACGCCTTGGTGGACTATTTTGAGAGGAAGATCGTCTTCTCCATTCCGGAGTTGCCTTCTTTCGAGTTTCACGGACAGCCAGTGGACGGAGGTTTCAGGTGCATTTCGGCACTTCGGGTGGCGAGACTTTTGAGCCAGGGGTGTGAGGGCTTCCTAGCTTGTGTGGTGGCAGAGCCCAGCCCTGTGGCAGACTTCCAGAGCATCCCGGTGGTCAGAGAGTACCCTGACGTGTTTCCAGACGAGTTACCAGGACTACCGCTCGAGCGTGAGATCGAGTTTGAGATCTCACTAGTACCAGGGAGCAGCCCCATCTCCACCGCGCCATACAGGATGGCACCGCTTGAGCTGCGAGAGCTCAAGTCTCAGTTGCAGGACCTTCTGGAGAAGGGTTTCGTGAGGCCCAGTGCATCTCCCTGGGGAGCCCCGGTACTGTTTGTGAAGAAGAAGGATGGGACCTTACGCCTTTGTGTGGACTACCGACAGCTGAATAGGGTCACCATCAAGAACAGATATCCGCTGCCGAGGATCGACGACTTGTTTGACCAGTTGCGGGGTGCCACGGTTTTTTCCAAGATCGACTTGAGGTCTGGATACCACCAATTGAGGATCAGGGAGACCGACGTCTCCAAGACAGCTTTCCGCACCCGGTACGGACACTACGAGTTTTTGGTCATGCCGTTTGGGCTGACCAATGCCCTCGCTGCTTTCATGGACTTGATGAACCGGGTGTTTAGACCGTAATTGGACCAGTTCGTGGTGGTTTTCATAGATGATGTACTCATCTATTCTAGAGATCGGACGCAGCACGGAAAGCACTTGCGGATGGTTTTGGACACTCTGAGACGACGCCGACTGTACGCCAAATACAGCAAGTGCGAGTTCTGGTTGAGGGAGGTGACCTTCCTAGGTCATGTGATCTCTGGAGACGGCTTGGCGATGGACCCAGCCAAGGTCGAGGCAGTGCTCAGGTGGGAGAGACCATGTTCAGTTACTGAGATTCGCAGTTTCCTGGGACTGGCAGGCTACTACAGACGATTCATCAGAGGATTTTCACAGATTGCACGTCCTATGACACAGTTGACCCGGAAGGACGTGCCCTTCACTTGGACAGATGCCTGTGAGGCGTGTTTTTCTGGAGCTGAAGGAGAGGTTGACCTCGTCTCCCGTGCTCACCATCCCTGACAGTAGTGGCGGGTTCATTGTATACACGGACGCCTCCTTGCAGGGGTTAGGAGGTGTGCTCATGCAGAGGGGTCACGTTGTCTCTTACGCTTTGCGGCAACTGAAGCCCCATGAGCATACCTACCCTACCCACGACCTAGAGTTGGCAGCTGTTGTCTTCGCGCTGAGGACTTGGAGGCACTACTTGTACGGTGAGACCTTCAAGATTTTCACAGATCACAAGAGCCTCAGATACCTTTTTGATCAGAAGGAGCTCAACATGAGACAGAGACGTTGGTTGGAGCTCCTGAAGGACTACGACTGCAGCATCTCCTACCACCCAGGAAAGGCCAATGTGGTGGCTGATGCCTTGAGCCGTAAGGCGCCCGCACTCTTGGCCAGTCTACAGTTACAGAGTTGGAGCCTTTTGGAGGAGGTGGGCAGTTGGCGACCCCTAGAGTTACGAGGGTACTGTGGGGCAGTGACGGTGACACGGCAGACTAGGCCAGAGCTGATAGATCGCATCATCACAGGACAGATGGCCGATCCGTACTTGCAGTCTTTGCGCGACAGAGTGCTGTCAGGAGACCCAGGGGACTTCTCTTTCACAGACCAGGTGCTACGCTTGAGGGGACGGTTGTGCGTTCCCAGAGACGAGGAGCTGTTGAGAGAGCTCCTGACTGAGGCACACGGTTCCAGATTCACCATACATCCCGGAAACACGAAAATGTACCACGACTTGAGACGCAAGTTTTGGTGGAGAGGGATGAAGCGGGATGTGGGTGAGTTCGTGCAGCAGTGCTTAGTGTGCCAACAGGTGAAAGCCGAGCATCAGAGGCCTGCAGGGCCACTTCAGCCGCTTCCAGTGCCAGAGTGGAAGTGGGAGAGCATCACCATGGACTTGGTGGTGGGCTTACCTGTTATCCAGCGGGGACACGACGCAGTCTGGGTAATAGTGGATAGACTGACGAAGACGGCGCGATTCTTGCCGATCCGAGTCACTTTGGGACCAGCACAGTTGGCAGAGAAGTATATCCGGGATGTGGTACGACTACACGAAGTTCCGCGGGAGATCGTATCCGACCGGGATACCCGCTTTACCTCCCAGTTTTGGGCTGAGTTTCAGCAGGCCTTGGGGACGCGGTTGAGGTTTAGTACGGCTTACCACCCCCAGATGGACGGACAGTCTGAGCGCACGATACAGACACTTGAGGACCTTTTGCGTAACTATGTACTGGACTGGAGGGGCTCTTGGGAGGAGCACCTGCCCCTGGCGGAGTTTGCATACAACAACAGTTATCACTCTAGCATCGGCATGGCTCCCTACGAAGCTCTGTACGGACGGAGGTGTACAACACCCTTGAGTTGGGTTGAGGTGGGGACCAAGTGGGAGGTTGGCCCCAGGTTGATCCGGTAGAGTCAGGAGGTAGTTGAGCAGATCCACAGACGACTCCGCACTGTCAGGAGCAGACAGAAGAGCTACGCGGATCGGAGACTCAGAGGGGTGCAGTTTGAGGTTGGGGACCACGTCTTCCTTCGTGTTTCTCCCATGAAGGGCTTACAGCAGTTTGGGGTGAGAGGGAAGCTCGCGCCGAGGTTTGTGGGGCCCTTTGAGGTCCTAGAGCAGGTTGGACCCGTTGCTTACAGGCTTGCCCTCCCCCCGCAGCTTTCTGGTGTGCACGGCGTGTTCCACGTGTCCAACCTCAGGAAGTACGTAGCCGATCCCAGTCACGTACTGAGTCACAAGAGAGTCGAGGTGGGCGACGACCTGACCTACCCCGAGCGGCCAGTGAGGATTCTAGACCGAGCCATCCGTAGTTTGAGACGGAAGCAAGTACCCCTGGTAAAGGTTTTGTGGAGGAGCCAGCGATACGTGGAGGCTACCTGGGAGCCTGAGGCAGCAATGTGGGAGCGGTACCCGGAGCTTTTCGCGGGTACGTCTTTTCGGACCGGCTTCGGTCCTCTTTGAGTTTGTTATGGTTATTTGGACGTCTTTTCCGCACCCTAGTTAACGCAAGTTTCGGGGACGAAACTCCCTTTGAGTTTGTTATATTGTTATGAACGCGTGCCCCAGACGTCTTTTAAGACATCTGGGAGGTGGGCCAGACGTCGGACCAGACGTCTGGAATCACTTCCAGACGTCGTATCAGACGTCTGGGATCATTGCCAGACGTCTGGAAATCTGTTATCTTTGACACGCGCGGGTCGTTTGCGCGCCTGAGCGCGTAGACCCGCATATTCGCTTATTCCTTCCTCCTGCGGTTGTAGATTCCCCTGCCGCGCTCCTTCTCTCTCCTCCTCACGCAGCCTTAAAAGGCCACGCGCTCTTCCGTCACCACCGCCTCCTTCCTCTTCTCCTTCAGCCAGTGAGCGCGAGAGCGAGCGCGAGGTTGCAGCGGCAGCGGCGGCCGCAGTGAGCGCGGAGGAGGTGCTGCGTGCGAGAGCGGTGCTCAGCCGTGAGGGCGAGCTCGCCCGGGCTGCCAGGGCCGGCCGGCGGGGAGCGCAGCGGGCACGGGACGACGTGGGGGGACTGCTGCGGTCCGAGCAGCAGGCGCACGAGGTGCGACGAGGTGCGGTGTCGCGAGGGGAGGGCGAGTCGCGGCCTGATTCTGGAAACATTTCCAGAATCAGACGTCTGGGCTGATAGCCAGACGCCGAGGGCGACGTCTGGAAGACCATCCAGACGTCTGAAAGGTGAGTTCTTCCGTCTTCTTCCTTCCTGTCGACTGACCGTACTGAGAGAGAGAGTTGGGTGCGCGCAGGCTCGGTGATTCGCCATCCAACGCGAATCAGACGACTGGCTGTAGTACAGAAGGCGGGAGCAACCTCCAGACGTCCGGGGTGACCATCGGACGTCTGGGAACTAGGCCAGACGTCCCCGCAGGCTTCTGGACGTCTGAGAAATCATGCAGAACAAGGTAATTCTATGATCCACTTTTTAAGACGACTGGAAGAAGTTCCAGACGTCTGATTTTGTACAGTGTCGTCGTTTTCAACCCGTTGAGGGCCCGTTCGGGTTCCGTTTTCCGCGTTTCGAGTTGCGTTCTTTCCGGAATTAAATCCTCTACCCATCTACAGTAGCTATACACTGTTTTGAGACACTCCTTGTGTTTGATCCTTGTGATAGGACCTCCTTCCGTTGCAGTCTTGGGGGTCGCGGAGGCACGCGGGATTCCCGATCACGCCCCCATTACTCCCGTCGTACCTGGTAGAGTGGCTTTTAAGTATAACCTGTTAAATTGTGGAATCATAAATAGAACCTAGGACATTGCATGAATCCTAGGTTGAAAAACTAGATTGTATGATAGATCCTAGGATACGGCACGAATCCTAGGACGGGAAAACTAGTGGAACAGATGAATACTGTAGTCTTAGAAAAATGGAAAGGAACAAATAGCTGCTTGTAATTGAATTAACAGCTGCCTGTTGAATAAATAAACGTGTTTGAGAACATGGATTGTGATAACGTGAAACTGGAAGGTGAAACTTAGACGTTCTGAGCTGGAACCCTACGGGGAAGTAGGAGTAGAACTCCTGGAAAGTGAATGAATAGAATTGGGGAAGTGAGCTGGCCCTTGAGTACGGAGTACCAAAGAGAGCGACTGTCCCCCTGTTTAGTGCAGAGTGGAGCTAGCCGCCCCAGGGACCCGGGGTTAGGACTGGCCACTCTGTACCGACTTGCTTGCCCTCGTGTACGTAGTACCGAGGAGAGCTACTAGTGTAGGGAGGTACTAGCTACCCCACGGGCCCTGGGGTTCTGCTAGCCTCCCACACCGACTTGTCAAACCAGGGTAGTCAGGCGAGGGTGCGCGGACTGTAGAGGGGCAAGGCCCCTGTTTGGTTACTGTGGAGGGGTTGGACCCCTATTATTAAGAGGGCTCTGCCCTGTACTGGTTCCGTGCTGTGCTTTGGGCGCACCCGTTAACGGAAACGACTGATCGCGTGCCAGTGCGAGTTAGCTACCCGTGCGTTTACCGCGCGTGCCGTAGTCACCGTTACGTCTGTCAGTGACCTTGGGGTGGTTGACTGAGAGTAGGATCATCACGGGGGACTCTCCCGGCCAGGAGAGCACCACGTGCTACTTCTACTGTTCGGAAAAGACTGCAATCAAGATCGTTTCCACGAGGAACATTCGAGATCAAGTGAAGGATCTGAGAAATAGATAAATTGTGAGATAATTGAAAGACTTAAATAAAGAAAGTAACAGAACTTAACAGTTACTGTACACTCTACTGTTTCTTTAGTTTTAGTTGCCACTCTACTCAGCGTTTTGCTGACGTGTTACACTCGTTACCTTTCAGGACCAGGTGTTGAGCAGCCAGGGTCAGCGGCTGCAGAGGACGCTGGGCCAAGTAGGGTCCAGTAGAGTTAGCACTGTTTCTTGTACCTCTTTTTGTTCCGTTATAGTGAGTAGTTCTTGTTTCCGCTGTACTTTTCTTTACCTGCAGTTCATATTTAGTTATGAATGTTGTTCTACTGTTGTGGTGGTATATACTATAGTAGTTTCTTTCCTTGCTGCTGTATTTTCTTACTGTTAGTTATATTCATGTTGAATGTGGTTTATTTTACTGCTCTTTTGGTTACTTCCTCGTTGGACGACTAGGTCTTCGGATTAGTTGAGTCGGTCTGGTTCTCGTGTCTCGTTGGGGCTCGGGAACTGGGTCGTTACAAAGGTTAAGTGAGGGAAACCCTGTAACCTGTGGGGACACTCTACCGTGTAGGGGCCTTTGCGGGGCTCTCCCTTCCTGGCTGCCTAGGTAATTCTTGGGTATGCGGATTTCTGATTCAGAGGTATCATCCACCTCAACCTTAGTCATCCAAAAATCTTTAGGTGCCTTGATTGGGTCCAATTCATATCCAATCCCTCATCCCTTCTATAGAGAACATATATAGGAAAGGTCATTAGGTTGTTAACCTAAGAAACCTCATTAGATCTTCTAAGGGATTTCTAATCTGATCTAATCAACTCCAATCTGAACCTGAATTCGATTCCGCATCTTGATTCCACCACTTGATTCAAAAATACAACCTAGCAACTTAGGAAGACCAATTGGGAAACCTAAAACCCAAAATCATCATAAAAGACAAAGTGATTGAGGCTGCCCTTAGATATTTTAAAGATTATCCAGCCAGCATTATTCAGGTTAATGTCCCAGAAACAACAAAATTCATTTTGAACCATGTTAGTCTACTGCTTACTCAACTAAGAAATGGTTCGACCAAAGAGACCCTCATACTAGAATTCAATGAAGTTTGCAAATTACATAGAATGGAGGGTTTACATTGCTTTGCAAATCCATCACTCTAGGAGATACACCAAGATATCATTGAGCAATGTGCAGATACTCTAAATCTATTACAAGAAGCCATTTATGAGACATCTTGGAGTGATTCTAAAGCCTCTCCTGAGCCTGGGTTAGACACTTAGAATTATTGTGGACCCCTAACACAAACAAATTTAGATTCAAACTTCATAACAATTGACATAACTGATCATGAGATGGGTTGGGAGGATCTGATTGCAGGTGTTCACAATTCTGAACCAGCCTTAAAAAGCCTTGAAGTTGGTCCATCAAGCTTAGATTTCCCCAACACATGTAATGATGAGCTTAAAACAGATCCTCTCGAGAGTATAAATCTTGAGCCTTATCCTGTTAAGGTGATTCTAACATCCCAATAAAGCCCAACCTAGATTCTAGTGATCCAATCCTTACCCTTAACATAGAACCTAGATTCGAGCCTATTTGGGATAATCATGAGGCCCAAAGTAATGAGAGTCAGATTTTGAATTTGAATTACGATTCTGGGCCTATATTTGATGAATACACCTCTCCAACTTCCTCAGAGACACAAATTGATTTTTTAAAAGTCACGCTGATCTATGATATAGAAATTGAGGGGTTGGAAGAGCTGGGACTCCATTGGGTCTATCCTAAGAACCAAGAACCTAAGCCCATGCCTAATAAGGACACCTTTTTGAGCTCAGAATCAGAAATTAGGATAGATCCAAGTCAGGTTGTTGATTCTACTTATCTTGATTCACTCCATGGTGGAACTTCCAATCTGGAATCAGGTTCAGAACATGATCTTCGCAAATTCTCCGATGATTTCGAATCCTACTCTAATTTCGGAGAACCATTGTTTCCTGACAATTATGAACTAATCTACGACCTCAGCATCCATGGCCCATTCTTTGACTCTGACTCTGAAGTCCCTAATCTGGGGATCATTGATTCAAAATCAGGTTCCATTGAGATGGAATCATCCCTTTTTGATCTGCAGGAATCAGAAACAAGTGCCAAGAGTGTCTATAATCCAGAGATTGAATATTTTCTTGACTCAGATTTCCATGACCCTATAAGCACTCTCCAGGCATTTACATTTGATTTTGATGGGTATTACAAGGACTCTCTAAATGAACAAACCTTTGAACCTTTTCTAAAGGAACCCTCAACACATACAATTCTCCTTGAAGACACCTCTTCTGCACCACTTTCAGAGCCTTCTCAAATCCGATCCTAACCCTGATCCGCCACCGAAATCAACTTTTACTCTGATTCACCTCTCTCTAATCCAATCGCATATGATTCCTCTCCATCTTTTAATCGGGTTTCGAACATTAATCATGCCGATAATCATTTCCTACCCTATTTTGATCACTTTTGTAGGGTTCCTACATCCTCCACAGATCCATTTGCATTTGAGGATCCCTCCTCTGACCAGCCTGATTCGACTTAGCCAAACCCTATATTCTCACTTCTACATCCATTTGAGCCTCAAAGCATCTGGTGGGCTCTGTATCTCTTGATTTACATCCATCAACCCACTAGATTGATAGGGTTTGAGCTGCATCATCATCCTGTTGATCTGTAGAAGCACCTGGTTGGATCAACCAGGCTATTGATCAAGGAGCTTGTTCTACAAAACTCCTCTAATTTAACCACCCCTTCTCCTTCACCACCTTTTGCTCGGCTGAAGGCATTGAATTTAGCACTTAACGGGAAGCAACTCGTCATTCCAAAAACCTGAGACCCTTCTGATCATCTTTTGAGCGACACTCCTATTACACTTATGAGTTCAGTTTTAGAACAGCTGACTCTACCTTTGGTACTTGTATCGAAGCTTGAAATCGTCCGCAACAATCATCCCAACCCATTCACTCACCCTTTGAACCTTCTAACCTATGAACCAAGCTGATTTCATACTCTCCGATTTACAATGAGGACATTGGAAAAATTAGGCATGGGGGGATGTTAAAGTGCAAACACATTAAAGTTTCTAAGGTGTTCTCACAAAAAATACATATTCTAAAAACCAAAAAAATTGAAAAAAAAATTGGAGAAAGGGGAGGAAATTTTGAGAGATTAATTGCATATCATTTTGAGGAGGAAAAGAGGAGGTGATTTAAATATCAAAAAGGAGCAACATTCAAGAACAAAAATGATAGTCATTAGCACTTTATCATGGAAATTACTTAAGTTCTATACCAAATCTAAAGAAAAATAATAATAATAAAGTTAGAAAGTGCTAAAGAGACATGGAGATTAGTATGAGTGCTGATCTTAGGCCTCTTGGGCTTGTTTTAGGCTTAAAAGTTCACATATTTGGATTGTCCTCAAGAGGTTGAGGAAAATACGAAGCTTATGTATTAGGTCTAAGGCTTAGGGATTATTTGGCCTCGTTAACTGACCTCTGGTTTGTGAGACTCAATAACTTAAGCACCCTAATCCACACACAAGTCTGGTTCAGTGTGCTTAATCAATCAAAATCATTCAAAAGCGTTTATTCTGTTATGAAAAAGTTACCTAGATTAAGAGCGGCTTAAAAACATAAGTTGATTTAGATGAGCTCCTGGTGCAGAGAGGTAGGAAATTTCCCTCAAAGATACACAATAACATATCGTCTCCTTGGTTCTTGTCTCCTAGGATATCTAAATATCCTACCAGAAGTATGTAAGCACCTTGTGCTGGTTCAAGTGCCATGGGTGGGATTATCCTGAAATGTCGATCGCCAGGGCCTGAATTTAGCTACAGAACGCCATGGGCGGCATTAACTCGAAGTGTCGAAAGCCAGGGTTCTGGGGGTTGCCATGGGTAGTGCTATCTCTAAGCATCGATTGCCAGGGACCCTACGAGAATTGATGGTGGGAACCAGGAATCTGATACAAAATGTGTTTTGAGCCAATCCGAAGCTAGAAATAAAGAAAAGAAAAAGAGAGAGGAAGCTCTCCAAAAATGCAAAAATTCTTTTATCCCTCTCTTTTACAAAAACACATTGTAAATCGAACCTAGATTAACTATGTTACAAACACAGGTGCTTTAACCGCTGGGTTCAACAAACCTTAGGATAGTTTCTGTGGGCCTTAGAAACCTTCGCGATAAACTAAGGCTAAAGCTAGTCAGGTCTGGATCTTAGTTGGTACTTAAGTACCTCTAGGCCTATTATTGGCATTCTGAGCTAGTCTCTAGAGAAAAAGCACACATCAGAGACCTCAGCAACAAAAGCATGGTCTAGAATTTGACTTAAATTCCATAAGATTTTGCTGAGGAACTAGCAAAAGTTAGGCATGGGGGTATGATGATAATACCATCATCAGCTACAACAAGCTTTAATTAGTCAGAATCAAAAGATAAATGCTCCTACATAACCGCCAAAGAGTCGTAATTCACTGTATATTCATTCTGAGAGATGCATTAAAATAGGGGTAAAACTGTAGTTTTAATAGAATATCATAAATGTAGAGCAACCACGAGTTTTTCCAGGGGTTTATCAAAGATCAAATGGTCATAAATGTCTAATTAGTGGGTTCATGCAAACTGATGTAGACACATATATTTACGTTAAAATGCCTATTCATGCAAGTTCCTAGGCTTAGATTTGCATTTCATGTTATAAATATTGCATAGCATGCACCATTCTGCATTTAGAGTAGTTGTATATATTTAGGTTAATTGCATCCTTTTTGTGGTCAGGAGAGAAGGATATTTATTTCGGAGCCTCAGATTGACAATCTGACCGTACGGATCTGATCAACATGACGATCGGAGTCCAACACCACTGAAATTGCCTCGATCGGAGTCCCGTAGCACCATATGCAATCCAAGGAAGATTAACGGGGGAGGGACTAGGTGATGCAATCCGAAGCATCAAACAACAAATCCGACCACACTGATGGATTCGAGTCGACGATCGCAGCCTAACGGCGTGAAAATCGACTCAATCCGACCTCTGTAGCATCCCCTACAAAGGAAAGAAGATGGACGGCCCAGATTGCGCCACGTGGCGCAACCTAGGCCGCCCATGTGCATGCACGCATGCAGAGGCACGCACGCGCAAGCGTAGCTCACACGCGGAGGTAGCAACGTGTATCGCGTATGCGCACGCAACACTAGCACATGGAGCACGAGCCAACGTAGCGGCGGGAGGGCACGTGGGTTATCTTCAGCGATGCTTGCGGCGGATCTTCAGTGACATTTGTGACCATCACTAAATGTCCTATATACGAATTTGATTCTTTCCTCCACTATAAAAGCACCCCTACCCCTCCCATTTTTCTTCATCTCTTCCTTTATTCCTCTTACCACCTCCAAGGCTCTAGAGAGAGCTTGTCCCAAGCTCGAGATGCTCCTCTAGAGTAAAACCAAATAGTTTTCCCTTCCATCATCCCCATTCGTGGAGCATCCCGTGGCCATCCTCTCACCACCCTTTAGGAAGAAGATCCTCACCGCGACGCCGTCCTACCCCATCCTCCATCCTCCGGCTCCGTCCTCCTTCGTCCTGCTCCTCACCACCTTCCTCTGGGCAACGTCAGAGTGAGTAGTCCTCTGAGCAACCATCGAGGGGGATTTTTGTCACCCCATTCTATCTTTCTATGCTTTCATAGTGTAGATTTTTCCCGCTTTCATAGTGTAACAAACAGTTCTTGATGAATAGATGATTGTTTCTCTTTCTCTCTCTCTCCCTCTCCCTCTCTCTCTTATATTTTTGCAAGTAGATAAAGTTTTCATCGATCGAATCTCTTGCTTGTTAAAAATACCAAAAAAATTAGAAAAGATAAAATCAACCAAAAATAAATAAAATCGAAGCACGATTTTCAATTAAAGTAAACGTCGCCTCCCTATGTTCGACCTGGGACTCCCTTGGAGTTTCGGTATAAATTTTATTTGACCACGAGTTTTGCAACTACGACGACAGGTTACTTGTAACCCTAATCGCACGTGTTTCACGAGTTTGAAATCAGGGTTACAAGTAACCCATCGTTGTAGTTGGAAAAGTCGTGGTAAAATAAAATTTATACCGAAACTCAAAAATTGAGTCCCAGGTCGAACACGGGGAGGTGAACATTTGGTTTTATGAAATCCGTGCTTCACTTTTATTTGTTTGTTTCGTTTTTGTCTTTTCTAATTTTTTTGGTATTTTTAACAAGCAAGAGATTAGGTCGATGAAACTTTATCTACTTGCAAAAATATAAGAGAGAGAGGGAGAGAGAGAGAAACAATCATCTATTTATCAAGAATTGTTTGTTACAACTATGAAAGCAAGAAAACTACACTACGAAAGTGTAAAAAGATAGAAAGAGGTGAGAGAAATCCCCCTCGACGGTTGCTCGGAGGACGACTCGCTCTGACGTCACCTGGAGGAAGGTGGTGAGGAGCGGGACGAAGGAGGACGGAGCTGGAGGACGGAGGATGGGGTAGGACGACGTTGCGGCGAGGATCTTCTTCCCGAAGGGCAGTGAGAGGACAGCCACGAGATGCCCCACGAATGGGGATGAGGGGAGGGAAAACTATTTGATTTTCTACTCTAAAGGAGCATCCTGGGCTTGGGACAAGCTCTCTCTAAAGCCTTGAAGGTGGTGAGAGGAAAAAAGGAAGAGATGATTTGGAATGGTTGTGGGTAGGTCCTTTTATAGTGGAGGAAGAACAAGTGCACATATGGATCATTACCGACATCCATAAACATTGCTGCAGCTGTCGCTGAAGATCCACCCTTCAAATCCTCTTACTAACGCACGCAGACCATTAGTGACAGCTACAAGTGTCACTAAAGGCACACGTCACTGAAGATCTGCTCCACTAGCGCGCGCATCACGCGCGCACGCTTATCTCCAATCTATTGTCTTGCAGGTACCCTAGCATGGAGATCTAAGTGCGGTAGGCCGGAGTAAAGTGTAGGTAGAGTGTTTTGTAAGTGTCCCCCACACCACCCCCACCTTAGTTTTCATTCCATAACCTAATAACTCAAACCCAAATCAACTTAGGTACTTTTTATAAACCCTAGGATAGATTTGGTTGTTTGTTTGCCACCTCCACTCACCTCGCCATCCACATAACAAATAATAATAATAAAAAAAGTGTTAACTGATTGTAGGATTTTCTGAAAGAAACACACCTTAACACCCACAACTCTCGACTTAAGGTGCCCCTCTCCACTTTGATTCTACCACTTAACTGGGATCTAATCTGTGGACCCGGTACACTTCAACTCAAAACGCATAAGTGAGTAGAAATCTGATTATGTTAAGACTTTTTGTGTGCCTTAATCAAGTGGTACAATAGGCCAATTGCTTGAACTGCTTGGGCCACACCACTCAATCTAAAACTGATCCATCAAGTAGCATGCCACTTAAGGTTGATTCTTAAGGCTAAACTAGGCACTCCACATTCTTTTTTAATTTTAAAGGAACATATCATCACCCGTTGATTGCACATCAATCATGCAACCTTAAACACCTGAATTGAGTTAGATTCTAGCATAACTTCGAGTCAATGCATGCATAAGCATAGTAATTCGCATACTAGTTAGTTTATTAGTCATATAGACAATATCATCATTTTATGACCTAAAAGAGAGATGATTTTAATCGCAGATGATTCAAAGCCATAGATGTCAGACTAGACCAGACAGATCTGATCAAAACGACGACGGAAGTCCAATGCTTCCGAAATCGTCCCGATCAGGCAACCAGAGCATCGTGTACAGTCCATAGAAAAACGAAGATCATGGAGCCAAAGGGCAAAGATCCGAACCTGAAATGAAAAATCCAACGGCACGGATGGATCCGAATCGACGTTCGCAGTCCAACAGTGCAAAAATCAACTTAGTTGGAGGCCTATGTCATCAGATATAAAGAGAAGAAAAATGGACGGCCACGATGGCGCCACGTGGCACCATCGCAGCTGCCCCTCGCCATGCCCCCACTCTCGAAGGCACCTCTCCTCGTAGCGTAGGCTGTTGGATCTTCATCCAACGTCCACGAATTCTCCACGTCGCCACCCAGATTAGATGAGAATAAATATAAACAAGCAAGTATATATGATAAAGAGTTTGCGCAGCACATTGGCTCGTGCGCGCGCGCACATAAACGCGAAATGTGGATTCAAGCCCTGCGCTGCATAAAATTGATGCGACATCAGTGGGCGGGCGCGTGCAGGCGCAATTGCGTGATCTTACGGCAGATAGCGCGCCACGTGGCGCAATCAGAGTGCACCGCAGGCGGGACGCACACGATTGCGTGGGTTGTTGTGAGATCAGTGAAGGAGCTCTGATACCACTTGAACAAGCTCTAATGCCACTTGATAGGATCTAAGATATGGAATATATATGGCTATGTGTACAAAAACTCAAGAACAATATTAGTAATAACAAGAAAATTTGCACAATCAATCAAACCACAAAAGGACATAAAATGTATAGTGGTTCCCCTCCCTTGGGTACTCCACTACCTAAGCCTCCCAACTTAAAGTTTTTAACCTGATTCTGTCAACCCCGAGGAAATCAATTTACTAACTAAGGTAATTAACAGGTTACCTCAACCCAAGTACAAAAATGAGTTTGTTACAACCCAACGAGCAAATGCTCAAAAACAAATGAAATATAGGTGTAAGAAAGAAAACTCATACAACTAAGTTTCTAAGACTCTCAACAAATGTAAGTATAATGTTACCAATTTGAGAGCCTATAAAGGACGCGAATCATGTTGAATTACATGAACAAAACACATCATGTGTTTGCAAACCCGTAGCACGGTTGGAAAGCAGCAAACACGATTTCTTCTCTTGAATATGTGGTGGAAAATATGAATTATAGATCTAGGAATTTTCTTCTCTTTTCTCTTGTCTCTTGTGTGCAAACAAAGAGTTTTAGGGTCATTTTATAGAGTTTAGGACCTAGGATACTTGTCTACTAGACGTTGGGATTTAATTCCCAACGTTCATATTGCTGGAATTAATATTTCTGCCATTCTATTTTGGGCCAACGGCTAGCTGGTACCAGTACTTAAGTACCTATACCGGTACTAGCAGCTCACTGCCACCAGTACATGAGTCCTGGTACCGGTACTCATCATGGGTACCGGTACTTGTGACTTCTAGGTTTGAAATTCCTTGGGCACAGTAACCTACCTGTACTAGTACTCATCATGGGTATCGGTACTTGTAAGGTTCAGGCCAGAATAAAGCCTTCAACCTGTGGCCAACATGTACTGGTACTCATGGTTGGTACCGGTACTTGTTGTTCACAGTATGAGATGAATTCTCAAACCTGTGCCTTGCAAATACCAGTATCGATGAACAGTACCGGTACTTGCTTACAAGTACCTGTTTTAAGCGATTTAATCAATTACGTTCTTCGAAAATGAATGCCATATAAAACCTAATTTATCTCTAATTGATTTTTATGATCTAAGTTAAATTCTCTTGTTAAGAGGCATACAATCTATGAAAACCTAAACTAAAAAACAAAGGGTCGAAGATGATCTTCTTCTTCTCGATCCATCTTTGTCATCTTGCCTCCTCCTTCTCATCATTTTCTCTTTCTCATCATCATGCCTCCATCATTTCTTGTTTGCCTTAATCTTCACCTAAATCTAAAAGAACTCAATTGCAAACATTAATCCATAATAATTTTGTTAACATCAAAACAAGATGTGGAACAAGGTTCCAACAATCAGGAAGGTGCGAGAAGTGCACGTAGGATTTCAAATCGGATGGCTGAGGATCATTGGCACGGATTCGGAATTTGAGCGCGGGTAGGCGTTAATCTAAGCTATTCGATCATAAGATAGAACGGTCAGGGATCAGGCACTAAAGTGAGGCATGCGGGTGTGCGTGAAGAAAGTAGAGGCATGCAAGGAAGCAGCGAAGCTGTGCGATCATCATCCAAGCATCTAGAGGCTACCACATGTCGCCATCAGAGTGAATCCGCGCGATAAGAAGGAAATTGGAGTTTTGAGGCCAAATCAAGGTCATTCATCTCCTGATCAACGGATCTGATCAACTAGGGGTTGTTGGACGATTTTAAGGCCTGAAATACCCTTTTTGCCCTTCACAAAAGCTATAAAAGAAGGCCCAGGGCCCCCCAGTTGAAGGATCCACTCAGAACCTCTCTTCCATCAACTCCAGACATATTCCGTCTTCTCTGCAACTCTCTGACCCTCTGCAACTCCACTCCAACTTCGTATCGACGATCTGGATCTGAGGTGCTGTCGTATCTCGCACAAGCATCCCGCAAGCGGCGTCTTTTCTCTGCCACTTTCTTCTATCTCTCTCTCTTTCTCTCTATCTATCTTTACTTTTTGAATAGCAATTTCTATTATGAACAAACTCTTTATCAATGCAATGAAATCTGATCTTATGAATATTTGATGCTTCTCTATACATATATACATATATAAATATCTTGTTCGAACTTGTTTCATTGAAAAGCTTCTGTTAAAAATCAAGATTGTCTCCCTGCGAATGACTCGCTACTCACTGGTTTTATAAATATTATTTGTCATCGTGTTTTCACGCTAGACTACAACTAAACAACTTCTAATCACAATCATGTGTCGAACAAGTTGGCGCCGTTGCTAGGGAGGCAAAGAAAATTTTTGAAGCTTTTCAGTGCGTATTTGAGATTTCTAACTCGCTACATTTTTCGTTGATTTCGTGTGTGCAGGAAATAAAGAAATCTAAACCAAACACGACAATAGAGAAAGTGTAGGTTCGAACCTCATGTAAGTACTCATAGTTTATATTAGTTAGATTTAGGATTTGCTTGAACCCTAGGATTAGTTAGAATTTTTTTGCTTATTAAAAACAAAAAAAAAATATTTCTCTTGATTTTAGGCTGAAATAAAACTTTATATTAAAAATTAAATTCCTGAAGATCCATATGTCCAACAATTCTCAATTTTTTATTGGACGTAGATTTCAAAATCAAGAACAACATATCCAGATTTCATGGCAATCAGACTTAAATAAAAATTTTTAAAATTCATGCACTGATCTATTATCAATACAAATTTTGTTCCTGATTTTTTAGAGTTCAAAATATCATAGGAATTTTTATATAACTCCGATTGAAGTGAAATTTGCAGCACTGAATTTCTGAGAAAGTCAAGAATTTTAGAAAAATCTGAGAAAAATATTTTTTGCTCGTTTGGTTGCACAAATTATCTGATCACGAACTGAGGGTCAAAACAGACTACAAAACCCCTAGTACAGTTTAAATCTGAAAAAAATAGAAAAAGTGCATTAAAATTCTTGAAAAAAATATTTTATGAGTGCCTAGTTAGTGGTATAAGAAGACCAATTGATTGCATTACTTGGGTCGCACCACTCAACATTTTGAACTTAAAAGAATCATTTAGAAATATCTGTGCATAGGATTTCACTCTGAGGATAGAGCACACCTACATTTCTATACTTAAAAGAAATCTATCAAATAAATTAGGATTTGCAAAACTTTTGTGTGCCTCATCAGAACCTTGATTCAAATTATCTAATCAAGTGAGCCCTCAAATTCATGAACACAAGCATTTGAATCTTAAAAGATACTTCATCATAAGAAATTATTTGTAAACCCTGTTTGCCTGAGCACTTCACACATTTCAAAATCAATTTTAAGGGAAAACACCCCCTAACGCCCATCATATTCCAAAAGCACATCAAACCCAAGCCTAAAATTGAGTAGACGTGCCCTAGGCAGGACTAATAGACTTGGGGACTTGAAACTAGATTGGGCTAAGGTCGAGGCCTTGTCTACTTGGACCCACTGGTGACAAGAAAGGTCGATGCAGTAACTGCATTAACCTTTAGTGGTGTCCCACCGTGCGGGGTGTCCTAAGGGGTCCCACCCTTCTGGCCAACCAAGTAATTCAAGGGTTGATCTAACCCAGTTGTGTTTTGGGGAGCTAGGATCAGGTCTAATTAGGGTTGACACTCTAAGGACCAGTTTGATTGCTTGCATTGAGTGGGCGGGGTTTCTCTCATCTGTCTTCTCTCTCATCTACAAACATTCTTCTGGTACATGCAAGGTAGAAGATCTCAAAATCCTGATTTGCTACCACCATTAGAAAGAAATCCTAGGAGAAGACATTTATCCAGGATCTGAATTTAAACCCTATGTAATGGCTAGTCATCACGAGGAAGAAGAGATCGATGAACAAAATCTGGATCCTATGACTCTCTTACAAAGGCAGATCACTAAGCAGGGCCAGCATCATGACCAACAGATGGAAGCTATAGTGCAGGCCATCACTTGACTCCAAAACGAAAGGGCAGACCGATCCCTCCGTGACTTTTATAACCCTCCTAATGCCTAACCTGAACCCTTTATTAGGGTACCTCAGGATGGGGAAGATTTTGAACTCAAACCTCAGATCATTAACTTGATTCCCTACTTCCATGGCCGTGAATCAGATGACCCCTTCCACCACCTTGAAGAGCTCCTACACATAGGAAGAACTTTTGACCCTAGGAACATGAATGAACGCACCCTAATGATGAAAATGTTCCCATTCTCCTTGAAAGATAGAGCTGCACATTGGTTGAGGACAATTGGTAGACCAATCCTAACTTGGGAAGACCTGAGAAGCACATTCCTAAAGAAATTCTTTCCCGTAGGAAAAACTAATGCCCTTAGATGTGCCCTAACAACCTTTAAGTAGAATCCTGGGGAACAACTACATGAGGCTTAGGAGAGGTTCAATGATTTAGCTAGGAAATGCCCTCATCATGGGATTCCAAAGTGGCACTTGGCCCATGTTTTCTATTATGGGTTGAGTGATAATCTAAAGAATTTTGTTGTTGCGGCATGTAGGGGCAATTTCCTGAGTCGAGATGCTGAGGGAGCCTTTCAACTATTTGAGAATATGAGTGAAAACTCCCTCAACAATGCCTCAATGTCTGCCTTTAACAAAGCTAATCAACCAAGAAGCGGAGTTTATGAAGTTAACAACAATTCAAACTTGGTTGATTTAGAGCTAATTGCACAACGATTAGACAAGGTGGAACTCGTGGGAAAGAATGTGGAGAATTTGGATAAGAAACTGGATAATCTTCTAAAAGGTGGGAGTTCCTTAGGTATACAATCTAGATTAAACCTATGCCTACCCAATGAATGAATATGTTAACTGACAACCAATTCCCCAACCGTCTAGGTCAGGAATCCATGCACAACATCAATGACCTAACCATGGCTCCACCTATGAGCCAACTATACTTGGACCCATCTCTTTCTGGGTGCCAAGGAGGGACCTTGATGCCCTCGAATTCTGAACTAGGCAGCTCGATGCCTAGTTATCTTGAGGATGTGAATGCACTCCAGGGTTACACTAGAAATGAGCCTTATTCAAACACTTACAACCCTAGATGGTGCAACCATCCTAACTTTGCTTAGTCAAGTCAAAAACACGCCCAGGGTCCTAACTTGACTAAGCCAAACACTTATGGGCAACCTAGTAGGTATACACAACCACGCACATATCAACCACAACCTACTCAGGAAAACCAGCCCTCTGATTTGAGTCTGGTCCTCAAAGAAATGAGAGAGATGAATCTGAGACATAAGGAAGAGATGAATCAATTGAGGACAGAACTAACGTGACGACTAGACCAGCTAATTGATGCTAGACAACACGGATGCTACCATCCCAACCCATCCCCAACCCAAGAAATTTTAATAGGGTTAACTAAAGCAACTCACAGGAGAAACAGGCACATGTAGTTCAACCTGCTCCCCAGCACCCACCTGGTTTTGCCAACCCTAGTCAAGCTCCACCTATTTTGCAGAACCCACCTCAACCCTTCAACTATAACGCCTTTGCTGATGCAGTAACCTTAAGAAGTGGGAGATAAACCTAATTTCATTACCCTTCTAAATCTAGACCTAGACAAGATCTTGAGGAGCCTGAATCTAACCTATGAGATGAAGAAGACAAGGATTAGGATGCAAACACTTATGATTTCTCTCAAGCACCCTTTCCTGAAGCCTTGAACAAACCTAGGAAAAAGAAACCCAATCCATTAGAGGAGTGGCTTGACAGTTTTAAACAAGTCCAGGTGAAGCCATTGAGAATATCCCGGCCTGTGCGAAATTTTTAAAGGAAATGTGCACACCTAAATGACAGGCCAAAACAACAAAAAGGGTAGTGTTATCCGAATAAGCTAGTGTTGTTATCCTTAGAAACCTACCCCAAAAACAAAAAGACCCAGGAGCCCCTCTGATCTCGTGCGTTATTGGAGATACCACTTTTCAAAGGGCTTTATTAGATTTAGGTTCCTCCATAAATCTAATCCCCACTATGTTATATGAAAATTTCAACTTTGGAGAGCTAAAACCTACTAAGGTCACATTACAATTAGCTGATCGATCTGTGACAATGCCAAGGGGGATTATTGAGGATATAATTGTCAAGGTCTGTGATTTTTATTTCCTGGTAGTTTTCTTGGTCCTTGACATGGAGGTACCAGAAAACTTGTAGAATACCCCAATAATCCTAGGAAGACCCTTTTTAGCTACTGCCAAGGCAAACATTGATTGTAATCAGGCAATATGGAAATCAAATTTGGGGATGAGAAAACCAAGATTAACATCTTTAAGGCCATTAAACAATTTGAGGATTGTGGAATGATAGAAGATTATGAGGATCATACTATTGAATATTGTATGGAATTAGGAATATCCCAATCTGATTCTACAAGCCTTAACACCCAAACCAATCGAGATGTCAGCCCACCAATCACTAACTTGATTCTTAGACCTCTTGAGGGTAACTATGACCTACCATTAGACCCTTTATCCCAAGGACCCAAACCTGAACTTAAACCTCTTCCTGATCATCTAAAGTATGTTTGCTTAGGAACTGATCAGACTTATTCTATAATCATTAGCTCTTACTTAACCCAGACTCAGGAAAATCAATTAATTCAAGTTTTGGAAAGAAACAGTAGAGCAATTGGTTGGACATTGGATGATCTAAGGGGAATCAGTCCTACTTACTGCACCCATAAAATCTACACTGAGGATGGATCAAGACCCTCCCAGGAAATGTAAAGACGATTGAATCCCAACATGCGGGAGGTAGTGAAAAAGGAAATAATTAAGTGGTTAGATGTAGGAATAATCTACCCAATCTCTGATAGCCCATGGATCAGTCCTATACAAGTGGTTCCTAAGAAATCCGGGCTAACTGTGATTACTAATAGCAATGGGGAATTGATTTCAACCTGCACAGCTTCCTCATGGAGAGTCTGCATCGACTACAGGAAGCTGAATAGTCAACGAAGAAAGACCACTGTCCACTACCCTTCATTGATCAAATCTTGGAAAACTAGCCGGCTAAAAATTCTTCTGTTTCTTGGATGGCTATTCCGGCTACAATCAAGTAGACATCCACCCCGATGATCAAGAAAAAACCATCTTCACATGTCCCTACGGAACATTTGCTTTCTGTAGAATGCCTTTTGGATTATGCAATGCACCAGCAATCATTCAAAGGTGCATGCTTGCAAGCTTTTCAGATATGGTGGGTGATTTCATGGAAATCTTCATGGATGATTTTTCTGTGTTCAGGGACTCTTTTGACTCATGTCTAATCAATCTAGAGACAAATCTATAGAAATGCATTGAGGTGAATCTTATTCTATCTTGGGAAAAGAGTCACTTCATGGTTAAGGATAGCATAGTTCTTGGCCATGTTGTGTCTGAAAAGGGGATCGAAGTGGATAAGGCCAAGGTGGACACTATAACTAAACTCCTGCCACCTTCGACGGTTAAGCAAGTGAGATCATTCCTTGGACACGTGCGATTTTACCGTCGATTTATTAAAGACTTTTCTAAGGTGGAGAGGCCCTTAAGCAACCTACTAGCAAAAGATCAACTCTTTGATTTTGACTCCAATTGCTTAAGGACTTTCAATTAGCTGAAGGAGGCTATTACACAATCTCCCATCTTACAACCTCCTAATTGGGATCATCCTTTCGAAATCATGATCGACGCCTCTGATTTTGCCGTTGGGGCAGTCTTAGGACAAAAGGTAGACAAGAAACCATCCGTGACTTACTATGCTAGTAAAACCCTGGATGAAGCTCAAAGAAACTACACCACTACAGAAAAGGAGTTGTTGATCGTAGTATTTTGCTCTGGAGAAGTTTAGATCATACCTACTGGGATCTCATGTCACAATCTTCACAGATCACACTGCATTAAGGCACCTGATGTCAAAAAGGATGCAAAACTGAGATTAATCAGATGGATCCTTCTGTTACAAGAATTTGACTTAGAAATCAAAGACAAAACTGTACCCAAAATGTAGTAGCAGATCATCTCTCCATAATCCTGGTAGACTCTACAACTCCTCAATTCTATGATTCTTTCCCTGATGAGACTCTCTTGACTATTTGTAAACTACCTTGGTTTGCAGATATTGTCAACTACTTGGCCATTGGAAAACTACCCATGGATTGGCCTAAGCATAAGTAGGATAAGTTGATTGCCGATGCCAAATACTACTTTTGGGAAGACCCAGAGCTATCTAAGGTTTGCACGGATCAAGTTAGCCGCCGTATTCCAGATGAGGAGATCACAAGTGTACTAGAATTTTGCCATACTTATGCTTGTGGAGGTCACTTCTCAAGAAAAAAGACGGCAGCCAAGGTACTACAGAGTGGATTGTATTGGCCATCTCTATTCCGCGAATCATACAACTTCTGTAGGTCATGTATCAATTGCCAAACCTTAGGAAACATGTCCAGGAAGGATATGATGCCCCTAAACCCAATCCTTGAAATTGAGATCTTTGATGTGTGGGGCAGTTATTTCATAGGACCCTTTACCAATTCATTTGGGTACCTGTACATTCTGGTGGCAATCGACTACGTATCCAAATGGATTGAGGCCATCCTGACCCGAACCAATGACCATAAAGTGGTCATGGACTTTGTAAAGAAGAACATCTTTAGTCGGTTCGATGTGCCTAAAGCTCTGATTAGTGATGACGGGTCCCATTTCACTCACAATCAATTTAGGACCCTACTAGCCAAGTATGGAGTCACTCATAGAATCTCTACTCCATACCATCCGCAGACCAACGAACAAGCTAAAATCTCCAATCAAGAAATTAAAAAGATCCTTCGAAAGACGGTTCGCCCAGATCAAAAAGATTGGTCTACCAAATTGGATGACGCTCTCTGGGCCTACAGGACTGCGTATAAAACTTCGATTGGAATGTCTCCATTCCATCTGGTCCGCGAAAAATCTTGTCATCTGCCCATTGAACTTGAACATAAAGCTTATTGGGCAATCAGAACATTTAATCTTGATCTTGATCAATCTGGAAGACAAAGAAAACTCCAATTGACTGAATTGGATGAAATTCGAAATGATGCCTATGAAAGTGCAAGAATCTATAAGAATAAGACAAAGGCTTTACATGACAAATACATCTCCAGAAAAAGCTTTGTCCCTAATCAAAAGGTTTGGTTATTTGATGCACGCTTGAGTCTCTTTTCGGGAAAATTAAGATCAAAGTGGACAGGTTCCTTCATTATAAGAAAAGTCTACCCTCATGGAGCTGTGCTTATCCTGGATCCCAAGTCTGGTCTTGAAACACAGGTAAATGGCCAGAGGCTAAAACCTTATATCACTCAAAATTGTGATCCCATTCCAGATGGTCCCATCATCCTTCTGGAATCTTATTGAAGCTAAACTAATTCTAGCAAATGACATTAAGCTTAGCGCTAGCTGGGAGGCAACCTAGTATTCATTACAGGTAGCTTTGCATCTTCTGCATCCATGCTGACCTAGGATCAACAAGAAAAGTTAGGTGATATCCCCTCCACTTGCTTATTATATTTCTGATTTTCATGCATACATTTCAATGAGGACATTGTAATGAATAGGCATGGGGGGGTGGACATTACATGTCTTATTTTAATGTCAAAAAAAAAATTGCATTTAGGCATAAAGAACTTTTATTAAGGTTTTATTAGGGATTTATTCTTAAGTTGATTCCTGAGTTTAGAATCCAGTACAATTTCACACTTCACATAGAATTTGCAATGGATTCTCTATGAAGACCGATAAACATCTTTAGTTTGTCGAGAAGAAGCAGTGCTTCTTCTCCTAAGCCCTTGGATAGTAATTAGGGAGTCAGGCAAACTATCTTCTAACAGATCCACCAAACACATGTGAGATGAGAGTAGAAAGTTTACTGGTGCTCTAAGGCTAGTATGAGGAATCTTAAACTCTGGATAATGAGATAATGATACTTGGATTTAGGCATAGTTTTCACTCTTGGTTTCTATGTACAAGTTCTTAGTGCGAACATCTTTTGAGAGCCACCAAATAAGCCTAAAATGCAAAGAGCGGGCTTCGATAAAACTATGACTAAGGTGGATGATCACGACCGTCCTTTACGGAATCCTCGGCTAAAGGAGGGTATTAATGTCAAGGTCAAAAATATGCTGTCCTATCCATCCCCTTCTCGGTGCCAAGAATAGGCACTTTCACCAAATAAGCCACCCGATATCTTCATGAACATCCCCCAATCCCGAATAATGCCTCGTGAATAAAAGTCGTATGTGTTACTATGTTGCGTTAGTAGATGTCAGGATGCAAAAGAACAAGAAAAAAAAAAGGAGAGGTATATATGTCTATGCATATAGAAAAAAAATAATATACATATACAAAAAAAAAAGCAGAAAAGAAAAGAAAAGAAAAAAAAGACTTTATAAGTGTTTTTGGAGTTTATTTCAAGTGTATTGAGGTAACAACACCCATCACCCTCACGATCCACCAAAAAACAGCCTTGACCTACTTTTTTGTATTTCTGGCCACCTGAATACGGGCCGAGGAATGCTGACTTAGTCGTAGAGTTATCAGAACCTAATCAAAGTGTTAGTGCAAGAGAGACCACCAAATATACTAATAAATCTGGTGAGATTGTGAGCTCAGAAAGAAAGAAAGAAAAGAAAATGAGAGAGAAAGAAAGAGAGAGAATGCATACAAAAGAACTAAAAAGTGTACAGTTTCTCCGCCTCTCTCTAAGTTGAATTATTTAATAATTTGGAAATCTAGGTTCTAAAGTACTAGACTATATGTAGCACTAGATGAGTGTGAGCCACCAAAAATAAATCCACTTGACTCAAAAAAACTTCTACCTAACCCAAAAGTTGGGGCTAAATTTATAGATTACTTCATAACCCTGAAGGGAGAAGCTTGCCTATCCCAATAGATTTTTACTAAGGGTCAAGTATGAGCTTTAGATATAGATTAACTTTTCACTTGGATCCGCTGCATAGACTACAACAAAACACATTCACGATTATCTGGATTACTAAAGTATTGGATGAAAACAAAAGACATAAATCTCTAGTCAAACTCTTGATAGAAATCTGTCATGTAGGACCACTTTGCATTTAGTCTGGCATTTGCTAGGGACTAGCAAGATTTAGGCATGGGGGTGTATTGCGCATCAATCATGCATGAATTGAGCTAGATTCTAGGTAACTTTGAGTTAATGCATGCAAAAGCATCGTAATTCGCATACTAGTTAGTTTATTAGTCATATAGATAATATCATCATTTTATGACCTAAAAGAGAGATGATTTTAATCGCAAATGATTCGAAGCAGCAGATGTCAGATCAGACTAGATAGATCTGATCAGAACGACGATAGAAGTCCAATGCTTCTGAAATCGTCCCGATCAAGCAACTAGAGCATCATGTGTAGTCCGTAGAAGAATGGAGATCATGGAGCCAAAGGGCAAATATTCGAACCTCAGATGACAAATCCAACCACACGGATGGAACCAGATCGACATTCGCAGTCCAACGGTGCAAAAATTAGCTTAATCGGAGGCCTATGTCATCAGATATAAAGAGAAGAAGAACGGACTCCATGATGGCACCACGTGGCACCATCGCAGCCGCCCCTTGCCACGCCCCTAACTCTTGAAGGCACCTCTCCTCGCAGTGTACGCCGTTCGACTTCATCCAATGACCACGAGCGTGCCACGTCGCCACCCAGATTAGATCAGTATAAATATAAACAAGCAAGTATATATGATAAAGAGTTTGCACAGCGCATTGGCTCGCACGCGCACCCATGTAAGTGCAGGGCGCAGGTTGGAGCCCTGTGCTATGCAAAATTGATGCAATGTCAGCGAGCGAGCACATGCAAGCGCAATTGTACGATCTTGCGACTGACAGCGCACCACGTGGCGCGATCAGAGTGCATCGCGGGCAGGACACGTGCGATTGCGTGGGTTGTTGTGAGATCAGGAAGGTGCGAGAAGCGTGCGTAGGATTTGAAATCGGACGACTGAGGATCATTGGCATAGATTCAGAATTTGAGCGCAGGTGGGTGTTAATCTGAGTCGTTCGATCATACGATCGAACGGTCAAGGATCAGGTGCTAAAATGAGGCATGCAGGTGCGCGTGAAGAAAGCAGAGGCGAGCGAGGAAGAGCTGAGCCGTGCGATCATCATCCAAGCATCTAGAGACTGCCACATGTCGCCATCAGACTGGATCCACGCAATAAGAAGGAAATTGAAGGAGTTTTGTGGCCAAATCAGAGCCATTGATCTCCCAATCGACGAATCTGATCAACTAGGGGTTGTTGGACTATTTTAAGGCCTGAAATACCCTTTTTACCCTTCAAAAAAAGCAATAATAGAAGGCCCAGGGCCCCCCAGTTGAAGGATCTAGTTAGAACCTCTCTTCCATCAACTCTAGACATATTTCATCTTCTCTACAACTCTCCGTCCCTCTGCAACTCCACTGCAACTTCATCCCGGCAATGTGGATTTGAGGTGCTGTCGCATCTCCCACAAGCATCCCGTAAGCGACGTTGTTTCTCTACCACTTTCTTTTATCTGTCTCTCTCTCCCTCTCTCTTTCTCTCTATCTATCTTTACTTTTTGAATAGCAATTTCTATTATGAACAAACTCTTTATCAATGTAATGAAATATGATCTTATGAATATTTGATGTGTCTCTATACATATATACATATATAAATATCTTGTTAGAACTTGTTTCATTGAAAAGCTTCCGTTAAAAATCAAGATTGCCTCCCTACGAACGACTCGGTACTCACCGATTTTATAATATTATTCGTCATCGTGTTTTCATGCTATACTACAACTAAACAACTTTTAATCGCGATTACGCGCCGAACACCCGTGTTTTCAAAATTTGGAGTGTTCTACTAAACCTTGATTGAATATACCTATGAGTAAACCCTAAAAGATACTAAACAAGGTTAAACCCTAAAAGACACATCCTCAAATAACCTTGTTTGCAAACCCTGGTTGTGCACGCACACACATTTTAACTGATCATTAAGGGCATAACCCATCTAAAGGGCCCATTACATTCCAAGAGCACGATCATCCCAAGCCTAATTAAAATTTAGTAGACGTTGGCCTTAAGGATTGATTCACTCTTCGGGGCTTAGACTGAGATTTTTTTCAATTAATCTGCTTCTGCTGGTCCATCTGAAGTCTAGCAAAGGGAGTAGTGTCGAACGACCGCAGCTGGGGGGTACACTAGGAACCGGAGGCACAAGCCAAAGGAAGAACCATCTCCCCAGTCCCTCCTTCTAACTGGTTGGATTGATCGGATAAAAGTAGACTAAATCATTTATAATCTCAAGACGGGTCCTGGGAATTTGTAGGTGTTTAGGCTACCCATATAAGGACAGGTTTGGTTGATTGTACTGCAGGGCACCTTTCTCTATTCTATTTTCCCTCCTTACTTCACCATGTATCCTTCCACTTCTTACATGCATTTCCCATCCTATCCTCCTACCACCACTTATCCCCAAGATGATTACTATTCCGACTTGACTTGTAATTACCCATCCACTAGCCGGGATGACTTTGATTGGGGATACAAATCCAAACCTCAGTGTCCAGGGCCTAATCTTGGACAAGAAGACTATGATTACTATCCTTTCGAGAGCAACAATGATTATGGATCTCCATCCTTTGATGATCAACCTAACCAAATCTACAACCATGAAGGATATGCTAATTATAACACTTACGCTCCCCAGAATTATGTTGAATGTAGGTCACCACCATTCTTTGAACAACCTGAGATGACCTACTATCAGGGAGGAACCTGAGAACCTCAATATCTTGACTCCCCTAGAATGAACCCAAACCTACCCAACCCTGAACCGAACCGGTCGGTTCAAGTGAACCAGATCCATGATAGGGTGTTGGCTAACTTGAGGAACACCATACAATCTTTAGAAGCCTAGCCAACACCATGCACTGAAGCATTAGAGCCTATGATAAAAATGATCGATGAGTTGAATAGCTCTTTATTGGATTTGCTCCAAAGTGTTAGGGATAGGGACTTGGGTGAGTTTCTTCTTGGGAAATTGTCCAGGTTGAGGATGAAATTTGTTGTTGCCCTAGTCAAATCTTGAGATGATTCTCAAGATGAACCCCCTTTAGGAGAGCCAATGTCTGAACCCACTCAGGCGCCTGTCGGGGGGGGGGGACATTTTCTAAGACCGAGGATGACCAGGTTGGGCTAGAGCAACCCATTGAGGATGAACCGATTGATTCACCTGAGATCCCTGAGCCAGTGAGCGAGGAAAAATGTCTCTTTGAACCAGGAAATGACAATCGATTTTGAGACATATGTAAATGAGGATCATGGATTCTTTGATTCTGAGGGTGAAGAATCTGTTAGTGAAGTCTCACTTGAGCGTAAGGAAGATGATTTTAGTGAGGCAAACGTGCTTGAGGAATTTGATGAAACCGTTTGATAGCCCAATTATTGAAGATTTGGATTTGGTTGGGGCTAACTTGGAGGATTCGAATCCTCATTTACTAGAAGATTCAATCAATAGCCCCATTCCTCAACCACACCCTAAAGGGATTGATTTTGGTTAGGAAATCATTGTACCCAAGTCAATTATAAGTCAGCCATGATTTCTGGACTTGGGTAAATCTTATGGGATGAACGATATGCTAGAGGTCCCGAAACCTGAGCACTTGATATTGGAGGATAGGAATGTTGAAATAAAAATTTGGGAGGCTAATTCTGAGGGAACTTTGAATTTGGATCTAATGGTACCTATTGACTTGAAAGCACCTACTTTCTACCTGAACCCTTACGATATCTTTCACGTGCAACCCAAGCTCAAAATAACTGATTATTTTTCTGAGCTAGATGTTAAGTGGACAACTGCACCTATTGAACCATCTTTACCCATTGTCCAACACTTTGGTCTTAAGTTGCACACCACTAAACCGCAGGCCCGGCCCTGCAAACACAACAACCTTCGGTTCTAGGTGATTTTCATCCAGAACCTGCGAACCACTCGACACTGGGGCATGGATCTGCATCATAATCTGGTCCACATCTGTGGACATCTTCTGTTGGTGGGTCTGAGAATCAATATTTTTATTTTGATTTTGACCTGCACTTGTGAATTTTCAATTTCTTCCTTGTATGTATTTTATGCCTAGCTGAAGGCATTAAATTTAGCACGTGTTTATATTTCACGTTCTCTATGGAGCTAACCAGATTTTCATGACACTTAGGTGATATTCTGTTTACTCCACCCTTTTCATGTCT
This sequence comes from Thalassia testudinum, assembly GCA_037157565.1. Taxonomy (NCBI): domain Eukaryota; kingdom Viridiplantae; phylum Streptophyta; class Magnoliopsida; order Alismatales; family Hydrocharitaceae; genus Thalassia; species Thalassia testudinum. The sequence goes on from JAZHRO010000036.1 coordinate 147,766,005, forward strand.
TTATTTTTACAATGAGGACATTGCATTGTTTAGGCATGGGGGGGTGGATACTTAATCCTGAAATCATTTTGTTAACTACATAGAATTTCTTTTAGTTTCTTTAAAAAAAATTGAAAATTCAAAAAGATAAAAGAAAGAAGAATTAGGAGAAGAGAACCTAGTCATTTGGAAGTTATTAACTTTACGAAATGATACGATGGGACCTGAATACTTAGACTCTTCAAGTCTTCGGGCTTAATTAGCCTAGGTGTCCACTCGAATGTGAACTTAGTCTCGAGTCCTTGCCAAGTCAATCTTATTTTAATTTGGTAACTAAATTGGGGTGATAAGTATATGACTTATCAACCTGTCCTATGATTTGAGGGGACTTTAAGCCTAGGCATCTACACACATTTTTTTTTTGCACTGACTCACCTTTCGGTGGTTTCTTCGGAAATTAGGTAGCTAATGAACTATCTAAGGTGGTATGGCTGGCAAGTTGTCGGTGGTAACAGCTCATCGGTCGGTTATCCAAAGCCCAGTCACAAGATCATTTTCATTGTACTGCCTTTAGGTAAATCTTAGATGAGGAAAGCCACCTACTTAGAAAAAAAGAGAGAGAAAAGAAAAAAATAGAAAAAGGATAGGCAAAAAATAAATAAATAAAACCACACTTCACCACACGAGTATAGCTGGCAAGTTGTCTATGGTAACAGCTTATCGGTCGGTTGGCCAAAACCTAGCTCATAAAAAAATGCACAATTATTCCCAAAACACTTAAGGAAGAAGCGGGGAAGTAGAATAAATCGGGGAGATATACACTGGGTTCACCCTTTTGTTGAGCCCATAAATAAAAGAAGTAGGGAGAAAGCTACCGTTCGAAAAGATAAACCTCTAGGCAAGGTCACCTAGGGTCGTAGAAACCCGAAGTCCATTTTAACGGCTGCCTAGTGAGTCTTTCACTATTTCCACAAGATGCATAGCACTTAGAGTCCTTTTCAAGCCTTGAGCAGGTCGGGTAGCCATAAAAGGTTATCCTGGAACTCTCGAACTCCAAAAGTATAAAGAAAATTAGAAAAGAAGAAAAATAAAAAAATGTATCTTCCCATTTCAAATAAAGTGAGGACTTGGGCGGTCTGCATTCTAGCAGGCACCTGGGTACTACTGAGTTTTCGTTGTTTAAGACCTTAGCTGAAATTTTCTATTGTTAATAAGCGACTTAGGCCTAAGCGACCTAATCCTAATTTTGATTTTATACATAGCATGTAGTTTAATTTTGCTAGGGACTAGCAAAAGATAAGCATGGGGGTATGATGTAGACACATCTATTTAGGTTAAAAAGTCTATTCATGCATATTCCTAGGCTTAAATTTGCATTTCAAGTTATAAATATTTCATAGCATGCATCATTCTGCATTTAGAGTAGTTGTATATAATTTAGGTTAATTGCATCCTTTTTATGGTTAGGAGAGAAGGATATTTATTTCAGAACCTTGGATTGATGATCCGACTGTACGGATCTAATCAAGATGACAATCGTAGTCCAACGCCTCCGAAATTGCCTCGATCGGAGCCCCATAGCACCATATGCAATCCAAGGAAGATCAACGATCGAGGGACTAGGTGATGCAATCCGGAGAGTCAAATGACAAATCTGACCGCATGGATGGATTCGAGCCAACGATCGTAGCCCAACGGCATGAAAATCGACTCAATCCGACCTCTGTAGGATCCCCTACAATGGAAAGAAGATGAACAGCCCAGATTGCACCACGTGGTGCAACCCAGGCCGCCCATGTGCACTCACACGATTTCGCATGTGCACAGCAGCGCGGGTGCACGCGCGCACGTGGAGGCACGCACGTGCAATCGCAGCGGCGAGCGTAGCAGCGCAACGCACGCGAAGAGGCAGCGGCACTATCGCGCGTGTGCACGTGACATGGGCACATGGAGCGCGCGCCAGTGCAGTGGCAGGTGGATGCGTGGGCTATCTTCAGTGACATTTATGACCATCACTAAATGTCCTGTATACGAATCTGATTCTTTCCGCCACTATAAAAGGACCCCTACCCCTCCCAGTTTTCTTCATCTCTTTTTTTCTTCCTCTCACCACCTCCAAGGCTCTAGAGAGAGCTTGTCCCAAGCCTGGGATGCTCCTCTAGAGTAAAACCAAATAGTTTTCCCTCCCCCCATCCCCATTCGTGGCGCATCCCTTGGTCGTCCTCTCACCGCCCTTCGGGAAGAAGATCCTCGCCGTGACGCCATCTTGCCCCATCCTCCATCCTCTGACTCTGTCCTCCCTCATCCCGCTCCTCACCACCTTCCTCCGAGTGACATCAGAGCGAGTCATCCTCCGAGCAACCGTCGAGGGGGATTTCTCTCACCCCATTCTATCTTTATGTGCTTTCATGGTGTAAATTTTTCCCGCTTTCGTAGTGTAACAAACAGTTCTTAATGAATTGATGGTTATTTCTCTCTCTCTCTCTCCCTCTCCCTCTCCCTCTCTCTTATATTTTTGCAAGTAGATAAAGTTTTCATCGATCGAATCTCTTGCTTGTTAAAAATACCAAAAAAGTTAGAAAAGATAAAAACGATTAAAAACAAATAAAATCGAAGCGCAGTTTTCAATTAAAGTAAATGTCGCCTCCCTGTGTTCGACCCAGGACTCCCTTGGAGTTTTGGTATAAAGTTTATTTGACCATGAGTTTTGCAACTACGACAATGGGTTACTTGTAACCCTGATTTCAAACTCACGAAACACGTGCGATCACAAATAGAAATAGGTTTTCATGCATTTCAAGATTTAATAGACATTTGAAACCCTAAAAATAGACCCACTTAAATAACTGAGGTTTCAATCAGGATGAGATTCACCTAAACCTTCTAAAAAATATTTAAAAATATCCTATAAGGTCTGGTACCTTTGATCTGACCATTGGAACCCATTTTGACCGAAAATAGAGTATCAGAAGGATAGTTGCCCTAATTTGGGTTTCTACATAAATTACCCAGTCATACTTGGTCAAACTAAAATCCGACTTCACCATTAGATTCCTTGGGTCCAAATTAGGTTTGTATCAAAATTTAGGCCCAATCAGAGATCATCTCGACCTAGTTTGCATTTTAATCTTATTCTAACTCTTTTCCTTACAAGAAGCCCCTCAACTTTTGAAATTTTTGCAAAAACCCCCCTAACTTCATTGAATTCTTCACAAATAGGTCCCCTTATGCCTTCAAAATCCTAAATCCATCACCAGTGACCTTCAATCTTGATTTTCTCCCTGATTCCACGGTGGAACCCTTCCAAAATTGGAAGGAGGACTCGCAATGAGATCCTCTTCAATTTGGACCTACTCCTACCTTCCAAATCCCTTCATGGAGCTCATGTAAACTCCTTGAATTTTTGGATCCCCATCCTTAATTTTGTGAATCCTTCAAGCTTGTTTCCAAGCTAGAAGACTCGCATATGGCCTATAAAAGCTGGCCAAGTCCTTCCTCACCTCCTTAGCGAGTTTTTGGGCCATAAGCATCTTTTCCTCTACCTCCAACCTACTCTGGCTCATCTTCCATGACCACCTTCCTCTGTTCACTTCACCGACCACTACGTACAATACGAGGTCGATTCTTCTTCCTCGTTTCAAACCACACCTCACCATACCTACGTGGTGCCCTCCAACCTCCTCCTCCTCGTCGTTACCTCTCCTGGAGCATTCGTCTTCTCTAGCATCGACCCATCACAGCGGGTGTTTCCTCCACTTCCCCCTCGTCTGCTAGCTACTCTCGTAGATGCCTTAGCTTCTACAGATCATCACAATAACTCCAGACACCTCATTCGACCACTGTTGTGCCCTCTCCAACTTCATCTTCCACCTCGCTAGTGTACTTTCGGCAAGTTCTCACGGCTATTACACTCCATCAAATTGACTACCACTCCTCCTAAAAGCTTGGCCACATCCACGCGAGCAAAACCCCTCAAGAAATTGAGGGGATTGCTCACCCTATCCCTCCACCGAACACAACCACCTTCACCTTCACATTTTGCATCCGCCAACCATCTTCGACCACTCGTACGACACACCACTACCGCCACTGCCTTCGCCGCATCTGAGCGCATCTCCTAAGCTTTTCTGATGAGGCCACAAGGCCATACTTTCCCTTTCAGGTTCATTGGTCGTTGCCGGCATTAACGAGCTCCTTCAAGAAAGCTCGACCCAGTGTTCTTCCTACATCAGGACTAGGCCATTGCCCCAAGTGATGCAGAACCAGCCCAGGAAGTGACCCAAGCTTCCAATTAGGAGCTTCGAGATCTCCTTCACCCTCAATTGAACAAGCCTTCAGTCACTGCTCGCATGCAAAGAACAAGGGACACAATAGTCGCACATCGTGGGATTGGGAGCTCTCTACAGTGCATAAGTGGATTTTGTGTTCTCATCTTATCGCCCAAGTCACCGTGGGTCGGGTCCCCGCTCACGCGCCTCCTCGCACTCACTCCTCACTCGTTACACCACCTAGGTAGGTTTGGTCCCTGGACCGATTACCCGATTAGTCAGGTTTGAGAGAAAGAAGAAGAGAAAAGAAAGAGAGAAAGAGGGGGGTTTGCCTCACTCTCTTACTCACTAACACTTAGAAGAATTCAGAAGAGGCCTTTGCCTTTGTTGTGCATGGCTGTTATTCCTCTCCCTGAGGCTTGAAGAGAAGAGGCCTTTGCCTCTGTGCGTGACTCGAAGAGAAGAGAAGGCCTTTGCCTCTGCTGGTTAAGGCGTCTGAGCACCTATTCTGACATCTGATATTTTGTGGATTTGATACTATGGTTAAACGTTCATATATTAAGTGCTTGTAAAACTTAAAGAGTAATTTGGTGATTCAAATCACCATTTTACTCTAATCTTTTTGCACTTTCAATCTTGAATTTTCTGATATATCATTCTTGATTATTCTTCTTGTTATAACTGCTCATATTTGTGATGATATTTGAGATTAATTACTATACTTGCTCCCTGTGTTCGACCTCGGATACTCTTTTGAATTCGAGTTATAAATTTACTTGTTTGAGTGCATTTGTCCTATACTAGGATGCAGTTCTTAAATAACAACGAATTTGCTCCAACAGTGTGTGTATGGGTGTATAAGGTGTGTAAATTTCAATTAATCCCACAATCAGATCAGATTTTTTTTATTTTTTTATAAGTAGAAGGTAAGGTGGGTGGAGGTGGCAACCAAACAATACAATCTACCTTAGAATTTATGCAAGCTCCTTGGTTGATTTATGTTTGTGTTACTAAGTAGTGGAATGAAATCTAGGGGTGGGATGTGGGGTACACTTATAAACCCTTCAACTGCACTTTCCTTCAATCTATCACTTTTGCCCACCTCAAGATAGAGTACCTGCAATCACAATAAGAATGGAGACAAGTGAGGTAAAAGATAAGTAAGGTGGAAAACGCGAGAAATCAAAAAGCATTGCCTTCCTGGCAATGGCGCCAAAATGATGAGTGAGAAAATTGTTGCGAAGAAAAGTTAGATTTTGGAAAGCCCGAGTCATTGTAAAATTCGTAAGAAAATCTGCTACCAAATAAAATTTATCGAAACTCTGATGAGTCCTAGGTCAAACACAGGGAGGCGAACATTTGATTAAAAATCACGTTTGGAATTATTATTACAAAGCAGAGTAGCTGGTTGAAATTAATCTATGCTAGATATTCTACTTCAAGAATAAATAATAGAAAAGAGATAGAATAATGCAAAAAAAGACAAAAATAGAGAGAGAATGAACAAATATTTTATAACCATAAAATCATGTCCAATACATCTACTCACAGAATTAAAACTACACTAGAAAGCAGTAAAAAGATAGGGATGAGAGAATCCTCCTCAACGACTGCTTGGAGGATGAGCCACATTGACGGAGTGCCCGGAAGATGGTGGTGAGTTGTTGGACAAAGGAGAATGTGGTTGGAGGACGAAGGACGAAGTAGGGCAGCATCGCAATAGGATTCGCTTCCTGAATGGTGGCGAGAAGATAACCACAAGATGTTCCACGAAGGGGGTGAGAAGATGGACAAATTTTTTATTCTTTTACTTTAGCTCTAGTGGAGCATCCCGAGTATGGGACTAATCGAATTACTTACGACACCCATCATACAATCACAATAAAGTGCTATTGTCGGATTTTTATCCCCAGCAACGGTGTCAAAAATATGATCTTCACCTACCAATTTGCAATAAAAAGGTTGATTTAAGTGTCGTTATTATAGTATAAGAGTCACAAATGCAAACAGATGTCGCGTCATTTTTATTTAATTACAATTTTTACTAGTTTATTTCTAGGTCATTCACTGGGAGACAGTTATTGATATACGTCACTCTCTAAGTCCAAAAATGTTCTTTTATTCCAAATATATTAATTTTATTTACAAAACGAATCAATGAATTAATCAATGAAAGAATTGATTGATTATTTACAAAAGACTCAACTAATATGCATTATAATGCCTGAAACATAAGTACAATAAACAGGTATCAAAAACTAACTACTACTACACTATGTCAATTATATACAACTAATGCAAGTAATACACAAGTATAGGTACAAAAATAGCTATCAATATCTATTATACTAAATTAACTTAACATACTAATATCTATAGTAACATATATTACATATATAGTAACATATATATACGCTAGTGTAGCCTTAGTAACATATTTACATAACATAAGGCATAAGTTACTACTTATACTAACACATATACATATCTATAGTGACAGATGAATCTGTCACTAACGCTAGTTTATTTAAATATATAAGTACTCAAGCATATCTATACTAATACATATGTATACATATACACTATTATATACATATATATTATTTACTTTATTTATATACATATATATTATACCATACTATACATATGTATATATACGTACTGTACACATATACATATAAACATGCTCAAGTCACAAGCACTCACTCAGGAGCTCAACACTTAGCCATTTCACGGCTACTCTTCTCACGTCCTCTCTCTCACATAGATGTCTATTCTTACTCCAAAAATTAGGTATTTAGTGGGCGGGCCAACCACATTCGAGGGATACACAGCACTCTATAGGAGTGGGACCAAACCTCTACTAGCAGCCAACCCTAGTTAATTTTAGGTTCAATTTTATCTGATTCCAGGCCCAATATTAGGCTCATATAGGCCTAGCTACAGTATGTGGCCCTCGGCCCACCACTGTTCAAATATTTATGCTCATGCTCAGTATTAGATGATCAGATCGAGAGAGGGGAGAGGATATGGTAATGTGCGCCCAGCGCATGATGATTGAGCAGTTGTCAGCGCCAAAACAACTTATATCGCTGCGACACTCCTTCACCACACAATGTGGTTCTAATCTCAAGCGCCAAATTGGTGCAATACATCTGGCTGCATGCGAATTTCAAGATTTTGGCCCTCAATTTGAGGACCATAATTAGTTCCAATTTCTCATTAAAATATACCATTCGAAAGCCCTTATGTAGGGCTACATAATTATGTAATTATTTAGTAAAATAAATTAATTAGTTATATTTTAATATTGGTTAAAGTTAGTGATTTATACATGTTAAATTAAGTGTTAATTAGTTAATTAAAGTACAAATTGGTTAATTAAAGTACAATTGACCTTATAAATAGTTATTTTATATAATAAATTATTTATTATAAATTTTTATTGTATTTTAAGAGCTTTACTTTAATTTATTTACAATTAAATACTCGTATAAGTTAGTTTTACACATAAATAATTTATAAATACTATAATACACTATAAATACAGTATAAATAGGTTGAAAATAGTTAATATAATATTATACAAGTTTACATTATAACTTACTTCAGTTTTAACTTAAATCACTAATTTATTTTATTTTAGGTTAATAAATTACTTAATTAACCTAATAACTTAATTACCTCTTGTAATTACATAATTAAATTAAATTACAGGTACTATGCAATTCATATTATATAGTTAGATACATATGTACATTATTAGGTACAACTATGTACATTTAGATAGGTTTATATAATTACTTAGGTTATTATATATTTAAGTTAATATAAATTAATAGATAATTGTACAATAAAGTTATATATATAATAAATCACTCCAAATATTTAATTTAATATATATAATACAGATATAAGTTATATATACACATTATATACATATTATACAATATCTACATATAATTTAGGTTTAAGGGTTTTTATGATTTTTATTATACATAGTATATAGTGTAGTTTTAGGGTTTTTATGATTTTTATTACTATTATAAGTATAGTAGAGATAGGGGATGAGAGAGAAAGGGTAAGATGAGAGAGAAGAAGTGTTTTTGGTGCTTTTTCATTTTAAGTTCTTTTATTAAATTCCAAGGTATACTAACCCGTCAACTGGTATGTTCTACCAAGCTGGGGATTCAAATTATCTTGAAACTTGACACACAACTAAAGAAATACGTAATCTTACTTGAAATAGGTTTTTATTTATTTTTTTATGATTTTTTAATGTATTTTATTTATTTACAAATCAAGATCAATTTAGGCCTTAAAGGGTTTTCAACAAAGAACCTAAGGCATCAAAAAGAGTTCTAAGTGCTGGAAAAAGTGTGTAGGGCTATAAACATGTCCAGCAATCATAAAGAAATATGATGGAGCATTAAAACCAGATTTTCATTAAATATCCACTCAAATTTACACTATGGACAGTTGTACACATTACATATAGCTGACAATGATTCAATCTTAGGATTCTAAACCATTCAAAGCAATCTAACAGTTGAAATTTAGATGTACATATTTAGAAGCATTCAGTAGTCAATATCCAACATGTTTGAACATCGAAACATGGTTTTCAACATCAGATCTCATTTCAAATCAATTTGGATAGATTACATAGTCATGCTGGTGACAAAAGAATTTAAACATTGAATTGCAAGTTACTTTCAATCTGAAATGACTCCAACACCGTACATGGATGTTTGAGTATAACAACATATAACAACTAAAGCTCCAAACTTCCTCAAAACTGAGATCACTTCCCTTTTAAGACAGTAACAGCAGCAACAGCTGACAGATCTCAGCTACTGCTATTGTTCCATTTCAGGTCAGACGTTTTAACTGCTAATCAGACATCTTAACCTTCAGCTACCATCAGATTTCAGTAGCTATAATTATTTCAGTAGCAGTGACTAGCAGCAGTTGCTGCTATCTATTGAATTCAGCCTAGATCAGACATGAAAAGGTCTGATCTAAGGCCAACCACATCTTGAAAAACTCATTCGAATAATCATCCTTTGAAATTCATGAATGAAGATCTGAAAACATCAATTAAGCCTTTGAATTCAACTTAAAAGATTTTTACAATCCAAATACATGTTGCCCAATTTTGGGCTTTCAATTTAATTTTGATTACTGATCAGATCAGTGATCTTCTTGGACACCATTCATTGGTGATCAAGGTGATCTAGTGATCATCTGAGAATCCATTGGGTCCTCATTTAGTCTCAAATTAGTACCACTGATTATCCTCGACAAAACTATGCAAAACAAGGCTTAAATTGAGTGAATGCTCATCCACAAATCGAAAACCAAATCCAACACCTTGGATTCATTGCATTACACCCAATTTAGCAATTAAAAGCTCGAATCACTCAATTAAACTTGAATAAACCCGAATTGACTCGAAATCACAAGATTAGGCATGAAACACAAATCTGAAAGAATCGAGTGAATCAAGTCAATTAAAACAAGATCAGGGGTCCTTGTGAACTGATGGGTGAGTGAGATGACCCCAAAGTGATTGTGAGTGCTATCTAAATCATGAAATCTGTGAATTTCATATCAAAATATGCTTGGATGGATGGGGTGAAATGTGAATCAAATTGCAAGGGAAATCAATAGAGCATGGATAATGAAGTGAAGATGAAGACCAATGAATTGAGATGAAAATGTGGAAAATTCCCCTCTAATTTGAATTGAAAGCTGAAATCAGTAAAACCAAATCTATGAAAGTAGGAAAACTATCTAAAAAGCTGTAAATCTATCTAACAGACGAAAGTGGTGTCCAAGGTCACTAGCCAACGTCCGATGATGAGGAAAGGGGAGGGAACCCTTCAGCTGACAAGGGAGGTGTCCAAGAGCTAACAGCTAGCAGCTAGAAGCAATCAACGGAGGGAGAAGAACCCACTCTGTCATTGAGGGCAATGAAAGAGGGTGGAAGGCTGAGGGAGTAGATGAAATTGATCCACTCAGGGAGGAAGGAGCTGCTTAGGCACGCACGTGGGGCTCTGGAGGTGATTAAGTAGGGGCTTGAGTGAGTATGATCACTGCAAGGGTGAGATTAGTCTAATAGGGTTTCGATGGTGAGATGTAGAGAGAGGGGTGCGTGAGCCTCCAAATCACATCATGGTGAAGCCATGTACAAAGGCGTGCAAAGTTTGGATTTGGATCAGCCCTTGGATCTGAGGAGCAAGAGAATGATGGCTGTGATGAAGCAAGTTCTTACAGGGGAACAGTGCACCCAGAGGTGCACTGCAACTGCAGGTTTGATGGAAGAGTTGCACGAAGACCCTTGGAGCAAAACGGTAGAAAGATTGCCTAGAAACACATAATTGGTTAGGAAGTTTTGCAGAGCAGTCCCTCGGTCATGCAAAGAGGTCCCTAGCGGCTTGCAAAGGAGCCCTGGACATTTTTAGCTTAAGAAATGTTAATGTACTAAGGACTTGAATGTAAGACTCTAAATATAAGGTCCTAATGATATCCAAATGCAACCAAGTTTTATTGGAGCTTAATTGAACATTTAGGAAGTTCATTCAACTCTTGATTTGTACTTTTGGACTTAATCATGTGTTAAATTTGCAATTTTGATCACCATAATACACTTTGAATAGAATATCTCATTTTATGACCTAATTTATGTTTTTAACACAAATTTGTTATTTTAAGTCATTTCTGTTATTTCCCACACTTAACTCTTTTCATGTGTTAATTATGTAGTGTTTAACCTAGTTTCTAGCTTAACTTGAACATTTTAACTATGATGAGCCACACCTCATCAAGGACCAGCTCTTAGAACTTTGGAGAGGGTGAGAGAAGAAGGGAAGGGATGATGAAATATGTGGTAGGGGTGGTCCTTTTATAGGTGAGGAGAAAGGGGTGGAAAGGTCTTTTCCAAGGGCTAAAATTAATTTAGGGCCTTTAGTGGCATTTATAAGCATCACTATAGGCGAGCATTGTTGAAGCTGCACGTGGGATCTCGACCGTGCATCACTGATCCAAGCATCCTCGTCACGCTACGTCACCACCAATTTGCCTTCAGCCGTTCGCACGCACGCGACTCAAGTGATCTCGATCGTCCGATCGCACAGATGGCTTAAATGCCTCGAGTGCTTCCTCTTCAACTGTTTCGCATGCCTACATATGATGGCGTGTCATTGCATGCGTGCAGTGCACTCATTCATCCATGTGTGCAGTGCATATGATGTGCAGTGCACTGCACACGAGAATGCGCCATGTGGCCGCCACCACTGCTGCTCGATCAAGCATCCACGATCGAATTTCGCCGCGATCACTCACACCTTAGATTTGAGGTAGTCGAGGGCTGGAACCCATGCCTCCTCTTTGCTGCACAACCATTGTGCCATGTTCCCGCTTTGTCAAGCTTTGGATCAAATGCACGCTCTCGTCCAACGCGCTCGTTCGCACGCTCTCGATCTAATGGCCGAGATCTGATGGCACAGATGAAGGAGGAGGCCAAGTGGCTATGGGGGACTTGGATGGTGCCATGTTGCACCATCTTGACCATCCATTTTCCAATGCTTGTATATGGTGCCACGAATGTCGGATTGGGTCAATTTTCACACCGTTAGGCTGTAATCGTCGATCTGAACCCATCCGTGCAGTTGAATTTGTTGTCTGAAGTTTAGATTTTGTCCCTTAGCCTCTGATATTTATTGAATTGCGTATGATGCTACAGAAGTCTGATCAAAGCGATCTCGGAGGAGTTGGACTCCAATCATTGCCTTAATTAGATCCGTAAGGTTGGATCTTCAATCCAAGGCCTAGATAAATATCGCCCTATCCCCTTATGACAAAAAGAGATGAATTACTATACAATTTGTATAAATTAACCAAAATTCATGATGATGCATGTTATGCAATATTTATAATGCATGATGCTTCTATGACACTAGGAACATGCATAAATTGACATTTTAGGCCAATTAGATGTGTACACATCATCTGCTTTCATGACAATGTCCTTTCAACCCCTACCAAGGGGTGGGGAAGGCATTATGGACGTGCCGATCTATCTGGCTTTTGGTGGGCCCTCGACCTTGGGCCCCATTTTGCCTAATGAGGCAGTTCGTGCTTCCACATGGGGTCCAGTCGTGCAGGCCTGGGCATCCCTTAGCAGTGTGTCTGCCAGCCCTACGGTGCTTACAATACTTCCACCTAGTTAACAGCCAAGGGGGGGTATTCCTCAAAGGGCTTGGGTTGGAGATGCCCCGCTTGGAGGAGTGTCATAGAGGTAAGCCCAGGCGCTCTGTCGAATCATGAGGGGAGGTGATTAACCAGGGTGTTGCATATTTGACTATGCCTTCCTCACCCTACTAAGGATTGGAGGAAGGTTCGTAGGGGAGCCGACTTGGAAGGAGTGGGCCGTCGGCCTGGGGCGGCGTCGACTTTGAAGATTTCCTCAACCCTTACGCTGATATGTTCAGGCCACAGGGGGTGGGGACCTCAAGTGATGCGAGTGTTGCTGGTACTTGATGGCGATATTCCATCGGGAGGGGAGCCAGGGTGACATCACTAGCCTAGTTGGGTGGGGTGTTGACCAACCTGACCCTCGGTCTACAAGGAAGATCATGTTAGCCATCTGATGTTGCCAGCGATTTTCCTCAAGGTGGTCTTCCAGGCACTCTCTAGGTTTGCCACACCTTCTTTGCTATGGATCCTCCTGAAGGGGCAAGCCAAGTTCCTGCACTGTGGCTCAACTTGGTCGCATGGATCCCAACAGTCCTTTGGCTATGCGGCTCCGAACCTTGAGGTGCTCACGATGGGACCCGAAGCAAGCTTCCTTCCTTTTATGGAGCTCAAGAGCAGTGGATCCTTACTTGTGGACTAGCTACCCTCGAGCATGTTTGCCTAGTTCATGGCTAGGGGAGTGCATTTCCCAAGGAACTCCCTTGCTATCTAGCAGGGTCCATACTATAGACCCTCAGTGGGCCGATTGCTATTTTGGGGAAGGTGGCCCCTCACTCTTGAAAGTGGCTGCTTTCGCGATCGAGCACTTGGGCATGCCTAGCATTATTGTCACGTCCCTTGGCTAATCAACCATGGGAACAGGAGTAGTTACCTCGCTCTGCGGCCCCGACGGCTTTGCTCGGGCTTCACTGGACTCTCTAGCATGTAATCGCTGACGTTGCGCCCCGACTGTCGAGTCAAACGGCTCGACTTGGATGCTGGGCAACCTTGGCCTCACGGGGCCTGTCGCCCTTGAAGTACTGAGCCTTGAACTAACCCAGGTAGAATTGAAAGGACTCAGTCTTCCGCTACGCGGCTTCTAATGACCTCTCAGGGTCATCTCTAGTCCTTTGTAGTTTGGTAAAATGCGCCTAGGACTTGCCCACACAGCCTTGGGAAGCTATAAACATAGCCAGCCTACCGGTCAATCGACCGTTGGTGGGTTGTGTCGAGCAGGTGATTACACAGCAATCATGCAACCTAAATCACCTGAATTAATTTAGATTCCAACATAACTTAGGAACAATGCTTGCATAAGTGCTATAATTCGCATAATAGTTAGTTTGTTAGCTGCATAAATAATATTGTCATTTTATGCACTAAAAGAGAGATGAAATTAATTGTAGATGACTCGAGGCCACAAATGATAGATCAAACCATCCAGATCTGATCAAGACGATGACAGGAGTCCAACGCTTTTGGAATCGTCTTGATCAGACAACCGTAGCATCACTTACAATCCATAGAAGAATAGAGACCATGGAGCAAGATGACAGAGATCCAAGCCTCAGATGAAAAATCCGACCACACAGATGGCTCCGGATCGACGATCGCAGTCCAACGGTGTAAAAATCAACCCGATCAGAGGCCTACATCACTAGTTACAAAGAAGAAAAGGGGGCGGCCACGATGGCACCATGTGGCACCATCACAGCTGCCCCTCACCGTGCCCCCAATCTCCGAAGAAGCCCTCCTCATGCATTGTGGGTCGTTGGATCATCATGCAATGGCCACCATGCGCCCACGTTGCCCCCGCCCCCAAGACTCATCAGCCAAGAGAAGATCTCAACTGTTGGATCTCCATCCAATGGATGAGAGTGGAGTTGTCTAAAACATAAACACAACATAAAACACGCCTTAGCACATTGGTTAACACACACACACACACACACACACACAAGAGTGAGGTGCGGGCTCAAGATGCGCTCAACGTTAAAATTAGGAAGGCGATGCATTCGCACGCAACTGGCTGTTGGATGGTGATCAAAGGGCGCTAAAGCAACTGCACAACGCAACAGAGGCTTCCATGGCTCCATGTGAAAATGAACGCATGCGCTACACGCGATCTCGTGACCCTCTTTAATGAAGGCGATGCGGGTGCGAGTTAAGCCGCCAGATTGCGAGATCGGACATCTGATGTTAAGGGTGCACATTTTGAATGTGCGGAGGCACGTGAGGAGAGAGAAAAGTGCAGCAGCATTGAAGCGAGTGAGCAGGAGCGTCCGATCATGATCTGAGGGTCGCGAGCATCCCACATGTCGCTACCAAAATGAATCCAAGCGTGGAAGATGCAAATGAGGTTATTTTGAGGTTCGATCAGAGTCGTTGATTGATAAACGCCAGATTATCATCATTCTTATGCATTAAAACAAACCTAGCTCTTAGGATTTTACTCCGCAAACGGGTTTTTGGGCTGCATTTAGGCATAAATTAGGTTAGGCATGCATTGCATGTTTTATTGTCTTTTTAATGTGTTTTTGTGAGTGTTAGGGATGTACAGATACACAGATCCCTAAAACCCTAGCACTCAAGAAGGCAAATGGTGAAGGAGAAGCCCAGACTAGTTGGAACTCAGCTTGATCCAGCTCACCACAGCTGAAACCTAGCTCACTTGAACTAGGGTTAGCTCATCCCAGCTCCATTCAGCTAATCTCAGCTGAATGGCAACTCAAGAAAGTTCATCTTAGCTCACCCTAGCTCAAGCCAGCTCAGATCCAGCTCAACTTAGCTGAGTCTAGCTCATCTCAGCACCCACTAGTCCACAGGGAGCTCTAGCTAGCTCAGCTGAGTTGACAGGAGTTCACCCCAGCTCAGATCCAGCTACATCCAGCTCCACTCAACTCCATCCAGCTGAAGAAGAATTCATCCCAGCTCAGGAAGTTCAAGTCCAGCTCCCGGGGACTCAGCTTAGCTCATCACCTCCTCCTCGTCGCTAAGGACTTCGTAGCACCTGAGGACGACCCTGGAGCCTCACTAGCAGACTCTTCCCTCCGCTGGAGTGATCTTCCTCCTTGACCCATAGGTCCCATTCTTCCTGTTAGATTAGGTTTATAATTCTTAATATTAGTTTTAGCTGTAGTTAAGTAGTTTAGAGTAGAATTAAGGTAATTGTTAATGTTCAATTTCGCTGTAGGATAAAGTAGCTGTAGTAGTAGAATTAGGCTTAAATTTCCCCCCCTCACCTCCTCTGATCATTCCAGATCAGAGGGGAAGATTTCATATATCCATGTTTTCAAATTCTCTACCTCCTCATACTGTCATATCCATTTCTGATTTTCCACGACATGTTTTTCATCTTCCACCCATACACTCTAACCCAATTTCAGATCTGATTGGTTTTCACCTCAGATCTGAAATTGGCGTCAACAAGCACTTAAGGGGCTTCCCACTCACCTCACTCTTGGTCACAAAAGCCCCTGATTTTGGGTTGAAATTTTTAGTTTGTCAGATTTCTCCTCAATGTGGATTTTAAGGATTTTTCTTTTTGGTTTTACTGCCTGATCTGAAAAATTGAATGAAGTTGATTTGAATTCCCTGTTGGCAAGGAATCTGAGAGGATTTCTAGTGACAGAAATCATCTCAGAAGAGCCATACATAAATCTGGTTTGATAATGTCTTGAATGCATTGAATGCAAGTCAGATCTAAGGATAATTACTATGGTAATTTGAAGTCTGATCTCTCATTCATAAGTTTTGTTAATGGCTGTTTGGTGATTTCCTAACCTAAGGAGTTCTCAATACTCCTTAAGGTTTCATGAAACTGGGATTTAATCTAAGGGCTTTAATTGATTGAATTAATTCTTCCTTCATGCTGTCTATAGCATTAGGAAGAGTTAATTCAGTGATATTAGTGGATTTCATCTGAAATGAAGTTTTTGATGAGGGTTTTTGGCATTTGAATTGGGATATTTAGTGATTTGATGAGAAATTAAACCCTTGTCAGGTTTGGGATTGACTGATTTTCTTTTCAGTTTGGATTTGTTTGACTCTGATCCCAGTAAACAAAGCAAAGTGCTGCATCTTGCAGCTACATGTTTTCCTCTTCCAACTAACATTTCTTCTCAAATGGACTAACTGCAGCAGTAGTTAGCCCATTTGGACAGTGACTGAAGCTGCGGCTGAGTCTGGAAGTTTTGTTGCTGCTACTTCTAGTAGGTTGTAACAGATAGGTTTTAGTGTTAAATCCTGTAGACTTTAATTTGATCTGAGCTGAGAATAGATTGTATTTCATCTCATATGTAAACAAATTTTCTTGTTCAATACTTGAGATCTAATTTCGATACATACATGTCTACTCTTTCTCAACTCTGTCAGTAGTTTAGTCAGGAATCCCATCCTAAACAAGTTTTAAAAGAGAGAACTGAACTGAGGACTCTCTCCTTAGTAAAATCTTCCCTTCTTCTCTCCTACTTCTTCTAAACCTATAACAACAGTAAACTAATTAGAATGAAACACCCAAAAGAGATAAAAATAGTTATATAGCTATATATGTACATATACATATTACTTTGTATAGTAAGTATACTTATATAGACATCAGTTATATATTAGGCTACACATGTAAATAGATAGTGTAAATATATATATATACTATATACTTAACTATGTAAATATAATACTATAATTTAGGTTTTAGATCTAGTTTAGACAATAAATATAATAATTATATAACTATATATAAATTGAACTAAGTTATATGGAGTATTAAACTGAATAGATCAGTAAGTAGTTTAAACTATAAAATTGTATATATATCTATGTATATGTAGATTATAAGTAAATAAAATCTTTTATCTTAATTTAATCCTTTATAGATAATAAATAATGAATTTATTAAGTTTATAGCTAAGTTGTTAAATTAAATTAGTTAAATTAGTAATTTAGAATTATAATTAAGTTAAATTGAATCTGTATACTAAGACCAAAATACTTTAAGTAATTTAAGCTAATTTAAGTATATTTAGACCTGATTATATTAAGTTTAACTTAATTTATAAGCAGAACAATTAAAACTGCTATTTAAATGTAAATAACACATACATTAATTCAGAAAAATATAATAAAAATGTGTATAAAATACTTATGTATGTATTCTAACTCTGTATGAGGTCAACTAGACCATTCACTAACTAATTTATAAGTAATTAACCAAGAAAACACCAAAATCAATGTGTAAAAATAGGCTACTTTAGTGAATTTATTTATATAGTAAATCTAATTAAAATTTAAAATTAATTGAACAATTATATAGTATTATGTAAATACTTTATTTTTAAAAAAATTATGGCCCTCGAATTGAGGGCCAAAATCGCTTCCAGCCCACAGCTGCATGCGGTTTCCAATGTAGATGTGGCGCTCGAATAGCGCCACATCGTATGCTGCAAACCGCACGCAGCAGTATATTTTGAAAATGTGCATATGCTCTTCAGTCGTCACGGGCACCGGGCGCCCGAAACAACCCTTACCGAGCATACATATGAGCATATCTGAGCATATTTTTTTTGTGGGATCGGGGGCCCGGGGAGGCGTGTGCGTGGGGTTGTGTATGCCCTATGCTGAGTTAAGAAACGTAATTAAGCGGCCTAATGAGAATTAGGGCATGCTTAGTAGAGGTTTGGTCCCACCCTCTGGGTGCTGTGTATCCCTCGTAAAGCGTGCCCGTAAATTAAACACATTTTTAATTGATTAAAGAGAGTTAATGACAGTTGTTAAAAGCCTCTCCTCCGCAGCATGTAAAAGTCATTAAGCCAAAGTGTAAACACAGAAGAAGAACATCTGTTGAGAATCTGTGTGAAGGAAAAAGAGAGTGAGATGTTGTACATACGTAAGTAAAAATACATATACAATTAAAATATAAACATATATATATACGTATATGTAGTATAGCCAATTATTTGTTTAAATAAACCACTATATTTACTAACAGAATAAAATGTCACCATAAGTGTCGCTACAGACCTCAGTTTCCTTCCTTAGGTTTGTATATAGTGTTTTCTAGGATCTAGCGACGCTTACGTCTGTCACTAAAACTGTTGTATGTGTTACTGTAGATATCAGACTAGTAAGTTAAGTTAATATACTATGTAATCTTTGTCTATTGTGTACTTTCATGTAAGTATTAATACTATAACTTGTAAAGACATAGTTTAAAGTATAGTGATAAATTATTTGGTGCTTGTTTATAGTTAGTTTTTGCAAGCATTACAATTAATTCTTAATAAGTAGGCAAACCATGTCCACATTCATTCATTCTTTAATAAGATGTAAAGCTTCTTTTTGGAATTAGAGGATAATTTTGAGATCAAAGAGCGATGTAATTCAATAAATTGCCTCCTAGTGAACGACCTGGAATAAAACCAGTAAAAATTAGATAAGTAAATAATAATGGTTGTAATGACTGGTATTCCATACAACTCACCACAATGACACTCATGGTGTCTCAATTACCACAACGCATCATTATAACAGTCAACAATCCATTATATAACCACCATTGCAACCCATTGTATTATTAGCAGGCTGCTCGACAAAAGCTGGAGGGCTTCCCTTTTGAGATATATGAGAGAATGGGAGATAGATTGTGCTATTATTCAAGAGACACACATAGAGAGTGAGGAAGATAGGGCTTGGGCTGATCTAAAGATTGGAGGCGCAGCTGACTGTGTGATGCTTAATTCACATGGTAGGTCTGGGGGTATTGTTATGTAGTGGAGGAAAAATGTTCTACAAATGCTGGAGGTCTCTATAGCTAGACAAATGCTGACATGTAAATTCAAAAGGAATCAAGGGGGAGCGACTTCTACATTACAGGGGTCTACGGCCCTTGTGATGCCTCTACAAGGCAGGAGATGTGGGAAGATTGGAGTGAAGCTGCAGATTATGTGAATGGGGCTGCATGGGTTGTGGGAGGAGTCTTTGATTGTGTTCTGATGGGGAGGGATAGACCAAATGGCATGGTGGACAGCGCATCCACTGGGTTCCAACTGTTGGTCGAGACACTAGGTTTGAGTGAATATCCCTCTTCTAGAATTGAATACACCTGGAGAAATGGTAGCAGCCTCATGTCAAAAATTGACAAATTCTTTGGTAATGCTGGGTTGCTAAATATGTTTCAGTTGTCCTCTATGTATGTGTTGGAACACCCCTTTTTCAACCACACGCCCCTGGTTTGGGATAGTGGGGAACAAATGTATGTTGGATCTTATTTCAAGTTTAGAAGATCTTGGTTGAGAGAACCTAGATTCTGTGAGATGCTTGAAGGTTGGTGGAGGGCCAAACATGTGGATGGATCGACTACTATCAAACTTGCATCCAAGCTGACTACTATGCGCACAATGCAGAAAGAATATGGGGCTGCAGTGTCTGTTGTGAGACATCAGAGGTACAATGAGGCACTGTTGGAAATCCAAGGCCTTGATGCAAAAGAAGCAATTGTTCCTTTAACTGACCAGGTGCTCGAAGCTAGAAAAATGTGGTAGGATGTGGTGGCTGAGGAGGATTTAAAACTAGAGATGGATTGGAGGGAACAGTCCGGGAAACTTTAGCTTAAAGAGGGGGACGCCAACACCAAATTTTTTCACTTGGCTGCCAACTCTCATAGAAGGATCAACTTAATTTCCTCCATAATCAAGGACAATCAGAGAATCTCCTCTATGGCAGATATTAGAGCTAAGGCCATCAAATATTTTTGAGGTTCTTCACGAGCAGCAGGTGGAGGTCTATGGAGAATGGCGACGAGTGATGTGCCTAGAGTCTCTGAGGCACAAGTGTCTAGTTTGACAGCAAGCATCACTGAGAAAGAAATAGTGGCTGCCATTAAAGACTTAAATAATGAAGGTTCTCCTGGTCCTAATGGTGTCCAAGTTTTTTTTTTTATAAGGAGATGTAGGGTGTGGTTGGTAAAGAAGTGATGGATGTTATCAAGGAATTTGATTGAGGAGGGCAATGCTGGCTTTGATAAGATCAACAGATCTTTTCTTTTCCTACTGCCAAAGACACAAGGTGCAGAGAAATTCCAGGATTTCAGACCTATAGCTCTCTCAAACTCTATTTATTTGGTGGTGAGCAAAATCTTGGCAAATAGGCTATGGCCCGTCCTACAAGAGTTGATTCATCTAGTCCAATCAGCATTGCTCCCTAACAGATCCTTACAAGAATCATTTATCATGGCCCAGGAGATGGTGTGTGGTTGGCACAAAAGGAAATGTAAAGCCTTTATGTGGAAAGTTGATTTCTGTAAGGCCTATGATTCTATTTCATGGCCCTATTTGTCGGTGGTTTTCAAGAGAAGAGGATTTCCCCCTCTCTAGATCCAATGGATGAAAAGGTGCATCACTACTACCTCTTTCACTCCCTTGATTAATGGGAAGCCTTGTGGGGCTTGGATTCAGCCGCAGTGTGGTGTAAGAAAAGGATGCCCTTTAGCCCCTTTGGTTTTTAACCTTGCTGTTGACGGTCTGGCGAGATATGCTTGCAAACTTTTTGAGGCGGGCATTATTAGAGGATACCCTCTTTCTAATAGGAGAGCCATGGCTTCAATTCTCCAGTATGTGGATGATACGATCTTTTTTATGGAGGGGACAAAGGGTGAAGCCCATGCACTAGGCCATATGGTTAATATCTTTGGTGACATTTCAAGTCTAAAATTAAATAGGGAGAAGTCCAATCTGGTATTCTTTGGTTTGAACGAGAAAGAACAAGAAACTATTTCTGACATCTTGGGGACTCCACGTACCAACCTACCCATCAGATACTTGGAGCTACCCTTAAGATGTTCAAAATTGAAAAAATGTGACTGGAACACTCTCTTTAATAAAATTTCAGTCAAATTGGAAGGATGGAATAGCAATTCTTCTTTAAGGGTGGTGGACTCATCTTACTGAACTCTGTTATTACCTTGATCCCTGTTTTCTACTTCTCCCTCTTCAAAGCTCCGAAGTCTATCTGGAAGTGCATGGATCTAATGCGAAAGAGGTTCTTCTGGAAAGGTGCCAAACATGAAGGTAGATTTATGCAGCCTTTGAAGTAGGAGCAAATATGCCGGCCTAAGGAAAGTGGTGGGCTGGGAATCAAAGCTTTGAAAGAATTTAATGAGGCCTTATTGACCAATGGGCTATAAAAGTTCTCAATAGGGAAGAGAAGCCATGGACCGAGTTAATTAAAGATAGCTATGGTCATTCCAACAGTGCGTTGAAGAGGTTATGTCCTACCAGGCCCTCACCGTTTTGGCAGTCTGTAATTCAGGCTCTTAAGTGTAACTGGCATCTACTGCAGCCCATGCTAGGAGATGGCAGGACATTCGATTTTTGGTGTGAAGAATGGTCCTCGCTGGGCCCTTTAAAAGAATCCTACCCGAGGGTATTTGCTATAGCAAGGGACAAAACAGGCGCTGTGAACTGCTATTGGTCTGAAACTAAGGACTGCTGGCAATTGAACGAAGCTGACTCTATCAGGGAGGACACCCGGCTGTGGGAAGAGAGACTGAACATGATCTCAGACCTGGAAAGATTCAAACCCAGACCTGGCATGGAAGATAGTTATGCTTGGGATGGAATATATACGATCCAATGTGCTTATGGAAAGATTATGGATGATGGCAAAGGTTGGGGAAGTGACCACATCGATAAAAAAGTTTGGCTATTGAAGATCCCCCTCAAGGTACAAATTTTCCTTTGGCTATGTAGAAGGGAGGGCTTGATAACAGGTGATCTAAGGAACAAGAGGATGGGTGCAGCTCTTCACGAATGCCACTTATGTGAAATGCACACTGACAGTCTCAGCCACATTTTTTCTTCTTATTTGATTACTGATGTGATATGGAGGAGGATTTGTCAGGAACCACTCCCTCCACGAGATTCATTGTGGCACAGTTTTTTAAATTTCGGAGAGGCTGCACCTGCACATGGCTGCAACACTTTGGTGCATGTGGAGGGTGAGAAATGAGATGTTATTTCAAAAGAGACTAGTATGCTGTCAGAAAATTGTAAATGAGTGCTAGACCCTCATACATAGATGGGGATATGATTTGTAATTTTTTCTTTTTCTCCTTATCAATAAAATGCCCTCCCGAATTGCTATAGTAACACGATAGCTTTCCTATCGATTTCAAAAAAAAAAAGAAATGATCCCTATTCAAACAATTACAACCTGGGATGGTGCAACCACCCTAACTTGCTTGGTCAAGTAAGAAACCTGCCGAGGGTCCTAACTTGACTAAGCCAAACACTTATGGGCAACCTAGTAGGTACATAAAACCATGCACATATCAGCCACAACCCACTCAAGAAAATTAGCCCTCTAATTTGAGTCTGGTCCTCAAGGAAATTCAAGAAATGAACCTAAGATATAAGGAAGAAATAAATCAACTGAGGATAGAATTGACGAGATGACTAGACCAACTAGTTGATGATAGACAACACAGGATGCTGCCATCCCAACCCGTCCCCAACCTAAGGAACTTCAATAGGGGTAACCAGCACAACACATGGGAGCAACAGGCACATATAGTTCAATGGTCGCACGTGTTTCGCGAGTTTGAAATCAGGGTTATGAGTAACCCGTCGTTGTAGTTGCAAAATGCGTGGTCAAATAAAATTTATACCGAAACTCAAAAAGTGAGTCCCAGGTCGAATACGGGGAGGTGACGTTTACCTTTAACTGAAAACAGTGCTTCGATTTATTTCTTTTTGGTATTTTAGGGTTTTGTTATTTTTTTGTATTTTTGTAAGAAGAAAATAAGCAAATGAATCACAAGATAGAGATGGAACAAATATGGTATAGATATTACTTCAATGTCTATTACAATCAACTATGAAAGCATAAAAAGAGAGGGGGGTGAGAGGAAATCTCTTGAATCAGCTATTCGACGAGACGATGGCGCCTAGCAGAAGCTCGGACGAAGGAGGTGAGGAGCAAGACGATGGAGGTGAGAATGTCGGGTAGAGGAACGCTTCGACGTGGCTCCAGAATGGAGGTGAGAAGATGGAGATGATCTGCCACCGGAATAGAGGTGGGAGGACAGCTCCAAGGCGACCTATGAATGGGGATGGGAAGATGGATGAATATTTGGTGAGGCAGAGGTTTGCTACACTAATAGGAGCCTTGGCAGCTTGAGAACAAGCTCTAATGGAGTGTTGGTAGGCTTGCTAGAGATTAAGAATAGGTGGGAGTAGAGTAGGGAGAGATGAAGAGGAATGGGGGGTGTAGGGGTGTTTATATAGTGGAGGGAAGGAGAGAGTCCCACGCACAGGCATTCAGTGACAGTTATAAGCGTCACTAAAGGCCTCTCGAGCTGTCGCTGAAGATCCACAGCTCTTCATTGCTTAGGCTGGCACACGCACCGTGAAGGCCATTTAGTGACAGCTATAAGCATCACTAAAGCTCGCCCTTCTTTCGTTGTAAAGCCCGCACCCACTGCCCATGCCTGCAGCTGTCATCGCGCACACAGGCGCAGATGCATCCTAACCGTCGGATGAAGGATCGCACGACTAAGAGCAAATCGCTCCCCTTCGCCAAATTTGAATCTCACACCTTGCCATCAGCCACCGGATGCCGCACGTCAGATGGTGCGTTCTCGATGTGCGTCGACGCCCGCATGCCACATCCGCGCTCAACTGTGCATCCACGTAGTCGCTTCCTTCGCCGCTTGATCTTCCATCAACAGCTCCATTTCCTAACGCATGCACTTCAGCGGATAAAATCCATGCATGGGGCCTCGAATGCACGGTCATGCGTTGAGAGTGGAGGCGCAGACCACTGTGCTGAGAGTCGTCATGAGTCTTGTTTTCGAATTAAGCTTTCGCACCCATGACCATTGGATGGAGATCCAACGGTCGAGATGACTCCTTGCTTGATGAGCCACTTCTTCAGCCGTGGAGCGCACATCTCAACCGTTGGATTGAGATCCAACGACTGGGATCTGATCTTGCGGTGGGCTTGGAGATTTCTTGGCTCAGGTGGGGCAGCTTGGATGGTGCCACATGGCACCATCTGGGTCATCCATCTTCTTCTTGTGGAGGGTGTTGTAGAGCTCAGATCTGAGCGATTCCCATGTTGACAGACTATGATCGTTGCTCTGAATTCATCTGTACGGTCGGATTCTTCATCCAAGGCTCGTAACGATGTCGCATTGCCTCCTGGCCATGTAAAATGATGGAATTAATGTACATAATATACAACTATCTTAGATGCAATGCAATGGATGTTTATGGAATATTTATATCATGATATGCAATGCTATTCCTAGGAACTATTATAAATAAGCATTTTATGATGAATTTATATGTGCCTATCATACCCCCATGCTTACTTTTTGCTAGTCCCTAGCAAAAAATGAACCTAAATGCTATGTATAAAAGTAGAATCAAGATTCGAGTATTTAGGCAAAATTCATTGATTGCTTTAGAAAATCTCAACCCCAAGACCTAATTACAAAAACTCAATAGTGCCCAGGTGCTTGCTAGAATGCAGACCGTCCAAGCCCTCACCTTATTTGAAAAGGGAAGATACATTTTTTTTATTTTTCTTCTTTTCTAATTTTTTTTTGTACTTTTGAAGTTTGAGAGTTCCGAGATAACTTTTTATGGCTACCCGACCAACCCAAGACTCAAAAAGGACTCACTAGACGACCATTAAAACAGACTTCTGGATTCTACGACCCTAAGTGACCTTGCCTAGAGGTTTTTCTTTTTGAAAGGTAGCTTTCTCCCTACTTCTTTTATTTATGTGGTCAACACAAGGGCAAACCCAGTGTATATCTCCTCGATTTATTCTACTCCCTCGCTTCTTCCCTATGTGATTTGGGAATTATTGTGCATTTTTTTTTGTGAGCTGGGTTCTGGACAATCGACCGATGAGCTGTTACCACTGACAACTTGCCAGCCATACTCATGCGGTGAAGTGTGATTTTATTTTTTTTATTTTCTCCTTTTTCTATTTTTTTCTATATTTTCTTTTCTTTTCTTTTTTAAGTAAGTGGCTTTCCTGGTCTAAGATTTACCTAAAGGCAGTACAATGAAAATGGTCTTGTGACTGGGCTTTGGACAACCGGCCGATGAGCTGTTACAATCAACAACTTGCCAGCCATACCACCCTAAATAGTTCATTAGCTACCCAATTTCCGAAGAAACCACAAAAGAGTGAGTCAGTGCAAAAAAATGTGTGTAGATGCTTAGGCTTAAAGTCCCCCCAAATCAGAGGGCGGATTGATAAGTCAATACTTACCATCCCAATTTATTAGCCAAATTAAAATAAGATTAACTTGGCGAGGACTCGAGACTAAGTCCACATTCGAGTGGACACCCGAGCTAATTAAGCCCAAAGACCTAAAGAATTTAAGTGTTCAGGTCTTAAAGTATCAATTCCTAAAGTTTGTAACTCCCAAATGCCTAAGTTCTCTTCTCCTAATTCTTCTTTTTTTTATCTTTTTGAATTTTCAATTTTTTTCTTTCATTTTTTTTTTAAAGAAACTAAAAGAAATTCTACGAAGTTAACAAAATAATTTCAAGATTAAGTATCCAACCCCCCATGCCTAAATGATGCAATGTCCTCAGTGTAAAAATAAAGACATGAAAAGGGTGGAGTAAACAGAATATCACCTGAGTGTTGTGAAAATCTGGTCAGCTCCACAAAGAAAAGAGTGTATACACACACGCTAAGTTTAATGCCTTCAGCTAGGCATAACATACATACAAAGAAGAAATTGAGAATTCACAAGTGCAGGTCAAAATTAAAATAAAAATATTGATCCTAAAACCCGGTAGTAGAAGATGTCCACAGAAGTGGACCAGATTATGGTGTAGACCCATGCCCCAGGGTCGAGTGGTTCTAAGGTTCTGGATGAAAATCACCCAGAATCGAAGGTTGTTGTGTTTGCGGGGCCAGGCCTGCGGTTTAGTGGTGTGCAACCCAAGACCAAAGTGTCAAACAATGGGTAAAGATAGTTAATAGGTGCGGTTGTCCACTTAACATCTTGCTCAGAAAAATAATCAATTATGTCGAGCTTGGGTTGCACGTGAAAGATATCGTAAGGGTCCTGGTAGAAAGTAGGTGGTTTCAGGTCAATAGGTACCCTTAGATCCAAAATCAAAGTTCCCTCAGAATTAGCCTCCCAATTTTTTATTTCAACAATTCTATCTTCCAACATCAAGGGCTCAAGCTCCGGGACCTCTAGCATATCATTCGCCCCATATGATTCTCCTAAGTCCAGAAATCATAGCTAAATCAAGATTGACTTGGGCACAATGATCTCAGAAGTCAGCTCTTCGGGGTGTAGATGAGGAATGGGATCACTAATTGAATCATCAAGTAAATGAGGATTTGAATCCTCTAAGTTAGCCCCAACCGAATCAAAATCTTCAATAACTGGGCTATCAAATGGTTCGTCATGCTCCTCGAGCCCATTTGTCTCACTAAAATCATCTTCCTTAAACTCAAGTGAGAGTTCACTAAGAGATTCCTCACCCTCAAAATCAAAGAATCCATGATCCTCATTTATATATGTCTCAAAATCGATTGTCATTTCCTAGTTCAAAGAGACATATTTTTCCTTGCTCCCTGGCTCGGGGATCTCGGGTGAGAAACTCGGTTCATCCTCAAAGGGTAGCTCTAGACCAACCTGGTCATCTCCGATCTTAGAATATGTTTTCCCCCCAATGGGCACCTGAGTGGGTTCAGACATTGGCTCTCTTGAAGGGGGTTCATCTTGAGAATCATCCCAAGATTTGACTAGGGCAACCACAAATTTCATCCTCAACCTCGACAATTTCCCAAGAAAAAACTCACCCAGGTCCCTATCCCTAACACTTTGGAGCAAATCCAACAGAGAACTATTAAGTTCATCAATCATTTTGATCATAGGCTCCAATGCTTCAGTGCATGGTGTTGGTTGAGCTTCTAAAGATTGTATAGTGTTCCTCAAATTAACCAACACCCTATCTTGGATCTAGTTCACCTGAACTGACTGGTTTAGTTCATGGTTAGGTGGGATCAGGTTAGATCTAGGGGAGTCAAGATATCGAGGTTCTCGAGTCTCTCCCTGATAGTAGGTCATTTCAGGCTATTTAAAGGATGGTGGAGACCTGTATTTAGTATAATTCTGGGGAGGGTAAGTGTTATAATCAGTATATCCTTCATGGTTGTAGATCTGGTTAGGTTGATCATCAAAGGATAGAGATCCATAATCATTATAGGTTTGGGAAGGATAGTAATCATAGTCTTCTTGTCCAGGGTTAGGCCTTGGACACTGAGGTCTGGATTCATATCCCAAATCAAAGTTATCCCGGCTAGTGGATGGGTAATTACAAGTCAAGTTGAAATAGTAATCATCTTGGGGATAAGTGGTGGTAGGAGGATAGGATGGGAAATGCATGTAAGAAGTGGAAGGATACATGGTGAAGTAAGGAGGGAAATCAGAGAGAGAAAGGTGGCCTGCAGTACAATCAATCAACCCTGTCCTTATGTGGGTAGCCTAAAGTCCTACAGACTCCCAGGACCCATCTTGAGATTATAAACGATTTAATCTACTTTTATCTGTTCAGTCCAACCAGTTAGAAGGAGGGACTGGGGAGAAGGTTCTTCCTTTGGCTTGCGCCTCCGGTTCCTAGTGTACCCCCTAGCTGCGGTCATTTGACACTACTCCCCTAGCTAGATATCAGATGGACCAGCAGAAGCAGATTAATCTAAAAAAATCTCAATCTGAGCCCCGAAGAGTGAATCAATCCTTAAGGCCAACGTCTACTCAGTTTTAATTAGGCTTGGGATGATTGTGCTCTTGGAATGTGATGGGCCGTTTAGATGGGTTGTGCCCTTAATGATCAGTTAAAATGCGTGTGCGTGCACAACCATGGTTTGCAAACATGGTTATTTGATAATGTGTCTTTTAGGGTTTAACCTTGTTTAGTAGCTTTTAGGGTTTAATCTTAGTATATTCAAACAAGTTTAGGAGAACACTCCAAGTTTTGCAAGTACTGATGATGATATATTCCTTTAGAAATCAGAGAGAAAATGTGGAGTGCTTGGTTCAGCCCTAAGAATCAACCATAAGTGGCAAGCTACTTGATGAATCACTTTTAATTTGAGTGGTGCGGCCCAAACAAATCAATCAATTGGCCTATTCGCACCATAGATTAAGGCACACAATGTCTTAGCCTAATCAGATTT
The DNA here is from genome assembly GCA_037157565.1 of Thalassia testudinum. Lineage (NCBI taxonomy): Eukaryota > Viridiplantae > Streptophyta > Magnoliopsida > Alismatales > Hydrocharitaceae > Thalassia > Thalassia testudinum. The sequence continues at coordinate 147,794,708 of JAZHRO010000036.1, forward strand.
CTACTCACTTATTTGTTCTGAGTTGAAGTGTACCAGGTCCACAGGTTAGATCCCGGTTAAGTGGTAGAATCAAAATGGAGTGGTGCGCCATAAGTCGAGAGTTGTGGGTGTTAAGGTGTGTCTCTTTCAGGAAATCCCATAATCAGATAACACTTTTTTTTTATTTATGTGGATGGCGAGGTGAGTGGAGGTGGCAAACAAACAACCAAATCTATCTTAAGGTTTATAAAAAGCACCTAAGTTGATTTAGGTTTGAGTTATTAGGTTATGGAATGAAAATTAAGGTGGGGGTGGTGTAAGGGACACTTACAGAACCTTCATTTGCACTTTTCTCCGATCTAACCGCTTTGGCCTGCCTTAGAAGAGTACCTGCAATCACAGTAAGATCAAAGAAAAAGTGAGATAAAAGTTATGTAAGGTGGAAAAAAACATGGGAAAAAAAAAACCAAAGAGCATTGCCTCCCCGGCAACGGTGCCAAAATGGTCTCACGTGTTTCGCGAGTTCAAAATCAGGGTTATGAGTAACCCGTCGTCGTAATCGCAAAACACTTGGTCAAATAAAATTTATACCGAAACTTGAAAAGTGAGTCTCGGGTCGAACACGGGAAGGCAACGTTTACTTTAACTGAAAATCGCGCTTCAATTTGTTTCTTTTTGGTATTTTAAGATTTTGTTATTTTTTGTATTTTTGTAAGAAGAAAACAAGAAAATGAATCACAAGATAGAGATGGAACAAATATGGTATAGATATCACTACAATGTCTATTACAATCAACTATGAAAGCATAAAAAGAGATGGGGGTGAGAGGAAATCTCCCGAATCGGCTGTTCGATGAGACGACGGCGCCTAGTGGAAGCTCGGACGAAGGAGGTAAGGTGCGAGACGATGGAGGTGAGATGCAGGAGGACGTCAGGTAGAGGAAAGCATCGGCGTGACTCCATAATGGAGGTGAGAAGACGGAGATAATCTGCTACTAGAATGGAGGTGGGAGGACAGCTCCAAGGAGACCTATGAATGGGGATGGGAAGATGGATGAATATTTGGTGAGGTAGAGGTTTGCTACAGTAATAGGAGCTTGAGAAAAAGCTCTAATGGAGCATTGGTAGGCTTGCTAGAGATTGGGAATAGGTGGGAGTAGAGTAGGTACAGATGAAGAGGAATGGGGCATGTAGGGGTGTTTATATAGTGGAGGGAAGGAGAGAGTCTCGTGCACAGGCATTCAGTGACAGCTATAGGAGTCACTAAAGGCTGCTCGAGCTGTCGCTGAAGATCCACACCTCTTCATTGCTTGGGCTGGTGCATAACCTGTCCAAGCCATTAGTGATAGCTATAAGCATCACTAAAGCCTACCCTTCTGTCGTTGTAATGCCCGCACCCACCACCTACGCCCACAGCTATCATCGCGCACGTAGGTGCAGATGCATCCTGACCGCCGGATGAAGGATCGCACGGCTAAGAGAAGATCACACCCTTACGCCAAATTTGAATCGCGTGCCTTGCCATCAGCCGTCGAATGCCGCACACGTCAGATGGTGCATTCTCGATGTGCATCGACACCCCCGTGCCTCATTTGTGCTCAACTGTGTGTCCACGTCGCCGCTTCCTTTGCCACCCGATCTTCCATCGACGACTCCATTTCCTCCCGCATGCGCTTCAACGGATAAAATCCGTGCGCAAGGCCTTAAACGCACGGTCGTGCATTGAGAGTGGAGGCGCAGACCACTATGCTGAGGTTCATCATGAGTCTTATTTTTGAATTAAGCTTCTGCACCCATGACCGTTGGATGGAAATCCAATGGTCGAGATGACTCCTCGCTTGATGAGGTGCTTCTTCAGCTGTGGAGAGCACATCTCAACCGTTGGATTGAGATCCAACAGCTAGGATCTAATCGTGCGGTGGTCTTGGAGGCTCCTTGGCTCAGGTGGGGTGGCCTAGATGGTGCCACGTGATGCCATCTGGGCCGTCCATCTTCTTCTTGCGGAGGGTGCTGTAGAGCTCAGATCTGGGCGATTCTCGCGTTGACGGACTGCAATCATTGCTCTGAATCCATCCGTACGGTCGGATTCTTCATCCGAGGCTCGTAAAGATGTCGCACTACCTCCTGGCCATGTAAAATGACGGAATCAATGTACATAATATGCAACTGTCTTAGATGCAATGCAATGGATGTTTATGCAATATTTATATCATGATATGCAATGCTATGCCTAGGAACTGTTATAAATAGGCATTTTATAATGAATTTATATGTGCTTATCATTCAACCTGCTACCCAGCACCCACCTAGTTTTGTTAACCCTAACCCAACCCAGGCTCAGTCTATCTTGCCAAACCGACCTCACCCTTCTAACCCTAATGCCTATGCTTGTGCTGTCACTTTGAGAAGTGGGAAACAAATCCAAGATCCTTATCCTTCTACATCGAAATCTTACCAAGATCTTGAGGAGCCTTAATCTGACCTGAGAGACCAAGCTAATCTAGAAAACAAGACTTAGGATTTGAACACTCATGATTTCTTTCAAGCACCTATTCCTAAAGTTTTGAACAAATCCAGGGAAAAGAAAACCAATCAATCTAAGGAGTTGTTTGAGATTTTAAAGCAAGTCCAGGTAAATATACCACTCCTTGAAGCCATTAAAAACATCCTGGCCTATGAGAAATTTCTGAAGAAATTGTGCACACCAAAACGCGAGGCCAAATCATCAAAAAGGCTCACAGTTTCTGAACAAGGTAGTGCCATCATCTTAAACAAACTCCCTCCTAAAAAGAAAGATCCAAGGACCCCCTTAATTTCATGTGAGATAGATGGTTTAGTCTTGGATTGAGCCTTGCTGGACCTTGGTGCCTCCATCAATCTAATCCCAACAGAATTATATGAGGAGTTGGATTTAGGCCCCTTGCAACACACTGAGATTACCCTTCAGCTTGCTGATAGGTCAACCAAGATTCCAAAGGGGCTTTTACAAAACGTGATTATAAAAGTGAGGGATTTTAAGTACCCTATGGACTTTCTTGTTTTAGATATGGAGGCATTAGAAAACTTGAACCACTCCTCAATAATCTTAGGAAGACTATTCTTGGCCACAGCCAAGGCCAACTGTGAGACGGGGATTATACAAATCACTTCTGGAAGGAAAACGTGCCCACTCAATATCTTTAAAGCCTCCCAAAAGAAGAAGGTGAATTGTGGTTCCATCGAGGTCGTAGGAACAATTGAAAAGGATTTGGCAATTCACACTAAAGATGATCCAAATCCTACCAAATCTCAAGATCAACATGAAAGACAAGAAAGTGATGTACTTGATGATTATGATCTACCACCTTCCATAGAAAATCAAATTGAAAAAGACATAAGTGAGATTGAGAAACTCTTGGGAGTATCGTATGATGAATTAGATGATAATATAAAGAATCCTCAATACACCCACCCTAAAATTCAAGAACTATTGAACTTTGAGGGGGTTCAAGAAATTGGACAACCAAAGGTTATGAACCAGGAAAATGATGAAACAACCTTAGAAAAAGAAGCTCAAATCATGATGGACTGGGAAAGAACTTATACTCCAACTGGTTCAAATGGATGGCTTGAATCTAAGGAAGAAATGACTTCTGATGAGGAAGTAATTTCTGATGAGGATTTTGACTAATTCAACACAACTCTACCTTTGTACTCATATGATGCAGTGCCTGGAGAATTCATGATTGTTGACATCAACTACCATTATGAAAATCCTTATGATTCTGATTCAGAACCAGATTTAAACCTCAATCATGATTTCAATCTGGACCCTCTACCACCTTTTCTTCAATTATGGAACTGGATTAATGAACAGGCTCTACTTCATGAACCTCATCTATCTGACCCTATTGTCTATCTCAAATCAGAAAAACTCTTTGGAGTAGGACTGCATCATCAGTTGGTCTGCATTTACGGATCACTGATTCTTGGACCAAACAATCATATCTTTATAGTAATTTTGAATCTCTCAACGACAGTCATTACTCCTTCTCTTGACCCACAATATTGAATTACATATTTCTTTTAAGTTTATTCCGGCAAATGACATTAAACTTAACGCTGGCTGAGAGGCAACCCTGTACTCTTTACAGGTAGTTTGCATCCAAGCTGACCTGCAATAACAAGTTCAGTTAGGTGATATCCCCTCATCTTGCTTGTTACTTTTTTATTGTCCTACATACATTTCAATGAGGACATTGTAATGATAGGCATGGGGTGGTGGACATTGCATGTCTCATTTTTATCTAGAAGAATAAATGCTTCTTCTCTTGAACCCTTGGATAGTTATTAGAGAGTTAGGCAAACTATCTTCTAGCAGATCCACCAAACAAGTGTGAGGTGAAAGTAGAAAGTCTACTGGTGCTCTAAGGCTAGTATGAGAAATCTTAAATTCTAAATAATTAGATAATGATACTCAGAGTTAAGCATAGTTTTTCGCTCTCTGTTTCTGCGTATAAATTCTTAGTGTGAATCTTTTGAGAGCCACCAAATAAGGCAAATACACAGAGAGCGGGTTCTCTGATAAAATTAGGACGGAGGTGAATGGTCACGACCATCCTTTACGGAATCCTTGGCTAAAAGAGGGTATTAGTGTCAAGGTCAAAAATACATTATCCTATCCATTCCTTTCCCGGTGCCGTGAGTAAACAATTCCACCAAATAAGCCACCCGATATCCTCTTGAACATCCCCAATCCCGCATAATTCCTTGTAAATAAAAGTTTGTATGCTATACTATGTTGCGTGAGTAGATATATGGATGTGAAAAAAAAAAGAAAAAGAAATAAAAAAAGAGGAAGAAAATGAAAAAGAAAAGAAAAGCACATATATACATAAAATATATATATATACCCAAAAAATATATATATTTAGAAAAAGAAAAGAGCAAAAAAAAAAAGTTTATAAGTTTAGAATTTGTTTTAAGTATATTAAGGCAATAACACCTACCACCCTCACGATCCACTAAATACAGCCATCCTACTTTTTTTGTATTTCTGGCCACCTGAGTACTAGCTGTGGATTCTAACTTAATCATAAGGTTATCAGAACCTAATCAAAGTGTTAATGCCAGGAGAGACCACCAAATATACTGACAAATCTGTTTAGATTATGAGCTCAAAATGAAAGAAAAGAAAAGAGAAGAAAGAAGAAAAAGAAAGAGAGAGAAAGAGAGAGAATGAATACGAAGGAACTAAAGAGAGCACAGTTTCTCCGTACTAGTCTTTATGTAACACTAGATGAGTATGAGCCACCAAATATAAATCCACTAGACTCAAAGTATCTTCTACCTAAGCCAAAAGCCAGGGTTGAATTTACATATTACTTTATAACCCCGAGGGAAGAACTCTGCTGATGAGGTGTGGCTCATCATAGCTAAAATTCCCAAGTTAAGCTGGAAACTAAGTTAAACACTATCAAATTAAAACAAAGAAAGGGTTAAGTGTGAGAAATAACAGAAATGACCTAAAACACCAAATTTGTACTAAAAATGCATAATTAGGTTATTTAGTGAGATATTCTTTTAAATAATGTAAAATGATGATCTATTTGCAAATTGAACACACAAATGAGCTCAAAACTCCAAATCAAAAGTGAAATTAACTTCTAATTTGTTCAATTGGGCTTTAATAAAACTTGGTTGCATTTGGACATCATTAGGACCTTGCAATGAGAGTTTCACATTTAGGTCCTTCACAAATCACATTTCATGCATAGAAAACCTTCCAAGGACCTATTTGTAACTCGCAGGGACCTATTTGAAGCATCCTAAAGACTGCTCTATAGGCATTCTTACCACTTATGGACCTTGGTGATATTCTTCTACCCCTTCACTGAGGGGCATTTCTTACAAATTCATTAAAAGAATTTAAAGCACCTACTTTTCATGTGAGCACTGTTCACCGCGAAGAACTGGCCTCATCCTTGTCGTTCAAACATCAATCCTCTAGATCTGCAACTACTCCTTAATCGAAGCTTCGTGCGACTTGGCACATGCGATCACCTCTACGCCTAGATCTGATCTAGCGGCTAAGATTTGACTTGAATCCTCGCGCACTTCTCTCCTCTCATCTCCACCACCCATGACCTATTTGACTAATTTCACCCTTGCGGTGAGTAGGTTCAATGTCAAGCTCTACTTAAGCAACTCACTAGCCTCACGCACAAAGTATCGACTCCCTTCTACACCCTTTGAGCCAATCATTCGTCCACTCCAGTTCCTCTCCTCATGCTGTCCCTGTTTCACTGCCACTAGCGGTGAAGCTCTACCTTCCTCTTCGACTCTCCTTGCCACTAAGGACATCATAGCACCTGAGGGTGACCCAGAACTCCACTAACGAGTTTTCAATCTGCTAGAGATTCCCCCTCCTTCATCACTATAGCCACCAGCTGTAGTTCTCCTTACAGGTCCCTTTCTTCCATTTAAACTAGGTTTTAATGCTTTCTAGCTCTAGCATAGATTTAGTGATTGTTAGTGTAGTGTAGATCAAATAGGAGTAGATCAGTTAGTGAATCCACTGGTTTGATCGTTAGCTTAGGAGTAGATTAGAGTAGAATTCACACATCCACCTCCCCTGATCACTTCAGATCAAAGGAGATGATTTCATCTCACTCGCTGATCACTGTTCTTCCTCTTCATATTTCCGTTTCGCATACTAATTTCCTTTGATTTTAATTTCGTCAATCACCCCTTCATCAGGTCTAATTTCATATCTGAGGACCTTATGTCCTAGATTTGAAATTAGCACCAAAAATCACCTTGGGGGTTCTCCCCCACTCATTTCTCAAAGTCACAAAGACCCCCCAATCTTGTTTTATAAACTCGAATCGCTCGATCATGTTTAAAATGGTTTTTAATGTCCAATTCAGTGATTTGGAATGTATTTTGAGCTTCATGGATTTGATTGAGCTTTTTGAGATTTTAAGTGCTTGATTGGGGTGTATGAAAGGATTCCAATGTCCTTAAGTGTTGTTTTGATTTAGGGATGAGCATATACTTGATTTAAGTCACTTATTAGGGAGTTCTATCAAGGAGAATCAGTCTCCCTGATTTGAGATAGAACAAGGATCCAATGCATTATGATTTGATCACTAACTTACCTAAATCACCAATCAATGGTGTTCAAGACAAGAACATGATTAAATTAGTGTTAAATTCATAGCAACAACCCTATATGGGCAACATTTGTTTTCCAATGCACATTTTGATCCCAATCTAATCATGGAGATCTAATAGACTTTTGATGGATCTCAATGAGGTTTTGGTGTCATGATTACAAGAATTCAACTCTTGATTTGGTCTTCATGATTCACACTATTTACAGTGTGAAATGGAGATCAAATCAGAGTTCTATGGATTTAAGTACACCAAATGATTTTCAGACCTACATAAAAGGAACTTGGGACAGTATCTAAATCAATAATTGGTTTTTACGGCCTGCATGATTTTGTCAATAGAGTCTCATTGATTTTAAAAATGAAGATCTGATCAAATTTCAATGAATAAACACTCTCGGATCAGTCTTATTTAGTCTGATCTTGGGGTATTTATAGATTGGAATATATTTATGGCCACTGATATTCAAATTCAGAGATACTATATCACTTAGCAATTTTCTTAGGATGTCTGAATTGCATCTGGATGGTTTGATATCTTAATCCAGGACTGGCAATAGCTAATTTAGCAACAACCAGGCTGCTGTCATATTGTTCTTGCTGCTGCAGCTATAACAGTAGATGATCTGATTTTGAAAGAGAATAGCTTAGTTTATAGAGTTTAAAATAGCTAGCATGTTATTCATGTTGTATTCCATGTATACAACCCTTCATGCACTTTTACTTAAATCCAATTTGGAATGGATTGATTGATGTTTGAAATCATTCTCTGTCAGCAAAATTGGTTACCTAACTGTCCACAATTGAAAATAAATGAAAAATGAAGTTAATTGCATGTTTTTATAATTGCATACCCTTTAGAACATGTTTAGGACTTAACTGAGGTAGTTCACTACCTAATTCAGCCATACATTAGAATTTAGGGACTTAGGATTCCTTTTAAAACACTAAGAAGGCCTAAAATGTGCTAACTTTGTAAATAAATAAAAACACTATAAAAAATCCAAAAAAATAAAGCAAACATGTGTTGGTCAAGATTAAGTATATTTCTAAGTGCACACCAAGTTTCATAGTATTTTGAACCCCCGGCTTGGTAGAACATACCAGCCGACGGTTCAGTATCCCTTTGAACTTAATAAAAGTACTCAAAATCAAAAACACCCTAAGTAAGTCTATTTCTTTCATCTCTTTCTTTCTCTCTCACCTCCTACCTCTATTAAACCCATAAAAACCATAAAAAGCAAAAAAACATTAAAAACTCCTAAAAATATCATGTATAATATGTATATACTTGTAAATATAAGCTATATACCAAGTTATATATGTATGTATTGTAAAATATGCACATAATATGTATATATAACTTATGTATATATTATATAATATAAGTTAAGTACTTAAGATAACCTAATATGCATATAACTTATATATATATTTAACTATTAATTTAATTACTTATATGTACTACAACCTATGTAAATTAATAAACCCCTATAAATAAACTTATTTATATATAACACTATACATATGGATTTATATATGTATAATGTGCATTATAATGCCTGTAACTTAATTTAATTACATATATATATAATAAATAAATAATTTAATAAGTTATTAGCTAGTTTATTAAATTAAATTAAAATAAATTAGTAAATTAAGTTATTACTGAACTAATTTATGTTGTATAGTTGTATTATATTATCTTAAGTATTTTGAAGTTAACTATATTTATAATGTATTATACTATTTATACATAATTTAAATGTAAAACACCCTAAAATCACTTATTTAAATGTAAATCAATTAAAATAAAATGTGTAAAATACAAAAAAAATATGTAATAAATAATTTATTATGTATATTAACTCAGTACTCGGTCAATTAGACCATTAATTAACTAATTTATACTGTAATTAAGAAATAAGCTCAAAAATCAGTGTATAGAAACCATAATCTTTAGCTAATTTATTTATATAGCAAATATAATTATTTTTTTAAATAAACTAAATAATTATATAGCCCTATATAAGGGCTTTACAAATATATAATTTATTTTAAATTCGGAATTAATTTGGGCCCTCAAATCGAGGGCCAAAATCACCAAATCCAAATATCTGCACGATGAGATTCCAAGGCTTGAAAAGGTGCCTTTAGCACTATATCGATTACGTAGTAGCACCTGCTGCAACTTAAATTGATTTTGCCTTTCACCCACTTCAGTCCTTACGGACGCCAGGTGCCCGAAACACATTGCCCTTTCCTCCTTCTAAGCATGAATGAGACTTTGGCATTAAGATGTTAGAGTGCGGTGCAGGCCGGGGGCTTGGCACTGCGTGGGCCTGTTGTGGGTCCAATTACGAGCTAAAAACCATATTGAATAGGCTAATTAATCACTAGGGTGACTGATGTAGACACAATTATTAAGGATAAAATGCCTATTCATGCATGTTCCTAGGCTTAGATTTGCAATTCATGTTATAAATATTACATAGCATGCATCATTCTGCATTTAGAGTAGTTGTATATAATTCAGGTTAATTGCATCCTTTTTCTGGTCAGGAGAGAAGGATATTTATTTCGGAGCCTTGGATTAACGATCCAACGATACGAATCTGATCATGATGACGATCGGAGTCCAATGCCTACGAAATCGCCTTGATCGGAGTCCAATGCCTACGAAATCGCCTTGATCGGAGTCCTATAGCACCATAGGTAGTCTAAGGAAGATCAACAGCTAAGGGACTAGGTGACATAATTCAGAGCTTGAAACGACAAATCCAAACACATGGATGGATTCGGGTCGACGATCGCAGCCCAACAGTGTGAAAATCAACTTAATCCGACCATTGTAGCAGCCCCTACAACAAAAAGAAGATGGACGGCATATATTACGCCACGTGGCGAAACCCAGGCCACCCATGCACACGCACACGCCACCGCACATGCACAACAGCATAGGTGTGCGCTTGCACGCAGTAGCAGTGCACGTAGGCGTGTAGCACGCGGAGGCACGTGACACGGTGTACAGAACGCACGCCAGTGTAGTGGCAGCATGGGCTCGTGGGCTATCTTCAACGACGTGTGTGGTGGATCTTCAGTGATGTTTATGATCGTCACTAAATGTCCTATATACGAATTTGATTCTTTCCTCCGCTATAAAAGGACCTCTACTGTTGAACGCTTGAATTGCTACGCTAACATGTTTGGTTTTGGAAAACCTGTCGTTGTAGCATGAAAGCGAAGAATTCGTGTTCAACAAATAAAATTTTTACCGAAATGAAAATTTCGGGTCGAACACAAGGAGGCGGACGTTTGATTTAAAAACTACGCGTTTCTTTTATTTTTCACGAAGTAATTCAATTTAAAACTATCTAAATATTTACAATAAATAGAAGAAAGAGAGAGAGTGAGAGAGAGAGAATATTACACAGAAAAAATGAGATGTAGAATAAACAGAGAATTTATCATTAAGGAACTTGTTCATTACAACTAGAAAGCGATAAATTTACTCTAGAAAGCATTAAAAGAATGGAGGGAGAAATGTCCTCCTTGACGATCGCTTGGAGGACGAGCATAACTACTCTAGAAAGCAGTAAATCTATACTAGAAAGCAGTAAAAAGAATAGGGAGAGAGAAATCCTCCTCGACGGTCGCTTGGAGGACTAGCCGGACGGGACGACGCCTGGACGAAGGAGGACGAAGCAAGACGAAGGAGAACGAAGCAGAAGAACGGGAATGGAGCAGCACGTCGTCGTCGTCGTGGGATCCACTTTCCAAGGGGGACGAAAATTTGGACTTTATCTCGCGAGAAGCATCCCGTGTGTGGGACAAGCTTCTCTTGAGCTTTGGAGAGGTAGAGAAGAGAAGGAAGGGATGAGAATTTCGTATGGAGGGGGTCTCCTTTTATAGTTGCAAGGAGTGGGGGCAAAATGGTCATTACATCTTTAAAATAATAAATGAGGGGTCTTTAGTGACGGATAAATCCGTCACTAAAGCCCCAACGTGGGTGTAGCACCCATGCCCACGCGCGCCTCCTCAGCTGCGCTCTTCCTCAACGCCGACCCACGTTCTTTCATCCACAGCCATCCGATCGCAAGATCGGACGGCTTAAGATGCGTCTTCACCCGCTGTTGCACACCCGCCCGGTGATCTCAATTGAGTGCGTGCAATAGCGCATGATCTCAATTGAGCGCAAACGACCGTCCGATGACGATCCAACGCCCGCCATCGCTCAGACGCCCGTGCCTTTCTCCCCTTCGCTGCGGTTCGAACCCGCGGCTACAGCTCGCGCAAGCGCGCTCGACCACTGCGCTACGAGGCGCGGATGGTCGAGCGGCGCTTTTAGGCGCCGCCGTCCACAGCCGTTGGATCGAGATCCAACAGCGGAGAGGGAGCGGGTACGGGGTCTTCAGAGAATGTATGCGGCTGTTTGGGCGACCGAGATGGCGCCACGTGGCACCATCGTGGCCGTCCATCTTCTGGATGTTGTAGATGGTGCCACAGATGTCGGATTGACTCGATTTTTGTGTCGTTGGGCTGCAATCGTTGATCCAAATTCATCCGTGCGGTCGGATTTGTCATTTGAAGTGCGGATTTACACCATCCTGGCCCTTGATCTTCTAGGGTTCCCCGGTCACTAACTGATGCTACAGATGCCTGATTAGGGCAATCTTGGAGTCGTTGAACTCCAATCGTCGCCCTGATCACATCCATACGGTTGGATCTTTGATCCAAGGCCCTGATAAAATGTTTGCCCTGTCCAAGCACATAAAAGGAGATAATTAACCTCCATTTTATTCAAACTAATCTAAATGCAACATGATGCATGTTATGCAATATTTATATCATGAAATGCAATCCTATGCTTAAGAACATGCATAAATAGACATTTTAAGTAGTGTAAATGTGTTTACATCACCTACCCCTCCCATTTTTCTTCTTCTCTTCCTTTCTTCATTTTACCACCTCCAAGGCTCTAGAGATAGCTTGTCCCAAGCCCGGGATGCTCCTTTAGAGTAGAAAACCAAATATTTTTCCCACCTCTCATCCCCATTTGTGGAGCATCCCGTGGCCATCCTCTCACCAACCTTCGAGAAGAAGATCCTTCCACGGCGCCATCCTACCCAGCCCTTTGTCCTCTGGCTCCGTCCCCGTTCGTCCCGCCCCTCACTACCTTCCTCCAGACGACGTCAGAGCGAGTCGTCCTCCAAGCGACCGTCATGAGGGATTTCTCTTACCTCTCTCTATCCTTTTACACTTTCGTAGTGTAATTTTCCATCTTTCATAATTGTAGAAAACATTCTTGAGATAAATAAATGATTGCTTCTCTCTCTCTTATTTTTGCAAGTACATAAAGTTTTCATCGACCTAATCTCTTGCTTGAAAAAAATACAAAAAAAATAGAAAAGATAAAAATGACAAAAGAACAAATAAAAGAGAAACGCAGATTTTCAAAACCAAACGTTCGCCTCCCCGTGTTCGACCCGGGACTCACTTTTCGAGTTTCGATTATAAATTTTATTTGATAGACACGTTTTGCGAGCTACGACAACGGGTCCACCAAACCCCAATTTGAATTCGCAAAGTTCACCTCGATCATTTTGGCGTTGTTACCAGGGAGGTGTTTCGCATACGTTTTATCGGGTTTTAAAGATTATCACATTGTAGTATAGCCGAAAAAACGTTCAAAACAAATAAAGATTTTATTACTCGAAAATCGGAGTATCTGAGGTCGAACACAGGGAGCAATCTAAGTACTTTTAAAAACTTGAGAAAATAATTGGTTCAATGAGAGAATTATAAAAATGAATTGCTAAAAAGAACAAAATTGGACATCTAATTTCTGTATCAGACGTCTTAAAATGAAAGTCTTCTTTAGCTGTTGCGCGCCTCTGATCTTCTTCTTCTTCACTGTTCTTCTTCTTCTTCTTCTGCCTTGCCTCTTTCTATTTCCTCTACAGTATCTTCTTCTTCTTCCTTGGCGAGCCTTCTTCTTTTGAGTTCTCTTCTTCTTCTTTTGATTCTGTCTTCTGTTAGTCCTTCTTCTGAGTCCTTCTGCGTCCTCCTTCTTCTTCTTCTTTGGCAAGACTTTCCCTATTTCCTCTGTAGTATCTTCTTCTTCTTCCTTGGCGAGCCTTCTTCTTCTGAGTTCTCTTCTTCTTCTTTTGATTCTGTCTTCTATTAGTCCTTCTTCTTCTTCTGAGTCCTTCTGCATCCTCCTTCTTCTTCTTCTTTGGTGAGCCTTTTCCTATTTCCTCTGCAGTATCTTCTTCTTCCTTGGTGAGCCTTCTTCTTCTGAGTTCTCTTTTCTCTTTTCTTCTGCTTCTTCTCTGCCTTGCCTTTTCCTCTACTAAGCCTCTCTTCAGAGGTTCTTGCTTCTCCTTCCTGCAGCTAAGTACTTAGCCTTTCTCCTTCGACGCTCTGTTCCTGCACACAAGGCACAGCAAAACCTAACCCTTCCCTCTACCCGCGCGTATCTCTCTCTCTCTGCAAATCGCTCACAAGAAGCTCTCCCAGAGCCGGGTTAACAGGTCGAGTTGCGTACCAAGGGACCAGGCCAACCGGCATGTCATGGTGCGCGAGGTGTGCCCGGTAGTGTCGAGTCGGATCCGCCAGGTCCGCGAGGTGAATCCGCGGACGAGATGGGTGTGATGGGCGAGGGACCTCACCCTAGGTGCATTCGGAGGCAATAAGCCTTATTCACAAAAATAATTTAAACCACTGAATCGCTACGAGGATTACCGATGTGGGACTATCTTTTTGCCTCTCCTCGCGCGCGCTCGCAAGAAGACCTCTTCGCCATCTCCTCAGCTGCAGCCTTGATTCTCATCGATTGCTGGCTAGCTGCCTTCGCAGGAGTCTCCCCAATCCGTAGCAGCTGAAAGCCTGGAGCTTTGAAGCCTGGAGCTTGGAAGAAGCTGCTTCAATGTGGCGTCAATGGTGATTGAGCCTCAGAACCTGTCAGACATGAATACGGCCTCTCGGCGTAATTAAACTACTGGGGAACCTTCGCCGTGGCATGGCGAAGGTGTTGATCTGTGCGGCAGGCCACGGGGCGGCCTAGGCGTGCGTGCCTAGGTCGTCCTGTGGCCGAAAAATGGGTGTGTTCAGTGGCGTGTTGAGTGATTGTGGAGGGACTGTGGAGGGGCGGAGGGCGTTCAATGTGATGAGGCGGAGCTTCTGGGACGGTCGGCGAGTTGTGTGGAGCTGCCGATCGACGGGGGCAACTTGCCAGAGGGTGGCCGGGGACGGGGAAGGTGATGGTGGTCAGGGACAGTCGAGGGTCGGTTTGAATGAAATAATGTGGGGAAAAGAAAGAGGGGAAGATGGGGAGTAGTTATAACCTACTTGCAGGGATGAAGGGGGGCGGAGAGGCGAGCAGTCATATCGACTATCGCCAGAGAAGAAACACCCAGAGGGAGAGAGCGGTGACGAGGAAGTGAGCAGGGAGGCGTGCGCTTGGTGCGGCGCGACGCAGGAAGACGAGACGAAGCAAACTCTGCTGCTGGTATGGCAGCAGAGCGACGAGAAGGAGAAGTAGTCACCGGAGCTTGTGGGTTTCCTGCCGGAGAGGTAAGAGAGGAAATTTTGAGGGATTCTCCGCCAAGACAAGTCTGCCTCAAGCGGCTGGTCCTGGGGTTTCTTTTAAAGGCACAAGCAGAGGGTCAGATGCACGGAGGGTGAGAAAAGCTCTCACCGGAGGTCGCCGCAGATACAACACCCATACCTCTCGAGCGTTCACATGAGAGGTATAGTGCGAATCAGGGCATGGGGGCCTGCTCAGGCGATAGGGGACTTCTCAGGGAACCCCCCTTTCACATCTGAGAGCAGCTCCCTAGGGAAGCGAGGAGAAATCCTCCTCGAGACTTCGCTTGAGTATGGGTCTTCTACTGCATTGGCAGAGGGACCGGAATGCAGAAAGTGACAACAAAAGTTGGGGGGGTTTTCGCAAGGGTTTTCAAAAGTTAGGGGCCAGAATGTAATTGGGTGGACTATTTTGCAAAGTAGGTCAAGATGACCTTCCCTTAGGTCTAAATTTTGGTGAAAACCTAATTTAGACCTAAGGAATCCAATGGTGAAGTTGGATTTTAGGTTTGACCACGTTTGACTGGACATTTTGCGTAAAAACCCAATTTAGGTCAATTGATGAGCTAGGACCCTAATCTAGGTCAAACTAGGTTCCAGAGGCCAATTTGAATGTTATAAACCCTAGGGGATATTTTTTCATGATTTTTAGAGGGTTTACTTGATTTTTATCCTGACCAGAGCCTTGTTGAATTAAGCGGGTCTGTTTTAGGGTTACCAAATGTCATTTAATTCCTAGATTGCACATGAACCCATTTCTGATTGATTCAACCCACTTTTTATCTTATTTAGACCATTTGACCTATGCTCTGTCTCTGAGAAATTCCGTTTATGTACTGCAATGGTAAAATTATAGTTTTAACCTTTATTTCATGTTTTCTTCTCAGAACACTTATTCCTCCAATTAAGCCCTCTTCTAAGTCATGTAGGAGCTTTTATTCTCTTTATTAGGTCAAAATGAGCTAGTTATGGCTCATGATGAGGCTCTCATCAGGAGGAAATGCTCTTTGATTTTTCTCTCATTTTTCCACCTTACTTAGCTTTTTAGTTCACTTTGCCCCTTTCTTTTTGTGATTACAGGTACCCTTCCAAGGTGAGCCAAAGCGGATAGATCAGAGTAAAGTGCGGTTAAAGAGTTTTTTAAGTTTATCCCCACCACCCCCACCCTAGTTTTCATTCCATAACCTAATAACTCAAACCCAAATCAACTTAAGTGCATTTTATAAACCCTAGGATAGATTTGGTTGTTTGTTTGCCACCTCCACTCATATCACCCCCGCATATATAAAAAATAAAAAAAAATTACTCTTCTCTTGTGGGATTTTCTGAAAGCTACACACTTAACACCCACAACTTCTCACCCTAAGGTGCACAATCACATCGATTCTATCACTTAACCGGGATCAACCTGTGGACCCAGTACACTTAACTCAACACACAAATAAGTGAGTAGAAATCTGAATAGGTTAAACATTTCTATGTGTCTTAATTAAATGGTGCAATAGGCCAATTAATTGAATTGTTTAGGTCGCACCACTTAAGATAAAATCGATCCATCAAGTAGCTTGCCACTTAGGGTTGATTCTTAGGGCTGAATCAGGCACTCCACATATTATTTCTGATTCCTAAAGGAATATATCATCATCAGTGCTTTCAAAACTTGGAGTATTCTACTAAACCTTGATTGAACCAACCTAAGAATCAAACCTTAAAAGCTACAAAACAAGGTTACACCTTAAAAGACACATCATCAAATAACCTTGTTTATAAACCCTAGTTGTACACGCACACACATTTTAACTTATTATTAAGGGCACAACCCATCTAAAGGGCCCATCACATTTCAAGAGCACAATTATCCCAAGCCTAATTAAAACTGAGTAGACGTTGGCCTTAAGGATTGACTCACTCTTCGGGGCTCAGACTAAGATTTTTTTCAATTAATCTGCTTCTAATGGTCCATCTGATGTCTTGCAAAGGGAGTAGCGTCAAATGATTACAGTTGGAGGGTACACTAGGAACCGGAGGCGTAAGCCAAAGGAAGAACCTTCTCCCTAATCCCTCCTTCTAACTAGTTAGATTGACTGGATAAAAGTAGACCAAATCGTTTATAATCTCAAGATGGGTCCTGGGAGCCTGCAGGTCTTTAGGCTAACCCACCTAAGGATAGGGTTGATGATAGGAACACCATCATGAGTCATAACTTGCTCAATTTGATCTAATTAAGTCATTAAATTCTCCTACATAACTGCCAGAGATCCCTAAGTCACTGCAAATCCATTCTGATAGAAAGATAAGAAAACAGGGTTAAAACTATAATTTTACCATCATATCTTAAATTCAGAATAACCGTAGGTTTTGTCAGGGGGTAATTAAGGGTCAAATGGTCTTAAATATCCAACAAGTGGGTTAACATAGACAGAAAAGGATTTTCGCATGTTTTGAGAATTAAATGACTTCTGAAACCCTAAAAATAGACCTGCTTAATTAACCGAGGTTCTGGTTAGTATAAAATTCACCTAAATCCTCTAAAATTCATAGAAAACCATTCTCTAGGGTGTGGTACCTTCAATTTGACCATCAAAACCCATCTTAATCCAAAACAAACTCCTAGATAAATATTTGCCCTAATTTGAGTTTTTACATAAATTACCCAACCAAACTAGGTCAAAACCAAAATATAAATTCACCATTGGATTCCTTCGATCCAAATTAGGTCTGTAACAAAATTTAGAGCCAGTCTGAGATCATCTTGACCTAGTTTACAATTTAGTCCTATCTGAGTCTTTTCTCTTACACACATACCCCTAACTTTCAAAATCCTTTCAAAAAGGCCATTAACTTCATCATCATTTTCACAAAAAGGTCCCCATGCCATTTTTGGAAGGCTAAACCTTCACAGTCAAATTTCAAGCGAGGATTTCTCTTCGATTCTCAATCAATCTCTCCCAAAATTGATACAAGGATTCCTTGGGAAGTTACCTTCCATTTTAGCCAATCCTTGAGTTCTACGTCTTTCCCAAAAGGTCACTCGAACCGTCCAAAGGTTCAGGTATCCGACATGTGCGTGACCTTCCAAGCTTGGAAGGGCTTCCTATGGCCTATAAAAGAACCCCTGTTGCATTTCGCTTCTTTTCAGCAAGTCTTGGTGCGTCAAAAGGCCCTAAAAACCTACCTTCGACCACCATAGACCCTTACTCCGGCGACCACTTCGACCCTCCTCCTCCGGCCATCCAACCATCAAATTGGAAGGCCGACTAGCTTCCTCTCTTCCTCACGACCCTCTCCAACCAAAGGGAGGGTGTTTCTTCATCTGACTCATTGTCGCCGCCTCGTCATCTCTACCTCCTTCTCCGGCTCCGGTCGACCAACACCAGAGCCCTCCGCCTCTCTACCTCTTCCCTAAGTCCCTCTATCTCTCCCTTTTCCTCTACACTATTCTCCCACTCTCGCAACACATGCACGATCATCGATTCTCCCTCAACATCGCACCTTCCTCCGCTCTGGCGACACCACCGGCGAGGGCTTTCATCCGCTACACAAATTCATCCCCCTCGACAACTAGCCCACGACCTCCACCTCGACCCAAGGACCAAAAGCCCCTCTCTATTTCACTGATTCATCACCTAAACTCACCCCCAAACAACCCATCACCGCACCTCCAGTCTCGACTTTGTCTGACCACCACAGCCACTCCCACTCCACGCTGAACCCCTCACCACATTCGTCGATCCCTGGCGATCCTATCGAATGCCTCTGACAAGGCCAAAAGCCCATTCTGCTTGTTTCAGGTGTCGAGCTCCGACCGCCATTAGCAGGTGAGCTTCAAGCTTGCCTAAAGCTTTCTTCAGTGCCTGAAGCTCTAGGTAGCCATCCCAAGCATCGCAGAACACCCCCAAGAAGGGTCCAAAGGCACCAATTGAAGGCGTCATCCTCAGCAGTTGCTCCAATTGGAAAGCTCATCACTGCAGCAGCACATGCGTAGAAGGACATTGCCTTTAGTGCCACATCGGTAGCTGAGGAAGTGGCGCGTGGAAATAAATTGAATTTCTGCTATAGCCTTATCGCCTTAGTAGCACAGGGTGAGGTCCCCTCGCACATGCCCACGCACGCCCTCACCCGTTCTCATGCCATGCGGGTCCAGGCTTGGTCCGTTTACCTAGATGCCCGGGTCTGGTCTGGTTTGTTGGTTCTGAGGGAGGAAGAAGAAAGAAAGAAAGGAGAAGGGGGGTTTGCTCTGCCACCCTCCCCTCTCAACACTCGTGAGATCTGAGAGAGGCCTTTGCCTTTGCTGTCATGCTGACTCCTGTCCTGTGCCTTCTCTGAAGTTGAGGGAAGAAGAGAAGGAAGAGGAGAAGAGAGAAGCATCTCCCTGAATTTTGAAGAGAAAAAAGGAAGAGGCCTTTGCCTTTGTCAAGGCATCTAAGTGCCTATTCTATCATATGCTATCTGCTGATACCTTGGTTCTGTTGATTAAATTGAGATGTGCTTGGCTTATATGATCTGTTACTTTGAGTAGCTTGCAAAGCTTAACATTGGAGGGTAATTTGGTGATTCAAATCACCATTTCACCCTCTCTTCTTTTTGCATTATTGACATTGGATTTCATTTATATATCATTCTTGTTTGAAATTCTTATATTGCATTTGAATTGCGATCTTGAGAAGTATTTTGCCAATTGCTCCCTGTGTTCAACCTCGGATTTCTTTCGAGTATAAATATTATTTGTTTTTCGCACTAATTCAATCTATACTACAACGCAACAATTTTAAAACCCATTTCAGAGTGACAAACATTTTTGGCGCTATTGCCAGGGAGCAACGTGCAATTAGATCTCTTGATTGCAATATCAAACTTGGTACTAACTTGCTACATCTCTTTTGACTTTGATCTATTTTAGGGATTCATTGAAGAAAGATTAGCCACACATCATCCTCTCTAGGGGCAGGTAAAACACAAATCCAATCTCTTCTAAGCCCCTGAATCTGAAAAAGCTAAAAAGGAAAAAAAATCAACTAAGGCTACTTGCATTTTATTATTAGACAAATCATCAAGTTTTCTGATTTGATAGATTCTAGAGAAACATCCAAACCCTGATTTGAGCACCTACTTAAGATCTTAAGGTATCTAGGACTATCACCTTCTTACTTGAAGCCCTAGGTATCACATTTGGACAAAATTGAATTGGACCAAATTAGAGCCAATTAAGATTTCCAGTTTAGGGTTTTAGAAATACACTTGCTTAATCAAGAATTAATCTTCCCAAACAGTGTATGCCTAAGCCTTGATTTAATTGATCTATACAAGCACACCCTAAAATCAGGCTCTTATTTTCATTTGAACACTAAAAGAGGGGCCTAAATTACTCAAAGGATAAAATAGGTGAAGTTGACCCACCTTGTTGGGTTAACCAATCTTCAAATTAGGTCACTTTTCAAAAAACATCTTAAAAGTTCAAGAGAAATCATAAGCACACTTTCTCTTAATTTAAAACAGGTAGACTTAAGAGGTCAAGTCCCCATTCTGGTCTACCTGGATCATTAGTGATAAGAGAGGTCAAGTGGAGGAAACCTTGTAACTCATGGGGGAGCTCTACTGTGTAGGGGTCTTCGCGGGACTCCCTCTCTGGCTACTGATAACTCTATATTTTGTGGTGATAATTCTATCAATCGGGGTTTATCTTAAGGGTAACATGCACAAATAACACATCATAAATGGGAATGCGAGCATTACATGCATTGCACATTAAGATTTCTTATAAATCAATGTTAATGGCCATTTGTATAAGTACATGTCAAAATAGTCCTTAGATGAGCGATCAAACCGCACAGATGGATTCAGAACGACGAACGGAGTCCAACAGACTTAAAATCGATCAAATCCGACATCCAGAGCTCCCGCAACTAGCCCAAGAAGTTCTGACCATTGATCTGATGATCAACAGCCACAAAGCTGCCACGTGGCACGTGATTAGCACGTACAAGCCACCGCCCCACTTCCTCCGTCATTCGCAGGATGAATCTCAGCCGTTCGATCTTCGATCAGACGGCTGAGAACACGCCACCCTTGCCCGCACGCATTCCTCACCGCGCACCTTCGCAGTCTCACCATCAGATCCGAACCATCAGATTTTCATCCAATGATCGACATGCCCTATGCCTGACCTCGTCTCCACGACCATCCGTGGGCGCAGCGTAGCGGTCCACGCCTCGCCCTCGCGTTGAGAAGCGAGGGTTCGAATCATGTAGCCGCATCCGCGCACGCAATCAAAATCAAGCCTCCCAATCATCAGTGAACGACGTGGATGGAGGCCACGCAGCGCAATAGATGCGCACAGATGCTCACGCATGCGATAACGCACTAGGCACGCGCTACATAAGCACGATCCTCAGTGCACGCTCACGTAAAGTCTCAATCGTCCGATCTTCAATCGGACGGCTTACAGCGTGATCACGCGGATCGTGGGAGAAGAAGCACGTGTGCCTATGATGGATCGGCAGGAGGAGGGGCTTCACCGACGTTTCTGGCATGGGTTTAGCAACATCTCGGACGTCGCTAAAGCCGCTACTTAATTTAGAAACCCCTTCTTCCTATATAAACCCCCTCCAACTAGCTATATAAAGGCATTGAATACACTTGCAATTCTTCCACCCCATTCCTAGCTTCCCTTAGCACACTTTGTACTCGTCGAAGTTGATGAGCCACCGACGGAGCCCTCCTCCACCGCCGCGGCTGCCTCGCCTTCTCCCCCCACTCTCTCTTTCCCTTTACTCTAGCTTTACTTTACTTTTGTTAAGCATTTAGCTATTGTTGTATCTGTAAAACTCAAGTTGCATGTTAAATGATGTTGTTTAGTATATAGCTATTGCCTCTCTCTTTTTACTGAGTTTTCCTTATCTTAATTTGCACGAATGCTGTGATCAAAAGACTCTAACCCTACCCTCTCTCTCTCTCTCTTACTCTCATTTCTCTCTCGCGTTTTCTCGTGCGCAAGCAAAACCCACCATTTCCGTGACAACTAAGTGATAGAAAAAGTCGATTTCACGCCTCCCTATGTTCGACACTCGGACCCACATTCATTTCTACATTTAAAACCGACGTTGCGAATGCGAGCTACAATGACCTATTTAGACAACTGCGACCAGCTCACATCAGTTTTTGGCGTCGTTGCTGGGAGGCAACGGATTTAGGTTGTCGCTTTCAGTTTGCATTCATACTCACATCGTATAACTCATTTTCTCCCTCTACTTGATTGGTTGCAGGAACTCGATGCTTGGGCGGTGAAGGAGCGCGACTCGTGACAGTGG
This sequence comes from Thalassia testudinum, assembly GCA_037157565.1. Lineage (NCBI taxonomy): Eukaryota > Viridiplantae > Streptophyta > Magnoliopsida > Alismatales > Hydrocharitaceae > Thalassia > Thalassia testudinum. Next base: position 147,816,735 of record JAZHRO010000036.1, read on the forward strand.
AGATGGAGTGAACATAGCAAAGATTGGTTGTGAGTGTCACTCTACCCATTGTTGTTTGCTTGCCTAAAAAAATCTAAAAAAAAATTAAAATCATAGAAAAAATAAGCGTGGCGAATGATTGCTTAATCCACATCCTAAAATCATTACTCAAAAAAAAAATACACTCTAACATTCTTAAAGACATAATCTCTTTGGAGTGTTCTTTTTCTTTTTGAGTGATGTTTGCAAAGTCACCATGACTTGACTTTGGCCGCATCACTCACCTTAAAATCGACTCACTTGATAGATTGCATGAACAGTAGGGTGAGAACATTAGGGTTGTTTTCTAGGGCCTCCTCACTCTAAAGGAAATTTACTCTCACCCGTTGTGTGTAAAACTTGGCGTGCCCACTTGGAACTTGTTTGAAAACACTAAGGCACTTCAACCCTAAAAGACATCAAAGTAAGGACAAACGTTAAAAGACACTACATCTTAAATCCTTGCTTGAAAACCATGTCTTGTTAGGTGCACACACATTTGAATCAAATAACTAAGAGGCACCACCCCAATCAACGCCTCATCACATGTCTTGAGCACAAGCACTAACCTAAGCCCTCATTAAAATAGAGTAGACATGCCCTAGGCGGGACTGTTTTAAGTCTCGAAAGGCGTGATTTCAGTTGCTAGGCACTTGGCCTTCATTCCCTTCGTAAAATCTGGTGACTAAGCTGTGGGGAAGTGTCAAACGACTGCAGTTGTAGGGTCTACGGAACCGGCGACGCAAGTCAAAGGAAGAACCTTCCCCACAATCCCCTCGTAATCAACCTGGCCAGATTAGCCTTGGGAAGGGTGGTTACGTGCCTATAGTCTTGATCGTTCCTTTTGAGATTTCTAGGTCCCCTAAGGAATACACTATAAGGACTAGTCTTGTCTACTTGTTTGAGCACACACGCTTCTTGCATCTATTTCTCTCCACATCCCTCCCCGTTCTTCTCTAGTGTATGCACGGGAGATGCTCACTTCATCCTGAGCTGTTTGTTTTGGGATGGGAAACCAGGGGAGACTTGATCTTGCTAGAGATATGGCCGAACCTAGAGTAGATGAGGTTGAGGACCAACCCCCACCAAATACGATGGCCATCATCCAGGCCTAGATTAATGCAAACCACCAGCTTCAGTAGCAGCAGATCCACACTATCATGCAAGCCATACACTGGTTGCAAAACCAGCAGGGGCAACCACCACCACCATTGCAGAACCCGCAGGGGCAACCACCACCTAATCCACCACAATTCCAGAACCAACCTAGGCCCCTCCGTGACTTTTACGATCTGTTTGTTATTTGAATTGAACCACATCTTAGGGTCCCCGAAAAGGGAGATGATTTTGAGCTAAAACCTAATGTCCTGAGCCTGATTCAAAACCACTTCCATGGGAGCTCAAATGAGGACCCCTTTCAACACCTAGAGGACCTTGACCGGATCTCTCAGACTGTCAAGCCTAGGAACATCAGCTTAGACATTGTTTTGATTGAGATGTTCCCCTTCTCACTGAGAGACAAAGCATCTCACTGGCTTAGAACTTTAGGAAGACCTATCTCCACCTGGGAAGAATTGAGGCATGCATTCTTAAAGAAATTCTTCCCCATAGGAAAGACCAATGCCCTCAGAAGAGCCATTACCACCTTTACACTCCAGGGCGGGGAACAATTCCATGAGGTGTGGGAGAGATTTAACGAATTGTTGAGGAAATGCCCACACCATGAGGTTCCAAGGTGGCAATTGGCCCAGATCTTCTACCACGGTCTGGACAGCAACCTTGGAAACTTTGTCAATGCCTCATGTGGAGGAAACTCTCTGAACAAAGATGAGGAAAGCATGTTTGAGCTTTTCGAGTCTATGAGCGAAAATTCACTCAACAATGCCTCCATGACCTAATTCAGTTGATCTAGTCAACCCTGTGGTGGGATCTATGAGGTACAAGCAAATTCTGGAATGGTTGACATGGATATTATTGCCAAGAAGTTGGATCGAGTGGAATTGGTGGATAAGAAGATAGATGAACTATTGAACCAGACCAAGAACCCGCTACAGACTCTCTCCCTAGCAAAGGGAGATCACAATGTCGACCTAGTTTAGCCACTAAGCCAGATGCACCTGGAACAACCCCTGACCATGTTCCAGGGAGGGACCTTTCCTCCCTTAACACCTGATTATTCTCTTCCCTCCCCCTCGGCACCTTCTATCTTTGAAGATGTCCAGGCTACCCAAGGTTATTCCAAACCTGACCCCTTCTCCAACACCTACAATTCCGGATGGCGTAATCACCCAAACTACGCTTAGACGAACCAGAAACCAAATCAATTTCAGAACTAGCCCAAGCCAAACCATCAGCCAAACTCGACTTCCTATCAGCAAGGTCCACCGGTTAGACCCTGCTATAATCCGAATAGGGCGACCCCGCCCCCACAAAACCAAATGGACACCTTGATGAAAATAATGGCTGACAAAAACCAGAAACACCATGAGGAAATGGCATTAGTGAAGGTACAGTTGAGCCAACTGTTAGATTTTAAACAACAGGGATCCCTTCCTTCTCTGCCACAGCTGAACCTACGAAACGTGATTAACAGAGGCCCTAATTCACAAGGGTTCTAAGGCAATCCCGAGCAGGCCCACCTGGTCCAGCCTACCCCACAAATACCCCCTTGGTTTGGTGCTTCTTCTTCCTCTTTTTCTCAAGGATCAACCCATGGTCCCAATGCCTCTGCAAATACAGTGACCTTGAGAACGACACTAAAACCCAGGATCCCAAGTGGCCGACTCCTCCCGTGACCTTACTCCCTGAGATACGCCACTCTAAAGACGAGTAGGAAACACCCAAGGACCTGGAGACTGACCCAATTCAAATCCAGACACCGTACCCCAAGGCCTTGGAGAAGATGAAGAAAAAGAAAGCGATTGTGGAAAATGAGGAGCTTTTGGAAATTTTCAAGCAGGTTCATATTAATATCCCTCTCCTTGAGGCAATTAAGCACATTCCGGCTTATGCTAAGTTCCTAAAGGACGCCTGTATGCTGAAGCGTAAGCCACGACCCCAAGCACCTAGGAAGGTTGTGCTCTCAGAGCAAGCGAGTTCCGTGATATCGAGCAATCTTCCACTCAAACGAACAGACCCAAGAGCACCCTTGATATCTTATAATATTGGGGACATGACATTTAATAGAGCATTCCTGGACTTAGGTGCTTCAATCAATCTGATCCGAACAACCCTGTATCACCAATTCAGATTGGGAGAATTGACACCCACACCTGTGACCATCCAATTGGCTAATCGATCTGTGAAGACCCCGAAGGGGGTTGTAGAGGACGTAATTGTTCTGGTCAAGGACTTCTACTTCCCAGACAACTTCTTGGTGCTCCACAAGGAAGTCCCCAAATAGCTACAAAACACACCCATCATCCTGGGCAAACCTTTCTTAGCTATAGTTAAGGCGAACATCGATTGTGACATGGGATGCAAGGAAATTGCCTTCAGAGACAAGAAGATGCTGTTGGATATCTTCAGGGCGACTAAGTTTTTCAATTATGACTGGATTGAGGAGCACGATCCCGTGGAGCCTCTGGTTGAGAAATGCCTCACCCTTAGTTCCGTATCAGACCATCAAGCCTAACCCTGTGACGACTGTTCTGGCCCATCCCTGTCTGTGCACGCAGACCTCTATAGAGTGGATTAATGTCAGCAACAACCATTCAAGGAGATTGATGCTGATCAACTCCCGCCTTTCCTCGACCCATCGAGTGTTGTTCCACCCACACCCGAGCTGAAGCCGCTACCTGAAAATCTAAAGCACATCTTCCTTGGACCTGACCTGACCTTCCCGATGATTATCAATGCCCATCTAACCAAGGATCAGGAACTCAGGTTGACCATGACCCTATCAGAACATCGGGCAGCCATTGGAGGGACCATCTCGGATTTGCGAGGAATTAGCCCCACCTATTGCACCCACAAGATCTATCTGGAAGATGGGGCTCAACCTTCCCGTCAGATGCAGAGACTATTAAACCCGAATATGCAGGGGGTCGTTAAAAAGGAAATCATCAAGTGGCTTGACGCATCCACCATCTCCCAATCTCCGATAACCCGTGGGTGAGCCCCACTCAAGTGGTCCCCAAGAAAGCCAAGCTCACCGTTGTCACCAATGAGCATGGCGAATCCATCCCCACCCGCACCACCACTGCATGGTAGGTACACATTGATTATAGGAAGCTTAATGAGGCGACCAAGAAAGATCATTTCCCTCTGCCATTCATTGACCAGATTCTTGAACGATTGGCAGGGCAGAAATATTTTTGCTTCTTGGATGGATACTCAGGATACAACCAAGTCGCAATTGCTCTCGAAGATCAAGAGAAGACCACATTCACTTGCCCGTATGGCACATTCACGTTCCATCGTATACCATTCGGGTTATGCATTGCACCCGCTACCTTTCAGCGTTGCATGCTAGCCATCTTTTCAAAGATGATGGGTGAATACCTGGAGGTCTTTATGGATGATTTCTCAGTGTTTAGGAACTCATTCAATCATTGTCTAAGAAACTTGGAGAAAATCCTAAAGCGATGTATCGAGGTTAACTTGGTTTTGAGCTGGGAAAAAGCCATTTCATGGTTCATGAAGGGATTGTCCTCGGGCACATTGTATCGCATAGGGGCATTGAGGTGGATCGAGCTAAGGTTGATTTGATTTCCAAACTTCCACCACCAAGCTTAGTCCGGAAAATCCGATCTTTCCTAGGACACGTTGGTTTCTATCGAAGGTTCATTAAAGACTTCTCCAAACTCTCTAAACCCTTGACCGACCTGCTAGCCAATGACACCTTGTTTCACATGACACCTGATTGCATCCAGGCTTACAACACCCTCAGGGAATCAGTCCCCTCCGCACCTGTGTTATAGCCCCTGGACTGGTCCCAGGATTTTGAAATTATGTGCGACACTTCAGACTTTGCCATTATCACAGTCCTGGGACAGTGACAAGAAAAGAAACCTGTGGTGATCTACTACACAAGCAAGACGTTGGATGAGGCCCAATGGAACTATACAGTCACAAAGAAAGAGCTGCTCGCCTTAGTTTTTGGACACGAAAAGTTCCAATCTTACCTCCTAGGATCCCACGTGACCATTTATACAGACCACTCGGTCATCCGGAATTTGTTGGCCAAAAAGGACACTAAACCCAGGCTCATCAGATGGATCCTTCTCGTGTAGGAATTTGACCTGGAAATTCGTGACAAAGCCAGGTCCAAGAATGTCGTGGCTGATCACCTGTCCAGACTCCACCCAGACCACATTGGGCCCTCCTTACCCTTGACTGATACCTTTCCTGATGAACAACTTCTGGGTGTGCAAGAAAGGAAACTACCTTGGTATGCCGACTTTGTCAACTATCTGGTAGTAGGACAAACTCCGCACAGTTGGTCCAAACAACAACGGTTTCTTGGCTGAAGCCAAGCATTATTTCTGGGATGATCCCATGCTGTTTCACCTCTGTGCTGACCAGAATATCAGGAGGTGTATTCTGGAGGAAGAAGTTCAAAGTGTGCTGTCCTTTTTTCATGACCAAGCATGTAGTGGCCACTTTTCAAGGAAGAAGACAGCTGCAAAGGTTTTGCAGTCCGGATTTTACTGGCCTTCCTTATTCAAGGACGCACACAGCTTTACGAAGACTTGCTCTTGCTGCCAGACTTTAGGGACCATGACCAGAAAAGACATGATGCCCTCAAGCCCATTTTGATTGTCGAGATCTTTGACGTTTAGGGCATCGATTTCATGGGCCCCTTCCCACCATCCAATGGCGTTGAGTACATCTTAGTCTCAGTAGACTATGTCTCAAAATGGATTGAAGCCGTCACCACTTGCAGATGTGACCATAAGACTGTCATGTATTTTGTTAAGCAAAACATCTTTTCTCGGTTTGGAATACCAAGGCCATGATCAGTGATGGTGGAAGCCACTTTATCCATGCCCAGTTCTGTGCCCTACTCAGAAAATACGGGGTTACTCAACGCATTGCCACCCCGTATCATCCGCAAACCAATGGGTAGACTAAGGTCTCCAATAGGCAGATTAAGAATATTCTGCAAAAGACTGTGAGACCTGACAGGGAGGATTGGTCCACACGACTGGATGATGCCCTGTGGGCATACAGGACCACTTTTAAGACCCCGATAGGCATGTCACTGTATCGCCTGGTCTTTGGCAAAGCTTGCCACCTTCCGATCGAATTAGAACATCGGGCTTACTAGGTTGTTAAGCAATGTAACATGGACTCTCAGTTAGCTGGTGCACAGAGGACGCTCCAACTCTCCGAGCTCAAGGAAATTCGTCAGGACGCATTTGAGAATAGTCAACTTAACAAGGAAAAGTTGAAAGCCGTCCATGACCAACTCATCCATAGAAAGACCTTCGAGCCTAACCAGCAAGTCTGGCTTTTTGTTGCACGACTTAAACTTTTTCCCGGGAAGCTCAGATCCAAGTGGACAAGACCATATCGAGTGGTCAAACCTTTTTCCAATGGGGCAGTTGAAATTGCAGATCCGAACACTGGGCACACCTTCACGGTAAACGGTCAAAGATTAAAGCATCTCCTTGCCTAGGTTCCCCCAAAGGAGGTTGTCACCCTCATCAAGGGTTGACATGAAGCATCGCCCAGCTGGAGGCATTAAACTCAGTGCTTCCTAGGAGGCAACCCAGAAGATTCAGACTGATTAGGTACACGGCATCACTCAGGTGACTTCTTTCTAAATCCCCTTTGCATCCATTTATTTATCAATGAGGACATTGTCCAACTTAATCATGGGAGGGGTGGTAATTTGCATGTTCTAAGTTCATTTTATTAGTCTGAATAGAATTTTAAAAAAATGATGATGAATTTGGGAAGCAAAACTTAGGCATTAGGAACTTGTCAATAGAAGTAAATAATATGAAAAGAACCTAAACACTTAGACTTTTGAGGCCTTCAGGCTCAATCAGCCCTGGTGTCCGTTAAAATATGGATTTAGCCTCGAATCCTCCCAACCTTAATTTATTGTAATTTGCCAATAAACTAGGGTGATAAGTATACAACTTATCAACCCACCCTCTGACTCAGAGGGACTTTTAGTCTAAGCATCTGCACACATTTTCGTACTGACTCACTTCTCGAAGATTCTAACAGAAATTGGGTAGCTAATGAACCTTCTACGGTGGTATGACTAGCAAGTTGTCATGGGTAACATCCCATTGGCCGGTTGTTCGGAGCCCAGCCATAGGACCACTTTCTTTTTATTGCCTCTAGGTAAATCTAAGATCAGGGAAGCCACCTACTAAACAAAAAAAGAAAAAGAAAAGAGAAAAAGAAAAAATGGGAGAAATAGAAAAAAATAGAAAAAGAAGAAAAAGAAAAAAAATAATAAAGCCACACTTCACCGCACGAGTATGGCTGGCAAGTGGTCGTGGGTAACAACCCATTAGCCGGTTGTCCAGAACCTAGATCACTAAATGCACAAAAAGTCCAGAACACCTAAGGAAGAAGTGGGGAAGTAGAGCAATTCGGGGAGATATACACTGGAAACACCCTTGTGTTGACCCCAAATAAAATAAAAGTATAGAGAAAGCTACCGATCGGACAGATACACCTTCAGGCAAGCACTTCCTTTTCTGGTCACCTAGGGGTGTAGAAACCCGAAGTCTGTTCTAATTACCATTGAGTCTATCACAATATTCACACCAAGATGATTAGCATTAAGAGTCCTTTTCGAGTTATGGGTGGGTTGGGTAGCCGTAAAAAGTTACCAACACACTCTTAACTCCAAAAAAAAATCAAAAAAATGAGAAAAGATGATATATATATGTATATATGCTTTAACCGAGGATTCGGGCAATTCATATTTTGGCAGACACCCAGGCACTATTTAGTCTCTGTAGATCAAGCTCTTAGTATATTTCCTCCTGTTAACAAGTAACCAAATGTTTAAGTAATCAATTCGTGAATTCTGACTGAGAATAATGGTCGGGATGAACCTTGTTAGGGACTAGCAAGGAATGAGCATGGGGTTACGATAACTCTACATTTTGTGGTGATAATTCTATCAATTGGCATTTATCTTAAGGGTAACATGCACAAATAACACATCATAAGTGGGCATGGGAGCATTACATGCATTGCACATTGAGATTGCTTATAAATCAATGTTAATGGCCATTTGTACAAGTTCATGTCAAAACATGCCTCAAATGAGCGATCGGACCACACGGATGGATTCAGAATGACGAACGGAGTCCAATGGACTCAAAATAGATCAAATCCGACATCCGAAGCTCCCGCAACTAGCCCAAGAAGTTCTAACCGTTGATCTGATGATCAATGGCCACAAAGCTACCACGTGGCACGAGATTAGCACGTACAAGCCATCATCCTACTTCCTCAGATCAACGGCCACAAAGCTACCACGTGGCACGAGATTAGCACGTACAAGCCATCATCCTACTTCCTCCATCATCCGCAAGATGAATCTCAGCCGTTCGATCTTCGATTAGACGACTGAGAACGCGCCACCCTCACCCACTCGCATTCCTTACCGCACACCTTCGCAACCTCACCGTCAGATCCTGACCGTTGGATTTTCATCCAACCGTCGACACGCCCCGTGCCCGACCTCATCTCCGCGACCATCCGCGAGTGCAACGCAGCAGTCCACGCCTCACCCTCGTGCTAAGAGGCGAGGGTTTGAATCGTGCCAGCTTCATCTGCGCGTGCGATCAAAATCAAGCCGCCCGATTAGTAGCGAACAGCGCGAATGGAGGCCACACGGTGTAGTGGATGCGCACAGATGCTCACACGCGCGATAACGTGCGAGGTGCATGCTGCACAAGCATGATCCTCAGTGCACGCTCACATGAAGTCTCAACCATCTAATCTTCGATCGGACAGCTCACAGCGTGATCACGTGGATCATGGGAGAAGAAGCATGTGCACCTATGACGGACCAGTGGGAGGAGGGGCTACACTAACGTTTCTAGCATGGGTTTAGCGACGTCCCGGACGTCGCTAAAGCCCCTACTTAATTTAGAAACCCCTTCTTCCTATATAAACCCCCTCCAACTACCCATGTAAAGGCATTAAATACACTTGCAATTCTTCTACCCCATTCCTAGCTTCCCTTAGCACACTTTGTACTCACCAGAGTTGACGAGCCACCGACGGAGCCCTCCTCCACTGCCATCGTTGCCTCGCCTTCTCACCTTCTCTCTCTCTCTTTTTACTCTAGCTTTACTTTACTTTTGTTAAGCATTTAGCTATTGTTGTATCTGTAAAACTCAAGTTGCACGTTAAATGATGTTGTTTCTTATATAGCTATTGCCTCTCTCATTTTACCAGGTTTTTCTTATCTTAATTTGCATGAATGCTATGATCAAAAGACTCTAACCCTATCCTCTCTCTCTCTTTCTCTCTTACTCTCTTTTCTCTCATGCATTTTCTCATGCACAAGCAAAACCCACCATTTTCGTGACAACTAAGCGACAAAAAAAGCCGATTTCACGCCTCCCTATGTTTGACACTCGGACCCATATCCATTTCTACATTTAAAATCGACATTGTGAACGCGAGATACAATGACCTATTTAGACAAACGCGTCCAGCTCACATCAGCTTCCCAGGTAATTCTCAGGTGGATGGCTTTCTAACTAAGGGGTATCATCCGCCCCGAACCTCTATAGTCATCCAATATTTTTGGGTGTGTTGATTGGGTCTATCACATTCTACCACTCATCTACTCCATCGGTGCATGTTTGGGAGGAGGTCTCTAAGACCATCCTTGAGGCCTCCATTAGCTACTCATTCCCGTTGAGGCCAAGCCTCGACCTCCCTATTTGTGCAACAACCCAACTCAATCGATATCTCTTCTGATTCATCTGAACCAAATTCTCCTTCATCCATCATCATGGAGCAACCAGCAAAAGAAAACAATCTTGAAAATCAACTTCAGCATCTCAACAATCTATCCAAGCCTTTGTGAACCCACTGCAACATTTTCTGATGCGAGATCATTACAATCCCGCTGCGATGGCAATTAAACCTCGAGTCCAAATCCTCGTTGGAGGTCCTGATACTGAACTCAAACCCAACATGATTCATGCTATTCCCAAATTCCATGGGCGTAATTCCGATGATACTTTCTAGCATATCAAGCAACTTAAGCATCTGGCCTAGACCTTCGAGTCAAAAGCTCAAAATCGAGATGTCTTACTCATGAAAATGTTCTCTCTCATGTACAAGGCTGCTCACTGGTACCAAACCCAAACGCGTCCAATCAACACCTGGATGGAACTACAATCTGAGTTTCTAAGAAAGTTCTTCCCTGTTGGTCGGACAAATGCTCTATGGCACCAGATCATGCATTTCACGCAACAAGCAGAACTACTTCACGAGGCATGAGATCATTTTCTGGATCTCATGCAAAAGTGCCCCCACCACAAAGTTCCTAAATGGGAACAAGTTCGGTCTTTTTACCAGGGACTCTGTGAGGATATTCGATTATTCATCAATGCGACCTATGAAGGAAACATCATGGGTCAACACAAAGACACCGTGTCGGAGATTCTTGAGAATATGTGTGAGAACTCCATAAATAATGAATCCATGGGCATGTTCGACAGGATGAATGCCTGTGCAATGGCGAATCCAAAGGGAGAACATGAGACGCAGGGCCTGTCCTCTTCCGTCGACTTGGATCTAATGGCCAGTCACCTGGATAAGGTCTTTATTATTGAGAAGAAGGTGGATGAGCTAACTCGACACTTGCAGTGAGCCACCTCTGTGCAAAGCCCATTCGCGCAACCGCCCTCTTGCAGGGAGGCTGTGCAAAACATCTACCATCGATCTTCTCATGGGATGGACACGTATCCACCTCCATTTGATTCTGGGTTTGGAGGAAACTCTGGACCCACCTATTCTAGTTGGGGGAACTCTGAACCCTTATATTCTAACTTTTTTGAGGCTCCTTAGACCTGCGAGGACCTCAACGCAATTCAGAATAATCCATTCTCAAACACCTACAACCCTGGATGGCGTAATCATCCTAATTTCACGTGGTAAAGGAACAATCATAATTAGAGACTCAATATCAGCCTTGACCACAAGCTCCTCATCCATATCAGCCGCCTCAGCCTCGACCCAACCCAACTTATCAATCCGGGTCAACTCATGCAGATCAAATGACTCTTATCCTTTAGACTCTGGTTGACATTCAAAAAATGACTACGACTATGCAAAAACAATACAAAGATGAGATCACAAAGGTTCACAATCAACTTGCCCAGATGGCAAATCCCCACCAACCTAGTTCACTTCCTTTACAACCTCTGCCTAATACGAATAACGTGCAGAACTAGAGACATGTTATGAACCCAACTCAGGTCCAAGCTCACTTATTTATAAGGCCCCTTCTGCTCCATCACCCGACAGGGATGGAGGCTTCGACATCATACGCGGGTTATCAGTAGCAATCACCTCTTTTGCCCACACCAACCCAAAACTAGGCAGGTCTAAATTCTGTTACTACCCATAGTGGCAAAGCAACACAAGACCCACCTTATCCAAGCCACTGTTAGCTTGGTGATGCAAACCCAAATCCTAGGATAGTCATCCAGGATACCTCTATCCCAGATCAAGAACCTGGACCCATTCTAGAGGAATTTGCAAAAGTTCCATTTCTGGAGACCTTGACCAAAGGAAAAAGGAAACCCCAACCCGTGGCACCTGAGGAGGACCTGGTTAAGCTCTTTGAGCAGGTCCATATAAACATCCCCTGGATGGATGCAATTCTCCACGTACCAGCTTACACGCGATTCCTGAAAGATGTGTGTACACCTAAGCGTAAGCCACAAACCAAAGGCAGGAACCCGATTGTACTGTCAGAGTAAGCCAGCTCCGTCATTTTGAGCAAACTCCCGCCTAAGGCAAAAGACCCAAGTACCCCTCTAATCTCCTGTGCTATCGGTGATATACAGTTTGGCCGAGCTTTATTGGACCTAAGAGCTTCCATCAATTTGATAGCTACATCCCTACTTGACTACTTTGAGGAATCTGAGCTTCTGATCGATCTATTAAGTCACCAAAAGGAATTCTCAAGGATGTCATAGTTAGGGTACATGATTTCTACTTTCCTGTGGATTTTATTGTCTTAGACATGGATGCTCTAGAGAACTTGAAGAATACACAGATCATATTAGGGAGACCCTTTCTGGCCACTGCTAGGGCCAATATTAATTGTGAGGAGAGCCAAGTTGAGTTAAAATTTGGGAGCAAGACACTGAAGATCGACATCTTTAAGGTCCAACAAGGAATTAATTGCCGAGTTATACAAGAAATTTGCGATATCAAGGCTGTGGTTGGCGACCTATGATTAACCACAAGAAGATCAAAACCCGCAATTAGAGGAGTCTGAACCTAACCTAGATACTCCCACAACTCCTTCCTTTGCTCCTGACACCCACCCTAAACCTCCTGCTGCTGTTGACAACCCAGTTATGGAATTAAAGCCTCTTCCCGATCATCTGAAATACGTTTTTTGGGTTCCAATAAGACGTTTCCTGTGATTATCAACTCCCGACTCACACCTGATCAGGAAACATGCCTAATTTCTGTTCTCCAGCAGCATCGAAGAGCCATTGGATGGACTCTCGATGATCTGACTAGTATCAGCCCTTCATACTGCACACATCACATCTACAATGAAGAGGGCTCATGACCATCCTGTGAAATGCAGACACCTAAATCCAAATCTACAGGATGTCGTGAAAAAGGAGAACATCAAGTGGTTAGATGCAGGGATCATCAACCCGATCTCCGACAGTCGGTGGGTGAGTCCAATCCAAGTTATGCCTAAGAAGGCAAGGCACACCGTCATCACGACTGAAACAGGAGAAACCATACCGACCCGTATAGCAAACTCGTGGAGAGGCTGCATTGATTACAGAAGATTCAATTCCTCCATGAAGAAGGATCATTTCCCACTACCGTTCATTAATCAAATACTCGAGAAACTATCAGGAAATAGATTCTTCTGCTTCTTGGATGGGTACTCTGGTTATAACCAGGTCGCAATCCATCCTGAGGACCAAGAGAAGACCACCTTCACCTGCCCCTTCAGGACGTATGCATTCCAAAGGATGCCATTCGGTCTCTGTAATTCACCCGCTACTTTTTAGCGATGCAAGCTTGCCATATTCTCAGATATGGTAGGTGAATACCATGAGGTCTTCGACATTGCACTAGAGGGGGGTGAGTAGTGAATTTATTAAATATTGTAATACAAAAAATTCAATCACAAAAAGAGGCACCAAATTTTTAGGTGGAAACCCAAGACGAGTGAAAACCACCACCTAAGCCAATCCCTTAACTTAGGATTTTCAATCACAAAGTGATCAATCCACTAACCACACTACTTAAATGAGGGTAGTGTACCTCAATTAAAAATCTCACCTCCAATTTCTAAACGGAGGTTTCTCCCTTCACAATGAAGAGATGGGGACCCAACAGGCCGGATACCCAAAGTACAAAAGTAAGAATTTAAACAGCACCTCTAGAGCACCCCAATAATTTGATTACTTCCTTATCTATTAAGCATAAAGAAAACTCCCTGAGAATTTGCAGAATGAAGTGAACCGGGAGTGTGGGTTTGCCCTTTAATCAGAGTGTTGGCACAGCATAAGGGCAAGAGGAGGCTAAGAGTAGTGAGCAAGTGATTTTTCTAAGGGAATTGAATCTCAAGAGGTGTGTATTGCCTAAGAGGGATTGTAGTCTATTTATAGGCATGTTTGGAACCTTCAAGAACATTTAGGAGATATCTCCTAGCCGTTGGAGGCAAATCCCAAGAGATTGGGATGAAATCCACCACAAATTAGGGTAATATGAGTCTGACAACAATATCAAACATCTGATTACAATTATGGTCGTCTAATACTATTAGCCAGGCTGTACTGATTTCATTGGATCGAAGCAAGGACATCTGATATTTTCACGTAAAACATCTGATAAAATTATTGGACGTCTAATTATGTGTGGATTCGTTCCTGTTTTGACCATATCCAAATAGGGTTCTAGATCTAAAGGAACAGACGTCTATATGGACGTCTGTGGGATTCCCTAGACATCTAGAAACCTAAAAAGGACTTGCCTAGGATATTTGATAGAAGATCTTTGGTTCATAATGAGATATGCACGGAAATAAATGAGCAATGGCTCAAAGGTAGACGTCTGGAGGCATGTCCAGACGTCTGAAAAAGTATTTTGCCTGTTAGATATAGAAGGAAGATGGGTGCTTGAGTCTAACGGTTGTTTTGAGGATGTCCAGGTAAAGTATCATACGTCTGGATGAAGCTATGGATGTCTGATAGAAGATTGCTTCGACCAATGTTTATGAAGTCAGAAACTAAAGGTAGAGCTATAGGTAATTAGATGTCTGAAACACTTGTCAGATGTCTTAAAGTTGAAAATCAGACGTCTGATAGTTGTTATGGACGTCTGATTTAAGTCTTAGTGTTAGGTTTTTGTTTCTAATTTATCCTAAGTGTAGAGAGCCTAAGTTTACTATTTATATGTTATGTTTGGGGGCTCTTTACAACATCTCTAGACTCAAATAAAATAAAGATTACAACCTTTGAAAGTTTACATAAAAAGCCTATGACCTATGACAATACTTATGCTACTTAGTATTCACGCTTTTAATCTTCCATCTTGGAAAACTCCATGAAACCTGTAATTGTGTTATTACAGAGAAAAATATGCTACGGTTATATTTTATTTCTTTTTCTTTATTTTGTAAAATAATCAAAATATTATATATGAGAGGTTGAAGAATCTCCCCCTTTTTGATGATTTTTAAAATATACCTGTAGGTTCTTATTTTCTCCCCCTGAAAGTTGTACTTAGTAGTCTATACCTATTTTGAGAAGTTTTTTTTTGTTTTTACGTTATTCCCTAAGTTCTTACTTACGTTCTTCTCCCCCTTTTTGGATATCATCATGAAGGGTTCTGAAAGGGGGTTGAAACTTAAACTACAAGTGTGACATTTATAAAGTGGAGAGCATTAATAAAATTGCATGCTGAATAAAAAATGACAAAGCATTAAAGTAAATTAACTAGGAAAGGAATGTAGGTGCCCTAAGCACAGACTATCTATTGTTCCCAAAATATTCAAGTATAGGGTCAAGGCCCCTTAATACAAACCAACATGGAAGATAGAAAGAAAAATAGAACTAAACTAGTCATCTTGATCATGGCGGCGGCGGCGAGTAGGTCTGTGTCCCATCTACAGATTTTGAATGTCAAAATGAAGTTCGTCGATGTCACGATGCATACACTCCATATAGGTGTAGATCTTGCTGGTTCATCGCAGCAAGAGGGAGGTGCCAGAGGAAAGGGAATCTGTGGTGGGATCCCATGCCTCATCAAAGCTTGAGTGAGGAGCTTCTATTTGAAGTGGACGTTCTTCATGGAAATCCGGAAAGGGTGGAAGGGGCTCTTCATCAGCGAGCTCTTCGGCTAGCTGAAGATGCTCCCTAAGTAGGTGCATCTTGGTGGCTGTGGCCCAATTGTAGGGTTCAATTTTTTTGTCAACAGTATGGTCATTTATGGAGATCCGATGGCTTGCAAAAATTTTGGATAAAATAGACACAAACAGTAGAGATGCTCCATGGTCCTCATTCATAACATGAACAATGAGGCGGCAATAGTTGAAGGGAATGTGACATACGGTGGCAAAAAGGAGCGCCTTGTGTTGGCACGAGATATAATCAAAACCTCCTGATTTTTTTAGAAGGTCCCACTGAAAAATGCAAGATAGTAATCGGGGAAGAGGTTTGAGGTTTTTGCATGGTAAGGTGCCAAGATTTTCAACATATTTGTCAGGTAGGACTAATTCTTGATTTATGACTTCTGAGTCATATTGCCTCAGAATGTCATTGAAGTCATTACCCTCATCAGGGATGGCAAGAAGGGCAGAAATAGAGTCGGAGGTGATATGGATTTCAGACCCAAATAAGCGGGTATGTAATTCAAGTTCATCGTTGCTATAGTCTTCAACGATGTTGGCGTAGAAAAGTCGGACAAGATCGGGAAACATACCAATAGTTCCAACTCCAAAATGGAATTGTCGATCAAAATAATGGAAGAAATGGAGGGTTTCAAAGTGTTCCCGAAGGTTTAGATGGGCAAAATCATTCCATACAATAAAGCAAGGGCATTTGACTTTGGCATTTGCGAAGCGACGAAATCACTGTCTAGCGATGTCACCATGTAGTTGGTCAGCCAAATAGGTAGAGGAGGAGGTGGAAGAGCCCTCGGCTTGCTTCCGACGGGGAGGCATTTTGGGTGGTATGGGTCGTTGGGTTTTGGAAGAAGTTTGGTGTTTTTAGGATAGAACACCTGCAAAAACATACATGCAAACAACATGCCACTAAGATTCAACCAACATGACACTAAGATCCAACAACATACATGCAAACAACATTCAACCAATAATGCCATACATGCAAACCACATTGATACAAGACAAAAATGTGTGGCAGTATGCCTTGAGGCAATACAACCTGCCATGATGTTGTGGCATTATACCTTTGAGTTCAAGCCACTAAGATGTCGGCTTGAATCACATGAGGTAATACCCTTGCCAAAATTAAAGAGATGAACATTTATGCTCCATAGAAAAAATAGGTTTTGTTCTAGGGTTTTAGGTCCTACGGCGAGCAAAGGCATGATATAAAAAGTAAATCAAGTTGATCATCAAAGAAGACAAGATGAGTGCTATGTATAGACTTGAGCAAAGCCAAACTTGAGCAAAGCCCGTGGAGATGCCCTAAGGGTTTGAGAAGTTATACCCACGGGGGAGGGTCTCCAAATGCGTGGAGGAGGAGTGGGGGCACGTGCGCAAGGTAGTAGTAGCACCGCCAGTCGTCGAGGAGGTGGAGCAATCGTCTGGCGGCGAGAGGAGCAGTGCCAACTACAGCCGTCGGTCGTCAAGCAAGAGAGAGAGACCTTAGGGATTTGATAGAGGGGAAGTGGGACCTCGTGACTGGGATTATATCCTAAGGGCTTTGAGCAAGTCTACCCCTGAGGTTGGGGAGATTTGCATTGCAAACCATTCAGAGAATAGAGGCGTGATAAACACCAGTTTATCATCATTTTTATGCTTTAAAACTAACCTAGCTCTTAGGATTTTACTCCGCAAACGGGTTTTTGGGCTGCATTTAGGCATAAATTAGGATAGGCATGCATTGCATTTTTTATTATTGTTTTAATGTGTTTTTGTGAGTGTTAGGGATGTACAGATTCGCAGATCCCTAAAACCCTAGCACTCAAGAAGGCAATTGGTGAAGGAGAAGCCCAGACTAGTTGGACCCCAGCTTGATCCAGCTCACCATAGCTGGAACCTAGCTTACTTGAACTAGGGTTAGCTCATCCCAGCTCCATTCAGCTAATCTCAGCTGGATGGCAGCTCAAGAGAGTTCACCTTAGCTCACCCTAGCTCAAGTCAGCTCAGATCCAGCTCAACTTAGCTGAGTCTAGCTCACCTCAGCTCCCACTAGTTCACAGGGAGCTCTAGCTAGCTCAGCTGAGTTCAAAGGAGTTCACCCCAGCTCAGATCCAGCTACATCCAGCTCCCCTCAACTCCAGCCAGCTGAAGAAGAATTCATCTCAGCTCAGGAAGCTCAAGTCCAGCTCCCGGGGATTCAGCTTAGCTCATCTCAGTTGAGCTAAGCTACCTTAGCTGCCTCAACCAGCTTGATTCTCCCCGATAGCACCAGACCTAGCTCACCTTAGCTCATTTTGGTAGAAGCTAGCTCACTTTAGCTTGGCTTAGCAACTAGCAAAGAACTAGCAAGCTAAGCCAGCTAGAGTAGCCCCATGCCAGCCTCTTCAGCAGCAGCCAGCTCCAGCTCCAGACTTCTTCTCCTCAGCTCCCTCCTCCAAACCCTAGCTCCAACACCTTCTCCTCTACTCCTCCATTAGCTAAGCTAGCTTAGCTTAGCTTAATTTAGCTATGCTCCAACTTCCTTGGCTTGTACTACCCCAAAAACCCACCTACCAACTCTACCCAACTAGCTCCACCTAAGCTCCACATAAGCTAACCTACTTGGCACCAACCTAACCTACCCACCACCTCCAAAAGACACCTAAAATTGGCGCCAAAAACTACCCATAACCACCCCTTAATGGCGCCACTTTTCCCTCCAAAATCCCCCCCTCATCTCCACCACACAATCCTCCTTGAATCCATCTCCACCATCCACCTAACCCTCCTTCTAGAAGACCCCATGTTGGCGCCAACATGGGGGTGTCTCTCCACCACCAAAAGACACCAACACCACCATAACCACCCCCTTTAACACCCCTTGGGGTGGCGCCAACTAACCCTAGCCATAGGATCACCAACCACCCTCATCCTTCCATCCTAGCCCTCCATTTCAAGGGGTACCTTAACCCCCCATCCTACCCTATAAAAAGACCACTACCCACCACCATTCAAGCCATCCTTGGCTAGCCATTTCACTCTCATATTCCACCAAGAATCCCACGTCCAAGAGAGAAGAAGAAGAAGAAGATTAAGGGGATATTCTGTCCCCTTGGTGCCTTCCCCTCTTCCCTTCTCTCTTGGGTCACGCCAGCCAAAGGAGAAGCCAGGCAAGGAAGATCTTGGAGGATATCTTGAAGGTGGTCACGCCACCTTGGAGGAGTTTTAAGGGTGGTGCATGCCCACCCCTTTGGAGAGAGCATTAAAGGTGGTAGCTTCCACCTTGGAGGAGCTCTCAAGGAAGGAGAAGGAGGCCCTCTTTTCAAGCCAAGGAGCAGCTAGGCTTGGAGCAAGAAGACAACCTTCTTCACCATTGTTACAAGAGGATTTGTGTTTCTTTTCTTGCTTTTAAATTGTTCAATTCTAGTAGAAGCTTTCCTCTACTTGTCCTTGAAAAGAACACTCATTCTACTCAATCAAAAATTGCCTTCTTTTAAGCTTTTTATTGCAATTGTTTATTTTGGTTCTAGCACTTATTTCACCTCTTCTTCCTAATTACCCTAGGCCTACACTTGCCTAGAGTGAGCTTAGGAAGAAGATATTTCTATCTTTTAGATTTTTAATCATTTGTAGGTGTTAGTTCTTTTCGCTACAATCTGTCGTTTGCCCTCGTCTTTTCAAAATACAAAAAAATTACATATTGAAAAATATTAAAAAGAAAGTTGAGATTGTATTCCAAGAAAGAGAATCATTATTGCAATTTTTGCCTCCTTGGACGACCCTAGATACTCCCCTATCTAGGATATAAATTTTAAAAGCGAAAGCGGATTCGCGTGTTACAACGACGTAAAAAAACTGCTTTTACAAATCACGCGTATTTCGCTGTCACTTTTTGGCGCCGCTGCCGGGGAGGCACGGCTTTGCATTAACTCATTTTCTCTTGCTTGAAGTGGATCTCATCCCCTTCTCTTTCTTTCTTTTGTGTGTGCAGGAACTACAGCGGGAAAGCGGGAATCTGGAAGCAAGAGCTTAAAGATCCTTTTCTTCCCGCGAAAATTCAGGTTGGTTCCTCTTTCTAGTCACATAATTAATTAAAACTACCAAAAATATATTAAACTTGGCTTTCAGGACCCTAAACACTTAAATTAAGTGGAGTGGTGCATTTTAAAATCATTGTTTGCTTGTATGCTTCTTTAGCACCATTCCATTGCAAGTATTGGTGTTCTATTTTTCGGGTCTAGATTTCTGTCCAGACTTGAAAAATCGATTCCTAACACCACAGGCCTCCTAAAATCATAAAATTTCATAGAGTGATTCCCAATTAAGTTTGGAACATCTTTTCCAAATTTCAGATCAATTGGATTTGTATTTAATTTTTAAAAATTCGCGGATTACAGAGGGGTCACACCCTCTAATCTTCCTGTTTTTCTACTGTCCGCGAATTTTCAGAATTTTTATACTCATCCAATTTTTGTGAAATTTATCTTGTTGGAATCCCTGTGAAATTTTACATATCATATAAAATCATAAAAATTTTCTGAGGTCGGTGGAAATACTGAAAAGTCTATAATACCCACGGGTATTATTTCTAGACTTTGACACCAGTACAATTAAAAATTCAAAACTATTATCAAAAAAATTCCTAAAATCTTACAAAAATCTTTTCTGGAATCCTTGTTTGATTTTCTTCAAAGTAGTGGTGTTGTTTGACTTATTTGGAGCACTACTTAATTCTGAAAGCTAAAAATAATTCATTGGTAGTTAAATTTCTGTCTTAGGGATAATTGGCTTAGGGTTTCTTCTTTCTCTTTAGAGACTCAATTAAAAGGAAATATACAATCACACATACAACTGGTCTTTCCTTTGATTGTGAACTTTCAAACTCGTTTGAAAACTTAAAGAGAAAAACCCTAAAATTCATTTAGTTAAATCACATCCTAAAAGACAAAAATACAAAAAAATTGTGTGACAACTTGATTTTCATTGGAGCCACTCTCCAATTCCTGCACACACACAAAAAAAATCAAATAACAGGGCAACAACCCAATAAACGCCCTCCACATTCCGTGTGCACTATAGCATCCTAGACCTAATTAAAATTTGTAGCAACTTGACCCCTAAGGCTTTATCAACTTAGGCTTGCTATTTAGGTCTTAAGTTTTCTTTAGTTAGTACCAATTATGTCATCTGTATCTGGTGTTCAGGCTGAGGGGCCGTGTCAAACGACCAAGCGCGGGTTTGTACAAGCACCTGGGGTTTCCCTGGGAAACGTTTGGGCCCAAACCTCCCCTTAAGCAACTTGGCTAGATTTGTTGATAGAACGGGTATTCACTATTGACTACTTATTTCCTATATAGACCAAGTCTTAGGTTATTATTAGGGAGTCACATTTAAGTTAGGTCTAGTTTGTTTGTTTGATTGCACACTTTCTCTCATCTCTATCTCTTCTCCTCCCCTCCATTTCTTCCAAGTAGTGCATGCACGGGCGACGGTCCCAAAAGCCACACCTTGAGGGACCATCTGATTTCGCCCCCCGTAGCAAGAAATCATTGTTTTGTTCCCCCTCGTCTTCTAGAAAAATGGAAAACCCAGGAAGCCGTCAAAAAAATTCTGCTTCCACTTCTAACCCGTCAGCCGACCCACAAGCTGACTCCACCCTCCCTCACCTTCCTAACTTGGAGCAACCAGAAATATCAGCAGGGCCAGGTGGCCCTCCAATTATAACCCATAATACAAATCCCTTTGCATTAATGGTCGACCATTTGGCTCGGCTACAAAAAAATCAAGAAGATCTAGCTAGGACTGTCACGAACCTAGCTAATCAAGGACAAAATCCACCACCTCGCCAACAGCCTGTCGTTCCTCTTAAGGATTTCTATGATCCTTCCAATTATGAGGAAAGACCAGGGGTGGTCATACCACAAGGGGATTTTGAAATCAAACCCGCTATTCTAAACCTTATCAAGCATTTTCATGGTCTTCCAAGAGAGGACCCTTTTTGTCATCTCGAGGAATTAACTGTCCTCGCTCAAACCACTCGTTCCCGCCATGTGCAGGAAGACATGTGGTTAATGAGACTCTTTCCTCTCTCTCTCAAAGACAAAGCATCACATTGGTTTAGAACAGTTGGGCGTCCTATTACCACCTGGCCCCAATTAAAAAGTGCTTTTCTTAAAAAAAATTTTCCGATCGGTCGAACAAATGCATTAAGAAGATCTATAACGACCTTTCAACAAAAAATTGGTGAACCCCTCCATGAAGCCTGGGAAAGATTTCAGGAACTTCTAAGAAGTTGTCCCCACCATGAAATTCCACAATGGCAGCTAGTGCAGATCTTCTATCATGGATTAGAAGATCAATTAAAACGATTTGTGGATGCCTCATGTGGGGGCAATTTTCTTAACAAAGACGTCGAAAGTGCCTATCTTCTCTTTGAAGAAATGAGTGAAAACTCATTTAACATGACTTCAATGGACACTTTTGGCAGATCACAAAACCCCAGACATGGAGTCCATGAAATTGACTCCAAAACCACCTCTGTTCCAGTCACACAAGATGATTTATATATGTTAGCTCAACGACTGGACCAGATGCAAATTCACCAAAAGAAAATAGAAGAAAAGCTCACAAACAAACAAGCTCCACACGTCCACTCTCCACACACTAACCCCCCACACATTCTCCGAAGAGAGAATCTACACAATATCGATGCCACATCTGCTGACCAGCAATTCCCGGCTGATTTCCCGCAAGATTTAACCGGGAATTTTGACCAAAATATTGTTGATTCCACCTCGGAAAATATTTATGCTCTCCAGGAGCAATTTAGAAACCCCTCCAACATTTCCAATCAAAATTGGAGGACTAACCCGAATCACTCCTGGAAAAACCCGAATCCGATTCCTTTTCCCAAACAAAACTATTTTGGGAATTATGGGCAACCTTTGTATCAACCTGGACCATCCCAGGATGATATTAATAATCAGGTCATGAAAACTCTGCAAGGAATGCAGACTCAAATGACAGAAGTAACCCGCATGGTTACCAATTTACAACAACAAGTTAAGGTTACTCCTGATCATCGACCTATTGGGAATTTACCATCCCAACCCATGCCCAACCCAAACAATCAAAGGAATCAATTCCAAGGTGGATATCACAGTCAACCTATTCAGCCAGCACCTCAGCATCCGCCGGGTTTCAATAACAGCCAGGCTCCCCGTCCTCATCCTAGAAACAACCAGACTACAAATGCAGTTACCTTGAGGAATGGGAAAACCACTCAAAATACCCTGCCTGTTAAAGAAACCCGCTCTAATGACACACAGATTAACTCTTCCCCTCCTATTGTTCAGGAACCAATTCACGCAAAATAGGGCAACCCTGCCCCATTTCCACAAGCCCTCCACTCTTCAAAAAAGAAAAAAACAAAATCTGAGCCCACTGAGAAGGAATTAATGGATTTATTTGGGCAAGTAGAAATTAATATCCCTATCCTAGATGCCATTAAGTATATCCCTGCCTATGCAAAATTCTTAAAAGATTTATGTACTCCAAAAAGGCAGCCCAAGAATTTAGGAAAGGTGATTCTTCCAGAGACAGTCAGCTCAGTTGTGCAGAGCCGACTGCCTCTTAAGAGAAAAGATCCCGGCGCCCCCCTAATCCAAGTTATCATTAATGATACCTCATTGATCGCACTCTATTGGATCTTGGTGCCTCAATTAATCTTATCCCCACAATTATTTTTGAGGAATTTAAGATCGGTGAATTGAAACCTGTTGAGGTTACTCTCCAATTAGCCGACCAATCTACGATTAAACCAAGGGGAATTGTTGAAGATGTTCTTGTCCGGGTCAAAGATTGTCTATTCGCAGTAGACTTTTTAGTCCTGGACATAGAGGTACCTGAAGCACTTAAGTTTGCCCCCATTATTCTTGGAAGACCATTCTTGGCCACCGCCCGCGCCAATATTAATTGTGATTCTGGAAAGATGAAGATCATGTGTGGCGGTGAATCTGTAACCCTAGACATTTTTCAAGCCTCTAGGCGATTCCAGGAACCAGATTTCTTTGATGATTCGGATTCAGAAATAGAAAACATTGTGGAAGAAACATTGCAGATTTCCCAATTAGGTTCCTGTTTTGCTGTAAGTACGGTTCCTGAACAATCTACTTTTTCTCACCCTTCCACCTCAACTACACAACCAGCTAACATTCCAGCTGACCCTTTCACTCTCACCTCACCTCTAACCCACAAAGCAGAAACTCTTTTGGAACCGGGCCTACAATTGGAATTAAAACCTTTGCCCGATTCACTTAAATATGTTTTCCTGGGTCCAAATCAGACCCTGCCCCTGATTATAAATTCTGGACTCACCGGGGCACAAGAGCACAAACTTCTCCAGGTTCTGAGTAAATATCGAAAAGCTATTGGCTGGACCCTTTCTGATCTTAAAGGCATTCATCCGTCCTATTGTACGCACCGTATATTTTTAGAGGACGATTCTCGCCCCTCCCGCCAACCACAAAGGCGCTTGAATCCTAGTATGCAGGAGGTGGTAAAAAAGGAGATTATTAAGTGGCTGGATGCTGATATCATCTACCCCATTTCTGACAACTCCTGGGTTAGTCCAACTCAAGTTGTCCCCAAAAAGGCTGGACTAACAGTTGTCACCAATGAAAAGGGGGAAAATATAGCCACTCGAACCGCTTCTTCTTGGCGCGTGTGTATAGATTATCGAAAATTAAACACCGCCACTAAGAAGGATCATTTCCCGCTCCCTTTTATTGATCAAATCTTGGAGCGGTTAGCGGACGGGAATTTTACTATTTTTTGGACGGTTATTCTAGCTATAATCAAGTAGCAGTTCGTCCTGAGGACCAGGATAAAACAACTTTCACCTGCCCCTTCGGAACCTTTGCTTTCCGAAGAATGCCCTTCGGTCTTTGCAACGCACCTGCGACTTTTCAAAGGTGCATGCTTGCAATTTTTTCAGACCTGGTAGGTGAATGTTTAGAAGTTTTTATGGATGACTTCTCTATTTTTGGAGATTCTTTTGATCATTGCCTCAAAAATCTTGAAAGAACCCTCCAAAAGTGCATAGAAGTTAACCTGGTCCTCAGCTGGGAAAAAAGCCATTTCATGGTCCAAGAAGGTATTGTCTTGGGCCATGTTATTTCTAAACAAGGAATTGCGGTAGATAAAGCAAAAATAGATGCTATATCTAAGCTCCCACCGCCCACTACTGTCAAACAAATCAGATCCTTTTTGGGTCATGTGGGTTTCTATCGTCGATTCATACAAAACTTTTCCCAAATCTCCAAGCCTTTAAGTCAGCTTCTTACTAAAGACCAGCCATTTGATTTTAATAATAAGTGCCTGGAGAGTTTTTTGAGGTTGAAGAAAGAGGTTACTGAGGCACCAATATTGTAGGGACCTGACTGGAATAGTCCCTTTGAATTAATGACAGATGTCTCAGATTTTGCTGTAGGGGCCGTTCTAGGGCAAAGAATTGGCAAGAAACCCATTGTGATCTATTATGCTAGCAAAACCCTTGATGACGCACAACGGAATTACACGGTTACTGAAAAGGAACTTCTTGCCATTGTATTTGCCTTGGAAAAATTTAGATCTTATCTGTTGGGGTCACGTGTCACTGTTTATACAGACCACTCAGCAATTAAATATTTGCTGACTAAGAAAGATGCGAAACCCCGCCATATCCGTTGGATTCTGCTGCTCCAGGAATTTGACCTGGAAATCAAGGATAAGGCGGGATTGCACAATGTAGTGGCCGATCATCTCTCTCATCTTATGACAAATGACATAATGACCCCACCAGATTAGTTCCCTGATGAAAGTATTTTAGCTGCTACAACCCTCCCTTGGTTTGCACCCATTGCAAACTACTTAGCAACAGAACAAATCCCCGCTGATTGGCCAAAAACAAAACGGGATAAGTTCTTTGCTGATATTAAATATTATTTTTGGGAGGAGCCCGACCTTTTCCGCATTTGTGCCGATCAGGTTATTCGACGATGTGTCCCTGATTCTGAAATCCATGATATCTTAACACATTGTCACTCAATGGCCTGTGGCGGACATTTTTCGGGCAAGAAAACTGCAGCTAAAATCCTTAATGTAGGATTTTATTGGCCCAGCTTGCACAAAGATGCTCATGACTTCGTTCGGTCCTGTGTGCGTTGCCAGAGCATCGGCAACATGACTCGAAAGGATATGATGCCCCTTAATCCTATTTTAGAGGTTGAAATTTTCGATGTTTGGGGCATCGACTTCATGGGACCGTTCATCAACTCTGGTGGGTATTTGTATATATTAGTCGCAGTAGACTATGTTTCTAAATGGATAGAAGCAATACCCACCCGCACTAGTGATCACCGTGTGGTTGTCGAATTTCTTAAGAAAAATATTTTCTCAAGATTCGGCATACCAAAAGCCATTATCAGTGACGGAGGCTCACATTTCACCCACTCACAATTCCGTCACCTCCTTTCTAAATACGGGGTTAATCATAAAATTTCCACACCATATCACCCCCAAACTAATGGCCAGGCTGAAGTTTCTAACCGGGAAATTAAAAATATTCTACAAAAGACGGTTAGGTCCGACCGTAAAGACTGGTCCACCAAATTGGACGACGCTTTATGGGCCTACCGTACCGCTTTTAAAACTCCGCTTGGCATGTCTCCCTTCCGTCTGATTTTCGGGAAGGCATGCCATCTCCCGGTAGAATTAGAACATAGGGCTTTTTGGGCAATAAAACAACTTAATATGGATTTATCTGATGTCGGTAACCATAGAAAATTACAATTAACTGAATTGGAAGAATTATGTAATTTTTCCTATGAAAATGCGAGGATTTATAAAGACCGAACAAAGAAATTTCACGATAAATATATTGTTCGAAAACACTTTGACGTTAATCAACGTGTTTGGCTTTTCGATGCGAGATTACGTCTTTTTCCTGGCAAATTAAAATCTAAATGGACCGGCCCCTTTATTGTCCATAAAACATATCCATACGGCGCTGTTGACCTTTTTGATCCACAAACTAATTCGATATTTCAAGTCAATGGCCAGCGTTTAAAGCCCTATTTTGACCATACGCCTAAAATTCCATCTGAATCTTTTAATTTTACTGAGCCAACCACCCTTGATCACTAGTACACATCACGCCCGGCTGAATGGCGTAAAAGATAGCACTAGATGGGAGGTAACCCATCATTTTCTTGTTTTCCTTTTTTTTTCTTTTTCCAGGTTTTGTTCATCCTAAACCCGACCGTCATCACTAAGGTGATCCCTTTTCCCTCCTAATGCATGAGGACATGGCATATCTTAAGCATGGGGGGGTGTTTTTAAATTTTTATGATCGATTCAGGATGTTCAAAACCTAAAAACATGCAATTTTCTTTAATTTATTTCCTGCTTGCATACCAAAAAAAAAAAATATATATATATATATATATATATATATATATATATATATATATATATATATATATATATGTTTGAGGAAAAATTTTGAAATCGAGACTAAGGTCGAAAAATTCACTTCTGGTACAATGGGATTTAATCTTTAACAAACTAAGGATGAGGATTTGGATCTGATCATTAGAATTCCAGGGTCTATTTTAGACTAGATCAGATATCCTTCTCTAAAATTCCACCTGAACTCATGATAGTTCAGGTGACTTGATCCTATTTTGTAATATGGAAAGTATTTGACTTAGTTTTTGACTCAAAAACTTGCGGTTCTCGAGAAACTTCTTGTGTCAATTTTCACACACAAGCTAACATTTAAAAACAACTAAAAATTTGAAAAACTCCCTTGTTTGGATTTAGTAAAAGTCTGAATCAGGTCATTGGTTTGAGTTCCCACCGTCGAGAAGAAGGAAAATACCTTCTTTGAGGACGCGATGTTAACATGTTACCGCCTCGGCGCTGCTCTATATCTGTATTTCATATCTTTAGACGGAGCATTAAAGCGCATTTCAGCAGCTCAAGTGTCTTGGACGGTGCTCTACCTATAGCGTCGGAGCAAGAGCTTGAGTTTGCTCGGAGCGCCCCTTTTCACCGCATCGTGTTTTGGGGTTGTGAGCTCCTGGGTGGTGTCATGGACAGTGCTATCCCGAAGTACTGGCGCCAGAGCCCCCTCGAGGAATGGTAATGGGAATGATGATACCGACACATCTGTTGTAAGACTAAGCTAAAAATAAGCATGGGGGAGAAAAAAAAAAAAATAATAATAATAATAATAATAACACGTCCTTATTAAGGTTGGCTTTTCACAAGCACCGACACAAGGTTTTAAAGGAATTTGCAAGTTGCGAATCAGATTCACGAGCCAGAAAAATCCTAAAAACAAACATTTCAAGTCATCTGAATTAACAAGGGGTTAATTTGTGAATTTTCTGAGGATATATTGATCCCGTTCTATCTAATGGTTGGATCCAAAAACAAATCCTGATGTTTATCTTCAACAAATCCCGTATCTCCTGTGTTTTAATCTACCAAGGTCCCTTAATCTCTTTTTCTCCTCAAAAGTCAAAAAAATTAGATTTCCCAAAAATTCCATTTTCCAAAAAAAATTAATGTTTTGCTAAGAGACTAGCAAAAGATAAGCATGGGGGTGTGATAAACACCAGTTTATCATCATTTTTATGCTTTAAAACTAACCTAGCTCTTAGGATTTTACTCCGCAAACGGGTTTTTGGGCTGCATTTAGGCATAAATTAGGATAGGCATGCATTGCATTTTTTATTATTGTTTTAATGTGTTTTTGTGAGTGTTAGGGATGTACAGATTCGCAGATCCCTAAAACCCTAGCACTCAAGAAGGCAATTGGTGAAGGAGAAGCCCAGACTAGTTGGACCCCAGCTTGATCCAGCTCACCATAGCTGGAACCTAGCTTACTTGAACTAGGGTTAGCTCATCCCAGCTCCATTCAGCTAATCTCAGCTGGATGGCAGCTCAAGAGAGTTCACCTTAGCTCACCCTAGCTCAAGTCAGCTCAGATCCAGCTCAACTTAGCTGAGTCTAGCTCACCTCAGCTCCCACTAGTTCACAGGGAGCTCTAGCTAGCTCAGCTGAGTTCAAAGGAGTTCACCCCAGCTCAGATCCAGCTACATCCAGCTCCCCTCAACTCCAGCCAGCTGAAGAAGAATTCATCTCAGCTCAGGAAGCTCAAGTCCAGCTCCCGGGGATTCAGCTTAGCTCATCTCAGTTGAGCTAAGCTACCTTAGCTGCCTCAACCAGCTTGATTCTCCCCGATAGCACCAGACCTAGCTCACCTTAGCTCATTTTGGTAGAAGCTAGCTCACTTTAGCTTGGCTTAGCAACTAGCAAAGAACTAGCAAGCTAAGCCAGCTAGAGTAGCCCCATGCCAGCCTCTTCAGCAGCAGCCAGCTCCAGCTCCAGCTCCAGACTTCTTCTCCTCAGCTCCCTCCTCCAAACCCTAGCTCCAACACCTTCTCCTCTACTCCTCCATTAGCTAAGCTAGCTTAGCTTAGCTTAATTTAGCTATGCTCCAACTTCCTTGGCTTGTACTACCCCAAAAACCCACCTACCAACTCTACCCAACTAGCTCCACCTAAGCTCCACATAAGCTAACCTACTTGGCACCAACCTAACCTACCCACCACCTCCAAAAGACACCTAAAATTGGCGCCAAAAACTACCCATAACCACCCCTTAATGGCACCACTTTTCCCTCCAAAATCCCCCCCTCATCTCCACCACACAATCCTCCTTGAATCCATCTCCACCATCCACCTAACCCTCCTTCTAGAAGACCCCATGTTGGCGCCAACATGGGGGTGTCTCTCCACCACCAAAAGACACCAACACCACCATAACCACCCCCTTTAACACCCCTTGGGGTGGCGCCAACTAACCTTAGCCATAGGATCACCAACCACCCTCATCCTTCCATCCTAGCCCTCCATTTCAAGGGGTACCTTAACCCCCCATCCTACCCTATAAAAAGACCACTACCCACCACCATTCAAGCCATCCTTGGCTAGCCATTTCACTCTCATATTCCACCAAGAATCCCACGTCCAAGAGAGAAGAAGAAGAAGAAGATTAAGGGGATATTCTGTCCCCTTGGTGCCTTCCCCTCTTCCCTTCTCTCTTGGGTCACGCCAGCCAAAGGAGAAGCCAGGTAAGGAAGATCTTGGAGGAGATATTGAAGGTGGTCACGCCACCTTGGAGGAGTTTTAAGGGTGGTGCATGCCCACCCCTTTGGAGAGAGCATTAAAGGTGGTAGCTTCCACCTTGGAGGAGCTCTCAAGGAAGGAAAAGAAGGAGGCCCTCTTTTCAAGCCAAGGAGCAGCTAGGCTTGGAGCAAGAAGACAACCTTCTTCACCATTGTTACAAGAGGATTTGTGTTTCTTTTCTTGCTTTTAAATTGTTCAATTCTAGTAGAAGCTTTCCTCTACTTGTCCTTGAAAAGAACACTCATTCTACTCAATCAAAAATTGCCTTCTTTTAAGCTTTTTATTGCAGTTGTTTGTTTTGGTTCTAGTACTTATTTCACCTCTTCTTCCTAATTACCCTAGGCCTACACTTGCCTAGAGTGAGCTTAGGAAGAAGATATTTCTATCTTTTAGATTTTTAATCATTTGTAGGTGTTAGTTCTTTTCGCTACAATCTGTCGTTTGCCCTCGTCTTTTCAAAATACAAAAAAATTACATATTGAAAAATATTAAAAAGAAAGTTGAGATTGTATTCCAAGCAAGAGAATCATTATTGCAATTTTTGCCTCCTTGGACGACCCTAGATACTCCCCTATCTAGGATATAAATTTTAAAAGCGAAAGCGGATTCGCATGTTACAACGACGTAAAAAAACTGCTTTTACAAATCACGCGTATTTCGCTGTCAAGGCGAAGCGGTAGATTTTTGCCAGATCAGACATCTGGAGACGTTATCAGACATCACGATTGGACCTTTGGGATTTTAACCCTTTCGATGGTGTTGTCTATTTTAACCATCAGACGACTTATCGGATGACTAATTTTAAAATTAGACGTCTGATTTTTGTAGACATACCTCCCTGGAAAATGGTTTATTCTCCAGGTTGTCTGATCTCTATATCAGACGACCAACCGGACATCTAAATCTAAAATTAGACGTCTCAGATAAACCTTCCTAG
This sequence comes from Thalassia testudinum, assembly GCA_037157565.1. Lineage (NCBI taxonomy): Eukaryota > Viridiplantae > Streptophyta > Magnoliopsida > Alismatales > Hydrocharitaceae > Thalassia > Thalassia testudinum. The sequence continues at coordinate 147,847,447 of JAZHRO010000036.1, forward strand.
ATTTCACTCTAAAGCTACAGGTTGTCATCTGATTTCATGATCAGACGACTTATGCGACGTCTAACTATATAATCAGACGTCTAAATCATAATACATGTTCTGATGCAAACATAGACGTTTGTTAACACATCTGGACGACGATCCAGACATCTGTGAATGATGACGGATGTCTAAAATAGCTCTTTTATCAGCTCTTTTGAGATATAAAATCGACACCTATCCCATATCTTCAGACATCGAATTTTTAAGTATAAGACGTCTGAGGTGTTAATCAGACATCTGATATTGCACAGAATGTGCATTTTAATGTTTGAACTGTGTATGAAGGCTCTTAACTTGGTAAAGTCAAGGCTCCTATGTTCATGACAAAAGAATTCCATTAAATCACTAAATTCTTCAAATACCACTTAGCTTACATATGCCTAGTTTCCTACGTATATAATTAAAATGATCATAATTCAAAGGTTTAGTGAAAATATCAACCAATTGCAATTCAGTACAAATAAATTCAACCTCGATTTCTCCCTTAAGTACATTATCTCTCAAAAAGTAATGTCGAACATCAATATATTTTGTACAGGAGTGATGTACGGGATTTTTCGAGAGGTTGATAGCACTAGTATTATCACATAATATTTTTATTTTATTAAATATCAAGTTAAAATCCTTCAAAGTATTTTTCATCCAAAGCACTTGGGAACATGCTAGAGCAACGGCTATGTATTCAGCCTCCATAGTTGATAGGGCTACACTAGATCGTTTCTTTGAGAACCAAGAGACTAGCGATTTGCCCAAGAATTGGCACGTCCGCTAGTACTCTTCCTATCGATGCGACTACCTGCGTAGTCCACATCGCTATATGTGACTAAGTTGAATTGTGGACTCCTAGGGTAGAATAAGCTATAATCAGATGTGTCAACTAGATATCTAAATATTCATTTTACAACATTTAAGTGTGATTGTTTAGGGTTTGATTGAAACCTAGCGCATAAGCAAGTACTAAATAAAATGTCAGGTCTACTGGAAGTTAAATACAGTAAAGATTCAATCATGCTACGATAGAGCTTTTGATCTATGGGCGTACCTGATTCGTCCAAGTCTAGGGAAGTTGTGACACTTATAGGAGTGTTCTTCCTTTTACTTTTCGTCATTTTAAATTTTTTCAACATCTCCTTTGTGTATTTTGATTGACACACAAAGGTTCCAAATTTGAGTTGAGTGATTTGTAAGCCCAGGAAAAACTTGAGTTCACCCATCAAACTCATTTCGAATTCTTCCTGCATAATTTCTAAAAACTTTCTACGCATAGTTCATTAATAGCACGAAATATAATATCATCTACATATATTTGAACTAATAAAATGTCTTTTCCTCTTCTTTTAATGAAGAATGTGGAATCAGCTTCTCCTATAGAAAATTTTGCATTTAACAAATAGTCTTTGAGCCTCTCATACTAAGCTCTAGGAGCTTACTTTAGACCATATAGTGCCTTGTTTAATTTATAGACAAAATGAGACTTATCATGAGACTCAAAACCAGGAGGTTGTTTTACGAAAACTTCCTCCTTAATGAATTCGTTAAGAAACGTGCTCTTAACGTCCATTTGAAAGAGTTTAAAGCCAAGAAAGGCGGCATAAGCAAGAAGCATGCGAATTGACTTGAGTCGAGCTACGGGAGCATAGGTCTCATCAAAATCAATTCCTTCTTCTTGGTTGTACCCTTGTGCTACTAATTGGGCCTTGTTTCGAATAACTATACCAGATTCATTCAACTTGTTATGGAATACCCATTTGGTACCTATTAGTGTTTGCCCTTTAAACTTAGGTACTAGATACCAGACTTCATTCCTTTGGAATTGGTTGAGGTCCTCCTACATGGCCATCATCCAAGGTTCTTCGGAGCATGCTTCCTCGACACTCTTGGGTTCAACTTGAGATACAAAGGCGAAGAGACCAAAAGAGCAACTAAAACGAGGTCGAGTTTTAACGCCATCGGAAACACTTCCAATGACTTGACTTTCGGGATGATCCCTTTGATATATCCAATCTTTTGGAAGATTATGGATATTGAAGTTTGGAATGTTAGACACATCAATAGTAGAATCATCTTTATCTTCCATATTGACTCGGTCAATAGAGGAAGAGTGAGGAGATTTATCGAAGGAAACATGGAGGGTTTCCACCACTATTAATGTGGTCTTGTTAAAGACCCGATATGCCTTACTACATGAGAAATAACTAATAAAGATGGCTTCTTCACCTTTGGCATCAAATTTATCTAAATTAGAGTGGGTATTCAAAACAAAGCACCGACATCCAAAAATTTTAAAATAATTAATTTTGGGTATTTCTCATAGTATAGTTCAAAATAAGTTTTTCGCAACCCGGATCGAATTAAGGTGCGATTTAACACGTAAAAAGCTGTGTTAACCGCCTCGGCCCAAAAGTACTTCGGTAACCCCGAGTCTATGAGCAATGTTCGAGCACATTCTTGAAGAGTATGGTTCTTTCTCTCAACCACCCCATTTTGTTTAGGTATTCGGGGAAAAGAAAACTCATGAGCAATACCATGCTCTTGACAAAAATTATCAAACAAGGAATTTTCAAACTCTTCCCCATGATCACTACGAATACAAGTGATTTAGTAGCCTTTTTCAGTTTGAACCTTCCTACAAAAAATAGAAAAGACGAAAAATACTCCTTTGGATCTCAAGAAGGAGACCCATGAAAACCTCAAAAAATCATCTACAATCACAAGGTAATATTTACATCCACTAAGGCTCTCATATTTTGTTGGTCCAAACAAATCTAGGTGAAGTAGTTCTAAAGGTCTTAATGTGGATATAACTTCTTTGCTTTTAAAACTAGATTTCATAATTTTACCTAATTTACATGAATCACAGATAAGCTTATTTAAAAATTTTCCTTTAAGAAGACCTCGGACTAGTTCATGTTTAGCTAGTTTTTAAACTAGCTTCATATGAACATGTCCTAGTCTTCTATGCCATATACTTAACTCATTATTTTCTACAAGACATTCATAAGTGCTATCTTTATCAAATTCTACAATATAAATGTCTTTAAATCTAGTTCCCTTAAGAAGGGTTTCATTGGTTAATGCATGCATAATTTCAAACATTTTTGAAGTAAATACTACCTTAAATCCCTTATCACAAATTTGACTGATACTTAAAAGATTATGTTTTAGTCCATTAATTAGAGAAACATTTGATATGGGAGAGAGAGGATTACCTATTTTACCAAGGCCAATAATATGGCCCTTATGGTTGTTGCCAAATGTAACCGTTCCTCCATCCGTAGGTTGGAGGTCCAAAAATAGGTGCTTGTCTCCCATCATATGTTTGGAACACCCGGAGTCCATCACCCATCGGCCTCCTTGATGGCGATGGTCTCCTTGTCTTCTTTCTTGTAGACCTCTTTCCTCCTACAAAAGATCTTCGTTGGTGACTTGGTGTTTCTATAGGTCTTTCTAATTTAAGTCATCCATCTTTCATTTTGTATATCCAATTTTTGACTTTATAATGTCCTTTCATCCCTACAAAACAAAGTGAGAGTTGTCTTTTCGGTATCTATTGCAATGCGGATCTGTATTTGTTAGTGGTCTCCTTTAGAGGAGGATCCTTTTTCGGCTCACTTTGACTAGGTTCATAAAAGCCTAGTCCAAATTTACTTGAGGAGGTTTTTTATGGGCAATAAGCTTGTCCAAGTTATCTTTCCCCTTTGTAAATTTGGCTAGGTCCTCAAGAAGTTGATTTGATTTTTTTTTAAGGTGATTTATCTCTATTTTCATTATGTCTAGTTTATCTTCTAGTCTCCTAATCTCTACTCTAAGTAAGCTATTTTCATCCTTTTTAAAGGAGTTTGATTTTTCAAGCACATGGATTTTGTCAAGTAATTCTTCTCTATTTAGAAATTTTTGTTCACTCATTGCCGTATACAAATCATTTGTTAATGACTCCTTTTCAATCATTAGGTTTCTTATTTACATATTTAAGGCAGTGGTTTCTTTTGTAAGAATTTGATTCTTGTCTTCATTGATTAATTTCTTATTCTCTAAGTTTTCTTCTTTTAAAACTTTGTTTTGGGTTTTTGTTTTCTTAAGATCTAGATATAGTGAATCAAAGGTATCTTGTAATTCATCTAGAGAATAGGAGTTTACCTCAGGTTCCTCAGATTCAGATTCAGAAGCATCTTTTATTGCCATTAATCCCAAGCATGCCGTTTCTTCATTTGTTTCCTCCTCCTCTTCTTCTTCGGAGGTGGAGTCATCCCAAGTTGCTTGGAATGCATTCTTCTCGAATCCCTTGGGCTTGGAGATCTTCTTGTAGTCAAAAGGCTTCTTGGATTTCTTCTCATCATCCCTTTTGAGTAAGGGACAATCTTTCCCTATGTGACCTCTCTTCTTGCAATTATAGCAAACTACAGGTTCTTCCTCTCTTTTCTTTCCCTTGATCTCTTTTCTATTTCTGAGAAACTTTTTAAACTTTTTAGCTAATAAAATGAATTCTTCATCATTGGTACTTACCTCATCATCCGAAGTAGCTTTGAAGGCTAAAGTCTTCTTCTTTGGTTCCGATGAGATAGATTTCTTCTTTTGCTCCATTTTTTATTTATAAGCCATAAGATTTCCAAGTAGATTTTCCATGTCTAGATCCTCTACTTGGTTGGCTTCTTCTATTGCCATTACTTTTTGCTCCCACTCGGGTCCAAGGGAGCGAAGGAGCTTCCCTTGAAGCTCCCCCTTTATAAATGTCTTTCCTAGTGACTTGAGGTTATTCATGATTAACGTGAATCAGGTGTACATGTCCCCAACTCTTTCATTTTCCTTCATAGAAAAGGCTTCGAATTCCTACGATAACAAGCTAATCTTTGAGGATTTAACTCTAGACGTACCTTCGTGAGTTACCTCTAAGGTTCTCCATATCTCGTGGGCGATTTTGCATTGGCTAATGCAGTTGAATTCCTCCAAGCTGAGTGCGTAGTAGAGTGAGTTCATTGCCTTATGTTGACGTGGCTAGATCATGTTTTAATAAATATTGCATTGTAATATAGACGAACTTTCTGCGAAAACAAATAAAAATTTATAACTCGAAAATCAGAATATCCGAGGTCGAACATAGGGAGCAATCTAAGTATTCCAAAACTTGAGAACACAACTTTTTAAATAAGAAGAAATGACTAGTTCAATGGAAGTGACATGAGAGTGATATAGAAAGAAATTGCTCAAAAAAAATGGAAGGCTGATGCAATATCAGACGTCTTAAAGTATTTCTCAGACTCTTCTTTTGGTGATTTGCTCTGCTGCATATTTTCTTCTCTTCCTTTGCTGCTTATGTTCCTCTTCTTTTTCCTTCTCTTCTTGATTTGTGGCCAAGTCCTGGCTTGCCTCTTTTTAAGTTGTTGCCTTCTTCTTTTTCTTCCTCTTCTTCCGTTGTTTTCTTGCTTCTTTGTCTGCCCCTTGATCTCTTTCTTCTTCCTTCTTCTTTTCTTTTCTCTTTGGCTTTGCTTCTTTTTCTATGCCTTGCCTTTCTTTTTCCTCTGCGGAGCCTCCTTCCTTCTTTTCCTTCGCTTGCAGCGGCTCTCTCTCTCTGCTTCCTTCCTTAGTTCCTTCTCTGCACAAACCAAGGAGAGCAAAACCTATCCCTCTACCCACACCCACTTCTCTCTCTCTCTGTATATCACTCTTCAGCACGCTCTCCCAGAGCCAGGTAAATGGGTCAGGTCGCGTGCCCGGGTCCAGGCACACCGACGTGGGTGTGGTGCGCAAGGAGTGATCAGGAGGGTGTCGGGTCGGGTCGCGCCAGATCCGTGTGATGAGCTCATGGACGAGGCGGTGTTTAAGTGAGGGACCTCACCCCAAATGTTATCGGAGGCAACCAGCCAATAGCAGAAAATCAATTTAAACCACTTTAGTGCTTTACAGCTTACCGAGGTGGGACTAATGCCCACCGCTCTTTCTCGCACGCCCGCGGCAGACCGTGCCTCCAATTGCCACAACTGCTGGTCTCGCGGCATCACTTGCTGGGATGACTGGATTCGCAAGACCTTCCCAAGTTTGCTGCACCTGGAACCTTGAAGGCTTGCAACCTAGAGCAAACGTGTAGCTTCCTCGAGTCACCACTAATGGCGGCCGGAGCTCGAAACCTGCCTGACACAAAAGGCACCTTGCGGCTCAATTAGATCACAGGGGGACCTTTGCCATGTCACGGCGAAGGTGAGGCGATAGGTGGCAGGCCGCGGGGCGGCCTAGGCGTGCATGCCTAGGTCACTCTATGGCCAGACGGATGGGTTTGATCGGGGGGTAGTTGTGGTGGCGTAGAGGGTCTGTGGATGAGTGGAGGTTATTCAGGGGAGTATGGAGAAGGTTATGCGGTGGTTGGCGAGACGTGTGGGGCACGGAGTGACGGGAGCATCTCGCAGGAGGGTGGCCGGAGATGAGGAAGATGGCAGTGGACAGTGACAGTCAAGGGGAGGTTGTGTGAAATAAAGTGAGGGGAATGAAAGAGTGGAAGATGAGGAACTTATCTGGATTGTTGGGAGTGAAAGGGGGCAGTGGAGTCAAACGGCCCGTTTGTGCCGTCATCAGAGAAGACAACCCTGAGGGAGATAACGGCGACGAAGAGGAGGTCAGGGAGGCATGCACTTGGTGCGGCACGACGCGGGAGGATGAGATGGAGTGAACTCTGCTGCTGGTATGGCAGCAGAGCGACGAGAGGGAGGAGAGGTAATCACCGGAGCTTGCGGGCTTCTTGGCCGAAGAGAGGAGAGATGAAGTTTGGAGGGTTCTACGGCCAAAACAAGTCTGAGAGATTCGTAGAGGGTCGGGGATCCTTTTATAAGTGCTGGCCGAGCTTCTGGTGCATGGAGGGCAAGCCTTCATCCACCGTCGTCTCACCAGAGAAGGAAGGTAGTTGGGATCCCAAATCTTTCGTGCATTCGCACGAGAGATTGGACAGAAATCAAAGATTGTGATCGGGCTCAGATAGAAGGGGATTCCTCAGAGAATCTCCCTTCCAATTCTGGGAGGAGATCTCTGAGGGATCAGAGAGTATCCCCCCTGCCTTCCTCGTCGGAGAAGGATTCCTCCCCATTAATGGTGGAGGGACCTGATTGTAAGATTGGTGAGGAAGCTTGGGGATTTATGTGATGGTTTTCAAAAGATAAGGGTCAAAATGTAATTGGTGTACTAATTTGCAAAGTAGGTCAAGATGACCTCCCCTTAGGTCCAAATTTTGGTACAAACCTAATTTTGACCTAAGGAATCCAATGGTGAAGTTGGATTTTAGGTTTGACCACGTTTGACTAGACATTTTGTGCAAAAACCCAAATTAGGTCAATAAATGAGTTAGGACCCCAATCTAGGTCAAACTAGGTTCCAAAGGCCAAATTGAATGTTCTAAATCCTAGGGGATATTTTTTCATGAATTTTAGAGGGTTTACTTGATTTTTATCTTGACCAGAACCTTGTTGAATTAAGCGGGTCTGTTTTAGGGTAACCAAATGTCATTTAATTCCTAGATTGCACATGAACCCATTTCTGATTGAATCAACCCACTTTTATCTTATTTAGACCATTTGACCTATGTTTTGTTTCTGAGAAATCCCGTTTATGCACTACAATGGTATAGTTACAGTTTTACCCTTTATTTCATGTTTTCTTCTCAGAACACTTATACCTCCAATTAAACCTTCTTCTAGGTTATGCAGGAGCTTTTATTCACTTTCTTGGATCAAAATGAGCTAGTTAGGGCTCATGATGAGGCTCTCATCACCTTAGCATTTAGTCCAAGGTGATGAATTTGTCCCACTATGTATCCCGTCTCTGGTTTCTCGTGAATGACGTTTGTGGATTCCCAAATGGAGAAATCGTTGGCTTGAAGCCACATCTTCATTCTCTGCTTCCAGTAAGTGTAGTTTGTCCCTTCGAAGAGTGGTGGTCGGGTGGTGGATTGCCCCTCAGATCTACTAGTGGAAATGACTTTCCCCTCCATGTGATCTTTCCGCGGATGTTACTCCTGAAAGCGGAAAACCTGCTCTGATACCAAATGAAATTGCACTAAAGGGGGGGTGAATAGTCAATTTATTAAATATTGTAATACAAAAAATTCAATCACAAAAAGAGGCACCAGATTTTTAGGTGAAAATCCAAAACGGATGAAAACCACCACCTAAGCCAATCCCTTGACTTAGGATTTTCGATCACAAAGTGATCAATACATTAACCACACTACTTAAATGAGGGTAGTGTACCTCAATTACAAACCCCACCTCCAATCCCTAAATGGAGGTTTCTCCCTTCACAATGAAGAGATGGGGACCCGATAGGCCGGATACCCAAAGTACAAAAGTAAGAATTTGACCAACACCTATATAGCACCCCAATAATTTGATTACTTCCTTATATATTAAGCATAAAGAAAACTCCTTGAGAATTTGCAGAATGAAGTGAACCAGGAGTGTGGGTTTGCCCTTTAATCAGAGTGTTGGCACAGCACAAGAACAAGAGGCGGCTAAGAGTTGTAAGCAAGTGATTTTTCTAAGGGAATTGAATCTCAAGAGGTGTGTATTGCCAAAGAGGGATTGTAGTCTATTTATAGGTAAGTTTGGAACCTTCAAGAACACTTGGAAGAGATCTCCTAGCCGTTGGAGGCAAATCCCAAGAGATTGGATGAAATCCACCACAAATCAAAGTAATGATGAGTCTGACAACAATATCAGACGTCTAATTTTAAGGTCAAACATTTTATAAGACGTCTGATTACAATTATGGTCGTCTAATACTATTAGCCAGGCTATACTGATTTCATTGGATCGAAGCAAGGACGTCTGATATTTTCACATAAGACTTCTGATAAAATTATTGGACGTCTAATTATGTGTGGATTCGTTCCTGTTTTGACCAGATCCAAACAGGGTTCTAGATCTAAAAGAACAGACTTCTGTATGGATGTCTGTGGGATTCCCTAGACGTCTGGAAACCTAAAAAGGACTTGCCTAGGTTATCTGACAGAAGATCTTTGGTTCGTAATGAGATACACACAGAAATAAATGAGCAACGGTCCAAAGGTAGACGTCTGGAGGCATGTCCAGATGTCTGAAAAAGTATTTTTCCCGTTATATATAGAAGGAAGATGGGTGTTTGAGTCTAACAGTTGTTTTGAGGATGTCCAGGAAAAGTATTAGACGTCTGGATGAAGCTATGGACGTCTGATAGAAGATTGCTTCGATTGATGTTTATGATGTCAGAAACTAAAGGAAGAGCTATAGGTAATTAGATGTCTGAAACACTTGTCAGACGTCTTAAAGTTGAAAATCAGATGTCTGACAGTTGTTATGGACGTCTGATTTGAGTCTTAGTGTTAGGTTTTTGTTTCTAATTTATCCTAAGTGTAGAGCGCCTAAGTTAGCTATTTATATGTTACATTTTGGGGCTCTTTACAACATCTCTAGACTCAAATAAAATAAAGATTACAACCTTTGAAAGTTTACATAAAAAGCCTATGACCTATGACAATACTTATGCTACTTAGTATTCACGCTTTTAATCTTCCATCTTGGAAAACTCCATGAAACTGCAATTGTGTTATTATAGTGAAAAATATGCTACACCTATATTTTATTTCTTTTTCTTCATTTTGTAAAATCATCAATATATTATATATGAGAGGTTGAACTAACAGTCTTCATGGATGACTTCTCGATATTTAGAGAATCTTTTTATGATTGCCTCCTACAATTGGTCCAAATCCTCAGGCGGTGCATCGACGTGAATTTGGTTCTTTTCTGGGAAAAGAGCCACTTCATGGTACCTGAGGGAATTGTCTTGGGACATCTCATCTCTGAAAAAGACATCCAGGTTGATCGAGCCAAGGTGAATCCAATTTCCAAACTCCTTATGCCTAGTTCGGTCAAAGACATCCGATCCTTTCTAGGGTATGTCAGTTTTTACTGTCCATTCATTCCCAATTTTTCAAAAATCACGCGCCCCCTGACTAATTTTCTATCTAAAAATGTTCCCTTTGAAATTTCTGAGTGCACTCAAGCATTTGAGATCCTACGTGATCGAGTTACCCAAGCACCTATCCTGCAATCCCCTGATTGGTCTCAACCCTTTGAGATCATGTGCAATGCATTTGATTACGTTGTGGGTGCGGTATGATGTGCATACATCTGATTAACCTAAAATGTCTATTAATACATGTTCTTAGTGTCACATTAGCATTATACATTTTAAATAGTGCATAACATGCATAATCATGCATTTAGATCAAGTTGTATAAATTGTATAGTAATTGTCTCCTTTTTATGGTCAGGGACAGGGCGACTTTTTATCAGGGCCTCGGATCGAAGATCCAACCATACGGATCTGATCAGGGTGATGATTGGAGTTCAACGACTCCAAGATCGCCCTAATCGGATATCCGTAGCACCAGATAGAGATCGAGGAACCTTAAAGATCAAAGGTCAAGATGGTGTTAATCCTCACCTCAGATGACAAATCCAACCGCACGGATGGGTTCGGATCAACGATCGCAGCCTAACGGCATGAAAATTGGTCCAATCCAACACCCGTGGCACCATCTATAACACTCAGAAGATGGATGGCCTAGATGGCGCCACGTGGCGCCATCATAGCCTCCCAACACTGGCCACAGCTCTTCTTCTTCACCCTATCGATAAATCTCTACTGTTGGATGCCCATCCAACAGCCAAGAATGGGCCACCTAGCCGCTCATCCAGCGCCTCTCCTCATTTGAAAGCACAAGCAACGTTTGATCTCGACCGTCGGATGAAGATCCAACGGCCAAGATTGGCCATGCGCAAAATCCTCAACGGGCCTCAACCGTGCGTAACGCAGTGGTTAAGGCGCTACGTAGGCGGATGGTGAGGGCTCGAGTAACAGGTGCAGCGCTTCTCCTCGCGCGTGGGTGGAAAATTGGAGCCACGCGATTTGCATCGAGGGGCACAGATCAACCGATAGAGCCCACTCACGATCAGACGCGCAGTGCAAATGCCTGATCGCACACAGGCACGCGACGCTGGCGAGGGTGGTTTAAGCCGTCCGATCTCTTGATCGGACAACTAAGATCGTGCGAACGTGCGAAGGCATTGAGAGTGCGAAGGCAAAGGGGTGCGCGTGTGGAGTGCGCACGTCGGCCACGTTCAGGCCTTTAGTGACAGATAAGTCCATCCCTAAAGGTCCTGAATTAATGTTTTCAAGTTGTAATATCCAAAATGCCCCCACTCCTTGAACCTATAAAAGGAGACCCCTACCATACAAATTTCTCATCCCTTCTCTCTCCCTCTCCAAAGCTTAAGAGAAGCTTGACCCACACCCGGGATGCTTCTCAAGAGCTATAATCAAGTTTTCGCCCTCGTTCCGGAAGTGGATCCCGCGACAATGATGACGTGCTACCTCATTCCCATTCCTCCTGCTTCGTCCTCCTTCTTCCCACTCCGTTCCTCGTCTTCTAGGCATTATCCCATCCAGCCCATCCTCCAAGCGATCGTCGAGGAGGATAACTTCTCTCTCCCATTCTTTTTACTACTTTCTAGAGTAGAATTTTCTTGCTTTCTAATTGTAATAATTTCTCACTTTCTAGTGTAATCATTTCTCCCTTTCTTAGTTGTAAAACATTATGCAATATCAAGTGATTGCTCTTTTTCTCTCTCTTATTGTCTATATTGATTCGATTGTGATTATTTCTCCCTTTAAACAAAAACACAAAAATATAATTGCAAATTTTGATCAACATAACCTCCCTATGTTCAACCCGGAATTTCTTTACAGATTTTTCGGTATAAATATTATTTGTTCAACGGATTTCTTCATGACTCGAACTACAACGACAGATTTTCAAATCTAATTGCGAACACGTAGTCATCCGCCATTAAACATTTTGGCATCGTTGCCGGGGAGGCAACAATTTTTCGATCTTCTTTTCACATTTCGCGTACTTTACTGTTTTCTAACTTGCTTTGTCTGGTGTCTATTGTTTTGCAGATACCTCTATCAAGGAATCGTCAGCGATAGATCGGAGTAAAGTGCAGTTGAAGACGACTGTAAGTGCTCCCCATTCCTCCCCCTCCATAGATTTCATTTATCACATTAAATTCAAATTCCAATTAACCTAGGTGTTTTCATAGATCTTAGGATTAGTTTGGTTGTTTGGATTTCCACTCACACTCATTTCACCCTCTCTTATATAAAAAAAATAAAAAGATAATTTTGTGGGGTAATTTTCAATATACACACAACATACACCCACATTCAAGGCACTTAACCTAATTGATTTTATTCTACTCAACCACATTCTAATCTGTGGAACCGATGCACGTAAATCAACACATAAAAGAATAGAAATCATTCTAGGTTAATCATTTTTGTGTACCTAATTCAGTGGTGCAATTGTGGCCAATTGTTTGAGTTGTTTGGGCCGCACCACTCAACCTAAAATCAACTCACCAAGTAGCTTCCCCTTAGGGTTTTCAATTTAAGTTCATACCAGGCACTCCAGTTTATTTCTGATTTCAAAAGGAAAGCGATCTTCACCCGTGCTTGAAAACCTGGTTTGCCTCAAACTTGATTGAATTAAACCTAATTCTAAACCCTAAAAGCTACTTAAGCAAGATTTAAACTCTAAAATATATTCATCCTAAATAATCTTGCTTGAAAACCCTGGTTGTGCACGAACTTACACATACTTAATTGATCATTAAGGGCACAATCCATTTTAAGGGCCCACCACATTCCATAAGCACTACAATCCCAGGCCTAAATAAAATCGAGTAGACATTGGCCTTAAGGACTGATTCGCTCTTCGGGGTCCTGATGGGAACACCATCATGAGCCCTAACTAGCTCATTTTGACCTAGAAAAGAGAACAAAAGCTCCTACATAACCAACTGGAGGTCCTAGTTCACTGAATAATCATTCTGAGATAAAAGTAAGAAACAAGGGGTAAAACTACAATTTTACCATTGCAGAAAACAATGGGATTTCTCAGGGGCTAAACACAGGTCAAATGGTCTCAATAAGATAAAAAGTGGGTTGGTTCAAATAGAAAAGGGTTCATGTGAATTATGAGAATTAAATGACTTCTTGTTACCCTAAAACAAACCCACTTGATTTAACAAGGTTCTGGTCAGATAAAATTCACCTAAACCCTCTAAAAATCATGGAAAAATATTCTCTAGGGTTTAGAACCTTCAATTTTTCCCTTAGAACCTATTTTGACCTAAATTAGGGTTTCAGTCAAATATTTACCCTAAATTAGGTTTTTACGTAAATTGCCCAGTTAAACATGGTCAAACCCAAAATCCAACTTTACCATTGGATTCCTTATGTCCAAATTATGTTTGTACCAAAATTTGGACCTAAGGGAATTCATCTTGACCTACTTTACAAACAGGTCCAGCCTAATTACATTTCTACCCCTATCTTTTGAAAACCTCTGCAGAAACCCCCTATCGTTGTCTTCGTTCTTTGCAATTAGGTCCCTCCACCATTATAGCGGAGGGAATCCTACTCTGACGAGGTTTCGTGGGCAAGATCTCTCTGATTTCTCATAGAATCCCCTTCAAAATTGAAAAAGAGATTCTCCGAGAAATCTCCTCCAATGTGAACCCATTGATGAGCCCTAATTCCTACCCAATCTCTCATGCGAACGCATGAGAGATTTGGGTCTCTCTGAGTTTCCATCTCCGGCGAGATTGCCATGCTTGGAAGCTTGGCTTCCAAGCACAAACCCAACCTCCAGGGCCTATTTAAGAAACCATAATTTATTCCGCGCCTCCTCAGCTTGGATTTGGGCTGGTACACCCCACTTTCTTCTCTCCTCGTCGGCCACAACCTCTCCGCAAGCTCCGATAGCTCCGTCCCCTCTCACTCGTCGCCCAACCACAATACCAGTGGTTGGGTTGCTCTTGAACGATTTTTTGCGAATCGCTACGCTTACGTGTTTGGTTTCGGAAAACCTGTCGTTGCAGTTCGAAAGCGAAGAATTCGTGTTCAACAAATAAAATTTATACCGAAAAGAATTCTGGGTCGAACACAGAGAGGCTACGTTGATCTATATTCGCAATTATATTTTTTTTAGGATTTTTTTCTAAGTAAGGCGATATAATTACAATGGAGCTATCAGACTAAAAGAAAGAGAGAGAGAGAGAGAAAGAGAACATGCATTCAATATTCCAATTGTTTATATAATCAAACTAAATAAAAGTTACACTAGAAAGCAGAAAATCAATTACACTATTAAGCAGGAAAATTCTACACTAGAAAAGCTATAAATAAGAATGGGAGAGAGAAGTTATCCCCCTCGAAGATTGCTTGGAGGACGAGCCAGACGAGACGATGCCTGGACGAAGGAGAACAAAGCTGGACGAAGGAGGACAAAGCAGAAGAACGGGAACGAAGCAGCACGCCGTCGTCCTCGCGGGATCCACTTCCGAAGGGGAACGAAAATTGGACTTTATCTCGCGAGAAGCATCTCGAGTGTGGGACAAGCTTCTCTTGAGCTTTGGAGGGGTAGAGAGGAGAAAGAAGGGATGAGAATTTCGTATGGAGGGGGTCTCCTTTTATAGTTGCAAGGAGTGGGGGCAAAATGGACATTACAACTTCAAAATAATAAAAGAGGCGTCTTTAGTGACGGATAAATCCGTCACTAAAGCCCTCAACGTGGGCGTCGTGGCTGGCTCGCGCGCGCCTGCTCGCACGCTCAACGGCTTGAACACATTCGCTGCTTTTCAGCGGTCCGATCGCGAGATCGGACGGCTTAAGATGCGTTGCGCGCCCGCCGCGTTGCACGCCGGCTCGTGCGTCCGATTGCGCGTCCAATCGCGCGTCGACGCTATCGGGCACGCACGGCCGTCCGATCTCCATCTGACGCTCCACCTGCGCCCAATCGCCGCGCCTTCCAGCCCCTCTCCACGGCTCGAACCCGCGCCCCGCACTCGCGATAGCGCGCTCGACCACTGCGCTATGGGGCACGGATAGTCGAGCGGACGCTTTTAAATGCGAGCACCCACAGCCGTTGGATTAAGATCCAACGGCGGAGAGCGATCGGGCACAGGGCCTTCACAAGATGAAGCGGCCGTTTGGGCGGCTGAGATGGTGCCACATGGCGCTATCTTGGCCGTCCATCTTCTGGAAGTTGTAGATGGTGCCACGGATGTCGGATTGACTCGATTTTTGTGTCGCTGGGCTGCGATCGTCGATCTGAATTCATCCGTGCAGTCGGATTTGTCATCTGAAGTGTGGATTTTCACCATCCTTGCCCTTGATCTTCTAGGGTTCCCCAGTCACTATCTGATGCTACGGATGCTTGATTAGGGCGATCTTGGAATCGTTGAACTCCAATCGTCGCCCTGATCACATCCATACGGTTGGATCTTTGATCCGAGGCCCTGATAAAATGTTTGCCCTGTCCAAGCACATAAAAGGAGACAATTAACCTCCATTTTATTCAAACTACTCTAAATGCAAGATGATGCATGTAATGCAATATTTATATCATGAAATGCAATCCTATGCTTAAGAACATGCATAAATAGACATTTTAAGTAGTGTAAATGTGTTTACATCATACCCCCATGCCTATCTTTTGCTAGTCCTTAGCAAAAACTATATGCTATTTATAAAAGAATTAGGTTGGATTATTTGGACTTGAGTTATTTTCAATCATTAAGAAATTGTCTACTTAGGAACTGAACTTTCAAAGACACAACAGTGCCTGAATATCAGCCAAAATGCAGACCGCCTCAAGCCCTCGCCTTATTAAAAGAAAAATTTCTTTTTCTCTTTTTACTCTTTTCTAATTTTTTTGGATTTTCAAATTTTAAGGTTTAAGAGTGGCTTTTTACGGCCATTCAACTCACCCAAAATTTGATGAGAACCCTAAGCATTAAGCATCTTATTGTGATTGTGATAGACTCATTGACCGGCAGTTAGAACGGAGTTTGGATTTCTACGCCTCTAGGTGACCTCAAAAAGACTTCTGCCTAAAAGTGTATCTTTACAACCGATAGCTTTCTCCCTACTTTTATTTTTTACGGGGTCAACACAAGGGTGAATCCAGTGTATATCTCCCCGATTTATTTTACTTCTCCGCTTCTTCCTAAGTGTTTTGGGAATTTTTAGTGCATTTTCTGAGCTGGGTTCTGGACAACCGGTCGATGAGCTGTTACCACCGACAACTTGCCAGCCATACTCGTGCGGCGAAGTGTGGCTTATTTCTTTTTGTTCTTTTCTCCTTTTCTTTTTGATTTTTTTTTTTTTTTAAAATAGGTGGCTTCCCTGGTCTAATATTTACCTAAGGGCAGGAAAAAGAGAAAGGTCCAGTGACTGGGCTCTGGACAACCTACCTATAGGTTGTTACCCACAATAACTTGCCAGCCATATCACCCTAGAAGGTTCATTAGCTACCCAATTTCCGTTAGAATCGCCAAACAACGAGTCAGTGCAAAAAAAAAGTGTGTAGATGCTTAAGACTCAAAATTCCCTCAAATCAGAGGGCAGGTTGATAAGTCGTGTACTTATCACCTAAACTTATTTACTCCAATTAAAATAAAATTCAAGTTAGCGAGAACTCAAAAAATAATCCACATTTTTGTGGATAGACGGGCTGATTAAGTTCAAAGACCTGAAGGGTCTTTGTGTTCAGATCTTAATGTAGTTTTTCCTAAGATTGAAAATTTTCTTAAACCCAAATTCTCTTTCCTAATTTTGATTTTTTTTTTTAATCAAAATAAAACAAATTTATGGAGCTGACGAATGAATTCAGAGATAAATATCCACCCCCCCATGCCTATCTAATGCAATGTCCTCATTATATTAAAAAGACATAAAATAGAGTGGAAAAGTGAAGAAAGCACCTGAATTGCGTGAATGTCAGGTCTGCTCTGAGATGAAAAATTAAAAAGAACTGTATATGTGCTGAGTTTAGTGCCTTCAGCTAGACACACTATACAAAGAAAAGAAATGAAGAATTCACAAGTGCAGGTCAGAATTAGAAAAAATAGAAGAATTCTCTGACCTGTCAGTAGAGGTCCACAGATGTGGACCAGATTGTGGTGCAGACCCACACCCATAATCGAGAATATCTTAGGTTCTGGATAAAAATTACCCAAAACCTAAAATCAGAATGCAAGCGGGGTCGGGCCTGCGATTTATGAGGATGCAACCCAAGACCAAAAAGTTGGGTTACAGAGAATTGAAGCTCAAAAGGATAATCGTTGAATGTGTGCTTGAGTTGAACATCCTCGAAACAAATGTCGTAAGGGTTCTGATTTGATGGTTTCAGCTTAAAAGGAACCCTTCGACTCAATCTTCCATTTCCTCCAGAATTAACTTCCCAAATCAAAACTTCCCAGCTCCTATCCTCCTCATTTAGCATATCAAATTCCAGGACCTCTTGTATATTCATCACCCCGTCTGAAATCTCCAAGTCTAAATGATGTAGCAAAATCAAAATTGACTTGGGTCTAATTATCTCAGAATTAGAATCATCAATAAGCTCAACAGGGTGTAACTGATAATCAGGGCATTGAATTGATTCCTCCAGAAAATGCGATTCTGGATCCGTAATGTGTGCCCTAATAAGATCAGTGTCCTCAGTTATTGGGCTATCAAATGATCTATCAGATTCCTCAGGCCCAATCGTCTCACAGAAATCGTGTTCAGAAAACTCGCGTGAGACTTCGCAACTTGAATCTTCACCATCAGGATCCGTATCAATGTATGTCCTAAACTCATTTGTCACTTTCTGTTCCAAGGAGACATACGTTTCCTCGTAACTCGGCTTAGGGATCTTAGGTGAAGAAATCAGATCATCCTTCATTAGTTGTTTTAATTCAATCTTGTCAGCCTCGTAACACGTGTCCCCCCCAACAGGTGCCTGAGCGGGTTCTGTCATTGGCTTTCCTGAAGAGGGTTCATCCTGGGAATTATTCCAAGATTTAATCAAAGCAACCACGAATCTCATCCTCAATTTTGCTAATTTCCCAAGTAGAAACTCACCCGGGTTCTTATCCTTAACATCCTAGAGCCAATCTAACAAGGACTTGTTTAAATCATCAATCATTTCAATCAGGGGCTCCAATCTCTCAATGCAAGGTATTGGCTGAACTTCTAAAGATTGAATGATATTCCTCAAGTTAGCCAGAACCTTATCTTGAACCTGATTAACCTGAACCAAATGAGTTGGTTTAGGGTTGGGCGGGTTTGACATCAATGCAGAGGAATTAACGAATTGAAATTCGTTATACCCTTCCTGATAATAGATCATTTCAGATTGTTGAAAAGATGGTGATGACCTAAAGGTAGTGAAATCAGAGGATGGGTAAGGATCGGTGTATCCTTCTTGATTGTAGATCGTATTAGGTTGTGCATGAAAGGAAGACGATCTATAATCGATGTAGCTCTGAGAAGGATAGAAATCAGAATCAAAGTGTTCAGGGTTAGACCCTAAGCATGAGGGTCCGGAATTGTATCCCCAATCCGAATTATTCCAACTAACTGATGGTTGATTACAATACGAGTTGGGATAATCATCATGTTGAGGATAATTCACAACAGGAGGGAAAGAGCGGGAATGTGTGAAATATGTGGAAGGGTTCATGAGACTCGGGAGGAAGAAAGGTGCCCTGCAATACAAACAATCAAACCTGTTCTTAAATGGGTTAGCCTATAGACCTACAGCTCCCAAAACCCATCTTGAGATAAAGGAACGATTTGATCTACTTCTGTCTGTTCAATCCAACCAGTTAGAAGGAGGGACTGGGGAGAAGGTTCTTCCTTTGACTTGCGCCTCCGGTTCCTAGTGTACCCCCCAGCCGCGATCGTTTGACTCTGCTCCCCTAGCTAGACATCAGATTGAACAGTAGAAACAGACTAATCGAAAATAATCTCGTTCTGAGTTCTGAAGAGCTAGTTCAATCCTTAAGGCCAACGTCTACTTTGTTTTATTTAGGGCAAAGTTTGAATGTGCTTTGGAATGTGATGGGCCCTTTAAATGGGTTGTGCCCTTAATAATTGATTAATTTGTGTGTGCGTGCACAACCAGTGGTTTTTAAGCAAGATTATTTTTTTGATGTGGTGACTTTTAAGGTTCAAATCTTGCTTAGTAGCTTTTAGGATTCAACTTTAGGTGTTTTCAAACAAGTTTCATTGGCACACCAAGTTTTGCAAGCACGGGTGAAGATATTTTCCTTTAAAGCTTAAAAAGAATGTGGAGTGCCTGGTAAATCCCTAAGAGTTGAACCTAATTGGCAGCTACTTGATGAGTTTATTTTATTTAAAATGGTGCGGCCCAAACAACTCAAACAATTGGCCTGATGCACCACTTAATTAGGCACACAAATATGGTTAACCTAGAATGATTTCTACTCTTTTATGTGTTGCTTTGTGTGTACCGGTCCCACAGATCAAAACCCGGTTGAGTAGAAACAAATCAATTCGGTTAAGTGCCTTTAAACGTGGGTGTACGTTGTGTGTTTGTTGAAAATTGCCCCACAAAATTATCTTTTTATTTTTTATTTTTATATAAATGGAGGTGGAATGAATGTGAGTGAGAATCCAAACAACCAAACTATTCCTAGGATTTATGCAAACACCTAGGTTAATTGGAATTTGGATTCAATGTGGCGAATGAAATCTATGGAAGGGGAAAGAATGGGGGATAACTTACAAAACCTTCCACAGCACTTTACTCCAATCTACCGCTTTTGCTCGTCTCAAAAGAGTACCTGCAATTACAATAAGAAAGGAGAAAAGTGAAGTAAATGATTTGTAAGTTACAAAACATGAAGAGAAATCAAAGATTGTTGCCTCCCCGGCAACGACGCCAAAATGTTGAACGATTTTTTGCGAATCGCTACGCTTACGTGTTTGGTTTCGGAAAACCTGTCGTTGCAGTTCGAAAGCGAAGAATTCGTGTTCAACAAATAAAATTTATACCGAAAAGAGTTCCGGGTCGAACACAGGGAGGCTACGTTGATCTATATTCGCAATTATATTTTTTTTACGATTTTTTTCTAAGCAAGGAAATATAATTACAATGGAGCTATCAAACTAAAAGAAAGAGAGAGAGAGAGAAAAAGAGAACATGCATTCAATATTCCAATTGTTTATATAATCAAACTAAATAAAAGTTACACTAGAAAGCAGAAAATCAATTACACTATTAAGCAGGAAAATTCTACACTAGAAAAGTTGTAAATAAGAATGGGCGAGAGAAGTTATCCTCCTCGACGATTGCTTGGAGGACGAGCCCGACGTGACGACGCCTGGACGAAGGAGAATGAAGCTAGACGAAGGAGGATGAAGCAGAAGAACGAGAACGAAGCAGCACGCTGTCGTCGTCGCGTGATCCACTTCCGAAGGGGAACGAAAATTGGACTTTATCTCGCGAGAAGCATCCCGGGTGTGGGACAAGCTTCTCTTGAGCTTTGGAGGGGTAGAGAGGAGAAAGAAGGGATGACAATTTCGTATGGAGGGGGTCTCCTTTTATAGTTTCAATGAGTGGGGGCAAAATGGACATTACAACTTCAAAATAATAAAAGAGGGGCCTTTAGTGACGGATAAATCCGTCACTAAAGCCCTCAAACGTGGGCATCGTGGCTGGCTCGCGCGCGCCTCCTCGCCTGCTCGCACGCTCAACGGCTTGCACACATTCGCCGCTTTTCAGCCGTCCGATCGCGAGATCGGACGGCTTAAGATGCGTTGCGCGCCCACTCGCGTGTCTGATTGCACGTCCGATTGCGTGTCCAATCACGCGTCGACGCTATCGGGCACGTGCGGCCGTCCGATCTCCATCTGACGCTCCACCCGCGCCCAATCGCCGCGCCTTCCAGCCCCTCTCCACGGCTCGAACCCACGCCCCGCACTAGCGATAGCGCGCTTGACCACTGCGCTATGGGGCGCGGATGGTCGAGCGGACGCTTTTAAATGCGAGCACCCATAGCCGTTGGATTAAGATCCAACGGCGGAGAGAGATCGGGCGTGGGGCCTTCACAAGATGAAGCGGCCGTTTGGGCGGCTGAGATGGCACCACGTGTCGCTATCTTGGCCGTCCATCTTCTGGAAGTTGTAGATGGTGCCACGGATGTCGGATTGACTCGATTTTTGTGTCGTTGGGCTGCGATCGTCGATCCGAATTCATCTGTGTAGCCAGATTTGTCATCTGAAGTGCGGATTTTCACCATCCTTGCCCTTGATCTTCTAGGGTTCCCCGGTCACTATCTGATGCTACGGATGCCTGATTAGGGTGATCTTCGAGTTATTGAACTCCAATCATCACCCTGATCACATCCATATGGTTGGATCTTTGATCCGAGGCCCCGATAAAATGTTTGCCCTGTCAAGCACATAAAAGGAGACAATTAACCTCCATTTTATTCAAACTACTCTAAATGCAAGATGATGCATGTAATGCAATATTTATATCATGAAATGCAATCCTATGCTTAAGAACATGCATAAATAGACATTTTAAGTAGTGTAAATGTGTTTACATCAGTTGCCTTCCTCTTGTACATCCGCGTCGGCCATACAAGCCTAACTCCGCCTCTGCCCCTGTCGTCGCCGTCGCCTCACCTATGGAGAGCTTCATCTTCGGCAATGGCAACACAAGTCGACTGCCATCCCTACCTCCTTCTTCCTTAGGTTAGGTCAGATAACTTCTCTCTCTCTCCTCTTTATGTTCCCCCACTTTATTTCTTGAAAATATCCCTCGACGCCACCAATCACCACCACCTTCTCCACCTCTGGCTAGACCTCCGGCGAGGCGTCCCCATCGCTCCGCACCTCCATCCGCCTCGCCAACCACCCCATAAGCTCCACAACACCTCACTGATCCTAAACCCTCACTCCACTCACTGCACTATGCACCCAAAACACCCCCCGAACACACCCACTCTCACGCACACAAGGTGCCCTAAGCACGCACACTCCGACCACCCCACGCCATGCCGACCCCCGCAACACGTTTGCCGTGTCTCGGCGAAGCTTTCTGAGCTTTTTGACGAGGCCGCAAGGCCGCTTTCATGTTGGCAGGTTTGGTGGCCCTCTGCCATTGACGCACGCAAGCTGCTAGCTTGCATGCTCGCTCCAGGTCTCCCTGCTCTAGGTGCACAACCCTAGGTTGCGCAGATTCCCCTCACGCACAGATCCAGGCAACCAATTGTCTGCGACGACCCACGTAGCAGCTGCAATCAAGAAACACTGTCTGCTGCTGTGCACGCAACAGGAAGGTGGGACGTTTAGTCCCACCTCGAAAGTGGGTGAACGGGCGCAGCAAGATAAATTAAAAGACTGCATAAGGCTCTTCACCTCCTGACCACGGGGTGAAGTCCCACTCACACTCTCACCGCCTCATCCGTGACCCGATCCTCGAGGACCTGGCTTGACCCGTATACCCGACCTGCACTCCTCGTCCACCACCATACGTCGGTGGGCCTGGTCCCGGGCGCGTACCCAACCCGATTACTTGAGAAAGAAGCTCTAGGAGAGCGAGACTAAGAGAGAGAGAAAGAGAGATCGTGGGTGGGTAGGGGTAGGTTTTGCTCTCGTAGCAAAGAAGGAGAAGAAGAAGCCAAGGAAGAAGAAGGCTAAGGAAGGAGAAAGCAAGGACTGAAGAGGAAGAAGTTGAAGGAAGAAAGGAGAAGGAGCTAAAGGCAGAAGAAAGAGGAGCCACTAGAGAAAGAAGAAGAAGAAGAAAGAGAAGAAGCCAAAGGCAAAGGCCACAGAAGCTAAAAGCAAAGAAGCTATGGCACCGGCCCGAGAGCAGAAGAAGAGAAAGGAGAAGGAAGAAGGCAGCTGCAAGAGAAGAACAGAGACAAAGATCAGAGAAGAGAAAAAGAGAAATAGAAGCACTGTACAACTAAAGTTTAAGACGTCTGATTCACAAAATCAGACATCCATGTTTTGTGCTTTCTTTATATACATTGATATTCTGTGGCTACTTTTACATTTTTGCATTACAACTCCAATTTTCATTGCATATTATATTCAATTTCTCAAAAGTTGTGCTCTTGATTTTTAAACCTCAATTTGCTCCCTGTGCTCGACCTCAGACTTAAAACTTCGAGTAATAAAATCTATTTATTTTCGAGCGATTTCAACTATACTACGACGCATCGATTTCATGACCAATTGATTTCCCCTAAGAGCTTTGAGCCAAACCAAAAGGTCTGGCTATTCGATTCTCGACTTAAGCTCTTTCCCAGCAAACTTAGGTCGAAATGGAACGGCCCGTTCATTATTGATCAGATATTTCCAAACGGAGCTATTCAAATCTCTGACCCGAAGATAGGTAATTCATTCAAAGTCAACGGTCAACGTCTAAAGCCCATTATTGACTGTACTATTCCAGAACCCGTATCAGACACGGTTGCTCTAGCCATGTTATGGTTTCTTTGGTTGGACTTCTCCTAGCTGACGGCATTAAACTCAGCAGTTGTACAGTCTAACTCAGAGCTGACCCGAGCTTCATATTCAGGTGATATCTTCTGCATTCTACCCTTCCTTTCAGGTCATTTATTCTCAATGTGGACATTGCATCAGCTAGGCATGGGGGGTGGATTCATTTCTGAATTATTTTGTCAGCCCTGTGGAATTTTTGTAAATTCTACCTATTTTCTTATATATACATAAAAAAAATTGAATTAGGAAGGAATACTTGGACACTAGGACCTTTCAATCTTAGGAAATATTACAATAGAATCTGAACACTAAGACCCTTCAGGTCTTTGGGCTTAATCAGCCTGGGCATCCACTAAAATGTGGATTTGTTATCGAGTCCTCGCCATCCTGAATTCTATTTTAATTTGACTAAATAAGTTTGGGTGATAAGTACATGACTTATCAACCCGCCCTCTGATTTGAGGGAACCTCAAGTCTAAGCATCTACACACTATTCATCACTGACTCGTTGTTTGGCGATTTTAATGGAAATTGGATAGCTAATGAACCTTCTAGGGTGATATGGCTGGCAAGTTATCGTGAGTAACAGCCCATAGGTAGGTTGTCCAGAGCCCAGTCACTGGACCACTCTCTTCTTGCTACCTTTAGGTAAATCTTAGACTAGGGAAGACACCTACCTAAAAGGAAAAAGAAAGTCAAAAAGAAAAAGGAGAAAAGAAAGAAAAAGAAATAAAAGAAATAAGCCACAGTTTGCCGCATAAGTATGGCTGGCAAGTTGTCAGTGGTAACAGTTCATCGTCCGGTTGTCCAGAACCCAGCTCAAGAAATGCACATAAAAACTCCTAAAACACTTAGGAAGAAGCGGAGAAGTAGAATAAGCCAGAGAGATATACACTAGACTCACCCTTGTGTTGACCCCATAAAAAATAAAAGCAGGGAGAAAGCTACTGGTCGTAAAGATACACCTTTAGGCAAAACTCTCTTTTTAAGGTCACCTAGGGGCATAGAAACCAGAAGTCCATTACGATTGCCAATCAACGAGTCTATCACATTCACAAAAGGATGCTTAGAACTTAGGGTTCTCATCAAATCTTGGGTGGGTTGAGTGGTCGTAGAAAGCCACTCTTTAACCCTAAACTCAAAAATCAAAAAAAAAAAAAGAGAGAGAAAACGAGATTTTTCTTTGAATAAGTCAAGGGCTTGAGGCAGTCTGCATTTTGGCAGATACCCATGCACTGTTGTGTCTTTGAAAGTTCTGGTCCTAAGTAAAAATTTCTTCTTGTTGAAAATGATTTGTGCCCGAGTAATCCAACCTAATTCCTTTATAAATAGTGTTGAAATGTCAGAGGACTACGCTATCGGATTTGGTTTTGAAAACTTGTCGTTGTAGTTTGAATAGCGAAGAGCTCAGGTTCAACAAATAAAATTTATACCGGAATAGAAATCCTGGGTCGAACTCAGGGAGGCTATGTCGATCAAAATTCGTAATTATATTTTTTTGTTTTTGTTTAAAGAGCGGAGTAATTACAATGCAATGGAATCAATATAAATAATCAGAGAAAGAGAGAGAGAGAGAGAACATCCACTTGAAGTTGTGAAATGTTTGTACATCTAAGAAAGCAAGAAATTACACTAGAAAGTAGGAAAACTATTACAACTAGAAAGCAGGAAAATTCTACTCTAAAAAGTAGGAAAAAGGAATGGGAGAGAGAAGTTATCCTCCTCGACAATCGCTTGGAGGACGAGTCGGATGAGACAATGCTTGGAAGATGAGGAACAGAGCGAGAAAAAGGAGGTCGAAGTAGGAGGAACCGGAATGAGGCAGCATGTCGTTGTTGTCGCAGGATCCACTTCCAGAATGGGGGCGAAAATTTGATTTTATCTCTTGAGGAGCATCCCGAGTGTGGGACAAGCTTCTCTTGAGCTTTAGAGAGGGAGAGAAGAGAAGGGAGGGATGAGAAATTCGTATGGAGGGGGTATCCTTTTATAGTTGCAAGGAGTAGGGACATTTTGGTCCTCACAATTTGAAAAACATTAATTCAGGACCTTTAGTGATGGATAAATCCGTCACTAAAGGCCTAAACGTGGCCTTCATGGGTACGCACCGCGAGACTCCTCGCCTCCGCGTCGCACAATGCATGTGCACGTCCGTGTGCTTACAACCATCCGATCAAGAGATCAGACGGCCTAAATGATCCTCGCTTGCGCCGTGCGGGCGTGTGTGATCTCGCATCAGTGCCGCGCGTCCGATCATGCATGGGCACTATCGGCTGCGCAGTGCCATTAGATCACAATCGCACGGTTCCACTCCGCCGCGCGCTCGCTCGCCCACACTCCAATTTGAAGCACCTGCGGCTTCGAACGCGTGCCTCCTCACCTCGGTAGCGCGCTTCACCAACGAGATGTGGGCAGTTTTGTGTCGAGCGCTTGCTTTGTGCGCGTGCGCCTTACAGCCGTTGGATGAGCATTCAATGGCTAAGAACTCGTCGATCAGGTGAAGAGGAAAGGCTGAGGACGGTGCTTGCGGCCGGTTGGGTGGCTGAGATGGCGCTACGTGGCACCATCTTGGCCGTCCATCTTCTGAGTATTGTAGATGGTGCCACAGGTGTTGAATTGGATCGATTTTCATGCCGTTAGGCTGCGATCATCGATCCGAATCCATCCGTGCAGTCAAACTTATCGTCAGAGGTGCAGATTAACACCATCTTAGCGCTTGATCTTTAGGGTTCCTCGATCTCTATCTGGTGCTACGGATATCCGATTAGGGCGATCTTGGAGTCATTGAACTCCAATCGTCACCCTAATCGGATCCGTACAGTTGGATCTTCGATCCGATGCCCCAATAAAAGGTTGCCCTATCCCTGACCATAAAAAGGAGACAATTACTGTACAATTTATACAACTTAATCTAAATGCATGATTATGCATGTTATGCACTATTTACAATGTATGATGCTAATGTGACACTAAGAACATGCATTAATAGATATTTTAGGTTAATTAGATGTATGCACATCACACCCCCATGCCTATCTTTTACTAGTCCCTAGTAAAAACTACATGCTATTTATAAAAGAATTAGGTTGGATTACTTGAGCATAAGTTATTTTCAGCATTAACAAATTTCTTACTTAGGATCTGAACTTTCAAAGACACAACGCCCGAGTATCTACCAAAATGCAGACCGCCTCAAGCCCTTGCCTTATTCAAATAAAAATTTCTTTTTCTCTTTTTCTTCTTTTCTAATTTTTTTGGATTTATTTTTTTGAGTTTAGGGTTAAAGAGTGGCTTTCTACGGCCATTCAACCCACCCAAGATTTGATGAGAACCCTAAGTTCTAAGCATCTTATTGTGAATGTGATAGACTCGTTGATCGGCAATTAGAACAGACTTCAAGTTTCTACACCTCTAGGTGACCTTAAAAAGAGAGTTCTGCCTAAAGATGTTTCTTTACGACCGGTAGCTTTCTCCCTACTATTATTTTTATGGGCTCAACACAAGGGTGAATCCAGTATATATCTCCTCGATTTATTCTACTTCTTCGCTTCTTCCTAAGTGTTTTGGGAATTTTCAGTGCATTTCTTGAGCTGGGTTCTGGACAACCGATCAATGAGCTGTTACCACCGACAACTTGCCAGCCATACTCATGCGACGAAGTGTGGTTTATTTCTTTTGTTTTCTTTTTCTTTTCTCCTTTTCTTTTTCTTTTTGACTTTCTTTTTTTTAAGTAGGTGGCTTCCCTAGTTTAAGATTTACCAAAAGGCAGCAAGAAGAGAATGGTCCAGTGACTGGGCTCTGAACAACCTACCTATGGGCTGTTACCCACGATAACTTGCCAACTATATCACCCTAGAAGGTTCATTAGCTACCCAATTTCCGTTAAAATCGCCGATCAACAAGTCAGTGAAAAGATAGTGTGTAGATGCTTCAGACTTAAAGTTCCCTCAAATCAGAGGGTGGGTTGATAAGTCGTGTACTTATCACTCAAACTTATTTAATCAAATTACAATAGAATTAAGATGGCGAGGACTCAAAAAACAAATCCACATTTTAGTGGATACACGGGCTAATTAAGCCCAAAGACCTGAACGGTCTTTGTGTTCAGATCCTAATGGAATATTTCCTAAGATTGAAAAGTCCTAATGTCCAAGTATTCCTTCCTAATTCAAAATATTTTTTTTATAGAGAATTTACAAGAATTTCACAAAGCTGACAAAATGATTCAAAAATGAATCCACCCCCCCCCATGCCTAGCTGATGCATTGTCCACATTGAGAAAAAGAGACATGAAAGGAAGGGTAGAGTACGGAAGATATCACCTGAATATGAAGCTCGGGTCAGCTCTGAGTCATATGTACAACTACTGAGTTTAATGCCGTCAGCTAGGTGAAGTCCAGCCAAAGAAGTCACAACATGGCTAGAGCAACCATGTCAGAGATGGGTTCTGGAAGAGTACGGTCAATAACAGGCTTCAGACGTTGACCGTTAACTTTGAATGAATTACCTGTCTTCCGGTCAGAGATCTGAACGGCTCCGTTTGAAAAAATCTGGTTGATAATGTATGGGCCATTCCATTTTGACCTAAGTTTGCCAGGAAAGAGCTTAAGTCGAGAATCGAATGACCAGACGTTCTAGTTTGGCTCAAAGCTCTTGCGAGAAATCAATTGGTCATGCAGAGCTTTGGGCTAAGCCTTGTAGATCTTAGCATTCTCATATGCATCATTTCTAAGCTCCTCCAACTCAAATGGTTGGAGTTTCCTGGACTTCCCGGCTAAACTCATATCTAGATTGCACTGCTTGATTACCCAGAATGCCCTATGTTCAATCTCTACGGGTAAATAACACGCCTTTCCATACACCAGACGAAATGGAGACATGACGATGGGAATTTTATACGTCATACAGTAGGCCCAAAGAGCGTCCTCAAGCTTTGAGTCCAGTCTTTGTGATCAGGCCTAACCATTTTCTGAAGAATATTCTTGCTCTCTCGATTGGAGATCTCGGCCTATCCATTCGTCTTGGGATGGTAAGGTGTGGAGATTTGGTGATTAACCTCGTATTTAGCCAGCAAATTACAGAACTGGGCATTAGTAAAATGAGTGCCACCATCACTGATGATGGCCCTCGGAATCTCGAACCTACTGAAGATGTTTTTCTTGACAAAATCGATGACCACCTTGTGGTCATTAGTTCGAGTGGGAATCGCCTCAATCCATTTGGACATGTAATCAACAGCAACGAGAATGTACTGATGTCCAAATGAAGGAAGGAAGGGTCCCATGAAATCAATGCCCCAAACATCAAAGATTTTGACAGGAAGAATTGGGTTTAGGGGCATCATATCTCTCTTAGTTATGCTCCCGAATGCCTGGCATCGGGAACACAACCTTGAGAAATCCTAGCCATCCTTGAATAAAGACGGCCAATAGAATCCAGATTGCAAAATTTTTGCAGCTGTCTTTCTCCTGGAGAAGTGTCCACCACACGCAGATGCATGGCAGAACTCAAGTATACTATTGAATTCGTTCTCCGGAACACATCGGTGAATAATCTGATCAGAGGCGATGTAGCACAGTTCAGGGGTCCTCCCAGAAGTAGTATTTGGCCTCAGATTTGAGTCTATCCTGTTGTTGCTTCGTCTAATCCTGGGGAATTTGACCAACAGCCAAATAATTAACAATGTCAGCAAACCATGGGGTTTGGATGCTTGAAACTGTAAGAATGGCTTCGTCCGGAAAGGTATCAACAATCGGGATGTCCAAACATGAAGAATCACTTAGAAGTCTCAACAAATGATCCGCCACCACATTTTGTACCTTGGATTTATCCTTGATTTCAAGATCAAATTCTTGAAGCAGAAGAATCCAACGAATAAGCTAGGGTTTAGCATCCTTTTTAGCCAAGAGATGTCTCAAGGCCGAGTGGTCGGTATAAATAATGACATGAGACCCTAAGAGTTAAGCCCTGAATTTCTCCAAAGCAAATACTACGGCTAGTAATTCCTTCTCGGTAACAGTGTAATTCCTCTGGGCCTCGTCTAGAGTTTTACTAGCGTAGTAGATGACAGAGGGCTTCCTATCAACTTTCTGACCCAAAACTGCCCCAACTGCATAATCAGAAGTGTCGGTCATGATCTCAAAAGGGGCTGTCCAAACCAGTGATTGTAACATCGAACCACAAGTGACTACCATTTTGAGAAAATCAAATGCCTTACGGCATGATTCACCGAAATCAAACGGCGTTTCTTTGGCGAGAAGATTGCTCAAAGGGCGAGCAACCTTCGAGAAGTCCTTGATGAATTTTCTGTAGAATCCCACATGACCAAGAAATGATCGAATTTGTTTAACAGATGTGGGAGGAGGAAGTTTAGCGATAGCATCAACCTTAGCTTTATCCACTTCAATTCCCCGTTCAGAGATTACATGACCCAAGACGATGCCTTCTTGTGTCATGAAATGACTCTTTTCCCAGCTAAGGACCAATCTTATTTTGATGCATTGTTTAAGAATCATTTCAAGATTAGTTAGACAAGAATCAAACGATTCTCCAAAAATAGAGAAATCGTCCATGAAGGCTTCCATAAACTCTCCCAACATGTCAGAGAATATGGCCAGCATACACCTTTGAAAAGTCGCAGGTGCATTGCATAAACCGAATGGCATCCTACGGAAAGCAAAGGTTCTGTAGGGACAGGTGAAAGTAATTTTTTCCAGATCCTCGAGATGGATAGGAACTTGGTTATATCCCGAGTAGCCATCAAGAAAACAGAAGTACTTCTGCCCAACTAATCTTTCCAAGATTTGATCAATGAAAGGCAGAGGGAAATGATCCTTTTTCGTGGCCGTGTTCAGCTTCCTATAATCGATACAAACCCTCCAAGGGGAAGCTGAATGAGTTGTGACAGATTCTCCTCTCTCATTAGTCACAACAGTGATCCCAACTTTCTTGGGAACAATCTGCACGGGACTTACCCAGGGACTATCAAAGATCGGATAAATGATTCCTGCATCGAGCCACTTAATAATCTCCTTCTTGACCACTTCTCGCATATTTGGATTTAATCGCCTCTGCATCTGGTGAGAAGGGCAGGATCCATCTTCCAAAAATATTCTATGATTACAGTAAGATGACTCGATCCCCCAAAGGTCATGAATGGTCTAACCAATTGCCTCCTTGTGTTCCTTCAGGACCTTAATCAATTTAATCTCCTTCTCCTTTGTTACTTTAGCACTGATAATCACAGGAAGCATCTTGTGTGGTCCTAAAAACTGATATTTCATATTCTCAGGCAATGGTTTCAGTTCAAGCTGGGGTAGGTTGATGATGGAAGGTAAAGAAGATGCTGATGACTCATCAAGAGGAAGAGGTTGAGAGTGAACAAAATCAATAACCTCTTCAGAATATGGCGGGTCTGCTATAGAGGGTTGCGGGTCCAATTCATCATCAAAGGAGGAACTTTCAATTGCAGAAACCATCATACAAGTTTCAATATTCAAATTATCATCCTCAAGTTCCTCGATAAATCCACAATACTCAAATTTATTAATCGCCTTAAAAATATCCAATTTCATTCATTGATCCCCAAAGGTGATTTCCATGCTACCGCTTTCACAGTTAATGTTGGCCTTAGTGGTAGCCAGGAACGGACGCCCCAGAATGATAGGCGTGTTCCTCAGATTTTCGGGTACATCCATGTTAAGGACAAGGAAATCTATAGGAAAATAGAAATCCTTAACCTTAACAAAAACATCTTCAATAACGCCTCGCAGATTTGTGACCGAACGGTCAGCTAACTGCAGCGTTACTGAAGTCGATCGAAGTTCACCTAATCCAAACTTCTCATAAAGAGAAATCAGAATTAGGTTGATGGATGCACCCAGATCCAGCAGTGCTCTATCAAAAGTGTAATCTTCGATGACACATGAAATCAACGAGGCACCTGGATCTCTCTTTTTCTGAGGGAGGTGGTACAAGATAACAGAACTATCCTGCTCGGAGAGTACCACCTTCCTTGGAACAGATTCTCTCGACTTACGTTTCTGTGTACATAAATCCTTTAAAAATCTCGCATAAGCCGGTATATGCTTGATAGCGTTGAGGAGCGAGATATTAATCTCGACATTCTTGAAAATATTTAGAAGCTCCTCATTACTATCAACAGACTTCTTCTTTGATCTGATCAAGGCTACAAGAAAAGGAACATGAGTCGGATCTTTGGAATCAGGTTCCTAAGCCTTGATTTCTTCTCCAAAATTCTCCTTTCTCTCCTCAGGTTCTTCAGGATTCGGTAAATCAGAATAGTGTGGTTGTGGATCCTGAGTTTGTTTGCCACTCATCAAGGTAATAGAATTTGCAGATGCATACGAGTTTCGGTCTTGGGGAGGGTTAGGAAAGATTGGAGGGGCTTGATTAGCCAGGAATTGTTGATTTGCAGAAGAAGTAGAGGAAAGACCCTGCTCAACCACCTAAGCATGTACATATGGGTCCCTCTGATTTCCGTACCCATGGACTTGATTGCCCAGATTTAGGATATTTCGCAGGTTGGGTACGGGTTGAGATGGTAGAGATCCAGGTTGACAAGAGTTAGCCATGAGCCTGGTTTGCAAGTTGTCTAGCAAGGTTTTCACTTGCTGCATGAGCTGGAGCATGAATCCTTGCATCTCTACTATTTGTCGGTTCAAATCAGCCTGCCCTACAGGATGACGGGCATTCCAAGCTGGCTGATTGACCTGATTCGGGCACAACTGAGTATAAACATCACCCTGACCCATTGGTCGTTGCAGAGCATAGTTGCTGGGTCGGAATTGGGTCTACTGCCCTGGGTTTTTCCAGGAGAAGTTAGGGTGGTTTCTTTGATCCGGATTATAAGCATTGGAGTAGGGGTTGGATCTAACGTTCTCCTGTACAGCACAAATATCCTCATAGGGTGACGATGGAGAGAAAGAAAGGGAAGGATCAGAGAAACTGGGATCAAAGGCCCCAGTTTGGAACCCGTGGGGTTCAGAATAATGCTGGCTCGTAGGTTAAGCCGCATCAAGTTGATTCACGAACTCCCATCCACAAGGAACTCGCGACGAATCGAATCCCGAATTCTGGGATTGAGTGGATCGAGAGTTGTTCATTGAATTTCCAGCAATCCACCCTTCCATTCTCTTAGCAACCAAGTCCACCTTATCAAGTTTATTACAAATCAATTCTATATTGAATGAATGAGAGTCGTGGACTTCATTCACATTCGATCTGGGCTACTGGGATCGGTTAAAAGTATCCATGGAGGCATGATTGATCGAATTCTTGCTCATTTCCTCAAACAAATCATGTGCGCTATCTACGTCTTTATTGAGGAAATTGCCTCCGCAAGAAGCGTCCACGTGATTTCTAAGTTGCTCAGTCAACCCGTGGTAGAAGATCTGCATAAGTTGCCATTTCGACACCTCGTGGTGTGGACACCTCCGCAATAGATCCTGGAATCGCTCCCAGGCCACATGAAACTGCTCCCCCGACTACTGGGTAAAGGTAGTGATTACCCATCTCAAAGCATTGGTATGTTTGACGGGGAAGAATTTCTTCAGAAAGGCAAATTTCAACTCATTCCAAATTGCAATTGGTCTTCCTATAGTCCTGTACCAATGAGCAACTTTATCCCTAAGAGAGTGGGGGAAGAGCCTCATGATCATTTGCTCTTCATTCACTTTTGGCGCCTTGGTGGTCTAGACCAAAGTGGTCAAGTCCTCCAAATGCTGAAACGGGTCTTTAGAGCCAAGCCCATGGTAATGTTTGATCTGGCTTAACACCTGGGGCTTGATTTCTACATCTCCGGCAGGAATCTCGACATCGGGACATTCCCCGTAATTTGAAGGATCATAAAAATCCTTCAAGGGTTGATCACCCTGCATTCTCTGGAACCATTCCTGCATTCTCTGCATTTATTCCAGCTACCTTCGAAATTCCTCCTGTGGATCCCGGGGTAAAGGAGGTTGTTGATCGGCATGGGATCAATTTGGCCAAAATCCAATCTACGCCTCCTAGAATACTCTAGTGGTCCTTCCAATCGGGGATTCAATGACCTTCTTCCCAGCATAAACTAGGAAAAGGTCTGAAGGACTGGGGATAAGGACCCTGTAACACAACAAAACAAGCCTGTCCTTAAGTGGGGTAGCCTAAGGATCTAAAGACTCCCAGAACCCGCCTTAAGATTATAAAGGATTTACTCTACTTGTGTCTGCTCAATCCAACCAGTTAGAAGGAGGGACTAGGGAGAAGGTTCTTCCTTCGACTTGAGCCTCCGGTTCCTAGTGTACCCCCAGCCGCGGTCGTTTGCCGCTACTCCTCTAGCTAGACATCAGATTAATTAGTACAAGTAGGTTAATCGTAAATAATCTTAGACAAGGCCCCGAAGAGCGAATCAGTCCTTAAGGCCAACATCTACTCGATTTTATTGAGGCCTAAGATTGTAGTGCTTATGGAATGTGATGGGCCCTTAAAATGGGTTGTGCCCTTAATGATTGATTGAGTATGTGTAAGTGCATGCACAACCAGGGTTTTCAAGCAAGATTATTTGTGATGCGTAGATTTTAATGTTCAAATCTTACTTAAGTAGCTTTTAGGGTTTAGAATTAGGTAGATTTCAATCAAATTTGAGGCAAACCAGGTTTTCAAGCACGGGTGAAGATTGCTTTCCTTTAAAACCAGAAATAAAGTGGAATGCTTGGTATGAACCTATATTGAAAACCCTAAGAGGAAGCTACTTGGTGAGTTGATTTTAGGTTGAGTGGTACGGTCTAAACAACTCAAATAATTGGCCACAACTACACTACTAGGTTAGGCACATAGAAATGGTTAACCTAGAATGATTTCTACTCTTTAATGTGTTGATTTATGTGTACCGGTTCCACAGATCAGAATCCGATTGAGTAGAAGTAAATCAAGTAGGTTAAGTGCCTTGAATGTGGGTATATGTTGTGTGTATATTGAAAATTACCCCACAAAATTATCTTTTTATTTTTATATATAAGTGAGGGTGAAATGAGTGTGAGTGGAAATCCAAACAACCAAACTAATTCTAGGATTTATGCAAACACCTAGGTTAATTGGAATTTAAATTTAATGTGACAAATGAAATCTATGGAAGGGGAAGAATGGGGAGCACTTACAGTCATCTTCGACTGCACTTTACTCCGATCCACCGCTTGAAGATCCCTTGATAGAGGTCTCTACAAAATAATAGACACAAGAGAAAACAACTTAGAAGACAATAAAGTGCGTGAAATGCGAAAAGAAGATCGGAAAATCGTTGCCACCCCAGCAACAGCGCCAAAATGTTGAAACGTCGGAGGACTACGCTATCGGATTTGGTTTTGAAAACTTATCGTTGTAGTTTGAAAAGCGAAGAACTCGAGTTCAACAAATAAAATTTATATTGAAATAGAAATCTCGGGTCAAACTCAGGGAGGCTACGTCGATCAAAGTTCGCAATTCTATTTTTTTATTTTTGTTTAAAGAGCAGAGTAATTACAATGCAATGGAATCAATATAAACAATCAGAGAAAGAGAGAGAGAGAGAAAGAGAGAGAGAAAGCATCCACTTGAAGTTGCAAAATGTTTGTACATCTAAGAAAGTAAGAAATTACACTAGAAAGCAGGAAAACTATTACAACTAGAAAGTAGGAAAAAATCTACTCCAGAAAGTAGGAAAAAGGAATGAGAGAGAGAAGTTATCCTCCTCGACGATCGCTTGGAGGACGACCCAGATGAGACAACACCTGGAAGACGAGGAATGGAGCGGGAAGAAGGAGGTCGAAGCAGGAGGAACGGGAATGAGGCAGCACGACATCGTCGTCGTAGGATCCGCTTCCGGAATGGGGGCGAAAATTTGATTTTATCTCTTGAGGAGCATCCTGGGTGTGGGAGAAGCTACTCTTGAGCTTTGGAGAGGGAGAGAAGAGAAGGAAGGGATGAGAAATTCGTATGGAGGGGGTCTCCCTTTATAGTTGCAAGGAGTGGGAGCATTTTGGTCATTACAATTTGAAAAACATTAATTCAAGACCTTTAGTGACGGATAAATCCGTCACTAAAGGCCTGAACGTGGCCTTCATGGGCGTGCCCTGCACGCCTCCTCGCTCCGCGTCACGCAATGCACGTGCACGTCCGCACGCTTACAGCCATCCTATCAAGAGATCGGACGGCTTAAATGATCCCTGCTCACGCCACGCGCGCGTGTGATCTCGTGTCAGCGCCGCACATCTGATCTTGCGTGGACGCTATCAGCTGTGCAGTGCTATTGGATCACAATCTCACGGTTCCACTCCCCCATGCGCCCACACTCCCACGCTCCAATTTGAAGCGCCTGCGACTTCGAACGCATGCCTCCTCGCCACGGTAGCGCACTCGACCAACGCACTGTGGGCGCTTTTGTGTCGGGCGCTTGCTTTGTGCGGCATGCCCAGTAGCCATTGGATCTGAGAAGCGTCGATCTAATGAAGAGGAAAGGCTGAGGCATGTGCTTGCGGCAGGTTGGCCGACTGAGATGGCACCACGTGGCACCATCTTAGCCGTCCATCTTCTAAGTATTGTAGATGGTGCCATAGGTGTCGGATTGGATCAATTTTCACTTCGTTAGGCTGCGATCATCGATCCGAATCCATCCGTGTGGTCGAATTTGTCATATGAGGTACGGATTAACACCATCTTGGCCCTTGATCTTTAAGGTTCCTCGATCTCTATCTTGTGCTACAGATATCCGATTAGAGTGATCTTGGAGTCGTTGAACTCCAATCGTCACCCTGATCAGATCCGTACGGTTGGATCCTTGATCTGAGACCCCAATAAAAAGTTGCCCTGTCCCTGACCATAAAAAGGAGACAATTACTGTACAATTTATACAACTTAATTTAAATGCATGATTATGCATGTTATGCACTATTTGCAATGTATGATGCTATTGTGACACTAAGAACATGCATTAATAGACATTTTAGGTTAATCAGATTATGCACATCAAATATCATTTAGTTATTTCTAGGGACCAGCAAAAGATAGGTATGGGGGTGTGACGTGCATACATCTGATTAACCTAAAATATTTATTAATGCATGTTTTTAGTGTCACATTAGCATTATACATTGTAAATAGTGCATAACATGCATAATCATGCATTTAGATCAAGTTGTATAAATTGTATAGTAATTGTCTCCTTTTTATGGTTAGGGACAGGGCGACTTTTTATCAGGGCCTCGGATAGAAGATCTAACCGTACAGATCTGATCAGGGCGATGATTGTAGTTCAACGACTCCAAGATCGCCCTAATCGGATATCCGTAGCACTAGATAGAGATCGAGGAACCCTAAAGATCAAAGGCCAAGATGGTGTTAATCCTCACCTCAGACGACAAATCCGACCGTACAGATGGGTTCGGATTGACGATCGTAGCCTAACGACGTGAAAATCGATCCAATCCAACACTCGTGGCACCATCTATAACACTCAGAAGATGGACAGCCTAGATGGCACCACGTGGTGCCATCATAGCCGCCCAGCACTAGCCGCAGCTCTTCTTCTTCACCTGCTCGATAAATCTCTGTCGTTGGATGCCCATCCAATAGCTGAGAATGTGCCATGTCATCGCTCATCCAGTGCCTCTCCTTATTTGAAAGCACAAGAAACACTTGGTCTCGACCGTCGGATGAAGATCCAACAGCCGAGATCAACCGTGTACAAAATCCTCAACGCGCCTCAACTACATGCGTAGTGTAGCAGTTAAGGAGCTGTGTAGGCAAATGGCGTGGGTTTGAGTCGCAGCCGCAGCGCTTCTCCCACATGGGTGCGCAATTGGAACTGCACAATTTGCATCGAGCAGCATAGATCAATCGATAGCACCCACGTGTGATCAGACACATAGCGCAAATGCCTGATCGCACGCGGGCGCACAACGCTGGCGAGGGCTGTTTAAGCCGTGCGATCTCTTGATCGAACGACTAAGCGCACACTGACGTGCGAAGGCATTGAGAGCGCAAAGGCGAAGGGGCACGTATGCGGCGCGTGCACCTCGGCCACGTTCAGGCCTTTAGTGACAGATAAATCCGTCACTAAAGGTCCTGAATTAACGTTTTTCATGTTGTAATGTCCAAAATGCCCCCACTCCTTGCAATTATAAAAGGAGACCCCTTCCATATGGATTTCTCATCCCTTCCTTCTCCTCTCTCCCTCTCCAAAGCTTAAGAGAAGCTTGTCCCACACCCGGGATGCTCCTCAAGAGCTAAAATCAGGTTTTCGCCCCCGTTTCGGAAGCGGATCCCGCGACGACAACGACGTGCTGGCTTGTTCCCATTCCTCCTTCTTCATCCTCCTTCTTCCCACTCCGTTCCTCATCTTCCAAGCATTGTCTCATCCAACTCATCCTCCAAGCAATCGTCGAGGAGGATAACTTCTCTCTCCCATTCTTTTTATTGCTTTCTAGAATAGAATTTTCTTGCTTTCTAGTTGTAATAATTTCTTGCTTTCTAGTGTAACCATTTCTCGCTTTCTTAGTTGTAAAAACATTATGCAATATCATGTGATTGTTCTTTCTCTCTCTCTCTTATTGTCTATATTGATTCCATTGTGATTATTTCACCCTTTAAACAAAAACATAAAAATATAATTGCGAATTTTGATCGACGTAACCTCCCTGTGTTTGACCCAGAATTTCTTTACAAATTTTTCGATATAAATATATTAATTACTGAACGGATTTCTTCGCGACTCGAACTACAACGACGAGTTTTCAAATCCAATTGCAAATGCATAGTCATCCGCCATTAAACACGATACTTGGGGAAAAAATAGATGGGAAACCCGTGGTCATCTACTATGCTAGCAAGACACTTGACGAGGCTCAACATAACTACACAGTTACTGAGAAAGAGCTGCTAGCAATCGTATTTGGCCTAGAAAAATTCAGATCTCACCTGTTGGGTTCACGTGCTATCATATACTCGGATCACAGTATAGTGAGGCACCTCCTCGTGAAGAAGGATGCAAAACCTCGACTAATCCGTTGGATCTTGGTGTTGCAAGAATTGGATCTTGAAATTCGCGATAAAGCAGGAAAACAGAATGTGGTAGCTGTTGTCGAAGCGAAATCGAGGTTAAAAACTGCATTGTAATATAGCTGAAATCGCTTTGAAAATAAATAAATTTATTACTCGAATTTTAAGTCCGAGGTCGAACGTAGGGAGCAATATGGAATTTAAAACTCAAGATCATAATTTAAATCAAGAGTAGAGATTACAATAAGAATAATGTTAGGATCAATATGCAAAAAGAATGGAGTAAAATGGTGATTTAAATCACCAATTACTCCTCACAAATAACAATTAAATCAAAGCCTCAAGTATATGCAATTAAAGGTATCAAACGACTTAAACAGTTTTAGCTATAGTGCTAGAGACTCAAGGGCCTCTCTGCTTCTTTCCTTCTTTCTCTGTTTCCCCTGCTGTGTCTTCTCTTCTTCTTCTTCCTTTCTCTATGCTTGTTCTCTTCTCCTTTTCGTGTGCAGCTCCTTCTCTTCTTCTTCTTTCTCTATTCACATAGAGGGGGAAGATCCTTCAAATGGCTAAGTGCCAGCAATTTCTCCCTGTAGCAAAACCCCCTGCCCCCACACGCTATCTCTCTTTCTCTCTCTGGGTTACGCTCTCCTAGAGCCTTCCACAGTGCCGGGTAATCGGGTTTCAGACCTAGAGCGCACCCAGGTCCAAGGCTGTAGGTGTGGTCGCAGCCGAGGAGTGCAATGGGTTAGTCGAGTCAGGTCTGCGCTAGGCCCATGGGGAACGGGTCATGGGTGAGGCGTAGGTGAGCGAGTGGGTGAGAGGGGACCTCACCCCCAGTGTCTAAGGTAAAAAACCTTAGACACTTTTTCAATTTATGCGTCATGGGGTGCTCTTCAGCTGACGATATGGCACTAAAGATAGTGCCTCTTCTTCGCATGCGTCTACGCTTGAATGCCTTCCAAATCAAGGCAACTGCTGAGGCTCACGTCCTCAATCAAGGACCTAGGTGTGTTCGTGAGACAATTCCATGTGACCTGGAGTTGAAACCTGGAATGAAGGCAACCTGGAGAAACCTTGAAGCTTGTTTGAAGAAGCTGCTCCAATGGCAGAGGGGACAAGCACCTGAAATCAGCAAGAAGGCCTTTCAACCGTGTCAAAAGGCTTAGGAAGGATCTTAAGCTTGGAAGCCAAGCTTCCAAGCTTGGAATTATCACCCGAGCAGGAAACCCATTTGTTCCATGAGTTCCCATTAGGATTTGGGCAAGAATTGGGGCCCAAGATGCGACTCAAAAGGAAGGAAATTCTTTGACGAACTTCCCTTTCAAATCTGAAGGAATTCGTCAAGGAATCAAGTTCTCTCCATTTCAAGGTCACCAGTGCATGTAGGAATAGGAGTAATGGCGGTAGGGACCTGTTTGTGAAGATGATGACAAAGTTAGGGGTCTATTTGTAAATATTTTAAAAGTTAAGGGCATAAATGTAATCAGACAGGTCCAATTTGCAAACTAGGTCAAGATTATTTTAGCTTGGGTCTAAATTTTGGTACAAACCTAATTTAGACCTAAGGAATCCAATGCTGAAGTTGTATTTTGTTTTTGACCTCGTTTGATTGGGTAATTTATGCAAAAGCCCAAATTAGGGTAAATGTCTGTCAGAGACTTTGTTTTGGGCCAAAACGGGTTCTGATGGCCAATTTGAAGGTTTCAAATCCTAGAGAATATTTTTCTGTGAATTTTAGAGGGTTTAGGTAAATTTTATCCTAACCAGAACCTCAGTTAATTAAGTGGGTCTATTTTTAGGGTTTCAAAAGTGATTTAATTCTCAAAACACGTGCAAACCCTTTTCTGTCGGTTCTAACCCAGTTGTTATCCTTTTAAGATCATTTGACCCTCATTTAGTCCCTAAGAAAACCCGTGGTTGTACTGTATTCAAGTTATGATGGTAAAATTACAATTTTAACCCTAAGTTTCTTATCTTTTCCTCAGAATGGTTATGCAATGACTTATGGTTCTCTGGCAGCTATGTAGAAGCATTTATTGACTTAATTTGATCAAAATGAGCTAGTTATGGCTCATGATGGCGTTCCCATCATACCGCAATAACTAGCTTTTGCTAGTCCTTTAGCAAAATCTCATGGAATTATCTTTAATTCTAGACCATATGCCTTTCTATGTTCAAAACTCTAAAGTGTGCTTTCTTTTGTAGATTAGGTCAGAATGTCGATGGTAGGCCTAGAGGTACTCAAGTACCAATCAAGATCCGGACCTGACCAGCTCTAGCCTCAGTCTACTGCCAAGGTTGCTAAGGCCCACAGGAACTAACCTAAGGTTCATTGAACTCCGCGGTTAAAGCACCCGTGCTTGTAACATGTTTTAGCCCAAGTTTAGTTTGCAGTGCATTTTTGTAAGAGAGAGACAGAAGATTTTTTTTTTTTTTTGGAGAGTTTTCTCTTTTCTTTTTATTTCTAGCCTCGAATTAGCTTTACAACACGATTTGTATCAGATTCCTAGTTCCCACCATCAACCCTCGCGGGGTCCCTAGCAATCGATGCTTCGAGATAGCACCACCCATGGCAACCCCCAAAACACTAGCTTTCGAGATTTTGAGGTAATCCCACCCATGGCGTTCTGTAGGTAAATCCAGACCCTGGCAATCAACATTTCGTGATAATGCCGCCCATGGCATATGAGCCAGCATAAGGTGCTTAAATGCCCCCAATAGGATATTTAAATGTCCTAGGAGACAAGCATCGAGGAGACGATATGTTATTGCGCATCTTCGAGGAGAATTTCCCGCCTCTCCGCAATGGGAACTCGTCCAAATCAACTTGTGTTGATCAGCCGCTCCTAATCTAGGTAACTTTTTCAGAACAAATTTAATGCATTTGCATGATTTTGATACTTAAGCGCACTGAACCAAACTGTGTGTGGATTGGGGTGCTTAGGTTACCAAGTCCCACAAACCAAAGGTCAGTTAACGAGGCTGAATAATCCCTAAGCCTTAAACCTAATACTTAAGCTTCGCATTTTCCCCAACCTCTTGAGGACTATCTAGATCTTAGCGGATACTTGAATTTTTAAGCCTAGGATCATAGCCCAAGAGGCCTAAGATCAGTGTTCCTACTAATCTCTTTTTGTTTCTTAGCACTTTTTGTCTTTCATTTTCTTTCTTTTGATTTGGTCTCAGACTAAGTTAATTCCTTAACTTTTACTAATGATCATCTCTTTTTCTCTTTTCAAATTGTGCTCCTCTTTGATATTTTTATCCCCTCCCCTTTTCTCCTCAATAAATGATATGCAATCAATTCAAAATTTCCTCCCTTCTACTTTTATTCTTTTTCAATTTTTTATTTTTTTTTAGTTTTTTGGAATATGTGATTTTTTTTATGAAACCCTTTCTTGTGAAGTGATTTTCACGACGTTTTGCACTTTAATACCCCCCATGCCTACGATTTGCAATTCCCTCATTGTAAATTAGGTGGGTTCGAGTTCAGCTTAGACTATTCATTAGAACAGGTGTTGGGTGGGTGGATGGGTTGGGGTGACTGTTACGGACGATTTCAAGCTCAGGTATGGGTACCAAAGGTGGAGTCAGTTGTTCTAATTGATGAACCTTAAAGTGGAATATGAGTTCAGCATAAGATGTGTCAAGAAGGATTTTGGGTTTTTCAAAAAGATGACGGGTTGCCTCCTATTAAGCGCTGAGTTTAACGCCATCAGCCAGGCGCAATAAGCTCAGGGAGAATGGAGATCAAAAGATACCTCAGCCCTGTTCGCATCAGTGAGTTCAATGAACAGTTTAAGTCTCTTACCATTCACAACAAAGGGTTCTAAATCAAGGCTAGGTTGGCTGATTTCAATAGCTCCATTTTCAAAGATTTGTCTCACTAAGAGTGGTCCAATCCATTTTGATCTGAGTTTTCCTGGGAACAATTTGAGTTTGGCATCAAAAAGTAGAACTTTCTAACCAGGGTGGAAAGATTTTCGCACAATGTGCCTGTCATGGAAGGCTTTAACCCGCTATTTGTAGATACGCGAGTTCTCATATGCATCATTGCATAGTTCCTCTTACAACCAGTGGTGTATTCCAGCCTTCACTAGATCCAGATTGCACTTCCGTACTGCCCAATAAGCCTTGTGCTCCATCTCGACAGGAAGGTGACATGCCTTACCGTACACTAATCTGAAGGGAGACATGCCTAACTGGGTCTTGTGGGCGATCCTATAGGCCCACAAGGCTTCCAGAAGGTGAGTAGACCAATCTTTTCGATCAGGCCGAACAGTGACCTGAAGGATCTTCTTGATCTCTCAATTTGACAGTTCCACCAATCCATTAGTCTGGGGGTGGTAAGGAATCGAGATACGATGCAACACCCCGTACTTTTTCATCAAGGACTGGAAGTGCACATTGGTAAAATGAGACCCGCCATCGCTGATG
Organism: Thalassia testudinum; assembly: GCA_037157565.1. Lineage (NCBI taxonomy): Eukaryota > Viridiplantae > Streptophyta > Magnoliopsida > Alismatales > Hydrocharitaceae > Thalassia > Thalassia testudinum. The sequence goes on from JAZHRO010000036.1 coordinate 147,890,353, forward strand.
ATGGCCTTAGGAACCCCAAATCTGGTAAAGATGTTCTCCTGGATAAATCCGAGGACAACTTTATGATCACTAGTTCTCATGGGGACGGCTTCGACCCATTTAGAGTCATAATCAACAGTGAGTAGAATGTATTCGAAGCCGTTAAATCCAGGAAAGGGTCCCATGAAATCAATTCCCCATATGTCAAAGATTTCGCACACAACAATCGGGTTCAAGGGCATCATATCCCGCAGGCCCATGTTGCCAAGGGTCTAACAACAAGCGCATGCCCTACAATACATTTGTGCATCTTTGAACAAAGTGGGCCTAAAGAACCCACACTAGAGAATTTTTGCTACGATTTTACGCCTAGAGAAATGGCCACCGTAGGCCTGGTCATGACAGAATGACATTACGTCACTGACCTCGTCGTCAGGAATGCATCTCCGGATCACCTGATCATTGCCGATGTGGAAAAGGTATGGTTTCTCCCAAGTATAGTACTTGGCCTCGATAATCAATTTGCCCCTCTTGGAAGTCGGCCAATCTAGCGAAACTTTCCCTGAAACCAAGTAGTTTACAATATCAACAAACCATGGGAGATTGTGAATGGCTAGCAAGTGCTCGTCTAGAAAATGTTCAGTGATTAGACCCAACAGGTCGATGATGGAAGAAGGAAGACAGGACAAGTAGTCAGCTACCACATTTTGTTTTTCTACTTTGTCGTGAATCTTGAGATCGAACTCTTGCAACAGCAAGATCCAGTGGATTAGTCGAGGTTCCGCGTCCTTCGCAAGGAGATGCCTCACTGCAGTGTGATCTGAGTATATGATAGCATGGGACCCCAAAAGATATGATCTAAATTTTTCCAAGGCAAATGCTATGGTTAGCAGCTCTTTCTCAGTAACTGTATAGTTACGCTGAGCCTCATCAAGTGACTTGCTAGCATAGTAGATGACCACGAGTTTCCCATCTATTTTCTGCCCAAGTACTGCCCCTACAGCATAATTAAATGCATCACACATGATCTCAAAGGGTTGAGACCAATCAGTGGACTGCAGGATAGGTGCTTGGGTTACTTGATCACATAGGATCTTAAACGCCTGAGCGCACTCCTTAGAGATTTCAAAGGGGACATCCTTAGATAGAAGATTAGTGAGGGAGCGCATGATTTTCGAGAAATTGGGAATGAATCGACGATAAAAATCGACGTGCCCCAAGAAGGATCGGATGTCTTTGACCGAGCTAGGAATAGGAAGTTTGGAGATCAAATTTACCTTGGCTCGATCAACCTAGATGACTTTTTCAAAGATGAGATGTCCCAAGATAATTCCCTCAGGTACCAAGAAGTGGCTCTTTTCCCAGGAAAGAACCAAGTTCACGTCAATGCATCGCCTGAGGATCTAGACCAAGTGCAGGAGGCAATCATCAAATGATTCACCAAATACCGAGAAGTTGTCCATGAAGACTTCAAGGTATTCCCCTACCATATCTGAGAATATGGCAAGCATGCACCGTTGAAAAGTAGCAGGTGCATTGCAGAGACCAAACGGCATTCTTCGGAATGCGTATGTTCCGAAGGGGCAGGTGAAGATGGTCTTTTCTTGGTCCTCGGGATGGATTACGACCAGATTGTAACCGAAGTACCCATCCAAAAAGCAGAAGAATTGATTTCCTGCTATTTTCTCGAGAATGTGATCAATGAACGGTAGTGGGAAATGATCCTTCTTCGTAGAGGAATTGAGTCTTCTATAATCAATGTAGACTCTCCACAAGTTTGCTATACGGGTCAGTATAGTTTCCCTAATTTCAGTCGTGATGACAGTGAACCCTACCTTTTTAGGCACAACTTGGATTGGGCTCCTTCACCGACTGTTGGAGATCAGGTAGATGATCCCTGCATCTAGCCACTTGATGATCTCCTTTTTCATGACATCTTGCAGATTTGGATTCAAGCATCTCTGCATTTCACGGGATGGTCGTGAGCCCTCTTCAATGTAGATGTGATGTGTGCAGTATGAAGGGCTAATACCAATCAGATCAAGAGTCCATCCAATGGCTCTTCGATGTTGCTGGAGAACAGAAATCATGCGTGTTTCCTGATCAGGTGTGAGTCAGGAGTTGATAATCACAAGAAACGTCTGATTGGAACCCAAAGAACGTACTTGAGATGATCGAGAAGAGGCTTTAATTCCAAAATTGGGTTATCAGCAGCAGCGGGTGGTTTAGGATGGGTGTCGGGAGCAAAGGAAGGAGCTATGGGTATGTCTAGGTTGAGTTCGGGCTACTTTAATTGCGAGTTTTGATCCTCTTGTGATTGATTAGAAATAGTTGGTTTTTCCTCGATAAAGTCGTCAACCACTACTTCGATATCGCAAATCTATTCTATGACTCCGCAATTAATTCCTTGTTGGGCCTTAAAGATGTCGATCTTTAGTGTCTTGCTCCCAAATTTTAATTCAATTTGGCCCTCCTCACAATTGATATTGGCTCTAGTAGTGGCCAGAAAGGGTCTCCTTAGTATGATTGATGTATTCTTCACATTCTTAGGAGCATCCATGTCTAAGATAATAAAATCTACTAGAAAATAGAAATCATGTACCCTAACTATGACATCATCAAGAATTCCTTTTGGTGACTTAATTGATCGGTCGGCTAGTTGTAAAGTCATTTCAGTAGGTTTAAGCTCAGACTCCTTGAAGTAGTCTAGTGGGGATGTAGGTATCAAATTTATGAAGGCTCCTAAGTCTAATAAAGCTCGGTCAAATTGTATATCACCGATTTCACAAGAGATCAGAGGGGTGCCTGGGTCTTTTGCCTTAGGCGGGAGTTTGCTTAAAATGATAGAGCTAGCTTGCTTTGACAATACGATCGGATTCCCATCTTTGGTTCATGACTTACCCTTAGGTGTACATACGCCTTTTAGAAATCATGTGTAAGGCGGTACGTGGCGTATCGCATCCATCAAGGGGATGTTTATATGGACCTGCTCAAAGAGCTTGACCAGGTCCTCCTCAGGTGCCACGATTTTAGTTATCCTTTTTCCCTTGATCAAGGCCTCAGGAAATGGAACCTTAGATGGTTCCTCTAAAATAGGTCCAGGTTCTTAATCTGGGATAGAGGTGTCCTGGATGACTATCCTAGGTTTAGGGTTTGTATTAACAGGCTGGGAGTGGCTTGGATAAGGTAGGTCATGTGTTGTTTTGCCAATGTGGGTAGTAATAGAATTCAATCCCGCCTGGTTCTGGTTTGGTGTGGCTAAAAGACGTGCTTGCTGCTGGTAACCTGCATATGATGTTGAAGCCTCCATCCCGTCGGGTGATGGAGTAGAAGGGGTCTGATAAACAAAGTGAGCTTGGCCCAGATTTGGGTTCATAACGCGCCTCTGGTTCAGCACGTTATTTGGATTAGGCATAGGTTGTGAAGGAAGTACACCAGGTTGGCGAGGATTTGCCATCTAGGCAAGTTGATTGCGAACCTCTGTGATCTAGTCTCTGTCCTATTTTTGCATAGCCGCATTCATCTTCTGAATGTCAGCCAGAGTCTGTAGGATAAGAGTCATTTGATCTATATGAGTCACCCTGGATTGATAAGTTGGGTTAGGCAGAGGCTGAGGCGGCTAATATGGACGAGGAGCTTGTGGTCAGGGCTGATATTGAGGTCTCTGATTTTGATTATTGGTTGACCATGTGAAATTGGGATGATTACGCCATCCAAGGTTGTAAGTGTTGGAGAATGGATCATTCTAAATGGTGTTGAGGTCCTCGCAGGTCTGAGGAACCTCGGAAAAGTCAGAATACAAGGGTTCAGAGTTCCCCCAACTAGAGTAGGTGGGTCCAAAGTTTCCTCCGAAACCAGAATCAGACGGGGGTGGATATGGGTCCATCCCTTGAGAAGGTCGGTGATAGATGTTGTGCACAGCCTCCCTACCAGAGGGTGGTTGCGTGAACGAGTTTTACGTAGAGGTTGCTCGCTACAAGTGTCAAGTTAGCTCATCCACCTTCTTCTCAATAATAGAGACCTTGTCCAGATGACTAGCCATCAGTTCCAAGTTGACGGAAGAGGGCAGGCCCTGCGTCTCATGTACTCCCTTTGGATTCGTCAATGCACGGGTATTCATCCGGTCAAACATGCCCATGGATTCATTATTGATGGAGTTCTCACACATATTCTCGAGAATTTCCCATACGGTGTCTTCCTGTTGACCCATGATGTTTCCTCCACAAATCTCATTGACGAATAATCGAATATCTTAACGGAGTCCCTGGTAAAAAGACTGGACTTGTTCCCATTTATGAACTCCATGGTGGGGGCACTTTCACATGAGATCCAGAAAATGATCCCATGCCTCGTGAAGTGGTTCTCCTGCTTGTTGTGTGAAATGTGTGATCCGGTGCCGTAAAGCATTTGTCAAACCAACAGGGAAGAACTTTCTCAGAAACTCGGATTGAAGTTCCTCTTAGGTGTTGATTGGACGCATCTGGGTTTGGTACCAGTGAGTAGCTTTATCCATGAGAGAGAACAAGAACATTTTCATGAGTAGAATATCCCAATTTTGAGCTTCTGACCCGAAGGTCTGGGCCAAATGCTTGAGTTTCTTGATATGCTGAAAAGGATCTCCGGAATTACACCCATGGAATTTGGGAATGTCATGGATCATGTTGGGCTTGAGTTCAGTGTCAGGACCTCCAGCAAGGATTTGTACTCGAGGTTCGATTGCCACCGCAGAAGGATTGTAGTGATCTCGCATCATTGGACGCTGCGGTGGGTTTACAAAGGCTTGGAATAGATCATTGAGGTATTGAAGTTGATTTTCAAGATTATTTTCTTCTGCTGGTTGTTCCATGATGATGGATGAAGGAGAATCAGGTTCAGATGAATCAGAAGAAATATCGATTGGGTTGGGTTGTTGCATAAACAAGGAGGCCGAGGCTTGGCCTCAACATCAATGAGTAGCTAAAGAAGGCCTCAAGGATGGTCTTAGAGACCTCCTCCCGAACATGCACTGATGGAGTAGATGAAAGGTAGAATGTGATGGACCAAATCAAGACACCCAAAAATTTTGGATGACTATAGAGGTTCGGGGTGGATGATACCCCTTAGTCAAAAAGCCGTCCACCTGAGAATTACCTGAGCAGTCAGAGAGGGAGAGTCCCGCAAAGACCCCTACACTGTATAGCACCCCCACTAGTTACAGGGTTTCCCCCACCCGACCTCTCTTGTCACTGATGTTCCAGGTAAACCAGAATGGACACTTGACCTCTTAAGTCTACCAGTTTTAATTAAGAGCAAGGGTGCTTTGGATTTCACTTGAACTTTTAAGATGTTTTTGTGAGAAGGTGACCTAATTTGAAGATTGGTTAACCCAACAAGGTGGGTCAACTTCACCTTTTTATCCTCTTGAGAATTTTAGGTCCCTCTTTTAGTGTTCAAATGAATTTAAGAGCCTGATTTTAGGGTTTTGCTTGAATAATCAGTTCAATCAAGGTCTAGGCACACATTATTTTAGAGAGATAATTTCTTGATTAAGCAAGTTTGTCTCTAAAACCACTAAACTGGAATCCTTAATTGGCTCTAACTTGGTCCAATTTAGTTTGTCAGAATATGATACCTAGGGCTCAAACAAGAATGTGATAGCCCTAGATACCTTAGCTTCAAATGGGTGCACAGATAAGGGTTTGAATGTTTGTAGAATGTATCAAATCAGGCAACTTGATGATTAAAATAAGAATATAATTCAAGTAGCCCGAATTGATTTCCTCCTTGTTTAGCTTTTATAGAATCAGGGGTTTAGAAGGACTTGAATGGAGTTTTACCTGTTCCTGGAGTGGTTGCTGTGCGGCCCATCTTCCTCAATGGATCCCTTGAAATAGATCAAAGTCAAAAAGAGATAGAGCAAGTTAGTATTGACTCGGATATTGCAATCAAGAGATCTGAATTGCGCGTTGCTAATGCGAAAAATCGCATGATTTGTAATTAGGGTTTTTAAAGTCGATGTAACACGCGAAATCGCATACGCTTTTAAATTTCTATTCCTAGATAAGGGAGTATCTAGGGTCATCCAAGGAGGAAAGTTTACAATTCAAATCTCTTGCTTTTAAGGGAAACTCAATCTTTCTTTTTGGTATTTTAAATATATAATTTCTATATTTTGAAATAATGAAGGCAAAATGCAAATTGTTGACGGAAAAGTAACTAACACCTACAATCACTAAGCTAAAACCTAAGCGACAAATAAGACCCCTCCCTAAGCTCACTCTAGGCACATGGAGGCCTAAAATAATTAGGAAGTGGAAGTGAAAAAGTGCTAGAACAAAGATAAAAACAATTGCAATAGAAAATGAAAAGAAGGCAAATTGATTTAGTAGAATTTGTGTTTTACAAAAACATGTAGAGGAATGCTTCTACTTAAAATGGAAAATATAAAAGCAATAAAAATAAACACAAATCCTCTTGCAGAATCTGGTGAAGAAGGGAGTCCTCTTGCTCCAAGCCTAGCTGCTCCTTGGCTTGAAAAGAAGGTCTCCTTCTTCTCCTTCCTTGAATGCTCCTCCAAGGTAGATGCTCTCCACCTCAATTCTTTCCTCCAAGGGTGGGCATGTACCACCCTTAAGCTTCTCCTCCAAGGTGGCATGGACCACCTTCAAGACCTCCTCCAAAGGTCATCCTTGCCTGGCTTCTCCTTTCGCTAGCATGGGCACAAGAGAGAAGGGAAGAGGGGAAGGCACCAAGGGGACAGAGTATCCCCTTAATCCTCTTCTTCTTCTCTCTTGGGGATGAGCTTTATGTAGAATATGAGAGGTATTTTGCTAGCCAAGGATTGGTTGTAAGGCGGTGGGTGTTGGTCTTTTTATAGGGTAGGATGAGAGGGTTAAGGTGACTCTTGAATTGGATGGCTAAGATGGGAAGATGGGGGTGGTTAGGTGATCTCATGGTGGAGAATTGTTGGCACCAAGTAGGGGGGTGTGAAGGTGGTTGTTATGGTGGTTAAGAGCCACCTAAAGGTGGCACCAACCATAAAGGGATGCCTTGGTTTTGGTGCCACCATGGAGGGCATCTAGAAGGGGGATTAGGTGGATGGTGGAGATGGGTTTAAGGGAAGATATGTGGTGGAGATGAAGAGTGTTTTGGAGGGAAAAAGTGGCACCAATAAGGATGGTGGTTAGGGTGGTTTTGACACCACTTTGTAGTGTCTTTTGGAGGTAGTGGGTAGGCTAGGTTGGCGCCAAGATGAGGTGGAAATAGGGTTAGCTTATGTGGAGCTTAGGTGAAGCTAGTTGAAGTTGTTAGGTAGGGCTTTTAGGTGATAAAAGCCAAGGGAGTTGGAGCATAGCTAAGCTAAGCTAAGCTAAGCTAGCTTAGCTAGTAGTGGAGTAGAGGAGGAGGTATTGGAGCTAGGGTTTGAAGAGAGGAGCTGAAGAGGAGAAGTCTGGAGCTTGAACTAGAGCTGGCAGCTACTGAAGAGGGTGTCATGGAGCTACTCTAGCTGTCTTAGCTTGCTAGTTCTTTGCTAGCTGCTAAGCCAAGCTAAAGTGAACTGGCTTCAACCAAAATGAGCTGAGGTGAGCTGGGTCTGGTGCTCCTAGGGAAGATCAAGCTAGTTGAGGCAGTTAAGATAGCTTAGCTAAACTGAGTTGAGCTGAGCTGAATCCCTGAGAGCTGGACTTGAGCTTCCTGAGCTGGAATGAATTCATCTTCGGCTAGCTGGAGTTGAGTGGAGTTGGATGTAGCTGGACCTGAGCTGGGGTGAGCTCCAGTCAACTCAGCTGAGCTAGCTAGAGCTCCCTGTGAACTAATGGGAGTTGAGATGTGCTAGACTCAGCTAAGTTGAGCTGGATGTGAGCTGACCTGAGCTAAGGTGAGCTAAGATGAGCTCTGTTGAGCTTCCATTCAGCTGAGATGAGTTGAATGGAGTTAGGATGAGCTAACCCTAGTCCAAGTGAGCTGGATTCCAGCTATGGTGAGCTGGATCAAACTGAGTTCCAGCTAGTCTAAGCTTCTTCACCAGCTGCCTTCCTGAGTGCTAGGGTTTTAGGGATCTTTATATCTGTTCATCCCTAACACTCACAAAAACACATTAAAAAGACAAGAAAAATGCAATGCATGCCTATCCTAATTTATAACTAAATGCAACCCCAAAAGCCCGTTTGCGAAGCAAAACCCTAAGAGCTAGGATTGTTTTAATGCAAAAGAGTGATGATAAACTGACATTTATCACACCCCGATGCTTATCTTTTTGCTAGTCTCTTAACAAAACTTTAATTTATAAAATGGAATTTTTTAGGAAAACTTTTTTTTTTCAAACTTTGTGGAGAAAAAGATCTTGGTTGGTTTAAACTCAAGAGGTACGGGATTTGTTAAGGATAAACATCGGGATTTATTTTTGGATCCAAAAATTAGCAAAAATGGGATCAATATATCCTTAAAAAAAATCACAGATTAACCCCTTGTTAATTCAGATGACTTAAAATTTTTGTTTTTAGGATTTTTCTGGCTCTTGAATCTGATTCACAACTTGCAATATCCTTTAAAACCTTATGTCCGTGCTTATGCAAAGTCAACATTTATAAGGGTGTGTTTTTGGTTTAAAACTTTTTTTTCCCATGCTTATTTTTAGCTTAGTCTTACAACAGATGTGTCGGGATCATCATTCCCGTTACCAATCCTCGAGGGAGCTCTGGCACCAATACTTCGAGATAGCACTGTCCATGACACCACCCAGGAGCTCACAACCCCAAAACGCAATGCGGTGTAAAGGGGCGCTCCAAGCAAACTCAAGCTCTTGCTCCGACACTATAGGTAGAGCATCATCCAAGACACTTGAGCTGCTAAAATGCACTTTAATACTCCGTCTAAAGATATCAAATATAGATATGGAGCAGACTGAGGTGGTAACATGTTGACATCGCGTCCTCAAAGGAGGCATTTTCCTCCTTCTCGGCGGTGGGAACTCAAACTAATGATCTGCTTTAGACTTTTACTAAGTCCAAACAAGGGAGTTTTTCTAATTTTTAGTTGTTTTTAAGTGTTGGCTTATGTGTGAAATTTGACACAGGAAGTTCCGCAAGAAATGCAAGTTTTTGAATCAGAAACTAAGCTAGATACTTTCCATATTACAAAAGAAGATCAAGCCACCTGAACAATCATGAGTTCAGGTGGAATTTTAGATAAGGATATCTGATCTAGTCTAAAAAGAGATCCTGAAATTCTAATGATCAGATCTGCATCCTCATCCCTAGTTTGTTAAAGATTAAATCTCATTGTACCAAAAGTGAGTTTTTCAACCTTAGTCCCGATTTCAAAATTTTTCTTCAAAAAGTTTTCAACATTTTTATTTTTTTGGGTATGCAAGCAGGAAAATAAAATAACTAAAGAAAAATGCATGTTTTTAGGTTTTGAAAATCCTAAATCGATCGTCAAAATTTTTAAAAACACCCCCCATGCTTAAGATATGCAATGTCCTCATGCATTAGGAGGGAAAAGAGATCACCTTAGTGAAGTGTGGTCAAGTTTAGGATGGTCAAAACCTGGAAAAAGAAAAGAAAAAAGAAAGTAGGAAAAATGATGGGTTACCTCCCATCCAGTGCTATCTTTTACGCCATTCAGCCGGGCGTAGTTTGCATTAGTGATCAAAGGTGGTTGGCTCAGTGAAATTGAAGGATTCAAACGGAAGATTTGGGGTATGATCAAAATAGGGCTTTAAATGTTGGTCGTTGACTTGAAATGTCGTATTAGTTTTAGGATCAAAAAGATCAACAACACCGTACGGATAAGTTTTGTGGACAATAAAGGGGTCGGTCCATTTGGATTTTAATTTTCCAGGAAAAAGACGTAATCTAGCATCAAAAAGCCAAACGCATTGATTAACATCAAAGTGTTTTCAAACAATGTATTTATCATGAAATTTCTTTGTTCGGTCTTTGTAAATCCTTACGTTTTCATAGGAAAAATTATGTAATTCTTCCAATTCAGTTAATTGTAGTTTTCTATGGATACCGACGTCAGATAAATCCATGTTTAATTGTTTTATTACCCAAAAAGCCCTATGTTCTAGTTCTACCGGGAGATGGCATGCCTTCCCAAAAATCAGACGGAAGGGAGACATGCCGAGAAAGGTTTTAAAAGTGATACAATAGGCCCATAAAGCATCGTCCAATTTGGTAGACCAATCTTTACAGTCGGGCCTAACCGTCTTTTGTAAAATATGTTTAATTTCCTGGAACTTCTACCTGGCCATTTGTTTGGCGGTGATAAGGTGTGGAAATTTTGTGATTAACCCCATATTTAGAAAGAAGGTGACGGAATTGTGAATGAGTGAAATGTGAAATGTGAGCTTCCATCACTGATAATGGCTTTTGGAATGCCGAATCTTGAGAAAATATTTTTCTTAAGAAATTCGATAACCACACGGTGATCACTAGTGCAGGTGGGTATTGCTTCTATCCACTTCGAAACATAGTCGACTGCGACTAGTATATATAAATACCCACCAGAGCTGATGAACGGTCCCATGAAGTCGATGCCCCATACATCAAAAATTTCAACCTCTTAAATAGGATTAAGGGGCATCATATCCTTCTGAGTCATGTTGTCGATGCTCTGGCAATGCACACAGGACTGAACAAAATTATGAGCATCTTTGTGAAAGCTGGGCCAAAATAATTCCGCATTAAGGATTTTAGCTGCAGTTTTCTTGCCCGAAAAATGTCCGCCACAGGCCATTGAAGGACAATGTGTCAGAATATCATGGATTTCAGAATCAAGGATACATCATCGAATGACCTGATCGGGGCTCCTCCCAAAAATAGTATTTAATGTCAGCAAAGAACTTATCCCATTTTGTTTTTGGTCAATCAGTGGGGATTCGTTCTGTTGCTAAATAGTTTGTGATGGGTGCAAACCAAGGGAGGGTAGTAGCAGCTAAAACTCTTTCATCGGGGAATTGATCAGGTGGGGTCATTATGTCATTCGTCATAAGATGAGAGAGATGGTCAGCCACTACATTTTACGATCCCTCCTTATCCTTGATTTCCAGGTCAAATTCCTGGAGCAGCAGGATCCAACGAATAAGGCAGGGTTTCGCATCTTTTTTTGTCAGCAAATATTTAAGTGCTGAGTGGTCAGCATAAACAGTGACATGTGACCCCAAAAGATAAGATCTAAATTTTTCGAAGGCAAATACAATGGCAAGGAGTTCCTTTTCAGTAACCGTGTAATTCCATTGTGCATCGTCAAGAGTTTTGCTAGCATAATAGATCACAATGGGCTTCTTGCTAATTCTTCCCCCTAGAACGGCCCCCACAGCAAAATCGGAGGCATCTGTCATTAATTCAAAGGGACTATTCCAGTCAGGTCCTTGAAAAATTGGTGCCTTAGTAACCTCCTTCTTCAACCTCAAAAAACTCTCCAAGCATTTATCATTAAAATCGAATGGCTGGTCATTAGTAAGCAGCTGACTTAAGGGCTTGGAGATTTGGGAAAAATTTTGTATGAATCTACGGTAGAAACCCACATGACCCAAAAAGGATCTGATATGTTTGACAGTAGTGGGTGATGGGAGCTTAGATATAGCATCTATTTTTTCTTTATCTACAGCGATTCCTTGTTTTGAAATAACATGGCCCAAGGCAATACCTTCCTAGACCATGAAATGACTTTGTTCTCAACTGAGGACCAGATTGACTTCTATGCATTTTTGGAGAGTTCTTTCAAGGTTCTTGAGACAATGGTCAAAAGAATCTCCAAAAACAGAGAAGTCATCCATAAAGACTTCTAAGCATTCACCTACCAGGTCTGAAAATATTGCAAGCATATACCTTTGAAAAGTCATAGGTGCGTTGCAAAGACCGAAGGGCATTCTTTGGAAAGCAAAGGTTCCGAAGGGGCAGGTGAAAGTTGTTTTGTCCTGGTCCTCAGGATGAACCGCTACCTGATTATAGCCAGAATAACCATGCAGAAAATAGTAAAAATCCAAGATTTGATCAATAAAGGGGAGCAGAAAATGGTCCTTCTTGGTGACGGTGTTTAATTTTCTGTAATCAATACACACGAGCTAAGAAGAAGTAGTTCGAGTGGCTATATTCTCCCCATTGTCATTGGTGACAACTGTTAGTCCAGCCTTTTTGGGTACAACTTGTGTTGGACTAACCCAGGAGCTGTCAGAAATGGGGTAGATGATATTAGCATCAAGCCACTTAATAATCTCCTTTATTACCACCTCCTGCATATTAGGGTTCAAGTGCCTTTGTGGTTGGCGGGAGGGGCGAGAATCGTCCTCTAAATATATATGATGTGTACAATAGGATGGATGAATACCCTTAAGATTAGAAAGGATCCAGCCAATAGCTTTTCTGTATTTACTCAAAACCTGGAGAAGTTTGTGTTCTTGTGCCCCAGTAAATCCAGAATTTATAATCAGGGACAAGGTCTGATTTGGACCCAGGAAAACATATTTAAGGGAGTCGGGCAAAGGTTTTAATTCCAATTATGGGCCCAGCTCCGAAAGAATTTTTGCTTTTTGTGTTAGTGGTGAGGTGAGAGTGAAAGGGTCAACTGGAGGGTTAGCTGAATGTGTGGTTAGGGTGGAAGGGTGAGAAGTGGATTGTTCAAGAACCATGTCAATGGTAAAATAGGAACCTAAATGTGAAATCTGCAAAGTTTCCTCCACAATATTGTCTATTTCTAAATCTGAATCATCAAAGAAATCAGGTTCTTGGAACCTCCTAGAAGCTTGGAAAATATCTAGGGTTACAGATTCACCGCTACACTTGATCTTCATTTTTCCAAAATCACAATCAATATTTGCGTGGGCTATGGCTAAGAATGGTCTTCCAAGAATTATAGGGGCAAACTTTAATGCTTTCGGTACCTCTATGTCCAGGACTAAAAAGTCTACTGCAAATAGATAATTTTTGACTTGGACAAGGACATCCTCAACAATTCCCCTTGGTTTAATTGCAGATTGGTCAGCTAATTGAAGAGTAACCTCAACAGGCTTTAATTCACCGATCTTAAATTCCTCAAAAACAATTGTAGGGATAAGATTAATTGAGGCACTGAGATCCAACAAAGCACGATGAAAAGACGTATCATTAATAATAACTTGAATCAGGGGGGCACCTGGATCTTTTCTCTTAAGAGGCAGTCGACTCTGCACAACTGAGCTGACTGTCTCAGGAAGGATCACCTTTCTTAAATTTCGGGGCTACCTTTTTGGGGTACACAAATCTTTTAGGAATTTTGCATAGGCAGGGATGTATTTTATGGCATCTAGGAGAGGGATGTTAACTTCAACTTGCCCAAATAAATTCATTACTTGCTTATCAGTGGGCTCATATTTCTTCTTTTTCTTATTTGTTGAAGAATGGAGGGCTTGTGGAAATGGTGTAGGGTTTCCCTGTTTTGCATTATTAGGTTCCTGAACAATGTGAGAGGGAGATGGGGAAGAGTTGATCTGTTTTTCATTGAAATGATTTTCTTTAAAAGGCAAGGGATCTTAAGTGATTTTCCCATTCCTCAAAGTAACTGCATTTGTGGTCTGGTTGTTTCTAGGATGAGGACGGGAAGCCTAACTATTATTGAAACCTGGGGGATGCTGAGGTGCTGGTTGAATGCGTTGACTGGGATATCCACCTTGGAACTAATTCCTTTGATTATTTGGGTTGGGCATGGGTTAGGAAGGTAAATTCCCAACAGGTCGATGATTAGAAGTAACCTTAACTTGGTGTTGCAAGTTGGTAATCATGCAAGTTACTTCTGTCATTTGATGCTGCATACCTTGCAGAGTTTTCATGACCGGAGTGTTAATATCTTCCTGGGATCGTCCAGGTTGATATACAGGTTGCCCATAATTCCCAAAATGATTTTGTTTAGGAAAAGGAATCGGGTTTGGGTTTTTCCAGGAGTGATTTAGGTTAGTCCTCCAGTTTTGGTTGAAAGTGTTGGAGGGGTTTCTAAATTGCTCCTAGAGAGCATAAATATTTTCCGTGGTGGGATAAAAAATATTTTGATCAAAATTCCCAATCAATTCCTATGGGAAATTAGTTGGAAACTGCTGACCAGCAGGTGTGGCATCAATATTGTGCAGATTTTCTCTTCGAAGAAGTTGTGGAGTGTTAGTGTGTGGAGAGTTAAAATGTGGAGCTTGTTTATTTGTGAGCTTTTCTTCCATGTTTTTCTGGTGAATTTGCATCTGGTCTAGTCGTTGAGCTAACTTATATAGATCAATTTCATGGACTCCGTGTCTGGGGTTTTGTGTTCTATCAAAAGTGTCCATTGAAGTCATATTAAATGAGTTCTCACTCATTTCTTCAAAGAGGAGATAGGCACTTTCGGCATCTTTATTAAGGAAATTGCCCCCACATGAGGAATCCACAAATCGCTTCAATTGATCTTCTAATCCATGATAGAAGATCGGCACTAACTGCCATTGCAGAATTTCATGGTGGGGACAACTTCTTAAAAGTTCTTGAAATCTTTCCCAGGCTTCATGGAGGGGTTCACCAATTTTTTGTTGAAAGGTCGTTATGGATCTTCTTAAAGCATTAGTTCGATAGATCGGAAAAATTTTCTTTAGAAAAGCGCTCTTTAATTGGGGCCAGGTGGCAATCGAGCACCCAACCATTCTAAACCAATGTGAAGCTTTATCTTTAAGAGAGAGAGGAAAAAGTCTCATTAACCACATGTCTTCCTGCACATTGTAGGAACGAGTGGTTTGAGCGAGGACAGTAAATTCCTCAAGATGACAAAAAGGGTCCTCTCTTGAAAGACCATGAAAATGCTTGATAAGATTTAGAATGGCTGGTTTGATCTCAAAATCCCCTTGTGGTATGACCACCCCGGGTCTTTCCTCGTAATTAGAAGGATCATAGAAATTCTTAAGAGGAACAACAGGTTGTTGGCAGGGTTGTGGGTTTTGCCCTTGGTTAGCTAGGTTCATTACAGTCCTAGCCAAATCTTCTTGATTTTGTTGCAGCCGAACCAAATGATCGACCATCAAGGCAAAGGGGTTTGTATTTTGAGTTAGAATTGGAGGGCCACCTGGCCCTGCAGGAATTTCTAGTTGCTCTAGATGAGTGAGGTGAGGGAGGGAGAAGTTAGCTTGTGGGTCGGCTGACGGGTTAGAAGTAGAAGTAGAATTTTTTTGTCAGTTTCCTAGGTTTTCCATTTTTTTTTAGAAGAGGAGGGAGAAGAAAACAAAGATTTTCTGGTGCGGGGGCCAAAATCAGATGGTCCCTCAAGATGTGATTTTTGGGACCTTCGCCCATGCATGCACTGTTTTGGAAGAATTGGAGGGGAGGAGAAGAGAAAGAGATGAGAGAAAGTGTGCAATTCAAACAACAAATTCTAGACCTAACTTAAGTGTGACTCCCTAAAAAATTAACCTAAGACTTGGTCTACTTAGGAAATAAGTAATCAATAGTGAATGCCCGTTCTATCAACAAATCAGTCAAGTTGCTTAAGGGCAGGTTTGGGCCCAAGTGTTTCCCAGGAAAATCCCCAAGTGCTTGTACAAACCCGTGCCTGGTCTTTGACACGGCCCCTTAGCCTGAACACCAGATATAGATGACAGAATTAGTATTAACTATAGAAAACATAAGACCTATATAACAAGCCTAAGTTGATGAAAACCTTAGGGGTTAAATTGCTACAAATTTTAATTAGGCCTAAGATACTGGTGTGCACACGGAATGTGGAAGGTGTTGATTGGGTTGTTGCCCTGTTATTTCAATTTTTAGTGTGTGTGCAGGAATTGGAAAGTGGTTCCAATTAAAAATAAGTTGTCACACAATTTTTGTATTTTTGTCTTTTAGGATTTAATTTAATTGAATGTGTTTTAAGGTTTCTCTTTTTAAATGTTCAAACAAGTTTGAAACTTCCACAATCAAAGGAAAACAAGTTATATTGGTGATGATGTGTTTTCTTTATGTTGTGGGACAAAAAAGTAAGAAAGAAACCCTAATTGGATTTGAACCCTAATATAGAAAATTACTACCAATGAATTATTTTTAAGCTTTCTGAATAAGTAGTGGTCCAAACAATGCAACCAACACCACTACCTTATGTAAAATCAAACAAGGATTCCATAAAAGATTTTTTTAAGATTTTAGGAATTTGTTTGATATTTATTTTGAATTTTTATTTATGCTGGTGTCAAAGTCCAGAAATGGTACCTGTGCGTATTTTGGACTCTCTGTATCACCACAGGCCTCAGAAAATTTTGATGATTTTATGGGAGATGTATAATTTCACAAGGATTCCAAAAAGCTAAATTTCACAAAAATTGGACAAGTATAAAAATTCTGGAAAGTCATGGACAGTAGCTAAATAAGAAGCTAAGAGGGTGTGACCCCTCGGTAGTCCATGAATTTTTAAAAATTAAATGAAAAGCCAACTGAGCTAAAATTTGGAACAAATGTTCCTAACTTGATTTGGAATCACTATGTGAAATTTCAGGATTTTAAGAGACTTGTGGTGTTGGGAAATGATTTTTGAATTCTGGATAGAAATCTGGACCCAAAAAATAGAACACCAACACTAGGATTAGAGTGGTGCTTAATGAAGCATACAAACAAACAATGGATTTTTATGGGCACCACTCCACTTAATTAAAGTGTTTAGGATCCTAAAAGCCATGTTTAATATTTTTTTTGGTAGTCTTTTATCCTAAATGTGACAAGAAATGGGGGACCAACCTGAAATCGTGGGAAGAAAAGGAACTTTGAGCTCTTGCTTCCAAATTCCCGCTTTCTTCTTATAGTTCCTGCACACACGAGAGAAAAGAGAGACAAGGTGATGAGATCCACTTCAAGTAAGAGTATCAATTAAAATGCAAAGTTGTGCCACCCCGGCAACAGTGCCAAAAAGTGATGCGAAAAATCATATGAGTTGTAATTAGGGTTTTTAAAGTCGTTGTAACACGTGAAATTGCATACGCTTTTAAATTTCTATTCCTAGATAGGGGAGTATCTAGGGTCGTCCAAGGAGGTAAGTTTGCAATTCAAATCTCTTTCTTTTAAGGGAAACTCAATCTTTCTTTTTGATATTTTAAATATATAATTTTTATATTTTGAAATAATGAAGGCAAAATGTGAATTGTTGACGGAAAAGCAACTAACACCTACAATCACTAAGCTAAAACCTAAGTGACAAATATGACCCCTCCTAAGCTCACTCTAGGCACGTGGAGGCCTAGAGTAATTAGGAAGTGGAAATGAAAAAGTGCTAGAACAAAGATAAAGCAATTGCAATAGAAAATGAAAAGAAGGCAAATTGGTTTAGTAGAAATTGTGTTCTACAAAAAGATGTAGGTGAATGCTTCTACTTAAAATGGAAAATATAAAAGCAATAAAAAAAACACAAATCCTCTTGCATAATCTAGTGAAAAAGGGAGTCCTCTTGCTCCAAGCCTAGCTGCTCCTTGGCTTGAAAAGGTCTCCTTCTTCTCCTTCCTTGAATGCTCCTCCAAGCTGGATGCTCTCCACCTCAATTCTTTCCTCCAAGGGTGGGCGTGTACCACCCTTAAGCTTCTCCTCCAAGGTGGCGTGGACCAACTTCAAGACCTTCTCCAAAGGTCTACCTTGCCTAGCTTCTCCTTTGGCTGGCGTGGGCACAAGAGAGAAGGGAAGAGGGGAAGGCACCAAGGGGACAGAGTATCCCTTTAATCTTTTCTTCTTCTTCTCTCTTGGGTGTGAGCTTTAGGTAGAATATGAGAGGTATTTTGCTAGCCAATGATGGCTTGTAAGGTGGTGGGTGTTGGTCATTTTATAGGGTAGGATGAGAGGGTTAAGGTGACTCTTGAATTGGATGGCTAAGATGGGAAGATGGGGGTGGTTAGGTGATCTCATGGTGGAGAATTGTTGGCACCAAGTAGGGGGGTGTGAAGGTGGTTGTTATGGTGGTGAAGAGCCACCTAAAGGTGGTGCCAACCATGAAAGGATGACTTGGTTTTGGCGCCACCATGAGGGCTTCTAGAAGGAGGTTTAGGTGGATGGTGGAGATGGGTTTAAGGGAAGATATGTGGTGGAGATGATGAGGGTTTTGGAGGGAAAAAGTGGCGCCAATAAGAAGGGTGGTTAGGGTGGTTTTGGCACCACTTTGTAGTGTCTTTTGGAGGTAGTGGGTAGGCTAGGTTGGCACCAAGGTGAGGTGGAAGTAGGGTTAGCTTATGTGGAGCTTAGGTGGAGCTAGTTGGTGGAGTTGTTAGGTAGGGTTTTTAGGTGGTAAAAGCCAAGGGAGCTGGAGCATAGCTAAGCTAAGCTAAGCAAAGCTAAGCTAGCTTAGCTAGTAGTGGAGTAGAGGAGGAGGTATTAGAGCTAGGGTTTGAAGAGAGGAGCTGAGGAGGAGAAGTCCAGAGCTTGAACTGGAGCTGGCAGTTGATGAAGAGGGTGGCATGGAGCTACTCTAGCTGGCTTAGCTTGCTAGTTCTTTGCTAGCTGCTAAGCCAATATAAAGTGAACTGGCTTTAACCAAAATGAGCTGAGGTGAGCTGGGTCTGGTGCTCCTGGGGAGGATCAAGCTGGTTGAGGCAGCTAAGGTAGCTTAGCTCAACTGAGTTGAGCTAAGCTGAATCCCCAAGAGCCGGACTTGACCTTCCTAAGCTGAAATGAATTCATCTTCAACTGGCTAGAGTTGAGTGGAGCTGGATGTAGCTGGACCTGAGCTGGGGTGAACTCCAGTCAACTCAACTGAGCTAGCTAGAGCTCCCTGTGGACTAATGGGAGTTGAGATGTGCTAGACTCAGCTAAGTTGTGTTGGATGTGAGTTGACCTGAGCTAGGGTGAGATAAGATGAGCTCTATTGAGCTACCATTCAGCTGAGATGAGATGAATGGAGTTAGGATAAGATAACCCTAGCCCAAGTGAGCTAGATTCCAGCTATGGTGAGCTGGATCAAGCTGAGTTCCAACTAGTCTGAGCTTCTTCCTCACCAGTTGCCTTCCTGAGTGCAAGGGTTTTAGGGATCTGTATATCTGTTCATCCCTAACACTCACAAAAATACATTAAAAAGATAATAAAAATGCAATGCATGCCTATCCTAATTTATAACTAAATGCAACCCCAAAAACCCATTTGCGAAGCAAAACCCTAAGAGATAGGATTGTTTTAATGCAAAAGAATGATGATAAACTGGCGTTTATCAGTTGCATCCCGGCAACGATGCCAAAATGTTTGTTGAGGCAAAATCGAGGTTAAAAACTGCGTTGTAATATGGCCGAAATCACTTTGAAAACAAATAAATTTATTACTCGAATTTTAAGTTCGAGGTCGAACACAGGGAGCAATATGGAATTCAAAACTCAATATCACAATTTAAATCAAGAATAAAGATTGCAATAAGAATAATGTCAGGATCAATATGCAAAAAGAATGGAGTAAAATGGTGATTTAAATCACCAATTACTCCTCACAAATAATTAAATCAAAGCCTCAAGTATATGCAATTAAAGGTATCAGACAGCTTAAACAATCTCTGCTACAGTGCTAAAGACTCAAGGGTCTCTCTGCTTCTTTCTTTCTTTCTCTATTTCCCCTGCCGTGTCTTCTCTTCTTCTTCCTTTCCCTATGCTTCTCCTCTTCTCCTTTTCCTGTGCGGCTCCTTCTCTTCTTCTTCTTTCTCTGTTCACGCAGATGGGGAAGATCCTTCAAACGGCTAAGTGCCAGCCGTTTCTCACTGTAGCAAAGCCCCTTGCCCTCGCGCACTATCTCTCTTTCTCTCTCTGGGTCATGCTCTCCCAGAGCCTTCCGCAGTACCGGGTAATCAAGTTTCGAACCTAGAGCGCACCCAGGTCCAAGGTTGGGGGAGTTGTCACAGCCGAGGAGTGCAATGGGTTAGTCGAGTCAGGTCAGCGCCAGGCCCACGGGGGAATGGATCTCGGGCGAGGCACATGTGAGTGAGCAGGTAAGTGGAGACCTCACCCACAGTGTCTGAGGCAAACAGCCTTAGACACTTTTTCAATTTATGCATCGTGGGGCGCTCTTTAGCTCACAATGTGGCACTAAAGATAATGCCTCCTCTTCGCATGCATCTACACTGGAATGCCTTACAAATCAAGGCAACAGCTGAGGCTTACGTCCTCAATCAAGGACCTGGATGTGTTCGTGAGACATTTCCACGTGACCTGGAGTTGAAACCTAGAGCGAAGGCAACCTGGAGCAGCCTTGAAGCTTATTTGAAGAAGCTGCTCCAATGGTGGAGGCGACAAGCACCTAAAATCAGTAAGAAGGCCTTTCGGCCGTGTCAAAAGGCTCAGGAAGGATCTTAAGCTTGGAAGCCAAGCTTCCAAGCTTGGAATTTTCACTGGAGCAGGAAACCCATTTGTTCCATGAGTTCCCATTAGGATTTGGGCAAGAATGGGCCCAAGATGCGGCTCAAAAGGAAGGGAATTCCTTGACGAATTTCCCTTTCAAATTTGAAAGGGATTTGTCAAGGAATCAAGGAGTTCTTTCCATTTCAAGGTCACCGGTGCTTGTAGGAATAGGAGTAATGGCGGAAGAGACCTGTTTGTGAAGATGATGACAAAGTTAGGGGTCTATTTGTAAAGATTTTGAAAGTTAAGGATGTAAATGTAATCAAACAAGACCATTTTG
This sequence comes from Thalassia testudinum, assembly GCA_037157565.1. Classification (NCBI taxonomy): domain Eukaryota; kingdom Viridiplantae; phylum Streptophyta; class Magnoliopsida; order Alismatales; family Hydrocharitaceae; genus Thalassia; species Thalassia testudinum. The sequence continues at coordinate 147,910,920 of JAZHRO010000036.1, forward strand.
CAAACTAGGTCAAGAAAATTTTAGCTTGGGTCCAAATTTTGGTACAAACCTAATTTGGATCTAGGGAATCCAATGATGAAGTTGGATTTTGGTTTGGACCACGTTTGGCTTAGTAATTTATGCAAAAACCCAGATAGGGTAAATGTCTGTCTAAGACTCTGTTTTGGGCCAAAATGAGTTCTGATGGCCAATTTGAAGGTTTCAAACCCTAGAGAATATTTTTCTATGAATTTTAAAGGGTTTAGGTGAATTTTATCCTGAACAAAACCTCAGTTAATTAAGAGAGTCTGTTTTTAGGGTTTCAAAAGTCATTTAATTCTGAAAACACGTGCAAATCCTTTTCTATCTGTTCTAACCCACTTGTTATCCTTCTAAGACCATTTGACCCTCATTCAATCCCTAAGAAAACCCATGGTTGTACTGTATTCAAGTTATGATGGTAAAATTACAGTTTTAACCCTAGTTTCTTGTCTTTTCCTCAGAATGGTTATGCAGTGACTTGTGGTTCTCTAGCAGTTATGTAGGAGCATTTATTAACTTAATTGGATCAAAATGAGCTAGTTATGGCTCATGATGGTGTTCCCATCAGTAGCTGACCATTTGTCTTGTCTTCCTTCTTCCATCGTCGACCCGTCTGGTCCAATCTCCGAGCATTTTCTGGACAAGCACCTACTAGCTATTCACAGTCTCCCATGGTTTGCTAATTTTGTAAATTACTTAGTTACGGGGAAGGTCTGCTAGATTGGGCTAATTTCAGGAGGGACAAATTGATTGCCGAGGCCAAGTACTATATTTGGGAGGAACCATACCTTTTCCACATTGGCAATGATCAAGTGATTCGGGGATGCATTTCTGACGACGAGGTCAATGACGTGATATCATTTTGTCACAACCAAGCCTGCGGTGGCCATTTCTCTGGGCGTAAAACCACAGCGAAAATTCTCTAGTGTGGGTTCTTTTGACCGACTTTGTTCAAAGACACACAGACATATTGTAGGACATGCAACCGTTGTCAGACCCTCAGTAACATGGGCCTGCAAGATATGATTCCCTTGAACCCGATTATTATGTGTAAAATCCTTGACATATGGGGAATCGAGTTCATGGGACCCTTTCCCGGATCTAACGGCTTCAAGTACATTCTACTCACTATTGATTATGTCTCTAAATGGATCGAAGCCATCCTCACAAGAACTAGTGATCATAAAGTTATCCTCTAATTTATCCAGGAGAACATCTTTACCAGATTTGGGGTTCCTAAGGCCATCATCAACGATGGCGGATCTTATTTTAACAATGTGCACTTCCAATCCCTAATGAAAAAGTATGGGGTGACACAGTGTATCTCGACCTTACCACCCCCAGACTAATGGACTGACAGAACTGTCGAATCGAGAGATCAAGAAGATCCTTCAGGTCACTGTTCGGCCTGATAGGAAGGATTGGTCTACTCGCCTTCCGGAAGTATTGTGGGCCTATAGGACCACCCACAAGACCCAATTAGGTATGTCTCCCTTCATATTAGTGTACGGAAAGGCATGTCACCTTCCCGTCGAGATGGAGGACAAGGCTTATTGGGCAGTATGGAAGTGTAATCTGGATCTAATGAAGGCTGGAATACACCGCCAGTTGCAATTGAGCGAGATCAAGGAATTATGCAATGATGCGTATGAGAACTCACGTATCTATAAAGAGAGGGTTAAGGCCTTCCATAACAGGCACATTGTACAAAAATCTTTCCACCCTGGTCAAAAAGTTCTACTCTTTTATGCCAAACTAAAACTAGTCCCAAGAAAACTCAGATCAAAATGGATTGGACCATTCTTGGTGAGAAGATTCTTTAGAAATGGAGCCATTGAAATTAGCAAACTCAGCCTTGATTCTGAACCTTTTGTCGTGAACAGTCAGAGACTCAAACTGTTCGTCGAATTCACTGACTCAAACTTGGCTGAAATATTTTTTGCCCTCCATTCTCCCTGAGCTCATTGCGCCTGGCTGATGGCGTTAAACTCAGCGCTTAACGGGAGGCAACCCGTCATCTTTTTGAAAAACCCAAAACCCTTCTTGACACATCTTATGTTGAACACATATTGCACTTTAGGGTTCGTCCAATAGAACAGCCAACTCCACCTCTAGTACCCATACCCGAGCTTGAAATTGTCTGCAACAGTCACCCCAACCTTTCCACCCACCCAAAACCTGTTCCAATGTAGGATCTAAGCTAAATTCGAACCAACCTAATTTACAATGAGGACATTGCAAATCGTAGGCACGGGGGGTATTAAAGTGCAAAACGCTGTGAGAATCACTTCACAAGAAAGGGTTTCATCAAAAAATTACATGTTCGAAAAAACAAAAAAAAACAAAAAATAAAAAAAAGAGAACAAAAAAAATGGAGAAGGGAGGAAATTTTGAAAGATCAATTTGCATATCATTTTTGAGGAGAAAAAGGAGAGGTGATATAAATGTCAAAAAGGAGCACAATTTGAAAAGACAAAAGAGATAGTCATTAGTAAAAGATTAAGGAATCTACTTAGTTCTAGACCAAATCAAAAAGAAAGAAAATAAAAGATAAAAAGTGCTAAAAGACAAATGAGATTAGTATGAACGCTGATCTTAGGCCTCTTGGGCTTGTATTTAAGCTTAAAAATTCAAGTATCCATTAAGATCTAGATAGTCCTCAAGAGGTTGGGGAAAATGCGAAGCTTAAGTATTAGGTCTAAGGCTTAGGGATTATTCGGCCTCATTAACTAACCTTTAGTTTGTGGGACTCGATAACCTAAGCATCCCAATCCACACAAAATCTAGTTCAATGCACTTAATTATCAAAATCATGCAAAATGCGTTAAATCTGTTCTGAAAAAGCTACCTAGATTAGGAGCGACTGATCAACACAAGTTGATTTGGAAGAGTTCCCGATGCAGAGAGGCAGGAAGTTCCCCTTGAAGATGCACAATAACATACCATCTCCTTGGTGCTTGTCTCTTAAGATATCTAAATATCCTACCAGGGCCATGTAAGCACCTTGTGCTGGTTCAAATGCCATGGGCGGCATTATCACGAAATGTCGATTACCAGGGTCTGGATTTAGCTATAGAACGCCATGGGCAGGATTATCCCGTAATCTCAAAAGCCAGGGTTCTGGGGGTTGCCATGGGCGATGCTATCTCGAAGCATCGACTACAAGGGACCCTGCGAGGATTGATGGTGGGAGCTAGGAATCCAATACATACCGTGTTGTAAAGCCAATCCAAAGCTAGAAATAAAGAAAGAAAAGAGAGAAAACTCTCCAAAAATAAAAAAATCCTCCGTCTCTCTCTTACAAAAATACACTGCAAACTGAACCTGGGCTAAAACATGCCTCAAGCACGAGTGCTTTAACCGCAGAGTTCAACGAACTTTAGGTTAGTTCCTGTGGGTCTTAGAAACCTTCGTGGCAAATTAAGGCTAGAGCTAGTCAGGTCCAGATCTTGGTTGGTACTTGAGTACCTCTAGGCCTACTATTGGCATACTGATCTAATCTACAAAAGAAAGCACACAGCAAAAATCTGAGCATAAAAAGGCATATGGTCTAGAATTTGAGTTAATTCCAGCAGATTTTGCTAAGGGACTAGCAAAAGTTAGGCATGGGGATATGATGGGAACACCATCATGAGCCATAACTAACTCAATTTGATCTGATTAAGTTATTAAATACTCCTACATAACTGCTAAAGAGCCCTAAGTCACTGCAAATCCATTCTGACAGAAAGACAAGATAATAGAGTTAAAACTGTAATTTTACCGTCATATCTTGAATGCAGAATAATCGTGGGTTTTCTCAAGGAGTAATTAAGAGTCAACTGATCTTAAATATCCAACAAGTGGGTTAACACAAACAGAAAAGGGTTTTCGCGTGTTTTGAGAATTAAATGACTTCTGACACCCTAAAAACAAACCCTCTTCATTAACTGAGGTTCTGGTAAGAATAACATTCACATAAACTCTCTAAAATTCATAGAAAAATATTCTCTAGGGTGTGGTACCTTCAATTTGACCATTAAAACCCGTCTTGACCCAAAATAGAGTCTTAGACAGATATTTGCCCTAATTTAGGTTTTCTCAAAAATTACCTAGTCAAACTTGGTCAAAACCTAAATCTAACTTCACAATTGGATTTCTGGGGTCCAAATTAGGTTTGTACCAAAATTTGGACCCAGTCTGAGATCCTCTTGACCTAGTTTGCAATTTGGTCTTGTTTGAGTCATTTCTCTCACACACATGCCCTTAACTTTAAAAATCCTTTCAAAAAGGCCCCTAACTTCATCATCATTTTCACAAACAGGTCCCCACACCATTTTTCAAAGGTTAAACCTTCACCGTCGAGTTTTGAGCGAGGATTTCTCGCTCGATTCTCAATCAATCTCTCCCAAAATTGATACGGGATTCCTTGGGAAGTTACCTTCCATTTGAGCCAATCCTTGGGCTCTACGTCTTTCCCAAAAGGTCATGCGAACCTTTCAAAGGTTCGGGTATCCGGCATGTGTGTGACCTTCCAAGCTTGGAAGGGCTTCCTATGGCCTATAAAAGAACCCCTATTGCATTTCACTTCTTTTCAGCAAGTCTTGGCGTGTCAAAAGGCCTTAGAAACCTACCTCCGACCACTATAGACCCCTGCTCCGGTGACCTCTTCGACCCTCCTCCTCTGGCCATCCAGCCATCAAATTGGATAGCCGACTAGCTTCCTCTCTTCCTCGTGACCCTCCCCAGCCAAAGGGAGGGCGTTTCTTCACCTGACTCATCGTTGCTGCATTGTCGCCACTACCTCCTCTGGCTCCGGTCGACCAACATCGGAGCCCTCCGCCTCTCTACCTCGTCCCTAAGTCCCTCTATATCTCCCTTTTCCTTACTACACTATTCTCCTACTCTTGCAACACACGCACGACCACCTATTCTCCCTCAACGCCCTCACCTTCCTCCGCTCTGGCGACACCACTGGCGAGGGCTTTCATCCGCTACACACATTCATCCCCCTCTCCAACTAGCCCACGACCTCCACCTCGATCCAAGAGCCAAAAGCTCTCTCTCTATTTCACTGATTCATCACCAAAACTCGCCCCCGAACAACCCATCACCGCACCTCCGATCTCGACTCTGTCTGACCACCACAGCCACTCCCACTCCACGTTGAACCCCTTACCACATTCGCCGAACCCCGGCGATCTTGCCGAACGCTTTTGACAGGGCCAAAAGCCCATTCCACTTGTTATAGGTGTCGAGCTCCGGTCACCATTAGTAGGTGAGCTTCAAGCTTGCTTTTCTTCAGTGCCTGAAGCTCCAGGTAGCCATCCCAGGCATTGCGGAACACCCCCAGGAAGGGTCCCAAGGCGCCAATTGAAGGCATCATCCTCAGCAGCTGCTCCAATTGGAAATCTCATCACTACAGCAGCACATGCGTAGAAGGGCACTGCCTTTAGTGCCACATCGGTAGCTGAGGAAGCGGCGCACAGAAATAAATTGAATTTCTGCTATAGCCTTATCACTTCATAGCACAAGGTGAGGTCCCCTCGCACGTGCCCACATACGCCCTCGCCCGCACTCATGCCTCGCGGGTTTGGGCTTGGTCTGTTTACCCAGATACCTGGGTCTAGTCTAGTCTGTTGGTTCTGAGAGAGGAAGAAGAAAGAAAGAAAGGAGAAGGGGGGTTTTGCTCTTCCGCCCTCCCCTCTCAACACTCGTGAGATCTGAGAGAGGCCTTTGCCTCTACTAGCATGCTGAGTCCTGTGCTGTGCCTTCTCTGAAGTTGAGGGAAGAAGAGAAGGAAGAGGAGAAGAAGAGAGAAGCATCTCCCTAAAGTTTGAAGAGGAAAGAGGAAGAGGCCTTTGCCTCTGTTAAGGCATCTGAGTTCCTATTCTGTCATCTAATATCTACTGATACCTTGGTTCTGTTGATTAAATTGAGATGTTCTTGGCTTATATGATCTGTTACTTTGAGTAGCTTACAAAGCTTAACATTGTAGGGTAATTTGGTGATTCAAATCACCATTTTACCCTCTCTTCTTTTTGCATTATTGACATTGGATTTCATTTATATATCATTCTTGTTTGAAATTCTTATATTGCATTTGAATTGTGATCTTGAAAGTATTTTGCAGATTGCTCCTTATGTTCGACCTCGGATTTCTTTCGAGTATAAATATTTTTTTTTTTTCGCGCTGATTCGATCTATACTACAACATGATGATTTTAAAACCCGTTTCAAAGCAACAAATAGTTGAAGCTGTTACATTGAAGCTGAGCGAGCGAGGAGCGGTTTAAGTCATCCGATCTCGCGATCGAACAACTGAGACTACTTGGACTTGCGCATGCATTAGGCACGCGGGAGAGGAGGAGACGGTGGGCACGCTTTCACGTTGCCCATGTTCAGGCCTTTAGTGACAGATAAATCCATCACTAAATGGCCTGAGTTAACGTTTTATATATAAAAAAGACCTAATTGCCCCATCCTCTACACCTATATATAGCCCTACGACCTCCACTTCTTCATCCCTTCCTTCACCTCTCTCCCTCTCCAAAGCTCTAAAGAAGCTTGTCCCAAACCCAGGATGCTCCTCTAGAGCCAAAATTAAAGTTTTCTCCCCCCGTTCCAGAAGTGGATCCCGCGACAACGACGACGCCCAGCCTCGCCCCCGGTTCTTCCCACTTTGTTCTCCTTCTTCCCTCTTCGTTCTTCTCCTTCCCACTTCATTCTCCTCCTTCCCACTTCGTCCTTCGTCTTTTAGGCATGGCCCCGTCTGGCTCACCCTCCAAGGAATCGACGAGGAGGATACTTCTCTCTCCATTCTCTTTACCGCTTTCTAGCGTAGATTTCCTACTTTCTAGTTGCAATGATTAGTGTAATGAGGAACATTTGATGATGAAATACATGTTTATTCTACCTCTGTTTTCTCTTTATTTGTAATATTCTCTCTCTATCTTCTATTCTTTATTCTTTAAGTAGATAGCTAATTTAGATTCAATTCGATTAGCTAATTTGCTTCGTGACAATTAAACAAACACAGTTTTGAATCAAACGTCTGCCTCCCTGTGTTTGACCCAAAATCTCTTTACGAATTTCGGTAAATTTATCTGTTGACGGATTTCTTCGCAAATCATACTACGATGACAAGTTTTTCACAATCCAATCCTTTTTGCGTACGTTTTCCGCTCCAACATTTTGGTGCCGTTGCCGGGGAGGCAACACTTTTTAATTTTTTGCATTTTCCCTCCTTACTTATCTTTTACCACACTTATCTCCTCTTGTATTGTGATTGCAGGTACTCTTACAAGGTGAGCAAAAGTGGTAGATTGGAGTAAAGTACTGTTGAAGGGTTTGTAAGTTTACCCCCACCTCCCACGCACTAGATTTCATTCCATCACCTAATAACACAAACACTAATTAACCTAGGAGCTTGCATAAACTCTAAGATTAGTTTTTCATTATTTGTTTGTCACCTCCACCTGCCTCACCCTCCACACATAAAAGAAAAAATTAAAAAAAATCTCACAGAGGTACACAACCTCTTCTGATTTTCAAACTTAACCGGTAACCCAATCTTTGGAACCGGTACACACACCCAAACACATAATCAAGTAGAAATCAGATTAGGTAATCATTTGTATGCCTAACAAAGTGGTGCATCAGGCCAATTGTTTGAGTTGTTTGGGCCGCACCACTTCAACCAAAATCAACTCATCAAGTAGTTGCTAAATTGGTTCAATTTTTAGGGATTTAACAGGCACTCCACATTCTTTTAAGCTTTAAAGGAAAACATCTCCACCTATTGATTAGCCCATATTTGTGAGCTATTTAAGTATTTAAGTGTCTAGATATTAAGTTAATTCTAACATTTATTTAGCATAAGGATGTAAATACATTAATTCATATTTCTAATTTAATTACATAATTCATGCATTGCATTCATATTTAAATGCATTTAGAATTAATTTAGAATTGCATTCATTTAATTAGTTAACCAATTAGGCACATTGCATGCATTAATTTAAGTTAACATAAAAGTTGAGGGTTTGTATATAAATAACCATAATATTTTATCATTATTTTTATTCTTCTTCTTTCAGCAACGACTGCATTTCCTTCAGCTGCTGCAGCCAAGGCCCATTCGTGGAGGAGTGGATGTGTTGGATCTGGTCGGGGCAGCTGACTTCAAAGGAGAGGAGGATGCAGCCGAGCTCAGGGAGACACCGCCCCACTCCATCACCGTGTACTCCATTCCACCACCGTGGTCTCCAGGCCGAGCTCCACTACACCGTGGGCCGACGAGGTGATAGCTCGTCATGCCAAGCTAGTTGACTCGTGCCAACACCGTGAGCTTGTCCCTAGCCACTCTTCCATCACTGTGCTTCACCAGAATCAACATCATCACTCTCGCCGTCATCACCAACAACCTCCACTGCAGCCACTGTAACTTCACGTCCCCGTCAGTTAAGATGTCCGGGAAGTTTCCCGGACGTCCGAAGCTTCGTCCCCACACACAACAGCAACCAACCGCTCACTTCACGCCCACGCCCCTCCGGCTACACAAGACTCCAGCACCCTACACCACCTCCGCGCACTTTGCAATCGCCTCCAGCCATGCATGCAGCCGGTGCGCCCGCCAACGTGAAACATGCCCACCAGCTCCCCTCAGCGCGCCTCATCTCCTCCAGCGCGTCCACTTCTGCGTGCCCACTCCCACGCCCGTGCATGCCCCTGCTGCGCCTCACCTCCTTCAGCCCCTAGCACACCCGCCTCACCTCCTGCTGCAGTGCCTCCAGCCCACCCTGCAGTGCGTCATCGACGCTTGCAGCGCACGGCCAGCAGCATCCAGCAGTAGCGGTGCATCTGCCGCCAGCACCAACCTCCGCGCGTGTGCAATCCAGTGCGTGTGCCTCCTCTCCAGGACCTCAGCCGCGCCCGTCCACGCTGATGTAAACACATTTACACTACTTAAGATGTCTATTTATGCATGTTCTTAAGCATAGGATTGCATTTTATGATATAAATATTGCATTACATGCATCATCTTGCATTTAGAATAGTTTGAATAAAATGGAGGTTAATTGTCTCCTTTTATGTGCTTGGATAGGGCAAATATTTTATCAGGGCCTCGGATTAAAGATCCAATCATATGGATGTGATCAGGGCGACGATTGGAGTTCAACGACTCCAAGATCGCCCTAATCAGGCATCCGTAGCATCAAATAGTGACCTGGGAATCCTAGAATATCAAGGGCCAGGATGGTGTAAATCCCCACTTCAGATGATAAATCCGACCGCACGGATGAATTCGAATCAACGATCGCAGCCCAACGACACAAAAATCGAGTCAATCCGACATCCGTGGCACCATCTACAACTTCCAGAAGACGGATGGCCAAGATAGTGTCACGTGGCGCCATCTCAGCCGCCCAAGCGGTCGCTTCATCTTGTGAAGGCCCCACACCCGATCGCTCTCTACCGTTGGATCTTAATCCAACGGCTGTGGGCGCTCGCATTTAAAAGTGCCCGCTCGACCATCCGCGCCCCATAGCGCAGTGGTCGAGCGCGCTATCGCGAGCGCGGGGCGCGGGTTCGATCCGCGGCGAGGGGCTGGAGGGCGCGATCAATTGAGGCGCATGGAGCGTCAGATGAAGATCGGATGGTCGCGCACACCCGATAGCGCCGACGCGCGATTGGACGCGCAATCGGATGCGCAATCAGATGTGCGGGGGGCGCGCAACGCAGCGGGCGCGGACGCATCTTAAGTCGTCCGATCTCGTGATCGGATGGCTGAAAATCAATGGACGTGTGCGGGCATTGCGCGCGCGAGTAGCCGAGGGGGCGCGCACGAGCTGCCTACGTCGCCCACGAAGGGAGCTTTAGTGACGGATTTATCCATCACTAAAGACCCCTCATTTACTATTTCGAAGTTGTAATGTCCATTTTGCCCCCACTCCTTGCAACTATAAAAAGAGACCCCCTCCATACAAAATTCTCATCCCTTCTTTCTCCTCCCTACCCCTCCAAAGCTCAAAAGAAGCTTGTCCCACACCTGGGATGCTTCTCGCGAGATAAAGTCCAATTTTCATTCCCCTTCGGAAGTGGATCCCGCGACGACGACGGCGTGCTGCTCCGTTCCCGTTCTTCTGCTTCATCCTGCTTCGTTCTCCTTCGTCCAGGCGTCGTCCCGTCCGGCTCATCCTCCAAGCAATCGTCGAGGAGGATAACTTCTCTCTCCCATTCCTATTTACAGCTTTTCTAGTGTAGAATTTTCCTGCTTTATAGTGTAATTGATTTCCTGCTTTCTAGTGTAACTTTTATTTAGTTTGATTGTATAAACAGTTGAAACATTGAATGCATGTTCTCTTTCTCTCTCTCTCTCTTAGTCTGATAGCTCCATTGTAATTATATCGCCTTGCTTATCAAAAATCCAAAAAAAAATATAATTGCGAATATAGATCAACGTAGCCTCCCTGTGTTCGACCCGAAATTCATTTCGGTATAAATTTTATTTGTTGAACACGAATCCTTCGCTTTCGAACTACAACGATAGGTTTTCCAAAACTGAACACGTTAGCGTAGCGATTCGCGAAACACGTCAACATTTTGGCACCGTTGCCGAGGAGGCAACGATTTCCGATCTTTCTTTCGCATTTCTTGCACTTTATTTGTTTTCTAACTAGCTTTCTCTTGTATCTATTGTTTTGCAGAGACCTCCATCAAGGAATCAACAAGCTGTAGACTAGAGTAAAGTGCAGTTGAAGACAACTGTAAGTGCTCCCCCATTCTTTCCCCCTCCATAGATTTCATTCGCCACATTAAATCCAAATCCCAATTAACTTAGGTGTTTGCATAAATCCTAGGAATAGTTTGGTTGTTTGGATTTTCACTCACATTCATTCCACCCTCATCCATAAAAAACAAAAAGATAATCTTGTGGGGTAATTTTCAGCAAACACACAACACACACCCACATTCAAGGCACTTGATCAACTTGATTTGTTTTCTACTCAACCCGGTTCTGATCTGTGGAACCGGAACACAAAAAGCAACACATAACAGAGTAGAAATCATTCTAGGTTAATCATCTTTGAGTGCCTAACTTAGTGGTGCATTTGTGGCCAGTTGTTTGAGTTGTTTGGACCGCACCACTTTATTTTAAAACTAACTCATCAAGTAGCTCCTCCTTAGGGTTTTCAATCTAGGTATATTTCAGGCACTCCACTTTCTTTCTGATTTTAAAGGAAAACAATTTTCACCCGTGTTTTACAACTTGGTTTGCCTAGAAACTTGATTGCAATTCACCTAATTTGAAATCCTAAAAGCTACTAAGCAAGATTTGAACCTTAAAATTCACCACATCAAAAATAATCTTGCTTGAAAACCACTGGTTGTGCACACACACAAATAAATCAATCATTAAGGGCACAACCCATTTAAAGGGCCCATCACATTCCAAAGCACATTCAAACCTAGCCCTAAATAAAACAGAGTAGACGGTTGCCTTAAGGATTGGACTCGCTCTTCAGAACCCAGAACGAGATTATTTTCAATTAGTCTGTTTCTACTGATCAATCTGATGTCTAGCTAGGGGAGCAGAGTCAAACGATCGCGGCTGGGGGGTACACTAGGAACCGGAGGTGCAAGCCGAAGGAAGAACCTTCTCCCCAGTCCCTCCTTCTAACTGGTTGGATTGAACAGACAGAAGTAGATCAAATCATTCCTTTATCTCAAGACGGGTTTTGAGAGTCTGTAGGTCTGTAGGCTAACCCATTTAAGGACAGGTTTGATTGTTTGTATTGCAGGGTACCTTTCTTCCTCCTGTATCTCATGAATCCTTCCACATATTTCACGCATTCCAGCTCTTTCCCTCCTGTTGTGAATTATCCTCAACATGACGATTATCCCAACTCTTATTGTAATCAACCATCAGTCAGTTGGGATAATTCAGATTGGGGATACAATTCCGGACCCCCGTGTTTAGGGTCTAACCCTGAACACTTTGATTCTGATTTCTATCCTTCTCAAAGCTACATCGATTATAGATCGTCTTCCTTTCATGCACAACCTAATACGATCTACAATCAAGAAGGATACACCGATCCTTACCCATCCTCTGATTTCACTGCCTTTAGGCCATCACCATCTTTTCAACAATCTGAAATGACCTATTATCAGGAAGGGTATAACGAATCTCAATTCGTTAATTCCTCTGCATTGATGTCAAACCCGCCCAACCCTGAACCAACTCATTTGGTTCTTGTTAATCAGGTTCAAGATAAGGTTCTGGCTAACTTGAGGAATATCATTCAATCTTTAGAAGTTCAGCCAATACCTTGCATTGAGAGATTGGAGCCCCTGATTGAAATGATTGATGATTTAAACAAGTCTTTGTTGGATTTGCTCCAAGATGTTAAGGATAAGAACCCGGGTGAGTTTCTACTTGGGAAATTAGCGAAATTGAGGATGAGATTCGTGGTTGCATTGATTCAATCTTGGAATAATTCCCAGGATGAACCCTCTTCAGGAAAGCCAATGACAGAACCCGCTCAGGCACCTGTTGGGGGGGACACGTGTTAGGAGGCTGACCAGATCGAATTAAAATAACCAATTAGGGATGATCTGATTTCTTCGCCTGAGATCCCTATGCCGGGTTACGAGGAAACGTATGTCTCCTTGGAACACAAAGTGGCAACTGATTTTGGGACATACATTGATAGGGATCCTGATGGTGAAGATTCAAGTTGCGAAGTCTCACGCGAGTTTTCTGAACACGATTTCTGTAAGACGATTGGGCCTGAGGAATCTGATAGATCATTTGATAGCCCAATAACTAAGGAAACTGATCTTATTAGGGCACACATTACGGGTCCAGAATCGCATTTTCTGGAGGAATTAATTCAATGCACTGATTATCAGTTACACCCTGTTGAGCTTATTGATGATTCTAATTCTGAGATAATTAGACCCAAGTCAATTTTGATTCTACCACATCATTTAGACTTGGAGATTTCAGATGGGGTGATGAATAGACAAGAGGTCCTGGAATTTGATAAGATGAATGAGGAGAATAGGAGCTGGGAAGTTCTGATTTGGGAAGTCAATTTTGGAGGAAATAGAAAATTGAGTCGAAGGGTTCCTTTTAAGCTGAAACCATCAAATCAGAACCCTTACGACATTTATTTCGAGGATGTCAAACCCAAGCACACATTCAACGATTATCCTTTTGAGCTTCACTTCTCTGTAACCCGACTTTTTGGTCTTGGGTTGCATCCTCAAAAATCGCAAGCCCGATCCCGCTTACATTCTGATTTTAGGTTTTGGGTAATTTTTATCCAGAACCTAAGATATTCTCGATTATGGGGTGTGGGTCTGCACCACAATCTGGTCCACATCTGTGGACCTCTGCTAACAGGTCAGAGGATTCTTCTGTTCATTCTAATTCTGACCTGCACCTGTGAATTCTTCATTTCTTTTCCTTGTATTGTGTGCCTAGCTGAAGGCGCTAAACTCAGCACATATACAGTTTTTCTTAGTTTTCATCTCGGAGCGGACCTGACATTCATGCAATTCAGGTGCTTTCTATGCTTTTCCACTCTGTTTTATGTCTTTTTAATACAATGAGGACATTGCATTAGATAGGCATGGGGGGTGGATATTTATCTCTGAATTCATTCGTCAGCTCCGTAGATTTATTTTATTTTGATTAAAAAAAAATCGAAATTAGGAAAGAGAATTTGGGTTTAAGAAAATTTTCAATCTTAGGAAAAACTACATTAAGATCTGAACACAAAGACCCTTCAGGTCGTTGAACTTAATCAGCCCTTGTATCCACTAAAATGTGGATTTGTTTTTCGAGTTCTCGCCAACTTGAATTTTATTTTAATTGGAATAAATAAGTTTGGGTGATAAGTACACGACTTATCAACCCGTCCTCTGATTTGAGGGAATTTTGAGTCTTAAGCATCTACACACTTTCTTTGCACTGACTCGTTGTTCGGCGATTCTAACGGAAATTGGGTAGCTAATGAACCTTCTAGGGTGATATGGCTGGCAAGTTATCATGGGTAACAACCCATAGGTAGGTTGTCCAGAGCCCAGTCACTGGACCTTTCTCTTTTTCCTGCCCTTAGGTAAATCTTAGACCAGGGAAGCCACCTATTTAAAAAAAAAAAATCAAAAAAAAAGAAAAGGAGAAAAGAACAAAAAGAAATAAGCCACACTTCGCCACACGAGTATGGCTGGCAAGTTGTCGGTGGTAACAGCTCATCGACCGGTTGTCCAGAACCCAGCTCAAAAAATGCACTAAAAATTCCCAAAACACTTAGGAAGAAGCGGAGAAGTAGAATAAACCGGGGAGATATACACTGGATTCACCCTTGTGTTGACCCCGTAAAAAATAAAAGTAGGGAGAAAGCTACCGGTTGTAAAGATACACCTTTAGGCAGAAGTCTTTTTGAGGTCACCTAGAGGCGTAGAAATCCGAAGTCCGTTCTAATTGCCGGTTAATGAGTCTATCACAATCACAATAAGATGCTTAAAGTTTAGGGTTCTCATCAAATTTTGGGTGAGTTGAATGGCTGTAGAAAGGCACTCTTAAATCCGAAAATTTGAAAATCAAAAAAATTAGAAAAGAGAAAAAGAGAAAAAGAAAATTTTCTTTTAATAAGGCGAGGGCTTGAAGTGGTCTGCATTTTGGCTGATACCCGGGCACTGTTGTGTCTTTGAAAGTGCAATTCCTAAGTAGACAATTTCTTAATGATTGAAAAATAACTCAAGTCCAAATAATCTAACCTAATTCTTTTATAAATAGCATATAGTTTTTGCTAGGGACTAGCAAAAGATAGGCATGGGGGTATGATGTAAACACATTTACACTACTTAAGATGTCTATTTATGCATGTTCTTAAGCATAGGATTGCATTTCATGATATAAATATTGCATTACATGCATCATCTTGCATTTAGAATAGTTTGAATAAAATGGAGGTTAATTGTCTCCTTTTATGTGCTCGGACAGGGCAAATATTTTATTAGGGCCTCGGATCAAAGATCCAACCGTATGGATGTGATCAGGGCGATGATTGGAGTTCAACGACTCCAAGATCGCCCTAATCAGGCATCCGTAGCATCAGATAGTGACCCGGGAACCCTAGAAGATCAAGGGCCAGGATGGTGTAAATCCCCACTTCAGATGATAAATCCGACCACACGGATGAATTCGGATCGACGATCGCAGCCCAACGACACAAAAATCGAGTCAATCCGACATCCGTGGCACCATCTACAACTTCCAGAAGATGGACAGGCAAGATAGCGCCACGTGGTGCCATCTCAGCCGCCCAAGCGACCGCTTCATCTTGTGAAGGCCCCGCACCCGATCGCTCTCCACCGTTGGATCTTAATCCAACGGCTGTGGGCGCTCGCATTTAAAAGCGCCTGCTCGACCATCCGCGCCCCATGGCGTAGTGGTCGAGCGCGCTATCGCAAGCGCGGGGCGCGGGTTCGATCCGCGGCGAGGGGCTGGAGGGCGCGATCAATTGAGGTGCGCGGAGCGTCAGATGAAGATCGGACGGCCGCACGCGCCCGATAGCGCCGACGTGCAATTGGACGCGCAATCGGACGCGCAATCAGACACGAGGGGGGCGCGCAACGCAGCGGGCGCGGACGCATCTTAAGCCGTCCGATCTCGTGATCGGACGGCTGAAAATCAATGGACATGTGCGGGCGTTGCGCGCGCGAGTAGCCGAGTGGGCGCGCACGAGCCGCCCACGTCGCCCATGAAGGGAGCTTTAGTGACGGATTTATCCGTCACTAAAGACCCCTCATTTACTATTTTGAAGTTGTAATGTCCATTTTGCCCCCACTCCTTGCAACTATAAAAGGAGACCCCCTCCATACGAAATTCTCATCCCTTCTTTCTCCTCTCTACCCCTCCAAAGCTCAAAAGAAGCTTGTCCCACACTCGGGATGCTTCTCGCGAGATAAAGTCCAATTTTCATTCCCCTTCGGAAGTGGATCCCGCGACGATGATGGCGTGCTGCTCCGTTCCCATTCTTCTGCTTCGTCCTCCTTCATCCTGCTTTGTTCTCCTTCGTCCAGGCGTCGTCCCGTCCGGCTCGTCCTCCAAGCAATCGTCGAGGAGGATAACTTCTCTCTCCAATTCTTATTTACAGCTTTTCTAGTGTAGAATTTTCCTGCTTTATAGTGTAATTGATTTCCCGCTTTCTAGTGTAACTTTTATTTAGTTTGATTGTATAAACAGTTGAAACATTGAATGCATGTTCTCTTTCTCTCTCTCTCTCTCTCTTAGTCTGATAGCTCCATTGTAATTATATCGCCTTGCTTATCAAAAATCCTAAAAAAAATATAATTGCGAATATAGATCAACGTAGCCTCCCTGTGTTGGACCCGGAATTCATTTTGGTATAAATTTTATTTGTTGAACACGAATCCTTCGCTTTCGAACTACAACGACAGGTTTTCCAAAATCGAACACGTTAGCGTAGCGATTCGCGAAACACGTTCAACACACGCCCGCACGGTCTGCGACACTTCAGCAACCACCGGAACCCACCACCACCATTCCTCCGTCCAGCCACCTCGGAGCATCTCGCACTTCGCCGCGACCGCCATCACGAAGCCCTCGGTCTAGAGATCCTCCTCCAAGCTTCACGCCTCCGACCGGGGCCTCCTCCTCGTGCACGAACAAGGGGAAGAAGTTCCCCTGTTTTGCTATAGTAAAAGCCCTATTAATATTTACATTCTATGCCATTGTCAACTTTTATTAATATTTTATTAAGCTGCATTGCAAAAAATATCCTTTAGTTTGTCAAAATTGCCATTTCAGCATGTTCTCTTGATGCTTTCTTAATCTTAAGGTAGATTTGGCTCGATTCTCGTCGAAACTAACTGTGAACATACGTTTTTAACTGGTGCGAGTTTAAATACGTCATTGCCTCCCTGTGGACACGACCCGCTCTTCTGCGAGTGGTTATTTTAATTATTGATTAGTCGATTTTTCCACCACATAGAACTACAAACAAGGCGTCATTTTATGTAACAAACGACTTTAAAAGAGACGAATTGACTCGTCAAATGGCGCCGTTGCCGGGGAGGCAACGGACGCAATAATTTCACCTGATTTTATTTTTTATTATTTCTCATTGCACAGTGATCTGACCATTTTTTTTTTTTTTCTATGCGAGAAATTTGTGCGAGGAATTAGCCATCGTGAGAGGCGACCCTTGACGTCGCCAGAGGAGAAATTGATCGAGCTACCTTGCAAAGGAGGAGAAGGACGAGGACGTGATGATCATCTTTGTACATCTAGTCGCTGATTTAATTAGAGTAGGATTAAGACTTTAGACTTAATTTTTCATTGCACATTTGGTTTGAAACCCTTGTTCTGGGGTATATTTTGAGGGGTTTGTTCCCCAATTTTGTTTTAAGCCCGTGTTGGGTAATTTTTGAGAGCCTGTTCCCTTTTATTTAGATTTAGGTTTTTAATTTATTTTGTGGACTGTTTACTTTTATTTGCTTGTACATAAGTAGTTAAAAAAGAAAAGATAATAAAAAAAATGAGATGCCTGCTAGAAGCTACCTGCCCCTAGGACGAACCATTTTGGTTTGTATGAGCAGCCTCTAGATTTATTTCTCTGCATTGCGTGCATTCTCGCATCGTTGATTGCTGGAAGCAAGGTACGCATTCTCTTACTTTGCATCCTATTCTTGATCACGCATTGCATTTGAACTTAATTCGAAGACCACCTAATTTGTATTGAATAAATTAAAAAAGTGGTCACATATTTTCTAGAAAAAGGACTAATTAAAGAAGGGACATTTTAAAAACCAAGGATTTGATTTTCAAACTTGACGTGCGATTCAAAATTCGAAATATTTTGCGGTGTATTCACACTTATTTCTCTTGCACCACGACACGCTTTTAGACACTCCTTAGGCTTGGAAATACTAGGACAAGAGCCCTCCTATCATTGGATTCTAAAGTGTTCGGAACTTGAGATCAAAGGTTTTGTAAATCTAAAGAGGGGGATACCCTATCACGGATTTTTGGGGGTATTTGAGAAGCACCATGAAAGCACAGCTTTAAAGGAAGGCTTAGGCCTACTTGCATCCCTCGATCTTCTGTCTTTGGAGTTGCTTTACCATTTGAGATTTAGGGAAGAACACCTAAGCTCCAACTAGGTCTTCTTAGGCGAGCCGTAGGTTGACAATAAGTGCGTAAATTGATTGAACAAATTGTATTGTCACCTACAATCTGACTTAAAATCAAAAGCCTAAATTGGGAAAGACCTAAAAAGTCCTTTTTGAATTGTGTTTTGCTTGGGGAATTCTAATTGACGTGTGAGTTAGAATGGACCACATTGATTTTCATCCTTTCACATCTTGCCCACACCTCACCCCCACTCTACACTCTTCGATCCCATACGCCGAGATGGTCCATCCCTTAATGGACATAATGATAATCACTGGGATCCATTTTACTCCTATTATAGGAGTATTGGCCTAGTTAAGCCCCAAATCAGTGAGCAGAACCTAGGAGCGGGATTTGCTTTGCCTAATATTCCACACGCCATAGAAATACCCAACCCACCCTCCCTGAAAAATTATAATGGTTGGATAGACACTCCTGGGTACTATAAGCCTAAGCCTGACTTCTCTCATGATAAAAATGACCTCTCCTCCTTGAAGATGGAAATACAGAAAATGCAAAACGAAATGATTGAATTGTTAGGAGAATCTTCGAGAGCAGGCCAACAAGAAAGAGATGAAATTAGCCACCCAATCTACCCCATTGAGGATGACGTACACCCCTCTACAATAGATGCATCTCCCGTGGGAGAGCTACACTTTAAGTTGGAGGGAAATTTTGGAGAGAATAGCTAATTTTCGAGGATCGATTTTGAAACCTCCCCATTAGATGACACTTCCTTGAGAGATCCACGCCTTAAGTGGGAGGAAGATACATATGAAAGTAGCTATGCATTGGATGAAGAAAGGTGGCAACTTGAGGAAGATGATGATAAGGTTGAGTATCCACCTGAATTATATTGGAGTCAAAAGAAGGGAATGATGGTACCATTGGAAGACCTCAACCCAGATGATGGTATTTTCGTGACATTTGATGAAGTGGGTCGAAGTCAAGTTGTTAATCCTACCCTCCCTTCTGATCACAAGATGGAAATCAAGCCCACCCTTAGGGAACCTAACCCTAAAGAAATTGACCTATCTGAGGAGTCCGATGCTACCAGTGTAAACCATTTACCTCAGATAGAGTACCCTAGGGGATCTACTGAGATATTAAATGATTCTAGACCTCGGGTATATGATGAATTATACGGTGAGGAGAAAGACGAATTATATGAGGAACCTACATTCAAGATTTGGAGTGACACTAAGGGTGATTATGTCTTATTTGAAGAGTTAGCCCCTGAGGATGTCACAAATTTGACCAAATTAGGTTTCCTTAGCACACCCATTGATGATATTTCTCCTCATGATGAAATGATGGAAAATTTGGAAGCAACTTCTAAGATTTATGTGGATTCACATATAGACTCCGGGGAAGATTTGAGTAAAGAACAAAAACTCGAGGATGACATTGATAGGATAATCCCTAGATCTGTTACTTCCAACCTGCCTTCATTTATTTCGAAGTCACCCTCTGATTCACTTATATCTGAAGGCGAAATTGTGACTCCTGATGAAGGGCAGGAAGATACATGTGATGGTGTAAGGAATGCTAGGGATGCAATTGAGGATTTGGAAAGAGTGTTAGGGATGGACACCAAACTTATTAAACCCAACCTAGATCTTATGGACATCCCGCAACCTCGAAACTTGGACACCCTAGAAGGTCCTTGCCTTAGAGAATTTTTCACCTTTGTTCTGACTGGGGGGCTTAACAAACCAATATTTCCCGTAATGGAGTATCGGGTATGGATTGATGATTTCTTTAGTCAGTCCATTGCCCTGGGGGTTTATCTCTACACCATTCCTTCCCCATTCCTTTTGGAGGATCCTTGTCATCCCCCCCCTACCCCTTTGGAGGTTGTTATACCAGTTTATCCTTTAGAACCTCCTCTGGTGACCTGGGAAGATTTCATTCTCATCCTGGTTGGGCGAGCATTTGCTATCGGGATTCATCATCAGCTCGCCAACATCCTAGGTTACCTATTTTCTAGGCCAGCATTACTTTGCTCATTTTTAGGGCCTATTTCTGCAATCCCTGAACCTAATTTGCAGGTTCTTTGGCTATTCGGCTGCTAACAAAAGAACAACAGCCCATCTCTGACCCAGGTAATATCCTTCTATGCAATGAGAACATTGCAGATTTTAGGCATGGGGGGTGTACTTAGGGATATACATAGCATAGTGCATTCATTACATACATTTACATTAAAAAAAAATCTAAATAAATAATTTTAAAAAAAATTTTGAGCTTAACTGGCTAGGTCCTGCATTCTTAAGCAAATCAGAACTCTAGGTTAGACTAAGTTAATTCTAGGGTCAAACTTTAGAAGCTAAGAGAGCTACTAGCTTTAGACCTTTAGGGTCCTTTATGGACTTAAAAACTTAAGTAGGAGTTAAGTTGCGGACCATTCCTCAAGAGGTTGAGGAAGGAAAGCTAGGATTTGAGTTAAAAGGTGGGGTAGTACCTGGAGTCTTGTTCTACCTTTTGGTTTACGAGTCCTTGTAACCCAAGCATCCAAATTTCACACACTTGGTTTGGTGTAAGTAAGTAATCAACTTAATCCCTTTCTTAAAATAGATTTGGTTCTCTTAGTTTTGACTTAGGAGAGGCTTGAAAACACAATTTGATTGGAAGAGTTCCCACCGCAGGAGAGGCGGAGTATATACTCACCTTGAGGATGTGATGATAACATATTACCTCCTCAGCGCTTGTCTCTTAGGATATCCATCCTACTTGGGGCATGTAAGCGCATTGTGCGATTCAGGTACCATGGGCAGCCCTATCTCGAAGTGCCGATTGCCACAGGCCTAAATTCGCTTTAGAAATTCATGGGCAATACTATCTCGAAGTGTCGATTGCTAGGAGTTCTTGGGGTCGCTATGGGTGGTGCTATCTCGAAGCATCGAAAGCCAGACACCCTTCGAGGTATGGTGATGGCGACAATGAATCCGACACAGACCGTGTTGATAGTAGATCCGAGGTTAGACTTAGAGGAATAAAAAAAAATTATATATATATATTATAAAAAAAATCCTTTTTCCTTTAACTCAAATAACTTAGACTAATGAACATGCACGGGTGCTTTAATCTCAAGGATCAATAAACCTTAGGGTAGAGTCATAAATCAAAGAAACTTGTGCCTACAACTCGTCTTTAGCTGACCTAGTCTGTAACTTAGCAACTACTTGAGAACCTTAGGTCTAGAGTATGAACTTAATATGTTTCTAAAGGAAGACCAATTGGGTTGGCTAGTCTACTTGGAGTGCTAGGTTTTGCTTGGATTTGCTAGGGACTAGCAAAAACTAGGCATGGGGGCATTTGATTAGCCCATATTTGTGGGCTATTTAAGTATGTAAGTGCCTAGACATTAAGTTAATTCTAACATTTATTTAGCATAAATTAGGATGTAAATAGACTAATTCATATTTCTAATTTTATTACATAATTCATGCATTGCATTCATATTTAAATGTATTTAGAATTAATTTAGAATTGCATTCATTTAATTAGTTAACCAATTAGGTGCATTGCATGCATTAATTTAAGTTAACATAAAAGTTAAGGGTTTCTCTATAAATAACCATAATATTTTATCATTATTTTTATTCTTCTCCTTTCAGCAACGGCTGCATTTCCTTCAACTACCGCAATCAAGGCCCATTCATGGAAGAGCGGATGTGTTGGATCTGGTTCGGGCAGCTGACTTCAAAGGAGATGAGGATGTAGCCGAGCTCAGGGAGACACCGCCCCACTCCATCACCGTGTACTCCATTCCACCACCGTGGTCTCCAGGCCGAGCTCCACCACACCGTGGGCCGGCAAGGTGACAGCTCGCCGCGCTAAGCCGGTGGACTTGTGCAAACACCATGAGCGTGTCCCTGGCCACACTTCCATCACTGTGCTTCACCAGAATCAACATCACCACCCTCACCGTCATCACCAACAACCTCCACTGCAGCCACTACAACATCACGTCCCCGTCAGTTAAGACGTCCAGGAAGTTTCTCGAACGTCTGAAGCTTCGTCCCCACACACAACAGCAATTGGTTGCTCACTTCACGCCCACGCCCCTCCGGCTACACAAGACGCCAGCACCCTGCACCACCTCCACGCGCACCTTGCAATCGCCTCCAGCCACGCACGCAGCCGACGCGCCCACCAGCATGCAGCACACCCACCAGCTCCCCTTAGTGTGCCTCATCTCCTCTAGCGCGTCCACTTCCGCACACCCACTCCCACACCCGCACATGCCCCTGCTGCGCCTCACCTCCTTCAGCCCCTAGTGCACCCGCCTCACCTCCTGCAGCAGTGCCTCCAGCCCACCCTGCAGTGCATCATCGACGCTTGCAGCGCACGGCCACCAGCATCCAGCAGCAGCGGTGACGTGCTTTTGTGCGTGTGTGTTAAGGAGTGTCGTTATAGTCGCACTTGCAACGTCGATTTTAAAATAATTAAACGGAGGTGAGTCCGAGTGTCGGTCTCAGGGAGGCGTGAAAATTGAATTTTTACTTTACCACTTGTTGTCACGGAGAGTGCGGAGTTTTTGCTTACGAAAGATGCGGTTTTGAAAAGCGAGAGAAAGAGATAGAGAGAGAGAAGGTTTAGGGTTAGAAAGCTCTTTGTTTTGATCATGCAACTTGAATAGAAATTAAAATGGCAACTGAATGAGAAATAACTTCATTAAACATGCACTTGTAGTTCATGACTTACAACATTAAATACATGCTTCAACAAAAATAATAAAAAGCCTAAAAGAGAGAGAGAGAGAGAAAGAAAGAAAGAGAGTGTGTGTGGAGAGCGACGAGGCAGCCACAACTGTGGAGGAGGCTCCGTCGGCGGCTCGTCGTCTCCGACGATTACAAGAGTGCCTAAGGCTAGCTAAGAGAGGGGTAGAGTAGTTGCAAGGGGGAGTGAATGCCTTGAATGGTGGTTGGAGAGGGTTTAAATAGAGTTAAGGGCTTCCTAAAAGAAGAAGGGGCTTTAGCGACATCCAGAGCGTCGCTAAAACCACTTCCAAAAGCGTCGGTGAAGCCCTCTCGCCGCCGGTCAGCCGCCCGCCCCGTTCCTTCTCCTCGCGCGATCCGTGGCTGCTGAATGAGATCGGACGGCTGAGAGTCTTCCTCGCCCGCGCTGAGATTGCACCTCGGGCGCGCATGTGCGCACGCGTCTCCGCCCGACGTGCGCGTGCGCATGGGCGCTCAAGAGTTGCGATCGCGTCGCGTGGCGAGATCCTGGCCGCCCGCTGCTGATCGGGCGGCCCAATTTCTCCGCTCGCCTTCAAATTCCACCCCGCGTGGCTCGAACGCGCGTCGCATGGATGCGGGCGTGCACACTAATCGTTGCGCCACGCCCGCGCTTTTGTCACGACGACCGCGGGCGGGAGAGCGGATCTCGGCCGTTCGATCGAAGATCGATGGCCGAGATTTGTCCTCGGCTGGCTGAAGGCGCATGTGCGGTGGGGGCGGGGCTGACGTGGCACAATCTGGGCCGTTGATCTCCAGATCAACGGTCAGAACTTCTTGGGCCCATTGTAGGAGCTCCAAATGTCGGATTTGGCTGATCTTGAGTCCGTTGGACTCCGTTCGTCGTTCTGAATCCATCCGTGCAGTCCGATTGCTCATCTGAGGCTTGCTTTGACAAATGCTTACACAAATGGCCATTAATACAGTTTATAAGCAATCTTGGTACATGATGCATGCAATGCTCCTATTCTACTTATGTTGTGCCTTTATTCTAAAGATGGGCCATATTCAACATAATTATTACCCCCTTGTGTGGTGTTATCATACCCCCATTCTTACTCCTTGTTAGTCCCTAGCAAGGTTTATTCTAGCCTTTATTTCCTTGGGGAATTCAAGAAGTAATTGCTTAGGAACTTCGTTACTTGTCAATAAGAGGAAATATACGCAGATCTTAATTTACAAAGACTAAGCAGCACCCGGGTGTCTGCCAAAATACGAATCGCCCGAATCCTTGCTTTAATGTATATATAACTATACATACGTATATATTTTTTAAGAATTTTTTTTTTCGGAATTCAGTATGGGTTGGTAACTTTTTACTGCTACCCAACCCACCCAAAACTCGATCAAAACCCTAAGTGCTAAGCATCTTGGTGTGAATGTTGTGATAGACTCACTTAATGGTAATTGAGACAGACTTCGAGTTTCTACGCCTCTAGGTGATTGGAAAAGGAAACAAATTTGCTTGAAGGTGTATTTGTTCGATTGGTAGCTTTCTCCATACATTTGTTTTAATTGGGGTCAACACAAGGAATTTTCCAGTGTAGATCTCCTCGGCTTGTACTACTTCCCCGCTTCTTCCTTAGGTGTTTTGGTCTTTTTTGTGCAATTATTGAGCTGGGCTCTGGACAACCGACCAATGGGCTGTTACCCACGATCACTTGCCAGCCATACTTGTGCGGTGAAGTGTGGTTTATTTTCTTTTCTTCTTGTTCCTTTTTTTTTTTTTTTGTAGGTGGCTTCCCTGATCTCAAATGTACCTAAAGGAAACGAAAAAGAAGTGGCCTATGGCTGGGTTCTGGACAACCTGCCAATGGGTTGTTACTCACGACAACTTGCCAGCCATACCACCCTAGAGAGTTCATTAGCTACCCAATTTCTGTCAAAATCTCCGAGAAGTGAGTCTGTGCAAAAATGTGTGCAGATGCTTAGACTCAAAGTTTTCCTGAGTTAGAGGGTGAGTTAATAAGTCGTATACTTATTACCTTCTTTAGTAGGTGGATTAGAATAGCTCAAGGTTGCAAGGATTCGCCGCTAAATCCATATTTTAACGGACACTAGTGCTGATTAAGCCTGAAGGTCTGAAAAGTCTAAGTGTTTAAGTTCTTTCTGTATTATTTCCCACTATTGACAAGTTTCTAATGCCTAAGTTTTCTTCCTAAATTCAATTTTTTTTTTATTAATTTGTTCATTCAGACTGATTAATTAAGCTCAGGATTATGCAATTTACCACCCCCCCATGCTTAAGTTGGACAATGTCCTCATTGGTAGATACATGATGCAAAAGGGTTCAAAAAGATAGTACCTGAGTGACGTAAACTACCAGATCAGTCTGAAACCTCTGAGTTGTCTCCCAGGAAGCGCTGAGTTTAATGTCTCTAGCTGGGCGGTGCACAAACAAGAATGGCTTGGGTCAAGGAGGTATGTACAAAATCAACTAGACCCAAAATCAGAAGTCCACAGATGCGAACAAGGTTGTGGTGGAGTCCCATTCCTAAGGGGCGGGAATTCTGTATCATGCATGCCCGTGTCAGATCCTCTCTTAGTCTGCCGGCATGCAAACAAGTTGATGTAGACGAACGCTCCCCAAATACGACATGCCAGACACTAAAGATGTAGGTTTTATACTCAGCCTGTTTCCCCATAAGATTGTAATCTATCAAAAGTGTATCAATTCCAGTGCATTCGGGTTGTGGGATCTTTATTCTGGTAGGGCAGGTAACAAAGTTAAGAGTTTCATAATGAGCCCTACAATCAAGTATGAAGCCTCTCTCCAAAGACGAATCTATCTCTTCCGCAACTATGGTTTCATTGCTCATTCCCTCCAAGCCATTGATCTCAAGAATATTTTCTACAACCTCCTCTGTACCAGATTCACTGTTTGGGGTTGCATTAGAGGTAGGGTCAATTCATCCTTTAGATCATATTCTTTCTCTCGGCCCTCCTCCAAATTTGTGATGGGGGTTCCAATCGATTCATAATCTATTTCTTTGAAATTGTAACTCCATTCCTCATTTCCGATGTTGGTTGCTGTTCCCACCGGATTGCTTCTCTTGGGCCGATTAGATTCGGATTCCAAGGCATCTCCCCTCACATTCTTAGTTTCCTCCTGATGTTTGTCCTCAATGCTCCCCAAATTATGTTCTGAGGAATCCTTACTATCCTTATCCACTGAGCTGTCCAACTCTTGAGGGGTATCAATGGTGGACTGAACCAAATCAGGGTGAGTACGTGTAGTCCAATTGATCATGGTAGGTCCTTGCTTTATGAATTCCATGAATGGCGTTGTGTGCAACAGCTTTTTCTAGCCTTCTTCCCCCAATTGCTGGAACAAATCCATCATGGCTTGTTGCCTTTTAACCAATTCTTGATTTTGTCTATGTAGTTCTAACTGGAGGTTATCAAGAATTGACATGGTGTCATTTGGTGTCCTTTGGATTTCCTCCTTGAAATCCAAGTTAAGAGAGTATGGTTGAGTTTGTGGATCAGAACCCACACTGGTGTTTAGGTTCTTGGGTGGGTCCTCTATTCTATCATGTTCAAGGTCTAGTTCTTCAAGAGGAACCATTTTCTGTTTGGTCCTACTCCAGAATAGTTGAGGTTCTAAGTTCTCCTCCCAGTCAGATTCTTCATCAGGGAACCAAATCAAAGGTTGATGATCCTGGGCTTGCCTAGATTTCTGATCATTTTCTGATTTCCATTTGTCTAGAACTCCTTCTAATCCAAAGGTCAAGTAGGAAAGGTCGTTGAATTCAGATGACCTTTCTTGGTTATTATCCTGGGAAGGGTAGGGTTCTTGGTGTTCTCCTAAAGTGTAGGTCCTATCAAAGTAGAGCGGGTCAGACCTAAATGAGGAGGCATCGTGAGGAGAATCGAGATAAGGAGCCCCACAATTTGAATCGTACCCTTGGGTGGCTATGTTGGGTGTATTCCAATAAGAGGTTGGTGCGGTTTGGTCATAGTTGGGCCAAGAGGGATATTCCAAGTTGTATCCCCAACTTAGTGGTTGGTTAGCCCAAGTAGGCTGCCGGTATGGTCCACTTGGGTTAGCATACAAATCCTGTTGGGGGTAGTTTGGGTAAGATGAATAGGCATTGAAATCCATGGTTTGGAAGAAATGGAGGGATGCGGGAAGAACAGATGAGAGAGAGTTGTGTACTCAACCAAGCAAACAAGCCTAGTCCTTATGGTGTATTCCTTAGGAGACCTAGAAATCTCACAAAGGTTGATTAAGTCTGTAAGCACTGGACTCCCCTTCCCAAGGTTAATCTGGCCAGGTTGATTACGAGGGGATTGCAGGGAAGGTTCTTCCTTTGGCTTGCGCCTCCGGTTCCGTAGAGCCTACAACCGTGGTCATTTGACACTGCCCCGCAACCTAGTCACCAGATTCTACCAAGGGAATGAAAGCCAAGTGCCTAGCGAACAAAACCTCACCTTTTGAGACTTAACTCTGTCCTGCCTAGGGCACGTCTACTCAGTTTTAAAGGGTTAGGATAGTGCTTGTGCTTAGGGTAATGTGATGAGGCGTTGATTGGGGTGGTGCCTCTTAATTTTCCACTTTCAAGGTGTGTGCTTCTAGCAAAACATGGTTTTCAAGCAAGGATTTTTAAGGTGTGGTGTCGTTTAGTATTTCATCCTTACTTTAGTGCTTTTTAGGGTTGGCGTGTCTTAATGTTTTCAATCAAGTTTCAGTGGGCACGTCAAGTTCTGCACACAATTCGATGAAAGTAGATTTCCTTTTTATTCTATAGAGGCTCTAAAAACCCTAGTGTACTCATCCTAATGATCATGTAGCTTCTATTAGATGAGTCAATTTTTAGGGTTGAGTGGTACGGCCCAGGTCAACTCATGGTGGCTTTGCAAACATCACTCAAGAAAAAGAAAAGAACACTCCAAGAATTTATTCAGAATGTTAGAGTGTACATTTTTTTGTGAGGTGATGTGTTAAGGATGTGGGTCAAGCAATCATTCACCACGCCAATTTTTTTCAGTTTTTACAATTTTTTTTTAGCTTTTTCACGCAAGCAAACAATGAGAGAGAGGTTACTCACTATCGGTCCTCGAGGTGCCTACTCCCTTGCTACCGTCATGGGATGCGTCTCTTCGCCGTCCATGCGTTGAATTCCTGCAACCGTCAAGTAAAAAGGAAAATAGGGCATTAGACGAAGTGAGAATGAATGTGGAATGGAGGTGATAAAACAAATCCATTGCCTCCCTAGCAACGGCGCCAAAAACTGATGTGCTTTTGTGCGTGTGTGTTAAGGAGTGTCGTTATAGTCGCACTTGCAACGTCGATTTTAAAGTAATTAAACGGAGGTGAGTCCGAGTATCGGTCTCAGGGAGGCGTGAAAATCGGATTTTTACTTTACCACTTGTTGTCACAAAGAGTGCGGAGTTTTTGCTTGCGAAAGGTGCGATTTTGAAAAGCAAGAGAGAGAGATAGAGAGAGAAGGTTTAGGGTTAGAAAGCTCTTTGTTTTGATCATGCAACTTAAATAGAAATTAAAATGGCAACTGAACGAGAAATAACTTCATTAAACATGCACTTGTAGTTCATGACTTACAACATTAAATACATGCTTCAACAAAAATAATAAAAAGCTTAAAAGAGAGAGAGAGAGAGAAAGAAAGAGAGTGTGTGTGGAGAGCGACGAGGCAGCCACGGCGGTGGAGGAGGCTCCGTCGGTGGCTCGTCGTCTCCGGCGATTACAAGAGTGCCTAATGCTAGCTAAAAAAGGGGTAGACTAGTTGCAAGGGGGAGTGAATGCCTTGAATGGTGGTTGGAGGGGGTTTAAATAGAGTTAAGGGCTTCCTAAAAGAAGAAGGGGCTTTAGCGACATCCAGAGCGTCGCTAAAATCGCTTCCAAAAGCGTCGGTGAAGCCCTCTCACCGCCGGTCAGCCGCCCGCCCTGTTCCTTCTCGCGCGATCCGTGGCTGCTGAACGAGAGCCGTTAGATCGAAGATCAGACGGTTGAGAGTCTTCCTCGCCCGTGCTGAGATCGCGCCTCGGGCGCACGTGTGCGCGCGCGTCTCCACCCGGCGTGCACCCGCGCGTGGGCACTCGAGAGCTGCAGTCGCGCCGCGTGGCGAGATCCTGGCCGCCCGCTGTTGATCGGGCGGCCCAATTTCTCCACGCCCTTCACTCACCTTCAAATTCCACCCCGCGCGGCTCTAACGCGAGTCGCGTGGATGCGGGTGTGCGCGCTAACCGTTGCGCCACGCCCACGCTTTTGTCGCGGCGACTGCGAGTAGGCACATGGATCTCGGCCGCTCGATTGAAGATCGACAGCCGAGATTTGTCCTCGGCTGGCTAAAGGTGCGCGTGCGGTGGGGGCGAGGCTGACGTGGCACAATCTGGGCCGTTGATCTCCAGATCAACGGTCAGAACTTCTCGGGCCCATTGTAGGAGCTCCGGATGTCAGATTTGGCCGATCTTGAGTCCATTGGACTCCGTTTGTCGTTTTGAATCCATCCGTGCGATCTGATTGCTCATCTGAGGCCTGCTTTGACAAATGCTTACACAAATGGCCATTAATACAGTTTATAAGCAATCTTGGTACATGATGCATGCAATGCTCCTATTCTACTTATGTTGTGCCTTTTATTCTAAAGATGGGTCATATTCAACATAATTATTACCCCCTTGTGTGGTGTTATCAAGCGGCACGTCCACCAACAGCACCAACCTCCGCGCGTGTGCAGTACAATGCGTACGCCTCCTCTCCAGGACCTCAGCCGCACCCGTCCACGCCTGCATGGCCTGCGGCACTTCAGCAGCCACCAGAACCCACCACCACCGTTCCTCCATTCGACCACCTTGAAGCATCTCGTACTTCACCACGACCGCCATCACGGAGCCCTCGGTCTAGAGATCCCCCTCCGAGCTTCACGCCTCCGACCGCAGCCTCCTCCTCGTGCACGAACAAGGGGAAGAAGTTCCCCTATTTTGCTACAGTAAAAGCCCTATTAATATTTACATTCTATGCCATTGTCAACTTTTATTAATATTTTATTAAGCTACATTGCAAAAAATATCCTTTAGTTTGTCAAAATTTCCATTTCAGCATGTTCTCTTGATCCTTTCTTAATCTGAAGGCAGATTTGGCTCGATTCTCGTCGAAACTAACTATGAACATACGTTTTTAACCGGTGCGAGTTTAAATACGTCATTGCCTCCCTGTGGACACAACCCGCTCTTCTGCGAGTGGTTATTTTAATTATTAATTAGTCGATTTTTCCACCACATAGAACTACAAACAATGCATCATTTTATGTTACAAACGACTTTAAAAGCGAAGAATCGACTCGTCACCTGTGCTTTCAAAACATGGTGTGCCAACTGAACTTGATTGAATACACCTAAAGTTGAATCCTAAAAGCTACTAAGCAAGATTTAAATCCTAAAATTCACCACATCCAAAAATAATCTTACTTGAAAATCATTGGTTGTGCACGTATACACATATCAATCAATCATTAAGGGCACAACCCAGATAAAGGGCCCATCACATTCCAAAGCACATTTAAACCTAACCCTAATTAAAATAGAGTAGACGTTGGCTTAAGGATTGGACTCGCTCTTAAGAGCCCAGACCAAGATTATTTTCGATTAGTCTATTTCTACTGTTCAATTTGATGTCTAGCTAGGGGGGCAGAATCAAACGATCATAGCTGGGGGGTACACTAGGAATCTGAGGCACAAGCCAAAGGAAGAACCTTCTTCCCAGTTCCTCCCTCTAACTGGTTGGATTGACGGAAAGAAGTAGATCAAATGTTTATTAATCTCAAGATGAGTTCTGAGAGTTTGTAGGTTTTTAGGCTAGCCCACTTAAGGACAGGTTTGTTTGTTTGTATTGCAGGGCACCTTTCTTCCTCCCGTTCTATCATGGATCCTTCCACATCCTATTCAAACTTCCACTCCTACCCTCCTACCACTACTTATTCCCAAAATGATTATTATTCCAATCAGACTTATTCTCATCCATCTTCTAGTTGGGATAATCCTAATTGGGAATACAGCTCCGGACCTCCATGTTCAGGGTCCAACCTTGGACACCATAATCTTGATTCTTATCCTTCTCCGAGCTACACCGATTATAGATCATCACCCTCATTTGGACAACCTAATATGATCTACAATCAAGAAGGATACACTGATCCTTACCCCTCCCCTGAATACACTACCTTTAGGTCACCACCACCTTATGAACAACCTAAAATGACCTATTATCAGGGAGGGTATCAAGATCCTCAATTCGTTAACTCTCCTACACTGAACCCAAACCCACCCAACCCTGAACCAAACCATTTAGTTCAGGTGAACCAAGTCCAAGATAAGGTCTTGGCTAACTTAAGAAATACCATACAATCTTTTGAAGATCAGCCAACACCTTGCCTTGAAGAATTGGAGCCCTGATTGAAATGATTGACAATCTTAACAAGTATCTGTTAGATTGGCTCCAGGATGTTAAGGATAAGGGCCCGAGTGAGTTTTTACTTGGGAAGTTATCAAAATTGAGGATGAGATTTGTGGTTGCATTAGTTCAATCTTGGGATGATTCCTAGGATGAACCCCTGACTGGAGCACCGATGTCAAAATCTGCTCAAGCACCTGTAGGGGGGACACATTTTACAAGACCAGGGTTGACCAGGTTGTTCTAGAGCAATCAACTAAGGATGAATTGATTACTTCACCTGAGATCCCTAAGCCAGTGTACGAGGAAATGTATGTCTCCATGGATCAGAAAGTGATTGATAATTTTGAGACATACATTAATGAGGATGCAAATTTCTTTGATTCTGAAAGTAAAGAATCATTATGCGAAGTCTCACATAAGTTTACAGAAAACAATTTTAGTGAGACAACGGGGCCTGAGGAATTAGATAAATCATTTGATGGCCCTGAAATTGAGGAACTTGATCCTGTTGGGGCTCGCACA
Source organism: Thalassia testudinum (assembly GCA_037157565.1). NCBI lineage: Eukaryota > Viridiplantae > Streptophyta > Magnoliopsida > Alismatales > Hydrocharitaceae > Thalassia > Thalassia testudinum. Next base: position 147,942,814 of record JAZHRO010000036.1, read on the forward strand.
GTGGATTCAGATCCTAATTTCATGAAGGATTCAATTCATAGCCCCATTCCTCAATTGCACCCCTTTGAGTATATTGACGATTCTATTTTTGATATCACTAGACCCAAGTCAATTCTGATTCAGTCACATCTTTTAGACGTGAAAATTTTAGATGGGGTGATTAACATACATGAGGTCCCAAAATTTGAAATCTTGAATGAGGAAGATAGGAGTTGGGAAATATTGATTTGGGAAGCTAAATCAGGAGGAAGTAAAAGACTGAGTCTAACGGTTCCAATTTGTCTAAAAATCCCAACTATTTACCAAGACCCTTATGACATCTTTTTAGAAGATGTCCAACCCAAGTGCACATTCATTGATTATCCTTATGAGCTTGATTTCTTTGTAACCTAACTTTTTAGTCTTGGGTTGCATCCTCATAAATCGCAGGCCCGACCACACTTGCATAATAATCTCAGGTTTTCAATAATTTTTATCCAAAACCTTAGATATACTCGACCATGGGGTATGGGTCTGCATCACAATCTAGTCCACATCTGTGGACATCTTCTCCTAGCAGGTCCAAAGCTAGATTTTCTTATTCTAATGATGACCTGCACCTGTGAATTCTTTATTTCTTCTTTGTATAATGTGCCTAGCTGAAGGCACTAAATTCAGCATGTATACAGTTTCTTTTCATCTTGGAGCAGACCCGTTATTCATGCAATTTAGGTGCTTTCTACTCTACTCTGCTCTGTTTCATGTCTTTTTAATACAATGAGGACATTGCATTAAATAGGCATGGGGGGGTGGATATTCATCTCTGAATTATTTTGTCAACTTCGTAGATTCTTTTTATTTTTTTTATTTATTAAAAAAAAAGAAAAAAAGTTGAATTAGGAAAGAAAAGTTGAGCTTTAGAAAATTTTCAATCTTAGAGAATAAAATTGTATGATTTGAACACTTAGACCCTTCAGGTCTTTGGGCTTAATCAACCCAGGTGTCCACTAACATGTGGACTTATTTTTCGTGTCCTCGCCATTCTAAATTCATATTTTAATTGGTTAAATAAGTTGGGGTGATAAGTACATGACTTATCAACCTGTCCTCTGATTTGAGCGGATTTTAAGTCTAAGCATCTACACACTATTTGCACTGACTCGCTTTTTGCCGATTTTTACGGAAATTGGATTGCTAATGAACCTTCTAAGGTGGTATGGCTGGCAAGTTATCATGGGTAACAGCCCATTGGTAGTTTGTCTAGAGCCCAGTCACATGACCATTCTTTTCCTGCTGCCTTTAGGTAAATCTTAGATCAGGGAAGCCACTTACTTAAAGAAAAAAAATCCAAAAAGAAAAAAAAAAAGAAATAAGCCACACTTCACCACATAAGTATGGCTAGCAAGTTATCGTGGGTAACAGCCCATTGATAGATTGTCCAGAACTCAACTCAAGAAATGCACATATAATTCCAAAACACTTAGGAAGAAGCGGAGAAGTAGAATAAGACGAGGAGATTTACACTAGGTTCACCCTTGTGTTGATCTCATAAAAATAAAAGTAGAGAGAAAGCTACCGGTCGAATAGATACACCTTTAGGCAGAATTTCTTTTCAAGGTCACCTAGGGGCATAGAAACCTGAAGTCCGTTCTAATTGCCGATCAGTGAGTCTATCACATTTCACACAAAGATGCTTAGAACTTAGGGTTCTCTTCAAGCCTTGGGTGGGTTGAGTGGCCGTAGAAAGCTGCTCCGAAACCTTAAACTAAAAAATCCTACAAAAAAAATAAGAAAATAAGAAAAGGATCCTTCTTTGAATAAGGCGAGGGTTTGAGGTAGTTTGCATTTTGGCAGACACCCAAGCGTTGTTATGTCTTTGTAGTTTAGGTTCTTAGTTGAAATCTCTAAGTGTTGAAAAATAACTATTGCTCAAGAAATTTGACCTAATTCTTTTATAAATAGCATATAGTTTTTGCTAGGGACTAGCAAAAGATAAGCATGGGGGTGTGATGTGTATGCATCTGAATAGCCTAAAATATCTATTTATGCATGTTCTTAGTATCATAGTTGCATCATACATTATAAATATTGCATAACATGCATCATCTTACATTTAGGTTAGGTTGGTAAATTTTAGGTTAATTTTTCCTTTTCGTGATCAGGTAACAAGGTGACTTTTAATCGAGGCCTTGGATCAAAGATCCAATCATACGAATTTGATCAGGGCAACGATTGGAGTTCAACAACTCCAAGATTGCCTTGATCGGACTTCCGTAGCATCAGATATAATCCGAGGAAGGTTATGGATCAAGGGCCAAGATGGTGTCAATCCACACTTCAGATGACAAATCCAACCGCACGGATGGGTTCGAATCGATGATCGCAACCTAACGGCATGAAAATCGATCCAATCCGACATCTGTAGCACCTTCTACAAGTCACAGAAGATGAACGGCCAAGATGGCACCACGTGGCGCCATCTCGACCACCCAAATCGACATAGCCAAATTAGTGAGGACCACCGCTCCCTCCCTCTCTCCTTACACGCTCGATTGATCTCAGCCATTGGATCTTAATCTAACGGCTGAGAGTGAGTGTGCTTGGATCCAAAGCGCACCTCAAAGGGTGGCTTGGCACATTGGTCTCAATGCCATCCACGACGAAGAGGGCGCGGGTTCGAGCCCCACCCTCCTTAAATTGAGCAGGCGATAAGCGCAGGCCAAATTCGACCGTCAGATGGAACGCGAACGGCGGATCAAGCGACGACGTGGTGCGATGGATGGGCGAGGAGCACATACGCGCATGATGATGCGCTTCTGCACGCTCCATCACACGCATAGGCACACAATTATGCTAAAGCTAAGCAGGCGAGGAGTGGTTTAAGCCATCCAATCTTGCGATCGGACAACTGAGACTGCTTGGACATGCGCATGCGTTAGGCGCACGGGAGAGGAGGAGACGGCGGGCGCGCTTGCACGTTGCCCACGTTCAGGCCTTTAGTGGTAGATAAATCCATCACTAAATGCCCTAAGTTAATGTTTTATATATAAAAAGACTTAATTGCCCCCAACCTCTACACCTATATATAGCCCTACGACCTCCACTTCTTCATCCCTTCCTTCACCTCTCTCCCTCTCCAAAGCTCTAAAGAAGCTTGTCCCAAACCTGGGACGGTCCTCTAGAGCCAAAATCAAAGTTTTCTCCCCCCGTTCCAGAAGTGGATCCTGCGACGACGACGATGCCTTGCCCCCCAGTTCTTCCCACTTCGTTCTCTTTCTTCCCGCTTTGTCCTTCGTCTTCCAGGCATCGCCCCATCCGGTTCATCCTCCAAGCAATTGTCGAGGAGGATACTTCTCTCTCCATTCTCTTTACCGCTTTCTAGAGTAGATTTACTACTTTCTAGAGTAGATTTCCTACTTTCTAGTTGTAATGATTAGTGTAATGAGCAATATTTGATGATGAAATCCATGTTTATTCTACCTCTATTTTCTCTTTATTTGTAATATTCTTTCTCTATCTTTTATTCTCTATTCTTTAAGTTGATAGCTAATTTAGATTCAATTCGATTAGCTAATTTGCTTCGTGACAATTAAACAAATGTAGTTTTGAATCAAACGTCCGCCTCCCTATGTTCGACCTAGAATCTCTTTATGAATTTTGGTAAATTTACCTGTTGACGGATTTCTTCGCAAATCATACTTCGATGATGGGTTTTTCAAAATCCAATCCTTTTTGCGTACGTTTTCTGCTCCAACACCCTCTTTGCCCCTCATCAAAGCTATAAAGAAGACCAAGGCCCCCCTTGTTGATCATATCTCTTCCACTAGACTTCCACCAGATACAACTCCAAACTCTCTCCCTCTCTGCAACTCCTCTCTGGACTTCATCCTAGTGCTTTGGATCTGAAGTGCTGCCGCACTTCCCACAAGAATCCCGCAAGCAGCATCGTTGTCATCTGCTCTCTATCTCTATCTCTCTCTTTCTCACTTTAGCATAGTTATTTCTATTCATAGTTTGAAAATTGTTTCAATGGCAATAAAACTCTAATTCTCTAATATCTGATGTCTATACATATATAAATATATAAATATTTTTTGAACAACTCTCTGAAAGGATTTTATATAGAAATCGAGTTTGCCTCCCTGCGAATGACTCGATATTCACCGAACTTTATAAATCTTATTTGTTTCATCGCAATTCGCACTACAAGGATAGACTTAATCTTTTACGCGTTTCGTGGTCGAACAGCAAGTGCAATTGAGAGTGCCTGGCAGGATCTTCCATCAGGGCAGCTGGGCGCCAACATCATCAAGGGGTGACTCCCAAGGGCACTACCGGAGTCCGCTATCCCTCTGTGCCGAGCCTCATTTATCTCCTTGAACACCTCTAGTGAGAGGCTACCACTACCTTCCTTACGAGTAGGCGAAGGCTACGCACTAGGGTGTATACCCAAGGTCACTGGCCTTTGATTCATATCCCCCTTGCCTAGCCTGTGCCTCGAGGAGGGGGGTTTACTTTGGGGCCTCGAGCAGTCGGCCAGAGCATACCCGCTTCCCTTTATTAGGATTAGCGCGTCAAGGGTGTTGTGAGGACATAGAGACACTGGAGCCTGGCCAGGTCTCCCTATGAAGGAGGGGTCATAAGTGGTTAGGACCATCGCGAGGACCCTTTGATCAGGAAGATCAAGGTAGGACATCGGGGGAGCGTGGTCTCTCGATGACTGAATGCTTAAAAGAGCATGGCACTTTTATCGACATTTCCCACAAACGGTGCCATTTGATGGGCCTCAGAGGCTTCCTTCAGCCATCAAAGGATTTATAGAAGGGGGGAATGTCATGTAGCCACGAGACCTCCATCATTGGGAGGATGTGGACGAGCCTCCTTCGTGATGGGAAGGCTCGACCTGGAGAGTCTTAAACAATCTCAAGGGAGACAAGAGAAATTGGTGGCCAAGTTCCACCACAAGGGGTGAACGTCTGGGGGGAGGATGATGTTCCCAACTATGCACTAGAGCTTGTAAGGTTATAGGATTTCTCTCCCTCGCAGCCCCCTTCACTTGGGGGCCACTCCTCACTATTTATAACACAGGAAGATTCCTAGCCTAGTAATCCTTGGTACATTTGTCAGGCTACATGTCTATTGTCAAGTCGTATGCGCTCATTTCCATCCTGTCGTGATTCTGGCCTTGGTTGTGCCGAATCTTCTAGCAGCTTAGAGGGGTCTAGGCCCTGGTTCGGTAAGTTGCAAGCAAGTCAGGCGGTGCCGGACCTGCTTGTCTATTCTGTGTTTGGGTAACCGAATCTCTTGTTATGCACTGTGTTTTGGATCCAAGCGTGGTTTTTGCCCCTCATCACCCCCCAAAAGTATTGTTATGCGTTTTATGTATATTCGAAGGTGGGTTTTGTGTTTTAAGAGGCTTTCCTTTTTCTTTTTTCTTTTCTTGCTTTGTTTGATTGTTTGTTTGGTGTCTGGGATGCAAAAAGTGGCATGAGTTTTCCTACGGTGAGGTTAAAATGGTGAGCTTTGATCTGATTTTAAGATTTAATTTTATTCCTTTTCTTTTTGTAGGAATAAGAGTTTTGATGATTCTACCATTTATTGGTTTTTTATTCTATTGTTGTTTGTGTTTAGGTAATATGCTTGATTTATGATGCTAAGCAACAGGTGGGTTTGGTTTCACATAGTTGTTGGATTTCTCTTATGCAGTTTTTGCTTTCAGCTTTTGATGAGAACCGCATCATGAACCCTAACTAGCACAATCTAACCTAGATATGCGAGAAAAAGCTCCTACATAACTCAAAGAAAGGCTTGACTCAGAGAATTCTGAATTTAAGAAGAAAACAAGTCATAAGGGGTAAAAATGCAATTTCACCAACACAATCTGCAAACAGGGTAACTCAGGGTCCAAACATAGGTCAAACTAACCTAATAAGAAGGAAAGTGGGATGATCTGATCCAGCAAATGCTACAGCAACTCCAAGGAATTAAATGATATTCTATAACCCTAAAACAAATCCACTTCAATTCACGAGGTTCGAGGCAGGGTAAAAATTGACTAAACCCTCTAAAATTCATAGAAAAATAATCTCTAGGGTCTAGAACGTTCAATTTAGCCTTGGAAACCCATTTTGACCTACATTGAGAACCATGCCCAATTAATGATTTAATTTGGGTTTTTACGTAAATTGGCCAGTCAAACACGGTCTGGCCTAGAAATAAAATTTACCATTAAAATACTTAGGTCCAATTAGTCATGCATAAAAACTTAAGCCTAAGAAGAGACCTTCTTGACCGACTTTGCAATTTGGTCCTCATCTATTACTTTTTTACCCTCAACTTTCGAAACCCTTGCATTTTGGCCCCTAATTTCTTCATCGTTCTTTGCGTTCAGGTCCCTCCTGCAAGTCTCTGCGCAGTGCCATGCTCCGGTGACTTTGCGCGGAGCATGGCGCCACGCAGGGTGAGGGAGGTGTCCTGCAGATTGAACCCGGTGTTCCCTGCGACGTCTGCTGTCGCAGGGACACCGCCATGCCATCTGTCGACGCCCACACCTTCCGTGCGAACGCGCGGAAGGTATGGGTCACACTTCCGGCCATTCTCCGGCAAGGGAGGCACGTCGCCTCCCTGCGCCCATCCCTGCGCCCACCCCTCCGCCACCGCCTTTATAAAGGCCAGCGTCGCCAGCCGATTCTCCAAGCTTGGTCCTGACGGAGAAAACCCAAACCCTTCCTCTCTTCCCACTCCGACAGAAACCCACCAGCTCCAGCGGCCCCTCCTCCTCCTCTCGTCGCTCTGCTGCAATACCAGCAGCAGAGCCACCTTCGCCTGATCTTTCCGCGTCGCGCCGTACCCAGCGTGCACCCTCCTGCTCTCTTCCTTGTCGCCGCTCTCCCCCTCTGGGTGTTTCTTCTCCGACGACAGTCGGTACGACTGCCGCCCTGCTTCGGCCCCCTTCATCCCTATAGGTAAGTAACAGTTATTTCCGTTCCTCCCCTCTTTCTTTTCCCCAACTTAATTCGCTCAATTACCCCTCGACCGCGCCTGATCGCCCTCACCTTCTCCATCTCCGGCCACTCTCCGGCAAGTTGCCCTCGTCAATCCACCACTCCACACAACTCGCCACCTACCCTAAAAGCTCCGCCTCACCTCACCCGACACCCCCCGCCCCTCCACTGCCACTCCACACCTCCACAACACTCCCCCGATCAAACCCATTTTTTCGGTTGCAGTCCGACCTAGGGCTGCCGCCAGGCACCGCCCCGCAACCTGCTATACCCCGCATTACCTTCGCCGTGCCACGGCGAAGGTCCCCCTGTGGTCTGATTAGGCCAAGAGGCCCTGTTTGTGTTCGGCAGATCTTCAGCCCTAGCCGCCATTGGCGACAAGGCGAGGAGCTTCCAAGCGAGCTCCAGGCCCTGAAGCAGCAGGATTCCAGCTAAGGCGAACTGGAGGGACTTGGGCGAAGGCAAGGAGCCGGTTTGCGAAGAGAAACGAGGGCGTTGCTGCTGAGGCCAGGTCACGTCCGTCCTGCGGGCACGCGCGCGCGAGGGACAAAGTTTAGTCCCACATCATGGGATTTCGAAGCGCCGCACCCATTTAAGTTGATTTTGTGTTTTCACTTAAGCGCCTCAGAACACGGGGTGAGGTCCCCTCGCCCACTTGCCCACCTCGTCCGCGACCCACGCCACGCGGACCTGGCCAGCCTGTTTACCCTGCACTCCTCGCACACCACCCACGCTGGTGCGCCTGGTCACGGGTATGCTACCCGACCCGATAACCCGACTCTGAGAGAGCTTCCTATGAGCGGTTTACAGAGAGAGAGAGACGTGCAGGTAGAGGGAAGGGCTAGGTTTTGCTGTGCCTCGTGTAGGAACAAGGTGCGAAGGAAGAAGGTTCACCACTTGGCTGCAGGAAGAAGAAGAAGAGGAGCGGAAGAAGAAGCTCTAAAGAATCCTTGCAGCTAACCAAGGCAGAAGACCAAGGGAGAAGAAGCGGGAAGAAGAAGAAGAAGAGAAGAAGAAAGAGCAGCAAAGGAAGAAAAGAGAGGGGAAGCACTGTAGCAGACCGCCGTTTAAGTCATCTGATTGCGATATCAGACGACGGATAAAGCCTCAGAGGAGATAAAGCAGAGAAGAAGAAAAAGAAAAGAAAAGGTTCCGCAGAAGAAGAAAGAAAGAAGATAAAGAAAAGAAGAAGAAGAACTGAAGAAAGGAAATGGAAGACAAGCAGAGGAACTGAAGACAACCAGAAGACCAAGGAAGAAGGCCCGTAAAGAAGACAAGAGAAAGAAGAGAAGAAGAAGACAAGCAAAGAGAGAAAGAAGAGAAGAAGAAAAAGCCAAAAGACAGAAATCTATTTCTCCCTCTCTCTCTCTCTTATTTTTGTAATAAAGAAACATTGTACTTTTAGAATTCCAGTAGCTCCCTGAGTTCGACCTCGGGAAACTATTTCCAAGTAAAATTTTAATGGTAACGACAACCGTAGCTGTCTTATTTTATACCACAACGATAATACTGTAATAAGCATTAAAACAAATAAGACTAACTGCGGTTGCGAAAACGTCACCAGCTTTTAAATGTTCTGTAATGATTTGTGCTTTTGTTAGGCTTCTCAAGTATGCTTCAATTGCAACATCAATATGGGGGAGTACTATTGTGACATTTGCAAGTTTTGTGATGATGATGTGAGCTTCATACACTTTTACATGGGATTAATGAAGGTGCAACGATTGGATGATGACTGATGCTTTGTCTCTGGTTGACTATATGCAGATTTCAAAAGGGCAATACCATTGCAATGACTACAACATTTGCAGGTTTTTTTTTTTTTTTGATGAACAAACATTTTCATCATAGGGAAGAACCTGATATAAGAAGATGTGCCTCAGAGGGGAAAGAAAGACCTAGCGCCCTCTTAAAGGGAAAGGTTACTCCCTGTAAAAATGGAGGAACCCAAAAACACAAAAATAAGACAAGAAAAAAAAGGAGAAACAAGAAGAAAGACACATCTCGAAACCAGGAACTGGTCAGCCTCCCGAAGAGGATTGACCCCACGCTCATAGGTACGGTGAGGTGCCAGCGAGACAAGTCTCGAAGAAATGCGCCAACGAGTAAATCGATAAAGTTGACCAAAGGTCTAAATTGATTTCTAACTAGTCAGAAAACTTGGTTGTATGAGGTCCAATGTCTCACGTGGTCCCCAACAAAACAAACCTAATCTAAAAAACAAAGAAAAAGAAAAGACCAAATACATCCACAATGACAGAGAAACCTCCAACATCAATCACCGACCATCGAATGAACACACGACCTCGACCATCCATTGCAACAGCATGCCAAATCTCCACCACACACCGGCGACCGCTGGTCAATTGACAGCAGATGCATCCGCTAACCGCAGCCGTTCACCGATGCTCCTCCACCTGCCAATGCCTGCACGCTGGAGGCTGCCAACCACACATCCTAGCTCAACGTCACACAACAGGCGATGAGGAAAAGATAGGCCCTCGCCAGAGCAGGCCGACAATGACAAGTCAAGAAGGAAGCACCTCGCCCTTCAACCTCCCCCTCGATAAGCACGTCGCCTCCATCTCAAGCCTCGAGCCCCCTCGACCATAAAGTCGTCGCATGGCCACTCAATGCCACCGATCATCATGCATTTCAACATGGAGGCTCCATCGATGTAGAGCAAAGGTCCTACGAGGAGAAGGCAAATCGAAGGTCAACAGAAGTAAGAAGGTCATCTTCAAGAGAAGGGAGGTGGTGTGGGTGCTCTGTAGAGCAGCATTTACATGTTGAGAAACTATTTTGATGCTAATTCAAATCTTTTTCCTTTTTCATTTCATACAGGTAGCATAAGGTCATAATGTTAACGAAGAATCCCAATTTTTTTCAGGGTCAGCAGTAGAGAAAACTTCTGCTGTCAAAGGTGTGGTATGTAGTGTTTCCTGTAGGTGAAATGATATTTTACGAACTTAAGTTGATGGCAAGATAGGATATTTCTGTCACTTCATCATATCGTACATGTGACAGTCATTTCGAACGGCACATCAGCTTCTTAGAATATGTTGAGTGGACTGACTATATAAGTGTGGTTTCTCTTTTTATTTATTTTATTTTAAAGATCATTTCTTTACATAATCTTTTTTACTTGGTGATGGCCTTTACTCATCTTTATCTCGAAGGATCATGTTTCGCTCCATTTCCTATAAATTGGATTTAGTGTCAAGTTTCGACAAAGTTGGACTCTAAAGCCACAAAATTTGTAAGTTGGAATCAAATTCATATTCTATCTTGATTTATACTTCTACCTTATAGATGTTTCATGAAATACTTGGGAGAAAAAATATAGATGTCCAAGGTTTCAATTTATTTCACCTTGACATGGAGAGTATCTAGGTAGTATTTTATTTGTTACTTGCCATAGAGGTATTCAATGAAATGGTGGAGAAGGCATAGTTAGCTGCATAGAGAAATAATGAAGATTCTGAGCAATTTTAGTGAAATCATTTTGGAATGGCATTAAAAAAGATCTTCCTCATATCAATGGTTTCCATAGTTGACCACCAAAACAAGACAATTTTGACATAAGCTATTTCACAACAATGCTTTTCTGAGCGTTCTTATCATATTGGATGGAGATGAGGTTATCTACCGCACATTGCAAACTTACAAAATATAAGACTTTTGTAACTTTTGGTATAGATAGAAGATGAAGCAAAGAAGTTGTCATTTGTTGCTAATTTGTGATTTCAATAACATGTGAAAGAAGGAAAAGAATTAACTATTTATGTGAAGAATGTAAATTAGGAGTGTTCTTATCACACAACCTGGAGATGAGGTTACTCTATCATCTTTTCATCAAACTATTCTTGCTAGATCTTTGTGTTTATTTTGTTTTTATAGAGATATAATTGTTAATAATTTTGCAGATCCAAAAATATATATCCAGTGGTCTTATTGGATTTTCTCTCAAAAAAATTTCACTATAATTATGTAATTCCTTCTTTGAACATTTGGATTTAATTTTGATTAACTTTCTCCCAATGGAAGCTATTAGATCCGTGATTACCTGTTTTGTTACTTCTTCACTTATTAAATATGATTGAAGATTTTGCTTTCTGAGATCCGAGTTAATGTGTTTTTCTTTTAAAGTTTTTTTGTCTTTATGCATATTTCAAAATTCCAATTTTCCCTTTGTGATCTTTTTTTCCTTTCCAAAAAAAATAGTAAAGCTCCTATATTTATAATTTCAAGTAATTTTTATTGAAATCTAGAGTTGTTTCATCCTACTATTACTAGAGCAAATGTTAAATAATAGTTTAGATGTTGGTATAATATATCGTATCTTAGATTTTTTTCTCATTTACTAAAACTTTTGTAGATGCAAATGCATGTATGCACACATGCACGATGAATAAAAGCAACAAATACCAAATATAATGCTTCATGGAAGTGAACAGAAATAAATGTTTGCGAGAGAGTAAAACCCTTTTAAGTATCTCATATTTCTTAAATTAAGTGTAGATTACGAATTGTAATTTCTAAGAATAAATATTTTTCTCTTTTTAACATAGAAAACATTACTATGAAAAATAGTAAAAAGAACATAAGAGAGAATCATATTTTATTATAGAATATAACTTAGACGTTCAAGTTCTTCTCTAAAGTATATGAATAATTTTTTGAATTACAAGAATAACTTGTGCAAAAATACTCACATTTTCTTATTCCATGCCACACTATCAACCAAAATTTTGAAAAATATTACCAAAATATGGGAAAATTCAATTAATAAAAACAACAAGAAATTTTGTGATTGTAATATGCACTAAACAAAAGTAGCATTAATAACCACCCGTGCTAGCGACTAACACAGTTAAGTATGTAAAATAGTTATCTAATTAATAATGCATCATTTCAGAAAAAATAAGCAAACAATCCTCCATCATTGCATCTCCCACGATCATTCAGTGATATTATGGACAGATGTTTTTCCTTTAAAAAAAATGCTAATCACATAAAGGATGAGAATTTAATATGCCTTCTTGTCCAAATACGTGATATCCTTTGACCAAGAAGAAAATAACAGTTGAGCACATCACAGTCCGCCCTTTAGAAAGGTGAGACGTTCTCCACATGGTGGAGAGACATTAGGGCTTCTTCTCTCACCTCTGCTCAGCCGAAGGAAATGGAGGATGCTTAAGACAAAGACACTGATTGGTGGTCGATGGCTGTTCTTGTGCATGCTCCAGATAAGTAAGGTTTGTCTCCTTTGAGGCAAGGTGACTTAAAGTGGTTAAAAAGGTTCTGATCTGTCGGTAGTTTGTTTTGCTTTGTTATTTTTGGGGCTTTTGTTTGTTGTTGGCTTTTCTTCTTGGGAAGTTTATAGAGTGGTGGAAAACTTGTAGTGTTTTGGGGAGCTTTCTGTAAGAAGTTAGTGTGGGGTGTTTTTGTAAAAGTTAGGGTTGATTTGTTGGGTGGGGTCTGTGGCTGTAACAAACTATGGAGCGTCATGATGTTGACATCATGAAAGGAGTCAAGAAGCTTCTGTGCCGGACAGAGGAGGTTGTGGAGATATCAGCCAAGCTGGAAGACCTTGATGAACCCAGGAGATGGAAAAGGTGCTTGTTCTTCACAATAGTCACAGATAAAAAGCCTAGAAGCAAAGCAGTGATTGAGGTGTTGTCCAAAGTATGGACGATTAGTCAGCCACCTTGTATCATGGAGGTAGGGGAGAAAAGATGGATGGCGGTGTTCGCTAGAGAGTCGGAGGTTCGGTCAGTTATCAGCAAAAGCCCTTGGCCCTTTGGAGGGGATTTGGTGGCTTTAGAAGCGGGATAGGCAGGGAAGAAGCCTTCGGATTATAAGCTAGACACGGTGTCCTTATGGATTCAACTTTTGGATATTCCGCCTAAATACATATGTAGGTTTGTATTGATGAGAGCGGAAAAAGTGTTTGTGGCTATAAAGGATATTGGTCTGGATGAGAAGAGGGGGGTGGTATGTTAGAATGAAGGTGCTGATGGATTTTAAAAAGCCATTGATTAGAGCAATCAAACTCAATCTGCTGAATGGAGAAGCTATATGGATCCCCTTGAAATATGAAAGGTTGGCGAGGTTGTGCGCCTGCTGTGGAATGCTGGGTCATGTGCGGAAAGACTATGAAATCCTCTTAGAAGCAATGAGTGAGATGGATGGCTTAAAATCTGCTGAAGTCAAGTTAGTGCTGGAAAAAGAAATAAAATTTAAGTACGGAAATACACTGAGAGCGGATAGAAGGAATATTGGTGGGATGGTGGAAGGAAGGCAGAAGACAAATATCACACAAGAAATGTTAAAGGAGTCGGATGAGGAGGGAGGGGAAGAAGTGGAAACACGACCGCTATTGGGAAAGAGGGTGTTAAAGATATCTTCAGATGTTAGCATCTTAAAAAGCCAATGGATTCAGTGGTGGGGTCGACAACTCCAATTGTTCAAGAGGAAGAGGAGGAATATGGGGAGGAAATTGGGGAGAAATCCTCGGAGAATAAGGTCGGTTTGGCACAGCAGGAGGATGAAGATTTGATGATGATGGAGATAAATCTACAAAGTTAGAAGCATGGGCAAGAGGCAAGGGAAGCTATTAAGTCTGTAGTGTTGAAGAAAAGTCTAAAAAAAAAAGCTAGGGAGACTTATCGGAAGGAAAAAGATTGTGCTGGAATTGGCAAGAGGAAGATTTAAGAGCTGGATCTACTAGAGGAGGAGGAAAAACTGGTGAAGAAAAGATGCCTGAGCAATGAAGTTGGGGAGGGGCTTATGGTAGCTGAGTCAGATCAGCTACCAAGGGAGAAATGAATATTCTTGCTTGGAATTGTAGAGGTCTGGGATCATCCTCTGCAATTCGACATCTAAAGTCCCTGGTGGTGGCTACAGCAGCAGACCTTTTGTTCATCTCTGAAACGCACTTATGTAAAGAAAAGTTTTGGAAGCTGGAAAGAAAGGTTTTAGGGCTTTTGCTGTAAGTGCGGTTGGGAGTCTGGTGGGTTGGGTCTTTTGTATACAGATAATGTTGCCCTGTCGGTTGTGTATGCTGAAAGCCACTGTATTTTGTTAAATGTTATGAACCAGAAATGTTCTTGGTATTGGCGTGTATTTATGGCACTCCTAAACTAAAGAATAGGAAAAAATTCTGATCCAGAATGGAAAGGCTATTACTACCGTATCAAAGTAATTTGGTCTGTATTGGGGATTTTAATGCTATTTTACAGGATGAAGATAAAGAAGAAGGGGCAAGGATACCTTCAAGACAATTCCAATTTTTGAGATCTTTTACTAATTTGCTTGGACTGATGGATTTGGGGTTTGTGGGGCTAGCATACACTTGGTCAAATAAAAGAAGGCCCCAGTTCTTCATTAGACAAAGGCTTGATAGAGTCTTTGTTACGCCTGATTGGCTAGAACTATTCCCAAGTGCTGGGGTTTTAAATCTCCCGGCTATTAATAGTGATCATAGCCCTATACTCCTTCGATTGGTAAGGAAGCAGGCTGTAAGAAATAAGGTGTGGAGGCTTGGGGCTAAATGGAGTATAAGACAAGAATATTTATCAGTAGTGGAGAAGGGATGGGCAGCTAGGGGGAAAGTTTGCCTATTTGGTGTAAAGGTGAAAGAATGGATGTTGAGCTGAAGAAGTGGAATTCTCGATCTGATGTGAATTGGAAGAAGAGGAAATCAAATATTGAAGAGCAATTAATGCAGATACAATCGACGATGTCTAGTAAGGAGTTGGGGAATGAGTACTTAGTTAAGCAATATGAGGAGATACAATTGCAGGAGGAAATATACTAGTATCAAAGGTTGAGGAAGAATTGGGTGCAAAGTGATGATCGGAATACAAAATACTATCACACGTATGCTCAATGTAGAAGAAGAAGAAATGCAATTGATTGGATTGAGATGGCGAATGGTGAGGAAACAAGAGATCAAATTGAAATCAAGTTTTTTTCAATTATTATCAAAATTTATACAAATCTCAGCTAGTGGAGTTCAAGCCAATGTTTGTATTCTCTGATCATGACAAACCTTCTGGAGTAGAAGAGAGATGGTGCAAGCAGATACCTAATGAAGATGAAATTAAAGATGTTTTATTTAGTATGCATCCGTTTAAAAGCCCAGGGCCTGATGGGCTTCCTGGGTTTTTTTATCAGAAAAGTTGGAGTACGGTGAAGCTAGAAGTTATTGCTTTTGTGAAAAGCTATTTTACCAATCAATACATGCCGAGCCCTATGAGTAGAACTTATTTGACACTTGTTCCAAAATTCCAGTCCCCTGCTCTTGCGAAGGACTTTAGACCGATAAGTCTAACAAATACGCTATACAAGTTGGTGGTAAAACTTGTAGCAAAGAGACTCAAACCTATCTTGAAAACAGTGGTATCTGAAAATCAAGCTGAATTCTTATCAGGTAGACAAATAACAAACAATATTGTATTGGTGAAAGAAGTAATGCATTCTATGAAGATGAATAGGAGGAAGGAATGTTCGATGGTGCTAAAGATGGATATGGAGAAAGCCTTTGATAGAATTGAGTGGGAGTTTGTCAGATATTGTTTAGAACAGATCCACATTCCGGAGCCACTGATAAATTTAATTATATCATGTATTTGATCAGCGACATTTCAGGTGCTGGTGAATGGGGAGCCCACAGATTCTATTATTCCAACTAAAGGAATTAGACAGGGATGTCCTTTGTCACCGTATGTATTCATTTTATGTTCAGAGTATCTATCAAGGGTTTTAGCCCGAGCTCTGTATGCAAATCAGCTATCAGGATACAAAATGCATAAGGATTCGAGTTCCCTAACACATCTCATGTTTGTGGATGATACAATGTTATTTGCGGAAGCACATGAACAGGAGATTCTGAATTTGAGAGGTATACTAGAGGACTATGAAGTTTCTTCAGGCCAGAAAGTCAATTTTCAGAAATCAAAGATCTATTTCAATAAGGGCACTCTGGTCAGTAAACAAGAAAATATACATAGTATCCTTAATATGGGTAGTATGAGCAGGAAGGAAATATATCTAGGTAATCTTATTCTAGATGGTACATATCAGACTACTTTAAAGGAAATGGTTATTTCTAGAATGTATGGAAAGTTAGCTAATTGGAAGGGGAAATTATTGTCTCAAGCTGGTGGAAGTATCCTGATACAAGCGGTTTTAGCTGTTGTGCCTGGTCATCTGATGGCGACTAACTTGTTCTCTAAAAAACTTTGTTCAAAATTGGATGCTATTATCAGGGATTTCTGGTGGGGGTCTGATGAAAATAAGGATAATGTCTACTATAAAGCATGAAGAATATTTGTATGCCAAAGTACAAAGGCGGATTGGGATTCAGGAGGTTAAGCTTGGTCAACCTGACATGTTTGTTAAAGATGGCATGGATATTGTGCACAAACAAGGATGGGTTATGGCAAGCACAAATTAGAGAGAAATATTTCCTAGGGGATATTTTTGGGAACATTTCCTAAGCCTAAGGATTCTCCCTTTATGAAGGCCTTGGAAAAAGTCAAACATATCTTATATAAAAATGCTCTGTGGTTTATTGGCAGTGGGAAAGATGTGAACATTTGGGTAGATCCGTGGTTGTAGTTGGATAGGCATCTGATTATCCCCAAGAGTTATGATGCTTTAAAATTGGAGCCTGTTGATGAACTTTTAGATCAATCTAGGAAGAAGTGGAAGGAAGAGATGATCTTTAAAATTTTCCCTGAAGAGGTAGCGGAAAAGATTGTAAGTACTCCTTTGCATGAAGACGATGATTTGTTGATATGGAAGCCTCATCCAAAAGGGAATTTCTCAGTTAAATCTGCTTATGTGTCGCTCATGGAGGAGGAAGGTAATGATGGGGGTCTTTCACCCAATAAGATAAAGGTCTGTGAAAACATTTGGGCTGATAAGGGATTGGCACCAAGGACTAAAATATTCATGTGCGAGCGGTTGTTGATGCTTTGCCCCTTAAGGTGAATCTAAGGAAAAAAGGTTTGATGGAGGATATTTCTTATCCCTTTTGCAACTCAACCCCTGAAAGTTGGATGCATATGCTGAGATAGTCCTTTTATGAGAGCAGTGTGGTTCTTTCGGGGAATCACAGCCTTGCCAGATATGGAGGACTAGATTGAATTGCTGTTGTGGTTGGAGAATTTGTTTAAACAGGTAGGGAATAGGGAGAATCTGATCTATTACTTAATTCATATGTTATGGTTGGTGAGATGCAGATTGGTGATGGCTGGAAAATTTGCTATGCCATTAGATGTGGTTAAGGGAGCAATGAGCATGGAAAAATTCTATCATTGGGATGGTGATCCTGAAAGAACTAGATGCCTGGATGTGTAGCAGAGATCAGATGCCTTTGATCTGGCGGGAGAAGGGAATGATAAAATCTGGTGGATGTGGCAGTGGGTGATTCCAAGGCCTTTGCTGCTACAGTCACTGTGGATGGTGGGGACAATGTTGTTGCAGTTGTATCCCATATGGTTAATGAATCTGTCAGCGTGGCTGCTGAAACCTAGGCTATTCTCTATGGCTTTGAGTTAGCCATCTATCATGGATTAGTGGATGTAGTAGTTTGTTCTGATGCTGCTGTTCCAGTTGATCAAATCTTGGCCCACGATCGGCCCAATTGGAAGATCAAGTGTGTGGTGCAAAGTTGTGCAAGATTGCTTGAAAATTTTTCAAATTTTTCCTTGCACAAGGTCAATAGAAAGAAGATAGCAATGACTCATAATCTTGCAAGGTTCTGTTTGAAATACCATATATGAGGTAATTGGGGGTCTTCTGATCTTAAATCGTATGGCTGATAAATAAAGATGATTTTACCTAGTAGAAAAAAAAAATAAGAAGAAAATAACAGTTGGTAGCTGGCAAAATATATATCTAAAAGGACGGGTAAACATCGATCAGCAAGTAAATACCAGCTGGTAAATTTGCGCAAAACGTGATCTTATAGGATTTTGTTGTCCTTATATGCGAAGTACCAAGTGGTCTTTGAGAGTGTACTCGTGCTGCAACGAGTGGTGCTTTTATATATGCGTCACAGTTAGGGCTACCGTATACCTTCTTATTTACATGGAGGTGCTTTACTCACCGTTGGATGGTTCTATTATCCATCTAATACACATACGTCCGAGCCTTTCCAAGAAAGAGTAGAACATCTTGCTAAAATAATTAACTAAATAAATTTCTATTATTGTTTCACGGACAGTACCAACTAATTCAGATATTTCTTCAAGCTCTTATTTTGTATAGGCTCGTCATGCATAGATGATGAGCATGTCTCTAATTTCTCCAGTACAGGTAAAATCCGATGTATTTTGTAATGGCATATTTGCCCATCATTCCCGACTATAGCCTATGGAGAATAGACCAAAAGAAAAGAAAAGATTAAAAAATAAAAGAAAAGGTGACTGAACTGATTACAGAACTCGAATCAAACTGAACCAGAAAAATTGATTTTCTTCTGGTTGGTCCAGTTAACAGCTCGCATATATACCTCGAAGATAAAATTTTTTATTTGCTTGTCGATTCACATATTAGGAAAATCAAGAAAATTTAACGGAGTGTGTGTGTCACCAAGTTTCTTCTGCATTTAACCCTAACAATATATAATACAAGAAATGAGAAATCTTTTTTTCTTATCTTAATTCTTTCGCTTGTTACACTTGGATATATCAAGTACAACCTCATAATCAGGGCCTACATTTCATTAGAGGCTCAAGGCATAATGATCGCACAGCTTACTGCACCGGAATGTACTCATCGGAGAATCACTTGATCAAGGGTTGAGGTGCAAACCTAAGAGTTTGCCACAGGCAACGAGTCAATTGATCGGAGAACCACTTGCTTAAGGTGGAGATGCAAGCCTGGAGCTTGCCACATGCAGCGAGCGAACATCGAAGAATTACTTGATCGGGGGTGGAGATGTGAACCTACAGCTTGCCACAAGCAGCAAGCCAATTCATTGGAGAATTACTTGATAGGGGGTGGAAATGCAAAAGATTGGACCTACACCCGAAATGGGAGCCAAGCTCAACCACATGGGAAGGAGATGGGAGATGAGCAATTTACCACAAAGGGAGGGGATGAGGACTTGAACCCACACCCTCAAGAGGGAGGCACTTTTGAGGAGGGAATGCACCAACTATGTTACTCCTCGATCCCACATGAAATGAAATGAGAAATCATGTCCAGCTAAACTGCTGAAAAGTAAATTAGTTATTCATGTTATTTTCTTAATATTGAAATGCAATTGTTTGGGGGGAGGGGTGGTGGGGTTGTGGAAAACACCATGCACGATTACCTACATGGGAGCTTTAACTTCTTAGTTATCATCTTTTCTAGCAGATCGAATTTTGCACATCAACTAAATTGAAGGTTAAATGAAAGCTTCCTGAAATTATCTGAAACCAAAGGAACGGAAATTTGTGTTCCTTGAGCATCAGTTGAATAGAATGCCTAAATATCAACTCAAATAGAATCCAAGTGATCTGATAATGCTTAAATTAAGTCGGACCACACATTTTTCTTGTATTGCTTGCTACTTCTTAAACCGTTAAATATTGAACCACGGACCATACATACTTCAAATTTATTTTTTTTCCTAAGAAGATAAATATGTTATACATGTGATTTGATACCATGATCTTCCAAAGGTCAATAGAAGCATTACCACTGTGCTAACTCCTTGGTGGCATACTCCAAACTTACCTGCATTAAAATTATTTGGGTTAATTAATATTCGACAAAGTATGTCAATTAAATTAGTTGTAAGCAGGTCAATGTATTTTCACTTGATTAATGGAGCAAATAAGAAGGATAGCTGTGAGTTTGAGCATGGTTGTATAACACCAAAAGCTACTAAACAAATTAAAATGGCCAGTCCTCGTAAAATGTAGAATGCAAAGGGTTGCTGGCTGATCATAGGGATGTAATTATCTTCAGTACCTTCAGTCCATTCTCTTAAATCAAAAGCGAGATATTTATGCAGGATGAAATATTGGGCTGCAATAGTGGTAGCATTATTGATTTTATTAATAGTGTTTATAATAATAAAAAGAAACAAATCATATGTTTGAGGAATTGGAACATGCGAGTTGTTGGATTTAATCCCCATCCACACCACCACCCCACCTAAAATCAATCCACTGGCCTATGGAGGCCCCTCATCCAGCTGAAAAACAAAAGCTTTCACGACTGGTGAAAGGACAAAGCGATTTCACTGAAAAACCAACTTTCGAGAGACGAAGTGGATCACGAAACTTGTACAAGTTTGCCGAATTAGTCCATGGAAGAATAGATTTACGCACCCAATTAAATGCGCACTCATGACTCGCCTGTATTTTGTGTGAGCAAATATCTTAATAAATAATGTTATTTTAAAAATTTTTAGCAGTAATGTTACGAACGTGGTATCAGACGGATTTTAAAACATCTCGGAAGTGACCTAGACATTTGGAATCCTTCCCAAATGTTTGATAATAAATTTTTTCGACGTACCGGGTTACGTCTGCGCACGTGCGCATGCAGACTGCGCCCGCCGCCTTCATCTTCTTTTTCCTCTCTCTTCCTGCAGACACGTCGCTTCTCTTCTCTCTCTTCCCGTGCTGCCTTATATATAAACCCTTGCCCTCTCCCTCACCCTCATCTCCTCCGCCTTTCTCTTCTCCTTCTCCTTGCCAGCGAGAGCGCGAGCGAGAGAATGAGTGGCGGCGACAACAGCGGCTGCGGCGAGCGTGCGGGAAGGAGGGTTGCGAGAGGAAGGAAGAAGCTCGACCGCGAGGGTGTGAGCTTGTCGGGTAGCTAGAGCCAGCCGGTGGGGGAGTGGTGGGCGTGGGGTGTCGCGGAGGGGCTACTGCAGCTCGGGCAGCAGGCGGACGGGACGCGGCACGGCCGTGCGTCGCGGGCGGAGAGCGAACCAGGTCCTGATTCTGAGAAAATTTCCTAGAATCAGACGTCTGGACTTACGTCCAGACGACGCCGAAGACGTCTGGAGGACGGTCCAGACGTCTGACAGGTATAATATTTCTTATCTTCTCCTTTTTACATGTGTACGGCCATGCAGCCATCCGCCGCGTTCTTCTGCGCTTCGTCGTGCTGAGAGCAGGTGTGTGTGTGTGCGCAAGTTCTGCTCGGGAGGGCGGGAGGGCTCGCCATCCCACGTGAATTAGACGTCTGGCCACAGTGCCAGACGACGGAGAGAACCTCCAGACGTCCGGGGTGACAATCGGACGTCTGGAAACCAAGGTCAGATGTTCCAGCGGGCTTGTAGACGTCTAAAGGATAGCGTAGACTGAGGTACAACCTGATCCACCTTTTAAGACGTCTGGAAGAGGTTCCAGATGTCTGATTTTGGACAGATTCGTCATTTTTGACCCGTTTGGGGCCCGTTCGGAGTCTGTTTTCCGCGTTTCTAGTTGCGTTCTTTCCAGAATTAATTCCTCTATCCGTTTACAGTAATTGTATACTATTTTGAGAAACTCCTTGTGATTGATCCTGGTGTTAGGATCCCGTTCCGTTGCAGTCTTGGGGGTTGCGGAGGCGCGCGGGATTGCCGACCATGTCCCCAGTACTCCCGGTTCCGCTGGTAGAATGGCCCTTTAATTTATTTAACAAAAATTGTACAATTATGAAACAACTAATGGAGTCTAGGGCATTACATGAACCCTAAGACTGAGAAATTAGATTGAATGATAGCTCCTAGGGTATTGCATGAATCTTAGGACTGGAAAACTAGATTGAATGCTAGATCCTAAGGTACGGCATGAATCCTAGGACTGAAAAACTAGTTGATTATATAAACATTGCAGTATTGGAAAAGTGGAAAGGAAATGATAACTGCCTGTAAATTGGACAACAGCTACCTGTTATAAATGGATAATTACGGTTGAGAATATAAATTGTATGGATATAAAGCTGGAATGGTGAAACCTAAATTGGCTGAGTTAAAAGAGCATGAACCCTACGAGGAATTAGGAATAGAACTCCTGGAAAGTGAATGGAATAGAATTGGGGAAGTGAGCTGACCCTTAAGTACGGAGTACCAAGGAGAGCAACTGTTCCCCTGTTTAGTGCAGAGTGGAGCTAGCCGCCCCAGGGACTCGGGGTTAGGACTGGCCACTTTGTATCAACCTTTGACCCTCGTGTATATAGTACCGAGGAGAGAAACTAGTATAGGGAGAGCATTAGCTACCCCACGGGCCCCGGGGTTCTGCTAGCTCTCCTACACCGACTTGTTAGGCCCACTGGGCAAACCAGGGTAGTCAGGCGAGGGTGCGCGGACTGTGGAGAGGCAAGACCCCTGTTTGGTTACTGTGGAGTCGCTGGACCCCTGTTACTGAGAGAGCTCTGCCCTATACTGGTTCCGTGCTGTGCTTTGGGTGCACCCGTTAACGGAAACGACTGACCGCGTGCCAGTGCAGGGTAACTACCCGTGCGTCTATCGCGCGTGCCGTAGTCACCGTTACGTCTGTCAGCGACCTTGGGTTGGTTGACTGAGGGTAGGACCATCACAGGGGACTCTCCCGGCCAGGAGAGCACCACGTGTTACTTCTACTTTTCGGAAAAGACTGCAATCAAGATCGTTCCCAAGAGGAACATTCAAGATCAAGAGAAGGATCTGAGAAATAAATCAACAGTAAATAAATGGAAAGATATAAATAAAGAAAGTAAAAACATAACAGCTACTGTCCACTTTACTGCTTCTTCTAGCTTTTAGTTGCCACTCTACTCAGCGTTTCGCTGACGTGTCACCCTTGTTACCCTTTCAGGACCAGGTGTTGAGCAGCTAAAGTCAACAGCTGCAGAGGGTGCTGGGCCTAGTAGAGCCCAGTAGAGTTACCTGTAGTACCTTCTGTACTTTTCTTTCCGCTATAGTGAGTAGTTTTCTGTTACTCCCTGTACTCTACTTATTGTAAGCTTCCTGTTATGTACATGTTTATTTCTCTACTGTTGTGGTGGTGTATATTGTAGTGTCTCTTTCCTTTACTGCTGTATTTTGTTACTGCTAGTTATATATATAGTAAATGTGGCTTATTTTACTGCTCTTTTGGTTACTTTCTTGTTGGACGACTGGGTCTTGGGATTAGTCGAGTCGATCCGATTCTCGTGTCTCGTAGGGATTCGGGTCGTTACAAGATGGTATCAGAGCAAGGTCATCCCGAGAAGTGAATCAACTGACTGGAAAATAACCAATTCACGTGTCTGTAACTAGAGTAGCCACCACAACGTTTCTTTTAGCATTAGCTCTTAGACTCCTTCGATAGATATCGTTCCATATTGACGTGTTTCTGTTCTGTTTCGCGTCTCTTTGTAGGAGATGCCTCGACGAGGGACTAGTGAGACGGGCCGCGGGTGCGGCCGAGGACAAGGTCAGTGAGGTGGGCGTGTTGCGGTCGACGTCTCAGTGGACCAGCCACTACTCCCGGCCATTCAGGCCCAGGACCTCGCCCAGCTGATACGGGATATAGTGCGAGAGGAGCTCCACCCATCGCCCCGAGCGCCTCCCCCTGGGGCTGCGAAGGGGGACTCTTCTGTGGGACCGCGCGACGGGCGCGGCGCTGGACGCGGGGGAGGGGATGGGCCACCACTCCCCAACCTTCCTCCGACACTTCTGTGCACGAGGCACCTTTACCTGGAGGTGCACCAACATCTCCACTGCAGTGCCTTTGGAGGTTCACCGAGGAACTCCGACCTGCGATTCGGGGGTATGTCAAACCCCTGAAGCTGCCTACGTTCCCGAGGGTGGTGGAGGCAGCTATGACCTACGAGGAGACAAACCCATCCGCGAGAGATACTGACAGTGGGCGGAAGAGGCCCTACCAGCTAGACTTTTCACAGGGACAGCGAGAGAGGAGACACGTGACATCTGCTGGAGAGCCGTTACGTTTCGCAGGGCCATCAGTGGCCTTTGGGGGACCTCGATAGGGGCCAGTTACCAGCACCGGACCCCCGCCTAGCCGACAGCAGGGACCCACTGAAAGCGGGAGTCGGGTTCCCCTCTGCTACCAGTGTGGCCATCCGGGCCACATCAGGAGGGACTGCCCGTCTAGGGCAGGAGGTCAGCAGATACTTCCCGCGCCGAGCACTGGAGGGCGAGCAGGAGGCCGTGGGTTCCAGGTGCGAGGAGGACAGCAGTCACGAGGAGGGTACCGGCCAGCAACTACCCGTCCGACGCAGAGTGTGGCTGCTTCGTCCGCACCTAGGGCTGAGGGGTGTATCAACACCTAACACACAGGGATGCCAGAGCTTCAGGATCAGTGGTGGCAGGTATAGTTTCAGTTTCCGGCAGACTCGTTTACACGCTTTTCGATTCCGACGATACGCACTCGTTTATTGCAACCAGTTTCGCAGTTAATTTGGGCCAGGATTACATGCTATTAGAGGATCCGTTCGTGATCAGAGGTTCGAGTGGTCAGCTGTTTGTAGCTGAGGAGATGTACATGGGTTGCGAGGTCAGTATTGGGGGACATAGCCTTCCCGTTGACCTGATTATGATACAGATGGAGACTTTGGCGTGATTCTGGGGATGGACTGGTTGTCCACTTACCACGCTTTGGTGGACTATTTTGAGAGGAAGATTGTTTTCTCCATACCGGAGTTGCCTTCTTTCGAGTTCCACGGTCAGCCAGTGGACGGAGGCTTCAGGTGCATTTCTACACTTCGGGCGTCGAGACTTTTGAGCCAGGGGTGTGAGGGCTTCCTAGCTTGTGTGGTGGCAGAGCCTAGCCCTGTGGTAGACTTCCAGAGTATCCCAGTGGTCAGAGAGTACCCCGACGTGTTCCCAGATGAGTTGCCAGGACTACTGCCCAAGCGGGAGATCGAGTTTGAGATCTCACTAGTACTAGGGACCAGCCCCATCTTCACCGCACCATACAGGATGGCACCTCTTGTGCTGCGAGAGCTCAAGTCTCAGTTGCAGGATCTTTTGGAGAAGGGCTTTGTGAGGCCCAGTGCGTCCCTATGGGGAGCCCCGGTACTGTTTGTAAAGAAGAAGGATGGTACCCTACGCCTTTGTGTGGACTACCGACAGTTGAATAGGGTCATCATCAAGAACAGATATCCGCTGCTGAGGATCGACGACTTGTTTGACCAGTTGCGAGGTGCCACGGTATTCTTCAAGATCGACTTGAGGTCTGGATACCACCAGTTGAGGAACAGGGAGGCAGACGTTTCCAAGACAGCTTTTCGCACCCGGTACGGACACTACGAGTTTTTGGTCATGCCGTTTGGGCTGACCAATGCCCCCGCTGCCTTCATGGACCTGATGAATCGGGTGTTTAGACCGTACTTGGACCAGTTCATGGTGGTATTCATTGATGATGTGCTCATCTATTCTCGAGATCAGACGCAGCATGGACAGCACTTGCAGATGGTTCTGGACACACTGAGACGACGTAGGCTGTACGCCAAATACAGCAGGTGCGAGTTCTGGTTGAGGGAGGTGACCTTCTTAAGTCATGTGATCTCTGGAGATGCTTGGCGGTAGACCTAGCCAAGGTCGAGGCAGTGCTCAGGTGGGAGAGACTGCATACGGTTACTGAGATTCGCAGTTTCCTGGGACTGGCAGGCTACTACAGACGGTTCATCAGGGGTTTTTCACAGATTGCGCGTCCTATGGCACAGTTGACCTGGAAGGACGTGCCCTTCACTTGGACAGACGCCTGTGAGGCGTGTTTTCAGGAGCTGAAGGAGAGGCTGACTTCGGCTCCCGTGCTCACCATCCCTGACAGTAGTGGCGGGTTCATTGTGTACACGGACACCTCCTTGCAGGGGTTAGGGGGTGTGCTCATGCAGAGGGGTCACGTTGTCGCTTACGCTTCGCGGCAACTGAAGCCCCATGAGCATAGCTACCCTACCCACGACTTGGAGCTGGTAGCTGTTGTCTTTGCACTGAAGACCTGGAGGCACTACTTGTACGGTGAGACCTTCGAGATTTTCACAGATCACAAGAGCCTCAGATACCTTTTTGATCAGAAGGAGCGCAACATGAGACAGAGACGTTGGTTGGAGCTCCTGAAGGACTACGACTGCAGCATTTCCTACCACCCAGGAAAGGCCAACGTGGTAGCTGACGCCTTGAGCCGGAAGACGCCCGCACACTTGGCCAGTTTACAGGTCAGAGTTGGAGCCTTTTGGAGGAGATGGGCAGTTGGCGACCCCTAGAGTTACGGGGGCACTGTGGGGTAGTGACTGACACGACAAACGAGGCCAGAGCTGATAGATCGCATCATCACAGGATAGATGGCAGACCCATACTTGCAGTCTTTGCATGACAGTGTACTGTCAGGAGACCCGAGGGACTTCTCTTTCACAGACCAGGTGCTGCGCCTGAGGGGACGTTTGTGCTCTCCCAGAGACGAGGAGCTGTTGAGAGAGCTCCTGACCGAGGCACACGGTTCCAGATTCACCATACATCCCGGAAACACGAAGATGTACCATGACTTGAGACGCGAGTTTTGGTGGAGGGGGATGAAGAGGGATGTGGGTGAATTCGTGCAGCAGTGTTTAGTGTGCCAGCAGGTAAAAGCCGAGCATCAGAGACCTGCAGGGCCACTACAGCCACTTCCAGTGCCAGAGTGGAAGTGGGAGAGCATCACCATGGACTTGGTGGTGGGCTTGCCTATTACCCAGCGAGGACACGACGTAGTCTGGGTAATCGTTGATAGACTGACGAAGACGGCACGATTCTTGCTGATCCGAGTCACTTTGGGACCAGCACAGTTGGCAGAGAGGTATATCCGCGACGTGGTACGTCTACACGGAGTTCTGCGGGAGATCGTATCCGACCGGGATACCCGCTTTACGTCCCAGTTTTGGGCTGAGTTTCAGCAGGCCCTGGGGATACGGTTGAGATTCAGTACAGCTTACCACCCCCAGACGGACGGACAGTCTGAGCGCACGATACAGACACTTGAGGACCTTTTGCGTGCCTGTGTACTGGACTGGAGGGGCTCTTGGGACGAGCACTTGCCCCTGGCGGAGTTTGCATACAACAACAGTTATCACTCGAGCATCAGCATGGCTCCCTACGAGGCTCTGTACGGACGGAGGTGTATGGCACCCTTGAGTTGGGTTGAGGTGGGGACCAAGTGGGAGGTTGGCCCCAAGTTGATCCGGCAGAGTCAGGAGGTAGTCGAGAAGATCCACAGGCGACTCCGCATTGTTAGGAGCAGGCGAAAGAGCTACACGGATCGGAGACGCAGGGAGGTGCAGTTTGAGGTTGGGGACCACGTCTTCCTTCGTGTTTCGCCCATGAAGGGCCTGCAGCGGTTTGGGGTGAGAGGGAAGCTCGCACCGAGGTTCGTGGGGCCCTTTGTGGTCCTGGAGCTGGTTGGACCCGTTGCTTATAGGCTTGCCCTCCCTCCTCAGCTTTCTGGTGTGCACGACGTGTTCCACGTGTCCAACCTCAGGAAGTACGTCGCCGATCCCAGTCACGTCTTGAGTCACTAGAGCGTCGAGGTGAGCGACGACCTGACCTACCCCGAGCGGCCAGTACAGATTCTTGATAGAGCCGTCCGCAGTTTGGGACGAAAGCAAGTACCCCTGGTGAAGGTTTTATGGAGGAGCCAGCGGTACGAGGAGGCTACCTAGGAGCCTGAGGCGGCGATGCGGGAGCGGTACCTGAAGCTTTTCGCGGGTACGTCTCTTCGGACCAGCTTCGGTCCTCTTTGAGTTTGTTATGTATATATGTTGTTCTTTCTCGCACCCTAGTTAGCGCAAGTTTCGGGGACGAAACTTCTTTTGAGTTTGTTATATTGTTATGAACGTGGCATCAGACGGATTTTAAGACGTCTGGGAAGTGGCCCAGACGTCTGGAACCCTTCCCAGACGTCTAGTAATAAATTTTTTCGGCGTACCGGGTTGCGTCTGCGCACGTGCACGCGCAGACTGCGCTCGCCGCCTTCGTCTTCTTTTTCCTCTCTCTTCCTGCAGACGCACCACTTCTCTTCTCTCTCTCCCCACGCTGCCTTATATATAAACCCTCGCCCTCTCCCTCACCCTCATCTCCTCCGCCTTTCTCTTCTCCTTCTCCCTGCCAGCGAGAGCGAGAGCGAGTGAGTGAGCGGCGGCCGCGGCGAGCGTGCGGGAAGGAGGGTTGTGAGAGGAAGGGAGAAGCTCAACCGCGAGGGTGCAAGCTTGCAAGGGCAGCTAGATTCGACCGGCAGGGGAGCGGCGGGTGTGGGGTGTCGCGGAGGGACTGCTGCAGCTCGGGCAGCAAGCGGATGGGGTGTAGTACGGCCGTGCGTCACGGGCGGAGAGCGAACCAGGTCCTAATTCTGAGAAAATTTCCCAGAATCAAAAGTCTGGACTTACGTCCAGACGACGTCGAAGACGTCTGGAGGACGGTCCAGACATCTTACAGGTACGATATTTCTTATCTTCTCCTTTTTACGCGTGTACGGCCATGCAGCCGTCTGCCGCGTTCTTCTGCTCCTCGTGCTGAGAGCAGGTGTGTGTGTGTGCAGGTTCTGCTCGGGAGGGCGAGAGGGCTCGCCATCCCACGTGAATTAGACGTCTGGCCACAGTGCCAGACGACGGAGAGAACCTCCAGACGTCCGGGGTGACAATCGGACGTCTGGAAACCAAGGCCAGACGTTCCAGTGGGCTTCTGGACGTCTGAAGGACTGCGTAGACTGAGGTACGACCTGATCCACCTTTTAAGATGTCTGGAAGAGGTTCCAGACGTTTGATTTTGGACAGATTCGTCGTTTTTGACCCGTTTAGGGCCCGTTCGGAGTCCGTTTTCCGCGTTTCGAGTTGCGTTCTTCCAGAATTAATTCCTCTATCCGTTTGCAGTAATTGTATACTGTTCTGAGAAACTCCTTGTGATTGATCCTTGTGTTAGGATCCCGTTCCGTTGCAGTCTTGGGGGTTGCAGAGGCGCACGGGATTGCCGACCACGCCCCCAGTACTCCCAGTTCCGCTGGTAGAGTGGCCCTTTAATTTATTTAACAAAAATTGTACAATTATGAAACAACTAATTGAGTCTAGGGCATTGCATGAACCCTAGGACTGAGAAATTAGATTGAATGATAGCTCTTAGGGTATTGCATGAATCCTAAGACTGGAAAACTAGATTGAATGCTAGATCCTAGGGTACGACATGAATCCTAGGACTGGAAAATTAGTTGATTATATAAACATTGCAGTATTGAAAAAGTGGAAAGGAAATGATAACTGCCTGTAAATTGGACAACAGCTGCCTGTTATAAATGGATAATTACGGTTGAGAATATAAATTGTATGGATATAAAGCTGGAACGGTGAAACCTAAATTGGCTGAGTTAAAAGAGCATGAACCCTACGGGGAATTAGGAGTAGAACTCCTGGAAAGTGAATGGAATAGAATTGGGGAAGTGAGCTGGTCCTTTGGTACGGAGTACTAAGGAGAGCAACTGTCCCCCTATTTAGTGCAGAGCGGAGCTAGCCGCCCCAGGGACTCGAGGTTAGGACTGGCCACTTTGTACCGACCTTTGGCTCTCGTGTACACAGTACCGAGGAGAGCTACTAGTGTAAGGAGAGCACTAGCTACCCCACGGGCCCCGGGGTTCTTTTAGCTCTCCTACACCGACTTGTTAGGCCCACTGGGCAAACCAGGGTAGTCAGGCGAGGGTGCACGGACTGTGGAGGGGCAAGACCCCTGTTTGGTTACTGTGGAGGGGCTGGACCCCTGTTACTGAGAGGGCTCTTCCCTATACTGGTTCCGTGTTGTGCTTTGGGCGCACCCGTTAACGGAAACGACTGACCGTGTGCCAGTGCGGGGTAGCTACCCGTGCGTCTATCACGCGTGCCGTAGTTACCGTTACGTCTGTCAGCGACCTTGGGGTGGTTGACTGAGGGTAGGACCACCACGGGGGACTCTCTCGGCCAGGAGAGCACCACGTGTTACTTCTACTTTTCGAAAAAGACTGCAATCAAGATCGTTCTCACGAGGAACATTCAAGATCTAGAGAAGGATCTGAGAAATAAATCAACAGTAAATAAATGGAAAGATATAAATAAAGTAAAAACATAACAGCTACTGTCCACTTTACTGCTTCTTCTAGCTTTTAGTTACCACTCTACTCAGCGTTTCACTGACGTGTTACCCTTGTTACCCTTTCAGGATCAGGTGTTGAGCAGCCAGAGTCAGCGGCTGCGGAGGGTGCTGGGCCTAGTAGAGCCCAGTAGAGTTACCTGTAGTACTTTCTGTACTTTTTCTTCTGCTGTAGTGAGTAGTTTTCTTATATTCCCTGTACTCTATTTATTGTAAGCTTCCTGTTATGTACATGTTTATTTCTCTACTGTTGTGGTGGTGTATACTGTAGTATTTCTTTCTTTTACTGCTGTATTTTGTTTCTGCTAGTAATATACATGGTGAATGTAGCTTATTTTACTACTCTTTTGGTTACTTTCTCGTTGGACGACTGGATCTTGGGATTAGTCGAATCGATCCGATTCTCGTGTCTCGTAGGGATTCGGGAATCGGGTCGTTACAAGTAATGTATTAATATATATTTATATTGAAAAGTTTTTTTTATACTTCCACTTCTTTGTACATATGTAAAATAAAAAGAATTTTAAATGCATCAATGGTTTTTTATTTTGTAGAGGTAATTTTTTTAATAGAATTTTAGGTGATTTTTTAAAATGGAGTTTTAGGTGATTTTTTATTTTGAATTAAAATGCAATGATAATTTTGTATTGTAAATCATTTTGCTGCTTTTTTTAATCATTTTGCATCTGTGTAATTTACTTTTAAATCATTTTCTATTGATGCAAAATTGAATTTCGTAGGTATAAAATAATTTTTAACCAGTTAGTTTTACAACGGTGCAAAATGTTTCAGAATCAAATTGTATAAATTCAAATAAAATTATTTTACACTGGTACAAAATCAAATTACATAGATGCAAAATAATTTTGTATTGGTGCAAAATTATTCTAAACCAAATTACACAGGTGTAAAATGTGTGGAGGAGGGAGGAGGAGGAGAGAGAGGGGGGGCTGATCAAGTGTAAGGAGTACTGTTGAGGGGTCGAAAAATTAGGAAATTAGGAAATTACTACTCATCATTTTACACTAATGTAAAATCAAATACACAAGTGTAATTTGCAACCATTTGCACAAGAATCAAATTGCACATGTGTAAACAAAGCCATTTTGCATAGTCCAAAATGGCTTTGTTTGCACCTTGGTTACACATGTGGAAAATGGTTGCCAAATTGCACGTGTATAATTTAGTTCAATTTGATTTTAAATTATTTTACAACGATGTAAAATGTGGGGGAGGAGAGAAGGGGTGAGAGAGAGATGGTTGATCCAAGTGTGAGAAGGAATGTTGAGGAGTGGAAAAATTAGAAAATCAACAGCGGCTACAATACCATAGGCCAAAATCAAAATTTTGTTATACAAAAAATACATAAATAATGTGATACTAATGTGTATAATATCATATTAACAGCTACTTATTAGTATCAAGGATTTGAAGTGGATCTTAGGCTGTCATATTAGACCAAAATGGACTTTGGGGCGCTCTTTTTTTAGGGTTTGCGAGGTATGTTATGTTTGAGGTTTCAGAGATCCAAGGGATCCAACGTATCTAAAAGCTTATGATTTAGGTTCGAGATGGATCGAAAATACAAAGGTATTACCCTGACACAACTCCATTGTATAATCTAACATTTATTATACTAACACACCGCAAATTTGATTTATGGCCTCACTTTAGAACAGTGCTTCTCCTTTCTTAGCCAAAGGCATCCAATTTCTCATTCAAAATATCGGTCCTTCAAATTAATATTAGACAAAAAAATCAACTAACCTCATGTGGAATAGCCTCTGGATCTATTTGTCCGCCAATCTTTTAAAGAGTATCATTTTGTTCTCCTAAAGTTCTTATTTTGAATCAAATCACTCCCTCCGTTATTTATTTTGAGATTACAACTATTAAACACTGAAAAAGTACCTTTGATATTTTCTTTACCACACATGTACCTTGCCATCTTACTTCGTATCCAACTATTTAAATGTATAAAATCAAATGAATATTACATCAATATATTAATTTCCTCGATTATTCTCATATCAATACATTATATATATTACATTAATATTACATTTCTTTTTGGCAACTCAACTTGGTTGGCGTGGCGGTAAGAGAGGACGGGGTGCACGAGCAGAAGGAAAATTCAAGGGCAATTTTGCTAATCTCTAATGGTTGTTATCTTAAAAGAGAGAGAGAGGAGGTGATTTGATTTAACAAACTTTGCGGGGGTGGGGTGTTGTTCGTGGGTGAAACAGTGCCTTTCAAAAGAATAGCCGTTAAATTGATTTAGAGATTATATCATAGGGGGTTAACTGATCTTTACTCTTAATATTATGAGTTTTTTTCCCTTTGAAAGGAGTAGCCTTTTGAAAAATTGTCGTTTGTTTATAAATGTTTTCCTTGAAAGGGTTTGGTAGTTTATCAAAGCCCTCCATTTCGTATACTAGGGGTGGAATTAGTTGAATAAAGTAAAATATTTGGCATGTATCTCAACCTTTGGTAAATACCTCCTTCCTAAATACTAATATATAGATCTTTAATCCAACTATGCCATTCTTCTCAACAATGTATTAATCGCCATGATTCGCTAAGAAAAAATCGAAATAACATTGCGAATCATGCAAAAAGAAAAAGAGAAAATATAAGAATCATGTATAGATTCAGGATCATCCACCAAAAAAATAATAACTCAGCAATCAATCTTTCATTCGATCTCTAGAACGAGTTCATTGACACACTTTCACAAAACAACAAAAATGAAACTATAGAGAAAGGAACGTATCATGGCCGTGGCAAACAGCGGTGGTCACTAGAAAACCACCTTTCCAGTGATATATGGAGGCCCCTCATCCAGTTGAAAAGCAAAAGCTTTCTCAACGGGTGAAAGGACAAAGCGATTTCACTGGAAAACCAACTTTTGAGAGACGAAGTGGATCATGAATCTTGTACAAGTTTGCCAAATTAGTTTAAGGAAAAACAAATTTATACACTCAATTAAATGCGCACTCGTGTAACTCGAATGGTATTTTGTGTGAACAAATATTCTTTTTTTGCTAAAAAAAGATAAGGAGTGCTATTGATGACCATAGCATACTATCAGGAGTGAACAAATATCTTAATGAATCATATATTATTTTAAAAATTGTTTGAAGGTATTAATCTATATTTATATTGAATTCTTTTTTATACTTCCACTTCTTTGTAAATATTTAAAATAAAAAAAATTTTAAATACACCGATGGTTTTTTATTTTGTACTGGTAACCTTTTTTAATAGAATTTTAGGTGATTTTTTAAAATGGAGTTTTAGGTGATTTTTTATTATGAACTAAAATGCAACGATAATTTTTTATTATAAATCATTTTGCACCTTTTTTTTTAATCATTTCGCACTTGTGTAATTTAATTTTAAATCATTTTGTATTGATACAAAATTAAATTACACAGGTATAAAATAAATTTTAACCAGTTAGTTTTACAATGGTGTAAAATGATTCAAATCAAATTATATAAATTCAAACAAAATAATTTTGCACTGGTACAAAAGCAAATTGCATAGATGCAAAATGGTTTCGTACTGGTGTAAAATGGTTCAAAACCAAATTCCACAGGTGCAAAATGTGTGTAGGAGGGAGGAGGAGAGAGAGAAAGAGGGCTAATCAAGTGTAAGGAGTACTGTTGAGGGGTTGTTAGCGTCTTGCGTCGATTTATGAAATACTTGTCGTAGTATAGTCGACAAAATAGCTACAGCATTTATATTTATAAAACTTAAAAATAATATGAGTCCAAGGTCTTTCGTAAGAAGCAAATATGAAATTCACACACTAATCATACTATAAATAAATGAGCACAATAATTATTTTCAAAAAAGATATGCAATGAATAATATTCTCAAGAATGTATTGAATGATGCTGAGATAAAAAGAATAAGAGAGAACTAAAAAGTAATTATTTAAATTAGTAATTAATCACACATTTAAGTATATATCCCACAACTCAATTTAACTCAAATATTACTACAGTGGTATCAACCACTTATCCATGTTAGCACATGTATCAAATGACCTCATAGGACCTTAACAAGTGCCTCAATCTGACGTCGTCAAGGTGCTTCAGATGACTTAAATGATCACAACACAAAGTACCGGCATAAGAGCTTAAGCAGCACAACACCTCTCGAGATGTTAAGTGTTAAGGTGTTTAGGAATGCATCTCGAGGAACACAGTGCAAAACCTACCCCTAGCCCCCTCAGAATTTCTCTTCTTTCCCCTTTCTCAGAACTAGGTATGGGATAGTCGGGTAATTGGGTATAGGGACCAAACCTGCGTGCATGTGGGTCGCAAGTGAGGTGTGAGGAGGTGAGTAGGATAGCGCATGGGTGAGGGGACCTCACCCCCGTGTGACTGAGGCGATAACCCTCGTCACAATTTCACTTTATACGCTGTTGGCATCCCTTCTCTTCACAAAGTGGGACTAAATGTCCCACCTTTCTTTTTCGCACAATACCAGATGGATCTTCAGGCAACTAAAAGTTACTACGAAGGTTGCTTAGCTCAATTGAAGCCCTAGGTGGACTCTTGTCTTCAGCTCGCACTACCTGGATGTGGAAGCAGCAAGGGTGATGACCGGGCAATGAGTAACGAAGTTGGAGAAGATGAACGAAGCGGAAATGCTCTGGTGAATCCCTTCTCACAAAAGGTCCTGCAACTAGGCCTTGAGCTCTCGCAACTCAAGTGGTGCCATCCTGTAGGGTGCTGTAGAAATGGGACTGGTCCACGGTACCAGTGAGATCTCAGCTCGATCTCACACTCAGGCGGTAGTCCTGGCAGCTCCTCTGGAAACACGTCGAGGTACTCTCTGACCACCGGGATGCTCTGAAAGTCTGTCACGGGGCTGGGCTCTGCCACTACACAAGCCAGAAAGCCCTCACACCCCTGGCTCAAAAGTCTCGTCGCCTGAAGTGTAGAAATGCACCTAAAGCCTCCGTCCACCGGCTGTCCGTGGAACTCAAAAGAAGGCATCTCCGGCATGAAGAAGACGATCTTCCTCTCGAAACAGTCCACCAAAGCATGGTAAGTGGACAACCAGTCCATCCCCAGAATCACACTAAAGTCCTCCATCGGCATCACAATCAGGTCAGTGGGGAGGCTATGTCCCCCAACACTAACCTTACGATCTGTGTAAACCTCGTCAGTTATAAACAGCTGACCACCCGGACCTCTGATCACAAAAGGATCCTCTAACAACACATAGTCCTGTCCCAAACTGACAGCAAAAGTAGCAGCAACAAACGAGTGTGTGGTGCCGAAATCAAAAAGTGTGTAAACTAGTCTGCCTGAAACTGTAAGCATACCTGCCACCATTGAACCTGAAGCTCTGGCGTCTCTGTGTGTTAGGGCGTTGATACGCCCCTCAGCTCTCGGTGTGGAAGAAGCAGCCACACTCTGCGTCGGATGGGTAGCCGCTGGCAGGTACCTTCCCCGCAATTGCTGACCTCTCCCACGCGCATGGGAACCACGACCTCTTGCTCGTCCTCTAGCGCTCGGTGTGGGGAGCAACTGCTAACCTCTAGCCCTAGATGGGCAGTCCCTCCTGATGTGGCCCGGCTAGCCACACTGGTAGCAAAGGGGAACTCGACTCCCACCCTTGGTAGGTCCCTGCTGACGGTAAGGCGAGAACCCAGTGCTGGTAGCTGGCCCCTGTCGAGGGCCCCCAAAGGCCACTGACAGCCCCGCAAAGCATGATGGCTCTCTTGTGGGCACCATGTGCCTCCTCTTTCGCCAACCCTGTCAGTAGTCTGGCTGGTAGGGCCTCTTCCGTCCGCTGTCAGTGTCACGTGCGGCCGAGTTGGTCTCCTCATATGTCATAGCTGCCTCCACCACTCCCGAGAGCGTGGGCAGCTTCGGGGGTTTGACATACTCCCGAATAGCAAGCCAGAGCCCCTCGGTGAACCTCCACAGGAGCTCCTCCTCAGTAGCCACAACTGTCGCGGCGAAACGGGACAGCTCCAGAAAATGAGTACGGTACGCGCTCACAGTCATCGTCCCCTGGCGGAGAGTGTGGAACTCCTGCCTCCTCTGATCCTGCCACGTCTGCATGAAGTACTGCTCACAGAAGAGGGTCACAAACTAGTCCCACGTCGACTCTACCCTCTCTTAACCTTTGATCGCCCTCCACCACTTGTGTGCCACGCTCTCCAGCTGGTACGTGGCAAAGGCCATGCGGCACTCCGCAGGGGGGCGAAGGGTGTCAAACACCTTCTCGATCTGCTCGAGCCAGTCCTACGCCTCAGTCGGGTCGTCATCCCCCTTGAAGGAGGGGGCCTTCAGCTTCCGGAACTATCTGAAAAGCTCGTAGTGTCACTGAAGTGGGGAAATGGGCACGCCTCCAAGCAGGGAGGGCTCCTACTCGGAAGTGTCAGAGGATGGTGGGGGCGGTGGAGGACCACCCCCTCCCCTACGTCCAACGCTGCATCTATCTCATGGTCCCACAAAGGACTCCCCCTCCACAACCCCAGGGAGAGGCGCTTGTGGAGGCGGGTGGAGCTCCTCTCGTACAATCTCTCGTATCAGTTGGGCGAGGTCCTGAGCCTGAATGCCCGGAAGAAGTGGCTGGTCCACTGAAACGTCGGGCTCAGTACGTTCGCCCCGCTGACCTCGTCCACAGCCTCATCCGTGGCCCGCCTCAATGGCTCCACGTAAAGGCAACTCCTACGAGGAGACGCGAACAACAGAACAAGAAGACGTCAATTCTAACGGACATTTAACAAAAGAACCTTAGAATAGATGTCAAAAGGTACGTTGTGGTGGTTACTCTAGTTACAGGCACGTGAATTGGTTATTCTCAAGCTAGTTGGTTCACTTCTCGGGTTGACCTTGCTCTGATACCATCTTGTTACGACCCGGTTCCCGAATCCCTACAGGAAATGAGACCGGACCGACTCGACTGATCCCAAGACTCAGTCGTTCAACGAGAAAGTAACCAAAAAGCAAGAAAGTAAACCACATTCACTATACTAAGCAACTAACAGTAAAAAGGATACAGCAGTAAGGAAGTAAAAACTGCTAAAGTACATACCACCACAACAGTAGAAAAGTAACCAGGTACAAGAATATAAAGTACAGAATGAAAGAGTATAGAATATAAAGGTACAAGAGTCTACTCACTACAACAGAGGGAAGTACAACAAAAAGCTACAACTACTGGGCTCTACTGGGCCCAGCACCCTCTGCAGCTATAGGCTCTGGCTACTCAACACCTGATCTTGAAAAGGGGTTATGAGTACACAACATCAGCGACCGCTGAGTAGAGTGGCAACCAACTAAATAAAGCAATAAAAGTGGATAGGTAGCTGTTATTTTTCAATTACTTTCTTTAACTAATTATTATTCTTTTTCACCACTTGATTGATTTATCAGGTCTCTTTCTTGATCTCGAATGTTCCTCGTGGGAACGATCTTGATTGCAGTTTTTTCCGAAGAGTAGAAGGCACACGTGGTGCTCTCCTGGCCGGGAGAGTCCCCCGTGGTGAACCTACACCCAGTCAACCACCCCAAGGTCACGGACAGACGTAACGGTGACTACGGCACACGCGATAAGCGCACGGGTAGCTACTCCGCACTGGCACGCGGTTAGTCGTTTCCGCTAATGGGTGCTCCCAAAGTACAACACGGAACCAGTATAGGGCCTAGCCCTCTCAGTAACAGGGGTCTAGCCCCTAAGAACCAAACAGGGGTCTCGCCCCTCCACAGTCCGCGCACCCTCGCCTGACTACCTTGGTTTGCCTAGTGGGCTTAACAAGTCAATGTAGGGTGGCTAGTTGAACCCCGGGCCCCGTGGGGTGGCTAGCTCTCTCCTTACACTAGTAGCTCTCCCTTGTATAGTGTACACGAGGGCCAAGAAGTCGGTATAGAGTGGCCAATCATAACCCTGGGTTCCAACCCAAGGGCGGCTAGCTCCGCTCTACACTAAACAGGGGGGACAGTCGCTCTCCTTGGTACTTTGTACTCAAGGTCCAACTCACTTCCCCACTCACATTTCCAGATCCATTCCATTTATTTCCAGGAGTTCTACTCCTAATTCCCCGTAGGGTTCATGCTCATATTTCTCAGGCCATACCATATCAGGTTTTATCATTTCCATTTCCATTCTCAGATTGTACACATGCAACTTGTATTGCTATCGTTCAATTTCCATACTCAGGTTATACACAGGTAGCTTGTATTTCCATCATTCACCTTACCATTCTCAAATTATATACATGTAGCTCATATTATGTCATTTAACGTATACAACAGGAAAGCTACATGCAACAGTTAACTAGGACAAGTGCTTCATATTTCACAGGTAGCTGTTACTCATTTAGAGGCAGTTGTTATTATTCTATCTACTCATTCAAGGCTGCAATTCAATCATCCATTACTGACATTTCAAGTGTTTCTTGTCCTAGGATTCATGCCATATCCTAGGTTCTAATCATTCATTCCATATATGCATTTAGGTTATAATTAAATTAGGAGGGAAGCCACTCTACCAGTAAACCCAGGAGTAGTGGGGGCTTGAACAACAGGCTCACGTGCCTCAGCAAGCCCCGAACCTGCAATGGAACGAAGTCCTATCACAAGGATCAATCACAAGGGAATATTCAGAATAGTATAGAAAGTCTTCTAACAATTAGAGGAAATCATACGGAAAATATCGGTATCTTATTTGCGTAAAAAAGACCTCAAACGGACCCTAAACGGGTCAAAACAAGGTTACTGACTCAAAATCAGATGTCTGGAACAACTTCTAGACGTCTTAAAAGTGTCCAGTATCGTACCTCAGGCTCTACATCCACCCCAGACGTCCAAGAACCCTTCTGGACTATCTGGACCTAGCTCCAGTCGTCTGACCACCTATTCGGATGTCTGGAAGTGCTTCCAGCCATCTGGTGCGTCGCCCAGACGTCTGAAATGCGTGGGAGGGCATGTCCCGCGCCTTCCCGAAGCAACTCCTGCACGAAATCCACCAAATCTCCTAGAAAAGGCATGCAACAGGGTCTCGGCAGAGCGGCCTGCATGTCCATATCCGCAAAGAAGACGTACCTCCACGAAGCCCTCTCCTTAGACGTCTGGAACCGCCTCCAGACGTCTGAACCGTCGTCTGGACGTCACTCCAGACGTCTGATTATGGGAAAAACCTAGAACCAGAACCTGCTTCCACTCTTTTGCGCCATGCGTGGCTGCGCCACGCCCCTCCTCGCCTGCTGCTTCAGCTGCAACAGTGTCAGGGAGGATCTCCCTGACGCACTCCTCCTCGCGCACGCATCACTCCGGTCGTACGCTCACTGGTGAGCTCCCACGCGAGCTCACGAGCTTGCTCTCCTCCTCCTCTCCTCATGCTGCTCATCCTCGACGCTGCCCGCGTGCTCTCTCGCTCGTGCTGCCTCTCTCGCTGTAGTGGGGAAGAAGTGGGGAAGGGCTGGTGGCTATAAAGTGAGGAGAACGAGAGAGGAGGAGGGGACTTTATAAGGGTGAGGGTTTAGGGTTTTGCTAGGAGCGGAAAGAGAGAGGAGGAAAAACGAGGGGTACTATCTGCACACAGCACATGCGCAGACGCGAGCTCGTACTCAAAATTTTCGATTTTCAGACATCTGGGAATGTGTCCAGACGTTTGACCAGACATCTGATCTAAAGCCCAGACGTCTTAAAAGGCTCAAACAGCACGGGTCTTAACATCACAACAAACTTAAAGGAATTTTCGTCCCCGAAACTTGAGCTAGCTAGGGTGCGGAAAAAGAACAACATACGCATAACAAACTTAAAGAGGACCGAAGTCGGTCCGAAAAGACGTACCCTCAAAATGCTCCGGGTACCGCTCTCGCATCGCCGCCTCAGGCTCCCAAGTAGCCTCCTCGTACCTCTGACTCCTCCATAAGACCTTCACCAAGGGTACCTGCTTCCGTCTCAAACTCTGGACGGCTCTGTCTAGTATCTGTATAGGTCCCTCGGGGAAGGTTAGGTCATCACCCACCTCGACACTCTCATGGCTCAGAACGTGACTTGGATCGGCGACGTACTTCCGGAGGTTGGACATATGGAACACTCGTGCACACCAGAAAGCTGGGGAGGAAGGGCAAGCCTGTAAGCAACGGGTCCAACCTGCTCCAGGACCTCAAAGGGCCCCACAAACCTCAGCGTGAGCTTCCCTTTCACCCGAAAACACTGCAGGCCCTTCATGGGCGAAACGCGAAGAAAGACGTGAACCCCAACCTCGAATTGCGCCTCTCTGCGCTTCCGATCAGCATAACTCTTCTGTCTGCTTCTGACAGTGCGAAGTCATCTGTGTATCTGATCAACCACCTCCTGACTCTACCGATTAGCCTAGGGCCAACCTCCCAATTGGTCCCCACCTCAACCCAACTCAAGGGCGCAGTACACCTCCGTCCGTACAGAGCCTCGTATGGTGCCATGCCGATACTCGAATGATAGCTATTATTAAACTCTGTCAGGGGCAAGTGCTCCTCCCAAGAGCCCCTCCAATATAGTACATAGGCACGCAAAAGGTCCTCAAGTGTCTGTATCATGCGCTCTAACTGTCTGTCTGTCTGGGGGTGGTACGCCGTACTAAACCTCAACCGTGTCCCCAAAGCCTACTGAAACTCAGCCCAAAATTGGGACGTAAAATGGGTATCCCGGTCGGATATAATCTCGTGTGGAACTCCGTGCAGACGTACAACGTCGCGAATATACCTCTCTGCCAACTGTGCTGGTCCCAAGGTGACTCGGATCGGCAAGAAACGTGTCGTCTTCGTCAATCTGTCTACAATCACCCAGACTGTGTCGTTTCCTCGCTGGGTAACATGTAAACCCACCACCAAGTCCATGGTGATGCTCTCCCACTTTCACTCTGGCACTGGAAGTGGCTGCAACGGCCCTGCAGGCCTCTGATGCTCGACCTTCACCTGCTAGCACACTAAGCATTACTGCACGAACTCACCTACATCCCTCTTCGTTCCCCTCCATCAAAAGTCACATCTCAGATCATGATACATCTTCGTGTTCCTGAGATGTATGGTGAACCTGGAACCGTGTGCCTCGGTCAGGAGCTCCCTCAACAACTCCTTGTCCCTGGGAATGCACAAACGTCCCCCCATACGCAGCACCTCGTTTGTAAAGGAGAAGTCTCCTGGGTCCCCTGATAGTACTCTGTCATGCAACGACAGCAGGTACGGGTCTGCCATCTGTCTTGTGATGATGCGGTCTATCAGCTCTGGTCTCGTCTATCGTGCCACAGTCACTACCCCATAGTGCCTAGTAACTCTAGGGGTCGCCAACTGCCCATCTCCTCCATGAATCTCCAATTCTGTGCCTGTAAACTAGCCAAGTGGGTGGGCGCCTTCCGACTCAAGGCGTCAGCCACCACGTTGGCCTTCCCCAGATGGTAGGAGATGCTGCAGTCATAATCCTTCAGGAGCTCTAACCAACGTCTCTATCTCATGTTAAGCTCCTTCTGATCAAACAAATATCTGAGGCTTTTATGATCCGTGAATATCTTAAAAGTCTCACCGTATAGGTAGTGCCTCCAAGTCTTCAGCGCGAAGATGACAACTGCCAGCTCTAAGTCATGGGTAAGGTAGCTATGCTCATGGGTCTTCAGTTGCCGCGAAGCGTAGGTGACAACGTGACCCTGCTGCATGAGCACACCCCCTAACCCCTGCAACGAAGCATCTGTGTACATAATGAAACCGCCAGTACTGTCTGGGATGGTAAACACAGGAGCTGAAGTCAGCCTCTCCTTTAACTCCTGAAAACACGCCTTACAAGCGTCTGTCTAAGAAAAAGGCACGTCCTTCCGGGTCAACTGTGCCATAGGATGTGCAATCTACGAGAAACCCCTGATAAACCGTCGGTAGTAGCCTGCCAGTCCCAAGAAACTACGGATCTCTGTCACTGTACGTGGTCTCTCCCACCTGAACACTGCCTCTACCTTGGCTGGGTCCACAGCCAAGCCATCCCCTGAAATCACATGACCTAAGAAGGTCACCTGCCTTAACCAGAACTCGCACATGCTGTATTTGGCATACAACCTATGTCATCTCAACGTGTCCAAAACCATCTGCAAGTGTTGTCCGTGCTACGCCTGATCCGGTGAGTAGATGAGCACATCATCAATAAACACCACCACAAACTGATCCAAATACAGTCTGAAGACCTGGTTCATCAAATCCATGAAAGCAGTAGGGGCATTGGTTAGCCCAAACGGCATGACCAAAAACTCGTAGTGTCCGTACTGGGTGCGGAAAGCCATCTTGGAGACGTTGGTCTCCCTAATCCTCAACTGGTGGTAACCAGATCTCAAATCTATCTTGGAGAAAACCATGGCACCTCGCAACTGGTCAAACAAGTCATCAATCCTTGGCAGCGGATACCTGTTCTTGATGGTGACCCTATTTAGCTGTCTGTAGTCCACACAAAGGCGTAGGGTACCATCCTTCTTCACAAATAACATCAGGACCCCACACGGAGACACACTGGGACTCACAAAGCCCTTCTAAAAAAGGTCCTATAATTGGGACTTGAGCTTTCGCAACTCAAGTGGTGCCATCCTGTAGGGTGCTGTAGAAATGGGGCTGCTCTCCGGTACCAGTGAGATCTCAAACTCAATCTCACACTCAGGCACTAGTCCTGGCAGCTCCTCTGGAAACATGTCGGGGTACTCTCTGGCCACCAGGATGCTCTGAAAGTCTGCCACGGGGTTGGGCTCTATCACTACACAAGCCAGAAAGCCCTCACACCCCTAGCCCAAAAGTTTCGCCGCCCGAAGTGCAGAAATGCACCTGAAGCCTCTGTCCACCGACTGTCCATGGAACTCAAAACAAGGCATCTCCGGCATGGAGAAGACAATCTTCCTCTCGAAACAGTCTACCAAAGCGTGGTAAGCGGACAGTCAGTCCATCGCCAAAATCACGCTAAATTCCTCCATCGGTATCACAATCAGGTTAGCGGGGAGGCTGTGTCCCCCAAAACTGACCTCACAGTCTGTGTAAACCTCCTCAGCTACAAACAGCTGACCACCCAGACCTCTGATCACAAAAGGATCCTCTAACAACATACAGTCCTATCCCAAACTGACAACAAAAGTAGTAGCAACAAACGAGTGCATGGTGCCGGAATCAAAAAGTGTGTAAACTAGTCTGAATGAAACTGTAACCATACTTGCCACCACTAAACCTGAAGCTCTGGCGTCTCTGTGTGTCAAGGCATTGATATGCCCCTCAGCTCTCGGTGTGGAAGAAGCAGCCACACTCTGTGTCGGACGAGTAGCCGCTGGTCGGTACCCTCCCCAAGACTACTGACCTTCCCCATGCGCCTGGGAACCACGGCCTCCTGCTCGTCCTCCAGCGCTCGGTACAGGGAGCAACCGCTGACCTCTAGCCCTAAAAGGGCAATCCCTCCTGATGTGGCCCGGCTGGCCACACTGGTAGTAAAGGGGAACTCGACTCTTGCCCTCGGTAGGTCCCTGCTGACGGCTGGACGGGGATCCAGTGTTGGTAGCTGGCCCTTGTCGAGGGCCCCCAAAGGCCACTGATGGCCCTGCAAAGTGTGACAGCTCTCCTGCGGGCGCCGCGTACCTCCTCTCTCACCGGCCCTATCAGTAGTCTAGCTCGTAGGGCCTCTTCCATCCACTGTCAGTGTCATGTGCCGTCGGGTTGGTCTCCTCATATGTCATAGCTGCCTCCACCACTCTCTAGAACGTGGGCAGCTTCAGGGGTTTGACATACCCCCGAATAGTAGGTTGGAGCCCCTCAGTGAACCTCCACAGGCGCTCCTCCTCAGTAGCCACAGCTGTCGTGGTGAAACAGGACAGCTCCAGAAAACGTGTATGGTACGTGCTCATAGTCATCGTCCCCTGGCAGAGAGTGTGGAACTCCTACCTCCTCTGATCCTGCCATGTCTGTGGGAGGTACTGCTCATAGAAGAGGGTCACAAACTTGTCCCACGTCGGCTCTACCCTCTCCCAACCTCTGACCGCCCTCCACCACTTGTGTGCCGCGCTCTCCAACAGGTACATGGCAAAGGCCACACGTCACTCCGCACGGGGGAGAAGGGTGTCAAACACCTTCTCTATCTGCTTGAGCTAGTCCTCCGCCTCGGTCAGATCCTCATCCCCCTTGAAAGAGGGGGACTTCAGCTTCCGGAACTGTCCGAAAAGCTCGTAGTGTCGCTGAAGTGGGGAAACGGGCACGCCTCCAGGCAGGGAGGGCTCCTGCTCGGAAGTGTTAGAGGACGGTGGGGGCGGTGGAGGACCACCCCCTCCCCCACGTCTAACGCTGCGTCTGTCTCGTGGTCCCACAAACGACTCCCCCTCCAATTCCCCAAGGAGAGGCGCTCGTGGAGGCGGGTGGAGCTCCTCTCGTACAATCTTCCGTATCAACTGGGCAAGGTCCTGGGCCAGAATCCCCGGAAGAAGTGGCTGGTCCACTGAAACGTCGGGCTCAGCACGTCCGCCCCACCGACCTCGTCCAAGGCTGTGTCCGCGACCCTCCTCAATGGCTCCACGTCGAGGCATCTCCTGCGAGGAGACGCGAACAACAGAACAATAAGACATCGATTCTAACAGACATTTAGCAAAAGAACCTCAGAACATATGTCAAAAGTTACGTTGTGATGGTTACTCTAGTTACAAGCACGTGAATTGGTTATTCTCAAGCTAGTTGGTTCACTTCTCGGGATAACTGATAGCGATTTTACGCAATTTGTTAATTAGGCAATT
Organism: Thalassia testudinum; assembly: GCA_037157565.1. Classification (NCBI taxonomy): domain Eukaryota; kingdom Viridiplantae; phylum Streptophyta; class Magnoliopsida; order Alismatales; family Hydrocharitaceae; genus Thalassia; species Thalassia testudinum. Next base: position 147,987,613 of record JAZHRO010000036.1, read on the forward strand.
TAGTGTCGTTGCAACGCGTAAATCCGCTTTCGCTTTTAAATTTATATCCTAGATAGGGGAGTATCTAGGGTCATCCAAGGAGGCAAAAATTACAAAATTAATCCTCTTGCTTACAGATAGATCTCAACTTTCTTTTTGATATTTTTCAGTATGTAATTTTTTTATATTTTGAAAAGACGAGGGCAAACTGCAGATTGTAGCTAAAAGAACTAACACCTACAAATGATTAACTAAAATCTAAAAGATAGAAATATCTTCTTCCTAAGCTCACTCTAGGCAAGTGGAGGCCTAGGGTAATTAGGAAGAAGAGGTGAAACAAGTGCTAGAACCAAAACAAACAACTGCAATAAAAAGCTAAAAGAAGGCAATTTTGATTGAGTAGAATGAGTGTTCTTTTCAAGGACAAGTAAAGGAATGCTTCTACTAGAATTAAACAATCTAAAAGCAAGAAAAGAAACACAAATCCTCTTGTAACAATGGTGAAGAAGGTTGTCTTCTTGCTCCAAGCCTAGCTGCTCCTTGGCTTGAAAAGAGGGCTTCCTTCTCCTCCTTCCTTGAGAGCTCCTCCAAGGTGGAAGCTACCACCTTTAATGCTCTCTCCAAAGGGGTGGGCGTGCACCACCCTCAAAAACTCCTCCAAGGTGGCGTGACCACCTTCAAGATCTCCTCCAAGATCTTCCTTGCCTGGCTTCTCCTTTGGCTGGAGTGACCCAAGAGAGAAGGGAAGAGGGGAAGGCACCAAGGGGACAGAATATCCCCTTAATCTTCTTCTTCTTCTTCTCTCTTGGACGTAGGCTTCTTGGTGGAATATGAGAGTGAAATTGCTAGCCAAGGATGGTCTTTCATGGTGGTGGGTAGTGGTCTTTTTATAGGGTGGGATGGGGGGTTAAGGTGCCCCTTGAAATGGAGGGCTTGGATGGAAGAATGGAGGTGGTTGGTGATCCTATGTCTAAGGAGAGTTGGCGCCAACCCAAGGGGTGTTAAAGGGGGTGGTTATGGTGGTGTTGGTGTCTTTTGGTGGTGGAGAGACACCCCCATGTTGGCGCCAACATGGGGTCTTCTAGAAGGGAGATTAGGTGGATGGTGGAGATGGGTTCAAGGGGGATTGTCTGGTGGAGATGAGGGGGGATTTTGGAGGGAAAAGTGGCGCCATTAAGGGGTGGTTGTGGGTAGCTTTTGGCACCATTTTTAGGTGTCTTTTGGAGGTGGTGGGTAGGTTAGGTTGGTGCCAAGTAGGTTAGCTTATGTGGAGCTTAGGTGGAGCTAGTTGGGTGGAGTTGGTAGGTGGGTTTTTGGGGTGGTACAGGCCAAGGAAGTTGGAGCATAGCTAAGCTAAGCTAAGCTAAGCTAAGCTAGCTTAGCTAAAGGTGGAGTAGAGGAGAAGGTGTTGGAGCTAGGGTTTGGAGGAAGGAGCTGAGGAGGAGAAGTCTGGAGTTGGAGATGGAGCTGGCTGCTGCTGAAGAGGCTGGCATGGGGCTATTCTAGCTGGCTTAGCTTGCTAGTTCTTTGCTAGCTACTAAGCCGAGCTAAGGTAAGCTAGCTTCTACCAAAATGAGCTGAGGTGAGCTAGGTCTGATGCTCCCGGGGAGAATCAAGCTGGTTGAGGCAGCTAAGGTAGCTTAGCTCAACTGAGCTGAGCTAAGCTAAGTCCCCGGGAGCTGGACTTGAGCTTCCTGAGCTGGGATGAGTTCTTCTTCAGCTGGCTGGAGTTGAGTGGAGCTGGATGTAGCTGGATCTGAGCTGGGGTGAACTCCTGTCAACTCAGCTGAGCTAGCTAGAGCTCCCTGTGAACTAGTGGGAGCTGAGATGAGCTCGACTCAGCTAAGTTGAGCTGGATCTGAGCTGACTTGAGCTAGGGTGAGCTAAGATGAACTCTCTTGAGCTACCATTCAGCTGAGATTAGCTGAATGGAGCTAGGATGAGCTAACCCTAGTTCAAGTGAGCTAGGTTCCAACTGTGGTGAGCTGGATCGAGCTGAGTTCCAACTAGTATGGGCTTCTCTTTCACAATTTGCCTTCTTGAGTGCTAGGGTTTTAAGGATTTGCATATCTGTGCATCCCTAACACTCACAAAAACATATTAAAAAGACAAATAAAAGATGCAATGCATGCCTAACCTAATTTATGCCTAAATGCAGCCCAAAAAAACCCATTTGCGGAGTAAAATCCTAAGAGCTAGGTTTGTTTTAATGCGTGAGAATGATGATAAACTGGCATTTATTAATGACCTTGCTCTGATACCATCTTGTTACGACCCGTTCCTGAATCCCTACAGGACACGAGGCCAAACCGACTGGACTGATCCCATGACCCAGTCGTCAAACAAGAAAGTAACCAAAAAGCAAGAAAGTAAACCACAATCACTATGCTAAGCAACTAACAGTAAAAAGGGTACAGTAGTAAGGAAGTAAAAACGGCTACAGTACATACCACCACAACAATAGAAAAGTAACCAGGTACAAGAATATAAAGTACAGAATGAAAGAGTACAGAATATAAAGGTACAAGAGTCTACTCACTACAACAGAGAGAAGTACAACAAAAACCTACAACTACTGGGCTCTACTAGGCCCAGCACCCTCTGCAGCCGTAGGCTCTGGCTACTCAACACCTGGTCCTGGAAAAGGGTTATGAGTACACAACGTCAGCGAATGCTGAGTAAAGTGGCAACAAACTAACTAAAGTAGTAAAAGTGGGCAGGTAGCTGTTGTTTTTCAATTACTTTCTTTAACTAATTATTATTCTTTTTCACCACTTGGTTGATTTATCAGGTCTCTTTCTTGATCTCGAATGTTCCTCGTGGGAGCAATCTTGATTGCAGTCTTTTCCAAAGAGTAGAAGTCACACGTGGTACTCTCCTGGCCGGGAGAGTCCCCCGTGGTGATCCTACACCCAGTCAACCACCCCAAGGTCACGGACAAACGTAATGGTGACTACGGCACGCGCGATAAGCACACGGGTAGCTACCCCGCACTGGCACGCAGTCTGTCGTTTTCGCTAACGGGTGCGCCCAAAGTACAACACGGAACAAGTATAGAGCCTAGCCCTCTCAGTAACAGGGGTCTAGCCCCTAAGAACCAAACAGGGGTCTCGCCCCTCCACAGTCCGCGCACCCTCTCCTGACTACCCTGGTTTGCCCAGTGGGCCTAACAAGTCAGTGTAGGGTGGCTAGCTGAACCTTGGGCCCCGTGGTGTGGCTAGCTCTCTCCCTACACTAGTAGCTCTCCCCAGTACAGTGTACACGAGGGCCAAGAAGTTGTTACAGAGTGGCCAATCCTAACCCTAGGTCCCAACCCAAGGGCGGCTAGCTCCGCTCTGCACTAAACAGGGGGGACAGTCGCTCTCCTTGGTACTCTATGCTCAAGGGCCATCTCACTTCCCCACTCTCATTTCCAGATCCATTCCATTTATTTCCAGGAGTTCTACTCCTAATTCCCTGTAGGGTTCATGCTCATATTTCTCAGGCCATGCCATATCAGGTTTTATCATTTCCATTTCCATTCTCAGGTTGTACACATGCAACTTGTATTGCTATCGTTCAATTTCCATACTCAGGTTATACACAGGTAGCTCGTATTTCCATCATTCACGTTATCATTCTCAAATTATATACATGCAGCTCATATTATGTCATTTAACGTATACAACAGGAAAGTTACATGCAACAGTTAACTAGCACAAGTGCTTCATATTTCACAGGCAGCTGTTATTCATTTACAGGTAGTTATCATTCTATCTTCTCATTCAAGACTGCAATTCAATCATCCATTACCGACATTTCAAGTGTTTCTCGTCCTAGGATTCATGCCATATCCTAGGTTCTAATCATTCATTCCACACATGCATTTAGGTTATAATTAAATTAGGGGGGAAGCCACTCTACTAGTAAACCCAGGAGTAGTGGGGGCTTAAACGGCAGGCTTACATGCCTTAGCAAGCCCCGAACCTGCAACGGAACGAAGTCCTATCACAAGGATCAATCACAAGGAAATATTTAGAATAGTATAGAAAGTCTTCTAACAAGTAGAGGAAATCATACAGAAAACATCGGTATCTTATTTGCGTAAAAAAGACCTCAAACGGATCCTAAACTGGTCAAAAAAGGGTTACTGACTCAAAATCAGACATCTGGAACAACTTCCAGATGTCTTAAAAGTGTCCAGTATCGTACCTCAGGCTCTGCGTCCACCTCAGACTTCCAGGAACCCTTCTGGACCGTCTGGACCCAACTCCAGTCGTCTGACCACCTCTTCGGACGTCTAGAAGTGCTTCCAACCATCTGGTGCATCGCCTAGACGTCTGAAATGCGTGGGAGGGAGTGTCCTGCGCCTTCTCGAAACAAGTCCTGCACGAAATCCATCAAATCTCTTCAAAAAGGAATGCAACAGGGTCTCGGCGGAGCGGCCTACATGGCCGTATCCGCAAAGAAGATGTACCTCCACGAGGCCCTCTCCTCAGACATCTAGAACCGCCTCCAGACATCTGAACCGTCGTCTGGACGTCACTCCAGACATCTGATTATGGGAAAAACCCAGAACCAGAACCTGCTTCTGCTCTTCCGCGCCGTGTGTGGCCGCGCCGCGCCCCTCCTCGCCTGCTGCTCCGGCTGCAGCAGTGTCAAGGAGGACCTCCTCGACACACTCCTCCTCGCGCACGCACTGCTCCGACCGTGCGTTCATCGGTGAGCTCCCACGCGAGCTCACGAGCTTGCTCTCCTCCTCTCCTCACGCCGCTCCTCCTCGACGCTGCCCGTGCGCTCTCTCTCTCAAGTTGCCTCTCTCGCTGGAGTGGGGAAGAAGAGTGGAAGGGCTGGTGGCTGTGAAGTGAGGAGAACGAGAGAGGAGGAGTGGGATTTATAAGGGTGAGGATTTAGGGTTTTGCTGGGGGCGGAAAGAGAGAGAAGAAGGAGGAAAAATGAGGGGTACTGTCTGCGCGCAGCACACGCACAGACGCGAGCTTGTACTCAAATTTTTTGATTTTTAGACGTTTGGGAATGTGTCCAGACGTCTGACCCAAAGTCCAGACATCTGATCTAAAGCCCAGACATCTTAAAAGTCTCAAACAGCACGGGTCTTAACACAATGCGACATCTTTACGGGCTTTGGATGGAAAATCTGACCGTACGGATGGATCCGGAACGACGATCGCAGTCTATCAATGCGAAAACCACATCGATCAGATGTTCCATAGCACCCTCTACATGAAGTTGGACGGCCATGATGGCACCACGTGGTGCCATCGCAGCCATCTAGCCCAACTACAGCCGCTCCTCTCAAGCCACACTCGTCAGATCTAGGCCGTTGGATTCAAATCCAACGGATGCTGAGAGGCTACTCACCCTCATCAGGTCATACAAAGAGAAGCTCCTCGCAATCTCGACCGTTGGATCAAGATCCAAAAGTCATGGATCTGTAAGCCTTGATTCCTAAACGAGACCCAAACTTGCCCTCAACACATTGGTTAGCACCCCCACTCCCAACGCACAGACAAGAGATCGAAGCCCCGCATGCGGATTTAATCCACTGAGCGCGTGCGAGTGAAAATTGAGCCATCAATGGGCGATCGAGTGGCAAAGGAAGTGGCGACGTGGGGCTCCGAGCAACGCGCGATCTATACACCCATGATACCGTGCAGGTGCACACCGAATCACATGAGCAGCAGAGGTGCGATCCAGAGTGTCCTCTCCTACGCGATCAGAGCCCTTCATCCGCCATCCAAGGGCAACGATTCACTCTACTGTGGCTCAGTGGATGCACGCGATGGCAGCTAGAGATGCGAGATGGATGGCCAGCCAAGCACGAGCGCGATCAACGCGTGAGATGGACGGCCAGCACAGCTTGCTACAGCGAGCCCGTGAGCAGCGTGAGTTGGCTATAGCAACGGTTGAGCGGGATCTACAGCGACGTCTTGGAGGTCACTAATTGTCCCATACCCATTTTTAGCCCCTCTCCTTCACTATATAAGGACCTACACACCCCCCTTTCCTACCCATCACTTCCTATGCTATTCCCACATACTCCAAAGCTCCAAGAGCCCTCCAACCTCCCAAGAGCTCTCCCAAGCTCCAAGGATTCTCTTATTAGTGTAGAAATCCCTTACTCCACCAAATATTCATCCTTTATCTCACCACCTTCATAGGAGATCCTAGAGTTGTCCCCTCACCTCCACTTAGGAAGCTGATCACCTCCACCTCCTCATCACCATTCCTACAAGCTTGGCGAAGCTTTCCTCTACCTGGAATAGTCTTGCACCTCATCCCCGACGTCCAGCATCTCTCCTCCTCCATCCAAGCTGCCGTCAAGCGCAGTCGTCTCACCAGGCATCCGTTTTGGAAGATTTCCTCTCACCTCTATCTCTTTTAGTTTGTTTCACTCATTGTAGTTGTAATAAACATTATTTCATCTCAAGCATCAAGTTTCATCTCTCTACTCTCTTTTTATTCATTCTTCAAGTAGCTAGTTTTATCATTCCCTTAAAATACCAAAAAAATGCCAAAACCCTAAAATACCAAAAAGAAATAAATTGGAACTCGAATTTCAAGAAGCAAAGCGTTGCCTCCCCGTGTTCGACCTGGGACTCCCTTTTGAGTTTTGGTAAATTTTATTTGATAGCAAGTTTTGCAACTATGATGACGGGTTTCTCAAAACCCTAACTTTTTATTGCAAAATCACGCTAATCATTTTGGCGTCGTTGCCAGGGAGGCAACGAAATTTGCTTTCTTTGTCCGTGTTTCTTTACATTTACTTATTTACTAACCCCTCTTGCCTCTGATTTGCTATCTTGCAGGTATCCTAGCAAGGAGATCCAAGTGCAGTAGACTGGAGTAAAGTGCAGGTGAAGTGGTTTGTAAGTGTATCCCCACATTTTCCCCTCACTAATTTCACTTTCCACCACAGAAATAACCAAGACTTAATCTACTTAGGTGTTTGCATAAATCTTAGGATAGAAATTGTTTGTCTTGTTTTCCACCTCCACTCATCTCATCCCTGCTTATAAAAAAAACTTCTTCTGATTGTGGGACAAGAATTAACATACACACTACATACACCCACATTTGAGGCACATAACCTCTTTTGATTCTATCTACTCAAATGGGATTCCGACCTATGGAATCGGTACATGCACAAATCAACACATAAAGGAGTAGAAATCAGATTAGGTTAATCACTTTTTGTGTGCCGTAATCGATGGTGCATCAGGGCCAATTGTTGAATTGCTTGTGCCACACCACCTAAATTAAAACTGATTCATCTTGTAGCTATCGCATAGGATTCAAATAATTAAGTCAAGCTAAGCACTCCATATTTTCTTGATTTATAAAAGAAAATAGTTGAATGAGTGCTTTCAAACTTGGTTTGCCTCTCAAAACTTGATTGAATACACCTAATATTTAAATCCTAAAAGCTATTAAGCAACATCCGAACCCTAAAACTCATTTCATCCTTAATAATCTTACTTGAAAACTTTTGGCTATGCACATATACACATTCTCAATGAATTATTAAGGGCACAACCCATTAATAGGACTCATCACATTCCAAAAGCACTACTATCCCAGGCCTTAATTAAAATTGAGTAGACATTGGCCCTAGGATTCATAGAGTTTGTTTCATGGTACTCTCTTGAATGCACTTCAAATTAATGACGTCTGCTTACTTCAAAAGGTGATAAGTTGGGGGGCCCGATTGTCAAACGACTTAAGCAAGAAGGGGTTTGGCATAATTAGCAACTCTCGGGACACGCTCCCCCAACTTCGTCGACCCAATTTTACCACCTTCGAGAGTAAGGACAACACCAAATTCGTTATGTGGTTGGAGTTTATTTCCAAAGCATAGGTCCTTAAGCTACCCAATTTAAGGACAGGTCTATATTTTTTATGTTGTAGGGCTCCATTTTTCCCATCCTTCCAACTTCCCTCCAATGCATGCTTGGAAGGAGGTCATTGAATCCTCGCTTAGAATGACCTTTAGACCATTCTCGGAGGCAGAGGTTGAGTTATAGCCAAGTAGATCCCATGGCTGATCAACAACCACCTCCCCTGCCCCCAAACTGATAGGAGCTGATTCAGAGGTAGTTGGACCAGCTGTAGCAGATGTAGGAATGGTTCCAACAGATGAATGGTCAGATCTCTCGACCCTTGAAGGATTTTTATGATCCTTCAAATTACGAGGATCATCCCGACGTTGTGATCCCCACTGGTGATGTTGAGATCAAGTCCCAGGTTTTGAGTTTAATTAAACACTTTCACGAGCTTGGCTCAGAAGACTCATTCCAACATTTAGAAGATCTGATCACTCTGGTTCAAACCACCAAATCACGAAATATGGATGAAGAACAGATACTCATGAGGCTTTTCCCCCATTTACTCAGGGATAAGGCTGCACATTGGTATCGTACCATTGGAAGATCGATTCTACTTGGACAGCTTTGAAATCAACCTTCCTAAAGAAATTCTTCCCAATTAGACGAACCAATGCTTTGAGATGGGCAATTACCACTTTCACCCAGCGGCTGGGGGAACCATTTCATGGGGCCTGGGAGCGATTCCAAGATCTGTTGCGGACGTGTCCACACCACAAGGTGCCTAAATGGCAACTTAAGCAGATTTTTTATCACAGGTTGAATGATCAACTCCGTAAGCATGTGGATGCTTCTTGCAGAGGCAATTTCCTCCATAAAGATGCAGATAGCATGTACGATTTGTTTGAGGAAATGAGCAAAAACTCTATAAACCACACCTCCATGGAAACCTTCAACCGATTCCAACAAACTAGACCAAATGCCATTGAGGTCCAAGATTCTCATACATTTGATATGGAATTGATCTGCAATAAATTAGATAAGGTGGATTTGGTTGCTAAATGAATGGAAGACTGGATGTTCGAAAATTCTAATATTTCTAGATCCACTCAATCCCAGAGCTCGAGATTCCATTCTTCGCAAGTTCCTACAGGACGGGAGTTTGTGAACCAACTTGAGTCAACTCGACCTTCGAGCCAACTTTTCTCAGAACCTTATGGGTTCCAAACTGGGGCCTTTGATCCCAATCTTTTTGATCCTTCTTACTCTTCATCCTCATTCTAAGAGGATGTTCATGCTGTACAAGAGAATGTTAGGTCCAACCCTTACTCAAATTCCTATAATCTTGGTGGAAAAATCACCCTAACTTCTCTTGGAAAGATCAGGGACGATAGACCCAATATCGACCCAACAACTATGTACTGCAAAAACCAATGGGTCAGGGTCATGTATATACTCAATTGCCCCCGAATCAGGTTAATCAGCCCATGTGGTATGCCCAATAGCCCACCGGGCAGGCTGATTTAAACATGAGGATGGTAGAAATGCAAGGGTCAATGCTCCAACTCATGCAACAAATGAAAACTTCGCTGGTCATCTTGCAATCTGGACTCTGTGCAAACAACCGACAACCTGGATCTCTACCATCACAACCGGTACCAAACCCAAGGAATGTACAGAACTGAGGCACTGGGCCTCAAGGGTTTGGTAATGGTGGGGAGCCCATGCTCAAGCTCATGCTATCTATCAGGCTACCCTGGCCCCTCCCAGAGCTAACCAAGCTCCCACCATAATCAATCAGGAGCCTCCTGTGTTGCCCAATCCTCCCCAAGGCACTAACCAACAGCACTTTGCCACTACAAATACCATCATCCTGAGGAGTGGTAGTAGACACAAGGGTCCCACCCAACCTATGTCAAGACCATTAGGACCCATAATAAGAATTCTAGACTCCCAACTAAGAATGTAATCAACAAAACATCAGAGTCTGATTTGAGAGTATGTTGTTGTATGGGCAAATAGGAAAAGCCAAAGGAGAAATTGGAAGAAAGGATGTCTTTGTTTCAGGCTTTCAAATTGACAGTCATTTTACTCTTCAAGGCTATTGGAGCAATCCCCGCCTATGCCAAAGCATTGCTGAATTCATACAAAGAGAAGCATAGAGTGGAATCTGAAGACACTAGGAGAGTAGTCTTGTCTGATAACACAAGCACACTAATCTTAAACAGCTACCCCCTAATTTTTTGCACAATAGGAAACATTACTTCTAACCGAGCCCTCCTCGACTTGGGTGCTTCCATTAATGTGATCCCTACCACACTATAGAAGGAGCTAGGTCTAGGCTACTGAAACACACTGACATAACATTGCAGTTGGCCAATAGATCAATTACAAAACCAAGGGGTCTTTTGGAAGATGTTTTAGTTAAGGTTAATGATTTACATTATCTTGTTGATTTCATGGTCCTTGACATGCAAGCACCAAAATAGCTCAACCACACCCCGATTATGTTGGGAAGACCTTTCTTGGCCACTGCCAAGGCAAGGATTGATTGTGAATCAGAGAATACAGAAATTGCCTCAGGGAATAAAACAAATCGATTTAATATTTTCAATTGGCAGAATAGAGGAGGTAATGTCCATACACACATTAGACAACCCCTTAATGGCTAACCCAACCCAAACTCAAGAAGAAAAGCACAAGGTTGTAGGGATAATTGAGGACAATGAAGACATGCAACCAACTGTGGCAAACTGGGATGAGGAAAATATTCATGAAATTGGGAATCCATTGGAAGATTCACATGATCAAGTTAAAACCCAACAATGTCCTCATTCTATATTTTTAGAGTTTGAGGTTCAAATTATGGGTGGAAATTACGAAGATTAGAATGGTTGGATCAAGCACCCAGATTTTGAGGATATAATTGAACTTTGGGGAGAAACTCTTAAAAAGCATAGTATTCTAGAGTACACACACACATTACAAACCCCCAACACATCACAAAACCCTCATTGTACTTTTTCACCCAACCATTGCGCAAATCCTCCACCCACCCAAACCTCCTCTGTATGGAATCAACAAAACTCCTATTGGAGACCATTTAGGCTCTCCCTGCATCACCAGCTTGCCACTTTTATTGATCATCTCTTTGGCAAGCCCATTTTCACCCTCCAGGATCCATATCTTGGGACCCAGAAACTTTGCTCTTGCAGTCTTAATGTCTATAATTTTTGTCTGAGGACTGTGCCTAGATGAAGGCACTAAACTCAGCACGTATATAGGCTATTTTGGAGCTGACTGGAGTTTCACGAAATTCAGGTGATATTCTTCCTATTCTGCCCTCCTTTATACTTTTATTTTACAATAAGGACATTGCATTAGCTAGGCATGGGGGGGTAGATACTTTGTGATTTGGTTATTTTGTCAGCCCATAACAGTAATTTCTTATTATTTAAAAAAAAAAACTAGAATTAGTAGAAGAAAATTTAGGCATTAGGAGTTGAGAACTTTAGGAAATGATATTTTAGGACCTGAACACAAAGACTCTTCAGGTCCTCAGGCTTAACTAGCCTGGGTGTCCACTCAAATGTGGACTTGGTCTCGAGTCCTCGCCAAGTAATTTTATTCTAACTTGGTTAATAAATTAAGGTGATAAGTACACGACTTATCAACCTGCCCTCTGATTTGAGGGGACTTTAAGTCTAAGCATATGCACACGTTTTGTACTGACTCGCTCCTCAGCGGTTCTAACGAAAATTGGGTAACTAATGAACCTTCTAGGGTGGTATTGCTGGCAAGTTGTCAGTGGTAACAACTCATTGGTTGGTTGTTTAAAACCCAACTCACGAGATGCACATATAATTCCTAAACACTTAGGAAGAAGCAGAGAAGTAGAATAAGTCAGGGAGATATACGCTGGGTTTGCCCTTGTGTTGACCCCATAAAGATTAAAAGTAGGGAGAAAGATACCAGTCAAATAGATACACCTTTAGGCAGAATTTCTTTTAAGGTCACCTAGGGGTGAAGAAACTAGAGGTCCATTTTAATTATAGTTGAGTGAGTCTATCACAACTTTCACAATAAGAAGTTTAGCACTTAGAGTCCTTTTCGAGTCTTGGGCGGGTCAGGTAGCGGTAAAAATATTATCCTGAAACTCTCAACTCCAAAATTTCAAAAAAATTAGAAAAGAAGAAAAACCAAAAAAAATGTATCTTCCCTTTTTAAAATAAGGCAAGGACTTGGGCGATCTGCATTTTGGTAGACACCTGGGCACTGTTGAGTTTTTGTAATTAGGTCCTTAGTTGAAAATTTCTAATGTAATAAACAAATTTTGCCTAAGTGACCAAATCTTGATTCTATTCCATACATACCATTTAGGTTAATTTTTGCTAGAGATTAGCAAAAGATAGACATGAGGGTATGATAAAAACGCATCAATTCATGATAAAATGCCAACTTATGATAGTTCCTAAGCTTAACATTGCATATAGCATTGTGAATAATGCATAACATTCATTACATTGCAATTAGGATAATTTGTGTAGTTTGTACATTAATCACTACATTTTATATGGCCAGGGAGCAATGCGACATTTTTACGGTCTTCGGATGGAAAATCCGACTGTACGGATGGAACCGGAATGATGATCGCAGTCCATCAGTGCAAAAACCACCCCGATAAGAGTTTCATAACACCCTCTACATGAAGAAGTTAGACGGCCACGATGATGCCACGTGGCGCCATCGTAGCCCTCCAGCCCAACTGCAGCCGCCCCTCTCAACCCATACTAGTCAGATCTCGACCGTTGGATTCAAATCCAATGGACGCTGATGTTAGTCGCTCTAAAATGGGTTTTAAAATTGTCGCGTTATAGTATAAATCGAATCAATGTGAAAACATATAATATTTATTACTCGAATGAAAGTCCGAGGTCGAACACAGGGAGCAAATAGGAATTCACACACTAATCGCAAATAATGTAAATGAGCACAAGAATTTAAACCACAAAATGATATTCAATAAATACTAATCTGTCACATTAGATATTCAATGAATTCTCATGTGTTTTGAGGCAATAAAAAGGTAGAGCAGCTAAAATAATGGTGATTTAAATCACCAATTATTCTCTAAGCATATATATCAAGCATTCAATATCTCAACAGTATCAAGTATCAAGGCTCAAATCAGTCGTCGGGTCTGATGACCAGACGACTTAACCACCAGATGTTACAGTGCTTCCCTAGCACTGTACTCCTTCTCTTTCTTTCCTTCCTTGTCTTTCTTTCTTTCTTCCTCTTCTGTCTTGTTAAGTTGTTCTCTTCTTCCTCTTCCTTCTTTTTTAGGCCTTCTTCTTTTCTCTTCCGTGGCTCTTCTCTTCTCTTTTCTTCCTTTCTTCTTATGCACAAGGGAGGCACTTAGATTTTGGCTAAGTGTTGCATAGGGCAAAACCCCCCTAACCACCACTCTCTTTCTCTCTCCTGTTCCTCCTCTTCTCTCTCAAATCAAGCGGGTATACGGGTAATCGGTTCAAAGCCTAGACCCGTGTGGCGTGGTCGCGAGTGAGGGCATGCGTGGGCACATGCGAGGGGACCTCACCCCATGCTACTGAGGCGATAAGTCTATAGCAGAAATTCAATTTATGCGCCTATGCCGCTTCGTCTGCTTCTGATGTGGGACTAATCCCACACCTCTTCTTCGCGCAGCTGCAAGGTGACTTCCCTTGCCAAATTGAAGCAGCAGTGAGGCGTGTTTAAGCTAATTGAGAGCCTAGAGACCTGGAGTGATAAGACGGTTCTCGCTTTTAAATAATGTATTAAGATGATTTGTCGTTGTAGGATCGAAGTGGTGGAAAATCGCTTAACAAAATAACTAAAATTTCAATTAAACCACTCACAGAAGAGCGGGTCGTGTCCATAGGGAGGCAATGATGCAATAAAATCATGAATATTTTTTTTCTTGTATTCATTCAATCAAGTGCGAAATCCATAGTCAAATCTGACATGAAATGCGATGAAAAGAAAATGCACAATAACTCGAAAATGTAAGGGTAGATGTGCAACTTTTCCTCACTGAAATATTCAATAAATATGTGATGAATCTATGTAATTTTCAATTAACATGCATTAGAGAAAATTTGTGCACATCTTAATCCAAAACCAATGTCAAAAGATGTGAATCACAAAAGCCACGCAATTATAAGAAAGCTTGAGTATGAAGTCGCAATTTCACTCAATATTTCAAATATTAAAACAAAAATGAAAGTTTGGCAATGGCATTCAAATGTAATTATTAATTAGAGTAAAAGCAAAGGATTCTACCTCTCTCCTCCTCGCGCACAGGAGAGAGGATTGTTCGAAGAACTCTTTCGGACGTAGATTGGCTGGAGCAAGGGCTCCGCAACGGTGGCGGCGGCAAGTTGCGAGACGACCAGTGCTGGCCTGCTGGAGGAAAGAAGTGGTAGCAGTGGAAGAGGATGCTGCTTGCCACGCTTGCTGTAGACGCAAGGAGGCATGGTGCGCGGGTGTTGGGGGCGCTGCAGGCGTGCGGAGGCGTGGGTGCGTGGGATCTTGTGGCCATGTGGTTATAGACACTGCAGTGGGCGACGCGCGGGCGCTGTAGTGGGGGCGGGTAGAGGTGAAGGCGCGGCGACTGCAGGTGCGAGGCAAGGGTGCGCTGGAGAACACGCACTAGGCAAGGGCGCGTGGTGGAGTCTGATGGCGCTGGCTGCAGGTGCTGCAGGGGCACGAGGAGGTCTGAAGCGGGGGCACTGGGCGGTTGCAGGCGCTGCTGGAGGGTACGCTGCAGACCACAAGGGTACGCAGGCGTGGTCTAATGGAGTGGGGGGCTGCTGGCGTGAGGGCAGTGGCTGACACACGGGCTGAGGTGAGGGCACGCGGATGTCAGGAGCACTTGGCAGGGTTGGCGTGCGGGCAGGAGGAGTTGTAGCTCTTTGTGCTGCAGTGGGTGTGGCGAGGTTTTTGGGTTCTTTTTTGGTGGAGTGGTGGAAAAACAGAGAATGGGGAAGAAGATGGAGGTGGATGCTGGTGATGGATGATGACGGTGGTAACAAGTCATGCATCAGTAGATGCACTCACAGTATGCGAGCTTCAAGGAGCTCATGCACGGTGGTGGTCAAGTCCATCCTCTTGGTGCGGCGGTCTGTCACCCCGCCAGCCCACAGTATGACGGAGCTTGGCCGTGGAGGCCCACGGTGGTGGAATGCTGCACGGTGGTGGAATGGGTGGTGGCCTCCTCAATGGCAGCTCTTCCTTCTCCTTTTGTAACCACGGCCACACAGATTTGAAATTCAAAACACCGTAGAATGAATGTGATGCGCAGGAGGAGGAGGCGGAGATGCAGGAGTTACCTATGCAAAGGAGAAGAAGAATAAAATAATAAAATAATTACGGTTATTTATACATAACTCCTTAACTTCTATGTTAATTAAAATAGTGCACCTAATTAATTAACTAATTAAATGTATGCAACCCTAGGTTAATTCTAAATGCATGAATTATGTACTTAAGCTAAAAATATGAATTAATTTATTTACATCCTAATGTTTGCTATCTAAATGTTAAAATTAACTTAATGTCTAGACATTTAGATACTTAAATAGCCCACAAATATGGGCTAATCAAATACCCCCATGCCTTATTTTTGCTAGTCCCTAGTAAATTCAAGCAAAACCTAGCACTCCAAGTAAACTAGCAACCCAATCGGTCTTCCTTTAGAAACATATTAAGTTCAGACTTTAGACCTAAGGTTCCCAAGTAGTTGTTAAGTTACAGACTAGGTCAGCTAAAGACGAGTTGCAGCACAAGTTTCCCTGATTTCTGACTCTACCCTAAGGTTTATTGATCCCTAAGATTAAAGCATCCGTACATATGTATTAGTCTGAGTTATTTGAGGTTGGTATGACTGCCAACTTAGAAAGGAAAAAGGATTTTTTTTTAATAATATATATATTTTTTTGTTTGATTCCTCTAAGTCTAACCTTGGATCAGCTATCAACACAGTCTGTGTCGGATTCATTGTCCCCATCACCGTACCTCGAAGGGTGCCTAGCTTTCGATGCTTCGAGATAGCACCGCCCATAGCGACCCCAAGAACTCTTGGCAATCGACATTTCGAGATAGTATCGCCCATGGATTTCTTAAGCAAATTCAGGCTGGTGGCAATCGGCACTTCGAGATAGGGCCGCCCATGGTAGCCGAACTGCACAATGCACTTACATGCCCCCAGTAAGATGGATATCCTAAGCGATAAGCACCGAGGAGGTAATATGTTATCATCACATCCTCAAGGTGAGTATATACTCCACCTCTCCTGCGGCAGGAACTCTTCCAATCAAATTATGTTTTCAAGCCTCTCCTAAGTCAAAACTAAGAGAACCAAATTTCTTTTAAGAAAGATGATCACTTACTTACACAAGACCAATTGTGTGAAATTTGGATGTTTGAGTTACAAGGACCCATAAACCAAAAGGTGGAACAAGACTCCAGGTACTACCCCACCTTTTAACTCAATCCCTAGCTTTCCTTCCTCAACCTCTTGAGAAATAGTCCGCAACTTAACTCCTACTTAAGTTTTTAAGTCCACAAAGGACCCTAAAGGTCTAAAGCTAGTAGCTCACTTAGCTTCTAAAGTTCGACCCTAGAATCAACTTAGTCTAACCTAGAGTCATGATTTGCTTAAGAATGCAGGGCCTAGCCAGTTAAGCTCAATAATTACAAAATATTTTTTTTTTTAATGCAAATGTATGCAATGCAGAATGCTTTAACTAAATGCATGAATGCACTATGTATAAATGCTATGTATATCCCCAAGTACACCCCCATGCCTAAAATCTGTAATGTCCCCATTACATAGAAGGATATTACCTGGGTCAGAGATGGGCTGTCGTTAATTTGCTAGCAGCCGAGTATCCAAAGAACCCGCAAATCAGGTTCAAGGATTGCAGAAATAGGCCCTAAAAATGAGTAAAGTAATGTTGGCCTAGAAAACAGGTAACCTAGGATAGTGGCGAGCTGATGATGAAGCCCAATAGCAAATGCTCGCCCAACTAAGATGGGAATGAAATCTTCCCAGGTCACCAAAAGAGGTTCTAAAGGATAAACTGGAATAACAACCTCCAAAGGGGTAGGAGGAGGATGTCAAGGATCCTCCAAAAGGAATGGGGAAGGAATGGTGCAGAGATAAACCCCTAGGGCAATGGACTGACTAAAGAAATCATCAATCCATACCCGATACTCCATTATAGGAAATATTGGTTTGTTAAGCCCCCCATTCAGAACAAAAGTGAGCATATCTCTGATCCAAGGATTTTCTAGGGTGTCCAAGTTTCGAGGTTGCGGGATGGCCATAAGATCTAGGTTGGATTTAATTAGCTTGGTGTCCATCCCTAACAATCTTTCCAAATCCTCAATTTCATCCCTAGCATTCCTTGCACTGTCTCATGTATCTTCCTACACTTCATCAGGAGTCACAATTTCTCCTTCAAACATAAGCGAATCAGAGGGTGACTTCGAATTAAATGAAGGCAGGTTGGAAGCAACAGATCTGGGGATTATCCTATCAACGTCATCCCCGAGTTTTTGTTCTTTACTCAGATCTTCCCTGGAGTCTATATGTGAATCCATATAAATCTTAGAAGTTGCTTCCAAATTTTCCATCATTTCATCATGAGGAGAAATATCATCGATGGGTGTGCTAAGGAAACCTAATTTGGTCAAATTTGTGACATCCTCAGGGGCTAACTCTTCAAATAAGACATAATTGCCCTTAGTGTCACTCCAAATCTTGAATGTAGGTTCCTCATATAATTTATCCTTCTCCTCATCATACGATTCATCATATACCCAAGGTCTAGAATCATCTAAAATCTCAGCAGATTCCCTAGGATACTCTATCTGAGGTAAATGGTTTACATTAGTAACATCGGACTCCTCAGATAGGTCAATTTCTTCAGGGTTAGGTTCCCTAAGGGTGGGCTTGAGTTCCATCTCGTGATCAGAAGGGAGGGCAGGATTAACAACTTGACTTTGTCCCACTTCATCAAATGTCACGAAAATACTGTCATCTGGGTCGAGGTCTTCCAATGGTACCATCATTCGCTTCTTTTGACTCCAATATAATTCAGGTGGATACTCAACCTTATCATCATCTTCCTCGGGTTGCCACCTTTCTTCATCCAATTCATAGCTACTTTCATATGTATCTTCCTCCCACTTAAGGTGTGGATCTCTCAAGGAAGTGTCATCTAACGGGGAGGTTTCAAAATCAATCCTCGAAAAGTAGTTATTCTCCCTTACATAATCTCCAAAATTTCCCTCCAACTTAAAGTGTAGCCCTCCCATGAGAGATGCATCTATTGTAGAGGGGTGTACGTCATCCTCAATGGGGTAGATTGGGTGGCTAATTTCATCTCCTTCTTGTTGGCCTGCTCTCGAAGATTCTCCTAACAATTCAATCATTTCATCTTGCATTTTCTGTATTTCCATCTTCAAGGAGGAGAGGTCATTTCTATCAGGAGAGAAGTCAGGCTCAGGCTTATAGTACCCAGGAGTGTCTGTCCAACCATTATAATTATTCAGGGAGGGTGGGTTGGGTATTTCTATGGTGTGTGGGATATTGGGCAAAGCAAATCCCACTCCTAGTTTCTGCTCACTAATTTGGGGCTTAACCATGCCAATACTCCTATAATAGGAGTAAAACAGATCCCAATGATTGTCATTATGTCCATCAAAGGGTAGACCATCTCGGCGTATGGGATTGAAGAGTGCAGAGCGGGTTTAAGGGTGTGGGCAAGATGTGAAAGGATGAAAATCAATGTGGTCCATTCTAACTCACACCTCAATCAGAATTCCCCAAGCAAAACACAATTCAAAAAGGACTTTTTAGGTCTTTCCCAATTTAGGCTTTTGATTTTAAGTCAAATTGTAGATGATAATATAATTTGTTCAATCAATTTACATGCTTATTATCGACCTACGAATCACCTAAGAAGACCTAGTTGGAGCTTAGGTGTTCTTCCCTAAATCTCAAATGGTAGAGCAACTCCAAAGGTGGAAGATTGAGGGATGCAAGTAGGCCTAAGCCTTCCTTTGAAGTTGTGCTTTCGCAGTGCTTCTCAACTACCCCCAAAAATCCGTGACAGAGTATCCCCCTCTTTGGAGTTAAAAAACCTTTGATCTCAAGTTCTAAACACTTCAGAATTCAATGATAGGAGGGCTCTTGTCCTAGTATTTCCAAACCTAAGGAGTGTATAAACACGTGCCATGGTGCAAGAGATATAAGTGTGCATACACCGCAAAAGATTTTGAATTTTGAATCGCACACCAAGTTTGAAAATCAAATCCTTGGTTTTTAAAATGTCCCTCCTTTAATTAGTCCTTTTTCCAGAAAATATGTGACCACTTGTTAGATCTATTCAATACAATTAGGTGGTCATGAAATTAATCCAAACGCATTTGCATGACAGGTAGAAATGCAAAGTTAGAAGTGCATACCAGATTCCAGCATTCTTCATGAAATATGCAAGACAAGAATTAAATCTAGATGCTGCTCATTCAGTCCTAAATGATTCTACCTAAGGGCAAGCAGCTTCTAGCAGGTAGCTTGTATTTTTTTTGTTTTAGTTCTTTTTTTTTAGCTACTTATGCACAAGCAAATTAAAGGTAAACAATCCACAAAGTAAATTACAAACCTAAATCTAAAGAAAGAGGAACAGGCTCCCAAAAATTATCCAACACGGGCCTAAAACAAAATCGGGGAACAAACCCCTCAACTGTACCCCAGAACAAGGGTTTCAAACCAAATGTGCAATGAAAAATTAAGTCTAAAGACTTAATCCTACTCTAATCAAATCAACGACTAAATGTGCAGAGATGATTGTCGCGTCCTCGTCCTTCCCCTCCTAACGATCTAGTTTCTTGCAAGGTAGCTCGAACAATTTCTCCTCTGGCAACGTCAAGGGTCACCTCTCATGATGGCTGGTGTGATTGCGAGTCGTAGAATGTGTGTCGCAGATCGTTGCACTCGCATAAAAAAAATCCAGAGTTAAATATGATTCAAAATTTAAAACAATGTGAACGAATGAATGAATGAATGCGATTTAATTAAGCCTGTTGCTTCCTGGAAACGGTGCCATTTGATAAGACGATTTTCGCTTTTGAATAATGTATTAAGATGATTTATCGTTGTAGGATCGAAGTGGTGGAAAACCACTTAACAAAATAATTAAAATTACAATTAAACCACTCGCAGAAGAGCGGGTCGTGTTCACAGGGAGGCAATGATGCAATAAAATCATGAATATTTTTTTTTTCGTATTCGTTCAATCAAGTGCGAAATCCATAGTCAAATCTAACATGAACTGCGATGAAAAGAAGATGCACAATAACTTGAAAATGTAAGGGTAGATGTGAAATTTTTCCTCACTGAAATATTCAATAAATATGTGATGAATCTATGTAATTTCCAATTGACATGCATTAGAGAAAATTTGTGCACATCTTAATCCAAAACCAATGTTAAAAGATGTGAATCACAAAAGCCACGCAATTATAAGAAAGCTTGAATATGAAGTCGCCATTTCACTCAATATTTCAAATATTAAAACAAAATGAAATTTTGGCAATGGCACTCAAATGTAATTATTAATTAGAGTACAAGCAGAGGATTCTACCTCTCTCCTCCTCGTGCATGGGAGAGAGGATTGTTCGAAGAACTCTTCTAGACGTAAATTGGCTGGAGCGAGGGCTCCGTAACGATGGTGGCGGCAAGTTGCGAGACGGCCGAAGTTGGCCTGCTGGATGAAAGAAGTGGCGGCAGTGGAAGAGGCTACTGCTGATCGCGCTTGCTGCAGGCGCAAAAAGGCGCGGTGCGCAGGTGTTGGGGGCGTTGCATGCGCGCGGAAGCGTGAGCGTGTGTGCGTGCAGGCGCTCTGCAGGCTGCTTGGGCGTGCGGGATCTTGTGTTCGTGTGGTTACAGGCGCTGCAGTGGGCGACACGTGGGCGTTGCAGCGGAGGCAGGTGGAGGTGAAGGCGCGGGGACTGCAGGTGCGAGGTGAGGGCACGCTGGAGAACACGCGCTAGGCAAGGGCGCGCAGTGGAGTCTGATGGCGTCAGCTGCAGGTGCTGCAAGGGCGCGAGGAGGTCTGAAGCAGGGGCTCTAGGCAGTTGCAGGTGCTGCTGGAGGGCGTTGTAGGCCAGAAGGGCGCGCGGGCGTGGTCTGATGGAGCGTGGGCTATTGGCACACGGGCAGTGGCCGACATGCGGGCTGAGGTGAGGGTGTGCGGATGTCAGGCGCGCTTGGTAGGGTTGAGGTGTGGGTAGGAGGAGTTGCAGCTCTTTGTGCTGCAGCGGGTGTGGCGAGGTTTTTGGATTCTTTTTGGTGGAGTGGAGGAAAACAGAGAATGGGGAAGAAGATGGAGGTGGATGTTGGTGATGGTTGATGACGGTGGTAACAAGTCGTGCATCAGTAGATGCACTCACAGTAGGCAAGCTTCAAGGAGCTCATGCACGGTGGTGGTCAAGTCCATCCTCTTGGCGTGGCGGTCTGTCACCCCGCCGGCCCATAGTATGACAGAGCTTGGTCGTGGAGGCCCACGGTGGTGGAATGCTGCACGGTGGTGGAATGGGTAGTGGCCTCCTCCTCAATGGCAACTCTTCTTTCTCCTTTTGTAGCCACGGCCACACAGATTTGAAATTCAAAACACCGTAGAATGAATGTGATGCATAGGAGGAGGAGGCGGAGACGTAGGAGTTACCTGTGCAAAGGAGAAGAAGAATAAAAGAATAAAATAATTACGATTATTTATACATAACTCCTTAACTTCTATGTTAATTAAAATAGTGCACCTAATTAATTAACTAATTAAATGTATGCAACCCTAGGTTAATTCTAAATGCATGAATTATGTACTTAAGCTAAAAATATGAATTAATTTATTTACATCCTAATGTATGCTATCTAAATGTTAAAATTAACTTAATGTCTAGACATTTAGATACTTAAATAGCCCACAAATATGGGCTAATCATGGATCACGTATGTCTGCACCACCTGGAGGTGATGCCTGGAGCGAAAGATGCAAGAACACCTTATTCAAGGTTGCGTGAAGCTCCGTCAATGGCG
Source organism: Thalassia testudinum (assembly GCA_037157565.1). NCBI lineage: Eukaryota > Viridiplantae > Streptophyta > Magnoliopsida > Alismatales > Hydrocharitaceae > Thalassia > Thalassia testudinum. The sequence goes on from JAZHRO010000036.1 coordinate 148,009,555, forward strand.
GAGAAGCCCTGGTACCTAAAATCCACAAAATGGCCTTTCAACCAAGTTAAATGAGCTCAGAGGCTTCGCTGGATGATGGCGAAGGTGGTGGAGGCGATTTTGTGGTGAGTCAAGGCATGCGGTGGCCTGGCAGAGGTGGAGATGGTCGGAGGAAGTGGGTTTGTTCGATGGATGTTTTGGGTGGATGGGAAGGCAAATAAGATAGAGGGCTTTTGTAGAGGGTGGCACGGTGGAGCTTATGGAGGTGATAGCGGTGTGATTCGTGCAAAGCTTATGGTGATTAGGCTTCGCTGGAGCGGAAGATGGAGGGGGAGACGTATGGTCGGTGGTTGTTTTGAGAGATAGAAATAGGGAAAAAGGAGGGAAGGAGAGGGAGTGTTGGAACCTAAAATTAGGGATGAAAGGGGAAGATATTCCCACGCCGGTGTGATGGCTTGGGGAAGACGAACCTCTGAGGGGAGTGACAGCGAGGAAGAAGGGGCTAGGGCACCTTTGATGTGATCGTTGAGAGGCAGAGGAAGTCAAGGAGGAAGAAGATGCTCCCAATTTGGTCGTTGCGAGGTCGTGGGACGACGGGGGAGGGGCTCGCCGGAGCTAGGTGAGAGGAGGCCGGAGGTAGGGTTAGGAAGAGGGTTTTGTGGCCAAATCTTAGCTGAAGAGCACGGCCGTGCCCTGGGGGTCCTTTTATAGGGCTCAAGAGGGGGTTTTAAGCTTAGAAGCCAAGCTTCCAAGCTAGGAAATGTCGCCAGAGATGGAAGTTTTAATTTAGCCTAATCTCTCATGCGTTCGCATGAGAGATTGGGAAAGTTTTAGGGCACATGGACGGATTCAATGGGAAGAGGACTTCTCAAGGAATCTCCCTTCCAATTTTGGAAGGGATTGATTGAGTAGAGGAGTTCTCTTCAATCAAAGGTTGACAGAGTTGTAGGAATAGGATTCATGGCAGCAGAGACCTTTCTGTGAAGAAAATAAAGAAGTTGGGGGGCTATTTGTAAGAAATTAAAAAGTTAAGGGTCTGAATGAGATAGAAAGAGTTTGATTGGACCAAAATGCAAACTTGGTCAAGATGATCTCATATTGGACCCAATTTTTGGTACAAACCTAATTTAGACTTAAGGAATTCAATGGTGAAGTTAGATTTAGGTTTTGACCTCGTTTGATTGGGTAATTTATGTAAAAACCCAAATTAGGGCAAGTATAAGTCTGAGATTCTATTTTGGGTCAAGACGAGTTCTGATGGTCAAATTGAAGGTACCAAACCCTAGAGAATATTTTTATATGAATTTTAGAGGGTTTAGATGAATTTTATCCTGACCAGAACCTCAGTTAATTAAGGGGGTCTGTTTTTATGATTTCAGAAGTCATTTAATTCTTAAAACACGTAAAAACCCTTTTCTGTCTGTTCTAACCCACTTGTTAGACATTTAAGGCCATTTGACCCTTAATTACCCCTTAGGAAAATCCGTGGTTGTTTTGCATTCATGATATGATGGTAAAATTACAGTTTTAACCCTATTTTCTTGTCTTTCCCTCAAAATGATTATGCACAGAATTATGGCCCTCTGTCAGTTATGTAGGAGCATTTATTTCTTGATAATGACTAATTTGAGCTAGTTATGACTCATGATGGTGTTCCCATCATACCCCCATGCCTAGCTTTTTCTAGTCCCTTAGCAAAATCTCATGGAATTAACTCAAATTCTAGACCATATGCTTTTTTATGCTTAGATTTCTGTTGTGTGCTTTCTTTTATAGATTAGATCAGAATGTCGATAGTAGGCCTAAAGGTACTCAAGTACCAACCAAGATTCGGACCTGACTAGCTCTAGCCTCAATCCACCGCGAAGGTTTCTAAGGCCCACAAGAACTTAACCTAAGGTTCGTTGAACTCTGCGGTTAAAGCACCCATGCTTGTAACATGCTTTAGCCCAGGTTCAGTTTGCAGTGCGTTTTTGTAAGAGAGAGACAAGAGATTTTTTAGTTTTTGGAGAGTTTTCTCTCTCTTTTCTTTCTTTATTTCTTGCTTCGGATTGGCTTTACAACACGATCTGTATTGGATTCCTAGCTCCCACCATCAATCCTTGTAAGGTCCTTGGCAATTGATGCTTCGTGATAGCACTGCCCATGGCAACCCCCAGAACCATGGCTTTCAAGATTTCAAGATAATCCCCCCCATGGCGTTCTGTAGATAAATTCAGACCCTGGCAATCAACATTTCATGATAATGCTGCTCATGGCATTTGAACCAGCACAAGGTGCTTACATGCCCCTGGTAGGATATTTAGATATCCTAGGAGATAAGCACCGAGGAGACGGTATGTTATTGTGCATCTTCGAGGGGAATTTCTCGCCTCTCCTTGCCGGGAACTCTTCCACATCAACTTGTGTTGATCAGCTGCTCCTAATCTAGGTAGCCTTTTCAGAACAGATTTAACACATTTGCGTGATTTTGATAATTAAGCGCACTAAACCAAACTGTGTGTGAATTGGGGTGCTTAGGTTACCGAGTCCTGCAAACCAGAGGTCAGTTAATGAGGCTGAATAATCCCTAAGCCTTAGACCTAATACTTAAGCTTCGCATTTTCCCCAACCTCTTTAGGACTATCTAGATCTTAACAGATACTTGAATGTTTAAGCCTAAAATCACAGCCCAAGAGGACTAAAATCAGTGTTCATACAAATCTCTTTTGTCCCTTAGCACTTTTGTCTTTTTCATTTTCTTTCTTTTTGATTTGGTCTAGAACTAAGTACATTCCTTAATCTTTTACTAATGACTATCTCTTTTTTCTTTTCAATTTGTGATCCTTTTTGACATTTATATCACCTCCCCTTTTTCCTCCTCAAAAATGATATGCAATTAATTCTTTCGAAATTTCCTCCCTTCTCCATTTTCTGGTTCTTTTTCAACTTTCATTTTTTTTTGGTTTTTGGAATATGTATTTTTTTTGTGAGAATCCTTCTGAACTGTGAATTTTTGTATGTTTGCACTTTACCACCCCCATGCCTAAGTTTTACAATGTCCCAATTGTAAACGAAGGGTGTAAAATAGTTTTGGGTTCAGGAATTAGAACAGGATTATCGGGTGGGCGAACAAGTAAGGAATGACTGCTGTAGACAATTTCAAGCTCTGATACGAGTACCAGAGGTGGGATCGACTGTTCTAAAATTGAACTTAGGATGCATGATCGCGTTTTTGCGCGGTATGTCAAATTAGGGCTTTAAGTATTGCAACGCACAAAAATGGATTCGCTTTTAAATTTATATTCCTAGATAGAGGGTATTTAGGGTCGTCCAAGGAGGCAAGTTTGCAAAAATTAAATCTCTTTCTTGGAAAATAAATCTAAACTTTCTTTTTGATCTTTTCAATATATACTTTTTATAGATTTTCGAAATAAAGGCAAAATTTAATTTTTTGTTGATAATTGGAAAATAACTAATACCTAATTCAATAAAGCTAACCCTAAGTGACAGGTAGAGCCTCTCCCTAAGCTCACCCTAGGCACGTGGAGGCCTACAATAATTAGGGAAAGGGAGTGAAACAATTGCTAGGAAAAATTTGTAAAAAGCTATGCAACAAAAATTGAAAGAAGGAAATTTGAATTAAAGCAAAATTGTGCACACAAAACCTATTGAGGAATGCTTCTACTCTACTTGAAAATATAAGAAAAATAAAACACAAATCCTCTAGATAGATGGTGAAGAAGAGGGCTTCTTGCTCCAAGCCAAGTAGCTCCTTGACTTGAAAAGACAACTTCTTCTCCTTGGCGTGAGATGCTCCTCCAAATGATGTCCTCCAAGGTGGTAGCTACCACCTTTAATTTTCCTCCTCCAAGAGTGGACATCCACCCTAGGTCCTCCTTTCCCTGGCTGTCCTCCTTGAAGTAGAATGCTCCTCCTCCTTGGCGTGGCACAAGTTGAAGAAAGTTGGGAGAAGAAGGCACCAAAGGAGCTGGTGATGTGCCCCCTTAATCTTCTTCTCTACTCCTTCTTCTTGGCCATAGGTATAGGTGGATGTGGGTGGAATTAAACACTAATGGAGGATGCTCTAAAATGGTGGTAGGTGGTGGGTTTATATAGAGTACGAAGGGGGCTAAGGTGACTCTTGAAATGGAGGGCTAAGATAGGAAGATGGAGGTGGTTGGGAATCCTATGGCTAAGGGTAATTGGCGCCAACCCAAGGGGCACTTAGGGGGCGATTATGGGTGGTGGAACCCCTTGAAGTTGGCACCAAAATGGTTTCTAGAAGAGGGGCTTAGGTGGTGCCAAGTAGGGTTCTAGAAGGAGGGGTAGGTGGATGGCTAGGATGGGTTGTAGGATTATGTGTAAGGCCATGATGTGGGGGTGTTTTGGAGGGAAAAAGTGGCACCGATAAGGAGGTAGTTAGGATGGTTTTGGCGCCACTTTATTGTGTCTTTTGGAGGTAGTGGGTAGGCTAGGTTGACACCAATGTGAGGTGGAAGTAGGGGTAGCTTATGTGGAGCTTAGGTGGAGCTTAGGTGGAGCTAGTTGGGAAGGGTTTTTAGGTGGTAAAAGCCAAGGGATGTAGAGTATAGCTAAGCTAAGCTAAGCTAAGCTAGCTTAGCTAATAGTGGAGTAGAGGAGGAGGTGTTGGAGCTAAGGTTTGGAGGGAGGAGCTGAGGGGGAGAAGCCTGGAGTTGAACTGGAGCTGGCAGCTGCTGAAGAGGGTGGCATGGAGCTACTCTAGCTGGCTTAGCTTGCTAGTTCTTTGCTAGCTGCTAAGAAAAGCTAAAGTAAGCTGGCTTCTACCAAAATGAGCTGAGATGAGCTAGGTCTGGTGCTCCCGGGGTGGATCAAGCTGGTTGAGGCAGCTAAGGTAGCTTAGCTCAACTAAGTTGAGATAAGTTGAGTCCCCGGGAGTTGGACTTGAGCTTCCTGAGCTGGGATGAATTCATCTTCAGCTGGCTGGAGTTGAGTGGAGCTGGATGTAGCTGGATCTAAGCTAGGGTGAACTCCAGTCAACTCAACTGAGCTAGCTAGAGCTCCTTGTGGACTAGTGGGAGTTGAGATGAGCTAGACTCAACTAAGTTGAGCTGGATTTGAGCTGACCTGAGCTAGGGTGAGCTAAGATGAGCTCTCTTGAGCTGTCATTCAGTTGAAATTAGCTGAATGGAGCTGGGATGTGCTAACCCTAGTCCAGTGAGCTAGGTTCCAGCTATAGTGAGCTAGATCAAGCTGAGTTCCAGCTAGTCTGAGCTCCTCCTTCACCATTTGCCTTCTTAAGTGCTAGGGTTTTAGGGATCTGTATATCTGTTCGTCCCTAACACTCACAAAAATACATCAAAAATCCAATAAAAAATGCAATGCATGGATAACCTAATTAATGGCTAAATGTAGCCCAAAAAATTCATTTGCGGAGTAAAATCCTAAGAGCTAGGTTTGTTATAATGCATAAGAATGATGATAAACTGGTGTTTATCACACCACCATGCTTATCTTTTGCTAGTCTCTTAGCAAAACTTTATTTTTTTTGGAAAATGAAATTTTTTGGGAAATCTAATTTTTTCGACTTTTGAGGAGAAAAAGATTAAAGGACCTTGGTTGATCTAAACATAGGAGGCACAGGATTTGTTAAGGATAAACATCGAGATTTATTTTTTGGATCCAACCATTAGACAAAATGGGATCAATATATCCTCCAGAAAATTTACAAATTAACCCCTTGTTAATTTAGATGACTTGAAAATTTTTTTTGTTTTTAGGATTTTTCTGGCTCATGAATCTGATTCGCAACTTGCAAAATCCTTTAAAACCTTGTGTCTGTGCTTGTGAAAAGCCAACATTTATAGGGGCGTGTTAATTTATTTATTTATTTTTTTTCTCCCCCATGCTTATTTTTAGCTTAGTCTTACAATAGATGTGTCGGGATCATCGTTCCCGTTCCCAATCCTCGAGGGGGCTCTGACGCCAGTGCTTCGGGATAGCACTGTCCATGACACCACCCAGGAGCTCACAACCCCAAAACACGATGCTGTGTAAAGGGGCGCTCCAAGCAAACTCAAGCTCTTGCTCCGACACTATAGGTAGAGCACCATCCAAGACACTTGACCTGCTAAAATGTACTTTAATGCTCCATCTAAAGATATGGAATATAGATATGGAGCAGCGTCGAGGTGGTAACATGTTGACATCGCATCCTCAAACAATGCATTTTCCTCCTTCTCGGCGGTGGGAACTCAAATCAATGATCTGCTTCAGACTTTTACTAAGTCCAAACAGGGGTGTTTTTCTAAGTTTTAGTTATTTTTTAAGTGTTGGTTTGTGTGTGAAAATTGACATAAGAAGTTTCTTAAGACATACAAGTTTTTGAATTAGAAACTAAGCCAAATACTTTCCACATTACAAAATAGGATCAAGTCACCTGAACTATCATGAGTTCAGGTGGAACTTTTAGAGAAGGATATCTAATCTAGTCTAAAATAAATCTTGAAATTCTAATGATCAGATCCACATTCTCATCCCTAGTTTGTTAAAGATTAAATCCCATTGTACCAAAAGTGAGCTTTTCGACCTTAGTCCCGATTTCAAAATTTTTCCTCAAAAAGTTTTCAACATTTTTATTTTTTTGGGTATGCAAGCAGGAAAATAAACTAAAGAAAAATGCATGTTTTTAGGTTTTGAAAATCCTAAATCGATCATCAAATTTTAAAAACACCCCCCCCATTCTTAAGATACGCAATGTCCTCATGCATTAGGAAGGAAAAGAGATCACCTTAATGAAGAGCAATCAGGTTTAGGATGGTCAAAACTTGGAAAAGGAAAGGAAAAAGGATAGTAGGAAAGAAAATGATGGGTTACCTCCCATCCAGTGCTATCTTTTACGCCATTCAGCCGGGCGTGAAGGTGTGCACGGAAGACGGAAAATCATGTAAATAATTGGATACTTGAATGTCCTCAAGAAATGTGTTATCCTCAAGATCCCTAAAAAGATGAATGGTAAAGAAATTGAGATCAAAATGAAATCGAAAAATGGAAGAATGACCTGGATCTGGCCATGGTTTAAGTGCATGTAAAATGCCAGACTCTGGTGGGTCGGGTGATAGGTCCAATGGAAAGGGAGGGGGAAAGGAGTCAATGAGATGTAGGGTGGGTGAAGTTAGTGTGGATGTTTTTGGTGAAAAATTAGGAAGATTGAAAGAGTAAAAGTCAAATCCTAGTTGATCTGAAAAGTCTCGGACCACAAAATCATCCTTAGAATAAGAATCAATAAAATCTAGATCCATAGTGGTCAAAGCTGAGTATGATTTGATCAACAAAGATTTCTCACAAATTGCTTCCATTGTATTAATAGTGTCCTAAAAAATTTTATGATCAATGGATCTCTTGGAAGTTTGAAATAAATCTAATGAGAAAATTTGGTTACTGCAACTTATATTCATTTTCCCAGAGTGAGTGTTGATATTAGCTGTTGCGGTAATCAGAAGGGGTCTTCCAAGAATGGTGTTAGTGAGAGCTGCAAGTACCTCTATGTCAAGGACCAGAAAATTTACCGGATTTAGACAATTCTGGACCTTGACAATATGATCCTCAATGATTCCCCGCGGTTGAATGGTAGATCGATCTCCCAATTGAAATTTAACCTTAATAAAATCACCGAATTGAGATTCCTTGAATAAGACTAGGAGAATGATATTAAGAGAGGTACCTAAGTTGAGAGTGGCACGCTAAAAAGTGGTGTCATTAATGACAACCGAGATGAGTGATGTACCCGGTTCTTTTTTTTATAAAAAGCAGCTTGCTCTGAAAAATTGAGCTGGCTATTTTTGAAAGGACCAACCTTCCTAGATTCTGATCGTGCCCTTTTGAAGTAATTCTTTCAGAGGCAGGGGGAGAATCTAGGAGGGGAATATTCCTCTCGACTTGCCCAAATAAGTCCAAAGGATTGTGGTGAGAGGGCTCTGATTTTGGATTATTGGATTGCAATTTTTGAGACTGGAAAATAGGGTTTGAATCAGGTGTTTTTGTGATTTCTTTTTCTTCTTCCTGATTGAGGTTAGGAGAGTCAATCTGCATTGGTTGAGAATCAGTTTCATCATTTGAATGTGAAGGCCCTAAATCCATGGTGGTTTCCTTACTCCTCAAAGTCTCTGCATACACAGTTTGGTGATCACTGGGAGGAGATGAGGGAACCTAATGTTGATAGAAACTAGATTGGTGCTGAGATATTGGGTTAATAGGAGGTTGAACTGTGTGGTTCTGATGTTGGTATCCACATGGGTGTTGGTTCTTGTGATTAATAAAGTTTGGTGTGGGTTGGGATGGTGAGTGTCCTGCAGATCTTTGAGTCGGAATATCCCCAATTTGATCATTGAGATTGTTAATAAGACGGGTTGTTTCCTTTGTTTTTCTTTGTAACTCCTGCAGGGTTTTCATCATTTAGGCATTAATGTCTTCTTGAGATTGCCCAGATTGATAAGTCTGATTCGAACCATACCCTCTAAATGGGTTCTGTTGCTGGTGTGGACCCAGATTGGTCCAGGAGTGAGCTGGATAATTCCCCCCATTAGTGGAAATTTTCAATTTCTCTTGGAAAGTAGGGACGTTTTGGGTGGGGTGATGATTGGGATAATCATAATTTCCCGTTGAACCATAGAAAGCCTTAGAATAATAGCTATACTCAGCATGGGATTTATGTAGGTTTTCTCTCTTGCAGGTGTCAGCTAAGGTGAAACGTGGGATTTGCGGAGCTTGGTTAGGTGTAGCAGGTTGACCCTAGTTGGCTAGGTCAGTTAATTCCTTATGCAACTGTTGTTGCTGAATTTCTAGCTGAGAATGATAGAGTAGAGATTAGGTGGAGGGGCCTGATTAAGTAGCTCCTGGGTGGAAAAATAGGGGAAAGAAAAATTAGCATGCAGGTTAGAGGACCACTTTTGATTTTCCATTTTTAAAGAAGAGGAAGAATGCATCGAAAGGTCTTTTTTTTTTTTGGAGGCAAAATCAAGTGGTCCCTCCAAGTGTGGAGTTTTGGACCGCTGCCCATGCAAAATGGAAGAAATGGTAGGGGAGCAGAGAGATGGAGATGAGAGAAGTGTGTACACAAGCAATCAAATTCTAGACCTAACTTAATTGTGACTCCCTAGAATTTAACCTAAGACTTGATCTACCTAGGAAGTGAATACCCGTTCTGTCAACAAATCTAGCCAAGTTGCTTAAGGGGAGGTTTGGGCCCAAGAGTTTCCCAGGAAAATCCCCAGGTGCTTGTACAAACTCGCACCTGGTCATTTGACATGGCCCCTCAACCTGAACACCAGATATAGATGACAGAATTGGTATTAACTAGAGAAAACTTAAGTCCTATATAACAAGCCTAAATTGATGAAACCTTAGGGGTCAAATTGCTACAAATTTTAGTTAGAGCTAGGATACTAGTGTGCACACTGAATGTGGAGGGCGTTGTTTGGGTTGTTGCCCTATTATTTCAATTTTTTTTTTTGTGTGCAAGAATTGGAAAGTGGTTCCAATGTAAAGCAAGTTGTCACACAATTATTGTATTGCTGTCTTTTAGGATTGGATTTAACTTAGTATATTTTTAGGGTTTTCTTGTTAAGTTTTCAAACAAGTTTGAGATTCCACAAACAAGAGGAAATCAAGTTGTATGGGTGAGGATATGTTTCCTTTTGGTTGTTTATCGTTAAAAATGAAAAAGAAACCCTAATCCAATTGATCCTAAGATAGAAATTTAACTACCAATGAGTTGGTTTTAGGCTTTCTGTATTAAGTAGTGGTCTAAATAATTCAAACAACACCACTACTTTGAAGAGAATCAAAGAAGGATTCCAGAAAATATTTTTGTAAGATTTTAAGAATTTGTATGAAAATTTTTTTGAATTTTTATTTGTACTGATGTCAAAGTTAAGAAATGATACCCGTGGGTATTTTGGGCTTTTTAGTATTACGATCGACCTCAGAAAATTTTGGTAATTTTATGTGATGTGTAAAATTTTACAAGGATTCCAGAAAGATAAATTCACAAAAATTGGATGAGTATAAAAATTTTAAAAATTGACAGACATTATCAAAATAGGAAGATTAGAGGGTGTGACCCCTCTACAGTCCACGAATTTTTAAAAATTAAATACAAAGCCAATTGATCTGAAATTTGGAAAAGATGTTCCTAACTTAATTTGGAATCACTATATGAAATTTTACAATTTTAGAAGGCCTGTGATGTTGGGAATTGATTTTTCAAATCCAGACAGAAATCTAGACCTGAAAAACAGAACACCAATACTTGAAATGGAGTGGTGTTGATGGTGCAAACAATCAATCAATGAGTTTTAAAATGCACCACTCCACTTAATTCAGTTGTTTAAGGTCCTGAAAGCCAAGTTTAGTGTATTTTGGTAGTCTTTTAGTTTAGGTGTGACAAGAGAGAAGAAACCAACCTGAAAATCTGCGGGAAAAAAAGGAACTTTGAGCTTTTGCTTCCAAATTCCCGCTTTCTTACTGCAATACCTGCACACACAAGAGAAAAGAAAGAGAAGGGGATGAGATCAACTTCAAGTAAGAGAAAGAAAGATTAAGCAAAGTCATGTCTCCCCGGCAACGGTGCCAAAAAGTGATTGCATTTTTGCGTGGTTTGTCAAATTAGGGTTTTAAGTCGTTGCAACGCACAAAAATGGATTCGCTTTTAAATTTATATTCCTAGATAGTGGGGTATTTAGGGTCGTCTAAGGAGGGAAGTTTGCAAAAATTAAATCTCTTGCTTGGAAACTAAATCTAAACTTTCTTTTTGATCTTTTCAATATATACTTTTTATAGATTTTTGAAATAAAGGCAACATTTAATTTTTTGTTGATAACTGGAAAATAACTAATACCTAATTCACTAAAGCTAACCCTAAGTGACAGGTAGAGCCTCTCCCTAAGCTCACCCTAGGCACGTGGAGGCCTACAATAATTAGGGAGAGGGAGTGAAACAATTGCTAGGCAAAATTTGTAAAAAGCTATGCAACAAAAATTGAAAGAAGGCAATTTGAATTAAAGCAAAATTGTGCACACAAAACCTATAGAGGAATGCTTCTACTCTACTTGAAAATATAAGAAAAATAAAACACAAATCCTCTAGATAGATGGTGAAGAAGAGGGCTTCTTGCTCCAAGCCAAGTAGCTCCTTGACTTGAAAAGACAACTCCTTCTTCTCCTTGGCGTAAGATGCTCCTCCAAATGATGTCCTCCAAGGTGGTAGCTACCACCTTTAATTTTCCCCCTCCAAGGGTGGACGCCCACTCTAGGTCCTTCTCCTTTACCTGGCCATCCTCCTTGAAGTAGAATGCTCCTCCTCCTTGGCATGGCACAAGTTGAAGAAAGTTAGGAGAAGAAGGCACCAAAGGGGCTAGTGATGTGCCCCCTTAATCTTCTTCTCTACTCCTTCTTCTTGGCCTTAGGTATAGGTGGATGTAGGTGGAATTAAACACTAATGGAGGATGTTCTAAAATGGTGGTAGGTGGTGGGTTTATATAGAGTAGGAAGGGGGCTAAGGTGACTCTTGAAATGGAGGGCTAAGATAGGAAGATGGAGGTGGTTGGGGATCCTATGGCCAAGGGTAATTGGCACCAACCCAAGGGGCACTTAGGGGGTGGTTATGGGTGGTGGCACCCCTTGAAGTTGGAGCCAAAATGACTTCTAGAAGAGAGGCTTGGGTGGCGCCAAGTAGGGTTTTAGAAGGAGGGGTAGGTGGATGGCTAGGATGGGTTGTAGGGTTATGTGTAAGGCCATGATGTGGGGGTGTTTTGGAGGGAAAAAGTGGCACCAATAAGGAGGTAGTTTAGGTGGCTTTGGCGCCACTTTATGGTGTCTTTTGGAGGTAGTGGGTATGCTAGGTTGGCACTAAGGTGAGGTGGAAATAGGGGTAGCTTTTGTGGAGCTTAGGTGGGGCTTAGGTGGAGTTAGTTGGGAAGGGCTTTTAGGTGTCAAAAGCCAATGGAGCTGGAGCATAGCTAAGCTAGCTTAGCTAATAATGGAGTAGAGGAGGAGGTGTTGGAGCTAGGGTTTGGAGGGAGGAGCTGAGGGGGAGAAGCCTGGAGCTGAACTGGTGCTGGCGGCTGCTGAAGAGGGTGGCATGGAGCTACTCTAGCTGGCTTAGCTTGCTAGTTCTTTGCTATCTGCCAAGCCATGCTAAAGTAAGCTAGCTTCTACCAAAATGAGCTGAGGTGAGCTGGGTCTGGTGCTCCCAGGGTGGATCAAGCTGGTTGAGGCAACTAAGGTAGCTTAGCTCAACTAAGTTGAGCTAAGCTGAGTCCCCGGGAGTTGGACTGGAGCTTCCTGAGCTAGGATGAATTCATCTTCAGCTGAATGGAGTTAAATGGAGCTGGATGTAGCTGGATCTAAGCTGGGGTGAACTCCAGTCAACTCAGTTGAGCTAGATAGAGCTCCTTGTGGACTAGTAGGAGCTGAGATGAGCTAGACTCAACTAAGTTGAGCTGGATCTGAGCTGACCTGAGATAGGGTGAGCTAAGATGAGCTCTCTTGAGCTGCCATTCAGTTGAGATTAGCTGAATGGAGCTGGGATGAGCTAACCCTAGTCTAAGTGAGCTAGGTTCCAACTATAGTGAACTGGATCAAGCTGAGTTCCAGCTAGTCTGAGCTCCTCCTTCACCATTTGCCTTCTTAAGTGCTAGGGTTTTAGGGATCTATATATCTGTTCATCCCTAACACTCACAAAAACACATCAAAAAGACAATAAAAAATGCAATGCATGCCTAACCTAATTAATGCCTAAATGCAACCCAAAAAAATCATTTGTGGAGTAAAATCTTAAGAGCTAGGTTTGTTATAATGCATAAGAATGATGATAAACTGGTGTTTATCAGTGCAATAGACATAAAGTACAAAAGGATCTTGGGTTTTTGGAATGACGGGTTGCCTCCCGTTAAGCGTTAAATTCAATGCCTTCAGCCGAGAAGAAAATGGTATGGAGAGGGAGTGGTCAAATCAGACGAGTTTTGTAAAACAAGCACCTTGATTAATAGCCTTGTTGGTCCAACCAAGTGCTTGTCCAGATCAACAGGCTGATGATGCAGCCCAAACCCAATCAATTTGGTGGGTTGATAGATGTGAATCAGTAGATGCGGAACCCACCATATGCTCTGAAGCTCGGAATGATGTGGAAGTGTATAGCTAGGGTTTGGCTGAGCCGGATCAGCCTGATTAGAGTAGGGATCCTCAAATGAACAAGAATCAGTGGAGGATGTAGGAACCCTATGAAAATGATCAGAGAAGGATGGAGCGTGATTTGTAGTCTGATCAATGTCCGAAACCCGATTGGAATGTGGAGGAGAATCATCTGCAACCAGCTCATTGAGAGGAGAATCAGAGTAGTAATTGAGTCCAGTTGTGGGTCGGGGTTGAGAATGGGTTTGGGAAGGTTCTGCATGTGTAGAAGAGGTGGCATCAATAAGAATTATGTGTAAGGGCTCTTCTAGAAAGGATTCAAAGGTGTGTTCATTTAGAGAGTCCTCATAGTAGCCATCAAAATCAAAGGTAAATGCATGAAGAGTGTTATAGGATCAAGAAAATCTGAGTCAAGAAAAGATTTGAACCTTGGGTTGTAGACACTCTTAGCAATTTCCATTTCTGAATCCTGAGGATCAAAAAGAAATGATTCCATCTCAATGGAACCTGATTTTGAATCAGTGATCTTGGGATCAGAGACCTCAGAATTAGAGTCGAAGAATGGATCATATATGCTGAGGTGGTAGATTGGTTCATAGTCGTCAGAAAACAAGGGTTCTCCGAAATCATAGTAAGATTCGAAATCGTCGAAGAACTTGCGAGAATCAAGTTCTGAATCTGATTCAGGATCAGAGGTTCCACCACAGAATAAATCAAAAGATGTAGACTCAGCAACCTGACTTGGGTCTAGCCTATTCTTAGATTTCGAGCTCAAAATGTTGTCCCTATTAGGTATAGGCTCAGGTTCTTGGTTTGTAGGGAAGACCCAATCAAAATCCAACTCTTCCAACTCCTCGATTTCTGTATCATAGATAGGCGTGACTTCTGAAAAATCAATATGTATTTTTGAGGAGGTTGGAGAGGTGCATTCATCAAATAAAGACCCAGAATCATAATCTAAATTTAAAATCTGATTTTCATCATACGTGACCTTGTAATCATCCCAAGAAGACTCAAATTTAGCTTCTAGGTTAAGGGTGTGGGTTGTATCACTAGAATCTAGGTTGGGTTCTACAGGGATGTCAGAATTGCTCTCGAGAGTTACCTTATCAGAATAAGGAGTGAAATTTACACCCTTGAGAAATTCTGATTCAATCTCATTATCACAGGAGTCTGGGAAATCTAAGCTTGGTGACCCAGGGTTTTGTATTTCTAGGGCTGGCTCGAAATCGTGTTCTCCTACAATTGGATCCTCCCAACCCATCTCAAGATTAGGAATGTTTTGTTCGTAATTTGAATCAGGTTCCATTTAGGTTGGGGGTCCATGTTTGCGAGGAGAAATCGAGATTTTAAAAACTGCGTTATAGTATAGTCGAAATCGCTTTGAAAATAAATATATTTATTATTCAAATTTTCAATCCAAGGTCAAATACAGGGAGTAATATGGAATTCAAAACTCAAGATAGCAATTTGAATCAGAAATATAAGAGAATGTAACAAGAATAATGTCAGATGAACGTGCAAAAAGAATGGAGTAAAATGGTGATTTAAATCACCAATTACTCCTCACAAATAACACTTAAATCAAAGCCTCAAATAGATGTAATCAAATGTATCAGACGTCTTAAGTAGTCCTGTGCTATAATGCTATTTAAAGACTCAAGGGTCTCTCTGCTTCTCCTTTCCTTCTCTGTTTCCCTTGCCTTATCTTCTCTTCTTCTTCTTCTATTCTTTTGTTCTTCTCAGTTCTCCTTCACGCAGAGGGGGAAGATCCTTCAAATGGCTAAGTGTCAGTTGTTTCTCCCTGTAGCAAAATCCCCTTGCCCCCACGAGCTATCTCTCTTTCTCTCTCTTGGTCCGCTCTCCCAGAGCCTTCCACAGTACCAAGTAATCAAGTTTTGAAGCTAGAGTGCACCCAGGTCAAGGGCTGTAGGTGTGATCGCAGCCGAGGAGTGGAACGGGTTACGTGGGTCGGGTCAGTGCCAGGCCCACGGGGGATGGGGTCACAGGCGAGGTGCAAGTGAGTGGGTGAGCGGGGACCTCACCCCCAGTGTCTGAGGCAAACAACCTTAGACATAAATTCAATTTATGCATGGTCGGCCGCTTGTGAGTTTCTGATATGGGATTATCTGCGTCCCTCTTCTTCACGCATCTACAGCAGCACGTCTCTCTTCAATTGCCTTAGCTAGCGAGGTCAATGCATCCAATTGACCACCTGGGCATGTGCGCGAGATGTTTTTGCGCGACCTGGGGCTTCCACCTGGGGTTGTCAAGACCTGGAGCGAGGTTCAAGTAAGCTCGAAGGTCAGTTGTAATGGCGGTGATGGCTAGAACCTGAAATCCATGAATACGGGCACTAAGCCTCAGTTAAAATGTTCTGGAGGGTCGTTGGTGAATGAGGAGCACGGTAGTGGTGATTTTGCAGCGTGGGAGTAGGTGTAGTGGCCGGACAAGTTCGGGGACGACGATGGAAAGGTAGGTTGTTCGGGGGCACTGAGGAGAGGCCAATAGCCTCAATTACCAGAGGGCTTTTGCTCTCTGGTACATGACGGAGGTGTAGGGATGAACGGTGGCCAAGTTGGTGGAGTGTGGTGGCCATGCAAACTCACTAGAGGTACGCCGGCAAGGTAGAAGACGGAGGGCGTTAAGGTGAGTTGGTGGTCGAAATGGAGTCGCAAATGTTCGGGAATGATAAGTGGAAGATAAGGCGACGATAGGGCTAGATAGAGGATGAAGTAGGGCAGAGGCGGCATCGGTTATGGTGTGATTGGTGCCGGGGACGAAGGTGCTCCAGTGAGGGAAGGTCGACGATAATGAACGAGATAGAAGCACCCACTGGTATGGCAGGATGTGGAAGAAGGCGATGATAGGATCTAAGGATATGGAATATATATATGGCTACACGCACAAAAACTCAAGCACAAAATTAGTAATAACAAGAAAGATTTGCACAATCAATTCAAACCACAAAAGGATACAAAATGTATAGTGGTTCCTCTCCCTTGGGTACTCCACTACCTAAGCCTCCCAGCATAGGGTTTTTAACCCGATTCCCTCAACCCTGAGGAAATTAATTTACTAAACCGAGATAATTAACAGGTTACCTCAACCCAAGTACAAAAACGGATTTGTTACAACCCAATGAGCAAATGCTCAAGAACAAATGAAATACAGGTGTAAGAAAGAAAGATCTTACAACTAAAACCTAAGCCCCTCAACAAATGTAAATATAATGTTACCGATTTGAGAGCCTAGAAAGGACGCGAATCGTGTTGAATTACGTGAACAAAACACGTCAATGTGTTTGCAAACCCGTAGCACGATTGGAAAGCAGCAAACACGATTTCTTCTCTTGAATATGTGGTGGAAAATATGAATTATAGCTCTAGGAATTTTCTTCTCTTTTCTCTTGTCTCTAATGTGCAAACAAAGAGTCCTAGGTCATTTTATAGAGTTTATGACTTAGGATACTCGTCTACTAGATGTTGGGATTTAATTCCCAATGTTCACATAGCAAAAATAAATTTTCTAGCCGTTCAATTTTGAGCCAATGGCAACCTGGTACTGGTACTAAAGTACCTGTATCGGTATAAGCAGCTCACTGCTATCAATACATGAGTCCTGGTACCGGTACTCATCATGGGTACCGGTACTTGTGACTCCCAGGTTTGAAATTCCTTGGGCACAATAACCTACCTGTACCAGTACTCATCATGGGTACCGGTACTTGTAAGGTTCAGGCCAAAATTAAGGCTTCAACCTGTGGCCAACATGTACCGGTACTTGTTGTTCACAGTTTGAGACGAATTCTCAAACCTATGCCTTGCAAATACCAATATTGATGAACAGTACCGGTACTTGCTTACAAGTACCTATTTTAAGTGTTTTAATTCATTACATACTTTGAAAATGTTCGCAATATAAATCTTAATTTATCTCTAATTGATTTTACGATCTAAGTTATGATTGTTTGTTAAGAGGCATATACAATCTATAAATAAAAAATCTAAACTAGAAACACTAAAGGTCGAAGATGATCTTCTCCCCCTTGATTCTTCCTTGTCATCTTGCCTCCTTCTTAACATGATCTTCTCCTTTTCATCAAGCCTCCATCATTTCCTATTTTCCTTGATCTTCACCTAAATCTGAAAGAACTCAATTGCAAACATTAATCCATAATAATTTTGTTAACACTAAAACAAGATGTGGAACAAGGTTCCAATAGGCGAGGAAGGAGGATCTACCACTGGTATTATGGGCAGACGATGAGGAGAGGCAAGGAGGGTCTCTGGAGCTCAAGGAAACTTTCGGTCGGGTCAGGAGAGAGGAATTTAGGGGAGATCCCGGTCAAAATTGAGCTTGGGGAGTTTGGCCTGATCCGGGCTTTCTTTTATAGGGCTCAAGAGGGGATCCAAAGCTTGGAAGCTAAGCTTTCAAGCTAGGAATTGTCGTCGGGGTAGGAAACCCAAATCTCTCATGCATTCTCATGAGAGATTGGGAAGGTTATGGGGCTTGGGATTTGGTTCAAAAGGAAGGGAATTCCTTGACGAACTTCCCTTTCAAATTTGAAAGGGATTCGTCAAGGAATCAAGGAGTTCTTGCCATTTCAAGGTCATCAGTGCTTGTAGGAATAGGATTAATGGCGGTAGGGGCCTATTTGTGAAGACGATGACAAAGTTAGGGGTCCATTTATAAAGATTTTGAAAGTTAAGGGCATAAATGTAATTAGACAGGACCAATTTGTAAACGAGGTCAAGACAATTTCAGCTTGGGTCCAAATTTTAGTACAAACATAATTTGAACCTAAGGAATCCAATGGTGAAGTTTGATTTTGGTTTTGACTGCGTTTGACTGGGTAATTTATGTAAAAACTCAAATTATGGTAAATGTCTGTCTGAGACTCTATTTTAGGCCAAAATGGGTTCTGATGGTCAGTTTAAAGGTACCAAATCCTAGAGAATATTTTTCTACGAATTTTTTATGGTTTAGGTAATTTTATCCTAACCAGAACCTCAGCTAATTAAGCAGGTCTGTTTTTAGGGTTTCAAAAGTCATTTAATTCTCAAAACACATGCAAACCCTTTTCTGTTTGTTCTAACCCACTTGTTATCATTTTAAGACCATTTTACCCTCAATTAACCCCTGAGAAAACCCGTGGTTGTACTGTATTCAATTTATGATGGTAAAATTATAATTTTAACCCTGGTTTCTTGTCTTTCCCTCAGAATGGTTATGCAGTGACTTATGGCTCTCTAGCAGTTATATAAGAGCATTTACTGACTTAATAGGATCAAAATGAGTTAGGTATGACTCATGATGGTGTTCCCATCATACCCCCATGCCTAGCTTTTACTAGTCCCTTAGCAAAATCTCGTGGAATTAACTTTAATTCTTGACCATATACCTTTCTATGCTCAAAACTCTGATGTGTGCTTTTTTCTTGTAGATTAGGTTAGATTGCCAATGGTAGGCCTAGAGGTACTCAAGTACCAACCAAGATCCGGACCTGACCAGCTCTAGCCTCAGTCCACCGCAAAGGTTTCTAAGGCCCACAGGAACTAACCTAAGGTTCGTTGAACTCCGCGGTTAAAGCACCTGTGCTTGTAACAAGTTTTGGCCTAAGTTCAGTTTGCAGTGCATTTTTGTAAGAGAGAGACAGAAGAATTTTTCTTTGTTTATGGAGAGTTTTCTCTCTCTTTTCTTTTTATTTCTAGCCTCGGATTAGCTTTACAACATGGTTTGTATCAGATTCCTAGTTCCTGCCATCAATCCTCGCAGGGCCCCTGGCAATTGATGCTTCGTGATAGCACCGCCCATGGCAACCCCCAGAACCTTGGCTTTCAAGATTTTTAGATAATCCCACCCATGGCATTCTATAGCTAAATCCAAACCCTGGCAATCGACATTTCGTGATAATGCCGCCCATGGCATCTGAACCAGCACAAGGTGCTTACATGCCCCTGGTAGGATATTTAGATATCCTAAGAGACAAGCACCGAGGAGACGATATGTTATTGCGCATCTTCGAGGGGAATTTCCTGCCTCTCCGTGCCAGGAACTCATCCAAATCAACTTGTGTTGATCAGCCGCTCTTAATTTAGGTAACTTTTTCAAAATAGATTTAACGCATTTGCATGATTTTGATATTTAAGCGCACTGAGCCGGACTATGTGTGAATTTGGGTGCTTAGGTTACCGAGTACCGCAAACCAGAGGTCAATTAACGAGGTTGAATAATCCCTAAGCCTTAGACCTAATATTTAAGCTTCGCATTTTCCCCAACCTCTTAAGGACTATCCAGATCTTAGCGGATACTTGAATTTTTAAGCCTAAGATCGTAGCCCAAGAGGCCTAAGATCAACGTTCCTACCAATCTCTTTTGTCTCTTAGCACTTTTTGTCTTTCATTTTCTTCCTTTTGATTTGATCTAGAACTAAGTCAATTCCTTAATATTTTACTAATGACTATCTCTTTTTCTTTTCAAATTGTGCTCTTTTTTGACATTTTTATCTCCTCCCCTTTTCTCCTAAAAAATGATATGCAATTAATTCAGAATTTCCTCCCTTCTCCCATTTTTGTTCTTTTTCATTTTTTTTATTTTTTTGATTTTTTGGAATATGTGATTTTTTTTATGAAACCCTTTCTTGTGAAGTGATTTTCATGGAGTTTTGTACTTTAATACCCCCCATGCCTACGATTTGCAATGCTCTCATTGTAAATTAGGTGGGTTTGAGTTCAGCTTAGATCATTCACTAGAACAGGTGTTGGGTGGGTGGATGGGTCAGGCTAACTGTTGCGGACGATTTCAAGCTCGGGTATGGGTACCAGAGGTGGAGTCGGCTGTTCTTAATGGATGAACCCTAAAGTGCAATATGAATTTAGCATAAGACGTGTCAAGAAGGATTTCGATTTTTTCAAAAAGATGACGGGTTGCCTCCTGTTAAGCGCTGAGTTTAACGCCATCAGCCAGGCGCAATAAGCTTAGGGAGAATGGAGATCAAAAGATACCTCAACCATGTTCGCATCGGTGAGTTCACTGAACGGCTTAAGTCTTTGACCGTTCACGACAAAGGGTTCTGAATCAAGGCTAGGTTGGCTAATTTCTACGGCTCCATTTCCAAAGATTCATCTGATAAGATTTGGTCTAGTCCATTTTGATTTGAGATTTCCTGGGAAAAGTTTGAGTTTGGCATCAAAGAGAACTTTCTGACCAGGGTGAAAGATCTTTCTGGATATATGCTTGTCGTGAAAAGCCTTAACCCACTCTTTGTAAATTCATGAGTTCTCATACGCATCATTGCGCAATTCATCGATCTCGCTCATTTGAAGCTTTCTATGGGTGTCTGCCTTAGAAAGATCTAGATTACACTTCTGTATGGCCCAATAGGCTTTGTGCTCCAACTCGACGGGGAGGTGACATGCCTTCCCGTACACCAATCTGAAAGGAGCCATGCCTAATTGGATTTTGTGGGCGGTCCTATAGGCCCACAAGGCTTCCGAAAGTTGGGACGACCAATCCTTTCTGTCAGGTTAGACAGTGACTTGAAGGATTTTCTTGATCTCCCGATTTGATAGCTCAACTAGAACGTTGGTTTGGGGGTGATAAGGAGTAGAAATTCGGTACGACATCCCATATTTGGTCATCAGTGATCTGAACTAAGCATTTGTGAAATGGATCCCTCCATCAGAGATAATGGCACGTGGAATTCCGAACCGAGAAAAGATGTTCTGATGAATGAATTTGATTACCACCTTATGATCATTGGTTCGAGTCGAAATGGCTTCGATCCATTTGGACATGTAGTCAACAGCGAGAAGTCGTTCAAAACAGGGAAGGGTCCCATGAAATCAATCCCCTAGATATCGAAGATTTCGCATACGAGGGTCAGTTGTAAAGACATCATATTGCAATGGCTCATGTTGCCTAAGGTCTGGTAACGAGTGCATGCCTTATAGTGATCATATGCATCTTTGAAAATTGTGGGCCAATAAAAGTCGCACTAGAGGACTTTTGTTGTGGTTTTATGTCTGGAAAAGTGTCCGCCACAGGCCTGGTAATGACAGAATGACAAAATATCCTAAATTTCCACTTCCGGGATGCACCGTCTAATGATCTGATCAACACCAATGTAGAAGAGGTACGGATCTTCCCACATGTAGTACTTGGCATCAGAAAGCAATTTTTCTTTCTTGGCCTTCGGCCAATCGGACGAGATCTGATGTGATGCCAAGTAATTTACTAAATCAGCAAACCAAGGAAGTTCTGTACTAATAGTCAGGAGGTGCTCATCGAGAAAATGTTCTGTGATGGGTCTGGAAGGGTTGATACTGTCAGAAGGAAGGCAGGATAAGTGGTCAGCTACCACATTCTTCTTTCTCGCTTTATCGCGAATCTCGAGATCAAACTCTTGCAACAGCAAGATCTAGCAGATTAGTCGAGGTTTCGCATCCTTCTTCGCAGCTTGATTTTTTAGAGTTTTTGTTGATTAGATCTTTTCAACCAGGGGCTTTGGTAGCACACAAATGCGGGTGGGTTTGTTTCCTTTTATGCAGGCAAGTGTAAACTAGCACTCCAAAACACCGATTTAGAGCGTTCAACACCCGCTTGAATTGAAGAGGTTTTGGTTAGGATAAAATTTATTTAAACCTTCTAAAATTCATAGAAAAATATTCTAAGAGGTTTGGTACCCTTGGTTTGATCATCTAAACCTATTTTGACCTTGAACAGATCTCAGACGGATTTCTACCCTAATTTGGGTCTCTACACAAATTTCCCAATCAAACTTGATCAAAACTCAAATCTGACTTCACCATTAGATTCCTTGGGTCCAAATTAGGTTTGTACCAAAATTTTGGCCCAATCAGAGTCTATCTTGACCTATTTTACATTTTAGTCCATTTAAACTCTGTTCCTCTCAAACAAGCCCCTAACTTTCAAAATCTTTGTAGAAAGGTCCTTAACTTCATCATCTTCTTTGCAGAACAGTCCCTACTACCATTGGAGGTCAACCGACCTCCATGCCGATTTTGACTGCCTCGAAACCTAATCAAATAATCATCAGATCTCACCAAATTTGATAGGATTGATGTTCACACGGCAGGTAATCACATGAATGTAATCTTGGACTCTAATTCACGGCAGAGAGACCGTGCAAACCCACAAAAATTTGTTGGGATTCTTGATCCCAAACTGAGGCACAATCAGCCTCTTTCTTCATTTGGAGCTTGGTTATGAGCTCTATATAAGCTCTAGCTCTTCAGGCCATGTTCTTTAGTCAGGTTCGGGCCAAAATCAAGTCTTCTCCTCCAACTCCGACCATATCCAACCTCAACTTCGACGACCCTCTCCCCTGTCTTCCTATGGCCTCCCAACCATCAAATTGGGAGTGCCAAACTCTTCCTCATGCTTGTCCGCACTTGGTGGGCCAAAGCCAAGGCTTCCAACCCCTTTCGTCGTGCCGTCTACCCCCACCAGAGGAGTTCGTCTCCCTCGCGTTCGGTAAGACACGTCGGTGTGACTTTCTCCCTATTTCGTCCAATAGATAGGCCCTCTACCTTCCTCTCTCTCCTTAGCTTCAATTCACTCCTTTCCCACTACAAATCAACCGCCATTCACCCTTCTTCCCCTTCGTCTTCTTCGACTCCGGTCATGCCTCCGATGTGGTCGCTACGCTGCTACATGCCTCCAAATGCCACATCACCACTCCCAGAATCTTCCTCACCCTCCACCGAGTAAAAGCCCTCTACAAATTGGAAGCTTTGCCCACTCCTTCACCCCTCCAAGCAATCCACCTTCTGGTCACCTCCACCGTCACCGTCCGGCCACTACAACGCTCTAATCACCAAATCACCACCACCACTACCTCCTTCACACTACGGCAAAGCTTCTTAAGCTAGTCTAATTTGGCCGAGATGCCATATTTATGCTTGCAAGTGTCATAACCACCGGTCGTCATCTTTGACAGTGACTATGTGTAAATCCCCTACTTGGACGGGGTGAGATCAACGTGATGTAAAAATGTGAAATTAAAATATAAAAATATCACAAAATAGACAATCAAACAATATACATAATGATTTTTAGGTGGAAACCCAAACCAAGTGAAAAATTCTCGAGTTAGGATTTTTCAATTAACCAAGTTAATCAAATCTACTAAATGAATCACTTAAACGAGGGTGATTCAACCTCAATTACAATCACGCTACAAGTGCGAGGGTAGCGTTCCTCAACCCCTTCTCTTCACGAGAAGGATTTTGTCCCTCGATGGAGACGGGAATTCACAACACAAATATCCAACCAAATAACAAAGTAAAATACAACAATAATCCTATAGAGCCAACAAAGTAATTCTTAAACTAAGCTTCTATAGGAATTAGGATGCTTCCCTTTGCTGGAAGTGCGTCAACGACGCAGATGTGTGAACTACGTGACGGCGCAATGGTGCTCTCGTGAACTATGGCGGGAGAGTGGGTGCGCAAATGATCGATGCTCTCTAGATGTAGAACTTAAGCTTGGAAAGCTAGAGCTTCAACTACTTCTCTTGGACACAAAAGATATGGAAAGTGGTTTGCTTAGTGTGTCTTGGTGTGTGTTTGAGTGGCAAAGGTTCTCCTCTATTTATAGAGGCCCTAGGAAGGCTTTAGAAGGCCTTAGAAGGCTTCCATAGCCGTTGGGTACAACCTCCAAGAGAATCAGGTCGAAATTATGATTAATCATTACACTGACAGGGTTATCAGACGTCTGATCCTAACATTGGATGTCTGGAAAACCAGTTTAAGGCGTCTTGGAACAAAGTCAAACATCTGATTTTAAGCGAGTTTCCTTCCTGACTTGAATCAGATCTAAACAGGGTTCTAGTGAAATGTCATCAGACGACATACAGGATGTCTGGAACTAAGTCTGGACGTTTGAAAACTTACTTTTCTGCGGAAATGGATTCCCAAGAGAGTGCAACGGCTATAAAATCTCTGAAAAGAGATTTTGGGTCAGCCGAGGCAAAATGGTCATGTATCAGACATTTGGGATCCTCTACGGATGTCTGATACGAGGCTAACAGTCATTTCCTTCAGTGTTTACTTAAGCAGCCAACGGTCCACTAATTGGATGTCTGGCAAAATCATCAGACGTCTGATAAGACGTCTGGACTAAGGTCTGGATGTCTGATTTCATCAGATAAAACTAACTAAGTCCAGCCTAAATATAATCGGACGTCTAAGTCAACAGTCAAACGTCTTAAAAGTCATTATCAGATGTCTGATTTTCATATTAGACGTCTGATAAGGCTATCTGAACCTTATTTTGGTTTTCTAAGCTCTCTACATAAAACCTAAGTATCCTAGGGTTGTGCAAGTGTTCCTAGGACTACTGTTAGGGTACTTTAAGGCTCTTTAACAGATATTCTAAGAAACAAAAAGAGTAAGGAAATAAAGACAAAAGTACATAGAAAAAGATAAACAGAAATCTATCCTATTCTTCTTATCCTTCCATCTTCAAGCTATCGCTCCTCGCGAAGTTCCTTTGTTCTCCATCAAGCTCCTCCAATCTATCTTGGATGCGAGCTCGAACTCCGTCTAACCACGTCTCCATTTGCAATTAACCTGAAATCTAAGACTTCAAGTGCAAATGTTAAATGACACGTGTTTTGTTATCATCAAAATAAACAATCACGATGCTCTAGCACCAACACTATGCTCCTCCGGCCATCAATATGCCTCACTATCTCCTCCAGGAGCTACAGAAATCTCCGTGAAGGCACTCGCAGCTTCAATTGAGGGAAGAAACCACAGCAGCAGCCGTAATCAGAGAAGTAACCATGGCTACAAACGTGTGAAGAAGAAGGCATCCATTTAGTCCCACATCGTGGGTATCCAGAGTAGATGCAGCACATAAGTTGTTTCGTTGCCTTCAGTTGCTTGCCTCGAACATGTGGGTGAGGTCGCCTCACCTATGCCCTCTCACACCTCACTCACTACCCACGTCGGTGAGCCTGGTCCCCTGTATTCGACCCGATTATCCAATTGAGGATTCAATTAGGGCTTAGAAAGGAATTTCTAAGGAGGAAGGGGGAGGGTTTTATTATGGCTTGATCTACCTCGAGGCACGTGCTGAAGAGAGGCTAACACTTAATCTCTGAGGTGCTTGTGCGAGCCTTGTGGTGTGCTTGAGAGAAGCCTTGGTGCCCTTGTGTGCCTTACTATGGTACTATTTGATGGTTAAGTCGTCTGGCTTTCATATTTGATGTTTGATTTGGTTCAAAGATACTGTGGCATTATTCATCTGATAGCTAACGTGGATTAGTGATTGTGATTACTGTTAGATTATTTGAATATTTGGGATGCATACTTAATTAAGAGAAGTAATTGGTGATTTAAACATCATTATTTTGCTTCTCTCTTTCTTTCTTATCCCATGAATCTTTGAGATATTATTGACTATTATTAAATATTATTTTCGACCAGTTTATTTATTGAACATCTTTATTGTATTTAATTAATTGTACTCATCATTCCTGAATTGAGATTAGTGTGTGGATTCCATTTGTTCCCTACAAACGACCTCGTACTCCAACTAGATTCTGAGCTTTATAAATTTAAATGTTTTGTGTGATGTTGTCAACTATACTACGATGCATTTTCTAAACAACGATGATTTCGTCCCAACACCAATACATCTCAACTACCTAAAATACTTAAACCTATGCTTTCAAGCTGTAATATACCAATCCTTTGGAACTAAGTACTAGATTTCTTGAGTTTACAATGCAACATGAATTTTCAAGATACCATAATCTCCAATGTATAAATATACAATGATCTCACTACAACCTAGACTAGTCACTTTACTCCCAGTAAGGTAACTGCTTCAATTCTTGTGTAGCTTTCTTCTACTAGTCTTCTTTATTGGTTATGGCTTTACTTATTACATGATCTCTTTTCTTATATAAGAGAGAATTCAACCTCGACATCATTTGTGATGATTTGAACCTACACTCAAGTTTAATGGAGGAAAACTACTTTGACAATTTATTGGATAACCAAATCAACCATTGGAAATGCTTAGCCTTAAATTATCATGCTAACCCACTATGCTTATAACCTATTATCTACTTTCTCTAACTTTTGTTATGATTACTATTTTGAGGGAATAAACATATAACATTTTACGCAATCAAATAAGAATATGAACTAAAATCACTTATCTACTTGTTAGTGTATTTTGAAATTCATACCCAAATGAATCTCATTCTAATACCAGTTGTGACAACTTAAGCTAGGTCTTGCTCCAACTAGGAAAAGTAGCCTTGATAACTTGTTAGATGTGGATCTAACATACTACTGTAGTTATCAAAAATAGTTAAATATAACTTATCAAGTGGTAATCCTTTATAGTTGATGTTTTTCTAGTTTAGTGTTAGAACGTCTCTCACCTAAATTGAAAATGTTCTCATAGAGAGATGCTCTAGTCAACTTGCTCTTAGTAGTATAGTACTAGCTTTGCCACACAAATGACGTTTTTCTACTAGTTTTCTTTACTAGTGTGGTCTCTCTTGGGTAGTCTTTCTTTCCTATCATAAGAGTTTAACTCTAATGCCATTTGCAGCAACTTAATCTAAATCTACGTTGAATTAGGAAATATCGACCCCAATAGCTTATTGTTTATGGGTCCAATGTACATGAATCAATCATCTAAAATACTTAATCCCAATCTTTTGTAACAAACAAATAAGGTTCTTGAGTTTACAATGCAGTATTATTTTTTCAGATGTTACGATCCCCCCATTTAAATACACAATTTCCTTTTTAATATAGTCCAATCACCATACTTTGAGTGTTATGGCTCCACCTTTTGGATTACCTTTTCTTACTGGTCATTATTATTAGTAATAACTCTACCTCTTAAATAGCCTTTTCCTCTTATCGAGAAGGTTCAACTGTAACATTATATGGAATGATTCAAGTTCAATTAATCTTACTTGAATTAACAAAAGCTGGCTTGACAACTTGTTAGACATGGGATTTGTGGACTCAAATCAACCACATATACAAGAGGACAAGTCTACACTTGTAACCCACTGCTAAGTTTCATGAGTTTCCTATCTAATGTCATTTTTAAGGAATGACACTTTTTATCTCTTACGTTATTATATTCCACGATGCCCTTTGGTTAGCTTGAATCCGAAAGAGGCGAGGCCATTTGATTAGGGGCAATCTAGTTTTCATTTAAACATCAAATTTGTAATTTAACACTGTGAAAAGAAGTATATTCCTGCTAACAAAATTTGTTTAACTCAACTTGAGAATGGTTGAGAAAATCTACAAAAAAAGGAGTAAAGATAGGTCTACCAATAGGACCCGAGTAAACCTAATTTTACTTGGACATAACTTGATTAGGTAATTTGAATCCAACCTAGATCCATTCGTAAACAAGCCTGACTCGATTTGATCCATATTTTTAACTGGGCTAGATTCCAAGTAAGAGATCTATAGAACTATCAATTCAATTTGTGGGGTTAAGGACCAAAGGGAAGGAACAAATTGGAGACCAATATGAGAGGTTCTACGGTAGGAAAAGATGCTAATGTGTGAAGAATCTAATTTAAGTTTTCTTACTGGAAGCTGAAGTTCCAACTAGCTACCTGAGTTAATAGCCATTGGTTTCATGGTCATGCTTTTGCACCATCATATTGGCACTTAGAGAAATTATTTGTACAAAATCGGAGGATCAAATTTCTCACACTTGTTTAGTCTGTGTACTGAAGATGGAACATCTACGGTTTGATTTGTGAAAGCATCGCAGCGTGGATTGGGACATGTGACGGTCAGCGGACAACATATGGTTGTTTTTTTTCTGTTTTATAAATTCACACCATATGCCCACATAAGATACAGGGAGAACAGTGAAAACTCCTGACTTTGACGAAAGAGATTGGGATTCGAGTTTTTATTTTCATATTATTTGGAGGAGTGGTGTGCAGGGTATGATCAGTTGAGTTTAACTCAAATGAGAGAGAGAGAGAACAAACCATTGAGTTGAATATCATGTCTCACCCCCTGTAAATTCTCAATTTTGTCTAGTGGTACTTCCATCGCCCAAAGAAAAGAACTCATTGGGTATATAAATGATCATGAAGATAATTAAATGGTTGACACATTCTTCTATTTTAAAGTTTAGTTTATATGAAGATTAAGAAAATAGTATTAAAAAATATGAAATTAGTGTTAATCTATAATTATGTTGACCTATAAAATGATTTTAATATCAGTTTATATTTATTTGAATTGATATTAAGTTGTGTTGTTAACACTTGTGATGTTTACTTAGCAGTGGTGTTAAAAATATAAAATATGAGGGTTATCAAAATTATAAGCGGTGTATAATTTTAACATTAATTTGACTAATATTAATTAAAATTGACGTTAGATAAACTTATGTTGTAGTGCTAAACCTGAGTTAGCATATGCAGGATTAAGTAATCAAATAGATAGAAATTAATCTCTTTTTTAAGAGATTAATCTTCAAGTAAACTAGGTAACATGCATCATCACATTTGTCGTGTCCCCTCACCCCCCATGTGCAGAACATAACTACACAATCATGAAGGGAGAATGCCTCCTTGGGTGCACCTCATGGCATGTTCCCATGTCCTGCCGCTATGTACGTTTAGGCCTTATCTTTTTCATGGAATGATATATATCATTTCATGAAAAAGGTAAAGCCTACTAAATGTGCATATCATTCCATGAAAAAAGGTAAGGCCTAAATGTGCATAGCGTCAGGACATGGGGACATGCCCTAAGGTGCACCCATGGAGGCATTCTGTGTGTGTGCGTGCGCACGCGCACGCGCCAAAGTCCTTCACCTCTGCAATACTCCCCAACTTCACGTCCGCCTTTCCCTCCTTCTCTCCACATGTCTCTGTTGCTACGGGAGTATCTATCTATCTATCACTCAACATCTCCTTTTGGAAGCCCTTTCCGTGTTAATAATGCAATTGTTTGTTTCTTCAGGAATGTGTGTGCGCGTATCCTTTCGTTAAAAGGGGCTTTTTATGGGAGTGGGTTCGACCACACCCGTTTGGCCTCTTCAGCTTTTGGGGTAGGCTTTTCAGTCTCTCGTCATGTTGTCATTCCATCAACATTACCAACAGCCCACTTTCTTTAATATCTCTATTTTGTAGAAGGGTGCCGATTTAAAAATATAAAAATTGGTATATTTTACAACTTATCGTGGTGTAAATTATTTTAGATTCATATAAAATTATTTTATAATTATTTTATATTGATATATAATTATATAAAATTATTTTTATATATATAATAAGGTATTTTACATCGATATAAAATTTCTATATAATCATTTTGTATTAAACATATCACGTGATGCACTTTTACACATTTCCTCATTTTGAAACTACCGTACACAAAAAAGACCCATGCATGCATGATGGGAGTGGCACAAACTGATGATTAAGGGATTATCTCATCAAAGGGCAAGTTCTTATTTACGGAAATAAAAAGGCCTGGTATTGGTGGTGGTGGTCATTGGCCACTTGCTTGATCGATTCTAAGCATCACGAGAGTTTGCATAAGTGCCATGGTTTATTTTAATGGATGTGAGTAGTAAAATGTATATTATAATATATATTTTTTATTTAATAAAAAATATCAATATATTTTGATATTTAATTGATATATTTTTATTTTTATTGATTAAAAATAAAAATATATTTATTGAAATGAAAATATACTAGTATATTTTAATTTTAATCGATTTTTACTTATATAAATTATTATTTTTACTTATAAAAAGTAATTTTTCACTTTTAAATTTTTAAATATTAAATACTAAATCTTAAATTTAAAGGTGAAAAATTACATCTCAATTAAAAAATTAATTTCTATAAATCTTAAATTCTAAACTCAAAATTCATAAGTAAACATTACTTTTCACTTTGTAAATAAATTTTTTTAAATTAAAAATTAAAATAAATTGATGTATTTTGTTAAGTAAAAAATATATATTATAAAATATATTGCAACATATATTACTTCATTATTATTATGTTTACTATTTTAATTATGCACATGAGCGAAGACGTTGTCTAGTTTGCTTGTGGGAAGCAGAATATATAAACGTAACCTATATATTTTGATCAATTGGCTGCAAAAGTAGTTATTTAGTGGTAATTTATTGAAAAATAAATACAATATTGCTTCATTCCCTGGAGGTTATATATAAAAATTGATAGGAAAAGTAGGAAATGTGCATCCAAAGGAGCAAGGGGGTGGTTTCCCAAGAAGTAGATAGGAAAATTTCTAGGCAGATCTGGGAAGTGAAATAACATACCCCTCGATAATTAAGGTCCTCATTTAAAAACCCCACAAGAACTTAATCTGATTTCCGAGTCCATGCTTTTCAAGAGGAATCGTCGACTTGTGCATTATTATTACCATTCGAATCCATCCTCGATCGTACGCAGCAGCATCAGATGGAAACTTGAATCGCAGCAGATCAGATTAATGCTACTACGACCCACACACGATTTCCCCGTTTCCTTTCGAACGCTCTTTGGAATGCGTAAAATCGGAATTTATTTTTTTAATGTTTTTGGTACGAAGTTAGAAAAGGAGGGAAAAAAAAATAGAGTTCGGTGTAGAGATGGATCTTGCGGGTTGGCTCAGCTCGATTCAAATTTATTTAATAAATGAATTAAATTGGTAACCTAAGATTCGATTTAAAATAAAATTTTTTAACTTAAGTCTGATCCAACCGAAAAAATAATGAATTCGGATCAGGCCGTCCCAATTTATTGATAATGTAGTTGTTTATTTCAGCTACGTCCGTAAAATAATATATAAATAAAATTTTGTAATTTTGTATTAATATTTTAAATATATAAAAAAATAATATGATTTTATAAAAAATTATTTTAAAAAGATAATTATCTTTTTCAATTATATAAATAATAAAATTATTATATTTACTTTTTTACATGTCAACGGTTCTTTAACCATTTGTAAGTATATATTTAACTAAAATGATCCTACATGGATCATAAATATTTGGTTTGAATATTTAATATATATAATATTTGATGAATAAATTAAATATAGTTAAGGAGAAATTATCATAAAAATGAAAAGTATCCATATTATGTGTTTATATTTAATTTAAATTTTAATATTTATATTTAGAAGTCAATAATTTATATATAATTCAAACGAGAGTATAGGATTACATTGCATAACTTATAATTATAAACAAGATAGGGATTAAAATTTTATTTGTTAAAAAATATTACAAATAGTAAATATTTATTTAGTGTATATATATATATATCATTAAAATATATATCATATATGTATCATACATTAAATATTAAATAAATATTGAGTACTCGTGATATTTTTTAACAAATAAAATCTTAACCTCCATATACATATATCATATATAAATGTAATTTAACCAACAACTTAAGACAATCCCATAAATAAATCAATGGATTTAAGTTAGGTTTAGATCATCTGGACTTAAGATCAACTCATTTAATAAATTAATCATATTTATAATTCAAGTCCTAGGTAAGTTAATTTCGAACTCAGATTTGGGAACACTCATCCTTAGTTCTTTTTGCAAAAAATGCTTTTTCTTTGGCCGAGAAATTGCCAAGAATGCCCTTAGTTCTGAAAAATTATTTACCGAGAAGGTAGTGGTGATAAGTACGAGGCCCAATAAAAAGTGGGCCCGCTGTAACCATGGACTCATTCCAAGTATGGACTCGTTCAAGGGGGGTGGGGCCCATTGGAGGACACGGAACTCTGGAAACCACTTGACCATGTCTGGGCAAAAGGGCGTGGGGAGATGTCCACATGCAGAGTGGAAGGAGGTGGGGAAAGTCTCCTCGCTCCCACTTACTATTACTGTGTTGTCAGTAGGCAGGGCTGAGAACTAAGACCGGGGATGTGATGATTAATATTTTGCCTTTGTTTGTCGCGGAGAGTGGGATAGGATTGCAAGGTTGTGATGTGACTTTGTACTTGAGAGGTGGGATGGAAATTTTGGGTTGGGGCTTCTGGGGGAATCCCTGAGGTCCGGGATGTTCCCCCGGCTTTGTCTCAATTAAGCCACACGACCCTAAATATTGGCTTGTCTCAATTAATAGGCTTAGGCTTTCCACCCCACCACACCCCCACCCAACTCAATCTTTCCCTGTATGCACATGCACATGCACATGCACATTATCATAGCTGAATTCTCCAATGAGGGATAGGGTAAATGGGTGTTTGCATGCAGTTGATTTTTTTTTTTTTGCTTTTCTTTTTTATTGAAAAAATGGTGTTGTTTTTCACATTTTGGTAGGTAGAAATTTAATCCCCAAACTTTCCTCCGTGGGTGGATAGGGTCTACCTTTTTCCAAGTACTTTTGTTCTTGGCCTCATGCTTTTCACATTTTTTCATATAGATTTTTTTTGACCTTGAATGAATTGGGAGGAATTTGGCTATCTTGGGTAATTCTTCCTAACAAATAAAATCCTTCATTTTATGAAATGTTTGATTTAGAGGTGACATTTTTTTTTATGGCCCGGATCCTCTATTAGGTAAATTGGGGAATGTGGCATTTCCCGCAACATCATTTTCAGGGGAATTTGGTATTATAGACATGGCAGAAATGGTTATTTAGGAAAAAAAGTTGGAATTTCGAAAATGTTAAAAAGGGGTTATAGGATCTAGCGACCTATGGCATTGCCACGGTGCCTATAGAGAAGTCGCTGGATTACCCTTGACAGGTCGCTGGATCATCCAACGACCTCCAGCGACCTTCGCAAACGGCCATCTCAGGGGCAGAGGTCGTTGGATGATCCAGCGCAATGTCAAAGGTCGCTGGATGACAGGATCCAGCGACCTCCGAGAAGTCGACCTCTGAGAAGCCGTTGCTCCTCTTAGTTGTTGGCGGAGGTCGCTAGATGGTCCAGCAACCTTTGACCAACCATTACCTGTGTGCCGCTCCTCTCCGCCCCACTCAGCCATATAAACACACCCCCTCCCCTCTTCTCATTACACATTCTCCTCTATTCCCTCTTAAAAAATCTCATCCATTCTCTCATAAAAATTCTCTTCATTCATCTTGTTGAGATTTGAGATCGCGATTACGGTGAAACTCTGCATTACAATCTCATTGAAATTCTGAAATTGAGATTGCAAACTTGTTGAGACTCTAAATCTTCTTTCACTCCGACATCTATATTTAGTAGTAAGGTAACTTGATTTATTTTGAAAAAATAATTAGTTGTAGATTTTTTGTAATAAAGAAAATCTTTTTTGAGGTTATTTTTTTTTTAGTAAATAAGACTTTTATATTTTATTGATTATACAGATATAGCAGACAATATTGTGGTATTTAGGATTTATTGGGGTGGTAGAGTAATATCTACTTATTCTAGTATTGATTATATTGATGATTATTCGATGAATACAATAATTAATTATTGTACTTCATTCAAAAATTTATTATCTACTGTATATAATGTCAGTGGATATTCTGAATCATATTATAAGTTTAAGTTAATATGCAAATGGATAAACGAAGATGGTAGATCATTTTCTTATGATATTGAGAATGACGAATCAACTCACATGATCTTAGAGTTATTAGGAAGTATACACAGTACAATCAACTTATATGTTGTAGTAGATCCATTAGGAAGTCAAGTACAATACCCTCAATATGAAAACATAGGTTCATGTTCAAATTATGACTTTAGTAGTGACCTGTATTCATTATATTATGGGATGTTAAGTTCCTCACAACATATTCCAATGGATGAAGTGAGACATATATCAGAAGAACAGTTACATCCAGTAGAAGAAGCAGTTGCTTTAGAACATAGAAATTTTGATCTTAATATTGAGGTTCATCAAAGTAATTTACATGAAGAAAGTGATGAAAATGAAAATAATGGGCCTGATGATAATGGTATATCAACCATTATGAATGTTGTAGCTATCGAGGAACCTCATCAAAATTTTGTAGAAAACAACGAAGTTGTTGATAACGACGAGGGTGACAATGACGATGGTGATAATGATAACTTAGAAGATAATGAATTAGAATATGATGACTTAGAAGGGGAACTAATGGATGGAGCACCTTATTTACCTAATAATAATGATTAGATAAATCGGATGATAGATAAGATGAAACATCCTTTTTTCCTCAACAACAAGAAGGAAGAGAAAGAATAAATTGGATGATGAGAAAATGGAAAACAAAAGAAGATTTACAACAAGACTTAAGGAAGTGGAGTGTACAGAAAGGTGTGCAATACAAGAAAATTGCATCAAAGAAAAAACTCCTAATTGTTGTGTGCGTCGTTAATAGCTGCAAGTAGCGATTGCATGCATCAATAGACAAGTCTTTTAATGATTGGATAGTGACTAGATATGGTTATGAGCATAGTTGCATAATAAACATCTTAGGAGATCATAAATAATGTAACACAAAGTTCATACTGCATCGCATATTGCCATATTTATGACAAATTTTACCTTATCTCCGAAACAAATCCAAGTTTTAATTGACAACGAAGATAAGGTAAAGATAAGTTATGTAAAGGCTTGATATGCTCGACAAAAAGCTTTACAACTGTAATTCCCTACTTGGAGGGGGTGAGATTAGCGTGACGTAAAAATGCGAAATTAAAATATAACAATCTCACAAAATAGACAATCACACAATGTACACAATGATTTTTAGGTAGAAACCCAAACCGGGTGAAAACCACCACCTAACCCTCTCGAGTTAGGATTTTCCGATCAACCAAGTTGATCAAATCCACTAAATGAATCACTTAAACGAGAGTGATTCAACCTTAATTACAATTACGCTACAAGTGCGAGGGTAGCGTTCCTCAACCCCTTCTCTTCACGAGAAGGAATTTTTCCCTTGATGGAGGCGAGAATTCGCAACGCGAATACCCAACCAAATAACAAAGTAAAATACAAATAGAAGTCCTATAGAGCCACAAAGATATTCTTAAACTAAGCTTCTATAGGAGTTAGGATGCTTCCCTTTGTTGGAAGTACGTCAAATCGGTGACGCGGGTGTGTGAGTCACGCAATGGCGCAATGGTGCTCTCGTGAACTATGGTGGGAGAGCGGGTGCGCAAATGATCGATGCTCTCTAGATGTAGAACTTAAGCTTGAGGAGCAAGAGCTTCAACAACTTCTCTTGGACACAAAAGATGTGGAAAGTGATTTGCTTAGTGTGTCTTGGTGTGTATTTGAGTGCCAAAAGTTCTCTATTTATAGAGGCCCTAGGAAGGCTTTGGAAGGCCTTGGAAGGCTTCCGTAGCCGTTGGGTACAACCTCCAAGAGAATCATGCCGAAATCAGGATTAATTATTACACTGATAGGGTTATCTGACGTCTGATCTTGGCATCGGATGTCTGGAAAACCAGTTTAAGACATCTGGGAACAAAGTCAGACGTCTGATTTTAGGCGGGTTTCCTTCCTAACTTGAATCAGATCTAAACAGGGTTCTAGTGAAATGTCATCAGATGACATACAGGACATCTGGCACTAAGTCTGAACTTCTGGAAACCTACTTTTCTGTGGAAATAGATTCCCAAGGGAGTGCAACGACTATAAAATCTCTAAGAAGAGATTTTGGGTCAGCCGAGGCAAAACAGTCATATATTAGACATCTGGGGTCCTCTACGGACGTCTGATACAAGGCTAACAGTTATTTCCTTCAGTGTTAACCAAGGCAACCAACGGTCCACTAATTGGACGTCTAGCAAAAACATCAGATGTCTTCTAAGACATCTGGATTAATGTCTGGACGTCTGATTTCATCAGACAGAACTAACTAAGTCCAGCCTAAACATTATCGAACGTCTGAGTCGACAGTCAGACGTCTTAAAAGTCATTATCGGACGTCTGATTTTCAAATTAGACGTCTAATAAGGTTGTCTGAACCCTATTTTGGTTTTCTAAGCTCTCTACAGAAAACCTAAGTATCCTATGGTTGTGCAAGTGTTCCTAGGACTACTGTTAGGGTACTTTGAGGCTCTTTAACAGATATTCTAAGAAACAAAAAGAGCAAGGAAATAAAGACAAAAGTACATAAAAAGAGATAAACATAATTCTATCATATTCTTCTTGTCCTTCCATCTTCAAGCTATCGCTCCACGCGAAGCTCCTCTGTTTTCCATCAAGCTCCTCCAATCCGTTCTGGATGCGAGCTCGAACTCCGTCTAGCCATGTCTTCATTTGCAATTAACCTAAAATCTAAGACTTCTTGTGCAAATGTTAAATGACACGTGTTTTGTTATCATTAAAATAAACGATCGCGGTGCTTTAGCACCAACAACAACATGTTTATGGCAACATAAAGGAATCCTTCTTAGATTTGAAATGATTTATGAGAGAAATGGTTCGGCAAAATCCAAGTACTGTTTACCGTGTTATGGATGTACTATCATCAACTTCAGTAGAAAAAATGAAAATTTGCCATTTATTTTAGGCTTTCTGTCCGTCAATTAAGGGATTTTAGTATTATCGTCCAATACTTTCAATCAATGGTACACATTTATATGGTTCTCATCTTGGATATTTGTTAATTACAACTAGAATTGATCCAAATGGTCAATTATTTGCATTAGCTTTTGCAGTTGTGGAAAGAGGGGAGAATAACATCAGTTGGGCTTGGTTTTTGATGTATCTCTCTGAAATTGTCAATTGGGATGGTATATGCATCATAAGTGATTGTTTCCCTGGATTAGGAAATTTAGTTCTTCAATATTTTAGCCTGAAATGAGGTCATCCACATAGACATTATTTGAGACATATGAAAGCAAACATGCATAAAGAAGGATTTAAAAGTAAGGATTTACAAAGACTCTTTTATGCATTTGGTTGTGCATTAACAGCATATGATCACAATTAGATATTAGGGGATATTCAATGCATGTGTGATGGAGCATATAGATAGATTATACAACAAAATGATTATAATCGATCATACTAGGCATTATGCTACGATTGGGGGAAGTGATATGGCAGTATGATAATAAATGCATTTGAATGTTTCAATAATGTTTTGAAAGGTTGTCTAGAATTACCAATCATTACTCTTATTATAGCGATTTACTTTCGTTTGAACAAGTACTTTACTAAACGTTTTGATAGCGGAGAAGTCATGATAACAGTTCTTACTTCGAATTTTGACTGAGTTATCAATAGAGAAATTTTGAGCTCGCGAAGATTACAAGTTATTGGATTTGGCAGAACAAAGTTTAAAATTGGAGAGGAACCTTACTCATATGAGGTTGAGATTACTTCTACCAATGGAATAAATAACGTAATATGTTCTTGTGATTATATTCAATTAAAGCATCTTGTTTGTAGGCATGTGTTAGTTGCTTGTGCACATATTTGATTTGATCATCTTTCACTTTGCTTAGAATATTATAAAATAACAAATTATCGATTAGCGTATTCAGAATCCTTTAATCCAATCCATGACAAAAGATATTGGGGATAGAAAGAATCTCCAGACTTACTACCTCCAGATATCAGATATGCTAGGGGTAGACCATGTGTTGAAAGGATTAGAAATGAAATGGATGAAATAAGTAGTCGTCGTATCAGATATGCTAGGGGTAGACCATGTGTTAGATGCTTGAAGTGTCGGCAACAAGAACATAACAGAAAATCACGTCCCAATAGAGGTGTTCATTAAGAAACCTATGACACACACAAACTTACATTCACATATGCAGTGATTTCTATTTCCACTCATTATGTCATGTGTGTGTGCACATGAGTTGCACACACATATGTGGCAACCCATGCACATTAGGCCTTCACACACACACACACACACACATCCATTCCACATCTTGCAAGCGGTGCATTATTAGCATCAATCACGTCTTTGTAGACGTCGATTGAGCTACCTTGCCTACATCCAAATTCAATAACTAACGCGTGCGGAACGCATTTGTTTAATTATGCCATTGTTGTATGCGTTCGCAACATCGATTTTAATTTAAGATGTGGAATTTGGTGAGTCCAAGTGTCGAATAAGAGGAGGCATGAAATCGGATTAGTTTGTTACTTTAGTTGTCACAGGAATGTTTGATTTGCTTGCTTGCGAGAAAACGAGAGAGATATAGAGAGAGAGCAGGGTTAGAGATTGTGTTTAAAACTTGATAATAATTCTAAGAGGATGTGAGCTATGATATATGAAACATCATCAACATAGAGCATGCAATTGGAGTTTGTTTATAACTATAACAATAGATGAAAGCTTAAACAAGTGCAACATAAAACTAAAGTAAAAAGAGTGCCAGGAGGAGGCAAGGTGGGCACGGTGGTGGAGGGAGGCTCCGTCGGCAGCTTCACAACTCTGGGCAGGTGTGGAGCATTTGGTGGAGCTAGGAGAAGGCCAGTGTTGCATGAAGAGTGTGTGTGAATTGAATGCCCCTTAAATGGGGTGGTCGAGGATGTTTATATAGAGAAGGGGTTTCCAAACTAAGGGTTTTAGCGATGTCCGAGATGTCGCTAAACCCATTCTAGAAAAGTCGGTGAAGTCCCTCGCCCACCGGTCCTTTGAGGTGCATGTGCTTCTTCCCCTCAACCCGTGCCCGCGCATCCTCAGCCGTTGGATCCGAGGCGCGGATCGCCATCGGATGGCTGAAGGCGTGCCACGTCATCCAAGTTGTCTGCAAGTCTGCGTGATGGGCGCACATCAACCATTCAATCGCTAATCGATGGTTAACAATTCCTGCGGGCACGCGCTGTGGATTGCATGCATTCCCGCCTAGGTGCATCCGTGCGCTTCTATTGTGCCACGTGGCCTTCATCCCCGCTGTCCGCGTGTGCATCAACGGCTGAATTTTGATCGTGCGTGTGGATGCGACTGGTGGGTCTTGAATGTGCATCCCCAGTGAGAGTGGAGAGGCGCTAACCGCTGTGGCACGCTCGCACTTTGTCGTGGTTTTGCATGAATGCTCA
This sequence comes from Thalassia testudinum, assembly GCA_037157565.1. Lineage (NCBI taxonomy): Eukaryota > Viridiplantae > Streptophyta > Magnoliopsida > Alismatales > Hydrocharitaceae > Thalassia > Thalassia testudinum. The sequence goes on from JAZHRO010000036.1 coordinate 148,048,704, forward strand.
GCCGTCCGATGGATGATCGGACGACCAAGATGCATCTTTGCGCGATGGAGAGCGCGGTGCTGGCGAGGTTGGTTGGTCCTTAGCTGTTGGATCCTTGGATCGAATAGTTGAGAGCGCTCTGTGTGATGAGTGTGGCTACAGTGTGGGTGCGGGCATGGCGGATGGCGCCATGTGGCTGCTTGTGAGCTGTTGATCTGATGATCAATCGCCATAACTTCTTGGGCTGGTCGAGGGAGCTCCAGGTGTCGGATTTAAGTGATTTCGAGTTTGTTAGACTCCATTCATTGATCTAAATCCATCCGTGCAGTCCGATTGCTCATTTGAGGCCTATTTCAACATGCAGTTGTACATATGGCCATTAAACACTGATTTATTAGCAATCTTAATTTCAAATCCATGTAGTGCTCCTACGCCCATCATGGTATGTTATTAGTGCATATATTCCCCTAAAATAAACTCTGGCTAACGGAATTATCATCATTGAATGCAGAGTTATCATACCCCCATGCTCATCCCTTGCTAGTCCCTAGAAAGGTTTATCCTAGCTGTTATTTTCAGTTGGAATTAGGAATCGATTACTTTGACATATGTTACCTGTTAACGGGAGGAAATATACTAAGAGCCTAATCCACAGAGACTAAACAAAACCATGTGTCTGCCAAATTACAAACTGCCCAAGTCCTCGCTTTAAAGCATATATACAGAGACATATTTTTTTTATTTTTTTTCTTTTTCATCTTTTCTAATGTTTTAGATTTTTGGAGTTGAGAGTGTATAGGTAACTTTTTACGGCTACCCAACCCACCCATAATTCAAAAAAGACTCTAAGTGCTATGCATCTTGGTGTAAAGATTGTGATAGACTCACCCAACGGTAATTAAAATAGACTTTGGGTTTCTACGCCCCTAGGTGACCAGAAAAGAAAATGCTTGCCTAAAGGTGTATCTGTCTGATCAGTAGCTTTCTCCCTAATTTTATTTTGAGTGGGGTCAACACAAGGGTGTTTCCAATGTATATCTCCCTAAATTGCTCTACTTCCTCGCTTCTTCTTTAAGTGTTTTGGGATTTTTTGTGCATTTAGTGAGCTGGATTCTGGACAACCGGCAATTGACTATTACCCACGACCACTTGCCAACCATACTCGTGCGATGAAGTGTGGCTTATTTTTTTTTCTTTTTCTTCTTTTCCTATATATATATATTTATTTCTCCCTTTTTCTTTTTTTTTACTTTTTCTTTTATTGTTTCAGTAGGTGGCTTCCTTGATCTAAGATTTACCTAGAGGAAATAAAAGAGAATGGTCCTATGGTTGGGCTCTGGACAACCGGCCTGTAACGACCCGATTCCCAAGTCCCTACGAGACATGAGAACCGAACCGACTCGACTAATCCTAAGACCTAGTCGTCCAATGAGGAAGTAACCAAAAGAGCAGTAAAATAAACCACATTCAACATGAAATATAACTAGAAGTAAGAAAATACAGCAGTAAGAAAAAGAACTACTACAGCATGTACCACCACAATAGTAGAACTACATTTATAACATAACAAGAACTGCGGGTAAAGAAAGTACAGAGAGTAACAAAAACTACTCACTACAGTGGAAATAAAAGGAGTGCAAAAGAACAGTGGTAACTCTACTGGACCCTACCCGGCCCAGCGTCCTCTGCAGCCGCTGGCCCTGGCTGCTTAACACCTTGTCCTGAAAAGTAACGAGTGTAACACGTCAGCGAAACACTGAGTAGAGTGATAGCTAAACTAAAGAAACAGTAAAGTGTACAGTAGCCGTTTTATTTTCTTTCTTCCTTTATTTACGTCTTTCTATTGTTTCATAATTTATCTATTTCTCAGATCCTTCACTTGATCTCGAATGTTCCTCGTGGGAACGATCTTGATTGCAGTCTTTTCCGAACAGTAGAAGTAGCACGTGGTGCTCTCCTGGCCGGGAGAGTCCCCCGTGGTGATCCTACTCTCAGTCAACCACCCCAAGGTCACGGACAGACATAACGATGACTACGGCACGCACGATAAACGCACAGGTAGCTAACCCGCACTGGCACGCGGTCAGTCATTTCCGTTAACGGGTGCACCCAAAGCATAGCACGGAACCAGTACAGGGCAGAGCCCTCTCAGTAACAGGGGTCCAACCCCTCCACAGTAACCAAATAGGGGCCTTGCCCCTCCACAGTCCGCGCACCCTCTCCTGACTACCCTGGTTTGCCCAGTGGGCCTAATAAGTCGGTGTAGGAGGCTAGCAGAACCCCGGGGCCCGTGGGGTAGCTAGTGCTCTCCCTACACTAGTAGCTCTCCTCGGTACTACATACACGAGGGCCAGCAAGTTGGTACAAAGTGGCCAGACCTAACCCCGGGTCCCTGGGGCAGCTGGCTCCGCTCTGCACTAAGCAGGTAACAGGTACTTCCCTTGGTACTACGTACCCAAGAGACAGCACACTACCACATCTTTCTTTCTCAGTTCCATTCCTTTCTCTTTCCAAGAGTTCTACTCCTAATTCCCTGTAGGGTTCCAGCTCTTTAACTCAGAACATCTAGGTTTCACCTTCCAGTTTCACGTTCTTACAATCCATGTTCTCAATCACGTTTATTTATTCATAACAGGCAGCTGTTAAATCAAATTACAGGCAACTATTTATTCCTTTCCACTTTTCCAAGACTGCAGTATTCATATATTCCATTAGTTTTCCCATCCTAGGATTCATGCCATACCCTAGGATCTATCATACAATCTGGTTTTCCAGCCCTAGGATTCATGCAACACCCTAGGATCTATCATTCAATCTAGTTTCTCATTCCTAGGATTCATGCAATGTCCTAGGTTCTATTTATGGTTCCATAGTTTAACAGATTATGCTAATAAACTTCAAAGCCACTCTACCAGTTACAACGGGAGTACTGGGGGCGTGGTCGGGAATCCCGCGTGCCTCCGCAACCCCCGAGACTGCAATGGAATGGGGTCCTATCACAAGGATCAAACACAAGGAGTTTCTCAAAATAGTATATAACTACTGTAGACGGGTAGAGGATTTAATTCCGAAAAGAATGCAACTCGAAACGCGGAAAACAGACTCCGAACGGGTCCTAAACGGGTCGAAAACGACGAAACAGTGCAAAATCAGACGTCTGGAACCTCTTCCAGACGTCTTAAAACGAGGATCAGATGGTACCTTCGCTCTGTATAGCCTCTCAGATGTCCAGAAGCCTGCGGGGGCGTCTGGCCTAGTTCCCAGACGTCCGATGGTCACCCCGGACGTCTGGAAGTCGTTCCCGTCATCTGGCACTGTAGCCAGACGTCTGATTCGCGTTGGATGGCGAATCTCAGAACCTGCGCGTACCCAATCCTCGCTCTCAGTACGGACGGTCGAAGAAAAGGAGGGAGTACGAAAATAACTTACCTTTCAGACATCTGGACAGTCCTCCAGACGTCTTCCCCGTCATCTGGTTGGAAACCCAGACGTCTGATTCTGGAAAAACTTCCAGAATCAGAGCGCCACTTGCCCTCCACCCGCGACGCATGGCCGCGCCACGTCTCGTCCACCTGCTGCTCGAGCTGCAGCAGGCCTCCCGCGTCACCCCACGTCTGTTGCTCCCCCGCCGGCCGGCTCTAGCAGCCCCGGCAAGCTCGCCCTCACGGCCGAGCGCCTCCTCCCTCGCGCAGCACCTCCTCCTGCACTCACCGCGGCTGTCGCTGTCGCCGCTCGCACTCGCGCACCGGCTGGAAGGAGAAGAGGAAGGGAGCGGAGGTGATGAGAGTGAGGGAGAGGGCGTGGCTTTTTAAAGCCGCATGGGGGAGAGAGAGAGAGCGAGACAGAGGGGCTCAGCCTGCGCCTGCAGGAGGAAGAGGGAAAAAGAAAGGAAGGCGGTTGCGGGTCTGCACGCGCCTGCGCGCAGACGCAGCCCCGCGTGCCACCGAAAATAGATCCCAGACGTCTGGGACGTCTGGTCAGACGTCTGGGCCACCTCCCAGACGTCTTAAAAAAAATGTCTTGGAGTGCGTTCGTAACACGGCCAATGGGCTGTTACCCACGACAACTTGCCAGCCATACCGCCCTAAAAGATTCATTAGCTACACAATTTTTGTTAGAATCTCCAAGGAGTGAATCAGTGCAAAAATGTGTGCAGATGCTTAGATTAAAAGTCCCTCCGAGTTAGAGGGCGGGTTGCTAAGTCGTATACTTATCACCTTTCTTTATTGATTAGATTAATGTAAATTAAGGTTGCGAGGATTCGGGGCTAAATCCACATTTTAGTGGACACCAAGGCTGATTAAGCCTGAAGGCCTGAAAAGTCTAGGTGTTTCAGGTTCTTATATTGATTCCCACAGTTGACAAGCTCCTAATGCCTAAGTTTTCCTTCCTAATTATATATATATAATTCAAGTTGATAATATAAACTCAAAGAATGTGAATTACCACCCCCCCATGCTTAAGTTGAACAATATCCTCCTTGGCAAATAAATGTATGCAAAGGGGTACATAGAGAAATCCTTGAGTGTTGTAGTTTACCTAATCAATCTAAATCTTCTGGATTACCTCCCAGGAAGCGCTGAGTTTATTGCCTCCAGCTGGGCGAAGATCCGTGTCAACCCTCAATGAGGGTGACTACTTCCTTGGGGGAGCCTGGGCAAGATAATGTTTAATCTCTAGCCATTTACTGTGAAGGTTTACCCAGTACTAGGATTTGCAATTTCAACTGCCCCATTGGGATAAGGTTTGACCACCTGATATGGTCCTATCCATTTTGATCTCAACTTCCTAGGGAAAAGTTTAAGTCTTGCATCAAAAAGCCAGACTTGTTGATTGGGCTCGAAGGTTTTCCTATGAATGTGTTTGTCGTGGACGGCTTTCATTTTTTCTTTGTAAAGTCGACTGTTCTCATAGGCATCCCGACAGATTTCCTCGAGCTCGGAGAGTTGGAGTGTCCTTTGTGCTCCGGCCAACTGGAAATCCATATTGCACTGCTTAACAACATAGTATGCCCGGTGTTCCAACTCGACCGGAAGGTGGCAAGCTTTGCCAAAGACCAATCGATAAGGCAACATGCCTATTGGGGTCTTAAAAGCGGTCCTGTATGCCCAAAGAGCATCATCCAATCGTGTGGACCAATCATTCCGGTCAGGTCTTACGGTCTTTTCCAAAATATTCTTGATCTGTTTATTAGAGACCTCAGTTTGCCCATTTGTTTGCAGGTGATACGAGGTGGCAATGCTGTAACCCCGTATTTTCTAAGTAGGGCACGGAATTAGGCATGAATAAAGTGACTCCCACCATCACTGATCATGGCTTTCGGTATCCCAAACTGAGAGAAGATGTTCTACTTAACAAAGTCCATGATAGCCTTATGGTCACATCTTCGGGTGGCTACGGCTTCGATCCACTTTGAGACATAGTCCACTAATACTAATATGTACTCGTAGCCATTGGATGTCGGGAAGGGACCCATAAAATCGATGCCCCAAACATCAAAAATTTCGACGATCAGAATGGGCTGGAGGGGCATCATATCCTTTCTAGTCATAGTCCATAATGTTTGGCACCGAGAGTAAGTCTTAGCGAAATTGTGTGCGTCCTTGAATAAGGATGGCCAGTAAAATTCGGACTGTAAAACCTTTGCAGCCATTTGCTTCCCAGAGAAGTGGCCACCACAGGCTTGGTCGTGACAAAAGGATAGCACACTTTGGACTTCCTCTTCAGGAATACACCTCCTAATGATCTGGTCAGCACAAAGTCTAAATAGCACAGGATCATCCCAGAAATAGTACTTGGCTTCAACTAAGAACTTATCTCGTTGCTGTCTGGACCAGCCAGGCGGAGTCTGTCCTACCACTAGATAGTTGACTAAGTCAACATACCAGGGTAGCTTTCTTCCTTGCATGGCTAGAAGTTGTTCAACAGGGAAGGTGTCAGTCAAGGGTAATGAGGGTTCGATATGGTCCGGATGAAGTCTGGATAGGTGATCGGCTACGACGTTCTTGGACTCAACTTTGTCATGTATTTCCAGGTCAAATTCCTACATGAGCAGGATCCATCGGATGAGCCTGGGTTTAGCATCCTTTTTGGCCAAAAAATGCCAAATAGTTGAGTAGTCAGTGTAAACCGTCACGTGGGATCCCAGAAGGTATGATCGAAACTTTTCTAACCCAAAGACTACGGCAAGCAGTTCTTTTTCTGTGATGGTGTAATTCCGTTGAGCCTCATCCAACGTTTTTCTCGTGTAGTAGATCACCACGGGTTTCTTCTCTCTTCTTTGTCCTAGGATTGCGCTGATGGCAAAATCTAATGCATCGCACATTATCTCAAAGTCCTAGGACCAGTCTGGGGATTGTAAAATGGGTGCAGTGGAGACTGTTTCCCTAAGAGTGTTGTAAGCCTTGATGTAATCAGGTGTCATATGAAAAAGGGTGTCGTTGGCTAGAAGGTCAGTCAAGGGCTTAGAAAGTTTGGAAAAATCCTTAATGAACCTTCTATAGAAGCTAACATGTCCTAGGAAAGATCAGATTTGCTTGACCGAGCTACGTGGTGGAAGTTTGAAAATTAAATCAACCTTAGCTAGATCCACTTCGATGCCCCTATGCGAGATGATGTGACCGAGGACAATCCCTTCCTAAACCATGGAATGGCTCTTTTTCCAGCTTAAAACTAGGTAGACCTCGATACATTGCTTCAGGATCTTCTCCAAGTTGCAAGACAATGGTCGAATGAGTTCTTGAATACAGAGAAATCATTCATAAAAACCTCCAGGTATTCACCCACCATCTCTGAAAAAATAGCTAGCATGCAACGCTGAAAGGTCGTGGGTGCATTGCATAACCCGAGTTGAGAGTGGAAAACTACGCGTTCGCAGTTGGATTCGAAAACCCGTCGCCGTAGTTTGAGTCGCGAAGAAATCCGTTCAACAGATAAAATTTATACCGAAAATCCGTAATGAAGATCCGGGTCGAACACAGGGAGCCTATGTCGATCTCAAAATCCGCAATTATATTTTTTTTGTATTCTTTTTTTGTTTAAAAGGCGAAATAATCACAATGGAATAGATATAAACAATAAGAGAGAGAGAGAGGGAGAGAACAATAACTTGACATTTGAATAATGTTTTTATAACTAAGAAAGCGGGAAATGATTACACTAGAAAGCAGGAAACTGTTACAACTAGAAAGTGGGAAGTTCTACTCTAGAAAGTGATAAAAGAAGGGAGAGAGATGTTGTCCTCCTCGACGAATGCTTGGAGGACAAGCTGGACGGAGGCGACGCCTGGAAGACGGAGGATGAGGCGGGAAGAAGGAGGACGAAGTTGAAAGAACAGGAACAAGGCAGCACATCATCATCGTCACGGGATCCACTTCCGAAACGAGGGTGAAAACTTGGATTAGCTCTTAAGGAGCATCCTGGGTGTGGGACAAGCTTCTCTTAAGCTTTGGAGAGGAAGAGAGGAGAAGGAAGGGATAAGAATTTCGTAGGGTAAGGGTCTCCTTTTATAGTTGCAAGGAGTGGGGGCATTTTGGACATTTTAATTTCAGAAATAATAAAGAGGGGACCAAACGGACTTAAACGTCGCTAAAGGATCATCTTGGGTGACATGTGTGCATTGCGTGCGCCTCCCCGCCTTCTGCACCCTAAATGCCTGCACACGTCTTTCAAATCTTAGCCGTCCAATCGTGAGATCAGATGGCGTAGATTTCTCCTCGCGTGCCTTCGTTTGCGCCTTCACTGCATGCTCGGTGCGATGAGGTGCGCAGATGCACATCATCATGCACGTACGTGATCCAGTGCCTATCCTCATGCCATGTCTCTGCTTCATCTACCGCACAATTGCCATTTGATGGTCAGAATTGACGTGCCCTCGTTCTTCGCTTTGATTTCCAGCGCATGGCGATTCGACCTCGCAACCTACGCTTCACCCACAGCAGCGTAATCGCTGCATTGCACCTCAGTCTTTGTCACGAAAAGGATTTAAGCACACATGCTCACGGCTGTTGGATCAAGATCCAACGGCCTAGATCACGCCTTGCCGCACCTTCAGAAGATCGGGAGCAGTGCTGAGCGACGACGTGGCTGATTTTCAGTCATTGGACGGGCATCCAACGGCAGAGATTCGTCGAGCGAGTGAAGAAGAAAAGCAACGGCGGGTCCCTGGGGCCGATCGGGCGACTGAGATGGTGCCACGTGGCACCATCTTGGTCGTCCATCTTTTGTGTGTTGTAGACGGTGCCACAGGTGTCGGATTGGACCGATTTTTGTGCCGTTAGACTGCGATCATCGATCTGAACCCATCCATGTGGTCGGATTTGTCATCTGAAGTGTGGATTGGCACCATCTTGGCCCTTGATCTTTAGGGTTCCTCGATCTCTATCTGGTGCTACGAATGTCCGATCAGGGCGATCTTGGAGTCGTTGAACTCCAATCGTCACCCTGATCAGATCCGTATGATTGGATCTTCGATTCAAGGCCCTGATTAAGAATCTCCCTTTCCCTGACCATAAAAGAAACAATTACTATACAATTTATACAACTTGACCTAAATGCATGATTATGCATGTTATGCAATATTTACAATGTATGATGCTAATGTGACACTAAGAACATGCATTAATAGACATTTTTTGCTATTTAGATGTATGTACATCATACTCCCATGCCTAGCCCTAGCAAAAACTACATGCTATTTATAAAAGAATTAGGTTGGATTACTCGGGCACAAATCATTTTCAACATTAAGAAATTTTTACTTAGAACCTGAACTTTCAAAGACACAACAGTGCCCGGGTATCTGCCAAAATGCAGACCGCCTCAAGCCCTCGCCTTATTCAAAGAAAGATCTCTTTTCCTCTTTTTCTTCTCTTTTATTTTTTTTTTATTTTTGAGTTTAGGGTTACAGAGTGGCTTTCTACGGCCACTCAACCCACCCAAGACTTGATGAGAACCCTAAGTTCTAAGCATCTTTTTGTGAATGTGATAGACTCATTGATTTGCAATCAGAATGGACTTCGAGTTTCTACGCCCTTAGGTGACCTTAGAAAGAAATCTGCTTGAAGATGTATCTATACGACCGGTAGCTTTCTCCCTACTTTTATTTTTATGGGGTCAACACAAGGGTGAATCCAATGTATATCTCCCTGGCTTATTCTACTTCTCCGCTTCTTCCTAAGTGTTTTGAAATTTTTAGTGCATTTCTTGGGCTGGGTTCTGGACAACCGGTCGATGAGGTGTTACCACCGACAACTTGCCAGCCATGCTCGTGCGGTGAAGTGTGGCTTATTTCTTTTTGTTTCTTTTTGTTTCTTTTCTCCTTTTCTTTTTCTTTTTCTTTTCTTTTTGAACTTTCTTTTTCTTTTTAAGTAGGTGGCTTCCCTGGTCTAAGATTTACCTAAAGGTAGCAGGAAAAGAATGGTCCAGTGGTTGGGCTTTGGATAACCTACCTATGGGCTGTTACCCATGATAACTTGCCAGCCATACCACCCTAGAAGATTCATTAGCTACCCAATTTCCGTTAAAACTGCCAAAAAATGAGTCAGTGCGAATAGTGTGCCGATGCTTAGACTTGAAGTTCCCTCAAATCAGAGGGCGGGTTGATAAGTAGTGTACTTATCACCCCAACTTATTTAATCAAATTGAAATCAAATTCAGGATGGCGAGGACTCGATAAACAAATCCACATTTCAGTAGATACCCAAGCTGATTAAGCCTAAAGACCTGAAGGGTCTTCGTGTTCAAATCATACAATTTTATTTCCTAAGATTGAAAATTTTCTAAAGCCCAAGTTCTCTTTCCTAATTCCACAATTTTATTTTTATGTATATAAAAGAAAACAGGTAGAATTTACAGGAATTTTACAGAGCTGACAAATTGATTTAGAAATGAATCTACCCCCCCATGCCTAGCTGATGCAATGTCCTCATTGAGAATAAAAGACATGAAAGGAAGGTAGAATGTAGAAGATATCACCTGATTATGATTCTCGAGTTAGCTCTAAGTCAGACTGTACAATTGTTGAGTTTAATGCCATTAGCTAGGTGGAGTCCAGCTAAAGAGATCACAATATGATGAGAGCAACTGTGTCTGAGACAGGTTCTAGAGCAATACGGTCAATAAAAGGCTTCAGACGTTGACCGTTGACTTTGAATGAATTACCCGTCTTTAGGTCAGAAATCTGAATTGCCCCGTTTGGAAAAATCCGATCAATGATGAATGGGACGTTCCATTTTGACCTAAGTTTACTGGGAAAGAGCTTAAGTCGAGAATCGAAGAGCCAGACCTTTTGGTTCGGCTCAAAACTCTTGTAGGAAATCAATTGGTCATGAAGAGCTTTGGTCCGAGCCTTATAAATCTTGGCATTCTCGTATGAATCATATCTAACCTCCTCCAACTCAGATAGTTGGAGTTTCCTAGTCTCACCGACTAAACTTAGATCTAGATTACATTGTTTGATTGCCCAGAATGCCCTATGTTCAATTTCTATGGGTAAATGGCACACCTTTCCAAACACCAGATGAAACAGAGACATGCCGATGGGCATTTTTTACGCCGTACGGTAGGCCCAAGGAGCATCCTCAAGCTTTTGAGTCCAATCTTTGCGATCAGGCGTAACCGTTTTCTGTAGAATATTCTTAATCTCCCGATTAGAGATCTCGGCTTGTTCATTTGTATGGGGATAGTAAGGTGTGGAGATTCTGTGATTTACCCCGTATTTAGCCAGCAAATTGCGAAACTGGGCATTAGTGAAGTGAGAACCACCATTATTGATGATGGCCCTCGAAATCCCGAACCGGCTGAAGATATTCTTCTTGACGAAATTGATGACCACCTTGTGCTCATTGGTTCGGGTGGGATAGCCTCAATCCACTTGGACACGTAATCAACAGCGAAGAAAATGTACTGGTGTCCAAATGAAGGGAGGAAGGGTCCCATGAAATCGATACCCCAAACGTTGAAGATTTTGACAAGAAGAATCGGGTTTAGAGGCATCATGTCTCTCTTGGTTATGCCCCTAAGTGCCTGGCATTGGGAACACGACCTCGAGAATTCCTGGGCATCCTTGAATAAAGACAGCCAATAGAATCCAGATTGCAAAATTTTTGCAGCCGTCTTTTTCTCGAAGAAATCTCCACCACACGCAGATGCATGGCAGAACTCGAGTATACTCTTGAATTCGTTCTCCGGAATGTATCGGCGAATAATCTGATCAGAGCCGATGTGATATAGTTCAGGGTCCTCCCAGAAGTAGTATTTAGTCTTAGATTTGAGTCTATCTCCGATGGCGATTAGATCAACGTGTCATTGGTTCCAAAGAAGTTCCCATTGAAGTTCAATATGAATCCTTGGGTCATGAGATTTATAAGAACTATCTAATAGGTGGTTCAGAAGTCTAAAAAAAGAAATCTGTTGTATATATATTCGAACGAATGTTGGTCCTATTTATTTGGATCGAGAAACAGAAGATCAGGGCCATTACTTGTACCTAACCGTACGTGAGGTTGGGTGATATTGTATTGAATGGAAGGCTAGGAGGAACTACCTTTCATGACTAAAAGCAGCCCCTTTCACCCCCTAATCCAGGCGCAAATCAGGAGTGGTGCGGACGACTGGCCAGGGGCTTGGAATGTGCCACACCACTAACCGGTTGCCGGGAGCCTCCGGGTGGGAGGGGAGGTAGGTGTGGACCCCTCCTCAAAGAGTGAGGTCAGGGAGAGATCATAACCTCTCCTTGGTACTTGGTTGAACTACGACTCTTTACTAACCAGGCCATGCTTCACACATACTTATCATTAAGAAAGCACGGTGTGAAGCTTAATTGGGGCCTCCTCTTCATTCATTCTTTGATTCCAATCCTGGGGCTCTTTCATTCCGCTTTTCAGTAGTAGTATTCAAACCCTCAATCTAAAGTGAGATTCGCCCGGGCACATGGTTCATTTCATATAGTGTCAACGCGGGTGGTGAAAAGTAACCTAACAAGTCAAGTACCCAATCCCCTGTCCTACGGTTGTATCTTCTTTCCGCATGGATACGCTTCAATCAGACCTCACTCATAAGTGAGATTAGTTAGTGAAGAGCGTTCTTATACAACCGGTTGGCGCAGTAGGGGAGTTGTTGTGTTTATTGATAATGAGACTGAAATGCTGCCCCCGTCAGGTAAGAGGAAGTGGCTAGTTACCCAGGGAAGTCCAACCCTACTCCGGATTATACAACAGTGGATTCCCGCCCGAAATGATGACCCGAATGACGCAGTGGATTTCAAGTCTTTCACCTAAGCTAAGTCAGAGCCCGGCAGCGGAGGTCCCATGAAAGTTGGGTTGGAAGTTCGGGTAATACTAGGCTAGGAGTAATACCGGTGAGTGTGAGGAATGGGAGGAGAAAGCTAGGTATCTTCCGGAGGTGAGGAACAAAGCCTATAATGATTTGACCGGACCCTTCTTATTGAGTTGCCAGTTCGCAGGCCAAGGATAATATATGCGTATATAAAGCCTAACTCACGAGTAATGCCGGGGTTAGGCATCAGTCAAGCGCTTTGATTCTTCCCCAAGGCAGGGAAAGAGAGAAGGGAGGATTTCAAGGGTAGATGAAGAGGAGCCTTCCAATATGAAGGGGTAGTAAGGCCGGCTTAATGAAACACGCTTTCATTCCCAGCACCGTGCTTGATGATTGATCAGTTAGTAGGTGGTTCCCTTCTCAAGTGAGTGTGATTACTGAGAGGTAGGTTGATCCCCCTAATGCATCATATAGAAAGGTAGTTCTTTAGCTCCAATCCAAGAGGTCAAGGCGGCAGGGGAATACCGGAACTTCACTCACTTATATATCTGATTCCTAACTCACTGAATCCGAGATGGGATCTTCTTTAGCCTAATGTAATTCCAACCCTCACTCACTTATATATCTGATTCTTGAAGCATGTTTGATTCACAGGACTGGGGCAGAGTCCAGGGCCAGGACTGGACCGTGAAAGCAGTCAATCAGATTTCCCGTGCTCCCTTGGCTCTTCACTCTTTGAGCTATGGTGTGAGTCGTAGTCGGAGAAGTGAAGGTAACGAAACGAGTTACACGTTCATTCAATCTCATTATTACCCTTTGTATTCTCTATATATCTGATATAAGCCAAAGTACATAACAGAGGAGAGTGAGTGGTACCCTAGTCGGGTAGCACGAGGGAACCGATCAAAACTACCATCTTTGACTAATATATCCCTTGAGTGAATGAAAGGAGTGAACGAGTTATTCGCACCCTAGTCGGGAAGAACGAGTGCAACGATCAATACATCTAATAAACAACAGAGTGGAACGAGTTATCCATTGGGGATGGATAACGAGTGCAACGATCAATACCTAATAGATCATTCTGTTATGAACTCATAAGAATCAGGGGGGTATGGGGGTTCTCCCCCATTATGGATACTACTAACGTTTCATTTCTCATTATAATATGAATGGAGTGGAACGAGCAATAGGTGATATGAGGTTAACGAGTGATTCCCTGGCCGGGAAGAACGAGTGAAACAATGAATAGTATTACTCTATTGGATCCCAATATCTCACTTCACTTCTTCTTTTATCTAAATCAATCACTTATGAGTTATAGCTTATGAGCACTTATGAGTTATAGCTTATGAGTTAGAGGAGGTGAATAAGTGGTAACCTTAAGGATGGTTACCACGAGTGAGCCGATCAATCTCATTATCCTGTTGCTTGCTTAGGTATAGACCTATTATGGGATTGGATTATATAAGGATTGGATTATGGGATTGGATTATATAAGGATTGGATTGTCTTTCTTTTATAAGGAAAAGATAAGAGTGAGTGGTAACCTTAAGGATGGTTACCACGAGTGAACCAATCAATAGGGGGGCCTGGGGGAACACCCCCAGTATATAGTACTAATACTGTGAATGATGAATGAATCGAGTGAAAAGAGTGGAGTGAGTGCTACCCTAGTCGGGTAGCACGAGTGAAACGCTCAATCTCAGTACCTTGTTTTGTTCTCAGAGGTGAGTGAGTTATCCCCTAAGGATAACGAGTGATCCGATCTCTCAATATATATAATCCTTTCTTTCTTTAAGTTGAAGTATGAGTTCTTTATTGAAGTATGAGTCCTTAGTTGTGAGTTCTGAAATGAAACAGAGGTGAAAGAGTGGTAACCTTAAGGATGGTTACCACGATTGAGCCGGTAAAGTCTCCCCCTCGAAAACCCGAATGACCGGTAGGGATGGAGGACCGACCGATAGGGAGGAAAAGTCATAAATCAAAGAATCTAGTAATCAACTATAAAACCAAGGAGGTGAGCCCCAGCGAGCCGTTCATTCATTCAATAGATATATAATTCTGTATTGAGTGAATAAGTAGGAGTCCTTAGTTCTTATTGAGTGAAGTATTCTTGAGTGAAGTATTAGTCCTGAGTTCTGGTGTTAGGAGTTATACCTTATTAGTTCTATAATACAAAGTTTAGTGAGTGATGCCCTAGTCGGGTATCACGAGGGAAACGTTCATTCAATCTCATTATTGGATTACCCTTTTGATTATCTATATATCTTATATAAGCAACAGATCTTCTCTAAGAAACAGAGGTGAACGAGGTATCCAATGGGGGATACCGAGTGCAACCGAACACTATAATACAATACTAATATAGACTCTAATACTAATAGAACTAATACTATGGAGTGTAACGAGGTATCCAATGGGGGATACCGAGTGCAACGGTCAGTATTCCATATTGCTTTATGATTCCTCAAGCTCAAGAATGATGGAGTGTAATGAGTTCTTACCTGGCCGGTGAGAACGAAAGGAACGAAAGAAAGGGGGTTTGGGGGTTCTCCCCCATACATAAGGATGGGACTCACTATCGATACTAATAACTCTTCAATATACCTAATAGCAGATATACCTAATAGCAGATCGTGAGGTGGAAACCGAACTCCTCTCCTTATTGTATTTTGTATTATAGATACAACTCCATTATATATTCCACTCATATAACCAGAAGAGGTGAACGAGTTAGCCTCAAGATAACGAGTGAGCCGACCCTTTCATTCAATACTGCTTGAATCTGATTACTGAGTGAGGGAGTGAAATAGTTATGCCCTGGCCGGGTATAACGATTGAACGAGCCAGATAGATGATACTCTTTTCTTGCTTGTAATAATGTATACCTGTAGCTAAGGTAAAGGTAGTGGAATGAGTGAACCTGATATCCCTTAGGATAGAAGGTGAACGAGTGAAACGATCAGTATCAATATTGATATAAGTATGCCTTAAGAGTTAGTGAGTGGAATGAGTGCTACCCTGGCCGGGTAGCAGGAATGCAACGACAGGGGGGAATGGGGCCCCAGATTCATTCTTGTAGCTAGGGGTGCTTGGAGCTATGGGTTATTGGAGCTATGGGTTAGGGGAGCTATGGGTTAGGGGAGCTATGGCTTAATATGAAGCTTGGAGCTAGGGGTGAGTCTTAAGCGAGTAGCTAAGATGCAGCTCTTAAGTTCAAGGAGTGAGTGATACCCTGGCCGGGTAGCACGAGCGATAAGCGATAAGAGTCTGAGTTATTAGTGATTAGTTAGGGAAGGGAGCTAATGAGTTAGATGGAGCTAATAAGTGAAAGGAGGTGAAAGAGGGGTCACCTTTAGGTTACCACGATTGAGCCGCCCCAGTATTATTCCCGACCTCCCAATAGGGAGGGAGGACCGACCATTCCATTAGGGAGGAAATACAAGAAAAAAAAGAGATCCTTTCAATGAAACATGAGTGAACTACTATTATGCTTGAGTGAACTACTATGCTATGGAGTGGAGTGAGTGATGCCCTAGTCGGGCAGCACGAGTGAAACGGTCAATCCTTATCCTTACCTTTTGTTGCTTGGTCCAATCCTGAGGGATTTGACCAACGACCAAATAGTTTACGATGTCTGGAATTGTAAGGATAGTCTCGTCTGGAAAAGTATCAACAATCGGAATATCTAGATGAGAAGAATCACTCAAGAGTCTTGAAAGATGATCCGCCACCACATTCTGTGCCCCGGATTTATCCTTGATTTCAAGATCAAATTCTTGAAGCAGAAGAATCCATCGAATAAGCCAGGGTTTGTCATCCTTTTTTGCCAAGAGATGTCTCAAGGTTGAGTGGTCAGTATAAATTATGACATGAGACCCTAAGAGATAAGCCCAAAATTTCTCCAAAGCACATACTACAGCTAGTAATTCATTCTCAGTAACAGTGTAGTTCCTCTGGGCCTCGTCCAGAGTTTTACTGGCGTAGTAGATGATAGGGGGCTTCCTATCAATCTTCTAACCCAAAACAGCCCGGACCGCATAATCAAAAGCGTCGGTCATGATCTCAAATGGGGCTTTCCAAATTGGTGGTTGCAACATCGGAGCACAAGTGACTGCCATTTTAAGAAAATCAAATGCCTTATGGCATGATTTGTTGAAATCAAATGGCGTATCTTTGGCGAGAAGGTTGCTCAGAGGGCGAGCAACCTTAGAAAAGTCCTTGATGAACCTCCTATAGAATCCCACATGACCAAGAAATGATCGAATTTGTTTGACAGATGTGGGAAGAGGAAGTTTAGAGATAGCATCAACCTTAGCTTTATCAACTTCGATACCCCGTTCAGAGATTACATGACCCAAGACGATGCCTTCTTGTGTCATGAAATGACTCTTTTCCCAACTAAGGACCAGTCTTATTTTGATGCATCTTTTAAGAATCATTTCAAGATTAGCCAAACAAGAATCAAACGATTCTCCGAAAATAGAGAAATCGTCCATGAAGACTTCCATAAACTCTCCCACCATGTTAGAGAATATGGCCAGCATACACCTTTGAAAAGTCGCAAGTGCATTGCATAAGCCGAATGGCATCCTACGGAAAGCAAAGGTTCCGTAGGGATAGGTGAAAGTCATTTTTTCTTGATCCTCGGGATGGATAGGGACTTGATTGTATCCCAAGTAACCGTCAAGGAAACAGAAGTACTTCTGCCGACTAGTCTTTTAAGGATTTGATCGATAAAGGGTAAAGGGAAATGATCCCTTTTCGTGGTTGTGTTCAGCTTCCTGTAATCAATACAAACTCTCCAAGAGGAAGCTGAATGAGTTATGATAGATTCTCCTTTCTCGTTAGTCACAACAGTAATCCCAGCTTTTTTGGGAACAATTTGCACGGGACTTACCCAAGGACTATCAGAGATCGGATAAATGATTCCTGCATCAAGCCACTTGATAATTTCCTTCTTGACCACTTCTCGCATATTTGGGTTTAATCTCCTCTGCATTTGGCAAGAAGGGAGAGATCCATATTCCAAAAATATTCCATGATTGCAATAAGATGTCTCGATCCCCCTAAGGTCATGAATGGTCCAACCAATTGCCTCCTTGTGTTCCTTTAGGACCTTGATCAATTTAATCTCTTGCTCCTTGGTTAATTTGGCATTGATAATCACAGTGAGCATCTTTTGATGTCCCAAAAATTGATATTTCAAATTCTTAGGCAATGGTTTCAGTTCAAGCTGGGGCTGGTTGATGATTGAAGGTAAGGAAGATGTTGATGAAGACTCATCAAGAGGAAGAGGTTGAGAGTGAACAAAATCAATAACCTCTTCATAAGGTGGCGGGTTTGCCATAGAGGGTTGCGGGTCCAAATCATCATCAGAAGAGGAACTTCAAATGCAGAAACTGCCATACAAGTTTCAATATTCACGTTATCGTCCTCAAGTTCTTCAATAAATCCACAATCCTTGAATTTGTTAATCGCCTTAAAAATATCCAATTTCATTCTTTGATCCCCAAAGGAGATTTTCATGCTACCGCTCTCACAGTTAATGTTGGCCTTGGCGGTAGCCAGGAACGGACACCCCAGAATGATGGGCGTGTTCCTTAAATTCTCAGGTACATCCATATCAAGGAGAAAAAAATATATAGAAAAATAGAAATCCTTAACCTTGATAATAACATCTTCAATAATGCCTCACGGATTTGTGGTCGAACGTTCCGCTAACTGCAGCATTACTAAAGTCGGTCGAAGTTCACCTAATCTAAACTTCTCATAAAGAGAAGTCGGAATTAGGTTAATGGATGCACCTAGATCCAGCAGTGATCTATCAAAGGTGTAATCTCTGATGACACAAGAAATCAAAGGAGCACCTGGATCTCTCTTTTTCTGAGGTAGGTGGTGCAGGATAACTGATTGCGCAGCAATCATAGGTCTTAATTGACCTAGATTAGGTTAGAACTTAGCATAAGTTAGGGTTATTCATGCATGCATACGCATTATCTGCATCTTTACTGCTTTCCTTTAGCTATGCATAAAATAATGTTATAATGTGCTGATTAAGTGCATTATGTCGATTGCAGGGAATAAGCTGATCAGGAGCTAGATCAGGAATAATAGGAGTTGCAGCAGAGCTGGAGCAGAAGGCTTAGATTAGATGTAGGAATAATAATGTAAGGGGTTAAAGGTTTTCTATTCTATTAGGTAGGAATAAAGCAGTAAAATGTGAAGATCTTAGGTCCATCCTAGCCCTAGGATAGACTAGAGGCCTCCCCAAGCCTTAGCCACCCTTAGATTAGGTCACAACACCCTAGGAAGCCCTAAAACCCTAGTTCCAATTCTTATCTGGATGTCCAGATAAGTTATAGGACATCCAGGACCCTTAGCCATCTCTCGCACACTTCAAACCCACTTCTGCAGTGTTATTGGACGTCCAGACACTTTGTTAGATGTCCAATTTCTGCAGAATACCCAATACAGAACCCGAAATCCTTCCTGACTCTGATTGGACGTCCAGACAACAAGTATGGACTTCTGATTTTTGAGTATAAGACATCTGATTCTATTATTAAACGTCTGATACTGCTCTCCAATTCCTGTTTTGAGATTTAAGCCTTGATATTGGATCTCTAGGTCCCTAAACACAATTCCAACCCCATAGGAACCTAAATTAAGGTTCCATAACCCTAGTACATCACCTCTAGACCTCCCTAAGGACCTAATTAGGTCCTCACTAAACCTAATTGACTTTGATCTTAGTTAATTCCATCAGCCTATTCAATTGGACTCATTGGGTCCAATTGAGCCCTGATCTCAGCACACACTGTCCTATTGGACTCAGTGAGAGTCCAATTGACCTAGACCTAAATTAATTGAGTTGTTTTACTCTCAATTAAGTTTTCACACACCCAATTAAACTTGTATTAAGTTTAATTTCACTTTACCTTAGTGAATTAGGGTTTACAACCCTAATTTGAGACCTACCTTGACCTAAACCCACCATAACCTAACCTAACCAACCTAGCCACCTAGGTTTCAACCCACACACACCCACACACACCATCCACACGAAAATATCTAGCCTAGAGTTCTCTAGAACTCTCTACCATGTGTGGTTGCCTTGGTTGCCAAAAATAGCAACCAAGAGCCATTCAATTTTTAGATCCACATTTGGTGGATCTAAAAACCACCATCCACCCTCTCTCTCTCACTCTCCCACGAGCTCCCACCATAGGCCTCTCTAGAGAATTCCATAATTCTCTAGAGAGCTTCCCTTAGGTCTATAAAAAGACCTAATGGGTGGCCATTTGCACCTATTCACTTCCTTGGCATTCATTCCACTTAGGCTAGCCACTTCCATCTCCACTCCACCTCCACGAGTTGAGCACCACCATGGAGGCCACCATCTCCATGCCAAGAAGCTGGATCAGCTCCCCAACCTCTCTCCAAGGGCCGGCCTAAGCTCCATTGGCCGCCCCTCCTTCTCTCAGCCACTCAAAGGCCATCGGAGACCACCTCCGAATGCCCTTCCTTCTGCTAGATCAGTAGCTTATCTTTTCGTATATTTACTACTTAGTAGTATAGTCTTACTTCTCCCCCAATGATGCATGCGGAATCCCCCCATTGATTCTTGTATGCAATCATTT
The DNA here is from genome assembly GCA_037157565.1 of Thalassia testudinum. Lineage (NCBI taxonomy): Eukaryota > Viridiplantae > Streptophyta > Magnoliopsida > Alismatales > Hydrocharitaceae > Thalassia > Thalassia testudinum. Next base: position 148,068,605 of record JAZHRO010000036.1, read on the forward strand.
TCTGGTAGTTAGGTTTAATTTTTAAGCATTCATGTATAAGCTTTCCTCTAGATTTCCATGTTGCAAACAACTCTCCCGCTGAATGAATGAAGAATGCTTTTATATATATATTTGTCTCTATATGTTTGAAATCACCATGAGCTTAATAATTATCATTCTTTTTGTGTGATTCAAGTTGCCTGTTTCCAACTCCTAATATTCTTGCAACTAAGCATGTCATACCTAAATACGTAATAATCACGAACCGACATGCGATTCTAAAAAAAGTAGAGTAAAATCGATTTCAAAAGTAAAAGCAACGCCTCCTAGAGACGAACGACTGGGACTCAAGTCTCGTTATTTTTACAAAATAATATCTTTGTTGGATCGTACTTCGCGACTATACTACGACTCATTCCTCTTTTATCAAAAACGCGAGCTACGATTTTTTTTCACTAACAAAATGGCACCGTTGCCGGGGAGGCAACATCATTTTTCTTGAGTTCGATCTTTTAATCTATCATAGCATAAACTAGGAAAAGGTTGGAAGGACTGGGGATAAGAACCCTACAGCACAACAAAACAAGTTTGTCCTTAAGTGGGGTAGCCTAAGGATCTGCAGACTCTCAGAATCCACTGTAAGATTATAAACGATTTACTCTACTTGTGTCTACCCAATCCAACCAGTTAGAAGGAGCGACTAGGGAGAAGGTTCTTCCTTTAGCTTGCACCTTCAGTTCCTAGTGTACCCCCCATCCGTGGTCGTTTGATGCTACTCCTCTAGCTAGACATCAGATTGATCAGTACAAGCAGGTTAATCGTAAACAGTCTCAGACTAGACCTCGAGGAGCGAATCAGTCCTTAAGGCCAACGTCTACTTGATTTTATTTAGGCCTGGGATTATAGTGCTTATGGAATGTGGTGGGCCCTTCAAATGGGTTATGACCTTAATGATCAATTGAGTATGTGTGAATGCATGCACAACCGAGGTTTTTAAGCAAGATTATTTGTGATGAGTAGATTTTAAGATTCAAATCTTGCTTAAGTAGCTTTTAGGATTTAGAATTAGGTTTAATTCAATCAAGTTTGAGGCAAACCAGGTTTTCAAGCACGAGTGAAGATCACTTTTCTTTTGAAATCAAAAATAAAGTGGAGTGCCTAGTGATGGGAACACCATCATGAGCCCTAACTAGCTCATTTTGATCCAATGAAATGAATAAATGCTCCTACATAACCAACTAAAGGCAATAATTCATTGTATAACCATTTTGAGAGAAAAATAAGAAATTAGGGGTAAAACTATAATTTTACCAACTTATCTTGAATGTAATACAACCATAGGTTTTCTCAAGGGCCAAACAAAGGTCAAATGATCTTAATAAGATAACAAGTGGGTTGAATTAGACAGAAAAGGGTTCGTGTGTTCTGTGAATTAAATGACTTTTGAAACCCTAAAAATAGACCCACTTAATTAGCCAAGGTTCTGGTCAGGATAAAATTTACTTAAACCCTCTAAAAATCATATAAAAATAGTCTCTATGGTTTAGTAGCTTCAATATGGACATTAGAACCCATCTTGACCTAAAATGGAGTCTCAAACAGATATTTGCCCTAATTTAGATTTTTGCATAAATTACCCAGTCAAACATGGTCAAAACCAAAATCCAACTTCACCATTGGATTTCTTAGGTCCAAAATAGGTTTTTACCAAAATTTGGATCGAAGATGAGTTTGCCTTGACCTGGTTTGCAAAAAAGGTCCTATCTGATTACATTTCTACCCCTAACTTTCAAAAACCCTTGCATTTAGCCTCCTAGCTTCATCATCATCTTCACAAGTAGGTCCCTCTACCATTATTGCGGAGGAAACCTACTCCGGTGACCTTTGACAGGGATGTTCTCCTTGATTGCTTGGAGAATATCCTCCAAATTTGAAAGGGAGATCCTCTAAGAAATTCTCTCCCGTCTGAACCCATTAATGAGCTCTGATTCCCTCCCAATCTCTCATTTGAATGTATGAGAGATTTGGGTATCCTAACAGTTCCCATCAAAGCAACCTTCCAAGCTTGGGAAGCTTGCTTCCCAAGCCCTAACCACCCTTCAGAACCCTATTTAAAGAAGCCCAGATCACACCGACTTCTCCACGCTCGAATTCAGCTGTGATTCCCCTTAATTCTTCTCTCCCTCTCATGGCTGAAGGCTCCTCGACGTCTGACGACCTCTTCTGCTCCTTCTCGTCTTTCGACCACCATATCTGCGATGGATTCATCCTCCCTGCCTTCGTCTGCATCTTGCCGTACCAGTAGACTCCACTTCTTCATCCTTACCATTCCCACCTCACCGAAGCTGCCTTTGTCTTTGGTGTCGGCCACACTAGATTCGACACCCTCTCTGCCCCCCTTCGTCCATTGACTTCCTAGATAAGTTTCCTACCCCCTCTACTTTCTTCTCTGCCCTTTAAGTTCCAAAATCGACCATTGACGCCACTTCGCACCTCCATCCCTTCCATCTCCGGCCACCACCTCCACAGGCCACCAAAACCCTCGCCGACAAGCCCACAACCTCCGCCACACTTCACTGATCACTTCCCCTCACTTTATTCATCGGGCCACTCACCCAAATCACCCCCTGAACACACCCACTCACACGCACACAGTCTGCCCTAGGCATGCACTCACAGCCATTGCTATGCCACCACACCCAGCACATCCGCCATGCTCTGACGATACTCCTTGAGCAATTTGACATGGCCGAGAGGCCATTCTATTGATTTTTGGTTATAGGCCTTGGCCGCCATTGGTGAGCAAGCTTGAAGCTTGCTTGAGGTCGCTCCTGGCCTTGCTGTCCCAGGTTGACTCTCGCAGGATGAGTGGAAGTGTCTCGCGTACGGTTCCAGGCCCTCAATTGAAGTTGTATGCCTCCGCAGTAGCTGCAACTGGAAGATCACTCTTTGCTGCTGGCACGCGAGAAGTAGGGTGCACGGATAGTCCCACCTCGGAAGCGAAGAGGCGCCCACACCCACATAAAGTGAAAAGTTGCCATAGGCTGTTCGCCTCAGTTACCACGGGGTGAGGTCCCTCTCACCTTCACCAGTCTCGTCTGCGACACTGCCTCCGCGGACCTGGCTGACCCGACCTGACCTACACTCGTTGCTCACCACCCATGCCAGTGAGCCTGGACCCAGGTATGCGCCCGACCTGATAACCCGAATACCTGTGTCTTTGGGAGAGCGGATCCTAAGAGAGAAAGAGAGGAGTGTCACACAAGTAGGGGGAGGGTTTTGCTATAGGGATCTCTGGCTGACACTTAGCAGATTCTAAAGAAGAAGAGGAGGCCAAGGTTGAAGGCAGAAGCTGAAGAGAAAGAGAAGGATCGTAGAGTAAGAAGAGAAGGCTCTCAAAGGCAAAGGAAGAAGATGGAAGGAGAAGATAGAGAAAGCAAAGACAAAGAAGAAGAAGAGGTGAAGGCCTGAAGAGAAGAAGAGAAAAGCAGAGAAAGAAGAAGAAGAAGCAGACACTTTAAGTCATTTGATTTCCTCATCAGACGACAGATCTTAAGGCCTCATTGCATATTCATACATTGAGTTCCTTGGTGATATTGTAGGAGTATTTTGGTTATTTAAATCACCATTTTACTCCCATATTTTTGCACATTGCTACTGATACTACTGCAATATCTTTTAAATTTGAATTGTGATCCTGATTTCTAAATACCAATTTGCTCCCTATGTTCGACCTCGGAAACCTATTCGAGTAATAAAAATTATATTTGTTTTCAAAACGATTTCGACTATACTGCAACGCAATTATTTCAAAATCGATCTCGCAGCGTTAAACACCTGGTATGAACCTAAATTGAAAACCCTAAGGGGAAGCTACCTGGTGAGTTGATTTTAGGTTAAGTGGTGAGGCCCAAACAACTCAAACAATTGGCCAAGATTACACCACTGAGTTAGGAACACTAATTGATTAACATAGACTGATTTCTATTCTTTTATATGTTGATTTGTGTGTACCGGTTCCACAGATCAGAATCCGATTGAGTAGATGAAAATCAATTAGGTTAAGTGCCTTGAATGTGGGTGTATGTAGTATGTATGTTGAATTACCCCACAAGAAATATTTTTTTGTTGATTTTTTTTATATACGAATGAGATGAATGTGAGTGGAAATCCAAGCAACCAAACTAACTCTAGGATTTATGCAAACACTTAAGTTAATTGGAGTTTTAATTAATATGGTGAAATGGAATCAATGGAGGGGGCAGAATGGGGAGCATTTACAGTTGTCTTCAACTGCACTTTACTCCGATCTACCACTTGAAGATCCCTTGTCAAGGTACCTGCAAAACAATAGATAAGAAATAAAGTAAGTTAGAAAACAATAAAGTGCGCGAAATGTAGAAAGAAAATCGAAAATCGTTGCCTCCACGACAATAGTGAAAAAATGTTGATAGCGGAAAAACCACACGTTCGGAGTTGGATTCGAAAACTCGTTGTCGTAGTTCGAGTTGCGAAGAAATCCGTTCAACAGATAAAATTTATACCGAAAATCCATAAAGAAGTTTCGGGTCAAACACAGGGAGGCGGATGTTTGATTAAAAATATGCATTTTATTTGTTTGTTACGAAACAAATTAGCTGGTCGAAAACTAGCTATCTATTTAACAAATAATAAATAGAAGAGAGAGAGAGAATATTACAAATAAAAGCAAAAGGGATGTAGAATAAACATGGATTTATTATCAGAAGTTGTTCATTATGCTACTCATTACGACTAGAAAGCGGGAAATCTATATTAGAAAGCGGTGAATCTACTCTAGAAAGCAGTAAAAAGAATGGAGAGAGAAGTGTCCTCCTCGACGATTGCTTGGAGGATGAGCCGGATGGGATGACGCCTGGAAGATGGGGAACTGATGAGTCTAATTTATTGGACTTCTATTACACCTAAGAACACTTAAGTTGGGAATTGAACTATATTTCGAGCACACATTATACTGGGATATTAATTAAACTTGAGTTTCGACATTGTTGTTTTTAACTCGATATATATGCTCCATGGATCATTTATCATGAAATTTGCGGTGCTCAGTTGAAACAACCTCCTTAACCTCCTCCCCTTTTCTCTCAACAGCATGATGTTTTTTTTTCTAAAAAAGAGTATCTTCTCCCAAGCATCATCATCCTCTCGAGGGGGGAAGCAAAACCTCTACCGTGCACCCAACGAACACTGTGGAAGCTGCTTACACCGTGCGCCGACGCTCTCCTCGCCTATCCTCCACTTGCCTTGACGCGGTGGTGCTCAGTGACAGAGAGCACCACCACCGCCAGCTGTACACCCAACTTCCTCTTCCTCACTGCCTTGGTCCCTGTTCATCTCCTCCACGTAGCAGAATAACCCAAACACATCATCCTCGCCCTCATCTGTTCTCACCGCACCCCACCGTTCACCACAGCCACCACCATCATCACCCTGCCTACTCCCCTACATCTTCTTCTTCTTGTTCACCACTTGCAACTCACAAAAGGACCCAAAGCAGCTGCTGATCGACCCCGTGCGCCACCAGCCACTTCCGGCTGCTCCGCTCACTGCCAACACCTCCAAGAGGACCTCCACCCTCGAGCGCACCTCATCGACATTCATGAGGCAGTCGCAGAGACTATACCGCTGTACACCACCCACACACGGGCGGACTCAAGGTCACGCCGCTCGGCCACTGTAGACCATCTTAGCCCACGTCATCATCGCCACAGTGAAGCTCCACCCTCGGTCCACCACCGCCAGCAGCCACACCCCTAGCCATTGCCTCCACGATGCAGCCGGCCATGCCAACACCCCTCCCCTGTTTTTCAATAGTGGATGTGGTATTAGATGCAATGAAATGTTGAGGTGGTGATTGAGGCTGTGGATTTTTATTTATATATATTTATGTTGCTGAATTTGCTCTCCAGCCCCTCTCGTTCCCTCTATTCTGCGGCAAGCTCTCTCTACCTCTCATGACTCAGATGCTTATGAAGCAAGGGAATATTTATTGGGTGAAAAGCACAGGGTGTTTACCTTAATTTTTGAAGTGGCAATTGCATGCAATATCCTTTAACTTTCTCATCCTCTATTATTTCATCTAACGAAAAGTGTTGATGTGAACAAGAGACATTTAAAGAATAATCTTGCTAAGCATTTTTCTATGAAATCAAGACTAATGTGGAAACATTTGTGAGTTTATTTGGTTCGTACCTCCCTATGGATGAGACATCTTTATTGTGATTTAATTTGATATCTATTTTAATTTTTGATTGAGAGATTTTCCAACACATAAATTACAATGATAAATCATTCTATTGCTATTTAATTAAGCGAAATTCTCTCCATCAAATGGCGCCATTGCCGGGGAGGCAACAAGCCTAATAAACGCACACACTTTTCCTGTTCACATTGATTTGTTATTGATGCTATATATATTGATCTATTATCTTGATTTGGGTGCGAGGTGTATCACATGGAACAGGGAGAGCCGTACTAGATGCACTTTGGTGGGCCTTGATTCCACCTGGTGACGAGTAGCTGGGAGATTGAGAAACCTGGAGTTTCATTGAGGAGGACTTCTCCTATCCTCCTTCCATTTAGTTAGGTGTTAGAATAAAATTTAGACTCAAAATGTGTATTCATTGTTTTCTTGCCCCTGTTCATTGGTTGCGAGGTTTGTTCCCAAATTTTGTTGGATTGATTGGGTCCTTGTTCTAGGGTATTTTTGGGAGCGTGTTCCCATTTTATTTAGATTATAGGATTATTAGAATTGTTTGAAATGCATATAGGTTAGTTAGTTAGTTTGATTAGGTTTGTTTTCTTAATATTATTAAAAAAAAAAATCAAACTTCCTACTAGAAGCTGCATATCAATAGGGCGACCATCTAGGATTCAATGAGTAATATCTAGTTTATCTTTACTGCATTGCATATATTCTTGCACGAAGAAAGTTGGAGTAAGGTATGTCTTCTCTTTAGCATCAAATACCTGTCATGCATTTGCATTGGACTTAAATTCAAGACCACTAAAGTGTTTGAATCGAGTTAATTCAGTGGTCACTTTAAAAATTGGGACTATTAATAGATTGGACCATAAAATCTATGACTTGAAATTGTGTGGAAAGGATCTTGTTTGCGAGATTTCAAACCTCAAAATGCGAACGTGAATTGCACACCTTAGACACTGTGCACATCACACATAAGGTCACTAGATAAATTTCTACCTCTCCTCTTTTTCACCACAAGGGAAGTTAGTCAGAAATCAACAAGCCTATCCACCAAGTTACTTCGCTTCCTCGTGTGTGGGCTCGATTCGAGACTTCCATCCCATGCGAGTAGGTTGTAGGCACCAAAGAAGGTCGTCCTAGGAAAACGTATTTCTTGCAAAACTTGTTTGGCCACCAACTGAACATTTAATTCTAAGACCTAGAATCTACTAAAAACAGATCCCATTGTATTTTTGTTTGTTTTGATAGCGATAGAACTCTCTAGGAAGTTTCTGCTTGTGTTCTGATTTCTTTTAAATCCTACCAAAGTTTAACCTGTTTAATTGAAAGAAATGGATTATCCTTACTCCTATCATTTTAACCAGGATCCCATGCCCCGAGCGTATCCATCCTTTGATGGGTACATTGACAATTCATGGGATCATTTATATTCCCATCCTAGGAGTACTAGCTTGATAGCTCCCACTTTTGAGCAGAGCTTAGGAGCGCGATTTTCCAACCCTAGAATCCCTACTACTATGCAAACACCCAACCCTCCCACCCTTCATGATTTTCCGTATCAAGGTTGGACCGATACCCCTAGGAAACCAGATCCTGAGATTGACTATCCTCCCCAATTTGATAGTAGTAGCCTCTGCTCTTTTATGATAGAAATGCAAAAACAACAAAAGGAAATGATGGAATCTATGGGAGAGATGTTGAGGAATAGTCAACAATTGGACATAGAAATTAGACAGCTTAGCTACGATCTTCCTAGTAATTCTGACACCTACCCATACGACCGTGATCATCAAAATAATTCTGAGGAAACCAATGACAATAGGGATCCCGTTTTACGTAGCTATCACATAGACTCTCCCCATGAGACATAGCCACTAGAGGAGAATGATCCTACTGATTATCCACCCAAGCTATATTGGTGTAAGAAAGGGAAGATGGTACCTTTTGAGGACCTTGACCCCAATGACAGTATTTTCCTTACCCCTGATAACCTGGGTCAAACTCGTATTGTTCATATCACTTCCCCTATTAATCATTCGGTGGAACCCCATTCTACCCTTAGTGAGCCTAATCCTGACCCTCCACTTAGGGAATCAACACCTACCATTCAACATTCTGAAGGTGACCCTAAGGGAATGGAGGATGAATTTGATCAATTTTGGTCTCAAGGGTACAAAGAGTCTATTTTAGAGGAGGATGATAACTCGATGGAGAAACCTGACCTTAGAATCTGGAGTGAATCTCAGGGGGATTATGTGTTATTTGAGGACTTACCCCCTGAGGATATAAATCATCTGGTGAAATCTAGATTCCTCTCTACTTTTGATTTTGAGAGTCATCCTCTACAAAACCAGGAGTTGATATTGGAGGAGGACGAGCACAACAGTGAGAAGCCTAGGAGAGACTCTCGGGGAGAAGACACATCAATTGAGGATTTATGCCTTGAGAAGAACATAGAATTGAGTGATATAGGTTTATTCCAAAACATTAAGATGGATCCTCCTTCAGAAATAATTGAGGATACTGATCCAACTCCTCTCTTTACTGGTGAATCACATATACACCCCAAAAAAAACTCAAGTGAACCAAAAGAATTCGGGGATGAAATTAATGATAATGATTCTGCTCTTTCGACCTTGCCATCAAAGGAATTTAATTTGGAGTCCACCATTAATTCACATATACTGGAAGGTGAAAATATGACTCCGATCATTAATGATAGGCAGGGTGACGTGAATTTTTATGCAATAATTGTTAGAGAGAATACATAATCTGAATCATTGTTGGAATTGGACTCGACACCGACTAAGCCCCCATTGGACTTAATCATTACCTCCCAACAACACAAACAACCCTTACACTCCCTAACCGATCCTTGGATTAGGTCTCTGGTCACATACATTCTTTCTGGGGAGCATATCAGGCCAGTACATCCTCGGGTAGAATGGCAAGTTTGGATTGATGCTTGTACTTTTAGTCTCGCCATTCAAAGGTTTGAAATAATTATGTTTATATCTTTTAAAACCCTTCCTGCTTTGGAGGACCCTTGTGATCCTCCACTTATTCTATTTTGGGAGGTCCCTTATCATGTTCCTTTTGTTATTCCTAGACCTCCCCAGGCAGCCTACGAGGTTCTCTACTTTCATCTCTTTTGGTGAGCATTTGGGATAACGTTGCACCATTATCTCACCAACATCCGTGGCTACCTATTTTCTAGGCCCACGCTGTTACGCATATTTTTAGGGCCTAGTTTTTCTGTCTGGAACTAGACTTATAAGTTCCTTATAAGTTTGGCTGCTGACAAAAAATGCAATGCTTGTTGGGAGGCAACCCAACATTCAGAATAACACCATCATCAGGTGATTTCCTTCCTTTCTCCCCCTGTTTTAATTTTACAATGAGGACATTATACGATTTAGGCATGGGGGGGTGCATTTTGCATTTTAGGAAGTTTTCATGCATTTAGGTTAGGTGCATTAGCCTATTAAAAAAAAAAATTCTTTTCTTGAGTTGAATTGGTTAGTCCCTAGCAAAACATCTTTGTTATGGAGGTGTCATTAAAGATTTTCTTCTTAAATTATTTCTTAAGTTTAGAATCCAGTACATTTACTTCACTTGCACATAGACTGGGTAATGGATCTTTGAAGAAAATCAATAAGTATTTTTAGTCTACTGAACCCTTGGACAGTTAAAAGAGCGTCAGGATACTATCTTCTATTAAATCCACCTCATATTTGTGAGAAGAAAGTAGAGAGATTACTGATGCACTAAGTCTAGTGCAAGGACTCTTAAGTTTTAGATAATTAGATGATGATACCTCAGAGTTAGGCATAGTTTTCGCTCTCTGTTCCTGTGTGTGTACATTGTGTGAATTCGTGAGAGTCACCAAAAAAGGCAAATACATAGAGATTAAGTCCTAATAAAACTATGACTATGGTGGATGGTTACAACTGTCCTTTATAGAGTCCTCGGCTGGAGGGTAGTAATGTCAAAGGTCAGAAATATGCTTGTCCTATCCATTCCTTCCTAGTGTCGAGAATAGGCACTTCCACCAAATAAGCTACACAATATCCTCTTAACCATCATCATCCCTGATAATGCCTCATAAATAAAAGTTTGCGTCATGTTATATTGATTTATAAAGAAAGAAAAAGAAGAAAAAAAAGAAAGAAAAAGAAAAAAAGAAAGAAAAGAAAAGAAAAGAAAAAAAAACAACAAAATAAAATAAAAGAGAGAGAGAGAAAAGAAAACGAAAAGAGTTCAAGTTTATAGTTTTATCTTCGTGACGATGTTTCTGATGCAATAAAAACACCCATCGCGATCCATCAAATATGATCCATACCTACCTTTTAGTATTTCTGATCGCTCGAATACTGGCTGAGGACTCTAACTTAGTTGTAGAGTTATTAGGACTTTAGTTGAAGTGTGAATGCCATGTGAGGCCACCAAACAGTGAGTACAATTACTAAATCTGGTGAGATTTGTAATCTCGGAAAGAAAAGAAGGAAAAGAGTTAGCACAAAGGAATATTAAGAGAGCACAGTTGTTTAACCTCTCTACGAGTTGACTTGTTTAGTAGTCTAGAGATCTAGAGTCTGTAGTACTAGATTACATGTAGCACCAGATGGGTGTGTGCCACCAAATATGAATCCATTCAACTCAGTATCTCCTACCTAAGCTAAAAAGCTGGGGTCAATTTTCTGATTATTTTCTGCTTTATCCCCGAGTGAAGTAGTTGCCTATCCCGATGGAAATATTTACCAAAGGATAAGTACGAACTGCAAATGTAAGTTGGTTATTTTCACTTGGATCGGTTCCTAAGTTACTATCACTTCACATTTGTCTGGATATCTAAATTTTTGGAATAAGGACAGAAGAAATATTCTGATTACTTCTATTATTTTTCATTTTTGCTCGGGACTAACAAAACTTAGACATGGGGGTATTTAATGAGTCTAATTTATTGGACTTCTATTCCGCCTAAGAACACTTAAGTTGGGAATTTAACTATATTTCGAGCACGCATTATATTGGGATATTAATTAAACTTGAGTTTCAATATTGTTGTTTTTAACTTGATATATATGCTCCATGGATCATTTATTGATATATTACTTATATATATTTATTTTATGTAATTTGATTTTATCATGAAATTTGTGGTGCTTAGTTGAAACAACCTCCTTAACCTCCTCCCCTTTTCTCTCAACAGCTTGATGTTTTTTTTCTAAAAGAGAGTATCTTCTCCTAGGCATCATCATCCTCTCGAGGGGGGAAGCAAAACCTCTACCGTGCACCCAACGAACATTGTGGAAGCTGCTTACACTGTGGGTCGACGCTTTCCTCGCCTATCCTCCACTCACCTTAACGTGGTGGTGCTCAGCGATAGAGAGCACCACCACCGCCAACTGTGCACCCAACTTCCTCTTCCTCACTGCCTTGGTCCCTATTCATCCCCTCCACGCAGCAGAATAACCCAAACACACCATCCTCGCCCTCACCCGTTCTCACTGCACCCCACCATTCACCACAACCACCACCATCATGACCCCTGCCTACTGCCCTACGTCTTCCTCTTCTTGTTCACCACTTGCAACTCATAAAAGGACCCAAAGCAGCCGCCGATTGTCCCTGCGCACCACCAGCCACTTCCGGTTGCTCCGCTCATCGCCAACACCTCCAAGAGGATTGCCACCCTCGAGCGCACCTCATCAACATTCACGAGGCAGCGGTAGAGACTATACCGTTGCATGCCACCCACACACCGGCGGACTCAAGGTCACGCCACCCGGCCGCCGTAGGCCATCTCAACCCGCATCGTCATTGCCACAGCAAAGCTCCACCTTCGGTCCACCACCGCCAGCAGCCACACGCCCAGCCATTGCCTCCACGATGCAGCTAGCCACGCCAACACCCCTCCCCTATTTTTCAACAGTGGATGTGGTATTAGATGCAATGAAATGTTGAGGAGGTGATTGAGGCTGTGGATTTTTATTTATATATATTTATGTTGCTGAATTTGCTCTCTAACCCCTCTCGTTCCCTCTATTTTGCAGCAAGCTCTCTCTACCTCTCATGACTAAGATGCTTATGAAGCAAGGGAATATTTATTAGGTGAAAAGCACAGGGTGTTTACCTTAATTTTTGAAGTGGCAATTGCATGCAATATCCTGTAACTCTCTCATCCTCTATTATTTCATCTAACGAAAACTGTTGATGGGAACAAGAGACATTTAAAGAATAATCTTACTAAGCATTTTTCTATGAAATCAAGACTAATGTGGAAACATTTGTGAGTTTATTTGGTTCATACCTCCCTATGGATGAGACATCTTTATTGTGGTTTAATTTGATATCTGCTTTAATTTTTGATTGAGAGATTTTCCAACACATAAATTACAACGATAAATCATTCTATTGCTATTTTAATTAAGCAAAATTCTCTCCATCAGGAACGGAGTAGGAAGGAGGACGAAGCGGGAGGAACGGGAACGAAGCAGCATGTTGTCGTTGTCACGGGATCTGCTTCCCGAATGCATAGAGAGGACAACTGCGGGATGCTCCACGAAGGGGGACGAAGGCGGAAAAATTATGATTTCTACTCTAGAGGAGCATCCCAGGTTTGGGATAAGCTCTTAGAGCTTTGGAAGGGGTGAGAAAAGAGAAGAAGGGATGAAAAATTCGTAGAGTAGGGGTCTCCTTTTATAGTTGCAAGGATTGGGGGCATTTTGGTCATTACAATATCAAAATCATTGATATGGGACCTTTAGCGATGGACTTAAACGTCGCTAAAGGTCTATTGTGGGTGACGTGTGGCGCTATGCGCGCGCCTGCTCCTCTTCCTCACCTAATCAACTTCTGACCATCTGATCGTGAGATCGGATGGTCGAGATCTCACCTCACAGCGCTCGTTCAAATGCCCCTGCCACACGCCCGTGTGTATGATGAGGCATGCAGACGCGCGTCATCGCGTGCGTACGTGATCCAACGCATGTCCTCGTGCCACGTCTCCACTTCATCTGCCGCACGATCGCCATTTGACGATCAGAATCGACATGCCCCTGCTCTTCGCTTTGATTTTTAGCACATGGCGATTCGACCTAGCAACCTGCGCTTCACCCACACCAGCATAATTGCTACGCTACGCCTCAATCTTTGTTGCGAAAAGTATTTAAGTGTGCATGCTCACAGTTGTTGGATCAAGATCCAACGACCCAGATCACACCTTGTTGTGCCTTTAGAAGATGGGGAGCGATGCTGAGCAGTGACGTGGTTGATTCTCAACCGTTGGATGCCCATCTTGGCCCTTGATCCTTAGGATTCCTCAATCTCTATCTGGTGTTACGGATGTCCGATTAGGGTAATCTTGGAGTTGTTGAACTCCAATCGTCGCTTTGATCAGATCTGTACGGTTGGATCTTTAATCTGAGGCCTCGATTAAGAATCGCCCTTTCCCTGACCATAAAAAGAAATAATTACTATACAATTTATACAACTTGACCTAAATGCATGATTATGCATGTTATGCAATATTTACAATGTATGATACTAATGTGACACTAAGAACATGCATTAATAGACATTTTTGGCTATTTAGATGTATGCACATCAATGGCATACGACAGAATGCAAATGTGCCATACGAGCAAGTGAATGTGGTCTTTTCTAAATCCTCTGGTGCAATAGTAACTTGGTTGTATCCTTAATATCCATCTAGGAAGCAAAAATATTTCTGCCCTACCAATCGCTTGAGAATCTGGTCAATGAATGGCAGAGGGAAATGATCTTTCTTGGTGGCCTCATTAAGCTTCCTATAGTCAATGCATACCCACCATGTGGTAGCGGTGTGGGTGGGGATGGATTCACCTTGGTCATTGGTGACCACTGTGAGCCAGGCTTTCTTGGGTACCTGATGTAAACACATTTATTGATGGTAAAATACCTATTCATGCATGTTCCTAGGCTTAGATTTGCATTTCATGTTATAAATATTGCATACATGCATCATTTTGCATTTAAAGTAGTTGTATATAATTTAGGTTAATTGCATCATTTTTGTGGTTAGGAGAGAAGGATATTTATTTTGGAACCTTAGATTGATGATCTGACCATACGGATCTGATCAAGACGATGATCGGAGTCCAACACCTCTAAAAGCACCTCTATCGGAGTCCCGTAGCACCATATGCAGTTCGAGGAAGATCAACAGCCAAGGGACTAGGAGACATAATTCAGAGCTTTAAATGATAAATCTGATTATGTGGATGGATTCGGATGGACGATCGCAGCCTAACGGCGTGAAAATCGACATAATTCGACCTCTGTAGCAGCCCCTACAACAAGAAGATGGATGGCCCAGATTGTGCCATGTGGCACAGCCCATGCCGCCCACCGCATGCGTGCAGGCACGCAGCGCAGTGCCAGCACATGGGCGCACGCATGCGTGGCAGCATAGCGCCAGCTATGCATGGGCTAGACCAACGGCGACGCATGAGCTAGACTTATAGCGACGCTTATAGCCATCGGTAATTCATCGCATGCCAGCAAAGCCAGCTATGGGTGCCAATGAGCATGACTTACCTGCAGCGACACTTCCAGCGACGGTATGGATGTCACTAATGGTCCTATACCTATTTTTGCCTCTTCTCCTCCATTATAGAAGGACCTACACCCTTCCCTTCCAAGCCATCTCTACCTACTCTACTTCTACTTACTCCCAAGCTCTAGCAAGCCTACCAACGCTCCATTAGAGCTTGTTTTCAAGCTCCCAAGGTGCCTATTAGTGTAGCGAACCTCTACCCCACCAAATACTCCTCCAACTTCCCATCTCCCTTCATAGGTCACCTTGGAGTCGTCCTCCCACCTCCATTCCAGCAGCAGATCACCTCCGTCTTCTCGCCTCCATTCTAGAGCCACGCCGAAGCTTTCCTCAATCCGACGTCCTCCTGCATCTCACCTCCGTCGTCCCGCTCCTCACCTCCTTCGTCCGAGCTTCCGCTAGGCACCATCATCTTGCCGAATAGCCGATTCAGGAGATTTCCTCTCACCTCCCTCTCTTTTTATGCTTTCATAGTTCATTATAATCGACATTGAATTGATATATATATATCATATTTGTTCTGTTTCTATCATGTGATTCATTTTGCTAGTCTTTTATTTCAAAAACACAAAAAAAAAATCAAAACCCTAAAATACCGAAAAGAAACAAAACGAAGCATTGTTTTCACGTAAAGTAAACGTCGCCTCCCTGTGTTTGACCCGGGACTCCCTTGGAGTTTCGGTATAAATTTTATTTGATCGACGTGTTTTGCAACTACGACGACGGGTTACTTGTAACCTTAATTTCTAACACGCGAAACACGCCTCGACCATTTTGGCGTTGTTGCCAGGGAGGCAACAGAATTTACTTTATTGTTTATTACGTTTCTTTGCATTTACATAGCACTAACCCTACTTGTCTTTGATCGACTGTCTTGTAGGTACCTTAGCATGGAGATCTAAGGGCGGTAGACTGGAGTAAAGTGCAGGTAGAGTGTTTTGTAAGTGTCCCCCACACCACCCCCACCTTAGTTTTCATTTCATAACCTACTAACTCAAACCCAAATCAACTTAGGTGCTTTTTATAAACCCTAGGATAGATTTGGTTGTTTATTTGCCACCTCCACTCACCTCTCCATCCACATAAATAAAGAAAATAAAAAAAGTGTTATCTGATTGTGGGATTTTCTGAAAGCTAAACACTTAACACCCATAACTTCTTATCCTAAGGCGCACAATCACTTTGATTCTACCACTTAGCCGGGATCTGACCTGTGGACCCGGTACACTTCAACTAAATACACATAAGTGAGTAGAAATCTGAATAGGTTAAGCATTCTTGTGTGCCTTAACTAAGTGGTGGAATAAGCCAATGGATTGAGTTGTTTGGGTTGCACCACTCAATCTAAAACTAATCCATCAAGTAGCTTGCCACTTAGGGTTAATTCTTAGGGCTGAACCAGGCACTCCACATTATTTTTGATTTTTAAAGGAACATATCATCACCCGTGCTTTCAAAACTTTGAGTGTTCTACTAAACCTTGATTGAACCAACCTAAGAATTAAACCCTAAAAGCTACTAAACAAGGTTAAATCCTAAAGGACACATCATCAAATAACCTTGTTTGAGAGCCTTGGTTGTGCACGCACACACATTTTAACTAATCATTAAGGGAACAACCCATCTAAAGGGCCCATCACATTCCTGAAGCACCATTGTCCCAAGCCTAACTAAAATTGATTAGACATTGGCCCTAAGGACTGGTTTGCTTGTCGGGATCTAGATTGAGATTGTTCACGATTAACCTGCTTATACTTGTCAATCTGATGTCTAGCTAGGGGAGTAGCGTCAAACAACCGCGGCTGGGGGGTACACTAGGAACTGGAGGTGCAAGACAAAGGAAGAACCTTCTCCCCAGTCCTTCCTTCTAACTAGTTGGATTGCCTAGACATAAGTAGAGTAAATCGTCCATAATCTTAGGATGGATTCTGAGAGTCTGTAGACCTTTAGGCTACCCAACCTAAGGACAGGCTTGTATTTTTGTATTGCAGGGCTCCTTTCTCTTATGATTTCCCTCCTTACTTCACCATGTACCCTTCCACTTCCTACACACATTTCACATCCTATCCTCCTACCACCACTTACCCCCAAGATGATTTCTATCCTAACTTAACTTGTAATTATCCATCCACTAGTCGGGATGACTTTGATTAGGGATATGAATCTTGACCTCAGTGTCCAGGGCTTAACCCTGGACAACAAGACTATTATTACTATCCTTCCCAGAGCTACAATGATTATAGATCTCCATCCTTTGATGATCAACCTAACTAGATCTACAACTGTGAAGGATATGCTGATTATAACACTTACCCTCCCTAGAATTATGCTGAATTTAGGTCGCCACCAATCTTTAAACAACTTAAAATGACCTACTATCAAGGAGGGACCCGAGAACCTCGACATCTTGACTCCCTTAGATTTAACCTGAACCCACCCAAACCTGAACCGAACCAGTCGGTTCAGGTGAACCAGATCCAGGATAGAGTGTTGGCTAATTTGAGGAACACTATATAATCTTTAGAAGCTCAGCCAACACCATGCACTGAAGCACTAGAGCCTATGATCAAAATGATTGATGAACTTAATAGTTCTCTATTGGATTTGCTCCAAAGTGTTAGGGATAGGGACCTGGGTGAGTTTCTTCTTGGGAAATTGTTGAGGTTGAGGATGAAATTTGTGGTTGCACTAGTCAAATCTTGGGATGATTCTCAAGATGAACCCCCTTCAGGAGAGCTAATGTTTGAACCCGCTCAGGAGCCTGTCGGGGGGGATACATTTTCTGAGACTGGGGATGACCAGGTTGGGCTAGAGCAACCATTTGAGGATGAACCGATTGATTCACCCGAGATCCCCGAGCCAGGGAGCGAGGAAAAATGTCTCCATGGACCATGAAATGACATATGATTTTGAGACATATATAAATGAGGATCATGGATTCTTTGACTCTGAGGGTGAAGAATCTTTTGATGATGTTTCACTTGAACTTAAGGAAGAGGATTTTAGTGAGACAAATGGGTTTGAGGAATCTGACGAACCAGTTGATAGCCCAATTATTGAAGATTTGGATTCGGTTGGGGCTAACTTGGAGGATTCGAATCCTCATTTACTAGAAGATTCAATCAATAGCCCCATTCCTTAACCACACCCCAAAGGGATTGATTTTGATTTGGAAATCATTGTACCCAAGTCAATCTTGAGTTAGCCACGATTTCTAGTCTTGGGAGAATCTTGTGGGGTGAATGATATGCTAGAGGTCCCGAAACCTGAGTAACTGATGTTGGAGGATAAGAATGTTGAAATGAAAATTTGGGAGGTTAATTTTGAGGGAAAAACAAGTTTGGATATAAGCGTACCTATTGACCTGAAACCACCTATCTTCTATGCGGACCCTTATGATATCTTTCATGTGCAACCCAAGCTCGAAATAACTGATTATTTTTTTGAGCTTGATGTTAAATGGACAACCGCACCTATTGAACCATCTTTACCTATTGTCTGACACTTTGGTCTTGGGTTGAACACCACTAAACCGCAGGCCCGACCCCACAAACACAACAACCTTCGATTTTGGGTGATTTTCATCCAGAACCTGAGAACCACTCGACCCTGGGGCATGGGTCTGCACCATAATCTGGTCTACGTCCGTGGACATATTCTGTTGACAGGTTTCAGGATTAATATTTTTATTTTGATTTTGACTTGCACTTGTGAATTCTCAATTTCTTCTTTGTATGTATGTTATGCCTAGCTGAAGGCATTAAACTTAGCGCGTGCGTATACACTCTTCTCTCTGCGGAGCTGACTAGATTTTCACGACACTCAGGTGATATTCTATTTACTCCGCCCTTTTCATGTCTTTATTTTTACAATGAGGACATTACATCATTTAGGCATGGGGGGGAAGATAATCGATTTCTGAAATCATTATGTTAACTTCGTAGAATTTCTTTTAGTTTCTTATAAAATTAAAAAAAAATTGAAAAAAGATAAAAAAAAGAAAGAAATTAGGAAAAGAGAACTTAGGCATTTAGAAGTTATTAACTTTAGGAAATGATGCGAGAGGACCTAAACACTTAGACTCTTTAGGTCTTCGGGCTTAATTAGCCCGAGTGTCTACTCGAATGTGGACTGTCTCGAGTCCTCGCCAATTAAATTTTATTTCAATTTGGTAAATAATTTGAGATGATAAGTATGCGACTTATCAACCCGCCCTCTTATTTGGGGGGACTTTAAGCCTAAGTATCTACACACATTTTTTTTGCATTGACTCACTTTCTGGTGGTTTTTACAAAAATTAGGTAGTTAATGGATCGACTTGGGTGGTATGGCTGGCAAGTTATCAGTGGTAATAGCTGATCGACCAGTTGTCCAGAGCCCAGCCACAAGACCATTTTCGTTGTACTGCCTTTAGGTAAATCTTAGATCCGAGAAGCCACCTACTTAAAAAAAAAAGAAAGGAGAAAATAAAAAATAAACAAATAAAATCACACATCACTGCACGAGTATGGCTGGCAAGTTGTCGGTGGTAACAGCTTATCGGCCAGTTGTCTAGAACCCAGCTCACAAAAAAAAAAGCACAATAATTCCCAAAACACATAGGGAAGAAGCAGGGAAGTAGAATAAACTGGAGAGATATAAACTGGGTTAGCCCTTGTGTTGACCCCATATAAAAGAAAGTAGGGAGAAAGCTACCGATCGTAAAGATAAACCTTTAGGCAAGGTCACCTAGGGTCGTAGAAACCTGTAGTCCTTCTTAATGGTTGTTTTGTGAGTCTATCACTTTTTCACAAAGATGCTTAGTACTTAGAGTCCTTTTCGAGTCTTAGGCGGGTCGGGTAGCCGTAAAAAGTTATCCCGGAACTCTCAAACTCCAAAAGTACAAAAAAAATAGAAAAGAAGAAAAATAAAAAAAATGTATCTTCCCTTCTCAAATAAGGTGAGAACTTGGGTGGTTTGCCTTTTGGCAGACACCTGGGTACTGTTGAGTCTTCGTAGTTTAGGTCCTTAGTTGAAATTTTCTATTGTTAATAAATGACTTAAGCTTAAGCAATCTAATCCTAATTTTGCTTTTATACATAACATATAGTTTAATTTTGCTAGGGACTAGTAAAAGATAGGCATGGGGGTATGATGTAAACACATTTATTGAGGGTAAGATGCCTATTCATGCATGTTCCTAGGCTTAGATTTGTATTTCATGTTATAAATATTGCATAGCATGCATCATTCTGCATTTAAAGTAGTTGTATATAATTTAGGTTAATTGCGTTCTTGTTGTGGTTAGGAGAGAAGGATATTTATTTCAGAACCTCAGATTGACGATCCGACTGTACGAATCTGATCAAGACGATGATCGGAGTCCAATGCCTCTGAAATCGCCTCGATCGAAGTCTCATAGCACCATATGCAGTTAGAAGAAGATCAACGACCAAGGGATTAGGAGACATAATTCGGAGCTTCAAATGATAAATTTGACCACTCGGATGGATTCAGATCGATAATCATAGCCTAACGGTGTGAAAATCGACTCAATCCGACCTTTGTAGCAGCCCCTACAATAGGAAGAAGATGGACGGCCCAGACTGCACCACGTGGCGTAGCTCAGGATGCCCAGTGCACGCGTGTAGCAATGCAGGTGTGCGCACGCGCGGCAAAGGTCGGGGGAGCACAATGCTAGCTATGCATGGGCTGGACCTACAACGATGCATGAGCTGGACTTACAGCGACACTTACAGCCATAGGTAATTTATCGCATGCTAGTAAAGCCAGCTATGGGCACCAATGGGCATGAGCTACCTACAGCAACGCTTCCAGCGATAGCCTAGGTGTCACTAATGGTCCCATACCTATTTTTGCCTCTTCTCCTCTACTATAAAAGGACCTATACCCCCTCCCTTCCAAGCCATCTCTACGTACTCTACTCTCACCTACTCCCAAGCTCTAGCAAGCCTACTAACGCTCCATTAGAGCTTGTTCTCAAGCTCCCAAGGTGCCTATTAGTGTAGCGAACCTCTGCCCCACCAAATACTCCTCCAACTTCCCATCTCCCTTCATAGGGCGCCTTGGAGCCGTCCTCCCACCTCCATTCCGGTAGTAGATCACCTTCGTCTTCTCACCTCCATTCCGAAGCCACCCAAAGCTTTCCTCAACCTGACATCCTCCTGCATCTCACCTCCGTCGTCCCGCTCCTCACCTCCTTCGTTCGAGCTTCCGCTAGGTGCCGTCGTCTCACCGAACAGTCGATTCGGGAGATTTCCTCTCACCTCCCTCTCTTTTTATGCTTTCATAGTTCATTGTAATCGACATTGAATTGATATATATATCATATTTGTTCCATTTCTATCTTGTGATTCATTCTGCTAGTATTTTATTTCAAAAACACAAAAAAAATATCAAAACCCTAAAATACCAATAAGAAACAAAACGAAGCGCGATTTTCATGTAAAGTAAACGTCGCCTCCCTGTGTTCGACCTGGGACTCCCTTGGAGTTTCGGTATAAATTTTATCTGATTGACATGTTTTGCAACTACGATGACGGGTTACTTGTAACCTCGATTTTTAACACGTGAAACACGCCTCGACCAGTACCACTTGAGTGAGGCTCACCCAGGGGCTATAGGAAATCGGTGTTGGGTTCGTAGAGCGCATATTTGGTCAAAAATGCATCGTAGTACAGTTGCGAAATACGATCAACAAAAATAATTTCTAAGATAATAAGACTTGGAGTCCTAGTCGTTCGTCTCTCGGAGGTGTTTATGGAAATCCAAATTTGAAATTGATCTCGCTCACTCTACTTGCTTAAAATCGCACGCCGGTTTGTAATCGTCAGATCAATGTTCGGCCACTTTCATTATTAACCCTAATTACGTGTACATGTGTTAGGTAGATAACAAACGTGAAAGTGTGAGTTTCAGTATGCACGATTCTAGTTATGTGGTGGCTGTTTACAGAAAATGCGATAGCAGTTAGATCCTTAATATTTTCAGGTATCGACATGCTAGTTGGAACAGATTGTAATTAAGAGCAAGTACTTTAATCACACAAAAAAATATTGCAACAAGGCTCATGGTGATTTTCACACACACACACACACACACACACACACACATATATATATATATAGAAAAGATTTTCTTTGATTCATGATGGTGTTTGCAACATGAAACTCGTGGACAGCTTATAGAGGAATGCTTGGAAACACAAATCTAGCTAGGAGAAAATGATTGCAAACATGAATCTAAGGGGGGATTATGCATGCATCATTGGGGGAGAATATAGAGCTACAATATTAAGCAATAAATAAAGCAGTAAAACTGTGAAGAGATATGCAGAACTAAGGGCATTCAAAGGTGGGCTTCGATGGCCTTTGACTTGGTTGAGAGGAGGAGGGGTAGCCAATGGTGCTTAGGTTGGCCCTTGGAGAGAGGTTGAGGAGGTGATCCAACATCTTGGTGTGGAGATGGTGGTGGCCATGGTGAAGCTACTCGCGAAGGTGGAGTGGAGGTGGAATGAAGCTAAGCTAAAATGGAGCCAAGAGTGAATGGGTGCAAAGTGCCACCCCTTAGGTCTTTCTATAGACTTAAGGGAGGCTTTCAAGAGAAGTGTGGAACTCTCTAGAGAGAGCTCCAAGTGTGGCCGTCCAAGGAGAGAGAGGGGGTGGTTCTTAGATCCATCGAAAGTGGATCTAAGAGAATACTCATCCTTGGTTGCTATTTTTGGCAACTAAGGTGGCACCACCTTTGGAAGGTCCTAGAATACTCTAGGTGATGTGGGAGTTCAAGAATGGGTGTGTGTGTGTGGTCGTGCCCTAAGTGGTTAGGTGGGTTAGGATAGGTTCTATTGGGTTTAGGTCTAGGTTAGGTCTCAAATTAGGGTTGCAAACACTAATTCACTAAGGAAAACTACAATTAAACTTAATACAAGTTTAATTGGGTGTGTGGAAACCTAATTGGGAGTAAACAACTCAATTAAGTTAGGTCAAGGTTAATTGGACTCTCACCGAGTCCAATTGGATAGTGTGTGCTGAGATCAGGGCTCAATTGGACTCAATGAGTCCAATTGAATAGGCTGATGGGATTGACTAAGATCTAAGTCAATTAGGTTTAGTGAGGACCTAATTAGGTCCTTAAGGAGGTCTAGAGGTGATGTACTAGGGTTAGGGCACCCTAATTTAGGTTCCTATGGGGTTGGAATTGGGTTTAGGGACCTAGGAATTCAAGATCCAATCTTGAATTCAAAAACAGAAACTAGAGGGCAGTTCCAGACGTCCCATAAAGTTATCAGATGTCTAGACTTTTTGTTTGAACGTCCAATCAGAGTCAGGAGGGATTCTAGGTTCTATCTTGTGTATTCTGCAGAAATTGAACGTCTGACCAAGTGTCTGGACGTCCAATAACACTACAGAAGTGGGTTTAAGGTGTGCGGGAGTTGGCTAAGGGTTCTAAATGTCTTATAACTCATTTGGACGTCTAGATAGAGGCTGGAATTAGGGTTTTAAGGTTTCCTAGGGTGTGGTGACCTAATCTAAGGGTGGCTAAGGCGTGGGGAAGCTTCTAGGCTGTCTTAGGGTTAGGATGGACATAAGTTCTTCACAATTTGTTGCTTTATTCCTACTTAATAGAATTACATACCTTAACTCCCTTACATTATTATCTACTACATCTAATCTAGGTCTTCCGCTCCAACTCTGCTGCAACACCAGTTATTCTTTATTCTTCAGATCCAGCTTTAGATCTAGCTTCTGATCAGCTTATTACCTGCAATTGACATAATGCACCTAATCAATACATTATAGCATTAGTTTATGCATATCTAAAAGAAAGCAGTAAAGGTGCTAGTAATGCTTATGCATGCATGAATTACCCTAACTTATGCTATGTCCTAGCCTAATTTAGGTCAATTAAGATCTATGATTGCTACGCAATCATACCCCCATGCCTAAATCTTGCTAGGCTCTAGCAAATGCAAGACTAAATTATTCACAAAAGGGTCCCTAAGGGATTGATTATTTTATCAAGTGTATGCCTAAAGATTTTTCTCCTTTTTGTTTTCACCCTATGTTCTAGAAATCTAGACAAATGTGAAAGTACAGCTTCATAGCTTTTGCAACGGATTCGAGTGAAAGACCTGATTCACCTCTAAAGCCTGTGCTTGGCCCCTAGTAAAATTCTATCGGGATAGGCAAACATCTTCCCTCGGGGTATTCAAGATATTCTTTGAATTCCACCCCGGCTTTAAGTTTGGGTAGAGAATGTCTGAGGGATATGGGTGTTTATTTGGTGGCTCACTCTCACTTGGTGCTACATAGAAATTAGTACTTCAGAATCTAGATTCCTGGATTATCAAGTAACTCATCTCAGTGAAAGACGAGAAAAACTATGCTCTCTTCTGGTTCCTTTGTATTCATTCTCTCTTTCTCTCTCTGTTTTTTTTTTTTAGAGCTCACAATCTCACCAGATTCTCACGGATGCTCCATATTTGGTAGTCTCACTTGGCATTAACACTTTAATTGAGTTCTCATAACCTTAACACTATGTCAGAATTCCTCATCCCGTATTTGGGCGGTCAAAAACATAGAAAAATAGGCTAAGGTCATATTTGGTGGGTCTTCAAATTTATTTGGTGGTATTATCTCAATGCAACTGAAATAAACACTAAATATTCACACACTCTTTTTTCTTTGCTTTTTCTTCTTTTTCCAATTTTTTTTCTCTTTTTTTTTCATTTTTTTTTCATTTTCTTCTTTTTTTTCTATGTATAACTTTCTTTTTTAACACAACACAAGCTAGCACACATTCATGAACTTCATTGAGGAGGCATTATTAGGGATTGGTTATACTCAAGAGACATTAGGTGGCTTATTTGGTGGAAATGGCTACTCACGGCACTGGGAGAGATGGGTAGGATAGTGTATTTCTGACCTTAACATCAATACCCTCCTTCAGCCGAGGATTCCGTGAAGAATGGTCATACTTAGCCCTAGTTTTATGAAAACTCGCTCTCCGCGTATTTGCCTTATTTGGTGACTCTCAATATTTCGCACAAAAATGTATACGTAGGAACCAAGAGCGAATACTATGCCTAATCTTTGAGTATCATCACCTAATTATCTAGGATTCTGGATTCTTTGCACTAATCTTAGAGCACCAGTACACTCAACTCTCATCTTACACTATTTGGTAGACTTTTGGAGGAAAATCTGCCTAGCTCCCAAAACACTGTCCAAGGGTTCAGGAGAAGAAGCATTGCTTCTTCTCGACAGACTAAAGATGTTTATTAGCCTTCACTGTGAATCCATTGCAAATTCTACGTGTGTGAAAAATTGTACTGGATTCCAGATTACAAGAATCAACTAGAGGATAAAATCCTTAATGCATTCTCTTAATAAGATAATCTTATTCATGGATGCACTATGTATATATGCTATAAACAAGTAACCTCTTATATTCATACTTCATGAAATTTTCCTTTCGGGTTACATTCAGCTTGACCCTAAATTTAGAACAAAAGGGTGAGCGAGTGAGTCAAAAGTGGTTGTTGTGGACGATTTTTAGCTCCAATGCAAGCATTGGAGGTGGAGTTGGTTGTTCTTATTTATGATCCTAAAGTATGTTTGACATGCAACTCTGGGGTTTTCCTAAATGTTGGCATAAAAAATTTCAGTTTTGTCGTATCTACCCCTCCCATGCCTAAGTTCTTGCATGTCCTCATGCATGAATATAAAAGAAAATGAATATAGCAGGGAGTAAGTGGGTAGAGATCACCTGGACTTATTCCTGAAATTTTAATGTTCAGCACCGGCCAACCTGACAGTATGCAATATGCAAGAGAAATATGCTTAAAAGAAAAATATGCTATGTATAAAGCGAGTATGTATAAGGTGATTGATGTAAACACATTTACACTACTTAAGATGTCTATTTATGCATGTTCTTAAGCATAGGATTGCATTTCATGACATAAATATTGCATAACATGCATCATCTTGCATTTAGAGTAGTTTGAATAAAATAGAGGTTAATTGTCTCCTTTTATGTGCTTGGATAGGGTAAACTTTTTATCGGGGCCTCAGATAGAAGATCCAACCGTACGGATGTGATCAGGGTGACGATTGGAGTTCAACGACTCCAAGATCGCCCTAATCAGGCATCTGTAGCATTAGATAGTGACCGGGAACTGATTGCACAACAATCATAGGTCCTAATCAGCCTAAATAATGTCTGAACCTATCTTAAATTGTAGATATTGCACTCATATCTTTCATATCATGCATTGCATCAGTCTATTTAGAATGAGATGAGATATCCTGCTAGCTAATGTTTTTTTATTGCTATTTACAGATAATAAAGTGATCCAGGATGGAGATAGTGGAATAAAGCAATAAAGGAAGAAGAAGATTGATCCAGATAAGAGGAGTGAGGAGGATAGCCTTATCCCTACCCTTAGAAACCCTAGGACAGCCTTCCCAAACCCAAAACAACCTCCATTAGGGCACCTTAGCCTCAAAACCCAAACATGGATAGCACTATCCATGTTCCTATCCCCCTCCCAAACACTTAGGAATCAAAACCAACCTTAGAAAACACAAAACCCACTTTGCAGCACCTTTTAAGACGTCCAGACATCTGGCTGGACGTCTGATTTCTGCAGAATAACAATCCAGGAAGCCAAAACTCATACTGACACAGAATTGGACGTCTAATTTAGTGTCCAGACGTCCAATTTTGTAGTATAAGACGTCTGACCACTATCCTGGACGTCTGATACTGCTGTCTGGTTCCTGATTTTAGGTGTTGGAAGCCCTAGCTTGCCTATTTTAACCTAGGAACCCCACTGGACACCCTAGGAAACTTAAGTAGAGACCTCCTAAGCCTAGTCCACTATCCATAGCCCTACTTGTCCTATCCCTAACCCAATTGAACCATCCCATACCTAATTGGGTGCACCCGAGCCCAATTAGATCCACCCAAGATCTAATTAACTCATACCTATTAGGGTTACCCTAGCCTAATCACATGCACACATCTAATTAGACCTGAATTAGACCTAATTAAGTTCACTCCTACCCAATTAGACTTTCCTAAGCCTAATTAGGTCCACACCCACTTAATCTAGATTGACCCAACCTATTTAGCACCTAATCCTACCAAAACCCACAACCTAGCCCTACGAAAAACACACACATGCACACCTTCCCATTTTACTCCCACCAAACCCATGCACACTCTCTTGGAAACCCTAAAAACTTGTGTCAAACCTAGATCCAAAAATTATGGCATTTGCTATTTTTGGAGCCACCAAAAGTGGCAACCAAATGGAGCCTTCCATAAGGGCAAAGAGAGGGCTACGAAATTAGACAATCTCTCCATACACTCTCCCATCCATACTCTCCACTCTAAACTTGCTTCCACCCTCCAAAACCTGAAGGCCGTCCTCCTCATCCTCCTCCAAGGCTCCATGGACGGCTAGCTAGAGAAGCTTCTCTCCAAAGCTTTAAGGACGGCCATTGGTAGAGAAAGGGAGCAACACCCTCCTCTCTCCACTTTTGTGCACTAGCCCTCATCTTCTTCTTTTTAGACGGCCATGAAGGCTCACCCATAGCCTCTTGTGGCCGACCATCTTTTTTGGTAGGCGTGTAGATGGGTTTGCATACCCAAGGTCTAGCCTACACCCTCACGCAAGGCTGATGGCCCTAGTGGCAACTTTCCGACGTGAGGGATTTTCTTCTATTTATATGCTTTCTAGTGTAGATGATGTGTGATAAATTTCTATGCATAAATAATGTTTCTGTGATTGATTGTCCTCATGTTTGCTTGCTTATATGACACTTTGGTTTGTTCACACCATGCACGGCCACCATGGCTTCATTTAGATGCACATAGTCACTTAGGTTTTTGCTAGTTTATCTAGATCTAGGTTTCAATTCACTTTTCGAAATAAAAAAATAAAAAACACAAAAAGACAAAAATAGTAGCTTAGGTTAGATTTAGGTTAGAAAAGCCGATCTAAATCTCGATTTGTTTTCATGCCTCCTAGAGACGAACGACCGGGACTCAAGTTCTAAAAAGAATAAAGATCTATGAGAGTTTCGTTATCACAAATATCTTTGACGAGTGGTTTTTGCGACTATACTACGATTTCCAACGATTTCAAAATACGCGATTTCCACTCCCGTCAGGAACCCTAGAAGATCAAGGGCCAGGATGGTGCAAATTCGCAATTCAAATGACAAATCTGACCACACGGATGGATTCAGATCGACGATCGCAGCCTAACGACGCAAAAATCGAGTCAATCCAACACCCATGGCACCATCTACATCATCCAGAAGATGGACAGCCAAGATGGTGCCACGTGGTACCATCTCGGTCGCCCAAATGCCCGCACGCACCTGCTGAAGCTCCTGCATCTGCTCTTCTCCACTGTTGGATCAAGATCCAACCGCTGTGGATGTGGCGCGTTGAAATTGTCCGCGCAACCTTTTGGGCGAGGCAGTGCAGCGGTCCAGCGCCTTATCGCGAGGCACTGGCGCGCGTTCGAGCCTCGCCACGTGAATTCTGAAGCGAGCGGGTGCACCGTTATCGACCGTCAGATCGCAATCCAACGACCGCGCACGCTCGATAGCGTTCACGCACTATTGCATGCGCGGTGTAACGTGACATCGCACGCGTTGGGGCGGGCGCGCAGCGAGCGGGCGAAGGCGCGATCTGAGCCATCCGATCTCGCGATCGAACGGCTGTGGACGACTGAACATGCGGCATGCGTTGAGTGCAAGCAGATGAGCAGGCGCGCGTGGGCAACAGCCTCTACGCCCACGTTGGGGCTTTAGCGACGATTTTATCCGTCACTAAGGACCCCTTATTTAATGTTTTAAAGATGTAATGACCAATTTGCCCCCATTCCTTGCAACTATAAAAAGAGACCCCCTCCACACGAAATTCTCATCCCTTCCTTCTCCTCTCTACCTCTCCAAAGCTCAAGAGAAGCTTGTCCCACACCCGGGATGCTTCTCGTGAGATAAAGTTCAAATTTTCGTCCACCTTCGGAAGTGGATCTCGCGATGGCGACGACGTGCTGCCCGTTCCTATTCTTCTGCTTCGTCCTGCTTCATCCTCCTTCATCCAGGCGTCGTCCCGTCTGGCTCGTCGTCCAAGCGACCGTCGAGGAGGATATCTCTCTCCCTATTCTTTTTACTGCTTTCTAGTATAGATTTACTGCTTTCTAGAGTAGTTCTGCTCGTCCTCCAAGCGATCGTCGAGGAGGACATTTCTCCCTCCATTCTTTTAATGCTTTCTAGAGTAAATTTATTGCTTTCTAGTGTAATTATTTTTTGCTTTCTAGTTGTAATAGTGAAACAAACAATCTCCTTAATGATGAATTCCCTTTTTATTCTACATCTCGTTTGATTTTTGTTTGTAATATTCTCTCTCTCTTACTCTCTCTCTCTTCTATTTATTGTAAATAATTAGATAGTTTTAAATTGAATTACTTCGTGACAAATAAAAACAAACGTGTAGTTTTTAAATCAAATGTCTGCCTCCCTGTGTTCGACTCGGAATTTCAATTTCAGTATAAATTTTATTTGTTGAACACGAGTTCTTCGCTTTCAAACTACAACGACAGATTTTCCAAAACCTAACACGTTAGCGTAGCAATTCGTACGTTCAACATTTTGGCACCGTTGCTGGGGAGGCGACGATCTTTGATTTCTCTTCGCGTTTTGTAACTTACAAATCATTTACCTCACTTTTCTCCTTTCTTTTTGTAATTGCAGGTACTCTTTCAAGACAGGAAAAAGTGGTAGATCGGAGAAAAGTGCTGTGGAAGGTTCTGTGAGTTATCCCCCACCTCCCACCCATTAGATTTCATTCCACAACATAATAATTCAAACATCAATCAACCTAGGTGTTCTTATAAACTCTAAGGTTAAATTGTTTGTTGTTTGACACCCACACATTAAAAAAAAAGAAAATTAAAAAAAATCTCACAGAGGTACACAACCTCATCTGATTTTTAAACTCAATCGGTAAACCGATCTTTGGAGCCGGTACACACATTCAAACACATAATTGAGTAGAAATTAGATTAGGTAATCACTTGTGTGCCTAATTAAGTGGTGCAATAGGCCAATTGTTTGAGTTGATTGGACCGCACCACTTCAATTAAAATTAACTCATCAAGTAGCTACCACTTAGGTTCAACTCTTAGGGATCTACCAGGCACTCCACATTCTTTTTAAGCTTTAAAGGAAAACATCTTCACCTGTACTTACAAAACCTAGTGTGCCAAAGAAACTTGTTTGAAAACACCTAAAGTTGAATTCTAAAAGCTACTAAGCAAGAATTGAACTTTAAAATTCACCGCATCAGAAAATAATCTTGCTTGAAAACCACTGGTTGTGCACACATACACAAATCAATCAATCATTAAGGGCACAACCCATTTAAAGGGCCCATCACATTCCAAAGCACATTCAAACCTAGCCCTAAATAAAATAGAGTAGACGTTGGCCTTAAGGATTGGACTCGCTCTTCAGAGCCCAGAACGAGATTATTTTCGATTAGTCTGTTTCTACTGTTCAATCTGATGTCTAGCTAGAGGAGCAGAATCAAACGATCGCGACTAGGGGGTACAGTAGGAACCGGAGGCTCAAGCCGAAGGAAGAACCTTCTCCCTAGTCCCTCCTTCTAACTAGTTGGATTGAACAGATAGAAGTACATCAAATCGTTTCTCTATCTCAAGATGGGTTTTGGGAGTCTATAGGTCTGTAGGCTAACCTACTTAAGGATAGGTTTGATTGTTTGTATTGCAGGGCACCTTTCTTCCTCCCATTTCTCATGAATCCTTCCACATATTACACGCATTCCTGCTCTTTCCCTCCTATTTTGAATTATCCTCAACATGACGATTATCTCGACTCGTACTGTAATCAACCATCAGTTAGTTGGGATAACTCAGATTGGGGATACAATTCCGGACCTTTGTGGTTAGGGTCTAACCCTGAACACTTTGATTCTAATTTCTATCCTTCTCAGAGCCACATCAGTTATAGATCGTCTTCCTTTCATGAACAACCTAATACGATCTACAATCAAGAAGGATACACCGATCTTTACCCATCCTCTGATTACATTGCCTTTAGGTCATCACCACCTTTTGAACAATCTAAAATGACTTATTATCAAGAAGGGTATAACAAATCTAAATTCGTTAATTCCCCTGCTTTGACCCTAAACCCACCCAACCCTGAACCAACTCATTTGGTTCAGGTTAACCAGGTTCAAGATAAGGTTCTGGCTAACTTGAGGAATATCATACAATCTTTAGAAGTTCAGCCAACACCTTGCATTTAGAGATTGGAGCCCCTGATTGAAATGATTGATGATTTGAACAAGTCGTTGTTGGATTGGCTCCAGGATGTTAAGGATAAGAACCCGGGTGAGTTTCTACTTGGGAAATTAGCGAAATTGAGGATGAGATTCGTGGTTGCTTTGATTCAATCATGGGATGATTCCCAGGATGAACCCTCTTCAGGAATGTCAATGACAGAACCTGCTCAAGCACCTGTTGGGGGGACACATGTTACGAGGCTGACCATATTGAATTAAAGCAACCAATTAAGGATGATCTGATTTCTTCACCTAAGATCCCTGAGCTGGGGTACGAGGAAACGTATGTCTTCATGGATCAGAAAGTGATAGATGATTTTGGGACATACATTGATATGGATCCTGATTTCTTTGATGGTGAAGATTCAAGTTGCAAAGTCTTACACGAGTTTTCAGAATACAATTTTTGTGAGACGATTGGGCCTGAGGAATCTGATAGATCATTTGATAGCCCAATAATTGAGGAAACTGATCTTATTAGGGCACACATTACGGATCCAGAATCACATTTTTTGGAGGATTCAATTCAATGCCCTAATTGTCAGTTACACCCCGTTGAGCTTATTGATGATTCTATTTTTGAGATAATTAAACCCAAGTCAATTTTGATTCTGCCACATCATTTAGACTTGGAGATTTCAAATGGGGTGATTAATATACAAGAGGTCCTGGAATTTGACATGCTGAATGAGGATGATAGGAGCTGGGAAGTTTTGATTTGGGAAGTTAACTTTGGAGGAAATAGAAGATTGAGTCGAAGGGTTCCTTTTAAGTTGAAACCATCAAATCAGAACCCTTACGACATTTGTTTTGAGGATGTCAAACCCAAGCACACATTCAACGATTATCCTTTTGTGCTTGAATTCTCTGTAACCCGACTTTTTGGTCTTGGGTTACATCCTCATAAATCGCAGGCCTGACCCCGCTTGCATTCTGATTTTGATTTTGGGTAATTTTTATCCAGAACCAAAAATATTCTCGATTATGGGGTATGGGTCTGCACCACAATCTGGTCCACATCTGTCGACATCTACTGACAGGTCGGAGGATTCTTCTGTTTATTCTGATTCTGACCTGCACTTGTGAATTCTTCATTTCTCTTCTTTGTATAGTGTGCCTAGCTGAAGGCACTAAACTCAGTACATATACAATTCTTTTTAGTTTTCAACTCAGAGCGGACCTGACATTCACGCAATTCAGGTGCTTTCTACGCTTTTCCACTCTGTTTTATGTCTTTTTAATACAATGAGGACATTGCATTAGATAGGCATGGGGGGGTGGATATTCATCTCTGAATTCATTCGTCAACTCCGTAGATTTGTTTTATTTTCTTTTATTAAAAAAAAGAGAAAAAAATTCAAAATTAGGAAAGAGAACTTGGGTTTAAGAAAATTTTCAATCTTAGGAAATACTACATTATGATTTGAACACAAAGACCCTTCAGGTTTTTGGACTTAATCAGCCTGTGTATCCACTAAAATGTGGATCTGTTTTTCGAGTTCTCGCCAACCTAAATTTTATTTTAATTGGAGTAAATAAGTTTGGGTGATAAGTACACGACTTATCAACCCACCCTCTGATTTGAGGGAATTTTGAGTTTCTAGCATCTACACACTATCTTGTCACTGACTCATTGTTCAGCGATTTTAACGGAAATTGGGTAGCTAATGAACCTTCTAGGGTGATATGGCTGGCAAGTTATCGTGGGTAACTGCCCATAGGTAAGTTGTCCAGAGTCCAGTCACTAGACCTTTCTCTTTTTTCTACCCTTAGGTAAATCTTAGACCAGGGAAGCCACCTACTTAAAAAAAGAAAAAAAAATCAAAAAGAAAAGGAGAAAAGAAAAAAAAGAAATAAACCACACTTCCCGCACGAGTATGGCTTGCAAGTTGTCGGTGGTAACAGCTCATTGACTAGTTGTCCAGACCCAACTCAATAAATGCACTAAAAATTCTCAAAACACTTAGGAAGAAGCGGAGAAGTAGAATAAATTGGGGAGATATATACTGGATTCACCCTTGTGTTGACCCCGTAAAAAAATAAAAGTAGGGAGAAAGCTACTGATTGTAAAGATACACCTTTAGGTAGAATTCTTTTTCGAGGTCACCTAGATGCATAGAAATCCAAAGTCCGTTTTAATTGTCAGTCAATAAGTCTATCACATTCACAATAAGATGCTTAGAACTTAGAGTTCTCATCAAATTTTGGGTGAGTTGAATGGCCGTAGAAAGCCACTCTTAAATCCAAAAAATTGAAAATCCAAAAAAATTAGAAAAGAAGAAAAAGAGAAAAAGAAATTTTTCTTTAAATAAGGCGAGGGCTTGAGGCAGTCTGCATTTTGACAGATACTCGGGCACTGTTGTGTCTTTGAAAGTTCAGATTTTAAGTAGACAATTTCTTAATGATTGAAAATAATTTATGCCCAAATAATCCAACCTAATTCTTTTATAAATAGCATATAGTTTTTGCTAGGGACTAGCAAAAGATAGGCATGGGGGTATGATGTAAACACATTTGCACTACTTAAGATGCCTATTTATGCATGTTCTTAAGCATAGGATTGCATTTCATGATATAAATATTACATAACATGCATCATCTTGCATTTAGAGTAGTTTGAATAAAATGGAGGTTAATTGTCTCCTTTTATGTGCTTGGATAGGGAAAACTTTTTATCGGGGCCTCGGATCGAAGATCCAACCATACGGATGTGATCAGGACGACGATTGGAGTTCAGCGACTCCAAGATTGCCTTAATCAGGCATCTGTAGCATTAGATAGTGATCGGGAACCCTAGAAGAACAAGGGCCAGGATGGTGTAAATCCGTACTTCAAATGACAAATCCAACCACACGGATGGATTCGGATTGACTATCGCAGCCTAACGACACAAAAATTGAGTCAATCCGACACCCATGGCACCATCTACATCATCCAGAAGATGGACGGCCATGATGGTGCCACGTGGAGCCATCTCGGTCGCCCAAATGCCCACACACACCCGCTGAAGCTCCTGCATCCGCCCTTCTCCGCCGTTAGATCAAGATCCAACGGCTGTGGATGCGGCGTGTTGAAAATGTCCGCGCGACCTTTTGGGCGAGGCAGCGTAGCGGTCCAACGCCTTATCGCGAGGCGCTGGCGCGCGTTCAAGCCTCGCCACGTGAATTCTGAAGCGAGCGGGCACGCCGTTATCGACCATCAGATCGCAATCCAACAGTCGCACGTGGCCGATAGCGTTCACGCACTATTGCACGTGCGGCGTAACGTGGCATCACATGCGTTGGGGCCGGCGCGCAGCAAGCGGGCGAAGGCGCGATCTGGGTCGTCCGATGTCGCGATCGAACGGCTGTGGACGGCTGAATGTGCGGCATGCGTTGAGCGCGAGCAGACGAGCGGGTACGCGTGGGTAGCAGCCTCTACGCCCACGTTGGGGCTTTAGCGACGGTTTTATCCATCACTAAAGACCCCTTATTTAATGTTTTAAAGATGTAATGACCAATTTGCCCCCACTCCTTGCAACTATAAAAGGAGACCCCCTCCACATGAAATTCTCATCACTTCCTTCTCTTCTCTACCTCTCCGAAGCTCAAGAGAAGCTTGTCCCACACCCGGGATGCTTCTCGCGAGATAAAGTCCAAATTTTCATCCCCCTTCGGAAGTGGATCCCGCGATTACGACGACGTGCTGCCCGTTCCCGTTCTCCTGCTTCGTTCTCCCTCGTCCTGCTTCGTCCTCCTTCGTCCAGGCGTCGTCCCGTCTGGCTCATCCTCTAAGCGACCGTCAAGGAGGATATCTCTCTCCCTATTCTTTTTACTGCTTTCTAGTATAGATTTACTGCTTTCTAGAGTAGTTATGCTTGTCCTCCAAGCGATCGTTGAGGAGGACATTTCTCCTTCCATTCTTTTAATGCTTTCTAGAGTAAATTTATTACTTTCTAGTGTAATTGTTTTCTGCTTTCTAGTTGTAATAGTGAAACAAACAATCTCCTTAATGATGAATTCCCTATTTATTCTACATCTCGTTTTGATTTCTTTTTGTAGTATTCTCTCTCTCTTACTCTCTCTCTCTTCTATTTATTGTAAATAATTAGATAGTTTTAAATTGAATTACTTCGTGACAAATAAAAATAAACGCGTAGTTTTTAAATCAAACATCCACCTCCCTATGTTCAACCTGGAATTTCAATTTCGGTATAAATTTTATTTGTTGAACACGAGTTCTTCGCTTTCAAACTACAACGACAGGTTTTCCAAAACCTAACACGTTAGCATAGCAATTCGTACGTTCAACAGTGATGGATGAATGTGGGGTAGATACTGAGTTTAACGCCTCCAGCTGGGCGAAAACTCAATTAGATGCCCTCGATAAGATGAATGAATTCGTCAGCTGGAGGAGGTTCCTGGGCCATGAATGGCTTGAGGTGCTAGCCATTTACCGTAGATACATGCCCAGATTTTGGGTCCCTGATTTCGACCGCCCCATTAGGATATGGGTGAATCACAACATATGGGCCAGTCCACTTGGACTTGAGCTTCCCTGAAAAAAAGTTTCTGTAGCGGATCAAACAACCAGGCTTGGTGGTTGGGCGTGAATGCTTTCCTCAGGATGTGGCGGTCATGAAAGTGCTTGGTCTTGTCCTTATATATCAATGCGTTCTTATAGGCCTCTCACCGGATCTCTTCTAATTCGCTGAGCTGGAGTTTCCATTCTTGACCTCCCGCATCGAGGTCAAGGTTACATTTTCGCACCACCCAAAAGGCGCTGTGTTCCAGCTCTACAAGAAGGTGACAGGCCTTGCCATATACCATACGATATGGTGACATTCCGAGTGGGGCCTTGTACGCGGTCTGATATGCCTAGAGTGCATCAACTAATTTATCGGACCAGTCCTTCCTGTCTGGTCTAACTATCTTCTGGAGAATCAGCTTGATCTGACGGTTAGACACTTCAGCCTGCCCATTGGTCTGCAGGTGATATTGGGTGGCTATATGGTGATGTACCCCATATTTCTTTAATAATGACCTAAAGTGGGCGTGGATGAAGTGGCTTCCCTTGTCACTAATCAGAGAGCGTTGTATTCTGAATCTCACAAAGATGTATTCCCATACGAAAGAAATGGCGGTCTTATGGTCAGCCCGTCTCACCGGGATGGCCTCGACCCACTTCGAGACATAGTCAACAGCTAGTAATATGTACTTGAAGCCATGTGAGTTCGGAAAATGGCCCATAAAATCGATGCCCCAGACGTCGAACACTTCTACAACCATGATGGGCTGGAGTGGCATCATGTCTCTCTTGGTCATAGAACCGACCAACTGGCATCATTTACAATGCTGGGCGTATTCATGTGTATCTCTAAAAATAGTTTGCCAGAAAAATCCCGACTGCAAAATTTTTGCAGCAGTTTTTCGTCCCGACAAATGATCACCACAAGCATCGTTGTGGCAAAAAGATAACACACTGGGGATCTCAAAATTTGGGATGCATCTTCGAATAATCTGATCCGCTCCAATGTAGAAGAGCAGCGGGTCATCCCAGAGGTATAATTTGGCCTCTACAATAAATTTGAGTTTCTGGTTCTTGGATAGGTTCGCAGGAATCTTGCCTGCGGTAAGATAGTTTGCGATATCCGCGTACCAGGGGAACTCAACAAAGTGAATTGCCAAAAGGGATTCATCCAGAAATTGGTCATGGATAAGCAGGGAATAAGGAATGTGGGCTAGGTCCAGTCTGGATAAGTGATCCGCCACAACATTCTGCTTTCCGACTTTGTTGAGGATTTCAATATCAAATTCTTGCAATAGAAGGATCCATTTGATGAGTCGGGGTTTGGCATCCTTCTTCGCCAACAAATGCCAGAGGGCAGAGTGGTCAGTGAAGATGATAGCTTTGGACCCTAATAGATAGGATCTGAATTTCTCCAACCCAAATACTACTGCTAGCAGTTCTTTTTCGGTCACAGTATAATTGCGTTGAGCCTCATTCAGCGTTTTGCTAGCATAGTATATGACGAAAGGTTGTTTCTCCTGACGCTGGCCTAAAATAGCACCGACGGTGAAATCAGAAGCATCGCACATCATCTCGAAATCAAGCGACCAATCGGGTGGTTGGAGAATCGGGGAATCAGAGACAACGCTTCGTAAAGTCTCGAAGGCACTGAGACACGTGGTGTCGAATTCGAATGGGGCATCGGCAATAAGGAGATTCGTCAAAGGTTGTGAAATTTTCAAGAAATCACGTATAAATCTCCGATAGAAGTTGACGTGACCCAAGAATGATCTGATCTGCTTGTCTGTGCTAGGTGGCGGTAAGTGAGAAATAATCTCAGATTTAGCTCGATCGACCTCGAGTCCATTTTTAGAGATCCTGTGCCTTACTACTATGCCATCCCTCACCATGAAATGGCTTTTCTCCTAGGATAGTACTAGGTTTACCTCAATACACCGTTTCAGGATTTTGGTGAGGTTATCAAGACAAGATGTGAAATCATCTCCAAAAATGGAGAAGTCATCTATGAACACCTTCACATAGTCCCCAATCATGTCAGAGAAGATGGCCATCATACAACGCTGAAATGTTGCTGGTGTGTTGCAGAGGCTAAAGGGCATCTGCTTGAAAGAGAATGTTCCAAAGCGGCATGTGAATGTGGTCATCTTGATCTTCCAGGCTAATCGCTACCTGATTATACCCGTAGTATCCATCCAGAAAGCAAATGAAACTGCATTCGGTTAACTGTTCCAAGATCTGATAAATGAAAGGTAAAGGAAAGTGATCCTTCTGGGTAGCCATGTTCAGTTTCCTATAGTTGATGCAGACCCGCCATGATGTCGCAATGCGGGTCGGGTTGGATTCATCTTGATCATTTTTCACTACAGTGAGTCATGCTTTCTTGGGCACTATCTGGATCGGACTCACCCATTGGTTGTTAGAGATTGGGTATACAATACCTACATCCAGCCATTTGATGATCTCCTTCTTAACAACCTCTAGCATATTTGGGTTTAGCCGTCTTTGAGGTTGTCTCGAAGGTTTCATCCCCTCATCCATGTAAATGTGATGGGTGCAATATGAGGGGCAAATACCGCAAAGATCAGCAATGCTCCACCCTATAGCAACCCTATGGTCTTGTAAAATTGAAATCAGTTGATGCTCCTATTCTTGGGTTAAGTGAGCACTAATAATGACCAGGTATGTCTCACTTTCTCCTAAGAACACATACTTAAGTGAGTCAGGTAAGGGCTTCAATTCAATCATGGGTAGGTTAGAGTTAGAAATGGGAATAGGAGGAGCAGACTTGAAGGTAGGAATCTAGTGATCCAGATGCATGTGAATTCCTGCTGATTCGCTACCTATGAGATAATCAGTTGTGACTACATTAATGGGAAACCTGTTAGTTGTGGTCATGTCTTCTTGTAACAACAGGGGTGATCCAGTAGCGTACGGATCAGGATAGCTAGATTCAGGGGTGCTGTGGTCAGAAACACACCCTAAACAATCAGATCCATGGGGAGATATGTGCAGTGTAGTGGTCTCAGTTCCATGTGGATCGAGGTCTAAGAACCCTGATAGTGTAGACGAATGAGACATTGGGTCATCACAAAGGAGCCCAATGTTACCACAATATGCTAAATCTTCGTCTTCACCATCCTCCTCTATCCGATCACAGTCAAAATTCCTTGATGCCCTGAATATGTCAAGTCAAAGTCGCTCATTACCTAGGGCTATCTCCATACACCTAGATGCATAATCAATGTTTGCTTGGGCTGTCACTAGAAATGGGCGACCCAAAATGATTGGTGCATCTCAGAGATTAGGAGGAACTTCCATATCGAGAACGAAAAAGTCTGCGGGAAAGCAGAATCCATAGACTTTTATGATCACGTTCTCAACCACCCCCATCGGTGTTTTCACTGATCTATCAGCCAGTTGAATCATGACCGAGGTTGGCTTTAACTCCCCAAATCGAAATCAATCAAATACAGTAGTGGGAGTCAAGTTGATGGACGAACCTAGATCAAGAAGGGCTCGATCAAATGGAGAATCCTGCAAGAAGTAGGATATGAGTGGGGTACCAAGGTCTTTCTTTTTCGGTGGTAAGTCTGCTAGAATCACGACGCTAGCCTCTTTTGACAGTATCGTCTGTCGTCTAATTCTAGGCTGTCGCTTCGGGGTACAATAGTCCTTGAAGAACCTAGCGACAGCAGGAATGTGATCAATTGCCTCGAGGAGAGGGACTTGAATATGTACTTCCTTGAACATTGACTTCAGGTCCTCAAAATTCTGCGTGTCCTTCTTCCGTATTACATTTCGCGTCAGAGCCTCGAGAAAAGGGATGGGAATTTCAAGGTCTAGTGGCCTCTTACCCTTATCTACCGTAGGTGGCTCCTGAGATGGAGTCGAACCCACCTGCGGCAAAGGGTGAGAAAAATCAGGATCTGCCTACCTATGTGGTGGGTCGAATCTCTTCCTTCCACTCCTCAATGAGACAGCATTTGCATCAGCTTGTTGTCCATGAAGTGGTGGGGGAGCGGAAAGGGCAGAGTATGCGGGGTTCTGCATCAAAGGCGCCTAGCCTTGAGTGTAACCAGGTGGTGTAAAAGGCGTCTGTAATATGGTGTGTGCCTATCCTTGTGGTGTCTAAAACCTAGGCAGAGCACCTTGGTTCTACACATGCCGAGGGTTTGGGATAGGTTGGGAGGGCAAGGCTCCCTAAGTCCTATGCTCCTGCAACAGCTGGTTTTGCATGTTCTGTATAGTCTATATCTGGTCAGCCATCACCTTCATTATCTGCAAGCTATTTTGCGTAGACTTCCTCATCGATTCTTGCAGCTCCTCTTTCAGTGCCTTCAGAGGGTCAGCCTGCTTTGGAGGGTGACTGGCAGCTTGGTGCAACAGCTGGTACATAGAGTGAGGTTATTGCTGCTGAGATAGGAATGGCTGCTGCCTAGGGTATGTGTTTTGCGCATTCCCATATTGCCTGGTCTGATAGTGTGGATCTTGATGTGGTCTTTATGAGTTACCTGACTAGGAGAAGTTCAGATGCTGGTGCCAACCAGGGTTATATGTCTCTGAATATGGGTTATTACACCCGTATCCTTGAATATTACTGACGTCCTCGTAGGTCAAAGACGTCTGAGACGTATATCCATCAAGGGGATATGTATTATAGTCAGCAGGTGGTGCGTAACCCTGGTCATATGGTGCCAGATCAGGATTGTTCACGGGATCCTGATATGCAGGGTCTCATAAATAAGGAGAAGATGCATTTCGAGTGAGTAGATTAACTCGAGCAGGAGGGGCTCGGGGTGCATAGGAGGGTCTTGGAGCAGCAGAGTTCAGGTCAGATTGACCCTGATTAATTTGGGCAATCTTTTTCTTGATCAGGTTTATTCTATCCAGCTGCTTGACGATGATATCCATGTCGGCTTGAATAGACTCGATGTGACCCTTATGGACACCAACCTGCTGCTAATCAGGCCGTTGGAACTGGTTCATGGATGCGGCATTCATCAAGTTCAACGCCAAAGATTCGAGCAACTCAAATGTGTTATTCTCGTCTTTCGCGAGGAAATTCCCGCCACTAGATGCATCGGCCAAATACCGATGTGTGTCATCCAACCCATGGAAAAAGATCTGAGTTAGGTGCCATCTGGGCACACCATGGTGTGGGCATTTCCGGAGATGATCGTGAAATCGGTTCCAGGCGTCATGCAACTTCTCCCCAGCTCCTTGGGAGAAAGTCGTGATCACATGCCTCATCGTGTTCGTTCGACAGATTGGGAAGAACTTCTACAAGAATTCACGTTGTAATTCTGGCCAGGTTCCAATCTGTTATGACCCGGTTCCCAAATCCCTACAGGACATAAGACCGGCTCGACTCGACTAATCCCAAGACCTAGTCGTCCAACAAGAAATAACCAAAAAGCAGGAAAGTAAACCACATTCACTATGCTAAGTAACTAACAGTAAAAGAGTACAGCAGTAAAGAAAGTAAAAGCTGCTAACAGTACATATCACCACCACAACAGTAAAGTAGAAAAAACTACAAAAACAAAATGGTAACAACAGTCTGAACCTACGAACAAAAAGGAAGTACAACAATAGGAAACTACTGCTGGGCTCCACTGGGCCCAGCACCCTCTGCAACCGACGACTTTGGCTGCTCAACTCCTGGACCTGTAAAGGGGTACGAGAAAATGGAGTCGGTGAACGCTGAGTAGAGTGGTAACCAAACTAACTAAAGTAGTAAAAGCTAACAGGTGATTTATCTTTTCCAATTATTTTATTTTATAAGTCATTCCTTTTCATCCATTGGTTTACTTTTCAGATCTCTTTCTTGATCTCGCATGTTCCTCATGGGAACGATCTTGATTGCAGTCTTTTCGAAAGAGTAGAAGGCACACGTGGTGCTCTCCTAGCCGGGAGTCCCCCGTGGTGATCCTACACCCAGTCAACCACCCCAAGGTCACGAACAGATGTAGCGGTGACTACGGCACGTGCGATAAGCGCACTGGTAGCTACCCACACTGGCACGCGGTCAGTCATTTCTGCTAGCGAGTATGCCCAAAGTACAGCACGGAATAGTATAGGTCTAGCCCTTCAGAACCAAACAGGGGTCTCGCACCTCCACAGTCTGCGCACCCTCGTCTGACTACCCCAGTTTGCCCAGTGGGCCTAACAAGTCGATGTAGGGTGGCTAGCTGAACCCCGGGCCCCATGGGATGGCTTGCTCTCTCCCTACACTAGTAGCTCTCCTCGGTACAGTGTACGCGAGGGCCAAAGAAGTCGATGTAGAGTGGCCAATCCTAACCCCGCGTCCCAACCCAAGGGCGGCTAGCTCTGCTCTACACTAAATAGGGGATGGTCTCTCTCCTTAATACCACGTACTCAAGGGCCAGCACACTTCCCACGCACATTTCCAGATCCATTCCATTTATCCACAAGAGCTCTACTCCTAATTCCTTGTAGGGTTCATGCTCGTATTCACCATGTTGTTCCATACCAGGTTTCATCATTCACATTTCCATTCTCATATTATACACATGCAGCTCATATTTCCATCATTTAACTAGCACAGGCATTTCATATTTCACAGGCAGCTCATATTTATTAACAGGCAGTTATTTACATTTCTATTCATTCATTTATGACTGCAATCTCAAACACACAT
The DNA here is from genome assembly GCA_037157565.1 of Thalassia testudinum. Taxonomy (NCBI): domain Eukaryota; kingdom Viridiplantae; phylum Streptophyta; class Magnoliopsida; order Alismatales; family Hydrocharitaceae; genus Thalassia; species Thalassia testudinum. Next base: position 148,110,992 of record JAZHRO010000036.1, read on the forward strand.
ACAAACAGTGTAAGTACTTCTCATCCTGGGATTCATGCCACATCCTAGGTTTCTAGTTATCCAATTTCACATATGCAGTTATGATTTATAATTAAAACAAGCGAAACCACTCTACTAGACAATCCGGGAGTACTGAGGGCTCGAACGGTAGGCTCACGTGCCTCTGTAGGCGCTAAACATGCAACAAATTGAAATCCTATACCAAGGAACATAACACAACGGAATGTTTAAAACAGTATAAAAGGCCTTCTAACAAGTCGAGGAACTCGCAAGGAATCCACCAATATCTTGTTTGCATAAAATGGACCCCAAACGGATACTAAACGGGTCAAAATAGGACTGCAGATCTAAATCAGACGTTTGGCACAAGGTCCAGACATCTTAAAAGTAACCAGAGTCTCACCTCAGGTTCCTGCGTCGACTTTAGACGTCCAAAACCACTTCTTGACCGTCTGGACCCAACTCTAGACGTCCGACCTTTCCTCCAGTCGTCTGGAAGTGCTTACGGTTGTCTGGTAAGCTGTTCAGATGTCCGAAACACATGGGAGGGCATGTCCCACGCCTTCCCAAAGCTATCCCTGCAGGCGACAGGCAAATCACCTATATTTATCCATGCAAATCGTAGCTGCGGTGCAGTCTACATGGCCGTAACCGCAAGAGGAACATACCTTCGCGAAGTTCTGCTTTCAGATGTCCGGTGTCGTCACCAGACGTCCAACCCATCGTCTGGATGGCACGCTAGACATCTAATTCTGCGAAAATCCTAGAACTAGAATGACCTCCTGCTCCTCCTCGCTGCACGCAGCTGCGGCCTCTCCTCCTAGCCTGCTGCTCTGGCTGCAGCAAGATGTCGGGGTCGTCTCCCCCGATGCGCTCCTCCTCTCGCATGTGCTGCTCCGGTCGTGCGTCCTCTGGCGAGCTCCCACGAGCTCGTGAGCTCAAGCTCTTCCTCCTCTCTGCATGCTGCCTCTCCTCCTCATCACTCACTCTCGCGCCCTCTCTCGCACTCGCCCCTCTTACTGCAATGGAGAGGAAGGAAGGTGGCTGTGGTGGAGTGGGGAAAAGAGGAAGGGGGGAGAGGGGTTATATAGGGAGTGCGTTAGGGTTCTGGTGGAGGAGAGAAGAGAGAGAGAAAGAAAGAAGGGGCAGCTAGCGCGCAGATGTGAAGCTACATATAATTTTTAATTATCAAACGTCTGTGAAGGGGTCCAAACGTCTTACCAGACTTCTGACCAACAGTCTAGACGTCTTAAAGGGTTCAAAACAGAACATGTCTTTACATCATAACAAACTTAAAGGATGTTTCATCCTCGAAACTTGAGCTAGCTAGGGTGCAGAAAAGGAAATATACACGCATAACAAACTTAAAGAGGACCGAAGCAGATCTGAAAAGACGTACCCTCAAAAAAGCTCTAGGTACTGCTCTTGCATCACCGCCTCAGGCTCCCAGGTAGCCTCCTCGTACCGCTGGCTCCTCCATATGACCTTCACCAGTGGTACCTGCTTCCGTCTCAAACTCCAGACGGCTCTGTCTAGTATCTACACTGGTCTCTCGGGGTAGGTCAAGTCGTCCCCCACCTCAACACTCTCGTGGCTCAGAACGTGACTGGGATCGGCGACATACTTCCTGAGGTTGGACACGTGGAACATGTCGTGCACACCAAAAAGCTGGGGAGGAAGGGCAATCCGGTAAGCAACGGGTCCTACTCACTCCAGGACCACAAAGGGCCCCACAAACCTCGACGTAAGCTTCCCTTTCACCCCAAAATGCTGCAGGCCCTTCATGGGCGAAACACGAAGAAAGATGTGATCCCCAACCTCGAACTGCACCTCTCTGCACTTCCGATCGGCATAACTCTTCTGTCTGCTCCTGATAGTGTGAAGTCGTCTGTGAATTTACTCTGTCACCTACTAACTCTGTCGGATCAGCCTGGGGCCAACCTCCCACTTGGTCCCCACCTCAACCCAACTCAATGGCGCAGTACACCTCCATCCGTACAATTCCTCGTAGGGTGCCAAGACGATACTCGAGTGATAACTGTTATTATATGCAAATTCTGCCAGGGGTAAGTGCTCCTCCCAAGAGCCCCTCCCGTCTAGTACACAGGCACGCAAAAGGTCCTTAAGTGTTTGTATCGTGCGCTCTGATTGTCCATCCGTCTAGGGGTGGTACGTCATACTGAACCTCAACCGTATCCCCAAGGCCTGCTGAAACTTAGCCCAAAACTGGGAAGTAAAACGAGTATCCCGGTCGGATACAATCTCACGTGGAACTCCATACAGACGTACCACATTACGAATATACCTCTCTACCAACTGTGCTGGTCCCAAGGTGAGTCAAATTGTCAAGAAACGTGCCGTCTTCGTCAATCTGTCTACAATCACCCAGAATGCGTAATGTCCTCGCTGGGTAACGGGTAAGCCCACCACCAAGTCCATGGTGATGCTCTCCCACTTCCACTCTAGCACAAGAAGTGGCTATAACGGCCTTGCAGGCCTTTGATGCTCGGCCTTTACCTACTGGGACACCAAGCACTGCTGCACGAACTCACTTACATCTTGCTTCATCCCTCTCCACCAAAAGTCATGTCTCAGATCATGATACATCTTCGTGTTCTCGGGATGTATGGTGAACCTGGACCTGTGCACCTTAGTCAGGAGCTCTCTCAATAACTCCTTGTCCCTAGGAATGCACAAACGTACCCTCATGTGCAGCACCTCGTCTGTAAAAGAGAAGTCAATAGGGTCCCCTGACAGTACTCTGTCTCGCAACGACTGCAGGTATGAATCTGTCATCTGTCCTGTGATGATGTAGTCTATTAGCTCTGGTCTCGTCTGCTGTGTCACCGTCACTGCCCCACAATGCCCCTGTAACTCTAGGGGTCGCCAATTGCCCAACTCCTCCATAAGTCTCCAACTCTGTGCCTGTAAACTGGCCAAGTGGGTGGGTGCCTTCCGGCTCAAGGCATCAGCCACCACGTTGGCCTTCTCTGGATGGTAGGAGATGCTGCATGCATAGTCCGTCAGGAGCTCTAACCAACATCTCTATCTCATGTTAAGCTCCTTCTAATCAAACAAGTACCTGAGGCTCTTATGATCCGTGAAAATCTCAAAGGTCTCACCATAATGGTAGTGCCTCCAGGTCTTCAGTGTGAAGACAACAACTGCCAACTCTAAGTCATGGGTAGGATAGCTATGCTCATGGGGCTTCAGTTGCCGCGAAGCGTAAGCGACAACGTGACCCTGCTGCATGAGCACACCCCTTAACCCCTGCAATGAAGCATCCATGCAGACCACAAAACTGCCACTGCTATCTGGAATGGTAAGAATAGGAGCCGAAGTCAGCCTCTCCTTCAACTCCTGGAAACACGCCTCACAAGCGTCTGTCCAAGCAAAGGGCATGTCTTTTCAGGTCAAATGAGTCATAGGACGCGCAATCTGCGAGAAGCCCCTGATAAACCATCGGTAGTAACCTGCCAGTCCTAAGAAACTACGTATCTCTTTCACTGTACGTGGCCTCTCCCACCTGAGTACTGCCTCAACCTTGGCTGGATTCACAGCCAATTCATCCCCTGAAATCACGTGGCCCAAGAAGGTCACCTGCCTCAACCAAAACTCACACTTGCTATATTTAGCATATAGCCTGCACCGTCTCAAAGTGTCTAGAACCATCCGCAAGTGCTGTCCGTGTTGTGCCTAATCCCGCGAGTAAATAAGCACGTCATCAATAAATACAACCACAAACTGATAGAGATACGATCTGAACACCCGGTTCATCAAATCCATGAAGGCAGTGGGGGCATTGGTCAGCCTAAACGGCATGACCAAAAACTCGTAGTGTCCATACCAGGTGCAGAAAGCTGTCTTGGAGATGTCGGTCGCCCTGATCCTCAACTGGTGGTAGACTGATCTCAGATCTATCTTGGAGAATACCGTGGCACCTCGCAACTGGTCAAATAGATCATCGATCCTCGGCAGCGGATACCTGTTCTTGATGGTGACCCTGTTCAGCTGTCTATAGTCAACACAAAGGCGTAGGGTACTATCCTTCTTCTTCACGAATAACACAAGGGCTCCACACGAGGATGTACTGGGCCTCACAAAGCCCTTCTCCAATAGGTCCTACAGCTGTGACTTGAGCTCTCGCAGCTCAAGTGGTGCCATCCGGTATGGTGTCATAGAAATGGGGCTGGTCCTCGGTACCAGTAAGATCTTAAACTCGATCTCACGCTCAGGCGGTAGTCCTGGCAACTCCTCTGGAAACACGTCGGGGTACTCTCTGACCACCGGGATGCTCTGAAAGTCTGCCACGAGACTGGACTCTACCACTACACAAGCTAGAAAGCCCTCACACCCCTGGCCCAAAAGTCTCGCTGCCCGAAGTGTAGAAATGCACCTGAAACCTCCATCTACCAGCTGTCTGTGAAACTCGAAGGAAGGCATCTCCGGTATGGAGAAGACGATCTTCATCTCAAAATAGTCCACCAAGGGGTGGTAAGCGGACAACCAATCCATCCCCAGAATCACACCAAAATCCTCCATTGGTATCATGATCAGGTCAGCAGGGAGGCTGTGTCCCCCAATACTGACCTCACAGTCGATGTAGACCTCCTCAGCTACAAACAGCTGACCACCTGGACCTCTGATGGTCGGACCTGGTTAGGTTGTTAATATGGTGATTTTATCGTTGAAGTTTGTATAGTGGTTAACCTAAATCGGACCTAACCATCTCTTTACAAAATTTTTAACCTGGCCTACTTGATTTTATCTTGGTCACTTTTAGGCCCAGGGTCGAACTCAAGGAAGTGGGGTTACAAGTCAAGTTTCTACGCCTTTCCTACAACGAGTCTCTTCCGTTCGTTTATTGTGTTTTTGGTGTTTTTTCTATTTATATTTTTTTCTGATAATCTTGGTCCTTGAGGCACACCCTCAAAATTAAGTTCTTGGCTTTGAGCCAAATCAGGGTTCCAAAATGGGTCTTGCTATTCGCAAGACGGAGTACCTGCAAGTCAAGGATTATCTTTTCTTTTTTATATTTTTTTATCTTTTTATTGGCATGCAAGAGAAATAGAAATAAAGTAAATATAGTATAGATATATATATGTATATACTATATATGTATAAAGGGGTGGGGGTGGAGGCGGAGATGGAGTGTAGCACGGTGTCGAGTCGATCGTTGTCTAGAAAGACGCAACCAACAGGACGAGGTGCTGCGTGTAAGGTGGATTGGTGGAAGATGAATGCGAACACGCTTTTTGTATGCGTGTATCGGGGAATATCAGCAACTGGTGCAGATATTCCCGCGATACCACGTATGGTAAGTAATGTGAATATATATATATATATATGTATATATGTAAATATATCTATATGTATATATATATGGTTATAAGTATATAGGTATATATATGTAGTTATATATGTACATATGTATGTGTGTGTGTGTGTATATATATATATATATATGTATGTATGTATGTATGTATGTATGTATAAGTATGTATATATAACTATATAGATGTAAATATATGTATATATATAGTAATATATGTATATAGATATATGTAGATAAATATGTATATATATATATATATATACATATATATATATGTATGTATGTATGTATGAGTAGGTGTGTATGTATATATATATATATTTGTATCTATACTTACACTTAGTTATATAGGTAATAATATATATATATAGATATATGTATATAAATATATGTATATATGTAAGTATATATGTGTATATATATATGTAAGTATATATGTGTATATATATATATAAGTATATAGATATATATATATGTATGTATGTATACTAATACTTCGTTATATAAATACCACTATATATATAGATATAAGTATATATATATATATATGTATATAAATATATGTATATATATATATATCAATATATATATGTATACGTATATATATATATATATATATATATATATATATATATATATGTATATAATAGTGTAAAGGTGTGTGTGTGTGTGTATGAAAGTGTGAGTGTAAGAGTGTAAATGTCGGTAAAGAGAGTGAGAGAGTGTTGAGAGAGAGAGAGAGAGAGAGCGGGAGAGAGAGAGAGCTTGCAGAGGAAGGAAAGGCGGGTTAAGACGTCTGAAGCTGTGGAGCATCATCTGGTCCATGCACGAACGCAGGTGCGTATGCGCGCTGAGAGGCGCACGCACTCAGGGGAGTGGGCGCAGAGAGAAGACCGCAGCTCACAGTGCTACGCGGAAGGGTTGGAGCTGGCGCTTGCAGGCGCACGCGAGCGAAGGGAGCAGGCGACGCGGGCGCATGGGCTGGCACTGGAGCGGGACGCGGGGCGAGACACGCGCGCGGGCGAACATCGGTTGCGGCGCGTTGGGTAACCGGTTAAGTGAGAAACTCACTGGTCACCCCACTGTAGCCACAATGTTCCGCAGAAACGCGTGAACAGTGGCTACAGTGGCCGGGCGAGCCGCACAACCACCTACGTCCAGTGCTATGAGTGCGGACGACTTAGCGCATGGAAGAGTACCTCCGGCTGGTGGCTTGCGGGCGGGATGTCGCGACAGAGCGCGCAGAGAGGGCTGCTGGCATGCGCGGTGGAGGGCGAGGGCGACCTGCTGCTTGTGCGGTGGCTTACGGGTGTTGGCTGGGGTGCGCGGTGAAGCTTGGCCGGCCACTGTAGAGGTGCGCAGTGGCCGGTTGTGGGCGGAAGGGAGAGCGCGACAGGGCACGCGGAGAGGGAGGCAAGGGTGCCTACAATCACGCGCGGTGGCTTGTGTGCGCTGCTGTTGCCTTGCTGCTGCTGCTGTGGAGCTCGGTCGGCTGCTGCAGGGCATGCGGTGGCTGGTTGAGCTTCACAGCTGAAGCTTTTCTGGTAATGGTAGAAGGGCTTCAAACGGAAAAACAAGGAAAGAGCCACAACGCCCATCGGCTCTTTGGTGAGCTGGGCGATGGTGGACTCACGGTGGTGGTTGTGCACCACCGTGAGGTGCTCCTGTCCGCCGGGTGTCTCCTCAGAGAAGGAGGTCCTGTGTATGGAGGGAGAGGGAGGAGATGGCAGCCTGGAGAAGAAGCTGCATTGGGTTTTCTCTATGGGGGACCGGGCTGTTTGCAAAGAAGGAGCCGTGGTCTTTTTAAAGAAGTGGAAGCCATGCACAGCCATGCCCTGGTTGTGCATGGCTCATGCATGGCTTGGCAGGGAGTGGTGCATGCGGCTGCAGGGTTGGCAGGGAGAGGGGGAGCAGGACATGGCGCGAAGAAGAAGACGTTGTTCCATGCAGCGGCGGGAAGAGTTTTAAAAAATCAAAAAGAACTAAAAAATGAAGATGGAAAATTTGCGTAGCAGCACTTAAGGAAAATGTGAATTGCGAGGCCATTTTATTTACTCTCCTCCCTCTCAATTAAATGCATGCATGCATGTATTTTTACAAATGTGACTATGGAACCCTAATATGCACTGGTAATGCTAGGAAATAGCATAAGACGGCACAATTGCAGGTGTATTTTTGTGGTGCAATCAACCTCTAATCACAAACGGATCCTCTAACAACACGCAGTCCTATCCCAAACTGATAGCAAAACTCGCAGCAACAAACGAGTGTATGGCGCCGGAATAAAAAAGTACGTAAACTAATCCGTTGAAAACTGTAACCATACCTACCACCACTGAACCTGATGCCCTGGCGTCTCTGTGTGTCAGGGCGTTAACACGACCTTCAGCTCTCGGTGAGGAAGAAGTACCCACACTCTGCATCGGACGGGTAGCCGCAGGCCGGTACCCTCCACATGACTGCTGTCCTCCCCCATGAGCCTGGGAACCACAATCACCTACTCGGCCTCCAGTGCTCGGTGCGGGGAGCATCTGCTGCGCTCCAGCCTTAGACGGCCAGTCCCTCTTGATGTGGCTCGGCTGGACACACTGGTAGCAGAGGGGAACTCGACTCCCTCCCTCGGTAGGTCCCTGCTGATGGCTGGGCAGGGGTCCAATGCTGACAGTTGACCCCTGTCGGGGGCCCCCAAAGGCCACTGACAGCCTCGCGAAACGAGACGACTCTCCTGCGGGCGCCACGTGTCTCCTCTCTCGTCGACCCTATGAGTACTCTGGCTGGTAGGGCCTCTTCCGCCCATTGTCAGTGTCTCATGCGGCCGGGTTGGTCTCCTCGCACGTCATAGCTACTTCCACCACTCTCGAGAAGGTGGGCAGCTTCAGGGGTTTGACATACCCCCGAATGGCAGGCCGGAGCCCCTCAATGAACCTCCACAGGCACTCCTCCTCAGTAGCTATAGCTATCGCAACAAAACGTGATAGCTCTAGGAAGCACGTGCGGTACGCGCTAACAGTCATCGTCGCCTGGCGAAGAGTGTGGAACTCCTGCCTCCTCTGGTCCTGCCAAGTCTGCGGGAAGTACTGCTCGCAGAAGAGGGTCATGAACTAGTCCCACGTCGGCTCTCCCCTCTTCTAGCCTCTGGCTGCCCTCCACCACCTATGTGCCGCACTCTCTAGCTGGTATGTGGCAAAGACCACGTGACACTCCGCAGGGTGGCGAAGGGTGTCAAACACCTTCTCAATCTACTCCAACCAGTCCTCTGCCTCAGACAGGTCCTCACCCCCCTTGAAGGAGGGGGCTTCAGCTTCTGGAATTGTCCGAAAAGCTCATAGTGTTAGAGTGCGGTGGGGGCGATGGAGGACCACCCCCTCCCCCTCGTCCAGCACTGCGTCGGTCTCTTGGCCCCACAGAGGACTCCCCCTCCATGTCCCCAGGGAGAGGTGCCCGTGGAGGCAGGTGGAGCTTGATAAACGCCAGTTTATCATCATTCTTATGCATTAAAACTAACCTAACTCTTAGGATTTTACTCCGCAAACGGTTTTTTGGGCTGCATTTAGGCATAAATTAGGATAGGCATGCATTGCATTTTTTATTGTCATTTTAATGTGTTTTTGTGAGTGTTAGGGATGTACAGATGTACAGATCCCTAAAACCCTAGCACTCAAGAAGGCAAATGGTGAAGGAGAAGCCCAGACTAGCTGGAATCCAGCTTGATCCAGCTCACCACAGCTGAAACCTAGCTTACTTGAACTAGGGTTAGCTCATCCCAGCTCCATTTAGCTAATCTCAGCTGGATGGCAGCTCAAGAGAGTTCACCTTAGCTCACCCTAGCTCAAGTCAGCTCAGATCCAGCTCAACTTAGCTGAGTCTAGCTCATCTCAGCTCCCACTAGTTCACAGGGAGCTCTAGCTAGCTCAGCTGAGTTGACAGGAGTTCACCCCAGCTCAGATCCAGCTACATCCAGCTCCACTCAACTCCAGCCAGCTGAAGAAGAATTCATCTCAGCTCAGGAAGCTCAAGTCCAGCTCTCGGGGACTCAGCTTAGCTCATCTCAGTTGAGCTAAGCTACCTTAGTTACCTCAACCAGCTTGATTCTCCCCGGGAGCACCAGACCTAGCTCACCTCAACTCATTTTGGTAGAAGCTAGCTCACTTTAGCTTGGCTTAGCAACTAGCAAAGAACTAGCAAGCTAAGCCAGCTAGAGTAGCCCCATGCCAGCCTCTTCAGCAGCAGCCAGCTCCAGACTTCTTCTCCTCAGCTCCTTCCTCCAAACCCTAGCTCCAACACCTTGTCCTCTACTCCTCCATTAGCTAAGCTAGCTTAGCTTAGCTTAGCTTAGCTTAACTATGCTCCAACTTCCTTGGCTTGTACCACCCCAAAAACCCACCTACCAACTCCACCCAACTAGCTCCACCTAAGCTCCACATAAGCTAACCTACTTGGCACCAACCTAACCTACCCACCACCTCCAAAAGACACCTAAAAGTGGCGCCAAAAACTACCCATAACCACCCCTTAATGGCGCCACTTTTCCCTCCAAAATCCCCCCTCATCTCCACCACACAATCCCCCTTGAATCCATCTCCACCATCCACCTAACTCCCCTTCTAGAAGACCCCATGTTGGCGCCAACATGGGGGTGTCTCTCCACCACCAAAAGACACCAACACCACCATAACCACCCCATTTAACACCCCTTGGGTTGGTGCCAACTCACCCTAGCCATAGGATCACCAACCACCCTCATCCTTCCATCCTAGCCCTCCATTTCAAGGGGCACCTTAACCCCCCATCCTATTCTATAAAAAGCCACCACCTACCACCATTTTGGGGCATCCTCCCTTAGTATATTTTTCTACCTAAACCACCTATACCTACAGCCAAGAAGTAGGAGTAGAGAAGGAGATTAAACGGGCACATCACCAGCCCCTTTGGTGCCTGCTTCTCCCCACTCTCTTCAACTTGAGCCACGCCAAGGAGGAGGACTCTTCCACTTCAAGGAGGATGGCCAGGAAAAGGAGAAGGACTTAGGGTGGACGTCCACCCTTGGAGAGAAACTTAGGGCACGCACCCCTAGGGCTTGCCTTGAAGGACATCACCTTGGCGGAGCACTGCAAGAAAGGAGTTGAAGGACTCTTTTCAAGATTGGGAGCCACCAACCTTGGAGCAAGAAGCCCTCTTCTTCACCATCTATCTAGAGGATTTGTGTTTTCTTTTCTTATTTGCATTTTTCTAGTAGTACAAGCTTTCCTCTACTAGGCCTTTTGTAAAACACTTTATCAATTATCTACTTGCCTTCTTTGCATTTTTTGTTTGCATTTCTATTAGCTTATTTTCAGCATTCTTCACTCCCTCTCCCTAATTATTCTAGGCCTCCACTTGCCTAGAGTGAGCTTAGGGAGATGCTCTACTTGCCACATAGAAGTAGTATTTAAATTGAAGTATAAATCACTTTTCCCGCCATCAGTTCGCATGTTGCTTTAGCTTAAAAACAAAAAAATGATATATTGAAAAAAATACCAAAAAGAAAGTTGAGATTTATATTCCTAGCAAGAGAATCAATTTTGCAACCATATTGCCTCCTTGGACGACCCTAGATACTTCCCTATCTAGGATTATAAATTTAAGAGCGAAAGCGGATTTACGCGTTACAACGACCTAATTAACAAATCACGCGTATTTCGCAATCAGAGCTCCTCTCGTACTATGTCTTGTATCAATTGAGCGAGGTCCTGGGCCTGAATGCCTGGGAGAAGTGGCTGGTCAACTGGCACCTCGGGCCCAGCACGTCCGCCCCTCCGACCTCATCCACGGCCACGTCCTCAGCCTGCCTCAAGAACTCCACATCAAGGAATCTCCTACAAGGAGACGCGGAAGACAGAACAAAAAGAAGTCAACTCTGACGGACTTCAGCAAAGAATTCAGAATAGATGTCAAATGGCACGTTGTGGTGGTTACTCTAGTTACATGTACGTGAATTGGTTATTCTCAAGCTAGTTGGCTCATTTCTTGGGACGACCTTGCTCTGATACCATCTTGTTACGACCTGGTTCCCGAATCCCTACAGGACACGAGATCGGCTCGACTAGACTAATCCCAAGACCCAGTCGTCCAATAAGAAATAACTAAAAAGCAGGAAAGTAAACCACATTCACTATGCTAAGTAACTAACAGTAAAAGAGTACAGCAGTAAAGAAAGTAAAAGCCACTAACATACTTATCACCACCACACCAGTAAAGCGGAAACAACTACAAAAATAGAACGGTAACAACAGTCTGAACCTACGAACAAAAAGGAAGTACAACAATAGGAAACTACTGCTGGGCTCCACTGGGCCCAGCACCCTCTGCAGCCGACGACTCTGGCTGCTCAACTCCTGGACATGTAAAGGGGTATGGGAAAATGGAGTCAGCGAACACTGAGTAGAGTGGTAACCAAACTAACTAAAGCAGTAAAAGCTAACAGGTGATTTATCTTTTCCAATTATTTTATTTTACAAGTCATTGCTTTTCATCCATTGGTTTACTTTTCAGATCTCTTTCTTGATCTCGCATGTTCCTCGTGGGAACGATCTTGATTGCAGTCTTTTCTGAAAAGTAGAAGGCACACGTGGTGCTCTCCTGGCTGGGAGAGTCCCCTGTGGTGATCCTACATCCAGTCAACCACCCCTAGGTCACGGACAGATGTAGCGGTGACTACGGCATGAGCGATAAGGGCACGGGTAGCTACCCCGCACTAGCACACGGTCAGTCGTTTCCGCTAGCGGGTACGGCCAAAGTACAACACGGAATAGTATAGGGCCTAGCCCTCTCAGTAACAGGGGTCTAGACCCTCAGAACCAAATAGGGGTCTCGCCTCTCCACAGTCTGCGTACCCTCATCTGACTACCCCGATTTTCCCAGTGGGCCAAACAAGTTGGTGTAGGGTGGCTTGCTCTCTCCCTACACTAGTAGCTCTCCCCAATACAGTGTATGCGAGGGCCAAAGAAGTCGGTGTAGAGTGGCCAATCCTAACCTCGGGTCCCAACCCAAGGGTAGCTAGCTCCGCTCTACACTAAACAGGGGACAGTCACTCTCCTTAGTACCACATACTCAAGGGCCAGCACACTTCCCACTCACATTTCCAGATCCATTCCATTTATCCACAGGAGCTCTACTCCTAATTCCCTATAGGGTTCATGCTCATATTCACCATGTTGTTCCATACCAGGTTTCATCATTCACATTTCCATTCTCATATTATACACATGCAACTCCCATTTAACTAGCACAGGCATTTTATATTTCACAGGCAGCTCATATTTATTAAAAGGCAGTTATTTACATTTCTATTCATTCATTTATGACTGCAATCTCAAACACACATACAAATAGTGCAAGTACTTCTCATCCTAGGATTCATGCCACATCCTAGGTTTCTAGTTATCCAATTTCACGTATGTAGTTATGATTTATAATTAAAACAGGGGAAACCACTCTACCAGATAATCCGTAAGTACTGGGGGCTCGAATGGTAGGCTCACGTGCCTCTGTAGGCCTCGAACATGCAACAGATCGAAATCCTATACCAAGGAACATAAAAAAATGGAATGTTTAGAACAGTATAAAAGGCCTTCTAACAAGTAGAGCAACTCGCAAGGAATCCACCGATATCTTATTTGCGTAAAACGGACCCTAAACGGGTCAAAACAGGACTGCAGACCTAAATCAGACGTCTGGCACAAGGTCCAAACGTCTTAAAAGTAACCAGAGTCTCACCTCAGGTTCCTGCGTCGACTTCAGACGTCCAGAACCCCTTCTTTCCCGTCTGGACCCAACTTCGGACGTCCGACCTCTCCTCCAATCATCTGGTAAGCTGTCCATACGTCCGAAATGCGTAGGAGGGCGTGCCCCGTGCCTTCCTAAAGCTATCCCTGAACTCGACAGGCGAATCACCTATATTTAGCCATGCAAATCATAGCTGCGGTGTGGCCTGCATGGCCGTAACCGCAAGAGGAACGTACCTTCCCGAAGTTCTACTTTCAGACGTCCGGTGTCATCACCAGACGTCCAACCCATCGTCTGGACAGCATGCCAGATGTCTGATTCTGGGAAAATCCCAGAACCAGAATGACCTCCTGCTCCTCCTCGCCGCACGCAGCCGCACCCTCTCCTCCTCGCCCATAGCTCAAGCTGCAGCAAAGTGTCGGGGTCATCTCCCCCGACGCGCTCCTCCTCCCGCATGCACTGCTCCAGCAAGCTCCGATGAGCTCGCGAGCTCAAGCTCTTCCTCCTCTCTTCTCGCCGCCTCTCCTCCTCGTTGCTCGCTCTCACACCCTCTCTCACGCTCGCCCCTCTCACTGCAGTGGAGAGGAAGGAAGGAAGGTGGCTATGGTGGAGTGAGGAAAAGAGGAAGGGGGGGAGAGGGGTTATATAGGGAGTGCACTAGGGTTCTGGTGGGGGAGAGAAGAGAGAGAGAAAGAAAGAAGGGGTAGCCTACGCGTAGCCAGCACGCAAACGCGAAGCTACATACAATTTTCAATTATCGGACTTCTGGGAAGGGATCCAGACGTCTTAAAGGGCTCAGAGCATAACGGTTCTTTACACAATCGGCTTCCCAATGGTCTTGAACCAATATGAAGCTTTGTCCCTCAGAGAAAAGGAAAAGCTTCATCAAAATAATCCCAAGATCAACATTCCCGGGTCGAATCGTCTCTGCGAGTCGACTTAGGCCCTCTAAGTGCTGGAATGGATCTTCGCTTGAGTTTCCATAGAAATGACTATTGATCAAACCGATCACATTAGGCTTGAGCTCAAATGCATCTCCAGCTACAGGAATCTAGACTAAGGGTGCGACGATCGGTGTAGCTGGATCATAGAAATCCTGAAATTGTTCTCCTCGCGGAGGATGCTGCATTCTGTCAAGCATTGTCAAGATACAGTCCATGCTCTACTGATGCCGCTCCTCTAATTCAACCACCCGAGCCTCCAGATGAGCCATCAGGTCTAGATTACCTGCCTCCTGACCTGGTCTAGGTCCAGGTCCAGGTCCAGGATTAGGGTTAGCCATCTTGGCTAAGGGAGTAGAAGAAGTGGGGGGAGAAGATGGTCTTGGAGAGGTTACTCGCCTCCTTGGGAGCGGCTCCCAAGGTCCAAATGGTTGAGGTCTAAGTGACCTCCTTCCTTGCATACACCACCTAACCCCTAGGTTGGTGTAGCCAAGCCAGACAAGGCTAAGGCCCTAGCAATCAGATGGTCCTTATGATCGGATGACCAAAATTTTCATTTTAAGTTTAAATTCCTGAAGAAAAATTCATCGTACAACCGACTGAAAGTGATTCCTGCTTGTCAAGCTAGCCCAGCCAGTCTGGTTACGAGGGGACTAAGGGGAAGGTTCTTCCTTTGGCTCACGCCTCTGGTTTTGTTACCCCTTAGCCGCGATCGTTTGACACTACCCTGCAACCTTAGTCACCAGGTTCGACAAGAGAGGTTGAAGCCATCCAGTAGTACGACAATGAATTCGGGTTTGCTTACGTGTTTTAAAATTAATTTGAGCCCGTTTTTCTTCAGTTGGGGTTTGTGGTGAGTGGCCCACATGGTGACCAAGCTCACCGGCTAAACACTAGACTTGACTAAGTCTAGGCTAGCTCAAGTGTGGTCTCTAGAATGTAACCCTAAAGGTATAACCTAGGGTTCATGCAATTGTAGGATTTTTTCTTTGCGATTTCAGTAGACCAATGAAACACAAATAATTCTCTAGATACAATTTGAATCCAAATAAAAAAAAATTTTGTAAGTAGATTCCTTTTCAATTATCTTTTCAGAGAATATTTTTTTTATGATTTTTATTATTTCAATCGAATTTCTAGGGATTTTTGAATGTCAGGGGGTCAAAACTAGAATTGTGACCCTTGGTCGATTTTTCAAATTGAAATAGTATCAAATTATCTCCAAAAATTCAGGAAAAATATGGAAATTAAAGAAAATGAGATCAGCTTTCAAATCCCACCATTTTTAGTTAAAACATATTTGCGGATTACTTGGAATTGCTTTTTGAATTTTAAAAAATTTCAAATCCGGGTCAGTCTGACCCCCTTGCACTTCTCGAATTTTAAAAAATTTTATACTTGAAATTTTTTCAAATGAATGATTCCATTTGAAAGGTGGTTTAAAAATAAAGGTTAGCCCGAATTTCAGAATTTTTTTCCCATTAATTTTTCAGTAATTGAATTTTTAAATCAGAATTTGAAGCCTAACCGACAATCAGATGGTGGTGGGGAAGTTTTTGAAAAGGTGTTTGAATTTGAAATTCAAACATTCCACCAAAATGATTTTTTTTTAATAAATATTTTTTTTTCAAAATATTTTCAAATTTTCTTTCTTTTTCTTGCTTTTTTTTTTTCAAAACTAACTAACTAATCCTAAGATTCAAAAAGGGAAACCTATTCTAACTTCCTAATTTTTTTTATCTTTTTTCACGAAAATAAATAGTAATTTTTTTTTTCAAATGAAATTGCTAGAAGGAAATCTAACCTAAGGTTCAAATCAAACCTAGACTAAGAAAGATATGATGTGCACCTGGTATTTTTTCCATGCTCGTTGTGTGCGCAGATCCTATTTTTCCCTATTTTCCTGCACATCAAAAGACAAGCAGAGGAAGATTTATCAGTGATAATTCTAGAGATTGAAATAAAAAATGACGTTGCCTCCTCGGCAACGGCTCCATTTGTTGGGTTCATAGAGGGTGTATTTGATCAAAAATGCGTCGTAGTACAGTTGTGAAATACGATTAACAAAAATAATTTCTAAGATAACGAGACTTGGAGTCCTGGTCATTCGTCTCTGGGAGGCGTTTATGGAAATGCAAATTTGAAATCGATCTCGCTCACTCTACTTGCTTAAAATTGCACGCTGGTTTCTAATCGTCGAATCAATGTTCGGCCACCTTCATTATTAACCCTAATTACGTGTACATGTGTTAGGTAGATAACAAACATGAAAGTGTGAGTTTCAGTATGCACGATTCTAGTTATGTGGTGGCTATTTACGGAAAATGCAGCAACAGTTAGATCCTTAATATTTTCAGGTATCGATATGCTAGTTGCAACAGATTGTAATTAAGAGCAAGCACTGTAATCACACAAAAAAATATTGCAACAAGGCTCATGGTGATTTTCACACGTAGATATATATATATATATAGAAAAGATTTTCTTGGATTCATGATGGTGTTTGCAACATGAAACTCGTGGAAAGCTTATAGAGGAATGCTTGGAAACACAAATCTAGCTAGGAGAAAATGATTGCAAACATGAATCTAAGGGGGGATTATGCATGCATCATTGGGGGAGAATATAGAGCTACACTATTAAGCAATAAATAAAGTAGTAAAACTGTGAAGAGCTATAGCAGAACTAAGGGCATTCAAAGGTGGGCTTCGATGGCCTTTGACTTTGTTGAGAGGAGAAGGAGGGGCAGCCAATGGTGCTTAGGCTGGCCCTTGGAGAGAGGTTGAGGAGGTGATCCAACATCTTGGTGTGGAGATGGTGGTGGCCATGGTGAAGCTACTCGCGAAGGTGGAGTGGAGGTGGAATGAAGCTAAGCTAAAATGGAGCCAAGAGTGAATGGGTGCAAAGTGCCACCCCTTAGGTCTTTTTATAGACTTAAGGGAGGCTTTCTAGAGAATTGTGGAACTCTCTAGAGAGAGCTCCAAGTGTGGCCATCCAAGGAGAGAGAGAGGGTGGTTTTTAGATCCACCAAAAGTGGATCTAAGAGAAGACTCATCCTTGGTTGCTATTTTTTCCAACCAAGGTGGCACCACCTTTGGAAGGTCCTAGAATACTCTAGGTGGTGTGGGAGTGCATGAATGGGTGTGTGTGTGTGTATGTGTGTGGTCGTGCCCTAGGTGGTTAGGTGGGTTAGGATAGGTTCTAATGGGTTTAGGTCTAAGTTAGGTCTGAAATTAGGGTTGCAAATCCTAATTCACTAGGGAAAAGTGAAATTAAACTTAATACAAGTTTAATTGGGTGTTTGGAAACCTAATTGAGAGTAAAACAACTTAATTAAGTTAGGTCAAGGTCAATTGGACTCTCACTGAGTCCAATTGGACAGTGTGTGCTGAGATCAAGGCTCAATTAGACTCAATGAGTCCATTTGAATAGGCCGATGGAATTGACTAAGGTCCAAGTCAATTAGGTTTAGTAAGGACCTAATTAGGTCCTTAGTGAGGTCTAGAGGTGATGTACTAGGGTTAGGGCACCTTAATTTAGGTTCCTATAGGGTTGGAATTGGGTTTAGGGACCTAGGAATTCAAGATCCAAGCTTGAATTCAAAAACAGGAACTAGAGAGTAGTTCCAGACATCCAATAAAGTTATCAGACATCTTATAATGAAAAATTAGAAGTCCAGACTTAGTTTCTGGACATCTAATTAGAGTCAGGAGGGATTCTAGGTTCTGTCTTGGGTATTCTACAGAAATTGGACATCTGACCAAGTGTCTGGATGTCTAATAACACTGCAGAAGTGGGTTTAGGGTGTGCGGGAGTTGGCTAAGGGTTCTGGACATCCTATAACTCATCTGGACATCCAGATAGAGGCTGGAATTAGGGTTTTAAGGTTTCCCAAGGTGCGGTGACCTAATCTAAGGGTGGCTAAGGCTTGGAGAAGCTTCTAGGCTATCCTAGGGCTAGGATGGACCTAAGTTCTTCACAATTTCTTACTTTATTCCTACTTAATAGAATAGCATACCTTAACTCCCTTACATTATTATCTACTACATCTAATCTAGGTCTTCCACTCCAGCTCTGCTGCAACACCAGTTATTCTTTATTCTTCAGATCCGGCTTCAGATCTAACTTCTGATCAGCTTATTACCTGCAATTGACATAATGCACCTAATCAGTACATTATAGCATTATTTTATGCATAGCTAAAAGAAAGCAGTAAAGGTGCTAGTAATGCTTATGCATGCATGAATTACCCTAACTTATGCTAAGTCCTAGCCTAATTTAGGTCAATTAAGACCTATGATTGTTGCGCAATCAATCGGGTAAATGAAATCTACGTCAAGCCACTTGATTATTTCTTTTTTAACAACCTTTCACATATTTGGGTTTAATCGCCTTTGCATCTGGCGAGAAGGTCGAGTCTCATCTTCCAAGTAGATCTTGGGAGTGCAATAGGTAAGGCTAATTCCCCTTAAGTCAGAAATTGTCCATCAAATGGCTGCCCATTGTTTAGAGAGGGTTGTAGTCAACATAAGTTCTTGATCCTTTGTTAAGTGGACATGGATAATCACAGGGAAGGTCTGGTCAGGTCCTGGGAAGACATACTTGAGATTATCGGGCAAAGGCTTTAGTTCGGGTGTAGGTGGGACAACATTTGATGGGTAGGGGAAAGGTGGGAGTTGATCAACATCAATCTCCTCGAATTGAGGTTGCTAAAGGTAATAAGCTCTACACAGGTCAACCTCCAAAGGCTCGAGTGGGTTAGGGTAGTCATCAACTGGTTGAGTCAGATGGTTTACTAAAGAGGTAAGAGTGAGGCATTCTTCAACCAGAGGTTCCACGGGATCGTGCTCCTCAACTCAGCCACAATCAAAAGACTTAGCTGCTCTAAAGATATCCAATTGCATCTTCTTATCTCCAAAGGCGATTTCCATGCATCCTGTGTCACAATCAATGTTCGCCTTGACCATAGCTAAGAAGGGATTGCTGATGGGAACACCTTCATAAGCCATAACTAGCTCTTTTTGATCCAATTAAGTCAGTAAATGCTCCTGTATAACCTCCAGAGAGTCACAAGTCAATGCATAATTATTCTAAAAGAAAAATAAGAAACTAGGGTTAGAATTGTAATTTTACCAGCTCATCATGAATGCAGTACAACCATGGGTTTTCTTAGGGGTTCAATGAAGGTCAATTGGTCTTAAAAAGATAACAACTGGGATAAGACAGATAGAAAAGGGTTTGCACGTGTTCTGAGAATTAAATGACTTTTGAAATCCTAAAAATAGACTGCTTAATTAACCGAGGTTCTGATCAGGATAAAATTCACCTAAACCCTTTAAAATTCATAGGAAAATATTCTCTAGGGATTAGAACTATCAATTTGACCATCAGAACTCGTTTTGACCCAAAACAGAACCACAGACAGACATTTGCCCTAATTTGGGTTTTTGCATAAATTACCCAGTCAAACATGGTCAAAACCAAAATCCAACATCACCATTAGATTCCTTAGGTCCAAATTAGGTTTGTATCAAAATTTGGACCCATGATGAATTTGTCTTGACCTAGTTTGCAAATTAGTTCTATCTAATTACATTTCTACCCTTAACTTTCAAAATCCTTTCAAATAGGCCCCTAACTTTATCTTCATTCTCACAAATAGGTCCCTTCTTCCGTTAAACCTATTCCTACTTGCTCCGACGACCTTAAAAAGGAAAGAACTCCCTGATTTCTTGATGAATCCATTTCAAATTTGAAAGGGAAGTTCATCAAGAAATTCACTTCCTTCTGGACCCAATCCTAAGCCCTGAAACCTACCCAATCTCTCATGCGAACGCATGAGAGATTTGGGTATCAAGAAACTTCCAACTCCAGTGACCTTCCAAGCTCTAACCGACCCCCTGACACCTATATAAAGTGATTAGCCCATAGTTGTGGGCTATTTAAGTATTTAAGTGCCTAGACATTAGGTTAATTCTAACATTTATTTAGCATAAATTAGGATGTAAATAGATTAATTCATATTTCTAATTCAATTACATAATTCATGCATCTTATTCATATTTAAATGCATTTAGAATTAACTTAGAATTGCATTAGTTAACTAATTAGGTACATTACATGCATTAATTTAGGTTAACATAAAAGTTGAGGGTCTGTATATAAATAACCATAATATTTTAACATTATTTTCTTTATTCTTCTTCTTGCAGGAACGGCTGGTTGCCGCTCGAACGGCACCAATTGTCGCAGTGAAGAACCCATTCAAGGAGGAGCGGATGTGTTGGATCTGGTCGGGCAGCTGATTTCAAATTTGTGCAGGCCACTACAAAAGGAGGAGAGAGGATGCTGAGCAAGGTAGGCCTCCACCACCAACCCACCACTGTGCAGAGAGATCTTCTCTCTTCCATTCCATACTGCCGGCCTCAACCGTGGCGGCGAGTCTCCACCACTGTGGGCGTGTGGTGTGACAGGCCACACCACCATCCGGAGCTCGTCCGCATTACCATGAGCACCTTAGCGTGCATCTCCCTCGCCGCCGTCACCAACAACCACCGCCGCAGCTACTGTGCAATCACCCTTTCAGTCAGTTAAGACGTCCGGGAAATTTCCCAGACATCTAAAGTCCACCCCCCACTCCAGCAGCAATCTCCGTCCTCCCACTTCACTTCCACCACCCACGCCGCAGTAGCCACCTACTCACCTCCAACCGCACGCAAGAACCCGCCACTTCCTCTCGCTCTCACCGCCTGCACACCCACGCCAATAGAGCGCACAACCGCCCGCTCCCGCATGCCCTCCAGCCGCACGCAAGGCATGCGCAGCCTCCAGCCCTCTCGCCCGCTCACTCCACCTTCCCCGTGCCTGCAGCCTTCGCCATCTCCACGCGCAACCGCCTGTGCACCCACGCCAGCTGCAGCCGCACCTGCAGGATCACTCCCACGCCCGCAGCACCTTCCCCGGCAACGGCGCCATTTGACGTGTCGATTGTTGCTTTAAAGTTGTTTGCAGTTTTATGTGGTGGAAAAATCGACTAATCAATATTTAAAAAGAAATAACCACTCGCAGAGGAGCGGGTCGTATCCACAGGGAGGCAATGACATATTTGAAGAGTTAGCCCCTGAGGATGTCACAAATTTGACCAAATTAGGTTTCCTTAGCACACCCATTGATGATATTTCTCCTCATGATGAAATGATGGAAAATTTGGAAGCAATTTCTAAGATTTATGTGGATTCACATATAGACTCTGGGGAAGCTTTGAGTAAAGAACAAAAACCCAGGGATGACATTGATAGGATAATCCCTAGATCTGTTGCTTCCAACCTACTTTCATTCATTTCGAAGTCACCCTCTGATTCGCTTATATCTGAAAGAGAAATTGTGACTCCTGATGAAGAGCAGGAAGATACACGTGATGGTGCAAGGAATGCTAGGGATGAAATTGAGGATTTAGAAAGAGTGCTAGGGATGGACACCGAGCTGACTAAACCCAACCTAGATCTTATGGCCATCCCGCAACCTCGTAACTTAGACACCTTAGATGATCCTTGCCTTAGAAAATTTCTCACTTTTGTTCTGACCAGGGGGCTTAACAGACCAATATTTCCCGTAATGGAGTATCGGGTATGGATTGAAGATTTCTTTAGTCAGTCCATTACCCTGGGGGTTTATCTCTACACCATTCCTTCCCCATTCTTTTTGGAGGATCCTTGTCATCCTCCCCCTACCCCTTTGGAGGTTGTTATACCTGTTTATCCTTTAGAACCTCCTTTGGTGGCCTGGGAAGATTTCATTCCCATCTTAGTTGGGCAAGCATTTGCTATTGAGATTCATCATCAGCTCGCCAACATCCTAGGTTACCTATTTTCTAGGCCAACATTGCTTTGCTCATTTTTAGGGCTTATTTCTGTAATTCTTGAACCTGATTTGCAGGTTCTTTGTCTATTCAGCCCAGCTCTGACCCAGGTAATATCCTTCTATGCAATGAGGACATTGCAAATTTTAGGCATGGGGGGGTGTACTTGGGGATATACATAGTGGTAGGTCGACTTTTCGCTTAGCGTTATAGTATTTAAGTGGTGGAAAAATCAACGAATCAAAAATAATGAAATAACCACTCGCAGAAGAGTGGGTCGTGTCCACAGGGAGGCAATGATATAATCAATACTTAATTATTTAATGTTATTTCAGATAGTGCGAAATTCCTTTTCAAATTAGACCTAAAATGTGAAGGAAAGTAGGTTTGTAATAACCTAAAAGGTTAAGGGTGTAAGTGCAGTTTTCCCTCACAAAAATCCTCAATAAATTTAGGATGAATTAATGCAATTTTAATGTGATGTGTACTATAGACAATTAGTACTTAAATCAAGTCCAAAATCAATGTTTAAACTAGCCAATATTAATACCATGTAATTAAAAAGAACTGTGAGTGTGTGAATGCAATTTTGCCAGAATATAATATTAATAAAAAAAATAAAATTGGCTGCAATGGCATTGAATGTAATTTCTAATTCAAATAAAAACAGAGCTTTTCCTCTCTCTCTTCCTTGCGAGAGAGAGAGAGATCCGCTAGGGTCGATGCAGGGCTTCAGAGGACGGCGAGGTCGAGAGTTTTCTGACGGTGGCAGCGGCTGTGGCGGAGGTGGCCGGAGGCGGCCAGCGGAGGTGGCCGGAGCTCCAGCCTGTGGAGCAAGAGAGCGGCTGCTGCTGCGGCTGTTCGAGCGGCTGTGGCGCATGCACCCACTGGTGTGCAGGCAGGAAGCGCCTGCTGGTGGCGTGGAGGCGCGCTGGAGGAAGTCTGGCTGCAGCTAGCGGTGGGGCGCGCTGGAGGAAGTCTGGCGCAGGTGAGACGTTCTGTAGATTCGAAGGTGGAGGAGTGCGCGGGCGAGAGGGTGCTGGGGCGCGCGGTTTGCGTGCGGGCAGGTAGAGGGAGCGCCTGTAGGTGGCGTGCCGGCGTGCGAGCGGTAGGTGATGAGGGATGCTGGAGATGTCGTGCGGGCCGGCAGATGGTGTGCAGGATGGCAGATGAGCGGTGCGTGGTTGCAGGGAGATGGAAAGCACTGGCGGGCGCGCACTGGTGCGCTAGGGCACGGCTGCAGAGGTGGCGTGTGGGCGGTGTGGGGTGAAGGCGCGCGGTAGGGCAGGTGCGGTGAGGAGCACCTACAGGTGGCGTGCGGGCGCTGTGGTGGCTGAGGGAGAGAGCATGGGCACAGTGCATGCAGTGGAGTTTTTCCCCGCAAGGGGGGAGATTTTTTCCCTGTGCACGCCGCCTCTTCACTTTTAAATCCTCTCTCTCCCTCAGTGTGCCAATCCAGGGATTTGCAAATCCCTTTCTGTTTTTGGCCGGTCACCGTTGGAGAAGATAGCCCCAATGGTCGGCGGGAGAGGGGGAAAAGAATCGGCTGTTTGGGGAAATTATCACCCCACCCTTGTTCTTTCTGATTTTATTACCTGCACACAAAAGTAATAAAATAATTAAGTTATATAATGTTATAAACTCAAATTATAAGACATACAAATATTCTATAACTTAATTTCCATTATTAACACACTTAAACTATACGATTAAATATACTTAGGCTTAATATTAGTCCATTTTAATGGACTCATCAAATACCCCCATACCTAAGTTTTGCTTGTCCCTAGCAAAAATGAATAATAGAAGTAATCATAAGACTCCTTCTGATCTTATTTCAAAACTTTAGAAATCCAGACAAATGTGAGGTGCTGATAACCTAGGTAACGGATCCAAGTGAAAGAGTCGATTCACATTGGGAGTTCATACATCACCCTTGGCAAAAAATTTTATCGAGATAGGCAACCACTTCCCCGGGGATAAAGCAGACGATAATCTGAAATTTGACCTCGGCACTTGGCTTAGGTAGGAGATAATAAGTTGAATGGATTTGTATTTGGTGGCACACACTCTACTGGTGCTACATATAGTCTAGTACTGCAGACTCTAGCTCTCTAGACTATTAGACAAGTCAACTCTGAGAGAGGCTACATAACTGTGCTCTCCTGATGTTCCTGGGCACTCTCTTTTTTTTTTTTCTTTCTGAGATCACGAATCTTGCCAGAATTAGAAATTATACTCACTATTTGGTGGCCTCACATGGCATCTACACTTCAATTAAAGTCCTAATAACTCTATAACTAAGTTAGAGTCCTCAACCAGTATTCAGGCGATCAGAAATACTAGAAGGTAGGTATGGGTCATATTTAGTGGAACGCAATAGGTGTTATGTTGCCTCAGAAACATTAGAAACTTCGACCCCTTTTTTTTTTGTAATATAACTTTTTTTTTTCTTTTTCTTCTTTCTATTTCTTCTTTTTCTTCTTCTTTTCTCTCTCTCTCTTTTTTTTTTTAATTTTATTTCTTCTTATTTTTGTTTCTTTTTCAATCAACACAACACGTTACAGACTTTTATTTATGAGGCATTATTAGGGATGATGACGGTCAAGAGGAAGTTGTGTGGCTTATTTGGTTGAAGTGCTTATTCTCGGCACCGGGAAAGAATGGATAGGACAGGCGTATTTCTGACCTTTGACACTATTACCCTCCTTCAGCTGAGGACTCTATGAAGGACGGTCATAACCATCCACCATAGTTAGCTTTATTAAGACTCAATCTCTGTGTATCTGCCTTATTTGGTGACTCTCAGGAATTCACTCAAAGTACGCACCCAGAAACAGAGAGTGAAAACTATGCCTAACTCTGAAGTATCATCATCTAATTATCCAGAACTTAAGATCCCTTGCACTAGACTTAGTGCACCAGTAATCTCTCTACTTCTTCTCACAAATATGAGGTGGATTTACTAGAAGATAGTATGCCTGACTCTCTATGAATTGTCCAAGGGTTCAGTAGACTAACAAATGCTCATTGGTTCTCCTCAAGGATCCATTACCAAATCTATATGCACGTAAAATAAATGCACTGGATTCTAAACTTAAGAAATAATCCAGAAGAAGAACCTCCAATAACAAAGGTATTTTGCTAAGGACTAACCCATTCAGCTCTCTCTCTCTCTCTCTCTTTTTATACTAACCTAAATGAATAAATACTTCCTAAAATGCAAATGCACTCCCCCATGCCTAAATCCTACAATGTCCCCATTGTAAAATTAAAACAGGAGGAGAAAGGAAAAATATCACCTGACACAATTTGCTGGGTTGCCTCCCAACAAGCGCTGCATTTCTATCAGCAGCTAGACTTAAAAGGAACCTGTAAGTCGGGTTCCAAACAGAAAAGGTTAGGCCCTAAGAATATGCGTAATAGTGCAGGCCTAGAAAATAGGTAACCACGGATGTTGGCGAGCTGATGATGCAATGTAATTCCAAATGCTCGCCAGAAGATATGAAAGCGAAAAACCTCGTTGGCTACCTTGGGAGGTCTAGGGATAATAAACGGAATATGAAAAGGGACCTCCCGAAATGGAATAGGTGGAGGATAACAAGGATCCTCCAGAGCAGGACGGGTTTTAAAAGATATACACATTATTAGTTCAAACCCTTGAATGGCGAGAGTAAAAGTACAAGCATCAATCCAAACTTGCCATTCTACCCTAGGATGTACTGGCCTGATATGTTCTCCAGCAAGAATGTACATGAGCAGAGATCTGAGCCAAGGATCGGTAAGGGAGTATAAGGGTTGTTTGTAGTGTTGGAGTGTAATGGTTAAGTCCAATGAGGGCTTAGTAGGTGTTAGGTCCAATTCCAACAATGATTTGAATTGTGTACACTCCCTAGTAGTAGACAACTTCAAGTTATCCTGCCTAGCATTAATGATCGGAGTCATATTTGAATCAAGGGTAGACTCCAAATTACAACTTTCTAATGGCAGGGTCAAAATGTAAGAATCATTATCATTCAGCTCATCTCCAGATTCGTTTGGTTCACTGAAATATTTGTCGGGGTGTATATGTGATTCATTAGGAGTTGGATTAGTATCCTCAATTATTTCTAAAAGAGGATCAGTCTTAATATCTTGGAGGAAGCTTATATCATTGAATTCGTTATTGTCCTCAGGGTATAAATCCTCAAATGACGTGTTTTGTCCCCAAGGGTCTCCCATAAACTTCTCATTTTGTTTGTCCTCCTCTAATATCAACTCCTGTTTTGATGGAGGATGACTCTCAAAAGAAAGGAGGAATCTAGATTTAATCATATTATTTCTATCGTCTGGAGCTAAATCCTCAAATGATAAATAATTCTCCTGTGATTCACTCCAGATTTTCAGTCCAGGTTCCTCTGTTGGGGCATCCTTATCCTCTGAATTAGACTCTTCATATCCCTGAGACCAGAATTGATCATCCTCCATTCCCTTAGGGTCACCTTCATTAGGTACATTTAAATTCTCAGGATATTGAATGATAGGTGTTGATTCCCTAAGTGGAGGGTCAGGAGTAGGCTCACTAAGCGTAGAATGGGAATCCATCAAATAATCAAGAGGGGAAGTGATAGGAACAATAATTTTCTCTTGCTTTTGACTCCAATATAGTTCAGGTGGATAATCACTATGATTGTTGTCCTCTAGTGGCTGCGTCCCATTGGGAGAGTCTAAATGATCGCTACATGAAATTGGATCCCTATTGTCATTAAGTACCTCAGAATTATTTTCATGATCATGATTGGATGGGTAGGGATCAGGATTATTGGGAACCGTGTAGCTAAGTTGTCTTATTTCTTTATTTAATTGTTCACTATTCCTCAACATCTCTCCCATTGATTCCATTATTTCCTTTTGTTGTTTTTGCATTTCTATCATAAAAGAGGAGAGGCTACTATTATCAGGTTGGGGAGGATAGTCAATTTCAGGCTCTGGTTGCCTAAGGGTATCGGTGCAGCCTCGATGCGAAAAATCATGAAGGGTGGGAGGGTTGGGCGTTTGCATGGAAGTAGGGATTTCAGGATTGGAAAATCCCGCTCCTAGGCTCTGCTCAAAAGTGGGAGTTATCAAGCCAGTACTCCCAGGGTAAGAATGAGAATGATCCCATGAATTATCAATGTACTCTTCAAAGGATGGATACGCCCGGAGCATGGGATCTTGATTAAAAGATGGGAAGTATTGACTCTGATAATCTGAATGATAGGAGTAAGAGTAATCCATTTCTTTAAGCAAAACAATTTTAACTCTCTTAGGATTTAGCAAAATTTAACAGAAAACTTCCTAAAGAGTTCTAATGTCAAAGCAAACGCAAATTCAACGGGACCTGTTTTTAGTAGATTGTAGGTCTTAGAGTCATATGTTTAGTTGGTGGCCAAACAAGTTTTGCAAAAAATTACGCTTCCTAGGCCAACCTTCGCTGGTGCCTATAACCTGCTCGCAAGGGATGGAAGTCTCGAATCGAGCTCACACACGAGGAACCGAAGTAACTTGGTGGATAGGCTTGTTGATTTCCGACTAACTTCCCTTGTGGTGCAAAAGAGGAGAGGTAGAAATTTATCTAGTGACCTTATGTGAGGTGCACAGTGTCTCAAGTGTGCAAGCATACAATCGTGTTTTGATTTTTTTTTTTTTTTTAAATTCCGCAAACAGGATCCTTTTGCACGTAATTTTCAGTCACAGATTTTAAAGTCTAACCTCTTAACAGTCCCAATTTGTTTAAAGTGACCACTGAATTAATTTGATTCAAGCACTTTAGTGGTCTTAGATTTAGGTTTAATGCATATGCATGACAAGTAATTAATGCTCAAGACGTACCTTACTCCAGCTTTCTTCGTGCAGTAATGAATGCAATGCAATAGAAAATAAACTAGATGCTGCTCATTCAGTCCTGGATGATCGTCCTATAGATATGCAGCTTCTAGCAGGCATTTCGATTTTTTTTTTAAATAATAACAACAAACAGACCTAATCTAACTAACTAACTGAAATGCAGTTTAAAATAGTTCAAATAATCCTATAATCTAAATAAATGGGAACACATTCCCAAAAATACCCAACAAGGGCCCAAAAGATAGTAATTTAAATTCTAATGTCTATCTAACTAAATCTAACTAAGACCTACTGCCTAAATCAGAAATAGGATTCTCTGTAAGCCTAAATGCATGGGATCAAGGCCCACGTATTCCTGTTGTTATCCTCCAGGTGGCGTCAAGGTCCACCAAAAAGATCGTCTCCGCCTTGCGCATTGTTCACGTTCAAAGTAGTCGCTTTGCTGCGCCTCGTTGCCGTGTCAGATTCCTTAAAAAATAATAAAGATGATTAGATAATTTCGCAACTCAAAATATTTAAAAATAATAAAGTAAATCTATTGCGTCTGTTGCCTCCCCGGCAACGGCGCCAATTTGGTAGGTCGACTTTTCGCTTAGCGTTATAGTATTTAAGTGGTGGAAAAATCGATGAATCAAAAATAATGAAATAACCACTCACAGAAGAGCGGGTCGTGTCCACAGGGAGGCAATGATACAATCAATACTTAATTATTTAATGTTATTTCAGATAGTGCAAAATTCCTTTTCAAATTGGACCTAAAATGTGAAGGAAAGTAGGTTTGTAATAACCTAAAAGGTTAAGGGTGTAAGTGCAGTTTTCCCTCATAGAAATCCTCAATAAATTTAGGATGAATTAATGCAATTTTAATGTGATGTGTACTATAGACAATTAGTACTTAAATCAAGTCCGAAATCAATGTTTAAACTAGCCAATATTAATACCATGTAATTAAAAAGAACTGTGAGTGCGTGAATGCAATTCTGCCAGAATATAATATTAATAAAAAAAATGAAATTGCCTGCAATGGCATTGAATGTAATTTCTAATTCAAATAAAAACAGAGCTTTTCCTCTCTCTCTTCCTCGCGAGAGAGAGAAAGATCCGCTGGGGTCGATGCAGGGCTTCAGAGGACGGTGAGGTCGAGAGTTTTCTGACGGCGGCAGCGGCTGCGGCGGAGGTGGCCGGAGGCGGCCAGCCGAGGTGGCCGGACCTCCAGCCTGTGGAGCAAGAGAGCGGCTGCTGCTGCGGCTGTTCGAGCAGCTGTGGCGCATGCACCCACTGGTGTGCAGGCAGGAAGCGCCTGCTGGTGGCGTGGAGGCGCGCTGGAGGAAGTCTGGCTGCAGCTAGCGGTGGGGCGCGCTGGAGGAAGTCTGGCTGCAGCTGGTGGTGGGGCGCGCTGGAGGAAGTCTGGCAAGGGTGAGACGGTCTGCAGATTTGAAGGTGGAGGCGTGAGCGGGCTAGAGGGTGCTGGGGCGCGCGGTTTGCGTGCGGGCAGGTAGAGGGAGCGCCTGTAGGTGGCGTGCCGGCGCGCGAGCGGTAGGTGATGAGGGACGTTGGAGATGTCGTGCGGGCCGGCAGATGAGCGGTGCGCGGTTGCAGGGAGATGGAAAGCGCTGGCGGGCGCGCACTGGTGTGCTAGGGCGCGGTTGTAGAGGTGGCGTGCGGGCGCTGTGGGGTGAAGGTGCGCGGTAGGGCAGGTGCGGTGAGGAGCGCCTGCAGGTGGCGTGCGGGCGCTGTGGTGGCTGAGGGAGAGAGCATGGGCACAGTGCATGCGGTGGAGTTTTTCCCCGCAAGGGGGGAGATTTTTTCCTTGTGCACGCCGCCTCTTCACTTTTAAATCCTCTCTCTCCCTCAGTGCGCCAATCCAGGGATTTGCAAATCCCTTTCTATTTTTGGCCGGCCACCATTGGAGAAGATAGCCCCAATGGTCGGCGGGGGAGGGGGAAAAGAATCGGCTGTTGGGGGAAATTATCCCCCCACCTTTGTTCTTTCTGGTTTTATTACCTGCACACAAAAATAATAAAATAATTAAGTTATAGAATGTTATAAACTCAAATTATAAGGCATACAAATATTCTATAACTTAATTGTCATTATTAACATACTTAAACTATACGATTAAATATACTTAGGCTTAATATTAGTCCATTTTAATGGACTCATCACATAGCATTCATTGCATACATTTGCAAAAAACAAAAAAAAGAAGAGTTTTGAGCATAACTGGCTAGATCTTGTAGTCTTAAGCAAATCAGAACTCTAGGGTAGATTAAGTTAATTCTAGGGTCAAACTTTAGAAGCTAAATGAGCTGCTAGCTTTAGACCTTTAGGGTCCTTTGTGGACTTAAAAACTTAAGTAGGAGTTAAGTTGCAGACCATTCCTCAAGAGGTTAAGGAAGGGAAGCTAGGGTTTGAGTTAAAAGGTGGGGTAGTACCTGGAGTCTTATTCTACCTTTTGGTTTACGGGTCCTTGTAACCCAAGCATCCAAATTTCACACACATGGTCTGGTAATTAACTTAATTTCTGTCTTTCTGAAAAGAGATTTGGTTCTCTCAGTTTTGACTTAGGATAGGCTTGAAAACACATTTTGATTGGAAGAGTTCCCGCCGCAGGAGAGGTGGAGTATATACTCACCTTGAGGATGCGATGATAACATATTACCTCCTCGGCGCTTGTCTCTTAGGATATCCATCCTACTGGGGGCATGTAAGCGCATTGTGCAGTTCAGGTACCATGGGTGGCCCTATCTTGAAATGCCGATTGCCATAGGCCTGAATTCGCTTAAGAAATCCATAGGCGATACTATCTCGAAGTGTCGATTGCCAGGAGTTCTTGGGGTCATTATGGGCGGTGCTATCTCGAAGCATCGAAAGCCAGGCACCCTTCGAGGTATGGTAATGGGGACAATGAATCCGACGCAGACCATGTTGATAGCTGATCTGAGTTTAGACTTAGAAGAATCAAACAAAAAAAAAATATATATATATAAATCCTTTAACTCAAATAACTCAGACCAATGCACAGGCATAGATGCTTTAATCTCAGGGATCAATAAACTTTAGGGTAGAGTCAGAAATCAGGGAAACTTGTGCCTGCAACTCGTCTTTAGCCGACCTAGTCTGTAACGTAGCAACTACTTACGAACCTTGGGTCTAGAGTCTGAACTTAATATGCTTCTGAAGGAAGACTAAGTGAGTTGATTAGTCTACTTGGAGTGCTAGGTTTCGCTTAATTTTACTAGGGACTAGCAAAAACTAGGCATGGGGGTATTTGATTAGCCCATAGTTGTGAGCTATTTAAGTATTTAAGTGCCTAGACATTAGGTTAATTCTAACATTTATTTAGCATAAATTAGGATGTAAATAGATTAATTCATATTTCTAATTCAATTACATAATTCATGCATCTTATTCATATTTAAATGCATTTAGAATTAACTTAGAATTACATTAGTTAACTAATTAGGTACATTGCATGTATTAATTTAGGTTAACATAAAAGTTGAGGGTCTGTATATAAATAACCATAATATTTTTACATTATTTTCTTTATTCTTCTTCTTGCAGGAACGGCTGGCTGCCACTCCAACGCCACCAGCTGCCGCAGTGAAGAACCCATTCAAGGAGGAGCGGATGTGTTGGATCTGGTCGGGCAGCTGATTTCAAATTTGTGCAAGCCACTACAAAAGGAGGAGAGAGGATGCTGAGCGAGGCAGGCCTCCACCACCGACCCACCACTGTGCAGAGAGATCTTCTCTCTTGCATTCCATACCGCAGGCCTCAACCGTGGCAGCGAGTCTCCACCACCGTGGGCGTGTGGTGTGACAGGTCACATCGCCATCCGGAGCTCGTCCGCATTACCATGAGCACCTTAGCGTGCATCTCCCTCGCCGTCGTCACCAACAACCACCGCCGCAACTACTGTGCAATCACCCTTTCAGTCAGTTAAGACGTCCGGGAAATTTCCCGAACGTCTGAAGTCCACCTCCCACTCCAGCAGCAATCTCTGTCCTCCCACTTCACTTCCACCACCCACGCTGCAGCAACCACCCGCTCACCTCCAACCGCACGCAAGAACCCGGCACTTCCTCCCGCTCTCACCGCCTGCACACCCACGCCAACAGAGCGCGCAACCGCCCGCGCCTGCATGCCCTCCAGCCGCACGCAAGGTGTGCACAGCCTCCAGCCCTCACGCCCGCTCACTCCACCTTCCTAGCACCTGCAGCCTTCGCCATCTCCACGCGCAACCGCCTGCGCACCCACGCCAGCTGTAGCCACACCTACAGAATCACTCCCACGCCCACAGCACCTTCCCCACGCCTGCTGCACCCGCTCTCACCGTCAACAGAGCGCGCACCGGCTGCAATGCACGCCCACGCCTCCAGCCAACACGCAGCAGCAGCGCACGGCAGTCCTTACTGCCAATAGGCCGCGTGCGCTCCCGCACTCGCCTGCAACGCACGCCAAAGCAGCTGCAGTACCGGCTGCAGCCACCTTCGCCGGAGTTCGTCTGGCCGCCGTGCGACACTCTGCCACCACCGCTTCGAAGCCCTCGGTCCAAGGAACTTCCTCTGAGCTTCCCGCGTCCGGCCGTCCACTCCTCGTCGCGCAAAGCAAAGGGGAAAAAACCCCTGTTTTGCTACAGTAACCCGGCCATTAAAAATTGCATTTTCTGCCATTGTCAATTTTTAATAATATTTTATTGATTCTGCATTACGACAAATATCCTCCAGTTACTTAAAATTGCTATTTTAGCATTGTTTCTTGCTTCAACCTTAATCTGAAGGCAATTTTGGCTTGATTCTTGTCCAAACTAACTATGAACAAACATTTTTAACTGGTGCGAATTTTAATACGTCATTACCTCCCTGTGGATACGACCCGCTCCTCTGCGAGTGGTTATTTCTTTTCAAATATTGATTAGTCGATTTTTCCACCACATAAAACTGCAAACGACTTTAAAGCGAACAATCGACGCGTCATAAAGACTCCCCAGGCTTGCTCGATCCTCCAAGCTTGAATTCGACCGGAGAATCCCTCAAATTACTCTCCCCTCCTCCAGTCGATTTGCTCTTCAAGCTCCGGTGACTCCCTACCTTCCCTTGTCGTCTGACCACAATACCAGTGGCAGACTCTTCCTCCTTGTCTTCCTCCGTGTCACGCAGCACCCACTGGTGCTCTTGCCCCCCTTCATCCTTGTCGTCGTCCATCTCTCTGAGCAGCTTCGTCTTCGGCGCTAGCCACACCTCAACTAGTGCCAACTCCGCTCCCTTTCGTCTGCCTCCCCTCCTAAACAACTCCTCAACTTCCCCTCTTCATTTCCAGCCATCTACCACTTCATTTCGACTCGCCTCACCATCCTCTGTCTTCCACCTCACCGACGTACCTCCGGCAAGCTCGCACGGCCACAACACTCCACCAATCCGACCGCCATTCATCTCCACACCTTCGCTGTGTCCCAGAGAGCAAAAGCCCTCTGGTCTTCGAGGCTATTGGCCTCCCTACTGCTCCACCGAACACCACACCGTTGGACCTCACATTCCGTCCCTGCATGTCCCCCTCACATGCCTCATCCGTGACATCTCCCCTGCAAACTTGGTGCTCCCGATAGCCTTCCTAAGCCCTGCACTCCTCGGCTGCGACCCACGCCCGTAGCCCTGGTCCTAGGTACACTCTAGGTCCAATTACCTGTATACCCAGTACTGTGGAAG
Organism: Thalassia testudinum; assembly: GCA_037157565.1. Lineage (NCBI taxonomy): Eukaryota > Viridiplantae > Streptophyta > Magnoliopsida > Alismatales > Hydrocharitaceae > Thalassia > Thalassia testudinum. Next base: position 148,144,466 of record JAZHRO010000036.1, read on the forward strand.
GCTCTGGGAGAGCGTGACCTAGAGAGAGAAGGAGAGATTGCATGGGGTAGAGGGAGGGTTTTGCTGCAGAGAGTGTTGGCTGACACTTAGCCAAATTCAAGAAGCCTCCCCCCTTTGTGTGTGAAGAAGGAGAACAGAGAAATGAAGAAGGAAAGAAGAAGGACCGTAGCTGAAGAAGAGAGACAAGAAAGAGAAGAGCAAAAGATGAAGAAGAGGCTGAGTAGAAGAAGAAGAAGAGAAGAGGGAGCAGGAGAAGAGAAAGAAGAAGAAGAGGCTGAGAAGAGAGAAAGAAGGCTATGCACTGTAGCATCAAACATTTAAGCCGTCTGATTAACCATTCAGTCGTCTAATATTGCTAAGCTTTATTTGATTGATATTGTTGAGAAATTTACTGCTATTATGAGGGGTATTTGGTGATTCAAATCACCATTTTACCTCATTCTTTTTGCACTATTGACATCTTTTTTCACTTCTATATCATTATTGTTTGGAGTTTTATTACAAATTACTTATATTGCGTTTAAATTGCAATTCTTGAGATTTAAATTCCATATTGCTCCCTGTGTTCGACCTCGGAACTTTTTCGAATAATAAAATTTATTTGTTTAAACACTATTTTGGCTATACTACAACACAACAATCTTAAATACCGATTTAGCGTGAAGAACATTTTAGCGCTGTTGCCGGGGAGCAACGGGAAATTTAGAACTCTTGATTACAATTCCTGATTCAGATTCTAACTTGCTATATCTCTTTTGCTGTGATTGTTTCAGAGGAGAGATACATTGAAGGAAGATCAGCCGCACAATAAACACGCCAAGGGTAGGTAAGTTCTAAACCACTCTCTCTTAAACCCCTTATTCTAAAAAGATAAAAGGAATCAATTAGGGCTACTTGCATTCTTTCCATAGATAATTCATCAAGTTGTCTGAGTTGATACATTTTATTTGAACAACAAATCCTGATTTGTGCACCCACTTAAAGCTTATGGTATCTAGGGCTATCACGTTCTTGTTTGAGCCTTAGGTACCACATTTGGACAAATTAAAGTGGACCAAATTAGAGCCAATTAAGGATTCCAGTTTAGGATTTTTAGAGACACACTTGCTTAATCAAGAAATATCTTCCTAAATAATGTGTGCTTAGACCTTGATTGAACTGATCTATTCAAGCCAAACCCTAAAATCAAGCTCTTAAAGTCATTTGAACACTAAAAGAGGGACCTAAATTTTCAAGGACAATACAGGTGAAGTTGGCCCACCTTGTTGGGTCAACCAATCTCCAAATTAGGTCACTTTTTGCACTCAACACATCTTCAAGTTCAAGTGAAATTCTAAGCACCCTTGCTCTTAATTAAAACTGGTAGACTTAAGAGGTCAAGTCCCCATTCTGGTCTACTTGAAACATCAGTGACAAGAGAGGTCGGGTGGGGGAAACCCTGTAACCCGTGGGGGCACTCTACCGTGTAGGGGTCTTTGTGGGACTCTCCCTCTCTGGCTGCCCAGGTAATTCTCAGGTGGATGGCTTTTTGTCTAAGGGGTATCATCTGCCCCGAACCTCTATGTCATCCAAAAATTTTTGGGTGTCACTATTGGGTCCATCACATTCTACCTCTCATCTATTCCATCGGTGCATGTTCAAGAGGTCTCTAAGATCATCCTTGAGGCCTCCCTTAGTCACTCATTCTCGTCGAGGCCAAGCCTCGACCTCCTTGTTTGTGCAACAACCCAATCTGATTGATATCTCTTTTGATTCATTTGAACCTGATTCTTCTTCATCCATCATCATGGCACAACCCGCAGAAGAAAATAATCTTGAAATCAACTCCAGTGCCTCAATGATCTATTCCAAGCCTTTGTGAACCCACCACAGCATCCAATGATGCAAGATCACTACAATTCCGCTACGATAGCAATCGAACCTCGAGTATAAATCCCCGCTAGAGGTCTTGACACTGAACTCAAGCCCAACATGATTCATACCATTCCCAAATTCCATAGGCGTAATTCTGAAGATCCTTTCCAACATATCAAACAACTCAAGCATCTGGACCAGATCTTTGGGTCAGAAGCTAAAAATCGGGATATTCTACTCATGAAAATGTTCTCTCTCATGGATGAAGCTGCTCATTGGTACCAAATCCAAATGCGTCCGATCAACACCTGAGTGGAACTTCAATCTGAGTTTCTGAGAAAGTTCTTTCCTGTTGGTTGGACAAATGTTTTACGGCACCAGATCACACATTTCACACAATAAGCAGGAGAACCACCTCACGAAGCATGGGATCGTTTTCTGGATCTCATGCGAAAGTGCCCCCATCACGGAGTTCCTAAATGGGAACAAGTCCAGTCTTTTTACCAGGGACTCCGTGAGGATATTAGATTATTCGCCAATGCGACTTATGGAGGAAACATCATGGATCAACATGAAGACACCGTGTGGGAGATTCTCGAGAATATGTGCGAGAACTCCATCAATAATGAATCCATGGGCATGTTCGACTAGACGAATGCCCGTGCATTGACGAATCCAAAGGGAACACATGAGACGCAAGGCCTGTCCTCTTCCGTCGACTTGGAACTAATGGCCAATCATCTGGACAAGTTATCTATTATTGAGAAGAAGGTGGATGAGCTAACTCGACATTTATAGCGAGCCACCTCTGCGCAGAACCCGTACACATAACCACCCTCTGGCAAGGAGGCCGTGCACAACATCTATCACCGACCTTCTCAGGGGATAGACCCATATCCACCCCCATCTGATTCTGGCTACAGAGGAAACTCTGGATCCACCTACTCTAGTTGGGGGAACTCTAAACCCTTATATTCTGATTTTCCTAAGGTTCCTCAGACCTGTGAAGACTTCAACGCCATTCAAAATGACCCATTCTCAAACACCTACAACCCTGGATGGCGTAATCATCCTAACTTCACGTGGTCAAGCAATAATCAAAATCAGAGACCTCAATATCCACCCCGACCACAAGCTCCTCATCCATATCAGCCGCCTCAGCCTCGGCCTAACCCAACTTATCAATCTGGGCTGACTCAGATAGATCAAATGACTCTTATCCTTCAGACTCCGGTTGACATTCAGAAGATGAATGGGGCTATGCAAAAATAGCACAGAGACGAGATCACAGAGGTTTGCAATCAACTTGCCCAGATGGCAAATCCTCACCAACCTGGTGCACTTCCTTCACAACCTCTACCTAATCCAAACAACATGCCGAACCAGAGGCACGTTATGAACCCAAATCCTGGCCAAGCTCACTTTGTTTATTAGGCCCCTTCCACTCCATCACCCGATGGGATGGAGGCTTCGACATCATATACGGGTTACCAGCAGCAAGCACCTCTTCTACCCATTCCAAACCAAAACCAGGTAGGATTAAATTCTGTTACTACCTGCACTTGCAAAACAACACAGGACCCACCTTATCCAAGCCAAACAAAGCCTAGTAATACAAACCCTAACCCAAGGATAGTTATCCAAGACACCTCTATCCCAGATGAAGAACCTGGACCCATTCTAGAGGAACCATCTAAAATTTCATTTCCTGAGGCCTTGACCAAGGGAAAAAGGATAACCAAAATCGTGGTGCCTGAGAAGGACTTGGTTAAGCTCTTTGAGCAAGTCCATATAAACATCCCCTTGATGGATGCGATACGCCACGTATCGACTTACGCACGATTTTTGAAAGACATATGTACACCTAAGCATAAGCCGCGAACTAAAGACGGGAATCCAATTGTACTGTCAGAGCACGCCAGCTCTGTCATTTTGAGCAAACTCCCACCTAAGGAAAAAGACCTAGGCACCCCTTTGATCTCCTGTGAAATCGGTGATATACGATTTGACTGAGCTTTATTAGACTTAGGAGCCTCCATAAATTTGATACCCACATCCCTACTAGACTACTTCGAGGAATCTGTGCTTAAACCGATTGAAATGACCTTACAACTAGCAGACCGATTAATTAAGTCACCGAAAGGAATTCTCGAGGATGTCATAGTAAGGGTGCATGATTTCTATTTCCCAGTGGATTTCATCATTTTAGACATGGATGCTCCTGAGAATGTGAAGAATACACCGCTCATATTAGGGAGACCCTTTCTGGCCACTGCTAGGGCCAATATCAATTGTAAGGAGGGCCAAATCGAATTGAAATTTGGGTGGAAGACACTAAAGATCAACATCTTTAAGGCCCAACGAGGAATTAATTGCGGAGTCATAGAATAAATTTGTGATATTGAAGCAGTGGTTGACGACTTCATAGAGAACCTGACTATTTCTGATCAACCACAAGAGGATCAAAACCCGTAATTAAAGGAGCCCGAACTCAACCTAGACACACCCATAGCTCCTTCCTTTGCTTCTGACACCCATCCTGAATTACCCGCTGCTGCTGAAAACCCGATTTTGGAATTAAAACCTCTTCCCGATCATCTCAAATATGTCTTTTTGGGTTCCAATCAGACGTTTCCTGTGATTATCAACTCCCGACTCACACTTGATCAGGAAACACGCCTGATTTCTATTCTCCAGCAACATCGAAGAGCCATTGGATGGACTCTTGATGGTCTCACTGGTATCAGCCCCTCATACTGCACACACCACATCTACATTGAAGAGGGCTCACGACCATCCCATGAAATGCAGAGACGCCTGAATCCCAATCTGCAGGATGTCGTGAAAAAGGAGATTATCAAGTGGTTAGATGCAGGGATCATCACCCAATCTCCGATAGTTGGTGGGTGAGTCCAATACAGGTTGTGCCTAAAAGGGTAGGGCTCACCGTCATCACAACTGAAATCAGAGAAGCCATACCGACCCGTATAGCAAACTCATGGAGAGTCTGCATTGATTACAGAGGACTCAATTCCTCCATGAAGAAGGATCATTTCCCACTACCGTTCATTGATCAAATTCTCGAGAAACTAGCGGGAAATCGATTCTTTTGCTTTCTGGACGGGTGCTTCGGTTACAACCAGGTCGTAATCCATTCCGAGGACCAAGAAATGACCACCTTCACCTATCCCTTCGGAACTTACGCATTCCGAAGGATGCCGTTTGGTCTCTACAATGCACCCGCTACTTTTCGACAGTGCATGCTTGCCATATTCTCAGATATAGTAGGTGAGTACCTTGAAGTCTTCATGGATGACTTCTTGGTATTCAGTGAATCATTTGACGATTGCCTCTTGCATTTGGTCCAGATCCTCAGGCGGTGCATTGATGTGAATTTGGTTCTTTCCTGGGAAAAGAGCCACTTATGGTACCTGAGGGAATAGTCCTGGGACATCTTATCTCTGAAAAGGGCATCCAAGTTGATCAAGCCAAGGTGAATTTGATTTCCCAACTCCCTATGCCTAGCTCGGTCAAAGACATCCGATCCTTCCTGGGGCACGTCGATTTTTACCGTCGATTAATTCCTAATTTCTTGAAAATCGTGCACCCCCTGACTAATCTTCTATTTAAGGATGTCCCTTTTGAAATTACCAATGAATGCACTCAAGCATTTGAGATTCTATGTGATCGAGTCACCCAAGCACCTATCCTACAGCCCCCTGATTGGTCTCAACCCTTGAGATCATGTGCGATGCATCTGATTACGCTATAGGTGCGGTACTTGGGCAGAAAATAGACAGGAAACCTGTGGTCATTTACTATGCTAGCAAGACACTTGACAAGGCTTAGCATAACTAACAATTACTGAGAAAGAGCTACAAACTGTAGTATTTGCCCTGGAAAATTTTAGATCGTATCTTTTGGGTTCTCATATTATCATTTACTCAGATCACATTGCTGTGAGGCATCTCCTTGCGAAGAAGGATGCAAAACCTCGACTAATCTACTGGATCTTGCTGTTACAAGAATTTGATCTTGAGATTCATGACAAGGCGGGGAAACAGAATGTGGTAGCTGATCACTTATCCTGCCTTCCTTCTGATATTATCAACCCTTCCGGACCCATTACTGAACATTTTCCCAATGAGCACCTCCTGACTATCAGTACAGGACTTCCATGATTTGCTGATCTAGTAAACTACTTGGCATCACATTAGATACCGTCTGATTAGACAAAAACCAAGAAGGACAAATTACCTTCTGATGCCAAGTACTCTTTTAGGAAGACCTGTATATCTTCTACATTGGTGCTGATCAAATCATCCGATGATGCATTCCGAAAGTGAAAATTTAGGACATTTTGTCCTTCTGCCATGGCCAGGCATGCTGTGGACACTTCTCTGGTCATGAAACCGCAGTAAAAGTCCTCCAGTGCAGCTTCTATTGGCCCACGATTTTCAGAGACACATACAATCACTGTAAGGCATGCACTTGTTGCCAGACCTTAGGCAACATGAGCCACCGTGATATGATGCCCTTACAGTCGATTCTCATATGCGAAATCTTCGATGTCTGGGGGATTGACTTTATGGGACCCTTCCCTGTTTCAGACGACTTCGAATACTCTTGTCACTGTTGACTACGTGTCCAAATGGATCAAAGTCATTCTGACTCGAACCAACAATCATAAGGTAGTTATCAAATTCATTCATCAGAACATATTTTCTCGATTCGAGATTCCACATGCCATAATCTCTGATGGAGGGACCCATTTCACGAATGCTCAGTTCAGATCACTGATGACCAAATACGGGGTGTCACACCGAATCTCTACTCCTTATCACCCCCAAACCAACGGTCTAGCTGAGCTATCAAATTGGGAGATCAAGAAAATCCTCCAAGTCACTGTTCGACCTGACAAGAAAGACTGATCATCCCGATTTTCGGAAGCTTTGTGGGCTTATAGGACTGCCCACAAAACCCAATTAGGCATGTCTCCCTTCATATTAGCATATGGGAAGGCATGTCACCTCCCCGTTGAATTGGAGCACAAAGCCTATTGGACAGTACGGAACTGCAATCTCGATCTTTCTGAGGCAGGAACCCGCAAAAAGCTTCAAATGAGTGAGATCGATGAATTACGCCACGACGTGTATGAGAACTAGCGAATTTACAAAGAGCGGGTTAAGGCCTTTCACGACAAGCACATATCCAGAAAGATCTTTTCCCTAGTCAGAAAGTTCTACTCTTTGATGCCAAACTCAAATTGTTCCCAGGAAAACTCAGATCAAAATGGATTGGACCTTACCTTGTCCGACGAATCTTTGGAAATGGAGCTGTCGAAATCAGTCAACTCAGCCATGATTCAGAATCTTTTGTCTTGAACAGTTATGGACTCAAACCGTTCATTGAACTCACTGATACAAATTTGGCTAAGATTTCTTTTACCCTCCATTCTCCCTGAGCTCATTGCGCTCGGCTGATGGCATTAAACTCAGCACTTAACGAGAGGCAAGCCATCATTTTTGAAAAACCCGAAACCCTTTCTGACACATCCTATGCTGAACTCATATTATACTTTAGGGTTCATCCACTAGAACAGCTGACTCCACCTCTGGTACCCGTACCCGAGCTTGAAATCATTTGCAACAGTCATCCCGACCCATTCACCCACTGACGGGTCGTCTTTCGTCGATTTTAAACATATATTCGTTGTAGCATGTTACGAAAAATGATGATCAGTTTATTTCAATTTATTACTCGAAATTTAGAATGTTCTGAGGTCGAACTCAGGGAGCAAACTTAATTCTAAAGGCATAAAAATTCACAATTAACTATAATATACTACTTTACAAAAATTAAAGGGAGAGGGAACAAAAATCGCTTTTTCTTTCTTTCTTTCTTTCTTCTCCTCTTCTCACTTCCTTCTCTTCTTTCTCTGCCTTTTCTTTCTCGGACGTCTGATTCTTTGAATCAGATGCCTTACCTACCCCTTTTCTACAGTGCCTTGCAGGTTCTTCTCCTCTTGGCTTCTTCTTCTTCTTTGCTCGGCTTTCTTCTTCAACTTCCTTTCCTCTGTGCGGCAAGCTTCCCTCCTTCTCTTTTCTTTTCTTTTCCTTTGGTTTTCTTCTTTAGCTTCCTTCTTCTGTTGCAGCTCTTGGCTGCTTCTCCTTCTCTTCTCTTCAACTGCGGCTCTTCTTCTTCTTCTCTCTGCGGCGCTCCCTCCTCCTCCTTCTTCTTCAACTTCTGCTGCTTTGTGCGTCTAAGTCCTTAGCTGCTCCTCCTCCTTTCTTCTTCTTCAACTTCTGCTGCTTTGTGCGGCTAAGTCCTTAGCCTCTCCTCCTCCTTTCTTCTTCTCCTATTCCCTGCACACTACAAGGTTAGGCAAAACCTAACCCCTACCTGCCCCACGTCTCTCTCTCTCTTTCAAATTCACTCCAAGGTTCTCTCCCAGAGCCTTAATCGGGTAAGCGGGTCAGGTAACATGCCCGGGACCAGGCGCACCGGCGTGGGTGGTGTGCGAGGAGTGCTTGGTCGAGTAATCGGGTTTGGACCCAGGCCCGCAGGGCGTGAGCGCGGGCGAGGGCAGGCACTAGCGCGTGGCGAGCTGCGCGTGCGTAGGTGAGGGACCTGACCCCTGTGTATCGAAGGTGATAAGCGTAAGGCACAAAAATAATTTATGTGCAGGCGCTCACTTGCACACTTCTGAGGTGGGACTAAAAGTCCCACCTGCTTCCACGCCTTCGCTTGCAGCAGAAATCCTTGCGATTGCAATGATACGCGAGGCTTGCGCCCATGATTGGAGACCTGGGGTCATGCTTGAATCTCTTCCGTGTGTCCTGGAACTCCCACCTGGGACTGCAGAGGCCTGGAGCTGCTAGCAAGCTTGCTCCAAGCTTGGCAGCAATGGCGGTGAACGCTCGAAACCTAAAAGCAGCAATACGGCTTTGTGGCCCTGTCAGACCAGAGAAAAACCTCCACCATATCATGGAGAAGGTGAGGCGAGGGTTGGTTGGTCGCGGGGCAACCTAGGCGTGCATGCCTAGGTCACTCTGTGGCCATGAGGATGGGTTTGTTCGGGGAGAGTCAACAGGGGTTGGTGCGATCAGTGGAGTGTCGTAGGGTGTTCAGTGGATGGTGGTGTAGCTTCTGAGGTGTTTGGCAAGGTGGATGGGTGAGTGGAATGACGGAAGCACCTCGCCGGAGGTCTGGTCGAAGGTAGAGAAGGTGGAGATGAACAGTGGATGTCGAGGGGTTGAAACAACAAATTAACATGGGGAAATAAAGGAGAGAGTAAGAGAAACTTAGCTACGAATCCAGAGTAAAGGGGGAGGTGCGGAAGTGGTGAGCGGCCGGTGCTGCCATCACCAGAGACGAAGGTGCCAGGGGAGAGAACGGCGACGAGGAGAAGGGGTCGGAGAGTGCCCGCTGGTATGGCGCGGCACCGCAAAGGATGGCAAAGTTAACCCTGGCACTGGTATGGTTGCAGGGCGATGAGAGAGGAGAGGGAGAGTCACCAGAAGCTCTGGCAGTTGGCCGGAGTTGGGAGGAGACGAAGAGGAGGGGGAATCTCAGGCCAAACGAAGATTGCTTCAAACGGCAGCCCCTGCCGTCCCTTAAATAAGTGCTGGCAGGGAGGGAAACACGAGGAGGCATGGGTTGGTCGCCGGAGACGTGGCCGAAAAAGAGACCCATACTTCTCACGTGTTTGTACAAGAAGTATGGGTGCTGGCAGGACATGGGAGGAGGTCCATGTGGAAGAGGACAACGCAAGGGGCCCTCCTCTCGTTTCTGAGGTCGGCTCCCATACCCTGCGCGGTGCCATCCTCCGCGCAAAGTCGCCGGAGGTATGGCCTGCTACTGCGGGTGGCAGAGAGACCTGTCTGAAGAAAATGAAGGGAAAGTTGAGGGGGTAAATGCAAAAGTTTAAAAAGTTAAGGGTCGGAAAGTAATTACTGAGGGCCAATTTGTAAAGTAGGTCAAGGCAAACTTTCCTTAGGTCCAAATTTTGATATAACCCTAATTTGGACCTAAGGAATCCAAGGGTGAAATTGGATTTTAGGTTTGACCACGTTTGACTGGTCAATTTACATAAAAACCCAAATTAGGTCAAAAATTGGGTATGGTTCTCAATCTCTGTCAAGATAGCTTCCAATGGCCAAATTGAAGGTTCTAAACCCTAGGGGATATTTTTTCATTAATTTTAGAGGGTTTAATTAATTTTTATCTTTCTTGGAACTTCGTGAATTAAAGCGGGATTGTTTTAAGGTTACAGAATGTCATTTAATTCCTAGAAGCCACTATAACACTTTTCAGATCAAATCGTCCCACTTTCTTTCTTATTAAGCCCATTTGACCTGTGTTTAGACCCTTGGAAATCCCATTTGTGTACTGCATTGGTAAAATTACAGTTTTACCCCTTATGAATTGCTTTATACTCAAATTTATAATTCTCTGATTTAGGCTTTCCCTTAGGTTTTGTAGGAGCTTTTGTATACTTATTTAGGTCAAAATGTGCTAGTTAGGGTTCATGATGAGGTTCTCATCATACCCCCATGCCTAGCTTTTGCTAGTCCCTTAGCAAAAATTTAAGGTTTTAACCTATGTTCTATACCATGAATTTTTTTCATCAAATGTTGATAAGTTATTTTCCTCTTGTATCCTTAATTAGGTCAGAATGCCAATCACAAGCCTAAAAGGTACTCTAGTACCAACCAAGATCCAGATCTGTCTAGCTTTAGCCTTAGTCTTTAGTAGAGGTTTTTAAGGCCTACAGGAACTAATTTAAAGTTTATTGGACTCCGTGGTTAAAGCACCCATGCTTGAGATATTTTTAGCCTTGGTTCAGTTTGCAATGCATTTTGTAAGAGAGAGACAGAGGGTTTATTTGTTTAAAGAGTTTTCTCTCTCTTTTCTTTTTAATTCTAGCTTAGGATTAGCTTCACAACACAGTCTGTATCAGATTCCTTGTCCCCATCATCAATCCTTAAAGGTCCCTGGCAGTCGATGCTTCGAGATAGCACCGCCCATGGTAACCCCCAAAACCCTGGCTTTCGAGATTTTGAGATAATCCCATCCATGGTGTCCCGTGGCCAAATTCAGACCCTGGCAATTGACACTTCGTGATAATGCCATCTATGGAATCTGAACCAGCAGAGTGCTTATATGCCCCCAGTAGGATATGCAAATATCCTAGGAGACAAGCACCGAGGAGATAATATGTTGTTACGCATCTTCGAGGGGAATTTCCCACCTCTCCACGCCGGGAACTCATCCAAATCAACTTGTGTTTATTGGCCGCTTCTAATCTAGGTGACATTTTCAGAATATTTGCAACGCTTCTGCGTGATTTTGATATTTATGCTCACTGAACCAAACTGTGTGTGAATTTGGGTGCTTAGGTTACTGAGTCCCATAAACTGAAAGTCCGTTAATGAGGTCAAATACTCCCTAAGCCTTGGACCTAATACTAAGCTTTTCATTTTCCTCAACCTCTTGAGGAATATCTAGATCTTAATGGGTACTAAGAGTCTAGCCAAGAATGCCTAAGGTTCACGTTTTTACTAATCTTGTTGTGCACTTTTGTTCTTCTTTTCCTTCATGTGGTCTAGAACTTAGGTTAATTTCTTAATTTCTTACTAATGACTATCCCTTTTCTCTTTCATTTTGTGCTCCTTTTTATCATTTTTCTCTTTTTCTCCTCCTCTTTCTGTAAAGCATTTTCTTCCTCCTTCAAAGTTTTTTTTTATATGCGGATTCTTTTGTTGAAACCTTTTCTTGTTATGTCATTTCATTGCACTTTCATACCCCCCATGCCTAAGATTTGCAATGTCCTCATTGTACATTACGTGGATTTTTATTTAGCTTGGTTCATACATTTGGATATGTATTTGGTGAGTGGATGGGTCGAGGTGACTGTTGTGGACGATTTCTAATCTCGGGTACGAGTACCTGAGGTGAAGTTGGCTGTCCTAAAGGATGAACCTAAAGTGCAAAGAAATGTCAGAAAAGGTTTTGGGTTTTTCAAAAAGAATGACAGGCTGCCTCCCGTTAAACGCTGAGTTTTACACCATCGGCTGGGCGCAATAAGTTCAGGGAGAATGGAGGATAAATGATGACTCAGCCAAATTTGTAATGGTTACGTCAATGAACGGTTTGAGTCTCTGACCGTTCATGATGAAAGGTTCGGAATAGAGGCTGAGTGGACTGATCTCGACAGCTCCATTTCCAAAGATTTGTCGGACAAGATATGGTCGGACCCACTTGGATCGTAGTTTCCCAGGGAAGAATTTTCGTCGGGCATCGAAGAGTAGGACCTTCTGACCAGGGTGTGATAAACGCCAGTTTATCATCATTCTTATGCATTAAAACAAACCTAGCTCTTAGGATTTTACTCCGCAAACGGGTTTTTTGGGCTGCATTTAGGCATAAATTAGGTTAGGCATGCATTGCATTTTTTATTATCTTTTTAATATGTTTTTGTGAGTGTTAGGGATGTACAGATATATATATCCCTAAAACCCTAGCACTCAAGAAGGCAAATGGTGAAGGAGAAGCCCAGACTAGCTGGAACTCAGCTTGATCCAGCTCACCTCAGCTTGATCCAGCTCACCGCAGCTGGAACTTAGCTCACTTGAACTAGGGTTAGCTCATCCTAGCTCCATTCAGCTAATCTCAGCTGAGTGGCAGCTCAAGAGAGTTCATCTTAGCTCACCCTAGCTCAAGTCAGCTTAGATCCAGCTCAACTTAGCTGAGTCTAGCTCATCTCAGCTCCCATTAGTCCACAGGGAGCTCTAGCTAGCTCAGCTCAGTTGACAGGAGTTCACCCCAGCTCAAATCCAGCTACATCTAACTCCACTCAACTCCAGCCAGCTGAAGAAGAACTCATCCTAGCTCAGGAAGCTCAAGTCTAGCTCCCGGGGACTCAGCTTAGCTCAACTCAGTTGAGCTAAGCTACCTTAGTTGCCTCAACCAGCTCGACCCTCCCTGGGAGCACCAAACCTAGCTCACCTCAGCTCATCATGGTACAAGCTAGCTTACTTTAGCTTGGCTTAGCAACTAGCAAAGAACTAGCAAGCTAAGCCAGCTAGAGTAGCTCCATGCCAGCCTCTTCAGCAGCAGCCAGCTCCAGACTTCTTCTCCTCAGCTCCTTCCTCCAAACCCTAGCTCCAACACCTTCTCCTCTACTCCTCCATTAGCTAAGCTAGCTTAGCTTAGCTTAACTATGCTCCAACTTCCTTGGCTTGTACCACCCCAAAAACCCACCTACCAACTCCACCCAACTAGCTCCACCTAAGCTCCACATAAGCTAACCTACTTGGCACCAACCTAACCTACCCACCACCTCCAAAAGACACCTAAAAGTGGCGCCAAAAACTACCCATAACCACCCCTTAATGGCGCCACTTTTCCCTCCAAAATCCCCCCTCATCTCCACCACACAATCCTCCTTGAATCCATCTCCACCATCCACCTAACCCCCCTTCTAGAAGACCCCATGTTGGCGCCAACATGGGGGTGTCTCTCCACCACCAAAAGACACCAACACCACCATAACCAGCCCCTTTAACACCCCTTGGGGTGGCGCCAACTCACCCTAGCCATAGGATCACCAACCACCCTTATCCTTCCATCCTAGCAACCAACTCCTTGGCCATCCACCACCTTCAAAGTCAACCCTAGCTAGCTCCACCAACTTAAGCCTACCTAAGCTAGCTACCCTACTCAAGTTGGCGCCACCTCCTAGCCATACCTTCACCCCATTATCACCACCAAAAGACACCTTCAGTTGGCGCCAAAAACTACCCCTAACCACCTCTATATTGGCGCCAACTTTCAGCCCTTAATCCACCCTACACCTACCCACATAAGCCATCCTAGCCATCCACCTACCCCTCCTTCTAGAATCCCTCTTGGCGCCAACTTAGACCACCTTCTAGAACCCTTTTTGGCACCAACATCAAGGGGTGTCAACACCCATAACTACCCCCTTGGTGTCCCTTATGGTGGCGCCAACTCACCTTGGCCATAGGATCTTTAACCACCTCCATCTCTTCATCTTGGCCCTCCATTTCAAGGGACACCTTAGCCCCCTTCCTATTCTATAAAAACCCACCACCTACCACCATTTTGGGGCATCCTCCATTAGTGTATTTTACTACCTAAACCACCTATACCTACGGCCAAGAAGAAGAAGTAGAGAAGGAGATTAAAGGGGCACATCACCAGCCCTTTTGGTGCCTTCTTCTCCCCACTCTCTTCAACTTGGGCCACGCCAAGGAGGAGGACTCTTCCACTTCAAGGAGGACGGCCAGGAAAGGGAGAAGGACCTAGGGTGGACGTCCACCCTTGGAGAGAAGCTTAGGGCACGCCTCCTAGGGCTTGCCTTGGAGGACATTACCTTGGCGGAGTACAGCAAGGAAGGAGTTGAAGGATTCTTTTCAAGCTTGGGAGCCACCAACCTTGGAGCAAGAAGCCCTCTTCTTCACCATCTATCTAGAGGATTTGTGTTTTCTTTTCTTTATTTTAATTTTTCTAGTAGTAGAAGCATTCCTCTACTAGGCTTTTTTTGTAAAACACTTTTCATCAATCTAAGTTGCCTTCTTTGCAATTTTCTATTTTGCATTTCCACTTACTTGTTTTTAGCATTCTTCACTCCCTCTCCCTAATTATTCTAGGCCTCCACTTGCCTAGAGTGAGCTTAGGGAGAGGCTCTACTTGCCACTTAGAAATAGTATTTTAAATTGAAGTGTAAATCACCTTCCCGCCACCATTTCGCATGTTGTCTTAATTTAAAATAAAAAAATGATATATTGAAAAATACTAAAAAGAAAGTTGAGATTTGTATTCCAAGCAAGAGAATCACTTTTGCAAACATTTGGCCTCCTTGGATGACCCAAGATACTCCCCTATCTAGGAATTTAAATTTAAGAGTTGATCGATTTTACGCGTTACAACGACTTAATTAACAAACCGCGTGAAATCGCTATCACTTTTTGGCGTCGTTGCCGGGGAGGCACGGCTTTGCATTAATTAATTTTATCTTGCTTGAAGTGGATCTCATCCCCTTCTCTTTCTTTCTTTTGTGTGTGCAGGAATTACAGCGGGAAGGCGGGAATCTGGAAGCGAGAGCTCAAAGTTCCTTATCTTCCCATGAAATTCAGGTTGGTTCCTCTTTCTGGTCACATAATTAATTAAAACTACCAAAAACATATTAAACTTGGCTTTCAGGATCCCAAACAATTTAATTAAGTGGAGTGATGCCCATATAAAATCCATTGTTTGCTTGAATGCTTCTTTAGCACCACTCCATTGCAAGTATTGGTGTTCTATTTTTCGGGTCCAGATTTCTATCCGGATTTGAAAAATTTATTCCTAACACCACAGGCCTCCAAAAATCATAAAATTTCATACAGTGATTTCCAATTAAGTTTGGAACATCTGTTCCAAATTTTAGATCAATTGGATTTGTATTTAAGTTTTAAAAATTCGTGGATTGCAGAGGGGTCACACCCTTTAATCTTCCTGATTTGCTGCTGTCCGTGAATTTTTAAAATTTCTATACTCATCCAATTTTTGTGAAATTTATCTTGCTGGAATCCTTGTGAAATTTTACACATCACATAAAATCACATGAATTTTATGAGGTCGGTGGTAATACTGAAAAGTCCACAATACCCACGGGTATCATTTCTGGACTTTGACACCAGTACATTTAAAAATTCAAAACAATTATAAAAAAAAATCCTAAAATCTTACAAAAATCTTTTCTGGAATCCTTGTTTGATTTCACTCAAGGTAGTGGTGTTGGTTGCATTGATTGGACCACTATCTATTCAGAAAGCTTAAAAATAACTCATTGGTAGTTAAATTTCTGTCTTAGGGACAATTGGCCTAGGGTTTCTTCTTTCTCTTTAGAGACACAATTTAAAGGAAATATACAATCACCCATACAACTTGTCTTTCCTTTAATTGTGAACTTTCAAACTTGTTTGAAAACTTAAAGAGAAAAACCCTAAAACACATTTAATTAAATCAAATCCTAAAAGACAAAAATACAAAAAAATTTTGTGACAACTTGATTTTCATTGGAGCTACTCTCCAATTCCTGCACACACACAAAAAATAAAAATAGCAGGGCAACATCCCAATAAACGCCCTCCACATTCCGTGTGCACTATAGCATCCTAGACCTAATTAAAATTTGTAGCAACTTGACCCCTAATGCTTTATCAACTTAGGCTTGCTATTTAGGTCTTAAGTTTTCTTTAGTTAGTACCAATTCTGTCATCTATATCTAGTGTTTTGGCTGAGGGGTCGTGTCAAACGACCAGGCGCGGGTTTGTACAAGCACCTGGGGTTTTCCCTGGGAAATGTTTGGGCCCAAACCTCCCCTTAAGCAACTTGGCCAGATTTGTTGATAGAACGAGTATTCACTACTGACTACTTATTTCCTATATAGACCAAGTCTTAGGTTATTATTAGGGAGTCACATTTAAGTTAGGTCTAGTTTTTTTTGTTTGAATTGCACAGTTTCTCTCATCTCTTTCTCTTCTCCTCCCCTCCCATTCTTCCATTTTATGCACGGGCGACGGTCTCAAAATCCGCACTTGGAAGGACCATTTGATTTTGCCCCCCACGCAAAAAGACCACTTTTTCTGTCTTCTTCTCCTGAAAAAATGGAAACACAACAAAATAGGTCCACTGACCCTTCCACTTCCACCTCTAACCCCACTACTAACCCTAATTCTAACCCTTCCACCCAAAACCCATCCACCATTAACTTCCCACACTTGGAGCTCCCTAATCTTAAGTTGCCCCACACACAACATCAAGACCCCCTACCTGATCTTTTAAAATTGATGGCCGATCAGATTAATAAATTAAATTCCAATCAACAAACATTGACTAGGAACATCCAAAACCTAGCCAATCCAAGGCCAAACCCACCACCCCGTCAGCAGCCTGTTGTTCCTCTAAAAGATTTCTATGATCCGTCTTATTATGAGGAACGACCAGGGGTGGTCATACCAGAGGGGGACTTTGAGATCAAGCCTACGGTCTCAAACCTAATTAAACACTTTCATGGCCTTCCTAGGGAAGACCCTTTCAGCCACCTTGAAGAGCTAACTCTTCTTGCACAGACAACCCATTCCCGAAATGTGCAAGAAGACATATGGTTTATGCGGCTTTCTCCATTATCTCTTAAAGATAAGGCCGCTTATTGGTTCAGGACCATTGGTCGACCCATCACAACTTGGCCTCAGCTAAAAAGCACCTTCCTCAAGAAATTCTTTCCCATAGGTCGTACCAATTGCTTGCGAAGATCTATTACGACCTTTCACCAAAAATCTGGTGAGACTTTCCATGATTCTTGGGAAAGATTTCAAGATCTTTTAAGAAGTTGTCCGCACCACGAGATTCCTTTATGGCAGCTCATGCAAATCTTCTATCATGGATTAGAAGATCAAATCTGACATTTTGTCGACGCCTCGTGTGGCAGCAACTTCTTAAATAAAGATGCAGAAAGTGCCTATGACCTGTTTGAAGAAATGAGTGAAAACTCATTTAATTAAGCTTCCATGAACACATTTTGCAGAACTCAAAACCCGCAGTTCGGTGTTCATGAAATAGGCACTCAATCTATACCTGTCACCCAAGACGATCTTCAATTGATAGCTCAAAAACTCGACCAGATGCATATTAATCAAAAGAAAATTGAGGAAAGACTGGCCACATCAACTCAAGCTCCACACCCACATCTAACCCAACCTAACTTTCCACAAAGAGAAAATTTGCACAATCTCAACACTACTCCTGCTGATTATTCTGAGGTTGCCCATGATTCACTGGGGAATTACAATTATCCAGATCTTAACCCCACTCAAAATATTTCTACCATCCAGGAGCCCTTTAAAAATTTTTCCAATTGGAAAAATTACCCGAACTACTCCTGGAATAATCAAGTTTCCTCCCAACCATTTCATTTTAATGGGTATGGGTCGAATCCAAACTTCCATCCTGGGCCATCCCAACAAGACATCAATGCCTAGATGCTGCGAACCCTGTAGGATATGCAAACAAAAATGACGGAAGCAACCCGTAACATCACAAATCTGAACAATCAGATTGGGGTTACTCCCACGCAAAGACCTGCAGGGCATCTTCCATCCCAACCCATGCCCAACCCTAATTACCAAGGAAACCATTATACAGGCAGAACTCCACACTATTCGAATCAGCCTCCTCCTAATCCACCACCTCAGTAGCCTCCCAGGTTTCAGCAATCACAGACCCCCCCACCTCCTCCAAATAATAATCCGACTGCACATGCAGTTACTTGGAGGAGTGGGAAAACCACCACTGACCCTGGGCCCTCACACAAACCTGGTGAAATACCTGTGCAAATTGACTCCCCACCTCCCCATCAGGAAGAAAAAGAAATACCAAAATCTCAAGACAAGATTCCTATCCCTTTTCCACAAGCTCTCCTCCACACCACCAACAAAAAAAAGAAATCTGAGCCCACTACAGAAGAACTCATGGATCTTTTTGGGCAAGTTCATATCAATATTCCTCTCCTAGATTCCATCAAATATATACCTGCCTATGCTAAATTTTTAAAGGAGATTTGTACTCCTAAAAGGCAGGCCAAAAATCTAGGACAGGTGCATCTTTCGGAGACAGTAAGCTTTGTCATACAGAGTAAGTTGCCTCCTAAGATGAAAGATCCGGGGGCGCCTTTAATTTCTGTAATTATTGATGACATTACCTTTAATCGCACCCTCCTTGATCTTGGTGCCTCAGTTAATATTATTCCCACGAGTTTATTCGAAGAATTTCAGATCGGTGAATTAAAACCCATCGAAGTTGCCCTGCAATTAGCCGACAGATCTACAATTAAACCTCGTGGGATTGTCGAGGATGTTTTAGTTAAGTTCCAGAATTGTGTCTTCCCTGCAGGCTTTCTGGTTCTTGACATTGAGGCACCTGAATCATTACTGGACTCCCCAATAATCCTTGGACGTCCTTTTTTGGCCACTGCAAAGGCAAATATCAATTGCCACACAGGAAAAATGGATATCACTTGTGCAGGCCAAACTCTCACTTTAGATATTTTCAAATCCTCCAGGAGATTCCATGATGATAACTTCTTTGAGGACTCAGATACTAAAATTTCCAATATGGTGGAGGAGACAATGTTAATAGATACCCTTACCGACCACAATTTTTTTGAGGACTCTGATTCAGAATCAGTGGTCGGCAAAATCTGTCATCCGGAAACTTGTCTTGACCCCAAACTTATTCCTGATACCCCCCTAACCCACCCACTATTCACGCACCTAATTCTTCCACACTAACTTCCCCCAATCCTCCCTTTCTTACGGACCTGCCACCAACCCCGCTCGAGTTTAGAATCCAACCTGATTTAAAACCATGGCCAGACTTGGGCTACACTTATCATATTCCATCCAACTTTGATCCCAATATTATTTCTAATTAATTTTCTAGGGATCTAGAAGAAGACACCCTTTTTGCGGGCATCCAAGTGTCCAATTATCTACATGATTTTACGCCTTCCGTGCATACCTTTACGCCCGGCTGAATGGCGTAAAAGATAGCACTGGATGGGAGGTAACCCATCATTTTTTTCTTGCTTTCCTTTTTTCTTCCAGGTTTTGTTCATCCTAAACCCGACCATTCTTCACTAAGGTGATCCCTTTTCCCTCCTAATGCATGAGGACATGGCATATCTTAAGCATGGGGGGGTGTTTTTTTTAAATTTGATGATCGATTTAGGATTTTCAAAACCTAAAAATATGCATTTTTCTTTAATTTATTTCCTGCTAGCATATAAAAAAAAACTTTTTGAGGAAAAATTTTGAAATCGGGACTAAGGTCGAAAAATTCACTTTTGGTACAATGGGATTTAATCTTTAACAAACTAAGGATAAGGGTATGGATCTGATCATTAGAATTCCAGGGTCTATTTTAGACTAGATCAGATATCCTTCTCTAAAAATTCCACCTGAACTCATGATAGTTCAGGTGACTTGATCCTATTTTGTAATACGGAAAGTATTTGACTTAGTTTCTGATTCAAAAGCTTGCATGTTCTGAGAAACTTCTTGTGTTAATTTTCACACACAAGCCAACACTTAAAAACAACTAAAAATTTGAGAAACTCCCTTATTTGGACTTAGTAAAAGTCTGAAGCAGATCATTGGTTTGAGTTCCCACCGCCGAGAAGGAGGAAAATACCTCCTTTGAGGATGCGATGTCAACATGTTACCGCCTCGGTGCTACTCCAAATCTATATTTCATATCTTTAGACGGAGCATCAAAGCGCATTTTAGCAGCTCAAGTGTCTTGGACGGTGCTCTACCTATAGTGTCGGAGCAAGAGCTTGAGTTTGCTTGGAGCGCCCCTTTTCACCGCATCGTGTTTTGGGGTTGTGAGCTCCTGGGTGGTGTCATGAACAGTGCTATCCCGAAGTACTGGCGCCAGAGCCCCCTCGAGGAATGGTAACAGGAATGATGATCCCGACACATCTATTGTAAGACTAAACTAAAAATAAGCATGGGAAAAAAAAGTAAAAATAAATAAATTAACACGCCCTTATAAATGTTGGCTTTTCACAAGCACAGACACAAGGTTTTAAAGGATTTTGCAAGTTGCGAATCAGATTTATGAGCCAAAAAAATCCTAAAAACAAAAATTTCAAGTCATCTGAATTAACAAAGGGTTAATTTGTGAATTTTCTGGAGGATATATTGATCCTGTTTTGTCTAATGGTTGGATCCAAAAATAAATCCTGTTGTTTATCTTTAACAAATCTCATACCTCCTGTGTTTTAATCTACCAAGGTCCCTTAATCTCTTTTTCTCCTCAAAAGTCGAAAAAAATTAGATTTCCCAAAAATTCTATTTTCCAAAAAAAATTAAAGTTTTGCTAAGAGACTAGCAAAAGATAAGCATGGGGGTGTGATAAATGCCAGTTTATCATCATTCTTATGCATTAAAACAAACCTAGCTCTTAGGATTTTACTCCACACACGGGTTTTTTGGGCTGCATTTAGGCATAAATTAGGTTAAGCATGCATTGCATTTTTTATTGTCTTTTTAATATGTTTTTGTGAGTGTTAGGGATGTACAGATATATAGATCCCTAAAACCCTAGCACTCAAGAAGGCAAATGGTGAAGGAGAAGCCCAGACTAGCTAGAACTCAGCTTGATCCAGCTCACCTCAGCTTGATCCAGCTCACCGCAGCTGGAACCTAGCTCACTTGAACTAGGGTTAGCTCATCCCAGCTCCATTCAGCTAATCTCAACTGAGTGGCAGCTCAAGAGAGTTCATCTTAGCTCACCCTAGTTCAAGTCAGCTTAGATCCAGCTCAACTTAGCTGAGCCTAGCTCATCTCAGCTCCCACTAGTCCACAGGGAGCTCTAGCTAGCTCAGCTGAGTTGACAGGAGTTCACCCCAGCTCAGATCCAGCTACATCCAGCTCCACTCAACTCCAGCCAGCTGAAGAAGAACTCATCCCAGCTCAAGAAGCTCAAGTCCAGCTCCCGGGGACTCATCTTAGCTCAACTCAGTTGAGCTAAGCTACCTTAGTTGCCTCAACCAGCTCGACCCTCCCTGGGAGCACCAGACCTAGCTCACCTCAGCTCATCATGGTAGAAGCTAGCTTACTTTAGCTTGGCTTAGCAACTAGCAAAGAACTAGCAAGCTGATGTAAACACATTTACACTACTTAAGATGTCTATTTATGCATGTTCTTAAGCATAGGATTGCATTTCATGATATAAATATTGCATTACATGCATCATCTTGCATTTAGAATAGTTTGAATAAAATGGAGGTTAATTGTCTCCTTTTATGTGCTTGGACAGGGAAAACATTTTTCGGGGCCTCGGATCAAAGATCCAACCGTATGGATGTGATCAGGGTGACGATTGGAGTTCAACGACTCCAAGATCGCCCTAATCAGGCATCCGTAGCATCAGATAGTGACCCGGGAACCCTAGAAGATCAAGGGCCAGGATGGTGTAAATCCGCACTTTAGACGACAAATCCAACCGCATGGATGAATTCGGATCGACGATCGCAGCCCAACGACACAAAAATCGAGTCAATCTGACATCCGTGGCACCATTTACAACTTCCAAAAGATGGATGGCCAAGATGGCACCATGTAGCGCCATCTCAGCCGGCCAAACGGCCGCTTGCATTTTGTGAAGGCCCCCGCCCGATCGCTCTCCGCCGTCAAATGGAGATCCAATGGTTGTGGTCGCTCGCGCTTAAAAGCGTCCGCGCGACCATTTCATCCGCGTAGCGCAGCGGCGACGCAGCCGTAGGCGAAGCAGAGGTCGCGGGTTCGAGCCGCGGTGAGGGGGTGGAAGGCGCGGGTGAGCGGGCACGGACGAGCGTCAGATGGAGATCCAACGGCTGCGCGCGTCCGATATCGTCGACGCGCGATTGGACGCGCAATCGAACGCGCAATCAGACTCGCGGGGGGCGCGCAACGCAGCGGGCGCGGACGCGATCTAAGTCGTCCGATCTCGCAATCGGACGGCTGAAAATCAATGGACGTGCACGGGAGTTGCGTGCACAAGCAGCCGAGCAGGCGCGCGCGAGCCGCCCACATCGCCCACGAAGGGAGCTTTAGTGACGGATTTATCCGTCACTAAAGACCCCTCATTTACTATTTTGAAGTTGTAATGTCCATTTTGCCCCCACTCCTTGCAACTATAAAAGGAGACCCCCTCCATACGAAATTCTCATCCCTTCTTTCTCCTCTCTACCCCTCCAAAGCTCAAGAGAAGCTTGTCCCACACCCGGGATGCTTCTCGCGAGATAAAGTCCAATTTTCGTTCCCCTTCGGAAGTGGATCCCACGACGACGACGGCGTGTTGCTCCGTTCCCGTTCTTCTGCTTCATCCTCCTTCGTCCTGCTTCGTTCTCCTTCGTCCAGGCGTCGTCCCGTCCGGCTAGTCCTCCAAGCAATCGTCGAGGAGGATAACTTCTCTCTCCCATTCTTATTTACAGCTTTTTTAGTGTAGAATTTTCCTGCTTTATAGTGTAATTGATTTTCCGCTTTCTAGTGTAACTTTTATAAACAATTGAAATATTGAATGCATGTTCTCTTTCTCTCTCTCTCTCTTTCTCTCTCTCTCTCTTAGTTTGATAGCTCCATTGTAATTATACCGCCTTGCTTAACAAAAATCCTAAAAAAAATATAATTGTGAATATAGATCAACGTAGCCTCCCTGTGTTCGACCCGGAATTCTTTTTCGGTATAAATTTTTATTTGTTGAACACGAATTCTTCGCTTCCGAACTACAATGATAGGTTTTCCGAAACCAAACATGTAAGCGTAGCGATTCGCAAAACACGTTCAACACAAGCTAAGCCAGCTAGAGTAGCTCCATGCCAGCCTCTTCAGCAGCAGCTAGCTCCAATTTCAGCTCCAGACTTCTCCTCAGCTCCTCCCTCCAAATCCTAGCTCCAACACCTTCTCCTCTACTCCACCTTTAGCTAAGCTAGCTTAGCTTAGCTTAGCTTAGCTTAGCTAGCAACCAGCTCCTTGGCCATCCACCACCTTCAAAGTCAACCCTAGCTAGCTCCACCAACTTAAGCCTACCTAAGCTAGCTACCCTACTCAAGTTGGCACCACCTCCTAGCCATCCCTTCACCCCATTATCACCACCAAAAGACACCTTAAGTTGGAGCCAAAAACTACCCCTAACCACCTCTATATTGGCACCAACTTTCAGCCCTTAATCCACCCTACACCTACCCACATAAGCCATCCTAGCCATCCACCTACCCCTCCTTCTAGAATCCCTCTTGGCGCCAACTTAGACCACCTTATAGAACCCTTTTTGGCGCCAACATCAAGGGGTGTCAACACCTATAACTACCCCCTTGGTGTCCCTTATGGTGGCGCCAACTCACCTTGGCCATAGGATCTTTAACCACCTCCATCTCTTCATCTTGGCCCTCCATTTCAAGGGACACCTTAGCCCCCTTCCTATTCTATAAAAACCCACCACCTACCACCATTTTGGGGCATCCTCCATTAGTGTATTTTACTACCTAAACCACCTATACCTACGGCCAAGAAGAAGGAGTAGAGAAAGAGATTAAAGGGGCACATCACCAGCCCTTTTGGTGCCTTCTTCTCCCCACTCTCTTCAACTTGGGCCATGCCAAGAAGGAGGACTCTTCCACTTCAAGGAGGACGGCCAGGAAAGGGAGAAGGACCTAGGGTGGACGTCCACCCTTGGAGAGAAGCTTAGGGCACGCCCCCTAGGGCTTGCCTTGGAGGACATTACCTTGGCGGAGTATAGTAAAGAAGGAGTTGAAGGATTCTTTTCAAGCTTGGGAGCCACCAACCTTGGAGCAAGAAGCCCTCTTCTTCACCATCTATCTAGAGGATTTGTGTTTTCTTTTCTTTATTTTAATTTTTCTAGTAGTAGAAGCATTCCTCTACTAGGCTTTTTTTGTAAAACACTTTTCATCAATCTAAGTTGCCTTCTTTGCAATTTTCTATTTTGCATTTCCCCTTACTTGTTTTTAGCATTCTTCACTCCCTCTCCCTAATTATTCTAGGCCTCCACTTGCCTAGAGTGAGCTTAGGGAGAGGCTCTACTTGCCACTTAGAAATAGTATTTTAAATTGAAGTGTAAATCACCTTCCCGCCACCATTTCGCATGTCTTAATTTAAAACAAAAAAATGATATATTGAAAAATACTAAAAAGAAAGTTGAGATTTGTATTCCAAGAAAGAGAATCACTTTTGCAAACATTTGTCCTCCTTGGACGACCCAAGATACTCCCCTATCTAGGAATATAAATTTAAGAGTTGATCGATTTTACGCGTTACAACGACTTAATTAACAAACCGCGTGAAATCGCTGTCAGGGTGGAAGATCTTTCTAGATATGTGCTTGTCATGAAAAGCTTTAACCCACTCTTTGTAGATTTGCAAGTTCTCATACGCATCAAGGCGTAATTCATCAATCTCGCTTATCTGAAGCTTTCTGTGGGTTCCAGCCTTAGAAAGATCTAAGTTGCAGCTCCATACTACCCAATAGGCTTTGTGCTCTAGTTCGATGGGAAGGTGACATGCCTTCCCATACACCAATCTAAAAGGAGACATGCCTAATTGGGTCTTGTGGGCGGTCCTATAAGCCCCCAACACTTCCAGAAGTCGGGATGACCAGTCCTTCCTATCAGGTCGAATAGTGACCTACAGGATTTTCTTGATCTCCCAATTTGATAGCTCGGCTAGACCATTAGTCTGGGGGTGGTAAGGAGTAGAGATTCGGTGAGACACCCCATATTTGGTCATTAGTGACCTGAACTGAGCATTGGTAAAATGGGTCCCTCCATCAGAGATGATCGCACGAGGAATCCCGAACCGTGAGAAGATATTCTAATGAATGAATTTGATGATGATCTTGTAATCACAAGTTCGGGTCGGAATGGCTTTGATCCATTTGGACACGTAGTCCACAGCGAGTAAAATGTACTCGAAGCCGTCCGAAATAGGGAAGGGGCCCATAAAATCAATCCCCTAAATATCAAAAATCTCGCATACGAGAATCGGCTGTAGAAGCATCATGTCACGATGACTCATGTTGCCCAAAGTTTGGCAACGACTGCATGTCTTACAGTGATTGTATGCGTCCTTGAAGATAGTGGGCCAGTAAAAGCCACACTGGAGGATTTTTGATGTGATTTTGTGCCCAGAAAAATGGCCACCGCATGCCTGGTCATGGCAGAAAGAGAGAATGTCATTAATTTTGCCCTCCGGGACACATCATCGGATGACTTGGTCAGCAACTATGCGGAAACGGTATGGGTCTTCCCAGATGTAGTACTTGGCATCGGAGCGCAACTTGTCATTCTTAGCCTTCGGCCAATCAGACGGGATCTGATGAGATGCCAAGTAGTTTACTATATCAGTAAACCATGGAAGCCCAGTACCAATAGTCAAGAGGTGCTCATCAAGAAAATGCTCCGTGATGGGTCCAGAAGGGTCGATGATCTTAGAAGGAAGGCGAGACAAGTGGTCAGCTACCATGTTCTGTCTTCCTACCTTGTCGCGAATCTCGAGGTCGAATTCTTGCAATAGCAAGATTCATTGGATTAATCGAGACTTCGCATCCTTCTTAGCAAGGAGATGCCTCATAGCTGTGTGATCCGAGTAGATTATGACGTGGGAACCCAGGAGATAAGATCGAAATTTTTCGAGGGCAAATACTACAACTAGCAGCTCTTTCTCCGTATCCATGTAGTTACGCTGAGCCTTGTCAAGTGTCTTGCTAGCGTAGTAGATGACCACGGGTTTCCCGTCAATCTTTTGCCCTAGAACCGCACCTACAGCGAGGTCAGATGCATCGCACATGATCTCAAAGGGTTGAGACCAATCAGGGGACTGTAGGATCGGGGCTTGGGTGACTCGGTCACGAAGGATTTCAAAAGTTTGAGTTCATTCCTTGGAAATCTCAAAGGGTACATCCTTGGAGAGAAGAGTAGTCAGGGGGCACACGATTTTCGAGAAATCAGGGATGAAACGACGGTAAAAACCGACGTGCCCTAGAAAAGATCGGAAGTCCCTGATTGAGCTAGGCATAGGAAGTCTGGAAATCAGATCAACCTTGGCTCAATCCACTTGGATGCCTTTCTCAGAAATTAAGTGTCCCAGGATGATCCCCTCAGGCACCATAAAGTGGCTCTTTTCCCAGGAAAGAACCAGATTTACGTCAATGCAACGCCCAAGTATGTGAACCAAGTGCTGGAGGCAATCGTCAAATGATGCCCTGCAAACTAAGAAGTCATCCATGAAGACTTCCAGATAATCACCTACCATATCAGAGAATATGGCAAGCATGCACCACTGAAAAGTCGTAGGTGCATTGCAGAGACCAAAAGGCATCCTTCAAAATGCGTACGTCCCGAAGGGGTAGGTGAATGTGGTCTTCTCTTGGTCCTCTGGATGAATCGCCACTTGGTTGTAACTGGAGTACCCGTCAAGAAAGCAGAAGAATCTATTTCCCTCTAACTTCTCGAGAATCTGATCAATGAATGGTAGTGGGAAATGATCCTTCTTTGTGGAGGAATTAAGTCTTCGGTAATCTATGCAGACTCTCCATGAGTTGGCTATACGGGTAGGTATGACCTCTTCGGTTTCAGTCATGATGGTGGTGAGCCCTGCCTTCTTAGGCACAACCTGGATGGGGCTCACCCAACGACTGTCGAAGATCAGGTAGATGATCCCTGCATCTAACCACTTAATGATCTCCTTCTTCACAACCTCCTGCAGATTGGGATTCAAACGTCTCTGCATTTCACGTGAAGGTCGTGCGCCCTCTTCAGAATAGATACGGTGTGTGCAATAAGAGGGACTTATTCCAGTCAAGTCATCGAGAGTCCAACCAATGGCTCTGCGATTTGCTGGAGAACAGTAATCAGACGGGATTCCTGATCAGGTGTGAGTTTGGAGTTTATAATCACAGGAAATGTCTGATTAGAACCCAAAAAGACATATTTTAAATGATTGGGAAGGGGTTTGAGTTCAAGAATGGAGTTATCAGCAGCAGCGGGTGGTTCAGAGTGAGTGTGGGGTACAAGGGTAGGAGTTATAGGTTTGTCTAAATCAAGGTCTGACTCTAATTGCAGTTTAAGATTTTCTTGTGGTCGATAAGGAATAATCATGTTGTCCTCAAATTGTGGTTCATCAGCCATAGCTCTGATGTCACAAATTTGTTCAACGACACCTCAATTGATCCCTTGTTGGGTCTTAAAGATATCAATTTTGAGAGTCTGATTCCGAAATTTCAGTTCTATTTGGCCCTCTTCACAACTTATGTTGGCCCTTGCAGTGGCCAAAAAAGGTCTCCCTAGTATGATTGGTGTATCCCTTGGGTTTTCAGGTGCATCCATATCTAAAACTATGAAATCTACAGGGAAGTAGAAATCCCGCACCCTAACAATAACATCCTCAAGAATTCCCTTAGGCGACTTGATAAATCGATCTGCTAGCTGTAATGTCACCTCAATCGGTTTCAGCTCAGATTCTTCTAGATGGTTAAGTAGGGATGTGGGTATCAAGTTTATGGAGGCACCTAGGTCCAATAATGCTCTATCAAACTGGGTTTCACCGATCTTACATGATATCAGGGGAGTGCCTGGGAATTTTACCTTGGGTAGGAGTCTACTTAGGATTATAGAGCTGGCTTGCTCTGACAATACAATTGAACTCCCACTCTTGGTTCACGGCTTACGCTGAGGTGTACATACATTCTTCAAGAATCGTGCGTAAGCCGGTATGTGGTGGATCGCATCCATCAAGGGGATGTTTATTTGGACCTACTTAAAGAGCTTGACCAGATCCTCCTCAGGAGCCACGGGTCTGGTTGTTCGCTTTCCCTTGGTCAAGGCCGCGGGAAACGGAACCTTGGTTGGTTCCTCTAGGATAGGTCTAGGTTTTTGATTTGAGACAGGCATAGGAACATCCTAGATAACTGTCCTAGGGGTTGGGTCACTACCAGGCTTGGAGTGGTCTGGATAAGGTGGATCTTGGGTTTCCTTACCACTACGAGTTGTTACAGAATTTATTCTTGCTTGGTTCTAGTTAGGGGTTGGTAGGATGGGCTGCTGCTGTTGGTAACCCGCATAGGAGGTTGAAGCTTCCATCCCGTCAGGCGATGGAATAGAAGGGGCCTGATAGATCAAGTGTGCCTGGCCCGGGTTTGGGTTCATAACACGCCGCTGGGTCGGCACGCTATTTGGGTTAGGAAGAGGCCAAGAAGGAAGTGTGCCTGGTTGGCGAGAATTTTCCAACTGGGCAAGTTGGTTGTGGACCTCTATGATTTCGTCCTTGTGTTGCTTTTGGATAGCCGCATTCGTTCTCTGAATGTCAGCCAAGGTTTGGAGGATAAGGGACATTTGATCCTGGTTGGGCCCGGAAGGATAAGTGGGGTTGGGCCGAGGTTGAGGCGGCTGATAAGGATGAGGGGCTTGTGGACGAGGCTGAAAGGTGGTCTCAGATTTTGAGAATTTCCCGTCCACTGGAAATTGGGATGGTTTTGCCATCCAAGATTGTAGGTGTTGGAAAATGGGTCATTTTGGATGGCGTTGAGGTCCTCGCAGGTCTGAGGAGCCTCAGAAAAGTCGAAGAATGGGGGAGTAGGGCTCCCCCGGCAAGAATAGAAAGGATCGGAGGGATAGGAGGTCCCTACGGTCCTGGAGTCAGATGGGGGTGGATACGAGTCCATCCCAGGAGAAGGATAGTGAAAAATGTTTTGACAGTTTCCCATGTGGGAGAGGGCTGTGCGAAGTAGTTCTACGCAGAGGTGGCTCGCTGCAAATGCTGAGTCAGCTCATCCACCTTCTTCTCAATAATAGAGACCTTGTCCAATCGACTGGCCATTAATTCTAGGTCGACTAATGCAGACAAGCCTTGCGTCTCATGTGCTCCCCTAAGGTTCATCGCTGTGCGGGTATTCGTCCGGTCGAATAATCCCATGGAGTCATTGTTGATGGAGTTCTCACACATATTCTCGAGAATCTCCCACACGGTGTCTTCATGTTGACCCATGATATTCCCTCTGCAAGTTGCATTGACGAACAATCTAATATCTTCACGGAGTCCCTGGTAAAAAGACTTGATTTGTTCTCATTTAGGAACTCCGTGATGGGGGCACTTTCTCATGAGATCCTAAAAATGATCCCATTCCTCATGAAGAGGTTCTCCCGTTTGCTGTGTGAAGTGAGTAATCTGATGGTGCAAGGCGTTTGTCCGACCAACAGGGAAGAACTTCTTCAAAAACTCAGACTGAAGTTCTTCCCAAGTGTTGATTGGGCGGGTCTGTGTTTGATACCAGTGAGCCGCCTTATCCATAAGGGAGAAAGAGAACATCTTCATGAGTAAGATATCCCGATTCTGTGCATTTGACCCGAAAGTCTGGGCCAGATGCTTAAGCTGTTTGATGTGCTGGAAGGGGTCTTCAGAGTTAAGCCCATAGAATTTAGGTATGGCATGGATCATGTTAGGCTTTAATTCGGAATCAGGTCCACCAGTCGAGATTCTGACTCGAGGCTCAATTGCCACCGCAGCGGGATTGTAGTGATCTCGCATCATGGCATGCTGCGGTGGGTTCATGAAGTTTTGGAAGAGATCATTTAGTCACTGGAGCTGGTGCTCAAGATTATTCACTTCTTCAATAGGCAGAGCCATTGTGGAAGAAGGGGAATTGGGTTCAGAATCAGAAGAGAGGTCTATGTGAAGAGGTTGTTGCACAAACAAGGGTACCGAGGCTTGGCCTCGGGGAGAGTGAATTTCTAGAGGAGGTTTTAAGGACCTCCTACCAAACATACACTGATGGATTGGACGAGCTTAGCAGGTGCCGGACCCAATCAAGACACCCAAAATGTTGGGTGACTATAGAGGTTCAGGGCGGATGATACCCCTTAATCAGAAGGTCGTCCACCTGAGAATTACCTGGGCAGCCAGAGAGGGTGAGTCCCGCGAAGATCCCTACACGGTAGAGCGCCCCCACGGGTTACAGGGTTTCCCCCACCCAACCTCTCTTGTCACTGAGATTCCAAGTAAACCAGAATGGGGACCTTGACCTCTTAAGTCCACCACTTTTAATTAGGATCAAGGTGCTTAGGGTTTCACTTGAACTTTTAACTTTTTGAGTGCAAAGAGTGACCTAATTTAAAGGTTGGTTGATCCAAGGGATCAACTTTACCTATTAGTTCCCGTGAGAGCTTATTAGATCCTGTCTTTTAAGGTTCAAGTGACTTAAGAGCCGGATTGCTTAGGGTTTCTCTTAATAGATCTTTTCAAGTAATGGCTTAGGCACACTTCTTTTGGGAATTTTCAGTTCTTGATTAGGTGTATCTCTAAAACCCTAGCTTTGAGTCTTAGGTTGGCTCTAATTGGTCCAGTTAGTTGCCTCAGGATTAGGTAACTAGGGCTCAAGCAACAAGGTTTTAGCCCTAATTACCCCTAGTGGATATGCAGATAGAATATGTTGAAATTGAAAAGCTAGCAACTCTTGTGATTTGCTATGTAAACAAGACAGGTAATTCCTAGATTGCTTTTCTTTTTCTTTTTCCTCTTTAGAATTTAAGGGGCTTAAAAGTGAGGATAGAAGATTACCTGTACTTTGGCGTGGTTGTTGTGCGGCTGCTTGTTTCTTGTTTGCCTTCCTGTGCCTGCATAACAAAAAGAGAGATTAAGTCAGTAGCCAACTAGAAATTGTGATTTAATAGCTTCTAGAATGCCCGTTGCTCCCCGACAACGATGCCAAAAACTGACGGGTCGTCTTTTATCGGTTTTAAAAATATATTCGTTGTAGTATGTTACGAAAAACGATGATCAGTTTATTTCAATTTATTACTCGAAATTTAGAATGTTCTGAGGTCGAACTCAGGGAGCAAACTTAATTCTAGAAGCATAAAAATTCACAATTAACTATAATATACTACTTTACAAAAATTAAAG
Organism: Thalassia testudinum; assembly: GCA_037157565.1. Classification (NCBI taxonomy): domain Eukaryota; kingdom Viridiplantae; phylum Streptophyta; class Magnoliopsida; order Alismatales; family Hydrocharitaceae; genus Thalassia; species Thalassia testudinum. The sequence goes on from JAZHRO010000036.1 coordinate 148,175,845, forward strand.
GGAGAGGGAACAAAAATCTCTTTTTCTTTCTTTCTTTCTTTCTTCTCCTCTTCTCTCTTCCTTCTCTTCTTTCTCTGCCTTTTCTTTCTCGGACGTCTGATTCTTTGAATTAGACGCCTTATCTACCCCTTTTCTATAGTGCCTTGCAGGTTCTTCTCCTCTTGGCTTCTTCTTCTTCTCTGTTGGGCTTTCTTCTTCAGCTTCCTTTCCTCTGTGCAGCAGGCTTCCCTCCTTCTCTTTTCTTTTCTTTTCCTTTGGCTTTCTTCTTCAGCTTCCTTCTTCTGTTGCAGCTCTTGGCTGCTTCTCCTTCTCTTCTCTTCAGCTGCGGCTCTTCTTCTTCTCTCTGCTGCGCTCCCTCCCCCTTCTTCTTCAACTTCTGCTGCTTTGTGTGGCTAAGTCATTAGCCTCTCCTCCTCCTTTCTTCTTCTCCTACTTCCCTGCATATTACAAGGTTAGGCAAAACCTAACCCCTACCCGCCCTACGTGTCTCTCTCTCTTTCAAATTCACTCCAAGGTTCGCTCCCAGAGCCTTAATCGGGTAAGCGGGTTGGGTAACACGCTTGGGACCAGGCGCACTGGCGTGGGTGGTGTGCGAGGAGTGCCTGGTTGGGTAATCGAGTTTGGACCCAGGCCCGTGGGGTGTGAGCGCAGGCAAGGGCAGGCACTAGCGCGTGGTGCGCTGCGCGTGCGTAGGTGAGGGACCTGACCCCTGTGTATCGAAGGCGATAAGTGTAAGGCACAAAAATAATTTATGTGCGGGTGCTCACCCTCACACTTCTGAGGTGGGACTAAAAGTCCCACCTACTTCCGCGCCTTTGCTTGCAGCAGAAATCCTTGCGATTGCAGCGATACACGAGGCTTGCGCCTGTGATTGGATACCTGGGGTCGTGCTTGAATCTCTTCCGCGTGTCCTGGAACTCCCACCTAGGACTGCAGAGGCCTGGAGCTGCTAGCAAGCTTGCTCCAAGCTCGGCAGCAATGGTGGTGAACACTCGAGACCTAAAAGCAGCAATACGACCTTATGGCCCTGTCAGACCAGAGAAAAACCTTCGCCGTATCACGGCGAAGGTGAGGCGAGGATTGGCTAGCCGTGGGGTGACCTAGGTGTGCGTGCCTAGGTCTCTCTGTGGCCGTGAGGATGGGTTTGTTCGGGGAGAGTCGACAGGGGTTGGTGCAATCAGTGGAGGGTCGTAGGGTGTTCAGTGGGTGGTGGTGTAGCTTCTAAGGTGCTTGGCGAGGTGGATGGGTGAGTGGAATGACGGGAGCACCTCGCCGGAGGTGGAGAAGGTGGAGATGGACAGTGGATGTCGAGGGGTTGAAACAACAAATTAACAGGGGGGAAATAAAGGAGAGAGTAAGAGAAACTTAGCTATGAGTCCAGAGTGAAGGGGGAGGTGCGGAAGTGGCGAGCGGTCGGTGCTGCCGTCACCAAAGACGAAGGTGCCAGGGGAGAGAACGGCGACGAGGAGAAGGGGTCGGAGAGTGCCCGCTGGTATGGCGCGGCGCTGCAGAGGATGGCGGAGTTAACCTGCCACTGGTATGGTGGCAGGGTGACGAGAGAGGAGAGGGAGAGTCGTCGGAAGCTCTGGCAGTTGGTCGGAGTTGGGAGAAGACGAAGAGGAGGGGGAATCTTAGGCCAAACGAAGCTTGCTTCAAACGGCAGCCCCTACCGTCCCTTAAATAGGTACTAGCAGGGAGGGAAACATGAGGAGGAGGCATGGGCTGGTCGCCGGAGACGTGGTCGGAAAAGAGACCCATACTTCTCGCGTGTTCGCACGAGAAGTATGGGTGCCGGTAGGACATGGGAGGAGGTCCATGCAGAAGAGGACAACGCAGGGGGCCCTCCTCTCGTTTTTGGGGCCAGCTCCCATACCCTATGTGGTGCTATCCTCCACACAAAGTCGTCGGAGGTATGGCCTGCTGCTGCAGGTGGCAGAGGGACCTATCTGAAGAAAATGAAGAAAAAATTTTAAAAAGTTAAGGGTCAGAAAGTAATTACTGAGGACCAATTTGTAAAGTAGGTCAAGGAAAATTTTCCTTAAGTCCAAATTTTGATATAACCCTAATTTGGACCTAAGGAATCCAATGGTGAAGTTGAATTTTAGGTTTGACCATGTTTGATCGGTCAATTTGCACAAAAATCTAGATTAGGTCAAAAATTGGGTATGGTTCTCAATCTCGATCAAGATAGGTTCCAATGGCCAAATTGAAGGTTCTAAACCCTAGGGGATATTTTTTCATTAATTTTAGAGGGTTTAATTGATTTTTATCTTGCTCGAAACTTTATGAATTAAAGCAGATTTATTTTAGGGTTACAAAATATCATTTAATTCCTAGAAGCCACTATAACCCTTTTCAGATCAAATCATCCCACTTTCTTTCTTATTATGCCCATTTGACCTGTGTTTAGACCCTTGGAAATCCCATTTGTGTATTACATTGGTAAAATTGTAGTTTTACCCCTTGTGAATTGCTTTATACTCAAATTTATAATTCTCTTATTTAGGCTTTCCCTTAGGTTTTGTAGGAGCTTTTGTATACTTATTTAGGTAAAAATGTGCTAGTTAGGGTTCATGATGAGGTTCTCATCACCCACACATCACCTATTCTAATGAATGATCTAAGCTGAACTCGAACCCACCTAATTTACAATGAGGACATTGCAAATCGTAAGCATAGGGGGTATTAAAGTGCAAAACATCGTGAAAATCACTTCACAAGAAAGGGTTTCATCAAAAAAATCACTTATTCCAAAAATACCAAAAAAATAAAAAAATTCTTGAAAGAGAACAAAAATATGAGAGGAGAGGAAATTTTGATGGCATATCAGATTTTGAGGAGAAAAGGGAGAAAAAAAGGTCAAAAAGGAGCACAATTTGAAAAGAAAAGAAAAAGAGGTAGTTATTAGTAAAAGACTAAGGAATTGACTTAGTTCTAGACCATATCAAAAGAAAGAAAATGAAAGGCAAAAAGTGCTAATAAAACAAAAAAAGAGATTTGTAGGAACGCTGATTTTAGGCCTCTTGGGCTATAATCCCAGGCTTAAAAATTCAAGTACCCGCTAAGATCTGGATAATCCTCGAGAGGTTGGGGAAAATGCGAAGCTTAAGTATTAGGTCTAAGGCTTAGGGATTATTTGAACTCGTTAACTGACCTCTGATTTGCGGGACTCGGTAACCTAGGCACCCCAATCCACACACAGTCTGGTTCAGTGCGCCTAAGTATCAAAATCACGCAAATGTGTTAAACTTGTTCTGAAAAAGTTACCTAGATTAGGAGCGGCTGATCAACACAAGTTGATTTGGACAAGTTCCCGACGTGGAGAGACAAGAAATCCCCCTCGAAGATGCGCAATAACATATTGTCTCCTCGGTGCTTTTCTCCTAGGATATCTACATATCCTATCAGGGGCATGTAAGCACCCTATGCTGGTTCAGATGTCATGGGCGGCATTATCTCGAAATGTCGATTGCTAGGGTCTAGATTTAGCTACAGAATGCCATGGGCAGGATTATCTCAAAATCTCAAAAGCCAGTGTTCTGGGGGTTTCCATGGGCAGTGCTATCTCGAAGCATCGATTGCCAGGGACCCTGTGAGGATTGATGGTGGGGATTAGGAATCCGATACAGGCCGTGTTGTAAAGCTAATCTAAAGCTAGAAATAAAAAGAAAAGAGAGAGAAAACTCTCCAAAAATAACAAAAAATTCCTCTATCTCTCTCTAACAAAAATGCACTACAAACTGAACCTGGGCTAAAACATGCCACAAGCACGGGTGCTTTAACCGCGGAGTTCAACGAACCTTAGGTTAGTTCCTGTGGGCCTTAGAAACCTTCGCGGCAGACTAAGGCTAGAGCTAGTCAGGTCCGAATTTTGGTTGGCACTATCAGCATTCTAACCTAATCTACAAAAGAAAGCACACAAGTTTTTAAGCATCAAAAGGGTTTATGGTCTAGAATTAAAGTTAATACCTTGAAATTTTGCTAAGGGACTAGCAAAAGCTAGGAATGGGGGTATGATGGGAACACCATCATGAGCCATAACTAGCTCTTTTAATCCAATTAAGTCAGTAAATGCTCCTACATAACCACCAGAGAGTCACAAGTCATTGCATAATCATTCTGAAAGAAAAATAAGAAACTAGGGTTAAAACTGTAATTTTACCAGCTCATCATGAATGCAGTACAACCACGGGTTTTCTCAGGGGTTGAATAAAAGTCAATTGTTCTTAAAAAGATAACAAGTGGGATAAGACAGATAGAAAAGGGTTTGCACGTGTTCTGAGACTTAAATGACTTTTGAACCCCTAAAAATAGACCCGCTTAATTAACTGAGGTTCTGACTAGGATAAAATTCACCTAAACCTTCTAAAATTCATATAAAAATAGTCTCTAGGGTTTATAACTTTCAATTTGACCATCAGAACCCGTTTTGACCCAAAATAGAACCACAGACAAATATTTACCCTAATTTGGGTTTTTACATAAATTACCTGACCAAACATGGTCAAAGACAAAATCCAACTTCACCATTGGAATCCTTAGGTGTGAATTAGCTTTGTATCAAAATTTGGACCCAAGATGAATTTGTCTTGACCTAGTTTGCAAATTGGTCCCGTCTAATTACATTTCTACCCTTAACTTACAAAATCCTTTCAAATAGACCCCTAACTTTGTCATTATTCTCACAAATAGGTCCCTACCACCGCTAAACCTATTCCTACTTGCTCTGACGACCTTAAAAAGGAAAGAACTCCTTGATTTCTGGACGAATCCCTTTCAAATTTGAAAGGGAAGTTCGTTAAGAAATTTCCTTCTTTTTGGACCCAATCCTAAGCCCTGAAACCTACTCAATCTCTCATGCGAAAGCATGAGAGATTTGGGTATCAAGAAACTTCCAACTCCGACGACCTTCCAAGCTTGAAAGCTTGGCTTCCAAGCTCTAACCGACCCCCTGACACCTATATAAAGACTCCCCAAGCCTGCTCGATCCTCCAAGCTTGAATTCAACCGGAGAATCCCTCAAATTCCTCTCCCCTCCTCCAGCCGATTTTCTCTTCAAGCTCCGGTGACTCTCCCTACCTTCCCTCATCATCTAACCACAATACCAATGGCAGACTCTTCCTCCTTGTCATCCTCCACATAGCGCAGCAACCACCGGCGCTCCTGCCCCCCTTCATCCTTGCCGTCGTCCATCTCTCTAAGCAACTTTGTCTCCGGTGCCAGCCACACCTCAACTAGAGGCAACTCCGCTCCCCTTCGTCTGCCTCCCCTCCTAAACAACTCCTCGACTTCCCCTCTTCGTTTCCAGCCATCTGCCACTTTGTTCGACTCGCCTCACCATCCTCCATCTTCCACCTCACCGGCGTACCTTCGGCGAGCTCGCACGGCCACTACACTCCACCAATTCGGCCATCGTTCATCTCCACACCTCCATCTTGTTCCAGAGACCAAAAGTCCTCTAGTCTTCGAGGCTGTTGGCCTCCCCACTGCTCCACTGAACACCACACTGTCGCACCTCACATTCCATCACTGCCCGACCACCTCACGCACTCTCACACCTCACAAACATCGCCATTCAATTCCCCACCTCACGGTGAAGCTTATGAAGTATTTAACTGGGGCTCTTAGCCCATTTTCTTGCTTTTAGGTTCCCAGGTCTCGACCGCCATTAACGAAGCTTCAACCGAAGCTTGAAGGTCTCATCACGTCTGCAGGTTCCAGGCGTCAACTCTAGGAAGAGCGGATTACCTCCAGGCGTATCCTCGCGCGGTCAATTGGAGCTTTTGACCAAGTCCTTTGCGCCAATTCAACGAAGGAAGCTGCTACTGCTGTGCGAAGGACGGAGGGTGGGATAGTCCCACCTCGGAAGTGGAAAAAGACCTGAGCACGCATAAATTGAATTTGTGCTTTAGGCATATCGCCTCAGCACGCATAGGGGGTGAGGTCCCCATACGCCCCCCTCATGTGCCTCGTTCGCAACTTCTCCCCCGTAGACCTGGTGCGCCCGATAACCCGCCTAAGCCCAGCACCCCTCGGCTGCAACCCACGCCCGCAGCCCTGGTCCTAGGTACGCTCTAGGTCCGATTACTTGTATACCCGGTACTGTGGAAGGCTCTGGGAGAGCATGACCTAGAGAGAGAAAGAGAGATTGCACGGGGTAGAGGGAGGGTTTTGCTGCAAGAGTGTTGGCTGACACTTAGCCAAATTCAAGAAGCCTCCCCCCTCTGTGTGTAAAGAAGGAGAACAGAGAAAGGAAGAAGGAAAGAAGAAGGACCGTAGCTGAAGAAGAGAGACAAGAAAGAGAAGAGCAAAAGAAGAAGCAGCTGAGCAGAAGAAGAAGATGAGAAGGAGCAGCAAAAGAGAAAGAAGAAGAAGAGGGTGTGAAGAGAGAAAGAAGGCTATGCACTGTAGCATCAGACATTTAAGCCGTCTAATTAACCATTCAGCCGTCTAATATTGCTAAGCTTTATTTGATTGATACTGTTGAGAAATTTACTGTTATTGTGAGGGGTATTTGGTGACTCAAATCACCATTTTACCTCATTCTTTATGCACTATTGACATCTGTTTTCACTTCTATATCATTATTATTTGGAGTTTTATTACAAATTGCTTATATTGCATTTAAATTGCAATTCTTGATATTTAAATTCCATATTGCTCCCTGTGTTCGACCTCGGAACTTTTTCGAGTAATAAAATTTATTTGTTTAAGCGCTATTTTGGCTATACTACAACACGACAATCTTAAATACTGATTTAGCGCGATGAACATCTGCCCAGGATGATGGGTGTGCTTTGTAGTTGTTCAGGGACTTCCATGTTGAGGAACAAAAAGTCGACCAGGAAGTAGAAGTCCTTGACCCGAACAATTACGTCCTCAACTACCCCCTTCGGGGTTTTCACAAATCTATCAGCCAATTGGATAGTCACAGGTGTGGGTTTCAATTCCCCAAATCCTAATTGATGATAAAGGGTAGTCGAGATTAGGTTGATTGAGGCACCTAAGTCCAAGAGTGCTCTATCAAATGCATGTCCCCGATATTACAAGAAATCAGGGGCGTTCCTAGGTCAGTTCATTTGGGAGGCAGGATACTCAATGTCACTTAACTATCTTGGTTTGAGAGAACAACCTTCCTAGGTTCTTGGGTTCTTGGCTTACACTTCAGCGTACAGACATCCTTCAAGAACTTAGCGTAAGCTGGGATATGCTTGATTGCTTCGAAGAGCGGAATATTAATCTGGACTTGTTTGAAAATATCCAACAGCTCCCCATTCTCAACTACAACTTTCTTTTTCTTCCTTTTCTCCAAGGCCTTAGGGTATGGTGTTTGGGTTTGAATTGGGTCAGTCTTCAGCTCCTTGGGTTCCACCCGCTCATCCTCAGAATCGGGTATCTTAGGAAGTGAGGTCATGGGAGGGGTCGGCCATTTGGGGTCCTGGGTTTTAGTGCCGCTTCTCAAGGTAACCGCGTTGGCCGAGTGTTAACAAGGGTGAGATCGTGGTTTTAAAAGATGTATGTTGTAGTATAGATGAAATCACCTCGAAAATAAATAAAAATTTATTACTCGAAAACCTAAGTATCCGAGGTCGAACACAGGTTGCAAATGGAATTTATTCACTAATCTCAATGTAATTGAACACTTAAAGTTACTCAAAACCTAATTCAGAGTATAAATGCAAGAGTTTACGAATATTAAAAGGTAGCAAAATAGAATTGAACGTCTGATTCTATAATCAGACGTCTTAAAAAAAATATGTTTCTTTTAGCTCTTATTTCCTTTTCCTTTCTGCTTTCTCCTCTTTCTTTCTTTCTCTGACTTTCCTCTTTCCTTAGCTCTTTCTCTTCTATTCTTCTCTGACTTTGGCCGTCTACTTCTTCTTCCTTGTCTCTTCTTTCTTTCACACAGTGCCTTTCTCCTTCTTTCTCTGTGGTCTTCTTCTACTCTCTGTCTTTCTTCCTTCTCTTACTTCTCTTCTTCAGCTGCACCTCTGCAACAGTGCTTCTCCTTCCCTTAGCTTCTGCCTTCCTTCTTCTTTTTCCTTCCTTGGTTTTTGCCTTGTTTTCCTTCTTCAGCCTTTGCCTTCAGCCGCACCTTCTTCCTTTGCAGTCTTCTTCCTTCACTTCTTTGCTGCGCCTCTTCCTTAGCTCCTTTTTCTTCCTTCCTTCTTTCCTGCACACAACGGAGCAAAACCTACCCCTACCCTCCCTCGCGTCTCTCTCTCTATTTCTCTCTACGGTTCGCTCTCCTAGAGCCGGGTAATCAGGTCGGGTTTCGCACGCCTGGGTCCAGGCGCACCGACGTGGTGTAGTGCACGAGGAGTACGAGGGATAATCGGGTCGGTCAACCATATCCACGTGGCATAGGTCGAGAACGAGGCATGCGTACGTGGGCAGGGGACCTCACCCCTTGTACTGGAGGCGAAGAACTTAAAACACAAATTCAATAAATGCTACACACCTGCGCTAAAGATTTCCGAGGTGGGACTAAAGTGTCCCACCTGCTTCGCTCCCGCTCCCGCAGGGTGTCGCCTTCAATTGCCACAGCTGCAGTTGCTCTCTAGCCAATTGCCTAGCTGCGTGCATGCGCAAGACCAACCTGCACTTCTTGGAGCGCAATGCCTGGGTTGATGTTGCCTGACGTGAGCTAACAAGCTCCTTGGTCTTACTCCAATGGCGGAACGAGGGCATAACCTGAAATCACTCAACACAGCCTTGCAGCCCCATTAAAACATCTGAGGAGCTTCGTCGTGTCAAGGCGAAGGTGAGACGGTGGGTGGCTGGCCACAGGGCAGCCTAGGCGTGCATGCCTAGGTCGCTCTGTGGCCGTGCTTATGGGTTTGTTTGGTGGACATTTAGGGAGGTGATGGCAGTCAGTGGATGAGCGGATGACAATCAGTGGGTGATGGTGGAGCTAATGAGGGGTCTGGCGAGGCGTGTGGAGGTGCGGAGCGGTGGATGCGCCTCGCCGGTGGTCGGCCGAAGATGGAGAAGATGGAGGTGGTCTACGGCTACGAGGGGTCAAAAGTGGAAATAGAAAGAGGGGAAATGAAGAGGGGATAGAGGGGAGTAGTTCTAACCTAGCTAAGTGGACGAAGGGGGAGAGGAGGCGGCTGGTCGTTCCTACCATCGCTGGAGAAGAAGACGTCCAGTGGAGGGAGAGCGGCGACGACGAAGGGGCTGGAGACGCGCACGTGGGTGTTGCACAACGTGGAGGAAGGTGGTGAAGGCGGCTCTGCCACTGGTATTGTGGAAGAGTGACGAGAAAGAGGAGGAGGGCTCGCCAGAGCTCGCTGGACCCCTAACCGGAGGAGAAGGGAGGAAATTGGGGTAATTCTCTGGCCAGGTCAAGCTAAAGAGATGCGGCTGGAGGTGGTTGTGCTTCTATAGTCGCTGGCAGGGACTCTTGTGCTTGGAAGACAAGCTTCCAAGCACAAGAGACCTCGCCAGAGATGGAAACCATTGGAGACCCAAATCTCTCATGCGTTCACATGAGAGATTGGGTGCGACTCAGAGATTCGGACCATGCTCAAATGGAAGGGAATTCCTCAGAGAATCTCCCTTCCAAATCTGGGAGGTGATCTCTGAGGAATCAGGGAGTAATCCCCCTCCATTCCTTGCCGGAGTAGGATTCCTTCCCATTAATGGTGGATGGACCTGATTGTAAGAGTGGCGAGGAAGTTAGGGGGGTCCGTGCAATGGTTTTCAAAAGTTAGGGGCCATAATGTAATTGGGTGGACTCTTTTGTAAAGTAGGTCAAGATGACCTCCCCTTAGATCCAAATTTTGGTAAAAACCTAATTTGGACCTACAAAATCCAATGGCGAAGTTGGATTTTAGGTTTGACCACGTTTGACTAGACATTTTACATAAAAACCCAAATTAGGTCAAATAATGAGCTAGGACCCCAATCTAGGTCAAAATAGGTTCCAAAAGCCAATTTGAAGGTTATATGCCCTAGGGGATATTTTTCCATGAATTTTAGAGGGTTTAGTTGATTTTTATCCTGATCATAACCTTGTTGAATTATGCGAGTCTGTTTTAGGGTTACAAAATGTCATTTAATTCCTAAATCGCATATGAACCCAATTCTGGCTGAACCAACCCACTTTTCATCTTCTTAAGACCATTTGACCTATGTTTTGCCTCTGAGAAATCCTGTTTATGTACTGCAATGGTAAAATTGTAGTTTTAACCTTTGTTTCATGTTTTCTTCTCAGAACACATTCCTTGAATTAGGCCCTTCTTTAGGTTATGTAGGAGCTCTTATTCTCTTTCTTAGGTCAAAATGAGCTAGTTAGGGCTCATGATGAGGTGCTCATCACCGAGGCATTGGGGGTAGATCCTTGAGAAGAGGAGGAAGAAGAAGCACCAAACCAAGGGGATATTTGTGGGGCTTACTGGACCATGTGGGCATGCCAAGGATTGACTTGGAACCCTTGAGAATTGGGGCCTCTGTTGATCACATTTCTGGGGTTCAGTTGTGGTTGAGAAGGAAGGGATCCCTGTTGTTTACAATCCAATAGCTGGCTCAACTGTCCCTTCACTAATGCCATTTCCTCCTGATGTTTCTGATTCATATCAGCCATCATTTTTATCATCGTGTCCATTTGGTTTTGTGGGGGAGGGGCTGCCCTATTCCGATTATAGGGTGTTCTAACCGGTGGACCTTGCTAATAGGAGGGGGGTTAGGCCTAGATTGGTTCTAGAATTGGTATGATTTTTGGTTCGTCCAGGCAAAATTCGAGCGATTACGCCATCCAACATTGTAAGTGTTGGAGAAGGGGTCAGGTTTCGAGTAACCTTGGATGGCTTGGACATCTTCAAAGATAGAAGGTGCCGAGGGGGAGGGGAGCGAGTAATCAGGGTTTGGGGGAGCAAAGGCCCCTTCCTGGAACATGGTCAAGGGTTGTTCCAGGTGTATTTGGTTCATTAGCTACGCCAAATCTACATTGTGAGCTCCCTTTGCTAGGGAGAGGGTCTATAGCGAGTTTCTGGTTTGGTTCAATAGCTCATCAATCTTTTTGTCCACCAACTCAACTCGATCTAACTTTTTGGCTATAATATCCATGTCAACTGTTCCAGAATTGGCTTGCACTTCATAGATCCCACCACGGGGTTGACTAGATTGATTAAACTGGGTCATGGAGGCATTGTTGAGCGAATTCTCACTCATAGCCTCAAAGAGTTAGAATGTGCTCTCCTCATCTTTGTTCAAAAAATTGCCTCCACATGAGGCATCAACAAAGTTCCTAAGGTTGCTATCTAAAGCATGGTAGAAGATCTGGGTCAATTGCCATCTTTAAACCTCATTGTGTGGGCAGTTCTTCAATAATTCATTAAATCTTTCCCATGCCTCATGGAATTGTTCCCCACCTTGTAGTATAAATGTGGTAATAGCTCTTCTGAGGGCATTGGCTTTACCTATGGGGAAAATTTTCTTCAAGAATGCATGCCTCAGTTCCTCCCAGGTGGAGATGGGTCTCCCTAAGGTTCTAAGCCAGTGAGATGCTTTTTCTTTTAGGGAGAAAGGGAGCATCTTAATCAAAATAATATCCAAGCCGATGTTCCTGGGTTTCATAGTTCGGGCGATCCGATCTAGGTCTTCAAGGTGTTGGAAGGGGTCCTCATTTGAGCTACCATGAAAGTGGCTCTGAATTAAGCTCAAGACATTAGGTTTCAGCTCAAAATCATCTCCCCCTTCGGGGACCCTAAGATGTGGCTCAACCCGGAAGGCAGACGAATCGTAAAAATCATGGAGAGGCCTAGGTTGGCCCTCAAGAGGTTGTGGTGGGTTAGGTGGGTTCAGTGGGGGTTGCCCCTGAGGGTTTTGCAATTGGTGTATGACTTGCATGATGGTTTGGATCTGTTGTTGTTGAAGTTGGTGGTTGGCAAAGATCTGCTCCTGAATGATATCCATAGCATTGGGTTGAGGTTGGTCCTCAACCTCATCAATTCTTGGTTCAGCCATTTCCCTTGTAAAATCAAGTCTCCTCCTGATTTCCCTATCTAAAACAAATAACTCCAGATGCAGTGATCATCACCCATGCATACACTAGAGAAGAACGGGGAGGGATGTGGAGAGAGACAGGTGCGAGAAGTGTGTGCACAAACAAGAAAGCAAGTCTAGTCTTATAGTGTATACCTTAGGCGACCTAGAAGCCTCAAAGGGAATGATCAAATCTGTAAGCACTTAACCACCCTTCCCGATGTTAATTTGGCCAGGTTGATTACGAGGGGATTGAAGCATTATTCCTTTGGCTTTTTCCACCAGTTTCGTAGACCCCACAATTGCGGTCGTTTGACACTTCCCTGCAACCTAGACACCAAATTCTACAAAGGGAATGAAGGCCAAGTTCCTAGCAAACCTAATCACACCTTCAAGACTTAGACTAGTCCTGCCTAGGGCACATCTACTCCATTTTAATGAGGGCTAGGTTAGTGCTTGTGCTTAGGATATGTGATGAGGCGTTGTTTGGAGTTCTGCCTCGTAGTTAACCGATTTGAGCGTATGTGTGCACTTAACAAAACATGGTTTTCAAGCTATGATTTTAGGATGTGGTGTCTTTTAATGATTTATTTTTGCTTTAATGCTTTTTAGGGTTGAAGTTCCTTAATGTTTTCAAACAAGATTCAAGTGGGCACATAAGGTTTTGCACACAACGGGCGAAAGTCAATTCCCTTTAGAATGATGTGGCCCTAAAAAAATAACCCTAGTGTTCATACAATTCTGCCAAGTGAGTTAATTTTAATTATAATGAGTGGTGCAGGCCAAGTTAAGTCATGATAGCTTCACAAACACCACTCAAAAGAAAGAACACTCCAAAAAGATTATCTCTTCAAGAACGTTAGAGTGTTTTTTTTTTTTTGATGAGTTTGGAATGTGGGAAAAGTAGCCATTCACCACGCCAATTTTAGATTTTTATATTTTTTTTGTATTTTTTAGGCAAGCAAACAATCAATTGGTGAACTAATACTCACAACCATCTTCACAACACTTCACTCTCGGTCCACCGTCTTGGATCGTGCTCCTCTGTTGCCCAAGCATCGAGTTCCTGCAACCAATCAAGTAGAGAGAGCAAAATGAGTTAGAGGATGTGAATACAAATGTGGGATAAAAGTGACAAAAGAAATCCGTTGCCTCCCCGGCAACAATGCCAAAAACTAATGCCCGCGGAACGCGTTTGTTTAATTATGCCATTGTAGTATGCGTTCGCGATGTCGGTTTTAATTTAAGATGTGAAATTTGGTGAGTCCAAGTGTCAAACATGAGGAGGTGTGAAATCGGATTAGTTTGTTGCTTTAGTTGTCATAGGAATGTTTGGTTTGCTTGCTTGCAAGAAAACAAGAGAGAGATAGAGTAGGGTTAGAGATCGTGTTTAAAACTTGACAATAATTCTAAGAGGATGTGAGCTATGATATATGAAACATCATCAACATGCAGCATGCAATTAGAGTTTGTTTACAACTATAACAATAGATGAAAGCTTAAACAAGTGCAACATAAAAGTAAAGTAAAGAGAGTGCGAGGAGGAGGCAAGGCGGCCACGGTGGTGGAGGGAGGCTCCGTCGGCGGCTTGACAACTCCGGGGTAGGTATGAAGTGTTTGGTGGAGCTAGGAGAAGGCTAGTGTTGAATGGAGAGTGTATGTGAATTGAATGCCCCTTGAATGGGGTGGTTGAGGAGGTTTATATTGAGAAGAAGGGGTTTCCAAACTAAGTAAGGGTTTTAACGACCTCCGAGATGTCGCTAAACCCATTCCAGAAACATCGGTGAAGCCCCTCGCCTGCCGATCCTTTGAGGCACGCATGCTTCTTCCCCTCAATCCGTGCTCGCGCATCCTCAACCGTTGGATTCGAGGCACGGATCGGCATCGGACTATTAAAGGCGTGCCACGTCGTCCAAGCCGCCTGCAAGTGTGCATGATGGGTGCACGTCAACTGTTCGATCGCTAATCGACAATAAAGAATTCGCATGGGCACGCACTGTGGATCGCGCACATTCCCACTCGGGTGCATCCGCGCACTTCTTTTGCGCTGCGTGGCCTTCATCCCCGCTGTCTGCATGCGCATCAACGACTGAATTTTGATTGTGTGCGTGGATGCAGCTGGTGGGTCTCGAACATGTGTCCCTGGCGAGCGTGGAGAGGCATTAACCGCTACAGCACGCTCGTGCTTTGTCACGGTTTTGAGCAAATGCTCAACCGTCTAATGGACGATCGGACGGCCAAGATGCATCTTGGCGCGATGGAGAGCACGGTGCTGGCAAGGATGGTGGATCCTCAGCCGTTGGATCCTTGGATCGAACAGCTGAGAGCGCTCTCATGATGAGTGTGGCTGCAGCGTGGGTGCAGGTGAGGCGGATGGCACCACGTGGCTACTTGTGGGCCATTGATCTGACGATCAATGGCCAGAACTTCTTTGGCTAGTCGAGGGAGCTCTGGGTGTCGGATTTAAGTGATTTCGAGTCAGTTGGACTCCATTCGTCGATCTGAATCCATCCGTGCAGTCTGATTGCTCATCTGAGGCCTGTTTCAGCATTTACTTGTACATTTGGCCATTAAACATTAATTTATAAGCAATCTTAATTTTCAATGCATGTAGTGCTCCCATGCCCATCATGGTATGTTATTAGTGCACATATTCCCCTAAAATAAACTCTGGTTGACGAAATTATCATCATTGAATGTAAAGTTATCAATAACCACTATATTAGATAAATAAGGTAACTCAAGAGAAATAAAATAAAGTGAAAAGAATAAAACTTAGAAATAGCATATTTTTCCCTGTCATAACAAAATTGCAGGTCTCGCGGATTTCCTCATATGAAATTAAGAGAAGTTGTGAGGAGTATTATCATAATTACGAAGATTGACCAACTTCATATATGACGGAATCTTACCCCCATATTTGAAGCATTTTTCCTGCAAATTGGTTTCAAGTATGGAAACTCAAGGAATGAAAAATTGATTCTTGTCACTTACAAAATAATTAGAATGTACATTTGATTATTACAACTCAAGAGAGGAAAAAATGATTCAATGAAATTCATTTATATCTTTCAATGTGGTTATTTTATGGTTAGTTATTCCTACGGATATAATGAAAGCTCCCTCTCAATCTTTAAGCAATCATCAACCAAGTAACAGTGTCCCACATGTGCATTCAAGGAGTGTGACATGCTTATGTAGAGTTCCAGCTGCACTCAAGGTTTCTGGACGGCCATGGAGCAAAGGTCGGAAGTTTTACTCTTGTCCACAAAATACATGCAAATTCTTCAATTGGGAAAATCTGAGAGAGGAGAATGAAGAGGAGGATGAACTAATGCAAACCATGCAAAAAGAGAATGTCGAGTTAGGAAGAGATTTTGATTACATACTACACATGGTCCATGGCACCAACGTAAGAGTTGTGGAGTTGCAGAAAAGCTTACATGAGTTAATGTTGTATGTCAAAGTGGGTGTATTGTGAATTATCATAATTAGCATTGCAATTAAAATGTATTATCAGTAGTTGTTGTCCTTTTGCATTTAGTGCTTATTAATGTACCTAACATAATGTAACAAGCATTCATGTACTCTAAATTTGTTGAAATTCAATTAGAAGTGCTTGTAATTCAGTATTTATCTTTTGTCAGCTATTTGCATGTGTAAATCTGTCCAATGATGATAATTCTAATGAAATCAAAGAAAAAATCATGGTTAACTGGCCATGCATGTTTCATATTGCACTTTCATGGAGTGTTTTGAGATGTCTATACTTTTTTTCCAGGCAATAGAACTCATCTTTAGGTCTTAGGTTCCCTTTAGAAACACTTCAAGGCTTAAATTGAAGAATGTAACAGCCAATGCCCGCGCACCCTCACGCATCAGCCACGTGTGGCCATCGCAGGCCGAAGAGGCCAGACCTCTTCCTCTTCTTCTCTACTGTGCACTATTCACCATCATCCTCGAAGGGAACCCAAACCCCATCAACAGCCTCACACGCACAACCACCACCATCGGCCACCATCTTCAATACCGATCTTGCCAACATCTCAACCACACTCCACCACGTCTTCCCTGATGACCACTGGCTGGTCAATCTTTCGCTTTTAAGTCGTTTGTAGTTTAATGTGGTGGAAAAATCGACTAATCAATTTTTAACAAGAAATAACCACTCGCAGAGGAGCGGGTCGTATCCACAGGGAGGCAATAACGTATTAAAATTCGCGCCACTTAAAAATGTTTGTTCGTAGTCAATTTGGACAAGAACCAAGCCAAGATTGCCTTTAGATTAAGGTTTAAGCAAGAAACAATGCTGAAATGGCAATTATGAGAAACTATAGGATATTTTCTGCAATGCAGAGTCAATAAAATATGATTAAAATGTGGCAATGGCAGAAAATGTAAATTTTAATTGACCGTTTACTGTAGCAAAACAGGGGAATTTTTCCCCGTTGTCTTGCGCGACGAGGAGCCGATGGCCAGGCGCGGGAAGCTCGGAGGAGGTCCCTTGGACCAAGAGCTTCGAATCGGTGGTGGCGGCGAGTTGCGCGGCTGCCGAAGGTGGCCGGACGAGCTCCGGCGGAGGTGCTGCTGGTGGCGGTCTGCAGGCGGTTGTGCGTGGGCAAAGGGTCTGCGGAGGGCGCTGGCGCAGTTGGCGTGGGCGCGCAAGCTGCAAGCGCTTCTGCAAGCGCGGGCGGAGGCGTGCTCGGTGGGTCTGTGGCTGGCGTGTGCGGCTGGCACTGCGGAGGTCTGCAGGCACGGGGAAAGCGTGGCTACGGTGGTCTGCAAGCGCGTGGAGATGGCTGCAGTGGTCTGCAGGCGCGGGGAAATGGCTGGCGGTGGTCTGCAGGCGCGGTTGGCATGGGCACGCAAGCTGCAGGCGCTTCTGCAAGCGCGGGTAGAGGGTGCTGCAGGCGCGGTGAAGCGTTGATCTGCAGGCGCGTGGAAGCGTTGTGGTGGTCTGCAGGCGCATGGAAGATGGTTGCGGTGGTCTGCAAGCGCGGGCGGAGGCGTGGCTGTTGGAGAGTTGAGGCGCGTTTGAGCTGAAGGTTGACGGATGTGGGTGCGCTGAAGGTTCTGCAGGTGCAGGAAGGGGTCTGCAGGCGACTTCAGGCGTGTGCGGTGGAAGTGAGCGGGTAACTTCAGACGTCTGGGAAATTCCCCAGACGTCTTAAGTTACTGAGAGGGTGGCTGAATCAGAAGCTCAGTGATGGTGGTCGGCAATGATGGCTAGGGGGATGCACGCTAAGGTGCTCACGGTGATGCGGCGAGCTCCGGATGGCGGTGTGGCCTGTCACACCACACGCCCACGGTGATGGAGACTCGTCACCACAGTAGAGGCCGGCAGTGTGGAGTGGAAGAGAGAGGTTCTCTCTGCACAGTGGTGGGTCGGTGGCGGAGGCCTCTTGAGCTCGGCTGCCTCCCTCCTCCTTTTGTAGTGGCCTGCACAAGTTTGAAATCAGCCGCCCGACCAGATCCACCACATCCGCTCCCCCTTGAATGGCTTCTTCACTGCAGCAGCCGGGCGTTGGAGCGGCAGCCAGCCGTTCTGAAAGAAGAAGAATAAAGAAAATAATGTTAAAATATTAGGGTTATTTATGTACAGACTCTCAACTTCTATGTTAATGAAAATAATGTACCTAATTGGTTATCTAATTAGATGAATGCTATTCTAAGCTAATTCTAAATGCACTTAAGATATGAATGCAATGTATGGACTATGTAATTAGATTAAAACTATGAATTAATCTATTTACATCCTAATTTATACTAAATAAATGTTAGAATTAACCTAATGTGTAGGCACTTAAATACTTAAATAGCCCACAACTATGGGCTAATCAAATACCCCCATGCCTAGTTTTTGCTAGTCCCTGGCAAAATTAAGCGAAACCTAGCACTCTAAGTAGACTAGTTAACTCACTTAGTCTTCCTTGAAAAGCATATTAAGTTTAGGCTCTAGACCAAAGGTTCCTAAGTAGTTGCTAAGTTACAGACTAGGTCGGCTAAAGATGAGTTGCAGGCACAAGTTTCCCTGATTTCTGACTCTACCCTAAAGTTTATTGATCCCTGAGATTAAAGCATCCGTGCTTGTGCATTGGTCCGAGTTATTTGAGTTAAAGGAAAAATTTTTTATATATACACCCCTTTTTTTTTTTTTTATTCTTCTAAGTCTAACCTCAGATCAGCTATCAACACGGTCTGTGTTGGATTCATTGTCCCCATTACCATACCTCGAAGGGTGCCTGGCTTTCGATGCTTCGAGATAGCACCGCCCATAACGACCCCAAGAACTCCTGGCAATCGACACTTAGGGATAGTATCGCCCATGGATTTCTTAAGCGAATTCAGGCCTATGGCAATCGGCACTTCGAGATAGGGCCGCCCATGGTACCTGAACCGCGCAATGAGCTTACATGCCCCCAGTAGGATGGATATCCTAAGAGACAAGCGTCAAGGAGGTAATATATTATCATCGCATCCTCAAGGTGAGTATATACTTGACCTCTCCTGCGGCAGGAACTCTTCCAATCAAAATGTGTTTTCAAGCCTCTCTTAAGTCAAAATTAAGAGAACCAAATCTCTTTTCAGAAAGACGAAAATTAAGTTGATTACCAGACCAAGTGTGTGAAATTTGGATGCTTGGGTTACAAGGACCCGTAAACCAAAAGGTAGAATAAGACTCCAGGTACTACCTCACCTTTTAACTCAAACCCTAGCTTCCCTTCCTCAACCTCTTGAGGAATGGTCCGCAACTTAACTCCTACTTAAGTTTTTAAGTCCACAAAGGACCCTAAAGGTCTAAAGCTAGTAGCTCATTTAGCTTCTAAAGTTTGACCCTAGAATTAACTTATTCTATGCTAGAGTTCTGATTTGCTTAAGAATGCAGGACTTAGCCAGTTAAGCTCAAAACTTTTTTTTTTTTTTTGTGTACAAATGTATGCAATTATGCTATGTATATCCCCAAGTACACCCCCCCTTGCCTAAAATCTGCAATGTCCTCATTGCATAGAAGGATATTACCTGAGTCAGAGCTGGGCTCCTGCAAATCAGGTTCAAGAATTGCATAAATAGGCCCTAAAAATGAGAAAAGCAAAGTTGGCCTAGAAAATAGGTAACCTAGGATGTTGGCGAGCTGATGATGAATCCCGATAGCAAATGCTCGCCCAACTAAAATGGGAATGAAATCTTCCTAGGTCACCAGAAGAGGTTCTAAAGGATAAACAGGTAAAATAACCTCCAAAGGGGTAGGGGGAGGATGACAAGGATCCTCCAAAAAGAATGGGGAAGGAATGGTATAGAGATAAACCCCCAGGGTAATGGACTGACTAAAGAAATCATCAATCCATACCCGATACTCCATTACAGAAAATATTGGTCTGTTAAGCCCCCTAGTCAGAACAAAAATGAGCAATTCTCTAATGCAAGGATCGTCTAAGGTGTCCAAGTTACGAGGTTGTGGGATGGCCATAAGATCTAGGTTAGGTTTAATCAGCTTGGTGTCCATCCCAAACACTCTTTCTAAATCCTCAATCTCATCCCTAGCATTCCTTGCACCATCACGTGGATCTTCCTGCTCTTCATCAGGAGTCACAATTTCGCTTTCAGATATAAGCGAATCAGAGGGTGACTTCGAAGTGAATGAAGGCAGGTTGGAAGCAACAGATCTAGGGATTATCCTATCAATGTCATCCCCGGGTTTTTGTTCTTTACTCAAATCTTCCCCGGAGTCTATATGTGAATCCACATAAATCTTAGAAATTGCTTCCAAATTTTCCATCATTTTATCATGAGGAGAAATATCATCAATGGGTGTGCCAAGGAAACCTAATTTGGTCAAATTTGTGACATCCTCAGGGGCTAACTCTTCAAATAAGACATAATCACCCTTAGTGTCACTCCAAATCTTGAATGTAGGTTCCTCATATAATTCGTCTTCCTCCTCATCACACAATTCATCATGTACCCGAGGTCTAGAATCATTAAATATCTCAGCAGATCCCCTAGGGTGCTCTATCTGAGGTAAATTGTTTACATTGGTTACATCAAACTCCTCAGATAGGTCAATTTCTTTAGGGTTAGGTTCCCTAAGGATGGGTTTGAGTTCCATATCGTGATCAGAAGGGAGGGTAGGATTAACAACTTGACTTTGACCCACTTCATCAAATGTCACGAAAATACTATCATCTGGGTCGAGATCTTCCAATGGTACCATCATTCCCTTCTTTTGACTCCAATATAATTCAGGTGGATACTCAACCTTATCATCATCTTCCTCAGGTTGCCACCTTTCTTCATCCAATGCATAGCTACTGTCATGTGTATTTTCCTCCCACCTAAAGTGTAGATCGCTCAAGGAATTGTCATCTAATGGGGAGGTTTCAAAATCGATCCTCGAAAAGTAGCTATTCTCCCCAGAATTTCCCTCCAACTTAAAGTGTAGCTTTCCCACGGGAGATGCATCTATTGTAGAGGGGTGTACGTCATCGTCAATGGGGTAGATTGGGTGGCTAATTTCATCTCTTTCTTGTTGGCCTGCTCTCAAAGATTCTCCTAACAATTCACTCATTTCATTTTGCATTTTCTGTATTTCCATCTTCAAAGAGGAGAGGTCATTTCTATCATAAGAGAAGTCAGGCTCAGGCTTATAGTACCCAGGAGTGTTTGTCCAACCATTATAAGTTTTCAGGGGGGGTGGGTTGGGTATTTCTTTGGTATGTGGGATATTGGGCAAAGCAAATCCCGCTCCTGAGTTCTGCTCACTAATTTGGGGCTTAACTAGGCCAATACTCCTATAATAGGAGTAAAATGGATCCCAATGATTGTCATTATGTCCATCAAGGAATGGACCATCTCGGCGTCTAGGATCAAAGGATGCAGAGTGGGGGTGAGGGTGTGGGCAAGATGTGAAAGGATGAAAATCAATGTGGTCCATTCTAACTCACACTTCAATCAGAATTCCCCAAGCAAGACACAATTCAAAAAGGACCTTTTAGGTCTTTCCCAATTTAGGCTTTTGATTTTAAGTCAGATTGCAGGTGACAATACAATTTGTTCAGTCAATTTACGCACCTATTGCCAACCTCCGGTTCGCCTAAGAAGACTTAGTTGGAGCTTACGTGTTCTTCCCTAAATTTTAAATGGTCAAGTAAATCCAAAGACGGAAGATCGAGGGATGCAAGTAGGCCTAAGCCTTCCTTTGAAGCTGTGCTTTCGCGGTGCTCCTCAACTACCCCCAAAAATCTGTGACAGGGTATCCCCCTCTTTGGACTTGCAAAACCTTTGATCTCAAGTTCCGAACACTTCAGAATCCAACGATAGGAGGGCTCTTGTCCTAGTATTTCCAAACCTAAGGAGTGTCTAGAAGCGTGCCGTGGTGCAAGTGAAATAAGTGTGCATACACCGTCAAAGATTTTGAACTTTGAATCGCACGCCAAGTTTGAAAATCAAATCCTTGGTTTTTAAAATGTCCTTCCTTTAATTAGTCCTTTTTCTAAAAAAAAATGTGACCACTTGTTAGATTTATTCAATACAGATTAGGTGGTCTTCGCATTAAATCCCAAATGTAATGCGTGATCAAAAATAGGATGCAAAGTAAGAGAATGCGTACCTTGCCTCCAATGATCTACGATGAAGAATGCACGCAATGCAGAAAAGTAAATCTAGAGGCTGCTCATACAGACCTAAATGGTTCGTCCTAGGGCAGGTAGCTCGTTTTTTTTTTCTATTTTTTTTAGAACTACTTATGCACAACCAAATAAAAGTAATAATAATAAAAAAAAATAAACCTAAATCTAAAGAAAAGGGAACAGACTCCCAAAAATTACCCAACACGGGCCCAAAACAAAATTGGGGAACAGACCCCTCAAAATATGCCCCAGAACAAGGATTTCAAACTAACTGTAATGAAAAATTAAGTCTACAGTCTTAATTCTATTCTAATTAAACTAGCGACTAAATACAATGGTGTCCATCGCGTCCTCGTCCTTCTCCTCCTTTCAAAATTGCTCGTCCACTTCTCGTCTGGCAACGTCAAGGGTCGCCTCTCACACAGGCTGATTCTTGCATAAAATTTCTCGCACAGAAAAGAAAATAATAGATGGTCAAATCTCTGTGCAATTGACAAATAATCAAAATAAAATTAGGTGAAATTATTGCGTCTGTTGCCTCCCCGGCAACGGCGCCATTTGACTGGTCGATCTTTCGCTTTTAAGTTGTTTGTAGTTTAATGTGGTGGAAAAATCGACTAATCAATTTTTAACAAGAAATAATCACTCGCAGAGGAGCGGGTCGTATCCACAAGGAGGTAATAACGCATTAAAATTCGCGCCACTTAAAAATGTTTGTTCGTAGTCAATTTGGACAAGAACCAAGCCAAGATTGCCTTTAGATTAAGGTTTAAGCAAGAAATAATGCTGAAATGGCAATTATGAGAAACTATAGGATATTTTCCGCAATGCAGAGTCAATAAAATATGATTAAAATGTGGCAATGGCAGAAAATGTAAATTTTAATTGACCGTTTACTGTAGCAAAATAGGAGAATATTTCCCCGTTGTCTTGCGCGACGAAGAGCTGATGGCCGGGCGCGGGAAGCTCGGAGGAGGTCCCTTAGACCAAGAGCTTCGAATCAGTGGTGGCGGCGAGTTGCGCGGCGGCCGGAGGTGGCCGGACGAGCTCCGGCGGAGGTGCTGCTGGTGGCGGTCTGCAGGCGATTGTGCGTGGGCGGAGGGTCTGCGGAGGGCACTGGCGCGGTTGGCGTGGGCGCGCAAGCTGCAGGCACCTCTACAAGCGCGGGAGGAGGCGTGCTCGGTGGGTCTGCGGCTGGCGTGTGCGGCTGGCGCTGCGGAGGTCTGCAGGCGCGGGGAAAGCGTGGCTGCGGTGGTCTGCAAGCGCGTGGAGATGGCTGCAGTGGTCTGCAAGCGCGTGGAGATGGTTGTGGTGGTCTGCAGGCGTGGGGAAATGGCTGGCGGTGGTCTGCAGGCGCGGTTGGAGGCATGGCTGCGGTGGTCTGCAAGCGCGTGGAGATGGCTGCGGTGGTCTACAGGCGCGGTTGGCGTGGGCGCGCAAGCTGCAGGCGCTTCTGCAAGCGCGGGCGGAGGGTGCTGTAGGTGCGGTGAAGCATTGGTCTGCAGGCGCGTGGAAGCGTTGTGGTGGTCTGCAGGCGCGTGGAAGATGGTTGCGGTGGTCTGCAGGCGTGGCTGTTGGAGAGTTGAGGCGCGTTTGAGCTGAAGGTTGACGGACGTGGGTGCGTTGAAGGTTCTGCAGGTGCAGGAAGGGGTCTGCAGGCGACTTCATGCATGTGCGGTGGAAATGAGCGGGTAACTTCAGACGTCTGGGAAATTCCCCAGATGTCTTAAGTTACTGAGAGGGTGGCTAAATCAGTAGCTCAGTGATGGTGGTCGGCAATGACGGCTAGGGGGATGCACGCTAAGGTGCTCACGGTGATGCGGTGAGCTCCGGATGGCGGTGTGGCCTGTCACACCACACGCCCACGGTGATGGAGACTCATCGCCACAGTAGAGGCCGGCAGTGTGGAGTGGAAGAGAGAGGTTCTCTCTGCACAGTGGTGGGTCGGTGGCGGAGGCCTCTTGAGCTTGGCTTCCTCCCTCCTTTTGTAGTGGCCTGCACAAGTTTGAAATCAGTTGCCCGACCAGATCCACCACATCCGCTCCCCCTTGAATGGCTTCTTCACTACAGCAGCCGGGCGTTGGAGTGGCAGCCAGCAGTTCTGAAAGAAGAATAAAGAAAATAATGTTAAAATATTAGGGTTATTTATGTACAGACTCTCAACTTCTATGTTAATGAAAACAATGTACCTAATTGGTTATCTAATTAGATGAATGCTATTCTAAGCTAATTCTAAATGCACTTAAGATATGAATGCAATGTATGGATTATGTAATTAGATTAAAACTATGAATTAATCTATTTACATCCTAATTTATACTAAATAAATGTTAGAATTAACCTAATGTGTAGGCACTTAAATACTTAAATAGCCCACAACTATGGGCTAATCAACCACCTCACCAGCTGTTGAGACTTCATGCCACCGACTCCTGCAGCCGAGCAG
Source organism: Thalassia testudinum (assembly GCA_037157565.1). NCBI lineage: Eukaryota > Viridiplantae > Streptophyta > Magnoliopsida > Alismatales > Hydrocharitaceae > Thalassia > Thalassia testudinum. The sequence continues at coordinate 148,199,905 of JAZHRO010000036.1, forward strand.
GCCAGCCACCTCCTTGCGCCAGCCGTCCTCTGACCACCATTGAGCTTGCCGTCACCGCCATCACGTTCTTCTCCTCCGGCAAACCACCACGACGGTTCTCACAGGGCCCTTCGACGTTCCTCCACCCACCGCTATCGACCCATAATCGTCGGCATCCTTCCCTCCGACCGATGACCTCCGGCGATCTCCCATCATGTCGGCAACACCATCGCGAAGCCTGCAATCCTATGACCCTTCATGTGCGTCCACACCTCCAGTCGACTCTCCATCTCCTCGAGAAAGTGGAAGAGCATCTTCCCCTATTTGTCACGTGCATCTGCACCTCCAGTCGACTCTCCCTGCATTTTTTATTAACACCTTATACTTTCAAGTTAAAACTTCATCCTAATCCTACTCTTTTATTTGAAAGAAATGAAGTTGTTAAACTAGGTACCTTAAAGTACTCACTACGATTTGCCTTCAGAATATGTGAATGAAATTGCACATATATTTTGTTGGAGGGTGATGTATTTTGTACTCCCAATTATACATTTAAAGTTTCAAATAAAAGTATATGTCCATTTTTTCTCTCAAATGATATAATTGTGGCTCTTTGTTTATTATTATTTAATGTTGGAGGGTGATGTGTAAGGGTTTGAATTTTTAATGACACTTAATAGTTAAAGAAACCCTTAATTAAAGATAAATGTTGGAGTCATGGTGAGATTAAGCCTTAAACCCTTAAGGCTCAAATAAAAGTGAATAAATTGACTAAATGCTGGTTGGATAAGGGGCATCGACAACTTGATTTGGTAGCTCCAGCTCGAAATTGTTAAATGGAATCTTGGAAATAAAATTTCTATCTTTTGTTTGTCTTTGATAATAATAATATCTCAAGATTTTACAACGATAATTTACTATAATTTCTCTACATAAGTACATAGCTTGAGGACATTTAACTAAAATACGTACATAAGAATAAAATTATAAAGCATAAAATATAACATTTGAGATATTTAACTAAATATATCTTACAACTCATATAATTTATAATTAATGTCATAGAACAACATTACTTATAGCACTACTGAATACATTAGAAAACCTCTGTGTCACCTACCTTCCCTTCCTCCACGTTCACCTCTACCTCGTGACGAATCTTGTTGTGTAACCCTTCCTCTTTTTCTCTCAAGATCGTCACGATCTAGGTGAATAGACCTGCTGCCAACATTAGATCGGCCACGTACGCTTCTAATGTCGGATGTATAACCCTCATTATCATTTTCAGTGTCGTCACCTTCTTGTTGTTAGATTCGCGGTTCATTCTAAATATGTTGGGGTCTCAAATGTTGGTAGGTAGGCACCGAAGGGGGTTGAAATGGTGGTATAGATGGCCCTGAACCCGATAAAGAATACATTAACAAGTATGGATTTCGCATCGAATCTGTAGAAAGCAAATCTAGAAAACCACCTGGCTGACTCTCAGAAGGATCAAAATTTGAAACTTGCAATGATCCTTCCCCACACGGATTGTAAGCATACGATGGTTGAGTAAACTGTGTCAGGTTGTAAGTATAATCCATTGGTTGCTGTGTGTAACCCATCCGAGGAGGCTGGGTAAACAATGTGGAAGGAGGTTAGGTAAAGTATATCAGGGGTTACGTGTACTGCGTTGGAGGTGGGTCGACATCCTCCTTGAAAACAACATCCACAGATTCATTTCCAACTCCATAGTCTTCAATGTCACGTAACCCATGCTCTTCTATCTTCTTGGTATGTTGGTCAACTAAGTCCTTCATTTCCTTTTCTCTTACGTTTAACCGTAAATGAAGTGTATTTAACTATCTCGTCATCTGTTCTTTTGCTTTGAAGACAAGACTTACCTAATATTAAGCAAAATAAATGAGTATTATTAAAAAAAATTATAAATTAGAATTTTAGTAATACATTTAAAATATATTTTTCTTACCAGGTCTCTCTCAATTGGGCCTCGTGGTTCGTATGTGACTATAGGTTGCGGCATCTGTTCCTGCGCCCACATTCTGGTCTTCCTCCAATACCATCGCAAGTAATGTTGCCTGACTTCTTTATATGTGCCTTATAAATCATGCTCCTCGACAATTGCTTTTAGTCTTCGAGTCCATCGATCAATGTACCCTGCATGATACATCTCCCATGAAGAGATACCCCTAACTCTTCCTTCAATATATCTGATTCTATCCATCTATTTGGGTATGTGTTGCTTCAACCCGAACTGTGTCATCATACGATTGGGAATGTGTATAGCTACTATATTATAACAAATCAAGCAGTTCCTGGATCTCCAAACCACCGAATCTACAAAATAGATGGGATGGATGTATTGTGTCTTCCCATCTATGTAACGATTTCAAATCACCTATAATACGAACAAAAACATTTTCAATATTATTATTACATAATAAATCAAGAATTTATGATAAATATGAAATTTAGTTAGACAATTGTATGTTACCTGATGAGTGTGTTACGTATCTATCTCATTTCGGTAGTAAATATGATTTGTTGTTCTCACATTATTATTAAATTATTTACTACCGCTCCGCCTAAAACATAACTATCATGTTAAGAAAAGAGTAATAAATTTAATAATTATTATTATATTAAATATATTGAACCTACCATATGCCTAATGGTTCAATATGTAACAAATGAGGTAGAAATGACATATCTTTTGGCCTCCTAATATGAAGGTATTCCCAAATCTATAACTACAAGTATAATTTAAATATTATAACATATATTTGAAGAAATTTATAAAATTTATATAAATTAATGTAAAATATCCTGTAACATCGTAAAAAAAGTGTCTACATTTGTTATTGATCATCGTGTTGCTTCATTTAATTGGTAGTACAACTGAGCAAGTGAAGTAGCTCCTTAGGCTAATTGCCTTCATACTCCAAGAACTTCTACTGGTAATAAATACCTAGAAATTTAGAAAAAAATATTGGTTAAGTATACATTAAAAATGTTAACTCAAGAATATTTTATGTGTTTTATTCACAGTACCTAATTGGAACCCTATTTTTAGTCGAATCCGAAAGGATGCTAGCTCTCAAGTAAATCAAAATGATGCCTCGAGCATATCTAATCGCGTCATCTTCTGTCTCTACAGACTCGAAATTATCTACAAACTTACACTTCAATCATAACATACTTAACCCTTTAGAGGTTAAGTTCTTTTTAACTGGGTTCTCATCCTGGTATTCTCCAAGTAATTCTACACACTTTTCTCTCCAATCCCCACGTTGTACAACACCTGTCACAGGTGGGCCAAGCATATGAAGACCCATCAAAATCGCGACATCTTGTAATGTCACGGTAGCTTTTCCTTCTAGTAGATGAAAAGTGCGAGTTTTTGGATGTCAACACTCAACCATAGCATGCATAAGTGTATGATCAAGTTGCGGCCTCGATAAACGTGACATCACTCCAAAACCTGCTATCTTCAACTGCCCTTCTACTAAATTATTTTTTTTCCCTAATACTTGATTCATCATTATGGTATGATCAATAAGTCTCACCTACAATAAAAGTTCTTAAGATTAAAAGAATTCTGAAAAATCACTTATATAAATGAATAATATTAAATAAAAAAATTTGCAATACGTACGTAAGTCATGTTGATCCGGATCGAAGATATGAGAACGACCTCTACAGATAAGCTCCTAATCACCTACATTCTATTGTGCCATCTATTATTACATAAAAAGAGAAAAAAGATGTATATAATAAGAGAACAAAAGTTAATACAAATGTATATCGTATATATTCTTAATATTTTATATATTATTATAGTGATCAAAATAAAATAAATTAGTACAAATGTATATAAAATAACTATACATGATATTAATTATTCTTTTAAGAAAATAAAATTATCTTACTGCTAAATGTAGATGTTAGAGTGAAGTGAAAGAAAATTCAGAGTTGGAGAGAGAATCTCAGCAAAATCATTTGGCAAAGAGGAAATTTTTTTAAGAGAGATTTAAGAGTGTGGTGAAAAGAGGGAAGGGAGGGATTTATATAGGTGAGTTGGGGAGCAAGGGGTGGGGTAACGGTCACCTACATCCAGCGACCTGCGCCAAACAATCCGCTCTGCCTAACGGTTAGGCAGAGATCGTTGGATGATTCAATCGAATGTTGGAAATACCTCGTTAGATGATCCAGTGACTTCTCCATTGGCACCGTTGCAATGCTATAGGATCCAACGACCTATAACCCCTTTTTAATATTTTTAAAATTTATGATTCAACGACCTATAACTCATTTTTAATATTTTCAAAATTCCAACCTCTTTTCCTAGATAACCTAATACAAGTTTCGAACCCAAGTACCCACCATCATAGTTCAATATTGGCACCAAGTGAAACACCCTGACGAGATTAGGGGTGACATTTGATGGTTGGAACGGTCCATATGCATTGTTCTAGTTTTTCTTCATAAGACACGATTGCTATTGCAAAGCAGGGTCAAATGTACTAGGCCTACTTATGGCCCAAGTATCCATCAAAAGCCCATTCTACCAAGCATTCCCCAGAAAACGCATTGAACCATCAATTAATTAAAACCTAACCGGAGGGATCAAGGAAAGGGATTTGCTTTGGACACGAGGACCCATTTATCAGAAAGGTCGAACAAGGGCCCATTATCCCAAACAGCGACCAAAAAGCTTAGCTACTCAGCCGTAAAGGAGACTACACCAGGCATTGCTTCGATGGCGCAACTCTCCTTATTCTTTTTTTTGGGGTGACTTATCCCTGAACAAACTTACTCCGGTTCAAACTATCGATTTGATCTAGACCATATTTTATCGAAAAGTGAGATAAATGAGAAGATATAATAAATTTTGAAGGTTAATGAGACGACAGAGTTAAAGAAAATGAGAAAATACTTTTAAGTTTTGTGTTTAGATACATGCATCTGAAAAGCACCCATTCACTATAACTACAACGTGACGCTTTGGAAGTTTAATATTCATGGTAATTTTTTCATTCTTAAAGTTAAAAAATATTCCTTATATCGTAGGTGATTAAATAAAAATGTTTTATGAAAGAAAAATTTTAAAGTGAAACTTATAAAATAATATTTGAACAGACAATGAGTATTACCATGTTATGTATGGGGCCACGAATGGAATATTACTTTCGATGTCAATACTTATATGCCTACACTGGTGAAGAAATATGAATAAGAATTACAAAGCTTCTGGTTTGGATATGATTAAGGTGGATAAATGAAGGCTTAGTTAAACATTGAATAGAATTAATCTTTATTTTCTAGATTTACAAATAATTCCCGATTGAAGGATGGCAAACTTTGAATTTGAAATAGTTTGCAATCAAAATGAGTGTAGAATTCGGATCGTGTAAATAGGTCAATCATACATACACGAGCAATTGCACACTCAAACAAAGATTTATTTGAAAATCTACATGATAGAAAGAGAAAATTGTAAGAATAGTTGCCTTAGTCGACCTCCCATCAACTTAGAGGGTAGGGTTTCTTCATCAAAGCTAGAAAAACAAGAAGAAATTGATTTTTACCATGTTCCACCTCAAAGTGGGTGTACATCCTAGGGAAACAGTAGCTTCCAATGTATTGAGAATAATTGTAGACTATCGAGACAGAATTGCAAGATTGCATACCTTAGATGGGCAGGTTAGCCTCCTTATGTGATAAGAGATTAAATCATCCATTATATGCATTAATGGCATGTTTACATTAAATGTGTCATGCTCAAGTGACAATTACATAAAATGGAAAATGTAAACCACACCATTTAACTCCGAAAGTTCAAGTTAATACTCTTCGTACCGATCATGGGATTGTGGCTTTCTTATGCTTCAAGTGGCCTCTTCTTCTTGGCTTCTACAACTAGGTTAATAACTTCTCCTAATTGATCTTTTTTTTCCCTGACCAATTTTCCAAAAGTCAAGAGGTTGATCTTTTAGTTGGCATGGTCTTGGCTACTAGTCTTAAAAACTTAGGTGATTGGTTTTTTCCACTAGCACAATTTTGGAAACTCTTCTCCTATTTGGGGAGCTTTTATTGGAATTTTAGGCAATAACCTAAATTAAGTGGTTCTGACTTAGTAATTATCCTTGACAGTCCTCTACCAAGGAACTTTGGTTGACTCGCGTGGATAAAGGTTGTTGGATTTGAGAACCTAATTGTATCAATCAGAATGTAATTATTATATGATGACGTGGGAATTCATGTTGAAATTAGTGAGATTTAGGAGAGGTTTTTAATTAGTCCAATACTGAAAGTGGACAAACCTCTTGATGGGTGTAAAAAACTTCTACCTCTTATTGCTTATGTACCAAAAAATGAGAGGTGGGGTTGGGGATCACGCACACATGCACGCGTGCCCTGCCCTACCCCACCTTGGCTCCGACTCTGATTCCGACTGCTCAAGTGCTAACTCACTTTGATCGTTTTCAAAAACACGTCACGTCGTAGTATAGTGATCAAAACAAATCAAGCATTTAAATTTTTAATACTCAAATTAGAAAGAAATCCGAGGTCACCTCTAGGAGCAAATAAATATGCGATTACCACTATTTCATTTTAACTCACCAACTAGATTGAAAGGATTTAATTTCGTAATTGTTAAATCTAGTCTTAATATAATTGTAGGAATTAATGCTTAATTGAAGATAATCAGAGAATAAATGTAATTAAGCACTAAATGTTAACTCAATGAGGTTCAGAAATCAGATCAACAACCAACAATTGAAATATTGAATTCATTTCTTGCAATTGATGAGCCCTTACAAATAAGTCCTTGGAATGAGGCAATTAGGTCCCTACGAATTTGCAAATCAATCCTTTCCTCTACAATTTGGTCCTTCCACTCTTCTCTTTCTTCTTCCTTCTTCTTTTTCTTCTTCTTTTGCTTGTGCAGACCGTTAATGGAGGAGGACGACCGCGCAGTTCTAGGCTTGAATCTTCAGGTCGAGGTGTCGATGAGGTTCTGCGTGGTGCACCGAGGGTGGAGTTGATGAATTGAGGTTGCGGCATGCGAATGTGGCCAGCGATGGGCTATCGGAGATGGGTTGGGTGCGACGGTCATCGAGTGCATAGGGCATCGATACTTCACACCGAAGGTACGAGGAGCTTCATCGTTGTTTACTGAAGATGACGACGGTGGCGAGTGGCTATGACGCAGCCCTACGAGAGCTGACGGACTCGATGAAGACGGCGGCGGCGAGGGGCATCGGGTGGATGGTTGGAAACATCAAAACCCCAAATTGGTTGAGGGGTTTTGACGCTCTCATTGAGGGGGATCTTGTGGGGTGGTCGACGGTGCAGGAGGTGGCGTGGAGCGGCGAGGCGTGTCGCTAGAGTGATCGTCGGAGATGGGCTGACCGCGTGGAAGACAACCACGAGGAGGGAGCTACATTGGTTGATGCCTACAAGGAAATAGCATAGAATGATCTAGAGGGTGAGGTGAAGGAAGAGAGATACCTATGCGATGAGGATGAGGCCGGCGTGGCCAGTCGGACTTGGTGGAGAAGGAGAACTCTGGTGAGGGAGTTTGGAGTGATGATGAGTTTAGGAAACTGTGCCCTTTGATGGGGAGCATCCCGAGGAAGAGGGGAAGGCGGCTGTGCCCTCAATTGGTGGTGAGGGGCAGCAGATCGACGGGGAGGAAGAAGCTCCAAGGTCCACCAATGGCTACTCTCAGGGAGGAAGAAGAGGAGAGGAGATGAGCGTGATTTTTGGACATAAGGAATTTGATGATGACTTTAATTTTGGGTTTTGATGTCATTTTCATGGTAAATTTACATTTAGACCCAAAATATAATAGATACCCATCTCTGATTCTGTTTTAGGTCAAAACAAGTTCAGATTGTCAAATTAACTATGCCAAACCTTATAAAATATTTTTAATTAATTTTTAGAATGTTTATATTACATTTATTTCCATCTGAACTATTTTAATTGAAGTGGAGTTGAAATTAGGATTTTTAATTAGAATTAAACATTCAATTTTAATGTAAATCCTAAATTACTCAATACCAACCCACTTTTGGGACATTTGAGGTCAATTGACCTTTAATTAATCATATGTTCACCCTCAAGTTATTTTGTATTCATAATTATTCGTGAAAATTACAGAATTAACTCCTTTTCTATTAATTCCTCAAATGACCCGTTGCCTTTTTAGTCAGATAAGATGTCTAGAGTTTCGGCCAGACGTCTGGACACAAAATCGAACGTCTGAAAATGGGAATTTTTGTACATTGCTTTGTGCTCTATGCGCGGGCGACGCGTAGAGCTTCTTTCTCCTCCACATCCCTCACCCTTAAACCCTAACCCCATTCTATTTAAACCCTCTTCTCCTCACCCCCTCACCACCAGCCACCTCCACCTTCAACGTTCTCCCTATGCAGCCGCAGCAAGGGAGAACAAGAGTAATGAGAGAGAGGGCGAGCGAGGGAGAACGAGAAGAAGAGAGGGAGAGAGAGGAAGGAAGAGCGTGAGAGTTCGGAGAACCTTTGGGAGCTCGACGGAGCTCGCGCGGCTGGCGACGAGCATGCACACGAGGAAGAGGGGCTCGGGGAGGCAGCCTCCTGGCCCTCTGCAATTGCTGAAGCTGTTGCGGTGCGCTACAGGCGACGTTACGAGGAGAGGAGCATCATGGAGGAGGTTCTGGTACTGGAAAAATTCTAGTATCAAACATCTAGAGCATCGACCAGACGTCTGGCAAGGCATCGAAATGTCTGGACCTGAAGCCGGACGTCTGAAAGCATAATATCGCGCGAGGTACATATCTTCCTATGCTACTTTCCGCCATGCAGATTGTAGCACAAGAGATGTTTGGCCATTAATAGGTCCGCGATTTTCGTATGCAGGTGGAGGGCTTTGGGAAGGCATGCGGTGCGCTTTTCCAGGCACTTTTAGATGCCTGATTGTTTGGTAATCCGTAGAGCGCATTTTGATAGGAAAATGCATCGTAGTATAGTGCACAATACGATCAAACAAAAATATTTATAAAAAGATAACGATACTTTGAGTCCCAGTCGTTCGTCTCTGGGAGGCGTTTGTTCAAATCTAAAATCAACCTTTTTGCTCTACTTGTTTACAGTCACATGGCAGTTTATGGTTGTTACGTATTTAAACACGACATGCTTAGTTGCAATAGATGATAATGAAAAGCAGACAACTTTAATCACACGAAATATTTTGCAATCAATAAGCTCATGGTGATTTTCAACATAGATATATATATATATATATATATAATATTTCTTTCATTCATTCATTCAGAAAGGTGTTTGCAACATGGAATGTAGAGGAAAGCTTATACAAGAATGCTTGAAAATATAAATCTAGCTAACAGAAAATGATCGCATACAGGAATCTATGGGGGGATTTTGCATGCATCATTGGGGGAGAATAAGAGCTACACTACTAAGCAGTAAATGAAAGCAGTAAAACTATGAAGAGCTAAGTTACTAATCTAGCAGAAAAGAAGGGCATTCGGAGGTGGGCTCCGATGGCCTTTGAGTGGTTGAGAGGAGGAGGGGTGGCCAATGGTGCTTAGGTCGGCCCTTGGAGAGAGGTTGGGAGATGATCCAACATCCTGGCGTGGAGATGGTGGCTTCCATGGTGGTGCTCCTCGTGGAGGTGGAGTGGAGGTGGAATGTAGCTAACCTAGATGGATGAGTGCCAAGAATGGGATGGGTGCAAATGGCCACCCCTTAGGTCTTTTTATAGACCTAAGGGAAGCTCTTTAGAGAATTATGGAATTCTCTAGAGAGGCCTATGGTGGGAGCTCGTGGGAGAGTGAGAGAGAGTGGGTGGATGGTGGATTTTAGATCTACCAAATGTGGATCTAAAAATTGAATGGCTCTTAGTTGCTAGTTTTAGCAACCAAGGCAACAACACATGGTAGAGAGTTCTAGAGAACTCTAGGCTAGATATTTTCATGTGGATGGTGTGTGTGGGTGTGTGTGGGTTATGTGGGTCAAAACTTAGGTGGCTAGGTTGATTAGGTTAGGCTCTAGTGGGTTTAGGTCAATGTAGGTCTCAAATTAGGGTTGTAAACCCTAATTCACTAAGGTAAAGTGCAATTAAACTTAATACAAGTTTAATTGTGTGTGTGGAAACTTACTTGAGAGTAAAATAACTCAATTAAGTTAGGTCTAGGTCAATTGGACTCTCATTGAGTCCAATTGGATAGTGTGTGCTGAGATCAGGGCTTAATTGGACTCAATGAGTCCAATTGAATGAGCTGATGGAATTGACCAAGATCCAAGTCAATTAGGTTTAGTGAGGACCTAATTAGGTCCTTAGGAAGGTCTAGAGGTGATGTACTAGGGTTATGGCACCTTAATTTAGGTTTCTATGAGGTTGGAATTGGGTTTAGGGAGCTAGAGATCTAAGATCAAGGCTTGAATCTCAAAACAGGAACTGGAGAGCAGTTCCAGACGTCCAATAAAATTGTCAGACGTTTTATACTCAAAAATCGGAAGTCCAGACTTGTTGTCTGGACGTCCAATCAGAGTCAGGAAGGATTCAAGGTTCTGTCTTGGGTATTCTACAGAAATTAGACGTCTGATTAAGTGTCTAGATATCCAATAACACTACAGAAGTGGGTTTAAGGTGTACGAGAGTTGGCTAAGAGTTCTGGACATCCTATAATTCATCTGGACGTCCAGATAAAGGTTGAAATTAGGGTTTTAAGGTTTCCTAGGGTGCGGTGACCTAATCTAGGGGTGGCTAAGGCTTGAGGAAGTCTCTAGGCTATCCTAGGGCTAGGATGGACCTAAGCTCTTCATATTTTACTGCTTTATTCCTACTTAATAGAATAGCATACCTTAACTCCCTTACATTATTATCTATTACATCTAACCTAAGTCTTCTGCTCCAACTCTACTGTAACACCTCCTATTCCTGATCCAGCTTCAGATCCAACTTATTACCTGTAATTGACATAATGCACTTAATCAGCACATTATAACATTATTTTATGCATAGCTAAAGGAAAGCAGTAAAGATGCAGATAATAATTATGCATGCATGAATTACCCTAACTTATACTGAGTCCTAGCCTAATTTTGGTCCATTAAGACCTATGATTGCTGCGCAATCACTGATCACATTGTCAGACATCCAAAGGTACTTCCAGACAATCGGAGGACTTATCTGACATCTGGAGCTACCCCCAGATGGTCGCGGAGGGAGTCTGGACGTCTGAAACAGTCGCAGGAAGTGCAAGGTAAGATCTGACATCTTTTAAGATGTTTGGGACTAGTCCCAGACGTCTGATTTTGGGCAGTAACCATATTAATCAGATTTCTGCAAACGAAGTACTGCTGTTTTCCACTTAAGTTTCTCTACGTGTTCGTGTTAAGTATCTACTGTTTTGAGCTCGTCTGATATAAATTAGTCGCTGGTACAGGTTACCAGCCGGTTGCATGTTTGGGGTTCGCGGAGATGACGAGATCTGTGGTGCAGGTCCCCATTCCTCCCGTGATATCCGGTAGAGTGGTTTAATTCATTTGTTAAGATGTGAATAAAAAAAAATATACCTATTTGCATTAGATTGATTGAAACTCTAGGATGTGGAATGAACCCTAAGGTAGAAATGTGTGAGCCTGATGTTTGAGCTACTATGTTTACTCGAGATGCATGTTAAGATATAAATTGCCTATATGTGAATAAGAAATTGAACTGTGAAACCACAAGTTGCATGTATATGATTGAGAATTGCATTATAAAAACACGAGCTGCCTGTATATGGATGAGGAACGAGTTATGAAACATGAGATATGAATATGGATAAATGAGATGAACATGAGCATGAACCTTACGAGGAATTAGGAGTAGAACTCTTGTGTATGAACGGAAATCTGGTATGTAGATGGGAAGTGAGATGGCCCTTGTGTACACGGTACCAAGGAGAGCAACTGTCCCTTTTAGTGTAGAGTGGAGCTAGCCACCCTTAGGTTGAGACCCGGGGTTAGCACTGGCCACTCTACGCCGACTCCTGTTGGCCTTCACGTATGTGGTACCGAGGCATGCTACTAGTGTAGGGAGGGAGCTAGCCGCCCCACGAGGCCCAAGGTTAGGACTAGCCAACCTACACTGACTTTTAGGCTCTCTGGGCAAATTGGGGTAGTCGGGCGAGGGTACACAGACTATGGAGGGGCGAGACCCCTGTTCTGAGAGGGCAAGGTCGTATACTATTCTGTGCTGTACTTTGGGCATACTCGCTAGAGGAAACGACTGACCGCGTGTTAGTGCGGGGTAGCTACCCGTGCGCTTATCACGCGTGCCGTAATCGCCGCTACGTCGCGACAATGACCTCGGGGTGGTTGACTGGGTGTAGGACTACCATGGGGGACTCTCCCGGCTAAGAGAGCACCACGTGTACCTTTTACTTCATGGAAAAGACCACAATCAAGATCGTTCCCATGAGGAACAAGCAAGATCAAGAAATACTTAGATACTTTGTGAAATAGATGAACCAGAAATACATAAATGAGATAAAATAGAAATGAGAATAAAACCTACTTGTTGTTTTACTTTACTTGCACTTAAATAATGTAAATACCATTCTACTTAGCGTTTGTTGACTCTACCTTTTCGTAACCTTGTTTAAGACCAGGAGTTTACCAGCCTGAGTTTCATGCTGCGGAGGGAGCTGGGCCCAGCCAAGTTCAGCCGTAGTAGTTTTCTTTCCAGCTCTTTTGTTTCTTCTATAGTCGTGAGTACTGGACTTTAAAATTACTGTTCTCGTTACTTTCTGTTTTCTGTTGTTGTCATGGTGGTATGTACTATTTTTGAGACAGTTGCTCTACTTTCTTTTACTGTTTCATTTTTCCTTATGCTTAGTTTTATTGCATGTGTAAATATGGTTTATTTTCCTACTTTTGGTTATTTCTCGTTGGACAACTAGGTCTTGGGATTAGTCGAGGCGAGCCGATCTTAGATCCTGTAGAGATCCAGGAATCAAATCGTAACAATTCCTCTCTCTTCAGCTCTGATTGAATAATACCCTTTTAATATGTTACTTAAGTGAATTTTACCTTAGAATTTAGCAAAATTAGGTTAGTTATAGAGGATGATGGTGATGCCATCATCGGGCTTGAGTGAGAATTATCTTGAAATTTGGACATTTTTTGCTATGAACTTTTAATCTTACAATTTTGACCTGGATTGTTGATCAAAAAGGTAAAATTAGTCGACCAATTGTTTGGTCGATCAATGAGTTAAGTTTAATCGATTAATTGGTTTGGTCGACCAAAAAGTCAAGTTTGTCGACTAATGTATTTTGGTCGATTAATGAGATTTAATTAGTCGATCAATTGCATATTTCCATAAAATGGGAATTTTCATAAATGTTTGGTCATAGGCTTTATATAAGGGCCATGAGAGAACTCTCATTTGACATACAATAGAGCAGAAAATCTCTCTCTACTCTCTCTCCCCCTCTCTCTCATTCTTGTCTCTCATTCTTGGTGCGTTCATTCAATGTGAGATTGGTAAAAAAATCTCCAATCACTTTTGTCGATCTCGCATAAGGAGATTGAGAGATCCACGAGAAGTTTTTGATTGATCAAACCATTAAATTGGTAGATCAATCGAGAATTTAGTTGGAAACTAAATTGCATCGGCTTCGTTCTCCTAAGGTGGTTTTTAAGGGCGTCCAAGATCGAAGTGCGTCGAATCTTGGAGATGTATCGTTATATCTTAGGAGGAGTTCATCAGATCCTGATGCATCGGTATTGTGGGGGGTGATACCTTCTTTAAGTAAATGCCTTAATAGACGCTTCGATCGAAACAAAATATGATTCATTCTCGTTTTGTTTATTTGTGATATTATATGTTATTTATTCTATATCTTACCAAATCATGTTTGACTTGATTTAATATTTTTGATATATATAAAAATATTAAAAATACATATTTTTATTTATTTCTTATATATATTTATTTTAACATAGGTTCCACCTAATGATTACCTCTTCACTACCATGTAATTAGTCTCAATGCTTTTTGGTTGACTGAAAAGGTTTGTAGCCTCTTAAGCCCTATGTCATGTGCCTTCCTCATGAATTTATTATAAAGATTTATTCCTCCCTTGTCATAAAAGCTCTCATCTTTCTCTTCCATTTCTTGAAGCATTTGAAGGCCAATTGGGCCTCTCCAACATTCTTGGGAATTGAAGACATGGCTACGGAAGATACAAAACACCCGTAACTTGGGTTAAGCCAAAAATAGTCTCACAAATCTCTCTATTAGATAGCGTGAAGTATATTGGTTGGACGTCTAATAACTTTATACCCATGCTTAAGAGAAATATTGCCATCCCCTCCCTCAACATCACCATCCGCAGGAAGTAGCTCTCCAACGTCACCAGTATCATGACTTGGACATGTGGTCAAATCCCCCTTTAAGCCTAACCATCCATCGGAACCAACAAGATCCAAAAAGCCACAATAATAATCCACATCTACCTGACCTTTAGAACCACCAAACTTGGGGTGGGAGTAGGCACAGGACTAATCATAAGACTTATCACAGTTTCTCTTTAGGAAAGATTACGAAAGAGGGGGTGAGAGGCAATCTCTCCTTCGAGTACAGTCTTCCCTTGCAGCTTATCTCTAAAAACTCAAAATCCTCTTCCTTATCATTTCAACTTTTTCGATGAAAAGGATTTTTGCATTGACAATAGAATTTTGCTTTTACAAATGTTAAGCTTGTAAGAAATTTCTTCTCCAATAGGATCAAGATAACTGTTGCTCTTACGAGCAGCAACGTATATATCACAAGAAAACATCTTCAATGGGTCTTGGATCAACCTTTCTCGGACGAATTAGAGCAAAAAGGAAAGGTTCCTTCTCGGACGAAGTAGTGAGACGAGGGTTTTTCCTAGAGTCCTTGATTTTATCAAGTATACAAAAGTAAGAATGACTTTAGCCCAATGTTGCTTTGATACCTTTAGTAAGTAAGAAGGATTTTAGCCCAATGTTGCTTTGATACCTTTAGTAGAAGCAATAGTGCTGATGTAACATCAAGAAGATACCTATTCTTATATTTAGCAATGTCATTGAGATGAACAATTGCATGATGTCTTATCTGTTGTATGAGTGATTAGATCGTGAAATCCCATAAGCATGAACGATGATCACTTTAAAATTTTGATTCGAAAAAGTTAGATTTTTGCCTAAAATTTTGAATAATGGGAAACAAACAAAATCAACTTATGTCAAAATCATATGGGAAAATTCATTTTCTTCTAATTCTCAGAATCCTACAAATATTGAAAATATACCTTATAAATAAAATATCACATCACTTCACATGTTTTGCCTCCTCCTATATGTTCATTCCCATTTCTCAATAGGCAGGTTAGGCCCACAACGCTAAGACCATCCAATTCTACGCAAGTCACAAGCCTCTTCGTGAATCCCAGCAACGACCCTTGCCTTCCTCCGTCAGAAATCGATCATCGTGATCAAGGACATCGACTGCTCCCTTGACCTCATGGCGGATGGGGCCACGAAGTGCATGCGGCGACGGTGATAGCTAGCGACAATGACAATAAGATGGACGAGAAGGGAGAAGGGGAAAACGAAGAAAGCAGCAAGATCGTGCTGTCAGGTCTCCTCAACTTCATCGACGGGCCGTGGTCGGCGGGCGTCGGGGACAGGATCTTCGTCTTCACCACCAACTACGTGGACCGGCTGGACCCGGGGCCGGCAGGATATGGACCTCCACATCGAGCTCTCCTACTGCATGCGCGGCTTCCCCACGTTCGAGGTGCTCGCCAGGAACTACCCGTCGGGGTCGACAACTACCCGCTGTTCGATCGAGAGGGTGCGGGGGTTACTGGAGGAGGTGGACGTGACGCCGGCCACCGTGGTGGAGAAGCCCACGCCAGGAAAGGTGGCGGTGGTGGCGCTCGAGGAAGTAGCCGAGGCGGTGGCGACCGAGTTTTGAAATTTTTTGTTATTTTTCTCTGAGAAGGGAAAATGTCGGGTCTTGCACGCTAGCAACGTCAAATTTTTCTTTCTCGTTCGTCTTGTTCTTCGAGGATATATTATATAGTTAGATGCGAGCCATTTCTTTAGTTGGAAGAGTATATACTAATGATATATATATATATATATTGGCAACCGCATCTTTAATTTTGAAAATTGCATTTTGTGAGTATGGATGGAAGACAAAGATCAAGTGTCTCATGATATGATATGAACTAATGATTTAAAAGTTAGACCGGATGCATTAGCTAGCTAATTGGCTTGAAAATTGGTTAAAAAATGGATGGACCAATTGGTCTTGGGAACAAGGAATGAATAGACACGAATAAGAAAAATCCAATTTAATTACTAGAATTAATCAAACCAACTAGTTGGTTGAACCACTTTTACATATGTATATTTAAAAAATAGAATCCTCCCAAACCCTCCCTCGGTCTCGAGTACTCCCTTCAAAATGCCTCTCAACCCTAATACCTCAATAGTTGCCATCTTGACCACCAATGATGTCGCTCTTCCCTTTCATTAGTGCTTCTCCACACATCTCCTCCACCCAATGACATAGCCCTTCTTCTTCACCATCCACTTACATCTCTTCCATAGCATCTTCCACCTCCATCAAGGTTAGCCCCTTCCCCTCCTTCGCTTCTTCTACGATGACCATCTTGCATCCTCTATAGCACGTCTTCTACAACCCTTTCTCCTTGCATGACTCCTTCCCCATTGTGCATCTTCTACAAGCTCTTCCCCCACAAAGTCGTCTCATCAATGACTATACATCTAACTTCTACACATCTACAACAAAGCATCCTCCCATCAGTGATCCTACTCTCAACCTTGCAGCATCCTCGCCTTCCACCCTAACCACCCCTTGCAAAATCACCCTTTCTCCTCCCTTTCTTCTCTTTGCAACTACTCAAACCCCCTCTTCCCTCTTCGTAATCCCACCTATCACCCTCTCCTCCCCTCCCTTTCTCCCATGAAGCCAAACCCATTATCAATAGCTCTTGTGGTTTAATTAATACCATGGCTCATTACTTTGAATAGTAGACAAATACTTCTTTGATTTTTTTATGGATTTTTACATCCACACCCCCAATAAACAATTTTAATTCCATCCATACTCCCAAATACTTCATCATTATATTCATATCCTACAATTCTGCCATTACATCTCATGATAAATAGCAATAACTATAGTTAATATGTAATTTCACACCATAGTTAGCTAAAAATTTTAGATTTTTACATTCATACCCCCCAAAACCTTCCTAAGTACATCCAAATTTCCCTCACAAAAAATTTATTGGAAGGGGGGATTGCGACAGAGGGGAGTGGAGGGGGAGCAGGGTGATGGTTGGGGAGGAGGAGGGGTGGTGGTTGAGGAGAAGGGAGGCGATGACTAGTGAGGAGGGAGGAGGTGGACAATGGTTGGGAAGGAAGGAGGTGGGGCAATGTGGGGGAGGAAGGAGGTAGGAGGAGGGGTGATGGTTGGGGAGGAGGAGGAGGGGAGGCAAAGTAGGATTGGGTGGGGGGTGGGGAAGCAATGGTTGGGAAGGAGGTGGGGCAATGGTGTCTAGGGGTAAAGAGGAGAGCAATGGTTGACGAGGAGGAAGGATGATGTGGGGAAAATCTCTAGGGCCTTGAGAAAATGTCACGTGTCCTAAATTCATGTAAAAAATTCAAAGATGGATGGGCCTCGATATATAAAATCTATAGAAGCTAATACAACCTCATAGAAAATATGGATGCAATCATAACAAACACTACAGGTTGCCTAAGGACTCTATAATATAAATACAAATCTCAAGCGAGATAACCCGAGTGCATTTAACAAATAACAAGTTGGTTCAAGGTAACAATTCCTTTTATTTCTACATCGAGTTTAAACTCTAATGATAGATAAAGGAAGACCTGCTCCCATGGCTAAAGATGGAAAGAATGTGGATAAGGACCAGAGAAGAAAGAGTTGGCATCGTGTGAACATGTCTTCGAGGATAATGGCAAAAAATCTCACTGCAAAATTCGATGGCGTGCATCATGGCAAGGATTACGGCATGATTGTAGTGAAGCAAAGGTTCTTAAATCTGATCGGTGAGTAACAAGGGGCAAGAGAGCAAATGCATAGTATACTCTAAAACTTATAGTAAAAAAATTCTTATATTATTCTAGCAACCAATGAGTTTGAGGGTTTGATTTTCTTCCTAAATGTACACCCTTTGGAGGTGAAGTTAGGTCACAATTTTCTGTGTCTACTCTTTTTTATTGCATCTTTGTATGTCTTGTTTTGATTGGTTCCAAACATAAGCGACCATATAGGATTCTTAGCTGATCATGGCCAACCTCTAGTAATGATCCTGACATCTTAACTGCTCTCAGTGCCTCCAATGAGGAGTTGCGAACCAAGATTGAGGAGGAAGAAGGGGAGGAGAGGAGAAAGAAGAAATAAGAGGGAAAAAATAAAAAAAAAGTGAGTAGGATTATTGATGTGATTACCAAAAAGTATAGGGTTATTGATGTAATTTTTAAACTTTACACCGTTACCTTTAACAATTGCTAGGGAATATTCTCTTGAATCTAATAGAGACTTAATCTGGGGTCTAACTATCATGGGATACAAGTTCGTAGGGGTATGGATGTAATAATAAAGTATATATATAAGGGTATAGATATACTTAGGAATGTTTCTAGGGATATGAATGTAAAAAGATCTTACTTTATTTTATTTTAACACATATCTATAGGAAGTTTGTTTTGTGAAGTAAACATTTATTCCTTAGTTTGCAAAGGAAATATGTATATGGGAAAAGGGAGTGTGCAGATGACTTACACATAAATTACATACTAGTGTGATAATATCTCCCACTATGATTAATGTTTTAGATTAAAAATTTGAAGATTAAGATCACTCTATATGAATATGTTATACATCAAATTTGAAGCTAATCTGACACCTCTAACACCCACATCCATAAGGGCTAAATTTCGTCATACTTAAATTGTAAAAAATGAGTCCCTTTTTATGTAGGTGCTAGGAGTGTCAGCTTGGCTTTAAATTCGATGCATAACATTTTCATATAGAGTGATCTCAATCTATAAATTTTCAATTCAAAACATTACTCGTAATGGGAGAAATTACTGCGCCTGTACATAACTTACGCATAGGTCACCTATATACTCCCAACTTAACTTAGCCATGGACTAGGGGACCCATCGACTCGACCCACACAACTAGCAAAATGAGTGGGCTTAAGCTTCGATTTTTTAATCATGACCTAACCCAACCCAACCTTTTAACTGAATCAATTTTAAATTGGTAGGCTTGGGTTTTCAATTTACAACCCCATCGAACTCGACTTGGCTCGTAAATCGTTAATTGCTAATCGTTACTGTTTAAAATCAAGAACTCCATTCTGATTTGGAATCTAACAGTTCCAGTCCCATCCATTGAATTCCAAATCTCACATCTATTTAACCATTATCTTAAACTCTCAAATATTGTTTCTTTAAAATCTCCACCCCTAAAGATACAAGAAGCCCAACAACCAATGTCCAACTTTATGCCTACTATTGTCCAACGTGCTCATTGTCCTTACGGCCTATTATTTCCAACCTGCCAATGCCATGCAAGTATAAGAACTTCATCTCCTCCACCATCTATTCCTTTATCTTATTTTTTTAATCATGAATCAAGGACCTTAATTTAGCAATAACACATTCAATCTAGACGAAACATGGGACAATATACTTGATAGTTGATGGTTAACATAGTACGAAGATGTAAATTGAAAGCTTTTCATGGAGATAAGGGGACTCAATTGCTAGAGTAATAACACAGGAGGGGACCTGGTTGACGTAAGAGTGGATGATCTTGAACTTGTTGATGTCAAACTCCTTGGTGATCCAACCAACGCGGAAGTAGATAAAGTCAGATGAGAGAGGTCAATTTTAAAGTACTTTATATTTGACTAATGGGTCAACTTAGGCTCTACCCAACCCTTGGAAATAGGGCATGGGCCACTTTTTTAAGCCAATGAGTCGACCCAACTAGAGTTTAAACCAAGATTCTTTAAAGTTTGACTCGATTAACTTGACCCATAACCCACCTCACCTAACTCATGGCCTGGTTTACTCCCAACTTCATATATATATATATATATATATATATGATTTAAGTTGTAGACTTTGCATGAAAATGGTACAAAGATTAGTAGCCTTTAAATAGACTTGTTTATGCACCGACCAGCTTGCAAGCCATAATGCATCGTCGAGGCTCGATCCATGAGTCTAAAAATTCTTAAAATAAAGAGTTTTAACAGGGTTTTAAATTGACATGAACTTAATTCATGAAAGCATACATAAATTAATGACTACATGATTCAATATATATATTATTAGGCGGAAAAGTGTGGAGGGTTTTGAATGACTTGGGTATTAGGTTAGATATGGTTGTTTTTAAAACAATATACATATAGTTTTGAATGGCTGGGGTGTTAGGTTAGATATGGTTGAAGGAAGCCTTATCTAGTTCAACCAATTTAATAATCAAGCTAAACAACATGTTGGGTTGAAACAAAAATTACTTAACATAGGCCAAACCCATGAACGGGAAAGGCAGGATGGCCGGTAGGTCATCGGCGAGGTCTATCTTCGAGGTACAAGTTTTTCAACGAGAAATATTTATGATCGTTGTGTTCACGTGAAAATGATAAGATGAATGACAGTGTTAATATTTAAGCCAATTTATGAAGCTAAGATAGATTTTTCATTTGTTTCATACTCGACGTTTATACTTTTAAGTGCATGTATGCTGCTTTATATTGTAATTAAACCTCCGAAAGTAGCATTTTCTAACAAATATGTTTAGCTTTTCATCGACTAAACCACCATTTAACCCAATTCGATCCTATTGGACCAATGCAAACCAAAGTGGAGGACATGCTATGCTATCTGATTCCTTCCACTTTTTCTAAAAGATGACGCACGTCATTAGTGATCTGACCTGTCAGACTAATAAAAATCAAAACTGAGTGTCGGCTTGTTGGATGATAGATTTAATTTTTAAAACATTGACATGAACTTTCTTAACGAGGGAAAGGCGTTTGGAGACCTGTGTACACAAACATTTCCATCCAACTCACAACCCATTGGCATTTTTATTTAAAACTCGTGCTTGCTTGATCCAACCGGGATCCAAGTTAAATGTTAGGATAGAAGTACCTCCACCCTCGAGTTCCCCATCCCCTATCCGACCACTCCCTCTCAATTCTCGCCCCCCATCCCACTCTTTCAAATGAGGGAGGGGTCCTAAGCTCCATTTCTCCAGTCAAGAACTTCATCCACTGGGAGGAGCAGAATTGGAAAATGATGAAATCCTCAGCTTCTTTCTCGCTAATACGGGCTCCTTGATTATTAATACGCATATTCACTAGGACGAGCAGGATCAGATTATTTGGCATGCCCATCTAAGGGGAGAATTCTCAGTTAGATCTTTCTATTAGTCTCTACTAACCTTCTTTCAGAGACTGCCCCCCAGCAGCTTAGTTACGGCTCGCTGCAAATTCATATGGAAGTTGGACGTGTCCCCCCTCCTCCGCCCCCCCACCACAAGGTCAAGACCCTCTTGTGGAAGGCCGTGACAGGAGCCCTTAGCGTTGGACACCTTCTGGCTGCTAGAATTCCTGGCATTGATGATATTTGCGATTTATGTAAGCAGAGGAGAGAGGATGTGGCGCACATCTTTCTCCGTTACCCTTCTGCAAAAGCTGTATGGTTCTTTTTGGGATATCGTATACTTGATTCTACTGGGGATTGGTTTACAGAGCTTTCTAATATTAGTCAACAGCTTACGCTCCCCTCCTCCAATCTCCCTCTCCCTTATTTTGTGGTTTGCATCCCCTGGCTAAATAGATGCAGGGTAGTTCATGGTCAACCCTGCCCTGATCCAACAGTCTTCGCAAATCGGATTTTGAGGTCTCATCGTGACTACTCCTTCACTGCTACCCTCTCAAATTTCCTTCCTGACACTCATGACTTGCAAAGGACGGTTTCTCCTCCTACACTGCCTACGGTTTCATCCCCCTCTGCTGGGTGATGATTCCATCCTAGTCATTGTGGATGCTGTCGTTTCCACGATGCATTCCTATCCTGCTGCAGTCGCTCTTACATCATACCGGCTCTACGATATATAGCTGCCCAAGTCGTCAGATTTAATACCATTCATGGAGAGGAAGCAGAAGCTCAGGCAATCCTTCAAAGCATCACCTTCACCTTGAGTTTGGATTACCCTCGGGGTTTCATACATTCGAATGCCTTGTCCCCTCCAAGCCAAATACAATCTACTAAGCAGTCTTGCTTGGAGATTCCCCCCTCAGCTCTCCATTGCCCATGTCAGGAGAGATGGGGTGATCAAGGCGACACACGCTTGCTCGTTATTGTAAGATATATGTCTGGGGTTGCTGGTGTTTGGAATGGTGCATCCATTCCTTGTCCATTGTAAGGTCTGTGCTGTGCAATGAAAATGTCTTTTCCCCTCTCAAAAAAGAAAAAGAGGGGTCAACCTCTCTGCAAGGTACATGCAATATTCCAAAAAAAAAAAAACACTTCTAACGTGCAATGGTACGTGCGCACTTTAACTTACGCAATATTTCATGCCTATGACCCACGTACATAACCTGTCCCTACTTTTTGCGCACAATCTGCACCCACTGGACGCTCGCCCACAACTCACTCTTGCAATGTCTGGACACCAGCAACACACTGGTGTCGGTGGCACACACCTCCACTATCCTCCTTCTCCTTCTCCAACCGTAACCTACTCTAGCACATCCTTCTTAGCCCTCCTTTGACTACCGGCACACCCATCTAGTGTAACACCCACTACCTCCCCTCTTCCTAGTCCTCCACCCACTCAACTACTTCCTCCTCGAACACACTACCTTCCCCTTCTCCTCCGATCATCACCTTCAACCACCACACTCATCCAGCACTTAGCACCCACCACCTCACTACTCTTGCACCCACCTGGCAACCTCCTCCTCTTTTGGCAAATCACAACCAATGAAGAGCATCAAAGAAAATAAAATTTCCACAAAAAATGAAATATCAACCTAAATGACCGGAAAAAAATATCAACAGAAAAAATTAAACCTCAAAAAATTGCCAAAGATAAAAAAATATCAAGAAAAAATGGATGTGTGTGTTTATGCATGTGTTTTGTACTATATATATGTGTGTGTGTGTGTGTGTTGGATTGTGTATTTAATTTTATTTTTTTAACCTTGCGAAGTTACAAATAACATGAGGGTCGTGCCAAGCTACATTAGGAGCTCATGCACGTAGGAAAAAACATTGAATTTTGACCTTCGTCAACATTTGCCCATACAAAAATGGATAACACATCACATTCCAGTCAAAATTCCACTTACACCTTTCCCAAGGCATGGGAAAAGATGTTTTTGCTATTTTCCAAGATGATTGAAATGACATTTTGTGAGGTCACAAGGCATTGTGCTGTGATTTTGACCAAATGTGCGGTGGTTTTTAAACTTTGAATCTATAATAAAAGACGTAATACATGGCACATACAAATCAAAGATGGCACATAGCATATGCAAACTAAACACGGCACATACCCCCAGAAATCGATGGACTGTGCTTTCCTTTTTATATAATTTTTTGTTTGGGTTGTGAATTGCATCGATTGTTTACTCTTAAACCTTGTATTCTTAATTTGTTGATTTTTTTGTGGGTTGTGTTTGCACATTTTTGTTCCTTTACTAATTAATTTTCCTTCGGATGTTCTTCCCTCATCTTAGGTTGTGATCTAGTGTTGCACAGAGAGGAGGGGAGGGAGACGTGTTTGATGGGTGGTTTCTGGTGAGTGTTGGGAGTTGATTGCTATATGGTGGCAATGTGGTTGGTGCCCTGCAGTTGCCATAAGAGGGATGATGAAGGGAAGGGTTGAAATGGGGTGCTAGAAGGGATCAACGATGGCGGTGGGTGTTGATGGTGATGTGTAGAGGGTGGGTCTATGTGTTCAAGGGTGTGCAAGACCTCATGCAGCATTTCGTAGCATGCGAGAAGAAGAAGAAGGGTTGTGGGGGTGTGTGGCAGTTTTTGTGCCTATACTTTATTTGCAACAAGCGTGAGGCACCGTGCAAGGTGCCATTATGAAAGTAAGTATGCCATTTGTATATTTTCCGGTGGTGAAGCCAACAACATGATTTCCCTTACAAAATAATGGCAGGATTTTCCATGTGATCTTTGACCTTTGTGTTTCAACCCCCTTTAGGATTTAGACTGAGTTGGAAAAAGTTCGATAGTGTGCTTTCTTAATTGAAGTAATGTCTTAAATAAGAAATTCTTTGTAAATTCAAACTCATGCCCTCTACTTCATAACTAAGTACGCACTAAACCACCTTTTTCACCCATACCACCCATTTCAACTTTAAAGTTTTGTATGATTCAAAAATTTGTACGTGTCTATTGTCCTCTACTCTCCTCCACCTATTCCCTACTGTTATATATAGCAGGTGTTGTAACGCAGCAGGACCCTTGGGCCAAACTCCCTCTTCCCCTGTTGAGAAAAGGAGGAAAGCTTTCAGCCCTTTGGATCATGACCAAAGGAGAGCTGCTATGCTACAGCACCTGCTGAGCACAGCAAGGAATTTAATTGCCCCATTCTTCCATACCACTACTGTCGTGCCTATGGCATCTTCTCTGTTATTTTGAAATCATACCTAGTTGCAAATATTTTTCTTTTGATGATCACCACTTATACCTCTTTCTGGCTAACCAATCGGTACCCCGACTCTCTATATATATTTACAATTCAGCAGTCTCCTTGCCACGAATGTTGTGCACCGACTGTCTTACCCAGATGGTAAACGAGGGTCACAGGAAAGTCAACCTAATCACACACTAGTAAGCATATGCATTTTAACAAGTCAATTTCTTCGAAGGTAATTGCTTATTTTTATGATACAGGGAGAACTTACTAAACTATCCATCTTTCTCTCTATGCATGGGTGCATGATTCCGTGAGAAGCAATTAGGTGTGAGACCTCTTTGTAGGAAATGCTTTTGAGAGATTCAATCATACGAATCAAAAGAGTACATTTAGATAAGATGTCCGTAAAAAATCATGCTAACACATATAGAGACATTTCATTATTCTCTCATCATAATCCCCTTACATGGTATTGCTCATGCAAGCGTGTATGTAAGTAATTTAGTTTAATTTGAAATATTTCATTCGTTATCGTAAACTTACAAATGAAACATTGAAACTAAATTTAATGTGCCAAAACAAATAATTTTATCTACATTAGCAATAAATGATCGGCTACTTACCATGCTGATCATAAACGTATCCATACACCCATAGAGAAATCATTGCAGCACGAAACTGATCGCTTAGATGTAATTTTACCTTTAGAATGCAACCCCATCGGCATGGGTTTTCTTTTTCTAATAAATCCGGAGTCAATTCTATCCATCCCTCGAGAGGACTACACCTAAATCTGTCATGTACATGTAAAAGATGGCCACGACTGATGACCTATAACAGAACAAAAATAAAGCATAAAACTAAAACAAATCTGAGCCAAACTGCATGGTGAAAAATCAGCATCTCAAAATTAGAATCCCATGAATACGTGTGGAAATTAGATTCTATCTAATCAAAATATCCCTTGCAAATAATTGGGCAAATGTGTTAGATGGTTAATTATATCCTAACCTTCATTGAGGGCTTCAACAAGCTTCGATGCAAAAGCATGGGTTTTGCCTTGTTGCCAGAGGCCGAATCTGAGGCCATATTCGACACTCTCATTCTCCTCCGTCCAATCTAAGGAAGTTGAGAAAAGAGGGCATCGATTTTACCATCCAACAGTGACCCCACTTTCCCTTTTGGGACAATGATAATGGTACATTGGATTGTACACAAAAACAGACACCCGCTCACAACATTCTCATGATATCTTTGACCTTCATGTGCCCTTTTTCCTTTTGGGGGGAGGGGCGGAGGTGACTGTACGCTTTCGTATACATCGAAGCGTACACGAAGCATTTACCTTTCTAATGGGGGTGAGAGCGTGAAAATTTTTTTTAAAAAGGTCGTGCAAGTTTCGTTTCTTGTCCTCTTTTGGGCCAACACGTGCAACCCTTCGTAAAGATGCGCTGTAAGCTTTCCATTGGATCGCTGAGCCCTACGTATAGCCCCTTGTTCCTGTAGCTATATGCTTTCGTGTACACCTAAGTGTACACGAAGCATTCCCCTTTCTAATGGGGGGAGAGTGGAAAATTTTTTTAAAAAAATCATGCAAGTTTCGTTTCTCCTCCTCTTTCGAGCCAACACGTGTGCAACCCTACGTAAAAATGTGATGCAACCTTTCCGTTGGATCGCTAAGCCCTACGTATACTCCCTTGTTCCTGCATCTTCCTCGTCCTACTTACATTCCTCTGCCACGTAGAAGTGATTTTAAACAATGAAAAAAAAATTAGTGAAGGAAGTGTAATAACATCCTTTTGCACGCTCTAAAGTTAAAATTAAACTGTCACGTCTGGACTTTGGGTAGGGATGCCCTAAAACTAACAGGGAAAAGCCCAGCCCATTACATTCCCGGCATCGGGCTGGCTCCATCCTTTCCCCACGGAGATGGGGCTCGAGCTCGAAACCAAGAAAAGTTGGAGCCCAAAAGCCCACGCTGTTTCTCAAGTTCACCTTTAGAAAATTTTAATTGATATATCATACACATCTGATGTTCACACGTGAGCTCTGCTTTGAGGTTTCACGTAAGCGTCCTCGTAAAGTAGTGCCATTTCACTCTCATGTCCCTTCATTAATATAAGCTTAATGATTAATTATATAAGAATTTGACCTGCATCTACATAAGGTCAATTAAGCTAATATAATTTAAGATATTACTTTACCTTTGAAAGAATGATCCAATCGAGATATTAAAGAAAGTAGGATTCTTGCATAAATGTATTTCTGGATAACAACCATTATGTGGATACTCTTACATTTTTCTCATATTTAAACAAATTTCATGTGGGTAAATTAATATCCTTAGATCCTATATGTTTTGAGGAAGTCAAAATATAGGGCAATATATGAAGTGATGTATTTTGTAATATAAGTTGGTGTAAATTTAGTCCTCATTTGATATTTATCATAAATAAATAAAAAAGTTAAAGATTTATTAGATGATGAGTCTCACCACATTGATAAAAAATCATCACATCATATTGAATTAAAATGTATATGTGATAAATAATTTTACACCAGTGATAAATCACTTTACACAGATGATAAATTATTTTGAATGATTTTACACCCGTGTAGAATGATGATAAATTATTTTAAGGCGACTTTTCACTAGTGAAATCTAATTTTGTACCGGTGCAAAATGATTCCAAAGGTGATTTGGTGGTTTTGTATTGATGTAAAGTGAATTTGACATATAGGTTTAGGATTTAGGGTTTAAGATTTAAGATTTAGAGTTTAGGATTTAGGTTTATGAAAAGTGACTTCACCTATAAAAAGTGATTTTTTACCTTAGGGTTTAGGGTTTAATCTTCCTAAATCCTAAACCCTAAACTCTAAGGTGAACAATCACTTTTCAAGTAAAAAATCACTTCTCATAAGTGAAAAAACACTTGGAATTTAATTTTACACTGGTGTAAAATTATTTCGAAGGTGATATGGTGGTTTTTTACATAGGTGCAAGCAAAATTATTTCGAAGGTGGTATTGTAGTTTTGCACCGGTGTAAAGTGGTTATGAAGGTGATTTGAGTTCTTTGTATCGATACGAAAGTGATTTGTTACTGGTTTCAACAGTGGTAAACTCCATCATCTATGACTACTTATTTTACATAAAATAAAGATACATCAAGTGAGAATCATATTCACAACTCTCTTTCCACATCACTTTTTACGTGGAGGAGGTGATCGGAGGTGGAGGGGTAGTCAAAGGTAGAGGAAGGTGAAGTGAGGGGGGAGGAAGAAGAGGTTGCCCAGGGGTTGGCAGGGGTTGAAAATAAAAAAAAATAAAATTTGGAGTAAAGAATAAATTTAAAAGATTAAAAAAATATTTTTTTATTATATTTAAAATTAAAATCATTAAATTTAACAATTATTACCCACGGCAACGAGGCGTAGAAAATTGGTGTGACTTTTTAATAAAATAATTGACAATATAATAAATAAAATGATATTTAATTAATTTTAAAAAATTTTAGTGACATTTACATTAAAAAATCCCTTGGGTTAATTATCCTTTGCTTGAAATTATCCATTCAAATCACTAATCTTCTCTGACATTAATTATGTTCGCCAACCATTGACTGCAATAAATCCTTCGGTCATTTTCCACGTGAAAATATTATTAATCAAGTTAGAGTACTTTACGGTTAGAGATAGGTTTCGAATTGGGCCTTATGTTGGACCAAAAGTAAGCTACGTAGAGCATCCAAATTTGTCTCATGAAACGAAAGATAGAAAATAAAAAAAATCAAGTGATTCAAGAGTTATACTCTGTTTTTTTTTTTTAATGTAAATCCTCTCCTTTGACATCGTAAGAGGTAATCGGCCACCACTAATTGTCCATTCTATTATATCATTAATCACGAAGGAAGGTGGTGGATGCATATATACTTGGCACCGCCGAGTGGGCAGAGAAGCTCCTCCCATTGGCCGCGATGATCTTCATGTCCGGGATGCTGTTGCTCGCCGGCCAGACGTCTTAGCTCCATATTGGTGGTTGGAAGTTGCAAGTCGTGGTTTGGGATGCATGCCTCCATCTTCTTGGTCGTTTGGTTCATTGATGGAGAACTCGACGAGAAGAGTAGGTGTGAATGTAAAGAGGAAGTTGATAACTATGAAATGGTGGAAGATCTTTGTTTTCGTATTTAGATATGAAAAGTGGAGGGCCAGCTACTCTTTAAAATGGATGATGTCATTCCAATCTCATCCACATCCCCTCAAGATAAGGGTTTGTATTTTACTCGCAGTATACATATATTGACTAAGACTAAAAATGGCAATTAACTATTGAGGTTATTTGGAAGTTGCGGATCGTAGAGGCAAAGGAAGATATGCTTTGATCTTAGGCAAGGACGTTACTTCTAAAGAAAATTTTGGAGACGTTAATCTTATAAATTGACAGGGTAATTTAGACAAAGGTGCTATGATTAAAATAGTATGATCGTAGAGGCAAAGGAATCCAATCTTTGAAAGTAATTTTCACTTATTTCTTTGCAATAGTTTGGCTATTTAACATGATCTTTTGGGATTGGGAACTTAGTTTATGTTGAATTTAAGAGTCTACTTACATCAGTCAAGATGTAATTATTATATGGTGACATGGGAATTTATGTTGAAATCAGTGAGATTTGGGAGAGGATTTTAACCCCATACTTGAAGTGAGCAAACCTAACTCCACCTATGTTGAGGTTCGTGTGCCTTTTCATTGTTGGTCCCAAGTCCAGGTAAAGGAGGAGGGTTGCGTTAGGTAGCCGATAGCCAGCATAAAATTTGTTAGATCTTTAAACATGGATTCTAGCAAACACTTAAATTTAGTTGGGACGTTCTCTACTTGCGACGCACTACGTCGACGCTCGGGTGTAGTGGCCAATGAGCAAGGGTTCTCTCATGACGAATGCATGCGAGTAAAGAAGTTAGTTCCGCTACATCGTTGCCTGAATGTTGTCTAAAATAAGCAAGGGTTCTCGCATGAGGAACATATGCGAGTAAAGAAGTTAGTTCCGCTACATTGCCGCCCGAATGTAGTCCAAAATGAGTAAGGATTCTCACATGAGGAACGCATGTGAGTAAAGAAGCTACTTCCTCCACTTCGTCATTGAAGTGTGTCACAAAGGATGTTGAGATTCGATAGTTGGAATATTGGTATTTTAACCAACAAGCTCATGGAAATTGTGGATACAATGGTAAGGAGAAAGATTTAAATTCTTTGCCTTCAAGAGACTAAGTGGGTTGGAAAAAAGCAAAGGAAATCGATAGAACAGGTTTTAAACTGTGGTATTCAGGAAGGGACAAAGGTAGAAACGACGTAGGCATTATAATTCATAAGGATTTGAAAGAGAGTGTGGTTGAGATTAAGAGATTAGGTGATCGAATTATTTAGATAAAATTAGTCTTAGAAGAAGAGATCTTGAATGTCATTTCAATTTATGCACCTCAAGTTGGTTTGGAAGAAAGAATAAAGAATAAAGTTTGGGGAGATCTTGATATGATAATTCAAGGAATCCCACAGAGAAAAATGATTTTCTTGGATGGAGATTTAAATGGACATGTGGGAAAAGATGCTTTAGAGTAGGCAGGAGTGCATGGAAATCATGATTTTGGTGTTAGGAATAAAAAAGAGATGACTTTCCTTGATTTTACAATGGCTTATGATCTTTTCATAGCAAATACCTTCTTCAAAAAATGAGAAGAGCATTTGATCACCTATAAAAGTGGCTTAACAAGAAATCAGATTGATTACTTTGCTTTAAGAAGAAGAGATCGTTTATCTGGTAAAGCTTGCAAGATTATTCCAGAGGAGAGTTTAACTGCTCAACATCATCTTTTGGTGTTGGATATTCATTTGAAGAAGGCAAATAAAAGAAAATTGGTGTTTAAGAATTTGAGAATTAAATGGTGAAATCTTAAGAAAGAACAGATGAGATTTAAAGAGAAGATGATGCAACACAAGACTTGGGATCTTGATAGTAGTGCGGATAAAATGTGATTAAATATGGCAAACTGTATTAGGAAGGTGGCAAAGGAGGTGTTAGGCGTGTCTAAAGGAAATGTTCCAGGACAAAAGGAGGCTTGATGGTGGAGTGAGAAAGTGCAAG
Source organism: Thalassia testudinum (assembly GCA_037157565.1). Lineage (NCBI taxonomy): Eukaryota > Viridiplantae > Streptophyta > Magnoliopsida > Alismatales > Hydrocharitaceae > Thalassia > Thalassia testudinum. The sequence goes on from JAZHRO010000036.1 coordinate 148,230,793, forward strand.
AAAAGCTTAAAATTAAAAGTGTCTGCTTTAAAGCCTTATATCTAGATAAGACCGATTAAAATATGGAAAACTACAAAAGAGCAAAGAAAGAAGCTAAGAAAATAGTTAGTGAAGCAAAAGCAAAAGCTTGGAAGCATTTTTATAAGAAACTTGATTCTAAAGAAAGGCAAAAAGATATCTTCAAGTTAGCTAAAGCAAGGGAGTGAAAAGCAAAGGACCTTACACATGTAAGATGCATCAAGGATGAAGAAGGAAGGGTGCTTATAAGTAGTGAGGATATAAAGACAAGATGGAAAAGATATTTCCATAAGCTTTTTAATGAAAAAGAAAAGAATGATATCATCTTAGGGGAGTTTGCAAACTCAGAAGATTATGTGAATCGGGCAAGTTATCGAAGGATACAAAAGAAAGAAGTAGAGGAGGCTTTGAAGATGATAAAAAGAGGGAAGGTTGTTGGGCTTGATGATATTCCTATAGACGTTTGGAGAATGATAGGAGAATAGGGTATTACTTGGCTCACAATTTTATTTAATACTGTTTAGAGAGGCAAGAAGATGCTAGAGGAATGGAGGAAAAATTTTGTGATACCTTTATACAAAAATAAGGGTGACATACAAGATTGTTCCAACTATAGAGATATTAAGTTAATGAGTCATACGTTGAAACTTTGAGAGAGAATAATTGAAAGAAGGGTGAGGTAGGTCTCTGTGGTAACTGAAAATTAGTTTGGCTTTATGTTAGGTGGGTCTACTATTGAAGCAATACATCTATTGAGACGTATGATGGAGACATACAAAGTCAAGAAGAAGGATTTACATATGATTTTTATTGATTTGGAGAAGGCCTATGATTCTATCCTAAGAGATATCTTGTGGAGAATTTTGGAGAAGAGATAAGTGTCAGTTTTATATATCAACCTCATAAAGAATATGTACTATGGAGCAACAGCTTATGTAAAGACTAAGGATGATATGACGGACTAGTTTGATATCACCATTGGTCTGCATCAAGGATCGACTTTAAGCTCTTATCTTTTTGCCTTGGTCATGGATGAGTTGACGAAACATATCCAAGCTGAGGTGTCATGGTGTATGCTTTTTGCTGATGACATTATGTTGGTTGATGAGACAAGAGATGGAGTGAATAGAAAACTTGAACTTTGGAAATAAGCCCTGGAAGATAAAGGATTATGCATAAGTAGGACGAAGATTGAGTATATGGAATGAAAGTTTAGTAGTAGAGGGAACAATGAAGGGATTGATGTAAAAATTGGAGAAGAGTGCATTCTAATGAAAAATGTTTTTAAGTACTTAGGATCCATTTTCCAACAAGATGGTGGAATTGATGGAGATGTTACACAAAGAATTAATGCAGGGTGGTTGAAATGGAGGGGTGCTTCTGGTGTTCTCTGTGATAAGAGGGTTCCTTTAAAAGTCAAAGGAAAATACTATCGAGCTGCGGTAAGATCAACCATGTTGTACGATTCTGAATGCTGAGCTATCAACTATAGGCATGTACAGAAGATGTCTGTGACAGAAATGAAGATGTGTAAGATGGTTGTGTGGTCATACAAGAAATGACCATATTTTAAATGAAATTATTAGGAAAAAGGTTAGAGTGGCACTGATAGATGATAAAATGAGAGAGGCATGTCTAAGGTAGTTTGGACATTTATAAAGAAGGCCACTAGATGCTCCAGTTAGGAGATGTGAGAAGATAGAGGTTGAACCCATTAAGAGGAGGCAAGGAAGACTAAACAAGTGCTGAAAGGAAACTATTAAGCATGACTTCAATTATTTTAATTTAAGTTCTGAAATGGCTGAAAATTGATCAGTGTGGAGGCAAAGAATTCATAAAGCTGACCACACTTAGTGTGGGAAAGGGCTTGGCTGTTGTTGTTGTTGTACTTGAAGTGAGCAAACCTGTTTGTGGGTTTAAAAGGCTTTTGCCTCCCATGTCTTATGTAGCAAAGATTGAGAGGTAAGACTGGAGACCACGCACGCACGCGCGCGTGCCCCGCCTCGTCCCGGCCCATCCCGACCCAAGCTCGAGTAAGAATCAATTTAGAACTTGGACTCTTTTTGCTATGGATTTTTAATTTCAATATTTTGACTGGATTGGTCAATCAAAAGGTAAAAATGATCGACTAATTGTTTTGATTGATCAATGAGTTAAGTTTGGTTGATCAATTGGTTTGATCAACCAAAAGTTCAAGTTTTATCGACCAATTTATTTTGGTTGATCAATAGACTTAATTAGTCAATCAATTGTTGTATTTCCATAAAACGAGAATTTCCCTAAACATCTAGTCATGGGCTCTATATAAGGGTCACGGGGGGGCTCTCATTTGACACACAACAAGAGCAGAAAAGCTCTCTCCACTCTCCCCCCTCTCTCTCTTTCTTGGTGTGTTTGTTCAACGTGAGATTGGTAGAAAATCTCCAATCACTTTTGCTGATCTTACACAAGGGATTGAGAGATCCACCAAAAGTTTTTGGTTGATCAAATCATTAAATTGGTAGATTAATCGAGAATTTGGTTGGAAACCAAATTGCCTCGACTTCATTCTCCTGAGGTGGTTTTCGAGGACATACAAGATTGGAGTGCGCTGAATCTTGGAGGTGGATCGTCGTATCCTGGGAGGAGTTCCTTAGATCCCGAAGCACTAGTATTGTAGGGGGTGATACATTTTCTAAGGGAAGTCCTTAATGAGCTCTTCGATCGGAGTAATCTCTAACCTTTCATCATTTTATTTACTTGTGCTATTGCATGTTATTTATTCTTTATTTTATTTTGAATCTTGTCAAATTATATTTAACTTACTTGATTTAATATTTTTTATCTATGCAAAAACATTTCAAATGCGTATATTTTTATTTATTTATTTCCTTTATGTGTTTATTTCAACAATCTTAGAGAAGGTAACGCTTAGATCTAAAATATTTGGAATGTCTAAAATGACTGTTAAATCACGTGTAGACTTATCTGGTATGGCTGAGAAATTTGATGAGCAAAATTTCAAGTGTTGACAATAACTCATGTGAATTTGGTTGACCACCATTGGTTTGATCTCAACGTTGGAAATCGATTACCCAATTTTTGATAAGGAAAAACATATTCCTGAAGGTTAAAAGGCGATGGATGTGTAGAATTTTGTCATGGTTGCATCTTATTAGCATTATCCAATGTGTTGTTTGATGTGTATAGCACATCCACGTCCACTGTGAAGGGGATATGGGAGGAGTTGAACAAGAAGTATAAAACCGAGGATCTTGGTATTGAAAAATATTCTGTCGCAAAATTACTTAAATTCCAAATGGTTGAGGGTAAATCGGTATTGGAGCAGACACATGAATTTCTGTTATTGCCCCATAGTTTAGTAGAGGCTAAAATGAAGCTTCTTGAGAAGTTTCAAGTCATGTCTATCATTGAGAAATTTCCTAATCTTGGAAGGACTTCGGGATGACTCTCAAGCATAAGAAGGGAAAGATTTCTCTGGATGACTTGATGATAGCCATTGCTATTGAGGAAGAGCATAGGAAACAGAAACCTGTATTATCTGTGGAGTTTAAGGTGAATGTCATGACAACTAAGGGAAAGGAGAATAAAAATAAGAACAATAAAAATAAAATGAAGGCCAAACCCAAGATCCAGAAGAAATCCAAGAACAAACCATGCTGACACTGTGGGTAGGTTGGGCATTGGAAGAATGATTGTCCTTCTAATAAAGCTCAGCACAAGACCACAAATGGGAATTCTCAGGTGAATGTGATCACTGAGGAGGCTAGGGTTAGCGATAGGTATGTCTTAATAAAACCCAAACTCTATGTTATTCACGATCCTAGTGAATGGCTCGTGGATATTGGAGCCAATGTACATATTTGTACTAATAGATCGTTCTTTTCTTCCCATTAGACCTGCAACGGTAGGATTGTGAAGATGGGGAACGACTTTGCAGCCAAGGTGCTAGGATTCGGATGCATGGACTTGAGGTTTTCCTCGGGGCAAGTTTGGACGCTGCGCAAAGTGTTGCACATTCCTGCTGTGAGAAAGAATGTTCTTTCTGGTTCCTGGTTAATTAGAAAGGGTTTTGAGTTAAACTTTAAATGTAATAAATTTGTAATGTGGAGACATGGAATATTTTATGGAAATAAGTATTTGGTAGATTTTAATCTATTATTTAGAGTGAGATGTGATGTGGATGTATCATCTAGAAATGCTCTAAATAATGTTAGTTTTCATTCGATTCAATCTGTTTGCAATAATATTGAATCTTGTGACATATGACATGGTAGATTGGGTCATGTAAATTTCAATTCTTTAAAAAGAATGATGAAATTAAATATGATTTCTGAACACACCATAAATAAAACTAAGAAATGTGAGATATGTGTGCAGGCTAAACAAACTACGAAGCCTTTTTACTTTATTACAAGAGATATTGAGGTTCTAGATGTGGTGTACACAGATATCTTTGAGTTTATCGGTGTGTTGATTAGGGACAATAAAAAGTATTTTATCACCTTTATAGATGATAGTAGTAGATACTGCTATGTGTATTTACTTAAGTCTAAGGTTGAGGCATTAAGTAAATTTCTCATCTTTAAGAAAAAAGCAGAAATACAAACTGAGAAAGCTCTTAAGAGATTGAGGTCAGATAGAGGTGGGGAATATACGTCTGATGTATCGAAAATTCGTTGCAAAAGGATTTGAGTTTTGAAAACCCGTTGTTGTAGTGTAATTTGCAAGAAAATTTGAATAACCAAATAATTTTTATCGAAACTCAAAATGAGTCCCAGGTCGAACACAAGGAGGCTACGTCGATTTGAAATCCACAATTATTTTTTTTTTTGTAATTTTTATTTAAAGACGAGATGATCGCAATGGTTCTATTCTATTTGTAATATATAAACACTACAACTAAAGAGAGAGAGAGATAGGGAGAGAGAAATAACTTTTATAATCAAAATAATGTTATTACAACTACAACTAGAAAGCGGTAAATCTAATCTAAAAAGTGATAAAGGGAAGGGGGAGCGAAGTTATTCTCTTCGATGGCTACTTAGAGGATGAGCTGGACGAACGCCGCTTAGAAGGAGAGCGAAGATAGAGGATGAAGGACGGATCGGGAAGAACCAGGGGTGAGGCAAGGCATCGTCGTCACTGGATCCACTTCCGAAACGGGGGTGAAAAGACGACCACAGGTGCTCCACGAACAGGGTGAGAAGAGGATAAAATTTTGATTTTTACTCTAGAGGAGCATCCCGGGTTTGTGACAAGCTTCTTTAGAGCTTTGGAGAAGGAGAGAGATGAAGGAAGGGATGAGAAGAATGTGGGGGTCGTAGGGCCTTTTCTGTAGGTGTAGAGGTTGGGGGCAAAAATGTCTTTTAAGGCTTAGAAGATTAAATGCATCAGCCTTTAGTGACGGATACAAACATCACTAAAGGCTAAACATGGGTATAGATACTCGCACGCTCCCGCCTCCTCTTCCTTTGCTTCAGCGCACATCCACGTTCAGACAACCTTAGCCGTCCGATCGCGAGATCGGATGGCTTAGCATGCATCCTCGCTCGCACCTTCATTGCGTGCTCGCGCGAGAGATCAGGCGTGCATCAACGCATCATCAAGCTTGTGCACATCTGTGCTCATCCAAGCACCACGTAGTGCTTGCATCAACCATCCATGCTTCATCTAAAGGCTGAATTGAGCCGCACTCGCCCACGCCTTCGTTTTGAGGCGAGCAGAGAGTCGAACCCACGCCTCTGACTTCGTGAGGGGGCACGTTACCAATGCGCTAAGCCCTCCTTTGAGGCGCGTTCTCATCTCAGGTGCACGCGCTCATGGCCGTTGGATCTTGATCCAATGGCCCAGATCTGATGGTCGGTTGAGGAGAGAAAGGGCAACGGCGATCCTTGGGCAGTTTGGGTAGCTGAGATGGCGGCACGTGGTGCCATCTTGGCCGTCCATCTTCTCTGACTTGTAGATGGTGCCACGAATGTCGAATTGGACCGATTTTCACGCTGTTGGGCTGCGATCATCGATTGAACCCATCCGTGTGATCGAATTTATCATATTAAGTATGGATTTACACCACTTGGTCCCTTGATCTCAGATCTTTCTTGAATTACATCTGATGCTATGGAAGTCCAATTGGGGCGATCTTGGAGTCGTTGAACTCCAATCATCGCCCTGATCAAATCCATATGGTTGGATCTTCAATCTGAGGCCCTAATTAAATATCGCACTGTCCCTGGCCACCAAAAAGAGCAAATTACTATATAATTTGTACAATTTGACCTAAATACATGATGATGCATGTCATACAATATTTACAATGCGTGATGCTTCTACGACACTAAGAACATGCATAAATAGATATTTTAGGCTACTTAGATGCATACACATCAACGTCCAACTTATTTAATGAGCAGTGCCAAGCTTTTGGTATACTTCATGAAGTGATAGCTCCATATTCTAACTGACATGGGATAGTAGAACGAAAGAATAGGACCCTAACTGACATGGTCAATGCTCTCTTGCAAAGCTCAGGACTACCTACTTACATGTGGGGGGAGGCTTTGCATACGGCATGCGATATTCTAAATAGAGTTCCCCTCAAGCATAAGGAAAGTAGTCCATTTGAGATTTGGAGAAATAGGAAACCAAGTTTGAAATACCTCAAAGTGTGGGGTTGCCTTGCAAAAGTGGTTGTCCCAGAACACAAGAGAAAGAAGCTTAGACCTAAGATAGTTGACATGATCTTTCTGGGTTATGTTGATAATAGCTATGCCTATAGATTTTTTGTTATAAAATATGAGATTTATACATAGATGTCCACTATTGTTGAGTTTCACGATGCTACATTTTTTTAGGATGTCTTTCCTATGAAGACTGATTTACCTCAAAATATGGCTTTAGATGATCTAGCCACCACATCTGATTCTATTTCTAGTCAACTAGAAAGGATGTCTAATGTGGGGTCTAGCTCTTCCCATTTTGAACCCAATCAAGTAGAAGAGTCTGAACCTAGGAGAAGTAAAGACCAAGAATTGCCAAGAATTTAGGAAGTGATATTATTACTTACTAAATCGAGGGCAATCCCCCCACTTATCGTAATGCTATGGCTTCTAAAGCTAAGCACTGAAAAGATGCCATTAAGAATGGGACTGACTCAATCATCTTTAATGGCACTTGAGAGTTGGTTGATTTACCTCCAGGGCGTTCTACTATTGGGTACAAGTAGGTGTTTAAGAGGAAACTCAGGCTTGACGAATTTATTGAAAAATACAAAGCTAGACTTGTTGCCAAGGGGTTCAAGCAAATGGAAGGAATCGATTATTTCGATGTCTATTCTCTAATGACTAGGATAACTACTATCCAAATGCTTATTGCATTGGCTTCCATTTATGATCTCACTATCCACCAAATGGATGTGAAGACTGCCTTTCTTCATGGTGATCTTGAGGAGGAGATCTTTATGGACCAACCTGAGAGATTTGTAGCTCCTAAGAATGAGAAAAAGGTTTGCAAGCTTGTTAAATCTCTTTATGGTTTGAAACAAGCACCCAAGCAATGACATGAAAAGTTTGATAAGACATACAATCTTTTGTCCTTGTAGGTCACAAATCTAACAGGTGTGTCTACTCTATGATTAAGGGTGATATGTGTATTGTCCTATGCCTATATGTAGATATACTATTGTTTGGATCAGACATTAGAATTGTGAATCAAACTAAGTTATTCTTGAGTAGTAAGTTTGAGATGAAGGATATAGGTGTTGCAAATGTTATCCTAGGCCTCAAACTGATTCGCTTAGCAGAGGGGATAGCCATTTCTCAATCTCATTATGTTGAGAAGGTTCTTGAGAAATTTGGTTATGAAGATTGTAAGGCTGTAAGCACTCCTTTTAATTCATCAAAAATTCCCTATAAGAATAAAAGTGGAACACCTATTTCACAACTAAGATATTCATAGATTATAGGAAGCTTGATGTATTTGGCTAACTGTACTTGACCGGAAATTTCTTTTCCTGTGTATAAGTTGAGTAGATACACAAGTTGTCCTAACGATACTCATTGGTATGCCTTAGACCAAGTACTTAGGTACTTAAAGAGAACTATTTTCCTTAATTTGCATTATGGTAAATATCCTTCAGTTTTGGAAGGATATAATGATGCAAGTTGTATCGGTCAAATGGAGGATTCTGGGAGTAATGGTGTTACAAGGTATGTCTTTACCTTTGGAGGCGGTGTAGTCTCCTGGCGGTCTGCAAAACTGACCATTTTAGTCCGATCTATCTTTGAGGCTGAGCTATGTGCTTTGGGCACCACTAAAATTGAGTCTGAATGGCTAAAGGATCTTACAAAAGTCCCTATGGTGGGTAAGCCAATTCCTGCAATATCTTTGCATTGTGATAGCATGACTACTATAGTAAAGATTAAGAGTTCAAAATTTAATCAGAAAACAAGGAGACATATCCAAAACAAACTCAAGTTTGTAAGGAATTTAGTGTCTCAAGGTGTGATTGTTGTGGAATTTATAGGATCCAAGGATAAACAGTAGATCCGTTTACTAAAGGACTTGATAGATCTTTAATCCTTAAGTCTAGGCTTGGGATGGGACTAAGACCCATTGGGAGTTCACCCGCAGCAGCAACCCAACCTAACTAAGTGGAGATCCCACAAAGTAGGTTCAATCTGGTAACAACAAGCTGTATGGGATATTGGTTGGCACTCATTGTTAGATGCTTTTGCATTTGAGTCCAATTCCTGGAAGCCTGAGTGCCTTACGCTGCAAATTTAGGAAGAGCAGAGGCTCTGAATGGGTTCAAGCCTTTTTGGCAGGATGTGAGCAGTTGTTGTTAGGGTTTCATCGAGTGTTAAGAAAGATATGCATTATAGTATAATCGACAAAATCTCACAACAAACATTTAAATTTATAAACTCAGATTCTAATTGGAGTCTGAGGTCATTTGCAGGGAGTAAATGTGGAACTCACACATTAATCTTCATTTAAAATAGATGAGCACAATCAATTGAGCATCAAAATAGATATTTAATGAATACAACTTGTCAGATTGTAATTCAAATGTTGATGAGATAAAAAGAATGAAGAGAATCTAAAAAGTGGTGATTTAAATCACCAATTAGGTCCTCTAATTAAGCATGCATCTCATATTCAAATTATTCAACAGTACCTTTAATCGATTTAATCAAATATTAATTTAGTACTTAAATAAGTCAATAGTACTTAGAATCAACTTAGATCAGACGACAAGAATATAGAATCAGATGACTTAAGTGAGCACAAGCACATGGCTCTTCAGAGAGCCTTTCTCTTCTTTCTTCTTCTTCAAAGCCTTCCCTCTCAAGGCCTTCCATTTCCTCAAGGCCTTCAAGCACAGAGCATGACCTTTCTCTTCAGAGGCTAAGTGTTATCTCTCTCTTCCTTCTCAAAGGTGTGAAGCAAAGGGTCACGCAGCAAAACCCTCCCCCCTCACTCTCAAAAATCTCTCCTTTCTTCTCTCTCAAAGAACTGGGTGTAATCGGATCATATGGTCGGGTATTCGAATCCAGACAGGGGACCAGGCCTGCGGGCATGTGGATCGCAGGTGAGGAGTGGATAGGTGATGAGTTGAGGCTCATCATAGCTAAAATGCCCAAGTTAAGCTAGAAACTAGGTTAAACACTATCAAATTAACACATGAAAAGGGTTAAGTGTGGGAAATAGAGAAAAAGGTCTAAAACACAAAATCTATGCGAAAAATACATAATTAGGTCATTTATTGAGATATTCTATCAAATAATGTAAAATGATGATTTAATTACAAATTGAACACACAAATGAGCTCAAAACTCCAAATCAAAAGTGAAATTAACTTTTAATATGCTTAATTGAGCTTCAATAATAACTTGATTGCATTAGAACATCATTAGGGCCTTGCAATTAGAGTTTCACAATTAGGTCCGTCATACATCACATTTTATGCATTAGAAAACCTCTAAGGACCTACTTGAAGGCCGTAGGGACCCATTTGTTATGCTCCAACGACTGCTTTGTAGGCATTCTTATCACTAATGGGCCTTCTTGTAATTCTTCTACCCCTTCACTGAGGGGCATTTCATGCAAATTCACCATTAGGCCTGAGAGAATGATGCACCTCTTGGTGCACACTATTCATCGAAGAACAATGATCATCCTCGCCATTCATTTCTTCGATCGTCTTGATCTGTGACTGCTCCTCAATCGAACCTTCACGTGAATCATCGCGTGTGATCACCTCTACACCCAGATCTGATCTTGTGGTCCACATTTGGATTAGAACCTCGCACGCGCCTCTCCTCTTATCTCAACCGTACATACCCTAATCGCCTATTCCCACCAATGCGGTGAGTGTAATCACTGATCACTCTACTTAAGCACACCCCCTAATCGCGTGCACGCTATCGACCTCCTCTCCTACTTCCTTGAGGCCGATCCTATCGTCCTCTCTAGCTCCCCTAACCCCATCACTTGCCACATCAGTGACAGGGGAGTGGTTCTTCACCTTCAATTCATCCTCTTCAAGCTGGATGACATAACACCAGGAGATGACCTTGGAGCTTCACTAGAGAGCTCTTCTCTGGCTAGATATCCCCCTTCATTCCTCCTCCTTAGCCACCGACTCTGGATCCAAAGGTCCCATTCCTCTAATTAGATTAGGATTTACTGCTTTTTAGATTAGTTGTAGTAATAGTTAGAGCAATTTAGGAGTAGAAATTAGATGTAGAATTGTCTGATCTGATGTGTGATTGTAGTTTAGTTAGGAGTAGATTAATGTAGAAATCACCTCCTGATTGCGCAGCAATCATAGGTCTTAATTGACCTATATTAGGCTAGAACTTAGCACAAGTTAGGGTAATTCATGCATGCATAAGCATTATCTGCATCTTCATTGCTTTACTTTAGCTATGCATGAAATAATGTTATAACGTGCTAATTAAGTGCATTATGTCAATTGCAGGGAATAAGCTGATCTGGGGTTGGATCTGAAGCTGGATCAGGAATAACGGGTGTTGCAGCAGAGCTGGAGCAGAAGGCTTAGATAAGATGTAGGAATAATGACGTAAGGGAGTTAAGGTTTATTATTCTATTAAGTAGGAATTAAGCAATAAAATGTGAAGAGATTAGGTTCATCGTAGCCCTAGGATAGCCTAGAGACTTCCCCAAGCCTTAGACACCGATAGATTAGGTCACAGCAACCTAGGAAGCCCTAAAACCCTAATTCCAACCCCTATCTGGACGTCTAGGACCCTTAGCCATCTCCCGCACACCTCAAACTCACTTCTACAGTGTTATTGGACATCCAGACACTTTGTCGGACGTCCAATTTCCGTAAAATACCCAAAACAGAACCTTAGTTTCCCTCTAACTCAGATTGGACGTCCAGAATTGAAGTCTGGACTTCTGATTTTTGAGTATAAATCATCTGATCACATTTTTGGACATCTTGTACTGGTCTCCAGTCCTTGTTTTGAGATTCAAGCCTTGATCTTGGATCTTTAACCCCCTAGACCTAATCCCAACCCCATAGGAACCTAAATTAAGGTGTCCTAACCCTAGTACATCACCTCTAGACCTACCTAAGGACCTAATTAGGTCCTCACCAAATCCAATTGACTTAAATCAAAGTCAATTACCTTCACCTAAGTCAATTGGACTCATTGAGTCCAATTGAGCTTAGATCTTAACCCACACAAGTTCAATTGGACTTAGTGAGAGTCCAACTGACCTAAACCCAACCTAATTGAGTTATTTCACTCTTAATTAGGTTCACACTCATCCAATTAAACTTAGGTTGAGTTTAATTGCAAATTCCCCTTAGCAATTAGGGTTTGTAACCCTAATTCAAGGCATACACCTACCTAAACCCCTTAGGACCTAACCTAAACCTCTTAGACACTTAGAGCACGACCACACACACACACACACACACACACACACCCATTCACACACACACACACTTCTCTAGAGTTATCTAGAACCCTCTTGAAGTGGTGCCACCTCTTGGTTGCCAAATTTAGCAGCTAAGAGGCATTCAAAATGAGATCCACATTTTTTGGAACTCATAACCATAGGGCCGGCCACTCTTGGACTCTCTCTAGAGAGTTCCACACCTCTCTAGAGAGAAGCCCTTGGGTCTATAAAAAGTCCCAATGGGTGGCCATTTGCACCCACTCACTTCATTGGTTCCATTCACACCCACCTCCACTTAGGCTAGCCACTCCACCTCCACGAGTTCATCACCACCATGAAGGACACCATGCTGGGGTGCTGGATCACTCCTCTCTCTCTCCTAGGGCCGGCCTAAGCTCCATTGGCCACCTCTCATTCTCCTCCCGACCACTCCAAGGCCATCGGTGACCACCCCCGAATGCCCTTTTGTTCTGCTAGATTTAGATTAGTAGTTTATGCTCTTCATAGTTTTACTGCTTTTTATTACTACTTAGTAGCATAGTCCTTACTCTCCCCGAATGATGCATGCAAAATCCCCCCATAGATTCTTGTATGCGATCGTTTTCTGGTAGCTAGATTTCCATTTTAAGCATTTATGTACAAGCTTTCCTCTACAGTTCTTGTTGCAAACAACTCTCCAATGGAATGAATTGAAATGCATTTATATATATATGTTTGAAATCACCATGAGCTTAATGATTGCCATTCTTTTTGCGTGATTCAAGTTGCCTGTTTTCAATTATTTATCTATTTCGCAACAAGCATGTCGTTTCCTGAAAATATAGAAAATCTAACAATAGACGCATTTTCTGTAAATAGTCACCACCTCACTAGAATCGTGCACACAAAAACTCACACGTTTACCTTTGTGATTTATCTAACGCATGCGCACATGATTAGAGTTCATAATAGAAGTGGTGAAATCTTAATCAAGAAATTGGAAATAGGCATTCATTTTTAAACAGAGTAGAGTGGTATAAGATCGAATTCTAAAGTAAAACAAACGCCTCTCAGAAATGAACGACTGGGACTCAAGTCTAGTAACTTTTACAAACTTATTTTTGACAAACATTTTTGTGCAACTATACTACGATTCCGACGACTTTCAAACGCGCGAAAACGGCTTTCTGTCAAATGGCACCGTTGCCGGGGAGGCAATGTCATTTTCTTTTATTTCGATCTTTTAACCTATCACTAACAAATCTATCTCTACTTTGTTTTTGATGTGTAGGACAACACGGGAGAAAAACAGGATCCACGCATAATGAGCGCGAAAAAGAAAAAAATCAGGTGCACATCATTTCCTCTTTAGATTAGGTTTCCTTTTTTTTTTTGAACCCTAGGAGTAGATTTACTTTCTGCAAGTTCTTTTGAAAAAAAAATAAAAAAAATCTATATTCAATTAAAAAAAAAAGGAAAAAAATCGAAAAAAAATCTAGATTAGGTATCTTTTGAATATTAGGTTAGTTTGAAAAAAAAAGAACAAGAAAAGATATTTTCTTTGAATCCTTTGAAAAATTCATTTTGAAGTAAAAAAAAAAACGTGCAAAAGTTTTGAATATATATATATATATATTGGTGGAAAGCTTAGATTTCAAACTCAAACCTCTTTAAAGAGCTTTTCCACCATCTTCTGATTTTCAGCCAGATTTCAAGTCTGATTTAAAAATTCGATTGCCAAAAAATTAGTAAGCAAAACATTCTAAAATTTGGGATAAATTTTCATTTTCAAACCATCTTTCAAATGCCACCATTTTGTTTTAAAAAATTCCAAGTATGAAATTTTTATAAATTCACGAAGTACATGGGGGTCAAACTGACCCAGATTCGAGATTTTTCAAATTTCAAAATGTAATTCCGAGCAATCCACGAATTTGTTTTGACTGAAAATGGTGGAGTTTGAAAGTTTCTCTAATTGGCTTTATTTTCCATATTTTTTCCAAAATTTTGAAGGTCAATTGATACTGTTTCAAAGCAAAAAATCGACTCGGGGTCAAAATTCTAGATCTGACCCCCTGACGTTAAAAAATCCCTAAAAATTCCGTTGAAATAGCAAAAATTTCAAAAAAATATTCTCTGGAAAGTTATTTGAAAAAGGAATCTACTCGCAAAATTTCAATTAATTGGATTCCAATTATTGTCAGAGAATGAACATTACTTTCGTGGTCTACTGAAATAGAACAAACCCTAGAAGTGCATGAACCTTAGGTTGAATCTTTAGGGTTATAACTTAGAGACCACACTTGGGCTAACCTAGACTTAGTCAAGTCTAGTGCTTAGCTAGTGAGCTTGGTCACCTTGTGGGCCACTCACCACAAACCCCACTGAAGAAAATGGGCTAAAATTAATTTTAAAACATGAAATCAACCTAAATTCGTTGTCATACTACTTGGTGTTTGCAACCTCTCTTGCCAAACCTGGTGACTAAGTCTGTGGGGTACTGTCAAACGACCTCGACTCGGGGGTTAACTGAACCGGAGGCATAAACTAAAGGAAGAACCTTCCCCTTAGTCCCCTCATAACTAGGCTGGCTGGGTTAGCTTGAGAGGCGAGATTCACTTTCAGTCGATTGAACGACGAATTTTTCTTTAGGAATTCGAACTTCTAACGACAAATCTAGTCACCTGATCCATAACGACCATTTGATTGACAGGGCCTTAGCCTTGTCCTACTTGGCTACACCAACCTAGGGGTTCGGTGGTGTATGCAAGGAAGGAGGTCACTTAGACCTCACTTAGTTGGACCTTGGGAGCCATTCCCAAGGAGGCTAGTCACCTCGCCCGAACCATCTTCTCCCCCGACTTCTTCTACTTCTAGAGCCACCATGGCTAATCCTGGACTTGGACCTAGATTGGGTCAGGATATCGAGAATCTAGACTCGATGGCTCGTCTGGAAGCCCGGGTAGTCGAATCCGAGGAGTGGCATCAGCAGAGCATGGGCCGCATCTTGACGGAACTTGACAGGATGCAGCACCCCCCGCGAGGAGAACAACTATGGGATTTCTACGACCCAGCCGCACAAATTGTTGCACCTTTAGTCAAATTCCCGCAGGCGGAGACGCGTTTGAGCTCGAGCCTGATGTGATTGGGTTGATCAGCACTCATTTCTATGGAAACTCAAGTGAAGATTCGTTCCAGCAACTTAAGGACTTGAGTCGACTCGCTGAAACGATTCAACCCAGGAATATCGAGCTCGGGATTGTTCTAATGAAGCTTTTCTCGTTCTCTCTGAGGGACAAAGCTTCATACTGGTTCAAGACTATTGGGAAGCCTATTGGAACCTGGCCGAAATTACGATGTGAATTCCTGCAAAAGTTCTTCCCAATCGGTGGAACAAACGCAATGCGGCGCACAATCACGACTTTCTCCCAGGGAGCTGGGGAGAAGTTACATGAAGCTTGGGACAGATTTCACGACCTTCTCTGGAAATGCCCGCACCATGGTATGCCAGATGGCACCTGGCTTAGATCTTTTACCATGGGCTGGATGACACACATCGGTATCTGGCCGATGCATCTAGCAGTGGGAATTTTCTCGCAAAAGACGAGAATAGCGTATTTGAGCTATTTGAATCATTAGCGGAGAACTCGATGAATGCCGCATCCATGAACCAATTCTAGCGGCCTGGTTAGTAGCGAGTTGGTGTCCACGAGGCTCACACTGAGTCTATTCGAGCAGACATGGATATCATCGTCAAATAGCTGGACAGAATAAACTTAATCGAGAAAAAGATTGACCAGATCAGTCAGGGTCAATCTGACTTGAGCTCTGCTGCCTCAAGACCCTCCTATGCACCCCGAGCCCCTCCTGCTCGAGTTAATCTACTCACTCGAGATGCATCTTCTCCGTATCTACAAGATCCTGCATATCAGGATCCCATAAATAATCCAGATCTATCACTCTATGACAAAGTTACGCACCACCCGCAGATTATAATGCGTATCCCCTTGACGGATATACATCTCAAACATCTTTGGCCTACGAGGACGTCAGTGCTATCCAAGGATACAGGCGTAATAACCTATATTCAGAGATGTATAACCCTGGTTGGCGCTAGCATCCGAACTTCTCATGGTCTGGTAATTCACAGAGACCACATCAAGATCCACACTACCAGACCAGGAAATACGGGAATGCACAAAACACGTACCATAGGCAGCAGCAACCCGCTCTTTATACCAACTGCTGCACCAAGCTGCCAACCACCCTCCAAAGTGGACTGACCCTTTGGAGGCATTGAAAGAGGAGCTGCAAGAATCAATGAGGAAATCAACACAAGATAGCTTACAGATTATGAAGGCGATGGCTGATCAGATACAGACCATACAGAACACGCAGAAACAGCTATTGCAGGAGCATAGGACTCAGGGAGCCTTGCCCTCCCAACCCGTCCCAAACCCTCGATATGTGAAGAACCAGGGTGCCCCGCCTAGGTTTCATGCACTGTAGGGACAGGCACACGCCATACTACAGGCGCCTCCTACACCAACCGATTACGCGCAAGGCCAGCCGCCTTTGCAGAACCCCACGTATTCTGCCCCTTCCGCTCCCCCACCACCTCATGGACAGCAAGCTAATGCACATGCTATCTCTTTGAGGAGTGGAAGAAAGACATTCGACCCACCACATAGGCAGGCGGGTCCTGATTTTTCCCACCCTTCGCTGCAGGCGGGTTCGACTCCATCATCTCAAGAGCCACCTGCGGTAGATAAGGGTAAGAGGCCACTTAACCTTGAGATTCCCATCCCTTTTCCGGAGGCTTTGACATGAAATGCAGTATGGAAAAAGGACATGCGGAATTTTGAGGACGTGAAATCGATGTTCAAGGAAGTACATATTCATGTCCCCCTCCTCGAGGCAATCGATCACATTCCCGCTATTGCTAGGTTCTTCAAGGACTATTGTACCCCGAAGCGACAACTAAGAATTGGACGACAGGCGGTACTGTCGAAAGAGGCTAGCGCCTTGATTCTAGCTGACTTATCGCCGAAGAAGAAAGACCCTGGTACCCCACTCATATCCTGCTTCTTGCAGGATTCTCCATTTGATCAGGCCCTTCTAGATTTGGGTTCATCCATCAACCTAACTCCCACTGTCGTATTTGATCGATTTCAATTTGGGGAGTTGAAGCCCACCTCGGTCACGATTCAGCTGGCTGACAGATCAGTCAAAACACCGAGGGGGGTGGTTGAGAACGTGATCGTGAAAGTCCACGGGTTCTGCTTTCCCGCAGATTTTTTCGTTCTCAATATGGAAGTTCCTCCTAATCTCTGAGATGCACCAATTATTTTGGGTTGCCCATTTCTGGCGATAGCTCGAGCGAACATTGATTGTGCATCCAAGTGTATGGAGATAGCCCTAGGCAATGAGAGACTTCGACTGGACATATTCAGGGTAGCAAAGAACTTCAACTGTGATCGAATAGAGGAGGATGGTGAAGACGAAGATTCGGCATACTGTGGTAACATTGGGCTCCTTTGTGACGACCCAATGTCTCATTCGTCTACACTATCAAGGTTCTTGGACCTCGATCCACACGGGACTGAAACCACTGCACTACACATATCTCCCCGAGGATCTGACTGTTTAGGGTGTGCTTCTGACCACAGCACTCCTGAATCCAGCTATCCTGATCCATACATTACTGAATCACCCCTGTTGTTGCAGGAAGACGTGACCGCAGCTAATGGGTTTCCCGTTAACGCAATCACAACCGATTATTCCACAGGGAGTGACTCAGCGGGAATTCACATGCACATGGATCAGCAGATTCCCACCCTCGATTCTGCTCCTCCCACTCTCATTTCTGACTCTGACCCACCCATAATTGAATTGAAGCCCTTACCCGACTCACTCAAGTATGTGTTCTTGGGCGAAAGTGAGACATACCCAGTCATTATCAATGCCCACTTAACCCAGGAACAAGAGCATCTATTGATTTCTATGCTTCAAGACCATAGGGCTGCTATCGGGTGGAGTATTGCTGATCTCCATGGTATTCGCCCCTCGTATTGCACTCATCACATTTACATGGATGAGGGGGTGTGAAACCTTCGAGACAACCTCAAAGATGGCTTAACTCGAATATGCTAGAGGTTGTTAAGAAGGAGATCATCAAATGGCTGGATGCAGGTGTTGTATATCTAATCTCAGACAGCCAATGGGTGAGTCCAATCCAGATAGTGCCTAAGAAAGCAGGACTCACCGTCATGAAGAATAATAAGGGCGAATCCATCCCGACCCGCACTGCGACATCTTGGCGGGTCTGCATTGACTACAAGAAACTGAACACGGCTACCCAGAAGGATCACTTCCCTTTGCCATTCATTGATCAGATCTTGAAATGGTTAGCCGGATGCAGTTTCTTTTGCTTTCTGGATGGATACTCTGGGTATAATCAAGTGGCGATTAGCCCGGAAGATCAAGACAAGACCACATTCACATGCCCCTTTGGAACATTCACTTTCAAGTGGATGCCCTTTGGCCTCTACAATGCACCAGCGACATTTCAGCGTTGTATGATGGCCATCTTCTCTGATAGGATTGGGGACTATGTGGAGGTATTCATGGATGACTTCTCCGTTTTCGGAGATGATTTTGAATCTTGTCTTGATAACCTCACCAAGATCCTGAAACGGTGTATTGAGGTAAACCTAGTACTATCCTGGGAGAAAAGCCATTTCATGGTGAGGGAAGGCATAGTACTAGGGCACAGGATGTCCAAAAATGGACTCGAGGTCGACCGAGCTAATTCCGAGATTATTTCCCACTTACCGCCACCTAGCTCGGTCAAGCAGATCAGATCATTCTTGGGTCACGTTGGCTTCTATTTGAGATTTATACGCAATTTCTCGAAAATTGCATGGCCTTTGACGAATCTCTTGGTTGCCGATGTCCCATTTCAATTCGACACCTCGTGTCTCAGCGCCTTCGAGACTTTACAAAGCGCTGTCTCTGATTCACAAATTCTCCAACCACCCGACTGGTCACTCGATTTCGAGATGATGTGCAACGCTTCTGATTTTTCCGTCGGTGCTGTTTTAGGCTAGCGTCGAGAGAAACAACCCTTCGTCATATACTATGCTAGTAAGATGCTGAATGAGGCTCAGCGTAATTATACTGTCATAGAAAAAGAACTACTAGCAGTAGTATTTAAGTTGGAGAAATTCATATCGTACTTATTAGGGTCCAAGGTCATCATCTTCACTGACCACTCCGCCCTCCGACATTTGTTGGCAAAGAAGGATGCCAAACCATAACTCATTAGATGGATCCTTATATTGCAGGAATTTGATATCGAAATCCGTGACAAAGCTGAAAAAAAGAATGTTGTGGTAAATCACCTATCCAGATTGGACCCAGACCACATTCCTTATTCCCTGCCTATCCACGAGCAATTTCCAGATGAATCTCTTTTGGCAGTTCATTCTGTTGAGTTCCCCTGGTACGCGGATATCGCAAACTACCTTGTCGCAGGCAAGATTCCCGCGAATCTATCTAAGGACTAGAAACTCAAATTCACTTCAGAAGCCAAATACTACCTCTGGGATGACCCACTGCTCTTCCGCATTGGAGTGGATCAGATTATTCAAATATAGATCCCAGATTTTGAGATCCCCAGTGTGTTATCTTTCTACCACAATGATGCTTATGGTGGCCTTTTCTCGGACGAAAAATCACTGCAAAAATTTTGCAGTCAGGATTTTTCTAGCCAACCATCTTCAGAGATACGCACGAATACGCCCAACACTGCAAACGATGCCAGTCGGTCAGTTCTATGACCAGGAGAGACATGATGCCACTCCAGCCCATCATGGATGTAGAAGTGTTCTACGTCTAGGGCATCAATTTTTTGGGCCCTTTTCCAAACTCGCATGGCTTCAAGTACATATTACTAGCCGTCGACTATGTCTCGAAGTGGGTCGAGGCCATCCCGGCGAGACGGGCTGACCATAAGACCGTCATTTCTTTCGTACGGCAGAACATCTTCGTGAGATTCGGAATACCCCGCACTCTTATTAGCAACGGGGGAAGCCACTTCATTCACGCCCATTTCAGGTTGTTATTAAAGAAATACGGGGTACATCACCGTATAGCCACCCTGTATCACCAGCAGACCAATGGGTAGGCTGAAGTGTCTAACTGTCAGATCAAGCTGATTCTCGAGAAGACGGTTAGACCAGACTTGAAGGATTGATCCGATAAATTAGTTGATGCACTCTGGGCATATTGGACCGCATACAAGGCCCCACTCAGAATGTCACCATATTGCATGGTATATGGCAAGGCCTGTCCCCTTCCTGTAGAGCTGGAACACCGTGCCTTTTGGGCGGTGCGAAAATGTAACCTTGACCTCGATGCAGGAGGTCAAGAACGGAAACTCCAGCTCAGTGAATCAGAAGAGATTCGACAGGAGGCCTATGAGAATGCATTAATATACAAGGACAAGACCAAGGCCTTTCATGACCACCACATCCGGAGGAAAGCATTCATGCCCAACCAGCAAATCTGGTTGTTTGATTCTCAATTAAAGCTGTTCGCAGGGAAGCTCAAGTCTAAATGGACTAGCCCGTATGTTGTGATTTGTCCATATCCTAATGGGGTAGTCCAGATTAAGGACCCAAAATCTGGGCATATATCCATGGTAAATGGCCAGCGCCTCAAGTCATTTTTGGCCCAGGAACCTCCTCCACCTGACGAGATTGTCCATCTTATTGAGGACGTGTGATTGAGTGCTCGCCCAGCTGGAGGCATTAAACTCAGCACATATAAATAGCATATATCCCACATTTCACCATCATTTATACATAACCATTTTTATACCTAGCATATTTTTCTTTTAGCATATTTCCTTTTTGTATATTGCATGTTAACAGGTTGGCCGGTGCTGAATATAATTTCAGGAGCAATTACAGATGATTTCTACCCATTCTCTCCCTACAGTATTTATTTTCTTTTATATTCATGCATAAGGACATGCAAGAACTTAGGCATGGGGGGATAGATACAACAAAACTAAAAAATTTTTATGCCAACATTTAGGAAAACCTTGGAGCTGCATGTAAAACGTAATTTAGGACCCTAAATAAAAGAACAACCGACTCCACCTCCAATGCTTGCATTGGAGCTAGAAATTGTCCGCAACAGCCATTTCCGACTCACTCACTCACCTCTTGTTCTAAATTTAGGGTCAAGCTGAATGTAACCTGATACGAGAATTTCACGAAGTACAAATTATATGAGGTTAATTGTTCATAGCATATATACATATCGCATTCATGAATAACATTATTTTTTTAAGAGAATGCATTAGGGATTTTATCCTCTAGTTGATTCCTGTAATATGCAATCCAGTACAACTTTTCACACACATGTAGAATTTGCAATGGACTCACGGTGAAGGCTGATGAACGTCTTTAATCTGTTGAGAAGAAGCAGTGCTTCTTTTCTTGAACCCCTGGACAGTGTTTTAGGAGTCAGGTAGATTTTCCTCCAAAAATCCACCAAATAGTGTGAGATAAGAATAGAGTGTACTGGTGATCTAAGATTAGTGCAAGAAATCCGGAATCCTAAATAATTAGCTGATGATGCTCAAAGATTAGGCATAGTTTCCACTCTCGGTTCCTGCGTATACATTTTTGAGTGAATTTTGAGAGCCACCAAATAAGGAAAATACACGGAAAGCGGTTTTCATAAAACTAGGGTTAAGGTGAATGGTTACGACCATTCTCTACGGAATCCTCGGCTGAAGGAGGGTATTGATGGCAAGGTTAGAAATACACCGTCCTATCCGTCTCTCTCGGTGCCGTGAGTAAGCACTTCCACCAAATAAGCCACCCAATGTCTCTTGAGTACCACCAACTCCTAATAATGCCTCCTCAATAAAGTTCATGGATGTGTGCTAGTTGTGTTTTGCTGAAAAAGAAAAAAAGAAAAAGAAAAAGAAAAAAAAGTGATAAAAAATGATAAGAAAGAAAAAAATTGAAAAAGAAGAAAAAGTAGAGAAAAGAGTGAATATTTAGTTCAGTTGCATTGAGGCAATACCACCAAATATAGCCTTAACCTATTTTTCGTGTGTTTTTGACCGCCCGAATACTGGCTGAGAAATTCTGACTTAGTGTTAGGGTTATGGAAACTCAATTAAAGTGTTAATGCCTAGTGAGACCACCAAATACAAATCGTATATGTGAATCTGGTGAGGTTGTGAGCTCTAAGAAAAAGAAAGAAAAGAAAAAGAAAGGAGGAGAGAATGAATACAAAGGAATCAAAAGAGAGCATAGTTTTTCCCGTCTTTCCCTGAGTTGAGTTACTTAGTAATCTGGGAATCTAGATTATGTAGTACTAGTCTCTATGTAGCATCAAGTGAGAGTGAGCCACCAAATATATAATCTTTTCCCTCAGAGATTCTCTACCTAAGCCTAAAGCTGGGGTGGAATTCATAAAATATGTTGAATACCCCGAGGGAATAAGTCCACCTATCCTGCTAGAATTTTTACTAGGGGTCAAGTACAGGCTTTAGAGGTGTATCAGTTTTTCACTCGAATCTGTTGCAAAAGCTACATAGCTGCACTTTCATGATTGTCTGGATTTCTAGAGCATAGGATGAAAACAAAAAGGAAAAAATCTCTAAGCATACACTTGATAAAATAATCAATCCCTTAGGAACCCTTCTGTAAATAATTTAGTCTTGCATTAGTTAGGGACTAGCAAGATTTAGACATAGGGGTATGATTGCGTAGCAATCATCGGTCTTAATTGACCTAGATTAGGCTAGAACTTAGCATAAGTTAGGGTAATTCATGCATGCATAAGCATTATTTGCATCTTCATTGCTTTACTTTAGCTATGCATGAAATAATGTTATAATGTGTTGATTAAGTGCATTATGTCAATTGCAGGGAATAAGCTGATCTGGGGCTGGATCTGAAGCTGGATAAGGAATAACGGGTGTTGCAGTAGAGCTAGAGCAGAAGGCTTAGATTAGATGTAGGAATAATGATGTAAGGGAGTTAAGGTTTGTTATTCTATTAAGTAGTAATTAAGCAGTAAAATGTGAAGAGCTTAGGTCCATCCTAGCCCTATGATAGCTTAGAGACTTCCCTAAGCCTCAGCC
Organism: Thalassia testudinum; assembly: GCA_037157565.1. Lineage (NCBI taxonomy): Eukaryota > Viridiplantae > Streptophyta > Magnoliopsida > Alismatales > Hydrocharitaceae > Thalassia > Thalassia testudinum. Next base: position 148,253,900 of record JAZHRO010000036.1, read on the forward strand.
ACCCTTAGATTAGGTCACAGCACCCTAGGATGCCCTAAAACCCTAGTTCCAACACCTATCTGGATGTCCAGATGAATTATAGGACGTCCAGGACCCTTAGCCATCTCCCGCACACCTCAAACCCACTTCTGCAGTGTTATTGGACGTCCAGACACTTTGTCAGACGTCCAATTTCCGTAAAATACCCAAAACAGAACCTTAGTTTCCCCCTGACTCAGATTGGACGTCCAGAACTGAAGTCTGGACTTCTGATTTTTTAGTATAAATCATCTGATCACATTTTTGGACATCTTGTACTGGTCTCCAGTCCCTATTTTGAGATTCAAGCCTTGATCTTGGATCTTTAACCCCCTAGACCTAATCCCAACCCCATAGGAGCCTAAATTAAGGTGTCCTAACCCTAGTACATCACCTCTACACCTACCTAAGGACCTAATTAGGTCCTCACCAAATCCAATTGAGCTTAGATCTCAACCCACACAAGTTCAATTGGACTTAGTGAGAGTCCAACTGACCTAAACCCAACCTAATTGAGTTATTTCACTCTCAATTAGGTTCACACTCATCCAATTAAGCTTAGGTTGAGTTTAATTGCAAATTCCCCTTAGCAATTAGGGTTTGTAACCCTAATTCAAGGCATACACCTACCCAAACCCCTTAGGACCTAACCTAAACCTCTTAGACACTTAGAGCACGACCACACACACACACACACACACACCCATTCACACACACACACTTCTCTAGAGTTATCTAGAACCCTCTTGAAGTGGTTCCACCTCTTGGTTGCCAAATTTAGCAACCAAGAGGCATTCAAAATGAGATCCACATTTTTTGGATCTCATAACCATAGGGACGGCCACTCTTGGACTCTCTCTAGAGAGTTCCACACCTCTCTAGAGAGAAGCCCTTGGGTCTATAAAAAGAGCCAATGGGTGGCCATTTGCACCCATTCACATTCTTGGCACCCACTCACTTCATTGGTTCCATTCACGCCCACCTCCACTTAGGCTAGCCACTCCACCTCCACGAGTTCATCACCACCATGAAGGACACCATGCCGGGGTGCTGGATCACTCCTCTCTCTCTCCTAGGGCCGGCCTAGGCTCCATTGGCCACCGCTCATTCTCCTCCCAACCACTCCAAGGCCATCGGTGACCACCCTCGAATGCCCTTTTGTTCTGCTAGATTTAGATTAGTAGTTTATGCTCTTCATAGTTTTACTGCTTTTTATTACTTCTTAGTAGCATAGTCCTTACTCTCCCCGAATGATGCATGCAAAATCCCCCCATAGATTCTTGTATGCGATCGTTTTCTGGTAGCTAGATTTCCATTTTAAGCATTTATGTACAAGCTTTCCTCTACAGTTCTTGTTACAAACAACTCTCCAATGGAATGAATTGAAATGCATTTATATATATATATGTTTGAAATCACCATGAGCTTAATGATTGCCATTCTTTTTGCGTGATTCAAGTTGCCTGTTTTCAATTATTTATCTATTTCGCAACAACCATGTCGTTTCCTGAAAATATAGAAAATCTAACAATAGACGCATTTTCTGTAAATAGTCACCACCTCACTAGAATCGTGCGCACAGAAACTCACACGTTCACCTTTGTGATTTATCTAACACATGCGCACATGATCAGAGTTCATAATAGAAGTGGTGAAATCTTAATCAAGAAATTGGAAATAGGAATTCATTTTTAAACAGAGTAGAGTGGTATAAGATCGAATTCTAAAATAGAACAAAGGCCTCCCAGAGATTAACGACTGGGACTCAAGTCTCGTAATTTTTATAAACTTATTTTTGACGAATGTTTTTGTGCAACTATACTACGATTCCGTCGACTTTCAAACGTGCGAAAATGGCTTTCTATCACCTCCACCTCCTCTGATCACTTCAGATCAGAGGAGCTGATTTCATCTCACTCGCTGATCACTAATCTCCCTCTTCACATTTCCATTTCGCATTCTAATTTCCCTGGAATTTTATTTCGCAATCCACCCACTCATTAGAGTCAAATCCTTATCCCAATGCTTTCGAGCTTTGAGATGAAGATTTGCGCTTAAAAACCACCTAGGGGTCTCTTCACTCACGTCATATTGTTCACAATGACCCCTGATCTGTTTTGAAAAGAATTGATTCGCTTGATCTGATTTCAATTTTGTTTTCAATGTAAGATCGCGAGATTTTGATCAAATTGGGTTTTAAAGGATTTTTGATCAAGTGGATTGATACATTTTTGTTTAATTCAGGCTTGGCTGTGAGTTTGAGATGTTCTGATGATAAATTTTTCCTCAGATAAGCCATGTTTGAATTCAGATATGAATTGGGGATTTTATGATCTTGATTGTGTGGTAGAACCAAGGAGAATCAACTTTGTTGATTTGAGGCTCTCCCATGTATTTTTGTGTGGATTGATGTTTTTGAAATTTTGCTTTCTCACCTAAGGGATTCTCAATATTCCTTACGGTTTTTAAACATTTGGGATTCAAGTTAGTTGGCTTTAATGGATTGATTTGAACTCTTCCTTCATGCTGTCTATAGCATAATGAAGGGGTCAAATCAGTATTTTCTCTCTGATTTGACATGGGGATCAATGTTGAAAGGTTTTTAGTGAGAATTCAATGTTTCCAACTGATTTTCAAATGAATTCAATTTCCTAATAGATTTTCTTTTCGAAGTGTTGATTGTGTGTGTTGAATCCCAATTTTATTTATCAAAATGCTACATACCAGCGACATTCTTTGTTGGATTGATTTCCACTCTAATCCCATGATCTTTGTTGTCTATAACAGAGATTATGGATTAGATTTGGCCATCTGAGCAGCTATTGAAATTTCCATTTCAGAGTTATTGAAAATGTGTTTTTCTTATTGAAATCCCCAATTCAGAACTGCTGAAATTGAGATTCTGAGGGTGCAGGAGTCTTGGTGAAGAGTTTAAGACGTTTGGGTAGTGCCTTGGACTGCTAAGAGTTGCTATAGTTGCTGTTGCTACTCTGCTGAATCCTAGCAGCAGCACTGCTGCTGTTGTTTGAAGCTGTTGCTGCAGCTGTTGCTCCTGGATGGAAATTTAGTGGGTTGTAGCCAGGTTTTGAGTTGTTTAAATTAGCTGAATGCTTGTAATTTGGTTTTAATCAATCTTTTGTCAGCTACTTTTGTGCATAACTATCCACATTGGGAAATTAATGGAAAATTGAATGAAAATCATGTTCAATTGCTTGCACATATTCTACTTCTTGTGTTGAACACCTTTGAATGCTCTCATTGACTTTACAGCCCTTAGCAAGCATTCTAGTGCCTTAGGTTCCACTTGAGAAACTCTTTAAGACCTAGAATGTACTCACTTTGTAAATAAATAAAACACTACAAAAGATAAAAATAAAATAAAATAAATGTGTAGCGATTGGGATTAACTATATTTCTAGGTGTATGAAAAGTTTTGAGGTCATCTGAACTCCCAGCTTGTTAGAACATACCAGTCGACAGTTCGGTATACCTTTAGACTTAATAAGACTTAATAAAAGATCCCAACTTAAAAAAATACAAAAACACTCTATTTCTCTCATCTCTCTTTCTCTATCAACCCCTACCTCTATAAAACCCATAAAAACCATAAAAATTAGAAAAGCCCCAAAAATACACAAAAACACTATGTATACTATGTAAATACATGTATATAAGCTATATATTAAGCTATCTATGTAAATAATGCAAAATATGTACAAAATATGTATATATAACTTATGTATGTACTCTATAGCATAAGTTAAGTATTTAAGATAAATTAATATGCACATAACTTATTTATATAATTATCTATTAATTATAATAACTTATGCTACATAATTATAGAAACCATAATAAATTAACTTATTTATAAGTAATATTGTACATACAAAATTATATATATATAATGTATCATATAATACCTGCAAAGTAATTTAATTATATATATATAATAAATAATTAATTTAATAATTTATTAGCTAGTTTATTAAATTAAATTAAAATAAATTAGTAAATTAAGTTATTACTGAACTAATTTATATTGTATAGTTGTATTATATTATCTTAAGTATTTTGAAGTAAGTTAACTGTATTTATAATGTATTATACTATTTATACATAATTTAAATGTAAAATACACTGAAATCAAATATTTAAATGTATATAAATTAAAATAAATCGTTTAAAATATAATAAAAATATGTAATAAATACTTTAATATGTATATTACTACTGTAATAAGTCAATTTGACAATCAATTAACTAATTTATATTGTAATTAGTAAATAAAATCTTAATTTAACTTGTATAAAGTGTAAACTTTAGCCAATTTATTTATATAGTAAATATAATTATTTTTGTAAATAAACTTGATGTGTATACATCTAATTAACCTAAAATATCTATTAATGCATGTTCTTAGTGTCTCATTAGCATTATACATTATAAATAGTGCATAACATGTATAATCATGTATTTAGGTCAAGTTGTATAAATTGTATAGTAATTGTCTCCTTTTATGGTTAGGGATAAGGCAACTTTTTAATCGGAGCCTCAAATCGAAGAACCAATCGTATGGATCTGGTTAGGGTGACGATTGGAGTTCAACGACTCCAAAATCGCCCTGATCGAAGATCCGTAGTACCAGATAGAGATCGAGGAACCCTGAAGATCAAGGGCAAAGATGGTGTTAATACACACCTCAAACGACAAATCCGAACACACGGATGGGTTCAGATCGATGATTGCAGCCCAATGGCTCGAAAATCAGTCCAATCCGACACCTGTGGCACCATCTACAACACTCAGAAGATGAATGGCTTAGATGGCGCTACGGGCGCCATCATAGCCGCCCAGCACCGACCACCCCCCACCATTAAATGTCTAAAGGCAAAGGCGTGGATTATCTGGGCCATTGGATTTCCATCCAACGGTCACAAATCGCGCACGCCTAATTCCCAAACGAGGTAAAGATGCCCCAGCAGCGCGTTGGTCCAGCGCCCTTCGAAGTTTGATAGGCGTGCGTTCGAATCCTACTCGATCACCAGATCAAGACAAGCGAGCGCGCGGGTGCACCATCACAACCATTCGATCAAGAATGAGTGGTGCGGATCAGCCGATAGCGCCCACGCGCTATCAGACGTGTAGCATAAACGCCCGATCGCACGCGGGCGCGCGGCGCTAGCAAGGGTGGTTTAAGCTGTTCGATCTCTTAATCAGATGGCTGAGCATGCACGGTTGTGCATAAGAGTTGAGGCAACGAAGGTGAGGGGGCGCGCGCACAGTGCGTGCACGTCAGCCACATTCAGGCCTTTAATGATGGATTTATCCGTCACTAAAGGTCCTGAATTAATGTTTTTAATGTTGTAATGACCAAAATGCCTCCACTCCTTGCAAATATAAAAGGAGACCCCTACCATACGAATTTCTCATCTCTTCGTTCTCTTCTCTCCCTCTCCAAAGCTTAAGGGAAGCTTGTCCCACACCCAGGATGCTCCTCAAGAGCTAAAATCAAGTTTTCGCCCCCGTTCCAGAAGATTATTCAATATCAAGTGATTGTTCTCTCTCTCTCTCTTATTGTCTATATTGCTTCCATTGTGATTATTTCACCCTTTAAACAAAAACACAAAAACGTATAATTACGAATTTTGATCGACGTAGCCTCCTATGTTCGACCCAGAATTTCTTTACAGATTTTTCGGTATAGATTTTATTTGTTGAACGAATTTCTTTGCAACTCGAACTACAACGACAGGTTTTCAAATCCAATTCTAATAGCGTAGTCATCCATCATTCAACGATTTGGCGTCGTTGCCAGGGAGGCAATGATTTTTCAATCTTCTTTTTGCATTCCGCGCACTTTATCTCATGTCTATTGTTTTGCAGATACCTTTATCAGAGAATCGTCAAGCGTTATATCGAAGTAAAGTGCAATTGAAGACAACCGTAAGTACTCCCCATTCTTCTCCTTTCATAGATTTCATTTCATCACATTAATTCAAATTCAAATTAACCTATGTGTTTGCATAAATCTTAGGATTAGTTTGCTTGTTTAGATTTCCACCCACATTCATTTCACCCTCGCATATAAAAAAACAACAAAAAGATATTTTTGTGGGGTGATGAGAGCCTCATCATGAGCCATAACTAGCTCATTTTGACCTAATAAAGAAGATAAAAGCTCCTACATAACCTAGAAGAAGGCCTAAATGAAGGAATAAGTGCTTTGAGAAGAAAACATGAAATAAAGGTTAAAACTGCAATTTTACCATTGCAGTACATAAACGGGATTTCTCAGAGGCAAAACATAGGTCAAATGGTCTAAATGAGATAAAAAGTGGGTTGAGTCAATCAGAAATGGGTTCATGTGCAATTTAGGAATTAAATGACATTTGGTAACCCTAAAACAGACCTGTTTAAATCAACAAGGTTCCGTTCAAGATAAAAATCAAGTAAACCCTCTAAAAATCATGGAAAAATGTCCTCTAGGGTTTAGAACATTAAATTTGGCCTTTGGAACCCAGTTTAACCTAGATTAGGGCCCTAGTTCATTAATTAACCTAATTTGGGTTTTTACGCAAAATATCCAGTCAAACGTGATAAAACCTAAAATATAACTTCACCATTGGATTCCTTAGGTCCAAATTAGGTTTGTATCAAAATTTGGACCTAAGGGGAGGTCATTTTGACCTACTTTGCAATTTAGTACACCCAAATTACAATTTGGTCCCTATCTTTTGAAAATCATCACATAGAGTGCCCTAACTTCCTCTCCACCTTTGCAATCAGGTCCTGCCGCCATTGTTAGGGCAAAGTCGACCTCCGACGAGGATTAGAGAGGGAATACTCTCTGATTCCTCAAAGATCCCCTCCCAGAAATGGAAGGGAGATTCTCTGAGGAATTCCCTTCCATCTAAGGCCAATCTTGATCCCTGGTGTGAACCCAATCTCTCGTGCGAACGCACGAGGGATTTGGGTATCTAACCTCTTTCCTTCTCTGGCGAGCCATCGGAGACAATGGCGTGCCCTCCACGCTCTGAAAGCACGGCCCAGTGCCTATAAAAGAACCCCCAAACCCGGCCGCTCATTTTTAGCTTGACTTGGCCGGACGTCCACCTCCAATTCGTCTCTTCTTCTCCGGCCAAGTAACCAGCGAGCTCTGGCGAGCCCCCCTCCCCTCCCTCTTCACTCTGCCACAAAACCAGTGGCAGAGTCATCTTCCTGATTCTCCTCCGCGTCGCGCAATACCCGCGCACGCCGCCTCAGCCCCGTCGTCGCTGCCGTTCTTCCTCCACTGGGCATCTTCTTCTCCGGCGACAGCAGTTACAGCTATCCACCTCTCCGTTCCCCTTCATCCCTGTAGTTAGGCTTAATACATTCTCCATCTTTCCCTCACTCTTTTCCCCCTTTTATTTCATTTAATTGACCCTCGACCATCGCTGACCACCTCCATCTTCCTCGCCTCCGACCGACCTCCGGTGAGCCGCTCCCACCATTCCACCCCTCCACACGGCTCGCCAACCAACTCATAAGCTCCGCCTCACCACAAGGAACAACCTCCGCCCATCCACCATCCCTCTACGCCTCCACCACAACCCCTCGAACACCCCCACACTTTCAGTCACAGGACGACCTAGGCACACACACCTAGGTCGTCCCATGACCTGCTTCACCGTGCACGACCTTCGTCGTGCCACGACAAAGGTCCCCAGCTGGTCTGATTGAGCCGAGAGGCTTGTTTTGTGTGTGACAATATTGAAGCCCCTGCCGCCATTGACGACGGTTGAAGAAGCTTCAAAGCAACTCCAGGCGTCAGAAGCTCCAAGCCTCAGGTGCAGTGGACTCGGGCAGCCAGTGCGAAGACATCTGGTCCAGCAAAGAGCGCAGCGACGTCCGTAGCCTTGGCAATCGAAGAAGAATCTTCTGCAGGCGCGCGCGGGAGCAGGGCAGAGCCAATAGTCCCACATCGGCGAAAAGCGAAGCGCAGGTATACTTTAAATAGTTTTTGTGATATTATCTCGTTGCCTCCGAATGCACAGGGGTGAGGTCCCTCACCTTACCCACACTTGCCTCATCCGCGGTTTCACCTCGCGGATTTTGGCGGGCTCCGACCCGACCCATTCTGAGCACACCTCGCGCATCACCCACCTGCCAGTGCGCCTGGTCCTGGGTGCGAAATCCGACCCGATTAACTGTGGCTCTGGGAGAGCGTCCTTGAGTGAATTTCAGAGAGAGAGAGAGATGTGCAGGTAGAGGGAAAGGGGTAGGTTTTTCTCTCTATGCAGGCAGGCTGGTTGAAGAAGAGAGACTTAGCCGCAAAGAGAAAAAGCAGAAGAAGAAGCTGAGCGAAGAAGAGAAGAGAAGGAAGAAAGAGAGATTGCAGAGAGAAAGGATTGCAAGAAAAGGAGCAAAGGCAGGAAGAAGACCTGTAGATCTGAAGGAAGAAGTAGAGACTGCTGAGAAGAAGAAGACAGAAGAGAGAAGAAGCAAAGGCAAGGAAGACGAAGAAGTCTTCGCAGAAGAGAGAAAGAAGAAAGGAAGAGTGACTGCAGAGAAAGAAGAAGAAAGCAAAAGAAAAAGGGAAAACACTTTTAAGACGTCTAATCACAAGATCAGACGTCCGATTTTACTCTTTTGTCTTAATTACTTTTTAAATCGCATACATTCATATTTGAATTAAAGTTTTGAGTAAATTAAAGTGTTCAATTACATTTGAGTTTAGTAGTAAATTCCAATTGCTCCCTGTGTTCGACCTCGGATACTCCGATTTTCGAGTAATAAAATCTTTATTTGTTTTGAACGCTTTGTCGGCTATACTACAACGTGACATTCTTTAAAACCCGACTGAGAGCGCGACGAACATGGGGTAATTCAACATACACACAACATACACCCACATTCAAGGCACATAACCTAATTGATTTTCTCCTACTCAACTAGATTCTGATCTGTGGAACTGATACACGTAAATCAACACATAAAAGAGTAGAAATCATTCTAGGTTAATCATTTTTGTGTGCCTAACTCAGTGGTGCAACTGTGGCTAATTGTTTGAGTTGTTTGGGCTGCACCACTCAACATAAAATCAACTCACCAACTAGCTTCATCTTAGGGTTTTCAATCTAGGTTCATACCAGGCACTCCACTTTATTTCTAATTTCAAAAGGAAAGCGATCCTCACCCGTGCTTGAAAACCTGGTTTGCCTCAAACTTGATTAAATTAAACCTAATTCTAAACCCTAAAAGCTACTAAAGCAAGATTTGAATCCTAAAATCTACTCATCACAAATAATCTTACTTGAAAACCCTGGTTGTGCACTCACTCACACATACTCAATTGATCATTAAGGGTACAACCCATTTTAAGGGCCCACCACATTCCATAAGCACTACAATCCCAGGCCTAAATAAAATCAAGTAGACGTTGGCCTTAAGGACTGATTCGTTTTTTGGGGTCTAGTATGAGTTTGTTTACAATTAACCTACTTGTACTGATCAATCTGATGTCTAGTTAGGGGACTAGCATCAAACGACCGTGGTTGGGGGGTACATTAGGAACCAGAGGCACAAGCCGAAGGAAGAACCTTCTCCCCAGTCCCTCCTAACTAATTGGATTGACTAGATACAAGTAGAGTAAATTGTCTATAATCTTAAGATGGATTTTGAGAGTTTGTAGATCCTTAGGCTACCCCACTTAAGGGCAGGTTTGTTTTGTTGTGCTACAGGGTTCTTATCCCTAGTTCTCCCAACCTTTTCCTAGTTTATGCTGGGAAGAAGGTCATTGAATCCTCGATTGGAAGGACCACCAGAGTATTCTAGGAGGTGTAGATTAGATTTTGGCCAAATTGATCCCATGTCTGATCAACAGCCTCCTCTGCCTCAAGATCCATAGGAGGTATTTCGAAGGCAGTTGGAACAAATGCAAAGAATGCAAGGCGCTCAGCCTTTGAAGAATTTTTATGATCCTTCAAATTATGGGGAACATCCCGGTGTCCAGATTCCTGTCGGAGACGTAGAAATCAAGCACCAGGTGTTAAGGCTAATCAAATATTTCCATGGGCTTGGCTTTCAAGACCCATTTCAGCACTTGGAAGACTTGACCACTTTGGTCCAGACCACTAAGGCACGAAACGTGAATGAGGAGCAAATGATCATGAGTCTCTTCCCACACTCTCTTAGGGATAAAGTCGCTCATTGGTATAGGACTATAGGAAGACCAATTGCAACTTGGAATGAGTTGAAATTGGCTTTCCTAAAGAAATTCTTCCCTGTCGGACGTACCAATGTGTTGAGACGGGCAATTACTACCTTCACCCAGCAGCCGGGGGAGCAATTTCATGTTGCCTGGGAGCAATTCCATGACCTATTGCTGAGGTGTCCACACCACGAGGTGCCGAAATGGCAACTTGTGCAGATCTTCTACCACGGGTTGACTGAGCAACTTAGAAATCATGTGGATGCTTCTTGCAGAGGCAATTTCCTTAACAAAGATGCAGATAGCGTGTACGATTTGTTTGAGGAGATGAGTGAGAATCCGATCAATCATGCCTCCATGGATACTTTTAACCAGTCCCAGCAGCCCAAATCGATGTTAATGAAGTCCACGACTCTCATTCATTCGATATGGAATTGATTTGTAATAAACTTGATAATGTAGACTTGGTTGCTAAGAGAATGGAGTGGATGGCTGGAAACTCAATGAACTCTCAATCCGCTCAATCCCAGAATTCGGGATTCCATTCATTGCGAGCTCCTTCTGGACGGGAGTTCGTGAATCAACTTGATGCGGTTCAACCTACGAGCCAGCATTATTCGGAACCCCACAGGTTCCAAACTAGGGCCTTTGATCCCAGTTTCTCTGATTCCTCCCATTCTTTCTCTCCATCCTCACCCTATGAGAATGTCTATGCTGTACAGGAGAATGTTAGATCCAACCCTTACTCCAATGCTTACAATCCAGGTTGGAGGAACCACCCTAACTTATCCTGGAAAAACCCAGGGCAACTGACCCAATTTCGACCCAGCAACTATGCTCCACAACAACCAATGGGTCAAGGTCATGTTTACACTCAGTTGCCCTCGAATCAGGTCAATCGGCCAGCTTGGAATGCCCGTCAACCCGTAGGGTAGGCTAATTTGAATCAATAAATGGTAGAGATGCAAGGATCTATGCTCCAGCTCATGCAGCAAATGAAAACCTCGCTGGACAACTTGAAAAACAGGTTCATTGCTAATTCTCATCAACCCAGATCTCTACCATCTCAACCCGTACCTAACCCACGTAATATTCAGATTCCGGGCAATCAAGCTCATGGGTATGGGAATCAGAGGGACCCACACGCACATGCTCAAGTGGTTGAGTAGGTTCCTTCCTCTTCTTCTACAAATCAACGATTCTTAGCTAATGAAGCCCCTCCAATCTTTCCTAGCCCCCAAGACCCAAACTCGTATGCTTCTACTAATTCTGTTACCTTGAGGAGTGGTAAACAAACTCAGGATCCACAACCACATTGTTCTGATTTACCGAATCCTAAAGAACCTGAGGAGAGAACGGAGAACTCTGGAGAAGAAATCAAGGCTTAGGAACCTGATTCCGAAGATTCGACTCATGTTCCTTTTCCTAAGGCCTTGATTAGATCAAGGAAGAAGAAGTCTGTTGATAGTAATCAGGAGCTTTTGAATATTTTCAAGAATGTCCAGATCAATATCCCACTCCTCGACGCTATCAAGCATATACCGGCTTATGCGAAATTTTTAAAGGACTTATGTACACAGAAGCGTAAGTCGAGAGAATCTGTTCTAAGGAAGGTGGTACTCTCTGAGAAAGCTAGTTCTATTATTCTGCACTACCTCCCTCAGAAAAAGAGAGATCCAGGTGCTCCTTTGATTTCTTGTGTCATTGGAGATTATACCTTTGATAGAGTACTGCTGGATCTGGGTGCATCCATCAACCTAATTCTGACTTCTCTTTACGAGAAGTTCAGATTAGGTGAACTTCGGCCAACTTCATTGACGCTGCAGTTAGCAAACCGTTCGGTCACAAATCTGTGAGGCGTTATTGAAGGTGTTATTGTTAAGGTTAAGGATTTCTATTTTTCTGTAGATTTCCTTGTCCTTGACATGGATGTACCTGAGAATCTGAGGAACACGCCCATCATTTTGGGGTGTCTGTTCCTAGCTACCACCAAGGCCAACATTAACTGTGAAAGCAGTAGCATGGAAATTGCCTTTGGGGATCAAAGAATGAAATTGAATATTTTTAAGGCGATTAATAAATTCGAGGATTGTGGATTTATTGAGGAACTTGAGGACGATAATGTGAATATTGAAACTTGTATGATAGTTTTTGCATTTGAAAGTTCCTCCTCTGATGTTGAATTGGACCTGCAACCCTCTATGGTAGACCCGCCATCTTCTAAAGAGGTTATTGATTTTCTTCATTCTCAACCTCTTCCTCTTGATGAGTCTTCATCAGCAACTTCCTTACCTTCAATCATCAACCTGCCCCAGCTTGAACTGAAACCATTGCCTGAGAATTTGAAATATCAGTCTTTAGGACCACATAAGATGCTCCCTGTGATTATCAGTGCTAAATTAACAAAGGAGCAGGAGATTAAATTGATTAAGGTCCTAAAGGAACACAAAGAGGCAATTGGTTAGATCATTCATGACCTTAGGGGGATTGAACCATCTTATTGCAATCACAGAATATTTTTGGAAGATGGATCCCGCCCTTCTTGCCAGATGTAGAGGAGATTAAACCTGAATATGCAAGTAGTCAAGAAAAAGATTATTAAGTGGCTCAATGCAGGAATCATTTATCTGATCTCTGATAGTCCTTGGGTAAGTCCTGTGAAGATTGTTCCTAAGAAAGCTGGGATTATCATTGTGACTAATGAGAAAGGAGAATCTGTCACAACTCGTTCAACTTCCTCTTGGAGGGTCTGTATTGATTATAGGAAGCTGAACATAGTCACGAAAAAGGATCATTTCCCTTTTCCTTTTATCGATCAAATCCTTGAAAGACTAGCTAGGCAAAAGTACTTCTGTTTTCTTGATGGCTACTTGGGATACAATCAAGTCCCTATCAATCCCGAGGATCAGAAAAAAACTACTTCCACCTGTCCCTACGGAACTTTTGCTTTCCATAGGATGCCCTTCGGCTTATGCAATGCACTTGCAACTTTTCAAAGGTGTATGCTGGCCATATTCTTTGACATGGTGGGAGAGTTTATGGAAGTCTTCATGGACGATTTCTCTATTTTTGGAGAATCATTTGACTCTTGTCTAGCTAATCTTGAAATGATTCTTAAACGATGCATCAAAACAAAACTGGACCTTAGCTGGGAAAGGAGTCATTTCATGACACAAGAAGGCATCATCTTGGGTCATGTAATCTCTGAACGGGGAATCGAAGTGGACAAAGCTAAGGTTGATGCTATCGCTAAACTTCCTCCTCCCACATCTGTCAAACAAATTCGATCATTTCTTGGTCATGTGGGATTCTACAGGAGATTCATCAAGGACCTTTCGAAGGTTGCTCGTCCTTTGAGCAATCTTCTCGCCAAAGAAACGCCATTTGATTTCGACAAATCATGCCGTAGGGCATTTAATTTTCTTAAAACGGTAGTCACTTGTGCTCTGGTGTTGCAACCACCGGTTTGGACAACCCCTTTTGAGATCATGACTGACGCTTCTAATTACGCGGTCAGGGTTGTTTTGGGTCAGAAAGTTGATAGGAAGCCCTCTGTCATCTACTATGCTAGTAAAACTCTAGATGAGGCCTAGAGGAACTACACTGTTACAGAGAAGGAATTACTAGCTGTAGTGTTTGCTTTAGAGAAATTCTGAGCTTATCTCTTAGGGTCTCACGTCATCATATATACCGACCACTTGGCCTTGAGACATCTCTTGGCCAAAAAGGATGCCAAACCCTGGCTTATTCATTGGATTCTTCTGCTTCAAGAATTTGATCTTGAAATCAAGGATAAATCCGGGGTATAGAATGTGGTGGTAGACCATCTATCGAGACTTCTGAGTGATTCTTCTCGTCCGGACATTCATATTGCTGACACTTTTCCGGATAAGACTATCCTTACAGTTTCAGGTGTCCAAACCCTGTGGTTTGCTGACATTGTTAATTATTTGGCCGTTGGTCAAATCCCCTAGGATTGGACCAAGCAACAATGGCATAGACTCAAATATGAGGCCAAGTATTATTTCTGGGAGGACCCTGAACTATACCGCATCGGCTCTGATCAAATTATTCGCTGATGTGTTCCGAAGAACGAATTCAAGAGTATACTTGAGTTCTGCCATGCATCTACATGTGGTGGACACTTCTCCGGCAAAAAGATGGCTGCAAAAATTTTGCAATTTGGATTTTATTGGCCGTCTTTATTCAAGGATGCCCAGCAATTCTCGAGGTCGTGTTCCCAATGCCAGACACTTGGGAGCATAACTAAGAGAGATATGATGCCTCTAAACTAGATTCTTCCAGTCGAAAGTTTTGATGTTTGGAGCATCGATTTCATGGGACCCTTCCTCCCTTCATTTGGACATCAGTACATTCTCGTCACTATTGATTACGTGTCCAAGTGGATCAAGGCTATTCCCACCCGAACCAATGACCACAAGGTGGTCATCGATTTTGTCAAGAAGAACATCTTCAGCAGGTTCGGGATTCCGAGGGCCATCATCAGCGATGGTGGCACTCATTTCACTAATGCCCAGTTCTGTAATTTGCTGGCAAAATACAGGGTTAATCACCGAATCTCTACAACTTACCATCCCCAGACAAATGGACAGGCCAAGATCTCCAATCGGGAGATCAAGAATATTCTGCAGAAAACGGTTAGGGCTGATCACAAAGACTGGACTCAAGACACTCTTTGGGCCTACCGTACGGCGTATAAAATGCCCATCGGAATGTCTCCGTCTCATCTGGTGTATGGAAAGGCGTGCCATTTACTCGTAGAAATTGAACATAGAGCATTCTGGGCAATCAAGCAGTGCAATCTAGATCTGAGTTTAGCTAGGAAGACCAGGAAACTCCAACTATCTGAGTTGGAGGAGCTTAGAAATGATGCGTATGAGAATGCCAAGATCTACAAGGCTCAGACCAAAGTCTTCATGACCAATTGATTTCCCGTAAGAGCTTTGAGCCGAACCAGAAGGTCTAGCTCTTCGATTCTCGACTTAAACTCTTTCCTGGTAAACTTAGGATGAAATGGAATGACCTGTTCATTATCGATCAGATATTTTCAAACGGAGCTGTTCAGATCTCTGACCCGAAGATGGGTAATTCATTCAAGGTCAACTGTCAACGTCTGAAACCTGTTATTGATCAAACTATTCCAGAACCGGTCTCAGACATCGTTGCTCTAGCCATGTTGTGACTTCTTTGGCTGGACTTTGCCTAGCTGACGGCATTAAACTCAGCAGTTGTATAGTCTGACTCAAAGCTGACTCGAGCTTCATATTTAGGTGATATCTTTCACATTCTATCCTTCCTTTCATGTCTTTTATTTTCAATGTGGACATTGCATCAGCTAGGCATGGGCGGGTGGATTCATTTCTGAATCATTTTGTCAGCTCTGTGGAATTTTTGTAAATTCTATTTGTCTTCTTATAATACAAAAAGAAAAATGAATTAGGAAGGAATACCTGGACATTAGGACCTTTCAATCTTAGGAAATATTACAGTAGGATTTGAACACTAAGACCCTTCAGGTCTTTGGGCTTAATCAGCCCGGGTATCCACTAAAATGTGGATTTATTTATTAAGTCCTCACCATCCTAAATTCTATCTCAATTTGATTAAATAAGTTTGGATGATAAGTACACAACTTATCAACTCGTCCTCTGATTTAAGGGAACCTTAAGTCTAAGCATCTACACACTATTCGTCACTGACTCGTTCGACGATTTTAACGAAAATTGGGTAGCTAATGAACCTTCTAGGGTGATATGACTAGTAAGTTATCGTGGGTAACAACCCATAGGTAGGTTATCCAGAGCCCAGTCACTGGATCACTCTCTTCTTGCTGCCTTAAGGTAAATCTTAGACCAGGGAAGCCACCTACTTAAAAAAAAAAAGAAAGTCAAAAAGAAAAGAAAAAGAAAAGGAGGAAAGAAAGAAAAAGAAAAAAAAGAAATAAGCCACACTTCGCCGCACAAGTATGGCTGGCAAGTTGTCGGTGGTAATAGCTCATCGAACGGTTGTCCAGAACCCAACTCAAGAAATGTACTAAAAAATTCCCAAAACACTTAGGAAGAAGCGGAGAAGTAGAATAAGCCAGGGAGATATACACTGGACTCACCCTTGTGTTGACCCCATTAAAAATAAAAGTAGGGAGAAAGCTACCAATCGTAAAGATACACCTTTAGGCGAAACTCTCTTTTTAAGGTCACCTAGGGACGTAGAAACCCGAAGTTCATTTTGATTGCCGATCAGCGAGTCTATCACATTCATAAAAAGATGCTTAGAACTTAGGATTCTCATCAAATCTTGGGTGGGTTGAGTGGCCGTAGAAATCCACTCTGTAACCCTAAACTCAAAAATCCAAAAAAAAGTTAGAAAAGAAGAAAAAGAGAAAAAGAGATCTTTCTTTGAATAAGGCGAGGGCTTGAGGCGGTCTGCATGTTGGTAGATACCCAGGCGTTGTTGTGTATTTGAAAGTTCAGGTCCTAAGTAAAAATTTCTTGATGTTGAAAATGATTTTTGCCTGAGTAATCCAACCTAATTCTTTTATAAATAGCATGTAGTTTTTGCTAAGGACTAGCAAAAGATAGGCATGGGGCTGTGATGTGTATACATCTGATTAACCTAAAATGTCTATTAATGCATGTTCTTAGTGTCACATTAGCATTATACATTGTAAATAGTGCTTAACATGCATAATCATGCATTTAGGTCAAGTTGTATAAATTGTATCATAATTGCTCCTTTTATGGTCAGGGACAGGGCAACTTTTTAATTGGGGCCTCTTATCGAAGATCCAATCATATGGATCTGATTAGGGCGACGATTGGAGTTCAATGACTCCAAGATAGCCCTGATCAGACATCCGTAGCACCAGATAGAGACTAAGGAATCCTGAAGATCAAGGGCCCAGATGGTGTTAATCCACACCTCAGATGACAAATCCGACTACACGGATGGTTTCGGATCGACGATCGCAGCCTAACGATGTGAAAATTGATCCAATCCGACACCCGTGGCACCATCTACAACACTCAGAAGATGGACGTCTTAGATGGCGCCACGTGGCGCCATCATAGCCGCCCAGCACCGACCACCCCCCTCCATTCAATGTCTGAAGGCAAAGGCATGGATGATCTAGACCGTTGGATCTCCATCCAACGATCGCAAATCGCGCATGCCTAATTCCTAAACGAGGCAAAGACGCCCCTGCAGCGCGTTGGTCCAGCGCCCTTCGAAGTCTGATGGGCGTGCGTTCGAATCCCGCCCAGTCACCAGATCAAGACAAGTGAGCACGTAGGCGTCCCATCACAGCTGTGCGATCAGGATCGAGCAGCGTGGATCAGCCGATTGTGCCCACATGTAATCAGACGCGTAGCGCAAACACCCGATCGTACGCGAGCGCGCAATGCTAGCGAGGGCGGTTTAAGCCATCTGATCTCTTCATTGGACGGTTGAGCACACACGATCCTGCGTAAGCATTGAGGTAGCGAAGGCGAGGGGGCGTGCACGCACGTCGACCACGTTTAGGCCTTTAGTGATGGATTTATCTGTCACTAAAGGTCTTGAATTAATGTTTTTAATGTTGTAATGACCAAAATGCCCCCACTCCTTGCAACTATAAAAGGAGATCCCTACCATACGAATTTCTCATCCCTTCCTTCTCCTCTCTCCCTCTCCAAAGCTTAAGAGAAGCTTGTCCCATACCTGGGATGCTCCTCAAGAGCTAAAATCAAGTTTTCGCCCCCGTTCCTGCAGCGGATCCCGCGACGACGACGTGCTGCATCATCCCCGTTCCTCCTGCTTTGTCCACCTTCTTCCCACTCTGTTCCTCGTCTTCCAGGAATTGTCCCATCTGGCTCATCCTCCAAGCGATCGTCGAGGGGGATAACTTTTCTCTCCCATTCTTTTTATTGCTTTCTAGAGTAGAATTTTCCTACTTTCTAGTTGTAACAATTTCCCGCTTTCTAATGTAATCATTTCTCGCTTTCTTAGTTGTAAAAAATTATTCAATATCAAGTGATTGTTCTTTCTCTCTCTCTTATTGTCTATATTGCTTCCATTGTGATTATTTCACCCTTTAAATAAAAACACAAAAAATATAATTGCCAATTTTGATCGACGTAGCCTCCCTGTGTTTAACTCGGAATTTCTTTAC
Source organism: Thalassia testudinum (assembly GCA_037157565.1). NCBI lineage: Eukaryota > Viridiplantae > Streptophyta > Magnoliopsida > Alismatales > Hydrocharitaceae > Thalassia > Thalassia testudinum. The sequence continues at coordinate 148,272,280 of JAZHRO010000036.1, forward strand.
AAATTTTTTGGTATAGACTTTATTTGTCGAACGAATTTCTTCACAACTCGAACTACAACGACAGGTTTTCAAATCCAATTCCGATAGCGTAGTCATCCGTCATTTAACAAAACTAAATATTTATGTAGCCCTATATAAGGGCTTTACAAATATATAATTTATTTTAAATTTGGAATTAATTTGGACCCTCAAATCAAGGGCCAAATCTACCAAATCAAAACATCTGCACACTAACTGCAGCGCCTGTGAGGCGCAAAAGAAGGTGCCACATCGGTGGCCTGAGAATGAGCAGCGCAACTTAAATTGTTTTTGTCCCCACTTTTCACCAGTCGTCACGGGTGCCGGGCGCCCGAACACACATACCTTTGCACATACCTCTGAGAATGAATTGTGAATGTGAAATGAATTGGTGTGCAGTGCATGGGCTGGGAGCCGTGCACTATGCGTGGGCCTAATTGGGGCCATTAATGAGCATAAAACAAGATTAAAGTGTTTAATTAACAAACTAGGGTGGCCCTAGTAGAGGTCTGGTCCCACCCGTGAGGGTGTCGTGTATCCCTAGAAAATGCCACCCACCAATTAATTAACATAATTTTTCCATTAAAGAGGATTAATTAAGGTGGTTAACAAAGAAGAAAGGGCATCTAAAAATTGGCAAAGTGTAAGAGGCCCTCCTTGTGCCTCCGTGACTTGTATATATATATATATATATATATATGTATGTATGTATACATATGTGTAAATATATGTAATAAGTATATATAGTATAACATATGTTTGAGCTATATATGTATATAAATAAAGAATAGCTTTAGTGATAGATAATTATGTCACTGTAGATAGAATAAACGTTACTATATATCCTTATTTTTACCTTAGCATTTGTATATAGTTTTTCTAAGGTTTTAGCGACACTTATATATGTCATTGTACATACATTATATGTTACTGTATATGTTAGTATATTAAGTTAAGTTAGTGTAGTATATATTATTACTTATTATTGTATGTAAGTATTATTAATATAAGATATAAGTAGAAAGTATAGAGTATTTAATTATATTTTTTGATGTTTATTTGTATATAATTATTTTCAAGCATTTTAATTATTTGTAAATCATTATTTTGTATATAATTGATTCATTATTTCATTATTTCATTCATTCTTGTATATAAAATCACCCTTTTTGGAATTAAAGAATATTATTGGACTTAAAAAGTGATGTACATCAATAACTGCCTCCCAATGAACGACCCAGAATAAATCAGTAAAAATTACGTAAAAAAATAAAATTGATGCGATAACGGTTTATATTTGTGACATATACTACAACAACAACCCCTTTTTGTACAAATCGGTAGTCGACGATCATATTTTTGGCATCGTTGTCGGAGACAAAAACCCGATAACAGTGCTTTATTGTGATTGTTTGACTACATGTCGTAGAAAGTCGATTAATAGGTGGGTAAGGGAGTGAGCGGGTGTAAGGGAACTGGGGACCCAACCCCCGTGTACTCGGGCGAAGAGCTTAAAACACATTCCACTTAAAGGTCTTCGCGTGCCTTTCACTTCACAATGTGGCACTAAAGTGCTAGCTTCCTTTGCGCGAGTGCAGCAGTGGATGCTTCGTCAATTGGAGGTGCTGCTAGCATTGAAGTCTTCGATTGAGGACCTGGGAAGGGTCCTGGAGCTGGGCCACATCACTTGGGCGTGGTAGCGGGGTCAAAGCTACTCGGAGCACAGTGGTCGTGGTTGGGGAAGAAGGTGGTGACGCGATGAATGGCAATGACCTAAAACAAGCAATAAGGACTTGTGGTAATGTAAAACCATCTCAAAAGCTTCACCTAAGGACAGCAAAGGTGATGGCGGTGTTCATTTGGCATTTGGGTGCGTATCATGGTCGGGCAAGGTCAAGGAAGAAGTTCGGAGGTGGCTATGTTCGGTGGAGCTTTGTAGTGAGTGAATGATGGAATTAAGTGAGTGGTTTTGATCATGGAGATGAGGCGGAGCTTATGGGATTGGTAGTGAAGTGTTTGCTGGTCTGTGGTGGTGTGGAAGCCTCGCTGGAGCTCGGATGGACATGGAGAAGATGGAGGGCGAGCGACGGCGTCAATGGTTGAAATAAGAAAAGAAAGGGATAGGGAGTTTCAGGAGAAGAGGGAAAAGTTTGACCTAACTAAAGGATGAAGAGGAAGAAGATTCCTACGTCAGTATGATGGCCAGATGTGGAGAAGATGAACTCTCCGTTGAGGGAGGGCGGAGACGACAATGAGGCAGGTGGCTCCTGTTGTGGCTGGCGAGGAACGGAGGAAGGCTAGGAAGAAGGAGGGCCACTTGATTTGTTCGTCTAGTGGCCGAAAGAAGGAAGTCGAGGGTGGTCACCGAAGCTTGGTCGGAGACGGCCGGGGAGGGAGTTGAAGAGGATTTTGGGGCCTAAACCTTGCTAAGGAACACAATTAGAAGCTTTAGGAGATTTTATAGAGCTCGAGAAGGCTCTCAAGCTTGGAAACAAGCTTGAAGAGATTGAAAAAGTAGGGAAGAAGATCCTTGGAATCCTAAGGGTTCACATGAGCTCTTAAGTTCAAATTTGTGTCCAAGATGTGATTCATGCAATTACGGACATCCTCAAAATCATTGGAAGGGATTGGTCGAGAAATCAGGGAGATTCCCTTGATTGAAGATCGGCTCTTTTAGGTTCAGACCTTCCACGGTAGCAGGGACCCTTTTGTGAAGAAGATGACAAAAGCTGGGGTCGATTTGTAAATAATTTGAAAGCTAGGGGCTAGTATGTGAGAGAAAGATGAACTCTGATTGGGCCCAAATTTTGGCAAAAACCTAATTTGGATCCAAGAAATCTGATGGTGAAGTTAGATTTCAATTTTGACCAAGTTTGACTAGGAAATTTTTGCAAAAACCCAAATTAGGACAAAATTATGTCTGTGACTCTTTTTAAGGTCAAAATAGGTTCCAAAGGTCAAATCAAGGATACCAAACCTCATGGAATATTTTTCTATGAATTTTAGGAGATTTAGATGAATTTTATCCTGACCAAAACCTCTGTAATTTAAGCAGGTCTGAAATTAGGTTTTTGGGTGCTGTATTGGTTCTTGAAATGCACGAAACCTCGTTTCTGTCTGCATGGACCCACTTATTAGACTTTAATGCTATTAGACCTTAGATTAACCCCTGGCAAATCCTGTGGTTACTCTGCTTTCATGATATGATGTTAAAACTACATAATTAACCCTGATTTAATGTATTTCTCTTAGAATGGATATGCATGGACTTATGACTCTCAGGCAATTATGTAGGAGCATTTGTTACTTGATGATGACTAATGAAAGCTAGTTATGGCTTATGATGATGTTATCATCATACTGATGTGAGTTGGACGCATTCGTCTAAATAGGTCATTGTAGCTCGCGTTCGCAACGTCGGTTTTAAATGTAGAAACGGATGTGAGTCTGAGTGTCGAACACAGGGAGGGGTGAAATCGACTTTTTCTGCAGCTTAGTTGTCACAGAAATGGCGGGTTTTGCTTGCGCATGAGAAATCGTGGGAGAGAAAAGAGAGTAACAGAGAAAGAGAGAGAGAGAGAGAAAGTAGGGTTAGAGTCTTTTGATCACAGCATTCATGCAAATCAAGATAAGAAAAACTTGGTAAAAAGAGAGAGGTAATAGCTATATAAGAAACAATATCATTTAACATGCAACTTGAGTTTTATAGATACAACAATAGATAAATGCTTAAACAAAAGTAAAGTAAAGCTGGAGTAGAGGGAGAGAGAGAGAGGGGAGAAGGCGAGGCGGCCACGGTGGTGGAGGAGGGCTCCATCGGTGGCTTGTCAACTCCGGCAAGTATAAAGTGTGCTAAGGGAAGCTAGGAATGGGGTAGAAGGATTGCAAGTGTATTCAATGCCTCCTACATGGGTAGTTGGAGGGGGTTTATATAGGAAGAAGGGGTTTCTAAATTAAGTAGGGGCTTTAGCGACATCCAGGACGTCGCTAAAATCGCCTCAGAAATGTTGGTGAAGGCCCCTGCCTACCAGTCCTCCGCAAGAGCCTGTTCTTTCTCTTGCGCACTACGCGTGCGATCCGCGTGCGCTTGCTGTGCACCGTCCGATCGAAGATCGGACGGTTGAAAGTTGTGTGGACGCGCGCACTGAGGATAGTGCCTCATCCTGCTCGAGCGCATCCACGCACATCCGTTGCACCGTGTGGCTTCCATCTGCGCCGTTCACTACTGATTAGGTAGCTTGATTTAGCCGCGACGTGTGCAAGGTCGAAGTATGAGGTGCGGGACTGGTTGAACCCTCGCCTCTCAGCATGAGGGCGAGGTGTGGACCGCTGTGCTGCGTGCCTCACTTTGTTGCGACGATGAGGTCGGGCACGAGGAAGGTTGACCGTTGGATGAAAATACAACGGTCAGGATCTGATCGAAGGCGCACGGTGAGGAATGAGTGTGGGCAAGCTGGTGGCTTCTCAATTGTCCGATCGTCAGATCGGATGGCTTAAAATGCTTCGTGCTTTGAGGCAGGGGCACGTTGCGCGAGGGAGGGTGACGTGGCTACTTGTGGCTGTTGATCTGATGATCAACGGCCAGAACTTCTTGGGCTAGTTGCGGGAGCTCTAGATGTCAGATTCGGTCAATTTTAAGTCAGTTGGACTCTGTTCGTCATTCTAAATCCATCCGTGCAATCAGATCTCTCAGATGAGGCTTATTTTGACATGAACTTGTACAAATGGCCATTAACTTGATTTATAAGCAATCTCATTGTGTAATGCATGTAATGCTCCCATGCCTATTTATGATGTGTTATTTGTACATGCTACCCTTAAGATAAACCCCAATTGATAGAATTATGACCAAAAAATATAGAGTTATCATACCCCCATGCTCATTCCTTGCTAGTCCCTAGCAAGGTTCATGCCAACCATTATTCTTCGTCAGAATTCAAGAATTGATTACTTAGACATTTTGTTACTTGTCAACAGGAGGAAATATACTAAGTGCTTGATCTACAAAGACTAAACAGCGCCCGAGTGTCTGCCAAAATATGAATCGCCTGAATCCTTGCTTTAAGGCATACATATTTTTTTTTTCTTTTTCATCTCTTCTCATTTTTTTGATTTTTGGAGTTGAGAGTGTGTTGGTAACTTTTTACGGCTACCCATCCCACCCAAAACTCGAAAAAGACTCTTAGTGTTAGGCATCTTGGTGTGAATATTGTGATAAATTCACTCAATGGTAATTAGAATAGACTTCGGGTTTCTACGCCCCTAAGTGACCTGAAAAGGAAGTGCATGCCTGAAGGTGTATCCATCCGATTGGTAGCTTTCTCCCTACTTTTATTGTATTTGGGGACAACACAAGGATGTTTCCAGTGTCTATCTCCTTGGATTGCTCTACTTCCTCGCTTCTTCCTTAGGTGTTTTGGACCTTTTGTGCATTTAATGAGCTAGGTTCTGGACAACCGGCTAATGGGTTGTTACCCACGACCACTTGCCAGCCATAATTGTGCAGTGAAGTGTGGCTTATTTTTTTTTTCTTTTTCTTCTTTTTCTATTTTTTTTTCTATTTCTCCCAATTTTTCTTTTTCTCCTTTCTTTTTCTTTTGTTGTTTAGTAGGTGGCTTCCCTGATCTCAGATTTACCTATAGGCAATAAAAAGAAAGTGGTCCTATGGCTGGGCTCTGCACAACCAGCCAATGGGCTATTACCCATGACCACTTGCAACCATACCATCCTAGAAGGTTCATTAGCTACCCAATTTTTGTTGGAATCTCTGAGAAATGAGTCAGTGTGAAAATGTGTGCAGATGCTTAGACTAAAAGTCCCTCCGAGTGAAAGGGCAGGTTGATAAGTTGTATACTTATCACCCTACTTTATTGGCAAATTACAGTAAATTAAGGTTGCGAGGATTCGAGGCTAAATCCATATTTTAACAAACACCAGGGCTGATTGAGCCTGAAGGCCTGAAAAGTCTAAGTGTTCATGTTATTTTCGTATTATTTCCCACTATTGGCAAGTTCCTAATGCCTAAGTTTTACTTCCTAAATTCATCATTTTTTAAAAAATTTATTTCATTCTATTTAGACTAATAAAATGAACTCAGAACATGCAAATTACCACCCCCCATGCTTAAGTTGGACAATGTCCTCATTGACAAATAAATAGATGCAAAGGGGGTTCAGAAAGAAGTCACTTGAGTGATGCCTTGTACCTAATCAGTCTGAATCTTCTAGGTTGCCTCCCAGGAAGCATTGAGTTTAATGCCTCCAGCTGGGTGATGCTTCCTGTCAACCCTCGATGAGGGTGACAAACTCCTTTTGGGGAACCTGGGCAAGGTAATGCTTTAATCTTTGACCGTTTACCATGAAGGTGTGCCTAGTGTTCGAATCTGCAATTTCAACCGCCCCATTGGAAAAAGGTTTGACCACCCGATATGGTCTTGTCCACTTGGATTTGAGCTTCCCAGGAAAAAGTTTAAGTCAGGCATCAAAAAGCTAGACTTGCTAGTTAGGCTCGAAGGTCTTTCTATGGATGAGTCAGTCGTGGACAGCTTTCATCTTTTCCTTGTAAAGTCGACTGTTCTCAAATGCATCTCGACAAATTTCCTCGAGCTTGGAGAGTTGGAGCATCCTTTGCACACCGGCTAACTGAGAGTTCATGTTACACTACTTAACAACCCAGTAAGCATGGTGTTCCAATTCAATTGGAAGGTGGCAAGCTTTGCCAAAGACCAGGCGATACGGTGACATGCCTATTAGGGTCTTAAAAGCGATCTTGTATGCCCACAGGGTGTCATCCAGTTGTGTGGACCAATCCTTCCTGTCAAGTCTCACAGTCTTTTGCAGAATATTCTTGATCTGCCTATTGAAGACCTCAGTCTACTCATTCGTTTGCGGATGATACAAGGTGGCAATGCGGTGAGTAACCCGTATTTTTTGAGTAGGGCACGAAACTGGGTGTGGATAAAGTGACTTCCACCATCAGTGATCATGGCCTTCGGTATTCCAAACCAAGAAAAGATGTTTTGCTTAACAGAATCCATGACATCCTTATGGTCACATCTGTGAGTGGTGACAACTTCAATCCATTTTGAGACACAGTCTATGAGACTAGGTGTACTCAAAGCCGTTGGATGGTGGGAAGGGGCCCATGAAATTGATGCCCCAAATGTTGAAGATCTCGAAAATCAAAATAGGCTAGAGGGGCATCATGCCTTATTTGGTCATGGTCCCTAACGTCTGGCAGTGAAAGCAAGTGATCGCAAAGCTGTATGCATCCTTGAATAAGGAAGGCTAGTAAAATCTGGACTGCAAAACCTTTGTAGCTGTCTTCTTCCTCGAAGAGTGGCCACCACATGCTTGGTCATTACAAAAGGATAGCACACTTTGAACTTCTTCCTCCGGAATACACCTCCTGATGACTTGGTCAACACAGAGGTGAAACAGCATGGGATCATCCCAGAAATAATGTTTGGCTTTAGCCAAGAACTTATCTCATTGCTGTCTGGACCAGCTGTGCGGGGTCTGTCCTACTACCAGATAGTTAACGAAGTCAGCATACCAGGGTAGTGTCCTTTCTTGCATAGCAAGAAGTTGTTCATCAGGAAAGGCATCAGTTAAGGGCAAGGAGGGCCCAATGTGGTCCGGGTGGAGTTTGGACAGGTGATTGGCCATGACATTCTTGGACCTGGCTTTGTCGTGAATTTCCAGGTCAAATTCCTACAAGAGCAGGATCCATCTGATGAGCCTGGGATTAGCGTCCTTTTTGGCCAACAAATGCCGGATGGCCGAGTGGTCCGTATAAATGGTCACGTGGGATCCTAGGAGGTAAGATTGAAACTTTTCGAGTCCAAAAACTATGGCGAGCAGCTCTTTCTCTGTGACTATATAGTTATGTTGGGCCTCATCTAATGTTTTACTCACATAGTAGATCACCATGGGTTTCTTTTCTTGTCTCTGTCCCAGGCTACACCGATGGCAAAGTCTGATGCATCACACATAATTTCAAAATCCTAAGACTAGTCTGGGGGCTGTAACACAGGTGTGGTGGAGACTGATTCTTTGTGGGTGGTGTAAGCCTAGATGCAATCAGGTGTCATGTGAAACAGAGCGTCGTTGGCCAGAAGATCGATCAAGGGTTTATAGAGTTGGAGAAGTCTTTAATGAACATTCGATAGAAACCAACGTGTCCTAGGAAAGATCGGATTTGCCGGACTAAGCTAGGTGGCGGGAGTTTGGAAATCAAATCAACCTTAGCTCGATCCACCTCAATGCCCCTATGCGATACGATGTGCCCGAGGACAATCCCTTCTTGAACCATGAAATGGCTTTTTTCCCAGCTCAAAACCAAGTTAACCTCGATACATCACTTCAAGATTTTCTCCAAGTTGCTCAGACAATTGTCGAATGAGTTCCCAAACACTAAGAAATCATCCATAAAGACCTCCAGGTATTCACCCACCATTTCTGAAAAGATGGCTAGCATGCAACGCTGAAAGGTAGCGGGTGTGTTGCATAGCTGGTCGGGGCGTCGATCGTGTAAAAGATGAATACGTCGTAGTATAGCATGGAATACGTCTTGACAAATAAAATTAACGGAACTGGGAGTCCCAGTCGATCACAGGGAGGCAGAAAAATGCTTTTGATTTTATGCACTTGTTCTAAATCTAATTAGTAAATAGTAGAGATAATGAACCACAATATATATATCACATTATGAATTGCATACATGGAATTGAAACAAATTATAACATGAACATAAACTACTTATGTAACAGAACGAGGGCACCATGGGTGGTTCGTGGTAGACTTTTGAAGAGGTTGAGGAGAGCAACAACAATCCAATAGGGTGGCCCAATGGATTTTTCAGACAGAGGCAGAGAAGACGAGAAGAACAAGAAGGGAGAGGTAGAAGAAGGAAGAAGAAGAAGAGAGAGGTAGAAGAAGGAAGAAGAAGAAGAAGAGAATGAGAGAGAGTTGAGAGAGTTATTTTTTCAAGGGGGCCTTAGGTCCTTTTATAAGCTTTTTTTTCTCGTGCAAATCCTTCCCCCAAATCCTTTTTATTCTGGTGCTGCCACATGGTCCATTCTAACGCCCTAAGATCATCATTGCACGGCTCCCGCGATCTCGCATCGCTTCTTCGCATTTTTCATCTTCAAATCCCGCCTCATCATCTCAGCCGACCGATATTGCAATTGGACGGCTTAAGAGTGTGCTCTTCTCAATCCTTAGTGCGATTCATGCGCCTTCCTGATTTTGCACAACCCTATGCAATCGTGTGTCCTGCCCGTAGTGTGCTCTAATCGTGCCACGTGGCGTGCTCTACACCATCCAATCGCACATGCATGCTTGCACACACCCGCCCGCAACCCACACCAATTTCTATGCAGCGCAGGGCTCAAACCCGTGCCCCGCGCATACACGGGCACATGCGCGAGCCAATGCACTACGCAGAGCCTTTGTAATATATACTTAATTATATTTATATTAATCTATTCTGGGTGGCGATGTGGCACGTTCGTGGCTGTTGGATGAAGATCCAACGGCCCATGCTACGAGGCGAGGCACCTTTAGGGGTTGGGGGCGTTGCGAGGGGCAGCTGCATGGTGCCATGTGGTGCCATCGTGGTTGTCTATTCTTCTTCTCTTTATATCTGATGACGTAGGCCTCCAATTAAGTTGATTTCTGCACCGTTGGATTGCAAACATCGATCCGGATCCATCCGTACAGTTGGATTTATCATCTGAGGTCTGGATCTTCTTTAATTTGCCCCTTAGCTCTTACTCTTTTGTGGACTCTCTGGGGTGCTACGGGAGTCTAATTGATGTGATCTAGGATGCGTTGGACTCCCGTCGTTATTCTGAATAGATCCATAAGGCTGGATTGGTCATCTGCAGCCTTAGATTACCTACAATTATTAATACCTTTCAAATAACATAGTTTAATACATAAAACACATATATCAACTACGATGCAAAATACAATGCGTATGCATGCAGAATGTTCATGTTAAGCTAAGTTCTAGCTTAATTTAGGCGAGTTAGGACCTATGATTGATGTGCAATCTTACCCCCATGCCTAAATCTTGCTAGTCCCTATCAAGTGCAAGACTAAATACATTTTACCAAGAGTTAAACTAAAGATTTATTTCTTTTTGTTGCATCCAAAAATTCAGAATCCAGATAACTATGACTATATAATGCAATAGCTTCTACAACGGATTCAAGCGAAGACTCGATATACATTTAAAGCTTGTAGTTGACCCCTAGTAAAATTCTATCAGGACGGGCGAACCTCTTCTCTCGAGGTTATAAAATATTTTCTGATTTTGGCCCCGATGTTTGGTTTGGGTAGGAGATGTCTGAGTTAATTGGATTATACTTGGTGACTCACTCTCTTCTAGTACTTCTTAGAGACTAGTATTTCAGAATTTAGATTTCCAAATTATTGAATAAATCAACTTAGAGAGGGGCTGGAAAAACTGTGCTCTCTTTAATCTTTTGTACTCTTCTCTCTTTTTTTCTTTTTCTTCCTGAGCTCACATCTCCCCAGATTTGCAAATGTATTTGGTGGTCTCACACGGCATGACACTTTAATTAGGTTCTGATAACCCTACGACTAAGTCAGACTTCTCAACCCGTATTCAGGCAGTCAGAAATACAGAAAAAGTACGTTAGGCTGTATTTAGTGGTTCTTGAGGGTGGTAGGTGTTTTTGCCTCAAAATATTTCAAAACATTTAACTTGACTCACATTACGCAATTGTTTTACATAACACCCTTTTTTTTCTTTTTTTTTTTTTCTTCTTTTTTTTCCCTTCTTCTCTCTTCTTTTTTTTTTTAGCAAACAACTCTTTTGTATGCAAATCTATTGGCACAATGCCACAACACGACATACTGTTGTATTTATCAGCACAACATAACACAACAACATACTTTTATATGTGAGGCATTCTTGGGGAATTTTGGGATGACCAAGAGGATTTTGGGTGGCTTATTTGGTGGAAGTGCCTCTTCTCGGCAGCAGGTAGGGGACGGATAGGATGATGTATTTCTGACCTTGACATCTGTACCCTTCTTTAGCTGAGGATTCCGTAGAGGACGGTCATGACCACCCACCTCAGTCATAGTTTTATTAGAACCCACTCTCTGTGTTTTTGCCTTATTTGGTGGCTCTCGTATGGAATTTTTCATAAATTTAGTACGCAAGAACTGAGAGCGAAAACTATGCCCAACTCCAAGTGTCATTATTCAATTATTAAAGATTCTTTATACTAACCTTAGAGCACCAGTACTCTCTACTCTCACCTCACATATGTTTTGGTGGATCTACTAGAAGATAGTTCACCTGACTCCCTGGTTCTTGTCCAAGGGTTCAGGAGAAGAAGCAATGCTTCTTTTCGACAAACTAGAAGTGTCTATCGGTTTTCACAGAGGATCCATTGCAAAATCTACATGCAAGTACGAAATTATACTGGATTCTAAGTTTAGGAATTTACTAAAGAATAAATCTTTAATAAAACCTCTTGATAAAACGATCTAATCCCCCCAATTGTTGATAGAAAATTTTCAGTTTATTATGAACTACCACCCCATGCCTAAGTGTTTGCATGTCCTCATGCAAGAATAAAAGAAATTGGAATAAGGCTGGGTGTATGTGGATAGAAATCACCTGGAACTACTTCTGAGTTATCATTTATCTCATGCCATTGTTGCAATGCCATACACAATATGCAGAACAATATGCAAAACATTATATGAAAATGAAATATGCTATGTATATATGGTATGTATATATGTATACATGCTGAGTTTAACGCCTCCAGCTGAGCAACTCATCAGTCATACGTCCTCAAGAAGATGTATCATTTCGTCAGCAGGAGGTGGCTCCTGGGCAAAGAATGGTTTGAGGCGTTGGCCATTAACCGTAAAAACGTGCCCAGATTTTGGGTCTCTAATTTGGACTGCCCCATTAGGATATGGGTGGACCACCAGAAACGGCCCAGTCCACTTGGACTTGAGCTTTCCTGTAAAGAATTTGAGTCGGGAGTCAAACAACCAAACCAGCTGGTTAGGTGCAAACTCCTTCCTCCAGATGTGTCAATCATGGAAAGCTTTTGTCATGTCCTTGTATATTTTTGCATTCTCATATGCTTCCTGCCTAATCTCCTCTAACTCACTGAGCTGGAGCTTCCTTTCATAACCTCCGGCCTCGAGGTTAAAATTACACTTCTGCAGCGCCCAGAAGGCACAGTGCTCCAGCTCCACAGGAAGGTGACAGGCCTTTCCATACACCATGCGGTATGGTGACATTCCGAGCGGGGCCTTGTACACGGTCCGATATGCCCATAGTGCATCAATCAACCGATCGGACCAATCCTTCCTATCAGGTCTAACCGTCTTTTGAAGGATAAGCTTGATTTGACAGTTTGATACTTTGGCTTGCCCATTGGTCTATGGGTGATATGGGGTAGCAATGCGGTGCTGCACCCCGTATTTCTTCAATAATGATCTGAAATGAGCATGGATGAAGTGGCTTCCCCCATCACTTATCAGGGTGCGGGGAACTCCGAATCTCGCAAAAATAAATTCCTGGACAAAGGATATAATAGTATTATGATCAGCTCATCTTGCCGGGATGGCTTCTACCCACTTTGAGACATAGTCTACTGCGAGGAGTATGTACTCAAAGCCATGTGAGTTCGGGAAGGGGCCCATAAAGTCGATGCCCCAGTCATCAAACACTTCTATGACCAGAATGGATTGGAGAGGCATCATGTCTCTTCAGGTCATAGAACCGACTACCTGGCATCGCTTACAGCACCTGGCAAACTCATATGTATCTCTGAAAATGGTCGGCCAGAAAAATCTCGATTGCAAAATCTTTTCAGTGGTTTTTCGGCCTGAGAAATGACCCCCACAAGCGTCGTCGTGGCAGAAGGATAACACACTAGAGATTTTCGAATCAGGGATGCATCTACGAATGATCTGATCAGCCCCAATGTGAAAGAGCAATGGGTCGTCCCAAAAATAGAACTTAGCCTCTGATATAAATTTGAGCTTTTGATCCTTGGATAATCCCGCAGGTAGCTTGCCTGCGACAAGATAGTTTGCTATATCAACATACCAAGGAAACTCCACAGAGTTGGTAGATAGTAGAGACTCATCTGGAAATCGATCTGATATCGGCAGGGAGTATGGAATGTAGTCTGGGTCTAGCCGAGACAAGTGGTCCGCCACAACATTATGTGCTCTAACTTTGTCACAAATTTCAATATCAAACTCCTGCAACAGAAGGATCCATCTGATGAGGCAAGGTTTGGCATCCTTCTTTGCCAACAAATGTTGGAGGGCGGAATGGTCAGTGTAGATGATAACCTTGGACCCGAGTAAGTATGACCTAAATTTCTCCAACCCGAATACTACGGCCAACAATTCTTTCTCAGTGACTATATAGTTACGTTGAGCCTCGTTCAGCATTTTGCTGGCATAGTATATTACAAATGGATGGTGCTCCCGACACTGGCCAAGAATAGCTCCGACAGTGAAGTTGGAGGCGTCACACATCATCTCGAAGTCAAGCGACCAGTCGAGGGGTTGGAGAATAAGTGCACTGGAGACAGCATTTCGCAAGGCCTGGAAAGCGCTGAGACATAAGGAGTCGAATTCAAAAGGCATGTCGGTTACCAAAAGATTCGTTAATGGATGAGCAATTTTTGAGAAATCTCGAATGAATCTTCGATAAAATCCGACATGACCTAAGAATGATCTGATTTGCCTGATAGAGCTAGGTAGAGGTAATCGCGAAATGATTTCGAACTTAGCTTGGTCGACCTCGAGTCCATTAGAGGAGATCCTGTGACCTAGTACGATGCCATCCCTCACCATAAAATGGCTTTTTTCCCATGAAAGTACTAGGTTAACTTCTATACATCTCCTCAGAATCTTTGTGAGATTATCCAGACAAAACAAGAAATCGTCTCCAAACATGGAGAACTCGTCCATGAACACTTCTACGCAATCCCCAATCATGTCTGAAAAGATGGCCATCATGCATCGTTGAAAAGTAGCTGGTGCGTTGCAGAGGCCGAAAGTCATCCGCTTAAAAGCAAATGTTCCAAAGGGACACGTAAAAGTCGTCTTGTCTTGGTCTTCAGGGTTGATTGTGACTTGATTGTACCTAGAGTATCCATCCAGAAAGCAGAAGAAACTATGCCCACCTAGCCGTTCTAGAATCTGATCAATAATGGGAAAAGGAAAATGATCATTTTTGGTAACCGAGTTTAGCTTCCTGTAGTCAATGCAGACCCGCCACGAAGTCATGGTGCAAGTCGGGATGGATTCACCCAATTCATTTATGATTACGGTGAGTCCCACCTTTTTGGGCACTATCTGAATGAGACTCACCCAATGGCTGTCGGAAATCGGATAGATAATGTCTGCGTCCAGCCATTTAATGATCTCCTTTTTGACAACCTCCAAAAGATTTGGATTTAGGCGTCGCTGAGGTTGTCTCGATGGTCTCACCCCTTCATCAGTGTAGATATGGTGAGTGCAATATGAGGGGCGAATTCGATGGAGATCAACAATGCCCCACCCGATAGTAGCCCTATGTGCTCGCAAAATGGAGATCAACCGGTGTTCCTGATCTGGAGTCAAGTAAGCATTGATAATCACCGGATATGTCTCACTTTTTCCCAGAAACGCGTATTTAAGTGAATCAGGTAAGGGCTGTAGCTCTAGTAGCGAAGGGTGGGGAGGAGGGTTATGCAGGGGAGGAGAGGAAACAATAGTGGAAATTTGCTGATCCTGATTTATGAAGAATCCGCCTGCAATGGTCATGTAATCCTGTCTTAAGATATCAGTGTTGGATACGACAGGATAGTCAAGATCAGGGGTGTTAAGAGCAGATGAACACCCATGACAATCAGTTCCCTGGGATGAAATGTGTATATCAGTAGTCTTAGTCCCATGTGGATTGTGATCAAAGACCCTTGATAGTGAGGATGAATGTGCCATTGGGTTCTGCAGAGGAGCCCAATGTTCCCACAGAAAGCTGAATCTTCATCATCACTATCCTCCTCGATCAAGTCACAATCAAAGTTCTCTGATGCCTTGAAAATGTCCAGTCTAACCTTTGCATTTCCTAGGGCAATCTCCATGCACCCTGATGCACAGTCGATGTTTGCATGAGTGGTTGCCAGAAATGGGTGACCTAGGATAATCGGTGCGTCATGGAGATTAGGAGGAACCTCCATATCAAGACCAAAAAAGTCCGCTGGAAAGCAAAATCCTTGGACTTTTACGATCACATTTTCAACCACCCCCCACGGTGCTTTTACAGATCAGTCAGCCAACTGTATGGTAACCGAGGTAGGCTTTAACTCCCCAAATTAAAATCGATCAAATACTGCGGTGGGAGTTAGGTTGATGGACGATCCCAATTCAAGAAGGGCCCTATCAAAAGGGAAATCCTGCAATAAGCAGGAAATCAATGGTGTGCTCGGGTCCTTCTTGAGCGGTAATCAGCTAAAATAACTGCACTGGCTTCCTCAGATAATACCGCTTGTCGTCCGATCCTCTGTTGCTGCTTCGAAGTACAGTAGTCCTTAAAGAACCTAGTGACAACTAGGATGTGATCTATCGCTTCGAGGAGAGGGAGCTGAATGTGAACTTCCTTGAGCATAGATTTCAGGTCCTCGAAATTCTGCGTGTCCTTTTTCTGTGCTGAATCTCATGTTAGGGCCATGGGAAAAGGGACAGGAATTTCAGGGTCTAAAGGCTTCTTTCCTTTATCTAATGAAGATGGCTTGTGAGAGGAAGAGGGTTGTGAGCCGTCTCGTGGTATGGCCCAGGAAAAATCATTACCCGCATGCCTAGGTAGCAGGTCCTGTGTAGTCTTTCTGCTCCTTAAGGTAACAACTTTTGCATCAGTGTGCTGTCCATGCAGGGGCAGAGGAGCGGGTTGGTCTGGATACATTGGGTTTGGCAATAGAGGTGGTTGACTGAGCCCATAACTAGGAGGTGAGGGAGGTGCTTGCATAACCACATGTGCCTGCTCCTGTGGTGCTTGGAATCTAGGTGGGGCACCCTGATTCTGCACATATCTCGGGTTCAGGACAGGTTGGGAGGGTAAAGCTCCCTATGATCTATGCTCTTGCATCATCTGGTTCTGCATGTTCTATATGCTTTGTATATGGTCAGCCATTGCCTTCATTATTTGGAGGTTTCAATGAGTAGATTTCTGAATAGATGCCTGCAGTTCCTCCTTCAGCGACTCCAAAGGGTCGGCCCGCTTTGGAGGGTAGTTGGCAACTTGGTGCAGCGACAGATAGATAGAGAGTGTCTATTGCTGCTGCCTAGGATACATGTTCTGCACATTCCTGTATTGTCTGGTTTGGTAGTGTGGAACTTGACTCAATCTCTGTGGATTACCAAACCAGGCGAAATTGGGATGGTGGCGCCAACCAGGGTTATATGTTTCAGAATACGGGTTGTTACGCCCGTATCCCTAAATGGCATTGACATCTTCGTAAGCCGAAGATGTCTCAGATGCGAATTCATCAAAAGAATACGCACTTGCATCATCATGTGGTGTGAAACCCTGATTGTACGATGCCAGATCCATATTGTTCACGGGTTTCTAGTATGCAGGATCCTGCGAAGATGGAGAGAAAACATCTCGAGTAATCGGATATGTACGAGAAGAGGGGGCTCGTGATGCTTGAGAGGAGGAAGATGGAGCAGTGTTGCCAGAAGATTCGGATCTTGCTTGCATCAATTCATCAATCTTCCTATCGAGCAGATCCACCTTATCCAGCATTTTGGTGATAATGTCCACGTCAGCTAGGGCAGATTCGGCTTGAGCTTTGTGGACATTAACTCGTTGTCTAGGTCATTGGAACTAGTTCATTGAGGCAGCGTTCATCAAGTTCTCTGCCAAGGACTCGAACAGTTCAAATGCGTTGTTCTCATCCTTCATGAGGAAATTCCCACCGCTAGATGCATTGGCCAGGTGCCGATGTGTGTCATCCAGCACATGATAAAATACTTGCGCAAGGTGCCATTTGGGTACACCATGATGTGGGCACTTCCTGAGAAGATCCTGAAATCTATGCCAGGCATCATGTAGCTTCTCTCCAGGGCCTTGAGCAAAATTCATGATTGCGCGCCTCATGGCATTTGTTCGACCGATCGAGAAGAACTTTTGGAGGAATTCACGATGTAATTCCTCCCAGGTTCCAATTGGCCTTTCGGTGGTCTTGAACCAATAAACAGCTTTATCCTTAAGAGAAAAAGGAAAAAGCTTCATGAGAACAATTCCAATATCAATATTCCTGGGTCGAACTGACTCTGCAATCTGACTCAGGTCTTCGAGGTGTTGGAAGGGATCCTCATTCGAGTTTCCATGGAAATGAGTCTGAATTAGACTTATGATATTCGATTTTAACTCGAATGCATCTCCGCTTGCGGGAATCCGGACCTGAGGTGCTATGATTGTTGCCGTCGAATCATACAAGTCCCGTAGTTGTTCTCCACGTGGTGGGTGGTGCATCTTATCGAGTGTCGTGAGAATCCGATCGATACTCTGCTCATATTTCTGTTTCGTTTCCTCAACCCTAGCTTCCAGACGAGCCATTGGGTCCTGATTTTCAGGGTCTTGATGAATTCGAAGACCGGGATTAGCCATCTCAGCTAATCAGGTGGAAGAAGGTTGAGACGAGAGGTTGGGCGAAAATCGCCTCTACCGCCTTGGGTTTGGCTCCCGTGGTCCCGCGAGGTTAGGTCTTAATGACCTTCCTTGCATACACCAACTCAAAGGGTTGGTGTAGTCAAGCAGAACAAGGCTAAGGCCTTGTTAATCAGAGTGGTCCTTAAAATTAGATGATCAGATTTTTCGTTCAAGTTCAAGTTGAAGAAAATTCGGTAAGAGACCAACTGCAAGGAATTCCCGCCTCTTAGGCTAACCCAACTAGGCTGGTTACGAGGGGACTACAAGGAAGGTTCTCCCTTCGACTTTTGCTTCCGGTTCCGTTACCCCGCAGCCACAGTCGTTTGACGCTACCCTATAGCCTTAGACACCAGGTTTTGCAAAAGAGGTTGAAACTACTCAGTAGTTTCAAGCCAAATGTAGGTTATTTGATGTGTTCTTTGTGAATTTTAACCTGTCTTTTCAATGTAGTGTTTATGGAGGCATTCCACAAGGTGACTCACCTCGCCAACTAACTTTTGGACTCGTTATGGTCTAAGTTAGTCCAATGTGGTCCTATTGGCTCATGCGCTTCTAAGTTACTTCAAATTAAAGACCACAAATCAAATATAAATTCTCAAGTAAAGATGGAATTCAAATGATTTGAAACTTAGCAAGAAGATTCCTTTTTTAATAAGCTTTTCAAAGAGTATTTTTTTCAGAAATTTTACTATTCTCAACAATTAGTTATGAATTTTTAACTAGCAAGGGGTCAAATCTAGGATTTAGACCCCGTGTTGATTTTTCTATTGGAAACAGTATTAAATATATTCCAAAAATTTTGTAAAAATGTGATAATGAAAGCTAATTTGATTATATTTCAAACCCCACTAGTTGTGAGTAAATCATATTTGTATGTTAGTCAGAATTGATTTTCAAAGTTCATAAAAGTTTTATTTTTAAGCAATCTGACACATATGTACTCCATGAATTTTTAAAAATTCCAAAGATGGAATTTCTTTTTGGAAATGATGACGTTGGAAAGATAATTTGAAAATCTAATTCCAGTCCAAATTTCAAGATTTTTGAAGCAATAGAAACATGGCTATTGAATTTTGAAGATAACACTTACTTTCTGATCGAATTTCTAATAGCAATGTGTGCACCTGATTTCCGCAGCACCCGCTTCGATTCGTTCACCGCTTCTCTGGTTTAATCCTGCACATAAAAATAGTATGTTACAGATGAAATCAAAAGTTGCCTTGCCTCCCCGACAACGGTGCCAATTTGGTCGGGGCGTAGTTCGTGTCAAAGATGAATACGTCGTAATATATCGCGAAATACATCTTGACAAATAAAATTACGGATCTGGGAGTCCTGGTCGATCACAGGGAGGCAGAAAAATTCTTTTGATTTCATACACTTGTTCTAAATCTAATTATTAAATAGTAGAGATAATGAACCACAACATATATATCACAATATGAATTGCATACATGGAATTGAAACAAATTATAACATGAACATAAACTACTTATGTAACAGAACGAGGGCACCACGGCTGGTTCGTGGTGGCCTTTTGAAGAGGTTGAGGAGAGCAACGACAATCCAACAGGGTGGCCCAATGGATTTTTTAGACGGAGGCAGAGAAGATGGGAAGAAGAAGAAGAAGAGAATGAGAGAGAGTTGAGAGAGTTGTTTTTTCAAGAAGGGGCCCTTAGGTCCTTTTATAAGCTTTTTTTTCTGGTGCTGCCACATGGCGCATTCTAACGCCCTCAGATCCGCATTGCATGGCTTCTGTGATCCCGCATCGCTTCTTTGCATTTTCGTCTTCAAATCCCGCCTCATCATCTTAGTCGTTCAATCTTGCAATCGGACAGCTTAAGCATGCACTCTTCGCGATCCTTAGCATGATTCACGTGACTTCGTGATTTCTCACAACCTGCGCAATCATGCATCCTGCCTGCAGTGAGCTCTTATCGCGCCACATGGCGCACTCTACACCATCCAATTGCATATACCTGCTTGCACGCACCCACCCGCAACCCACACCAATTTCTACGTAGCGCAGGGCTCAAACCTGCACCCCACGCAGACACGGCCGCACGTGCGAGCCAATGCGCTACGTAGAGCCTTTATAATATATACTTAATTATATTTATATTAATCTGTTCTAGGTGGCGGTGTGGCGCGTTCGTGGCCATTGGATGAAGATCCAATGACCCACGCTGCGAGGCGAGGCGCCTTAAGGGGTTGGGGGTGTGGTGAGGGGTGGCTGCGATGGTGCCATGTGGCGCTATCGTGGTGGTCCATTCCTCTTCTCTTTATATCTAATGACGTAGGCCTCTGATTAAGTTGATTTCTACACCATTGGACTGCAAACGTTGATCCGGATCCATCCGTACGGATAGATTTGTCATCTAAGGTCCGGATCTTCTTCAATTTGCCCCTTGGATCTTGCTCTTCTGCGGACTCCCTGGGGTGCTACGGGAGTCTAATTAATGCAATCTTGGATGGGTTGGACTCTCGTCGTTATTCCGAACAGATCCATAAGGTTGGATCGGTCATCTGCAGCCCTGGATTACCTGCAATCATTAATACCTCACAAATAACATAGTTTAATACTTAAAACACATATATCAACTATGATGCAAAATACGATGCGTATGAATGCAGAATGTTCATGTTAAGCTAAGTTCTAGCTTAATTCAGGTGAGTTAGGACCTATGATTGCTGTACAATCAATAGCCCGAATGGCATACAATAGAACATGAATGTGCCATACGGGAAAGTGAATGTGGTCTTCTCTTAATCTTCGGGAGCAATCGCGACTTGGTTGTATCCTGAGTATCCATCCAGGAAGCAAAAATATTTCTGCTCTGCCAATCGTTCAAGAATCTGGTCAATGAATGGCAGAGGAAAATGATCTTTCTTGGTTGCCTCATTGAGCTTCTTATAATCAATGCACACTCGCCATGCAGTGGTGGTGCGGGTGGGGATGGATTCGCCACGCTCATTGGTGACAATGGTGAGCCCAGCTTCCTTGGGGACTACTTAAGTGGGGCTCACCTAGGGGCTATCGGAGATTGGGTAGATGATGTCAGCATCAAGCCACTTGATGATTTCCTTTTTAACGACCTCCCGCATATTCAAGTTTAATTATCTCTGCATCTGACGGGAAGGGCGAGCCCCATCTTCCAGATAGATCTTGTGGGTGCAATAGGTGGGACTAATTCCTCACAAATCTAAGATGGCCCATCCAATGGCTGCCCGATGTTCTGATAGGGTCACGGCCAACCTGAGTTCCTAATCCTTGGTTAGATGGACGTTGATAATCACTGGGATGGTGTCGTCAGGTCTAAGGAAGACATACTTTAGATTTTAGGTAGTAGCTTCAGCTCAGGTGTGGGTGGAACAACACTCGATGGGTAGGGAAAAGGTGGGAGTTGATCAGCATCAATCTCCTCGAACGATGGTTGCTGATGGTAATCAGCTATACAAAGGTTAGCGTGCACAGACGGGGATGGGCCAAAAAAGTCGTCACAAGGTTAGGTTTGATGGTCTGATACAGAACTAAGGGTGAGGCATTTCTCAACCAGAGGCTCCACGGGATCGTGCTCCTCAACCCAGTCGTAATCAAAAGACTTAGTCGCCCTGAAGATATCCAACTACATCTTCCTATCTCCAAAGGTGATTTCCATGCATCTCGTGTCACAATCGATGTTCGCCTTAGTCGTAGCTAAGAAAGGTCTACCCAGGATGATGGGTGTGTTTTGTAAACATTCGGGGACTTCCATGTCAAGCACCAAGAAATCAACTGGGAAGTAGAAGTCCTTGACCCGAACAATTACGTCCTCGACAACCCCCTTCAGGGTCTTCATAGATCGATTAGCCAATTGGATGGTCACAGGTGTGGGTGTCAATTCTCCAAATCTAAATTGGTGATATAGGGTTGTTGGGATCAGATTGATTGAAGCACTTAAGTCTAAGAGCGCTCTATCAAATGTCATGTCCCCAATATTACAAGATATCAGGGGTACTCCTGGGTCTGTTCGTTTGAGTGGAAGGTTGTTCGATATCATGGAACTCGCTTGCTCTGAGAGCACAACCTTCCTAGGTGCTTAGGTTCGTGGCTTACGCTTTGGCGTATAGGCATCATTTAGGAACTTAGCATAAGTTGGAATGTGCTTAACTGCCTCAAGGAGCAAGATATTAATCTGAACCTGCTTGAAATTTTCCAAAAGCTCCTCACTTTCCACAACCACTCTCTTTCTCTTTATCTTCTCCAAGGTGTCGGGGTATGGTGTCTGTATTTGAACTGGGTCAGTCTCCAGGTCCTTAGGTGTTTCCTGCCCATCTTCAGAGTGGGGTATCTCAAGGAGTAAGGTCACAGGAGGGGTCGGCCACTTGGGCTCCTGGGTTTTAGTGTTGCTTCTCAAGGTCACCGCATTTGCAGAGGCATTAGGACCATGTGTTGATCCTTAAGAAGAAGAGGGAGAAGAAGCACCAAACCCAGGGGGTGTTTGTGCGGCGGGCTGGACCATGTGGGCCTGCCGGGGATTGCCTTGGAACCCTTGCGAAGAGGGGCCTCTGTTAATCACGTTTCGCCGGTTCGACTGTGGCTGAGAAGGAACGGATCCCTGTTGTTTAAAATCCAACAACTAGCTCAACTATCCCTTCACTAATGTCATTTCCTCTTGGTGTTTCTGGTTCATGTCAGCCATCATTTTCATTAAGGTGTCCATTTAGTTTTGTGGGGAAGGGGCCACCCTATTCAGATTATAGGGGGGTCTAACCGGTGGACCTTGCTGATAGGAAGTCAGGTTTGGCTGATGGTTTGGCCTAGGCTGGTTCTGAAATTGATTCAGTTTCTGGTTCGTCCAAGCGAAGTTTGGGTGATTACGCCATCTAGTGTTGCAGGTGTTAGAGAAGGGGTCAGGTTTGGAATAACCTTGGATAGCTTGGACATCTTCAAAGATAGAAGGTGCCGAGGGGGAGGGAAGAGAATAATCAGGGGTTAAGCGAGCAAAAGTCCCTCCCTGGAACATGGTCAGGGGTTGTTCCAAGTGCATCTGGCTTAGTGGCTTAACTAGGTCGACATTGTGAGCTCCCTTTGCGAGGGAGAGAGTCTGTAACGGGTTCCTGGTCTGGTTTAATAGTTCATCTATCTTCTTACCCACCAATTCCACTCGATCCAACTTCTTGGCAACGATATCCATGTCAACCATTCCAGAATTTGCTTGTACCTCATAGATCCCACCACGGGTTGACTGGATCGACTGAACTGGGTCATGGAGGCATTGTTGAGTGAATTTTCGCTCATAAACACGAAAAGCTCAAATGCGTTTTCCTTATCTTTGTTCAGAAAGTTTCCTCTGCATGAGGCATCGAAAAAGTTCTGAAGGTTGCTATCCACACCGTGGTAGAAGATCTGGGCCAATTGCCACCTTAGAACTTCATGGTGTGGGCATTTCCTCAATAATTCGTTAAATCTCTCCTACGCCTCATGGAATTGTTCCCCGCCCTGGAGTGTAAAGGTGGTAATGGCTCTTCTAAGGGCATTGGTCTTTTCTATGGGGAAGAATTTCTTTAAGAATGCATGCCTTAGTTCTTCCCAGGTGGAGATAGGTCTTCCTAAAGTTCTAAGCTAGTGAGATGCTTTGTCTCTCAATGAGAAGGGGAACATCTTAATCAAAATAATGTTTAAGCTGATGTTCCTGGGCTTGCCAGTTCGGGCAATCCAGTCAAGGTCCTCTAGGTGTTGGAAGGGGTCCTCATTTGAGCTTCCATGGAAGTGGCTTTAAATCAAGCTTAGGACATTAAGTTTTAGCTTAAAATCATCTCCCCCTTCGAGGACCCTAAGATGTGGTTCGATCCGAATAGTAGACGGATCGTAAAGTCACGAAGGGGCCTAGGTTGGTTCTAGAATTATGGTGGATCAGGTGGTGGTTGCCCCTGCGGGTTCTGCAACCGGTATATGGCTTGCATGATAGTGTGGATCTACTGCTGTTGAAGCTGGTGGTTTGCATTAATCTAGGCCTGGATGATGGCCATTGTATCTGGTAGAGGTTGGTCTTCAACCTCATCTACTCTAGGTTCAGCCATATCTCTAGCAAGATCAAGTCTCCCCTAGGTTTCCTATCCCAAAACAAATAGCTCAGGATGAAGTGATCATCTCTCGTGCATACACTAGAGAAGAACGGGGACGGATGCGGAGAGAAATAGTTGCGAGAAGCATGTGTGCTCAAACAAGCAGATAGGAGTAGTCCTTATAGTGTATTCCTTAGGGAACCTAGAAATCTCAAAAGGAACAATCAAGACTGTAGGTACGTCAACGCCCTTCCTAAGGCTAATCTGGCCAGGTTGATTACGAGGGGATTATGGGGAAGGTTCTTCCTTTGGCTTGCATCGCCGGTTCCGTAGACCTCACAACCATGGTCGTTTAACACTTCCCCGCAGCCTACTCACCAGATTTTACAAAGGGAATGAAGGCCAAGTGCCTAGCAACTGAAATCACGCCTTTCGAGACTTAAACCAGTCCTGCCTAGGGCACGTCTACTCTGTTTTAATGAGAGCTTAGGTCAGTGCTTGTGCTCAAGACATGTGATGAGGCATTGATTGGGGTGGTGCCTCTTAGTTATCCGATTTAAATGTGTGTGCACCTAACAAGACATGGTTTTCAAGGATTTAAGATGTAGTGCCTTTTATCGTTTGTCCTTACTTTAATGTCTTTTAGGGTTGAAGTGCCTTAGTGTTTTCAAACAAGTTTCAAGTGGGCACGCCAAGTTTTACACACAACGGGTGAGAGTGAATTTCCTTTAGAGTGAGGAGGCCCTAGGAAACAACCCTAATGTTCTCACCCTACTGTTCATGCAATCTACCAGGTGAGTCAATTTTAAGGTGAGTGATGTGGCCCAAGTCAAGTCATGGTAGCTTCGCAAACATCACTCAACAAGAAAAAGAAAAAGAACACTCCAAAGAGATTATGTCTTTAAGAATGTTAGAGTGTATTTTTTTTTTTGTTGGGTGATGAGTTTAGGATATGGATCAAGCAATTATTCACCATGCCAATTTTTCTCTGATTTTAATTTTTTTTTAGAATTTTTTTAGGCAAGCAAATAACCACGGGTAGAGCGATACTCACAACCGGTCTTTGCTGCGTTCACTCCATCTCCACCGTCATGAGTCACGCTCCTTCACTGCCCAGGTGTCGAGTTCCTGCAACCAATCAAGTAAAGGGAGAAAATGAGTTAGACGATGTGAGTATAGATGCAAAATGAAAGTGACAAAATAAATCCATTGCCTCCCCGGCAACAACGCCAAAAACTAATGTGAGCCGGATGCGTTTGTCTAAATAGGTCTTTGTAGCTCGCGTTCTCAACGTCGATTTTAAATGTAGAAATGGATGTGAGTCCGAGTGTCAAACATAGGGAGGCGTGAAATTAACTTTTTCTGTCACTTAGTTGTCACGGAAATGGCAGGTTTTACTTGCGCATGAGAAATCGTAGGAGAGCAAAGAGAGTGTGAGAGAAAGAGAAAGAGAGAGAGCAGGGTTAGAGTCTTTTGATCACAGCATTCATGCAAATCAAGATAAGAAAAACCCGGTAAAAAGAGAGAGGTAATAGCTATATAAGAAACAATATCATTTAACATGCAACTTGAGTTTTACAGATACAACAATAGCTAAATGCCTAAACAAAAGAAAAGTAAAGCTAGAGTAGAGGGAGAGAGAGAGGGGGGAGAAGGCGAGGCGGCCACGGCGGTGGAGAAGGGCTCTGTCGACGACTCGTCAACTCCAGCGAGTACCAAGTGTGCTAAGGGAAGCTAGGAATGGGGTAGAAGGATTGCAAATGTATTCCATGCCTCCTACATGGGTAGTTGGAGGGGGCTTATATAGGAAGAAGGGGTTTCTAAATTAAGTAAGGGCTTTAGCGACGTCCAGGACGTCACTAAAATTGCCCCAAAAATGTTGGTGAAGGCCCCTACCTACCGGTCCTACGTGTGCGCCTGTTCTTCCTCCCGCACGCCTTGCCCACGATCCGCTTGCGCTTGCTGTGCATTGTCCGATCAAAGATCGGATGATTGAGAGTTGCGTCGATACACGTGCTAAGGATCGTGCCTCATCCCGCCCAGGTGCATCCACGTGCATCCGTTGAACGGCGTGGCTTCCATCTGCGCCATTCGCTACTAATTGGGCGACTTGATTTAGCTGCGGTGTGCATAGGGTCGAAGAGTGAGGCACGGGGTAGGTCGAACCCTTGCCTCTCAATGCGAGGGCGAGGCATGGACCACAGTGCTGCGTGCCTCACTTTGTCACAACGACGAGGTCGGGCGTAGGGCAGGTCGACCATTGGATGAAAATCCAATGGTCAGATCTAATCGAAGGCATGCGGTGAGGAATGCGTGCGGGCGAGCTGGTGGCTTCTCAATCATCTGATCGTCAGATAGGATGGCTTAAAATGCTTCGCGCGATGAGGCAACGGCGCGCTCCGTGGGGAGGGTGATGTGGTTGCTTGTGGGCCATTGATCTGATGATCAACGGCCAGAACTTCTTGGGCTAGTTGCGGGAGCTCCGGATGTCGGATTTGATCGATTTTGAGTCTGTTGGACTCCGTTCGTCTTTCTGAATCCATCCATGCAGTCTGATCACTCATTGGAGGCATGTTTTGACATGAACTTGTACAAATGGCCATTAACATGATTTATAAGCAATCTTAATGTGCAATGCATGTAATGCTCCCATGCCTATTTATGATGTGTTATTTGTGAATGTTACCCTTAAGATAAACTCCGATTGATAGAATTATGGCAACAAAATGTAGAGTTATCACATACCCCTATGGCTAACTTTTGCTAGTCCCTTAGCAACATCTTATGGAAAGAATTAGATTTCTAGACCATGCATTGAAGTTCAGATGCTTGATTTGTTCTACTCTTTTAGAAATTAGGTCAGAATGTCAACAATAGTCCTAGAGGTACTCAAGTAGCAATCAAGATCCAAACCTGACCAGCTTCAGCCTGAGTCTGCTGCGAAGGTTTTTAAGGCCCTAAAAACTTCCCAGAGGTTCGTTGAACCCAGCGATTAAAGCACCCTGTGTGTAGAATGTAGCATGTCTAGGTTTAGTTTGCCAATGCATTTTTTGTAAAAGAGAGATAGAAGGATTTTTATTTGGAGAGTTTTCTCTCTTTTTCTTCTTAGATTTCCTAGATCCAGCCTTGAATTGGCCCTAAACACAGTCTGTATCAGATTCCTTGTCTCCACCATCAATCCTCGAATGGTCTCTAACTTTCAATGCTTTGGGATAGCACCGCCCATGGCGACCCCCAGAACCTTGGCTTTCGACACTTCAGGATAGTGTTGCCCATTGCATTTTGTAGCTAAATTTAGGCCTTGGCAATTGTCCTTTTGGGATATTCCCACCCATGGCACCTGAACCGGCACAAGGTGCTTACATGCCCCTGATAGGATATTTAGATATCCTAGGAGATAATCAACGAGGATACGATATGTTATCACGCATCTTTGAGAGGAATTTCCCACCTCTCTGAGCTAGGAACTCGTCCAATCAACTTGTGTTGTCGAGCCGCTCCTAAGCTAGATCTTCGAGATGGCTTTTCAGAACAGAACACTTTTGGCATATTTTTCTTTATTAAGCGCACCGAACTAAACTTAGTGTGATTTTTGGGTGCTTAGGTTACGAAGTCTTGCAAATAAAATGGCAGGCAACGGGGTCGAATAATCCCTCAACCTTAGACCTACTACATCAGCTTCTCACTTTCCTCAACCTCTTAAGGATTAATCCAGATCTTAACGGATATGTGAATGTTTAAGCCCTAAAATAAGCCTAAGAGGCCTAAAATCAGCACTCATACTAATCTCCTTGTCTCTTTCATTTCAGGACTTGATGATTTTTTTTCTTTTCTTTTGGTCTAGAATTTAGTAACTTGCATAATCAAGTGTTGTGAGTATCATTTTTTCTTACTTTTTGCTTCATTTTGACATTTGAATTTTCTCCTCTTTTCCTCCTCAAGAAAGTTTGCATTTGAGTTCACAAAATTTCCTCCTCTTCCTCCATGCCATTTTTTTTCCTTTTATTTTTTTTTATTTTTTTTCATTTTTTAATATGTATTTTTTGTGGGAACCTCTCAGCGAATTGAATTTCCATATGTTTGCACTTTAACATCCCCCATGCCTAAGTTTTGCAATATCCTTATTGTAAACCAGGAGGGTACAAATTCAGTTTGGTTCAGAGTTTAGAACAGGATCAAAGGGTGGGTGAACAGGTCGGGATGACTGTTATGAACAATTTTAAACTTTGATACAAGTACCAAAGTTGGAGTCGGTTTTTCTAAAGTTGAACGAAAAAGTGCAATAGGAGTGTAGCTCAAAAGAATGATCAGAAGGGTCTCGGGTTTTTGGAATGACAGGTTACCTCCTATTAAGCGGTAAATTCAATGCCTTCAGCCGAGCAGAAGGTGATCAAGGAGAAGGGGTGGTCAAATCAAAAGAGGTTCGTAGAACAAGCACCTTGATCAATAGCCTGGTTGGTCCAACCAAGTGCTTATTCAGATCAATAAGATGATGTTGCAGCCCAAACCCAATCAGTCTAGTGGGTTGATGGATGTGAATCAAAAGATACGGAGCCCACCAGTTACCTTGAGGCTTAAATAGATGTTGAAATGAAAATCTAGGGCTGGCTGAATTAGCTCAGCTTGATCAGCATGGGGGTTCTTAAAAGAAAAGGGATCTGTAGAGGATGTAGGAACCCTACTAGTGAGATCAGAGAAGGATAGGAAGTGATTATCAATCTCATCAATGTCTGATACCCAATCAAAAGATGGAGGAGAATCATGTGCGATCGGATCAGAGGGAGAGATGAATTAGAGTAGAAGTTGATTCTAGTGGCGGTTCAAAGTTGGGCTCGAATTTTGGAAGGCTCAGTATGTGGATCAACAGGTGTGGCTTCTTTGAGGTCAAAATCATTGGCCTCAGCATTAGAATCAAAGAATGGATCATGGATGCTGAGGTCGTAAGTTGGTTCATAATCATCAAGAAACAATGGTTCTCTGAAATCAAAGTAAGATTCGAAGTTATCGAAGAATTTGCGAAGATTAGTTTTTGAAGCTGATTCTAGATTAGGACTTCCTCCGTAGAATGAATCATGTTGGGTAGAATCATCAACCTGACTTGTGTCTAACCAAATCTCAGATTCCGAGCTTAAAAAGGTGTCCTGATTAGGCATAGGTTCAGGTTCCTAGCTCCTAGGATAGACCCAATCGAATCCCAGCTCTTCCAACTCCTCGATTTTTGTATCATAAATTGGTTTTACTTTCGAAAAATCAATTTGTATTTTTGAGGAGGTTAGAGAGGTGTAATCATCAAACATAGGCCCATAATCATAGTCCAAATCCAAAATCTGATTCTCAATAAATTGGGCCTCTTGATCATCCCAAATAGGCTTGAATCTAGATTCTAAGTTAAAGGTAGGAATTAAGTCACTAGAATTTGGACTAGGTTTTATTGGGATGTTAGAATCATTCTCAAAAACTACCTTAACAGGATAAGGTTCAGGAATACATTCTCGAGAAGTTCTGATTCAGGCTTATCATCACAAGTGTCTGGGGAACCTAGGCTTGATGGACCAGCTTCATGGCTTTCTAAGGCTGGTTCAGAATTGGGAACACCTACAATTGGATCCTCCCAACTCTCATCAAGGTCAAGCATGTCAATCGGTATGAAGTTTGAATCTAATTCCATTTGGGTTGGGGTCCACAACAACCTCTATTCTCAAACCCGGGTTCTGGGAGATCATTTTGATTTTCAACATTATTGTCATCTATTTCTGACTGTTGATATGGGTAAATTTGATTGATGACTTATTTTAATATAGTTATCAACTTCTCCCATTTCTCAAGCTCATCTTGGTGCTTTTCCCAAAGTCGTGGATTTGTCAGACATTGAAAATACTCAAAATTATGTAATCTTTCTATTTCAATGTATCCTGTCATGAGAATATCCTGGGCTGAACCATTTGTCATTTGTGTTAATATCAGTTGAACACGATTTGTAATGAAGGTTGTTGTTGCTGATACATTAACCTGAATCTTGCTAACTGGTTTTGAGGTTGTGTCATAATCCTCATAATGTTTAAGGGCAGCCTCAATCATTTTCTCTTTCATGGTCATTTGGGATTCAGGTTTCCTAAACATTCTTCATATGTTGTCAGGTTGCATTTTTAAATCAGGTGGTGGATCAAGATATAGAATCAATTCAGGTTCAGATTGAAGTGATTAGATCATATCAGAAATCCCCAAGAAGAACAATGCTAATGAAGGCCTCTAGGTCAACAACCTAAGGACCTTTCCTGTATATGTGCTTCAAAGAATATATGAGGGACTCGATGTAAGTTGGACCTAATCAAGGCACCCAAAGATTTTTTTGATGACTAAGGCTGTTTTGAGGCGGATGATACCTCTAAATCAAAAATCCACACACCCAAGAAGTACTTGGGCAGCCAGGAAGGGAAGGTCCCGCAAAGACCCCTACATGATAGAGCACCCCACGGGTTACAGGGTTTCCCCCACCCGGCTTTCCTTGTCACTGTGGTTCCAAGTAGACAGGAATGTTTGAATTGAGACCTTAAGTCTACCAATTTTAGCCTGGTTTGTGCCTTGGATTTCACTTGATTAGAAGTTGATTCAATTTGTGACCTAATTTGGAAGTTGGTTGGCCCACAAAGTAGGCGAACTTCACCTGACCTACCCTAAAAGGTGAAGAATGAAATTTGAGTCAAGACCCAAAGATCACCTTGAATTGACTCTCATATTATTAGGTCCACAATTTTCGGGTTCAAGTGAATTTAGAGCCTAATTTTAGGGTTCTTCTGATTAGATCTTTTCAAGCAAGGGTTTGGGGAGCACACAGATGCGAGAGGGTTAATTTCCTTTAATTCAAGTGATGGGGGCATGTTTCACGAATTAAAAATTGAGGTTTGGAGGACCCATTGTCGTAGCTCGCAAAACGCATCTATCAGATAAAATTTATAATCGAAACTCGAAAAGTGAGTTCTGGATCGAACACGGGGAGGCGAACGTTTGATTTTGAAAATCCACGTTTCTCTTTTATTTGTTTTTGGTCATTTTTATCTTTTCTTTTTTTTTCGTTATTTTTAGCAAGCAAGAGATCAGATCGACAATTGCTTATCTAGCTAATCTACTTGCAAATATAAGAGAGAGAGAGAGAAAGAGAGAGAGAAACAATCATCTATTTATCAACGAATGTTTGTTACAACTACGAAAGTAGGAAAACTACACTATGAAAGCAAAAAAGATAGAAAGAGGTGAGAGAATCCCCCTCGATAGTTGCTCGAAGGACGACTTGCTCTAACATCGCCTGGAGGAAGGTGGTGAAGAGCGGGATGAAGGAGGACAGAGCTAGAGGATGGAGGGCGGGACAGGACGGCATCGCAGCGAGGATCTTCTTCCCAAAGGGTAGTGAGAGGACGACCATGGATGCTCCACGAATGAGGATGAGGGGAGGGAAAACTATTTGATTTTCTACTCTAGAGGAGAATCCCAGGCTTGGGACAAGCTCTCTCTAGAACCTTGGAGGTGGTGAGAGGAGGAAAGGAAGAGATGGTTTGGAATGGTGGTGGGTAGGTCCTTTTATAGTGGAGGAGGAAGAACAAATTCGCATCTGGGTCATTACTGACATCCATAAATGTTGTTGCAGCTGTCGCTGAAAATCCGCCCTTCAATTCCTCTTGCTGACGTGCGTAGACCATTAGTGACAGTTGCAAGCGTCATTAAAGGCCCGCGTCGCTGAAAATTCGTGCCTATCCTCCGCTGGCACCCACTCCACTGATGCACGCATTGCGTGTTGCGTACTTCAGCGCCCATGCTCCCCGCGCCATGCGTGCGCGTGTGCTGGCATGTGTTGCGTTGCTGTTGTGCGCGGCTGCGGCTGTATGCAGTGCTCGGCTACAGCTGTGCGTGGTGCAATGCTGCTGAGCGACGTTGGGCAGCCTGGATGGTGCCACGTGGCACCATCTGGGCCATCCATTCTTCTTTCTTTTGTAGAGGGTGCCACGGTGCTCAGATCGAGATGATTCCCACACTGCTAGACTACGATCGTCGCTCTGGATCCATCCGTATGGTCGGATTTTCCATCCGAAACCCACATGAATGTCGCATTGCCCCCTGGCCGTTGATCTTGCTCGAACTTCGTATGATGCTATGGTTCTCCGATCTAGACGATTTTAGAGGCGTTAAACTCCGATCGTCATCCTAATTAGATCCATATGATTCAATCATCCATCCAAGGCCCTAAAATAAGTCATCTTCTCTCCTGACCATAAAATGGACCTAATTAACCTAAAATATATACAACTACTCTAAATGCATGAAATGCTATGCAATATTTATAACATGAAATGCAAATCTAAGCCTAGGAACATGCATGAATAGGCATTTTAACTTAAATAGATCCCCCATGCATATCTTTTGCTAGTCCCGAGCAAAATTAAACTACATGCTATTTATAAAATCAAAATTAGGATTAGATTGCTTAGGCCTAAGTCATTTATTAACAATAGAAAATTTCAACTAAGGTCTTAAACAACGAAAGCTCAATAGTATCTGGGTGCCTGCTAGAATGCAGACCGCCCAAGTCCTCGCCTTATTCGAAAAGGAAATATACATTTTTCTTATTATTTTTCTTCTTTTCTATTTTTTTTGTACTTTTGGAGTTTGAGAGTTCTGAGACAACCTTTTATGGCTACCCAACCTGCCCAAGACTCGAAAAGGATTCTAAGTGCTAAGCATTTTGTGAAAATAGTGAAAGAATCACTAGGCGAACGTTAAAATGGACTTCAGGTTTCTACAACCCTAGGTGACCTTACCTAAAGGTTTATCTTTTCGACTGGTAGCTTTCTCCCTACTTCTTTTATTTATGGGGTCAACACAAAGGTGAACCCAGTGTATATCTTCCCGATTTATTCTACTTCCCCGCTTCTTCCCTAAAGTGTTTTGGGAATTATTATTCATTTTTTGAGCTGGGTTTTAAACAACCGGCCAATGGGTTGTTACCCACGGCAACTTACCAGCCATACTCGTACGGTGAAGTGTGGTTTTGTTTATTTTTTATTTTTTTCTCCTTTTTCTATTTTTTTTATTTTTCTTTTTGTTTATTTTTTTTCTTCTTTAAGTAAGTAGCTTTCCTAATTTAAGATTTACCTAAAGATAGTACAATGAAAATGGTCTTATGACTGGGCTCTGGACAACCGGCCGATGAGCTGTTACCACCGACAACTTGTCAGCCATACCACCCTAGACCCAATTTCCGAAGAAACCGCCGAAAAGTGAGTCAGTGCAAAAAAAAGTGTGTAGATGCTTAAGCTTAAAGTCCCCCCAAATCAGAGGGTGGGTTGATAAGTCACATACTTCTCATCCTAATTTATTTACCAACCTAAAATAAATTTTAATTAGTGAGGACTCAAGACTAAGTCGACATTCGAGTGGACCCCAGGGCTAATTAAGCCCGAAGACCTGAAGAGTCTAAGTGTTTAGGTCTTCTCGTATCATTTCCTAAAGTTAATAACTTCTAAATGCCTAAGTTCACTTTTCCTAATTTCTTTCTTTTTTTATCTTTTTCAAATTTTCATTTTTTTTTTAATTTTATAAGAAACTAAAAGAAATTCTACAGAGTTAACATAATGATTTTAGGAATTGATTATCCACCCCCCATGCCTAAATGATGCAATGTTCTCATTGTAAAAACAAAGACATGAAAAGCACAGAGTAAACAGAATATTACATGAATTTCGTGACAACCTAGTCAGCTCTGCAGAGAGAAGAGAGTATACACACGCACTAAATTTAATGACTTCAGCTAGGCATAATATACATACAAAGAAGAAATTGAGAGTTCACAAGTGTAGGTCAGAATCAAAATAAAAATATTGATCCTAAAACCCGTTAACAGAAGATGTCTGATGAGTCCATTTTAATGGACTATTGTTACGCCTAAGTTAACTCAATTCTTACATTTTAGGTTTGTTAATAACTACATTAAGTTATAGAATGTTTGCATGCATCATTATTTAAGTTTACATCTATTTTATCGCATTCTATAACTTAGTATGTAATTATTTTATGTTTTGTTGTTGTAGGAATAATGTTGAAAAGGAACAGGGGGTGAAATAAATTTCCCCCAACAATCACCTCAACAACCCCCAACAGTCGCTGGCCAAAATTAGTAAGGGATTTGAAAATCCGTTAACTTGCACGAGGAGAGGAGATGAAAAAGAGGCTTGGCAAAGGGTTGGCTTCTTCTTCTTCTCCCCCTGAGGAGATATCCCTTCTTATCCACCTTCCCCACCGTGGAGAGAGCATGCACTGTGGAGAAGGTGTGCACAGTGAATCTAGCCACGCCCTTACACTGCCCACTGCCGAGCCCATGCCAGCCTACCCTCACCGCACCTGCAACTTCCACCGCCTGTCCACCGCATGCGTGTGCCTTTGCAACCACGCCAGCCTGCACCAGCCCTCACCAGCGCCCGCAAACGCCGCACCAAGCGCTCGCAGGCACCGCACCCATCACCCGCGCTACTGCCAAAGCCGCGCACTGCCACAGCGCAAGCACGCCACCATGCCTGCCTACGCAGCGTGCAACCTTGCAGTGCGCACAGGGCAAGCACACAACCACGCCCAACTGTGCTTTAGCCGCCATGCGCAGCGCACCTCACACCCTTACCTCTTCTTCTTCCTCCTTCGCCACCTGTTGCACGAACAAAAAGAACCCAAACACTACCGCTTGTCCTCCACGCGCAGCCGACTCCTCCGCCCTCTGTTCCACGCACCCTCTACGCCATCCATCTCATTTCAGTCCTCTGACCACTTTCAGCTTCACGCAGCGACACCTCCGATTGCCGTGCATCGCCAACAGGCCTTCTCACCGACGAGCTTCATCTCCTCCGGCCGACCGCCACCGACCACCAACAACCACACCATGACCTCCACGTGAAGCCCTCACCATCGACGACCTTCTTGCACGACAACGCCTCCAGCCGATCCCTCCTCTTCTTGCGCATGCCAAGGGGAGTTATCCCATGTTTTGCTACAGTACGGGAGCAATTAGAATTTACATTTAATGCCATTGGTGTAATTAGATTTATGTTTTTTTTGAATATTTTATTCATTTGAAATTATATGGATGCCCTCACAAGTATTGTTTAGATGCATTCTATCTTTATCGGTTGGTTTAGAGTTATAAATACATGCATGAAATGCCATCAAACTTAAAAGGTGAAAGACCAATGTCTTGGAATTAATTATGCTACATGCCATTACAAGGTATTTCAAGGAAAGAAAATTACATACATACCCTCACATTCTTAAATTATCACATGTTCCTTCTTTTCTCCTTGTTTTGCATCAGATTTGAGTACAGATTACGCACTTGAGTAAACAAATACACAGAAAAAATATTTGGTGAATTTATTAATCTGTTCCTCCCTGTGGATACAACATTTTTATTGTGGTTAAATTTGATATTTATTTTTGATTGAGAGATTTTCCACCACATAAAACACAATGACATATCATTCAATTGCTATCATCTTCATAAATAAGCGAGAATCTCTCCATCAAATGGCGCCGTTGCCGGGGAGGCAACAGACGCAATAGATTCACTTTATTATTTTGAATATTCTGAGTTGCGTAGTTATCTGATCTTTTTTTTTATTGTGCGAGGAATCTGACGGGGCGACAGGCGCAGCAGAGCAACGACGTTGACCTTCAACGACAAACATGGCGGAAACGATCTTTTTGGTGGACCTTGATGCCACCTGGAGGCCAGCAACAGGAATACATAGGCCTTTATCCCACGCACATAGGCTTACGAAGAAGCTTGTTTTTGATTTAGTCAGTAGATCTTAGTTAGATTTAGTTTAGATAAACATTAGAATTTCATTTCTACCTTTTGGACCCTTGTCGGGTATATTTGGGAACGTATTCCCAGTGCTTCTTTATTTCTTATCGTTCTTGTATGCGGGAGCATATTTTCGGGAGCATGTTCCCATTTATTTAGATTATAAGATTATTTGAATTATTTGAATTGCATGTCAGTTAGTTAGTTAGATTAGGTTTGTTTGCTTATTATTAGTATTAAAAAAAAAGAAAAAAAAAGAAAAGAGATAGAAAAAGAAAAGAAAAGAGTCTAGGGTTATAATTTTATCGTTGTAACATTGTTTCTAAGACAACAAAAACACTTATCGCGTTCCACCAAATATGACCCATACCTACCTTTTATTATTTCTGATCGCCCGAATATTGGTTGAGGACTCTAACTTAGTTGTGGAGTTATTAGGACTTTAATTAAAGTGTGAATGCCATGTGAGGCCACCAAACAATGAGTACAATTACTAAATCTAGCGAGATTTGTGATCTTAGAAAGAAAAGAAAGAAAAGAGTGAGCGCCAAGGAACATCAAGAGAGCATAGTTATTTAGCCTGTCTCCAAGTTGACTTGTCTAATAGTCTAGAGATCTAGAGTCTGTAGTACTAGATTACATGTAGCACCAGATGAGTGTGTGCCACCAAATACAAATCCATTCAACTTGATATCTCCTACCTACGCCTAAAGCTGGGGTCAATTTACATATTATTTTCTGCTTTATCCCCGAGGGAAGTAGTTGCCTATCCTGATAAAAATATTTACTAAGGGATAAGTACGAACTGCAAATGTGAATTGGCTTTTCACTTAGATCTGTTACTTAGGCTATCATCACTTCACATTTGTCTGGATCTCTAAAGTTTTGAAATAAGAAAAGAAGAAATCCTCTAATTACTTCTATTATTTTTTCTTTTTGCTAGAGACTAGCAAATCTTAGGCATGGGGGTATTTGATGTGTCCATTTTAATAGACTATTGTTATGCCTAAGTTTACTCTATTCTTACCTTTTAGGTTTGTTAATAACTACATTAAGTTATAGAATGTTTGCATACATCATTATTTAAGTTTACATCTATTTTATCGCATTCTATAACTTAGTATGTAATTATTTTATGTTTTGTTGTTGTAGGAATAATGTTGGAAAAGAACAGGGGGTGAAATAAATTTCCCCCAACAACCACCTCAACTTCACCTTACGCAACCTTTGGCCAGCCTCAACACCCCCCAATAGCCGCCGGCCAAAATTAGTAAGGGATTTGAAAATCCCTTAACTCGCACGGGGAGAGGAGATAAAAAGGAGGCTTGGCAAAGGGTTGGCTTCTTCTTCTTCTCCCCCTGAGGGGATATCCCTTCTTCTCCACCTTCCCCACCATGGAGAGAGCATGCACTGTGGAGAAGGTGTGCACGGTGAATCCAGCCACGCCCTTGCACTGCCCACTACCAAGCCCATGTCAGCCTGCCCTCACCGCACCTGCAACTTCCACCGCCTGTCCACCGCATGCGCGTGCCCTTGCAACCACGCCAGCCTGCACCAACCCTCGCCAGCGCCCACAGACGCCGCACCAAGCACCCACAGGCACCGCACCCATCAGCCACGCACTGCCACAGCGTAGGCACCGCGCCCATCACCCGCGCTACTACCACAGCCGTGCACTGCCACAGTGTAAGCACACCACCACGCCCACATGCACAGTGCGCAACCACGCAACGCGCAACCTCGCAGCACGCACAGCGCAAGCACACAACCATGCCCGGCTGCGCTTCAGCTGCCACGCGTAGCATGCCTCACACCCTTACCTCTCCTTCATCTTCCTCCTTAGCCACCTGCTACATGAACAAAAAGAACCCAAACACCACCGCCGGTCCTCCGTACACAGTCGACTCCTTCATCCTCCATTCCACGTGCCCTCTACGCCATCCATCTCCTCTCAGTCCTCTGACCACCTTCGACTTCGCGCAGTGGCACCTCCGGTTGCCGTGCACAGCCAATAGGCCTCCTCATCGGTGAGCTTCATATCCTCCGGTCGGCTGCCACCGACCACCAACGACCACGCCACGACCTCCACGCGCAGCCCTCACCACCGATGACCTTCTTGCGCGACCACACCTCCAGCCGATCCCTACTCTTCTCGCTCAAGCCAAGGGGTTATCCCATGTTTTGCTACAGTACGAGAGCAATTAGAATTTACATTCAATGCCATTGGTCTAATTAGATTTATGTTTTTTTTGAATATTTTATTCATCTGAAATTATATGGATGCCCTCAAAAGTATTGTTTACATGCATTCTATCTTTATCGGTTGGTTTAGAGTTATAAATACATGCATGAAATGCCATCAAACTTAAAAGGTGAAAGACCAATGTCTTGGAATTAATTATGCTACATGCCATTGCAAGGTATTTCAAGGAAGAAGAATTACATACATACCCTCACATTCTTAAATTATCACATGTTCCTTCTTTTCTCCTTGTTTTGCATCAGAGTTGAGTACGGATTGCGCACTTGATTAAACAAATACATAGAAAAAATATTTGGTGAATTTATTAATCTATTCCTCCCTGTGGATGCGATATTTTTATTGTGGTTAAATTTGATATTTATTTTTGATTGAGAGATTTTCCACCACATAAAACATGACATATCATTCTATTGCTATCATCTTCATAAATAAGCGAGAATCTCTCCATCAATGTCCATAGACGTGGACCAGATTATAGTACTGACCCATGCCCCAGGGTCGAGTGGTTCTCAGGTTCTAGATGAAAATCACCCAGAACCAAAGGTTGTTGTGTTTGTGGGGTCGAGCCTGCGGTTTAGTGGTGTGCAACCCAAGACCAAAGTGTGAAACAACAGGTAAAGATGGTTCAATAGGTGCGGTTGTCCACTTAACATCTAACTCAGAAAAATAATTAGTTATTTCAAGCTTGGGTTGCACATGAAAGATATCGTAAGGGTCATGGTAGAACGTAAGTGATTTCAGGTTAATAGGTACCCTTAGATCCAAAATCAAAGTTGCCTCAGAATTAACCTCCCAAATTTTTATTTCAACAATTCTATCCTCCAACATCAAGAACTTAGGCTCTAGGACCTCTAGCATATCATTCACCCCATATGATTCTCCCAAGTCCAATAATCGTGGTTGAATCAAGATTGACTTGGGCACAATGATCTCAGAAGTCAGCTCTTTAGGGTGAGGATGAGGAATGGGGCTATTGATTGAATCTTCTAGTAAATGAGGATTTGAATCCTCCAAATTAGCCCCAACCAAATCCAAATCTTCAATAATTGGGCTATCAACTGGTTCGTCGGATTCCTCAAGCCCATTTGTCTCACTAATATCCTCTTCCTTAAGTTCAAGTGAGACTTCACCAAAAGATTCTTCACCCTTAGAGTCAAAGAATCCATGATCCTCATTTATATATGTCTTAAAAGCATATGTCATTTCATGGTCTTTGGTGACATATTTTTCGTCATTCCCTAGCTCTAGGATCTCGGGTGAGAAACTTGATTTATCTTCAAAGGGTTGCTCTAGCCCAACCTGGTCATCTCCAATCTCAAAATATGTATCCCCCCCAACAGGTGCCTGAGCAGGTTCAGACATTGGCTCTCTTGAAGGGGGTTCATCTTGAGAATCATCCCAAGATTTGACTAGGGCAACCACAAATTTCATCCTCAACCTCGACAATTTACCAAGAAGAAACTCACCCAGGTCCCTATCCCTAACACTTTGGAGCAAATCCAATAAAGAACTATTAAGTTCATCAATCATTTTGATCATAGGCTCCAGTGCTTCAGTGCATGGTGTTGGCTGAGCTTCTAAAGATTGTATAGTGTTCCTCAAATTAGCCAACACCCTATCCTGGATTTGGTTCACCTGAACTGACTGGTTCAATTCAGGTTGGGTGGTTTTGGGTTAAATCTAGGGGAGTCAAGATGTCAAGGTTCTCGGGTCCCTCCCTCAAAGTAGGTCGTTCTAGGTTATTCAAAGGATGGTGGCAACCTATATTCAATGGATTACTGTGGAGGGTAGGTGTTATAATCATTATATCCTTCCTAATTGTAGATCAGGTTAGTTTGGTCTTCAAAGGATGGAGATCTATAATCATTGTAGCTCTGGGAAGGATAGTAATCATAGTCTTATTGTCCAAGGTTAGACCTTGGACACTGAGGTCCAGATTCATATCCCTAATCAAAGTTATCTCGGCTAGTGGATGGGTAATTATAAGTCAAGTCGGGATAGTAATCATCTTGGGGATAAGTGGTGGTAGGAGGATAGGATTGGAAATGTGTGTAAGATGTGAAAGGGTACATGGTGAAGTAAGGAGGGAAATCAGAAGAGAAAGAAGGAGCCTTACAATACAAAAATACAAGCCTGTCCTTAGGTTGGGTAGCCTAAAGGTCTACAGACTCTTAAAATCCATCCTAAGATTATGGACGATTTACTCTACTTATGTCCAGGCAATTCAACCAATTAGAATGAGGGACTAGGGAGAAGGTTCTTCCTTTGGCTTGCACCTCCGGTTCCTAGTGTACCACCCAGCCACAGTCGTTTGATGCTACTCCACTAGCTAGACATCAGATTGACTAGTACAAGTAAGTTAATCGTGAACAATCTCAATCTGGATCCCGACGAGCGAACCAGTCCTTAGGGCTAACGTCTAATCAATTTTAGTTAGGCTTGGGACAATGGTGCTTCAGGAATATGATGGGCCCTTTAGATGGGTTGTGCCCTTAATGATTAGTTAAAATGTGTGTGCATGCACAACTAGGGTTTTCAAACAAGGTTATTTGATGATGTGTCTTTTAGGATTCAACCTTGTTTAGTAGCTTTTAGGGTTTAATCTTTAGATATATTCAATCAGGGATCAGTAGAACACTCCAAGTTTTGAAAGCACTAGTGTAGATATATTCCTTTCAAAATCAGAAATAAAATGTGGAGTGCTTGGTTCAATCCTAAAAATCAACCCTAAGTGGCAAGCTACTTAATGAATCGCTTTTATCTTAAGTAGAGCGGCCCAAACAGTTCAATCAATTGGCCTATTGCACCACTTAGTTAAGGCACACAGAAATGTTTGACCTATTCAGATTTCTACTCACTTATTTGCGTGTTAAATTAAGTGTACCGGGTCCACAGGTCAGATCCCAGTTAAGTGGTAGAATCGATGTGATTGTGCGCCTTAGGGTGAGAAGTTGTGGGTGTTAAGTGTGTAGCTTTCAGAAAATCCCACAAGAGAAGAGTTTATATATATATATATATATATATATATATATATATATATATATATATATGCGGGGGTGAGATGAGTGAGGGTGGCAAACGAACAACCAAATCTATCCTAGGGTTTATGAAAAGCACCTAAGTTGATTTAAGTTTGATTTATTAGTGTGGTGAAATGAACTAGTAGGTGGGGGTGGTGGGGATAAACTTACAAAACCTTCATCCGCACTTTTCTCCGATCTAACCGCTTTGGCCTGCCTCGGAAGAGTACCTGCAATCATAGTAAGATCAGAGAAAAAGTGGGACAAAAGTTAGGTAAGGCGGAAAAAATGCAAGAAAAACCAAAGAGCGTTGCCTCCTTAGCAACGACGCCAAAATGATGGGGGCACGTTTTGCGAATTAAAAATTGAGGTTTGGAGGACCCATCGTCGTAGGTCGCAAAACGTGTCTATCAGATAAAATTTATAACCGAAACTAGAAAAGTGAGTCTCGGGTCGAACACGGGGAGGCGAATGTTTGGTTTTGAAAATCCGCATTTCTCTTTTATTTGTTTTTGGTCGTTTTTATCTTTTATTTTTTGTTTTGGTATTTTTAGCATGCAAGAGATCAGATCGACAATTGCTTATCTAGCCAATCTACTTGCAAATATAAAAGAGAGAGAGAGAAAGAGAGAGAGAAACAATCATCTATTTATCAACAAATGTTTGTTACAACTACGAAAGCAGGAAAACTACACTATGATAGTGAAAAAGATAGAAAGAGGTGAGAGAATCCCCTCAACAGTTGCTCGAAGGATGACTCGCTCTGACGTTGCCTGGAGGAAGGTGGTGAGGAGTGGGACGAAGGAGGATGGAGCCGGAGGACGGAGGGCGGGATAGGACAGCGTCGCGGCGAAGATCTTCTTCTCGAAGGGCGATGAGAGGATGACCACGAGATGCTCCACGAATGGAGATGAGGGGAGGAAAAACTATTTGATTTTCTACTTTAGAGGAGCATCCAGGCTTGGGACAAGCTCTCTCTAGAGTCTTAGAGGTGGTGAGAGGAAGAAAGGAAGAGATGGTTTGGAATGGTGGTGGGTAGGTCCTTTTATAGTGGAGGAAGAATAAATTTGCATTTGGGTCATTACTGACGTCCATAAACGTCATTGTAACTGTCGCAGAAGATCCACCCTTCAATTCCTCTTGCTAGTGTGCGTAGACCATTAGTGATAGCTGCAAGTGTCACTAAAGGCCCGCGTTGTTGAAGATCCACACCTATCCTCCGCTAGCGTTCTCATTGCGTGCTACGCACTTCACGTGCCCATGCTCCCCGCCCCATGTGCCCGCGTGCGCGCTGGCATGCGCTGTGTTGCTGCTGTGTGCGGCTACAGCTATGCGAAGTGCATGGTGCCATCCAGGCCGTCCAACGCCAGCCAGCAGCAGTGCGCAGTGCACTGCTGCTGGCTGGCGTTGGACGGCCTGGATGGCGCCATGTGGCGCCATCTGGGTCGTTCATTCTTCTTTCTTTTGTAAAGGGTGCCACGGTGCTCAGATCGAGATGATTTTCACGCTGCTGGACTACGATCGTCGCTCCAGATCCATTCTATGGTTGGATTTTCCATCCAAAATCCGCATGGATGTCGCATTGCCCACTAGCCGTTGATCTTCCTCGGACTTCGTATGATGCTATGATTCTACGATCTAGACGATTTCAGAGGCGTTAGACTCCGATCGTTGTCCTAATCAGATCTGTACGGTTCGATCATCCATCAGAGGCCCTGAAATAAGTCTTCTTCTCTCCTGATGATTGCGCAGCAATCATAGGTCTTAATTGACTTAAATTAAGCTAAGACATAGCATAAGTTAGGGTTATTCATGCATGCATACGCATTATCTGCATCTTTACTGCTTTCCTTTAGCTATGCATAAAATAATATTATAATGTGTTGATTAAGTGTATTATGTCGATTGCAGGCAATAAGCAGATCTGGAGCTGGATCTGGAGCAGGATCTGAAGCAGCATCTGAAATAACGTGAGTTGTGGCAGAGCTGGAGTAGAAGGACTAGTTTAGATGTAGGAATAATAATGTAAGGGGGTTAAAGGTTTCCTATTCTATTAAGTAGAAATAAATCAGTAAAATGTGAAGAG
Organism: Thalassia testudinum; assembly: GCA_037157565.1. Classification (NCBI taxonomy): domain Eukaryota; kingdom Viridiplantae; phylum Streptophyta; class Magnoliopsida; order Alismatales; family Hydrocharitaceae; genus Thalassia; species Thalassia testudinum. Next base: position 148,315,275 of record JAZHRO010000036.1, read on the forward strand.
CCTAGGTCCATCCTAGACCTAGGATAGCCTAGAGACTTCCCCAAGCCTTAGCCACCCTTAGATTAGGTCACAACACCCTAGGAAGCCCTAAAACCCTAGTTCCAACCCTTCTCTGGACGTCCAGATAAGTTTTAAGACGTCCAGGACCCTTAGCCAACTCCCGCACACTTCAAACCCACTTCTGCAGTGTTATTGGACGTCCAGACACTTTGTCAGACGTCCAATTTCTGCAGAATACCCAAAACAGAACCCGAAACCCTTCCTGACTCTGATCTGATTTTTGAGTATAAGACGTCTGATTCTATAATTAGACGTCTGATTCTATAATTAGACGTCTGATACTGCTCTCCAATTCCTGTTTTGAGATTTAAGCCTTGATCTTGGATCTCTAGGTCCCTAAACCCAATTCCAACCCCATAGGAACCTAAATTAAGGTGCCCTAACCCTAGTACATCACCTCTAGACCTCCCTAAGGACCTAATGAGGTCCTCACTAAACCTAATTGACTTGGATCTTAGTCAAATCCATCAGCCTATTCAATTGGACTCATTGAGTCCAATTGAGCCCTGATCTCAGCACACACTTTCCAATTGGACTAAGTGAGAGTCCAATTGACCCAGACCTGACTTAATTGAGTTGTTTTACTCTCAATTAAGTTTCCACACACCCAATTAAACTTGTATTAAGTTTAATTGCACTTTACCTTAGTGAATTAGGATTTATAACCCTAATTTGAGACCTACCTTGACCTAAACCCACTAGAACCCAACCTAATCAACCTAGCCACCTAAGTTTCGACCCACACACACCATCCACACGAAAATATCTAGCCTAGAGTTCTCTAGAACTCTCTACCATGTGTGGTTGCCTTGGTTGCCAAAAATAGCAACCAAGAGCCATTCAATTTTTAGATCCACATTTGGTGGATCTAAAAACCACCATCCACCCTCTCTCTCTCACTCTCCCACGAGCTCCCACCATAGGCCTCTCTAGAGAATTCCATAATTCTCTAGAGAGCTTCCATTGGGTCTATAAAAAGACCCCATGGGTGGCCATTTGCACCCATTCACTTCTTTGGCAATTGCTCTCCATTGGTGCCATTCACGCCACCTCCACTTAGCCACTCACTCCACCTCCACGGGCTCACTACCACCACCATGGAGGACACCATGCCGGGATGCTGGATCAACCCTACTTCTCTCCAAGGGTCGGCCTAAGCTACATTGGTCGCCCCTCATTCTCTTCTCGACCACTCCAAGGCCATCGGGGACCACCCCTGAATGCCCTCTATTCTTCTCACTCTAGATCATGCTCTTCATAATTTTTATTGCTTTCATTTACTGCTTAGTAGAGTAGTCTTACTTCTTCCCCAATGATGCATGCGAAATCCCCCTGTTGATTCTTATATGCAATCATTTTCTGGTAGTTAGATTTAATTTTAAGAATTCATGTATAAGCTTTCCTCTAGATTTCCTTGTGCAACAACTCTCCCATGATGAATGAAATTTCATTTTATATATATATATATCTCTTATGTGTTTGAAATCAACTTGAGCTGAATGATTATCATATTTGAGTGATTTAAGTGCCTGCTCTTTAACCGCCTATATATTACGCACAAGCATGTCGTTTAAATAAAGTAGAGCGGCTTTAAGATCGATTTCAAAAACAAAAACAACGCCTCCCAGAGACGAACGACCAGGACTCAAAGTCTTGTTATTTTTATAAAACAATATCTTTGTTGGAACATATTTCGCAACTATACTACGACGCTTTTATCAAAAATGCGATCTACGTTTTCTCCCAACAAAATGGCACTGTTGCCGGGGACGCAACGTCACTTTTCTTGATTTCGATCTTTTACTTATCATTGACAAATCTGCCTCTACATTTTTTTTGATGTGCAGGATAACACGGAAGAAAAATGGGATCTGTGCACACACCGAGCGCAGCGAAGAAAAATCAGGTGCACATCATCTATCTTAGATTAGGTTTCTCTTTCTGAACCTTAGGAGCAGATTTACTTGTTGCAATTTACTTTCAAAAATTCTTTGTGAAAAAAAAAAATTCTTATTTTCGTGAAAAAAAAATCAAAAAGAGAAAATTTCGAAAAAAATCTTGATTAGGTTTTCTTTCGAATCTAGGTTGTTTTGAAAAAAAAAAAAGAGATTTTATTTGAATCTTTTGAAAATTCTTTTTGAAAAAAAAAAGGTGCATAAGATTAAAAATAAAAAAAAAGAAGCATTTTTGGTGGAAGGCTTGAATTTCAAATTCAAACCTCTTTAAAAGCTTTTCCACCACCTTCTGATTTTCAGCCAGATTTCAAATCTCACTTAAAAATTCGATTGCCAAAAAATCCGTTAGCGAAAAATCCTGAAATTTGGGCAAAACCTTCATTTTCAAACCAACTTTCAAATGCCATCATTACTTTGAAAAAACTCCAAGTATAAAATTTTTGAAAATTTGCGAAGTGCACGGGGGTCAGATAGACCCAGAGTCAAAAATTTTCAAAGTTTCAAAAGCGATTCCGAGCAATCCGCGAATCTATTTTGGCTAAAAATGGTGGGGTTTGAAATTTGATCTAATTGGCTTTATTTTCAATATTTTTCCTGAAGTTTTGAAGATCATTTGATACTGTTTCAAAGTGGAAAATCGTCCAGGGGTCAAAGTTCCAAATCTGACCCCCTAATATTTAAAATTTCCTAAAAATTCGGTTGAAACATTAAAAATTCTAAAAAAAATATTCTCTGAAAAACTAATTGAAAAAGGAATCTACTCACAAAATTTAAAATTAATTGGATTTCAATTACTATCAGAGAATCATCATTATTCTTGTGGTCTACTGAAATAGAGAAAAAAAAACCCTAGAAGTGCATGCAACTTAGGTTGAACCTTTAGGGTCACAAATAGAGACCACACTTTTGGCTAACCTAGACTTAATCAAGTCTAGTTAGCCGGTGAGCTTGGTCACCTTGTGGGCCACTCATCACAAACCCCACTGAAGAAAACGGGTTAAAAACTAATTTTAAAACACGAAATCAACCCGAGTTCGTTGTCGTACTACTGGTTGAGTTTAATCTCTCTTGCCAAACCTGGTGACTAAGTCTGCGGGGTAGTGTCAAACAATCACGACTCAAGGGTCAACGGAACCGGAGGCGTAAGCCAAAGGAAGAACCTTCCCCTTAGTCCCCTCGTAACCAGACTGACTAGGTTAGCTTGAGAGGCGAGATTCACGTTCAGTCGGTTGTATGACGAACTTATCTTCAGGAATTCAAATCCCTAATGAAAAATATGGTCACCAAATTTATAAGGACCATTTGATTGACAGGGCCTTAGCCTTGTTTTGCGTGGCTACACCAACCTAGGGGTTGGGCGGTGTATGCACGGAAGGAGGTCACTTCGACCTCACTTGGTTGGACCTTGGGAGCCACTCCCAAGGAGGCGAGTCACCTCGCCCGGACCATCTTCTCGCCCCATTTCTTCTATCTGCTGAGCCGCAATGGCTAACATTGGATCTGGACCTAATCAGGATCCAGAAGAGCTGGACTCACAAGCTTATCTAAGAGCTCAGGTTACTGAATCAGCTCAACCTTAGGATCAGAACCCAAGGTGGCGAAGATGACTTTTCACTTCGCTTGATCCTTCTCCTCGGGTTACCAAAATGGTTAACCCATATCCTAACCCTGGATATTATGACCCATACCAGTCGGTCCCTCAAAGGATCGCATCTTATAACCCAGGATATGGATTTCATACTCCTGCTTCTCACCCATGGAACATGGGTAGACCTGATTCACCCCCTAGAACCCCTGAAGAGCTACAGGTGCATATGCAGCCACATTATAAAATACAGAGAGCTATAGCGAGTGCTAAGGAAAAGGCCGCATCCTATCTATGCGAAATCCAGGCTATCATTGAGCTGAGCCAAAGACAAAGTCGGATTCCGCATCAACAAGCTGTGATGGAGCTCCTTCAAGAAACAGCAGAGATAACAAGGCGGATTGGACAAAATCGGGAAACTCAAGAACTATTGCTTTTGAGATATCAAGTGGAAAAAAGCATTGAAGACCTCGAAGAATCTGAAACAACTACGCCGGAAGAACACACAGAAGACTCTCGGGAGCAGATACCCGAAGATCACTCAGGGGAAAAAGAATCTAGCATGGATATGAGACAGGAGCAGGAAGTATGCCGAATGGGTTCATCTGAAATTGAGGAGGAAAGGACTGATATCTCCAGGACTGAGCCGCAATCATATTATCCTGAATCCTGGGAGACACCCTTTGGGTCAGATGGCCTAATCGAGACAAGGGAAGTAGATCCAATTGAGGATATGGATCCTAAGGCAGACATTACATGCGACACTATTGATCAATCTAGACCACTTCCCATTGTAGGTGAACCTGTACTAGAGCCAACATCTTTTGATCCACACTCTTCTTCTTTCACCTACGTCCCTAATTCAGATGCTAGAGATTTTGAGATGACACTTCCTATCCCTGATCCTAACATCCGAAAACCAGAAGTAGCTATGGATAACTCGAACAAAGAAATAAATATGCTACCTGAGGTAGGAATTACTGAGGAGCCCAATGCATATGAGGGTGAAGGTTCGAGCAGAATGAGCTGGGGACGCACCTATCATCCTACTCAATCTAATAGATGGCTCGACCCCGAGCCTGAAGAGTCAGCCTCCGATGAATCAGAGATGGGTACTAATGAGGATGAAGTAATTTTTGATGAGGATTTCAGTGACCTCCCCACAGATCTTCTACTTTCATGGATACCCCCATATGACCCAGAGCCTGGAGAGGGCATGATCTTTGATGTCAATTATCATTATGAGGATCCCTATGACTCAGATTATGGCTCTGAGATACATTTTGATCTACTCCCTCAGCAACTTCCTGCTGAATTGTGGGACATGATAAATCAGCTAAATCAACATCATGATCCCTCCTCTGTTTATCCTCTATTTTCCACCACCACTCCACACTTTCTTATAGCTAGACTTTTTGGAGTAGGGGTGCACAATCAGCTGGTCCGCATCTCTAGACCACTGATTCTAGGAGCATACGAGCACATCTTTCTCTTAATTTTGACCGGCTCCTATGCAAGAATTGATACATCTGATTGAGTGCTCGCCTAACTGGAGGCGTTAAACTCAGCACATATAAATACCATTCCACCATCATCAATACATAACCATTTTTATACATAGCATATTTTTCCTTTAGCATATTTCCTTTGTATATTTCATGTTAACAGGTTGGCCGGTGCTGAATATAATTTCAAGAGCAATTCCAGGTGACTTCTACCCACTCATCCTCTGTCGAATTTATTTTCTTTTATATTCATGCATGAGGACATGCAAGAACTTAGGCATGGGGGGGTAGATACAGAAAAACTGAAAAAAAAATTTGTGCCAACACTTAGGAAAACCTCGGAGCTGCATGCAAAACGTACTTTAGGACCTTAAATAAAAGAACAATCGACTCCACCTCCAATGCTCGCATTGGAGCTAGAAATCGTTCACAACAACCAATTCCGACTCACCCGCTCACCTTTTATTCTAAATTTAGGGTCAAGCTGATTGTAACCCGATACGGAAAATTCACGAAGTACAAATTATACGAGGTTACATGTCTATAACATATATACATATTGCATTCATGAATAAGATTATTTTATTAAGAGAATGCATTAGGGATTTTTATCCTTTAGTTGATTCCTGTAATTTGGAATCCAGTACAACTTTTCACACACACGTAGAATTTGCAATGGATTCACGGTGAAGGCTGATAAACGTCTTCAGTCTGTCGAGAAGAAGCAGTGCTTCTTTTCCTGAACCCTTGGACAATGTTTTGGGAGTCAGGCAGATTTTCCTCCAAAAATCCACCAAATAGTGTGAGAGAGTAGAGTATACTGGTGCTCTAAGATTAGTGCAAGGAATCTAGAATCCTAGATAATTAGGTGATGATACTTTGAGATTAGACATAGTTTTCGCTCTCTGTTCTTGCGTATATATTTTTGTGCGAAATTGTGAGAGCCACCGAATAAGGCAAATAAGCGGAGAGCGAGTTTTCATAAAACTAGGGCTAAGGTGGATGATTACAACCATTCTTTATGGAATCCTCGGCTGAGGGAGGGTATTGATGTCAAGGTCAGAATACACCGTCCTATCCGTCTCTCCCGATGCCATGAGTAGGCACTTCCACCAAATAAGCCACCCAATATCTCTTGAGTACCACCAATCCCTAATAATGCCTCCTTAATAAAGTTCATGGATGTATGCCAGTTGTGTTATGCTGAAAAAAAAATTTAAAAAAAAAATGAGAAAAAGAAAAAGAATGATGAAAAGAAAGAAAAACTTAAAAGAAAAAAAAATTGAAAAAAAAATTATTAGAAAAAGAAGAAAAAGCAAAGAAAAGAACGAATATTTAGTGTTTATTTCATCGAGGCAATACCACCAAATAAAATTGAGCTCCACCAAATATGGCCTTAACCTATTTTTCTTGTGTTTCTGACTGCCCAAATACTAGCTGAGGAATCCCGACTTAGTGTTAAGGTTATGAGAACTCAATTAAAGTGTTAATGCCTAGTAAGACCACCAAATACAGAACATATGTGTGAATCTGGTGAGGTTGTGAGCTCTAAGGAAAAGAAAGAAAAAGAGTAAGAGAGAATGAATACAAAGGAATCAAAAGAGAGCATAATTTTTCTCGTCTTTCTCTAAGTTAAGTTACTTAGTAATTCGGGAATCTGGATTCTGTAGTACTAGTCTCTATGTAGTATCAAGTGAGAATGAGCTACCAAATATACAATCCTTTCCCTCAAAAATTTTCTACCTAAGCCTAAAGCCAGGGTGGAATTCATAAAATATCTTGAATACCCTGAGGGAAGAAATCCACCTATTCCGCTAGAATTTTTATTAGGGATCAAGTACAGGCTTTAGAGGTGTATTAGTTTTCACTCGAATCCGTTGCAAAAGCTACATAGCTGCACCTTCACGATTGTCTGGATTTCTAGAGCATAGGATAAAAACAAAAGGGAGAAAAATCTCTATGCAAACACTTGATAAAATAACCAGTCCCTTAGGGACCCTTGCTGTAAATAATTTAGTCTTGCATTTGCTAGGGACTAGCAAGATTTAGGCATGGGGGTATGATTGCGCAGCGATCATAGGTCTTAATTGACTTAAATTAAGCTAAGACTTAGCATAAGTTAGGGTTATTCATGCATGCATACGCATTATCTGCATCTTTACTGCTTTCCTTTAGCTATGCATAAAATAATGTTATAATGTGTTGATTAAGTGTATTATGTCGATTGTAAGCAACAAGCAGATCTGGAGCTGGATCTGGAGAAGGATCTGAAGCTGGATCTGAAATAACGGGAGTTGTGGCAGAGCTGGAGCAGAAGGACTAGTTTATATGTAGGAATAATAATGTAAGGGGGTTAAAGGTTTTCTATTCTATTAAGTAGAAATAAATCAGTAAAATGTGAAGAGCCTAGGTCCATCCTAGCCCTAGGATAGCCTAGAGACTTCCCCAAGCCTTAGCCACCCTTAGATTAGGTCACAACACCCTAGGAAGCCCTAAAACCCTAGTTCCAACCCTTCTCTGGACGTCCAGATAAGTTTTAAGACGTCCAGGACCCTTAGCCAACTCTCGCACACTTCAAACCCACTTCTGCAGTGTTATTGGACATCCAGACACTTTGTCAGACGTCCAATTTCTGTAGAATACCCAAAACAGAACCCGAAACCCTTCCTGACTCTGATTGGACGTCCAGACAACAAGTCTAGACTTCTGATTTTTTAGTATAAGACGTCTGATTCTATAATTAAACGTCTGATACTACTCTCCAATTCTTGTTTTGAGATTTAAGCCTTGATCTTGGATCTCTAGGTCCCTAAACCCAATTCCAACCCCATAGGAACCTAAATTAAGGTGCCCTAACCCTAGTACATCACCTCTAGACCTCCCTAAGGACCTAATGAGGTCCTCACTAAACCTAATTGACTTGGATCTTAGTCAAATCCATCAGCCTATTCAATTGGACTCATTGAGTCCAATTGAGCCCTGATCTCAGCACACACTTTCCAATTGGACTAAGTGAGAGTCCAATTGACCTAGACCTGACTTAATTGAGTTTTTTTACTCTCAATTAAGTTTCCACACACCCAATTAAACTTGTATTAAGTTTAATTGCACTTTACCTTAGTGAATTAGGGTTTATAACCCTAATTTGAGACCTACCTTGACCTAAACCCACTAGAACCCAACCTAATCAACCTAGCCACCTAAGTTTCGACCCACACACACCATCCACACAAAAATATCTAGCCTAGAGTTCTCTAGAACTCTCTACCATGTGTGGTTGCCTTGGTTGCCAAAAATAGCAACCAAGAGCCATTCAATTTTTAGATCCACATTTGGTGGATCTAAAAACCACCATCCACCCTCTCTCACTCTCCCACGAGCTCCCACCATAGGCCTCTCTAGAGAATTCCATAATTCTCTAGAGAGCTTCCATTGGGTCTATGAAAAGACCCCATGGGTGGCCATTTGCACCCATTCACTTCTTTGGCAATTGCTCTCCATTGGTGCCATTCACGCCACCTCCACTTAGCCACTCACTCCACCTCCACGAGCTCACTACCACCACCATGGAGGACACCATGCCGGGATGCTGGATCAACCCTACTTCTCTCCAAGGGTCGGCCTAAGCTACATTGGTCGCCCCTCATTCTCTTCTCGACCACTTCAAGGCCATCGGGGATCACCCCTGAATGCCCTCTATTCTTTTAGCTCTAGATCATGCTCTTCATAATTTTTATTGCTTTCATTTACTGCTTAGTAGAGTAGTCTTACTTCTTCCCCAATGATGCATGCGAAATCCCCCCGTTGATTCTTGTATGCAATCGTTTTCTGGTAGTTAGATTTAATTTTAAGAATTCATGTATAAGCTTTCCTCTAGATTTCCTTGTGCAACAACTCTCCCATGATGAATGAAATTTCATTTTATATATATATATATCTCTTATGTGTTTGAAATCAACTTGAGCTGAATGATTATCATATTTGAGTGATTTAAGTGCCTGCTCTTTAACCGCCTATATATTACGCACAAGCATGTCGTTTAAATAAAGTAGAGCGGCTTTAAGATCGATTTCAAAAACAAAAACAACGCCTCCCAGAGATGAATGACCGGGACTCAAATTCTCATTATTTTTACAAAACAATATCTTTGTTGGATCGTATTTCGCAACTATACTACGACGCTTTTATCAAAAATGCGATCTACGTTTTCTCCCAACACCTAACCATAAAAAGGAACTAATTAACCAAAAATTTATACAACTACTCTAAATGCAGAATGATGCATGCTATGCAATATTTATAATATGAAATGCAAATCTAAGCCTAAGAACATGCATGAATAGGTATTTTAACCTAAATAAATGTGTCTATATCATCGAGTAGTGTGAATTAACACTTCAAAACCCTAGAGTAGAAACCCTAATTAGCTCTAGTTTAAGTCCAATTTAATCTCACATGTACACCTTAGACTTTAAACAAGAAGGTGGGTAGTCCAAGATGATCAGAATTAAGCCTAAATCCCTAATAGGTACAGGAAATCAAGGTAGGGATCTCTAAATAGAATCGTCTCAACTTCAATCAGATATTAATTTGGATTCGCAAATCAGGAAACTTGCCTTTAAATGATAATTACTAAGAAAATAAGGCAGGTGATTTATAATTAATTTTATTTTCTTTTTCTCTTTTCCAAAAGATTAGGAGATTGATTAGGGAAGAAGAGAGAATTTTCCTACCCTTGGAGTGGTTGATTTACGTGGAGGATTTCTTCATGATGTACCTTGCAAAATCACAATCAAAGCAAATAGGGCAAGTTAGTGCTCAGATAAAAATCAAGAAAGATAAGACTAATGGTGAATTACGCGTTGCTTGCCAACAACGGTGCCAAAATGTTGTTAGGGTTTCGTCGAGTGTTAAGTGTTGTATCGAAAATTCGTCACAAAAAGATTAAGTTTTGAAAATTCATCGTCGTAGTGTAATTTGTGAGAAAACCCGAACAATCAAATATTTTTTTTACCAAAACTCAAAATGAGTCCTGGGTCGAACACAGGGAGGCAAACGTTTGATCAAAAATCGTGTTTATATTTATTGTCATGAAGTAGATTAGCTGGTTGAATTAAATCTATGCTAGCTATTTACTTAAAGAATAATTAATAAAAGACAGAGAGAGAATCATACAAATAAAGATAAAATAGTGAGAGAATGAACAAATATTCCATAGCCATAGATTAATGTTCATTACAACTACTCGCTACGCTAGAAAGTGGAAAATCTATACTAGAAAGTGATAAAAGAGAAGGTGGAGAGAGGTTATCCTCCTCGACGGTTGCTTGGAGGATGAGCTACGTTGACGGAGTGCCCGGATGAGGGTGGTGAGACGACGGACGAGGGAGAACGAAGATGAAAGACAGGGTAGGGCGACGTCGTAGCGGGATTTGCTTCCTAAATGGCGGTGAGAAGATAACAGCGGGTGTTCCACAAACGGGGATAAGAAGGTGGAAAATTTCTATTTTAAACTCTAATGGAGCATCCCAGGTTTGGGATAAGCTCTTAGAGCTTTGGAGGGGGTGAGAAAAGAGAGGAAGAGATGAGAAGAATGTGAGGGTTGTAGGGCCTTTTTATAGGTGTAGAGGTTGGGAGCAAATAGGTCATCTATGGTTTAGAACATTAAATGCATCAACCATTAGTGATGGATATAAATGTCACTAAAGCTTGAATGTGGGTGTAGCACGCGCACAGCTACCTCTTCTTCCTTTGGTTCAACTCTCATCCACGATCAAGCAACCTCAGCTATCCGATCATGAGATCAGATGGCTTAGGATGCATCCGTACCCACGCCTTCATCGCATGCCTAATGCCTGCACATGTGATTGCACGTCCAATGGCGCATATGATCGCGCGTACATGAATTGTGGCATCTGGGTGCGCCACGTAGCACTCACATCTGCCCCCTACTCGCAATCCAACAACGCGATTTGAGCTGCACCTGCCCGAGCCTTCAATTTGAGGCGCATAGGGGCTCGACCCCACGACCTTTGTGTCATGAAGAGGCACTCGTCCAATGCGCCAAGCCACCCCCTTTGTCGCGCGGATGCTTTTGCACTCAGCCGATCTTGGCCGTTGGATCTTCATCCAACGACCAAGATCTTTCGCTGCTGAAGCCTTCAGAAGTCAAGTGGAGGAGTTAGGCCAGCGTTGGGTGGCTCGGATGGCACCACATGGCGTCATTCTAACCGTCCATCTCTTGCTTGTAAGTGGTGCCACGGATGTCGGATTAGACCTATTTTCACGTTGTTTGGCTGTGATCGTCAATCTGAACATATCCGTGCGGTTGGATTTGTCATCTAAAGTCCAGATTTTACACCACCTTTCCCCTTGACCTATGGTCTTCCTTGGACTGCTATGGTCTTCCTCGGACTGCATATGATGCTACGAAGGTCCAATCAGGGTGATCTTGGAGTCGTTGAACTCCAATCGTTGCCCTGATTAGATTCGTATGGTTGGATCTTCAATCCAAGGCCCCAATTAAATATCACCCTATTCCCTGACCACAAAAAATGAAAATTAACCTAAAATGTATACAATCTAACCTAAATGCATGATGATGAATGTTATGCAATATTTATAATGATGAATGCTTCTATGACACTAGAAACATGCATAAATAGGCAATTTAAGTCAATTAGATGTGTGCACATCATTAAGAAAGATATGCTTTGTACTATAATCGACAAAATCTCACAACAAACATTTAAATTTATAAACTCAGGTTCTAATCGGAGTCCAAGGTCATTGGCAAGGAGCAAATGTGGAACTCACATAATAATCTTCATTTAAAATAGATAAGCACAATCAATTGAGCATTAAAATCGATATTCAATGAATCAACTTGTTAGATTGTAATCCAAATGTTGATGAGATAAAAAGAATGAAGAGAATCTAAAAAGTGGTGATTTAAATAACTAATTAGGTCCTCTAATTAAGCATGCATCTCATATTCAAATTATTCAACAATACCTTAATTGATTTAATCAAATATTAACTTAGTACTTATATAATTCAATAGTACTTAGAATCAACTCAATTCAGATGACTTAAGTGAGCACAAGCACAAGGCTCTTTAGAGAGCCTTTCTCTTCTTTCTTCTTCAAAGCCTTCCTTCTCAAGGCCTTCCCTTTCCTCAAGGCCTTCAAGCAAAGAGCATAGCCTTTCTCTTCACAGGCTAATTGTTGCCTCTCTTCCTTCTTAAAGGAGTGATTTCTGAGAGAGAGGGGGGAGGGTTCTTCTCTCTTAAAGAACCAGGTGTAATCGGATCATATGGTTAGGTATTCGGATCCGGATAGGGGACCAGGCCTGCGGGCATGTGGATCGTAGGAGACGAGTGGATAGGTAGGTAAGCAGGTGAGTGGGTGTAAGTGAAGCGGGGACCCAAGCCCCATGTACTTGGGTAAAGAGCTTAAAACACAAATTCCACTTAAAGGTCTTCACGCGCCTTTCACTTCACGATGTGGCACTAAAGTGCCAACTTCCTTCGCGCGAGTGCACCAGTGGATGCTTCCTCAATTGGATGTGCTGCTGGTGCTGAAGTCTTCAATTGAGGACCTGGGAAGGGTCCTGGAGTTGAGCCGCATCGCCTGGGCGTGGTAGCTGGGTCAGAGCTGCTCGGAGCATGGCAATCGTGGTCGGGGAAGACGACGGTGATAGCGATGAACGGTGATGACTTGAAACAAGCAATAAGGCCTTGCATCCATGTCAAAGCTTCTCAAAAGCTTTGCCTGAGGATGGTGAAGGTGATGGTGGTGTTCGTTTGGTGTTTGGGTGCGTATCATGGTCGGGCGAGGTCAAGGAAGGAGTTCAGAGGTGGGTGTGTTCGATGGACTTTGGAGTGGATGAATGATGGAATTAAGTGAGGGGTTTTGATCGTGGAGATGAGGCGGAGCTTATGGGACTGGTAGCAAAGTGTTTGGTGGTGTGTGGTGGTGTGGAAGCCTTGCCGGAGCTTGGCTGAACATGGAGAAGACAAAGGGAGAGCGACGGTGTCGGTGGTTGAAATAGGAAAAGAAAGGGATAGGGAGTTTCAAGAGAAGAAGAGGGAGAAGTCTGACCTAACTAAAGGATGAAGAGGAAGAAGATTCCTATGCCAGTATGATGGCCGGATGTGGAGAATATGAACTCTCTGTTGAGGGAGGGCAGCGACGACGATAAGGCAGGTGGCTCCTGCTGTGGCTGGTGAGGAGCGGAGGAAGGCGAGGAAGAAGGAGGGCCGCTTGATTTGTCTGTCTAGTGGATGGAAGAAGGAAGTCGATGATGGTCATCGGAGGTTGGTCAGGGATGACCGAGGAGGGAGTTGAAGAGGATTTTGGGGCCTCAACCTTGCTAAGGAACATGGTTAGAAGCTCTAGGAGCGTTTATAGAGCTCAAGCAGGCTCTCAATCTTGGAAACAAGCTTGAATAGCTTGAAAAAGTAGGGAATAAGATCCTTGGAATCCTAAGGGTTCGCATGAGCTCTTAGCTCCAAATCTGAGTCCAAGATGTGATTCATGCGATTAGGGACATCCTCAAGATCATCCCTTCCAAATTTGGAAGGGATTGGTCAAGAAATCAAGGAGATTCCCTTGATTGAAGATCGGCTCTTTTAGGTTCACACCTACCATAGTGGTAGGGACCCTTTTTTGAAGAAGATGACAAAAGCTAGGGGGTGATTTGTAAATAATTCAAAAGCTAGGGGCTCATATGTGAGAGAAAGACTATAATTGGACTTAAATGGAAACTATGTCAAGATGAACTCTGATTGAGCCTAAATTTTGATACAAACCTAATTTAAACCCAAAGAATCTGATGGCAAAATTGGATTTCAATTTTGACCAAGTTTGAATTGGTAATTTACGTAAATATCCAAATTAGGGCAGAATTGTGTCTGTGACTCTATTTAAGGTCAAAATAAGTTCCAAAGGTCAAATCAAGGATACCAAACCTCATGAAATATTTTTATATGAATTTTATAATATTTAAATAATTTTATCCTAACCAGAACCTCTATAATTTAAGTGGGTCTAAAATTAAGATTTTGAGTGCTGTATTGGTTCTTGAAGTGCGCGAAATCCCGTTTCTATCTGCATAGACCCACTTATTAGACTTTAATGCTCATTAGACCTTAGATTAACCCTTGGAAAATCCTGTGGTTACTCTTCTTTCATGATATGTTGTTAAAACTACAGAATTAACCCTGATTTAATGCATTTCTCTTAGAATGGATGTGTATGGACTTATGATTTTCAAGCGATTATGTAGGGGCATTTGTTACTTGATTATGAATAATGAAAGCTAGTTATGGCTCATGATGATGTTATCATCAGCAGTGCATCCTTGGAGAACATCAATTATGTGAGTGTTACTGTGGGTCGCAGGTAAGGGAATAGGGACTTTTCCAATTACACTCATAAAACAAGACAGGGTGCATGGCCCTTAAGAGTACCACCCCTGAAGATTATCACCAAGAACTTCATTCTGTTGTCACCACTATATACCCCAAATCAAAGGTCTAGTGTTCAAGATTAGTTTCACTTTATTCTTATGATGGTGAAGGTGAATGACTCAGGTAAGAGTTCAAACTAGAAGGTACATTTACTGAAAGCAGAGTGTGGTAGCCAAGGAATTTATTGTTGAATTTCAACGATGAATTATGGGGGAATGTTGGATTTGGGAGCCTAATTGTATCAATCAGGATGCAATTGTTATATGCTGACATGTGAATTCATGTTGAAATCAGTGATATTTGGGAGAGATTTTTAGTCCTATACTGGAAGTGGACAAAACTCTTGGTGGGTGTAAAAGGCTTCTGCCTCCCATAGCTTATGTTGCAAAGAGTGAGAGGTGGGGCTGGGGACCACGCACGCACGTGCAGACACCCTTCCTCACCCCAGTGCTGGCTTGGTCTCGTGCTTGGGTGAGAATTAATTTGGAACTTAGAACTTGGACTATTTTTAGTACGGATTTTTAATCTCACAATTTTAACCTGGATTGGTCAATCAAAAGGTAAAATTGGTTGACTAATTATTTTGGTCGATTAATGAGTTAAGTTTGTTCGATCAATTGATTTGATCAACCAAAAGTTTAAGTTTTATCGACCAATTTATTTGGTCGATTAATGAATTTAATTGATCGATCAATTGCCGTATTTCCATAAATCGGGAATTTCCCTAAACATCTAGTCATGGGTTCTATATAAGGGTCACGAGGGGACTCTTATTTGACACACAACAAGAACACGAAAGCTGTCTCCACTCTCTCCCCCTCTCTCTCGTTCTTGTCTCTCTTTCTTGGTGCGTTCGTTCGACGTGAGATTGGTAGAAAAATCTCCAATCACTTTTGTCGATCTTCCACAAGGAGATTGAGAGATCCACTAGAAGTTTTGGTTGATCAAACCATTAAATTGGTAGATCAATCGGGAATTTGGTTGAAAACCAAATTGCCTCGACTTTGTTCTCTTGAGGTGGTTTTCGTGGACGTCCAAAATTGAAGTGTGCCAAATCTTGGAAGTAGATCATCATATCCTCGAAGGAGTTCATCAGACCCCGATGCACCAATATTGTGGGGGGGGTGATACCTTCTCTAAGGGAAGTCCTTAATGGGTGCTTCGATCAGAGTAATCTCTAACCTTACTTCGTTTTGTTTATTTGTGCTATTATATGTTATTTGTTCTTAATTTTATTCTGGATCTTGCCAAATCAAATTTGACTTGCTTGATTTAATATTTTATATCTATACGAAAATATTGGAAATGCATATGTTTTTATTTATTTATTTCCTTTTATGCATTTATTTCAACAGATTGAACCCTACAAAAGAAGTTTGAACCTATTTTCAAGTCATCCAAACCTAAAATCTCATCTCAACTTACTCAAGAGAACCATGGAGATTTGAATCTCCCTTCTCCTCTCCACAATTCAACAAGCACTATATGCCTTCCATCAATGCCCCTCAATTGCCCACCACGTCCATTAATGCCCCTCCATCAGCTAAATGATGAGAACCTCATCATGAACCCTAACTAGCACAATCTAACCTAGGTATGCAAGAAAAAGCTCCTACATAACTCAAAGAAAGGCTTAACTCAGAGAATTCCGAGTTTAAGAAGAAAATAAGTCATAAGGGGTAAAAATGCAATTTCACCAACACAATCTGCAAACAGGGTAACTCAGGGTCCAAACATAGGTCAAACTAACCTAATAAGAAGGAAAGTGGGATGATCTGATCCAACAAGGGCAACAGCAACTCCAGGGAATTAAATGGCATTCTGTAACCCTAAAACAAATCCACTTCAATTCACGTGGTTTGAGGCATGGTAAAAATCAAATAAATCCTCTAAAATTCATATAAAAATAATCTCTATGGTTTAAAACCTTCAATTTGGCCTTAGAAACTCATTTTGACCTACATTGAGAACCATGCCCAATTAATGATTTAATTTAGGTTTTTACGTAAATTGCCTGGTCAAACATGGTCTGACCTAGAAACAAAATTCACCATTAAAATCCTTAGGTCCAACTTAGTCATGTATAAAAACTTGAGCCTAAGAAGAGACCTCCTTGACCGACTTTGCCATTTGGTCCTCATCATTTACTTTTTGACCCTCAACTTTTGAAACCCTTGCATTTTGGCCCCTAATTTCCTCTTCATTCTTTACAGTTTGGTCCCTCCTGCAAGTCTCTGCGCAGCACCATGCTCCGACGACTTTGCACGGAGCATGGCGCCGCACAGGGTGAGGGGGGCGTCCTGCAAAGAGAACGCGGAGTTCCCTGCGATGTCTGCTATCGCAAGGACTTAGCCATGCCACCTGACAACGCCCACACCTTCCGTGCGAACGCACGGAAGGTATGGGTCTCGTCTCCGATCATACTCCGGTGAGAGACGTACGTCGCCAGCGTGCGTCCGCCCCTCCGCCACCGCCTTTATAAAGACCAGCGTCACCAGCCGTTTCTCCCAGCTCGGTCTTGATGGAGAATCCCTCAACCCTTCCTCTCTCTCCACTCCAACAGGAACCCACCAGCTCCGACGGCTCCTCCTCCTCCTTCTCGTCGCTCTGCTGCAATACCAGCAGCAGAGCCACCTTCGCCTAATCTCCCTGTGTCGCGCCGCACCAAGCGCGCACCTCCCTGCCCTCTTCCTCGCCGCCGCTCTCTCCCTCTGGGTGTTTCTTCTCCAACAACAGTCGGTACGGCTGCCCGCCGCTCTGGCCCCCCTTCGTCCCCGTAGGTAGGTTACAGTTACTTCCCTTCCTCCCGTCTTTCTTTTCCCCAACTTAATTTGCTTGATCGCCCTACGACCACACCTGACCACCCTCATCTTCCCCACCTCCGGTCACTCTCCGGTGAGTCTTCCCCGTCATCCCACAACCCCATACGACTCACCAACTATCCCAAAAGCTCTGCCTCACTTCACCAAACACCCTCCGCCCCTCCACTGCCACTCCACACCTCCACAGCACACCCCCGATCAAACCCACTTTTCCGGTTGCAGTCTGACCTAAGGCTACCGCCATACACCGCCCCGCAACCTGCTGCACCCCGCACCACCTTCGCCGTGCCACGGCGAAGGTTCCCCTGTGGTCTGATTAAGCCGAGAGGCCTTATTTGTGTTAGACAGACTTTTAGCTCTCGTCGCCATCAGCGACGATGCAAGGAGATTCCAAGCGAGCTCCAGGCCTCGAAGCGTCAGGACTCCAGCTGAGGCGAATTGGGAAGACTCGGGTGAAGGCAGGTAGCTGGTTTGCGAAGGGAAACGAGGACGCAGCTGCTGAGGAGAGGTCGCGTCCTTCCTGCAGGCGCGCGCAAGAAGGGGCAAAGTTTAGTCCCACATTGTGAGTCTTCAAATCGCCGCACCACATTAAATTGTTTTTATGTATACGGCTGGTTGCCTCCTAACGCACCTGGGGTGAGGTCCCTCGCCCATCACCCGCCTCGTCCGCAGATTCATCTCGCGGACCTGGCGGATCCGACCAGACACTACCCTACACTCCTCGCGCACCACCCACACCGGTGCGCCTGGTCCCGGTTAGGCAACCCGACCCGTTAACCCAGCTCTGGGATAGCTTCCTATGAGAGGTTTACAGAGAGAGAGAGACGTGCGGGTAGAGGGAAGGGCTAGGTTTTGCTGTGCCCTGTGCAAGAACAGGGTGCGAAGGAGGCAGAGTCAACACTTAGCCGCAGGAAGGAGAAGAATAGGAGCAGAAGAAGAACTCTGAAGAAGCCTTGCAGCTGAGCAAGGTAGGAGACCAAAGAAGAAAAGAAGCAGAGGAAGAAGAAGGCTCGCCAAAGAAGAGAAGAAGAAGCAGTGAAGGAAGAAAAGGAAGCACTGTAGCAGATCGCCGTTTAAGTCGTCTGACTGCGGTATCAGACGACGGATGAAGCTTCAGAGGAGAAAAAGCAGAGAGGAAGAAGAAGAAAAGAGAAGGCTCCGCAACTGAAGAGAAAGAAAAGAGAAGGAAGAAAGAAGCAGAAGACTTCGCGCAGGAAAAGAGGAAGAAGAAGAACTGAAGAAGAAAAGAAATAGAAGACAAGCAGAAGAAGAATTGAAGGCAACAGGAACAAGAAGACCCATAGAGACACTGCAGCTGAAGAAAAGCCAAAGAAGAGAAGAAGAAGACAAGCAAAGAGAGAAAGAAGAGAAGAAGAAGAAGCCAAAAACTGAAATCTATCTCTTTCTCGCTCTCTCTTATTTTTGTAATAAAGAAAACTCTGTACTTCTAGAATTCTAGTAGCTCCCTGAGTTCGACCTCGGGAAACCAAACTATTTCCGAGTAAATTTTGATAGTAACGACAATCGTAGCTGTCTTATTTTACACTATAACGACATTACTGTAATAAGCACTAAAACGAACAAAGATTAGCCGCGGTTGAAAAAACCCATTACTATTCTTGGCGCCATTGCCGGGGAGCAACGGCTATTCTAGAAGCTTTAAAATTCTTTTAAACAATTGCTAATATTTTTGTCTCTCTTGTGTGCGGATAAAGGGAAAGAATTGGAAGAGCAGCCGCACAACAAACACTCCAACAAACAGGTAATCTTCATCAGCCCTCTCTTAAACTCCCTTGAAATCTGAAAAGAAACAAAAGAAGAATCAACTTAGGGCTACCTGTGTTATACTTAGTAATTCCTAAAAGTTGCCTAAATTTTTCAGTTCAACACATTTTAACTATCCATCCAACTAAGGTAACTAGGGCTAAAACCTTCTTGATTGAGCCCTAGATACTAAATTTTAAGGCAACTGAAATGGGCCAACTAGAGCCAACTCAGGGATGAAAAGCTAGGGTTTTTAGAGACACACCTTCTATTAACAAAGAAAAGATCTTCTCAAAAAGAAGTGTACCTAAACCTTGTTTGAAAAGATCTATACAAGAGGAACCCTAAGCAAATCAGGCTCTTAAATCCATTTGAACCTTAAAAGAAAGGGCCCAAAAGCTCTCAAAGGAACAAGAGGTGAAGTTGACCCCCTTGGGTCAACTAACTTTAAAATTAGTTCACTTTCTCACTCAAAATACCTAAGAGTTCAAGTGGAACCTTAAACACCCTGATCTTAATGTAAAAGAGGTAGACTTAAGAGGTCAAGGTCCCCATTCTGGTCTACCTGGAACCGCAGTGACAAGAGAGGTCAGGGAAACCCTGTAACCCGTGGGAATGCTCTATCGTGTAGGGGTCTTTGCGGGACTCACCCTCTCTGGCTGCCCAGGAAATTCTCAGGTGGATGATCTTTTTGATCAAGGGGTCCATCTGCCCCGCACCTCTATAGTCACCCAACAATTTTTGGGTGTCTCGATTGGGTCCAGCACCTTCTAAACTCATCTATTCCAACAGTGCATGTACGGTAGGAGGTCCTTAAGACCACCCTTAAGACCTCCTTTAGAAATTCACTCTCGTCAAGGCCAAGCCTCGACGCCCGTGTTTGTGCAGCAACCCCACCACATTATTCTCTCATCTGATTCAGAACCAAGCTCTTCTTCTTCCCCCATCATGGCTTAGCCAGTTGAGGAAGAAAACAATCTGGAGCACTAGCTCCAGTGACTCAATGACCTCTTCCAAAACTTTGTGCACCCACCGCAGCATCCTATGATGTGGGACCATTATAATCCTGCTGCGGTGGCCATTGAGCCTCGAGTCAGAATCCCGACTGGAGGACCTAATTCCGAATTAAAGCCCAATATGATTCATGCCATACCTAAATTCCACGGGCTTAATTCCGAAGATCCCTTCCAGCACATCAAACAGTTGAAGCATCTGGCCCAAACTTTTGGGTCATATGCACAAAATCGGGACATTCTTCTCATGAAGATGTTCTCCTTCTCTCTTATGGACAAGGCCGCTCATTGGTATCAAACTCAGACTCGGCTGATCAACACTTGGGAAGAACTTCAGTCCGAATTTTTGAAGTTCTTTCCCGTTGGTCGAACCAATGCCTTATTCCATCAGATTACTCACTTTACTCAGCAAACGGGAGAACCTCTCCATGAGGCATGGGATCGCTTTCAGGATCTCATGAGCCCCCCATCATGGAGTTCCTAAATGGGAACAAGTCCAGTCTTTTTACCAGGGACTCCGTGAAGACATCCGTCTTTTCGTCAATGCAACCTGCGGAGGAAATATCATGGGTCAACATGAGGACACCGTGTGGGAGATTCTCGAAAACATGTGCGAGAACTCCATCAACAATGACTCCATGGGATTATTCGACAGGACAAATTCTCGCGCATCGACGAACCTCAAGGGAGCACATGAGACGCAGGGCCTGTCCGCATCAGTCGACCTGAAATTAATGGCCAGTCGATTGGACAAGGTCTCAATCAATGAGAAGAAGGTGGATGAACTGACTCAGCACTTACAGCAGCCTAGTAGTGATCCCAAGCCTAGGACAGTAATCCAGGACGTTCCTACCCCTATCCCAGATCAAAGACCTGGACCTATCCTAGAAGAACCAACCAAGGTTCTGTTTCCTGAGGCCTTGACCAAGGGAAAGAAGACTACCAAGCCCGTGGCACCTGAGGAGGACCTGGTCAAGCTCTTTGAGCAGGTCCACATAAACATCCCCTTGATGGATGCAATCCACCACGTACCAGCTTACGCACCATTCTTAAAGAATGTGTGTACACCCCAGCGTAAGCCGCGAACCAAGAGTGGGAGTCCAATTGTACTATCAGAGCAAGCCAGCTCTGTAATCCTAAGCAGAGTCCCACCCAAGGCTAAAGATCCTGGTACTCCCCTGATTTCCTGCAAGATAGGTGATACCCAATTTGATAGAGCATTGCTAGACTTGGGTGCTTCCATAAATCTAATACCCACATCCTTACTTAGCCATCTAGAAGAATCTGAGCTAAAACCAACTGAGGTGACATTACAATTAGCAGATCGATCTATAAAGTCACCAAAAGGGATTCTCGAGGATGTTATTGTAAGAGTGCGGGATTTCTACTTTCCTGTAGACTTTATAGTCTTAGACATGGACACACCTGAAAACCCTAGGGATACACCAATCATTCTAGGGAGACCTTTCTTGGCTACTGCTAGAGCCAACATCAGCTGTGAGGAGGGCCAAATAGAGCTCAAATTTGGAAATCAAACCCTGAAAATTGATATATTCAAGGCCCAACAAGGAATCAATTGCGGTGTCATCGAACAAATTTGTGACATTAGGGCTTTGGTTGATGAAACACCCTTTCAGAATAACCTGATTATACCTCATCAACAGTAGAAAGATCTTGACCCGCAAACAGAGGAGTCGAATCCAGAATTAGACAAACCAATAACTCCTACCCTTGAACCTCACATCTATTCTAAACCACCCGCTGCTGCTGATAACCCCATCCTCTAACTAAAGCCCCTTCCTGATCACTTGATATACATCTTTCTCGATTCTAATCAGACCCTTCCTGTGATTATCAATTCCAAGCTCAAACCTGAACAGGAATCCTGTCTGATTACTGTTCTCCAGCAACATCGTAGAGCCATCAGATGGACTCTCAATGATCTGACTAGAAGTCCCTCTTATTGTACTCATCATATCTATTCAGAAGAGGGCGCACGACCTTCTCGTGAAATGCAGAGACTCTTGAACCCCAATCTGTAGGAGGTCGTGAAAAAGGAGATCATCAAGTGGTTAGATGCCGGGATCATCTACCCGATCTCCGATAGTCGTTGGGTGAGCCCAATTCAAGTCGTGCCTAAAAAGGCAGGACTCACCACTATAACGATTGAAACCGAAGAAGTCATTCCTACCCGATTAGCCAACTCGTGGAGAGTATGTATAGATTACGGACGACTCAATTCCTCCACGAAGAAGGATCATTTCCCACTACCTTTCATTGATCAGATTCTCGAAAAATTAGCGGGAAATCAATTCTTCTGCTTTCTTGACGGGTACTCCAGTTACATCCAGGTGGCAATCCATCCAAAGGACCAAGAAAAGACCACGTTCACCTGCCCCTTCGGAACGTACGCATTCCGAAGGATGCCTTTCGGTCTTTGCAATGCACCCGCGACTTTTCAGCGGTGCATGCTTGCCATATTCTCAGATATGGTAGGTGACTATCTGGAAGTCTTCATGGATGACTTTTCAGTTTTTGGAGCATCATTTGACGATTGCCTCCAACACTTGGTCGAAATACTCAGGCGGTGCATCGATGTGAATTTGGTTCTTTTCTGGGAAAAGAGCCATTTCATAGTGCCTGAGGGAATTGTCCTGGGACACTTAATCTCGGAGAAAGGCATCCAAGTGGATCGAGCTAAGGTTGATCTAATCTCTCGCCTTCCTATGCCTAGCTCGATCAGGGACATCCGTTCTTTTCTGCGGCACGTCGATTTTTACCGTTGTTTCATTCCTGATTTCTCGAAAATCGCACGCCCCTTGACTACTCTTCTCTCTAAGGATGTACCCTTTGAAATCTCCAAGGAATGCACACTAGCCTTTGAAAACCTTCGTGACCGAGTCACCCAGGCACCTATCCTATAATCTCCTGACTGGTCTCAACCCTTTGAGATCATGTGCGATGAGTCTGATTTCGCTGTAGGAGCTGTCCTGGGGTAGAAAGCTGACGGAAAACTCGTGGTCATCTACTACGCTAGCAAGACACTTGACGAGGCTCAGTGTAACTACACGGTTACGGAGAAAGAGCTACTAGCCGTAGTATTTTCCCTTGAAAAATTTCGATCGTATCTCCTGGGTTCCCACGTCATCATCTACTTGGATCACACAGCTGTGAGGCATCTCCTTGCCAAAAAGAACGCGAAGCCCCGACTAATCCGATGGATCTTGTTGTTGCAAGAATTCGATCTCAAAATTCGTGACAAGGAAAGAAGACAGAATGTGGTAGCCGACCATTTGTCCCGCCTTCCTTCTGAGATTATCAACCCTTCCGGACCCATCATGGAACATTTTCTTGATGAGCACCTGCTGACTATTGGTACTAGCCTTCCATGGTTTGCTAATATAGTAAACTACTTAGCATCTCATCAGATCCCGTCTGATTGGCCGAAGGCCAAGAAAGACAAATTGCGCTCTGATGCCAAGTATTACATTTGGGAAGACCCATACCTCTTCCGGATAGGTGCTGATCAAATCATCCGGAGATGTGTTCCGGAAGAGGAAGTCAATAATATTCTCTCTTTCTGCCATGACCAGGCAAGCGGTGGCCATTTCTCTGGGCATAAAATCGCATCAAAAGTCCTCCAGTGCGGCTTTTACTGGCCCACACTGTTCAAAGACGCATATAGTTACTGCAAGGCATGCAGTCGTTGCCAAACTTTGGGCAACATGAGCCATCGTGACATGATGCCTTTGCAGCTGATTCTCGTATGCGAAATTTTTGATGTTTAGGGGATTGATTTTATGGGTCCCTTTCCTGTTTCGGATGGTTTCGAATATATTCTGCTTGTTGTGGACTACGTGTCCAAATGGATCGAAGTCATACCGACCCGAATCTGCGATCACAAAATCATTCTCAAATTCATTCATCAAAACATTTTCTCAAGGTTCGGGATTCCTCGTGCTATAATCTCAGATGGGGGGACCCATTTCACAAATGCTCAGTTTAGGTCACTGATGACCAAGTACGGGGTGTCTCACCGAATCTCTACTCCTTATCACCCCCAGACTAATGGTCTAGCTGAGCTATCAAATCGGGAGATCAAGAAAATCCAGCAGGTCACTGTTCGGCCTGACAAGAAGGACTGGTCGTCCCGACTTCCGGAAGCCTTGTGGGCCTATAGGACCTCCCACAAAACCAAATTAGGCATGTCTCCCTTTAGACTGGTGTATGGGAAGGCGTGTCACCTTACCGTCGAACTGGAGCATAAAGCCTATTAGGTAGTACGGAACTGTAATCTAGATCTTTCGAAGGTTGGAACCCATAGAAAGTTTCAAATCAGCGAGATCGATGAATTACGCCTGGACGCGTATGAGAACTCGCGAATCTACAAGGAGCAGGTTAAAGCCTTCCATGACAGGCATATCTTGAGAAAGATCTTTCATCCTGGTCAAAAGGTCCTACTCTTTGATGCCCGACTCAAACTTTTCCCTGGAAAGTTGTGATCCAAGTGGGTCGGACCATACTTGGTCTGACAGGTTTTTGGAAATGGAGCCATCGAAATCAGTTCGCTCAACCACGATTCCGAACCTTTCATCGTGAAAGGTCAGAGACTCAAGTCGTTCATTGATGTAACTTCTATTGATTTGGCTGAATCATCTTATATCCTCCATTCCCCTTGAGCTTATTGCGCCCAGCCGATGGCGTAAAACTCAGTGCTTAACGGGAGGTAGCCCGTCATTTTCCTTAAAAACCTAAAACCTTTTTGACACCTTCGTGCACTTAAGGTTCACCCTTTAAGACAGCCGACTCCACCTCAGATGCTTGCATCTGGAATTAGAAATCGTTCGCAACAATCACCCCGACCCATTCACTCACCAAAATACCTATCCTAAGGAATGAATTAAGCTGAATAAAAACCCCCTAAGTCACAATGAGGACATTGCAAACCTTAGGCATGGGGGGGTATAAAAGTGCAAAACTTGTAAGAAAAGGTTTTAAACAAAAAAATTCACATATGCCAAAAACACCATAAAAATTAAAAAAAAAAATTCAAAAAAGAATAAGAGAATAAGAGGAGAAAGGAAATTTTGTGAGAGAAGGAAAAGAAACAACATGAAAAAGGAGCACAAAAATATAAGAAAAGAGTAATAGTCATTAGTAAGAAACTAAGGAATTGACCTAAGTTCTAGACCTCATTCAAGAAAAGAAATGAAAAGTGCATGGTGAGATTAGTAAGAACGCAAACCTTAGGCATTCTTGGATAGACTCTTAGTACCCATTAAGATCTGGACACTTCTCAAGAGGTTGAGGAAAATGAAAAGCTTAAGTATTAGGTCCAAGGCTTAGGGAGTATTTGGCCTCATTAACTAACTTTTGGTTTACGGGACTCAGTAACCTAAGCACCCTAACCTCACACACAGCCTGGTTCAGTAAGCGTAAAAATCAAAATCGCGCAGAAGCGTCACAAAATTCTGAAAAGAACACCTAGAGTAGAAGCGGCCGATCAACACAAGTTGATTTGGACGAGTTCCCAACGTGGAGAGGTGGGAAATTCCCCTCGAAGATGCATAACAAAATATCATCTCCTCGGTGCTTGTCTCTTAGGATATTTACATATCCTACTGGGGGCATGTAAGCACTCTGCTGGTTCAGATTCCATGGATGGCATTATCGCGAAGTGTCAATTGCCAGGGTCTGGATTCGGCCACGGAACACCATGGATGGGATTATCTCGAAATCTCAATAGCCAGGGTTCCGGGGGTTCCGATGGCGGTGCTATCTCGAAGCATCGATTGCCAGGAACCCTTGAGGATTGATGATGGGAACAAAGAATCTGATACAAACCTTGTTGAAAAGCCAATCCTAAGCTAGAATTAAAAAGAAAAAGAGAGAAAACTCTCCAAACAGAAAAATCTTCTATCTCTCTCTCTTATAAAACACACTGTGAACTGAGCCAGGGCTAAAATCATTTCAAGCACGGGTGCTTTAACCACAAAGTCTAATAAACCTTAGGTTAGTTCTTGTGGGCCTTAAAAACCTTTGCTAAGGATTGAGGCTGAGGCTAGACAGATCTGGATCTTGGTTGGTACTAGAGTACCTTCTAGGCCTATGGTCAGCATTCTGACCTAATCTTGGTTCAAATGAAAAAAGCACTTATCTGAAACCATTAAGAACTTCATGGTCTAGAACAAAGGTTGAAACCTTAAGTTTTTGCTAAGGGATTAGCAAAAGTTAGGCATGGGGGTATGATGAGAACCTTATCATGAACCCTAACTAGCACAATCTAACCTAGGTATGCAAGAAAAAGCTCCTACATAACTCAAAGAAAGGCTTAACTCAGAGAATTCTGAGTTTAAGAAGAAAACAAGTCATAAGGGGTAAAAATGCAATTTCACCAACACAATCTGCAAACAAGGTAACTCAGGGTCCAAACACAGGTCAAACTAACCTAACAAGAAGGAAAATGGGATGATATGATCCAACAAAGGCTACAGCAACTCCAAGGAATTAAATGACATTCTGTAACCCTAAAGCAAATCCACTTCAATTCACGTTGTTCGAGGCAGGGTAAAAATCAACTAAACCCTCTAAAATTCATAGAAAAATAATCTCCAAGGTTTAGAACCTTCAATTTGGCCTTAGAAACTCATTTTGACCTACATTGAGAACCATGCCCAACTAATGATTTAATTTGGGCTTTTATGTAAATTGGCTGGTCAAACATGGTCTGACCTAGAAAAAAATTCACCATTAAAATCCTTAGGTCCAACTTAGTCATGTATAAAAACTTGAGCCTAAGAAGAGACCTCCTTGACCGACTTTGCAATTTGGTCCTCATCATTTACTTTTTGACCCTCAACTTTCGAAACCCTTGCATTTTGGCCCCTAATTTCCTCTTCATTCTTTGCATTTTGGTCCCTCCTGCAAGTCTCTGCGCAGCACCATGCTCCAACGACTTTGCGCGGAGCATGGCACTGCACAGGGTGAGGGGGGCGTCCTGCAAAGAGAACGTGGAGTTCCCTGCGATGTCTGCTATCGCAGGGACTCGGCCATGCCACCTGACGACGCCCACACCTTTCATCCGAACGTGCGGAAGGTATGGGTCTCGTCTCCGATAATACTCCGGTGAGAGACGCACATCGCCAGCGTGCGTCCGCCCCTCTGCCACCACCTTTATAAAGACCAACATCGCCAGCCGTTTCTCCCAGCTCGGTCTTGACGAAGAATCCCTCAACCCTTCCTCTCTCTCCACTCCAACAGGAACCCACCAGCTCCGGCGGCTCCTCCTCCTCCTTCTCGTCGCTCTGCTGCAATACCAGCAGCAGAGCCACCTTCGCCTGATCTCCCCGCGTCACACCGCACCAAGCGCGCGCCTCCCTGCCCTCTTCCTTGCCACCACTCTCTCCCTCTGAGTGTTTCTTCTCCAGCGACAGTCGGTACGGCTGCCCGCCGCTCCGGCCCCCCTTCGTCCCCGTAGGTAGGTTACAGTTACTTCCCTTCCTCCCCTCTTTCTTTTCCCCAACTTAATTTGCTTGATTGCCCTACGACCACGCTTGACCACCCTCATCTTCCCCACCTCCGGTCACTCTCCAGTGAGTCATCCCCATCATCCCACAACTCCATATGACTCGCCAACTGTCCCAAAAGCTCCGCCTCACTTCACCAAACACCCTCCGCCCCTCCACTGCCACTCCACACCTCCACAGCACACCCCCGATCAAACCCACTTTTCCGGTTGCAGTCCGACCTAGGGCTACCGCCATACACCGCTCCGTGACCTGCTACACCCCGCACTACCTTCGTCGTGCCACGGCGAAGGTTCCCCTGTTGTCTGATTAGGCCAAGAGGCCTTATTTGTGTTAGATAGACTTTCAGCTCTCGCCGCCATCGGCGACGACGCGAGGAGCTTCCAAGCGAGCTCCAGGCCTCGAATCGTCAGGACTCCAACTGAGGCGAATTGGGAAGACTCGGGTGAAGGCAGGCAGCTGGTTTGCGAAGGGAAACGAGGACGCAGCTGCTGAGGCGAGGTCGCATCCTTCCTGCAGGCGCGCGCGAGAAGGGACAAAGTTTTGTCCCACATCGTGAGTCTTCAAATCGCCGCACCACTTTAAATTATTTTTGTGTATACGGCTGGTTGCCTCCGAACGCACCTGGGGTGAGGTCCCTCGCCCATCACCCGCCTCGTCCGCGGATTCATCTCGCGGACCTGGAAGATCCGACCCGACACTACCTTGCACTCCTCACGCACCACCCACGCCGGTGCGCCTGGTCCCGGTTACGCAACCCGACCCGTTAACCCGGCTCTGGGAGTGCTTCCTATGAGCGGTTTACAGAGAGAGAGAGATGTGCGGGTAGAGGGAAGGGCTAGGTTTTGCTATGCCCTGTGCATGAACATGGCGCGAAGGAGGCAGACTCAACACTTAGCCGCAGGAAGGAGAAGAAGAGGAGCAGAAGAAGAAGAAACCCTGAAGAAGCCTTGCAGCTGAGCAAGGCAGGAGACCAAAGAAGAAAAGAAGCAGAGGAAGAAGAAGGCTCGCCAAAGAAGAGAAGAAGAAGCAGTGAAGGAAGAAAAGGAAGCACTGTAGCAGATCGTCGTTTAAGTTGTCTGACTGTGGTATCAGACTACAGATGAAGCTTCAGAGGAGATAAAGCAGAGAGGAAGAAGAAGAAAAGAGAAGGCTCCGCAACTGAAGAGAAAGAAAAGAGAAGGAAGAAAGAAGCAGAAGACTTCGCGCAGGAAAAGAGGAAGAAGAAGAACTAAAGAAGAAAAGAAATAGAAGACAAGCAGAAGAATTGAAGGCAACAGGAACAAGAAGACCCGTAGAGACACTGCAGCTGAAGAAAAGCCAAAGAAGAGAAGAAGAAGACAAGCAAAGAGAGAAAGAAGAGAAGAAGAAGAAGCCAAAAACTGAAATCTATCTCTCCCTCGCTCTCTCTTATTTTTGTAATAAAGAAAACTCTGTACTTCTAGAATTCTAGTAGCTCCCTGAGTTCGACCTCGGGAAACCAAACTATTTCCGAGTAAATTTTGATAGTAACGACAACCGTAGCTGTCTTATTTTACACTATAACGACATTACTGTAATAAGCACTAAAACGAACAAAGATTAGCTACGGTTGAAAAAACCCGTTACTACTAAACCCCCCACCTATGAGCCCCCTCCACTAGCACCCCTTTCACAAGCATCTCCTCATTCAATGATCAGCTACTATCACTACCCCTCCATTTAGAAGCGGCCGCTACAACCACTACAGTTGTTTATTAAGCCTAATGAGTCAAGTCTAGCCATACTCAAGCTTAGGCTCAACAAGGCCATCCATACTCAACCTTAGGCTAGGGCTCTAGCTCAATCAAGCTTAATGAAGCCAACTTCGTGTCAAGCTTAATTGGCTGGAGCCTTCCTTATTGAATCCGACCTTTGGAATGATAGGTAGCTTTTGGAAAATTTCACTTTTTGGAAAATATTATAAAGTGTTAATGATAGGTATTAGGTACTCATATAATATATATCTCATGTAAACACGTATACCCTTATCTAGCTTGAATCTTGGTTGGGCTTGGCTAATTCTAGTTAAATGGAGCTTAAGTTGAGCCTCTTAAGCTGGAGCTTTTTTGACAACCTTGATGACACCCCCCCCACCATCTACAACTAGGGTTGAGCATGGGAATACAACCCCTTATGTATTGAATTAACACCGAATGCTTATTCAGACATGGTGGTTCATGGTCTCTCATAGTTTTTGTTGGCCAAACATGTAGTTAGCCAACTAAAGATAGGCATTAATTACATAATTAATTTGTTTTGGTCTTAACTTTCACATATGAATATCCGATTGACCTCATTTTTTCTCCTATGTGTTCCTCTGTTCGAGAAAAATGTTTCCATACATTCTGGATCATTATTTTAATGGTTGGATTTCTATGAAATCTTATAAAACCTTCAAGGGATAAAGTCTCAATATTAGCTAAAAATAACGGGCCCTTTTTACTTAAAGTTGTTTATTCTCACCTCCCTTAATCGTTTAAACTCATTCATCCTTGTGAATGATTTGATCCATAATTATGAGGTTTATTTGTCTTTAACCATATTTGTACTACAGTTTTTAGATCTATCTAACTAAAACTTAGGAAGCGTTAAAAGCAAAAACTTTAATGAAAACTTTTGACTTAGCAAAAGAGGGTGTGATTATGATTCCTCACCTTGCTACATGCTGAAGAAGATTCTCCTTGAAGCCCATGCACCTTCATATTGTTGCAACTCAACCCTATAATAGCTCTAACTATAGCTTCACTAGCTCCACCACTTTCTCTTTTTCAGAATTTATTTATAGGCTTTTTGAACAAAACCTTACCAATTCAAAGCTCATTGCCATAGTATTCCACTAGTTCCCCCTTTATAAGCTCATTCCGAGAGAGCTTCATTTGAAAAACCTAAGTTCCACCTTTGACAACCATTATTGGGTCAGCAACAGTCTTCAACAACTTTGGATTGGCACTTATAGTCTTTGCAGTAGCTAGCAGCAACAGATGTCAGTCACTTCCAAGTTGTTGTAGAACCTCCAGAAGTAAGTAGGGAGTCTTGTGGTGGTCAAGCGATATATATTAATACAATGGCTCACACTTGATTCACACATTTTGGTGAAAATTATCACTAGGCTACCGTCACTGGCATGTGTAAGACATTAAATTCATAGTCCTTAGATACCAATGTATATTCTTAGGAAGGTTGTAGAAGTAATTTGACCAAAGGTATATTTGAAGCATGAGAAATGAAACTCAAAATTTCACTTTAGATGTTTTGGCAAACCAAATATTAGATTTGGTCACCCAAATCGAGAGTTGGCATAAGCTGCCTACCTTCAATTAAGCCAATCACCGTTAATTGAAGGGTACCTTTTCTATGGAAATTCACTCCATTAGATTCAATTCTCACGCAGTCAAATGGGAAACCTAATCGTAATCATACCTCCCACACACTCAGATTTTTTGAAATTACTTGGCTAAATTTAGCCATCTTCCTTGAATTATGTAAAGTATGGGTATCCATGATACACACAAAATTCAATGATGATTTCAACTTGGACTCCTACCCAAGTCCTTGGTCACCCAAATTAATTGTAGGTCACCTCTTATAGATAGCCCTACACCCTCCTCACTAGAACTGAGAGAGATAATTGAAGGAGACATTGGTGGAGATTTGACGATTTCTTCATGGATCATTGATGGAATTGCAAGTTCTTGGTGCCTTTGGAAAGCTTTTGAGACACACGTCATTATTAAACTCATCATCAATGGGTTATATTAATAGAAAAGGAGGGATAGCCTTGTTTTAGTTCATATTTGATCTGAACGTGTAAATCCTTTATATTTCAATATCTATTTTGTTCCATATTTAGCATTTCATCTTGGATAGTTTCTTCATGGTAGTATGTGTGAGTTCAAGGATTCATCCACTCAACGCATCCCTTATACTCTTTTGGATGGTGGCAATTTTCTTTTCATAATCATCACTTTTGATTGAGAACTAAGCTTGAGCTTTGAGTAAGGATTTCCACCTACTAGAGTGTTTTGGGTGGAATTGATTCGAGCCTTGAAACTACTTTACATAAAATCTTCCCAAGATTGACTTGCAGGTTTGGATGACCAAACCAAAGATTAGTTGCCCAAATGTAAGTAGGGTGAGATTCAAGCCTAATCGTATTTTGGGTCCACAAAACATAATTTGGTCAACTAAAGCTGGGGGAGATGGGTATATCTCCACGTTTAAATCTTATATGAGATTCCATGAATCTCTGTGTTGGTTTGTGTTCTTGCTACCTAATCTAACATGCATCAATATAGGATTAATTATAGACATTGACCAGTCGCACATGTTTAATCCAATAGATTGTTGGAATCCTTGGGCTTTGATTTTACCTAAATAGAGGTTCCTTAGGTTATGAGGAAATGTATAATTTGAGATATGAATCATGAGTATTAAGAGTATGGATGCATCTACTCACAATCCATTAACCTAGCACCTTTTGTTAATTGAGTTATTTTGATTAGTTCTTTGCTTGGTTTGCTACATGCCTTTTAGGGGTAATGACTCTCTTGCTGCACCTACTAACTACCAAATAGGGTGCTAGAGTTCATTCTAGTTGGAGAAGTCATGGACTCATAGCATGATAGTGCTCAACCTAATCAACGTTGGATCTTGCCACCATGCCACATTTAGGGCTCTCCTATCAGATCATGAATATATAATCTACAAATAATGATGACTATAGAAGTGTCATAGAGTGGAATCGAATCTTAAAATTTAGATTAGGAGCTAAGTGACTCGTGTGAGTAGATACAATATACAGTCTTACACATTCATCACTATAATATATTTTCTTTCTCATTATTGAGATTTTACTTATTTCTTGCACTTTTTATGTGTTTAATTGTCCATCCAATACCAAAGTAAAAGTAATGGTGAACGTAAAAGTTGAGTTGAGGATTGGTGGGACAACATGACTATGGTAGTTCTAGAATGAAGTGATAATGAGTGGTTTTATAGCTATAGTTGCAACCTTACTGGTTGTATGCTTTTTAGCTTGAGAAATCAAACACATAATAGAAATTGTTCTATATGTTGTACTAGAGATGGTGGTTGATCTTTTATTTTCTTTATCCTTTAGTTACTATTTGTATTTTCTTGATATATTCTTGATGAGGAAGAATTTCAACCCTTACAAAACTAGTCCGAAAGGCCTATGGTCCTAGGCGCAATAGAATCATATGCCCAGCAATTTAAGTGGCCCATTTAAAGGATCCTTACTGAATTAGGCCCATGTGAACTTGGTTGAAGATCCACCTAAGGATCCATTTGAACTAAACCAAGGTAGCCCAGTCGAAGATCTGCCTAATGATTTGATAGGGAGATCGTATGAAATACTCAAGAGACCTCCTACCCAAGCATAAGTAGGCGTAATGGATTTGACTGGAAAGGGTGAGCAAGTCCGCCACGATTTACTTGCTTAATGAATGTTTGCCTGAGTCCCTCACTAGAATCACATGCTGGGGCAGCTGACAAAAGGAGTTGTGCTCTTAAGAATCTTGTTAGAAGTCAAGATGGTAGTTATGACAAGAGAGATCCTCGGAGATCTCTGAGATCTACAAGATCTCCACAATAGGTCAATATAGAAGGACCAAGTTCCTGAATCCATAAAGGTGTAGAAACAGGAAACGTGCCCCACGAGTTTAGCCATTGTGGAAAACATCGAGATGTGTAGGATCATACTCTAACCTAATGATTCGAGGATTTATCATATTATAAATTCAAGATCTTAACGATGTATAACACGTTTGGCCTACTCTACTTACATAACACTATTGTTGATCGTTGAGAGTTTGATCCCTTTAAAGACCTACACCCATTGAGGTGAAATTGAGTTATCAAAGTTGTGTGTCTTTTATGTGACTATCTTTCATCATTTGCTCTATTCTCCCATCAAGGAATACATCCTTTAATCAATGCTCTATGCATTAATATCAGTTATTTTGGAAAGATCTTGGATGTTCAACTGATTTGTAAAATTGCTACCAAGACTTTTAATTTGTAAAATTAGGAGCTTGGGTTGCAATAACATAATTGTCTGTCACGATTCCCATAGGCAAATTCGACTTCCTCTATCTGCGTAGCTTAATTTATTTTGACCATGACTTATCAATTTTCTGCATGCACCTCTTTTTAGAGTACAATGCTTCTAACATGTTTGATCTATATCTTATCAGTGAAATTTTTAGTGAGATCTCTCAACATCTACATAAAGCAAAATCATGGTCTTAGAGAAAATTGACAAGTTTCCTTGCCTTCAACCCAATGCCTCCCATTCCTCTCGATCATTCTTCAACTCCAAACTAATTTATAGACACAATCTATTATTTCTCATCCCTATGTTAGAGAAAATCGACAAGTTTCCTTGCCTTAAGCCTAATGCCTCACAGTCCACTCAATCCTTCTTCAACTCTAAACTATTTTATAGGCATAATCTATCGTTTCTCATCGCTATGAAGGGTTTATCATTAACATTATCATTTAAATACTTAACCATTAAGTATTGCATTTAATTGTACCAAGTATTACAATGTTCTAGGTCAACCATGGTAGAGGTTTAGTAACTCTTAAGTAACTTTTAGTATATCAATGCTCAAGCTAATCACTGAAGGTTCCCATCATCTATAGAGTGTTAGAAATCTATACCTTATATTGTGGTTATGCAAGAAATGATCATTAGGAGAATATGATTTGCTAATTGCTTATGAAGGCATGGCTAGTGTTGATTGTTTCTAAGGCCACTAGATTTGTATGATTGTAGTGTAGTCAAGCCACAGTCAATTTAAGAGGATTGCTTAGTTGTATTGCAGTGGTGCACTAGGAAACACACAAGGTATTAGTAGTGGGATCCATGCAATCGATATTACTCTTGGCTTGTAACAAATCCTGAGGGCTAGTTTATATGAAGGGTTAGGAACGTGGCAATAAGAACTGTAATATTAATGTTAATTTGTAATAATGTTTATTTGGTGTTAATGTTAGTTTGTGTTTCCTTGAATTTGTGTTAAATTATAATGTTAATCCTTGTGATATTTACTTGGTAGTGACGTTAGGAATATGAAATATTAAGGGTGTTAGAGGTACGAGTGGTATACGACTTTAACATGAGTTTCTCTAAAACCTATTAATATTAGTTAAATCCATGTTAAAGTAGCCAAACTTGAGTTACCATATGGAAGGTTACTTAGTCAATAAATAAGGGTTAATCCCTCGAACAAAAAGTAAACTCCCTGAGTAAACTAGGCGTGAAGGCGAAGTAGTAGTCATGAGATGGAGTACTTCTGTCAAGGGATCGATGGTCAAAGAATGGTTGAACAGAAAACCTAAGTGAAGTTTATTTAGCATGACGTTGGCTCGACAGGAAGATAAAAAACTAAAAGGTAGAATATCGAGTCTCAAACTTCGAAGAAAAATTAACAAAAGTAATAGTAATAATAAAAGGTCATGTCAATTTTAATAAAAGCTCACGTTAGCTTTTAGTTGTTATACCACTAATTTCTTGCTTTCGTCATTTTTCTATTCAGGCATACAATAGGGACCTGTGTGGATGAGGATTAATATTTCCTTTTTGATAAAAGTTAGAAAGGGTTTTTTTTTTTTTTTTAAGGAAAAGGTGAAATTCATTGCAACCTCCGTAAACATACAAAGATACTGGACAGCACTAGATCCCAATCGAAACAAGGTACCTGCAACATAAAAGGAGTCCTGCTAATAAACTAGCAGAAGGGGTTAGAGCATAAAATGCCTGGCAGCATGGAGCTTCTACTTAGAATCTGCAGAGGTTGCGAAGAGGAAAGATTTGGCCAGAAGGACAGCGGCAGAGGCCTATGAGTCCTGAGGAAAAGCCAAATTCAAGGCAAGATAAGAACTTGAGGAAATTCATGAATTTCATCCGGAGAGAAAATGAATACAAAGCATGCAACATCAACATTCAATTAGTGACCCTTACCTCCAATGGTTGGTATGGAAAGTAAATCTGGAAGCTTCAGTAGAATATCCACCAAGAGTAATATCATCAATTCAGACCAATAACTTATATAGAACAAGGGATGGAGTGGGCATCCCAAACACCAGTGAGTCCCTTCAGAATACAATATCGAGCGAGGTTATGCGCCAATTGTACTTCCTGCCTCCTGACATGTTGGATTGAGAAAAGAGGAAAGCGAAGTAGCAAGTCTTTGCAATTGTTAGCCAAGTGAAGGGAACACCAAGAAGGTTGCGAATGGCCAATGGTTTGTTTTATCGGGGAGAGTGCATCGCTTAGAATTTTCCCCTTAGAATAATTCAAGGACAGGGCTAACTTAAAGCCTTGAAGAATAACAATGGTTTCTGCTTCATGGTTGTCTGATACAGCCTTGGGCTACAACAATTCTTGCGTTGACATCCAGAATAACAGCCGCTGCTACTGAATGTTGGGGGTGAACTGCAGCGTCTACAATGATGGCAGGAGAACTTGCATTGTCAGTTGCATGCCCACCTGGGTGAAACCCCCTTGTTACATCATCAGCATGCATGTTGTGGTGAGGTAAGAGGGAGGTCCTAATTGAGTTGAAATTTAAAGATGCATAGATAGAGTTTAGGAGCTCAATAGGGTTGCACACCGGTGGTCCATGTATAATATTACATCTGTTAGTCCAGAGGCCATAAGCCACAAAGAAAGGAAGGGCTGGGTTTTGCTCAACTTGATTAAGTTGGCTGCTGATGGTGAGATAACTATGGAACCAATCAAGTGAGTCATCCAATCGAAATCCCAATAAAAACCATAGAGCCTTTGTAAATGGGGATGTTAGGAATATATGTTTCACATCTCCTTGCAAATTCACAATAATTCTCAACTCCACTGATTCTCTGGATGGCAATAGATTCCAGACGCAAGTGCTCCAGAGATGGCTTTCCAAAGAAGGGTTTAGAATATAGAGATAATGGGTTAGTAGGTGATAGATATGATAGATCGATTGATAAATTGTAAAGTAATATGTTGAAGTGATTTAAATATGAATAAATGATTGTAATTTAGTTGTTTTATATTTAATATTAGATTAATTATTATTATTATTTTATTGAAAAGTGAAGTAAGTAAGGTTACATGCAATAGGTGAGATGTTATGACCCGAACCCAACTTCTCATGGAACCCGAGAATGGCTCGCTTTGACTAATCTCATGACCAGTCATTCATCAAGAAATAAGTCAAATGTAAAAAATACAACATTTCACACATGCAATATAGCTAAGTATTAAATAAAAGATGGAAAGTAGAATAACAATTTGAAATAGACATCATACCACAGGAGAAAACATAGTTCACAACATAGCCATCACAACTGAAATTCAAAGGCAGAAAATAGGACTACAAGTTCCAACATGAAGAAAGAAAAGTACCACAAAGACAGTAAGCTGAAAAATGACTAAGGGTAGGCTGGACTAAGCCCAGCACCCTCTGCAGCCGATGGTACTGGCTGCTCACCTCCCTGACCTGAACATAAGCAGCGGATGTCAGCTAAACGTTGAGTAGGGTGGCAAACTTAAGAACATTTAATGCATTTAACTGTTAGAAGTAGTAAACTATTTATGCAGTTTCAGTTATTCATACAGTTAACATTTGGTTCTATTCATAATCACTAGTTGTTTGGTATTTAGGCATTCTAGTAAAGGTCCATGTCATCACTTGATTCACATGTTCCCTATGGGAACGATCCTATTGCAGTTTTCCTACGATGGCAGATGTACACGTGGCACTCTCATAGCCGGGAGAGTACCCCATGGTAGTCCTACACCTGGTCTACCACTTCAGAGTCACAGTCGCAACGTAGCGGTGACTACGGCTCACGCGATAGACACATGGGTAGCTATCTCGCACTGGCACGCGGACAGTTCTTTCCGCTAGCAGGTACACTCTAACGTACAACACAGAACAAAACAGGGGCCACGTCCCTCACCAGTCTGTGTACTCTCACTCAACTATCCCGATTTGGTTAGTGAGCCTAATAGAAGTTGGTGTACGGTGGTCATTCCTATTACGACTCGGTTCCCGAAACCCTACAGGACCTGAGATCGGCTCGACTCGACTAATCCCAAGACCCAATCATCTAACAAGAAATAACCGAAAAGCAGGAAAATAAACCACATCAACTATGCAAGGTAACTAACAGTAAAAGCGTACAAGTAGTAAAGGAAGTAAAAGCTGCTAAACAGTAAATACCACCACCACAATAGGAAAGTAGAACAAAAGTATAGTAACAGGAATAGTAAACAAAGTCTAAAACTCATTAACAGAAAAGAAATACTACAACAATAAGAAACTACTGCTGGGCTCGACTGGGCCCAACACCCTCTACAGCCGGTGACTCGGGTTGCTCAACTCCTAGACCTGTAAATGGTTATGAGAAAACGTAGTTAGCGAACGCTGAGTAGAGTGGTGGTACGGCGTAAAACCGACCGGTTTGATTTGATTTTATTACTCGAATACAAAAATTCTCCAAGGTCGAACTCAGGGAGCAAGCTTGATTCTAGAAGCGTACAAAATCACAATTTACAATAATATACTATTTTACAAAAAGATTAGAGGAAGTAAAAATTTGTCTCTTCTCTTTTCTTCTTTTGTCTTCCTTTCTCTCTGTCTTCAGACGTCTGACTCCATTGATCAGATGCCTTAAGTAGCCACTTGCTACAGTGCTCGTGCTCTCCTTCTTTCTTTCAGCTGCTGCTGCTGCTGCTTCTTCTTCTTCTTCTTCTTGGCTTCTTTTTCTCTTCTTTCAGCTACCTGGCCTTCCTCTCTGCGGCAGCTTCCTTCTCTTCTTTTCTCTTTTGCTCTGTCTCTGCCTTCTCCTCTGCCTCAACTTCTCTTTTGGCTTCTTCTTCTTTCTTCTCTTTGATGCGCCTTTGCTTTCTCTCTTCCTTCTCTTCTTTGTCTTCCTACGGCTAATTCTCAGCTGCGCCTCCTCCTTCCTTTTCTTCTCTTCTCTGCTGTGCCTCCAAGTCCTTCTTCCACAGTTCCTTCTTCTTCCCTGCGTACACAGGGGCAAAACCTAGCCCCTACCCTTCCCGTGTCTCTCTCTTTCTCTATTTGGCTTTTAGGACTGCTCTCCCAGAGCCTTTCTCATGTAAACGATTCGGGTCAGCACGCCCAGAACCAGGCACACCGACGTAGGTGGTGCGCGAGGAGTGCACAGGTAATCGGGTCAGGCTACCAGGTCCGCGGAGTATTGAATCGCGAACGAGGCGTGGGGAGGCAAGTGGAACCTCACCCTATGTCAGGAGGCGATGCTCAAGGATCAGTTGGTGAGGGGTGGAGCTATCTGTGGTGGTGAAATGGCCTCGCTGGAGTTGGTGGTCGGAGGTAGAGATGGTGAGGGTGGACAGTGCTGTCGAGGAGTCGAAATAACCAATTGATAGAGGGGAAATAAAAGGGGGAGTAAGGAGAGCTTAACTACAAGTCTAGAGGGAAGGGGGGATGCAGAGGTGACACGTGTTCGGTGCTGCCGTCGCGGAAGATGAAGGTGCCGAGGGGAAGAGACAGCGACAAGGAAGAGGTGCTGGAGGGCGCCTGCTGGTACGGCGAGGTGCAACAGAAGATGGCGGAGGTAACCCTGCCATTGATATGGTGGTAGGGTGACGAGAAAGGAGGAGGAGAGTCGCCGGAGCCTGCGGGTAGATGGCCGAAGGAGGAGGAGATGAGATTGGGGAGTTATCTCTGGCCAAAACAGGCTTGAAGGATGCGGTAGAGGGTGCCGCTCCTTAAATAAGAGTCGGCCGGCCGCAAAGCATGCAAAAGTGGCGGGAAAAACCTCGCTGGAGACGTGGGCAGATGGAGACCCATACCTCTCGCGCGTTTGCACAAGAGGTTTGGCGGCCGACAGGGCATGGGAGTCGACCCATGCGGTAGGGGGCTTCGTAGGGAGCTCCCTTTTCAAATCTGGAACCAGCTCCCCATGCATGCGTGGCGCCATCCTCCACGCAAAGTCGTCGGAGGTATGGCCTGCGCATACGGGTGGCAGAGGGACTCGATTGAAGAAGACGACGGGAAAAATAGGGGGGTCTTTGCAAGGTTTCAAAAAGCTAAGGGTCAAAAAGTAATTATTGAGGATCATTTTGTAAAGTGGGTCAAGACGACCTTCCCTTAGGTCCAAATTTTGGTATAAACCTAATTTGGACCTAAGGAATCCAATGATGAAGTTGTACTTTAGCTTTGACCATGTTTGACCAAACATTTTGCACAAAAACCCAAATTAGATCAAAATTTGGGTATGGTTCTCAATCTAGGTCAAGATATGTTCCAATGGCCAAATTGAAAGTTCTAAACCCTAGGGGATATTTTTTCATGAATTTTAGAGGATTTAATTGATTTTTATCTTTCCTGGAACTTCGTGAATTAAAGTATATTTGTCTTAATGTTACAGAATGTCATTTAATTCCCAGATTTTATCATAACCCTTTTCTGATCAACCCATCCCACTTTTTCTCTTATTAAGTCCACTTGACCTGTGTCTAGACCATTAAAAATCTCATTCAAATACTGTAATAGTAAAATTACAGTTTTACCCCTTGTATAATGTTTTATTCTCATATTTGCAATTCCCTGATTTAGGCCTTTCCTTAGGTTATGTAGGAGCTTTTGTTCAATTTATTAGGTCAAAATGTGCTAGTTAGGGTTCATGATGAGGCTCTCATCAAGTGGTAACCAGACTATCTAAAGCAGTAAAAACTAACAAGTAAATTTATCTTTTCCAATTATTTTATTTACAAGTAATTCCTTTTCATCCATTAGTTTACTTTCAGATTCTTTCTTGATCTCACATGTTCCTTGTGGGAACGATCTTGATTGTAGTATTTTCAAAGGAGTAGAAGGCACACGTGATGCTCTCCTGGCCGAGAGAGTCCCCCGTGGTAATCCTACACCCAGTCAGCCCCCCCGAGGTCACAGACAGATGTAGCAGTGACTACGGCACCCGTGATAAGTGCATGGGTAGCTACCCCGCACTGGCACATGATCAGTCGTTTCCGCTAGCGGGTACACCCAAAGTACAGCACGGAACAGTATAGGGCTTAGCCCTCTCAAAAATAGGGGTCTCGCCCTCCACAGTCCGTGCACCCTCATCTGACTACGTCGATTTGCCTAGTGGGCCTAACAAGTCGGTGTAGGGTGGCTAGCTGAACCTAGGCCCCGTGGGGTGGCTAGCTCTCTCCCTACACTAGTAGCTCTCCCCGGTACAGTGTACGTGAGGGCCAACAAAAGTCGGTGTAGAGTGGCCATTCCTAACCCCGGGTCCCAACCCAAGGGCGGCTAGCTCTGCTCTACACTAAAAAGGGGACAGTCGCTCTCCTTGGTACTGTGTACTCAAGGGCCAGCACACTCCCCACTCACATTTCCATATCTTTCCATTCATCCACAAGAGCTCTACTCCTAATTCCCCATAGGATTCATGCTCATATTCACCCTATTATTTCATACCAAGTTTCATCATTCATAATTTCCATTCTCGTATTATACACATGCAGCTCGTATTTCCACAAATTAACATATACAATAAGTGATATCATAGGTAACTGTTTAGTTATCTCAAGCATTTCATATTCTACAGGTAGCTCGTATTTATTAACAGGCAGTTGTTTACAATTTAGCTCATTCATTTATGACTGAAATCTCAAACATGCATACAAACAGTGCAACTATTTCTCGTCCTAGGATTCATGCCACATCCTAGGGTTCTAGTTATCTAAATTTCCATAGCTACATTCATATTTTATAAGTAGAACAGGGGGAAACCACTCTACCAGACAATCTGGGAGTACTGGGGGCTCGAATGGCAGACTCACATGCCTCTACAAGCCCCAGACCACAACAGGTCAAAGTCCTATACCAAGGAACACATCACAATGGAACATTCAGAATAGTATATAAGGATTTCTAACATGTAGAGGAACCTACAAGGAAACCACAGATATCTCGTTTACGTAAAACGAACCCCGATTGGACCCTAAACGGGTCAAAAATAAAACTACAGAACCAAATCAGACGCCTAGAACAAAGTCTAGACGTCTTAAAAGTCACCAGAGTCTCACCTCAAGTCCCTGCGTTGACCTCAGACATCTAGGAATCCTACTTGACCGTCTGGACTCAGCTCCAAACATCCAACCTATCCTCTAGTCATCTGGGAATGCCTCCGGTCGTCTGGTAAGCTATCCAAACATCCGAAATGCGTGGGAGGGCGTGCCACGCACCTTCCCAAAGCTGCTCCTACGCATGACAGAGCAGCAGATCCCCTTTTAGCCCAACAAATTGACTCTGCGGTGCGGCCTGCATGGCCGTAACCACAAGAAGGACGTACCTACACGAAAACCCGCTTTCAGACGTCCGGTGTCGCCACCAGATGTCCAGTCCGTCGTCTGGAAGGCACTCAGGATGTCTGATACTGGAAAAATTCTAGTATCAGAACAAGCTCCCGCTCCTCTTGCCGCGCTCAGCCGCGGCTCCTCCCTCTCATCTACAGCTCCGGCTGCTGCAGGAATTCGGGGACGGCTCCCCGACACTCTCCTCCTCCCGTGCGCATCACGGCAGCCGTGCGCACTCTGGCGAGCCTCTTTGAGCTCACGAGCTCAACCTCCTTCTCTTCACGCCACTCCTCCTCCTCGCTCTTGCTCCCTTTCTCTCGCTCGTCTCTCTCACTGCAGTGGAGAGGAAGGAAGGTGGTGTTGGTGCTAGAGCACCACGATCATTTGTTTTGATGATAACAAAACACGTGTTATTTAACATTTGCACTTGGAGTCTTAGATTTCAGGTCTATTGTAAATGTAGACGTGACCAGACGAAGTTCGAGCTCGCATCCAGGATGGATTGGAGGAGCTTGATGGAAAACAGAGGAGATTCGCGAGGAGCGAAGTATTGAAGAAGGAAGGAGATGAAGAATAGGATAGATTTCCTTCTCTTGTACTCGTTGTATTTTTCATTTCTTTTGTTGCTCTTTATTTTTGTTACTTATATTCATGTTAAAGAGCCTCAAAGTACCCTAACAGTAGTCCTAGGAACACTGGCACAACCCTAAGATACTTAGGTTTTCTATAGAGGGCTTAGAAAACCAATATAGGGTTTAAACAGCATTTCCAAACGTCTGATAAAGTGTTTTAAGACGTCTGACTATTGATTCAGATGTCTGATAACATTTAGGCTGGACATAACTAGTTCTGTCTGATGAAATCAGACGTCCAGACCTTAGACCAGACGTCTTGGGAGACGTCTGATGACTTTGCTAGACGTCCAATTAGTGGACCGTTGGCTCTCTTAGCATACACTCAAGGATATGACCGTTAGAGCCTTATCAGACGTCCTTAAGCCCTTCCAGACATCTGATAATTGACTGTTTTGCCTCGACTGACCCAAAATGATTTTCTAGCCGTTGCAAATCCATTCCCATGAAAAAGTAGGTTTCCAGACGTCCATACATAGGCCAGA
Source organism: Thalassia testudinum (assembly GCA_037157565.1). Lineage (NCBI taxonomy): Eukaryota > Viridiplantae > Streptophyta > Magnoliopsida > Alismatales > Hydrocharitaceae > Thalassia > Thalassia testudinum. Next base: position 148,358,483 of record JAZHRO010000036.1, read on the forward strand.
CGTCCTGTCTGTCGTCTGATGGACTTGCGTTAGAACCCTATTTAGATTTGATTCAAGTCAGGAAGGAACCCGCACGAAATCAGACGTCTGACCTTGAAATCAGACGTCTTAAAGTGGTCTTCCAGACATCTGATGACAGAATCAGACATCTGATAACCCTGTCAGTGCAATGATTGTTCCTGATTTCGGGTTGATTCACTTGGGCTTTGCACCCAACGGCTATGGAGCCTTTCCTAAGTCATCCAAAGCCTTCCTAAGGCCTCTATAAATAGAGGGGAGCCTTTACACACCAACACACACCAAGAGAAACCTAGACACACCTAGCTACACACTTTCACACTCTTTTGTGTCCAAAAAGACTCTCTTGCTCTTCAAGCTCTAATTCTTCATCTTGAGAGCATCAAGCTTCGCGTACCCGCTCTCCCGCCGTAGTTCACGAGAGCGACGTTGTGCCATCGCGTGGCTCACGCATCCGCATCGTCGACGCACTCCTTTCAAAGGGAAGCATCCTAATTCCTATAGAAGCTTAGGTTCAAAATTACTTTGTTGGCTCTTTAGGATTTTTGTTTTATCTTTGTTATTTGGTTGGGCATTCGCTTTGCGAATTCCTGTCTCCTTCACGAGACAAAATCCTTCTCGTGAAGAGAAGGGGTTGAGGAACGCTACCCTCGCACTTGTAGCGTGGTTGTAATTGAGGTTGAATCACCCTCGTTTAACGTGATTCGTTTAGTGGATTTTGATCAACTTGGTTGATCGGAAAATCCTAACTCAAGAGGGTTAGGTGGTGGTTTTCACCCGGTTTGGGTTTCCACCTATAAATCTTTGTGCCTTTTGTGCGATTATTTTTTTTGTGAGATTGTTTTATTTTATTTCCACAATTATTACGTCACCCCTCCTGGTAGGGACGAAAACTACAATTGGTATCAGAGCAGGTCTTGCTGTTTTGGCGTAACAACCCAGCAAGAAGATCTATGGAGGGGAGCAGTTCCGCGGGTAGGATTTCCGAGGGCCAGTCTACGACTCGTCCGCCGTTCTTCGATGGGAGCAACTACCCTTACTGGAAGCTGCGAATGAAGACGTGGCTTCAAGCCACCGATTTCACGGTCTGGGCTAGGTGCGAGACCCCTTTCGACATCCCAGAAAAACCCGCCGGAGGATACTCACAGCAGCAAATTCGTGAACTCTCGCTCAACGCGAAAACAATGAACGCGTTGTGTTACGCGCACAGCTCGGAGGAGTTCAACAGAATCTCGCAATGCGCCACCGCATACGAGATTTGGTACACACTTGAGGTAACTCACGAAGGTACCTCTAAAGTAAAAACCTCTAAAATTAATTTACTTTCTCAAGAATTTGAATCTTTTTCTATGAAGCCTAACGAATCTTTAAGTGAGATGAACACTAGGTTCACTCTCATTGTAGACAACTTGAAAGCTTTAGGGAAGACTTTCATCAAGGGGGAGCTTCAAGGGAAGCTTCTTCGTTCCCTTGGACCGGAATGGGAACAGAAAGTCACCGCCATCGAGGAGGCAAACGAAGTGGAGGAGCTCAACATGGAAGATCTCCTAGGCAATCTGATGGCCTACGAGACAAAGTTGAAGCAAAACAAGAAGGATACACCGAAGCCTAAATCGAAGAAGACTCTCGCCTTCAAAGCTGCGTCGGATAGCGAGGTAAGTTCCGACGACGAAGACTTTAGAATTTTACTTAAAAAGTTTTCCAAGTTGTGTAGGGAGTCAAAGAAGAAGGAGAAGAAGGAGAGACCGAGACATTGCTACCATTGCAACGAGAAAGGGCATCTGCGACCAGAGTGCCCTCTTCTCAAAAAGGAGAAGAAGAAGGAAAAGGAGAAGAAATCTAAGAAGAAGGCATTCCAAGCCACTTGGGACGACTCCAGCTCAAAGGAAGAAGAAGAAGAAAAGTTCATAAAAGAAGAAACCGCTTGCTTCGGTTTCATGGCCAGAGGAACCAACAGCGAAAGTGGAAGCGACTCAGACAACGAGGTAAGTTACGACTTACAAGAAGCTTTTAATGAATTATTTGATGTTAGTAAATCATTAAGAATAGAAAACAAAAGCATTAAAAAGAACCTTAGTTTTCTTAAAAATGAAAATGATAGGTTAGAAAAACAACTTAAGAACATAGAAGTTAGTCCTAGAATTGATAACCTAATATTAGAAAATCATAACCTCATCAATGAAAATAATAAATTGATTGAGGAAAATGATAGTTTAAAGTTAGAAATCTGTGATTTAAAAACTAAGATGCATACTATAGAAAAAGAAATTGCATGTCTTAGGGAAAACTCTAACAAATTAATCAACAAAGTAGATGATTTATATAGCCCTAAGATTGAGAAAGGATCTCCATTAAGGAGACCCACTAACAGATCCGGATCCAAGCTCACTTGGATACCGAAAAAAGAATTAGAATCCTGTTTTGTAGGTTTCAGGGATAACTACAACACGAAGGACTGGACCTACAAACTCAAGGCTGGTCAACTCGAGTTGGGAGAACCAAGGAGTAGACCAAGGAGGAGAACAAGAAGACCGACGAGACGGCGAACAAACAATGATCCCACCGCACGTCAACCACCAGACTAGAGACCTGCACCGATGCTCGGGCCTCTAAGCTACGGATGGGAGCCCCATCCGATGTGGCATCCACCACCACCATTTGGGCCATTTTATTGGCCATGGTAGGAGAGGTAAAACCCTTTACCCAATCCTTTTATCATAAGCATTTAGATAGGGGGAGCAAAAAATTATAAGCTAATTGTCAATTTTTAAGGGAGAGATATAAGGTAGCTAAATTTCCTTTAGAAAGAGGGAGAAAAATAATAGCTATCTTATTGTTATAAAAAAAAAAGGGGGAGGACATTACCTTTGTTAAAAGAAATTTATAGAAGAGCATGTTTTAAGGGGGAGTTATAGGAAATCAATTAAACCTTTTTGATAATGTCAAAAAGGGGGAGGATTTTTTGCATTTTTATTTATGGTTTCGTCATCATCAAAAAGGGGGAGATTGTTGGTGCTAGAGCACCACAATCATTTGTTTTGATGATAACAAAACACATGTTATTTAACATTTGCACTTGGAGTCTTAGATTTCAGGTCTATTGCAAATGTAGACGTGACCAGACGGAGTTCGAGCTCGCATCCAAGATGGATTGGAGGAACTTGATGGAAAACAGAGGAGATTCACGAGGAGCGATATATTGAAGAAGGAAGGAGATGAAGAATATGATAGATTTCCTTCTCTTGTACTCGTTGTATTTTTCATTTCTTTTGTTGCTCATTATTTTTGTTAATTAAATTCATGTTAAAGAGCCTCAAAGTACCCTAACAGTAGTCCTAGGAACACCGGCACAACCCTAGGATACTTAGGTTTTCTGTAGAGAGCTTAGAAAACCAATATAGGATTTAAACAGCATTTCCAGACGTCTAATTCCCAAATCAGACGTCTGATAAAGTGTTTTAAGATGTCTGACTATTGATTCAGACGTCTGATAACATTTAGGCTGGACATAACTAGTTCTGTCTGATGAAATCAGACATCCAGACCTTAGACCAGATATCTTAGGAGACGTCTGATGACTTTGCTAGACGTCCAATTAGTGGACCATTGGCTCTCTTAGCATACACTCAAGGATATGACCGTTAGAGCCTTATCAAACGTCCTTAAGCCCTTCCAGACGTCTGATAATTGACCGTTTTGCCTCGACTGACCCGAAAATCTCTTCTCAGAGATTTTCTAGCTGTTGCAAATCCATTCCCACGAAAAAGTAGGTTTTCAGACGTCCATACATAGTGCCAGACATCCTGTCTGTCGTCTGATGGACTTGCGCTAGAACCCTGTTTAGATCTGATTCAAGTCAGGAAGGAACCCGCACGAAATCAGACGTCTGACCTTGAAATCAGACGTCTTAAAGTGGTCTTCCAGACGTCTGATGCCAGAATCAAACGTCTGATAACCCTATCAGTGCAATGATTGTTCCTGATTTCGGGTTGATTCACTTGGGCTTTGCACCCAACGGCTATGGAGCCTTTCCTAAGTCATCCAAAGCCTTCCTAAGGCCTCTATAAATAGAGGGGAGCCTTTACACACCAACACACACCAAGAGAAACCTAGACACACCTAGCTACACACTTTCACACTCTTTTGTGTCCAAAAAGACTCTCTTGCTCTTCAAGCTCTAATTCTTCATCTTGAGAGCATCAAGCTTCGCGCACCCGCTCTCCTGCCGTAGTTCACGAGAGCGACGTTGTGCCATCGCGTGGCTCACGCATCCGCGTCGTCGACGCACTCCTTTCAAAGGGAAGCATCCTAATTCCTATAGAAGCTTAGGTTCAAAATTACTTTGTTGGCTCTATAGGATTTTTGTTTTATCTTTGTTATTTGGTTGGGTATTCGCTTTGCGAATTCCCGTCTCCTTCGCGAAACAAAATCCTTCTCGTGAAGAGAAGGGGTTGAGGAACGCTACCCTCGCACTTGTAGCGTGGTTGTAATTGAGGTTGAATCACCCTCATTTAACGTGATTCGTTTAGTGGATTTTGATCAACTTGGTTGATCCGAAAATCCTAACTCGAGAGGGTTAGGTGGTGGTTTTCACCCGATTTGGGTTTCCACCTATAAATCTTTGTGCCTTTTATACGATTATTTTTTTTTGTGAGATTATTTTATTTTATTTCCGCAATTATTACGTCACCCCTCCTGGTAGGGACGAAAACTACAGGTGGTGGTGGTGGTGGAGTGGAGAGGAGAGGAAGGGGGAGAGGGCTCTTATATAGACAAGGGATTAGGGTTCAATGGAGGAGAAGAAAGAGAAGAGGAGAGAGAGGAAAAGCAGCCTACGCACTGGCTGCGTGCAGGACCAACTTTGCGTACAAATTTTTTAATTTCCAGATGTCTAGGAAGGGGTCCAGACGTCTGACTGACTGTCCAGACATCTTATAAGGCTCAAACAGAACGAGTCTTTACAATTCCTATCCTGGGTCCAAACCCAAGGGAAGGTTAACTCTCTCCCTACAAAAAAGTAACAGTAGCTTTCTTCAGTACCACATACATGAGGGCCAGCTCACTTTCTGTACCCAAGTCCAACCAACAGTCATGCCTATATAGGTGAGATTGTTCCATCATACATCAGAGTTTCCATGTCACACCAATTTAGCTACTTTTCTAGTTCCCCATATGGTTCGTTCATAGTACTCGTCTTACACCAACAAGTTGCATGTATCTCTATTCACATTCATGTTTCAATCATGAAAATAGGCAATTCGTAATATAACCATAAAAACATTTAACTACATCATTCGAGTTACCATTTTCTCATAATGCGGTAATGATCATTGATTACACAGCAAAAATACACCAATAAAAATACCATCTTGTGTTATTTCCTAGCACTGACGTTGCATATTAGGTAGCCATAGTTGCATTTGTAAAAATTGACACATGCATGCATTTATTTGAGAGGGGAGGAAAGTGAATAATTGGCCTTGTAATTAACGTATTCCTCAAGGGTTGCATCACAATTTTCACCTTCTTTATTTCTTTTGAAATCTTTTTCGCCGCGCAGCTGCAGGGCATGGCTGCTTCTTCTTCGCGCCATTCTCTGCCACAGCATGCTCTACCAGCCGCATGGCTGGTCATGTGCAGCCCAGGGCATGGCCGTGGAATACCTCCTTCTCCTTTATAAAGCCCTGCCATCTTCCTTGCGAAAGGGAGCCTGGCACATAGAGACACAGCAGCCACCTTCGTGAGGCCATCTTCCTCCCTCTCTCCCCTCCATACGCAGCACCTCTTCCCACTAAAGAGACGCTGCGGGCAGGAGCAGCTCACAGTGGTCCCACGACCACCACTGCGAGCTCCACCACCGCCCAGCTCATCCAAGAGTAGGTGGGCGTGGTGGGTTCTTTCTCTACTTCCATCACTCAACGCGTTCAAGCCATTGCCGCAACTCCAAGCTTCAGAGCTCAGCAGCAGCAGCAGCACGGCACCAGCAGCCTCCACGCAGCGCGCAAGCCCCTGCGCGCAAGCCAGCAGCCAGCGCAAGCTCCTTCCACGCGTGCAAGCTCGCTCCAACGTGCCTGCGCAGGCAGAACCAGCCCAACCAGTTGTCCGAGCCGCGCGGGCACTATAGCTACTATTCACGCATTTCTGCGCGACACTGTAGCTACAGTGCGGTGACCGAAAAGTTTCTCACTTATCCACCCACTCCTATTCCAGCGCGTAGCGTGGTGCGCTATGCTGCAGTCTCTCGCTCGCGTGGTCCCTCCAGCGCCTGCGCGTGGTCCCTTCAGCACATGCGTGCCTTTGCGTGCCTGCGCCTGCGCCTGCATGCATCCGCACCATCAAACGACGTTTGCGTGCTCCGGACGACTTAAACTCAACGCTCTCTCTCTCGCACACTCTCCAGCAGCCACTCCCTCACTCTTGCACACACACACTCTCGTACACACACACACTCACTCGTACGCACCCTTCTACATACATATACATACATACATATATATATATATACATATTATTACCTATATGACTAAATATAAATATATATACATATATATATATATACACACATATATTTATACATATATACATATATATCTAGTTATAAATATCTATATATATATACCTATATATATATATATTTACATATCTATATATATATATACATAACTACATATACACACTCCACCACGTGTTATATCGCGGGAATATCCGCACCAGTTGCTGATATTCCTCGATACCCGCATAGAGAAAGCATCTCCGCACACACTCCCACACATCCATCCTACACTCCACGCGGCACTTCCTCCTATTGGTTGCGTCTTTCTAGGCGTCGATCAACTTGACACTGTGCTACACGTCATTTCCACCTCCACCCCCCACCCCTATATATAATATATACATATATATCTATATATATATATAGACTATATTTATTTCTTTACAAGAAACATATCTTGTTTTTCTTTCTCTTTTGTTTCCTGCTATTAAAAAGATAAAAAAAATAGTAAAAGAGAAAAGATAATCCTTATCTTACAGGTACTCGGTCTTGCAATCAGCAAGACCAATTTTTGGAACCCTAATTTGGCTCAAGGCCAACAACAATTTGGCTCGAAGCCAAGGATCTGATTTTTGAGGGTGTACCTCAAGGACAAAATTATCAACAAAAATATCTTAAATAGAAAAGAACCAAAAACATAATAAACGCACGGAAGAGATTCATTGTAGGAAAAGCGTAGAAACTTATTCACCTTTAATTCCCTCCTCCCTGAGTTTGACCCTGGGCCTAAAAGTGACCAAGATAAAATCAAGTAGGCCAGGTTAAAAATTTTGTAAAAAGATGGTTAGGCTCGATTTAGGTTAACCACTATACTCACTTCAACGCTAATTTTACCATATTAACACAACCTATCCGAGCCCAACCATACCTTTTTCTGGCGTCGTTACCGGGGAGGTGCGCATTCAGGTAAGTTTCTACTCCATTCCTTTAAATTTTCTCTTCTCACACCCTTCTCTTCACGGGTGTTTCTGTTTGTTGGTGTGCAGGTGAACCAGTTGCAAGAAAAAGGCAAGCAGAGGAAGTCGGAGACGTGGGCAGATCCAAGGCGGGAACGAGAGCGTGAAGTCGCCGGCGTCGCACTAGAGCTTCACCCACATTGCTGAACAGGTAAGTCTCTCTCTTAGCAACTTAGGTCAACTTATCACCATAATAAAAAAAAAACCTAAAAAAAACTTCTTGGGATTTCTTGGGGCAAGTGGATTAAAAATCACTTGTTTTATTATCTGCTATCACCCCCACCGCCCTGAGAATTCCCGCCAAACTTCACATAGCGAAGATCCAAGAATCTTAATTCTTGAATCTTTCACCGTGTGAAGTATTCTTTGAGGCAAGACTAAATAGATTGATTGCCATCCCTACTTGCCTCATTCATCCACAATTCGGGATCACAATCTTGGTGGAGAGACTTAGAATTAAGTTGATTCCAACCCCACCACGACCTTTCACGTGCCTAAGATTTGATCCCGAATACTTCAACCCCAACACTTTGATTTTCTTTACATTATCTTGTGGATGAGCCTTGTGTGTGGAAAATCATTTTTGTGAATGGGAGCACTTGAATTGAAGTGCTTTGGCTTCCTTTCACATTAACCTAAAATTGACTCATGCATCCACACATAGAAATTTTCACTTAGGGAAGCTCATTGCATTTTTAGCATGTATTAACTAACTCACATTGAAGAAGGGTTTGTTGGGCTTAGAAAAAACTTGTATTCTCTCAAAACCCGGAGATTGGTTGAATTGGTAATTCAGCGAAATCTTAAAATCCATACTACTTAAGGCTGAAACTCTAAAAATCATTCACCAACTAAAACTTCAATTCGGGGAGATTTCCCCATTGCATGCTTGGTTTACACACTTTATAAAATCAACGTACTTGGGTATTACCCGTTAACAACGCCCTTCACATTCCAGAAGCACTTGATCCTAAGCCTCTAATTAAAACTGGTAGCAACTTGACCCTTATTAAGGATTGGAGGTCTAACTACCTACGTGTAGTGCCTACGTGCTGGTGTGGGTTCCCGCATGCTATTGGGTGTCTAAGACTGGGGCAAACGGCCTTTCAATCTGGCTCGATGGTTCCGCGGTGCTCGCATTTGGTTCCGTAGGTCGTGATAGTAGGTAACTTAGATCTTTAGGTCTAAGGGCACACTATAGAGGTTAGGAATTTGATTGTCTTGTTTTGTCATCAAGTGTACCTTTGCAGCGTCATTTCTCTCATCTCTTTTTCCCTTCTTATCCCCCCAATTCTTCCTGCGGTAGTGCATGTTTGGGAGGAGGTCACAAAACCTTGAATTGTTTGAATTGTCTGATAATTTTAGGAAAGAAGCCGAATCGTCATCCTCCTCCACAAACATAGCTGCACGCCCACCCCCAAATCCTAAGGGAGGAAACCACCCTCAAAACCCACCAAGTGGTGGAGCCATGGATCCCATAACCCGCCTTCAAGCCTAAATGGAAATGTATAATGAACAAATTGAAGCCATTAGGGAAACCTTGGAGGAAATGCAGAACCCTCCCGAACGGGAGGAGCCTAGGTCTCTTATCTCCTATCAGAATCCCGCTGCTACAGAGACCATAGGACAAATTCGGGTCCCCATGGGCGGGGACGATTTTGAACTGAAACCCAGCATAATTGGCCTAACTAATTTCCACTTCCATGGTCTTGCAAGTGAAGATCCTTTTCTCCATTTGGAAGACCTAACCTGATTGACTGAAACTGTTAAACCGAGAAACATCGGGTTACCAATAGTCCTCATGAAAATGTTTCCGTTTTCGTTGCGGGATAAAGCGTCGCAATGGTTACGCACCCTTGGGAGAACCATCCATTCTTGGGAAGAGATGCAAACAGCATTTCTCAAGAAGTTCTTCCTAATCGGGCGAACCAATGCGCTTCGCCGTGCTATCACTTCCTTTACGCAACAAAATGACAAACAGTTTCATGAGGCTTGGGAGAGGTATAATGACCTCCCCCGGAAGTGTCTGCACCACGGTCTGCCTAAGTGGCATATAGCCCAGATTTTTTATTATGGGATAAATGAGACTTTGAAGCAGATTGTAGATGCTTCCTGCGGAGGGAATTTCATGAATAAAGACGAGAATGGGGCATTCGAATTATTTGAAAACATGAGCGAAAACTCAATGAACAATGCCTCCATTGTCGCCTTTAATCGTACCAGCCTACCTCGTAATGTCCACGAAGTTGACATGGGACCCTCCCATTCATCCACTGATCTTAACCTTATCGCATAAAAATTGGATGAAGTCTTTGTCGTGCACAAGAAGCTAGATGAGCTTCTGGCCAATCCCACCCGTTCTATGGCAAATACCCCCACCTCACCACTTCGTCACAATCCCAATCTTTCCAACACCAGGCTTATCCCCAAGAATCCCGTGAGATCTTCCTTACCGAGCGTCGCGCCAAGCGATTCGGTAAGTTATGTGGATCTGGCTTCTGCAAGCCAGTATTTTGACACGGAGGACCAAGCCTCCATGTGCTTGGATGCGTATTTACATGTGATAACACCACGCAAGGGGGTAGTAATTAGGTTGAATATGGCCCATCTTTAGAATAAAAGGCACAACATAAAGTAGAATAGGAGCATTGCATGCATCAAGTACCAAGATTGCTTATAAACTGTATTAATGGCCATTTGTGTAAAGCATTTGTCAAAGCAGGCCTCAGATGAGCAATCGGACTGCACGGATGGATTCAGGACGACGAACGGAGTCTAACGGACTCAAAATCGGCCAAATCCGACATCCGGAGCTCCCACAATGGGCCCAAGAAATCCTGACCGTTGATCTGGAGATCAATGGCCTAGAACGCGCCACGTCGCCCCGCCCCCGCCGCCCGCACGCCCCCAAGCCAGCCAAGGACGCATCTCGGCCGTTGATCTTCGATCGAACGGCCGAGATCCGCGCGCTCGCCCGCGGTCGCCGCGACAAAGCGCGGGCGTGGCGCAACGGTTAGCGCGCACGCCCACGTTGCGGCGACGCGCGTTCGAGTCGCGCGGAGCAAAAATCGTCTGCGGGCGAAGGGCGCGGCAAAATTGAGCCGCGCGATCAGAAGCGAGCGGCTAGGATCGCGCCACGCGGCGCGACGACAGCGCCCTACCTCCCACGCGCGCGCGCAAGCCGGGCGGAAATGCGCGCGCGCACGCACGCCCGAAGCGCGATCCTAGCGCAGGCGCGGGAGGATCTCAGCCGTCCGATCATCAATCGGACGGCTCTCGTTCGACGTCCACGGATCGCGCCTGAAGAGAGAAAGGGGCGAGCGGCTGACCGGCGGCAGCAGACCTTCACCGACGTATATGGAAGCGGTTTTAGTGACGTTCTGGATGTCGCTAAAGCACATTCTTCTTTTAGGAAGCCCTTAACTCTATTTAAACCCCCTTCTACCACCATTCAAGGCATGCTCTCCCACTTGCAACTACTCCACTCCTCTCCTAGCTAGTCTTAGGCACTCTTGTAATCGCCGGAGACGACGAGCCGCCGACGGAGCCTCCTCCACCGCCGTGGCTGCCTCGTCGCTCTCCACCTCTCTCTCTCTCTTTTAAGCTTTCATTTACTTTTGTTGAAGTATGTATTTAATATTGTAAACCATGAACTATGAATGCATGTTTAATGAAATTGTTTTTCATTTAGTTGCCTTTTTAATTTCTGTTTAAAGTGCATGATCAAAACCAAGAGCTTTCTAACCCTAAACTCTCTCTATCTCTCGCTTTTCAAAACCGTTTCTTTCGCAAGCAAAACTCCGCCTTTTTCGTGACAACAAGTGGTAAACAAAATCCGATTTCCACGCCTCCCTGAGATCGACACTCGGACTCACCTCCGTTTACTTCTTTTAAAACCGACGTATCAAGTGCAACTATAACGACACCTCTTAACACACACGCACGAAGGCACGTCAGTTTTTGGCGCCGTTGCCGGGGAGGCAACGGATTTGTTTTATCACCTCCATTCCACCTTCATTCTCATATCGTCTAATGCCCTATTTTCCTTTTTACTTGACGGATGCAGGAATTCGGCGCATGGACGGCGAAGCGATGCATTCCACTATGGTAGCAAGGAAGTAGACGCCTCGAGGACCGATAGTGAGTACTCTCTCTCTCTCATTGTTTGCTTGCGTGAAAAAGCTAAAAAAATCATAAAAACTGAAAAAAATTGGCGTGGCGAATGATTGCTTGACCCACATTCTTAACACACCACCCTACAAAAAAATGTACACTCTAATATACTGGACAAATTCTTGGAGTGTTCTTTTCTTTTTCTCTTGAGTGGTGTTTGCGAAGCCACCGTGAGTTGACCTGGGCCGCACCACTCAACCCTAAAAACTAACTCATCTAATAGTAGCTGCACGATCTTTAGGATGAGTACACTAGGGTTTTTAGAGCCTCTACAAGATAAAAAGGAAATCTACTTTCACCAAGTTGTGTGTAGAACTTGACGTGCCCATTGAAACTTGTCTGAAAGCATTAAGACACGTCAACCCTAAAAAACACTAAAGTAAGGATGAAACATTAAAAGACACCACACCCTAAAAATTCTTGCTTTAAAACCCTGTTTTGTAGAAGCACACACCTTGAAAAGTGGAAAATTAAGAGGCACCACCCCAATCAACGCCTCATCACATTACCCTAAGCACAAGCACTATCCTAACCCGTTAAAACTGAGTAGACGTGCCCTAGGCAGGACTGAGTTAAGTCTCAAAAGGTGAGGTTTTGTTCGCTAGGCACTTGGCTTTCATTCCCTTGGTAGAATCTGGTGGCTAGGCTGCGGGGCAGTGTCAAACGACCGCGGTTGTGGGGTCTATGGAACCGGAGGCGCAAGCCAAAGGAAGAACCTTCCCTGCAATCCCCTCGTAATCAACCTGGCCAGATTAGCCTGGGGAAGGGGAGTCCAGTGCTTACGAACTTAATCAACCTTTGTGAGATTTCCAGGTCTCCTAAGGAGTACACCATAAGGACTAGGCTTGTTTGCTTTATTGAGGACACAACTCTCTCGCATCTGTTCTTCCCGCATCCCTCCATTTCTTCCAAACCATGGATTTCAATGCCTATCCATCTTACCCAAACTACCCCCAACAGGATTTGTATGCTAACCCAAGTGGACCATACCCACAGCCTACTTGGGCTAACCAATCACCAAGTTGGGGATGCAACCTGGAATATCCCTCTTGGCCCAACTATGACCAAACCACACCAACCTATTATTGGAATACACCCAACATAGCCACCCAAGGGTACGATTCAAATCATGGGGCTCCATATCTCGATTGTCCTCACGATGCCTCCTCATTTAGGCCCGACCCGCTCTACTGTGATAGGACCTACACTTTAGGAGAACACCAAGAACCCTACCCATCTCAAGATAATAACCAAGAAAGGTCATCTGAATTCAACGACCTTGCCTACTTGACCTTTGGATTAGAAGGAGTTCTAGACAAATGGAAATCAGAAAATGCTCAGAAATCTAGGCAAGCCCAGGACCATCAACCTCTGATTTGGTCCCCTGATGAAGAATCTGACTGGGAGGAGGACTTAGAACCTCAACTATTCTAGAGTAGGACCAAACAGAGAATGGTTCCTCTTGAAGAACTGGACCCTGAACATGATAGAATAGAGGACCCACCCAAGAACTTAAACACCAATATGGATTCTGATCCACAACCTCAACCATACTCTCTTAACCTGGATTTCAAGGAGGAAATCCAAAGGACACCAAATGACACCATGTCAATTCTTGATAACCTCCAGTTAGAACTACACAGACAGAATCAAGAATTGGTTAAAGGGCAACATGCCATGTTGGAGTTGTTCCAACAATTAGGGGAAGAAGGCCAAAGAAAGCTGTTGCATACAACGCCATTCATGGAATTCATAAAGCAAGGACCTACCATGATCAATTGGACTACACCTAGTCATCCTGATTTGGTTCAGTCCACCATTGATACCCCTCAGGAGTTGGATAGCTCAGTGGATAAGGAAAGTAAGGATTCCTTGGAACACAATTTGGGGAGCATTGAGAACAAACATCAGGAGGAAACTGAGAAGGTGAGGGGAGAGACCTTGGAATCTGAATCTAATCGGCTCAAGACAAGTAATCCGGTGGGAGTAGCAGCCAACGTCGGAGATGGAGAATGGAGTTACAATTTCAAAGAAATTGATTATGAATCGGTTAGAATCCCCATCACAAATTTGGAGGAGGGCCGAGAGAAAGAATATGATCTAGAGGATGAAATTGACCCTACCTCTAATGCAACCCCAAACAGTGAATCTGATACAAAGGAGGTTGAAGAAAATATTCTTGAGATCAAGGTCTTGGAGGGAATGAGCAATGAAACTATAGTTGCGGAAGAGATGGATTCGTCTTTGAAGAGAAGACTCATGCTTGGTTGTAGGGCTCAGTATGAAACTCTGGACTTTGTTACTTGCCCTACCAGAATAAAGATCCCGCAACCCGAATGCACTAGAATTGATACACTTTCGATGGATTACAATTTTATGGGGACACAAGCTGAATATAAGACCTACATCTTTAGTGGTTGGCATATCATATTTGGGGTGCGTTCGTCCACAGCAACTTATTTGCATGCCCACAAACTAAGAGAGGATCTGACACGGGCATGCATGATATATCTGTTACAGAATTCCCGCCCCTTAGGAACGGGACTCCACCACAACCTTATCCGCATCTGTGGACTTCTGATTTTGGGTCTGGTTAATTTTGAACATACCTTCTTGACCCAAGTCATTCCCGTTTGTGCACCGCCCAGCTGGAGGCGTTAAACTCAGCGCTTCCTGGGAGGCAACCCAGCGGATTCAGACTGATCTGGTAGTTTACGTCACTCAGGTACTATCTTTTTGAACCCTTCTGCATCCATGCATCTGCCAATGAGGACATTGTCCAACTTAAGCATGGGGGGGATGGTAAATTGCATAATCCTGAGTTTAATTAATCAGTCTGAATGAATAAATTAATTGATTAAAAAAAAAAAAAAATTTGAATTTAGGAAGAAAAACTTAGGCATTAGAAACTTGTCAATAGTGGGAAATAATACAAAAAGAACTTAAACGCTTAGACTTTTCAGGCCTTCAGGCTTAATCAGCCCTAGTGTCCATTAAAATATGGATTTAGCGGCGAATCCTTGCAACTTTAAGCTATTCTAATCCACCTAATAAATAAGGTGATAAGTATACGACTTATCAACTCATCCTCTAACTCAGGAAAACTTTGAGTCTAAGCATCTGCACACATTTCTGCACATACTCACTTCTCGGAGATTTTGACAGAAATTGGGTAGCTAATGAACTCTCTAGGGTGGTATGGCTGGCAAGTTGTCGTGGGTAACAGCCCATTGGCAGGTTGTCCAGAACCCAGCCACAGGCCATTTCTTTTTCACTGCCTCTAGGTACATTTGAGATTAGGGAAGCCACCTACGTAAAAAAAATAAAAAATAAAAAAAAAAAAAAACCACACTTCACCGCACAAGTATGGCTGGCAAGTGATCGTGGGTAACAGCCCATTGGTCGGTTGTCCAGAGCCCAGCTCAATAATTGCACAAAAAAAGAAGACCAAAAACACCTAAGGAAGAAGCGGGGAAGTAGTACAAGCCGGGGAGATATACACTGGAAAATCCTTGTGTTGACCCCAAGTAAAATGAACGCAGGGAGAAAGCTACCAATCGAACAAATACACCTTCAGGCAAAAATTTATTTTCTTTTCCGGTCACCTAGAGGCGTAGAAACTCGAAGTCTGTCTCAATTACCGTTAAGTAAGTCTATCACAACAGTCACACCAAGATGCTTAGCACTTAGGGTTTTGACCGAGTTTTGGGTGGGTTGGGTAGCCGTAAAAAGTTACCAACCCACACTGAATTCTAAAAATTCTAAAAAGACATATATAGATATATACGTATACATAAGTATAGTTATATATACAAAGCAAGGATTCGGGCGATTCGTATTTTGGCAGACACCCGGGCGCTGCTTAGTCTTTGTAGATTAAGATCTTCGTATAGTTCCTCTTATTAACAAGTAACGAAGTGCCTAAGCAATTACTTCTTGAATTCGCCAAAGAAATAAAGGCTAGAATAAACCTTGCTAGGGACTAGCAAGGAGTAAGCATGGGGGTATGATAACACCACGCAAGGGGGTAGTAATTAGGTTGAATATGGCCCATCTTTAGAATAAAAGGCACAACATAAAGTAGAATAGGAGCATTGCATGCATCAAGTACCAAGATTGCTTATAAACTGTATTAATGGCCATTTGTGTAAAGCATTTGTCAAAGCAGGCCTCAGATGAGCAATCGGACCGCACAGATGGATTCAGGACGACGAACGGAGTCTAACGGACTCAAAATCGGCCAAATCCGACATCCGGAGCTCCCACAATGGGCCCAAGAAATCCTGACCGTTGATCTGGAGATCAACGGCCTAGAACGCGCCACGTCGCCCCGCCCCCGCCGCCCGCACGCCCCCAAGCCAGCCAAGGACGCATCTCGGCCGTTGATCTTCGATCGAACGGCCGAGATCCGCGCGCTCGCCCGCGGTCGCCGCGACAAAGCGCGGGCGTGGCGCAACGGTTAGCGCGCATGCCCACGTTGCGGCGACGCGCGTTCGAGTCGCGCAGAGCAAAAATCGTCTGCGGGCGAAGGGCGTGGCAAAATTGAGCCGCGCGATCAGAAGCGAGCGGCTAGGATCGCGCCACGCGGCGCGACGACAGCGCCCCACCTCCCACGCGCGCGCGCACGCCGGGCGGAAACGCGCGCGCGCACGCACGCCCGAAGCGCGATCCTAGCGCAGGCGTGAGAGGATCTCAGCCGTCCGATCATCAATCGGACGGCTCTCGTTCGACGTCCACGGATCGCGCCTGAAGAGAGAAAGGGGCGGGCGGCTGACCGGCGGCAGCAGACCTTCACCGACGTATATGGAAGCGGTTTTAGCGACGTTCTGGATGTCGCTAAAGCACATTCTTCTTTTAGGAAGCCCTTAACTCTATTTAAACCCCCTTCTACCACCATTCAAGGCATGCTCTCCCACTTGCAACTACTCCACTCCTCTCCTAGCTAGTCTTAGGCACTCTTGTAATCACCGGAGACGACGAGCCGCCGACGGAGCCTCCTCCACCGCCGTGGCTGCCTCGTCGCTCTCCACCTCTCTCTCTCTCTTTTAAGCTTTCATTTACTTTTGTTGAAGCATGTATTTAATATTGTAAACCATGAACTATGAATGCATGTTTAATGAAATTGTTTTTCATTTAGTTGCCTTTTTAATTTCTGTTTAAAGTGCATGATCAAAACCAAGAGCTTTCTAACCCTAAACTCTCTCTATCTCTCGCTTTTCAAAACCGTTTCTTTCGCAAGCAAAACTCCGCCTTTTTCGTGACAACAAGTGGTAAACAAAATCCGATTTCCACGCCTCCCTGAGATCGACACTCGGACTCACCTCCGTTTACTTCTTTTAAAACCGACGTATCAAGTGCAACTATAACGACACCTCTTAACACACACGCACGAAGGCACGTCAACATGCGGACTCATCTTCTAGCTTAGAAGATGCTTGCGCCCTGGGGAACAACCCATTCTCTGCTACTTATAACCCAGGGTGGCAAAATCATCCGAACTTCGCATGGTCTAGCAACCCGCAGCACCAAAACCCTGTAGGTGGGCCAATGCGACCGTCCGCACCCGTCATCCCAAGGGCCCAGTCTAATCCTGTGGCAAATCCGCCATCGGGTCCTTGCATACCGCAAACAGAACAAATTGATGCAAATGATGACGAAAATGTCGAAGCTCCATGAGGAGAACATGACCTCTCTTCAGCACCAATTGGCGCAGCAGAATGCTGAGATCAGTCAACTACGCATGGCGACTCGATCTCAGGGCATTCTTCCAGCTCAACCTGTTCCCAACCCGCGAAATTTCGTACCCCATGGTCCTCAACCACAAGTACGACCTTCTCAGGGACAGGTTCATCAGATTCTGCAGGCTCCGAGCATTCCACTGGGATTTCAGGTTAATCCCGCTGCAGCACCTCACTCTTATGTCCCTATTGTGAACCCTCCTCCGCCTTATGATCCCACTGGACCCACGACGTCCAATGCGATCACTACAAGGAGCGGTAAGCAAACCATCGATCCACCTCGACTTGATCCTGGCCCGTCTTCTTCATCGCCCTCTCATTCGGGATGCGCACTGCATTCATGAGAGGACGATACAACCAAATTAGTGCTAGAATCAGTCCCATTCCCTGAGGTTCTACTGGGGGAGTCAAAAGGAAAGAAAGGATACACAGGCCTTTGATAACCTGCGTAATTTATTCAGGGATGCTGAAATCAAGGTACCCCTGTTAGAGGCTATCGACCACATACCTACTGTCACCCGATTTTTCAAAGACTACACTACACCCAAGCGATAGTCAAAGAAAACGAAGAATCCGGTGGATCTCTCCCCTCATACGAGTTGTGCTATACTATCAAATCTACCACTGAAGCAGAAAGATCCGGGCACACCGCTTATTTCCTGTAGCATCCAAGGCTGCAATTTTAACCGTGCCCTGCTTGATCTAGGATCTTCCATCAATCTTATACCAACCATCATGCTCGAAAAATTTTCCTTGGGAAATCTGAAACCCACCCTTGTCACGTTACAGTTGATAGATTGTTCTGTCAAAATACCAAAGGGTGTGGTGGAAGACGTGGTGGTTAGGGTCAACAGTCTCTGTTTTCCTGTTGACTTTCTTATTTTAGATATGGAACTTCCTAGCTCACTTTCTGATTGTCCGATCATCCTTGGTCGACCTTTCTTGGCCACAGCCCACGCCCATATCGACTGCAAGTTGGGCTGTATTGAGATTGCCGTTGGATTTGAGAAGCTCAAGCTTAACATCTTCAAGGCAGCCAAGAACTTTGATTGCGATTGCATCGAGGATGACACGTCTGACGAGGACATGGCCGTCAGTGCATGTATCGGACTAATTAGGACCTATTCTGACTGCTGCGGATTTCCTTTAAACACTGACGATTGCCTGACCGACACATATTGTGACGTTCCCCCATCCCTCCCTTGTCCCGTACCTTCTACTGACCAGACTTCTTCCGAGGTTTTCTCTGCTTCCCATACCTCGTGGTCTAAGTCATATTTGGGCTACTCATCACCGGTTCACACTCTTGAAGACCAGATTGCCCTTTCTTTCCCGCCAAAGTAGGAGGATTTGCAACTCCACACTGAGACCTTAAGCCCACATACTACTCATTGGGGCTATCCCTTTTTGGATCCATCTATCCAAGATGCCCCTCTTCTTGGCCAATCTGAGGGCCAACTTCTTCCTCCTGACTTGTTTTCTTCTGATCTGCTTGGGACACTCTCGTCCCAAGAAATGCCAGATCTTTCACCATCCACTCCCGAGCTGAAAGAGTTGCCTGATACGCTTAAGTATTTTTTCTTGGGACCGAATGAAACGCTCACCGTAATCATCAGTTCAAAATTGACCAGGGAACAAGAGTGCAAACTAACAAAGGTCCTTATGGAACACAAGGCAGCCATTGGATGGTCTTTATCAGACTTAACTAGCATTAACCCCTCCTACTGCACTCACCATATATACACAGAGGAGGAGGCTCGACCTTCCCGCAAGATGTAGCGATGTCTAAACCCTAACATGCGGGAGGTCATCAAAAAGGAAATTATTAAGTGGCTGGATGCAGGTATAATCTACCCGATCAGCGATAGCCCCTGGGTGAGTCTAATTCACGTCGTGCCTAAAAAGGCAGGACTCACCATCCGTGTCAATGATAGGGGCGAATCCATCCCTACACGCACTCCTACATCTTGGAGAGTGTGTGTAGATTATAGGAAACTCAATGCTGTAACTAAGAAAGATCACTTTCTGCTACCTTTCATTGACCAAATCCTGGAGCGGTTAGCAGGAAATAAATTTTTCTGTTTCCTGGATGGATTCTCAGGATATAACTAGGTGGTAATTGACCCTCGGGACCAAGAGAAAACCACCTTTACCTACCCCTTCGGCACCTTTGCATTTAGAAGGATGCCGTTCGAACTTTGTAACGCACCAGCAACTTTCTAGAGATGTATGTTGGCGATATTCCATGACATGGTGGGTGACTTTCTCGAGGTTTTTATGGATGACTTTTCGGTCTTTGGACCATCTTTTGATGACTGTCTTGCCAACCTGACCCATATCCTTAGGAGATGTATTGATGTAAACCTTGTGCTTTCCTGGGAAAAAAGTCATTTTATGGTACACAAGGGAATTGTTCTCGGGCATATCATCTGCGATAGGGGTATCAAGGTTGACAGTGCTAAGCTTGATGTAATTGTTGATTTACCTGTGCCTGGCTCTGTCAAACAAATCCGCTCCTTCCTGGGTCACGTTGGTTTCTATAGGAGATTCATCAAAGATTTCTCCAAGATTTCTCAACCTTTAACTTATCTCCTATCGACTGACGTACCCTTCGATATGGGCCCCGACTGCATACGAGCATTCACGCAGCTGCGTGATGCTATCACCAAGGCCCTCGTTCTCCAACCACCTGATTGGTCCCTCAACTTTGAACTCATGTGTGACTCTTCCGACCTTGCAGTCGGAGCCATCCTGGGATAAAGACGCGATAGACACCCCTTCGTGGTGTACTACGCCAGTAAGACGTTGGACGAGGCCCAGTGTAATTATACTACCACTGAGAAAGAACTACTGGCGGTCGTCTTTGGGTTGGAGAAATTCTGCTCTTACCTTCTCGGCTCACATGTTATTGTTTTCACTAACCATGCGGCCATTCACCATCTCATGCACAAGAAGGATGCCAAGCCTTGACTGATTCGTTGGATCCTTCTGCTCTAAGAATTTGACATTGAGATCCACGATAAGGTCAGAGCCTAGAATGTTGTGGCTAATCATCTTTCTAGACTGGACCCTGACCATATTGGACTTACTCTGTCGATTAATGAGATTTTTCCCGATGAGCATCTATTGGCAATTAATGTGGCAAGTGGACCTTGGTATGCCGACATTGCCAATTACCTTGCTTCTGGTTCCCGTCCACGTGGCTAGCCTAAAAACCAGCGTGAGAGTCTCATGGTAAAAGCAAAGTATTATTTCTGGGATAATCCACTTCTTTTTCGAATAGGTGCTGATCAAGTCATCTGTTGCTATATTCCTGATAGCGAATTCCCCAGTGTGCTATCCTTCTACCACGATCAGGCCTACGGAGGCCATTTCTCTGGGAGGAAAACTGTAGCCAAGGTGTTGCAGTGGGGTTTCTTTTGGCCCTCCCTTCACCAGGATGCACACAACTATGCCAAACATTCCACTAGGTGCCAGTCATTAGGGTCAATGTCACATCATGACATGATGCCCTTGCAACCCATCCTAGCTGCTGAAATTTTTGACATTTGGGGAATTGATTTCATGGGTCCCTTTCCTCCTTCCAACGGCTTCGAATATATCCTCGTGGCTGTTGATTATGTTTCGAAATGAATCGAGGCTATTCCCACACGCCATGTTGACCATGTTATATCCACTCGATTTGTCAAAGACCACATTTTTGCACGCTTTGGGATCCCTCGAGCCATTATCTCGGATGGAGGAAGCCATTTTACCCATGCTTCTTTTCGGGCACTTCTAAGGAAATATGGAGTACACCATCGTATCGCATCTCCGTATCATCCTCAGACGAACGACCAGGCAGAGGTGTCGAACCGACAAATCAAGCAAATTCTCCAGAAAATGGTTCGGCCTGACCGTAAGGATTGGTCTGACAAGCTGATTGACGCACTTTGAGCATATCGGATCGCCTTCAAGGCTCCCCTTGGTATGTCTCCTTATAGAATCGTTTACGGGAAGCCTTGTCATTTGCCCGTGGAGCTGGAGCACCACACTTATTGGGTAGTTCGCCAATGTAACCTCGACCCAGACCTGTGTGGTCGAGAAAGGAAACTCCAAGAGCTGGAAGAGCTCCTTCGTGAAGCCTATGATTCTACCTTAACTTTCAAGCAACGTACTAAGGCTTTTCAAGACAGTCATATTCAGCGGAAGGAATTTGAGCCATCTCAGCAAGTTTGGCTCTACAACACCCGGCTCAAATTCTTTTCTGGGAAATTGAAGTCCAAATGAACTGGTCCTTTCCTGGTCTCGAGACCATTTCCCAACGGGGCCGTTTAAATTGAAGATCCCAAATCTGGGCATAAATTTACGATCAATGAGCAACGTTTAAAACCTTATCCTACTCATGAACTTGCCCCCGTTAGAGAAACTGTTGCCCTGCTGGAAGGTAACTAATGTTGTGCCTCATTCTGAGTCCAGCTGGGGACGTTAAATTCAACGCTCGTTAAAAGGCACCCCAGCAACACTCCACCACTATCACATACACTTCACTTCACTTCACCACCCACCATCCACCCACCCTATCACCCTGCTAAATACCCTGCACCTCAGCTCTCGTTACCTGATCTTTGGTCCTTCCTCTACCCTACCTTGCATGCATATGAGGACATAGCATCATTTGGCATGGGGGGGTGGATAGGCATCCATAGCATCCAGGTATTATATGGCATCATGCAACTTCCATCCATCTATGTACATAGCTAAAAAAAAAAGGGTATTTAGTAATGATCTGAAGGCTGAAACAAAAAGACAATAAGTGTTTATGGATATTCAACCATTGTTTTGAAGACTTTCCAGGCCATAGAAGCTTGATTCGCTCAGGCTCAACTTAATTCACTTGAGCATTGACAAGACAGATCGGAATCTCTCCTAACTAAGGACATATTTTTGTACCTGAGACACCAGTACATAATTCATTGGTTTGCTTCTACTCGAGAGCCTAAGTAATCTTGGTTCACACTACACATATCAAGAAAGACCAGGTGAACATGAGATCCATCCCTAGTGTTCATTAGGGAAGGTGGAGTTCTTACCTGTGCATGCAGGTAGACTTTTTATCCCAGGCTTTAGTCTTCTGCTTAGGAGAGACTCTTTCCACCAAAAAGGAACTCTCCTACCAAAAGAAAAGTGTGCTCCTCCAAATAAAGTTGTAAGAGATATACTGACACTTGTTTCAAAAAAAAAAAACTATGCAAATAAGTCAGTATATCTCACAAATGTCTGTAAAGTCTTCTCCCTACAAAAGTTTTCAGGGAAAGTTACAAATACCCTGTTCCTACCATATATTCTTTAAGCCACAAATGTAATAAAATGGGAGTTGAGTTTCCCGTCATCTTTTTAAGGGTTAATCCGAAGACATGAGCTGAAACTAGGACCAACTTGCACTAAAAAATTCGTGAAATCCTAGGCTTGAGTCTTAATGTTCATCTGGTCAATCTTGATCCTTCACTATGCACAAGCCATAATCTCTTGAGCTCTCCAGTACGGCAAAAACCTCCTGAGTCTTGGAAATCGTACTTAAGGTTTAAATATCAAGAGTCCAGGTTAGTCGAGAGATGGTCTATGTCACATAAGACTTAAAGTACTGGCAGTCTTCTTTGCAATTGGTTCTCACAATATCCAACAAATAAACACACCTATGTCGCCTCAGAAGAAAATCTTCAGCTTAAGATCATTTCTAAATACAATACAAAATGTTTTGCTAGGGACTAGAAAAGATAGCCATGGGGGTATGATTGCACAGTAAAAATACACCAATAAAAATGCCATCTTATGTTATTTCCTAGCACTGCCGTTGCATATTAGGTAGCTATAGTTGCATTTGTAAAAATTGACACGTGCATGCATTTATTTGAGAGGGGAGGAAAGTGAATAATTGGCCTTGTAATTAACGTATTCCTCAAGGGTTGCATCGCAATTTTCACCTTCTTTATTTCTTTTGAAATCTTCTTCGCCGCGCAGCTGCAGGGCATGGCTGCTTCTTCTTCGCGCCATTCTTTGCCACAGCATGCTCTGCCAGCCGCATGGCTGGTCATGCGCAGCCTAGGGCATGGCCGTGGAATACCTCCTTCTCCTTTATAAAGCCCTGCCATCTTCCTTGCGAAAGGGAGCCTGGCACATAGAGACACAGCAGCCACCTTCGTCAGGCCATCTTCCTCCCTCTCTCCCCTCCATACGCAGCACCTCTTCCCACTAAAGAGACGCTGCGGGCAGGAGCAGCTCACAGTGGTCCCATGATCACCACTGTGAGCTCCACCACCGCCCAGCTCATCCAAGAGCATGTGGGTGTGGTGGGTTCTTTCCTTGCTTCCATCGCTCAACGCCTTCATGACATTGCCACAGCTCCAAGCTTCAGAGCTCAGCAGCAGCAATAGCACGGCACCAGCAGCCTCCACGCAACATGCAAGCCCCCGCACGCAAGCCAGCAGCCGGCGCAAGCTCCTTCTACGTGCGCAGGCTAGCTCCAACGCGCCCGCGCATGCAGAACCGGCTGCAACCGGTTGTCCGAGCCATGCGAGCACTGTAGCTACTATTCACGCGTTTCTGCGTGACACTGTAGCTACAGTGCGGTGACCGGAAAGTTTCTCACTTATCCGGTCACCGTGCGCTCTCTCTCCGCGCCGTGACCGCCTCCAGCCAGTTGCACGTGCCCACGTCTGCTCCAGCGCCTGCGCCCGCTTCTTCGCCCTCTCCTGTTCCAGCGCGCAGCGCGGTGCGCTACGGTGCAGTCTCTCGCCCGCGTGGTCCCTCCAGCACCTGCGCGTGGTCCCTTCAGTGCGTGTGTGCCCTTACACTCCTGCGCCTACGTGCATCCGCGCCATCAGACGACGCCTGCGTTCTCTGGACGACTTAAACTCAGCGCTCTCTCTCTCGCACACTCTCCAGCAACCACTCCCTTACTCTTACACACACACACTCTCGTACACACACACACACTCACTCATAATCACCCTTCTACATACTTTTATATATATATATATATATATATATATATATATATATACATATATATATATACACATATACTTATACATATGTACATATATACATACATATATACATATACATATCTATATGTATCTATATACATACATATATATATATATATATATATATATATATCTATATATATATATATGTATATATATTTAACTATATATATATATAGTTAAATATATATACATATATATCTAGTTATAAATATCTATATATATATACCTATATGTATAAATTTACATATATATATATATACACACACTCCACCACGTGTTATATTGCGGGAATATCTGCACCAGTTGCTCATATTCCCCGATACCCGCGTAGAGAGCGTCTTCGCACACACTCCCACACATCCATCCTACACTCCATGCGGCACTTCCTCCTGTTGGTTGCGTCTTTCTAGACGTCGATCAACTTGACACTGTGCTACACGTCATTTCCACCTCCACCCCCCACCCCTATATATAATATATACATATATATCTATATATATATAGACTATATTTATTTCTTTACAAGCAACATATCTTATTTTTCTTTCTCTTTTGTTTCCTGCTATTAAAAAGATAAAAAAAAATAGTAAAAGAGAAAAGATAATCCTTGTCTTACAGGTACTCGGTCTTGCAATCAGCAAGACCAGTTTTTGGAACCCTAATTTGGCTCAAGGCCAACAACAATTTGGCTCGAAGCCAAGGATCTGATTTTTGAGGGTGTACCTCAAGGACAAAATTATCAGCAAAAAAATCTTAAGTAGAAAAGAACAAAAAACATAATAAACGCACGGAAGAGATTCGTTGTAGGAAAAGCGTAGAAACTTATTTACCTTTAATTCCCTCCTCCCTGAGTTCGACCCTGGGCCTAAAAGTGACCAAGATAAAATCAAGTAGGCCAGGTTAAAAATTTTGTAAAAAGATGGTTAGGCTCGATTTAGGTTAACCACTATACTCACTTCAACGCTAATTTTATCATATTAACAATCATCATGCACATTTAAGTTACGTCAATCAGGATTCATGTACCAAACATGAACATGCATCATTCTCAATTCTAGGATTCATTTTGTGACCTAGGTTTCAGGTAGAAATCTCTAGTTTACATTCACTTAACAAAATCAAACAAAGAGGAGTAGAGAAAGACCAATTTACCAAGGGGTACGGGTGATATGGGGGCACCAACAGTGGGTCCCAATGCCTTCGTAGGTCCTATGCGTACTACAAACTGGAGGCCTACACCAATTTAATGGTCAAATAGGACATTATTTTTGTTGACTAACATTTCAGCATGTAAAACAGGCTCAAAACAACGTGGAAACAACTCTAAAACGTAGTAAATCCTACGAGCTTTCCAACGAAACCTTGATTGTGCAAGTCTGACCTCGTTTGGACTCTGAACCGGCCTAAACACTCCTCCTGGTTCACCTGAACTAGACCAAGCGGGCTAGTCTAGCTAGAGTTGCCGCCTGCCTCTAGCAGACGCGTGTACTGACTGAGATCAGATGTCTGGGGTGAGTCCTAGACGTCTTAAACGTGTGCAGGAACTATTATGACCCAGTTCCCAAATCCTTACAGGACACGAGACCGAACTGACACAACTGATCCCAAAACCCAGTTGTCCAACGAGGAAGTAACCAAAAAGCAGCAAAGTAAACCATATTGACTATGCTAAACAACTAACAGTAACAAAAGTACAGCAGTAAGAAGTAAAACTACTATAGTGCACACCACCACAACAGTAAAAAAATAACCAGGTACAAGAATATAAAGTACAGAATAAAAGAGTACAGAATATAAGGGTACAAGAGTCTACTCACTACAATAGAAAGAAGTACAACAAAGAAGCTACAACTACTGAGCTCTACTGGGCCTAGCACCCTCTGCAGCCATAGACTCTGGCTGCTCAACACCTGGACCAGAAAAGGGTTTTGAGTACACAAAATCAGCGAACGCTGAGTAGAGTGGCAACCAACTACTAAAGTAGTAAAAGTGGACAGGTAGCTGTTGATTTCTAATTTCATTATTTCACAAGTTATTCCCTTTTTACCCATTGGTTTATTTATCAGATCTCTTTCTTGATCTTGAATGTTCCTCGTGGGAACGATCTTGATTGCAGCCTTTTCCAAAGAGTAGAAGGCACACGTGGTGCTCTCATGGCCGGGAGAGTCCCCCGTGGTGATCCTACACCCAGTCAACCACCCCAAGGTCACGGACAGACGTAACGGTGACTACGACACACACGATAAGTGTACGGGTAGCTATCCCACACTGGCACACGGTCAGTCATTTCCGTTAACGGGTGCGCCCAAAGTACAGCACGGAACCAGTATAGGGCCTAGCCCTCTCTATAACAGGGGTCTAGCCCCTCTCAGTAACCAAACAGGGGTCTCGCCCCTCCACAATCCGTGCACCCTCGCCTGACTACCCTGGTTTGCCTAGTGGGCCTAACAAGTCGGTGTAGGGCGGCTAGCTGAACCTCGGGCCCCATGGGGTGGCTAGCTCTCTCCCTACACTAGTAGCTCTCCCCGGTACAATGTACACGAGGGCCACAGAGTCGGTGCAAAGTGGGCAAACCCACCCCAGGTCTCAACCCGAAGGCGGCAAGCTCCCCTCTACACTAAGAGGTAACATGCGCTCCCTCCCCTCTACACTAAGAGGTAACATGCGCTCCCCTTAGTACCACGTACTCAAGGGCCAGCACACTTCCCAACATATTTCCAGATCCATTCCATTTACTTCTAGGAGCTCAACTCAAAATTCCTCGTAGGGTTCATGCTCATATTCCTCAGGTCATGCCATACCAAGTTTCATCATTTCTATTTCCATTCTCAAGTTATACATAAGTAGCTTGTATTGCTATCATTCACGTTTTCCATACACAGGTTATACACAGGTAGCTCGTATTTCCATCATTCACATTACCATTCTCAATTTATATACATGCAGCTCGTAGTATGTCATTTAACGTATACAACAGGAATTTATATGCAACAGTTTGCTAGCACAAGTACTTTACATTTCACAGGTAGCTGTTATTTATTTATAGGCAATTGTTATCATTCTATCTACTCATTCAAGACCTCAATTCAATCATCCATTACAGACATTTCAAGTGTTTCCCGTCCTAGGATTCATGCCATATCCTAGGTTCTAATCATTCATTCCACACATGCAATTAGGTTATAATTAAATCAAGGGGAAGCCACTCTACCAGTAAACCAAGGAGTAGTGGGGGCTTGAACGGTAGGCTCACATGCCTCAGCAAGTCCCGAACCTGCAAGGGAATGAAGTCCTATCACAAGGATCCATCACAAGATAATATTCAAAATAATATAGAAAGTCTTATAACAAGTAGAGGAAATCATACGGGAAACATCGGTATTTTATTTGCGGAAAACGGACCCTAAATGGATCAAAAAAATAGCGTTTCTGACTCAAATCAGACGTTTGGAATAACTTTCAGACGTCTTAAAAGTGTCCAGTGTCATACCTCAAGCCCTGCGCCAATCCTCAGACATTTAGGATCTCTTCTGGACCGTTTGGACCTAGCTCCAGAAGTCCAACAACCTCTCCGGATGTCTGGAAGTGCCTACAGTTGTCTGGTAAGCTCCCCAGATGTCTGAAAAGCATGGGAGGGTGTGTCCCGCGCCTTCCCAAAGCGAATCCTACATGCAGACACCCGAATCTCTCAAAAATGGGCATGCAAAGTGGTGGCAGCAGAGCGGCTTGCATGGCCATATCTGCAAAGAGGACGTACCTTCGCAAAACTCTCACCCCAGATGTCTGGAACCTGCTCCAAACGTCAGCTCCATCATCTGGACGTCGCACCAGACATCTAATTCTAGGAAAAACCCAGAACCAGAACCTGCTTCCGCCCCCTCACGCCACGCGTGGCCACGCCATGCCCTCTCGCCTGCAACTTCGGCTGCAGTAGTGTCGGGGAGGACCTCCCCGACGCACTCCTCCACCTCGCACACGCGCCGCTCCAGCCGTGCACTCACCGGTGAGCTCCCACGCGAGCTCGCAAGCTCACCTCCTCCTCTCCTTCTCACGCCGCTCCTCCTCTCCGCCGCTCTCGCGCTCTCGCTTGCTCTGGGAAGAAGAGAGGAAGGTGGCGGGTGGCTGAGAAGTGAGGGGAACGAAGGTGGAGGAGGGGTTTATAAGGTGGGGTTTAGGGTTTTGCTTGGAGGCGAGGGAAGAGAGAGAAGGAGGGAAAAACGAGGGGTATTGTCTGCGCGCAGCACATGCACAGATGCGAGCTCGTACCCAAGATTTTCGATTTCCAGACGTCTGAGAAGGTGTTCAAACGTCTAACCAAGCATCTGACCCACAGTTTAGACGTCTTAAAAGGCTTAAACAGCACGGGTCTTAACAGGAACTCACCTGGTGCTCCTCCTTCTCTTGTCGTCTACTACCTCCCACGGCAATCTAGGGGTGCAGCCAGACGTCTGACACCTCTTCCGGCCGTTTAGGGTTGCGACCGGATGTCTGATACCACCTCCAAACATTCGAAAGCACCTCGGTTGCCGAGTGTGCGTGCCTTCCCGACTCCATTCTCCCTTGTGCAGCTCGCCTCCCCACGCGAGCGCGACCCCCGAGCCTATACGAGACACAAACACCTCGGTTAGGTCTCACCTCGGGTCCTGTGTGCGTCTAGATGTCCGAAACTCACCTTGGACATCTACGGAGCCTCCCAGCCATCTGTCGGGCTTCGCGAATGTCTAATGACCACAGGAGATGCGCCTGCGCCCTACGCGCAGCACCTCCTCGCATCACAAACCCACCTCATCTGCGGTGCAACAACATCTCGTGCTCTGTGCAGCTGCAGCAACGCCCTCCTCTCCCTCTTGGTCTCTCCTTCTCCCTCTCACTCCCACTCACATTCACTGCTTGCAAGGGAAGGAGAGGTGGTAGGAGCACCGCTCGAGGAGGATGAGCGGGGGGGTGCGGAAAACGAGGAAGGGGTTTATATAGGGGTCTAGGAGTAGGGCTTTAGGGTGCAGGTTTAATTGAGGCCTGGGAAATTGCACCTGGCCCTACAGAACAACTTTGCAAGGTGTAAAACTTACGTTAGGCCCCCTCTAAGTGTCACAAAATCCCGCACGATGTTTCCTTATGCATAGAAAAATTACAATAAGGCCCCTAAGATTCAAGAAAAATCAAATGACCCTTAGGAAGGATCATTTCATGAGATAATATGTTATAGTAGAGAATTGAGTTAATATTTTTTATAAATTATGCGTATACCATGTTACTATTCATAAACTGTTCATTTACTCTTACCACAAGAACTAATCCATGGATTTACCCTCAACCAAACAAGGCCTAGAAGATTCGAAATAAGTATGTTGATGACAGGAATAGTTGAATGCCAATAAGTTTCTTCTAACCTTCTATGCATTTGTTCTATTCATGATTAGGAATAAGATTTGAATTCAAAAGGATAAAGATTAATAAAGAGCAGATTATTTACAACCCTATTACAACGTCACAGCAATCTAACCTTGATAGTTTAATAGATCTTACAACCTTTCAAAGTGCTCTAGTCCAAGCAATCAAAATATGATGTGAATTTTGGAGGTGTGTTCCTCAAATCTTTGTCAATTATATTTGTATCATTATATACTTTATTATTACATTTACACCTCACAAATTTACACCACCTACCGTTGGATTGAATGGTGGATGAGTGTAACTATGATTAACATTAACTGTTTCCTATGGTTAAGTCCAAAAAAGGGAAAAAACAACTTTTCCCTCCACCCCTCACTTGAGTGAGACAAAAAGAAGAGGTGCAAGGGAGATATGGTCCAAGAGAAGAAAGGATGCAAGAGTTGTGGCTGGTGAGGAGGAGGTAAGGGAGCTATGGCCAACGAGGAGTAGGGATGAGGATGAGCTATGGCCATGTGTAGAGAGGAGGAGGAGGGGTGAGGAGGCTGCAACCTAGGAGGAGAGGAGGTGGAAGGTCATGAGTGAAGTTCATGGATGTTGCCACCACCATTGGTGCCACCGTTGATGTTGCCATTGCCTTTTGACGGGGAGGAAGAAAGAGACAAGAAGAGGAAGAAGAAATAAGATAATTAAAAATTAGACACAGAGATATGATTATTATTTCCATAATTTAAGTCGGTTACCGATCGTTAAGTAATTTTCAGGGAATATTCCCTCAATACCTGACCGAAATTTAACTTGGGGGTACGGTTGATAATGTTGGCACGTTTATAACAATAAAATATATAAAAGGTACATATGTAACTGGCCAAAATTCAAAGAGCATGCGTATAAAAACCCAAATATAATCTTCAGTCTATTCATCCCTCCCTAAGTTTCCGTTGGTTTGCGACTGCTGCAGGAGATACTACAACTAGCAACAAAATGCAAGCTGTGGAGCCACGAAGTTCCGAGAGGGATAATCATCTCTCAAGACCTTATACTTTATTTTACAGCTTGCCATGTATGCACCATGAATGGATGAGGATCGACCAACGTGGAGCATGAGATAACGTGTTGATCCTTGGCGTGACGTGGCACAATTTCTCGGGCGCGCTTGTTCCCGATGGTGGCACACATTCCTAGACACGACCCCACGACGTGAAATGTACCTTTTTGGAGAATAGAATCTTAAAATATCCGACATGTTAAGGCTAATTTAAATTGTGGGTCAGGTAATCTAAGCTGTAACATGGGTTAATTTTTATTTTTTTTACTTAAAAAGAGAGATTAATTTTTATTTGTATTTATTGAATAATGATTAGGATAAAGATTGTCGTGTGATACGAAAGTGAGGTATTTATTTGGAAATAGGAGTTAGAATTAAGGATAAATTGATAAAAAATATATTTACATTTAAATTGATAGATAAATTAGTTGGCATTTTTATGTTTTATAAAAATAAATTAAGCATGTAAAATGTTGGATGGAAAAAAAATTAACGTCCCGAGCACTTGATTAATTTTTGAGTTGTCGGTATGCATATCAGGTAAGTATCCTTAATTCCAAGTTAAGCAAGAGAAAGGTCGAGTTCAATATCGATCGAGCTTGGAGGATGAGTGAAAAGCACCTTTACCATCCGTATACCCAAGCACTATTCAAACAATATCAACTACAATCATTACTTTGATGCATCACAACCAATAGCATCCAACCTTCTTCATGTGAATTCAATTCATTTATAGTCACAGCATCAATTTCGATTAATTCACCGTTATCAATTCAACCACTTATCACGATCGATCCTAATGCTTGCAAACATATACAATCCCCATTAGACTCAATGACCACAACAAACATAAAAGGGAAATTAAATCATGAAAGAAACAGAAAAGAAGTGATGGATTCATCACGTAACAACTCAAACAAAATCCATTAGCTACAATAATAATAATAATAATAACGAGCAAGTGATATGATACTCTTATACTCTCTCCAGGTGTTGTAAGCGAAGAGATGCAAGATGTGGAGGGCTGAGGCAAACTACATTCCCTCCAGCTACATTGATCGATCTGTGAAACAAACAAACAAGGTGAAGGGGAGATGATAATCTCCAATAACATCACACGAGAGAGAGGAAGAAGGATGGAGGGACGTACCTCGACGAGGAAGGGGACGGAGACGGAGGGGATCTCGGAGAAGGTGAAGAGGGAGGGGTGGGAGGTGGCTTTTAGAACGAGCTCTATGAGGGATTCCCCAGACTTGAGCTTCGCTGCTCACCTTGCAAAGTGCTCTATCAACACTAACTGTCACGCTTAGCGAAGAGGTCGAAAAGGGCAACCCAAGAAATACGTTAGATGAGAGGCGCCGCTTCGAGGAGAGAGAACATGGATTGAAATGGAGGTTAAGCTAGCCTCCTTTCGAATCCATGTTGGGATAACCGATGTTAACAATGCAAAGAGGGGTTGAGTTATCCCCTTTAATAAGCAAGGATTAACCCCTTAACCTCCACCGTAAACTAAGCCTAAAAGAAAAGATTTTAGTATACACTAAAGTGTACACAACTTTGTACACACATGTCATGTAAGTACCACATCACATGTCACATTTGTCACGTCATATGAAACGTCATGTACCATGTCCTCTTCCTATAAAAACAAGCCACATCACCCACAACACATTAATGTTCGAGGCGTGATCGATGTTTAAAAGTGTCACGTTGCAGTATAATCGAAATCACTTTGAAAACAAGTACAATTATTATTACTCGAAAAAGTTCCGAGGTCGAACATAGGGAGTAAATGGAATTCACACACTAATCTCGACAATTAATGCAATTTAAACATAAAATATTACTCAAAAACTAATTTACAATGTAGAGCATATGAGTATATGAAGAGTAAAAAGAACTTTAGATAAAATAATGATGATTTGAATCACCAATTATAAGTTTAATACATAGAATAATTACTCAAGTGTATTAAAGAAGGGAATATGAAATTAGATATCTGATTTTGCAATCAAACGTCTTAAATGACGTGTGCTATAGTACCCTTCTTTTCTTCTTCTCTTTCTCTTTGATTCTTCCTTGTGTCTTCTTCTTCTCTTTCTCTATTTTGTTTCTCCTTCTATTCTTCTCAGGCCTTCAGCTCAGTAGTCCCTCTTCTTCTTCATCATCCCTACAATCCTCCTCCTCCTCTTCTTCTTCTTCCTTAGGCTTTCTTCTTTTCTAGCCTTTCTGCCTTCTAAATTCGACTAAGTGTCGGAACCAATCTTCCCAGGGCAAAAACCCCCCCTTTCCCACGCAACTCTCCTCTTTCTTTCTCTCTTTCTATTTCAGTCTTGCTCTCCCAGAGCCACAGTATGTCGGGTAATCGGACCTTTCGCATACCCAGGTCCAGGCTCACCAGCGTGCGGTGTTGAGCGAGGAGTGTAGGTCAGGCAGGTAGTCGGGTTAGCCAGGTCCGTGGGTGAGGTTTCGCGGAAGAGTTCAATTAAAGGGGGAGGAGGACCTCACCCTCAGTGTTTGGAGGCAAACAACCCCATTCACTTATTCAATTTATGCGCATGAAAGTGTCTCTTTGTATCTGAGGTGGGACTAAATGTCCCACCTTTCTTCTACACAACATAGCAGCAGGGTGCTTGGCCAATTTGGAGAGGCTGCAACTGCTGAAGCCCGTGCGTGAGGACTTGGACTCCTGCAGGCTTCAATTGTGCACAGCCTAGAGGTATCCCCTGGAGCATAGCAAGACCTGGAGCAGTTTGAAGATCGCTTGAAGCTCAGTAGCAATGGCAGCTCTGACCTGCTACCTGAAATTAAGAACAGAGGCCTTATGGCTGCATCAGAACACTCAGTAGGATCGCCGTGGCACGGCAAATGTAACGGTGGTTGTGGCGTGGAGCGCGGGTGGCTGTGGTGGCCTGACGGTGATAGGAACGGTCGGTGAGAGTGGGTTTGTTCAGGGAGGTGTTTGGGTGAATGATGGAGCGAATGGAGTGAGGGGAAATGATCAGGGATGTGTGGTGGAGGTTGTAGGGTGGTCGGCGAGGTGGATGGAGGTGCGTAGCATTGGGAACACCTCGTCGAAGGAGTTGCTAGAGATGGAGGAGATTATGGTGTTCAGTAGCGTTGGTGTTTGGTTTTGGGAAATAGAGAGGGGAAGAAAGTATGAGAGAGAGGGGATCTAAGAGCCTACTCTAAGGGACGAAAGGGAAAGGGATCCCACGCCGGTGTGGTTGCCGGACGTAGGGAAGACGAACCTCCATAGGAGAGTCGGCGGCGAAGACGGGAAAGGAACGGCGTTGGCTGGTATTGCTTGACGTGGAGGACGGTGAGGGAGATAAACCCGCCACTAGTTTTGTGGTTGGGCGACGAGAAGAGTCGGAGATGGATCGCTGGAGCTTGCGGAGAGTTGCAGCCAGAGGGAAGAGAGGAATAGGGGGGATTCCGACCCAAATTCAAACTGAGGAGACGGTTGGACCCTGAGGAGTCTTTAAATAGGGATCTGAGAGGGTTTTGTGCTTGGAAGCCAAGCTTCTAAGTAAGGAATGCTCGCCGAAGAAGGAAACTTTAAGATATCCAAATTTCTTATGCGTTCGTATGAGAGATTGGGAAAGAATCAGGGCATCTAACTGGGTTCATATTGGAGATGATTTATTGATGAATCTTCCTTCCAATTTTGGAAGGGATTCATCAATCAATTAGAGAGAAAATCCAAGTTGAAAGTCGTCGGAGTAGGTTTCCTTTGCGATAATAGTGGAGGGACCAAAATGTGAAGACAACGAAGAAGTTAGGGGGTTAAATGCAATGATTTTTGAAAGTTAGGGTTGTGAATGTAATCAGATAGGAACTTTTTGCAAACTAGGTCAAGACAAGTTCTCCTTAGGTCCAAATTTTGGTAAAAATCTAATTTGGACCTAAGGAATCCAATGGCGAAGTTAGATTTCGATTTTGATCATGTTTGACTGAAAAATTTATGCAAAAATCCAAATTATGGTAAATATCTGTCTGAGGCTCCATTTTAGGTCAAGATGGGTTCTGATGGCCAATTTAAAGGTACTAAACCCTGGAGAATATTTTTCTATGATTTTTCGAAGGTTTAAGTAAATTTTATCATGATCAGAACCTTGGTTAATTAAGTGAGTCTATTTTTAGGATTTCAAAAGTCATTTAATTCTCAGAACACACAAAAATCCTTTTCTATTTAATCCAACCCACTTGTTATCTTATTAAGACCATTTGACCTTTATTCAACCCTTGAGAAAACCCGTGGTTGTACTGTATTGGTAAAATTACAGTTTTAACCCTAGTTTCTTATTTTTCTCTCAGAATGGCTTTACAATAAATTATGGCTTTCAGTTGGTTATGTATGAGCATTTATTAACTTCATTAGGTCAAAATAAACTAGGTAGGACTCATGATGGTGTCCCCATTAGTTACATAAATACTGTGTCAACATAACATCATATATTTCATGTCATGTTATATATAAAAGCCAAAAAGTAAATAAACACATGTTGCAATGTGTTTTACAACACACAAAGTGAAAGTGGTAATTTTAAACGGTGTATTTTAGTTTTTCACTGTGGAAACTAATTTCCATATATGAAAAATTATTTTCTAAGTAAAAAATTATTTTCTATAGATAAAAAATTAAATTTTAAGTGAAAATTTATTTACTACCAATAAAAAAAATATACTGATATATTTTTATTTTCAATCAATATATTTTAATTTTCTACCAATATATTTTTATTTTCAACCAATAAAAAATTATTTTCAATTAATATATTTTAATCTATTTAATTTTTAATCAATTAATATTTATTTTCAACTAAAAAATTTTCATTTTCAATCAATTTATTTTATCCATATATTTTAAAATACATTACAATACATAATTTTTCGTATTCGTGTCCAATATAAAATTATTTACTCTTCGATATCTCCCGCATCACTGCTCAAATTAAGAGGCAGTGATATCCATTGATGGGCTTCATTAGTTGGCGCCAACAGCGACGAGATGAGATGGTACACGTAATCGGCCGGGGATATGATGTGGCCTTTGCCATCTCGTCCTCGTCAGCTCTGACGGGATGCATGTACGTTGCCTTGCGCTTCCGTACGCCTCCTCGTTTAGATATTGTTATATATTTGCCCTCTTATATTAAATATTATTTTATGACGTGGCATCAGGTAATGGTGCTGAAACTTTGCATTGATCATCTTCGAAGAAACGAGAAGAAAGAGAGGGTTTCACCTATGTTTCTTGAGTATAATTCTCATGGAACTGACGTAGAACCACTCCCAGTAAACGTAGTTGAATGAAAGTTCAATCACTACGTTCGCAGTATCATTCGCTAGTTTCCTTCCACCAGAATCTTTAAAGTATGATAGAAATTTGATCTTAAAAGACCAACATCTTAGGGATTTACTGTAATCATTATGTTGTGTGAGGTTTTCCATGTAATTTCAATTTGTCTTATTCCTTAGAGATCTACGTGGTTTGAGAAATAATTAAGAGAAATAAAAAAAATACGAAGTATTAAGACATTTTATTTTATTTAACATGAGGTATTTGAAAAGAAGAAGAAATGAAATTTATACGTTAAAATTAAGATAGAAAAATAAATAAAATAAATCAATAAAATAAATAAAATTTATCCTTTATAGAATTTATTTATTCCAAAACCTATTCATCAATTTTAAAATCCACGGACACCAAAATAATCATTGTCAAAAATAAAATTTGACCATAATTTTCCTTCCATTCCGCCAATAAAATAACAACTAAGGTTACTTCTTCGAGGGATGGATAGAATCCCTTTTAAAAAATAAGGAAAATACAAAATTACTTAAATGAAATATGATACATATAGCTCTCGCGTGAAATTGACGAGTTTCATTTGATTGCACTAATATGTGTGCGTGTGTGTGTGGTGGCGACGAAGCTGACTGAAAGATTCGGTAAGCGCGATAATAACGGGGATGGATCGTGCAAAGGATTTATTTTTGGTCGAAACAATGCCTATTTTAGATAAAAATTAGGATGCAAGTTGGAAAAATGACGGAGTGGGTCGTACGTGTGTTTTTTATTTGATGAATTTTTCATGTAAAAGAATATTTATATGCGGTGGGATTTATAACCATTGAAATTAATAAATTATCTTTTATAAATGTTATTTATTTAAATAATTTTTAAAATTATTTTATATCGATGTAAAATTAATTTATATCAATATAAAATCAATTCGTATCGATGTAAAATTATTTTTTAAGTGTAAAATTATTTTTCATACGTGAAATTATTTTTCATGAATCTATAAGTCAAAATCATTTTGCACAAGTACAAAATCAATATATCACTTTTGAAATAATTTTATACTTGTGTAAAATGAGATTACACCTGTGTACAGATACCTTAAAATAATTTATCATTTGTACAATTAAAATTACCTAAAATAATTTATCATCAATATAGAGTTATTTAACATCAAAATAAAAGATTTATTACCTATATATTTTAATTAAAAATGATGCAATGATTTTTCAATAAGGTAAGATCTATCATGTATCAAACCTTACGTTCTTTTATTTTTTATATATTAAATATCAATTATCAAATAAAATATATACTAAAGTTATCTTACATCATGTCCTACATAAACTATTACATTTATCCATCGATAAAGTTTCCAAATGTCAAACTAAAAATATTACACAAGTCCATTGAACCGATCATCGTGTTTACTTCTGCAAAATATATGTACATTTAAAATTAAAGAATCGTTTATGGCAAAGATTTATTTTGTTCTTGGGCGTAATATTGAAGTTATAATTAGTTGACGGTGGCAACAAATGATTGATCTTTCTCACTGACATCCAATGATAAATTGAAGAAAGCAATCATAAGGAGTTTCAGCAACTTCTTTCAACTTATGCTTTCCGACTCTCCGATAAAACATTTTTCTTATATATATAATAAATGATCATGATATGAATACTCGATCGGATTACTTGTGATTGTTTGGTACGAAGCGTTTCGTGTAAATGGTCAAGGCACTTAGCGTGACAAAGAACAGAGCAACGCGTGCACGAGTCAATGATCCCCTTGATGAATGATGAGAGATGGAACATATGTGTATAAATGTCGATAGTTTATTGTCGAAGATTTTTGTGAAGAAAAGATCATTTGCAGGGAGAGGAGAGATAGTTTGGACCGTAGGACGAAAATTCTGTGCCACATGTCGCACCTTTCTCCTGGGAAAAAGGATGGTGGAGTGCAAGCAATAACAGCAATTTTTCTAGCTCGGCAAGTTTACGAAGAAATCTTATTCCAAATATATTATTTTGTGGAAAAGTGTCGTACCGTAGCCTTGCCAATTTTAAAGAAATCCAAGCGATGAGGAGCAAAAGAGAATTTGCCGTTATGTTGCCTAATTTAAAAGAAATTGATACACCACCATCATCAGTGACGGAGTTCGTCGGCTACCTTAACTTGTAGGTAGATTTATATTATTTTAGTATCTTCGAAAAAAATAGAAAAATGTTGATTTTGATGTAAAAAGTAACGTAAGATTTTTTTTTTATTATTTTATAAGATGTTAAAAATATGAATATATTTTGTAATTGATATTTAATGTAAAGAAATAAAATGATATAAGATTTGTTAAGTAATTTTTATATTATATTTAAAAAAATTAACATATTAATTTAATTTAAAATACATAAGTGATAAATAATTTTATATTGGTGATAAATTATTTTAAGGTATCTTTGTACTTATATAATTTTATTTTATATCTGTGATAAATTATTCTAAGAGTAGTTTTACTTATTCAAAGTGATTTTATACCCGCGTAAAGTGATTTTGGCTTATGAGTTTAAAATTTAGGTTTTAAGGTTTAGGTCTATGAAAAGTGATTTCACTTGTAAGAAGTAGTTTTTCACTTGAAAGATGATTTTTTACCTTAAGGTTTAGGATTTAGGATTTAGGATATAGCGATAATCGCAAAATACTAAAGACTAAATCCTAAACTCTAAGATGAAAAATCACATTTCAAGTGTAAAATCACTTGTCGTAGGTGAAGAAATACTTGAAAATTAATTTTACATTGGTGTAATCTTATTTTACACTCGTGCAAAATAAGATTGCATCGGTGTAAAGTAGTTCAAAGTTAAATTGTACCTGTGCAATCTTAGTTTGCATCCGTACAAAATTATTTTGAAGGTGTAAAATAATTTTGAAGGTAATTTGAGTAGTTTATATCCATACCAAAATGATTTCTTGTTGATTTTAAAGTGGTATATCCTACCATGTGTAACACTTTTTTTACATAAAAAAAAGTACACGAATTGAAATCACATTTATACTATTACATATTAACTTTTATGTTAATTTTTACACTTCTCAACCCACGTACTTAAATATTTCAGTGAAAATAATTGATTTTAAATTTAAGTCCTAATTTATTTGAAAGAATAAATTTACGAATCATCTGTCCCTTCCTCCTAACTAGGAGGAGCATGTAATTATTTATTCAATGGATCTTGTAATCCAAATAGGAAACAATTCCTACATAAATACAATGCATCGATCAACCATCTGTCCCATCCAATTTACTATTTACTCTGCTGCTCAACAAAAATTAACTTAACAACAAATACAAAACAAAATAAACTAGAATTAATATCAGTACTCTATTTAAATTAGATCATCACTTTTCACAAAAAAAACCTATGTTTTGTTCCATCACTTGACGAAACATTCTTAATCGTGAACTTGCCTCCATTTAGATGCAGCTTAATTAGTTGATTACCAAGTTAGCTTTGGAATTCCTTGAGTGAAACATATGCATCCTTGGTTACGATATGAAAAATAAAAATTAGGTAGCCAGGCCTTATTGTGCAACACTCTGTTTTAAGTTGACGTGTAATAATCCCAATTTGTATACCTGTTTGATCCCTCAACGTAGCATAACCTAACTAAAAGCAAACCCTATTAGGGTTAAACATCCCTAAACATTCATCAAATATAAAACTTTTGCAAAAACCAACTCAATCGACCCAGACAAAATTTGATACATATTTCTTTATTATGTGCATGCACCTTCATGTACTAAACAAGATGTCCTGTACCTATCAGTAGACGGCCTCCCAAAGAGGGAGAGGGCCCCAATTCAAGCTTTGGGACACTTTCCCTGGAGATTTGCAGCAAAACCCTTCTATAATTAATGGGAAACCAGCGACCGAATTGTTTATTGGGTTCCAGCTCTGGTCAAGTTTGGCCCTGTGTTAACTAAGAGTTGATTCGTGGGTTGTATCGCCATGCAACTTTGATCACCCAATGTAGTTGGTCATTAATGAGAGCTAAAAATTATTTTTAGAATTAAAATTTTGCATAAAATTCAACGGATCCATTTCTTGGATAGCTTGGTTAATCCAACCATGCGATTGTTTAAAACCCAGGTGGATCTGGGTGGATCCAACCTACCAGAAGATCTGGTTGAACGCAGTTGAAAAGGTAATAACAACATCTACGTTAATGCTAACAGTTTACGTTGTAAAGGCTATTTATAACCAATGGATGAGTCGAGGGATCTGCGAAGTTCATTATGAAATGAAAAGTTGTTGCGATATTTTTTGTATTATAAATAGAGAAAAAAAACCTTTAGAAAAGGCTTCACTCATTTCCAAGAGAGAGAAGAAAAAATGATTGTATTACCAACCACCATAGTAGAATCTTGAGAGCATCGCCCTCCCCTCAGACGTACATCCCTTTGGGTGGAACTGGGTGATGGTAATACCATCATCCGTTATAACTA
The DNA here is from genome assembly GCA_037157565.1 of Thalassia testudinum. Classification (NCBI taxonomy): domain Eukaryota; kingdom Viridiplantae; phylum Streptophyta; class Magnoliopsida; order Alismatales; family Hydrocharitaceae; genus Thalassia; species Thalassia testudinum. The sequence goes on from JAZHRO010000036.1 coordinate 148,399,206, forward strand.
GCTTAAATTAGTTAAAATGCAATGATAAATGCTCTTTAATATTCATCAGAAGAACGTAAATTTGTTCTGAACTAAATACGAGAAGATAGAAAATTCTGTTGTTTTAACACTTAATCATAATTACAGATTAACTGAGGGGTTAATGAAGGCTTAATCTAAGGCTAAATGAGCTTAATTTTCCAAGAAGTGGGCTCGAGTTAACTGAATCAGGATTTTATTGAATTTGAGAATTAATTTATTCAGGAAAACCTTAATTACAGCCTCACTTTAATTAAACAGGTTATGGTAGAAATAAAAATAATCTAAATATTCTAAAAATCATTGAAAAATATACTGAGAGGTTTGAAACTTTCGCTTTAACCATTGGAACCTATTTTGACCAAAAATAGAGATTTATATTGGATTCTACCCTATTTTGGACTTCTATGTAATTTATTCAATCAAACTGCATAAAAATAAAAATCTAAGGTCATCACTAGATTCCTTGGGTCCAAATTAGGTTACCTCCAAGTGTTGAGCCCAATTGGAGTTCATCTTGACTCAGTTTGCATTTTAGCCCAAATACCTCTATTTATTGCATAAATGCCCCTAAGTCCTTAATGTACATTGCAATTTTGTCCTTTTCTTCTTCTTCTCCTTCATCCAAAATAGGGAACATAGTGTAATGCACAACCCAAAACCCATGACCTTACTGAAGATTTTCTCCTCCGATTGATTATCAAATCTTTCCAAATTTGGAGAGATTGACAATCAAATCGTGGTCTTCCAAATGAACAAGATCTCGTGCTCCAATTTGGAGTGGAGAGCTCCAACGGAGCTCTTGATTCTCGCAGCCTTAGTTTGCAAAATTTGCGAAGAAGCTTTGCGAATTCAAGCAATTGAGGGCACAAATCTCCTTTATAAAAGCTCTACCATGTTCCTAAGGAGTTTCGAGTCAAGTTTAGGCTGAAAAACCTCCTTCCTCCTCTTCGGCCATTGATGAGAACCTCATCATGAGCCATAACTAGCTCATTTTGACCCAATACAAAGGATAAAAGCTCCTACATATCTCAAGGAAAGGCTTAACTCAGAGAATTCTGAGTTTGAGAAGAAAACCAGTCATAAGGGGTAAAAGTGCAATTTTACCAGTATAATCTGCATACAGGGTAATTCAGGGCCCAAACACAGGTCAAAACAGCTTAATAAGAATAAAAGTGGGATGAGATGATCTAGCAAAGGCTACAGCACTTCCAAGGAACCAAATGATAATCTGTAACCCTAAAACAACCCACTTCAATTCACAAGGTTCGAGGCAAAGTAAAAATAGAATAAACCCTCTAAAATTCATAGAAAAATAATCTCTAGGGTTTAGAACCTTCAATTTGGCCTTTAGAACCCATTTTGACCTACATTGAGAACCATGCCCAATTAATAACTTAATTTGGGTCTTTACGCAAATTGACCGGTCAAACAAGGTTTAATATGAAAATGAAATTTACCATCAGATTCCTTAGGTTCTAATTAGTCATGTATAAAAACTTGAGCCTAAGAAGAAACCTCCTTGACCGACTTTACACTTTGGTCCTCATATATTTACTCTTTGGCCCTCAACTTTTGAACCCTCGCATTTAGGCCCCTAACTCTCCTTCGTTCTTTGCAAATAGGTCCCTCCTGCAAAACCCTGCCAGCACCATGCTCCGGCGACCTTGCGCGGAGCATGGCGCCGCGCAGGGTAAGGTGGAGGACCTGGCATGTGTACCGGGGGTGCCCTGCGTCGTCAGCCGTCGCAGGAGCACCCCCATGGTCACTGTAGCCCCCCATACCGGCCGTGCGAACGCACGGACGGTATGGGTTCGAATTCCGACCATGCTCCGGCGAGGGAGACACGTCGTCTCCCTCCGCCTTCCTCCCTGCTTCAACCCTATAAATACCCCCCGCCGCTCCACCGACCAAGGCAGCCTGGACCTGACGGAGAAAACCCCCAGCTTTCTTCTCTTCTTTCTCCGGCAGACGCTCACCAGCTCCGGCGACTTCCTCCCCCTCCACCTCTTCGCTCTGCCGCACTACCAGCAGCAGAGACCTCCTCCCCTGCTCTTCCCGCGCCACGCCGCACCCAGCTGGCGCCTCTCCAGCCTTCTGCTCGCCGCCGCCCCTCTCCCTGAGCATCGTCTTCTCCGGCGACAGTCGATACGACTGTCGCCCTGTTCCTCCCCCTTCGTCCCTGCAGTTAAGTTAGACTTACTCCCCTTCTCCTCCTCTTTCTTTCCCCGCTTTCGATTTAGTCAATTAAGCCCTCTACCGACCCTGTTCACCCTCATCCTCTCCGCCTCCGACCACCCTCCGGCGAGCCGCTCCCATCACCTCAGTGACCCACACGGCTCGCCGACCACCGCAGAACTTCCGCCTCCTCACCCTGATCCTCTTCCGCCCCTCCACTTCCCACCAAACACCCTCTGCAGACCCACCGAACACACCCACTCCCTCGCTCACAGTTTGACCTAGGACGACCCGACAGCTCCATCTCGCCCCCTGCAGACCCCCTGACCACCTTCGCCGTGCCACGGCGAAGGTCCCCCGCCTGTCTGATTTGGCCGAGAGGCCGTGCCATTGGTTTCAGGTTCCAGGCCTTGACCGCCATTGGCGAGGAAGCTCGAAGCCTGCTCGAGGTTGCTCCAAGCCGAGATATCCCAGATTGAATAGCCACGGCCAGCGCGGAAGAGTCTCACGCACACACCCTGGCCCTCGATTGGAGCTGTACGCCTCAACAGCCGATGCAATTGGGAGCACCATCCCTGCTGCAGGCGTAAGAGAATTGGGGTGGGACATTTAGTCCCACCTCGGAATCTCTCAAAGGCGCGCGGATGCATAAAGGCAAAAACTGCCTTATGCTGTTTGCCTCAGTTACCACGGGGTGAGGTCCCTCTCACCCGACCCGACCCGACTCGGCCTCGTCCGTGACCACGCTCCGCGGACCTGGCCCGACCCGATTAGACTGACCTGCACTCCTCGCCCACCACGCACGCCGGTGGGCCTGGACCCGGGCTTGACCCGAACCCGATTACCCGGTAGCGCTCTGGGAGAGCTTCCGAAGAGTGATTTCAGAGAGAGAGATACGCGGGGGAGGGGGGTAGAGTAGGTTTTTGCCTCTTGACGAATAAACTCTGAAGTGTGCAGGCCAAAGAAGAAGAAGCAGACCCACTGAAGAAGAAGGAGCTGCTGCACTGTAGCGAAGGCATTGTTAAGTCGTCTCAGCACCGGGGCAGACGACGGAAGGTCAGCAGCCAAAGAAGAAGAAGACCCGCTGAAGAAGAAGGAAGAGCAACGGCCATCGCGAAAGAAGAAAAAGAGAAGTCAAGGCAGGTGAAGACAAAGAAGAAGAAGGAATGAAGAGAAGCAAGAAGCAAGAAAAGAAGAAGATGATCTTGACGAAAAAGAAAGAAAGGAAACAAGAAGAAGAGCACGAGGGGAAAATCTGAAGAAAGCAGAAGAAAAAGAAGAAGAAGAAGAAGAAGAACAGGAAGAACCAAAGACAAAGAGGAAGAAAGAAGAAAAGAAGAAGAAGCCAATTTTTCATCTCTCTCTCTCTCTCTTTATTTTTGTAATAGAACTTGTATATCTCTAGAATATAACTTGCTCCCTGAGTTCGACCTCGGGAACTCTTTTATTTTTCCGAGTAAAAAAAAAATTTTATATGATACGTTGGTAACAACCGGCTTTACTACAACGATATAACACAAACCGGTCGAACCGACGTCTCATCATTTTGGCGCCGCTGCCGGGGAGCAACGGCTATTCTAGAGGTAAACATTCCTGTATCTTTTAAGTTCTAATAATCTCCTCTCTTTTGTGCAGCCATAGGAACTCAAGAAGACAAGCAACCACACAACTACTCCGAAGACAGGTAAAATCTTTTCTCTCACTATTAACCCCTACACTCTAAAGAGGAAGAAAAGAAAAGAACAAGCAATATAGGACTAACCTGTCTTCCATATTTAGTAACCATAAAAGTTGCATGTTTTCAACTCATTATTTCTGCACACTATTAAGGGTATTTAAGGGCTAACACATTCTTGCTTGAGCCCTAATTACCCAACAAAGAATTAACTGGACCAAGTAGAGCCAACCTAGGATCCAACACTAGGGATTTAGAGACACACTCCTTAAGCAAGAATTGAGAAAACCAAATGAAGTGTGCCCAAGCCCTTGTCTGAAAATACCTATTCAAAGAAAATCTAAAACAATTGGCTCTCTAAACACTTGAACCCTAAAAGACAGGACCTAAAAGCTCTTAAAGAAAACAATAGGTAAAGTTGACCCCTTGGGTTAACCAACCTTAAATTAGGTCACTCTTTGCACTTAAAAAGACTAAAGTTCAAGTGAAACCTTAAGCACCCTGATCTTAAAATTGGTAGACTTAAGAGGTCAAGATCCCCATTCTGGTCTACCTGGAACCGCAGTGACAAGAGAGGTCGGGTGGGGGAAACCCTGTAACCCGTGGGGACGCTCTACCGTGTAGGGGTCTTCGCGGGACTCTCCCTCTCTGGCTGCCCAGGTAATTCTCAGGTGGACGATCTTTCTGATCAAGGGGTCCATCTGCCCCGCACCTCTATAGTCACCCAACACATTTGTGGGTGTCTTGATTGGGTCCAGCACCTTCTGAACTTACCTCTCCCAACTGTGCATGTACGGAAGGAGGTCTCTAAGACCACCCTTAAGACCTCCTTTAGAAATTCACTCTCGTCAAGGCCAAGCCTCGACGCCCGTGTTTGTGCAGCAACACCCTCACATTATTCTCTCTTCTGATTCAGAACCAAGTTCTTCTTCTTCCCCCATCATGGCTCAGCCAGTTGAGGAAGAAAATAATCTGGAACACCAGCTCCAGCGACTCAATGACCTCTTCCAAAACTTCGTGCACCCACCACAGCGTCCTATGATGCGGGACCACTACAATCCTGCTGCGGTGGCAATTGAGCCTCGAGTTAGAATCCCGATTGGAGGACCTGATTCCGAACTAAAGCCCAACATGATTCACGCTATACCTAAATTCCATGGGCTTAATTCTGAAGATCCTTTCCAGCACATCAAACAGCTAAAGCATCTGGCCCACACTTTTGGATCAGATGCGCAAAATCGGGATATTCTTCTCATGAAGATGTTCTCCTTTTCTCTTATGGACAAGGCCGCCCATTGGTATCAAACTCAGACCCGGCCGATCAACACTTGGGAAGAACTTCAATCCGAGTTTTTGAAAAAGTTCTTTCCCGTTGGTCGGACCAACGCCTTGCGCCATCAGATTACACACTTCACTCAACAATCAGGAGAACCTCTCCATGAGGCATGGGATCGTTTTCAGGATCTCATGAGGAAGTGCCCCCATCACGGAGTTCCTAAATGGGAACAAGTCCAATCTTTTTACCAGGGACTCCGTGAGGACATCCGCCTTTTCGTCAATGCAACCTGCGGAGGAAACATCATGGGTCAACATGAAGACACCGTATGGGAGATTCTCGAAAACATGTGCGAGAACTCCATCAACAATGACTCCATGGGATTATTCGACAGGACGAATACCCGCGCAGCGACGAATCTTAAGGGAGCACATGAGACGCAGGGCCTGTCCGCATCAGTCGACCTGGAATTAATGGCCAGTCGATTGGACAAGGTCTCAATTATTGAAAAGAAGGTGGATGAGCTGACTCAGCACTTGCAGCGAGCCACCTCTGCGCGTAACTCCTTTGCACAACCTCTTTCCACACAGGAGACTGTGCAAAACATCCTACACCGATCCTCCCCTGGGATGGATCCATATCCATCCCCATCTGATTCTTGGACTGGAAGATCATCCGATCCTTTCTTCACCAGCCGGGGGAACTCCATTCCCCCTTTCCCTGATTCTCAGGAGGTTCCTCAGACCTGCGAGGACCTCAACGCCATCCAGAACGACCCATTCTCCAACACTTACAACCCTGGATGGCGAAACCATCCAAATTTTCAGTGGGCGGGGAATTCTCAAACCCAAAGACCACCTTTTCAGTCCCGCCCACAGCCCTCTCATCACTACCAGCCGCCTCAGCCTCGGCCCAACCCTACTTATCCATCAGGGCCAAATCAAGATCAAATGTCCTTAATCCTTCAGACTCTGGCTGACATTCAAAAATCGAATGCGGCCATTCAAAAACAGCACAAGGACGAGCTTACTGAAGTTAAAACTCAGCTGGCCCAGTTGGCAAATTCTCGCCAGCCAGGCACACTCCCTTCCCAACCCCTTCCTAACCCAAATAACGTGCCAACCCAGAAGCGCGTTATGAATCCAAATTTAGGCCACGCTCAATGGATTTATCAGGCCCCTACTGCCCCATCTCCAGACGAGATGGAAGCCTCTACTTCTCGTACGGGATTTCAGCAGCAGCCACCCCTCCTACCAAATCCAAACCAAAATCAGGCCGGATTAAATGCTGTAACAACACGTAGTGGTAAGACAACTCAGGACCCGCGTTATCCAAACCACTCCCAGCCTGATAATCATGACCCTAGGATAGTTATCCAAGGTACCGCTGTTCCAGACCCACAACCAGGACCTATCCTAGAGGAACCAACCAAGATCCCGTTTCCCGAGGCCCTGACCAAGGGAAAGAAGACCACCAAACCCGTGGCCCCTGAGGAGGACCTGGTCAAGCTCTTTGAGCAGGTCCACATAAACATCCCCTTGATGGATGCAATCCACCACGTACCAGCTTACGCACGATTTCTAAAGAATATATGTACACCCCAGCGTAAGCCGCGAACCAAGGGAGGGAGCCCAATTGTTCTGTCAGAGCAAGCCAGCTCTGTAATCCTTAGTAGACTCCCACCCAAGGCAAAAGATCCTGGAACTCCCCTGATCTCCTGTAAGATAGGTGGTACCCAATTTGACAGAGCATTGTTAGACTTAGGTGCATCTATAAATCTGATACCCACATCCTTACTTGACCATCTGGAAGAATCTGAGCTGAAACCAACTGAGGTGACATTACAATTAGCAGATCGATCTATAAAGTCACCAAAAGGGATTCTCGAGGATGTTATCGTAAGAGTGCGGGATTTCTATTTTCCAGTGGACTTTATAGTCTTAGACATGGATGCACCTGAGAACCCTAGGGATACACCAATCATTCTAGGGAGACCTTTCTTGGCTACTGCTAGAGCCAACATCAGCTGTGAGGAGGGCCAAATAGAGCTTAAGTTTGGAGATCAAACACTGAAAATTGATATATTTAAGGCCCAACAAGGAATTAATTGCGGCGTCATCGAGCAAATTTGTGACATCAAGACTTTGGTTGATGAATCACACCTCCAGAATGACTTGAGTATTCCTCATCAACCACAGAAGGATCTCGACCCGCAAATAGAGGAGTCAAATCCAGATGTGAACAACCCAATAACTCCCACCCTTGAACCTCACATCTATACTGAACCACCCGCTGCTGCTGAAAACCCCATCCTCGAACTGAAACCCCTTCCTGCTCATTTGAAATACATCTTTTTGGGTTCTAATCAGACCCTTCCTGTGATCATCAATTCCAACCTTAATCCTGAACAGGAATCCCGTCTGATTGTTGTCCTCCAGCAACATCGCAGAGCCATCGGATGGACCCTCGATGATTTGACTGGAATAAGTCCCTCTTATTGTACTCATCATATCTATTCAGAAGAGGGCACACGACCTTCTCGTGAAATGCAGAGACGCTTAAACCCCAATCTGCAGGAGGTCGTGAAAAAGGAGATCATCAAGTGGTTAGATGCCGGGATCATCTACCCGATCTCCGATAGTCGTTGGGTGAGCCCGATTCAGGTCGTGCCTAAAAAGGCAGGACTCACCACTATAACGACTGAGACCGGAGAAATCATTCCTACCCGATTAGCCAACTCGTGGAGAGTCTGTATAGATTACCGTCGACTCAATTCCTCCACGAAGAAGGATCATTTCCCACTACCCTTCATTGATCAAATTCTCGAAAAACTAGCGGGAAATAGGTTCTTCTGCTTTCTTGACGGGTACTCCGGTTACAACCAGGTGGCAATCCATCCTGAGGACCAAGAAAAGACCACATTCACCTGCCCCTTCGGAACATACGCTTTCCGAAGGATGCCTTTTGGTCTTTGCAATGCACCCGCTACTTTTCAGCGATGCATGCTTGCCATATTCTCAGATATGGTAGGTGATTATCTGGAAGTCTTCATGGATGACTTTTCAGTTTTCGGAGCATCATTCGACGATTGCCTCCAGCACTTGGTCCAGATACTCAGGCGGTGCATCGACGTGAATTTGGTTCTTTCCTGGGAAAAGAGCCATTTCATGGTGCCTGAGGGAATTGTCCTGGGACACTCAATTTCGGAGAAAGGTATCCAAGTGGATCGAGCTAAGGTTAATCTGATTTCTCGCCTTCCTATGCCTAGCTCGATCAGGGACATCCGATCCTTTTTAGGGCATGTCGGTTTTTATCGACGATTTATCCCTGATTTTTCAAAAATCGCACGCCCCCTGACCACTCTTCTCTCCAAGGATGTTCCCTTCGAAATCTCCAAGGAATGCACTCAAGCATTTGAAATCCTGCGTGACCGAGTCTCCCAAGCCCCGATCCTACAGTCCCCTGATTGGTCTCAACCCTTTGAGATCATGTGTGATGCATCCGACTTCGCTGTAGGAGCGGTTTTGGGGCAGAAAAATGACAAGAAACCTGTGGTCATTTACTACGCCAGCAAAACACTCGATGAGGCTCAGCGTAACTATACAGTTACTGAGAAGGAGCTGCTAGCTGTAGTATTTGCCCTAGAGAAATTCAGATCATACCTTCTGGGTTCCCATGTCATCATATACTCGGATCACACGGCTGTGAGGCATCTCCTTGCAAAGAAGGACGCGAAACCTCGATTGATCCGATGGATCTTGCTGTTGCAAGAATTTGACCTCGAGATTCGTGATAAAGCGGGAAAACAAAACGTGGTAGCTGATCACTTGTCCCGTCTTCCTTCTGAAATGATAGACCCTTCCGGACCCATCACTGAGCATTTTCCCGATGAGCACCTGCTGACTATTGGTACTAGCCTTCCATGGTTTGCTAATATTGTAAATTACTTGGCATCTCATCAGACCCCGTCCGATTGGCCGAAGGCCAAGAAAGACAAATTACGCTCCGATGCCAAGTATTACATTTGGGAAGACCCGTACCTCTTCCGCATAGGTGCCGATCAGATCATCCGGAGATGTATCCAGAAAGGGGAAGTCAACAATATCCTCTCTTTCTGCCATGACCAGGCATGCGGTGGCCATTTTGCCGGGCATAAAACCGCATCAAAAGTCCTCCAGTGCGGCTTTTACTGGCCCACACTGTTCAAAGACGCATACAGTCATTGCAAGGCATGCAGTCGTTGCCAGACTTTGGGCAACATGAGCCATCGCGACATGATGCCTATGCAACCGATTCTAGTATGCGAAATCTTTGATGTTTGGGGGATTGATTTTATGGGCCCCTTTCCTGTTTCGGATGGTTTCGAATACATTCTGTTGGCTGTGGACTACGTGTCCAAATGGATCGAAGCCATACCGACCCGAACCTGTGATCACAAAATCGTTCTCAAATTCATTCATCAACACATTTTCTCAAGGTTCGGGATTCCTCGTGCAATAATCTCTGATAGGGGGACCCATTTCACAAATGCTCAGTTTAGGTCACTGATGACCAAATACGGGGTGTCTCACCGAATCTCTACTCCTTACCACCCCCAAACTAATGGTCTAGCTGAGCTGTCGAATCGGGAGATCAAGAAAATCCTACAGGTCACTGTTCGACCTGACAGGAAGGACTGGTCGTCCCGACTTCCGGAAGCATTGTGGGCCTATAGGACCGCCCACAAGACCCAATTGGGCATGTCTCCCTTTAGATTGGTGTACGGAAAGGCATGCCACCTTCCCGTCGAACTGGAGCATAAAGCCTATTGGGCAGTACGGAACTGTAATCTAGATCTTTCCAAGGCTGGGACCCACAGAAAACTCCAAATCAGCGAGATCGATGAATTACGCACAGACGCGTACGAGAACTCGCAAATCTACAAGGAGCGGGTTAAAGCCTTCCACGACAAACACATCTCAAGAAAGATCTTCCATCCTGGTCAAAAGGTCCTACTCTTTGATGCCCGACTCAAACTCTTCCCAGGAAAACTGAGATCTAAGTGGGTCGGACCATATTTGGTCCGACAGGTTTTTGGAAATGGAGCAATCGAAATCAGTCCACTCAGCCACGATTCTGAACCTTTCATCGTGAATGGTCAAAGACTCAAGCCGTTCATTGATGTAACTTCTACTGATTTGGCTGAGGCATCTTATATCCTCCGTTCCCCTTGAGCTTATTGCGCCCAGCCGATGGCGTAAAACTCAGCGCTTAACGGGAGGCAGCCCGTCATTCTCTTTGAAAACCTGAAACTTGTTCTGACACCTTTCAGCACTCGAAGTTCACCCTGAACTAAGACTCCCTAGGTTACAATGAGGACATTGCAAATCTTAGGCATGGGGGGGTAGGAAAGTGCAAAAACTTGTAAGAAAAGGTTTCAAACAAAAAAATTCACATATGCCAAAAATACCATAAAAATTAAAAAATTTTTTCGAAAAAGAATAAGAGGAAAAGAGGAGAAGAAAATTTTGTGAAGGAGAGAAGAAACAAAATGAAAAAGGAGCACAAAAATTATAAGAAAAGTTGATAGTCATTAGTAAGGAACTAAGGAATTAACCTAAGTTCTAGACCTCATTCAAGAAAATAACTGAAAAGTGCACAATAAGATTAGTAAGAATGCAAACCTTAGGCATTCTTGAATAGACTCTTAGTACTCATTAAGATCTGGACACTCCTCAAGAGGTTGAGGAAAATGAAAAGCTGAAGTATTAGGTCTAAGGCTTAGGAAGTATTCGGCCTCGTTAACTAATTTTTGGTTTACGGGACTCAGTAACCTAAGCACCCTAATCTCACACACAGCCTGGTTCAGTAAGCGTAAAAATCAGAATCACGCAGAAGCGTCGCAAAAATCTGAAAAGAACACCTAGAATAGGAATGGCCGATCAACACAAGTTGATTTGGACGAGTTCCCAGCGCGGAGAGGCGGGAAATCCCCTCGAAGATGCGTAACAAAATATCATCTCCTCGGTGCTTGTCTCTTAGGATATTTACATATCCTACGGGGGGCATGTAAGCACTCTGCTGGTTCAGATTCCATGGATGGCATTATCTCGAAGTGTCAATTGCCAGGGTCTGGATTCGGCCACGGAATACCATGGATGGGATTATCTCGAAATCTCAATAGCCAGGGTTCCGGGGGTTGCCATGGGCGGTGCTATCTCGAAGCATCGATCGCCAGGAACCTTGGAGGATTGATGATGGGAGCAAGGAATCTGATACAGACCGTGTTGAAAAGCTAATCCTAGGCTAGAACTAAAAAGAAAAAGAGAGAGAAAACTCTCCAAACAGAAAAAAAAAAACTTTCTATGTCTCTCTTACAAAACGCACTGCGAACTGGGCCAGGGCTAAAATCATTTTAAGCACGGGTGCTTTAACCACGAAGTCCAATAAACCTTAGGTTAGTTCTTGCGGGCCTTAAAAACCTTTGCTAAAAGACTGAGGCTAAGGCTAGACAGATTTGGATCTTGATTGGTACTAGAGTATCTTTTAGGCCTATGGTCAGCATTCTAACCTAATCTATGCTCAAATAAAAAGGCACTTATCTAAAACCATTGAAAACTTCATGGTCTAGAACAAGGGTTGAAACCTTAAGTTGTTTGCTAAGGGACTAGCAAAAGCTAGGCATGGGGGTATGATGAGAACCTCATCATGAGCCATAACTAGCTCATTTTGACCCAATACAAAGGATAAAAGCTCCTACATATCTCAAGGAAAGGCTTAACTCAGAGAATTCTGAGTTTGAGAAGAAAACCAGTCATAAGGGGTAAAAGTGCAATTTTACCAGTATAATCTGCATACAGGGTAATTCAGGGCCCAAACACAGGTCAAAACAGCTTAATAAGAATAAAAGTGGGATGAGATGATCTAGCAAAGGCTACAGCACTTCCAAGGAACCAAATGATAATCTGTAACCCTAAAACAACCCACTTCAATTCACAAGGTTCGAGGCAAAGTAAAAATAGAATAAACCCTCTAAAATTCATAGAAAAATAATCTCTAGGGTTTAGAACCTTCAATTTGGCCTTTAGAACCCATTTTGACCTACATTGAGAACCATGCCCAATTAATAACTTAATTTGGGTCTTTACGCAAATTGACCGGTCAAACAAGGTTTAATATGAAAATGAAATTTACCATCAGATTCCTTAGGTTCTAATTAGTCATGTATAAAAACTTGAGCCTAAGAAGAAACCTCCTTGACCGACTTTACACTTTGGTCCTCATATATTTACTCTTTGGCCCTCAACTTTTGAACCCTCGCATTTAGGCCCCTAACTCTCCTTCGTTCTTTGCAAACAGGTCCCTCCTGCAAAACCCTGCCAGCACCATGCTCCGGCGACCTTGCGCGGAGCATGGCGCCGCGCAGGGTAAGGTGGAGGACCTGGCATGTGTACCGGGGGTGCCCTGCGTCGTCAGCCGTCGCAGGAGCACCCCCATGGTCACTGTAGCCCCCCATACCGGCCGTGCGAACGCACGGACGGTATGGGTTCGAATTCCGACCATGCTCCGGCGAGGGAGACACGTCGTCTCCCTCCGCCTTCCTCCCTGCTTCAACCCTATAAATACCCCCCGCCGCTCCACCGACCAAGGCAGCCTGGACCTGACGGCGAAAACCCCCAGCTTTCTTCTCTTCTTTCTCCGGCAGACGCTCACCAGCTCCGGCGACTTCCTCCCCCTCCACCTCTTCGCTCTGCCGCACTACCAGCAGCAGAGACCTCCTCCCCTGCTCTTCCCGCGCCACGCCGCACCCAGCTGGCGCCTCTCCAGCCTTCTGCTCGCCGCCGCCCCTCTCCCTGAGCATCGTCTTCTCCGGCGACAGTCGATACGACTGTCGCCCTGTTCCTCCCCCTTCGTCCCTGCAGTTAAGTTAGACTTACTCCCCTTCTCCTCCTCTTTCTTTCCCCGCTTTCGATTTAGTCAATTAAGCCCTCTACCGACCCTGTTCACCCTCATCCTCTCCGCCTCCGACCACCCTCCGGCGAGCCGCTCCCATCACCTCAGTGACCCACACGGCTCGCCGACCACCGCAGAACTTCCGCCTCCTCACCCTGATCCTCTTCCGCCCCTCCACTTCCCACCAAACACCCTCTGCAGACCCACCGAACACACCCACTCCCTCGCTCACAGTTTGACCTAGGACGACCCGACAGCTCCATCTCGCCCCCTGCAGACCCCCTGACCACCTTCGCCGTGCCACGGCGAAGGTCCCCCGCCTGTCTGATTTGGCCGAGAGGCCGTGCCATTGGTTTCAGGTTCCAGGCCTTGACCGCCATTGGCGAGGAAGCTCGAAGCCTGCTCGAGGTTGCTCCAAGCCGAGATATCCCAGATTGAATAGCCACGGCCAGCGCGGAAGAGTCTCACGCACACACCCTGGCCCTCGATTGGAGCTGTACGCCTCAACAGCCGATGCAATTGGGAGCACCATCCCTGCTGCAGGCGTAAGAGAATTGGGGTGGGACATTTAGTCCCACCTCGGAATCTCTCAAAGGCGCGCGGATGCATAAAGGCAAAAACTGCCTTATGCTGTTTGCCTCAGTTACCACGGGGTGAGGTCCCTCTCACCCGACCCGACCCGACTCGGCCTCGTCCGTGACCACGCTCCGCGGACCTGGCCCGACCCGATTAGACTGACCTGCACTCCTCGCCCACCACGCACGCCGGTGGGCCTGGACCCGGGCTTGACCCGAACCCGATTACCCGGTAGCGCTCTGGGAGAGCTTCCGAAGAGTGATTTCAGAGAGAGAGATACGCGGGGGAGGGGGGTAGAGTAGGTTTTTGCCTCTTGACGAATAAACTCTGAAGTGTGCAGGCCAAAGAAGAAGAAGCAGACCCACTGAAGAAGAAGGAGCTGCTGCACTGTAGCGAAGGCATTGTTAAGTCGTCTCAGCACCGGGGCAGACGACGGAAGGTCAGCAGCCAAAGAAGAAGAAGACCCGCTGAAGAAGAAGGAAGAGCAACGGCCATCGCGAAAGAAGAAAAAGAGAAGTCAAGGCAGGTGAAGACAAAGAAGAAGAAGGAATGAAGAGAAGCAAGAAGCAAGAAAAGAAGAAGATGATCTTGACGAAAAAGAAAGAAAGGAAACAAGAAGAAGAGCACGAGGGGAAAATCTGAAGAAAGCAGAAGAAAAAGAAGAAGAAGAAGAAGAAGAACAGGAAGAACCAAAGACAAAGAGGAAGAAAGAAGAAAAGAAGAAGAAGCCAATTTTTCATCTCTCTCTCTCTCTCTTTATTTTTGTAATAGAACTTGTATATCTCTAGAATATAACTTGCTCCCTGAGTTCGACCTCGGGAACTCTTTTATTTTTCCGAGTAAAAAAAAAATTTTATATGATACGTTGGTAACAACCGGCTTTACTACAACGATATAACACAAACCGGTCGAACCGACGTCTCATCAGCCATCCTCCAACCCAACTCTGGGGCCCCTCTGTCCTCCCTCTTCTGTGCATCTAACAGACAAGTTGGATGCGCCATCTTCTTCCCTAAGTTCTTCCAACGCTAGCCAACCATAGCTAGGTCGCCTTAGCCTCTTCTTCGTCGCCATTCTGCCTACCGAAGCAAGCTTCACCCTCACGTATGGCCGACCAATGCTGAATGTTATTCTTTCCCGTTCGTCCCATTTAAGTAGCCCTCTCTTCTCCTTTCTTCTCACAGAGTAAGTTTATGTCTTTAGATTTAGGAATTAACCTCTCTTTCTCTCTGATCTCCCCTTTCTTCTCCAAGGCCGGTGAAGCTCCTGTGAACTTCGAACGGTCGCCACACGCCATCAAACATCACGCCACCTACACCAAAACCTCCCTTAGATTCGTAGATCAAAAGCCCTCAAGAAATTGAGGGCTTTGATCTACAAATCGACAGGCCGGACTCCACCTTTGTTCGTCGACCTATTTGCCACCGTTTGGCCTCTATGTGCATCTAACCACCAAATCAACACGACCATCACCTTTGCCTCACTCCGGCGAAGCTTTCTAGGTATTTGATTGGGGCCAAAAGCCCATCCTTTTTCTTGCAGGTGTTTGTCATACCCGTCACCATCTTCGACGTCGTTCATCGACGTCAGGCAGTCAAGCAAGGAGCTATCACCCTCTTGTGTTCGAACAAGCACAAGGGATCCACTTGGCTCTTGGATTGGCAATCTAAGGCTAGATGTAGCTCCAATTGGAAGGATGACCTCCATGGTGAAGAAGAAGAAAAACGAAGAAGAGCAGGGGGGCCTTTTGTCCCACCTCGTTGAGTGAAGGGACCAAAATTGGCATAAAAGGAATTCTACCCATGGACTTGTTGCCCATGAGCACAAGGGTTGGGTCCCCTAAACCCAACCCATGCATGCGCACACGCACACACACGCTCGCACACACGTGAGCATGTGCCTGGGTGTGAGCCTAGGTAGTTTTGCCTTGGGATGTGTACACCTTCGGCAGATGGCTTACTGTGAGTTGAAGTACAGATGTTTGGACTTGGATCTGATTCGCACTTTAAGACATCTAAGGGTTAAGGCAAACGTCTGATGGCCATAAATTACATTGAGTGTTGAGGCTATTTGCACTTCATTTTTAGCCTTGCAAACTTGTTTATTTTTTACTCTTGATGGTTCATTTTTTATCTATTGAGAGTAATATCCATTGCATATTATATTTATGTTTGAATCATATTATTGTGCGTTATTTTATTCACATGATTAGTAGTTGAATTGCATAATTTGCTCCCTGAGATGATCTTTGAATTCACATTTCGAGCTTATAAATTTTAAATGTTAATATACTTTGGTTCACTATACTATAATGCATTATTAATCTTTGATGAAAGCTCGTTAGCATTGGGTTACCAATTTCTTCTACCTCTATCTTTGAGATTGTTTGTGATATTCGTTGATTCAGGTCTCCTGTCAATTAGGGCCTCGATTAATTGGCGCCGTGGCTAAACGGTGGCAGCAACTAGCTTTTCTTAAGTCGTTGTAGTACAGATAGTTATTACCATCATTTGCTAATATTTGTTACTCGGAAAATACAGTTCTCCCGAGGTCGAACTCAGGGAGCAAGTCGTATTCTAGAGATATACATGTTTTATTACAAAAATAAATAGAGAGAGAGATGAAAGTTTGGCTTCTTCTTCTTCTCTTCTTTCTTTCTCTTTGTCTTCTCTTCTTTTGGCTTTTGTTCTTCCTGTTCTTCTTCTTCTTCTTCTTTTCTTGCTTCCTCTATTTCTTGGTTGGACGATTCTGTCTTTTTCTTCTTTTTATTTTCTTTGTTTCTTCTTTTCTTGCTTCAGATCTGCCTCCCGTGCTCTTCTTCTTCTGCTTTCTGTTTCTTCACTTGGCTGCTCCTCTCTTCTTTTCTTCTTCTTCTTTGTCTTCTGATGTCTGCAGAGTCTTCACTTGGCTGCTCTGTGTTCCTCTCTTTCCTCTGCCTCGCCTTCCTTCTTCTTCTTTGCCTTCACCTGTCTTCAGGACGTCGTCTGATTTGAAAATCAGACGACTTAAACCTCTTGTTGCTACAGTGTCTCCCTGAGCTTCCTTCTTCTTCACCTGTGCCTGCACGCTCAAGAATTCAGAGTCAGGGCAAAACCTACTCTACCCCTCTCCCCCACGCGTCTCTTTCTCTCTGAGTTCGCTCTTAGGACAGCTCTCCCAGAGCAACCGGGTAATCGGGTACGAGTTGCGCCCGGGTCCAGGCCCACTGGCGTGCGGTGGTGGGCGAGGAGTGCAGGTCGGTTTAATTGGGTCGGGCCAGGTCCGCGGAGCGTGGTCACGGACGAGGCCGGGTCGGGTGAGAGGGACCTCACCCCGTGGTCAGGAGGTGAATAGCATAAGGCACTTTTTGCCTTTATGCGTCCGCGCGCCTCTGAGAAGTTCCGAGGTGGGACTAAATGTCCCACCCCAATTGAGTGCCCGTAGTGGAGGGAGCAGCGGACGATCGTGGCTTCACACGAGGCCTTCGCCCCAACTGCGAGCCTGGGACGCTTCGCGGAGACGCCCCGCGCAACCTGGGAGTCGAACCTGGGCGAAGGCGTGCCTGCACCTGCAGGTGAAGGAGCTCTGCCTGCTCAGTAATGGCGACGGCGGGCGAGTCACCTGGTCACAGAAGAACGGCCTCTCGGCCTAATCAGACAGGCGGGGGACCTTCGCCGTGGCACAGCGAAGGTGGTCGGATGGTTTGCAGTGGGCGTGGTGGAGCCAAAGGATCGCCCTAGGTCAAACTGCGGGCGAAGAAGTGGGTGTGTTCGGTGGGTCTGCAGAGGGCGTTTGGTGGGCAGTGGAAGGGCGGAAGAGGATCAGGGTGAGGAGGCGGAGGTTATGCACAGGTTGGTGAGCCGTGTGGGGTGCTGGAGCGATGGGAGCGGTTTGCCGGAGTGTGGCCGGAGGTGGAGAAGGTGAGGGTGATCGGTGGGAAATCGGGGCCGACAGTAAGGGTTTTAGTATGGAAAAGAAAGAGGGGAGGAAGAAGAGAAGTTTTACCTATTAAGCTGGACGAAGTGGGGTTGGCGCAGGCGACAGTCGTATCGACTGTCACCGGAGAAGAAATTGCCCAGAGGAAGGGGCGGTGGCGAGGAAGGGACCGGAGAGGTGCCAGCTGGGTGCGGCGTGACGCGGAAGGATCGAGGGAAGGTAACCCTGCTGCTGGTAGTGCGGCAGGGCGATGAGGAGGAGGAGGAGATGGCCGTCGGAGCAAGGGGGCGTCTGTCAGAGTGGGAAGGGAGGAATTTAAGGGGGTGTCTCCGTCAGATCCGAGTTGCGAAGAACGGCGGAGCGACGGGGGTATTTATAGGGGCGGAATCAGAGAGGAGGGCGGAGGGAGACGACGTGTCTCCCTCGCCGGAGGACGCCGGAGGAAGGAGACCCATACCGTCCGTGCGTTCGCATGGGCGGTATGGACGGTTGCAGTACTCAGGGGGGTGTCCTTGCGGTGGCTGACGATGCAGGGTACCCCTCATTGACTTACCAGGGCCCCTCCCTCACCCTGCGCAGCGCCATGCTCCGGGCAAGGTCGCCGGAGCATGGTGCTGCGCAGGTTTTGCAGGAGGGACCTAAACGCAAAGAACGAAGGAGGGTTAGGGGCCAAAATGCGAGGGTTCAAAAGTTGAGGGCCAAAAGGTAAATATATGAGGACCAAAGTGTAAAGTTGGTCAAGAAGGTTTCTTCTTAGGCCCAAGTTTTTATACATGACTAATTAGGACCTAAGGATTCTGATGGTGAATTTTATTTCTAACTTAAACCTTGTTTGACCGGTCAATTTATGCAAAAACCCAAATTAAGTTGTTAATTGGACATGGTTCTCAATGTAGGTCAAAATGGGTTCCTAAGGCCAAATTGAAAGTCCTAAACCATAGAGATTATTTTTATATGAATTTTAGAGGGTTTAGTTGATTTTTACCTTGCCTCGAACCACGTGAATTGAAGTGGGTTTGTTTTTAGAGTTACAGGCTGTCATTTAATTCTTTTAAGTTGCTCTAGCCCTTATTGAGTCATCTCATCCCACTTTTCTTCTTATTAGGTTGTTTTGACCTATGTTTGGGTCCTGAGTTACCCTATTTTCAGATCGGATTGGTGAAATTGCATTTTTACCCCTCAGTTTATGTTTTCTTTGCAAACTCAGAATCTCTCTGAGCCAAGCCTTTCTAAGGTTATGTAGGAGCTTTTATTCTCTGTATTAGGTCAAAATGAGCTAGTTATGGCTCATGATGAGGTTCTCATCACGCCGTCTGTGGGAAATGACTATCGTTTGATATCATTTCCTTAATCTGAATCGAAGCAATGGCTCCCACAACTCAAAATTCCTCTCGTACTAATCCCAAAAAGGCCACCTGACAGAGTCTAGGGTTTCGGTGTCCAAGGAACGCCATCTACACATCGAGCCTAGTAGGGAGAAGCCCGCATAGCCCAGCTGGCAACCTGAGACTTCTCATCCTAAGAATCCTCAGCGGAACTCTCTCCTCGAGATGTAGGCGAGGGAAGAGGAGTACGAAGCTAGACTAGCGGCTCTGAAGGTTGAACACTAGTTGATTGCGGATTAACTCCTTGAAATCAAGCTGATCAAGGGCAACTGCAAGATTCAGCTGGAGGAGCCCCAAAACTCCAGTCCTACCGATGACTAATTGAAGTAGCATCGTATGGTAGAAGAGGAGAACGCTCGCCTGTGCAAACAACTCAAGAAGCTAAAACACAATCTTGGTATCCAGAAAGGGGAAGTTCCTCCTAGCCTGCCTAAAGCTCCCCGTCTGCCTTCGTCAGGGGAGCAATTCGGGACTCACCCCATGGTGACCAGCGGAGGGGGTTTGCCACTCGATATCGTTCATTCGGTCACTCGGGCAATGAGAGGCATACGCCCATCGGCATATGTCACCACCTACCTCTTCACGGAGGAGGTAATGAAGGAACCTCTATCGGAGAAATTCAAGCAGCTTGTCATGGACGAATATGACGAAACGACGGACCCCAACACCTTTGTGGGGAGCTACCGCCAAATGATACTCATTCAGGGCCGTCCTGACGAGGTACTCTGTCGAGTATTTTGGTCATATCTCTTCAGCATGGCTCACGAATGGTTTAACAAGCTGCCGGTAGGACAAATTACATGCTTTTAAGAACTGACAGATAAATTTTAGAACTGACGGATAAATTTGGGCAGTACTTCATAGGACAACAGTGGGTTAGGGATAACCCAGAAAGGCTGTCGAAGATTCGGCAATGTAAAAATGACTCTTTCCGGTCATATCTGGACTGGTTTAAGGCTTAGTACTTCAAATGCAAAAGGCCCCATGATGCCATTGCTATCCAGTACTTCAAGTCAGGCCTCTTGACTTAGAGGTTCTAGTACAATATTGACAATTTTCCTCCTAGAGATATGGTGAAATTATGGGACCAAACTACGAGGTTTACAGAGGAGGATGACTCGTTCCGCTCCAGTGCCTGGTTGGTAGATGGATATGGAGATGACTTTGGTCCTACAGAGGAAAAGAGAGTCTTGGGAGAACCAACTCCTATATCCATCTGCGGAGGCAGTCGCGTCAACAAAAGGAAGGCAAACTTCCAAGATTAGAGGAGTGAAAGGCCTAGCAAGGGCTAAAACAATGGGTCCCGCCAGCCCAGGTAGGAGTTCCTTGAAGAATACACTTCCCTGGTTGTGAATCAGGCGAATGTGTTGGCGGAGGTTTGGTCCACCAACAAGGATCTTCTACCTCCATGAAAGCCTCTTAAGAAGAAGGCTGACATTGGGCCCTACTGCAAGTATCATCGGGCCTGAGGACACGCTACGAAAGATTGTCGGGATTTGCGTGACCAGATCGAGTCCCAGATCTGTCACGGAAACTTGGCCCAGATTGAGTCCCAGGTCTGCAGGCCAAGATAAGGGCAAGAGACCTATGGAGGGTCTGGAGGAGTACTATAAGGAGAAGCTTCAACAACTTCGGGGAGTCAATATAGTCTTTGTGGTAGACCAAGAACTGGAGGAATATAAAGCCCATAAAATTGAGCAAGTGGTGTCTCCATGGCTCCCCCTTGCGGAACATCACCATCAAGTCCTAACGGTGAAGGCAGCACTACCCCAGAATACTCACCTACCGCCTGAATCAATGGGCACGAAGGTCGAGATCATTTTCACTGTTAACATTGTCCCAAGCCAGCAAACTGGTTCTCTCGAGTGGATTCCTTGCAGCGCATTCCCCACCCTTCAATGGAGAGAAAGAGGCTTTGTCAAGCAGGCGGCCTCAAAGCTATTCTCTACACTGCTGAACCTAGCAGAGCACATGGACCAACTCTTAGTGACTCTCTTGTTGGCAGGGCAACTCTAGCCTAGGCTCCTGGTGGATGAAGGTAGTGCAGTGGATGTTCTATTTTGGAAAACACTGCTAAGGCTGGGGTTCAAAGAAGAACACCTTTCCCCATCAACTGACTCAGTTGTGGGGTTTGGAAATCACAAGATGATGCCGAAAGGAGAGATAAGATTACCCCTATCTATCCGTGATGAGGATAAGCACCTAAACAAAATGACAACTTTCATCATGGTCGGGTTGATGGATCATCAGCTACCCAACGACCCATGCCTTCCAGTGATCCCCTCATTTTATTTCTAATTTATGCTCTTTTAAACTCCACGAGGAGTAGGGATAGTGTATGGGGATCAATCAGTCGGGCGTGAACTCCTTCGAATTGAGTTGGAGGGATCCACGGAACCAAGGCTACCAAATCCACAAAAATGGGGAAAGAAAAGAGGCTGAGTCCAAGAGATTCAGCAGGAAGTGAACCCGGCTGATCCTTCGGCAATATCAGAATTTCAATCAGGCTCTTGATGGGAACACCATCATGAGCCATAACTAGCTCAATTTGATCTAATTAAGTCAGTAAATGCTCCTACATAACCGCCAGAAGACTGTAATTCACTGCATAATCATTCTGAGAGAAAGATAAGAAACCAGGGTTAAAACTATAATTTTACCATCATATCATGAATGTAGTACAACCATGGATTTTCCCAGGGGTTAATTAAGGATCAAATGGTCTTAATGTAATTCACTGCATAATCATTCTGAGAGAAAGATAAGAAACCAGGGTTAAAACTATAATTTTACCATCATATCATGAATGTAGTACAACCGCGGGTTTTCCCAAGGGTTAATTAAGGATCAAATGGTCTTAAAAGGCTAACAAGTGGGTTAAAACAAATAGAATAGGGTTTGCACGTGTTTTGAGAATTAAATGACTTCTAAAATCCTAAAAATAGATTTGCTTAATTAATTAAGGTTTTGGTAAGAATAAAATTCACCTAAACCCTCTAAAATTCATAGAAAAATATTCTCTAGGGTTTGGTACCTTCAATTTGACCATCAGAACCCGTCTTGACCCAAAATAGAGTATCAGACTGATATTTGCCCTAATTTGATTTTTTACATAAATTATCCATTCAAACGTGATCAAAACTAAAATCCAACTTCACCATTGGATTCCTTAGGTCCAAATTAGGTTGCTACCAAATTTGGGCTTAATATGAGATTGTCTTGACCTAGTTTGCAATTTGATCCTATTTGATTTTTTCTATTACACATATGCCCTTAACTTTCAAAATCCTTACAAAAAAGCCCCTAACTTTGTTATCATTTTCACAAATAGGTCCATACTGCCATTAATTCTATTTCTACAAACTCCAGCGACCTAAATTGGCATGTTCTCCTTGATTCCTTGACGAACTTCCCTTTCAGATTTGAAAGGGAAGTTCGTCAAGGAATTCCCTTCCTTTTGAGCTAATTCCCATGCCCTAAAACCTTCCCAATCTCTTATGTGAATGCATGAGAGATTAGGGTATCCTAAAAATCCCATCTCTGATGAAGCTTTCCAAGCTTGGGAAGTTTGTTTCCCAAGCTCAAAACTACCTCTAAAGGCCTATAAAAAGACCTTCAGATCAAGCCGAACTTCCCATGCTCGAATTCAGCCTTGAACACCTCCAGTGCCTCTCCTCTCTCTTGGTCGAATTGCTCCTCGACATCTGGCGACCTCCTCCGTCTCTATTCTTCCTCCGTTCGCAATACGGGCGACGGAGCTATCTTCCTCATCTTCTTTTGCGTCGAGCCATACTCGCTGACACCCCTTTCACCGTCTTCCTCGCCGTTTCCTACCCACCAGAGTAGCTTCCTTCTCCGACGCCGGCCATACCGCAACTGGTGCCATCTCCTCTCCCCTTCGTCCGCTACCTCTCTCAAATGACTCCTCAACTTCCCCTCTTCACGACAGTATCATCAACACTCCGTTTTTACCCCCGCACAGCCGTTCGCAACTCCATCTTCCATCTCGCCGGCATACCCCCTGCAAGCCCTAGCGGCTTCCACACACCACCAAACCGGCCGCTCCCACACTCCACACCTCTGCCTCGACCTCAGGAGCAAAAGCCTTAACTTTGTCAGGACGATTGTCCCTACGAACACCCCGCCGAATAAACCCACATCCAGCCACCCTCCGTGAGGTACCAGCCCCCTCCGCCATTAAAGCCAAGCTTCGAGCAAGCTCAAAGCTTGCTTCCCAGCTTGCAGCTCCAGGTCTTCGATCCCAAGCAACACAGAATCCTTCCAGGAATGTAACTCAGGGGTCAATTTGAGTCGTTGACCGCTCCTTGCATGTGAATTGGACAAAAGCTTCAGCAGCTGTGCACGCAAAGAAGGGGACTGAGGACAGTCCCGCATCGTGCTTTTTGGAGCAGCTGCAGTAACATAAATTGATTTTGTGATAGAGGCTTATTGCCTCAGACACAAGGGGTGAGGTCCCTCACACCCCTCACGCTTCTCATCCATGACATGCCCCCGCGGACCTGGTGCAAACCCAATTACCCGCCTAAGCCCTGTACAGTCCTCGGCTGTGGCCCATGTCCGCAGCCATGGACCCGGGTGTGCTCTAGGTCTGATTACCCATATACCTGGTACTGTTGATGGCTCTGGGAGAGCGTGATTCAAGGAGAGAAGTAGAGGAGAGCTTGCGTGGGGCTGGGGAGGCTTTTGCTTTGGAGAAATTGGCTGACACTTAGCCAAAATTAAGGATCCTTCCCCCTCTACGTGAAGAAGAGTAAAGAAAGAAAGAAGAAAAGGAGGAGAAGGAAAGGAGTAGTGAAAGAAGAGAAAAAAAAGTAGAGAAGAAGAAGAATAGAAGAAGTGCTGCGGAAGAGAAGAAGAAAGAAGAGCCTGCAATTAAGCAAAGAAGAAGAATTGTTCATCACACATTTAAGATGTCTGATTATTCAATCAGATGGCTGACTTGAGTTTGTTTCATTCATACATATTGAGTTCCACTTGCTATTATTGTAGGGAGTAATTGGTGATTCAAATCACCATTTTACTCCATTTTTTTTGCAGTCTGACACTTGATATTATTGCTATATTATCAATTTATGATCATAATTTCTCATCTCTATTATTTAAATTACAATATTGAGAATCGAATTCCTACTTGTTCCCAGCGAACGACTGATGAGAGCCTCATCATGAGCCATAACTAGCTCATTTTGACCCAATAAAGAGAATAAAAGCTCCTACATAACCTAGAAGAAGGCCTAAATGAAGGAATAAGTATTCTGGGAAGAAAACATGAAATAAAGGTTAAAACTGTAATTTTACCATTGCAGTACATAAACGGGATTTATCAGAGGCAAAACATAAGTCAAATGGTCTAAATAAGATAAAAAGTGGGTTGAGTCAATCAGAAATGGGTTTATATGCAATCTAGGTATTAAATGACATTTGGTAATCCTAAAATAGACCCGCTTAAATCAACAAGGTTTTGATCAGGATAAAAATCAAGTAAACCCTCTAAAAATCATGAAAAAATATCCCCTAGGGTTTAGAACACTTAATTTGACCTTTGGAACCCAGTTTGACCTAGATTAGGGTCCTAGCTTATTAATTGACCTAATTTGGGTTTCTATGCAAAATGTTCAGTCAAACGTGGTCAAAACTAAAATCAAACTTTACCATTGGATTCCTTAGGTCCAAATTAGGTTTGTACCAAAATTTTGACCTAAGGGGAGGTCATCTTGACCTACTTTGCAATTTAGTACACCCAAATCACAATTTGGTCCCTATCTCTTGAAAATCATCGCAGAGAGCCTGATGAGAGCCTCATCATGAGCCATAACTAGCTCATTTTGACCCAATAAAGAAGATAAAAGCTCCTACATAACCTAGAAGAAGGC
Source organism: Thalassia testudinum (assembly GCA_037157565.1). NCBI lineage: Eukaryota > Viridiplantae > Streptophyta > Magnoliopsida > Alismatales > Hydrocharitaceae > Thalassia > Thalassia testudinum. Next base: position 148,424,055 of record JAZHRO010000036.1, read on the forward strand.
CTAACTGAAGGAACAAGTGCTCTGAGAAGAAAACATGTAATAAAGGTTAAAACTGCAATTTTACCATTGCAGTAGATAAACGGGATTTCTCAGAGGCAAAACATAGGTCAAATGGTCTAAATGAGATAAAAAGTGGGTTGAGTCAATCAGAAATGGGTTCATGTGCAATCTAAGAACTAAAAGACACTTGGTAACCCTAAAACAGACCCGCTTAAATTAACAAGGTTCCGGTCAGAAAAAAAAGCAAGTAAACCCTCTACAAATCATGGAAAACCATACTCTAGGGTTTAGAACACTTAATTTGGCCTTTGGAACCTAGTTTGACCTAGATTAGGGTCCTAGCTCTTCAATTAACCTAATTTGGGTTTTTACGCAAAATATCCAGTCAAACGAGGTCAAACCTGAAATCTAACTTCTCCATTGGTTTCCTTAGGTCCAAATTAGGTTTATACCAAAATTTGGACCTAAGGAGAGGTCATCTTGACCTACTTTGCAAATTAGTACACCCAAATCACAAAGAGGTCCCTATCTTTTGAATATCCTTGCAGAGAGCCCCCTAGGTTCCTCGCCTTCTTTGCAAACCGGTCCTGCCGCCATTGCTAGGGCAGAACCGAACTCCGGCGAGGTTCGGAGAGGGATTGCTCTCTAATCCCTCAGAGATTCCCTCCCAGAAATGGAAGGAGGATTCTCTGAGGAATTCCCTTCCTCATAAAGTCAATCACAATCGTTGGTGTGAACCCAATCTCTCGTGCGAACGCACGAGAGATTTGGGTATCCTAACTCCTTTCCATCTCCGGCGACCAACCTCAGGCAATTACGTGCCCTTCACGCCCTGCACACCAAGTCCAGCACCTATAAAACACCCCTCGGACCCGGCCACTCATCTTGAGCTTGATTTGGCCGAGTTTCCCCCTTCAATTCCTCTCCTCCTGCTCGGCCAAATACCCCAGCTAGCTCCGGCGAGCCCCCCTCCCCTCCCTCTTCGCTCTGCCACAAAACCAGTGGCAGAGTTAGCTTCCTGACCTTCCTCCGCGTCGCGCAGTACCAGCGCACGCCGCCTCAGCCCCATCGTCGCCGCCGTTCTCCCCCACTGGGCGTCATCTTCTCCGGCGACAGCAAGTACTGCTGTCCGCCTTCTGTCCCCTTTCGTCCTTACAATTAGGTTAGAACTCCTCTCCATCCTATCCTCTCTCTTTTCCCCCTGTTATCTCATCTGATTACCCCTCGACCGACGCTGACCACCCTCATCTTCCACATCACCGACCGAACTCCGGCGAGCCGCCCACACCACTCCGCCACTCCACACGGCTCGCCAACCACCTTGTGAGCTCCGCCTCACCACCAGGAACTCGCTCCACCCCACAACTGCCACTCCAGACCTCCATAACCACCCCCCGAACAACCCACCATCTCCGGCCACAGGTTAACCTAGGCGAGCACGCCTAGGCCGACCGGCAACCTGCAGCATCACCCACCGCCTTCTCCGTGCTACGGCGAAGGTTTCCAACTATTCTAATTGGGCCAATAGGCCGTTCTGTGGAAGTTCAGGTAAACGCTCCGGCCGCCATTAACAGTCGAAGCAGCAGGAAGCTTGGAGCAGCAGCAGGCGTCAGGCTTCCCAGGCGGCAGGTGCAGCAGACTCTCGCAAGAGTTGCGAGGTGACTGAGTTCAGCAAGGATCAGCAGCAGGGCCTTCAGCGTGGGCAATTGCACACGAGAGTCTGTGGGCGCACGCAAAGGAAGGGCGGAACGTTTAGTCCCACATCGTGGAATCTCAAGGCACAGGTATGGTATAAAGGTTTTTTGTGATATACGTTTACTGCCTCGAAAGCACAGGGGTGAGGTCCCTCACTGACCCCACCCGCCTCGTCCGCGGCTTGACCACGCGGACCTGGCGGATCCGACCCGACCTAGACCTACGCACTCCTCGCGCATCACACACCTGCAGGTGCGCCTGGTCCCGGGTACGATCCGACCCGATTGAGACTGTGGCTCTGGGAGAGCGGTTTGAGTGAATTGCTTGAGAGAGAGAGATGCGCGGGTAGAGGGAGAAGGGTTAGGTTTTGCTCCTGTGCAGGCAGGATGAACGCAGGAGGAGAAGGACTTGGCCGCGAGAAGGAAAAGAAAGAAAGAAGAAGGAACGACAGAGAAGAATAGAAGAAGAAGAAACAAGGCAGAGAAGAAGAAGCAAGAAAGAAGCCTTCGCAGGGGAAGAAAGGAAAGAGCAAGCCAGAAGCAAAGGCACAGAGAAGCCAAGTGAAGACTTTGCAGAGATCAGAAGAAGAAAAGAAAGAGCAAAGACTGCAGCAGAAGAAGAAGAATAATCAAGAAGAAAAGGAGAAATGCTTTTAAGACGTCTGATCACAAGATCAGACGTCCAATTTCATATTTTCTTGCCCTAACTCCTTTTAATCGCATACATTCATACCTGAATTGACATTTTGAGTAAATTAGAGTGTTCAATTACATTTTGATTTAGTGGTAAGTTCCATTTGCTCCCTGTGTTCGACCTCGGATACTCTAGTTGTTCGAGTAATAAAAACTTTGTATTTGTTCGAACGTTTTGTCGGTTATACTACAACATAATACGCTTTAAATCCGCACGAAACGTCCTTGAACATTTTGGCGCCGTTGCCGGGGAGCACTGCACAATTTACCACTAGTCTCTACATTCTTTTTATCATATTGAACACTAACTTGCCCTACTTTTCTTTGATGTGATCGTGCAGGTACTTCATGAGAAAATCTCTCCCGCAAGTCAACCACTCCAGGGCAGGTAATTTCTTTTCTTCCTTAATCATCCCCTAATCTTTGAAAAACAAAAGGAAGAAAATCAAGTTAGGAATCAATTGCCTTCTTTATATAGTAATCACCATCTCTAAGGCAAAACATTTCTTGATTTTGCAAAAATTTCTGCAAATATTCTTGAAGTTGGAGTGATTTTTTTTCCATCCCACAAATTCTTGTGCCTAATTGAAAATAAACGCTTAATCTCGGCGGACCACACACTTCTTGTTTATAAGTCCAAAGAGAACTTTTGAAAAAGAAAAAGAGGATTGGAAATAGAACCAAATTAGGGTTTCCACATTAGGGTCTTGAAGCGCTAGTCACACATGCCTGTGTAAAAGGAAATAAACCCTCCCGCATCAGTGTGCTACCCAAGCCCTTGATTGAAGAAAGTTAAATAAGACAAACCCTAAAATTGAGCCCTAAAATCACTTGAATCTTAAAATTTTCTTTTGACCTAATAACCTGGGAGTCAAATCAGGGTGATCTCTAGGCTCCGAGCTTAGAATCATTCTGCCATCTATAGGACAGGTCAGGTGAAGTTGACCCCTTGGGTCAACCAACCTCTAAATTAGGTCACAATACCAAAAACATCTAAAGTTCAAGTGAGAACCCTAAAAGCACCTTTGAAATAAAAAGTGATAGACTTAAGAGGTCAAGGTCCCCATTCTGGTTTACCTGGAATCTCAGTGACAAGAGAGGTCGGGTGGGGGAAACCCTGTAACCCGTAGGGACGCTCTACCGTGTAGGGGTCTTTGCGGGACTCTCCCTCTCTGGCTGCCCAGGTAACTCTCAGGTGGACGATCTTCGGATCCAGGGGTCCATCCGCCCCAAACCTCCATAGTCATCCAAACATCTTTTGGATGTCTTGATTGGGTCAAGAACATCTCCAGTCCTGCATCTTTTCTCTGTAGAGCACACACATTCATTTTCAGTGGGACTCGTTATTCAGATCTGATTGCTTCATAACACATCTTGAGTCAAACTCTGATCTTGATTCCACCACCTGATCCAAATATGCAGCCGAACCACCTAGGACTACCAGTCGAGAAACCTGAATACCGGAGATCCATGAGAGATAAAATGATTGAGGATGCCATGAGATTTTATGAAAATGAAGAAACCTCAACAACAGTAGGAAACATTCAGGTTGATGTCCCAACAACCACAACCTTTGTCATAACTTGTGCCCAAGTACTATTAGCAGAAGCCAACAAAGGATCAACCCGTGACTTGCTCATTACTGCATACATTGAAATAGAAAAATTGCATAATAGTGAATACCTTCAATGTATGACAAATCCTCGACTTTGGAAGCAACACCAAGATAGTCTTGAAAAACGGGAAGAGATAATGAGATTAATAAAACAAGTGATTGATCAGAAATACCCGTACATACTGCCAACAGAGGATGAACTATCTTGGGACAACATCGAGGATAAATCTGATCTCGGGTTTGAGGCACAAAATGGTTGTGGATTCCCAACCCAGATGGAGTATAATGCACCTAATATTGAAGAAGGTTGGGAAGCTCCAAATGCAGGAAAAGACCATGATGAACCCATTTTAGAATCCCAAGACTCCTGCAAGTATGAGAGTAGAACTGAACCTCTCGCGGGTATAAATTCCGTCCCTTATTTTGATAAGGTGGCCCGCGAAGGTTATTCAGACCTAGATTCTAGTAATTCCACCCACATCCTAAGCCTAGAACCTAGATCTGAAACCTATATTGAAGATTTCAAGGCCCCATATGAAGAAAATCAATCTCTTAATGAAGAATATGATTCTGGGCCTCGATTTGATGAATATCCCTCGTCAACCTCCTCAGAAGAACTAATCGAGTTTTCGGAAGTCATGCCAATCTACGATACAGAAACCGAGGAGTTGGACGAGCAAGGTTTCGATTGGCTCTGCCCTACTAACCTTGAATCTGAGCCTCTACCAGATAGGGACACCTTTGTAAGCTCGGAATTAACATTTAGGCTAGATCCCAGTCAGGCTGCTGAATATACAACATATGATTTATTCTATGGTGGAACTCATGATCTAGAATCTCATTCAAACTTTGATTTTCGAAAACTCTCCGACGATCTCGAATCTGACCATAACATCGGAGAAAATCTGCCTCCTGATTATAACATGTCAATCTTCTTTGAAGCCACCTGCTCCACATATACAGCACCAATCAAAACCCGTTCCCCACCTCGACCCGCAACCGGACTCAATTTCTATTCTGATTCACCTCTCAATGAGCCGATTGCAGATGATTCAACTCCGTATCTATACCGGGTATCGGACACTGATCAGACCACAAATCAGGAGCCTCCATCCTTTGACCGTCCCTGTAGGGATTCCACATCTTACATTAATTATTTTTCGGAACCCTACCCCCACCAGGCTGATTCGACTGAACCCGAACTCGAGTTTTCACTTCCATATCTATCAGAACATCACTGCATTTGGTGGGTCCCACATCTGCTAATCTACATCTATCAACCCACCAGACTTATGGGGTTTGGGCTGCATCATCAGCCCACTGATCTGAACAAGTACCTGGTTGGACCAACCAGGCTCTTAATCAAGGTGCTTGTTTCCCAAAACTCCATTGATTTGACTACTCCCTCTCCACCCCATTTTTCGCTCGGCTGAAGGCATTAAATTTAGCGCTTAACGGGAGGCAACCCGTCATCTCAAAAATAGAGACCCGTCTGATTAGCCGTCTGTACTCCACGTCTATTGCACCTTGAGTTCAGCCTTAGACAGTTGATCCCACCTCTGGTACACGTATCAGAGCTTAAAATCATTCGCATCACTCATTCCCGACCCATTCACCCACCCGATATATCCTGTTCTAAGCCCCTGACCTCAACACTAATTCCCACCCTCTGTTTACAATGAGGACATTGCAAAACTTAGGCATGGGGGGGGTGATAAAGTGCATACATACAAAACCAAGAAAAAATCAGAAGGATTCTCACAAAAAAATTCACATATGTCAAAAACACAAAAAAATTGAAAAATTACGAAAAAGAACAAAAAAAATTGGGGAGGGAGGAAATGTTGTGAGCCATATAATCATAAGGAGGAGAAAAAGAGCAAAAATGAAGAAAGGAGCACAAAAGGAAAAGAAAAAGAAAAAGTCATTAGTAAAAGATTAAGGGGTTAACTGAAGTTCTAGACCGAGTCAAGAAAAAGAAAAGAAAAAGTGCTAAGGAAACATAACAAGAGATTAGCGGGAACGCTGGTCTTAGGCCTTTTGGGCTAGTATCTTTTGCTTAAAAATTCACGTATCCGTTAAAATCTGGACAATCCTCAAGAGGTTGAGGAAAATGCGAAGCTTGAGTATTAGGTCTAAGGCTTAGGAAGTATTCAGCCTCGTTAACTGACCTCCGGTTTGCGGGATTCGGTAACCTAAGCACCCCAAATTCACACACAGTCTGGTTCAGTGCGCATAAAACATCCAAAACACGCAAGAGCGTTTAATATTCTGAAAAAGTCACCTAGATTAGGAGCGGCCAATCAACACAAGTTGATTTGGACGAGTTCCCAGCGCGGAGAGGCGGGAAATTCCCCTCGAAGATGCGTAACAACATATCATCTCCTCGGTGCTTGTCTCTTAGGATATTTAAATATCCTACTGGAGGCATGTAAGCACTCTGTTGGTTCAGACACCATGGGTGGCATTATCACGAAATGTCAATCGCCAGGGTCTGAATTCAGCCACGGAACGCCATGGGCGGGATTATCTCGAAATCTCGAAAGCCAGGGTTCCGGGGGTTGCCATGGGCGGGATTATCTCGAAATCTCGAAAGCCAGGGACCTTTGAGGATTGATGATGGGGACGAGGAATCCGATACAGACCGTGTTGAGAAGCTAATCCGAAGCTAGAAATAAAAAAGAAAAGAGAGAGAAAAGATCTCCAAAGAAATAAATCTTCTATCTCTCTCTTACAGAAAACGCACTGCAAACTGAACTTAGGCTAAAAATATCTCAAGCACGGGTGCTTTAACCGCGGAGTCCAACAAACCCTAGGTTAGGTTCTGTGGGCCGTAGAAACCTTTGCAGAAGACTGAGGCTAAAGCGGAACAGGTCCGGATTTTGGTTGGTACTTGAGTACCTCTAGGCCTATTGTCGGCATTCCTACCTAATCACAAAAGAAGCACTTATCATTATTGACAATATTCAGTGTCTAGAACGGAAGTTAAAACTTTGAAATTTTGCTAAGGGACTAGCAAAAGCTAGGCATGGGGGTATGATGAGAGCCTCATCATGAGCCATAACTAGCTCATTTTGACCCAATAAAGAAGATAAAAGCTCCTACATAACCTAGAAGAAGGCCTAACTGAAGGAACAAGTGCTCTGAGAAGAAAACATGTAATAAAGGTTAAAACTGCAATTTTACCATTGCAGTAGATAAACGGGATTTCTCAGAGGCAAAACATAGGTCAAATGGTCTAAATGAGATAAAAAGTGGGTTGAGTCAATCAGAAATGGGTTCATGTGCAATCTAAGAACTAAAAGACACTTGGTAACCCTAAAACAGACCCGCTTAAATTAACAAGGTTCCGGTCAGAACAAAAAGCAAGTAAACCTTCTACAAATCATGGAAAACCATACTCTAGGGTTTAGAACACTTAATTTGGCCTTTGGAACCTAGTTTGACCTAGATTAGGGTCCTAGCTCTTCAATTAACCTAATTTGGGTTTTTACGCAAAATATCCAGTCAAACGAGGTCAAACCTGAAATCTAACTTCTCCATTGGTTTCCTTAGGTCCAAATTAGGTTTATACCAAAATTTGGACCTAAGGAGAGGTCATCTTGACCTACTTTGCAAATTAGTACACCCAAATCACAAAGAGGTCCCTATCTTTTGAATATCCTTGCAGAGAGCCCCCTAGGTTCCTCGCCTTCTTTGCAAACCGGTCCTGCCGCCATTGCTAGGGCAGAACCGAACTCCGGCGAGGTTCGGAGAGGGATTGCTCTCTAATCCCTCAGAGATTCCCTCCCAGAAATGGAAGGAGGATTCTCTGAGGAATTCCCTTCCTCATAAAGTCAATCACAATCGTTGGTGTGAACCCAATCTCTCGTGCGAACGCACGAGAGATTTGGGTATCCTAACTCCTTTCCATCTCCGGCGACCAACCTCAGGCAATTACGTGCCCTTCACGCCCTGCACACCAAGTCCAGCACCTATAAAACACCCCTCGGACCCGGCCACTCATCTTGAGCTTGATTTGGCCGAGTTTCCCCCTTCAATTCCTCTCCTCCTGCTCGGCCAAATACCCCAGCTAGCTCCGGCGAGCCCCCCTCCCCTCCCTCTTCGCTCTGCCACAAAACCAGTGGCAGAGTTAGCTTCCTGACCTTCCTCCGCGTCGCGCAGTACCAGCGCACGCCGCCTCAGCCCCATCGTCGCCGCCGTTCTCCCCCACTGGGCGTCATCTTCTCCGGCGACAGCAAGTACTGCTGTCCGCCTTCTGTCCCCTTTCGTCCTTACAATTAGGTTAGAACTCCTCTCCATCCTATCCTCTCTCTTTTCCCCCTGTTATCTCATCTGATTACCCCTCGACCGACGCTGACCACCCTCATCTTCCACATCACCGACCGAACTCCGGCGAGCCGCCCACACCACTCCGCCACTCCACACGGCTCGCCAACCACCTTGTGAGCTCCGCCTCACCACCAGTAACTCGCTCCACCCCACAACTGCCACTCCAGACCTCCATAACCACCCCCCGAACAACCCACCATCTCCGGCCACAGGTTAACCTAGGCGAGCACGCCTAGGCCGACCGGCAACCTGCAGCATCACCCACCGCCTTCTCCGTGCTACGGCGAAGGTTTCCAACTATTCTAATTGGGCCAATAGGCCGTTCTGTGGAAGTTCAGGTAAACGCTCCGGCCGCCATTAACAGTCGAAGCAGCAGGAAGCTTGGAGCAGCAGCAGGCGTCAGGCTTCCCAGGCGGCAGGTGCAGCAGACTCTCGCAAGAGTTGCGAGGTGACTGAGTTCAGCAAGGATCAGCAGCAGGGCCTTCAGCGTGGGCAATTGCACACGAGAGTCTGTGGGCGCACGCAAAGGAAGGGCGGAACGTTTAGTCCCACATCGTGGAATCTCAAGGCACAGGTATGGTATAAAGGTTTTTTGTGATATACGTTTACTGCCTCGAAAGCACAGGGGTGAGGTCCCTCACTGACCCCACCCGCCTCGTCCGCGGCTTGACCACGCGGACCTGGCGGATCCGACCCGACCTAGACCTACGCACTCCTCGCGCATCACACACCTGCAGGTGCGCCTGGTCCCGGGTACGATCCGACCCGATTGAGACTGTGGCTCTGGGAGAGCGGTTTGAGTGAATTGCTTGAGAGAGAGAGAGAGCCCCCTAACTTCCTAGCCACCTTTGCAATCAGGTCCTTCCACCGTTATTGGGGAGGATTCTTCTCCGGCGAGGTTGACAGGGGGGATACGCTCACGTTCCTCAGAGATCTCCTCCCAGAATTGGAAGGGAGATTCTCTGAGGAATTCCCTTCCATCTAAGCTCGATCTTGATCGCTGATTTCTTTCCAAACTCTCATGCGAACGCACGAGAATTTTGGATCTCGACTACCTTCCTTCTCCGGCGAGACAGTGGTAGCCAAAAGCCGCCCTCCACGCACTAGAAAGTTCGGCCAGCACCTATAAAAGAACCCCCAAACCCGGCCGCTCAATTTCAGACTTGTCTTGGCGGAGATTTCCCCAAATTTTCTTCTCTTCCATCTCCGGCCAAGGAACCCGCAAGCTCCGGCAACCTCCTCCCCTCCTTCTTGTCACTCTACCGCCATACCACCAGCAGAGTCTACTTCGCCTCATCCTCCCGCGTCGCACCGTACCAAGTGCGCGTTTCCCCGACCTCTTCCTCGTCGCCGCTCTTTCCCTCAGGGTGCTTCTTCTCCGACGACGGCAGCTATGAGCCATCCACTCCGCTCCCTCCTTCTCTCCCAGAACAGTCTAGATACGTTCCCTATCATCCCCTCTCTCTTTTCCCCACTGCATTTCATTTGATTACCACTCGACCACGCCTGACCACCGCCATCTTCCACCCCTCTGGCCAACCTCCGGCGAGTCGCTCCCGTCGCTCCACACTTCCGCACGACTCGCCGACCAACTCAAAGGCTCCACCTCATCACACTGAACACCCTCCGCCCACCCACTGCCGCTCTACACCCACTCAACACTCCCCCGAACACACCCACATCTCCGGTCATAGGACTACGTAGGCACACACGCCTAGGCCGTCCCACAACCTGCTGCACCTCGCACCACCTTCGCTGTGACACGGCGAAGGTCCCCCGGTGATTTGATTAGGCCGTATTTGTGTCTGACAGTTCTCAAGCTCCTGCCGCCATTGACGGTGACTCGAAGAAGCTCCAAGCTCGCTCCAGGCTTCAGGACGGCCAGGCTTCAAGTGCAGCTCACTCGGGGAGGCAGTGCGAAGATACCTGGTCCAGCGAGAAACGCAACGAAGTCCGCAGCTTTGGCAATTGAAGAATAAGAGTTCTGCGGGCGCGTGCGAGAAAAGGCCAGGACTAATAGTCCCACATCGGTAACCTACAAGGTGCAGGTGCGGTTTAAATTGATTTTGTCATATTCTCTCTTCGCCTCGGAAAGCACTTGGGGTGAGGTCCCTCGCCCTTCACCCGCCCCGTCCGCGGTTTCACCACGCGAATCGGGTGAACCCGACCCGACACCACCCATGCACACCTTGCGTACCATACACGCCGGTACGCCTGGTCTCGGGTACGCAACCCAACTCGTTAACCCATGGCTCTGGGAGAGCTTCCTGTGGGTAGAGGGAAGGGGGTAGGTTTTGCTGTCTTGTGTGCAGGCAGGCCGAGCACTGAAGAGAAGAAGCTCAGCCGCAGGAAGAAGAAGAGAAGAGAGGGAGCATAAGAAGAAGAAACTCTAAAGAAGAGGCTGAGCAAGGCAGAAAGAAAGAAGAAAAAGGCAAGGCAGAAGACCAAGGAAGAAAAGCCTTCGCAGAAGAAAAGAGAAGGAAGAAGAGAATCCAAAGAAGAAGAAGAAGAAGACCAAGAAAGAAGCAAGGCAGAAGAAGAAAAAGAAGATCAGAGGCACACGCAAGAAGAAAAAGAAGAACAGCAAGAAGCCTTACATTTAAGACGTCCGATACAGAAATCAGACGTCCAATCCTGTTCTTTCTTAGCAATTCTTTTTATAAATCTCTCTTCGAATCAAATTGTCTTTCATTTAAAAGTTGTACTCTCTAGTTTTTAAAAGTGCTGAGATTGCTCCCTGTGTTCGACCTCGGATACTCCAATTTTCGAGTAAAAAAATTCTTTATTTGTTTTGAACGCTTTTTCGGCTATATTACAATGTGTTATTCTTTAAAACCCGATCAAGCGTGATTAACAACGACCTCGGACTTTTTGAGTATAAATTTTATCTATTTTTTGTGAGATTTCAATTATACTACAACGCAATGATTTAAAACATCAATCTTGAGCGACTAACATTTTGGCACCATTGCCGGGGAGCAACGTATAATTCAGATCTCTTGATTGCAATATTAGATTTAGTACTAACTTGCTACATCTCTTTTGATTGTGATCTATTTCAGGGACTCGTTAAAGGAAGATCAGCCGCTCATCAACCACTCCAGGGGCAGGTAAACTCCATCTATCTTCTTCTAAGCCCCTGATTCTAAAAAAGCTAAAAAAGGAAAAAAATAATTAGGGCTACTTGCATTATATTCTTAGATTAATCATTAAGTTGCCTGATTTGATACATTCTATTTAGAGAACATTCAAACCCTGATTTGTGCACCTACTTAAGATCTTAAGGTATCTAAGACTATCACATTCTTGTTTGAGCCCTAAGTACCACATTAGGACAAATTAAATAAGATCAATTAGAGCCAATTAAGGATTCTAATTTAGGATTTTAGAGACACACTTGCTTAATCAAGAATTGATCTTTCAAAACAATGTGTGCCTGAGCCTTGATTGAATTGATCTATTCAAGAAAACCCTAAAATCAGGCTCTTAATCTCATCTGAACACTAAAAGAGGGACCTAAATTTCTTAAATGACAATACAGGTGAAGTTGACCCACCTTGTTGGGTTAACCAATCTTCAAATTAGGTCACTTTGCATAAAAAAACATCTTAAAAGTTCAAGTGAAATCATAAGCACCCTTGCACTTAATTAAAAACGGGTAGACTTAAGAGGTCAATTCCCCATTCTGGTCTACCTGGATCATCAGTGACAAGAGAGGTCGAGTGGGGGAAACGCTGTAACTCATGGGGGCACTCTAACGTGTAGGGGTCTTTGCGGGACTCTCCTTCTTTGGCTGCCCAGGTAATTCTTAGGTGGATGGCTTTCTAACTAAGGGGTATCATCCGCCCCGAACCTCTATAGTCATCCAAAAATTTTTTGGGTGACTTGATTGGGTCCATCACATTCCACCTCTCATCCACTCCATCGGTGCATGTTCGGGAGGAGGTCTCTAAGACCATCCTTGAGGCCTCCATTAGCTACTCATTCCCGTCGAGGCCAAGCCTCGACCTCTTTGTTTGTGCAACAACCTAACCCGATCAATATCTCTTCTGATTCATCTGAACCTAATTCTCCGTCATCCATCATCATGGAGCAACCATCAAAAGAAAACAATCTTGAAAATCAGCTTCAGCGCCTCAATGATCTATTCCAAGCCTTTGTAAACCTACCGCATCATCCTATGATGCGAGGTCATTACAGTCCCACTGTGGTGGCAATCGAACCTCGAGTACAAATCCTTGCTGGAGGTCCCGATACTGAACTCAAGCCCAACATGATTCATGCCATTCCCAAATTCCATGGGCGTAATTCCTAGGATCCTTTCCAACATATCAAGCAACTCAAGCATCTAGCCCAAACCTTCGGGTCAGAAGCTCAAAATCAAGATGTCTTACTCATGAAAATGTTCTCCTCTCTCATGGATAAGGTTGCTCACTGGTACCAAACCCAAATGCATCCAATCAACACCCGGGCAGAACTTCAATCCGAGTTTCTGAGAAGTTTTTCCTGTTGGTCGGACAAAAGCTTTACGGCACCAGATCTCGCATTTCATGCAGCAAGTAGGAGAACCACTTCACGAGGCAGGGGATTATTTTCTGGATCTCATGCGAAAGTGCCCCCACCACGCAGTTCCTAAATGGGAATAAGTCTAGTCTTTTTACCAAGGACTCCGTGAGGATATTTGATTATTCGTCAATGCGACCTGTGGAGGAAACATCAAGGGTCAACATGAAGACACTATGTGGGAGATTCTCGAGAATATGTTTGAGAACTCCATCAATAATGAATCCATGGGCATGTTTGATCGGACGAATGCCCATGCATTGACGAATCCAAAGGGAGCACGTGAGACATAGGGCTTGTCCTCTTCCGTCGACTTGGAACTGATGGCCAGTTATCTGGACAAGGTCTCTATTATTAAGAAGAAGGTGGATGAGTTAACTCGACACTTGCAGCGAGCCACCTCTACGCAAAACCCATTCGCGTAGTGCTGTGCATAACATCTATCATCGATCTTCTCAGGGAATGGACCCATACCCACCCCCATCTGATTCTAATTTCGAAGGAAACTCTGGACTCACCTATTCTAGTTTGGGGAACTCTAAACCCTCGTACTCTGACTTTTTCGAGGCTCCTCAGACCTGCGAGGACCTCAACGTCATTCAGAATGATCCATTCCCAAACACCTACAACCCTGGATGGCGTAATCATCCTAATTTCACATGGTCAGGGAACAATCAAAATCAGAGACCTCAATATCAACCCCCACCACAAGCTCCTTGTCCATATCATCTGCCTCAGCCTCGACTCAACCCAACTTATCAATCCAGGCCGACTCATGCAGATCAAATGACTCTTATCCTTCAGACTCTGGCTGACATTCAGAAAACAAATGCGGCTATGCAAAAATAGCATAAAGACAATATCACAGAGGTTCATAATCAACTCACCTAAATGGCAAATCCCCGCCAGCCTAGTGTACTTCCTTCACAATCTCTGCCTAATCCAAATAATGTGCCGAACCAGAGGCACGTTATGAACCCGACTCAGGGCCAAGCCCATGTTGTTTATCATGCCCCTTCTGCTCCATCACCTGACAGGATGGAGGCTTCAACATCATACACGGGTTATCAGTAGCATTCACCTCTTTTTCCCACACCAAACCAGAACCAGGCAGGATTGAATTTTGTTACTACCCATAGTGGCAAAGCAACACAGGACCCACCTTATCCAAGCCACACCCAGCCTGGTAATGCAAAATCAAACCCTAGGATAGTCATCCAGGATACCTCTATCCCAGATCAAGAACTCGGACCCATTTTAAAGGAACCATCTAAGGTTCCATTCCCGAGGCCTTGACCAAGGGAAAAAGGATAGCCAAACCCGTGGCATCTGAGGACCAGGTTAAGCTCTTTGAGTAGGTCCATATAAACATCCCCTTGATGGATGCAATACACCATGTACCGGCTTACATGCGATTTCTGAAAGACGTTTGTACACCTAAGCGTAAGCCGAGAACCAAAGATGGGACCCCAATCGTACAATCAGAGCAAGCTAGCTCTATCATTTTGAGCAAACTCTCGCCTAAGGCAAAAGACCCAGGAACCCCTCTGATCTCCTGTGCAATCGGTGATATGAAGTTCGACCGAGCCTTACTAGACCTAGGAGCTTCCATAAATTTGATACCTACATCCCTACTAGACTACTTTGAGGAATCTGAGCCTAAACCGACAGAGATGACTTTGCAGTTAGTCGACCAATTGATTAAGTCACCAAAAGGAATTCTCGAGGATGTCATAGTTAGGGTACACGATTTCTATTTTCCAATGGATTTCATTGTCTTAGACATGGATGCTCCTGAGAATGTGAAGAATACACCGATCATATTAGGGAGACCCTTTCTGGCCACTGCTAGGGCCAATATTAATTGTGAGGAGGACCAAATTGAACTTAAATTTGGGAGAAAGACACTAAATATCGACATCTTTAAGGCCCAACAAGGAATCAATTGCAGAGTTATAGAACGAATTTGTGATATCGAGGCTTTGGTTGACGACCTATGTATCGAGGAAAACCTGATTATTTCTGATCAACCATGAGAAGATCAAAACCTGCAATTAGAGGAGTCTGAACCTAACATAGATACTCCCATAACTCCTTTTGCTCTCGACACCCACCTTGAACCACCTGCTGTTGCTGACAACCCAATTATGGAATTAAAGCCTCTTTCCGATCATCTGAAGTACGTCTTTTTGGGTTCCAATCAGACATTTCCTGTGATTATCAACTCCTGACTCACACCTGATTAGGAAACATGCTTGATTTCTATTCTCCAACAGCATCGGAGAGCCATTAGATGGACTCTCGATGATCTGACTAGTATCAGCCTTCATACTACACACATCACATTTACACTGAAGAGGGTTCACGACCATCCTGTGAAATGTAGAGACACCTAAATCCAAATCTGCAGGATGTCATGAAAAATGGGATCATCAAGTGGTTAGATGTAGGGATCATCTACTCGATCTCTGATAGTCATTGGGTGAGTCCAATCCAAGTTGCACCTAAGAAGGTAGGGCTCACCGTCATCACGACTGAAACCGAAGAAACCATACCGACCTGTATAGCAAACTCGTGAAGAGTTTGCATTGATTATAGAAGACTCAATTCCTCCACGAAGAAGGATCATTTCCCTCTACCGTTCATTGATCAGATCCTCGAGAAACTAGCGGGAAATCGATTCTTCTGCTTTTTGGATGGGTACTTTGGTTATAATCAGGTTGCAATCCATCCCAAGGACTAAGAGAAGACCACCTTCACCTACCCCTTCGGAACATATGCATTCCGAAGGATGCCGTTCAGTTTCTGCAATGCACCCGCTACTTTTCGGTGGTACATGCTTGCCATCTTCTCAGATATGGTAGGTGAATACCTAGAAGTCTTCATGGATGACTTCTCGGTATTTGATGAATCATTTGATGATTGCCTCCTACACTTGGTCCAAATCCTCAGGCGGTGCATCGACGTGAACTTGGTTCTTTCCTGGGAAAAGAGCCACTTCATGGTACCTGAGGGAATTGTCCTGGGACATCTCATCTCTGAAAAAGGCATCTAGGTTGATCGAGCCAAGGTGAATTTGATTTCCAAACTCCCTATGCCTAGTTCGGTCAAAGACATCCGATCCTTTCTGGGGCACATCGATTTTTACCATCGATTCATTCCTGATTTCTTGAAAATTGCATGCCCCTTGACTAATCTTCTATCTAAGGATGTCCCCTTTGAAATTTCCAAGGAATGCGCTTAGGCATTTGAGATCGTGTATGATTGAATTACCCAAGCACCTATCCTGTAGTCCCCTAATTGGTCTCAACCCTTTGAGATCATATGCGATGCATCTGACTATGCTATAGGTGCAGTACTTGGGCAGAAAATAAATGGGAAACCCGTGGTTATCTACTACGCTAGCAAGACACTTGACGAGGCTCAGGGTAACTACACAGTTACCGAGAAAGAGCTGCTAGCCATGGTATTTGCCCTGGAAAAATTCATATCATATCTTTTGGGTTCCCGTGTTATCATATACTCAGATCACACTGCAGTGAGGCACATCTTTGTGAAGAAGGACGCGAAACCTCGACTAATTGGTTGGATCTTACTGTTGTAAGAATTTGATCTCGAGATTCACGATAAAGCGGGAAAGCAGAATGTGGTAGCTGACCACTTATCCCACCTTCCTTCTGACAGTATCGACCCTTCCTGACCCATCACAGAACATTTTCCCAATGAGCACCTCTTGACTATTAGTACAGGACTTCCTTGGTTTGCTGATTTAGTAAACCACTTGGCATCACATCAGATTTCGTCCCATTGGCCGAAGGCCAAGAAAGACAAATTGCTTTCCGATGCCAAGTACTACATTTGGGAAGACCCGTACCTCTTCCACATTGGTGCTGATCAAATCATCAGACGGTGCATCCCGGAAGCAGAAATTCAAGACATTTTATCCTTCTACCATGACCAGGCCTGCGGAGGACATTTTTCTGGACATAAAACCACAACAAAAGTCCTCCAGTGCAGCTTTTATTGGCCCATGATTTTCAAAGACGCATACAATCACTGTAAGGCATGCACTCGTTGACAAACCTTGGGCAATATGAGCCACTGTGATATGATGCCTTTACAACTGATTCTCGTATGAGAAATCTTCGACATTTGGGGGATTGATTTCATGGGACCCTTCCATATTTTGGATTGCTTCGAATACATTCTTCTTGCTGTTGACTACGTGTCTAAATGGATCGAAGCCATTTTGATCCGAGCCAACGATCATCAGGTGGTAATCAAATTCATTCATCAGAATATCTTTTCTCGGTTCGAGATTCCACATGCCATTATCTCTGATGGAGGGACCCATTTCACAAATGCTCAGTTCAGATTACTGATAACCAAATACGGGGTGTCACACAGAATATCTACTTCTTATCACCTCCAAACCAATGGTCTAGCTGAGCTATCGAATCGGGAGATCAAGAAAATCCTTTAGGTCACTGTCCGACCTGACAGGAAAGATTGGTTATCCCGACTTCTAGAAGCCCTGTGGGCTTATAGAACCGCCCACAAAATTCAATTGGGCATGTCTCCTGTTGGGTTTGTAGAGCGCGTATTTGATTAGAAATGAGTCGTAGTACAGTTGCAAAATACGATCAACAAAAATAATTTCTAAGATAATGAGACTTGAGTCCCGGTCGTTCGTCTCTGGGAGGCATTTTGGAAATGCAAATTCAAATTCTATCTCACTCGCTCTACTCATTCAAAATCGCATGTCGATTTATACTAAATACGCATTGATGCATGACATGCTGTTGCCAGAATATCAGAAATTGAAAGCATGCAACTTTAATCACACCAAAAGTTGATAATCAGGCACGTGGTGATTTTAAACATATAAATACATATAAATATTTTCATTGAGGCATGATGGTGGTTACAGCACAGGTAGCAGAATGCTTGTATAGGGAAATTTAAATTTAGCTAGCAGAAAATGACTGCATACATAAATCTATGGGAGGGATTATGCATGCATCATTGGGGGGAATATGGAGCTACACTACTAAGCATTAAATCTATGAAGAACTATAATCTAGTCTAGCAAAACTAAGGGCATTTAGAGGTGGCTCTGATGGTCTTTGAATGGGTGAGAAGAGAAAGAGGGGTGGCCAATGGTGCTTAGGCCAGCCCTTGGAGAGAGGTTGGAGAAGTTGATCCTGGTCTAGGCTTGTAGTGGTGGTGGTGGCATCATGGTGGAGCTCGTGAACATGGAGGTGGAGGTGGTGATGGCTTATGGAAGGTGGAGTTATGCTAAAAGACCAAGATGGACCAAATGGCCACCCCTTAGGTCTTTTTATAGACCTAAGGGAAGCTCTCTAGAGAATTATGGAATTCTCTAGAGAGGCCTTTGGTGGGAGCTTGTGGGAGACTGAGAGAGAGGATGGATGGTGGATTTTAGATCCACCAAATGTGGATCTAAAAATTGAAAGGCACTTGGTTGCTAATTTTAGCAACCAAGGCAACAACATATGGTAGAAAGTTCTAGAGAACTCAAGGCTAGGTATTTTTGTGTGGATGGTGTGTGTGGGTGTTTGTGTGGGTTGAAACTTAGGTGGCTAGGTTGATTAGGTTAGGTTCTAGTGGGTTAGGTCAAGGTAGGTCTTAAATTAGGGTTGTAAACCCTAATTCACTTAGGTAAAGTGCAGTTAAACTTAATACAAGTTTAATTGGGTGTGTGTGTGGAAACCTAATTGAGAGTAAAATAATTCAATTACTTCAGGTCTAGGTCAATTGGACTCTCACTAAGTCCAATTGGACAGTGTGTGCTGAGATTAGGGCTCAATTGGACTCAATGAGTCCAATTGAACAGACTGAAGATATTGACCATGCTCCAAGTCAATTAGGCTTAGTGAGGACCTAATTAGGTCCTTAGGGAGGTCTAGAGGTGATGTACTAGTGTTAGGGTACCTTAATTTAGGTTCCTAGGGGGTTAGAATTGGGTTTAGGGAGCTAGAGATCCAAGATCAAGGCTTGAATCTCAAAACAGGGTCCGGGGGGCAGTTTTGGATGTCCAATAAATTTATCAGACGTCTTATAGTGAAAAATCAGAAGTCCAGACTTATTGTTTAGACGTTCAATCAGAGTCAGGAGGGATTCTAGGTTCTGTCTTGGATATTCTTCTGAAATTGGACATCTAACCAAGTGTCTGGATGTCCAATAACACTACAGAAATGGGTTTAAGGTGTGCGGGAGTTGACTAAGGGTTCTCGACGTCCTATAACTCATCTGGACGTTCAGATAGAGGATGGAATTCAGGTTTTAAGGTTTCCTAGGGTGCGGTGACCTAATCTAAGGGTGGCTAAGGCTTGGGGAAGCTTCTAGGCTATCTTAAGGCTAGGATGGACCTAAGTTCTTCATAATTTATTGCTTTATTCCTACTTAATAGAATAACATACCTTAACTCCCTTACATTATTATCTACTACATCTAATCTAGGTCTTCCACTCTAGCTCTATTGCAACACCAGTTATTCTTTATTCTTCAGATCCAGCTTTAGATTCAGCTTTAGATCTAGCTTCTGATCAGCTTATTACCTGCAATTGACATAATACACATAATCAGTACATTATAGTATTATTTTATGCATAGCTAAAAGAAAGCAGTAAAGGTGTTAGTAATGCTTATGCATGCATAAATTACCCTAACTTATGCTAAGTCCTAGCCTAATTTAGGTCAATTAAGACCTATGATTGCTGCGACCCAGGTTCAATCCCCGGTAACGGCGCCATTTGTTGGGTTCATAGAGCACGTATTTGATCAAAAATGCATCGTAGGACAATTGCAAAATACGATCAACAAAAATAATTTCTAAGATAACAAGACTTGAGTCCTGGTCGTTCGTCTCTAGGAGGCATTTTGGAAATACAAATTCAAATTCGATCTTGCTCGCTCTACTCGTTCAAAATCGCATGTCGATTTATACTAAATACATATTGATGCACGACATGCTGTTGCCAGAATATCAGAAATTGAAAGCATGCAACTTTAATCATACTAAACGATGATAATCAGGCACGTGGTGATTTTCAACATATAAATATATATAAATATTTTCATTGAGGCATGATGGTGGTTACAACACAGGTAGTGGAATGCTTGTACAGGGAAATTTAAATCTAGCTAGCAGAAAAGGACTACATACATGAATCTATGGGGGGGGCTATGCATGCATCATTGGGGGAGAATATGGAGCTACACTACTAAGCAGTAAATAAAGCATTAAATCTATGAAGAACTATAATATAGTCTAGCAGAACTAAGGGCATTCAGAGGTGGGTTCTGATGGCCTTTGAATGGGTGAGAAGAGAAAGAGGGGCGGCCAATGGTGCTTAGGATGGCCCTTGGAGAGAGGTTGGAGAAGTTGATCCTAGTCTAGGCTTGGCGTGGAGGTGGTGGCATCATGGTGGAGCTCGTGAACATGGAGGTGGAGGTGGTGATGGCTTATGGAAGGTGGAGTTATGCTAAAAGACCAAGATGGACCAAATGGCCACCCCTTATGTCCTTTTATAGACCTAAAGGAAGCTCTCTAGAGATTTATGGAATTCTCTAGAGAGGCCTATGGTGGGAGCTTGTGGGAGAGTGAGAGAGAGGATGGATGATGGTTTTAGATCCACCAAATGTGGATCTAAAAATTGAATGGCTCTTGGTTGCTAATTTTAGCAACCAAGGCAACAACACATGGTAGAAAGTTCTAGAGAACTCTAGGCTAGGTATTTTCGTGTGGATGGTGTGTGTGGGTGTGCGTGTGTGGGTCGAAACTTAGGTGGCTAGGTTGATTAGGTTAGGTTCTAGTGAGTTTAGGTCAAGGTAGGTCTCAAATTAGGGTTGTAAACCCTAGTTCACTTAGGTAAAGTGCAATTAAACTTAATACAAGTTTAATTGGGTGTGTGTGTGTGGAAACCTAATTGAGAGTAAAATAACTCAATTAAGTTAGGTCTAGGTCAATTTGACTCTCACTTAGTCCAATTAGACAGTGTGTGCTGAGATCAAGGCTCAATTGAACTCAATGAATCCAATTGAATAGATTGAAGAGATTGACCATGATCCAAGTCAATTAGGTTTAGTGAGGACCTAATTAGGTCCTTAGGGAGGTCTAGAGGTGATGTACTAGGGTTAGGGCACCTTAATTTAGGTTCCTAGGGGGTTAGAATTGGGTTTAGGGAGCTAGAGATCCAAGATCAAGGCTTGAATCTCAAAACAGGGTCTGGAGGGCAGTTCTGGACGTCCAATAAAGTTATCATACATCTTGTAGTGAAAGATCAGAAGTCCAGACTTATTGTCTGGATGTCCAATCAAAGTAAGGAGGAATTCTAGGTTTTGTCTTGGGTATTCTGCAGAAATTGGACATCTGACCAAGTGTCTGGACGTTCAATAACACTGCAAAAATGGGTTTAAGGTGTGCAAGAGTTGGCTAAGGGTTCTGGATGTCCTATAACTCATCTGGATGTCCAGACAGAGGCTGGAATTCAGGTTTTAAGGTTTCCTAGGGTGCGATGACCTAATCTAAGGGTGGCTAAGGCTTGGGGAAGCTTCTAGGCTGTCCTAAGGCTAGGATGAACCTAAGTTCTTCACAATTTATTACTTTATTCCTACTTAATAGAATAGCATACCTTAACTCCCTTACATTATTATCTGCTACACCTAATATAGGTCTTTTGCTCTAGCTCTGCTGCAACACCAGCTATTCTTTATTCTTTAGATCAAGCTTTAAATCCAGCTTCAGATCTAGCTCTTGATCAGCTTATTACCTGCAATTGACATAATGCACATAATCAGTACATTATAGCATTATTTTATGCATAGCTAAAAGAAAGCAGTAAAGGTGCTAGTAATGCTTTTACATGTATGAATTACCCTAACTTATGCTAAGTCCTAGCCTAATTTATGTCAATTAAGACTTATGCTAAGGTGAAAAGGGTTTGCACGTGTTTTGAGAATTAAATAAATTCTAAAACCCTAAAAATAAACCCACTTAATTAATTGAGGTTCTGGTCAGAATAAAATTCACCTAAATCCTGTAAAATTTATAGAAAAATATTCTCGAGGGTTTGGTACCTTTAATTTGACCATCAGAACCCATCTTAACCCAAAATAGAGTATCAGACTAACATTTGCCATAATTTGGTTTTTTTCATAAATTATCCAACCAAAGGTGGTCAAAACTAAAATCCAACTTCATCATTGGATTCCTTAGATCTAAATTAGGTTTTTACCAAAATTTGAGCCAAATCTGAGATTGTCTTAACCTAATTTTCAATTTGGTCCTATCTAATTCTTTTCTATTACATATATGCCCTTAACTTTCAAAATCCTTACAAAAATGCCCCTAACTTTGTCATCATTTTCACAAATAGTTCCCTGCCTCCATTAATCCTATTCCTACAAACTCCGGCGACCTAAAATTTGTAAGTTCTCCTTGATTCTTTGACGAATCCCTTTCAGATTTGGAAGGGAAGTTCATTAAGGAATTCCCTTCCTTTTAAGCCAATTTCCACGCCCTAAAACCTTCCCAATCTCTCATGTGAATGTATGAGAGATTAGGGTATCCTAAAAAGCCCATCTTCAACGAAGCTTTCCAAGCTTGGGAAGCTTGTTTCCCAAGCTCAAAACTACCTCTAAAGGCCTATAAAAAGGCCTCCAGATCAGGCCGAACTTCCCACACTCGAATTCGACCTTGAACACCTCCAATTCCTCTCCTCTCTCTTGGTCGAAGTGCTCCTTGATGTCCGATGACATCCTTCATCTCCATTCTTCCGTCGTTCGCAATACCGAGGATGGTTCTATCTTCCTTATCTTCTTTCACGTCGATCCGTACCCACTGACGTCCCTTTTGCTGTCTTCCTTGCCGTTTCCTACCCACTAGAGTAGCTTCCTTCTTCGGTGCCGGCCATACCGCAACTTGCGCCATCTCCTCTCCCCTTCGTCCGCTACCTCTCTCAAACGACTCCTCAACTTCCCCTCATCACGACAGTACCATCAACACTCTGTTCGACCCCTGCATAGCCGTCCGTGACTCCATCTTCCATCTCACCGGCATACCTCTGGCAAGTCTTAGCGGCTTTCACACACCACCAAACCAGCCGCTCCCACACTTCACACCTCTGCCTCGACCTCAAGAGCAAAAGCCCTAACTTTGTTAGGATGATTGCCCCTTCAAATGCCCCTCCGAATAAACCCACATTCGGCCACCCTCCGCGAGGTACCATCCCCCTCCGCCATTAAAGCCAAGCTTCGAGCAAGCTCAAAGCTTGCTTCCCAGCCTACAACTCCAGGTCTTTGATCCTAGGCAGCACGGAATCCTTCCAGGAACGTAACTCAAGGGTCAATTGGAGTCGTTGACCACTCCTTGCACGTGAATTGGATGAAAGCTTCAGCAGCTGTGCACTCGAAGAAGGGGACTGAGGATCGTCCCACATCGTGCATTTTGGAGCAACTACGGTAACATAAATTGATTTTGTGATAGAGGCTTATCTCTTCAATCACAAAGGGTGAGGTCCCTCACACCCTTCACGCTCCTCGTCCGTGACATGCCCCCGTGGACCTGGTGCAGACCTGATTACCCGCCTAAGCCCTATACACTCCTCAGCTGCGACCCACACTCGCAGCCCTAGACCTGGGTGCGCTCTAGGTCCGATTACCCGTATACCCGGTACAATTGAAGGCTCTGGGAGAGCGTGACCCAAAGAGAGAAAGAGAGGAGAGCTTGCGTGGGGCTGAGGAGGCTTTTGCTTTGGAGAAGTTGGCTGACACTTAGCCAAGTTTGAGGAACCTTCCCCCTCTGCGTGAAGAAGAAGAGTAGAGAAAGAAAGAAGAAAAGGAGGAGAAGGAAAAGAGCAGTGAAAGAAGAGAAACAGAAGCAGAGAAGAAGAAGAATAGAAGAAGAGCCGTAGAAGAGAAGAAGAAAGAAGAGTCTACAATCAAGCAAAGAAGAAGAACTATTCGTCAGACGTTTAAGACGTCTGATTATTCAATCAGATGGCTGACTTGAGTTTATTTCATTCATACATATTGAGTTCCACTTGCTATTATTGTAGGGAGTAATTGGTGATTCAAATCACCATTTTATTCCATTCTTTTTGCAGTCTGACACTTGATATTATTGCTATATTATCAATTTATGATCATAATTTCTCATCTCTATTGGTTAATTGCAATCTTCAAAATCAAATTCCTACTTGCTCCCAGCGAACGACCTTGGGCTTTTCGAGTATAAATTTTATCTGTTTTTCGCGAGATTTCGACTATACTGCAACACAACAATTTAAAACATCAATGTTGAGCGACTAACACTCTTCAACCATGGCTATTCAATTATATCGTGATGACGTGACTAAGCTCATCAAAGTTAGGCGAACCTTAATCCCTCCGAAGTCCAGGAGCTGCTGCTTTTGTTAAGGGCCAATGCGGATGTATTCGCTTGGTTCGCTAGTGACTTGCCGGGAGTGGACTCGTCCCTGATATAGCATCACCTCAATTTCTAGATGGATGCTCAGGCAGTGAAACAAGCCCACAGACACAAGCCAGGTGAATAGTGGCATGCAGTTGAAGCAGAAGTTAAAATGCTCCTGGAGGCTGGATTCTTTGAGAAGTCCTTGTACTTGGCATGGCTATCCAATGTAGTCATGGTAAAGAAGGCAAGTGGCAAGTGGTGGATGTGCATCGACTTCACCAACTTGAACGAACCTTGCCCTCAAGATGAATTCCCTTTGCCTAGGATCGACCCACTGGTGGACTCATGAAGTGGCTAGTCCCATATGTCCTTCTTGGACACCTAGCGGATATCACCAGATAAGCCTTGCTCCAGCAAATAGACCTCATACCTCATTTATAACAGATAGGGGTCTATTTCAGTATAGAGTCATGCCTTTTGGCTTGATGAATGCTGGAGCAACTTACCAGCAACTGGTAAACATGATTTAATAAGAAAATCATTTGAGGTGTGTATTGATAATATGTTGGTCAAGGGATCAAATTTCTTGCAACATTTATAGTACTTGGCGGAGGTGTTCCATGTCTTAAGAGACACCTACCTTCGTTTGAACTCTAACAAATGCATCTTTGACATTTCAGTGGGAAAATTCCTAGGCATTCTAGTTTCTAACCGGGGAATAGACTCCAACCCCAACAAAATTCAGGCGATCATGGCTCTAGAATTGCTAAACACTCTGAAAGGGAAACAATCGCTAGTCGGCAAGATCGCCTCTTTAGGCCGATTCTTGTCTCGATCTTTCGACAAATGTCTTCACTTTTTTGAGTGTATAAAAAGGGCAAAGGCCATACCACCACCCATTGGAGTCCTCATTATGAGAAGACTCTAAAGGAGGCAAAGGAAGCTCTTAAAAGTCCTCCCATTCTAACGGCCCTAAGGCCAGGAAATCTTTATTCCTTTACCTGGCGGCATCCATGTCCTCCATCAGCGTTGTTCTAGTAGGTGAACGAGAAGGAGGGCAACAACCAGTATACTTTATTAGTAAAACCTATCAAGGTGCAAAAGCTAAGTATACTGTGATCGAGAAACTTGAGCTAGCCTTAGTAACTACTGCCAGAAAGCTATTCCTGTACTTCCAAGCCCATTCAATAATAGTCTTATCTGACTACCCTTTTCGCCGAATGCTGCATAAACCCACAGGGTCGATATGGTAGATAAAATGGGCCATGGAACTAGCGGAATTCTACATTTAGTACTACCTAAGGAGATCAATCAAAGGTCAAGTTCTGGAGGAGTTTGTAACGGAATTCACTTACCTAGATGATTCACTCTCTCTGCCTTGGAGGATGTATGTAGATGGCTCTTGCATGGCCTCCGGATCTGGGGGAGGCATAGCCTTAACGACCTAGGCGACATTACTCATAAGTACACTGTCAAGCTTATTTTTCTCGCCTCCAACAATGTAGCGGAGTACGAGGTCATGTTAGACGGCATCCAGGTGGCCAAGTTAAAAGGCATCTCATCGCTAGAGATTTGTACGAACTCCCAGTTGGTTGCCAACCAAGTTAATGACGACTAAGAAGCTAGGGATCCAGATATGATTCTATACGTTGACAAGGTCAAGGAGTTGTCAAATTTCAAGACCGTCTTGGTTAGTCGGGTACCTCGATCCGACAACCCCCTCACGGATGGTCTAGCCTGCATGGCATCAACAATCGTGCTTGAATAGGAAGAGGGCATATGCCTCCAAATGTTAAAAGAGTAGATGGTACTCACACCCAGAACGTTCATGATAGAACAATCAATGTCTTGGATGACACCTATCATTAGATACTTGAACACTAGTGAGTTGCCCCATAAGGAACCGCAACCCAAGGCATTCCACCTAAAGGCCTCTAAGTATACCTTGATAGAGGGGCAACTGTACAAGCAGGGATATTCCACCCCTTTGTTGCACTACCCTACACAGGAGGAGGCATCACAAGCCCTCTGGTCGTCGACTTTCGATTTGCAATAAAAACAGTGTTTAAATGTTGTTGTAGTAAAGATGTCACGAAATGCAAACCAATGTCGTGTCAATTTTATTTATTTACTATTTTTACTAGTTTGTTTCCAGGTCGTTCATTGGGAGTTAGTTATTGATATACATCACTCTCTAACTCCAAAGATGTTCATTTATTCCAAAAATGTTAATTTTATTTATAAAATGAATGAATGAATCAAATAATGAAAGAATGAGTTAATTATTCATAAAAAAATCAGTTAATGCGCATCACAATGCCTGAAAAAATATATATATATATACAAACAAGCATAAAAAACTAGCTACTACTACAATATGTTAGTTATATACAACTAATATAAAGAATACCATCCTTAGTAAAATATATACATAACATAAGGCAAAAGTAGTCATCTATACTAACATATATAGCTATGTATAGTGACAAATTTAACTATCACAAAAGCTCTAGTTATTTATATACATATAAAAGCTCAAACAACCTCTTTACATTACTTATACTATTACTATATACATAGATATACATACAATATATATGCCATACATTCATATACTTATTTATTTACATACATATAATATATATATATATATATTCTATACAAACATACATATACACATATGCATGCACAACACAGGCACCACAAGCACTCACACAACCATACTTAGCCACTCAGTGGCTTACCTTTTCTTCCTTTCTTCACTTCAACACTATCATTTTAGGGCCTTCAACACTTTCAGACTGGATTGGTTCAACCACTCAACCCAAAAATTGGATTTTTAATGGGCAGGCAGCTTCTTCGAGGGATACACAACACCCTAGTTGGGGTGGGACTAGACCTCTACTAGGGTTGCCCTAGTGTTTAATTAGGTGTTTTAATATCCGATTTCATGCTCTTTATTGGGCACACATAGGCTTAGCAACAAACCCACACACCTGCATACACCTGCGTGCTCACGTGCACATGCACACACCCATGCATGCCCGTAGGCGCATGCAGCACGCAAATCGGGAATTAGTATGCAATGTTGATGTTTGGTGCCCAGCATCTGATGATCGAAGAGGCGAGGACACAAGTTCCTCTTATACCACGTTGTGCACTTGTACACCCACGATGTGGGACTTTCTCCAACACCAATGGGCGCTACTGCTGCGTTAAGTAGTGCACTGATTTACTGTGTTTAGCACTCGATTTGAGGGTCCAAATTAAATTCGAATTTAAATTAAATTACATCATTGTAAAGCCCTTATATAAGGATACATTATTATGTAATTACTTTACATAAATAAATTATTTACATACATAATAAAATTAGGTGAAGTTAGCTGATTGTACAAGTTAAATTAAAATTTAATTTGTTAATTAATATGTAAATTAGTGACTTAATTATAAAATCAACTTTATACAGAGTTAATATACATAATAAATTATTTATTACATATTTTTATTATACTTTAGGAACTTTATTTTAATTTATTTACAATTAAATATATGTTGTAGATAGTTTTACATATAAATAATCTATAAATACTATAATATGGTATAAATATAATATAAATGAGTTTAAAATACTTAATATAATATAATACAAGTATACACTATAAATTATCTCAATATTAGCTTAAATTACTAATTTATTTTATTTTAAGTTAATAAATTACCTAATTAACTTAATAACTTAATTACCTATTGTAATTACTTAATTAAATTAAATTACAGATACTGTATAATACATAATACATATATAAATACCTATGTATAGTATTAGGTATAATTATGTATATTTAAATAGGTTTATATAATTACTTAGTTTATTATACATTTAAGTTAATATAAATTAATAGATAATTATATAATAAAGTTATATATACAATAAATCATTTTACAGACCTAGTTTAATATATAGGATACATGTATAAGTTATTTACACTTATTATGTACATATTATACAATTTAGACACTTAGCTTAGCTTAAATATATATATACAAGTATATATATAGTATATAGGGTATTTTTGGGTATTGTTGGGGTTTTTCTGTTTCTTAGGGTTTTTAAAGGTTTAGGGGAGGTAAGGGATGAGAGAGAAAGAGTGAGATAAGAGAGAAAGAGTTGTTTTGGGTGATTTGCAAGTTCTTGTCTTTTATTAAGTTCCAGGATATAGAGAGGGTCATAAAAAGGATGGTAAAATAAGGCATGTGAGAGGTGGAGGGGGGAAAGATGGAAGGCGATTTTAGGGCGACAGGAGGGAGAAGCCGTGATGCTGCTGGATGAACAACTTGGAGATCCAGGGCTTGGAGAAGGAGGGAAAATAGAGGATTCGTGGAGGCTGGCAGAAGGGAGGCAGGCATGGGAAGGATGAACATGGGTCGATCTTGGGGCGGTAGGGAGATTGTCTGCTTCAGATGTCGACGGCGAGGACACATGGTGGCGATGTGCCGCTACCCCCTGGTATGTCTTTCATGTGGGGGGCATGGTCATAAGCGGGACTCCTACGTGGTCAATAGAGGGTAGAAGAAGGGAGAGACCACTATGTGCCTTGGAGTACTAAATATGAGAGCGCAACTGCGACACCACCACCTCCTCCTACCTTTGGGGGACATACTATTGACGTTGAAATCCCTATGACAGAGGATATCAAAATGGCCAAATTGGTGCGGAGAGGGGCGTTGATTGGAGAAGTGATGACTGGAAACCCTGCACTAGAAAAGCTTCAGCAATTGGTAAGTTCTCTATCCCTGTTGACCGATGGTTGGAAGATCGCGTTCTCACCCCCACGAGCTTTGTGCTTTTTGGTTTAGGGATGATGGATGTGGAACGTCTGCACTTTCAATCGAGTGCCTTTGAAGGGTTGTTGGTGATTTGGAGATCAGTCTCCCCTTTCGATGGGTCTCTACCTGAGAGACCGCCCTAGAGGGCAGGCTCTAGATCGAGGAGATTGGCGATCAGAGGTTTGCCGCTTCATCTAAGATCAAGAGAGGTGGTGGTGGCCATGATATCAAGATTTGCTTGGTTGGCTGAGGATGCCGAGGTAGGTCTAATTGAGGGAGATGGACGAGTTCTAAATGTTTTGGTGGATGTTTTCAAGGTAGGGTCTATCCTAGAGAGGCTAATTCTCCAGCATGAGGGAAGCTCGTGGTTGTTGGTCTTAAGCTTTACCATGGATGTTACAGTTGGGGAGAAGGGTCAGGATAAGACGTCTTATGAGCAGGCTACTAATGAGGAGAATGATGTACATCTCACGGGCAGGCTGACTCTTGAAGAGGCACCGACAACCAAGAAACGTAAGGACCACCACCTTGGGGAGTGTTTGTAGTGCTTGATCGTGTTTTAACAGTCAGTTGCATCGTAGTATAGGTGACCAAGCATTGACAACAAAAAAAAAATTATTACTCAAAAACATAAGTGTCTGAGGTCGAACACAGGGAGCAAATGGAATTTATTCACTAATCTCAAGAATGTAATTGAACACTTAGAATTACTCAAAACTTAATTAGAATATAAATGCAAGAGTTGTATGAATTAAATTTATATCAAAAATAAAAGCATTGGACGTCTAATTCTATGATCAGACGTCTTAAATGATGACCTCTTATTCTTCTCCTTGCAGCTCTCTTCTTTTCCTTCCTTCTCTTTCTCTTCTTCAAAGTGCCTCTCTACCTTGCTCTTTTCTTTTCCTTTCTTCTCTTTCTGTTTCTGCTTCAGTTCTCTTCTGCCTTCTCATATTTGCTTTCTTCCTGCTCTTCTTCCTCTGTGGGCCTTCTTCTTTCTTTCCTTCTCTTTCTTATCTTCCTTCACTCTGCTTCAACCCTTCTTCTTCTTCTTCCTTGGCTTCCGCCTTAGCTCTCCTCTGGCATTTTCTCTTCCTTCCTTCTTCTTTTTCTTCCCTTGCTGCGGCTAAGTGTCTTAGCTTCACTTCAGCTGTGCCTTCCCTTGGCTCTCTGCTTCTTCTTCCCTACCTAGCCTCGCTCCACCGTGCCTTAACTTCAGTTGCACCTTCCTCTCCCTTTCCCTGCACACACTGAAGAGCAAAACCTACCCCTTTCTACCACCCCCGCGTCTCTCTCTCTCTCTGTATGTCTCTCTTCGGTACGCTCTCCCAGAGCCGGGTAATCGGGTCGGGTCACGTGCCTAGGTCCAGGTGCACCGGTGTGGGTATGGTGCACGAGAAGTGCACAGAGGAGTTAATCGGATCTAGGTGCCAGGTCCGTGGGTTAAATGTCACAGACGAGGCGTGATAGGTGAGGGACCTCACCCATGTGTGTCTCGAGGCAAAGAGAGTAAAACACAAATTCAATTTATTACATGCGTTGCGCTCAGACATTCACGAGGTGGGACTAATGTCCCACCTGCTTTTGCTCATTTGCCCGCAGGAGGATGACTTCCCACAATTGCTACAGCTAAAGGCCTTGCAGTAACCGCTATCAGACTGGACTCACTCTCGCCCTCAGTCCGTGCAGCCTGGGGTCCTAAAACCTGACGCTTGTGGCCTGAAGCTCGAGAACAAGCAAGCTCGTGTCTTATTAATGATGGACGGTGGTGAGATCTGTTATACACAAATACGGCCTTGCGGCCCCATTAAAATACATGGGAAGCTTCGTCGTGGGAAGGCGAAGGTGGAACGGTGGGTGGCAAGCCACGGGGCGACCTAGGCATGTGTGCCTAGGTCGCTCTGTGGTTGGGTTTATGGGTTAGGTCAGGGGGCGTTTGTGGTGGTGTAAGCGGTCTGTGAGTGGGTGGATGATGTTAAGTGGACTGTGGCGGAGGTCATGAGGTTGGTGGCGAGATGTGTGGAGGCGTGGAGTGACGGATGCGTCTCGCCGGAGGTTGGCCGGAGATGGGGAAGATGGCGGTGGACAGTGGCAGTCGAGGGGTAATTTGTGAAATAGATTGAGGGGAATTGAAGAGGGGATAGAGACAAGTGATTCTAACCTAACTAAGTGGACGAAGGGGGAGAGATGGCGACTGGAAGTACCTGCTGTCGCCGGAGAAGACGGTGTCTAGTGGAGGGAGACGACGGCGACAACGGGGCTAGAGATGCTCACGCGGGTGTTGTGCGATGCGGAGGAGGATGGTGAGGACAGCTCTGCCACTGGTATGGTGGCAGAGCGACGAGAAAGAGGAGGGCGGCTCGTCGGAGCTTGCTGGACCACTTGACCGGAGGAGAAGAGGATGAAACTGGGGTGGAACTCTGGCCAAGTCGAGCTGAAGAGGTGCAGCCGGAGATGGTGGTCATTTTATAGCCGCTGGCAGGGACTCCTATGCTTGGAAGACAAGCCTCCGAGCATAAGAGACCTTGTTGGCGATGGAATTTTGTGGGATACGCAAATCTCTCGTGCGTTCGCACGAGAGATTGGGTGTGAATCAAGGATTAGGACCACACTCAGATGGAAGAGAATTCCTCAGAGAATCTCCCTTCCAAATCTGGGAGGAGATTTCTGAGGAATCAGAGAGTACTCCCCCTCCATTCCTCGTCGGAGTAGGATTTCTCCCTATTAATGGCGGAGGGACATGTTTGTAACAGTGGCGGGGAAGTTATGGGGGTCTCTGCAATAGTTTTCAAAAGGTAGGGGCCAAAATGTAATTGGGTGTACTATTTTGCAAAGTAGGTCAAGATGACCTCCCCTTAGTTCCAAATTTTGGTACAAACCTAATTTGGACCTAAGGAATCCAATGGTGAAGTTGGATTTTAGGTTTGACCATGTTTGACTAGACATTTTACACAAAAACCCAAATTAGGTCAATTTATGAGCTAGGACTCCAATCTAGGTCAAAATAGGTTCCAAAGGCCAACTTGAAGGTTCTAAACCCTAGAGGATATTTTTCCATAAATTTTAAAGGGTTTAGTTAATTTTTATTCTGACCAAAACCTTGTTGAATTAAGCGGGTCTATTTTAGGATTATAGAATGTCATTTAATTCCTAAACTGCATATGAACCCATTTCTGACTAAACCAACCCACTTTTTATCTTATTCAGATCATTTGACCTATGTTTTGCCTCTGAGAAATCCCGTTAATGTATTTCAATCGTAAAATTATAGTTTTAACCTTTATTTCATGTTTTCTTCTCAGAACACTTATTCCTTGAATTAAGCCCTTCTCTAGGTTATGTAGGAGCTCTTATTCTCTTTCTTAGGTCAAAATGAACTAGTTAGGGCTCATGATGAGGCTCTCATCAGGGAGAAGGAAGGATTGGTGGATACAGGTGCAATGGAGACAAACATGGTTGAGGAAGAGACAGCCATGGTTGAAGTAGTGGCAGTAGCTCAGCCGTCGACTGACATAACTGAGGAACGAGTCTTGAAAGAGATCTTGAATAATTCTATGGGAGCTTGCTCTAATCTACAGGATATGAAAGGTCTGAAATTTGGAGCTGGATCAATTGCCAAGGTTGGGTTGGGTAGATCACCTTATGGGCTTAAGCAGAGGCGGCTGACCATAGATTTGAAACTTGATGAAAATGTTGTGGCTGCCACTATGCAAGTTGGCAAGGTACAGAATTCAAAGAGGGGGGATACCCAGAGAGGACGATGAGAGTCCTTACATGGAATGTGCATGGGCTGCATGACAAGAGTCGAAGGGCTTCTCTCTTGAGATACCTGAGAGAGTGGGACATTGATTGTGTGATTATACAAGAAACACACATTGAAAATGAGGATGATAGGATCTAGAATGAAATGAAGAATGCGGGGGTGGCTGAATGTGTGATGATTAATGCACATGGCAGATCTGGTGGCATTGCTTTGTGGTGGAAAAAGGCATGGTTACAACTACTAGAGGTGAATAGAGCTCGACACCTGGTGACTTGTAAATTCCAAAGAAGTTAGGGGTAGGGTGTTTTTTATATTACTAGTGTTTATGGACCGTGTGTCTCTTCAGTGAGGCATGAACTATGGGAAGACTGGGCTGCAACCGCAAAGCTTATACAAGGGGATGCATGGCTAGTGGGTGAGGATTTCAACTGTGTACTGACAGGGAGTGACAGGCCAAATGGTGTAGTGGAAAGTGCTTCACTTGGTTTCCAGCTAGTGATTCAAGTTCTTGGTTTAAATGAATATCCATCTTCAAGAGTTGAGTTTACTTGGAGAAATGGCAGTGGCCTTATGTCAAAGATTGATAGATTTTTTGGGAATGCCACTCTTCTAGACATGTTCCAGTTGTCTACTGTCTCTGGGTTGGACTGCCCCTTCTCAGACCACACCCCCTTGGTCTGGGACAGTGGGGAATAGATACACGTAGGATCTTATTTCAAATTTAGATAGCCATGGCTGAGAGAACCTGGGTTCCATGAGATGATTGAGATGTGGTGGAGGGCTAAACAAGTGTAGGGTTTAGCCACTGTCAAGCTTGCCTCTAAGCTGACCACTCTACGCATAATGCTGAAGGAGTATGGTGCTGTGGTGTATGCTCTAAGGCAGTAAAGGCGTCTTGAAGCTCTGAATGAAATCCAAGTATTGGATGCTAAGGAGACAGTAGGTCCCTTATTTGATGCTGAGGTTGATGCTAGAAAAATGTGGCAGGATGTGGTGGCGGAGGACTTGAAACAGGAGATGGATTGGAGGGAACGATCAAGACAACTTTGGCTAAAGGAGGGGGATGCCAACATAAAATTTTTCCATCTCACAGCTAGCTCTCGCAGACGGGTAAACATAATTTCTTCCATACTCAAGGATGGTCAAAGATTATCTTCTACGCAAGAGATTAGATCGGAGGCTATCAAATATTACAGGGACTCTTCAAGGGAAGCTTAGAGAGGTATATGGAGGATGGCAACATGTGATGCTCCTAAAGTCTCTGCTGAACAGGCCTCTAATCTGACCGCTCCCATCTTTGAGAAAGAAACTGTGGATGCCATAAAAGACTTAAACAATGAAGGCTCTCCTGGACCTAATGGCTTTCAAGTTTTCTTTTATAAGGAAATGTGGAGTGTGCTTGGCAATGAGGTGATGGATGTTATCAAAGAGTTTGAGAGAAGTAACTCTGGCTTTGATAAGATCAACAGATCTTTTCTCTTCCTCCCACCAAAGGTAGAAGGTGCAGAAAAATTCTCTGATTTCAGACCGATCGCTCTTTCGAACTCCATCTACTTGGTGGTGAGCAAGATTCTGGCAAATAGACGGAGGCTTGTATTGCAGAACATGATCCACCTGTTCAATCAGCACTTTTACCCAATAGATCCCTTTAGGAATCATTTATTATGGCTCAAGAGATGGTGTGTGGTTGGCATAGAAGGAAGTGTAAAGCCTTTATGTGGAAAGTTGATTTCCGAAAGGCTTATGACTCTGTCTCTTGGCCCTATCTCTGGGAGGTGTTTAAAAGAAGAGGTTTCCCTCCTCTCTGGATCCATTGGATGAAGTGATGCATTACAACCACCTCCTTCTCTCCATTGATCAATGGGAAACCCTGTGAGGCTTGGATTCAGCCACAGTGCGGTGTTAGGCAAGGCTGCTCGTTAGCCCGATTGGTATTTAATCTTGCAGTGGATGGTCCTGCTAGATATGCCTGCAAGCTTTTTGAAGCTGGTGTTTTATGAGGATATTCATTATCCAACAGGAGAGCTATGGGACCTATATTACAATATGCAGATGGCACAGTTTTTTTTGTGGAAGGGACAACCACTGAAGCTCGAGCACTAGGACACATGGTCAAGATATTTGGAGATATGTCTGGTTTGAAATTAAATAGGGAGAAGTCCACCTTGATATGTTTTGGCCTTAATGAGCAGGAGCAAGAAGCACTCTCTACGACATTGGGAACCCCTCGATCTAATCTGCCAATTAGGTACCTGGGGCTACCATTGAGAAGCTCAAAACTGAGGAAGAGCGATTGGAATCTACTCTTTGACAAGATGTCCATTAAGCTGGAAGGATGGAGCAGTAAATTCTTATCTAACTGAGGAAGACTGATCTTGTTAAATTCAGTTATTACCTCTATCCTGGTCTTCCTTTTTTCCCTCTTCAGAGCTCCGAAGTCCATTTGGAAATGTATGGATCTGCTGGGAAAGAAATTCTTTTGGAAGGGGGCGGACATGAGGGGAGATTCATGCAACCTTTAAAATGGGAGCATTTGTGTTGCCCCAAGGGAGAAGGTGGTTTGGGGATTAAAGCGCTTAAAGAATTTAATACGGCCCTTTTGATTAAATGGGTGATTAAAATTCTTAGTGGTGGGGATAAGTTATGGACTGATCATGTTAAGGATGGCTATGGAGACTCTAATAGTGCACTAAAGAGATTATCCCCTGTCAGACCTTCTCCATTCTGGAGATCAGTTACTCAGGCCGTCAAGAATAACTGGCACTTGATGCAGCCGGTACTTGGAGATGGCAAAAATTTTAATTTTTGGAGGGAACAGTGGTCACCGTTGGACATCCTGAAAGAGTCCTATCCAAGGGTTTATGCAACTGCAGCTGATAAAGACAGTTCAGTTGGCAAATTCTGGTCTGAGACATGCGGCAGCTGGAATTTGGCTGAACTTGAAACCAGCAGGGAGGGCACTCGACTGTGGGAGGAAAGACAATGCTTGATTTTAGACCTACAGAGTTTCAGACCAAGGCCTGGCATGGACACATATGCTTGGGATGGCATATACACAGCCCAATGTGCATAAAATAAAATCCTAATTTCTGGCAGAGATTTGGGGAGAGCTCATATTGAAAAGAAGCTTTGGTTATTGAAGGTCCCTCTCATGGTGCAAATCTTTCTATGGTTGTGCAGAAAAGAAGGTCTGATTACAGGGGACCTTAGACACAAGCGGATGGGGATAGCATTGCACGAATGTCACTGACGTGGCGCGTGCACGTGTGTTTGGAAGTGTCGTTATAGTTTGCACTTGCGACGTCGATTTTAAAGTAAAGAAACGGATGTGAGTCTGAGTGTCGGTCTCAGGGAGGCATAAAAATAGAATTATTCTTGTCACTTATTATCACGAAAATCATGGGGTTTTGCTTGCGAAAATGAGTGGGTGAAAAGCGAGAAAGAGAGAGAGATTAGGGTTAGAATTGTTTCATTCGCAACATGCAACTTGAATAGAAAATAGAGTAGGCAATTGAATAGAAAACAACTTCATTAATCATGCAACTTTAGTTCATAATTACAACACTAGATAAATGCTTGAACATAAGTAAAGTGAAGCTTAAAAGAAGAAAGAGAGAGAGAGGGGACGGTGAGGCAGCCACGGTGGTGGAGAGGGCTCCGTCGGTGGCTTGTTGTCTCCGATGTTTACAAAAGGGCTTAAAGGTAGCTAGGAGGTGGGTAGAGTAGTTGCAAGTGGAGTGAATGCCTTGAATGGTGGCTGGAAGGGGTTTAAATAGGAAGAAGGGCTTTTCAAAGGAAGAAGGGGTTTTAGCGACGTCTGGGACGTCGCTAAAACACTTCCCAAAATGTTGGTGAAGACCCCTGCTTGCCGGTAGCTTGCCCGCAGCTGTGCTTCCTCGCACCCGATCCGTGTGCACGCACCACAAGCCATCCGATCGAAGATCGGACGGCTAGGATTTCGTGCGAGGTGCTCGCTTGGATCGCGCCCTTGCACCCATGTCATCGCGCACGTCTGGCTAGGGCGCATCTGCAGGTGCCACGTCTCGCGATCTCGTCGGTCCGCTGTTGATCGGGCGGCCCAATTTCGCCCGCGTGCGTCATCGTCTCCGTAATTCAGCTCCGCGTGACTCGAACTCGCGTCGCGTAAGTGCGGGCGTGCGCTCCAACCGCTGCGCTACGCTTGCTGTTTGTCGTGGCGAGCGCGGGCGTGCACATGGTTCTCAGTCGTTTGATCGGAGATTGACGGCTGAGATCTGTCCTCCGGGTGAAGGTTGATGCGGTCTGCGATTTGGATGCGGTGAGCAGGTGCCACGTGGCACGTCGTGGGCCATTGATCATCAGATCAACGGTCAGAACTTCTTGGGCCCATTGTAGGAGCTCCGGATGTCGGATTTGGCCGATTTTGAGTCCGTTGGACTCCGTTCGTTGCTCTGAATCCATCCGTGTGGTCTGATTGCTCATCTGAGGCCTGCTTTGATAAGTGCTCATACAAATGGCCATTAATACTATTTTATAAGCAATCTTTGATGTATGATGCATGCAATGCTCCCATTCTACTTATGTTGTGTTATCTGTGCCTTTTATTCTTAAGATGGGCCCTATTTAACAGAATTATCACCCCAAGATGTAGTGTTATCAGTAACCTTTTTGGACTGCACATTGATAGTCTAACTCACATTTTCTCTTCATGCTTGGTTACGGATACAATTTGGAGAAAAATATGCCAAGAGATGCTCCCATCATGGGAATCATTATGGCAGAATTTTGAGACACCTGGGAAACCACATCTGTGAATGGCCATGTCCCTTTGGTGTGTTTGGAGGG
Organism: Thalassia testudinum; assembly: GCA_037157565.1. Taxonomy (NCBI): domain Eukaryota; kingdom Viridiplantae; phylum Streptophyta; class Magnoliopsida; order Alismatales; family Hydrocharitaceae; genus Thalassia; species Thalassia testudinum. The sequence goes on from JAZHRO010000036.1 coordinate 148,461,806, forward strand.
CAATAAATAAAAGATTATTTTAGGAGAGACCAGTTTGCTATGAGCAAATTGTAAACGAGTGCTGGTCCCTCATACATAGATGGGGATCTAATTTGTAATTCTTCTTGTTTCTTACTTCATAATTTTGAATAAAAAGCCCTTTGGATTGCTATCATAACAAGATAGTTTTCCTTTCAGTTTCAAAAAAAAAATTAAGTTCCAAGATATACTGAACCGTCGGCTGGTATGTTCTACCAAGCTGGGGGTTCAGATTACCTTGAAACTTTACACACACCTAAAAATATACCCAATCCTACTCAAGAAATATTTATTTTATTTTTTAAAGATTTTTATTTATATTACAAGTTGACCCAAAATGTGCCCTTGAAAGGTGTTTTCAGTGAATCCTAAGGCCTAAAAAGGGGTTCTAATGGGTTGAGTAGCTAGTTAAGCATTCACAAATATTCAGTATAGCACATAGAGGATGCTCAAACATTTAAACATGAATTTCATCATGATTTTCATTAAATTCTCATATGGACAGTTAGGGTATCATGAACACTAGCTAACAGTGATTATAATGAGTATAAACAAGCATTTCAAACTAAATCAAAATTTGTTCCAAGTAAATGAATACTTGCAATTTGAAATTATAACATTATACAACAATGTTGGCTCACTTAACACTCAAAAACCTAGTTCCATATCTTAGCTAAGGTCCTTATCCAGCCAAAACAGTGGCTGCAGCAGCTACTGCTATCAAATTCAGATTAGGCCTTGCAGCAGATGCTCAAATGACTTAAAAACACAAATTCTACAACTTCTATAGCTGTATCAGCTGCTCAACCAAAAATTTAGCAACTAGAAATGAGCTGCTACTATCAAAGCTGCAGCTTTGATCAGATCTCATAGATCCGATCAAAGTTAAGAATTTACCTCAATGTTGGATTGAAATACTTAGATCAGTCCTTCTAATTTATCCATCTTAAAATTTAGATCTAACTCGATTCATGAATTAAAAATCATAAACACTGTTACACTGAAAATATGAAAGATCAGACTCTTAGGAATCTCAAGATGAAGATGTAACTTCGCAACGCCAGATCGCTCATTCACAACATACAGAGAAATCCTTCAAACTCTGAAAACTCATTCATAAATCCAACTCAATGACAGAATCAGATTAAAAATAGTGCTAGAGCCTTAAATCAAAGCTATGACTCTCATTGGCTCTAACATCTCATTCAAAAGCCAAAAATTTCAAAAATTAGTAATTGATGCTCAAATCAGGTACAACTCATCTGAGGAAGAAAATTATATCAAATCAACTCAGATTCATTGCAAATAATCCAATTGCATGAAGATACTTCAATGTGCTTGATTAAAACCATTTAAAGCCAAACTGATTCACAATCTTGCGATTGTGCATGAAATCTAAATTCGAGTCAATCAAGCAAAATAGTTCAATTCAAAATCAGATCAGGGGTCTTTGTGAACATCTAAAGTGGATGAGAGGACCCCTCGATGTATTTCAGCATTGTTGGAACCTAGTTCAATTTCTCTTCTGTGTTTTGGTGTTAACAAAACCATGGTAAAATCTAATGTGTTTATGAAGTATTACAGGTCAAAAGAACCTATGGAGGCAAGCAACAAGATTGCATATGAAAGAAGATTAGAAGACTAGTTTTTATTATATTTATTATTTTTGTAGAATCTTTGTACGTCTCCTAACAAGTAAAACAAAATCTAAAAGTTAAAAAGAAAGTATAGATAATTAGGGTTCAAAAAATCGTTCATTCATTCGTTTCAAAACTCAAAATTGATTTTTTCAAAATCAAGTCGTTTAGAGTAAGTTGGATTTCTCTAAAAAACTGTCTTAAAACTTACAAAATGTGGTACTTGTAGTAAATACCGATATTGGTCATAAGTACCAGTACATGCGAAGCATAGGTTTGGGCCTAAGTCCCAAACTGTGAGCAACAAGTACCGGTACTCATCATGAGTACCAGTACCAAGTGGTCACAGTTTGTGCACTTGGTTTTTGCCTGGACCTTACAAGTACTAGTACTAATCACTAGTACCGGTACATGCAGGTCACCGGACCCAAATCTTTGAGTCACAAGTACCGGTACTCATCATGAGTACTGGTACCTAGTGACTTAGTTGGGTTGACTGTAAGCAGTCAGTACCGGTACCAACTAACCATTGTGACCAACCTGAATAGCTATTTTGCAATTAAACCTATCCTTAAACTTCTCAAATTACTCCTAACGGCTACTAAATGTAGGGAAGGTGCTTTGTGGGTTATATAAGCACTCCTTGAGTATCTTTTGCACACAACCAAGAAGCAAAAAAAATTCTATCTTTGCCTACACCTTCATTTCTCATATTACTAGCTAAAAAAGAGCTTGTCTTGTTGCAATTCTCTCAAGGCCATTCTCCACTTACAATAAGTCTTTAAAGCGATTGTGCTCTCTGAAAAATCCATTTGTTTTACACCTTAATTTTCTCATTAGATCAATTTATATACTCTAATTAAGCTATATAATTGTTGGAGACTTAGGGATTAGTTGTAAGCTCTTATTTGTATTTTGCTTATACATGTATCTTTATTTCTTTTCTTTGTCTTGTAATTGGGTTGAGGTAACCCGTTAATTACCTCAGGTTTTAGTAAATTGATTCCCTCTAGGTTGAGGGAATCGAGTTAAAAATCCTAAGTTGGGAGACTTAGGTAGTGGAGTACCCAAGTGAAGGGGAACCACTATATATCTTATGCATTTTCTGGTTTGCCTTGTGTTGCAAATTTTTACCACACTATTCATCCCCCTTCTAGTGTGCTTGTGATTTACAGATCCTATAGGTGGTGTCAGAGCAAGTTGCGAAAAGAAGAAGTAACATTTCTCTTTCGCAATGGCATCTCCAGTCAAGTGCACCGAAGGACAGTCATCCACATGTCCTCCCTACTTTGATGGGACAGACTATGGATATTGGAAGAGGAGGATGCAAATCTTCCTCAAGGCCATGGATGAGGACTCATGGACGCTTATCCAAGAGAAGTACATGGATCCAGAGCCACAGGAAGGTGTTGCTTGGACTACAGAATAAAAGAAAAGGATCGTGGGAAATGTGAAAGCGATGAACGCACTCTATTCTACGTTATCAAGGGAAGAGTTTAACCGTATCTTTGCATGCGAGTCCACATATGAGATATGGAACACATTGCAAGTAACCTACGAAGGTAAGAGTAAGGTAAAAGAAACACATATTTCTATTCTAACAGAAAACTATGAGTGTTTCAGGATGCAGAAAGGTGAAACAATCAAAGGAATGTACACAGGATTTGGAGATCATAAATCCATTGAAGAATCTTGGAGTCAAGGTGAAGGAGCAGCTTGTAAGGAAGATCTTAAGATCCCTTACAAGTGATTGGTCTCCAAAGACCACAGCCATCCCAGAGGAGAAAGATCTTTCTACTCTCTCCTTAGATGACTTGATTGGAAGCCTCATGGCATATGAAGTCCAATTGGAAAATATGAAGAAGATTGAAGAAAAGTCCATCAACAAGAAAAAGGAGCTTGCATTTAAAGTTTTAAAGGAGGAGTCGAACCTCGATGATTCCAACTCCGATGAAGAAGAGGAGCTTGCTCTTCTAACGAGAAGATTCAGAAGATTCATCCGAAGACAAGGTAAGAAAGTGAATAAATTTACAAATGACATTATTTGTTTTGAGTGCAAGAAGAAAGGACACGTACGAAAGGATTATCCAATGATAAAAAGAAGAAGGAAGAAAAGAGGAAAGACAAAGAACTCGATCGGAAGAAGAAGAAGATTTCAAGAAAGGCATACAAGGCGACTTGGGATAGTGATTCTGACACGAAATCATCTTCTGAAGAATTCGAAGAAACAAAAGTTGCACATCTCTGTTTAATGGCGAACAATGATAGTTTAGAAAATGAGGTAGGATTTGAAGTTACTTTTAATGAGTTATTACAAGCATATGAAAATTTGTATCATAAAGCTAGGTTAATTAAAATGGAAAATAAGGTCTTGCATGACAGTTATAAAACCTTAGAAATAGGGAAATCTTGTTTAGAAATAGAGTTAGAAATGTCAAAAGAAACTAATAATCAATTGAATGCTAAAATAGTAGAATTAGAAGATATTTATGAGCATTTTGGGGACACTTTGAATAATCTAAAAACAACAACTAGGCTGAACACAGAATTTTGTAATAATTTAAAAGCCAAGTTCAATAATAAAAAGAACACACAAAATAAAACACAAGCACCTAGACATGCATGGATTTGTCAAAAGGTCAAGAATCCTAAGAATTATAGATCTAACACTAAAATGATCTATAAACCTAAGGATTTGAAGGGTACTAACCATCAAGGACCCAAAGGAAAATGGGTACCTAAAATAGATTTAATAAATTATTTTGCAAGTTAAGAGGGATAAATGGATCCTAGATAGTGGGTGTTCCAAGCACATGATGGGACACTCCGACCTCTTTATCAAGTGGACCAGAATCAAAGATGGAGGACACGTCAAGTTGGGCGACAACAAAAGTTGCTGCATTATTGGTGAAGGTACAATAGGTAATTCTTCTAAGCAGGTACGTAATGTTCTTTTAGTAAAAAATTTAAAACATAACCTGCTTAGTGTTAGTCAAATATGTGATAATGGATGTAATATTTTGTTTACTAAAATTGGATTTAAAATATTAAAAGAAGGAACAAATACGATTTTAATTGAACACTTTAGATATGAAAATATCTATGCCCTTCATTTTTCACAAGAGAAATTTGTAAAATGTCTGCTTGCCTCCCATGTTGAAGTAGATCTTTGGCACCGTAAGCTAGGTCACATTAATCACAAACATCTTAATAGGTTAGCCAAAAATGAGTTAGTAAGGGGCTTACCCAAACTAACTTATAAAAAGGATGTTTTGTGCAAATCTTGTGAACTCGAAAAAATACACAAAGCTTCTTTTAAACCTAAAGGCTTAGTTTCAACAACACGACCTTTAGAATTGTTACATCTTGATTTATTTGGAACAACACGATTTGAGAGTCTAAATGGATCAAGATTTTGCCTAGTCATTGTTGATGACTTCTCTAGGTTCACTTGGGTCATCTTCTTGAAACATAAGGATGACTCATTTGATTCCTTCCTAAGTCTTGCTCGAAGACTTCAAAAGGAAAAATCATCCTCTATTCTTAGACTTAGGACTGATCACGGGGGTGAATTTGAAAATGAAAAATTTTCAAGTTTTTGTGACAATTCTGGCATAACCCATGAATTTTCATTTCCTCAGGCACCATCTCAAAATGGTGTTGTAGAATGCAAGAATCGCACTTTACAAGAATGCACCTGAACTTTGCTCTTGGAGTCGGGCTTCAAAAATATTTTTGGACAGAAACCATTAATACGGCATGTTATGTTCTAAATAAAACTCTCTTAAGGCCTATTATTAAGAAAACTCCATATGAGCTTTATTATGATAAGTCTCCTAGGATTTCATATTTTAGGATGTTTGGAAGTCGATGTTATTTATTAAACACCTGTGATCGGCTTGATAAGTTTGATGCTAAAGGTGATGAAGGCATCTTTATTGGCTATTTGACAAGAAGCAAAGCTTATCAAGCCTTTAATAAAAGAACTTTTGTTATAGAAGAATCCCTGCATGTTTCATTTGATGAAACAAACTTAGGTGAACCTGAACCAAATCATTTAGATTCTGATGATGAAGATACCCCCTTCATCAATGTATCAAAAATGGAAGATACATGAAATGTACATGATCTTCCAAAAGAATGGGTACACCATAAAGATCATCCTCAAGAACAAATCATAGGTGATATTGAAGAAGGTGTAAAAACCCGATCTCAGTTTAGAGCTGATTTTGTCCTTAATGCATTTGTTTCACAACTTGAACCCAAGAAAGTTGATGAGGCATTAAGGGATGAATCATGGGTTGTAGCTATGCAAGAGGAGTTACTCCAATTTACTAGGAATAATGTATGGAACTTGGTACTCGCTCCTAAGGGTAATTCCATCATTGGAACCAAGTGGGTATTCCGAAATAAATTGGATGAATCTGGTTCAGTAATCAGGAATAAAGCCAAACTTGTAGCTCAAGGCTATAATCAACAGGAGGGTATTGACTTTGATGAGACATATGCTCCTGTTGCTCGTTTGGAATCCATACGGATGCTACTTGCCTTTGCAAGTGCAAAGGACTTCAAGCTATATCAAATGGGTGTCACGAGCGCCTTTCTTAATGGTTATATTAAGGAAGAAGTTTATTTTCATCATCCTCCAGGGTTCGAGGTCTCAGCACACCCAGATCACGTATACAAGCTCAATAAGGCTTTATTTGGACTTAAACAAGCTCCCAGGACCTGATATGATAGGCTTAGGACCTTTCTTCTTCAGCACAGATATAGGATTGGAGTTGTTGATTCAACTCTTTTTGTAAAAGAAGAAAGAGATGACATCCTACTGGTTCAAATATATGTTGACGATATTATATTTGGATCAACTAAGGAGTCCCTGTGTCAACATTTTTGTGAGACTATGAAGGCTGAGTTTGAAATGAGTATGATGGGTGAACTCAAATTCTTTTTAGGACTCTAAATTCAACAATTAGACATAGGAATTTACATTAGTCAAACAAAATATGTTCTTGAAATTCTCAAGAAATTTGAATTTGATAATGTAAATGGCAAAGAAACTCCGATTGCTCTATCTGCTTCTCTTGGTGAAGATTTATCCAGCAAGAGAGTAGATGAAAAGAAATACTGGGGCATGATAGGTTCACTACTATATCTTACAGCTTCTAGACCTGATATTCTTTTTGCGACGTGTTTATGTGCGAGATTCCAATCCAAACCCAAGGAATCTCATTTTAATGCAGTAAAAAGAATATTTAGATACCTAAACAGCTCAAATGACCTTGGTCTTTTCTATCCTAAAGCACAGTCCTTAGATCTATTATCCTATAGTGATGCTGACTATGCAGGGAGTCGGACAGACCGAAGGAGTACTAGCGGCACGTGTCATTTTATTGGAGAATCTCTAGTTTCATGGTTCTCTAAGAAATAGACTTGTGTTTCACTTTCTACAACTGAACCAGAATATATTGCCTCTTCACTTGCTTACTCTCAGGTCATTTGGATGAGACAGACTTTGTCTGACTTTGGATTGATTTTTATGCAATTCAAAATTTTATGTGATAATACAAGCGCAATAAATTTATCCAAAAATCTGGTTCATCATTCACATACCAAGAACATAGATATTAGACATCATTTCCTTAGAGATAATGTGCTTCAAGGATCAATTCAATTAGAATTCATTGACACACAAAACCAAGTGGCAGACATTTTTACAAAACCTCTTGCAGCAGAAAGATTCTGCTTTATAAGAAGAAAATTAGGACTTTGTATAATAAAAGAGATTCAAAATTAATAAGTTGATTGCTATAGAACTTATTTGTATTTATGAAAATATCTAAGGGTCTTACTGCAATTTACCCACATTTAAAAAAAGGGGGTAAATTGTAATATTTCCATATGCCTAGAAATATCATGGTGTTGTTTGCAATATGGTTGCTTAACTTAGGTTGTTGACTACATTATTTTTTCAACACCTAAGTTGTCAATTTCATTTCCTTCAACTACTTAAGTGGTCATGTGACTAGCACATGACCCATCCTATATAAAAGAGGCCAAGTGCAAACACTTGCCTCATTTTGTTACTTGCAAACCCTAGCCCTCTTCACAAGAGTCTTCTCTAAGCCCTAGCCAAGAAGAGATAAATCATCTCCAAGTTTCAACTCTAGGTACATTCTTATCTTTCTATCATTATGTGCTTCCTTGAGTCATCTTACATCTTGTTTTTCTTTCTCTTTAATCCTTTCTTGCTGCTGTATTTGTTTTCATCGGGTACCAGGTGGTACCAGTACCCATCACTGGTACGGGTACTAGGTTGGCGCAGCAGTGCCTGCTTTAGCGAGCAGGTACCAGTACTCAAGATGAATACCGATACTAGCAAAAATTTCTGGTTGGAACAGAAATCAACCAATAACGGTACCTATCACCAGTCCCTTTACATGCAGGCTTAAATGTGTTTTTCTTTATACAAACACATGAAAGGAAATTGTTTATATTTCTAATTATTATCCTATTTCTTGTTATTGCTTGTTTACAGATGGCACCTAAATCAAAAAGTAAGGGAAAAGCACCTCAAGATGCTTTCCACAATTTTTGCATTAATGAGGATGCTAAGTCAAAATTTGATTGGTATAAAGGATTAAAACTCTATCATTGTAGGCCAGTTGAGTGGAAAGATTTCTCTCTTCAACTCTTTAGTTTTACCACTCGCCTTTTAGAACAAAAACTCATGCACTTCTTTGATGAGTCATTCTTTGCTGATGTTCCTGGAGTATACCCTGATGTTAATTGTCTATCCTTTGCTAACCTCCAAGAACAAGAAGATCGAGGTCACCTTGTCTTAACAACAAATGTTTTCGGTCAAAAAATCACCATCACACCTAAATTCTTGTCAACTATCACCGAATGTCCTAATGAAGGTCATGCATTTAACACACTTAAGGAGCAATTTCCTACTCAAAATTCATGAAACTCTTTTGCTCCTTAACTGTCAGGGCAAAGCATTGGTTGTCCCAAATATGACCCTTTTTGCTCACGTCTTTTTTCGTATCTTAGCATGGAATTTAAGGGCTAAAAATTTAGGGTTTCACAAAATACCTGTTGATATTTTACCCTTGATTTATGCTATCATTACGAGCTTTCCGGCCAATTGGAACACTGATTTTATTCACATTCTTAGACCCCATTACCATGCATCAGCTTTACCATTGGATATTTTGGTGTCACAAATCCTTCATAAAAATAAATTGACCTCTCTAATTTTACTCCTCTCAGAAAAGCGGTCTATTTTAATTGGTCCACTCTCCGAAAAATGGGAGTGAAACCTGCTAGAGAGGAATCCTCCAGTGATGACGAAGAAGAAGAAGAAGTTGATCCAAATGCTTAATCTTTTTCTCATCCACCTCCTGAATCATTCTCCACTTTCATTCCTATAACCTACCCATATCTAGAAGCAGAAATACCTTGGGTAAATCTATCTAATGTGTCTAGAACTGATCCTAATTTGATAAATACCTTCAACTACATTGGTCAAAATTTAACCAATCTAAATTTTGCCTTCCGTCGCATGGAATGCAAATTCCACGATCTTTCTCTTTCTATTGAGTCCTCCCATGTCACTTCTTCCACTCAACAACCCAAACAAAGGAAGCAGACTCAACCAAAAGCACCTCAAGAGTATAGTGAAAGAAGGCAGAAGCATTTTCAAGATCCATCTCGTGTATCAATGGCGGAAGAAGAACCTATTCTTCATGATGATGAAGAAGAAGAAGACACAGAAGAAGAAGTTTCTTATGAAGAAAGTGATGATGATGATGAAGATGAAGATGACAACGATGATGATGAAGACAATGATGATGACAACAACAATGATGATGATGATGATGGTGGTGGTGGTGGACATGTGCAAAAGCTAATTAGAAAACATCCTAGAAATTAGCTTAATTTTTTTTTATTTTGTTGCTTGTTAAATTTGTATGACATTTCAGACAATTCTATGTTAAGTTTGTTTCGAGACTTATCTTTATGAACTTTTTCATGTTATGATTCATGTTTATGAAAAATTGTTGCTTATTCATGTATCATGTTATGTTTCATTCTTGTTATTTGTTTATCTTTTTGCTTGCTTGACAAAAAAGGGGAGAAATAATTGATAATTCAAATTTAAAATAGGGAGAGGTTTGTTTGAGGGGGAGGTTTTTCACTCCTTGTGGAGTTTTTTTATTCTTCTCTTATTAAGTCTCTGTTTATTCTTAAATATGAGTATTATCTTGTTTGTTTTGTCAACACTAAAAAGGGGGAGATTATTGGAACCTAGTTCCATTTCTCTTTTGTGTTTTGGTGTAACAAAACCATGGAAAAATCTAATGTGTTTATGAAGTATTACAAGTCAAAAGAACCTATGGAGGCAAGTAACAAGATTGCATATGAAAGAAGATTAGAAGACTAGTTTTTATTGTATTTATTGTTTTTGTAGAATCTTTGTACGTCTCCTAACAAGTAAAACAAAATCTAAAAGTTAAAAACAAAGTAGAGATAATTAGGGTTCAAAAAATCGTTCATTCACTCATTTTAAAACTCAAAATTAATTTTTTCAAAATCAAGTCGTTTAGAGTAAGTTGGATTTCTCTAAAAAATGGTCTTAAAACTTACAAAATGTGAAACTTGTAGCAAGTACCGGTACTAGTCATAAGTACTGGTACATGCTAGGCATAGGTTTAGACCTAAGTCCCAAACTATGAGCAACAAGTACTGGTACTCATCGTGAGTATAGGTACCAAGTGGTCACAGTTTGTGCACTTGGTTTTTACCTGGACCTTACAAGTACTGGTACTAATCACTAGTATCGGTACATGTAGGTCACTGGACCATCAGATCAGCCGCGTGAGATCGAGAGATCATAGGATGAATAGTCAAGATTGGTCGTGTTCTTGAGCCACTACAGTCGACCGGCGTACTGCAGGTCTAATGGGGCTTTTGCAAAAAATCCCTTATGGGTGAAATGGTAGAAAATTAGGAAAAAACCCATAAATAGTTGAAAAGTGTTACAGCATGGTCCCTATCTTTTGCAAGAAGGTCCCTGATGGCTGGAAAATGGTCCCTAGAGGTTTTAAACGTGAAGAAACTGTGAGAAATGAGGGACCTGGATGTGATATCATGAATGCGAGGTCCTAATGATGTCCAAATGCTACCAAGTTTTTATCAAGGCTCAATTGAACATTTTAGAAGTTGATTTCACTCTTGATTTGTAGTTTTGAACCTAAATGTGTGTTAAATTTACAATTGAATCATTAATTTTCATTAATGAATAGCATATCTCATTTTATGACCTAATTTCACGTTTTTAACACAAATTAGATGCTTTAGGTCATTTCTATTAATTCCCACACTTAACCCATTTCTTGTGTTAATTATGTAGTGTTTAACCTGGTTTCTAGCCTAACTTGGGCATTTTAGCTATGATAAGTCATACCTCATCATACCCCCCATGCTTAGGATTTGCTAGTCCCTTAGCAAACAACTCATTAATGTGCAAAGCAATTCAGTACCAGCTAGGTAAGTGTGATGAGATATCTATTTTCCTTTTCTCAATTTGTTAAGTGTTTAGAGATGATCTTCAAGCTGAAAGCTTTTTTGATAAACCAACTATGTTTATATCTAGACATTGTGAGAACCTATCGGTTACGGAGACTGACCGGAACTTAAGACTGATATGACATAGATCATCTCTCAACCAACTAGGACTCTTGATATTTAAACCTTAAGTGCGATTTCCAGGACTCAGAAGCTAAGTGGTTAAGGTTGTGCTTAGTGATAGGTCAGGACTAACCAGGTGCACTTTAAAACTCCATGCCAGAGTTTCACTTCTTTTTAAGTCCAGGTTGGTCCTGGCTTTAGCTCATGTCTTCGGATTGACTCTCAAAAAGTGAGGAAAACTCAAACCCAACTCTTATTGTGTTGTGGCTCAAAGAATATTTGCTGGAAATAGGGTATTTGTAATGCACCCTGAAAGACTATTTACAAGACTTGGAGAACATACTTGACTTATTCTAAAGAATGTTGTTTTCTGCAAATTTTTTTTTGACTTTTTCTGATTTTTTTTTCATAAATAAATGTCAGTATGTCTCTAACAACTTTATTTGGTAGAGCACACTTAATTGGTGGGTGAGTTTTTTGGTGGAAAGAGCTTCTCTTAAACACAAGACTAAAGACTAGGACAAAGAGTCTACCTATACGCACAGGTAAGGACTCCACCTTCTTTAATGAACACTAGGGTTGAATTTCAAATTCACAAGATCTTTCCCGATACTATGTAGTGTAAACCAAGGTTACTTCGACTCCTAAGCCAAAGCAAACTAGCGAATCCTGTACTGGTAACTTAGGTACAAGAATACGTCCTAAGTTAGGAGATATCATGGTCTATCTTGTCAAAGCTTAAAGTGTATTAGGCCAAAGACTCAGCGAATCAAGGTACAGTGGCCTAGAAAGTCTAACCAGCAAAGGTTTAATGTCTATAAACCTTATTCCATTTTTGTTCTCAACTATAAGATCTTACTTAAACACTTATAATTCTTTTTAATGCTTTTGCTCTCTCCCATTTTAGTTTTGGAGTTCTCCCTTAACAATAAAGTTTAAAAGGTCCCTTATTGTATTTTTGGAATTTTTTTGTTTTTGTCATTTTTTTGTGTTTTTGACTTTGCAGTTTTTTTCAAATTTTTCAAAATTTTTTGATAATACTATACTATATACACTACAGGTGTGTCTATGATTGCATTTCAGAAAAAGATTTCATCATTTACAACCCCCATGCTTAAATGATGCAATGTCCTTATTGTATGAATAGGATGGATGCAAATGCATGCTCTACTTTTCACTATCTTAGACCAAGTGATGGAATGAAGTCGGAATGACGAGATAAAAATCTCTATGCAGACGATTTCAAACTTGATAAAGGATCAGAGTGGAAAGTCGGGCTAAGTAGTGAAATACATGACATATGTGACTATGAATGTATGCTAAAAATGTAATGATAGACACCTAATTCAAGAAATGGAAAACAAGAAAAGTGAAAACAACTATATACAAAAGATAGTTTTGCTAAGTTTTACACCTTCAGCTAGGTGCAAACCCAGATGGTATTTCAAAGTATTGGAGTGAAACGATAGAATTGACAAGTCTGAGATCATGTGACTCAATGAAAGGTTTAGATCATAGTGAATAGAATGAAAGTTTGTCAATCTCAAGGGTGAAAAATATCTCCATAGTCAATCAGAATCAGAATCAGATACTTGGTACAAGGCCCAAGTAGGGAATGGGTATCAAATCATAGATACTTGGCTTAAGGTCCAAGTAGGAAAAACAGAGTCAACTTAGAATTACTTGGCTCAAGGTCCAAGTAAAGAAATAGAATATCCAGAAAAATCAACAGCCTCCACCTCTTTAATCAGTTAATGCAGAGTCAAGATGAAGAAGATGAATTTGGGTTGAGAAGAAGAGGTGGTTGTTGATCTGAGTATGGTGCGGATGGATCAGGATTGCGCAAGGCTTGTGATATGACATGCGCTTGGCCTTGGGGAGGATTAGGTTGGACATACCTCTGGGTAGGTATGTTCCTAGGGTTCAATTGTGCTTGAGGTGGGAGTGAATGTGGTTGATGGGATTCCGTCAAATGTGATAACTGGGCTCTCATCTCAGCTAAAGCCATGTCGTGTCTCTACTGCATAGCAATATTTTGTTACATGTCAGTAAGGGCTTTCATGATTGACCCCAATTAATCATCTCGTGTAGGCCCAAGTTGAGAGTATTGGGTGGGCCTAGGTTGGGGTTGCTGGTAGGCACATAGTGGATACCTGTGTTGTTGTGGAGGTGGTGCTCGAATCGGGTTGTGAAGTGGTGGTGCAGAAGGTTGTTGAAAAGTAGATCTTTGTGAATTTCCTGACCACGAGAAATTTGGATGATTTCACCGTCCAAGGTTGTAGGTTTATGAATATGGGTCATTGTGAATGGCGTGGAGCTCCTCCGAAGCTCCAGAAGGTGCAATGAAGTCAATGCAAGGAGGAACAAAGGTTCCTCCAATCGGTGAAGGATATGGAATTGAATAATCCGGTAGTGCAGGTTGTGTCACAGAAAGATTGTTCACAGTTTCCCTCCCTGTGGAAAACTGAGAAGTGCGAGGTATAGGTGACTAAGAAGAAGATGATGATGAAGGTTTAAATAGAAATTTCCATACTTCATCTACTTCTCTATTAAGCCTACCTTATCCAGCTGACCAGCCACAATCTCTAAATCTCTTATGCTGGATTGGGCTTCATGTACCCCCGTGTGTCAGTGGGAATGTGAGGACTTTCTATTAAAAATACTCATTGAAGCATTATTAATAGAATTTTCTGCCATACCTTCGAAGAGCTCAAAAGCTGAGTACTCGTCCTGACACAAAAAATTACCTCCACAAGTGGCATCTACAAAATTCCTTGTGTCATGATGGAGCCCATGATAGAAGATCTGGACTTGTTGCCAGCGTAGGACACCATGGTGGGGACACTTTGTAAGAAGCTTGTGGAATCTCTCCCAAGCCTCGTGCATCTATTCTCCTGAATTTTGTGTGACTATGGTGATGGCACGCCTCAACGTGTTCGTGTAGCCTGCAGGAAAGTACTTCTTTAGGAACTCATGCTCCAAAGAAGCCCAGGTTTCTATTGGTGTAGTTCGTGCAAGGGTTCTAAAACCAAAAGGCCGCCTTGTCCTTAAGTGAAAAGTAGAACATTTTCATCAATAGTGTGTGCTGATCATGACCTTGAGGACCCAAGGTTTGAGCAAGAATTTTTAGCTCCTCTAAATGCTGAAAAGGCCCTCAGAAGCAAGACCATGGAAGTGAGGAATAAGTGCGATAAGGTATGGCTTCAGTTTAGTAGCACGACTAATGTACAGGATTTCATTGCGAAAAGATTTGAGTTTAGAAAACCCATCGTTGTAGTGCGATTCGCAAGAAAATCCGTCAATCAAATAAATTTTTACCGAAACTCAGAATGAGTCCCAAGTTGAACACGGGGAGGCTACGTCAATTTGAAACCCGTAGTTATATTTTTTTGTAATTTTTGTTTATAGACGACACATTCACAATGATCGCTATTCTACTTGCAATATAAACACTAAAACTATAAAGAGAGAGAGATAGCGATAGAGAGAGAAAAATAACTTTTATACTAAAAATAATGTCATTATGACTACAACTAGAATGCGATAAAAAGAAGGGGGAGAGAAGTTATCCTCCTCAATGATCGCTTGGAGGACGAGTCGGAAGAACATCACCTGGAAGAAGGAGAGCGAAGACAGAGGACGAATCGGGAAGAACCGGGGGTGAGGCAAGGCGTCGGCATTGTGAGATCCACTTCCATAACAGGGGTGAGAAGATGGCTGGAGAGAGCTCCGTGAAGGGGATGAGAGGTGGAAAATTTTATTTTTAACTCTAGCGGAGCTTCCCGTAGCTTGAGAGCATTAGAGCGATCTTTAGAACTTGAGTTCTTAGCTCTTAGAGAGGGAGAGAGAAGATGGAAGGGATGAAGAAAATATGGAGGGCGTAGGGGGCTTTATATAGTTGAGGTATAAGGGCAAAAAGGGCATTTTATCTTTGAAAAATTAACTCTACTGCCTTTAGTGGCACAAGTGCACGTCACTGGAGATAAGCGTTGGCTAAGACGCGCGCCTCATCTTTGCCGCTCACTTCTGATCGAGCGCTCCACAACACGCGACGTCGACGCTCAATCCACCTTTAGCCGCTCACACCTTCAACACGTTTGCACATTCTCAGCCATTTGATCAAGAGATCAGGAGGCTTAAAAGCCACACACACCTCTTTGTCTTCAGATGTGCGTAGCGCTCGCGTGCGATGGCGCATTTGATCACGCGTCATCGAGCGCATGAGCGATTAACACCTCTTTGCGTGCCACGTCGCCGCTCAATTGTCCGTCTGTGCATCATCCAATGACTGAATTTAACCGTGTGCACTCCATCAGTTGATTTGAGGCCAGGCGAGGTTCGAACCCGTGCCTCCCTCTTCGCAAACACGTGCTCGACTATTGTGCCAAGCCTCCAACTATGCCATGCGGAGGCTTTTGTGCTTGGCCGTTCATGGCTGTTGGATCTACATCCAAAGGGTGAGATCCTTCGTCGCTTGAGCCTTCAGAAGTCGAGCGGAGGGGTGCGGGCGGGTTTGGATGGTTGGGATGGTACCACGTGGCACCATCTTGGCCATCCAACTTCATATGCTTGTAGGTGGTGCCACGGATGTCGGATTGGATCGATTTTCACGCTGTTAGGCTGCGATTGCCAATTCGAACCCATCCGTGTGGTTGAATTTTTCATCTGAGCTACTGATTTACACCACCTGACCCCTTGACCTCTGATCTTCCTCAGACTACATTTGATGCTACGGAGTTGAACTCCGATCGAGGCAATCTCAAAGTCGTTGAACTCTGATCATCGTCCTGATAAGATCATACGGTTGGATCTTCAATCCGAGGCCCCAATAAATATTTTGCCCTGTCCCTGGCCACAAAAAGGGGCGAATTACTATACAATTTATACAAATTGACCTAAATGCATGATGATGCATGTTATGCACTATTTATAATGCATGATGCTTCTATGATACTAAGAACATGCATAAATAGACATTTTAGGCTGCTTAGATGTATACACATCAAGGACCCCAAGAAGGATAGAGTACCATAGGTGTAGGAGGTGTAATTACAGGATTATAGTAATCCCGTAGTTAAGGTCTACAAGGTTGAGGTGGTGCCTGAGAAGCTCTAGGTTGAGGTTGAGGGTTTGCTAGAAAATAACAGCTTGTGTAAGCTGTTGCACCTACTAGGTAAGAGTGTTCATTTCTAATTGTGTCTCAAACAGGTGTTGTAGACTAGGCATAGGTCCTCTCTTCGGTGGTGGTTGGTTGGGGAAATTAGGGTATGGAGGATGTAAGGACCCGTTACATTTTAGCCTTTTAAGACGTCTGGAGTCTTAGTTAGACATCTGTCCAAATGTTTGGACTCGTTCCTGGACGTATGAAAGTGGAATTTTTTGTATTGCACACTGCGCTCTACACGCGGGCAGTGCGCAGAACTGCTCCTTTCTCTCTCTCTCTTTCTCACCTCCCCCGAACCCTAAACCCCTCACCCTCTTATATAAACCCTCCCTCCTATCTCGTTTCCACTCCACACACCAGTCACCACCACCTTCAGTGCTTGTGTAGGAGCGACGACAGGGTAATTCGGTATTGTTGACCCTCTTGTTCTATCTTTCGCGTCTCCTTGCAGGAGATGCCTTGTCAGGGAGTTCTCGAGGTGGGCCGTGGTCACTGCCATGGACGAGGTCAGAGGGGTGGACGTGCCGGGCCTGAGGTACCAGTTGACCCACCTCTTCTCCCAGGTGTTCAGGCCCAGGATCTTGCCCAACTGATCAAAGATATCATGCGAGAGGAGCTCCACCAGCCTCCACGGGCATCTCTCCCTAAGGACGTGGAGGGGGAGTCCTCGATGGGACAGAGAGACCGTCGCAGTGCCAGATGAGCAAGAGGGGGAGGGGGTGGTCCTCCACCGCCCCCACTGCACCCTGACACTTCTGAGCACGAGCCATCCTTGCCTGGAGGCATGCCCGTTCCCCCACTGCAGCTGCACAATGAGTTTTTTGGACAGTTTCGGAAGCTGAAGCCCCCCTCCTTCAAGGGGGATGAGGACCCGTCTGAGGCAAAGGACTGGATGGAGTAGATAGAGAAGGTGTTTGACACCCTTTGCCCTCTCGCGGAGTGCCGCATGGCTTTTGCCATGTAGCAGCTAGAGAGTGCGGCACACAGGTGGTAGAGGGCAGTCAGAGGCCAGGAGGGGAGAGAGCCGACATGGGACCAGTTCGTGACTCTCTTCTGCGAGCAGTACTTTCCACAGACCTAGCTGGACCAGAGGAGGCGGGAGTTCCACACTCTCTGCCAGGGGACGATGACTGTTACCGCGTATCGCACTCATTTTCTGGAGATGTCATGTTTTGCATCGACAACCACGTCTATGGAGGAGGAATGCCTGCGGAGGTTTATTGAGGGGCTCCGACCTGCTATTCGGGGGTATGTCAAACCCCTGAAGCTGCCACCTTCTCACGAGTGGTTGAGGCAGCCATAACCTACGAGGAGACCAACCCGGCCATGTGAGACACGGACAGCTGGTGGACGGAGGTTTCAGATGCATCTTCGCGCTTCGGGCAGCAAGGCTTTTGAGCCAAGGGTGTGAGGGATTTTTGGCCTGTGTAGTGGCAGAGCCTAGCCTCATGGTTAACTTTCAGAGTATTCCGGTGGTTTGCAAGTACCCCGACATTTTTCCAGAGGAGCTGCCAAGACTACTGCTTGAGCGTGAGAATGAGTTTGAGATCTCACTGGTACCGGTGACCAGTCCCATTTCTATTGCACTATACCGGATGGCATCGCTTGAGTTGTGAGAGCTCAAGTCACAGCTATAGGACCTATTGTAGAAGGGCTTTGTGAGGCCCAGTGCATCCCCGTGGGGAGCCTCTGTGCTGTTTGTGAAGAAGAAGGATGGTACCCTGCGACTTTGTATTGACTACCGACAGCTGAATAGGGTCACCATCAAGAACAAGTATCCGCTGTCGAGGATTGATGAACTCTTCGACCAGTTGCGAGATGCCACAGTGTTCTCCAAGATAAATCTGAGGTCGGGCTACCACCAGTTGAGGATCAGGGAGACCGACATCTCCAAGATAGCTTTCCGTACCTGGTACGGGCACTACGAGTTCTTGGTCATGCTGTTTGGGTTGACCAATGCCCTCACTGCTTCTATGGATTTGATGAACTGGGCTTTCAGACAGTACTTGGACCAGTTTGTGGTGGTGTTCATCGACGACGTACTCGTTTACTCGCGGGATCAGGTGCGGCACCGACAACATTTATGGATGATCCTAAACACTTTGAGGAGACGCAGGCTGTATGCCAAGTACAACAAGTGTAAGTTTTGGTTGAGGCAGGTGACTTTCTTGGGCCTCGTGATCTCAAGGGATGGTTTGCCTGTGGATCCAGCCAAGGTTGAGGCCGTACTCAGTTGGGAGAGACCACGTACAGTGACAGCGATATGTAGCTTTTTGGGACTAGCAGGTTACTATTGGCGGTTTATCAAAGGATTCTCTCAGATTGCATATCCTATGACCCAGCTGACTTGGAAGGACGTGCCCTTTGCTTGGACAGATGAGCACGAGGCATGTTTTTAGGAGTTGAAGGAGAGACTGACTTCAGCTCCTGTGCTTACCATCCCGGACAGCAGTTGCGATTTTGTGGTTTACACAGACGCTTAGTTGCAGGGGTTAGGGGGTGTGCTCATGCAGCAGGGTCATGTTGTCGCTTACGCTTCGTGGCAACTGAAGCCCCATGAGCATAACTACCCTACCCATGACTTAGAGCTGGTAGCTGTTGTCTTCGCGCTGAAGACATGGAGGCACTACCTTTACGGTGAGACTTTTGAGATTTTCACAGATCATAAGAGCCTCAGGTACTTGTTTGACTAGAAGGAGCTCAATATGAGACAGAGACGTTGGTTAGAGCTCTTGAAGGACTACGACTGCAGCATCTCCTACCATCCAGGGAAGGCCAATGTGGTGGCTGACACCTTGAGCCAGAAGGCTCCCAGCCATGTGGCCAGTCTACAGGTGCAGAGTTGGAGACTCATGGAGGAGTTGGGCAATTGGCGACCCCAGGAGTCACAGGGGTATTGTGGGACAGTGACAATGATGTGGCAGACACGACCAGAGCTGATAGACTGCATCATCACAGGACAGATACAGATTCGTACTTACAGACACTGTGGGACAGGGTGTTGATAGGAGACCCAGGAGACTTTTCCTTTACAGACGAGATACTACACATGAGGGGACGCTTATGCATTTCTAGGGACAAGGAGTTATTGAGAGAGCTCCTGGCTGAGGTGCACGGGTCCAGGTTCACCATACATCCTAGGAACACGAAGATGTATCATGATCTAAGATGCGACTTTTGTTGGAGAGGGATGAAGCGGGATGTTGGTGAGTTTGTACAGCAGTGTTTGGTGTGCCAGTAGGTGAAGGCCGAGCATCAAAGGCCTACAAGGCCGTTCCAGCCACTTCCTGTGCCAGAGTGGAAGTGGGAGAGCATCACCATGGACTTGGTGGTGGGTTTATCGGTTACTCAGCGAGGACACGATGCAATCTGGGTGATAGTAGATAGGTTGACGAAGACATCGCGTTTCCCACCAATCCGAGTCACCTTGGGACTAGCACAGTTGGCAGAGAGGTTACCTGGGGACACGTTTGAGGTTCAGTACCGCTTACCACCATCAAAAGGATGGACAGTCAGAGCGCAATATACAGACACTTGAGGACCTTTTATGCACCTGTGTGCTAGACTGGAGAGGCTCATGGGAGGAGCATTTACCCCTGGCAGAGTTTGCATACAATAACAGTTACCACTCGAGCATCGTTATGGCACCTTACAAGGCTCTGTACGGACGGAGGTGTACTGCACCCTTGAGTTGGGTCGAGGTGGGGACCAAGTGGGAGGTTGGCCCTAGGCTGTTTCAGTAGAGTCAGGAGGTGATAGAGTAGATTCACAGAGGACTCCACACTATCAGGAGTAGGCAGAAGAGTTACGCTGATTGGAAACACAGAGAGGTGCAGTTTGAGGTTGGGGATCACGTCTTTCTCCGTGTTTCGCCTATGAAGGGCCTGCAGCGTTTTGGGGTGAAAGGGAATCCTGCGCTAAAGTTTGTAGGGTCCTTTGAGGTCTTGGAGCGGGTGGGACCCATTGCTTACCAGCTTGCCCTTCCTCCCCAGCTTTCTGGAGTGCACGACGTGTCCCATGTGTCCAACCTCAGGAAGTATGTCGCTGATCCTAGTTACATTCTGAGCCACGAGAGCGTCGAGGTGGGTGACGACTTGACCTACCCCGAGAGACCAGTACAGATACTAGACAGAGCCATCCAGAGTCTGAGACGGAAGCAGGTACCACTGGTGAAGGTCCTATGGAGAAGTCAGTGGTACGAGGAGGCTACCTGGGAGCCTAAGGCGACAATGCGAGAGCGGTACTCGGAGCCTTTTGAGGGTACATCTTTTCGGACCTACTTCGGTCCTCTTTAAGTTTGTTATGCATTTTATGTTCATTTTTCCGCACCCTAGCTAGCTCAAGTTTTAGGAACGAAACTTCCTTTAAGTTTGTTATGATGTAAGGACCTATTACTTTTTAGCCTTTTAAGACGTCTGGAGTCTCAGTTAGACGTTTGTCCAAACGTCTGGACCCATTTCCATACGTCTGAAAGTGGAATTTGTTGTACTGCACACTGCACTCTGCATGCGGGCAGCAGGTAGAATCGTTCCTTTCTCTCTCTCTCTCTTCCTCACCTCCCTCGAACCCTAAACCCCTCACCCTCTTAAATAAACCCCCCTCCTATCTCCTCTCCACTCCACACACCAGCCACCACCACCTACAGTGCTTGTGAGGGAGCGGCGAGAGGGGGCGAGTGAGGGAGAGCAAGACGGAGGAAGGAGGAGAGTGCAGGAGGAGGAGGAGGAGGCTTAAGGTCGGTGGAGCTTCGATGGAAGCTCGACGGAGCTCGCATGACCACCGGCGGGTGCATGCGGGAGGAGGAGAGGGCTCGGGGAGGCGACCTCCCGGCCCTTTACAGCGGCTGGAGCCACTGTGGCACGAGGCGAGCAAGCGGAGTGAGATTCGGGGAGTTGCTGATACTAGGATTTTTCTAGTATCAGATGTCTGGAGAGTCGACCAAACGACCGTAGCAGCAGCTGCCCGTCCAGGTCTGAGACCAGACATCTGAAAGCACTTATATCGCACTGTACGTTCTTTTCCGTGGTTACGGCCATGAAGGCCTCACCGCAGAAGTTGGTTGGACCTGATTTGTACATAGGTAAAGGACCTTGGGAAGGCGCGCAGAACTCTTTTCCATGCATTTTTGGATGTCTGAGTACATCACCAGACGTCCGGAGGTGCGTCCAGACGATCGGAGGTATTGTCCGACGTCTAGAATTGCCTTTAGACGATCGCAGAGAAGGTCTGGACATCTGAGGATACCGCAGGAACATAAGGTAAGATCTGACGCCTTTTAAGATGTCTGGGATTATTCCCAAACGTCTGATTTTGAATAGTAGGCACGTTTTTGACTTGTTTAGGGTCCGATCGGGGTCCATTTTACACAAACGAAATACCTGTACTTTCCTCACGAGTTCCTCTACATACTAGAGTCTGTTTTACACTGTTCTAAACTCTCCTTTTGTGATGTATTCCCTAGTATAGGGTTTCAGCCTACTCACATTTAGGGGTCGCAGAGATGTTTGGGTCTGCGCTTCAAGCCCCCATTACTCCCGAGTTTCTTAGTAGAGTGGTTTATTTCGTTAATAAAATATTGAATAAGAATGTGCTTGTGGAAGTAGCAGAATGGAACCCTAGGATGTGGCATGAACCTTAGGGTAGAGAAATGAATGAGCTTGTTTGTACTCTATGGTTTATATGCATGCGTGATTAAGATAAATTACTAGTAAATGCCTGGATTATAATTATGAGCTGCCTGTTAGAATATGAGTTGCCTGTGTTTGATGAAACTACCTGTGAAAACATCAGTTGCATGTATTAAGAATTGAACTATGAAAACATGAGTTGCCTGTATATGGACGAGGAATGAATTATGAAACCTAAGATCTGGATTTGGAAAATGAGGTGAACACAAGTATGAACCCTATGGGGAATTAGGAGTAGAACTCCTGTGGATAGATGAAAATCTGGAATGTAGACAAGAAGTGTGCTGGCCCTTGAGTATGTGGTACCAAGGAGGGCAACTGTCCCCTTTTATGTAGAGTGGAGCTAGCCTCCCTTAGGTTGAGATTCGAGGTTAGGATTGGCCACTCTACATCGACTCTTGTTGGCCCTCACGTATGTGGACCGAGGTGAGCTACTAGTGTAGGGAGGGAGCTAGCCACCTCATGGGACCTGGGGTTCAACTAGCCACCCTACATCGACTTGTTAGGCCCTCTGGGCAAATCGGGGTAGTCAGACAATGGTGCGTAGGCTGTGGAGGGGTGAGACCCCTGTTCTGAGAGGGAAAGGAACTATACTGCTCCATGCTGTACTTTAGGCGTACCCGCTAGCGGAAATGACTGATAGCGTGTCGGTGTGGGGTAGCTACCCATGTGCTTATCACACCTGCCATAGTCACCGCTACATCTTAACAGTGACCTCGGGGTGGTTGACTAGGCGTAGGACTACCACGGGGGACTCTCTCGGCTAGGAGAGCACCACGTGTACCTTCTACTCTACGAAAAAGACTATAATCAAGATCGTTCCCACGAGGAACATGCAAGATCAAGAAATATCTAGATACTTTGAGAAATGGGTAACACTGGAACATATCAAACAGATAAATGGAAATGAGAATTAAACCTGTTGTTTTTACTGTTCTGTACTTAGATAATATAGATACCACTCTACTCAGCGTTCGCTGACTCTTTCTTTTCTTAACTCTATTCAAGACTAGGAGTTGGGCAACCCAAGTTTCCAGCTGTGGAGGGTGCTGGGCCCAGTCGAGTCCAGCTGTAGTTTTCTTCAGCACTTCCTTTTCTTTTCTCTACTGTTGTAGTAAGTAATGGACTTTTAGTTACTGTTCTGCTACTTCTGTTTACTTTTCACTTTCCGTTGTTATTGTTATTGTGGTGGTATGTACTGAAACAACAGATCTATTTCCCTTTACTACTTTGTACGTTTCTTCTTCTTAGTTATATTGCATATGTGAATGTGGTTTACTTTTCTGCTTTTGGTTATTTCTTGTTGGACGACTAGGTCTTAGGATTAGTCGAGGTAAGCCGATCTCGGGTCCTGTAGGGATCCGGGAATCAAATTGTAACAGAGGAGGCTGGAACCTATGGTTTGGTGGTGGTGGTGGAGGATGATGTGTAGAGAGATGTGGAGGAATTTCTTTGAAATCCTCGAATTGCGTAGAATCATTGTCATCCTTTGGATGAATAGAGTAATGGATGGGAGTTTGAGGCCTAGGAGGTATAGGATTGGATGTAGAAGGCATCAATGTGGAAGCTTGGGCATCAGTACCCAAAGGAAGTACTAACTCGGGGTTTTCGGTTCTCCTACATGCCATTGAGTCAGTTTTTGAAAAACGAGTTTCTGAAATCAATCACAACTCAAAGGATAAGTCAACAATCTCAATCAATTTCAATAAAACCAGAAATCCCAATATCAATCTCACCAATCAAAAGACCAATCAAGCAAGTGAGAAATTCAAATTTTTCCTTGGGCTTGCTACGCAAAAGTAATAGTACGCAAACAAATATTTCAGAACAATCATACGCGTCCTACAGAGAACCTAGCGAGTTGTAGACCTCTATAAATCCTCCCAGAATCTGGATAAAACTGGCATGCGAATCCAGACCTTGTGGTTGCTCAAGGAGATGAGATAGAAACCCGTGTGTTTGTGATCTTAAGTGATCATGTAGTGTCTACACAATAGCAATCAACAGCTTGTCAATGAAAACTCAGGGTTTCAAACAGTTTTAGTGTCTTCTTTTGAAATTGATTTGATATTTAAGAGATTATTCCACGCAGCTCATCTCACTTTTTAATTCTTTTTCAAGTAGAAGATGATTTTTTTATGTTTAAGTCAATGTAAAGATGGTAGGAGCTAAGGATGGATAGAAATGCGTACCTGACTCCGGCAATTCTACAATATGCAATTTAACTTGAATTGAAATCTAGCAGGAAATGTGCAACCTAAGTATGGATGCCTAAAATATATTGCTGCTAGATAAGGGATGGGATTTTTTTTTGTATTTTTGATTTTCTAAGTGCAACAAACAAAAACAAATCAAAAAGAAATTGATACAGAAAATCGCGTATGGAAAAACTGTGTCGATGAGAGATGAGTAGAGAGATATAGAGAGAGTCCAAAGAGTCAAAGTTATTACAAAAGATGTGTGAGAACAGGCTCTCACAACTTGTGCCTAATAAAAAGTAATCCTAAGTTTATTCCTAAGTCTAAACTATTACTATACTGATCTAGAAAAGTGGGAAATGCAGCTCCTGCTGGTAAAAACTCTTTCAAGAAGTCGAGTCTGAAGCGCAACGAATCCGTCAGGAAGAAGAACTCCACCTAGAAGAAGGCACTACTCCTACTCCTCCTCAAGTGTTGCAAAAATAACAAATGATTACTAAGACAATTATATACAAAACAAATCAAAGAATATTATGAATAAAACAATCTATATACAACAAGGAATATGAATGAAAGAATAGTTATATACCAAGAAAAGCAAAAATATATAAATAAAAGAACAAAAGAAGATTTTTGGCAAATAGAGAGTTACCTCCCTTATAATGGCGCCAAAAATATGGTCATCGACTTTTGATTTACAATAAAAATGGTGTTTAAATGTCGTTGTTGTAATAAAGATGTCATGAAATACAAACCGATGTCGCGTCAATTTTATTTATTTATTATTTTTACTGGTTTGTTTTCAGGTCGTTCACTAGGAGTCAACTACTGATATACATCACTATCTAAGT
Organism: Thalassia testudinum; assembly: GCA_037157565.1. Classification (NCBI taxonomy): domain Eukaryota; kingdom Viridiplantae; phylum Streptophyta; class Magnoliopsida; order Alismatales; family Hydrocharitaceae; genus Thalassia; species Thalassia testudinum. The sequence goes on from JAZHRO010000036.1 coordinate 148,487,057, forward strand.
CCAAAGATATTCTTTTATTCCAAAATGTTAATTTTATTTACAAATTGAATGAATTAATTAAAAAATGAAAGAATGAGTAAATTATTCACAAAAGAATCAGTTAATACGCATCACAATGCTTGAAAAAATATATATACACAAACAAGAATAAAAAATTAGCTACTACTACAATATGTTAGTTATATACAACTAATACAAGGAATACTTAAGTATAGGTATAAGATAGTTAATAATATCTATTTTATTAAACTATATTAACATACTAATATTTATAGTAACATATATTATATATATAGTAACATATATAAGCATTCCTAAAGCCTTAGTAAAATATATACATAACATAAGGCAAAAGTAGTCATCTATACTAACATATATAGCTATGTACAGTGATAAATCTAACTGTCACTAAAGCTCTAGTTATTTATATACAAATAAAAACTCAAATAATCTCTTTACATTAATTACACTATTACTATATACATATATATACATACTATATATATACTATACATTCGTATACTTATTTATCTGCATACTTATAATATATATATATATATTCTATACATACATACATACATATACACATATGTATGCATAGCACAAGCACCACAAGCACTCACACTACCACACTTAATCCCTCAGAGACTTCTTTCTTCCTCTTTTCACTTCAACACTCACTCATTTTAGGGACTTCAACACTTTCAGATCAAATCGGTTCAACCACTCATCCCAAAAATTGGTTTTTTAATGGGCAGGCAGCCTCTTCGAGGGATATATAGCCCCCTAGTTGGGGTGGGACCAGACCTTTACTATGGCCACATTAGTGTTTAATTAGGTGTTTTAATATCCGATTTCATGCTCATTATTGGGTCCACAAAGGCCCAGCAACAGCCCTACACGCCTGCACACACTTGCGCACTCATGTACACACACACGCACCTACGCATGCTCGCAGGCACACATGGCACGCAAATCAAGAATTAGCATACAATGTTCATGTTTGGTGCTCAACACCTGACGGCCAAAGAGGCAAGGACACAATTTCCTCTTATACCGTGTTGTGCACTTGTACGCCCACAATGTAGGACTTTCTCCTACCCCAATGGGTGCTACTACTACGTTTAGCAGCTCATTGATTTGGTGTGTTTAGCCCTCGATTTGAGGGCCCAAATCAAATTCGAATTTAAATTAAATTATATCATTGTAAAGTCCTTATATAGGGCTACATAATTATGTAATTAGTTTACATAAATAAGTTATTTACATATATAATAAAATTGGGTGAAGTTGGCTAATTGTACAAGTTAAATTAAAGTTTAATTTGTTAATTAATGTCTAAATTAGTGACTTAATTATAAAATTTACTTTATATAGAGTTAATATACATAATAAATTATTTATTACATATTTTTATTATATTTTAGGAACTTTATTTTAATTTATTTACAATTAAATATACATTTAGAATAGTTTTACATATAAATAATCTATAAATACTATAATATAGTATAAATATAATATAAATGAGTTTAAAATACTTAATATAGTATAATACAAATATACACTATAAATTATCTTAGTATTAGCTTAAATTACTAATTTATTTTATTTTAAGTTAATAAATTAGCTAATTAACTTAACAACTTAATTACCTACTGTAATTACTTAATTAAATTAAATTATAGATACTGTATAGTACATAATACATACATAAATACCTATGTACAGTATTAGGTATAATTATGTACATTTAAAGACGTTTATATAATTACTTAGTTTATCATACATTTAAGTTAATATAAATTAATAGATAATTATATAATAAAGTTATATATGCAATAAATCATTTTACAGACTTAGTTTAATATATAGGATACATCTATAAGTTATTTGTACTTATTATGTACATATTATACAATTAAGACACTTAGCTTAGCTTAAATATATATATACAAGTATATATATATAGTAAATAGGGTATTTTTGGGGTTTTTCTATTTTTTAGGTTTTTTAAAGGTTTAAGGGAGGTAAGGGATGAGAGAGAAAGAGTGAGATAAGAGAGAACAAGTTGTTTTTGGTGATTTTCAAGTTGTCTTTTATTAAGTTCTAAGGTATGCTGAATTGTCGGCTAGTATGCTCTATCAAGTCAGGGGTTCAGATTACCTTGAAACTTTACACACACCTAAAAGTATACCTAATACTTCTCAAGACACCTTTATTTTATTTTTAAATATTTTTTAATATTTTTATTTATATTACAAGTTGATCCAAAATGTGGCCTTGAAAGGTGTTTTAAGTGAATCCTAAGGCCTAAAAAGGGGTTCTAATGGGTTGAGCAGCTAGTTAAGCATTCACAAATATTCATTATAGCACATAGAGGATGCTCAAACATTTAAACATGAATTTCATCATGATTTGCATTAAATTCTCGTATGAACAATTAGGGTATCATGAACACTAGCTGACGATGATTACAATGAGTATAAACAAGCATTTCAAACTAAATCAAAATTCATTCCAAGTACATGACTGCTTCCCATTTGAAATTATAACATTATACAACAATTTTGGCTCACTTAACACTCAAAAACCTAGTTCCATATCTTAGCTCAGGTCCTTATCCAGCCAAAACAGTGGCTACAGCAACTGCTGCTGTCAAATTCAGATCAAGCATTGAAGCAGATGCTCAGATGGCCTAAAAACACAAGTTCTACAACCTATGTAGCTGTATCAGCTGCTCAACCAAAAATTCAACAGCTAGAAATGAGCTACTACTGTCAGAACTGCAGCTCTGATCAGATCTCATAAATATGATTAGAGCTGAGAATTTACGTCAATGTTGGATTGATACATTTAGATCAATCCTTTTAATTTATCCATATTAAAATTTAGATCTAGCATGATTCATGCGTTAAAAATCGTAAACACTATTACACTTTGAAAATTTGAAGGATCAGACTCTTAGGAATCTCAAGATGAAGATGCAACTTCGCAACACTAGATCACTCATTCCCAACATACAGAGAAATCCTTCAAACTATGAAAACTCATTCATAAATCCAACTCAATGATAGAATCAGATTTAAAGCAATGCCAGAGCCTCAAATTAAAGCTAGGATTCTCATTGGCTCTAACATCTCATTCAAAAGGCAAAACTGATGCTCAAATCGGGTACAACTCATCTAAGGAAGAAAATTATATCAAATTAGCTCATATTCTTTGCAAATAATCCAATTGCATGAAGATAGTTCAATTTGCTTGATCAAAACCATTTAAAGCCAAACTGATTCACAATCTTGCGATTGTGCGTGAAATCCAAATTCGAGTCAATCAAGCAAACTAGTTCAATTCAAAATCAAATCAGGGGTCCTTGTGAATATCTAAAGTGGATGAGAGGACCTCTAGATGGATTTAAGGGTGAGTTGGGTCTAAAAGTTAGTGAACTTCAGATCCAACTCAACTCTAATGGATGAAGAGAATTGCGGATTAATAAGCGAGGAAATCAGTGAACATGGATAATGAGGTGAAGAGAGAGATGCATGGATCAAAATGGTCGTGGAAAAAACACCTCTCTGATCTGAATTGATCAAAGAGGGTGAGATTGGATTTAGGCTACTCTACTCTTAGCTAATTGTTTACGACGTTTGAGTCGTCTCTTAAGAAACGTATTTGCGTTGTAGTATAGTTGACAAAAATGCGACAAACACTTAAATTTATAAAACTTGAAAATAATGTGAGTCCAAGGTCATCCGCAAGGAGCAAATGGAATTCACATACTAATCACATTCAGAAATAATGAGCAAAAGATAAAGATTTGTAATGAATAATCTACTCAAAAATATATTGAATTATAAACCAATGTATCTCAAGAAATAGAGAGACAAAAGGATATAAGAGTGCAAAAATAATGGTGATTTAGATCACCACTTAACTCCCTAACTTTTAGGCATACATCCCAAGCATTTAATGCAATTACATATCTCAATAGTATCTCAGATCAAGCATCAATTAAGAATAAAATGAATCTACAGTATTCCTTAATCAGACATCGCCAATCCTTCACAGTCGACTTAACTATCAAAACCTTAGAATAAGGCACAAAGCCTTTATCAACTCAGAAGCAGGCTTAGCACAAGGCTCCTTTCTCAAGCATAGCACAAGAGCATAGAGCCAACACAAGGTTGGTGACCTTCTTCAAGTTCTTGCAGAGAGTAGGCACGCATCTTGAGGTAATGGGACACAAATCCTGAAGTAAAACCCTCCTCCCCTCCTCCTAATAAATTCTCCTCTTCTTCTCTCAGAACCAAATTATCGGATATAAGCAGGTAACTGGATCAGGGTATGGGGTCTAGACCCATGTGCATGTGTGCACGGGCGAGGTGTGAGAGCACGAGGAGGCGTGTACGAAGGGGAACCCAACCCCTCATGCTATTGGGAGAAGAGCTACAAGCAAAAAAGTAATTTATGCACGGTTGGCAGCTCCTCTACTCAAGATGTGGCACTAAATGTGCTCTTGTCTTCTTCGCATTGCAGCAGATGCGAGCTTTGTCAAATTGAGGCAGAGGACGTTGTCTGCTACTTCGATTGAGAGCTTGGAGTTCTTCTTAGCTTGGAACTGCAGTGCCTGGAAGTCGCAACGAGACGAGGTCAAAGCAGGTTGAAGCACAACGGTCGGAGCTGGAGATGATGGCGACGACAAGCGGAGATGGTGAGGACCTAAAAAGATGAACACGAGCTCAAAAGCCCCAATCAGATGGTTCAGAAGAGTCACTGGTGTGTGAGGAGTATGGTGGTGGTGTTCTTTCGATGAGCAGGGGCGTGTAGCTTCTTGACGGAGTTGGTGATGGAGTCCAGTGATGGGTTCATCCGATGGGGGTGTGGAGTGGATGAAAGGCAAAATAGATAGAGGGCTTTTGAAGTGGGGAGCACGGCGATGCTAATGGTGGTGGTAGTGTGGAGTTTGGATGCGTGTGTTGAACGAATGGCCATGCCAGAGCATGACCGGAGCCGAAGAAGATGGAGGGGGAGGGTGGTGGTTGTTGGTTGAAACGAGCTAGTCCTAATTTAGAGAAGGAAGGGAGTTGAAGGAACCTAGCTGACAGACGAAGCGGAGGGAATTTGGTGTCAGTCGTGATTGGCCGGTGCTAGAGATGAAGATTACTCCGGTGGAGGAACGACAACAACGAAGGGGCTCGGAGCGACCGAACTTTGACGGGTTCTGGTCACGAAGAAGAGAGAAGGATGTTGGTGCCTTCAATTTGACAGTTGAAGGCTCGGACGAGGGAGGGTGAGAGGGTCACTGGAGTCACGGAGCTTCTTGGCCGGAGAGGAGGGAAGAGGTTAGGAATAGTCCTAGAATCGACTAAAGAACATGACCTGAAGCTCTAGGAGCTTTTATAGAGCTCAATAACAAGCTCTAAACAAGGGAAGAGGCTTAATTGAGCCTCTTTTAGGAATCAAGAAAACCCATAAATTTCATGCATTTGCACGGTCTCCATGCAACAAATCAAGGTCCAAGATCATGTTGGAATTGATCTTCGTCGTTTGAACACCAATCCCACTAAATTTGGCAGGATTTGGTGGTGATTTGATCGAGTTTTAGGTCGGTCAAAGATCAATGCCTTGTCTTGTTGACCACTGATGGATGGGCGATAACTTGTGGCTATGTTTTGTTAAAAAAATAGCGTTGTAGTACAGCTAGTTATTGCCATCATTACAGATATTTTTTACTCGGAAAATAAAAGAGTTCCCGAGGTCGAACTCAGGGAGCAAGTTGTATTCTAGAAGTACAGTATTTCTTATTACAAAAATAAAGAGAGTGAGAGAGAATTTGTTGGCTTCTCCTTCTTCTTTCTCGTCTGTCTTCTTTTCTCTTCTCTTTTTTTTCTTCTTCTTTCTTCTTCTTGCAGTCCTTCTTTCTTGGCCTTCTTCTTCTTCTTTGCCTTTAGGACGTCGTCTGATTTTCCAATCAGACGACTTAAACTGCTGCTGCTACAGTGTGTCTTTTCTTCTTTCCTCTGTGGCTTTCTTCTTCTTCTTTTTCCTTCTCTTCTCTTGCGGGTCTGCTTCCTCTTCTTCACCTGTGCCTGCACACTCAAAGTTCAATCAGACGGCAAAACCTACTCTACCCTCCCCCGCGTCTCTCTCAGAATCACTCGTAGGATAGCTCTCCCACAGCAACCAGTTAATCGGGTACGCGGGTCGCTCCCGGGTCCAGGCCCACCGTCGTGCGGTGGTGGGCGAGGAGTGCAGGTTGGGCTAATCGGGTCGGGCTAGGTCCGCGAGGCGTGAGCGCAGACGAGGCCGGGTAATCGGGCGGGTGAAGGGGACCTCACCCCGTGATCTGAGGCGAACAGCTTAACGCACTTTTTGCCTTTAAGCGCCTGCTCGCCTCAGTGAGTTTCCGAGGTGGGACTAAATGTCCCACCCCAATTGGATGCCCGGGTGGAGGAGGCAGCGCACAATCGAGGCTCCACGTGAAGGCTTTGCCCCAACTGCAGCCTGGGACTTCTTTGCAGAGATGCCCCACGCAGCAAAGGAGTCTGACCTGGGCGTGGCGCGCCTGGAGGAGCAGGTCGAAGAAGCTGCTTCACTCAGCAATGGCGGCGGCGAGCGAAGTACCTGCTCACAGAGAAACGGCCTCTCGGTCTAATCAGATACGCGGAGGACCTTCGCCGTAGCACGGCGAAGGTGGTCGGGGGGTCTGCAGGTGGCGGGGCGGAGCCTAAGGGCCGCCCTAGGTCAAACTGCAGGTTGGGAGATGGGTTTGGTCGGTGGGTCTGCAGAGGGCGATTGGTAGGAAGTGGAAGGGCGGACGTTGATCAGGGTGAGGAGGCGGAGGTTCTGTGAGGGTCGGCGAGTCGTGTGGGGTGGTGGAATGACGGGAGCGAGTCGTCGGAGTTTGGCCGGAGATGGAGAAGGTGAGGGTGATTAGGCGCAGTCGAGGGGTAATTAAATAAAAATAGTAGGGGGAAAAGAGAGAGAGGAGGAAGGGAAGTAGTTCTAACCTAACTAAAGGGACGAAGGGGGCGAGGAGGCGGACGGCTGTACCTGCTGTCGCCGGAGAAGAAGGTGCCCAGTGGGGGAGGACGGCGGCGACGACAGGGTAGAGGCAGCGCGCGCTGGTATTGCGCGACGCGGAGGAAGATCAGGGAGGTGGCTCTACTGCTGGTATTGCAGCAGAGCAACGAGGAGGAGGAGGAGAAACCGCAGGAGCAAGGGGGCGTCTGTCAGAGTGGGAAGAGAGGAAGTGAGGGGGTATCTCTGTCAGATCCGAGCTGAGGAGAACGACAGAGCTTGTGGGGTTTTTATAGAGGTAGAGACGGAGAGGAGGGCGGAGGGAGGCGACGTGACTCCCTCGCCGGAGGACGCCGGAGGAAGGAGACCCATACCGTCCGTGCGTTCGTACGGCCGGTATGGGTGGTTGCAGCACTCAGGGGGTGCTCCTGCGACAGCTGACGACGCAAGGCACCCCCATTTGACTTGGCAGGCCCCCCCTCACCCTACGCGGCGCCATGCTCCGCGCAAGGTCGCCGGAGCATGGTGTTGCTCAGGTTTTGCAGGAGGGACCTAAATGCAAGGAACGAAGGAGAGTTAGGGGCTAAAATGTGAGGGTTTAAAAGTTGAGGGCCAAAAAGTAAATATATGAGGACCAAAATGTAAAGCTGGTCAAGAAGGTTTCTTCTTAGGCTCAAGTTTTTATGCATGACTAATTAGGACCTAAGGATTCGGATGGTGAATTTTATTTCTAGATTAAACCTTGTTTGACCAGTCAAATTACGCAGAAACCCAAATTAAGTTGTTAATTGGGCATGGTTCTCAATGTAGGTCAAAATGGGTTCCCAAGGCCAAATTGAAGGTTCTAAACCCTAGAGATTATTTTTCTATGAATTTTAGAGGGTTTATTCCATTTTTACTTTTCCTCAAACCTCGTGAATTGAAGTGGGTTTGTTTTAGGGTTACAGAATGTCATTTAATTCTTAAATTGCTCATGAACCCATTTCTGATTGATTCAACCCACTTTTTATCTTATTTAGATCATTTGACCTATGTTCGGTCTCTGAGAAATTCCGTTTATGTACTGCAATGGTGAAATTGCAGTTTTTAACCTTTATTTCATGTTTTCTTCTCAGAACACTTATTCCTCAATTAAGCCCTTTGCTAAGTTATGTAGGAGCTTTTATCCTTTGTATTAGGTCAAAATGAGCTAGTTATGGCTCATGATGAGGTTCTCATCAACCACCAATGGTGGCAAAGACCAAAGTATGAAGAAGATGAAGAAGTTTGGGACTTGATTGCAATAAAATCAAAAGTTAGGGGGTTAATGCTGAGAAATGGAGATTCTAGGGACAAATGCAAACTAGGTCAAGATGAATTCTGATTGGGCCAAAATTTTGGTACTAACCTAATTTGAACCTAAGGAATATGATGATGAAGTCATATTTTAGTTTTGACCACGTTTGACTAGAAAATTTTCATGGAAGCCCAAATTAGGGTAAAATCCCGTTTGTGACTCTATTCAAGGTCAAAATGGGTTCAGATGGTCAAACCAAGGGTACCAAACCTATCGAAATATTTTTATATGAATTTTAGGAGTTTTAGATAAATTTTATCCTGACTAGAACCAATTTAATTTAAGCAGGTCAGAAATTATGATTTTGGGTTCTGATTTAGTTCTTGAAATGCGTGAAACCCTATTTCTATCTGTGTGAACACCTTCTTTTGACTTTAATGCTTAATTGACCTTGGATTAACCCTTGGCAAATCCTGTGTTTACTCCTTTTATGATGTGATGTTAAAACTGCAGAATTAACCCTTCTTTAGTGTTTTCCTCTCAGAACGGATTTGCATGGAATTACAATCTTCAAGCGACTATGTAGGAGCATTTGTCTCTTAATTCTGAATAACTAAAGCTATTTATGGCTAATGATGGTGTTACCATCACTAATCTAACAAATTAGTGAATTTAATCATCAAATCTACTCTTTATCTAATATAAACTACACTAAGAGATACTACACTAATCTAGAAAGCGATTAAAATCCTAATCTAATAGAAGAATGGGACCTTTAGATCTCCACCCGGTGGATGGAGAGGAAGAAGAGAGGGAGGAGCTTCGGTGGAGTGAAAATCCACTAGAGGGATTCTGGGTCACCCTCAGGTGCTATGATGTCCTTAGTGGCAAGGAGAGTTGGAGAGGAATGTGGTGTTCCACCACCAAGACAGTGAAACAAGGATTATGAGGAGGAGAACCAGAGTGGATGAATGCTTAGCTCAAGAGGTGTAGGTAGGGAGCTGGGTACGGGTGCAGGGAGCTCTGGAGCTACTTAAGTAACTGAGGAAGTGATTGTGATCACCGTGGAGGTGCGATTAAGCACCTAGGTCACCGACGGTGGGTATGAAGAGAGGGAGGCGTGCGAAGCTCAAATCCAAATATCAGCCATTGGATGATATCTGGAGGGAATGGTGATTACATGCACGAAGTTGCACGAAGGTTTGATTAGAGATCAGCCATCAGATCAAGAGATCATAGGATGAATGGCCGAGATTGGTCGTGTTCTTGAGCTGCTATAGTGGATCGGTGCACCGCAAGTATAATGGGGCTTTTGTAAGGAAGCCCTTATGGGCGAAACGGTAGGAAAATTAAGACACAACCCATAAGTAGCTAAAAAGTGTTGCAGCATGGTCCCTAGCTTTTGCAAGAAGGTCCTTGATGGCTGGCAAAATGGTCCCTAGAGGTTTTAAACGTGAAGAAAATGTGAGAGATGAAGGACCTAGATGTGATATCATGAATGTGAGGTCCTAATGATGTCCAAATGCTACCAAGTTTTTATCAAGAGTCAATTGAACATTTTAGAAGTTGATTTCACTCTTGATTTGTAGTTTTGAACCCAAATGTGTGTTCAATTTGCAATTAGATTATCAAATTTCATTAATGAATAACATATCTCATTTTATGATCTAATTTCACATTTTTAACACAAATTGGTTGTTTTAGGTCATTTCTATTAATTCCCACACTTAACCCATTTCTTGTGTTAATTATGTAGTGTTTAACCTAGTTTCTAGCCTAACTTGGGCATTTTAGCTATGATGAACCACACCTCATCACCCTTTAAGAAGCCCATGGAGGCATATGCGGGAATCATGAGGGGTATAAGACACTCCCGGCTCGGTTGTTTCAAGAGGGGTACTTCTGACCCCAAATGAAACAACACTGTAAGGAGTTTGTGTGAAAGTGTTATAAGTGCCAGTGGTTCTCTTCGCTATACCACTTGCCACAAGGGAAATTGGTGCCTATCATGACATCCATTCCTTTTGCAAAATGGGGGATGGATTACATTGACCCTTTCTCGCCAATGCCAGCTAAAGAATGCTTCATTCTAGTTGTTGTGGATTATTTCTCCAAGTGAGTAGAATCCGAGGCCATGGCTAGCCCAACAGTGCATAAGGGCATGCCATTTGTTAAGAAGAATATCATAGCTCGATACGGAATACCACAAACCAGTACCCAGTTTGCTTGTAAGAAGTTTAAAGAATTTTACACAAGTTGGGACATCCGCTTATGCTTCATGTCTATGGGACATGCCCAAGCAAACAGACAGGCAGAGGTAACCAACCGTACCATCATCTTAGCACTAAAGAGACGGCTAGATTCTTCAAAGGGAAGATGGGTCGAAGAACTGCCAGACCAATTGTGAGGCTATAGGACTTGTCAAAGGACTTCCACAGGTCACACACCTTTTAGCTTGGTGTACAGCATGAAAGTCTGGCTACCTATAGAAACATTCCTTCCCACATATTGATGCAACTATACGACCTTGATACTAACAAAGATCAAGTCCACCTGGCCTTAGACTTGGTGGACGAGCTAAGGGAAAAGGCATTTGAGTCAGCGCTACTATTGTGGTGGAAAAATTTTCGCAAATAGGTTTTGAGTTTTGAAAATCCATTGTTGTAGCGCGGTTTGTGAGAAAAATCATCAACAGATAATTTAACCGAAACTCAAAAGGAATTCCGGGTTGAACACAGGAATGTGGATGTTTGATTAAAAATCGCATTTGTTTTGTTGTCACGAAGTAGATTAACTGGTCGAATTAAATCTAAACTAGTTATCTACTTAAAGAATAATGAATAGAAGAGAGAGAGAATATTACAAATAAAGACAAAATAGAAGTAGAATACATAGGGATTTCATAATCATCAAGTGATGTTCATTACAACTAACAACTACATGTTACACTAGAAAGTAGGAAATCTACACTAGAAAGAAGTAAATCTACTCTGGAAAGTGATAAAGAGAAGGTGGAGAGAAGTTACCCTCCTTGATGGCTGCTTGGAGGATGAGCCACGCTGATGGAGTGCCCAGATGAAGGTGGTGAGATGTGGGACGAAGGAGAACGATGACGGACGACGGAGAACAAGGTAGGGGGATGTCGCAGCGGGATCCATTTCCCGAATGGCAGTGAGAGGACACAGCAAAATACTCCACGAATGGGATGGGAAGGTGGAAAAATTATATTTTTAGCTCTAGAGTAGCATCCCAGGTTTGGGACAAGCTCTTAGAGCTTTGGAGGGGGTGAGAGAAGAAAGGATGAACGAAATGTGGGGGTGAGTAGGCCTTTCTATAGGTGTAGAGGTTAGGGACAAATAGGTCATTTTAACCTTAAAACATTAATATAGGAGTCTTTAATGATGGATTTAAGCGTCACTAAAGACCCAGAACGTAGGCATAGCTTGCGCACACGTGCCACCCCCTCCTTTTCCTTTGTTTCAATGTACAATCATGTCCATGCCTTGTTAGCCATCCGATCGCAAGATCGAATAGCTTAAAAGCCATTGCGTTCTTCGCGTGCCTACGTCTGATTGCTCGTGAAGGGTGCGTCTGATCGCGCGTGAAGGATCTGTGTGCTTTGGTTGCGTGACATTGATGCTCTATCCACTATCCGCATTGCATCCAATGGCCGAAATTGGTCTCTCCCACGCCCACGCCTTGATTTGAGTCACACGGGGGCTTGAACCCGCGACCTCTGCTTCACTTGAGCGCCTCCACTAGTTGTGCTAAGCCATCCTTTGAGGTGCGCTTTGGTTTTGAGCTCAGGGGCCCTTGGCCGTTGGATCAAGATCCAACAGCTGAGGTTGATCAAGCCGCTAATGAGGGAGGGAGGGCAGTAGGAGTTTATGCCCAGTGTGGGTAGCTGAGATGGCATCACGTGGCGCCATCTTAGCCGTCCATCTTCTTTATCTTGAAGATGGTGCCACAGATGTTGGATTGGACCGATTTTCACGCCGTTAGGGTACGATTGTCGATCCAAACCCATTCGTGTGGTGGAATTCGTCATCTGAAGTATTGATTTGCACCACCTGGCCCCTTAACCTATGATCTTTCTCGGACTGCATCTGATGTTACGGAAGTCTGATCAGGGCAATCTTGGAGTCGTTGAACTCCAATCATCGTCCTGATCAGATATGTATGATTTGATCTTCAATCCAAGGCCCCGATTAAATATCGCCTATCCCTGACCACCGAAAAGAGTAAATTACTATACAATTTATACACTTTGACTTAAATGCATGATGATGCATGTTATGCAATATTTATAATTCATGATGCTTTTACGACACTAATAACATGCATAAATAGACATTTTAGTCTATTCAGATGCATACACATCACACCCGCATGCCTATCGTTTGCTAGTCCCTAGCAAAAACTATATGTTATTTATAAAAGAATTTGGATTTGATTTCTTAGGCAAAAGTTATTCTTCAACACTATAAAATTTTTCTAAGGACCTAAACTACAAAGACACAACAGCACCCAAGTGTCTGCCAAAATGCAGACTGTCTCAAGCCCTCGCCTTATTCAAAGAAGGATCTTTTTCTTCTTTTATTATTTTCTAATTTCTTTTTGGATTTTTAAGTTTAGGGTTTCGAGGCAGCTTTCTATGACCATTCAACCCACCCAAGACTCGAAGAGAACCCTAAGTTCTAAGCATCTTTATGTATGAAATGTGATAGACTCACTGATTGGCAATTACAACGAACTTTGAGTTTCTACGCCCCTAGGTGGCCTTGAAAAGAAATTCTGCCTAAAGGTATATCTATTCGACAATTAGCTTTCTCCCAACTTTTATTTCTATGAGGTCAACACAAGGGCGAACCTAGTGTATTTCTCCCTGGCTTATTCTACTTCTCTGCTTCTTCCTAAATGTTTTGGAATTATACATGCATTTCTTGAGTTGGGATCCGGACAACCTACCAATGGGTTACCCACGATAATTTGTCAGCCATACTCGTGCGATGAAGTGTGGCTTATTTCTTTTTTTCTTTTCTTTTCTCCTTTTCTATTTTTTTTCTTTTATTTTTGGATTTTTTTTCTTTTCTTTCTTTAAATAGGTGGCTTCCCTGATCTAAGATTTACCTAAAGCCAGTAGGAAAAGAATAGTCGTATGGCTGAACTCTGAACAACCTACCAATGGGCTATTACCCTTGATAACTTGCGAGCCATACCACCCTAAAAGGTTCATTAGCTACCCAATTTTAGCTAAAACCGCCGAAAAGTGAGTTAGTGCAAATAGGGTGTAGATGCTTAGACTTAAAGTTTCCTCAAATCAGAGGGCGGGTTGATAAGTCATGTACTTATCACCCCATCTTATTTAATTAAATTAGAAATATATTCAAACTGGAAAGGACTCGAGAAACAAATCCACATTTTAGTGGACAATCAAACTGATTAAGCTCAAAGACTTGAAGGGTCTAAGAGTTCAAGTCGTACAGTTTTATTCTCTAGGATTGAAAATTTTCTAAAGCTCAAGTTCTCTTTCATAATTCAACTTTTTTTTTAATAAATAAAAAGAAAACAAAAAGAATCTACAAAGCTAATGCAACATCCACCCCCCCATGACTATCTAATGCAATGACCTCATTGTATTAAAAAGACATGAAAAAGAGTGGAGTAGAGAAGAAAGCACCTGAATTACATGACTATCCGATTAGCTCTGAAATAAAACAAACTATATACGTGCTGAATTTAGTGCCTTCAGTTAGGCACACTATACAAATAAAGAAGAAACAAAGAATTCACAGGTGCATGTTAGAATCAGGATAAAAAGATTCAGCTCATGACCTGCTAGCAGATGTCCATAGATGTGGACCAGATTATGGTGTAAACCCATATCCCATGTCAAGTATATCTAAGGTTCTTGATAAAAATTATCCAAAACCTGAGATCAGTATGCAAGCGGGGTCGAGCCTACAATTTGTGGGGATGCAACCTAAGACCAAAAAATCAGGTTATAGTGAAATCAAGCTTAAAAGGATAATCAATGAATTTGTGCTTGGGTTGCACATCCTTAGAACAAATGTCGTAAGGGTCCTGGTAGAAGGTTAGGGATTCCAGACAAATCGGAACCCTTAGACTCAGTCTTCTGACTCCTCTGGAATTAACTTCCTAAATCAACATTTCCCAACTCCTATCCTCATTCAAAATTTTGAGTTCTGGGACCTCTCACATATTAATCACCCCGTCTGAAATTTCCAAGTCTAAAAGATGTGACTGAATTAGAATGGACTTGGGTTTAGTGATTTCAAAATCAAAATAATCAGTAAGCTCAATGGGGTGTGATTGAGGATTGGGGCTATGAATTGAATCCTCCATGAAGTGAGGATTTGAATCCACCTTGCGAGCCCCAATAGGATCAAGTTCCTTAATTTTAGGGCCATCAAATGACTTATCAAATTCCTCAGGCCCAGTCATCTCACTAAAATCATGTGATGTAAACTCAGGTCAAACTTCGCATAATGATTCTTCACCTTCAAAATCAAAGAATTCTAAATCCGCATTAATGTATGTCTCAAAATCATCAATCACTTTTTGTTTCATGGAAACATATGTTTCTTCGTACCTCGACTCAGAGATCTCAGGTGAAGAAATCAATTCATCCTTACTTGATTGCTCTAGAACAACTTGGTCAACCTTGGTCTTGTAAAACGTGTCCCCCACTACAATGCCTGAGCGGATTCTGACATCGACTCTCTTGTCAGGGGTTCATCTTGGGAATCCTCCTAAGATTGGACTGGAGCAATCACAAATCTCATCCTCAATTTTGATTACTTCCCAAGTAAAAACTCACCCGGGTCCTTATCCTTAACATCCTAAAGCCAATCCAACAAATATTTATTAAGATCATCAATCATTTTAATTAGAGGCTCCAATTCTTCAGTGTAGGGTGTTGGCTGAACTTTTAAAGATTGAATGGTATTCCTTAAGTTAGCCAACACCCTATCTTGGACCTAGTTCACCTGAACCAAATGGTTTAGTTCAGGGTTGGGTGGGTTTGGGTTCAATATGGGAGAGTTAAGGAATTGAGGTTCTTGATACCCTCCCTGATAATAGGTCACTTTTGGTTGTTCAAAGAGGGGTGGTGACCTATATGCATTGTAATCTAGGGAAGGGTAAGAGTTGTAATCAGGATATCCTTCTTGATTGTAGATTAGGTTAAATTGATCATTAATGAGTGGAGATCTATAATCATTTTAGCTTGGAGAAGGATAAAAATCACAATCATGGTATTCAGGGTTAAACCCTGAACACGGAGGTCCAAAATTGTATCCCCAATTTGAGTTATCCCAACTAGTAGATGGTTGATGATGGGAACACTATCATGAGCCCTAACTAGCTCATTTTGACCCAATGAATAAATGCTCCTACATAACTAATGTAAACATGTTTATATTACATAAAATGTCTATTTATGAATGTTCTTAAGCATAGAATTACATTACATACTATAAATATTGCATAGCATGCATCATCTTGCATTTAGATTAGTCTAAATGAAATTAAGGTTAATTATCTCCTTTTATGTTCAGGGACAGGGTGAATTTTTATCGGGGCCTCAGATCGAAGATCCAACCATACGGATCTAACCAGTGCAATGATTGGAGTTCAACGACTCCAAGATTGCCCTAATCGGATATCCGTAGCATCAGATAGAGACTGAGGAACCATAGAAGATCAAGGGCCAAGATGGTGTTAATTCGCACTTCAAATGACAAATCCAACTGCACTGATGGATTCAAATCGACGATTGCAGCCTAACAACGTGAAAATTGACTCAATCTGATACCCGTGGCACCATCTACATCATCTAGAAGATGGACGACCAAGATGTCACCATGTGACACCATCTCAGCCACCAACTGGCTTCACACAGCCGCTGAAGCCTTTAGCGCCCACGCCTCTCCACTGTTGGATCAAGATCCAACGACTGAGAGTGGATCCCAACCAGCACCTTCATTCTCTGAAGCACCAACTGAAGATGCAGCCTCGACCGTTGGATCTCAATCCAACGGTCTAGATCGCCCGCACCTAACGCACACTACGTGCCCATCCACGCGCGCAGCACAGTGGATAAGGTGTTTGGCCGCAATTGGGCACGGGTTCGAGCCCCGAGAAGTGAGCGGGTGCGCAGGCGCAATCAACCGCCTGATGAAGATCCAGTGGCTGTTCGTGCCCGATAGCATCCACGCGCCATCGCATGCCCCCGCATGACATGGGATCGCACACACTAGGTGCGCATTGAGGCGCTGTAGTTAGCGAATCTTAAGCCGTTGCCCGATCTTACGATCGGATGACTGAAGATTGATGAACGTGGGCGGTGCGGGAGAGGAGCAGACGACAGGCGCGGTGCACGTTGCCCACAACTTGGGCTTTAGTGATGCTTAATTCCATCACTAAAGGCCCCTCATTTAATATTTGGAAATTGTAATGTCCATAATGCCTTTACTCTTTGCAACTATAAAAGGAGACCCCCTCCATACGAAATTGGCATCCCTTCCTTCTCTTCTCTCCCTCTCCAAAGCTCAAGAGAAGCTTGTCCCACACCCAGGATGCTCCTCGAGAGATAAAATCAAATTTTCACCCCCATTTTGGAAGCGGATCCCGCGACGACGACAACGTGCTGCCTCGTTCCCATTCCTCTTGCCTCGACCTCTTTCTTCCTGCTCCGTCCTTCGTCTTCCAGGCATCGTCTCGTCCAGCTCGTCCTCCAAGCGATCGTCAAGGAGGATAACTTTTCTCTCCCATTCCTCTTTTCAGCTTTCTAGAGTAAAATTTTCCTACTTTCTAGTGTAATAGATTTCTCACTTTCTAGTGTAATTTTTCACTGGTTTAATTGTATAAACATTTTGAAATATTAAGGGCATGTTTTCTCTCTCTTTCTCTCTCATTTATTCTGATTGTTTATATTGCTTCATTGTAATTACATCGCTTCTCTTTTTAACAAAAATCCTAAAAAATATAATTGCGAATATAGATCGACGTAGCCTCCCTGAGTTCGACCCAGGATTTCTATTCCGGTGTAAATTTTATTTGTTGAACACGAGTTCTTCGCTTTCAAAGTACAACGACAGGTTTTCAAAACCAAATACGATAGCGTAGTAACTCGTAGCTTCAACAATAACCAACTAAAGGTCATAATTCACTACAAACCTTTCTGAGAGAAAAATATGCAGTACAACCATGGATTTTCTCAAGGGCTAAACAAAGGTCAAATGGTCTTAATAAGATAACAAGTTGGTTGGATTTGACAGAAAAGGGTTTGTGTATGTTGTGGGAATTAAATGACTTTTGAAACCATAAAAATAGACACACTTAATTAACCAAGGTTCTGGTCAGGATAAAATTCACTTAAACCCTCTAAAAATCATATAAAAATTTTCTCTAGGGTTTAGTACCTTCAACTTGGCCATTAGAACCCATCTTAACCTAGAATGGGGTCTCAAATAGATATTTGCCCTAATTTGGATTTTTGCATAAATTATTTAGTCAAACGTGGTCAAAACCAAAATCCAACTTCACCATTGGATTTCTTAGGTCCAAATTAGGTTTGTACCAAAATTTGGACCTAAGGGAACTCATTTTGACCTAGTTTGCAAAAAGGTCCTGTCTGATTACATTTCTATCCCTAACTTTCAAAAACCCTTACAAATAGCCCCTAGCTTTCTCATCATCTTAACAAGTAGGTCCCTCCACCATTATCGCGGAGGAATCCTACCCCAGCAACCTTTGAAGGGAGAGTTCTCTCTTGTTGCTCAGAGAATCTTCTCCAAAATCGGAAGGGAGATTCTCTAAGAAATTCCCGCCAGTATGAACCCGTCCAAATGTCCTAAATCCCTCCTAATCTCTCATGCGAACGCATGAGAGATTTTGGCCTCTTGAAAGCTTCCATCTCCAACGAGCTTTCCTTTCTTGGAAGCTTGGCTTCTAAGCACAAAACTCTCTCTGAAGACCTATTTAAGAAGCCCCAGATCCAACCGATTATCCTCAGCTTGAAATTGGGCCAGACTCCCTCACATTCTTCTCTCCCCTCCGGCCACAAGACTCCGTAAGCTCCGGTGGCCTTTCCCTAGTTCTCTTGTCGCCCAATCACAATACCAGTGGCAGGGTTATCTCCACCACAGTCCTCCGCGTCACGCAATATCGGCCAACGTCATTCTTGCTCACCTACGTGGCCGTAGCTCACGCACATGCGTTGTCCCCTCCTTTTTGTTTCAACACACAATCACGTCCATGCCTTGTCAGTTGTCTGATCGCAAGATCAGATTGCTTAAAAGCCATTGCGCCCTTCGCGTGCTTGCGTCTGATTGTGCGTGAAGGATCCATGTGCTCTGGTTACGCCACACCGCTGCTCCATCTGCCATTCGCGCTGCATCCAACGGTCGAAATCGACTGCTTCAGTGCCCACGCCTTGATTTGAGGCACGCAAGGGATCAAACCCACGACCTCTATTTCGCGTGAGCGCCTCCACCCGCTGTACCGAGCTGCCCTTTAAGGTGTGCTTTGGCTTTGAGCTCAGACGCCCTCGGCCGTTGGATCAAGATCCAATGGCTGAGGTTGATCAAGCCGTTGATGAGGGAGAGAGGGCAGCGGGCATTCATGGCTGGTGTGGGTGGTGACACGAATGTCGGATTAAACTGATTTTCACGCCATTGGGCTGCGATCATCGATCCAAACCCATCCATGCAGTTAGATTTTTCATCTGAAGTACTAATTTACACCACCTGGCCCCTTGACCTATGATCATTCTCAAACTGCATCCGATGTAATGGAAGTCCGATCAGGGCGATCTTGGAGTCGTTGAACTCCAATCGTCGCCCTGATCAGATCTATTCAGTTTGATCTTCAATCTGAGGCCCCGATTAAATATCGCTTATCCCTGACCACCAAAAAGAGTAAATTACTATACAATTTATACACTTTGACCTAAATGCATGATGATGCATGTTATGCAATATTTATAATGCATGATGCTTTTACGACACTAAGAACATGCATAAATAGACATTTTAGGCTATTCAGATGCATACACATCAGCTACGATACAAAAAGGTGACCGCAGTCACCTACACTAGGCGGGTCTACAAGTAGAAGTTCTCTAAAGGAGATTTGTCCTATGGAAGAGTGAAGTCTCCATGCCAAGCAACTCGAGCGAAAAGCTGGATCCCCGTGGGAGGAGCCATACAAAATTTGCAAGGACAGTCCAGGAGACTTCTACAAGTTACAAACTCTAGGCGGTAAGCCAATTCCTTGAACTTGGCATGTGATAGGCTTCGGAAGGCCACCAAAAGATTTATACGAGTATGGAGTGCTACTTAGCCATTGTCATCCGTCGCTTAAGAGAGGAAATCAACAATCATCAAGCAAGCATAAAGAAAATCAAGTATTTGGTGACCTAGTTCCACCACAAGAGGTGTACGTTTGGGGGGAGGTACCCCTTCATTGGGGGCCATTCCCTCTATTTATATCGTGGGGATAACTCACACTCGGTGGCCTCTAGTACTCCTACTGTCAAACTACTTGTCTGCTGTTAGGGCCTAGGTAGTCAGGTCCATCTTATCGTATCTTCTACCATGGCTGCATTGAATCTTTTGTCAGGATAGGTGGGTTCTGGTTGGGATTCGGCTGGCTTCAGGAGGGACGAGTGGTGCTGATCCTGCCTGTGTACCCTGTAGTCAAGTAGCCGAATTCTCTGTCGAGTCATGTGCGGAGTTTTTGATCCGAGAGCATTTTTTGCCCCTCAACAGCATGTGAGCAACTTAAGATTTTACCCCATATAAAAAATTAAATAAGAGAGAAGACAAATCATTTTCTTTCATTTCTTGTCATTGAGTATCTTCCATTCTCAAGTAAAGGTCATTCCCATCAAATGGCCCATAAAAAGAGGAAAAAAATAAAAAAATGGGGAAAAACAACACTAAAAGGGTAGAGCACTTTACTCGGAGTCCCCGAGGAGATCAACCCAAGGAGTTGGAGGGGGAGAAGAGGCTTCATAGGATAGGCTCGCTGGATGGGAAGACTCCTTCAGGGCTCTTGACAAACCCGACTTGTCCGCCTCTTCAGAAGCTAGGCTTCCCGGTTGGTCTTTAGGCGACAAAATTGGAGCCTTGTCCGTAATATGACCTTCAGCATTTTGTCGATCGAATTTGAACATAAGTTGGTCCATAGACCAACCACAAAACTCTTTCATGGTGGTGTGCTTACTCTCCAAAAGAGCCTACACCGCTGCCAGTGTATATTTTCTAGCCTCCTTCGAGATGAGGTCCCGACTTTCCTCCATAGATGGGTCGGAGGCTGATGAGAACCTCATCATGAGCCCTAACTAGCATATTTTGACCTAATAAAGTGAACAAAAGCTCCTACATAACCAAGAAAAAGGCTTAATTCAAGGGATCATTAATCTGGGAAGAGAACATAAAATAAGGGGTAAAATTGTAATTTTACCATTGCAGTGCATCAACGAGATTTCTAAGGATCTAGACATAGGTCAATTGGACTTAATAAGAGAAAAAGTGGGATGGTTCAGTCAGAAAAGTGTTACTGTGAAATTTAGGAATTAAATGACATTCCGTCACCTTAAAACAAACCCACTTAAATTCACAAGATTTTAGGAAAGATAAAAATCAACTAAACCCTCTAAAATTCATGGAAAAATATCCCATAGGGTTTAGAACATTCAATTTGGTCTTTGGAACCTATTTTGACCTAGCTTGGAGTCCATCCCCATTATTTGACCTAATTTGGGTTTTCGTGCAAAAAATCTAATCAAACGTAGTCAAACCTAAAATCCAACTTCACCTTTGGATTCCTTAGGTCCAAATTAGGTTTATATCAAAATTTGGACCTAAGGGAAGGTCATCTTGACCTACTTTGCAATTTGGTCCACCAAATACATTCAGACCCTTAACTTTTGGAAACCCTTTTAAATCCCCCCTCAGCTTCTTCATCACTTTCTTCATTTTGGTCCCTCTGCCATCGCAATAGGGACCCATACCTCCAATGACTTTGCGTAGAGGTTTTCTCCTCGATTTCATGGGGAGCTGCTCTCAGATTTGAAATGGGAGCTCCCTACGAAGCACCCTATCGTATGAGGAGCTCCCCATACCCTCGATCACCCCATACCTCTCGTGCGAATGCTCGAAAGGTATGGGTCTCCTCCAGCCATACCTCCGGTGTGGTCTTTCCACCGTTTCCTCGCGACTCTTCCCTTTGCCCTTGCCTATTTAAGGAAGACCAGATCCCTCTGCTTCCTTCAAGCCTGATTTGGCCAGAGATATCCCCCCAAATTCATCTCCTCCTCCGGCCAACTACCCGTAGGCTCTGGCGACTCTCCCTCCCTCACTTCATCACTGTGCCACCATACCAGTGGTCGAGTCCTCTCCGTCGTACTCCTCTGCGCTTCGCCGTACCAGCGCGCGCCCCTCCGACCCTCTTCCTCGTCGCTGCTTCTTCACCACAGGGCCTTCATCTCCATCGACGGCAGACACCCACTGCTCACCCTCCGCCTCTCCCCTTCGCTCCAAACCCCTCAGTTAAGTCCTCTTTCACCCCTCTTCATTTCCCCCTTATTAATTTTTAGTTTCGACCCATCGACTGCCACAGACCACCACCATCGTCGCCACCTCCGGTAGACCACTGGAGAGGTGCCCTCGCCACTCTACGCCTCCATCCACCTCGCCAAACCCCTCAAAGCTTCGCCACCATCCACTGAGCATTTCCCCCCTCTCCATCGACCACCACACTTCCCACATTTTGCCCCCGAACACACCCACCTGCACAGCAACAGGGTGACCTAGGCATGCATGCCCAGGCCACCCTGCACCATGACAACCACCGGGCCACCTTCGCCGTGTCACGGAGAAGCCTGTTGAGTGTTTTGACAGGGCCGTGAGGCCGTATTTGTGTTGACAGGTGTCGACCCTCTCCACCGCCATTGACACAGCAAGGAGCTTGCTTGAGAAGCTCCTCCACGTCTCTCTGCTCTAGGCGAAGTGCCCCAGGTCGTGGGAAAGCCCTTCGCGCACAACCCCAGCCAAGCGATTATCGCTGAAGCCCCTTGCATTTGCTGCAATCGAGTGCAACATTTGCTGCGGGCACGAGTGAGAAGAAGGTGGGACATTTAGTCCCACCTCGGAAGCTGACAAGCAGGAGGCGCCACTTAAATTGAATTTGTGAATTAGCCTTGTCACCTCAGATCTATGGGGTGAGGTCCCACTCACCCGACCCGGTCTCATCCGCGACCCACACCTCCATAGACCTGGCCTGACCCGATTACCCATGCACTCCTCGCCCACCACCGCACGCTGGTGGGCCTGGTCCTGGGCACGCATACCCGACCCGATAACCTGAGAAAGGCTCTGGCAGAGCTGTCGTGAAAGCAAAATAGAGAGAGAGAGAGACGTGGGGATGGTAGGGGTAGGTTTTGCTTCACTCTGTACAGGGAAAGAAGGAGAAGGCAGGAGCAGCTAAGGGAGAAGAAGGTGCTACTGAAGAGGAGGAGGTGCAGTAGAGAGCAGCTGAAGAAAGGACTTAGCTGCAGAAAGTCGAAGAAGAAGAAGGAGGAGGTGCAGCAGCTCAAGAAGAGAAGAAGAAGAAGCCAAGGAGGAAAGCCAGGTGAAGAAGAAAAGAGGAAGAAGGAGCTGCAGTAGAGAAGAAAAGAGGAAAGCCAAGAGAAGAAAGCAGAAGAAAGAGAGAAGGCCAAAGATAGAGAGGTAGAAGCCAAGGAGAAGGAAGGAAGAAGAAGGCTCGGCACTATGGCAGTCGTCAATTAAGGCATCTGATTCAAAGAATCAGACGTCTGAGAAAGGAAAGACAGAAGAGAAGGAAGAGAGAAAGCAAAGAAAAAGAAAGAGAGAAGAGAAGAAGAAAGAAAAGAGAAAATCTATTTCTTTTACATTTTTTTTCTCTTTAGCATTTATCTTCATTGCATTATTACTGAACATCTTTCAAGTGGAAATTTGAGATTGTGATTTTTCTTTTGAAATACTGATTTGCTCCTTGAGTTCAACCTCGAAAGTTTTTGAATTTCAAGTAATAACATTGATAATCGTTTTTTGTGGTGATTTCAAATATACTACAGCGAATATCTCTTTAAAACACGATCTCGTCGCGAAACTTAACGGTTATTTTTGGCACCGTTGTCGGGGAGCAACAAGCATTTTAGAAGCTTTAATCACAATTTTTGATTCATTACTAATTTAATTTCTCTTTTGTTGTGATTATTTCAGGAAAATCCGAGGAGAGAAGAGCAGCCGCACAACAACCACACCAGGGAATAGGTAAACTTTTATTAGCCCTCTCTCTTAATCCCCTCAAAATCTAAAGAGGAAACACAAAAAAAAAATCAATCTAGGGTTACTTGTTTCTATATTTAGTAATTCACAAAAGTTGCCTGATTTTTAATTTCAACATATTTCTAATTGCATATTCACTTAAGGTAACTAGGGTTAAAGCCTTCTTGATTGAGCCCTAGATACCCATTTCTGAGACAACTAAATTAGACTAACTAGAGCCAACCTAAGGATTACAAGTTAGGGTTTTAGAGACACATCTTCTAAGAAAAAAAGCAAAAATTTCAAAAAGAGGTGTGCCTAAGCCTTGTTTGAAAAGTCTTATCCAAGAGAAACCCTAAGCAAATTAGTTTCTTAATCTACTTGAACCCTAAAAGAAAGGACCTAAAAGCTCTCAAAGGAACAAAGAGGTGAAGTTGATCCTTTGGGTCAAGCAACCTTTAAATTAGGTCACTTTGCACTCAAAAGGCTTAAAGTTCAAGTGGAACCCTAAGCACCTTGATCTTAATTAAAAGAGGTAGACTTAAGGGGTCAAGGTCCCTATTCTAGTCTACTTGGAATCTCAATGACAAGAGAGGTCGGGTGGGGGAAACCCTGTAACCCGTGGGGGCACTCTACTGTGTAGGGGTCTTTGCGGGACTCTCCCTCTCTGGCTACCTAGGTAATTCTCAGGTGGATGACCTTTCTAACTAAGGGGTATCATCTGCCCTGAACCTCTATAGTCACCCAGCATATTTTGGGTGTCTTGATTGGGTCCAGCACATTCTAATCTCATCCAATCCTTCAGTGCCTGTTTGGAAGGAGGTCTTTAAAACCTCCTTTAGAAATCCACTCTCCCTGAGGCCAAGCCTCGAAACCTTTGTTTGTACAGCAACCCCATCACAAAGACCTTTCCTCTGATTCTGAACCAAGTTCCCCTTCTTCTTCCATCATGGCACATCCTGTTGAAGAAGAAAAAAATCTTGAGCACTAGCTTCAGCATCTAAATGACCTCTTCCAGAACTTCATGAACTCACCGCAGCATCCCATGATGCGAGATCACTATAATCTCGCTGCGGTGGCAATTGAGCCTCGAGTTCGAATCCTGGCTGGAGGTCCTGACTCTTAATTGAAGCCCAATATGATTCATGCCATACCAAAATTCTATGGGCTTAACTCCAAGGATCCATTCCAGCATATTAAATAGCTTAAGCATCTGGCCCAGGCCTTCGGGTCAGATGCACAAAATCGGGATTTTTGATCATGAAGATGTTTTCTTTCTCCCTCATGGACAAGGCTGCTCATTGGTACCAAACTCAGACTCGTTCGATCAACACATGGGATGAACTTCAGTTTGAGTTTTTGAAGTTCTTTCCCGTTGGTCGGACAAATGCCTTGCGCTATCAGATTACTTATTTCACCCAACAAATGGGAGAACCTCTTCATGAGGCATGGGATCGATTTTTGGATCTCATGCGCAAGTGCCCCCATCATGGAGTTCCTAAATGGGAACAAATCCAGTCTTTTTACCAGGGACTCCGTAAGGACATTAGATTATTCGTCAATGCAACCTGCCAAGGAAACATCATGGGTCAGCATGAGGACACGGTGTGGGAGATTCTCGAGAATATGTGCGAGAACTCCATCAACAATGATTCCATGGGCTTATTCGACCGAACGAATGCCCGCGCATCAAGGAATCTTAGGGGAGAACATGAGACGCAGGGCTTGTCTGCATCCGTTGACTTGGGGCTAATGGCCAGTCGGTTGGACAAGGTCTCTATCATGGAGAAGAAGGTGGATGAGCTGACTCGGCATTTGCAATGAGCCACCTTTGCACAGAATTCTTTCGCATAGCCACCTCCCGCGAGGGAAACTGTGCAAAGCATCTTCCACTGATCTTCTTAAGGGATGGACCCGTATCCACTCCCATCTGACTCCAGGATTGGAGGGACCTCCGATCCGCTCTATTCCTGTCGGGGGAACTCTGATCCCCCATACTCTGACTTCCCTGAGGTTCCTCAGACTTGCGAGGACCTCAACACCATCCAGAATGACCCATTTTCCAAAACCTACAACCTTGGATGGCGAAATCATCCCAACTTCCAGTGGGAGGGAAATTCTCAAACTTAAAGACTACCTTACCAACCCCGTCCACAAGCCCCTCATCCTTATCAGCCACCTCAACCTCAGCCCAACCCCACCTATCAATCTGGGTCAAACCAAGACCAAATGTCTCTCATCCTCCAAACACTGGATGACATTCAAAGAACGAATGCGGCAATCCCAAAACAACACAAGGGCGAGATCACAGAGGTCCGCAACCAACTCACCCAGATGATGAATTCCCTCCAACCGGGCACACTCCCTTCACAACCTCTGCCAAACCCAAATAACGTGTCGACCCAGAGGCGCGTTATGAACCCAAATCCAGGCCACACACACATGATTTATCAGGCCTCTTCTGTTCCATCACTTGATGGGATGGAAGCTTCAACATCTTACGTGAGTTATCAACAGCAGCCACCCATTTTACCAACCCCCAACCATAACCAGGCAGGATTAAACTCTGTAACAACCCGTAGTGGTAAAGCAACCCAAGACCCACCTTATCCAGACCACTCCAAGCCTGGTAGTGACCCAATCCCTAGGATAGTTATCCAGGATGTCCCTGTCCCAAATCAAGAACCTGGACCTATTCTAGAGGAACCAACCAAGGTTCCATTTCCCAAGGCCTTGACCAAGGGAAAAAGGACAACCAAACCCGTGACTCCTGAGGAGGACCTGATCGAGCTCTTTGAACAGGTCCAGATAAACATCCCCTTGATGGATGCAATCCGCCACGTATCGGCTTACACATGATTTTTGAAAGACATGTGTACACCCAAGTGTAAGCCGCGAACCGAAAGTGGGAGTCCAATCATACTGTCAGAGCAAGCCAGCTCTGTAATCCTGAGTAAACTCCCACCTAAGGGAAAAGACCCAGGCACTCCCCTGATTTCATGTAAAATTGGTGAAACCAATTCGATAGAGCATTGCTAGACCTAGGTGCCACCATAAACCTAATACTCACATCCCTGCTTAACCACCTTGAAGAGTCTGAGCTTAAATCGACTTAGGTGACATTGCAATTAGCTAATCGATCCATTAAGTCACCTAATGGAATACTTGATGATGTTATTGTTAGGGTACGAGATTTTTATTTCCCAATAGATTTCATAGTTTTAGTTATGGATGCACCTGAGAACCTAAGGAACACACCGATCATACTAGGGAGACCTTTTCTGGCCACTGCTATGGCCAACATAAGCTGTGAGGAGGGCCAAATAGAGTTGAAATTTGGGAAACAAACTCTTAAGATGGACATCTTTAAGGCACAACAAGGGATTAATTGCGGTGTTGTAGAACAAATATGTGACCTCAAAGCCGTGGTTGATGAACCACATATTGAGGACAACCTGATTATCCCCGATCAAACACAAGAAGATCAAAACCTGTAATTAGAGGAGTCTGAACCTGATCTAGATACATCCATAACTCCTATCCTTGTTCCTCACATACACCTTGAACCACCTACTGCTACTGCTAATAATCCCATCTTGGAACTCAAGCCCGATCATCTGAAATACGTCTTTTTGGGTTCCAATCAGACGTTTCCTGTGATTATAAACTCCAGACTCACACCTGATCAGGAATCTCGTCTGATTACTGTTCTCCAGCAACATCGTAGAGCCATTGGATGGACTCTCGATGATTTGACTGGTATAAGCCCCTCTTATTGCACACACCACATCTATTCTGAAGAGGGCACACGACTTTCGCGTGAGATGTAGAGACGTCTGAACCCTAATCTGCATGAGGTCATGAAAAAGGAGATCATTAAGTGGTTAGATGTAGGGATCATCAACCCGATCTCTGATAGTCGATGGGTGAGTCCAATCCAGGTTGTGCCTAAGAAGGCAGGGCTCACCACCATCACGACTGAAACTAGGGAGGTCATACCAACCCGTATTGCCAACTCGTGGAGAGTCTGCATAGATTACATAAGACTCAATTGCTCCATGAAGAAGGATCATTTCCCACGACCGTTTATTGATCAGATCCTCGAAAAACTAGCGGGAAATAGATTCTTCTGCTTTCTTGACGGGTACTCTAGTTATAACTAAGTGGCAATTCATCCAGAGGATCAAGAGAAGACCACTTTCACCTGCCCCTTCGGGATGTACGCATTCCGAAGGATGCCTTTCAGTCTCTGCAATGCACCCACGACTTTTTAGCGGTGCATGCTTGCCATATTCTCTGATATGGTAGGTGATTATCTGGAAGTCTTCATGGATGACTTCTTAATATTTGGGGCATCATTTGATGATTGCCTCCAGCACTTGGTTCAAATACTCAGGTGATGTATTAACGTGAATCTAGTTCTTTCTTGGGAAAAGAGCCACTTCATGGTGCCTGAGGAGATCGTCCTGGGACTTCTGATTTCAGAAAGAGGCATCCAAGTCGATCGAGCCAAGGTTAACTTGATTTCCAAACTCCTTATGCCTAGCTCGATTAAGGACATCTAATCTTTTCTGGGGCACGTCGGTTTTTACCGACGATTCATCCCTGATTTTTCAAAAATCACGTGCCCCTTGACCACTCTTCTCTCCAAGGATGTACCTTTTGCAATTTCCAAGGAATGCACTCAAGCATTTGAGATCCTTCATGACTGAGTTACCCAAGCCCTGATCCTACATTCCCTTGATTGGTCTCAACCCTTTGAGATCATGTGTGATGCATCTGACTTCGCTGTAGGAGCGATTTTGGGGCAGAAAATTGATGGGAAACCCGTGGTCATTTACTATGCTAGCAAAACACTTGAGGCTCAACGTAACTACATGGTTACGGAGAAAGAGATGCTAGCCATAGTATTTGCCCTTGAAAAGTTCAGATCTTATCTCTTGGGTTCCCATATATTATTTACTCGGATCACATAGCTGTGAGGCATCTCCTTGCGAAGAAGGACACGAAACCTCGATTAATCCGATGGATCTTGCTATTGCAAGAATTTGACCCCGAGATTCGCAACAAAGCGGGAAGACAGAACATGGTAGTTGACCATTTGTTCCACCTTCCTTCTGAGATCATCGACCCTTCCAGACCTATCACGGTGCATTTTCCTAATGAGCACCTCCTGACTATTGATATAGGCCTTCCTTGGTTTGCTGACATAGTAAACTACTTGGCATCACATCAAATCCCATCTGATTAGCCGAAGGCCAAGAAAGACAAATTGCACTTCGATGCTAAGTATTACATTTGGGAAGACCGGTATCTATTCCGCATTGGTGCTGACCAAATTATCCGACAATGTGTCACGAAAGCGGATATCAAAGACATACTCTCTTTCTACCATGACCAAGCATGCGGTGGCCATTTTTCTGGGCACAAAACCGCATCAAAAGTCTTCCAGTGTGGCTTTTACTAGCCAACAATCTTCAATGGTGCATTCAATCACTGTAAGGCATGCAACCGTTGCCAGATATTGGGCAACATGAGCCA
Source organism: Thalassia testudinum (assembly GCA_037157565.1). Taxonomy (NCBI): domain Eukaryota; kingdom Viridiplantae; phylum Streptophyta; class Magnoliopsida; order Alismatales; family Hydrocharitaceae; genus Thalassia; species Thalassia testudinum. Next base: position 148,516,214 of record JAZHRO010000036.1, read on the forward strand.
TCGTGACATGATGCCTTTACAGCCGATTCTCATATGCGAGATTTTTGACATTTGGGGGATTGATTTTATGGGCCCCTTCTCTATCTCGGAAAACTTTGAGTACATTTTGCTCACTGTTGACTATGTGTCTAAATGGATCGAAGCCATTCTGATCTGAACCAATGATCACAAGGTTGTTATCAAATTCATTCACCAAAACATCTTTTCACAGTTCGGGATTCCATGTGCAATCATTTCTAATGGAGGAACCCATTTCACAAACGCTCAGTTGAGGTTACTGATGACCAAATACGGGGTGTCACATCGAATCTCTACTCCCTACCACCCCCAAACTAACGATCTAGCTGAGCTATCAAATTGGGAGATTAAGAAAATCCCTCAGGTTACTGTTCGACCTGACAGGAAGGATTGGTCATCCCGGCTTCTGGAATCTTTATGGGCTTATAGGACCACCCACAAGATCCAATTAAGCATATCTCCTTTCAGACTAGTGTATGGGAAGGCGTGTCACCTCCCCGTCGAATTGGAGCATAAAGCCTATTGGGCAGTACGGAACTGCAACTTAGATCTTTCTAAGGCTGGAATCCACAGAAAGCTTCAGATAAGCAAGATTGATAAATTACGCCTCAATGCATATGAAAACTCGTGAATCTACAAAGAGCAAGTTAAAGCCTTTCATGACAAGCACATATCTAGAAAGATCTTTCGTCCTGGTCAAAAGGTCATACCTTTGATGCCCGACTAAAATTGTTCCTAGGAAAGCTGCAATCCAAGTGGATCAGACCTTATCTAGTCCGATAAATCTTTGGAAATGGAGCCGTTGAGATCAGTCCACTCAGCCATGATTCCGAACCATTTGTCGTAAATGGTCAGAGACTCAAACCATTCATTGACATGACCAATACAGATTTGGCTGAGTCATCCTTTATCCTCCATTCTCCTTGAGCTCATTGCACCCAGTCGATGGCGTAAAACTCAGCGCTTAATGGGAGGCAACTGGTCATTCTTTCAAAAACCCAAAACCTTTCCTGACATTTCTTTGCTGAATTCATATTGCACTTTAGGGTTCACCTTTTAGGACAGCTGACTCCACCTCAGGTACCCGTACCTGAGACTAGAAATCGTCCGCAATAGTTACCTTGACCCGTTCACTCACCCAACACCTATCCTAATGAATGAACCAAGCTGAATACAAATCCACTTAATTTACAATGGATACATTGCAAATCTTAGGCATGGGGGGGTATGAAAGTGCAAAATGTATGAAAACTCATATCAAGAAAAGGTTTCAACAAAAAAATCACATATCATCTAAAAAAACTAAGAGGGAAAATTTTTGTCTGCTATACAAAATAGGGGGAGAAAAAGAGCAAAATGACAAAATAGGAGCACAAAAAGAAAAAGAAAGAGATAGTCATTAGTAAGAGATTAAGGGATTAACCAAATTTTTAGACCACATCAAGAAAAGTAAAGAGAAAGTGCTAAAGAGATACAAAAAGATTAGTAAGAACGCTAACCTTAGGCCTTTTTGGCTAGACTCTTAGTACCAGCTAAGATCTGGATAATCCTCAAGAGGTTAAGGAAAATGCAAAGCTTAAGTATTAGGTCTAAGGTTTAGGGAGTATTCGACCTCATTAACTGACCTTCGATTTGCAGGACTCGGTAACCTAAGCACCCCAATTCACACACAGTTTGGTTCAGTGCGCATAACTATTAAAATCATGCAGAAGCATTTTAATATTCTGAAAATGTTGCCTAAATTAGGATTGGCCGATCAACACAAGTTGATTTGGACGAGTTCCCAGCGCGGAGAGGTGGGAAATTCCCCTCGAAGATGCGTAACAACATATCATCTCCTCGGTGCTTGTCTCTTAGGATATTTACATATCCTACCAAGGGCATGTAAGCACTCTGCTGGTTTAGATACCATGGATGGCTTTATCACGAAATGTCAATTGCCAGGGTCTAGATTCGACCATGGAATGCCATGGGTGGGATTATCTCGAAATCTCGAAAACTAGGGTTCTGGGGGTTACCATGGGTGGTGCTATCTAGAAGGATCGATTGCCAGGAACCTTTGAGGATTGATGATGGGGACAAGGAATCTGATATAGACCATGTTGAGAAGCCAATCCTAAGCTAGAAAATAAAAGAAAAGAGAGAGAAAACTCTCCAAACAAATAAATCCTCTGTCTCTCTCTTACAAAATGCATTGCAAGCTGAACCAAGGCTAAAATATGTCTCAAGCACGGGTGCTTTAACCACGGAGTCCAATAAACCTTAGGGTAGTTCCTGCGGTCCTTATAAACCTTAGCTAAGGACCGAGGCTAAAGCTGAACAGGTCTGGATCTTGGTTGGTACTAGAGTAGCTTTAGGCCCATTGTCGGCTTTCTAACCTAACCACAGAGGAAAAAGAAGAAAAAAAAGCACTTATCATAATTGGTGACCTAATTAAAGAAGAAAAAGCACTTATCATAACTGGTGAAAGAAATTCATGGTCTAGAATAGAATTTAAAACCTTAAAATTTTGCTAAGGGACTGGCAAAAGCTAGGCATGGGGGTATGATGAGAACCTCATCATGAGCCCTAACTAGCATATTTTGACCTAATAAAGTGAACAAAAGCTCCTACATGACCAAGAGAAAGGCTTAATTCAAGGGATCATTAATCTACGAAGAGAACATAAAATAAGGGGTAAAACTGTAATTTCACCATTGCGATGCATCAACGGGATTTCTAAGGGTCTAGACATAGGTCAATTGGACTTAATAAGAGAAAAAGTGGGATGGTTCAGTCAGAAAAGGGTTACTATGAAATTTAGGAATTAAATGACATTCTGTAACCCTAAAACAAATCCACTTAAATTCACAAGGTTCCAGGCAAGATAAAAATTAACTAAACCCTCTAAAATTCATGGAAAAATATTCCCTAGGGTTTAGAACCTTTAATTTGGCCTTTGGAACCTCTTTTGACCTACCTTGGGGTCCATGCCCATTATTTGACCTAATTTGGGTTTTTATGCAAAACATTCAATCAAACGTGGTCAACCCTAAAATCCAACTTCACCATTGGATTCCTCAGGTCCAAATTAGGTTTATACCAAAATTTGGACCTAAGGGAAGGTCATCTTGACCTACTTTGTAATTTGGTCCACCAAATTACATTCAGACCCTTAACTTTTGGAAACCCGTGCAAATCCCCCTCAGCTTCTTCATCACTTTCTTCATTTTGGTCCCTTTGCCATCACAGCAGGGACCCATACCTCTAGCGACTTTGCGCAGAGGTTTTCTCCTTGATTTCATGGGGAGCTGCTCCGAGATTTGAAAGGGGAGCTCCCTGCGTAGCCCCCTACCGTATGAGCAGCTCCCCATACCCTGGATCTCCCCATACCTCTCGTGCGAACGCTAGAGAGGTATGAGTCTCCTTCGACCATACCTCCGGCGTGGTCTTCCCGTCGTTTCCTCGCGACTATTCCCTCTGCCCTTGTCAATTTAAGGATGCCCAGATCCCTCCGCTTCCTTCAAGCCTGATTTGGCCAGAGATATTCCCCCAAATTCGTCTCCTCCTCCTCTGGCCAACTACTCGCAGGCTCCAGCTACTCTCCCTCCCTCATTTCATCACTCTGCCACCATACCAGTGGTCGAGTCCTCTCCACCGTACTCCTCCGTGCCGCACCGTACCAGTGTGCGCCCCTCCGACCCACTTCCTCGTCGCGCTTCTTCACCACAGGGCCTTCGTCTCTGGCGACGGCAGACACCCGCCGCTCGCCCTTCGCCTCTCCCCTTCGCTCCAAACCCCTCAATTAAGTTCTCTTTCACCCCTCTTCATTTCCCCCTTATCAATTTTTAATTTCAACCCATCAACTGCCACAGACCACCACCGTCTCCACCTCCGGCAGACCATCGGCGAGGTGTCCCCGCCACTCCACGCCTCCATCCACCTTGCCAAACACCTCAAAAGCTCCGCCATCATCCATTGAGCATTTCCCCCCTCACCATCGACCACCACACTTCCTACATTCTGCCCCCGAACACACCCACTTGCACAGCCACAGAGTGACCTAGACACGCACGCCCAGGCCACCCTACACCATGCCAACCACCGAGCCACCTTCGCCGTGTCACGGCGAAGCCTACTGAGTGTTTTGACAGGGCTACGAGGCCGTATTTGTGTTGGCAGGTGTCGACCCTCTCCACTGCCATTGACGCAGCAAGGAGCTTGCTTGGGAAGCTCCTCCAGGTATCTCTGCTCCAGGTGAAGTGCCCCAGGTCACGCGGAAGCCCTTCACGCACATCCCCAACCAAGCGATTGGTTCTGAAGCCCCTTGCATCTGTTGCAATCGAGCGCGACATTTGCTGCGGGCACGTGCGAGAAGAAGGTGGGACATTTAGTCCCACCTCAGAAGTTGATGAGCGGGAGGCGCCACTTAAATTGAATTTGTGAATTAGCCTTGTCGCCTCAGATCCACGGGGTGAGGTCCCACTCACCCGACCCAGTCTCATCCGTGACCCACACCTCCACAAACTTGGCCTGACCCGATTACCCGTGCACTCCTTGCCCACCACCACATGCTGGTGGGCCTGGTCCCAGGCACGCATACCCAACCCGATAACCTGAGAAAGGCTCTGCAGAGCTGTCATGAGAGAAAAATAGAGAGAGAGAGATGCAGGGAGGGTAGGGGTAGGTTTTGCTTCACTCTGTGCAGGGAAAGAAGGAGAAGGCAGGAGCAGCTAAGGGAGAAGAAGGTGCTGCTGAAGAGGAGGAGGTGCAGTAGAGAGTAGCTGAAGGAAGGACTTAGCTGCAGAAAGTCGAAGAAGAAGAAGGAGGAGGTGCAGCAGCTCAAGAAGAGAAGAAGAAGAAGAAGCCAAGGAGGAAAGCCAGGTGAAGAAGAAAAGAGGAAGGAGCTGCAGCAGAGAAGAAAAGAGGAAAGCCAAGAGAAAGCAGAAGAAAGAGAGAAGAAGGCCAAAGACAGAAAGGCAGAAGCCAAGGAGAAGGAAGGAAGAAGAAGAAGGCTCGGCACTATAGCAGTCGTCAATTAAGGCGTCTGATTCAAAGAATCAGACGTCTGAGAAAGGAAAGACAGAAGAGAAGGAAGAGAGAAAGCAAAGAAAAAGAAAGAGAGAAGAGAAGAAGAAAGTAAAGAGAAAATCTATTTCTTTTACATTTTTTTTCTCTAGTATTTATCTTCATTGCATTATTATTGAACATCTTTCAAGTAGAAATTTGAGATTGTGATTTTGCTTCTGAAATACTGATTTGCTCCCTGAGTTCGACCTTGGAAGTTTTTGAATTTCGAGTAATAAAATTGATAATCATTTTTTGTGGTGATTTCAAATATACTACAGCGAATATCTCTTCAAAACACGATCTCGTCACGAAACTTAACGATTAGAGGCAAAGAACTCCATCACCATCACGGGATCCATCTCCAGTTGAGCAGCATTCTCCAGCTCCAACACCCTTTTGGCCTTGTCCTTCGTGATCTGATGGGCCTTTGCGAGGTCACCCCTTAGGCTTTCCACAACTGCCTCCGCCTTTTCATGACTTGCCTTCAGACTGGCAAGCTCGTCTATTGTTGTGCCCAGGTGGAGATGCTACCCTTTAAGAGCTGCCTCGTACCCTTCCACAGTGGTGGAGTGGGTGACTCTCAATACCTGCACCTCTTCCTTCAGCCAGCGTACATTGTTATAGGAAGTGTGTAGCCAATTGATCAAGTCTCACAACTTCACAAGATCTCTCATGTGAATGTTGATAAGATGTTCCTCAAGCTTCCTAGCTCTTATCAACCCTAAGTGGGCTTCCTTTAGCTCTTATTACAAGTGAGACACTTGGCCGATCGGCTGCTACTACAACCGAAGCTTCTTGGTATCCTCCTCAGCAGCCTTCTCTTCGGTGACAATAGCTTCTTCGACCAAGCAGGCGAAGGTTCATTGCTCCGCCCTAACGATCACCACTCACTTCGCAGCCATGTCAGCTGCCTTGCAAGAGATATTGGGGTCAATGATATCAGACAATACATCACCAACAGGTATGAAGAAAGACCCAAGGGTCTCAACCTATAAAGAAGGAACGATTAGAATTTAATAATCTAATATCCTGTAGAAACGGGGATCAAAAACATGGGAAGGAAAAGGACTCACCACACGAAGGCAATGGAAGAAAATGTGTTTGAAGTTCATCCCTCCTTGACGAGGGATAGCCAAATTAGGGCATCTTGCAAATGACGTAGCACCTGCCTTTCCAGCTGAGGGGCACTGCTAGAGGAGCCCACCTGGTTCGGGGTCCCTTGGCCAAGCACGATGCCCTCATGGGTCCCCTTCAGCACGAAACCCCTTATAGACCTGACCGTTTGGCCTATGATCCCAAAACCCCCTCAGCCACCAGGGTCCACTATCACTCGTGCCCTTATTGCACTCCGCCTGAAGTACAACCGGTCAAAAGCTCTATTACCCAAAAAACCTCCCAACGCCGCTGCCTCCTACTCCACCTTTGCAAAGTCACCTAGAAGACCAGTTGGTGGGGTGGGCAGACTAGAGCTTCCCCTCTCAGCCACCTTGCTAAGAGTCTGACGTGAGGAGTCGCCCAGAACAATAGGCTCAAGCGAGGCAAATGGGCAAGGCAAATCTGCGGGAGCATCCATTGTTTTAATCCCACTAGGACCTAAGGAGATAGGCATCGCCGACTCTTGTAGCGAAGAAGCCATGGTGCTCTACCTTTTCGTGTGCTTAAGGGAGACCTCATCCTCTTCGCCATTTGCCACTTCCTTCCTTTTTTCCCACCTTGGGACGGGAAGATCCGCTCCTCTCATCCCACTCTGAGGGCCTGCCCCCAACCTCTCCCCACTTGGACCCACCGTGTGAAGAACTGGTGGGTCACTGCCTCAGAGTGTCTGGACAAACAAGCCATCCAAAAGTCGGAAAAAGGAAAAATAAGAAGTTTTGCAGATGGTGGAGAAGATAAACTATCTAAAGCTGCTACCCCCTCAACTTAGATGGAGTAGGATAGGAATCTGCAACCTACGCCAACGTCACCCAAACATCTCTCTGCCTCAGCTCTGATCAAGTAATTGGCCCAAAGCCCATTATCTTGTCCACATCTGCCTAAGCAAATGGATCAATTTTCTTAGACCTAGACAACATGACTCTTTCAGGCAGGCCTTGCCACTTATAGGGGACTACTAAAGTCTCGACATTGTGGAGGAAGAAGAATTGGCGATCTTGCCCCTTCATGCTATCAAGAAGATCAACTATTCTATATTTGGTGTGTCAGTTGTATAAGGTGTAGGTACTAGAGGGGGGCCTACCACTTTTTACATTAAGGGGCATGAGCCCGAAAATTAAGTGAAATATGCCCAACCGAGGAGCGATTCCCAAGTGAAAACAGATGACAGTGAGGGTGTTGAGAATGGGCCAATAGTTTAAGCTAAGTTGAGAGGGAGCAAGGTTGTAATGACAAAGATACAAAACCAAAAAAGCATAGAAGGGCACCCGCAGGCCATTCTCTATGGCATATTTACAAATTATAAACATAGCCACCCCCCATTGGAACACTAGCGGGTCATGGACCCGTAAGGGTGGAATTGGACTCCATTGAGTCCATGCGCCGCCACAAATTCCTTAATGGCGGATCGATTTAGAAGAAAAATCACACAACTCCTTCATCTCAGGTGTAATACCCGAGGAGGAAGATCTAGACTTACCCTTGCTTGCGAGTCCAGACATCGTTAAGCTTCCACTACTCCTCTTGATGCGGTGTCTTTGGATGAACAAAACCTATTATAGCTCGCCAGAGTAGTGGAAGCAGGCTCGCAAGGTGGGTCTGCTGTGGTAAAGGCGAGTAGGTGGGGCATTAACTCTGCCCCATCCCTCTATTTATAAACCCCAGGGGAGTTTTTGCCCTATAGGGCATGGATTTTGAAACTAAAATCCATGATACGAGTTGCGGATTTCAAAAGATCCTGCCAGATCTAAAACGATCGTAATCATCATTATAGGTATTAAATGCCCCTGCATGCATATCATTTCACCGCAATCACAGCAATTGCATCGCTGTCCGTTGTGATGTTTGAGTTAAATATGCCTCATGATTATGACAATTAATGCTTGTTCTATCATACAAAAGGACAAAACCAACTCCCACAATGATTGGCCACCATCGCGGAAGGTGACGCTTATGTCACATTTATACACAGGATGTTGGCCTCTTAAGGCTGACAAGAACTCAGGTGGAAACATGCCTATGTTCCCTTCAATAAAGGTTGGCCTCTTAAGGCCAATTGGAATTCAGGCGACAATATGCCTACGTATCCTCTAATAAAGGTTGACCTCTTAAGGCTGATAGGAACTCAGGTAGTAACATGCCTATGTTCTCTTCAAATTTCAGTGTTCTCATACCACATCAGTACTGATGCCTTGCCCACCTGAAGTTAAAACATATGCCTTATGACAAATGATTACCCCACTTAGAAGGTAGTGATAGCATTGCCATCATCCTCTATATCTAACCTAATTTGACTAAGTTCTAAGGTTAACTTCAGCTAATTAACACATTAAAAGGGTATAACTCAATCAAGGTTGAAGAAAGATGAATTAATTGAAAATGGGGTTAATTATGCAATTTTCACAAACACTTATAAATGCATAGTAGATGGAGGGAAAACATATGATTAATGAAAGGTCAATTTAACTTAAATTTCTTAAAAGAGGGTTGATACTGAATAATTTAGGATTTTCATTCAAATTGAGTGTTAATCATTAATTAAAATGACTAATTTCAACCATGCTTCAATTAAAATAGTTTCAATGGAAATAAATGTAATATAAACCCATTAAAAATTATTTAAAAATATTTTATACTATTTGGAATAGTAAATTTGATAATCGGAACCCATTTTGACCTAAAACGAAAATGTAGGCAAGTATTTCGTACATTTGGGTCAAATTGTAAATTAACCATGCAAACGGCATCAAACAAAAATTGAAGTCACCATTAAATTCCTTATGTTCAAATTAGGTTACCAGAAAAATTTGGTCTCATTTGGACATCATCTTGGCCAAGTTTGCAAGTTGGCCCTTAATTCCAAATTTCTTTACAAATACCCCCCTTAACTTTGATTTCCTTACATATATGCCCCCACCAGCACCTTCCCCACCTCCACATCCGCCGACCACAAAATCTGGCAAGGCAATTTCCACAACCTCCTCCCCCCTCCTCGTGCACCAAGGAGCATTAAATAATGCCCACCTCGCAACGGTTTGTGTTGTCGCATTTTGGCACGTCACCTCCACTTCTTCTTTCTTCCCCGATGTCGTCGGAAGCCGACCTTGGAGCTCTCCTCCATCCCTGCTCTTCGCCACTCATCGCCATCAAACGAGTGCAAAGTTGTTCTCCTCTCGTCATCGCCGTTCTTCCCATCAAAGAGTACGGTTTCTCTGACCCCATCCTTGCTCCAAGTCCGGCCATGCACCGGTGACCCCCTCCCATGCTCCTCAACCTCCTCTCCTCCTTCTAGGTATTCTATTGTCTTCCCCTCACTCTCTAGAGTAGATTAGGCTAGTTAGCTTTAGGTTTCAACCCCAACTCCTTCCTCCTCTCCATCTTCTTCCACACCAGCCACACTCCGGTGTGTCTCCGGCGAACACGCCCTTGTCGCTCCTCACTGCCTCCTACATCTACGACCACCCCACAACCTTCTCCAACCTCTGGGGAACAAAACCCCCCAATCTATTGGAAGGTTCGACGCCCCGACATCCCCACCAGGCACACATGCTTGCCGCCACTAATGTTGCCTCCGTTCGTCCATCACGGGCTTCCTCACACCAATTTAGCACCACCATCACCTTCAGTGACGCACGTCGAAGCCTCTCGACCCATTGGGCACGAGTTTCGACATGATTTTCCTCTCATCGGATGACACACCACTGATGCCTCGTCGACAACTACATCCGCCGCCTCCATGTCTCCTTGAGCTCTCAAGCTTCTCGGGAAACTTCATGAGGGTTCAGAGAATCCATTGCGAGCTTCGACAGGGAGCTTCGTGCACGATTAATGAGCGTATTTTCCCAAGGAAAAGTTAGGGTTTTGGAGAACCCGTCGTCATAGTCGCAAAATATCGCTACCAGATAAATTTATACCGAAACTCAAAGTGATTCCTAGGTAGAACACAGGGAGGAGAACGTTTGATTTGAAAATCCATGCTTTGATTTTATTTCTTTTTGTTGTTTTTATCTTTTGCAATTTTTTTGGTATTTTAATAATCAAGAGATCATAAAATAAAATAACCCGGAAGGGCCATACAAACGTTCATATTGTATCGTAGATGGGATACTCAGTCGCATAGTACATGACATTCCTAATCTTGATCTCCACAGTTTTCAAACTTAATTCCCTTCTTGATTCCGACCCTTTCTCCATCCTGTTTGGTCTCCTTGTTATTCCATCGTTAAGGTTATTCCTTCAGCCTTTGGGCTAAGCAAATTAAGGGTCTCATTAGGGCATTGTTTGATCTGGATGTGATCCAATGAAGCAATGGAGGGATTTCTTGGTTCTTCCACCATTTAAGAGGATTGTATTGTTTTATAGGGCTTTGCTCGTGTTTTCTTCCAGTAATAAACTTATTTCCAGGGTGACCAACATGACAATTCATAGCACTTCTTGATATGTTGGTTGTACATATTTGTGATACTTAATTTACGTACCCTCGCAATAATTATCCTTTTCGTAAAACCACCGAACCATGGTTTGAGTAAATATACACGTACAACTTACATATTTTCATGAGTTGATCTATAGTAGTGTATTTCTCTTAAAAGTGGATTATATATAATAAGCATCGATCACTTGAACAAGGGTAAATTATTCTCCGCTAAGCGCATGATATTACACATTTTGTACCCATTGTTCTATACTTATGGTTATTTGATGAATTACATGGTTACTTGTCCTAGTATTCAGTTAATAATGGCATGACGTGTTTGCTGTTATTGTAAGTGCAAAATAATAATAATAATACTTTCTTTCCAGATTTGACTTATAAAATTCCTTAGCATATCAATATGTATATTAAAAGCATATGAGGGGTTAAAACAGGAACTTGTTGTTCACTGCACAGTTAATGTATTTTCCTAAAAGGGCCACTTATAATTTTAATAACTATGGAAAGAAGATAGTTGCCTTCATTTCTAATGCAATTAGTAATTAACGTTATCTTGGAGCTTGTTATTGTAGCCATGTGTGTTAAAATCTTGTAAAAATTAATTTTGTAAAACATCTTATTTAGATAGAATTGAAATTAAGTTATTACTATCTGGATCGGAATGAGTCAATTATTCATTTGGATTAGCTTGGAATTAAACAATTATTGTTCCTGTGTTGTAATCTTATTATTAATCTAATAACGATTAAATGAATATGAATGCTTTGACTTATAGATGATTATATTTGTTATAAATTACTATAAAATGATAAAGAATACATTTGTCGCTCCTGCATGTTATAAGCAAGATTTATTATACTGTCATGCATACATGTTTGATTACATAGTTTATAAGGATGGGAGAAATGTATTTTTATTGCATATGTTACGCTAATTCCTAATCTTGATGTATTCCTACCGAGTTGTTAATGAACAAATAAGGAAAAAATTGTTATGTCGTAGCTTATTGTTACTAATTACATTATCAAGGGTATTTTAAACAAACAACGGCCTATACATTCAAGATAGTGATAAATTAATAATTCATATCCCGCTTATACAGTAATGTTAAAAGTGAACAATAGATTTAGAATATTATAAAAGAAGTAAATGTGATGAGTCCAAAAGAGATATACATTACTTCTTTCATTGGATTAAAGAAATAATATGATCACACCTGTTATTAATCACATCAAAGGATAAATCGTGAAATTAGGTTAACTGGAAATTATCAATTGATGGATATCTTGGTGGTAAGTGAGTGTATGGATACGATGGGGTTGATAACTGAATCAAACAACCAAACAAGACTCTAATCAGCTTAGGAAATGATATTTTTGTTACCTTTCTTAAGAATTAAAATATATCCTTGCTTAGAGTATATAGCTTATGTTTTACTCGCTAATTATAAATGTTTTGATTAATTACTTTGGAAACCTAAGTTTTACCTCTAAAAGTGCTTAAAAACTTCAAATTGTTATATTCCGTGATGCTTTATGTTTTCAAGTTTAGAGTTCAAGATCATCTTCATGCATGAACCTAAAATCTTAGAAGGTTGTGTTTTACACCTTGCAATTTTCCACATTGAATTGAAGACATCTTCCTGTACAATAACTATTGGTTATGAATTATTAATGAATTATGTATCGGAGGTAACTGGTTTTTGCCTTAACAATGGTTATAGATTGCCACTTTCCAAAACTAAAATAATAAAAATAAATTACTGATCGAATCTTTAAAATGGCAATCGAGGAAAAAAAAATCATCGGTCTAATCGACACCTATGGGGGTGTCGAGGAATTTCTACTATCATTATTAACTTGGTCATTAGATCTACGAGAATGCTGATTCAGGTTGTTTTGGCTGTTGATTGTTGTATGAAATCTATTTTTGAATTGAATGTGATTTAAATCGATGTGCCTTTTTACACATCTCCTTTGTGAGGTTGCGACTCAGTTTATCCTTATGAAGAACCATGCTTGCAAGTAAATTTTGATAAGCCATATAATGAGCTAATCAATGATTTTATGAATTCAAGGAAGGTTGTGATAAATCATAATGTAAGCTTGTCGAGTTGGAAGTAAACAAGTAAATTATCTACAAAAGAACAAAGGGTTATCTCTGATTTTTTTTGTTGTATATTATTGTTGCATTTTTCCCTTCGATGAAAGAAAGTATTTCTTAACCTTCTTTTGATAGCATGACATATGGTATAGTTATAACTCTTGTATTCCTGACTACTGACAAGTTTCTACTTCTATTCAATTCGAAGTCCCCAAGTCTACATTTAGTTTCCTTGTTCTATTCTAAGCAACTTGAAAATGTACTTCGTTTAACGATGAGATAGGCAGTAATTAAGTGGGATAGGGAAGCTAATGTATTGCAAGTATGTGGTTAATAATTATGATTTAATCACTTTTCATTTGATGTTGAGCTTACTTTAATAAATTTAGTTCATACCAGGCTATATTTAAGTGAATTGTATGAAACCAGCAAATTTGTTGTCAAAATTGGAAAATTAAGCTTCTTATTATTCGTGGACTCTGGTTGATTTTGTTGTGAGTTTCCTATGCTATGCATAGCTCGCACCTTAACCACTACCTAGCCCCATTATGTTAGTCTTTGTACCCTGTAGTCACCTTACTCACAATCAAATGCTTCCAAAATAGTTTCTATATTCTTCTTTTAGTTTATTATCAAGAAAATATATTTCTTGTCTAGTTGGGATGTGGGAGGGGTATCCTGAGTTGTTTTTCTACTGAGTTCATAACACCCTAGTTTGTTCTCTTTAAGTTTGTTATGGATCACCTGCTTACATGTCTTCCTTTGTACTTACACGTTCGCTCGAGTTTCGAAGATGAAACTCTCTTTAAGATTGCTATATTTGTTATGTCCCAAACCCAGATTTCTGAGTCATTTCAAACTAAGCGTGTCAAGGCAAACCCGTCGACATTTTTCGCATGCAAATCGAATCCTGCACGAATTTAAAATGCATAATTAGATTGAAAACTTGTGCATTTTTCATTTTTGCAAGCTGGACCTCGGATCAACGATTCGAAAATATTGTTAACTTTCTGGTGTCACAAGGATTTCTATGGTATGTTCCGTGTAGTGATCGGACATCGAATGTGTAAAACATGTGTAAAATGCAAATAAACTCATGTACAATCCGCCTTAGGGATTGTATTTTGCAAACGACTTTCATTTGAAAATCTATAAATTTTATTGGATTCCTTGTTTTGCGACAACTCCGACGTTTCTTAAGAATTGAAGTTTGTTTTATCCTCTTACAAGAACGTACATAATTATAAACAAAAATAAAAACTCTTATTTAATTTCCTAAATTGAAAATCACACATAAGGTGCTATTTTAAAAAAATAATAAAATAATTTTCCTAATCCTGACCGCCTCTCCGTTTCTATATAATCCCAAACCCTCCCACATTTTTCCCACACACGACATAGAAAGAAAGACAGACGGAGAGAAAGGGAGAGAGAGAGACCGAGAGATCGAGAGAGGGAGAGGGGGTGTTCGACGACGGGACCGCCGTTGAGCCCAATGTACGCATGTGCATGAGTTTTCGCTTTCCCCTTCATTCTCTTCTTCTTCTCCCTCGTTCTCTCTTTTCCGTTCTTTCATGCACACGTGAGGAGGGCCGAGGGAACAAAGAAGAGCAGAAGAGAAGAGGGAACCCGCTGGAGAGAGAGAGAGAGAGAGGGAAGAGCAACGACACTGGCAGCATGGAGGAGAGGAAGCGGACGCTCGAGGCGAGGAAAGGTCGAGGAAGGGTGGCCACCATGGCCGTGCGAGTGTGTGCGAGAAAAAGAACGAGAAGGAAGGGGAAGAAGGAGAGGGAGACGCGATCGGCGACGGTGAGCGTCTAGCGGAGGGTGTCGCCGGAGGTCGCCTGCGACCCATGCACACACGTGCATTGGCTCGTGCAGATGGTGATGGAAGAAGCGGGAAGAGAAGGAAAGCCCCCGGATCGTCGGCGGGGCCCAGCGGAGGTCGACGTGGCCGGCGAATGGCCGGCGAGGGTCCGGCGATGGCCCCTGGAGGTGGACCGGCTGGGAAGGAGGCCGGCCATGGCGTTGTGCATGGGCTGTACGTGAACAGGACGCGTGGAGAAGGAAGTCGCGAAGAAGTGTGAAAGGAGAAGATGTTGAAGAGGTGGGAAAATTGCACGCTAAAAATACAGAGTTTTAAATATTGCAGTCGATCTTTGTGAAGGGATGTATTATCTTGGGTGAGATCTAACGGTCAGTTTTTCTTTGCATAGATCTAGGGCCTCCGAGATCAGAATTAAGTGATCCAAGACTCCATGTTGGGGTTCTTGATGGTGCCGGAAGCATCCGTATGGTTAGATCGAGCAGGTTCTACTCTGATTCTCGAGGCACGTGGAGAAAGGACGTACATGCGTGATCGTTGCTCTGATCTGTTCTGGGGTCAAACGCTGTCCGTTTTTCGCATTCCAGGATCTGTTGGAATCGTCTCTTCATGACCGCATGGGTAAGTTTTAAAACTTGGTTTTGGAAATTAATTATTATGAGAAAATTTCAATAAAAGATTATGACGTTTTAATTTATTCCTTTCGCGTCTCCACATTGATCTTGCCTTCGGTACATGCATAGATTTCGAGGCAAGAGTGGATCTTGCCCCTAGGCTTGATGCGCATGGTTTGGAGTCACTGTGACCCTCTGGTGACATTAGGTAGAGTAATCTCTCTTTTTTTCCATATAGTTTATCTACATAGTGATTTCTTCATGTACTGCATCGTTTAGTGTGCATTCTACCTCTTGCTGAAATCAGACCTATTTACGTATTTTTGTTACTCTGGGTATTGGAATATTAAATATAAATGATAAAAATCAAATCGTTGACTTGTAATGCGAATAACCAAAGTAATATTGTTAACTGCCAAATTAAAAGGAGCTAATGACAAATTAATTAATAATTTTCATGAAATGAATTATAAAATAATAAAACATTGTTGGATATGGCTTTATCATCGCATATACAAAAGAAACTCTTTTTTAGTAAAACTAACATTAACAGGATGGTTAAATAATGATTTGATTGAAACCATGATCAGAAATTAAAAATTACCTGGAAACGGATAATTTGGAGGGTAATGTGAATATTGGTTAATTCTGGAATTGAAAATATGAAACTACTAAAGATGATTTGAATAGATGAAAATGAAAGATACAGTTATCTGGAAATGGGATATATAATACGACGGATATGTCGAGAAAAAAGAAGGAATAGATAACTGGTTTTCAGCCCTGCTACTTATTGGGTTTTTGACCGTAGCTTTAGGCTTTTTCAGACTGGGTTTAGGGGGTTTAGGGAGTTGCTGGCCTCCTTATGACTCTTTGGTTAGGCCTAGCAGCCAACTGGGGTAGAAGACTGTAGGACTCGAGGTTTGGAGCAGTTCCTTTCGGACGGTGGGTGGGTCATTGGCTATCTGTGGTTCAGCGTACATAGCATTTATTCGTGTTCACACTACAGGACGTAGCTGCCAGCCCTTTTCGCAATGACCCCAGGGTGATGGAGAGCAGTGACTAGGTGAGTATAAGTGGTCTTCCTGGCCAGGAGGGTGGCTTATACCGATCTTATGCTGTAGGAACTTACACGAAATCGTCTCATGCCTTGAGACGTTGATTGACATATTGTGAACTATAATAAATTGGGCTTCCAATATACACAACGGAACTGGATAACAAGATACTTAATAAATAAATTGATGAAGATTATAATACCCATTTTCTCTTGTGCTTGGTTACTGTTGCACTCTGCTGTTGTTGTTTCTACTCTACTTAGTTTTTTTTTACTGATGTATTTTTGGGTTCCCTACTAAGGTGTGCTTGGCAGTTTACAAAAGGGATTTCAGTTGTACATGTCCTTAAGATTATATACTACGATAAAACTTCTGGTTAGTATTCAATTTATATTCATTTAATTTTTGCAATATGAATTGCTTGTTGGCTATGTTTATATTTTATAATTATGTGTTGGGTGACTGCGATCTTGTGGGTCAGTTGTGTTAGTTGTTAGCACACGGCGACTCGAGTTTCGTTGGTTAGTGGGACTCCGGTCGTCACAGGGTGAGAGGCCGGAAAAAATATTGATTTTCTACTTTAGAGGAGCATCCCGGGCTTAGGACAAGCTCTCTCTAGAGACTTGGAGGTGGTGAGGGAAAGGAAGAGATGAAGAAGAATGGGAGGGGTAGGGGTCCTTTTATAGTAGAGGAGAAGAGGCTTTTCTCACATAAGGCAATTAGTGACATCCATAAACATCGGTGGAGACCCACCGCAGACGTTGTTAAAGCCTCCAGCTCAAGCTCATGCACACGCTGCGCATTGTGTGCTCACAGCACTCGTATTCATTGAGGCACAGCTAGTTGCTGCAAGGAAGAACCATGTCCGTCTGATGGCAATCGTAGGGTCGAGATCCGCTCTCCCCAGTGCTTTAGATCGCACGCAAGGCACATATAAATGCGTGTAATCACGCACATACAGCGCCTCATTCATCCAATGCGTCGTGCATCTCATCTGTCGCCGTTTGATGAAGATCTGACACCCCAAATCAATTCACAGTAGCTTCAGTTGACTTCCCACGATTCGAACATGCGATAGCGGCTTGCGAGGACCCTTCGCAACCGTTACACCACAGCCGATGGTCAAGCGATCTTGGTCGTTGGATTTTGTAACGAACGCGTGCCCCAGACGTATTTTAAGACGTCTGGGAGGTGGCCCAGACGTCGTACCAGACGTCTGGGATCACATCCAGACGTCTGACTCGACGTCTGGGATCATTTCAAGACGTCTGTAAAATAGTTTTTTTTCGCACGAGAGATTCGTCTGCACGCCTGTGCGCGTAGACCCGCGATTCCTCTCTCTCTCTTTTTTTCCCTCTCTCTTTGCGGCTGCAGACCTGCCGCGCTCTCTCTCCCTCCTCCTCGCGCGGCCTTAAAAGGCCACGCCTCCCCTCCTGTCGTTTCCACTGTCCCCTTCCTCTTCTCCTTCCTGTGCGCGAGAGCGAGCGAGCGCGAGGGCGGCAGCGGCGGCCGCAGTGAGCGCGGAGGAGGTGCGGCGTGCGAGGGCGGAGCTCTGCCGTGAGGGCGAGCTCGCCGGAGCGGCCTGGCCGGCTGGCGGAGGGCGCAGGAGGCGCGGAACGACGTGGAGAGGGACCTGCTGCGGTCTGAGCAGCAGACGCGCGAGGTGCGACGCGGGCAACATCGCGAGCGGAGGCCGAGCGGTGCCCTGTTCTGGAAAAATTTCCAGTATTAGACGTCTGGGTTGATAGCCAGACGGCGAGGAAGACGTCTGGAAGATCATACAGACGTCTGAAAGGTGAGTATTCCGCTTTCTTCTTCCTTCCTGTCGACTGACCGTACTGAGGGAGGGAGTTGGCTGTGCGCAGGCTCGCTGATTCGCCATCCTTTGTGAATCAGACGTCTGGAAGTTGTAACAGACGGCGGGAGTGACCTCCAGACGTCCGGGGTGACCATCGGACGTCTGTGAGCTAGGCCAGACATCCCCACAGACTTCTGGACATCTGGGAAACCACGCTGAGTAGGTAATTCTCTGATCCACTTTTTAAGACGTCTGGAATAAGTTACAGACATCTGATTTTACACAGTGTCGTCGTTTTCGACCCGTTTAGGGCCCATTCGGGTTCCGTTTTCCGCGATTCGAGTTGCGTTCTTTCCAGAATTAATTCCTCTACCCATCTATAGTAGCTATACACTATTTTGAGACTTTCCTTGTGTTTGATCCTTGTGATAGGACCTCATTCAGTTGCAGTCTTGGGAGTCGCGGAGGCACGCGGGGTTCCCGATCATGCCCCCATTACTCCCGTTGTACCTGGTAGAGTGGCTTTAAGTTATTAAAATCTGTTAAATTATGAAACCATAAATAGAACTTAGGACATTGCATGAATCCTAAGAATGAGAAATAGATGGAATGATAGCTCCTAGGTGTTGCATGAATCCTAGGACTGGAAAACTAGATTGTATGATAGATCCTAGGATATGGCATGAATCCTAGGATGGGAAACCTAGTGGAATGTATAATACTGCAGTCTTGGAAAATGTAAAGAGATATAAAGCTGCCTGTAATTTGAATTAACAGCTGCCTGTTGTGAATAGATAACGTGGTTGAGAACATGGATTGTAAGAATGTGAAACTGGAAAGTGAAACCTGGATGTTTGAGTAAAAAGGATGGAACCCTACGGGGAAGTAGGAGTAGAACTCCTGGAAAGTGAATGGAATAGTATTGGGGAAGTGAGCTGGCCCTTGAGTACGGAGTACCAAGGAGAGTGACTGTCCCCCTGTTTAGTGCAGAGCGGAGCTAGCCGCCCCAGGGACCCGGGGTTAGGACTGGCCACTCTGTACCGACTTGCTGGCCCTCGCGTATGGAGTACCGAGGAGAGCTACTAGTGTAGGGAGGTACTAGCTACCCCACAGACCCCGGGGTTCTGCTAGCCTCCCACACAGACTTGTTAGGCCCGCTGGGGCAAACCAGGGTAGTCAGGCGAGGGTGCGCGGACTGTGGAGGGGCAAGGCCCCGGTTTGGTTACTGTGGAGGGGTTGGACCCCTGTTACTAAGAGGGCTCTACCCTGGACTGGTTCCGTGCTGTGCTTTGGACGCACCTGTTAACGGAAACGACTGACCACGTGCCAGTACAGGTTAGCTACCTGTGCGTTTATCGCGCGTGCCGTAGTCATCGTTACGTCTGTCAGTGACCTTGGGGTGGTTGACTGAGGGTAGGATCACCACGAGGGACTCTCCCGGCCAGGAGAGCACCACGTGCTACTTCTACTTTTTGGAAAAGACTGCAATCAAGATCGTTCCCACGAGGAACATTCGAGATCAAGTAAAAGATCTGAGAAATAAATGAAAGAGTGAGACAATTGAAAGATGTAAATAAAGAAAGTAATAGAACATAACAGCTACTGTACACTCTACTGTTGTCTTTAGTTTTAGTTGCCACTCTACTCAGCGTTTTGCTGACGTGTTACACTCGTTACCTTTTTCAGGACCAGGTGTTGAGCAGCCAGGGTCAGCGGCTGCAGAGGACGCTGGGCCGAGTAGGGTCCAGTAGAGTTACCACTTTCTTTTGTACCTCTTTGTTTCCGTTATAGTGAGTAGTTCTTGTTTCCGCTGTACTTTTCTTTACCTGCAGTTTATGTTATATGATAAATGTTGTTCTACTGTTGTGGTGGTATATATTGTAGTAGTTTCTTTCCTTACTGCTGTACCTTCTTACTGTTAGTTATATTCATGCTGAATGAGGTTTATTTTACTGCTCTTTTGGTTACTTCCTCGTTGGACGACTAGGTCTTGGGATTAGTTGAGTCGGTCCGGTTCTCGTGTCTCATAGGGACTCGAGAACCGGGTCGTTACAAGATGGTATCAGAGCAAGGTCGTCCCGAGAAGTGAATCAACTGACTGGAAAATAACCAATTCGCATGTTTATAGCTAGAGTAGCCGCCACAACATATCTCCTGACTTGAGCTCTTATAAGTTTCGTTAGGTACCGTCTGTTTGACGTTTTCGTTTGGTTTCGCGTCTCCTTGCAGGAGATGCCTCGTCGTGGGACTGGCGAGACTGGCCGCGGGCACGGCCGAGGGCGAGGTCAGCGAGGTGGACGTGCTGTTGTTGACGTCTCAGTGGACCAGCCACCACTCCCGGGCGTCCAGGCCCAGGACCTCGCCAGACTGATACGAGATGTTGTACGAGAGGAGCTCCACCCACCGCCCCGAGCGCCTCCTCCTGGGGCTGCAGAGGGGGAGTCCTCTATGGTACCACGCGACGGACACGGCGCTGGACACGAGGGAGGGGATGGGCCCCTGCCGCCCCTACCTTCCTCTGACGCTTCTGTACACGAGGCACCTTCGCCTGGAGGTGCACCAGCACCTCCCCTACAGCACCACTTCGAGCTTTTCGGACAGTTCCGGAAGCTGAAGCCCCCCTCCTTCAAGGGGGATGAGGACCCGACCGAGGCAGAGGACTGGCTTGAGCAGCTGGATAAGATCTTCGACACCCTTCGCCCCCTGGTGGAGTGCCGCGTGGCCTTTGCCACGTACCAGCTGGAGAGTGCGGCACACCGGTGGTGGAGGGCGGTCCGGGGACAGGAGAGGGACGAGCCGACGTGGGACCAGTTCGTCACCCTCTTTTGTGAGCAGTACTTTCCCCAGACGTGGCAGGACCAGAGGAGGCGGGAGTTCCACACTCTCCGCCAAGGGACGATGACTGTGAGCACATACCGCACGCGTTTCTTGGAGCTGTCCCGCTTTGCAGCGATAGCGATAGCCACTGAGGAGGAGCGCCTTTGGAGGTTCACCGAGGGGCTCCAGCCTACGATCCAGGGGTATGTCAAACCCCTGAAGCTGCCTACGTTTTCGAGGGTGGTAGAGGCAGCTATGACTTACGAGGAGACCAACCCGTCCGTGCGAGAGACTGATGGCGGGCGGAAGAGGCCCTTTCAGCCAGACTTCTCACAGGGCCGGCGAGAACGGAGACACATGGCGTCCGCAGGAGAGCTGTCACGTTGTGCAGGGCCATCAGTGGCCTTTGGGGGCCCTCGACAGGGGCCAGTCGCCAGCACCGGACCCCCGCCTAGTCGACAGCAGGGACTCACTGAGGGCGGGAGTCGGGTTCCCCTCTGCTACCAGTGTGGCCAGCCGGGCCATGTCAGGAGGGACTGCCCATCTAGGGCAGGAGGTCAGCAGATACTTCCCGTGCAGAGCACTGGAGGGCGCGCAGGAGGCCGCGGTTCCCAGGCGCGAGGAGGAGGACAGCAGTCGCGAGGAGGGTACCGGCCAGCACCTACCCGTCCGACGCAGAGTGTGGCTGCTTCGTCCGCACCTAGAGGTGAGGGGCATATCAACGCCCTAACACACAGGGACGCCAGAGTTTCGGGATCCGTGGTAGCAGGTATGGTTGCAGTTTCTGGCAGACTCGTTTACACGCTTTTCGATTCCGGCGCTACGCACTCGTTTGTCGCAGCTAGTTTCGCAGTTAGTTTGGACCAGGATTATACACTGTTAGAAAATCCGTTTGTAATCAGAGGTCCGAGTGGTCAGTTGTTTGTAGCTGAGGAGGTGTACACGGATTGCGAGGTCAACGTTGGAGGACATAGCCTGCCAGCTGACCTGATTATGATCCAGATGGAGGACCTTGGTGTGATTCTGGGGATGGATTGGCTGTCCGCTTACCATGCCTTGGTGGACTGTTTTGAGAGGAAGATTGTCTTCTCCATTCCGGAGTTGCCTTCTTTCGAGTTTCACGGACAGCCAGTGGACGGAGGTTTCAGGTGCATTTCGGCACTTCGGGCGGTGAGACTTTTGAGCCAGGGGTGTGAGGGCTTCTTAGCCTGTGTGGTGGCAGAGCCCAGCCCTATGGCAGACTTCCAGAGCATCCCAGTGGTTAGAGAGTACCCCGACGTGTTTCCAGACGAGTTACCAGGACTACCGCCCGAGCGTGAGATCGAGTTTGAGATCTCACTAGTACCAGGGACCAGCCCCATCTCCACCGCGCCATACAGGATGGCACCGCTTGAGCTGCAAGAGCTCAAGTCCCAGTTGCAGGACCTTTTGGAGAAAGGTTTCGTGAGGCCCAGTGCGTCTCCCTGGGGAGCCCCGGTACTGTTTGTGAAGAAGAAGGATGGGACCATACGCCTTTGTGTGGACTACCGACAGCTGAACAGGGTCACCATCAAGAACAGATATCCGCTGCCGAGGATCGACGATTTGTTTGACCAGTTGCGGGGTGCCACGGTGTTTTCCAAGATAGACTTGAGGTCTGGATACCAACAGTTGAGGATCAGGGAGACCGACGTCTCCAAGACAGCTTTCCGCACCCGGTACGGACACTACGAGTTTTTGGTCATGCCATTTGGGCTGACCAATGCCCCCGCTGCTTTCATGGACCTGATGAACCGGGTGTTTAGACCGTACTTGGACCAGTTCGTGGTGGTTTTCATAGATGATGTACTCATCTATTATAGAGATCGGACGCAGCACGGACAGCACCTGCGGATGGTTCTGGACACTCTGAGACGACGCAGGCTGTACGCCAAATACAGCAAGTGCGAGTTCTGGTTGAGGGAGGTGACCTTCTTGGGTCATGTGATCTCTGGAGACGGCCTGGCGGTGGACCCAGCCAAGGTCGAGGCAGTGCTCAGGTGGGAGAGACCGCGTTCAGTCCCTGAGATCCGCAGTTTCCTGGGACTAGCTGGCTACTACAGACGGTTCATCAGAGGGTTTTCGCAGATTGCGCGTCCTATGACACAGTTGACCCGGAAGGACGTGCCTTTCGCTTGGACAGACGCCTGTGAGGCGTGTTTTCTGGAGCTGAAGGAGAGGTTGACCTCGGCTCCCGTGCTCACCATCCCTGACAGTAGTGACGGGTTCGTTGTGTACACAGACGCTTCCTTGCAGGGGTTAGGAGGTGTGCTCATGCAGAGGGGTCATGTTGTCGCTTACGCTTCGCGGCAACTGAAGCCCCATGAGCATACCTACCCTACCCACGACCTAGAGTTGGCAGCTGTTGTCTTCGCGCTGAAGACTTGGAGGCACTACTTGTACGGTGAGACCTTCGAGATTTTTACAGATCACAAGAGCCTCAGATATCTTTTTGACCAGAAGGAGCTCAACATGAGACAGAGACGTTGGTTGGAGCTCCTGAAGGACTACGATTGCAGCATCTCCTACCACCCGGGAAAGGCCAATGTGGTGGCTGACGCCTTGAGCCGTAAGGCGCCCGCACGCTTGGCCAGTCTACAGTTACAGAGTTGGAGCCTTTGGAGGAGGTGGGAAGTTGGCGACCTCTAGAGTTACGAGGGTACTGTGGGGCAGTGACGGTGACACAGCAGACTAGGCCAGAGCTGATAGACCATATCATCATAGGACAGATGGCCGATCCGTACTTGCAGTCTTTGCGTGACAGAGTACTATCAGGAGACCCAGGGGACTTCTCTTTCACAGACCAGGTGCTACGTTTGAGGGGACGGTTGTGCGTGCCCAGAGACGAGGAGCTGTTGAGAGAGCTCCTGACTGAGGCACACGGTTCCAGATTCACCATACATCCTGGGAACACGAAAATGTACCATGACTTGAGACACGAGTTTTGGTGGAGAGGGATGAAGCGGGATGTGGGTGAGTTCGTGCAACAGTGCTTAGTGTGCCAGTAGGTGAAGGCCGAGCATCAGAGGCCTGCAGGGCCGCTTCAGCCGCTTCCAGTGCCAGAGTGGAAGTGGGAGAGCATCACCATGGACTTGGTGGTGGGCTTACCCGTTACCCAGCGGGGACACGACGCGGTCTGGGTAATAGTGGATAGACTGACGAAGACGGCGCGTTTCTTGCCGATTCCAGTCACGTACTGAGTCACGAGAGCGTCGAGGTGAGCGACGACCTGACCTAGCCCGAGCGGCCAGTGCAGATCCTAGGCCGAGCCGTCCGCAGTTTGAGACGAAAGCAAGTACACTCCTACTGCACTTTAATGTTCCTAATTTAAGAATAGTCATTCCCGACCCACTCACCCTTAAAGTTGTTCTAAAATTATGAATTAAGCTGAATGTGAACCCATCTTGTTTACAATGAGGGCATTACAAAACTTAGGTATGGGGGGGTATTAAAGTGCAACCATTTGAAATCCATGTCTAAAAGGTTCTCACAAAAAAAACATAGATTCTATTAAAAAAAGAAAAAGAAAAAAAAGGGGATTTTAAGAAGAAAGGAACTAAGGTTGTACATTATTTCTAAAATGGTACACAAGGGATTTAGATCAGATCAATTTATCTCTGAAAGAACTTTTTGACCCTTGACGATTTTGAGTTTTAAAATCAGTTTAGCGACCTGAGCAGTACTTGACTCAGTTCTCATTCAAAAGCTTGAATGACTTTTGGAAATTAAGTGTCAAAAATCGATACACACATAAAGCCAACAATCTCAAAATGCCAAAAAAAAGTTACATAAGAAAACAATTTCCTATACTTTAGTCTTGGTGAAAGACTGAAGTAGTTGATTGGTTTGAGTTCCCGCTATCAAGAAGAAAAAATTTTATTTGATGGCATGATGAAAATATGTCACCGCCTCGACGTTCGCTCTGAATCTTAATCACATATCTTTATACAAAGCATATAGAGCATATTTCGCAGCTTAGGTGTCTCGAATGGTGCTATCTCGAATCATCGGGGTGTAAGCTTGAGCCCACTAGGAGTGACTCTTACAACATTTTTTGTTTGGGGTTGTGAGCTCCTATGGTGTGTCATGGACGGTGCTCTCATGAGTGCTGGCGCTAGAGCCCTCATCGAGGATTTGGTGACGGGAATGATGATGCTGACACAATTGCATTAGGGCTGATCCGAGTCTAGGTATGGGGGAGCAAAAAATGCTTTCGCCTGTCATATTAAATAAGCCTTTCAAAGACACCACAAAATAAATAAAGTTGGCTGATCAAAAAAGCACTAACACTTGGATTTTCGGGGTCACGCAAGCTGTGATACGAGTTCTTAGGTCAAGGAGGCTCTAACTACAAAAATATTTTTTGGGCCTTGTAAGAACCAGAAAAGGGTAGATTGTTGAGTTCTTGAGTTGATACGTAAGTCCTAATTATGCTAAACTTAGGATCCAAAAGATTCATTTTGACGTCTTATCTTTAACAAAATCCCGTAGCTCATTATTTTGAAACACACAACTAAAGTCCCGCTTTTCTTTTAATCTCGAAAAGAAAAAAACTTGGAGATAGAAGAGAGACAAATCTTTTTGAGCTAAATGTCAAAAATACCATTACGCTGAAAATCTATGTTGAACTCTAAAATTTGCTAAGGGACTAACAAATGGTAGGCATGGGGGTATGATGGCATCACTATCATCCTCTATATCAAGCCTAATTTGGCTAAGTTCTAAGGTTAAATTCACCTAATTAGCACATTAAAAGGGTATAACTCAATTAGAGCTAAAGAAAGATGAATTAATACAAAAAGAGGGTAATTCTATAATTTTCACGAACAATTATAAATGTAGAATAGCTTGAGGGAAAACTTATGATTAATCAAAGGTCAATTAAACTTAAATGACCTAAAAGTGGGTTAATACTGAATAATTTAAGATTTTCATTCAAATTGAATGTTAATCCTTAATTAAAATGACTAATTCTGACCCTTCTTCAATTAAATAGTTTCGATGGAAATAAATATAATATAAACCTGTTAAAAATTATTTAAAAATATTTTATAAGGTTTGAAACAGTTAATTTGATAATTGGAACCCGTTTTGACTTAAAATATAAATATAGGCATGTATTTCGTACATTTTGGGTCAAATTGTAAATTAACCATACAAACGACATCAAAACCCAAATTGAAGTCACCTTTAAATTCCTTATGTCCAAATTAGGCTACCATAAAAATTTGGGCTTATTTGGACTTCATCTTGGCCAACTTTGTAATTTGGCCCTTAATTCCTAATTTCTTTACAAAGGCTCCCTTAACTTTGATTTCCTTGCATAGATGCCCCTGCCAGCACCTTCCCCACTTTCCACCTTCGCATCTGCTAGCCATGAAATCCGGCTAGGCAGTTTGCGCAACCACTGCTCCTCTCCTCATGAGCCAAGGAGCATTAAATATTCTCCATCTCGCGTCGATTCGTGTCGTCGCATTTTGGCACGTCCACTTCTTCCTTCTTCCCCGACGTCACTGGAAGCTGACCTTGGAGCTCTCCTCTATCCTCGCTCTTCACCGCTCATCGCCATCAAACGAGAGCAAAGTTCGTCTCCCCTTGTTGTCGCCGTTCTTCTCATCAAAGAGTGCACTTTGTTCGACCCCATCCTCCTTCCAAACTCCTTGCTGTCTTCTTCTTCTCCAAGTCTGGCCTCGAGCCGGCAACCTCCTCCCACGCTCCTCGACCTCCTCTCATCTTTCTAAGTATTCTATTCTCTTCCCCTCACTCTCTAGAGTAGATTAGGCTAGTTAGCTTTAGGTTTCAACCCCAACTCCTTCCTCCTCTTCATCTTCCACGCCAGCCACGCTCCAACGTGTCTCCGTTAAACACGCCCTCGCCACCCTCGCTGCATCTACGACCACCCCACAACCTTCGCCAACCTTCAGGGAACAAAACCCCCAATCTATTGGAAGGTTCGACGCCCCGACAT
Organism: Thalassia testudinum; assembly: GCA_037157565.1. Lineage (NCBI taxonomy): Eukaryota > Viridiplantae > Streptophyta > Magnoliopsida > Alismatales > Hydrocharitaceae > Thalassia > Thalassia testudinum. The sequence continues at coordinate 148,543,069 of JAZHRO010000036.1, forward strand.
CCCCGCCAGACACATGCCCATTGCTACCAGCATTGCCTCCATCTGGCCATCATGGGCTTCCTTATGCCAAATCGTCACTGCCATCACCTTCAGTGATGCATGCCAAAGCCTCTCAACCCATTAGGTGCGAGCTTCGATGTGATTTTCCGCTCACTGGATGACCCACCATTGGTGCCTCACCGACGACTACGTCTGCTGCCTCCATGTCTCCTTGAGCTCTCAAGCCTCTCGAGAAGCTTCGTGAGGGTGTGGAGAATCCATTATGAGCTTCGGTAGGGAGTTTCATGCACGACCAAACTCAACGACCTTCTCCACGTCCCGCCGTCTGCCACTACCTTCACAAACATCAATCGACCACCTCGCGCCACCATCCACTGATCCCTCAATGCCTTCACCTTGACGAGCTCTCCTCGCTCCTCCCCCACCTCTACACTATAGATCCAATAGTTAGATCCCCCGACCATTCTCCCTCCAGCAAGCTCTGCAGAAGCTCCACATGCACGGCTGAAAGAGAAGATGGAGAAGAGGAGGAAGAAGGCAAGGACTTGAATGTAGAGAAAAGAAATTTGCAGGGACCATAATGTAGGACTTTAGGGGCTGCAATGCAAGAAAATCAGCCTTTTCAAGGATCGGTTTGCTAATCTTGATGATTAGCATCAATATTTGGTTCTGAATAAGTTTTATTGCAATATCTTGCCTAAGTGTTACTAATGATCGACTATTTGGTGCTCAATTTTACTCACACTTATTATGTTATCATTAAAAATATTTATTGAACTTGCACTTGAGATTTAAATTTTATCTATTTATTTCGTAAATACAAGTGCGATGTTTGAACTTGTTCACTTTTTGAAGATTCACGAATTGACTTATAGTGGTATTCGTGCATTAGATTGCTCCAGAGATGACCTCGGATTTTTCTCTTTTAATTTGAGCATAAAAAATTTAAAATGCTAATTCACTTTCTTCATCTATACTACGACACACGTTTTTAAAACCCGATCAAAGCAAACTAAATAGGCAGCCGTTAAATCATTTGAGGGCATCATCCATATGCAAAGTTTTAATACCTATACTACTCTCTCATCAGCATATGCTAGCTAGAGAATGGGGGATATGATGAGAGGCAAAAAGTACCCTCAGAATTAAAACTTCACACAAAGCCCAATGGATCCATTTCTCCGATAGCTCGGTGAATCCAGCTACCCGACTGTCCAAAACCCAGGCAGATTCGGGTGGGCCTGACCCAGCAGAGGATTCAGTTAACCGGAGTTGAAGAGGCAGCAACGACATCCACGTCAGCACTAACGGTTTACGTTGTAAAGGCTATTTATAGCCAAGTGAAGGACAAGTCGTGGGATCCGCTAAGTCCGTTATGAAATGAAAAGTTGCTGCGATATTTTTTGTATTATAAATTGAGAAGCAAAACCTTAACGCGAAAGTAAAATCTTGGGAGCATCGCCCTCCCCCAGATGTACACTCCTTCACATGAAACTAGGTTACCAATTTTTTATACCTCTACCTTTGTGATTGTTTGTGATATTCGTTAATTCGAACCTCCTGTAGGTCAAGGCCTCGATCAGTCATCAAGCAAGATGGTGACTTGTTGGAACTTTGATCCTAGATGTTCCCCATTGATGTGTTATGAAAATTGATTTTTAATTTATTTTTTTTAGAAATCCAATCTATAATTACATAACTTAGAGCATTTGTTGTGGCATCATAAACTTTTGGTGGGCTCCATGGGATTTGTATATTATACCTATGTATTTGAGTTCTTGGAAATATTCTATGCGTGTTTGAGGTTTTGAAAAAAAAAATGGTGTTGTTTTCACTTCTTTGGCCGAAGATGTTTAGATTTAAACTTAAGAATGTAAGTACCGAAATGTGTGTTACAATATATTTTACAATGTGTGTTGTCATCTAATAAAATACGTCCATGTATTTTGATATTTAATTAGTATATTTTGATTTCCTATCAATTGAAAATCAAAATAGATTAGTTGAAAATAAAAATATAACGGTGGATGGTGATTTTCAATCGATTTTTATCTACTACAGGTGATTCTTTACCTATGAAAAGTAACTTTTTACTTAGAAAATGGGCTTTCACCTTAGAGTTTTGGGTGAAAAATCCTAAAATCTAAGATGAAAAATCACTTTCCAAGTGAGAGACACACATATCAAATTACGTTGCAGCATGTGTTTCCTTATTTTCTCGTTAAATTTAATTTTGGATGTCTTCTTAAAAAAATTTGTATGTAAACTTCAAGTAACACCTATCGTATAATAGTGATTTTGTATGCATTCATTTAATATCTAGTCATTTATATACATGTAATCAACATTTTCCATTTATATATTCAAGAATAAATTTCTCACTTTAACTCTCACAAGAGGACTCTCAGTCTTGTTATTATCTTGGGTTACCATTTAACAGCCTGAAATAATTCACCATTTTATATTTTTCATCTAAAACTGGGTGGAGATTAAGAACATAAACTTCATTCTAGCTAGCATATCTTTCTCACTTAGTAGCTAATACAGATAGTTATATATTAAGTATACATTTATTCATCTCATAGACTCATACATTCTTATATCTTTCGCATCTCATAGTAATCGTTCTCATGGTGCATTTGCCATATTATTCATCTCGTCTCATAGTATATCTTTCTGAGTTAACAGCTAGCTGGTCATCATCATTATCTTAATTTATTTTACTTCTTCCTTCTTCAAATTCTTTTAATCTACTTTCACACTCTCTCCTTCGTTCCATCTGTTAATTTCACCGTTGTAATTAAATATGTTGAATTCCCCTTATAACACAGCGTTAAGAGATATGGTTTTTTTTATTTTTTTTATTTTTTATGATCCAAGACTATAAGTGTAATTTCATGATAATATGAGAAAAGAGAGCCTCCTACACAGTGACCCCTCTTGGATAAAGAAAGAGTGAACTCTAACGTAGCTCTTGCACTGCTGAAGTCAATGTGGGCTCGCCACCGCTCGAGATGCCCCTGACGAGCAAGATATGCTAGTTGCATTATTGAGAATGACGTAATTAGTTGTCTTAAGCAGATAGTTGTTAAGTTAGAGAAACTCGAGTGGGTCGTCAAGTGCATACAACTAAGTCTGACGATTTGCTCATTCTTTAATTGATTGGGGATTGGGCCATGATAATCCACATGTGCATGCATTATTGTAAATATTATTCCAGTAGGGTCAAATATTTCTAATCGTATTGGAAAATGTATAGTTGACTAAGTATGGAGGAGGAAGACCTAACCAAGGCTATGTGCATTCAAGGAAGGGTCTTAAGAGCCCCCACCTGGCAGGTCTTTTCATGGTATTTTGCATTGATCCTGCTTGGTGTTTTACATCAATGTTTCTCTTGACCAAATCACAAGGTGTTAAACAGTCTTTTCATCCTAACCTACCACCGTAGGTCATTGAAAAAAGGCAAAGGAATGCACAAGTCCTCTACCGTGAACCCATCGTCGTAGACTACTCAACGACAGTGTACTGGTGATGGTTTATACTGCTTTTATTTCTCTCTGATTTATCAGCCGATAAGGTCACTGCAAGTATCCAGTCAGCTATTGGTTGGTTAAAAAAAATAAATGCTTTCTTCGTGTTAGGTTGAGAAAAGTACTGCACAAAATTTTTTTTCAAGATCTTTTCTAAGTTTTCCCTTATTAAAATAGGATGTACATCCCAAACAACAAAGATTAAGATGAAAGATTTCGAACAGAGCTTGGATTATACTATTGCAAGAACAGAGCTTCGATTATACTGTTGCAAGAACAGAGCTTGTGGTGCTAAAAGGCTTGTAACCATTGCTAAGGGAATCATGCACCCAGCTAGCCCATTTGAATGGTGGACCATGCGACACACCAGTGATGTCCCCGTCCATGTCGGACGCGGAATCTTCTTGCCATACAAAATATCCAGGGCTTCTTGTGGAGAGCATTCCTTGACAAATAGCAGTTACAGGACAAAATTTCATGTGCTTCCATTTCCTTTTCAACGGGGTGAGCACAAAAGATATTATTCAAGGTGGCATTTCGTTCTTGGAATTACCTTCCCAACCAAACACCACCAACCCACACACACCACCCCCCCCCCCGGCCACACCAACCTCCACCACAATGAAATTGTCTATTTCTTTTTGTTATTTCTACCTAATCGAAACGAGACCTACGAATCTTCGCAAGTAATTTTCTTGTCCGACCAGGATTTTGACTATAGGATGGGTTACGCCAACTAAATGTTTCACCCTAACAAGGAACAGGACATTTAATTTCTCTATTTTAATTACGAAAAAAAAGCTCTTCATACTACCCCTCAAAGGCCCAAAATCAACATCTGATCAATAATCATACCAACAATACAACGAATTTTCCTTTTTACTCTCCTTCTTCTCATCCACCAATGCAGAAAGGATGCAACAAACTTACATTACACAAAATAAAAAAAAAAAAAAGTTTACATTCCATTGCCACTAAGGGTGCCCACATACATAATGGAACACCTAATGGAGAAAACCACTTCAACCCCAAACGCTCCTACTTTTACATGCTCTTCAACACTTGCGTGTTTCTTTTTTGTTTTAATGTCAATCATTGTCATGGTGGTCGGCCTCTTCCCTCCTCCTTTTGGACAGACTGCATATGACCTTAGCCGACACCACCTTCTTTGCAAGCAGGCTCCACCTCATGTCATCCACCTTCTTTTTATCTCCTCCCGCACTTCCCTTGAATTGCCTGTAGCAATCAATGGTAAAGCAACGATTGGATGATCAATCATCTAATCTTTAGGATTGTAAAAGATCGAATATATATATATGAACGGGGTAAAAATCGCATGAATCATGCATGGTAAAATCTTACTTACTTGCAAAGTGGGACCTTGCAGGTCTCCGGGTCCTCGCAAATGGCGGAGTGCAGCCGCAGCAGCTGCCACATGCGGCCGCACCTCCGGCATCCCCCGCCGGGCACGCGGTTCTTCTTCTTCTCGCACGTGGCAAAGTGCTGGATCAGCTGCTGCACCCCTTCGCACGTGCGGCCCCACTCGCACGGCCCCTTCTGTGCCTCCATTGTCACCCCCTTTGGGCCCACGCAGGTGCACCCCTCCGTGCAAATGTGCCGCAGGCACTCCATCGCCTCGCTCAGCTCCATGTACACCCTCCTCTCCTCTCTGCTCCTCATTCGACGCCTCTCCCTCTGCCACATGTTATATCACCATGTTAGACATCACGATAACTTAGATGACGTAAGTCTAATAATCTCAAGTGTTCGGTTGATTACCTTGTCCTCCTCCTGGAGGAACTGGAGGACCTCGAGCTCGAGGTACGGGTCGTTGTCCCGTACGAAGCGCCACCCCTCGGTCTTCTCGACGGCCTTGAATTCGCGGCGGAGGAGTGCCATGCATCGCACGCGGAGGCACGGGGCGTCGCATTGGTGTGCCAGTTGGAGCATGTCGACCACGTTGTCCGTCGTGAGGGAGGACGCGAGGGTCCCCACGGCGGCACGCTTCAGCCATGGCACCCGCATCACGTGGGACAGCACAAGGAGGTGCACGCCATACTTGCTTCTCTCCTCGTCGTCCTCAGGAAACCTGTCGGGTCAAAGGATTGGTCAGATTCGGCGGTGAACGGCTGAGATTGCAAGGGGGGGAACTATCAACGGCGCCGCTCCTGTTTCTCCGGAAAGTAACAGAGGTCCTTTTTCTTTGGTCGTGGGATTTCTTTGATTCTTCTTCCCCTCAATTTTTTAGAAGAAAATAGATTTTATATCCCGATATCAGAGAAAAATAAAAAAAAAACCATATCTCAACGCAACCAAGACATGGCAGTGCCCCACAAGTTTACTCCAAAGGCGTGGAGAAGAAATCTTCCGTTCTCCAAAACAAAGAACAATTTTATGGACCATCAAGGGGTTGGATTAGTAGTAGAACTTGTGAAGTTATTAAGAAAAACATTGAACTTGTGTGAATTGCTTTTTTTTGTTGTTGTCCACAACAAAAGGTTGTAATGGTTAGTGGAAGCCAAACATCAAAAACACAGCGCACCACCCCCAACATCCTCGAAATGAGACTACCATTAAAAAGATTCATCTCATCTAGACTAATATCACCAAATCTTAATCGGAACCGTCCACCAGACACATCCAATGGCTTTGCAAAAGAATCGGAGAAGGAAGAAATGAGGCGGCCGGACCTGGAGGTGTAGAGACACCGGAGGAAGCAAACCACGGCCTTGTACGGGACCCCGAGCACCGGCACCACCGCCTTCTCCGCGTTCCCGCGCTTCCTCGGCCTCCGCTGCAGCACGTTCTCCAGCACCGGCGACGCCGACGCCTTCACAACACAAACAGCACAGCAGCAGCACCCATCAGAAGATATCCAGCACGTTCGACCGACCTCAAACACCGTCAACAGCCACACCTCGCCGCCTCCCCCTCCGGCCCCTATCTCCGACAACGCAAAACAAACACACCACACATGCGTATATATATATATACATATCCGATTCAAAACACAGGCACGACCACGACTCGAATTAAGGCGATCGAGCAGAAGATCAACATATATATATTATATATTCTTCGATCGGTATCAGCAAGAACATATATATATTTCTCGATCGGGCAGCTGCAAGAGGGGAAGTACCAGTACTGCGGAGTGAGCGGGGATGCTCTTCCGGCAGGACGTGACGATGCGCACGTCCGTGCCGGAGATCCCCCGCCAGAACACACCGGGGAGGTGCGCGTAATCGCGGAGGAGCGGCAGAAGCTCCTGCAGCAGCGTGGGGGTCGACCTCTCCTCCTCTCCCTCCATGCCAATCATCACCATGTTTGTTGGGAGGGTGGAGGGGGCCGCCGTGAAGATGCGTGGAGAACGCTTCGGTGATATTTATAGAAGCTTGAGACGTCACCACGATGTTGCAAGTATTTTTTCTGGGGGTGGTGGTGATATTTTTAAGTTAAAATATACGAAGATATTTTAGGAATTATTTAGGATTTCTATTTGTATGTAAATTAATTTTTGACGAATTTACATCACCTATTTACGTCAATGTAAAATGATAATTAGGTGATTTTGTATGAATCTAAAATGATTCATAAAATTATGATAGAGTAATTTTATATCTGATACCTACATCTTATTTTTAATATTCTTGGGGGGTGATTGGGGTAAAACATGGGAAGGAGGAGATGTAAGGAGAAGAATATCCAAAAGGATCACGCAATGTCTCGTGTGATTTGGATGAGACCGTGAGAGGTGGGAACTGGCCCGGTAGCACCCGAGCATGATGGGATCAGGTTGTTTGGTTTGATTTGGTTTGGTTGTCAACGTACGCTTGGAGGTGGCCTTTGCTGGTCGCTTGTGGGGGCAGGGGGCCTTATTATTGACTGGTGAGGATTCCCTTGCCTCGTGCCTTTCGACGGTTGGGTTGCAATTATCATGTGGAGACTCGGTGGAGTGCCTTTGCAAGTTGGAAATATGAGGATCCATATGGGTCGCAATGGAAAAGAGGAGAAACATTTTAACCAACGTGGAGGATAACAAGGAATTGGGAAGGGATCCTCCCCAACGAAACATCCTACACAAACAACCTACCACCTTGTTGACAACACGTGCAGATGGAGGTGCGAAGGAGGAAGTGCCCAAAGAAGGGAAGAATCTTGCTACTGAATCGGATTGAGTTAAATAAGATAAATAATGTGAAATCAAAATATAGAAGTAATAAAATATAAAAGAATATTTGAATTTTACATGAAAATCCTACTTATGAAGAATATGGAGAAAATTACAGAAGAAGTATCCTTATGGATGTATTTCTCTTTATTTCTTATCAAAAAAATAAGTAGGAGGTACATACCTATTTATAAACTACCACACACAACACAAAAGTTCACGTCTCACAATGTGACATTAAACCAACTACACACATTCTCCAACAGATCGAGCTCGGGATCTTAATTGAAATGGGAAGATCTAGGAGGGGTAGTCAACCTGCTAGAGAGAACGATGTGCATAGACCAGGTGAGTAGGGATGCAGCTTCGTGGACTATTCATCAGGCGTGAAAAGGAGGAATAGTGAAGTGGAAGCATTGTACATGTATGCCTTTCTTAGGCTCTGGTTCTTTAACGGAATTGATTTAGCATGGTTCTTTAACGGAATTGATTTAGCATACTAGAATTTTATAGGAGTGGGATTGTGTCCCAAGCACGGGATTGTAGGGTTTTGGTGTTTGTTTTTTATAGGTGGCAATCACAGGATTAAAACGAGTAATCTTGCATTTGGTATAGTTGGGGTGTTTGGTATCTTTAAAGACTCAACCGATAGATTCTAAAGACTACACCAGTGGATTCTCAGCCTTTATTGGAATACATCGGTGGTTTAGCTTTTAAAATTGGAGAACCATACCTCTCATAGATATCCTGGTGTTGCCTGTCTATGTCCATGGAAACAATCTAGGCAGCGTTTCTGCTATGATCGACATCTAGAAAAATAGAAACCACATTCTTGTATCCAAATATTGGGATACAAGATCCTGCTATCTTTTTCTTTTTCTTTCCGACATTTATCCGCCCATCTAGCACCTGAGAAAAAAATGTAAGTATGTAGTTCTATCTTTATGAGGACCAAGACTTTGCCTCAAGATTCCAATCTCACCCTCACGACACCCAACCCCACGAGATTGTGCACAGGATTAGACCATCCTACGCCCCCCCTCCCCCCCCCCAACACACACACACACACACACACACAAAATTAGATATATAATATTAGGATAGTAACCTTTAACATGATATTATCTTATCCCATGATCAACTCTCCCAAATGAAGGATAGGCGTCCAGCCTAATCCTGTAAAACAAACACTACCTTAGGAAGTGCTAATTTAAATGTTGGAAACCAGTGATTGGTAGGGATGAGAGATGGGGAAGATACCAACGAAGAGTAAGAAGTAGATTGTTGGTTATGATTAAAGGAAGAAGATGGAAGCAATGTTACCATGCTAACATTAATTGTTCGTGGTGTTGATGTTGACTACGATATCAAAGCAATGAGATTGGTGCTATGGTATCGAGCTAGTATACCATTCACAAGTGTTACAGAATCCATGCTATGATATTAATTAATGCTCTTACCACCAATAGCATCGTGTAATAGCATGTGTTAAGGAGAACTTGTGTTATGTTTTTCTGCATGTGTAAAGTGCCTTGACATGAAGTTTGACAATAACAAGGGTTAGAAAGTAGGATATTTGAGTTTATGTATGTGTAGGGAGAGTTTCTTTCCTTTTTCTCCACTTCGTTTGGTGCATGGCATAGGATTTGTAAGTAGGTACTACTGCATTATAAATTTTATTTTGGTCTTTGTATCCCCTTTAGGCAATGTATTACCAATATGTGACACACTGCACTTTTGTTCTTAGCTTCGCCTCATTGAAACAATTACAAATCCTGTCCTTCTCAAAAGAGCAAAAAGAAGATACCCATGTACCTTCCTTGCAGAGAATTCTTGTTTCCCATATTATTCAACGTTGTAATTTGTAGTTATTTATGTCATCTGATTTCTCAATGGAAAATCAATTAGATTCACTTTTCAGTTTATTTCATTATCGATAAATCAACATTGCTCTCCCTCCTTTTCTTTCTCTCTCTTTCTCTCTCTTACCTTTGTTCGCATGTCTCTGGTGCATGCTCAACCTAGAAGCATCTACATTAGAATAATATTTAGCTAAGAGTTCGGTGAACAAACAAACAAATAACTTGTGGTGGGTGATCCACTCAGAAACTGGTGGGTGCATATGCACCCTAAGCGTATCCACTAATGGCAATGCATGCACTTTGGATATTAAATACATTGTCAATTGAATGGAATACGGAAAGAAATTGGTTTGTGAGTATCCACCAGCACTCATCGAGGTACAAATGCTAGGAAGGGTTGGAAAAGGCTAGAAACTATGTAAAGGCAATAGTTTGTTCAAGATATTCTCCCATACAATCTGTGAGATTTGATGCACCTTGTATGTCAACAAAAACATTAATTCCAATCAACCAAATTACAAGGAACATCACGAACTAACCGTGAGAAAAACATATCCTTAAGGATCACAAGAGTTTTGCATCACAAAATAACTATAGCAATCCAACCTAGCTACTTGGTGGAACTGCTTTACTTATGCCCTTATTTGATTCTCAAGCTACTAATTACAGAAGTTACACGCCTTTTATGAGAAGATGAAAATATACAGAATACAGATGACTGACCAACCTATAAGAAAATGCACGTCATGAAAGCTCTATCTCCGCAAAAGTCGGATCTTCACATATCAATTGATAGCAGTTGATGAAGGTATCTTTAATTAATTATGTTTCTGATTCCACACGTCTAAATTTGTTTTATTCTTTGTTCTTTTACTTTTCTCGATTGACAAACCTTCAATTTATATTTTTCTTAGAAGTTCTTGCATTATATGTCAATTGACAACCTTAGAACAATCCCACTAAGCAATCAGAGAGATCTAATGATGTGAATTCCCTAATTAAAGATCTTGCTCCATACTAGGTTTCTGGTGGCCAAGAGTTCATTGTTTATAGGTAGTGCTTGATTTATTAACTCTGAATTCTTTAGTCCTTCTATAGTCAAATAATTATAAATTATTCGCTGAGAAGGTGTGCAACGATGTTCTTTGTAGACCTTCTAGAAACTTACACGAGTACTATATCTTTTATTCCATTTATCTGAGAGTAACCATTTGGTTATTACACGACTAAGCCCGTTTGAATCTATCTATTTGATTTACTTGAATTATATCCGAGCTTTCATACATCGTCTGTAGACTTTATATAATCATGAGTGTAGGATGCTTATGTTAGAGCATATCGAATTCAATCTTGTTTCCCATTTGGATGAATGAAGTCTACTATTTTGATTGACCAATTGGAGTTTATACTTTGTTACTTGAGTAGCTATTACTCCCATTTTTTCCTAATTAAGCTTTGTATTTTATATCCTCTATGTGCCTAGTTTGCATGCAACCTCAACTAGTGTGATGCCTTGTAACCCCTAGTATCTGCGAGACCTAGGCCCACAGTTGTGAATTTGGTCGTAGCTTGATACATAATTATTATGCATTGCTTACTATGTGATGAGAGCTTCATCATGAGCTTTAACTAGCTCATTTTAACCTAAGAAAGAGAATAAGAGCTCCTACATAACTTGGAGAATGACCTAATTCAAGGAATAAGTGTTTTGAGAAGAAAACATGAAATAAAGGTTAAAACTGTAATTTTACTGTTGCAGTACATAAATAGGATTTCTCAGAGGAAAAATATAGGCCAAATGATCTGAATAAGATAAAAAGTGAGTTGGTTCAATCAGAAATGGGTTATTATGTAATCCAAGAATTAAATGACATTCTGTAACCCTAAAACAAACCTACTTAATTCAACAAGGTTCTGGTCAGGATAAAAATCAACTAAATTCTCTAAAATTCATGTAAAAATATCCCCTAGGGCTTAGAACCTTCAATTTGACCTTTGGAATATATTTTGACCTAGATTGGGGTCCTAGTTCATTAATTGACCTAATTGGGATTTTTGTGCAAAATGTCTAGTAAAACGTGGTCAAACCTAAAATCCAACTTCACTATTAGATTCCTTAGGTCCAAATTAGGTTTGTACCAAAATTTGGACCTAAGGGGAGGTCATATTGACATACTTTGCAAAATAGTACACCCAATTACATTTTGGCTCCTATCTTTTGAAAACCATTGCACAGACCCCTGTAACTTCCTCGCCACTCTTACAAATAGGTCCCTCCACCATTAATGGGGAGAAATCCTACTCTGGCGAGGAATGGAGAGGGAGTACTCCCTGATTCCTCAGAGATCTCCTCCAAGATTTGGAAGGAGATTCTCTGAGAAATTCCCTTCCATCTGAGCTCAACTGCAATATCTGATTTACACCCAATCTCTCGTGCGAATGCATGAGAGATTTGGGTATCCCACAGATTTCCTACTCCGGCGAGGACTCTTGTGCTTGGGAGCTTGTCGTCCAAGCACAAGAGCCCCTGCCAGTGCCTATAAAATGATCCTCAACCCCGGCCGCACCTCTTCAGCTCGACTTGGTCAGAGATCCACCCCAATTTCATCTTCTTCTCCTCCAGTCAAGTAGTCCAGTGAGCTTCGGCGAGCCTCCCTCCTGTTTCTCATCGCTCTGCCACAATACCAGTGGCAGAGCTATCCTCACCATCTTCCTCCGCATTGCACAACACCCGCGCAAGCATTTCTAGTCCCGTCGTCACCGCCGTCTCCCTCCACTGGACATCGTCTTCTCTGGCGACAGCAGGTTCAGCCAGCCCTCACCTCTCCCCCTTCGTCCACTTAATTAGGTTAGACTTACTCCTCTCTATCCCCTCTTCAATTCCCCGCCTTCTATTTCACAAAACATCCCTCGACTGCCACTGTCCACCGTCATCTTGTCCATCTCCGGCCAACCTCCGGTGAGATGCATCCATCACTCCACACCTCCACACATCTCGCCACCAACCTTTTCACCTCCACCATCGACCACTGAACACTTTCCACCCACTTACAGACCGCCACACGCACTCCATGCTTCCACCGAACAAACCCACTCACACGGTCACAATCCGACCTAGGCACGCATGCCTAGGCCGATCTGAGCCACGCCAACACCTGCCTCTCCTTCGCCATGATATGGCGAAGGTTCTCCTGTTGTCTGATAGAGCCGCAAGGCTACTTTTGTGTCGTACAAGGTAGAACCCTCGTCCACCATTAGCAAGCACACAAGCTGCTTGCTTCCGAGCTTAAGGCCATGGGCGTCAGGTTTCAGGATCCCAGGCTACGCGGGTTGAATGCGTGAGCGAATCCAGCCTGAGAGCCGTAGCTGCAAACCCTTCAGCTACGTCAATTGCGCAAAGACATCCTCCTGCAGGTGCCAGCAAAAGCGGGTGGGACTTTTAGTCCCACCTCGGAAACGCAGGAGTGAGGTAAGTGGTTTAAATTGATTTTGTGAATCCTTCTGTTTGCCTCAAGTCACATAAGGGTGAGGTCCCTCGCCCTCACTCGCCATGCCTCGTTCGTAATACTTCCCCTGCGGACCTGGCACCCGACCCAACTAACCTATTCGTGCACTCCTCGTGCATCACACCCACGCCAGTGCACCTGGACCCGGGCGCGCACCCGATCCGATTACCCGGCTCTGGGAGAGCGTACCTAAGAGAGAAATAGAGAGAGAGACGCGGAAAGGGTAGGGGTTAGGTTTTGCTGCGTTGTGCAGGGAAGAAGTAGAGTTAAGGAAGAGGCATTGTAGGGAAGCTAAGGAAAAGGAAGGAAGAGGAAGGAAGGCCAAAGAGAAGAGAACGTCAGAGGAGAGCTAAGGCAAAAGCCAAGGAAGAAGAAGAAGGAGAGGCAAAGCCAAAGAGAAGAGGAAGTCAGGGGAGAGCTAAAGCTGAAGAAGGAAGAAGAAAGAAAGAAAGAAGAAGGACCTGCAGAAGAAGAAGGAGAAAGGCACTGTGCAGAAGAGAAGGAAGAAAGCAAAAGCTAAGAAGGCAGAAGAGAAGCAACTGAAGCAGAGATAGAAAGAGAAGGAAGAAGAAGAAGAAGAGAAAGCTGCAAGGAGAAGAAAATAAGAGGCCATCATTTAAGACGTCTGATCATAGAATGAGACATCCAACTCTTCTATTTTTGCTATAAATTTAATTCATAAACTCTTGCATTTATATTCTGAATTAAGTTTTGAGTAATTCTAATTGTTCAATTGCATTATTGAGATTAGTGAATAAATTCCATTTGCTCCTCGTGTTCGACCTCGGATACTTAGGTTTTCGAGTAATAAATTCTTATTTGTTGTCAACGCTTGGTCACCTATACTACAATGCGACTGACTTAAAAAACCTGACAAAGTGTTGCAACATTTTGGTGCCGTTGCTAGGGAGCAATGTGCAATTTATCACTAATCTCTGCATTCTTTTTTGATCATATTGAACACTAACTTGCCATACTTTGCTTTGTTGTGATCTTGCAAGGTATTTCACGAGAAGATCCCTCCCGCAAGTCAACTACTCCAGGGCAGGTAATCTCTTTTCTTCCTTAAACCATCCCCTAATCCTTTAACGACAAAAGCAAGCAATTAATTTAGGAATCAATTGCCTTCTGTCTATAGTAATCACCATCTTTAAGGCAAGCGTTTCCTAATTTTGCGAAAAAATTTTCAAATCTTCTTAAAGTTGGAGCGATTTTTTTAGATCCTATCCCACAAAATTCCTGTGCCTAATAGAAATCACTCTTAATCTCTGTGGACAACACACTTCTTGTTTTTTAGTCCAAAGAGAATTTTTGTGAAAAAGATGATTGAAAATAGAACTAAATTAGGGTGTCAACAGTAGGGTTTTTGGAGTGCTAGTCACACATGCCTGTATAAAAGGAAATGAACCCTCCCGCATCAGTGTGCTACCCAAAACCTTGATTGAAGAAATCTAAACAAGACAAACCCTAAAAATTGAGCTATAACAACACTTGAATCTTAAAAAAATTCTTGGACCTAATAAACTGGGAGTCAAATCAGGGTGGTCTCTAGGTCCCAAGCCTAGAATCGTTCTGTCATCTTTAGGATAGGTCAGGTAAAGTTGACCCCCTAGGTTAACCGACCTCCAAATTAGGTCACAACATCAAAACATATAAAGTTCAAGTGAAAACCCTAAAGCACCTTTGAGATAAAAGTAGTAGACTTAAGAGGTCAAAGTCCTCATTCTGGTCTACCTGGAATCTCAGTGACAAGAGAGGTCGGGTGGGGGAAACCCTGTAACCCGTGGGGATGCTCTACCGTGTAGGGGTCTTTGCGGGACTCTCCCTCTCTGGCTGCCCAGGTAATTCTCAGGTGAACGACCTTCTGATCAAGGGGTATCATCTGCCCCGAACCTCCATAGTCATTAAAACATCTTTGGGTACCTCGATTGGGTCAAAAATATCTCCAGTCCCTCATCTTTTCTCTTTAGAGCACATACATAAATTTTCAGTGGGACTCTTTATTCAGATTTAATCGCTTCATAACTTGATTCTACATCTTGATTCCACCACTTGATCCAAATATGCAACCAAACCACTTAGGACTACCAATCAAGAAACCAGAATATCGGAGATCCATGAGATATAGGATGATTGAGGATGCCCTGAAATTCCATGAAAAAGAAGACAAAACCTCAACACTAGTAGGAAACATTCAGGTTGATGTCCCAACAACCAAAACATACATCAAAACTTGTGCCCAAGTGCTATTGGCAAAAGCTACAAAAGGATCAACCCGAGACATGCTCGTCACAGGATACATTGAGATAGAAAAATTGCACAATCTTGAATACCTTCAATGCATGACAAATCCTCTACTTTAGGAGCAACACCAAGATAATCTTGAAAAACGGGAAGAGATAATGAGATTATTAAAACAAATTATCGACCAGAAATACCCGTATATGCCACAAACAGAGGATGAACCATCTTGGGACAACATCGAGGATCAATCTGATCTCAGGTTTGAGGCACAAAATGGTTGTGGATCCCCAACCCAGACGGAGTACAATGTGCCTGATATTGAAGAAGGTTGGGAAGTTCCAATTGTCGGAGAACACAATGTTGAGCCAACCCTAGACCATGAATTCCAAAACTCCTGCAATAATGAGAGTAGAACTGAACCTCTCGAGGGTGTATATTCCACCCCTTATTCTGATAAGGTGACCCTCGAAGGTTATTCCAACCTAGATTCTAGTGATTTAACCCACATCCTAAGCCCAGAATCTAGATCTGAAACCTATTGGAAAGATTTCGAGGTCCCATATGAGGAAGATCAATTTTTCAATGAAGAACATGATTTTGGGCCTCTATTTGATGAATATCCCTCACCAACATCCTTAGAGGAACCAATCGATTTTTCGGAAGTCATGCTAATTTACAATACAGAAACTGAGGAGTTGGACGAGTGGAGTTTCAATTGGGTCTATCCTACCAGCTTAGAACCTGAGCCTCTACCAGATAAGGACACCTTTTTAAGCTCAGAACTGACATCTAGGCTAGACACCAGTCAGGCTGCTGAATCTACAGTATATGATTTATTCTATGGTAGAACTCATGATCTTGAATCGCATTCAGATTTTGATTTTGGCAAACTCTCTGACGATTTTGAATTTGACCATAACATCAAAGAAAATCTGCTTCCTGATTATAACAAGCCAATCTACGACCTCAGCTCACATGACTCATTCTCTAACTCTGATTCTGAGGCCTCGATTCCCGAGATCACTGATTTCAGTTCAGGTTCCAGAAACATGGAATCATTTCTTTTTGATCCTCAGGAATCAGAACCAGCAAATGCCGAGAGTGATTGCGACCTAGAATATGAATATTTTCTCGACTCCGATTTCCAGCATCCCATAGACACTCTCCAGGCATTCGCTTTTGATTTTGAAAGTTACTATGAGGACTCTCTACATGAGACCACCTATCATTCCTTTCTAGAAGAGCCCTTATACACAATTCTCATTGAAGCCACCTCTTCCACACATACAAAACTGATCAAAACCTGTTCTCTACCCCGATCCACAACCGGGCTCAATTTCTATTCTGATTCACCTCTCACTGAGCCGTTTGCAGATGATTCAACTCCACATCTATACCAGGCATCGGGTATCAATCAGATTGAAAAATATGATCCATCATTCTTTGATCACCCCTGTAGGGTTTCCACACTATGCACTAATTATTTTTCGGAACCCTACTCTGACCAGGCTGATTCGACTCAGCCTAAACCCGAGTTTTCACTTCCATATCCATCCGAGCCACATTGCGTATGGTGGGTTCCGCATCTGTTAATCTACATCTATCAACCCACCAGACTGATTGGGTTTAGGCTGCATCATCAGCCTGTTGATCTTAACAAGCACCTGGTTGGACCAACCAAGCTCTTAATCAAGGTGCTTGTTTTACAAAAATCCACTGAGTTGACCACTCCCTCTCCACCCCATGTTCCGCTCGGCTAAAGGTGTTGAATTTAGCGCTTAACGGGAGGCAACCCGTCATTCCAAAAATAGAGACCAGTCTGATTACCTGTCTGTACTCCATGTCCCTTGCACCTTGGGTTCAGCCTGAGACAGTTGATCCCACCTCTAGTACACATATCGGAGCTTAAAATCGTCTGCATCAGTCACTTCCAACCCATTCACCCACCCGATGTATCCTGTTCTAAGTCCCTGACCTCAATACTATTTCACACCCTCTGTTTACAATGAGAACATTGCAAAACTTAGGCATGGGGGGTGATAAAGTACATACATCAAAACTAAGAAAAAGTCAGAAGGATTCTCACAAAAAAAAATTCACATATGTCAAAAATACAAAAAATTGAAAAATTATGAAAAGAATAAAAAAATGGAGCTAGGAAATTTTGTGAGCCACATAATCATAAGGAGAAAAAGAGCAAAACTGACAAAAAGGAGCACAAAATGAAAAAGAAAAAGATAGTCATTAGTAAGAGATTAAGAAATTAACTGAAGTTCTAAGACCACATCAAGAAAAGAGAAAAATGAAAGAAAAGTGCTAAGAGATTAGCAGAAACGCTGATCTTAGGCCTTCTGGGCTAGATTCTTAGGCTTAAAAATTCACGTATCCGCTAAGATCTGGATAATTCTCAAGAGGTTGGGGAAAATGCGAAGCTTAAGTATTAGTTCTAAGGCTTAGGAAGTATTCAGCCTCGTTAACTGACCTTCGGTTTGTAGGATTCGGTAACCTGAGCACCCCAATCCATACATAGTCTCGTTCAATGCACATAACTATCAAAATCACGCAAAAGCGTTTTAATGCTCTGAAAAAGTTGCCTAGATTAGGAGTAATCGATCAACACAAGTTGATTTGGACGAGTTCCTAGCGTAGAGAGGTGGAAAATTCCCCTCGAAGATGCATAACAACATATCGTCTCCTCAGTACTTGTCTCTTAGGATATTTAGATATCCTACCGGGGCATGTAAGCACTCTACTGGTTCAGATACCATGGGTGGCATTATCTCGAAATGTCGATTGCTAGGGTCTGGATTCAGCCACAGAACGCCATGGGTGGGATTATCTCGAAATCTCAAAAGCCAAGGTTCTAGGGTTACCATGGGTGGTGCTATCATGAAGCATTGATTGCTAGGGACCTTTGAGGATTGATGATGGGGATGAGGAATCCGATACAGACCGTGTTGAGAAGCCAATCCGAAGTTAGAAATAAAAAGAAAAGAGAGAGAAAGCTCTCCAAACAAATAAATTCTCTGTCTCTCTCTTACAAAAATGCACTGCAAACTGAACTAGGCTAAAAATGTCTCAAATACGGGTGCTTTAACTGCGGAGTCCAACAAATCCTAGGATAGTTTCTGTGGGCCTTAAAAACCTTCGCGGAGGACTAAGGCTAATGTGGGTCAGGTCTGGATTTTGGTTGATACTTGAGTACCTCTAGGCCTATTATCAGCATTCTTAATCTAATCAAAATAAAAAGAAAAGTACTTATGATAACTGGTGACAGACACTCAGGGTCTAGAACATAAGTTAAAATCTTAAAATTTTGCTAAGGGACTAGCAAAAGCTAGGCATGGGGGTATGATGAGAGCCTCATCATGAGCCCTAACTAGCTCATTTTGACCTAAGAAATAGAATAAGAGCTCCTACATAACCTCGAAAAGGACCTAATTCAAGGAATAAGTGTTCTGAGAAGAAAACATGAAACAAAGGTTAAAACTGTAATTTTACCATTACAGTACATAAATAGGATTTCTCAAAGGCAAAATATAGGTCAAATGGTTTAAATAAGATAAAAAGTGGGTTAGTTCAATCAGAAATAGGTTATTATGTGATCGAAGAATTAAATGGCATTCTGTAACCCTAAAACAGACCTGCTTAATTCAACAAGGTTCTGATCAGGATAAAAATGAACTAAATCCTCTAAAATTCATGTAAAAATATCCCCTATGGTTTAGAACTTTCAATTTGGCCTTTGGAACATATTTTGACCTAGATTGGGGTCCTAGCTCATTAATTGACCTAATTGGGATTTTTGTGCAAAATATCTAGTCAAACGTGGTCAAACCTAAATCCAACTTCACCATTAGATTCCTTAGGTCCAAATTAGGTTTGTACCAAAATTTAGACCTAAGGGGAGGTCATATTGACCTACTTTGCAAAATAGTACACCCAATTACATTTTGGCCCCTATCTTTTGAAAACCATTGCACAGACCCCTGTAACTTCCTCGCCACTCTTACAAACAGGTCCCTCCATCATTAATGGGGAGAAATCCTACTCCGGCGAGGAATGGAGAGGGAGTACTCCCTGATTCCTCAGAGATCTCCCAGATTTGGAAGGAGATTCTCTGAGGAATTCCCTTCCATCTGAGCTCAATTACAATCTCTGATTTACACCCAATCTCTCGTGCGAACGCACGAGAGATTTGGGTATCCCACAAATTTCCTACTCCGGCGAGGACTCTTGTGCTTGGGAGCTTGTCATCCAAGCACAAGAGCCCCTGCCAGTGCCTATAAAATGATCCTCAACCCCAGCCGCACCTCTTCAGCTCAACTTGGTCAGAGATCCACCCCAATTTCATCTTCTTCTCCTCTAGTCAAGTAGTCCAATGAGCTTCGGCGAGCCTCCCTCCTGTTTCTCATCGCTCTGCCACAATACCAGTGGCAGAGCTATCCTCACCATCTTCCTCCGCATCGCACAACACCCGCGCAAGCATCTCTAGTCCCGTCGTCACCACTGTCTCCCTCCACTGGACATTGTCTTCTCTGGCGACAGCAGGTACAGCCAGCCCTCACCTCTCCCCCTTCATCCACTTAATTAGGTTAGACTTACTCCTCTCTATCCCCTCTTCAATTCCCCTCCTTCTATTTCACAAAACATCCCTCGACTACCACTGTCCACCGTCATCTTGTCCATCTCCGGCCGACCTCCGGCGAGATGCATCCATCACTCCACACCTCCACACGTCTCGCCACCAACCTCTTCACCTCCACCATCGACCACTGAACACTTTCCACCCACTTACAGACCGCCACACGCACTCCACGCTTCCACCGAACAAACCCACTCACACGGTCACAGTCGGACTTAGGCACGCACGCATAGGCCACGCCAACACCCACCTCACCTTCACTGTGGTACGGTGAAGGTTCTCTTGTTGTCTGATAGAGCCACAAGGCTACTTTCCTGTCGTGCAGGGTAGAACCCTCGTCTGCCATTAACAAGCACACAAGCTACTTGGTTCTGAGCTTTAGGCCACGAGCGTCAGGTTTCAAGATCCTAGGCTACGTGGGTTGAATGCGTGAGCGAATCCATCCTGAGAGTCGTAGCTGCAGACCCTTCAGCTGCGTCAATTGCGCGAAGACATCCACCTACAGGTGCCAACAGAAGCGGGTGGGACTTTTAGTCCCACCTCGGAAATGCAGGAGTGAGGTAAGTGGTTTAAATTGATTTTGTGAATCCTTCTGTTTGCCTCAAGTCACACAAGGGTGAGGTCCCTCACCCTCACTCGCCATGCCTTGTCCGCGATGCTTCCCCTGCGGACCTGGCGCCCGACCCGACTAACCTATCCGTGCACTCCTCGCACATCACACCCACACCGGTGCGCCTGGACCCGAGCACGCACCTGATCTGATTACCCAGCTCTGGGAGAGTGTATCAAAGAGAAAAATAGAGAGAGAGACGTGGAAAGGGTAGGGGTTAGGTTTTGCTGCGTTGTGTAGTGAAGTAGAGCTAAGGAAGGAAGAGGCACAACAGGGAAGCTAAGGAAAAAGAAGGAAGAGGAAGGAAGGCCAAAGAGAAGAGAACGTCAGAGGAGAGCTAAGGTAGAAGCCAAGGAGGAAGAAGAAGGAGAGGCAAAGCCAAAGAGAAGAGGAAGTTAGGGGAGAGCTAAGGCTAAAGAAGGAAGAAGAAAGAAAGAAAGAAGAATGACCCACAAAGGAAGAAGAAGGAGAAAGGCACTGTGCAGAAGAGAAGGAAGAAAGCAAAAGCTAAGAAGGCAGACGAGAAGCAACTGAAGCAAAGATAGAAAGAGAAGGAAGAAGAAGAAGAGAAAGCTGCAAGGAGAAGAAAATAAGAGGCCATCATTTAAGACATCTAATCATAGAATCAGACATCCAACTCTTCTATTTTTGCTATAAATTTAATTCATAAACTCTTGCATTTTTATTCTGAATTAGGTTTTGAGTAATTGTAATTATTCAATTACATTATTGAGATTAGTGAATAAATTTCATTTGCTTCCTGTGTTCGACCTCGGATACTTAGGTTTTTGAGTAATAAATTCTTATTTGTTGTCAACGCTTGGTCACCTATACCACAATGCGACTGACTTAAAAAACTTGACAAAGTAATTTGTATGTCTCCTTATATTTCTGTTACACTTGAGACAAAGGAAGACAATTGAGTAGAAATATCCAAAAATAGAAAGCAATTCTACTAGAACAAAGCTTTGAGTGAAAGCTTGAAAGATGGTTGCCCCACCTAAAGATTGACCACAAGGTAGGGGGGTTCAATGGGAACATAGTTAAACTATTATCAATGAGACAGGAATGATCATTTATTATAACATCAATCAATTATAAGTAAATCAATATGTCTCATTCATTATCGAGAGAAGTCCTTAACCATTCATTCTCAATTTAAGTTTATCTTAATTCAAAGAATTTAAGACAGCATTATTAATAAGTTTATATGTATCCAAAATAGTAACGAAAACACATTATGGGCTCCAATTTCAACAAGAGGGATAAAAACACATGCAAAACAATAAGCATTTCAAAGGAGGATATAACATCAATTTTCATCAAGGGGAACCTAAGACTACTCTACCTAATGTAACTGGGGGGTTATGGTGACTCCAAGATGAATGCCTATTTCCCCTCATGCCTCTCACACCCTCTGAGAGTCCTTTCTAAGTCAAGACACAGAGAAAACATGTTAAAATTACAATATGGGATTTTTCATAATTTTCACATACAAAAAGTTTCCAATATTGAGTTTAAAGTTTATACCACCACATAGGATACGAAGAGATGATTCCAACACTGCCAAGAATGAGTGAATTAGAGGTCGAAAGACCCCAAAATCGGACATAGAAGAAGGGAGGGGTCTTGAACTAATCTAATTTGTTGAATCGGCCAACCCCCCACTTTCTTGCTCGTTGTGTACCTGTGTTCATGTCATCAACACACACTACACATGTTTGCTTTACCGCACACATGCCCTTGCACACTGCGCACCTCTCGCGCCCATGTGCTTTGTGCCTCGCGTGCTAAGTAGCCGTTGCACACGACATAGCTCCACTCTTTCTTTTCTTCCTCAAGTTTCATGCAAATTGGAGGGACAAATGATGGCCTAAAACCCTAATTAGGGCCTTAAGCAGGCCTCTAACTCATATTAGGGTTAAAGGGTTGAGGTTTAACAAAAATACCCTTGGGTGCTAGATTAATTAAGCCTTACATTCATTAATTGTACTTTTCACATAACTTTTGCTATAGACCTCGTATTTTCATGAAATAAGTATAGTTAGAAAGCTTGTGATGAGCATAATCCAAGGATACCACATATGACTCACTTTTGAAAAGGTTTAATCAAGGGTTGACCAAAAACATGCAATTTTCGCATTTTATGAGGTGTTCCGACCCAACATGACCTTGACAGGCACTAATGGATCTGAAATAGTGCAATTGACTTCGCAATGGCTCAAAGCCCTAATTTTGACAAAAATAACCCTCGAGAGCCCTTGTTTTGATTCAGGTGCAGCCATGTCCTGTCAAACGAGTTTCACGTGCAACTTTTGCCACATACCTCAAATTTTAGCGAAATAGAAATTGTTGGAAAGCTTACAATAAGAGGAATCTAACAATATTATTTATGAAATATTTCAAGAAAATTTTACTACAGTTTGACTAGGTTTAACCAAAATACGTGTTTTCTCATTTTCAGGGTACACAAGCTCGATTTGCAGTGGACAAGTGACAACGGGTTCGTTTTGACACACTTAAGTCCAAAATGACTTTAGAATCTGGGTTCAACACATTACACAAGAATCACAAGTAATGATTGTGATGTGTATACATCTAAGCAACTTTAAATGTCTATTTATGCATGCTTTTACTGGCACAGAAGCATCATGCATTATAAATATTACATAACATGCATCATCATGCATTTAGGTTAATTTGTATAAACTGTATAGTAATTCGCCTCTTTTTATGGCCAGGGATAGGGTAATATTTATCGAGGTCTTGAATTGAAGATCCAACCGTACGGATCTGATCAGGGCGACAATTGGAATTCAATGACTCTGAGATCGCCTCGATAAGATTTTCGTAGCATCAAATGTAGTCCAAGGAAGATTAGAGGTCAAGGGGCAAGTGGGTGTAAAATCCAAACTTCAGATGACAAATCCAACCACACGGATGTGTTCAGATCGACGATAGCAGCCCAACGATGCAAAAATCGATCCAATCTGACATCTGTGGCACTACCTATAAGCAAAATAAGATAGACGGCTCAGATAGTGCCACATGGTGCCATCCCAGTCTTCCACATCACTGTAGCCGTCGCCGCAGCACTCCTTCACAAAGATCAGATTGATCTCCACTATCGGATCATCATCCAACGGTGGAGAGCGCTAGAGGAAGAAACCAAGAACTCGATAAAGTAGCGGCCATAGCAGAGGGGCTATGACCTCAAAACCCGAAATGAAGGCACAGGTTCGACTCTTTGCGTGCCTTAAATCAGGCGAACGAGTGAGCGCAGGCAAAAATACGCCTGTTGGATCGCAATCGAGCGATGAAGAAAGTGTCTACATGGCGCCACCCAAGCGTGCGATTCACCCACGTGCGATCTGACGCCAAGCTGCACGCGCGATCGTACGTGATGGCGTTGTGTGCACTAAGGAAGCGAAGCGCGTGCGCATCTTTTAGGCTCTCCAATCTCTTGATTGAACGATTGAGATCTCAAGATCGTGGGAGCATGCCTCAATGCTTAAAGAAGAGCCGGTGATGTGGCTGCCTCTGAGACGTCAGCTGCGGAGCGAGTGGCGGGGATGAGGCGTGTGGCTATAGTGACATGCGTCTACAATGAAGCACGTATCCATCACTAAAGGTAGCAGAGTTTAATGTTGAAAATTAAAATGCCTCTTTTGTCCCTATCTATGCAACTATATAAAGGCCCTACACCCTCTACATTTTCTTCATCCCTTCCATCATCTCTCTCCCTCTCTAAGAGATAAGAACGTAAGTTCTAAAGCTCACTCTAGTGCTCCCAAGCTACGGGAAGCTCTTCTAGAGTAAAAATACAAATTCTTTCCACCTCTCATCCCCTTCGCTAAGCTCTTGCCAGCCGTCTTCTCACCCCCATTCTGGAAGTGGATCCCGTGATGCCGATACCCTACCTCACCCTCGACTCTTCCTGATCCGTCCTCCGTCTTCGCTCTCCTTTCAGGCGACATCCGTTCGGCTTGTCCTCTAAGCAGCCATCGAGGAGGATAACTTCTCTTCCCCTTCTCTTTATCGCTTTCTAGATTAGATTTCCCACTTTCTAGTTGTAGTTGTAATGACATTATTTTTAGTATAAAAGTTATTTTTTTCTCTCTATCTCTCTTTCTCTCTCTCTCTCTTTAGTTTTAGTGTTATATTGCAAGTAGAATAGCGATCATTGTGAATGTTTCGTTTATAAACAAAAATTACACAAAAAAAATAACTGCGGATTTCAATTCGACATAACCTCCCCGTGTTCGACCCGGGACTCATTTTGAGTTTCGGTAAAAAAATATTTGATTGACGAATTTTCTTGCGAATCGCACTACGACAACAGGTTTTCTAAACTCAAATCTTTTCGCAACGAATTTCCGCTTGATCATTTTGGCGCCGTTGCTGGAGAGGCAACGGATCTCGATTTCTTTTCTACATTCGTCGCACTTAGTTGCTTTCTAACTCTGTTGTATTCCTTTTCTATTATCTTGCAGGTACTTCAACCAGAAATCTTTAAGTGGTAGAAAGGAGTAAAGTGCAGTTGAAGACAACTGTAAGTGCTCCCCCATTCTTTCCCCCTCCATAGACTTCATTCGATCACCCTAATTCAAACCCTTGTTAACCTAGGTGTTCTCATAAACCCTAGGATTAGTTTCGTTGCTTTGATTTTCACCACCACTCACCTCACCCCCACTTATAAAAAATCTAAAAAAAATCTCACAAAGATCACAACCTCTTCTGATTCTTCATACTCAATTGGTATCATGTTCTTTGGAACCAGTACACACAACCAAACACATAATTGAGTAGAAATCAAATTAGGTAATCACTTGCGTGTCAACTAAGTGGTGCATTAAGGCTAATATTTGAGTTGTTTGGGCCACACTACTTCATATAAAAATAACTTATCAAGTAACTTGCTCATTAGGGTTAACAATTAAGGTCAATACCAGGCACTCCACTTTATCTTGATTTCAAAGGAAAACATCTTCACTCGTGTTTGCAAATCTTGGTGTGCCTCCTAAATTTGATTGAAATCACCCTAATTCAAACCCTAAAAGCTACTTAAGCAAGATTTGAACTCTAAAAGCCACTCATCCAAATAATCTTGCTTGAAAACCCTAGTTGTACACCCACTCACACTTATTCAATCAATCATTAAGGGCACAACCCATTTTAAGAGTCCACCACATTCTAAAAGCACTACTATCCCAGGCCTAATCTAAAATCAAGTAGACGTTGGCCCTAGGACTCATGAGTCCATTTCAGGATATTTCTCATACTGTGGTGCAAATTTGTGACGTCTGCTTTCTCCAGAAGGTGCTACTAAGTTGGGTGGCTGATTGTCAAATGACTTAAGTAGGCAGGGGTTTGGCATAATTAGCAGTTTTTGGGACATGCTCCCCCTGTCTCACCATCCCAACTTAACCAGCTTCTGGATTAAGGACAACACAAAATTTGTGTTGTGGTTTGAGTCTATTTTGGAGCATAGGTCCTTAGGCTACCCAACTTATGGATAGGCTTGTATTGTTGTGCGGTAGGGTTCTTTTCCCCAGTCCTTCCGACCCCTTCCTAGTTTATGCTTGGAAGGAGGTCATTGAATCCCTGCTTGGAAGGACCATTAGACCATTCAAGGAGGCCAAGGTTGAATTTTAATCCAATTGATCCCATGACTGATCAACCACCTCCTTTGCCTCAAAATCTGCAAGAGATGCTGCAAAGGCCACTAGAACAAATGTAGCAAATGCAGGAATGGTTCCAACAAATGCATGGTTAGGGCATTCAGCCCTTGAAGGATTTCTATGATCCTTCTAATTATGGGAACGTCTCGATGTCTAGATTCCAACCAATGACGAAGAAGTCAACCCCCAGGTGTTAAGCCTGATTAAACATTTTCATGGGCTTGGCTCTGAAGATCCATTTCAGCATTTTGAGGACTTAACCACTTTGGTCCACGCCACCAAAGTGCGAAACGTGGACGAGGAGCAGATGATCATGAGACTTTTCCCCCACTCTCTTAGGGATAAAGCCACTCATTGGTACCGGACTATTGGAAGGCCGATTGCAACTTGGAATGATCTTAAATCAGCTTTCCTCAAGAAATTCTTCCCAGTTGGGCATACTAATGCTTTGAGATGGGCGATTACTACTTTTGTCCAGTAGTTGGGGGAACCGCTTCATGGTGCCTGGGAGCGATTCCAAGATCTATTGCAGAAGTGTCCACACCACAAGATGCCGAAATGACAACTCATGCAGATATTTTATCACGGGTTTACTGAGCAACTTCGTAACCATGTGGACGCTTCTTGTGGAGGCAATTTCCTCAACAATGATGCAGATAGTGAACATGAATTGTTTGAGGAAATGAGTGAAAATTTCATCAATCATGCCTCCATGGATACTTTTAGTCGATCCCAACAACTCAGATCGAATGTTAATGAGGTCCATGACTCTCATTCATTCGATATAGAACTAATTTGCAATAAACTTGATAAAGTGGACCTAGTTATAAAAAGAATGGAAGAGTGGATAGCTAAAAACTTTGCAAATACTTCTCAATCCACTCAAACCCCAAACTCAAGATTCCATTCTTCATGAGCTTCTACTGGACGGGAGTTCGTAAATCAACTGGAAGTGGCTCAACCTGTGAGCTAGCATTACTCGGAATTGCACGGGTTCCAAACTGGAGCCTTTGATCCCAATTTCTCTTATCCTAATTTCTCTAATCCCTCTCCTTTCCCACCATCCTCGCCCTATGAGGTAGCGAAACAA
The DNA here is from genome assembly GCA_037157565.1 of Thalassia testudinum. Classification (NCBI taxonomy): domain Eukaryota; kingdom Viridiplantae; phylum Streptophyta; class Magnoliopsida; order Alismatales; family Hydrocharitaceae; genus Thalassia; species Thalassia testudinum. Next base: position 148,570,408 of record JAZHRO010000036.1, read on the forward strand.
TGTCTCTAGCCTGCTCCACAGTGGTAATCGATTGATTAGTAGATGGTGACCATCCATGCTTGGTCCAACAAATATTCTCCATGTGACAAAGCTTCTTGCAATACGTATAGGATGGGCACCCTCTACCCTAAGCACCACTCCCTTTGCCTTTCCCCTAGGTGGAGAGCATACCATGTCCATGGCCTTGGGTAGAAACGAAGGTAGATGTTTAGCTTGTGGACTCCTCAAATGTGAGAGACATGGTAATCCTACTCAATCTATTATATGCTTCCTCAAAGCAGGAAGCTCTAACAAGGAAATAATATAAGAGAGAGAAATTGAATACTCGAGCCCTAAACCAGGTAGGAACTACAAGACAATAATCTCCTAGTTGTAAGCCCTCTGTGTGTCATAAGTACAGACTGGGTGACACGCATTGTACTTCTCAAAACGTACCATGAGAGTCGAGTAGTACTAAGACAAACTGCGACCTTCTTATCTAAGGTAAGCCATCTCACTATAGATCAGAAAGACTTGGCTAGAATTCTTCTCATGGAAGTATCTCTCAAGCTGTCCTCAATATCCTTAGCCATCATGTAGGACATAATCTCATCCCTTATCCTAAGGATGACAAAGTTCATGACCCATGCACAAACCATGGCATTATTTTTCTTCCATGTGGTGTTCTTGCCACTCTTCTTCATTGGTTCTAACTGAAGTAACATGTGCTCCATGTCATGACCCTTCATAGTCAAAAGAAAGGTCTGTGACCATCTGGCATAGTTGGCCTCATCAAGCTTTACCATAGGATAAAAGAAGGGGCTCTTGTAATTCCTTGCTACCATAGTATGCTAAGATGTCACCCCCAAAGAACTCTTAAACACCATCATGTCTTCAGCCAAAATCCAGACTAACACAAGACTATGGGATCTAAATTAATACCATCAAGAAATATGTGATGCAATCACCAACATCTAGTACTCAACAACCAACCCCTTAAATCAAATCCAAGGTTGTCACCAAACCCAAGATGAGTATCGAATTGCCTCCAACCACTACCGAGAGTCAAATTTGGGCAACAACAACCCCTAGTGGTAATGGTGGCAGAGCAAGCCCCAATGGAGGTGCTAGGGAGAAGGGGACCGTTTGTGGCGGTGTTGGAATGAAAGGAGTCCCTTAGGCAAGCTTACCTCTGGCGACACTTGTGGTATGTTTTCAACGATTTTGTGCGGGTTTAAAGGATGTCATGTTGTAGTATAACCGACAAAACGTCTAAACAAATATAAAGAATTTTATTACTCGAAGACCGGAGTATCCGAGGTCGAATACAGGGAGCAAATGGAATTTACTACTAGTCAAAATGTAATTGAACACTCTAATTTACTCAAAATATCAATTCAAGTATGAATGTATGCGATTAAAAGGAGTTAGGGCAAAAAATATGAAATTGGACGTCTGATCACAAGATCAGACGTCTTAAAAGTATTTTCCCTTTTCTTCTTGATTATTCTTCTTCTGCAATCTCTCTTCTTCTTCTGTTGCTGCAGTCTTTGCTTTCTTTCTCTTCCTTCTTCTGCTTTGCTTCTTGTCTTGCGAAGCCCTTCTTCTTCTCTGTGTCTTGCTCTTTCTTTTCTTCTCTTTCTTCTTGCCTTCCTTCTTCTCCTGCGAAGGCTTCTTTCTTTGCTTCTTCTCTGCCTTGCTTTTTCCTCTTCTCTTCTTTGGCTTGCCTTCCTTCTTCTTCTTCTCTACGGCCAAGTCCTTCTTTTCCTGCGTTCAACCTGCCTGCACAGGAGCAAAACCTATCCCTTCTCCCTCTACCTGTGCGTCTCTCTCTCTCAGGCAAATCACTCATGGACGCTCTCCCAGAGCCACGGCCATAATCGGGTCGGATCGTACCCGGGACTAGGCGCACCTGCAGGTGGTGTGATGCGCGAGGAGTGCGTAGGTCTAGGTCGGGTCGGATCCACCAGATCCGCGAGATCAAGCCACGGATGAGGCGTGTGGGGGCAGTGAGGGACCTCACCCCTGTGCTTACGGAGGCAACGAGGATAAAACACAAATACAATTTATAGCGTACCTGAGTTTTGCAATCCCACGATGTGGGACTAAAGGTTCTGCCCTGCCTTTGCGCGCGCCCGCAGACCTGCGTGCAAACGCCACAGCTGCTGGCTCTGCTGGCGTTCCTTGCTGGACTCACTCACCTCGCGACACTCGCGCGAGTATGCAGTACCTGTAGCCTGGAAGACCGGGTGCCTGGAGCTTCATTGGAGCTTCATCAGAGGTCATCCATGGCGGCAGGAGCTCAAACACTGTCATACACAAAACGAGCCTCTTGGCCCAATCAGATTAGCTAGAGACCTTCGCCGTGGCATGGCGAAGGCGGTGGACAGTGCGGCAGGCCGCAGGTCGACCTAGGCGTGCGTGCCTAGGTCAACCTATGGCCGGAGATGGTGGGTTGTTCGGGGGGTGACTGTGGAGGTCTGGAGTGGCAGTGGTGGGGTGGAGCGAGTTCCTGGTGGTGAGGCGGAGCTCTCGAGGTGATTGGCGAGCCATGTGGAGGGTTGGAATGGCGGAAGTGGCTCGCCGGAGGTCGGTCGGTGATGTGGAAGATGAGGGTGGTCAGCGTCGGTCGAGGGGTAATCAGATGAGATAACAGGGGGAAAAGAGAGAGGAGAGGATGGAGAGGAGTTCTAACCTAATTGTAAGGATGGAAGGGGACGGAGGGCGAACAGCAGTACCTGCTGTCGCCGAAGAAGATGATGCCCAGTGGGGGAGAGCGGCTTCGACGACGGGGCTGAGGCGGCGTGCGCGGGTACTGCGCGACGCGGAGAGCGGTCAGGAAGCTAACTCTGCCACTGGTTTTGTGGCAGAGCGAAGAGGGAGGGGAGGGGGGCTCGCCGGAGCTTGCTGGGGCATTTGGCCGGGCAGGAGGAGAGGAATTGAAGGGGGAAACTCGGCCAAATCAAGCTGAGCCTCTTCGGCCGGAGTTGTGGGTTCTTATATAGGCACTGGGCTGGGTGTGCAGGGCGTGAAGGGCACGTAATTGCCTGAGGTTGGTCACCGGAGATGGAAAGGATTGATATACCCAAATCTCTCGTGCGTTCGCACGAGAGATTGGGTTCACACCGGCGGTTGAGATCGGTCTTAAATGGAAGAGAATTCCTCAGAGAATCTCCCTTCCATTTCTGGGAGAGAATCTCTGAGGAATCAGAGAGGAATCCCTCTCTAAACCTCGTCGGAGCTCGGTTCTACCCTAACAATGACGGCAGGACCGGTTTGCAAAGGGGGCGAAGAACCTAGGGGGCTCTCTGCAAAGGTATTCAAAAGATAGGGACCAATTTATGATTTAGGTGTACTAAATTGCAAAGTAGGCCAAGATGACCTCCCCTTAGGTCCAAATTTTGGTAGAAACCTAATTTGGACCTAAGGAATCCAATGGTGAAGTTGGATTTTAGGTTTGACCTCGTTTGACTGGACATTTTACGTAAAAACCCAAATTAGGTTAATTGAAGAGCTAGGACCCTAATCTAGGTCAAACTGGGTTCCAAAGGCCAAATTAAGTGTTCTAAACCATAGAGGATATTTTTCCATGATTTTTAGAGGGTTTAATTGCTTTTTGTCCTGACCGAAACCTTGTTAATTTAAGCGGGTCTGTTTTAGGGTTACCAAGTGTCATTTAATTCCTAGATTGCACATGAACCCATTTCTGATTGACTCAACCCACTTTTTATCATTTAGACCATTTGACATATGTTTTGCCTCTGAGAAATCCTGTTTATGTACTGCAATGGTAAAATTACAGTTTTAACCTTTATTTCATGTTTTCTTCTCAGAGCACTTGTTCCTTCAGTTAAGCCTTCTTCTAGGTTATGTAGGAGCTTTTATCTTCTTTGTTGGGTCAAAATGAGCTAATTATGGCTTATGATGAGGCTCTCATCATGGTAACACGCAAAGGCCCTTGGGAGGCCTTAGCAACATTTCAAGTCTTCCTAAGAAGACCTAGCAATGCTGCTAGGACCTTTCCAGGTCATACTGGTAATGGGAGGCAGAGAGGAGGTGGAGCCAATCATGAGATGATGGTGATTGAGCCTGTTCACATGCTTCGTCACCGAAGAGAAGTATAGTTGATGGTAGCGAAATGTGACTGTCATCGATCACAAACGAGGCCACCGACCGACTAAAAGGCTAATGGCAGCAAATAGAGTTTTTTTTTTTTTGTGGAGGAACATAAGACATATGGGAATAAAGGCAGGTACAAAACACCATTTTAGAACTGTTGCTCTGACACCAAATTGAGAAAAATGAGCAAACTATTATATTACGTAACCCTACATCCCAATATATAGGGATGTGGGTAAAATAGAGATAGATCTTCAAGGAATAAAGAAAACATAAATACAACACTTATTACGCAACTCTCAACACATAGGCTTTCCAATTATGATGTTGAACAAGTTCGAAGGTAGTAGCTGCATGATTAGCCATGGATCTATCATGAATGAAACCAACCTGCTCCCAAGAGATAAGGCGAGTCATGATCGGAGAAACTAGTCTCAAAGCGAAAATAGATAAGGCAATCTATAGCAAACATTACATAAACTAATGGGCTGAATGTCAGAAAGGGAATTGATAGACTCTCTCTTAGGAATCAGAGATAGGAAGGTACTATTAAAGGAATGAGGTAAGGTTTTATAAATGAAGAAGTGTTGTATAGCTTTTACCACATCCTCTCCAAGTATATCCTAGCAATGGACAAAGAATTCAAAATTAAAGCCATCCAGATTAGAAGACTTGTTGTGAGGCATATCCTTGAGACAGAAATAAATTTCTTCCTTGGTAAAGTAAGGGTAGAAGTCAAATTTATTTTATCTTCGAGCAAAACTAAGGTAGGATTGTTAAGGAGGATATTGTGGGGATTTTTAATTCGGCTAGCAGAAAAAACATCTTCAGAGAAATTAACAGTTTTACCTTTGTCTTCATTCTAAGGCCCACCATTGATAACATGGATAAGGGTATGGTGAGCTTATTTTGCTGAACGTCATTTAAGCATAGTGAAGAAAATTTTCGTACAAGTCTCCCTATTAGCTAACCAAAAAATTTTGGCCCTTCGAGCAAGAAAATCTTTATATTTATTTTGGATGTCATCAAGCTCCTTAGCCATTTGAACATGATCAAAAATCAAATCATTCCAATTAGTTTGAAGATAGGCATTTGATTGTGCGATTCACAAGGTGATAACAAGTAATGTTGTGTGCAAAAATATGATTGTTTAAAAAAATTACGACACTTTTGAAAAGAAATATAAGTATACCATGAGTCCAAGTCATCCTTAAAGAGGTAAAATTGTCCAAACTGCTTTCTACTAATCTAAACTATATTTTTTGCATCTTTAGGAATTTTTCAAAATTTTTTTGGAATTTTATAATAAGAGATGAGAACTATACCAATTCTAGAGACTAATCCTAAATTAATAAAATAAAATTCACAAAAAGTGGGAAACAAACAAACTACTAATTAGAAACTATGAAACTATTGCAAATAAAAAATAAATCACCGAAATAAAATTTTAATAATGATAAATAATGTCAAATTACAAGTAGAGAGAGAAAGTAGAGAGAGAGAATGTGCAAGGAGAAGATCTTGACATGGTGGTGGCAAGCAAGCAATGGTGTGGCCGTTGACTATGGTGGCAGGAAGGTAGGAAATTGCCAGAGGTTATCCATGCTCAAGAGAGAGGTAGAGGAAGAGAAAGGGAGAAGAGAAAATGAGAGGTGTTGTATGAGATTTATGTAAAGCAGAAGCCGTCTGTGAGGGTATTTATAGCCTCCATAAATCCTAAAATCATAAGGATTATGCAAAATTTGTTCCTCATTAATTTGATAATTTGGGGATAATTTAGAAACTCCAAATCATGATAGGAATGAGGTTTTCCTTTCATTTTAAGGATAGGAATCCTATTCAGGATTGTTCCCTTCCCTCTCTTTCCTTTTCCTTTTTTTTTATCCTTTATTCCTCTGTTATTCCTTACATGAGCATCATTTTGGAATTCCATCTTTGCTACTAAGTTCTTATCTCATGCTCTTTCATATAAGACTTATATTGGATTTATTTCTCTCATATTTTCTCTCACCTACATAAAAAATTAAAGAAATCAACTTATTTAAAGATGAACAATAAAAAAAGAAAAATACCCAAAAAATAGCAAAAAATAGGCAAAAAATTATACAATTTTGTGATGCAATCACACCTACATGCCTAAGTTTCACTAGTCCTTGAGAAAAAATAAAACAAAATCAAAAAACCTAACTCACTTTCATAGAATTCACGGTTGCTTTTACAATATGCAACAAGACTTTAAACCTCTATTTTGTTGTAGTGGAGGAGTTGTGGTCTCTTGAGGGTTTGTAGCTAACACACCCACAAAGTTTGAGACAAAACTGATAACCGAGTCTAAGTAATTTTATAAGTTAGGAAGTTTAAATCGTCACCAACTATAGAAGATATACATAAAATCTAAACACGAAGACTCAACAGTACTCGAGTACTGACCGAAATATAAATCACCTTGTCCAGTTAGTTAATTGATGACTTGTGACAATCGTCAAACAATCACAATAACACGTTGTCAGGTTTGTCCCCGACAATGGTGCCAAGAAAATGATCATTGACTTTCGATTTGCAATAAAAATGGTGATTGATGCAGTATAGATGTCACGAATTCAAACCGATGTCACCTCATTTTATTTATTTACAATTTTTACTAGTTTGTTTCCAAGTCATTCACTAGGAGGCAGTTATTGATATACATCACTCTTTAAGTCCAAAATATTTTTTTATTCCAAAAATGTTGATTTTATTTACAAAATGAATGAATGTGTTAATTATTTATAAAAGAATCAGTTAATGGTGATACTCTCCCACTTTCACTCTGGCACAGGGAGTGGCTGTCGTGGCCCTACAGGCCTCTAGTTCTCGACCTTCACCTGTTGGCATACCAAACACTGCTAAACAAACTCACCAACATCTCGCTTCATCCCCCTCCACCAGAAGTCACATCGCAGATTGTCGTACATTTTGTTTTCCCATGATGTATGGTGAATGTGGACCCATGTGCCTCAGTTAGGAGCTCTCTCAACAGCTTCTCTCAAGGAATGCACAAGCATCCCCTCATGTGCAGAATCTCATCAGTAAAAGTAAAGTCTCCTAGGTCCCCTATCAACACCCTGTCTCGTAGTGTCTGCAGATACAAATCAGCCATCTACCTCATAATAATATGGTCTATCAGCTCTGGTCATGCCTGCCTCGTCACTGTCACTGCCCCGCAGTACTCCCGTGACTCTTGGGGTCGCCAACTACCCACCTCCTCCATGAGTCTCCAACTCTATGCTTGTAAGATGGCCAAGTGGGTGGGTGCCTTTCGGCTCAAGGCGTCAACCACCACATTGGCCTTCCCTGGGTGGTAGGAGATGCTGCAGTTGTAGTCCTTCAGGAGCTCCAACCAACATCTCTGTCTCATGTTGAGGTCCTTCTGATAAAAATGGTACCTGAGGCTCTTATGATCCGTGAAGATCTCGAAAGTTTCACTGTACAGATAGTGCCTCCATGTCTTCAGTGCAAAGACAACTACTACCAGCTCTAAGTCATGGGTGGGGTAGTTATGCTCATGGAGCTTTAGTTGCCATGAAGCATAAGCGACAACGTGGTCCCGTTGCATGAGCACACCACCCAATACCTGCAACGAGGCATCAGTGTAAACTACAAACCTGCCACTGCTGTTTGATATGGTGAGTACATGAGCTAAAGTCAATCTCTCTTCAACTCTTGAAAACATGACTCACACTCGTCTCTCCAGGTGAAGGGCACGTCCTTCCAGGTCAGCTGGGTCATAGGATGCATGATCTAAGGGAACCCCCTGATAAACCGCCAGAAGTAGCCTGCCAATCCCAAAAAGCTATGTATCTTTGTCACTGTATGTGGCCTCTCCCACCTGAGTACGGCCTCAACCTTGGCTAGATCCACAGCCAATCCGTCTTCTGAAATCACGTGGCCCAAGAAAGTAACCTGCCTCAACCAGATCTCGCATTTGCTGTACTTGGCGTACAACCTGCGTCGTCTCAAGGTATCCAAAACCATACGTAGATGTTGTCCATGCTGCACCTAATCTTGAGAGCAGACTAGTACGTTGTCGATGAATACTACCACAAATTGATCCAAGTACGGTCTGAAGACGCTGTTCATTAGGTCCATGAAAGTAACGCGGGTGTTGGTTAGCCCAAACAGCATGACCAAGAACTCGTAGTATCCATACCGGGTACAGAAAGCTATTTTGGAGATGTCGATCTCCTTAATCCTCAGTAGATGGTAACCTGACCTCAGGTCTATCTTGGAGAACACCGTGGTGTCTCTCAGATGGTCGAAGAGGTCATCAATACGAGGCAGCGGGTACTTGTTCTTAACGGTGACCCAGTTCAACTATCTATAGTCGATAGAAAGCCGAAGGATACCGTCCTTCTTCTTCATGAACAGATCAGGGGCTCCCCATGGGGATGCACTGGGCCTCACAAGGCCTTTCTCCAACAGATCCTGTAAGTGAGACTTGAGCTCTCGCAGCTCAAGTGGGGCCATCCTATATGGTGCAGTAAAGATGGGGTTGGTCCCCAGTATTAGTGAGATCTCAAACTCGATCTCACGCTCAGGCACTAGTCCGGCAGCTCCTCTGGAATGATGTCAGGGTTCTCGTAAACCACTAGGATACTCTGTAAGTCAGCCATGGGGCTAGGATCTGCTACAACACAAGCTAGGAAGCCCTCACACCCCTGGCTCAGCAGCATCATTGCCCAAAGTGAGGAGATGCACCTGAAACCTCCATCTACTGGTTGGCTGTGAAACTCAAAGGGAGGCAACTCCGGTATGGAGAAGACTATCTTCCTCCCAAAATAGTCCACCAGGTTGTGATAGGCAGATAGTCAGTTCATCCCTAGGATTACGCCAAAATCCTCCATCGGGATCATGATAAAGTCAGTGGGAAGACTGTGTCCCCCTAAGCGACCTCGCAGTCTGTGAAGACCTCCTCTATGACAAACAATTGTCCACCTGGGCCTCTAATCAAGAACGGGTCCTCTAACAGTATACTGCTTGATCCCAAACTGATGGAAAAATTCATGGAGACAAAAGAATGCGTAGCACCAGAATCAAAAAGTATGTAGACTAATCTACCGGAAACTGTAACCATACCTGCCACCACAGAACCTGAAGTTTTGGCTTCTTTGTGAGTTAGGGCATTGACATGCCCCTCAGCCCTGGGTGCAGAAGAAGCGGCCATGCTCTGGGTCGAACGAGCAGTAGCTGGCCGGTACCCTCCTCACGACTGTTGTCCTCCTCCTTGTGCCTAGTAATCATGGCTGCCAGATCAGCCTCCAGTACTCGATGCTAAGAGCATATGGTGTGCTCTGACCCTAGATGGGCAATCCCTCCTCATGTGGCCTAGCTAATCACACTGGTAGTAGAGAAGGGTACGACCTCCTCCCTCAACCATCCCTGCTGGTAAGTGAGCGAGGGTCCAGTGCTAGTAGCTGGCCCTTGTTTGGGGCCCTTGAAGGCCACTGGTGGCCCCACAGAGCGAGACGATTCCCCTGCGGTCACGACGTGCCTACTTTCCCAACAGCCTTGTGAGTACTCCAGCTGGTAGGGCCTCTTCCATCCTCCGTTAGTGTTTCGCATGGTCAGGTTGGTCTCCTCATAGATTATGGCCGCCTCAACCATGAGAGAGAAAGTAGGCAACTTCAGGGGCTTCACATACCCCCGAATAGTAGGCAGAAGGCCCTCTGTGAACCTCCATAGGCGTTCCTCCTCTGCAGATGCAATTGTCGAGGTGAAGCGTCATAGCTTCAGGAAACACGTACGATATGCGCTAACTGTCATTGCCCCCTGGTGGAGAGTATGGAACTCCCGCCTCCTCTGGTCCTGCCAAGTCTATAGGAAGTATTGCTCGTAGAAGAGTGCCACGAACCGATCCCACGACAGCTCTCTCCCCTCCTGGCCTCTAACTGCCCTTCACCACCTGCAGGCTGCATTCTCCAACTGGTACGTGGCAAAGGCCACGCAGTACTCTACAAGAGGAGGGAGCGTGTCGAAAACCTTCTCTATCTGCTCCAACCAGTCCTCTACCTCAGATGGGCTCTCCTCCGCCTTGAAGGAGGGGGGCTTCAGTTTCTGGAATTGGGCGAATAGCTCATGGTGGAGCCGCAACGGGGGGACAGGTATGCCTCCAGGCAAGAAGGACTCGTGCTTAGAAGTGTCTGAGGGTGGTGGGGGTGGTGGAGGATCATCCCCTTCCCCTAGAGCTCGTCTAGCACTGCGGCGGCTCCCCTATCTCACAGAGGACTCTCCCTCCATGTCCTTAGGGACAGGTGGCGGAGGAGGAGGCTGCTGAATCTCCTCCCGCACTATTTCTCGAATCAGCTAGGCAAGGACCTCGGCCTGGATGCCTGGAAGGAGGGGTGGATCGGCTGCTGGCCCAGGTCCAGCACGTCCACCCCCTCCTCCACGCCCACGAGCACATCTGCGGCCTGCCACATGATCTCCTCGACGAGGCAACTCCTACAAGGAGATAGAAGAAAAAGGACAGAGACTGTCAACGATATCAGGTTACAAAAAGAAATAAGACTCAGAAGCGAAGATCAAGATAACACATTGTGATGGCTATCCTAATTACATGCACAAGGGTGGTTACTTCCAGACCATTTGATTCATTTCTTGAGATGACTTTGCTTTGATACCATCTTGTTACGACTCGATCCCTCCTCCTTACGAAACCTGAGATCGGCTCACCTCAACTAAATCCCAAGACCCAATCGTCCAATGAGAAATAACCAAATGCAAAAAATATTCCATAACCACACATGCAATGTAACTAAGAAAAAATAGATAATAGACAACAATGGAACTATAACAGAATATCTCAAAGATATTACATGCCACAGGTGGAAAAGTACTATTACAGACATAGCCATCACAACTAGAACAGAGAGAAATATAGCAAAAACATAGCAGAAACAGTTACTACATGCTAAAGGTACTTACTACTAACAAAAACCTCTGCAACAGAAAAAGAGAAAGGACTATAGCTAGGCACGACTGGGCCCAGCATCTTTTGCAGCCGATAGCACTGGGTGTTCAACTCCGTGACCTGAACATGGTTATATAAATCTATGGTCAGTTAACGCTGAGTAGAGTGGTGGTTAAGTCATTTACATGCAATTAACATAAAGGAAACAAGCAGTTGACTATCCATCCAATTTTCAATTACGTATTATTATTTGTTTCCGTTTAAACAACCATGCGTTTCTGATTCAATTTCTAGTATGGGCACACAACATTTCTCAAATCCACTTGTTCCCTAAGGGAACGATCTTGATGTAGTTTTCCCCATGATGCAGGATGTACACTGATGATTAAGAAGATTTATCATTGTATTTCTAAGTGGTGGAAAATTGACTAATCAAAATAATTAAAATTAAAATTAAACCATTCACAGGAGAGTGGGTCGTATCCATAAGGAGGCAATGACCTATTTAAACTCGCATCAATTAAAAACATATGTTCACGATTAGTTTCGTCAAGAAATCGGATCGAAATCACTTTTCAATTGAGATAATAAGATAATATCATGCTGATATTGTAATTATGCAAAACAAGAGGGAGATGCTCATAAAATCAATCGAATAGAATATTATTAACTAAAAATACCTTCCCCCTTAATGGAAAAAAATGTAAATTTTAATTAACTTTAAAATAGGGGATTTGTTGCAGTGGCTAGTGCGCACAGGAGGAGGAGAGATAGGCATCGAGCCTGTAGCTGAAGGTCACCCCACTCGGGCCGCACCTGACGGTGGTGACGGCACAACGGATGGCAGCCTGTGGTGGCCGCAAGAAGGTGAGGAAGGTGGTGGGTGGTGGTTCTGCTCGCTACTGTTGAGCACACGAAGGCGCGGTTGAGGGCTGTGCTCGTGCGGTGGAGTTGCAGCGAGGGGAGTCAGGCGACGAAGGGCTTACGTGCGGAGGTCGTGCACAGTTGGAGCAGAGGGTGTGTTGGGGGCGCGCAAATGCGGTGGCGGAGTGGCTGGAGGGCGTGCAAGCTGAGCTATCGGAGGGCGTGTTGGCGAAGGTGTGGGCTCGCGCAGGAGACGAGTGGGTGCACTAAGGGGCACTGGTGTGTGGTCGCTGTTGTGGTGGAGGTAAAGGGCAGTGCACGTAGTAAGGGCGTGGTGGCTGCTGTAGCACGCTCTACGTGCGCGGGCATGCACTAGGGGCTAGAGCGTGGAGGTCGGTCTCGTGGGGATGGCGAGCGAGCGTGCGCAGGAGGTTGCGCGCTGCTGCAGCTGTGGAGCAGAGGTGCAACGAGGAGGACGTGGAGATGGTTTTGTTTGGATTGGCGTGGCGAGCTATCACCTCGCCGGCCCACGGTGTGGTGGAGCTCAGCCTTGGAGCCCACGATGGTGGAGTGGAGTGCACAGTGGTGGAGTGGGGTGGTGTCTCCCATTGCATGGTCGTCTCCTCCTCCCTTTGTAGCTGTGCACATGGGTTTGAAATGGAGAGGCGAGAGTAGATCCGCTTCTCATGGCCATTAAGGAGGTATGGTTGGAGGAGGAGAGGCGGAGCCGTTCCTACAGAAGGAAAAGAATAATAAAAAATAATTAGGATTATTTATATATAACTCCTTAACTTCTATGTTAATTAAAACTCTATAGGCAATGCACCTAATTAATTAACTAATCAAATGCATGCAATTCTAGGTTAATTCTAAATGCATTTAGATATGGATGCCACACATGAATTATGCACTTAAGCTAAAAATATGAATTAATTTATTTACATCATAATGTATGCTATCTAAATGTTAAAATTAACTTAATGTCTACGCACTTAAATACTTAAATAGCCCACAAATATGGGCTAATCAAATACCCCCATGCCTAGTTTTTGCTAATCCCTAGCAAACTCAAGCAATAACCTAGCTCTCTAAGTGGACTAGCCCACCCAATCGGTCTTACTTTAGTAACATGTTAAGTTCAAACTTTAGACCTAAGGTTCTCAAGTAGTTGCCAAGTTACAAACTAGGTCAACTAAAGATGAGTTGCATGCACAGGTTTTCCTGATTTCTAGCTCTACCCTAGGTTTATTGATCCCCGAGATTAAAGCATCCATGCATGTGCATTGATCTGAGTTATTTGAGGTTGGTATGATTGCCAACCTAGAGATGAAAAAGGATTCTTTTTTAATATATATATTTTTGTTTGATTCCTCTAAGTCTAACCTTGGATCAGTTATCAACACGGTCAGTGTCGGATTCATTGTCCCCATCACCGTACCTCGAAGGGTGCTTGGCTTTCGATGCTTCGAGATAGCACCACTCATAGCGACCCCATGAACTCCTGGCAATCGACACTTCAAGATAGTATCGCCCATGGATTTCTTAAGCGAATTCAGGCTTGTGGTAATCGACACTTCAAGATAGAGCCGCCCATGGTACCTGAACAGCACAATGCGCTTACATGCCCCCAGTAGGATGGATATCCTAAGAGACAAGCGCCAAGGAGGTGACATGTTATCATCTCATCCTCAAGGTGAGTATATAATCCACCTCTCCTGCGATAGGAACTCTTCCAATCAAATTGTGTTTTCAAGCTTCTCCTAAGTCAAAATTAAGAGAACCAACTTTTCTTAAAGAAATGAATTAGGGTGATCACTTATTTACACAAGATCAAGTGTGTATAAAATGTGGATGCTTAGGTTACGAGGATCCGTAAACCAAAAGGTAGAACAAGACTCCAGGTACTACCCAGCCTTTAACTTAAACCCTAGCATTCCTTCCTCAACCTCTTAAGGAATGGTCCGCAACTTTACTCCTGTTTAAGTTTTAAAGTCCACAAAGGACCCTGAAGGTCTAAAGCTAGTAGCTTACTTAGCTTCTAAAGTTCGACACCTAGAATCAACTTAGTCTAACCTAAAGTTCTGGTCTGCTTAAGAATGCAGGGCCCAGCCAGTTAAGCTCAATAATACAAAATGTTTTTCTCTTTGTTCTTTTTTTCTTTTGATGCAAATTTATGCAATGAGGAATGCTTTAACTAAATGCATGAATGCACTATGTATAAATGCTATGTATATCCCCACGTACACCCCCCCATGCCTAAAATTTGCAATGTCCTCATTGCATAGAAGAGTATTACCTGGGTCAAAGTTGGGCTATCATTATTTTGTTGGCAACCGAGTAACCAAAGAACCTGCAAGTCAAGTTCCAAAACCAAAGAAATAGGCCCTAAGAATGAGCAAAGTAATGCTGGCCTAGAAAACAAGTAACCTAGAATGTTGGCGAGCTGATGATGAATCCCAATAGCAAATGTTCGCCCAATCAGGATGGCAATGAAATCATCCCAGGTCACTAGAGGAGGTTCTAAAGGATAAACTGGCATAACAACCTCCAAAGGGGTAAGGGGAGGATGACAAGGATCCTCCAAAAGAAATGGGGAAGGAATGGTGCAGAGATAAACTCCCAGGGTAATGGACTGACCAAAGAAATCATCAATCCATACCCGATACTCCATTACAAGAGATATTGGTCTGTTAAGCCCCCCGGTCAAAATAGTAGTGAGCATGTCTTTAAGTCAAGGATCATCTAGGGTATCCAAGTTTCGAGGTTGCGGGATGGTCATAAGATCTATGTTGGGTTTAGTTGGCTCGGTGTCCATCCCTAACAATCTTTTCAATTCCTCAATTGCATCCCTAGCATTCCTTGCACTATCAGAAGTATTTGCCTGCACTTCATCAATGATCATTTCAATGTATGGAGTGAACATTTCGCCTTCAGACATAGGCGAATCAGAGGATGACTTCAAATCAAATGAAGGCAAGTTGGAAGCAACAGATCTAGGGATTATCCTATCAATGTCATCGTGTGTTCTTGTTCTTTACTCAAATCCTCCCCGGAGTCTATATGTGAATCCACATAAATCTCAGAATTTGCTTCCACGTTTTCCATTATTTCGTGATGGGGAGAGATATCATCAATAGGTGTGCTAAGGAAACCTAATTTGGTCAGCTTTGTGATATCTTCGGGGTCTAATTCTTCAAATAAGACATAATCACCCTTAGTGTCACTCCAAATCTTGAATGTAGGTTCCTCATATAATGCATCCTTCTCCTCATCATACAATTCATTGTTCACCCGAGGTCTAGAATCATCTAAAATCTCAGCAGATCCCCTAGGGCACTCTATCTGGGGTAAATGGTTTACATTGGTAACATCGGACTCCTCACATAGGTGGATTTCTTCAGGGTTAGGTTCCCTAAAGGTGGGCTTGAGTTCCATCTCGTGATCAGAGGGGAGGGTGGGATTAACAACTTGACTTCGACCCACTTCATCAAATGTCACGAAAATACTATCATTGGGGTCGAGGTCTTCCAATGGTACCATCATTCCCTTCTTTTGACTCCAATATAATTTAGGTGGATACTCAACCTGATCATTTTCTTCCTCAGGTTGCCACCTTTCTTCATCCCATGTATAGCTACTTTCATACATATCCTCCTCCCACTTAAGGCATGGACCTCTCAAGGAAGTGTCATCTAGCAGGGAGGTTTCAAAATCAATCCTCGAAAAGTAGCTATTCTCCCTTACATAATCCCCAAAATTTCCCTCCAACTTAGGGTGTGGCTCTCCCACGGGGGATGCATCTTGCATAGAGGGGTGCACGTCATCCTCAATGGGATAGGTTGGATGGCTAATGTCTTCTTTTTCTTGTTGGTCTACTCTTGAAGATTCTCCTAACAATTCAATCATTTCATCTTGCATTTTCTGAATTTCATTCTTCAAGGAGGAGAAATCATCATTACTATCAGGAGAGAAGTCAGGCACAGGCTTAAAGTACCTAGGAGTTTCTGTCCAAGCATTATAATCATTCAAGGAGGGTGGGTTGGGTATTTCTATGGTGTGTAGGATATTGGACAAGGCAAATCCCGCTCCTAAGTTCTGCTCACTGATTTAGGGCTTAACCAGGCCAATGCTCCTATAATAGGAGTAAAATGGATCCCAATGACTGTCATTATGTCCATCAAAGGATGGACCATCTCGGCATATGGGATTGAAGATTGCAGAGTGGGGGTAAGGGTGTGGACAAGATGTGAAAGGATGAAAGTCAACATGGTCCATTCTAACTCACACCACAATCAGATTCCCCAAGCAAACACAAATCAGAGGACTTTTTAGGTCTTTAATCAGTTAGGCTTTTGAGATTTTAAGTCCACTTGTAGGTGACAAATCATGTTATCAAAACAGTTATGTGCCTACTTGTCGATCTATGATACGCCTAAGAAGACCTAACTGGGACTTAGGTGATCCTCCCAAAAGCCCAAAAAGTTTAATCACCACCAAACACGGCAAAGAGGGATCAAAGTAGGGTCAAACCCTTCCTTTGAAGCATTGCTTTCATGGTGCTTCTTAACTACCCTCAATCTTCAAGGTTTGGAGGCAACTTCACCTCTGAACTAAAGTTTGGGTCACTTTAGACCCTAGTAATAGGAGTCTCTAGTCCTGTCGGTTCCAAACCTGAGTGCCTAAAAACGTGTCGTGGTGCAAGAGATATAAGTGTGCATAAACCGCAAAAGATTTTGAATTTTGAATCACATGCCAAGTTTGAAAATCAAATCCTTGATTTTTAAATGTCCCTCCTTTAATTAGTCCCTTTTTCTTTTCAAGAAAATATGTGACCACTTGTTAGATCTTTTCAATATAGATTAGGTGGTCTTGAAATTAATCCAAATGCATTTGCATGACAAGTAGAAATGGAAAGTTAGAAGTGCATACCTGATGCCAACATTCTTCATGCAATATGCAAGACAGGAAATTAGATCTAGATGTTGCTCATTTAATCCTAAATGATTCGACCTATGGGCAGGCAGCTTCTAGCAGGAAGCTCATGTTTTTTTATTTTTTTAATTTTTACATACCTATGCAAAAATAATAAAAAATCAATCCACGAAAGAAAATAAAAATTTAAGTCTAAATAATGGGAACAAACTCCCAAAAGGTTACCCAACACGAGCCTAGAAGAAAGTCGGGGAACAAACCCCTAAAATGTACCCTAGGACAAGGGTCTCAAACCAAATGTGCAATATAGATTAAGTTCTAAAACCTAAATTCTATCTACTGAAAAAAGAAAATCGATAGAGATGAAGATGATCACTCCAGATGTCCTTCGGTGGTGGAGACAAGGTCCACCACAATGCGTCGAGCTCCTACCTTTAGAAATGGAGCTCCCAGTGTCCTCTGAGAATTGGAAACAAGGTCCACCTCGATATAGCTGAGGCTGGTGCAACAACTTGTCAAGCAGATATGAGTACCTTGCACCAAAAAGATCGAAGTTAAATGCGCCTCAAAAATAATGTGTGAACCAATAAATAAATGAATGCAAATTTAATAGGCATGTTGCCTCCCCGGCAACGATGCCATTTGATGAGTCAAATTTTCACTTTCGAAAATGATGATTAAGAAGATTTATCGTTGTATTTCTAAGTGGTGGAAAATCGACTAATTAAAATAATTAGAATTAAAATTAAATCACTCACTAGAGAGCATGTCGTATCCATAGAGAGGCAATGACCTATTTAAGCCTGCACCAGTTAAAAACATATGTTCACGATTAGTTTCGTCAAGAAATCATATCGAAATCTCTTTTCAATTGAGATAATAAGATAATATCATACCGATATTGTAGTTATGAAAAACATGAGGGAGATGGTCATAAAAGCAACCGAATAGAATATTATTAACTAAAAATACCTTCCCCCTCAATGGCAAAAAATGTAAATTTTAATTAACTTTAAAATAGGGGATTTGTTGCAGCGGCTAGTGCGCACTGGAGGAGGAGAGACGGGAGTCGAGGCTGCAGCTGAAGGTCACCCCGCTCGGGCCGCACCCGACGGTGGTGATAGTGTAGCGGATGGTAGCCTGTGGTGGCTGCAAGAAGGAGAGGAAGGTGGCGGGTGGCGATTCTACTCGCTACTGTTGAGCACACGAAAGCACGATTGAGGGCTGTGCGCGTGCGGTGAAGCTGTAGCGAGGGAAGTCGGGCGGCGAAGGGCTTACGTGCGGAGGTCATGCACGGTTGGAGCCGAGGGTGTGTTGGGGGCACATGCATGCGGTGGCGGAGCGGCTGGAGGATGTGCGGGTTGAGTTGCTGGAGGGTGCGCGGGTGGAGGTGCGGGCGCATGCAGGAGGCGAGTGGGTGCTCTGAGGGGCGCTGGTGTGTGGTTGCTGCTGCGGTGGAGCTGGAGGGCGGTGCACGCAGCAAGGGCGTGATGGCTGCTGTAGCGCACCCTGTGCACACAGGCATGCGCTAAGGGCTGGAGCGTGGAGGTCGGTCTCGTGGGGATGGCGAGCGAGCACGCGTAGGAGGTTGCGCACTGCTGCAAGTGTGGAGAAGAGGTGTAGTGAGGAGGACACGGGGATGGTTTTGTTCGAATTGGCGTGGCGAGTTGTCACCTCGCCAGCCCACGGTGTGGTGGAGCTCAGCCTTGGAGACCACAATGGTGGAGTGGAGTGCACAGTGGTGGAGTAGGGTGGTGTCTCCTGTTGCACGATCGTCTCCTCCTCCCTTTGTAGCCGTGCACATGGGTTTGAAATGGGGAGGCAGGAGCAGGTCCGCTTCTCATGGCCATTAAGGAGGTATGGCTGGAGGAGGAGAGGCGAAGCCGTTCCTACAGAAGGAAAAGAATAATAAAAAATAATTAGGATTATTTATACATAACTCAACTTCTATGTTAATTAAAATAATATAGGTAATGCACCTAATTAATTAACTAATTAAATGCATGCAATTCTAGGTTAATTCTAAATTCATTTAGATATGGATGTCACGCATGAATTATGCACTTAAGCTAAAAATATGAGTTAATTTATTTACATCCTAATGTATGCTATCTAAATGTTAAAATTAACTTAATGTCTAGGCACTTAAATACTTAAATAGCCCACAAATATGGGCTAATCATACACATGGCACTCTCCTACATGGGAGAGCATCTCGTGGTAGTCCTACACTCGATCTACCACCCTAAGGTCATGGCCGTGATGTAGCGGTGACTACGGCATGCGCGATAAGTGCACAGGTAGCTACCACGCATTGGTACGCGATCTGTCATTTCCGCTAATGGGTACGCCCAAACGTACGACACAGAACAGAACAGGAGTACACCCCTCAACAGTCTGCGTACCCTCACCCGACTATCCCGGTTTGCCCAGTGGGCCTAACAAGAGTCTGTGCAGGGGGCCACTCCTAACCCCAGGTCCCAACCCAAGGGGCAGCTAGGTCCCCCCTACACTAAAGTGACAGTATCTCTTCTCGGTACCGCGTACACGAGGACCAGCTCACTTTTCATACCCAAGTCCATATAACCAACCAGCCCGTAGGCAACATGTTCCATCATATGTCCGATATTCATTTCCGTATATTTGAGTTCCTTTACTAGTTCCCCGTATGGTTCATGCATCGTACTCATCTCATTTCATATACAACATATATCACTATTCACATTCCGGTTCTTAATCGTATAACAGGCAGCTCGTGATTAATAAATGAAGCAAGCACCACATCGCTTAGCTATTCAATTGCTAACAGTAAAGACTTTAACATGCATTTCAGAGTATAACAGCATGGCTCAAGTAATGTACATTCATTCTTTTTAGCCCTAAGGTTCATTTCATATCCTAAGGTTCAATTAGATCATTCTAATATAGCATGCACTTTCATCATTTAAACCACAGTATTAAAGAAGACCACTCTACCGAGATATTCGGGTGGAATAGGGGCTCGTACAGTAGATCCCGTCGTCTCTACGTGTTCCGTATACACTACGGACTGGAGACCTATACCATTAACCAATCATGTCAAACAAGTTCAAAATAACATAGGTGCGACACTAACACCTAGAGAATTCTGAACAAAAACCATTGATACTTCGTTTATGTAAAACCGACTCCGTTTGGGCCCTGAACCGATTAAAAACACGTATTCTGACCAAAATCAGACGTCTGGGGCAAGTCCCAGACATCTTAAATGATCGTAGAAGCTCACCTTGCTTTCCTACATCTTTTTCAGACATCTGAACCCCTTTGCAGCTGTCTGAGGGAGCTTCCAAACGTCTGACACCACTCTCGGTCATCTGCAAGAGAGGTTAGATGTCTAACACGATTTCCAGACGTCTTAAAGTGCCTCGAAGGGCTCGCCACGTGCCTTTCCAATGCCTCGTACCTGAGCATGCATGCACAGGTTAAAAATGCGACACATAATAACTAACGTACATGCATGCAGGTTCGTGCAAGATACATACCTCGTCACTCTACTTGCTGTCAGATGTCCGGTGTCAGCTCTGGACATCTTGCAGTTCCTCTAGACATCTGGAGAGCATCACAGACGTCTGATACTATGGAAAAATGACTCCATAGATTACCTCACGAAGCTCCTCGTCGTGAGCTCCAGCTGTTGCAACCACAATAGTGGTGCCCTCCTCTCGCAGGTCTTCCCCCTGCGCGGCTTTTCCTCCCTCTCGAGCTCCCTTGACCGCACTCGCCGCCCCCTCTCTCGAGCTCCTCTCTTCTCCATCTCCCCCACTATCCCACTGCTCCCCACTCACAGTTGTAAGGGGGCGAGGGAGAAGAGGGACAGCCGCTAGCTGCAAGGAGGTGGAGGAGTGAAGGTGGAGGTAGTGTTGGTGGCATTGGAGATGGAGAGGCTGGAGGGGGTGTTATAAAGGGAGGGGTTAGGGTTTAGGTGGGTGTGTGCTTGCATAAATTTTGGTGGGAGTGAGAGGGAAAATTGTGGGGTTGCCCTCGCAAAGCTCTTTTCTTCTTCGCAGGTCCCATAACTAAAACCCAGGGGGTTTACAATTGCACTCACACCTCTACCCTTTCGGGAAATTCTTGAACAACCCTTAGGAAGGGTCATTTCATCCGGTGTACCTCCAGTAGGCTTCCCCAAGCCTCCATTCTTCCAATTAGTTTAGGGCTTCTACTCATCTCCCCTTTAATTAGGTTTAGCTCAAATCTTAGACCCTAATTCCCTCTCCTTCCCCTTCTCCAACGCCAGCCACACCTCCGTTGACCACCTTCATCGCCAGCCTGGCTACGCCCTGCACGCACCCAATTGACCATGGTGAAAGCTCCACCTCACCTCCATCGTACTTTCGCCTCACCCAATTTCACCTCGCACACACTCAATCGTCTTCTCCGACCATGTTGGCTGGAGCTTCTCCCATCTTCACACTCCGGCCACTCCACTGCACCTTACACCAAATTGAACACACCACCACCTTCGCCACACCATGGCGAAGGTCGCTAGCTATTTGACTTGGGCGCTAAGCTGCATTTTCTTGTAGGTCGTCGTTGCCATCGTCGGTCATCTTCTCCATCTCCGTCAATCACTGTCCATCAACCACTGCTTCGCATCCTCCACCAATCAACGTGGCCTGACATAACAATGGCACCTAGACCCTCAATTGAGTGAGGGTAGACCAGCAACAGCTGCAATAAGAGAGGTCTTCACTTGCAATAGACACACGAAAAAGACAAGAGGAAGAGGGGGACATTTAGTCCAACCTCGTTCCTGACAAAACGTAAATAGCATATAAAACACTTTTGCTGCCTCAACTCGTTGCCTCTAAACGCACAAGGGTGAGGTCCTCCCACACGCGCCCTCGCCCGTGGTTGACACCATGAGGATTTGGGTTGGATCCGCTTACCCACTACTTTGCATACCCGTACACTCGGTTAAGGAAGAGAAATCTAAGGAGGGTGGGGGGTGATTTTGCACTATTCATCCTCGGGATGCATGCCAATACACCTAATACTTAGTCATTTCTAAGGCTTTGTGTTTTGTGACTTCTACTGAGACCTAGCGACTTTTAAGTCGTCTCCTTGATGTACACAACATCTGATACTTGTTGAGTACTACCGTGGAGTTATTTGAGGCATCTGCTAACTTGGTTAAGTGCTTGAGAAACACTATTGGAATATTGATTTGATTTGATACTTTGGGAATATGTGCTTAATTGTGGGATTAAATTGGTGATTCAAATCACCATTTTTAGAGCTTTATTCTGCTTTTTATCACAGCAATTCTTGAGATACAAGTTTACCTATTATTGAATATATTTTGATTATTGATGTTCATTGCACATCTTTTGAATTATTGTGCTCAATTGTTTATTGCGATTAGTATGTGAATTTAACATTTACTCCTTGCAAACATCCTCAGACTCACTTCTATTTTCGAGCTTATAAATTTAAATGCTATATCAATTTTCGTCGCTGTACTATGATGAAATCATTTCTTAAACACGATGACTTTTGACACAACAATGATTAGATGATTATGCAAACTCAGGTTCCATGAACCTCGCACTTCAATTTAACTTGAAAGGACAATAAGGGTCCTCATAAAATGTGGGCAATTTAAAATGTAGAGGAACTCTCTGATTTAGTGATTCATCTCTTTTCACACTTTCATTATCATGCCTATTATGATTATCAAAAGCAATTATCTCCTTAGTATAATCCTTTATATCATTCAACTCTTCACATGAAATGACTTTGAATTTTTCAACCCCTTCCATGAAATTTAAGTCTCTCGAGACATGAGGAGGTGGTTTGAACTTGATTACATCAAATTTGTAATCAAAATCAGGGATAAATGATTCACTTTTGTGTTCAACAGGAGTTGATGTAAAGATAAAGCTAGTGATCAAAGTATTATTAAGTTCAAAGTGTAATTCATTAACTTTACCTAAATCAATAAAGGAATTTTCATCCAATTCAAAAATGAGTTTCTCATAATCATGGTTAATGTTTGTATCATTTTCAAAATGAAATGACTCATAGTGATGTTTTGCTTCCAGTTAATGATCCCTCTTTTGAACATTAGCCTGAAAATCCATTCCCTTCAATGAAACCTTTTCATTAATTTGATTTCTTCGATCATGATCAGACTCCTCAAGTAAAGGGTCCTAACCTTCTTCATTCTCCACCTTAAACTCCTAACCCTCATATTCAGGCCTTTCATCAAAATCATTTGGTAGCTTGTCTCGAAGAATTTTAAGATCAAAGTGTAGTTCAGACTTTAAAGCATTAACACAAACCTTTTTAGAAGAAAATAATTCCTCTTTGATCTACTCATAGGATTGTTCTCTAAAATCATGGTTTGACTCTACCCCTAATTCACTTGATTGATCACCAAGTATCTTGTAAGATTCAGATTCAATTTCATTGGGTTCCTTATTATTTAACTCAAGTTTAGGGTTTCCTACATTATTTCTCTCTAGTTAAGACTCATTGATCTTCATAGGGTTGATTTGTCATTCCTTTTCTTTCATCCTCTCTAGGAGGTGCAACAGTGTTTAATTGATGTCATACATCGTCTTTTTCAGTTTCTCAACTACCTGACATCTTAATTGTTCTTGGCATGAATCATTTTGCAAATTTGAATCTTGACTTAATTCTAGATTTGAGTTTAACTCCATGGGTAGACTTTTAAGGATAAGATCATGAAGTCCTTTAGAAAGTAATATGGTATCAACTAAGCCTAATTCCTCAAAAGGCACTAATTTACGCTTTGTTTTGCTCTAGAAAAGTTTAGAAAAAGGTTCAAGTTCAACAAGGATCTTGAAATCAAATCGATCAATTTCAGGTGAGCCTAAGAAATCAGATGAGTTTGATTTACAAACAAGTAGAGAAAAAGGATTGCAATCACATCTATATTGCGGATTTTGATATGTAGATTGTACGATGTAAATTTAGAAAATTGAGTTTTACTATGATTTGATTCTCTACTTGCATATTGAGGTTGAAAGTTATAGTATGGATCATTTAAATAATCAAGTTGATACCTACTATGATTACTTGTGGAGATCATGCAATCCATTCAAAATGACTTGAGTCATAAATTGTGCAGATGAGTAAAAAGATTGACTGACCAACTATGGTTGTAGGAAGATGTAGTCTAATTAAACTTGTAGTTGGATAAGCCATATGGATTTGAGTCAAAATTAGAGTTATTGATCAAACTTTGATTTGATGATTCATAAGGGGTATTGGAGTTGGGTGGCAACACCCGATGACTAGGCCCTAAATCAACATTAAAGTTGTAGAACACAAGAGATGGGTTCACAAATTGAGGACTTGAGTAATTTTGATGGTCTTCAGGGAGGTTACTGTACCAATATGAATCTATCAAATTTGAATTGTATAAAGCAGGTGATCCATAGGGTTTAGATGAGGAGCCATTTATGAAGGTGTTAATAGATCGGCAGTATTCAAGGGTTCACAAATTGAGGACTTGAGTAATTTTGATGGTCTCCGGGAAAGTTATTATACCAATATGAATCTATTAAATTCGAATTGTATAGAGCAGGTGATCCATAGGGTTTAGATGAGTCATGTATGAAGGTATTAATAGATGGCAATATTCAAACTAAGGGTTTAGTTGACTTTGATTATAGTAAGAATAAGCCATCTCGTGTGTATATGAAATCATAAGAAATATGGAGAAGCAAAGAGAGACATATGAGAGAGGATGAACCCTATCTACACAAACAAGCAATGCAATCTAGCTGAAAAATCCTTAACCCGATGAGACCTACAAGTCGTAAAAGGCACGACAAAGTCTACAAGCAATCACACCTCTTTTCCTAAAGTTAATCCACCCAGGTTGAATATAGGAGGGGTAGAGGGAACATTTTCAAAGCTTTCGCTAAGATGCTAACTGAGTAACCATTAATCTGCTTAAGACTTTTGACTATGATACCTACAACCTAGACACTGGATTTAACCTTAGGAGTTAAGGCAAACCGCTCAAACAAACCGAAATTGTTTGACTAGAAATTATTCAACCTTAGGGCTAGTGTCTGCTCAACTTTAGCATATAGGCAAATGCAGATGCTTAGAATGTGATGAGCATTTTGGGAGGTTGTGTCCTTAAACATTAATTCGATATGCAAATGCAAATGTAACAAGGCCTTTAATTTTAAAATTCTCATCTTATAAATCTTCGCCTTGATTAAATGGGTTAAGTTTTAGGGTATCCCATGCCAATTTTAAGGTTTCAAACAATGTTATTGGTAATGTCTTTTCCCTTAATTGATGTTCAATGCAATTGTGTGCTCAATTTCAAGAAAATTAATCACAAAATATCATAATCCTCTAAAGGCAAATGAACCCTACATTGAGTGCCCTAATAACAAAACTTCTAATAGAATGCAGGTTTTACAAGGAGATTTTTTTGTTTTTTACTTTTTTAATTTTTTTTGTTTTTCTTTCTTTTGAAAGATAACTATCCTGAACTAATTACAAGATAAATTAGTCAACTTACCTGTTGCGCTATTCTAGGTTTGCCCAAGATCTTTACTTGCAAAACACACAAATCAATATCGAGGAAGATGAATAAGTAACCTTGACTACAAAAAATTTAACTAAATGCATAAAATGTAGTAAAAAAGCAATCTAGATTTGTCGCCTCCAGAACAATGGTGCCAAAACCTAATCGTGTGATTTGTAATGCAATAAAAGGTGTCATTGTATGCGAAAACACGATTGTTTATAAAAAATTATTGAATTCTTAAAAGGAAATACGAATAACTAGAGCAAGTGTTTAAGTCATCCTCCTGGGGCAAAATTGTCTAAATTACTTTCTACTAATTTAAACTACTTTTTTGAATTATTTGAAAATTTTCATATTTTTTTCTGAATTTTATAATAATAGATGAGAAGTATGCCTAATTCTAGAGACTAATCCTAAATTAACAAAATAAAAATGCACGAAAAGTGGAAAACAAACTAACTACCAAATAGAAACTATGAAACTAATGCAACTAAAAAAATAAATCACCAAAATAAAATTTTATTAATGCTAAATAATGTCAATTAACAAATATAAAGAGAAACTAGAGAGAAAGAATGAGCAAAAAGGAAGGTCTTGTTGTGTTGGTGGCAAGTAGGTTGTGGTGCGTGATAAATCAACTTTTGTGGACCATTATTTGGCCTAAGTAATATTTAATTATCTGTCCTTAATTATTAATTGAGTAGGATTTAAATGGCAATTTACCTTAACCTATATTTAATTTTATGCTCTAATTTTATGTTTAATAACATATGTTATGATAATATAATTTATTTTATGAATGCAGGCTAGGTATAAGAGTTCACATGACATTTCTGTGTTTATAAGACGTCTGGAGCTAAGGATGGACATTTGGGAATTGCCAGGACAAGTTCCTTGACTTTACATTTTTTAAGACGTCTGATGATGATGTCAAACGTCTGATAAAGATCAGCCAATTCTTATCCTTCGGTTTCAATTACTCACGATGTTCGCAAGTGGTTGGAGAAGTCAGCGGCCGAAGGAACAGACTGGGGGACTTTTAACAAGAGAGAGGGCCAACAGAGAGAAGAATCTTCCAGCCCCCCTACGGGGATTTCCTCCATCCTCTTACATCGCCTGCACTATGGAACCTGCATACGTCATGAAACAAGCCTGCACTGTGGACTTTGCATACTCTGCCGTGCCCCCAACACCGCCAATCATGTGTGCACTGTGACAGGGTGCACACGCACACCATTGCCATCACCTAACCGCTCCACCTTCATTCTTCCTCTTCTCTTCTTCCCTGTTTGCATCCAACAGTAAAGGCCCTATGGCACCACAATAGCGTGTACCCTCGCACACAGCAGGTAGCACAAAATACTCACGCACCTCCAGCCTGCATTCCCGTGCATGTGCACCATCCATGCAATCACACCACCTTTGCACGACCACAGCAATGGCTGCAACACCTCCTCTCCAGAGCACCCTCATCTTCCTCTTCTCCAACAGAGCGGAGCCCAAAGCTACTGCCGGTCAACCTCCTCGCAGCCGACTCCATGGACCTCCAACCTCTGATCCATCCACCCCATTGAACTCGCCTCATCCACACAAGGCCACCCATGACCACGGCAGGCCTTCCCACTGTCCACGCACACACGTGTGCAACCCGCCACTGGTGTTCTCCGCATCCAATTGCTGCCACCAGCTGCCTCCAGCTGTGCTTCCTACGTCAGCGTGACGCCCTCGTCGAAATGCATCTCTACATGTGACTCCGCCCCTAGCCATCCTCCCTCGCGAGCACAAGGAAGAGAGAGGAGAAAACCTCTATTTCTCCTCCAATTAGAAATTACAACATATGCCATTGCAGGTTTCACTATTTCTTTATTTAATGAATTAATATATTGAAAAGAATTTACATGAATATCTCTCTATTTTCAATTAATTACTTATGGTTGAATTCTTCTCATGAATGATATAATGCATGGATTAAGGTGGACAAGCCATATTTTAGAAATTGGTATTTACGGTGTTTACCATTACCAAGATCATTATTTAATAGAATATTATATTATGGTAATTTTGCATATAAACACCTACATCTTAATTAATTGCTTAGAATGAGAATTCATGAGGGCAACCAGTTGCACAAAAGAATAGGCTCACCCATTGAGAGTCTTGAATAAACGAGCCACCACTCACTAATTCAATAGGCTAATTCCTCCCTGTGAAGATGACCTAACTATTTTTGTTTTTAGATTTTGAATAATTTAATGTTTTCAAAAGTGATTTTCTATCACACACAAACTATAATGACATGTCATTTTATGTTAAAAATTTTTTCGAAAACGAAGATTGCTCTTTTAAATGGCACTATTGCCAGGGAGGAAATACACTTATTAAAATTTTTGGGGATTTTCTATCATTTTTATGCTATTTATGAAGCTTTCTGAATCATTGATTTATTTCTTTTTCCTGTGCGAGGTACATTTGTTTGGAGGAAACGAACGCGACGGGCGCACACGACGGAGACGATATTCTTGGTGGACCTTAACGCCACCTAAAGGGTAGCAATAGGAGCACATGGGCCATGATCCCATGCACATGGTGGAAGGATCGGCGACTAGAGACATTTATTTGCTTCTTTTAGATTTAGATTAGTTTAGATAGACATTAAAACCTAATTTCTGTCTTGTGGGCCCGTGTTGGGCATTTTTGGGAGCATGTTCCCATTTTATTTAGATTATAAGATTATTCGAATTGTTTGAAATGCATATAGGTTAGTTAGTTAGTTAGTTAGATTAGGTTTGTTTGCTTAATATTATTAAAATATATATATATAATCGAACTGCCTATTAGAAGCTATATATCAATAGGGAGACCATCTAGGATTGAATGAGAAGCACCTAGTTTATCTTTACTGCATCGCATACATCCCTACATTGAGGAAAGTTGGAGTAAGGTATGTCTTCTCTTTAGCATCAAATACTTGTCATACATCTGCATTAGGCTTAAATTTAAGACCACTAAAGTGTTTGAATCGAATTAATTCAGTGGTCACTTTAAAAATTGGGATTGTTAAGAGGTTGGACCTTAAAATCTATGACTTGAAAGTGTGTGTAAAAGGATCTTGTTTACGAGATTTCAAATTTCAAAATGCGAACGTTTGTTGCACACCTGAGACACTGTGCACATCACACATAAGGTCACTAGATAAATTTCTACCTCTCCTTTTTTCCACCATAAGGGAAGTTAGTCGGAAATCAATAAGCCTATCCACCAAGTTACTTTGGTTCCTCATGTGTGGGTTCAATTCGAGACTTCCATCCCTTGCGAGTAGGTTGTAAGCACCAACGAAGGTCGGCCTAGGAAACGTAATTCTTGCAAAACTTGTTTGACCACCAACTAAACACCTAATTCTAAGACTTAGAATGTACTAAAAATAGATCCCACTGTATTTGCGTGTGTTTTGACAGTGGTAGAACTCTCTAGGAAGTTTCTACTTTTGGTTTGATTTTTTTCTAAATCCTAAGAGAGTTAAACCTGTTTGGCTTAAAGAAATGGATCACCTTACTCCTATCATTCAGATTATCAGAGTCAATACTTCCCATCTTTTAACCAGGATCCCATGCCCTGAGCATATCCATCCTTTGATGGGTACAATGACAATTCATGGGATCAATCATATTCCTATCCTAGGAGTACTGGCCTGATAACTCCCACTTTTAAGCAGAGCCTAGGAGCGGGATTTTCCACCCATGGAATCCCCACTACTATGCAAACACCCAACCCTCCCACCCTTCATGATTTTCCTTATCGAGGTTGGACCGATACCCCTAGGCAACCAAAGCCTGAAATTGACTATCCTCCCTAATCTGATAGTAGTAGCCTCTCCTCTTTTATGATAGAAATGCAAAAACAACAAATAGAAATGATGGAGTCTATGGGAGAGATGTTGAGGAATAGTCAACAATTGAATAAGGAAATTAGACAGCTTAGCTACGCTCTTACTAGTGATTCTGATCCCTACCCGTACACCGTGATCATGAAAAAAAATCTGAGGAAACTAATGACAATAGGGATTCCGTTTTGAGTAGTTATTGGTTAGAGTCTTCCCATGAGACATGGCCACTAGAGGATAACTATCATAATGATTATCCACCCTAGCTATATTGGAGTCAAAAGAAAGGGAACATGGTACCTCTTGAGGACATTGACCTTAATGACAGTATTTTCCTTACCCCTGATAACCTGGGTCAAGGTTGTACTGTTCATGTCACTTCCCCTATTAATCATCTGGTGGAACCCCATTCTACCCTTAGTGGGCCTAATCCTGACCCTCCACTTAGGGAATCAACACCTACCGTTCAGCATTCTGAAGATTTAAATGCACCCAATGAAGGTGACCCTAAAAGAATGGAGGATGAATTGGATCAATTCTAGACTCAGGGATACAAAGAGTCTATTTTAGAGGAGGATGATAACCTGATGGAGGAACCCAGCCTTAGAGTTTGGAGTGAATCACAGGGGGATTATGTGTTATTCGAGGACTTACCCCGTGAGGATATAAATAATTTGGTGAAATCTAGATTCCTCCCTTCTTTTGATTTTGAGAGCTGTCCTCCGCAAAACTAAGGGTTGATATTGGAGGAAGACGAACACAATAGTCAGAAGCCTAGGAGAGACTCTTGAGGACAATGCACATCAATTGAGGATTTATGCCTCGATAAGAACAAAAAATTGAGTGATATAGTCTTACTCCAAAACATTAAGACTGATCTTCCTTCAAAAATAATTGAGGATACTGAAGCAACTCCTTTCTTTACTAGTGAATCACATATGCACCCCGACAAAAACTTTAGTAAACCAAAAGAATCTGGGGATGAAATTAATTTTGTTGCTTCAACCCTATCATCAAAGGAATTTGATTTGGAGTCCACCATTGATTTACATATACTGGAAGGTGAAAATATGACTCCGATCATTAATGATAGGCAGGGTGATATGAATTTTTCTACAGCTGTTAGGGAGAATAATACAGTATCTGAATTGTTGGACTTAATGCAAAGTAAGCCCTCCTTAGACTTAACCATTACCGCCCAACACCACAAACGACCCTTACACTCCCTAACCAATCCTTTGCTCAGGTCATTGCTCATATACATTCTTTCTAGAGAGAATATCAGGCCAGTACATCCTCGGGTAGAATGGCGAGTGTGGTTGATGCTTATACTTTTAGTTTCGCCATTCAAGGGTTTGAAATAATTATGTTTATATCTTTTAAAACCCTTCCTACTTTGGAAGATCCTTGTTATCCTCCACTTATTCCATTTTGGGAGGATGCTTCTCATGTTCCTTTTATTATTCCTAGACCTCCCCAGGTAGCCTACGAGGTTCTCTGTTTTCATATCTTCTGGCAAGCATTTGGAATTACGCTGCATCATCAGCTTGCCAACATCCGTGGCTACCTGTTTCCTAGGCCAGTGCTGTTACACATATTTTTCAGGCCTAGCTCTTCTTTTTGGAACCAGACTTACAGGTTCCTTATAAGTCTGGCTGCCGACAGAAAATGCAGTGCCTATTGGGAGGCAACCCAACGTCCAGAATAACACTATCATCAGGTGATTTCCTTCCTTTCTCCCCCTATTTTAATTTTACAGTGAGGACATTGTAGGATTTAGGCAGGGGGGGTGCATTTTGCATTTTTAGGCAGTATTCATGCATTTAGGTTAGGTGCATTATCACAAAAAAAATTTCTCTCTTTTCTTGAGTTGAATTGGTTAGTCCCTAACAAAATATCTCTGTCATAGAGGTGTCATTAAAGATTTTCTTCTTAAATTGTTTCTTAAGTTTAGAATCCAGTACAGTTACTTCACTTGCACATAGACTAGGTAATGGATCTTTAAAGAAAATCAATAAGCATTTTTAGTCTACTGAACCCTTGGAAAGTTAATAGGGAGTCAGGTATACTATCTTCTATTAGATCCACCTCATATTGTGAGAAGAAAGTAGAGAGACTACTGGTGCTCTAAGGCTAGTGCAAGGACTCTTAAGTTTTGGATAATTAGATGCTAATACCTCAGAGTTAGGCATAGTTTTCGCTCTCTGTTCCTGCGTACAAACATTATGTGAATTCCTGAGAGTCACCAAATAAGGCAAATACATAGAGAATGGGTCTTAATAAAACTATGACTATGGTGGATGGTTACAACCATTCTTCATAGAGTCCTCGGCTGAAGGAGGGAAGTAATGTCAAAGGTCAGAAATACAATTGTCCTATCCATCCTTTCCCTGTGCCGAGAGTAGGCACTTCTACTAAATAAGCCACACAATATCTTCTTGACCATCATCATTCCTAATAATGCCTCACAAATAAAAGTATGCGTCATTTTGTGTTAGTAGTTGGAAAAAAAAGAAGAAAAAGGGAGAGAGAGAGAAAAAAAGAAATATTTATATTTAGAAAAGAAAAGAGTCTGAGTTTGGAGTTTCATCTTCTTGTAATTTTTTTCATTATATGTTAATATTTTTTTGAGGCAACAACAAAAACACCCATTGCAATCCACCAAATATAACCCATACCTACTTTCAGTATTTCTGATCGCCCGAATACTGGCTAAGGTCTTCTAACTTAGTTGTAGGGTTATTAAGATTTTAATTGAAGTGTGAATACCATGTGAGACCACCAAACAGTGAGTACATTTACAAAATCTGGTGAGATTTGTGATCTCAGAAAGAAAAGAAGAGTGAGCACAAAGGAACATCAAGAGAGCACAATTGCTTAGCCTCTCTCTGGGTTGACTCATTTGATAGTCTGGGAGTCTGTAGTACTAGACTACATGTAGCACCAGATGAGTGTGAGCCACTAAATATTAATCCATTCAACTTAGTATCTCCTACCTAAGCTAAAAAGCCAGGGTCAAACTTCAAATTATTTTATGCTTTATCCCAAAGGGAAGAAGTTGTCTATACCAATAAAATGTTTACCAAGGGATAAGTACAAGCTGTAAATGTAAGTTGGCTTTTTACTTGGATCCGTTACCTAACCTATTATTACTTTACAATTGTCTGGATCTCTAAGTTTTTGGAATAAGGGAAAAACAAATTTTTTGGTTACTTCTATTGTTTTTCACTTTTTGCTAAGGGCTAGCAAAACTTAGGCATGGGGCATTTGATAAGAACACTTTTGTGGACCATTATTTGGCTTAAGTAATATTTAATTATCTGTCCTTAATTATTAATTGAGTAGGAGTTAAATGGCAATTTACCTTAGCCTGCATTTAATTTTATGTTCCAATTTTACGTTTAATAACATATGTTATGATAATATAATTTATTTTGCGAATGCAGGCTAGGTACAAGAGTTCACACGACATTTCTACGTTTATAAGATGTCTGGAGCTAAGGATGGACGTCAAGGAATTGCCAGGACAAGTTCCTTGAATTTACATTTTTTAAGATGTCTGATGATGAAGTCAAACATCTGATAAGGATCGGCCAATTCTCATCCATTGGTTTCAACCACTCGTGATGTTCGCAAGTGGTTGGAGAAGTCGGCGGCCGAAGGAACAAACTGGGGGACTTTTAAAAAGAGAGAGGGCCAACAGAGAGAAGAATCTTCCTTTCCTCATGTGGGGATCCCTCCATCCTCCTCCATCGCCTGCACTATGGAACCTGCATACGTCGTGAAGCAAGCCTGCAATGTGACTTCGCATACTCTGCCGTGCCCCCAACGCCGCCAATCATGTGTGCACTGTGACAGGGTGCACACGCACACCACCGCCATCACCTAACCACTCCACCTTCATTCTTCCTCTTCTCTTCTTCCCTTGTTTGCATCCAATAACAAAGGCCCTCTGGTGCCACAACAGTGCGTACCCTCACGCACAGCAGGGAGGGCAACATCCTCACGCACCTCCAGCCTACACGCCTGAGCATGCGTGCCATCCACGCAATCGCACCACCATCGTGCAACCACAGCAACGGCTGCAGTACCTCCTCTCCAGAGCACCCTCATCTTCCTCTTCTCCAACAGAGAGGAACCCAAACCTACCGTTGGTCAACCTCCTCACAGCTGGCTCCACGGACATCCAACCTCTGATCCATCGACACTGTTGAACTCGCCTCATCCTCACGAGGCCACCCACGACCACGGAAGCCCTTCTCGCCGTCCACGCGCACAAGCACGCAAGCTGCCGCCAGCGTTCTCCTCCACCTCCTGTCACCGCCACTGGCTGCCTCTGGCCGTTCTTCCTACGTCAATGTGACGCCCTCGTTGAGATGCATCTCTACATGCGATACTGCCCCCAGCCATCTTCCCTCACGAGCGCAAGGAAGAGAGAGTTGAAAACTTCTGTTTCTCCTCCAATTAGAAATTACAACATATGCCATTGGGAGTTTCACTATTACTTTATTTAATGAATTAATATATTGAAAAGAATTTACATGAATATCCCTCTATTTTCAATTAATTACTTATGGCTGAATTCTTCTCATGAATGATACAATGAGTGGATTAAGGTGGACAAGCCATATTTTAGAAATTGGTATTTATGGTGTTTACCATTACCAAGATCATTATTTAATAGAATATTATATTATGGTAATTTTGCATATAAACACCTACAGTCTTAATTAATTGCTTAGAATGAGAATTCATGAGGGCGACCAGTTGCACTAAAGAATAGGTGCACCCATTGAGATTCTTGAATAAACGAGTCACCACTCACTAATTCAATAGGCTAATTCCCCCCTGTGGAGATGACCTAACTATTTTGTTGGTTAGATTTTGAATAATTGAATGTTTTGAAAAGTGATTTTCTACCACATACAAACTATAATGACACATCATTTTATGTTAAAGTTTTTCTCAAAAACGAAGATCGCTCTTTCAATGCGGATATCAACTATGGTGGTCGAAAGGTGGGAATTCGACTAGGGTTCCTCATGATCAAGAGAGAGGTAGAGGGAGAGAAAGGATGAAGAGAATACGAGAGATGTGTGTAAAAGGGGGTTATAGGAGTATTTATAGCCTTCATAAATCCTAAAATTATACAAAATTTGTCCCACATTAATTTCATAATTTTGAGATGATTTAAGGATGATGCTAGGTTGGAGCCGTAGAGGTGGTGTAGGTAAGGTCCATTGGTCGGCCAAGCAAGTTGGATTTTGGCTAAAAATAGTATACTAATGTAAGCCCTTAGATGGAGTGTGTAAGGTAGAGATGAAGTATGTGGCTTTACTAAAATTCAGTGGGTACTTAGTGGCCTTTAGATCAAAGATGAAGGGAGGTGTGGAAGTGGCTAGATATGATCAATAGGTAGCTCAGGACAAGGCTAGATTTAGAGTAGGTTGTCTTAAGGTTTAGGGTGTAGAGAGGTTGTGAAGATGCCATGTGTCCCTTTGTCTTTTTCTTCATTCCTTGCCTTGTCTTCTTCTTTTGAGCTCCTTTTATTCGTATAATATAAAACACATCAATTAGTGAAATAAAAACATTTATTAAATTAAACATATATGCATGAACTAGATACATGAAATGCAATAATATAGGCATAAATATGTTAAGATTAAGCTAAATTAGGCATGTAATATCTATTAATTGCACATTTATCAATGATCTCTCATCATCCTACCAACTCTTAGCCCACAACCACCCTTACGTGAACCCCTTCCTCTCACAGGAAGAGAATCATCAAATGTTGAAGGGGTTGAGAGTTGGGTTTCCACAACAAAGGTAGACTCAACTGAGATCACATATCTTGAGTCAGAGTAACACTAATTTTCATCATCGTTCTTATTTTAAACAATCAATCAGTTCCCCTCAAATGGCTTTGCAATTCTACAAGGGTAAGGTCTAAGATCATCTTGGCTAATAGGAAGATAGATACCCTAGTTCGAAATTCACGTCGTGTTTTGAAAATGATCCTTTTTAATGTTCTCATTCCATTCTAGGATAGGAGTCCGTTAAGGAACTTCTCAAAGAATACCTGTGGGAAAGACAATGGTTACAACATTAATCAAGGCCATTTAGGAGTCGGACATGTCAGGGAGGTTCAAAGCACTATTAGGGTTATTGCTTTTAGGATCATTTTTGTTCAAAACTGACCCAGTAGCTTGTTTGTTATGAATTAGCTGCAGGGAAACACATGGATCATTTGCCAAAGGTTTACCGGGCATTTTAAAATCATCATTAAGCTTTTAAACAACTTTAAGGGAGGGAAAAACTAAGGTAGAAGCTTCAACACAAGGACTAAAAATCAATGAAGCAAAATCATTATCACCATGAGCAAGAGGTATATGTTTTCCCTCAAGGGAGGAGGAGAAGGGAGCTTTAGAAGGTGAGGCTTCACCTAGGCATGAAGGGCCCCTAGCTTCCAACACGGGAAGGGAAGGGATGTGTCAACAAAGACCTTCTTCACCTTCCCAAATCCCTTCATTGTTTTGGCCTTTATCTTCTGAATTTTTTTTTTTGGATGCTAAACCTTAAAGGGCCTCTGGGTTCTACTCATAATGTCGTCCACAGAAGGAGAAAGAGGAGTTAAATTATATGTCAAAGTACATTCGTTAACATGAACCCCACTCAATCCAGAGGCACCTTTAAGGGATCCCTTCACGTCTACAAAATGGATGGAAGGGGGTGTTGGTTCCAGAGTAATGATGTTGATGGAGTATGATGGAGTATGTTTTGATGGATTGGTTATGGTCATGAAAATATCATAAGTGTCATTGTAGTGAATTGTATGAAATACCAACCATCATTATGACCATTATTATTTAATTGACTAATTTTTACTGGTTTTATTCCAGGTCGTTCATTGGGAGGCAGTTATTGATTTACATCACTCTCTAAGTCCAAAATTATCCTTTAATTCCAAAAAGAAGTTTTATGTTTAACAAAGAATGAATGAATGAATACTTGGTTTAATTGTGTACAAAGAATCAATTAAAATACTTACAAAAATTAATTATAAACAAGTACTAAACACTTTATCACTATACTCTAAACTATCTCTTTATAAGTTATATTACTAATACTATACACTACCAACTAAGATTACATAGCATACTAATTTAACTTACTATGTTGACATATACAGTAACACATATAATAGCTATAGTGATAGATGCAAACGTCGCTGGACCCCAGAAAAACTATATACAAACTAAAAGAGGGAAACCAGGGTCTGTAGCGATGGTTATTTCACATACAGCGACATCTTATTCTGTTAGTAAAGGTATGAAGTTATATATATAAAAGTAAATGGTTGTACTACGTATATATATATAGATATAGATATTATAATTATTTTATATAGTTTCAATCTGTCTTTACTTTATACCTATATTCTCACTCTCTCTTTCTTCACTATACGTATTTATACCTTCGCTCTCTCTCTTTCCACGTTACTCCTCTTCTGCCTTTCTTCTTCTTCTTAGTCTTATTCTACGTTAAGTCTTAGCGACACTAAGGCATAATAGGTGATTAACCGCTATCATTACCCCTCTTAATTAATCAAAAATTTATTTAATTTGCGGGCCCGCTTTTCAAGGGATACACAGCACCTAGAGGGTAGGATCAGACCTCTACTAAGCGCGCCCTAATTTGTCATTAGGCCGCTTAATTATGCATTGTCATGCTCAGATCAGTGGGCCTCACAGCTTGCACACACACAACACCCAGGCCCCAGCCCCACACATATGCTCATGCTCAGATCAGATATAAGGTTCGGTTATTTCGGGTGCCTGGCACCCGTGACGACTACGCCTTAAGTTAATAAAAACAATATAAAGTGCAGCGCACACTCTTCAGCAAATGATGTGGCACTATTCAAGCGCCGCATCTGCGCTGAAATTGAGCTGCGGTTGCATGACATAGGGAATTTTGGCCCTCAATTCGAGGGCCATAATTTATTTTCAAATAAAAATAAATTATGGGAA
This sequence comes from Thalassia testudinum, assembly GCA_037157565.1. NCBI lineage: Eukaryota > Viridiplantae > Streptophyta > Magnoliopsida > Alismatales > Hydrocharitaceae > Thalassia > Thalassia testudinum. The sequence continues at coordinate 148,607,724 of JAZHRO010000036.1, forward strand.
AATAAAGTATTTGTATAATACTATACAATTGTACACTTGATTTGAACTTTTAATTATATTTACTATATAAATAAATTAACTAAAGTATATAGTTTATACATACTGATTTTTATGTTTAATTCTTTAATTGCGTATAAATTAGTTATTATATGGTCTAATTAACCTTATACAGAGTTAGTATACATGTATAAGTATTTTATAGACATTTTTATTGTGGTTTACAGATTTGATTTCCATTCTATTTACATTTAAATAGCATATTTTGAACTATTTTATTTATAAATTAAGTTTAAATAATATAATAAGATATAAATATACTTCAATTAGCTTAAATTACTTAAAGTACATTAGTCGAAGTATACAGTATCAATTAACTTAATTCCAACTCTAAATTACTAATTTATTTAATTTAATCTAATAACTTAACTATTAACTTAATAAATAAATTATTTATTGTGTATAAAGAATTAAATTAAGGTGCAGGGTTTAATTTGTTTATAATCTACATATAAATATGTATATACATTATTATAGCTTAATATTGTTATTTAAACTGTTTATTGATTTATACAGTCTAAGAGTGCATATAAGTTAGTTTAATTAATAAATAGTTATATAATTAATATATATACAGTATAATCTAACTTAAATACCAAATTTACAGTATACAATATATACATAAGTTATTTGTACAGATTATATGCATATGTTACTTATTTACATATATAACTTAGTATAAAGCTTATATTTACAAGAATATACTTAATATACAAAGTACTTTTGGGTATTTTTGGAGTTTTTTACTTTTTATGATTTTTATACATGTTATAGAGATAAGAGATGAGAGGGAAAGAATTAGATGAGGAGAAAGAGATGTTTTTGGTGTTTTTAGGTGTAACCTCTATTATTAAGTTCCATGGTATATAAATCCGTCGACTGGCAAATCATACCAAGTCGGGGGTTCTGCATACCATGCAACTTGGTATGTAGTTAGAAAACTCTCTAATCTTCAATCAGACAGTTTTATTTTATTTTTTTAGAACTTTTTACTGATTTTTATTGAATTCCCAATCTCATCTATCCTAAGCCTTTCAAAAGATTTCTGAGTCCTAAAGGCTAAGGATGGAACTTAAAGGGATCTAAAAAGGCATTGACTGCCTTAAATACATTTAGTATGAAATATGGAAAGAATTTACCCATTTTAGCACATTCTTCAGTTTAGATCTCATTTAATTCATGTTCTTGGACAGTTAGACTTAAAATTAACTAGCTGACAAACGTTTGGAAGAAAGATAACAAGCATTCAAAGGATTGATATTCAATTACTATAGAGGAAAGCTTGTATACAAGGAATACAACATGACTACATGTCAGCTATTTTCATACCATAGTCTACAGGGTTTTTAGATAAGAATTTTCTGCAACAAAATTAAGACAACAGGAACAGTAGCAGCAAAAGCATCTAAGCACCAGCCCTGCAGCAAGCTAGACCTGATTCCAGACGACTTAACTGCTGCTGCAGTTAGTCCATCTGGAATGAAATCAGGTTTGTAGCAAGAAAGGAAATGTAGTTGCAATTGCAGCAACTTGCTATGACTCTGGGATTAAAACACATAAATCCTAACTTAGAAATTCCCTCAACCCCATCTGACAAGGGTTTCACTTCTCATAAAAAACACTCAATATTCCAACTCAAACTCAAGAACCCTTGTCAATAAAATCTCATCAAATTAAATCAGCAGAAAAACTGATCTAACTCTTCCTAATGCTATAGACAGCATGTAGAAAGAGTTAAATCAATCAACTTAAATCACCAAATCAAATCACAGATTCTAGAACCTTAAGGAGTATTGAGAACTCCTTAGGTTAAAAATCATCATTGCTCTTAACAAACAACTCATAAATACAAGATAGAACCTCAAATCACCACAGTGATTTTCTTTAGCTCTATCATGCATTCAATGCATTAAAATCCTCATAAAAACTCAGATCAGATTATGGCTCTTCTTAGATGGATTCTGACATAAGAAACATCTTAGATTCCTTGCCAATCAATGAATAAGAATCAAAATTCTTCAGTTTGTAAGATCAAAATAGTCAAAACACAATTGAGTAAAAACCTTTCAAATCTGAGTTAATGAAAAATCTGACAAACTGATCACTTTTTAGCTCAGATCAGGGGCTTTTGTGAGCAAATGGGGGTGAATGGGAAGCCCCTAATGTGATTCTTGACGCCAATTTCAGATTTCAGGTTAGAAACCAATCAGATATGAAATTAGGTCTAAATGAATGGGTGAATTGCGAGAAACAAATCGTGGGAATCAGAAGCGAATATGGAAAACATGGAAAGGGAGAAAATTCGTGATCATGGACTGTGTGAAACCATCCCGTCTGATATGGAATGATCAGAGGAGGTGAGGGGGGAATTCTAATCTAAATCTACTGCTACAGCTACACTATCAGAACAGTGAAATTAAACACTACAAATTACTTTAATTCTACTTCTAACCTACTTAACTACAGCTACAACTAAATTGCAGAATGGTAAATCTACTCTAACAGGAAGAATGAGACCTATGGGTCCTTAGTCGATGGCTAAGGAGGACGAAGGGAGGGAGATGACTCCAGCGGAGGGGAGAGTCTGCTAGTGAGGCTCCAAGGTCATCCTCAGGTGCTATGTGGTCCTTAGAGACGAGGAGGTCGAGAAGAAGTCAGTGATTTCATAGTCGATGGATGTGAAATTAGAGAATTGGTGGGGGGGAGAGACTGGAGTGGACGAATGATCACTAAGAGATGTAGGAGAGAGCGATCCCTTACGCGCGCGACCACTGAGGTGCTTAAGTAGCAAACTCAGTGGCTCAGATCACCGCGCGGGTGAGGATAGTCGATGAAGCAACCGGCGGCAAGGATGAGAGGAGAGGGGTGCACGGCGAGCCAACTCAAAAACTGACCGTCAGATGGGATATGGGGAGAAGGGTGTGTTGGTGCTAGAGCACAGCGATCGTTTGCTTTGATGATAACAAAACACGTGTCATTTAACATTTGCACTTGGAGTCTTAGATTTCAGGTCAATTGCAAATGGAGAGGTGATTAGACGGAGTTCAAGCTCGCATCCAGGATGGATTGGAGGAGCTTGATGGAGAACAAAGGAGATTCGCGAGGAGCGATAGATTGAAGATGGAAGGACAAGAAGAATAGGATAGTATTCTGTTTATTTCTTTCATATACTTTTGTCTTTATTTCCTTGCTCTTTTTGTTACATAGAACATCATGTTAAAGAGCCTCAAAGTACCCTAACAGTAGTCCTAGGAACACCAGCACAGCCCTAGGATACTTAGGTTTTCTGTAGAAAACTTAGAAAACCAATATAGGGTTCAAACAGCTTTTTCAGATGTCTAATTCCAAAATCAGACGTCTGATAATGTGTTTTAAGATGTCTGACTGTTGATTCAGACGTCTGATAACATTTAAGCTGGACTTGTTAGCTCTGTCTAATGAAATCAGACGTCCAGACCTCTGTCTAGACGTCTTAGAAGACGTCTGATGACTTTTCCAGACGTCCAATTAGTGAACCGTTGGTTGGCTTAACAAACACTAGAGGATATGACCGTTAGAGCCTTATCAGACGTCCTTAAGCCTTTCCAGACGTCTGATAAATGACCGTTTTGCCTCGGCTGACCCGAAAATCTCTTCTAAGAGATTTTCTAGCCGTTGCACCCTCTTGGAAATCCATTCCTGCAGAAAAGTAGGTTTCCGGACGTCCAGACATAGTGCTAGATGTCCTGTATGTCGTCTGATGAACTTGCACTAGAACCCTATTTAGATCTGATTCAAGTCAGGAAGAAACCCGCCAAAAATCAGATGTCTGACCTTATTTTCAGACGTCTTAAACTGGTTTCCCAGACGTCTGATGCTAGGATCAGACGTCTGATAACCCTGTCAGGTCAATCATTATTCCTGATTTCGGCCTAATTCTCTTGGGCTTTGCACCTAATGGTTATGGAAGCTTTCCAAAGCCTTCCAAAGCTTTCCTAAGGCCTCTATAAATAGAGAGGAACCTCTTGCACATAAAGACACACCTAGATACACAAGACACACCTAGTAATACACTTTCATACTCTTTTGTGTCCAAGAAAAGCTCTTGCTCTCCAAGCTCAAGTTCTACATCTTGAGAGCATCAAGCCTTTGCCCACCCGCTCTCCCGCCGTAGTTCACGAGAGCGACGTTGCGTCGTCGCGTGGCTCACGCACCCACGTCATCGATTCGACGCACTCCTTGCAAAGGGGAGTTTCCTAATTCCTATAGAAGCTAGGTTTAAATCTTTGTTGGCTCTATAGGACTATATTTGTTATTTTATCTTTGTTATTTGGTTGGGTATTCGCTTTGCAAATTTTCATCTCTTTCGTGGGACAAAATCCTTCTCGTGAAGAGAAGGGGTTGAGGAATGCTACCCTCGCACTTGTAGCGTGGTTGTAATTGAGGTTGAATCACCCTCGTTTAAGTGATTCGTTTAGTGGATTTAATCAACTTGGTTGATCGGAAAATCCTAACTCGAGAGGGTTAGGTGGTGGTTTTCACCCAGTTTGGGTTTCCACCGAAAAATAATTGTGCACATTGTGTGATTGAATTTTGTGAGATTGTTTTACATTATATTTCCGCAATTTATTACGTCACCCCCTCCTGGTAGGGAAAATCCACAGGGTAAGCGCATGCGTCGCTTCGCACGAAGCTTCGATTCAGATCAAGCCACAGATCAAAATCGCGAGAAAACAGACAGCCGAGATCTACCGTGTTCTTCGCACGCTACAGTGCGTGCGAAGAACAGCAAGTGGTTCTCGTAATGTTGGAAAAATTGCAGGGAAAACCCCTTCGCGAAAGAGTAGAAAAATTGTGTGCAAGCCCATAAGTGAAGAGAATTGTAACAAGATGGACCCTGCAGCCTTTCAAAGGGATCCCTGTGGGTTACAAGGAGGTCCAAAAAGGATTTCTAAAGACAAGAATGTGATGCATGAAGGACCTAAGTGTAAACTCTATATTACAAGGCCTAAATGATGTCCAAATGCCTTCAAATTTTTATATGTGCTCAATTGAACATTTAAGAGATTAATTATACTTTTAATTTGGCCTTTTAAACTTATTTATGTGTTCAATTAATGCATGGATCACCATTTGTCCTTTACCTTCAGAATATTTCATTTTATGACCTAATTATGCAATTTTAACACAGAATAAAGGTTTTAGGTCTTTTTCTTTGATTCCCACACTTAACCCTTTTTGTCTGTTAATTTGATGTTGTTTAACCCAGTTTCTAGGTTAACTTCAGCTTTTTAGTTATGATGAGTAGCCACTCATCAGGGGGCTCATCAGCCATTTTAGTCAACCTAGTGCTAATGACCTCATGCACAAAGCCATCCAAAGGAGGGTCTACAGTAGGGACCAAATTGAAAGAATTCTTACAAGTTAATGCAATGTGTCCAATTAATAAGGATTTGGAACAAAATGGAGGAAAATGCTAATAAACCACTTTTTATTTCTCTAGAGAATCTCCATCTAAGAAAAAAAACTTCATTCAAAAGCAGCTTAGACAAATCAATCTCCACAGAAACCCTAGGCGAACTAGGTCGCTAATAGAAGGGTTTAAATTTTAATGACCATTTTATGCTTAATCAAACCCTTGTTAAGACACTAGTAATTGAATGTGGATTACATGGATATAAACTCTTTCATTCTTAGCTTAAAAGGCTTGAATTTGTAGCAATATGTTTTTTGATGGGAACACCATCATAGGCCCTAACTGGCCACTTTTAGTTAAAATTAAAAGATAAATGCCCTTACATAATAATCTGAGGGTTATAACTCCACTTTAGATTGTTTTGAGAAGATAATAGGAAACTAGTGTTAATTATATAATTTTAACAGCATATCATGAACACAGAATAACCAAGGGATTTTTTAGGGGTGAAATGAAGGTCAAATGAGCATTAAAGATCAATAAGTGATTCCATGTAGATAGAAACAGGGTTTCGTGCATTTCAAGAACCAATACAACACCCGAAATCCTAATTTCAGACCTGCTTAGATTACAGAGGTTCTAGTCAGGATAAAATTCATCTAATTCTCCTAGAACTCATATAAAAATATTCCTTAAGGTTTGGTAACCTTTATTTGACCCTTAAAACCTATTTTGACCTTAAACAGAGTTACAAACAAAGTTCTACCCTAATTTAGGTTTCTACGCAAATTGCCCAGTCAAACTTGGTCAAAACTCAAATCCAACTTTACCATCAGATTCGCTGAGTCCAAATTAGGTTTTTAGCAAAATTTGGGCTCAATCAGAGTCCATATTAACCTAGTTTGCATTTTAGTCCATTTAAACTCTATTTTTCACACTTAAGCCTAGCTTTCGAAATCTTTGCATTTAGCCCCCCTAACTTCTCATCAATTTCTTTAAAAATGTCCTTATTTCCATTAACAATTTAAACTCATCAGCATCGACCTTCAATCTGGGATTTCTCCCTGATTTCTCGATCAATTCCTTCCAAAATTGGAAGGAATTATCTTAAGAGAATCTCCAATCATCTGAACCTTGTCTTGGGCTCCAATTCTCATCGTGGAGCTCATGCAAACTCCTCAAGATCAAGGATCTCTTTCCTTGAAAATCTGAGCTCTTCGAGGTTGGTTCCAAGCTTGGAAGCCTGCCTGAGGCCTTTAAAAGGACCCCCATCGCATTGCATGGCTCCTTAGCGAGTTTTTCGCCAAGAAATCCCCTCTTCTCCCTTCTCCAATCATCCACAACCTTGGCTCCGATGAGTTCCTCCGCCCATCTCATCGAGCCAATCAAAAACCAAATTGATCAGCTCTCCTTCTTCAACTCTTCATCGCAACCGTGTACTTCCAAAGACCGATTGTCTTCGCTTCTCCCTACTCCATCGTTCACTTGCTGTCAACTCTTCTGCTGGTTACTGTGGCTTTATTTGAATAACTTGATTAATAGTTGTGATTTACTATTGAGATATTTAAGTGGTTGTTAAGGGATTAATTTGGTGATTTAAATCACCATTTTAATCCAATCTTTGGCACTATTATTCAGATTCTATTGAAATATCATTTTGAATATCATTGATCTCAATTGCTTAGATTTCTTGTGATTGGTGAATTAAAATTGCATCATTGCTCTCTGCCAACGATCTCGAACTCTATTTTCTAAATCTAAGTTTATAAATTTAAATGATTTGAGCGATTTTGTCCTATACTATGACTCATTTCTTAAACAACGACAATTTTACCTGAACATTTTTACATTATTAGCTTGAAAGGGGGCTTCCTATAAGAAGATTGAGTTGTTAGATTTTTCTATAAGCTAGCTGAGCTTTATGGTGGAAGGGCCTCTTTGAAATCTGCCTATTTTCTATTTAAGAACTGCAATAGGGAGAAGAACCCCCACCAACTAACACTTTCCCCTCCCACCGATCAGCCTCTACCACCCTCTCCTCCTCACTTCCTCCACCGCCAAACCTCATCCTCCTTCATCTCCCCACCAGCTAGAGATCTAAGAAGAAGATGGTGCTGTTGGGGCTCCTAGCCTCATGCTAGCCATCTCTAGCTCCCATTTGCATCCCTTTCTTTTCATAGGTTTAACGAAGGGTTAAGGGAGAGGAGTAGGAGGAAGAGGTGCTCTCGGCTACTAGGATCCTAGAAGGTGTTATTGCACTCTTGGAATAGAGAGAGGGGAGGAGATTGTAGGAGACTTGATCTAAGCAAATGGAATAAAGAGCTTAGCCTCTAAACTCAAGGTAGGGACTTTTAAGCCTTTAATACCCTCTTTCTATTGTTCCCATGTTTGTTATAATAAAAAGGATGGATCTCTGTTCCATATCAGCTCTACATGCATAGAAATGGTTGCACAAAAAGGGGGAGTTTTGATTCCTGAAGTGCTTGATGACTTACCGGAAGTAGCCTAAGGGTCATTCTAGCTAAATCGTGTATCAAGGTTTTTAATATGGTTTCTTGTATTCTAGTTGTTCCTTGTATGGGTAGGAATTGGAGGTGGGTTTATGGATGTTTGGAATGGGTATAGGTAAGCTTGAGAGCCAGAAATTCTTGAGATCAGGCTCGTCCTAGACCTAGAGCATCAAGGGGATGTCTGCTCAGAAGATCATAAATTGGTAGTCTGATCCTAAAGTCAGATGTCCACTGGATTGGCTAGAGCTAGAATAAGAGGTTGGCATTCTGCAAGGGGACGTTTGATCGATTGATCAAACAATGTACATAGTGAATTATCAGATGTTACTGGATGTCCAATAACCTCAATGGTTGTATAGAAAATTGAATAAAATCTTAGCTCCAACACCCACTCAAGGGGACGTCTAACCAAAATGTTGGACACCCTTTTGATATTATTAGATGTATAATGACATCACCAAACATCCGATAATGCTTATATGGTCTTGATTGAATCAGAAGCTCTCCAAGAAGACTAAAATGTGATTCAAATTGGCTAATTCTTGGCCTAACCTTGAAATAATAATGTAATGACTTTACCAAGAGTCTAAGATTGCAACTGGTTGAATCCTAGGGTGGGAGGAGCTATGCCATCCAAAGACCTCTCTAAGGAGAGGACTCAGTACAGTCAAAGGAGCTATGCATCCCCCTTTGAAGATGGGGAGAAAAGGAAGGAGCTCATCATTGGAACATAAGAGGATGATTAAGCCCAACAAAGGGGGAGGGAAAGGAGGATAGTGCTCGGCACGTAAATCGCATTTTAAAAGATTATTTTGTTGTAGTATAGCGCAAAAACACGTTGACAAATAAATTTATAAAAGCAGGTGAATACCGGGTCGTTTGCAGGGATGCAATCATAATTTATGCAAAGTTTTTCAATAGAACTTGCTCTAAACATATATTTATATATGTATACGAATCAGATATCATGCATTCAGAAGATCATAATTTTATTGTAATTAGATAGAGTTTTCACAATAGAGAATGCTACTAGAAATAGATAGATAGATAGAGAGAGAAATAGAGAGAGATAGAAGGAGGCAGAGAGATGACGCCGCTTGTAGGATGCTTGTGCAAGATGCAACAACACCTCAGATCCAGAGTGTCAGGATGAAGGTCGGAGTAGTGTTGCAGAGGGAGAGCCTAGTCTAGACAAAGAGAGAGAGGTATCTAAATTCTAGCAGGAGTTCATTTTCAACTGGGGGGCCTTGGGACTTCTTTTATAGCTTTGATGGGGGCAAAGAGGGTATTTTGGCCCTCTATCTCATGCAACAACCTCAGAATTAATCAGATCCATTAATCGGGAGATCAACGGACCTGATTAGGCCTCAAAACACCTTCAAAATCCTTCTCTACGGTTGGATTGAACCTGGTGGTGACACGTGGTGCACTCTCGTGCATTGGATCAGGATCGGACACTGCTGCTCTCTCCTCGCTCTCGCGTTGTGTTTTCCTGCTCATCGCTCGCCTTCAAAATGCGCCTCAACATCAGCCGTCCGATCTCACGATTGGACGGCGTAAACGCGCATGCCCCTTGCCTTCGCACTTCAGAAACCACGAGGGATCACGCATTGGATCAGGCGTTCGACCGCGATCCACTCTCGACTCGCCGCATGGCTGCATCTCCATCCTCCGCTCGACATTTGACAGCCCGATTTCTTTCGCTTGTGCGCCCCTCTTGATTTCACGTGAGGTGCTGTTTGATTGGGTGCCCATCGTTCCTCGGAGAGGGTGCTAACCAACATGCTACTCCAACTTACTTGTTGCGTTTAGGTTTTAAGGAAACTTATTCTCAGCCGTTGGATGAAGATCCAAAGGTCGAGATCTTCTCCTTCTTGATGAAGCGCGGACAGGTGGGTGACGCGGCATGCTCGTGGTTATTGGATGAAAATCCAATGGCCCACAGCGTGCGAGGCTAGCCTTCTCAGATGGGGTGGCGATGAGGGGGAGGCTGTGATTGTGCCACGTGACACCATCATGGCCATCCATCTTCTTTTCCTTGTATCTGGTGACGTAGACCTCCTATCAGGTTGATTTTTATATCGTTGAACTGCGATCGTTGATCTGGATCCATCCGTGTGGTTGGATTCTTCATCTGAGGCTCGGATCTTTATCCTTTGGCTCCATGATCTCCATTCTTTTATGGATTACACACGATGCTCTGGTTGTCTAATCGAGACAATTTCAGAAGCATTGGACTCCCGTCGTTGTTCTGATCAGATTTGTTCGGTCTGATCTCTCATCCGCAGCTTCGAATCATCTACAATTAAAATCGTCTCTCATTGGTACATAAAATGATGATATTATCTATGCAACTAATCAAACTAACTCTTATGCAAATTACGATGCCTATGAATGCATTATTTCTAAGTTATGCTAGAATCTAGCTTAATTTAGGTACTTTAGGTTACATGATTGCTGTGTAATCAGATAGGAGAAAAGGGCACCATAGAGGTAAGAGAGAGAGGGGAGCCCCCTGGGGGAGGGAGAGGAAATGCAAAAGCTTCTCATAATATATCTCTAACTACATGCCCCACCCATTGTTAGAAATAGAACTTCTATTTGTAATGCTAGAATGGACTTAAAAGTAAAAAATTACTCGACATGAAATTGCATTATAACATATCTATTACATATAAAAATTAATATATATGATATCATGAAAATGTGTTTTATGTTGGTGTTTAAATCTTATGGGCTTAATTGAATTTAACCCGCCTCTGACTTAGGATAGACCTGTACAATAACTTGTCTCAATTGGACTTAATACTGATTGGGTACCGGTACTAGTAGACCAGTATCGATATCACATATATTGAGTATTGGTACTGGTGGACCAATACGGGTATCCTTGAATCACAGGTATAAGTTCTATATTCGAATGAGTACCGATATTGATGCCGAGTACCGGTACCCATAGGTTACAGTTTAGAACTCATGTCCAGATGAGTACTTATCTAATACTTACAGTGTATCGGTACTTGTTATAAATATCGGTACTCATAGAGTACTGGTATCACTCCAGAAAAGAACTAATCTCAACGAGTACCGGTATTCATGAAAAGTATCGATACTTGTTGAGTACTGGATACTTTGCCTATAGTTAACCAGTACCGGTACTCATGATGAGTAACTGTATATGCAAGTCCCAGTTTTGGACTTAAGATGACCTGGAACTGATCTGTAGCTTGCATGTACCGGTACTTATGCAGAGTATTGGTACTAGCACCCTACAGTACACTTAATGGTCCAAAACTGTAACGCCTGAGTACCGGTACCCATCTAAAGGTACCGGTACTACCTGTAGTTGCAAGATATGTTTGATGTATTTCTGAGTATATCAAAGGATCTAAATATGCCATATAAGTTTGCACTAAATAGAGATCAACAAATATCAGCTATCTAAACAGGATGATATTTATAGACTTAAAACGAATAAGATAAACCATGAATTAGATAAACTGTGCAATATGATTCTTTCAACCAATAAATATACACTCATACACATGCATGCCCATGATGATTGTAAACTTGATAAAGCTAGAAATACTTGTGCCCATATCGAAGGAAATGAAGAAGGGACTGCAAATAGTGCTTCCAAAAGATCCCACCCCCAATGCCTTGATTGAGAATGACTAGAAGAAGGAATCCTTCGTGTCTTCTTTTTCCCTATCGTTCGCTCGCTCACTAAAAATTTCCCCTTGGTGCACGATAGGGGTGCAAAACCTAGGATTAGTAGTGGGTCTTTTAGGGATCCTAACCCCCAAAATAACTTAATCAGTAATTAGTCTTCTTAATTACTATATAGGTGATTTACATCCCTACCCATCGAAGAGATATAAATTCACAAATAGATTTCTGGACATGTAAACTAAATACTACACCATCCTTTTACACTTTATGTCCATAACCTTAATAAATCTTAATTTTATCACTTTGAATAATGGGTATTATCATAACAGTCCATAATATTTTATGTTGAATGATTATATCTATAGATAAATACATATACTAATCCATTAGATTATGATCTAACATTTTAAGCAAATAACAACTTGAATGCCCATAACATAAAGAAATTACAAAAAAAATAAAAATCAATCTAGTTTGTCTATTATGAGTCAAGATTAAATTACATGAGAAGAAACACATTTGGCAACAAATATAATAAAAAGGACACATGTCACCTATTCTTCCTAAATTACTAGTTTGGTGGGTTCTACGAAGTCACTCACTTCCTCAAAATAAATATAACTAATAATTTCTTCCAAAATTAAATATTATGAATGATTTTTACATTTAAATTAAATATCAACAGTAATTTTTATATTTAAAGCAAATTTCATCAATTATTCTTTATTATAGGTGTATCAGTAGTGATATTTAAATGCATCTGTATATTTCATCACTCGATGCCATCCGAATACACTCCCACGTACGCGAGAGAGATATATAACGTGATCTTCGCTTCCAAATTGCAAAGCAGATTATAAAATAATTTTCATTACGTTTTACCTTTCAAAAAATCTAACAAAAAAACTTTAATTTTATACCTCTTCCTCCACAAAACCCCAAATTTAGTGCCTTGCCATTGACGCGACAAAATGTTTATTCGCGTTTCCTCTTGACTCGTTTACAGAAAATGATCTTCTCCGGTGATGGGACAGAGGAGTGGGGCAAGTGAGAGAGATGGGGACACGTTTATGGAGTACAAAAGAATTTTATGATTGGTGAAGGAATGGACTCCAGTATCAAAAATACTTGTTACAATCTGTTTTATAAAGTTGGTCAAAAAGAATGAGAATTAATTAATTGAAAATTAAATAAATTAAAATATATCAATTAAAAATAATTTTTAATTAATTAAAAATAAAAATATACTTGTATATTTTAACTTTTCAATGATAGTAAATAATTTTTTATTTAAAAAATAATTTTTACCTATAAAAAATAATTTTTTTACTTTAAAAATAATTTTTTATTTATAAAAAATAATTTACCTTGACACAAAATTAAAATATATTGAATAAAATTGCTACTCTTATATTATACATTACAAATCATATTGCAGCTTATGATTATTTGCTTCTTAACTAAAAATATCTTCAGGTTGGTTGCATGTTCACCATCTTAGATCAGTGGGAAGGCAAAGGCACATAATAGCAAGGAGACTAATCGGTAAGAGACAGAAAGAATATATAATACAGGATGATGGAGGTTGAAACGACTTAAAAGATAAAAAAGATAAAATAAAATAATTGATGTAGAAAGTTAGAACTATGAGCGTAATTTCATGGCAACGTTACGGATGGAAGCCTTCCTTACAAGTAGTACTCCTGTGTGAGATAGAGCGAAATTCAAACATGACTCTCACTTCTGTCAAGGCAAATAAGTGCGTCTATTTAGGCCTTTCCCATTGAATATATGATTTCAAGGCTTAGTCCCCACCGACCTCTCCTCTTTGTCCATATCTCCCAAGGGACCACCCATTGTAGTTCTCATTGTAATTGAATCAGAGGAGGAGATGAGGTTGGGTGAAGAGGAGACACAAGGAAGGTTCATTGCCACAAAAAATGAAAAAAGATTACACGGCTATAAATTTTCAAGGCAAGATAGGGGTATTTATGCCTTGGGTAGTGTTATTTTGTGAGATTGTGCGTGCAATCCTGCGTTTACGTCACCCTAGTTCTAGGATTTTTCAATTTCAAGATTACACATATAGGTTATCCATGTATTACCCAATTCCACCTATACTTAAGGATAGCTTCTTCCATAAGTTGTTCCCAAAAAATAAAAAATCAAAAATACTAATCCCACTATTTTGACTTCTGCCATCACCCAACAAAATTTATGTCACTTTTCCTATCGCACTTACTAAACACGACCTTAAAATTTACGCATAGTAACTTTATTAGATCAAGATGGAGAGGCCTAGCTTCAATCTTAATATGTAGTATAAAAAAAATGGTAACCTAATATCTTTTTCGACGTCGTTTCCCACACCTCCTGTTAAAAAGAGAGGACCCACCCTCGAAAGATGCATAACCGTAACACAGAGAACACACGCACAGATTGTGTGTGTGTGTGTGAATATGCATACGGCACTCATTGCGTCACATCCTTTCAATCCATCCTATCACATCAATTGAATTTCTATCCTTTCAATCCATCCTATCACTTCAATTGAATTTCTACGTGTCGTTCATCCTATGAAAATTGTACGAGGCAACCGGGCTGCGTTCTCTCTCTCTCTCTCTCTCTATATATATATATATATATATATATATATATATATATATATATATATATATATATATATATATATATATATATGTAAATTTTCAATAAGATATATATATTCTCATGTATTTAATATTGACATATATAATTTTACAAAGTTATTATGTAATCCAACAGAAAATATAATAAAAAATTTTAATAAATAAGAAAATTTATATATACATCCCTATATTTATAATCCACAAATCCCCTCTCCGATCCACCTTCACCTGCAAGTCCTCCACCCCTCCTCACCCCTTCCCCATCACCTTCCACCACCTCCTAAGATCCACCCTTTCCCTCCTTCCTGCCTCCTCATCCCTACCCTAAACCCTAAAGGAGAACCCCATCGATCCCTCCCTCCCCCACTCCGCGAGATCATTCTTATTACGTCTTATCATTCTTCAATAGCTTCAGAGACAGCAACAACAAAATGTGATTCAGCACCAACACCACCTTGCATCCCACCCCAAGACTACCACCACCCCTACCTCCAGCCCCACCCTCTACACCACTAAGCAACTCGTATCGACTTCTACAGTACCCAAGTTCCTGAATCCCTTGGGTGGCTTCCCTCAGACTGTGGTCGTACAAGGACGTAATTCTGGTGCTGCTACTGCCAGCCAGGCAAACTAGTGGAAAAATGCCACCAGGTCTAGTACGTAGGTACCCATTCCTTCCCAGGCCCAATCCACAATCTCTTCCTCCATCAAGAACCAGACCGCTCAGCAACAAGGTAGGGGAGCACCACAAACATCATCTCTCCCAAATCAAACTCAGATATCGTTCACGGTGGTTGCGGGTGTGGGCAACACCCAGAAATTGCAGCAACAATCTAGGGAAAACGGTGCCAACCCATCACCTTAGCCCTTTGTGTCTAAGGGAGGTGGCGGTGGCAATGGTGGAGGTGGGAGGGAGGGAAAGGTTGGATCTTGGGAGGCGGTGGAAGGTGAAGGGGAAGGGGTGAGGAAGGGTGGAGGACCTGCAGGCGAAGGTGGACTGGAGAGGGGATTTGGGGATTATAAATATATGGATGTATATATAAATTTTCTTATATTTTTAATTCTTTATTACGTTTTCCATTGGGTTTAACGAAGCAGGTGCATACGACCTTAACGGAGTAACTTTATAGAGGTATATACGTCAATATCAAGTATATGAGGATATATACGTCTTATCAAAAGTTTACAGGAGTATATTTATGTAATGGATTTGATAAAAGAGGCCAAGAGGATATGCTCACCACGTGCAAGGCCTTGACAGGGTCCAAGGTCTTCCATCAAGCTTCGATTCAGCAATGACAATAGTAGCAACTGCCATTGCAATGAGCAATGGCAGCAACTGCACAGCTGCAGCCCACGCGCGTGCACACACAAGATAGGGCAACAGTAGCAATAGTGATAGCTACAAGTGGTGGTCTTGCAGCGGCAGCACGATGGCGGCTAGTTGGCCAGAGAGGAAAGAGGGAATGGCAGACCGTCAATGGTGAGAGGAGGGGCAAGGGCGATGGTGGCGAGAGTGCTTATACACCCTTTCTCTTCTCTTCTCTTCTCTTCTCTTCTTCCCTCGTGATGGTCACCGCAACCCCAACAGGCGTACTAGCTACAGCTCCATCGACGGCCATAGTAGCGACAAGGAAGATGGGGAGGGTAAGACATCGGTGGTGGTGGTCTCTTTCTCTCCCTCTCTCTCTTAGCAACGATGAGGGGAGGGGTATTTTGGCTTCCTCCACAAGCCAACCATACTTAAATGGGGGAAAGTTTTTTTTTTTTTTACTAGTCATACCTCTCCACCCCAAAACACTACATCAACAAAAAGGTCTAATAACTAAACCCTCACACCAAAAGCCCCTTAACTAATTTTGTTAAGACCATTGTGTGAAGTCTAATTAAAAAGGGGATTTCAATATCTTCAACCATGGACATAAAAATCAAGTTTGCTTGATTATTAGAATAACTATGGATACATTTTTCACGATCTTACAATTGTTATCACCAAGGATTTACAAACTACGAGAACTAAAACTTATGAAAAAATACAAGTAGTCACAATATTAAATAATTTGCCACCATAATTCAACATGGTTGCCACTACTTTGAGATTGAATGGCATTATTAAGAATTAACTAATTTTCCTGCTCGCTTGGCAATTAAACAGAACATGGCTACTAGAAGAAAGCAATCTAAAGTCTTTGAAGTTGAACAAGAGGAAGCACATGCTATACAGCACAAGAATCTTGGTCCCTTTAAAATGCAATTCGAAAGAAACAAACAATGGTGCGTAAAAGGACCATGTGGCTCATGCTACAACTATGGAAAATTTGATCACTTCAAAGCCAATTGTTCCAAGGGAAAGAGGTAGGGTCAAACTAAGAGTCAGAAAATGATCAGAGCTCCAAAGATCGGAGGATCCGACTCAACAACTCAAACGATCGAACCTCTTGTGTGAGCGGAGAGTCCGACCCAAGGGTTCAAGCAATCTTACGAGGCAAAGAAATTGGTGACCCAGTTCTATCACAAAGGATGTACGTCTGGGGGGAGGACAATGCTCTCAAGTATGCACTAGTAAGAAACAGGACTACAATCTATCTTTTTCTCTTGAGTTGCCTTTTCTCCCTCTTGAGAGCCCCAAAGGGTCACTCTCTCCGCTATTAATAGTGCTGGGGTTGGTCCTTTTGCGAGATCTTCTTGACTAGATATGCCCGCTGTCAAGGTACGTATGCTGTCAGGTTATTAATTACGGCAGCCAAGTCACCATTTATTGGAGGTATGGCCATGTTGTACCCTTTCCGCCATCTCTTTTAGTAGGTAAGGTCCTTTGGATCCGGCTGTATCTGGGCCTTCCCAGGTCTCATTACAAGAAAAGCCACTATTGGTGACACTAAACTTGCGATGATCGCGAAATCGTCGCTAATAGTTACTCATTAGCGACAGTTATATGTTCGAATGTCGCTATAAACCGTCTCTAACTGGTAAAGGAACGCTAACTTGCAATTGGCGATGGTTGTTAGATCCACTGTTGTTTAAGTGGGCTATCGAGGAGTTTTAAGTCGTTTTATTGTAACAAAGCCTTGATCGCTCGAAAACAATTAAATGTATATGCTCAGAATCAAAGAAGAGTCTGAAGTCAAACACATGGAGAAATTAATGGAATTCACAACATTAATCTTGAATCGAAATGAATTAGCACAATAAACAGATACTATAGAAGATATTCAATGAATCAGACATTCAAAAATATATTCAATAAGAACCAATGTATGATAAAGCAAAAAGAAAATAGAATAAAAATAATCGTGATTTGAATCACCATTAATCCTCTTTAATTAATCATGCATTCAATTACTCAATTATTCCAATCAGAATTTAATTGTAAACTATAATACTTAAATAATTCAACAGTATCAAATCAGATCAGACGACTTATGTAACACAGGCACAAGGCTCTCAAAAAGCCTTCTCCTTTTCTTCTTCAGCTTCTTTCTTTCTCAAGCCTTCTCTTTCTTTCTTCTTCTTCACAAGGCTTCCCTTCTTCTTCTTCAGCATAAGGCAGAGGTGTATGCAGCAAAACCCTCCCCCTCTTTGTCACAAATCCTTCTCCCCCTCTCAAAAGACCCAACGTATAGTCGGATCTGGGTATGAGTAATTGGGTCCAGAACAGTGTCCAGGCCTACGTGGGTGGGTCACATGCGAGGAGTGAATAGTAGGCAGGTTATCGGGTGTGCGGTTAGTGGTGAGGGACCTGACCTCTCAGTGTCTTGGGCAAACAGCTCATTTCAGAGATACAATTTATGTGTGGTCGCACACCCATCTACTTACGATGTGGCACTAAAGTGCCACTCCTTCTTTGCGCAAAGCCGCAATAGATGGAAACTCCTCTTAATTGTAGCTGTGGTGTGGTGGCTTTAGCTAATTGGAGCTGTAGCTAGATACGCTGATGAAATCTGCGTCACCCTGAAGTGGATTCGAGCTATCAGCTCATTGGAGGACTACAATTGGAGCTGGAGATGGTGGCGGCGACGGCAGAGGGCAGTGATGACCTGAAATGCACATACAAGCTCAAAAGCCCCAGTTAGATGGCTCACTAGCGTCACCGGAGGACGTGGAGTTTGGTGGTGGTGTTTGTGAGGCGAGTGGAAGTGTGTGGTGGCCAGACGGAGGTGGAAAAAGTGAATGGAGAGGGGTGTGTTCGATGGAGCATTGGAGTGGGTTTTTGGTGGATTTGAGTGACGAGTTTTGTGTCGTGAGGTGAAGTGGAGCTTTTGGAGGTGGAGTGGTAGCATTTGGTGGTGTGTGGTGTCGGGGAGGCATCGCCAAAGCATCACCAGACGTGGGGAAGACAGAGGTGGCACAGGTGTGTCGTGGGTCGAAATTAGGTTTTAAAGAGGGGGAAAGAGAGTAGAGGGGAAGAGGAAGTAAGGGAACCTAAGGCTAATGGTTGAAAGGGGCAGGAGGGTGCCGATTGGGATTGGCTAGCACCGTGGAAGAGAATACCTTTAGTGAGAGGGTGGCAAGGAAAGAAAGAGTCGGAGAAGCTCCTGCTGGTGTTGTGAGAAGCGAAGGAAGGAGGGGAGGTGTTTCCCTCTGCCTATGGTATGTGGCAGAGGGCGAAAAAGTCTGGGAAGAGAGCTCACCGGAGTTGGTTGGAGGAGGCCGAAGGAAGGAGTTTTTGGCGAAGAAGTGCAGCCAAACTAAGCTTCGAAAGAGCGGATTCTTGTCCTGGGTCTTTTATAGACCTTAGGGAGGAGTTCCAAGCTTGGAAAGAAGCTTTCAAGCTCTAAAGATTTCATGCACATGGGATACCCACATCTTCCATGTGTTCGCATGGGAGATTGGGAAGGAATCAAGGTCCATGGCTAGGTCTATTTGGAAGAGAATTCCTTAAGGAATCTCCCATTCAATTTTAGGAGAGTTTGATTGAGAATCGAGTGAGAAACCCTCACTCGAATCTCGAAGGTGGAGCTTCTGTTCACATCAATGGCGGTAGTGACCTATTTGAAAAAAATGATGAGAAAGTTAGGGATCAATCTGCAAATAATTCAAAAGCTGAGGGGCTAATTAAGAGAGAAATCTGACTAGACTAAAATGCAAACTAGGTCAAGATGATATCTGATTGGGCTCAATTTTTGGTACAAATCTAATTTGGACCCAAGGAATATGATGGTGAAGTTGGACTTCGATTTTGACCAAATTTCACTGGTCAATTTGCACAAAAACCCAAATTAGGGCAATCTTTCCGTGTGAGACTATTCTAAGTCAAAATAGGTTCAGATGATCAAACCAAGATTACCAAACCTTATGAAATATTTTTATATGAATTTTAGAAGGCTTAGATGGATTTTACCCTGACCATAACCTCTATTATTTAAGCAGGTCTGAAATTAGGGTTTTTGGTTACTATTAATTCCTGAAATGTGTGAAAACTCGTTTTTGTCTGTGTGGACCCTCTTGTTAGACTTTAATGCTCATTATACCTTAGATTAACCTTTGGGAAACCTCATGCTTATTCTGCATTCATTAGATGCTGTTAAAATAGTAGAATTAGCCCTATTTTAATGTATTCCTCTTAGAATGGATATTCAGTGAGTTATGGCACTCAGGAGATTACGTAAGAGATTTTGTCCATTGATTATGATTAATTAAAGCTAGTTATGGCTCTTGATGATGTTATAATCAACTATTGCCAATGCGTGCTGCCACACAAAAATATCTACTCCCACACTGTGCGGGAGAAGTCGTCATTTTCACATACATGACGGTTAATCCTAAAACCATCGCAAATAAACATTTGCGATGATTTTATAAACCATCACAAAATGTTAGTGGCAGGTAAAAGAAATGAATTCTCGCAGGAGGTAGGAAACGGTGATTTACTCACATTTAGTGATGGTTGAAGAGATCAACCGTCGCCAATGTGAGCCACCTAGAAAATATCTATACTCACATTGGCGATGGTTGATTCGATCAAACATCACCAATGGTGAATATAAGTTTGCGATGTCACCCCTTCCCCCTCCTTTCTCCTTCCTCGCCCTAGCCACCCGCTTCCCCATCTCTCCCCAGCCCACCGTTGACTCTCCCTTTCTCTGGTGAGCCACCCCCTCCACAGCTTGCCACCCCTCCTCCCCAAGGTACTGCCCCTCCCTCGCCCCTGCACCCTCCCCTCCTCAACTTCCCCTCGCGGTCACTCCCCATGCCGCCCCTCACCGCCACCCCCCAAGCCACCCCGCACCACCCCCTACAGCTACCCCTCGCGCCGGCCGCGCTCCCTACCCACCCGCTACGTCGCCTCCTGTAACCACTACCCACACTCCCTACCCACCACCCCCTGCCTCGCCCCCGTGGCCCCCTCCACCCCTGGACCACTCCTGCCCCCCCCCCCTCGCCCCCTCTCACCGTTTGCCATCCCCAACCATCTCCTCCTACGACCCCCACAATCACCCTAAGCTTTGATAGTTAATTATTTGTTATCAATTTTTTTTTTAATTTCTTTGTTAATTTTTTATTATAATTTGATATTAATTATTTTGATTTGTATAATTTGATTTAGGTTACGCTCGTCGTCAGACACGCTCTCGCCGATTCACGTGTTTCATCAAGGTATGAATGTATGATTTATTACATTAATGAATTGTGAATGTTCTTGAATGTGGGGTATGCCCACTGAATTTTTTGAATTATTTTGTGAATGTTCATGAATGTGGGGTGTACCCACTTAATTCTGTGAATTATGTTGTGAATGTTCATGAATGTGGGGTGTACCCACTTAATTCTGTGAATTATGTTGTGAATGTTCATGAATGTGGGGTGTACCCACTTAATTCTATTTAGTATGTTGTGTATGTGAATGAATGTGGGGAGTATCCACATGATTTCTTTACTTTCATTTATCTAAATGAACATGGTAGTTGTGAATGTTTAATTCTGTATGCTTATTATGGGAAGAAGTTCATATTGCAAGGGAAGTTCCATCAAAAATTTTAATAGTTGAAGAAGTTAAGAGGAACAAAAGAGAGAGAGAGTACAAGAGTTGAGAAGCAATTAGATAGGACAAGTTTAGATAAAGAAGAATGGGAAGCTGTGAAGAAAGTAGAAAAGGAGAGAGTAGAGAAGGGAAGAGGTGGGGAAGGATAAGGAGAAGAGGGAAAGAGAGGAGGAAAAAAGAGGTGAGGCCGGGAAGGGAATAGGAAGGAAAGGAGAGGAGAGAGGGGGAGGCAAGGACGTATGGTGTAGGAGGGAAGGGAGAGGAGAGAAAGGAAGGGAGATAGGGTACTTTAAAGTATATTTATTTTGTACATATAACTTATTATTTTTTATAGTAAATTGTATGATTTTAATAAAGTTATAGATACAAATTGTAACGACCCGATTCCCGAGTCCCTACGAGACACGAGAACCGGACCGACTCGACTAATCCCAAGACCTAGTCGTCCAACGAGGAAGTAACCAAAAGAGCAGTAAAATAAACCACATTCAGCATGAATATAACTAACAGTAAGAAAATACAGCAGTAAGGAAAGAAACCACTACAGTATATACCACCACAACAGTAGAACAACATTCATAACATAATATGGAACTGCAGGTAAAGAAAAGAACAGCGGAAACAAGAACTACTCACTACAGTGGAACCAAAAAGAGGTACAAGAGAACAGTGGCAACTCTACTGGACCCTACTCGACCCAGCGTCCTCTGCAGCCGCTGACCCTGGCTGCTCAACACCTGGTCCTGAAAAGTAACGAGTGTACCACGTCAGCAAAACGCTGAGTAGAGTGGCAGCTAAACTACAGAAGCAGTAAAGTGTACAAAAGCTGTTTTAGTTTCTTTCTTCCTTTATTTACGTCTTTCTATTGTTTCACAATTTATCTATTTCTCAGATCCTTCACTTGACCTCGAATGTTCCTCGTGGGAACGATCTTGATTGCAGTCTTTTCCGAACAGTAGAAGTAGCACGTGGTGCTCTCCTGGCTGGGAGAGTCCCCCGTGGTGATCCTACTCTCAGTCAACCACCCCAAGGTCACTGACAGATGTAACGGTAAGTACGGCACGCGCGGTAAACGCACGGGTAGCTAACCCGCACTGGCACGCGGTCAGTCGTTTCCGTTAACCGGTGCGCCTAAAGCACAGCACGGAACCAGTACAGGGCAGAGCCCTCTCAGTAACAGGGGTCCAACCCCTCCACAGTAACCAAACAGGGGCCTTGCCCCTCCACAGTCCGCGCACCCTCGCCTGACTACCCTGGTTTGCCCCAGTGGGCCTAACAAGTCGGTGTAGGAGGCTAGCAGAACCCCGGGACCCGTGGGGTAGCTAGTACCTCCCTACACTAGTAGCTCTCCTCGGTACTACGTACACGAGGGCCAGTAAGTCGGTACAAAGTGGCCAGTCCTAACCCCAGGTCCCTGGGGCGGCTGGCTCCGCTCTGCACTGAACAGGGGGACAGTCGCTCTCCTTGGTACTCCGTACTCAAGGGCCAGCTCACTTCCCCAATTCTATTCCATTCACTTTCCAGGAGTTCTACTCTTAATTCCCCATAGGGTTCCAGCTCTTTAACTCAGCGCATTCCGGTTTCACCTCTCCAGTGTCATGTTCATACATCCCATATTCTTAATCATGTTCATTCATTCATAATAGGCAGCTGTTTAAACAAATTTACAGGCAGCTATTATTTCTTTTCCGCATTTTCAAGACTGCAGTGTTCACATATTCCACTAGTTTTCCCATCCTAGGATTCATGTCATACCCTAGGATCTATCATACAATCTAGTTTTCCAGCCCTAGGATTTATGCAACACCCTAGGATCTATCATTCAATCTCGTTTCTCATTCCTAGGATTCATGCAATGTCCTAGGTTCTATTTATGGTTCCATAATTTAACAGATTATGCTAATAAACTTAAATGCCACTCTACCGGTTACAACAGGAGTACTGGGGGTGTAGTCGGAAATCCCGCGTGCCTCCATAAACCCCGAGACTGCAACGGAACGGGGTCCTATCACAAGGATCAAACACAGGGAGTTTCTCAAAACAGTATATAGCCACTGTAGACAGGTAGAGGATTTAATTTCGAAAAGAATGCAACTCGAAGCGTGGAAAACGGAACCCGAACGGGCCCTAAATGGGTCGAAAACGACGAAACAGTGCAGTGGATCAGGGGTTACCTTGCTCTACGTGGTCTCTCAGACGTCCAGAAGCCTGTGGGGGTGTCTGGCCTAGTTCCCAGACATCCGATGGTCACCCCGGACGTCTGGAAGTCATTCCCGTCGTCTGTCACTGCAGCCAGACGTCTGATTCGCATTGGATGCGAATCTCAGAACCGTGCGTACCCATTTCTCTCTCTCTTAGTACGGTCAGTCGAAGAAAACGAAGAAGACGGAAATAACTCACCTTACAGACGTCTGGACAGTCTTCCAGACGTCGTGCCCGTCGTCTGGCTAGAAGCCCAGACGTCTGATTCTGGAAAAGTTTCCAGAACCAGGGCGCGACTCGCCCTCCGCTCGCGATGCCCGGCCACGTCGCGTCTCGTCCGCCTGCTGCTCAAACTGCAGCAGTCCCCCCCCGCGTCGCTCCGCGCCTGCTACGCCCCCCGCCGGCCGGCCCTAGCAGCCCCGGCGAGCTTGCCCTCATGGCCGAGCGCCTCTTCCATGCGCAACACCTCCTCCCACGCTCACCGCGGCTGTCGCTGCCGCTGCTCACTCGCGCTCGCTCTGGCGCACTGGCTAGAAGGAGAAGAGGAAGGGGGCAGAGGTAACGGGAGTGAGGGAGAGGGCGTGGCCTTTTAAGGCCGCGCGAGGAGGAGAGAGAGAGCAGACAGGGTGGGTCTGTGGCCGCAGGAGAGAGGGAAAAAGAGAGGGAGAGAGAGCGTACGCAGGTCTGCGCGCTCAGGCGCGCAAACAAAACACGTGTGCGAAAAATAACCGATTCCCAGACGTCTGGAAGTGGTTCCTAACGCCTGGTCAAACGCCTGAGCCACCTCCCAGACGTCTTAAAAGACGTCTGAAGCGCGCGTTCGTAACACAAATGCTTGCACAAATCTAGATACACTTGAGGCCAAACAATAGATATTTTAACCCTAGGTTATAGGTTTTGGGAGGGGATAATCATGTCAAAATACTTGCCCATCGATACTTATGATCATGTTATACGTGTTGGTGCAAGGGCACCACAATTGTCAATTTTGATGATAACAAAATACTTGTATTTTAACATTTGCATTTGAGTTTGAGATTTCAGGAAAATGCAAATGGTTACAAGTGTGAAAGATGGAGCTCAAGCTCGCATCCATGGCGGATTGGAGGAGCTTGACAAAGAAGAAGCTCTACGAGGAGCGAAATCGTGAAGACAAGAATAGGATAGATTTCCTTGTATCTTATTCTTTGTATCTTTATTTTTGTTTTTTTGCTCTTTCATTTTCTTAGATGCATGTTAAAGAGCCTCAAGTTGCCTAACAGTAGTCCTAGGAACACTTGCACAACTCTATGATACTTAGGTTTCTCGCAAAGGACTTAGAAAATAAGAATATACTCCAGACAACCTTATCCGACGTCCAATCTGATAATCAGACATCTGATAGTGAACTTTAAGACGTCTGAATGTTGAATCAGGCGTCCAAACACTTAGGCTGGAGTAAGTAGCCTCTAGCTTTTGAATTTAGATGACCATCCCTTAGTCCAGACGTCTGATGACATTGCTAGATGTCCAATTAGTGGAATGTTGGCTTAGAAAAATGATCATTGAGAAATGACCCTTGATCTTCTATCAGACATCCATAGAGGACCTCAGACATCTGATAAGTGAACGTTAACCTCAATTAAGCCCAAATCTCTTTCCAAGGGACTTCTAGCCGTTTGTGTCTTGGGAAATCCATTCCCGCAATAATTTAGGTTTCCAAACGTCCATACATAGTGCCAAACATTCAACCTATCGTCTGATAAACTTACATTAGAACCCTGTTTAGGTCTAACTCAAGTTAGGAAGGAAACCCGCCTGAAATTAGATGTCTAATTTATTTTCCAGACATCTTAAGAGTGACTTCCAGACGTCTGATTCTTGACCCAAACGTTTGATGACCCTGTCAGAATCATTAATGATTCTGATTGCGACTTAATTTACCTTAGGATAATCTCCAACGGCTACCTAAGGCTTCCAAGGCCTTCTTAAGCTTTCCTATGCCCTCTATAAATAGAGGAGTACCCTTGTCTTGTAAAGACATACCAAGCATTAGCATTTCCGCATCTTTTGTATCCAAGGGAAGTAGAAGTACTAGCTCTCAGAAGCTTTAGTCTACATCTTGAGAGCGCCATCCCAGTCATGCACCCGTTCTGCCGCTGTTGCATATGAGAGCATCGTTGTGCTATTGTGTGGTTGACGCACTCTGCGTCTATAGTTGACGCACTTCCATCAAAGGAAAGTTTCTATTGCCTATAGTAGTTAGTTTCATTTACTTAATTTGTGGCTCTATAGGATATTTGTTTTATTGTCTTTGGTTGGATATTCGCATTGTGAATTCCTATCTCTATCGAGAGACTAAATACTCATCGTGAAGAGGAGGGGTTTGAGGTACACTACTCTCGTACAAAGTAGTGTTGTTATATGAGATTGAACTACCCTTGTTTAAGTAATTTGGATAGTGGATTTGATCGACTATGCCGATCAGGAAATCCTAACCGAGAGCTCTAGGTGGTGGCTTTTACCCGGGTTTAGGTTTCCACCTAAATATCCTTGTATATTTGTGTGATTGCATTATTTTGTGAGATTGTTCATTATATTTCTACACTTTTCTTTTATCAATACAAATCTCACCCCCTCCTGTAGGGAAATTACAATACAGACAATAAAGAATACCTCACTTACATACACGAAGTTTTGTCTTTATAGCATGCCATAAGAGTCGTCGTGCTTTGTTCAGAGAAGTTCTGAACAAAGGGGGGTCCTTGAAGATTTGATCACAACTTAGAATTACTTGTTATATGAAACTGATGTCTGGAGGAATTTCGGTAGTTTCTTTTTGCTCTTCTCCGGTATACCAACTGATCTTATCTACCTTCCTAAAGAACCCTTAAATGGGAGTTATTGGGAATGTAGTTAAGGTTATTTTTGGAGGGTATACTGGAGAAGTGCGAGGACATGCTGCCAAAATTTCTCCAGACACCGATTACATGTAACAAGTGACGTTATGATTAAATCTTCAAGGATGGGCTATTAAAGTGAAAATAATAATCAAAATACAAATATATATAGCATTTCAATGTATATTCATAATTAGTGGGTGATTTAGGTACATGTAAAAGTAGCTTTTTTTTCATAATATGACATTAACTTGAGACCTTTTGTTAATAATTATTTAGGCTATTATGGACAAGTCTTGGATTAGTTTGAGAAATTCATATTACATTCGATATAAGAATGGAGTGAGGGAGTTCTTAGATTAGGCTTTCCATAATGATAGGAAATCATTCAGACGAGGGGAACTTCTACAGTTGATTTTCTATCCTTGTCGAAGGTGCTTAAATGGAAAAGTACATGATCGTAACACTATGATAGAGTACGTAATCTATAATGGTTGGTGGCAACATTACACCAAGTGGATTGCTCATGGAGAATTTGTCATAGAAACTTATGAAACTGATTCAATGATGTTGATGAGGAGCCTGTCGGTAATATTGAAGGTGACGAGATCAAGGAGATGTTAGATGAACTGAGAGCAACAGATAACATCGTAGATGATATTGACATGTAACAAAGTTGTAACAACTTTTATGATGCTATTGAGGCAACCGATGAACCGATTGCTCCTGGAGTGAGCTCTATGTCAAGGTTGACATTTCTATTGAAATTATTTCGGATGAAGGTTATCAACAGAGCCACATCTAAATTATTGACCGAGTTACTTGAATTTATTGGAGAGCTCCTATCTAAGCCTAATGGTTATCCAAAGTCGTTGTATGATGTGAAGAAATAGATTAGGGTACTGAACTTGAATTGCGAAAAGATTGACGCTTGTCCAAACGATTGCGTATTGTTCAGAAGTGAATATGCTGGTCTTGATACTTGTCCGAAGTGTGGTGCATCAAGATATAAGGTTGGAAAATCTAGGAATGGCAAGAAACAAGTAGAGAAGATCCTACGATACTTTCCATTGATTCCTAGGCTTCAACGCCTATTTATATCAAGACTACAAAATTAATGGAATGGCATAAGAAGAACAAATCATGAGATGGCCGCATTCATCACCTCGTAGATTCTGATGAGCGGATAAAATTTGATAACAGACATGTATCATTCGCATAGAAATCACGTAACATAAGACTAGGTTTTGCAAGAAATGGATGTAATCCATTTAAGAATATGTATCTTTCATATTCAATTTGGCCAATGGTGATGGTAACTTACAACCTACCTCCTTAGTTGTGTATGAGATCGTTGTTTATGATGCTGACATTGTTAATCCCAGGCCCAAAGCAACCAAGAAATGTTATAGATATATACTTGCAACCATTGGTGGATGAATTAAAACTATTGTGGGATAACGGCGTTCAGACATATGACACAAGAAAGAAAGAATTCTTTATGATGCGTGTTGCATTGCTGTGGACTATCAATGACTTTCCAGCACATGCAAATTTGTCTGGATGGAGTACAAAAGGAAATTGGGATGTCGAATTTTTATGGATGACATACATCATCTCTGATTGCCTGAAAGAAGCAAGTTGTGTTACTTGGGTCACCGCAGATTCCTTCCAATTGATCGCAAATGGCGAACAACACAGTTCAAAGACATATGGCGCAGCAGCAGGCGCATTGAGCGGAGATGATGGCCATACTTCGATGTGGAGGTGAACCTGATCATAGCAGCTTCCATTATCCTGCACATCGTGGGCCAGACGACGATTTTGACATAGAAGGTGCTGGTCATGGTATTGGTGTGGGAGTTTAGCTCGCATCTTTTCTTTATATTTCTTATTTTTATTCATGGAATGTTTAGAGTTTATTTATGTAATGTTACTGATCTTTTGTAAACAATTTCTAAGTTAATTTTTAATAATGTAATGTTTATTTCTTATTATATTTGTTTTATTGAATGCTATATATGTGCTATTGGATGTTATGTATGTTAATTTAAATGTTACATTTGATTACCATTGGTAAAATCTAATTAATTAAAAAAAAATTATACCTTTTACGACGGTTGTATAACCGTCGTGAAAAGTCAGCAAGATGACCCCCTCCTAACAACCTATTTTTTGCAATGTTTTCACAACCATAGTAAAACTCTATTTAGCGATGGTTATTATAACAACCATCGCCAATAATGAATTTTCGACGGTTATTAAATAACAGTCGCAAAAGTGTTTTTACAACGGGTATAAGTCGTAGCAAAAGGATGCTAATCATGACAGATAGGGTCGGTACTATTAGAGACGGTTAGTATTAATAACCATCGTGAAAGTCTATTTGCTTCTCAACCTTCTGCGATGCCAAATTGAGATGGTTTTGTTACCTTTAGCAGCCAAAAGTAGTTTTTCTTGTAGTGTGTAGGCGGATTAAATTTTTGGACCTACTTGTATCTGAGTCCTTTCGGATGTAAGCAGGCCAAATTCCCGTACCCGTCTGTACGCAAGGCCTTTTCAAATGTAGGCAGGTCAAATCCCTGGACCTGCCTGTATCCAAATCTTTTCAGGTCGGACCCTTCTTTTCAGGCCTTTTGTGAAGTTTTGGGTCCAAGGGCATTTTCTTCCCCTCATCATATGCTCCTTACTCTCGAGCTAGTGAATGCTTGTTGAGAGAATAACGTTTGTGATAAATACTCCACGATAGGTAATGCCCCCAAATGTTGCCCCAACTGTTTATTTAAGCGAGGGAGCATTTGTCATAGAGCAGAATTTAAGGGCGAATGCCTGTAGCTCCACCAGCCTTAAGAGGTGACGTGAAGCGCCTGTGCCTACTGTATTATCAGCCTTATGAGGCAGCGTGAGGCACATCCGCTTGCTGTATTACCAGTCTTTGAAGTGGCGTGAGGGGCATCTACCTACTTTGCTTCCGCGAGTAATGGCCAATTACTGTAGGATTCACATTTTGTCTAGTTATTCGACAAGATGAGGATTAATTGTCATTATGATGAGGCAAAGGCCTCAAGTGTCATGCTTGTCATTGATGGGACTACCCTATCCGCGGCAGTGGATATGTGTGAAGGGGGTAGTTAATGTTCGTAATGATGGCTGAGTATTTTTCGCTCTTGGCGGTATATTGGGAATTTGCGCCAAATACGGCGAGATTTCATTTTTTCGAAACATACACCCCACAAGGGGGAACCACTCTCCATGGAGGGTACATATAGGGGTGGTGGGTCATAGTTAATGACTTGCCTACCTTGGAGAGCACTGTAAGTGGTATTTACTCTTGGCAGAGTGCTGTGAGAAAGCGTCCTTCGTCGAAGCATCGTTGTCTCAAGGTTTCTTAAAGGAAGGATCATCATGTCGGGATTTGCTAGCAAGGGTAAGTCCATTGCTTCCTCTTCTAGGGTCTCTGCTGAAACTAGGGATTTGTATAGCTTTTCATCGGACTTTCATAGTAGATCCATGATTTTATCTTTTCTGGAGGAATACGAACTCAGTTGAGTGTCGTTTGGAGGAATACAGACATGCTTGTGGGTCCCAAACTCGTCTGTGTTCAGACGAGGTGAAGGACATGTTTATCATTTACAGATACACCATAGAGCACAACCTACGGGTACCTTTGAACACTTTTTTGTCCTCCCTTTCCTTTTACAAACTTGCCCCTTCGCAACTCAGCTTTAATTGTTAGCTAGTTTTGAATGATTTTACTGCCATCTGAATTCAATAGGGGATTGTTGCCCACTTCATTTTGTCCTGCCTGCTTTTTGGGACAATGCCCCTAAAGGTGAAGAAGGGCAAGCCCCTATCAAGCACTTACACGTTGTATAGCCAGCAGACTGAATACGAGATAGTGGATCTCCCCGGTAGTTTAAAGGGGCAAGACCACCATTTCTTTTTTCTTTCCAATATCAAAGACCTTGGAGTCCCCTATACTTGGCAAGGTCTACTTGAGAGGGACCAGCCACCCCAACTGGAGGAGCTTGACCCGTCTACATGAGTGGACACAGAAAAAATAATTAAGTTTAGTCTAATTGCTCGGTCGGAGCTCAGGCGGAAGGACATCCAAGAGGCATTATGATGGGTGGCAGACTCATTGCCTACTCCATGTAAGTAGGGGAGGGTAAATAGCTTTCACATTGCTTATTGTACTCAACTGTTGCTAATTAATCTGATATTTTTGGTTGCAGCTGTTGAGTAGTTGGCTCGGCTGGTCGCTTCCTAGCGTCGGGGGAGTAGCTCAGCTCGACGTGGGTCGCGGCATGGCGAGGAGAGGCTAGTGGAGCAGGGGGAGGGGAGTTAGCCCA
Organism: Thalassia testudinum; assembly: GCA_037157565.1. Lineage (NCBI taxonomy): Eukaryota > Viridiplantae > Streptophyta > Magnoliopsida > Alismatales > Hydrocharitaceae > Thalassia > Thalassia testudinum. Next base: position 148,638,421 of record JAZHRO010000036.1, read on the forward strand.
CTTACTAGAAGGGGCTGAAGTGAAAGGAGGAGACCCTTGAAAGGTCTCGGAGGAGCTGGAGGTCCCTTTGAGGCATGCCAAGAAGGGTCCTCGTGTGGAGTTTTCGTGGTAGGAGTCAACTACGTCCTCACTGCAAAGTCTTGAGGAGGCTGAGAGGGAAGGTGTGCCTTTTGGCCCCTTAAAGCCATCTGGGCTGCCTGAGGAGATTACCCTGAGCGACTCTCCTCCAGAGACACCCTTGGAGGTAATCCATGTGGAGGGTACTATCGACTTCCCAGTTCCGTCGACTGCTCCAGGAGCATTCGCCCTGTTGACACAAGAGGCGGCTACCACTAGCAACATTTTTGGTCAGCCATATTACCGACGAAGCTCTACAAGTGTAAAGGTTTTGGTAGATCCCCTTAGTCGAGGGGCTCAGGGATGATCGACCAAACAATTGGGTCTATTGCTAGATCCGTGCTGGAGGGTGCCCTAGTGGGTCCGCACCTAGACGGGCAATGCCGATTTAGCTGGGGGCATCAAGCGGTGCCCCTGGTCTGGAATGGCAAGTGTTGAGTCACCTGAATGATGCCCTATCTTGGGCCACCTCTAGGCCTAGGGGCATGAATTTTAACCACATTTTCTTTACTACATGCACATGGTAAGCTCCTGGGGCCTGTCTTTCATTAATTAATTTTTTCTTAGCTAAAGCTCTTCATATTCTGACGCGCTCGTGGGTTTCAAGCTAAGGCACTTGGGTCCTTTATCTCACGCGATGACGCTCCTTTGAACCTCCCTAGCCTGATCGACCATGTTGATGTGGCTAACATGGCCACCTAGTGAGCCATCATAGCTAAGGCAGAGCAAAGGTAGTTTTTTCGCCAAGTGGCGAAGGCCGTTGCCGCTTGTGAGAAGGCGATAGAGGAGGTCAAGCAGAAGCTCTGCTCCCATCAGTAGGTAGCCATTGAGGTAGGTGATGGGAACACCATCATGAGCCCTAACTAGCCACATCTAGTCAGGTTTGATTGTTAAAAGCTCCTACCTAATCATCCGAGGGTCGTAACTCCATATTATTCTGATTTGAGAGAAGAACTGGAAATCATGGTTAATTCTATAATTTTAACAGTACATCATAAGCACAGATTAACCATGGGGTCACTCAGGGGTTAAATTAAGTTCAAATGAGCTCAAAAGTCTAAAAAGTGCATCAACACTAATAGAAATAGGGTTTCACAAATTTTAAGAACTGAAATAGTACACAAAACCCTGATTCTCAACCTGCTTAAATTGAAGACGTTTTGGTCAAGATAAAATTCATCTAAACCTCCTAAATTTATAGAAAAATATTATAAGAGGTTTTGTACCTTTGATTTCTCCATATTAATCCATTTTGACCTAGAACAGAGTTTCGACGGGATTTTGCCCTAATTTAGACTTCTGTGCAAATTGCCTGGTCAAACATGGTCAAAACTTAAATCCAAGTTCACCATTAGATTCCTTGGGTCTAAATTAGGTTAAGGCCAAAATTTTGGCCCAATTAAAGTCCATCTTGATGTAGTTTGCAGTTTAGTCCCTCAAATCTCTATTTCTCTCAATAAGACCCTTACCTTTCAAGTTTATTACAAATAAGTCCCTAACTTTTCATCATTTTCTTTATTTTGATCCATGCTGCCATTGGTGTGAATGCAATCTTCACAACCGACTTTGAGCAAAGATTCTTCGCCCATCTCTCGCTCAAATCTCTCCAAAATTGGAGAGATTACTCCTAAATCGATCCTCTGCAGGTTGAATCATGTCTCATGATCAACTAGCGCCAAAATCTCGCCAATGAAGCTTGGAAATTCCAAGTTTGCAGATTGACATTGAAGCTTAAAGAACTTGCTCGAATTGAACCTTTGAGGGCCTAAAGAGGTCCTATTTAAACCCCTCAAGTCAAGACCTTCTTCCTTAGCTCGATTTTGAGCCCTAAGACCCTCTTCCTCCTCTTTGGCAATCCCCGACTGCAGCTCCAACAGCCCTCTATCCTCCCCTCTTTCGCACCTCCAACAACCAAATTGGAGGTGCCAAGCTCCTTCCCTCTTCGTCGCTCACCTCTCTATCCAAAGAAAGGGTGCTCCTGAGCTCTCCTTGCTCGCCGCCGTCTCACCGGACCCCAGCATCTTCTTCGCATTTGGCCAGTCAACGCCAGTCACTATCACCTCTCTCGCTCCTCCTAAGCTCCCTCAATTTCTTCCTCTCCCTCTCTATACGTTCTTCACACCCTTAGATATCACTTTCCATCGCATTAACACCTGCACCCCTGTTGTCTTCTCTACCTTCGGCAAATACCCTGACAAGTTCGCACGGTCTCCACACTACTTCAAACACCACACCATCACATCCACAAGCTCCACCTCACCTCCCACTTCAAAGCCCCTAAACTTATTTAGGGTTTTACGCCTTCCACCGCTCTACCGAACACTCACTCCTCCGTCCACCTTCTCTGACACTGGCCAACCGCCACACACCTCCACACACCAAATCACCACCACCAAGACACTCACTACACTTTGACGAAGTGTCCAAACCATTTTGATTGGGCCTCGAGGCCGTGTTGTTGAATTTCATGTGTCACCTGACCTTTGTCATCGCTGCTGTCGTCCTTAGCTTCGTCCGTCACGTTCCGACCACCATTTCTCTTGAGACTGTATCCAATAAATGCAGCCTGACTTCAAAAAGTCATTTGCACCTTCAATCGAGCAAAGACAGCGAGGAGTAGTTCCAATTCAACGAAGAGAGTAGCTGCTGCACATGCGAAAGGGAGCTACTCAACATACTCCCACCTCGGGAGATTTTGGAATTTCTTTTCGTATATATTATTTTCATCCCAGTAGTTGCTTTCCTCTAAATGCACGGGGTGAGGTCCCTCCTCTCCCCACGTGCCCCGCATGCCCTCGCCCGTGATACCACGCACATGAGTCTGGGCACTGATCCGATTACCCGGATACCTGGGTCCGGTTTAGTTCTAAGGGAAGTTTGAGGAGTAGGTGGGAGGCTTTTGCATGTCAGGAAACTGCCATCTCCTGCACTTAACACTTAGAGGACCTTTTGCCTTGTGCTTACAAGACCCTTGTGTCTCTCTGCTACTGCTATGCCTTAGCATTGCTGAGGCTATTGAGGCTAAGGCATTTGAGCCTTTAACCCATTGTCTGAGACCTTGTTCTGATTATGTTGGTTATTATGGTTACATTTGGTTGAGACTACTATTTAAAAGAGTGATCTTCGTTTTTGTTGAAAACTTTAACATAAAATGTTGCGTCGTTATAATTCGTGCATGGTAGAAAATTGCTTTTCAAAAATATTTAATAATTCAAAACTAACAACGAAGAGTTAGGTCGTGTCTAGAGGGAGGAAATAACCCATTAGACTAGTAAGTAGTGCTTTGTTTATTCGGGAATCTCAATGAGTGTGCATACTAGTTATTGCAATTCAATTTCAACATAAATTAGCATTTATGCAATTACTCAAGAATATAGGGAGGTTACATGCAAAATCACCACTATGGGATACGTGAATCGTAATCTAAGTACTGACAAATATCATCAATATAAATCAAAACCAAACCCGTTCCCTATAACCAATATCCCATATGCTATCATTTATTTGATGAATGAAACTATATGTAATTCAGATTAAAGAGAGGGATGTCCATGCAAATTTACTGCAATATATTAAATCAAAAAATAAGTGAATAGTAGAAGCTACAATGGCATTTATCATAATTATTAATGGGAGGCGAAATAGAGGATTTCTCCTCTCTCCGTCGTGCGCGTGGGAAGGACCACGTCTCGACGTGCGGTGCTCGGAGGAGATCAACCAGGATGCGAGCTTCGCGTTGGTGGTCGTGGGGCGGTCGATGGTTGCCGTAGGCAGCTAGTTGGAGGAGAGTGGTAGCCGGCGGCGGTGGCTGCGTACGTCACAGGAGTAGTCACTCATGAGCCGCGCATGAACTCTGAGCTTAGAGGAGGGTCGACGGTGAGTTTGGCATCGAGATTGGAGGTCGGCGGAGCATGGATGGCATTGGAAGGAAGCGGCACTGTTGGGTTCATTTGGTGGAGTTGCAGGTGGCAGTGGAAGGAAGAAGAGGATGAAGATGAAGAAGATGAAGAAGACGGGGAGTGATCGGCCTGCTATGGGGATGGCGCGTGGCTGTGGCGTGATGGTGGTGCGTGTGGCCGGTGGCTGAGGTTTGAAGGTGCGGTGGTTGTGGTCGCTGTTGAGAGGGTGTTGGGTTATGTTGGCAAGGGAGATTTATGGTGGAGAAGGAGACGAAAGAAGAGAAGGAAAGGGAAGACTGTGATGGCTGATGGTGAAGGTGTTGGTAGCGAGCAGGTGAGGGCAACATGCACGCTGTCACCATGCACACCTGGAATTGATGAAAGGTGCAGATCACCTGAGCCACAGTGCAAGCCTCTGACCATGGTGTACGCTCCGGCCACAGTGTCGGTGGATGAAGGAGAAGATCCCCCACCAGGGGAACAGATCCTCTTCTCTGCAGATGGCTCACCTCTTAAAAAAAAGTCTCTTCTGTTTGCTTCCACCAAAAGCTTCTCCAACCACCCACAAAGAATGCAAGTGGTTGGAACAGCAGAAAAGGACAACCGTTCTTTATCAGACGTTGGATTGATGTCCCGGATGTCTTACAATGAGCAGATAGCAGTGGTTCTCGATGGATATTTTTTTACGTTCAAATTAAGCTTCAAACGTCTTATAGAGTGATTTTGGCTATCTGCCAGATGTCTTCAGGTGTCATGTTCCTAGCCTACATCCACCAAATGATTATCATAACATATCATATGTTATTTAGCATAAAGTTGATGCATAAAATGGTACGCAGACTGTGTTGAATTCTCACTTAATTCCTAATCAAATATCAACTAAGAATGATTAATTAAGGAATACTTAGGCCAAATAATGGTCCACGAAAGTGGACTTATCACTATTCATATATTCGAGATTGAATTATAGCTTAACATTAGGGTTAAATTGGTGGTTCAAACCACCATTTTAACCCAATCTTTTTGCATTCTAATTTTTTATCATTCTTGAGATATTATTCTGATATACATTGAGCACTATTTTGATTATACTTGCATATCTTTCTCGATAATTGTGATTAGTGATTTAATTTTCCAAATTGCTCCCTACGAATGACCCCAGACTCACTTCTATTTCCTGACTTTATAAACTTAAGTGTTGTTGCGATTGTCGTCCTGTACTACAACTCTATACATTCCTAAAATGATGATTTTCTTACGCAGCAGTGGGTCAGCTGGGGGGGAGCTGAGGAAGGCCTACCCTACTCTATGGAGGGGCCTCCGTGACGACGAGGAGCTAGAAGAGAGCCTCATTGAAGCGCATTGTGATCATATGGTGGCTTTAGAGGGCTTGTCCAAGCACCTCTTGACCGCTAGTGCCAACGTCCTCTCTCTGAAGGAGGAGGTGCAAGTGCTCAAGGCTGAGCATTCTTCGTCCAAGGAGGGGTATGAGAGGGCTCTTGAGGAGGAGCTTGTTGATAAATGCCAGTTTATCATCGTTCTTATGCATTAAAACAAACCTAGCTCTTAGGATTTTGCTCTACAAACGGGTTTTTAGGATGCATTTAGGCATAAATTAGGATAGGCTTACATTTTACTTTTTATTGTCTTGTTGATGTATTTTGTGATTGTTAGGGATATATAGAGAGTCAGATCCCCAGAACCTTAGCACTCGGGAAGGCAACTGGTGAAGGAGAAGCTCAAACCAGCTGGGACTTGCTTTATCCAGCTTACCATCGCTAGATCCCAGCTCACTTGGACTAGGGTTAGCTCATCCTAGCTCCATTCATCTCATCTCAATTGAATGGAAGCTCAAGAGAGCTTATCTTAGCTCAGGTCAGCTCAGATCCAGCTCAACTTAGATGAGTCTAGCTCATCTCAGTTCCCATTAGTTCACAGGAAGCTCTAGCTAGCTCAGCTGAGTTGACTAGAGTTCACCTCAGCTCAGGACCAGCTTGATCCAGCTCCACTCAACTCTAGCCAGCTAAAGATGACTTCATTTCAGCTTAGGAAGCTCAAGTCCAACTCTCGGGAACTCAGCTTAGCTCAACTCAATTGAGCTAAGCTACCTTAGCTGCCTCAACCAGCTTGATCCTCCTCGGGAGCACCAGACCTAGCTCACCTCAGTTCCTTGTGGTAGAAGCCAGCTTACTTTAGCTTGGCTTAGCATCTAGCAAAGAACTAGCAAGCTAAGCCAGCTAAAGTAGCTCCATGCCACCCTCTTTAGTAGCTACCAGCACCTGTTCAGCTCTAGACTTCCTCTGTCCATCTCCTTTCCCCAAACCCTAGATCCCATTGCCTCCTCCTCTACTCCATTACTAGCTAAGCTAGCTTAGCTTAGCTAAGCTCTAGCTCCTTGGGCCATCCATCACCCTAAAGTCCAACCTAACTACCTCTACCTCAAGCCCACCTAAGCTACACCTAAGCTCCACCTAGTCCACCCTAAGTTGGTGCCAACCTTAACCATCTCTTCACCCCTCAACAACCACCAAAAGGCACCTCCAAGTTGGCGCCAAAACCACCCTTAACCACGGATAAAAGTGGCGCCAACTCTCCTTTGATCTCATCCCTACACCTACCCCTTCCAAGCCCTATCCACCCTACACCTCGCCTTCCTTCCAGCAACCTTCAAGTTGGCGCCAACCCATGGCACCCTTCCATGGTTGGCACCACTTTTAGGTGCCCTTTGGCCACCATAACCACCACCCATCATGCCCTTTAGGTGGCGCCAAATAGGCCCCTCCATTGGATCATGATAACCACCCCTAACCACCTTATAAGTCCATCCTAACCCTACATGTGTCCACGCCAACCCCTTCCCTCCTAAACCTTATATATAACACCATTAAGTACCACTTAATCCGATCCTCCATTTTTAGTCTAATTCCACCTTACATCCACCATAGCCCACAACCAAGGAGAAGGAAGAAAGAAGAAGATTAAGGGGGCACATCACCCGCCCCTTGGTGCCTTCTTCTCATTCCTTCACCTTGTGCCATGCCAAGGAGGAGGAGAAATTCTTCATCAAGGAGGACGGCCAGGCAAGGAAGAAGCACTTTGGGTGGATGTCTACCCTTGAGGAGAGGTTTAGGGCACGTCCCCCTACTGCTTTCCCTGGAGGTTTAGGGCACGCCCCCTTTGGTGCCTTCCAAAAAATCTTTTTTGGAATCCTTATTTGATTTGCCTTCAAGTAGTGGTTTTTTTTATTTCTTTGGACCACTACTTAATACAGAAAGCCTAAAACAAATTCATTGGTAGTAATTTTCTGTCTTAGGGCCAATTGGATTAGGGTTTCTTTCCTCCTTTTTAGAGACCCACATTAAAGGAAATTAATATTCACCAATACAACTTGTTTTCCTTTGATTGTGGAGCTTGAAACTTGTTTGAAAACTTAAGAAGGAAACCCTAAAACACACTAACTTAAATCCAATTCTAAAATGATAGAAATACATCAAATTGTGTAACAACTTGTTTTAAATTGGAATTACTTTCCAATTCCTACACACACACTAAAAATTGAAATAGTAGGGCAATAACCCAATCAACGCCTTCCACATTCCGTGTGCACTATAGTATCCTAGACCTAACTAAAATTGTAGCAATTTTACCCCTAAGGTTTCATCAACTTAGGCTTACTATTTAGGTCTTAAGTTTTCTCTAGTTAATACCAATTCTGTCATCTATATCTGGTGTCAGGCTAAGGGACCATGTCAAATGACCAAGCACGGGTTTGCACAAGCCCTGGGGATTTTCCTGGAAAATTCTTGGGCCCAAACCTCCCCTTATGCAACTTGGTCGGATTTGTTAATAGAACGGGTATTTACTATTGATTTCTTATTTCCTAGGTAGACCAAGTCTTAGGTTAATTTTAGGGAATCACATTTTGTTTAGACACTTTCTCTCATCTCCATCTCTTCTCCTCCCCTCCTGTTCTTCCATTTTATGTACGGGCGACGGTCTCAAAATCCACACTTAGAGGGACCTTTTGATTTCGCCCCACATGCAAAAAGACTACTTTTTCTATCTTCTTCTTCTAAAATGGAAAATCAACAAAACAGGTCCACTAACCCTTCCACTTCCACCTCTAATCCCACCTCTAACCCCACTACTAACCCTAATTCTGACCTTCCACCCAAAACCCCTTCACCTTTAACTTCCCGCACTTGGAGCTCCCAAATGTTGATTTTCCTCAATCACAACACCAAGCCCCAATGCCTAATCTTTACACCTTGATGACAGAGTAAATTGCTCAACTTAATGCCAATCAACAAGTGTTGACTAGGAATATCCAAAACCTAGCCAACCAAAGGCCAAACCCACCACCCCATCAGTAGCCTGTTGTTCCTCTAAAAGATTTTTATGATCCTTCTTACTATGAGGAGCAACCAGGGGTGGTCATACCAGAGGGGGACTTCAAGATCAAGCCAGCGGTTCTGAACTTGATTAAACATTTCCATGGCCTTCCTATGGAAGACTCATTTAGCCACCTTGAAGAACTCACTCTTCTTACACAAATAACTCATTCTTGAAATGTGTAAAAAGACATTTGGCTAATGCAGCTATTTCCGTTATCTCTTAAAGATAAGGTCGCTTACTAGTTCAGAACCATCGGTTGACCCATCACCACATGGCCTCAACTCAAGAGCACCTTCCTCAAGAAATTCTTTCCCATAGGTCATACTAAGTCCCTGCGAAGATCTATTACGACCTTTGAACAAAAATCTGGTGAGACTTTCCATGATTCTTGGGAAAGATTTCAAGATCTCCTAAGAAGTTTCCTGCACCACATGATTTATTTATGGCAGCTCATGCAGATCTTCTATCATGGTTTAGAAGATCAAATTCGATGTTTTGTCGACACCTCGTGTGGCGGCAACTTCTTAAATAAACATGCTGAAAGTGCCTATGACCTTTTTGAAGAAATGAGTAAAACTCATTTAATCAAGCTTCCATGAACACATTTTTCGTAACGTCAAATCCACAGTTCGATGTTCATGAAGTAGGCACTTCATCTATTCCTGTAACCCAAGACGATCTTCAAATGATTGCACAAAAACTCGACCAAATACACATTAATCAAAAGAAAATTGAAGAAAGACTCACCACATCAACCCCAGCTCCACACATTCCACATCTAACCCACCCAAACATTCCACGAAGAGAAAATTTGCACAATCTCAACACTACTCTTGCTAATCATTACCAGTATTCTGAGGTTGCCCATGATTCACTAGGGAATTACAACTATCCCAATCTTAACTGCACTCAAAATATTTCTGCCATCTAGGAGCCATTTAGAAATTCCTCCAATTGGAAGAATTACGTGAACCACTCCTAGAATAACCAGGTTCCTCCCCAACCAAACTAATTTAATGGGTATGGGTTTAATTCGACCTTTCATCCTGGGCCATCCCAATAAGACATCAATGCCCAGTTGATGAGAACCCTACAGGAAATGCAAACAAAGATGACGGAAGTAACCCACACCATCACAAATTTGAATAATCAGATTGGGGTTAATCCCACTCAAAGACCTGTAGGACATCTACCCTCCCAACCTATGCCCAACCCTAATCATCATAGGAACTCGTATCAGGGCAGAAATCAAAACTTTTATACCCTGCCTCCCATAAATCCATCAGCTTAGCAACCTCCCAGGTTTCAACAACCACAGGCCCCCCCACCTCCTCCAAATAATAATCCGATTCCACGATGAGGGCCTCATCATGAGCCATAACTATCTCATTTTGACCTAATAAAGAGAATAAAAGCTCCTACATGACTTAGAAGAAGGCTTAATTGGAGGAATAAGTGTTTTGAGAAGAAAACATGAAATAAAGGTTAAAACTGCAATTTTACCATTGCAGTACATAAACAGAATTTCTTAGAGATAGAGCATAGGTCAAATGGTATAAATAAGATAAAAAGTAGGTTGAATCAATCAGAAATGGGTTCATGTGTAAAGGAATTAAATGACATTTGGTAACCCTAAAACAGACCCGCTTAATTCAGCAAGGTTTCGGTCAAGATAAAAATCAAGTAAACCCTCCAATAATCATGGAAAAATATCCCCTAGGGTTTATAACATTCAAATTGGCCTCTGGAACCTAGTTTAACCTAGATTAGGGTCCTAGCTCATCAATTGACCTAAATTGGGTTTTTATGCAAAATGTCTAGTCAAACGTGGTCAAACCTAAAATACAACTTCACCATTGGATTCCTTAGGTCAAAATTAGGTTTGTACCAAAATTTGGACCTAAGGGGAGGTCATCTTGACCTACTTTGCAATTTAGTACACCCAATCACATTTTGGTGCCTATCTTTTGAAAACCATCACAACAACCCCCCTATCTTTCTCTCCGATCTTACAATCAGGTCCTTCCACCATTATTGGGGAAGATTCTTCTTCGGTGAGGTTGACAGGGGGGATACGCTCAAATTCCTCAGAGATCTCCTCCCAAAATTGGAAGGGAGATTCTCTGAGGAATTCCCTTCCATCTAAGCTCGATCTTAATCTCTGATTTCTTTCCAAACTCTCGTGCGAACGCACGAGAAATTTGGGTTTCGACCACCTTCCTTCTCCGGTGAGATAGCAGTGGCCAAAAGCCTACCCTCCACGCACCAGAAAGTTCGGCCAGCCCCTATAAAAAGACCTCCGACCCTCTGCGAGATCTCAGACTTGTCTTAGCCGGAGAATCCTCCAAATTTTCTTCTCTCCTCTCTCCGGCCAAGGAACTCGCAAGCTCCGGCGACTACCTCCCCTCCTTCTCCTCTCTCTACTGCCATACCAGCAGTAGAGTCTACTTCGCCTCATCCTCCCACGTCGCGTCGCACCAAACGCACGTTTCCCTAACCTCTTCCTCATCGCCGTCATCTCCCTCAGGGTTATCTTCTCCGACGACGGCAACTACTAGCCGTCTGACTCCACTGCCCCATTCTCTCCTAATAGTCCAGATAAGTCCCTGAAGTCGGTATGTGTGATGACCGGGTTTTGGTTTGTTATAACGTTGTAGTATAGCCGGTTATTACCAACATTTCAAATATATAAATTTTTTACTCGGAAAATAAAAGAGTTCCCGAGGTCGAACTCAGGGAGCAAGTTGTATTCTAGAGATATACATGTTTCTTTTACAAAATAAAGAAAGAGAGAGGGAAAGAATTTGTTGTTCTCTTTGTTTTCTCCTCGTGATGCTCTTCTTTCTTTCTTTCTTCAGATCTCCTTCTTCTTCTTTGTTCTGCAGCAGAGGTGATGCTCCTCTTTCTATCTTCAGATCTCCTTCTTCTTCTTCCTTGGTTTCTGTCTTGGCCTCTCTTCTTCTTTTTCTGCAGTCTCTTCTGTGAAGGTTTCTTCTTCCTTGGCTCTGCTGTACTTCTTCTCTGCAGCCTTTGCTCAGCTTCTTCTTTAGAGTTTCTTCTTGTTTCTCCTCCCTGCGGTTAAGTGTCAGCTTCTTCTTTTCTTTTTCAGCCAGGGACGTCACGCGAAGCTTTCTTCCTTAGCTGCTTCAGGCCGTCGTCTGATTTCCAAATCAGACGACTTAACTACCTGTTGCTACAGTTAGCTTCCTTCTTCTTCCGCGGGTCTTCTTCTTCGCCTGTGCCTGCACACTTCAGAGTTTTTCGTCAGAGGCAAAACCTACGCTACCCCCCCCCCCCCCCCCCCGCGTCTCTCTTTCTCTCTGAAACCACTCTTGGGAAAGCTCTCCCAGAGCTACCGGGTAACCGGGTTCGGGTCAGGCCCGGGTCCAGGCCCACCGGCGTGCGTGGTGGGCGAGGAGTGCAGGTCAGTCTTGAGTCGGGTCGGGTCGGTTCGGGTCAGGTCCGCGGGGCGTGAGCGCGGACGAGACCGGGTAACCGGGCGGGTGAAGGGGACCTCACCCCGTGTGCTGAGGCAGTAAGCCTTCAGCACTTTTGCATCTTATGTCGCTGCGGCTCTTCAGGCGTTTCCGAGGTGGGACTAAATGGCCCACCTCAATTGCGCGCCCGCAGCGGGGAATTCAACAGGAGATGGCGGCGTCACGCGAGGCTTTCTTCCTTAGATTTGAACCTGGTGTTTTGCCAAAACTCCTCGCAAGGCCTGGGAGTTGAATCTGGGCTTGGCGCTGAGCGTGGCGCGCCTGTAGCTGCAGGCGGGAGCAGTTCCTCCTGCGCGTCAATGGCGGCGGAGGTCGGGTGGCCTGTTCACAAGAAAACGGCCTCTCGGCCTAATCAGAGAGTGCCAGGAGCTTCGCCAGGGTGCGGCGAAGCTCGTGTGGGTGGTGGCGAGGCGCGGGGCGGCGTGCGAGGGCTGCCCTAGGTCGGACTGTGGGTCGGAGGATGGGTCTGTTCGGTGGGGTTGCAGAGGGTGATGTGGGGGAAGTGGCAGGGCGGAGGTTGATCAGGGTGAGGAGGCGGAGGTCCTGCGGTGGTCGGCGAGCCGTGTGGGTCGCTGAGGTGATGGGAGCGGCTCGCCGGAGGGTGGTCGGAGACGAAGGGGGTGAAGGTGGTCAGGGTCGGTCGAGGGCTTAAGTGAATAAATTGAAAGCGGGGAAAGAAAGAGGAGAAGAAGGGGAGTAGCTCTAGCTTACTTGCAGGGATGAAGGGGGAGGGACAGGGCGACAGTCGTATCGACTGTCGCCGGAGAAGACGATGCTCAGGGAAAGGGGCGGCGGCGAGCAGAGAGCCGGAGAGGCGCCAGCTGGGTGCGGCGTGGCGCGGGAAGAGCAGGGGAGGAAGTCTCTGCTGCTGGTATTGCGGCAGAGCGAAGAGGTGGAGGGGGAGGAAACCGCCGGAGCTGGTGAGCGTCTGCCGGAGGAAGAAGAGAAGAAAGTTGGGGATTTTCTCCGTCAGATCCAGGCTGCCCCGGTCGGTGGAGCAACGGGGGGTATTTATAGGGATCAAACAGGGAGGAAGGCGGAGGGAGACGACGTGTCTCCCTCGCCGGAAGATGGTCGGAAACAAGAACCCATACCGTCCGTGCGTTCGCACGGCCGGTATGGTGGGTTACAACGACCAGGGGGGTGTCCCTGCGACGGCTGACGACGCAGGGCACCCCCGGTTTACTTGCCAGGTCCCTCACCTCACCCTGCGCGGCGCCATGCTCCGCGCAAGGTCGCCGGAGCATGGTGCTGGCAGGTTTTGCAGGAGGGACCTGATTGCAAAGAACGAAGGAGAGTTAGGGGCCAAAATGCGAGGGTTCAAAAGTTGAGGGCCAAAGAGTAAATATGTGAGGACCAAAGTGTAAAGTCGGTCAAGGAGGTTTCTTCTTAGGCTCAAGTTTTTATACATGACTAATTAGGACCTAAGGAATCTGATGGTGAATTTCATTTTCATATTAAACCTTGTTTGACCAGTCAATTTGCGCAAAAACCCAAATTAAGTTATTAATTGGGCATGGTTCTCAATGTAGGTCAAAAAGGGTTCTGAAGGCCAAATTGAAGGTTCTAAACCCTGGAGATTATTTTTCTATGAATTTTAGAGGGTTTATTCTATTTTTACTTTGCCTCGAACCTTGTGAATTGAAGTGGGTTGTTTTAGGGTTACAGATTATCATTTAGTTTCTTGGAATTGCTGTAGCCCTTGCTAGATCATTTCATCCCACTCTTATTCTTATTAAGCTGCTTTGACCTATGTTTGGGCCCTGATTTACCCTGTATGAAGATCATACTGGTAAAATTGCATTTTTACCCCTTATGACTTGTTTTCTTCTCAAACTCAGGATTTTCTGAGTTAAGCCTTTCCTTGAGATATGTAGGAGCTTTTATCCTTTGTATTAGGTCAAAATGAGCTACTTATGGCTCATGATGAGGTTCTCATCAGTCCCCCATCTTCCCCTCTTTCATTTCCTCACTTTATTTCACTCAATCGACCCCTCGACCGTCGCTGTCCACTGTCACCTTCCTCATCTCCGGCCACCCTCCGACGAGGCACTCCCATCGCTCCGCAGCCCCACACGCCTCTCCAACCATCACATAACCTCCGCCTCACCTCACTAAGTATCCTCCACCCATCTATAGACCCGCTACACCTACCCAACTGTCCCCCGAACTCACCCATCCCTCCGGCCACAGGACGACCTAGGCACGCATGCCTAGGTCACCCCGCAGCCTGCCACCTTGCTCTTCACCTTCACCGTGACAAGGCGAAGGTCCCCCGGTGATCTGATTAGGCCGCGAGGCCATTTTCATGTCTAACAGGTTCCCAGCCCCTGCCGCCATTGACGACGACTCGACGAAGCTCCAAGCTCGCTCCAGGCTTCAGGACCGCAAGGCTCCAGGTGCTGCGGATTCGGGGAAGCATTGCGAAGCTATCTGACCCAGTGAGCGAAGCTAACAGAGCCTGCAGTTGAGGAATTGAAGGTGCGATCGGCTGCGGGCGCGCGAAGAACAACAGTGGGCTTTAGTCCCACATCAGTAACCCAAGATGCACCAACACCCTTTAAATTGTTTTTGTGAAATAGTCTCTTCACCTCCAGTTACACTTGGGGTGAGGTCCCTCACCCATTACACTGTGCCTCGTCCATGGTTTCACCTCACGGATCTGGCACGACCCGACCTGACCTTGTCCCGAGCACACCTCGTGCACCACCCTCACGCCGGTGCTCCTGGTCACGGGCGCACGATCCGACCCATTTAACCGGCTTTGGGAGAGTGTGCTGAGAGTGGTTTACATAGAGAGAAAGAGAGATGTGCGGGTAGAGGGATAGGTTTTGCTGCACCTAATGTGTGCAGGACATAGGTACTTAACCGCTGCAAGAAAGAAGGAAGGGAGTTCTGCAGCCAAGACAGAGAAGAAGAAACACAAAAGGGAAACAGAAGAAAGAAGGAAGGAGGCTCTAAAAGAAAGGAAGGAAGGAGAGAGGCAAGGCAGTGAAGGAAGCAAAACCAAGGAAGACTGAAGAAGAAGAAGAGAAAGGGTAGACGAAGACTCAGGAAGGCAAAGAAAGAAGAATGTCAGACCTTCGCAGGAAGAAAAGAAATAGAGGGAGAGAAAAGGAGCTTCATTTTAAGACGTCTGATATTTGTATCAGACGTCCAATTTTTGTTTTCCCTGAGCAATTTCTTTTTATAACTCTCATTGAACTCAGATACACTTATTTTCATTTCAAAGGTTGTGTTCTCAAGTTTTGAAAGTACTTAGATTGCTCCCTGTGTTCGACCTCGGATACTCCGGTCTTCGAGTTATAAACTCTTTATTTGTTTTCGTGGAAATTTCATCTATATTACAACGCATTAATTATTAAAACACGATCTAGCCGTGTAAACACACATGCAGTTATGTTGAGTGGAAAAACCACCACTGATCCCAGGCCTTCACAAAAACTTGGTGACATCCCCATCCCTATGCACATTGACTCTCCACCCCCCATCAGAAAGAAAAAGAAATCCAAAAATCTTAAGACAAAATTTCTATCCCCTTTCCACAAGCTCTCCACCCCACCACCAATCAAAAAAAGAAATCTGAGCCCACCACAAAAGAACTCATGGATTTAATCGGGAAAGTTCAAATCAATATCCCTCTCCTAGATGCAATCAAGTATATACCTACCTATGCCAATTTTTTGAAGGAGATTTGTACTCCAAAAAGGCAAGCCAAAAATCTAGGATAGGTACATCTTTTGGAGACAGTAAGCTCTATCATGCAGAGCAAGCTGCCTCCTACGATGAAAGATCCAAGGGCGTCATTAATTTCAGTGATTATTGATTATACTACTTTTGATTGTGCTCTCCTTGATCTTGGTGCCTCAGTTAATATCATTCCCATGATTTTATTTAAAGAAATTCATATCGGTGAACTAAAACTCATTGAGGTTACCCTGCAATTAGCCGACCAATCTACAATCAAACCTCGTGGGATTGTTGAGGATGTTTTGGTCAAGGTCTGGAATTATGTCTTCCCAGCAGACTCTCTAGTCCTTGACATTGAGGTACTTGAATCTTTAATGAATGCCCCGATAATCCTTAGACGACCCTTTTTGGCTACTGTAAAGGCAAACATTAATTGCCACACAGGGAAAATGGATATCACCTGCACAGGCCAAACTATCACTCTTGATATTTTTAAATCCTCCAAGAGATTCCATGATGATGATTTTTTCAAGGACTTAGATACTGAAATTTCAAATTTGGTGGAGACAATGCTGGTAGATACCCTTCCTGACCATAAATTTTTCGAGGAATCTGACTCAGAATTAGTGGTCGATGAAATCTTTTAATTTGGAGACTTGTCTTGACCAAAAATCCATTCTTGATGAACCCCCTGATCACCCTAACCGACCCACTCTTCCCTCACACCACCTTTCCAAACTAACTTCACCCAATCCTCACCATCCCTTCCCCGACCCCTTTCCTATGGACCTGCCACCAGACCTGCCCAAGTTTGGCATTCAACCTAATTTAAAGCCATGGCTAGACTCGGGTTGCACTTAACATTTTCCATCGAACTTTGATCCCTATTTTTCTACCAATCAATTTTCCAGGGATCCGGAAGAAGATGCATTTTTTGCGGGCATCTAGGTGTCCAATTATTTACATAATTACTCATCTTTAGTGATACCTTCACGCCCGACTGAATGGTGTAAAAGATAGCACTAGGTGGGAGGTAACCCATCATTTTTCCTGCTTTCTTTTTCCCTTTCTTTTTCCAAGTTTTGACAATCCTAAAATCCGACCGCCTTTCACTAAGGTGATCCCTTCTCCCTCTAATGCATGAGGACATTGCATATCATAAGCATGGGGGGATGTTTTTAAAATTTTGACGATCGATTTAGGATTGTCAAAACCTAAAAACATGCATTTTTCTTTTGTCATTTTGTTTCATTTTTCTACTGGCATACCCAAAAAAAATAAAAATGTTGAAAACTTTTTGAGGAAAATTTTGAAACCAGAACTAAGGTTGAAAACTCACTTTTGGTACAATGGGATTTAATCTTTAACAAACTAGGGATGAGGATACGGATCTGATCATTAGAATTTCAGGATCTATCTTTAGACTAGATCAGATATCCTTCTCTAAAATTCCACCCGAACTCATGATAATTCAGATGACATGATCCTCTTTTGTAATATGGAAAGTATCTGGCTTAGTTTCTAATTCAAAAACTTGCATTTCGTACAAAACTTCTTGTGTCAATTTTCACACACAAACCAACACCTAAAAACAACTAAAAATTAGAAAAACCCCCTTGTTTGGCCTTAGTAAAAGTCTAAAGTAGATTATTAGTTTGAGTTTCTACCGCCAAGAAGGAGGAAAATGCCTCCTTTAAGAACGCAATGTCAACGTAATACTGCCTCGACGCTGCTCTATATCTACATTACATATCTTTAGACGGAATATTAAAGAGCATTTTTGCAGCTCAAGTGTCTTGGACGGTGCTCTACCTATAGTGTCGGAGCAAGAGCTTGAGTTTTCTTGGAGTGCCCCTTTGCACTGCATTGTGTTTTGGGGTTGTGAGCTCCTGGGTGGTGTCATGGACAGTGCTATCTCAAAGTACTAGCGCCATAGCCCCCTCGAGGATTGGTAACGGGAATGATGATCCCGACACATCTGTTGTAAGACTAAACTAAAAATATGCATGGGGGATAGAAAGAAAGAAAAAATTAAACCAAAAACATACCCTTATAAATGTTGACTTTTCACAAGCACAGACACAAGGTTTTAAAGGTTATTAGAAGTTGCGAATCAGATTCAAAAGCTAGAAAAATCCTAAAAACAAAAATTTCAAGTCATTTGAATTAATAAGGGATTAATCTGTGAGTTTTTTGGAGGATATATTGATCCCATTTTTGTCTAATTTTTGGTTCCAAAAATAAATCCTGATGTTTATCCTTAACAAATCCCTTTCCTCCTATGTTTGGATCATCCTGTGTCCCATAATCTCTTTCTCCTCGAAAGTCGAAAAAATTAGATTTTCCAAAAATTATATTTTGTAAAAATTAAAGTTTTGCTAAGAGACTAGCAAAAGATAAGCATGGGGGTGTGATAAATGCTAGTTTATCATCATTCTTATGCATTAAAATAAACCTAGCTCTTAGGATTTTGCTCCGCAAATGGGTTTTTGAGCTACATTTAGGCATAAATTAGGATAGGCATGCATTTTACATTTTATTGTCTTTTTGATATGTTTTTGTCAGTATTAGGGATAGACAAAGAGTCAGATCCCCAGAACCCTAACACTTGGGAAGGCAATTGGTGAAGGAGAAGCTGAAACCAGCTGAGACTCAGCTTGATCTAGCTTACCATAGCTGGATTCTAGCTCACTTGGACTAGGGCTAGCTCATCCTAACTCCATTCAGCTCATCTTAGCTAAATGGCAGCTTAAGAGAACTCATCTTAGCTCACCCTAGCTCAGGTCAGCTCAGATCCAGCTCAACTTAGCTGAGTCTAGCTCATCTCATCTCCCATTAGTTCACAGGGAGCTCTAACCAGGTCAGTTGGGTTGACTGGAGTTCACCTCAGCTCAAGACCAGCTTGATCTACCTCTACTCAACTCCAGTCAGCTAAAGATGACTTCATTTCAGCTAAGGAAGCTCAAGTCCAGCTCCTGGGAACTCAGCTTAGCTCAACTCAGTTGAGATAAGCTACCTTAGCTGCCTCAACCAGTTTGATCCTCCCCAAGAGCACCAGACTTAGCTCATCTTAGTTCCTTATGGTAGAAGCCAGCTTACTTTAGCTTGGCTTAGCATATAGTAAAGAACTAGCAAGCTAAGCTCCATGTCACCCTCTTTAGCAGCTGCTAGCTCCCATTCAGCTCCAAATTTCCTTTGTCCAGCTCCATTCCTCAAACCCTAGCTCTCATTGCCTCCTCCTCTACTCCATTACTAGCTAAGCTAGCTTAGCTTAGCTAAGCTCTAGCTCGTTGGGCCATCCATCACACTAAAGTCCAACCTAACTACCTTTACCTCAAGCCCACCAAGCTACACCTAAGATCCATCTAGTCCACCCTAAGTTGACGCCAACCTTAGCCATCTCTTCATCCCTCAACAACCACCAAAAGGCACCTCCAAGTTGGCACCAAAACCACCCTAAACCGCCCATTAAAGTGGTGCCAACTCTCCTTTGATCTCATCCCTACACCTACCCCTTCCAAGCCCTATCCACCCTACACCTCACCTTCCTTCTAGAAACCTTCTCTTCACAAGAAGATTTTTGTCTCACAAAGGAGACGGGAATTCGCAATGCGAATACCCAACCAATTTACAAAGAAAGATTACAAAGCAACCCTATAGAGCTACAAAGATAAATCCTAAACTTAGCTTCTATAGGTACAAGAGACTTCCCTTAGATGGAAGAATGTAGGCGTGATCTTGGCAGAGTAACAACGCTTTCGGATTTGTTGAATGGAGCTTGGAGAGCAAGATCACTTGTTGTCTTGATAATTTCTTCTCAATGACACAAAAGATGTGAAAAATGTGTTGTTTGGTGCATGTTTGCAAGGCAAGGGTACTCCTCTATTTATAGAGGGCCTAGGAAGGCTTTGGAAGGCCTTGGAAGGCTTCCATAGCCGTTGGTGTTCATCCCAAGGCAAGCCGCAATCAGAATCATTAATGATTCTAACAGGGTCATCAGATGTCTGGAACAAAGATCAGACATCTAAAAGTCAATCCTAAGACGTCTAGGAACTAAGTCAGACGTCTAATTTCAGGAGGGTTTCCTTCCTAACTTGGTTCAGACCTAAAAAGGGTTCTAGTGTGAAACCATAGACGACATACAAGACGTCTGGCACTAGGTTTGGACGTCTGGAAACCTATTTTACTGCGGGAATGGATTTTTCAAGGTGTAAACGACTATATTAGTCTAGGAAAGCAATTTTGGGTTAGTCGAGACTCAACAGTCACATATCAGACGTCTGGGGTCCTCTACAGACGTCTGATAGAAGCCAAACGGTCAGTTTCCTCAACGTTTACTTTTTTAGCCAACATTCCACTAATTAGACATCTGGCACGACCATCAGACGTCTTCTAAGATGTTTGGACTAAGGTCTGGATGTCTGATTTCAATAAACAGAACCTACTAAGTCCAGTCTAAGTTATTTGATGTCTGAGTCAACAATCAGACGTCTTAAAAGTCAAGATCAAACGTCTAATTTCCAGATTGAACGTCTGATCAGGCTATCTGATGCCTATCTTGGATTTCTAATTTCTCTATGAAAAGCCTAAGTATCCTCGGGTTGTGCAAGTGTACCTAGGACTACTATAAGGGTACTTTGAGTCTCTTTAACAAGTAATCTAAGAAATAAAAAATAAAGAGCAAAAGAAAGATACATAGAACAAGATAAAATGAAATCTATCCTATTCTTCATCTCTTTCCTTCTTCAAGCTTTCACTCATCGCAAAGCTCCTCCTCCAATGAGCTCCTCCAATCCACCAAGGATGCGAGCTATGAGGTCCTTCACACTTGAATCCATTTGCAAATAAACTAAAATCTTGGACTTCAAATGCAAATGTTAAATAACAAGTGCTTTGTTATCATCAAAATAAACGATCGTGGTGCACTAACACCAACAACATCCACCATAGCCCATGGCCAAGGAGAAGGAAGAAATAAGAAGATTAAGGGGGCACATCACCCACCCCCTTGGTGCCTTGTTCACATTCCTTCACATTGTGCCACGCCAAAAGGAGGAGAAATTCTTCATCAAGGAGGACTGCCAGGTAAGGGAGAAGCACTTTGGGTGGACGTCCACCCTTGAGGAGAGGTTTCGGGCATGCCACCCTAGGGCTTGCTTTGGAGGTCACCACTCTGGTGGAGGTGTAGAAGGAAGGAGTTGGAGATCTTCTTTTCAAGTTTGGGAGCTACCATGCTTGGAGCAAGAAGGCTCCACCTCTTCTTCACCATCATCATCATCATCAGGACCATTAGTTTTCTTTTACTTTTGTACCTTGGTAGTTGTAGGAAAAGCTTTCCACTATTAGGGTTTTCTGTAAAACATTTTTTTTTTAGTCCTAATTTAAAGTTTCCTTCTTTGCAATCTTTGTCGCATTTAATTGCTTTGTCTTCTAACACTTTTCACTCTCTCTCCCTAATTACTCTAGGCCTCCACGTGCCTAAAGTGAGCTTAGGGAGAGGAATTAATTGTCACCTAGGTGTTAGCTTAGTAATTATAGGTGTTAGTCTATTCTGCCAACAAAATTCAAATGTTCCCATTATTTCAAAATTAAAAAAAAAATTATATTTAAAAGAGCAAAAAGAAAGTTGATTTCCATTTTCCAAGCAAGGGATTCGATTTGCAAATGATTTGGCCTCCTTGGACGACCCTAGATACTTATCTATTTAGGTTTACAAATTTAAGAGTTGATTGGTTTTACACGTTACAACGACGTATTTTACAAACCGTGTAAAATCCAAATCACTTGTCCACTTGAGTGCCTCAATGGATAGACTTGCTTCTATGTGAGCAAGTGTAGTGAAGGTAGAAGTGACTACAGGGGACTTGAGGGCCGACCTCAATAGGTCCGAATAGCTAGCGAAGGAGAGCCGATGGGTAGGAGAGTTGGAGGAGGCTGAGAAGCTAGAGTTGGATGTAGAGACGGTGATGGCATTTTACACCTTGTATCCATCCATGGTGGCAACCCGAGAGGAAGTCTCGAAGGAGATTGGGAAGCAAACGCTAGCTGTCGTGCGAGCCTTCATCGTAGGGAAGCATGCCTCCGTCAAGGAGTTATGCGACTAGTCTATCGACTAATTGACGTTAGAATACAACCGTCTGAAAGTGGCTGATCTTATTGTCGACAACAAACATGTGGAGCCACTCGCGAACCGGCCAGTTACCAAGGAAGAGGTAGACTAGCTGGAGGCCGCCGAACTGCCTACAGGGGCAATCAGCCCACTCCTCTCGCCCGTGCCCTAGGAGGATATCTTTGGGCCATGGGTTAGGAGTCCTTCAGCTCTTGACCGGTGTTGCCATATTTCTTTTCCCCCTTTTTTTAAGAAAAAGGAAAAAAATGTAATAGGTAACACTCATTTTGAATGGAGAAGGAAAGTTTCTATTTTCATTACTTGTCTGTATTTATATCTGGTACAAACGTAAATTGTTCACATGTCAGGAAAGTTTCTATTTTCATTACTTGTCTGTATTTATACATGGTATAAATGTAAATGGCTCTCATGTCAGGTGCGGGGGATGCCTTTGCCACCTGGGGTTTGTAATTCGTAAAAGTCTCCCAGACTGTCTTTACAAATTTTATAAGGCCCTTTCTAGTGTGGGTCTAGCTTCTCGCCTGATCGACATGGCATGAAGACTTCTCATTTGCGTAGTACTAAGTCTCCTTGGGAGAATATCCGCTTACAAACACGTCTATTGTAGGAGGCGGCGGTAGCTTCTTTATGTTTGAGTGTAGCCTCTGATGCCTTATCCCTTAGCTCATCCAGGAGGTCTAAAGATAGGCGAACTTGATCATCATTAGTGGCGGGGTCGTTGAGTTGTGTCCTATAAGTGGGGAGGACTGTTTCAACATGCAACCTAGCTTCCATGCCGTATGATAGGATCTAAAATATAGGATATTGCTACGTACACAAACACTCAAGCACAATATTAGTAATAACAAGAAAAATTTGCACAATCAATCAAACCACAAAAGGACACAAAATGTATAGTGGTTCCCCTCCCTTGGGTACTCCACTACCTAAACCTCCCAGCTTAGGATTTTTAACCCAATTCCCTCAACCCCGAGGAAATCAATTTACTAACCGAGGTAATTCACGGGTTGCCTCAACCCAATTACAACAACGGGTTTGTTACAACCCAACGAGCAACAAGCTCAAATACAAAAGAAGTACAGGTGTAAGAAAATAAGAATCTTACAACTAAAACCTAAGCCTCTGAACAAATGTAAATATAATGTTACCAATTTGAGAGCCTAGAATGAGCATGATTGCCTTGACAATGCGTGAAGAAATCACGTCGATGTGATTCCAAATCCGTAGAGAGATTGAGAGCAGCAAACTATTCTTTCTCTTAAATATGTGGTGGAAAACTGTGAAATATAGCTCTAGGAATTTTCCTTGTATTTCTAATATCTCTTGTGTATCTTGTATCTCTTGTATGCAAACAAAGAGTCCTACGGTCATTTTATAGAATTTAGGACCTTAGGATTCGTCTACTAGATGTTGGGATTTAATTCCCAAGATTCACATAACCTAAACAAATTTTATGGTCATTTAGAATTGAGCCAACGGCTAACTGGTACTGATACTAGTAGCTCATTAGCACCAGTACATGAGTCCTGGTACCGGTACTCATCATGGCTACTGGTACTTGTGACTCCCAGGCTTGAAATTCCTTGGGCACAGTAACCTACCTATACCGGTACTCATCATAGGTACCGGTACTTGTAAGGTTCAGGCCAGAATTAAGGCTTTAACCTGTGGCCAACATGTACCGGTACTCATGGTTGGTATCAGTACTTGTTGTTCACAATTTGAGACGAATTCTCAAACCTGTGCCTTGCAAATACCAGTACTGATGAATAGTACTGGTACTTGCTTACAAGTACCTGTTTTAAGTGTTTTAATCCATTTCGTACTTTGAAAATGTTCGCAATATAAATCCTAATTTACCTCTAATTGATTTTACGATCTAAGTTATGATTCTTTGTTAAGAGGCATATACAATCTATAAATATAAAATCTAAACTAGAAACACTAAAGGTCGAAGATGATCTTCTCCTCCTCGATTCTTCCTTGTCATCTTGCCTCCTTCTTATCATGATCTTCTTCTTCTCATCATCATGCCTCCATTATTTCCTATTTGCCTTGCTTCTTCACCTAAATCTGAAAAAACACTTAATGTCAAACATTAATCCATAATAACTTTGTTAACACCAAAGCAAGTTGTGGAACAAGGTTTCAACAATCTCCCCCTTTTTGGTATTGATAAAACTATCTTGCAAATAGATAAAATAATTTTTAGCAATGTTATATGAAGGAAAAATTTTTAATTAAATCCTCCCCCTCAATATATGCTCCCCCTAAAAATATTACTATTTGCCCTTTATCTTTCTCCCCCTTTTTGTCAATCACAAAAGAAATGAAGAAATATCATACCCTAAAATTTACCAATAGTAGAATTGAGCTTATGGATACCAAGCATATCTCATCCAACATTATTGGTCTTCATTCAACCTATAGAAAGGTTGAAATGTTCCTTTATGTGCCTTGACCACCCATTGATTACGTTGATCTACTCCTGCAAAACAAATATCTTTTCTGGGTACCCATTTTCTTGTGGGTCCTTTAGAGTTAAGCACCTTTCAAATCCTGAGATTTATAGACCTTTTTAGTGTTAGATCTATAATTCTTGGGATTTTTAGCCTTTTGATACATCCATGCATGCCTAGGTGCATGTGATTTATTTTGTTTATTCTTTTTATTTTTAAACTTTGCTTTTAAATCATCACAAAATTCAATATATAACCTAGTTGTTGTTTTTAGATTATTGAAAGTCTCTTCAAAGTGTTCATAAATATCTTCTAATTCGAATATCTTTGCATGCAACTAATTATTAGTCTCTTTTGACATTTCTAATTCTATTTCTAAACATGACTTTTCTAATTCTAATGTTTGGTAATTATTCTTTAAAATCTTATTTTCTTTTTTAAATGGCTTAGCTTTATGATATAGCTCTTCATATGCTTCTAATAATTCTTCAAATGAAAAATCAGGGTTTACTTCTTCTGTATCTTCTGAAGTTGCAACAAGACAAAGGTGTGCGACCTCGTCTTCATCCGATTCACTGGAGTCAGTGTTCATGTCAAAGTCGCTATCATCCCATGTCACTTTAAATGCTTTCTTCTTCTTCTTCTTGAGCTCCTTTGTTTCTTTCCTATTGTCTTCCTTTTTCTTGTTTAAGGGGCAATCCTTTCGCAAGTGGCCCTTTTTCTTACACTCATAGTAAATAATATTAGTTGAAATTTTATTGACTTGCTTACCTTATTTCTTGAGAAATTTCTAGAATTTCTAGTAAGCATCTCCATTTCTTCATCTTCAGATTCCAAGGTTGTTGAGTCTGAGTCCTCCTTAATTGCTCTAAAAGCAATATTCTTCCTTTTGCTAGACATCTTCTCCTCTCTCTTCTTTATGTTCTCCAATTGAACTTCATACGCCATGAGGCTTCCAATCAGATCATCCAAGGGGAGAGTGGATAGATCCTTCACCTCTTGGATCACTGTGGTCTTTGGAGACCAATCGCTTGTAAGTGATCTCAGAACCTTTCTTACAAGCTACTCCTCTTTCAGCTTGACTCCTAGATTTTTTATTGCATTCGCGATTTCGCCAAACCTTGTGTACATGTCCTTGATTGTTTCTCCTTTTTCCATCCTAAAACACTCATAATTTTCTGTTAAAATAGAAATATGTGTTTCTTTTACCTTGCTTGTACCTTTGTAGGTGACCTCGAGAGTGTTCCATATCTCATATGCGGACTCGCATGCCGAAATTCGATTGAACTCCTCCCTTGATAATGCACAATAAAGTGCATTCATCGCCTTTGCGCTACCCACGATCTTCTTCTTTTGCTCTGCCATCCAAGCTACGCCTTCCTACAGCTCCAGATCCGTGTACTTCTCTTGAATGAGAATCCAAGACTCCTCATTCATTGCTTTGAGGAAGACTTGCATCCTCCTCTTCCAATACCCGTAGTTCGTCCCATCAAAATAGGGAGGACGGGTAGAAGACTGTCCTTCGGTGTGCATTAAGAATGATGTCATTGCAAGTTGAGTTGTTATGTCTTCTTGCAACCATGCTCTGATACCACTTGATAGGATCTAAAATATAGGATATGGCTACGCGCACAAACACTCAAGCACAATATTAGTAATAACAAGAAAGATTTGCACAATCAATTAAACCACAAAAGGACACAAAATGTATAGTGGTTCCCCTCCCTTGGGTACTCCACTACCTAAGCCTCCCAGCTTAGGATTTTTAACTCGATTCCCTCAACCCTGAGGAAATCAATTTACTAACCGATGTAATTCATGGGTTACCTCAACCCAATTACAACAACGGATTTGTTACAACCCAAAGAGCAACATGCTCAAATACAAAAGTACAGGTGTAAGAAAATAAGAATCTTACAACTAAAATCTAAGCCTCTCAACAAATGTAAATATAATGTTACCAATTTGAGAGCCTAGAATGAGCGTGATTGTCTTGACAATGCGTGAAGAAATCACATCGATGTGATTCCAAATCCGTAGAGAGATTGAGAGCAGCAAACTATTCTTTCTCTTGAATATGTGGTGGAAAAATGTGAAATATAGCTCTAGGAATTTTCCTTGTATTTCCAATATCTCTTGTGTATCTTGTATCTCTTGTATGCAAATAAAGAGTCCTAGGGTCATTTTATAGATTTTAGGACCTCAGGGATTCATCTACTTGACGTTGGGATTTAATTCCCAACATTCACATAGCCTAAATAAATTTTCTAGCCGTTTAGAATTGAGCCAACGGCTAACTGGTACCGGTACTAGCAGCTCACTGCCACCAGTACATGAGTCCTAGTACCAGTATTCATCATGAGTACCGATACTTGTGACTCTCAGGTTTGAAATTCCTTGGGTACAGTAACCTACCTGTACTGGTACTCATTATGGGTATCGGTACTTGTAAGGTTTAGGACAGAATTAAGGCTTCAACATGTACCAGTACTCATGGTTGGTACTGGTACTTGTTCACAATTTGAGATGAATTCTCAAACCTATGCCTTGCAAATGCCAGTACTGATGAACAGTACCGGTACTTGCTTACAAGTACCTGGTTTAAGTATTTTAATCTATTACATACTTTGAAAATGTTTGCAATATAAATCCTAATTTATCTCTAATTGATTTTACGATATAAGTTATGATTCTTTATTAAGAGGCATATACAATCTATAAATATAAAATCTAAACTAGAAACACTAAAGGTCGAAGATGATCTTCTCCTCGATTCTTCCTTGTCATCTTGCCTCCTTATCATGATCTTCTTCTTCTCATCATCATGCCTCCATTATTTCTTGTTTGTCTTGCTTCTTCACCTAAATCTGAAAAAATACTTAATGGCAAGCATTAATCATAATAATTTTGTTAACACCAAAATAAAATATGGAACAAGGCTCCAACACGGTATACTAGGCTAAATGGTGTATGGCCTGTGGAAGTCCTTTGGCAAGTTCTGTAGCCCCAAAGAACGTCCGACAGCTCATCTGCCCATCTCCCTTTGGCTGAATCTAGCCGGCATTTGAGCATCAAGATGATGGTGTGGTTGGTCACTTCTACTTGTTCGTTTGCCTGGGGATGTCCTACCGACACGAAGCATAGGTTGATATCCCAGCTGGTGCAAAATTCTTTGAATTTTTTGTAGGAGAATTGGGTTCCATTGTCCATGACAATATAATGGGGTATCCCATATCGAGCTATAATGCCCTTGCGGACGAAGGATATAACTCTATTAGCTGTTGGGCTGGCCATGGCCTCTGCTTCGACCCATTTGGAGAAGCAATCGACCCCACCAATATAAACAACTTCTAAGCTGGGGCTGGTGAGAAAGTAAAATGACCCTCTCCAAGGGCCATTTGGGTTTTTCCTTAAACTTTGGGGGGCTTAATACAATTTAAAACCCCCCAAATCTTGCGCTGTGGACTTTGTATGGGGGGAAATTTTTGTGGGGAACCTAACCCACAATTTTCCCCACCTAAAACCCTACCCAATCCCACCATAAAACCCCCATAACCCCTTGGGTGGCGTGCCCTAACCAAACCCCCCTTCCCACCTCCAGTGTAAGAGAGTGAGCAAGAGAGGAGTTCATACGGGGAGGAGAGCCAGCGGGTGCAAGGGAGGCTGCGGGCTGCACAGTGGCGGCGCGTGGCTGGGCAGCGCATGGGCGCAGATGCGAGGCAGAGGCTGTGGGTTGCACAATGGTAGTGCGCAGCTAAGAGGCATTGTGGGGTGCTACTACACAAGGGTGAGGCTGCGACACCTCGCCGTGGAGTCGAAGGAGTAAGGCGGAGCTCTGGTCGCGGTGGACTTCGTGGGTGTCGCGCGAGGGTGGGGTCTTGCGACGCGAGGTTGAGGTCACATTGTAGGTAGCCCTACAAGGGAAGGGAGCAGGTCTGCTGCTCGAGAGTGGAGAAGATACCCATTTTAGATGTCTGGGTGTGTTGACAGACATCTGGAGTGGGTCCAAGACGACCGGGGCATTTGTCAGACGTTTGAAGGGAAGAGCTGGGGTTTTGCGTTGTTTAAGATGTCTGGGGAGTGTCCCAGACATCTAATTTGAACGTCAAGTGCTCCCTGAAGCCAGCAGGTAGTCGGTTCAATCTGCTTGAACTAACCCAGCCTGGTTCAAGTGAAACAGGGAGGATTTCTAGGCTAGTTCAGGGACCAAACGGGGTCGGAATCGCACGACCAAGGTACAGTTGGAAAGCTCTAGAATTTTCCTACATGTTAGAGCCATTCTACACTTTTTGAATTAATTTTTGTATACTGAATTGTCGGTCAAAGTGTTGGATGCCCCTTTTGACCATTAAATTAGTGTAGACCCCAAGTTCGTGGCATGTACGAAACCTGTGAAGGCGTCGGGATCCACCGCTCATGCCCCCATATCCTCCATACCCCTAGGTAGAGTGGTCTTCCTCTACTTTTCTTCTTTGATTCGATTAAGTGAATGTCAAAAAATTAGAGATTTCCATTGAAACCTAAGTTATGAAAAACAAGTTGAAGTCATTTATGCCCCATTTAGTTACTGAAATTGGTGGCTACCATCCTAGCCATTCGGTTAGGTATTAAGTTAATAACTTAATCCAGGGTTGTTTGCTAAATGTGTATAATATCACGAAGTATGCTCGATATGAAATAAACCGTAAGAATGAGAATGATGCATGTTTAAGTTCAACACATGGACCTTGATTGATATAACCTACATGTGAATGATGTTTGTTTTCTCTTAATGGATGGAACTACCACCGAATGAACTAGGTAATAGCAATAGTTAAGACATACTTGAACACTAAGGTATACTAGAAGAATAAATTATCTACTTTGGTATGAACTTGGATAATGATGGAATAACTTGTCTACACTGTGGTATGACTATTGCTTGGACTCTAGTTTGGGGCCGCGCTAGCCCTCGTGTACATACGTACAGAGGAGAGCTATTCACCCCACATGTAGGGAGAGGGCTAGCCTTTCCTCGGGTTGGGACCCAGGGTGGGAATTGCCTCCTTACACCGACCCATGTTAGGTCCACGGGGCCAACTAAGATAGTCGGGTGAGGGTACGTAGACTGGTGAGGGGCACGACTATTGTATATGCGAGATCGATGTTTAAGATTGATACATTGTAGTAAAGACCAAAATCACTCGTCAATAAATACAATTTATTACTCAAATTGAAGTCTGAGGTCAAACACAGGATGCAAGTATTGCCTTCACGTACTAATCTCATTCAAAACATAAATGAGCACAATTAATGATAAAAATTACTCAAAATTAATATTCAATGTAGCAAATGAGTATATCAAGAGTCTAATGAGGCAAAAAGATATCTAAGACAAAGTAATGGTGATTTGAATCACCAATTATTAGCTTAGATACATATATAATAATTTCTCAATGATCTAAATAAATGCACAGTACCTCAAATAATGCCACAGTGTTTTCAACCAAGTCAGACATTGGGTCAGATGACCAGACAACTTAAGTTCAACCCTACTACAGTGCTTCTTCTTCTTTCTCTTTCCCTTAACCTTCTCTTCTTTCTTCTGCCTTTCTTCCCTCTTCTTCTTAGTCTCTTCACGCACATGGGAGGAGCACTAGAATTTTGTCTAAGTGTTGGAAGGTTTCAGGAGCAAAACACCCCTTTTCCCAGCTCTCTCTCTCTCTCTTTCTCTCTTCCTCCTCTTCTCTTTCACTAAAACTAGGTAATCGAGTAGGGAATTCTAAACAGAATTGCTTCAAGCTTCAATCAGATATGAAAATTTTTCGCAAATCAGGAAATTGCCTTTTTAAATGATGATTTACTATGAAAATAAGGAAAATGAATCCCAATTGATTATTTCCTTTTTCTATCTCCCAAGATTAGGAGGTTGATTAGAGAAGAAAAAGAGACTACCTGCCCTAGGAGTGGTTGATTTACGTGGAAGATCTCCTCATGAAGTACTTCATGATTGCGCAGCAATCATAGGTCTTAATTGACCTAAATTAGGCTAGGACTTAGCATAAGTTAGGGTTATCCATGCATGCATACGCATTATCTGCATCTTTACTGCTTTTCTTTAGCTATGCATAAAATAATGTTATAATGTGCTGATTAAGTGCATTATGTCGATTGCAGGGAATAAGCTGATCAGGAGCTGGATCTGAAGCTGGATCAGGAATAACGGGAGTTGTAGCAGAGCTGGAGCAGAAGGCCTAGTTTAGATATAGGAATAATAATGTAAGGGGGTTAAAGGTTTTCTATTCTATTAAGTAGAAATAAAGCAGTAAAATGTGAAGAGCATAGGTCCATCCTAACCCTAGGATAGCCTAGAGACTTCCCCAAGCCTTAGCCACCCTTAGATTAGGTCACAACACCCTAGGAAGCCCTAAAACCCTAGTTACAACCCTTCTGGACGTCCAGAGAAGTTTTAAGACGTCCAGGACCCTTAGCCAACTCCCGCACACTTCAAACCCACTTCTACAGTGTTATTGGACGTCCAGACACTTTGTCAGACATCCAATTTCTGCAGAATACCCAAAATAGAACCCGAAATCCTTCCTGACTCTGATTAGACGTCTAGACAACAAGTCTGGACTTCCGATTTTTGAGTATAAGATGTCTGATTCTATAATTAGACGTCTGATACTGCTCTCCAATTCCTGTTTTGAGATTTAAGCCTTGATCTTGGATCTCTACGTCCCTAAACCCAATTCTAACCCCATAGGAACCTAAATTAAGGTGCCCTAACCATAGTACATCACCTCTAGACCTCCCTAAGGACCATATTAGGTCCTCACTAAACCTAATTGACTTGGATCTTAGTCAATTACATCAGCCTATTCAATTGGACTCATTGAGTGCAATTGAGCCCTTATCTCAGCACACACTGTCCAATTGGACTCAGTGAGAGTCCAATTGACCTAGACCTGACTTAATTGAGTTGTTTTACTCTCAATTAAGTTTCCACACACCCAATTAAACTTGTATTAAGTTTAATTGCACTTTACCTTAGTGAATTAGGGTTTATAACCCTAATTTGAGACCTACCTTGACCTAAACCCACTAGAACCCAACCTAATCAACCTAGCCACCTAAGTTTCGACCCACACACACCCACACACACCATCCACACGAAAATATCTAGCCTAGAGTTCTCTATAACTCTCTACCACGTGTGGTTGCCTTGGTTGCCAAAAATAGCAACCAAGAGCCATTCAATTTTTAGATCCACATTTGGTGGATCTAAAAACCACCATCCACCCTCTCTCTCTCACTCTCCCACGAGCTCCCACCATAGGTCTCTCTAGAGAATTCCATAATTCTCTAGAGAGCTTCCCTTAGGTCTATAGAAAGACCCCTTGGGTGGCCATTGGCACCCATTCACTCCCTTGGCAATTACTCTCCATTGGTGCCATTCACGCCACCTCCACTTAGCCACTCACTCCACCTCCACGAGCTCACTACCACCACCATGGAGGACACCATGCCGGGATGCTGGATCAACCCTACCTCTCTCCAAGGGTCGGCCTAAGCTACATTGGCCGCCCCTCATTCTCCTCTCGACCACTCCAAGGCCATCGGGGACCACCCCTGAATGCCCTCTACTCTTTTAGCTCTAGATCATGTTTTTCATAAGTTTTACTGCTTTCATTTACTGCTTAGTAGAGTAGTTTCTCTTCTCCCCCAATGATGCATGCAAAATCCCCCCGTCGATTCTTGTATGCAAACGTTTTCTGGTAGCTAAGTTTAATTTAAAGCATTCCTGTATAAGCTTTCCTCTAGATTTCCTGTACAAACAACTCTCCCCTAATGGATGAATGAAAAATGCATTTATATATATATATCTCTCTTTATGTGTTTGAAATCACCATGAGCTGAATGATTATCATATTTGCGTGATTTAAGTGCATGCTCTTTAACCGCCTATATATTGCGCACCAGAATACTTAGTAGAGCAGCTTTAAGATCAATTTCAAAAACAGAAACACGCCTCCCAGAGACGAACGACCAGGACTCAAGTCTCGTTAGTTTACAAAACAATATTTTTGACGAACGTTTTTACACGACTATACTACGATTTTCGACGACTTTCAAATGCGCGAAAACGGCTCTCTGTCAAATGGCGCCGTTGCCAGGGAGGCAACGTCATTTTTCTTGATTTCAATCTTTTACTTATCATTGACAAATCTGCCTCTTCTTCATTTTTGATGTGCAGGACAACACGGAACGAAAACGGGATCTGCACACACATCGAGTGCGGCGAAGAAAAATCAGGTGCACATCATCTATCTTAGATTAGGTTTCTCTTTCTGAACCCTAGGACTAGATCTACTTCCTACAATTTCTTTTGTAAAAAAAAAAAAAGATTTTTCTCATTTTCGTGGAAAAAAATCAAAAAGAAAAAATTTTTTTAAAAAAAAATCTAGATTAGGTTTCCTTTTGAATCTAGGTTAGAAAAAAAAAGAAAAAGGAAAAAGAGATATTCCCGTTTGAATCTTTTGAAAAATTCTTTTAAAAAAAATAAAATAAAAAAAAAGTGCAAAAGATTAAAAAGAAAAAAAAAAGCATCTTTGGTCGAAGGCTTGAATTTCAAATTCAAACCTCTTTAAAAGCTTTTCCACCACCTTCTGATTTTCGGCCAGATTTCAAATCTCACTTGAAAATTCGATTGTCGAAAAATCTGTTAGCTAAAAATTCTGAAATTTGGGCAAAACCTTCAATTTCAAACCATCTTTCAAATGCCACTGTTACTTTGAAAAAACTCAAAATATAAAATTTTTAAAAATTTGCGAAGTGCACAGGGTCAGATTGACCCAGATTCAAAAATTTTCAAATTTCAAAAAGCAATTTCGAGAAATCCACGAATCTGTTTTGACTAAAAATGGTGGGGTTTGAAAGCTGATCTAATTGTCTTTATTTTTCATATTTTTTCCAAATTTTTGAAGATCATTTCATACCGTTTCAAGGCGAAAAACCATCCAGGGGTCAAAGTTCCAAATCTGACCCCCTGATATTTAAAATTCCCTAAAAATTCGGTTGAAACAGTAAAAGTTCCAAAAAAATATTCTCTAAAAAAAAAATTGAAAAAGGAATCTACTCTCAAAATTTGAAATTAATTGGATTCCAATTATTATCAGAGAATCTACATTAGTTTTGTGGTCTGTTGAAATTAAAAAAAAAAAACCTAGAAGTGCATGCAACTTAGGTTGAACCTTTAGGGTCACAACTAGAGACCACACTTTTGGCTAACCTAGACTTAATCAAGTCTAGTTAGCCGGTGAGCTTGGTCACCTTGTGGGCCTCTCACCACAACCCCACTGAAGAAAATGGGTTAAAACAAATTTTAAAACACGAATTCAACCCGAGTTCGTTGTCGTACTACTGAATGGATTTAATCTCTCTTGCCAAACCTGGTGACTAAGTCTGCGGGGTAGTGTCAAGCGACCGCGGCTCGAGGGTCAACAGAACTGGAGGCGTAAGCCAAAGGAAGAACCTTCCCCTTAGTCCCCTCGTAACCAGACTGGCTGGGTTAGCTTGAGAGGCGGGATTCACATTCAGTCGGTTGTACGACAAACTTACCTTCAGGAATTCAAATCCCTAACAAAAAAATTTGGTCACCTGATTTATAAGGACCATTTGATTGACAGGGCCTTAGCCTTGTCCTGCGTGGCTACACCAACCCAGGGGTTGGGCGGTGTATGCACGGAAGGTAACTTCGACCTCACTTGGTTGGACCTTGGGAGCCACTCCCAAGGAGGCGAGTCACCTCGCCCGGACCACTTCTCCCCCCATTTCTTCTACTCCAAGAGCCACCATGGCAAATCCTGGACCTAGACCTAGACCGGGTCAGGACATTGAGAATCTGGATCCGATGGCTCGTCTGGAAGCCCGGGTTGCCGAATCTGAGGAGCGGCATCAGCAGAGCATGGATCGTATTCTGACGGTGCTTGACAGGATGCAGCACCCGCCACGAGGAGAACAACTGCGGGATTTTTACGACCCAGCCACACCTATCGTCGCACCACTAGTCAAAATTCCTGCAGGCGGAGACGCGTTTGAGCTCAAGCCCAATGTAATTGGATTGATCAGCACTCATGTTTATGGGAACTCAAGCGAAGATCCATTCCAGCATCTTGAGGACCTGAGTCGACTCGCTGAAACGATCCGACCCAGGAATATTGATCTCGGGATCGTTCTGATGAAGCTTTTCCCGTTCTCTCTAAGGGACAAAGCTTCATACTGGTTCAAGAGTATTGGGAAGCCAATTGGAACCTGGCCGGAATTACGACGTGAATTCCTGCAAAAGTTCTTCCCAATCGGTCGAACAAATGCAATGCGACGTGCAATCACGACTTTCTCCCAGGGAGCTGGGGAGAAATTACATGAGGCATGGGATAGATTTCATGACCTTCTCCGAAAATGCCCGCATCATGGTATACCCAGATGGCACTTAGCTCAGATTTTTTACCATGGGCTAGATGACACACATCGGTATCTGGCTGATGCATCTAGCGGCGGGAATTTTCTCGCAAAAGACGAGAACAGCGCATTTGAGCTGTTCGAATCATTAGCGGAGAACTCGATGAATGCCACATCTATGAACCAGTTCCAGCGGCCTGGTCAGTAGCGGGTTGGTGTCCACGAGGCTCACACCGATTCTATTCGAGCCGACATGGATATCATCGTCAAGCAGCTGGATAGAATGAACCTGATTGAGAAGAAGATTGACCAGATCAGTCAAGGTCAATCCGACTTGAGCTCTGTTGCCGCAAGATCCTCTTATGCATCCCGAGCCCCACCTGCTCGAGTTAATCTACTCACTCGGGATGCACCTTCTCCATATTTACAAGATCCCGCATATCAGGATCCCGTGAATAATCCGGATCTGGCACCCTACGACCAGGGCTACTCACCACCTGTAGATTATAATGCATATCCCCTTGACGGATATACGTCTCAGACATCTTCGGCCTACGAGGATGTCAGCACTATCCAAGGATACGGGCGTAATAACCCATACTCGGAGACATATAACCCTAGTTGGCGCCAGCATCCGAATTTCTCTTGGTCTGGTAATTCACAGAGACCACATCAAGATCCACACTACCAGACCAGGCAATACGGGAATGCGCAAAACACGTATCCTAGGCAGCAGCCATTCCCGCCTCAACAGCAGCAACCCCGCTCATTATACCAGCCGCTGCACCAAGCTGCCAACCACCCTCCAAAGCGGGCTGACCCTTTGGAGGCGCTGAAAGAGGAGCTACAAGAATCAATGAGGAAGTCTACACAAGATAGCTTGCAGATAATGAAGGTAATGGCTGATCAGATTCAGACCATACAAAATACGCAGAACCAGTTGTTGCAGGAGCATAGGACTCAGGGAGCCTTGCCCTCCCAACCCATCCCAAATCCTCGATATGTACAGAACCAGGGTGCCCCGCCTAGGTTTCAGGCACCGCAGGGACAGGCACACGCCATACTACAGGCACCTCCTGCACCACCCGGTTACGCGCAAGGCCAGCCGCCTTTGCAGAATCCCACGTATTCTGCCCCATCCTCTCCCCCACCACCTCATGGACAGCAAGCCGATGCACACGCTATCTCATTGCAGAGCGAAAGGAAGACATTCGACCCACCACCTAGGTAGGCGGGTTCTGATTTTTCCCACCCTTCACCGCAGGCAGATTCAACTCCCTCAGCATCTCAGGAGCCACCTGTGGTAGATAAGGGTAAGAGGCCACTTAACCCTGAGATTCCCGTCCCTTTTCCTGAGGCTCTGACACGAAATATAGTACGGAAAAAGGACACGCGGAATTTCGAGGACCTGAAAGCGATGTTTAAAGAAGTACATATTCAGGTCCCCCTCCTCGAGGCTATCAACCACATTCCCGCTGTCGCTAGGTTCTTCAAGGACTACTGTACCCTGAAGCGACAGCCGAGAGTTGGACGACAGGCGGTACTGTCAAAAGAAGCTAGCGCCGTGATTCTAGCTGACTTACCGCCAAAGAAGAAAGACCCTGGCACCCCACTCATATCTTTCTTTTTGCAGGATTCTCCATTTGATTGGGCCCTTCTAGATTTGGGTTCGTCCATCAACTTAACTCCCACCGCCGTATTTGATCGATTTCGATTTGGGGAGTTGAAACCCACCTCGGTTACAATTCAGCTGGCTGACAGATCAATCAAAACACCGAGGGGGGTGGTTGAGAACGTGATCGTAAAAGTCCGCAGGTTCTGCTTTCCCGCAGATTTTTTCGTTCTCAATATGGAAGTTACTCCTAATCTCCGAGATGCACCAATTATTTTGGGTCGCCCATTTCTGGCGACAACCCGAGCGAACATCGATTGTGCATCCGGGTGTATGGACATTGCCCTAGGCAATGAGTGACTTCGACTAGACATATTCAGGGCAGCAAGGAACTTCGATTGTTATCGAATAGAGGAGGATGGTGAAGACGAAGATTCGGCTTACTGTTGTAACATTGGGCTCCTTTGTGACGACCCAATGTCTCATTCATCTTCACTATCAGGGTTCTCGGACCTCAATCCACATGAGATTGAAACTACCGCATTACACATATCTCCTTGAGGATCTGACTGTTTGGGGTGTGCTTCTGACCATAGCACCCCTGAATCCAGCTATCTTGATCCATATAGTACTGAATCACCCCTGTTATCACAGGAAGATGTGACTACAGCTAACGGGTTTCTCGTTAACGCAGTCACAACCGACTTCACAGGGAGCGACTCAGTCGGAATTCACGTGCACACGGATCAGCAGATTCCCACCCTCGATTCTACTCCTCCCACTCTAAATTCTGATTCTTACCCACCCGTAATTGAATTGAAGCCCTTACCTGACTCACTTAAATACGTGTTCTTGGGTGAAAGTGAGACATATCCAGTCATTATCAATGCCCACTTAACCCAAGAACAGGAACATCAATTAGTTTCTACACTTCAAGACCATAGGGCTGCTATCGGGTGGAGTATTGCTGATCTCCGCGGTATTCGCCCCTCGTATTGCACTCATCACATTTACATGGATGAGGGGGTGAAACCTTCGATACAACCTCAAAGACGGCCAAACCCGAATATGCTAGAGGTTGTTAAGAAGGAGATCATCAAATGGTTGGATGCAGGCATTGTATATCCAATCTCAGATAGCCAGTGGGTGAGTCCGATTCAGATAGTGCCCAAGAAAGCAGGACTCACCGTTATAAAGAATGATAAGGGTGAATCCATCCCGACCCGCACTGTGACATCTTGGTGGGTCTGCATTGACTACAGGAAACTGAACACGGCTACCCAGAAGGATCACTTTCCTTTGCCGTTCATTGATCAGATCTTGGAACGGTTAGCCGGACGCAGTTTCTTCTGCTTTCTGGATGGATACTCTGGGTATAATCAGGTAGCAATTAGCCTGGAAGATTAGGACAAGACCACATTCACATGCCCCTTTGGAACATTTGCCTTTAGGCGGATGCCCTTTGGCCTTTGCAACGCACCAATGACATTTCAGCATTGTATGATGGCTATCTTCTCTGACATGATTGGGGATTATGTGGATGTATTCATGGATGATTTCTCTGTTTTCAGAGATGATTTCGCGTCTTGTCTTGATAACCTCACAAAGATCCTGAAACGATGTATTGAGGTGAACCTAGTACTATCTTGGGAGAAAAGCCATTTCATGGTGAGGGATGGTATAGTACTAGGGCACAGGATCTCCAAAAATGGACTCGAGGTCGACCAGGCTAAATCAGAGATTATCTCCCACTTACCGCCACCTAGCTCGGTCAAGCAGATTAGATCATTCTTGGGCCATGTCGGCTTCTATCGGAGATTTATACGCGATTTTTCAAAAATTGCGCGGCCTTTGACGAATCTCCTGGTTACCGATATCCCATTTGAATTTAATACCTCGTGTCTCAGCGCCTTCGAGACTTTATGAAGCGCTGTTTCCAACTCCCCGATTCTCCAACCACCCGACTGGTCACCTGACTTCGAAATGATGTACGACGCTTCTGATTTTGCCGTCGGTGCTGTTTTAGGCCAGCGTCGGGAGAAACAACCTTTTGTCATATACTATGCTAGCAAGACGCTGAATGAGGCTCAGCGCAATTATACTGTCACCGAGAAAGAACTGCTAGCAGTAGTATTCGGGTTGGAGAAATTCAGATCATATTTATTAGGATCCAAGGTCATAATCTTCATTGAACACTCCGCCCTCCGGCACTTGTTGGCAAAGAAGGATGCCAAACCACGACTCATTAGATGGATCCTTCTATTACAAGAATTTGATATCGAGATCCGCGACAAAGCCGGGAAACAAAATGTTGTGGCAGATCACCTATCCAGATTGGACCCAGACCACATTCCTTATTCCCTGCCTATCCATGAACAATTTCCGGATGAATCACTTTTGGCAATTCATTCTGTTGAGTTCCCCTGGTATGCTGATTTCACGAACTACCTTGTTGCAGGAAAAATTCCCGCGAACCTATCCAAAGACCAGAAACTCAAATTCATTGCAAAAGCCAGATACTATCTCTGGGATGACCCACTGCTCTTTCGCATTGGAGCAAACCAGATTATTCGCAAATGCATCCCAGACTCTGAGATCCCCAGTGTGTTATCTTTCTGCCACAATGATGCATGTGGTGGCCATTTCTCAGGACGGAAAACCGCTGCAAAAATTTTGCAGTCGGGATTTTTCTGGCCAACCATCTTCAGAGATACACATGATTACGCCCAACGCTGTAAACGATGTCAATCGATCGGTTCTATGACTAGGAGAGACATGATGCCACTCCAATCCATCATGGTCGTAGAAGTGTTTGACGTCTGGGGCATAGATTTTATGGGCCCTTTTCCGAACTCGCATGGCTTCGAGTACATATTGCTAGCCGTTGATTATGTCTCGAAGTGGGTCGAGGCCATCCCGGCAAGACGGGCTGACCACAAGACCGTCATTTCTTTTGTACGACAAAATATTTTCGCGAGATTCGGAATACCTCGTGCTCTGATTAACGACGGGGGAAGACACTTCATCCACGCCCATTTCAGGTTGTTATTAAAGAAATATGGGGTACATCACCGCATAGCCACCCCGTATCACCCGCAGACCAATGGGCAGGCCGAAGTGTCTAACCGTCAAATCAAGCTGATTCTCCAGAAGACAGTTAGACCAGACAGGAAGGACTGGCCCGACAAATTAATCGATGCACTCTGGGCATATCGGACCGCATACAAGGCTCCACTCGGAATGTCACCATATCGCATGGTATATGGCAAGGCCTGTCACCTTCCTGTAGAGCTGGAACACCACGCCTTTTGGGCGGTGCGAAAATGCAACCTCGACCTCGATGCAGGAGGTCGAGAACGGAAACTCCAGCTCAGCGAATTAGAAGAAATCCGGCGGGAGGCCTATGAGAATGCATTAATATACAAGGACAAGACCAAGGCCTTTCACGACCGCCACATCCAGAGGAAAGTATTCACGCCCAACCAGCGAGTCTGGTTATTTGATTCAAGACTGAAACTGTTTACAGGGAAATTTAAGTCCAAATGGACAGGCCCGTATGTTGTGATGCAACCATATCCTAATGGAGCAGTCCAGATCAAGGACCCCAAATCTGGGCATAGATTCACGGTAAATGGCCAGCGCCTCAAGCCATTTTTGGCCCAGGAACCTCCTCCACCTGACGAGACTATTCATCTTAGTGAGGACATAGATCAATGATTGAGTGCTCGCCCAGCTGGAGGCGTTAAACTCAGTACATATAAATACCATTCCACCATCATCAATATATAACCATTTTTATACATAGCATATTTTTCCTTTAGCATATTTCCTTTGTATATTGCATGTTAACAGGTTGGCCGGTGCTGAATATAATTTCAGGAGCAATTCCAGGTGACTTCTACCCACTCATCCTCTGTCCAATTTATTTTCTTTTATATTCATGCATGAGGACATGCAAGAACTTAGGCATGGGGGGGTAGATACAGAAAAACTGAAAAAAAAATTTTGCCAACACTTAGGAAAACCTCGGAGCTGCATGCAAAACGTACTTTAGGACCTTAAATAAAAGAACAATCGACTCCACCTCCAATGCTCTCATTGGAGCTAGAAATTGTTCGCAACAACCAATTCCGACTCACCCGCTCACCTTTTGTTCTAAATTTAGGGTCAAGCTGATTGTAACCCGATACGGGAAATTCACGAAGTACAAATTATATGAGGTTACATGTTTATAGCATATATAGATATTGCATTCATGAATAAGATTATTTTATTAAGAGAATGCATTAGGGATTTTATCCTTTAGTTGATTCCTGTAATCTAGAATCTAGTACAACTTTTCACACACACGTAGAATTTGCAATGGATTCACGGTGAAGGTTGATAAACGTCTTCAATCTGTCGAGAAGAAGCAGTGCTTCTTTTCCTGAACCCTTGGATAATGTTTTGGGAGTCAGGCAGATTTTCCTCCAAAAATCCACCAAATAGTGTGAGAGAGTAGAGTATACTGGTGCTCTAAGATTAGTGCAAGGAATCTGGAATCCTAGATAATTAGGTGATGATACTCTGAGATTAGACATAGTTTTCACTTTCGGTTCCCGCGTATACATTTTTGTGCGAAATTGTGAGAGCCACCGAATAAGGCAAATACGCGGAGAGCGAGTTTTCATAAAACTAGGGCTAAGGTGGATGGTTATGACCATTCTTTACGGAATCCTCGGCTGAAGAAGGGTATTGATGTCAAGGTCAGAAATACACAGTCCTATCCGTCTCTGCCGGTGCCGTGAGTAGGCACTTCCACCAAATAAGCCACCCAATGTCTCTTGAGTACCACCATTCCCCAATAATGCCTCCTTAATAAAGTTCATGGATGTATGCCAGTTGTGTTATGCTGAAAAAAAAATAAAAATTAAAAAAAAATGAGAAAAAGTAAAAGAAAAAGAATGATGAAAAGAAAGAAAAACTGAAAAAAAAAATTAGAAAAAGAAGAAAAAATAAGAAAAGAATGAATATTTAGTGTTTATCGAGGCAATACCATCAAATAAAATTGAGCTCCACCAAATATGGCCTTAACCTATTTTTCTTGTGCTTCTGATCGCCCGAATACTGGCTGAGGAATCCTGACTTAGTGTTAGGGTTATGAGAACTCAATTAAAGTGTTAATGCCTAGCGAGACCACCAAATACGGATCCTATGTGTGAATCTAGTGAAGTTGTGAGCTCTAAGAAAAAGAAAGAAAAAGAGCAAGAGAGAATGAATACAAAGGAATCAAAAGGGAGCATAGTTTTTCTCGTCTTTCTCTGAGCTGGGTTACTTAGTAATTCGAGAATCTGGATTCTGTAGTACTAGTCTCTATGTAGCACCAAGTGAAAATGAGCCACCAAATATATAATCCTTTCCCTCAAAGATTCTCTATCTAAGCCCAAAGCCGGGGTGAAATTCATAGAATATCTTGAATACCCGAGGGAAGAAATCCGCCTATCCCGCTAGAATTTTTATTAGGGGTCAAGTACAGGCGTTAGAGGTGTATTAGTTTTCACTCGAATCCGTTGCAAAAGCTACATAGCTGCACCTTCACGATTGTCTGGATTTCTAGAGCATAGGATGAAAACAAAAGAGAGAAAAATCTCTATGCAAACACTTGATAAAATAACCAGTCCCTTAGGGACCCTTGCTGTAAATAATTTAGTCTTGCATTTGCTAGGGACTAGCAAGATTTAGGCATGGGGGTATGATTGCGCAGCAATCATAGGTCTTAATTGACCTAAATTAGGCTAGGACTTAGCATAAGTTAGGGTTATCCATGCATGCATACGCATTATCTGCATCTTTACTGCTTTTCTTTAGCTATGCATAAAATAATGTTATAATGTGCTGATTAAGTGCATTATGTCGATTGCAGGGAATAAGCTGATCAGGAGCTGGATCTGGCATAACAGGAGTTGTAGCAGAGCTGGAGCAGAAGGCCTAGTTTAGATATAGGAATAATAATGTAAGGGGGTTAAAGGTTTTCTATTCTATTAAGTAGAAATAAAGCAGTAAAATGTGAAGAGCTTAGGTCCATCCTAGCCCTAGGATAGCCTAGAGACTTCCCCAAGCCTTAGCCACCCTTACATTAGGTCAACACCCTAGGAAGCCCTAAAACCCTAGTTCCATCCCTTCTCTGGACGTCCAGAGAAGTTTTAAGATGTCCAGGACCCTTAGCCAACTCCTGCACACTTCAAACCCACTTCCGCAGTGTTATTGGACGTCCAGACACTTTGTCAGACGTCCAATTTCTGCAGAATACCCAAAACAGAACCCGAAATCCTTCCTGACTCTGATTAGATGTCCAGACAACAAGTCTGGACTTCTGATTTTTGAGTATAAGATGTCTGATTATATAATTAGACGTCTGATACTGCTCTCCAATTCCTGTTTTGAGATTTAAGCCTTGATCTTGGATCTCTAGGTCCCTAAACCCAATTCCAACCCCATAGGAACCTAAATTAAGGTGCCCTAACCCTAGTATATCACCTCTAGACCTCCCTAAGGACCTAATTAGGTCCTCACTAAACCTAATTGACTTGGATCTTAGTCAATTTCATCAGCCTATTCAATTGGACTCATTGAGTCCAATTGAGCCCTGATCTCAGCACACACTGTCCAATTGGACTCAG
Organism: Thalassia testudinum; assembly: GCA_037157565.1. Lineage (NCBI taxonomy): Eukaryota > Viridiplantae > Streptophyta > Magnoliopsida > Alismatales > Hydrocharitaceae > Thalassia > Thalassia testudinum. The sequence continues at coordinate 148,681,319 of JAZHRO010000036.1, forward strand.
TGAGAGTCCAATTGACCTAGACCTGACTTAATTGAGTTGTTTTACTCTCAATTAAGTTTCCACACACCCAATTAAACTTGTATTAAGTTTAATTGCACTTTACCTTAGTGAATTAGGGTTTATAACCCTAATTTGAGACCTACCTTGACCTAAACCCACTAGAACCCAACCTAATCAACCTAGCCACCTAAGTTTCGACCCACACACACCCACACACACCATCCACACGAAAATATCTAGCCTAGAGTTCTCTATAACTCTCTACCATGTGTGGTTGCCTTGGTTGCCAAAAATAGCAACCAAGAGCCATTCAATTTTTAGATCCACATTTGGTGGATCTAAAAACCACCATCCACCCTCTCTCTCTCACTCTCCCACGAGCTCCCACCATAGGCCCCTCTAGAGAATTCCATAATTCTCTAGAGAGCTTCCCTTAGGTCTATAGAAAGACCCCTTGGGTGGCCATTGGCACCCATTCACTCCCTTGGCAATTACTCTCCATTGGTGTCATTCATGCCACCTTCACTTAGCCACTCACTCCACCTCCACTAGCTCACTACCACCACCATGGAGGACACCATGCCGGGATGCTGGATCAACCCTACCTCTCTCCAAGGGTCGGCCTAAGCTACATTGGCCGCCCCTCATTCTCCTCTCGACCACTCCAAGGCCATCGGGGACCACCCCTGAATGCCCTCTACTCTTTTAGCTCTAGATCATGTTTTTCATAAGTTTTACTGCTTTCATTTACTGCTTAGTAGAGTAGTTTCTCTTCTCCCCCAATGATGCATGCGAAATCCCCCCGTCGATTCTTGTATGCAAACGTTTTTTGGTAGCTAGGTTTAATTTAAAGCATTCCTGTATAAGCTTTCCTCTAGATTTCCTGTACAAACAACTCTCCCCCAATAAATGAATTAAAAATGCATTTATATATATATATATATATATCTTTATGTGTTTGAAATTACCATGAGCTGAATGATTATCATATTTGTGTGATTTAAGTGCATGCTCTTTAACCGCCTATATATTGCTCACCAGAATACTAAGTAGAGCGGCTTTAAGATCGATTTCAAAAATAGAAACATGCCTCCCAGAGACGAACGACCGGGACTCAAGTCTCGTTATTTTACAAAATAATATTTTTGACGAACGTTTTTGCGCGACTATACTACGATTTTCGACGACTTTCAAATGCACGAAAATGGCTTTCTGTCACTTCACAAAATCACAAGAAACAAATAGGGAAGGTTAGTGCTCAAATATAATCAGATAAAGCAAAGAATAGCGGTGAATTGCGCATTGCTCCCCAGCAAGGGCGCCAAAATGTTCAACAGGCGAGATCGGTGTTTAAGATTGATACGTTGTAGTATAGACCAAAATTGCTCGTCAACAAATATAATTTATTACTCGAATTTAAGTCCGAGGTCGAACATAGGGAGCAAATATTGCATTCACGCACTAATTTCAATCAAAATATAAATGAGCACAATAATTAAGCCAATAATGATTTGCAATGAACACTAATTACTCAAAGCTGATCATCAATATAGAATATGAGTATATGAAGAGCTTGTCATGGCAAAAAGAATAGAAATACCCCAAAAAGTGGTGATTTAAATCACCTTTTAGATCCACATTTAAGCATGCATCTTAACCATAGTACTTAAATTATTGAATAGTAATTCAAATAATGCCACAGTGTCCAGATGCTACAGTGCAAAGGCATTGTTCATCTTCTTCATCTCTGTATGAGCCCTTCTCCTTTTGTTCTTCTTCTTTCTTTTTCCTTCTTCTGCCTTTCTTTCTTCCTCTGCCTTTTTTCCTTCCCTCTTCTTCTTTCTTGCTTCTTCATGTACAAGGGAGGAGCTCTTGGATTTTGGCTAAGTGTTGGAAGGTTTCAAGAGCAAAACCCACCCTCCCCCGCTCTCTCTCTCTCTCTTACTCTTCCTCCTCTTCTCTTTCACTAAAGCCAGATAATCGGATCGGGTATTTGGGTCAAGCGCATACCCGGGTCCAGGGTTGCAGGCGTGGGTCACAGCCAAGGAGTGAGATGGGCTTAACCGGGTCAGGTCGGTGAAGGTGTGAGGAGACCTCACCCCCAAGTGTCTGAGGCGATAAGCCTTAGACACAAATTCAACTTATGCATAGTTGATGCCTCTTCCACGAACGATGTGGGACTAATTGTCAATCTCCCTTTGCGTATGCCTACAAGTGAAGTCAAGCTAATTGGCGTAGATGCCAGCTGTGAAGTCCTCAATTAAGGGCTTGGATGTGAAACTTGAATGCAGCCACATGACTTGGACGTGTAACCTGGGGCGCACGTGACCTTGAGCTCGAAGAACAAGGTGGCGGTAATGGCGGTGACAATGGAATGATGGCAGAACTTGAAACTCAATTGAGGACCTAGATGTGAAACTAGAATGCAGCCGTACGGCTTGGAGGCATAACTTGGGGCGCCTGTGACCTTGAGCTCGAAGAACGTGGTGGCAATAATGGCAGTGACGGTGGAACGACGGCGGAACCTGAAACTCACACAAATGGCCTCATAACCCAACTAAAATACCTCAAAAGCATCGTCGTGGTGTGGTGAGTGTGGTGGCGGTGGTTTTGTGGGTTGTAGAGGTGGGTGGTGGTCGGATGGAGTCGAGAACAGCGTGCGTGTGGTGGGTTCGTCGACGGAGGGTTTGGATGACCAATAGGGTGGAATAGGTTAGGGCTTTTGTACGGTTGGATGAGGTAGAGCTTGTGGAGTAAGTGGAAAAGTGGTTGGTCGCTTGTGGTGTGCTCGCGACCTTGCCAAAGCTTGGTCGGAGTGAAGGAAGACGGAGGGGGAGAGTGTTGATAAGTCAATTTTCACTTTCGAATAATATGATTAAGATGATCTGTCATTTTAGTATCAAAGTGGTGGAAAATCGCTTAACAAAATAATTAAAATAAAAATTAAACCACTCACAGAAGAGCGAGTCGTGTCCACAAGGAGATAATGATGCAATAAATTCATGAATATTTTTCTCTTGAATTCGTTCAATCGAGTGCAAAATCCATAGTCAAATCTGACTTGAAATGTAATGAAAAGAAGACACACAATTACTCGAGAATGAAAGGTTATATGCGTAATTTTTCCTCACTAAAATATTCAATAAATATGTGATCAATCTTTGTAATTTCCAATTACACATGTATTAGAGAGAAATTGTGTACATCTTAATCCAAAACCAATGTCAAAAGATGTGAATAACAAAAGCCAAGCAATTATGAGAAAGCATGAGCATGAAGTTGCAATTTCACTCAATATATCAAATATAAAAATCAAAAATGAGAATTTTGCAATGGCATTGAAATGTAATAACTAATTGAATGTTTCTCGTAGCAAAACAGGGGAGAACCTTTCCCTTAGGCATGCACACGAAGCAAGGGATGGCCAGAGGGAAGGAACTCGTCGGAGGTCAAGTGGAGCGAGGGCTTCATAACGGTAGTGGCTGCGAGTCACGAGGTGGCTGAAGGTGCGCACTCTTAGGCGGGGAGGTCAGCGGTCATGCGTCGGCTTGATGCTTCTAAGCACAGCGTGGAGCTGCTGAACGAGCGCGCGTAGGATGGATGCTGCACACAGTGAGGGAAGCCGTTGGAGGTGTTGTATGTGATGGAGAGAGGCGTGCAGTGCTACGCACTGGTGGAGGTGCGAGGCGCAGTTGGGCGGCACTATAGCTGGTCTGCAAGGAGCGCGCGCTGGGGGATGCACGCGAGAGGCACGCATGGGCTGAGGGTTGCGCGGCTGCTGCGGGTGTGCGGTAGGGACTGAGGGCACGCTAGCAGAGGTGCAGGAGGGCGGCTGTTGTGCGTGGTGGAGGGCGGTGCATTGAGTTTGTTTTTGTGTTCTTTTTTGTGGAGTGGAGGAAAAACAGAGGATGGGGAAGAAGATGAATAGTGATGGATTTTGTTGAGGTGGAAGAGAAACAAAGGAAGAATGAAGAAGATGGAGGTGGTGCTGTATGTTCCCAGACGTCTTAACAGACTAGGGAGATGAAAATGTATGGCATGAAGAGTCGACAACTACGGTGGTGGATGCTAATGTTGGCAGTGACGATGGTAGCAAGAACGCCTGCATGTGCTTAAGGTGGAGCAATGTGCATTCACGGTGATGCGAGCAAGCTCCGAATGGCGGTGCGGCCTGTCACACCACACACCCACGGTGGTGGAGGCTTGTCGCCACTGTTGAAGCCGGTGGTGGTGGAGCGGATGAGAGTGGTACACTCTCTACACAGTGATGAATCAGGGTGGAGGGCTTGTTTGAACGGCAACCGTTCTTCCTCCTTTGTAGCCATCTGCATTGATTTGAATGGAGAGGCGGGAGCAGATCCACATTCTCCGCTCGTCCTTGAATGCAGGTTTTAGTGCGGCAGCTGGTGGCGTTGGAGCAATGAATTCATGCAGAGAAGAAAAAATGAATAATAATAAAAAGATTGGTTAATTATGTTCAAACCCTCAATAAAATGTTAATGCATATTATGTAACCAAAGACTAATGCATGTAATTCTAATGCATGCTAAATAATTTATATATGTAATGTATACAAGCAAATATATATAAACTATCTTATTTATATCTTAGTACATGCTATGTATACATTAATATCAATCTAATTCCTAGGCACTTAAGTAACTAAATAGCCCACAAATATGGGCTCATCAAATGCCCCCATGCCTAGTTTTTGCTAGTCTCTAGCAAATCTAAGCAATAACCTAGAACTCCAACTAGACTAGCCAACCCAATCGGTCTTCCTTTAGAAACATGTTAAGTTCAAACTTTAGACCTATGGTTCCCAAGTAGTTGCTAAGTTACAGACTAGGTCGACTAAAGACGAGTTGTAGGCACAGGTTTCCCTGATTTCTAACTCTACCCTAGAGTTTATTGATCCCCGAGATTAAAGCATATGTGCATGTGCATTGGTCTGAGTTATTCGAAGTTGGTATGATTGCCAGCCTAGAGAGGAAAAGGGATTTTTTTTAATATATATATTTTTTTGTTTGATTCCTCTAAGTCTAACCTTGGATCAGCTATCAACACGGTCTGTGTCGGATTCATTGTCCCCATCATCGTAGCTCGAAGGGTGCCTGGCTTTCGATGCTTCGAGATAGCACCGCCCATAGCGACCCCAAGAACTCCTAGCAATCAACACTTCAAGATAGTATCGCCCATAGATTTCTTAAGCAAATTTAGGCCTATGGCAATCGGCACTTCGAGATGGGGCCACCCATGGTACGTGAACCGCACAATGCGTTTAATGCCCCCAGTAGGATGGATATCCTAAGAGACAAGCGCCGAGGAGGTAACATGTTATCATCGCATCCTCAAGGTAAGTATATACTCTACCTCTCCTGCGGTAGGAACTCTTCCAATCAAATTGTGTTTTCAAGATTCTCCTAAGTCAAAACTGAGAGAACCAAATTTTCATTTAAGAAAGGAATTAAGGTGATCACTTACGTACACAAGACCAAGTGTGTGTGAAATTTGGATGCTTGGGTTACAAGGACCAGTAAAGCAAAAGGTAGAACAAGACTCCAGGTACTACCCCGCCTTTAACTCAATCCCTAGCTTTCCTTCCTCAACCTCTTAAGGAATGGTCCGCAACTTAACTCCTACTTAAGTTTTTAAGTCCACAAAGGACACTAAAGGTATAAAGCTAGTAGCTCACTTAGCTTCTAAAGTTTGACACCTAGAATCAACTTAGTCTAACCTAAAGTTCTTATTTGCTTAAGAATGCAGAGCCCAGCCAGTTAAGCTCAATAATATTTTTTTTTTTTGAATGCAATATGCATGAATAAATGCAAAATGTAGATATGTTATAAATAGATGCCTCAAGTCCTCTCCCCCATGCCTAGTTCAAACAATGTCCTTATTGGAAACAAAATAGTTAAAGGAAGATATTACCTGAGGCAAAGAATGGCAGGAGCTAAGTGATTGGTCGACTTTTCACTTAGTGTTATAGTATTTAAGTGGTGGAAAAATCGACGAATCAAAAACAATGAAAATAACCACTCGCAGAAGAGCGGGTCGTGTTCACAGGGAGACAACAATGCAATCAATACTTTATTTTATGTTATTTCGGATAGTGCAAAATTCCTTTTCAAGTTGGACTTAAAATGTGAAGGAAAGTAGGTTTGCAATAACCTAAAAAGTTAAGGGTGTAAGTGTAGTTTTCCCTCACAGAAATCCTCAATAAATTTAGGATGAATTAGTGCAATTTTTCATGTGATGTGTACTATAGACAATTATTACTTAAATCAAGTCCAAAATCAATCTTTAAACTAGCCAATATTAATACCATGTACTTAGAAAGAACTATGAGTGCGTGAATGCAATTCTGCCAGAATATAATATTCATAAAAAAATGAAATTGCTGGCAATGGCATTGAATGTAATTTCTAATTCAAACAAAAACAGAGCTTTTCCTCTCTCTCTTCCATGCGAGAGAGAGAGAGATCCGCGGGGGTCGATGCAGGGCTTCAGAGGACGGCGAGGTCGAGAGCTTTCTGACGGTGGCAGCGGCTGTGGCGGAGGTGGCTGGAGGCGGCCGGCGGCGGTGGCTGGAGCTCCGGCCTGTGGAGCAAGTTAGCGGCTGCTGCTGCGGCTATTTGAGCAGCTGTGGCGTGCAGGCTTGCGCGCGCATGCCTGTGCGCTGGAGGAGATGCAACGCCTGCTGTGGCGCTTGGAGGCACGCTGGAGGAGAGGCAGCGCCTGCTGTGGCGCTTGGAGGCGCGCATGGTGGAGATGCAATGCCTGTTGTGGCGGTGGGGCGCAGTGGAGGAGAGGCAGCGCCTGCTGTGGTGCTTGGAGGCGGTCGGGTGCGCTGGAGGAGAGGCAGGAAAGTGCGCACACTGGTGTCCGGACTGTAGGGACGCAGAGAGGGTGCTGGGGCACGCGGCTGCCTTCAGTAGCAAGCGGGGCTGCAGGGACGTAGCAAGGAGGCCGTGCGGGCGTTGTGGCCGGCGTGGCTTTGCAGATCTGCAAGCGATGGAGAGGGTGTTGGTGCTGGCGCGTGGTTGCCTGCAGCGCGCAAGGAGGATGCACCGGCGGCGGTGTGCGGGCGAAGAGACTTTTTCCCCACAAGGGAAAGAGGATGCAGTGCGGCACAGTGCACGCTTCTCTTCTTTCTCTCGATAGCCTTCTTCTCTCCCCGCCTCTTCTTTTTAAGTTCTCCCCTCACCGCGTGAGATCAGGGATTTTCCAAAATCCCCAATCATGGCTGTTGAGAAAGGCGGTGCCAGAAGTTTTGCCCAATGTCCAGCGGGGGAGGGGAAAAATTGAGTTGCGGTTGTTTTGGGAATTTTATCCCCCCACCCTTGCTCTTTGTGTATTTTAGTACCTGCACATAAAAACCATAGAATTATGAAGTTATAGAATGTTATAACTTAAATTATGAGGTGTATAAATCTTCTATAACTTAATTACCATTATTAACACACCTAAATTGTATAATTAAAGATACTTAGGCATAATAATAGTCCAATTTAATGGACTCATCAAATACCTCCATGCCTAAGATTTGCTAATCCCTAGCAAGAATGAATAATAGAAGTAATCAGAAGACTTCTTTTCCTATTTCAAAATTTTAGAAAACCAGACAAATATGAAGTGCTGATAGCCTAGGTCACAGATCCAAGTGAAAGAGCCGATTCGCATTAGGAGTTCGTACATCACCCATGGCAAAAATTTCTGATGAGATAGGCAACTACTTCCCTCGGGGATAAAGCAGACGATAATCTATAATTTGACCCCTGTGTTTGGCTTAGGTAGGAGATAATAAGTTGAAAGTATTTGTATTTGGTGGCACACACTCTACTGGTGCTACATATAGTCTAGTACTGCAAACTCTAGCTCTCTAGACTATTAGATAAGTCAACCCTGAGAGAGGCTACATAACTGTGCTCTCCTGATGTTCCTGGGCACTCTCTTTTTCTTTTTTTTTTCTGAGATCACGAATCTCGCAAGATTTAGAAATTGTACTCACTGTTTGGTGGTCTCTCATGGCATCCACACTTCAATTAAATTCTTAATAACTCTATAACTAAGTTACAGTCCTCAACCAATATTCAGGCGATCAGAAATACTAGAAGGTAGGTATGAGTCATATTTGGTGGAACGCAATAGGTGTTCTGTTGCTTCAGAAACATTAGAAACTTTGACTCTTTTTTTCTCTTTTTTTTTTGTAATATAACTATTTTTTCTTTTTCTTCTTTCTGTTTCTTCTTTTTCTTCTTCTTTTCTCTTTTTTTTCTAATTTTTTCTTATTTTTGTTTCTTTTTCAATCGGCACAACACGATACAGACTTTTATTTACAAGGCATTATTAGGGATGATGACGGTCAAGAGGAAGTTGTGTGGCTTATTTGGTGGAAGTGCCTATTCTCGGCACCGGGAAAGAATGGATAGGACAAGCGTATTTCTGACCTTTGACACTATTATCCTCCTTCAGCTAAGGACTCTATGAAGGACGGTCATAACCATCCACCAAAGTTACAGCTTTATTAAGACTCAATCTCTGTGTATCTGCCTTATTTGGTGACTCTCAGGAATTCACTCAAAGTACGCACCCAGGAACAGAGAATGAAAACTACGCCTAACTCTGAAGTATCATCATCTAATCATCCAGAACTTAAGAGTCCTTGCACTAGACTTAGCGCACCAGTAATCTCTCTACTCCTTCTCATAAATATGAGGTGGATTTACTAGAAGATAGTATGCCTGACTCTCTATGAACTGTCCAAGGGTTCAGTAGACTACAAATGCTTATTGGTTTTCCCAAAGGATCCATTACCAAGTCTACGTGCTCGTGAAATAAATGTACTGGATTCTAAACTTAAGAAATAATTCCAGAAGAAAAACCTCCAATAAAGGTATTATGCTAGGGACTAACCCAATCAGCTCAAGAAAAGAGAAATTTTTTTTTTATATATATTTATGCATGCAAATATTTATAAATGCTATAAACACTATAAATACTCTCAGGTTATATCCCCCCATACCTAAGACTGACAATGTCCTCATTGGAAAAATATAGATATAGAAGAATATCACCTGAGGAGGAGAGTGGAAGGAGCTAAGGCTCCTCAAGTTTTAGTGCGTCCAAAACCTGGCCATCCGAAAGAGTAATATACGGTTTAAGTCGCTGGCCATTTACTTTAAAGTTCACACCTGAAATAGGGTTCCTGATCTCTACAGCTCCATGAGGGAAGGTATTAATCACAACGTAAGGCCCATCCCAACGGGACTTGAGCTTTCCAAGAAATAATTTAAGTCTAGAATTGAAAAGCCAGACCCACTGGTTGGGCTCAAAAGTCTTTCTAATGATGTGCTTGTCATGGAAGACTTTTGTACGTTGCTTGTAAGCTTGAGAAGTTTCATAAGCTTCATTACGAAGCTCCTCAAGCTCACTTAATTCTAACATACGTGCTCTTCCCGCTTTATCCAGATTTAGGTTAACGTTTTTAATGGCCCAATAAGCTTTATGTTGATTTCAACGGGAAGGTGGCACGCTTTTCCATAGACAAGATGGAAAGGAGACATACCCAAGGGAGTCTTATATGCAGTTCTGTAGGATCAAAGAGTGTCATTTAGTTTTTTAGACCAATCCTTTCGATCAGGCCTGACAGTTTTTTCTAAAATTCTCTTAATCTCCCTATTAGACACTTCCACTTGCCCACTCGTTTGGGGATGATAAGGTGTGGCTATCATGTGATTTACTCCCAAATTTTGGAGTAGTCTAGTGAAGTGTACATTCTTAAAGTGAGGTCCTCCATCACTTATGATCGTCCTTAGGCACCCATACCGAGAAATGATATTAGCCTTAATAAAGCCCAAGACCACAGAATGGTCATTGGTTCGCGTGGGGATGGCTTCTATCCATTTTGATACATAATCAACAGCCACAAGGATGTATTCATATCCGAAGGACACAGGAAAGGGACCCATGAAGTCAATGCCCCAAATATCAAAGATTTCAACAGGGAGGATAGGTTGTTGGGGCATCTCATCCCTTTTTCCAATGGTTCCCGTCTGCTGGCAACGTAGACATGCGCCCACATACGTATGTGCATCTGGGCCACCAAAAACCAAACTGAAGAACCTTATGAGCAGTCTTCTTCCCACTAAAATGTCCCCCACAGTGGAGGTCATGGCAGAAACTCGGAACACTTCTTTGTTCCTCATCAGGGACGCAACGGCGAAATAACTGGTCAGGGCCTATTCTAAAAAGCTCGGGTTCCTCCCAGTGATAAAATTTAGCATTAGCAATAAACCTGTCTCGCTTTTGCTTATCCCAAGTACTAGGGGTGATTCCCGTGACCAGATAGTTCACTATGTCAGCGAACCAAGGAGTTTTAGTTTCCATGGCCATTAGAGACTCATCAGGGAAAGTCTCTTGAATACTGCCAGCGGGGTTTGATGCCTCAATAGGGATCCTAGACAAGTGGTCTGCTACCACATTCTCAACTCCTTTCTTGTCTTTAATTTCCAGGTCAAATTCTTGGAGTAGCAAAATCCAACGAATTAGGCGAGGTTTGGTGTCCTTTTTAGCCAGAAGATGCTTAAGGGCCGAATGATCAGTGAACACCACGACCTTGGATCCCAAAAGATAAGATCGAAACTTGTCCAAAGCAAATACTACAGCAAGTAATTCCTTTTCCGTGACCGTGTAGTTTTGCTGAGGATCCGTAAGGGTCATGCTGGCATAATGCAGCACATGAGGTTTGCCATCAACCCTTTGACCTAAGACTGCTCCCACTGCAAAATCAGAAGCATCGCACATAAGCTCAAATGGGAGGGTCCAATCTGGCGCTTGGAGAATCAGCGCGGTAATGAGGGCTTTCTTCAAAGCTTGGAAAGCCTCGCCACATCTATCATCAAAATCGAAGGAAACATCCTTCGCTAACAGGTCGCAGAGTGGCTTAGAGATTTTACTGAAGTCTCTAATGAAGCGCCTATAAAATCCAGCATGGCCAAGGAAAGATCTAACCTGACGAACATTGGCGGGCAATGGAAGCTTAGAGATGGAATCGATTTTTGCGGTGTCCACCTCTAATCCTTTCTCGAAAACTACATGCCCTAACACAATGCCCTGCTGGACCATAAAGTGGCTTTTCTCCCAACTAAGCACCAGTTTTGCCTCTTCGCAACAGGTTAAGACTTTATCAAGGTGCGAAAGGCATAGGTCAAACGACGAGCCATAAATGGAGAAGTCATCCATGAAAATTTCAACGAACTCATCAATCATATCAGAGAAGATAGCCATCATACAACGTTGAAAGGTGGCAGGAGCATTACATAACCCGAATGGCATTCGGCGGAATGCAAAAGCCCCATAAGGACTCGTGAAGGTGGTACGCTCCTGATCATCAGGAAAAACGGCTATCTGATTGTACCCAGAGTACCCATCAAGAAAACAAAAGTACCTGTTCCTCGCCAATCGTTACAAAATTTGATCGATAAATGGTAAGGGGAAATGGTCTTTCTGGGTAGTCATGTTTAAACGGCGGTAATCAATGCAAACCCTCCAACCAGTTGAGGGTCTAGTGGTCACCAGTTCTCCTTGGTCATTCTCCTCCACAGTGATTCCTGCCTTTTTCGGAACTACATGAATCGGACTGACCCATTTACTATCTGAAATGGGATAGATAATCCCTGCATTTAGCCATTTCAGAATCTCCTTTTTAACAACCTCCCGCATATTTGGATTGAGCCTTCTCTGCATGTCTTGGAAAGGCTTCACGGACTCGTCTGTGTAAATATGATGCATGCAAAGAGAGGGATCAACATCCTTAAAATCATCAATTGTCCAGGTAATTGCTTCCTTGTGCCTTTGTAAACACTCAAGCAGAGCTCCCTCCTGCAATTTAGATAATGCAGACGAGATAATAATGGGGAGCGTGTTATTAGGGCCAAGGAAAGCATATTTCAATGTGCTCGGGAGGGGTTTCAACTCCAATTTAGGAGCCTTTTGGATTGAGGGTTTTAGTTGAGATGTCCCCGCTTCGGGCAACGGATCTACCTTCACAGTCCAGGGTGGGGACAGAGACTTAGTGTGTATCTCCAACAACTCTTCTAGTTCGGGCATTTTCTTTTCAGTTTCTTTGATAATCGAGGGATGGTCCTGAGTTATGACCTTCTGAAGGGGATCTCTACATAAGAGTGCTGGAGTAGTCTCTTCAATTATTTCATCAACGACCTCAATCTGAGAACAATCTTCAAATCCAGGTTGTTTGTAAGTATCAAAAACATTCAACCAGATCTTCTTGTTCCCAAAGCCCATTTTAAGTGCCCCGGATCTACAATTTATAGAGGCATTGGCTGTGGCCAAAAAGGGGCATCCCAGGATAATGGACGGCTTTGTGGGCTTATTAGACGGTTCAGTATCAAGAACCAGAAAGTCAACGGGGAAGAAGAAATCCTCCACTCTCACAAGGACATCTTCCAACAATCCCTGCAGTGTCTTAAGTGATCTATCTGCAACCTGGAGGATTACTGGACTAGGCTTCAGCTTTCCTCCTCCCAATAGGTCGTAGACAGAGCTCGGTAGAATGTTTACCCCCGCACCCAGATCGAGCAGAGCCCCGTCAATGTGTTGGTTACCTATAACCACTGAAATATACGGGGCCCCTGGGTCTTTCATTTTGGGGGGGGTTCCAAGCTGAAGAATCGAGCTAACGTGGTCAGGCAGGATGACCTTGGTTTGGACCTATTTCCTAGATCGGCGCTTCTGGGTGCACAGGTCCTTCAGAAACTTGGCATAGGACGGAATCTGTTTAATCGCTTCCAACAGAGGCAAGTTAATCTGGACTTGCCTAAAAGTATCCATAATCTCTTCCGTCCTATCCTTGGCTCCAGACGAGCCAACAGAAGATTCCCCAGGAGCAGATGGGCGCTCTGGATAAGGCACCCTCGGCTTCTGAGTAGAGGGGTCGTCATGGCGGGAAAGGGGTGGTGGTAGGACGACATCCTCATTGTGGATGATTTTTTGTGAGGGAGAGTGCTGTGGCTCTTCCTTGGGTGAGATGGAGGTAGGGTCAGGTGTGGAAGGGGAATTCTGAGATGTAACCGTAGGAGTGTTATCAGGCTTGTCAATCTTTTTTCCACTCCTCAACACAGTCACTACTTGGGCGTGCTCCCTGAATACAACCCCCTTGCCCTTAGGATTCTCCTCAAAAGAGCTAGGCAACTTCCCCGGATCACGTTGCCTAACTGCCTCAGTAAGATGACCAATTTGGGATTGCATATCAGTAATCATCTTATTCTGAGATTGGATAACCATATTCTGATGCTCTTGCATCGCTTTCATCATGGCCTTCAGTTCATCCACCTCAGAGGGCTTATTCGGAAGAGGGTTTTCATAAGAAGGTTGGTAAGTGGGCTGAGGAGGTAAGGGTCTTGTATTCCCTGAGTTAGAAGCATCAGCTTGCTTCCAAGAGAAGTTTGGATGGTTCCGCCACCCTGGATTATAAGTGTTGGAGTAAGGGTTATTGCGAGGGGGGCGGAAACCTTGGGCCGCATTCAAGTCGGCCTGAATCAACTCGGGGAATTGGGTTTCCTGATGGCACTTCATAGTGGCGTGCGTTGTGCTTTGGCAGATGGAGCATTCTCTTGAAGCCTGAAAAATAGAGGCTGCTTGTGGGTTCATGCTGGGGTTTGCTAAAAGCCTATCAAAGTTTTTATTCAATAGTTGAATCTGATAAGCCAAATGCTGAGAAGCCCCAGCTTCATGGGCCTCTATCTTCCTCTGCAAGATTGATGGTTTTCTCTCTTGATACGCAGAGGACAAATGTATGGAGTTGTCGCTTAAAGTTTCAAATAATGCCCAGGCTTCATCCTCAGTTCTAGTCATGAAGGTTCCTGCACAGGCTGCATCAATGGTTTGCCTATGCCTTTCAGATAATCCATTATAGAACCTTTCGACCAACTACCATCTTGTCACTTGATGGTTGGGGCATAACCTAAGAAGGTCATTAAAGCGCTCCCAAGTCTCATGAAATTGCTCTCCTTCTTGTTGAGTAAAACCCATAATATCTCTTCTGTAATGGTTGGTTTTACTCATAGGAAAATACTTTTTTAAAAATTCTCCCTTAAAGGTATCCCAATCATTTACCCTTGCATCGAGGGTATGATACCAGTGCTTGGCCTTATCCTTTAGGGAGAAAGGAAATAGAGTCCTCATTAGGGCTTCATCAGTAAAGCCCTGGAGCTTCATCGTGGAACAGACCTCGATGAATTCCTCCAGATGCCGGTAGGGGTCCTCCCTAGTAGTACCATAAAAAGAGGGCAATAAAGATATGGTACTACTCTTGATCTCATACGGATTATCCCCTGCCGGTCGTCTTAGTGCTTGTGCAGGTTGGTTGGTAGGAATAAAATAGTCCCTTAGGGTCCTTTGTTGATTTGCACCTTGCTCAGCCACTTCTTCTCTTTCTTCTCCTAGATGAGCTCTCCTAAGAATTCTCTCGGGCTCAGGATCAAACACTAGACTACCCTCAAGAGAGCGTCTACCAAGCATACAAAGCACAATTCAGCAAAATTTTTATTTTATTATTGAGTAAGTCAAACCTCCACTCTAAAGATAAGTCAAAAGATCAAGACTTATCCCTTCGTTCCCACATAAGTGGTATAAGAGGGGTGTGGACTTGAAATTTTAACCTTCTTTATTAGTTAAAATAAATGGCCAAACAAGTTTTCCACTGCAATTACGTGCCTTAATTCAACCTTCGAGTGCCCTAGAACCTATACTTTTCTTAGTTGATACTCCCAGGTGATCAAGGGAGAAGTTACTCCAAGGATGAACAAAGGGATGCAAGTAGGGCGAACCCTTCCTTTGAGGCGATGCGTATGCGGTTCCCCTTAACTACCCTTTTGTTCCTTTAAGGGGTGTCTGATAAACGCCGGTTTATCATCATTCTTATGCATTAAAACAAACCTAGCTCTTAGGATTTTACTCCGCAAACGGGTTTTTGGGCTGCATTTAGGCATAAAATAGGTTAGGCATGCATTGCATTTTTTATTATCTTTTTAATATGTTTTTGTGAGTGTTAGGGATGTACAGATATATAGATCCCTAAAACCCTAGCACTCAAGAAGGCAAATGGTGAAGGAGAACCCAGACTAGCTGGAACTCAGCTTAATCCAGCTCACCTCAGCTTGATCCAGCTCACCGAAGCTGGAACCTAGCTTACTTGAACTAGGGTTAGCTCATCCCAGCTCCATTCAGCTAATCTCAGCTGGATGGCAGCTCAAGAGAGTTCACCTTAGCTCACCCTAGCGAAAGTCAACTCAGACCCAGCTCAACTTAGCTGAGTCTAGCTCATCTCAGCTCCTACTAGTCCACAGGGAGCTCTAGCTAGCTCAGCTAAGTTGACAGGAGTTCACCCCAGCTCAGATCCAGCTACATCCAGCTCCACTCAGCTCCAGCCAGCTGAAGAAGAACTCATCCCAGCTCAGGAAGCTCAAGTCCAGCTCCCGGGGACTCAGCTTAGCTCAACTCAGTTGAGCTAAGCTACCTTAGCTACCTCAACCAGCTTGATTCTCCCAGGGAGCAACAGACCTAGCTCACCTCAGCTCATTTTGGTAGAAGCTAGCTCACTTTAGCTTGGCTTAGCAACTAGCAAAGAACTAGCAAGCTAAGCCAGCTAGAGTGTCCCCATACCAGCCTCTTCAGCAGCAGCCAGCTCCAGCTCCAGATTTCTCCTCCTCAGCTCCTTCCTCCAAACCCTAGCTCCATTACCTTCTCCTCTACTCCTCCATTAGCTAAGCTAGCTTAGCTTAGCTTAGCTATGCTCCAACTTCCTTGGCTTGTACCACCCCAAAAACCCACCTACCAACTCCACCCAACTAGCTCCACCTAAGCTCCACATAAGCTAACCTACTTGGCACCAACCTAACCTACCCACCACCTCCAAAAGACACCTAAAAGTGGTGCCAAAAACTACCCATAACCACCCCTTAATGGCGCCACTTTTCCCTCCAAAATCTCCCCTCATCTCCACCACACAATCCCCCTTGAACCCATCTCCACCATCCACCTAACCCCCCTTCTAGAAGACCCCATGTTGGCGCCAACATGGTGGTGTCTCTCCACCACCAAAAGACACCACCATAACTACCCCATTTAACACCCCTTGAGTTGGCGCCAACTCTCCTTAGCCATAGGATCACCAACCACCTCCATTCTTCCATCCTAGCCCTCCATTTCAAGGGTCACCTTAACCCCCCATCCTACCCTATAAAAAGACCACTACCCACCACCATTCAAGTCATCCTTGGCTAGCAATTTCACTCTCATATTCCACCAAGAAGCCCACGTCCAAGAGAGAAGAAGAAGAAGATTAAGGGGATATTCTGTCCCCTTGGTGCCTTCTCCTCTTCCCTTCTCTCTTGGGTCACGCCAGCCAAAGGAGAAGCCAGGCAAGGAAGATCTTGGAGGAGATCTTGAAGGTGGTCCACGCCACCTTGGAGGAGTTTTTGAGGATGGTGCACGCCCACCCCTTTGGAGAGAGCATTAAAGGTGGTAGCTTCCACCTTGGAGGAGCTCTCAAGGAAGGAGGAGAAGGAAGCCCTCTTTTCAAGCCAAGGAGCAGCTAGGCTTGGAGCAAGAAGACAACCTTCTTCACCATTGTTACAAGAGGATTTGTGTTTCTTTTCTTGCTTTTAGATTGTTTAATTCTAGTAGAAGCATTCCTCTACTTGTCCTTGAAAAGAACACTCATTCTACTCAATCAAAATTGCCTTCTTTTAGCTTTTTATTACAGTTGTTTGTTTTGGTTCTAGCACTTGTTTCACCTCTTCTTCCTAATTACCCTAGGCCTCCACTTGCCTAGAGTGAGCTTAGGAATAAGATATTTCTATCTTTTAGATTTTAGTTAATCATTTGTAGGTGTTAGTTCTTTTCGCTACAATCTGTAGTTTGCCCTCGTCTTTTCAAAATACAAAAAAAAAAATTACATATTGAAAAATATCAAAAAGAAAGTTGAGATCTATCTGTAAGCAAGAGGATTAATTTTGCAATTTTTGCCTCCTTGGATGACCCTAGATACTCTCCTATCTAGGAATATAAATTTAAGAGCGAAAGCGGATTTACGCGTTGCAACGACACTAAATTGCCTAATTAACAAACCGCGTTGCTTAGTTGATACTCCCAGGTGATCAAAGGAGAAGTTACTCCAAGGACGAACAAAGGGATGCAAGTAGGGCGAACCCTTCCTTTGAGGCGATGCGTATGCGGTGCCCCTTAACTACCCTTTTGTTCCTTTAAGGGGTGTCCCCCTCCGTGGAGTATCAAAACACTTGGTCAAAAGATAGTATCACCACTACCACAAAGCACAATAGGAGGGTCTGCACCGATAAAGAGATCGGTGCCTATAGCCTTAAGGGATCGAGCCTTAGTGCGGTGCCTAATGTGCGTGCTCAGTGTCAAAAGTGTGCAACACACCATAAATATTTGTAATTTCTTTTTGAAATCGTAGACAAGTCCCTTAGAATCAGATCAAAAGTGCATTGCTTTTAGGGCTGAATCTGATTATTAGTTCCACTTTTAGTTATGTGACCACTTAATTAGTAAATTCAAACAATTTGGTGGTCTTGAATTTAAATCAGAATGCAAATGCATGAATAGAAGCTGGATGCAAAAGTTATAAAGATATACCTGTCTCCAGCAATCTTCATGCTAAGATGCTTGCAATGCAATAATAAGATCTAATATGCTGCTCAATCACCCCTAAATGCGCGCACCTAAGGGCATGCAACTTCTAAATAGGCAGCTCGATATTTTTTATTGGTTTTTAAAAGCAAGCAAACAGAAAATATAATCACGCATGTACCAGAAATACTGTAAGCCCTAGTAGCTAAAGAATGCGGGGACAAACCCCCAAAAATTTAACCCCAAATTACAAGGGTGAAAAGACAGAATTAAATTGTGACGATAGAGAATCCTCTGCGAAACAGGATCTTGGTCTCCTTCGTCTTTTCCTCGTGTGGCTTAACTCGTGGTTGCTGTCACTCCTCTATTGCGCCTCGTCGCTTCGGCGGATTCCTTGCACAATAATCAAAATGATTAGATAATTTCGCAACTCAAAAGATTCAAAAATAATAAAGTAATTCTATTGCGTCTATTGCCTCCCCGGCAATGGTACCAATTTGATTGGTCGACTTTTCGCTTAGTGTTATAGTATTTAAGTGGTGGAAAAATCGACGAATCAAAAATAATGAAAATAACCACTCACAGAAGAGCGGGTCATGTCCACAGGGAGACAATGATGCAATCAATACTTAATTATTTTATGTTATTTCGAATAGTGCGAAATTCCTTTTCAAGTTGGACTTAAAATGTGAAGGAAAGTAGGTTTGCAATAACCTAAAAAGTTAAGGGTGTAAGTGTAGTTTTCCCTCACAGAAATCCTCAATAAATTTAGGATGAATTAGTGCAATTTTTCATGTGATGTGTACTATAGACAATTATTACTTAAATCAAGTCCAAAATCAATCTTTAAACTAGCCAATATTTATACCATGTAATTAGAAAGAACTATGAGTGCGTGAATGCAATTCTGCCAGAATATAATATTAATAAAAAAAAGAAATTGCTGGCAATGGCATTGAATGTAATTTCTAATTCAAACAAAACAGAGCTTTTCCTCTCTCTCTTCCTCGCAAGAGAGAGAGAGATCCGCGGGGGTTGATGCAGGGCTTCAGAGGATGGCGAGGTCACGAGCTTTCTGACGGTGGCAGCGACTGCTGCGGAGGTGGCCGGAGGCGGCCGGCGGCAGTGGCCGGAGCTCCGGCCTGTGGAGCAAGTTAGCGGCTGCTGCTGCGGCTGTGGCGTGCAGGCTTGCGCACGCGTGCCTATGCGCTGGAGGAGATGCAGCGCCTGCTGTGGCGCTTGGAGGCTCGCTGGAGGAGAGGTAGCGCTTGCTGTGGCCCTTGGAGGCGCGCAGGGTGGAGATGAAGCGCCTGTTATGGCGGTGGGGCGTGCTGGAGGAGAGGCAACACCTGCTGTGGCGCTTGGAGGCGGTGGGGCGCGCTGGAGAAGAGGCAGGAAAGCGCACACACTAGTGTGCGGACTGTAGGGACGCAGAGAGGGTGCTGGGGCACGCGGTTGCCTTCAGTAGCGAGCGGGGCTACAGGGACATAGCAAGGAGGCCGTGCGGGCGTTGTGGGCGGCGTGGCTTTGCATATCTGCATGCGATGGAGAGGGTGTTGGTGCTGGCGCGCGGTTGCCTACAGTGCGCAAGGAGGATGCGCCGGTGGCGGTGTGCGGGCGGAGAGACTTTTTCCCTGCAAGGGGAAAGAGGACGCAGTGCGGCACAGTGCACACTTTTCTTCTTTCTCTCGATAGCCTTCTTCTCTCCCCGCCTCTTCTTTTTAAGTTCTCCCCTCACCGCGTATGATCAGGGATTTTCCAAAATCCCCGGTCATGGCTGTTGAGAAAGGCGACGCCAGAAGTTTTGCCCAATGTCCAGCGGGGGAGGGGGAAAAGAGAGTTGCGGTTGTTTTGGGAATTTTATCCCCCCACCCTTGCTCTTTGTGTATTTTAGTACCTGCACATAAAAACCATAGAATTATGAAGTTATAGAATGTTATAACTTAAATTATGAGGTGTATAAATCTTCTATAACTTAATTACCATTATTAACACACCTAAATTGTATAATTAAAGATACTTAGGCTTAATAATAGTCCAATTTAATGGACTCATCACTAAGGCTCCTCCAGAGTGACCTCATCAACCAGATGGCCATCCAAAGTAATGTATGATTTTAACCGTTGACCATTGACGATAAAGGGAGTTGCTGAAGAGGAAGGGCTTTTAATCTCCACAGTTCCATGTGGAAACACTTTAATGATTATGTAAGGCCCATCCCAACGAGATTTTAATTTCCCTGGAAAAAGCTTAAGTCTGGAATTGAAAAGCCAAACTTGTTGGTTGAGCTCAAGGTCTTTCTAAGGATATACTTATCATGCAAGACCTTAGTTCTCTCTTTATAAGCTTGAGAGATGTCATAAGCATCATTCCTCAGCTTCTCAAGCTCACTTAATTCCAGAAGTCATGCCTTACCCGCCTTTTCTAAATCCATGTTAACACTTCGAATAACCCAAAGTGCCCTATGTTCCAGCTCAACAGGTAAATGGCATGCTTTCCTATACAAAATTCAAAAGGGAGATGTACCCAAAGGGGTCTTATAGGCCTTTCAATACACCCACAAAGCATCATCGAGCTTTTGGAACCAATCTTTCCTATCAGGTCTAATGGTCTTTTCTAAAATATTTTTTATCTCCCTATTCGACACTTCAACCTGTCCACTCGTCTGAGGATGGTAAGGGGTGGCGACCTTGTGAGTCACTCCCAGACTCCTGAGTAGCCGATTGAAGTGGTGGTTTCAGAAATGAGGTCCCCATTACTTATAATGGTCTTGGGGTAGCAAAAATGAGATATGATATTGGCCTTCACAAATTTCAAAACCACAGAGTGGTCATTTGTGTGCGTAGGAATGGCCTCTATCCATTTAAAGACATAATCAACTGCCACCAAGATATATTCATAACCATGGGACGAAGGGAAGGGGCCCATAAAGTCAATTCCCCACACATCAAAAATTTCAACAGATTGAATAGGGTGTTGAGGCATCTCATTCCTCTTCCCAATCGTTCCAATCCATTGACATCTAATACAAGCCTTAACAAAATTATGAGAATCCTTAAATAACGAAGGCCACCAAAAATTGGACTGGAGAACCTTAAAAGCAATTTTCTTAGCGCCAAACTGTCCTCCACAATGAAGTTCATGGCAAAAACTCAGCACTCTTTGTTGTTCCTCTTCAGGTACACATCGTCTCAATACTTGATCTTGTCCAATTCTAAATAATTTTGACTCTTCCCAATGAAAGTATCTAGCTTGGGAAATGAATCTCTTTCTTTTCTACTCATCCCAAGAGCCAGGAGTTTCTCAGTGATCAAGTAATTTACGGCATCAGCATACCAAGCTAAAGTTGGTGTTACCGCCATAAGGGTTTCATCAGGAAATGTCTCTCGGATGTCTCCAGATAGAGTCATTAAGTGGAAGGCGAGACAAGTGGTCAGTCACAACATTTTCTACTCCTTTCTTTTCACGTATCTCCAAGTCAAATTATTGAAGGAGTAGGATCCACCTAATCAGACGTCGTTTAGAATCTTTCTTAGCAATGAGATATTTCACTGCCGCATGATTAGTGAAAATAACCACCTTAGATCGAAGAAGATAAGACCTAAACTTCTTCAGAGCAAAAACTACAGCAAGTAATTCCTTTTCAGTGACGGTGTAGTTTTGTTGTGGTTCGGTTAAAGTCTTGCTGGCATAATGCAGCACATGAGGTCTTCCCTCAACCCTTTGTCCAAGGACTGTTCCCACTGCATAATCCGAAGCATCACACATCAGCTCAAATGGAAGTGTCCAATCAGGAGCTCAGAGAATAGGCACAGAGATCAAGGCCTCCTTCAGAGTTTAAAAGGCCTCGACACACTTTGAATCAAAATTGAAGGAAGATTCCTTTGCCAACAAGTCACAAAGTGGCCTAGAAATTTTACTGAAATTTTTAATAAAGTGCCTATAAAAGTTGGCATGGCCCAGAAAGGATATAATTTGTTTGACATTCGTAGGTGGATGCGTGTGGTTTTGTACCGGGTTTGTTATAACGTTGTAGTAAAGCCGGTTGTCACCAACGTTTCATATAAAAATTTTTGTTACTCGGAAAAATGAAAGAGTTCCCGAGGTCGAACTCAGGGAGCAAGTTGTATTCTAGAGATATACAAGTTCTATTACAAAAATAAAGAGAGAGAGAGAGAGATGAAAATTTGGCTTCTTCTTCTTCTCTTCTTTCTTCCTCTTTGTCTTTTGTTCTTCCTGTTCTTCTTCTTCTTCTTCTTCTTCTTCTGCTTTCTTCAGATCTTCCCCTCGTGCTCTTCTTCTTCTGTTCTTCCTTGTTTCCTTTCTTTCTTTTTCTTCAGATCTTCTTCTTCTTTTCTTGCTTCTTCTGCTTTGTCTTCACCTGTCTTCAGTACGTCGTCTGATTTTCCAATCAGACGACTTAACCCGCGGATGCTACAGTGCCGCTTCAGTTCTTCTTCCGCAGTCCTTCACCTGTGCCTGCACGCTCAAGAGTCCAGCATCAGAGGGCAAAAACCTACTCTACCCCCCTCCCCCGTGTCTCTCTTTTCTCTCTGAAATCACTCTTCGGAAGCTCTCCCAGAGCGCTACCGGGTACTCGGGTTCGGGTCAGGCCCGGGTCCAGGCCCACCGGCGTGCGTGGTGGGCGAGGAGTGCAGGTCAGTCTAATCGGGTCGGGCCAGGTCCGCGGAGCGTGGTCACGGACGAGGCCGGCTCGGGTCGGGTGAGAGGGACCTCACCCCGTGGTAACTGAGGCAAACAGATGGTGGCACTTTTGCAATTTATGTGGGTGTGTGGCTTCAGAAGTTTCCGAGGTGGGACTATCCGCGCACCCCATTTCTCTCACGCCTGCAATAGGGATGGTGCTTCCAATTGCAACAGCTGTTGAGGCTCGCAACTCCAATTGAGGGCCAGGGTGTGTGTGCAAGACTCTTTCGCGCAGCCTAGGTCTTCAACCTGGGATATCTAGGCTTGGAGCAACCTCAAGCAAGCTTCGAGCTTCCTCGCCAATGGCGGTCAAGGCCTGGAACCTGAAATCAATAGAACGGCCTCTCGGCCAAATCAGACAGGCGGGGGACCTTCGTCGTGGCACGGCGAAGGTGGTCAGGGGGTCTGCAGGGGGCGAGATGGAGCTAACAGGTCGTCCTAGGTCAAACTGTGAGCGAGGGAGTGGGTGTGTTCGGTGGATCTGCAGAGGGTGTTTGGTGGGAAGTGGAGGGGCGGAAGAGGATCAGGGTGAGGAGGCGGAGGTTCTGCGGTGGTTGGCGAGCCGTGTGGGTCGCTGAGGTGATGGGAGCGGCTCGCCGGAGGGTGGTCGGAGACGGAGAGGATGAGGGTGAACAGGAGCGGTCGAGGGTTTAATTGACTAAATCGAAAGCGGGGAAAGAAAGAGGAGAAGAAGGGGAGTAGGTCTAACTTACTTGCAGGGACGAAGGGGGAGGAACAGGGCGACAGTCGTATCGACTGTCGCCGGAGAAGACGATGCTCAGGGAGAGGGGCGGCGGCGAGCAGAGGGCTGGAGAGGCGCCAGCTGGGTGCGGCGTGGCGCGGGAAGAGCAAGGGAGGAGGTCTCTGCTGCTGGTATCGCGGCAGAGCGAAGAGGTGGAGGGGGAGGAAGTCGCCGGAGCTGGTGAGCGTCTGCCGGAGGAAGAAGAGAAGAAAGCTGGGGGTTTTCTCCGTCAGATCCAGGCTGCCCTCGTCGGTGGAGCGGCGGGGGGTATTTATAGGGATGAAGCAGGGAGGAAGGCGGAGGGAGACGACGTGTCTCCCTCGCCGGAGAATGGTCGGAATACGAACCCATACCGTCCGTGCGTTCGCACGGCCGGTATGGGGGGCTACAATGACCATGGGGGTGCTCCTGCGACGGCTGACGACGCAGGGCACCCCCGGTACACATGCCAGGTCCTCCACCTCACCCTGCGCGGCGCCATGCTCCGCGCAAGGTCGCCGGAGCATGGTGCTGGCAGGGTTTTGCAGGAGGGACCTGTTTGCAAAGAACGAAGGAGAGTTAGGGGCCAAAATGCGAGGGTTCAAAAGTTGAGGGCCAAAGAGTAAATATATGAGGACCAAAGTGTAAAGTCGGTCAAGGAGGTTTCTTCTTAGGCTCAAGTTTTTATACATGACTAATTAGAACCTAAGGAATCTGATGGTAAATTTCATTTTCATATTAAACCTTGTTTGACCGGTCAATTTGCGTAAAGACCCAAATTAAGTTATTAATTGGGCATGGTTCTCAATGTAGGTCAAAATGGGTTCTAAAGGCCAAATTGAAGGTTCTAAACCCTAGAGATTATTTTTCTATGAATTTTAGAGGGTTTATTCTATTTTTACTTTGCCTCGAACCTTGTGAATTGAAGTGGGTTGTTTTAGGGTTACAGATTATCATTTGGTTCCTTGGAAGTGCTGTAGCCCTTGCTAGATCATCTCATCCCACTTTTATTCTTATTAAGCTGTTTTGACCTGTGTTTGGGCCCTGAATTACCCTGTATGCAGATTATACTGGTAAAATTGCACTTTTACCCCTTATGACTGGTTTTCTTCTCAAACTCAGAATTCTCTGAGTTAAGCCTTTCCTTGAGATATGTAGGAGCTTTTATCCTTTGTATTGGGTCAAAATGAGCTAGTTATGGCTCATGATGAGGTTCTCATCATACCCCCATGCCTAGCTTTTGCTAGTCCCTTAGCAAAAAACTTAAGGTTTCAACCCTTGTTCTAGACCATGAAGTTTTCAATGGTTTTAGATAAGTGCCTTTTTTATTTGAGCATAGATTAGGTTAGAATGCTGACCATAGGCCTAAAAGGTACTCTAGTATCAATCAAGATCCAAATCTGTCTAGCCTTAGCCTCAGTCTTTCAGCAAAGGTTTTTAAGGCCCGCAAGAACTAACCTAAGGTTTATTGGACTTCGTGGTTAAAGCACCCGTGCTTGAAATGATTTTAGCCCTGGCCCAGTTCGCAGTGCGTTTTGTAAGAGAGAGATAGAAAGTTTTTTCTGTTTGGAGAGTTTTCTCTCTCTTTTTCTTTTTAGTTCTAGCCTAGGATTGGCTTTTCAACACGGTCTGTATCAGATTCCTTGCTCCCATCATCAATCCTCAAGGGTTCCTGGCGATCGATGCTTCGAGATAGCACCGCCCATGGCAACCCCCGGAACCCTGGCTATTGAGATTTCGAGATAATCCCATCCATGGCATTCCGTGGCCGAATCCAGACCCTGGCAATTGACACTTCGAGATAATGCCATCCATGGAATCTGAACCAGCAGAGTGCTTACATGCCCCCCGTAGGATATGTAAATATCCTAAGAGACAAGCACCGAGGAGATGATATTTTGTTACGCATCTTCGAGGGGATTTCCCGCCTCTCCGCGCTGGGAACTCGTCCAAATCAACTTGTGTTGATCGGCCATTCCTATTCTAGGTGTTCTTTTCAGATTTTTGCGACGCTTCTGCGTGATTCTGATTTTTACGCTTACTGAACCAGGCTGTGTGTGAGATTAGGGTGCTTAGGTTACTGAGTCCCGTAAACCAAAAATTAGTTAACGAGGCCGAATACTCCCTAAGCCTTAGACCTAATACTTCAGCTTTTCATTTTCCTCAACCTCTTGAGGAGTGTCCAGATCTTAATGGGTACTAAGAGTCTATTCAAGAATGCCTAAGGTTTGCATTCTTACTAATCTCATTGTGCACTTTTCAGTTATTTTCTTGAATGAGGTCTAGAACTTAGGTTAATTCCTTAGTTCCTTACTAATGACTATCAACTTTTCTTATAATTTTGTGCTCCTTTTTCATTTTGTTTCTTCTCTCCTTCACAAAATTTCCCTTCTCCTCTTTTCCTCTTATTCTTTTTCGAAATTTTTTTTTTTTTTTTTATTTTTATGGTATTTTTGGCATATGTGAATTTTTTGTTTGAAACCTTTTCTTACGAGTTTTTGCACTTTCATACCCCCCCATGCCTAAGATTTGCAATGTCCTCATTGTAACCTAGGGGGTCTTAGTTCAGGGTGAACTTCGAGTGCTGAAAGGTGTCAGAACAAGTTTCAGGTTTTCAAAGAGAATGACGGGCTGCCTCCCGTTAAGCGCTGAGTTTTACGCCATCGGCTGGGCGCAATAAGCTCAAGGGGAAAGGAGGATATAAGATGCCTCAGCCAAATCAGTAGAAGTTACATCAATGAACGGCTTGAGTCTTTGACCATTCACGATGAAAGGTTCAGAATCGTGGCTGAGTGGACTGATTTCGATTGCTCCATTTCCAAAAACCTGTCGGACCAAATATGGTCCGACCCACTTAGATCTCAGTTTTCCTGGGAAGAGTTTGAGTCGGGCATCAAAGAGTAGGACCTTTTGACCAGGATGGAAGATCTTTCTTGAGATGTGTTTGTCGTGGAAGGCTTTAACCCGCTCCTTGTAGATT
This sequence comes from Thalassia testudinum, assembly GCA_037157565.1. NCBI lineage: Eukaryota > Viridiplantae > Streptophyta > Magnoliopsida > Alismatales > Hydrocharitaceae > Thalassia > Thalassia testudinum. The sequence continues at coordinate 148,707,400 of JAZHRO010000036.1, forward strand.
TGCGAGTTCTCGTACGCGTCTATGCGCAATTCATCGATCTCGCTGATTTGGAGTTTTCTGTGGGTCCCAGCCTTAGAAAGATCTAGATTACAGTTCCGTACTGCCCAATAGGCTTTATGCTCCAGTTCGACGGGAAGGTGGCATGCCTTTCCGTACACCAATCTAAAGGGAGACATGCCCAATTGGGTCTTGTGGGCGGTCCTATAGGCCCACAATGCTTCCGGAAGTCGGGACGACCAGTCCTTCCTGTCAGGTCGAACAGTGACCTGTAGGATTTTCTTGATCTCCCGATTCGACAGCTCAGCTAGACCATTAGTTTGGGGGTGGTAAGGAGTAGAGATTCGGTGAGACACCCCGTATTTGGTCATCAGTGACCTAAACTGAGCATTTGTGAAATGGGTTCCCCCATCAGAGATTATTGCACGAGGAATCCCGAACCTTGAGAAAATGTGTTGATGAATGAATTTGAGAACGATTTTGTGATCACAGGTTCGGGTCGGTATGGCTTCGATCCATTTGGACACGTAGTCCACAGCCAACAGAATGTATTCGAAACCATCCGAAATAGGAAAGGGGCCCATAAAATCAATCCCCCAAACATCAAAGATTTCGCATACTAGAATCGGTTGCATAGGCATCATGTCGCGATGGCTCATGTTGCCCAAAGTCTGGCAACGACTGCATGCCTTGCAATGACTGTATGCGTCTTTGAACAGTGTGGGCCAGTAAAAGCCGCACTGGAGGACTTTTGATGCGGTTTTATGCCCGGCAAAATGGCCACCGCATGCCTGGTCATGGCAGAAAGAGAGGATATTGTTGACTTCCCCTTCCGGGACACATCTCCGGATGATCTGATCGGCACCTATGCGGAATAGGTACGGGTCCTCCCAAATGTAATACTTGGCATCGGAGCGTAATTTGTCTTTCTTGGCCTTCGGCCAATCGGACGGGGTCTGATGAGATGCCAAGTAATTTACAATATTAGCAAACCATGGAAGGCTAGTACCAATAGTCAGCAGGTGCTCATCGGGAAAATGCTCAGTGATGGGTCCGGAAGGGTCTATCATTTCAGAAGGAAGACGGGACAAGTGATCAGCTACCACGTTTTGTTTTCCCGCTTTATCGCGAATCTCGAGGTCAAATTCTTGCAACAGCAAGATCCATCGGATCAATCGAGGTTTCGCGTCCTTCTTTGCAAGGAGATGCCTCACAGCCGTGTGATCTGAGTATATGATGACATGGGAACCCAGAAGGTACGATCTGAACTTCTCTAGGGCAAATACTACAGCTAGCAGCTCTTTCTCAGTAACTGTATAGTTACGCTGAGCCTCATCGAGTGTTTTGCTGGCGTAGTAAATGACCACAGGTTTCTTGTCATTTTTCTGCCCCAAAACCGCTCCTACAGCGAAGTCGGATGCATCACACATGATCTCAAAGGGTTGAGACCAATCAGGGGACTGTAGGATCGGGGCTTGGGTGACTCGGTCACGCAGGATTTCAAATGCTTGAGTGCATTCCTTGGAGATTTTGAAGGGAACATCCTTGGAGAGAAGAGTGGTCAGGGGGCGTGCGATTTTTGAAAAATCAGGGATAAATCGTCGATAAAAACCGACATGCCCTAAAAAGGATCGGATGTCCCTGATCGAGCTAGGCATAGGAAGGTGAGAAATCAGATTAACCTTAGCTCGATCCACTTGGATACCTTTCTCCGAAATTGAGTGTCCCAGGACAATTCCCTCAGGCACCATGAAATGGCTCTTTTCCCAGGAAAGAACCAAATTCACGTCGATGCACCGCCTGAGTATCTGGACCAAGTGTTGGAGGCAATCGTCGAATGATGCTCCGAAAACTGAAAAGTCATCCATGAAGACTTCCAGATAATCACCTACCATATCTGAGAATATGGCAAGCATGCATCGCTGAAAAGTAGCGGGTGCATTGCAAAGACCGAAAGGCATCCTTCGGAAAGCGTATGTTCCGAAGGGGCAGGTGAATGTGGTCTTTTCTTGGTCCTCAGGATGGATTGCCACCTGGTTATAACCGGAGTACCCGTCAAGAAAGCAGAAGAACCTATTTCCCGCTAGTTTTTCGAGAATTTGATCAATGAAGGGTAGTGGGAAATGATCCTTCTTCGTGGAGGAATTGAGTCGACGGTAATCTATACAGACTCTCCACGAGTTGGCTAATCGGGTAGGAATGATTTCTCTGGTCTCAGTCGTTATAGTGGTGAGTCCTGCCTTCTTAGGCACGACCTGAATTGGGCTCACCCAACGACTATCGGAGATCGGGTAGATGATCCCGGCATCTAACCACTTGATGATCTCCTTTTTCACGACCTCCTGCAGATTGGGGTTTAAGCGTCTCTGCATTTCACGAGAAGGTCGTGTGCCCTCTTCTGAATAGATATGATGAGTACAATAAGAGGGACTTATTCCAGTCAAATCATCGAGGGTCCATCCGATGGCTCTGCGATGTTGCTGGAGGACAACAATCAGACGGGATTCCTGTTCAGGATTGAGGTTGGAATTGATGATCACAGGAAGGGTCTGATTAGAACCCAAAAAGATGTATTTCAAATGAGCAGGAAGGGGTTTCAGTTCGAGGATGGGGTTTTCAGCAGCAGCGGGTGGTTCAGTATAGATGTGAGGTTCAAGGGTGGGAGTTACTGGGTTGTTCACATCCGGATTGGACTCCTCTGTTTGCGGGTCAAGATCCTTCTGTGGTTGATGAGGCATACTCAAGTCATTCTGGAGGTGTGATTCATCAACCAAAGTCTTGATGTCACAAATTTGCTCGATGACGCCGCAATTAATTCCTTGCTGGGCCTTAAATATATCAATTTTCAGTGTTTGATCTCCAAACTTAAGCTCTATTTGGCCCTCCTCACAGCTGATGTTGGCTCTAGCAGTAGCCAAGAAAGGTCTCCCTAGAATGATTGGTGTATCCCTAGGGTTCTCAGGTGCATCCATGTCTAAGACTATAAAGTCCACTGGAAAATAGAAATCCCGCACTCTCATGATAACATCCTCGAGAATCCCTTTTGGTGACTTTATAGATCGATCTGCTAATTGTAATGTCACCTCGGTTGGTTTCAGCTCAGATTCTTCCAGATGGTCAAGTAAGGATGTGGGTATCAGATTTATAGATGCTCCTAAGTCTAACAATGCTCTATCAAATTGGGTACCACCTATCTTACAGGAGATCAGGGGAGTTCCAGGATCTTTTGCCTTGGGTGGGAGTCTACTAAGGATTACAGAGCTGGCTTGCTCTGACAGAACAATTGGGCTCCCTCCCTTGGTTCGCGGCTTACGCTGGGGTGTACATATATTCTTTAGAAATCGTGCGTAAGCTGGTACGTGGTGGATTGCATCCATCAAGGGGATGTTTATGTGGACCTGCTCAAAGAGCTTGACCAGGTCCTCCTCAGGGGCCACGGGTTTGGTGGTCTTCTTTCCCTTGGTCAGGGCCTCGGGAAACGGGATCTTGGTTGGTTCCTCTAGGATAGGTCCAGGTTGTGGGTCTGGAGCAGCGGTACCTTGGCTAACTATCCTAGGGTCATGGTTATCAGGCTGGGCGTGGTTTGGATAATGCTGGTCCTGAGTTGTCTTACCACTACGTGTTGTTACAGAATTTAATCCGGCCTGATTTTGGTTTGGGTTTGGTAGGAGGGGTGGCTGCTGCTGAAATCCCGCACGCGAAGTTGAGGCTTCCGTCTCGTCTGGAGATGGGGCAGTAGGGGCCTGATAAATCCATTGAGCGTGGCCTAAATTTGGATTCATAACGCGCTTCTGGGTTGGCACGTTATTTGGGTTAGGAAGGGGTTGGGAAGGGAGTGTGCCTGGCTGGCGAGAATTTGCCAACTGGGCCAGTTGAGTTTTAACTTCAGTAAGCTCGTCCTTGTGCTGTTTTTGAATGGCCGCATTCGATTTTTGAATGTCAGCCAGAGTCTGAAGGATTAAGGACATTTGATCTTGATTTGGCCCTGATGGATAAGTAGGGTTGGGTCGAGGCTGAGGCGGCTGGTAGTGATGAGAGGGCTGTGGGCGGGACTGAAAAGGTGGTCTTTGGGTTTGGGGATTTCCCGCCCACTGAAAATTGGGATGGTTTCGCCATCCAGGGTTGTAAGTGTTGGAGAATGGGTCGTTCTGGATGGCGTTGAGGTCCTCGCAGGTCTGAGGAACCTCCTGAGAATCAGGGAAAGGAGGAATGGAGTTCCCCCGGCTGGTGAAGAAAGGATCGGATGATCTTCCAGTCCAAGAATCAGATGGGGATGGATATGGATCCATCCCAGGGGAGGATCGGTGGAGGATGTTTTGCACAGTCTCCTGTGTGGAAGGAGGTTGTGCAAAGGAGTTACGCGCAGAGGTGGCTCGCTGCAAGTGCTGAGTCAGCTCATCCACCTTCTTTTCAATAATTGAGACCTTGTCCAATCGACTGGCCATTAACTCCAGGTCGACTGATGCGGACAGGTCCTGCGTCTCATGTGCTCCCTTAAGATTCGTCGCTGCGCGGGTATTCGTCCTGTCGAATAATCCCATGGAGTCATTGTTGATGGAGTTCTCGCACATGTTTTCGAGAATCTCCCATACGGTGTCTTCATGTTGACCCATGATGTTTCCTCCGCAGGTTGCATTGACGAAAAGGCGGATGTCCTCACGGAGTCCCTGGTAAAAAGATTGGACTTGTTCCCATTTAGGAACTCCGTGATGGGGGCACTTCCTCATGAGATCCTGAAAACGATCCCATGCCTCATGGAGAGGTTCTCCTGATTGTTGAGTGAAGTGTGTAATCTGATGGCGCAAGGCGTTGGTCCGACCAACGGGAAAGAACTTTTTCAAAAACTCGGATTGAAGTTCTTCCCAAGTGTTGATCGGCCGGGTCTGAGTTTGATACCAATGGGCGGCCTTGTCCATAAGAGAAAAGGAGAACATCTTCATGAGAAGAATATCCCGATTTTGCGCATCTGATCCAAAAGTGTGGGCCAGATGCTTTAGCTGTTTGATGTGCTGGAAGGGATCTTCAGAATTAAGCCCATGGAATTTAGGTATAGCGTGAATCATGTTGGGCTTTAGTTTGGAATCAGGTCCTCCAATCGGGATTCTAACTCGAGGCTCAATGGCCACCGCAGCAGGATTGTAGTGGTCCCGCATCATAGGACGCTGTGGTGGGTGCACGAAGTTTTGGAAGAGGTCATTGAGTCGCTGGAGCTGGTGTTCCAGATTATTTTCTTCCTCAACTGGCTGAGCCATGATGGGGGAAGAAGAAGAACTTGGTTCTGAATCAGAAGAGAGAATAATGTGAGGGTGTTGCTGCACAAATACGGGCGTCGAGGCTTGGCCTTGACGAGAGTGAATTTCTAATGGAGGTCTTAAGGGTGGTCTTAGAGACCTCCTTCCGTACATGCACAGTTGGGAGAGGTAAGTTTAGAAGGTGCTGGACCCAATCAAGACACCCAAAAATGTGTTGGGTGACTATAGAGGTGCGGGGCAGATGGACCCCTTGATCAGAAAGATCGTCCACCTGAGAATTACCTGGGCAGCCAGAGAGGGAGAGTCCCGCGAAGACCCCTACACGGTAGAGCGTCCCCACGGGTTACAGGGTTTCCCCCACCCGACCTCTCTTGTCACTGCGGTTCCAGGTAGACCAGAATGGGGATCTTGACCTCTTAAGTCTACCAATTTTAAGATCAGGGTGCTTAAGGTTTCACTTGAACTTTAGTCTTTTTAAGTGCAAAGAGTGACCTAATTTAAGGTTGGTTAACCCAAAGGGGTCAACTTTTCCTCTTGTTTTCTTTGAGAGCTTTTTAGGTCCTGTCTTTTAGGGTTCAAGTGTTTAGAGAGAGCCAATTGTTTAGGATTTTTCTTGTTAATTATTTTCAATCAATGGTTTGGGCACACCTCTTTTGGATTTTCTCCCTTCTTGAGTTAAGTAGTGTGTCTCTAAAACCCTAATGTTGAATCCTAGGTTGGCTCTACTTGGTCCAGTTAATTCTTTGTTGGGTAATTAGGGCTCAAGCAAGAATGTGTTAGCCCTTAAATACCCTTAATAGTGTGCAGGAATGATGAGTTGAAAACATGCAACTTTTTTATGGTTACTAAGTATGGAAGACAGGTTAGCCCTATATTGCTTGTTCTTTTCTTTTCTTCCTCTTTAGAGTGTAGGGGTTAATAGTGAGAGAAAAGATTTTACCTGTCTTCGGAGTGGTTGTGTGGTTGCTTGTCTTCTTGAGTTCCTGTAGCCGCACAAAAGAGAGGAGATTATCAGAACTTAAAAGAAACAGGAATGTTTACCTCTAGAATAGCCGTTGCTCCCCGGCAACGGCGCCAAAATGGATGCGTGTGGTTTTGTACCGGGTTTGTTATAACGTTGTAGTAAAGCCGGTTGTCACCAACGTTTCATATAAAAATTTTTGTTACTCGGAAAAATGAAAGAGTTCCCGAGGTCGAACTCAGGGAGCAAGTTGTATTCTAGAGATATACAAGTTCTATTACAAAAATAAAGAGAGAGAGAGAGAGATGAAAATTTGGCTTCTTCTTCTTCTCTTCTTTCTTCCTCTTTGTCTTTTGTTCTTCCTGTTCTTCTTCTTCTTCTTCTTCTTCTTCTGCTTTCTTCAGATCTTCCCCTCGTGCTCTTCTTCTTCTGTTCTTCCTTGTTTCCTTTCTTTCTTTTTCTTCAGATCTTCTTCTTCTTTTCTTGCTTCTTCTGCTTTGTCTTCACCTGTCTTCAGTACGTCGTCTGATTTTCCAATCAGACGACTTAACCCGCGGATGCTACAGTGCCGCTTCAGTTCTTCTTCCGCAGTCCTTCACCTGTGCCTGCACGCTCAAGAGTCCAGCATCAGAGGGCAAAAACCTACTCTACCCCCCTCCCCCGTGTCTCTCTTTTCTCTCTGAAATCACTCTTCGGAAGCTCTCCCAGAGCGCTACCGGGTACTCGGGTTCGGGTCAGGCCCGGGTCCAGGCCCACCGGCGTGCGTGGTGGGCGAGGAGTGCAGGTCAGTCTAATCGGGTCGGGCCAGGTCCGCGGAGCGTGGTCACGGACGAGGCCGGCTCGGGTCGGGTGAGAGGGACCTCACCCCGTGGTAACTGAGGCAAACAGATGGTGGCACTTTTGCAATTTATGTGGGTGTGTGGCTTCAGAAGTTTCCGAGGTGGGACTATCCGCGCACCCCATTTCTCTCACGCCTGCAATAGGGATGGTGCTTCCAATTGCAACAGCTGTTGAGGCTCGCAACTCCAATTGAGGGCCAGGGTGTGTGTGCAAGACTCTTTCGCGCAGCCTAGGTCTTCAACCTGGGATATCTAGGCTTGGAGCAACCTCAAGCAAGCTTCGAGCTTCCTCGCCAATGGCGGTCAAGGCCTGGAACCTGAAATCAATAGAACGGCCTCTCGGCCAAATCAGACAGGCGGGGGACCTTCGTCGTGGCACGGCGAAGGTGGTCAGGGGGTCTGCAGGGGGCGAGATGGAGCTAACAGGTCGTCCTAGGTCAAACTGTGAGCGAGGGAGTGGGTGTGTTCGGTGGATCTGCAGAGGGTGTTTGGTGGGAAGTGGAGGGGCGGAAGAGGATCAGGGTGAGGAGGCGGAGGTTCTGCGGTGGTTGGCGAGCCGTGTGGGTCGCTGAGGTGATGGGAGCGGCTCGCCGGAGGGTGGTCGGAGACGGAGAGGATGAGGGTGAACAGGAGCGGTCGAGGGTTTAATTGACTAAATCGAAAGCGGGGAAAGAAAGAGGAGAAGAAGGGGAGTAGGTCTAACTTACTTGCAGGGACGAAGGGGGAGGAACAGGGCGACAGTCGTATCGACTGTCGCCGGAGAAGACGATGCTCAGGGAGAGGGGCGGCGGCGAGCAGAGGGCTGGAGAGGCGCCAGCTGGGTGCGGCGTGGCGCGGGAAGAGCAAGGGAGGAGGTCTCTGCTGCTGGTATCGCGGCAGAGCGAAGAGGTGGAGGGGGAGGAAGTCGCCGGAGCTGGTGAGCGTCTGCCGGAGGAAGAAGAGAAGAAAGCTGGGGGTTTTCTCCGTCAGATCCAGGCTGCCCTCGTCGGTGGAGCGGCGGGGGGTATTTATAGGGATGAAGCAGGGAGGAAGGCGGAGGGAGACGACGTGTCTCCCTCGCCGGAGAATGGTCGGAATACGAACCCATACCGTCCGTGCGTTCGCACGGCCGGTATGGGGGGCTACAATGACCATGGGGGTGCTCCTGCGACGGCTGACGACGCAGGGCACCCCCGGTACACATGCCAGGTCCTCCACCTCACCCTGCGCGGCGCCATGCTCCGCGCAAGGTCGCCGGAGCATGGTGCTGGCAGGGTTTTGCAGGAGGGACCTGTTTGCAAAGAACGAAGGAGAGTTAGGGGCCAAAATGCGAGGGTTCAAAAGTTGAGGGCCAAAGAGTAAATATATGAGGACCAAAGTGTAAAGTCGGTCAAGGAGGTTTCTTCTTAGGCTCAAGTTTTTATACATGACTAATTAGAACCTAAGGAATCTGATGGTAAATTTCATTTTCATATTAAACCTTGTTTGACCGGTCAATTTGCGTAAAGACCCAAATTAAGTTATTAATTGGGCATGGTTCTCAATGTAGGTCAAAATGGGTTCTAAAGGCCAAATTGAAGGTTCTAAACCCTAGAGATTATTTTTCTATGAATTTTAGAGGGTTTATTCTATTTTTACTTTGCCTCGAACCTTGTGAATTGAAGTGGGTTGTTTTAGGGTTACAGATTATCATTTGGTTCCTTGGAAGTGCTGTAGCCCTTGCTAGATCATCTCATCCCACTTTTATTCTTATTAAGCTGTTTTGACCTGTGTTTGGGCCCTGAATTACCCTGTATGCAGATTATACTGGTAAAATTGCACTTTTACCCCTTATGACTGGTTTTCTTCTCAAACTCAGAATTCTCTGAGTTAAGCCTTTCCTTGAGATATGTAGGAGCTTTTATCCTTTGTATTGGGTCAAAATGAGCTAGTTATGGCTCATGATGAGGTTCTCATCAGTAGGCAATGGGAGTTTGGAAATAGAATCAATCTTGGCTTTATCTACTTCCAAGCCTCGCTACCCAAGTACAATTCCTTTCTGTACCATGAAGTGGCTTTTCTCCCAGTTGAGGACTGGACTAGTCTCCTTACATCGCTTCAACACATTCTCCAGGTGCAGGAGACACTAATTGAAAGACGAGCCATAAATGGAGAAGTCATCCATAAACACTTCAACACACTTGTCAGCCATATCAGAAAAAATGGACATCATACACCGCTGGATGGTTGCAGGGGCATTACATAATCCAAATGGCATATGCCTGAATGCAAAGGTACCGTAAGGACTCGTGAATGTCGCCTTCTCCTGGTCATCGGGGAAGACTGCAACCTGGTTGTACCCAGAATATCCATCGAGAAAGCAATAGTACTTATGCCCCGCCAATTTCTCAAGAATTTGATCAATAAAAGGCAAGGGAAAGTGATCCTTCTAGGAGGCGGTGTTCAACTTGCGGTAATCAATACAGACCCTCCATCTAGTTGAGGGTTTAGTCACAACTTGTTCACCTTGGTCATTAAATTCCACAGTAAATCCTACCTTCTTTAGCACCACATGAATAGGACTTACCCATTTACTATCTGCAATGGGATATATGATCCCAGCATCCAACCACTTCAGGATTTCCTTTTTAACCACCTCGCTCATATTAGGGTTCAGACGTCTCTGCATGTCCCTAAATGACTTGATGGAATCATCAGTATAAATGTGGTGCATGCAGTGTGTCGAGTCTATACCCTTAATGTCAACAATGCTCCAAGCAATAGCTTCCTTGTGCCTAGACAAGCATTCAATCAGGGCTCCCTCCTGTGCTTCAAATAGCACAGCTGAAATGATAACGGGGAGCATATCATTGGCACCCAAGAAGACGTACATGAGAGTGTTAGGGAGAGGTTTTAACTCAAGGTCGGGGGCTTGTATGGTTGAGGGTTTCATAATAGATGTCCCCATCTCAGGTAGCAGATCTACCTTGGGTAGAGATGATGGGGAAAGAGACTCAGCAGAAACACCAAGCAACTCCTCAAGTTCTAGTATATCCCCTTCACATTCCTCCAAGAGATGGGAATGCTCATTTAGCATGACATGCTGAAGGGGGTCATCACATAACATTACAGGGGTTGCCTCTTCAATCAAGTCATCTATCACCTCAACTTGAGAATAATCCTCAAGCCCGGCTTGTTTGTAAGCATCAAATACATTAAGCTAGATTTTCCTGATCCCAAAGCCCATTTTCAATGCCCCAATATTGCAATTGATTGAAGCATGCGAAGTTGCAAGGAAGGGGCAACCCAAAATGATGGAGGGTTTGGTTGACTTGTTGGTAGGGCCAGTGTCCAAAACTAAGAAGTCAACGGGGAAAAAGAAATCCTCCACTTTTATGAGGACATCTTCCAAAATTCCCCGCAGTGTCTTAAGTGATTGATCAACAAGTTAGAGGATTACCGGGCTAGGCTTCAGATTGCCTCCCCCAAGTTGTTCATACACGTAGCTCGAAAGGATGTTCACCCCCGCACTCAGATCAAGTAGAGCCTCATCAATCTGTAAGTCACCAATAACCACTGAGATGTACAGGGCTCTTGGGTACTTAAGTTTCGGGGGTGTGCCATGTTGAACAATTGTGCTAACAGAATCATGCAGGACAACTTTTGATTGAACCTATTTCCTAGATTACTGCTTTTTCGTGCATAGGTCCTTTAAGAAGCGGGCATAAGACGAAATCTGCCTGATAGCTTTAAGCAAAGGTAGGTTAATCTGCACTTGCTTGAAAGTTTCCATGATCTCATCCATTTTATCTTTGGCTCCAGATAAGCTAGCAGAAGTCTGCCCAGAGGTGGATAAGCACTCTGGAAAGGGTACTCTCAATCTCTGGGTAGAAGGGTTGTCATGTAGAGTAAGGGGTGGAACGGGGGAAACTTCTTCCGGCGAGGTGATTTCAAGCGAAGAAGATTTGGGCAAGTCTTCTCCCATGGGGGTGAAAGTCGGGGTGGATGGTTTTTCAAAGGGTGAGACTATAGGAGCATTAGGTTTGGAAATTTCTTTCCCACTCCTCAGAGTAGTCACCACCTGATCATGCTCCCTAAAGACAATCCCTTTTCCTTTAAGATTCTCCTCAGCAGCATTGGGAAGCTTCCTAGTTTCCCTCTGTCTAATGGCCTCAACAAGGTGTCCTATCTATGATTTCATCTCATGTATAGCTTTTTCATGAGATTGGATGATGGCACTTTGACTTTCTTGCATAGTTCTCAACATTGCCTTCAATTCATCCATCTCAGAGGTCTTAGGTTGGGCCAAGGTTTGAGGTTGGTTCATTTGATGGTTTTGAAAGGATTATGGTTTATAATTCCCTGAATTTGAGACATTTCCTTGTCTCCATGAAATGTTTGGGTGGTTCCTCCATCCCTCATTATAAGTGTTGGAAAAAGGGTCATTACGAGGTTTAGGACGGAACCCTTGAGCAGCATTCAGATCCGCCTGTACAAGCTCAGGGAATTGGGAGGCCAAGTGGCAATCCATAGTGGTGTGTGTATTGCCTTAGCAAATGAAGCATTCTGAAGCTTGGGATGTGGAAGTGTTAGATACGAATTGGCTCGGGCTCAACATAAGCCTTTCCATGTTTTGATTCAATAATTGAATCTGATAAGCTAAATTCTGGGTGTCCCTTGCCACATTCGCCTCCAACTTTCTTTGCATGAGAGTGAGTTTTCTATCCATGTAGGCAGAATTCAAGTGAATAGAATTCTCACTCAAAGTATCAAAAAGGTTCCACGCTTCGTCCTCAAGTCTTAGACAGAAAGGTTCCTGCACAGGCACCATCCATAGTCTGCCTGTGCGAATCATTAAGTTTGGTGTAGAACCTTTCAACCAGTTGCCACTTAGGCACCTGGTGATGTGGGCAAAGTCTCAACAGGTCATTAAAGCACTCCCACGCATCATGGAAAGCTTCCCCATCCTTTTGAACAAAACTCATAATTTCCCTCCTAAAGTGATTTGTTTTGCTCATGGGGAAGTACTTCTTCAAAAACTCCTTCTTCAGGGCATCCCAAGTGTTAATATCATCAGGGGTATGATACCAATACTTGTCTTTGTCCTTGAGGGAGAATGGAAAGAGGGTCCGCATTTGAGCATCATCGGTAATGCCCTACAGCTTCACCGTGGAACAGACCTTGGTGAATTCCTCTATATGCCTGTAAGGGTCTTTCTTAGCAGTACCATAAAAGGAGGGCAACAAGGATATGGTACTGCTTTTGATCTCATAAGGATTGTCCCCTCCAGGTCTACGTAGTGTAGGGCCAGCTTGATTGGTTGGAATGAAATATTCCTTAAGACTCCTTTGACCAGCCATATCTTCCCTTGGAAAGTTTCTTCTTAAGATTCTTTCAGGTTCAGGATCAAACACAAGTTGTCTCCTAAGAGATCGCCTACCAAGCATGCACTACAAACACAATTCAAAAGGACTTGTTCGATCTTTACAAATTTAGGCTTTTGACTTTAGTTCAAATTGTACGTGACAAAGAAAGTTTCCCAATCAATTACACGCCTATTGTCGACCTTCGAAATGCCTAAAAAGACCTAGTTAGAGCTTAGGTGTTCTTTCCTAAATCTCAAATGGTAGAGCAACTCCAAAGACGGAAGATCGAGGGATGCAAGTAGGCCTAAGCCTTCCTTTGAAACTGTGCTTTCTTGGTGCTTCTTAACTACCCCCAAAAATCTGTGACAGGGTATCCCCCTCTTTGGATTTACAAAACCTTTGATCTCAAGTTCCGAACACTTCAGAATCCAATAGTAAGAGGGCTCTTGTCCTAGTAGTTCCAAGACCTAGGAGTGTCTAAATGCGTGCCATAGTGCAAGAGATATAAGTATGCATACATCGTAAAAGATTTTGAATTGCACGTCATGTTTGAAAATCAAGTCCTTAATTTTTAAATATCCCTCCTTTAATTAGTCCTCTTTCAAAAATTAAATGTGACCACTTTATTAGATCACTTCAAGACAGATTACATGGTCTAAAAATTAATCCAAATGCATTTGCATGACAGATAGAAATGCAAAGTTAGAAGTGCATACCTGATTCCAACATTCTTCATGCATATGCAAGAGAACAAGTTAGATCTAGATGCTGCTCATTCAATACTAAATGATTCGACCTAAGGGCAGGTACCTTCTAGTAGGTAGCAAGTGTTTTTTTTTTTAAAAAAAACTTATGCACAAACAAGTTAAGGATAAAGAACCCACAAAATAAATTAAAATTCGAAATCTAAAGAAAAGGGAACGGGCACCCAAAAATCAGCCCCAATTACTACAAGGGTGAGAAAACAAGAATAAAACTTGTGACAAAGGAGAATCCCCTATGGAAGCGGGATCTAGGTCTCCTGCGTCTTTCCTGCGTGTAGGCGTCGCTCAAGATCGACGTCGTCTCCCAGATGTGCCTGTCACCTCCACAGATTCCTTGCATAGAAAAGATAACAAATGGTCAGATCACTGTGCAACGAGAAATAATCAGAAATAAAAATCAGGTGAAATTATTGTGTCTGTTGCTTCCCCCGCAACGGCGCCATTTGATAAGTCAGTTTTCGCTTTAGAATAATATGATTAAGATGATCTGTCGTTTTAGTATCAAAGTGGTGGAAAATCGCTTAACAAAATAATTAAAATAAAAATTAAACCACTCAGAAGAGCGGGTCATGTTCATAAGGAGATAATGATGCAATAAATTCACGAATATTTTTCTCTTGAATTCATTCAATCGAGTGTGAAATTCATAGTCAAATCTGACATGAAATGCGACGAAAAGAAGACACACAATTACTCGAGAATGAAAGGTTATATGCATAATTTTTCCTCACTGAAATATTCAATAAATATGTGATCAATCTTTGTAATTTCCAATTGCACATGTATTAGAGAGAAATTGTGTACATCTTAATCCAAAACCAATGTCAAAAGATGTGAATAACAAAAGCCAAGCAATTATGAGAAAGCATGAGCATGAGGTTGCAATTTCACTCAATATATAAAATATAAAAATCAAAAATGAGAATTTGGCAATGGCATTGAAATGTAATAACTTATTGAATGTTTCTTGTAACAAAACAGGGGAGAACCTTTCCCTTAGGCATGCGCACGGAGCAAGGGATGGCTGGAGGGGAGGAACTCGTCGGAGGTCAAGTGGAGCGAGGGCTTCGCAATGACAGCGGCTGCGAGTCACGAGGTGGCCGAAGGTGGGTGCTCTTAGGCGGGGAGGCCAACAGTCGTGTGTCGGCCTGCTACTTCTAAGCGCGGCGTGGAGCTACTGAACGTGCGCCCGTGGGATGGATGCTGCGCACGGCGTAGGAAGCCACTGGAGGTGCTACATGTGGTGGAGAGGGGAGTGCGGTGCTACGCGTTGGTGGAGGTGCGATTCACAGTTGGGCGACACTGCTGCTAGTCTGCAAGGAGCGTGCATTGGATGACGCACGCAGGGAGGCGCTCGCGGACTGAGGGCTGCACGGCTCTACGAGTGTGCGACAGAGGCTGAGGGACGCTAGGAGAGGTGCGGGAGGGTGGCTACTGCGCGTGGTGGAGGGCGGTGCTATGCATGGTGGAGGCAGTGCGTTGAGTTTGTTTTTGGGTTCTTTTTGGTGGAGTGGAGGGAAAACAGAGGATGGGGAAGAAGATGAATAGTGATGGATTTTGTTGAGGTGGAAGAGAAACAGAGGAAGAATGAAGAAGATGGAGGTGGTGCTGTATGTTCCCAGACGTCTTAACAAACTGGGGAGATGAAAATGTAGGGTGTGAAGTTACGGCAGCTGCAGTGGTGGATGCTGGTGATGGCAGTGAAGATGGTAGCATGCACGCTTGCATGTGCTTAGGGTGGAGCAGTGTGCATTCACGGTGATGCAAGCAAGCTTCGAATGGCGGTGCGGCCTGTCACACCACACGCCCACAGTGGTGGAGGCTTGCTGCCACTATTGAAGCCGGTGGTGGTGGGAGCGGATGAGGGTGGTACACTCTCTGCACAATGATGAATCGGGGTGGAGGCCTCGTTTGAATGGCAACCATTCTTCCTCCTTTGTAGCCGTCTGCATGGATTTGAATGGAGAGGCGGGAGCAGATTCACATTCTCCGCTCATCCTTGAATGCAGGTTTTAGTGCAGCAGCTAGTGGCATTGGAGCGGCGAATTCATGCAGAGAAGAAAAAATGAATAATAACAAAAGGATTGGTTAATTATGTTCAAACCCTCAATAAAATGTTAATGCATATAATGTAACCTACAAACTAATGCATGTAATTCTAATGCATGCTAAATAATTTATATAAGTAATGTATACAAGCAAATATGTATAAACTAACTTATTTATATCTTAATACATGCTATGTATACACTAATATCAATCTAATTCCTAGGCACTTAAGTAACTAAATAGCCCACAAATATGGGCTCATCAAGTGTGAACGGTGGTCAAATTTGGAGTTTAAAGAGTGAAAAAGGAAGTAGAGGGGCAGAGGGAGAGTTAAGACCTAGAATTACAGACGAAAGAGGTAGAGCGGCATCGGTTGTGGTTGGCCGACGCCGAGGAGGAAGGATTCTCCGACAAGGGAGACGGCGAGGAAGAAGGGCTAGGGTGCCTCTGAGTTGACCATCGAGAGGCGAAGGAAGTTCAGGAGGAAGGAGACACTCCCAATTTGGCCATCGGGAGGCGGTAGGATGACGGAGGAGGAGGCTCACCGGAGCTATGGCGGAGATGGCCGGAGAGGGGGTTTGAAGAGGGTTTTTGGGCCAAAACCTAGCTCAGGAGGACAGTTTGTCATCAAGGGTCCTTATATAGGTCTCAAGAGAGCTTCCCAAGCTTGGAAACCAAGCTTGGAAGCTTCATGAAATAGGAGACCCGATCCTTCAAGCGATTCGCATGAGGATTTGGGTAAGAATTAGAGCCCAAGATGCGGCTCAAATTGTAGGGAAATCTCTTAGGAATCTCCCTTCCAAATTTTGAAGAGATTGAGAGTGAAATCTGGGAGAAAACTCTGATTGAAGGTCGCCGAAGTTGTAGGAATAGGACATGGGGGCGGCAGGGACCTTTTTGCGAAGAAGATGGCAAAGAGAGGGGGTATTTGCAATGAATTCAAAAGCTAGGGGCACTTGTGAAATAGATAGGACTGAAATGCAAACTAGGTCAAGACGATCTCTGATTGGGCCCTAATTTTGGTGAAAACCTAATTTAGACCCAAGGAATCTAATGGTGAAATTGGATTTAGGTTTTGACCATGTTTGACTAGGTAATTTATGCAAAAATTCAAATTAGGACAATAGTCTATCTGTGATTCTGTTTTAAGTCAAAATGGGTTCAGGTGGTCAAATCAAGAATGTCAAACCCTCGAGAATATTTTTCTATGATTTTTAGAGGGTTTAGATGAATTTTATCTTAACCAAAACCTCAATTAATTAAGCGGGTCTGCTTTTAGAGTTTCAAATGTCATTTAATTCTTGAAATGCGTGAAAACCCATTTTTGTCTATATGAACCCACTTATTAGACATTTATGACCATTTGACCTTTAATTAACCTCTGAGAAACCCCATGATTGTTCTGCATTCATGATAGGATGGTAAAATTACAATTTTAACCCTGGTTCCTTATTATTCTCTTAGAAAGGATGTGTAATGAATTATTATCTTCTGACAGTTATGTAGGAGCATTTAATGATAGAATATGACTAAATAAAGCTAGAAATGGTTGATGATGACATTATCATCAGCGACTCCTGTTCTGTTCTGTACTGTTCTGTACGACTTAGATCGTACCCATTAGCATAAAGGACTAACCGCATGCCAGTGCAGGATAGCTTCCCGTGCATTTATCACGCGTGCCATAATCACCGCTACGATGTGACCATGATCCCAAGATGGTAGACCAGGTGTAGGACAAACACAAGGTGTTCTCTCAGCCAAGAGAGTACCACGTGCACATCCTGCATCATGGGGAAAATTGCAGCAAGATCATTCCGTTAGGGAACATTTGAACTGAGAGATGACGAAACCCTTTGTTAGAAACATTCGAAACATTAAATGGAAACAAAATATGAACTGGTGCGAAAAATTTATAGCTATCTGAAATGTTTATTGTTTTTACATTCAAGTACATTAGTTAATTTTGCACTTACCACTCTACTCAGGTTTTGCTGACGACTACTAATGCTCAAGTCAGGGAGGCGAACAACCAGTACCACTGAATGCAGAGGGTATTGAGCCTAGTCAAGCCTAGCCTTAGTTCGATTTCGGTTTCCGCTGTAGTTGGATTTTTCCACTGCTATAGTGAGTACTCTTGTTTTGAACTATTCGTAACGTTTCTATCCTTCACTTTGGTTGTGATGGCTATGTGGAAACTTTTGCTATTCTCTTGAGATACTGTTTACGATCTTTTCCTCAGTTTTCTGCTTTCATTTAAGTTCTAGCTATGATACATATGCGATTTATTTGCTTTGTGATATTATTTCTTGTTGGACAACTGGGTCTTGGGCTAGTTGAGGTGCCCTGACCCCAAGTTCCACGTGGAACCAAGTTCGGGTCATAACAAGATGGTATCAAAGCAAGGTCATCCCGAGAAATAAGTCAAATGGCTTGGAAGTAACCACTTATGTGTACATAGTTAGGGTAGCCATCACAACATGTTATCTTGATTTTTCGCTCCTGAGTCTTGTTTTGGTCTTGTGTCAATAATGATCTTTGTTTCCTTCCATCTCCCTGTAGGAGATGCCTCATCGTATAGCTCGTAGGGTCGGCCGCAGGCATGGCCATGGGCGTGGTTGTGGGGGCGGACATGCCGGACCTAAGCCAGGGATCGCTCCACCCCTCCTTCAGGGAATCCAGGCCCAGGACCTCCCTCAGCTAATTCAGGACATCATACGGAGGAGTTTCAGCAACAACCACCCCCTCCACTGCCTCCTCCTGAGGATGTGGAAGGGGAGTCTTCCATAAGACAGGGGAGTCACCGCAGTACTGGGCGAGCTGGATAGGAAGGGGATGATCCTCCACTACCCCCACCTCCTTCAGACACTACCGAGCAAGAGTTCTCCCTACCGGAGGATGCACCCATGCCCCTAGTACGGCTTCACCACGAGATGTTCACCCAGTTTCGGAAGCTGAAGCCCCCCTCCTTCAAGGGGGAGAGCCCATCTGAGGCAGTGGATTGGTTGGCGCAAATGGAGGTCTTTGGCACGCTCCACCCTCCTGTAGAGTGCCGCATGGCCTTTGCCACATACCAGTTGGAGAGTACCACCCACAGGTGGTGGCAGGCGGTTCAGGGTCAGGAGGGAGGAGAGCCATCCTAGGACCAGTTCGTGGCTGTCTTCTGCGAGCAGTATTTTCCACAGACATGGCAGGACTAGAGGAGGCAGGAGTTCCACACTCTTAGCTAGGGGGCGATGATGATTAGCGCAGACTGCACGCGTTTCCTGCAGCTGTCACGCTTCTCCTCATCTACCGCAACTACAGAGGAGGAGCATCTGTGGAGGTTCACTGAGGGACTCCGGCCTACTATATGGGGGTGTGTGAATCCCCTAAAGTTTCCTACTTTCTCCTCCGTGGTCGAGGCAGTGATGACCTACGAGGAAACCAACTCGGCCGCACGAGACACCGATGGACGAGGTCGAAAGAGGCCCTACCAACCTAAACACTCTCAGGGCCATCTAGAGAGGAGGCACACGGTACCCGTGGGGGAGGCATCCTGCTTTGTGGGGCCAGCTACCTACACCAGACCACCACCCAGCTACCAACAGGGACAGACTGAGAGAGGAGGTCGTGCCCCTCTCTGCTACCAGTGTGGCCAGCTGGGCCACATGAGGAGGGACTACCCGTCTAGGGTAGGAGCATACCAAATGCTCCCCACACCAAGCGTAGGAGGCCGATCTAGCCACCGTGGTTACCAGGCTCAAGGAGGAGGACCGCAGTCATGAGGTGGGTACCGGCCCGCTACTGCTTACCAACCCAAAGCATGGCTGCCTCTTCTGCACCTAAAGCTGAGGGGCATGTCAACGCCCTAACTCACAAAGGCACCAAAGCTTTAGGTTCTATTGTGGCAGGTATGGTTACAATTTTCGACAGATTGGTTTACGTGCTTTTCGATTCTGCCGCCACACACTCTTTTGTCTCCATGAGTTTTGCCATCAGTTTGGGGCCGAATAGTACATTATTAGAGGATCCGTTTCTGATTAGAGGGCTAGGGGGCAGTGCTTATCGCAAAGGAGGTTTTTATGGATTGTGAGGTCATGATAGGGGGGACACAGTCTACCCGCTAACCTGATTATGATGCAGATGGAGGATTTCGATGTGATCTTGGGGATGGATTGGCTATCTTCCTATCACGCCATGGTGGACTATTTTGGGAGGAAGATTGTGTTTTCCATTCCTGAGTTGTCTCCTTTTAAGCTCCATGGCCAGCCAATGAATGAAGGATTTAGATGCAATTCCACGCTTCGGGCAGCGAAGCTACTAAGCCAGGGATGTGAGGGCTTTTTGGCTTGTGTTGTGGAGGAGCCTAGCCCCGCAACTGACCTATGGAGTGTACCGGTAGTCTGCGAGTACCCCGATGTTTTCCCCGAGGAGTTATTGGGACTACCACTTGAGCGTGAGATCGAGTTTGAGATCTCGTTGGTACTGAGGACCAACCCCATCTCTACTGCACAGCATAGGATGGCACCACTTCAGCTGCAAGAGCTCGAGTCCTAGCTGCAGGACTTGTTGGAGAAGGGCTTTGTGAGACCCAGTGTGTCCCCCTAGGGGGCCCCTGTTTTATTTATAAAGAAGAGAGATGGCACCCTTCAGCTTTATGTCGACTATAGGCAGCTAAATCGAGCTATCATTAAAAACAAGTATCCATTGGCCCGCATTGTCGACCTCTTTGACCAGTTGCGAGACGCCACGATGTTCTCCAAGATAGACTTGAGGTCGGGTTACCACCATCTAAGGATCAGGGAGACAGACGTCTCCAAGATAGGTTTTCAGATGCGATATGGACACTATGAGTTTTTGGTCATGCCATTTGGGCTGACCAACGCCCCTGCTGCTTTCATAGATCTGATGAACCGCATCTTCAAGCCTTACCTGGACCAGTTTGTGGTGGTTTTTATCGATGATGTGCTTGTGTACTCCCGAGATCAATCCCAACACGAGCAGCACTTACGCATGGTCTGGACACCTTGAGATGATGCAGGCTGTATGCCAAGTATAGCAAGTGCGAGTTTTGGTTGAGGTAGGCTACTTTCTTGGGCCATGTGGTCTCGGGAGACGGAATAGCTATGAAACCGGCCAAGGTTGAGGCCATGCTCAGGTGGAGGAGGCCACATGCAGTGATAGAGATACGCAGTTTCCTAAGGCTAGCAAGCTACTACCGGTGGTTTATTAGACGGTTCTCCCAGATTGTGCATCCTATGATAGAGTTGACTAGGAAGGACGTGTCGTCCACTTGGAAAGACGAGTGTGAGATGTGTCTTCAAGAGTTGAAGGGGAAGTTGATTTCAACTCCTGTGCTCACCATTCCAGACAGCAGTGGGGGGTTTGTGGTCTACACTAATGCTTCGTTGCAGGGGTTGGGTGGTGTGCTCATGTAGTGGGACCACACTGTCACTTATGCATCGCGGCAACTAAAGCCCCAAGAGCATATCTACCCCACTCATGACTTGGAGCTGGCAACTGTCATCTTCGCTTTGAAGACATGGAGGCACTGCTTGTACGGTGAGACCTTTGAGATCTTCACAGATCATAAGAGCCTTAAGTACTTGTTTAATCAAAAGGAGCTTAATATGAGATAAAGACATTAGTTAGAACTTCTGAAGGACTACGACTGCAGCATCTCTTATCATCCGGGAAAGGCCAACGTGGTGGCTGACACCTTGAGCCGAAAGGCGCTTGCCCACTTGGCTAGCTTACAGGCACGGAGTTGGCGACTCATGCAGGAGGTGGGTAGTTGGCGACCTCAGGAGTCATGTGGACACTGTGGTGCAGTGACAGTGATGAGACAGGCACAACTTGACCTCATAGATTACATTATTGTTGGACAGATGGCTGATCCGTATCTGCAGACATTGCGAGACAGAGTACTGACAAG
Organism: Thalassia testudinum; assembly: GCA_037157565.1. Lineage (NCBI taxonomy): Eukaryota > Viridiplantae > Streptophyta > Magnoliopsida > Alismatales > Hydrocharitaceae > Thalassia > Thalassia testudinum. Next base: position 148,728,503 of record JAZHRO010000036.1, read on the forward strand.
ATACCCAGGAGACTTCACTTTCACTGACGAGATCTTACACATGAGGGGGTGTTTGTGCATCCTTAGGGATGAGGAGTTATTAAGGGAGCTTTTGACTGAGGTGCATGGGTCCAGGTTTACTATACATCCCAGGATCACTAAGATGTACCATGATTTGCGACGTGACTTTTGGTGGAAGGGGATGAAATGGGATGTTCGAGAGTTTGTGCAGCAATGTTTGGTATGCCAGCAAGTGAAAGCTGAGCACCAAAGGCCTAAAGGACCATTACAGCCACTTCCTATGCCAGAGTGGAAGTGGGAGAGTGTCACTACCGATCTGGTAGTGGGGTTACCAATTACAAAGTGGGGACATGATGCCATTTGGGTTATAGTGGACAGGTTGACAAAGACGATGCTGTTTTTGCCAATCCGAGTTACCTTTGGACCAGTACAGTTAGCAGAGCACTACATCAGGGATGTGGTACGTCTTCATGGAGTTCCCCACAATATCATATCCAGCAAAGATACCCGTTTCACTTCCCAGTTTTGGGTAGAGTTCCAATAGGCTTTGGGGACCCACTTGAGATTCAGCATTGCTTACAATCCCTAGAACGACGGATAGTCAGAGGCACCATCCATACCCTTAGGACCTTCTACGTGCCTGTATACTAGACTGGAGAGGCTCTTGGGAGGAGCATTTGCCCCTAGCAGAATTTGCATACAATAATAGCTATCATTCGAGTATTGGCATGACACCTTATGAGGCACTATATAAGCGGAAGTGTACGACTCCGCTCAGTTGGGTCAAGGTTGGGACCAAGTAGGAGGTTGGTCCTAGATTGATTCACCAGAGTCAGGAGGTGATAGAGCAGATTCACAGGCGGCTACGTACCGTCAGGAGTAAGCAGAAGAGTTACGCTGACAGAAAGCGTCGGGAGGTACAATTTGAGATTGGAGATCATGTCTTCCTCCGTGTTTCGCCCATGAAGGGTTTATAGCGATTTGGAGTAAAAGGGAAGCTCACACCGAGGTTTGTGGGATGTTTTGAGGTCTTGGAGCGGGTGGGACTTGTTGCTTACCGACTTTCCCTTCCACCCCAGTTGTTGGGTGTGCACAATGTGTTCCATCTGTCCAACCTTAGGAGATACATTGCCAATCCCAGCCACATCTTGAGCCATGAGAGCGTCGAGGTGGGAGATGACCTGACCTACCTAGAGAGGCCTGTATAGATATTAGATAAAGCTGTCAAGAACTTAAGATGGAAGGAGGTGCCACTGGTAAAGGTCCTATGGAGGAGCCAGTGGCACGAGAAGATGACTTAGGAGCCTGAGGCGGCAATGCGAGATCGGTGCCCAGAACTCTTTGAGGGTACTACTTCTTAACCAACTTTGTTTCTCTTTAAGTTTGTTATGCGCATGTTCTGTTCTTCCCGCATCTTAAGTTTAAGCCTAAGTTTCAGGGATGAAACTTCCTTTAAGTTTGTTATGTTGAAATGACCCTCTCTAAGGGCCATTTGGGTTTTTTCCTAAACTTTGGGGGGCTTAATACAATTTTAAACCCCCCAAATCTTGCGCTGTGGACTTCGTGTGGGGAAAAATTTTTGTTATGAACCTAACCCATAATTTTCAGCACCTAAAACCTTACCCAATCCCACCATAAAACCCCCCATAACCCCTTGGGCAGCGTGCCCTTACCAAACCCCTCCTTCCCTTCCACCTCCAGCATGAGAGAGCGAGTAGGAGAGGAGTTTGTGAGGGGAGGAGAGCTGGCAGGCGCAAGGGAGGCTACGAGCTGTACAGTGGTAGCGTGCAACTGGGGGCCCATGGGCAGAGGTACAAGGAGAAGGCCGCGGGCTGCACAGCGGCAGCACGTGGCTGAGCAGTGCTATAGGGTGCTGCTGCGCGGGGGTGAGACCACGGCACCTCGCCATGGAGTTGAAGGAGTAAGGCGGAGCTCCGATTGTGGTGGACTTCGTGGGCATCGCACAAGGTCGAGGTCTTGCGGCGCGAGGTTGAGGTCGTGTTGCAGGCAACCTTGAATGGGAAGGGAGCAGATCTGCTGCTCGAGAGCGGAGAAGATACCCATTTAAGACGTCTGGGTGGGGTAACAGACGTCTAGAGTAGGTCCAGGATGACCGGAGCATTCATCAGATGTTTGAAGGGAAGAGCTAGGGTTTCGCACTGTTTAAGACATCTGGGAAGTGTCCCAGACGTCTGATTTGAAGGTCAGGTGCTCCCTGAAGCAAAAATGTTCAACGCACTGAAACGGTGTTTTAGAAGCCTTTGCATTGTAGTATGGGTCATAATAATTCGAAAATGGATAAAATTTATAACTCGAATAAAAATACAAGGTCGAACGTAGGGAGAAAGTGTTGCAATTTATCTCAAGATCACAATTTTAAGCACAATATAGCAATATAATGGAAATCTCAAGCACAAATAATATAAATATAAAAGCAAGAGTCAATGCAGCCAAAAAGGTTAGGGTAAAATGGTGATTTGAATCACCAATTACCCTAATTACAATAATATCAAATATCTCAACAATATCAATCAACCAAATGCCACGTAGGATAAGTGCACAGTGCACTTAGAACCAACAACAGAGGCAGTGGCCTCTCTTTCTCAAGCCTTACGGAGAGGCACAATAGAGCTCAGCACCAACACCAACAGAGGCAAAGGCCTTCAGAATTCGCTAAGTGTCGAGAGGTGGGCAGCGAAGCAAAACCCCCCTCCCCCTCTCTCTCTTCTTCTTCCTTTCCCTTTCTTTCTCTACTCTCAGAAATATGCTAGTCGAATCCAAGTATACGGGTAATTAGTTCAGAGCCCATACCCACGTGGCATGGCCGCTAGCGAGGGAGTGCGTGCGCACGTGGAGAGGAACCTCACCCCATGCTCACTGAGGCAACGAGGCAGAGGAGTAAAAATACTATATGGGTGTGTGGGCGTTTGTCAATCCACGAGGTGGGACTATGTTTGTCCCCCTCCCTCACACAGTAACAGTAGGAGGAACTTTATCAAGTTGGTGTGCTGCTAGTGCTGTCTTGGCTGATTGAAGGCTCGAGGATGCACCTGGAGCTGAGCCGTGTAACCTGGAGAAGTTGCCTGGAGCAATCGCGACTAGAACACCACAAACAAAGCCAAAGAAGATGATGCAGCCGCGGAGCTCCGGTGGAGTACCTGGAAGCACAAATACGGCCTTGCGACCCAATTAAATATGCTCGAAAGCTTCGTGCTACGAAGGTGATGGTGGCGGTGGCGTGCTGTAAGAGTGCGTGCGTGGGTGTGGCAAAGGCGGAATGTGAACATGATGGTGGTGGTGTTCGGTGGGCAGTTAGGGCAAGCAAACCCCTCAATTTCTTGAGGGGTTTTGCTACGTGGATGAGGCGAAGCTTTTGGGATAGGTGGCGAGGTTTATGGTGTTGTGTAGCAGACGGGGAGCCTCGTCGGAGCAGAGGAAGATGACGGCGTTGAGGGGGGGAATGTGGTCATGTGTGTGTCGTGAGTGCGGGAAAGAGAAGTAGAGAGCGAGAGAAATGATCTGAGTAGGTAGCGGACGACAGGGAAGAGAAGCAACGCCGGCTGTAATGTGGCCGACGCTGGAGACGAAGTGAGCTCTGGTGGGAGAGAATCGGTGTCGACGAAGGGAATTAGGGCGCCCGTTGGTATGGCTCGACGTGGAAGACAGAGAGGAAGGAGAATCTACTACTAGTATTGCGAGCAAATGAAAAGAGTGGTCAAAGGAAGTCATCAGACATCGTGGAGCCTTTCAGCTGGAGAGGAGGAAGGAGAGGTATTCCGGGCAAAAATGAGCGTGAAGAGAACAGTTTGTCCTCAGTTGTCTTTAAATAGGCCTTAGAGGGAGGTTTGAAGCTTGGAAACCAAGCTTTCAAGCTTGGTAAGTTCGTAGGAGTAGGACCCCCACATCTCTCATGCGTTCGCATGAGAGATTGGGAAAGAATTGGAGACTTGGACATGGCTCAATAGGAAGGAGATTACGTGACGAATCTTCCTTTCAATTTTGAGAAGGATTCGTCAAGAAATACCTCTGTTCTTGCCAAAAGAAGCTCGCCGAAATAGGATTCCTTGTCGATAATGGTGGAGGGACCTTTTTGAAAAGAGTGATGACAAAGATAGGGTCCTATTTGTAATGAATTTCAAAAGCTAGGGGCACTTGTGAAATAGATAGGACTGAAATGTAAATTAGGTTAAGACAATCTCTGATTGGGCCCAAATTTTGGTGTAAACATAATTTGGACCCAAGGATGCCAATGGTGAAGTTAGATATTGGTTTTGACCTAGTTTGACTGGGTAATTTGTGCAAAAATCCAAATTAGCATAATAATCTATCTGTAACTCTGTTTTAGGTTAAAACGAGTTCTGATGGTCAGTTCAAAGATGCTAAACCCTAAAGAATATTTTTCTATGAATTTTAGAGGGTTTATGTGAATTTTATCTTGACCAGAACCTTAGTTAATTAGCAAGTCTATTTTTAGGATTTTAGACGTCCATTAATTCTTGAAATGCGTGAACACCCGTTTCTATCTGCGTGGACACACTTATTAGGCATTAATGACTAAATGACTTTTAATAAATCCCTGTTATACTATGTGGTTATCCTATATTTGTGATAAGATGGTAAAATTGTAGAAATAACCCTGTTTTCATCTTTTCTTCTCAATATAATTCATCTTGCTCAAGAGACCTTCTGATTAATATGTAGGAGCTTTTATTGAATTTATAAGACCAAATTGCGCTAGTTATGGCTCATGATGGTGTTCCCATCATTCCCCCATGTCTAGCTTTTGCTAGTCCCTTAGCAAAGTTCTATGAATCAAACCAGTTATCGAGGTCGGATGTAACTATCAGGATGCCCTACTAAGCCGCATCTCTAGGAATCAAATCTTAATACCAAAAATAGGCCTAGAGGTACTCAAGTATCAGCCCAGATCCAGACCTGACTAGCTTTCGCCTTAGTCTACCGCGAAGGTTTCTAAGGCCTGCAGGAACTAACCTAAGATTCGTTGTACCCAGCGGTTAAAGCACCCGTGCTTGAAACATGGTTAGTCTAGGTTCAGTTTGCCAGTGCATTTTGTAAAAGAGATGGAAGAATTTTCATTTGTGGAGAGATTTTCTCTCTCTTTTTCTTTTTATTATATTTTTCCTTAGATCCATCTTCGAATTGGCCCTGAACACAGTCTATATTGGATTCCTTGTCCCCACCATCAAACCTCACAGGGTCCCTGGCAATCAATGCTTCGAGATAGCACCACCCATGGCAACCCCCAGAACCCTAGATTTCAAGATTTTAGGATAATCCTACCCATGGCATTCTGTAGCTAAATCCAGACCTTGGCAATCAACATTTCGTGATAATGCTACCCTTGGCATCTGAACCAGCACAAGGTGCTTACATGCCCCCGGTAGAATATTTAGATATCCTAAGAGACAAGCACTGAGGAGACGATATGTTATTACACATCTTTGAGGGGAATTTCCCGCCTCTCCGTGATGGGAACTCATCCAAATCAATTTGTGTTTTCGAGCCGCTCCTAATCTAGATCTTAGGACCATTTTTGGAATAAAGGAAATGCCTTTTGGCATGATTTTATTATTTAAAGCACACTGAACCAGACTGTGTGTGATTTAGGGTGCTTAAGTTGTCGAGTCCCGCAAACCAAAGGCCAGTTAATGAGGCTGAATAGTACCTAAGCCTTAGCCCTAATACATAAGCTTTGCATTTTCCCCAACCTCTTGAGGACTAATCCGGATCATGACATGTACGTGAGTGTTTAAATCCAATCAGATCCAAGAGGGCTAAGGTCGGTATTCACCACTAATCCCTTAAGTTTTAGCCTTTTAGGTCTTAATTCATCATTCGATCCAACCTAGAAGTTAAGTAAGTTTCATATTACTTTGAAGGGACTCAATATCTTTCTTTATCTTTTTGCTCCTTTTTTCTCTTTTCAATTTTTCTTCCCTCCTTTTCTCAAAAATGGCTCTCCTTTTCCCCTCTATTTCCCAAAATCGACCACCAACGCTACTAAACACCTTCATCTCCTCCATCGAGAAATCTCACTTGAATCCGGTTGTTTTGGCTAGAAAGACAAGGAGGCTCTGGGAGATGGAGGGTGATCATGGGGCGATAGGTGGGAGATACCATGATGTTGAGGGATGGACTACATGGAGATCTAAGGCATGGAGACGAAAGGAAAGGAGAGGTCTCATGACTAATGGTAGATGGGAGGCGGGTATGAGGAGGACAAATAGGGGGAGGTCATGGGGCAACAGGGAGATTGTTTGCTTCAGATGCCAACGTTGAGGTCATATGGCGGTCGTATGTCGCTTCCCCCTTGTGTGCCTCGCGTATGGGGGACATGGCCATAAGCAGGACTCATGTAAGGAAAATAGTGGGCAGATGAAGGGTCGGACTAATATGCGCACTGGAGGTTCGAATTTTAAGGCACAACTGCCACCATCGCCACCTCCTCCTACATACAGGAATCATACAATCAATGTAGTTCCTATGACAGAGGACATAAGAACTGCAGAACTGGTGCTAAGAGGGCCTCTCATCGGTGAGGTAATGATCGACAACCCATCCTTAGAGAAGCTCCAAAAACTAGTAAGTTCGTTATCCCCATCGACCGACTGTTGGAAAATCGCTTTTCTATCCCCCACACGATTTGTGCTTGTTGGCTTGGGGATGATGGACATCGAACATCTGCGCTTTCAATCGAGTTCCTTTGAAGGATTGATGGTGATATGGAGATTAGTCTCTCCTTTTGATAGAGCTTTGCCAGAGAGGCCGCCCCAGAGGTTAGGCTCTAGATCGGGGAGACTAGAGATTAAAGGTCTGTCACTACACTTGAGATCAAGAGAGGTGGTGGTGACCATGATTTTTGGGTTTGCTATATTGGCAGAAGATGCGGATGTTGGTTTGATTGAGGGTGATGGTTGGGTTCTTAGTGTTATGGTGGATGTCTTCAAGGTAGGATCAGTCCCTGGTAGATTGATATTGTGGTGCGGGGGTAGCTCTTGGCTGTTGATCATGAGATTCATAGTGGGAGATAATGTTGTGAAGAAGAGGTAGGATAAGACGTCTGATATGCAGGTTGCTGAAGAGACAAGCACACATGTACCGAGCAGGCTTTCCCTAGATGAGGCACCGACAACCAAAAAACGTAAGGACCACCACCTTGGGAAAATGGGGGAGATGATGGATGAGGAGCAGGTGGAATCAGCTAGGAATGAGGCATTGATGCCTGCGATTGAGGTAGCGGGTGATCCACAGTCAACGACTGATAAAACTGAGGTACAAGTTCTGAAAGAGATCTTGAATAATTCCTTAAGGAACCAATCGAATTTAAAAGATGTGGAAGGCCTAAAATTTGGTACTAGACCTACTACCAAGGTTGGCGTAGGCAAATCGCCCTACAGGCTCAGACAAAGGAGGCTAAAATCAGACCTGATCTTGGATGAAAATGCAGTAGCCGCGATTATGCAGATTAGTAAGAGCCAAAACCAAAAGAGGGAGGGGTCTCAAAAGGGAAGATGAGAGTCCTTAAGTGGAATGTGCGTGGGTTGCGTGACAAGAGCCAGAGGGCTTCTCTGATGAGATATTTGAGAGAGTGGGAGATCGATTGTGCGATAATACAAGAGACCTACATTGAGAATGAATCTGATAGGGTATGGAATGATATAAAGGCTACGGGGGTGAATGAATGTGTGATACTTAACGCACATGGCAGGTCTGGGGGCATTGTTATATGGTGGAGAAGGGCCTGGTTACATCTACTAGAAGTACACAAAGCTCGCCACCTGGTGGCCTGTAAGTTCCAAAGAAATCAGGGGCAAGATGAGATCTATATTACCGGTGTTTATGGTCCATGCATTGCCTCAATGAGACAGGAACTTCGAGATGATTTGGCTACAGCTGTAGGACTTGTGCAAGGGGAAGCCTGGCTAGTCAGAGGGGACTTCAGCTGTGTACTAACAGGGAATGATAGGTCGAATGGGGTCATGGACAATACTTCTATTGGTTTTCAACTGGTGGTCCAATCTCTTAGTTTGAATGAATACCCATCCTCAGGAGCTGAATTTACTTGGCGAAATGGCAATGGCCTTATGTCGAAGATTGACAGATTCTTTGGGAATGCTACTATCCTCGATAGGTTCCAGCTCTCTACTATTTCTGGACTAGAATGCCCTTTCTCTAACCATACTCCTTTGGTTTGGGACAATGGGGAAGAGGTCCAAACAGGCTCCTACTTCAAGCTTAGAAGATCATGGCTGAGAGAGCCTGGTTTTCACGAGATGATTGGCTCCTAGTGGAAAACCAAACAGATGGAGGGCTCAGCTACTATCAGGCTTGCTTCCAAGCTGGCTACTCTGCGCACAGTCTTAAAAGAGTATGGAGGTACGGTGTCTGCACTAAGGCAGCAGAGGCATTTGGAGGCTCTGAATAAAATCCAGATCTTGGATTCTAAGGAGGTAGAAGACCCACTATCTGATGAGGATCTTGCAGCCAGAAGAATGTGGCAAGGTGTGGCAGCGGAGGAGGACCTCAAGCAGGAGATGGACTGGAGGGAGAGGTCTAGATAGCTATGGCTCAAGGAGGGGGACACTAACACAAAATTCTTTCACCTCACAGCCAGCTCTCGTAGACGAGTAAACTTTATTTCATCCATCCTCAAAGATGGGCAAAGACTGTCATCTATGCAAGAAATTAGAGCAAAGGCTATCAGGTATTACAGGGACTCATCACAGGCAGCAGAGAGGTGGCTGGAGGATGGCTGCGAGTGATGTGCCTAGAGTCTCAGATCATTAGGCTTCTAAGCTGACAGCTACTATCACTGAAAAGGAAACTATGATTCCATAAAAGAATTAAACAATGAGGGCTCCCCCAGACCGGATGGTATTCAAGTTTTCTTCTATAAAGAAATGTGAGCGTGATTGGCAATGAGGTGATGGATGTTATAAGAGAGTTTGAGAGGGGCAATGCAGGTTTTGACAAGATCAATAAATCCATTCTCTTTATGTTGCCAAAGACACAAGGGGCTAAGAAATTTTCAAATTTTAGACGGATTGCTCTATTGAATTCCATTTACTTAGTGGTGAGTATGATACTGGCTAATAGATTGAGGACTGTTTTACAACACTTGATCCACCCTATACAATCTGCCTTTGTACCCAACAGATCCCTTTAGGAATTGTTCATTATGGCCCAGGAAATGGTGTGTGGGTGGCATAGAAGGAAGTGCAAAGCATTTATGTGGAAAGTGGATTTCCAAAAGGGCTATGATTCGGTCTCATGGCCTTACATCTGGGAAGTATTCAAAAGAAGAGGTTTCCCTCCGATTTGGATCCAGTGGATGAAGCAGTGTATTACAACCACTTCCTTCTCCTCACTGATCAATCGGAAACCCTGTGGAGCTTGGATTCAACCCCAATGTGGGGTTAGACAAGGATGCCCATTAGCCCCTTTGATTTTTAACCTTGCAGTTGATGGGTTTGCTAGATATGCATGTAAATTGACAGAGGCTAGTGTTATAAGAGGTTATTCCCTATCCAATAGGAGGGCTATGGCCCCTATTTTACAATACGTAGACGACACGATCTTCTTTGTGGAGGGGACAACTACTGCAGCTCATGCTCTATGACACATGGTGAAGATCTTCGGAGACATATCAGGTATGAAACTAAATAGGGAGAAACCTATCTTGATCTGCTTTGGCATAAATGAACAGGAGCAAGAAACACTGTCAGCTACGCTGGGAATGCCTCGCTCAAGACTGCCAATTAAATGCCTGGGACTACCACTTTGGTGCTCGAAACTGAGGAAGAGTGATTGGAATATTCTTTTTGACAAGATTTCTGTCAAGTTGGAAGGATGGAGCAGCAAATTTATGTTAAAAGGTGGAAGACTGATCCTTCTAAATTCAGTTATTACTTCCATATCGGTGTTCTACTTCTCTATCTTCAAAGCCCCGAAATCTATTTGGAAACATGTAGATGTAATGCGAAAGACATTCTTTTGGAAAGGGGCTCGACATGAGGGGAGATTCATGCAGCCTATGAAGTGGGATCAAATATGTCGGCCAAAGGAAGCAGGTGGATTGGGGATCAAGGCTCTTAAAGAATTCAATGAGGCCCTTTTGATTAAATGGGCGATCAAGATTTTTGATGGCAAAGAACTATGGACTGAACTTATTAAAGACTGTTATGGCTGCTCAAATAGTATGCTGAAGAGACTATTCCTAGCCAAACCATTCCCTTTTTGGAGATTGGTCATTCTAGCTATCAAAAGCAACTGGCATTTGATGCAGCCCAAGCTTGGAGATGGCCATGAGTTTAGCTTATGGAATGAACAATGGTCACCGCTGGGTATTATGAAAGACTCCTATCCAAGAGCATATTCAGCTACCATAGATAAAGATGCCTCTGTCAGTAGCTTATGGTCTAAAACTGGCGACTATTGGATGCTTGATGAGTTTGAAACCAGTAGAGAGGGTACCCGACTGTGGAAGGAAAGGTAGAGCCTGATCTCAGATTTGCAGAAGTTCAGTCCAAGGCATGGCATGGAAGACACATATAGTTGGAATGGCAGGTACACTGCCCAGCAGGCATATGAAAGAATTATCAGTTCTAACAAGAGTATGGAAAGTGACCTAGTCGACAAGAAGATATGACTATTGAAGATCCCACTGAAAGTACAAATTTTTTTACGATTGTGCAGGAGGGAAGGCTTGATCACGGGAGATTTTAGACACAAAAGAATGGGGACAACATTAAATGAATGCTATCTATGCGGGGTTGTACATTGATAGTTTATCCCACATATTCTCTTCATGCCTGGTCACAGATATGATATGGAGAAACATATGTCAAGAACCCTACCTACATGGGAGTCCCTATGGAAGAGGTTTGCAACACCTGGAAGGCCATATATGTGTATGGCTGCGACCTTGTGGTGTTCTTGGAGGATGAGAAATGAGAAGTTATTTCAGGAGAGACCAGTTTGCTGTGAGCAAATTGTAAATGAGTGTTGGTCCCTCATATATAGATGGGGATCCAATGTGTAGTTCTCCATTTTTCTTTTTATATAGTATGAAATAAAATGCCCTCCAGATTGCTATCATAGCACGATAGCTTTCCTTACAGTTTCAAAAAAATAAAAAAAATGGCTCTCCTTTTTGCTCAACCTTCTTTTTTTTTTGTGAATTGATTCTCATGGTGTTTTGCACTTTTATACCCCCCATGCCTACAATTTGCAATGTACTCATTGTAAATTTGGTGGGTTCAAGTTCAGCCTAGATCGTACATTAGAATAGGTTCAAAGGGTGGGTTGACGAGTCGGGATGACTGTTGCAAATGATTTCAAGCTCTGGAAGGAGTATCAGAGATGGAGTTGGTTGTTCTAATGGATGAACCCTAAAGTGCAATATGAGTTCAGCAAAGAGATGTGTCAAAAGAGTTTCGGGCTTTTCAACAGATGTCGGGTTGCCTCTAGTTAAGCACTGAGTTTAACGCCATCAGCCGGGTGCAATAAGCTCAGGGAGAATGGAGATAAAAAGATACCTCAACCAAGTTCGTATCAATGAATTCAATGAACGGGTTTAGTCGCTAGCCATTCACGGTGAAAGGTTCAGAATCAAGTCTGGGTTGACTAGTTTCAACAGCTCTATTTCCAAAGAGTCGTCTTACCAAGAATGGTCCAATCCATTTAGATCTAAGTTTGCCTGGGAAAAGTTTTACCTTGGCATCAAAGAGTAGGACCTTCTGAACAAGATGGAAAGCTTTTCTAGAAATGTGTTTGTAATGAAAAGCCTTTACCCACTCTTTGTAAATTCGCGAGTTCTCGTACGCGTCATTTGAAGCTGACGATGGGTTCCGACCTTAAGCAGATCTAGATTGCACTTCCGTACTACCTAATAGGCTTTGTGCTCCATCTCGACGGGGAGGTGACATGCCTTCCCGTACACTAATCTAAACTGAGACAAACCTAATTGAGTTTCGTGGGAAATCCTATAAGCCCACAAAGCTTCCAAAAGTAGGGTCGACCAGTGCTTCCTGTCAAGCCAAACAGTGACCTGGAGGATTTTCTTGATCTCCCTATTAGACAATTGAGCCAATCCATTGGTTTGGGGGTGATAAGGAGTCAAGATTCGGTGTGACACCCCATATTTGGTCATTAAGGATCTGAACTGTGCATTTGTAAAATGGGTCCCTCCATCAGAGATAATGGCATGTGGGACACCTAACCGAGAAAATATTTGTTGATGAATAAATTTGATTACCACTTTATGATCATTGGTTAGGGTCGAGATAGCTTCTATCCATTTAGACACGTAGTCTACAATGATGAGAATGTATTCGAGGCCGTCCCAAAAAACCAATCCCCCATATATCGAAGATTTCGCATACGAGAATCGACTGTAAAGGCATCATGCCGTGGTGGTTCATGTTGCCCAAAGTTTGGCAATGAGTGCATGCCTTACAGTAGTCGTATGTGTCCTTGAAGACCGTGGGCCAATAAAAGCCGCACTAGAGGACTTTGGCTGTGGTTTTGTGTCCGGAGAAGTGTTCACTGCAGGCCTGGTCATGGCAGAAGGATAGAATGTCCTGAATTTCTGCTTCTAGGATGCATCGTCTGATGACCTGATCAGCACTAATGAGGAAGAGGTACGGGTCTTCCCAGATGTAGTACTTGGCATCAGAAAGAAATTTGTCCTTCTTGGCCTACAACCAATCAGACAAGATCTGATGTGATGCCAAGTAGTTAACCAAATCAGTGTACCAGGGAAGTCCAGCACCAATAGTCAGGAGGTTTTCATCAGCAAAGTGCTCTATGATTGGTCCGGAAGGGTCAATGATATCAGAAAGAAGGCAGGACAAGTGATCAGCTACGACATTCGATTTTCCTGCCTTGTTGCGAATCTCAAGGTTGAATTCTTGCAATAGCAAGATCCAATGGATTAGTTGAGGTTTCGCATCCTTCTTCAGAGGAGGTGCCTCACTACAGTGTGATCCGAGTATATGATAACACGGGAACCCAAAAGATAGGATCAAAATTTTTTGAGGCTAAAGACTACAGCTAGCAACTCTTTCTCAGTAACTGTGTAGTTACGTTGAGCCTCGTCAAGTGTCTTGCTAGCGTAGTAAATGACCACGGGTTTCCCATCTATTTTCTACCCAAGTACAGCACCTACTGCGTAGTCAGACGCATTGCATATGATCTCGAAGGGTAGAGATTGGTCAGTGGATTGCAGGATTGGTTCTTGGGTGACTCAATCATGTAGGTTCTCAAATGTATGAGTGCATTCCTCGATGATTTCGAAGGGGACATCCTTTGACAACATATTAGTCAAGGGGCGCATGATTTTCAAGAAATCGGGAATGAATCGATGGTAAAAATCGACGTGCCCCATAAAAGAGTGGATGTCCTTGATCGAGCTAGGCATGGGTAGTTTGGAGATTAAATTAACCTTAGCTCGATCAACCTGGATGCCTCTTTCAGAGATGAGGTGACCCAGGACAATTCCCTCAGGTACCATGAAGTGGCTCTTTTCTCAGAAAAGAACCAGATTCACGTCGATACAACGCCTGAGGATTTGGACCAAGTGTAGGAGGCAATCATCAAAAGATTCCCCGAATACCGAGAAGTCATCCATGAAGACTTCAAGGTACGCACCTACCATATCTGAAAATATGGCAAGCATGCACCTCTAAAAAGTAGCAAGTGCATTGCAGAGACCGAAAGGCATCCTACGGAATGCATATGTACCGAAGGGGCAGGTGAAGGTAGTCTTCTCTTAGTCCTCAGGATGGATTGCCACCTGGTTATAACCGGAGTACTCGTCTGATGGGAACACCATCATGAGCCCCAACTAGCTCATTTTGACCCAGAAAAGAGAATAAAAGCTCCTACATAACCAACTAGAGGTCCTAACTCAATAAATAATCATTCTAAGAGAAAAGTAAGAAGCAAGGGGTAAAACTACAATTTTACCATTGCAGTACAACAACGGGATTTCTCATGGGCTAAACACAGGTCAAATGGTCATAACAAGATAAAAAGTGGGTTGGTTCAAACAGAAAAGGGTTCATGTGAATTCTATGAAGTAAATGACTTCTTGTAACCCTAAAACAGATCCACTTAACTTAACAAGGTTATGGTCAAGATAAAATTCACCTAAACCCTCTAAAAATCATGGAAAAATATTCTCTAGGGTTTAGAACCTTCAATTTGGCCTTTAGAACCTACTTTGACCTAAATTGGAGTCTAAGTCAAATACTTATCCTAAATTGGGTTTTTGTGTAAATTACCTAGTCAAATGTGGTCAAACCCAAAAACCAACTTCACCATTGGATTCCTTAGATCCAAATTAGGTTTGTACCAAAATTTAGACCTAAGGAGAATTCATCTTGACCTACTTTGCAAACATGTTCAACCCAATTACATTTCTACCCCTATCTTTTGAAAACTTCCACAGAAACCCCCCTATCTTTTTCTTCATTCTTTACAATTAGGTCCCTCCACCATTATAGCGGAGGAAATCCTACTCCAACAAAGTTTCAAAGGCAAGATCTCTCTAATTTCTCAGAGAATCCCCTTCAAAATTGAAAGGGAGATTCTCTGAGAAATCTCCTCCAGTTTGAACACAATTCAAGGCTCTATTTGGTACCCAATCTCTCATGCAAATGCATGAGAGAATCGGGTCTCTTTCAACCTTCCATCTCTGGTGAGCTTGCCGTGCTTGGTAGCTTGGCTTCCAAGCACAAATCCTTCCTCTAAGGCCTATAAAAGCATACCCAAATCCCTCCGCATCTTCCACGCTTGAAATTGGCCAGAGAGTCCCTCTATTTCGTATGTTCCCCCTCCACCCAGTGTCTCAGCAAGCTCCGATGACCTCCCTCTCTTTCCCTCGTCACCTCACCACAATACCAGTGGCAGGGTTCTCTTCCTCCTGTTCGTCTACGTCACGCCGAACCAGCCGACGCCTCTACAACCCCTTCATCATCGCCGTCCTCCCCCCACTGAGTGCTTCATCTCCGGTGAAGGCAATACAAGTCGGGCGCCATCTTTGCCTCCCCTTCATCTCCCTACGCACAGCTAAGTCCTCTCTCCTTTTTAATCATTTCTTGCTCTTTATTTCTTGAAAATGCCCCTCGACGCACACTATCACCCTCACCTTCTTCATCTCCGACCAGACCTCCGGCGAGGAGTCCCCACCACTCCACATCTCCATCCGCCTTGCCAACCACCCCATAAGCACCGCATCACCTCACTAATCATAAACCCTTGCTTCACTCACTGTGCCACGCCCCCAAAACACCGCCCTGAACACACCCACTCTTACGCACACAGGGTGCCCTAGGCACGCACACTCCAGCCACCCCACGCCACGCCGACCCCCGTACTACGTTCCCCATGTCTCGACAGAGCTGTTTGAGCTTTCTGACGAGGTTATGAGGCTGTTTTCATGTTGACCGGTGTTGGAGGTCTGCCGCCATTGACGCACGCAAGCTACTAGCTTGCAAGCTCACTCCAGGTCTCCTCACTCCATGTGCACAGCTCCAGGTTGTGCGGAATCATCCTGTGCACAAAACCAGGCAAGCAATTGGCTTTGAAGACCAACGTAGCAGCTGCAATCAAGGGAAGCCTCCTGCTGCGAACGCAAGCGAAGGAAGGTGGGACGTTTAGTCCCACCTCGGAAGCTTTTGAGCGGGCGCAGCCGAATAAAGTGAAAAAGTGAATCAGGCTTATCGCCTCCTGACCACGGGTGAGGTCCCACTTACCCTCTCACCATCTCATCCGTGACCCGAACCCCGCGGACCTGATGCGACCCGTATACCCGACCTGCACTCATCACCCACTTGACCCGATTACCCGAGAAGCGGCTTTTGGAGAGCGAGCCTAAGAGAGAAAGAGGAAGAGAGAGCACACACGAGTAGAGGGGTAGGTTTTACTCTCGCAGGAAGGGATAAGAAAAAGAAGCCAAGGAAGAAGAGGGCGTTAGCCAGAGAAGCTAAGGAAGGAGAAGGCAACACTGAAGAGGAAGAAAGCTTAAGTCAGAGAAGGCAAGGCTGAGGAAGGAAGAGAAGGAGAAGAAGCTGAAGGTAGAAGAAAGAGAAGCCGCCAGAGAAAGAAGAAGAAGAAAGAGAGAAGCTAAAGGCTGAAGGAAAAGGCACAAGCACGAGAGCAAAAGAAAAGAAAGAAAGAAGAAGAAGGAAGAAAGCAGCCAGAGACAGAGATCAGAGAAGAGAAAAAGAGAAGAACAACACAGCACTGTAGCATCCATATTTAAGACATCTGATTCATAAAATCAGACATCCATTTTTTGCGCTCTCTTTATATACATTAACAGTCTGTGTTTTTGCACTATAACTTTGATTTTCGTTGCATATTATATTCAATTTTAAAGTTGTGCTCTTGATTTTTAAACCCCAATTTTCTCCCTATGTTCAACCTCGAACTTAAAACTTCGAATAATAAAATTTATTTATTTTCGAGCGATTTCAACTATACTATGACGCATCCATTTCAAAACCTTGATCTCATTTGACAAACACCGTCCAAGAAGCAAAAGAATATATTTCTTACCAATTTCTCAAGTATCTGATCAATAAATGGAAATAGGAAATGATCCTTTTTCATGGAGGCATTTAATCTTCAGTAATCATTAAAGACTCCACAAGTTTACAATCGAGTTGGTATAGTCTCTCTGGTTTCAGTCGTAATGACAGTGAGTCATGCCTTTTTGGGCACAACCTGGATTGGGCTCACCTAACGACTGTCGAAGATCAGCTAGATGATACCTGCATCTAACCACTCGATGATCTTTTTCACGACATCCTGCAGGTTCGAATTTAGGCGTCTCTGCATTTCACCGGATGGTCATGAACCTCTTCGGTGTAGATGGACATGGGGGTATGATGATAACATCATCATCAGCTATATCTAGCTTTATTTAATCATATTCCATCATTAAATGCTCCTACATAACTGCCAGAAGACAGTAATTCATTGCACATCCTTTCTAAGAGAACAACAAGAAACCAGGATTAAAACTATAATTTTACCATCCTTCCATAAATGCAAAATAACCGTGGGGTTTATCAGGGGTTAATTAAAGTTTAAATGGTCATAAATGTCTAATAAGTAGGTTCATGCAAACAAAAATGGGTTTTCACACATTTCAAAAATTAATGGACATTTGAAACCCTAAAAACAAACCCACTTAATTAACTGAGGTTCTGATTAGGATAAAATTCATCTAAACCCTCTAAAAATTATATAAAAAATATTCTCTAGGGTTTGGCATCCTTAATTTAACCATCTGAACACATTTTGACCTAAAACAAAGTCTCAGACAGATAATTACCCTAATTTAGGTTTTTACACAAATTACCCAGTTAAACTAAGTCAAAACCAAAATCCAACTTCACCATTAGAATCCTTAGGTCCAAATTAGCTTTGTACCAAAATTTGGGCCCAATTAGAGATCATCTTAACCAAGTATGCATTTTGGTCCTATCTAAGTCTTTTCTCCTACACACATGCCCCTAGCTTTCAAATTCTTTGCAAATAGCCCCCGAGCTTTGTCGTATTCTTCACTAACAGGTCCCTGCCGCCTTCAAACTCCTAAACCTACTTCTCCGGCAACCTTTGATTAAAGAATTATCCCTGATTGATTGACGAATCTCTCCCAAAATAGAAAGGTGGATTCCTTAGGAAGTTGCCTTCCATTTGTGCCATGAACAAGGCTCGAATTCCTACTCCAAAGCTCGTGCAAATCTTTTGAAGGTTCAGGTCTCCTACTTGTGCATAAGCTCCAAGTTTCCAAGCTTGGAAGGCCTCCTTGAGCCCTATAAATGGACCCCTGTTGCACGGCCGAGTTCCTTAGCTTGTTCTTGGCCAGTATCTCACCTTCTTCCCTCCTCTCCAGTCGAGATCCTCCACGAGCTCCGGCGAGCCTCTCAGACCTCCTTCCTCATCCGCCATCAAGGACAATAGCCGGTGGATTCTCCTTCGTTTCATTCGTCCGTCCTCGCAACACCGGCAAGCGCCCCTCAGAACCCCTCTTCCTTGCCGTCCACCTCAACGGAGATTTCATCTTCTCCTTCATCGGCATGCGAAAATCAGCATGGATTCCTCCCTTTCTTCTAATTAGAATAGGTTAGCTAGGTCTCCTTAGTGTCCTAGGTTAACTCCCATATCCAAAAATCCAAAAACAAATCCCTGATATCGCCAATCACCGTCATCTTCATCTCCAGCCACCACTCCGACGATGCCCATCTCACACCACAAGCCACCAACTTCCTCGCCACTAACAAATAGAGGTTCTCACGCATGTTTTGAAAACAAAGATCTTGTCGTAGTATAGTGCACGAAAATGCTCGTCAAAAATAATTTATAAAATAACGAGACTTGAGTCTCGGTCGTCCGTCTCTGGGAGGCGTTTAGAAAATGTAAATTTGAATTTGATCTAGCTTTCTCTACTTATTTAGAAATGCATGCCAATTTACAATAATTCATATTGATGCACGACATACTTAGTTGCAAAAGAATACAAATTTCGCGCATGCAACTTTAATCACAAGGAAATATGGCAATCAGCTCATGGTGATTTTCACACATAGACATAGAGATATATAAAAGATCATTTCATTGATTACATCATGGTGGTTACATAGTGAAGCTCGCGGAAAGCTTGTACAGGAAAGCTTGAAAGTAATAACTTAGCTAAGAGAAAATGACTGTATACATGAATCTATGGGGGGGATTATGCAGGCATCATTGGGGGAGAATATGGAGCTACACTACTAAGCAATAGTAAAGAGGTAAATCTACAAGAAACTATTCTACTTAGCTAACAGAAATAGGGGCATTCGGAGGTGGCTCCGATGGCCTTTGACTTGGTTGAGAGGAGGAGGGGTGGCCAATGGTGCTTAGGCTAGCCCTTGGAGAGAGGCTGGATGTGATCTAGGCCTAGCGTGGAGGTGATGGAGATGCCATGGTGTGCTCGTGGAGATGGAGGTGGAGTAATGGAGATGGAATGAGGCTAAAACTAGATGGAAGGCTAAATGAGTGCAAATGGCCACCCAAAGGTCCTTTAAGTAGACCCAAGGGAGCCTCTCTAGAGAAGTTTGGAACTCTCTAGAGATGCCTATGGTGGGAGCTCATGGGAGAGAGACAGAGGATGGACGGGTGGTTTTTTGATCCACATTTGGTGGATCTAAAAATTGAATGCATCTTGGTTGCTATTTTTAGCAACCAAGGCAACAACACATGGTAAAGAGTTCTAGAGAACTCTAGGCTAGGTATTTTCATGTAGATCATGTGTGTGGGTGTGTGTGGGTCGAAACGTAGGTGGCTAGGTTGATCAGGTTAGGTTCTAGTGGGTTTAGTTCAAGGTAGGTCTCAAATTAGGGTTGTAAACCCTAATTCACTAAGGTAAAATGAAATTAAACTTTATACTAATTGAATTGGGTGTGTGAAAACCTAATTGGGAGTAAAAAAACTCAATTAAGTTAGGTCTAGGTCAATTGGACTCTCACTGAGTCCAACTGGACAGTGTGTGCTGAGATCAAGACTCAATTGGACTCAATGAGTCCAATTGAATAGGTTGATGGAATTGACTAAGATCCAAGTCAATTAGGTTTAGTGAGGACCTAATTAGGTCCTTAGGGAGGTCTAGAGGTGATGTACCAGGGTTAGGGCACCTTAATTTAGGTTCCTATGGGGTTGGAATTAGGTTTAGGGACTTAGGAATTCAAGATCCAAGCTTGAATTCAAAAACAGGAACTAGAGAGCAGTTCTAGACATCTGACAATAGTGTCAGACAACTTAAAATGAAAAGTCAAATGTCCAGACTTGTCTGGACATCCAAACAGAGGTAGGGAAGAGTTAAGATTCTCTCTGCAGAAATTGGGCGTCTAGACCAAGTGTCTGGACATCTTAAAATGTTGCAGAAGTGGGGTTTTAGGTGTGTGGGTTGTGGCTAAGGGTTCAGAACGTCCCGTAACTCATGTGGGCGTCCAGATAGAGGCTGGAAATAGGGTTTTAGGACTTCCTAGGGTACAGTGACCTAATCTAAGGGTGGCTAAGGCTTGGGAAAGCTTCTAGGCTGTCCTAGGGTTAGGATGGACCAAAGTTGTTCATAATTTACTGCTTTATTCCTGCTTAACAGAATAGCGTACCTCAACCCCTTACATTATTGTCTACTACATCTTATTCTAGGTCTTCTGTTCCAGCTCTGCTGCAACTCTGGCTTCAGGTCCAGCTTCAGATCCAGCCTCAGATCCAGCTCTTGAACTTCTTATTTCCTGCAATTTATATAATGCACCTAATTAGTATATTATAGCATTATTCTATGCATAGCTATAGGAAGAATAGTAAAGATGCAAATAATGCTTATGCATGCATGAACTATCCTAACTTATGCTAAGTCCTAGCCTAATTTAGGTCAATTAAGACCTATGATTGCTGTGTAATCAGTCACCTACCCCACAACCTTCGCCGTCACCCTGTGATCAAAACCCCTCTTCTTATTTCGCCATTCCATCCACCCAAACCATCCCCCGAACACACCCATAACTGACCACCTTCACCGTCACCGACAAACCTCCACGCTTTACCAATCACCACGAAACCATCGCCACTACACTCGTCGTGGTTCGGCGATGTTTGTGAACTACTTTAATGTAACCATGAGGCCTTATTCATGAGTTTCAGGTGTACGTCGCCATTGTCTGCCACCGTCGTCATCTCCACCCTTACTTACAGTTCTCTGGCGTCAAAAGCTCCAGGTGTTACACTCAAGTTGCGCGAAAGGCCTCTAGGACCTTTCCTAGGTCTCTAACTAGGGAAGATACCCTCAACTGCATCCGTAATTAGAGAAGGTTCTATCAGCAACGCATTTGCGAAGAAGCTGTGGGATTTAGTCCCACATCGTTAACGAAGGAGTGCATGATAGCAAATAAATTATTTTTGTGTTAACAGCTTACTGCCTTAGAACACGAGGGAGAGGTCCTCCTTACCCGCACTCACGACCTATTGCCTTCACTCCTCAACTGTGACCACGACCGCAGCCTTAGACCCGGGTATGCGCTTGACCCGAATACCTGATCCAATTACCTGGTTTCAGTGGAAGAGAAGAGGAGGAAGAGAGAAAGAGAGAGAGAGAGAGAGTGAGGAAAAGGGGGGTTTTGCTCTTGAAACCTTCCAACACTTAAACAAAATCTAAGAGCTCCTCCCTTGTGTGTGAAGAGGCTAAGAAGAAAAGGGAAAAAAGGCAAGAAAGAAGAAGGATCAAAGACAGAAGAGAAGTAACCTATTTGAGGCACTGTAGCAGAGCTGAACTTAAGTAGTCTGGTCATCTGACCTGACGTCTGACTTGGTTGAAAACACTGTGCATTTGTTTAGATCATTGAGTAATTATTATATATGTATCTAAGCTAATAATTGGTGATTCAAATCACCATTATTTTGTCTTAGATATCTTTTTGCCTCATTAGACTCTTGATATACTCATGTGCTACATTGAATATTAGTTTTCAGTAATTGTTACCATTAATTGTGCTCATTTATATTTTGATTGAGATTAGTGCGTGAATGCAATACTTGCTCCCTGTGTTCGACCTGGGACTTCAATTTGAGTAATAAATTGTATTTGTTGACAAGCAATTTTGGTCTATACTACAACGTATCAATCTTAAACATCGATTTCGTGCCCTCAACAAAGACATCTGGGGAGTGTCCTAGACATTTGATTTGTGGGTTAGGAGCTCCTTGAAGCCAGCAGGTAGCAGGTTTAGTCTACTTGAACCAACCCAGCCCGGTTCAAGCGAACCAGGGAGGATTTCTAGGCCAGTTTAGGGCCCAATCGAGGTCGAAATCATGCAACCAAGGTACCGTTGGAAAGCTTTCAAATTTTCCTACATTTTAGAGCCATTTCTACACTATTTTGAATTAATTTTTGTATGCTAAATTGGTGTTCAAAGTGTTGGATGCCCCTTTTGACCATCAAATTCATGTAGGCCCCAAGTCCATGGCATGTATGAGACCTACGAAGGCGTCAGGATCCGCCGCTCGTGCCTCCATATCCTCCGTACCCTAGGTAGAGTGGTCTTCCTCTACTTTTCTTCTTTGATTCAATTAAGTGAATGTCAAAAACTTAGAGATTGCCATTTGAAACCTAAGTTATGAAAAACAAGTTGAAGTCATTTATGACCCGTTTAGTTACTAAAATTTGTGACTGCCATCCTAGCCATTCAGTTAGGTATTAAGTTAATAACTTAATCTAGGGTTGTTTGCTAAATGTGTATAATATCATGGATTATGCTCGATATGAAATAAACCCTAAGAATGAGAATGATGCATGTTTAAGTTCAACACATGGACCTTGATTGATATAACCTACATGTGAATGCTGTTTGTTTTCTCTTAATGGATGGAACTACCATCGAATGAACTAGTGTTGAACGTTACGAATCGCTACGCTAACGTGTTCGATTTTGGAAAACCTGTCATTGTAGTTTGAAAGCGAAGAGCTCGTGTTCAACAAATAAAATTTATACCAAAATGAAAATTCCGGGTCGAACACAGGGAGGCAGACGTTTGATTTAAAAACTACGCATTTCTTTTTATTTATCACGAAGTAATTCAATTTAAAACTATCTAATTATTTACAATAAATAGGAGAGAGAGAGGGTGAGAGAGAGAAAGAGAATATTACACATAGAAATCAAAATGAGATGTAGAATAAACAAAGAATTTATCATTAAGAGGATTGTTCATTACAACTAGAAAGCATAAAACAATTGCACTAGAAAGCGATAAATTTACTCTAGAAAGCATTAAAAGAATGGAGGGAGAAATGTCCTCCTCGACGATTGCTTGGAGGACGAGCAAAACTACTCTAGAAAGCAGTAAATCTATACTAGAAAGCAGTAAAAAGAATAGGGAGAGAGAAATCCTCCTCGACGGTCGCTTGGAGGACGAGCCGAACGAGACGACGCCTGGACGAAGGAGAACGAAGCAGAATGAAGGAGGACAAAGCAGAAGAACGGGAACGGAGTAGCACGCCGTCGTCGTCGCGAGATCCACTTCCGAAGGGGGACGAAAATTTGGACTTTATCTCGCGAGAAGCATCCCGGGTGTGGGAAAAGCTTCTCTTGAGCTTTGGAGGGGTAGAGAAGAGAAGGAAGGGATGAGAATTTCGTATGGAGGGGGTCTCCTTTTATAGTTGCAAGGAGTGGGGGCAAAATAGTCATCACAACTTCAAAATAATAAATGAGGGGCCTTTAGTGACGGATAAATCCGTCACTAAAGCCCCCAACGTGGGCGTAGCTCCCGCACCCACGCGCGCCGCCTCAGCTACCTGCTTCCTCAATGCATATGCATGTTCTTCGATTCTCAGCCGTCCGATCTCTGGCTTAAGTCACGCCTTCACCCACTGCGCTGCGCGCCCGCCCACGTGCGATCGAGTGTGACACCGTGCGTTCAATCGCGCGTGAACGCTATCGGGAGTGCACGGCCGTCCGATCGTGATCCAACGCCCGCCCGCGCTCAATCGCCCGCGCCTTCCAGCCCTTTGCTGCGGCTCGAACCCACGCCCGCCGCTCGCGTAAGCGTGCTCGACCGCTGCGCTACGAGGCCCGGATGGTCGAGCGGGCGCTTTTAAGCGCGGCCGCCCACAGCCGTTGGATTGAGATCCAACGGTGGAGAGCGAGCGGGTGCAGGGCCTTCGTAGAATGTAAGCGGCCATTTGGGCAACCGAGATGGCACCACGTGGCGCCATCTTGGCCGTCCATCTTCTGGAAGTTGTAGATGGTGCCACGGATGTCGGATTGACTCGATTTTTGCGTCGTTGGGCTGCAATCGTCGATCCGAATTCATCCGTGTGGTTGGATTTGTCATCTGAAGTGTGGATTTACACCATCCTGACCCTTGAACTTCTAGGGTTCCCTGGTCACTATCTGATGCTACGGATGCCTGATTAGGGCGATCTTAGAGTCGTTGAACTCCAATCGTTGCCCTGATCACATCCATACGATTGGATCTTTGATCCGAGGCCTCGATAAAATGTTTGCCCTGTCCAGGCACATAAAAGGAGACAATTAACCTCCATTTTATTCAAACTACTCTAAATGCAAGATGATGCATGTTATGCAATATTTATATCATGAAATGCAATTCTATGCTTAAGAACATGCATAAATAGACATTTTAAGTAGTGTAAATGTGTTTACATCATACTCCCATGCCTATCTTTTGCTAGTCCCTAGCAAAAAACTATATGCTATTTATAAAAGAATTAGGTTGGATTATTTGGACCTGAGTTATTTTCAATCATTAAGAAATTGTCTACTTAGGAACTGAACTTTCAAAGACACAACAGTGCCCGGGTATCAGCCAAAATGCAGACCGCCTCAAGCCTTGCCTTATTCAAAGAAAAATTTCTTTTTCTTTTTACTCTTTTCTAATTTTTTTGGATTTTCAAATTTTAGGGTTTAAGAGTGGCTTTCTATAGCCATTCAACTCACCCAAGATTTGATGAGAACCCTAAGCCTTAAGCATCTTATTGTGATTGTGATAGACTCGTTAACCGACAATTAAAACGGACTTCGGATTTATATGCCTCTAGGTGACCTCAAAAAGAATTCTGCCTAAAGGTGTATCTTTACAACCGGTAGCTTTCTCCCTACTTTTATCTTTTTTACGGGGTCAACACAAGGGTGAATCCAGTGTATATCTCCCCGATTTATTCTACTTCTCCGCTTCTTCCTAAGTGTTTTGGGAATTTTTAGTGCATTTACTGAGCTGGATTCTGGACAACCGATCAATGAACTGTTACCACCGACAACTTGCCAGCCATACTCGTGCGGCGAAGTGTGGCTTATTTCTTTTTTTTTCTCCTTTTCTTTTTAATTGATTTTTTTTCTTTTTTTTTCTCTTTTTTTTTTTAAAGTAGGTGGCTTCCCTGGTCTAAGATTTACCTAAAGGCAGCAAAAAGAGAAAGGTCCAGTGATTGGGCTCTGGACAACCTACCTATGGGCTGTTACCCACGATAACTTGCCAGCCATATCACCCTAGAAGGTTCATTAGCTACCCAATTTCCGTTAGAATCGCCAAACAACGAGTCAGTGCAAAGAAAGTGTGTAGATGCTTAAAACTCAGAAATTCTCTCAAATCAGAGGGTGGGTTGATAAGTCGTGTACTTATCACCCAAACTTATTTATTCCAATTATAATAGAATTAAGATGGCGAGGACTCAAAGACAAATCCACATTTTAGTGGATACACGGGCTAATTAAGTCCAAAGACCTGAAGGGTCTTTGTGTTCAAATCATAATGTAGTATTTCCTAAGATTGAAAATTTTCTTAAACCCAAATTCTCTTTCCTAATTCCGATTTTTTTTTTAATAAAAGAAAATAAAACAAATCCACGGAGCCGACGAATGAATTCAGAGATAAATATCCACCCCCCCATGCCTATCTAATGCAATGTCCTCATTGTATTAAAAAGACATAAAACATAGTGGAAAAGCGAAGAAAGCACCTGAATTGCGTGAATGTCAAGTCCGCTCCGAGATGAAAACTAAGGAAAACTGTATATGTCCTGAGTTTAGTGCCTTCAGCTAGGCACACAATACAAGGAAAAGAAATGAAGAATTCACAAGTGTAGGTCAGAATTAAAATAAATAGAAGAATCCTCTAACCTATCAACAGAGGTCCACAAAAGTGGACCAGATTGTGGTGCAGACCCATCCCCCATAATCGAGAATATCTTAGGTTCTGGATAAAAATTACCCAAAACCTAAAATCAGAATGCAAGCGGGGTCGGGCCTGCGATTTATGAGGATGCAACCCAAGAACAAAAAGTCGGGTTACAGAGAATTAAAGCTCAAAAGGATAATCATTGAATGTGTGCTTGAGTTGAACATCCTCGAAACAAATGTCGTAAGGGTTCTGATTTGATGGTTTCAGCTTAAAAGGAACCCTTCGACTCAATCTACCATTTCCTCCAAAATTAACTTCCCAAATCAGAACTTCCCAGCTCCTATCCTCCTCATTCAGCATATCAAATTCCAGGACCTCTTGTATATTCATCACCCCGTCTGAAATCTCCAAGTCTAAATGATGTGGCAGAATCAAAGTTGACTTGGGTCTACTTATCTCAGAATTAGAATCATCAATAGCTCAACAGGGTGTAACTGATAATCAGGGCATTGAATTGATTCCTCCAGAAATGCGATTCTGGATCCGCAATGTGTGCCCTAATAAGATCAGTTTCCTCAGTTATTAGGCTATTAAATGATCTATCAGATTCCTCAGGCCCAATCGTCTCACAGAAATCATGTTTAGAGAACTCGTGTGAGAATTCGCAACTTGAATCTTCACCGTCAATGAAATCAGGATCCGTATCAATGTATGTCCCAAAATCAGTTGTCACTTTGTGTTCCCAAGAGACATACATTTCCTCGTAACCTGGCTCAGGGATCTCAGGTGAAGAAATCAGATCATCCTTAATTGGTTGCTTTAATCCAATCTGGTCATAACACATGCCCCCTCAACAGGTGCCTGAGCAGGTTCTGTCATTGCCTTTCCTGAAGAGGGTTTATCCTGGAAATCATCCCATGATCGAATCAAAGCAACCACGAATCTCATCCTCAATTTTGCTAATTTTCCAAGTAAAAACTCACCCGGGTTCTTATCCTTAACATCCTGGAGCCAATCCAACAAAGACTTGTTTAAATCATCAATCATTTCAATCAGGGGCTCCAATCTCTCAATGCAAGGTATTGGCTAAACTTCTAAAAATTGAATAACATTCCTCAAGTTAGCCAGAACCTTATCTTGAACCTGGTTAACCTGAACCAAATGAGTTGGTTCAGGGTTGGGTGGGTTTGACATCAATGCAGAGGAATTAACGAATTGAGATTCATTATACCCTTCCTGATAATAGGTCATTTCAGATTGTTGAAAAGATGGTGATGACCTAAAGGTAGTGAAATCAGAGGATGGGTAAGGATCGGTGTATCCTTCTTGATTGTAGATCGTATTAGGTTGTTCATGAAAGGAAGACGATCTATAATCGATGTAGCTCTAAGAAGGATAGAAATCAGAATCAAAGTGTTCAGGGTTAGACCCTAAACACGGGGGTCTGGAATTGTATCCCCAATCCGAATTATCTCAACTGACTGATGGTTGATTACAATACGAGTCGAGATAATCGTCATGTTGAGGATAATTCACAACAAGAGGGAAAGAACGGGAATGCGTGAAATATGTGGAAGGATTCATGAGACACAGGAGGAAGAAAGGCACCCTGCAATACAAACAATCAAACATGTCCTTAAATGCGTTAGTCTAAAGACCTACAAACTCCCAAAACCCGTATTGAGACAAAGAAACGATTTTATCTACTTCCATCTGTTCAATCCAACCAGTTAGAAGGAGGGACTGGGGAGAAGGTTCTTCCTTCAGCTTGCGCCTTCGGTTCCTAGTGTACCCCCCAGCCGTGATCATTTGACTCTGCTCCCCTAGCTAGACATCAGATTGAACAGTAGAAACAGACTAATCGAAAATAATCTCGTTCTAGGTTCTGAAGAGCGAGTCCAATCCTTAAGGCCAACGTCTACTCTATTTTATTTAGGGCTAGGTTTGAATGTGCTTTGGAATGTGGTGGGCCCTTTAAATGAGTTGTGCCCTTAATGATTGATTGATTTGTGTGTGCGTGCACAACCAATGATTTTCAAGCAAGACTATTTTTGATGTGGTGAATTTTAAGGTTAAAATCTTGCTTAATAGCTTTTAGGATTCAACTTTAGGTATTTTCAAACAAGTTTCATTGGCACACCAAGTTTTACAAGCATGGGTGAAAATGTTTTCCTTTGAAGCTTAAAAAAGAATGTGGAGTGCCTGGTAAATCCCTAAGAGTTGAACCTAATTGGCAGCTACTTGATGAGTTTATTTTATTTGAAGTGGCGCGGCCCAATCAACTCAAGCAATTGGCCTGATGCACCACTTAATTAGGCACACAAATGATTACATAATCTGATTTCTACTCGATTATGTGTTTGGATGTGTGTACCGGTTCCTAAGATCGGTTTACCGGTTGAGTTAGAAAATCAGATGAGGTTGTGTACCTCTGTGAGATTTTTTTTTTTAATTTTTCTTTTTTTTTTTAATGTGGGGGTTGGGGTGAGTATGGGTGTCAAACAACAAACAATCAAACCTTAAAGTTTATAAAAACACCTAAGTTGATTGATGTTTGAATTATTATGTTGTGGAATGAAATCTAATGGGTGGGAGGTAGGGGATAACTTACAGAACCTTCCGCAACACTTTTCTCTGATCTACCACTTTTGCCTGTCTCGAAAGAGTACCTGCAATTACAATAAGAAAAGAGAAAAGTGATGTAAATGAATTGTAAGTAACAAAACGCGAAGAGAAATCAAAGATCGTTGCTTCCCCGACAAAGGCGCCAAAACGTTGAACGTTACGAATCGCTACGCTAACATGTTCAATTTTGGAAAACCTGTCGTTGTAGTTTGAAAGCGAAGAACTCGTGTTCAACAAATAAAATTTATACCGAAATGAAAATTCCGGGTCGAACATAGGGAGGCGGATGTTTGATTTAAAAACTACACATTTCTTTCTATTTGTCAAGAAGTAATTCAATTTAAAACTATCTAATTATTTACAATAAATAGGAGAGAGAGAGAGGGTAAGAGAGAGAGAGAGAATATTACACATAGAAATCAAAATGAGATGTAGAATAACCAAAGAATTTATCATTAAGAGGATTATTCATTACAACTAGAAAGCATAAAACAATTGCACTAGAAAGCGATAAATTTACTCTAGAAAGCATTAAAAGAATGGAGGGAGAAATGTCCTCCTCGACGATTGCTTGGAGGACGAGCAGAACTACTCTAGAAAGCAGTAAATCTATACTAGAAAGCAGTAAAAAGAATAGAGAGAGAAATCCTCCTCGACGGTCGCTTGGAGGACGAGCCGGACGGGACGATGCCTGGATGAAGGAGAATGAAGTAGGACGAAGGAGGACGAAGCAGAAGAACGGGAACGGAGCAGCACGCTGTCGTCGTCGCGGGATCCACTTCCGAAGGGGGACAAAAATTTGGACCTTATCTCGCGAGAAGCATCCCGGGTGTGGGACAAGCTTCTCTTGAGCTTTGGAGGGGTAGAGAAGAAAAGGAAGGTATGAGAATTTCGTATGGAGGGGGTCTCCTTTTATAGTTGCAAGGAGTGGGGGCAAAATAGTCATCACAACTTCAAAATAATAAATGAGGGGCCTTTAGTGACGGATAAATCCGTCACTAAAGCCCCCAATGTTGGCGTAGCTCCCACGCCCACGCACGTCGCCTCAGCTGCCCGCTTCCTCAATGCATATGCATGTTCTTCGATTCTCAACCGTCAGATCTCTGGCTTAAGTCACACCTTCACCCGCTGCGCTGCGTGCCCGCTCGTGTGCGATCGCGTGTGACACCGCTCGTGAACGCTATCGGGCGCACGCGGCCGTCCGATCACGATCCAACGCCCACCCGCGCTCAATCGCCCGTGCCTTCCAGCCCTTCGCTGCGGCTCGAACCCGCACCCGCCGCTCGCGTAAGCACGCTCGACCGTTGCGCTACGAGGCGCGGATGGTCGAGCGAGCGCTTTTAAGCGCGGCCACCCACAGCTGTTGGATTGAGATCCAATGGCGGAGAGCGAGCGGGTGCAGGGCCTTCGTAGAATGTAAGCAGCCATTTGGGCGGCCTAGATGGTGCCACGTGGCGCTATCTTGGCCGTCCATCTTCTGGAAGTTGTAGATGGTGCCACGGATGTCGGATTGACTCGATTTTTGCGTCGTTGGGCTGCAATCGTCGATCTGAATTCATCCGTGCAGTCGAATTTGTCATCTGAAGTGTGGATTTACACCATCTTGGCCCTTGATCTTCTAGGGTTCCCCGGTCACTATCTGATGCTACGGATGCCTGATTAGGGCGATCTTGGTGTCATTGAACTCCAATCGTCACCCTGATCACATCCATACGGTTGGATCTTTGATCTGAGGTCCCGATAAAATGTTTGCCCTATCCAAGCACATAAAAGGAGACAATTAACCTCCATTTTATTCAAACTACTCTAAATACAAGATGATGCATGTTATGCAATATTTATATCATGAAATGCAATCCTATGCTTAAGAATATGCATAAAATAGATATTTTAAGTAGTGTAAATGTGTTTACATCAACTAGGTAACAACAATAGTTAAGACGTACTTGAACACTAAGGTATACTAGAAGAATAAATTATCTGCTTTGGTATGAACTTAGATAATGATGGAGTAACTTGTCTACAGTGTGGTATGACTGTTGCTTGGACTCTAGTTTGGAGGCGAGCTGGCCTTCGTGTACATATGTACCGAGGAGAACTATTCACCCCACATGTTAGGAGAGAGCTAGCCTTTCCTCGAGTTGGGACCCAAGGTGGGAATGGCCTCCCTACTATTGAAGGTGGAAAACTACGCATTCGCAATTGGATTCGAAAACCCGTCGTTGTAGTTCGAGTTGCGAAGAAATCCATTCAACAAATAAAATTTATACCGAAAAATCCGTAAAGAAGTTCCCGGTCGAACACAAGGAGGCTACGTCGATCTCAAAATCCGCAATTATATTTTTTTGTATTTTTGTTTAAAAGGCAAAATAATCACAATGGAATCGATATAAACAATAAGAGAGAGAGAGAACAATCACTTGATATTTAAATAATGTTTTACAACTAAGAAAGCGGAAAATGATTACACTAGAAGGCGAGAAACTATTACAACTAGAAAGCGGAAAATTCTACTCTAGAAAGCAGTAAAAGAAAGGAGAGAGAAGTTATTCTCCTCGACGAATGCTTGGAGGACGAGTCAGATGAACGCGATGCCTAGAAGACGTAGGACAAGGTGGGAAGAAGGAGGACGAAGTCGGAAGAACAGGAACGAGGTAGCACGTCGTCGTCATGGGATCCACTTCCAAAACAGGGGCAAAGCTTGGTCTTAGCTCTTGAGGAGCATCCCGGGTGTGGGACAAGCTTCTCTTAAGCTTTGGAGAAGAAGAAAGGAGAAGGAAGGGATAGAAATTCATAGGGTAGGGGTTTCCTTTTATAGTTGCAAGGAGTGGGGGCATTTTGAACATTTTAATTTCAAAGACATTAATTCAAGGCCTTTAGTGATGGATTTATCCATCACTAAAGGTCTGAACGTGGCTGACGTGCACGTGCACTGCGCGCGCCTGCTCCACTTCCATGCCCTAACGCCTGCGCATGTTTAGATTGATCTTACCTATCCGATCGTGAGATCGAACGATCGAGATCAATCCTCGCCCGCGCCCGCTCTTCAGCTTCGCAGCGCCTGATTGCGCATCAGATCTGGTGTGAGGCGGGTCATCTGATCCCACGTATGCCTGATTGGGCGATCAGCGCCGTCCATGGCTGATCGCGCGGTCATGAATATTTGCCCACGTGCTGCGGATGTGGATTCAAACGCATGTCGCACGCTTGCGCAACGCACTTGACCGCTGTACTGCGACGGCGATTTTGTCGTGCAAAGGATTTAAGGGGCATGTGCTTGCGGCTGTTGGATCAAGATCCAATGGCCTAGATCGCGCGTTGGAAACCCTTTGGAGATGCAGAAGCGGTCCTGAGGGCTGATTGAGCGGCTGGGATGGAACCATGTGGCGTCATCTTGGTCATCCATCTTATGTGTGTTGTAGACAGTGCCACGGGTGTTTGATTGGACCTATTTTCATGCCGTTAGGCTGCTATCATCGATCCAAACCCATTTGTAAGATCAAATTTGTCGTCTGAGGTGTGGATTAACACCAACTTGGCCCTTGATCTCTAGGGTTCCTCGATCTCTATCTGATGCTACGGATGTCCGATCAGGGCGATCTTAGAGTTGTTGAACTCCAATCGTCGCCCTAATCAGATCCATATGGTTGGATCTTCAATCCGAGGCCCCGATTAACAAGTTACCCTATCCCTAACCATAAAAGGAGATAATTACTATACAATTTACACAACTTGACCTAAATGCATGATTATGCATGATGCTAATATGGTACTAAGAACATGCATTAATTGACATTTTAGGTTAGTCAGATGTTTGCACATCACACCCCCTTGCCTATCTTTTGCTAGTCCTTAGCAAAAACTACAAGCTATTTATAAAAGAATTTGGTTGGATTACTCAGGCACAAATCATTTTCAACATTAAGAAATTTTTACCTAGGACCTCAACTTTCAAAGACACCACAGCGCCTGGGTATCTGCAAAAATGCAGACCGCCTCAAGCCCTTGCCTTATTCAAAGAAAGATCTCTTTTTCTCTTTTTCTTCTCTTCTAATTTTTTTTTTGGATTTTTGAGTTTAGGGTTACAGAGTGACTTTCTACGGCCACTCAACTCACCCAAGATTTGATAAGAACCCTAAGTTCTAAGCATCTTTTTGTGAATGTGATAGACTCATTGATCAGCAATCAGAACGGACTTCGGGTTTCTACGCCCCTAGGTGACCTTAAAAAGAGTTCTGCCTAAAGGTGTATCTATACGACCGGTAACATTCTCCCTACTTTTTTTATTTTTATGGGATCAACACAAGGGTGAATTTAGTGTATATTGATAAGTCGATTTTCACTTTCGAATAATATGATTAAGATGATTTGTCATTTTAGTATTAAAGTGGTGGAAAACTGCTTAGCAAAACAATTAGAATTAAAATTAAATCACTCACAGGAGAGCAAGTCGTATTCACAGGGAGGCAATGATTATTTCAAACTCGCTATAAATAAAATTATTGTTCACAAATGATTTCCTTAAGAAATTGTGTTGAGAAATCGCATTAGTAATGTGTTTTAATGAAAACACATGCTGAAATTGTGTTTAAGCCAAATAGGAGGGGGTTCAATGTAATATGTACCACAATATAATAAGAATAAAATCTTCACAATGGTACTTAAATATAATTACAAATTAAGCTTCTCCTATAGCAAGAATCTTCCAAGATTTGAATGGAAATCCACTTAGATTAAGCTTTAGAAACTGATTTGCTTAATAAACTAAACAATGAAGGAGGTTCTCATAAATTCACCATGATAATTAAATAATAAAATTAAGTTGACAATGGCATGAATCGTAAAAACTAATAGAGGATTTACTGTGCAAAAACAGGGGAGGTTGCTTTGAGCTCCTCCACACACGGAGGAGGTGGAGGTCGGAGAGGAGCTTCTTGTCGGAGGTAGAAGGAGCCACGTCACTTCCAATGGTAGTGGCATTGCTGCTTGAGATGGATTGAATCGACGACGAGGCAGCGAGGAGTGGTCGGCAGTGGCTATTGCTGCTGCTGGTGTAGCAGCTCAACGCACGGTTGGAGGCGAGGAGGAGAGCAAGGGAATGCGTGCAGACAGTGCGACCTGTTCTGTGCACTGGCGGAGGTGCAAACACACGCAGAGGGGCACTTGGTGCGTGTTGCAGGCAGAGGTGCGGCAAGGGAGCGCAGGAGGCTACGCACAGTGGAGAGGGGCGTGCGGTGCTGCGTGCTGGTGCGTGCTGTAGGAGATGCGTGGCGCGGTTGGGTGGTGCTACAGCTGGTGTGTGTGTGCGCGGATGGCCGCGCATGGTGCACGTGGAGCAGCAGCCTGGACGACATGCGGCCGCTGTTGCTGCGAGCATCAACAGCGTGCTGAAGGGAGTACGAGCGGAGGTGCAGCGCACTCTGCGTGCGCGGCTGGAAGGCGTGCGGGCTGAGCTGCGGGCGTGTGGTACATGCTGCAGGAGGTGCGTGGCGTGCACGGGGTGGTCGTGGAGGGCTGCTGCGAGTGTTCTGGAGGCGCAGCAAGGGGCGCGCATGGTCCTGCTGCTGTGGGAATGGCATGGCTTTTGGGTTTGTTTTTGTGGAGTGGAGGAAAAACAGAGGATGGGGAAGATGAAGGCGGTGTTGTAGGAGTTTCAAACGTCTGGGAACAATCCCAGACGTCTTAATGGGTAGGGGCGTGAAGTTGCGGCAGCTGTGGTGGTGGATGCTGGTGACGGCAGTGAGGTGCCCATGCCTGGTGATGGACATGCGTAGGGATGGTGATGGTGGGTGTGGTGGTGATGAAGAAGAGGATAGAGATGTTGGTGGTAATGGTGAAAGTGGACAGGGGTAACAAGTCGTGCATTAGTAGATGCACTCACGATAGGCGAGCTTCAATGAGCTCGTGCACAGTGGTGGTCAAGTCCATCCTCTTGGCACGGCGGTCTGTCACCCTGCTGGCCCACGGTATGACGGAGCTTGGCCATGGAGGCCCACAGTGGTGGCCTCCCGTTGCATGGTTGTCTCCTCCTCCCTTTGCAGCTGCAGGTGATGAATTTGAAATCCAAAGAGGCAGGATCAGATGCTCTTCATGGCTAATGAATGCTTGCAGCTGTGCGTGAACAGTTGCGCGAGGAGAAGAAGTAGCCGTTACCTGTGGAGGAAGAGAATAAGAAAATAATAAAATATTATGGTTATTTATGCATAAACCCTTAACTTCTATGTTAAATTAAAACAATGCAAGTAATTCACCTAATTGATTAACTAATCAAATGCATGCAATTTTAAGTTAATTCTAAATGCATGCAATGAATGAATTATGCAATTAAGGTAAAAATATGAACTAATTTATTTACATCCTAATGTATGCTATCTAAATGTTAAAATTAACTTAATGTCTAAACACTTAAATACTTAGATAGCCCACAAATATGGGCTCATCAAATACCCTCATGCTTAGTTTTTGCTAGTTCCTAGCAAATCCAAGCAAAAACCTAGCACTCCAAGTAGACTAACCAACCCAAATGGTCTTCCTTTAGAAACATGTTAAGTTCAGACTTTAGACCTAAGGTTCCCAAGTAGTTGCTAAGTTACAGACTAGGTCGACTAAAGACGAGTTGTAGGCACAGGTTTCCTTGATTTCTAACTCTACCTTAGGGTTTATTGGTCCCAGAGAATAAAGCATCTGTGCATGTGCATTGGTCTGAGTTATTTGAGGTTGGTATGATTATGATTGCCAACATAACAAGAGAGTATATATATATTTGTAATATATATATTTTTTTTATTCCACTAAGTCTAACCTTGGATCAGCGATCAACACGGTTTGTGTCGGATTCATTGTTCCCATCACCGAACCTCGAAGGGTGCCTGACTTTCGATGCTTCGAGATAGCACTGCCCATAGCGACCCCAAGAACTCCTGGCAATCGACACTTCGAGATAGTATCGTCCATGGATTTCTTAGGCGAATTCAGGCCTGTGGCAATCGGCACTTCGAGATAGGGCCGCCCATGGCACCTGAACCACACAATGCGCTTACATGCCCCCAGTAGGATGGATATCCTAAGAGACAAGTGCTGAGGAGGTGACATGTTATCATCGCATCATCAAGGTGAGTATGCACTCCACCTCTCCTGCGGCAGGAACTCTTCCAATCAAATTGTGCTTTCAAGCTTCTCCTAAGTCAAAACTAAGAGAACCAAATTTTCTTTAAGAAATGAATTAGGGTGATCACTATTTACACAAGACCAAGTGTGAAATGTGGATGCTTAGGTTATGAGGACCCGTAAACCAAAAGGTAAAACAAGACTCCAGGTACTACCCAGCCTTTAACTCAATCTCTAGCTGAATGGTCTACAACTTAACTCCTACTTAAGTTTTTAAGTCCACAAAAGACCCTAAGGGTCTAAATCTAGTAGCTCAACTTAACTTCTAAAGTTCAACACCTAGAATCAACTTAGCCTAACCTAAAGTTTTGGTCTGCTTAAGAATGCAAGGCCCAGCCAGTTAAGCTCAATAATTACAAAATATTTTTCTCTTTGTTCTCTTTTTTTTCTTTTTTAAAGGCTCTTTTTTTTTTAATGCAAATATATGTAATGCAGAATGCTTTAACTAAATGCATGAATGCACTATGTATAAATTCTATGTATATCCCCAAGTACACCCCCCCATGCTTAAAATCTGCAATGTCCCCATTTTATAGAAGAATATTACCTAGGTCAGAGATGGGCTGCCATTATTTTGCTAGCAGTCGAGTAGCCAAAGAACCCACAAATCAGGTTCAAGGATCACAGAAATAGGCCCTAAAAATGAACAAAGTAATGCTGGCCTAGAAAACAGGAAACCTAAAATGTTGGCAAGCTGATGATGAATCCCAATAGCAAATGCTCGCCCAACTAAGATGGGAATGAAATCTTCCCAGGTCACCAGAGGAGGTTCTAAAGGATAAACTAGCATAACAACCTCCAAAGGGGTAGGGGGAGGATGACAAGGATCCTCTAAAAGGAATAGGGAAGGAATGGTGTAGAAATAAACCCCTAGGGTAATGGACTAACCATAGGAATCATCAATCCATACCCGATATCCCATTACAAGAGATATTGGTTTGTTAAGCCCCACGGTCAAAACAAAAGTGAGCATATCTCTAAGCCAAGGATCGTCTAGGGTGTCCAAGTTTTGAGGTTGCGGGACGGCCATAAGATCTAGGTTGGGTTTAATCAGCTCGGTGTCCATCACTAACAATCTTTCCAAATCCTCAATTGCATCCCTAGCATTCCTTGCACTATCACAAGTATCTTCCTGCACTTCATCAGGAGTCAAAATTTTGCCTTCAGACATAAGCGAATCAGAGGGTGACTTCAAATCAAATGAAGGCAGGTTGGAAGCAATAGATCTAAGGATTATCCTATCAATGTCATCCTCGGGTTCTTGTTCTTTACTCAAATCTTCTCCGAAGTCTATATGTGAATCCACATAAATCTTAGAAGATGCTTCCAAATTTTCCATTATTTTATCATGAGGAGAAATATCATCAATGGGTGTACTAAGGAAACCTAATTTGGTCAAATTTGTGACATCCTTAGGGGCTAACTCTTCAAATAAGACATAATCACCCTTAGTGTCACTCCAAATCTTGAATGTAGGTTCCTCATAAAATTTATCCTTCTCCTCATCATACGATTCATCATATACCCGAGGTCTAGAATCATCTAAAATCTCAGCAGATCCCCTAGGGTACTCTATCTGGGGTAAATGGTTTACACTGGTAACATCGGACTCCTCAGATAGGTGAATTTCTTCAGGATTAAGTTCCCTAAGGGTGGGCTTGAGTTCCATCTCGTGATCAGAAGGGAGGGCAGGATTAACAACTTGACTTCGACCCACTTCATCAAATGTCACGAAAATACTATCATCTACGTCGAGGTCTTCCAATGGTACCATCATTCCCTTCTTTTACTCCAATATAATTCAGGTGGATACTCAACCTTATCATCATCTTCCTCGGGTTGCCACCATTCTTCTTCCAATGCATAGCTACTTTCATATGTATCCTCCTCCCACTTAAGGCATGGACCTCTCAAGGAAGTGTCATCTAACGGGGAGGTTTCAAAATCGATCCTCGAAAAGTAGCTATTCTACCTTACACAATCCCCAAAATTTCCCTCCAACTTAAAGTATGGCTCTCCCACGGGAGATGCATCTAGCGTAGAGGGGTGCACGTCATCCTCAATGGGGTAGATTGGGTGGCTAATTTCATCTCTTTCTTGTTGGCCTGCTCTCAAAGATTCTCCTAACAATTCAATCATTTCGTCTTGCATTTTCTGTATTTCCATCTTCAAGGAGGAGAGGTCACCATTTCTATCAGGAGAGAAGTTAGGCTCAGGCTTATAGTACCCAGGAGTGTCTGTCCAACCATTATAATTATTCAGGGAGGGTGGGTTGGGTATTTCTATGGTGTGTGGGATATTAGGCAAACCAAATCCCACTCCTAGGTTCTGCTCACTGATTTGGGGCTTAACCAGGCCAATACTCCTATAATAGGAGTAAAACGGATCCCAATGATTGTCATTATGTCCATCAAAGGATGAACCATCTCGGCGTATGGGATTGGAGATCGCAAAGTGGGGGTAAGGGTGTGGGCAAGATGTGAAAGGATGAAAGTCAACGTGGTCCATAATAACTCACACCACAATTAGATTCCCTAAGCAAACACAAATCAGAGGACTTTTTAGGTCTTTAATCAGTTAGGCATTTGAGATTTAAGTTCACTTGTAGGTGACAAATCAATTTGTTCAATCAATTACGCGCCTACTTGTCAACATATGATATGCCTAAGAAGACCTAGTTGGAGCTTTGGTGCTCTTCCCTAAAGCCCAAATGGTAGAGCAACTCCAAAGACGAAAGATCGAGGGATGCAAGTAGGCCTAAGCCTTCCTTTGAAGCTGTACTTTCGCGGTGCTTCTTAACTACCCTCAAAAATCCGTGATAGGGTATCCCCCTCTTTGGAGTTACAAAACCTTTGATCTCAAGTTCTAAACATGTCAGAATCCAACAGTAGGAGGGCTCTTGTCCTAGTAGTTCCAAAACCTAGGAGTGTCTAAATGCATGCTGTGGTGCAAGAGTTACAAGTGTGCATACACCGTAAAAATTTTGAGTTTTGAATTTTGAATCGTAGCACAATGTCTCAATTCAAGTCCTTGGTTTTAGTGTTCCTCCTTAACTTAAAGTCCTTTTTCAAGAAAATATGCGACCACTTGTTAGATCTTTTCAATTCAATTAGGTGATCTTGCAATTAAATCTAAATCCACCTGCGTGAACAATATAAAATGCAAAGAAAGAAGACGTACCTTTCCTCCAGCAATCAACAATGCAAGATGCATGCAAATGCAAGCAAAATAAATCTAGAGGCTGCTCATTCACACCTAAATGGTCGTCCTAAGGCAGGCAGCTTCTAGCAAGTAGCTCATGTTTTTGTGTTTTGTTTTAGCTACTTATGCACAAGAAAAAAATAGATAAATAAATAAATAAAATAAAATCTATTCACAAAAGAAAACCTAGATCTAAAAAAAAAGGAACAGGCTTCCGAAAAGTTACCCAACATGGGCCTAAAACAAAATCGAGGAACAAATCCCTCAACTGTACCCCAAAACAAGGGTTTTCCAAATGAATGCACTAAAATAAAGAGAAGAAAGAAAAATAAAATCTACCTACAGCTAAATGGATGAGATGAAGATGTGGTCCTCCGGATATCTCCTCCAGCGATGGAAATAAGGTCCACCAAGGCGTTGCTGAGGCAAGCGTGATGCTCCTTCTCCCAGTGTTGCAACTCCACCGATGATGTCAAGGATCGCCTAATCTTTGAGGCTGGTGCGACAAGATGTCTCCAAATACGTGTACCTCATAGAAAATAGAAAATCAAATTTAAATGTGCCTCAAATAAAATGTGAACAAATAATTAAATAAATGCGAATCTAATAGGCTCGTTGCCTCCCCGGCAACGGTGCCATTTGATAAGTCGATTTTCACTTTCGAATAATATGATTAAGATGATTTGTCATTTTAGTATTAAAGTGGTGGAAAACTACTTAGCAAAACAATTAGAATTAAAATTAAATCACTCACAGGAGGCAATGATTATTTCAAACTCGCTATAAATAAAAATTATTGTTCACAAATGATTTCCTTAAGAAATTGTGTTGAGAAATCACATTAGAAATGTGTTTTAATGAAAACACATGCTGAAATTGCGTTTAAGCCAAATAGGAGGGGGATCAATGTAATATGTACCACAATATAATAAGGATAAAATCTTCACAATGGTACTTAAATATAATTACAAATTAAGCTTCTCCTATAGCAAGAATCTTCCAAGATTTGAATGGAAATCCACTTAGATTAAGGTTGAGAAACTGATTTGCTTAATAAGCTAAATAATGAAGGAGGTTCTCATAAATTCACCATGATAATTAAATCATAAAATGATGTTGACAATGGCATGAATCATAAAAACTAATAAAGGATTTACTGTGCAAAAACAGGAGAGGTTGCTTTGAGCTCCTCCATGCACAGAGGAGGTGGAGGTTGGAGAGGAGCTTCTCGTCGGAGGTAGGAGCCATGCCCCTTCCAATGGTAGTGGCGTTGCTGCTTGGGATGGACTGATCGACAGCGGGGCAGCGAGGAGTGGTCGACGGTGGCTATTGCTGCTGCTGGTGTAGCAGCTCAATGCACGGTTGGAGACGAGGAGGAGGCAGGGGAATGCGCACGCGCAGTACGGCCTATTCTGCGCACTAGCGGAGGTGTAGACACATGCAGAGGAGCACTTGGTGCGTGCTACAGGCAAAGGTGCAGCGAGAGAGTGCAGGCGGCTGCGCTCTTTGGAAAGGGGCATGCGGTGCTGCGAGCTGGTGCATGCTGCAGGAGGTGCGTGGCGCAGTTGGGCGGCGCTACAGCTGGTGCGTGTACGCGCGGATGGCCGCGTGTGGTGCACGTGGAGCAGCGGCTTGGATGACATGAGGCCGCTGCTGCTACGTGTGTCAACGGCACGCTGAAGGGAGTGCGGGCGGAGGTGCAACACACTCTGTGCACGCGGCTGGAAGGCGTGCAGGCTAAGCTGCGAGCACATGGTGCGCACTGTAGGAGGTGCATGGCGCTCGCAGGGTGGTCGTGGAGGGCTGCTGCGAGTGTTCTGGAGGTGCAGCAAGGGGCGTGCACGGTCCCGCTGCTGCAGGAATGGCGTGGCTTTTGGGTTTGTTTTTGTGGAGTGGAGGAAAAACAGAGGATGGGGAAGAAGATGAAGGTGGTGCCATAGGAGTTTCAGACATCTAGGAATATTCCCAGACGTCTTAACGAACGGGGGCGTGAAGTTGCGACGGCTGCAGTGGTGGATGCTGGTGACGGCAGTGAGGTGCCTACACTTGGTGATGGACGTGCACAGGGATGGTGCTGGTGGGTGTGGTGGTGATGAAGAAGAGGATCGAGATGCTAGTGGTATTGGTGCTTGTGGACAGGGGTAACAAGTTTCGCATCAGTAGATGCACTCACTGTAGGCGAGTTTCAAGGAGCTCATGCACAGTGGTCTATCACCCCGCCGGGCCAGGGTATGACGAAGCTTGGCCGTGGAGGCCCACGATGGTGGAATGCTGCACAGTGGTGGAATGGGTGGTGGCCTCCCGTTGCATGGTCGTCTCCTCCTCCCTTTGTAGCTGCAGGTGATGAATTTGAAATCCAAAGAGGCGAGATCAGATGCTCTTCATGGGCAATGAATGCTTGCAGCTGTGCGTGAACGGTTGCGTGAGGAGAAGAAGCAGCCATTACCTGTGGAGGAAGAGAATAAGAAAATAATAAAATATTATGGTTATTTATGCATAAACCCTTAACTTCTATGTTAAATTAAAACAATGCAAGTAATTCACCTAATTGATTAAATAATCAAATGCATGCAATTTAAGTTAATTCTAAATGCATGCAATGAATGAATTATGCAATTAAGCTAAAAATATGAACTAATTTATTTACATCCTAATGTATGCTATCTAAATGTTAAAATTAACTTAATGTCTAGACACTTAAATACTTAAATAGCCCACAAATATGGGCTAATCATATATCTCCCTGGCTTATTCTACTTCTCCGCTTCTTCCTAAGTGTTTTGGAATTTTTAGTGCATTTCTTGAGCTGGGTTCTAGACAACCGGTCGATGAGCTATTACCACTGACAACTTGCCAGCCATACTCGTTCAACGAAGTGTGGCTTATTTCTTTTGTTTCCTTTTCTTTCTTTTCTCCTTTCCTTTTCTTTTTTCTTTTTCTTTTCTTTTTGAACTTTGTCTCTTTTTTTTTTAAGTAGGTGGCTTCCCTGGTCTAAGATTTACCTAAAGGCAGCAAGAAAAAAGTGATCCTATGACTGGGCTTTGGACAACCTACCTATGGGTTGTTACCCACGATAACTTGCCAGCCATATCACCCTAGAAGTTTCATTAGCTACCCAATTTCTGTTAAAACCGCCGAACAACGAGTCAGTGACGAATAGTGTGTAGATGCTTAGACTTAAAGTTCCCTCAAATCAGAGGGCGGGTTGATAAGTCGTGTACTTATCGCCCAAACTTATTTAATCAAATTAAAATAGAATTTAGGATGGTGAGGACTCGATAAACAAATCCACATTTTAGTAGATACTCGGGCTGATTAAGCCCAAAGACCTAAAGGGTCTTAGTCTTCAGATCCTACTGTAATATTTCCTAAGATTGAAAGGCCCTAATGTCCAAGTATTCCTTCCTAATTCAATTTTTTTTTATGTATATATAAGAAAATAAGTAGAATTTACAAGAGTTCCACAGAGCTGACAAAATGATTCAGAAATGAATCCACGCCCCCATGCCTAGCTGATGCAATGTCCACATTGAGAATAAAAGACATGAAAGGAAGGGTTAAATGTAGAAGATATCATCTGAATATGAAGCTCGGGTCAGCTCTGAGTCAAATTATATAACTGCTAAGTTTAATGCCGTCAGCTAGGCGTAGTCCAGCCAAAGAAGTCACAACATAGCTAGAGCGACTGTGTCTGAGATGGGTTCTAGAATAATACAGTCAATAACAGGCTTCAAACGTTGACCGTTGACTTTGAATGAATTACCCGTCTTTGCGTCAGAGATCTGAACAGCCCCGTTTGGAAATATCTGATCGATAATAGACGGGCCATTCCATTTCGACCTAAGTTTGCCAAGAAAGAGATTTAGTCGAGAATCGAAGAGACAGACCTTCTGGTTTGGCTCAAAGCTCTTGCAGGAAATCAACTGGTCATGAAGAGCTTTGGTCCAAGCCTTGTAGATCTTGGCATTTTCATACGCGTCATTTCTAAGCTCCTCCAACTCAAATAGTTGGAGTTTCCTAGTCTTCCCGGGTAAACTCAGATCTAAATTACATTGCTTAATTGCCCAGAATGCCCTATGTTCAATTTCTATGGGTAAATGGCACGCCTTTCCATACACCAAACGAAATGGAGACATGCCGATGGGCATTTTATACGCTGTACAATAGGCCCAAAGAGTGTCCTCAAGCTTTTGAGTCCAGTCTTTACGATCAGGCCTAACCGTTTTCTGCATAATATTCTTAATCTCTCGATTGGCGATCTCGACTTGTCCATTCGTTTGGGGATGGTAAGGTGTAGAGATTCTATGATTAACCCTGTATTTTGCCAGCAAATTACGGAAGTGGGCATTAGTGAAATGAGTGGCACCATTACTGTTGATGGCCCTCTGAATCTCGAACCAGCTGAAGATATTCTTCTTGACAAAATTGATGACCACCTTATGGTCGTTGGTTCGGGTGGGAATAGCCTCAATCCACTTAGACACGTAATCAATAGAGACGAGAATGTACTGGTGTCCAAATGAAGGGAGGAAGGGTCCCATGAAATCGATGCCCCAAATGTCGAAGATTTCGATGGGAAGAATTGGGTTTAGAGGCATCATCTCTCTTAGTTATGCTCCCAAGTGCCTGGCATCGGGAACATGACCTTGAGAAATCCTGAGCATCCTTGAAGAAAGATGGCCAATAGAATCCAGATTGCAAAATTTTTTCAGCTGTCTTTTTCCCGAAGAAGTGTCCACCACACGCAGATGCATGGCAGAACTTGAGTATACTCTTGAATTCGTTCTCCGGAATGCATCAGTGAATAATCTGATCAAAGTCCATGTGGTACAGTTTAGGGTCCCCCTAGAAGTAACATTTGGCCTCAGATTTGATTCTATCCCGTTGTTGCTTGGTCTAATCCTGGGGAATTTGACCAATGGCCAAATAATTAACGATGTCAACAAACCACAGGGTTTGGACACCTGAAACTGTAAGGATAGTCTCGTCTGGAAAAGTATCAGCAATCGGAATGTCCAGACGAGAAGAATCACTCAGAAGTCTTGACAGATAATCCGCCACCACATTCTGTACCCCAGATTTATCCTTGATTTCAAGATCAAATTCTTGAAGCAGAAAATCCATCGAATAAGCCAGGGTTTGGCATCCCTTTTGGCCAAGAGATGTCTCAAGGCTGAGTGGTCGGTATATATGATGATGTGAGACCCTAAGAGATAAGACCTAAATTTCTCCAAAGCAAATACTACAGCTAGTAATTCCTTCTCAGTAACAGTGTAATTCCTCTGGGCCTCGTCCAGAGTTTTACTAGCGTAGTAGATGACAGAGGGCTTCCTATCAATCTTCTGACCCAAAGCAGCCCTAACTGCATAATCAAAAGCATCGGTCATGATCTCAAATGGGGCTGTCCAAACCGGTGGTTGTAACATCGAAGCACAAGTGACTGTCGTTTTAAGAAAATCAAATGCCTTACGGCATGATTTGTCGAAATCAAACGGCATTTCTTTGGCGAGAAGATTGCTAAAAGGACAAGCAACCTTCGAAAAGACCTTGATGAATCTCCTGTAAAATCCCACATGACCAAGAAATGATTAAATTTGTTTGACAGATGTGGGAGGAGGGAGTTTAGCGATAGCATCAACCTTAGCTTTGTCCACTTCGATTTCCCGTTCAGAGGTTACATGATCCAAGACGATGCCTTCTTATGTCATGAAATGACTTTTTTCCTAGCTAAGGACCAGTCTTGTTTTGACATATCGTTTAAGGATCATTTCAGGATTAGCTAGACAAGAGTCAAACGATTCTCCAAAAATAGAGACATTGTCCATGAAGACTTCCATAAACTCTCCCACCATGTCAGAGAATATGGCCAGCATACATCTTTAAAAGTCGCAGGTGCATTGCATAAGCCGAATGGCATCCTATGGAAAGCAAAGGTTCTGTAGGGACAAGTGAAAGTCATTTTTTCCTGATCCTTGAGATGGATAGGGACTTGGTTGTATCCCGAGTAGCCATCAAGGAAACAGAAGTACTTCTGCCTGGCTAGTCTTTCAAGGATTTGATCAATAAAAGGCAAAGGGAAAT
Organism: Thalassia testudinum; assembly: GCA_037157565.1. NCBI lineage: Eukaryota > Viridiplantae > Streptophyta > Magnoliopsida > Alismatales > Hydrocharitaceae > Thalassia > Thalassia testudinum. The sequence goes on from JAZHRO010000036.1 coordinate 148,773,284, forward strand.
GATCCATTTTCGTGGCTGTGTTCAGCTTCCTGTAATCAATACAAACTCTCCAAGAGGAAGCTGAACGAATTGTGACAGATTCTCCATTCTCGTTAGTCACAACGGTAATCCTGGCTTTCTTGGGAACAATTTTCACAAGACTTATCCAAGGACTATCAGAGATCGAATAAATGATTCTTACATCAAGCCACTTGATAATCTCCTTCTTAACCACTTCTCACATATTTGGGTTTAATCTCCTCTGCATCTGGCGAGAAGGGTGGGCTCCATCTTCCAAAAATATTCTGTGATTGCAGAAAGATGGCTCGATCCCCCTAAGGTCATGAATGGTTCAACCAATTTCCTCCTTGTATTTCTTTAAGACCTTAATTAGCTTAATCTTCTACTCCTTTTGTTAATTTAGCACTGATAATCATAGGGAGCATCTTATGTGGTCCTAAAAACTAATATTTCATATTCACAGGCAATGCTTTCAGTTCAAGCTAGGGCAAGTTGATGATTGAACGTAAGGAAGATGCTGATGAAGGCTCATCAAGAGGAATAGGTTGAGAGTGAACAAAATCAATAACCACTTCAAAAGGTGGCGGGTTTGCCATAGAGGGTTGCGGGTCCAAATTAACATCAGAGGAGGAACTTTCAAATGCAGAAACCACCATACAAGTTTCAATATTCACGTTATCGTCCTCAAGTTCCTCAATAAATCCACAATCCTCGAATTTGTTAATCGCCTTAAAAATATCCAATTTCATTCTTTGATCCCCAAAGGCGACTTCCATGCTACCGCTCTCATAGTTAATGTTGGCCTTGGTGGTAGCCAGGAACGGACGCCCCAGAATGATGAGCATGTTCCTCAGATTTTCAGGTACATCCATATCAAGGACAAGGAAATCTATAGGAAAATAGAAATCCTTAACCTTGACAATAACATCTTCAATAACGGCTCACGGATTTGTGACCGAACGGTTTGCTAACTGCAGCGTTACTAAAGTTGACCGAAGTTCACCTAATCCAAACTTCTCATAGAGAGAAGTTGGAATTAGGTTAATGGATGCACCTAGATCTAGCAGTGCTCTATCAAAGGTGTAATCTCCGATGACATAAGAAATCAAAGGAGCACCTGGATCTCTCTTTTTTTGAAGGAGGTGGTGCAGGATAACAGAACTAGCCTGCTCGGAGAGTACCACCTTCCTCGGAACAGATTCTCTCGACTTACGCTTCTGTGTACATAAATCCTTCAAAAATTTCGCATAAGCCGGTACCTTCAAAAGGTGTCGAGATCAATATCCTTCAAAAGGCTTTTCCAGGAAAAGTTAGGATGGTTCCTCCAACCCAGATTGTAAGCATTAGAGTAAGGGTTGGACCTAATATTCTCCTATACAACATAGACATCCTCATAGGATGAGGATGGAGAGAAAGAAAGGGAGGGATCAGAGAAATTGGGATCAAAGGCCCCAGTTTGGAACCCGTGGGGGTCCGAATAATGCTGACTCACAGGTTGAGCAGCATCAAGTTGATTCACGAACTCCCATCCAGAAGGAGCTCATGATGAATGGAATCTCGAATTCTGGGATTGAGTGGATCGAGAGTTGTTCATTGAGTTTCCAGTCATCCACTCCTCCATTCTCTTAGTAACCAAGTCCACCTTATCAAGTTTATTACAAATCAATTCCATATCGAATGAATGAGAGTTGTGGACTTCATTAACATTCGATCTGGGCTGCTGGGACCGGTTTAAAGAATCCATGGAGGCATGATTGATCAAATTTTCGCTCATCTCCTCAAAAAAATCATGCACGCTATCTCCGTCTTTGTTGTGGAAATTGCCTTCGTAAGAAGCATCCACGTGATTTCTGAGTTGCTTAGTAAACTTGTGGTAGAAGATCTGCACGAGTTGCCATTTCGGCACCCCGTGGTGTGGACACCTCTGCAATAAGTCCTGGAATCACTCCTAGGAAACATGAAACTGCTCCCCTGACTGCTGGGTGAAAGTAGTAATTGCCCATCTCAAAGCATTGGTACGTCCGACAGGGAAGAATTTCTTCAGGAAGGTCGATTTCAAATCATTCCAAGTTGCAATTGGCCTTCCTATAGTCCTGTACCAATGAACGGCTTTATCCCTAAGAGAGTGGGGGAAGAGCCTCATGATCATCTACTCCTCATTCATGTTTCGTGCCTTAGTGGTCTGGACCAAAGTGGTCAAGTCCTCCAAGTGCTGAAACGGGTCTTCAGAGCCAAGCCCATGGAAATGTTTGATCAGGCTTAACACCTGAGGCTTGATTTCTACGTCTCCGGTAGGAATCTGGACGCCGGGACGTTCCCCTTAATTTGAAGGATCATAAAAATCCTTCAAGGGCTGAGCACCCTGCATTCTCTAGAAACATTCTTGCATTCTCTACATTTGTTCCAACTACCTTTGAAATACTTCCTGTGGATCCTGAGGCAAAGGAGGCTGTTAATTGGCCATGGGATCAATTTGGCCAAAATTCAAACTATGCCTCCTAGAATACTCTAATGGTCCTTCCAATCGGGGATTCAATGACCTTCTTCCCAGCATAAACTAGGAAAAGGTCGGAAGGACTGGGGATAAGAATCCTGTAGCACAACAAAACAAGCCTGTCCTTAAGTGGGGTAGCCTAAGGATCTACAGACTCTCAGAACCCGCCTTAAGATTATAAACGATTTACTCTACTTGTGTCTACTCAATCCAACCAGTTAGATGGAGGGACTGGGGAGAAGGTTCTTCCTTCGACTTATGCCTCTGGTTCCTAGTGTACCCCCCAACCGCAGTCATTTGACGCTACTCCCCTAGCTAGACATCTTATTGATCAGTACAAGCAAATTAATCGTAAAGAATCTCAGACTAGACCCCAAAGAGCGAATCAGTCCTTAAGGCCAATGTCTACTTGATTTTATTTAGGCCTGGGATTGTAGTGCTTATGGAATGTGGTAGGCCCTTAAAATGGATTGTACCCTTAATGATCAATTGAGTATGTGTGAGTGCATACACAACCAAGGTTTTCAAGCAAGATTATTTGAGATGAGTAGATTTTAGGGTTCAAATCTTAACTAGTTTTTAGGGTTTAGAATTAGGTTTAATTCAATCAAGTTTGAAGCAAACCAGGTTTTCAAGCACGGATGAATATCACTTTCCTTTTGAAAACAAAAATAAAGTGGAGTGCTTGGTATGAACCTAAATTGAAAACCCTAAGAGGAAGCTACTTGGTGAGTTGATTTTAGGTTGAGTGGTACAGCCCAAACAATTCAAACAATTGGCCAAGATTGCACCTCTGAGTTAAGCACACAAAATGATTAACTTAGACTGATTTCTACTCTTTTATATGTTGATTTGTGTGTACCAGTTCCACATATCAGAATCTGGTTGAGTAGAGGAAAATCAATTAGGTTATGTGCCTTGAATGTGGGTGTATGTTGTGTGTATGTTTGATTTATCCCACAAAAGTATCTTTTTGTTTTTTTTTTATATATGCGAGGGTGAAATGAATGTGAGTGGAAATCCAAGCAACCAAACTAATCCTAGGATTTATACAAACACCTAGGTTAAATGGAGTTTGAATTAATGTGGTGAAATGAAATCTATAGAGGGGGTAAAATGGGGAGCACTTACAGTCATCTTCAACTGCACTTTACTCCGATCTACCACTTGACGATTTCCTAATCGAGGTATCTATAAAACAATAGACAAGAGATAAAGCAGGTTAGAAAATAGTAAAGTGCGCAAAATGTGAAAAGAAGATCGAAAAATCATTGCCTCCCCGACAACGGTGCCAAATGTTGAAGGTTGAAAACTACATGTTTGCAATTGGATTCGAAAACCCATCCTTGTCGTTCGAGTCGTAAAGAAATCCGTTGAACAAATAAAATTTATACCGAAAAATTTGTAAAGAAGTTCCAAGTTGAACACAGGGAGGCTACGTCAATTTCAAAATCCACAATTATATTTTCTTGTATTTTTGTTTACAAGGCGAAATAATCACAATGGAATAGATATAAACAATAAGAGAGAGAGAGAGAACAATCACTTGATATTTGAATAATGTTTTACAACTAAGAAAGTGGGAAATGATTACACTAGAAAGCAGGAAACTATTACAACTAGAAAGCGGAAAATTCTACTCTAGAAAGCGGTAAAAGAAAGGAGAGAGAAGTTATCCTCCTCGACGAATGCTTAGAGGACGAGCCGAACGGAGGTGACGCCTAGAAGATGGAGGACGAGGCAGGAAGAAGGAGGATGAAGTCGGAAGAATGGGAGTGAGACAACACATCATCTTTGTCATAGGATCCACTTTCGGAACAGGGGCAAAAACTTGGTTTTAGCTCTTGAGGAGCATCCCGGGTGTAGGACAAGCTTCTATTAAGCTCTTGAGAGGGAGAAAGGAGAAGGAAGGGATGAGAAATTCGTAAGGAAGGGGTCTCCTTTTATAGTTGCAAGGAGTGGGGGCATTTTGGACATTTTAATTTCAAAAACATTAATTCAGGGCCTTTTGTGACGGATTTATCCATCACTAAAGGCCTGAACGTGGTTGAAGTGCACGTGCACTACGAGCCCCCACTCCGCTTTCACGCCCTAACGCCTGTGCATGTTTGGATTGACCTCGCCCGCGCCCGCTCTTCAGCTTCGCACTGCCTGATCGCATGTCAAATCTGGCATGAGGTGGGGCGTCTGATCCCACGTACGCCCGATTGGGTGATCAGCGCCATCCGTAGCCGATCACATAGTCACGAATATTCGCCCACGCACTGTGGATGCGGATTCGAACATGCGTCGCACCCTCGTGCAACGCGCTCGACCGCTGTGCTATAGCGGTGACTTTGTCGCACAGAGAATTTAAGGCGCGCGTGCTTGAGACCATTGGATCAAGATCCAACGGCCTAGATCGCGTGTTGGAAACCCTTTGGAGATGCAGCGGTGGTCCTAAGGGTCTATTGGGCGGCTAAGATGGCGCAATGTGGCGCCATCTTGGCCGTCCATCTCCTGTATGTTGTAGACGGTGCCAGGGGTGTCGGATTGGATCTATTTTTGCGCCGTTAGGCTGCGATCGTCGATCCGAACCCATCCGTGAGGTTGGATTTGTCGTCTGAGGTGTGGATTAACACCATCTTGGCCCTTGAACATTATGGTTCCTCAGTCTGTATCTAATGCTATGGATGTCCGATCAGGGCGATCTTGGAGTCGTTGAACTCCAATCGTCACCCTAATCAGATCCGTACGGTTGGATCTTCGATCTGAGGCCCCGATTAACAAGTTTCCCTATCCCTGACCATAAAAAGAGACAATTACTATACAATTTATACAACTTGACCTAAATGAGTGATTATGCATGTTATGCAATATTTATAATGCATGATGCTAATATGGTACTAAGAACATGCATTAATAGACATTTTAGGTTAATCAGATGTATGCACATCACCTACACCGACTCCTGTTAGGCCCACGGGGCTAACCGAGATTGTCGGGCGAGGGTATGCAAACTGGTGAGGGACGCGACCCCTGTTCTATTATGTGCCGTACAACTTAGATCATACCCATTAGCGAAAAGGATTGTCTACATGCTAGTGCGGGGCAGCTTCCCGTGCGTTTATCGCACGTGCCGTAGTCACCGCTATGTCGCGACCATAACCACGAGGTGGTAGACTACGTATAGGACAAATGCGGAGTGTTCTCTCAGCCAAGAGAGTACCACGTGCACGTTCTACATCGCAGGGAAAACTGCAGCAAGATCATTCCGTTAGGGAACATTTGAACCAAGAGATGATGAGTCCCTTTGTTAGAAACATTAAATGCAAACAAAATATGAACTAGTGTGAAACATTTACAACCATCTGAAATGTTTACTATTTTTACATTCAAGTACATTAGTTAATTTTGCACTTGCCACTCTACTCAGCTTTTACTGATGACTTCTACTTATGTTCAAGTCAGGGAGGCAAGCGTCCAATACCATCGGCTACAGAGGGTGCTGGGCTTAGCCGAGCCCAACCTTAGTTCGATTTTGGTTTCCGCTGTAGTTGTATTTTTCCACCGCTGTAGTGAGTACTCTTGTTTTGAACTATTCATTATGTTTCTATCCTTCACTTTGGTTGTGATGGCTATGTGGAAACTTTTACTATTCTCTTGAGATACTGTTTACGGTCTTTTCCTCAGTTTTCTGCTTTCATTTAAGTTTTAGCTATGATACATGTGTGGTTTGCTTTTCTTGGTGATATTATTTCTCGTTATACGACTGGGTCTTGGGTTAGTTGAGGTGCCGCATCCCCGGGATCCACGTGGAGCCGAGTTTGGGTCGTAACAGAAAGGGCCAACGAAGTTTATGCCCCATTTCACAAAGGGGATGGGCGACATCATGAGCACTAACTTTCCAAGTAGCAAGTGGTCCAAAGTAGCGAACCTCTGGCACTTGTCGCACTTGCATACGAAGTCCTTACAGTTTTGCTTCATTTAGTGCTAGAAGTAACCCACCTAGAACAGTCAGGCCAAGAGTGCCTTGTATCCTTCATGATTTCCGCATATGCCTCCGTGGGTTTCTTGAAGGGCTTGGGCCGCTTCTTCTTATGTTTGGCAGCGTAGTAGGGGGTGGCATACCCCCACCTGTATATCTACCCTCCTATCAAGGTGTATCTCGAGGCTTTAAGGTGAAAGGCTCTGGGCCGAAGTTCCCTCGGGGGTAGCTCGCCAAACTTCAGATAGGTAATGATAGGCGTCATCCAAGAGATGGACTGCTCTATCATGAATATTTTGGAAGTGAGGATAGTTGGTTCTTTTAGGGTATGAAGGAAAATGTCCTCCTCTTGTCCCCGTGGGATGGCAGCAGTAAGTCTAGCCAATGCATCTGCTATGAGGTTGTCTGCTCGAGGCACTCGCCTGATCGAAACGGTCTTAACATCCGCCAGCTCATCTCTAACCTTGTCTGCATACAATATCATGTTTGGATCCTGAGCTTGGTACTCGCCATTGATTTGGTTGGTGACCAGCTGGGAGTCCATGTAAACCTCTAGAGAGGTGAGTGCTACGGATTTCGCTACCCTGATGCCTGGCATCATGGCCTCGTACTCCCCTAGTTAATGGATGCAGGGAAATTCAATTTAGTGGCATACTTAAGAGTGATGCCATCTAGGGTGGTTAGAGCTATCCTGGCCCTAGACCCGACTGTCATGGATAAGCCATCAATATATAGTTTCTAGGGGAGTGTGAGGGAGGCATCGGGATCTGTGAATTCCATCACAAAATCTGCTAGGACTTGTCCTTTGATTGCTCTCCTTGGATGATATTTTACGTTGAATTCTGCCAACTCCATAGCCCATTTGATCTGTCGTGCAGACCCCGTAGACTTATGTAGCATTCGCCGCAGGGGATAGTCTGATAGGATAATTATAGTATGGGCTTGGAAGTATGGGCGTAACTTTCTAGCTGCAGTGACCAGAGCTAGCCCCAACTTCTCAATGACCGTATATTTAGCTTCTCCACCTTGATAGGTTTTGCTGATAAAGTACACGAGTTGCTGAGTTCCCCCCCAATCGTCGACTAAAATGACACTGACAGTGGACACTAATGCAGCTAGATATAGCGAAAGAACTTCCCCAGGTTAGAGGGCCGTTAAAACGGGGGGACTTCGGAGTGTGTCTTTAACCTCCTCTAAGGCCTTCTGACAGTGAGGGGTCTAGTGGGCGGCATTATAACCTTTGCCCTTCTTTATGTACTCGAAGAAGGGGAGACATTTGTCGGAAGATTAAGACAAGAATTGTCCTAACGAGGCGATCTTATCAACCAACGACTGCATCCCATTCAAGGTGCCTAGCAGTTGCACGTCTACAATTGCTTGGATCTTGTCCGGATTGGCTTCAATTCCCCAGTTGGAGACCAATAACCCTACAAACTTGCCATCTAAGACCCCAAAGGTGCACTTGTCGGGGTTCAGAAGGAGGCAGGTGTTCCTCAAAATCTGGAACACTTCCGCTAAATATTATAGGTGTTGAGAGAAATTAGATCCCTTTACAAGCATATCGTTAATGTACACCTGAGATGATTTTCTTATTATTTTTTAGAAAATCATATTTACAAGGCGTTGGTAAGTTGCCCCAATGTTTTATAAGCCGAAGGGTATGATCTATATTGAAATAGGACTCTGTATTGAAATAGGCCCCTATCAGTGATGAAGGAGGTGTGAGGCCTATCCGCTGGAGCAAGGCTGATCTGGTGGTACCCGCTATAGGCGTCCAACAAGGACATGTGGGATTATCCGCTATAGGAGTCCACTAGGGAATCCACCCTTGGTAGGGGGAACTCGTCCTTCGGGCAGGCTTCGTTGAGGTTGGTGAAGTCGACGCACATGCACCATTGACCATTGGCCTTCTTCACCATCACTACGTTCGAAAGCCATGAAGTTACAAGGATTCTTCGATGATTCCTACTTCTAGGAGCTTTTGGACTTCAGCTTCAGCCGCCTGCCATTTCTAAGTCGACTTGTGCCGGCGCTCTTGCTTAACCACGCAGGTGCCCGCCTAAATGTTCAGATGATGCTGAATCAAGATGGGTCTACTTTGTGCAGGTCGTTGGTGGACCAGGCGAAAACGTCCATGTTGGCCCAGTGTAGAAGCAACAATTCCTATGTATCAGAGGGCACGAGGATCACTCCAACCCATACGAGCTTAGCAGCGTCGTTGGGATACATTTGTATAGCCATGGCTGAAGAGACTAGCTATAATCTCGAAGTCGCCAGCAAAATAGTTGGGATCATCTCCTGCTGGATTGCCTGGACTTAGTTCCTTTTCTTCCCCAATTTTCGTGACTTAGGGGGTTTTGGCTCCAGAGACCATTGTATCTCAATTCTAAGGAACTTGTGCCCAGTCGACTAATCCCCGTACACTATTCCTACTCCATGCGGAGACTGGAAAAGCACAAATTGGAAATATGATGAAGGGATCAGTTGGAAGGCATGGGTGGTGGAGTGGCCAAGGATGCCGTCGAATGCCACCATTAATCCAGCCACAACAAACGTGGTCGTCCAGTTAAGGTGCATGTCCCTATCGCAGACGGACAAGGGGAGGCTGATCTCTCCTTTTGTCATCACCTTGTGGTTGTCGAATCCTATAACCGGATGAACCGAAGGGGGGTGGTTCTCTTTCGTGAAACCCAATTCGTGTAGGATTTTGAGGAAGAGGACGTCCACGGCACTACCTCCATCAACGAGAAGCTAGGGTAGCTATCACCCTGCTAATAGGAGTGTTACTAGTAGGGGGTCTGTGTGCTATGCTGGGTTCGGGAGGGAGGCAAACAGTCGGGAGGCTACCTGCTTGATAGAACCTCTACCTCACTGGAGAGTAGGGAAAGCGCTATGGATCGGCTGCCTGGGAAGGCTAGATTGTTGACTTAGGGCGGTGTTGACCCCAAAAATCACTTCGACCTCTGCACCCGTGGGGGGCAGGTAGTGAATACGTTAGGGCAATCCATGCATAACCACTAGGATCTGGCAGTGGTACATAGCAAAGGGAGCAGGAGGGACATCACCTGCACGAAGCGGCAGGCCACGGCATTGTTGGGCTCCCAGCCTTCAATGAGTACCATGTTGACCCCATGGAAATGCTGAAGCTTCTCCTTGTGGTAATCTTCTAGGCCCTCCATGGGCCCTTTTCCCTTATCTTGGCTCTCGCTCTGCCTGACGAAGTGGGCCAAATTTCTGTGACAAATCTAGTATTTGATCTGGTCCCAGCAATCCTCAATGGCGTGCCCCTGGGCCTTGTAGTACTGGCAACAGGGCCCAGAGTCGGCCTTTTTCTTCATTGGCTTAGGCGGGGGTAGCAAGTCTTCACCCATAGACCATACCTCTACCATCACATCCACTTGGTTCATGGCTAGGGGAGTGTACTCTTCAAAGTAATCCCGCCTAGGTTGGCAGGGTCCATTCTTTCGACCCTTGCTTGGCCAATCATTCCTTCGCTCCAGGAAGCTAGCCTTGTGCTTGTTGAAGCAGTTGCCTCCGCGGATGGAAATGGGGGCGGATTCAACTGAAGCCTACTTTTCTTCAATCGAGCTGGCGACATCTTCGTACCCCTCTACTAGCTGGCTACAGGAGTGGAAAGAGTCATCCTGCTCCGAGAACCTTGTAGCTCTGTCCTAGAGCTCCGCCATATCTTTAGACAAGAAGTCGTTAATGTCATATCAAAACCTCTGAGTCAAAAGCCCTAACTTGAAGTATTGGATGGTGATGGCATCGTGAGGCCGCTTACATTTGAAGTACTGGGCCTTAAACCAATCTAGGTACAATCAGAAAGATTCATTCTTCCGCTACTAAACCTCCGACAACCTTTCGGGGTTGTCTTTAATCCTTTGCTGCCTAGCAAAATATTGATAGAACTTGTCCGCCAACTCCTGAAAGCATGTGATCTGTCCGACCGACAGTTCGTTGAACCACTCATGAGCCATGCTAAACAGATAGGACGGAAACGCTCGATAAAGTACTCCGTCGGGGTAGCCATGTACTAGTATCATTTAGCGGTAACTCGTAATGAAGTTGTTGGGATCTATTGTCCCGTCATATCGGGCCAAGACAAGCTGCTTGAATCTCTCAGGCAGCGAGGCCGTCATCACCTCCTCAATGAAGGGGTAGGTGGTGACGAAGGCCCAAGGGCGTATACCCCGCATAGCCCTAGTGACCTGGCAAACGATCTCAAGGATCAAACCTCCATTGCCGGTCGTCGGGGGTTAAGCCCCTGAGATTTCTTCTAACAATGGTGGGTGAGGAACTTTTGGTGGGTTAGGAGGAGCTTTCCCTTTCTAGCTACTAAGCTCTTACTTTAGCTTCTCAAGCTGTTCACGGAAGCAGACGTTCTCATCCTCCACAATGCGACGCCACCTCTATTGCTCATCCTCAAGGCTTGACCGATGGGGCTCCCCCTGCTGGGGTTTGCTAAACTCTCAGATTTGTCTGATCTCCAGGAATTTCTCTACAACTAAAATTTCTTCATCCCTAAGAGCTGCCAGCTTAGCCCGATACTACTTCTCCCTCGCCTACAGCTTTGAGAGGTCTTGCTTGTGGTCTCCATCCATTGGACGGGGATTCCCTACTTCTCCTTACTTGGTTTGGTTGGCTGAGGGTGTCTCTTGGACACTAAAACACTGGATTCAACCTAAGCTGACACTTTCTCAGGGCCAGCGTGGGAGGAGTTGCGAGTTGTGGGAGTCATTGGGAGGACTTCGAGAGCTAGGAAATGTTATCGACTGATAATCGTTCCCACAGACAATGCCACTTGATTAGACCTCCAAAGATTGGAGGATCCGACTCAACAACTTAAACGATCGAACCTCCTGAGTAAGTGGAGAGTCCAACCCAAGGGTTCAAGCAATTGCACGAGAGGCAAAGAAATTGGTGACCCAGTTCCACCACAAGAGGTGTACGTTTGGGGGGAGTGATTGCGCAGCAATCATAGGTCTTAATTGACCTAAATTAGGCTAGGACTTAGCATAAGTTGGGGTTATCCATGCATGCATACGCATTATCTGCATCTTTACTGCTTTTCTTTAGCTATGCATAAAATAATGTTATAATGTGCTGATTAAGTGCATTATGTCGATTGCAGGGAATAAGCTGATCAGGAGCTGGATCTGAAGCTGGATCAGGAATAACGGGAGTTGTAGCAGAGCTGGAGCAGAAGGCCTAGTTTAGATATAGGAATAATAATGTAAGGGGGTTAAAGGTTTTCTATTCTATTAAGTAGAAATAAAGCAGTAAAATGTGAAGAGCTTAGGTCCATCCTAGCCCTAGGATAGCCTAGAGACTTCCCCAAGCCTTAGCCACCCTTAGATTAGGTCACAACACCCTAGGAAGCCCTAAAACCCTAGTTCCAACCCTTTTCTAGATGTCCAAAGAAGTTTTAAGACGTCCAGGACCCTTAGCCAACTCCCGCACACTTCAAACCCACTTCTGCAGTGTTATTAGATGTCCAGACACTTTGTCAGACGTCCAATTTCTGCAGAATACCTAAAACAGAACCCGAAATCCTTCCTGACTCTGATTAGACGTCCATACAACAAGTCTGGACTTCTGATTTTTGAGTATAAGACGTCTGATACTGCTCTCCAATTCCTGTTTTGAGATTTAAGCCTTGATCTTGGATCTCTAGGTCCCTAAACCCAATTCCAACCCCATAGGAACCTAAATTAAGGTGCCCTAACCCTAGTACATCACCTCTAGACCTCCCTAAGGACCTAATTAGGTCCTCACTAAACCTAATTGACTTGGATCTTAGGCAATTCCATCAGCCTATTCAATTGGACTCATTGAGTCCAATTGAGCCCTGATCTCAGCACACACTGTCCAATTGGACTCAGTGAGAGTCCAATTGACCTAGACCTGACTTAATTGAGCTGTTTTACTCTCAATTAAGTTTCCACACACCCAATTAAACTTGTATTAAGTTTAATTGCACTTTACCTTAGTGAATTAGGGTTTATAACCCTAATTTGAGACCTACCTTGACCTAAACCCACTAGAACCCAACCTAATCAACCTAGCCACCTAAGTTTCGACCCACACACACCCACACACACCATCCACACGAAAATATCTAGCCTAGAGTTCTCTAGAACTCTCTACCATGTGTGGTTGCCTTGGTTGCCAAAAATAGCAACCAAGAGCCATTCAATTTTTAGATCCACATTTGGTGGATCTAAAAACCACCATCCACCCTCTCTCTCTCACTCTCCCATGAGCTCCCACCATAGGCCTCTCTAGAGAATTCCATAATTCTCTAGAAAGCTTCCCTTAGGTCTATAAAAAGACCCCTTGGGTGGCCATTGGCACCCATTCACTTCTTTGGCAATTGCACTCCATTGGTGCCATTCACGCCACCTCCACTTAACCACTCACTCCACCTCCACGAGCTCTCTACCACCACCATGGAGGACACCATGCCGGGATGCTGGATCAACCCTACCTCTCTCCAAGGGTCGGCCTAAGCTACATTGGCCGCCCCTCATTCTCTTCTCAACCACTCCAAGGCCATCGGGGACCACCCCTGAATGCCCTCTACTCTTTTAGCTCTAGATCATGCTTTTCATAAGTTTTACTGCTTTCATTTACTGCTTAGTAGAGTAGTTTCTCTTCTCCCCCAATGATGCATGCGAAATCCCCCCGTCGATTCTTGTATGCAATCGTTTTCTGGTAGCTAGGTTTAATTTAAAGCGTTCCTGTATAAGCTTTCTTCTAGATTTCCTATACAAACAACTCTCCCCCAATGAATGAATGAAAAATGCATTTATATATATATCTCTCTTTATGTGTTTGAAATCACCATGAGCTGAATGATTATTTTATTTGCGTGATTTAAGTGTCTGTTCTTTAACCGCCTATATATTGCGCACCAGAATACTAAGTAGAGCGGCTTTAAGATCGATTTCAAAAATAGAAACACTCCTCCCAGAGACGAACGACCGGGACTCAAGTCTCATTATTTTACAAAATAATATTTTTGACGAACGTTTTTACACAACTATACTACGATTTTCGACGACTTTCAAATGCGCGAAAACGGCTTTCTGTCAAGGAGGATGATGCTCCCAAGTATGCACTAGTAAGAAACAAGATTACAATCTCTCTTTTCCTCTTGAGTTGCCTTTTTTCCCTCCTGAAAGCCCTGAAGGGTCTCTCTCTGCTATTTATAGTGTTGGGGTTAGTCCCTTTACGAAATCTTCTTGACTGGATACGCCCATTGTCAAGGAACATATGTTGTCAGGTTATTAATTACGGCGGTCATGTCACCATTTGTTGGAGGCATGGCCATGCTGTACCTTTCCGCCTTCTCTTTTAGTGGGTAAGGTCCTCTGGATCCGACCGTATCTAGGCCTTCCTGGCTGTAGGCGGGTTAGATTTCTGGACCTACCTGTATCCAAGTCCTTTCGAATGTAGACAAGCCAGATTCCTGGACCAGTCTATACATAAGGACTTTTTCGGATGTAGGCGGGTCGAATCCCTGAACCCACTTGTATCTTAATCTTTCCGAGTTGGATCCTTCTTTTCGAGCCTTTCACGGAATTTTGGGTCCGAGGGTATTTTTTTACCCCTCATCAGAAAATAAAGGCAGAAAGCATAAGTTTGTTAGTATGGTAGAGAGCAACTCTGCCATGACTGACTACGAAGACCACTAAGTGGACTCTGATGCCACCTGAAATATTGTAAAGAACAAAGAAGAATTGGTGAACTTCAAACAATTATAGGAGGGAGACCAAAGAATCTATATATAGGTAATAACACCTATCTAAATGTTGCGGATGTTGGGACCTATAGGTTCAATCTCAAAGAAAGCATGGGGCCTATAAAATAAAAACGAGACACCTTCCGGAAGCCTCCAATCCAACATGTGTCACTTCTCCTCCCTCTCCGCGTTCTTGGAAAGTAGAGCTTTATTCTCCTTCGGGAGCCTCGATAATGGGCTACCGCTACCCAGATCTTCCGCACACGGCCTTAGCCGAGGATATTCGAGAGAGGCTGCAACTTTGTGGGCTCAATTTCATTAGGATAAATTTTCATTTATCCTTCCCCTCGAATGAGATCTCAAGTATTTTTTTCTATAAAAACCACAAATGCATGCACCAAATTATTACTCGTAAAAGAACGCATGGTGGATATATATATATATATGTTTCAGCATTTTCACGAACCCTTACATATATTAAAGATTATGGAATTAAATGAACGTTCCAAAATGGAAAAGGAGGATTACCCGCAGATTTTTCTCCAAGCACAAGAAAACGACTCGTCTCAGAATTGAATCTATCCTTCAAGCTTATACTGAAACGTGGTCAACGAAGTAAACCCAAAGGTGCACACGTGTGGTGATCAATGATTGATGTTCCAATAATATCTCCTCGATGACGCCCGCGGCCAGTCACCGTGTGTGGATGCACACTTCCGTAGCGTGTGCATGCAATGGTCTGTCTAATGAACCCTCTCTCACCAATCAGATTGTGATGATGATCAATCCAACAACGACAGAATTCCAATTTGATTGGGTTGGTGGCCGCCTTACCTTGTTTCTACTGCCAATTATATATCCTTCTTTTAAAAGGTAAGATGAGTTGATTTGTTACAATTCACATCATTCCAATGTAACGAGAATCTAAATATAAGAAGCTACCAGAAGACGAGATGTGTGTGGACATTGCTTTCGATGGTAGCGCACATACATCGTACTCAACTTGCTTCCGTCATGCTCGTGGACCCTGCAGGTGTTGGCATCTCCATCCATCCAGTGCACTTATCAAGGAGGAGAAATTAAGTGAAATCGTTTGATTGGTGGCAGGGAATATCTCGTCCGATTTGAGATATTTTATGGGTAGGGACATGTAACATGATGTCCATCTCATTTGCTGTTAGTCTCAAACAGTGCAAATATGTCATTTTTTTTATACAGCATTTCAATCGGTGAGGGCAAGATCCAACGTAATCAAATCACATCTGAAGTGGACCTCTAGGCATTAGAATCAATTATGATTTACTGTTTCCCACCAGATGAGTGAGTCCATTTTGACATTTGAAGCCCCAGGGATATGGAAGAAATTTTCCTGTTGAATCTTGTGGCTGTCATTACCTGTAACTACTTTTGTTTTTTTGGAGGAAGTACAAGAAGAAGGTGTGCATGGGGTAGTTACCTATCTCATTGTCATATTACCCGACCCAAATCATCTAATTAACTTATCATGGATTGATTTGGCCCATTCAAATGGATACTTAATGGATCAGTTCAGTGGAGGAACCAAGAACATCGATGGTAACTATCACGAGTAGATCATACAAATAGAATTTTCAAAAGTAATACCAATAAATTTACAACTACTGACATGGGAACTGCGAATGGATTACCTCTTTAGATATTCGCCTTAGGTGGAAATTGACAAACTGAAGCATCAAGTAGGTGTTCAGATCCTAATGATGCAAGTATATATTCTCTTTTTGAAGTGTCTTTGGAAGTAGGGTGGGTTTTACAAATTGCTTTGAATGAATGATAGAGCATGTCAACTCATTTGAATAAGGGTAGTATTATATATACTCTATTATATATCCTATAACATATCCTAATCCTAGATGAAATCGTACTAGGATTCCATGTGTAACCCTTCTCCCCCTATCCCCCCTCCCCTAAATTTTTCCTATAAAAGAACATCCCAGCTACAAACTTCCCCTGCCGCACCACCTACCCACCCACAACCTCCTCCGGCAAGCTCCCCCTCATGCGACCTCGACCTCCGCTAGCTCCAACCTCCTCCGATGAGCTCCTCGGAGCTTCTCCTCCTCCACCCTCGAAGTCGACCGAGCTCCTCCTCTAACTCTAGCTCCAAGGAGCACATCCGACCCCATCCCAATCCCGATCGAGCTCCTCCAGCCTCATCCCAACCCTGGTATGCTGAGATGGGCCTCCGAAGGTTGCCTCCTCATAGGCAACACCAACACCCCCCTTCCACAACCATGGTGCCTCCTCTGCTAGGGCGAGGATGGCGAGCAAGACGAGGGCGTGGTTCCTTAGAGTTGCCATGAGCTTGCTCGCGGGGGCCCTCATGGTCCAGTTGACTTCAGTGGTTGACCTCCAGCCCACTCGCCCACTTCCCGAGTCGTGGTCCACCAATTGCTTGGGGAGGCGTGGCCTCGACTTGAATGCTACGAATCTTCCATGCGCGAGGAGGTCGTTGGTGCCGCGGTGGCACCTTGGCGTCGTCCCAACCAGCTGTGCTCCCACGAAGTCGGTGACGTAACCCTTTCTTGTGCACCCTTTGGTGTCTTGTGGATATGGTGCTTGGGGTTGCTCTAAGGTGGTGTCTTGAGAAGTGGGTCTACTTTGGTTTCGTCAGGATGCATGGGCTTGTCCTATTTCTTGGTTTGTGGAGGTCTTCGCCCTGTGTCTCCAGTTTGATTTGTGGCGTTTTGGTGTTTGGGAATGCTGAAAGTGGTATTTTTGGGAAGTGGGTGCTTTGGTTTCTTGAGAGAATACGTGTACTTTGTGGTGGTTCTTGGTTTGGGAGAGTATTCGTGGAGGGTGAATTTGGAGGGTGGATTATTTTTTTTGTGTTTACAGAATTATGTTTTTTTTTTCTTGGTGCATCACTTGCATTGTTGTGTTTCCACGATGGATTCTTTATATTAGAGTTAGTGAATGCTTGCTTGATAAAAGTGCTTTCTATATATTCATCGTTCTTGTAAATTTCAATTGCTCCACGAATAGTGGCATGTTGAGGATGAGGATGGTTCGTTGGTTGTACTTTATTTCCTATTGATGATGTCTAAGTATATTATTTTGGTTAAGGGCATTTAATATTAGTATAGAGACATTCTAGATAACCTGCATCAGGGTGCCTCTTTGAAGAACTTCATAACTAAGTACAGGAAACAAATTTCTTCTTCTTTAATTACTAGAAACACCAATTCAAAATTTGAATAAACTATCCAAGCTGTTGTTGTGAGGATCTCAATTTGGCTCTCAACTTAGCTAAAATTAGTGCCAAGGATATCAACATAAAAATGTAAACATGTAGAAGTTACTTAATAGGTGTTAACAGCACCAACATAAAAATATACATGACAACATTGATATCTAAATTTACATTGATGTGGTTCTTATCTTTCTTAGTTGAGATGCTATTAACATCTCAACATGATTGGTGGTAATGCCATTAGCACCAATGGTAATGTCGTTATCACTTATAAAGGTGTCGTCAACACCACAATAAGTGTTTATATAATTGATGCCGTTAGCATCTATTGTAGTGCCAACAACACCTATTGGAAATAGAGTTTCCATCTCCATCCACCAAAATTTGAATTTAAATGTGAGGGATACATGTGATTCTGTGTGACTCACCTTTCTCTTAGCTAGAAATGGTAATAGTATTTTTAGGATCTAGAAAAGTGATAAGTAATTTATGCCACCTGTGACTCACCTTTCTCTCCTATGTGGCTCCACCTCATCTACATGCCATCCACCTCAACAAGATAAGTGATAACTAATTTATGGCAACAACATGAAAATGTACGTGATGACATTGGTATCTAAACTTACGCGATTGGTGATGATATCATTAGCACCAATGGGTGATGCCTTTAACACCTATGGTGGTGTCGTCAACACCACAATAGGTGTTTACATAATTGATGCCAATAACAAGAAGGTAAGTGATGAGTAATTGATGCAACAATACCAAGAAAAGTGATAAGTATTTGTAGTGAATACTTGAGCACTATAAAGGTTACTGAATAGGTGACAGGGACACCAACATGAAAATATACGTGGTGACATTAGTATCTAAACTTACGCGACTGATGGTGATACCATTAGTAGTAATGGTGATGCCGTCAGCATCTACGATGGTGCCGTTAGCATCTATTAGAGATAGAGTTTCCCTCTCCTTCCACCGAAATTTAAATTCGAATGTAAGGGGCACATGTAACTCTCCTTTCTCTTACTTAAAAATGGTAATAGTGTTTTTAGGATCTAAAAAGGTGATTATATCCATGAGCACATGTGACTCTCCTATGTAGCTACACCTCATCCACATGGCATTCACCTCAACAAGATAACTGATAAGTAATTTAAACTTATGCAACTGGTGGTGATGTCATTAGCACAAACGATGATGCCATCAGCATCTACCGGATGGTAGTGCCATTAGCACCACAATAGGTGTTTATATAATTGATGCTAACAACAAGATAAGTGATGAGTAATTGATGCAACAATATCAAGAAAAGTGATAGATATTTGTAGTAAATACTTGAGTACTATAAAAGTTACTGAATAAGTGGCAGGGGCACCAACATGAATGTACGTTGTGACATTAGTATCTAAACTTACGCGACTGGTAGTGATACCATTAGCAGTAATGGTGATGCCGTCAGCATCTACGGTGGTGCAGTCAGCATCTATTAAAGGTAGAGTTTCCCTCTTCCTCCACCGAAATTTGAATTCGAATGTGAATGACACATGTGACTCTCCTCTCTCTTACTTAAAAATGGTAATAGTACTTTTAGGATCTAAAAATATGGTTTAACATTTTATATCTATGAGCACATGTGACTCTCCTATGTGGCTACACCTCATCCACATGACATTCACCTCAACATGATAAATGATAAGTAATTTACACTTACACAATTTGTGGTGATGCCATTAGCACAAATGGTGATGTCGTCAGCATCTATCGTGGTGCCGTCAGCATCTACTTGTCTTCACTAAAATTTGATATTGTGGTACTATTAGCATCTATTATGGTGCCGACAACACCTATTCGAGATAAAGTTTTCCTCTCCCTCCATCGAAATTTGAATTTGAATGTAAGGAATGCATGTGACTCCATGTGACTCACCTTTCTCTTAACTAAAAATGGTAATAGTACTTTTATGATCTAAAAAGGTAGTCTAACCTTTTATATCCATGAATACATGTGGCACTCCTATGTAGTTCCACCTCATCCACATGACCTTTATCTTAACATATCATGTGAGATAAATATAATGGTAGGTATAAAATACAGCACCTCTCCCTTTATTCTTTAAATAATTCTTGATGCCTTGTTTCGTACCCAAAAGAAAAAAGAAAAAGAAAAAAAAGACAATTCAAAGCTGTAGCCACCAAAATAAGATCTTTCTGTTATCTAATAATTTTAGATTTCTGACCACAAGAATAATACCACTACTAGGAAAAGTACTGCCCATCCATCCTAAACCACTTTTATGTATGTGCGCGCGCGCGCAAGGGAAAATGAAAAACTAAAAGTTAAATCAAATATGAAATAATGAGAAATGAAAAATAAAGATAAAAATTCTAAAAAGCTTAAGAATAGTTATTGTTAAAAAGTTAAAATAAATGCCTAAATATTCAAGGTAAATCAACATTAGTTACTCAGTAACATGTAATGCGAGGAAACTCTTCTTGCTAGAGTCTTGGAATACTAAATAATTAATATTAGATGGATCCGTTTCTATACAAAATTGATTGTTAAAGAAAAGGAATTCTCCAAACTCCATTTAACATTTAATTTAGTTCTTAAGGCTTGGATAGGCTCTAATATATATTTTAAGTTTATTTAGCATCAAAAAAACTTCATTAAAAGTAACGAGGGAGGAAAAGAATAAGCTCAAAAATAATGGCCCCATGAAAGAACAAGTCTAAGAATAACAAGCTCATGAAAGGACAAAACCACCAAGCACAGGTAGCCCACAGCTTGCTAGGCTCAGACGACCTAGGTAACCACCCGAGGATCTGACCTAGATAACCATCTGAGGATCTGACCCAGGTGACCACCAAAGCAAATGACCCAAAATTGTCAAATGACTAAGGGTGGTAGAACTCAATAGTACCGGTAGGCGGCTGGACGAACCTCCCAACCATGGTACATTGGGTGACCAAAAAAGTCTACCGATGTGGATTGCTCGAAAGGTGAACTGATGACTCTACATATGATAGGGTTAATCATATCAATTAGAGTCAATTCCAAGGACACATGCGTATAAATATGATTATATCATGGTCGTGGGAGCATGCATGCATATACTGTAGTCTTTATATTTAGATTACTTATAATTAATGCTTAATGGTCATGCGTATAAGTGCATATTGAAACAGATCTCAGATAGGCAATCCAACTATATAGATGAATTCAGATCGACGATCGTAACCCAACAACGTAAAAATCAGTCCGATCGGACATCCAAGGCAACCCCTACAAGCATTTGAAGATGAACAGCCCAGATGGTACCACGTGGCACCATCAAAGCCATCCAAGATGCCCAATGGCCACTGCAGCCTCTCTCCATCCGCATCATCAGATCTGGACCGTTGGATTTACATCTAACAACCATAGGCACACTATGTTATTTAAATAAGATGGGAGGTCTTCTTGACGTAAAGACTTCCATAGCTCATTGGCCTCAAGTGCCTCATCCAATCCCACCAGTGCATGATGTGCAGGCATGTGAAGTAGAATTACCACGCGAGATTGGTGCAGCACCTGCGCAAGCCAACGTGCACAATCAATGTAGGACAGAGGAGCTGGGCATGCGCAGCATCAGCACGCCATAGCGCGAGATTGCAACGCCATCGCTATCCAGCATGCAAAAATTCCTTTTTTTGCCCAATTCAAGGTCCTCCTTGACCTATAAAAGGACCCCATGAGCCTCTTTGATACTCATCACCAGCACCTTCTAGAGCTTAGAGCAAGTCCTTGGTGACGCCAAGCCACCGACGGAAGCTTCCTCCACCACCATGGTTGCCTTGACGTCCTTCTTTTCATTAGTTCTCTTTATCTTGTAGTTTCAATTTCATTAAACATGTCTCCAGCTTGATCTGTTATTGTTGTACATTTTTGCCATAATCTCAAGAAGTGATTTGCTATCTTTTTCTGCTAATTCTTTGCATTTCGAGTTAGGTGTACTTTAATTATCCTCCACTATTATGATAATTATTATTATTATGCAAGTCTTTGTTTAGTCTTAACTAACAACATTTGATGTACCCCGAATTCTCTCTCTCTCTCTCTCTCTCTCAAGCAAATCAAAATAAACATCATGTGGAAATAAAATTAGTGACTAATTGATTCGATTTCTTGCCTCCCTAAGATCGACACTCGTACTCATTTTTCATATTCTTCTTAAAATTGGTGTCGTATTTGCACGCTACAGCGAACATATTATCTTCACATGTTTTTCGACGTTAGTTTCTGGCGTCGTTGCCAGGGAGGCAACAGATCTCCTAGTCTCTTTTGTATTTACATTGGTGATATACATGACACTTACTCTCTCTTTCTCTCTTTCTATGGATTGCCTGCAGGAATCCGACACGAAAGTGACAGGAGGAGCGAACTCAAAGATGGTAGATTAGGGGTAGACTGCAGCGAAGACCTTGGTGAGTATCATCCTCTCTAGCGTAGTCCCATCCATTTTTTTATCGAAAAAAAAAAGAAAAAGAAAAAAGATGCATTTAGGCTCGTGCATAAACCTTAGGCTAGTTTGATTATTTGCTTGCAAAAAGAAAAAATTCAAAAAAATAATAATAATCCAAAAAAATATTGGCATGGTGAATGGTTACTTGACCCACATCTTAAATCACCCAATAAAAAAAATTACACTATAATTTTCAGAAAATCTTTACGATCGTTCTTTTGAGTGGTGCTTGGGAAGCCAACCGTGTTTGCATTAGGCCTACCACTAATCAAAAAATAAAATTGATTCACCAAGTAGAATTACATGAACATTAGGGGTGAATACATTAAGGTTGCTTATTTCTAGGGCTACATTGATCTTAAAAGAAATCGATCATCACCTGTTTTGTACAAAACCTTGTGTGCCCACTTAAAACATTGTCTAAAAACATTAAGAAATTCCAACCCTAAAAACCATTAAGCAAGGATAAACCATTAAAAGACACCACATTTAAAAACCTTGCTAGAAAATAATATTTTGTTGAGTACACACACAAGCTTAACTGGAATAATTAAATGGCACCAACCCCCTAACGCCCTTCACATAATATCTTGAGCACAAGCACTGACTTAGCCCAAATTCAAATTGAGTAGACGTGCCCTAGGTAAGACTAATCGAAGTTCTAGAAGTGTGATTGGGTTTATTAAGTAGTTGGCTTTAATTCCCACTGTGGAATCTAGTGTCTAAGGCTGCGAGGAAGTGTTAAACGACTGTGGTTGAGGGGTATCAAGGAACCGACGGCACAAGCCAAAGGTAGAACCTTCCCTTCAATCCCTCGTATTCAACCTGGCTGGATTAACTTCGGGAAGAGGGGTTTAAGTACTTGTAGATTTGATCATTATTTAACGTGCTAAATCGGTGTTTTAAATAGTGTCACATTGCAGTATAGCCGAAATAGCATTTAAACAAATACAATTTTTATTACTCAAAAAGATTCCAAGGTCGAACACAAGTAGCAATATGGGATTTAGAAATCAAGACCACAATTCAAACTAAAAGAATTTACGATAATATCAGTATCAATGTGCAAAAAGATGGGAGTAAAATAGTAATTTAGATCACCAAATACTCCTACAATATCAACTAAGGAACTCAATGTATATGTATGAAATGAGAGCAAAATCTATCGTCTAATTTGGAAATCAGACGGCTTAAAGTGATTCTCTTCTTTGTCTTCTTTTCCTCTTCCTTCTCTGACTCTTCCTTTCTTCTGCAACTTCCTCTCTTCTTTTTCTCAGGCCTTCTCTTCTTCTTCTTTCTCTCCTTCCTCCTCTGTGCCTTTAACTCTTCTTCTTCTATGGCCCTTCAGTTCAGGCCTTCTCCTCTTCTTCTTCTTCCTTTAGCTGCTTTCTCTTTAGCTTTGCGATCCTCCACTTCTTCTTCAGCTTCTGCTCAAGCCTCCTCTTCTTCTTCTTCTTCCTTCTCTGACTTTCCTCTTCAGAATCCGACTAAGTGTCAGTCGAAGGTCCCTATAGCAAAACCCTCCCCCCACCTGCACGACTCTCCTCTCTCTTTCTCTCTTAGGATCCACTCTCCCAGAGACACAGGGTATCTAGGTTATCGGGTCAGGCACGTACCCGGGTCCAGGCTCACCAGCATGCGGTGGTGAGAGAGGAGTGCAGGTCAGTCAAGTTATCGGGTCAATCAAGTCCACGGGTAGGTGTCGTGGACGAGGCCGAGCGAGCAGGTGAGAGGGACCTCACCCCGTGAACTGAGGTGAATAGCTTCTTTCACAAAATCAATTTATTCAGGCGCACGGCTTCAGCACTTGCCAATGTGGGACTATCTGCGCCCTTCTTCTTCACATGCCCGCAGCAGGGGGTCTCCTTCCAATTGCCTCAACTCGCGAGGCTTGCATCTTCAATTGAGGGCCTGGACTTGTGCGTAAGGCACTTCCGCGCAACCTAGGTCTTCAACCTGGGCATAGCAAGACCTGGAGTGATCTTCAAGCAAGCTTGAAGCTTGCTCATCAATGGCAGATAAGGATAACACCTGAAATCAATGAAACGGCCTCTCGACCACGTCAAAATGCTCAGGGAGAGTCGCCGGAGCATGGAGAATGTGATGGGGGTGTTTGTGTGGCGATTGGATGTCAGTGAGTGCGTGGCGAGGTCGAACTGTGTGCATGTGAGTGGGTGTGCTCGGGGGTGCGTGTGAGTGAGTGGAGAAGTGAATAAAGAGAGGGGAAATGATCAGTGAGGTGTGGCGATGGTCGTGGGCTTGTCGGCGAGGGATTTGGTGGTCTGTGGAGGTGGGATGGCCTCGCCGGAGGGGGTGACCGAAGATGGAAGAGATGGAGTTGCGGAGAGGCATCGATGGTCGGATTTGAAAATAAAGAGAGGAGAAGAAAGTATGGGAGATAAGGAACCTAAGAATGTACTCTAACGATGAAAAGGTGAAGGGATTCCCACGCCAGTGTGGTTGCCGGACATGGGGAAGATGAACCTCGGTAGGAGAGATAGCGGCAAAGATGGGGAAAGGACAGCGACGGATAGTATTGCACAACGCAGAGGACGATGAGGAAGATGAATCCACCACTGGTATTTTGGAAGGATGACGAGAGGAGTCAGAGAGAGACCACCGGAGCTTGCAGAGAATTGTGGCTGAAGAGGAGAGAGGAATAGGGGGAGTTCTGGCTGAATTTCAAGCTGAGGAGAATGGTCGAACCCTGGGGAGTCTTTTATAGGTCTCAGGAAGAAGTTTTGAGCTTGGGAAGCAAGCTTCCCAAGCTAGGAATGCTCATCGGATTTGGGAGTTCTTGAGATCCAAATCTTTCATGCATTTGCATGAGAGATTGGGAAAGATCTGAAGCACATGGATGAGCTCAGATTGAAGGGAATTACTTGATAAATCTCCCTTCCAATTTTGGAAGAGATTCGCCAAGCATTCAAGGAGAAATCTCCTGTCAAAGATCGCCGGAGTTGGTTTCCTCCGCGATAATGGTGGAGGGACCTAATTGTGAAGAAGATGAAGAAGTTAGGGGCTATTTGAAAGGATTTTGAAAGTTAAGGGTAGAAATGAGATTAGACAGGACCAATTTGCAAACTAAGTCAAGACAAATTCATCTTGGGTTCAAACTTTGGCATAAACATAATTTGGACCTAAGGAATCCAATGGTGAAGTTGGATTTTAGTTTTGACCATGTTTGATTGGGTAATTTATGCAAAAACCCAAATTAGGGGAAATATCTATCTGAGACTCCATTTTGGGTCAAGATGGGTTCTGATAGTCAAATTGAAGGTACTAAACCCTAGAGAATATTTTTTTATGATTTTTTTTTTTTTGAAACAGTGAGGATTGCTATCAAGAACCGATAGCAATCCGGAAGGAAGTATATTTCTTATCAAAAAGTATTACAAAAGAGATCCCCAACTGTGTATGAGGGACCAGCATTCCTTTACAATGTTCTCACATCTCACCGGTCTCTCCTGAAAAAGCTTATCATTACGTGCCCTCCACACACACCACAAAGTGGCTGCCATAGCCCCTAATGGCCGGCCAGGACTGATGAACCTCTGCCACAGCGACTCCCAGGTGGGAAGAGGTTCTAGGCAAATCAACCTCCAAATCTTGTCGATGACCAGGCAAGAGGAGAAAATGTGTGTTGCACTGTCAGAGTGTAAACCACAAAGAGGGCAGGCATTCAGAACAGTCCCCATCCTTCTGTGCCTCAGATCACCAGTGATCAAGCCTTCCCATCTACAAAGCCTCAAGAATATCTGAACCTTCAAAGGAACTCTCAAGAGCCAGATCTTTCTATCCACAGGATCACATTCCACCTCACTGTTGGACCTAATGACTTTCTCATACGCCTGCTGCACTGAGAAAATACCCTGCCAGCCATATGTATCCGTCTCATTCCTCCTAAGATCCACATGTTGTAGATCAGCCATCAAGTTCTGCCTCTCTTCCCATAGTCGAGTGCCTGATCTACAGTGTTCTAGCCCTTCCAGCCACCAGCAGCCCTCTGCAGCAGACCACAAGCTGCTAACAATTGTGGGTCTGTTTGATTTTTTAGAGGGTCTAATTGAATTTTAGAGGGTCTATTTGATTTTTTTTTATGATTTTTAGAGGGTCGAATTGAATTTTATCCTGACCAGGACGTTGGTTAATTAAGTGGGTTTATTTTTAAGATTTCAAAAGTCATTGAATTCTTAAAACATACGCAAACCCTTTTCTGTCTGATCTAACCCACTTGTTATCCTATTAAGACCATTTGACCTTTATTCAGCCCTTGAGAAAACTCGTGGTTGTACTACATTCATGACAAGCTAGTAAAATTACAATTTTAATCCTAATTTCTTATTTTCCTCTCAGAATGGTTATACAATGAGTTATGATTCTTTAGCGGTTATGTTGGAGCATTTATTGACTTAAGTGGGTCAAAATGAGCTAGTTATAGCTCATGATTGTGTTCCCATCATACCCCCATGCCTAGCTTTTGCTAGTCCCTTAACAAAATTTCAAGGTATTAACTTTGATTCTAGACCATAAAATCCTTTTTGATGCTTAAAAACTTATCGTGTGCTTCCTTTTGTAGATTAGGTCAGAATGCCGATAGTAGGCCTAGAGCTACTCAAGTACCAACCAAGATCCGAACCTGACCAGCTCTAACCTCAGTCTGCCGCGAAGGTTTCTAAGGCCCACAGGAACTAACCTAAGGTTCGTTAAACTCCACTGTTAAAGCACCCGTGCTTATAATAAGTTTTAGTCTAGGTTCAGTTTGCAGTGTGTTTTTGTCAGAGAGAGATAGAGGAATTTTTCTTTATTTTTGGAGAGTTTTCTCTCTCTTTTCTTGTTATTTCTAACTTCAGATTGGCTTTACAACATAGTCTGTATCAGATTCATAGTCCCTATATCAATCCTCGCAAGGTCCCTAGCAATCGATGCTTTGAGATAGCATCGCTCATGGCAACCCCCAGAACCATGGCTTTCAAGATTTTGAGATAATCCCACCCATGGCTTTCTATAGCTAAATCCAAACCCTAGCAATCAACATTTCGGGATAATGCTGCCTATGGCATCTAAACCAGCACAGGGTGCTTACATGCCCCTCGTAGGATATGTAGATATCCTAAGAGACAAGCACCGAGGAGACGACATGTTATTGTGCATCTTCAAGGGGAATTTCCCGCCTCTCCGCGTCGGGAACTTGTCTTAATCAACTTGTGTTGATCAGCTGCTCCTAATCTAGGTGACTTTCTCAGAACAATTTAAACGTATTTGTGTGATTTTGATACTTAGGCGCACTGAACCAGACTGTGTGTGGATTGGGTTGCTTAGGTTACCGAGTCCTGCAAACTAGAGCTCAGTTAACTAGGTCGAATAATTCCTAAGCTTTAGACCTAATACTTAAACTTCACATTTTCCTCAACCTCTTAAAGACTATCCAGATCTTAGTAGGTACTTGAATTTTTAACCCCAGGATTATAGACCAAAAGCCCTAAAATCAGCATTCTTGCTAATCTCTTTTCTATTTTATTAGCACTTTTTTCCTTTCTTTTTCTTTTGATATGGTCTAGAACTAAGTCAATTCCTTAATCTTTTACTAATGACTCCTTTTTCTTTTCTTTTCAAATTATGCTCCTTTTTGACATTTTTATCTCCCCCTCTTTTTTCTCCTCAAAGTCTGATATGCCATCAAAATTTCCTCTCCTCTCATATTTTTGTTCTTTTTCAAAAAAATTTTTTTTTTGTATTTTTGGAATATGTGATTTTTTTGTGAGAACCCTTCCAAACTTTGAGTTTTTGTATGTTTGCACTTTACCATCCCCCATGCCTAAGTTTTGCAATATCGTCATTGTAAATGGAGGATGTGAAATAGTTTTGGGTTCAAGAATTAGAATAGGATTATCAGGTGGGCGAACGGGTCAGGAATGACTGTTGCGGATGATTTCAAGCTCTAACAGGTGTACCAGAGGTAGGATTGACTGTTCTAAAATCGAACTCAGGGTGCAATAGACGTGAAGTACAGAAAGATAATCAGAAGGATCTTGATTTTTTTGGAATGACGGGTTACCTCCCGTTAAGCTCTAAATTCAATGCCTTCAGCCGAGCAGGAAATGGTATGGAGTGGTCAAATCATATGAGTTTTACAGAACAAGCACCTTTACCAAAAGCCTGGTTGGTCCAACCAGGTGCTTGTTCAGATCGAGGTGTGGAACCCAAACCCAATCAATCTGGTGGGTTGATAAATGTAGATCAAGAGGTGTGGAACCCACCATTTACTGTGGAGCTCGCAATGATGTGGAAGTGTGAATCCAGGGTTTGGTTGAGTCAGATCAGCCTGGTCAAAGTAGGGATCCTCAAAGGAATCACTGGAAGATGTAGGAACCCTACAGGAGTGATCAGAGAAGGATGGGGTGTGATTCATAGTTTGATCGAAGTCCGAAACCAGATTTGAATGTGGAGGTGTTTGCACCTCAAAACACGCCTATAAGAATGCCTTCTTATGCTATTTTCTAGCATTAACTATGTATATTATAATCCTATAGTCGCATTTGTAAAAACGGTTGCATGCATGCATTTAATCATGAGACGAGGAGAAATGAATAAATGGCTGGCATAATTATTTTTTTCTCAAGTGTCTCTTTGCAAAAGTCCCCTCTCCATATTTTATTTTCATCTTTCTTTCTTCTTCCCACGGTTTTTCTTCTTCCCGCGGCTGAATTTCGTCCACGCCATGCGCCTCTCCCTGCAGCTGCCACTCTCCGCGCCTCTCCCTGCTACTGCCATGCCTCCTCGCCATGCTCTCCTCCTCTATAAAGCCGCAGCTCTTCCTCGCGACGGAAACGAGGGGCGAGCTGCTGCAAAACGCCACCCTGCAGTCCACCACCTTCCTCTCCACCGTTCTCCCCTCCCATACGCCGGCCCTCCGTCGAGGAGGCACCCGGCGAGCAGGAGAACCCACTGTGGTGCTCACCACCACAGTGGGAACACCACCGCCCAGCTCTTCAACGAGCAGGTGGGCGTGGTGTCTTCTTTTCTTTTCGGTTTCATCTCCACGCCATTGCTGCCGCTTCAAGGTCCGAAGCTTGAAGCAGCAGCAGCAGCTAAACCGCGGCAACAGCAGCAGCAGCAGCACCCCCCGCCTCCTCCGCGACCTTCCCAGCAGGCGTGCAACCCTCCGCGCGCGCCTGCAGGCCCGTTCCCCGCCTCCGTCTCCGTTCTGTCCACCCCGCAATTCCACCCGCGACCGGCCGCCGCGCGCACTGCAGCGGCCGGCTACGGCCTCGCGCCGACCCCCGCGACCACTGCAGAACCTCCTCCACGCTCGCTCCTCCGCACCTTCGCCTGCCCGTCGTCTTCGCGCGCGCCTGCAGGCCCGTTCCCTGCCTCCGCCTCTGCTCTGTCGCCTCTGCCATTCCACCCGCGACCGACCGCTGCGCGCACTGCAGCGGCCGGCCAGGCCCTCTCGCCGCCCCCTGCCAACCTCTGCAACCCTCCGCGACCGACTGCAGACTCCCCGCTCCCATCGTTCGCGCGCCCGCGATCACTCCTTCGCCCGCTCTCTCTCTCTGCCGATCTCTCCCGCCCGCTCTTTCTCTCTCTCTCTCTCTTTTTCACTCACTCACAGACACACACTACACCAACACACACACATCTTCACCGACACACACACACACCCACACACACACTTACACTATACGTATAGTTATATATAGTAACATATATATACATACATATATATATATATATATACATACATGTATCTATTATATATATATACTTATATACATAGTATATCTATATAGTTATGTATACATACATATATATATAATATATCTCTATATATATATATATACACATATATATATATCTATATACTTATACATATACTTATATATATATACATATATACTTATATACATATATATATATATACATATCTATATACTTATATATATACACACATATATATATATCTAGATACATATATACTTATATACATATATATACACATATATATCTATATATATATATATCTATACATATATAACTATACATTTATATCTATATATAGATATATTTACTTATATACATACATATGTACATATACTTTCATGTTATTTATTATACGCTGTATCGCGGGGATATCTGCACCAGTTGCTGATATTCCCTGATACACGCATACAAAAAAGGCGTGGTCCCATACATCATCCATCCTCCATCCACACTCCACGCGGCACATAGTCGTGTTGGTTGCGTCTCTCTAGACGTCAACTAACTCGACATAGTGCTACACTCCATCGTCACCTCCACCCCCACCCCTTTATATATATACTACATATAAATATATATCTATAGCTACTATATTTACTTTCTATCTGTTAGCTTCCTTCTTAGTAAAAAGATAAAAAAAGGTATAAAAGTGAAAAGATAATCTTTGATTTGCAGGTACCCTGTCTTGCAAGTAGCAAGACGTGTTTTGAAACTCTGTTTTGGCTAAAAGCCAAGGACACAATTTTGAGGGTGTGCCTCAAGAACAAGGATTACCAGAAAAAAACCTAAATAAGAAAAATACCAAAAATAGAATAAACGAACGGAAGAGACGCGTTTTAAGGAAAACGTAGAAATTCGACTTGAACCCCACTTCCCTGAGTTCGACCCTGGGCCTAAAAGTGACAAGATAAAATCAATTAGGCCAGGTTAAAAATTTTGTAAAGAGATGGTTAGGTCTGAATTAGGTTAACCACTATACACATTTCAACGATAAAAATATCATATTAACAACCTATTTGGGCCGACCCATCATACTTTTCTGGCTCCGTTGCCGGGGAAGTGCACTTTCGAGTAAGTTTCTATCCAATTCCTTTAAATTTGTCTCTTCTCTCTTCACGGGTATTGTTGTTTTTGGTGTGCAGGTGAACCTGGTGGAAGGAGAAGAAGGCTGACGAAGTCGAGGACGTGAGCAGATCCAAGGCGGGAACGAGAGCGTGAAGACGCCGACATCGCATTGGAGCTTCGCACATGTTGCCGAACAAGTAGGTTTTCTTTTCTCATCAAATTAGGGTTAACTTGCCACCACAATAAAAAATAAAAAAAAGAAATTTAAAACTAAAAACTAGAAAAACTTCTTGGGATTTCTTGAGGGCAAGTGGATTAAAATTCACTTCACTTGATTGATTGTCTTCACTCCCACTGCTCCGGGATTTCCCGCCTTACTTCGCATAGTGAAAATCTGAGAATCTTGATTCTTAGATTTTTCGCCGTGGGAAGTATTCTTTGAGGCAAAGAAAATGATTGCTTGTATCCCGCTTTTGCCTCACTTATCTTTAATTCAGGATCACATTTTTGGTGGGGAGATTTGGAATTGAGTTGATTCCAACCCCACCACGACTTTTCAAACTTGCCTGTGATTCGATCCTGAATACTTCAACCCCAACAATTTCAACCCCAACAATTTTAGTTTCTTTATCTGTTGGTTGAAGCCTTGTGTGTGGATATCTTTCTAGTGATTGGGAGCACTTGAATTGAAGTGTTTTGGCTCCCTTTCACATTGGTATAAAATTGATTCGTGCATCCACACATAGAAATCTCCATTTAGGGTAGCCCACATTTTAGCATGCATTAACTAACTGATAATTGAAGAAGGGTTTCTTGGGCTTTAGAAAGAAAACATGTATTCTTGCAAAACCCGGAGATTAGTTGAATTGGTAATTCAGCAAAACCCTAAAATTCATACTACTTAAGGCTGAACTCTAAAAACCATTCGCCAATAAAAACTTCAATTCGGGGAGATTTCCCCGTTGCATGCTTGTTCTTACACACTCTTAAAATCAATCACTTGGGCATTACCCGTAAACAACGCCCTTCACATTCCAAAAGCACTTGACCCTAAGCCTCTAATTAAAATTGTTAGTAACTTGACCCTTTTTAAGGATTGGAGGTCTAACTACCTACGTGTAGCGGCTACGTACTGGTGAGAGTTCCCGCGTGCTATCGGGTGTCTAAGACTGGGGCAAACGGCCTTTCAATCTGGCCCGGTGGTTCCGTGGTGCTCGAATTCGGTTCCGTAGTTCGTGATAGTAGGTAACTTAGATCTTTAGGTCTAAGGGCACACTGTAGAGGTTAGGAACTTGACTGTATTGATTTGTAATCAAGTGTACCTTTGCGGCGTCATTTCTCTCATCCCTTTTCCCTTCTCATCTCCCCAATTCTTCCTGCGGTAGTGCATGTTTGGGAGGAGGTCACAAAACCCTGAATTGCTTGTATTGACTGATAAATCTAGAAAAAGAGTCGAATCATCCTCCTCCTCCACAAACATGGCACACACCCCCGCCTCACCACTTCGTCACAATTTCAATTCTTTCAACACCAGGCTTATCCCGAGAAACCCTGCAAGACCTTCCTTATCGAGTGTCGCGCCAAGCGACTCGGTAAGTCATGTGGAACTGGCTTCTGCGAGCCAGTATTTCAACATGGAGGACCAAGCCTCCGTGTACTCGGACACATATGCGGACACGTCTTCTGGCATAGAAGATGCCTGCACCCTGGGGAATAACCCGTTTTCTGCCACGTATAACCCAGGGTGGCACAATCATCCCAATTTTGCATGGTCTAACAACCCGCAGCGTCGAAACCCCGCTGGTGGACCAATGCGATCGTCCGCACCCGTCATCCCAAGGGCTCAGTCTAATCCTATGGCAAATCTGCCATCAGGCCCTTGTGTACAGAAAACCAAACACGCATCAAAACCTCTTGATAAATTGATGCGAATGATGACGAAAATGTCAAAGCGCCATAAAGAAAACATGACCTCTCTTCAGCATTTGGCGCAGCAGAATGCTGAGATCAGTCAACTAAGCATGGCGACTCGATCTCAGGGCACTTTTCCCACCCAACCTGTTCCAAACCCGCAAAACTTTGTACCCTGTGGTCCGCAATCACAGGTACAACCTTCTCAGGAACAGGTTCATCAAATTCTGCAAGCTCCGAGTATTCCTCCGGGATTTCAAGTTAATCCCACTGCAGCATCGCACTCTCATGCTGATAGCGATTACATCAAGGATGACACGTCTGACGAGGACATGACTGTCAGTACGTGTATCGAACTTATTGGAGCCAATTCAGACTGCTGCGAATTACCTGATGACTGCCTGACCTATACAAACTGTGACGTTCTCCAATCCCTCCCTATTCCTGTACCTTCTCCTGACCAGACTTCTGACGAGGTTTTTTCCGCTTCCCATACCTTGTGGTCTGAGTCATCGCCGGGCTGCTCACCGCCGGTCCACACTATGGAAGACCGGATTGCCCTTTCTTTCCCGCTAAATCAGGCGGATTTGCAAATCCACACTGGGACCTTGAGCCCACATCTTACTCACCGGGGCTATTCCCTTTTGGATCCATCTATCCAAAAAGCCCCCCTTCTTGGCCAATATAAGGGCCAACTTCCTCTTCCTGATCTGTTTTCTGATCCGCCTGGGACACTCTTGTCCCAGAAAACGCCAAATCTCTCACCATCAACCATTACTTTTCACGCCTCTATCGCGATTACTTCGCTTTTCTCTTCACCACCCACCATCCACCCACCCTTCCACCCTGATTTATACCCTGAACCTCAGCTCCTGTTACCCGATCTGTCGTCCGTTCTCTGCCTTTCCCAGCATGCATATGAGGACATAGCATTGTTTGGCATGGGGGGGTGGATAGGCATCCATAGGATCCGGGTATTTTATGGTATCAGACAATTACCACCTATTTATAAATATGCAAGAAAAAGAAAAAAGAAAAGAAAAAAAAAATATATATATATATATTAGTAATAAATGGTGTTTAGTAATGATCTAAAAGCTGAAACAAAAAAAATACAATAAGTTTTTATGGAAATTCAACCTCTGTTTTGAAGACTTTCCAGGCCACAAAAGCTTGATTCGCTCAAGCTCGGCTTAATTCACTTAAAGCATTGACGAAATAGATCAAAATCTCTCCTAACTAAGAACGTTTCTTGTACCTGAGACACCAGTACAGGATTCGTTGGTTTGCTTTTTCTTGAGATATTAAGTAAACTTGGTTCACACTACACATATCAGGAAAGATCAGGTGAACATAAGATCCAACCCTAGTGTTCATTAGGAAAGGTGGAGTCCTTACCTGTGCGTGCAGGTAGACTTTTTATCCCAGGCTTTAGTCTTGTGTTTAGGAGTGACTCTTTCCACTAAAAAGAAACTCTCCCACAAAAAAAAAAAAAAAAAAAAGATGTTGCAAAAGAGTCAGTATATCTCATAAATGTCTGTATAATTTGTTTTTCGGTGAGCCAAAAAAAAAAAAAAAAAGAGAGAAGGGGGAGTTGAGTTTTCCGTCATCATCTTAAGGGTCAATTCGAAGACATGAGTTGAAACTGGGACCAACCTGTACTTAAAAATTCGTGAAACCCTGGGATTGAGTCTTAAGGTTCATCTGGTCAGTCTTGATCCTTCACTATGCACAAACCATAACCTCTTGAGCTCTCGAGTACGGCAAAAACCTCCTGGGTCCTGGAAATCGTACTTAAGGTTTAAATATCAAGAGTCCTGGTTAGTTGAGAGATGATCTATGTCATGTGAGACTTAAAGTACTGGTAGTCTTCTTTACAATTGGTTCTCACAATATTCGATAATAAACACACCTATATCACCTCAGAAGAAAATCTTCAGCTTAAGATCATTTCTAAATACGATTTTGCTAGGGACTAGCAAAAGATAGGCATGGGGGTATATGTTTGCACCTCAAAACACGCCTATAAGAACGCCTTCTTATGCTATTTTCTAGCATTAACTATGTATATTATAATCCTATAGTCGCATTTGTAAAAACGATTGCATGCATGCATTTAATCATGAGACGAGGAGAAATGAATAAATGGCTGGCATAATTATTTTTTTCTCAAGTGTCTCTTTGCAAAAGTCCCCTCTCCATATTTTATTTTCATCTTTCTTTCTTCTTCCCACGGTTTTTCTTCTTCCCGCGGCTGAATTTCGTCCACGCCATGCGCCTCTCCCTGCAGCTGCCACTCTCCGCGCCTCTCCCTGCTACTGCCATGCCTCCCCGCCATGCTCTCCTCCTCTATAAAGCCGCAGCTCTTCCTCGCGACGGAAACGAGCGGCGAGCTGCTGCAAAACGCCACCCTGCAGTCCACCACCTTCCTCTCCACCGTTCTCCCCTCCCATATGCCGGCCCTCCGTCGAGGAGGCACCCGGCGAGCAGGAGAACCCACTGTGGTGCTCACCACCACAGTGGGAACACCACCGCCCAGCTCTTCAACGAGCAGGTGGGCGTGGTGTCTTCTTTTCTTTTCGGTTTCATCTCCACGCCATTGCTGCCGCTTCAAGGTCCGAAGCTTGAAGCAGCAGCAGCAGCAGCTAAACCGCGGCAACAGCAGCAGCAGCAGCACCCCCCGCCTCCTCCGCGACCTTCCCCGCAGGCGCGCAACCCTCCGCGCGCGCCTGCAGGCCCGTTCCCCGCCTCCATCTCCGTTCTGTCCACCCCGCAATTCCACCCGCGACCGGCCGCCGCGCGCACTGCAGCGGCCGGCTACGGCCTCGCGCCGACCCCCGCGACCCTCCGCGACCACTGCAGAACCTCCTCCACGCTCGCTCCTCCGCGCCTTCGCCTGCCCGTCGTCTTCGTGCGCGCCTGCAGGCCCGTTCCCCGCCTCCGCCTCTGCTCTGTCGCCTCTGCCATTCCACCCACGACCAGCCGCTGCGCGCACTGCAGCGGCCGGCCAGGCCCTCTCGCCGCCCCCTGCCAACCTCTGTAACCCTCCGCGACCGACTGCAGACTCCCCGCTCCCATCGTTCGCGCGTCCGCGATCACTCCTTCGCCCGCTCTCTCTCTCTCTCTCTCTCTCTCTCTCTCTCTCTCTCTCTCTTTTTCACTCACTCACAGACACACACTACACCAACACACACACATCTTCACCGACACACACACACACCCACACACACACTTACACTATACGTATAGTTATATATAGTAACATATATATACATACATATATATATATATACATACATATATCTATTATATATATATATATACTTATATACATAGTATATCTATATAGTTATGTATACATACATATATATATAATATATCTCTATATATATATATATATACACGTATATATATATCTATATACTTATACATATACTTATATATATATACATATATACTTATATACATATATATATATACATATCTATATACTTATATATATACACACATATATATATATATCTAGATACATATATACTTATATACATATATATATATATATATACATATATATAGTAATATATATATATACTTATATACATATATATACACATATATATCTATATATATATATATCTATACATATATAACTATACATTTATATCTATATATAGATATATTTACTTATATACATACATATGTACATATACTTTCATGTTATTTATTATACGCTGTATCGCGGGGATATCTGCACCAGTTGCTGATATTCCCTGATACACGCGTACAAAAAAAGCGTGGTCCCATACATCATCCATCCTCCATCCACACTCCACGCGGCACATAGTCGTGTTGGTTGCGTCTCTCTAGACGTCAACTGACTCGACATAGTGCTACACTCCATCGTCACCTCCACCCCCACCCCTTTATATATATACTACATATAAATATATATCTATAGCTACTATATTTACTTTCTATCTGTTAGCTTCCTTCTTAGTAAAAAGATAAAAAAAGGTATAAAAGTGAAAAGATAATCTTTGATTTGCAGGTACCCTGTCTTGCAAGTAGCAAGACGTGTTTTGAAACTCTGTTTTGGCTAAAAGCCAAGGACACAATTTTGAGGGTGTGCCTCAAGAACAAGGATTACCAGAAAAAAACCTAAATAAGAAAAATACCAAAAACAAAATAAACGAACGGAAGAGACGCGTTTTAAGGAAAACGTAGAAATTCGACTTGAACCCCACTTCCCTGAGTTCGACCCTGGGCCTAAAAGTGACAAGATAAAATCAATTAGGCCAGGTTAAAAATTTTGTAAAGAGATGGTTAGGTCTGAATTAGGTTAACCACTATACACATTTCAACGATAAAAATATCATATTAACAACCTATTTGGGCTGACCCATCAGGAGGAGAATCAGAGTAGAAATTGAGTCCAATTGCAGGTCGGGGTTGAAAATGGGTTTGAATAGGTTCTATATATGTAGAGGAGGTGGCATCAATACGAATTGTGTGTGAGGGCTCATCTAAAAAAGAATTAAAGGTGGTTTCATTTAAAGAGTCCTCATAGTAGCCATCAAACTCACAGGTAAATGCCTAAAGAGTGTTTATAAGATGAAAGAAATTGGACTCAAGAAAAGATTCGAACTCTAGATTGTAGACACTCTTGGTAATTTTCATTTCTGATTCCTGAGTATCAATAAGAAATGATTCCATCTCAACGAAACCTGAATTTAAATCAATGATCTCGGGATTAAGGACCTCAGAGTCAGAGTCGAAGAATGGATCATGTGTGATTGCACAGCAATCATAGGTCCTAACTCACCTGAATTAAGCTAGAACTTAGCTTAACATGAACATTCTATATGCATATGCATCGTATTCTGCATCATAGTTGGTATATGTGTTTTATGTATTAAACTATGTTATTTGAGAGGTATTAATGATTGCAGGTAATCCAGGGCTACAGATAATCGATCCACCTTATGGATCTGTTCGGAATAACGGCGGGAGTCCAACGCATCCAAGATCGCATCAATCAGACTCCTGTAGCACCCTAGGGAGTCCGCAGAAGAGCAAGAGCCAAGAGGCAAATTATTTAGAGTGCTAAATCGATGTTTAAGAGTGTTGCGTTGTAGTACATCCGAAAAATCGTTTAAAACAGATATAATTTTATTACTCGAAAATATTTTCAAGGTCGAACATAGGGAGCAAATTGGTATTTAGAAATCAAGATCACAATTTAAACTTGAAAGAAATTGTAATATTAGCAGTATCAAAGTGCAAAAATATGGGAGTAAAATGGTGATGTAGATCACCAAATACTCCTACAATATCACCAAATGATTCAATATATAAATATGTAATGAGGCTAAAATCTGTCGTCTAATTCTTTGATCAGATGACTTAAAGTGTCTGATCGCTTTTTTGCCTTTGCTTCTTCTTCTGCTTTTGCCTTTTCCTTCTTTGAGGTCCTTCTCTTTCTCTTCTTCCTTCAGCTTCTTCCTTCTTCTCTTTTCTCTATCGTCTACCTTCTCTTCTTCCTCCTCTGGCCTTGGCTTTAGCTTCTGCCTTAGCTTCTCTTTCTTCCTTCTGGCCTACAGCAAAACCTACCCCTACCCACGCGCAAGTCTCCCTTCTTTCTCTCTTAGGTTCCACTCTCCCAGAGCCACACAGTCAATCGGGTAATCGAGTCGGGTGCGTACCCAAGACCAGGCCCACCGATGTGAGATGGTGGGCGAGGAGTGACAGGTTAGGTAGTCGGGTCATGGTCAGGTCCGCATGGGCAGTGCCGCAGACGAGTCTGTGAGAGGGGGGAGGAGGACCTCACCCTCAGTGTTGGAGGCAATAAACCTCTAACACTTTTTACTTTTATGCACACAAGGGTGCCCTTCCACTTTCGAGGTGGGACTAAATTCCCACCATCGTTCACACACGACGGAAGCAGATGACTTCCTCAATTGGCGAAGCTGCAGAGACTGAAACCTTTGCTTGATGGCTTGGATGCGTGCGCGCCTTGATTCCGCACACCTGGGGGTAGCAATCTGGAACAGAGCGAGACTTGGGACCGCAGCATCAAGCCTCAAGCTCCGCAACAATGGCGGCAGTCATCCTGAACCTAAAATCAACAGTACAGCCTTGCGGCCACGTTAAATCGCTCAGAGAGTGTCGCTGAACCATGGCGAATGAGATGGGGATGTTGGCGTGGCTCAGGGGTGCATGTGCGTTCGTGCCTAGGGCACACTGTGTGCGAATGTGTGGGTGTGTTCGAGGGTGCGTTTGGGTGAGTGGCACAGTGATATGAGTGAGGGAAAATGATCGGTGAAGTGTGGCGGAGGTTCTGCGAGGGTTGGCGAGGGTTGTGGTGGCCTGTGGAGGAGAAATGGCCTCGCCGGAGGTGATGGCCAGAGATGAGGGTGATGGAGGACAGCAGTGGTCGATTTTGGGAAATAGAGAGTGGAGAAGAAAGTAGAGGGAAGAGAGAACCTAGTGTTTGCATAGCAAAAATACACCAGTAAATATGCCATCTTGTGTTATTTCCTAGCACTGCCATTGCATTTTATGTAGCTGTAGTTGCATTTGTAAATAGATGCCTGCATGCATTTATAGAGAGGGGAGGAGAGTATGAATAATTGGCCATCTATTAATTAACATCTTCATTAAGTGCTGCATTACAATTTCACCATTTTCATTTCTTTATTAGCTTTGAATTCTTCTCTCTCGCATGGCTGCAGGGCATGGGGCATGCGTGCCTCTTCGCACCACTCCTCCAGCCAACAGCATGGCAGGAGGTGCGTTGTCAGTAGCATGGCTATGTCATGCTTCCTCCTCTATAAATTGCCTTGCTCTCCCCCGTGTGCGGAGGCCCTTTCACACACCTTCAGACACCTTCAGCTCCACCGTCACCTTGGGAAAACCTCCTCCCCTCTCCCTTTCCATACACAGTATCTCTTCTCGCTAAGAAGAGACACACTCTGGGCAGGAGAAAACCCACAGTGGTCCCACAACCACCACTGTGAGTTCCACCACCGCCCAACTCTTTTGTGAGCAGGTGGGCATGGTGGATTCACCTTTTCTTTTTACTGCCATCATCCTCTCCACCATTGCCAGAGATTCAAGCTCAGAAGCTCTAGCAGCTCCGCACGCCAACCTGTAGCCCAACCGGCCACCGCTTGCGCACTTGCAAGCCCTGCGTAACTTCTTCCCGCGCGCGTAGGCGCTCCACAGCGAGCCCAACACGCGAAACCAGCCACTACCGGTCGCCAGACCGCGCGCGTACTGTAGCTCACTATAGCTCATTCTGTCAAAATACCAAAGGGTGTGGTGGAAGACGTGGTGGTTAGGGTCAACAGTCTCAGTTTTCCTGTTGACTTTCTCGTGTTGGATATGGAAGTTCCTAGCTCACTTTCTGATTGTCCAATCATCCTTGGTCGACCGTTCTTGGCCACGGCCCGCGCCCATATCGACTGTGAGTCGTACTGCATTGAGATTACTGTTGGCTCTGAGAAGCTCAAGCTAAACATCTTCAAGGCAGCCAAGAATTTTGATTGCGATTGCATCGAGGATGACACGTCTGATGAGGACATGGCCGTCAGCGTGTGTATCAGACTTATAGGGACCTATTCCGACTGCTGTGGATTGCCCTTGAATACAGACCATCGCCTAACTGACACATATTGTGACGTTCCCCCATCCCTCCCCCTACTCGTACCTTCCCCTGACCAAACTTCTGATGAGGTTTTCTCCGCTTCCCATACCTCGTGGTCTGAGTCATATTCGGGCTACTCACCGCTGGTCCACCCTCTTGAAGACCGGATTGCCCTTTCTTTCCTGCCAAATCAAGCGGAATTGCAACTCCACACTAGGACCTTGAGCCCACATTCTGATCACTGGGGTTATCCCTTGTTGGATCCATCAATCTATAGGATTGCCTTTAAACATGAACGATTGCCTGACCGACACATATTGTGATGTTCCCCCATCCCTCCCTTTTCACGTACCTTCTCCTGAGCAGACTTCTGACGAGGTTTTCTCCGCTTCCCATACCTCATGGTCTGAGTCATATTCGGGCTACTCACCGCCGGTCCACACTCTTGAAGACCGGATTGCCCTTTCTTTCCTGCCAAATTAGGCGGAATTGCAACTCCGCGCTGGGACCTTGAGCCCACATACTACTCACTGGGGCTATCCCATTTTTGATTCATCTATCCAAGATGCCCCTCTTCTTGGCCAAACTAAGGGCCAACTTCTTCATCCTGACTTGTTTTCTTCTGATCCGCTTGGGACAATCTCGTCCCAAGAAATGCCATATCTTTCACCATCCTCTCCCGAGCTGAAAGAGTTGCCTAATACACTTAAGTATGTTTTCTTGTTACCAAATGAAACGCTCCCGCTTATCATTAGTTTAAAATTGACTAAGGAGCAAGAGTGAAAACTAACAAAGGTCCTTATGGAACACAAGGCAGCCATTGGATGGTCATTATCATACTTAACTGGCATTAGCCCCTCCTACTGCATTCACCATATATATACGAAGGAGGAGGCTCGACCTTCCCGCGAGATGCAGCGATGTCTCAACCCTAACATGCGAGAGGTCGTTAAAAAGGAAATTATTAAGTTGCTGGATGCAGGTATAATCTACTCGATCAGCGATAGCCCCTCGATGAGTCTGATTCATGTTGTGCCCAAAAAGGCAAGACTCACCATCCGTATCAATGACAGGGGCGAATCCATCCCTACACACACTCCTACATCTTGGAGAGTGTGTGTAGATTATAGGAAACTGAATGCTGCAACTAAGAAAGATCACTTTCCGCTAACTTTTATCGACCAAATCCTGGAGCGATTAGCGAGAAATAAATTTTTCTGTTTCCTAGATGGATTCTCAGGATATAACCAGGTGGCAATTGACCCCTAGGACCAAGAGAAAATCACCTTTACCTGCCCCTTCGACACCTTTGCATTTAGAAGGATACCGTTCGAACTTTGTAACACACCAGCAACTTTCCAGAGATGTATGCTGGCGATATTCCATGACATGGTGGGTGACCTTCTCGAGGTTTTCATGGATGACATTTCGGTCTTTGGACCCTCTTTTGATGACTATCTTGCCAACCTGACCCGTATCCTTAGGAGATGTATTGATGTGAACCTCGTGCTTTCCTGGGAAAAAAGTCATTTTATGGTACATGAGGGAATTGTTCTCGGGCATATCATCTCCGATAGGGGTATCGAGGTTGACAGAGCTAAGCTTAATGTAATTGCTGATTTACCTGTGCCTGGCTCTGTCAAACAAATCCTCTCCTTGGGGCATGTCGGTTTCAATAGGAGATTCATCAAAGACTTCCCCAAGATTTCTCGACCTTTAACTCATCTCCTATCGACCGATGTACCCTTTATTATGGGCCCCGACTGCATACGAGCATTCACGCAGCTGTGTGATGCTCTCACCAAGGCCCCTGTTCTCCATCCACCTGATCGGTCCCTCGACTTTGAACTAATGTGTGATGCTTCCGACCTTGCAGTCGGAGCCATCCTAAGACAGAGACGCGATAGACACCCCTTCGTGGTGTACTACGCAAGTAAGACGTTGGACAAGGCCCAGCGTAATTATACAACCACTGAGAAAGAACTACTAGCGGTCGTCTTTGAGATGGAGAAATTCTGCTCTTACCTTCTGGGCTCACATGTTATTGTATTCACTGACCACGCAGCCATTCTCCATCTCATGCACAAGAAGGATGCCAAGCCTAGACTGATTCGTTGGATCCTTCTGCTCCAAGAATTTGACATTGAGATCCGTGATAAGGTTGGAGCCCAGAATGTTGTGGCTGATCATCTCTCTAGACTGGACCCTGACCACATTGGACTAACCCTACCAATTAATGAGATTCTTCCTGATGAGCACCTATTGGCAATTAATGTGGCAAGTGGACCTTGGTATGCCGACATTGCCAATTACCTTGCTTCTGGTTCTCTTCCGCGTGGCTGGCCTAAAAACCAACGCGAGCGTCTCATTGCAGAAGCAAAGTATTATTTCTGGGATAATCCACTTCTTTTTCGAATAGGTGCTGATCAGATCATCCATCGCTATATTCCTTACAGCGAATTCCCCAGTGTGTTATCCTTCTGCCACGATCAGGCCTGCGGAGGCCATTTCTCTGAGAGGAAAACTGCAGCCAAGGTGTTGCAGTGCGGTTTCTTTTGGCCCTCCCTTCACCAGGATGCACACAATTATGCCAAGCATTGCACTAGGTGCCAGTCGTTAGGGTCAATGTCACGTCGTGACATGATGCCCTTGCAACCCATCCTAGCTGTTGAAATCTTTGACATTTGGGGAATCGATTTCATGAGTCCCTTTCCTCCTTCCAACGGCTTTGAGTACATCCTCGTGGCTGTTGATTATGTTTCGAAATGGATCGAGGCTATTCCCACGCACCATGTTGTCCATGTTGTATCCACTTGATTTGTCAAAGATCACATTTTTGCACCCTTTGGGATCCCTCGATCCATTATCTCTGATGGAGGAAGTCATATCACCCATACTTCTTTTCAGGCACTTCTGAGGAAATATGGAGTCCACCATTGTATCGCATCTCCATATCATCCTCAGACGAACGGCCAGGCTGAGGTGTCGAACTGGAAAATCAAGCAAATTCTCCAGAAAACGTTCAGCCTGACCGTAAGGATTGGTCCGACAAGCTGATTAACACACTTTGGACGTATCGGACCGCCTTCAAGGCTCCCCTTGGTATGTCTCCTTATAGAATTGTTTACGGGAAGCCTTGTCATTTGCCCGTGGAGCTGGAGCATCGCGCTTATTGGGCGGTTCGCCAATGTAACCTCGACCCAGACCTGTGTGGTCGAGAAAGGAAACTCCAACTCCAGGAGCTAGAAGAGCTCCGTCGTGAAGCCTATGATTCTGCCTTAACTTTCAAGCAACAAACTAAGGCTTTTCATGACAGCCGTATTCGACGGAATGAATTTGAGCCATCTTAGCAAATTTGGCTTTACAATGCCCGGCTCAAATTCTTTCCAAGAAAATTGAAGTCCAAGTGGACTGGTCCCTACTTGGTCTCGAGACCATTTCCCAACGGGGCTGTTGAAATTGAAGATCCCAAATCTGGGCATAAATTTATGGTCAATGGGCAACGGTTAAAACCCTATCTCACTCATGAACCTGCCCCCATTGGTGAAACTGTTGCCCTGCTGGAGGGTAACTAACTTCGTGCCCCACTCTGAGTCCAACTGGGGACGTTAAATTCAGCGCTCGTTGGGAGGCATCTCAGCAACACTCCTCCACTATCACCTACACAATTCCATGTCACTTCACTTCGCACTTCTTCACTTTTCATTTCACCACCCACCATCCACCCACCCTACCACCCTGCTATATACCTTGCACGTCAGCTCTCGTTCCCTGATCCTTGGACCTTACTTTACCCTGCATGCATATGAGGACATAGCATCGTTTGGCATGGGGGGTGTATAGGCATCCATAGGATCTGGGTATTATTTGGTATCATGCAGCTTCCATTATATATATCTATCTATAAATATATACATAACCTATTTCAAAAAAAAAAAGGTGTTTAGCAATGATCTGAAGGCTGAAACAAAAATACAATAAGTGTTTATGGATA
Organism: Thalassia testudinum; assembly: GCA_037157565.1. NCBI lineage: Eukaryota > Viridiplantae > Streptophyta > Magnoliopsida > Alismatales > Hydrocharitaceae > Thalassia > Thalassia testudinum. The sequence continues at coordinate 148,817,601 of JAZHRO010000036.1, forward strand.
TTCAACCATTGTTTTGATGACTTTCCAGGCCACAGAAGCTTGATTCGCTCAGGCTTGGCTTAATTCACTTGAGCATTGATAAGATAGATCGAAATATCTCCTAACTAAGGGCGTATTCTTGTACCTGAGTTACCAGTACAGGATTTGTTGGTTTGCTTCTACTTAAGAGCCCAAGTAATCTTGGTTCACACTACACATATCAAGAAAGACCAGGTGAACATAAGATCCAACCCTAGTGTTCATTAGGGAAGGTGGAGTCCTTACCTGTGCGCATAGGTAGACTTTTTATCCCAGGCTTTAATCTTGTGTCCAGGAGAAACTCTTTCCACCAAAAAGGTACTCTCCCACCAAAAATTTGTGCTCCTCCAAATAAAGTTAGAGATATAGTGACACTTGTTTCAAAAAAAAAATAAAGAAAGAAAGAAAATCTTACAAATAAGTCAGTATATCTTTCAAATGTCTGTAAATTCTTCTCCCTGAAAAGTTTTTCAGGGCACATTACAAATACCTTGTTTCTACCATATATCCTTTGAGCCACAAAAGCAATAAAATGAGGGTGGAGTTTTCCACCATCTTTTTAAGGGTCAATCCGAAAACATGAGCTGAAACTGAAACCAACCTGCACTTAAAAATTTGTGAAACCCTAGGCTTGAGCCTAAATGTTCATCTGGTCAGTTTTGATCCTTCACTATGCACAAACCATAATCTCTTGAGCTCTCGAGTACGGCAGAACCTTCTGAGTCCTGGAAATCATACTTAGGGTTTAAATATCAAGAGTCCAGGTTAGTCGAGAGTTGGTCTATGTCACGTAAGACTTAAAGTACTGGTAGTCTTCTCTGCAATTAGTTCTCACAATATCCAACAGATAAACACACCCATGTCGCTTCAGAAAAAAAAAAATCTTCAGCTTAAGATCATTTCTAAATACAATACAAAATGTTTTGCTAGGGACTAGCAAAAGATAGGCATGGGGGTATGTTTGCACAGCAAAAATACACCAGTAAATATGACATCTTGTGTTATTTCCTAGCACTGTCATTGCATTTTATGTAGCTGCAGTTGCATTCGTAAATAGACGCCTGCATGCATTTATAGAGAGGGGAGGAGAGTATGAATAATTGGCCATCTGTTAACTAACATCTTCATCAAGTGCTACATTGCAATTTCACCATTTTCATTTCTTTATTAGCTTTGAATTCTTCTCTCTCGCGCGGCTGCAAGGCATGGGGCATGCGCGCCTCTTCGCGCCACTCCTCCTGCCAACAGCATGGCAGGAGGTGCGTTGCCAGTAGCATGGCTATGGCATGCTTCCTCCTCTATAAATTGCCTTGCGCTCCCCCGTGTGCGGAGGCCCTTTCAGACACCTTCAGCTCCACCGTCACCCTGAGCAAACCTCCTCTCCTCTCTCTCTCCATACACAATATCTCTTCTCGCTGAAAAGAGGCACACTCTGGGCAGGAGAAAACCCATAGTGATCCCACAACCACCACTGTGAGTTCCACCACTGCCCAGCTCTTTCGTGAGCAGGTGGGCGTGGTGGATTCACCTTTTGTTTTTATTGCCATCATCCTCTCCGCCATTCCAGAGCTTCAAGCTCAGAAGCTCCAGCAGCTCCGCACGCCAGCTTGCAACCCAGCTGGCCACCGAAAGTGTGCCTGCAGGCCCTGCGCAACTTCTTCCCGCACGTGCAGGCACTCCACAGTGCTCCCAGCATGCGAAACTAGCCGCTACCAGTCGCCAGACCACGCGCGCACTCTAGCGCACGGTCTGCGCGACACTGTAGCCACAGGCTCGCTTCTCACTTAGCCGGTGGCATCGCTCCCTCTCTCTTCGGTGCTACCCACTCCAGCCGGTCGCCCGCACTCGCCTGCAACCGTCCGCGCATCATCGCACCGGTGCAACCGCAGCGCTGCGCACTGTACTGCGCAGTGTGCTACACCACACCATATCCCCGGTGCTACCGCGCACGAAGAGAGCACTGCGCTCCCCAGTGCACCGTGCATGCGCTCCCTTCCACGCCTCATCCCCGGTGTAACCGCGCACGAAGAGAGTGCTACGCTCCCTTTCGTGCCATGGCACCAGTGCAACCATGCACCAGACGACGGGGCGGCGTAGCAGACGACTTATCTGCTGCACTCCCTGATTGCACAACAAAAATGCACCAATAAAAATTCCATCTTGTGTTATTTCCTAGCATTGCCATTGCATATTAGGTAGCCATAGTTGCATTTGTAAAATTGACACATGCATGCATTTATTTGAGAAGGGACAATAATTCAAATAATTGGCCATGTAAATAACATCTTCTTCAAGTGCTGCCTCGCAATTTCACCTTCTTCATTTTTTTATTTTGACTTTGAAATCGTCTCCCTCACGTGGCTCAGGGCATGGGCTTGCAATTCTTCGCGCCATTCTCTACCAGCAGCATGCTCTACCAGCTGCATGGCTGGTCATGGACACCCAGGGCATGACCGTGGCATGCCTCCCTCTCCTTTAAAAAGCCCTGCCCTCTTCCTTGCGAGAGGAGAGCCTGAACACACAACACAGCAGCCACCTTCATCCAGGCCATCTTCCTCCCCTCTCCCCTCCATATGCAGTACCTCTTCCCACTGAAGAGATACACTACGGGCACGAGCAGGCTCACAGCGGTCCCACGACCACCACTGTGAGTTCCACCACCGCCCAGCTCATCCAAGTGTAGGTGGGCGTGGCGGTTTCAGTCCCTGTCTTCACCGCTCAACACCTTCCTGCCATTGTCGAAGATCTAAGCTCCAAAGCTCCAGCAGCAGCAGCCCGCGCGCACGCTAGCACCGTCTGCAGCTCCTTCCACGCGAGCAGGCGCCTTCCAGCGTGCCCGCGCACGCAGAATCGGCCGCAACCAGTTGGACATCGCACGCGGCACTGTAGCTACTGTTCACGCCTCTCAGCACGACACTGTATCTATAGTGTGGTGACCGAAGAGTTTCTCACTTATCCGATCACCGCGCACTCTCTCTCCTCGCCGCTACTGCCTCTAGCCAGTTGCACGCGCCTGTGCCTACGTACGCTCACACCCGCCCATTTCCGTTCCAGCGCCCGCACCTGCTCCAGCCCACATCGCAGTGCGTTGCATTGCGTCCTCTCTTCCGCTCGCACCTGCCCGCGCTCGCTCCAGCGCCCGCACCTGCTCCAGCCCACATCGCAGTGCGTTGCATTGCGTCCTCTCTTCCGCTCGCACCTGCCCGCGCTCGCTCCAGTGCCCGCGCGCACCTGTGCCTACACGCGCACCTGCGCCACCAGACTACGCCTGCGGCTGCCAGACATCTTAACTCAACGCTCTCTCTCTCACACACCCTCCAGCAGACACACACACGGACACACACCACACTTGTACACACCCACACTTGTACACTCACACTCATTTGTACACCCTTATACATACTTATATATATATATATACACACACACACATAACTACATATACATCTATATAGTTACAACCATATATATATACACATATATACATATATATATATATATTTACATACATATCACCTACCTGTATCCATATGCACTAGTCACTCCACCACGCGTTATATCGTGGGAATATCTGCACCAGTTGCTGATATTCCCTGATACCTACGTAAAGAAAAGCGCCTCCGCAAACACTCCCACACATCCATCCTACACTCTACGCGGCACTTCATCTTGTTGGTTGCGTCTTTCTAGACGTTGACTAACTCAACACTGTGCTACACGCCATTTCCACCTCCACCCCCACCCCTATATATATATAATATATATATATAATATATATATATCTATATATATACAGACTATATTTATTTATTTACAAGCAACCTATCTAGTTTCTATTTCTCTTGTGTTTTTTGCTATTAAAATGATTAAAAAAAAAAGGATTAAAAGAGAAAAGATAATCCTTGTCTTGCAGGTACTCGATCTTGCGAATAGCAGGGCCCATTTTTGGAACCCTAATTTGGCTCAAAGCCAAGGACCTGATTTTGAAAGTGTACCTCAAGGACAAAATTATCAACAAAAAAAATCTTAAATAGAAAAAAATCAAAAATACAATAAATGCACAGAAGAGATATGTTTTAGGAAAGGCGTAGAACCTTCTTCACCCATAATCCCCGCCTCCCTGAGTTTGACCCTGAGCCTAAAAGTGACCAAGATAAAATTTAGGCCAGGTTAAAAATTTTGTAAAAAGATGGTTAGGCTCGACTTAGGTTAACCACTATACTCACTTCAACGATAATTTCACCATATTAACACAACCTGTTCGAGTCCAGACACGCTCTTTTTCTGGCACCGTTGCCGGGGAGGTACGCATTGAGGTAAGTTTGTACTCCTTTCCTTTAATTTTCTCTTCTCACACCCTTCTCTTCACGGGTGTTTTTATTTGCTGGTGTGCAAGTAAACCCGTTGCAAGGAGGAGGCAAGAAGAGGAAGTCAGAGATGTGGGAAAATCCAAGGCGGGAATGAGAGCATGAAGTCGTCGACGCCGCACTGGAGCTTCGCCCACGTTGCTGAAAAGGTAGGTCTCTCTCTTAGCAACTTAGGTCAACTTGTCACCTTAATTAAAAAAGAAAAACTTCTTGGGATCTCTTGGGGCAAGTGGATTAAAAATCACTTGCTTGATTGTTTGCCATCACTCCCACCGCCCCAGGATTTCCCGCCAAACTTCGCATAGTGAAGATCCAAGAATCTTGATTCTTGAATCTTTCGCCGTGTGAAGTATTCTTTGAGGCAAGATTAAATAGATTGATTACCATCCCTCCTTGTCTCATTTATCCACAATTCGGGATCACATTTTTGGTGTGGAGACTTGGAATTGAGTTGATTCCAACCCCACCATGACCTGTCACATGCCTTAGATTGGATCCCGAATACTTCAACCCCAACACTCTGATTTTCTTTACATTATCTTGCAGTTGAGCCTTGTGTGTGGAATATCATTTTGGTGATTGGGAGCACTTGAATTGAAGTGCTTTAGCTCCCTTTCACATTAACCTAAAATTAACTTGTGCATCCACACATAGAAATTTCCACCTAGGGAAGTCCAGTGCATTTTTTAGCATGCATTAACTAACTCACATTGAAGAAGGGTTTGTTGGGCATAGAAGAACTTGTATTTTCTCAAAACCCAGAGATTGGTTCAATTGGTAACTCAGTAAAATCTTAAAATCCATACTACTTAAAGGCTGAATTCTAAAAACCATTCACCAACTAAAACTTCAATTCAGGGAGATTTCCCCATTGCATGCTTGGTTTACATACTCTCTAAAATCAACGCATTTCGGCATTACCTGTAAACAACGCCCTTTACATTCCAGAAGCACTTGATCCTAAGCCTCTAATTAAAACTGGTAGCAACTTGACCCTTATTAAGGATTGGAGGTCTAACTACCTGCGTGTAGAGCCTATGTGCTGGTAAGGGTTCCTGCGTGCTATCGGGTGTCTAAGACTGGGGCAAACGGCCTTTCAATCTGGCCCAGTGGTTCCGTGGTGCTCGCATTTGGTTCCGTAGGTTGTGATAGTAGGTAACTTAGATCTTTAGGTCTAAGGGCACACTGTAGAGGTTAGGACTTTGATTGTCTTGATTTGTCATCAAGTGTACCTTTGCAGCATCATTTCTCTCATCTCCTTTTCCCTTCTTATCCCCCCAATTCTTCCTGCGGTAGTGCATGTTTGGGAGGAGGTCACAGAACCCTAAATTGTTTGAATTGTTTGATAATTTTAGAAGAACAGAAATCGAATTGTCATCCTCCTCCAAAAAAATGGCTGCACACCCACCCCCAAATCCCAAGGGAGGAAACTGCCCTCAAATCCCACCAGGTGGTGGAGCCATGGACCCCATAACCTGCCTCCAAGCCCAAATGGAAATGTATAAAGAGCAAATTTAAGCCATTAGGGAAACCTTGGAGGAAATGCAAAACCCTCCCAAATGGGAGGAGCCTAGATCTCTTAACTCTTATCAAAATCCCACTGCTACAGAGACCATAGGACAAATTCGGGGCCCCATGGGCGGGGACGATTTTGAATTGAAACCCAACATAATTGGCCTGATTAACTTTCGCTTCCATGGTCTTGCAAGTGAAGATCCTTTTCTCTATTTGGAAGACCTAACCCAATTGGCTGAAACCATTAAACCAAGAAATATCGGGTTATCAATTGTCCTCATGAAAATGTTCCCGTTTTCGTTGCAGGATAAAGCATCGCAATGGTTACGCACCCTTGGGAGAACCATCCATTCTTAGGAAGAGATGCGAACAGCATTTCTCAAGAAATTCTTCCCAATCGGGCGAACCAATGCACTTCACCGTGCTATAACTTCCTTTATGCAACAAAACGGCGAACAGTTTCATGAGGCTTGGGAGAGGTATAATGACTTCCTCCGGAAGTGTCCGCACCACGGTCTGCCTAAGTGGCATATAGCCCAGGTTTCTATCATGGGCTAAATGAGACTTTAAAGCAGATTGCAGACGCTTCCTGCGGAGGGAATTTCATGAATAAAAATGAGAATGGAGCATTCGAATTATTTGAAAACATGAGTGAAAACTTAATGAACAATGCCTCCATTGTCACCTTTAATCATACCAGCCTGCCCCATAATGTTCACAAAGTTGACACGGGACCCTCCCATTCATCTACTGATCTTAACCTTATCGCACAAAAATTGGATGAAGTCTCCGTCGTGCACAAGAAGCTGGACTAGCTTCTAGCCAACCTCACCCGTTCTCTGTCAAACACCCCCACCTCACCACTTCGTCACAATCCCAATCCTTCCAACGTCAGGCTTATCCCCAAGAACCCCATGAGATCTTCCTTACCTAGTGTCGCACCGAGCGATTCGGTAAGTCATGTCGATCTGGCTTCTGCAAGCCAGTATTTTGACACGGAGGACCAAGCCTCCGTGTGCTCGGAAGCATATTAACATGCGGACTCGTCTTCTGGCTTAGAAGACACTTGCGCCCTGGGGAACAACCCGTTCTCCGCTACTTATAACCCAGGGTGGCAAAATCATCCGAATTTCGCATGGTCCAGCAACCCACAGCGCCAAAACCCCGCAGGTGGGCCAATGCGATCATCCACACCCATCATCCTAAGGGCCCAGTCTAATCCTGTGGCGAATCCGCCATCAGGTCCTTGCATACCGCAAACAGAACACGCATCAAATCCTCTTGATAAATTGATGCGAATGATGACTAAAATGTCGAAGCGCCATGAAGAGAACATGACCTCTCTTCAGCACCAATTGGCGCAACAGAATGCTGAGATCAGTCAACTACTCATGGTGACTCGATCTCAGGGCACTCTTCCAGCCCAACCTGTTCCCAACCCATGAAATTTCATACCCCGTGGTCCTCAACCATAGGTACGACCTTCTCAGGGGCAGGTTCATCAAATTCTACAGGCTCCGAGCATTCCACCGGGATTTCAGGCTAATCTCGCTGCAGCACCTCACTCTTATGTCCCTATTGTGAACCCTCCTCCGCCTTATGATCCCACTGGACCCACATCGTCCAATGCGATTACTACGAGGAGAGGTAAGCGAACCGTCGATCCGCCTCGACCTGATCCTAGCCCATCTTTTTCATCGCCCTCTCATTCGGGATGCGCACCGCATTTACAAGAGGACGATACACCTAAACTAGTGCCAGAATCAGTCCCATTCCCTGAGGATCTACTGAGGGAGCCAAAAGGCAAGAAAAAGGATACGCAAGCCTTTGATAACCTGCGTAATTTTTTCAGGGATGTTGAAATCAAGGTACCCCTGTTAGAGGCTATCGACCATATACCTACTATCGCCCGATTTTTCAAAGACTACACTACACCCAGGCGACAGTTAAAGAAAATAAAGAATCCGGAGGTTCTCTCGCCTCATGCGAGTTGTGCTATACTATCAAATCTACCACCGAAGCAGAAAGATCCGAGCACACCGCTTATTTCTTGTAGCATCCAAGGCTGCAATTTTAACCGTGCTCTGCTTGATCTAGGATCTTCCATCAATCTGATACCAACCATCATGCTCGAGAAATTTGCCTTAGGAAATCTGAAACCCACCCCTGTCATGTTACAATTGGCAAATCGTTCTGTCAAAATACCAAAGAGTGTGGTGGAAGACGTGGTGGTTAGGGTCAACAGTCTATGTTTTCCTGTTGACTCTCTTATTTTGGATATGGAAGTTCCTAGCTCACTTTCTGATTGTTCGATCATCCTTGGTCGACCTTTCTTGGCCACAGCCCGTGCCCATATCGACTGCAAGTCGGGCTATATTGAACTTGCCGTTGGATCGGAGAAGCTCAAGCTTAACATCTTCAAGGCAGCTAAGAACTTTGACTGCAATTGCATCGAGGATGACACGTCTGACGAGGACACGGCCGTCAGCGCATGTGTCAGACTAATTAGGACCTATTCTGACTGTTGTGGATTGCCTTTAAACACAGACGATTGCCTGACCAACACATTGTGATGTTCCCCCATTCCTCCCTTTTCACGTACCTTCTCCTGACCAGACTTCTGATGAGGTTTTCTCCGCTTCCCATACCTCGTGGTCTGAGTCATATTCGGGCTACTCACCGTCGGTCCACACTCTTGAAGACCGGATTGCCCTTTCTTTCCTGCCAAATTAGGCGGAATTGCAACTCCGCGCTGGGACCTTGAGCCCACATACTACTCACTGGGGCTATCCCATTTTTGATTCATCTATCCAAGATGCCCCTCTTCTTGGCCAAACTAAGGGCCAACTTCTTCATCCTAACTTGTTTTCTTCTGATCTGCTTGGGACAATCTCGTCCCAAGAAATGCCATATCTTTCACCATCCTCTCCTGAGCTGAAAGAGTTGCCTAATACACTTAAGTATGTTTTCTTGTTACCAAATGAAACGCTCCCCGTTATCATTAGTTTAAAATTGACTAAGGAGTAAGAGTGAAAACTAACAAAGGTCCTTATGGAACACAAGGCAGCCATTGGATGGTCCTTATCATACTTAACTGGCATTAGCCCCTCCTACTGCATTCACCATATATATACGAAGGAGGAGGCTCGACCTTCCCGCGAGATGCAGCGATGTCTCAACCCTAACATGCGAGAGGTCATTAAAAAGGAAATTATTAAGTTGCTGGATGCGGGTATAATCTACCCGATCAGCGATAGTCCCTCGGTGAGTCCGATTCATGTCGTGCCCAAAAAGGCGAGACTCACCATCCGTATCAATGACAAGGGCGAATCCATCCCTACACGCACTCCTACATCTTGGAGAGTGTGTGTAGATTATAGGAAACTGAATGCTGCAAGTAAGAAAGATCACTTTCCGCTACCTTTTATCGACCAAATCCTGGAGCGATTAGCGAGAAATAAATTTTTCTGTTTCCTAGATGGATTCTCAGGATATAACCAGGTGGAAATTGACCCCTGGGACCAAGAGAAAATCACCTTTACCTGCCCCTTCGACACCTTTGCATTTAGAAGGATGCCATTCGGACTTTGTAACGCGCCAGCAACTTTCCAGAGATGTATGCTGGCGATATTCCATGACATGGTGGGTGACCTTCTCGAGGTTTTCATGGATGACATTTTGATCTTTGGACCCTCTTTTGATGACTGTCTTGCCAACCTGACCCGTATCCATAGGAGAAGTATTGATGTGAACCTCGTGCATTCCTGGGAAAAAAGTCATTTTATGGTACATGAGGGAATTGTTCTCAGGCATATCATCTCCGATAGGAGTATCGAGGTTGACAGAGCTAAGCTTAATGTAATTGCTGATTTACCTGTGCCTGGCTCTGTCAAACAAATCCTCTCCTTCTTGGGGCATGTCGGTTTCAATAGGAGATTCATCAAAGACTTCCCCAAGATTTCTCGACCTTTAACTCATCTCCTATCGACCGATGTACCCTTTATTATGGGCCCCGACTGCATACGAGCATTCACGCAGCTGCGTGATGCTCTCACCAAGGCCCCTGTTCTCCAGCCACCTGATCGGTCCCTCGACTTTGAACTAATGTGTGACGCTTTCGACCTTGCAGTCGGAGCCATCCTAAGACAAAGATGCGTTAGACACCCCTTCGTGGTGTACTACGCAAGTAAGACGTTGGACAAGGCCCAGCGTAATTATACAACCACTGAGAAAGAACTACTAGCGGTCGTCTTCGGGATGGAGAAATTCTACTCTTACCTTCTGGGCTCACATGTTATTGTATTCACTGACCACGCAGCCATTCTCCATCTCATGCACAAGAAGGATGCCAAGCCTAGACTGATTCGTTGGATCCTTCTGCTCCAAGAATTTGACATTGAGATCCGTGATAAGGTTGGAGCCCAGAATGTTGTGGCTGATCATCTCTCTAGACTGGACCCTGACCACATTGGACTAACCCTGCCGATTAATGAGATTTTTCCCGATGAGCACCTACTGGCAATTAATGTGGCAAGTGGACCTTGGTATGCCGACATTGCCAATTACCTTGCTTCTGGTTCTCTTCCGCGTGGCTGGCCTAAAAACCAGTGCGAGCGTCTCATTGCAGAAGCAAAGTATTATTTCTGGGATAATCCACTTCTTTTTCGAATAGGTGCTGATCAGATCATCCGTCGCTATATTCCTGACAGCGAATTCCCCAGTGTGCTATCCTTCTGCCACGATCAGGCCTGCGGAGGCCATTTCTCCGAGAGGAAAACTGCAGCCAAGGTGTTGCAGTGCGGTTTCTTTTGGCCCTCCCTTCACCAGGATGCACACAATTATGCCAAGCATTGCACTAGGTGCCAGTCGTTAGGGTCAATGTCACGTCGTGACATGATGCCCTTGCAACCCATCCTAGCTGCTGAAATCTTTGACATTTGGGGAATCGATTTCATGGGTCCCTTTCCTCCTTCCAACGGCTTTGAGTACATCCTCGTGGCTGTTGATTATGTTTCGAAATGGATCGAGGCTATTCCCATGCACCATTTTGTCCATGTTGTATCCACTCGATTTGTCAAAGACCACATTTTTGCATGCTTTGGGATCCCTCGAGCCATTATCTCTGACGGAGGAAGTCATTTCACCCATACTTCTTTTCAGGCACTTCTGAGGAAATATGGAGTCCACCATCGTATCGCATCTCCATATCATCCTCAGACGAAAGGCTAGGTTGAGGTGTCGAACCAGCAAATCAAGCAAATTCTCCAGAAAACGGTTCGGCCTGACAGTAAGGATTGGTCCGACAAGCTGATTAACACACTTTGGACGTATCGGACAACCTTCAAGGATCCCCTTGGTATGTCTCCTTATAGAATTATTTACGGGAAGCCTTGTCATTTGCCCGTGGAGCTGGAGCACCGCGCTTATTGGGCGGTTCGCCAATGTAACCTCAACCCAGACTTGTGTGGTCGAGAAAGGAAACTCCAACTCCAAGAGCTGGAAGAGCTCCGTCGTGAAGCCTATGATTCTGCCTTAACTTTCAAGCAACGAACTATGGCTTTTCACGACAGCCGTATTCGGCGGATTGAATTTGAGCGATCTTAGCAAGTTTGGCTTTACAATGCCCGGCTCAAATTCTTTCCAGGGAAATTGAAGTCCAAATGGACTGGGCCCTTCTTGGTCTCGAGACCATTTCCCAATGGGGCCATTGAAATTGAAGATCCCAAATCTGGGCATAAATTTGTGGTCAATGGGAAGCATTTAAAACCTTATCTTACTCATGAACCTGCCCCCATTGGAGAAACTATTGCCCTGCTGGAGGGTAACTAATGTCGTGCCTCGTTCTGAGTCCAGCTGGGGACGTTAAATTCAGCGCTCGTTGGGAGGCACCCCAACAACACTCCACCACTACCACGTACACTTCACTTCACTTCGCCACCCACCCTACCACCCTGCTATATACCTTGCACCTCAGCTCTCGTTACCCGATCTTTGGACCTTCCTCTACCCTACCTTGCATGCATATGAGGACATAGCATCGTTTGGCATAGGGGGGTAGATAGGCATCTATAGGATCTGGGTATTATATGGCATCATGCAGCGTCCATCCTTCTATAAATATGTACATAAAAAAAAAAGGTATTTAGTAATGATCTAAAGGATGAAACAGAAAAATACAATAAGTGTTTATGGATATTCAACCACTGTTTTGAAGACTTTCCAGGCCACAGAAGCTTGATTCGCTCAAGCTCGGCTTAATTCACTTGAGCATTTACAAGATAGACCAGAATCTCTCCTAACTAAGGATGTATTCTTGTACCTGAGACATCAGTACAGGATCCGTTGGTTTGCTTCTACTCGAGAGCCTAAGTAATCTTGGTTCACACTACACATATCAAGAAAGACCAGGTGAACATAAGACCCAACCCTAGTGTTCATTAGGGAAGGTGGAGTCCTTACCTGTGTGCGCAGGTAGACTTTTTATCCCGGGCTTTAGTCTTGTGTTTAGGAGAAACTCTTTCCACCAAAAAGGAACTCTCCCACCAAAAGAAAAGTGTGCTCCTTCAAATAAAGTTGTAAGAGATATACTGACACTTGTTTCAAAAAAAAAAAAATTGTGCAAATAAGTCAGTATATCTCGTAAATATCTGTAAATTCTTCTCCCTCAAAATTTTTCAGGGAAAGTTACAAATACCCTATTTCTACCATATATTCTTTGAGCCACAAATGTTATAAAATGGGAATAGAGTTTTTCATCATCTTTTTAAGGGTCAATCCGAAGACACGAGCTGAAACTGGGACCAACCTGCACTTAAAGATTCGTGAAACCCTGGGCTTGAGTCTTAATCTTCATCTGGTCAGTCTTGATCCTTCACTATGCACAAACCATAATCTCTTAAGCTCTCAAGTACAGCAAAAACCTTCTGAGTCCTAGAAATCGTACTTAAGGTTTAAATATCAAGAGTCCAGGTTAGTCGAGAGATGGACTATGTCACGTAAGACTTAAAGTACCGGTAGTCTTCTCTGCAATTGGTTCTCACAATATCCAACAAATAAACACACCTATGTCGCCTCAGAAAAAAGTCTTCAGCTTAAGATCATTTCTAAACACAATACAAAATGTTTTGCTAGGGACTAGCAAAATATAGGCGTGGGGGTATGATTGCACAACAAAAATACACCAATAAAAATGCCATCTTGTGTTATTTCTTAGCATTGCCATTGCATATTAGGTAGCCATAGTTGCATTTGTAAAATTGACACATGCATGCATTTATTTGAGAGGGGAGGATAATGCAAATAATTGGCCATGTAAATAACATCTTCTTCAAGTGCTGTCTCGCAATTTCACCTTCTTCATTTTTTTATTTTGACTTTGAAATCGTCTCCCTCGTGCGGCTCAGGGCATGGGCTTGCTCTTCTTCGCGCCATTCTCTGCCAGTAGCATGCTCTGCCAGCTGCATGAATGGACATGCACACCCAGGGCATGGCCGTGGCATGCCTCCCTCTCCTTTAAAAAGCCCTACCCTCTTCCTTGTGAGAGGAGAGCTTGAACACACAACACAGCAGCCACCTTTGTCCAGGCCATCTTCCTCCCCTCTCCTCTCCATACGCAGTACGTCTTCCCACTAAAGAGATACACTGCAGGCAGGAGCAGGCTCACAGTGGTCCCACGACCACCACTATGAGTTCCACCACCACCTTGCTCATCCAAGAGCAGGTGAGCGTGGTGGTTTCACTCCCTGTCTTCACCACTCAACACCTTCCCGCCATTGCCGAAGATCCAAGCTCCAGCAGCAGCAGCACGGCACCAGCAACAGCCCACGCACACGCCAGCACCGTCCGCAGCTCCTTCCGTGCACGCAAGCACCTTCCAACGCTCCCGCGCACACAGAACCGGCCGCAACCGGTTGGCCAGCGTGCGTGGCACTGTAGCTAATGTTCACGCCTCTCAGCGTGACACTATAGCTACAGTGCGGTGACCGGAGAGTTTCTCACTTATCCGGTCACCGTGCGCTCTCACTCCTAGCCGCTACCTCCTCCAGCCAGTTGCGCGCGCCTGCGCCCACGTACGCTCGCACCCGCCCATTTCCGCTCCCGCGCCTGCACCCGTCCGCGCCCGCACCCGCGTCCTCACCTGCACCCGCTCCAGCCTGCAGCGTAGTGTGCTGCGCTACGCAGTGCGCTGCGTTGCGTCCTCTCTTCCGCTCCCACCTGCCCGCGCTCGCTCCAGCGCCCACGCGTGCTTGCGCCTGCGCGTGCGCCCATGCCACCAGACGACGCCTGCGGTTGCTAGACGTCTTAACTCAGCGCTCTCTCTCTCTCTCTCGCACACCCTCCAACAGACACACACATAGACACACACCACACTCGTACATACCTACACTTGTACACTCACACTCACTTGTACACCCTTATACATACTTATACATATATATTTATATATATATATATATACAACTAATATAAGTATATATCCATATATATATATATACATACATATACATATATATATACATATATAAATACATATATACATATATATCTATAGATATAAATACATATATATATATATATATACATAACTACATATACATCTATATAGTTACAACCATATATATATGCACATATATATATATATATATATATTTACATACATATCACCTACCTGTATCCATATGCACTAGTCACTCCACCACGCGTTATATCGTAGGAATATCTGCACCAGTTGCTGATATTCCCCGATACCTACGTAAAGAAAAGCGCCTCCGCACACACTCACACACATCCATCCTACACTCTACGCGGCACCTCATCTTGTTGGTTGCGTCTTTCTAGACGTTGACTAACTCGACACTGTGCTACACGCCATTTCCACCTCCACCCCCACCCCTATATATATTTATTTATTTATTTATTTATTTATTTACAAGAAACCTATCTAGTTTCTATTTCTCTTGTGTTTCCTACTATTAAAAAGATAAAAAAAAAAGAGTAAAAAAGAAAAGATAATCCTTGTCTTGCAGGTACTTGATCTTGAGAATAGCAAGATCCATTTTTGGAACCCTAATTTGGCTCAAAGCCAAGAACAATTTGGCTCGAAGTTTTAGGAATGGCGTAGAAACTCCTTCCCCCTTAATCCCCACCTCCCTGAGTTCGACCCTGGGCCTAAAAGTGACCAAGATAAAATTAAGTAGGCCAGGTTAAAAATTTTGTAAAAAGATGGTTAGGCTCGATTTAGGTTAACCACTATACTTACTTCAATGATAATTTCACCATATTAACACAACCTGTTCGAGTCCCGACACTCCCCCCCTCCGCCAGCACACACACACACACTTGTACTCACGCACTCGTACATTCACACACACCCTTATACGCTCACACACACACATATATATTTATTTATCCACTCACCTATATATATATATAGTTATAAATATATACATATATATATACATATATATATTTACATATCTATATTTATATACACAACTACATATATATATATATATATATATATATATATATATATATATATATATATATATATATATATATATATATATATATATATATATATATATATATGTTTACATATATATCCACCTACCCATATCCATATATACACTTCACTACCCATACTCCCGTGCACTAGTTCCTCCATCGCGCATCATATCGCGGGAATATCTGCACCAGTTGCTGATATTCCCCGATATTCGTGCAAAGCAAGCGCTTACACACACACTCCCACACATCTGCTCACACTCCACGCGGCACTCCGTCTTGTTGGTTGCGTCTTGCTAGACGTGGACCAACTTGGCATTATGCTGCACTCCATTTCCACTTCCACCTCCACCCTATATATAATATATACATACATATATATATATACTGTATATACTATATATCTATACATATATTAAGCTAAGTATTTTTTTCTTTGCTAGCAACCTACCTTGTTTTCATTTATCTTTTATTTCTTGTTATTAAAAAGATAAAAAAAAGAGTAAAAGAGAAAAGATAATTCTTATCTTGCAGGTACTCGGTCTTGCGAATAAGAGGACCAATTTTTGGAAATCCCAAGTTGGCTACAAGCCAAGAACCATTTGGCTCAAGGCCAAGGACTCGATTTTGAGGGTGTACCTCAAGGACAACATTGTCAACAAAAAAATCTTAAATAGAAAAAAACCAAAAACATAATAAAGGCAACGAAGAGATACGTTTTAGGAAAGGCGTAGAAACTCCTTGACCTTTAAATTTCCTCCTCTCTGAGATCGACCCTGGGCCTAAAAGCGACCAAGATACAATCAAGTAGGCCAGGTTAAAAAGTTTGTGAAGCTAGCTAGGCTTGATTTAGGTTAACCCACTATAATAACTTCAACGACAATTTCACCATAGTAACACAACCTATTCGAGTCCAACCACTTAGTTAGGGTGTTAGGAGATGAAGGGGGACAGAGGTGACGTCAGTCAAGATGTAGCCGACATCGGAGATGAAAGTGGCTCCGGTAGGGGTTGGACGGCGAGGATGAAGGTGGAAAAGGCGTCTGCTGGTACGGCAAGACGTGACTGAAGTCAGGGAGGAGGAATCCACCACAGGTATGGCGGTCGGACGATGAGAAGGTGCAAGGAAGATCGTCGGACATCAAGGAGACTTCATCCATGAGGAGAAGAGATGAATTGTGGGGATTCACAGCCAATTTCGAGCGTGGAGGAGTCGGGGCAATCTGGGCTTCTTTAAATAGAGCCCTGAAGGTCGATTAAGACTTAGGTAGCAAGCTTCCCAAGAAAGGAAAGCTCATCGGAGAAGGAATCCATTAGGATACCCATGTCTCTCATGCGTTCGCATGAGAGATTGGGAAGGAATCAGGGATCGAAGATGGGTTCAAATTGGAGGGATTTTCTCAGAGAATCTCCCTTTCAATTTTGGAGGAGATCCTTTGAGAAATCAGGGAGAACTCTCCTTCCAAAGCTCGTCGGAGTAGGATTCCTCTGCTATAATGGTGGAGGGACCTAATTGTGAAAATGATGAAGAAGATAGGGAGCAGTTTGTAAGGTTTTTTTTTTAAAGATAGGGGTAAAAATATAATCAGGCTGGACCTTTTTGCAAACTAGGTCAAGGCAAATTCATCTTGGGTCTAAATTTTGGTACAAACATAATTTGGACCTAAGGAATCCAATGGTGAAGTTGGATTTTGGGTTTGACCATGTTGACTGGGAAATTTATGTAAAAATCTAATTTAGGGCAAATATCTATCTGAGACCCCATTCTAGGTCACGATGGGTTCCAATGGCCAAATTGAAGGTTATAAACCCTAGAGAATATTTTGCTATGATTTTTAGAGGATTTAGGTGAATTTTATCCTGACCAGAGCTTTGGTTAATCAAGTAAGTCTATTTTAAGGTTTCAAGAAGTCATTTAATTCACAGGATACACACAAACCCTTTTCTGTCTGATCCAACCCACTTATTATCTTATTAATACCTTTTGACCTTTGTTTAGCCCTTGAGAAAATCCGTTGTACTGCATTGGTAAAGTTGTATTTTTACCCCTAGTTTCTTATTTTTCTCTCAGAAAGTTTATGCAGTGAATTAGGACCTTCAGTTGGTTATGTAGGAGCTTTTATTCTCTTCATTAGGTCAAAATGGGCTAGTTAGAACTCATGATGGTGTTCCCATCATAAATTGAAGAAGATCCAGACCTTAGATGATAAATCCAACCTCACGGATGGATCCGGATCGGTGTTCGCAGTCCAACGGTGTAGAAATCAACTTAATCGGAGGCCTACATCACTAGATATAAGGAAAAGAAGATGAACGGCCATGAGTGTGCCACGTCTCTCACCCATACTGGATGAGTATAAATGGAAACTAACAAGTAAATACACTCAAGGGTTTGCACGGCGCGTTGGCTCATATGCGCACGCTTATGCACGGGAAGCGGGTTCGAGCCCTGCGTTACGAAAAATTAATGAGGCATCGGCCGGTGGGCACGTGCAGGCACAATTGCGTGATCCGATGGCACATAGTGCGCCACGTGGCGCGATCAGAGCGCACCGCGGGCGGGACGCGCGATTGCGCAGGTTGTGCGAAATCAGGAAGGCACGTGAATCGTGCTTAGGATTTGCGAAGGTGCGGTGCTGCGGCTGTCTAAGCCGTCCGATCGTGAAGGTAGGATTTGAAGGCATGCGGTAAAAGCAAAAATGCGAAGGCGCGAGAGAGCGGGAGCCGTGCGATCTGCATCCAAGGACATGCAAAGCGCCACGTGGCAGCACCAGAATAAATCGATCGGGAAAGTATTTGCATGAGAAAAAAAAGCTACAAAAGGACTAAAAGGGCTCCCGCTTGGAGATAACTCTCAACTCTCTTCATTCTTTTCTTCTTCCTCCTTCTACCTCTCTCTCTTCTTCTTCTTCTTCCCATCTTCTCTGCATTTCTATCTGAAGAATCCATTGGGCCACCCTATCGAATTGTCACTGCTCCTCTCAATCTCTCCAAAAGGCCACCACGAACCACCCATGGTGCCCTTGTTCTATTACAACAGTAGTTTGTTTTATGTTTTATTCAATACATGTATCCAATTATGTTCAATCTATTTTTGTGATATAAATATTGTGATTGATTGTTCCTTTGACTTAGCCTTTATATTTGAAATAAATGCATAAAATCAAAAGTGCTTTCTGCCTCCCTATGATCTACCATGACTCCCAGTTCCGTTAATTTTATTTATCAAGACTTAGTTCGCGCTATACTATGACGTATTTATCTTTTACGCGATCTACGCCACAAACAAGGTCGTAGATTGGCTCATAGTTGTCAGGAAACAATGGTTCTCCGTAATCATAGTAAGATTCGAAATCCTCAGAGAACTTGCGAGAATCAAGTTCTGAATTTGATTCGAGATCAAAGGTTCCACCACAGAATAAATCATAAGATGTAGACTCAGCAGCCTGACCTGGGTCTAGCCTATTCTCAAATTCCAAGCTCAAAAAGATGTCATTATTAAGTCTAGGCTCAAGTTCCAGGCTTGTAGGAAAGACCCAATCAAAACCCCACTCTTCTAACTCCTCGATTTCTGTATCATAGATTGGCGTGACTTCCGAAAAATCAATCTGTATTGTTGAGGATGTTGGAGAGGTACATTCATTAAATAAAGGCCTAGAATCATAATCCAAATTCAAACTTTGATTTTCGTCATACGGGGCCTTGTAATTATCCCAAGAAGATTCATATCCAAATTCTAAGCTATGGATGTGGGTTGAATCACTAAAATCTAGGTTGAGCCCTTCAAGGATGTCAGAATTGCCCTCGGGGGTCACCTTATCAAAGTAATGGGTGGGATTTACACCCTCTAGAGGTTCTAATTCAATCTCATTATCACAGGAGTCTAGGAATTCTATGCTTGGTGAACCAAGGTTTTGGTTTTCTAGGGTTGGTTCAAAATCGTGTTCTCCTGCAATTCGGACCTCCCAACCTGTTTCAAGATTAGGAATGTTAATTTGTATATTAGGTTGATCATATTCCTTTTCGGCTGGAGGTCCACAACAACCTTGATTCTCAAACTCGGGATTTAGGAAATCAGATAGATCCTTAGTATTGTTCCAAGATGTTTTGCTGAATGTTTGGGGAATGTACGGGTATTTTTGATCGATTATCTACTTTAATAATTTTCTCATCTCCTCCCATTTTTCAGGATCATCTTGGTGTCTTTCCCAAAGTACAGGATTTGTCATGCATTGGAGGTATTCAAAGTTATGTAATTTTTCTAACTCAATGTATCCTGTCATGAGAACATCCCAGGTGGATCCATTTGTTACTTGTGTTATAATTACTTGGGCATAGCTTATGATGAAGGTTGTTATTGTCGATACATTGACCTGAATGTCTTAATTGGGTTTAAGGTTTTGTAATCAATCTCATAAAATCTAAGGGCATCCTCAACCATTCTATCTTTCATGGATCTTTGAGATTCAGGTTTCCTCAGTGGTTTTCTTAAGTAGCCAGGCTACATTTTTGAATTAGATGGTGAAATCAACATGTAGAATCGAAATTCAAGTTGAGATCGAAATTACTTAGATCTGAAAAAGATTCCCAAGAAAATATGTGTGTGTGCTCTAAAGATAATGGATGAGGGACTGGATGTGATATTGACCCAGATGATGAATCAGAAGAGATGTCTATGTGATGGGGTTGCTGCACAAACACGGAGGTCGAGGCCTAGCCTCGACGGGAGTGAATAACTAATGGAGGCCTCAAGGGTGGTCTTAAGGACCTCCAACCAAACATGCATTGATGGACTGGATGAGAATAGAATGTGATGGACCCAATCAAGACACCCAAAGATTTTGGATGACTGTAGAGGTTCAAGGAGGATAATACCCCTTAGTCAGAAAGCCGTCCACCTAAGAATTACTTGGGCAACCAGAGAGGGAGAGTCCCGCGAAGACCCCTACACACTAGAGCGTCCCCATGGGTTACAGGGTTTCCCCCACCCGACCTCTCTTGTCACTGATGTTCTAGGTAGACCAAAATGGGGACTTGACCTCTTATGTCTACCAGTTTTAATTAAGAGCAAGGGTGCTTAGGATTTCACCTGAACTTTAAGATGTATTGAGTACAAAAAGTGACCTAATTTAAAGATTGGTTGACCCAACAAGGTGGGTCAACTTCACCTATTTGTCCTTTGAGAAATTTAGCTCCCTCTTTTAGGATTCAAGTGGGATTAAGAGCCCAATTTTTAGGGTTTGATTGAATAGATCAGTTCAATCAAGGCTTAGGCACACATTATTTTGGAAAGATCCGTTCTTGATTAAGCAAGTGTGTCTCTAAAACCCTAACTTCGAATCCTTACTTGGCTCTTATTTTGGTCCAATTTAGTTTGTCCAAATGTGGTATCTAGGGCTCAAACAAGAATGTGATAGCCCTAGTTACCTTAAATGGGTGCACAAATCAGATTTTGTTGTTTAAATCAAATCAGGCAACTTGATGAATTATCTAAGAATGGAAAGCAAGTAGCCCTAATTGATTTTTTCCTTTTAACCTTTTTAGAATCAGGGGCTTAAGAGAGAGAGTAATTAGAATATACTTACCCCTGGTGTGTTTGTTGTGCAGTTGATCTTCCTTTAATGTATCATCTCCTTGAAACAACCACAGCAAAAGAGATATAGCAAGTTAGAATCTGAATCAGGAATTGCAATCACGAGTTCTAAATTGCTCGTTGCTCCCCGGCAATGGCGCCAAAATGTTTAACGCGCTAAATCGGTGTTTTAAATAGTGTCGCATTGCAGTATAGCCGAAATAGTGTTCAAACAAATACAATTTTTATCACTTGAAAAGATTCTGAGGTCGAACACAAAGAGCAATATGGGATTTAGAAATCAAGATCACAATTCAAACTAAAAGAATTTGCAATAATATCAGTATCAATGTACAAAATGATGGGAGTAAATGGTGATTTAGATCGCCAAATACTCCTACAATATAAACTAAGGAACTCAATGTATATGTATGAAATGAGAGCTAAATTTGTTGTCTGATTCGGAAATCAGACGACTTAAAGTGATTCACTTCTTTGTCTTCTTTTCTTCTTCCTTCTCTGACTCTTCCTTTCTTCTGCAACTTCTTCTCTTTCTTCTTCTTTTTCTCAGGCCTTCTCTTCTTCTTTCTCTCCTTCCACCTCTGTGAATTTATCTCTTCTTCTTCTCTGGCCCTTCAATTTAGGCCTTCTCCTCTTCTTCTTCCTTTAGCTACTTTCTCTTTAGCTCTGCAATCCTCCTCTTCTTCTTCAGCTTCTACTCAAGCCTCCTCTTCTTCTTCTTCCTTCTCTGACTTTCCTCTTCAAAATTCGACTAAGTGTCAGTCGAAGGTCCCTGTAGCAAAACCCTCCCCCTACCCACGCAACTCTCCTCTCTCTTTCTCTCTTAGGATCCTCTCTCCTAGAGCCACAGGGTATCCGATTTATCGGGTCAGGCATGTACCCAGGTCCAGGCTCACTGGTGTGCGGTGGTGAGCGAGGAGTGCAGGTCAGGTGGGTTATTGGGTCAACCAGGTTCGCAAGTAGGTGTCACGGGCGAGGTCAAGTGAGCGGGTGAGAGGGACCTCACCCCATGAACTGAGGCAAACAGCTTCTTTCACAAAATCAATTTATTCGAGCGTGTGGCTTCAGCACTTGCCGATGTGGGATTATCCGCGTCCTTCTTCTTTGCGTACCCGCAGCAGGGGGTCTCCTTCCAATTGCCTCAACTCGCAAGGCTTGCATCTTCAATTGACGACCTGGATTTGTGCGCGAGGCACTTCCGCGTGACCTGGGTCTTCAGCCTGGGCGTAGGAAGACCAAGAGCAATCTTCAAGCAAGCTCAAAGCTTGCTCGTCAATGGCGGATAAGGCTAACACCAGAAATTAGTGAAATGGCCTCTTGGAGAACGTCAGAACGCTCAGGGAGAGCTGCTAAAGCATGACGAACGTGATGGGGGTGTTTGTGTGGCGAGTGGATGTCAGTGAGTGCGTGGCGAGGTCGAACTATGTGCGTGTGAGTGAGTAGAGAAGTGAATAAAGAGAGGGGAAATGATCAGTGAGGTGTGGCGATGGTCGTGGGCTTCTCAGTGAGGGATTTGGTGGTTTGTGAAGGTGGGATGGCCTCGTCGGAGGGGGTGGCCGAAAATGGAAGAGATGGAGCTGGGGAGAGGCGTCGGTAGTCGAATTTGAAAATAAAGAGAGGAGAAGAAAGTAGGGGAGACAAGGAACCTAAGAATCCACTCTAAGGAGAAAAAGGTGAAGGGATTCCCACGTCGGTGTGGTTGCCGGACGTGGGGAAGACAAACCGCCATAGGAGAGATGGCGGCGAAGATGAGGAAAGGACGGCCACGGTTGGTATTGCACGACGCGGAGGATGGTGAGGAAGATGAATCCACCACTGGTATTGTGGAAGGACGACGAGTGGAGTTAGAGAGAGACCATCAGAGCTTGCGGAGAATTGCGGCCGAAGAGGAGGGAGGAATAAGGGGAGTTCCGGCTGAATTTCAAGCTAAGGAGAATGGTCGAACCCTGGGGAGTCTTTTATAGGTCACAGGAAGAAGTTTTGAGCTTGGGAATGCTCACCAGATTTGAGAGTTCTTAAGACCCAAATCTCTCATGCATTCGCATGAGAGATTGCAAAAGATCTGGAGCACAAAGACAGGCTTAGATTGAAGGGAATTACTTGATGAATCTCCATTCCAATTTTGGAAGAGATTCGCCAAACAATCAAGGAGAAATCTCCTGTCAAAGATCGTCAGAGTAGGTTTCCTCTGCGATAATGGCGGAGGGACCTAATTGTGAATATGATCAAGTTAGGGGGTTATTTGAAAGGATTTTTAAAGTTAAGGGTAGAAATGAGATTAGACAGGACCAATTTGCAAACTAGGTCAAGACAAATTCATTTTGGGTCTTAGGTCCAAATTTTGGCACAAACCTAATTTGGACCTAAGGAATTCAATGGTGAAGTTGGATTTTGGTTTTGACCATGTTTGACTAAGTAATTTATGCAAAAATCCAAATTAGGGCAAATATCTGTCTGAGACTCCATTTTGGGTCAAGATAGGTTCTGATGGTCAAATTGAAGGTACTAAACCCTAAAGAATACTTTTCTATGATTTTTATAGGGTTTAATTGAATTTTATCCTAACCAGGACCTTGGTTAATTAAGTGGGTCTATTTCTAGGGTTTCAAAAGTCA
The DNA here is from genome assembly GCA_037157565.1 of Thalassia testudinum. Classification (NCBI taxonomy): domain Eukaryota; kingdom Viridiplantae; phylum Streptophyta; class Magnoliopsida; order Alismatales; family Hydrocharitaceae; genus Thalassia; species Thalassia testudinum. The sequence continues at coordinate 148,841,216 of JAZHRO010000036.1, forward strand.
TTTAATTCTTAAAACATACGCAAACTCTTTTCTGTCTGATCTAATCCACTTGTTATCCTATTAAGACCATTTGACCTTTATTCAGCCCTTGACAAAACCCATGGTTGTACTGCATTCATGATAAGTTGGTAAAATTATAGTTTTAACCCTAGTTTCTTATTTTTCTCTCAAAATGGTTATATAGTGAGTTATGATTCTCTAGCGGTTATGTAGGAGCATTTATTGACTTAATTAAGTTAAAATGAGCTAGTTATGGCTCATGATGGTGTTCCCATCAATCATTCTTTCCAAATCTTTTAACTTACCTAGGTCTACAATATAAGGACTAGTTTGTTTGCTCGATTGTGCACACACAATTCTCTTGTCTATTCTTCCCTCATCCCTCTACTTCTTCAAAATCATGGATTTCAATGTCTATCCACCCTACCCAAACTATCCCCGACATGATTTGTATTCTAACCCAAGTAGACTGCATCCACAGTTTACTTGGGATAACTAGCCACTAGTTGGGGATATAACCCAAGACCTGAGTACCCAGAATACCACTCTTATCCCAACTATCCCAATTTTTCCCAACCCACACCAACCTCCTATTGGGATACATCCCACCCACCCACTTAGGGGTACGATCCAAATCTTGGGGATCCTTATCTTGATGATGATTCTCCTTACGATGACTCCTATTTTAGGTCCCACCCACCCAGTAACCAATCTGATAGGACCTACTGATGTGCATACATCTCAACAGCCAAAAATGTCTATTAATACATGTTCTTAGTATCATATTAGCATCATGCATTATAAATATTGCATAACATACATCATCATGCATTTAGGTCAAATTGTATAAATTATATAGTAATTTCTTCTTTTTGGTAGCCAGGCAACTTTTAATCGGGGCCTCGGATCAAAGATCCAACTATACGGATCTGATCAAGGCAACTATTGGAGTTCAACGACTCCAAGATCGCCTTGATCGGACTTCTGTGGCATCCGATATAATCTGAGCAAGGTCAAAGATCAAGGGCCAAGATGGTGTAAATCCACACTTCAGATGACAAATCCAATTACAGGGATGGGTTCGGATCAATGATAGCAACTTAACAGCGTGAAAATCATCTCAATCTGACATCTGTGGCACCTTCTACAAGTCACAGAAGATGGACAGTCAAGATGGCACCACGTGATGCCATCTTGGCTGCCCAAACCGACCCAACTAATATGTGAGGACCCGCCACTATCTCCCTCTCTCCTCAATGCAAGATCAGAACTGGGCCATTGGATCTTGATCCAACGGCCACGAGCGTGCACGCCATGGTTGGAAAGTTGATAAACAGGAGGAGGCAGCACAGCGGTCAAGTGCCCTTTCACAAGCATGAGGCGTGGGTTCGACTTGCAATCAGAGCCACGCATGCATTTTATCTCGATCGTGCAATCAGCTATGAACGGCCAAGATCTTCCAATCAGACAGATGCGTAATCAGATGCGATTATGCACGCGTAATCACACGCGCTTAACGCGCGAAGCTGAGGTGGGTGAGGAGCATTTTAGGCCGTCCGATCTCTAAGAATCAAAGTACGTGGATGAGCCTTGGGCACAACGAGACGACGGGGCGTGCGCACTTCAGCCACAACCAGGCTTTACTGACAAATAAATCCATCACTAATGACTCATAATTTATTATTTTGAACTTAAAATGACCTTTTTGCCCCTAACCTCTACACCTATAAAAAGGCCTACGCCCCCCACATTTCATTCATCCCTTCCTCTCTTCTCTCACCCCTCCAAAGCTCTAAGAGCTTGTCCCAAACCCGGGATGCTCCATTAGAGTTAAAATTAGAATTTTTCCACCTCCCTCCTTCGTGGAGCATCCCGTGGTTGTCCTCTCACTCCATTTGGGAAGTGGATCCCGCGACAACGACGTCCTACCTCACCCCCGATTCTTCCCACTTCTTTCTCCTTCTTCCTGTTTCGTCCTCCATTTTCCAGGCATCACCCCGTCCGACTCATCCTCCAAGCAGCCATCAAGGAGGATAACTTCTCTCTACCTTCTCTTTTACCAATTTCCAGTGTAGATTTCCAGCTTTCTAATGTAGATTTCCTACTTTCTAGTGTAGTGAGTAGTCGTAATTGTAATGAAGATCAGCTTGTGGTAATGAAATCCATGTTTATTCTACCTCTGTTTCCTCTTGTTACGAATGCACTCAAGACGTTTTTTTTTAAGACGTCTGGGAGGTGTCCCAGACGTCTGGCCAGACGTCTGGAACCACTTCCAAACGTCTGGGATCTATTTTCGGTGGCACGCGGGACTGCGTCTGCGTGCAGGCGCACGCAGACCCGCAACCGCCTTCCTCTCTCTTTCTCCCTCTCCCCTCCTGCGACCACAGGCGTAGCGCTCTCTCTCGCTCTCTCTCTCCCCGCGCGGCTTTAAAAATGCCACGCCCTCTCCCTCACTCTCTTCACCTCCGCCCCTTCCCCTTCTCATTCCAGCTGGTGCATGAGTGAGAGCGTGAGTGAGTGGCGGCGGCGACAGCCGCGGTGAGTATGGGAGGAGGTGCTGCGCGAGGGAGGAGGTGTCGACCGTGAGGGCTCGAGCCTACCGGGGCAGCGAGAGCCGGCCGGCGAGGGCGCAGCGGGCACGGAGTGACACGGGAGGCCTGCTGCAACTCGAGCAGCAGGCAAACGACATGCGACGTGGCCGAGCGTTGCAAGTGGAGGGTGAGTCGCGCCCTGGTTCTGGAAATTTTTCCAGAATCAGACATCTGGGCTTCCAACCAGACGACGGGGAAGACGTCTGGAGGACTGTCCAGACATCTGGTAAGTAAGTTATTTTCGAACCTTCTTCTTTCCTTCAACCGTCCGTACTGAGCACGAGGATGTGTACGCGCAGGTTCTAAGATTCGCATCCAACGCGAATCAGACGTCTGGCAGTGGTGCCAGACGACTGGAGGGACTTCCAGACGTCCAAGGTGACCATCGGACGTCTGGGAACTAGGCCAGACGCCCCCGCAGGCTTCTGGACGTCTGAGAGACCACGTAGAGCAAAGGTAACCTCTGATCCACTTTTTAAGACGTCTAAAAGAGGTTCCAGACGTCTGATTTTGCACTGTTTCGTCGCTTTTGACCCGTTTAGGGCCCGTTCGGAGTCCGTTTTCCGCATTTCGAGTTGCGTGCATTTCGAAATTAAATCCTCTACCCATCTACAGTAGTTGTATACTATTTTGAGAAACTCCTTATGTTTGATCCTTGTGATAGGACCCCGTTCCGTTGCAGTCTCGGGGGTTGCGGAGGTACGCGGGATTCCCGACCACGCCCCCGGTACGCCTGTTGTAACCAGTAGAGTGGCTTTTAAGTTTTTAAGTATAATCTGTTAAATTATGGAACCATAAATAGAACCTAGGACATTGCGTGAATCCTAGGAATGAGAAACAAGAATGAATGGTAGATCCTAGGGTGTCGCATGAATCCTAGGGTATGGCATGAATCCTAGGATGGGAAAAACTAGTGGAATATATGAGTACTGCAGTCTTGGAAAATGTGGAAAGGAAATAATAGCTACCTGTAAATTGGTTTAACAGCTGCCTGTTGTGAATAAATGAGCATGTCTGAGAATATGGGATGTATGAACGTGAAACTGGAAAGGGAAACCTGAATGTGCTGAGAGTTGGAACCCTACGGGGAATTAGGAGTAGAACTCCTGGAAGGTGAATGGAATAGAATTGGGGAAGTGAGCTGGCCCTTGAGTACGGAGTACCAAGGAGAGCGACTATCCCCCTGTTTAGTGCAGAGCGGAGCCAGCCGCCCCAGGGACCCGGGGTTAGGTCTGGCCACTTTGTACCGACTTGCTAGCCCTCGTGTACGTAGTACCGAGGAGAGCTACTAGTGTAGGGAGGTACTAGCTACCCCACGGGCCCCGGGGTTCTGCTAGCCTCCTACACCAACTTGTTAGGCCCACTGGTAGTCAGGCGAGGGTGCGCGGACTGTGGAGGGGCAAGGCCCCTGTTTGGTTACTGTGGAGGGGTTCGACCCCTGTTACTGAGAGGGCTCTGCCCTGTGCTGGTTCCGTACTGTGCTTTGGGCGCACCCGTTAACGGAAACGACTGACCGCGTGCCAATGCAGGTTAGCTACCTGTGCGTTTATCACGCGTGCCGAAGTCACCGTTACGCCTGTCCGTGACCTTGGGGTGGTTGACTGAGAGTAGGATCAACACGGGGGACTCTCCCGGCCAGGAGAGCACCACGTGCTACTTCTACTTTTTGGAAAAGACTGCAATCAAGATCATTCCCACGAGGAACATTCGAGATCAAGTGAAGGATCTGAGAAATAGATAAATTTTGAAACAATAGAAAGATGTAAATAAAGGAAGAAAGAAAATTAAAACAGCCACTGTACACTTTACTGTTTCTTTAGTTTAGCTGCTACTCTACTCAGCGTTTTGCTGACGTGTTACACTCGTTACCTTTTAGGACCAGGTGTTGAGCAACCATGGTCAGCGGCTGCAGAGGACGTTGGGCCGAGTACGGTCCAGTAGAGTTACCACTGTTCTCTTGTACCCCTTTTGTTTCTACTGTAGTGAGTAGTTCTTGTTACCGCTGTACTTTTCTTTACCTGCAGTTCATATTATGTTATGAATGTTGTTCTACTATTGTGGTGGTATATACTGTAGTGGTTTCTTTCCTTACTGCTGTATTTTCTTACTGTTAGTTATATTCATGCTGAACTTTGGTTACTTCCTCGTTGGATGACCAGGTCTTGGGATTAGTCGAGTCGGTCCGGTTCTCGTGTCTCGTAAGGACTCGGGAATCGGGTCATTACAAGATGTTATCAGAGCAAGGTCGTCCCGAGAAGTGAATCAACTGACTGGAAAATAACCAATTCACATTGTCTATAACTAGAGTAGCCACCACAACATATCTTTTGACATGAACTCTTAGACGTTTCCGTTAGGTATCGTTCTGTAGTGACGTGTTCCGTTTTGTTTCGCGTCTCCTTGCAGGAGATGCCTCGTCGCGGGACTGGTGAGGCGGGCCGCGGGCGCGGCCGAGGAGGAGGTCGGCGAGGTGGGCGTGCCGTTGCCGACGCCTCAGTGGACCAGCCACTACTCCCAGGCGTCCAGGCCTGGGACCTCGCCCAGCTGATACGGGATATTGTGCGAGAGGAGCTCCACCCACCGCCCCGAGTGCCTCCCCCTGGGGCTGCGGAGGGGGAGTCCTCTGTGGGGCTACCCGACGGACGCGGCGCTAGACGCGGGGGAGGGGATGGGCCATCGCAGCCTCCACCTTCCTCCGACACTTCTGTGCACGAGTCACCTTTGCTTGGAGGTGCACCAGCATCCCCACTGCAGCGCCACTCCAAGCTCTTTGGGCAGTTCCGAAAGCTGAAGCCCCCTCCTTCAAGGGGGATGAGGACCCGACCGAGGCAGAGGACTGGCTCGAGCAGCTGGAGAAGATTTTCGACACCCTTCTCCCCCCGGTGGAGTGTCACGTGGCCTTTGCCACGTACCAGCTGGAGAGTGCGACACACAGGTGGTGGAGGGCGGTCTGAGGACAGGAGAGGACGAGCCAACCTGGGATCGGTTCGTCGCCCTCTTCTGCGAGCAGTACCTTCCCCAGATGTGGCAGGACTAGAGGAGGCGGGAGTTCCACACTCTCCGCCAAGGGACAATGACCATGAGCACGTACCGCACACGTTTCCTGGAGCTATCCCGCTTTGCAGCGACAGCGGTAGCCACTGAGGAGGAGCGCCTTTGGAGGTTCACCGAGGGGCTCCGGCCTGCGATTCGGGGGTATGTCAAACCCCTGAAGCTGCCTACGATTTCGAGGGTGGTGGAGGCAGCCATGACTTACGAGGAGACCAACCCGTCCGCGCGAGACACTGACGGCGGGCAGAAGAGGCCCTTTCAGCCAGACTTTTCACAGGGTCGGCGAGAGAGGAGACACGTGGAATCCGCAGGAGAGCCGTCACGTTTTACAGGGCCATCAGTGGCCTTTGGGGGCCCTCGACAGGGGCCAGTCGCCAGCACCGGACCCCCGCCCAGCCGACAGCAGGGACCCACTGAGGGCGGGAGCCGGGTTCCCCTCTATTACCAGTGTGGCCAACCGGGCCACATCAGGAGGGACTGCCCGTCTAGGGCAGGAGGTTAGCAGATACTTCCCGCGCAGAGCACTGGAGGGCACGCAGGAGGTCGCGGTTACCAGGCGCGAGGAGGAGGACAGCAGTCACAAGGAGGGTACCGGCCAGCACCTGCCCGTCCGACGCAGAGTGTGGCTGCTTCGTCCGCACCTAGAGCTGAGGGGCGTATCAACGCCCTGACACACAGGGATGCCAGAGCTTCGGGCTCGGTAGTGGCAGGTATGGTTTCAGTTTTCGGCAAACTCGTTTACACACTTTTCGATTCCGGCGCTACGCACTCGTTTGTCGCAACCAGTTTCGCAGTTAGTTTGGGCCAGGATTATATGCTGTTAGAGAATCCGTTCGTAATCAGAGGTCCGAGTGGTCAGCTGTTTGTAGCTAAGGAGGTGCACACGGATTGCAAGGTCAGCGTCGGGGGACATAGCCTGCCAGCTGACCTGATTATGATACAGATGGAGGACTTTGGAGTGATTCTGGGGATGGACTGGCTGTCCGCTTACCACGCCTTGGTAGACTGTTTTGAGAGGAAGATTGTCTTCTCCATGCCGGAGTTGCCTTCTTTCGAGTTTCACGGACAGCCAGTGGACGGAGGCTTCAGGTGCATTTTGGCACTTCAGGCGGCAAGACTTTTGAGCCAGGGGTGTGAGGGCTTCCTAGCTTGTGTGGTGGCAGAGCCCAGCCCTGTGGCAGACTTCCAGAGCATCCCGATGGTCAGAGAATACCCTGACGCGTTTCCAGACGAGTTACCAGGACTACCACCCGAGCGCGAGATCGAGTTTGAGATCTCTCTAGTACCAGGGACCAGCCCCATCTCCACCGTGCCATATAGGATGGCACCGCTTGAGCTACGAGAGCTCAAGTCTCAGTTGCAAGACCTTTTGGAGAAGGGTTTCGTGAGGCCCAGTGCGTCTCCCTGAGGAGCCTCGGTACTGTTTGTGAAGAAGAAGGATGGGACCTTACGCTTTGTGTGGACTACCGACAGCTGAATAGGGTCACCATCAAGAATAGATACCGCTGCCGAGGATCGACGACTTGTTTGACCAATTGCGGGGTGCCACGATGTTCTCCAAGATCGACTTGAGATCGGGATACCACCAGTTGAGGATCAGGGAGACCGACGTCTCCAAGACAGCTTTCCACACCCGGTACAGACACTACGAGTTTTTGGTCATGCCGTTTGGGCTGACCAATGCCCCCGCTGCTTTTATGGATCTTATGAACCGGGTGTTTAGACTGTACTTGGACCAGTTCGCGATTGTTTTCATAGATGATGTACTCATCTATTCTAGAGATCAGACGCAGCACGGACAGCACTTGCGGATGGTTCTGGACACTCTGAGACGACGTAGGCTGTACGCCAAATACAGCAAGTGCGAGTTCTGGTTGAGAGAGGTGACCTTATTAGGTCATGTGATCTCTGGAGATGGCTTGGCGGTGGACCTAGCCAAGGTCGAGGCAGTACTCAGGTGGGAGAGACCGCGTTCAGTCACTGAGATTCGCAGTTTCCTAGGACTGGCAGGCTACTACAGACGATTCATCAGAGGTTTTTCACAAATTGCGCGTCCTATGACACAGTTGACCCGGAAGGACGTGCCCTTCACTTGGACAGACGCCTGTGAGGCGTGTTTTCAGGAGCTGAAGGAGAGGTTGACTTCGGCTCCGGTACTCACCATCCCTGACAGTAGTGGCGGGTTCGTTGTGTACACGGACGCCTCCTTGCAGGGGTTAGGAGGTGTGCTCATGCAGAGGGGTCACGTCGTCGTTAACGCTTCGCGGCAACTGAAGCCCCATGAGCATACCTACCCTACCCACGATCTAGAGTTGGCAGCTGTTGTCTTCGCGCTGAAGACCTAGAGGCACTACTTGTACGGTGAGACCTTCGAAATTTTCACAGATCACAAGGGCCTCAGATACCTTTTTGATCAGAAGGAGCTCAACATGAGACAGAGACGTTGGTTGGAGCTCCTGAAGGACTACGACTACAGCATCTCCTACCACCCGGGAAAGGCCAATGTGGTGGCTGACGCCTTGAGCCGTAAGGCGCCCGCACACTAGGCCAGTTTACAGTTACAGAGTTGGAGCCTTTTGGAGGAGGTGGGCAGTTGGCGACCTCTAGAGTTACGGGGGTACTGTGGGGCAGTGACGGTGACACGACAGACTAGGCCAGAGCTGATAGACCGCATCATCACAGGACAGATGGTCGACCCGTACTTGCAGTCCTTGCGCGACAGAGTACTGTCAGGAGACCCAGGGGACTTCTCTTTCACAGACCAGGTGTTGCGCCTGAGGGGACGGTTGTGCATTCCCAGAGATGAGGAGCTGTTGAGAGAGCTCCTGACTAAGGCACACAGTTCCAGATTCACCATACATCCCGGAAACACGAAGATGTACCACGACTTGAGACGCGAGTTTTGGTGGAGGGGGATGAAGCGGGATGTGGGTGAATTCGTGCAGCAGTACTTAGTGTGCCAGCAGGTGAAAGCCGAGCATCAGAGGCCTGCAGGGCCGCTACAGCCGCTTCTAGTGCCAGAGTGGAAGTGGGAGAGCATCACCATGGACTTGGTGGTGGGCTTACCAATTACCCAGTGAGGACACGATACTGTCTGGGTAATTGTGGATAGAGTGATGAAGACGGCACGATTCCTGCCGATCCGAGTCACTTTGGGACCAGCACAGTTGGTAGAGAGGTATATCCGCGACGTGGTACGACTACACGGAATTCCACGGGAGATCGTATCCAACCGAGATACCCACTTTACGTCCCAGTTTTGGGTTGAGTTTCAGCAGGCCCTAGGGACGCGGTTGAGTCCGAGCGCACGATACAGACACTTGAGGACCTTTTGCGTGCCTGTGTACTGGACTGGAGGGCCTCTTGGGAGGAACACCTGCCCCTGGCAGAGTTTGCATACAACAACAGCTATCACTCGAGCATCGGCATGGCTCCCTACGAGGCTCTGTACGGACGGAGGTGTACGGCACCCTTGAGTTGGGTTGAGGTGGGGACCAAGTGGGAGGTTGGCCCCAAGTTGATCCGGCAGAGTCAGGAGGTAGTCGAGCAGGTCCATAGGCGACTCCGCACTGTCAGGAGCAGACAGAAGAGCTACGCGGATCGGAGACGCAGAGAGGTGCAGTTTGAGGTTGGGGACCACATCTTTCTCCGTGTTTCGCCCATGAAGGGCCTGCAGCGGTTTGAGGTGAGAGAGAAGCTCGCGCTGAGGTTTATGGGGCCCTTTGAGGTCTTGGAGCGGGTTGGACCCGTTGCTTACAGGCTTGCCCTCCCTCCCCAGCTTTCTAGTGTGCACGACGTGTTCCACGTGTCCAACCTCAGGAAATACGTAGCCGATCCCAGTCACATACTGAGTCACGAGAGCGTCGAGGTGGGCGACGACCTGACCTACCCCGAGCGGCCAATGCAGATTCTAGACCGAGCCATCCGCAGTTTGAGACGAAAGCAAGTACCCCAAGTAAAGGTTTTGTGGAGGAGCCAGCGGTACGAGGAGGCTACCTGGGAGCCTGAGGCAGCAATGCGGGAGCGGTACCCAGAACTCTTCGCGGGTATGTCTTTTCGGACCGGCTTCGGTCCTCTTTGAGTTTGTTATGGTTATTATGACGTTTTTCCCGCACCCTAGTTAGCGCAAGTTTTGGGGACGAAACTTCCTTTGAGTTTGGTATATTGTTACGAACGCACTCAAGACGTTTTTTTTTAAGACGTCTGGGAGGTGTCCCAGACGTTTGGCCAGACGTCTAGAATCACTTCCAGACGTCTGGGATCTATTTTCGGTGGCACGCGGGACTGCATCTGCGCGCAAACGTGCGCAGACCCGCAACTGCCTTCCTCTCTCTTTTTCCCTCTCTCCTCCTGCGACCGCAAGGGCAGCGCTGTCTCTCTCGCTCTCTCTCTCCCCGTGCGGCATTAAAAACGCCACGCCCTCTCCCTCACTCTCTTCACCTTGGCCCCCTTCCTCTTCTCCTTCCAACCGGTGCGCGAGTGCGAGCGTGAGCGAGCGGCGACGACGACAGCCGTGGTGAGTGCGGGAGGAGGTGTTGTGCGAGGAAGGAGGCGTCGACCGTGAGGGCTCGAGCCTGCCGGGGCAGCGGGAGCCGGTCGGCGGGGGCGCAGCGGGCACGGAGTGACGCGGGAGGCCTGCTACAGCTCCAGCAGCAGGCGGACGAGACGCGGCGCGGCCGAGCGTCGCGAGCGGAGGGCAAGTCGCGCCCTGGTTCTGGAAATTTTTCCAGAATCAGACGTCTGGGCTTCCAACCAGACGACGGGGAAGACGTCTGGAGGACTATCCAGATGTCTGGTAAATAAGTTATTTTCGTACCTTCTTCTTTCCTTCGACTGTCCATACTGAGCACGAGGATGTGTACGCGTAGGTTCTGAGATTCGCATCCAACGCGAATCAGACGTCTGGCAGTGGTGCCAGACGACTGGAGGGACTTCCAGACGTCCGGGGTGACCATCGAACGTTTGGGAACTAGGCCAGATGCCCCCGCAGGCTTCTGGATGTCTGAGAGACCACGCAGAGCAAAGGTAACCTCTGATCCACTTTTTAAGACGTCTGGAAGAGGTTCCAGACGTCTGATTTTGCACTGTTTCGTCGTTTTCGACCCGTTTAGGGCCCGTTCGGAGTCCGTTTTCCGCGTTTCGAGTTGCGTGCTTTTCGGAATTAAATCCTCTACCCTTCTATAGTAGTTGTATACTATTTTGAGAAACTCCTTGTGTTTGATCCTTGTGATAGGACCCCGTTCCGTTGCAGTCTCGGGGGTTGAGGAGGTACGCGGGATTCCCGACCACGCCCCCAGTACGCCTGTTGTAACCGGTAGAGTGGCTTTTAAGTTTTTAAGTATAATCTGTTAAATTATGGACCATAAATAGAACCTAGGACATTGCATGAATCCTAGGAATGAGAAACTAGAATGAATGGTAGATCCTAGGGTGTCGCATGAATCCCAGGGCCAGAAAACTAGATTGTATGATAGATCCTAGGGTATGGCATGAATTCTAGGATGGGAAGAACTAGTGGAATATATGAGTACTGCAGTGTTGGAAAATGTGGAAAGGAAATAATAGCTACCTGTAAATTGGTTTAACAGCTGCCTGTTGTGAATAAATGAGCATGTCTGAGAATATGGGATGTATGAACGTGAAACTGGAAAGGGAAACCTGAATGTGCTGAGAGTTGGAACCCTACGGGGAATTAGGAGTAGAACTCCTGGAAGGTGAATGGAATAGAATTGGGGAAGTGAGCTGGCCCTTGAGTACGGAGTACCAAGGAGAGCGACTATCCCCCTGTTTAGTGCAGAGCGGAGCCAGCCACCCCAGGGACCCGGGGTTAGGTCTGGCCACTTTGTACCGACTTGCTGGCCCTCGTGTACGTAGTACCGAGGAGAGCTACTAGTGTAGGGAGGTACTAGCTACTCCACGGGCCCCGGGGTTCTGCTAGCCTCCTACACCGACTTGTTAGGCCCACTGGGCAAACCAGGGTAGTCAGGCGAGGGTGCGCGGACTGTGGAGGGGCAAGGCCCCTGTTTGGTTACTGTGGAGGGGTTCGACCCCTGTTACTGAGAGGGCTCTGCCCTGTGCTGGTTCCGTACTGTGCTTTGGGCGCACCCGTTAACAGAAACGACTGACAGCGTGCCAATGCAGGTTAGCTACCTGTGCGTTTATCACGCGGCCGAAGTCACCGTTACGCCTGTCCGTGACCTTGGGGTGGTTGACTGAGAGTAGGATCAACACGGGGGACTCTCCCGGCCAGGAGAGCACCACGTGCTACTTCTACTTTTTGGAAAAGACTGCAATCAGGATCATTCCCACGAGGAACATTCGAGATCAAGTGAAGGATCTGAGAAATAGATAAATTTTGAAACAATAGAAAGACGTAAATAAAGGAAGAAAGAAAATTAAAACAGCTACTGTACACTTTACTGTTTCTTTAGTTTAGCTGCTACTCTACTCAGCGTTTTGCTGACGTGTTACACTCGTTACCTTTCAGGACCAGGTGTTGAGCAGCCAGGGTCAGCGGCTGCAGAGGACGCTGGGCCTAGTAGGGTCCAGTAGAGTTACCACTGTTCTCTTGTACCCCTTTTGTTTCCGCTGTAGTGAGTAGTTCTTGTTACCGTTGTACTTTTCTTTACCTGCAGTTCATATTATGTTATGAATGTTGTTCTACTGTTGTGGTGGTATATACTGTAGTGGTTTCTTTCCTTACTGCTGTATTTTCTTACTGTTAGTTATATTCATGCTGAATGTGGTTTATTTTACTACTCCTTTGGTTACTTCCTCGTTGGACGACCAGGTCTTGGGATTAGTGGAGTCGGTCCGGTTCTCGTGTCTCGTAGGGACTCAGGAATCGGGTCGTTACACCTCTTTATTTGTAATATTCTCTCTCTATCTTCTACTCTTTATTCTTTAAGTAGATAGTTAGTTTAGATTCAATTTGACTGGCTAATCTGCTTCGTGACAATTAAACAAACATGGTTTTGAATCAAACATCCGCCTCCTTGTGTTCGACCCAAAATCTTTTTACGAATTTTGGTATAAATTTATCTGTTGATGGATTTTTTTGCAAATCAAACTACAACAATGAGTTTTCAAAACTCAATCCCATTTGAGTAGATCTTCCGCTTAAACATTTTGGCGCCGTTGCGGGGGTGGCAACGCTCTTTGATTTTTCACATTTTTTTCGCCGTACTTATCTTTTACCTCACTTTTCTCCTCTTATTGTGATTGCATGTACTCGTACAAGGCAAGCAAAAGCGATAGATTGGAGTAAACTGCTGTTGAAGGGTCTGTAAGTTTACCCCTACCTCCCCACCCACTAGATTTCATTCCACCATGTAATAACACAAACACAAATCAACCTAGGTGTTCTTATAAACTCTAAGGGTAGTTTTTGATTGTTTGTTTGTCAACTCCACCTGCCTCACCCTCCACATAAAAAAGAAAAATTAAAAAAAATCTCACAGAGGTACATAACCTCTTCTGATTTTCAAACTCAACCAATAAACCAATCTTTGGAATTGGTACACACATCAATACATAATTGAGTATAAATCAGATTAGGTAACCACTTGTGTGCCTAACTAAGTGGTGCATCTGGCCAATTGTTTGAGTTGTTTGGACCGCACCACTTCAATTAAAATCAACTCATCAAATAGCTGCCACATTGGTTCAACTTTTAGGGATTTACCAAGCACTCCACATTCTTTCAAGCTTTAAAGGAAAACATCCTCACTTGTGCTTTCAAAACCTGGTGTGCCAACTTAACTTGATCGAATACATCTAAAGTTGAATCCTAAAAGCTACTAAGCAAGATTTAAATCCTAAAATTCACCACATCCAAAAAATGATCTTGCTTGAAAACCATTGGTTGTGCACGCACACACATTTCAATCAATCATTAAGGGCACAACCCAAATGAAGGGCCCATCACATTCCAAAGTACATTCAAACCTAACCCTAATTAAAATTGAGTAGACGTTGGCCTTAAGGATTGGACTCGCTCTTCGGAGCCCAGATCGAGATTATTTTCGATTAGTCTATTTCTAGTTTATAATCTGATGTCTAGCTAAGGGAGCAGAATCAAACGATCATAGCTGGAAGGTACACTAGGAACCTGAGTTGCAAGCCAAAGGAAGAACCTTCTCCCCAGTCCCTCCCTCTAACTGATTGGATTGACAGAAAAGAAGTAGATCAAATCGATTCTTTATCTCAAGACTGGTTTTGAGAGTCTGTAGGTCTTTAGGCTAGCCCACTTAAGGACAGGTTTGTTTATTTGTATTGCAGGGTACCTTTCTTCCTCCTGTTCTATCATGGATCCTTTCACATCCTATTCAAACTTCCACTCCTACCCTCCTACCACTACTTATTCCCAAAATGATTATTATTCCAACCAGACTTATTCTCATCCATCTTCTAGTTGAGATAATTCTGATTGGGGATACAGTTCTGGACCTCCGTGTTCAAGGTTTAACCCTGGACACCATGATCATGATTCTTATCCTTCTCCGAGCTACACCAATTATAGATCATTGCCCTCATTTGGATAACCCAATATGATCTACAATCAAGAAGGATACACCGATCCCTACCCTTCCCCAGAATACACTGCCTTCAGGTCATCGCCACCTTATGAACAACCTAAAATGACCAATTATCAGGGAGCGTATCAAGATCTCAATTTGTTAACTCCCCTGCACTGAACTCAAACTCGCCCAACCCTGGACCAAACCATTTGGTTCAGGTTAACCAGGTCTAAGAAAAGGTGTTGGCTAACTTGAGGAATACTATACAATCTTTAGAAGCTTAGCCAACACCTTGCACTGAACAATTGGAGCCCCTGATTGAAATGATTGATGATCAGAACAAGTATTTGTTGGATTAACTCCGGGATGTTAAGGATAAGGGCCCAGGTGAGTTTTTTCTTTGGAACTTATCTAAATTGATGATGAGATTTGTGGTTGCTTTAGTTCAATCTTGGGATGATGTCCAGGATGAACCCCTTTCAGGAGAGCCAATGTCAGAACCCGCTTAGGCACCTATTGGGGGGACACATGTTACGAGATCAGGATTGACCATATTGGTCTAGAGCAACCAATTAAGGATGAACTGATTTCTTCACTTGAGATCCCTAAGCCGAGGTACGAGGAAACGTATGTCTCTATGGAACAGAAAGTGATTGATGATTTTGAGGCATACATTAATGCGGATTTAGAATTCTTTGATTCTGAAGGTGAAGAATCATTATACGAAGTCTCACATGAGTTTACAGAACACAATTTTAGTGAGATGACTAGGCCTGAGGAATTTGATAAATCATATGATGACCCGATAACTGAGGAAACTGATCTTATTGGGGCTCACATGGCAAATTTAGATCCTTGCTTTCTGAAGGATTCAATTCAAAGCCCCGATCCTCAATCACACCCCATTGAGCTTACTGAAGATTTTGATTTTGAAATCACTAAACCAAAGTCCATTCTAATTCAGTCACATCTTTTAGAATTAGAAAATTCAGACAGGGTGATTAATATACAAGAGGTCCCAGAATTTGAAAGTCTAAATGGGGAGAATAGGAGTTGGGAAATATTGATATGGGAAGTCAATTTCAAAGGAAGCAAAAGACCAAGTCTAAGGGTTCCAATTTGTCTAAAACTCCCAACTTTCTACCAGGACCCTTATGACATCTTTAACTCAGAGGATGTCCAACCCAAGCAAACATTCATTGATTATCCTTCATAGCTTGATCTCTCTGTTATCCGACTTTTTGGACTTGGGTTGCATCCTCACAAAGCACAGGCCCAACCCAGCTTGCATGTTGATTTTAGGTTTTGGGTAATTTTTATGCAAAGCCTTAGATATACTCGACCATGGGGTATGGGTCTGCACCACAATCTGGTCCACATTTGTGGACATCTTCTCCTGGCAAGTCCAAAGCTAAATTTTCTCATTCTTATTCTGACATGCACCTGTGAATTCTTTATTTCTTCTTCTTTGTATAGTGTGCCTAGCTGAAGGCACTAAATTCAACATGTTTACAGTTTCTTTTCATTTTGCAGTGGACCTATTATTCATTCAATTCAGGTGCTTTCTACTCTACTCCACTCTATTTCATGTCTTTTTAATACAATGAGGACATTGCATTAGATAAGCATAGGGGGTGGATATTCATCTCTAAATTATTTCATCAACTCCATAGATTCTTTTTGTTTTCTTTTTATTTATTAAAAAAAATTATGGAATTAGTAAAGAATAATTGGGCATTAGGATTTTTCAACCTTAGGAAATAATACAATAGGATCTGAACACTTAGACCCTTCACGTCTTCAAGCTTAATCAGCCTGGGTGTCCACTAAAATGTGGATTTGCTTATCAAGTCCTTGCCATTCTGAATTTACTTCAAATTAGTTAAATAAGTTGGGGTGATAAGTACACGACTTATCAACCAGCCCTCTAATTTGAGGGGATTTTAAGTCTAAGCATCTACACACTATTTGCACTGACTCGCTTTTTGACGATTTTTACGAAAATTGGGTAGCTAATGAACCTTCTATGGTGGTATGGTGGGCAAGTTATCGTGGGTAACAGCCCATAGGTAGGTTGTCTAGAGCCCAATCACACGACCATTCTTTTCCTGCTGCCTTTAGGTAAATCTTAGATCAAGAAAGTCACCTATTTAAAAAAAAAATCTAAAAAGAAAAGAAAAAAATAGAAAAGGAGAAAAGAAAAGAAAAAGAAATAAGCCACACTTCACCGCACGAGTATGGCTGGCAAGTTATCATGGGTAACAGCCTATTGGTAGGTTATCCAGAACCTAGCTCAAGAAATTCACGTATAATTCCAAAACACTTAGGAAGAAGCGAAGTAGAATAAGCCGGGGATATATACACTGGGTTCGCCCTTGTGTTGATCCCATAAAAATAAAAGTAGAAAGAAAGCTATCGGTCGAATAGATACAACTTTAGGTAGAATTTCTTTTCAAGGTCACCTAAGGGCGTAGAAATGGGAAGTCCATTCTAATTGTCTATCAGTGAGTTTATCACATTTCGCATAAAGATGCTTAGAACTTAGGGTTCTCTTCGAGTCTTGGGTGAGTTGAGTGGCCGTAGAAAGCTACTCCAAAACCCTAAACTCAAAAATCCAAAAAAATTAGAAAAGAAGAAAAGAAGAAAAAGATCCCCCATTGAATAAGGTGAGGGCTTGAGGCGGTCTGCATTTTGGCAGACACTCGGGCGCTGTTGTGTCTTTGTAGTTCAGGTTCTTAGTAAAAATTTCCTAGTGTTGAAGAATAACTTTTGCCCAAGAAATCTGACCTAATTCTTTTATAAATAGCATACAGTTTTTGCTAGGGACTAGCAAAAGATAGGCATGGGGGTGTGATGTGCATACATTTGAACAGCCAAAAATGTCTATTAATGCATGTTCTTAGTATCATATTAGCATCATGCATTATAAATATTGCATAACATGCATCATCGTGCATTTAGGTTCAATTGTATAAATTGTATAGTAATTTCTTCTTTTTGGTAGCCAGGGACAGGAAACTTTTAATCGAGGCCTCGAATCAAGGATCCAACCATACGGATCTGATCAGGGTGACGATTGGAGTTCAATGACTCCAAGATCTCCTCAATCGGACTTCCGTAGCATCAGATATAATTCGAGGAAGGTCAAAGATCAAGGGCTAAGATGGTGTCAATCCACATTTCAGATGACAAATCAGACAGCACAGATGAGTTCGGATCGATGATCACAGCCTAACAGTGTGAAAATCGGCTCAATTCGACATCTGTGGCACCTTCTACAAGTCACAGAAGATGGACGATCAAGATAGCACCACATGGCGCCATCTTGGCCGCCCAAACCAACCCAGCTAATACTCGAGGACCCGCCATGCTCTCTCTCTCTCCTCAACGCAAGATCAAATCTGGGCCATTGGATCCTGATCCAATGGCCACGAGCATGTGCACCTCTATTGGAAAGTCAACAAAGAGGAGGAGGCAGCGCAGCAGTCAAGCGCCCTTTCGCGAGCGCAAGGCGTGGGTTCAATTCGCAATCAAAGGCACGCACGCATTTTATCCCAACCATGCGATCAGCTACGAATAGCCAAGATCTTCCAATTAGACAGACGCGCAATCGGACGCAGTTATGCACGCTCGATCACAAGCGCTTAACTCGCGAAGCTGAAGCGAGCGAGGAGCATTTTAAGCTGTCCGATCTTGAGATCGGATGGCTAAGAATCAAAGTACGTCGTTGAGCGTTGGGCGCAAGGAGACGAGGGGACGTTCGCACTTCAGCCACAACCGGACTTTAGTGACGAATAAATCTGTCACTAAAAACCCCTAATTTATTGTTTTGAACCTAAAATGACTTTTTTGCCCCCAACATCTACACCTATAAAAAGGCCTACACCCCCCACATTTCATTCATCCCTTCCTCTCTTCTCTCACCCCCTCCAAAGCTCTAACAGCTTGTCCCAAACCAGGGATGCTCCATTAGAGTTAAAATTAGAATTTTTCCACCTTCTCCCTCCTTCGTGGAGCATCCCGTGGTTTTCCTCTCACTCTATTTGGGAAGTGGATCCCGTGACGATGACGTCCTACCTCGCCCCCGATTCTTCCCACTTCGTTCTCCTTCTTCCTGTTTCGTCCTTCATCTTCCAAGCGTCGCCCCATCCGACTCGTCCTCCAAGCAGCTGTCGAGGAGGATAACTTTCTATCTTCTCTTTTACCGCTTTCTAGTGTAGATTTTCCACTTTCTAGTGTAGATTTCCTGCTTTCTAATGTAGTAATAGTTGTAATTGTAATGAAGATCAGTGATGTAAACACAATTATTGAAGGTAAAATGCCTATTCATGCATGTTCCTAGGCTTAGATTTGCATTTCATGTTATAAATATTGCATAGCATGCATCATTCTGCATTTAGAGTAGTTGTATGTAATTTAGATTAATTGCATCCCTTTTGTGGTTAGGATAGAAGAATATTTATTTCGAGGATCCGACCGTACGGATCTAATCAAGACAACGATCGAAGTACAACGCCTCTAAAATTGCCTCGATTGGAATCCCGTAGCACCATATGCAGTCCGAGGAAGATCAAGGGCCAAGGGGCTAGGAGACATAATTTGAAGCTTCAAATGACAAATCCAACCGCGTGGATGGATTCGGGTCGACGATCGCATTCTAACGGTGAGAAAATTGACTCAATCCGACCTCTATAGTAGCCCCTACAATAAGACGGCCCAGACTACGCCACGTGGCACAGCCTAGGCCGCCCAGCGCACGCACGCGCCACCGCACATGCGCAACAGCGCGGGTGCACGCGCATGTGCACAGCGCAGACCAGCATGTGGGCACGCGCACACGCAGCAAAGGCGGGGAGCACAGCACCAGCTACGCATGAGCTGGCCTACAACGACGCATGACCTGGACCTACAGTGACGCTTACAGCCGTCGCTAATTCTTCGCACGTTAGCAAAGCCAGCTGTGGGTGTGAGCAGGCATGAGCTATCTACAGCGACACTTCCAGCGATGGCCTGGATGTCACTAATGGTCCCACACCTATTTTTGCATCTTTTCCACTATAAAAGGACCTACACCCCCTCCCTTCCAAGCTATCTCTACCTACTCTACTCCCACCTACTCCCAAGCTCTAGCAAGCCTACCAACGCTCCATAAGAGCTTGTTCTCAAGCTCTCAAGGTGCCTATTAGTGTAACAAACCTCTGCCTCACCAAATATTCGTCCATCTTCCCATCCCCATTCATAGGCCGCCTTGGAGCCGTCCTCCCACCTCCATTCCGGTAGCGGATCATCTCCATCTTCTCACTTCCATTTTGGAGCCACATCGAAGCCTTCCTCAACCCGACGTCTTCCTGCATCTAACCTCCGTCGTCTCGCTCCTCGCCTCCTTCGTCTGAGCTTCCTCCAGGCGCCGTCGTCTCGCCGAACAGCTGATTCGAGAGATTTCCTCTCACCTCCCTCTCTTTTTATGCTTTCATAGTTTATTGTAATTGACATTGGAAATAATATATATCAGATTTGTTCCGCATCTCTATCTTGTGATACGTTTGCTTGTTTTCTTCTTACAAAAATACAAAAAAATAACAAAATCCTAAAATACCAAAAAGAAACGAATCGAAGCGCGATTTTCATGTAAAGTAAACGTCACCTCCCTGTGTTCGACCCAGGACTCCCTTCGAGTTTTGGTATAAATTTTATCTGATTGACGTGTTCTACAACTACGACGATGGGTTACTTGTAACCTCGATTTCTAACACGCGAAACACGCCCGACCAATTAGCTTGTGGTAAGGAAATCCATGTTTATTCTAGCTCTGTTTTCTCTTTATTTGTAATATTCTCTCTCTATCTTCTATTCTTTATTCTTAAGTAGATAATTTAGATTCAATTCGACTAGCTAATTTGCTTCGTGACAATTAAACAAATGCAATTTTGAATCAAACATCCGCCTCCCTGTGTTCGACCCGGAATCTTTTTACGAATTTCGATATAAATTTATCTGATGACAGATTTCTTCACAAATCAAACTGCAATGACGAGTTTTCAAAACTCAATCCCATTTGCATAGATCTTTCGCTTAAACACCTATGCTCTAAGAGAACACCAGGACCCCTACCCTTCCCAAGACAATAAAAAAGATAGGTCATCTGAATTCAACGATCTCTCCTACTTGACCTATGGATTGGAAGGGATTTTAGAAAAATGAAAATCAAATGATTCTGATGATTATAAACATGGGCAAACCAAGTATGATCAACCCTTGCTTTGGACCCCTGACAAAGAATCCGACTAGGAGGTCTTAGAACCTCAATTATTCTGGAGTAGGATTAAACAGAAAATGGTGCCTCTTGAGGAATTGGACCCTGAAAATAATAGAATAGAGGACCCATCCAAAAACTTAAACCCCGGCATGGACTCTGATACACATCCTCACCCATACCCCCTAACCCTGAGTACAATATGAAAGAAACCTAAGGGAAACCCAATGACACTCAGCCAACTCTTTGCAATATTCAATTGGATTTGTATAACCAGAACCAAAGATTGGTTGAGATGAAACAAAGAATGCTTAACTTGTTCCAACAATTGGATGAAGAGGGTCAATGAAAAGTGATGAAAAAGACTTCTTTCTTAGAAACAATGGAACAAAGCCCTGTGATAATTGATTGGACCACACCTAGTTGCCCAAAATTGGTGCAGTCCAATATTAACACTCTCCAACGTTGGAAAGCATTAAGGATCCTTTGGAACACAAACAGGTGAAAAATGAGGATGAAACACCCCAATGAAATGAGGATGAATATGTAAATTTGGAGGATAAGATTGGGGTCGATGTTCTTGAATTTAATGATAATAATTTAGTAATAGGGACATCAAGATTTGGGGATGGGGAATCTGACTTTGAACACTTTGATTGTGAAATACTTAAGGACCCCATCATGGATTCAAAGGAAAGACAACGGAAAGAACTGGAGCATGAAATGAATGATGATCAAATGCACTCCTTTGGAGATGACTCAAGTCTCCAAGACATTGATGCAACTAATGTGGAGTTGGCTCAACCTTTGGATGTCGACCTTTTAGCGGAAGAGGAGAACATTTTGGAATCAAATTTTTGGATGGATAAAGAAATAATCCCCCTTGAGGACCAGAAAATCAAAGAAGGAAATGTCAACTGTAGGGGTCCTATTTTGATTAAACCACCAACCTATTATCAAGACCCCTATGATTTGGATCCAGGGAGGAATAAAAACCCTAAATGAATAGAAATGCTTCAACATCACCTCGAACCTAATTTCCTAAAGACAAGAGCTGCATATTAAAAGAGCGATCTTCATTTTCATTGAAAACTTTAACATAAAATGATGTGCCATTGGATTTAATCGCGTGGTAGAAAATCACTTTCAAAACATTTAAATTTTCAAAACTAACCACGAAGAGTTAGGTCGTCTCCACATGGAGGAATTAGCCTAGAAAAAAAAATGAGTAATAATGCGTAAAGGAATCGGGAATATTAATAGAGATGCATGCTAATTAGTGCTCTCATTTCCAGCATAAATTCTCAATATAGATAATTAATCAAGAAGATGAGGGTGCACATGCAAAATTACCACAATATAATATTCTAAATAATGATCTTGGTGATAGCAAACAATGTTAATATTAATCTCCTAACTAATGACACTATAATCAATATCTCATATTGTATGTCATTCAAAAGGAGAAATCAATTATATGTAATTTCAAATTAAGCAAGGGGCGTCCATGCAAATTGTGCAACAATATATTAATTTATAAAATAAATGAACAGTAACTTTCACAATGGCATTTTCCATAATTTTTAATTGTGGAGGAAACAGAGCATTTGCTCTCTCTCCTCCTCACTAGAGAGAGAGAGCACCGGTGGGGCTTTCACTAGCAAGGGATGTGGGCGAGGATGAGGGCTATCCGATGGAGGCTGCGGCGTCGATGGTGATGGCTAGAGGTGGCCGGCCAATGAAGGAGAAGTGGCCGGAGAAGGCTGCTGCTGTAGCCGCGTGCCTACTGTGAAGGTGCTGGAGGTTGAGGCACGCGCCTGCGGGCGCGGGTGGCGGTGAGGAGCCTGCCAATGGGTGTGTGCCAGCGGGCACCTACAGGCTAAGGCACGGTGCTAGCACCTACTGTAGAGCGGGTGGATGCGCCTGAGGTGGCTACAGGCTTAGTGCGGCACGGCTGCAGACGCTTGCAAGGGCGCATGCCTGCGGGGAGGCGCTGGAGAAGGGCACCTGCAGGGCGCTTGGTGCGGTTGGAAGGAGCGCTGCAAATGAGAAGTGTGTGCTTGCGGGTGGGCACACGCTGCGGGTGAAAGCACTTGGTGCTGCGGTAGGGGGCGCGGACTTGGCAGTGGTGAAGGCGGGCGCTGGAAGGGTGTGCTTGCGGGCACTTGCAAGCAGTGCGGTGCAGGAGCAAGCGTCTGCGGGCACTGTTGCAGGCTAAGGCGCAAGTCTGGAAGATGCTGTGAAGAACTTGGTGATGGTGGGTGCAGGCAGAGACGGCGTTGGAGAGTTGGAGTGGCTGAAATAGGGAGAGGTGAGGGCGTGAGCGGTTCTTGCACCTGCAGGAGGGGTTTGGCACGCTTGGTGCTGAAGATGGGTGCCTGGTGGTGAAGGAGCAGGCATGGGCACAGTGCATGCGGTGGAGTTTTTCCCCGCCAGGGGGAAGATGGATAGCCTCTCCTTTCTCTACCTTGCCTTTTTAATTCCTCCTTGTTTGCGCCTGCGAGAGTTAAGGGATTTTCAAATCCCTTAACTATTTCTGGCCAGTAGCTATTGAAGGTTCCCAGAGGATGGGGAAAAAAACAGCGGCCGATTATTTGAAAGGGTAATTTACCCTTTCCTCCTCATTCTTTTGCCAATTGTTTTTCCTGCACATAAAAAGAACATATTAAGTTATAGAATAGATGTAAACCTAAATCATGATGCATGCAAACATTCTATAACTTAATATAGTTATTAAGAAACCAAAAAGATACAATTAAAGTTACTTAGGTGTAATATTAGTCCATTAAAATGGACTCATCAAATACCCCCATGCCTAAGATTTGCTAGTCCCTAGCAAAAATAATAGAAGTAATCAGAAGATTTCTTCTTTTCTTACTTCAAAACGTTAGAAATCCAGACAAATGTGAAGTGCTGATAGCTTAGGTAACAAATCCAAGTAAAAGAGCCAATTCGCATTGGAAGTTCGTACTTCACCCTTGGTAAATATTACGTAGAAATAGGCAACTACTTCCCTCGGGGATAAAGCAGAGGATAATCTGTAATTTAACCCCGACGTTTGGCTTAGGTAGGAGATATCTAGTTGAATGGATTTATATTTGGTAGCATACACTCATCTGGTGCTACATATAATCTAGTATTGCAGACTCTAGATCTCTAGACTATTAGACAAGTCAACTCTGAGAGAGGCTACACAATTGTGTTCTCTTGATGTTCCTGGGCACTCCCTCTTCTTTTTCTTTCTGAGATCAAGAATCTCGCCAGATTTAAAAATTGTACTCACTATTTGGTGGCCTCACATGGCATCCACACTTCAATTAAAGTCGTAATAACTCTACAACTAAGTTAGAGTCCTCAACCAGTATTCAGGCGATCAGAAATACTAGAAGGTAGGTATGGGTCATATTTGGTGGAACGCGATAGGTGTTCTGTTACCTCAGAAACAGTGTTACATCATAAACTTGGAATTTTTTGTAATATAACTATTTCTTCTTTTTGTTCTTTCTGTTTCTTCTTTTTTCTCTCTTCCTTTTTTTTCTTCTTTTTTTATTATTATTATTTCTTCTTGTTTTTGTTTCTTTTTCAATCAACACAACATGATACGGACTTTTATTTACGAGGCATTATTAGGGATGATGATAGTCAAGAGGAAGTTGTGTGGCTTATTTGGTGGAAGTGCCTATTCTCAGTACCAGGAAGGAATGGATAGGACAAGCGTATTTCTGACCTTTGACACTATTACCTTCCTTCAGCCGAGGACTCTATGAAGGATGGTCGTAACCATCCACCATAGTCATAGCTTTATTTAGACTCAATCTCTGTGTATCTGCCTTATTTGGTGACTCTCAGGAATTCACACAAACTACGCACACAGGAACAAAGAGTGAAAACTACGCCTAACTCTGAAGTATCATCATCTAATTATCCAAAACTTAAGAGTCCTTGCACTAGACTTAGCACACCAGTAATCTCTCTACTTTCTTCTCACAGATATGAGGTGGATCTTCTGGAAGATAGTATGTCTGACTCCCTATGAACTGTCCAAGGGTTCAATGGACTATAAATGATTATTGGTTTTCCTCGAGGATCCATTATCCAGTCTACATGCACGTGAAATAAATATACTGGATTCTAAACTTAAGAAATAATTCCGGAAGAAAAACCTCTAATGACAAAGGTATTTTGCTAGGGCTAACCCAATTAGCTCAAGAAAATAGAATTTTTTTTTTATGCTAACCTAAATGCATGAATACTTCCTAAAATGCAAATGCACTCCCCCATGCCTAAATCCTACAATTTCCCCATTGTAAAATTAAAACAGGAGGAGAAAGGAAAAACACACCTGACACGGCCCGCTGGGTTGCCTCCCAACAAGCGCTGCATTTTCTGTCAGCAGCCAGACTAAGAAGGAACCTATAAGTTTGGTTCCAAACAGAAAAGGTTAGGCCTT
This sequence comes from Thalassia testudinum, assembly GCA_037157565.1. Classification (NCBI taxonomy): domain Eukaryota; kingdom Viridiplantae; phylum Streptophyta; class Magnoliopsida; order Alismatales; family Hydrocharitaceae; genus Thalassia; species Thalassia testudinum. The sequence continues at coordinate 148,866,080 of JAZHRO010000036.1, forward strand.
AAGAATATGCGTAACAGCGCAGGCCTAGAAAACAGGTAACCACAGATGTTGGCGAGCTGATGATGCAATGTAATTCCAAATGCTCGCCAGAAGAAATGAAAACATAAAATCTCGTTGGCTACCTAGGGAGGTCTAGGAATAAGAAAGGGAATATGAAAAGAGGCCTCCCGAAACGGAATAAGTGGAGGATAACAAGGATCCTCCAAAGCAGGATGGGTTTTAAAAGATATAATCATTATTAGTTCAAACCCTTAAATGGCGAGAGTAAAAGTACAAACATCAATCCATACTCGCCATTCTACCCTAGGATGTACTGGCCTAATATATTCTCCAGAAAGAATGTACATGAGCAGAGATCTGAGCCAAGGATCGGTTAGGGAGTATAAGGGTTGTTTGTAGTGTTAGAAGGTAATGGTTAAGTCCAATGAGGGCTTAGTTGGGTCCAATTCCAACAATGATTCAGATTGTGTACACTCCCTAGTTGTAGACAACTTTACGTTACCCTGCCTAGTATTAATGATCGGAGTCATATTTGAATAAAGGGTAGACTCCAAATAACTTTTTGATGGCAAGGTCAAAATGTAAGAATCATTATCATTCAGCTCATCCCCAGATTCGTTTGGTTCACTCAAATATTTGTCGAGGTGTATATGTGATTCATTAGGAGTTGGATCAGTATCCTTAATTATTTCTAAAGGAGGATCAGTCTTAATATTTTGGAGGAAGCCTATATCATTGAATTCGTCATTCTTCTCGAGGTATAAATCCTCAATTGACGTATTTTGTTCCCGAGAGTCTCCCATAGACTTCTCATTATTTTGGTTGTCCTCCTCTAATATCAACTCCTATTTTAATGGAGGATGACTCTCAAAAGAAGGAAGGAATCTGGATTTAATCATATTATTTCTATCTTCTAGAGGTAAATCCTCAAAATAATTCCCCTATGGTTCATTCCAGATTTTCAGTCCAGGTTCCTCTATTGGGGCATCCTCATTTTTTGAATTAGACTCTTCATATCCCTGAGACCAGAATTGATCATCCTCTATTCCCTTAAGGTCACCTTCATTGGGTGCATTTCAATCCTCAGGATATTGAATGGTAGGTGTTGATTCCCTAAGTGGAGGGTCAGGAGTAGGCTCACTAAGAGTAGAATAGGATTCCACCAAATAATCAAGAAGGGAAGTGATAGGAATAATATAACCTTGACTCGGGTTGGTAGGGGTAAGGAGAATACTGTCATTGGGGTCAAGGTCCTCAAAAGGTACCATCTTCCCTTGCTTTTGACTCCAATGTCGTTCAGGTGGATAATCACTATGATCGTTGTCCTCTAGTGGCCGTATCTCATTGTGAGAGTCTAAGTGATAGCTACATAAAATTGGATCCCTATTGTCATTAGGTTCCTCATAATTATTTTCATGATCATGGTCTATAGGGTAGGGATCAGGATTATTGGAAAGCGTGTAGCTAAGTTGTCTTATTTCTTCATTTAACTGTTGACTATTCCTCAACATCTCTCCCATTTATTCCATCACTTCCTTTTGCTATTTTTGCATTTCTATCATAAAAGAGGAGAGACTACTATTATCAGGTGGGGGATGATAGTCAATTTTAGGCTCTGGTTGCCTAGGGGTATAGGTCCAACCTCGATGAAGGGTGGGAGGGTTGGGTGTTTGCATGGATGTAGGGATTTCAGGATTGGAAAATCCCGCTCCTAGGCTCTGCTCAAAAGTAGGAGTTATCAAACCAGTACTCCCAGGATAAGAATGAGAATGATCCCATGAATTGTCAATGTACCCATCAAAGGATGGATATGCTCGGGGCATGGCATCCTGATTAAAAGATGGGAAGTATTGACTCTGATAATCTGAATGATAGGAGTAAGAGTAATCCATTTCTTTAAGCTAAACAATTTTAACTCTCTTAGGATTTAGCAAAATTCAGAATATAAGCAGAAAACTTCCTAGAGAGTTCTATTGTCAAAGCAAACGGAAATTCAAAGGGATCTGTTTTTAGTAGATTGTAGGCCTTAGAGTTATATGTTTAGTTGGTGGCCAAACAAGTTTTGCAAAAAATTACGCTTCCTAGGCCAACCTTCATTGGTGCCTATAACCTACTCGCAAGGGATGGAAGTCTCGAATTGAACCCACACACGAGGAACCGAAGTAACTTGGTGGATAGACTTGTTGATTTCCGACTAACTTCCCTTGTGGTGCAAAAGAGGAGAGGTAGAAATTTATCTAGTGACCTTATGTGTGAGTTGCACAGTGTCTCAAGTGTGCAAGCATACGATCGTGTTTTGATTTTTTTGAAATTCCGCAAACAGGATCCTTTTGCATACAATTTTCAGTCACAGATTTTAAAGTCCAGCCTCTTAACAGTCCCAATTTTTTAAAGTGACCACTGAATTAATTTGATTCAAGCACTTTAGTGGTCTTAGATTTAAGTTCAATGCATATGCATGACAAGTAATTAATGCTCAAGAGAAGACGTACCTTACTCCAGCTTTCTTCGTGCAATAATGAATGCAATGCAATAGAAATAAACTAGATGCTGCTCATTCAGTCCTAGATGGTCGTCCTATAGATATGCAGCTTCTAGCAGGCAGTTCGAATTTATATATATATATATATATATATATATATAAAATAAACAAACAGACTTAATCTAACTAACTAACCGAATTCAGTTCAAACAGTTCAAATAATCCTATAATCTAAATAAATGGGAACACGCTCCGGAAAATACGCTCCCGCATACAAGAATGATAAGAAATAAAGTGGCACTGAGAACACGTTCCCAAAAATACCCGACAAGGGTCCAAAAGACAGAATTTAAATTCTAATGTCTATCTGACTAAATCTAACTAAGACCTACTGACTAAATCCGAAATAGGCTTCTCTATAAGCCTATGCGCATGGGATCAAGGCCCAAGTGTTCTTGTTTCTGGCCTCCAAGTGGCATCAAGGTCCACCAAAAGGATATCTCTGCCGTGCGCGTGTTATTGCACAGAAGAAAATCCACAGTTAATAATTCAGAAAAGCTTTCAAAATAGCATAAAAATAACATAAAATTCCCGAAAAAATTAATAGGCAATTTTCCTCCCCGACAACGGCGCCATTTAAAAGAGCGATCTTCGTTTTCGTTGAAAACTTTAACATAAAATGATGTGCCGTTGGATTTAATCGCGTGGTAGAAAATTACTTTTCAAAACATTTAAATTTTCAAAACTAACCACGAAGAGTTAGGTCGTCTCCACAGGGAGGAATTAGTCAAAAAAAAAAAGAGTAATAATGCATAAAGGAATCGAGAATATTAATAGAGATGCATGCTAACTAGTGCTCTCATTTCCAGCATAAATTCTCAATATAGATAATTAATCAAGAAGATGAGGGTGCACATGCAAAATTATCACAATATAATATTCTAAATAATGATCTTGGTAATAACAAACAATGTTAATACTAATCTCCTAACTAATGACACTATAATCAATATCTCATATTGTATGTCATTCAGAAGGAGAAATCAATTATATGTAATTTCAGATTAAGCAAGGGGTGTCCATTCAAATTGTGCAACAATATATTAAGTCAAAAAATAAATCAACAGTAACTTTCACAATGGCATTTTCCGTAATTTTTAATTATGGAGAAAACAGAGCATTTTCTCCTTCTCCTCCTCACGAGAGAGAGAGAGCACCGGCGAGGCTTTCACGAGCAAGGGATGTTGGCGAGGATGAGGGCTATCCGATGGAGGCCACGGCGTCGACGGTGATGGCTGGAGGTGGCCAGCCGGCGGAGGAGAAGTGGCCGGAGAAGGCTGCTGCTGTAGCCGCGCGCCTTTTGTGAAGGTGCTGGAGGTTGAGGCACGCGCTTGCGAGCGCCTACGGGCTGAGGCACGGTGCTACCACCTGCTGTAGCGTGGGCGGATGCGCCTAAGGTGGCTACAGGCTTGGCGCGGCGTGGCTGCAGATGCTTGCAGGGGCACGCGCCTGCAGGGTGCTTGGTGCGGTTAGAAGGAGCGCTGCAGATGAACGGTGTGCGCTTGCAAGTGGGTGCGCGCTGCGGGTGAAAGCACTTGGTGCTGCAGTTTCCCGGTGAGCGCGCAGGGTGCAGCGCCTGCAGTAGGGGGCGTGGACTTGGTAGTGGTGAAGGCGGGCGCTGGAAGGGTGTGCCTGCGGGCACTTGCAGGCAGTGCGTGCAGGAAGTTGAAAGCACACGCCTGCGGGCATGCCTGAGGTGCAGGAGCAAGCGTCTGCGGGCGCTGCTGCAGGCTAAGGCACAGGTCTAGAAGATGTTGTGAAGAACTTGGTGATGGTGGGTGCTGGAAGAGGTGGCGTTGGAGAGTTGGAGCGGCTGAAACAGGGAGAGGTGAGGGTGCGAGCGATGCTTGCACCTGCAAGAGGGGTTTGGCGCGCTTGGTGCTGAAGATGGGCGCCTGGTGGTGAAGGAGCGGGCATGGGCACAGTGCATGCGGTGGAGTTTTTCCTCGCCAGGGGGAAGATGGATAGCCTCTCCTTTCTCTGCCTTGCCTTTTTAATTCCTCCTCGTTTGCGCCTACGAGAGTTAAGGAATTTTCAAATCCCTTAACTATTTCTGGCCGGCGGCTGTTGAAGGTTCCCAGAGGATGGGGAAAAGAATAGCCGCTGATTATTTGAAAGGGTAATTTACCCTTTCCTCCTCATTCTTTTGCCAATTATTTTTCCTGCACATAAAAAGAACCTATTAAGTTATAGAATAGATGTAAACCCAAATCATGATGCATGCAAACATTCTATAACTTAATATAGTTATTAACAAACCTAAAAGATACAATTAAAGTTACTTAGGCGTAATATTAGTCCACTAAAATGGACTCATCACCTATTCTGACAACTTAAAGGTCTGACATTATAGGTTAGGGTTACATCCATCCACGCAAACAGCTGGTCTACATGCCCAAAGGAAAAGAGACAAATGGATTAGGGTAGGTATAACCAAAGACTTTCTGAGTTCCCGTCCCTTAGGGATGGGCTACACCATAACCCAGTCCACATCTGCAGACTTCTGACTCTGGGTCCAGCTAATTATACCTTCCCCCTCTTAACCTAGACCATTCAATTAATTAATCCTTTGTTGTCTGTGTACTTGATCGGGAGTTTGTCGCCTTCAGAAATAATGTATCAGAATAATATGTCGTTGTAATGTGTAAATCGTGGTGGAAAACTCCGAACAAAAAAATATATATCAAGAAAACTAACCACGCTTGATCAAGTCATATCCACAGGGAGGAACGACTGCAATAAACTCACTAGTATGTAACCATCATGTTTGCAGAAATATTCGCTAAATCAATTCAATGGATATGCTACTTTGAATGTAAATTTCGATTTATGGAGAAGTCAAGGGTTGTTTATGTAAATTTCATGTCAGAAATCAAGCTCCCAAAATAAATGGATGATGCATGTGTAGTGGCAAAATATGTAATTTTTAATTGTATGCAGACTGAGCGCAAATCTGAATCCAAATGTGGTGCGCATAGAGATGACTCACAAAAGTTGAACAAATACGCACAAAAATAAGTGTCAGGCAGCAATTTCTCCACAATAAATTAATAAAAAATGGAAAATCAAATATTGGCAACGTCATGGAGATGTCAATAGAAATAGGTATCAAAACAAGGGATTTAATCCCTTGGCTAGCGCGAGGAGATGGAGGACCGACTGGAGGAGAGACACCCATGGAAGGATAGCCGAAGGGTAGGCTCTGCGATGGCGGCAGTGGTTCCACCAACGATGACCGGAGAAGGCCAGCCGATGGAGAAGAACTCGTCGGTAGTGGAGGCTTCCGACAACGTGCGTGGACTGCGGGAGAGTCAACTGCGGATGTAGGTGAGCTCAAGGTGTCGAGACGAGGTCAACAGCGTCAACAGCATGGAGTGCAGTGGCCGGATGAAGCAACTACGCGTGGAGATGAACGGCCAGTGTTGGGTTCTTCTTGGAGAAGAAGAATAGTGCACGAAGAGGGGGGAAAGGCCGACTGCTATGGCTATGGGCGTGAGTGAGCACGCGCACGCAAGGAGGAAGAGTTGTAGCTACATGCGAGGTGGTCGCCCGCGTAGTGGCGTGGTGAGGTAGGCCGCACACAAGGGTGGTGCACGCAGGCGTTGGTGGAGGAGGCCGAATGCACTGGTGGCACGCTGTGGACGCAAGGAGGTGGACGCCCAAGGGCACGTTGTTGGCTGTGGGTGCACGCCGCTATGGGCGTGCGCTGTGGAGGATGTTGGGTTCTTCTTATGGGTGTTAAGAGGTTGAAGACAAGGAGGACAGGGAAGGCAGGAGCAGGTTGGTGGTGTTCTAGCCAAACACAGTCACCGTGTGACCGGCGAAAAGCGAGGGTGATATTGGGGAAGCTGGGGCCACCGTGCGCGCTTGAGGTTCACGATGCAGGCGAGAGATCCACCATGGAGAGTGAGGAAGAGGCCGTGCATGGGGCTTCTACAAGCATAGGTGGCTGCTACAGTGACGCAGTGCATGCCAATCGACGAGGAGTTCACGGTGGCATCACAATGCGAGCTTTATGTTCCACGGTGAAAGCTTCATGCACAGTGGGCAGCATGAGGAAGATGAAGATGATCCCCCCTTGTGCACGAGCCTCTTTTATAGAAATCCTTGCCGACTCCCTTGCTCTATGTTGTTCCGAAGTCTTCTCCAACAACCTGAAGATATTGATGCGGCGGTCGCAAACCTCGGGAGGGGGAGGAGGGGTAAATTGTTGCGAGACTCTCATAACGGTGATGAGAGAATGGATGATGAAGATTTTGCATGCATGCACCTGGTTTTTCATAGTGTTTCGTATTCTTTCTGCAAATATCCTCGGAAGAAATATGTAATTATTTATACTTGAAAATACACCAAAACACAACCTATACTAATATTTATTTTGCACTCTATCTTAGAAGAACTAACTAGCAGATGCATAAAAGTTACGACAATCTACATTTACTTATTATGAACTAATATGCATGAATCAATGCATATCAATAATATGGAATCAATACTTTTAGGCCAAATAATTGTCCACTAAAGTGGACTCATCAAATACCCACATGCCTAATTTTTGCTAGTCCCTAGCAAAAGTAAAAAGTGATGGAAGTGACAAAAAGATTTCTTCTTTCCTTATTCCAAAAAAAAAAAAAAATTAGAGATCCAGACAAATGTGAAGTGATAGCAGCCTACGTAATTGATCCAAGTGAAGAGCCAACTTACCCTTGAAGTTCGTATTTCACCCTTGATACAATTCTATTAGGATATGCAACTACTTCCCTCGGGGATGAATCAAAAAATGACCTATAATTTGACCCTAGCTTTTTGGCTTATGTAGGAGATACTGATTTTAATGGATTTATATTTTGGTGGCTCACACTCATCTGGTGCTACATGTAGTCTAGTACTGCAGACTTTAAATCTCTAGACTATCAAACGAGTCAACCCAAAGAAAGGCTAAAAACTATGCTCTCTTTGTGTTCCCTTACGCTCGCTCTCTCTTTTCTTTTTTTTTCTTTTTATTTTTCTTTTTCTTCTTTCTTTTCTAAGATCACATATCTTACCAGATTTTGTAAATGTACTCACTATTTGGTGGTCTCACACGGCATTCACACTTCAATTAAAATCCTAATAACTTTAAAACTAAGTTAGAAGTCCTCAGCTAGTATTAGGGTGATCAAAAATACTAAAAAGTAGGTACAGGTCATATTTGGTGGATCGCAATGGGTGTTTTTGTTGTTGCCTCAAAAACATTGACACATAATGAAAGATGACATGAAAATAAAAGTATAAACTTGAACTCTTTTCCTTTTCTTTTTCTTTCTCTTTTTTTTTCTAAATATAGATGTTTCTTCTCTTTTTTTTTTTTTTACTAACACAAAACAATGCATACTTTTATTCATGAGGCATTATTATGGATGATGATGGTCAAGAGGATATTGTGTGACTTATTTGGTGGAAGTGCCTACTCTCAACACCGGGAAAGAATGGATAAGACAATTATATTTCTAACCTTTGACACTATTACCCTCCTTCAGCTGAGGACTCTATGAAGGACGATCATAACCATCCACCATAGTCATAGTTTTATTAGGACTCAATCTCTGTGTATCTGCCTTATTTGGTGACCTTCAAGAATTCACATACTATTTACACACAGGAATAAAGAGCGAAAACTATGCCTAACTCTGAGGTATCATCATCTAATTATCCAGAACTTAAGAGTCCTTGCACTAAACTTAGCGCACCAATAGTCTCTCTACTTCTCACAAATATTAGGTGGATCTAATAGAAGATAGTTTGCCTGTCTCCCTATTAACTATCGAAGGATTCAGTAGACTAAAAATGCTTATTGGTTTTCTTTAAAGATTCATTACCCAGTCTACATGCAAGTGAAGTAAATTTACTTGGTTCTAAACTTAAGAAATAATTTAAGAATAAAATCTTCAATGATACCTCCTTAATAAAATTTTCTGCTAAGGACTAACCAATTCAGCTCAAGAATTTTTTTTTTTTGGCTAATGCACTATCCTAAATGCATGCAAATATTTATAAATTCTATAAACATCCTTAGGTTATACCCCCAATGCCTAAGACTGATAATGTCCTCATTGGAAAAATAAAGGCATAGAAGAATATCACCTGAGGAGGAGAGTGGGAGGAGCTAAGGCTCCTCAAGCTGAAGTGCGTTCAAAACCTAGTCATCTGAAAGAGTAACATAAGGTTTAAGTCGTTATCCATTTACTGTAAAGCTCGCATCAGAAGTAGCGTTCCAAATTTCTACAGCTCCACGAGGGAAGGTATTGATAACAACGTATGACCCATCCGAGTGGGACTTGAGCTTCCCTAGAAATAATTTAAGTCTGGAATTGAAAAGCCTAACCCACTGGTTGGGCTCAAAGGTCTTTCTAATGATGTGCTTATCATGGAAGACCTTTGTACATTTCTTATAAGCTTGAGAAGTTTCATAAGCTTCATTACGAAGCTCCTCAAGCTCACTTAACTCCAGCATACGTGCCTTTCCTACTTTATCTAAATTTAAGTTAACCTTTTTAATTGCCCAATAGGCTTTGTGTTGGATTTCAACGGGAAGGTGGCACGCCTTTCTGTAAATAAGATGGAAAGGAGACATGCCCAAGGGAGTCTTATACGTGGTTCTGTAGGTCCAAAGAGCATCATTTAGTTTTTTGGACCAATCCTTACGATCGGGCCTGACAGTTTTTTCTAAAATTTGCATAATCTCCCTATTAGACACTTCAACTTGTCCACTCATTTGGGGATGGTAAGGTGTGGCTATCATGTGGTTGACTCCCAAATTTTGGAGTAGTCTTGTAAAGTGCATGTTCTTGAACTGAGGTCCTCCATCACTTATGATCATCCTTGGTCACCCGTACTAGGAAATGATATTAGCCTTAACAAAATCCAAGACCACGGAATGGTCATTGGTCTGCGTGGGTATGGCTTCTATCCATTTCGATACATAGTCCATAGCCACAAGTATGTATTCATATCCGAAGGACACAAGAAAGGAACCCATGAAGTTGATGCCCCAAATGTCAAAGATCTCAACGGGGAGAATAGGTTACTGGGGCATCTCATCCCTTTTTCCGATGGTTCTCATCTGCTGGCAATATAGACATGTGCCCACATATGTATGTGCATCTCGGAATAATGTGGGCCACCAAAAGCTAGACTGAAGAACCTTATGGGCAATCTTTTTTCCACTAAAATGCCCTCCACAATGGAGGTCATGGCAGAAATTCAAAACACTCCTTTGTTCTTCATCAGGGACACAACGGCGAAAAAGCTGGTCAGGGCCTATTCTAAAAAACTCAAGTTCCTCCCAATGATAAAATTTAGCATCAGCAAAAAACCTGTCTCACTTCTGCTTGTCCCAAGTACTGAGGGTAATGCCTATGACCAAATAGTTTATTATGTCAGCAAACCAAGGAGTTTTGGCCTCCACGGCCATCAGAGACTCACCAGGAAAAGTCTCTTGGATATCACTAGCAGGGGTTGATGCCTCAATAGGGATCCTAGACAGATGATCTGCTACCACATTCTCAACTCGTTTCTTATCTTTAATGTCCAGGTCAAACTTCTGGAGTAGTAGAATCTAACGAATTAAGAGAGGTTAGGTGTCCTTTTTAGTAAGAAGATGCTTTAAGGCAGAATGATCAGTGAACACCACAACCTTAGATCCCAAAAGATAAGACCGAAACTTTTCCAAACCAAATACTACAGTAAGAAGTTCCTTTTCACTGACCATGTAGTTTTGCTGAGGATCCGTAAGGGTCTTGCTGGCATAATGCAACACATGAGGTTTGCCATCAACCCTTTGACCTAAGACCACTCCCACTGCGAAATCAAAAGCATCCTACATTAGCTCAAACGGGAGGGTCCAATCTGGTGCTTGGAGAATCGACGTGGTAATAAGGGCTTTCTTCAAGACTTGGAAAGCCTGGCCACATCTTTCATCAAAATTGAAGGAAACATCCTGATGAGAGCCTCATCATGAGCCATAACTAGCTCATTTTGACCCAATAAAGAAGATAAAAGCTCCTACATAACCTAGAAGAAGGCCTAACTGAAGGAACAAGTGCTCTGAGAAGAAAACATGAAATAAAGGTTAAAACTGCAATTTTACCATTGCAGTAGATAAACAGGATTTCTTAGAGGCAAAACATAGGTCAAATGGTCTAAATGAGATAAAAAGTGGGTTGAGTCAATCAGAAATGGGTTCATGTGCAATCTAAGAACTAAAAGACACTTGGTAACCCTAAAACAGACCCGCTTAAATTAACAAGGTTTCGGTCAGAACAAAAAGCAATTAAACCCTCTACAAATCATGGAAAAACATACTCTAGGGTTTAGAACACTTAATTTGGCCTTTGGAACCTAGTTTGACCTAGATTAGGGTCCTAGCTCTTCAATTAACCTAATTTGGGTTTTTACGCAAAATATCCAGTCAAACGAGGTCAAACCTGAAATCTAACGTCTCCATTGGATTCCTTAGGTCCAAATTAGGTTTGTACCAAAATTTGGACCTAAGGAGGGGTCATCTTGACCTACTTTGCAATTTAGTACACCCAAATCACAAATTGGCCCCTATCTTTTGAATACCGTTGCAGAGAACCCCCTAGGTTCTTCGCCTCCTTTGCAAACCGGTCCTGCCGCCATTGCTAGGGCAGAACCGAACTCCGGCGAGGTTCGGAGAGGGATTGCTCTCTAATCCCTCAGAGATTCCCTCCCAGAAATGGAAGGAGGATTCTCTGAGGAATTCCCTTCCTTATAAAGTCAATTACAATCGTTGGTGTGAACCCAATCTCTCGTGCGAACGCATGAGAGATTTGGGTATCCTAACTCCTTTCCATCTCCGGCGACCAACCTCAGGCAATTACGTGCCCTTCACGCCCTGCACACCAAGTCCAGCGCCTATATAAGAACCCACAACTCCGGCCGAAGGGGCTGAGCTTGATTTGGCCGAGTTTCCCCCTTCAATTCCTCTCCTCCTGCTCGGCCAAATGCCCCAGCTAGCTCCGGCGAGCCCCCCTCCCCTCCCTCTTCGCTCTGCCACAAAACCAGTGGCAGAGTTAGCTTCCTGACCTCCCTCCGCGTCGCGCAGTACCAGCGCACGCCGCCTCAGCCCCGTCGTCGCCGCCGTTCTCCCCCACTGGGCGTCATCTTCTCCGGCGACAGCAAGTACTGCTGTCCGCCTTCTGTCCCCTTTCGTCCTTACAATTAGGTTAGAACTCCTCTCCATCCTATCCTCTCTCTTTTCCCCCTGTTATCTCATCTGATTACCCCTCGACCGACGCTGACCACCCTCATCTTCCACATCACCGACCGAACTCCGGCAAGCCGCCCACACCACTCCGCCATTCCACACGGCTCGCCAACCACCTCGTGAGCTCCGCCTCACCACCAGGAACTCGCTCCACCCCACAACTGCCACTCCAGACCTCCATAACCACCCCCCGAACAACCCACCATCTCCGGCCACAGGTTGACCTAGGCATGCACGCCTAGGCCGACCGGCAACCTGCAGCATCACCCACCGCCTTCGCCGTGCTACGGCGAAGGTTTCCAGCTATTCTAATTGGGCCAATAGGCCGTTCTGTGGAAGCTCAGGTGAACGCCCCGGCCGCCATTAACAGCCGAAGCAGCAGGAAGCTTGGAGCAGCAGCAGGCGTCAGGCTTCCCAGGCGGCAAGTGCAGCAGACTCTCGCAAGTGTTGCGAGGTGACTGAGTTCAGCAAGGAGCACCAGCAGGGCCTTCAGCGTGGGCAATTGCACACGAGAGTCTGCGGGCGCACGCAAAGGAAGGGCGGAACGTTTAGTCCCACATCGTGGAATCTCAAGGCACAGGTATGGTATGAAGAGTTTTTGTGACATACGTTTACTGCCTCGAAAGCACAGGGGTGAGGTCCCTCACTGACCCCACCCGCCTCGTCCGCGGCCTGACCACGCGGACCTGGCGGATCCGACCCGACCTAGACCTACGCACTCCTCGCGCATCACACACCTGCAGGTGCGCCTGGTCCCGGGTACGATCCGACCCGATTAAGACTGTGGCTCTGGTAGAGCGGTCTGAGTGAATTTCTTGAGAGAGAGAGACGCGCGGGTAGAGGGAGAAGGGTTAGGTTTTGCTCCTGTGCAGGCAAGCTGATCGCAGGAGAAGGACTTGGCCGCGAAAAGGAAAAGAAAGAAAGAAGAAGGAACGGCAGAGAAGAATAGAAGAGCAAAAACTGCAGCAGAAGAAGAAGAATAATCAAGAAGAAAAGGAGAAATGCTTTTAAGACGTCTGATCTTGTGATCAGACGTCCAATTTCATATTTTCTTGCCCTAACTCCTTTTAATCGCATACATTCATACCTGAATTGATATTTTGAGTAAATTAGAGTGTTCAATTACATTTTGATTTAGTGGTAAGTTCCATTTGCTCCCTGTGTTCGACCTCGGATACTCCGGTCTTCGAGTAATAAAAACTTTGTATTTGTTCGAACGTTTTGTCGGTTATACTACAACATAATACGCTTTAAATCCGCACGAAACGTCCCTGAACATTTTGGCGCCGTTGCCGGGGAGCACTGCACAATTTACCACTAGTCTCTACATTCTTTTTATCATATTGAACACTAACTTGCCCTACTTTTCTTTGATGTGATCTTGCAGTTACTTCATGAGAAAATCTCTCCTGCAAGTCAACCACTCCAGGGCAGGTAATTTCTTTTCTTCCTTAATCATCCCCTAATCTTTGAAAGACAAAAGGAAGAAAATCAAGTTAGGAATCAATTGCCTTCTTTATATAGTAATCACCATCTCTAAGGCAAAACATTTCCTGATTTTGCGAAAGTTTCTGCAAATATTCTTGAAGTTGGAGTGATTTTTTTTTCCATCCCACAAATTCTTGTGCCTAATTGAAAATAAACGCTTAATCTCGGCGGACCACACACTTCTTGTTTATAAGTCCAAAGAGAACTTTTGAAAAAGAAAAAGAGGATTGGAAATAGAACCAAATTAGGGTTTCCACATTAGGGTCTTGAAGCGCTAGTCACACATGCCTGTGTAAAAGGAAATAAACCCTCCCGCATCAGTGTGCTACCCAAGCCCTTGATTGAAGAAAGTTAAATAAGACAAACCCTAAAATTGAGCTCTAAAATCACTTGAATCTTAAAAATTTTCTTTTGACCTAATAACCTGGGAGTCAAATCAGGGTGATCTCTAGGCTCTGAGCTTAGAATCATTCTGCCATCTATAGGACAGGTCAGGTGAAGTTGACCCCTTGGGTCAACCAACCTCTAAATTAGGTCACAATACCAAAAACATCTAAAGTTCAAGTGAGAACCCTAAAAGCACCTTTGAAATAAAAAGTGATAGACTTAAGAGGTCAAGGTCCCCATTCTGGTTTACCTGGAATCTCAGTGACAAGAGAGGTCGGGTGGGGGAAACCCTGTAACCCGTAGGGACGCTCTACCGTGTAGGGGTCTTTGCAGGACTCTCCCTCTCTGGCTGCCCAGGTAATTCTCAGGTGGACGATCTTCGGATCCAGGGGTTCATCCGCCCCAAACCTCCATAGTCATCCAAACATCTTTTGGGTGTCTTGATTGGGTCAAGAACATCTCCAGTCCTGCATCTTTTCTCTATAGAGCACACACACTCATTTTCAGTGGGACTCGTTATTCAGATCTGATCGCTTCATAACACATCTTGAGTCAAACTCTGATCGTGATTCCACCACCTGATCCAAATATGCAGCTGAACCACCTAGGACTACCAGTCGAGAAACCTGAATACCGGAGATCCATGAGAGATAAAATGATTGAGGATGCCATGAGATTTTATGAAAATGAAGAAACCTCAACAACAGTAGGAAACATTCAGGTTGATGTCCCAACAACCACAACCTTTGTCATAACTTGTGCCCAAGTACTATTAGCAGAAGCCAACAAAGGATCAACCCGTGACTTGCTCATTACTGCATACATTGAGATAGAAAAATTGCATAATAGTGAATACCTTCAATGTATGACAAATCCTCGACTTTGGAAGCAACACCAAGATAGTCTTGAAAAACGGGAAGAGATAATGAGATTAATAAAACAAGTGATTGATCAGAAATACCCGTACATACCGCCAACAGAGGATGAACTATCTTGGGACAACATCGAGGATAAATCTGATCTCGGGTTTGGGGCACAAAATGGTTGTGGATTCCCAACCCAGATGGAGTATAATGCACCTGATATTGAAGAAGGATGGGAAGCTCCAAATGCAGGAAAAGACCATGATAAACCCATTTTAGAATCCCAAGACTCCTGCAAGTATGAGAGTAGAACTGAACCACTCGAGGGTGTAAATTCCGTCCCTTATTCTGATAAGGTGGCCCTCGAAGGTTATTCAGACCTAGATTCTAGTAATTCCACCCACATCCTAAGCCTAGAACCTAGATCTGAAACCTATATTGAAGATTTCAAGGCCCCATATAAAGAAAATCAATCTCTTAATGAAGAATATGATTCTGGGCCTCGATTTGATGAATATCCCTCGTCAACCTCCTCAGAAGAACTAATCGAGTTTTCGGAAGTCATGCCAATCTACGATACAGAAATTGAGGACTTGGACGAGCGGGGTTTCGATTGGCTCTGCCCTACTAACCTTGAACCTGAGCCTCTACCAGATAGGGACACCTTTGTAAGCTCAGAATTAACATTTAGGCTAGATCCCAGTCAGGTTGCTGAATATACAACATATGATTTATTCTATGGTGGAACTCATGATCTAGAATCTCATTCAAACTTTGATTTTCGCAAACTCTCCGACGATCTCGAATCCGACCATAACATCGGAGAAAATCTGCCTCCTAATTATAACCTGTCAATCTTCTTTGAAGCCACCTGCCCCACATATACAGAACCAATCCAAACCCGTTCCCCATCTCGACCCGCAACCGGACTCAATTTCTATTCTGATTCACCTCTCAATGAGCCGATTGTAGATGATTCAACTCCGTATCTATACCGGGTATCGGACACTGATCAGACCACAAATCAGGAGCCTCCATCCTTTGACCGTCCCTGTAGGGATTCCACATCTTACATTGATTATTTTTCGGAACCCTACCCCCACCAGGCTGATTCGACTGAGCCCGAACTCGAGTTTTCACTTCCATATCTATCAGAACATCACTGCATTTGGTGGGTCCCACATCTGCTAATCTACATCTATCAACCCACCAGACTTATTGGGTTTGGGCTGCATCATCAGCCCACTGATCTGAACAAGTACCTGGTTGGACCAACCAGGCTCTTAATCAAGGTGCTTGTTTTCCAAAACTCCATTGATTTGACCACTCCCTCTCCACCCCATTTTTCGCTCGGCTGAAGGCATTAAATTTAGCGCTTAACGGGAGGCAACCCGTCATCTCAAAAATAGAGACCCGTCTGATTAGCAGTCTGTACTCCACGTCTATTGCACCTTGAGTTCAGCCTTAGACAGTTGATCCCACCTCTGGTACACGTATCAGAGCTTAAAATCATTCGCATCACTCATTCCCGACCCATTCACCCACCCGATATATCCTGTTCTAAGCCCCTGACCTCAACACTAATTCCCACCCTCTGTTTACAATGAGGACATTGCAAAACTTAGGCATGGGGGGGTGATAAAGTGCATACATACAAAACCAAGAAAAAAATCAGAAGGATTCTCACAAAAAAATTTGCATATGTCAAAAACACAAAAAAAAAATTGAAAAATTACGAAAAAGAACAAAAAAAAATGGGAGGGAAGAAATGTTGTGAGCCATATAATCATAAGGAGGAGAAAAAGAGCAAAAATGAAGAAAGGAGCACAAAAGGAAAAGAAAAAGAAAAAAAAGTCATTAGTAAAAGATTAAGGGGTTAACTGAAGTTCTAGACCGAGTCAAGAAAAAGAAAAGAAAAAGTGCTAAGGAAACATAACAAGAGATTAGCGGGAACGCTGGTCTTAGGCCTTTTGGGCTAGTATCTTTTGCTTAAAAATTCACGTATCCGTTAAAATCTGGACAATCCTCAAGAGGTTGAGGAAAATGCAAAGCTTAAGTATTAGGTCTA
This sequence comes from Thalassia testudinum, assembly GCA_037157565.1. Lineage (NCBI taxonomy): Eukaryota > Viridiplantae > Streptophyta > Magnoliopsida > Alismatales > Hydrocharitaceae > Thalassia > Thalassia testudinum. The sequence goes on from JAZHRO010000036.1 coordinate 148,882,696, forward strand.
AGGCTTAGGAAGTATTCGGCCTCGTTAACTGACCTCCAGTTTGCGGGATTCGGTAACCTAAGCACACAAATTCACACACAGTCTGGTTCAGTGCGCATAAATATTCAAAACACGCAAGAGCGTTTAATACTCTGAAAAAGTCACCTAGATTAGGAGCGGCCAATCAACACAAGTTGATTTGGACAAGTTCCCAGCGCGGAGAGGCGGGAAATTCCCCTCGAAGATGCGTAACAACATATCGTCTCCTCGGTGCTTGTCTCTTAGGATATTTAAATATCCTACTGGGGGCATGTAAGCACTCTGCTGGTTCAAATACCATGGGTGGCATTATCACGAAATGTCGATCGCCAGGGTCTGAATTCGGCCACGGAACGCCATGGGTGGGATTATCTCGAAATCTCGAAAGCCAGGGTTCCGGGGGTTGCCATGGGCGGGATTATCTCGAAATCTCGAAAGCCAGGGACCTTTGAGGATTGATGATGGGGACGAGGAATCCGATACAGACCGTGTTGAGAAGCTAATCCGAAGCTAGAAATAAAAAAGAAAAGAGAGAGAAAAGCTCTCCAAACAAATAAATCTTCTATCTCTCTCTTACAAAAAAAAAAAACGCACTGCAAACTGAACTTAGGCTAAAAATATCTCAAGCACGGGTGCTTTAACCGCGGAGTCCAACAAACCCTAGGTTAGGTTCTGTGGGCCGTAGAAACCTTTGCAGAAGACTGAGGCTAAAGCGGAACAGGTCCGGATTTTGGTTGGTACTTGAGTACCTCTAGGCCTATTGTCGGCATTCCCACCTAATCACAAAAGAAAAAGGAGAAGCACTTATCATTATTGACAACATTCAGTGTCTAGAACGGAAGTTAAAACTTTGAAATTTTGCTAAGGGACTAGCAAAAGCTAGGCATGGGGGTATGATGAGAGCCTCATCATGAGCCATAACTAGCTCATTTTGACCCAATAAAGAAGATAAAAGCTCCTACATAACCTAGAAGAAGGCCTAACTGAAGGAACAAGTGCTCTGAGAAGAAAACATGAAATAAAGGTTAAAACTGCAATTTTACCATTGCAGTAGATAAACAGGATTTCTTAGAGGCAAAACATAGGTCAAATGGTCTAAATGAGATAAAAAGTGGGTTGAGTCAATCAGAAATGGGTTCATGTGCAATCTAAGAACTAAAAGACACTTGGTAACCCTAAAACAGACCCGCTTAAATTAACAAGGTTTCGGTCAGAACAAAAAGCAAGTAAACCCTCTACAAATCATGGAAAAACATACTCTAGGGTTTAGAACACTTAATTTGGCCTTTGGAACCTAGTTTGACCTAGATTAGGGTCCTAGCTCTTCAATTAACCTAATTTGGGTTTTTACGCAAAATATCCAGTCAAACGAGGTCAAACCTGAAATCTAACGTCTCCATTGGATTCCTTAGGTCCAAATTAGGTTTGTACCAAAATTTGGACCTAAGGAGGGGTCATCTTGACCTACTTTGCAATTTAGTACACCCAAATCACAAATTGGCCCCTATCTTTTGAATACCGTTGCAGAGAACCCCCTAGGTTCTTCGCCTCCTTTGCAAACCGGTCCTGCCGCCATTGCTAGGGCAGAACCGAACTCCGGCGAGGTTCGGAGAGGGATTGCTCTCTAATCCCTCAGAGATTCCCTCCCAGAAATGGAAGGAGGATTCTCTGAGGAATTCCCTTCCTTATAAAGTCAATTACAATCGTTGGTGTGAACCCAATCTCTCGTGCGAACGCACGAGAGATTTGGGTATCCTAACTCCTTTCCATCTCCGGCGACCAACCTCAGGCAATTACGTGCCCTTCACGCCCTGCACACCAAGTCCAGCGCCTATATAAGAACCCACAACTCCGGCCGAAGGGGCTGAGCTTGATTTGGCCGAGTTTCCCCCTTCAATTCCTCTCCTCCTGCTCGGCCAAATGCCCCAGCTAGCTCCGGCGAGCCCCCCTCCCCTCCCTCTTCGCTCTGCCACAAAACCAGTGGCAGAGTTAGCTTCCTGACCTCCCTCCGCGTCGCGCAGTACCAGCGCACGCCGCCTCAGCCCCGTCGTCGCCGCCGTTCTCCCCCACTGGGCGTCATCTTCTCCGGCGACAGCAAGTACTGCTGTCCGCCTTCTGTCCCCTTTCGTCCTTACAATTAGGTTAGAACTCCTCTCCATCCTATCCTCTCTCTTTTCCCCCTGTTATCTCATCTGATTACCCCTCGACCGACGCTGACCACCCTCATCTTCCACATCACCGACCGAACTCCGGCAAGCCGCCCACACCACTCCGCCATTCCACACGGCTCGCCAACCACCTCGTGAGCTCCGCCTCACCACCAGGAACTCGCTCCACCCCACAACTGCCACTCCAGACCTCCATAACCACCCCCCGAACAACCCACCATCTCCGGCCACAGGTTGACCTAGGCATGCACGCCTAGGCCGACCGGCAACCTGCAGCATCACCCACCGCCTTCGCCGTGCTACGGCGAAGGTTTCCAGCTATTCTAATTGGGCCAATAGGCCGTTCTGTGGAAGCTCAGGTGAACGCCCCGGCCGCCATTAACAGCCGAAGCAGCAGGAAGCTTGGAGCAGCAGCAGGCGTCAGGCTTCCCAGGCGGCAGGTGCAGCAGACTCTCGCAAGTGTTGCGAGGTGACTGAGTTCAGCAAGGAGCACCAGCAGGGCCTTCAGCGTGGGCAATTGCACACGAGAGTCTGCGGGCGCACGCAAAGGAAGGGCGGAACGTTTAGTCCCACATCGTGGAATCTCAAGGCACAGGTATGGTATGAAGAGTTTTTGTGATATACGTTTACTGCCTCGAAAGCACAGGGGTGAGGTCCCTCACTGACCCCACCCGCCTCGTCCGCGGCCTGACCACGCGGACCTGGCGGATCCGACCCGACCTAGACCTACGCACTCCTCGCGCATCAAACACCTGCAGGTGCGCCTGGTCCCGGGTACGATCCGACCCGATTAAGACTGTGGCTCTGGTAGAGCGGTCTGAGTGAATTGCTTGAGAGAGAGAGACGCGTGGGTAGAGGGAGAAGGGTTAGGTTTTGCTCCTGTGCAGGCAAGCTGATCGCAGGAGAAGGACTTGGCCGCGAAAAGGAAAAGAAAGAAAGAAGAAGGAACGGCAGAGAAGAATAGAAGAGCAAAAACTGCAGCAGAAGAAGAAGAATAATCAAGAAGAAAAGGAGAAATGCTTTTAAGACGTCTGATCTTGTGATCAGACGTCCAATTTCATATTTTCTTGCCCTAACTCCTTTTAATCGCATACATTCATACCTGAATTGATATTTTGAGTAAATTAGAGTGTTCAATTACATTTTGATTTAGTGGTAAGTTCCATTTGCTCCCTGTGTTCGACCTCAGATACTCCGGTCTTCGAGTAATAAAAACTTTGTATTTGTTCGAACGTTTTGTCGGTTATACTACAACATAATACGCTTTAAATCCGCACGAAACGTCCCTGAACACATCCTTCACTAATAGGTCACAGAGTGGCTTAGAGATTTTACTGAAATCTCTAATGAAGCGCCTATAGAACCCAACATGGCCAAGGAAAGATCTAACCTGACGAACATTGGTGGGCGATGGAAGCTTAGAGATGAAATCAATTTTTGCGGTATCCACCTCTACTTCTTTCTCGGAAACTACATACCCCAACATAATGCCCTGCTGGATCATAAAGTGGATTTTCTCCTACCTAAGCACCAGCTTTGCCTCTTTGCAACGGGTTAACACTTTATCAAGGTGCGAAAGGCATAGGTCAAATGACTAGCCTTAAATTAAGAAATCATCCAGGAAAATTTCTACAAACTCATCGATCATATCAGAAAAGATAGTCATCATACAATGTTAGAAAGTGGCAGGAGCATTACATAACCCGAATGGCATTCGGCGGAACGCAAATGTGCCATACGGGCTCGTGAAGGTGGTACGCTCCTGATCGTCAAGAAAGATGGCCATTTGATTATGCCCAGAGTACCTGTCAAGGAAGCAGAAGTACTTGTTCCCCGCCAATCGTTCCAAAATCTGATCAATAAACAATAAGGGAAAATGGTCTTTCTGGGTAGCCGTGTTCAAACGGCGATAATCAATGTAGACCCTCCAGCCAATTGAGGGTCTAGTGGTTACCAACTCTCCTTGATCATTTTCTTCCACAGTGATTCCTGCCTTTTTGGGCACCATATGTATAGGACTGACCCATTTACTATCTGAAATGGGATAGATAATTCCTACATCCAGCCATTTCAAAATCTCCTTTTTGACAACCTCCCACATATTGGGGTTGAGTCTTCTCTGCATGTCTCGGAAGGGTTTCACGAACTCGTTCGTATATATATGATGCATATAGAGGGAGGGATCAATACCCTTAATATCAACTATCAACCAAGCAATTGCTTCCTTGTGCCTTTGTAAGCACTCAAGCAGATCTCCCTCCTGCGATTCAGATAATGCAGACGAGATAATAACGGGGAGCGTGTCGTTAGGGCCAGGGAAAGCATACTTCAATGTGCTCGGGAGGAGTTTCAGCTCCAACTCGGGTGCCTTTTGGATTGAGGGTTTAAGTTGAGATGTCCTTGCCTCAGGTAGCGGATCTACCTTCATGGTCCAGGGTGGGGACAGAGACTCTATGTGTAAACCCAGCAACTCTTCTAATTCGGGTATATCCCCTTCAGTTTCTTCAATAGTCGGAGGATGATCCTTAGATATGAAATTTTGAAGGGGATCTCTACATAAGAGTACTGAAGTAGTCTCTTCAATGATTTTATCAACTACCTCAATCTGGGAATAATCTTCCAATCCGGATTGCTTATAGGTATCAAAAGCATTCAACCGGATCTTCTTGTTCCCAAAGCCCATTTTAAGTGACCCTGATCTACAATTGATAGAGGCATTGGCTGTGGCCAGGAAGGGGCATCCCAAAATAATGGACGACTTGGTGGGCTTATTAGATGGGTTGGTATCTAGCACAAGAAAGTCAACAGGGAAGAAAAAGTCCTCCACTCTCACCAAGACATCTTCCAGTAATCCCTGTGGTGTCTTAAGCGATCTGTCTGTGACCTGGAGGATGACTGGAATAGGCTTTAAATCACCTCCTCCCAAAAGGTCGTAGACAGAGCTCGGTAAAATGTTCACCCCTGCGCCCAGATCGAGCAGAGCCTCGTCAATGTGTTGGTTACCTATAACCACTAAAATATACGAGGCCCCTGGGTCTTTCATTTTGGGGGGTGTTCCATGTTGGAGAACCAAGCTAACATGGTCAGGCTAGATGACCTTAGCTTGGACCTATCTCCTAGATCGGCGCTTCTAGGTGCACAAGTCCTTTAGAAACTTGGCATAGGACGAGATCTGTTTAATAGCTTCCAACAAAGGCAAGTTGATATGGACTTGTCTAAAAGTGTCCATAATTTAATATGTCCCATCCTTAGCTCCAGACGAGCCAACAGAAGGTTCCCTAGGAGCAGATAGGTGCTCTCGATAGGGCACCCTTGGCTTCTGGGTAGAGGGGTCATCATGGTGGGAAAGGGGTGGTGGAATGACGACATCCTCAGAGTGGGTGATTTCAAGCAAAGGAGAGTAGTGTGGCTCTTCCTCGGTGGAGATAGAAGTCGGATCTGGTGTAGGAGGGGAATCCTAAGAGGTGACCATAGGAGTGCTATCAAGCTTGTCGATTTTATTTCCACTCCTCAGCACAGTCACAGCTTGAGCATGCTCCCTGAATATGACCCCCTTGCCCTTTGGGTTCTCCTCAGAAGAGCTAGGCAATTTCCTCAGATCTCACTGCCTAACTACCTCAGTAAGATGACCAATTTGGTATTGCATATCAGTAATCATCTTATTCTATGATTGGATGACCATATTCTGATGCTCTTGCATTGCTTTCATCATGGCTTTAAGTTCATCCATCTCAGAAGGCTTATTCTGAGGAGGGTTTGCATAGGATGGCTGGTATCTGGGTTGGGGAGGTAAGGGTTTTGTATTCCCTAAGTTAGAAGCATCACCTTGCTTCCATGAGATGTTTGGATGGTTCCGTCACCCCAGATTATAGGTATTAGAATAAGGGTTATTGCGAGGAGGTGGACAGAAACCTTGGGCCGCTTTCAAGTCGACCTAAATCAACTCAGGGAATTGATTTGCTTGGTGGCACTCCGCAGTGGCGTACATTGTGCTTTGGAAAATGGAGCATTCACTTGAAGCCTGAAAGATAGAGGCTGCTTGTAGGTTCATGCTAAGGTTTGCTAGAAGCTTATCAAAGTTTTTGTTCAACAATTGAATCTGATAAGCCAAATCCTAAGTAGCCCCAGCTTCATGGGCCTCTATCTTCCTCTATAAGATTGATGGTTTTCTTTCTTGATAGGCAGAGGACATATGTATAGAATTGTCACTTAATATTTCAAATAATGCCCAGGCTTCATCCTCAGTTTTGGTCATGAAGGTTCCTGCACAGGCTGCATCGATGGTTTGCCTGTGCCTTTAAGATAATCCGTTGTAGAACCTTTTGACCAACTGCCATCTTGGCACCTGATGGTGGGGGCATAACCTAAGAAGGTCATTAAAATGCTCCCAAGTCTCATGAAATTGCTCCTCTTCCTATTGAGTAAAACCCATAATCTCTTTTCTGTAATGGTTGGTCTTACTCATAGGAAAATACTTTTTCAAGAATTCTCCCTTAAGGGTGGCCCCAATCATTTACCCTTTCATCAAGGGTATGATACCAGTGCTTGGCCTTATCCTTAAGAGAGAATGGAAATAAAGTCCTCATCATGACTTCATCAGTAAAGCCCTAGAGCTTCACCGTGGAGTAGACCTCTGTAAATTCCTCAAAATGCCTGTAGGGATCCTCCCTAGAAGTACCTTAGAAAGAGGGGAGAAAAGATATGGTGCTGCTCTTGGTTTTATATGGATTATCCACTCCAGCTCTTCGGATCGGTAGAGCTTGGTGGGTTGTAGGGAGGAAATAGTCTCTCAAGATTCTCTGATTTTCACCAACCCTAATCTCGTCTTCAGGTCTTTCTTTAGCCATTTTTCTTCCTTCTTGGTTGGCTTTCCTGATAATTCTCTCAGGCTCAAAGTTGAAAAGAAGACTATTTCTAAGAGAGCGCCTACCAAGCATACACCAAGCAAACACAAGGCAAGAGGTCTTTTGTTGAGTTAAAACACTTTAAGCCCTCTTCCAACCTTCCTAGTTTGACCAAATGAAGTCAAGGCAGTATTTCTCCATTCCTACGCAAGTGGTATAAGAGAAGTGAGGCACTTGAGATTCCTGGTCAAAGGCTATTAAAGAGGTTGAGGTTACTTTTGGTTCTTTTGGGTGACCAATCAAGTTGTCAATCAATTAAGCACCCTAAATAGACCTTTGAGTGCCCTAGAGACAAACACTTTGCTGCAATGATATTCTCAGATGCCTAAGTAAAAAGGTATTCCAAGGATGGAACCAAAGGATACAAGTAGGGCGAATCCTTCCTTTAAGGCAATGCGTTAGCGGTGCCTCTTAACTACCCTTGAACTCCTTTAAGGGGTGTCCCCCTCCTTAGAGTATCAAATCACTCAGGAAAAAGTTAATACCACTGTCACAAAGCTAGATAGGAGGGTTTGCACCGATAAAGAGATCGATGCCTATAGCCTTAAGGGTCCAAGTCCTAATGCAATGCCTACAGTGCATGCTTGGTGTAGGAAGTGTGCATCACACCACGAAAAATTGATTTTCTTTTGAAAACCGCAAACAAGTTATTTAAGCACTTCCTGTGTATTTTACCTTTCTTTCAAAAAATAATGTGACCACTTGATTAATCTTTTCAAGTCAGTTTTAGTGGTCTTCTTTAATTATGCCCAAATGCAATGCATGTGCAAATAATTGATGCAAAAAGATAGGAAATTCGTACCTTGCTCCAGCACTCTTCGATGCAGAAATGCATGCAATGCAGTAAGAAATTCTAGATGCTACTCAAGCAATCCTAGATGGTCGTCCTAAAGATATGCAACTTCTAGCAGGCAGTTCAGATTTTTTATTTTTTTAATAAATAAATGTGCAATCAAAAGAACTAACTAACTAAGAATAAACCTAGAATCGAAAGAATCAGGGACACTCCCCCAAAAACTGGCCCTAGATTACAAGGGCAAGAAAACATATACTAGACTAATTCTATCAGTCTAAATCTAAACTAATATCTAATAACTAAATCAGGAAAGGCCCCTCCGTATGCCATTATGTGCTTGGGGCCAAGGCCCACAGGCTCCTATTGGCATCAAGGTCCACTAAAACGAGCATGCACTACGTGCTCCTCCTCCTCATAATGTACCTTGCACAGAAGAATAGAGAATGGTCAAATAAATGCACACCTCAAAATAATCAGAAATAAATTAGGTGAACCTATTGCATCCGTTGCCTCCCCGACAACGGTGCCATTTGATGAGGAGTTTTTCACTTGCAGAAATAATGTATCAGAATAATGTCATTGTAATGTGTAAATCATGGTGGAAAACTCCGAACAAAAAAATATATATCAAGAAAACTAACCACATTGGATTAGGTCGTATCCACAGGGAGGAACGACTGCAATAAATTCACTAGTATGTAGCCATCATGTTCATAGAAATATTCGCTAAATCAATTCAATGGATATGCTCTCTGAATGTAAATTTTGATTTATGGAGAAGTCAAGGGCTGTTTATGTAAATTTCATGTCAGAAATCAAGCTCCCAAAATACGTGAATGATGCATGGTAGTGGCAGAGTATGTAATTTTTAATTTCATGCAGACTAAGCACAAATCTGAATCCAAATGTGGTGCACATAGAGATGACTCACAAAAGTTGAACAAATACGCACAAAAATAAGTGTCAGGAAGCAATTTCTCCACAATAAATTAATAAAAAAATGGAAAATCAAATGTTGGCAATGGCATGGAGATGTAAATAGAAATAGGTATCAAAACAGGGGATTTGCTCCCTTGGCTTGCGCGAGGAGATGGAGGACCGGCTGAAGGAGAGACGCCCAAGGGAGGATGGCCAGAGGGTAGGCTCTACGATGGTGGTGGTGGTTCAGTCGACGATGGCCGGAGATTGCCGACCGGTGGAGAAGAACCCGCCGGCGGTGGTGGCTTCCCACAGCATGCGTGGACTGCGGGAGAGTCGGCTGTGGATGTAGGTGAGCTTGAGGTGTCGAGGCGAGGTCAACGACATCGACGGCACAGAGTGCAGTGGCCGGATGAAGCAGCTGCTCATGGAGATGAACAGCTGGCGTTGGGTTCTTCTTGGAGAAGAAGAACAATGCACGGAGAGGTGGGAAAGGCCGACTACTATGGCTATGGGTGTGAGCATGCACGCGCACGCAAGGAGGAAGCACTGTGGTTGCATGAGAGGTGGCCGCCCGTGCAGTGGCATGATCACGCGAGAGCGTGACCGCACAATGGTTGCTTACGCGGTGAGGAGGCAAGCCGCGCACAAGGGTGGTGCACACAAGCGTTGGTGGAGGAGGTCGGATGCACTGGTGGCACGCCGTGGATGCGAGGAGGTGGATGCCCGAGGGCGCATTGTTGGTTGTGGGTGCACGCGGCTGTGGGCGTGCACTGTGGAGGATGTTGGGTTCTTCTTCTGGGTGGCAGGAGGTTGAAGGCGAGGACGACAGGGAAGGCGGGAGCGGGTTGGTGATGTTCCAGCCACACACTGTCACCGTGTGACCGGCGAGAAGCGAGGGCGATGTTGGGGAAGCTAGGGCCACCGTGCGCACTTGGGGTTCACGATGCAGGTGAGAGGTCCACCTTGGAGAGAGAGAAAGAGGCCGTGCGTGGGGCTTCTGCACGCGCAGGTGGTTGCTACGATGAGGCAATGTGCTGTCACCGCACCGCCGATAGACGAGAAGTTCACAGTGGCGTCATGGTGCAAGCTTTATGTTCCACGGTGAAAGCTTCGTGCACGGTGGGCGGTGCGAGGAAGATGAAGATGATCCCCCCCTTGCACACGGGCCTCCTTTATAGAATTCCTCATCAACTCCCTTGCTCTGTGTTGTTCCGAAGTCTTCTCCAACAACCTAAAGATATTAATGCGACGGTCGCAAACCTCGGGAGGGGGAGGAGGGGTAAATTGTTGCGAGACTCATAACGGCGATGCGAGAATGGCTAACAAAGATTTTGCACGCATGCACTTGGCTTTTCATAGTGTTTCATATTCTTTCTACAAATATCCCTGGAAGAAATATGTAATTATTTATACTTGAAAATACACCAAAACACAACCTATACTAATATTTATTTCGCACCCTATCTTAGAAGAACTAACTAGAAAATGCATAAAAGTTACGACAATCTACATTTACTTATTATGATCTAGTATGCATGAATTAATGCATATCAATAATATGGAATCAATACTTTTAGGCCAAATAATTATCCACCAAAGTGGACTCATCAGTACTATGCCCAGCTAAAGACAATAACTCAAAGCTTCCTAGGAGGCAACCTAGAGGATTCAAGCTGACCAAGTGCAAAGTTGAAACTCAGGTGATTTCTTTCCTTACTCCCTTGCATGTATTTATTTTTCAATGAGGACATGTCCAACATAGGCATGGGAGGGTGCTAATTCTTATTTTCTGAGTACAAATTGTCAACTTGAACTAGTTTTTATTTCTTTTATTTAAAAAAAAAAGAATTATGAAAAGAAAACTTAGGCATTAGGAGATTGTTATATTTAGGAAATGATACGTTAAGGACCTGAACACTTTCAAGTCTTCAGGCTTAATCAGCCCAGGTGTCCACTAAAATGTTGACTTGTTCTCAAGTCCTCGCCACCTTAATTTATATTAATTTAGTTAATAAAGTAGGGTGATAAGTATATGACTTATCAGCCCACCCTCTAATTTGGGGAGACTTATAGTCTAAGTATCTGTACACATTTCGCACAGACTCACTCCTTGGTGATTCTAACGAAAATTGGTAGCTAATGAACCTTCTAAGGTGATATGGCTGACAAGTTGTAGGTTAAACGCCCCATTAGCCGGTTGTACAAAGCCCAGCCACAGGACTATTCTCTTTGACAAATGCCTTTAGGTAAATTTTAGGTTAGGAAAGCCACTTACTTAAAAAATAAAAAAATGATAGAAAAAGGAAAAAAGAAATAAGCCACACTCCACCGCATGAGTATAACTGGCAAATTTTCATGGATTGGACTCCCCATTGGCCATTTATCCAAATCCCAGCTCATAAAATGTACAAAAATTCCCAAACACTTAAGGAAGAAGCTGGGAAGTAGAACAATCCAGGAAGATATACACTAGGTTCGCCCTTGTGTTGATCCCACAAAAATAAAAGTAGGGAGAAAGCTACCAATCAAGTAGAATTTTTTTTTCAGGTCACCTAGGGGCGTAGAAACCCAAAGTCTATTTTAATTATCGTTGAGTAAGTCTATCACAATTCTTACAATAAGATGCTTAGCACTAAGAGTTCTTTTCGAGTCTTAGGTGAGTTGAGTAGTTGTAAAAAGTTACCTTAAAACTCTCAACCCCAAAATCCAAAAAAATCATAAAAGAGGAGAAAGAAAAAAATTTTATTTGCTTTTATACAGAATAAGGCAAGGACTCGGGCAATCTGCATTTTAGCAGGCACCCGAGCACTGTTGAGTCTCTGTGGGTTAGGTTCTTAGTAGAAATTTCCTCTTGTTGACAAATAACTTGTGCCTAAGCGATCAATTCTTGACTCTAGTTACAGATAGTATCTAGTTTGACCTTGCTAGGGAGTAGCAAGTGGGTAGGCATGGGGGTATGATGACTCTACATATGATAGCGCTAATCACATCAATTAGAGGCAATTCCAAGGGCACATGCACATATATATAATTATATCATGGTCCTCGGAGCATGCATGCATATAGTGTAGTCTTTATATTTAGATTGCTTATAATTAATGTTTAATGGCCATGTATACAAGTGTATATTGAAACAAGTTTCAGATGGGCAATCCAACCATACGGATGGAACCAAATTGACGATCGCAGCCCAACGACGCCAAAATTGGTCCAATTGAACATCCATGGCATCCCCTGCAGGCATTTAAAGATGAACGGCTCAGATGGTACCACATGACACCATCAAGCCATCCAGGGCGCCTAAGGGCCACTGTGGCCTCTCTCCATCCGCACCATCAAATCTGAACTGTTGGATTTACATCTAATGGCCATAGCGCACCATGTTATTTGAATAAGATAGGAGGTCTTCTTGACATAATGACCTCCATAGCTCATTGGTCTCAAGTGTTGTGCCAAAGGGGAGGTTGCGGGTTCTCAAGCCCTTGTGGCCCGCCAATTTTGCTTCAACATCCAATCCCACTAGCGCACATGGGGGCGTGATGCACGCGAGACGCCAGCGCAGCAGTGCGTGATGTGTGGGCACGTAAGGCGGAGTTGGCGCCCATGCATGCCAATGCGCGTGATCAACATAGGATAGAGGAGCAGCACGTGCACAGCTGGCCGTGCGCAGCGCCAGCATGCCATTGCACAAGATTGCAATGCCATCACATTCCAGCATGCAGCCAGCATGCAAAAATTCCTTTTTTTGCCCAATTCAAGGTCCTCCCTAGCCTATAAAAGGACCCCATGACCCCCTTTGCTACTCATCTCCACCACCTTCTAAAGCTTAGAGCAAGTCCTTGGAGATGCCGAGCCGTTGACAAAAGCTTCCTCCACCACCGTGGTTGCCTCAACGTCCTTCTTTTCATTAGTTCTCTTTATCGTGTAGTTTCAATTTCACTAAGCATGTCTCCAGCTTGATTTGTTATTGTTGTAGTACATTTTCGCCATAATCTCAAGAAGTAATTTGCTATCTTTTTCTGCTAATATTATGCATTCCGAGTTAGGTGTACTTTGATTATCCTCCACCATTATGATAACTTTTATTATTATGCAAGTCTTTGTTTAGTCATAACTAGCAACATTTGATGTGCCCTGAATTTGCTTTCTCTCTCTCTCTCTCTCTCTCTCTCCACAAGCAAATCAAAATAACCATCATGTGGAAATAAAATTAGCGACTAATTAATCCGATTTCTCACCTCCCTAAGATCGACACTCATACACATTTTTCATACCCTTCTTAAAACTGACATTGTATTTGCACACTACAATGAACATATTATCTTCACGTGTTTTTTGATGTCATGAAGAAATGCTAAGAATCCTTTGAGGAGTAGAAATGTCAGCATCAAGCAATAAGTGAATAACTGATTACCTCCCATAATTTCTATCTCTAAATGCCCTATAAAAAGGGTAGAACGTTTATTGTGAAAGGGTAATTAAACCCAAAGCATTCAACCAACTGTAATACTTGTTATGGTAGATATTTAAGCATTAGATCTTATCCTTATATGCACACCATTGCGATGGAACTAAAGTACCAACCCCTCTTATTCATGCGATTGTTTTATGTATGCAATTATTATTTTTCTAATCAGGTCACTTGAGACATGCTCAAAGAGAATCATTTTAAAATCATAGGGTTATTTGAACCAAAGTAAGTGCATGAATGATCTAACACCTAACACAAGCTCATTTAACAATACCTAAAAGGAAGATGAAGATTTTACAATAGGAATTTTCCATGATTTCTCTTTGGTTTGATCTTCTTCCCTTCATTCCATTTCATTTGATTCAATCTCTTTTCCTCATTATTCTTCTCTTCATTTTTTTTTTCTTCTTTGTATCTTGGCAATCACTTATTCACTTGCATTTTTTGTATCACAATAGGTCTCTATAACCATTTCTTCATCTACAATATGTTCTTCACTTATTACAATGTTAATTTTGTATCATATATAAGTTGATCTTAATTTTTGTACATTTATTAGATATACCTTAAGTCAATCAAGGTTTAAATTGCAATCAAAACCCAAAAAGAGGAAGATAAAGAAGGAAAGAAATCACTTACCCTTGCATCATATAAAGTTACCACTAAAACCCAAGATTTGCTGCCAATGTCAAGAGTACTATGATGCTTTTGGCAACAATTGACGTGGATGGTGAATTGGTATGTACAACCTCGAAAAGAAAATGATCTTTTCTATTTCTTCTAGTTAAAGTTAGCAAGCCTTTAGCAAAAAAGTTTCATTACGGATAATTATGTGAAGGGTAACATGTAATGCCTTGTCACTTTAAGGATCAAAATATGATATTTTAGAAGTTTAGGATTAAATAGAGACTCATTTGTAAACTTGAGTTCCATGGTAAAACTACATTAATAAAAAATGATTTTAGCAACAAAAAAAGTTGCCCTTAGATGCAACTTTTTGTTACCAAATCATTTTAACGAAAAATAATCATTGGTCGCCAAGACCACCATCGCTATAACCTGTCGCTAAATTAATAATTATAACATCAAATCTAATTGTCGCTGATTTTGTCACTATTGAATCCCTAGAGTCAAATAAATTCGTTCAAATCTGTCCAGAATGTGACTTTGTAGCGACAAATAGAAATGTTGGTAAGTTGTCGCTAGACCGCAATATATCAACAATAGAATTGTTGCTAATTTCTCACCTTAATGTCATATAACATTATTTCTAAATTTGCCACAATAGTCTTTTAGCAACAGTTACATTTGACGGCACTTATTTTTTAAAAGCCAAATTCATCGAACACCATAATCCTCAATGCGAATTTATTTCCAAAACCAAATGAATCAAAGTATCATCACACCTGGTGGTGCCCTTCAAGCAGATGATCACCTTGACCACCTCCACGTACCTCGGCCATGTCCACCATCTCCAGCCCCACCTGGGTACCTCCGCCGACCTCCAATCTAACCTCCACCACATTCAGTCGGCCACCTCCCACCACCACCACCACAAGCAACCATGCTGGCAGTCCTTTCTCCTTCCCCCTCTTTCCACCACAATGTACACACTTACCACCACCATCCTCCAATCCATTACCATGGCAAAACAGAAGCCATCAACTCCCGGAAAAAAAGAAAAAGAAGACAAAGAGGAAGAGTCAAGGACTCACCTTCTCAACGGCCCCTGCAAACCACTCCTCTTCGGGAATTCGACTATCTCATTGCCGTTGCTATGTTTTGAACTCCAAGTCCAATCTTCTTTTTAATCCATGTTAGAATCACATCCCTGTAAAATGTTAGAGACGATGAACAAGGAACGCTAGCTTCATCATCGTCAAAATCCTCCGCGACTCCCATGCCATCCGTATGGCAAATACAAGAGAGAAAAAACGTGACTGGGAGTGCTTAGATTACAATATCATGAAGAATTAACGGAAAAAGGATTATGATGATAAATAGATAGGTATATATTAGACAGGGAGAGAGGGACGGTTACTTGGTCCAGGATCTATAATCACCATCATGTTGGGAACATGTGGATCAGCTACGGAATGGAGATGTCGGTGTTCGAGCTGCCGATGAGTTCTTGGAGTACACTATATCGACACACGTGTCATCCAGTGAGAGGGGTACCGGAGGAGGAGGAGAGATGGGCGGAGGTGGGGATGGTGTTTGGAAGGAGAGACGTACGGAAGGGAGGCGTCACTGTGGAACGCGGGAGTTGGTTTGTGTTGATGTTGGCATCGGTGGTGGTGGTGGTGGTGGTGAGAGGTGGGTGGTGGTGGTGAGAAGAGGTGGCGGCTGAGGTGGGATTGGAGGTGGCGGAGGCGGTCTGAGGACAGGCTGGAAGTGGCGCGGGGGGCGGAGGGAGGAGGAGGTGGAGAGGAAGGAAGGGGAGGGGAAGGAGGGTCGGGGAAAGAAAAAAAATTAAGTTTCAAGAATATAAAAATAAATTTCTCCTATATTTAGTTTCATCGCCATTAAATCTAATGGTATTAACTAATGCATTAGCAATTATGAAAATAATGTCGCTTTTCCGTGATATTCAATGTTGAAAAGTTAATGGTAAACGCATAATTTTTGATATTAAAGTAATATCCATGTAAAAAATCCTTAAAATAATTACATGCAGCTAATATTTTTTAAGATAAGTAATAGAACGCTACAAGACATTTAGCATGTGAATGGAAGCATACCGATGCACATAATTTAAAATCAGAAGGTCCATATGCATACATATATATCCTCTCAGAATAAATATTATACCATATTATATAAATAAATAGTGAAAGTATCTAATAAATGCAGTGCTCCCCTATGAAACCATCTCGTGATGTCAAAATTATAATATATACAAAATATCCCAATGGATACTTTGAAATCTCACAATCGTTATTTTTCATAATAATGTCAATTAATCAATGTATTACAACTTAACTTTCAATATTTTTCTTACGCCGTATCTTTTTATCACACAAAAATTACATCAAATGAAAGTGATGTATTACAAAGTAATTACAATATATCACAACATCATATATCGAACGTTACAGTTTTTTACCATGATGAAATGTTATAACACAGCGTATTATAATAATACGTTATATGTCTCCATATTTATTATTATAAAGATCCATTCTGTCCTGAGCCTTTTAAGATGTCTGAACTGTCGGTCAGACGTCTGGATCCCTTCCCAGACATCTCAAAATCGAAATTTTTTTGTACGAGCTTCGCGTCTGCGCACAGGCTGCACGCAGACAGTACCCTCTCTCTCTTTCCCTCCTCTCTCCTCCATCCAAACCCTAACGCACCCCTTTATAAACCCCTCTTCTCCTCTCCCGTTCTCCCCACTCCACTGCCAGCCACCTTCTTCTCTTCCTCTCCACCCCAGCGAGAGGAGCTAGCGTGAGAGAGAGCACAAGAGCGGCGACAAGGAGAGGAAGCGTGAGGAGAGGAGGGAGAGCTTGAGCTCGCGAGCTCGAGGGAGCTTGCCGAAGGGTGCACGGCAGAGAGACGCATGCGGGAGGAGAGCGTCAGGGGAGTCGTCCCCAACACTACTGCAGCCGGAGCTGCAGGCGAGGAGGCATGACTGCGGCTGCGCACGGCGAGGGAGAGTGGAAGGAGGTTCTGGTTCTGGGATTTTCCTATAATCAAACATCTGGCGTAACGTCCAGACATCGAGGCGGACATCTAGTGACTACACCACACATCTGAAAGCAGATCTTCGCGAAGGTACGTTCCCTTTTGCAGATACGGCCATGCAAGCCGCTCCGCAGCTACATTTTGCGTGGCTAATTACGGGAGATTTGCTATCGCATGCAGGGATTGCTTTGGGAAGGCGCGGGACACGCCCTCCCACGCATTTCGGACGTCTGGACAGCTTACCAGTCGACAGGAAGCACTCCCAAACGTCTGAGAGATAGGTCGAACGTTTGGAGCTGGGTCCAAACGGTCGGGAGGAGGTTATGGACGTCTGAGGTTGACACAGAACCTGAGGTGAGTTCCTATTTACTTTTAAGACGTCTGGACCTTGTGTTAAACGTCTGATTTGAGTCTGTAGCTCTGTTTTTGACCCGTTTAGGGTCCGTTTGAGGTCCGTTTACCCAAACAAGTTATCGGCGTTTTCCTTGAGAGTTCCTCTACTTGTTAGAAAGCCTTTTATACTGTTCTGAATGTTATGTTGTGATTGTTCCTTGTTATAGGACTTCGTTCCGTTGCGGTTTCAGGGCTTGCTAAGGCACGTGAGCCTACCGTTCGAGCCCCCAATACTCTTGGGTTGTCTAGTAGAGTGGCTTTCCCTAATTTAATTATAAACTTGAATGCATATATGGATTAAATTAGAACCTAGGATATGGCATGAATCCTGGGACGAGAAGTTACTTGAAATGTCTGTATGCATGTTTGATTTGCAGGCTTGAATGAATAAATAGAAATGATAACAACTACCTGTTAATGAACAAGAGCTTCCTGTGAAATATAAATTACATGTGCTAGTTAAACAGTTACATATTACATTACCTGTTATATATGTTAAATGATAGAAATACGAGCTGCATGTGTATAACTTGAGAATGGAAATGTGAATGATGAAACTTGGTATAGAATGGCATGAGAAATATGAGCATGAACCCTACGGGGATTTAGGAGTAGAGCTGCTGGAAATAAATGGAATGGATCTGGAAATGTGAGTGGGGAAGTGTGCTAGCCCTTGAGTACGTGGTACCAAGGAGAGCGACTGTCCCCTATTTAGTGTAGAGCGGAGCTAGCCACCCTTAGGTTGGGACCCGGGGTTAGGATTGGTCACTTTGCACTGACTTCTTAGTCCTCGCGTACACTATACCGGGGAGAAATACTAGTGTAGGGAGAGAGCTAGCCACCCCACGAGGCCTGGGGTTCAGCTGGCCACCCTACACCGACTTGTTAGGCCCACTGGGCAAACCAACGTAGTCAGACGAGAGTGCACGAACAATGGAGGGGCGAGACCCCTGTTTGGTTCTGAGAAGCTAGACCCCTATTACTAAGAGAGCTAGGCCTTATACTTTTCCGTGTTGTACTTGAGCATACCCGTTAGCAAAAATGACTGACCGCGTGCTAGTGCGGGGTAGCTACTCGTGCACTTATCGCACGTGTCGTAGTCACCACTACGTCTGTCCGTGACTTTGGGGTGGTTGACTGGGTGTAGGACCACCACAGAGGACTCTCCCGGCTAGGAAAGCACCACGTGCAACTTCTACTCTTCGGAAAAGACTGCAATCAAGATTGTTCCCACAAGGAACATTCGAGATCAAGAAAGAGATTTGAAAATATAAACTAATTGGTGAAAAGGAATAACGTGTAAATTAAAGAATTGGAATAGCTAGTTTACCTGTTAGCTTTTACTGCTTTAGTTAGTTGGTTGCCACTCTACTCAGCGTTCGCTAACTTTGTTACTCATAACCCTTTTTAGGTTCAGGTGTTGAGCAGCCTGAGTCTCCGGCTGCAGAGGGTGTTGGGCCCAGTAGAGCCCAGTAGCAGTAGCTTTCTTGTTGTAGTACTTTCTGTTGTAGTGAGTTTGAGACTCTTGTTACCTTTACGTTTCTGTACCTTATTTCTGTTTTACTGTTGTGGTGGTGATATGTACTGTTAGCAACTTTTCTTTTCTTATTACTTGTACTCTTTTTACTGTTAGTTACATAGCATAGTGAATGTGGTTTACTTTCCTGCTTTTTGGTTATTTCTTGTTGGACGACTAGGTCTTGGGATCAGTCGAGTCGAGCCGGTCTCGTGTCCTGTAGGGATTCGAGAACCGGGTCATAACAATTATCTATATTACAATTTAGCGCATTAGTTATCTTTCATAGTAATGTCAATTAATCGATGTATTATAACTCAACTCCCAACATCCTTGTTACTCAATATTTCTTTGTATCACAAAAACTATATCAGATGAAAGTGATGTATTATAAATCAATTGCAACGTATTACAACATCATGTATTAAACATTACAACCATTCACCATAATAAGATGTCAGAACACAGCGTATTACAATAATACATTAGATGTTTGCCTCCATATTTATTATTTGTAATATAGCTTAGAAACCAATCATTTATTACAAAAAAATATATTTAATTCAATGAAATCTTATATAATTGTAATTCGATCATATGTGATATATATTGGATGCAACATATTTTATGTTGCAAAGTATTTGTGACACATTGCGTGTAATATTCAAAGAATTTCACATAATGATTGGTTGTTATAGCATTATATTTGGTTTGTTGCAAGAATTCATCTATTTGTTACAACTCATATGTGAAGTTGTTACAATCATATGCACTTATCGATACAAACATTCTTATATTTTGTTATAACAATTTTAAAGATATTAACATAGATTCTTCTCTAATTTCAAGCATCGAACGCATAGATTTTTTACTTGGTTGGTCATGCTTTCTAGAATTCTTGAGCACTTAATATGGATATTTATGATTTTGAATATGTTGTTATATTACAATCAATTACATATCTATTTTGATCATGTAGTTACGATTCGTTATTACAGTCCCATAGATAACTTAATAATTATAAATGTGTGTAAATTGCATTTATATATGTTAAGCATCTTCAACCTCAAAGTTGTAATACGACCTTTGTTGATATTAGTAGTATTTACCATGTTCATGCGATTTTAATCTAATGAACCGCATTACGTGTAGGCTAGGGAGTACAGCTACTGGGGGAGAGAAAGTCCAACCTACTAGATGCCAGCCCACAAGGTGAGCAAAGCCCAGAAAAAGAGCCAGCCCAACCTAGAGGCATGAAAGCCTCTCGCAAGACAAATCATGGCACCACTACTTCATGCGAACAAATTGGGTTTGCTCAGTTGAATCTCCCACCTAAAAACGATCGAGAACATCCACCTAGGCTGGGCACCCAATATTCGAATGATGGGAGATCACCCAGAAAGCTAGGACCCCACTTTCCGTGGCTACATCAATCCTAGAAGCATCGTGTGTAGAAAGGCACTAGCGATGCAGGAGCTAAGGCAACGACATAAGAATCGAAGTGGCAGTGTAGGAACCGAGGCAACCGTGTAAAGAGTAAGGTGAAAAAATGGATGACTCGTAAGACGGTTGCACTCCACCAAAAGCAAATGATTATGGACCTCAATCACGATCAATAATCCCCTATATAAGGGGTCATGTACCCGAAAAAGGGACAGCTTATAATATTCCCAAAAAAAAAGGAGCTTTAGTAAACACTTGAGGGTTAAATCCTCTCCCCAAATGCACACCAATTCAATGGAATTGGGTCACTAATCCCTCGTGTTCTCCTTCTCACTCTCTTGCTCTCTTTACGCTCATGTTTCCTCATCTCTACCTTCTCCCCATTTTCTTGTCGGGCCTCAAGAACTCAATCAGTTGGCAAAAAGGTGATCACTCCACCAACTAAAAGGCTAGGAAGCAGCAACCACAGGAGATGGTCTCCAAGGCAAAAAGGCTCAACTTCGGAGAAAAGGTAGAAGGTGAGCGTACCATTCTTCCTCAACACCCATTGGAACAGCTCGAGCAAGCGGCAACATCCTCCTCTACAGAGAAAGAGGACCCCCTAAACCATAGGGTGGAAAAGGAGTTGGACCCTGAGCGCAAGACACCGAGCCAAGGCGACCACAACCCTCTTTGTCAGGTGGAAGAGGTTGAGAGGAAGCGTCGGGAAAGACTTCGTGCCATTATGGAGGAAACCTGTAGGCTTACAAAAGCAATCTGAGAAGCTCAAGTCCAGAAGGATGTGACCCTCATGGCCACACAAGGGCCTCCAAACAGGGAGTGCCATCCGGAGAGGTCGAACGACAACTACATCCATCAAGTCAAGGTGGAAAATGCTTGACTTCAATGGCAGCTAGAGGAGCTATGCCAATTGGTCCACCGTTAGATTGAGTAGGACCCCAAGGAGCTTCCCAAACATTCGAGGTGCACTCCCACTACTCCCTCAATCCATCCTTCCCTTGCCCAGATGACCAAGTCCCCAACCTCGTTTGGTATGTTACCCAGGTAATGAGGGGAATCATAAGAAGTCATTCATCATGACATTTCCCTTCACAGAAGATGTCATGAGCATGTCCCTCCCGCAGTGCTTCAAGCACCCCAACCTCCACCAATAAAATGGAACATCTGTCCCGACCATCTTTATTGGTAGCTACCAGCAACACATGTTGATCCATGGCTGCCCGGATGCCATCATGTGTCGTGTGTTCCCATCACTCCTCACTAGCAGCACTAATGACTAGTTCAGTGTCCTGCCAATAGGATGGATTGAGTCCTTCCAACAATTGGCAAAGAAATTCTGCCAATACTTCTCTAGCCAATAGCAAACTCGAGATAACCCTATAAAGCTAGCAAAAATCCGCCAGCAAAAAGGAGAGACATTCAAGGCCTACCTCGGCAAGTATAAGACCTAATACTTTCACTTTCAAAGGCCCCACAACCAGATAGCCATTCAGCTATTCAAGCAAAGACTCCTGAACTAGGAGTTTTGGAATAGCATGTAAGATCTCCCGCCATGCAACATGGCAAAACTTTGGAACCGTGCCAACCACCACATAGACAAAGATGAGTCTTTCCTCTCCTACTTGAGGGTGGCTTGCGTACTTGAGGAGCCCCAAGCGAACAGCTCGGTCGGTCGAAGCCAAGAGCGTCAAGACAACTAGGAATCTAGTTAACAGGATGATTGTTGGCAAAACTAGTTCAATCGAGACAACCGGTGCTGCCACAAAGAGTGCACGGATAAGCAGCCATTGCAGACGAGACAGGTGTACTAAGAGTACACCTCCCTCACAATCAAGCAAATTTGCTAGCAAATGTTCTCAGCACCACCGATCAATAATCCCTTAAATAAATGGGGGCATATACCCGAAAAAGGGACAACTTGTAATATTCCCAAAAAAATGAGCTTTAGTGAACACTTAAGAGTTAGATCCCCTCCCCAAACATACACCAATTCAATGAAACCGAGTCACCAATCCCCCATGTTCTCTTTCTAACTCTCACTCTCTTTACGCTTGCGCTTCCTCATCTCTACCTTCTCCCCATTTTCCTGTCAAGCCCCATGGGCTTGATCAGCAGTTGAGCTACATCTTATATGCAACTTTGTTTTAGCCATTAGATTTGTTTTCTTTGGATGGATGATCCAAATTAGCCCTAAAGACAAAGTGAACAAAAAAAAAATGTGACCACTCATTATCTCTAAATCACTTGTTTAGTGGCCCTACGTCACTACTCACCCATGCCAGACCAAATATCATTAGTGAGTTTTGCATGCAAGCCAAATATCATCAATAATTTTTGTATCGGAACCAAATATCACCGGTGAATTTTGCATGTAAAACAAATATCTCATCAATCAAAAATCAACCGTGATTCATGCATTTGAATCAAATATTACCGATGATTTCTAGCTTTGAATCAAATATTATCAATGATTTTTACATTCGAACTAAAGTCAATGGTGGATAGTGAAAATCACCCACTTGTATTAAAAAATAATAAATATTACCATTAATATTTCTACTGGTGCATGTTACTGGTAGGTTCCACTTAGGTGGAAGGAGTGCACATATAAGGGGAGCACATGATGTGATCTCCGCATATGTACATTGCATTTTGCATGAAAAATGTAAGAAAAAGAGACGGAGAGAGATAGATGGATGTGTTTTTCAATGATAGGTTGTTGTGTGCCACCAACTCCACCCTTAGCCTACTTTTTGGACAAAAGGTTTTTTTTTTTTTTGGCTCTGTAGTTCCTCTCTAAAAAGGCCAAATCTTCTCTTCATCTCTTTATGAGCGATTTCCCACCGACCACCCTCGTCACTGGTGCATGTGGTTATTATAATACAACGATTAGATTAAGTTCCCATAATAACTAATCGAGATTCTTACTGTCTCCCACGTGGATTTCTAATTTTGTTTACATGGAACTGAAGCACGGATTCCAACTTGCCTTGCTTGCCCTCAGGTTCACATGTAGAGATAGAAGACAGTTCTTTGATGACCTTAGAAAAGTGTGCATTTAATAGAATAAGTCCTTTTTTCTAGGGTTTTTCCATTTATAGAATTTTCTACAAATTAAATGTTTCTAATATATACTAGCTTCAGGTCCATGATGTTTAAGGCAATCTAATCCGACCCAACCCAATTAAACTAAGTTAAGTCAAGTTAAAGAGTTTCAATAGGTTGAGTTTGGTGATATTTTAGCCAATCTACTAAAGTACGAGGTAAATTGAGTTGGGTGACCAACCCAATCCAATCTACCTAAGATCCATATAAATTATCTCAATATTTATTTTTAATAATTATATTTTATATTAAAATTTAAATATTTTAATATTTCCTAGATTTAAAGGACATTACACTCATTAATCCCATTACATTTTAAAATTAAAAGCTCATTAACATTTAATATTTTCACTGCCATTTTTCTCTTGGATGGATGCCCAAAGCTCCATTTATTTCAAATTTTGAATATTTTTTAATTTTTATTAAGAATTTATTTTAAATTTTTACTTATTTTATTTACTTTATTATAACATGAATAATTAGCTTATAAGTTTTAATTTTTTTATTAATAAATAAGAAACATATAAGAAATAAAAAGTTTAATAATTTGATTAATTAATACATTCAAATTTGAGCCAATCCATCCCAACCTTATGGGTTGAGTTAGGTTGGATTAAGTTAGGTCATAAAATGGGTTGAATGGATTTGAAAGACCTCAACTTATATATAATAGATTGGGTTGTGGATTGCAACCCCTATTAAGATTATCCCATCAAGTGTTATGTAAAATATGGAAGGTAACGTCTTAATTTTGAATGTTCATCATAATTACTCTAATCTCAACAAGATGTACGATTGCTTAAGGCCATCCACATGATTCCACCAAAAAGGCTTTTCTATTTATTAATAAATATACAAGCTTAAAAATCAATCACACTGTAATCATCATTTAATCAATTTAAATAGTTAAATTTGACAATCACTTACTAAGTTCAAGGGGAATATCAATCTTCGAAGAAGAGATCAAATGATCACGAGAAAGCTGCATAAATATGTATATGCAAGATTGAAATATGAAAGCAAAAGAATTAGAATAAGCACAAGAATGAAATGAAGATCCTTGCGTTGCATACTTCAAGGGCACAACCTCTTCATCTTAGAGTTACGTAGCTTCCTTTGCTTAAACCAAAACCTTGCCCTCAGCATGGGCAAGAACACAAAGGAGAGGCAACCATATTATCTATATTCATGTACATATCTCTAGACTCTACCATGCAACTCAGGCTAAAGTATGTGCTAGCGTATGGACATATTAAGGTACAAACTTGTTATGAATGGGCCTCCGACGAAATGGATGGCCATAGTCCTCAAACCCTAGCCACATGCCCTCTCTTCCTATAGTGCTCTCTTGTCGTCCATTCTTGAATTGTGATGATGATAATTGTTGTTGTTGTTGATGATATTGAGAACTCTCAGTTTTCCCAAGGCCTCCAAAAATTGAAACCCTTTTGATGATTAGTAGGGGGCTTGAGAACAATTGAAGGTGAAAAAAAGAGTTGCAGGAGAAAAAGGTCTCTTACCAGCGACTTGATCTCCATCCAACAAGGTGGAGCTGATGAGCAACAACGCCATCATGATAGCCTTCATCCCTACAAAGCCACAAATCTCCCAAGACCTCTTTTCCTGGCACAATAGACTAAGCTACACAGAGTGGACAGGCAGGAAGGTTTTGGCATTGTAGGTTTTTTGTTTTTAAAACCCTCCCTTTTAATCTCCCAAAGCTGTTTGAAGAAGTCAAATTGGATGGTGGAATCAGACTCTTATTCATGCTTCGGAGTAGAGAGAGAGAGACAGAGAGAGGAATAAGTAATATGAAATGCTTTGGGAGTGTCTCATATAGAATCCCAATGTGCATCTTGTTTTGGGAGTGTGCACGATGTTTTGGGACTCGTGAGGGAAAGTTGTGTACCATGTGTCCCGTCTCAGAGGGCCACGTCCCTTGTGTCTGGCAAGTTGTATAAAGATAAGCGCAGATATCTTCCCGATTAAACTTTTTTGTTGCATACATTTTCTGAGGTTCTTCAGATCAAAGTTGTTCTCTTCGCAAGTGGGTACATTTTGAGTATTTTCATCCCTCATCCTTCTTTTTTTCAAAAAAGTTTCCCATTAAAGAGAAATATTTCAGAGGAGACACAAATAATCCAAGAGACAAAAGAGGAAGACAACCAAAACATCCCTCGAGGGGGGGGTGGAGGAGGATACGCCCTACAAAGCAGAGAACTCTGGAATGGGGGATAACGAAATTGAAATAAAGTAAGACAAAAACTAAACAAATGGAAACGGTGTTGTCCCAGTGATATAACTCCTCGCAATTAGAAGTTGTTCTATGCGTCTGTGTGATGATGGCACCATCAAAGACGAATCTCCAACCATCTAGTCGATTCGCATTAACAAGAATCCAAATAACCAACGGTCAAAAATTGTGTAACCACGGCATCCAATGTAATCCTAGAGAAGCCCCGAGGTGAATAACAATAGGTGGAAGTGATGGAGGTCACAAGTAAGATGGAGAGGGAGAAGGGGACTATAACTCCCTTCTTGATACAGAGGTAGAACCAAGAACTACAGAACAACGTCTAGACAAGCAAAGGCTGGAGAGATGATGGCAAGGACTAAGACCATGACACCAGCGCCTCTAAGATCCAAAGTCAGGTTCGACGTGAAACACTGACGATCGCAAAGTAGAGACCTAAAACCACACAAGCACTCTAGATCTAAAGCCAAAGGTTGCGTGAACTCTTCGAAAGGACATTCAACAACCATGCAAAGGAGTGATCCTGAATCAAAATCCAACACCACTGAAGCTCCGAGGATCAAACATCGACGTTGAAGGAGCTCCTCAAATCAAAACCAACGGCCATGTGGCCACCCAAATCTGCATGCCCCACCATGTATAGCTCAGGATCGAGCAACACAACGGAAGCAAGCAACAAGACTTGAGCAATACAAGCACTACGGCAAGGTTCTCCGGTAAGAAAAGGGGAGGTGAAGGGCAAGGAGAGCAGCAGCAGGAGAATGGGGACCTTGAATGGCACACGGTGAGGCCAGCCGGGGGTCCTTGGTGAGGGGGTGTGGTTATTTTCATCTCTCTGTTTTGAAGAGCCAATTTTCGTTTGATTCAATGTTTATTATTCTCAAGGAAGGTATGCATCTTACATCACCATCCATTCAAACAGAATGCTGATGTATCATCCAACGTGGACATTGTGCTTACAAGAGAATCAAGGAGACCAGATGAGCGTTTTTGGAAAATCAACATGCATGTTCCTACTTTCATAAAACAAATTTGAGAATTGCCAAGTGGGAAAAGACGGTTTTTCCTTTTGATCCTGGGAAAACACATGGTTATGTTGTACGCGATCAGCAACCAAATTCAGGCCCAAGATACAAGGGTCATTATACAACCGTAGGATGCCAAAAAGTTCCTGCAAGAAGGCACAGTTGCACTGGGGGTAACATCAATCAACCTAGTTCATTTTCAACCTCCGTGAAGTTTTAACGGGGAATTACGCACGTCAGTAACTTTGAATTCATGTATCACATCACTCAACCAACTGACCTTTGTAGTGTTCACCCTTTGGGACCTTATATAAAACAACCTTATTTTGCGAAGGGAACGATCTGGATCAGTGAATGAAAAATTTACAAGGAAAAGAACCATTCAGAGTGCAGTATTTGGGGACACTGGGCATTCCACAAACCCTTTACAATCCAAGCTTTCCAATTTAAGGATCTTTTCCAACAACTACCGTACCCGCAGAGCTAAGGCAGTCGTTAACAAAGATTTCCTATTCGCAAAGCAGCTCGTCCTCAATTCGCACACACGATTCAACAATCATAGGCCCTGATTAAACTTAACGGTAATTATGTGGCACAAAATGGTTTACACAGAATGGGTTTCTTTTGAGCTAAAATCGTAATAGAGAGTAGTTCCTCATAAGTGAGATTCTACTAAAAAAAGGAGATTCGATGAGGATTCAAGACAGTCCCCTCTGTGCGGGAAACATTTTGCAACGGAATTGCGATCTCTGCATTCCCTCCACTTGGATGGGAACGAGAGCAGATGTGGCTGTTCTTTAAAAACGAGTGGAGTCCTCACAAGCTCTGAAAGAAATCCGCTATGACTGAAAGGAAAGTGCTGATTTTTCAGAGTAAACAAATAGCTTGGATTCAAAACCTCAACAGGATTTGGAAATTTCTAAACTACGATTCTCCCGTTCTGACTTCTAGTTGGAGTAATGGGTATCATGTCTGCATCAACGTTGCTAATCCTAAATCAAGATACACTGCATGTATACGCTACTAATTCAACAGTGTCTTGATTCAGAATCCCGCATAGAAAGAGTAATTATTCAAAAGATTTGACAAAGGTCAAAAACATACAGCTACGTTCAACTTATTTTACACATGTCCGCCGTTGTGCATGCTGGTTTATAGAGAGATTGTTGAATGAATGTTGGAAGCAGTACAAAATTCAAATCAGAATTAGCCGCTAATAAATTATACCTTTAAATGAAATAAGTTATCGATTTAAGAATGGGATGTTGAAATTAGGGGAAAAAAATGGGACCAATTCCCATCACCCTGTCGCCACAGGATGTCTTTGGCTTTTGGACTCAAGGCGCCCTGTCAAAAGGCTTGGTATCATTGTAGCAAATGTCCCACACAGCTTCCATCGCATCTTTGGCAACCGCTTGTGTGCAATACGGGTTATTTACAAGAGACATCATCACCCTCCGTCTCACGCAGTCCTTCACAAAGTCAAAATTAGGAATTCAAACGGCGTAAGGGAAACATGAACATAAATGGCAAAGAGAACATATATCAGAAATGATTACTCACATCCATTCATAAGGCCTAAATTAATTTGTCTAAAAACAAGGAAGATGGTATACTTTACTCGTTTAAATGGTTATCTTGTGCAAATGCAAAATCTAAATATCTCATTCGGGGAAGTGCTAATTCAAAATAAAAACCCACCTGTTCATGACCGCGCAACTTCGTGTACCCTCTTAGTAGTTCACGCTTGAAGTGACAATCACCGCTTAGATGACCTGCTCGTATCTACATGAATAACAGAGAGCAGAATCATTGAGCCAAAGATTAACGCTAGCAATAGCCTATAAGAAACTCGGCCTTCTGTCTCCAGGAGATTACGCACTCTGAAATGCATCTGCTTCCATTCATATAACAGAAATAATATTAAGGTCCCCTACAAATGGTTCAGAATTATGCATAAACTACAAGATTACCTCGCTACAGGCATGGTGTGCACAATTCAGCCAGTTCATATTGGCAGCCCGGCAATCATCATAGGCATGGATAAGCTCATGGATGATAACTTGGTTGATTTCATCTTGAAAATGGAGATGATTACTGCACACGACTATCTGAGACAGAGCAAAAGAAAAGGTTCTACTGTTTTTTATTAAAGAAGAAGAAGCACATGGGACGCAATGCTTGCAATATTTATCTAGCAAATGAACAGTTGCAACTACAACAAATACGATAGAACATAAAATTTCAGTTGCAGAAGTGTACAGTGTGCAGCAAAGAACAATGATTCCAAGAGATTTAAGATCTATCAATCTCAAGGGTAGTCCCAGCTCAGGTGAAAGAGCAAATGCTGCAAGGACTTTATCCATGTGATGGTTTCCTCAGTTACAAGCCAGTAGGATTCAAACTCATAACACCACCATCCTCAGGTTGTGAACAATATTGTAGCCATCAAGGCAAACAAATTGCAACCGGATGAGCTCCTAGCAACCAGTTCTCCAGAGCAAGCAGAAATCAAGATTTCTCATGGAGCGGCTGAGAGAAGGCAGATGTGATTCCCATCCAATACAGATCATTCCATCCAAACAAACGTAGCATCACAGAAAGGGGGGAAAGGGCAAAAAAAAAAAACTTAAGTTCACAAAGTGCAGTTTAAAATCCTCCCAAGCAAATCATCAGCTGTGCTGGATTAGCATACTGATTAAATGTGAGCACAACATATCCGGCACCCACTTGTTTCCATGTCCAATAATATGTAAAATATCATAGCTAGTATTTTAGCTTCACCAATTGATGAATCTTTCATCATATTACTATTGTTCATTTGAATGCAATATTCCAATCTATTTCTTTGTTAAATATCCCATTATATTGTCAATACTAGTCCATCCTTAATGAATCATACTGACCTAATAATGCTGTAACCAAATATGTATATGTTAATGTCACCTTGATTTTGATGATTTACAAAAGGAAAAGTATAGTTAAATAAATATTCCTAGATATATTCTTGTGGCATGCCAATTCTCATTGCAGGAATTTTTGGAGGGAATGAAAGAGATTTGATGATTAAATGAAGGCCTTAAAGCTCTCAAGGCAAAAAGACCTTTTAAGATCTCAACGCATTGAAATTTTTATCTCCTTGTAATAATAATTCCTTCTTGTAATTTTTTGTTCTCCAACTATTGTTAAAGAGCCTCAATGATGACATCCTAACATTCATAAACTTTCCTGGCCGTTATAACCCATTTAGAAAATCAATAGAAACCTTAATACACATTAAACACCCGAAAATTGTTGTAACCAGTCGACCAGTGATGTTATACTTCGACCAGCAACGCCTGCATTGGTCAACTGACCGACGCATTGGTCAATCTATAGTGAATATTGGCCCTAATCATTTAACATTTAGGTTGTGCTTGGCTTTAAACTATCCCAGGATAAAATTGGAGTGTAAAGTGTTTGATTGGAGGGCCTATAATGATTGGAGGTTTCTAATAATTGATATGGTGATATTGTGTTAGTAAGTGATATTTTAATATTATAATATGATGTATGCGGATGTATTATATTGGAGTTGGAATATTTTAATATATATTGAAGTTGATATATCAGTCCCCTCTCTACTTGGGTGACGTTTTGACTGCATGTTTTTTTATCAATCGAATGCCTAATGCCGCACTACATAAACAGATTCCTTTGCAGGTCATGTATTGACTCCCGTTTCACGTCACCCCTCTAACTTTTAGTTGTGTTACCTTTATCCATTTATTGGGACTAGATCGGAATAAACTAACATTGAGAACAGTTAAGTGCATCTTTCTTAGGTATACCTGGACACAAAAAAGATATCGATGTTTTGATGCGTTTACTTCTCAACACTTTGTTTCAACAGATGTTACATTTCATGAGGCAACACATTTCTTTTCTATGACGGCTGCTGAGATGCCTCCTGAGGGTGATATGGTGCCTATGCCATATACTCCCATTCGGTTTGGGAGTTTTCCTGAGATTCCTGTCCCTACTACACCACCACTACCTCCAACTACACATCCCTTCCCTCATCTGACTGAGCCACTCCAACCATATCTCCACCCTCAAACTACCTATCTGGGACCCCCACCCTCGTCTTCATCATCAGCTTCTCAGGTGAGTCCTTTAGACACTAATGTATATTTGCCATGTGATGGTCACAGGGACAGGACAGATAATGTGTCAGATGATCTCGATCTTCCGATAGCTATTCAGAAGCGACTACAGACTTGCACTACTTATCCCACGGCTAGGACACTTGCTACTGATAACCTAGCTCCTAGATTTGTGAATTCACTCAAGCATTAGCTACTACACAAATTCCAACTACTAACCGTGAAGCCATACTTGATCTAAAATGGCGGGCAGCCATGGAGGATGAGATGGTCATTCTTTGAGACCGTAGGACCTAGGAGCTCACTCCACTTCCTGATGGTACTACACTTGTTGGCTATCGATGGCTATTTACCGTGAAGTTCAACCCAGATGGCGGTGTTGCTTACAAAACACGCCTAATGGCAAAGGAGTTCACCCAGACTTATGAGGTGGACTTTGACACATCACCGGTTACTAGACTTCCCACAGTTCGGGTGTTGATTGCAGTGGCAGTTCAGTTAGATTGGCCCTTGCATCAGTTGGATGTGAAGAATGCCTTCCTTTATAGTGATCTCCAAGAGGAAATCTACATACAGCAGCCACCTGGCTTTGAGAGCAAGGGGAAGTGTGTATGCTGGTTATGGAAGGCTATCTATGACCTTAAGCAGAGTCCTAAAGCTTAGTTCCAGAGGTTGTCACAAGTTGTGGAGGTAGCTGGATTTAGGAGATAGACAACTGATTTTTCTCTGTCAAGAGGACTGAACGAGGTACTGTGGTACTTCTTGTTTATGTTGATTTAATTGTCACAGGAGACAATAAGCAGGGCATTGCTGAGGTAAAGCACATCGTAACAAAGTAGTTTGCCATGAAGTTTCATCCTATTTGATGAGAGTGTTGATATGCAAGAGAGAGCGAGAGGGAGGGCGAGAGGGTGAGAGAGGAGGGAGGGAAGTTGATGGAGAGAAGGCGGGAGAGGAGAAAGGATACCAAGGAGAGGTGGAGGGCGAGGGGCTCCGTCCGATAGTGGAGGTTCTACGATGGTTGACCGCAGCGAATCTGAGGGTCTCTCGAGGGGTAGATGCACCTAGGAGGTCTGCTCGCGGGGGAACCCTTGCAGAGAGAAGAGGAAGGTGCTTCAAATGTCTCGACCGAGATCACTGGGTGCGGGACTGTCGAGAGCCATGGCGCCGTTGGAGGTGCGGGGGCCTTGGGCATAGGAGCGATCGATGCCACGGTGATCGCCACAGTGGCGTTCGGGTAGCTCCACCGCCGCCGAAGGGTGCGTCACAAGCAGAGGTGGAGGCGCCATGGTCGGAAGGATTACGGAGCCTGCGAAGGTAGGTGGACGGTTTGGTGGTCGACATTCTGGAGGGGAAGGTGATGAGGGCGATGGTGGAGGAGGCACTGGGTGGAGATCTGTTGAGGAAGGGGATTAGGTGCTTTTACTGGACGGTAGAAGCCTTCTTGCCCTCGACCTCCCCACTCCGCAGAAAGAAGAGGTCCTTCTCTTGGAGTCTTTCACCAAGGGGGGAAGATGGAGATGGCGTCGACCCTCCCCGCATGACGGGGCTTCATCGGAGAGACCATCGGAGTTGTAGTCAATCAGGGTGACCATCGCAAGGATACCATGGTGGTGAAGGTCGGTGGAGGTCATGGAGGCAATAGTGTCCCCCTTTGCTTGCCTTAGGAGATGCGATGTCATTGGCTTGTCCGAAGGGTCGATGATGGTGAGGCTCGAGATGATCGATGCGGCAATGATGGATAGAGTGGTGCTGCAGTTGGGCGGCTCGTCGTGGGTGGTGTCCCTGTCACCCACGGGAGTAGGCCAAGGTGCGTCGGCGGTGGTCAAAGCGGCTGCTTCAACAAGGTGGAAGGCGAAGCAATGATCAGCAAGGGCGTGGACGAGCTGATCGGGTGCTAACGTGGCCCGAATCCACAAGAGATCCGCGCGGATCTCATGTACGAGCCGCAATCGTCGCCCGATGATGGAGCCCAACCAAAGATCACGAGGAGGTTGAAGGCAACGCATTTACGGGGACAGCTGTACCGAGGTGGAGATGACAAAGGTTTTAAATGCGCCCATGTGCGAGCAAGGATTTAAAAAACGTGAGGCGGTACCGAGGCGGTTTGCCTTCATCGAGGCGAGGCGTAAGCCTCGAGGCGGTCGAGGCATAAGCCTCAGGAATTGCATAAAAAACATAAAAAAATAAAATGATATATACTTATTAAGTGCTAATAAGGAAATAAAACCTGATAAATAAATAAAACTATCAAATAAATGACATAAACTTGATAAATAAGTAAAACTATCAAATAAATAACAAAGGTTCCACTTTGACAACTACTATACATGCTGAATCAAGTCATTCACTAGTGCATTCTCTCCCCAACCTTCGACGTTGCTATGACAACCTTCTTCGATGCTGCTACAGGCCTGCATCATTCACTATTCTGCGATGACAACCTTCGAAGAGCCAACCTACTCGAGCTCCGACGCTGCTCCTCCAACTCCTCGAGCTCTGATGCTCCGCAAGGCTTACGCCTCCTGATGCTGCGCGATGTTGCGCAATGCTACGCCTCCAGCTCCTCGACGCTGCACGATGCTGCTTCTCGACGCTACGCAATGCTTACACCTCCAGCTCCTCGAGCTCTAATGCCCTGCGAGGCTTACGCCTCCTGATGCTGCGCGATGCTGCGCCTCCAACTCCTCGACTCTGCACGATGCTGCTCCTCGACACTGCGCGGTGCTACTCCTCGAGCTCTGATGCTGTTGCGACGACGCTTCTCCTCGAGCTCCGACACTACTGCGCGATGCGAGCTCCGACGCTGCTGCGGCGATGCTCCGCCTCAAGCTCCGACGATGCTGCAGCAGTAGCACCAACACTTGAAGACCTAACCTAAGCCTCCTTTCGCAAGCAGCTGAGGCGGCCCCTCAAGTGCGCCTCACCACCTCAAGCACCTCAGATCGCCTCAGCTCCGGCAAGGCGCACGCCTCTTGAGTGCGCCCCGAGGCTATCGCCTCAAGGCTATTTGGGGCCGCCTCGCCTCAAGGAGCGATTTTTAAAACAATGCATGCGAGGCACGTAAGAAGACTAACTTCAGTGGTATGGTGGTGGATTCGGATCCGGATACTGGTGGGAGATCCAAAACATCGGTTCAACCAGACCCGAGCATGAGAAGTGCGAGAGCCTAATCCCCCCGCGAGGCTTCGCCGGAGAAGACCACCTCTTCGTTCTCGCCTTCGAGGACGACGGAGGGAGGGCCAAAGCATGGAAGCGGCTCAGGAGATCGACCCTCGACTTGTCTCGATGAGGGTGACATACGCTCCTCCATGGCATCTCCCTTACTGGGAGAGGAGGGTAGAAAGGTGGCGACGGCGACAAATGTGGCTGCGGCGAATTCGAGGGGACCCTCCGGCCACCCTCCGACTGGCGAGGCTGGGAGGAGGCCCATGCTTGATGAGAAAATGATCAGCAAGACCCAACCTGAGGCTTCCTCGTAGGCGTAGCAATTGGATGGAGGCGGTGTGACAGAGGTTCCTTTGACCGGGTGGAGGCCACGCTTGGTGCACGATGATCAACGTGGCTCCCTCCGGTGCAGGAGAAAGTGGAGCTTCCATGGAGGATAGAGGACGAGGGTGGTGGTGGATGGTCGTGGAAGGACGCCATAGGGCTCACAACAAATGACAACATTGGATTATGAGGATGAGGTGCGTAAGATAGCGGAGGCAAGTGGCTTCCGACAAGTAGTGAAGGTGACTCCCATTGTTAATAAATGAATGGTGTGCTTACATGGAACATGCGGGATCTTAATGACCCTTCGAGGGCGTCTTTGGGGCAGTATATCAGGAGATGGAGAGCAGATGTCGTGCTATTGCAGGAAACAAAGTTGTTAGATTGTGATGCTAGGGTATGGAAGGAGGTTAGGGGTTCTTGGATAGAAGGGTTTCGGTCCCTTGATACGTCTGGCCGCTCAGGTGGACAAATCCTTTAATGGCAAGAAGATGTCTTCTCCTTGGAAGACTGTTTTTGTGGAGAACATGTAATCTCTGCGAGGTTAGCGATGGTGGGAGGGGCCAGCGTGACTGTAACAGGGGTGTATGGGCCAGCAGATACACAGGCGAGGGGAGTTATATGGGAGGAACTCACTTATGTGGCTGCAGCATGCCATGGAAGTCCTTGGTTGGTTGGAGGTGATTTCAACATTACCCTGCAGACGGCAAAGAGGCCTGGAGGTCGGGGGAAACAAGATCCTGGGTTGGATAACTTTGTGGACTTTGTTTCTACTCATGGTCTCGTGGACTAGGCTCCGACATCCTGTGCTTGCACATGAAGGAATAGCAATGGTTTGATGTAAAAGATTGACAGATTCCTCTCCAACATGGAGTTGACAGAGGCATTTCCTGTGGTGGATGTGTTTGCTTTGGAGAGACCTTTTTCAGACCACGCGCCTCTCATCTGGAGACCTAATCTGGGAGTACATTTTGGCACTTATTCCAAATTTAACAGATCCTGGCTGATAGAGGAGGGATTCAGGAGTATGGTGGAGGAGAAATGGAAGTCGATAGAAGTGGAGAGTTCGACAACTTGTCGTCTAGTGAAAAAACTAAGTGCTCTGCAGGATCACTTGAAGGTGCATAGGAAGGAAATCAAGACATCCAGGAGGGGCAGGAAGGAGGAAGCATTGGTAGAGATTACCAAGATTAATAAATAGGAGGAGCAAGCCCCTATCTCGACAGAGGATAGGGAGGTCTAGGGGAGAATGACACAGATAGTACAGGAGGACAGGAAGAGGTGAAGTGGAAGACGAAGTCACAACAGAGATGGTTGAAAGAAGGCGACTCTAACACCAAGTTCTTCCATCAAATGGCTTCAACCAGGAGGAATTGGTTAGAGAAGCTGATGATACATGGAGATTCTTTCGTAGGCAGGGAGGAGATGGGTCGAGCAGCAGCAGATTACTTTAGAGACTTTGCGAGGAGGCATATCAAGGGGTGTTGGAAGTGGAGAGGGGAGAATGTACAGCGTATCATGGAGGCTAAGGTGGACTCACTGCTAGCTTCTCAAAAGATGAGGTGAGACAGGCGATTTGGAGCCTGAAAGCGGAAGCATGTCCTGGCCCAGCTGGTTTTCCAGTCTTCTTCAGAGAGTTTTAGCCCCTGGTGGGGGAGGTGTTGCAGGTTATAGAGGGGTTTGCAGCTGGAAACAAGGGTTTTGATATATTAAATAAATACTATTTGTTCTTGCTACCCAAGAAGGAGGGGCCGAGGCGATCCAGGACTTCAGACCAATTGCGCTATCAAATGCCATATACCTCATTGTTGCTAAGGTCCTAGCCAACAAGCTCAAGGATCTTCTTGGTGACTTGATATCCACGGTGCAAACGGCGTTCGTTCCAGGGAGAGGAATTTTTTATGATTTTGTGGTTGCTTTGGAGGCTCCAGCAGCTTGGAAGAGGGAAAAGAGAGGTGTTTCTATGAAAGGTGGCCTTTAGCAAGGCAAACGATTCTATCCAATGGGATTTTCTATGGACTTGTTGAGGAGAGGATTTCCCGCGATTTGGATTGACTGGATGAAGAGGTATGTGACGACGACATCCTTTTCAGTCTTGATCAATGGGAACCTGGCAGGAGGATGGATACAGCCCAGGAAGGGGGTCAAATAAGGCATCCCCATTGTGCCTATGCTTTTTGTACTTGCAGGAGATGCTTTAGCATGGGCGACACATAAGGCCTGTGATAGGGGCCTGATCAGAGGTTTTATGGTTGGTGATGATAGGGAGGCAGCGATTTTGTAATATGCTGATGATACACTATTTTTGGTCGAGGGTACAATGTTGGAGGCTAGAAGGATGAGAATTCTTCTGGAGCTTTTTGGTGAGGCGTCCGGGCAACAAATAAACTATCAAAAGTCAAGTTTTGTCTCGTTCAACTTGTCGACCACAGATACAGAGACGGTGGGCGATGCCTTGGGGACAGACTTGGGTTCCTTGTTGGTTTATTTGGGTCTTCCTTTATTAGATCGACAGCTCAGGATGCAGGATTGGCTTCCCCTGTTGGAGAAGATGGAAGGGAGGTTGGCGAGATGGTCTTCCAGGCTCCTTTCTAGAGGTGGAAGACTGACCTTGGTTAAAGCAGTTATATCATCCATGACATCGTATTTCCTCTCAGTATTCAGATAATCGCGCCAGATTGAGAGATCTCAATATCAGTGATTTAAATGCCGTCAGCACACCGTCGGCAAGGCTTTTTTTGGGAAAACTCATGCCGACATGGTAAAGGTGTTGAAATGCAAACATATCATCGACATGGTCGGCATGTCAACTAAATCAATGGTCATGCTAAGGCTGTTGGTTTTTTTAACTACTTTTGTCATTTTTATCGGCATACAGCAGCATGCCCTCAGTATTTCCACGGCGTGCCCTCGGCATGCCCACGAAATGCACACTTAATTTCATCGGCACGATGTCGAAATCAGCATTTCGAACCTTGCTCAAGACTGATGAGGGATTTCTTCTGGGCCAATGTGGGATCGACAGGTAGGGGGTGAGGTTGGTAGCATGGGAGGAGGTATGTAGACCAATACAGGATGGGGGTCTAAGGGTTAAAGATATGGGCAAGGTGAACATCAACCTCACGAAGTGGATAGCCAGGTTAGTAGGGCAATGGCAGGGGCTTTTCGATGATACTATGCGACGCTAGTACGGCCCTTTTCTATCGTGGGGACCGCTAGTCTCCCCCCCCCCTCAGGAGCTTCTCATTTTCTCAAAGGTCTGGCGACGGTGACAAATGAGGTGAGTGCTTTTCTCTCCCACTCTGGAGGTGAGGGATGCATTTCGTTTCTGGCAGGATGATTGGCGTGGGGCTGGATGTACCCTTGGCAACAAATTCCCCCACCTTTTTGGGAAAGTAGTCGACCCATCGGCCACGGTGGGAAGCTGTTGGGATGGAGCCTAGTGTCCTGCTTTTAGGGGGCTCTCAGATCAGAGATGTGAGGAGTTTCAGTAGCTACTGCAGGAGTTTGAAGGTTGGGCACCAGAGGAAAGCCAAGATGCTTTCTCCTGAGGAGACTTCTCAGTAGCGAAAGTCTACCGCAAATTGAGGGGTGGCACGACCAACTCAAACGTCGACCTCCTGTGGGATTGCAAATTGCTCTGGGTGGCAGAGTACCCTCTAAAGGTGAATTTTTGCATGGTTGCTGAGGAGAATCATAACGAAGTGATGGAGAGCGAGATGGAACTATGCAGACGACTTAACGTGTCCTCTTTGTAGCGGAGCCAATGAGGACATCCAACACCTTCCAATGCCCTATTATGGTAGAGGTTTGGCAAAGGTTGGGGATCGACTGAATCGTTTATTAGGATGAGGCTGCCTTCTAGTCCTCATTCCACAGAGGTGATGCAAGTGGCGGAGGGGTCACCTTTAGGTTCAAGGATAGGGCCAAGATTCTGGCGATCCTGTGGGGTGTCTGATTAGGGAGGAATGGAATGATTTTTAGGAGAGAGAGGCCCTATGTTGAAATTTTTAATTCCTTGATTTCCTCCGAACTGGCCTTCTGGAGATCTATTTTGTAACATCTGATGTAATACAGATTTGTGGAATGGAATAAATTTGGGTGGTTATTATTTAGATAACTACCCTTTGGCTTTTCAAAAAAAAAAATAGTTTGTCATGAAGGACTTAGGGGTTCTACAGTACTTTCTTGGTATTGAGGTTGCTCGCAACAAAAAAGGTGTGGTCATCTCAGAGGAAGTATGCTTTAGATATCTTGCAGGAGGTTGGTATGCTTGGGGCCAAGGAGGCCAATATTCCTATGGACCCCAAGATGCCATTTTATGATGAGGATGTATAGGTGGTGGATAGCAAGCAGTATAGGCAGCTTATGGGCAAGCTGCTATATCTCACTATCATGAGGCCAAATATCTCCTTTGCAATAGGGAGACAATTGATGACCAAGCCGACACGTCAACATTAGGATGCAACATTGATGGTGCTCAGATATGTCAAGAAGGCTCATGGAAAGGATCTCTTCTCCAAAGGGTCTTCTATGGCTTTGGTTGGCTACTCTAATGCAAACTACGCCGAATGTCATGTGGATCGCAAATCCACTACTGGGTTCTACACCTTCTTAGCAGAAAATTTGATCACATGGTGGAGCAAAAAACAGGGCACGGTTACGAGATCCAGTGCCAACTCTGAGTACAGAGCTATGGCTTAAACGACTGCAGAGATGATGTAAATCAGATCCTTATTGACTTGCAGGTACAATTTTTGACCCATAGAGATGCGATGTGATAATAGAGCAACCACCTTCATGGTCAACAACCCAGCATTTCACAAGATGACGAAGCATGTTGAGGTTGATTATCACTATACCAGAGACATTATTCAGAAGGGGTTGCTATATACCACTTCAGTCACATCTGAGGAGCAGACTGCAGATATTTTCACCAAGCCCTTGGCTAGATCTTTATTTGATTCATGTGTATCCAAGCTGAGCATGATAGATATTTATGCTCCAGCTTGAGGGGGAGTGTTAGCATATATGGTTATTTTTATATTTCTTATTGTATAGGCTATGGGTGTTTAGTCCCTCAAGGACATCTCTGTACTTTTAACCCTACGGTCTCTCTCAATATAAGAGAGCCCTAGGGTTTCTAATGAGATTTGAATCATTTCATCCAATTGGGTATATTATAGTGTGAGTGGATATTGGTGTTGATGTGATATAGGAAATGATGTTGATGTGATATGGGTGGGAATTGTAAAACCCTCTTGGAGAAGCTCCTAACCCATTCCTATTCCACCCGCAAGCCCCTATCCCACACCATAACCCGTTGCCAAACGCAACCTTATATTAATTAATGATCCTCTGAACATGGATTAGCATTTAATGACTCTTCCTAAACCCTTTTCGTAAGCACTTTGTCGACGTTTAGTGGTCGGTCGACTGGTGATCGATCAAATGTTGACTACTGCAACCATACAGTCATCCAAAATTTTAGAAGCCAAATCGAAAGCCTATACAAAAATAATCCAAGAACTAGCCCTTCGCAAGTCAATCAACCAATATTGTAGTTAACCAATAAGTGAAGTGTCCATCGACCACTGTATGTGGCCATCAACCAACGCAAAGAGGGTCCCCAGGCTTTCGACACATCTTTAGCAGGACAACCAAGCGTCGACCATTCCTTTGAGGTGCCAACTAGACCCTTAATTGGTTGACCAATTTCTTCCATCTGCTATGTACATCCACTGACCTACCTTTCTATACGTTGGACCTCTTAGCCTATCTCCTAATAGTGGCTATAACACTCTCTTAGACTTGTGTAGAAGCTTCCCAAGTAACCTATAAATAGGTGAGGAGACCTCCTTTAACACACACACACTTGGAGCACTCCTATACTCGCATTACTTGAAAAACAATTCTCACAAGTGCTTCTGTCCTCCACTCTCCACTACTCTACAAGAGCCTCCGTTACACCATTTCCACTGACTTCTACATCAAGGAAGGTAGTTCAAATCCTTGAGAGCTATTTCATTCTCCCATCTTAAGGATTTATAGGACTTGTATTTTATTTTTCTTTACTTTGTCGAATGGGTGTTCAAGTTGTAGATTCCAACCTCTTGGAGACAAAACACTCATCGATAGGGACTGGTGAAGGATTGTATTGAGGTTGCAACACCTTCATTCAAGTGATGCGATAGTGGAATTGATTGATTCAACCGATCAGAAAAATCCCAGGTCAAGAAGACTTGGGTGATAATTTTTACCTTCAAAATTTTCCACTTAAAAATGTGTTTTGTGGTGATGTGAATTATTTTCATATTAGTATTGATTTTCATATTGGCACTGTTGGAACATGGAATAAGAGCCATGTGGAATGTTCATGTGGCAATCAGCAGACCACATGGATAGTCTACGTGGCAGCATCTATGGAGCCCAACAGGGTCGTTGGCTATGGGTTTTAGAACCCAAGTTTGGAGTCTTTTGCTTAAGAGTCTAAAGTTTTCTATTTTTAGTAAGTATGTTTTAGGAAACATGTTTCTGATTTGATTTAATTAGAGAGATAAGATCTTTTCTTATAGGATAAAATCTTTAGTTTCCAAAAATAAGGATATGTACTCTCTATGAAAGAGAGCCTTCTCTCTTTGCACTCTCATTAGTCATAATAATATTTTCTATTCTAAGAAACTCCTCTCCCTCTCTCTTCTTCAACCATCATAACCAACGGCCATCAACAAGGTAGCCAGCCTCCTACACCAATCACATAGGGCTGCCGACCACCAAGCTCCTCTTCCTAATTTACGTGTGCATAGGCCCCACGTGGGACTATTTTCCCACGCTTAAGAGCCTCCATGCTCCACGTATTACGCAAATCTCAATATGGTATCAAAGCAATAATGCTCCAAGCCTTTGTTCTCTCAACGCACGTGAAAAAAAGAAAAAAAAAAGCATAGCACTACATCACCGAACCGCATCAATCTCAATCAAGGTCGAAGCCTTTCCCGACCTTTAAAAAAGACAAGTCTTTTCCAACTAGGCCGAAGTCTATTCCGACCCCCAACCAAAACTGAAATCTTTTCCAGATCAAACTATCTTGAAGGATGATAGCGACTTCGGAGGTCGCAAAAGGCTTCACCGTCGACATGTCGAAGGAGAAGACCAAGAGCCTAGCTCTCAAAAAATAAGAGTGGTAGGACATCTAGCCTCACAAGTTGAAGACCAAGTCGTCGGCCTCCCAGCCTTTGACTTAAGGGGGATCGTTGGAACATGGAATAAGAGCCATGTGGATTGTTCACGTGGCAGTCAGCAAGCCACGTGGACAATCCACGTGGCAGCATCTATGGAGCCCAACAGGATCATCGGTCATGGGTTCTAGAACCCAAGTTTGGAAGCTTTTGTTTAAGAGTCAAGTTTTCTATTTTTAGTTAGTGTGTTGTAGGAAGAGTTTGTGATTTGATTTAATTAAAGAGATAAGATCTTTCCTTATGGCATAAGATCTGTCATTTCCAAGAATAGGGATATGTACTCTCTATAAAAGAGAGCATTCTCTCTTTGTAATCTCTTGAGTCATAATAATCTTTCCTACTCTAAGAAACTCCTCTCCCTCTCTCTTCTTCCACCATCATAACCGGCCACCATCAACAAGGTAGCCGACCTCTTGCACTAACCACATAGGGCTGCAAACCACCAAGCTCCTCTTCCTAATTTGCATGCACGTAGGCCCCACGTCGGACTATTTTCCCATGCCCAGGAGCCTCCACACTCCACGTATTGCACAAATCTCAACAGGCACTATTCACCTCCTCTCTGATGCTCTTTTAAGTTGGTATCAAAGTAAGGTTCTCACAATCCATGTAGGGGAAAATCTCAACTGGGAGAAGCGAAGGCCAATCCACCTTGAGACCTCCATACTTTGATGGTACTAACTACTCTTATTAGAAGCTTCGTATGACCAAGTGATTGTAGACCGGAAGCTTTACTTTATGAAAAAGGTACCAATTCCTATATTAAGTTCTAGAGAGACCCATAATCGGATTTATGGGAAAGCATACTCAGGAATTGACCTTGAATGACAAAGCCACGAATGCTCTTTTTTTTGTGCGTTGAGCCTAGATGACTTCAATCGAATCGCACAATGCAAGACTGCCCATGAGATTTGGAAGACCTTGGAAGTCACACATAAAAGTACCAGCAAGGTAAAATCTTTAAAAATTAACTTGCTTTCGCAGGAGTTCGAGACTCAATTAACTTGCTTCACACTTATTATAAACAACCTCTAGTCCTTAAGGAAGACCTTTGTCAAAGGAAAACTCCAAGCCACCACACCCCACAAACTCTAAATTTTGTTAGACTAGGGTTTATGAGTAAGGTTTAGGTTATCATCTGAATTTAGACAATAGGTTGCTTGGGTGGCCAAGTACAAATCAAATTTCTTAAGCTTAAGTTACAACACAATAGAGATGGCAATAATAATTATCTGAAAATGACCAAGAAACTACATTCCAAAGAAAAAGGCAAACCAAATAACAATACAGAATTCCAAATCCATACCAGACTTAGACTTGAATCCTCTGACTTTAGAGCACTATCTTCTCACACTCGCTTCAACCTAACTCAGTTAGAATTTGGCAGTCCACTACTTAACCTAAAAATAAGTCACAAAGCAAGCAAGGATGAGCTAAGCAACTCAGTAGGTACAAAATTCTATTGTTTTGCTTGAAAAGGCAAGATAGTGTCAGGGCCCAATTCGATTGCTATCAACACCCTTTCGATGTTAATCCCAATTCCTTCAATTGCTACCACAGTCATTATTCACTCTAATTATCAGCATCCCCAATCTAGCCTTTTAATATCTTTAATTTCACTCTCATAATTTACCACCCAAGGAATCATCCCTTGAGGTTAAGGTGATATGCGTAGATCCTTCCTTCTAGAGGAAGAGTTATCAACTTTCTATTAGACATCAGATCTAGAGGGTTTCACTCTCCACTTAATACTCACAATCTATTCCACTTAGGATCCTTTGAGTATTCGTTACGGTTCGCTACGATTCCTGACACTCGAGATCCTTGGAAAGCGATTCCACTTAGGACGGCCCAAGCATAGATTCCCATGATCTTAATGGTACCCTAACATCATCTGCATCTACAGGCACCTACAAAACTTTCGCTACAAGTACCTCATTTCGATGACTAACTCGCAGCCAATTACCGTAATTGGAAACTTTCCAAGTTCCAATAAGCCACTAGTTGCCACTAGCTACTACACACTTTGAGTTTCCAACTAGATACGGTGAACCTCCAAGTTCATAGAGTCCCAATGTTCAATCATACAGATCCACCTACATACAAATCCATGTATGTAGCTATACAACCTAGGCTTCAACTCCTAAGTTCCAATTAGGTTCCATGAGATGTCCATAAATCCTCCTGGAACCTACATTTGCTACGATACGAATTTATTCTTTAATTTCTAATTAAGAACCCTTATTCACATACCTTGGTTTGGCCTCCAAGGCCTCACAACTAATTCCTTGTATTAGGCTCCAATTCCCCCTTTTACCTCATAAGGTATCCATTTCCTCTAATTAAGAGCATGCATCCCATGGAGATAAAGGCCTAAACCAAATTGCCACTTATTTACAACCCTTAAGCCCTTGATAGGGTCATTAACCCCATCATCTCACTTTAGGTCCATTTCAGTCCCATTAAAGAGTTTTAAGCTCAATTACAACCCTTTATTATACTATTAGGACTTCGTTGCAACTTAATCCATCCCATTAGAGTCTAAGTCATCCATTAGTTCCAACTTAGGGTTTAAATTCAATGAGAGAATCAAATTTGACCCAAAATCCCAATTTTATCCACAATTAAGCTTCCTAAAATAACGTTAGGCAACCTCCAAGGAATGACAAATAATGTTCCTAACGTTAGATACCCCTCCCAATACTATCTAACGTTAGCTACTAGCATTAACTCTGCTGGAAGTTTTTCCAGCAGACCACAAATGATGGGCTTTGGCCTCAAATCCTTGGTCTAACCCCAAACCAACTACAAATAAACTTAGGGGAGGATAAAAACATGTACTAGGACTCTAGAAATCAATCAAAATTCACTAAGAAATCCCCAGATTAAAAACCATTCAGTTACAACCGAAATCACCCCAATAGTGATCATATTGGCAACATGCATAAGAATCCATCACATGCGAACTCATCCACAACATGCAACGCTAGATTAAATATCCATGCACACAAAATTTAAATCCTAACCTCAAGAATTCAAGAGACACATCACAAGGAGAGGTTAGAAGTCCTTAGCTTAGTTTTAAGGGTTGAACCACCTAGATCCCTTCTTGTTCATGAAGAATTTCCTGCAGCAACTTGAGTCAGCCCCCCTTCTTCCTTGTTCCTCTTCTTTATTTGCCCTAAACCTTCTCCGGTCCAGCACTTAAAGCAAGAAAGGAGCAGCAGCAGCAACTTTCCTTCTTACTGCTCTTCCCTTCTTTTGCCCTCTTACCCTTCAATGACACCAAAAGGACATAATTTACAACTTGATTCTTATTTAGA
This sequence comes from Thalassia testudinum, assembly GCA_037157565.1. Lineage (NCBI taxonomy): Eukaryota > Viridiplantae > Streptophyta > Magnoliopsida > Alismatales > Hydrocharitaceae > Thalassia > Thalassia testudinum. The sequence continues at coordinate 148,927,595 of JAZHRO010000036.1, forward strand.
AAAGGGATGGACAGGATTGGGCCTTCATTAGTGCGATAGATGAGAAGTAGGGCAATGAGGAGAGAAAGGTTAATTGAGAGGAAGAGGAGAGGTCTTTCTATTGCAACCAAAAGAGGCTTCATGCCTTCATGAAGTCTTAAATGTATAGGTTGGGCATTTTACACTTTGGCTAGCCCACCCAATAACTTAAAAGTTATAAAGAGGTCTGCCAAATCCTTTACCATGTCAAATGACCCCTCATCCCAATTTTTGTTAATGGCATCCATGCCTTGCTTAACCATTTAAGCCACAATTGAAATATTTAAGTCTTAAGTACCCTTAGAACCACCAATTAGCAAATCAAGGAGGATTAAATTAGCCTGCTTAAGCTTATTTAAATTCGAACCCATAACCAAGTTACTCAGAGCACTTGAATCGAAGTGGGAGCAAAAGCTAACCATGATCAAGGAAGCAAATCAAATAGAAGAATTGGACAAAGATGGTCTCTTAGGCAACCGCATTGCCCATGAGGACAAAAGGGAGTAGCAAAAGATGATGAAAGCCTCCACTAAGCCAAAGAAAAAGACTTGTTGAGAGGTGAAGAGTTGCGGTGGGCCATATTTACTCCCACGTCGTGTATTATGGGTTTGTGTTCGAGTGGTGCCTATAAATAATTTGTTGTCCCCCATTTACTCTTTGAGAAGAATACATAAAAACACATCCATAGGGGCACTTCTCCTGTAGTTTTCTCCCCGCTCTTCGTAAGTAGGGTTTTCATATAAACCCACATGTTCTCATTTCTATGTTTTCTTCTTATCGTTCCCTCTTTATTATTTCGTATTATTCATTTCTTAACATGGTATCTAAGTTGGTTGTTCTTAGATTTTATCATTAGATTTTTTATGTTCCACATATCATTATTTTTATTCTTAATTCACACCATGATTTTGACTTCACCATAGTGGAGAAGAGTCAAAGAAGATGTTGAAAAGTCTGGTACAGCCAATATGGCAGAAGAGGCTAATGAACATGGCGATGGTTCGTTTGAAGAAGATGGGGATGAGGTTCGAGATCGTGTGCTACAAAACAAGGTGGTCTCATGGAGGTCGAGTGTCGAGGACCTAGACGAGGTGCTCCAATCCCACACCGTCTACTCCAAAGTCTCCAAGGGCATCCTAGCCAAGTCCAAGGACCTCCTCACCGCCTTCTCCACCCTCGACCAGTCCAGGGTCTGCCTCGAGATACTTAACAAGGAGGAGCATGCAAGACTGTCGATGAAGGCAACATTGATCAAGGCAGGGAGATCCACAGCAGCGATGATGGCGATGAAGGCAATATCGATAGCACCTACACGAAAGAAATCTAGGAGATGTTCTCGTGCTAGAGAATCTTGACGAGATTTCCTTCGCGAGAGGAAGTGCCAGGATGTGCCAATCTTGCATGAAGATTGCGTTGAGGTCTTTGCCACTGATGGTGGCGCTGATGCCAACGATTGCGGTGTAGCAAAAAAACCATAGATGAGACTCGCGCGAGATTGCGTGAGGGCAAATAAGAATAGCAGCAGCACTAGCGCCAATCCAGCCAACAAGGGGAGATGTTGTGCAGGTCTATTCTTCTTTAATCAGCATTGGCCTCATGTTGATTGCCACCGATGCCGAAGGCCTCCCACAAACTTAGGTCTTCAGTGGTCGTGCATTTAGGTTCTTTCTAACCCTAAAAGAGAAGGTGATGGCATTTTACCCATTTTTCCCCCCATCTTTCCTTGATTTACTTGCTGCTTTGAAAAAAAAAAGGATAAAAAAAAGAGGAAGAAGAAAAAAACAGGGAAAGAAAAATATTAGAAAAAAAAAGATAATTTTCAAAAAAAAAGAAAAGAAAAGAAAAAATAACAATAAAAATATCAAGAAAAAAAAAACATGATGATGATGATGAATTTGAGGAGAAGAGAAGAAGCTCTTCTCTAACTATTTTTTTCTCTATCTTGTTTCTTTTTCTTCTCCCATATGAGTGTGGGAGAAAGGAGGTGTAAGAGCCTACTGTGACCCCATACGAGACTCATTATATGAGATTCCCACATGAGAGAAGCTCATTTTCTTGGCTCCTATATGAGAGGAACACTTTTCTTGATCCCTATAAGAGAGATCTAAAGAGAGATTTCCATATGGGAGAGGCCAATCTTGAGGTCTCCAAGAGAGACCCACTTTGAGCTTCCGTGTAGGAGAGGTCCAATATCTTGGTCTCCATGGGACTCTCTTCAAAGTTCTCAAAATGGAAGGCACATGTACTAGAACCAACTTTAATAATTCATCTTCAAACTTCAACCTATACTTTCCTACAAGCAAGAACATGGATGCAAGGAAAATCGACAACACAGGATGCGAGGAAGCAATGACCTGGCAACATCAATTGAGTTGAGTGTTGTGTTTTGCTTCGTAGAGTGAGGATTTCTTTTGTACAAGATGAGCAAGCTATGTTCCAGCTTGAGGGGAGTCTTGAGAGGTGGAGTTGTAGTAGGCCATATTTAGTCCCACATCGTGTATCGTGGGTTTGTGTGTATGAGTGGTGCCTATATAAGTAGGCTATTGTACCCACATTTACTCTGAGAAGAATATAGAGAAACACGCTTATAAGGGCACTTATCCCATGATTTTCTCCCCACTCTTCATGAGTGGGGTTTCCACGTAAACCCAAGTGTTCTCATTTCTATGCTTTGATATTACTGTTCGCTCTTTGTTATTTCATATTATTCATTTATTAACAAGACTTCAGCATTCAAAGTGGACACTGAGAGTAAGGTAAACTCCAATGACAATGATTTAGTTCTTTTTGCTAAAAAAATCCATAAGTTTCTTAGGAACAAGGGAAGCTCCAAATCGAAGAAAGAGGAACCACTCTATGCTACAATTGCAAGAAAGAGGCAAATGAAGAAATGTTGCCCACTCTTGAAAAAGGGTGAGGACAAAAAGAAGGTGGAGAAGAACTTCACCGCATTCCAAGTTTAAGTCCAAGAAGAAAGCTTTCCAAGTCACTTGGAGTGACTCAAGTAAAGAAGACGGGGAATCTTCCGAGGAGACCGCTTGCCTTGGTTTCATGGAACTTGGAGATAAGAAATCCAACGGAGAAGAAAATGAGGTAACTTCTTATTCTTTCAAAGAATTACAAGAAGCTTTTGATTCCTTATTTGAAGAGCATGAGATAGTCAAGAAATAAAATAAAATTCTTAAAACTAAAAATAAGAATTGTTTAAAGTAGATCTTCTAGAAGGGAAATGTTTTCTAAATCAAGAAATAGAATATTACAAGATGACATCAATATCCTTGAGAATAAAACTGAACTAGAGAAAGAAATAGCCTATCTCAAGGAAAAGTCAAATAAATTCCTTAAAGAATTAACTAAATTTACTAAAAGAAAATTTTGGACAAGTTAATTGGCCGTCAAAAGCCTTCCTCTAACAAATTCAGTTTGAGCTATTATGAACCTAGTGCGTCACCCTCTAACCAGAAGGATAGTGGAAAGGAACCCTCTAAAAAGGGTCACACTTACAAATCCAAATCCAAACTCACTTGGATTCAAAAAAAAAAACTTGAATCTTGTTTTGTAAGACGCCATGAAGTAGTTAACTTGACGAATTGGATATACACCATCCAAGATGGACAACTACAAGATATTAAAGAAAAGAATCAACCTAAAATGAAGTTAAGCAAGTCAAAGCCAAAGTTCTTAAGGAGGAGGTCTTTTGTAGGAGCCAAAAAGATGTCAAGGAGGACGATGTATCAAGGACTCGAGGTGCTCCAAGCATATGACTGGAGACAATCACCTCTTAGTGGGTTTGAAGCCTACGGAAGGAGGCACGGTTACTTTTGACAACAATCACAAGGGTCATATTATTGGTCTTGGAAATATCAGTAACTCAAAATTCCCTATCTCTAATGTGCCTTTAGTTAAAGGCCTAAAGCATAACCTTTTAAATGTTAATCAAATTTATGATAAGGATTATAAGGTTGTGTTTACTTCGAAGTTGTTTAACATCTGGATGAAAAAACAAGTGAAACCCCTTTAAAGGGAATTAAGTACAAAGATATCTATATTCTTGAGTTACATTAAAATGATACTTATGATTATTTAGTAGCTAATGAAGAAGTTAGCATATGGCATAAAAGACTTGGGCATTTCATAAAAGGCTAGTCCAAAAAGTATTCAAACATGAACTTGTTCGATGACTCCCTAAAAAGAAATTCATTGATAGCATTACTTGTGACACTCATAAAATGGGTAAAATCACTAAAGCTAATTTTAAAAGCAAGAATATTGTTTCCTCTACCAGGCCATTAAAACTTATTCATTTAGATCTTTCTAGACCAATTATAAGAGCCTAAATGGGTGTCATTGTTGTTTGGTTGTTGTAGGCAATTTATCGAGATTGCTTGGATTTTCTTCATGAAGCCCAATGACCCAAGTTTCTGATTTATTTTTTATACTTTGCAAAAGGGTTCAAACTACGAAAGGCTACCTGATCTCACCTGAATTCGGAGTGATCATGGTAGTGAATTTGAAAACTCTTTGTTTGCTAAGTTTTATGAGTCATGGGATCTCTCAAAAGTTCTCTTTCCCTCAAGTGCCTCAACAAAATGGGATGGTTCAAAGAAAAAATCACACCCTTCAAAAGCGTACTCATACAATGCTTAGACTCCGACTTGTCGAAGTACTTTTGGGTTGTGTGAGTGAACACGACTTGCTACGTGTTGAACCGAGTTTTGATTTGACCACTTTTGAAAAAGACATTTGGAACTATATTATGAGAAAATAACCAAAATTTATTATTTAAAAGTTTTTGGGTGCCATTGTTTTATTTTGAATAACCGCACTAATTTGGATAACTTTGATGCCAAAGGTGAAAAGGCAATCTTCATTGGTTACTCCTCACATAGTAAGGCATATCAGATTTTCAACAAAACCATGTTGATGGTAGAAGAAACCTTTCATGTTTTTGAAGATAATGATGGTCATTTATCAACGTGTCTAACATTACCAATGTTCCTAACCCCCTAAAGGGATGAATCTTCAAAAGAGATCAACCAAAAGTCAACTCATTAAAAGTATTTCCAATGGAGTGAAAACCCGATCTCATGTTAACTGTTCGTTTGGTTTTTTGGCCCTTGTATCTCATGTTAAGCTGAAGAGTGTCAAGAAAGATATGCCAAGGAGTATTGATTACTAGCTATGCAAGAAGAATTAAACCAATTCTAAAGAAACTACATTTGGCACCTAGTGCCTAAGCTTGACTAAATGGATTTTTAAGAATAAGTATGACAAATCCAACATGATAGTAAATAATAAGGCTAGGTTAGAAAGCATCGATTTTAATGAAACCAATGCATCGATTGTTAGATTAGAGTCAATTAGGGTGCTTCTTGCCTTTGCTTCCTTCCTCGGGTTTAAGCTCTTTCAAATGGACATTAGGAATGCTTTTCTTAACGATTACATTAAGGAGGAAGTTTATTTTAAGCAACCTCTTAGTTTTGAATCCCTTGAAAATCCAGATTTCATGCACAAACTAAATAAGGCACTCTTTGATTTAAAGCAAACACCCCAAGCTTGGTACCAAAGGCTAAAAGAATACTTAATGAAAGCAATTTTTTTCTATTTGAGAAGCCAATTCTACTCTTTTCATTAAGAAACAAGGCAATGACATCCTTTTAGTTCAAATTTATGTAGATGATATTCTTTTCAGTGCTATTAATGAAGACCTTTGCCATAAATTTGCCAAGTTAATGCAGTAAGAGTTTGAGATAAGCTTAATGGACGAGCTCAAGTTTTTTGGGGTCTACAAATAGCCCAACTAGAATGTAGGATCTTCATCAACCAAGCTAAGTATGCAAGATTGATGCTTAAGAGGTTTGGTATGGACAAAACCAACGGAAAGAACACATTGATAAGCAACTCCACTTCATTAGATGCAGATAAAGGTACTCTCATTGGTACAAAACAATATTGAGGTGAGATTAGTTCATTACATAATCGCAAGTAAGCTTGATATATTGTTTAGTACTTATTTATGTGCTAGATCTCAAGCAAATCCTAAGCAAACTCACCTAAATGCAGTAGAAAGTATTTTTAGATACTTAGTTCAATGCAATAGATTATGACCTTTTTAATCCTAAAAGTAGTTCATTTGATCTAGTTGCATATAGCGATGTCAACTATGCCGATAGCAAAACAGAAAGTCGTACTAGTAGGACGTCCCATTTCTTGGGTGACTCATTAGTATCTTGAATTTCTAAAAAGCAAACTAGTGCAACTCTTTCCACAACGGAGGCTGGATATATAGCTGCCACGTTGGCTTGTTCCCAAGTTCTTTGAATGAAAAATACTTTGAAGAATTTGATTTGATATTTAATAAAATAAAAATATTATGTGATGATAATAGTGCTATAAACCTCTTAAAGAACCCTATATATCATTCATGTTCCGAGCATATTGATATTTGCCATCATTTCTTAAGGGATAATGTACTTAAGGGTGAGATTGAAGTTGAGTATGTTTCTTCCAAGTTTCAACTTGCCAATATTTTCACTAAGCATTTAAACTATGATCGATTCAATTTTATAAGGAGAAAATTAGACATATGTAAGCTAACTAATAATTGATGAGATTAGTGAAGTTAATGATTTAATTTGTTTAGTTTTCCAATTTTCCAAAACAAATCAAGTAGTTGTTAGTCGACCAATGGCTTGAGCAATTTCAACCATGTTCAACAAAAAATCATCATATGTTGTACTTGGGCATCAACTAATGCCTACAATGGTTGACTAGAGAGTACAACAAATGCCAACTAATTTTGTGCTTAAGGCCTCTGAAACATTCAATTTATTTGTTTTTTACTTTTTATTTCAATTTATTTATTTGCGCTTAGTTGATCTTGTGTGCTGTTTTCTTTTTGGGAGGGCTACCTCGTAAATTTTCCATTGAAAATTTGAAATGGGAATAAGTGGATGCCTTAAGAAGAGAAGAATAACCTTTACTCGCATTTACTCTCCTCTTGTACCCCAAAATCGACCCTCTCTGTTACTTTCCCCTTTCACTTAAACAACACCTCAAACGGACCCATCTCTTCAATTGTTTTGAAAAATCCTTTTATCTGGGTGTTGGTTGCATTGTCGTACACTCGGAACTCGTCAAAATATTCTAGACCAATACATATCAATATCAGAGATGACAAGTCCATCCTCCATGAAACTAGTGTTAGGCATCAAGATCACCATTTCTACTGAGACTAGGGTGGAGCATTCGGCCAAGCCTAACCTAACCTAGCCCAAACCCAAAAAGGTCCATATAATTTTTTAGGCCTTGGGCCCAAAATTTTTACCAAACCTAAGCCCAGCCCATGGCCCATGTTTACAAGCCCTGGGCCAAAACAAGCTAGGCCCGATTTCAGAGTTTGGGCTAAGCCCAGAAAGCCATTAAGGCCTGTAAAATTTGTTATGGTCCATTTTAATCAATTTTTAAATAAGACCTACCTAAATCTGTCAGTGCCCATTTTCTATTGTTATCTAGATAAGGCTTAGTCAAACCCACTAAAACCCAATTGAGGGAAGGAGGGGGAAATAATGTTCTAAAGTCTAAAGCCTAGAACATATTATGTAGGGGAGGGGGACATATATACAAACAGGCCCAACGAGCCTCTTCGGGCTGTTTTGAGTTTAGGCTAAGCCTGACTTGAATCCAAAATTTCTTAAATATCAAGGCCTGAGACCAACCCATATAAAATTCGGGCTCAAGCCAGGTTAGGTTTTTCAGGTCAGGTTCAGGTTAGGCCCGAGCCAATCCAACCCAATGCTCCACCCCAACCAAGATCATCTCCCAAATCATTGATGCCCCCTAATCTCGACCACATCATTTTTTAAATCAAGTCCAAACATTCCATTGATCAAATCAGCAATCATCATCAAACACAATCTTTATGAGACCGATCTCACTACCATCTCAGCCAAGCAACTCACTCTTGCAAAAATACTCTCACAAGTTCTTTAATGGAGTGTGTTCAACAAAATTGGTGGATTTGATCATGTCTCTAGAAATGTTTTCCTATCATCTTTGCCATTCTTAAGGGGATTGCTAAATTGGTGTGACCAATTTATTTGGGTGATTAACAAGGATCATGGAGTTGCCCTTCCTTTTAGAGCCCTCATCACCTACATTTTCAAGAAAGCCAAAGTTTCCTATACAAACCAATCCACCTCTAAGTCCATTGAGCCACTCAACTCAACTACCATCCTCAAAATGAAGCTTCGACTTGTTGAAGATAGAAGCAAATGAGAAGGCAACGTTAAGGAGTAGTTTGGATTAAGTTCAAGTCCGTTGTTGTTGCTACCTCTTTCTCTTGTTTTTGCTTGACTTTTGTGTGTGTTTGTACCTCTTTTCATTTTTTTTTGTATCAAGGGGTTCTAGCCTTGTAGTTTTTAATCTTGGGAGCTTGAACTTGCTTATGGATTGAGGCACTTGCATGCCTCCTAGGCTATTTATTTTCATGCATATGTAGGACTCTCTAACTTGTTGTAGGACAACTCTTGTTACATATACATGCTTAGCTTCTCTCTTGATATTCATGTGATTACTTCTTCCCTAAATATGACTACATGCTTAGTTTCTCTTCTTGCCTTCTCTGTATTTGATTATAGTCTCTATTCTTCTCATGCTTTTTTTTTATCAATAAAATCCCTTTTATCCATTTTTGAAAACCTTGCAAATATCATTTTTGAACATCTTTAACCAAGAGTTTTGCAAAAAGGGGAGCACATACTAAGGTGGAGTAACTTAGCGATAATTAGCTTTTGTAAATCATCAAAAAAGGGGAGATTGTTAATGTTACCTTTATTTTAATGTCACAAGCGCACCTACTTTCCACAACTTTGTGAGAGTGCTCCATTACACTTCTTCCACCGACTTCTACATCTAAGGAAGGTAGTTCAAATCCTAGACAGCAGGAGTCACTCTTCCATCTTAGGGCTCCCTAGGGCTTGTATTTTTATTTTTCTTTACTATTTTGCAAGGGTGTTTGTGTTGTGGATTCCTACCTCTCAAAGACAAAACACTCATCGATAGCGACCGGTGAGGGGTTGTATTAAGGTTGCAGCACCCCCGCTCAAGTGGTGTGATAGTGAAATTGATCGATTTGACCGATCAGGGAAATCCTAAGTCAAGGAAACTTAGGTGATGGTTTTTACCTTCGGAATTTTCCACCTAAAAATCCTTGTTTTTTGTGGTGATTGTTGTAAACTATTTTCATATTAGTTTTGATTTCATATAGCATTATTCACGTCCCTTCTAGTGTCCTTTTCAATATTTTCATTTTATATCTGAAGGACATAACAACAAGAAGGAGCTTGACTAGAAAGGAAATTTAGGTTTTCCTGTCAAACAAACTTACATGACAAGCATGTATTTCCTAAAAAAACCAATACCGCAACTAGAGTCAATGCAGGGCAATTATACCAAGTTGATCTTCATATGAACACCAACTTTTATTTACTCCGTGAAAAACAATCATTTTCTAGGAGAAAAGGGGTGACTACCTACATATTAGCAGTCATCCAGCTTCGTCAATTTGAAAATAATTCACATAAAAATGGTTCAACTGCAAAGAGGAGCATCCCCTAGATAGTGGTAACCCAAGAAGAGGATAAGAAGGCACACTTCGTTCCAAATTCCCCACAAAGACTTGACCTGTCAAAGTTTCCCTGTGGGCAGATAATTAGTGGTACTTCCCTCCATACTCGAAAACAAAAGGCCCTACCACAAACCACTTTGTACTAAATTCTCCATAGAGACTTGACCTGGCCAAAAATGTGAGTTTCCCTGTGCGCAGAAAATTGTTGGTATTTCCCTTTTACGCCTCGACTCGAAAGCCAAAGTTCCCTCTACAAATCACCCATGTCTACAAGTCCACCAAAACAGAAAAGCAGAAGTCAACCCATCCAATTCCCAATTCCTCTTTCTCCCATCCCTCCCTCCCTCTCCCCTTTTCATGTGCATGTGCGTGCACATATGTGTAAGCTCAGAGTCATCCAGATTTGTTAATGTAACTAGTGTATGAATGTTTTTTTTTAAGAGGAAAAAGGATGATCACATAGGATTAGTGATCATGTCAACGCATTAATAACTAATTAAAAACAGGGTTGCAGAAGACAAGAATACAGAAGGATCAATGCTCTCCTAGAACCCTTTGAGGTAGGAAGGACACATCACAACATTCTCCACAAAAAATCTCCTCCCCATGAAGACTAACAGCATTCCACTGTAGCCAAAGCACCCATAGAATGGTAAACAGAGCTGCTCATTCCCACATAGACTTGAAAGTACCAGAATGGAAAGACCGCCAGAACTTCTCACAAGAAGAGTAAGAAGGCCATTGTCTAGCTAACCTTGCCCAAACCTCCAAAGCAAAAGGGCACTTAAAATAATAAATGATGGCAATCCTCAACCTCCTCACCACAAAAGATGTAGGTTGGGTCCGATTGACCTATAAGTCCTCATCATCAATCCTTTTCTTCTTAAAAGCCAAGCAAAAATCTTCACTTTCAATGGCATAGCAATCTTCCAAATAACCCAACAGTCTTTGATTAAGTTGCAATCTAAATTTTCTTTGGGAGTAAGAAGTCACAATGGAGGATCTGCTACTGTTGCGACCGACGTGGGAGGTGTTGCAAGGTCATCTCCACCCGGTCCTACCTGCCAACCGATGGAGAGCAGAGATTCAATGTGGGTGAAAGTTGTCATCCTGGAGGTTGTGCCCCATTCCAAGGCAATGATTGATCTTCCATTTACAGACGCCACAATTTGGTGGGGGAAGTTCCCAACAAGAATCCATCGGTGAGCAAAGTGCAGGAACCAGATGCATCTGAAGGGCTGGTCGCACCAGTGGACAAGGCCAGGTGCAGTGGTGGTTCTGGGCCATCTAGGGGTTCTTTAAACCGTGATGGTTAGAGCTCTGACATGGAAAAATCCAGAGATCCGAGATTAGACTTGGAGGGACGTGCTTTTCAGGTATATGTATGAATGGAAGGTGGGTTTCTTCTTTTTACAAGAGACAAGGATTGAAGACTTAGATAAGGCAGCGAAGAGGCAAATTGGAAGGCAACGCTTTGGAGGTTTTTTGCACATTGAATTTGGTGGGCAGATCTAAAGGTGTCCTCATAGGGTGGAATGAGATGAATATGAGCTTCTTGATTACCACAAAGGAAGGTGGGTGCTCACCGGATGTTTTAGGAGGTTGTCAGATGGTTTGACCTTTGTATTCTCTTCTATCTACGGGCCATGCAAGGATGCTCTTAGGGATGAATTTTGGGAGGAAATTCAGCATGCGGTATTTTATGCAGATGGGAGGATGTGGCTGATAGGGGCTGATTTCAATTCCAAACTTTCGATTGATAGTAGGCCAGAAGGAAAAGCAGAACTTTGAACTTTGGAGCATTTTGCTATGGTGGTTGATCGGGAGCTTTATGATATTCCCCTTTCCAGGGCTCGTTTTACTTGGAGAAGTACAAATGGCACACAATCAAAGATAGACCACTTCCTTTGCTCCATTACTACGGCCAAGCATTTCCAGCTGGCTAAGGTTACTTCGTGCCACAAACCTCTCTCCAACCACTCGCTGTTGATATGGGACTCTTAAGGAAGATATGGTGGTCACCACCTACTTTACATTTGATAAGTCCTGACATTTAGAACTGGTCTTCCAGGAGTTTGTGGCGAAGAAGTGGGTTGAGACCCCATCAAAACCTGCAGCTACAAAGACTTTAGTTGATAGATTACAATATCTCATATCTAAGCTTATAAAGCACAAGAAGGATCTGCGGATAAGAAGGAATGTGGCCAAGGACGTGGCTCTTGAGAAGGTCTCTTCCTTGGACAGAATTGACTATTCTAGGGAGCTTATGCCTCGAGAAGGTGGAGAAATAGAAGGTGCAACAAGTAGTAGAGATGGAATCTCAAAAAAAAGAAAGATCGGCAACAATGTTCGCGACAGCACTAGCTCAGGGAAAGTGACTGTAATACTCATTTTTCTACATAGCTACCTGTTCCAGGAGGCAATTGAATCTCATCAAATCCTCGTAGGTCGAGGAGGATGCCATCACACGAAGGGAGCACCTAGCTGAGGCACTAAAAAAATCACTTCCACGAGTTTACAAGGACATCATTGGGGACCTGGGAGTGGTTTGACAGTAGTGTGACTTCTGTGCCAACAAATGACGCAAATGACCTTATTAGGGACATCCCTGAGAGGAGGTTGTAAGAGCTATTCAAGGGCTGAAGGTGGAGGGATCTCCTAGCACAAACGGTCTGCAAGTCCTCTTGTTCAAAGAATTTCAAGATGTTCTGAGGGTGGACTTCATGGATAGGGAGTTCATGACAGGGAATGCAAGCTTTGAAAGGATAAATAAAGTTTACATGTTCCCTCTCCCCAAGAGATATAGAGCAGAGGTGATCAATGATTACAGACCCATTGCTTTATTTAATGCAACTTACCTTATAGTGGCCGAGGTGCTTGCAAATAGGTTAAGAAAAATTCTGCCCAATCCTGTCAGTATGGTCCAATCGGCATCTGTTGGTAGCAGATCACTTCAATATTCTTTCATTATGGTGGATGAGATGCTGGCAGCATGGCAAAGGAATGGAGAAAGATTTCCTTTGGAAGGTGGACTTTGCCAAGGCTTACGACACTATGTCATGGTCTTATGTTTAGCAAGTGCTTCGACACGGGATTTCCTGATGCTTGGATTTACTGAATGAAGAGATGTGTAAGTTTATAACTACAATCTCCTCCTCTATCCTGGTTAATGGGAGAACTAGATGAGGATGGGTTCAGCTGCAGAGAAGGGTTGAACAGGGATGTCCTCTAGCCCTGATGCTCTTCATTATTACTACAAATATGCTTCCTTTAATGGCATACAAAGCCTGTTATGGAGGTCTCATGTTCGATTTTTCTTTGGGGAAGAGGATGGATCATCAGTCACTCCCATCTAGTAATATGTAGAAGACACCTTGTTCATCATTGAAGGAGCGACAAGGGAAGCTTCGCACTTGTGCACCTTGATACACATCTTTGGCTCCTTGTCCAACCTTGCTGTCAATCATGACAAGTCTCTGTTCATGCCCTTTAATACAAGTGGAGTGGGGGCACCTGCTATCTCTTAAGAGCTCTGAAATGATTCCACACACTTACCTTTTGTCTACTTGAAGTTGCTATTGAAAGGAGGGAATGGTTGCCCCTTTTGGATAGGTTGGTGAGGAGACTTGCTAGATGGAGGGGCCCTGTCCTTTCTAGAGGCAGCGGAAGGAGGTGATTAAGAAGATTAATACTATCAAGAAGAGATTTTCTTGGAAGGGGACTAGCCACGTGGGGGGTTTTCAACATTTGGTCAAATGGGAGGAGATTTGCATACCAGTTGAGCAAGGTGGGCTGGGGGTCTTGCATCTTACAAATTTTAATGATTCCCTTCTCACAAATGATGCCCTTCTTGCAAAATGGATGGTTCAGCTTTTACATAATGAAGATATGCTTTGGCACAATATCCTTAAGGATTCTTATGGCACCACTCTAAATTGGAACAATAAGAGGCATGCCCCATGCAAATCCTCGACTTCCTGGAGAGACTTATGTGACACCATGGACCACATCACCAACTTGTTCCAGCCTCCTGTTCTAGGTGACGGGAGGACTTTTCATTTTTGGAAGGATGATTGGACAGGCTTGAAATGTCTAGCAGCCACTTTTTCTCGCCCACATGCTTCCACAGCTAACAAGACTTGCTCAATTCAAGAGGTTTGGGATGGACCTTAGGAGTGAAACTTAAGTGCTTGGGTTCTATTATTTGGTGGCCACTTGTCAAAGGACAGCTCAGGACCTCCTACAAATAATGAAAGACATCCAATCCTTCTAGCCAAGGGAAGATAGGCAGGATTCCTTGGAGTGGTGTGTGGGAAACTTCAAAATTAGTAGAGCTTACAAAATCCTTAAAGGGGAGATGGCAAGTGAAGATGTGTTTTTGGACTCAGATTGTTCCCTTTTTTAGAAGATGAAGGTCCCTTTGAAGATTAAGACTTTTCTATGGCTACTTAGAAGAGCAAGATTGGTAACAGAAGTCGGGCGAACTCGGTGGGCCAACGAACAAGATGTTCAATTGTGCTTTATAGGGTGGAGGATGACAATTGGCAACTTCTGTTCATCAAATGTGGATGTCTTTACAAGGCTAGGAATTCCTACCATTGTTGATGATTCTGATAAGGAGTTTTGGATGGCCTTTAGGCATGGCACTTAGGCAGACTAGGACTTGCATTGCAAGCTAACAGCACCACTTTTGAGTTTTGGATCCAAAGGAATGATACCCTTTTCAAGGGGCAAGGACTTGGGCCAAAAATGATGTAAGGGATGCTTCTTCTATTTTTGAGCTTTGAATTTGCTTTTTGTAATGCTCCTTTTTATAATGGAATGAAGGTTCAAGATGAATAGCTATTGACCTCCGGTAGCCTTCTTTTTACTTTTAAAAAGAAAAAAAAAAAAGTCTTTTGTAAGCTGACCAAACCAGAAACCAATCATCTTCCCAAGCCCAAGCATCAGTGACCCCATCTCTGGGTGCAAAATCTACTAAAGCCTCCTGAAAATGCAAGTACTATGCAATCTGTTAATCAGAAAAAGCAACACAAAACATCAGAGATCTAGATTGTCCATCCCAGCATTCTACCACTGATGATATGCGGTTAAGGCATAAAGGCGTGGATAGGCATCAACAAAAGGACCATGGTTAGTGCAATCATCCCACCAAAAGGAAAATTTCCTCCCATTTCCCAAATCAGCAAAGAAAAAGGGAATAACAGCTGGCATTTCATGCAGCAAAGATCTCCAAAATGCTGAATCACCTCTTTCGGGAACCATCCTATCTAACCAACTAAGCTTCCTCCCATGACAAACCATAATGACATCTGCAAAGAGACTCATCTCCCTACACATAATACTAATAAATCCACTTGATAAGGAGAGATTGATTCATAATTCCCATGTCCAGTACTCCCAAACCACCTTCCGCAACAGGCCTGAAAACATCTTCCCACGCCACCATGGAAATGCCTCCGATACTATCCAAAGCCCCTTTCTAGAAGAATCACCATCTAAAAAGCATCAATCTTTTGCAGCACCTTCAAAAAGAGCATACAGCAACAACCAAGCTTTCTCCAACACTAAGTGAGGTCGGCTAGATGGATTCTTTGCCTCCACTTAGACCTTCAAAAAGAACATAGAAAGAAGAAAAATAGGAAGAGCTCAAAGTACCAACTTAAACAATACAAGTCTTCCAACCCTTGAGAGCAACTTCCAACTTGTTAATTTCTCTTAAAGTTTTACTATCAAGCTATTCCAATCTGAAGGAATACCTCAATACTTCAAAGGGAAACCAACCATAGAGTTCTTAGCAATGCAACCAACTAATGTATAAAGATATTGAGCATTACCACCCACAATAAGACCAAATATGATGCAATATGGGCCGCATATGATGCCTAACTACCTAAAGAGAACTCTGTCTCCCTAAAACCGGATGGATCGTCTAAAACAGAAAAATACATCACAAAACCATCTTCAGCTACCACCTTGACCAATAAGCCTTGGTCAACAAGCATCTCTTATGCACAAGCCACACAAAGTTTCTAGCTTTGAAGGTTCTACAACTGCCTAAACAAGAATCACAAGATAATGGCAACACAATAGCAACTTGCCATCCTTAAAATCACTCTAAGCACATTATTGATGCTTGGAATGGTCTGATGGTTCGGGGTCAGGGTTCTTGACTGCCCCATTTTGGAGGGTCTCTTTCAAATGCACGTTTCGGTGAGCTTCAAGATTTGTTGGTCTCTCTCATGTCTTTCTAGCCTAAGGAGGGTATCCAAGATCAGCTGTGTTGGGCTCATGCTCTTTTTCTGTGAAAAGGGCTTACAAATTGCTAAGAGGTGAAATTGTTGGGCAGGACCCCTTTCTTGTGTTTAATTGTGCTATTATTTGGAAAATGAAAATCCCATTAAAAATTAAAATTTTTCAGTGACTTTTGAGGAGAAAGAAGTTGGTCACTTTGACTAATATTGCTACATGGCAACTGGATACTGTTGTTACATACCCGCTATGTAGAGTGCAGCAGGAAGATGTCTCTCATTTGCTTCTACAATGTGACTTTGTGAAAGATATTCTTGGAACTCTTGATCTTTTGGTTATTGAGAATGGCTCTTTCCTTGACTTCTAGTTTTCCTAGCAACAAGGAACTAAGGCAGATCCTGCAGTTAGGATTTTGATGTCGACAGCCCTTTGGTCTGCATGGTTTCAGCGAAATCGGTTATTTTTTGGGGGCAAAGGATTTGGCTTGACAATGTTGTAAGAAAAGGTTTGTCTCTTTCATTTTTTTGGTCTACCTACCTATAAGATATTAATTTATTTTTCGTAATATAGCGAATGCCTACTGACCTCCGGTAAACATCCTTTCTCTTTTAAAAAAAAAAAACTCTCTAAGTATCTTACACCTTAATATCTCCAATATTCAATATCCCAGCATCGGCAAGTGACAGTGAGACAAAATCCGTCTAAAGTTGATAAGAAGCAGACCATGGTATGCTGATTTGAGAGGAAATGAAGGATGGAAACAACCACATCCAACCTCCTGGAGATCCATCCATACATCGTGTTTGTTTTTCTTTCTTTGAAAGTACCATACATAGTAGTATTCGAAAGAGGAAGGACAAATTAATACCTACTTTTGAGAGGTAGGAAGATGACACTTGAGATCAACAATCATCCAACGTGACTTTTAAGCTTTCAAAGGAAGATAAAGAACAGCAATTGCTCCGTCCTACAAGCAAGTGGCTCACATCGCCATAAGACAAGCAAATATCAGCCTTTTTATCATAAAAATATCTTCGTTTACAAGTAGTCAAACCAAGGCTACTTGAGATTAACAGCCCTCCTGCTTCATTGATATCAAGAAAACATTACATGAGTAGCTATAAGGGAAAATCACCCACCTATCAATAAAAGCCCTTCAATGGAAAATAATGCTCTCAATATAAGGGTCTTGACAAATCAACCAATGCAAGTCTCAGGGCCATTGAAGGTGCACATCTTTTCAGTTGATCCATATAGCCCAAAAGCTATTAAAAATGTAGTCCATTCACTTTTTGTTTAACTTGAGCTGGTCCAAGTGAACACATCCACCCGTCATCAAATGATTTACAGTCAATCCACTCCAATCCAACCAGAGCCTACACCCTTGATATGAAAGGGTAAGAAAAGAAAAGGCAGTTACCATCCTCTCTTCTCCAGCCTTACAAAAGGAGCAAGTAGTTGCCATCTCTGTCACTGTACTTTTGTACAATCCTCCTGCACTGCAACTCTAAAGCAAGAAATTGTACCTTTAAAAGGGTGACTTTGCCATCTTAAAAAAACCACTAAAAGCAAATACCCGTCCTACTCAACCAATGCAAAACTCAAAGCATCATCGACCTTCCCTACTGAAACACACTATCCTCCCATCCAACCAATCCTCGATATCAGAGCGGAGAACCAAGCTGCCAACAGACTCGCAATGCCACAGCAAGTCTGTTGCACAAGCATCCAAAAGCTTAGAGATAGGGCTTTACCCACCTGTACTTCCCTCCAGTAGACCACTCATTCCATGAGTCTTGCCTCCTAATTCTGCGTCAAACCAAAGAAATTAGGAAAGATGGATAAAAGCAGCTCTAGGGACAAAGTAATTGAGATCAAATTTAATAACTTTCTTCCAACACTACTTTAATCTTCCCGTCCCCTCCTAGAGAGTTCAACCCCCAACTTCTCGCATCCCCTAACTAAGGCATTTAGTAGTCTTTTTTACAATTGTCCAAACCACCTTAGACGTATCTCTCACATTTTATCCTCTATCAGTGCCACCCCAAATTTTTCTCGGATAATCTCATTTAAAATATGATCTATTCCTGTATAATCACACATCCATCTTAACATTTTCATCTACCACAGGCATCTTTTGCACATACTTATAGTTGATGATCCAACATTCACAACCATACAACATGGCTAATCTTACAGTTGCATGATAATACTTTCCTTTAACTTTCAAAGGAACCCTCTTATCACAAAAAACACCAAATGACAAATGCACCCCTCCATTTCAATCACCCTACACTATTTCTTTGTGCAATATTTCCATCAATTTCACCATCTTGTTGAAAATAGATCCCAATATTTAAAACATCATTCTTCGAAATGCATACTTCTCCAATTTTTACATCTATCCCTTCATTGTTTCATCTACAACTAAACTTACATTCCATATACTCGGTCTTTATCCTGCTTAAGCGCAAGCCTTTAGCTTCCGCAACTTCTCTCCAAAGCTCAAGTTTTCTATTCACTCCATCTTTTATCCCACCAATGAACACAATGTTATCAGCAAAAAACATACACCATAACACCTTAGCTTGGATATGCTTTATCAACTCATCCATGACCAAGATAAAAGGTAAGGACTTAAAGCTGATCCTTGATACAGATCAATGGTGATATCAAAGTTATCCATCAATCCATCCTTAGTTCTTACACGAGCCGTAGCTCCAAAGTACACATCCTTCAAGAGGTTAATATACAAAATTAGCACATCTCTTCTCCAAAATTCTCTACAAGATATCTCTTAGAACAAAGCTATAGGCCTTCTCTAAATCAATAAAGATCATATGTAAATCCATCTTCTTAGCTCTACAGATCTTCATCATACGCCTTAGGAAGTGTATTACCTCAATGGAAACCGACCAAGCATAAATCCAAACTAGTTTTTAGTTACCATGAAAACTTACCTTGGCATCCTTTCAATTATTCTCTCCCAAAACTTCATCACATAACTCATAAATTTCTATAGTTGGAACAATTTTATATATCTCATTTATTCTTGTATAAAGATATCACAAAACTTTTCCACCATTCCTCCAACATCCTCTTGCCTCTCCAAATAGCATTCAATAATTTTGTTAGCCAATTACCCTCTTCACCCATCACTGTCCAAGCATTTATAGGAATATCATCAAGCCCAGCAGCCCACCCAATTTTCATTATTTTTAAAGCATCCACTACTTTCTTTTATATCCTCCAACAGCTTACCTAATTCACGTAATCTTCTATGTTATACCCCTTCGATCTTTACTTATTTGTTTATATCTTGCATCTTGTACCTTTTATTATTTTATTATTTTTTTGGAGTTGTACTAAACTTTTCCCACCTCTATATATTATGAGTTAGGGTTAGAGAATTGCTTTGTCATCTTCTCTTACTCAGTATCAGAGCAACAATCCTAAATCAGGGCTCGATATCCTACCAAAAACCCTACCCTCCCTCACCCTCCACCAAAACCCCTCACCGCTGGTCCTCTCTCTTCTCTTCGACGGCCCTTCTCTCTGGTGGCCCTGTAACAGCGCCGCCAAGGCCCAATAAGGCCCTAACACTATCGCCAGGACCTCCTACTCCCCACGAGCCGCTGCAGCAACCTTATTTGCAGCTGCTATAGGACTTGCGACACCTATGAGGAGCCCCTGTTGCTTGCACAAGGTTCTTCACATGTATCTATGCATGGAGGCCTATTATTGGTAGGAGCGAGTGTATCACCCTCCTCTCTCTTATCCTAGGAAGCAATGGACTCTAGAAGGGAAAGCCAATCACTTTTGTGGTTTCCTATTGCCCCGGAAGTGATTGCTACACCTATGATACCATATTTTTCATACGGAGTATTCAGAGCTGATTTACCGATTCAAATTGAGTTTTTTTTATGGTTAGTGATTGATTGGATGCTTCTGCCTTTATTAGTGGCTTTTAGAGTGATTCGATTGAAGGAAGATGGCATTCTCAAGTTAGATGAGACCAATTATCCCTGATGGCCACAAGCATTTCTCATGACAGTGAGAGGTTATGATAAGGAGCATATTCTTCTCCAACTGAAACAATAAGAGGAAACGAGAAAGAATGCTACGTGGAATAGGGATAATGCTATGGTATGTGCCTGAATTATAAATTGTGGCATTCCATGGATTGGTGATGAGATCATGTATTACTAGACAGCTAAGGAGATGTAAGATAATCTGGAAGAGACATACTCTCATGAAAAGAATTCAGCCCAGGTATTTTAGTCCTTCCATGAGGTCACACAGTTATGCCAAGAGGGTCGTTCATTGGCCTAGTATTATTCGACGATAAAGGGCCTACTAAAGAAGCACAATGCTAGTAAACCTGTGTACCTGTGCTTCTCAGAGGGCATATAGGAAGGAAATAGTTTTACTCTTCTTGTCTGGTCTTGAACCAAAGTTTACTGCTGCACCTTCTCAAATCCTTACTCTAGTAGAGCTCCCCTCACTTGAGGAGACTTATAGTAGGCTGAGTCAAATTGTTGTTCATCTTCCTACTACAAAGGTTACTGGTCAGACTTCGACTCTTGCAACTACTTCTGGATGAGGCAGAGGGTCTCCTGTATCATGAGGCAGAGGTTGGGGTAAGGTTCGAAATGCCAATTTCAACACCATGCCGATAAAATTCTAAGTGTACATTTCGTGGGCATGCTGAGGGCACGTCGTGGAAATGTCCATTTTTCGATAGCAGATTTCGACGATTTCGATGGCCCGAAAATATGCCATTTCGAAGGCATGCCGAGGGCATTCCGTTGCATGCTGACAAAAATGGCAGAAGTAGTCAAAATGATATCAATTTCAAGAAAATCAAATACTGATTATGTAACAATAAAAGTGTTACATCATAATATTCATATACAACATGATCATACCATGTTAAAATTCAATAATAAAATATCAAATATTCTTACCATGTTAAGAATACAGAGAATTTAAGAATGGAAGAATACAAAGAATTTAAGAATATAAAGAATTGAAGAATGAAAGAATCAAAGCATATAATTTTAAAGTAAAAGCTGAAATCGTAATATCTTGATGCATCGAAAGTCAGAACTCAAAAGTCAAGACTTAGAACTCGAAAGTCAAATTTCACCAGAACCAATAGTGTCTTATTGGATCCTTATCTCTATCATGGGTACTATCACCACTTGATTGATACCATCGTTAACTATTGTGTCGATCAATACTTTGAATGTATTCACAGTAACTCTCTCAAGACATATGAATACATTGTCAGATAATCTATTATGTGTTGTCCGTACTTATGTTCATTTATGCTAACCAAAATCCCAAGACAAGGAAATCTACTATATGTGTATAATTTGTCAAGCGTACGATTAGTTGCACGTGTTTGGGAGAATCCTGTTATTTTAAAACCATCTTGTGACGATTGTGATCTTGTTGAAATTTGAGGAGCTTAGGGTTGGAATTGAGGTGCAAAATAATCTTGGAAAGTACCATACCCATATGGGTAAGAATATTCACCCATATGATCAACATGCCGGTGAAATAGTTGGCATGCCGATGAAATTCCCGCTTTTCGACAACTAAATCATGTCGGCATGGTAACTTCCAAATAAATGTCATTTCGACGACATGCCGTCGGCTTAAAACCCTAGGTTATGGTCGTATGCCAGGAGGATGAGGTCGTACTCAATGCACTTACTGCGACCGACGTGAACATGTTGAGAATACCTACTGGACAAAGCATGGTCGTCCCCCCATTGCCAACTAGGTAATTGACTCTACTAAGGCTACTTTTGACATTGTGTCTCGAGCTGAGTTTGATGATTTACTGCAATGTTTCTCGCAGCTGACCCAAGCTTCTACTTCCTCCCAAGAAAGCTACCCTTGCCTCTTCGTCAGGTATAGATCTCATTTGTTCTTCCCAATCTCCAAATCGATGTAGTAACTAGTTAGTTTACTATGGGGCATCTTGTCACCTATATGGAGATCAAAGGTGGTTTCCACAGCTTAGGCCTATTCCTCAAGGCAGGATAGTGTAGGTAGCTGATGGAAGGCATTCCCATCTTGTTAAACAGGGGGAAGGTTCTTATTAACCCCCACTTTAAGATTCCTTTACTTGTTTGTACTAGATTTTCCAACTAGTCTACTTTCTGTGAGTTAGATTACAAAGAAGCTAAACTTTTGTGCCATTTTGTATGATGTGTTGTGTGTATTTCAAGACAAGCTTATCGGGAGGACCATTGATGGAGGACGTGAAGAAAGGGAGGTGTATCGCCTAAGCCAGAATCCGATTGCTGCTACTTGCCATAGGAAGGTCTCCTTGCAGCAAGAAGTCCCTTCTAATGGCACCTTCATCTTGGTCACCTTCCTCTAGATCAGCTCCAGCATGTCATACCCCATATCTCTTCGTTTGCAGTCATCACATGTGATGCTTGTCAGTTAGGGAAGCATCATCGCTCCAGTTTTCCTTCTAGTTAGAGTGTTGAGTCTACTACCTTATTTGAGTTAGTTCATATAAATGTGTGGGGTTCTTAGTCACATTCCTTATCGACAAGGTCACCATTATTTCCTTGTCATTATTGATGATTTTTCTAGAGTGACATGGATTTTTATTACGAAGAAAAAGACTGATATGGGTAATATTATTGAACATTTTATACTAGAAATAAAGACCCAATTTTCTACTATTATTAAGATTGTGTAGTCAGATAATGCTTTCAAATTTTGTACTCACCAGATGTCTTTGTTTTGCAAATCCCATGGAAAAGTGCATCAAACTACATGTGCTTATATCTCTCAGCAAAACAGAGTTGCTGAGAGGAAGCACAGGCATTTGCTGGATGTGGCTCATACCTTGTTAATACATCATAGTATTCCTTCTCTTTGCTGGGAGGATGTCATCTTGACTGTGTGTTTTTTGATCAACAAGATGTCCAGCTTTGCCATTCATGAGCAAATTCCTTGGCAATTATTGTATCCCGATCGTGAGATTTTTCATGTGTCACCTAAAGTTTTTGGATGTGCTACTTTTATGCACAATCTCATTCCTGATTAGAATAAGTTAGCTTCGATAGCAGTCCAGTGTATTTTATTGGGATATTCTCAAACTCAGAAGGGTTATCAGAGCTTTGATCCTATTTCCAGTCATCATTATGTCAATGTTGATGGTACCTTTATGAATCCATCCTTTATTTCTCTATTGTGCGACGTGGTCTTTCTCCAGAGGTTGTTGAGGCACCATGCGTGTACCTCGCATACCATTAGAGAGTATATCGGTCCGTGATCCTATGCCCTTTACCACTGAGCCTACATGGTATCAGGATCCACCTATGGCCTTCAGTCTTGTTGTTACTAATAGGCAACACCCCCTTCACCTACATTATCTTCCCCAGTATAGGTGAGCACAGATATTTTGCAAACTGACAATGTTGTACCAAGCTGTAATGATACAGGTGTAAGGATGGATGACACTACTTCTGAGCCAGTATAGGGGATTATACCTGATGATATGGATCTTTTGATAACTATTTGAAAGGCACCTCAGAGTTGTGCCCGGTATGATGTGGTAGAAGCCTTATCTCTTAAGGGCCTGGGTACCTCCTTTAGGAGATTTTGTGTTGCTATGTCTACCTAGCTACCTATTACCTACCAGCAGGCCATTCTCAATCCAAAATAACATCAGGCCATAAAGGATGAGATGGTTGCCTTATATTCGCAAGGTACCAAGGAGCTTACTACTCTAAATGGAACAACTATTATTGATTGTAGATGAGTGTTTGCTATCAAATACAACCCAGATGAATCAGTCGCTCGACACAAGGCCCGTCTTGTCGCCAAGTGATGTAATCACATCTAATTGGCTTTAAATGCATATTTATACATGTTCCCAAGTCCATATAAGCATTCAACATTATAAATATTGCATAATATGCATCATCATACATTTAGATTAATTTATATAAATTGTATATTAATTTTCTTATTGTATTAGCTAGAGGACAGGGCGACATCTTTCTGTGCTTCAGACTGAAGATCTAACCATATAAATGTGATCAAGGTGGTGACCAGAGTCCAATGCCTCCAAAATCACTTTAATCCGACATCCGTAGCATCTTGTACAAGCCACAGAAGATCAAAGGCCAAGGGGCAAGGTGATGAAAATCCGAACCTCAAACAGCAAATCCAATCGCACGGATGGGTTCAAATCGACAATTACAGCCCAAGAGCGGGAAATTGATTTAATCTAACATCTGTGGCACCACCTACGAGCAAAAGAAGATGGACAACTCAGATGGTGCCACGTGGCACCATCCTAGCTGCCTAACATCGTCCACAAGCCGTCACTGCCCTCCCGTCATCCACATTTCATCAAATCTCATCCGTTGGATTGAAATCCAACAGCTAAGATGCATTCAAGCCGCGCCCTCATCCCTTCAAGACGCGATCTCAATTATTAGATCTTCATCCAACGGCTGAGAGCGCATAAGAGAAAATCAAGAAACACGGCAATCCACGATGGCAGCACAGCGGTCAAGCACCTTATTGAGAGCAAGCGGTGCACGTTCAAGCCTTAGCACGCGGATCAAATCCGCGAAGATGAGGCACGAGCAAAATAGAGCCACCGGATCTTCATCAAGCGACCAAGACGCAACCACGTGGCTTCATGGATGAAAGGCGCGCAACACGTGTGATGACGCACTATGCAAGCGCAAGGGCACGATCTAAAGGCATCACACGCCATGATCACGGCCCTCCATCACCGATCCAACGGCTGTGGTTGCACGCGCGTGATCTGAACGCTCATGCTATTTGAACATTGGAGCACGTGTGATTTGAGTCGTCCGATCGAGATTTGATGGCTCTCTTCCACGCGCACCAACAGCCACACCTCTCTTCACCAACGGCTACATGCGTCACTAAAGGCCTTGCTATTAATTTCAAGGACTTAAAATGACCTTTTTGCCCCCAAATCTCACCTATAAAAGGGCACCGACACCTCTCCTTCATCTTCATCCCTTCTCTCCTCACTTATCCTAAGAGCTAAGAACAAACGTTCCGAAGCTCCCTATAGTGCTCCTAAGTTATGGGAAGCTCCGCTAGAGTTAAAAACAAATATTTTTCCCGCTTCTCATCCCATTCGTGGAGCTCTCGTCAGTTGTCTTCCCGCCCCCATTTCGAAAGCGAATCCCGCAACAACATCCCGCCTTATCCTCGATTCATCCAATTTCGTCCTTCCTCTATCTCCGTTCCTCATCCTCTAGGCATCGTTCGACCGACTCGTCCTCCAAGCATTCATTGAGGAGGATAATTTCTCTTCCCCTATCTCTTTACTGCTAGTGTAGATTTCAGTTTCTCGCATTAGTTTTGTAGTGAATAATTTGTAATAAACATTTGTTTAAACATAGAAGTAATTTCTCTCCATTTTGTTGCAAGTAGAATAGATAAGATAGAAATATTTTAACTCAATCTTTTATAGAAAATACAAAATATATATATAATGCGGATTTCCAAAAATCTTTGGAATCGACACACTCACAAATACACACATAATCGAGTAGAAATCAGAAGAGGTTAAACATTTTTGTGCCGTAATTAGCTATGCATTAGGCCAATTGTCTAAATTATTTGGACCGCACCACTTCATCTAAAAACAACTCATCTAGTAGCTTACTCATTAGGGTCAAATTTTTTGGTCAAGAATCATGCACTCCACATTATTCTAAATTTTAAAAGAATATATCACCGATGCTTTCAAAACTTGGTGTATCTTCTGAACTTTTTTGAATCGACTTAAATTTAAACCCTAAAAGCTACTAAGTAAGATTTAAACCCTAAAATTCACCTCATCCTTAATAATCTTGCTTGAAAACCCTAGTTATGCACGCACACATTTAATCGATCATTAAGAACACAAACCATTTTAAGGACCCATCACATTCCAAAAGCACTATTATCTCAGGCCTTAACTTAATATTAAATAGATGTTGGCCCTAGGATTCATCATAGTTGTAGAAATCGACAGTCGATATTCAGTCGATAAGGTCACCGACTAAAGAGTATACGATATGCGAGTGATTAATCGAAGATTAATCGGTGTAATATTTTTAATATTTAAAATTTAAAATATAATTATATATACCATTATACATATTAAGTATACATAAATATGAATTGAAATATCACATATATATTTATATTTTTTCCGATATATATATTCTCTCAATATAACTTCTAACAAATAGTTATCAATATCAAAACACATAAAATAAGACAAATAAACTAAAATTGGTGTATCATAAATCTAAGGAAACAAGTTGAGGTAAAGGAGACAAGAAGAGAGACTCAGGATCGAGGGCTTTTCTTAAGGTTGAGGCTTTCGTGCGTTGGGAACTTACGGTAATAGCAGTTAGGTTTAGTTAGGTGCATTTAGGCATCGAGTTTTAATTTGAGGGTGCATTGCACGTGCATCAAAGCTAAAAAAAATTGAAACCTTAAAAGTTACCCGATTAATCGAATAATCGACCGATTAATCGGGTAGTCTGACTATAGGATCAAATATAGGTACTTGATTCGTTTTTGGACTGCATATGATTATGTGGCCGATTAATCGACCGCATAGATCGATTTTTGCACCCTTGGGATTCATTGAGTCCGTTTCAAGGTACATCTCTAGACTGTAACTTGAATTTGTGACGTTTACTTTCCTCATAAGGTGCTAACTTAGGAAGCCTGATTATCAAATGACTTAAGCAGACTGGGGTTTGGCATAATTAGTGACCTTCAGGACACGCTCCCCCTGCTTCACCGGCCCAACTTAACCAGCTTTTGGATTAAGAACACAAAATTCGTGTTGTGGTTAGAGTATACTTTGGAGCATAAGTCCTTAGGCTACCCAACTTAAGGATAGGC
Source organism: Thalassia testudinum (assembly GCA_037157565.1). NCBI lineage: Eukaryota > Viridiplantae > Streptophyta > Magnoliopsida > Alismatales > Hydrocharitaceae > Thalassia > Thalassia testudinum. Next base: position 148,954,425 of record JAZHRO010000036.1, read on the forward strand.
CTGTAATTTTTGTGCTACATGGCTCCATTTTCTCGTCCTTCTAACTTCCTTCTGATGTATGCTTCGAAGGAGGTTATTGAATCCCCATCTGGAAAGACCATTAGACCATTCAAGGAGGCGTAGGTTAAGTTATGGTCAAGCAGATCCCATGACTGGCCAACCACCTCCTCGACCTCCGAACTAGTAAGGGTTGATTCGGAGGCAGCTAGAACAATTGCAACAAATGCAAGAATGATTCCAATGCATGAATGGTCAAGGCACTCAGCCGTTAAAAGATTTCTATGATCCTTCAAATTATGGAAAACGTCCCGATGTTCTGATTCCTGCCAGAGACGTAGAAATCAAGCCCTAAGTATTAAGCTTGATAAAACATTTTCAAGACCCATTTCAGCATTTGAAGGATTTGACCACTTTGATCCAAACCACCAAAGCGCGAATGTGGACGAGAAGCAAATGATCATGAGGCTTTTCCTTCACTCTCTTAATGATAAGGCTACACATTGGTATCAAACAATTAGAAGGTTGATAAATACCTGGAATGATCTTAAATCGGCTTTCTTGAAAAATTCCCTATTGGGCGTACCAATGCTCTGCAACGAACGATTACTTTCATCCAGCGGCCGGGGGAACCGCTTCATGGCGCCTAGGAACGATTAAAGGATATACTACAGAAGTGTCCACACCATGAGATACCGAAATGGCAACTCGTGCAGATTTTCTATCACGGATTGACGGATCAACTCCGTAATCACGTGGACGCTACTTAGGAAGGCAATTTTCTCAACAAGGATGCAGACAACGCACATGACTTATTCGAAGAAATGAGCGAGAATTCTATCAATCATGCATCCATGGAAACATTCAACTGATCCCAACAACTCAGATCAAATGCTAATGAGGTCTAGGACTCTCATTCATTTGATATAAAATTGATTTATAATAAACTTGATAAGGTAGACCTAATTGCTAAAAGAATGGAGTGGATGGCTGGAAATTCTGGAAACACTTCTAGATCCACTAAATCTCATAATTCAAGATTTCATTCTTCACAAGCCCCCACTAGACAGTTCATAAATCAACTTGAGACAGCTCAACCCATGAGCCAGCACTTCTCAGAAGCCCACAGGTTCCAAACTGGGGCCTTTAATCCCAGTTTCTCTAATTCTTCTTCTTTCCTGCCATCCTCACCTTATGAGGATGTGTATGCTATATAGGAGAATGCTAGATCCAACCCATGTTCTAACTTCTATAATCCAGGTTGGAGAAACCACCGTAACTTCTGGAAAAACCAGGGCAGCAGACCCAAATGCGACCCAGCAAGTACGCACTTCAGAGACCAATGGGTCAAGGTTATATACATACCCAGCTACCCTGAACTAGGTCAGTCAGCCAACTTGGAATGCGCAACAACCCGCAGGGTAGGTGATTTAAACTGGCAGATGATAGAAATGCAAGGATTTATGCTCCAATTTATGCAGCAAATGAAAACTTCACTAGACAACTTGCAATCCAAGCTCATTGTTAACACCCGACAACCTGGATCTCTACCATCTCAACCCGTACCCACCCCCCGAAATATACAAAATCAGGGCAATAGAGCCTAAGGGTACGGAAATCAGAGGGAACCACATGCACATGTTCAGGTGGTTGAGTAGGGTTCTTCTAATCCTGGATATCTGGCTAGTAAAGCCCCTCCAATCTTTCCTAACCCTCCCTAAGACCCAAACTCGTATGCATCTGCAAACTCCGTCACTTTGAGGAGTGGAAGGCAAACCCAGGACCCAAAATTACCATCATCTAGCAAACAAAACCCTGGTGAGCCTGAGGAAGAAAAGGAGAAAATTGAAGATGGTAAGGCTCAAGAACCTAAAGCTAATGATCCTACTCATATCCCGTTTCCTAAAGCCCTATTGAAACCCAGGAAGAAGAAACATGTAGACAACAATGTGGAGCTCTTGAATTTATTTAAGAATGTAGAAATCAATATCCTATTCCTCGATGCTATTAAGCATATCCCGACTTACGCTAAGCTCTTAAAGGATTTATATACTTAAAAGCGTAAGCTAAAAGAACATACCTCAGGGAAGGTGATACTCTTCGAGTAGACTAGTTCTGTTATCCTGCATCACCTTCCCCAAAAAAAGAGAGATCAAGGTGCCCCTTTGATTTCATGTGTCATCGGGGATTACACTTTTCACTGGACACTCTTGGATCTAGGTGCATCTATTAACCTAATCACGACTTCTCTATATGAAAAGTTCGGGTTAACTGAACTTAGGCCGACCTTAGTAACACTACAGTTAACAGACCGTTCGATCACCAACCCGAAAGGTGTTATTGAGAATGTTATCGTCAAGGTCAAGGATTTCTATTTTCTTGCAAATTTCCTTGTCCTTGACAAGGATGTACCTGATGAATTGAATAACACGCCCATCATTCTAGGGCATTCGATTCTCGCTACCGCTAAGGCTAACATAAATTGTGAAAGCAGTAGCATGGAGATCACATTTAGAGATAGAAAATTGACATTTGACATTTTCAAGGCGATAAATAAATGAGGATTGTGGATATATTGAGAAACTCAAGGATATTGATCATGATATTGAGACATGTATGGCTTTCAATGTTCTCGAGGATTCTACCCACACCAATGAGCCTGACCCACAACCCCCTATAGCAGACCCGCCACACCCCGAAGAGGTTATTGATTTTATTCATTCCAAACCTCTTCCTCTAGATCATCCTAATGAGTCTTCATCAGCATCCTCCCTACCCTCTATTTTGAGCCTACCCCAGCTTGAGCTTAAACTATTGCTTAACAATTTGAAATACGAGTTCTTAAGACCTAAGAAGACGCTCAGTATGATTATCGGTGCAAAATTAACTAAGGAGCAAGAGTTGAGATTGATTAAAGTCCTTAAGGCACATAAAGAGGCAATTTGTTGGACCATCTATGACATTAGGGGGATCGAGTCATCTTATTGTAATCATCGCATTTATATAGAAGATTGATCCCGCCTTCTCGCCAATTGCAGAGAAGATTAAACCTCAATATGAGAAGTAGTCACAAAGGAAATCATCAAGTGGCTCGATATAGGCATTATATACCCGATCTCGCATAGTCCCTGGGTTAGTCCCGTGCAAATTATTCCCAAAAAGGCGAGAATAACCGTGCTGCCTGTTGGACGAACAGGTTGCTACGTTAACGTGTTCGATTTTGAAAAACCTGTCGTAGTTTGAAAGCAAAGAACTCGTGTTCAACAAATAAAATTTATACCAAATTGAAATTCCTGGTCGAACACAAGGAGGCGAACGTTTGATTTAAAAACTACGCGTTTGTTTTTATTTGTCACGAAGTAATTCAATTTAAAATTATCTAACTATTTACAATAAATAGAAGAGAGAGTAAAAGAGAAAATATTACAAACAGAAATCAAAACAAGATGTAGAATAAATAGAGAATTCATCGTTAAGGAGATTGTTTCACTATTACAACTAGAAAGCAGAAAACAATTACACTAGAAAGCAGTAAATCTACTCTAAAAAGCATTAAAAGAATGGAGAGAAATATCCTCCTCGACGGTCGCTTGGAGGACGAGCTGAACTACTCTAGAAAGCAGTAAATTTATTCTAAAAAGCAGTAAAAAGAATGGGGAGAGAGATATCATCCTCGACGGTTGCTTGGAAGACGAGCCGGACGGGACGACGCCTTGACGAAGTAGGACGAAGCAGGACAAAGCAGAAGAACGGGAACGGGGCAGCACGTCATTGTCGTCGCAGGATCCACTTCTGAAGGGGACGAAAATTTGACTTTATCTCGCGAAAAACATCCCGGATGTGGGGACAAACTTCTCTTAAGCTTTGGAGAGGGAGAAAAGAGAATGGATGAGAATTTCATGTGGAGGGATCTCCTTTTATAGTTGCAAGGAGTGGGGGCAAATTGGTCATTACATCTTTAAAACATTAAATTGCGCCTTCACCCGCCTCACTACGCGCCAACCCGCGTTCGATGCCGCATCCTCGCCTCGCGTGCAATAACACGTAGGCACTATCGGATGATCTGGGCTGCCCACAGCCGATCGGGCGGTCGCCTTTAATCGCGTGAGCCCACAGATCGCAAGTCGAACCCGCATCCTGTGAACGCACGCCTCGCGACCACTGCGCTACGCCGAGGAAAGTGTCACACGGACGATTTAAGGCGCGGAGAAGGGCGGATGCAGGGGCTTCAGCGGTTGCGTGCGGGTGATTGGGCGGCCGAGATGGCACCACGTGGCCCCATCTTGGCCGTCCATCTTCTGGATGATGAGATGGTGCCACGAGTGTCGGATTGACTTGATTTTTGTGTCGTTAGGCTGCGATCGTCGATCCGAATCCATCCGTGCGGTCGGATTTGTCGTTTGACATGCAAATTTACACCATCTTAGCTCTTGATCTTCTAGGATTTCCCGGTCACTATCTGAGCTACAGATGCCTGATTAGGGCGTTCTTGGAGTCGTTAAACTCCAATCGTCGCCCTGATCACATCTGTATGGTTGGATCTTCGATCCGAGACCCTGATAAAAAATTGCCCTGTCCAAAACAATTAACCTCCATTTTATTTAAACTACTCTAAATGCAAGATGATGCATGTTATGCAATATTTATAGCATGCAATTCAATCATATACTTAAGAACATGCATAAATAGACATCTTAAGTAATGTAAACGTGTTTACACCATACCCCCATGCCTATCTTTTGCTAGTCCCTAACAAAAACTATATGTTATTTATAAAAGAGTCAAGTTGGATTATTTGGTCATAAGTTATTTTCAATCATTAAGAAATTGTCTACTTAAGATTTGAACTTTCAAAGACACAACAGTGCCCGAGTATCTGCCAAAATGCAGACCGCCTCAAGCCCTCGCCTTATTCAAAGAAAAATCTCTTTTTTCCTTTTTCTAATTTTTTTGGATTTTAAAGTTTTAGGGTTAAAGAGTGGCTTTTTTACGGCTATTCAACTCACCCAAGATTTAATGAGGACGCTAACTTCTAAGCATCTTATTGTGAATGTGATAGACCCGTTGACCGGCAGTTAAAATGAACTTCGGATTTCTACACCTCTAAGTGACCTGAAAAAGAGAATTCTGCCTAAAGGTGTATCTTTACAACCGGTAGCTCTCCCTACTTTTACTTTTTTAAGGGGTCAACACAAGGGTAATCAAGTGTATATATCCCCGGTTTATTCTAATTCCCGCTTCTCCGTAAGTGTTTTGGAAATTTTTAGTGCATTTATTGAGCTGGGTTCTGAATAATCGGTCGATGAGCTGTTACCACCGACAACTTGCCAGCCATACTCGTACGGCGAAGTGTAACTTATTTCTTTTTTTCTTTTCTCCTTTTCTTTTTTTGATTTTTTTTCTTTTTTTTAAGTAGATGGCTTCCCTGGTCTAAGATTTACCTAAAGGCAACAAAAAGAGAAAGGTCCAGTAACTGGGCTCTAGACAACCTACCTATGAGCTGTTACCCACGATAATTTGCCAGCCTTATCACCCTAGAAGGTTCATTAGCTACCCAATTTCCGTTAGAATCACCGAACAAGTCAGTAACAAGATAGTGTGTAGATACTTATGACTCAAAATTCCCTCAAATCAGAGGGTGGGTTGATAAGTCGTGTATTTATCACCCAAACTTATGTACTCCAATTAAAATATAATTTAGGTTGCCAAGGACTTGAAAATAAATCCACACTTTAGTTGATACACGGGCTGATTAAGTCCAAAGACCTGAAGGTCTTTGTGTTCAAATCATAATGTAATATTTCTAAAGATTGAAAATTTTCTTAAACCCAAGTTCTCTTTCCTAATTCCTTTCTTTTAATAAAAGAAAATAAAACAAATCTACGGAGCTGACGAAAAAATTCAGATAAATATCCACCCCCTATGCCTATCTAATGCAATGTCCTCATTGTATTAAAAAGACAAAACATGGCGGAATAACGTAGAAAGCACCTGAATTGCGTGAATGTCAGGTCCGCTCCGAGATGAAAACTAAAAAGAACTGTATAAGTGCTGAGTTTAGTGCCTTCAGCTAGGCACACTATACAAAGAAGAGAAATGAAGAATTCACAGGTGCAGGTAAGAATCAGAATAAACAGAAGAATCCTCTAACCTATTAACAGAGGTCTATAGATGTGGATCAAATTGTGGTGCAGACCCATACCCCATAATCGAGAATATCTTAGGTTCTGAATAAAAATTACCCAAAACCTAAAATCTGTATGCAAGCGGGGTCGGGCCTACGATTTATGAGGATGCAACCCAAGACAAAAAAGTCAGGTTACAGAGAATTGAAGCTCAAAAGGATAATCATTGAATGTGTGCTTGGGTTTGATATCCTCAAAACAGATGTCGTAAGGGTCCTGGTTTGATGGTTTCAACTTAATAGGAATCCTTCGACTCAATCTTCTACTTCCTCCAAAGTTAGCTTCCCAAATCAGAACTTCCCAGCTCCTATCCTTCTCATTCAGAATGTTAAATTTCGAGACCTCTTGCATGTTAATCACCCCATCTAAAATCTCGAAGTCTAAATGATGTGGCTGAATCAAAATTGACTTACGTCTAATTATCTCATAAATAGAATCATCAATAAGCTCAACATGATGTAATTTACAATCAGGGCATTGAATTGAATCATCCAGAAAATGCGATTCTGGATCCGTAATGTGTGCCCTAATAAGATCAATTTCCTCAGTTATTGGGCTATCAAATGATCTATCAGATTCCTCAGGCCCAATCGTCTCACAAAAATCGTGTTCAGAAAACTCGCGTGAGACTTCGCAACTTGAATCTTCACCATCAAAGAAATCAAGATTCGTATCAATATATGTCCCAAAATCATCTGTCACTTTCTGTTCCAAGGAGACATACGTTTCCTCATACCCCGGCTAAAGGATCTCAGGTGAAGAAATCAGATCATCCTTACTTGGTTGCTTTAATTCGATCTGGTCAGCCTTGTAACACGTGTCCCCCCCAACAGGTGCCTGAGCGAGTTCTGTCATTGGCTTTCCTGAAAGGAGTTCATCCTGGGAATCATCCCATGATTGAATCAAAGCGACCACGAATCTCATCCTCAATTTCGCTAATTTCCCAAGTGGAAACTCACCTGAGTTCTTATCCTTAACATCCTGGCGCCAATCCATCAAAGACTTGTTCAAATCATCAATAATTTCAATCAGGGGCTCAAATCTCTCAATGTGAGGTATTGGCTGAACTTCTAAAAATTGAATGATATTCCTCAAGTTAGCCAGAACCTTATCTTGAACCTGGTTACCCTGAACCAAATGAGTTGGTTTAGGGTTGGGCGGGTTTGGGGTCAAAACAGGAAAATTAACGAATTAAGATTCGTTACACCCTTCCTGATAATAGGTCATTTCAGATTGTTCAAAAGGTGGTGATGACCTATAGGCAGTGTAATCAGAGGATGGGTAAGGATCAGTGTATCCTTCTTAATTGTAAATCGTATTATGTTATTCATGAAAGGATGACGATCTATAATCGATATGGCTCTGAGAAGGATAGAAATCACAATCAAAGTGTTCAGGGTTAGACCCTAAACACGGAGGTCCGAAACTGTATCCCCAATCCGAGTTATCCCAACTAACTGATGGTTGATTACAGTACGAGTCAAAATAATTGTCATGTTGAGGATAATTCAAAACGGGAGGGAAAGAGCGGGAATGCGTGTAATATGTGGAAGGATTCATGAGAAATGGGATGAAGAAAGGCGCCATGCAATAGAAACAATCAAACATGTCCTTAAGTAGGTTAGCCTACAGACCTACAGACTCCCAAAACCCGTCTTGAGATAAAGGAACGATTTGATCTACTTCTATCTGTTCAATCCAACCAGTTAGGAGGGTTGGGAAGAAGGTTCTTCCTTCGGCTTGCGCCTCCGATTCCTAGTGTACCTCTCAGCCACGATCGTTTGATTCTGCTCCCCTAGCTAGACATCAGATTGAACAGTAGAAATAGACTAATAAAAAATAATCTCGTTCTGGGCTCTGAAAAGCAAGTTGAATCCTTACAGCCAACGTCTACTCTATTTTATTTAGGGTTAGGTTTGAATGTACTTTGGAATGTGATGGGCCCTTTATATGGGTTGTGCCCTTAATGATTGATTGATTTGTATGTGCGTGCACAACCAGTGATCTTTAAACAAGATTATTTTTTATATGAATTTTAGAGTTCAAATCTTACTTAGTAGCTTTTAGGATTCAACTTTAGGTGTTTTCAAGAAGTTCTGTTGACACATCAAGTTTTAAAAGTACAGGTGAAGATATTTTCCTTTAAAGCTTAAAAAAAATGTGGAGTGCCTGGTAAATCCCTAAGAGTTGAACCTATGTGGCAGCTACTTGATGAGTTGATTTTATTTGAAGTGGTGCGGCCCAATCAACTCAAACAATTGGCCTATTGCACCACTTAATTAGGCACACAAATGATTACCTAATCTGATTTCTACTCAATTATGTGTTTAAATGTGTGTACCGACTCCAAAGATCGATTTACCGGTTAAGTTTGAAAATCAGCTGAGGTTGTGTACCTCTGTGAAAATTTTTTTTTAATTTTTCTTTTTTTTTTAATGTAGGGGTTGGGGCAGGTGTGGGTGTCAAACAATAAACAATCTAACATTAGAGTTTATAAGAACACCTAAGTTGATTGATATTTGTGTTATTATGTTGTGAAATGAAATCTAATGGGTGGGAGGTGGGGGATAACTTACAAAACCTTCTACAGCACTTTACTCCAATCTACCGCTGTTGCCTGTCTCGAAAGAGTACCTGCAATCACAATAAGAAAGGAGAGAAATGAGGTAAATGATTTGTAAGTTAGAAAACGTGAAGAAAAATCAAAGAGTGTCGCCTCCCCGGCAACGGCGCTAAAATGTTAAACGAACGGGTTGCTATACTAACGTGTTCGATTTTGAAAAACCTGTCGTAGTTTAAAAGCGAAGAACTCGTGTTCAACAAATAAAATTTATATCGAAATTGAAATTCCTGATCGAACACAAGGAGGCGGACGTTTAATTTAAAAATTATGCGTTTGTTTTTATTTGTCACGAAGTAATTCAATTTAAAACTATCTAACTATTTACAATAAATAGAAAATAGAGTGAGTAAGAGAGAATATTACAAACAGAAATCAAAACGAGATATAGAATGAACAGGGAATTCATCATTAAGGAGATTGTTTCACTATTATAACTAGAAAGAAGAAAATAATTATACTAGAAAGCAGTAAATCTACTCTAAAAAGCATTAAAAGAATGGAGAGAGAAATATCCTCCTCGATGGTCACTTGGATGACGAGCCTAACTACTCTAGAAAGCAGTAAATCTATTCTAGAAAGTAGTAAAAAGAATGGGAAGAGAGATATCCTCCTCGACGGTCGCTTGGAAGACGAGTCGGACAGAACGACGCCTGGACGAAAGAAGAAATAGGACGAAGGAGGACGAAGCGGAAGAACGGGAACAGGGCAGCACGTCGTCATCGTCGCGGGATCCACTTCCAAAGGGGGACGAAACTTTGACTTTATCTTGCGAGAAGCATCCCGGATGTGGGACAAGCTTCTCTTGAGCTTTGGAGAGGGAGAGAAGAGAAGGAAGGGATGAGAATTTCGTGTGGATGGGATCTCCTTTTATAGTTGCAAGGAGGGGGCAATTTGGTCATTACATCTTTCAAACATTAAATAAGGGGTCTTCAGTGACGGATAAAACCGTCGCTAAAGCCCCATCATGGGTGTAGTGGGTGCTACCCGCGCACGCCCGCTCGCCTGCTCGCGCGGCAACGCTTGCGCAAGTCCAGACAATCTCAGTCGTCCGATCGCGAGATCGGACGGCTTAAATCGCGCCTTCGCCCGCCTCGCTGCACGCCCGCCCACGTTCGATGCCGCGTCCTCGCCTCGCGTGCAATAGCGCGTGGGTGCTATCGGATGATCTGGGTCGCCCACAGCCGATCCGGCGATCACCTTTAATCGCACGCGCCTGCAGATCGCGAGTTGAACCCGCGTCCTGTGAATGCGCAACACCTCGCGACCGCTGCGTTACGCGGAGGAAAGTGTCGCGTAGACGATTTAAGGCGCGTGCGTCCACAGCCGTTGGATCAAGATCCAACGGCGAAGAAGGGCGGATGCAGGGGCTTCAGCGGTTGCGTGCGGGCGATTGGGCTGCCGAGATGGCGCCACGTGACGCCATCTTGGCCGTCCATCTTCTGGATGATGTAGATGGTGCCACGGGTGTCGGATTGACTTAATTTTTGTGTCGTTAGGCTGCAATCATCGATCCGAATCCATCCGTACTGTTGAATTTGTCGTTTGAAGTGCGGATTTACACCATCTTGCCTCTTGATCTTCTAGGGTTCCCCAGTCACTATCCGATGCTACAGATGCCTGATTAGGGCGATCTTGGAGTCGTTGAACTCCAATCGTCGCCCTGATCACATTTGTACGGTTGGATCTTCGATCCGAGTCCCTGATAAAAGTTTACCTTGTCCAAGCACATAAAAGGAGACAATTAACCTTCATTTTATTCAAACTACTCTAAATGCAAGATGATGCATGTTATGCAATATTTATAACATGCAATGCAATCCTATGCTTAAGAACATGCATAAATAGACATCTTAAATAGTGTAAACATGTTTACATCACTGACTAACGAGAAAGGAAAATCTATCACGACCAGTTCAGCTTCCTCTTAATGAGTTTGTATTGATTACACAAAAAAATATTATTTCCCGTTGCCTTTCATCGATCAAATCCTTAAAAGGTTACCTGGACATAAGTATTTCTATTTCCTGGACAGTTATTCAGGATATAACTAAGTCCCTATCCATCCCAAAGATCAGGAAAAGACAACTTTCACCTGTCCCTACGGAACCCTTGCATTCCATAGAATGTTGTTTGGGCTTTGCAATGTACTCACGACTTTTCAAAGGTACATGCTAACCATCTCGGACATGGTGGGAGATTGTCTTGAAATATTCATGGATGATTTCTCCATTTTCGGAAATTCTTTCGAGTCTTGCCTGACTAACTTAGAATTGATCCTTAAGAGATGTATCCAAATGCAATTGGTTCTTACTTGGGAAAATAATCACTTCATTACACAAGAAGGCATCGTCTTGGGTCATGTTGTCTCTAATCGGGAAATTGAAGTTGACAAAACTAAGGTGGATGCTATCTCTAAACTTCCCACACCCACATCAATTAAGCAAATCCGATCATTCTTTGGTCATGTGGGTTTTTATCGAAGGTTCATCAAAGACTTCTCGAAGGTTGCTCAACCCTTAAGTAATCTTCTAGCCAAAGACAAGCCATTCAAGTTTGACCAATCATGCCACAAGGCATTTGATTTACTTAAGACGACAGTCACCCGTGCTCCAGTGTTGTAACCACCAGTCTAGACAGCCCCATTTAGGATTATGACCGACACTTTTGATTGTGCATTTGGGGTTTTCTTGGGTCAGAAGATTGATAAAAAGTCCTCTGTCATCTACTACGTTAGCAAAACTCTGGACGAGGCCCAAAGGAACTATACAATCACAGAAAAAGAATTACTAGACACAGTTTTTGCTCTAGAGAAATTCAATTCTTATCTCTTAGGATCTCATGTTATAATCCATACCGACCACTCGACCTTAAAACATCTCTTGGCCAAAAAGAATGCCTAGCCTTAACTCATTTGATGGATCTTATTGCTTCAAGAATTTGACCTTGAAATTAAGGACAAAGCCAGGGCACAAAATGTAGTGGCGAATCATCTTTCGATAATCCTAATTGATTCGCCTCATCCGAATATTCCAATTACTAACACTTTTCCAGACGAGACCATCCTTACAGTCTCGGATGCCTAAACCCCTTGGTTTACAGACATTGTCAACTATTTGGCCATTGGTCAAGTCCCCTAGGACTGGACCAAACAATGGGATAGACGTGTATCCGAGGCCAAATATTGCCTTTAGGATGACCCCGAGCTGTACTGCATTGGCTCTAATCAAATTATTCGCCGATGTTCCGGAAAATGAGTTCCAGAGTATACTTGAGTTATGTCATGCATCTGCGTGTGGTGGACATTTTTCTGAAAAAAAGACAGTCGCAAAAATTCTACAGTCTAGGTTTTATTGGCCATCTTTTTTCAAAGATGCCCAGGATTTCTCAAGGTCATGTTCCCAATGCTAGGCACTCAGGAGCATAGCCAAGAGAGATATGATGCCCCTAAACCCAATACTTCCAGTTGAAATTTTCGATGTTTGGAGCATTGACTTCATGAGACCCTTAAATCATTTGAACACCAGTATATTCTGATTGTTGTTGATTACTTGTCCAAATGAATTGAGGCTATTCCTACCCGAACCAATGACCACAAGGCGATCATTGATTTTGTAAAGAAGAATATTTTAGTCGATTCGGGATTCCGAGAGCCATTATCAATGATGGTGGCATTCATTTCACTAATGCCTAGTTTAAAAATTTACTCTAAATACGGAGTGCATCACCGAATTTCTACAACTTACCACCCTCAGATGAACGAACAACTGAGGTCTCCAATCAGAAGATCAAGAACATCTTACAAAAGACAGTTAGGCTTGATCAGAAAGGCTGGACTCAAAAGCTTGATACACTCTTTGGACCTACCGTACTACGTATAAGACGCCTATCAGCATGTCTCCTTTTCATCTGGTGTATGGCAAGGCATGCCATCTTCCGGTAGAAATTGAATACCAGGCACTCTGGGCAATAAAGAAATACAATTTTGACCTAAGCTTAGCCGCAAAGACCAGGAAACTCCAGCTATCTGAGTTGGAGGAACTTAGAAATGATGCATATGAAAACGTCAGGATCTATAAGACAAGAACCAAAGCTCTTTATGACCAAATCATTTCCTGCAAGAGCTTTGAGCCGAACCAAAAGTTTGGCTCTTTGATTCTCGACTTAAGCTCTTTCCCGACTAGCTTAGGTCCAAGTGGAACGACCCGTTCATTATTGATCAAATATTTCCAGTCCTTGAGATTTCTGACCCAAAGACAGGTAACTCTTTTAAGGTCAACGGACAACGTCTCAAACCTTATGTTGACCGTGTTATTCCTAAACTTGTCTCAGACAAGATTACCTTGACCTTAATCTGATTGTTTTTGGCCAAACCCCTCCTAGCTGATGACAATAAACTCAGCATTGTATAGTCCGTCTCAGAGCTGACCAAAGTATCAAGGAATGCAGGTGATATTTTGCTTATTCTACCCTTTATCATGCCTTTAATTTACAATGAGGACATTACATAAGCTAGGCATGAGGGGTGGATTCATTTCTGAATTATTTTGTAAGGTCTGTAGATTTCTTTTATTTTCTCTTTATTTATTTTTAAAAAATGAATTAGGAAAAGAAAACTTAGGCATTAGAATTTTTCAACTTTAGAAAATGATATAATAGGACTGAATACTTAGACTCTTCGGGTCTTCGAACTTAATTAGCCCGGATGTCCACTAAAATGTGAACATGTTTCTCAAGCTTTCGCATCTTTAATTCATTTCTAATGGTTAATAAGTTAGGGTGATAAATACACAACTTATCAACCCACCCTCTAATTTGAGGAGACTATAATCTAAGCATCTACACACTATTTATACTGACTCACTTCTCAGCGATTTTAACAGAAATTAGGTAGCTAATAAACTTTCTAGGGCGGCATGGCTGGCAAATTGTCGTGGGTTTGACGCCCCATTAGCCAGTTGTCCAGAGCCCAACTACATGACCAATTCTCTTTGACTGCTGCCTTTAGATAAATCTTAGATTAGGGAAGCCACCTACTTTAAAAATTAAAAAAGTAAAAAAAAAAAATAGAAAAAGAAGAAAATATAGATAGGCCACACTTCACTGCACGAGTATGGCTGGCAAGTTGTCGTGAGTTTGATGCCTCATTGGCCGGTTGTGCAGAACCCAACTCACAAAATATACAAATAATTCCTAACACTTAGGAAGAAGCAGGGAAGTAGAATAAATCGGAGAGATGCACACTGGATTCACCCTTGTGTTGACCCCATAAAAATAAAAGTAGAGAGAAAGCTATCAATCAAAAAGATACACCTTTAAGTAGAATTTTTTTTAGGGTCACCTAGAGTTGTAGAAACCTAAAGTCTGCTATAATTGCTGATTAATGAGTCACTTTTTCACATTAAGATGTTTAGAACTTAAAATTCTTTTTGAGTCTTGGGTGGGTTGAGTAGCCGTAGAAAGCTGCCCCGAAACCTAAATTCAAAAAAACCAAAAAAAAAATTAGAAAAAAATATGAAGAAACAAAAATGTATTGCTTTTGAATAAGGCGAAGGCTTAAATGGTCTACATTTTGACAAGCACATAGGTGTTGTTGAATCTTTGTACTTTAAATCCTTAGTTGAAATTTTCTATTATTGATAAATAATTGTCGCCTAAGTAATTTGATCTTAATTCTATCATAAATAACATGTAGTTTAGTTTTACTAGGGATTGGCAAAAGATAGGCATGAGGGTGTGATGTAATCACATCTAATTGGCTTTAAATGTCTATTTATACATGTTCCTAGGTCCATAAAAATATCCCACATTATAAATATTACATAACATATATCATCATGCATTTAAATTAATATGCATAAATTGTATATTTCTTATTGTATTGGCTAGGAGATAAGGCAACATCTTTCTGGGCTTCAGATTGAAAATCTAACCATACAGATGTGATCAAGGTGATGGCCGGAATCCAACACCTTCGAAATCACCTCAATCCGACATCCGTAGCATCTTGTACAAGTCACAGAAGATCAAAGGCCAAGAGACAAGGTGGTGAAAATCCGGACCTGAAACAGCAAATCCAACCACAGAGAAGGGTTCAAATCGACGATCGCAACTCAACAGCACGAAAATCGATTCAGTCCGACATTCGTTGCACCACCTACGAGCAAAATAAGATGGACGGCTCAGATAATGCCACATGGCACCATCCTAGCTGCCCAAGATCGTCCACAAGCCATCACTGCCCTCCCCTCATCCACATTTCATCAAGTCCCAGTCGGATTGAAATCCAACGGCTGAGATGCATTCAAGCCATTCCCTCATCCCTTCAAGACGTGATCTCAACCGTTGGCTGAGAGCGTGTGAGAGGAAATCAAGAAATGCGACAATCCACAGTGGCAGCACAGCGGGCGAGCGCCTTATCGAGAGCGAGCGACGCACATTCGAGCCCCAGGTCGCAGATAAAATTCGCAAAGAAGAGGCATGGGCAAAATAGAGCCGCCAGATCTTCATCAAGCGACCAAGATGAGACCACGTGGCTTCATGGATGAAAGGCACACAGCACATGTGCGATGACGCGTTGATGCACGTGCAAGGGCGTGATCTAAAGGCATCGCGCAAGCGCGATCACGACCCTCCATCACCGATCGGACAATTGTGGTTGTACACGCATGATCTAAATGCTCATGCTATCTAAACATTGGAGCGTGTGTGATCTGAGTCGTCCGATCAAGATCTGATGGCTCTCTTTCCATGCACGCCAACAGCCACATCCGTCTTCACCAACGGCTGCACGCGTCACTAAAGGCCTTGCTATTAATTTCAAGGCCTTAAAATGACCTTTTTGCCTGCAAATCTCACCTATAAAAGGGCACCTACACCTCTCATTCATCTTCATCCCTTCCTTCTCTTCTGACATGTCCTAAGAGCTAAGAACAAACGTTCTAAAGCTCGCTCTAGTGCTCTTAAGCTATGGGAAGCTCCATTAGAGTTAAAAATAAATATTTTTCCTATTCCTCATCCCATTCGCGAAGCTCGCACCAGCTATCTTCTCACTCCCGTTCCGGGAGCAGATCCCACGATGACGACGTCCTGCCTCATCCCTGATTCATCCAGCTTCGTCCTCCTTCCTCTGTCTCTGTTCCTCGTCTTCCAAGAGTCGTTCAACCGGCTTATCCTCTAAACATTCGTCGAAGTGGATAATTTCTCTTCCCCTATCTCTTTAGGGCTTTCTACTGTAGATTTCAATTCATCGCATTAATTTTGTAGTAAATAATTTGTAATAAACAATTGTTTAGATACAGAACTAATTTCTCTCTCTTTATTTTGTTGCAAGTAGAATAGAAAAAAATATTTTAACTCAATCTCTTATTGAAAATACCAAAAAAGAAAAAAATAAAACGTGGATTTCCAAAAATTAAATGTATCATTCCCATGTTCAACCCAAGACTCACCAGAGTTTCGATAAATTATTTGATAACAAATTTTATGCAACGCAACTTTAAATCGCTTTTCTCGCATGAAATATTTGCTTATCACTAAGGAGTTCACCCAGACGTACAATGTGGACTTCTTTAACACGTTCTCTCCTATTGCTCAACTACCATCTATTCGTATTCTTATTTCTATGGCAATTCAATATGATTGGCAACTTCCCCAACTTGATGTCAAGATTGTGTTTCTCTAAAGTGATCTTCAAGAGTAAGTATATATCCAGCAACCACCAAGATATGAGACTCAGAGGGAGTGGGTATGCAGACTACGGAAGGCCATTTATGGGCTAAAGCAAAAGTCCCAGAGCCCGATTTCAGAAGCTCTCAGAGGTGGTTGGCTATTGACTTTCAGAAGTCCACATCAGATCATTCCCTCTTTGTCAGGAAGACAGGAAATGGAGTGGCAATACTCCTTGTGTATGTAGATGACTTGATTGTTACAAGGAATGATACAAGTAGCATTGTTGAGCTCAAGCAATGTCTTGCAGGAAAATTTATTATGGACCTTAGGCCATTAAGGCATTTCCTCGGGATAGAAGTTGCTTGCAGTAAAACGAGAATTGTTCTATCTCAAAGGAAATATGCTATAAATATCCTACAGGAGACAAGCATGCTAGGGGCCAAACCAGCCAACACTCCTATGGATCCTAAAGCCAGACTTCGTGATAAGGAGGCTGAGGTTGTTGACAGTAGACAGTACAGGCAGCTGGTTGGCAAACTTTTTTATCTGACTATTACCTAACCTGACATTTCCTTAGCAGTTGGGAAACTGAGTCAACTCATGGATAAGCCAATGAGGCAGCACTAGGATGCAGCCATAATGGTGCTGAGATACTTGAAGAAGGCACCTGGACAGGGAATCTTGTATAGTAAAGGAACATCCATGAGTGTAGTAGGGTAATCTGATGTAGTCTACGCAGGATGCTTGATTGACAGGAAGTCCACTACAAAATTCTATACTTACATTGCTGGGAATCCAGTGAAATGGAAGAGCAAAAAGCAAGTGATTGTCGCCAGATCCAGTGCAGAGTCTGAGTATAGAGATGATGTGGGTGAGATCATTTTGACAGACTTGCATATTTCCTATGGCACACCTATGAAGATGAAGTGTGATAACAAAGTTGTCATACACATTGCTAACAACCCCATGTTCCACGAGAGGGCAATGCACGTTGAGATTGATTGCCACTATACGCGTGATTTGATCTAGTGTGGACTCATCCATATTATTCCTATCACTTCAAAGGACCAGACGTTCATCTTTTGATGTTTGTTGTTCCAAGTTGAGCATTATTGGCATCTATGCTTCAGCTTGAGGAGAAGTGTTGTATCCCTTTCAATCTTATTTATTTATGTCTTGAGTCTTGTACTTTTTATTATTTTATTATTTTCATGAATTTGTACTAAACTTTTCCAATCCCTATATATTATGAGGTAGGGTTAGAAAATAAAGATTGGTTGGTCATTTTCTCCTACTTTCTGAAATGAATAACTCCCTTAAGATAGCACCCTTCTAATTTCCATTAAAAAACTTATAAAAATAATTTTTTCAACTTGTCTAGGGACACCATCCATCCTGCCAAAAAAATATAACCACCGGTACTACCCACTCTAGGAACAAAGTGATCCTTCAAAAGGGGGGGCAACGTTTAGCAAGCATGCCAGGGAGCTAATACTCTCTTATCATGCAATCATCCTCCCAACTAAGAAATCTTTCACATAGCTCAAGCAGCATACAGGAAGCAGCATTCCACATGCCATCAATATCCCAGCAGTGTGCCCATGAAAGGGACTTTATAGGATGTGAGACCATTTCAAGGCACACATAGTTTCAAAATGCAAGGGTTTCAGCAATATTTTGCTAAATTTCCAAGGTGTTCCATCAATTTCGGCTAAACAGGTTGGCTTATGTGCAAGTTTTGCATTATTTCAGTAATCTAAGACCTGCATAGGTGGCATGGTAACCAATTTTATCCATCGCTGCTACTACATGATAAGTGCTGCTGCTGCCCCATTTCGACCCATTTCTCTCCCTCCATCTATACTTAATCTCTCTAAAGCCAAATGCAAGTTGTTTTTCATCCTTTAAGTCAGAGTTTAGCTACAATCAGTAGATTGATTGTGAATTTACAGCTAACCAATGCTAAGTCACTTAGTCTTAGGATTACTAGATCTGCATTAAGACTTAGAACTTCGATTTGTTGCCTTGTTAATGAACCATGAATCTATGATGTGCTTCTAAGCCTCTGCGTGTCATTTAGTTTATAAAAAGACATCATTTTGTTGAATTACTATTGTAATTATTTTAAGTACATCTAAACTAGAAGAATATAACTTGTTTTTATTTAAGTAATTATCAAGTTTTGGTAGCATAAATCCAATAACTTAACATGATTACAATCATTGTGATGAAGTTTCGGGATTTCCTTGACAAGCCTCCGACGTGAATTTGAAATGTCCATTTTTTGAGGCCTTGGAATACAATATCAAAATTCCAATGCTTCCACAATGTACCTTCAAAACCCACGGTTTTGATATCATTAAAATAATATCGAAATTGGCATTTAAAACCTTCACGAGAAGAAAGCCTACCATGACCACCATAACCCAAGAAAACCATTTTGCTAGCAAAGTATTGTTCATAACGGTGATGCAAAAATCAGCCAACTCTAATGGGCCAAGTAATCCTAGGTGCCACTCCCTCAACTAAATGCTTCATAGTCGACCCTATAATAAGATTTGACATATCGACGATATATCTCCCATATATCGATATCGACAGATTGAAGCATATCGATATCATGTACCATATCTTTTTTCAGGATATCGATCGATATATCACCGATATCAAGGGATATCGGCAAGATATTGCCAAAAACGAATGACTACAATTCAATTTTTCCCTTAAAGTAGCGATATGTTACCGATATGGGAGATATGTCGATCACATATCTTTGTCTACTTGTACAACTCACATAGACACGCATTCTTTTCATTTCTTTTCTTATCCACTGCCTTGTGCGTGATTTGCCGACAAACTAAATTATAAAATATCAAATAAAATATTAATCAATGAATTCATCCACTGACGGACATGTTTTACAAAAATGGAGATCAAAGAGTATATAGACCCAATAGATGTGGTTTATCTTTTTGGAAACACAGAAGACAGAGATTTTTACAAGAATGGTTGAATAGCAATGGAGAACCATTGCTTGACAAAAATGATGATCCGGATCCAAAGATTGCAGAGAAAATGGGGGCACATGTATCTGAATTTAAGCGCAGTAGATCTGGTAAAAAAATAATCCGTGACCTTGAAACTGATGAGAGTCCAGAGGAAGATTCGCCACCTTCAAGAGGAACACAAAATGATAATGATGATGATGATGATGGAGATGATACAGTGATGGTTGACGAGCCACAAGTAGAAAGCAGTGGTGGAGATGAGGAATATCATCATCAAGGTCCTAGTAGAGAGGATACCCAACATGAATACACGCAAAAATATACAAATATACATGAAGACCCATGCCAAGTCCACCTCATGACTATGGCACAGGGACAAGGTATGGGTGTGCCTCAAGCCATTTTATGATATCCATCGATGATTTAAGTTCATCGGTAGGATCCCTTAATGTAGTGGCAGAATCAATCTTTGGAGGTGACCTAGGATCATCATTATCAAGTTACTATGGTGGCTATGGATCTCATTACACCATCCCTAAGTACCAACCCCAAGATAAGGCGCAAAGTTCATCTAATTACTTCCCCAGCTACACCAACCCTCCATCTTATTATGGTTCCTCCTATGGGTATGATGGTCGCCACCAAAGTGATAGTACCCAAAGTATTCCTACATCTGCAAGTTATGACTCTGGGATATTCCCCGAGCATTTTGCATACCAAAGTCCTCAACCATTTTCTTATCAACCTTCCCACTTTACTACACCACTTCCTCAACCACCACAAAGTTCATCGATGAGACAGTGTGAACCTTGTGAATCGTTAGGTTCTACATTGAAATGAGATGGTTCTACCAAGTCCACAAATTCAAAAAAGACATCGAGATGAGTCTACTCAAGGCAAATCTAGAACTAAAAGTAGGAGCAACTCGTCCAACAATCACAATCAATATCTACGTCTTTAAATACTTCTGTATTGCAGTGATGAAGACTATCAACAATACAACAATAAATACGATACTCGATACAGCTACATAATGTGGGACTCATACTGTGAATACGTTAAAGTGCTACGAATAGAGGAAGATAATCAGAGGAAAAGTATCAAGCCAAGTCAAAGTTCAACCTGGTATTGATTTGGTAGCATTGGCTGGTGCTTCCATGCTTGGTATGGTCTACTAATACTCTGACACTATTGATATTTCATTTCTTCTATCAAGTAGCATTACTATGAACATTTTTAAATTATTATCACGTTATATACACTTTATATACACTTTATTTTCAATATATGACTTTGTCGATATACAACTAATACATTTCTATTATATTTTCATTCAAAATTTATGATTTTCATCTTCCAAGCATTTCTTTGTAATGTATAAGTTATTAAAATGTTAACTTTCATCAAATTTATAACATTTTGGACATTTTTAAATTATTTTCCTAAAAAGCACCAATATCAACGATATATCCCTTTTTCAACTTGTCGACACAACATCGATATCGACATTTAAAACCTTACCCTATAGTCGACAATACCGACAACTCGGTCAAGTAGTCGATGTAGTCGGCTGAGTACTAGGCCAATTTTTCCATATAGATGTGCACTTAAATGTGTTTTTTGCTATTCTAATGATCAAATACTTCGAACTGATGCTTTTATTTTGAACTTATGCTTTTATTTCGTTGAAATTATTATTTGTAGCTTATTTTATAATCTTGACCTTGAAAATGATTTATGTTTATACAATGGTATATTTTATTTCTTAATGTATCTGTGTACAATATTTAAATATTTAAAAAATGCCCAACCGACTACTCCGTGACTACCCTCCCGAATACCATATACACCTTGGTCAATAGCCTAACTAACTGAATACCTACTACCGACTTTACAACACTGGTTCATAGCACATCTTTAAGTACTTTTTATATTTTCAAATGATCTTCCAAATCTTTTTCACTTCAAATATTTAAATAGTCATACAAATATGCTCAATCATTTAAAAGTAGTGTAAGCATTTCCTTTTTTTCAACTTGACAAGCCAAGACCTGTGCAGAGCTCCTCCAAGTGAATCAACAATTAGTGACAAGGAAAGACCAATTGTAAACTGTACCAGCACGTCGCGAAATCCTTCAGAGCCAATGTCTTTCACTATTTGGTTCCCCATCTTGAAATAAAGTTCTAGCATCACATTGAAGTTCAATGCAATGTCTGAGTTTACCTGAATTCTTCCTACATTGCAACCCTATCTAATTTCTTTTGTGTGCTCATAGACAAAGGAAACCGGAGAATACACCCCGTCTACCCTCCTGCAAAGCACCACTAACAAGATTCAAATACCTCTTCCTTCCCTTCTTATGAGAAGGCAACCCATCCAAGGCTATTACCTGATCCCCAAAAAGACAAGTAGAGTTTAAAAATTAAGTCCATTGATTCCCCCCAACCAAGCTCCAGTCCCTTGGACGGCAAGATTCTAATTTCATCTCCTACAACCTGACAATCAAGGGCTTCCAATCCAATACGTACCTTGGCAAAATCCGCCAACAACCCACATCCCTGATTCCTTATACATTCCAAGAGAGTATCTTCATCGAGAATGATAATCCACTCCCAAAGCATAATCTGCCAAACTCCTTGCAGCATAAACATAATGCTATGCCCTCCATCACCATCTTAACCATGGATCTCGAAGGAGGAAGAACATTGAGGGAACTATTAAACTTGAGCATTAACAAGCTGATGATAAACCCCTCCATATTGCAAGGATTGAAACATTATTGTCTTACATTACTTGAGATTACAACCATGAAAAAGAAACCACCCGTCGACAATAGTGGAGAGCAAGCACATGCACCTACTCCAAACCTCTGTCACAAGCTTTTAAGGACAACCCCTTTCAATACACCGTGCAAGCTCCTAGTCTATCATTCCTCTTCACTATTGTAGACTGAAGTTTCCATGTCTAGAATTGGTCCCTCATTTTGCTCTAAAGAGTCCATTAACGACCGCTCCTTTGCTCAAAGGGGATATGATGCATCGACACCCTATATCCCTGCCACCCCACCTACCCCCTCCGAAGAGAAACATGCATGCAAAATGAAACAGAATTTGATGCTGCAAGAACCAAAACTCAAAATTGCACTAGATTTGAGTACAGTAAATATTAAATCAAATCTCCTACTTTGCGATGAGGAACATGCATGCAAAAATGAAACACAATTTGATGCTGCGAGAATCAAAACTAATATGAAAACTATGAAGCCAAATGAGGCAAATACAGGAATCCAATGAGGCAACTTATATTATAAGGCTTTAAGACTAGGGAATTATGTTGGATAACTCAAAAATTAAGAACATCAAATAACTATCAAGGGACCATATTCTCTTCAGCTTAGACTATCTGCGGGAAAACCATTCTACATGCATAGGTCTAACTCAGACTTCACTTCAACCAATAGGCAATTAGTTATGTTAAAACATGTATCTAAACATAAATCTTAGTCCTAAGCAAAGGAATTTGGCCCACATAAAGGGAATGACCACAATCATCATTGCAATCACAAGATAAAACATAAGATACATGCAATTCTTAATTGATCAAGGAGTATAAATCAAGTACACAAGGAACATGTGATAGAGATGATAAACCAAATTCTTGTTGGAGAATTTGGCTCTGCCTCATCATCTCTAGCAAGAATTTTATTTATTCTCTTTATCTTGTGTTCCTCTTGTCATTCTTGATGGTGCACTTGATATATACTCCTTGATCAAGAGTTGCATATGATTCATATTTTATCTTGTGATTACAACGATGATTGTGATCTTCTTTCCTATAGCTAAGTTCCTTTACCTAGGGCTAAGATTTATATTTGGATGCATGTTTTAACATAACAAATCGATAATAGTTGCTTACAAGTTGAAGCGAAATCCCAGCTAAATTTATGCCCATAGAATTGCTCTTTGACAAATAGTCTAATCCTAGAAGAATTTCATGTGCTATTTAATGTTCTTAATCTTTGAATTTTCTAACATAATTTCCTATGTCCTAAGCACCTATGACTAGTTGCCTTATCAGATTCCCACGTTTGCTTCATTTGCATCCATGCTTTGCATCTTAGTTTTGATTCCTTTAGTATCATATCCTATTTCATTTTTGCTTGCATATTTCTTTTTTTAGAATAGAATTTTCGATTTGCAATCCAATATTGCAAAAGCATGTCTCTTCAAATTCCAAGTTATGTATAAAAGGAGAAAATTTGTGGATGGCCAGTGTGCATACATCTAAGAATTGAATGAAATTTTGTAGGGATATTCTTAGGCACATTGGGAACACTAAGGTTTAAAAATTCTTACACGCTATATAGGTTTTCAAGCACATTACAGTAAGGATGGGTTACAACGTCATGAAATCCTAAAAATGTCCACCTGTCACCTTTGGAATGGAAGATAGGAAGTTGAATGAGGCAACTTCATTACCTTCCACACCAAGGGGTGAGTTGCCCATCACCTATTTGGGCTGGCCTCTATATGTTTATAGATCCCAATACACGGATTTTACGGTCTTGATGGAGAAATTAGAAAGGAAGCTAACAGGTTAGAAATCAGAGCTCCTCTCGAAGGGGTAAGGCTTGTGCTTGTGAAGGTTATCCAAACGTTTGGTCCTATTTTTCGCACATTGGCGTTCTGGCTAATGCAGGAGGTGGTGCCAAGGATTAAGGCAATCTACAAGAGCTAGGAGATTTTTGACATAAGAGATGGTGGTTACTTAAGCATATGTTTGGATGGAAGGACCAGGAGGGGAGGGGAGTGGAAGGGAAGGAAAGGGGATGTTAGTGGAGAGTTGTAGTGAGGCTTATTTTAGTCCCACATTGTGTGTGGGTAAGTTTGTGAGGAGAGTGGTTGCCTATAAAAGGTCTCGTATCCCTATTTTATCTTTGAGAAGTGAAATTCAGGAATCACGCCCATAAGAGTGCTTCTCTCGTGATTTTCTCCCTGCTCTTCACCAGTAGGATTTCCACATAAACCCAAGTATTCTATCTTGCTATGCTTTGATAGTTATATATATTTTATTTTGCTTATTTATTTCAACATTGTATCAGAGCAAGTCATTCTTACGACTTTTTTGTTCGATTATTCTTATTATTAGGGTTCTATATTTTGTGTTGATGTAGAGTGAGAAGGCTAGAACCCTAAGCTCTTGAGTCTTTGAGGTCAAAGGAAGACAGAGAGGTGCCAACGAAGACGACGGAGATACTAATGTCCCTGCAACAGCAAGGAGGTGCACCACACAACATCGTAGGTGCCTTGCAACACCTCAAGAGATGCTCAAGGGAGGGGCTACAAGGTTGTCAGAGGCACCCGAAGGACGCCACCACCACTTTTAGGTCAAGGCAAGGCTTGTGGCGTTGCTCAAAGTTGACACCAGGGCTTCATGAGGAGAAGAGATCCAGCAAAGATCATCTCACACCCGATCGCAAGAGGCATGGTCATTGTTGTCGAAGACTCGAAGAGCCGTAGCAACAAAGGAGCGAGGAGAAGTTCGTTGCCTCCCCACAGATCTCCACAACAACAACCAGTCCCACACATGAGATCCATCATGCTCTGAGCTCCTGGTGTTGGAGATGAGGAGGCCTTAGAGCTCCTAGTATTGGAGATGGGGCTACTCCTCATGCAAGACAATGAAGCAACGACATTGAGGACATGGGTTCTTATGAACCCTAACGAATTAGATATGGAGATATTTTTGCACATTTTGCATATGTTGCCCCTTGCTTCTTTCTCTTTTTTTGAATAGGGAAAGGGTAGTTATTCAATTGATAACCACCCAGCAATTATATTAATAAAAAAGGCACGAGACCATTTTACAAGTTAGAACTCTAAAGACCAATCAAAGAAGAAACAAACTTCACAAAATTCTCTACATAAGGTCAGTGCCTCTTGAAAACAACTGCATTCTCCCCAGCCAAATGCCCCAAAGAATGACCAAAGGCCTCGCCCTCTCCTTATTTCTCCTAAAGACATTCTGGCCTCCATTCCTAGCCTCACATCTGAACGATTTCCAAAACTCATCAAGAGTAGAATTTGTCTACCACCCTGCATCAAAGCAACTTCAAATCTAAGTAACAAAGGACATTGAAAAAACAAGTAACCAGCATCCTCCTCTACCCCAAGACATAGAGGACATCGTGTCTCCACCTCAAGAACCCACCTA
The DNA here is from genome assembly GCA_037157565.1 of Thalassia testudinum. Lineage (NCBI taxonomy): Eukaryota > Viridiplantae > Streptophyta > Magnoliopsida > Alismatales > Hydrocharitaceae > Thalassia > Thalassia testudinum. Next base: position 148,980,120 of record JAZHRO010000036.1, read on the forward strand.
GCCCTCTATATTCTCGTCACGAGCCTACCCTTCCTGAGAAGCCATGCGAAGATCTTCACCTTCAAAGGACAAGTCGCCGACCAGACCTAATTACAATCTCTAATGAGATCAATATTCCCTCAACACACCAACATTCCCCAACCTTCTATACACATCGCGAATCGAGAAATCACCCTTCTCCCAACAGTATGCGTCAACCGCACCTTCCCACAACAAAGCCTGAACATCCAAAATCCTCTAGTCCGCCTTCGCACAAAAGTGGGGCACCAGCAGTTCTCCCAAACATCCACCACCATAACCCTGCTATCCGCAGCCAGTGCCGAAAGCCTGGGGAACCAATCACACAGCCTCCCCTATCCCATCCTATCATCCAACCAAAATCTGAACACTCTTGCCGAGCCAAGTAAAGGAATAAAGCAATATCTCACCTTGGGTGCCACCATACAGAGGCCTCTAAGGAAGTGAGAGGCTCCTCATGGGGGGACAGTAGCAAATCCCAACACAGCGAGCCACCAGAACACGTCCTGAATACCTTTCCCACAAGACTATTCATTCCCAAGCAGCTTGGCAATCCACTTGGTCAAGACCTATCATTCACTTTTCCCACCTCCCTAACGCCTAACCCCCTTCCTTCACAGGCTTGCACGCCTCCTCCAAAGCCACCATCCTTGCCTCCTTCCCCCCTGCTCCAAAGTTCGTCCACAAGAAGTCCCTCATTAAGCTCAAAATCCTCTTCTCGATCTGCTACATCTTCAACGTAGAGTCAAAGTAAGATGGTATAGATGACAATAGTACCTTGAGTATCACCTATTTCCCTCAACTAAAATGAATCTTGGATGCCCATTTTGCCAATCTCCCCTCTATCCCCTCCACCATGGGGAACCAATCATGCATGGAGATCTTCCTATCTATCAAGGGAAGGCCCAGATAGGAAATAGGCAAAGCCCCCACCTACGTATCCAAGGCCAAGCTACACCTGGCGGCCACCTCAGTCGACATATTGAAAGGGACAAAGATTGACTTCGAGTAATTTATCCGCAGTCTAGATGCCTCTGTTGGTGAAAGGGCACTACGATCGTTAATTTTGATGATAACAAAACACTTGTGATCTAATATTTGCATTTAAATTTGAGTTTCAGGATAAATGCAAATGGATACAAGTGTGAAGGAGTTCAAGTTCGCGTCTATGGTGGATTGGAGGAGCTTGATGGAGGAGAAGCTTCGCTTGGAGCAGGAGCTTGAAGAAAGAAGATGAAGAATAGGTTAGAAATTTATTCTGTTCATGTACTATGTATTTGTCGTTATGTTCTTTGCTCTTTCATTTTCTTAGATGATTGTTAAATAGCCTTAAGTAACGTACCATTAGTCTTAGGAACACTAATCCATCACTAGGACACTTAGGTAAACTCAGAAAATCAATATAAAAATCGGACAGCCTCACCAGACGTCCAATATTGACATCAGACGTCCGATCTTGACTTTTAAGATGTCTGACCTTTTGTCCAAACATCCAAAACACTTAGGCTGGAAACCCATCCTCTGTCTGCCACCTTCAGACGTGCAACTCATAGTCCAAATGTCTTACAAGACGTCTGAAGCCATTGTCAAACGTCCAAGTAGAAGACCGTTGGCTTATCAGATGTCATCTTAGAGGATTAACTCTTAATCGATTTTACATCTACTTTCAAACATCCGTAGAGCATCCCAGACATCTGATAAATAGACGTTAGGCTAAGATCTGACCCAAATCACTTTTGTCAGATCGCATAGCCATTTGAGCCTCAGGAAATCAATTCCCACAGAAAATTCTACTTCTAGACGTTCGACCTGTCGTCTGAGCAACTAAATCCTAGAACCTTGTTTAAATCTGGTGAAAACAGGAAGGAATCCGTCTAGAATTAGACAACTGATTATTGTCCCAGACGTCTTAAAAGAGAATTTTAGACATCCGTCTTGATCCAACCCTGATCAGATCGTCCACTCTTCTAGATCAGACGATGACCCAGACGTCTGACCATAAAACCAGACATCTAATAACACTGTCAGAATCATAAATGGCCCTGATTTCAGTGAGATTTTGAACCACACTCTTAAGCCTTATTCCCAATGGCTACAAGAGGCTTCCAAGGCCTTCCAAAGCCTTCTTAAGACCTCTATAAATAGAGCACTCTTCCTAAATAACATACACCTTGAGAAACTACTTCCATACCGTATTGTGTCCAAGTGATCTTGCTCTCCAAAGCCATTAGTCTACATCTTGAGATCACCATCTTTGTTGTGCACCTGCTCTCTCACAGTTGCATATGAGAGCGTTGTCGTGCCTTGCATGGATCTCACACTCCGCGTAACTAGCCAATGCACTTCCATCAAAGGGAAGCTTCTATCGCCTATAGTAGCTAGGTTTATTACATATTTTGTAGCTCTATAGGATACTTTGTATATTGTCTTTGTTTGAATATTCGCTTTGCAAATTCTTGTCTCCCTCGCAAGACAAAATACTCCTCGTGAAGAGGGGTTGAGGTACGCTACTCTCGTACATAGTAGTGTGGTTGTAAGAGGTCAAGTCACCCTCATTTAAGTGACTTAATGGATTTGATCAACTAGGTCGATCGAAAAATCCTAAACCAAGAGGTTTAGGTGAAGATTTTTACCTGGATTTGGGTTTCCACCTAAAAATACTTGTGTGCTTTTTGAGATTGCTTATTTGTGATTCTTTCCACTACTTTCGCATTATTTTCTTTATCACGCTCGATCTTACCCCCTCCTTAGGGAATCCATAGCCTCATATCTCAAAACCCTCCACAAAAAATAACGTCACCCGCGTACTGAAGCACTAGAATCACAACCCCGTCATCCAAAGAGAATCCTCTGACCAAATTCCTCTCACAGGCTCTAATGAATGATCTTGCCAAAGCTTCTACCAAAACAAATAACATCAGCACTGACGAGCAGCCCTACCTAGCACCCCTCCTCAGTTAAATCCAACCCCTTACCAGATTACCATTAATAAGAACTAAGAATGAGGTTGTCATGACTCATCGCTTCATCCAGTTAACCTAATTGGTGGGAAGCCCCTTCTAATCAAAGACACCCAAAGGAAAGACCACTAGACCGAGTCATATGCCTTCCTAAAATCGACCTTCCATAAAAACACCATCCTCTTCTCCTTCCTCCAGTGGGCAAGAATCTCTAAAGCTGTGACGTACCCATCTAATTGTTCCTACCTGGAATAAAAGTTGTCTACATCTGAGAGACATACCTTGCTAGTACTCCCCTCAATCCATTCACCAGGGCCTTTACCATAATCAAATAAATGGCATTGGAAACGGCGATGGGTCTTTAATCATCAATAACCTTTACCTCATCCCTCTTCAGCAGCAAAAACATGAACCTGTTTAGTCTGTTGAATCCAAGATTTCCATCCCTGAATTCAACATGCATCTGCATGACATCATCCTTAAGGAGTATCCAAAACTCCTTATGAAAGTACACTAGGAAGCCATCAGGACCAGGGCATCTGTCTGCATTCAATCGCAAAATTGCCTTCTTTACTTCGTCCTCGGAGAAAAGCCTTATTAGCACCCTAGCCTAGTCCTCATTGACACCTGGTATGTTCGACCCCAACCATCTCCATCTCCCACCCAATCACACACCTGGTATGTTCGACCCCAACCATCTCCATCTCCCACCCAATCACTTCCCAATAAAATCTCTATAGAAATCAGCTACAGTTTGCCAACCACATCCTTGCTGGCGAATTCCGCACCATTCACTGACAACCTATCAATTCAGTTCCTTCGCCGCTTCCCTGAAGCCACCAAGTGGAAAAAGCACGTGTTAGAACCCCCCTCTTTCAACCACTTCTACCTGGATCTCATCCCCCATTCTACTCCAGCTTTCTGATCCTCCTCCTAGACAACCTGTAAGTGTCTCACTCTGGCTACTCGGTCTGCCTCTAACAAGAGCCCCAAATCATCCACTCTATCCAACCTCGTAATCTCTCCCAATGCCTCAATCATCTTCATATTCTGTCCCTCTTTGATCTGCCTCCTACACTCCCTCAGGAATGATCTTAGCTCACAAAGTTTGGTCTCCAGCCTTGCCATTGCCGATCCAGCTGGCTACATAGGCCTCTACTTCTCCACTCTCCCTCTGAACCCCTCCTCTAGTACCCAAGCCCTATCAAACTTGAAATAAGTTCCATAGTATCTCCCCTCATTTGACACCCATAGCAACAATGTATGGTCTAAGAACGACCTCTCCATAGAACTGATCTTCACCAACGGAAAAACCTCCGCCAACTCTACCATGGAAGAGAATATGTCCAACCTGGATCTCTGCCCCCCAAAACTCCTCCAAGTATAAGCGCAGGAGCTCGGAGGCAAATCCAACAACCCATGCATAACAACGAACTCAGAGAACACCTCCGACCCGCAATCCATTCCACCTCTTCCACCTGGTCTAACGTCCACTAGTAGCGTGACATTGAAGTCTTCTCCAATTAGCCAAGGACATACTTGAAACCTCACAGCCACCTAGGTCAACTCTTCCCACGTAACTGGAGGCCTCCTCATTCAATCCATATACCACCGAGAACACATAGCAGAAAAGCCACAGTCACCACATATGATCCCACCAAGGAGTCAGCCAAAGAAAAACCATCATCCTTCCAGCCCACAATTATTCCCCCCAAGTGCCCAACTACATCCAATGCCACAAATTCTCCCAAACTTCCTACCCCATTTCCCTCCAAACCTCCTACTCACAGCGCTCTAACTTTGTCTCCTGTAAAAGCACAACTTTGGGTCCCCACATCTGCAGATATGCTTTCGACGTTGCTCGCCTAAAGGGATCATTCAACCCCTTAACATTCCACTTCACGACCTTCGTCATGGGAGTACAACAGACCCTCCCCCAGCAGTGCGTTTGAAGCCCACCGCCTCTACAACATGATCAACCTCCATGGACTCCAACCCAATCTCCAAGCTCGCTCTGCCCGAGTCTTGCACCATCCCCACTTCATGCTCATCACCACTGAGCACTGCTGCACAATCCATCCCCTCCCCCACCGCATCGCCTCCACCCAGCCTACCCACCACAAAGGCGAGCTTGTTTCTTTCTTTTTAAGGCATATTTACTTGTTAGCCTCATGTTTACTTCCTTGCATTAAACAAAAAAAATGGAAAAAGGAGAGAAAAAAGAGAGAAAAGAAAAGAAAAAAAAGTAAGGAAAATAAAAGCAAAAAAAATTATACTTGAAGAGAAGAAGGGGAAAAGCTCCTCTCATTATCTATCTTCTCTATGTGATTTTCTTCTCCCATATGAGTATAAGAAAAAAGGAGTATGACAGCCTTTTGCCTACCTCATACGAGACTCAATTTTTTCTTTGAGGTCCCCACATGCCAAAAACTCTCTTTTATTTTGGTCCCTATATGAGGGGAACGAAAATTCCCATATATGAGAGACCACTCTTTAGGTCTCCAACATAGAGACCTCTTTCTTTGAGTTTCCATGTGAGAGAGGCTCAATATCTTGGTCTCCATGAGAGACCCTCTTTAGAGTTCTCAAAATGGGTAAGGCACAAGGCACCAAAACCAGCTTCAGCGATTCATCTCCAGACTCCGACCTACACTCACCCACGAGCAAGAACGAGGATCCAAGGAAGCTGGTCACCCAACAACATCAGTTAAGTCGTTTAAGTGTTGTGTTCTGCTTGATAGAGTGAGAATTTCTTTATACAAGTTGAGCACTCCATGCTCCAGCTTAAGAGAGAGTGTTAAGTGAAGAGATGCAGTAAGGCTTGTCTTAGTTCCACATTGTGTGTGGACAAGTTTGTGAGGAGAGTGGTTGCCTATAAAAGGTCTCATGTATCACCATCTTATCTTTGAGAAGAGAAATTCAGAGATCACGCCCATACAGGCGCTTCTCCTGTGATTTTCTCCCCATTTTTCATAAGTAGGGTTTCCACATAAACCCAAACATTCTATCTTGGTATGCTTTGCTATTTGGGTTTATTTTATTTTGCTTATTTATTTCAACAAGAGGGAAAGGGAAGGGAAGGAGAAGGGGGCTGATATAATTCTTGTTTGGGTAGAAGGGAAAGGAAATGGAAAGATAATCAATATTGTATGCTTGGATGCATAAGTGGAAAGAAGGAGAGGAGAGGATTTGGTATAATTTTACTAATGTAACCTTTAGAATACTCTCAAGAATATATGTGGCATTTATATAAAGAGGGGACAAAAGACACATTTAAATTAAAATGATATGAAATCATTTCCTTTCCCTACCATTCCGACTGATTTGGGAGGGAAACAAGTCTTCCAAAAGTTGCCTTTTTAATTCCTCCCCTCTTTTCCCCTTCCCTTCCCAAAACTTGCAACCAAACATATTTTTAGCATCCCTTCCTTTCCTTTCCCTCCCCTCCCCTCTTAATCCTTCCATCCAAACATAGGGAACTTTTAAGGCAGGCTGGGAATTCTTTAGTGACCACAATGAAACCTGATTTACGCACGAGGGCATTATCTTTTCGTATAACATCGAAACCCCACAGTTAGTCTCTGTATTCCTCGTACTTTGGATTAATGTTTCAGCAAATAAACCAGAAAAGAAGTACATTGCACAATTCCATTTCGAAAAGGTTGGTGTGGCCACATTACTCGACACTCAGAAACCAGTTGTGCATATAGATCACATGAAAGAGAATTATTCGACACAATCCAATTCTCATTATCATCGCGATAGAAGCACGGGGCACACATAAATATAAGAAGAGGAAAAGAGAAGTTGAAAGGTCGGTGAAGATAGGATACCCCTTCTCCGCGGATGTAGCTGCCGCTGACCTTGCGGTCGCAGACGACCGCCTTGAAGAACTTCTCCCTGACGGGGCACCCTGCCTTCTCCAGCTCCTCCCGCAGGAACCTCACCATCGGCACTGCTTAAGCAACGCGTGCCACATCAGCATTAATCAATCCATCCATCAACCAGTGATCTTAAACGACCAAGTGAATAACACCGATTTTTCTAGGGTTTAGGGTTTAGGGAGGATAGTTACGCTTGAAGCTCTTCTGGATGCCCTTCCGGCAGTCCTCCACCGACATCCCCCCGTACGAGGAGGAGGAGGAGGAGGAGGAGGCGTCGTCGCTTGCCCCTGCGCTGTCCGCAGCGGTGCTCGGCGGCGAGGGATCCGCCATTCTCAATCAGAGGGGAGTGGAGGACGGAGGAGTCTCTCTCTCCCTACGCAGCTCTCGGGCACGGATCCCCCGATGCAACAGCAGAGGATCCGCGCCGCTCTCCCTAATGCTGTCTCTCCCACGCGAATGGATGTTGTGTTTGGAATAAGCTTTTTCGGGGGTTTACGGGGAATCTCTTCCGATGCATAAGGACAGAGAGAGGTCTATCCAGTAATTGAGGGGATGTATTCTTTCCTGCAAGAGAAATAAAATAGGTGATCTTTCATTGTTTTGGATTTAATTTTTTTTATAATTGTAACTAAAAATCTCAATTGATCTTTGATAGTTAATTATTTTTTCGTACTTTACTCATTTGTTTCTTTCCTATGATACATGTGATTGCATTGAGACGATTTCTTCTCAATGGCTCATTATTTGTATCTTTTGCAGTAGGTTGATGGTCACAGGATAGAGTGACGGTAACTTCCGACGACATCCGATGCAATCTTCTCAAAGCAGGAGTTAAGACGCTGATGTAGCGATATCAGGCCATGTTTCATCATATCGCGACCACCACATTAGAGGAAGGCTTCACAAGACGTCGATTCATCACCTCCACATTTCGACGTTATTTTTGATGTTAGGGTCACATTGAAGCCAACTCATCACGACCGAGTTGATAGTCGACCTCGATCCAATTGCTTATCACTTGTTAGCGTGCTACATTGGCGACGCTTTGTCATACTTAATGCATGGTGCAGGTTCGCTTGCATCGAAAATGATATATTGGACACCTCTTTTATATTTTCTTATCTTTTTATTTTGTTTCGTGTTTGGTGTTTTTTTAGTTCTCCCCTCTTAAGGGAGACCTTGAGGGGGGAGCTACTTTTCCCCTCTTCGAGGGACGCTGAGGATGTCCTTCTCCCTTGCCCTTAGGGGCTACGTCCTATATCATTTTCGTTCCCTTGATAAAAAATTTTCTTTAAAAAAAGAAAAGAGAAACGAAACAATTACATTGAATCAAACTCTTTTCAACCCCTTACCATCAACAAGGGCCTGTAGTCGAACGAGGCTCACGTACCAATTTTAGCAGTATCCTCCGATCAAAAGGCAGGAGGCAGCTGCTTGAGATCAACAGTCAACTTTTGCTTGGATAAACCATTACCCTTCTAGTAATTAATCTTTTAAATGCTCCCTCTTACTTTCCCATTGCTTATAGGACTCTCAACTAAAATGACTTCGCTAAATTTTTCATGCCCATTTCGTAGAGGTTTAAGGTTTAAAATTAGATAAAGTTTAGAAAATCTTAAAAAGAGATAAGTTGATGAATAAGAGAAGGGTTGGTAGGTATAATATGATAGGTAAGTTGATATATTATTATTGATTTTTATTTATATTTATATTAAGAGTAGGTTAGTATGATAGATTTGATAAGTAGAAGTGTGTTGGTGGAGATAGATATAATGGGCAGGAGTGAGTTTGTAGAGGTAGATATGATTGGTATGAGATAGATGTAGTGGATGGTGACAGATGTGATAGGTGGGGAATAAAACTTCTAAATTGTTCATATCCTATAACATTTATGTCAACCACATTGGATAAACGCACCTTTAAAAACCGCACCAACCGAAGCTTCAAAGTTCTATACTGCATAGTGGCTTGCCCTTCTTCACTCCATCGAAGACTTTTAATCCTTGGTTTTATTAGTTGGAGTACTACCTTAGGGGTCATGATAGCAAAATTTCCTCTTCGAAAACTCCATTAGGATTTAGACTAATTCTACATGTGTTGTTATGTGACAATCCAAGTCCCACCAATCGAATAAATCCAGTGAGACCTAAGCCGTCGAGTACGAACTATCAATCTAAACACAAGATTGTTATTACTTAACACATAATCATAAAACAACAATAGTCAAATAAGTAAATCATAAAACATTAATTAAATAAATTAATGAAATACTGACCAGACTGATTATTATAGACACTGACCAAAGAGTTGCTTTAATGGCCATCACCCTCAATATCTACCAAATACACTAGAGTACGAAGTGCAAGGGATTATATAAGCAAAAATTGAGTAAAGTAGAACAAACAGCATCATAAAGAAAACACAAAGAGTGGATACTATTTATATGTTAATTCATTTGTCAATTATTATTCATTATTTATTAATTCATTTTGTGTTATGCATTTTGCTCATTCAATTAAAGTTCTAATGATCCTAATCTATGCCTTAAGACACGAGATGATCTCAATGCGATATCCCGATGAGTACAACCAGTATAAGATACTCTCTTAGCCAAGAGTGTCTCATACCCATTCCACACCTCAATCCATCACCATTAGGCATTGTGAAGAGTGGTGGCTACATTATATAGTTTGAACATGTGCTAACTAGATATGCTGAATCAAAACCAGTCGTTCATCACTCACCAACCGAGTAAAATAAAAACTAATTCCAACTCTCAAGCCACACATCTCGTTATCCCAGTTGACTGTTAAACCTAGTTATGAGTCACAAGGAAGCCAATAACTCCCTAACTAATCCAATTAGTTTAAATCCAAACCGACACTACAGCCAAAACTTCAACAAATAGCAAAGACTAAATCACTTATCACAAGTGTGTATATCCTAACCACTCCACCGTTATCAAGATTAATGAATTAATTTATGACTAATTGAATTATCAAATATTATGTTAACATCCACATTTCAAGTGTTCCCATATCAAGGTTATTATGTTCATCAAGAATGAACCATTCACAAGGTGGTTTGATCACATACTTAACAAAGAAGGAAGATATGATAGTTAAAAGATTAAAGATATTCATAGCTCAAATTAGGCATACAAGCAAGGTCTACAAGATACCAGGATTATTACGAGTTCTTAGCATTAATTATCCATATCAAGCAAGTTCACCATTTATTTAAGGAAATAGAAACATTTTAATGGAGAAAGACTAGATCTAAATTCAATAAATCCTTAATCATAGAATTAGTTATGATAATTGGGCATCTCAAGTTCATGCATCTAAATCATTCATCAATTTCAAGTTCATCATTAACGGAAAATTTCAATCAATACTAATTAAGATTCAAGCACCCAACATCAGATTAGATGATATTCATAGTAGAGGGCTCCCAAACTCAAGAAGAGAGGTCGAACACATGCAAAATGAGGCAAAACGCAAAAGAAATCATAAAAGCATGCCACTTGACAAGAGAGAGTGCAACTACTCTATCTAATGTCGCTGGGGGATCATGTCTACTTCGAAACATGCATCCAAGGTCTAGGATGTGCGGGTCGAGCATCCCTTGTAATTTTTGCATGCTCGGGGTTAGGTCCTTAGACTAAACCAATCGAAAATTGAGGTCTCATACACGTTAGAACACAATCTTGAATTTTAACATGTGAAACAATCCTCAAAAGAGATTTTAAGACTCACCAACATGTAGTACGTGTCGAGATGATCCGACACCTTATTTGAAAAAAAAACAGACATCGTCTATCCCCTAAACCATGCAGAATAGGCAAAAGGGGTCTTAGACTGATTCAATCGGCTTGGATCATCCTCAAACCAGTCTAAACCTGCCCTGCCACATGTCCACCACTGGTTGTCCCTCATGTTGTGGCCCAAATCACTGCAAACAGTTGGATGGGTGCTACGTGTCACCAATTGGGCACTTCGTGGATTGTAACCCCACCTCCTTTCCTGAGCTCACGTGCGCGCATGGATTTGCTTCCTTGCTCCTATTGCTAATATGCGGTGTGGAATTCGAAGCATCGCCACTACATGTTAGTAGCATATAGTTTCTCCACTGTCTGCACTTGTTAAAATTGTCGAAATCTCCCCTTTGTTGATCAAAATCGCACGAGGGTCCTTGTGCTTACTTTTCTCCTCTTTTTTCTTCTTTCTTCTTCTCTCCCCCTTCCTCTCGAGATGTGTGTGACTTGGGAAGATGAATGATGATCCAAAGCTCTAATTGAGGCTTTAAATAGGTCCCCAACTCATATTAGGATTAGGATTTTCTCAGGATTTGATAAAAATGCCCCTTGGTGTTGGTTTGATTATGTCTTAACCCTATTCATCTTGTTTTTTAGCCATAACTTGAACTACACACCTTAGATTTACACAAAATAAGAACTGTTGGAAAGTTTGCAATGACAGGATTCAACAGTATCAAATATGACTCCTTTTGAAAGGGTTAAATCGAGAGTTGACCAAAAACATGCATTTTTCACGTTTTACAAGGTGTTCTGACCTAACCCAACTTTGACAGGTTTTGATGGGTCTGAAACGACACAATCGATTCTGAAATGAATTGGAACCAAATTTTGGGGCATTACATGCTAAGTATTGAGACACAATCGAATTGTTGATAAAGAATCGGGCTCTATATATTTGAGTCTAGTTCCCAATGTCAACCAAAATTAAGTCTCACTAAATATGGGTTTAAGGAAAGTGAAATAATGACAATAGAAGATCATGTCTGCCAATCATTTTCAACATGTTAAAAGGCATAAATTAAACATACCCTCTTGAGTTACGTGAAAACTTGGCTAAATAGGCATGTCTATTGGAATCTCTCACCTCGTCGAAGGCCAGTACATATGCACTTTAAGGGTATCTATCATAGGGATCCAAAGGCAACTTGATCATACTGTATTCTTGAGCTTTTTGTGCACTCCTATACCTCCATTCTTTCTTGTACACTCGAGAGAGTACTTTTTTTTTTTAAATGTAGTGCTCAAGTTTATAATATGAAATTAGTCATCAAATCTCTCTCATTCTCTTTATGAATTTGTTCTACTTTCCGCCTTACCTCCGACATTCAAACATTGAATTCATGTGCATATCCTAGTGGCCTTTTTCCCTAAACCTCATGCAATCAAGGAAAATTGTCGACCACCATCTCTAATGTCATTACCATTACACTTTGTCACCAAAATATTACATGTACCACAATTCCAACTCCACAAATATTACCACTTCCCTTCATCAATCACACCACACCCACATCATCAATTGTTGGAGTTATATGCCCTTGGCGAGCCATCTAATTATGTAATTCTCACATTGCTTGGATTTGTCCTCTCCATTCATCTGAATAAATAATTATTTTTTAGTATGAATATGTGTTATTGGTCTCATTTATGCTTTTCGGGCCTGATCAGACAAGTAAGGATAGTGGATCAACTATCCAGAATGGTTTTGGATAGGAGATACAAGATATGGATTTGCATATGATCACCATCATTAACTTATTGTCTCGATCATAGTTCTTCATCTTGAAAGAGATGACAATCCTTCACATTTTATCATATGACATTGACACCGAATTGAATTCCAAGAGGAATGAGTTCCACGGGGAATTTTGAAATTGTCACGTGAGAATGATCAAAGAGTTGATCAATGAAACTAAGATCGCGAAAGTTTTCTTTCAATCACTTTTGTTAAAGAAAGAGGCATGTGTCCTTATACTTACAACAAGAGTCTATGTTAGTGTTTGGACTATGAAGATTTGGCAAGTCATTGGCTAAGGTTTTGCAGAGTGTAAGACCAGTATGTCAAGAAACTAGTTTGCATAATCCAATACTAGATATAGACGTCTTCTCAAAATGAGGTTCACACAACTCCTATAGTTGGAGTGGAGTTTGAGCTCTATAATTATAGCTTTCGAAGTCCAATTCCACCGGTGATCATTTTGATATATAGATCAAAATAGGAATGAAGGAATTAAATGAAATTGGAGAAGTCATCTAGTATGTCTTCCATCCAAAGCAAATGGTAATTCACATAGACCAATTCTTGAAGAGACGACAGTGAGATAAGATTTTAAACCTTGAACTACTTAAATGCGTCTCCATGTGTGTAGACATATGGGATATACAATATATTTCAAGGGATTGGTTGTTGTCTTAATAATTTGATAGCTCTTACACTTCATTAAGGTTGTGTGATGAACATCTAGTGATTTTGATTATGAATGGGGCTAATTGATAAGTTAGAGATTAATCATAATTGCAGAATTATGGAGTAATGCTCAAATTAATTTATTAATATGTATATCTCAATTAGAGAATTGAGAATGATTATTAGAATCAAATTAAATCAATATTTGATCTAAGTCCCTGGTCTAAGGTGACCCTAATCAATCATAGACAAACTTTTGATTGCCTACAAGCTCTCCTTGCAACATGAAACAACTAGTAATGCGAATTGAAGAGAATATTAATTATATGTTTCAAATATTTGAAATATACAATTAATATGTGCTTTTAGAAGCACCAAAGGCATTTAGGTAATTATCAAAGTGATTTAATTTTCTTTAAATAGAAAGAGGTGTAGAGAATGACATTGTTTGGAATTTTAGAGAAACGTAATTTCTCTAAACCCTATATGACTCTTTATATAAAGTACGGTGGTATTGAAATGCAAAAATTGATGTGTTTTGCAACGCACTGACATGGTGCATCAGGGCAAAATCACCAACAATCATTTTGCATCAGTGCAAAATCATCCAAAATTACTTTGCACTAGTGCAAAATCACCCCAAACCATTTTACATCGGTGCAAAATCACCATAAATCACTTTACACCAGTGCACCATAAATCACTTTACATCGGTGTAAAATCACCCAGAATCACTTTGCACCGATGCAAACTAGTGTGCCACATCAACGCGTTGCAAAACATGTCGCATGATGTGTTTTTGTACATTTTCGCTTATATAAAGTGAGGTGTTCTAATAATTTAAGGCATATTAATTCCTAAATTGAGAGCCACCAAAACCCTCTCCTCCTTGGTCATCCCCTTTGGAGAGAAAGAAGGGGTGCGCCCCCTCTCCGTTTCTGACTCCTCTTTGGCCTTGCTTCTTGACGAAGAAGGAGATGTTTGCATGAAGGTCTTCCTTATGCGACTTCGGTGCTCTTTGTCATCAGCACACCTAAAGAAGTTGGGCCTCGTGTTGGGGATTTCAAGTAGACTGAAGGGAGTGCCCTGCACGAATCTCACTTAGCTACAATAACAAGATCAAGCATAATATCGAGTGTATATAATACAGAAGAATATAGAACAAATTAAAAAATCAATATCACACAAAGATTTATAGTGGAAAATCCCTTTTGGGTAAAAACCACTATCTAAGTCTCCCAACTTAAAATTTTTCCCGATTGGTCCACATTCATCAAATCCAATATCTGAGACAATTATTAGGTTATCTCAACCCTTACAAAACTTCCAAGGTGAAGTGCAGGTCACCTTAGCCCAACTCAATGCCAAATACAAATGAAGAAAAGAAATATAGAAAAGAAAGTATAGATAATGTAATACAACTTCAAAAGCCTTTAGAACCTTAATATAATATTAGTTAAAAGAAATTTTCAAATTGTTGTATAAGTGCTTGTTGAGTGTGAAAGCCTCTTTCAAGATCAGTATGATCACGTAAGTAAATCTTTTCTTCTCACAAAAGATTAGATCTTTTGTTGTAAGAGAAGAGCAGTTTCCTTCTTATTCATGACGAAATGGAACAATGTTTATTTACGGAGAATTGCCTAAAACTAATTTAGTATAATTACTAATGATATCTAGTGGTGAAAAGGTGAAATTAGATTTGATAACAAATAAATTTGGTTGATCAAAATTAATTTTGGTCTATCAGATTGATCAATTTTGAAATTGATCGATCAAATAGTGTAGGAAAATTTTTCCAAAATTCATTTGAAAAAACTAATCAATCACAAAATATTTTGGTCGATTAAACAATATCATTAGTCAATTAATATTATGATTGGTTGGTTAATATGTGTAAAGGTTGCAGGTTTACTTCCTATGCATATTGGTCAAACAAATTAAATTTTCATTAACCAAAAGAGGAAAATTGGTCGATCAAAATTTATTTTGATCAATCAATGAAAATAAGATTTAAGAAATGATGTTTTTCATAAAATGATCTGTCAAAGATAAGTTTTGGTCGTTAAAAAAGGATAATTTTAAGACAATTAAAAACTTTCATACTTTGGTCGGTCAAAGAAAATTTTTAGTCAATCAATCTATGTTTTGATCAATCAATTCATTATTTTGGTTGATCAATTTGCATGGGAATGAGAGTTGCTTAAACGCACGCAAATTAATTGATCAAGTAATTGATCGATTAATAATTAACTCCTGTATCATCAAATAAGTTAAAATCGATGTTTTCGAAGCACATTAAGATCAATTTTAATTTTACGAGGTTCTTTATACATTTTAACAAAAAACTCATAAAATACATAAATTATCAAAGAATACTTTGGAAGTCTTCTTCATCTTTTCCCATTCTTCAACTCTTCTTTCTTGATTTATCTATTCAATCTTCTCATAATGTTTTATCCTTGTCTTTGCAACTACCTCTCAATCGCTTAAAACATCATTAGTTATATAACTTGCATATATATATATATATATATTGTTATCATCAAAACCAATAGTATTAACATAGCTAGTGAACACACATCCACGTACTGCCTTATTCCTATGATAGATAATCACGAAGGAAAAAATCCCTAATTCTTGCGATTGATGGGAAAAGGTTTCTCTCATTTTAATTCGATTTGATCAATTTTGGGATCTTGTTTTTGAGTTTTGAAAAGTTTTAAATAATCTCCTACGCTTCTATGATGTACCACTTCATCAACACCACCACTACTTCCACAATCACTTCCATTGCCTTAATAACCATTGTAAACCCCAAAATACAAGTTCATGACTCGTTTCAAACTTGAGCGCATCAAATCAGACCCATAGATGCTTGTCAGGTATGGGTTGCATCAGAATGCTTTGTAAAATATGAAAACTCATGTTTTCAATTAAAATTCTGTTAAACCTATCAGAAATCAATCATTTAGGGTAGTGTTGGATTCGACTTATTGCAATTTTTTCAACATATCCTATTTTGTGAAATTTCGATGTTTGTAGTAAAAGTTACGTGCAAAACAAGTTAAATGGGAAAAAGGTATAAACAAATCAAATCCAAGGGTATTTTTGTCCATTCTCAATTTTTCCTAAACTTAATATGGGTCTAAGTGTCTATAAAAAGGGTGATTAGGTCATAGGGATGACATTTTACTTCCTGTGGCGGTGCACTTTTTGAGAGTAAAAAGGAGAGAAAGGAGAAATAAAGAAGAAAGAGAGAGAGTGTGTGACATAACAGGGGAGAGTGAGAGAGTGGGTGGAGCATTTGTACCCTTCTCTCTTGTGCAGGTCCCACCATTGTAGCGACGTACGACGTTGGCTAGGAGGACATGTGGCATCAGGTCGGGAGGCGGGGATTGATACAAGCACGAGGGGTGAACAACAATCGGGGTCCTGGTCAATGCATGGAGAAGCATGCATGAGGAACGTACCCAGTGCCACGTCAGGGCTCCTCCACCACCAAATCAAGATCGTGAGTGGGTTTGTTGCCCAATTGCCGTGGGGCGCTTAAGCAGGCCTACTGGCTAATCTGATTGATCCAAGGATTGAACAAAACCAATTTAGAGTCTATTTCACCCTTTTTTGGGCAATTCAACAGTTAAACAACGCTCAATTTTTGCTTTCTTATACTTGTTGGAATCATCTTTTTGTGTACTACATGGTGGTAATTCTCAAAAGTCCATTTGGATACTATTTTGTATGTTAATTTTAGGAAAATCCTTCTAGTGCACTTTTGAACTTGTTTCTCAATATGTTGACCTAATGGCCTTTCCCTAGAGCGCATGCAGAGTATGAGAACACCTAGACAGTAGCGAGGAACATCTGACTCACATTAGAGTCACCATGACCCTTCAACGACATTAAATAGAGTAGTCAAATCTCTCTTTGTATGATTGGTTATTGTGATCCTTTTCGTGTATTTGCATAATTCTACATGCATTATATGTTATTGCTAAGTCCAAGAGTCCAAAATTGATCTTGATTGGATATTCCGGCTTGGGTACCATGAATTAATTAAGTATTGCATGTAATTGATTTCTTATATTAAATGCGAGATTCATTGATGATCTAAATTGTCATTCTATAACTGTTTTGTAATTATGTTAAAATTAAATAAAAATATATGCATTTTCAATTATTTCGTATAGATAAAAAATATTAAATCAAGTAAGTTAAATATGATTTGACAAGATCCATAATAAAATAAAGAACAAGGAATATGTAATAGTATAAACAAACAAATTGAGAAAGGATTAGATTTTACTCTAATCTAAGCACCAATGAAGGACTTTCCTTAGAAAAGGTATTGCCTCCCACAATACTGATGTGTCGAGGTTTGACGAACTCCTCGTAGGATACAATGATTCACCTCTAAGATTCGGTGCACTCCGATCTTAGACGTCCTCGAAAACCATCTCAGGAGAACAAAGCCAAGACAATTTGGTTGATAAACCAAATTTCCGATTGATTTCCCAATTAATTGGTTTGATTAATCAAAAACCTCTTATGGATCTCTCAGTCTCCTTGTGCAAGATCGACAAAACTGATTGAAAATTTTTTGTACCAATCTCACTTTGAACGAACGCACCAAGAAAGAGAGACAAGAAAAGGTAAGGGGGGAGAGAGTGAAGATAGCTTTTCTGCTCTTGTTGTGTGTCAAATGAGAACCCCCTCGTGACCCTTATATATATAGAGCCCACAACTCGACGTTTATGAAAATTATAACAATTGATCGACTAATTTAGTCTCATTATCGATCAAAATCAATTAATCGATCAAACATGACTTTTTGGTCGATCAAACTTAACTCATTGATCGATCAAAATAATTGATCAATCGATTTTACTTTTTGATCGACCAATCCAGGTCAAAATGATGAGATTAAAAATCCGTAGCAAAAGAGTCAAAATTCCAAGTTCCAAATTGATTCTCACCCGAGCCCAAGCCAGGGCGAGGCCAACGCATGCGTGCGTGCATGGTCCCCTACCTCACCTTTCACTCTTTGCTACATAAGTCATGGGAGACAAAAGCCTTTTACATCGACCAAGTGATTTGTCCCCTCCAG
Organism: Thalassia testudinum; assembly: GCA_037157565.1. NCBI lineage: Eukaryota > Viridiplantae > Streptophyta > Magnoliopsida > Alismatales > Hydrocharitaceae > Thalassia > Thalassia testudinum. The sequence continues at coordinate 148,998,313 of JAZHRO010000036.1, forward strand.
TATGAGATTAAAAACCTCTATCAATTCTCACTGATTTCAACATAAATTCCCATGTCACTATATATCAATTGCATCATGATGGATGTAATTAGGCTCTCAAATCCAACATTGCCCCACAAAGTCATCGTTGAAATCGAACAATAAATTCCTTGGCTACCACAATCTGCTTTTAGTAAAGGTACCTTCTGGTTTGAACCCTTGCTTGGGTCATCCACCTTCACCACCACAAGAATAAAGTGAAACTAGTCTTGAACTTTAGATCTTTGATGTAGGGTGTATAGTGGTGAGAACAAAGTGAAGTTCTTGGTGGTAATCTTTAGAGTTGGTGCTCTTAAGGGTCATGCACTAATGTGTAATTTCTCAACATAGTTAATTAAGGTTAAAAGTCTTAATTAATCGTGTAAGAAATGACTTAGGTTAACTTGAATTGATGTCAATTAGGTAGTATAAGGTCAAGTTAACCTAACATTTAGGTTTAAGTTCTTTTTCACTAGTTCAGCTCATGTCGTTCACTGGGAGGCATAATCGTAATTTTAGTTCACCACTTTATTAATTAAATTAATAACTAATTACTACAATAATTACAACATATGTTACGTACATGAATATTTACAAAAGAGTAGACAATTAAAGCAAGCAATTATTCCATTTATAAAAGAGAAATGTACATGAATGATTTGCAAAAAAATCTAAGATTGTTTATTACAATTTGTACAAAATTACAAGGCATAAAAAGAAAATGTTTCCAAAGGATAAAAGTACCTTCTTTAAGCTCAAGCTCCTTCTCCTCTCAACCTTCAAAGATGATTATTATCAAACGACTTAAAAATTAAAGCTCTGAAGAAAAGGATCTAGTTTTTCTTCTTTAATCATTCATTTAATTCTTTCTCTCAAATTGGCCTTTATGTTCTCTTTCTTCCTTTAACTCTTTTCCTTCTCTCTCCCCTTAGTTCTTTTCTCTTATTCTTCACTTAGTCTTCACTTAGTCATAACACTTCAACCCTTTTTCTTTACTGTGCATGAACCCACACTTAACCATTTAACAAAAATTTGTTAGTGGGCGGCCCAGGCCTTTAGAGGATACACAGTGCGCATAAGGGACGGGACTAGACCTTACTCAGCTTGGGCCTAGTTTCTTTTAGGTGTATTTTTATCGATTTATCCAACATGCACAATCGTAGGCCCATCCAGGCCCACATTTGCTCGCTCGCCCACTCAGGCACACACACAGGCACATGCCTGCACGCATGCACACACACACATGCACATGCACTCATGTGCTCAAATCATTCAATGCTCAGAGGAATAGGTAAGGTTGTTTCATGAGCCCAGTGTTGTCGACTGAAGCGTTGAGGGCACGAATTCGTAATATACTAAGGCAAGCGCCCACATCTCCCCAAGGTGGCACTATGATCGTTGCTTCTCCTCCACGCAAAGCTGCATCAGGTCGAATCTTCAAACGAAGGTTCTAGACGACTCTCTAATCCAAATCGAGTGATCAAGGGCTCGATCGAAAGCCCTAAAGGTCCTCTACACAATTTTGTCACCAATTTGGTGATTGGATCACTTTTGATCCACATATTTGGGAGAAACTCATGGCTGTTTCGCTATGACAAAAATATGCCTGCAGAGGGTGAAGTTTCAGGTCTTTTGACCTGAAAAAACTAATTAATATCCTCGATTGATGCATTGAAGTGCTTTAGTGGATCATTCCACACTGATTAGAGAGGAAATTGAGAATAGGTAGAGCTGCAGGAAGCTCCAGGAGAAAAGAGCTTCGAACTTGAAGCTCAGACTTAGTTTTAAGCTTTGATATGTCATACAGAGAGATTAAAGCTTCAAGAGAGATCTTAGGTCGAATTGAGAGGTCAATTGGAATTGATTTAGGTAAATTTTAACTCCAAATCTCGTCAGAAACCCAAAGAACAGTGTTGGGTTCTAAAACTAACCTAAAATGCACAGATCATTCAAACTTCCTATTTCCTCAATAACACTTGCTCAAATTAATTCTAAACATTTCTAAATTACTCCAGATATTCATTTATATTTAAAAATCAAAGAGTCAAAGAATTTATCCTCGGATTTAGACCAGGTTTGACCTATAACGGTTGAAAGTTGACTTTTAGATTTAAGGCTTCTCCAATCAAATCAATGACCTAAATGGGTTCACTTCAACCTCAGGAAGTTGTACAGCACTCCAAATTAGTGTTTTGATATGTTTTAAGGTGTTCCCAGATTCATCGCCTAAAGTCGAAGTAGGGTTTGGTCGACAGGTTATTATAGAGGTTATCTGACCTATTTAAAACTTAGAGTAGATTTCTTGGACTCTGCACAAGCTTATGGATCTGTTTCCTAACTCAAAACCTTAAGAAATTAGTCTCTCCAACTCCGTTGGAGTTGGAGAAGACGACGATCAATTTGGAGGTGTAAACATTTGCACACAAATATCAAGTGTGATTCTTGATCCTAAGATCACAAGGGATTGATCTGGAGCTCCTTAAGCGTTTCTGAAGCTCCAATGAACTCTATGTGAATTCGTTGGATGTGGTTTCTCCATGAAACACTTCAGAAATGATCTTAAAAGCTTCCTGAGTTCACAAGGAACCTCATGAGCTTATCAATTGCTCAAATTAATAGACAGACTTAAAGATTTATCTTGAATTCCATTAAGGCTTCTAATGAGTTTGGTTGAACTCAAGAACATTCCTCTCACTCAATTGAGGGGAAAGACTCAGGAGAGTTTTGCAATGGTTTGTGAGTGTATAATTGGGTGATAAAACTCCTCCTGAGCCGCCATTGACAGCGAGCTCAAGAGGTTGAAGTGAGATTGGGAGTTTCTTATATGTTGAGTAATTAGGTGAATTAGATATAGGATTGGGGTCTTGAAGTGGTGTAAAGGTGATGAAGGACCCCTAGTGAGTGTGTTCTATGCCAAAGAACCTCCACCATGGACGATGGAGGTCTCCAGTGGAGGTGGAGTGGACTAGTCATTTAAGCTGATAGATTTGTGAGGGAGGAAAGTGGAATGAGGTCACAGCAAGTTAAGAAAGATGCCCAGATGATTAGGAACATGGATCGAAGTCCAACAAAGTCGGACTTGACCTCGTCGGAGTCAGGGAAGAAGTCTAAACTTAAACTAATATATCTATCTAATTCTACTCTAAACTACGAACTACGCTACTCTACGATTACCTAGACGAAGGGGATAGAGGATCTCTGTCAAAAGGTATGTAACAGAGGACAAAATCTGAGGTCGTCAGATCAAGCTCTGGTGAGAAAGGAAATGGAGAGGAAAGGAGATGGCACGCTCCCAAGCTCTGTCACAGCTGCGGGAGAGGAAGAGGAGGTGAGAGAGACGAATGCCTCCGTCAGAAGCTCTCCGAAAGAGGGGTGAGAGGTCGCCGGAGGGGAGGGGAATAGTCTATTCATCGGTCACAGTTTGGAGAAGAGGGATAGGGGTCCGACTAGAGACATCGAAGGTGGATAAAGCTATTTATAGGTGGTGGCGGTGGTTAAGGGGGAAGAACATGGACGGATTCACGACTAGGTACTTTCTAACTCACCAGTGTCGTCTCCAACGCCGATGAGCTTCTTCGCTAGTCCTAAATAGGATTATGAGTAAATCCGAGCCATCGGATGAAGAGGAGGAGGTGAGCGGAAGGTTGACCATGGCGGAGGAGTTCAGACATGAGATGGAAGGTGATCAAATGGTATTGTCACCGGACCTCCTCAGCTGTCCAAGCTAAGGAAGAAGAAGAAGAAGAAGAAGAAGAAGAAGAAGAAGACTGTGCATACAGGGATTTTTATGCAATAAAAACTAAAGACCTATTTGTAGGAAAAGGACTCAATTGACATAAAAACTAAGGATCTAAACGTAAACAGTTGATTTTTAGGCTTATTTTAATTTATTTCTTTTTCAACTTTTTATATATGATTAAAAATTAGGGAAATATTATATTTATGCCTTAAATTTATGTTTTTGCCATTTTTAGTTATATTTAATTAGGTGACTAATTTATTTAAGTTAATTAAATATTTAGGTCATAAAATTAACTAAGTTAGTTTAAATATTAAGTAGGTAGCTAAATTTTTAATATTTGAGTCCAAATTATTAATTAAATTATTAATAATATAAATTGATATTTAATTTAGTGTTTTTAGCTTATTTTGAAGGTCCTCCTTATTTAATTCCTATAATATAATTAACCCTGTATTTAGTATATTCTTAGATAATTAACTAGGGAAACTAGTTAATTAGGGGTAATTAAGAGTCATGATGAGTCTCTCATCATGCACCCTATCATGTTTCATGAGTGTATTCGAGAAAGACCCTATGCCCTTAACTATGGCTCATAGTAACACTCATATAGGTGGTGCTCTCCAAGGATGCACTACTCACATCCTGCCATAAAGACTTGAACCCATTTAGAGACTTTACTCTTCCTAAATTTGCAGCTTAAGGCACTCAAGTTTCTAGGGATTGGACTTAGAAGCAAAAGTATCTAACAATTAGTGCCAACCAGTTTCCTATATAGCTTGTTGTTACCACATTAAACCTACTTTGTGAGATCTCCACTCAGTTAGGTTGGGTTGCTACTGTGGGTGAACTTCCAATGGGTCTCAGTCCCATCCCAAGTTTACACTTAAGGACTAAAGATTTATCAAGTCCTTTAGTAAAGGGGTCAATTGTGTTATCCTTGGATCCTATAAATTTCACAGTAATCACACCTTAAGACACTAAATCTCCCTTACAGACTGATTTGGATATGTCTCCTTGTTTTCTGATTAAACTTTAAGCTCTTAATCTTTGCTATTGCAGTCATGTTACCACAATGCAAAGATATCGCAGGAATCAGCTTATCCACTATAGAGATTTCTGAAAGAAGTCATTTTAGCCATTCAGCCTCAATTTCAGTGGTGTCCAAAGCACATAGCTCAGCCTTAAAGGTAGACTGGGCTAAAATGGTCTGTTTTACAGACCGCCAGGAGACTGCACCGCCTCCAAGGGTAGAGACATATCCTGTAACACCATTACTCCCGGAATCCTCCATTTGACCGATCCTGCTTGCATCACTATAACTTTTCAAAATTGAAAGAAATTTACCATAATTCCAACTAACGGAAATAGTTCCCAAGTACCTAAGTACTCGGTCCAAGGCATCCCAATGAGTGTGTTCAGGACAACTTGTGTATCTACTCAACTTAGACACAGAGAAAGAAATATCTGGTCTAGTGTAGTTAGCCAAATACATTAAGCTTCTAATAATTTGTGAATATCTTAGTTGTGAAACAGGTGTTCCACTTTTGTTCTTATAGAGTTTTTTATTAATCAAAATGAGTGTTTACAGGCTTGCAATCCAGATAGCCAAGTTTCTCAAGAACTTTCTCAACATAATGAGATTTAGAAATAGCTATCCTTCTGTTGATCGAATCAGTTTGAGGCCTAAGATTACATTTGTAACACTCATGTCTTTCATCTCAAACTTACTACTCAATAACAACTTAGTTTCATTTACAATTCTTATGTCTGATCCAAATAATAATATATCATCTACATATAGACATAGGATAATACACATATCACTCTTAACCATAGAGTAGACACACCTATCGAACTCATGACCTACAAAGGCAAAAGATCAGATAGTCTTATCAAACTTTTCATGCCATTGTTTGGGTGCTTGTTTCAAATCATAAAGAGATTTAATAAGTTTACACACCTTTTTCTCATTTCCAGGAGCTACAAATCTCTCAGGCTGATCCATGTAGATCTCCCCCTCAAGATCGCCATAAAGATAAGCGATCTTCACATCCATGTGGCGGATAGTGAAATCATAAATGGAAGCCAATGCAATAAGCATCTAGATAATAGTTATCCTAGTTATCGAAGAATATGTATCGAAATAATCAATTCCCTCCATTTGCTTAAACCCCTTGGCAACAAGTCTAGTTTTCTATTTTTCAGTAGATTCATCAGGCCTAAGTTTTCTCTTAAACACCCGGTGGCACCCAATAATAGAGAACCCTGGAGATGAATTAACCAACTCCCAAGTGCCATTAGAGATGATTAAGTCCATCTCATTCTTGACAACATCTTTCAATGCTTAGCTTCAAAACAAGCCATAGCATCATGATAAGTAGGAGGATCACCTTCGATTTGGTAAGCAATAAAATCAGTTCCCAAATCCTTGGCAATTCTTAGTCGTTTACTTCTCCTAGGATCAAAATATTCTACTTCATTGGGTTCAATGTGGGAAGAACTAGCCTCCACATTAGACATCATTTCCACTTGATTAGGAATAGAACCAGATGTGATGGCTAGATTATCTGAAATCACATTTTGAGGTAATCCAGTCTTCAAAGAAAAGACATCCTCAAAAAATGTAGTATCGTGAAGCTCAATAACATTGTTGACATTTATACCTTAAATTTCAGATTTTATAACCAAAAGCCTGTAAGCATAGCTATTGTCAACATAACCCAGAAAGATCACGTCAATTGTCTTAGGTCCAACCTTCTTTCTCTTGTGTTTTTGGACAACTACCTTTGCAAGGCAGCCCCACACTTTAAGGTATTTTAAACTTGTTTCCTATTTCTCTAAATTTCAAATGGACTATTTTCCTTACGCTTGAGGGAAACTCTATTCAGAATATGGCATGTCGTATTCAAAGCTTTCCCACACATGTAGGTAGGTAAGCCTAGCTTTGTAGGAGAGTGTTAACCATGCCAGTTAGGGTCATATTCTTTCGCTCTGCTATTCTATTAAATTGTGGGGAATATGTATGGGGCCGTTACTTCATGAATTATACCAAAAGCTTATCACTGTTTATCAAATAAGTTTAACATATATTCCCTTCCTCTATCTGACCTCAATCTCTTAAGAGTTTTCCCAGCTTGTATTTCTGCTTCTTTCTTGAAGATAAGGAATTTATTTAATGCATCCTTCTTATACTTAAGTATCTACTATTGTCATCTATAAAGGTGATAAAATACTTTTTATTGTCCCTAGTCAATCCAGCATTAAACTCGTAGATATCTGTGTGCACTAAATCTAGAACCTCGGTTTCTCTAGTAATAGAGTGAAAATATTTCTTAGTTTGTTTAGCCTGCACACATATGTCTCATTTCTTAGTTTTATCTATGGTGTATTCAGGAATCATATTTAATTTCATCATTCTTTTAAAGAATTGAAATTTAGATGACCCAATATATCATGCCATATATCACAAGATTCAATATTACTGCAAACAGATTTAATCAAATGAAAACTAACATTATTTAGAGCATTTTTATATTATACATCCACATCACATCTCACTCTAAATAATAGATCAAAAATAGCCAAATACCCTTTTTCATAAAATGTTTCATGTCTTAACATAATAACTTTATTACATTTAAAGTTCAACTCAAAACCCTCTCTAACCAATAAAGAATCAGAAATAACATTTTTTTTCACAGTAGGAACGTACAACACCCTGCGCAGTGTTTAGACTCACCCCGAGGAAGCTCTTAAGTCCACGTGTTTGAATTTCATCACCTTGGCTGTAAAATCGTTCCCCATCTTCACAGTCCGGGCACTACAGGTCTGATAGAAAAAAAAGAACGATCTATCAGTACAAATGTGTCTATTAGCTTTAGTATCCACGAGCCATTCAGTAGGATCATAAATAACATAGAGTTAGGCTTGACCTCCTCGATGATCACATTCACTGGAGGATTCCCCTCTGTAGTCTTTTGCTAAGCTTTATTAGAAGGATAATCCTTCTTCTAGTGCCCAACCTTCCAACAGTGCCAGCATGGATTGTTCTTGGATTTCTTCTGGATTTTAGGTTTGACTTTCGTTTTGTTTTTATTGTTCTTACAGTTGTGCTCAATCCGCTCATTTCAATCATAGAGTTAGGCATGACAAATACGATTGCGCTCATTCCACTCCTTTCACTCATCCTTTGGCCTTCAAGGGGTTTTTCCTTATCCAAAATTGGACATTCGATTTCCAGTGTCGAGATCAACCGAATGATGGTCAACCAAATCTTCATGCGTTGTTGCTAACGCTTGAAATTTTGCCAACTTAACTTCTCGGGCATATTAGAGAAGTCTACACGTCGTTTAAAAGTCATTTTCGATATCACAAATATTTTATATCTACGCGGTACCTTTTCTAAGATCGTTGAAATTAATGCACATAAAAAAAAATAAAAACATATGCATTTCCAATAATTTCACATAGATAAAAAATATTAAATTAAGCAAGTTAAACATGATTTAGTAAGATCCAGAATAAACTAGAAAAAAATCGTACTAAGTCTTTGGTCACAATTTTAAAACTGTGACAAAAAATAACATATGGTCAAGATTCCACCTAAAAATGTGACTTAAAAGAAAGAAGTACTAAACCTTTGGTCATGGTTCTAAAATTTTGACAAAATACCTTTGATTATGATTCTAGAATTATGACCAAATATTTTATTTTAAAATTAATGTGTTACTCCCTCGTCCTCTTCCCCTCCCTCACCTTCCTTGCCCTCCTTTACATCCTCATGTTGTTGCCCCCTACCCATCCTCCTCCTTGCCCTCCTTCGCCTCACCCTCACTTTTCTTCACCCACCACCTTTGTCGCCAATGTCCCCTCTCCTCCATCCTCCCCCTTACTACCTCCTTTGTCTTTGTGATCCTCACCAAGACAAACCTCCTGGCGAGCTTTCTCTCGAGGACCATTAACGCGTTCGAATCGCTTCAGTAAAAACACATCGTTGTAGCGTGATAAGAACGTCAAATTTAAAATTTATATTGAATTATTAATTACTTTATAAGTTCGAGTCGTTTTGCTGAAGGGATTCTAAATAATTCCTAATTAAATTATCGAGAGATAGTACAAATGATTTGAAACAACACTTAACAACGAACTAGTAACTTAAACCTAACTAATCTAAATTAATAAAGACTAATAATAATTCTAACAAAAACTAGGTTAACCATTTATATAGAACTTAAATATAAATTTCTATTCAACAAAAGCTACAATTAAAAGCAGATTTGACTATCGAACTACACAAATGAATAAAACATACGATAAGTTTATAAATCATAACTCATGAAATTTAGAAACAAAATACAAGATTTGAGATTTTATTATTTTCACATATAACCTTGACCATGTTAAACAAACGAGAATAAAAGTGTATCTATTCCAAATATATAGAATTCGAGACACCAAATGCACGGTTACTAACTGACTGCTACTACATTCAAAATATGAAAACAAAATTAAAATTTAGAAGAAAGGAAAAATGAGAAAGAATAGTCTCAGCCAAAGGAGGAGATGGCGAGGTTGTTGATGGCGTGGAACGGAGAGGAGAGAAGGCGATGGCTGATGGACGCTCGTTGGGGAGGAAAAGTTGGCGGCCTGTTGGAGATGAGGAGCGGGGCACCGACGAGGTCGAAGAGGAGGAGAACGGCGCCGGCGCTGGAGGTGCTGCGAGGCCGGCGGTTGCGGGCGGAGCGGCGCGGTTAGGGCAGAGGGGCGGCGGTCTGGCGTTGATGAAGATGGCGATTGGCGCGGCGGCGACGAGGCCGTAGAGGAGGAGGTCGGCGCTGGCTGTGGGTGGCGTCGGCGGTGGGTGTTTGCACAGAGGAAGGAGGAACTAAAGGAGAGGACGGCGAGGTCGGCGGTTGTCGCGGGAGAACGGCGGCGTGGTTTGGCTCGGCGTGGACGTCGACGAGGCCGAAGAGGAGGAAATGGGGATGATGACGCCGGCGTTGGAGGTGCTGTGGCGAGGATGGTGGTTGCGGGTGGAGCGGTGTGGCTTGGCGTGGGGAGGAGAGGTTGGGAGTGGGAGAGAGGAAGGTGTTTTGCAGGTGTTGTTGGTGGTGTGAGTTCGGGAGGTTTCCGTAGAGGGAAAAGGAGATGAGAGAGGAGATATTGAGGGGGAAGGAGAGGGAGAGGGGTTTGGTGGAGATGAGAAGAGGAGGGAAGGTGGTGCCTGTGGGTTAATGGTGGAGGGGGTGGTGGGGGGGTGGGGAAGTTTCTCATAGGAGGGAGTTTACGAGGGTCAGAGAGGGAGCGGTAGAGAGAGATGGCCTCGGTCGTCATCAAAATAAATGGGGAGGAGGTCTTTCGTAGAGGAGAGGGGGCGGTTGTGAGAATAGGGGAGGAGGTGGTTTTCTTTTTCGTGGGAGAGGGAGTAGGGAAAAAAAAAGGATAGACGGTTACAAGAGAGTAGAGGGAGTGGGGAGGTTACGCAGTCGCAGGAAAAAATACGGGGATGTGGGTGTGTGATTATTTTTATTTTTATTTGAGTGAAATAAGGAAATCGACGGGAAAGACGGAGGGAATATAAATAATTTATCGGAAATGGATAAAAAAGATTATTTAAATTAAAATTAGGTGGGATAAGGTGTTGAATAAATAATAGATTTAAAATGGTGTTAAAATAGGAATGGGTTAATCATATCATTATAATAATAAGATTTATTTAAAACTTCATTACCTGCATACATAAAATAATCATGTAATAATATACAAATATGTGTAATTTAACATTATTTAAATTTAATGTACGTTGAGGTGTTAATTAAGCTATTAATCTTATTATTATATTAATGATTTGTATTAAGCTATGAAACTACGTTAAAATTAACTAATTATCACATGTAAATGTAGTTTCATCACACCCCCAACTTACATTTTACTAGTCTCTAATAAAAGTTCAGAAATAAAACAAAGAAAAATAACAATAAAGTGAAGTCAGGACCCACTTTAACCAATCATTGCCCTTAACTTAAGATAAATGACTCCCATTATTCCTAGCTTCAAGTGTCACAAGTGAATTTCTAAGGAACTTACAGTCAAACAAAGTTTAGCAAAGAGCTAAAAATAAATCAAGTATTTGTGCATGTGAACTGAATAAGTTTACAAGTCAAAATGGAAGAAATCAAATCTTTAGAATCTGAATTTATTAGTTTAATTAATCTCTACAGTCATTTTAGATTCTTTCCTAGTACACCCTGGATTACTACTTATCAGCTCCTAACATATCTTAGGTTCATCAGGCTTTCTACGTGACCCATGTAGCAAGCCTTACATCTACAACTCCCAGACCAGTTGGCCCCAGGGTACTAAGTGATAAAGCACTCCAAAGGACTTGTTGGCTTGAGTCATGAAGGCTTACGAATCTCAAGACATGTATTAAGTTTATTTAATGGTGTTGAGTATTGGATTAAGATTAGAATTAGATTCTCTCTTTTCTTTTTTTTTTCTCTTTTTTTTTAAGAAATAAACAATGCCTCCCCCTAAAGATGGCGTAAAGGAGAGGACTTAATGAAAATTTTCTGATGTTTTTATTTTTTTTTGCTTCTTCCTTTTTTTCTATATATATTTTTCTAAAGAACCTAATTCTTCTCTTAGATCACGCTCAACAAGTTAGGTACATTTATTCCATTTTCCCAGGAGGATAATAAAAGCTTCCCAAACGTGGTTCAGAAATTCTCCTAAATGAAGTGGAGAATAGTAATTAAGATTTGCGACTTTGAGAAAACAAACTCCTAAGAACATTTGTGCTTGGTAACTTATCAGTGTGAATAGAGATATAAGGGAATACTTAAATTTCAAACTCTTTTAAGCAGATAGTTGAAAATAAATTCTGTTTAGTCTTCACTCTTCAACTCATTACCAGGAAATAACAAGACTAAAATGCTTGATGTATATCAGAATCCTAAATCTTAACTGATTACCTTGGTAATTAAGTCTAAGACCTAAAGAGCTACTGAGTTAAATCTAAGTATTCTTCCTAAGGTAACAACTCCTGGTTAAAGGGCATTTCATCATCCTTCAAAAACAAAAACAAAAACAAATGGAAAAATACAACAATGCATGAAAACTTTACAAACTTTTTTTTTTAATGCAAAATACAAGATAAAGCATGCAAGTTTTGATGATCTTTTTTTTTGGAAAAAAAATAATTCAGCTAAAACTTTAAAAATTATGACTTACACAACACATCGAAAAACGAAAACACATCAAATAACCAGAAAGAAAATAGGTTTCTCCACCCCCAACTTAAATGACATTATCCACAATGACATAAAAGTACAAGAGAGGGAGTAGTTTAGAAAGATACGACTTGATGCAGTGAATCACTTGTGATGGTGAGACATCCAGCTTACCTAACATACAAAACTAAAAATAGATTAAAAACAAATAAAAATTTATTTATTTATAAAATATAAAGGATGGTTAAATAACATTGTTTATATACAAAATTAAACCTAAGAAAAGCAGGATTTTTGGTTATTTACAGACCAAGAAAAAGAAAGCCTCTACAAGAAAACTCGACCCATGGATTCACCATGATTGAGCCATTTTATGTCAGATCCTCAAGATGTAATAAAATCATGAGAAATCTCGCAAAGCTACTCTTTTCTCGTAATGAAATCTTGGTATAGTGACAAATATTAGTACCCCGATATAACCCTATTAGGTCTTGTAAAGCTACACACCTTAGAGCTAACTCAGGTAATGCTAACTCTAGTCTGTTTACGAGTAATAGTTAACATCTTAAGGAATAGGGCTTCGCTGGGCTACACTCTATCCTCAAGAGGTAACTAATCCCTGTGTCAAGCTCAAAGTCACTATCCTACCAAAGTACAAATAGGTTAACTCAAAAGAAAAGAGGCCAGCTAAATAACCCGAATGTGGAGCATAACAGTGTTACGCTTCCCACATCTATTTGAAATGCTAACAAGCCCTACAGTCCTGATAACACCAGAAACTTCTAGTAAACTTGGAGTGGAGTCTTGCAGTGCTACTCTTCCCACATGAGTCCAAGGTCACTAGTGTCTTGTAATGCTATCTTTCAATCCCCGCTAAGTTGGTCTCAGATCTTAAGAATCAACCTAAATACCTAAAAGAAATAACAACTTTTTTTTTTTAATTTTGCAAATTTTTATTATGTACAAATTTTCTAATGATTTTTTTTTGAATTTTTATTTTTACATATTTTTATTATACACATATTTTTTCATTTTTCATTTTTTGTCATTATTTTTTTAATTATTTATTTACATTGTTAGGTTGCCTCCCAACAAGCACTAAGTTTTACGCCTTTAGCTGGGTAGTATGAAGGTGATACCATATCTATCAAAGTATTGATTCACTAATTCCACTATGGCACTCTTAAATGGACAAGTAGGAAGATAAGGAAAATTGGCACTCAGTCCATACTTGAGGAAGTGTAGGTGATCAGCGTACCAGTCCTGATGGGATTTCTTATACCAACGGCATATGCCATCATTGGCATGGTTGTACACGCCACACTTGACACACAATCCCACACACTGCACCCTACGCCGTTTAGCCATATTACTTCTCCCACAGAAGGGAGATTCCTGAAGTGCATGAATCTCTTCATGGCGCACTTCCCTCTCTCTTAGCAGGATCAATAATCGTACATCAGCTGGGAGATTCGTGTCGTGGTGAAGTGAACAGGCGAAGGTGAGGAAGATGGGGTTGCAGAAAGTCATGGTGCAAGTCGCTAGTGTGCTTAAGTGCTCTAGTGCTCTAGAAAGCAAGAAGGGGATGAGAAGGTATTGGACTGCCTCCAATTGACGCTAAGTTTTATGCCTTCAGCTAGGAAAAATGACACAAAGTCAACTAGGGATAGGATTTAGAAGAGCAAGCTTATCGACACCTTTGATAGACTCTTGATGCTCAAGATAGGGTTTAAGTCATTGCCTGTTAACCATGAAAGTGTGCCTAGTATTGGTATCTACCATTTCTACAGCTCCACTTGGTAAGGTGCGTACAACAATATGAGGTCTTATCCATTTATAATGAAGCTTTCCTGGAAAGAATCGAAGTCTGGTGTCATAAAGCCAAACACGTTGGTTTGGTTCAAAAGACTTCTGAAAAATATGACGATCGTGGAAAGCTTTCATTCGCTCCTTATAAATATGAGAATTCTCATATGCATCATTTCTTAATTCCTCCAAATTCACTCATTTGTAATTTTCTATGATCCCCAGCTTGTTCAAGATTCATGTTACATTTCTTTATTGCCCAAAAAGATCTATGCTCAAGTTCCACAGGCAAATGGCATGTCTTTCCGTACACCAACCGATAGGGAGACATTCCAATAGGGGTCTTGTAAGCTGTATGGTAAGCCCATAATGCATCATCTAATTTTTCAGCCTAATCTTTTCTATCAGCTCTTACCGTCTTTTGAAGGATTGCCTTAATCTCCCTATTAGATGTTTCAGCTTGACCATTTGTCTGAGGATGATATGGAGTTGCAATTCTATGATTGACTCCATACTTCTTGAGAAGACTTCTAAATTGAAAATTATTAAAATGGGAACCTCCATTACTAATGATTACTCGCGGCATCCCAAATCTTGCAAAAATATTCCTTCGAACAAAGCAAGTGACTACACTGTGGTCATTATTCTTTGTTGGGATTGCCTTTATCCATTTGGATACATAATCTACAGCTACTAAATATAAAGATATCCAAATGAAGGGGTAAACGATCCCAAAAAATCGATACCCCAAACATCGAAAACCTCGATGGCTGCATCCCATTTCGCGGTGTATCAAAATTATGTTCGTTGCAGTATATTGAGAAAAACGATCACCAATTTATTACAATTTATTACTCGAAATTTAAAATTTCCCGAGGTTGAACTTAAGGGAGCACACTTTGATTCCAGAAGCTTACAAATTCACAACTATGAAATACAAAAATTTAAGAGAGGGACAAAAGAGGCTTTTCTTCTCTTCTTTCTTTCTTCTCTTTCCCTTCTCTTCTTCTTTTTCCCGTCTCTTCTTCTCTTTTCCTTCTCTTCTTTTTCTATCTTTCCCTTTTTCGGACGTCTGATTCTCTGAATTAGACGCCTTATCGGCCTCGTTGCTACAGTGCCTCCTTCTTATTTCTTCAGTTGTCTTCTCGGCCTTCCCTTCTTCTTTTTCCTTCGGCTGCTGCAGCTCTTCTCCTTCTCTTTCTTTCCTCTGCAGCTTTCTTCCTTCCTGGCTTGAGCTCCTTCCTTCTTCTTCTCAGCTCCTTTTGCAGCAGCTCCTCCTTGGCTTCTTCTTTTCTACCTTGCTGCTGCGTCTCTTCTTCGCCTTCTTCTTTCTTCTTCTCTTTGCAGCTGAGTCCTCGCCACTTCTCTTTCTCTTCTTCTCCACCTGTTCCCTGCACACACAAACACAAAACCTACCCCTACCCTTCCCCGCGTCTCTCTCTCTGAATCTCTCTTTGGTACGCTCTCCCAGAGCCGAGTAATCGGGTCGGGTCGCGTGCCTGGGTCCAGGCGCACTGGCGTGGGTGGTGCGCGAGGAGTGCACAGGCAGGATATTCGGGTCGCGGGTCAGGTCCGCATGGGCAGTGCCACGGACGAGACTGAGTGAGGGCGAGGGACCTCACCCCTGTGTGACTTGAGGCAAATAGCCTCAGTTACTTTTTCTTCTTATACAGGTGCGGGCGCGCCTCAGCTTTCGAGGTGGGACTAAAGTCCCACTTGGGTCTTCGCGCGCCTACAGGAGACAGGCATGACAATTGGGGTAGGGGCCGAGGCCTTCGACCCCAGTTGAGAGCCTGAGTGTGTGCGTGAGGGTGTTCCGCACTTGCTGGTCCTGGAGACCTGGAGCGCTGCAGCCTGGAGCAGCTTGCGAAGTAGCTTCAACCTGCTGGTCAATGGCGGCAAGCTGCTCTGTCCCTGAAACACGAGCACGGCCTCGCGGCCCTGTCAGATACCTTGGGGGGCTTCGCCAAGGTGTGGCGAAAGTGCAGAGGTGGTCGGCGTGGTGCGGGGGCATCTGTGTGAGTGTGCCCAGGGCACACTGTGTGCGTATGTGTGGGTGTGTTCGGGGGTGTGTTTGGGTGAGTAGAGTGGTGGTGTGAGTGAGGGGAAATGTTGAGTGAAGTGAGGGGATGCTTATGGACTTGTCAGCGAGGGGTGAAATGGCCTGTGGAGGTGGAGTGGCCTTGCTGGAGTTGGTGGCTAGAGGTGGAATTGATGGTGGTGGTAGTGCCAGTCGAGGGACCAAAATTAAAATTTGTTGAGGGGGAAGTAAAGAGGGGAGAAAATGGAAGAACTTTTACCTAGCTAAGCAGATGAAGGGGGGCAGGAGGCGAACGGCGCAATTCTGCCGTCGCCGAAGACGACGCCTGTGGGGAAGATGACGACACGAGGAAGATAGATCGGAGGGTGCCTGCTGGTGCGGCGAGGCACGACGAACGATGGCGGAGCTAATCCTACCACTGGTATGGTGGCAGGGCGACAAGAGAGGAAGCGGAGAGTCGCCAGAGCCTGCGAGCGAATGGTCGGAGGAGGAGGAGACGAAGTTTGGGGATTTTCCTTGGCCAAAACAGGCTTAAGAGGATCGGCGGCCCCTGCCGTTTCTTAAATAGCAGTTGGCGAGGAGAAGATCTCGATGAGAGGGAGTGGGTAGCTTGCCGGAGAAGAGACCCATTCCTCTTGCGCATTCGCACGAGAGGCATGGGCAATGCCAGGGCATGGGAGGGGGTCCATGTGGAAGAGGACGATACAGGGAACCCCCCTTTCATTTTTGAGAGCGGTTCCCATACCTTGCGCGGCGCCATCCTTCGCGCAAAGTCGCTGGAGGTATGGGTAGCTGTGTGGGGTGGCAGAAGGACCGTTCTGTAAAGAATGAAAGGAAAGTTGGGGGGTAAAGTGCAAGGATTCAAAAAGTTAAGGGTCAAAAAGTAATTCATGAGGACCAATTTGTAAAGTAGGTCAAGATGACCTTCCCTTAGGTCCAAATTTTGGTACAAACCTAATTTGGACCTAAAGAATCTAATGGTGAAGTTTTATTTTAGGTTTGACTACATTTGATCGATCAATTTGCACAAAAACCAAAATTAGGTCAAAAATTGGGTATGGTTCTCAATTTAGGTCATGACAGGTTCCAATGGCCAAATTGAAGGTTCTAAACCCTAGGGGATGTTTTTCCATGACTTTTAAAGGGTTTAATTGACTTTTATATTGCCTGGAACTTTGTGAATTAAATCGGGTTTGTTTTAGGGTTACAGAATGTCATTTTATTCCTAGAAATTGCTATAACATTTTTCAGATCAAATCATCCCACTTTCTTTCTTGTTAAGCCCATTTAACCTGTGTTTAGATCCTTAGACATCCCGTTTGTATACTGCATTGGTAAAATTACAGTTTTACCCCTTGTGTGTTGCTTTATATTCAGATTTATAGTTCTTTTATTTAGGTTTTCCCTTAGGTTTTGTAGGAGCTTTTGTATATTTATTTAGGTCAAAATGTGCTAGTCAGGAATCATGATGAGGCTCTCATCATACCCCCATACCTAGCTTTTGCTAGTCCCTTAGCAAAAATTTAAGGTTTTAACCTTTATTCTAGACCATGAACTTCTTCCATCAAGTTTTGATAAGTGCTTTTCCTCTTGTATCCCTGATTAGGTCAGAATGCTAATCATAGGCCTAAAAGGTACTCTAATACCAACCAAGGTCCAAATCTGTCTAGCTTTAGCTTCAGTCTTTTGCAAAGGTTTTTAAGGCTTACAGGAACTAGCTCAAAGTTTATTGGACTTTGTGGTTAAAGTACCCATACCTGAGATATTTTTAGCCTTGGTTCAGTTTGCAGTACATTTTGTAAGAGAGAGAGATAGAAGATTTATTTGTTTTGAGAGTTTTCTCTTCTTTTCTTTTTAATTCTAGGTTAGGATTGGCTTCACAACACGATCTGTATCGGATTCCTTGTCCCCATCATCAATCCTCAAGGGTCCCTGGCAATCGATGCTTCAAGATAGCATCACCCATGGTAACCCCTAGAACCCTGGCTTTCAAGATTTCGAGATAATCCCGTCCATGGTGTTCTGTGGCCGAATTCAGACCCTGGCAATTAACACTTCGTGATAATGCCATCCATGGAATCGGAACCGGCAGAGTGCTTACATGCCCCCAGTAGGATATGTAAATATCCTATGAGACAAGCACCGAGGAGATGATATGCTGTTACGCATCTTCGAGGGGAATTTCCCACCTCTCCGCACCGGGAACTCGTCCAAATCAACTTGTGTTGATCGACTGCTCCTAATATAGGTGACTTTTCAGAACATTTGAAATGCTTCTGCGAGATTTCGATACTTATGCTCACTGAACCAGACTGTGTGTGTGTGAATTTGGGTGCTTAGGTTACTGAGTCCCGTAAACCAAAAGTCAGTCAACTAGGCCAAATACTCCTTAAGCCTTGGACCTAATCCTTAAGCTTTTCATTTTCCTCAACCTCTTGAGGAATATCTAGATCTTAATGGGTACTAAGAGTCTATCCAAGAATGCCTAAGGTTTGCGTTCTTACTAATCTTGTTGTGCACTTTCCTTTTTCTTTTCCTTAATGTGGTCTATAACTTAGGTTAAATTCCTTAATTTCTTACTAATGACTATCCATTTTTTCTTTCATTTTGTGCTCCTTTTATCATTCTACTCTTTTTCTCCTCCTTCAAAGTTTTTTTTTTTTTTGAAACCTTTTCCTTGTTATTTAATTGCACTTTTATACCCTCCCATGCCTAAGATTTGCAATGTCCTCATTGTACATTAGGTGGGTTTTTATTTAGCTTGGTTCATGCATTAGGACAGGTATTTGGTGAGTGGATGGGTCGAGGTGACTATTGTGAACGATTTCTAATCTCAGGTATGAGTACCTGAGGTGATGTTGGTTGTCCTAAAGGATGAACCTAAAGTGAAAAGAAATGTCAGAACAGGTTTTGGGTTTTTCAAGAATGACGGGCTGCCTCCCGTTAAGCGCTGAGTTTTACGCCGTCGGCTGGGGGCAATAAGCTCAAGGAGAATGGAGGATAAATGATGACTTAGTCAAATCTGTCCTGGTTACGTCAATGAATGGTTTGGGTCTCTGACCGTTCACGACGAAAGGTTCGGAGTCGTGGCTGAGAGGACTGATTTCGACGGCTCCATTTCCAAAAATCTGTCGGATGAGATATGGTTCGACCCACTTGGATTGCAATTTCCCAGGGAGAGTTTGAGTCGGGCATCGAAGAGTAGGACCTTCTGATCAGGGTGGAAGATCTTTTTAGATATGTGCTTGTCATGAAAGGCTTTGACCCGCTCTTTGTAGATTCACGAGTTCTCATACACATCAAGGCGTAGTTCATCAATCTCGCTTTTCTGAAGCTTTCTGTGGGTTCCAGCCTTAGAAAGATTTAAGTTGCAATTCCATACTGCCCAATAGGCTTTGTGCTCCAGTTCGACGGGAAGGTGACATGCCTTCCCGTACATCAGTTTGAAAGGAGACATGCCTAGTTGGGTCTTGTGGACGGTCCTATAGGCCCACAAAGCTTCCGAAAGTCAGGACGACCAGTCCTTTCTATCTGGTCGAATAATAACCTGTAGGATTTTCTTGATCTCCCGATTTGATAGCTCAGCTAGACCATTAGTCTGGGGGTGGTAAGGAGTAGAGATTCGGTGAGACACCTCGTATTTGGTCATCAGTGGCCTGAACTAAGCGTTTGTAAAATGGGTCCTTCCATCAGAGATGATTGCACGAGGAATTCCAAATCGTGAGAAGATATTTTGATGAATGAATTTGATGATGATCTTGTGATCACATGTTCGGGTCGGAATAGCTTCAATCCATTTGGACATGTAGTCTACCGCGAGTAAAATGTACTCGAAGCCATCCGAAACAGGAGAGGGGCCCATAAAATCAATCCCCCAAATATCGAAGATCTCGCATACGAGAATCGGCTGCAAAGGCATCATGTCGTGGTGGCTCATGTTGCCCAAAGTTTGGCAACGACTACATGCCTTACAGTGTCTGTATGCGTCTTTGAAGATAGTGGGCCAGTAAAAGCCACACTGGAGGATTTTTGATGCAGTTTTGTGCCCAGAGAAGTAGCCACCACATACCTGGCCATGGCAGAAGGAGTGAATGTTGTTGATTTTGCCCTCCGGGATGCATCGCTGGATTACTTGGTCAGCACCTATGCGGAAAAGGTATGGGTCTTCCCAGATGTAGTACTTGGCATCGGAGCCCAACTTGTCTTTCTTGACCTTTGGCCAATTAGACAGGATCTTATGAGATGCCAAGTAGTTTACTATATCAGCAAACCATGGAAGCCTAGTATCAATAGTCAATAGGTGCTCATCAGGAAAATACTTCGTGATGGGTCCAGAAGGGTTGATGATCTCAGAAGGAAGGCGAGACAAGTGGTCAGCTACCACGTTTTGTCTTCCCACCTTGTTGCTAATCTCGAAGTCGAATTCTTGCAGTAGCAAGGTCCATTGGATTAATCAAGGCTTCGCGTCCTTCTTAGCAAGGAGATGCCTCACAGCAGTGTGATCGAGTAGATGATGACGTGGGAACCCAAGAGATAAGATCGAAATTTTTCGAGGGCAAATACTACGGCTAGCAGCTCTTTCTCCGTAACCGTGTGGTTACGCTGAGCCTCATCAAGTGTCTTGCTAGCATAGTAGATGACCACGGGTTTCCCGTCAATCTTCTGCCCCAGAACCGCTCCTACAGCGAAGTCAGATGCATCGCACATGATCTCAAAGGGTTGAGACCAATTAGGGGACTGTAGGATTGGGGCTTGGGTGACTCGGTCATGAAGGTTCTCAAAAGATTGAGTGCATTCCTTGGAAATCTCAAAGGGTACATCCTTGGAGAGAAGATTAGTCAGTGACCGCACGATTTTCAAGAAATTAGGGATGAAACGACGGTAAAAATCGACGTGCCCCAGAAAAGATTGGATGTCCCTGATCGAGCTAGGCATAGGAACTCTAGAAATCAGATCAACCTTTGCTCGATCCACTTGGATGCCTTTCTCAGAAATTAAATGTCCTAGGACGATCCCCTCAGGCACCATAAAGTGGCTCTTTTCCCAAGAAAGAACCAGATTTATGTCAATGCAACGCCTGAGTATGTGAACCAAGTGCTGGAGGCAATCATCAAATGATACCCCGAAAACTGAGAAGTCATCCATGAGGACTTCCAGGTAATCACCTACCACATCAGAGAATATGGCAAGCATGCAACGTTGAAAAGTCGCAGGTGCATTGCAGAGCTCGAAAGGCATCCTTCGGAATGCGTACGTCCCAAAGGGGCAGGTGAATGTGGTCTTCTCTTGGTCCTTTGGATGAATCGCCACTTGGTTATAACCGGAGTACCCGTCAAGAAAGCAGAAGAATTTATTTCCCGCTAATTTCTCGAGAATATGATCAATGAATGGTAGTGGGAAATGATCCTTCTTCGTGGAGGAATTGAGTCTTCGGTAATCTATGCAGACTCTCCACCCGTTGGCTATACGGGTAGGTATGACTTCTCCGATTTCAGTCGTGATAGTGGTGAGCCCTGCCTTCTTAGGCACAACCTGGATTGGGCTCACCCAACGACTGTCGGAGATCGGGTAGATGATCCCTGCATCTAACCACTTAATGATCTCCTTTTTCACGACCTCCTGTAGATTGGGATTCAAACGTCTCTGCATTTCACGGGAAGGTCATGCGCCCTCTTCAGAATAGATACGGTGTGTGCAATAAGAGGGACTTATTCCAGTCAAATCATCGAGAGTCCAACCAATGGCTCTACGATGTTGCTGGTGAATAGTAATCAGACGGGATTCCTGATCAGGTGTGAGTCTGGAGTTTATAATCACAGGAAATGTCTGATTAGAACCCAAGAAGACATATTTTAAATGGTCGGGAAGGGGTTTGAGTTCAAGAATGGGGTTATCAACAGCAGCGGGTGGTTCAAAGTGAGTGTGAGGTACAAGGGTAGGAGTTATGGGTTTGTCTATCTCAAGGTTTGACTCTTCTAATTGCAGTTCAAGATCCTCTTGTGGTTGATGTGGAATGATCATGTTGTCCTCAAGTTGTGGTTCATCAACCACGGCTCTAATATCACAAATTTGTTCAATGACACCGCAATTAATTCCTTGTTGGGCCTTAAAGATATTAATTTTGAGAGTCTGGTTCCCAAATTTCAGTTCTATTTGGCCCTCCTCACAACTTATATTGGCTCTTGCTGTGGCCAGAAAAGGTCTCCCTAGAATGATTGGTGTATCCCTTGGGTTCTCAGGTGCGTCCATATCTAAAACTATGAAATCTACAGGAAAGTAGAAATCCTGCACCCTTACAATAACATCCTCAAGAATCCCTTTTGGTGACTTGATAGATCAATCTGCTAACTGTAATGTTACCTTGGTCGATTTTAGCTCAGATTCTTCTAGATGGTTAAGTAGGGAAGTGGGTATCAAGTTTGTGGAGGCACCTAAGTCTAATAATGCTTTGTCGAACTGGGTTTCACCAATCTTACATGAAATCAGGGGAGTGCTTGGGTCTTTTGCCTTGGGTGGGAGTCTACTCAGGATTACAGAGCTAGCTTGCTCTGACAGTACAATTGGACTCCCATTCTTGGTTCTTTGCTTATGCTGAGGTGTACACACGTTTTTCAAAAATCATGCGTAAGCCGGTACGTGGCGGATCACATCCATCAAGGGGATGTTTATTTGGACCAGGTCCTCCTTAGGAGCCACGGGTTTGGTTGTCTTCTTTCCCTTGGTCAAGGCCTCGGGAAATGGTACCTTGGTCGATTCTTCTAGGATAGGCCCAGGTTTTTGATCTAGGACGGGGATAGGAACATCCTGGATGATTGCCCTAGGATTTGGGTCAGTACCAGGCTTAGAGTGGTCTGGATAAGGTGGATCTTGGGTCGTCTTACCACTATGGGTTGTTACAGAATTAAGTCCTGCCTGGTTCTAGTTAGGGGTTGGTAGAATGGGCTACTGCTGTTGATAACCCGCATAGGAAGTTGAAGCTTCCATCCCGTCAGGTGAGGGAATAGAAGGGGCCTGATTGACCATGTGTTCTTGGCCCGGGTTTGGGTTCATAACGCGCCATTAGGTCGGCACGCTATTAGGGTTAGGTAGAGGCTGAGAAGGAAGCGTGCCTGGTTGGCGAGAATTTGCCAACTGGGCAAGTTGATTTCGGACCTCTGTGATTTCGTCCTTGTGTTGCTTTTGAATAGCCGCATTCGTTCTCTGAATGTCAGCCAAAGTCTGGAGGATAAGGGACATTTGATCTTGGTTAGGCCCGGGTGGATAAGTGGGGTTTGGCCAAGGCTGAGGCACTGATAAGGACGAGGTACTTGTGGACGGGGCTGAAAAGGTGGCGTGGGATTCTGGGAATTTCCCGCCCACTAGAAATTGGGATGTTCCGCCATCTAGGATTGTAGGTGTTGGAAAAAGGGTCATTCTGGATGACGTTGAGGTCCTCGCAGGTTTGAGGAGCCTCAGAAAGGTCAGAGAATGGGGGAGTAGAGTTCCCCCGACAAGAATAGAAAGGATTGGAGGTTCCTCTGGTCCTAGAGTCAGATGGGGGTGGATACAAGTCCATCCCTGGAGAAGGTCGGTGGAAAATGTGCTGCACAATTTCCCGTGCAGGAGGGGGTTGTGCGAAGGAGTTCTGCGTAGAGGTGGCTCGCTGCAAATCCTGAGTCAGCTCATCCACCTTCTTCTCAATAATAGAGACCTTGTCCAATCGATTGGCCATTAATTCCAGGTCGACTGATGCGGACAGGCCCTGCGTCTCATGTGCTCCCCTAAGGTTCGTCGTTGCGTGGGTATTCGTCCTGTCGAATAGTCCCATGGAGTCATTATTGATGGAGTTCTTGCATATATTCTCGAGAATCTCCCACACGGTGTCTTCATGTTGACCCATGATATTCCCTTCGCAAGTTGCATTGACGAACAGTCTAATATCCTCATGAAGTCCTTGGTAAAAAGACTGGACTTGTTCCCATTTAGGAACTCCGTGATGGGAGCACTTTCTCATGAGATTCTGAAAACGATTCCATGCCTCATGAAGAGGTTCTCCCATTTGTTGCGTGAAGTGAGTAATCTGATGGCGCAAGGCATTGATCCGACCAACGGGGAAGAACTTTTTCAAAAACTCGGACTGAAGTTCCTCTCAAGTGTTGATCGGACGGGTCTGGGTCTGATACTAATGGGTTGCCTTGTCCATAAGGGAGAAAGAGAGCATCTTCATAAGTAGGATATCCCGATTTTGAGCATCTGACCCAAAGGTCTGGGCCAGATGCTTAAGCTGTTTGATGTGCTGGAAGGGGTCTTCAAAGTTAAGCCCATAGAATTTAGGTATGGCGTGGATCATGTTGGGCTTTAACTTGGAATTAGGTCCTCCAGTCGGGATTCTGACTCGAGGCTCAATTGCCACTGCAGCGGGATTATAGTGGTCTAGCATCATGGGACGCTGCGATGGGTTCATGAAGTTCTGGAAGAGATCGTTGAGTCGCTAGAGCTGGTGCTCAAGATTATTCTCTTCCTCAACAGGTTGAGCCATTGTGGAAGAAGGTGAAGTGGGTTCATGTAACGACCCGATTCTCGAGTCCCTACGAGACACGAGAATTGGACCGACTCGACTAATCCCAAGACCTGGTCGTCCAACGAGGAAGTAACCAAAAGAGCAGTAAAATAAACCACATTCAGCATGAATATAACTAACAGTAAGAAAATACAGCAGTAAGGAAAGAAACCACTACAGTATATACCACCACAACAGTAGAACAACATTCATAACATAATATGAATTGCAGGTAAAGAAAAGTACAGCGGTAACAAGAACTACTCACTACAGTGGAACCAAAAAGAGGTACAAGAGAACAGTGGTAACTCTACTGGACCCTACTCGGCCCAGCGTCCTCTGCAGCCGCTGACCCTGGCTGCTCAACACCTGGTCCTGAAAGGTAACGAGTGTAACACGTCAGCAAAACGCTGAGTAGAGTGGCAGCTAAACTAAAGAAACAGTAGAGTGTACAGTAGCTGTTATGTTCTGTTACTTTCTTTATTTACGTCTTTCAATTGTCTCACGATTTCATTTATTTCTCAGATCCTTTACTTGATCTCGAATGTTCCTCGTGGGAACGATCTTGATTGCAGTCTTTTCCAAAAAGTAGAAGTAGCACGTGGTGCTCTCCTGGCCGGGAGAGTCCCCTGTGGTGATCCTACTCTCAGTCAACCACCCCAAGGTCATGGACAGACGTAACGGTGACTACGACACGCGCGATAAACGCACAGGTAGTTAACCCGCATTGGCACGCGGTTAGTCGTTTCCGTTAACGGGTGCGCCCAAAGCACAACACGGAACCAGTACAGGGCAGAGCCCTCTCAGTAACAGGGGTCCAAACCCTCCACAGTAACCAAACAGGGGCCTTGCCCCTCCACAGTCCGCGCACCCTCGCCTGACTACCCTGGTTTGCCCCAGTGGGCCTAACAAGTCAGTGTAGGAGGCTAGCAGAACCCCGGGGCCCGTGGGGTAGCTAGTGCCCTCCCTACACTAGTAGCTCTCCTCGGTACTGCGTACACGAGGGCCAGCAAGTTAGTACAAAGTGGTCAGTCCTAACCCCGGGTCCCTGGGGCGGCTGGCTCCGCTCTGCACTAAACAGGTACAGGAACTTCCCTTGGTACTACGTACCCAAGAGACAGCACACTACCACATCTTTCTTTCTCAGTTCCATTCCTTTCTCTTTCCAGGAGTTCTGCTCCTAATTCCCCGTAAGGTTCCATCTCTTTTAACTCAGAACATCTAGGTTTCACTTTCCAGTTTCACGTTCTTATAATCCATGTTCTCAATCACGTTTATTTATTCATAGCAGGCAGCTGTTAATTCAATTCACAAGCAGCTATTTGTTCCTTTCCATTTTTCTAATATTGCAGTATTCGTATATTCCACTAGTTTTCCCATCCTAGGATTCATGCCATATCCTAGGATCTATCATACAATCTAGTTTTCCTGCCCTAGGATTCATGCAACACCTAGGATCTATCATCCAATCTATTTCTCATTCCTAGGATTCATGTAATGTTCTAGGTTTTATTTATGGTTCCATAATTTAACAGATTTTACTAGTAAACTTAAAAGCCACTCTACTGGTTACAACAGGAGTACTGGGGGCGTGGTCGGGAATCCCGCGTGCCTCCGCAACGCCCGAGACTGCAACGGAATGGGGTCCTATCACAAGGATCAAACACAAGGAGTTTCTCAAAATAGTATACAACTACTGTAGACGGGTAGAGAATTTAATTCCGAAAAGCACGCAACTCGAAACGCAGAAAACGTATTCCGAACGGGTCCTAAACGGGTCGAAAACGACGAAACAGTGCAAAATCAGATGTCTAGAACTTCTTCCAGACGTCTTAAAAAATGGGATCAGATGATACCTTGTCCTGCGTGGTCTCTCAAACGTCCAGAAGCCTGCGGGGGCGTCTGGCCTAGTTACCAGACGTCCGATGGTCACCCCGGACGTCTGGAAGTCCCTCCAGTCGTCTGGCACCACTGCCAGACGTCTGATTCGCGTTGGATGCGAATCTCAGAACCTGCGCGTACCCATTCCTCGTGCTCAGTACGGACTGTCGAGGGAAAGGAAGAAGGTACGATAAATAACTTACTTACCAGACATTTGGACAGTCCTCCAGATGTCTTCCCCGTCGTCTGGTTGGAATCCCAGACGTCTGATTCTGGAAAAACTTCCAGAATCAGAGCACGACTCGCCCTCCCCCCGCGACGCACGGTTGCGCCGCGCCTCGTCCGCCTGCTGCTCGAGCTGCAGTAGGCCTCCCGCGTCACTCCGTGCCGGCTGCACCCCTCGGCAGGCTCGAGCCGTCCCGGCCGACGCCTCCTCCCTCGCGCAGCACCTCCTCCTGCACTCACCGCGGCTGTCGCCGCCGTCGCTCGCTCACGCTTGCACTCGCGCACCGGCTGGAAGGAGAAGAGGAAGGGGGCGGAGGTGAAGAGAGTGAGGGAGAGGGCGTGGTGTTTTTAAAGCCGCACGGGGAGAGAGAGAGCGAGAGAGACAGCGCTGCACCTGCGGTCGCAGGAGGAGAGAGGGAAAAAGAGAGAGGAAGGCGGTTGCGGGTCTGCGCGCGCCTGCGCATAGACGCAGTCCCACGTGCCACCGAAAATAGATCCCAGACATCTGGAAGTGGTTCCAGACGTCTGGGACACCTCCCAGACGTCTTAAAAAAAACGTCCTGAGTGCGTTCGTAACAGTTCAGAATCAAAAGAGAGGTCTATGTGAAGGGGTTGTTGCCCAAACAAGGGTACCGAGGCTTGGCCTTGGGGAGAATGGATTTCTAGAGGAGGTTTCAATGACCTCCTTCCAAACATACACTGATCATGAACCCTAACTAGCACAATCTAACCTAGGTATGTAAGAAAAAACTCCTACATAACTCAAACAAAGGCTTAACTCAGAGAATTCTGAGTTTAAGGAGAAAACAAGTCATAAGGGGTAAAAATGCAATTTCACCAACAGAATCTGCAAACAGGGTAACTCAGGGTCCAAACACAGGTCAAACTAACCTAATAAGAAGGAAAGTGGGATGATCTGATCCAACAAGGGCTACAGTAACTCCAGGGAATTAAATGACATTATGTAACCCTAAAATAAATCCACTTCAATTCACGTGGTTCGAGGTAGGGTAAAAATCAACTAAATCCTATAAAATTCATAGAAAAATAATCTCTAGGGTTTAGAAGCTTCAATTTGGCCTTAGAAACCCATTTTCACCTACATTGAGAACCATGCCCAATTAATGATTTAATTTGGGTTTTTACGTAAATTGGCCAGTTAAACATGGTTTGACCTAGAAAAAAAATTCACTATTAAAATCCTTAGGTCCAACTTAGTCATGTATAAAAGCTTGAGCCTAAGAAGAGACCTCCTTGACCGACTTTGCAATTTGGTCCTCATCATTTACTTTTTAACCGTCAACTTTCGAAACCCTTGCATTTTGGCCCCTAATTTCATCTTCATTCTTTGCATTTTGGTCCCTCCTGCAAGTCTCTGCGCAGCACCATGCTCTGGCGACTTTGCGCGGAGCATGGCGCTGCGCAAGGTGAGGGGGGCGTCCTGCCAAGAGAACGCGGAGTTCCCTGCGATGTCTGCTATCGCAGGGACTCGACCATGCCACCTGACGACGCCCACACCTTCCGTGAGAACGCATGGAAGGTATGGGTCTCGTCTCCAACCATACTCCGGTGAGGGACGCACGTCGCTAGCGTGCGTCCGCCCCTTCGCCACCGCCTTTATAAAGACCAGCATCGCTAGCCGGTTCTGGCAGCTTGGTCTTGACGGAGAAACCTCATCCCTTCCTCTCTCCCCACTCCGACAGGAACCCACCAGCTCCGGCGGCTCCTCCTCCTCCTTCTCGTCACTCTGCTGCAATACCAGCAGCAGAGTCACCTGCACCTAATCTCCTCGCGTCGCGCCTCACCAAGTGCGCGCCTCCCTGTCCTCTTCCTCGCCGCCGCTCTCTCCCTCTGGATGTTTCTTCTCCGGCGACAGTCGGTACGACTGCTTGCCGCTCCGGCCCCCTTCGTCCCTGTAGGTAAGTAACAGTTATTTCCCTTCCTCCCCTCTTTCTTTTCCCCAACTTGTTTTGCTTGATCGCCCTACGCCCACGCCTGACCACCTTCATCTTCCCCACCTCTGGCCACTCTCCGGCGAGTCGTTCCCGTCATCCCACAACCCGATACGACTCGTCAACTGCACCAAAAGCTCCGCCTCACCTCACCAAACACCCTCCGTCCCTCCACTGCCATTCCACACCTCCACAACGACCCCCCGAACAAACCCATTTTTTCGACTACAGTCCGACCTAGGGCTGCCGCCATACACCGCCTCACGCCTCGCCACCACCCGCACTAGCTTCGCCGCACTCTGGCGAAGCTCCCTACATCTTCTGACTGGGCCGAGAGGCCGTATTCCTGCTTTCAGGTCACGCCCCCTTCGCCGCCATTGCTGGGCAGGTGAAGCTCCTTCACCTGCAGCTGTAGCTTCGATCTCGCCCAGGCGCTGGTCCCAGGTCGCGCGGAGTGTCTCTGCAAAGACTCCCAGGTCTGCAGCTGAGGCAAGCCCCTCGCGAGTTGCTGCAATTGCCTGCAGCCTCCTCGCCTGCGGACGCCAGTTAGGAGGTGGGACTTTAGTCCCACCTTGGATGTGAGTGGCTCAGTGCCCGCACATAAATTGTAAAAGTGTTTGAGGCTATTCGCCTTCGAACACAGGGGTTAGGTCCCTCACGCACGTGCGTGCCACGCGCTTGCCCTCGCCCGCTCTCACGCCCCGCGGGTCTGGGCAGGATTCGAATACCCGACACTGTGCACACCTCGCCCACCACCGCACGCCGGTGTGCCTGGTCCCGGGCGCGATACCCGTACCCGAATACCCGGCTCTGGGAGAGCGATCCTATGAGAGAAATCTGAGAAAGAAAGAGACGCGGGGAAGGGTAGGGGTAGGTTTTGCTCTGACCAGTTGTGTGAGTGTGCAGGAGCAGAAGAAGAAGAAGCGGCGAAGGAAGAAAGGAAGGAGAAGAAGAGAAGCACTGTAGTAGACCTGCAGTTAAGTCGTCTGACCACTACATTAGACGACGGTTGAGCAGCGACCAGAGGAGATAAAGCAGAGAAGAAGGAAGAAGAAAAGAAGAAGACTCTGCAGCTGAAGAGAAGAGAAGAAGACAGGACGAGCAGAAGAAGAAGACTTGGCCCCAGAGAAAAAGAAATCAAAAGAAAGAGAAAGAAAGAAATAGGAAGAAAAGAGAAGAAAGAAGAGAAGAAGACATGACGAGCAGAAGAAGAAGACGAACAGCTAGGAAGAAGAAGAAGAAAGAAGAGGGAAGAAGACAGAAAGCACAAAAAGAAGAAAGAAGAAGGCACAGCCGTGAGAGAAGAAGAGAAGAAGAAGAAGCCAAGACAAAAAATTCTCTCTTTCTCTACCCCCCTCTCTCTCTCTCTCTCTTATTTTTGTAATCCAATAAAGAAAACTCTGTACTTCTAGAATTCTAGTAGCTCCCTGAGTTCGACCTCTAGAAACCAAACTATTTCCGAGTAAATTTTGATAGTAACGACAACCATAGCTGTCTTATACTATAATGACTGTACTATAATAAACACAAAGCAGCACCACGGTTCGCCGTTTTTCACTTGGCGCCGTTGCCGGGGAGCAACGGCTATTCTAGAAGTTTTGAACTCTTTATTTAAAAATTGCTAATCTTTTTCTCTCTTGTGTGCAGGTAAAGGAAAAGAATTGGAAAAGCAGCTGCACAACAAACACTCCAACAAACAGGTAATCTTCATCAGCCCTCTCCTAAACTCACTTGAAATCTAAAAAGAAACGAAAAGAAGAATCAACTTAGGGCTACCTGTGTTATACTTAGTAACTCATCAAAGTTGCTTAATTTTTCATTTCAACACATTTTAACTGTCCATCCAATTAAGGTAACTAGGGCTAAAACCTTCTTGATTGAGCCCTAGTTACTAAATTTTGAAGCAACTGAAATGGACCAACTAGAGCCAACTCAAGGATTGAAAAGTTAGGGTTTTTAGAGACACACCTTCTATTAACAAAGAAAAGATCTTCCCAAAAAGAGGTGTGCCTAAACCTTATTTGAAAAGATCTATACAAGAGGAACCCTAAGCAAATCAGGCTCTTAAATCCATTTGAACCTTAAAAGAAAGGACCCAAAAGCTCTCAAAAGGAACAAGAGGTAAAGTTGACCCCTTGGGTCAACCAACCTTAAAATTAGATCACTTTTTCACTCAAAATACTTAAAAGTTCAAGTGGAACCTTAAACACCTTGATCTTAAAGTAAAAGAGGTAGACTTAAGAGGTCAAGGTCCCCATTCTGGTCTACCTGGAACTGCAGTGACAAGAGAGGTCGGGTGGGGGAAACCCTGTAACCCGTGGGGACGCTCTACCGTGTAGGGGTCTTCACGGGACTCACCCTCTTTGGCTGCCCAGGTAATTCTCAAGTGGACGATCTTTTTGATCAAGGGGTCCATCTGCCCCGCACCTCTATAGTCATCCAACAATTTTTGGGTGTCTCGATTGGGTCCAGCACCTTCTAAACTCATCTATTCCAACAGTGCATGTACGGTAGGAGGTCCTTAAGACCACCCTTAAGACCTCCTTTAGAATTTCACTCTCGTCAAGGCCAAGCCTCGATGCCCGTGTTTGTGCAGCAACCCTACCGCATTATTCTCTCATCTAATTCAGAACCAAGCTCTTCTTCTTCCCCCATCATGGCTCAGCCAGTTGAGGAAGAAAACAATCTGGAGCACCAGCTCCAGCGACTCAATGACTTCTTCCAAAACTTTGTGCACCCACCGCAGCGTCCTATGATGCGGGACCATTATAATCCTACTGCAGTGGCCATTGAGCCTCGAGTAAGAATCCCGGCTGGAGGACCTGATTCCGAATTAAAGCCCAATATGATTCATGCTATACCTAAATTTCATGGGCTTAATTCCGAAGATCTCTTCCAGCACATCAAACAGTTGAAGCATCTGCCCCAAACTTTTGGGTCAGATGGACAAAATCGGGACATTCTTCTCATGAAGATGTTCTCCTTCTCTCTTATGGACAAGGCTGCTCATTGGTATCAAACTCAAACTCGACCGATCAACACTTGGGAAGAACTTCAGTCCGAATTTTTGAAGAAGTTCTTTCCCGTTGGTCGAACCAATGCCTTACGCCATTAGATTACTCACTTTACTCAGCAAACGGGAGAACCTCTCCATGAGGCATGGGATTGCTTTCAGGATCTCATGAGAAAGTGCCCCCACAACGGAGTTCCTAAATGGGAACAAGTCCAGTCTTTTTACCAGGGTCTCCATGAAGACATCCGTCTTTTCGTCAATGCAACCTGCGGAGGAAATATCATGGGTCAACATGAGGACACCGTGTGGGAGATTCTTGAAAACATGTGTGAGAACTCCATCAACAATGACTCCATGGGATTATTCGACAGGACGAATTCCCGCGCATCGACGAACCTCAGGGGAGCACATGAGACGAGGGCCTGTCTGCATCAGTCGACCTGGAATTAATAGCCAGTCGATTGGACAAGGTCTCAATTATTGAGAAGAAGGTGGATGAGCTGACTCAGCACTTGCAGCCAGCCACCTCTGCGCGTAACTCCTTTGCACAGCCTCCTTCCACACAGGAGACTGTGCAAAACATTCTCCACCGATCTTCCCCTGGGATGGATCCATATCTATCCCCATCTGATTCTCGGATACGAGGGTCATCCGATCCTTTCTATACCAGCTCGGGGAATTCCACTCCCCCTTTCTCTGATTCTCTGGAGGTTCCTCAGACCTGCGAGGACCTTAACGCCATCCAGAACGACCCATTCTCCAACACCTACAACCCTGGATGGCGAAACCATCCCAATTTTCAGTGGGCGGGAAATTCCCAAACCCAAAGACCACCCTTTCAGTACCGCCCGCAGCCCCCTCATCCTTACCAGCCACCTCAGCCTCGGCCCAACCCTACTTATCCATCAGGGCCAAATCAGGATCAAATGTCCCTTATCCTTCAGACTCTGGCTGACATTCAAAGAACGAATGCGGCTATCCGAAAACAACACAAGGACAAACTTATAGAGGTTCGAAATCAACTGGCCCAGTTGGCAAATTCTCGCCAGCCAGGCACACTTCCTTCCTAACCTCTTCCTAACCCGAATAACGTGCCAACTCAGCGGCGCGTTATGAACCCAAACCCGGGCCAAGCCCACATGATTTACCAGGCCCCCTTTGTTCCTTCACCCGATGGGATGGAGGCTTCCACTTCTTTTGCGGGCTATCAGCAGCAACCCATCTTACCCAATCCCAACCAAAACCAGGCAGGACTTAATTTCGTGACAACCCGTAGTGGTAAGGAAACCCAAGATCCACCTTATCCAAACAACTCCAAGCCTGGTAGTGATCCCAAGCCTAGGACAGTAATCCAGGACGTTCCTACCCCTATCCCAGATCAAAGACCTGGACCTATCCTAGAAGAACCAACCAAGGTTCCGTTTCCTGAGGCCTTGACCAAGGGAAAGAAGACTACCAAGCCCGTGGCACCTGAGGACCTGGTCAAGCTCTTTGAGCAGGTCCACATAAACATCCCCTAGATGGATGCAATCCACCATGTACCAACTTACGCACGATTATTAAAGAATGTATGTACACCCTAGTGTAAGCCACGAACCAAGAGTGGGAGTCCAATTATATTGTCAGAGCAAGCCAGCTTTGTAATCCTAAGAAGACTCCTACCCAAGGCTAAAGATCCTGGTACTCTCCTGATTTCCTGCAAGATAGGTGATACCCAATTTGATAGAGCATTGCTAGACTTGGGTACTTCCATAAATCTGATACCCACATCCTTACTTAGCCATCTAGAAGAATCTGAGCTAAAACCAACTGAGGTGACGTTACAATTAGCAGATCGATCTATAAAGTCACCAAAAGGGATTCTCGAGGATGTTATTGTAAGAGTGCGGGATTTCTACTCTCCTGTAGACTTTATAGTCTTAGACATGGACGCACTTGATAACCTTAGGGATACACCAATCATTCTAGGGAGACCTTTCTTGGCTACTGCTAGAGCCAACATCAGCTGTGAGGAGGGCCAAATAGAGCTCAAATTTGGAAATCAAACCCTGAAAATTGATATATTTAAGGCCCAACAAGGAATCAATTGCGGTGTCATCGAACAAATTTGTGACATTAGGGCTTTGGTTGATGAAACACCCTTTCAGAATGACCTGATTATTCCTCATCAACCGCAGAAAGATCTTGACCCGCAAACAGAGGAGTCGAATCCAGAGTTAGACAAACCAATAACTCCTACCCTTGAACCTCACATCTATTCTGAACCACCCGCTGCTGCTGATAACCCCATCCTTGAACTAAAGCCCCTTCCTGATCACTTGAAATACATCTTTCTAGGTTCCAATCTGACCCTTCCTGTGATTATCAATTCCAAGCTCAAACCCGAACAAGAATCCCGTCTGATTACTGTTCTCCAGCAACATCGTGGAGCCATTGGATGGACTCTCGATGATCTGACTGGACTAAGTCCCTCTTATTGTACTCATCATATCTATTCAGAAGAGGGCGCATGACCTTCTCGTGAAATGTAGAGACGCTTGAACCCCAATCTGCAGGAGGTCGTGAAAAAGGAGATCATCAAGTGGTTAGATGCCGGGATCATCTACCCGATCTTCGATAGTCGTTGGGTGAGCCCAATTCAAGTCGTGCCTAAAAAGGTGGGACTCTCCACTATAACGACTGAAACCGAAGAAGTCATTCCTACCCGATTAGCCAACTCATGGAGAGTCTGTATAGATTACCGACGACTCAATTCCTCCACGAAGAAGGATCATTTCCCACTACCTTTCATTGATTAGATTCTCTAAAAATTAGCGGGAAATCGATTCTTCTGCTTTCTTGACGGGTACTTCGGTTACAACCAGGTGGCAATCCATCCAGAGGACCAAGAAAAGACCACGTTCACCTGCCCCTTCGGAACGTACTCATTCCGAAGGATGCCTTTCGGTCTTTGCAATGCACCCGCGACTTTTCAGCGGTGCATGCTTGCCATATTCTCAGATATGGTAGCTGACTATTTGGAAGTCTTCATGGATGACTTTTCAGTTTTTGGAGCATCATTTGACGATTGCCTCCAACACTTGGTCCAAATACTCAGGCGGTGCATCGATGTGAATTTAGTTCTTTCCTGGGAAAAGCGCCATTTCATGGTGCCTGAGGGAATTGTCCTGGGACACTTAATCTTGGAGAAAGGCATCCAAGTGGATCGAGCTAAGGTTGGTCTAATCTCTCGCCTTCCTGTGCCTAGCTCGATCAGGGACATCCATTCTTTTCTGGGGCACATCAATTTTTACCGTCGTTTCATTCCTGATTTCTCGAAAATCACGCGCCCCTTGACTACTCTTCTCGCTAAGGATGTACCCTTTGAAATATCCAAGGAATGCACACTAGCCTTTGAAAACCTTCATGACTGAGTCACCCAGGCACCTATCCTACAATCTCCTGACTAGTCTCAACCCTTTGAGATCATGTGCGATGCGTCTGATTTCGCTGTAGGAGTGGTCCTAGGGCAGAAAGCTGACGGGAAACCCATGGTCATCTACTACGCTAGCAAGACACTTGATGAGGCTTAGCGTAACTACACGGTTACGGAGAAAGAGCTGCTAGCCGTAGTATTTGCCCTTGAAAAATTCCGATCGTATCTCCTGGGTTCCCACATCATCATCTACTCAGATCACACGGCTGTGAGGCATCTCCTTGCCAAGAAGGACACGAAGCCCCGACTAATCCGATGGATCTTGCTGTTGCAAGAATTAGATCTCGAGGTTAGAGACAAGGCGGGAAGGCAGAATGTGGTAGCCGACCATTTGTCCCGTCTTCTTTATGAGATTATCAACCCTTCCGGACCCATCACGGAACATTTTCCTGATGAGCACCTGCTGACTATTGGTACTAGCCTTCTATGGTTTGCTGATATAGTAAACTACTTGGCATCTCATCAGATCTCGTCTGATTGGCCGAAGGCCAAGAAAGAAAAATTGCGCTCTGATGCCAAATATTACATTTGGGAAGACCCGTACCTCTTACGCATAGGTGCTGATCAAATCATCCGGAAATGTGTTCCGGAAGAGGAAGTCAACAATATCCTCTCTTTCTGCCATGACCAGGCATGCGGTGGCCATTTTTCTGGGCATAAAACCGCATCAAAAGTCCTCTAGTGCGGCTTTTACTGGCCCACACTGTTCAAAGACGCAAACAGTCACTGCAAGTCATGCACTCGTTGCCAAACTTTGGGCAACATGAGCCATCGCGACATGATGCCTTTACAGCTGATTCTCGTATGCGAAATCTTTGATGTTT
Organism: Thalassia testudinum; assembly: GCA_037157565.1. Classification (NCBI taxonomy): domain Eukaryota; kingdom Viridiplantae; phylum Streptophyta; class Magnoliopsida; order Alismatales; family Hydrocharitaceae; genus Thalassia; species Thalassia testudinum. The sequence goes on from JAZHRO010000036.1 coordinate 149,034,060, forward strand.
GGGGGATTGATTTTATGGGCCCCTTTCCTATTTCGGATGGTTTCGAATACATTCTGCTAGCTGTGGACTACGTGTCCAAATGGATCGAAGCCATACCGACCCGAACCTGTGATCACAAAATCGTTCTCAAATTCATTCATCAAAACATTTTCTCAAGGTTCGAGATTCCTCGTGCTATAATCTCAGATGGAGGGACCCATTTCACAAATGCTCAGTTTAGGTCACTGATGACCAAGTACAGGGTGTCTCACCAAATCTGTACTCCTTATCACTCCCAGACTAATGGTCTAGCTGAGCTATCAAATCGGGAGATCAAGAAAATCCTGCAGGTCACTGTTCGGCCTGACAGGAAGGACTGGTCGTCCCGACTTCCAAAAGCCTTGTGGGCCTATAGGATCGCCCACAAAACCCAATTAAGCATGTCTCCCTTTAGACTGGTGTATGGGAAGGCGTGTCACCTTCCCGTCGAACTGGAGCATAAAGTCTATTGGGCAGTATGGAACTGTAATCTAGATCTTTCGAAGGCTGGAACCCACAGAAAGCTTCAAATCAGCGAGATCGATGAATTACGCCTGGACGCGTATGAGAACTCGCGAATCTACAAGGAGCGGGTTAAAGCCTTCCATGACAGGCATATCTTGAGAAAGATTTTTCATCCTGGTCAGAAGGTCCTACTCTTTGATGCCCGACTCAAACTTTTCCTTGGAAAGTTGCGATCCAAGTGGGTTAGACCATACTTGGTCTGATAGGTTTTTGGAAATGGAGCCATCGAAATCAGTCCGCTCAGCCACGATTCCGAACCTTTCATCGTGAACGGTCAGAGACTCAAGCCGTTCATTGATGTAACTTCTACTGATTTGGCTGAATCATCTTATATCCTCCATTCCCCTTGAGCTTATTGCGCCCCGCCGATGGCGTAAAACTCAGCGCTTAACGGTAGGCAGCCCGTCATTTTCCTTGAAAACCTAAAACCTTTTTGACACCTTTGTGCACTTAAGGTTCATCCTTTAAGACAGCCGACTCCACCCCAGATGCTTGCATCTGGGATTAGAAATCGTTCGCAACAATCACCTCGACCCATTCACTCACCAAAATACCTGTCCTGAGGAATGAACTAAGCTGAATAAAACCCCCTAAGTCACAATGAGGACATTGCAAACCTTAGGCATGGGGGGGTATGAAAGTGCAAAACTTGTAAGGAAAGGTTTAAAAAAAAAAATTCACATATGCCAAAAATACCATAAAAATTAAATTTTTTTTTCAAAAAAAAAAAAGAGAATAAGAGGAGAAAGGAAATTTTGTGAGAGAAGGAAAAGAAACAAAATGAAAAAGGAGCACAAAAATATGAGAAAAGAGTAATAGTCATTAGTAAGAAACTAAGGAATTGACTTAAGTTCTAGACCTCATTCAAGAAAAGAAATGAAAAGTGCATGATGGGATTAGTAAGAACGCAAACCTTAGGCATTCTTGGATAGACTCTTAGTACCCATTAAGATCTGGACACTCCTCAAGAGGTTGAGGAAAATGAAAAGGTTAAGTATTAGGTCCAAGGCTTAGGGAGTATTTGGCCTCATTAACTAACTTTTGGTTTACAGGACTCAGTAACCTAAGCACCATAACCTCACACACAGCCTGGTTCAGTAAGCGTAAAAATCAAAATCACGCAGAAGCGTCGCAAAATTCTGAAAAGAACACCTAGAGTAGGAGTGGCCGATCAACACAAGTTGATTTGGACGAGTTCCCAGTGCGGAGAGGTGGGAAATTCCCCTCGAAGATGAGTAACAAAATATCATCTCCTCGGTGCTTGTCTCTTAGGATACTTACATATCCTACTGAGGGCATGTAAGCACTCTGCTGGTTCAGATTCCATGGATGGCATTATCGCGAAGTGTCAATTGCCAAGGCCTGGATTTGGCCACGGAACACTATGGATGGGATTATCTCGAAATCTCAATAGCCAGGGTTCCGGGGGTTGCCATGGGTGGTGCTATCTTGAAGCATCGATTGCCAGGAACCCTTGAGGATTGATGATGGGAATAAGGAATGTGATACAGACTGTGTTGAAAAGCCAATCCTAAGATAGAATTAAAAAGAAATAGAGAGAGAAAACTCTCCAAACAGAAAAATCTTCTATCTCTCTCTTATAAAATGCACTGCGAACTGAGTCAGGGCTAAAATCATTTCAAGCACGGGTGCTTTAACCACAAAGTCCAATAAACCTTAGGTTAGTTCTTGTGGGCCTTAAAAACCTTTGCTAAGGACTGAGGTTGAGGCTAGACAGATCTGGATCTTGGTTGGTACTAGAGCACCTTTTAGGCCTATGGTCAGCATTCTAACCTAATCTAGGTTCAAATGACAAAAGCACTTATCTGAAACCATTAAGAACTTCATGGTCTAGAACAAAGGTTGAAACCTTAAGTTTTTGCTAAGGGACTAGCAAAAGCTAGGCATGGGGGTATGATGAGAACCTCATCATGAAACCTAACTAGCACAATCTAACCTAGGTATGCAAGAAAAAGCTCCTACATAACTCAAAGAAAGGCTTAACTCAGAGAATTCTGAGTTTAAGAAAAAAATAAGTCATAAGGGGTAAAATTTAATTTCACCAACACAATCTGCAAATAGGGTAACTCTAGGTCCAAACACAGGTCAAACTAACCTAATAAGAAGGAAAGTGGGATGATCTGATCCAAGAAGGGCTACAGTAACTCCAGGGAATTAAATGACATTCTGTAACCCTAAAATAAACCCACTTCAATTCACGTGATTCGAGACAGGGTAAAAATCAACTAAACCATCTAAAATTCATGGAAAAATAATCTCTAGGGTTTAGAACCTTCAATTTGACCTTAAAACCCATTTTCACCTACATTGAGAACCATGCCCAATTAATGATTTAATTTAGGTTTTTACGAAAATTGGCTAGTCAAACATGGTCTGACCTAGAAACAAAATTCACCATTAAAATCCTTAGTTCCAACTTAGTCATGTATAAAAACTTGAGCCTAAGAAGTGACCTCCTTGACCGACTTTGCAATTTGGTCCTCATCATTTACTTTTTAACCCTCAACTTTCGAAACCCTTGCATTTTGGCCCCTAATTTCATCTTCGTTCTTTGCATTTTGGTCCCTCCTGCATGTCTCTGTGCAGCACCTTGCTCCGACGACTTTGCGCGGAGCATGGCGCCGCGCAGGGTGAGGGGGGCATCCTGCCAAGAGAACGCGGACATCGCAGGGACTTGGCCATGCTACCTGACGACGCCCACACCTTCCGTGCGAACGCGCGGAAGGTATGGGTCTCGTCTTCAACCATACTCCGGCGAGGGACGCCTGTTGCCAGCTTGCATCCGCCCCTCCGCCACCACCTTTATAAAGACCAGCATCGCTAGCCGGTTCTGGCAACTTGGTCTTGACAGAGAATACCTCATCCCTTCCTCTCTCCCCACTCCGACAGGAACCCACCAGCTTCGGCGGCTCCTCCTCCTCCTTCTCGTCACTCTGCTGCAATACCAGCAGCAGAGTCACCTGCACCTGATCTCCCCGCGTCGCGTCGCACCAAGCGTGCGCCTCCTTGCCTTCTTCCTCACCGCCGCTCTCTCCCTCTGGGTGTTTCTTCTCCGGCGACAGTCGGTACGACTGCCTGCCGCTCCGACCCCCCTTCGTCCCTGTAGGTAAGTAACAGTTATTTCCCTTCCTCCCTTCTTTCTTTTCCCCAACTTGTTTTGCTTGATCGCCCTATGCCCACGCCTGACCACCTTCATCTTCCCCACCTCTGGCCACTCTCCGGCGAGTCGTTCCCGTCATCCCACAACCCGATACGACTCGTCAACTGCACCAAAAGCTCCGCCTCACCTCACCAAACACCCTCCGCCCCTCCACTGCCATTCCACACCTCCACAACGACCCCCCGAACAAACCCATTTTTTCGACTACAGTCCGACCTAGGGCTGCCGCCATACACCGCCTCACGCCTCGCCACCACCCGCACTAGCTTCGCCGCACTCTGGCGAAGCTCCCTACATCTTCTGACTGGGCCGAGAGGCCGTATTCCTGCTTTCAGGTCACGCCCCCTTCGCCGCCATTGCTGGGCAGGTGAAGCTCCTTCACCTGCAGCTGTAGCTTCGATCTCGCCCAGGCGCTGGTCCCAGGTCGCGCGGAGTGTCTCTGCAAAGACTCCCAGGTCTGCAGCTGAGGCAAGCCCCTCGCGAGTTGCTGCAATTGCCTGCAGCCTCCTCGCCTGCGGACGCCAGTTAGGAGGTGGGACTTTAGTCCCACCTTGGATGTGAGTGGCTCAGTGCCCGCACATAAATTGTAAAAGTGTTTGAGGCTATTCGCCTTCGAACACAGGGGTTAGGTCCCTCACGCACGTGCGTGCCACGCGCTTGCCCTCGCCCGCTCTCACGCCCCGCGGGTCTGGGCAGGATTCGAATACCCGACACTGTGCACACCTCGCCCACCACCGCACGCCGGTGTGCCTGGTCCCGGGCGCGATACCCGTACCCGAATACCCGGCTCTGGGAGAGCGATCCTATGAGAGAAATCTGAGAAAGAAAGAGACGCGGGGAAGGGTAGGGGTAGGTTTTGCTCTGACCAGTTGTGTGAGTGTGCAGGAGCAGAAGAAGAAGAAGCGGCGAAGGAAGAAAGGAAGGAGAAGAAGAGAAGCACTGTAGTAGACCTGCAGTTAAGTCGTCTGACCACTACATTAGACGACGGTTGAGCAGCGACCAGAGGAGATAAAGCAGAGAAGAAGGAAGAAGAAAAGAAGAAGACTCTGCAGCTGAAGAGAAGAGAAGAAGACAGGACGAGCAGAAGAAGAAGACGAACAGCCAGGAATAAGAAGAAGAAGAAAGAAGAGGGAAGAAGACAGAAAGCACAAAAAGAAGAAAGAAGGCATAGCCGTGAGAGAAGAGAAGAAGAAGCCAAGACAAAAAATTCTCTCTCTCTCTCTCTCCCCCTCTCTCTCTCTTATTTTTGTAATCCAATAAAGAAAACTCTGTACTTCTAGAATTCTAGTAGCTCCCTGAGTTTGACCTCGGGAAACCAAACTATTTCTGAGTAAATTTTGATAGTAACGACAACCGTAGCTGTCTTATACTATAACGACTGTACTATAATAAATACAAAGCAGCACCGCGGTTCGTCATTTTTCAGGACCCAATCAAGACACCCAAAATGTTGGGTGACTTTAGCAGTTCGGGGTGGATGATACCCCTAAATCAGAAGGTCGTCCACCTGAGAATTACCTGGGCAGCCAGAGAGGGTGAGTCCTACGAAAACCCCTACACGGTAGAGCGCCCCCACATGTTACAGGGTTTCCCCCACCCGACCTCTCTTGTCACTGAGATTCCATGTAGACCAGAATGGGGACCTTGACCTCTTAAGTCTACCACTTTTAATTAGGATCAAGGTGCTTAGGGTTTCACTTGAACTTTATCCTTTTGAGTGCAAAGAGTGACCTAATTTAAAGGTTGGTTGATCCAAGGGATCCACTCCACCTATTAGTTCTTGTGAGAGCTTATTAAGTCGTGTCTTTTAAGGTTCAAGTGACTTAAGAGCCGAATTGCTTAGGGTTTCTCTTAATAGATGTTTTCAAGCAATGGCTTAGGCACACTTCTTTTGGGAATTCTCAATTCTTGATTAGAAAGTGTGTCTCTAAAATCGTAGTTTTGAGTCCTAAGTTGGCTCTAATTGGTTCAGTTAGTTGCCTCAAGATTAGGTAATTAGGGCTCAAGCAAGAAGGTTTTAACCCTAAATACCTTTAGTGGACGTACAGATAGAGTGTGTTTGAATTTAAAAAACAGGCAACTTTTGCAATTTACTATGTATGAAAGACAGGTTATTCCTAAATTACTTTTTCTTTTCTTCCTCTTTTAGAATTTTAGGGGCTCAAAAGAGAGGATAGAAAATTACCTGTCCCTTGGTGTGGCTGTTGTGCGGCTGTTTGCTCCTTGTTTTCCTGTGCCTGCACAACAAATGAGAAGAGATTAATCCAATAAATCAGAAATTGTAAATTAATAGCTTCTAGAATGCCCGTTGCTCCCCAGCAATGGCGCCAAAAACTTGTTGCGTCCCGTTTCGCGGTGTATTAAAATTATGTTCGTTGCAGTATATTACGAAAAGCGATCACCAGTTTATTACAATTTATTACTCGGAATTTAAAATTTCCCGAGGTCGAACTTAAGAGAGCACACTTTGATTTCAGAAGCTTACAAATTCACAATTATGAAATACAAAAATTTAAGAGAGAGGAACAAAAGTGGCTTTTCTTCTCTTCTTTCTTTCTTCTCTTTCCCTTCTCTTCTTTTTCCCGTCTCTTCTTCTCTTTTCCTTCTCTTCTTTTTCTGCTTCTCCCTTTTTCGGACGTCTGATTCTCTGAATCAGATGCCTTATCGGCCTCGTTGCTACAGTGCCTCCTTTTTATTTCTTCAGTTGTCATCTCGGCCTTCCCTTCTTTTTCCTTCGGTTGCTGCGGCTCTTCTCCTTCTCTTTCTTTCCTCTGCAGCTTTCTTCCTTCCTGGCTTCAGCTCCTTCCTTCTTCTTCTCAGCTCCTTCTTCTGCAGCAGCTCCTCCTTGGCTTCTTCTTCTTTTCTTCCTTGCTGCTGCGTCTCTTCTCCGCCTTCTTCTTTCTTCTTCTCTTTGCGGTTGAGTCCTCGCCGCTTCTCTTTCTCTTCTTCTCCACCTGTTCCCTGCACACACAAACACAAAACCTACCCCTACCCTTCCCTGCGTCTCTCTCTCTCTCTGAATCTCTCTTTGGTACGTTCTCCCAGAGTCGGGTAATCGGGTCGGGTCGCGTGCCCAGGTCCATGCGCACCGGCGTGGGTGGTGCGCGAGGAGTGCACAGGCAGAATATTCGGGTCGCGGGTCAGGTCCGCGTGGGCAGTGCCGCGGGCGAGACTGAGTGAGGGCGAGGGACCTCACCCCTGTGTGACTTGAGGCAAATAGCCTCAGTCACTTTTTCTTCTTATGCAGGTACGGGCGCGCCTTAGCTTCCGAGGTGGGACTAAAGTCCCACCTACGTCTTCGTGCACCTGCAGGAGAAAGGCGCGACCAATTGGGGCAGCAGCCGAGGCCTTCGACCCCAGTTGAGAGCCTGAGTGTGTGCGTGAGGGTGTTCCGCACCTGCTGGTCTTGGGGACCTAGAGCGCTGCAGCCTGGAGCAGCTTGCGAAGCAGCTGCAACCTGCTCGTCAATGGCGGCGAGCTGTTCTGTCCCTGAAACACGAGCACGGCCTCGTGACCCTGTCAGATACCTTGGGGAGCTTCGCCAAGGTGTGGCGAAAGTGTAGAGGTGGTCGGCATGGTGCGGGGGCGTCTGTGTGAGTGTGCCTAGGGCACACTGTGTGCGTATGTGTGGGTGTGTTCCGTGGTGTGTTTGGGTGGGTAGAGTGGTGGTGTGAGTGAGGGGAAATGTTGAGTGAAGCGAGGGAATGCTTATGGACTTGTCGGCGAGGGGTGAAATGGCCTGTGGAGGTGGAGCGGCCTCGCCGGAGTTGGTGGCCGGAGGTGGAACTGATGGTGGTGGTAGTGGCAGTCGAGGGACCAAAACTAAAATTTGTTGAGGGGGAAGTAAAGAGGGGAGAAAATGGAAGAACTTTTACCTAGCTAAGCAGACGAAGGGGGGCAGGAGGCGGATGACACAATTTTGCCATCGCCGGAGACGACGCCCTGTGGGGAAGATGACGACGACGAGGAAGATAGATCGGAGGGTGCCTGCTGGTGTGACGAGGCACGACGAACGATGGCAGAGCTAACCCTACCACTGGTATGGTGGCAGGGTGACGAGAGAGGAAGCGGAGAGTCGCCGGAGCCTGCGGGTGAATGGCCGAAGGAGTAGGAGGCGAAGTTTGGGGATTTTCCTTGGCCAAAACAAGCTTAAGACGATCGGCAGCCCCTGCCGTTTCTTAAATAGCAGTTGACGAGGAGAAGATCTCAATGAGAGGGCATGGGTAGCTTGCCGGAGAAGAGACCCATTCCTCTCGCGCGTTCGCACGAGAGGCATGGGCAATGGCAGGGCATGGGAGGGGGTCCATGCGGAAGATGACGACACAGGGAAACCCCCTTTCATTTTTGATAGCGGTTCCCATGCCTTGCGCGGTACCATCCTCCACGCAAAGTCACTGGAGGTATGGGCAACTGCGTGGGGTGGTAGAAGGACCATTCTGTAAAGAACGAAAGGAAAGATGGGGGGCAAAGTGCAAGGATTTAAAAAGTTAAGGGTTAAAAAGTAATTTATGAGGACCAATTTGTAAAGTAGGTCAAGATGATCTTCCCTTAGGTCCAAATTTTGGTACAAACCTAATTTGGACCTAAGGAATCTAATGGTGAAGTTTGATTTTAGGTTTGGCGACGTTTGATCGATCAATTTACACAAAAACCTAAATTAGGTCAAAAATTGGGTATGGTTCTCAAATTAGATCAAGACAGGTTCTAATGGCCAAATTGAAGGTTCTAAACCCTAGATGATTTTTTTTCATAACTTTTAGAGGGTTTAATTGACTTTTATCTTGCCTAAAACTTTGTGAGTTAAAGCAAGTTTGTTTTAGGATTAGAGAATGTCATTTTATTCCTAGAAATTGTTATAACCCTTTTCAGATCAAATTATCCCACTTTATTTCTTGTTAAACCCATTTGACCTGTGTTTAGACCCTTAGACATCCCGTTTGTGTACTGCATTGGTAAAATTGCAGTTTTACCCCTTGTGTGTTGCTTTATATTCAGATTTATAGTTCTTTTATTTAGGCTTTCCCTTAGGTTTTGTAGGAGCATTTGTATACTTATTTAGGTCAAAATGTGCTAGTTAGGACTCATGATGAGGCTCTCATCACTCGATAATTAAAATTGGATTCAAAGGCATCATATCGTTTTTAGTCATATTTCCTAAAGCTTGGCATCTTGTAGAAGACTTAGTAAACAAATGTAAGTCCTTGAATAAAGTGGGCAAGTAAAAACTGCTTTGGAGGACCTTAACAGCTGTTTTCTTTCCAGAAAAATGACCTCCACATGCACTCCTATGACAAAAGGACAATATGTTGTGGAACTCAATTTCCGAAACACACCTTCTTATTATCCGATCATTACAGAGCCTAAGGAGTTCTAGATCTTCCCAAAAATAATGCTTAATCTCAGAGAAAAATTTATCTCTCTTATGTTTTGTCCAATCGGAAGGGATTCGACCTACTGCTAGGTAATTAACTATATCTGCAAACCAAGGAGACTTAATTCCATTTATAACCAACAGATGTTCATCAGGGAATAAATCATAAATTGGTGGAGAATGATAATTACTTATTAAGATCCGAGATAGATGATCAGCCACTACATTTTTTGATCCAGCTTTATCCTTTATTTCTAAATCAAATTCTTGCAATAAAAGTATCCATTGAATCAATCTTGGTTTAGCATCCTTTTTGGATAGAAGATGTCTAAGGGATGAATGATCACTGTAAATTACCATGTGGGAACCTAACAAGTATGATTGAAACTTTTCAAGAGCAAAAACAACTGCAAGCAATTCCTTTTCAGTTGTACTGTAATTCTTTTGAGCTTCATCTAAAGTTCTGCTTGCATAAAAGATTACAACAGATTTTCTATCAATTCTCTGTCCTAAAACTGCTCCTACTGCAAAATATGAAGCATCACACATAATGTCAAACGGAAGTGTCTACTCTGGAGGTTGTAAGACAGGCGCTCTAGTCAAAGACCCTTTAAGAGTATTAAAGGCCGTTAAACAAGAGTCATCAAATTCAAATCTAACTTCTTTAGCCAAAAGAGCGCTCAAAGGTATAGCTATCTTACAGAAGTCTTTAACGAAACGCCTATGAAATCCCACGTGTCCTAGGAAAGATTGAACATCTCGAACTGAAGTAGGAGGTGGAAGGTTACTGATCAGATCAACCTTTCTTTGTCTACTTTCGTTCCTTTCTTTGAGACAATATGGCCTAAAGCAATTCCTTCTTGAACCATAAAGTGGTTTTTTTCCCAACTTAAGACTAAGTTGGCCTCAATACATTTCCGAGGAATTTTCTCAAGATTAAGGAGACAAGAATTAAATGAATCTCCAAATATAGAGAAGTCATCCATAAAAATCTCTAAGCAATCACCAACCATGTCCGAGAAGATAGCCATCATGAACTTCTGAAATGTGGTTGGTGCATTACACAATTCGAAGGGCATTCTTCGAAATGCAAAAGTTCCGAAGGGACATGTGAATGTTATTTTTTCTTGATCTTCAGGGCGAATTGCCACTTGTTGATATCCAGAATATCCATCAAGAAAACAAAAGAATTCCCTTCCTGCTAACCTTTCAAGAATTTGATCTATAAAGGGTAAAGGGAAATGATCTTTCTTAGTGGCATTATTAAGCTGCCTATAATCTATACAAACTCTCCAGGAGGAAGCTATTCTAGTGGGTACTTTTTCACCCTTGTCATTGGTTATAATGGTTAAGCCGGCTTTCTTGGGTACAACTTGTGTCGAATTGACCCAAGGACTATCAGAAATCGGATATGACACCAGCATCTAACCATTTAATTATTTCTTTCTTTACAACTTCTCTTATATTAGGATTTAGTCTCCTTTGAAATTCTCTACAAGGTTTAACAGTTTCATCAGTGAAAATTCTGTCGGTGCAATAGGATGGACTTATCCCTCTTAGATCAGCTATGCTCCACCCAAATGCCATTTTATGTCTACCTAGGACCTCAACCAATTGACCTTCTTGGGTGGTTGTGAGTCTTGAACTAATGATAACTGGTAATGTTTGGTTTGATCCTAAAAACACATACTTTAAAGTGTCAGGTAGAGGTTTAAGTTCTAATTCAGGAGGGGATTCAATTTAGGGTTTTAAGGGATCCTTAGAAAGTTCAAGTAATTTCTCTATCTTAATACTCCAAGGAGGTCCTAAAGAAGAAAAAGAATTCAAAAAATTATTCACCTTTTGGAGATCAGTGCTCTCCTTAACATTTAAAGATTTCTCAAGAGTTAAACAAGTGATCAAAGGATCTTCTTCAAGGTGATAAGGTGTGGTGTGATCAATGGCTTCTTCAAGTAAGCCTACTTCTATTAAATTACAGCCATCATCAAAATTCAAGCTTTTTGATGTCTTGGAAATATCTAATTGCATCTTCTTATCACCAAAGGCTATCTCCATTATCCTTGATTCACAATGTATGTTAACTTTGGCAGTAGCTGAAAATGGTCTTCCTAAAATAATAGGCGCATTCTCAATAGTCTCAGGGATTTCCATATCCAAAACTAAGAAATCAACTGGAAAATAGAAATCTTTAACCCTGACAATTACGTCTTCAAGAACTCCTTTGGGTTTCTTAATTGATCTATAAGCTAGTTGAAGAGAAATGGAAGTGGGTTGTAGTTCCCCTACTCCAAAATTTTCAAAAATTGGAGTAGGCAAAAGATTGATTGAAGCTCCTAAGTCTAATAAAGCTCTATTAAAAGTAAGATTACCAATAACGCAAGTAATTCAAGGATTACTTGGGTCTTTCTTTTTAATGGGCAAGTTTTGTTGAATAACTGAACTTATTTGCTCAGATAAGACTATCTTTTTAGGTGTCTTAACTTTAGCTTTACATTTTTGCGTGCACAATTCCTTCAAAAATTTTGCATATAAAGGTATATGTTGAATAGCATCAATTAAATGAATGTTTATTTGAACTTGCTTGAAGAGTTCAAGTAATTCTTCATTATTGGCTAAGGTTTTCTTTCTTGAAGTCTTATCTTTTAGAGTATCAGGAAAGGGAATGTGAGATGGTATGAGATCAGGATTAGTTTTGAGTTCAGATTCTTTAGAAGTTTCTTTTACATTTTCTTCATCTTTAGAATCACTCTCAACCACCAAGGGTGACTTTTCAGCACTTTCTTTGTTAGTTGAAGTTTGGGGGTGAGCTACCTCCTTAGTAATCCTACCACTCCTAAGTATAATAGCATTTGCATTAGCTTAAGGATTATTATCTCTATTTTGAGGTTGTTGTTGTCTAGGAATGTTTGGAATAGGGTTAAGTGGAGGAATTTGGGGTTGGTTCCTATTGAATTCAAGTGGAGGGTTCGGGTTAGGTAAATTCTTGGGGTTAGGCTTTGGTTGAGTAGGTAAAACTCCAAGGGGTTGATTATCTTTTCTTTGATTTCTCTCATCTCTAATTTCATTCATCAGTTGTTGTTGAGTGTTGACAAGTCGTAACATTGACTGTTGCATATCTCCTATTTTCTTGTCAAACTCACTTCTAAATGATTGGGAATCTTGGGTAACTCTATTTTGGTAGTTATTTAGGAATGGAATTGGGTTGAGTTTAGGTTGAGACATTTGGTTGGGTTCATACCTTTGGTTCCTCCAAGAAAAATTAGGGCAATTCCGCCAACCTAGGTTACAGGTGTTGGAATATGGATTATTTTCTTGCCTAAAGTTACCCTGAAGAGCTTGAGCATCTTCTAATTGAGTGTAGGAAGATGAAGGAGAATCTAATGTTGAAGGTTGGGCATTAGAATTATACATGGTCATTGGTTCTTGGTAAAGAGGAGCAAAAGAGGGTTGAACTTCACATGCCTGGGATCTAAGGTTAGATCTTAGACTCTCAAGATCTTTTACTAAAATATCAACCTTGTCTAAACTTTTGTTGATCATCTCTCATTCTCTAGTATTCCGTATCTCATGAATTCCTCCTTTAGAATTTGTCCTATGAAAAACATCCATTGAAGCATGATTAAGGGAGTTCTCACTCATGTTTTCGAATAACTCATAAGCTTCCTCATCTCCCTTACTTAGGAAATTCCCACCACAGGCAGCATCAACATTATACCTAAGTTGTTCATTAAGGCCATGGTAGAATATTTGAACTATCTGCCAACGAGGAATTACATGATGTGGGCACTTCCTAAGAAGCTCCTTAAGTCTCTCCCAAGCTTCGTGGAGATGTTCTCTAGGTTGCTAAGTGAAACTAGTAATTCTCTCCTTAAAGCATTGGTTTTACCTATAGGAAAATACTTCTTAAGGAATTCAGATCGAAGTTCGGCCCAAGTGTTTATCGATTTTCCTATATTTTGATACCAGAATTTAGCCTTATCTTTTAATGAGACTGGAAATAATCTCATCATTAGGGCATCCTCACTTAGATTTTTGTTTCTCATAGTTTTGCTAATAGTCTCTAATTCATCTAAGTGTAGAAAAGGGTTCTCATTGTTATGCCCATAAAAATGAGGTAATAAGGCTATGGTGGAGGGTTTTATTTCAAAATCATCATAAAATTTTGGAACATGGACAAAAGGTTCAGGGATTTGACCTGAGGGATCATAAAATTATCTTAAGGGTTTTTGTTGATTAATAGGTTGAAACCTGTAATACAATTCTTGTTGTTCTTGTTGCATTTTCAAAAATTGTTGCTGCAGTTGCTGCAATAATTAGTTTTGGTTTTCTTGGTTATCCATTTGCTTATTATTAATCCTGTGAGGTTCTTTAATTAAAGGTTCCACTAAATTAGGAAATAAGGATCTACGACCATGTATACAAAAGAAAACACAATACAAACAACTAACGTGATGAATTAAGAAGGTAAATTTATTAATCTAGATTAAGTAAGGTGATAAAACAAAAAGAACAAATTATGTTATTTTCCTTATTGACCTATGATATGCCTAAAATAACCTAAATGAGAGGCTCTAGTGTCCTATATGCGTGCCTATGTCATACACACAAGTGTGCAAACCACAGAAATAAAAACAAAAACAATGCATACAAGTTCTTTAAACAAAAGGTGAGGTGATTTTTAGGGTTTTAATCTTTATTTAGTTTTTATTTTATTTTTGAATTTTCACTTTTTATTAATTTTTAACAAACAAAGTTACAACTTAATTCATTTATTAAATTCTATGCATGTGAAGAATAAAAATGCATGAACAGGTATTTGAGTGGATTTAGAAAATGTACCTGCCTCCAACACTCTACAAATTTTATGCAGATTGTAGAAAATTAAAAACTAAAGGCAGTTATGTAGTCCCTAACGTGATTGTCCTGAATAGACAACTTCTAGGTTAAAATGCAATTTTTATGTATAAGTTTTCTTTTTTTTTTTTAAACACAAACAAAATAAAATCTAACTAATCTTTTAATTAACCTAATTAATTACTAAACCACTACTAACTAGGCGAGAGGGAAAAAAATAATAAAGGCCATGTACAAAACCAAAATAATCTCTCACTCCCCCTAAGCCTAGTACGTTAATACTAAAATAAAAATAAAACCCTAAAGCTATTCCTAAAATCCTAAAATCTAAAATGCTCCAGCCAGGTCTTGGATTCCTTCACCTTGGGGTCACCAGGAAGACGAGTGCAGCGAATCCACTGAGTACACCAATTACCTCGTACCAAAGAAAATGGACTAAATTAGTGACATATCAAACTAAAAAGAAATGCGAGGAAATAACAACACTAGCAAGGGTAATAAACATTTTTATTTTTTTATAAAAGAATTAACCTAATTACGTTTCAACGCCTCCCTGGTAGTGGCACCATAAACGTGACGCGCTTGAATTGCTTCAGTAAAAACACATCATTGTAGCACGATAAAAACGTTAAGTTTAAAATTTATATCGAACTATTAATAACTTGGTGAGTCCGAGTCGTTTTGCTGGGAGGCTTCTAAATAATTCCTAATTAGGTAATCGAGAGATAGTACGAGTGATTTGAAACAACACTTAACAATTAACTAGTAACTGAAATGACCCTTTCCTAGGGTTGTGTGACATTTTTGGAAATTCATAGGGGTTTTTGTGCAGTTTTTAACCCCCTAGGTTTTTATATTGGGGTTTGTGAGGGGGAGAGGAAAATTACAGGGGCATCCCTATAATTTTCCCACCACCATCTCCCTACCACCCGCACCATGTCCTCCCCCCTGACCCCTCATGCACGACTGACTCCATCCCCTACTGCACCTCACCTCACGCCACGCTACCCCATTCCCTCTCCCACACTTCCTCCATCCTTATACACCCCATCCTCCTCCTCCATTCGTTCCCCACACCAGCAACCGAGTGAGAGAGGAAGGAGAGGGAGAGTGGAGAGGAGTGGCCTGAGAGCAGAGGACTTGCGAGGGTGAGGCGATGCTGCAGCATCTGCGGCTATTGCAGCGAGAAAAAGGCTCGCAAACGGATCTATGGAATCATTTTTTCGCAGAATCAAATGTCCGGAGTGACCTCCAGACGTTAGGTCAGACGTTCCTAGGTAATTCTTAGACGTTTGATAGCACGTATTTTGTTTATTTTCCTGCCAAAAGTCTGACCATGCACGTGCATATGTCAGAGGATTGGGAAACGTGCCGGTGGGAAGATCGAGGCAGATTCAGAAGTCAGGAAGGATCACTAGACGTCTGAAGACACCCTTAGATGTCTGCATGGAGCTCCAGACATCCAGAAAAAATGCCTTGAGCAAGGTGAGTCCCTGAGTTTGTTTAAGACGTCCGGGACTATTCCTAGACGTCTGATTTTGATTAGGGTTGATGTTTTTGGGTCCGTTCAGAGCCCAAATGGAGTCGATTTTCCACAAATGAAACGTCGTTGGTTTCCTTTCGAGTTTCCCTACGCATTGATATAAGGTCCATACAGTTCTGTGCTCATTTTGACATATGGGTCAATGTGATAGGTCGTTCGTTTGTGGTGTGCACGGAACTTGCGGGGATTGCAAGCTCTGTCGACTATGCCCCACATCTCCCGGTTATCCTGGTAGAGTGGTTCCCACACTAATCTCGGAATTAGTAATTAAATTGCATACGTAGAATTAACTGAACCTAGGTTATGAGATGAACCTTAGGACTAAAAAGAGGTAAATGCATGCTGCTATAGAATCGAACCCTAAGATTGTGAAATGAACCCTAGAGCTGAAAGAAATGAATGTACATTTAGTGAATGATTAAATTATTGGTTCCTGGAAAGAAGTAAACCATGAGCTGCCTGTAATGAACTGTCATGCCTGCTTGTACTAAATAATTGATGATGGAATTCGAGTTGCCTGTTCTATGTACAACGAACTAGATATGGAAATAAAAAAGTCCATGTACGAACCCTATGGGGAATGTAGAAAGAAATCAGGAATACGATAGTACGAAAAACCTGCGGGTTTTGAAACATGTCACCTATGGGAAGTTGTTTGGACTTGGTTAAGGGAAGTGAGCTGGCCCTCGTGTACGTAATACCAAGGAGAGCAACTATCTCTTTAGAGTAGAGGGGAGCTTGTCGCCCCTTGGGTTGAGACCCAGGGTGGGTTTGGCGACTCTACGTTGACTCCTATTTGGCCCCCGTGTACATGGTACCGAGGTGAGCTACTTAGTGTAGAGAGGGAGCTAGCCACCCCATGGGGCTCAGGGTTAAGACTTGCCACCCTACACTGACTTGTTAGCTCGTTGGGCAAATCGGGATAGTCGGACGAGGGTATGCGGACTATGAGGGGTGAGACCCCTGTTCTGAGAGGGCAAGGCCCTGTGCTGTTTCCTGCTGTACGTTTGGGCGTACATGTTAGTGGAAACGACTGACCGCATGCCAGTGTGGGGTAGCTACCTGTGCGCTTATCACGCATGCCGTAGTCACCACCATGACCTCGGGGTAGTAGACCGCGTGTAGGACTACCACGGGGGGCCCTTCCGACCAGAAGAGTGCCACGTATACATTGTGCATCGCGGAAAAACTACAAGCAAGATCGTTCCCTTAAGGAGCAAGAAAATTGAGAAATGTTATGGAACCCGATTAGAATACTCAGAATAGAAAGACGATAATTGGAAACAGATGATGATAAATAAACTATTAAATGCATGTTTAGTTAGCTGTCTGTTTAAAGTATACGTTTCAACCACCACTCTACTCAGCACTAGCTGACCACAAGTTTCATAACCTTATTCAGGTCAGGGATTCGAGCAGCCAGAGCCACTGGCTGCTGAGGGTGCTGGGCCTAGTCGAGCCCAGCAGTAGTTTTCTTCTGATTCTCTTACAGAGAGTTTTTGTTAGTAGTGAGTACTTGTAGCTCATAGTTGTTTTCAATTATGTTTTTCTACTAGTTTCAGTTGTGATGGCTATGCTTTATACTTGTACATTTTGCTGTATAATGTGAGGTACTAGTGGTTTGCTATTTTCTTCCTTTATTTTTAGTCATATATTTTTCCTGCTTAGTTACATTACTCATGTGGTTGTGGAATGATTATGGCATTTGGTTTTTTCTCATTGGACGATTGGGTCTTGGGGATCGTCGAGGTGAGCCATTCTCGGGACTTGTAGGGAACCAGAAGCGGGTTGGGACAAGATGGTATCAGAGCAAGGTCGTCTCGAGAAATGAACCAAATGGTCAGGACGTAACCACACTTGTACATATAGCTAAGATAGCCGTCACAACGTATTTTCTTGATTGTCGCTTCTGAGTCTTATTTCTCTCTGATCGTGTGCCCCTGACAGTTCGGTCCTTGTCTTTTGATCTCCGTGTAGGGTATGCCTTGTCAGGGAGCCCTCGAGGCGAAATGCGGACGTGGTCGTGGCCGTAGGCGAGGTCGTAGGGGCAGACGTGCTAGACTTGAGGCACCAGTTGACCCACCCCTCCTTCTGAGCATCCATGCCCAGGATCTTGCCCAGCTGATCCAGGATATAGTACGAGATGAGCTCTAGCAGCCTCCTTCTCAGCCACCTCTCCCTGGGGATACGGAGGAGTCATCCGTAAGGTAGGCAAGTCGCCACGGAGCTAGATGAGCAAGAGGGGGAGGGGATGATCTTCCACTACCCCTACCTCCTTCAGACACTTCGGGGCACAAGTTCTCCTTGCCTGGAGGCGCACCCATTCCCCCGTTGCGACTACACCATCAACTTTTTGGCCAGTTCCGAAAGCTAAAGCCCCCCTCCTTCAAGGGGGATGAGAACCCGTCTAAGGTAGAGGATTGGCTGGAGCAGATAGAGAACCTTGACACACTCCATCCTCCTGCAGAGTGCCACGTGGCCTTCGCCACGTACCAGCTGGAGAGTACAGCCCACAGGTGGTGGAGGGCGGTCAGAGGACACGAGGAGGAGGGAGAGCTGGTATGGGACCGCTTTGTGGCACTCTTCTGTGAGCAGTACTTCCCTCAGACCTGGCAGGATCAGAGGAGACGGGAGTTCCACACTCTCCGCTAGGGAGCGATAACAGTTAGCGCGTATCGTACGCGTTTCCTGATGCTATCATTCTTCGCCCCAATTGTTGCATCTACCGAGGAGGAGCGCTTGTGGAGGTTCACTAAGGGCTTCCGACCTGCTATCATGGGGTACATGAAACCCCTGAAGCTGCCTACCTTCTCCCGCGTGGTTGAGGCAGCTATGACTTACGAGGAGACCAACCAATCCGTGCGAGACATCGACGGGGGAGGATGGAAGATGCCCTATCAGCAGGAGCACTCACAGGGTCATCGGGAGAGAAGGCACCCAGCACTTGCAGGGGAGTCATCCTGTTCTGTGGGTCCACCAGGGACCTTTGGGGGGCCCAGACAGGGACTAGCCGACTGCAGCAGACCTCCGCCTAGCCACCAGCAGGGACAACAGGCAGAGGGAGGAGGTCGCGTCCCTCTCTGCTACTAGTGTGGCCAGCCAGGCCACATATGGAGGGACTGCCCATCCAGGGCCAGAGCACAGCAGACGCTCCCTGCGTCGAGCACTGGAGGCCGATCCGGCGGTCGTAGCTACCAGGCCTGAGGAGGAGGACAGCAGCCATGAAGAGGGTATCGGCCAGTTGCTTCTCGCCCGGCCAAGAGCGGGGATGCTTCCTCTACACCAAGGGCCGAGGGGCGTATTAACGCCATGACTCATGGAGATGCTAGAGCTTCAGGCTCCATAGTAGCTGGTATGGTTACAGTTTTCGGCAAGTTCATTTACGTACTTTTCGATTTTGGTGTCACGCACTTGTTTGTCTCTATGAGTTTTGCCGTTAGCTTGGGATTGGAAAGTATACTATTAGAGGAGCCATTTGTGATTAGAGGCCCAGGTGGACATGTATTTGTCGCCGAGGAGGTTTTCCTTGATTGTGAGGTCGCTATAGGGGGACACAAACTTCCGATTGACCTGATTGTGATTCCAATGGAGGATTTCGGTGTGATCCTAGGGATGAATTGGTTGGCTACTTATCATGCCCTAGTAGATTACTTTGGGGGGAAGATCATCTTCTCTATACCAGAATTTCCCCCTTTCGAGTTCCACGGCTAGCCAGTAGACGGAGGATTTAGGTGCATCTCCGCACTTCTGGCAATGAAACTACTGAGCCAGGAGTGTGAGGGTTTCCTAGCTTGTGTGATAGCAGAGCTTAGCCCCGTGGCCGACTTGCAGAATATTCCGATGGTCAGTGAGTACCCCGACGTCTTTCCAGAAGAGCTGCCAGGACTGCCACTTGAGCGTGAGATCGAGTTTGAGATCTCATTGGTACTGAGGACTGGCCCCATGCCTATTGCACCATACAAAATGGTTCCACTTGAGCTACGAGAGCTCAAGTCATAGTTACAGGATCTATTGGAGAAGGGCTTTGTAGGGCCCAGTGCATCCCCATGAGGAGCCCCTGACCTGTTTGTGAAGAAAAAGGAAGGTACCCTTCGGTTGTGCATCGACTATAGACAGCTGAACCGAGTCACCGTCAAGAACAAGTACCCACTGCCTTGCATTGATGATCTCTTCGATCAGCTGAGAGATGCCGCAATATTTTTCAAGATAGATCTGAGGTTGGGCTATCATCAGTTGAGGATCAGGAAGATCGACGTCTCCAAGATAGCTTTCCGCACGCGATATGGTTACTACGAGTTCCTGGTCATGCTGTTTAGGTTGACCAATGCCCCCTCCTTCATGGACCTGATGAACTACATCTTCCGACCGTACCTAGATTAGTTTGTGGTGGTATTCATTGGTGACGTACTCATCTACTCCTGGGATCAAACACAGCATGGACAGCATCTCTGCATGGTCCTAGACACCTTGAGACAGCACAAGTTGTACGCTAAATACAGCACGTGCGAATTCTTGTTGAGACAGGTTACCTTCTTGGGCCATGTGATCTCGGGAGACGGGCTGGCTATGGATCCAGCCAAGGTTGAGGCCGTACTCAGGTGGGAGAGGCCGTATACAGTAATAGAGATACGCAATTTTCTGGGGCTGGTAGGGTACTACAGGCGGTTTATCCAGGGTTTCTTACAGATTGCATGTCTTATGACCCAGTTGACCTGGAAGGACATGCTCTTCACCTAGACAGACGAGTGTGAGTCATGCTTTCAAGAGCTGAAGGAGAGGTTAACCTTAGCTCTTGTACTTACCATCCCAGACAACAGTGGCGGATTCATTGTCTACACCGACGCCTAGTTGTAGGGATTGGGGGGTGTGCTCATGCAGCAGGGCCACGTTGTCGCTTATGCTTCGCGGCAACTAAAGCCCCATGAGCATAACTACCCCACCCATGACTTGGAGTTGGCAGCAGTTGTCTTCGCGCTAAAGACATGGAGGCACTACTTGTACGGAGAGACGTCTGAGATCTTTACTGATCATAAGAGCCTCAGATATCTGTTTGACCAGAAGGAGCTCAACATGAGACAGAGACGTTGACTGGAGCTCCTGAAGGACTACGACTGCAGCATCTCCTACCATCCAAGGAAGGCCAATGTGGTGGTTGACGACTTGATCCAGAAGATGCCCGCCCACTTGGCTAGTCTACAGGCACAGAGTTGGAGACTCATGGAGGAAGTGGGCAGTTGGCGACCTCAGGAGTCACGGGGATACTGCGGGGCAGTGACAGTGGAGAGGCAGGCACGACTAGAGCTGATAGATCGTATCGTTACTAGATAGATGACGGATCCATACCTGTAGACACTGCGAGATCGAATATTGACAGGGAACCTAGGAGAGTTCTCGTTCACTGACGGGGTTCTGCGTATGAGGGGACGCTTGTGCGTTCCTAAAGATGATGAGCTGTTGAGGGAGCTCCTGATTGAGGCACATGGGTCTAGATTCACCATACATCCCTGGAATACAAAGATGTACCACGACCTACGACGGGATTTCTGGTAGAGGGGCATGAAGCAGGATGTTGGCAGATTTGTTCAGCAGTGTCTGGTATGCCAACAGGTGAAGGCCGAGCACCAGAGGCCTGTAGGGCCGTTGCAGCCACATCCAGTGCCAGAGTGGAAGTGGGAGAGTGTCACTATGGACTTGTTAGTGGGATTACCTGTGACATAGTAGGGACATGATGTAGTTTGGGTGATAGTGGACAGATTGACGAAGATGACACAGTTTCTGCCGATCTGAGTCACTTTTGGATCAGCACAGTTGGCAGAGCACTACATCTGAGACGTAGTACGCCTTCACGGAGTTCCTCACGAGATTATTTTAGACAGAGACACTCGTTTCACTTCCCAGTTCTAGGCGAAGTTTCAACGGGCTTTATGGACTCATCTGAGGTTTAGTACGACCTATCACCCCCAGGCCGACGGACAGTCGGAGTGCACCATTTTGACCCTTGAGAACTTCCTACGCACTTGCGTGTTGGACTGGAGAGGCTCCTGGGAGGAGCATTTGCCCCTAGCAGAGTTTACATATAACAACAGCTATCACTCAAGCATTGGTATGGTACCGTATGAGGCTCTGTACTGGAAGAGGTGTACTGCTCCCTTGAGTTGGGTTGAGGTGGGGACCAAGTGGAAGGTTGGTCCCAGGTTGATATGCTAGAGTTAGGAGGTGATCGAGCATATCCATAGACGACTTCGTACTATCAGGAGTAGGCAGAAGAGCTACGTTGATCTGAAGCGTAGAGTGGTACAGTTCAAGGTTGGGGATCACATCTTCCTCCATGTTTCGCTGATGAAGGACTTGCAGTAGTTTGGGGTGAGAGGGAAGCTTGCGCCGAGATTCGTAGGGCCTTTTGAGGTCCTGGAGCGGGTAGGACTTGTTGCTTACCGGCTTGCCCTTCCTCCCCATCTCTCTGGAGTTCACGATGTGTTCCACGTGTCCAACCTCAGGAAATACATCGCCGATCCCAGCCATGTTCTGAGCCACGAGAGCATTGAGGTGGGAGACAACTTGACCTATCCCAAGAGGCCTGTACAAATACTAGACAGAGCTGTCCGGAGACTGAGGCGAAAGGAGGTATCCCTGGTGAAAGTCCTATGGAGAAGCCAGAGGTACGAGGAGGCCACTTGGGAGCTTGAGGTAGCTATGCGAGCACAGTACCCCGAGCTTTTTGAGGGTACGTCGTTCCTAACCTACTATGATCCTCTTTAAGTTTGTTATGTGCACTTACTTTATTTTCGCACCCTAGTCAGCTCAAGTTTCGGGGACGAAACTTCCTTTAAGTTTGTTATGTTGAAATGACCCTTTCCTAGGGTTGTGTGGTGTTTTCGAAAATTCGTAGGGTTTTTGTGCAGTTTTTAACCCCCTAGGTATTTATATTGGTGTTTGTGAGGGGGAGAGGAAAATTGAAGGGGCCCTACAATTTTCCTACAACCATCTCCCTACCACCCGCACCATCTCCTCCCCCCTCACCCCTTACGCACGACCGACACCATCCCTTGCCGTGCCTCACCTTACGCCATGCTCCCCCATTCCCTCCCCCACGCCTCCTCCATCCTTATATACCCTCTCCTCCATTCGTTCCCCACACTAGCAGCCGAGCGAGAGGGGAAGGATAGGAAGAGCGGAGTGGAGAGGAGTGGCCTGAGAGTGGAGGACTCACGAGGGTGAGGTGGTGCTGTAGCTTCTGCAGCAAGAAAAAGGCTCGCAAACGATTATGTGAAATCATTTTTTCGCAGAATCAGGTGTTTGGAGTGACCTCCAGACGTCGGGTTGGACGTTTGTAGGTAATTCTCAGACATCTGATAGCACATATTTTGTTTATTTTCCTGCCAAAAGTCTGACCATGCACGTGCATATGTTAGAGGATTGGGAAGCGCGCTGGTGGGAAGATTGAGGCAGATTCAGACATCCGAAAGGGTCTCTAGACGTCTAAAGACACCCTCTATAAAGACCCGTTCTATCCTAAGCCTTTTAAGACGTTTAGACTGTCGGTCAGACATCTGGTCAGACGTCTGGACCACTTCCTAGACGTCGGGAAATCAAAATTTTTGGGTACGAACTTTGCGTCTCGCGCGTGCTGCGCATAGACAGTACCCTCCTTTTCTCCCCTTCTTTCTTCCCTCCCCATACGAACCCTAACACACTCTTTATAAATCCCTCTCCTTCTCTCTCGTTCTCCCCACTCCACCACTGGCACCTTTTTCCCTTCCTCTCCACCATAGTGAGAGGAGCGAGCGCGAGAGCGGAGACGAGGAGGAGTGGTGTGAGGAGAGGAGCTTGAGCTCGCGAGCTCGTGTGGGAGCTCACCGGAGGGCGCACGGCCGAAGCGGCGCATGCGGGAGGAGGAGAACGTTGGGGAAGTCGTCCCCGACACTGCTGCAACCGGAGCTGCAGGCGAGGAGGCGAGGCGCGGCTGCACGCTGCGAGGGCGAGCAGGAGAAGGTTCTGGTTCTGGGTTTTCCCCAGAATCATACGTCTGGAGTGACGTCCAGACGACGGAGTGGACGTCTGGAGACGACTCCAGACGTCTGAAGGTAGATCTTCGTGAAGGTACGTTTCCTTTTGCGGATACGGCCATGCAGGCCGCTCCGTAGCTACGCTTTGTGTGGCTAATTTGAGGAGATTTTGCTATCACGTGCAGGGATTGCTTCAGGAAGGCGTGGGAGGGCATGCCCTCCCACGCGTTTCAGACGTCTGGGAAGCTCACCAGACGGTTGGAAGCACTCCCAGATGTCCGGAGAGGAGGTCGGACGTCTGGAGCTGGGTCCAGACGATCCAGAAGAGGTCCTGGACGTCTGGGGTTGACGCAAAACCTGAGGTGCTCTTCTGGTCACTTTTAAGACGTCTGGATATTGTGCCAAATGTTTGATTTGAGTTAGTAACTCTGCTTTTGACCCGTTTAGGGTCCGTTTGAGGTCCGTTTTATGGAAATGAGATATCGATGTTTTCCTTATGAGTTCCTCTACTTGTTAGAAAGCTTTCTATACTATTTTGAATGTTCCTTTGTGATTGTTCCTTGTTATAGGACTTCATTCCGTTGCGGGTTCGGGCCTTGCTGAGGCACTTGAGCCTGCCGTTTGAGCCCCCAATACTCCTAGGTTGTCTGGTAGAGTGGCTTCCCTTAAATTACTTAAGAACCTGAATGCTTGTGTAAAATGAATGATTAGAGCCTACGATATGGCATGAATCCTAGGACAAGAAGTACTTGAAATGTCTGTATGTGTAATTGAATTGCAGTCTTGAATGAGTAGATAGAAATGGTAACAACTGCCTGTTAATGAACCAGAGCTGCCTATGAGATATGAATTACCTGTGCTAGTTAAACAGCTACATGTGAACTTACCTGTTGTATACGCTAAATGATAGAATACGAGCTGCATGTGTATAACCTGAGTATGGAAATGTGAATGATAGAAACACGAGCTGCATGTGTATAACCTGAGAATGAAAATGTAAATGATAGAAATACCGGCTACATGTGTATAACCTGAGAATGGAGATGTGAATGATGAAACTTGGTATGGAATGGCATGAGGAATATGAGCATGAACCCTACGGGGAAATTAGGAGTAGAGCTCTTGGAAATAAATGAATGGATCTGAAAATGTGATGGGAAGTGTGCTGGCCCTTAGGTACGGGGTACCAAGGGGAGCGCATGTTCCCTCTTAGTGTATAGGGGAGCTTGTCGCCCTTCGGGTTGAGACCCGGGGTGGTTGACTAGGTGTAGGACCACCACGGGGGACTCTCCCGGCCAGGAGAGCATCACGTGTGACTTCTACTCTTCGGAAAAGACTGCAATCAAGATCGTTCCCACGAGGAACATTCGAGATCAAGAAAAAGATTTGGAAATATATAAACCAATGGGTGAAAAGGAATAACTGTAAATTAAAGAATTGGAATAGCTAGTTTACCTGTTAGCTTTGCTGCTTTAGTTAGATGGTTGCCACTCTACTCAGCGTTTGCTGACTTTATGTACTCATAACCAATTTCAGGTCCAGGTGTTGAGCAGCCCGAGTCTCCGGCTGTAGAGGGTGCTGGGCCCAGTAGCTGTAGTCCTCTGTTGTAGTACCTTTTTGCTGTAGTTAGTTCAGACTTTTGTACTTTTACGTTCTGTACCTTTACATTTATGTACCTTTACGTTTCTGTACCTTAATACTATTTTACTGTTGTGGTGGTGATATGTACTGTAACAGCTTTTACTTCTTTACTGCTGTACTCTTTTACTGTTAGTTGTTTAGCATAATGAATGTGGTTTACTTTCCTGCTTTTTGGTTATTTCTTGTTGGACAACTGGGTTTTAGGATCAGTTGAGTCGGGCCGGTCTCGTGTCTTGTAGGGATTCGGGAACCGGGTCGTAACACCCTCAGGCGTCTGCACGGAGTTCCAGACATCCAGAAAAGGCGTCTCGAGCAAGGTAAGTCCCTGAGTTCATTTAAGACATCTGGGACTATTCCCAGACTTCTGATTTTGATTAGGGTTGATGTTATTGGGCCGGTTTAGGACCCAAACGGAGTTGATTTTCCGTAAATGAAACGTTGTTGGTTTCCTTTCGAGTTTCCCTACGCATTGATATAAGGTCTATACAGTTCTGAGCTCATTTTGGCACATGGGTCAATGTGATAGGTCGTTCGTTTGTGGTGTGCACGAAACCTGCGTGGATTGCAAGCTTCGTCGACTGTGCCCCCACATCTCCCGTTTATCCTGGTAGAGTGGTTCCCACACTAATCTCGAAATTAGTAATTAATTTGCATACGTAGAATTAACTAAACCTAGGTTGTGAGATGAACCCTAAGACTAAAAAGAGGTAAATGCATGCTGCAATAGAATCGAACCCTAAGATTGTGAAATGAACCCTAGGGTTGAAAGAAATGAATGTACATTTAGTGAATGATTAAATTATTGTTTCTTGGAAAGAAGTAAACCATGAGCTGCCTGTAATGAACTACGTCATGCCTTCTTATACTAAATAATTGATGATGGAATTTGAGTTGCCTGTTCTACGTACAACAAACCAGATATGGAAACAAAAAAGTCCATGTATGAACCCTACGGGGAATGTAGAAAGAAATCAGGAATACGATAGTACAGAAAACCTATGGGTTTTGGAACATATCTCCTATGGGCAATTGTTTGGACTTAGTTAAGGGAAGTGAGCTGGCCCTCGTGTACGTAGTACCGAGGAGAGCAACTATTCCTTTAGAGTAGAGGGGAGCTTGTCGCCCCTTGGGTTGAGACCTGAGGTGGGTTTGGCCACTCTACGTCGATTCCTGTTTAGCCATCGTGGTACCGAGGTGAGCTACTTAGTGTAGGGAGGGAGCTAGCCGCCCCATAGGCCCGGGGTTAGGACTAGCCACCCTACACCGACTCTTGTTAGCTGTTGGGCAAACCGGGATAGTCGGATGATGGTACGCAGACTGTGAGGGGCGAGACCCCTATTCTTAGAGGGCAAGGCCCTGTGCTGTTTCTTGCTGTACGTTTGGGCGTATCCATTAGTGGAAACGACTGACCGCGTGCCAGTGCGTGGTAGCTACTCGTACACTTATCATGCGTGCCGTAGTCATCGCTACGTCGCGACCGTTACCTCGGGGTAGTAGATCGGGTATAGGATTACCACGGGGGACCCTTCCGGCCCAAAGAGTGGTACGTGTACATCCTGCATCGCAGGAAAACTACAAGCAAGATCGTTCCATTAGGAAACAAGAAGATTGAGAAATATTATGGAACCTGATTAGAATAATCGGAACAGAAAGACGATAATTGGAAACGAATGATGATAAATAAACTATTAAATGCATGTTTAGTTAGCTGTTTGTTGAAATTATATGTTTCAACCACCACTCTACTCAGCATTAGCTGACCACAAATTTCATAACCTTGTTCAGGTCAGGGATTCGAGCAGCCAGAGCCACCAGCTATTGAGGGCGCTGGGTCCAGTCGAGTCCAGCAGTAGTTTTCTTTTGCTTCTCTTATAGAGAGTTTTTGTTAGTAGTGAGTACTTGTAACTCATAGTTGTTTTCAGTTATTTTTTTCTACTAGTTTCAGTTGTGATAGCTATGCTCTATACTTGTATGTTCCGCTGTATAATGTGAGATACTAGTGGTTTGATGTTTTCTTCCTTTTTTTTCAGTCATATATTTTTCTTGCTTAGTTACATTACTTGTGTGGTTGTGGAATGATTATAGCATTTAGTTCTTTCTCGTTGGACGACTGAGTCTTGAGGATCGTCGATGCGAGTTGTTCTCGGGACCTATAGGGAACCAGGAGCGTGTCGCGATAGTAACTTAAACCTAACTAATCTAAATTAATAAAGACTAATAACAATTCTAACAAAAACTAGGTTATTCATTTATATAAAATTTAAATGTAAATTTATATTCAGCAAAAGTTACCATTAAAAGCACATTTGCTATTGAACTACACAAACAAATAAAATATATGAGAAATTTATTAATCATAACTCATGAAATTCAGAAAAGAAATATATCTACTCTAAATATGTAAAATTCAGACACCAAATGCCCAGTTACTAACTTACCGCTACTGCATTCAAAATATAAAAATAAAATTAAAATTCAGAAGAGAAAGAATAGTCTCAGCCAAAGGAGGAGATGACGAGGTTGTTGATGGCGTGGAACGAAGAGGAGAGAAGGCTATGGCTGATGGACGCTCGTTGGGAAGGAAAAGTTGGCAGCATGTTGGAGATGAGGAGCGGGGCGCCGACGAGGCCGAAGAGGAGGAGAACGGCGCCGGCGCTGGAGGTGCTGCGACGCCGGTGGTCGCGGGCGGAGCGGAGCAGTTAGGGCAGAG
The DNA here is from genome assembly GCA_037157565.1 of Thalassia testudinum. Lineage (NCBI taxonomy): Eukaryota > Viridiplantae > Streptophyta > Magnoliopsida > Alismatales > Hydrocharitaceae > Thalassia > Thalassia testudinum. Next base: position 149,061,909 of record JAZHRO010000036.1, read on the forward strand.
GGGCGGTGGTTGTGGGTGGCGTCGGTAGTGGGTGTTTGCACAGAGGAAGGAGGAACTGAAGGAGAGGGCGGCGAGGTCGGCGGCGGTCGCGGGCGGACGGCGGTGCGGTTTGGCTCGACGTGGACGTCGACGAGGCCGAAGAGAAGGAAATGGGGATGATGACGCTGGCGCTGGAGGTGTTGTGGCGAGGATGGTGGTTGCGGGCGGAGCGGCGTGGCTTTGCGTGGGGAGGAGAGGTTGGGAGTGGGAGAGAGGAAGGTGTTTTGCAGGTGTTGTTGGTGGTGTGAGTTCGAGAGGTTTACGTAGAGGGAAAAGGAGATGAGGGAGGAGATATTGAGGGAGAAGGAGAGGGGTTCGGTGGAGATGAGACGAGGAGGGAAGGTGGTGCCTGTGGGTTAATGGTGGGGGGGGGGGGGGGTGGTGTGTGTAGTTTCTCGTAGGAGGGATCTTACGAGGGTCAGAGAGGGAGCGGGAGAGAGAGATGGCTTCGGTCGTCATCAAAATAAATGGGGAGGAGGTCTTTCGTAGGGCAGAGGGGCCGGCCGTGAGAACCGGGGAGGAGGTGGTTTTCTTTTTCGTGGGAGAGGGAGTTGGGAAAAAAAAAAGAGGGACAATTACGAGAGAGAGAGAGAGAGTCGTAGGAAAAAATGTGAGAATGTGGGTGTGTGTTTATTTTTATTTTTATTTTTATTTGAATGAAATAAGGGAATTGAGGGGAAAGATGGATGGAATAAAAATAATCTATGGGAAGGTGGATAAAAAGGGTTAAGTAAATTAAAATTAGGTGAGATGAGATGTTGAATAAAAAATAGATGTAAAATGGTTGTACAATGGTAATGGATTAATCATGCTATTATAATAATAGGATTCCTTTAAACCTGCATTATCTGCATATATAAAATAATCTTGTAATAATATACAAATATGCGTAATTTAACATTATTTAAATTCACGCAGAGGTGTTAATTAAGCTATTAACTCTATTATTATACTAATGATTTGTATTAAGCGATGAAACTACATTAAACTTAACTAATTATCACATGCAAATGTAGTTTCATCAACCATCAAGGGCTTTCGAATCTCCATGCCACCCTTATTACACTATCTTAGATAGTTGAGGGTTGCGCCAAGGTATCGAGCCAATTTCTTCACGTTCTAACCTTTCCTATGATTAGGTATTTCTTGTTGGATTAAAAATCCAACCTATGGACTTGTATATGTAAATATATATGAATATAATCAAATAGCAATATGTATTATGACTGTCATCCTAATGCCCATTATTTAAAGTGATCAATTAAGGTTATGATGTGGATATGGGCATAAATGTAAAAAGATTAGTGTGGTTTTCAAATGTAATGTGTAGAGGCCTTTTGGTATTTTGTATTTCCTTGATGGGTATATATGTAAAATACTCAGCAATTAGTGTGACTAATTGCTAATTAGAGGTGGTCGGGTCCCCAAGAGACCTACACAACTATTCTCTCTATTTTTCCCATTGAGATTAGAGAAAGGCTAAGGGTGCATGACTCTGAAGGTGGATGGCCAAAGGAAGAGGAGAAGGAGAAACCTTCACTTCTAGGTGTTGTCCAAAGAGTCAAAGGTGGGATTCTCTTAGAAGACCTTGACCTCATCCCTTATTATCATTTCTATAAACATGAATTCAGGTAACCTATAGATTTGTATCTATGAGATAGATCAACATATACGCATATATTAGTTAGATGTTTATGGTTTTGTTGTTAACATCTTTAATCAACATCTTGTTCAACCTTTTACAGTTGTTTTTCTTGTTGAACTATTATCATGGGATTATAAGGTAAAGCATAAATAGATTAGATGATTCACCATCCTGTAAACCAAGAAATCATTTTGTAACTGTTGTTAGTACCCATATCTATCCATGAGTATCGGTATTCAAGCTTTACAATTGGGGACTGTAGCCTACCGGTACCGGTACTTAACATAAGTGCCAATACCCATAAAATACAGATGAGGTTTAAGGACTCCAGACCTATGAACCATAGCCTACTAGTACCGGTACTCATAAGGAGTACCAGAACATGTGAGCCACAGATAAAGTTTCAAGTTCTTGAGGCCCAAAATCTGTGACTTGTGTATACCGATACTCATCACAAGTATCAGTACACATAAAGCACAACTCATGTTCTGGGTTTATAGTGACCAAAATCTGTAAGTCACTGATTGTGCAACAATCATAGGACTTAAATGACCTAAATTAAGTTAGAACTTAGCATAATTATAGCATAATTCATGCATAATTAGTATACATTGCATCTTTTCTGCTTTTCTTAGATATTCATGAAATAATACTATAATGTACTGATTAGTGCATTATTTGGATTGTAGGCAATAAGAAGCTCAGGAGATGGCTTGAAGCTAGATTTGAAGCAGGGAAGAAGCTAGAGCTATAACAGAGCTGGAGCAGAGCCTTGGGATAAAGATGAAAACATAATGTAGGGATGAGGTATACTACCTTACTAGTAGAATTTTAATGTAGGAATTAAATTATGAACATAGGACCTTTCCTAGCCTTAGGATAGCCCTAGAGACCTTACTAAACCCTACCCACCCTTAGATTAGGTCACCTTAGCTTAGAATGCCTTAAACCCATCTTCTAGCCCATATTTGGATGTCCAGGTAAGTTGTTGAACGTCTAGGACCCTTAGACACAACCCGCAAATCTAGAACCCAATTCTGCCAGAACATTGAACGTCTAGACAAGGTGTTAGACGTTCAATTTTCGCAGAATTCCAAGACAGAACCTAAACTTCACCTTGATTCAACATTGGACGTCCAGACCAGAGAGTTGAACTTCTGATTTTGTATGATTACTAAATCAGACGTCTGGAACCCTTCTCCAATCATTGTTTTGAAATCAAGCCTAGGTCTTGATTTCCTAAGGCCCTAAACCCAATTCTACACCCTAGGGAACCTAAATTAAGTTGCCCTAAGCCTAGTACACTACCCCAAGACCTTCCTAAGAACCTAATTTGGTTCTCACCAAGCCCAATTGACTTGGATCTAAGTCATTCACATTTCACCTAGTCAATTGGACTCATACTCAAACCTCAACCAACACAAGTCTAATTGGACTTAGTGAGAGACCAATTGACTCAAGATTGACCTAATTAGGAACTTTCTCTCCCAATTAGACACACATCCACTCAATTAAACTTGTAATAAGTTTAATTGCACTTACCACTTTAGTATTAGGGTTTATCACCGAGACCTATAGGACTCGACCTAAACCACCTAGCCACACCCACATATTCATGCACACACACCCACACACACACACCTACTTGCCCACTCTAGAGACCTCTAGAACCTTCACCTAGTGGTGCCACCTTGAAGACTATTTTTAGTCTTTCAAGGAGTCCACAACCACACCCATGAAATGTGGATCAAAGAAGAGACATTTCAAATGGGGTGGTCGGCCATGATGGAGGCCCTTCTAGAGAACTCCACACTTCTCTAGAGGGTCTCTCCCTTAGTCTATTTAAGGACCTAAGGGGACGGCCAAGAACCCTATCTAGTTCTTGGATAGCTCCTCCACTCATCACTCCATTAGCGAGCTCCATCACCTCCATCTCCATTCCACTCCACGTCCAAGAGCTAGAGCACCTCCACCACTTTCTCAAGAGGCCGACCAACCACTTTGGCCGTCCCTCTTTCCCTTCCCACCATCTTAGGCCACACAGCCATTGGAGACCACCTCCAACGCCTGCTTTCTGTTAGCTAGTTTTAAAGTTCTTCATAGTTTTATTTTCTACATTAATCTTTTAATTAGTAGTGTAGTAATCCTCTGCCTTAATTGATGCATGCATAATCTTCCGTAGATCCATGCATGAACCACTTTTTTGTTAGCTAGAATCATTGTTTTAGGCTTTCATGTACAAGCTTTCCTCTAAACATGATTGTAATGATGATATATTTTGAAGAAATGAAATCACCACTTGCTTGATTTATCTATCTATAGTGTGATTATCAATTTTCTAATTTACATTCTTATCTTGATGCAACACAATGTCAGTCCTCGAGGATATCAACGAATAAGTGATTGATTTATTTTCTGCTAGTTGTCATTGCATTATTGAAGTCGTGCGAATGCCAACACACACTTTCACATTTATGATATATTTGACGCATGCACATGTTTTCCTCGTAAATAGTGCGATTGACGCATCTCTAACTCACATTTTAGAAACTGGGGTCCAATTTTAAGCAAGTATAAAATCGAAATCAATTTCGCTCCTTAAACGCCTCCTTGAGATTGACTGGGACTCACCGTCTCGTTATATAATTTTTGTTTGAGTCGTAATTTACACTATACTACGATGATTTTCTCACTAAATCCGCGATTTATGAACCCAACAGTCACTAGTATCGACACTGTGCTTCAGTATTGGTACATGCTGGCTATAGGTTTAGGCACCAGTACTCAACAAGTACTGATACTCATGATGAGTACCAGTTCTCATTGAGATCAATTTAATTCTGGAATAATACTAGTATGCCATGAGTACCGGTATTAGTCTCCAGTACCGGTACACCATGAGTACTGGATAAGAGTATGATTGAACTTAAATCCCAAACTGTAAGCCATGACTATCGATACTTGGCATTAGTATCGGTACTCCTTTGGATATGGCGTCTGATCTTATATGTCATGGATACTGGTATTGGTTCACCGGCATTGGTACACAACATATGGGTTACCAGTATTGGTTCACCAGTACTAGTACCCATTGAGTATGAAGTTCAGTTATACCTAGTTATGGCTCAGGTCTGTCCTAAGTTAGAAGTGGGTCATTTATGGGATATTCCCAACAATTGGTATCAGAGCTAACCTACGTTCTACTTAGTTAATTAAGTTTAGCCTGATTAAAAAAGTATACTATTTTAAGATAATTTGGTTGAAGCAGCATTTCACCAAAGTAAGCTCTCCTGTGAATACTGGGTTTATTTCTAAATAGTAATAAGTCAATGAATGTTAGTAGATAAGTGTTCACTGGCCCAAAGGAAAGTGCACACTTATTGTACTTTCACTCACTTGCTTGGGAGTTATGATGTGTTGGTTATTAGGTTTCCTGTGTAGTTATTGAATCGGCCTAAAGGAAGGTTCATGAATGACTCAGAATTGAACTAACAATCGTTACTCACCACACCATGTCTTTAATTACAAGTCAATCGCTCATCCAAAGATGATACCCTTAATGGAGTGAGTTATGACATGTGATGGGGTTAATTTAAATTAATCAGACACATTTGTATTTTATAGGTGCTAATGGTATGTCTATCTACATTTATTTTCAGAAATGTCTTCTGCCAATATTATCACCACCCTCAATTCCATTCCCATGTTTAGTGGCTCTAACTTTAAGTCCTGGAAGGAAAATGTACCGATTGTCCTCGAGGTTATGGATCTAGATTTAACAGTTAGGGAAGCCTCTCTTATCCTTACAAACACTAGTACTCTCGATCAAAAGAGAGAAAAGGAAAGGTGGGAGAGGTCTAATCATATATCTATGATGATAATGAAAAAGGTCATTCTTGAGGCATTTAGGGGCACATGTCTGATGACATTGCTTCGGCTAAGGAATTCCTTGCTGATACTAAGAAGAGGTTCACCAAGAATGAAAATATTGAAATTAGTACGCTTTTGGCAAGTCTCATCTCAATGAAGTACAAAGGAAATGGTAATATTCGTAAGTACATTATGGAAATGTCCCATATAGCTTCTAAGTTAAAAGCACCGAAACTTGACCTCTCAGAGGACTTGCTGGTGCATTTGGTTTTGATCTCTCTTCTGCTCTCTTTCAACTAGTTCAAGGTGAGCTACAATTGTCAGAAAGAGACCTAGTCTCTACATGAGCTCATCTCACACTATGTGCAAGAGGAAGAGAGAATGAAGCATGATAGGGTTGAGAGTGCTCATGTTGCCTCTTCCTCTAACAATAAAGGAAAGGGAAAGAAAAGGAAACTGGATGCTGACAAGACAGTTTTCACTTTCGAAGTAGTTTTGCACATAAAATGATGGGCCAAAATAGTAAGGAGTGGTGAAAAATCGACGATCAAAACTAATGAAATTAACCACTCGAGGGAGCGAGTCTTGTCCACAGGGAGATACAGGCCTATCAAAACTCGCTAAAGTTTTCCACAAAAGTTTACAATTAAAATCATGGAAAATCGATATCAAAACCCCTCTCAAATGAGGCTTATAGGGCTCACATATGCTGATAAAGTAATTAAAGCAAGGAGGAGGCTCTCATTATAAAGTGGCCAGCATTAAAATAATAATAACCTAAATCCATGAAATCCATAATGGCACGTCAATGTAAAAACAAATTGAATTCAAAACAGGGGAAAACGTTCCCCTTGACCGTGCGCAACGGGGAGAGGATGGCCGGAGATGTAAAGCTTGCCGGAGGTAGTTGCCGCTGAGGGTTTCGTGGCGGTGGTGTCTATGAGGCGTGGGACGGTTGGAGGTGGTAGCATGGGGAGAACGGTGGTGGGTGCTGCTGCTTGCTATAGCTACACAAGGCCAGGGGGAGATGGAGGCGGTGCTAGACGCTGGTGGCCGGGTGGCGAGGGCTGCTAGGCTGCACGCAGCGGTGGTTGCTGCAGCTTGTAGCTGCTATTCGAGCACCGCGCATGGTGCGTGAGGGACCTGTAGTGACGGTGGTCCTACTGGGCGCGGGCAAGAGCGATGAAGGGTGATCTTGCTGGGGCGAGGGCGACGACAATGAGGCGTGGTGCTAGAGGTGAGCTTGATTGCGTGAAGGATGGTGGCTGTGAAGATGAGGAGCATGCGACGGTTGGAGATGGTGGCAGATTTGTTGGGTTCATGGGGAAGGAGATGAAGGTGGAGGAGATGGTGTTGTTGGCGGTGGAAGTGGTGATATTGGGGGTGGAGTAGAGAACAGAGGAAGAAGATGAAGTAAAAGAAAAATATAAAGCAGGAGATAGTTGCGTTGTCGTCAGAGACACACGCGCACGGTAATGGCCTAGCTTGCTGGATTGGCCCAGCGGTTTGTCACCCCGCCAGCCCACGGTGTGGTGGTGCTCGATCAGGAGACCCGCGGTGGGAGTGAAGCACGGTGATGGAGTGGGTGGTGGCCTCCTCGAACATGGTTGTAGGAGGCTTCTTCTTATGCTGCAGGAAGGTGGAGGAGATGGAGCGTTCGCGCATCGACCATCAATGCCAGATCTAGCATTCACGGCCATGAAATTAGCAATGAAGTGTGGTTTTGCAACTGTTGAAAGAAGAAAGGATTAATAAGAAAAATAAATGAGGGTTATTTATTTATAAGCCCTCAAAAGAAATGTTAATTCAAATGAATGCATGTAATGCAACCTAAAAGATTAATTATTTCAATGCATGCTATGTATAGGAAACCTTAAATGCATGAACTATTTAAATGCATGAAATATGCATGAAAGCAAATCTATAAATTAATCTATTTACATACTAATGTATGCTATGTATATGTTACTATTAATATAATGTCTAGGCATTTACATAACTAATTAGCCCACAAATATGGGCTCATCAAATGCTCCTATGCCTAGTTTTTGCTACTCCTTAGCAAACTCAAGCAATATCCTAACACTCCAAGTAGACTAGCCAACCCAATTGGTCTTCCCTTAGAAATATGTTAAGTTACAGACTTTAGACCTAAGGTACCCAAGTAGTTGCTAAGTTATAGACTAGGTCGACTACGGACAAGTTGCAGGCACAGGTTTCTTTGATTTCTAGCTCTACCTTAGTGTTTATTAGTCCCAGAGATTAAGGCATCCGTGCATGTGCATTGGTTTGAGTTATTTGAGGTTGGTATGATTACCAACCTACAAAGAGAGTAAGAAGGATTTTTTTAATTTTCTTTTGTTTTTTTTTGTAATATATATATTCATTTATTTATTTGATTCTTCTAAGTCTAACCTTGTATCAGCTATCAATACGGTCTATGTCGGATTCATTGTCCTCATCACCGAACCTCGGAGGGTGCCTGGCTTTCAATGCTTCAAGAGAGCACCGTCCATGGCAACCCCAAGAACCCCTGGCAATCGACACTTCGAGATAGTATTGCTTATGATTTTTTAAAAAGAATTCAGGCCTATGGCAATCGACACTTTGAGATAGGGTCGCCATGTTACCTGAATCGTACAATACGCTTACATGCCCCTAGTAGGATGGATATCCTAAGAGACAAGTGCCGAGGAGGTGACATGTTATCATCGCATCATCAAGGTGAGTATATACTCCACCTTTCATGTGGTAGGAACTCATCCAATCAAATTGTGTTTTCAAGCTTCTCCTAAGTCAGAACCAAGAGAAGCAAATTTTCTTCAAGGAAGGAATTAAGATGATCACTATTTACACAAGACTAAATGTGTGAAATGTGGATGCTTAGATTACAAGGACCCATAAATCAAAAGGTAGAAAAAGACACCAAGTACTACCCAGCTCTTAACTCAATCCTTAGCTTTCCTTCCTCAACTCATGAGGAATGGTTCATAACTTAACCCCTACTCAAGTTTTTAAGTCTACAAAGGACCCTAAGGGTTTAAAGCTAGTAGCTCAACTTAGCTTCTAAAGGAAGACATCTAGAGTTAACTTAGTCTAACCTAAAGTCCTGGTCATATGCCTAAGAATGTAGGGCCTAGCTAGTTAAGCTCAATGCAATTTTTTTTTAGGTGCAAATGCATGCTATGCAACATTATACAGATGTATGCAATTATGTATATATGCTATGTATATCCCCTAAGTACACCTCCCCATGCCTAAAATCTGCATGTCCCCATTGCATAGAAGGGTATTACATGGGTTAGAGTTGGGCTGTCATTATTTTATTGGAAACCGAGTAGCCAAAGAATCTGCAAGTCAGGTTCAAGGATCATAGAAATCGGCCCTAAAAATGAGTGTAACGATATAGGCCTAGAAAATAGGCAACCTAGGATGTTGGGGAGCTGATGATGGATACCAATGGCAAATGCTTGCCCAACCAAGATGGGAATGAAATCTTCCCAGGTCGCCGGAGGAGGTTCTAAATGATAGTCAAGAATGACGACCTTCCAAGGGGTAGGAGGATGACAAGGTTCCTCTTAGAGAAATGGTGAAGGAATAGCGCAAAGATATACCCACAAGGTGATGGACTAACCATAGAAAGCATCAATTCATACACAGTACCCCATTACAAGAGATGTTGGTTCGCTAAGTGTTGCGAAAATACGTGTGATTTGTAATTAGGATTTTTAAATCATTATAAAATGAGAATTCGCAAGCGCTTTTAAATTTTTAAACCTAGAAAGGGAGAGTATCTAGGGTTGTGCAAGGAGGCCAAATGTTTGCAAAATTATGTCTCTTGCTTGGAAATAGAAATCACCTTTCTTTTTGAAATTTTCAAATATGTAATTTTTATGGTTTTGAAATAACGGGCACTCGCAAAATTATTGGCGAAAAAAGTGATCTACACCTAATTCACTAAACTATTGCTAAGGTGACAAGAAAATCCTCTCCCTAAGCTCACTCTAGGCATGTGGAGGCCTAGAGTAATTAGGGAGAGGGAGTGAAAAAGTGCTAGATCAAGATAAAAAAAATAAATGCGACAAGAATTGAAATGAAGGCAACTTGAATTGATAGAAACTTGTTCTACACAAAACACATAGAGGAATGCTTCTACTTGACTTGAAAATGCAAGAAAATAAAAACACAAATCCTCTAGATAAAAATGGTGAAGAAGAGGGGCTTCTTGCTCCAAGCCTAGTAGCTCCTTGACATGAAAGGAAACTTCTTCTCCTTCCTTGAAAGGCTCCTCCAAGATGATGTCCTCCAAGGCAAGCCCACAAAGGGGGCATGCACTTGCTCTCTAAGGGTGGGCGTGTACCACCCTTCCTCCTCCAATGCCTGGCTATCCTCCAAGTGATGGAAGTCCTCCTCTTTGGCATGGCTCAAGGGAGAAGAGAGAAGGGAAAGAAGGCACCAAGGGGACAGGTAGGATGCCCCCTTAATCTTCTTCCTTTCTTCTCCTTCCTTGGCTGTAGGTTTAGTTGGGTATAAGGTAGAATTTACACTAATGGATGATGGGAAAAATGGTGGTGGTTAAGGGTCTTTTTTATAGAGTAGGATGGGGGGAATAGGTGGCTCTTGGAATGGATGGCTACGATAGGATTCTAGGGTAGTTAATAGATTCGAGGGCTAAGGATGATTGGAGCCAACCCAAGGGTCAAATAGGTGGCAATTATGGGTGGTTGTGTCCCTTGAAGTTGGAGCCAAAATGGCCTTCTAGAAGGGGGATTAGGTGGCGCCATGGTAGGGTTCTAGAAGGGGGGTATGTGGATGGTGGATGTGGCTTGGAGGGGGTAGGTGTAGGGCCATGATGTGAGGGCATTTTGGCGCCAAAAGGGAGGGGTGGTTAGGGTATTTTTTGGCACCAAAATTGGTGCCTTTTGGTGGTGGTGATGGGGTGAAAAGGTGGCTAGGTGGTGGCACCAAAAGGAGTAGGGTGGAGTTAGCTTAGGTGGGCTTAGGTAGGGTTTAGTTGGTGGAGCTAGTTAGGTAGGGTATTAGGGTGGTGGATGGCTAAGGGAGCTGGAGCTTAGTTAGCTTAGCTAGTAGTATAGTACAGGAGGAGGCAATTGGAGCTAGGGTTTGAGGGGAGGAGCTAGATAGAAGTTTGGAGCTAAACTGGAGTTGGCAGCTGCTGAAGAGGGTGGCATGGAGCTACTTAGATGGCTTAACTTGCTAGTTCTTTGCTAGCTGCTAAGCCAAGCTAAAGTAAGCTGGCTTCTGCTGAAAGGAGCTGAGGTGAGTTGGGTTTAATGCTCCCAGGGAGGACCTAGCTGGTTGAGGTAGTTAAGGTAGCTTAGCTCAACTAAATTAAGCTAAGATGAGTCCTTGGGAGCTGGACTTGAGCTTCTTGAGCTAAGATGAAGTCATCTTCATCTGACTGGAGTTGAGTGGAGTTGGATGTAGCTAGTCCTAAGTTAAGGTGAACTCCAGTTAACTCAGCTGGCCTAGCTAGAGCTCCCAGTGAACTAATTGGTGCTGAGATGAGCTAGACTCAACTAAGTTGAGTTGGATCTGAGTTGACTTGAGCTAAGGTGAGCTAAGATAAGTTCTCTTGAGCTACCATTCAGCCGAGATGAGCTGAATGAAGCTAGGATGAGCTGAATGAAGCTAGGATGAGCTAATTTTAGTTCAAGTGAGCTGGATTCCAGCTATGGTGAGTTGGATAAAGCTGAGTTCCAGCTGGTTTGGACTTCTCCTTCACCAGTTGTCTTTTTGAGTGCTAGGGTTTTAGGGATCTGTCAATCTGTATATTCCTAACACTCTTAAAAACACATCAAAAGACAATAAAAAATAAAATGCATGCCTAACCTGATTTATGCCTAAATGCAACCCAAAAAACCCATTTGCAGAGCAAAATCCTAAGAGCTAGGTTTGTTTAATGCATAAGAATGATGATATACTAGCGTTTATCACTAAGCCCCCTGGTCAGAACAAAAGTGAGTAGTTTCCTAATCTAAGGATTGTCTAGGGTATCCAAGTTTCGGGGCTGTAGGATGGTCATAAGATCTAATGTGGGTCCAGTCGTCTTGGTGTCCATTCTTAACAACCTTTCCAGTTCTTCAATCGCGTCCCTAGCATCTCAAGTAACATCACAAGTATCTGCCTGCTCTTCATTAGTGATCGGTACAAGGTATGGAGTCAAAATTTCACCTTCAAACATAGGCAAATCAGAAGCTGACTCCGAGTCAAATGAAGGAAGGTTGGAAGCAAGAGATTTAGGGATTACCCTATTAATCTCATCCCCGGGTTCTTGTTCTTTACTCAAATCCTCCACAGAGTCTATATGTGAATCCACATAAATCTCAAAAGTTGCTTCCACGTTTTTCATTATTTCATCATGAGGAGGGATATCATAAATGGGTATGCTAAGGAAACCTAATTTGATCAAATTTGTGACATCCTTAGGGGATAATTCTTCAAATAAGATATAATCGCCTTTAGTGTCACTCCAAATCTTGAATGTAGGTTCTTCACATCATTCATCATTCTCCTCATCATACAATTCATCATGTACTTGAGGTCTAGAATCATCTAACATTTTCGCAAATCCCTTGGGGCACTCTATCTAGGGTAAAATGTTCCTAATTGTATAATCAAACTCCTTAGATAGGTGAATTTCAGGGTTAGGTTCCCTAAGGGTTGGTTTGAGTTCCATCTCACGATTAAAAGGGAGGGTGGGATTAACCACATGACCTAAACCTTGCTCATCAAATGTGACAAAAAATACCATTTGTCCCTTCTTTTGACTCTAATATAATTCAGGTGCATACTCAACCTGATCATCATCTTCCTCGGGTTGCCACCTTTCTAAATCCAAATGGTAGCTTGTTTGATCCATATTATTGTCCTCCCACTTAATGCATGGACTTCTCAAGGAAGGATCATCTAGTGGGGAGGGTTCAAAATCAATCATAGAAAAGTAGCTATTCTTCCTTACAGAATCCCCAACATTTCCATCCAACTTAAGGTGTGGCTCTCCCACGAGAGATGCATCTAGCGTAGAGGGGTGCAAGTCATCCTCAAGGGTGTAAGTTAGGTGGCTAATGTCTTCTTTTCCTTGTTGGCCTGCTCTCAAAGTTTCTCCTAATAATTCGATCATTTCATCTTGCATTTTTTGTATTTCCAGTTTCAAGGTGAAATCATTACTATTTCAGGAGAGAAGTCTGGCTCAGGGTATAATACCTAGGAGTTTCTGTCCAACCATTACAATCATTTAGGGAGGGTGGGTTGGGAATTTCTATGGTATGTGGGACAGTAGGCAAGATGTTTCCCACTCTTAGATTTTGCTCACCGTGATGGGGCTTAATCAAACCAATACTCCTATAATAGGAGTAAAAAGGATCCCAATGATTGTCATTTTGTCCATCAAATGATGGACCACCTCGGTGTATGGGATCCAAGATCGCAGAATGGAGGTAAGGGTGTGGGTAAGAAGTAAAAGGATGAAAGTCAACGTGGTCCATTCTAACTTACACCACAGTTAGATTTCCCCAAGAAAACACAAATCAAAGGACTTTTTAGGTCTTTAATCAGTTAAGGCCCTTGAGATTTAAGTCCAGTTGTAGATGACAAATCAAGTTATCTAAACAGTTACACACCTACTTGTTGACCTACGATTGATATGCCTAAGAAGACCTAACTGAGACTTAGGTGATCCTCCCTAGAGCCCAAAAAGTTTAGTTACCACCAAACACGACAAAAAGGGATGCAAGTAGGGTCAAGCCCTTCCTTTGAAGCGTTGCTTTCACGGTGCTTCTTAACTACCCTCAATCTGAAAGGTTTAGAGGCAACTTCACCTTTGAACTAAAGTTTAGATCACTTTAAACCCTAGTAATAGGAGGCTCTAGTCCTAGTGGTTCCAAACCTAAGGAGTGTCTAAATGCATGCCGTGGTGTAGGAGATACAAGTGTGCATACACCGTAAAAGATTTTGAATTTTGAATCGCACACCAAGTTTGAAAATCAAGTTCTTGGTTTTTAAATGTTCCTCCTTTAATTAGTCCTTTTTTAGAAAATTAAATGTGACCACTTTATTAAATCGCTTCAAGACAGATTATGTGGTCTAGGAATTAAGTCCAAATGCAAATGCATGAACAAATATAAATGCAAAGAAAGAGGACGTACTTTTCCTCCAGTTATCCAATGCAAGAATGCACTCAATACAAAAAAAATAAAGTCTAGATGCTACTCATACAATTCTAAATGGTTGTCCTTAAGGGCAAGCAGCTTCTAGCAGGTAGCTCATGTGTGTGTGTGTGTTTTTTTTATTTTGCCTACTTATGCACAATTAAGAAAAAGGATAAACTAACCACAAAATAAAACAAAAACCTAAAGCTAAAGAAATGGAAACAACCTCTCAAAAAATTACCTGCTCAGGGGCCTAAAATAATGGCGGGGAACAAAGCCCTAACAAGATGTATGACCCCAGAACAAGGACCTTCCAATGAATGTGATAAAAATAAATAAAGAAAATAATAAAATCTATCTACTGAAGATCGGTGGAGATGAAGATGATCACTCTGGATGTCCTCCTTCGATGGTGGAAACAAGGTCTACCTCGATATTGTTGAGGCTGGTGCAACAACTTGTCTTCAGATACACGTACCTCGCACAAAATAGATAATCGAAGTGAAATATCACTCAAGTAAAATGTGAACAAATAAATGGATGTATACAAGTTTAGCAGGCTCGTTGCCTTCCTAGCAGCGACGTCATTTGACGAGATATCTTTCACTTTTGAAGTAGTTTTGCACATAAAATGATGTGTCAAAATTGTAAGGAGTGGTGAAAATCGACCATCAAAACTAATGGAATTAACGACTCAAGAGAGTGGGTCGTGTCCACAGGAAGATACAGGCCTATCAAAACGTGCTAATGTTTTCCACAAAAGTTCACAATTAAAATCATGGAAAATCGATATCAAAACCCCTCTTAAATGAGTCTTATAGGGCTCACATATGCTGATAAAGTAATTAAAGCAGGAGGAGGGCTCTCTTTATAAAGTGGAGAGCATTAAAATAATAATAACCTAAAACCATGAAATCCACAATGGCACGTCAATGTAAAAACAAATTGAATTCAAAATAGGGGAAAATGTTCCCCTTGATCGTGCGCAATGAGAGGATGGCCGGAGACATGAAGCTCGCTGGAGGTAGTTGCCACCGAGGGCTTTGCAGTGGTGCTGTCAATGAGGCGCAGGACGGCTGGAGGTGGCGGGTTGGAGGAGAGAACGGTGGTGGGTGATGCTACTTGCTGCAGCTACACACGGCCAGGGGGAGATGGAGGCAGCGCTGGGGGCTAAGGGGCTGCAAATATGGGCTCATTAGATGCTGCAAATACAGCCTCCCAAAAGAAGCAAAAGGGGAAGACTGCCGAGTCTTCCAAATCAGGATGCTTTTTCTGTGGAGTTGAGGGGCACCAGAAGAAGTATTGTACCAACTACCACACTTGGCATGCAAAGAAAGGTACGCTTCACAGTTTAGTTTGTACAGAAAGTAATTTGGTTTCAATACCAAGTCATACTTGGTGGATGGATTCAGGTGCCACTACTCACATTAGTGTGTCTTTACAGGGTTGCCTGAATTACCGAAAGCCAAATAAAGTTGAGCAGTTCATTTACATAGGGGATGAGAAGCTAGTAGAAGTAGAAACAATAGGAACTTTTAGATTATTAATGAAAACTGGATTATACTTGAACTTAGAAAATATTTTTGTTGTACCGTCCTTTAGGCACAATTTAGTTTCAATTTATGTTCTTGACAAACTAAGCTATTTTTGTAATTTTAGAGATGAAAAGGTGAATATTTTCTTTGATTCAAGATTAGTTGGTTCTGGTTTTCTTTCAGGCTTTGATAATCTATATTGTTTGGATATTGTTGCTTCCTTTTATGAAACTTCTCTTACTTACACACGTGGTGTGAAAAGAAATCATGTGGATGAAAACTGTGCTTCTTTATAGCATAAAAGATTAGGGCATATCTCCAGAAGGAGAATAAAGAGACTTGTGTCAAATGGAATTTCGGATCCCTTAGATTTTTCTGTTTTTGATTAGTGTGTAGAGTGTATTAAGGGGAAAAAACCATTAATTGGAAGTTTGAAGCCGATAGATGGTAACACCATCAATAACCATAACTAGCTTTAATTAGTTGGAATCAAGTGATAAATGCTCTTGAATAATTGCCTTAGGACAGTAATTCCACGTAAATCCATTTTGTGAAGAAAACATTGAAATGGGGTTAATTCTACAGTTTTAACATCACATCATAAATACAGAGTAACCACGAGGTCACCCAGGGGTTAATCTAAGGTCAATTGAGCATTAAAGTCTAAAGAGTGGGTCAACACAGACAGAAACAGGGTTTCACGCGTTTCAAGAACCAAAATAGTACCCAAAATCCTAATTTTAGACTCGCTTAAATTGAAGAGGTTTTGGTCAGGATGAAATTCATTTAAACATCCTAAAATTCATAGAAAAATATTCTGAGAGGTTTAGTACCCTTGGTTTGACCATTTAAACCTATTTTGACCTAAAACAGAGTTTCAGATGAGATTTTGTCCTAATTTAGGCTTCTATGCAAATTGCCCAATCACCTATGGTCAAACCTCAAATCCAATTTCACCATTAGATCCCTTGGGTCCTAATTCGATTAAGGCCAAAATTTAGGTCCAATCAGAATTCATCTTGATCTAGTTTGCAATCTAGTCCCTGAAATCTCTATTTCTCATCATCAAATCCCTAACTTTTGATTTTATTGTAATCGGCCCCTAAGTTTCTCATCTTCTTCTCAAAATCATCCCTACTGCCATTGGCATGTGAACAGATCTGCAACCAACTTTTGAGAGGGGAGATCTCTCTCGAATCAACTCTAAATCCCTCCAAAATTGGAGGAATTGCTGATCAGGCAATCAGGAATCCAACCAACCCCATTTGAGGAATTAGAATTGATCCTAGAGCTCAAGCGAGCTCAAGGAAATTGAGAAATTCTTTATTTTGAGACCAAGGCTCAATCAAGCTCTATTTAAGTTAAGGAAGTCCCAACGTCCTCCTTAGTTCGATCTAGGCCAAAATTCTTCATCCTTCTCTCCCTCCGGCCGCCTCCACCGTGATTCTGACAAGCCCCTCAAATCTCCTTCGTCGCCCTCTGCTACATACGATAGGCAGCGGGAAAGTCTTCCTCAGCTTCCTCCGCTCCTCATCGGTCAAGGCATGAGCTGCCTCGACCTCTTCTTCCTTGCCGTCTCTCCCACCAAAAACTTCACCTTCCCGATGCCGGCCAATCAAGGCTGGCACGATCCTTCCCCCTTTCATCCAATAAAGTACTCCTCTCTCTCCCTCTTTGTCTCTAGGTTAGTTTTAGGTGTTTAGCTTTTAGGTTAGTCCTCAATCTCTCCTTCTCCGACTTCTTCTCCCTCGTCTCCAACCACATCTCCGACGTGGTCGCTATGCTACCACACACCACTAAAGTGTTTTTCCTTAAAACTTGACTTAAGCGCGATTCAACATTTTGTCACCATTACCAAGGAGCAACATGCAATTCATCTCTAGTCTTATCATATTTGATTGAGCTTATTACTAACTTGCCTTATTTGTTTTGTTGTGTTTTTGCAAGGTACATCACGAGAAGATCTTCCGCGCAATCAAGCACTCCAAGGGCAGGTAAAATTTCTCTTCTTCCCTAATCATCTCCTAATCTTGGAAATGACAAAAAGGAAACAAATGAATTAGGATTCACTTGCCTTAATTTTATAGTAATCATCATATTAAAGAAAAAAAGTTTCCTGATTTGTGAAATTGATTTGATATTTGATTGAAGTGAGATGGTTTGATTAGAGATCCCCATCCTGATTTCTTGTACCTATTAGGGATTTACGCTTAAATTCTCGACATCTTGGACTACTCACACTCTTATTTGAGTCCAAGGTACCATATTTGGAATCAAATTGGACTAGGAAATATAGCCAATTGGCGTTTGCACATTAGGGTTTTGAAGTGTTTGTACACATTTGCCTGCATTAAATGAAACTGATCTTCCCACATTTGTGTGTCACCCAAGCCGTTGGTTGAAAAGATCTATTTAAGAAAAATCGTAAAATCAGGCTTTAAATTCACTTGAACCCTAAAATTTAGACCTAATAACCTGAGAGTCAATTTAGGGTGATTTTGGGTCTTGACCCAAATTTCATGCTCATCTTTAGGGTAGGTTAAGTGAAGTTGGTTCACCCTGTGGACCAACCAACCTCCAAATTAGGTCGCAAATTAAATTAACTTCTAAATCAAGTGAAACTTAAGGCACAAACTAGGACTAAAATTGGTAGATTTAAGGTTTCAATTCTCACATTCCAGTCTACTTGGAATCGTAGTGACAAGGAAGGTCGGTGGGGGAAACCCTGTAACCTATGGGGACACTCTATTATGTAGGGGTCTTTGCGGGGCTTTCCCTTCCTAGCTACCCAAGTAATTCTCGGGTGTGTGGATTTCTGATTCAGAGATATCATCCACCTCGAAACAGCCTTAGTCATCAAAAAATTTTTGGGTGCCTGATGTAAACACATCTACACTACTTAAAATGTCTATTTATGCATGTTTTTAAGCATAGGATTGCATTTCATGATATAAATATTGCATAACATGCATCATCTTGCATTTAGAGTAGTTTGAATAAAATGGAGGTTAATTGTCTCTTTTTATGTGCTTGGACAGGACAAACATTTTATCGGAGCCTCGGATCAAAGATCCAACCGTATGGATGTGATCAGGGTGACGATTGGAGTTCAACGACTCCAAGATCACCCTAATCGGGCATCCGTAGCATCAGATAGTGATCGGGGAACCCTAGAAGATCAAGGGCCAGGATGGTGTAAATTCGTACTTCAAATGACAAATCCGACCACACGGATGAATTCGGATCGACGATCGCAGCCCAACGACGTAAAAATCGAGTCAATTCGACATCTGTGGCACCATCTACAACTTCCAGAAGATGGACGGCCAAGATGGAGCCACGTGGCACCATCTCGGCCATCCAAACAGCCGCATGCAACCTCTGAAGATCCCGCACTCGCTCGCTCTCCGCCGTTGGATCTTGATCCAACGGCTGTGGTCATCCGCGCTTAAAGCGTCCGCTCGACCATCCGCGCCTCGTAGCGCAGCAGTCGAGCACGCTTACGCGAGCGGTGGGCGCGAGTTCGAGCTGCAGCGAAGGGCTGGAAGGTGCAGACGATCGGGCGCAGGCAGGCGTTGGATCTTGATCGGACGGCCGTGCGCGCCCGATAGCGTTCACGCGCGATTGAACGCGCGGCATGGACGCGCGATCGCACGCGGGCGGGCGCGTAGCGCAGTGGGTGAAGGCACGACTTAAGCCATTCGATCTCAGGATCGGACGGCTGAGGATCGCTGAACGTGCGCATGCGTTGCACGCGCGAGTAGCTGAGCAGGCGTGCGTGGTTGCGGGAGCTACGCCCACATTGGGGCCTTTAGTGACGGATTTATCCGTCACTAAAGACCCCTCATTTATTATTTTAAAGTTGTAATGTCCATTTTGCCCCCACTCCTTGCAACTATAAATGGAGACCCCCTCCATACGAAATTCTCATCCCTTCCTTCTCTTCTCTACCCCTCCAAAGCTCAAGAGAAGCTTGTCCCACACCCGGGATGCTTCTCGCGAGATAAAGTCCAAATTTCCGTCCCCCTTCGGAAGTGGATCCTGCGACGACGATGGCATGCTGCTCCGTTCCCGTTCTTCTGCTTCGTCCTCCTTTGTCCTACTTCGTTCTCCTTCGTCCAGGCGTCGTCCCATCCGACTCGTCCTCCAAGCAACTTCGAGGAGGATTTCTCTCTCCCTATTCTTTTTACTGCTTTCTAGCATAGATTTACTGCTTTCTGGTGTAGTTGTGTTCATCCTCCAAGCGACCGTCGAGGAGGACATTTCTCCCTCCATTCTTTTAATGCTTTCTAGAGTAAATTTATCGCTTTCTAGTGCAATTGTTTTATGCTTTCTAGTTGTAATGAACAAATCCCCCTAATGATAAATTCTTTGTTTATTCTACATCTCATTTTGATTTCTATGTGTAATATTCTCTCTCTCTCTTACCCTCTCTCTCTCTTCTATTTATTGTAACTAATTAGATAGTTTTAAATTGAATTACTTCGTGACAAATAAAAAGAAACGCGTAATTTTTAAATCAAACGTTCGCCTCCCTGTGTTCGACCCGGAATTTCAATTTCGGTATAAATTTTATTTGTTGAACACGAATTCTTCGCTTTCAAGCTACAACGACAGGTTTTCTAAAATCGAACACGTTAGCGTAGCCATTCGTACATTCAACAGTGCCCTGATTTGGTCCAATTCACATCTAGTCCCTCATTTATATTAGGGTGCACATACATAGGAAAGGTCCCTAGGTTTTTGACCTAGAGGCCTCCATTAGAGTTGATCTTTGTGGGAACTATGATCTGATCTAATAAATTCGATCTAGACTTGAATTTGATTCCACATCTTGATCCACCACTTGATTTGAAACTGCAACCTGACAACATGGGAAAGATTTTCAGTAAACCTGAATCCTAAATGAGAATGATAGAGAAAATGATCAAGGCTACCTTTAGACATAGGGAAGAGTTTTACATGACCTCAGATCCATTTAGGAACATTTAGGTTAATGTACCCAAAATAACTGACCTCATTATGAACCGTGTCGAAATGATGTTAACACAAATAATACATGGTTCAACCCGGGATGATCTTTTATCAGAATATAATGAATTATGGGGACTACACAATACTGACTATATACAATATTTGTCAAATCCACAACTTTGGGAGAAACACCAGGGTCTCATTGAGAAATGTGGGCATATGCTAAATACATGACACCAAGCCATTGATTAGAGGTGAATGTATTGGTGGGTGTTGCGTGCGGTGAGGAGGGCTGACGAAGTCGGAGATGGTGAACAGAGGAAGGTGTGTTTGGTTGAGGTGTCAAGGGTGTGAATCCCTCAATTTCTTGAGGGGTTTTGGTGATCATGGAGTGGCAGAGGTTTTGGGAGTGTTGGCGGAGTGGTTGGTGGTCTGTGGAGGGCATGCGTGCTCACTGGAGTGAGACCGGAGCTAGGGAAGGTGATGGTGGGGCAGGTGTATGTGCATGCTTGCCTAAGGTCTAAGGGCGTGAATAGAGTTAGGGGAAGGAGAGGAGTCAAAGGGGGGTAGTTGTGGATGAAGAGAGGGTGGACATGGTGCCGGCTATGATTGGCCGACGTTGGAGACAAAGATGCTCTGGAGATGAGGACGACGACGAAGAAGGGGTCGGAGAGCTCCTCGCAGGTATGGTGAGGTGCGGAATGAAGAGAGGAAGCTTTTCTCGCTGCCTATTGTACGTGGCAGCGGGCGAGGAAGCTGGAGGGAGGAGGTCGCCGGAGATGAGTTCGGAGTTGGTTGGAGGTCGAGGAAGAAGGTGTATTTTGGGCCAAAAACTCTCTAAGGAGCAAGGCCTTGTGAGGGACAACCTTTTAAAGGTCCAAGGGCAGCTTCCAAGTTTGGGAGGAAGCTTGCGAAGCTTAAAATTTTAGGGAAGAAAATCCCTAAATTCAAGGAGTTCACATGAGCTCTACAAGCTAAATGAAGATCTAAGATGTGGTTTAATTGATTGGGAAGTTTTTCAAGATCAATCCTTCTAATTTTGGAGGGATTTGGTTGAGAAATCAGGGAGAAATTTCATATTGAAGATCGCAAGCTTTGGGTTCACACTGTTAATGGCGGAAAGGACCTTTTTAAAGAAAATGACGAGGAGTTAGGGGGCTAAATGTAAGGAGTTCGAAACTTGAGGGGTTAAATGTAAGAACAAGAGTTTTTAAGGGCTAAATTGCAAACTAGATCAAGATGGATTCTGATTGGGTCCAAATTTTGGAAGAAACCTAATTTGGACCCAAGGAATCTAATGGTGAAGTTGAATTTCAGTTTTGACCAAGTTTGATCGGTAATTTGCATAAAAAAATAAATTAGGGTAAATTTCTGTCTGAGACTCTGTTCAAGATCAAAATAGGTTCAGATAGTCATACCAAGAGTACCAAACCTCAAGAAATTTTTTTATATGAATTTTTGGAGGTTTATATGAATTTTATCCTGACCAAAACCTTATTAATTCAAGTGGGTTTGAAATTAGGGTTTTAAGTGCTGTTGTGGTTCTTGAAATGCGTGAAACCCTGTTTCTGATTGTATGGACCCACTTACTGGACTTTAATGCTCATTTGACCTTCAATTTACCCCTGACAAATCCCGTGGTTATTCTGTGTTCATGATATGCTGTTACAATTTCAGAATTAACCCTCATTCCCTATTTTCTTCTCAAATCAGGATATTATGGAATTATGGCCCTCAGATGATTATATAGGAGTATTTATCCATCAAACCAGACTAAAAGTGGCAAATTAGGGCCTATGATAGTGTTCCCATCACTTATCTTGTTAAGGTAATCCTCAAGAGTAATTCTGACATCCCAATAGAACCATGTCTAGATTTTAGTAATCCAATTCCTCCACTTAACTTATAATCTAGATCTGAGCCTATTTGGGTAATCATGAGGAGCAATATGACGAAAATCAGATTTTAGATATGAATTATGATTTTAGGCCTGTATTTGATGATTACACCTCTCCAGACTCCTCAGAGATACAAATTGATTTTTCGGAAGTCACGCCGACTTACGATACAGAAATAGATGAGTTGGAAGAATTAAGATTTGAATGCATCTACCCTAGGAGACAAGAACTCGAGCCTATGGCTAATAAGGTCACCTCTTTGAGGTTGGAATTTGAGACTAGGTTAGATCAAATTCAGGTTGATAATTTCATGAATCATGATTTATTCTGTGGTGGAAATCCTGATCTTGAATTAGGTTCAAAAGCTAATTATTGCAAATTCTCCGATGATCTTGAATCTTACTCTAATTTCGGAGAACGTTTGCTTCCAGATGATTATGACCTAGTCTATGACCTCAATATCCATAATCCATTCTTTGACTTTGATTTAGAGGTCCTTGATCCCGAGATCATTGGTTCAAATTCCTATTCCATTGAGTTGGAACCATTTTGTTATGATATACAGGAATCAGAAATAATAAGAGCCAAGAGTGTCCACAATCCAGAGTTCGAATCTTTTACTGACTCAAATTTCCATGATCCTATAAGCACTCTTTAGGCATTTACATTTGATCTGGATGAGCATCATGAAAAAGATTCTCTAAATGAACCGATCTTCCAATCATTTCTTGAGGAGACTGCACCTAGATTTCAAAGAAGCCACAATTCATACAGAGCCTTTCGAAGCCCCATCCCAACTTCGACCCGCCATTGGAATCAATTTATACTTTGACTCACCTTTCTTTAATCCAGTTGCATATGATTCACCTCCATCTTTTGATTGGGAATCGGACTTTGATCAGACGGATAATCATGTCGTATCGTTCTCTGATCCCACCAGTAGGGTTCTTACATTCTCCACTGATCCATTGACTTTTAAGGACCCTTACTCTGATCAGGCTGAACCAATTCAGCCAAACCCTAGATTCTCATTTCCATATCTTCCCGAGACACATAGCATCTAGTGGGCTCCACACTTATTGATTCACATCCATTAACCCACCAGACAAATTGGGTTTGGTATGCATCGTCAGCCTGTTGACCTGAACAAGCACATGGTTGGACCAACTAGGCTACTCATCAGGGTGCTTGTTTTGCAAAATTTCTCTGATTTGACCACCCCTTTTCCTTGACCACCTTCTGCTCGGCTGAAGGCATTGAATTTAGTGTTTAACAGGAGACAATCCGTCATTCTGAAAACCCAAGACCCTTCTGATAATCCTTTTGAGCTACACTCTTATTGCATTTTAGGGTTCAACTTTAGAATAGTCGACTCCACTTTTGGCACCTGTATCAAAGCTTAAAATCATCCGCAACAGTCATCTCGACCAGTTCACCCACCCTTAGACCCTATTCTAAAACTTGAACCCAGCTGACTTTTGTACCTGTAAGGACTTGAACCTAGATTTCCGAGTTTTTTAAACTGAGCATGCCAAGACAAACCCGTCGACACTTTTCGTACGCAAATAGGAGCTGCATGAATTTAAATTGCATAATCAGATTGAAAACTCGTGTATTTTCGTTTTTGCAATTTGGACCTCAGATAGATGATCCGAAAGTACTGTTAACTTTCTGGTGTCGCGACGATTTCTATGGTATATTTTGTGTGACGATTGGATCTCAGATGTGCGAAACGTGTATAAGCCGTGAACAAACTCACGTGTGATCCACTATAAGAATCACATTGTACAAATGATCTCCCTTTGGAAATTCATGAATTTTGTTAAATACCTTATCTCGTAACGATCCTAAGGATATGAATTTTACTAAAATTGAGGTCCATTGAGTTAATTACGAGATTGCTCCTAGTTATACATAAAAGAAAAATAATATATATGGAATTACGTTATGAATGTTTATAAAATAATAAGCTAATAATAATAATAATCATTATTATAAAGCTAAAATAAAGGTAGTTGGTTTCCAAAATGGGAGTAGGAGAGGAAGATGTGGCATGTGGGATGCTAAATATAGGAATTGAAAAGTGGGTTTTACGTGGAATGACAAAAGATAAAGAGAGGAGCAGAGGGAGAAGGAAAGAGAGACTGAGAGATAAATAAAGGGGGAGAGGGGATAGTTGCCGTGCCCTTTCAAAAGAGAGAAAGAGAGAAAGGAAAAGAGAGAGGGGGAGAGAGATGAAATAGAAAAAGAGAGACAGAGATATCTAGAGGAAGGAAGAGAAAGAAGGAAAGAGAAAAAGAAAAGGAGATAGGGAATTGGAAAGAGAGGGCAAGAGAGAGGGAATCAGAGATAGAAAGAAAACGAGAGGGAGAGGGAGTCGAAGGAGAGAACTAGGAGGAGGCTGTCAGAGAAGAAGATCGGCAGTAGTTCGGCCAGCGAGGAGCATCGGCGAAGCTCGGCAGCACTGGCAGGTGGCCGGCAGACGGATGTGGGCTGTCGGTGTTGACTGGTGAGAAGCCTGCCATGCACTTGCACATGGGTTCGTGCATGGGCACGGGAAGGGAGAGAGAGACAGGGAAGAAGGAAGAGGAGAGAAGGGAGAAACGACGACGACAAGGTGGACGAGCGACGGCCGTGGTCGGAAGCGCCGACCAGTCGACTAAGCGGCGTTGCCATGGGTGCAACTGCGCCCATGCATGAGGACGTGAGGAGAGGAGACGTCAAGGCCGGCAGGGACCATCGGGGCCGGACAAAGGCCGGCGGGGGACGGAGGTCCGGCGAGGAGTGGCTCGCCGCGGCGAACTCCGGCGAGTGCACTTTCACTCCTGCACGCATGGGTACTTCGTACGTGCATGTGTGTGAAGGAGAGAACGAAGGAAGAAGAAGAAGCGAGGAGGGAGAAGGATTACCTGAAGAGGTAGGAATATTGTGTTTTAAAATAAAAACTTTTAAATATTTCGTTTCGGTCCTCATGCATGGTTTCAGGTTACTTAACATCTGACAATCGGAATTATTTTGCTTAGATCGAGGGTCTCCGAGATCGGAATTAGGAAATCCAAGACTTGTTCTCAGGGTTCTCGAGAGTGCTGGACACATCAGTATGGTCGGATCAGGCAGTTTCTGCTCTAATTCTCGAGGCACGTTGTTCGAGCAAAATTGTCGTTATTTAAGAAATGCGTCGTAGTATAGGACAAAATCACTCAAATAATTTAAATTTATGTGCTCAGATTCAAGAAGTAGAGTCTGAGGTTGATTATAGGGAGCAAAGATGTAATTTAAATTCACCAATCTCAAGAAATATAAGTAATTTGAAAGAAATGATTAATAAAAAATGATATTTCAATAAGATTAGAATAATAGTGCAAAACAATTGGGTTAAAATGGTGACTTGAATCACCAAATTAACCCTTAAGTTTAAAACTCACAACCACTTAAATGTTTGAACAGTAACAATAATCAAATATCTTAGCAATTATTAGAACCAAGAACAGGAGCAGCTAGTCAGTCGACAGAGCTAAGGCATAAACGCCTTAAACCTTCACGCCTCAGAGGAGCCAAGGCACAGCAGCAGTAGAGGAGCACAAGGCTCACAAGAGCAAGGCATAAGGGCCTCACTATGCCCTCAGTGGCTAAGTCCTTAGAGGAAAGGAGGACTTAAGAGCAAAAACCTCCCCCCTTCTCTCTCTGATTCTCTTTCTTCTTTGTCAGCTCAGACCCTGGTGAATAGTACCGGGTAATCGGGTATATGGTCAGAGGTCCATACCCACCTGTGAGGTGTAGCAGGTGAGGAGTGAGCACACGTGCGGTGAGTGGGAACTCACCCCATGTGCTGAGGCGAACAGGCAGATGCACAAAATCCTCTTATCTACTGTTGGGGCGCCTATCTTCTACGATGTGGGACTATCTTTCCCGTTGTCCTTCTCATCGTAGAAGCAAAGAGGGAATCTCCAATTGAGGTCGATGGCGAGGCTGCAGTGTCCAATTGAAGTCCTGGAAGAGCACCTGGGAGTCGTTCGTAGCACTTGGAGGTGGATTCATGGATGATTGTGGCCGAAGGACTACAACCGAAGTCGGAGACGTCGAGGGCAGTGGCAGAGGTCCGGCTGTCACCTGAAAAGAAGAAGATGGGCTAAATGCCCCAATCAGTATACTCGGGAGGATCGCCGTGTGAAGGCGAATGTGCTGGTGGTGGTTTGAGGGCGTGTGGGTGTGTGTGGTGGTCAGGCGACATCGGGGAAGGAGTGCGATGGAGGTCGAGTTCGGGCGTGTGTGTGCGTGGCCAATCCCCTTAATTTCTTGAGGGGTTTTGATCTTAAGGACACGGCAGAGTTGCAGCAGTTGTTGGCGTGCGGTTTGGTGTAGTGGAGTGGACGGAGGCCTTCGCCGGAGCTTGGTCGAAGCGGAGGGAGATGACGGTGGTTGCGGTGGTGTTGGTGGTCGAACCTAAGGGCTAAGGGGTTGTAAAACGTCAAGAAGGGAAGAGGAAGAGATAGAGGGACTTAGTGACAAAGATGGCAGGCGGAGGGCTCCGGTTGTGATGGACCGGAGTTGGAGAAGAAAGTGTTGACGGTGATATGGCAGCAATGAAGGAGAGGGAGAGAGCGATCATGCATTGGTGGGCGACGAATGCGATGAAGAGGAGAAGGTAGTTGGTTGGCCAATTTGACCGTTGGCTGGCTCGACAAAGAGGTTGGAGGATATCACCGGAGATGAAGGTGTGGAGGATCGGAGGAGAAGATGAGGGTATTTCGGCGTGAAACTTCGCTAAGGAGTTCGGCTTTGCGATGGTGGTGCTTTTATAGGGCTTCAGGCAAGCTTCTAAGCTTGGAAACAAGCTTGAGAAGCTTAGATTTTTAGGGAAAGAGACCCCTGAAATCCAAGAGTTCGCACAAGCTTCACGAGGAGAATTGGAGTCCAAGACTTGGTTCAGACGATTGGGGATTTCCTCAGAATCGTCCCTTCCAATTTTGGAATGGATTGGTCGAGAAATCAGGGAGGAATCCCTTATTGAAGGTCGAAGTTGGTGGGTTCACACCGTCAATGGCGGCAGGGACCTTTTTGAAGAAAACGATGAGAAGTTTGGGGGCTAAATGCAAAGATTTTGAAAGATAGGGACTTAGGTGTGAGAAGTAGAGTTTAAATAGACTAAAATGCAAACTAGGTCAAGATGAGCTCTGATTGGACTTAAATTTTGGTACAAATATAATTTAGACTCAAGGAATCTGATGGTGAAGTCGAATTTTAGTTTTAACCAAGTTTGATTATGTAATTTGTGCAGAAACCCAAAGTAGGGTAGAACTGTGTCTGTTACTCTATTTAAGGTTGAAATAGGTTCCAATGGTCAACACAAGAATACCAAACCTTATGGAATATTTTTTATGAATTTTAGAAGGTTTATATTAATTTTATCTTCACCAGGACCTCAGTAATTTAAGTGGGTCTGAAATTAGGGTTTTGGTTGCTGTATTGGTTCTTGAAATGCCTGAAACCCTTTTTCTATCTGCATGGACCCATTTATTAAATTTAAATGCTCGTTTGACCTTTATTTCACCCTTGAAAAACCCCTGGTTATTCTGTGTCCATGATATGCTGTTAAAATTACAGAATTAACCCTAGTTTCCTATTCTCTTCTCAAAATAGCCTGAAGTGGAGTTATAACCCTCAGATGGTTATGTAGGAGCATTTATCTTTCAAACTTGACTAAAAGCAACCAGTTAGGGCCTATGATGGTGTTCCCATTATACCCCCATGCCTAGCTTTTGCTAGTCCCTTAGCAAAAATCCTATGAATCAAATAAGGTCTCTAGGTCGGATGTAACCGTCAGGATGCCTTATTAAGCTGTATCTCTAGAAATCAGACTAGAATACCAACAATAGGCCTAGAGGTACTTAAGCACCAGCCAAGATCCAGACCTGACCAACTTCAGCCCGAGTCTGCTGCGAAGGTTTCTAAGGCCCGCAAAAACTGCCTAGAGGTTCGTTGACCCTAGCGATTAAAGCACCCATGCTTAGAATGTAACATGTCTAGGTTTAGTTTTCCAGTGCATTTTTATAAGAGAGAGATAGAAGGATTTTTATTTGGAGAGTTTTCTCTCTTTTCTTTTTATTTTCCCCTAGATCCATTGTCAAATTGGCTCTAAACACGGTCTGTATCAGATTCCTTATCCCCACCATCAATCCTGGAAGGGTCCCTGGCTTTCGATGCTTCATGATAGCACTGCCCATGGCAACCCCCAAAACCCTTGCTTTTGACACTTCAGGATAGTGCCGCTTATGGTGTTCTATAGCTAAATTCAGGTCCTAGCAATCGACATTTCGGGATAATCCCACTCATGGCACCTGAACTAGCACAAGGTGCTTACATGCCCCTGATAGGATATTTAAATATCCTAGGAGACAAGCACGGAGGAGACGATATGTTATTACGAATCTTCGAGGGATATTTCCCACCTCTTCGCATTGGGAACTCATCCAATCAACTTGTGTTGTCAAGTTGCCCCTAAGCTAGATTTTTGAGATGGATTTTCAAAATAGAACACTTTGGCATGATTTTTCTTTGTCAAGTGCACTAAACCAGACTTAGTGTGTGATTTTTGGGTGCTTAGGTTACCAAGTCCTGCAAACCAAAGGGCAGGCAACGGGGTCGAATAATCTCTAAGTCTTAGACCTACTACATCAGCCTCTCACTTTTTAGTGATTTTCCTTGTGTATTACACTGTTTAGTGTGCGTTCTTACTTCTTGCTGAGATCGGACTTGTTTACACATTCTTGTTGCTTTGGGTACTGGAAGATTATATATAAATGATAAAAATCAACTAGTGACTTGGAATGTGAATAACTAAAGTAATATTATTAACTGATGAATTAAAAGGATTTAACGACAAATTATTTGATAATTTTCATGAAATCAATTGTAAAGTAATGAAGCATTGGTAGATATGGCTTTGTCATCGCATGTATAAAAGAAACTCTATTTTTAATAAAACTGTCATCATCAGGATGGTTAAATAATGATTTGATTGGATCCACGATCAGAAATAGGAAATTCTTGGAAATTGATAAGTTAGAGGATAATGTGAATATTAGTTAATTCTGGAATTGATAGTGTGAAATTACTAAAGATGGTTTGAAAATGAAAGATACGGTTACCTGGAATTGAGATATATAATACTACGGATGTGTCGGGAAAAATAAAAGGAATAGATAACTAATTTTCGACCCCGCTACTTGCCGGGAATTCGTATGTAGCTTTAGGTCTTTTCAAATCGGGTTTAAGAGCTGCTGGCCTCCCTACGACTCTTTGGTTAGGCTTAGCGACCAACTGGGATAGCAGATTAGCAGGGCTTAAGGTTTGGAGCAGTTTTTTCGGCTGATGGGTGGGTCAATGGCTGTCTATGGCTCAGCATACATAGCATGTGTATGTATTCACACCATACGATGTAGCCGCCACCCCTTTCCGCAATGACCCCAGGGTGATGAAGTGTGGTGACTCGATGGATGTAAGCAATCCCCTCGGCCAGGAGGGTGTCTTATATCGATTTTGGACCACAGGAAGTTACATGAAGTCGTCTCGTACCCTGATACGTCGATTGATAATTTGTGAACAATAATAAATTGGGCTTCCAACTTACGAAACGAAATCAGATAATGAGATGTCTAATAAATGAATTAATAAAAGCTATAATACCCATTTTCTCTTGTGCTTGGATATTGTTGCAATCTGCTGTTATTGTTTCTACTCTACTTAGTTTTTAGTGACGTGTTTTTGGGTTCCGTACTTCGGTATACTTGGCAGTTCGCAAGGGAATTTTCGTTGTACATCTACTTAGGATTATTTACTACGGTAAATCTTCCGGTTAATATTCAATTTTTGTTCCTTTAAATTTTTCAATATGACCTATTTGTTGGATATGTTTATATTTTATGATTATGTGTTGGGTGACTGCGATCTTATGGGCAAGTTGCGGCAACTCAGGTTTCGTCGATTGGTAGGACACGGGTCGTCACAGTACCCTTTTAGTTTACAATGAGGACATTTCAAAACTTAGGCATGGGGGGGTGTTAAAGTGCAAACAAATGGAAATTCAATTCTCTGAGGGGTTCTCATAAAAAAATACATATTAAAAAAAAAGGAGAAAGGGGAGGAAATTTTGTGAAATAATTGAAAATCTTTCTTGACGAGGAAAAAAGGAAATATAGAATGCCAAAAAGGAGCAAAATTAAGGAAAAATTGATAGTCATAGCAATTGATTATGGGATCTACTTGAGTTCTAGACCAAATCAAAACAAAAATTAAGTCCTAAGTGCTAGAGACAAGGAGATTAGCAACGAGTGCTGACCTTAGGCCTCTTGGGCTTGTTTTAGGGCTTAAAAACTCACGTATTCATTAAGAATCGGATTAGTCCTCAAGAGGTTGAGGAATTGTGAAGCTGATATAGTAGGTCTAAGGTGTAGGGATTATTCAGCCCCGTTGCCTGCCCTTTGGTTTGCAAGACTTGGTAACCTAAGCACCCAAAATCCACACATTACTCTTGTTCAATGCGCTTAATGAAGAAATAATGCCAAAAGTGTCTATTTTGAAAAAGTCATCTCGAAGATCTAGCTCAGGAGTGGCACAAAGACATAATTTGATTGGATGAGTTCTCGGCGTGGAGAGGTGGAATATTCCCCTCGAAAATGCGTATTAACATATCGTCTCCTCAGTGCTTGTCTCCTAGGATACCTAAATATCCTACCAGGGGCATGTGAGCACCTTGTGTTGGTTTAGGTGCCATGGGCGGGATTATTCCGAAATGTCGATCGCCAGGGCCTGAATTTAGCTACAGAATGCCATGGGCGGCACTATCCTGAAGGGTCGAAAGCCAGGAGTTCTAGGGGTTGCCATAGGTGTTGTTATCTCGAAGCATCAAAAACCAGGGACCCTTCGAGGATTGATGATGGGGACAAGGAATCCGATATAGACCGCATTTAGGGCCAATCCAAGGCTAGGTTTAGGGAAATAGAAAAAGAAAAGAGAGAACCAGGACTTGATACTCTCAAAATGAAAAAAAAAACTTCTCTATCTCTCTCTTATAAAAAATGCACTGGTAAATTGAACCTGGAGTTGATACATTCTACGCACGGGTGCTTTAACCACTGGGGTCAACGAACCTCTAGGTAGTTTTTGCGGCCCTTAGAAACCTTCGCGGTAGACCTAGGCTAAAGCTCATTAGGTCTGGATCTTGACTGTCACTTGAATACCTCTAGGCCTATTGTTGGCATTCTAATCTAATTTCTTGAGAGGCACAAATCAGGCATCTGAACATTAAAAGCATGGTCTAGAAATCTAATTCTTTCCATGAAATTTTGCTAGGGACTAGCAAAAGTTAGACATGGGGGTATGATGGTAACACTATCATTAGCCATAACTATCTTTAATTATTTGGAATCAAGTGATAAATGCTCCTGGATAATTGCCTCAGGATAGTAGTTCCACGTAAATCCATTCTGAGAAGAAAACATTAAAATAGGGTTAATTCTATAGTTTTAACATCACATCATAAATGTAGAGTAACCATAGGGTCACCCAGGGGTAATCTAAGGTCAATTAAGCACTAAAGTCCACAAAGTGGGTCAACACAGACAGAAACAGGGTTTCACGCATTTCGAGAACCAAAATAGTACCCAAAACCCTAATTTCAGACCTGCTTAAATTGAAGAGTTTCCGGTCAGGATAAAATTCATTTAAGCATCTTAAAATTCATAGAAAAATATTCTGAGAGGTTTGGTACCCTTGGTTTGACCATCTGAACCTATTTTGACCTATAATAGAGTTTCAGATGGGATTTTACCCTAATTTGGGCTTCTGTGCAAATTTCTTAGTCAAACGGGGTCAAAACTCAAATCCAATTTCATCATTATATTCCTTAGGTCCAAATTGGGTTCAGGCCAAAATTTAGGCCCAATCAGAATCCATCTTGACCTAGTTTGCATTTCAGTCACTGAAATCTCTATTTCTCACCATCAAACCACTAACTTTTGATTTTATTGCAAATGGGTTCCTTACTTCTTTATCTTCTTCATAGTTAGGTCCTAACCTCCATTGTTAGGTCAATCGACCTAAACACCTTGTTTGACCGGACCAAAACCTCACCAAATCAACTTCAAAACCTACCAAATTTGGTGAGATATGTGTTCACATTACAAGGAATCAATTGATTAGGATCTTGGATCCTAACTCGCATCCTAGAGCTCAGGTGAAGCTCTTAAAATATGTGATGGAAGCCAAATCAAATCGTGATGAATTCCCCTAGTTGAGCTCAAATTAGAGCTCTATATAAACTCCCCTAGCTTCCACCATCCTCCTTAGCAAGGTTTTAGGCCAAAACTCCTCTTCCTCGCCTTCCTCTGGCTTGCTCCGACCAAGCTCCGGCGAGCTCCCCTTTGTTGCCCTCTGCCACGTACAATAGGTAGAGGGAACATCTTCCCCGAAGTCTTCCGCTCCTTGCCGTTCCAAGCAGGAGCCGCCTCGACCTTTCCTCCTTGCCGTCCTCATCACCGGAGCCTTTGTCCCCTCCAGCATCGGCCAATCAAAGTTGGCACGGAGCACCTTTCCCTTCGTCTGCAGATAAGGCATTCTTCTTACTCTCCTTCTTGAGGTTAGAATCACTCATTCCCAACTTAATTCAAACGACCAATCACGATCTCCCCCTACATCTTCTCCACCTCCCATGACACCTTCGGTGAAGCCACCACGCAACCACCATCCACCAAACAGTATACGACCACCACCAAAATGCTCCTCGCCCCTCACCGACCTAAAGCCCTAACTTTATTAGGGTTCCCATCCACCAAAACCCCCCATCGACCAAACCCACTTCTGGTTACCATCTCCACCTTCGATAGATCCACATCGACCACCAAATGCCCTCAAATCACCGCCACCACATCCACACCACACGGCGATTCCCTTGAGCATTTTAATTAGGCCGCGAGGCCATATTCTTGAATTTTCAGGTATTGCCGGAGCTCCGCCCTCCACCGAAGTTGACCACCGTGCAACGGCTGTAATCACTGCAACTACCACGTTCAGGAACTGTGGAGCAACCTCACGAAGGCATCCAAGTCTTTAATTTGAGAAGAGCAGTAGTAGCGGTTTACAATTAAACGAGAGCTTCACCTGTAGCTTCATACAAGGAGGAATAGTGGGTTTAATCTGACATCATTCGCTGCAAGACATTGGCAACGGTATAAAGGCAAATTGTGAAGAGGGTTTATTGCCTCAACACACGGGGTGAGGTCCCACTCACTGCTCGTGCGTACTCCTCGTTCATGATACATTGCCCACGGGTTTGGACCCTAACCAAATTCGATTACCAGCTTATAAACCTGTATACCTGGTTCTGAGAGGAGAAGAGAAATTCTGAAGAGGATAGGGGTAGGTTTTACTCTGAGCACATGCCTCGAGATACATGATGATATGCTCAACACTTAGCGTCTCAAGAGGCTTTGTGCTGTGCTGGTGCCTTATGTTGTGATCACTTAAGGCGTCTGGGGATTACTCCCAATGTTTGATTTGTGGCACTGTTGAAACATTTAAGCTCCTATTCTAACATGGCTATTTGAAGATAAGTGGTTGAAGAGCCACTGTTGAGGAATTGAATGCATGGGATATGTGCTAATGTGGGAGATAATTCGTGATTTAAACCACCGTTCTTTTTAGAGTTTCTATTCTTTTTATCCTAGCAACTTCTGAGATATAATTTGGCTCATCATTCAATATATTCTTAAGAATATTATTCATTGCATATCTTTGTTGAAATTATAATTATTGTGCTCATTGATTTATATTGTAATTAATGCATGAATTTCATATTTGCTCCCTACGAACGACCTCGGACTCAATTTCTTATTTTCGAACACTCTATAAATTTTAAATGTTGTAAAACGATTTTTGTTGACTATACGACACAAGTATTTCTCCTTAAAACTCAACTCAAGTGCTATTCAACACCAACAGGTCAAATGGTGTCTTAGATGTGATTCATACGAACATTTGTTGATGATAACATCATCATTGGCCATATTTAGCTTTATTTAGTCATAATCAAAGAATAAATACTCCTACATAACCACCAAAGAAGCATAATTCATTGCATAATCATTCTAAGAGAAAAGCATAAGGGTAAATCTGTAGTTTTAACAAAATATAGTAATTGCAAAACAATCACAGGATTTATCAAGGATTAATTAAAGGTCAAATGTTCATAAATATCTAATAAGTGGGTCCACGCAGACAGAAATGGGTTTTCATGCATTTCAAGAATTAAATGACATCTGAGACCCTAAAAACAGACCCGCTTAATTAACTGAGGTTCTGTTCAGGATAAAATTCATCTAAGCCCTCTAAAAATCATAGGAAAATATTCTCTAAGGTTTGGATTTGACCATCTGAACCCATTTTAACCTAAAATAGAGTCTTTGATAGATAATTACCCAAATTTGGATTTTTGCTAAAATTACCCATTCAAAATAGGTCAAAACTAAAATCCAACTTCACCATTGGATTCCTTAGGTTCAAATAAGGTTTGTACCAAAATTTGGGCCCAACCAGAGATCATATTGACCTAGCTTGCATTTTGGTCTAGTCTGACTCTTCTCTCTCACACACATGCCCCTAACTTTTGAATCCCTTGCAAATACTCTCCTAACTTCATCATCTTCTTCACCAACAGGTCCTCGCCACCTTCAACTCCTAAACCTACTTCATCGGTGACCTTTGATTGGAGAAATCTCCCTGATGATTGACAAATCTCTCCCAAAATAGAAGGGGGAATTCCTGAGGAAGTTGCCTTCCATTTGAGCCATGTACGAGGCTCTGAATCCTACTCCAAAGCTCCTGCGAACCTTTTGAAGGTTCGGGTCTCCTACTTGTGCGTAACTCCAAGCTTCCAAGCTTGGTCTCCAAGCTTGGAAGGCCTCCTTGAGCCTTATAAAAAGACCCGTGTTGCACAGCCAAGTTCCTTAGCTCATTTTTGGTTGGTTTCCCATTATCTTCCCTTCTCCCTGGCCGAAAGCTTCATGAGCTTCGACGAGCTTCACCGCCCTCCTTCCTTGTCCACCTTCACGGATAATAGCAGGTGGATTCACCTTCCTCACCTTCTTTCGCATTTTGTGGTACCAGTAGACGCAGTCTCCCTCCATTTTTCCTCGTCATTCTTAGCACCGGAGATCTTCATCTTCCACGGCACTGGCCTACCAACACCGGTGCCTATCCTATCCCCTTCTACTGTTAGAGTAGTTTAGATTAGGTCCTTTCGAATCTTATATTAATTTCCCTCACTTGAAACCTAAAAAGACCCCTCGACCTTCATGTTCACCATCATCTCTCCCAACTTCGGCCACACCTCCAGTGAGGTCTTCCTGTCACTCCACCGCACCACACACCTCGCCAACACCCTCACAACCTCCACCACTCATCTTTGCACAAAAGCCCTCAACCAATTTCACCTTTCGCCTACTCATGACTGCCCCCGAACAATCCACCTTTGCATGACCTTTCCCGCCTCCGTCCGACCACCACACTCACTCCCACACCACGAGGACACCACCATCACCTTCACTGTCCTCCAGCGACCATCTTGAGATATTTTAATGTGGCTGTGAGTCTGTTTGCGCGAGTTTCAGATATCCACCAGAGCTCCACCACCTGCGACATCGCCGCCTTCGTTCTTCAGTTCTCCGACATCGAAAGCCCCAGGTCTCACCTCCAGGCAGAGCATACTAGCTCCAGGAAGCCATCCCAGTCCTCAATTGAAGGTTCTAGCTGTGAAGACCACACCTAATTGAACAAAGCTTCACCTGCAGGCGCATGAAGGAGGGGACTTTTTAGTCCCACATCAGTTAGAGAAGACTGCCTGTACGCCCATATATTGTTTTTGTGATTGTAGCTGTTAGCCCAGTCACTTGAGGGGTTGGGTCCCTCACCCCCTCACATGCCTGTTAACCCCCCTACTCACTCCTCACTTGCGACACCACGCATGCAGGCCTGGACCCAGGTACACGCTTGACTAGAATACCCGATTACCTAGTTTCAGTGAAAGAGAAGAGGAGGAAGGGAGAAAGAGAGAGAGATCATGGGAGGGTAGGTTTTGCTCCTCTGTGCGTTGACTGAACACTTAGCCATGTGGAAGGAAGAAAACCTAAGGAAGAAAGACAGAGGAAAATATAAAGGAAGAAAGGAAGAGCAGAGAAAGCCAAGAAAGGAAAGAAGAAGAAGAGAAGGACAAGGGAAAAAGAGAAAAGAAGAACAAACAAAGAAGGGCTCATACAGAAAAGAAGAGGAGAGAAAGAAGAAGACACTGAAGAGAAGAAGCCTCTTTGAGGCACTATAGCAGAGTGCAATTATTTGATTCATTGAGTAATTAGTATCTATCCATCTAAGCTAATAATTGGTGATTCAAATCACCATCCTTTTGCCTTAGATTTCTTTTTACTATAGTTAAATCTTGATTCACTCATGTACTACATTGAATATTAGTTTTGAGTAATTGTTATCATTAATTGTGCTCATTTATATTATTTATTGAGATTAGCGCGTGAATTCCATATTGCTCCTTGCATCGACCTCGGACTTAAATTCGAGTAATAAATTGTATTTGTTGATGAGCGATTTTGGTTTGTACTACAACGTATCGATCTTAAGCACCGATTTTGTGCGTTAAACATCTGTGAACCATTTCCTACACCAGCGTGGAGTGGTCAATAATATTTTATCACATTCATAGATGACCACTCAAGATAGGGCTTCATCTACCTAATTCATGAAAAGGTACAGTCACTGGACATGCTCAAGAATTATAAAGTCGAAGTTGATAATTAACTCGACAGAAGGATTGAATTTGTCAAATCTAACCATGGTGGCGAATACTACGACAGGTATGACAGATCACGTGAACAACATCCTGGACCGTTTGACTAGTTCCTAGAGGAATGCAGTATCGTTCCTTAGTACACCATGCCAGATTTGCCCACTATGAATGGAGTTGCTGAGAGACAAAATAAGACATAAGGACATAGTAAGAAGCATGATTGCTCATTCCACCTTACCAGAATCACTCTAGGGAGAGGCCTTAATGACTGCAGCTTATATCTTGAATAGAGTTCCCACTAAGGCAACTAACATAACTCCATATGAGCTATGGATTGGGCGAAAGCCCAGTCTTAAGCATTTTCATGCGTGGGGATGTCTAGCTGAGGCAAGGACCTGTAGGCCTAATGAAAAGAAACTGGACACAAACACAGTTAGTTGCTATTTTATTGGGTATTCTGAAAGGTCAAGATGATACAAGTTTTATAATCCCACATCTAAGGTTATTTTTGAGTCTAGAACTACCAAATTCTTTGAGAGTATTGAGTCTGCTAAGGATAACAGGGTTAAAGACTGTCTTTGAAGAGGAACATGTAGATGTTCCTCCTAGAGTTACTTAGGTTGATGAGGAGCATGTTGATCAGGTTTTTATGCGATTTGTAATTAGGATTTTTAAGATCGTTATAATGCACAAAAATTGATTTGCTTTTAAATTTTTAAACCTAGATAGTGGAGTATCTAGGGTCGTCCAAGGAGGTAATTTTGCAGTTATGAATCTCTTACTTAGAAATGGAAATCACCTTTCTTTTTGTATTTTTGGAATATGAGATTTTTTAGGGTTTTTGAACAAACAAGGCAATACGAAATGTTGGAGGGAAAAGACTAATTCTAATTTAGTAACTAGGTGACAAGAATAACCTCTTCCCAAGCTCACCCTAGGCAAGTGAGGGCCTAGGATAATTGGGAATAGGGTGTGAAAGTGCTAAAACAAAATCAAAGTAAGAAGAAGATGCACCAAATTGAAAAGGCAACTTTATAGAAAATGGACTTTTGTTTTACAACTATAAAGGAATGCTTTTACTACAAAAAGTAAAATTGAAAACAAATAAAACAAAAATCCTGGTTGTTGATGGTGAAGGGGGTGAAGCTCTTGCTCCCGTAGTTAAAAAGGGCTCCTTTCCTCTCCTTGAATAGCTTCTCCTGGCAAGCCTAAAGGGGGGGGGCGTGCCTTAGCTCCTCCAAGGTGGATGGCTTCCACCTTAATGGCTCCTCTAAGGGTGGGCATGGACCACCCTCAAGATCTCCTCCAATGGCTAGCCATCCTCCTTAATGAAAGATTGCTCCTCCTCTTGGTGTGGCGCAAGGAGAAGAATGGAGAGGAAGAAGGCACCAAGGAGGCAAGGGATAGCCTCCTTAATCTCCTTCCTTCCTTCTTCTTGGTCGTGAGTTATAGGTGGGCTTAGGGTAGAGTTAACACTAATGGAGGATGAGTTTTAGTGGTGATTAGGAGGGTTTTTATAGAGGTGGAGAGGGGGGGTAGTTGGAATGGGTTAGGTGGATGGCTAGGATGCATTTAGGTGGTGCTTATGGGTGGTTATGTTGATCCTAGGGTTAGGACTAATTGGCGCCAACCAAGGGGGTGCCATGGGGGTGGTTAAGGGCATGGAGGAGCACAATAGTTTGGCGCCAACCATGGAGAGGTGCCATGGTTTTGGCGCCAACTATGGGAGCTTCTAGAAGGTGGGTATGTGGATGGTGGATAAGGGTTATAGGGGTAGGTGTAGGGTACAGATTGATGGGTTTTTGGAAGGAAAAAGGTGGTGCCAAAATGAGGTAGTTATGGTGGTTTTGGCACCACCTTCTTGGTGGCTTTTGGTGGTAGACATGGGGTGAAGAGGTGTGTCTATGTTGGCACTAAATTGGAGTAGCTTAGGTGGGTTTACTTGGTGAAGCTAGTTAGCTGGGAGTTAGGGTTAAGTTGGATGACCATGGGAGCTGCCTAGCTAAGCTAAGGTAGCTTAGCTAGCTTAGGTAGTAAGGAGAGTAGATGATGGGAACACTATCATGTGCCATAACTAGCTCATTTTGACCCAATTAAGTCAGTAAATGCTCCTACATAACCACCAGAGAGTCATAAGTCACTGCATAATCATTCTGAGGGAAAAATAAGAAACTAAGGTTAAAACTGTAATTTTACCAACTTATTATGAATTCAGTAAAACCATGGGTTTTCTCAAGGGTTGAATGAAGGTCAAATGGTCCTAAAAGTCTAACAAGTGGGTTAAGATAGATAGAAAAGGGTTTTCGCGTGTTCTGAGAATTAAATGACTTTTGAAACCCTAAAAATAGACCCACTTAATTAACTGAGGTTATGATCAAGATAAAATTCACCTAAACCCTATAAAATTCATACAAAAATATTATATAGGGTTTGGAACCTTTAATTTGACCATCAGAACCCGTTTTGACCCAAAACAAAGTCACAGACAGACATTTGCCCTAATTTGGATTTTTTGCATAAATTACCCAATCAAACGTGATCAAAACCAAAATCCAACTTCACCATTGGATTCCTTAAGTCCAAATTAGGTTTGTACTAAAATTTGGATCCAAGATGAGTTTGTCTTGACCTAGTTTGTAAATTGGTTTTGTCTAATTACATTTCTACCCTTAACTTTCAAAACCCTTTCAAATAGGCCCCTAACTTTGTCGTCATTCTCACAAAAAGGTATTTGCCGCATAGAACTCCTAATCCTACAACTCTAGAGACAATCAATTAAGGATTTCTCCTTGATTGATTGATGAAACCTCCTCAAAATTGAACCAAAGTTTCCTCTTGAAATTCTCTTTCAATCAGACCGATTCTTGTGCTTCAAATCTTTCCCAATTTCTCATGCGAACGCATGGGAAATTTGGGTTTCCAACTTCGGTGACCTTCCAAGCTTGAAAGCTTGGGTTACAAGCTATAATCGACCCCTTAATACTTGATGTAAACACGTTTACACTACTTAAGATGTCTATTTATGCATGTTCTTAAGCATAGGATTGCACTGCATGCTATAAATATTACATAACATGCATCATCTTGCATTTAGAGTAGTTTGAATAAAATGGAGGTTAATTGTCTCCTTTTATGTGCTTGGATAGAGAAAACTTTTTATCGGGGCCTTGGATCGAAGATCCAACCGTACAGATGTGATCAGGGCGATGATTGGAGTTCAACGACTCCAAGATCGCCCTAATCAGGCATCTGTAGCTTTAGATAGTGATCGGGGAACCCTAGAAGATCAAGGGCTAAGATGGTGTAAATCTACACTTCAAACGATAAATCCGACCGCACGGATGGATTCAGATTGACGATTGCAGCCTAACGACGCAAAAATCGAGTCAATCCAACACCTGTGGCACCATCTACATCATCCAGAAGATGGACGGCCAAGATGGCACCACGTGGTGCCATCTCGGCCGCCCAATCCCCCGCACGCACCCGTTGAAGCCCCCGCATCCGCCCTTCCCCACCGTTGGATCAAGATCCAACGGCTGTGGATGCGCTCGCTTGATTTCATTCGCGCGACTATTTGGATGGCATAGCGCAGCGGTTCAGCGCCTTATTGCGAGGCGCTGGCGCGGGATTGATTCGCAGCGAGCAGGTGAGGGGTGCAGGCGAGCGGGCGTGGGCGAGCGTTGGATCGCGATCGAATGGTCGCGCCGCTCGATAGCTCCCACGCACTATTGCACGCGCGGCGGTAATGCAGCATTGCATGCGATCGGGCGCGCACTGAGGAGGCAAGCGTAGCGCGATCTGAGCCGTCCGATCAAGAATGGCCGGACGTGCGCATGCGTTGTGTGCGCGGGCGCTCGCGCGTCGCCCACTATGCCCACGTTCAGACCTTTAGCAACGGTTTTATCCGTAACTAAAGGTTCTGAATTAATGTTTTTAAAGATGTAATGATCGAATTGCCCCCACTCCTTGCAACTATAAAAGGAGATCCCCTCCACATGAAATTCTCATCCCTTCTCTTCTCTACCTCTCCAAAGCTTAAGAGAAGCTTGTCTAACACCCGGGATGCTCCTCGCGAGATAAAGTCAAATTTTCGTCCCCCGTTCGGAAGTAGATCCCGCGACGACGACGATGTGCTGTCCCGTTCCCATTCTTCTGCTTCGTCCTTCTTCATCCTGCTCCGTCCTCCTTCGTCTAAGCGTCGTCCCATCCGACTCGTCCTCCAAGTGATCATCGAGGAGGATAACTTCTCTCTCCCATTCTTCTTTGCAGCTTTCTAGTGTAGAATTTTCCTACTTTCTAGTGTAGCTGATTTTCCGCTTTCTAGTGTAATTCTTATTTAGTTTTATTGTATAAACATTTTGAATTATTGAATGCATGTTTTCTCTCTCTCTCCCTCTCCCTTTTTAGTCTGATTATTGTTATAGCTTCATTGTAATTACATCGCCTTGCTTTTCAAGAAAAATTCTAAAAAAAAATATAATTGCGAATATAGATTGACGTAGCCTCCCTGTGTTCGACCAGAAATTTCTATTTCGGTATAAATTTTATTTGTTGAACACGAGTTCTTTGCTTTCAAACTACAACGACTAGGTTTTCAAAACCAAACACGTTAGCGTAGCAACTAGCTCATTCAACATTTTGGCGCCGTTGCCGGGGAGGCAACGATTTCTGATCTTCTTTTCACATTTCTTGCACTTTATTGTTTTCTAACTTGCTTTCTCTTGTGTCTATTGTTTTGTAGAAACCTCCATCAAGGAATCATCAAGCGATAGACTAGAGTAAAGTGCAGTTGAAGACAACTGTAAGTGCTCCCCATTCTTCCCCCCTCCATAGATTTCATTCGCCACATTAAATCCAAATTCCAATTAACCTAGGTGTTTGCATAAATCCTAGGCATAGTTTGGTTGTTTGGATTTTCACTCACATTCATTCCACCCTCATTTATATAAAAAATAAATAAAAAGATAATCTTGTGGGGCAATTTTCAACAAACACACAATGTACACCCACATTCAAGGCACTTAACTGAGTTGATTTGTTTCTACTCAACCGGGTTCTGATCTGTGGAATTGGTACACACAAAGCAGCACATAAAAGAGTAGAAATCATTCTAGGTTAACTATCTTTAAGTGCCTAACTTAGTGGTGCATTTGTGGCCAGTTGTTTGAGTTGTTTGAGCTGCACCACTCTACTTAAAATCAACTCATCAAGTAGCTCCTCCTTAGGGTTTTCAATCTAGGTCTATTCTAGGCACTCCACTTTCTTTTTGGTTTTAAAGGAAAACAATCTTCACCCGTGTTTGACAACTTGGTTTGCCTAGAAACTTGATTGCAATCCACCTAATTTGAAACCCTAAAAGCTACTTAAGCAAGATTTAAACATTAAAATCCATGCATCACAAATAATCTTGCTTGAATACCCTGGTTGTGCACGCACTTACACAAATCTCAATCAATCATTAAGGGCACAACCCATTTTAAGGGCCCATCACATTCCATAAGCACCACAATCCCAGGCCTTGATAAAATTGAGTAGACGTTGGCCTTAAGGTCTGATTTGCTCTTCAGGGCCTAGTCTGAGATTGTCTTTGATTAACCTACTTGTACTGATTAATCTGATGTCTAGCTAGGGGAGTAGCGTCAAACGACCGCGGCTGGGGGGTACACTAGGAACCGGAGGCGAAAGCTAAAGGAAGAACCTTCTCCCCAGTCCCTCCTTCTAATTGGTTGAATTGATCAGACGCAAGTAGAGTAAATCATTTACAGTCTTAAGGCAAGTTTTGGGAGTCAGTAGATCCTTAGGCTACCTGACTTAAGGACAGTCTTGTTTTGTTATGCTGCAGGGTTCCTATCTCCAGTCCTTCCGACATTCTCCTAGTTTATGCTGGGAAGATGGTCATTGAATCCCCGATTGGAAGGACATTAGACTATTCTAGGAAGCGCAAATTGGATTTTGGTCAAATCGATCCCATGGCCGACCAACAGCCTCCTCTGCTTGGAAATCCACAGGACGAATTTCGAAGGCAGCTGGAACAAATGCAGAGAATGTAGGAATGGTTCCAGAGAATGCAGGGCGCTCAACCCTTGAAGGATTTTTATGATCCTTCAAATTACGGGGAATGTCCCGACGTCCAGATTCTCACCGGTGACGTAGAAATCAAGCCCCACGTGTTAAGCCTGATTAAACATTATCATGGGCTTGGTTCCGAAGATCCGTTTCAGCACTTGGAGGACTTGACCACTTTGGTCCAAACCACCAAGGCACGAAATGTAAACGAGGAGCAAATGATCATGAGGCTCTTCCCCTACTCTCTTAGGGATAAGGTTGCACGTTGGTATAGGACAATAGGAAGACCAATTACAACTTGGAATGAGTTGAAATTGACCTTTCTGAAGAAA
Source organism: Thalassia testudinum (assembly GCA_037157565.1). Lineage (NCBI taxonomy): Eukaryota > Viridiplantae > Streptophyta > Magnoliopsida > Alismatales > Hydrocharitaceae > Thalassia > Thalassia testudinum. The sequence goes on from JAZHRO010000036.1 coordinate 149,105,290, forward strand.
TTCTTCCCAGTCGGACGTACCAATGCTTTGAGATGGGCAATCACTACCTTTACCCAGCGGCCGGGGGAGCAGTTTCATGTGGCCTGTGAGCGATTCTAGGACTTATTGCGGAGGTGTCCACACCATGAGGTGCTGAAATGGCAACTCGTGAAGATCTTCTATCATGGGTTGACTGAGCAACTCAGAAATCATGTGGATGCTTCTTGCGGAGGCAATTTCCTCAATAAAGATGCAGATAGCGCACATGATTTATTTGAGGAAATGAGTGAGAATTTAATCAATCATGCCTCCATGGATGCATTTAACCGGTCTCAGCAGCCCAGATCAAATGTCAATGAAGTCCATGACTCTCATTCATTTGATATGGAATTGATTTGTAACAAACTTGATAAGGTGGACTTGGTTGCTAAGAGAATGGAAGAGTGGATGGCTGGCAATTCTATGAACAACTCTCGATCACTCAATCCCAAAATTCGGGATTCCATTCTTCACGAGCTCTTCTGGACGAGAGTTTGTGAATCAACTCGATGCGGCTCAACCTGTGAGTCAGCATTTTTCGGAACCCCATGGGTTCCAAACTGGGCCTTTGATCCCAGTTTTTCTGATCCTTCCCTTTCTTTCTCTCCATCCTCACCTTATGAGGATGTCTGTGCTGCATAAGAGAATGTTAGATCCAACCCCTACTCTAATGCTTATAATCCGGGTTGGAGAAACCACCCTAACTTCTCTTGGAAAAACCCAGGGCAACAAGCCCAATTCTGACCCGACAACTATGTTCTGCAACGACCAATGGGTCAGGGTCAAGTATATACTCAGTTGCCTCCAAATCAGGTCAATCAGCTAGCTTGGAATGCCCATCAACCTGCAGGGTAGGCTGATTTGAACCGACAAATGGTAGAGATGCAAGGATCCATGCTCCAGCTCATGCAGCAAATAAAAACCTCGCTGGACAACTTGCAGTCCGGGCTCATTGCTAACTCTCGTCAACCCGGATCTCTACCATCCCAACCTGTACCCAACCCGCGAAATATTATGAATTCGGGCAACCAAGCCCATGGGTACGGAAATAAAAGGGACCCACATGCACATGCTTAGGTGGTTGAGCAGGGTTCCTCGTCCTCTTCTTCTTCTGCAAATCAACAATTCATGGCTAATCAAGTCCCTCCAATCTTTCCTAACCCTCGCCAAGACTCAAATTCTTATGCATCTACAAATTCTATCACTTTGAGGAGTGGTAAGCAGACTCAGGATCCACAACCATACTATTCTGATCTTTTGAATCCTGAAGAACTTGAGGAGAGAGAGGAGAATTCTGGAGGAGAAATCAAGGCTCAGGAACCTGATTCCAAAGATCTGACTCATGTTCCTTTTCCTGAAGCCTTAATCAAATCAAAGAAGAAGAAGTCTGTTGATAGCAATGAGGAGCTTCTGAATTTATTTAAGAATGTTGAGATCAATATCCCGCTCTTTGATGCTATCAAGCACATACCGGCTTATGCAAGATTTTTAAAGGAATTATGTACACAAAAGCATAAGTTGAGAGAATCTGTTCGGAGGAAGGTGGTACTCTCCGAGCAGGCTGTTCTGTTATCCTACACACCTTCCTCAGAAAAAAAGAGATCCAGGTGCTCCGTTGATTTCTTGCGTCATCGGAGATTACACATTTGATAGAGCACTTTTGGATCTGGGTGCATCCATCAACCTAATTCTGACTTTTCTTTACGAGAAGTTTAGGTTAGGTGAACTTCGGCCAACTTCAGTAACGCTACAGTTAGTGGACCGCTCGGTCACAAATCCGCGAGGCATTATTGAAGATGTTATAGTTAAGGTCAAGGATTTCTATTTTCCTGTAGATTTCCTTGTCCTTGACATGGATGTATCTGATAATCTGAGGAACACGCCCATCATTCTGGGGCATCCGTTCCTGGCTACCATTAAGGCCAATATTAATTGTGAAAGCGGTAGCATGGAAATCGCCTTTGGGGATCAACGAATGAAATTGGATATTTTTAAGGCGATCAATAAATTTGAGGATTGTGGATTTATTGAGGAACTTGATGAGGATAATGAAAACATTGAAACTTGTTTGATGGTTTCTTCAATCGAAAGTTCCTCCTTGGATGACGAATTTGACCCGCAACCCTCTAGGGCTGACCTGCCATCTTCTGAAGAGGTTATTGATTTTGTTCAGTCACAACCTCTTCCTCTTGTTGAATCTTCAGCATCTACCCTACCATCAATCATCAACCTGCCCCAGCTTGAACTAAAACCATTGCCTGAGAATTTGAAATATCAATTTTTAGGACCTCAAAAGACGCTCCCTATGATTATCAGTGCTAAATTAACAAAGGAGCAAGAGATTAAATTGATTAAGGTCTTGAAGGAATATAAGGAGGCAATTGGTTGGACCATTCATGACCTCAGGGGGATCGAGCCATCTTACTGTAATCATGGAATATTCTTGGAAGATGGATCCCGCCCTTCTCACCAGTTGCAGAGGAGATTGAATCCAAATATGCCAGAAGTGGTAAAAAAGGAAATCACAAGTGGCTTGATGCAGGAATTATTTATCCAATCTCTGATAGTCATTGGGTAAGTCCTGTATAGATTATTTCGAAGAAAGCCTGGATTACTGTTGTGACTAAAGAGAGATGAGAATCTGTCACAACTCGTTCAGCTTCCTCTTGGAGGGTTTGTATTGATTATAGGAAGCTGGATACAACCACTAAAAAGGATCATTTTCCCTGCCCTTCATCGATCAAATCTTGGAAAGATTAGCCGGGCAGAAGTACTTCTGTTTTCTTGATGGATATTCGGGATACAACCAAGTTCCTATCCATCCCGAGGATCAGGAAAAAACTACTTTCACTTGTCCCTGCGGAACCTTTGCTTTTCGTAGGATGCCTTTCGGGTTATGCAATGCACCTGCGACTTTTCAAAGGTGTATGCTAACCATATTTTTTGACATGGTGGGAGAGTTTATGGAAGTTTTCATGGATGATTTCTCTATTTTTGGAGAATCATTTGACTCTTGTTTGGCTAATCTGGAAATGATTCTTAAGCGATGTATTAAAACACGATTGGTCCTTAGCTGGGAAAGGAGTCATTTCATGGCCCAAGAAGGCATCGTTCTGGGTCATGTAATCTCTGAACGGGGAATTGAAGTGGATAAAGCTAAGGCTGATGCTATCGCTAAACTTCCTCCTCCCACATCTGTTAAACAATTCGATCATTTCTTAGCCATGTGGGATTCTATCGAAGATTCATCAAGGATTTCTCGAAGGTTTCTCATCCCCTGAGCAATCTTCTTGCCAAAGAAATGCTGTTTGTTTTTGACGAATCATGCCGAAAGGCATTTGATTTCCTGATAATGGTAGTCACCTATGCTCTAGTTTTGCAACCACCAATTTGGACATCCCCTTTTGAGATCATGACCGACGCTTTTGATTACACAGTCGGGGTTGTCCTGGGTCAGAAAATTGATAGAAAGTCCTCTGTCATCTACTACGCTAGTAAAACTTCTGATGAAGCCCAGAGGAATTACACTGTTACTGAAAAGGAATTACTAGCTTTAGTGTTCACTTTGGAAAAATTCATGGCTTATCTCTTAGGTTCTCATGTTATCATCTATATCGACCACTCGGCCTTGAGACATCTCTTGGCCAAAAAGGATGCTAAACCCTGGCTTATTTGTTGGATTCTTCTACTTCAAGAATTTGATCTTGAAATCAAGGATAAAATCGGGGTACAAAATGTGGTAGCGGATCATTTGTCGAGACTCTTAGGTGATTCCTCTTGTCCGGATGTTCTGATTGCTGACACTTTTCCAGATGAAACTATTCTTACAGTTTTAGGTGTCCACACCCCATGGTTTGCTGACATTGTTAACTATTTGGCCGTTGGTCAAATCCCCCAGGATTTGACCAAGCAACAACGGGATAGACTCAAATCTGAGGCCAAATACTACTTCTGGGAGGACCCTGAGTTGTACCTCATTGGCTCTGATCAGATTATTTGCTGATGTATACCGGAGAATGAATTCAACAGTATACTCGAGTTCTGCCATGCATCTGGGTGTGGTGGACATTTCTCTGGGAAAAAGACGGCTGCAAAAATCTTGCAATCTGGCTTCTATTGGCCGTCTTTATTCAAGGATGCCTAGGATTTCTCAAGGTCATGTTCTCGATGTCAGGCACTCTGGAGCATAACTAAGAGAGATATGATGCCCCTAAACCTAATTCTTCCTGTCGACATTTTCGATGTTTAGGGCATTGATTTCATGGGACCGTTTCTCCCTTCATTTGGACATTAGTACATTCTTATTGCTGTTGATTATGTGTCCAAATGGATTGAGGTGATTCCCATTCGAACCAATGACCACAAGGTGGTCATCGATTTTGTCAAGAAAAATATCTTCAGTAGGTTCGGGATTCCGAGGGCTATCATCAGTGATGGTGGCACTCATTTTACTAATGCCCAATTTCAGAATTTATTGGCCAAATACGGGGTTAATCACCGAATTTCCACACCTTACCATCCCCAAACGAATGGACAAGCCGAGATCTCCAATCGAGAGATCAAGAACATTCTGCAGAAAATAGTTAGGCCTGATTGCAAGGATTGTACTCAAAAGCTTGAGGACGCTCTTTGGGCCTACCGTACGGCGTATAAAACACCCATCGGCATGTCTCCATTCCGTTTGGTGTATGGAAAGGCATGCCATCTACCCATAGAGATTGAACACAGGGCATTTTAGGTGATGAAACAATGCAATTTAGATCTGAATTTAGCTGGGAAGACCAGGAAACTCCAACTATCTGAGTTGGAGGAGCTTAGAAATGATGCATATGAGAATGCCAAGATCTACAAGGCTCGGACCAAAGCTTTACGTGATCAATTGATTTCTCGCAAGAGCTTTGAGCCGAACCAGAAGGTCTGGTTATTCGATTCTAAACTTAAGCTCTTTCCTGGCAAACTTAGATCTAAATGGAATGGCCCATTCATAATTGACCAGATTTTTCCAAATGGAGCCGTTCAGATTTCTGACCCAAAGACGGGTAACACATTTAAAGTCAACGGTCAACGTCTGAAGCCTGTTATTAACCGTATTCTTCTAGAACCCGTCTCAGACACAATTGTCTTAGCCATTCTGTGACTTCTTTGGCTGGACTTCGCCTAGCTGATGGCATTAAACTCAGCAGTTGTACATATGACACAAGGCTGATACGAGCTTCATATTCAGGCGACATCTTTCATATTCTACCCTTTCTTTCATGTCTCTTTTTCAATGAGGACATTGCATCAGCTAGGCATGGGAGGGTGGATTCATTTTTGAATCATTTGGTTAGTTTTGTGAAATTCATGTAAATTATTTTTCTCTTCTTATTTATACATTAAAAAAAAATCAAAATTAGGAAGGATTAGTTGGACATTAGGACTTTTCAATCTTAGGAAATTTTACATTAGGATCTGAACACAAAGACCCTTTAGGTCTTTGGACTTAATCAGCCTGTGTATCAACTAAAATGTGGATTTGTCTTTTGAGTCCTCGCCATCTTAATTCTATCATAATTGGAGTAAATAAGTTTGGGTGATAAGTACACGACTTATCAACCCACCCTCTGATTTGAGGGAATTTTTGAGTTTTAAGCATCTACACACCTTCTTTGCACTGACTCATTGTTTGGCGATTCTAACGGAAATTGGGTAGCTAATGAACCTTCTAGAGTGATATTGCTGGCAAGTTATCGTGGGTAACAGCCCATAGGTAGGTTGTCCAGAGCCCAGTCACTGGACCTTTCTCTTTTTGCTGCTTTTAGGTAAATCTTAGACTAGGGAGGCCACCTACTTAAAAAAAAAAATTCAAAGAGAAAAGGAGAAAAGAAAATAAAAAAAAGAAATAAACCACACTTCGCTGCACGAGTATGGCTGGCAAGTTGTCGGTGATAACAGCTCATCGACCGGTTGTCCAGAACCCACCTCAATAAATGTACTGAAAATTCCCAAAGCACTTAGGAAGAAGCAAAGAAGTAGAATAAATCGGGGAGATATACACTGGATTCACCCTTGTGTTGACCTCATAAAAAAATAAAAGTAGGGAGAAAGCTACAGGTTGTAAAAATACACCTTTAGGTAGAATTCTTTTTAGGTCATCTAGAGGCATAGAAATCTGACGTCCGTTTTAACTGCCGATCAACGAGTTTATCACATTCACAATAAGATGCTTAGAACTTAGGGTTCTCATCAAATCTTGGGTGAGTTGAATGGCCGTAGAAAGCCACTCTTAAACCCTAAAACTTGAAAATCCAAAAAAATTAGAAAAGAAGAAAAAGAGAAAAATAAATTTTTCTTTGAATAAGGCGAGGGCTTGAGGCAGTCTGCATTTTGGCAGATACTCGAACACTATTGTATCTTTGAAAGTTCAGATCCTAAGTAGACATTTTCTTATTGATTGAAAATAACTAATGCCCAAATAATCGAACCTGATTCTTTTATAAATAGCATATAGTTTTTGCTAGGGACTAGCAAAAGATAGGCATAGGGGTATGACGTAAACACGTTACACTACTTAAGATGTCTATTTATGCATGTTCTTAAGCATAGGATTGCATTGCATGCTATAAATATTGCATAACATGCATCATCTTGCATTTAGAGTAGTTTGAATAAAATGAAGGTTAATTGTCTCCTTTTATGTGCTTGGATAGAGCAAACTTTTTATCGGGGCCTCGGATCGAAGATCCAACCGTACAGATGTGATCAGGGCGACGATTGGAGTTCAACGACTCCAAGATCGCCCTAATCAGGCATCTATAGCTTCAGATAGTGATCGGGGAATCCTAGAAGATCAAGGGCTAAGATGGTGTAAATCTACACTTCAAACGACAAATCCAACCACACGGATGGATTCGAATCGACGATTGCAGCCTAACGACGTAAAAATCGAGTCAATCCGACACCCGTGGCACCATCTACATCATCCAGAAGATGGACGGCCAAGATGGTGCCACGTGGCATCATCTCGACCGCCCAATCGCCCGCACGCATCCGATGAAGCCCTCGCATCCACCCTTCCCCGCCATTGGATCAAGATCCAACGGCTGTGGATACGCGTGCTTGATTTCATCCGTGCGACTATTTGGACAACGTAGCGCAGCGGTTCAGCGCCTTATCGCGAGGCGCTGGCGCGGGATCTATTCGCAGCGAGCAGGCGACGAGCGTGGGCGAGCGGGCGTGGGCGAGCGTCAGATCACGATCGAATGGTCGCGCGTGCCCGATAATGCCCACGCGCTATTGCACGCACGGCAGTAACGCAGCATTGCACGCGATCGGGCGCATGCTGTGGAGGCGGGCGTTGAGCGATTTGAGCCGTCCGATCTCGCTATCGGACTGCTGAGAATGGCCGGACGTGCATGTGCGTTGCGCGCGCGGGCAAGAGAGCGGGTGCGCGCTCGCCGCCCACTACGCCCACGTTCAGACCTTTAGCGACGGTTTTATCCATCACTAAAGGTTCTGAATTAATGTTTTTAAAGATGTAATGACCAAATTGCCCCCACTCCTTGCAACTATAAAAGGAGACCCCCTCCACACGAAATTCTCATCCCTTCTCTTCTCTACCTCTCCAAAGCTCAAGAGAAGCTTGTCCCATACCCAGGATGCTCCTCGCGAGATAAAGTCAAATTTTCGTCCCCCGTTCGGAAGCGAATCTCACGACCACGACGACGTGCTGCCTCGTTCCCGTTCTTCTGCTTCATCCTCCTTTGTCCTGCTCTGTCCTCCTTCATCCAGGCGTCGTCTTGTCCGGCTCGTCCTCCAAGTGATCGTCGAGGAGAATAACTTCTCTCTCCCATTCTTCTTTGCAGCTTTCTAGTGTAAAATTTTCCTGCTTTCTAGTGTAGCTGATTTCCCGCTTTCTAGTGTAATTCTTATTTGGTTTTATTGTATAAACATTTTGAATTATTGAATGCATGTTCTCTCTCTCTCTCTCTCCCTTTTTAGTCTGATTATTGTTATAGCTTCATTGTAATTACATCGCCTTGCTTTTCAAGAAAAAATATAAAAAAAATATATAATTGCAAATATAGATCGACGTAGCCTCCCTGTGTTCGACCCGGAATTTCTATTTCGGTATAAATTTTATTTGTTGAACACGAGTTCTTCGCTTTCAGACTACAACGACTAGGTTTTCAAAACCAAACACGTTCGCGTAGCAACTCACTCGTTCAACAATACTTATATAAAGACTCCCAAGGCCAGCCCGATCCTTCCAAGCTTGAATTTGACCAGAGAAACCCTCAATTTTCTTCCCTCCTCCTCCTCCAGCCAAATTGCTTTTCAAGCTCCAGCGACTCTCCTTGCCTCACCTCATCGTCTGATCACAATACCAGTGGCAGATTCTTCCTCCTTGCATTCTTCCGTGTCTAGCAGCACCGGCCGGCACTCCTACCTCCCTTCATCCTCGTCGACCACCTCTTATCATAGTAGCTTCGTCTTCGGCGTCAGCCATACTTCAACCGGTGCCAACTCCGCTCCCCTTCATCTGCCTCCTCTCTTAAACAACTCCTTGTCTTCCACTCTTCGTTTTCAGGCACTCGCCACTCCGTTTCAACTGCCGACTCGCCCCACTGTCCTCCGTCTTCCACCTCACTGGCATACCTCTGGCGAGCTCGCACGACCATTACACTCCACCAATTCGATCGCCGTTCATTCCTACTCCTCCGCCGTGTCCTAGAGAGTAAAAGCCCTTTGGTATTCGAGGCTATTAGCCTCTCCAACGCCCCACCGAACACATCCACTCTCACGCACACAGTTCGATTCTGCCATGCACGCACGGACCTTGCCATGCCACTCAACCTCCATCGTTGCACTTGCCGTGGTCCGGTGAAGGTCTTGAGCAAGTTTAATTGGGCTGCGAGGCAGTTTGCTTGGTTTCAGGTGTTCCAGCCTCCTCCGACATTGACGCAGCAGCCACGAGCTTGCTTGAAGCTCTAATCAAGCCTGCAGTTCCAGGACTTCGACTCGAGATAGAGTGGACTACCTCTAGGAGCATCCTCGCATAGTCAATTAGAGCCTTTGACCTCTCCTTACATGTGAATTGCGCGAAGGAAGTAGCAGCAGGTGCACATAAGGAAGGAGGGACATTTAGTCCCACATCGTTCGTGGAAGAGCTAAGGTGCACACATATATTGAATTTGTGTTATAGGCTTATTGCCTCAGCACGCACAAGGGGTGAGGTCCCCATACGCATGCCTTACGCACCTCGTTCGCGACTCTAATCTTGCGAACCTGGTGCGCCTGATAACTCACCTAGCTTAAGCACTCCTTGGCTGTGACCCATACTCGCAGCCCTGGTCCCCGGTACGCTCTAGGTATGATTACCCATATACCCAGTACTGTTGAAGGCTCTGGGAAAGCATAACCTAAGGAGAGAAAGAGAGGAGAGAGCTTACACGGGGAAGGGGGAGGGTTTTGCTGTAGAGGAAGTTGGCTGACACTCAGCCAATTTAAGAAGTTCCCCCCCTAAGTGAAGAGGTTGAACAGAGAAAGAAAGAAAGAGGAGCAGAAGAAGAAAAGAAGAAGAAGAAGGCAGCAGAGGAAAAAGGAGAGGACCTGCAGAAACACAAGAAGGAAGAAGAAGAAGAAACAGAGAAAGAAGAAGAAGTGGCTGAGGAGGGAGAAAGGGCTATACACTGTAGTTCAAGATGGTTAAGTCGTCTGATTAAGCCCTCAGTCGTCTGATACTTGATTGCTAGGCTTTATTTGGTTGATACTGTTGATTGTGAGGGGTAATTGGTGATTCAAATCACCATTTTACCACATTCTTTTTGCACTATTGTCATTTGTTTTCATTTATATATCATTATTATTTGGAGTTCTATTATAAATTGCTTACATTACGCTTAAATTGCAATTCTTGAGATCTAAATTCCATATTTCTCCCTGTGTTCGACCTCAGAACCTTTTCGAGTAATAAAATTTATTTGTTTGAGCACTAGTTTGGCTATACTACAACATGACAATCTTAAAACACCGATTTAGCGCGCGAACAATAGTGGAGGAGGCAATTTGAGCTAGGGTTTTGAGGAGAGGAGCTAAGGAAGGGATGTTTGGAGCTGAGCTGGAGTTGGTAGTTGCTAAAGAAGATGGCAAGGAACTACTTTAGCTAGCTTAGCTTGCTAGTTCTTTGCTAGTTGCTAAGCCAAGCTAAAGTAAGCTGGCTTATGCTAGGTGATTTCGCAGCAATCATAAATTATAATTCGCCTGAATTAAGGTAGAACCTAGCTTAACATGGGCATTCTACATGCATACACATCGTACTTTGCATCTTAGATCAGTTATATGTTTTATACATAATAATGTGCTATTTGAGAGGTATTATTAATTGTAGGTAATCCAGGGCTGTGGATGATCAATCCAACCTTATGGATCTGTTCGGAATAACGACAGGAGTCCAACACTTCCAAGAGCACATTAATTAGACTCCATAGCACCCTAGGGAGTCTGCAGAAGAAGTAGGAGCCAAGGGAAAATTGAAGAATATCTGGACCTCAGATAACAAATCCAACCACACGGATGGATCTGAATCGACGTTAGCAGTCCAACGGCGTAGAAATCAACTTAATTAGAGGCCTACGTCATCAGATACAAGGAGAAGAAGATAGACGGCCATGATAGCGCCACGTGGTGCCATCGTAGCCGCCCCTCACCACACCCTAATTTGGAAAAGAGAATCGTGAACCGTTGGATCATATCCAACGGTCGCGATGCAGCCATGTCGCCACCTCCAGCCACCTCATCACACACAGGAGAGATCTTGACTGTTGGATTCCCATCCAACGGTCGAGAGCAGCCGCACAGGAAATGGAAGGCATAACCATCCGTGCACGTAGTGCAGCAGAGAGGGTGCCTAACAAACAATGGGCAACGCAGGATCGAAGCGCGCCCGGTGTGAAATCAGGAGAAGCGGCGAGCACTGGCGCGATTGACCACTAGATCTTCATCGAGTGGCTCGGCAGCAAATGCGTGGTGGGTGTGGAGGCACTGGATCAAAAACACGCATGATGACGCATGCGGAGACATGCGTGTAAGCGCTTTAGGATTTACAAGAGGCGATGGAGCGCACGTTCACGATTGGGTGCTCAGAAAAGGTGAGCGACGAAGGAGAGGAAACGAAGGCGCACGAGCGGGTGATCTGCAGCCATGCCATGGAGGATGGACACTCTATAGGTTGCCACATGGCAGCACCAGATTCAACCGAGGATAAAAGAAGGATTTGGAAGGCTTAATTAGGGTCGTTGATCTCCCGATCAACGGATCTGATTAATCTGAAGCATTTGCATGGATTTAAAGGGCCAAATACCTTCTTTGCCCTCCACTAAAGCTATAAAAAGAGGCTTAAGGGCCCCCTTTTGAAGGAAATTCTCATATTTCTTCTTCCTCCTTCAACCTCTCTCTCTTCTTCTTCTCGTCTTCTCTGCATCCGTCTTTGCACCTCCGTCTAAAGCATTCGTTGGGCCACCTCGACGGATTGTTGTTGCTCTTCCCAGCCTCTCCAAAAGGTCACCATGAACCACCCGTGGTACCCTTATTCTGTTATAGTAGTAGTTGTTTACATTCATGTTTTTAGTCTATTGCATGTATATCAAATTCAATTTCTTTATAATGTGAATATTGTGATTGATTGTTTATATTATGTAGTAATCATATTGAGAACAAACGTATGAAATCAAAAGTGCTTTCTGCCTCCCTGTGATCGATCGAGACTCACCAAGTTCCGTTAATTTAATTACTCGAGACAAATTGCGCGCTATATTACCATGTGCTAATTCTTTACGCAATCTACGCAGCGAACAAATTGGCGTTGTTGCTAGGGAGACAAGGCAAATTTTGATTTTATCTCTAATACAGCATTTTTGTGTGCAGGAACAACGACACAAAGAGGCGAACGAGGAAAAGCGGGCGCTGCTAAAATTAGGTGCACACATTCTTATTAGAAATTCAACCAGAAAGTAAGTGTCATCTTTAAAATTCAATAGCTGTGTTTCTAGTGCTCCAAAAATCTTGAAGTTTGGACTGAAACTAGATCTTGAAATTATCTTTCCAAAGCCATCTTTCCAAAAATAAATTCCTTCTGTGGAATTTTTAAAAATTCATGGAGTATATACTGGTTAGATTGCTTAAAAATAGAACTTTTATAAACTTTAGAAATCAATTCTGACTAACATATAAATCCGATCTATTCAAAATTTGTGTGGTGAGAAAGATAATCAAATTAGATTTCAATATCATATTTTTAAAAAATTTTTGGAGCATATTTGATATAGTTTCCAACAAAAAAACCAACACAGGGTCTAAATCCCACATTTGACTCTTGGTTAGTTAAAAATTCATAACTAATTGTTGGAAATAGAAAAAATTTTGGAAAAATATTCTCTGAAAAGCTTATTGAAAATGGAATGTTCTTACTAAGTTTTAAATCATTTGAATTCCATCTTTTTTTAGAGTATACATTTGAATCATGGTCTTCAATTTAAAAAAAAAAGAACTTAGAAGTACATGAGTCAATAGGACTACATAGACTAACTTGGATTTCGACGAGTCCAAAAGTTAGTCGGTGAGGTGAGTCACCTTGTGGACTGCCCACAATCTACTAAATTGAAGAAGCAGGTTAAAATTCATGAAAATACATCAAGTAACCTGCATTTGGCTTGAAACTACTGGGTAGTTCTAACCTCTTTTGCAAAACCTGGTAACTAAGCCTGCGGGATAGTGTTAAACGACTGCGGCTGGGAGGTAACAGAATCGAAGGTGAAAGCCGAAGGAAGAACCTTCCTTGTAGTCCCCTTGAAACCAGACTGCCGGGTTAGCCTGAGAGGCAGGAGTTCCTTACAGTCGGTCTCTCGCCGAATTTATAATAACACAAACTTAAACGAAAAATCGGATCATCTAATCGAAAGGACCACTCTGATTAACAAGGCCTTAGCCTTGTTCTGCTTGACTACAGCAACTCTTTGAGTTGGTGTATGCAAGGAAGAAGGTCGTTAAGACCTGAACTTGCGGGACCTTGGGAGCCAAATCCAAGGCAGTAAAGGCGATTTTCGCCTAACCTCTCTTCTCAAACTTCTTCCATCCAATTAGCTGAGATGGCTAATCTCGGTCCTCGAGTTCGTCAGGACCTTGAGAATCAAGACCCAATGGCTCATCTGGAAGCCAGGGTCGAGGAAACGGAACAAAAATATGGGCACAGCTTCGACCAGATTCTCACAACACTCGACAGAATGCAGCATCCACCACGCGGAGAACTACGGACTTCTACGATTCGGCAGCAACGATCATAGCACCTCAGGTCCTGATTCCCATAGGTGGAGATGCATTCGAGTTAAAGTCGAATATCATAAGTATGATTCAGACTCATTTCCATGGAAACTCGAATGAGGATCCCTTCCAGCACCTCAAAGACCTGAGTCAGATTGCAGAGTCACTTTGACCTAGGAATATAGATATTGAAATTGTTCTCATGAAGCTTTTTCCTTTTTCTCTCAAGGTTAAAGCTGGTTATTGGTTCAAGACCATCGGGAGGCCAAGTGGAACCTGCGAGGAATTATGTCACGAATTCCTCCAAAAGTTCTTTCAGATTGGTCGAACAAATGGCATGAGGCGTGTGATCACAACCTTCGCTCAAGGCCTTGGAGAGAAGCTGCATGATGCCTGATGAGTCCATTTTAATGGACTATTATTACGCCTAATTCAACTTTATTCTTACATTTTATGTTTGTTAATAACTACATTAGGTCATAGAATGATTGCATGCATCATTACTTAAGTTTACATATATTCTATTGCATTCTATAACTTATTATGTATATAAATAATTATTTTATATTTCATTATTGTAGGAATAACTTATGTTATATTGCATTTCAACGTGCCACTCTCTCATGCAGGTCACGCACACAACGCACCCTCTCCATCTCCTCCACCTGATCCACTCCATCAGGCTATTTTAAGAGTTAACAGTAACCGGGAAAATGGGAGAGGAGGAACAAATTTGCAAAGAAACCAAGGTATTTTGAAAAGATCTTCCCCCCCATGGGGATCTCCTGGCTCTCGCCGGCCTCAACAAATCGGCCACCCAAATCTCCGAATGTCTAACGGCGGCCAATTTTAGTAAGGGATTTAAAATCCCTTGAATTGCGTCGGTGAAGGAGAACGGAAGGGGGAGATAAAAGTCGCATGGGATAATGAATCTTCTCCCCTCTCTCGGCGAGGGATCACCTCCCTCTCGACCACCATGAGACAGAGCCAACACCGTGGCCGGAGCTTGCACCGTGATCTTTTAGCGCACTGCCTCCCTCCTCCGCACCACCGCAAGCTCTCATGGTGACAGCATGAGCACCACCATCCTTACCGTGATCATCACCATCTGCTTCCTTCCTCTCCATCGTGAAGAGAGCATGCACCGTAGCCAGCCATGCGCACTGTGACCCCCTCATCGACCGCAACTAGCCGCGCGCACACCCCGTCACCGTGCGCAGCCACAACCGCGTGCAGCCATAGCCTCACAGTCGGCCCCTCGACGCACGCAGCACCATCCCATGCGCACATGCCAGCGTGAGGCTAGCACTTCCGCTCGCTCCTGTCATTGCAGCAGTACCTCCATCTGCGCCGCCCGCACCCACAGGAGCTACTCACCTTGCGTGCAACCGCAGTAGCAGCAGACCCACCGCGTGTAGCCATGCCCTCGTGTGCAACAGACCTTGCGCGTGGCCTTCCCCCTCGACTGTGCAAGCACAACGGCCACTCGCAAGCCTCTCCTTCCCTCCAGCCGGTGTGCACTCCCGCCTTCTTCTTCTCTGCCAACCGAAGGTACCCAAAGCCATGATTCTACAGCAAAAATACACCTGCAATTATGCCGTCTTGTGCTATTTCCTCGCATTACCAGTGCATATTAGGTATCCATAGTTGCATTTGTAAAAATGCACGCATGCATGCATTTAATTGAGAGGGGAGGAGAGTGAAATAAATGGCTGTGAAATTACATTTTTCCTTAAGTGTTGCTTTGCAAAATTCACCATCTTTTTATTTTAATTTTATTTGATTTTGAATTCGTGGCTGCAATGCATGGCAGCCTCTTCCTCGCGCCATGTCCTGCTCAGCCATGCTCTGCAGCCACTCCTTGCAGCCGCATGCAAGCCATTCACAGCTAGGGCATGGCTGTGCTGCTTTCTTCTTCTTTAAAAACGGCACGGCTTCTTCTTGCAAAAGGGGAGCTTGGTCCAGCAAGAAAAACTCCACAGCATCTTCTTCTCCAGGCCGTCTCCTCCCCTCTCCCTTCATACGCAGGCCCTCATCCTCTGAGGAGACACTTTGCGGGCAGGAGCACCTCACAGTGGTGCACAACCACCACTGTGAGTCCACCACCGCCCAGCTCATCAGAGAGCCGGTGGGAGTGGTGGTATTCTCTGTTTCAACTTTTCAAGCCATTTCAGCCATCAGAGCAGGAGCTTCAAGCTTTGAAGCTCAAAGCTCCGCACGCAGCAGCAGCAGCCGCAAGGCCCTCCAGCGCACGCCTGCAGTAGCTGCCCCAGCCCTTTTCGCGCACGCCTGCAGGTGACCTCGCCCCTCTCCGCGCACCCTGTCGCGAAACGCTCTCCGCAAGCCAGCAGCCGGCGCAGCTTCTCCAGCGCGCGCCAGCCGCTCCAGACCTCCCCACTCTCACGGCACCGGGTGCACCCAGTCATGCGGCTCGGCCATGCACTGTAGCCACTGTTCACGCCAGTCAGCGGAACACTGTGGCTACAGTGTAGTGACTGGTAAGTTTCTCACTTAAACGGTCACCCGGCGCGCCGCAACTGGCCGTAGCCCACGCGTGTGTCTCGCTTCGTGTCCCGCTCCAGCTCCCGCCCGCGCATCTTCCAGCGCCCGCACCCACCCGCGTATCTGCCTGCTTTAGCATCTGCGTCCGCGTCTCCCTTCGCCCGCACCGGCCCTCTTCAGCGCCCGATCTTCACGCAGCGCGGTGCGCTGCGGCCTCTCTCCCTGCGCTCACTCCCTTCCAACGCGCGCCTCTCTGCGCGCATACGCACCTGCGCGCGTGCGTGAAGCCTTAGACGACGCCCCACTGCTGCATACGCCTTAACTCTCCCAGCCTTCACTCTAGCAGCTCTCCCTCGCTCTCTCTCTCACAGCACTCTCTCACTCTCTCTTTGCCGACACTTACACACACACACTCACACTCTCATACACACACACACACCTATACTCTACTTTATACATATATATATATATATATGTACATATATATATTTATATACATATATATATATATATATATACATATATCCATACATAAAGTAGTAGCTATATAACTAAGTATTATTATACATATATACATATATATATACACATCTATATACTTATATATATATATATATCTACAAATATACATACATATATACATATATATCTATAACTATATATACATACATACATATATATATATATATCTATCTACATATATCTATTTATATATATATTACTATATACATATACATATATATATATATATATCCATCTATATAGTATTATATACATACATATACTTACATACATACATACATACATATATATATATCTATCTATACATATATTTCCATATCTATATACATACATACATATATATATATATAAGTACATATATACTTATATATTTATAAACATATATACATATAGATATATTTACATATATACATATATATATTTTCACATTACTTACCATATGTTGTATCGCGGGAATATCTGCACCAGTTGTTGATATTCCCCGATACACGCATACAAAAAGTGTGGTCGCACACATCTTCCGCCATCCACCATACACTCCACGCAGCACCTCGTCCTGTTGGTTGCATATTTCTAGACGATGACCGGCTCGACACCATGCTACACTCCATCTTCGCCTCCACCCCCACCCTTTATACATATATAATATATACCTATATATATATACTATATTTATTTTATTTATGTTTTGCTTTCCTGCTAGTAAAAGGATAAAAAAATATATAAAAGATAAAAGATAATCATTAACTTGCAGGTACTCAGTCTTGCAAATAGCACGACCAATTTTGAAACCCTGATTTAGCTCAAAGCCAAGGACTTGATTATGAGGGTGTGCCTCAAGAACAAGAATTATCAGAAAAAAAATCTAAATAGAAAAACACCAAAAACACAATAAATGAACGAAAGAGATTAGTTGTAGGAAAGGTGTAGAAACTTGACTTCTAACCCCACTTCCCTGAGTTCGACCCTGGGCCTAAAAGTGACCAAGATAAAATCAAGTAGGCCAGGTAAAAAAATTTTGTAAAGAGATGGTTAGGCTCGATTTAGGTTAACCACTATACTCATTACAACGATAAAATCACCATATTGACACAACCTAATCGGGTCCCGACCACATCCCTTTCAAGCCACAAAAAATGCAACATCAAATCCGGCCATGAAACTTCGCGTCGGGAACTCCATCGGACTTGCCTCGACTCCCTGAGCACAACCACGCTTTCGGTCGCACCAATTGACCACCCGACGGTCGCTTGGAGAGCCTCACCGCCGGCGGCTTCTTCCACTCCAACCGGCGACCACCGATGGCCGTTCGGGGCGACCACCGATGGCACCACCACCACCATCAGAGAGCTCTCATTGTGCTTACCCTCCTCCGAGCTTCCCGCGACCCACCAACGCCTCCTCTTTGCGCACGCACAAAGGAAGCAAATCCTCTATTTTTAGGTTAATTAATATTTACATTTGAGTGCCATTGCCAAACTCTCATTTTTTATTTTAATATTTGATATATTGAGTAAAATTGCAACTTCATGCTCATGCTTTCTCATAATTACTTGGCTTTTGTTATTCACATCTTTTAACATTGGTTTTGGATTAAGATGTACACAATTTCTCTCTAATACATGTGCAATTGGAAATTACAGAGATTGATTACATATTTATTGAACATTTCATTGAGGAAAAATTACGCATATAACCTGACATTCTCGAATTATTGTGTCTTCTTTTCGTCGCATTTCATGTCAGATTTGACCATGGACTTTGCACTCGATTGAACGAATACAAGGGAAAAATATTCATGAATTTATTGCATCTATTCCTCCCTGTGGATATGATCTAATCCATCATGGTTAGTTTTACTAATAATTAATTTTGTTCAGGATTTTTCCACCATGCGATTTCACTGCGACGACATTTTTTTTTGTACATTATTCTGCAAGCGAAAAACACCCGATCAAATGGTGCCATTGCCAGAGAGGCAACAAACACAATAATTTCACCTAATTATTTCTGAGTATTCTGAGTTGCGCAATTATTTGATCATTCTTTATCTTTTTGTGCGAGGAATTTGACGAGATGACAGGTGCAGCAGAGTGGCGACATCAACCTTAAGCGACGTCTATACGTGGAGATAATTGCAGGAGCTTGTGGGCCTTGATCCCACACGTGTGGAGATGTGCGGAGGACCATCTGGGAGGATTTTCCTCTTAGACTTCTGATTTAGATTTTTAGGGTAGACTCTTTAGGATTAGCCTAGTTATTTGTTTTCTCGCCCTTGTACTCTAGGGATAGTTTGTGGGGAGTGTCCCCGATTCTTTAGATTTTAGGATCCTTTTGTGGTAGTTAGATATTTTGATTGTGCATTTCTTTTTACAAAAAAAAAAAGAGAAAATAAATCCAAATTGCATGCTAGAAGCTGCATATCCATAGGACGACCATTTAGGATTGCTTGAGCAGTGTCTAGCTTTTCTTTTTGCATTGCAAACATCTTGCATTGAAGAGAGCTGGAGTAAGGTACGTCTTTTTTTGTGCATCAGTTATCTGCACACGCATTTGGACAAAATTAAAAAAGACCATTTAAGCTGATTTGAAAATTTTAATCAAGTGGCCACATTATTTCTTGATAAGAAAGAAAAATATACAGGAAGTGTTTGAATAACGTGACTGCGATTTTCAAAAGGAAAAATCACTTTTCGCAGTGTGATGCACACTTCCTACACTGAGCACGCATTATAGGCACTGCACTAGGACTTGGACCCTTAAGGTTATATGCATCGATCTCTTTATCGGTGCAAACTCTCCTATCTCGCTTTGTGACGGTAGTATTAACTTTTACCCGAGTGACTTGATACTCTAAGGAGGGGGACACCCCTTAAAGGAATTCAAGGGTAATTAAGAGGCACCGCTAACGCTACGCCTCAAAGGAAGGGTTCGCCCTACTTGCATCCCTTGGTTCCATCCTTGGAGTACCTTTTTACTTGAGCATTAGAGAATATCATCGCAACAAAGTATACGTCTTTAGGGCACTCGAAGGTCAATTTAGGGTGTGTAATTGCTTGACAACTTGATTGATCACCCAGAAAGGACTAAAAGTAACCTCAACCTTCTTAACAGTCATTGACCAGAAATTTCAAATGCCTTATTTCTCTTATACCACTTACGTGGGAACGGAGAAACACTGCCTTGACTATATTTGGCCAAGTTGAAGAGTTGGAAGAGGACTTAAAGAACTTTAAATCAACAAAAGACCTCTTGCCTTATGTTTGCTTGTTGTGTGCGTGATAGAGCTCTCTAGGAAGTTTCTATTTTTAATCTATCTAAGTCCTAAGAGAGTTAAACCATTTAATTGAAAGAAATGGACTATCCTTACTCCTATCATTTTAACCAGGATCCATGCCCTGAGCGTATCCATACTTTGATGGGTACATTGACAATTCATGGGATTATTCATATTCCTATCCTGGGAGTATTGACCCAATAGCTCCTACTTTTGAGCAGAGCTTAGGAGCAGGATTTTCCACCCATGGAATCTCCACTACTATGCAAACACCCAACCCTCCCACCCTTCATGATTTTCCTTATCGAGGTTGGATAGATACCCCTAGGCAACCAGAGCCTGAGATTGACTATCCTCCCCAATCTGATAGTAGTAGCCTCTCTTTTATGATAGAAATGCAAAAACAACAAAAAGAAATGATGGAGACTATGGGATAGATATTGAGGAATAGTCAAAAATTGAACAAAGAAATTAGATAGCTTAGCTACACTCTTCCTAGTAATTCTGATCCCTACCCATATGATCGTGATCATGAAAATAATTTGAGGAAACCAATAACAATAGGGATCCCATTTTATGTAGCTATCACTTAGACTCTCCCAATGAGACACGGCCACTAGAGGAGAACGATTCTAGTAATTATCCACCTGAGTTACATTGGAGTCAAAAGAAAGGGAAGATGGTACCTCTTGAGGACCTTGACCCCAATGATAGTATTTTCCTTACCCCTGATAACCAGGGTCAAGGTCGTATTGTTCATATCACTTCCCTTATTAATTATCTGGTGGAACCCCATTCTATCTATAGTGAGCCTAATCCTGACCCTCCACTTATGGAATCAACACCTTGCATTTAGTATTCTGAGGATTTAAATGCACCCAATGAAGGTGACCCTAAAGGAATGGAGGATGAATTAGATCAATTTTGGTCTCGGGGATATAAAGAGTCTATTTTAGAGGACGAGGATGACCCAACGGAGGAACCCAGACTGAAAATTTGGAGTGAATCACAGGGGGATTATTTGTTATTCGAGGACTTACCCTTATAGGATATAAATAATCTGGTGAAATCCGGATTCCTCCTTTTGAGAATCATCCTCCACAAAACCAGGAGTCGATATTGGAGGAGGACAAACACAATAGTGAGAAGCCTAGGGGAGACTCTCGGGGACAAAACACGTCAATTGAGGATTTATGCCTTGAGAAGAACAAAGAATTGAGTGATATAGGTTTACTCCAAAACATTAAGACGGATCATCCTTTAGAAATAATTGAGGATATTGATCCAACTCCTCTTTTTACTGATGAATCACATATACACCCAGACAAAAACTCAAGTAAACCAAAAGAATCCGGGGATGAAATTAATGATAATGATTCTGTTGCTTTGACCCTGCCATCAAAGGAATTTAATTTGGAGTCCACCATTGATTCACATATATTGGAAGGTGAAAATATGACTCCGATCATTAATGATAGGCAGGGTGACGTGAATTTTTCTGCAAAAATTGTTAGGGAGAACACACAAGCTGAATCGTTGTTGGAATTGGACTCGACACCGACTAAGCTTTCATTGGACTTAATCATTACCTCTCAACACCACAAACAACCATTACACTTTCTAACCAATCCTTGGCTCAGGTCTCTGCTCATATACATTCTTAGGAGAATATTAGGCCAGTACATCCTCGGGTAGAATGGCAAGTGTGGATTGATGTTTGTACTTTTAGTCTCGCCATTCAAGGGTTTGAAATAATAATGTTTATATCTTTTAAAACCCTTCCTGCTTTGGAGGACCCTTGTTATCCTCCACTTATTCTATTTCGGGAGGTCCCTTTTCATGTTCCTTTTATT
Organism: Thalassia testudinum; assembly: GCA_037157565.1. NCBI lineage: Eukaryota > Viridiplantae > Streptophyta > Magnoliopsida > Alismatales > Hydrocharitaceae > Thalassia > Thalassia testudinum. The sequence continues at coordinate 149,126,758 of JAZHRO010000036.1, forward strand.
ATTCATAGGCCTCCTCAGGTAGCCTATGAGGTTTTCTGTTTTCATGTCTTCTGGCGAGCATTTGGGATAACGTTGCATCATCAGCTCGCCAACATCCATGGCTACCTGTTTTCTAGGCCCGCGATATTACGCATATTTTTAGGGCCTAGCTTTTTCTGTCTGGAACCAGACTTACAGGTTCCCTATAAGTCTGGCTGCCGACATAAAATGCAGCGCTTGTTGGGAGGCAACCCAGCGTTCAGAATAACACCATCATCAGGTGATTTCCTTCCTTTCACCCCCTGTTTTAATTTTACAATGAGGACATTGTAGGATTTAGGCATGGGGGGGTGCATTTTGCATTTTAGGAAGTTTTCATGCATTTAGGTTAGGTGCATTAGCATATTTAAAAAAAAAAATTTCTTTTCTTGAGCTGAATTGGTTAGTCCCTAGTAAAACATCTTTGTCATGGAGGTGTCATTAAAGATTTTTCTTCTTAAATTATTTCTTAAGTTTAGAATTCAGTACATTTACTTCACTTGCACGTAGACTGGGTAATGGATCTTTGAAGAGAACCAATAAATATTTTTAGTCTTTTGAACCATTGAACAGTTAAAAGGGAGTCAGGCATACTATATTCTATTAGATCCACCTCATATTTGTGAGAAGAAAGTAGAGAGATTACTGGTGCGCTAAGTTTAGTGTAAGAACTCTTAGGTTTTGGACAATTAGATAAGCATACCTCAGAGTTAGGCATAATTTTTGCTCTCTGTTCGAGTGTGCATACATTGTGTGAATTCCTGAGAGTCACCAAATAAGGCAGATACATAGAGATTGAGTCTCAATTAAACTATGACTATGATGGATGGTTACGACTGTCCTTCATAGAGTCCTTGGTTGAAGGAGGGTAATAGTATTAAAGGTCAGAAATATGCTTGTCCTATCCATTATTTCCCAGTACCTAGAGTAGACACTTCTACCAAATAAGTCACATAATATCCTCTTGACCATCATCATCCCTAATAATGCCTCATGAGTAAACGTCTGCATCGTATTGTGTTGAGTTATGAAAAAGAAAAAAGAAAGAGAAAAAAATGAGAAGAAGAAAAGAAGAAAGAAAAAGAAGAAGAAGAAGAAAAAAAAAAAAAATATAAAAGGGGTTCAAGCCATAGCTTTTTTAGGTGTCAATTCTATCAATTGTCCATATCATTGAGGCTACAAAAACACCCATTGCGATCCACCAAATGTGACCCATACCTACTTTTCAAAATTTCTGATCGCCCAAATATTAGCTGAGGACCTTTAACTTAGTTGTAGAGTTATTAGGACTTTAGTTGAAGTGTGAGTGCCATGTGAGGCCACCAAACAATGAGTACATTTACTAAATCTGGTAAGATTTGTGATCTCAGAAAGAAAACAAGGAAAATAGAGCACAGTTGTTTAGCCTCTCTCTGAGTTGACTTGTTTAATAGTCTAGAGATCTAGAGTCTTAGTACTAGATTACATGTAGCACCAGATGAGTGTGTGCCGCCAAATACGAATCCATTCAACTCAGTATCTCTTACCTAAGGCAAAAAGCTGGGGTCAAATTTCATATTATTTTCTACTTTATCCCCTAGGGAAGTAGTTGCCTATCGTGATAGAATTTTATTAAGGGTTAAGTAAGAACTTCAAATGTAAGTTGGCTTCTCACTTGGATCCGTTACCAAGGTTACTATCACTTCACATTTGTCCGGATCTCTAAATTTTTGGAATAAGGAAAGAAGAAATCTTCCGAATACATATATTATTTTTCACTTTTGCTAGGGACTAAAAAATCTTAGGCATGGGGGCATTTGATGAGTCCATTTTAATGGACTATTGTTACGCCTAAGTCAACTTTATTCTTACATTTTATGTTTATTAATAACTACATTAGGTCATAGAATGATTGCATGCATCATTACTTAAGTTTACATATATTCTATTGCATTCTATAACTTATTATGTATATAAATAATTATTTTATATTTCATTATTGTAGGAATAACTTATGTTATATTGCATTTCAACGTGCCACTCTCTCATGCAGATCACGCACGCAACGCACCCTCTCCATCTCCTCCACTTGATCCACTACATTAGGCTATTTTAAGAGTTAACAGTAACCGGGAAAATGGGAGAGGAGGAACAAATTTATGAAGAAACCAAGGTATTTTGAAAAGATCTTCCCCCCCATGGGGATCTCATGGCTCTCGCCGGCCTCAACAAATCGGCCACCCAAATCTCCGAATGTCTAATGGCGGCCAATTTTAGTAAGGGATTTAAAATCCCTTGAATTGCGCCGGTGAAGGAGAACAGAAGGGGGAGATAAAAGTCGCATGGGATAATGAATCTTCTCCCCTCTCTTGGCGGGGGATCACCTCCCTCTCGACCACCATGAGACAGAGCCAACACCGTAGCCGGAGCTTGCACTGTGATCTTTTAGCACACTACCTCCCTCCTTCGCACCACCACAAGCTCTCGTGGTGACAGCACGAGCACCACCATCCTTACCGTGATCATCACCATCCGCTTCCTCTCCACCATGAAGAGAGCATGCACCACAGTCAGCCATGCGCACTGTGACCCCCTCATCGACCGCAACCAGCCGCGCACACACCCCCTCACCGTATGCAGCCATAATCGCGTGCAGCCACAGCCTCACAGTCGGCCCCCCCTGGAGCACGCAGCACCATCCCGTGCGCGCATGCCAGCGTGAGGCCAGCACTTCCGCTCGCTCTTGTCGTTGCAGCAGTACCTCCATCCGCGCTGCCCGCACCTACAGACGCTACTCACCTCGCGTGCAACCGCAGTAGTAGCAGACCCACCGCGTGCAGCCATGCCCTTGCGTGCAACAAACCTTGTGCGTGGCCTTCCCCCTCGACTGTGCAAGCACAACGCCCACTCGTTGGCCTCTCCTTCCCTCCAGCTGGCGTCGCCAACTGGTACGCACACCCGCCTTCTTCTTCTTCTTCTCTGCCAACCGAAGGTACCCAAAGCCACAAAAAATGCAACATCAAATCCGGCCATGAAACTTCACGTCGGGAACTCCATCGGACTCGCCTCGACTCCCTGAGCATAACCACGCTTTCGGTCGCACCAATCGAGCACCTAACGGTCAGTCGGAGAGCCTCACCGTCGGCGGCTTCTTCCACTCCAATCGGTGACCATCGATGGCCGTTCGGAGCGCCACCACCACCATCAGAGAGCTCTCATCGTGCTTACCCTCCTCCGAGCTTCCCACTGCCGGCCAACGCCTCCTCTTCGCGCACGCACAAAGGAAGCAAATCCTCTATTTTTAGGTTAATTAATATTTACATTTGAGTGCCATTGCCAAACTCTCATTTTTTATTTTAATATTTGATACATTGAGTGAAATTGCAACTTCATGCTCATGCTTTCTCATAATTACTTGGCTTTTGTTATTCACATCTTTTAACATTGGTTTTGGATTAAGATGTACACAATTTCTTTCTAATACATAAGCAATTGGAAATTACAGAGATTGATCACATATTTATTGAACATTTCATTGAGGAAAAATTACGCATATAACCTTACATTCTCGAATTATTGTGTGTCTTCTTTTCGTCGCATTTCATGTCAGATTTGACCATGGACTTCACACTCGATTGAACGAATACAAGGGAATATTCGTGAATTTATTGCATCTATTCCTCCCTGTGGATATGATCTAATCCATCATGGTTAGTTTTACTAGTAATTAATTTTGTTTGGGATTTTTCCACCACATGATTTCACTCCGATGACATATTCTTTTATACATTATTCTACAAGCGAAAAATGCCTGATCAACGCCTGGGACATATTCCACGATCTTCTCAGGAAGTGCCCACACCATGGTCTACCCAAATGGCACCTTGCTCAAGTATTTTACCATGGGTTGGATGACACACATCGGTACCTAGCCGATGCATCTAGCGGTGGAAATTTTCTCGTGAAGTTTGAGAATTGTGTATTTGAACTGTTCGAATCCTTAGTAGAGAACTCAGTGAATGTCGCCTCAATGAACTAGTTCCAGCAACTTGAACAGCTACGAGTTAATGTCCACGAAGCTCAAGCCGAGTTTGCCCGAGCCAACATGGACATTATCACTAAAAGGCTGGATAAGGTGGATCTGCTCGATAAGAAGCTTAATGAATTAATGCGAGTGAGATCTGGATCTTCTAGCACCACTGCTCCATCTTACTCCTCTCAAGCATCCCGAGCCCCCTCTGCTCGTACATATCTGTTTACTTGGGATGTTTTCTCTCCATCTTCGCGGGATCCTGCATACCAGGAACTCGTGAACAATATGGATCTGGCGCTGTACAATCAGGGTTACGCACAACATTACAATGCAAGTGCGTATTCTTTTGATGAATTCGCATCTGAGACATCTTCGGCTTACAAAGATGTCAATGCCATTTAGGGATACGGGCATAACAACCGTATTCTAAAACTTTTAACCTTGGTTGGTGCCAGCATCCCAATTTCTCCTGGTCTGGTAACCCACAGAAACTGAGTCAAGCTCCACACTACCAGATCAGACAATACGAGAATGCACAGAACACGTATCCTAGGTAGTAGCCATTCTCATCTCAGCAGAAAAAGACATGCTTTATCTATCAATTGCTGCACCAAGTTGCCAACTACCCTCCAAAGTGGGCCAACCCTTTGGAGTCGCTGAAGGAGGATTTGTAGGCATCAATTCAGAAATCTACTCATGACAACCTGCAAATAATGAAGGCAATGGCTGACCAAAAACAGAGCATACAGAACATGCAAAACTAGATGTAGGAGCATAGATCACAGGGAGGTTTGCCCTCCCAACCTGTCCCAAACCCGAGATATGTGCAGAATTAGGGCACCTCGCCTAGATTCCAAGCACCACAAGGGTAGGTACATGCTATTCTGGAAGCACCTCCCGCACCACCTGGTTATGAGCTCGGTCAGCCACCTCTGTTGCCAAACCCTATGTATCCAGACCAACCTGTTCCTCTGCCACTGCATGGACAGCACGCCGATGCAAAAGCTATCACCTTAAGGAGCAGAAAGACTACACAGGACCTGCTACCTAGGCAAGCGGGTAATGATTTTTCCTGCGCTCTACCATGAGATGGCTTACAACCCTCTTCCTCTCACAAGCCATCTTCATTAGATAAAGGAAAGAAGCCCCTAGATCCCGAAATTCCCATCCCTTTCCCCACGGCCCTAATGCGAGATTCAGCACGGAAAAAGGACACTCGAAATTTTGAGGACCTGAAATCTATGTTCAAGGAAGTTCACATTCAGGTCCCTCTCCTTGAAGCAATAGATCACATCCGTGCTGTTGCTAGGTTCTTTAAGGACTACTGTACTCCGAAGCAGCAGCAGAGGATCGGACAACAAGCGGTATTATCTGAGGAAGCCAGCGTAGTTATTTTAGCTGACTTACTGCCCAAAAAGAAGGACCTGGGCACACCACTGATTTCCTGCTTTTTGTAGGATTCCCCTTTTGATAGGGCCCTTCTTGATTTGGGGTCGTCCATCAACCTAACTCCCACCACAGTATTTGATTGATTTCGATTTGGGGAGTTAAAGCCTACCTCGGTTACACATAGTTGGCTGACCGATCGGTAAAAATGTCGAGGGGGGTGGTTGAAAATGTGATTGTAAAAGTCCAAGGATTCTGCTTTCCAGCGGACTTTTTTGTTCTTGATATGGAGGTTTCTCCTAATCTTAGTGATGCATCGATTATTCTAGGTCACTCGTTTTTGGCAACCACCTGCGCAAACATCAACTGTGCATCAGGGTGCATGGAGATTGCCTTGGGGAACGAAAAGCTTAGACCGGACATTTTCAGGGCATCAAAGAACTTTGATTGTGATTTAATTGAGGAGGATAGTGAAGACGAAGATTCAGCTTTCTATGGGAACATTGGGCTCCTCTGCAGCGACCCAATGGCACATTCATCTTCACTATCAAGGGTCTCAGATTGCGATCCACACGAGACAGAGACTAATGACATACACATTTCGTCCCATGGATTTGGTTGTCATGGGTGTTCATCTGCTCCTAACACCCCTGATCTTGACTATCCTGTCATATCCAGCACTGATATCTTGAGACAGGATTACATGACAACTGTAGATGGATTCTTCATTAGTCAGGATCAGTAAATTTCTGCTTTTGTTTCCTCTCCTCCCCTGCATAACCCCCCTCCCCACCCTTCGCTACTAGAGTTACAGCCCTTACCTGATTCGCTTAAGTATGTGCTTCTAGGAGAAAGTGAGGCATATCTTGTGATTATCAATGCTCACTTGACTCCGGATTAGGAACACTGGTTGATCTCCATTCTGCAAGCACATAGGGCTGCTATCGGGTGGGGCATTGCTGATCTCCACGGAATTTGCCCCTCATATTGCACTCACCATATCTACACTGATGAAAGGGTGAAACTGTCAAGACAACCTCAGAGATGCCTAAATCCAAATATGTTGGAGGTTGTCAAGAAGGAGATCATTAAATGGCTGAACATGGACATTATCTATCCAATTTTCGACAGCCAGTGGGTGAGTCCCATTCAGATAGTGCCCAAAAAGGTGGGACCCACCGTAATAAAAAATGAATTGGGCAAATCCATCTTGACCTACACCACGACTTCTTGGCAGGTCTGCATTGATTATAGGAAGCTAAACTCGACTATCAAAAAGGATCATTTTCCTTTACCCTTTATTGATCATATTCTAGAATGGCTAGCTGGGCGTAGTTTCTTCTGCTTTCTAGATGGATTCTTTGGGTACAATCAAGTTGAAATCAACCTGGAAGATCAAGACAAGATGACTTTTACATGTCCCTTTGGAAATTCGCTTTTAAGCGGATGCCTTTCAGCCTCTGCAACGCACCAGCTACTTTTGAGTGATGCTTGATGGCCATCTTTTCAGACATGATTGGGGACTGCGTAGAAGTGTTCATGGATGACTTCTCTGTGTTTGGAGATGATTTCTTGTCTTGTCTTGATAACCTCACAAAGATTCTGAGGAGATGTATAGAGGTTAACTTAGTACTTTCATGGGAAAAAATCCATTTTATGGTGAGGGATGTCATTGTATTAGGACACAGGATCTCCTCTAATGGACTCGAGGTCGACCGAGCTAAGTCTGAAATCATTTCGCGATTACCTCTGCCTAGCTCGGTTAGGCAAATCAGATCATTCTTAGGGCATGTCGGATTTTATCGAAGATTCATTCGAGGTTTCTTGAAAATTGCTCTTCCATTAACGAATCTTCCGGTAACTGACACGCCCTTTAATTTCGACTCCTCATGTCTCAACGCTTTCGAGACCTTGCGAAGTGCTATCTCAAGTGCACCTATTCTCCAACCTCCCGACTGGTCTCTCGACTTCGAGATGATGTGTGATGCCTCTGATTTCGCTGTCGAAGTAGTTCTTGGCCAGCGTCGGGAGCGCCATCCATTTGTAATATCTTACGCTAGCAAAATGCTAAACGAGGCTCAGCGTAACTATACAGTCACTGAGAAAGAATTGCTAGCCGTGGTATTCGGGTTGGAGAAATTTAGGTCATACTTACTCGGGTCCAAAGTTATCATCCACACTAACCATTCTGCCCTCCGGCATTTGTTGGCAAAGAAGGACGCCAAACCCCACCTTATCAGATGAATCCTTCTTTTGCAGGAGTTTGATGTCGAAATTTGTGATAAAGCCGGAGCACATAATGTTGTGGCAGATCACTTGTCTTGGCTAGACTCGGACTACATTCCGTACTCCCTACCGATATCAGACCGATTTCCAGATGAGTCTCTGTTATCTATCAACTCTGTTGAGTTTCCTTGGTATGCTGATATAGCAAACTATCTTGTCGCAGGTAGGCTACCTGTGAGATTATCCATGGATGACTCATTGCTCTTTCACATTGGGGCTGATCAGATCATCCATAGATGTGTCCCTGATTCGAAAATCTCTTGTGTGCTATCCTTCTGACACAGTGATGCTTGTGGAGGTCATTTCTTAGGCTGAAAGACCGCTGCAAAGATTTTGTAGTTGGGATTTTTTTGGTCAACCATTTTCAGAGATACACACAAGTTTGCCAAGTGCTATAAGCGATGCCAGGCAGTCGGTTCTATGACCCGGAGAGACATGATGCCTCTCCAATCCATTCTGGTGGTAGAAGTGTTCGACGTCCGGGGAATCGACTTTATGGGCCCTTCCCGAACTCGCATGGCTTTTAGACATACTCCTCGTAGTAGACTATGTCTCAAAGTGGGTAGAAGCTATCTCGGCAAGATGAGCTGATCATAAGGCTACTATATCCTTTGTCTGGGAATTCATTTTTACGAGATTCGGAGCTCCCCGCGCTCTGATAAGTGACGGGGGAAGCCACTTCATCCATGCCCATTTCAGGTCATTATTGAAGAAATATGGGGTGAAGCACCACATTGCTACTCCATATCACCCACAAACCAATGGGCAGGTTGAAGTATCAAACTATAAAATCAAGCTTATCCTTCAAAAGACGGTTAGACCAGATAGGAATGATTGGTCTGATTGGTTGATTGATGCGCTATGGGCATATCGAACCGCGTACAAGGCCCCACTCGGAATGTCACCATACCGCATGGTGTATGGAAAGGCTTGTCACCTTCCTGTGGAGCTGGAGCACCATCCCTTTTGGGCGGTGCAGAAGTATAATTTTAACCTCGAAGCTGGAGGTTATGAAAGAAAGCTCCAGCTCAGTGAGTTAGAGCAAATTAGACGGGAAGCCTACAAAAATGCAAAAATATACAAGGACAAGACAAAAGCTTTCCATGATCGACACATCTGGAGGAAGGAGTTTGCACCTAACCAGCAGGTTTGGTTGTTTGACTCCCGACTCAAATTCTTTGTGGGAAAGCTTAAGTCCAAGTGGACTGGGCCGTTTCTGGTGGTCCACCCGTATCCTAATGGAGTGGTTCAAATTAGAGACTCGAAATCTGGGCATGTTTTTATGGTTAATGGCTAGCGCCTCAAACCATTCTTTGCCCAGGAACCTCCTCCTACTGACAAAACGATACATCTTCTTGAGGACGTGTGACTGATGAGTGGCCCAGCTAGAGGCATTAAACTCATCATGTATATATATATACATACCATATATACATAGCATATTTCATTTTCGCATATTGTTTTGCGTATTGTTTTGCATATTATGTATGGCATTGTAGTGATGGCATGAGCTGAATGACAACTCAGAAGCAGTTTCAGGTGATTTCTATCCACATACACCCTACCTTATTTCTTTTATTCATGCATGAGGACATGCAAACACTTAGGCATGGGGGGGGTAGTCCATAAAAAAACTGAAAACTTTCTACTAACAAGTGGGGGATTAAATTGCTTTATCAAGAAATTTATTAAAGATTTATTCTTTTAGTAAATTCCTAAGCTTAGAATCCAGTATAACCTCACATCTGCATGTAGAATTTGTAATGGATCCACTGTGAAAACCGATAGACATCTCTAATTTGTCGAGAAGAAGCATTGCTTCTTCTCTTGAACCCTTGGATAGCAATCAGCGAGTCAGGTGAACCATCTTCTAGTAGATCCACCAAAACATACATGAGATGAGAATAGAGAGTCTACTGGTGCTCTAAGACTAGTGTAAGGAATTTTTAATCCCTAATAATTGAATAATGACACTCGGAGATGGGCATAGTTTTTGCTCTCAGTTCTTGCATACTAAATCCATGAGAAATTCCATACGAGAGCCACCAAATAAGGCAAAAACATAGAGAGCGGGTTCTGATAAAACTAGGACCGAAGTGGATGGTCACGACTGATGTAAACACATTTACACTACTTAAGATGTCTATTTATGCATGTTCTTAAGCATAGGATTGCATTGCATGATATAAATATCTCATAACATGCATCATCTTGCATTTAAAGTAGTTTGAATAAAATGGAGGTTAATTGTCTCCTTTTATGTGCTTGGACAGGGCAAACTTTTTATCGGGGCCTTGGATCGAAGAACCAATCGTACAGATGTGATCAGGGCGACGATTGGAGTTCAACAACTCCAAGATTGCCCTAATCTGGCATCTGTAGCATCAGATAGTGACCGTGGAATCCTAGAAGATTAAGGGCCAAGATGGTGTAAATTCACACTTCAAATGACAAATTTGACCACACGGATGGATTCGGATCGACGATCGCAGCCTAACGATGAAAAAATCAAGTCAATCCGACATTCATGGCACCATCTACAACATCCAGAAGATGGACGGCCAAGATGGAGCCACGTGGCGCCATCTCAGCCGTCCAACTGGCCCCCAGCACCGTTTCACCTTCTCTTCTTCAATCAGAGCGCCGCTTCTCCACTGTTGGATCAAGATCAAACGGCTGTGGATGTGGCGCCTTGAAAACGTCCGCACGATCATTTGGGCGATGCAGCACAGCGGTCCAGCGCCTTATCGCGAGGCTCTGGCGCGGGATCGAGCCCCTGCAAGCCTCAAATCAGACGCGGGTGAGCAGGCGCATGGAGCGTCAGATTGAGATCCAACGGCCGCATGCGCCCGATAGCGCCCACGCACTATTGCACTGCAGCGGTAATGCGGCATCGCACGCGGGCAAGCACGCATTGAGGAGTGGGGAAGGCACATCTTAAGTCGTCCGATCTCTCGATCGAACGGCTGAGATTCAACAGACGTGTGTAAGCGTTAAGCATGCGTGAAAGCCAGCAGCCGCACGGGCAGCGCCCACTACGCCCACGATGGGGCTTTAGCGACGGTTTTATTTGTCACTAAAGACCCCTTATTTAATGTTTTGAGATTTAAATGACCAAATTGCCCTTACTCCTTGCAACTATAAATGGAGACCCCCTCCACATGAAATTCTCATCCCTTCCTTCTCTTCTCTACCTCTCCAAAGCTCAAGAGAAGCTTGTCCCACACCCAGGATGCTCCTCGCGAGATAAAGTCCAAATTTTCGCCCTATTCGGAAGTGGATCCCATGACGACGACGACGTGCTGCCCCGTTCCCGTTCTTCTGCTTCATCCTCCTTCGTCTTGCTCCGTCCTCCTTCGTCCAGGCGTCGTCCCGTCCGGCTTGTCCTCCAAGCGATCGTCGAGGAGGATAACTTCTCTCTCCCATTCTTCTTTACAGCTTTCTAGTGTAGAATTTTCCTGCTTTCTAGTGTAGTTGATTTCCCGCTTTCTAGTGTAATTCTTATTTGATTTTATTTTATAAACATTTTGAAATATTGAATGCATGTTTTCTCTCTCTTTCTCTCTCTCCCTCTCTTCCTTTTAGTCTGATAGCTTCATTGTAATTACATCGCCTCGCTTTTCAAGAAAAATTCTAAAAAAATATAATTGCGAATATAGATCAACGTAGCCTCCCTGTGTTCGACCCGGAATTTAAATTTTGGTATAAATTTTATTTGTTGAACACGAATTCTTCGCTTTCAAGATACAACGACAAGGTTTTAAAACCAAACATGTTAGCGTAGCAATTCGTACGTTCAACTTCTTGGCACCGTTGTCGGGGAGGTAACGATTTTCGATCTTCTTTTCGCATTTCTTGCACTTTATTATTTTCTAACTTGCTTTCTCTTGTGTCTATTGTTTTGCAGAGACCTCCATCAAGGAATCATTAAGCGGTAGACTGGAGTAAAGTGTAGTTGAAGACAACTGTAAGTGCTCCCCATTCTTCCCCCCTCCATAGATTTCATTCGTCACATTAAATCCAAATTCCAATTAACCTAGGTATTTGCATAAATCCTAGGAATGTTTGATTGTTTGGATTCTCACTCACATTCATTCCACCCTCATTTATAAAAAAAAACCAACAAAAGGATAATCTTGTGGGGTAATTTTCAACAAACACACAACATACACCCACATTCAAGGCACTTAATCAAATTGATTTGTTTCTACTCAATCGGGTTATAATTTGTGGAACTGGTACACACAAAGCAACACATAAGAGAGTAGAAATCATTCTAGGTTAACCATCTTTGAGTGCCTAGCTTAGTGGTGCATTTGTGGCCAATTGTTTGAGTTGTTTGGGCCGCACCACTCTATTTAAAATCAACTCAACAAGTAGCTCCTCCTTAGGGTTTTCAATCTAGGTCTATTCCAGGCACTCCACTTTCTTTCTGGTTTTAAAGGAAAACAATCTTCACCCATGTTTTACAACTTGGTTTGCCTAGAAACTTGATTGCAATCCACCTAATTTGAAACCCTAAAAGCTACTTAAGCAAGATTTGAACATTAAAATTCACGCATCACAAATATTTTTCTTGAAAACCCTGTTGTGCACGCACTTACACAAATCTCAATCAATCATTAAGGGTATAACCCATTTTAAGGGCCCATCACATTCCATAAGCACCACAATCCCAGGCCTTAATAAAATTGAGTAGACGTTGGCCTTAAGGTTTGATTCGCTCTTTAGGGCCTAGTCTGAGATTGTTTTTGATTAACCGACTTGTACTGATTAATCTGATGTCTAGCTAGGGGAGTAGCGTCAAACGACCGTGGCTGGGGGTACACTAGGAACCGGAGGTGAAAGCCGAAGGAAGAACCTTCTCCCCAGTCCCTCCTTCTAACTGGTTGGATTAAATAGATGCAAGTAGAGTAAATCATTTACAGTCTTAAGGCAGGTTTTGGGAGTCAGTAGATCCTTAGGTTACCCCACTTAAGGACAGCCTTGTTTTGTTGTGTTGCAGGGTCCCTATCCCTAGTCCTTCCGACCTCCTAGTTTATGCTGGGAAGATGGTCATTGAATCCCCGATTGGAAGGACCATTAGAACATTCTAGGAGGCGCAAGTTGAATTTTGGTCAAATTGATCCCATGGCCGACCAACAGCCTCCTCTGCTTGGAAATCCACAGGAAGAATTTCGAAGGCAGCTGAAACAAATGCAGAGAATGCAAGGCGCTCAGCCCTTGAAGGATTTTTTTGATCCTTCAAAATATGGGGAACGTCCTGGCGTCTAGATTCCAGCCGGTGACGTAGAAATCAAGCCCCAGGTGTTAAGCCTGATTAAACATTATCATGGGCTTGGCTCCAAAGATCCGTTTCAGCACTTGGAGGGCTTGACCACTTTGGTCCAGACCACCAAGGCTCGAAACGTAAATGAGGAGCAAATGATCATGAGGCTCTTCCCCTACTCTCTTAAGGATAAGGCTGTGCATTGGTATAGGACAATAGGAAGACCAATTACAACTTGGAATGAGTTGAAATCAGCCTTTCTGAAGAAATTCTTCCCAGTCAGACGTACCAATGCTTTGAGTTGGCCAATCACTACCTTTACCTAGCGGCTGGGGGAGCAGTTTCATGTGGCCTAGGAGCGATTCCAGGATTTATTGCAGAGGTGTCCACGCCATGAGGTGCCGAAATGGAAACTCGTGCAGATCTTCTATCATGGGTTGATTGAGTAACTTAGAAATCATGTGGATGCTTCTTGCGGAGGCAATTTCCTCAATAAAGATGCAGATAGTGCACACGATTTATTTGAGGAAATGAGTGAGAATTCAATCAATCATGCCTCCATGGATACATTTAACCGGTCCCAGCAGCCCAGATCAAATGTCAATGAAGTCCATGACTCTCATTGATTTGATATGGAATTGGTTTGTAACAAACTTGATATGGTGGACTTGGTTGCTAAAAGAATGGAAGAGTGGATGGCTGGCAATTCTTTGAACAACTCTCGATCCACTCAATCCCAAAATTCGGGATTCCATTCCTCACGAGCTCCTTCTGGATGGGAGTTCGTGAATCAACTCGATGCGGCTCAACCTGTGAGTTAGCATTTTTTGGAACCCCACGGGTTCCAAATTGGGGCCTTTGATTCCAAGTTTTCTGATCCTTCCCTTTCTTTCTCTCCATCCTCACCCTATGAGGATATCTGTGCTGTACAAGAGAATGTTAGATCCAACCCCTACTCGAATGCCTATAATCTAGGTTGGAGAAATCACCCTAACTTCTCTTTGAAAAACCCAGGGCAACAGACCCAATTCCGACCCAGCAACTATGCTCCCGAACGACCAATGGGTCAGGGTCAAGTATATACTCAGTTGCCTCCGAATCAGGTCAATCAGCCAGCTTGGAGTGCCCGTCAACTCGCAGGGCAGGCTGATTTGAATAGTCAAATGGTAGAGATGCAAGGATCCATGCTCCAACTCATGCAGCAAATGAAAAACTCGCTGGACAACTTGCAGTCCGGGCTCATTGCTAACTCTCGTCAACTTGGATCTCTACCATCCCAACTTGTACCCAACCCACGGAATATTATGAATTCGGGCAACCAAGCCCATAGGTACGAAAATCAGAGGGACCCACACGCACATGCTCAGGTGGTTGAGCAGGGTTCCTTGTCCTCTTCTTCTTCTTCTGCAAATCAACAATTCTTGGTTAATCAAGCCCCTCCAATCTTTCCTAACCCTCCCCAAGACCAAAATTCTTATGCATCTGCAAATTCTATCACTTTGAGGAGTGGTAAGCATACTCAGGATCCAAAACCACAATATTCTGATCTTTTGAATCCTGAAGAACTTGAGGAGAGTGAGGAGAATTCAAGAGGAGATATCAAGGCTCAGGAACTTGATTCCAAAAATCTGATTCATGTTCCTTTTCCTGAAGCCTTAACCAAATCAAAGAAGAAATCTGTTGATAGCAATGAGGAGCTTCTGAATCTATTTAAGAATGTTGAGATCAATATCCCGCTTCTTGATGCTATCAAGCAAATACCGGCTTACGCAAGATTTTTAAAGGAATTATGTACAAAAAAGCGTAAGTCGAGAGAATCTGTTCTGAGGAAGGTGGTACTCTCCGAGTAGGCTAGTTATGTTATCCTGAACTGCCTCCCTCAGAAAAAGAGAGATCCTGGTGCTCCATTGATTTCTTGCATCATCGGAGATTATACATTTGATAGAGCACTTTTGGATCTAGGTGCATCCATCAACCTAATTCTGACTTCTCTTTATGAGAAGTTTGGGTTAGGTAAACTTCGGCCAACTTCAGTAACGCTACAGTTAGCGGACCGCTCGGTCACAAACCTGTGAGGCGTTATTGAGGATGTTATAGTTAAGGTCAAGGATTTCTATTTTCCTGTAGATTTCCTTGTCCTTGACATGGATGTATCGGATAATCTGAGGAACACGCCCATCATTCTGGGGCGTCCGTTCCTGGCTATCGCTAAGGCCAACATTAATAGTGAAAGTGGTAGCATGGAAATCACCTTTGGGGACCAACGAATGAAATTGGATATTTTTAAGGCGATCAACAAATTTGAGGATTGTGGATTTATTGAGGAACTTGATGAGGACAATGATAACATTGAAACTTGTTTAATGATTTCTTCAATCGAAAGTTCCTCCTTGGACGACGAATTTGACCCGCAACCCTCTATGGCTGGTCTGCCATCTTCTAAAGAGGTTATTGATTTTGTTCACTCACAACCTCTTCCTCTTGTTGAATCTTCAGCATCTACTCTACCATCAATCATAACCCGCCCCAGCTTGAATTGAAACCATTACCTGAGAATTTGAAATATCAATTTTTTGGACCTCAGAAGATGCTCCCTGTGATTATCAGTGCTAAATTGACAAAGGAGCAGGAGAATAAATTGATCAAGGTCCTGAAGGAACATAAGGAGGCTATTGGTTGGACCATTCATGACCTCAGGGGGATCGAGCCATCTTACTCTAATCATAGAATATTCTTGGAAGATGGATCCCGCCCTTCTCGCTAGATGCAAAGGAGATTGAATCCAAATATGGGAGAAGTGGTCAAAAAGGAAATCATCAAGTGGCTCGATGCAGGAATTATTTATCCAATCTCTGATAGTCCCTGGGTAAGTCCCGTACAGATTATTTCGAAGAAAGCCGGGAATACCGTTGTGACTAACGAGAGAGGAGAATCTGTCACAACTCGTTCAGCTTCCTCTTGGAGGGTTTGTATTGATTATAGGAAGCTGAACATAGCCACTAAAAAGGATCATTTTCCCCTGCCCTTCATTGATCAAATCTTGGAAAAATTAGCTGGGCAGAAGTACTTCTGTTTCCTTGATGGCTACTCAGGACACAACCAAGTTCCTATCCATCCCGAGGATCAGGAAAAAACTACTTTCACCTGTCCTTATGGAACCTTTGCTTTTCGTAGGATGCCTTTCGGGTTATGCAATGCACCTGCGACTTTTCAAAGGTGTATGCTAGCCATATTTTCTGACATGGTGGGAGAGTTTATGGAAGTCTTTATTGATGATTTCTTTATTTTCGGAGAATCATTTGACTCTTGTTTGGCTAATCTGGAAATGATTCTTCAGCGATGTATCAAAACACGATTTGTCCTTAGCTGGGAAAAGAGTCATTTCATGGCCCAAGAAGGCATCGTTTTGGGTCATGTAATCTCTGAACGGGGAATTGAAGTGGATAAAGCTAAGGTTCATGCTATCGCTAAACTTCCTCCTCCCATATCTGTTAAACAAATCCGATCATTTCTTGGCCATGTGAGATTTTATCGAAGATTCATCAAGGATTTCTTGAAGGTTGCTCGTCCCTTGAGCAATCTTCTTGCCAAAGAAATGCCATTTGTTTTTAACGAATCATGCCGAAAGGCATTTGATTTCTTGAAAATGGCAGTCACATGTGCTCCAGTTTTGCAGCCACCAATTTGGACAGCCCCTTTTGAGATCATGACCGACGCTTCTGATTACATGGTCGGGGCTGTCTTGGGTTAGAAAATTGATAGAAAGCCCTTTGTCATCTACTACGCTAGTAAAACTCTGGATGAAGCTTAGAGGAATTACACTGTTACTGAAAAGGAATTACTAGCTATAGTGTTTGCTTTGAAAAAATTCAGGGCTTATCTCTTAGGGTCTCATGTTATCATCTATACCGACCACTCGGCTTTGAGACATCTCTTGGCCAAAAAGGATGCTAAACCCTGGCTTGTTCATTGGATTCTTCTGCTTCAAGAATTTGATCTTGAAATCAAGGATAAAATCGGGGTACAAAATGTGGTAGCAGATCATTTGTCGAGACTCCTAGGTGATTCTTCTTGTCTGGACATTCCGATTGCTGATACTTTTCCGGACGAAACTATTCTTACAGTTTTAGATGTCCACACCCCATGGTTTGCTGACATTGTTAATTATTTGGCCGTTGGTCAAATCCCCCAGGATTAGACCAAGCAACAACGAGATAGACTTAAATCTGAGGCCAAATACTACTTCTGGGAGGATCCTGAACTGTATCGCATCGGCTCTGAACAGATTATTCGCCGACGTATACCAAAGAATGAATTCAACAGTATACTCGAGTTCTGCCATGCATCTGGGTGTGGTGGACATTTTTTCGGGAAAAAGACGGCTGCAAAAATTTTGCAATCTGACTTCTATTGGTCGTCTTTATTCAAGGATGCCCAAGATTTCTCAAGGTCATGTTCTCGATGTCAGGCACTCGGGAGCATAACTAAGAGAGACATGATGCCCCTAAACCCTATTCTTCTCGTCGAAATTTTTGATGTTTGGGGCATCGATTTCGTGGGACCCTTTATCCCTTCATTTGGACATCAGTACATTCTTGTTGCTGCTGATTATGTGTCCAAATGGATTGAGGTGATTCCCACCTGAACCAATGACCACAAGGTGGTCATCGATTTTGTCAAGAAAAATATCTTTAGTAGGTTCGGGATTCCGAGGGCTATCATCAGTGATGGTGGCACTCATTTTACTAATGCCCAATTCCAGAATTTATTGGCCAAATACGGGGTTAATCACCGAATTTCCACACCTTACCATCCCCAGATGAATGGGCAAGCCGAGATCTCTAATCGAGAGATCAAGAACATTCTGCAGAAAATGGTTAGGCTTGATTGCAAGGATTGGACTCAAAAGCTTGAGGACGCTCTTTGGGCCTACCGTACGGCATATAAAATGCCCATCGGCATGTCTCCATTCCGTTTGGTGTATGGAAAGGCATGCCATCTACCCGTAGAGATTGAACACAAGTCATTCTGGGCAATCAAACAATGCAATTTAGATCTGAATTTAGCTGGGAAGACCAGGAAACTCCAACTATCTGAGTTGGAGGAGCTTTGAAATGATGCTTATGAGAATGCCAAGATCTACAAGGCTCGGACCAAAGCTCTACATGATCAACTGATTTCCCGCAAGAGCTTTGAGCCAAACCAGAAGGTCTGGCTATTTGATTCTAAACTTAAGCTCTTTCCTGGCAAACTTAGATCTAAATGGAATGACCCATTCATAATTGACCAGATTTTTCCAAATGGAGCTGTTCAGATTTCTAACCCAAAGACGGGTAACACATTTAAAGTCAACGGTCAACGTCTGAAGCCTGTTATTGACCGTATTCTTCCAGAACCTGTTTCAGACTGAGTTGCTCTAGCCATTCTGTGACTTCTTTAGCTGGACTTCGCCTAGCTGACGGCACTAAACTCAGCAGTTGTACATATGACACAAGGTTTATACGAGCTTTATATTCAGGTGACATCTTTCATATTCTACCCTTTCTTTCATGTTTCTTTTTCAATGAGGACATTGCATCAGCTAGGCATGGGGGGGTGGATTCATTCTTGAATCATTTGGTCAGCTTTGTGAAATTCATGTAAATTATTTTTATCCTCTTATTTATACATTAAAAAAAAAATCAAAATTAGGAAGGATTAGTCGGACATTAGGACTTTTTCAATCTTAGGAAATTTTACATTAGGATCTGAACACAAAGACCCTTCAGGTCTTTGGACTTAATTAGCCTGTGTATCCACTAAAATGTAGATTTGTCTTTCGAGTCCTCGCCATCATAATTCTATCGTAATTGGAATAAATAAGTTTCGGTGATAAGTACACGACTTATCAACCCACCCTCTGATTTGAGGGAATTTTTGAGTTTTAAGCATCTACACACTTTCTTTGCATTGACTCGTTGTTCGGCGATTCTAACGGAAATTGGGTAGCTAATGAACCTTCTAGGGTGATATGGCTGGCAAGTTATTGTGGGTAACAGCCCATAGGTAGGTTGTCCAGAGCCCAGTCACTGGACCTTTCTCTTTTTGCTGCCTTTAGGTAAATCTTAGACCAGGGAAGCCACCTACTTAAAAAAAAAAAAAATCAAAAAGAAAAGGAGAAAAGAGAAAAAGAAATAAACCACACTTCCCGCATGAGTATGGCTGGCAAGTTGTATGTGGTAACATCTCATCGACTGGTTGTCCAGAACCCAGCTCAATAAATGCACTGAAAATTCCCAAAACACTTAGGAAGAAGCGGAGAAGTAGAATAAACCGGGGAGATATACACTAGATTCACCCTTGTGTTGACCCCGTAAAAAAAAAAAATAAAAGTAGGGTGAAAGCTACAGGTTGTAAAGATACACCTTTCTACAGAATTCTTTTTAGGTCATTTAGAGGTATAGAAATCCAAAGTCCGTTTTAATTGTCGGTCAACGAGTCTATCACATTCACAATAAGATGCTTAGAACTTAGGGTTCTCATCAAATCTTGGGTGAGTTGAATGGCCGTAGAAAGCCACTCTTTAACCCTAAAACTTGAAAATTCAAAAAAAAAAAAATTAGAAAAGAGGAAGAAGAGAAAAAGAAATTTTTCTTTGAATAAGGCGAGGGCTTGGGGCGGTCTGCATTTTGGCAGATACTCGGGCATTGTTGTATCTTTGAAAGTTCATATCCTAAGTAAACAGTTTCCTAATGATTGAAAATATCTCTTGTCCAAATAATCAAACCTAATTCTTTTATAAATAGCATATAATTTTTGCTAGGGACTAGCAAAAGATATGCATGGGGGTATGATGTAAACACATTTACACTACTCAAGATATCTATTTATGCATGTTCTTAAGCATAAGATTGCATTGCATGTTATAAATATCGCATAACATGCATCATCTTGCATTTAGAGTAGTTTAAATAAAATGGAGGTTAATTGTCTCCTTTTATGTGCTTAGACAGGACAAACTTTTTATTGGGGCCTCGGATTGAGGATCCAACCATACAGATGTGATCAGGGCGACGATTGGAGTTCAACGACTCCAAGATCGCCTTAATCAGGCATCTATAGCATTAGATAGTGACTGGGGAACCCTAGAAGATCAAGGGCCAAGATGCTGTAAATCCGCAATTCAAATAACAAATCCGACAGCATGGATGGATTCGAATCGACGATCACAGCCTAACGACGCAAAAATTGAGTCAATCCGACACCCATGGCACCATCTACAACATCCAAAAGATGGACGACCAAGATGGCGCCACGTGGTGCCATCTCAACCGTCCAACCGGTCCCCAGCACCGCCGCACCTTCTCTTCTTCAATCAGAGCGGCGCTTCTCCGCTGTTGGATTAAGATCCAACGGCTGTGGATGCGGGGCCTTGAAAACGTCTGCGCGACCATTTGGGCGATGCAACATAGCGGTCTAGTTCCTTATCGCGAGGCGTTGGCGCGGGATCGAGCCCCCGCGAGCCTTAAATCAGATGTGGCCGAGCGGGCGCATGGAGCGTCAGATCGAGATCCAACGGCCGCGTGCACATGATAGCACCCACGCGCTATTGCACGCGCGGCGGTAACGCGGCATCGCACACGGGTGGGCGTGCGTTGAGGAGCAGGGAAGGCGCATCTTAAGCCGTCTGATCTCGTGATCGGATGGCTAAGATTCAGTGGACGTGTGTAAGCGTTAAGCGCGTGTGAAAGCCAGCAGCCGTGCGGGCAGTGCCCACTACACCCACGATGGGGCTTTAGCGACAGTTTTATTCGTCACTAAAGACCCCTTATTTAATGTTTTAAGATTTAAATGACCAAATTACCCTCACTCCTTGCAACTATAAAAGGAGACCCCCTCCACACGAAATTCTCATCCCTTCCTTCTCTTCTCTACCTCTCCAAAGCTCAAGAGAAGCTTGTCCCACACCCGGGATGCTCCTCGCGAGATAAAGTTCAAATTTTCGTCCCCATTTAGAAGTGGATCCCGCGACGACGACGACGTGCTGCCCCATTCCCATTCTTCTGCTTTGTCCTCCTTTGTCCTGCTCCATCCTCCTTCATCCAGGTGTCGTCACGTTCGGCTCGTCCTCCAAGCGATCGTCGAGGAGGATAACTTCTCTCTCCCATTCTTCTTTCCAGCTTTCTAGTGTAGAATTTTCCTGCTTTCTAGTGTAGCTGATTTCTCGCTTTTTAGTGTAATTCTTATTTATTTTTATTGTATAAACATTTTGAAATATTGAATGCATGTTTTCTCTCTCTCTCTCTCTCTTCCTTTTAGTCTTATAGCTTCATTGTAATTACATCGCCTCGCTTTTCAAGAAAAATTCTAAAAAAAATATAATTGCCAATATAGATCGACGTAACCTCCCTGTGTTCGACCTGGAATTTAAATTTTGGTATAAATTTTATTTGTTGAACATGAATTCTTCGCTTTCAAGCTACAACGACAAGGTTTTAAAATCAAACACGTTAACGTAGCAATTCATACGTTCAACAACGACCGTCCTCTACGGAATCCTCGGCTGAAGGAGAGTATTGATGTCAAGGTCAGAAATACGTCATCCTATCCATTCCCTACCCAATGCCGAGAGTAGGCACTTCCACCAAATAAGCCACCCGAGATCCTCTTGGTCATCCCCTAAAAAAAATCCCAAATAATGCCTCATGAATAAAAGTATATATGTCGTGTTGAATTGTTGCGTTATGTTATATTGGTAACAACATTATGCCAGTAGATATATATATTGATAAAAAAAAGAAGAAAAAGCATACAAAAGAGATATTTACTTGTGAAAAAAAAAGTGTTATGTTAAGAAATTTGAGTTATATAAGTCAAAATGTTTTGAGGTACAAACACCTACCATTCCCAACAAACCACTAAATACAGCCTTAACCTATTTTTTTGTATTTTTGACCACCTAAATATGGGCTGAGGAGTCTGACTTAGTTGTAGGGTTATTAGAACTTAATTAAAGTGTAATGCCATGTAAGATCACCAAATACAGTTGCAAATCTGGTAAGATGTGTGCTCAGGAAGAAAAAGAAAAAGAAAGAGAGAGAGAAAGAGAAAAAAGAAAAAGTACAAAAGATTAAAGAGAGCATAGTTTCCTAGCCCTTCCCTAAGTTTAGTTATTCAATAATCTAATAATCTAGATTCTGAAATATTAGTCTCCATGTAGCACCAGAAGGGAATGAGCCACCAAATACAAATCCAGTTAACTCAGACATCTGCTACCTAAGCCAAAAGCCGAGGCTAAAATCAGAGAATAGTTTATATCCTTGAGAGAAGAGGTTTTCCTATCCTAATAGAATTTTACTAGGGGTCAAGTACAAGCTTTAAATGTGTATCAACTCTTCACTTGGATCTATTGCAGAAGCTACAACATTATATGGTTATCTGGATTTTGAATTCTTGGATGAAACAAAAAGAAATAAACCTTTTGTAAACTATTGATAAAATGCATTTAGTCTTGCACTTGCTAGGGACTAGCAAGATTTAGGCATGGGGGTATGATTGCGCAGTAATCATAAACCCTAATTCTCCTGAATTAAGGTAGAACCTAACTTAACATGGGCATTCTGCATGTATACACATTGTACTTTGCATCTTAGATGAGTTATATGTTTTATACATAATAATGTGCTATTTGAGAGGTATTATTAATTGCAGGTAATCCAAGGCTGCGGTTGATCAATCCAACCTTATGGATGTGTTCGGAATAACGACAGGAGTCCAACGCTTCCAAGAACTCATCAATCAGACTCCTGCAGCACCCTAGGGAGTCTGTAGAAGAAGCAGGAGCCAAGGGGAAATTGAAGAATATACAGACCTCAGATGACAAATCCAACCGCACGAATGGATCTGGATCGACGTTCGCAGTCCAACGGTGTAGAAATCAACTTAATCGGAGGGCTACGTCATTAGATACAAGGAGAAGAAGATGGACAACCACGATGGTGCCACGTGGCACCATTGTAGCCGCCCCTCACTGTGCCCCAATTTGGAAAGGAGAACTGTGGGCCGTTGGATCGTCATCCAATGGTCGTGATGCAGCCATGTCGCCACCTCCAGCCGCCTCATCATGCATAGGAGAGATCTCTACCGTTGGATTCCCATCCAATGGCCGAGAGCAGCAGCACAGGAAATGGAAGGCGTGACCATCCACGCGAGTAGCGTAGCGGAGAGGGTGCCTAACAAACAGCAGGCAACACGGGATCAAAGCACACACGGTGTGAAATCAGGAGAAGCAGCGAGTGCGAGCGTGATTGACCACCGGATCTTCATCGGGCGACTCGGCAGCAGATGCATGGCGGGCACGGAGGCGCTGGATCAAAATCACGCACGATGACGCACGCGCGAGCGCTTTAGGATTTACAAGAGGCGATGGACTGCACGTTTAAGCCATCCGATCTTACGATCGGACAACTGGGGATTGGGCACTCAGAAGAGGCGAGCAGCGAAGGAGAGAAAATCAAGGCGCGCGAGCAGGCGATTTGCAGCCGTGCGATGGAGGATGAATGCTCTATAGGCTTCCACGTGGCAGTACCAAATTCAATCGAGGATAAAAGAAGGATTTGGAAGGCTTAATTAGGGCCATTGATCTCCCAATCAACGGATCTGATTAATCTGAAGCATTTACACAGATTTAAAGGGCTAAATACCTTCTTTTCCCTCCACTAAAGCTATAAAAAGAGGCCTAAGGGCTCCCTTTGGAAGGCAATTCTCATATTTCTTCTTCTTCCTCCTTCAACCTCTCTCCCTTCTTCTTCTTCCCATCTTCTCTGCATTCGTCTCTACACCTCCATCTATCCGTTGGGCCACCCCGAAGGATTGTTGCTGCTCTTCCCATCCTCTCCAAAAGGCCACCATGAACCACCCGTGGTGCCCTTATTCTGTTATAGTAGTAGTTATTTATATTCATGTTTTTAGTCTATTGCAAGTATATCAAATTCAATCTCTTTGTAATTGATGGGAACACCATCATGAGTCATAACTAGCTCATTTTGATCTAATTAAGACATTAAATACTCCTACATAACCGCCAGAGGACTGTAATTCATTGCATAATCATTCTGAGAGAAAGATAAGAAAATAGGGTTAAAACTGTAATTTTACCATCATATCTTGAGTGCAGTACAATCACGGGTTTTCCCAAGGGGTAATTAAGGGTCAAAAGACCTTAAATGTCCAACAAGTGGGTTAGTATAGACAGAAAAGGATTTTCGCGTGTTTTGAGAATTAAATGACTGCTGAAATCCTAAAAGCAGATCTACTTAATTAACTGAGATTCTGGTCAGGATAAAATTCACTTAAATCCTCTAAAATTCATATAAAAATATTCTCTAGGGTTTGATACCTTCAATCTGGCCATCAGAACCTGTCTTGACCCAAAACAGAGTCTTAGACTAACATTTGCCCTAATTTGGGTTTTGCATAAATTACCCATTCAAATTTGGTCAAAATCCAAAACTAACTTCACCATTGGATTCCTTGGGTCCAAATTAGGTTTGTACCAAAATTTAGGCCCAATCTGAGATGATCTTGACCAGGTTTGCATTTTAGTCCTGTTTGAATCTTTTATTTCACACACATGCCCCTAACTTTTGAAATTCTTACAAGTAGTTCCCCAACTTTATCTTCTTCTTCACAAATAGGTCCCCGTCGCACCAAAATCCTATTCCTACAACTCCGGAAACCTTCAAATGGAAAGATCTCCCTGATTTCTTGCTCAATCCCTTCCAAAATTGGAAGGGAGATTCCTTGAGGAGTTCTTTCTCCAATGAATCCGGTCATGAGTCAAAAAACCTTCCCAATCTCTCATGCAAACGCATGAGAGATTTGGGTATCTTTCAAGTTCCTACTCCGTCGACATTTCCTAAGCTTGGAAGCTTGGTCTCCAAGCTTAAAATCCCCTCCTAAGCCCTATAAAAAGATCCCCAAGGCACGACTGTGCTCTTTAGCTAGTATTTAGCCACAAAACCCTCTTCCTAACCCTACCTCCAGCCTCCTCAGACCTAGCTCCGACGAGCTCCTCCCCCGTCGTCCCACGGCCTCCCAACGGCCAAATTGCAAGCATCTTCTTCGTCCCCGACTTCCTCCGCCTCTTAACGACCAGATCAAAGGCGCCTTAGACCCCTTTCTTCGCTGCCGTCTCCCTTAGGAGTTTCCTCTTCCACGGCATTGGCAATCACATGATCCGTTAACTTTCTCAACACAGTTAATTAAGTTACTTATGCTTAATTTTGTGCAAAAGAAAGTAACTTAGGTCAACTTGGATTCATGTCGATTGAGTAGTATAGGGGGTCAAGTTAACCTAACATTTTAGATTTTATTTCTTTTTAACTGGTTGAGTCCAGGTCGTTCGCTGGGAGGCATAACTTAATTTAAATTCACCACTAAATCCTAAGCTACTTATGAGAATTATAATTAAATTTACTTTAGGAATATGAATTTTGCTTAAGGATTTTCAATTAAAAAAAACATGCAAAATTCCATAAGGAAAACACATTTACACATATGATTTACTATTATAAACAAGTAAACATGTTTATTTATTTTAATTTCTTTTTACTTATAAGAGATTAAGGCAAGAAAAAGTAATTCCAATGAATATATGCCTTATTACAACATTAAGCTCAAAAAGAAATTAGTAGAATACAAGAAATTAAACCATTATTTACTTTTCTCTATCTTCAGCCTCATTCCTTCTTCTCTTCTTCTTCTTCTACCTTTCTCTCTCTCTCTCTTTTCTCTTTTTACCTTTCTCTTATTTCTTTTTCATTTCTCAAGCTCTTCTTCTTATACATCTCTTCTTAATCTTTCTTCTTATCATTTGTTCTACCGGTTATCTTTCCTTTACTCTTTTGCCTATTTATTATATTCTTTTTCTTATACATCTCTTTTTCTTTTTCCTTTCTTTCTTCTTATTTCTTTCATTTCTTCTGTTTACCTTTCCTTTGCTCTTCTGCCTGTTTATCTTATTCAACCTTAATGAGCTCTCCTCTTCTTCTCCTTCTCTTCCTTTGCAGCCGAACTGAACCGAACCGGTTTGAACCCTTTGTCTGAACCAAAAATTAGGTTTAAGGTTGGCGGCTCGGACCGATCGGGGATACACAGCACCCCTCTCAGGGTGGGACCAGACCCCACTGGGTCCAAGCCTGGTTTTTATTCGGTTTGGTTTATTTCTGGTTCAGCATAGTCTCGAGCCTCTCCAGCCCACGGCCTCCCAGGCCCACACTAGCACGCCCACAAGCGCACACACAACCGGGCACGTGCACCGCACGCTCCCACACACACACCCATATGCTCATTTCTGCGCCCTGCGCTGACAACTGAATAGCCCCATACACTTTTTAGTTTTATTCACAGGCGTGCACTTCTGTTTCACCGATGTGGGACTATGTGTTCCCCTTCCAGATCAAACTTTGGTTAATGATTCCAGCCAGCACATAACTTCAATTCGAGCCAATAAAAGCTTGCTGGAAAGCTCTAAGGTCGCTCTACATGATTATAGTATCAATTTGATACTCATGGAAGGTTTTTCTCTTCGATTTGAAGGGAAAAAAGTCTGGGTCGCCATGGCCATACTAGCTTGCAGAAATGAACCTCAGGTCTGAAGACTGCAGGGTGTTTATTTGACCTCCAGACAAGGTGCTGACTAAGTTCAGAAAGTATTTCCGCAGCTATAGGTGAAGGAAAGGGACTCTGAGGAGCTTCAGGAAGGTGAAGAAGCTTAAGAGCTTCGCTAAGGAGCTTTAGAGCTCTATTCAAGTTCTGTTTAGTCCAACAGACAGCTAGAGATTTACTTCATCAACTCAAACAACCTCTAAAGGTTGTTAAGGATCTATCTGGGCAGATTTTTCCATTGAAATTCACCAAAAACTCTGTCATCAGTTTGGGTTCAAAAACAATCCAAACTGAACAGCAATTGAATTCTTCTATAAAATTGGTTAGAGTTCAACCAAATTGAATTTGAATCATTTAAAATCATCCCAAAAGTCATTTCCACCCATTAATCCCTTTCTCTGAATCCTAAGTCCACAGATCAGACTTAAGGTTGACCATTAGACCTTGATATTTGACTTTGTAAATTAGGTCATCTCAGATGAAATTAATGCCTTAGTTCACTTCTATTTCTCCTCAGGAATAGATTCAGACTCTTAGAAGGAAGTTTCAACTAGGATTTCTAGGATTTCAGGCCTGTCGCTTGAGATCCTAAGTGAGTTTGTTCAACAAAACAAACCAAGGTCAATCTCAGTGATTGGTCTATTGGATTGATCTTAGGGCATCCTTCTGATGCTTCTAGACATTTAAAATGAAGCTTAACCCTAACCAATAGTCATCTCCAACTCTACTGGAGTTGGAGAAGATAGAGGTCTAGATGGAGTCCAGGTCTTAAAGCCTCAAACAAATTGCTTTAGAATGATCAGTAAACCTCAAATACATGATCCGGAGCTTCATGCATAGTTTTATGGGCTAAAGAGTACATTTGACTCGCCGGAGCTCACCGGAGCTCCGGTGAGTCCAGAAAAAGGCTAAAAGTGTTTAAACGACATTAAAACATGCCATGGACGATCTGAAAAGTTTCCTGAGGTCACAAGGAACCTCAGGAACACATTAATTTCTTCAATTAATAATTAAACTGAAAGTTATGTAATGAATTCACAGTGATCAGATTCTGAGTTTGATTGAGCTCAGGACATGTTTTCTCACTCAATTGAGTGGAGAAAACAAGTCAGAAGGAAGTGGCGATGAAATATAAGTGGTTAATTAGCTATAGGAACTCCTCCAAAGCTGCCATTGACAACGAACTCAGGATAGTAAATGAAATTAGGCATTTAAGTTATACGTGATTATTATTTAAATTAAAATGAAGATAGGGGCCCTTAAGTGATGGTTAAGTGGTGGAGGGCCCCAGTGGAGGTGGATTAGGCTCAGATACTTCTGCCATGGACAACAGAAGTAGATGGTGAAGGTTGAGGCGATTTAGGCAAATAGATAATCAAATCAGGGAATTAAGGTGTAGGAAATGTTCATGGAAGTTTAAGGTGATTGATGTTTTAAAAAGACAAAAGATTGCTCTAGATAAGCTCAATGAGCTCACCGGAGCTGAGGAAGATGAATGGAAATCTGACATTACATCTATCTAATCTACCTAACTAACTACTCTAATTAATCTACTTACTTAACCTACTGTTACCTAGACGAAGGGGGTAGAAGATCTCCGTCAATGGTCCTTAATGGAGGAGAAAATTAGAGGATTAGGGAAGAAGTCCGAAGGGTGTAGTGGAGTGAAGCAAAGGATATCCAGCGTCAGCGCTGCGTCAGACGACTTGGCTGACGTCGGCAGAGATCCAGAGCGAGCAAAGGTGGACGGAGGAAGACAGAGGAAGTGGAGGAAGGTCGCTGGATTTTGGAAGGAATATCCTATTGGTTAGCTCAATGGAAGAAGAGGGAAGGGAGCTAACTTGCTGAAATCGAGGGGTAGAGGGGTATTTATAGGTTGCGAGGGGTAGAAGGAGGGTGTATCTGGACGGAGAAAAGTCTAGGAGTGGAGTAACCATCGGCGTCTTCTCTGACGCAGGTGAGGTTATCTTCAAACCTAAAATGGGATTGTAGCTTCATCCAGACTGATGGATGAAAAGAGGATGGTGAGCACAAGCTCCAAGAGCTTGGAAAGGAAGGAATGATGTCGGATTCGCGGTCATCGATAGGTGAATGCACCTCCTATCGTTAGCCATCAAGGAGGCTGAAGAAGGAAAGAAGAAGAAGAAGAGGTTTTCAGGGACTTTCTTGTAATGAAAATTGAGGACCTAGGTGAAGAATAAGGACTCGATTGAAATAAATCATAAGGACTAAAATGTAAACTAAGGTTTTCAAGGTTTATTTTAATTTAAATCTTTTTCAACTTTTTATATATGATTATAAATAAGACAATTATTTTATTTAAACCTTGATTTTACATTTTTGACCTTTTTAACTTAATTTATTTAATTAAGTAAGGTTACTTAAGTTATTACATACCTAGGTATAACTAATACTTAAGTTAGTTAACACATTAATTAGATAAATTACTGATGATAGTTCGAGTCCACTTAATAATTAAATTATTAATAATATTAATTGGATAATAATATAGCATTTTTAACTTATTTTAAGGCCCTTTACTATTTATCCCTTATTTAATAATTAACCCATATATTTACATATTCCTAGCTAATTAACTAGGAAGACTAGTTAATTAGGGGTAATTAGAGACCATGATGAGCTTCTCATCACCGGCATTGTATCCCTTCCCCTTCGTCCATAATATTAGGTTCTTTAACTTACTTCCCTCCTTTTTCCCTCTTTCAATCTCTCAAAATAACCACCGACCACATGTTCCCCCCTCCATCCTCTTCTGCTCCGGTGATGCCCAACTGCCACTCCCCCGCATGAATCACGCCGCTATCACCTCCATCAGCTCCTCCGTGCTCCACTCTTCAAAACCCCTCTCTCCATTCACTTTATCATCCACTCAAACCCGTCGTCGAACAACCCACCTTTCCGTCGTCTTCCCCGTCATCTACCGGCCACCACACACCCCAATCCACCATGAAACCACTGCCAACATACTCCATGTCATTCAGCGAAGGTCCTGAGCTAGTTTAACTTGGCTGTAAGGTCGTATTATTATTTTTAGGTCGACACCATCCTCTGCTCATCGCCACCATTGTCGAAGCTTCAAGCTTGCTCGAAGCTCGCTCCAGGATGCAGTGACTCCAGGCGTTTGCTCCAAGCTCAGTGGAATCCATCTAGGAGTGCAACCAAGGAGGCAATTAGGCCCTTGGACCAAGCCTTTGACCACAATTGTAAGAAGTAGTAGCAGCAGCTCCACGTAGAAAAAGGTGGTGGGATTTAGTCCCACATCGTGGACTGAGGAGCAGATGAAGCCAAATAAATTGAATTTGTCTTTTAAGCTCATCGCCTCAAGTCACACAGGGGGTGAGGTCCCCTGCACCCTCACGTGCCTCGTCCGCGACACTTTCCCCGTGGACTTGGTGCACCCGACTACCTGCCTAAGAGCCTCACTCCTCGGCCACTACACCACGCCGGTGACCCTCGACCTGGGTGCACGCCTACCCGATAACCCGACTACCCTGACTGTCCTTGGGAGGGCAGAACCTAAGAAGAGAGAAAGAGAGAGAGTGCATGGGGTAGGGGAGGGTTTTTCCCTATCGACACTTAGCCAATTCTGAGTTGGCTACCCTCTGTGTGTGAAGAAAGAAAGAAGAAGAGAAGAACCATAGAAGAGAAAAGAAGAGAGCCTGAAAAAGAGGGCAGAAGAGGAAGAAAGGAAGGAGGCTCATGTGTGAAGAGAAAGCAGAGAAGGAAAGAAAAGAAGAGGAAGAAGAAGGAAAGAAGAAGAAAGTAGAAAAAGAGAAGAAGACCTAAGTTTGATGGTTAAATCGTCTGGTCATTAGACCCGATGGCTGATTTGAGGCTTGATACTTGATACTGTCGAGATATTGAATGCTTGATATATATATAAGCTTAGGGAATAATTGGTGATTTAAATCACCATTATTTTAGCTTCTCTACCTTTTTATTGCCTCAACATGAGAATTCATTGAATATCTAAAGTGATAGATTAGTATTTATTGAATATCATTTTGTGGTTTAAATTCTTGTGCTCATTTACATTATTTGAGATTAGTGTGTGAATTCCTATTGGCTCCCCGTGTTCGACCTCAGACTTCAAATTCGAGTAATAAATATTATATGTTTTTGCATTGATTTGAACTATACTACAACGCGATGATTTTAAAACCTGTTTCAGAGCGACTAACAGTAATGTGAATATTATGATTGATTGTTTCTATTATTTAGTAATCATATTGAGAAAAAATGTATGAAATCAAAAGTGCTTTCTACCTCCCTGTGATCGACCGGGACTCACCAAGTTCAGTTAATTTATTTGCTCGAGACGTATTTCACGCTATACTACAATGTGCTAATTCTTTATGCGATCTACGCCACGAACACTAAGGTATGCTGAGGTGAGCTAGGTCTGATCTTCTCGGGGAGGACCTAGCTAGTTGGAGTAGCTAAGGTAGCTTAGCTCAACTAGTCCCCAGGAGTTGGACTTGAGCTGGCCTGAGCTAGGTGAAGTCATCTTCAGCTGGCTTGAGTTGAGTAGAGCTGGTGGTAGTTAGACTTGAGCTGGGGTGGACTCTAGTCAACTAAGTTGAGCTAGCTAGAGCTCCTAGTTAACTGATAGAAGCTGAGATGAGCTAGGCTCAACTAAGTTGAGCTAGATTTGAGCTGACTTGAGCTATGGTGAGCTAGGATGAGCTATCTTGAGCTGCCATTCAGCTGAGATGAGTTGAATGTAGCTAGAATGAGCTAACCTTAGCCCAAAGGAGCTGGTATCCAGCTATGGTGAGCTGGATTAGGCTGAGTCCTAGCTGGTTTGAGCTTCTCCTTCACCAGTTGCCTTCCTGAGTGCTAGGGTTCCGTGGATCTGATAATCTGATTAACCCTAACACTCAAATAAACTCATCAAAAAGAAATAAAAAGTATAATGCATGCCAAACTTATTTGACACCTAAATGCAGCCCAAAAACCTGTTTGTGAAGTCAAAATCCTAAGAGATAGGTTTATTTCAGAGCATAAGAATGATGATAAATTAACGTTTATCACATGTATTTGACATTCCTCAAGACAAAACTCCAATGAAGACAATGTTAACACACTAAAGTCAGGTTTTAAAATATGCATCGTAGTATATCGACTAAAGTGACGAAAACACATAAATTTTTATCTCAAATGTGAGTCCAAGGTCATCTTAGGGAGCAAAATGATTGAAATTCAAACAACTAATCAAGCATATATGAATTGAATATAATAAGACACAATAGTTTGATGCAAAAATAAATATATTAAGCAATGAATGTCAATCTCAATTGGCAAAAATAATTGACTTAAAAGGACAAAAATTTTGGTTTTCAACTAAGCCAAAGGCCTTTAACACTTAGACTTTTTCAAGCCCAAGAGAAACCCTCAAACCAAACACAAAATTCAGTCCAAACTGGTTCACCAGCCGACCCAAAATCGATCTAAACCGGGCCCGCACTCGCGTATGCGTGGGCAGGTGTATGCATGCGTGTGGTGTGTATGGGGACTTGACCCCCTGTACTGAGCATGCCTTAGGGGAGACAATTCCTTTTATAGCCAAAATCAAACCCTCTCCCAACGATGTGGGATTAATATCTCACTTCTTCTTCCTTGTCTTTGCGTAAAGGAGCTGCTCGACGTGGATGCTTAATTGGAGCTCAAGGACTATTGGATCTTGAATCCAACGGTATGGAGAACTTCCCCAGGTGAACCCACGTTGATTGATTATCATCTCTTGACGTTGGCTTCATTGGTGAGGGTAGACGAAGTAGAAGAAGGCGACGGGAACAGTGAGTTCCTAAAATGAGAATACAGCCTCACGACCCCAATTAGATACCTCCAAAATTTTGCCAAATGATGACGAAGGTGGTGGTGATTTGGTGTTTGGGGTTGTGTGGTGGGCAAATGGAGGTGGGGATGGCGATGAACGGATGGGTTGTTCAGCCCAACGATTTGTAGGTCAAAGCTTTCAATTTCTTGAGGGCTTTTGATCTACAAGTCATCGTGAAGCTTGTGGGGTAGGTGGTTTAGTGGATGGAGGTGTGGAGTGGTCGTTCGAGCTCACCGAAGCTCTCATCGACCGCGAGGAAGATAGAGGAGAGTGGTGGAATTAGGTCATGATTTCCTAAAACTAAAGGCCTGAACTAAAGTAAGGGAGGAGGAGAAGAAACACTACCTAATTTGGATGATGGAGGGAGAATCACATCTGGCATTGGTCGGCTGGACGTGAAGAAAAAAGTGAACCGGTGAGGTGAATGGCGAGGAAGATGAGGTCAAAAGAACCTTGCTTTGGGTAGCAAAGGTCGTGGGAAAGTGAGGAAGAGGATGGCAATGCCAATTTGTCCTTAGCATGGGTGGATGAGGGTGGTTGAAGAAGCTCACTAGAGTCGAGGGTAAGGGTGGCCGTGCGTGAAGAATAAGGTGGAAACACGGTCAAGCTCAATTAATTTTAACTTGGAATCGTGCTAGAGCCTATATAGAGGAAGAATTGGCCTTGAATTGCTTGGAATTCACACGAATTCCTTGTGATTTTAGCAAGGAAGATTTGTGATTTTCAAGCTCCATCCACGGTCATAAGGTCCAAATTAGCTCTTAATGTTGGGTTTAATTGATTGAGGATCTAAATACCAATCCCTCCAAATTTGGAGGGGATTGGTTGAGATTTAGAGGATAAATCGCCAGTCAAAGATTCGGGTCATGGTCATGCTTCTGCTGCTATTGTTACTTAATCTAATGAAGAAGGCGGTGGAGGGGCTTAAATATAATGAAAATCGAAACTTAGGAGCATTTATGTAATAAACATGGACAAATGGGCTAAATTGCAAACTAAGTCAAGATGAACTCTGATTGAGCTCAAAATTTGGAGTTAACCTAATTTAAACCCAAGGAATCAATGGTAACCTAAAATTTTGGTTTTGACATATTTTGTCTAGGTAATTTACACTGAAGTCCAAGAATGAAGTAAATTCTTACCTAAGTCTCTATTTTTGATCAAAATGGGTTCCTTTGATCAAAGTGAAGGTTTCAAATCTCATAGAATATTTTTCAATAATTTTTAGAAGGTTTAGTTTACATTTATTTCCATCAAAACTTGTTTAATTGAAGTGAGGCTGTAATCAAGTTTTTATTAATAAAATAATCATCAAAGCACAAGAAAACCATGATTGGACGTACTTCTTGGAAATTTAAATTCATTTGACCTTAGATTAACCCCTCAATTATTCTACATTCGTGATTTTTCGTTAAAACGACAGAATTAACGGGATTTCTTATCTTCTCGCATTCATCTCAGAATGGAATTACGACCATCTGAAGGTTATTCAGGAGCATTTATCATTGGATCTTGACTAAATTAAGCTAGTTATTACAGATGATGGTATTACCATCAGACAATGATATGGAAGTAACTCTTGTAGAGCAGCCTCAAACACATATAGAACTAATGCCATTAAGGAGATCCACTAGGAAAAGGAGTGCCATATCGGATGATTACGTTGTATTCCTTCAAGGCCATGAAATGGACATCGGGGTGAGGGAAGATGATTCAATCAGCTTTCGTCAGGTAATGGAAAGTCCAAATCATGAAAAGTGGTTGAGGCAATCAAAGGAGAATTCAAGTTAATGAAAGACAATGACGTTTAGGATGTTGTTCCACTACTAGAAAGTGCAAAACCCGTTGGTTGCAAATGAATTTTTAAAATCAAATGAGATTCGAAAGAAAAAAGTGGAGCGATATTGATAAATGCCAGTTTATCATCATCCTTATGCCCTGAAACAAACCTAGATCTTAGGATTTTAACTTCGCAAATGGGTTTTTGGGTTGTGATGGAGAGATTTTCGCTTATTTATGAAGATGATAGCAATAAATTGATATGTCATTGTGTTTTATGTGGTGGAAAATCTCTCAATCAAAGATTAAAATAAATATCAACTTGAACCACAAGAAAAATGTCTCATCCACAGGGAGGAATAGAACCAATAAATTCACGAGTAGAGGATTATAATGTTTGCAAACAACTTCGCGACTTCAATGCGAGGAATATGCTACTGTAAATGGAGCATGCAATTTCCTTAAAAGTTCAAGGCTATTTATGCAATTTTCAAGTTAGGAATTAAGCTCCCTAAAATGTGTATATGATATAGGTGTAGTGGCATATCATGTAAATTTGACTTGCATGCAAATTTGATTTGAATTTTAGTGTTGAATGATGCACATAACACAAGTTAAGTAAATTCATGAAACTATAAGTGTATCCATGCAATGTGTCTTTAATAAAATAATAATATTAAAGTGGCAATGGCATGCAATGTAAATTTTAATTGGGGCAAAAACAGAGGATTTCTCCTCTCTCTTCCTCGCTTGAACGGCCGTGCATGGTTGGCGGCGAGAGTCGACGGGATGGTGCACCTCGTCGAGTGCTTCGCGATGGTGGTGACGCGGCGGCCGGAGGTGGCCGACGGTGACCGGACGGTGGAGGAGAGCACCGGCCTGTTGACGAAGAAGATGAAGAGCTATTTCCTGCAGGGTGAGCGGCTGCGCGATGGGCACGCGAGGGCAGCACAAGAGCGCGTGAGGGCGCTACACTGTGTACGGGTGTGCTACCTGCGAGCGCGATGAGGGCAGCGTGGTGAGGGGATCCTTTGCGCGCGGTGGGGGCGCTGCGGTGGGCAGGTAGTGGAAGCTGTGGTAGTGATGCTGCGAGGGGGAGGCAGGCTTGCAAGGGTGCACCTGCAGGGCTGGCGGTGGGAGAGGCTGGAGTGCATGCGGTGGGGCAGGCCGTGGTAGTGCGCTTGCTTGCACGGCATGCGAAGGCTGTGGTGTGGGTGGTGGTGCGCCTGTAGGGCGCGCGGTGGGAGGATGCACGCATGAGAGGGGCCTGTGGCTGTGGTGTTGGAGAGCTTGCAGGAAGGCTGGAGGCACCATGCACACCTTCTCCACAGTGCACATAGTCACTTCTCCCCAATGGTCTTCCCTTCCAAGCCCTCAGCTTTTTCTTTTATCTCCTCCCGCCGGCGCAAGTCAAGGGATTTTCAAATCCCTTACTAAACTTGGCCAGTGGCTGTTGATGGAGTCGTTGAGGCCGGCCGGAGGTTGAGAGATTTGTGGGGGGGAAATATCTCTTCACCACCCTCTTCTTTGCACAAATTATTCCTACAATAAAATAATTACATAATAAGTTATAGAATAAATGTAAACTTAAATAATGATGCATGCAATCATTTAATGACCTAATGTGGTTATTAACAAACATAAAATGTTAAAATAGAATTACTTAGGTGTAACAATAGTCCATTAAAATGGACTCATCAAATACCCCAATGCCTAAGATTTGTTAGTCCCTAGCAAAAATAATAGAAGTAATTAGAAGATTTCTTCTTTTCTTATTTCAAAAGTTTAGAGATCCAGACAAATGTGACATGATAATAGCCTAGGTAACAGATCCAAGTGAAAAGCCAATTCGCATTTGCAGTTCATACTTATCCCTTAGTAAATATTTCTTTCAGGATAGGCAACTAGTTCCCTCGGGGATAAAGCAGAAAATAATCTATAAATTGACCCCGGCTTTAGGCTTAGGTAGGAGATATCTAGTTGAATGGATTTGTATTTGGTGGCACACATTCATCTGATGCTACATGTAGTCTAGTACTACAGACTCTAGATCTCTATACTATTAGACAAGTCAACTCAGAGAGAGGCTAAATAACTGTGCTCTCTTGATGTCCCTTGGCGCTCATTCTTTTCTTTCTTTTCTTTCTGAGATCACAAATCTCGCCAAATTTAGTAATTGTACTCACTGTTTGGTGGACTCACATGGCATTCACACTTCAATTAAAGTCCTAATAACTCTACAACTAATTTAAAGTCTTCAGCCAGTATTCGGACGATCAGAAATGCTGAAAGGTAGGTATGGGTCATATTTAGTGGATCACGATGGGTGTTTTGTTGCCTCAGAAACAATGTTACAAAGATAACATTATAAACTTGGACTCTTTTCTTTTTCTTTTCTCTCTCTCTTTTCTTCTTTTTTTTGTAATATAATTGTTTCTTCTTTTATTATTATTATTATTATTTTTATTTTTATAAATCAAAATAACCCAACACAGACTTTTATTTATGAGGCATTATTAAGGATGATGATGGTCAAGAGGATATTGTGTGGCTTATTTGGTGGAAGTGCCTATTCTCGGCACCGGAAAGGAATGGATAGGACAGACGTATTTCTAACCTTTGACACTATTACCTTCCTTCTGCCGAGGACTCTATGAAGGATGATCGTAATCATCCACCATAGTCATAGCTTTATTAAGACTCAACTCTATGTATTTGTTTTATTTGGTGACTCTCAGGAATTCACACAAAGTTCGCACAAAGGAACAGAGAGTGAAAACTATGCCTAACTCTAAAGTATCATCATCTAATTATCCAAAACTTAAGAGTCCTTGCACTAGACTTAGCGCACCAGTAATCTCTCTACTTTCTTCTTACAAATATGGGGTGGATCTACTAGAAGATAGTATGCTTGACTCCCTATTAATTGTCCAAGGGTTCAGTAGACTAAAAATGCTTATTGATTTTCTTCAAAGATCCATTACCTAGTCTACATGCACGTGAAGTAAATGTATTGGATTATAAACTTAAGAAACAATTTAAGAAGAAAATTCTTTAATGACACCTCCATGACAAAGATGTTTTGCTAGGGACTAACTAATTCAGCTTAAGAAAATAAGAGTTTTTTTTTTGTATGTATGCAAATATTTATAAATGCTATAAACATTCTCAGGTTATACCCCCCCATGCCTAAGACTGACAATGTCCTCATTGGAAAAATGCAGACATAGAAGAATATCACTTGAGGAGGAGAGTGGGAGGAGCTAAGGCTCCTCAAGCCGAAGTGCATCCAAAACTTGGCCATCTGAAAGAGTAATATAAGGTTTAAGTCGCTGGCCATTTACCTTAAAGCTTGCACCTGAAGTAGGGTTCCGAATTTCTACAGCTCCATGAAGGAAAGTATTGATAACAACGTATGGCCCATCCCAGCGGGACTTGAGCTTTCCAGGAAATAATTTAAGTCTGGAATTGAAAAGCCAGACCTACTGGTTGGGCTTAAAAGTCTTTCTAATGATGTGCTTATCATGGAAGACCTTTGTACATTGCTTGTAAGCTTGAGAAGTTTCATAAGCTTCATTACGAAGCTCCTCACGCTCACTTAATTCTAACATACGTGCCTTTCCCGCTTTATCCAAATTCAAGCTAACGTTTTTAATAGCCCAATAAGCTTTATGTTGTATTTCAACGGGAAGGTGGCACGCTTTTCCGTAAACAAGACGGAAAGGAGACATGTCCAAGGGAGTCTTATACGCAGTTCTGTATGCTCAAAGAGCATCATTTAGTTTTTTAGACCAATCCTTTCGATCGGGCCTGACAGTTTTTTCTAAAATTCGCTTAATCTCCCTATTAGACACTTCAACTTGTCCACTCATTTGGGGATGGTAAGGTGTGGCTATCATGTGGTTGACTTCCAAATTTTGGAGTAGTCTTATGAAGTGTATGTTCTTGATGTGAGGTCCTCCATCACTTATGATCGTCCCTGGGCACCCGTACCGAGAAATGATATTAACCTTAACAAAGCCCAAGACCACAGAATGGTCATTGGTTTGCGTGGGTATGGCTTCTATCCATTTCGATACATAGTCTACAGCCACCAGGATGTATTCATATCCGAAGGACACAAGAAAGGGACCCATGAAGTCAATGCCCCAAATATCAAAGATCTCAACAGGGAGGATAGGTTGTTGGGGCATCTCATCCCTTTTTCCAATGGTTCCCGTTTGCTAGCAACGTAGACATGCACCCACATATGTTTGTACATCTCGGAATAATGTGGGCCATCAAATGCCAGACTGAAGAACCTTATGGGCAGTCTTCTTCCCACTAAAATGTCCCCCACAATGGAGGTCATGGCAAAAACTCAGAACACTTCTTTGTTCTTCATCAGGGATGTAACGGCGAAAAAGCTGGTCAGGGCCTACTCTAAAAAGCTCGGGTTCCTCCCAGTGATAAAATTTAGCGTTAGCAAGAAACCTGTCTCGCTTCTGCTTGTCCCAAGTACTGGGGGTAATGCCCGTGACCAGATAGTTCACTATGTCAGCGAACCAAGGAGTTTTAGCCTCCACGGCCATCAGAGACTCATCAGGGAAAGTCTCTTGAATACCGCTAGCAGGGTTTGATGCCTCAATAGAGATCCTAGATAGATGATCTGCTACCACATTCTCAACTCCTTTCTTATCTTTAATTTCTAGGTCAAATTCCTGGAGTAGCAGAATCCAATGAATTAGGCGAGGTTTGGTGTCCTTTTTAGCAAGAAGATGCTTTAGGGCAGAATAATCAGTGAACACCACAACCTTGGATCTCAAAAGATAAGACCGAAACTTTTCCAAAGCAAATACTACAGCAAGAAGTTCCTTTTCAGTGACCGTGTAGTTTTGCTGAGGATTCGTAAGGGTCTTGCTGGCATAATGCAGCACATGAGGTTCGCCATTAGCCCTTTGACCTAAGATCGCTCCCACTGCAAAATCAGAAGCATCACACATTAGCTCAAATGGGAGGGTCCAATCTGGTGCTTGGAGAATCAGCGCGGTAATAAGGGCTTTCTTCAAGACTTGAAAAGCCTCGCCACATCTATCATCAAAATCGAAGGAGACATCCTTCGCTAACAGGTCGCAGAGTGGCTTAGAGATTTTACTAAAATCTCTAATGAAGCGCCTATAAAATCCCTCATGGCCAAAGAAAGATCTAACTTGATGAACATTGGCGAGCAATGGAAGCTTAGAGATGGAATCAATTTTTTGCAATGTCCACCTCTAATCCTCTCTTGGAAACTATATGCCCTAACACAATGCCCTGCTGGACCATAAAGTGGCTTTTCTCCCAGCTAAGCACCAGCTTTGCCTTTTCGCAACGGGTTAAGACTTTATCAAGGTGCGAAAGGCATTGGTCAAACGACGAGCCATAAATAGAGAAGTCATCCAGGAAAATTTCAACGAACTCGTCGATCATATCAGAAAAGATAGCCATCATACAACGTTGGAAAGTGACAGGAGCATTACATAACCTGAATGGCATTCAGCGGAACGCAAATGTGCCATACGGACTGGTGAAGGTGGTACGCTCCTGATTGTCAGGAAAAATGGCTATCTGATTATACCCAGAGTACTTATCAAGAAAACAGAAGTGCTTGTTCCCCGCTAATCGTTCCAAAATTTGATCGATAAATGGTAAGGGGAAATGGTCTTTCTGGGTAGTCGTGTTCAAACGACGGTAATCAATGCAGACCCTCCAACCAGTTGAGGGTCTAGTGGTCACCAGCTCTCCTTGGTCATTCTCCTCCACAGTGATTCTTGCCTTTTTGGGTACTACATGAATAGGATCGACCCATTTACTAACTGAAATGGGATAGATAATCCCTGCATCCAGCTATTTCAGAATCTCCTTTTTAACAACCTCCCGCATATTTGGGTTGAGCCTTCTCTGCATGTCTTGGAAAGGCTTCACGGACTCGTCCGTGTATATATGATGCATGCAAAGAGAGGGATCAACACCCTTAATATCAGCAATTGACTAGGCAATTGCTTCCTTGTGCCTTTGTAAACACTCAAGTAGAGCTCCCTCCTGCAATTCAGATAATGCAGATGAGATAATAACGGGAAGCGTGTTATTAGGGCTAAGGAAAGCATATTTCAATGTGTTCGGGAGAGGTTTCAACTCCAACTCAGGAGCCTTTTGGATTGAGGGTTTAAGTTGAGATGTCCCCGCCTCAGGTAGTGGATCTACATTTACGGTCCAGAGTGGGGACATAGACTTAGTGTGTATCCCCAGCAACTCTTTTAATTCGGGCATTTCCCTTTTAGTTTCTTTAATAATCGGGGGATGGTCCTTAGATATGACCTTTTGAAGGGGATCTCTACATAAGAGTGCTGGAGTAGTCTCTTCAATTATTTCATCAACGACCTCAATCTGAGAACAATCTTCAAATCTGGATTGCTTGTAAGTATCAAAACCATTCAACCGGATCTTCTTGTTCCCAAAGCCCAGTTTAAGTGCCCCAGATCTACAATTGATAGAGGCATTGGCTGTGGCTAAGAAGGGGCACCCAGAATAATGGATGACTTTATGGGCTTATTTGATGGGTTAGTATCAAGCACCAGAAAGTCAACAGGGAAGAAGTCCTCCACTCTCATAAGGACATCTTCCAACAATCCCCGTGGTATCTTAAGTGATCTGTCTGTGACCTGGAGGATCTGTCCTCCCAAAAGGCCATAGACAGAGCTCAGTAAAATGTTCACCCCCACACCCAGATCGACCAGAGCCTTGTCAATGTGTTGGTTACCTATAACCACTGAAATATACGGGGCCCCTGGGTCTTTCATTTTGGGGGGTGTTCCATGCTGGAGAACCGAGCTAACATGGTCAGGTAGGATGACCTTGGTTTGGACCTATTTCCTAGATCAGCGCTTTTGGGTGCACAGGTCCTTCAGAAACTTGGCATAGAACAGGATCTATTTAATAGCATCCAACAGAGGCAAGTTAATCTGGACTTGCCTAAAAGTGTCCATAATCTCTTCTGTCCTATCCTTGGCTCCAGATGAGCCAACAGAAGATTCCCTAGGAGCAGATAGGTGCTCTGGATAGGGCACCCTCGGCTTTTGGGTAGAGGGGTCGTCATGGCGGGAAAGGGGTGGTGGAAGGACGACATCCTCATTGTGGGTGATTTTGAGGGAGGGAGAGTAATGTTGCTCTTCCTCGGTGGAGATGGAAGTTAGGTCAGGTGTAGAAGGGAAATTCTGAGATGTAACCGTAGGAGTTTTATCAGGCTTGTCAATCTTCTTTCCACTCCTTAGCACGGTCACCGCTTGGGCGTGCTCCCTGAATACGACCTCCTTTCCCTTAGGGTTCTCCTCAGAAGATCTAGGTAGCTTCCCCGGATCATGTTGCCTAACTGCCTCAGTAAGATGAACAATTTGGGATTGCATATCAATAATCATCTTATTCTGAGATTGGATGACCATATTCTGATGCTCTTGCATCGCTTTCATCATGGCTTTAAGTTCATCCATCTCAGAGGGCTTATTCTGAGGAGGGTTTTCAAAAGATGGTTGGTATATGGGTTGGGGAGGTAAGGGTCTTGTATTCCTTGAGTTAGAAGCATCACCTTGCTTCCAAGAGAAGTTTGGATGGTTCCGCCACCCCAGATTGTAGGTATTGGAATAAGGGTTATTGTGAGGAGGGCGGAAACCTTGGGCCGCATTCAAGTCGGCTTGAATCAACTCAGGGAATTGATTTGCCTGATGGCACTCCGTAGTGGCGTGCATTGTGCTTTGGCAAATGGAGCATTCTCTTGAAGCCTAAAAGATAGAGGTTGCTTGCGGGTTCATGTCGGGGTTTGTTAAAAGCCTATCCAAGTTTTTATTCAATAATTGAATCTGATAAGCCAAATCCTGAGAAGCCCCGGCTTCATGGGCCTCTATCTTCCTCTGCAAGATTGATGGTTTTCTTTCTTGATAGGCAGAGGACAAATGTATTGAGTTGTCACTTAATGTTTCAAATAATGCCCAGGCTTCATCCTCAGTTCTGGTCATGAAGGTTCCTGCACAGGTTGCATTGATGGTTTGCCTATGCCTTTCAGATAATCCGCTATAGAACCTTTCGACCAACTACCATCTTGTCACCTGATGGTGGGGGCATAACCTAAGAAGGTCATTAAAGCGCTTCCAAGTCTCATGAAATTGCTCCCCTTCCTGTTGAGTAAAACCCATAATCTCTCTTTTGTAATGGTTGGTCTTACTCATAGGAAAATACTTTTTCAAAAATTCTCCCTTAAGGGTGGCCCAATCTTTTACCCTTGCATCGAGGGTATGATACCAGTGCTTGGCCTTATCCTTTAAGGAGAATGGAAATAGAGTCCTCATTAGGGCTTCATCAGTAAAGCCTTGGAACTTCACCGTGGAACAGACCTCGATGAATTCCTCCAAACGCCGGTAGGGGTCCTCTCTAGTAGTACCATAAAAGGAGGGCAACAAAGATATGGTACTGCTCTTGATCTCATATGGATTATTCCCTGCTGGTCGTCTTAGTGCTTGTGCTGGTTGGTTAGTTGGAATAAAATAGTCCTTTAGGGTCCTTTATTGATTCGCTCCTTGATCAGCCATGCCTTCTCTTCTCTCTCATAGGTGAGCTCTCCTAAGAATTCTCTCGAGCTTAGGATCAAACACTAGACTACCCTCAAGAGAGCGTCTACCAAGCATACAATATCAATCACAATTCAGGTTCTTATTGATTGAGTAAGTGAAACCTCCACTCCAAAGATAAGTCAAAAGGTCAAGGCTTATCCCTCCGTTCCCACGTAAGTGGTATAAGAGGGGTGATGACTTGAAATCTTAACCTTCTTTGTTGCGGAGGTCGGATTGGTTGATATAGATGACCAAACAAGCTTTTCACTATAATTACGTGCCTTAATTCAACCTTTGAGTGTCCTAGGACCTATACTTTGCTTGGATGATACTCCCAGGTGATCAAGTGAGAAGTTACTCCAAGGATGAACAAAGGGATGCAAGTAGGGCGAACCCTTCCTTTGAGGCGATGTGTATGCGGTGCCCCTTAACTACCCTTTTATTCCTTTAAGGGGTGTCCCCCTCCGTGAAGTATCAAAACACTTGGTCAAAAGATAGTACCACCACCACCATAAAGCACAATAGGAGGGTTTGCATCAATAAAGAGATCGGTGCCTATAGCCTTAAGGGATTGAGCCTTAGTGCGGTGGCTAATGTGCGTGCTCAGTGTCAGAAGTGTGCATCACATCGCAAATCTTTTTATTTTTTATTTGAAAATGTAGACAAGTCCCTTAGAATCAGATCAAATGTGAGTTGATTTTAAGGTCGAGTCTAATTATCAGTCCCACTTTTAGTTATGCGACCATTGAATTAGTAAATTCAAACAACTTGGTGGTTTTGAATTTTAATTTGAATGCAAATGCATGAACAGGAGCTAGATGCAAAAGTTAGAAAGGTATACTTGTCTTCAGCAATCTTCGTGCTAATATGCTTGCAATGCAATAATAAGATCTAATGTGATGCTCAATCACCCCTAAATGCATGCACCTAAGGGCATGCAACTTCTAAATAGGCAGCTCGATGTTTTCTTTTGTTAGTTTTAAAGGCAAGCAAGCAGAAAATGGAATCACGCACGTAGAAAAATGTAAACCATAGTAGCTAAAGAATGTGGGGACAAACCCCCAAAAATTCAGCCTCAATTACTACAAGGGAAAGAAGACAGAAATAAATTTTGTGACGATGGAGAATCCCTTGTGAAAGCAAAATCCAAGTCTCCTACATCTTTTCCTCGTGTGGCGTAGCTCGAGGTTGATGTCGCCGCTCTGTTGCGCCTGTTGCCCCATCAGATTCCTAGCACAATAAGATAAAAAATGATCAGATAATTACGCAACTCAGAATATTCAAAAATAATAAAGTGAATCTATTGCGTCTGTTGCCTCCCCGACAATGGCGCCATTTGACGGAGAGATTTTCGCTTATTTATGACGATGATAGCAATAAATTGATATGTCGCTGTGTTTTATGTGGTGGAAAATCTCTCAATCAAAGATTAAAATAAATATCAACTTGAACCACAAGAAAAATGTCGCATCCACAGGGAGGAATAGAACCAATAAATTCACGAGTAGAGGATTATAATGTTTGCAAACAACTTGGCGACTTCAATGCAAGGAATATGCTACTCTAAATGGAGCTTGCAATTTCCTTAAAAGTTTAAGGCTATTTATGCAATTTTCCCATCAAGAATTAAGCTCCCTAAAATATGTATATTATGCAGGTGTAGTGGCATATCATGTAAATTTGACTTGCATGCAAATTTGATTTGAATTTTAGTGTTGAATGATGCACATAACACAAGTTAAGTAAATTCATGAAACTATAAGTGCATCCATGCAATGTGGCTTGAATAAAATAATAATATTATAGTGGCAATGGCATGCAATGTAGATTTTAATTGGGGCAAAAATAGAGGATTTCTCCTCTCTCTTCCTCGCTTGAACGACCGTGCGTGGTTGGAGGTGAGAGTTGACGGGATGGTGCACCTCGTCGAGTGCTTCGCGATGGTGGTGATGCGATGACCAGACGGTGGAGGAGAGTGCCGACCTGTTGACGGAGAAGATGAAGAGCTACTGCCTGCAGGGCACGCGGGTGCATGCACAAGGGTGTGCAAGGGCATCACAAGAGCACGTGAGGGTGCTGCACTGCCTGCAGGCGCGGTGAGGGGGTCCTTTGCG
Organism: Thalassia testudinum; assembly: GCA_037157565.1. Lineage (NCBI taxonomy): Eukaryota > Viridiplantae > Streptophyta > Magnoliopsida > Alismatales > Hydrocharitaceae > Thalassia > Thalassia testudinum. The sequence goes on from JAZHRO010000036.1 coordinate 149,171,747, forward strand.
CGCGGTGGGGGCACTGCAGTGGGCAGGCGGTGGAAGCTGTGGCAGTGGCACTGCGAGGGGGAGGTAGGCTTGCAAGGGCGCGCCTGCAGGGCTGGAGGTGGGAGAGGCTGGTGTGCGCGCGGTGGGGCAGGCTGTGGCAGTGCGCTTGCTTGCACAGTGCGCGAAGGCTGTGGCAGTGGGTGGTGGCGTGCCTGTAGGGCACGAGGTGGGAGGATGCGCATGTGCGAGGAGCCTGTGGCTGTGGTGTTGGAGAGCTTGCAGACAGGCTGGAGGCACCGTGCACGCCTTCTCCACAATGCACGCAGTCTCTTCTCCCCGGTGGTCTTCCCTTCCAAGCCCTCAACTTTTTCTTTTATCTCCTCCCCCTGGCACAAGTCAAGGGTTTTTCAAATCCCTTACTAAACTTGGCTAGCGGCTGTTGATGGAGTTGTTGAGGCCGGCTAGAGGTCTAGAGATTTGGGGGGGGGGGATATCTCTTCACCAGTCTCTTCTTTGCACAAATTATTCCTACAATAAATTAATTACATAATAAGTTATAGAATAAATGTAAACTTAAATAATGATGCATGCAATCATTTAATGACCTAATGTGGTTATTAACAAACATAAAATGTTAAAATAGAATTACTTAGGTGTAATAATAGTCCATTAAAATGGACTCATTAGGTTGCATTCAGGCATCAAATAGGTTAGACATGCATTGCATGATTTTGTGTATTTTTGACATGTTTATTTGAGTGTCAGGGATGAACAGATAGTCAGATACTTAAAACCTTAGCATTCAAGAAGGTAACAGGTGAAGAGGAAGCTCAATTCAGTTGAACCTCAGCTAAATCTAGCTCATCATAGCTGGATACCACCTCACTTGGGTTAGGGTTAGCTCTCTTAAGCTCCATTCAGCTCATCTTAGCTAGATTGCAGCTTAGGGTAGCTCAACGTAGCTCAACCTAACTCAAGTCAACTCAGATTCAGCTCAACTTAGTTGAGTCTAACTCCTCTTAGCTCCAATCAGTTCACTAAGAGCTCTAGCTAGCTCAACTAAGTTGACAGGAGTCCACCTCAGCTCAGGTCTAGGTACTTCCAGCTCCACTCAACTTAAGTCAGCTGAAGATGACCTCAACTAGCTCAGGCCAGCTCAATTCCAACTCCCGGAGACTCCACTTAGCTCAACCTAGTTGAGCTAAGCTTTTTAACCTAAGCTAGCTACTCCAGCTAGCTCGGTTATCTCCGGGAAGATCAGATCCAGCTCACCTTAGCTCAAGTTAGCAGAAGCCAGCTTGCTTTAGCTTGGCTTAGAAGTTAGCAAAGAACTAGCAAGCTAAGCCAGTTAAGGTAGCTCCCTACTATTCTCTTCAGCAACCACTAGCTCCAGTGCAACACTAAACAATTCTTCCTTAGCTCCTCTTCCCTAAACTCTAGCTCCCTCCACCACTACCCTACTAGCTAAGCTAGTTTAGCTTACATCCACCTAAGCTATCCACTCCATGGCCATCCATCCTCCTCCTTAACCCCAACTTAACTTAACCCTAACCCACCTATTTTGGAGCCAAAACACACCCCCTTGCACCTCTTCACCTTGGTGCCAAAAATGGTGCCTCTTTACCCCTAAACCATCGCCAAAAGCCACCTTGTGTTGGCGCCAAGACATCCCCACATCCTAGCCTTACACCTACCTCCTAAACCCATCTCAACCTTACACCTACCCCCCTTCTAGAATCCCCTTTGGATGGTGCCAATCCAAGGCACCTTTCAAGGTTGGCACCAACCCTTAACCACCATAACCACCTCCTCTAGCACCCCTTAGGTTGGTGCCACTTACCCTACACCCTAGGATCCCATAACCACCACTTAAACCACATCCTACCCTTACACCTACCCTCTAGGCCACCTTAACCCTAACCACATAAAAAGTGGTGCCAACTCTCCTTCAACTACACCAAATCTCCACCCTTTCACTTGGTGCCACTTAACATCCACCCTCCATCCAACAACTACCACCTAATGACCTAATCCTAACCCTAAATCCACCTCCACGCCAACCTTCCTATAACCTACAAAGAGTTGGCGCCAACTCTACTCCACCCATCATAACCACCACCCAATACATCCTTCGACCTCCACGCCAACCCTAATCCACCATTCATCCACCAACTTCCATATCCTAGCCATCCACAACACCACTCTTCCCTTAACCCTAGTCAGCACCAACCTCCACCCATTCCACTCTATAAAAAGACCCATAACCACCACCATTACCTTCACCTTAGGCTACCATTAAACAACCACATTTCCACCTTCATCTTCTACCTATCTCCACGTCCAAGAGAAGAAGGAGAAGAAGAAGATTAAGGGGACACTCTGTCTCGTTGGTCCCTTCCCCCATTCCCTTCTCTCTTGTGCCCACGCCAGCTAGAGGACAAGCTAAGCAGGAGGACGTCCAGGAGGAGGTCATGAGGGTGGTGCATGCCCACCCTAGGAGGAGTTCTTTTGGGTGGAATTCTTCCACCCTTGGAGGAGCAAGGGCACGCCCATTTAGCGCTTGCCAAGGAGAAAACAACTTCTCTAGAGGAGCACTTCAAGAAGGAGTTGGAGAGACCCTTTTCAAGCCCAGGAGTAGCTGAGCTTGGAGCAAGGACTCTCTCCTCTTCACCACCATCACCAGGAGGATCTTTGTTTTACCAATTTTTATCTTTCATTTTGTAGTAGAAGCATTCCTCTACAAGCATTCATGTAAAACAAATTTTCTCCATATATCAAGTTGCCTTTCTAAAATTTTGTCGCATCTTAAGTAATTGTATTTTCTAGCACTTTTCACACACACTCTCTCTAATTACCCTAGGCCTCCACTTACCTAGGGTGAGCTTAGAGAGAGGTTACTTTTGTCACTTAGGTGTTAGTCTTAGCAATTTAGGTGTAGTTTTTTCCTGCTTACTATTTTGTTGTTGTCCTTTATTTCAAAACTTTAAAAAATCCCAAAAAGAAAGTTGATTTCCAAATTCAAGCAAGAGTGTTGTTTTAAAGTGCATTCCTATCTCCCTTAGGACAACCCGAATACTTTCCCAAGTACTCAATTTTACAAATTTTAAAAGCGATTGGATTTGCACATTACAACGATAAAAACCCTAATTTCAAATTGCACTTTTCTCGCATCAGATACAAAGCATGTCTATATGCCCATAATGCATCAATAATTGATCAGACCAATCCTTCCGGTCAGGTCTAACCGTCTTTTGGAGGATTAGTTTAATCTGACGGTTAGAAACTTCAGCCTGCCCATTGTTTGTGGGTGATATGGGGTAGCAATGTAGTGATGAACCCCATATTTCTTCAATAAAGCTCTGAAATGGGCATGAATAAAATGACTTCCCCTGTCGCTAATCAATGCATGGGGGACACCAAATCTTGTAAAAATACATTCCTAAAGGAAAGAGATAATAGTATTATGATTAGTATGCCTTGTAGGAATAGCTTCCACCCAATGGGCCCATAAAATCAATGCCTTAGACGTCAAACACTTCCACGACCAAAATTGATTGGAGAGGCATCATGTCTCGCCTAGTCATGGAACCTGCCAACTGGCATCACTTGTAGTTCATGGCATAAAGGTGTGCATCCTTAAAAATTGAATGCCAGAAGAACCAAGACTGCAAAATCTTTGCAACGATTTTTTTGCCAGAAAAATACCCACCACAAGCCTCGTTGTGGCAAAAGGAAAACACACTCGGGATCTTATAATCTGGGACACATCTCCTGATCACTTGATCAGAACCAATCTGGAACAATAGGGGATCATCTCAGAAATAATGCTTGGCCTTAGAAAGAAATCTCATCCTTTGGTCCTTAGATAATCCTAAAGGTATCTTACTTGCGACAAGATAATTCACGATATACGTATACCAATGAAAATCAACAGAGTCAATGGCCAACAGAGATTCATCCGGAAATTTATCAGAAATAGTAGGGGAAAAAGGGATATGGGCTGGGTCAATCCTCGACAAATGATCAACCACAACATTCTAGGCTCCGACTTTGTCTCTTATCTCAATGTCAAATTCCTGCAGAAGAAGGATCCATCTAATAAAGCGTGGTTTGGTATCCTTCTTAGCCAACAAATGCTGGAGGGCTAAGGGCTAGTTTACGGAGGGGGTTAACCCCTCGTTTTGGGGGTTAACCCTTGTTTGCCTTGGAGGATAACTCAACCCCTCTTTGGGTTTCTTACTCGTGTTATCTTAACACCAGTTTGAAGAGGGGTTCCCCCAACCCCCGACTTAATCCCCGATATCTCTCTCCTCCGTGCTACCCCTCGTGATGTTTGTTTCCCGAATCTGCCCTTTTCCATAATGTGATCTTCTTTGATGCAAGAAATATATCTGGCGAAGACTCTTGATCCATGTTGCACCCTTGGTTTATTTTCCAAAAATGCGTATTGCATTTATTTTGACTCTTGACACTTAATTTTGTGCATAGATTAATATGAAAGGTCTTGATGGGATTCAAGGACCCATCTATGTTGGAACTGGAAGTGTTTTCAGAAGGCAAGCACTTTATGGTTACGACACACCAAAAACAAAAAAACTGCCAAGTAGAGCATGCAATTGCTGGCCAAGGTGGTGCTTTTGTTGTTGCTGTTCTAGAAGGAAAAAGAAGGTTACAAAGCTGAAACTAGTAAAGAAGAAAAACTCTAAGAAAGGCAACAATGTACCTCCTACATACACTTTAGTTGTATTTGAAGATGGTAGTGAAGGTGAGAGAGCTTCTCTTCAACTCTTTATTAATTATATGCCTTTATTTGCCATTCTGCATTTGTGGTATGTCTTTTCTTCAAAACAAGCTAGATATATCTTACATAAAAAAGGCCCTTGATTTTGTAATTCAACCATAAGGTTCTTGCCATGAAAGTTCTTGCAGAAGAGCTTTAATCAATTTTGAGAAGACCACTACATGACCAGCACTACCTACAACACTTTTTTTTTTAAATTCAAGTTCATGAACAACAATTGAGCTTTTTTTGCATGCATTCACTTCCTGTTAAAAAAAAGTTGCATGAGTTCTTTGATAGATTTAACGGCCACAAGAAAATCTAAATTAAATGAAGAAATTTCCCATCGAAGAGGTTTTCGATCAATCCTAAGAACCTTTCTATCATTGTATCATAAACCCCAAATCATAGGAATGGAAGTGTATTTGAGTCCATCACTAGGAACCAACCATAAAGGACTTGTCTAGTGGTCCTCCTGTGTGTAAAGATAAAGTCCAATCTTACATTCGTAGCTACCGAGTTGTATGAACAAATATGACTTATATGGTCAAGTTGATATGTCTATATATAATTACTCAATACAATTAACCACTCAGATTTTTTTCCTTTGACCAATTTTTCAATACAGTCAACTCATAATTTAATCAACCATTTTCCTACGATTATGCATACTTGTTTAAATTATTTAAGCAAATAAATTACATTACCTAACTGTTGACGTGGCTAGATCGTGTTTTAACAATTAATGCATTATAATATAGACGAACTTTCCGCAAAAACAAATAAAGATTTTATAACTCGAAAATCGGAGTATCCAAGGTCGAACACAGGGAGCAATTGGAATTTACTACTAATCTCAAGAATGTAATTGAACACTTTAATTCGAATATAAATGCATGAATTTGAAAAGTAATTGAGGTAAAAAGAAAGAATTGGACGTCTGATCATGGGATTAGACGTCTTAAAAGTGTGTTTTCCCTTCTTTGATTCTTGTGCTTCTTGCTTTTCTTCTGCCTTGCTTCTTTCTATTTTCTTCTATCTTCTACGGGTCTTCTTACTTGTCTCTGCTTCAGTTCCTCTTCTTCTGCTTGTCTTCTATTTCTTTTCTTCTTCAGTTTTTCTTCTCTTTTTCCTTCGCCTCTTCCTTCTCTTTTCAATGGCTTCATTCCTTCTTCTTCATTTTTTGCCTCTATTTTCCTTCTGCTTCCTTCTCTTCTTCCCTTGCTAGCAGCGGCTAAGTGTTTGCTTCAATCCTTCCTTCCTTCTTCCTTCCCTGCACAACCACAGCAATGCAAAACCTAACCCTCTACCCACACCCGCACATCGCTCTCCCCCTGTAAACCACTCTCAGGATGCTCTCCCAGAGCCGGGTAAACGGGTCGGATCGCGCCCCCGTGACCAGGCGCACGGTGTGAGGCTGGTGCGCGAGGTGTGTTCAGGACAGGGTCGGGTTGCGCCAGATCCGCGAGGTGAAACCACAGATGAGGTGCAGTGAGATGGGTGAGGGACCTCACCCCAGGTGCGTTCAGAGGCAAGCGGCTTATTTCATAAAATCAATATAAAGGATATCAGTGCGTCGTAAATTATCGATGTGGGACTAAAGCTCTCGGCCTTCTCTCACACGCGCCTGCAGAACTCCTTCATTCAATTTCCATAGCTGCGGACTTTGCAGCGTCTCTTGCTAGGTCAGATATCTTCGCAATGCCTCCCCGAGTGAGCTGCGCCTGGAGCCTTACGGTCCTGAAGCCTGGAGTGAGCGTGGAGCTTCCTCGAGTTGCAGTCAATGGCGGCCGGGGCGTGGAACCTGTCAGACACGGAAAGAGCCTCGCGGCCTAATCAGATCATCGGGGAACCTTCGCCGTGTCACGGCGAAGGTGAAGCACTAGGTGGCAGGCCGCAGGGTGGCCTAGGCGTGCATGCCTAGGTCGCCCTGTGGCCGGATGGATGGGTGTATTCGGGGGATTGTTGTGGAGGCGTAGAGGGACGGTGGATGGGCGGATGTTACTCAGTGAGGTGAGGCGGAGGTTATGTGATGGTTGGCAAGGCATGTGGGGCTGCGGAGCGATGGGAGCGACTCGCCGGAGGGTGGTCGGAGATGAGGAAGGTGATGGTGAACAGCGGCAGTCGAGGGGTTTTTGATGAAATAAAATGAGGGGAATGAAAGAGGGGATAGAGAAGAAGAGTTTTAACCTAATTAAAGGGACGAAGGGGACGAGAAGGCGAATGGCAATACCTGCTGTCGTCGAAGAAGAAGACGCCCAGTGGGGGAAGACGGCGGCGACGACGGGGCTAGGGCAGCGCACGCAGGTGTTGCGCAATGCGGAGGAGGATGAGGAAGATGTCTCTGCCACTGGTTTTGTGGCAGAGCGAAGAGGAAGGGGAGGGGTGCTCGCCGGAGCTCGCTGGACACCTTGGCCGAAGAAGAAGGAGATGAATTTGAGGTGGAATCCCGGCCAAGTCAAGCTGAGGAGGTTCGGCCGAAGTTAGGGTTTAATTTATAGGTGTTTGGCCGTGCGGCTGGTGCGTGGAGGGCACGCCTTCTGTCACTGACGTCTCACCGGAGATGGAAGGTGGTTAGATACCCAAATCTCTCATGCGTTCGCACGAGAGATTGGGTGCAAATCTGGGATCATGGTAGGGCTCAGATGGAAGGGGATTCCTCGGAGAATCTCCCTTCCAATTCTGGGAGGGGATCTCTGAGGGATCAGAGAGTATTCCCTCTCTAATCCTCGCCGGAGCAGGATCTCTCCCCGATAATGGCAGAGGGACCTTATTGTAAGATTGGCGAGGAAGCTAGGGGGGTTTAAGTGATGGTTTTCAAAAGATAGGGACCAAAATGTGATTAGGTGTACTAAATTGCTAAGTAGGTCAACATGACCTCCCCTTAGGTCCAAATTTTGGTAAAAACCTAATTTTGACCTAAGTAATCCAATGGTGAAGTTGGATTTTAGGTTTGACCACATTTGACTGGACATTTTGCATAAAAACCCAAATTAGGTCAATTGATGAGCTATGACCCTAATCTAGGTCAAACTAGGTTCCAAAGGCCAATTTGAATGTTCTAAACACTAGGGGATATTTTTCCATGAATTTTAGAGGATTTAATTGATTTTTATCCTAACCGGAACCTTGTTGAATTAAGCGGGTCTGTTTTAGGGTTACCAAATGTCATTTAATTCCTGGATTGCACATGAACCCATTTCTGATTGAATCAACTCACCTTTATCTCATTTAGACCATTTGACCTATGCTCTGTCTCTGAGAAATCCCTTTTATCTACTGCAATGGTAAAATTACAGTTTTAACCTTTGTTTCATATTTTCTTCTTAGAACACTTATTCCTTTAATTAAGCCCTCTTCTAGGTTATGTAGGAGCTTTTATTCTCTTTATTAGGTCAAAATGAGCTATTTATGGCTCATGATGAGGCTCTCATCATACCCCCATGCCTAGATTTTGCTAGTCCCTTAGCAAAATTTCAAGGTTTTAACTTTCATTCTAGACCCTGAGTGTCTGTCAACAATTATGATAAGTGCTTCTCTTTTTCTTTTGTGATTAGGTCAGAATGCCGACAATAGGCCTAGAGGTACTCAAGTACCAACCAAAACCTGGACCTGACCTGCTTTAGCCTCAGTCCTTCGCAAAGGTTTCTAAGGTCCACAGAAACGAACCTAGGGTTTGTTGGACTCCGCGGTAAAAGCACCCGTGCTTGAGACATTTTTAGCCTAGGTTCAGTTTGCAGTGCGTTTTTGTAAGAGAGAGATAGAAGATTTATTTGTTTGGAGAGCTTTTCTCTCTCTTTCCTTTTTATTTCTAGCTTTGGATTAGCTTCTTAACACGGTCTGTATCAGATTCCTTGTCCCCATCATCGATCCTCAAGGGTCCCTGGCTATCGATGCTTCGAGATAGCACCGCCCATGGCAACCCCCAGGACCCTAACTTTCGAGATTTCAAGATAATCCCATCCATGGTGTTCTATGGTCGAATTCAGACCCTAGCGATCGACATTTCGTGATATTGCCGCCCATGGTATCTGAACTAGCAGAGTGCTTACATGCCCCCAGTAGGATATTTAAATATCCTAAGAGACAAGCACGGAGGAGATGATATGTTGTTACGCATCTTCGAGGGGAATTTCCCACCTCTCCGTGCTGGGAACTTGTCCAAATCAACTTGTGTTGATCGGCCGCTCCTAATCTAGGTGACTTTTTCAGAACATTAAACTCTTTTGCGTGATTTGGATATTTATGCGCACTGAACCAGACTGTGTGTGAATTTGGGGTGCTTAGGTTACCGAATCCCGCAAATCGAAGGTCAGTAAACGAGGCCGAATACTTCCTAAGCCTTAGACCTAATACTTAAGCTTCGCATTTTCCCCAACCTCTCGAGGATTATCCAGATTTTAGTGGATACGTGAATTTTTAAGCTAAAGAATCTAGCCCAAGAAGCCTAAGATCAGCGTTCCCGCTAATCTCTTGTTATGTCTCCTTACCACTTTTCTTTTATTTCTTTTGTTGATCTGGTCTAGAACTTCAGTTAATTCCTTAGTCTTTTACTAATGACTATTTCTTTTTCTTTCTCATTTTGTGCTCCTTTTTGTCATTTTTGCTCTTTTTCTCCTCCTTATAATTATGTGGCTCACAAAATTTCCTCCCTCCCCCATTTTTTGTTCTTTTTCATAATTTTTCAATTTTTTTATGTTTTTGACATATGTGAATTTTTTGTGTGTGAGACTCCTTCTGACTTTTTCTTGGTTCTATATGTATGCACTTTATCACCCCCCTATGCCTAAGTTTTGCAATGTCCTCATTGTAAATAGAGGGTATGAAATAGTGTTGAGGTGAGGGACTTAGAACAGGATATATTGGGTGGGTGAATGAGTCGGAAATGACTGATGAGAATGATTTCAAGCTCTGAAATGTGTACCAGAGGTGGGATCAACTGTCTAAGGCTGAACTCAAGGTGCAATGGACATGGAGTACAGAAGGATAATCAGATGGGTCTCTATTTTTGGGATGACGGGTTGCCTCCCGTTAAGCGCTAAATTTGATGCCTTCAGCCAAGCAGAAAATGAGGTGGAGAAGTAGTGGTCAAATCAGTGGAATTTTGTAAAACAAGCACCTTGATTAAGAGCCTGGTTGGTCCAACTAGGTGTTTGTTAAGATCAGTAGGTTGATGATGCAGCCCAAACCCAATAAGTCTGTGTTGAACTATTACGAAGCTACGCTAACGTGTTCGGTTTTGGAAAACCTGTCGTTGTAGTTCGAAAGCGAAGGATTCGTGTTCAACAAATAAAATTTATACCGAAATTAAAATTCCGGGTCGAACACAGGGAGGCGGACGTTTGATTTAAAAACTTCGCATTTCGTTTTTATTTTGTCACGAAGAAATTCAATTTAAACTATCTAAGTATCTACAACAAAATAGAAGAGAGAGAGAGAGTAAGAGAGAGAGAGAGAATACTACACATGGAAATCAAAATGAGATGTAGAATAGACAAGGAATTTATCATAAAAGAGATCGTTCGTTACAACTAGAAAGCATAAAGTGATTACTCTAGAAAGCAGTAAATCTATATTAGAAAGCAGTAAAAAGAGTAGGGAGAGAGAATCCTCCTCGACGGTCGCTTGGAGGACGAGCCGGACGGGACGACGCCTGGACGAAGGAGAACGAAGCGGGACGAAGGAGGACGAAGCAGAAGAACGGGAACGAAGCAGCACGCCGTCGTCGTCGCGGGATCCACTTCCGAAGGGGGACGAAAATTTGGACTTTATCTCGCGAGAAGCATCCCGGGTGTGGGACAAGCTTCTCTTGAGCTTTGGAGAGGTAGAGAGGAGAAGGAAGGGATGAAAATTTCGTATGGAGGGGGTTTCCTTTTATAGTTTCAAGGAGTGGGGGCAAAATGGACATTACATCTTCAAAATAATAAATAAGGGGTCTTTAGTGACGGATAAATCCGTCACTAAAGCCCCGACGTGGCCGTCGCCGCCGCGCCCACGCGCGCCCGCTCGGCTGCCCGCGCGCGTAACGCCTACGCACGTCCGCGTAGTCTCAGCCGTCCGATCGCGAGATCGGACGACTTAGATCGCGTCCGCGCCCGCCCGCGTGCGATCGCGCGTTACGCCCGACGTCCAATCGCGCGTCGTCCTGATTGAGCGCGTGCAACCGTTGGATCTTCATCTGATGCTCGTCCGCGCCCGCTCGCCCGTGCCTTCCACCCCCTCACCGCGGCTCGAACCCGCGACCTCCGCTTCGCCCGCAGCTGCGTCGCCGCTGCGCTACGCGGATGCTTTTAAGCACGAGCGACCGCAGCCGTTGGATCGAGATCCAACGGCGGAGAGGAGACGGGTGCGCGGTCTTCACAAGATGCATGCGGCCGTTTGGGCGGCTGAGATGGCGCCACGTGGCGCCATCTTGGCTGTCCTTCTTCTGGAAGTTGTAGATGGTGCCACGGATGTCGGATTGACTCGATTTTTGTGTCGTTGGGCTGCGATCGTCGATCCGAATTCATCCGTGCGGTCGGATTTGTCATCTGAAGTGTGGATTTACACCATCCTGGCCCTTGATCTTCTAGGGTTCCCCGATCTCTATCTGATGCTATGGATGCCTGATTAGGGCGATCTTGGAGTCGTTGAACTCCAATCGTCGCCCTGATCATATCCATACGGTTGGATCTTTGATCCGAGGCCCCGATAAAATATTTGCCCTGTCCAAGCACATAAAAGGAGACAATTAACCTCCATTTTATTCAAACTACTCTAAATGCAAGATGATGCATGTAATGCAATATTTATATCATGAAATGCAATCCTATGCTTAAGAACATGCATAAATAGACATTTTAAGTAGTGTAAATGTGTTTACATCAGTCTAGTGGGTTGATAGATGTAGATCAACAGATGCAGACCCCACCATAAGCAATGAAGTTCTGATGGATATGGAAGTGAAAACTCGGGTTTAGGCTGAGTCGAATCAGCCTGGTCAGAGTAGGGTTCCGAAAAATAATCAATGTGTGGTGTGGAAACCCTGCAGGGGTGATCAAAGAATGTTGGCTCTTGCTTTTCGGTCTGATTAATACCCGATACCTGGTATAGATATGGAGTTGAATTATCTGCAAATGGCTCAGTGAGAGGTGAATCTGAATAGAAATTGAGTCCGGTTGCGCGTCGGGGTAGAGAACGGGTTTTGATTGATTCTGTATATGTGGAGTAGGTGGCTTCAAAGAAAAATTGGCTTGTTATAATCAGGAAGCAGATTTTCTCCGATGTTATGGTTAGATTCGAACTAGTTGGAGAGTTTGCGAAAATCAAAATTTGAATGAGATTCAGGATCATGAGTTCCACCACAGAATAAATCATATGTTGTAGATTCAACAGCCTGACTGGGGTTTAGCCTAAATGTTAATCCTGAGCTTAAAAAGGTGTCCCTATCTGGTAGAGGTTCAGGTTCTAAGCTAGTAGGGTAGACCCAATTGAAACCCCACTCGTCCAACTCCTCGGTTTCTGTATCGTAAATTGGCGTGACTTCCAAAAAATCAATTAGTTCCTCTAAGGATGTTGGCGAGGGATATTCATCAAATCAAGGCCCAAAATCATATTCTTCATTAAAAGATTGATCTTCTTCATATGGGGCCTTGAAATCTTCAAAATAGATTTCAGATCTAGGTTCTAGGCTTTGGATGTGGGTTGAATCACTAGAATCTAGGTCTGAATAACCTTCGAGGGTCACCTTATCAGAATAAGGGACGGAATTTACACCCTCGAGAGGTTCAGTTCTACTCTCATACTTGCAGGAGTTTTGGGATTCTAGAATAGGCTCAACATGGTATTTTCCTACATTTGGAGCTTCCCAACCTTCTTTGATATCAGGCACATTGTACTCCATCTGGGTTGGGAATCCACAACCATTTTGTGCCTCAAACCTGAGCTCAGATTGATCCTCGATGTTGTCCCAAGATGGTTCATCTTCTATTTGTGGTATATACGGGTACTTTTGGTCAATAATTTGTTTTACTAATCTCATTATCTCTTCCTATTTTTCAAGACTATCTTGGTGTTGCTTCAAAAGTCAAGGATTTGTCATACATTGAAGGTATTCAAGATTGTGCAGTTTTTCTATCTCAATGTATCCAGTAATGAGCAAGTACGGGTTGATCCTGTTGTGGCTTCTGCTAATAATACTTCGGCACAAGTTATGATAAAGGTTGTGGTTGTTGGGACATCAACCTGAATGTTTCCTACTGGTGTTGAGGTTTCTTCTTTTTCATAGAATTTCATGGCATCCTCAATCATTTTATCTCTCATGGATCTCTGATATTCAGGTTTCTTGAATGGTAGTCCTAAATGATTTGGCTGCATATTTGGATTAGGTGGTGGAATCATGATGTAGAATCAGAGTTTGAATCAAGATGTAAAATCAAGTTCCGAAGCAATCAGATCTGCATAACGAGTCCCACTGAAAATGTGTGTGTGTGCTCTAAAGAGAAAAGATGAGGGACTGGAGATGTTTTCGACCCAATCAAGACACCCAAAGATGTTTGGATGACTATGGCGGTTTGGGGCGGATGGTACCCCTGAATCAGAAAGTCGTCCACATGAGAATTACCTGGGCAGCCAAAGAGGGAGAGTCCCGCAAAGACCCCTACACGGTAGAGCGTCCCCACGGGTTACAGGGTTTCCCCTACCCGACCTCTCTTGTCAATGAGATTCCAGGTAGACCAGAATAGGGACCTTGACCTCTTAAGTCTACCACTTTTATTTCAAAGGTGCTTTAGGGTTCTCACTTGAACTTTAGATAGTTGTGACCTAATTTGGAGGTTGGTTAACCCAATGGGTCAACTTCACCTGATCTGTCCTATTGATGGCAGAATGATTCTAGGCTTGGGACCTAGAGATCACCCTGATTTGACTCCCAGTTTATTAGGTCAAAAAATTTTAAGATCCAAGAGATTTTAGAGCTCAATTTTTCTTAGGATTTCTCTTGTTAAGATCTCTTCAATCACGGGCTTGGGTAGCACACTGATGCGGGAGGGTTTATTTCCTTTTATGCAGGCATGTGTGACTAGCACTCCAATATCCTATTGTAGAAACCCTAATTTGGTTATATTTCCAATCCTCTTTTTCTTTTTGAAAAGGTTCTCTTTGGACTTAAAAACAAGAAGTGTGTTGTCTGCAGAGATTAAACGTAATTTCTATTAGGCACATGAATTTGTGGGATAGAATCTAAAAGAAAATCGCTCCAACTTCACTAAGATTTGAAAAATTTTCGCAAAATCAGGAAATGTTTGCCTTAAAGATGGTGATTACTATAGAAAGAAGGCAATTGATTCCTAAATTGATTTCTTCCTTTTGTCCTTCAAAGCTTAGGGGATAGTTTAAGGAAGAAATTACCTACCATGGAGTGGTTGACTTGCGGGAGGGATTTTCTCATGAAATACCTGCAAGATCACAACAAAGCAAAGTCGGGCAAGTTAGTGTTCAATATGATAAAAAGAATGTAGAGACTAGTGATAAATTGCGTGTTGCTCCCCGGCAACGGCGCCAAAATGTTGACGCGGCTAGATCGTGTTTTAACAATTAATGCGTTGTAATATAAACGAACTTTCCGCGAAAACAAATAAAGATTTTATAACTAGAAAATCGGAGTATCCGAGGTCAAACACAGGGAGCAATTGGAATTTACTACTAATCTCAAGAATGTAATTGAACACTTTAATTTGAATATAAATGCATGAATTTGAAAAGTAATTGAGGTAAAAAGAAAGAATTGGACGTCTGATCATGGGATCAGATGTCTTAAAAGTGTGTTTTCCCTTCTTTGATTCTTGTGCTTCTTGCTTTTCTTCTGCCTTGCTTCTTTCTATTTTCTTCTGTCTTCTATGGGTCTTCTTACTTGTCTCTGCTTCAGCTCTTCTTCTTCTGCTTGTCTTCTATTTCTTTTCTTCTTCAATTTTTCTTCTATTTTTCCTTCGCCTCTTCCTTCTCTTTTCAATGGCTTCATTCCTTCTTCATTTTTTTCCTCTGTTTGCCTTCTGCTTCCTTCTCTTCTTCCCTTGCTAGCAGCGGCTAAGTGTTTGCTTCATTCCTTCCTTCCTTCTTCCTTCCGTGCATAACCACAGCAACGCAAAACCTAGCCCTCTACCAACACCCGCACATCTCTCTCCCCCTGTAAACCACTCTCAGGATGCTCTCCCAGAGCCGGGTAAACGGGTCGGATCGCGCGCCCGTGACCAGGTGCACGACGTGAGGGTGGTGCGCGAGGTGTGCCCAGGACAGGGTCGGGTTGGGTCGGGTCGCGCCAGATCCGCGAGGTGAAACCACGGACAAGGCGCAGTGAGATGGGTGAGGGACCTCACCCCAGGTGCATTCAGAGGCAAGCGGCTTATTTCATAAAATCAATATAAAGGATATCAGCGTGTCGTAAATTACCGATGTGGGACTAAAGCTCTCGGCCTTCTCTCGCACGCGCCCGCAGAACTCCTTCATTCAATTTCCACAGCTGCGGACTTCACAGTGTCTCTTGCTGGGTCAGATATCTTCGCAATGCCTCCCGTAGTGAGCTGCACCTGGAGCCTTACGGTCCTGAAGCCTGGAGCGAGCGTGGAGCTTCCTCGAGTTGCCGTTAATGGCGGCCGGGGTGTGGAACCTGTCAGACATGAAAAGAGCCTCGCGGGCTAATCAGATCACCGGGGAACCTTCACCGTGTCACGGCGAAGGTGAAGCACTAGGTGACAAGCCATGGGGTGACCTAGGCATGCGTGCCTAGGTCGCCCTGTGGCCGGATGGATGGGTGTATTCGGGGGACTGTTGTGGAGGCGTAAAGGGACGGTGGATGGGCGGATGTTACTCAGTGAGGTGAGGTGGAGGTTATGTGATGGTCGTCGAGGCGTGTGGGGCTACGGAGTGATGGGAGCGACTCGCCGGAGGGTGGCCGGAGATGAGGAAGGTGATGGTGAACAGCGGCGGTCGAGGGGTTTTTGATGAAATAAAATGAGGGAAATGAAAGAGGGGATAGAGAAGAAGAGTTTTAACCTAATTAAAGGGATGAAGGGGACGAGGAGGCGAACGGAAATACCTGCTGTCGCCGGAGAAGAAGATGCCCAGTGGGGGAAGACGGCGGCGACGACGGGGCTAGGGCAGCACACGCGGGTGTTGCGCGACGCAGAGGAGGATGAGGAAGACGGCTCTGCCACTGGTTTTGTGGTAGAGCGAAGAGGAAGGGGAGGGGGGCTCGCCGGAGCTCGCTGGACACCTTGGCCGGAGAAGAAGGAGATGAATTTGAGGTGGAATCCCGGCCAAGTCAAGTTGAAGAGGTTCGGCTGGAGTTAGGGTTTAATTTATAGGTGTTCGGCCGTGCGTCTGGTGCGTGGAGGGCACTCCTTATGTCACTAACGTCTCGCTGGAGATGGAAGGTGGTTAGATACCCAAGTCTCTAGTGCATTCGCACAAGAGATTGGGTGCAGATCTGGGATCATGGTAGGGCTCAGATGGAAGGGGATTCCTCGGAGAATCTCCCTTCCAATTCTGGGAGGGGATCTCTGAGGGATCAGAGAGTATTCCCTCTCTAATCCTTGCCGGAGCAGGATCTCTCCCCAATAATGGTGGAGGGACCTGATTGTAAGATTGGAGAGGAAGCTATGGGGGTTTAAGTGATGTTTTCAAAAGATAGGGACCAAAATGTGATTAAGTGTACTAAATTGCAAAGTAGGTCAAGATGACCTCCCCTTAGGTCCAAATTTTGGTACAAACCTAATTTTGACCTAAGGAATCCAATGGTGAAGTTGGATTTTAGTTTTGACCATGTTTGAATGGACATTTTGCATAAAAACCCAAATTAGGTTAATTAATGAGCTAAGACCCTAATCTAGGTCAAACTAGGTTCCAAAGGCCAATTTGAATGTTCTTAACCCTAGGGAATATTTTTTCATGAATTTTAGAGGGTTTACTTGATTTTTATCCTGGCCAAAACCTTGTTGAATTAAGAGGGTCTGTTTTAGGGTTACCAAATATCATTTAATTCCTGGATTGCACATGAACCCATTTCTGATTGAATCAACCCACCTTTATCTCATTTAGACCATTTGACCTATGCTCTATCTCTGAGAAATCCCTTTTATGTACTGCAATGGAAAATTGCAGTTTTAACTTTTGTTTCATGTTTTCTTCTTAGAACACTTATTCCTTTAATTAAGCCCTCTTCTAGGTTATGTAGGAGCTTTTATTCTCTTTATTAGGTCAAAATGAGCTAGTTATGGCTCATGATGAGGCTCTCATCACTAAGTTATGCACCATCTAAGGGAAAACATGTCTTTTGCCATCTTAACCTCCATTCTAACCCCCATTCCTTGGTAAACACTCCATGTCACATCATAGGATAACCCCTATTCCTAACCCCTATTCAGTAAACACAAACAGGGGTTAACCCCTATTTGCAAGTAAACAGAAACAGAGGTTAACCCCTGTTGCAACTTTGCTAACACGGGTTAGCTAACCCACGTCGTAAACTAGCCCTAAATGATCCATGTAAATAATGACCTTAGACCCAAGTAAGTATGATCCAAACTTATCTAACCTGAAAACTACAGTTAGCAGTTCCTTTTCTGTAATGGTATAATTATGCTAAGCCTCATTTAGGGTCTTGCTAGCATAGTATATCACAAACGGGTGGCATTCTCGACAATGGCCTAACACCACTCCGACAGCAAAATCGGAGGCATCGGACATCATCTCAAAGTCCGATGACCACTTGGGTGGCTAGAGAATAGGAGAATCAGAAACAGCCTTTCGTAGAGTTACGAAAGCATTATGACAGTCAGAATCAAAGTCAAATGGGGCATTAGCAACTAGAAGATTCATCAGTGGTTGAGTAATCTTAGAGAAATCTTTAATGAATCTTCTATAGAATCCAACGTGCCCCAGGAAGGACCAAATTTGTTAGATCGAGCTAAGAAGAGGTAAACGAGAAATGATATCAGACCTAGCACGATCAACTTCTAATCCATCCTTAGAGATCCTGTGACCTAGTACTATGCCATCTCTTACCATGAAATGACTCTTCTCCCAGGATAGTACTAGGTTAACTTGAATGCACCATTTAAGGATCTTGGTGAGATTATCGAGACAAGAGTCAAAATCATCTTCGAAAATAGAGCAGTCATCCATAAACACTTCCACATAGTCCCTAATTATATCAAAAAAGATGGCCATCATGAAACGTTGAAAGGTAGCAGGTGCGTTGCATAGGCCAAAAGGCATTTGCTTGAAAGCGAATGTGCCAAAAGGACATGTGAAAGTCGTCTTGCCTTGATCAGTTGGGCTAATCACTACTTGATTATACCTAGAGTATTGCTGAGTCAGCTCATCCACCTTCTTTTCAATGATTGAGACCTTGTCCAATAGACTGGCCATTAATTCCAGGTTGACTGATGCGGACAGGCCCTGCGTCTCAAGTGCTCCCCTAAGATTCGTCAATGCGCGGGTATTTGTCCTGTAGAATAATCCCATGGAGTCATTGTTGATGGAGTTCTCGCACATGTTTTCGAGAATCTCCCACACGGTGTCCTCACGTTGACCCATGATATTCCCTCCGCAGGTTGCATTGACGAAAAGACGGATGTCTTCACGGAGTCCCTGGTAAAAAGATTGGACTTGTTCCTATTTCGGAACTCCGTGATCGGGGCACTTTCTCATGAGATCCTGAAAGCGATCCCATGCCTCATGGAGAGGTTCCCCTGTTTATTGAGTGAAGTGAGTAATCTGATGGCGCAAGGCATTGGTCCGACCAACGAGAAAGAACTTTTTCAAAAATTCAGACTGAAGTTCTTCCCAAGTGTTGATCGGCCGGGTTTGGGTTTGATACCAATGAGCGGCCTTGTCCATAAGAGAGAAGGAGAACATCTTCATGAGAAGAATATCCCAATTTTGTGCATCTGACCCAAAAGTTTGGGCCAGATGCTTTGGCTGCTTGATGTGCTGGAAGGGATCTTCGGAATTAAGCCCATGGAATTTAGGTAAAGCATGAATCATATTGGGCTTCAATTCGGAATTAGGTCCTCCAGTCGGGATTCTGACTTGAGGCTCAATGGCCATCGCAGTAGGATTATAATGGTCCCGCATCATAGGACGCTGCGGTGGGTGCACAAAGTTTTGGAAGAGGTCATTGAGTTGCTGGAGCTGGTGCTCCAAATTGTTCTCTTCCTCAACTGGCTGAGCCATGATGGGGGAAGAAGAAGAGCTTGGTTCAGAATCAGATGAGAGAATAATGGGGTGGGGTTGCTGCGCAAACATGGGAGTCGAGGCTTGGTCTTGATGAGAGTGAATTCCTAAAGGATGTCTTAAGGGTGGTCTTAAGGACCTCCTACCGTATATGCACTGTGGGAATAGATGAGTTTAGAAGGTGCTTGACCTAATCGAGACACTCAAAAATTATTGGGTGACTATAGAGGTGCGGGGCAGATGGACCCCTTGATCAAAAAGACCGTCCACCTGAGAATTACCTGGGCAGCTAGAGAGGGTGAGTCTCGCGAAGACCCCTACACGGTAGAGCGTCCCCACGGGTTACAGGGTTTCTCCCACCCGACCTCTCTTGTCACTGCGACTCCAGGTAGACCAGAATGGGGATCTTGACCTCTTAAGTCTACCTCTTTTACTTTAAGATCAAGGTGCTTAAGGTTCCACTTGAACTCTTAGGTATTTTGAGTAAAAAAGTGACCTAATTTTAAGGTTGGTTGACCCAAGGGGTCAACTTCACCTCTTGTTTCCATTGAAAACTTATTAGGTCTTGTCTTTTGGGGTTCAAGTGTTTAAAGAGCCAATTGTTTAGGGTTTCTCTTGTATAGCTCTTTTTCAAACAAGGTTTAGGCACACCTCTTTTTGGGAAGATCTTTTCTTTGTTAATAGAAAGTGTGTCTCTAGAAACCCTAGATTTTCAATCCTTGGATTGGCTCTAGTTGGTCCATTTTAGTTGCCTCAAAATTTTAGTATCTAGGGCTTAATCAAGAAGGTTTTAGCCCTAGTTACCTTAGTTGGATGAACAGTTAAGCATGTGTTAAAATAGGCAACTTTGATGAATTACTATGTATAACACAGGTAGCCCTAAGTTGATTCTTCTTTTGTTCCTTTTTCAGATTTTAAGGGAGTTAAGAAAGGGCTAATGAAGATTACCTGTTTGTTGGAGTGTTTGTTGTGCGGCTGCTCTTCTTTCCTGTTCCTGTGCCTGCACAAGAGAGAAAAAGATTAGCAATTGTTTAAAAGAATTTCAAAGCTCCTAGAATAGCCGTTGCACCTCGGCAATGGCGCCAAGAAAATGGTGACTTTTATTTCTAGGTCAGACCTTGTTTGACGGGCCAATTTTTGTAAAAACCCAAATTAAATCATTAATTGGGCATGGTTCTCAATGTAGGTCAAAATGGGTTTCCAAGGCCAAATTGAAGGTTCTAAACTCTAGAGATTATTTTTCTATGAATTTTAGAGGGTTTAGTCGATTTTTACCCTATCTCAAACCTCGTGAATTGAAGTGGATTTGTTTTAGGGTTACAGAGTGTCATTTAATTCCTTGGAGTTGCTGTAGCCCTTGTTGGATCAGATCATCCCACTTTCCTTCTTATTAGGTTAGTTTGACCTATGCTTGGACCCTGAGTTACCCTGTTTGCAGATTGTGTTGGTAAAATTGCATTTTTACCCCTTATGACTTGTTTTCTTCTTAAACTCAGAATTCTCTGAGTCAAGCCTTTCTTTGAGTTATGAAGGAGCTTTTTCTCGCATATCTAGGTTAGATTGTGCTAGTTAGGGTTCATGATGCGGTTCTCATCATACCCCCATGCCTAGCTTTTCCTAGTCCCTTAGCAAAAACTTAAGGTTTAACCTTTGTTCTAGACCATGATATTTTTAATAATTTCAGATAAGTACTTTTTAATTTGAACTTAGATTAGGTTAGAATGCTGACCATAGGCCTAAAAGGTACTCTAGTACCAACCAAGATCCAGATCTGTCTAGCCTCAGCCTCAGTCCTTAGCAAAGATTTTTAAGGCCCACAAGAACTAACCTAAGATCTATTGGACTTTGTGGTTAAAGCACCCGTGTTTGAAATGATTTTAGCCTTGGCTCAGTTCGCAGTGCATTTTGTAAGAGAGAGAGATAGAAAATTTTTCTGGTTGGAGAGTTTTCTCTCTTTTTTTTCTTTTTAATTCTAGCTTAGGATTGGCTTTTCAACACGGTCTGTATCAGATTCCTTGCTCCCATCATCAATCCTCAAGGGTTCATGGCAATCGATGCTTCGAGATAGCACCGCCCATGGCAGCCCTCGGAACCCTGGCTATTGAGATTTTGAGATAATCCCATCCATGGTGTTCCGTGGCCAAATCCAGACCCTAGCAATTGACACTTCGTGATAATGCCATCCATGGAATCTGAACCAGCAGAGTGCTTACATGCCCCCAGTAGGATATGTAGATATCCTAAGAGACAAGCACCGAGGAGATGATATTTTGTTACGCATCTTCGAGGGGAATTTCCCACCTTTCCGCGCTGGAAACTCGTCCAAATCAACTTGTGTTGATCGGCCGCTCCTACTCTAGGTGTATTTTTCAGAATTTTGCGACGCTTCTGCGTGATTTTGATTTTTACACTTACTGAACCAGGCTGTGTGTGAGGTTAGGGTGCTTAGGTTACTGAGTCCCGTAAACCAAAAGTTAGTTAATGAAGCCAAATACTCCCTAAGCCTTGGACCTAATACTTAAGCTTTTCATTTTCCTCAACCTCTTGAGGAATGTCTAGATCTTAATGGGTACTAAGAGTATCCAAGAATGCCTAAGGTTTGCGTTCTTATTAGTCTCACCATGCACTTTTCATTTCTTTTCTTGAATGAGGTCTAGAGCTTAGGTCAATTCCTTAGTTTCTTACTAATGACTATCACTCTTTTCTTTTATTTTTGCGCTCCTTTTTCATTTTGTTTCTTTTCCTTCTCCCACAAAATTTCCTTTCTCCTCTTATTCTTTTATTATTTTTTGAATTTTTTTTTAATTTTTATGGTGTTTTTGGCATATGTGAATTTTTTTGTTTAAAACCTTTTCTTACAAGTTTTGCACTTTTATACCCCCCATGCCTAAGGTTTGCAATGTCCTCATTGTGACTTAGGGGGTTTTTATTTACTTAGTTCATTCCTTAAGACAGATGTTTTGATGAGTGAATGGGTCGGGATGATTGTTGCGGACGATTTCTAATCCCAGATGCAAGCATCTGAGGTGGAGTCGGCTGTCTAGAAGGGCGAACCTTAAGTGCACAAAGGTGTCAAAAAGGTTTTAGGTTTTCAAGGAAAATGACGGGTTGCCTCCCGTTAAGCGTTGAGTTTTACGCCATCGGCTGAGCGCAATAAGCTCAAGGGGAATGGAGGATATAAGATGATTCAGCCAAATCAGTAGAAGTTACATCAATGAACGACTTGAGTCTCTGACCGTTCACGATGAAAGGTTCGGAATCGTGGCTGAGCGGACTGATTTCGATGGCTCTATTTCCAAAAATCTGTCGGACCAAGTATGGTCCGACCCACTTGGATCGCAACTTTCCAGGGAAAAGTTTGAGTCGGGCATCAAAGAGTAGGACCTTCTGACCAGGATGAAAGATCTTTCTCGAGATATGCTTGTCATGGAAGGCTTTAACCCGCTCCTTGTAGATTCGCGAGTTCTCATACGCGTCTAGGCGTAATTCATCGATCTCGCTAATTTTAAGTTTTCTGTGGGTTCTAGCCTTCGAAAGATCTAGATTACAGTTCCGTACTGCCCAATAGGCTTTATGCTCTAGTTTGACGAGAAGGTGACACGCCTTCCCGTACACCAGTCTAAAGGGAGACATGCCTAATTAGATTTTGTGGGCGGTCCTATAGGCCCACAAGGCTTCCGGAAGTCGGGACGACCAGTCCTTCCTGTCAGGCTGAACAGTGACCTGCAGGATTTTCTTGATCTCCCGACTTGACAGCTCAGCTAGACCATTAGTTTGGGGGTGGTAAGGAGTAGAGATTCAGTGAGACACCCCATATTTGGTCATCAGTGACCTAAACTGAGCGTTTTTGAAATGGGTCCCCCCATCAGAGATTATAGCACGAGGAATCCCGAACCTTGAGAAAATGTTTTGATGAATGAATTTGAGAATGATTTTGTGATCATAGGTTCGGGCCGGTATGGCTTCGATCCATTTGGACACGTAGTCCACAACCAGCAGAATGTATTCGAAACCATCCGAAATAGGAAAGGGGCCCATAAAATCAATTCCCCAAACATCAAAGATTTCGCATACAAGAATCGACTTTAAAGGCATCATGTCACGATAGCTCATGTTGCCTAAAGTCTGGCAACCACTGCATGCCTTGCAGTGACTGTATGCGTCTTTGAACAGTGTGGGCCAGTAAAAGCCGCACTGGAGGACTTTTGATGCGGTTTTATGCCCAGAGAAATGGCCACCGCATTCCTGGTCATGGCAGAAAGAGAGAATATTGTTGATTTCCTCCTCTGGGACACATCTCCGGATGATTTGATCAACACCTATGCGGAAAAGGTACGGGTCTTCCCAGATGTAATACTTGGCATTAGAGCGCAATTTGTCTTTCTTGGCCTTCGACCAATCAGACGGGATCTGATGAGATGCCACGTAGTTTACTATATCAGCAAACCATGGAAGTCTAGTACCAATAGTCAGCAGGTGTTCATCAGGAAAATGCTCCGTGATGGGTCCGGAAGGGTTGATAATCTCAGAAGGAAGACGGGACAAATGGTCGGCTACCACATTCTGCCTTCCCGCCTTGTCACCAATCTCAAGATCGAATTCTTGCAACAGCAAGATCCATCGGATTAGTTGGGGCTTCGCGTCCTTCTTGGCAAGGAGATGCCTTACAGCCGTGTGATCCGAGTAGATGATGACGTGGGAACCCAGGAGATATGATCGGAATTTTTCAAGGGCAAATACTTCGGCTAGCAGCTCTTTCTCCGTAACCGTGTAGTTACGCTGAGCCTCGTCAAGTGTCTTGCTAGCGTAGTAGATGACCACGGGTTTCCCGTCAGCTTTCTGCCCTAGGACCGCTCCTACAGCGAAATTAGATGCATCGCACATGATCTCAAAGGGTTGAGACCAGTCAGGGGATTGTAGGATAGGTGCCTGGGTGACTCAGTCACGAAGGTTTTCAAAGGTTAATGTGCATTCCTTGGAGATTTCAAAGGGTACATCCTTAGAGAGAAGAGAAGTCAAGGGGCGTGCGATTTTCGAGAAATCAGGAATGAAACGACGGTAAAAATCGGCGTGCCCCAGAAAAGAATGGATGTCCCTGATCGAGCTAGGCATAGGAAGGCAAGAGATCAGATCAACCTTAGCTCGATCCACTTGGATGCCCTTCTCCGAAATTAAATGTCCCAGGATAATTCCCTCAGGCACCATGAAATGGCTCTTTTCCCAGGAAAGAACCAAATTTACATCGATGCATCGCCTAAGTATTTGGACCAAGTGTTGGAGGCAATCGTCAAATGATGCTCCAAAAACTGAAAAGTCATCCATGAAGACTTCCAGATAGTCACCTACCATATCTGAGAATATGGAAAGCATGCACCGCTGAAAAGTAGCGGGTGCATTGCAGAGACCGAAAGGCATCCTTCGGAATGCGTACGTTCCGAAGGGGTAGGTGACCGTGGTCTTCTCTTGGTCCTCAGGATGGATTGCCACCTGGTTGTAACCGGAGTACCCGTCAAGAAAGCAGAAGAACCTATTTCCCGCTAGTTTCTCGAGAATCTGATCAATGAAGGGTAGTGGGAAATGATCCTTCTTCGTGGAGGAATTGAATCGGCGGTAATCTATACAGACTCTCCACGAGTTGGCTAATCGGGTAGGAATGACTTCTCCGATTTCAGTCGTTATAGTGGTGAGTCCTGCCTTTTTAGGCACGACCTGAATTGGGCTCACCCAACGACTATCGGAGATCGGGTAGATGATCTCGGCATCTAACCACTTGATGATCTCCTTTTTCATGACCTCCTGCAGATTGGGGTTCAAGCATCTCTGCATTTCACGAGAAAGTCGTGCGCCCTCTGCTGAACAGATATGATGAGTGCAATAAGAGGGACTTATTCCAGTCAGATCATCCAGAGTCCACCCGATGGCTCTACGATGTTGCTGGAGGACAGCAATCAGACAGGATTCCTGTTCGGGATTGATGTTGGAATTAATAATCACAGGAAGGGTCTGATTAGAACCCAGAAAGATGTATTTCAAGTGAGCAGGAAGGGGCTTTAGTTCGAGGATGGGGTTATCAGCAGCGGCGGGTGGTTCAGAATAGATGTGAGATTCAAGGGTAGGAGCTACTGGGTTGTCCAAATCTGGATTTGACTCCTCTGTTTGCGGGTCAAGATCTTTCTGTAGTTGATGAGGTATAATCAGGTCATTCTGAAAGGGTGTTTCATCAACCAAAGCCCTAATGTCACAAATCTGTTCGATGACACCGCAATTGATTCCTTGTTGGGCCTTAAATATATCAATTTTCAGGGTTTGATTCCCAAATTTGAGCTCTATTTGGCCCTCCTCACAGCTAATGTTGGCTCTAGCAGTAGACAAGAAAGGTCTCCCTAGAATGATTGGTGTATCCCTAGGGTTCTCAGGTGCGTCCATGTCTAAGACTATAAAGTTTACAGGAAAGTAGAAATCCCGCACTCTCACAATAACATCCTCGAGAATCCCTTTTAGTGACTTTATAGATCGATCTACTAATTGTAATGTCACCTCAGTTGGTTTTAGCTCAGATTCTTCTAGATGGTTAAGTAAGGATGTGGGTATCAGATTTATGGAAGCACTCAAGTCTAGCAATGCTCTATCAAATTGGGTATCACCTATCTTGCAGGAAATCAGGAGAGTACCAGGATCTTTAGCCTTGGGTGGGAGTCTGCTTAGGATTACAGAGCTGGCTTGCTCTGACAGAACAATTGGACTTCCACTCTTGGTTCGCGGCCTACACTGGGGTGTACACACATTCTTTAAGAATCGTGCGTAAGCCGGTACGTGGTGGATTGCATCCATCAAGGGGATGTTTATGTGGACCTGCTCAAAGAGCTTGACCAGGTCCTCCTCAGGTGCCACGGGCTTGGTAGTCTTCTTTCCCTCGGTCAAGGCCTCGGGAAACGGAACCTTGGTTGGTTCTTCTAGGATAGGTCCAGGTCTTTGATCTGGGACAGGGATAGGAACGTCCTGGATTACCGTCCTAGGCTTGGGATCACTACCAGGCTTGGAGTGGTTTGGATAAGGTGGATCTTGGGTTTCCCTACCACTATGGGTTGTCACGGAATTAAGTCCTGCCTGGTTTTGATTGGGATTGGGTAAGATGGGTTGCTGCTGATAGCCTGCAAAAGAACTGGAAGCCTCCATCCCGTCGGGTGAAGGAACAGAGGGGACCTGATAAATCATATGGGCTTGGCCTGGGTTTGGGTTCATAACGCGCCGATGTGTTGGCACGTTATTCGGGTTAGGAAGAGGTTGGGAAGGAAGAGTGCCTGGCTAGTGAGAATTTGCCAACTGGGCCAGCTGATTTTGGACCTCTGTAAGCTCGTCCTTGTGTTGTTTTTGGATAGCCGCATTCGTTCTTTGAATGTCAGCCAGAGTCTGAAGGATAAGGGACATTTGATCCTGACTTGGCCCTGATGGATAAGTAGGGTTGGGCCAAGGCTGAGGCGGCTGGTAAGGACGAGGGGGTTGTGGGCGGGGCTGAAAAAATGGTGACGTTTTCGCAACCGCGGCTAGTCTTGTTTGTTTTAATGCTATTACAGTAATATCGTTGTGGTATAAAATAAGACAGCTACGGTTGTCGTTACCATTAAAATTTTACTCGGAAATAGTTTCCTGAGGTCGAACTCAGAGAGCTACTGGAATTCTAGAAGTACAATGTTTCTTTATTTAAAAAACAAGAGAGAGAGAGAGAGGGAGAAATAGATTTCTGTCTTTTGGCTTTTTCTTCTTCTCTTCTTTCTCTCTTTGCTTGTCTTCTTCTTCTCTTCTTTCTCTTTTCTTCTTTACGGGCCCTCTTCCTTGGTCTTCTGGTTGTCTTCAGTTCCTCTGCTTGTCTTCCATTTCCTTTCTTCAGTTCTTCTTCTTCTTTTCTTTATCTTCTTTCTTTCTTCTTCTGCGGAACCTTTTCTTTCCTTTTTCTTCTTCTCTGCTTTATCTCCTCTGAGGCTTTATCTGTCGTCTGATATCGCAATCAGATGACTTAAACGGTGGTCTGCTACAGTGCTTCCCCTCTCTTTTCTTCCTTTGCTGCTCTTTCTTCTTCTCTTCTTCTTCTTCTTCCTGTGGCCAAGTGGTGAACCTTCTTCCTTCGCACCCTATTCCTGCACGAGGCACAGCAAAACCTAGCCCTTCCCTCTACCTGCACATCTCTCTCTCTGTAAACCGCTCATAGGAAGCTCTCCCAGAGCCGGGTTATCGGATCGGGTAGCGTACCCGTGACCAGGCGCACCAGCGTGGGTGGTGCGCGAGGATGCAGGGTAAACGGGTCTGCCAAGTCCGCGTGGCATGGGTAGCGGATGAGGTGGGCGAGTGGGCGAGGGGACCTCACCCGGTGTTCTGAGGCGCTTAAGTGAAAACACAAAATCAACTTAAATGGGTGCGGCGCTTCGAAATCCCACGATGTGGGACTAAACTTTGTCCCTCGCACGCGCGCGCCTGCAGGACGGACACGACCTGGCCTCAGCAGTAACGCCCTCGTTTCTCTTCACAGACTCGCTCCTTGCCTTCGCCCAAGTCCCTCCAGTTCGCCTCAGCTGGAATCCTGCTGCTTCAGGCCTGGAGCTCGCTTGGAAGCTCCTCGCCTTGTCGCTAATGGCGGCCAGGGCTGAAGATCTGCCGAACATAAACAGGGCCTCTCGGCCTAATCAGATCATAGGGGGACCTTCGCCGTGGCACGACGAAGGTATTGCGGGGTATAGCAGGTTGCGTGGCGGTGCCTGGTGGCAGCCCTAGGTCGGACTGCAACCGAAAAAATGGGTTTGATCGGGGGAGTGTTGTGGAGGTGTGGAGTGGCAGTGGAGGGGCGGGGGGTGTCGGGTGAGGTGAGGCAGAGCTTTTGGGGTAGGTGGCGAGTTGTGTGGAGCGGTGGATTGACGGGGGCAACTCACCGGAGAGTGGCCGGAGATGGAGAAGGTGAGGGCTGTCAGGCGCGGTCGAGGGGTAATTGAGCGAATTAAGTTGGGGAAAAGAAAGAGGGGAGGAAGGGAAATAACTGTTACTTACCTATAGGGACGAAGGGGGCCAGAGTAGGGCGGCAGTCGTACCGATTGTTGCCGAAGAAGAAACACCCAGAGGGGGAGAGCGGCGGCGAGGAAGAGAGCAGGAGGGCACACGCTGGGTACGGTGCGACGTGGGAAGATCAGGCGAAGGTGGCTCTGCTGCTGGTATTGCAGAAGAGCGACGAGACGGAGGAGGGGCCGCCGGAGCTAGTGGGTTTCTGTCGGAGTGGGAAGAGAGGAAGGGTTAGGGTTTTCTCCGTCAGGACCAAGCTGGGAGGATCGGCTGGCGACGCTGGCCTTTATAAAGGCGGTGGTGGAGGGGTGGGCGTAGGGAGGCGACGTGCCTCCCTCGCCGGAGAATGGCCGGAAGTGTGACCCATACCTTCCGCGCGTTCGCACGGAAGGTGTGGGCGTCGACAGATGGCATGGCGGTGTCCCTGTGACAGTAGACGTCGTAGGGAACACCGGGTTCAATCTGCAGGACACCTCCGTCACTATGTGCGGCGCCATGCTCCACGCAAAGTCGCCGGAGATGGAGAAGGTGAGGGCGGTCAGGCGTGGTCGAGGGGTAATTGAGCGAATTAAGTTGGGGAAAAGAAAGAGGGGAGGAAGGGAAATAACTGTTACTTACCTATAGGGACGAAGGGGGCCGGAGTAGGGCAGCAGTCGTACCGACTGTCGCCGGAGAAGAAACACCCAGAGGGGGAGAGCGGCGGCGAGGAAGAGAGCAGGAGGGTGCGCGCTGGGTACGGCGCGACGCGGGAAGATCAGGCGAAGGTGGCTCTGCTGCTGGTATTGCAGCAGAGCGACGAGACGGAGGAGGAGGGGCCGTCGGAGCTGGTGGGTTTCTGTTGGAGTGGGAAGACAGGAAGGGTTAGGGTTTTCTCCGTCAGGACCAAGCTGGGAGAATCGGCTGGCGACGCTGGCCTTTATAAAGGCGGTGGCGGAGGGGTGGTCTTTGGGTTTGGGAATTTCCCGCCCACTGAAAGTTGGGATGGTTTCACCATCCAGGGTTATAGGTGTTGGAGAATGGGTCGTTCTGGATGGCGTTGAGGTCCTTGCAGGTCTGAGGAACCTCCAGAGAGTCAAAGAAAGGGGGAATGGAATTCCCCAGGCTGGTATAGAAGGGATCGGATGACCCTCTGATCCGAGAATCAGATGATGGATATGGATCCATCCTAGGAGAAGATCGATGGAGAATGTTTTGCATAGTCTCCCGCATGGAAGGAGGCAGTGCAAAAGAGCTATGTGCAGAGGTGGCTCGCTGCAGGTGCTGAGTCAGCTCATCCACCTTCTTTTCAATGATTGAGACCTTGTCCAATTGAATGGCCACTAATTCCAGGTCGACTGATGCGGACAGGCCCTACATCTCATGTGCTCCCCTAAGATTCGTTGATGCGTGGGTATTCGTCCTGTCAAATAACCCCATGGAGTCATTGTTGATGGAGTTCTCGCACATGTTTTCGAGAATCTCCCACACGGTGTCCTCATGTTGACCCATGATATTCCCTCCGCAGGTTGCATTGACGAAAAGACGGATGTCTTCACGGAGTCCCTGGTAAAAAGATTGGACTTGTTCCTATTTAGGAACTCCGTGATGGGGGCACTTTCTCATGAGATCCTGAAAGCGATCCCATGCCTCATGGAGAGGTTCCCCTGTTTACTGAGTGAAGTGAGTAATCTGATGGCGCAAGGCATTGGTTCGACCAATGGGAAAGAACTTTTTCAAAAATTCGGACTGAAGTTCTTCCCAAGTGTTGATCGGCCGGGTCTGGGTTTGATACCAATGAGCGGCCTTATCCATAAGAGAGAAGGAGAACATCTTCATGAGAAGAATATCCCAATTTTGTGCATCTGACCCAAAAGTTTGGGCCAGATGCTTTAGCTGCTTGATGTGCTGGAAGGGATCTTCGAAATTAAGCCCATGGAATTTAGGTATAGCATGAATCATATTGGGCTTCAATTCAGAATTAGGTCCTCCAGTCGGGATTCTGACTCGAGGCTCAATGGCCACCGCAGTAGGATTATAATGGTCCCGCATCATAGGACACTGCGGTGGGTGCACAAAGTTTTGGAAGAGGTCATTGAGTCGCTGGAGCTGGTGCTCCAGATTGTTTTCTTCCTCAACTGGCTGAGCCATGATGGGGGAAGAAGAAGAGCTTGGTTCAGAATCAGATGAGAGAATAATGGGGTGGGGTTGCTGTGCAAACACGGGAGTCGAGGCTTGGTCTTGACGAGAGTGAATTCCTAAAGGAGGTCTTAAGGGTGGCCTTAAGGACCTCCTACCGTACATGCACTATTGGAATAGATGAGTTTAGAAGGTGCTGGACCCAATCGAGACACCCAAAAATTATTGGGTGACTATAGAGGTGCGGGGCAGATGGACCCCTTGATCAAAAAGACCGTCCACCTGAGAATTACCTGGGCAGCCAGAGAGGGTGAGTCCCGCGAAGACCCCTACACGGTAGAGCGTCCCCACGAGTTACAGGGTTTCCCCCAACCGACCTCTCTTGTCACTGCAGTTCCAGGTAGACCAGAATGGGGATCTTGACCTCTTAAGTCTACCTCTTTTACTTTAAGATCAAGGTGCTTAAGGTTCCACTTGAACTCTTAGGTATTTTGAGTGAAAAAGTGACCTAATTTTAAGGTTGGTTGACCCAAGGGGTCAACTTCACCTCTTGTTTCCTTTGAAAACTTATTAGGTCTTGTCTTTTGGGGTTCAAGTGTTTAGAGAGCCAATTGTTTAGGGTTTCTCTTGTGTAGCTCTTTTTCAAACAAGGTTTAGGCACACCTCTTTTTGGGAAGATCTTTTCTTTGTTAATAGAAGGTGTGTCTCTAGAAACCCTAGATTTTCAATCCTTGGATTGGCTCTAGTTGGTCCATTTTAGTTGCCTCAAAATTTTAGTATCTACGGCTCAATCAAGAAGGTTGTAGCCCTAGTTACCTTAGTTGGATGAACAGTTAAGCATGTGTTGAAATAGGCAGCTTTGATGAATTACTATGTATAACACAGGTAGCCCTAAGTTGATTCTTCTTTTGTTCCTTTTTCAGATTTTAAGGAAGTTAAGAAAGGGCTAATGAAGATTACCTGCTTGTTGGAGTGTTTGTTGTGCGGCTGCTCTTCTTTCCTGTTCCTGTGCCTGCATAAGAAAGAAAAAGATTAGCAATTGTTTAAAAGAATTTCAAAGCTCCTAGAATAGCCGTTGCTCCCTGGCAACGGCGCCAAGAAAATGGTGACTTTTATTTCTAGGTCAGACCTTGTTTGACCGGCCAATTTACGTAAAAACCCAAATTAAATCATTAATTGGGCATGGTTCTCAATGTAGGTCAAAATGGGTTTCCAAGGCCAAATTGAAGGTTCTAAGCCCTAGAGATTATTTTTCTATGAATTTTAGAAGGTTTAGTCGATTTTTACCCTACCTCGAACCTCGTGAATTGAAGTGGATTTGTTTTAGGGTTACAGAATGTTATTTAATTCCTTGGAGTTGCTGTAGCCCTTGTTGAATCAGATCATCCCACTTTCCTTCTTATTAGGTTAGTTTGACCTATGTTTGGACCCTGAGTTACCCTGTTTGCAGATTGTGTTGGTGAAATTGCATTTTTACCCCTTATGACTTGTTTTCTTCTTAAACTCAGAATTCTCTGAGTCAAGCCTTTCTTTGAGTTATGTAGGAGCTTTTTCTCTCATATCTAGGTTAGATTGTGCTAGTTAGGGTTCATGATGCAGTTCTCATCAAGTATCCATTCAGGAAACAAAATAACTCCGTCTGACTAATCTTTCCAAAATTTGGTCGACGAAGGGTAAGGGAAAGTGGTCCTTCTTAGTAGCTGAATTGAGTTTTCAGTAGTCAATACAGACCTGCCAAGAAGTTGCAATGCGGGTTGGGATGGTTTTGCCTTGTTCAGTCTTGATCATGGTGAGTCCAGCCTTTTTAGGAACAATCTGTATCAGACTCATCCACTGGTTGTCTAAAATAAGGTATATGATATTAACGTCCAGCCATATGATTATTTCATTTTTGACAACCTCCATCATATTTGGATTTAGTCTTCTTTGAGGTTGTCGTGTCAGTTTTGCCTCCTCGTTAGTATATATATGATGAGTGCAGTAGGATGGGCGAATACCACGCAGATCAGAGATACTGCAACCAATATCTTGGAGTACAGTAATCAATTTAATTTCTTGTTCTTGGGTTAAGTGGGAGCTGATAATAAGAGGGAAAATTTGATGCTCACCCAAGAACACATACTTAAGAGAATTAGGTAAGGGCTTCAATTCAAGCACAGGTGAAGGAAAGGGAAGGATCAGGGAAGTATACTTGATTATCATTATGCTCAGAATCATTAGACTCGACTACCGTAGGAAGGGTACTAGTAGTTGCAGCAATACCATGATCAGAAATTGCTGGAGAGGGCAACAATGGATCATGAATCTCATAAGAATGCCTCTCATACGTACTGAGTCTGTTTGTACCAACCACACTAATCTGCAAACGTAGTAGCGAGTTAGAAAGATGAAGTCCTCCAGAAGTATTAGGATATACTAAGTCTGGGGTGATGGAATCAAATACACACCCCAAGCAATCAAGCTTAGGGGAAAGGTGAATGTGTAGATCAGAAGTCTCAGTCCCTGGAGTTGAATCGATCGATCTACATGAAGATGAAGATGCATGTGACATTGGGTCATTGCAGAGAAGCCCAATGTTGCCACAATACTCTTGATCATCATCCTCATAATCATCCTTGACTCGGTCACAATCAAAGTTTTTGGATGTCTTGAAAATGTCCAGTCTCAATCTCTTGTTCCCCAAGGCAATCTCCATGCATCCGGATGCACAGTCGATATTCACTCGGGCGGTTGCCAAAAATGGGCGACCTAGAATAATAGGTGCATTGCGGAGATTAATGGGAACCTCCATATCAAGAATAAAGAAATCCACTGGAAAACAGAATCCACAGACTTTCACAATGACGTTCTCAACAAACTCCCACAGTATTTTCATCGATCGGTCTACTAACTGAATATTGACCAAGGTGGGCTTCAACTCCCCAAATCTAAATCGATCATAAATAGTAGTGGGAGTTAAATTAATGGACAAACCTAGATCAAGAAGGGCTCTGTCAAATGGTAAGTCCTGCAAGAAGTACTAGATCAAAGGTGTATCGGGATCCTTCTTTTTAGGTGGTAAATTACTCAGTATTACCACATTAGCTTGTTCAAACAAAACCTCCTTGGATTTTGTTCCCTTCTTCTACTGTCGCCTCGGGGTACAGTAGTCCTTGAAGAACCTGGCAACTGTAGGAATGTGATCTTTGGCATCAAGAAGAGGAACCTGAATATGTACTTCTTTAAGCATAGTCATGAGGTCCTCATGATTCTCGGCTCCCTTTTTTTGTCTCAATGAGTCTCTAATGACAACTCTGAGGAAAGGGAGTGAAATCTCAGGATCCTCAGCCATGGATCTCTTTCCTTCATCTTCCTTAGGTGGTTCCTTGTCAGAGTAAAATTGGGAAGAAGAACCATCCTGAGGAAGCGATCGCGATAAATCATGGTCTGCCTACCTATATGGTGGATCTTTTGTGGTAGTTCCACTCAATGTAACAGGTTTTGCATTGACAAAGTGTTCATGAGGTGGGGGTGGAGCAGAAGGAACATTTTTGGCAGGATGAGATAACAAACTAGGCTGATTATATCCAGGTGGTATAGGAGGTGCCTGAAGTATCGCCTGTGCCTGCCCCTATGGTGCTAGATACCTAGGTTGAAGACCTAGGTTCTGCACATTCCTAGGGTTTGGGACAAGTTCGGGGGCAAGGTTCCTTGCATCCTACTCTCCTGTAACATTTGTAGCTGATTCTCTTACATTTTTTGAACTTGGTTTGTTAATTGCTCCTGACTTTTTGCCATTAATTGAATTACTTTTCTTAGTTCTTCCAATGCATCAGATTGTGAAGGAGGGTCAGGTGTAGTATTGCAAACAGTCTGATATATGGACCAAGACTATTACTGATATGGAACTGGCTGCTGTCTAGGAAATGAAGGTGTAGAGTTGCTATACTTCCTGGGCTGGTGTTGAGGAGCAAGAGTAGGTCTCTGTTGATTTCCACCCCTGGAGAAATTAGGATGCTGGTGCCAACCAAGGTTGTACGTCTCAGAGTATGGGTTGTTACGCCCATAACCATGAAGTGCGTTGACATTCTTGTAGGCCGAACATGCCTGAGATGACATATCATATGAGTCAAGGCTCGTATCATCACTATAAAAATTCACCTGGTCAACAGACACCAGCTCATGATTCTTCATAGGCTCCCTATAGGTAGGAACCCATGAAGAAGTAGCAGACGAGTAGATAGATGCAACCCGAGTAAGAAGATGAGGTCTAGTAGGAGGTACTCGGGATGTAGTAGATGGAACAGATGATGGCACAGAAGATGCAACCCTAGATCTCACTGCACAAGATTGACTAAGCTCGTCAACCTTCTTATGCAGGAGATCCATGCCATTCAAATTTTTCATAATAATGTCCATATTAGTGCGGGAAGACTTGGCCTGGGTCTCATGGACCGATACGCACTGTTGGGTAGGGCGTGAGAATTGGCTCATTGATGCGGCATTGAGAGAGTTTTCCGCCAAGGACTCAAATAACTCAAAAGCTCCTGCTTCTTCCTTGGCAAGGAAGTTCCTACCACTAGATGCATCGGCTAGACACCGATGTGTCTCATCCAGCCCATGATAGAATATATGGGCAAGATGCCAACGAGGCACCTGTGGTGAGGACACTTCCTTAGAAGATCATGAAAATGCTCCCAGGCCTCGTGCTACTTCTCACCCAACTGTTGGGTGAAAGTTGTGATGGCCCACCTCATAGCATTAGTGCGACCAATAGGGAAAAAATTTTGGAGGAACTCCCTACATAGATCCTCCCAAGTATAGATCGGTCTCCCTATCTCTTAAACTAATAGGAAGCTTTATCCCTCAAAGAGAGAGGAAATAGCTTCATGAGAACAATCCCGATAGCTACATTCCTAGGTCAGACCATCTCAGCAAACCAACTTAGGTCCTTGAGATGTTGGAATGGATCTTCATTTGAGTTACCATGAAAGTAAGTCTGAATCAATCTTATCACATTAGGTTTAACCTCAAATCCATCACCATCTACGGGCATCCGGACCTGGGGTAGCACATTACATGTAGTTGGATCATAATGTTCCCGCTGTTCTCCACGCAAGAGATTTTTCATTATATCTAAAGCAGTGAGAATGGCATCAAACCGTACATGGTATCCTATGTAGCCAATCTCGCCTTAACCCTGGTCATCACTTAGGCACCATTCCCCTTAAGGGGAGGAAGAGGAGGGTTTTGCTCAGCCATTGCAGCTGAGGAAGAAGGAAGAGAAGAGGAGATAGCATGAGGAGAAGCAGGCGAGAGGTCTCGCCTATGTACAGTAGATAGCAGGAGGAGAAGTTTCCTTGGGGAAGGCTCCCAAGGACTAGCTAGGATAGGTCTTAGCAACCTTCTAAAGTGCATAAACCAACACAAGGGCTTGTTAAGTGAGCTAGGTTAGAATACTTTTAATTGAGGTGAAGGAAGGAATTAACTTAAACTTTCTTAATTAGTTTCTAACCTGGTGATTAGGGTTTGAATGGAGGCACTAAGATGGAATGTAAACCCTAAAGTGAGAGCCTAGGGTTTATGCTTCTATGTTATTCAAGCTTGTAGACCTTATTCTTAGATAAAATGACTCTCTAGATTAATGTAGAAGTCCAAACATTATGTAATTTCATAGGAGACTTTCCTTTTCAATTAGATTTTCACATAATATTTTTTCAAGAATTTATCAAATCCAAAGAAATAGCTATAAATTTTATACTATTTAGAGGGTCAAACATTTCGATCAGACCCCTACGGATTAGTTTGGATCAAATCAGTAACAAAACTATTCCAAAAATTCTAGAAATTTTTCTGAACAGAGTATATTTAAGTGGCTTTCAAATGCCACAAATTTCAACTCAATATGATGTGTGTAGAAGTCGAAATAATTTCTCGAAGTCCGAATAGACTCTAAAGAAATTTGTTTTGATCATCGTGCAGTGTATGAATTTTTAAAAATTTCACAGATAGAATTTCCTTAAGAATATGATGGCGCT
This sequence comes from Thalassia testudinum, assembly GCA_037157565.1. Classification (NCBI taxonomy): domain Eukaryota; kingdom Viridiplantae; phylum Streptophyta; class Magnoliopsida; order Alismatales; family Hydrocharitaceae; genus Thalassia; species Thalassia testudinum. The sequence continues at coordinate 149,207,894 of JAZHRO010000036.1, forward strand.
TGAAAGATAATTTGATTTTTCAATTACAGTGCGAATTTCAAAATTTTTGATTGTTCAAATTTTTGGCAACCGAATTTTCAAAATAGGATTAAAGTGTCGACCGAATTTACTAAAAATAGGTTCAAGGGTGTTGAAGGGATAAAATGCTATTAACAATCACCCTTGATAAAAATATCAAAAATATGGTCAAATAAATCTAAATTTGAAAATTTACATTTAGTTTTATATTCTTGATTTTTTTTTTTTTGAAAAAGAAACTTCCAAGTGAACTCTAACTACCTAAAAGATGAGATCCTAAGTAATTTTTTTTTCTTATTATTATATTTTTTCAAATAAATCATATCCCAATGTTAAATCAAATCCTAACTGAAAATCCTATCTAAGATAAAATGAGTGCACCTAATATTCTTTACATGCACTTGATGTATGCGTGGATCCACTCTTAATTTCCTGCATACCAAAAAGCAAGCAAAAACACATATATCAGAAATCATAAATCAAAATCGCCTTGCCTCCCATCAACGATGCCAATTTATTTTATGTAAAATCACATTTTTGACTATTTTCATCGTAGTATAGCGTGAAAATATGTCGACAAATAAAATATAACGAGATGGTAAGTCCCGGTCGAACTTATGGAGGCATAAATGCGACTCGACTTGATTTCTAATTTTCAATCTTTGCGTTGTAATTTTGCCAACCTAATTACCCAGACTATAACCTAATTACATAATCCGATTTCCAATTTACAAATATTAATCTCACCCATTCTCTTATTTTCGCAGATAATGAGAACCATTGTTAATAGGATATAAAATGTAAATATGTACATCTCAGTTTACATGATTTTCATTATGTACATTAATATTATTGAGTTTAAAAAAATTGTGTGAGTTGCTAATGCGGATCGGTGTGGTCATAAGAATATTTTTTTTTCTTTTATTTCTAAATTTTTTTGTGATTTTTGATTTTAAAAATAAAAATCTACTAGAACTAGATACTAGAAATAAGTTGCAAGATAGATATGAAGTAAATCAACTTCTATTTAAATAACAATCACGAAAGTTACTTACTCATAGTTGTATGCTTAACGAGAAAATCAAAGTGCTTAAACTAAAACAACTAGAACAGAATACTAGGACTATTAGATATACCAGAAAATTTTTTAATAAAACTAGTGAGTAAATGATCTAGATTTATTCTACTAAAGCAAGGGTACCAAGGAGTGGTCATTGGTGTCATTTGGAGGGCGTGGAGGAGCAACAATGGTGCACCAAGGGTGTCCTTGGTGGATGACGTGGAGGAGGAAGTTGGAGAGGAAGGAGGTGGTGGACGGAAGGAAGAAGCAGGGACGGATGGACGTGGGTTTGATTTTTGGTGGAGTGATCGTTAGAGGGAGGGTGGTCTACGGGGAATTGGGTGGAGTCTTTTTAAGAAGAGGGGATGAATCGGAAATGTGGGAAACCGTTGGAGGGGGGTTTCACATGTTGTTGAGACTTCGATGGGGATTTGACTTTCTAAGAATAGGTTTTCTAGAATTATCTTTTTTCTTTTAAATATTTTCATTAAAAAGGGAAGAACTTGTAATAAGTGAACGCAAAGAAAGATGGGAAATCCTCATCAACGAAGGAGAAAAATGCTCCGTAGAAATAGGGGAATGTAAAATACAAAAAACAAGACACGAAATAAAAGAAGAAAAAAAAAAAGCTCCATGAGAATGGAAATCGGACAACCTCCAGAAGGAGGTAACTCATCCTCGTAGAAATGGCAAGACGTCAATGAGATAAGTCTCGAAGATCATGCCTACGAGTTAATCGTATAAACGACTGAAACCTCGATCGTACTAGTCCGAGATCACATGTGGTCCCCCAATAAAAATTAAAACAATACAAAAAAGAAAAAGAAGGACCTTACCACCCAAACACGAGACCAACACCCACAACAAAACATCTACAAACGTTCTCGCGGTTGACGACGAGGAGACCATCCCATGGTCGCATGCCAACCACCCGAAGTCGAGCACCCCGGATGCCTCAACGTAGTGGCATCGCTACCGCAGCCGATGAGAATGAGGGGTGCCATCGACCGTTGCCCAGAGAGCATCGGATGCCCTCACCGATCGTCGTGGTCGACCTCGACCTCACCGTAGCCAAATGACAACCACGACAAGCGTCGTCGTCGTCGGTCCACGGCGAGCCGCCTCCTCCAGACCACTTAGCGCTGCCACCACAACAGCAAGAAGCCACGAACGCCAATGCATGTCGGAGGGGAGGTTCGTACGTCGAAGAGGAGAGGTTTGGGGAAGGGGAGGGGACGTCTGGAGGTGAGGGGGCTCCAATTGGTCATACAAATTGTATGCCGAAGAGGAGAGGTCCGGGGAAGGGGAGGGAACGTTCGGAGTCGGGGGGGTGGGGGGGGGGGGCTCCAATCGGCCATGTATGGCCGATTGGAGCCCCAAGCTCGGCACTGTCTTCATTCTGCCTTCGGTGGAGACGAAGGCGTCTTCGATCTTCATAATTATCTTACCTAATATGTATATGTGTGTGTGTGTGATTGTGTGTGCGTGGGTGTTAATGTGTGGGTGTGTTTACGTGGGATAGGATTATTTGGTAAGAATTGTTGCATGGGATAGAGATGGGAATTATGTGGAATTTTGTTGTGTAGTGCAGAGGAATAAGATGGGATTGGGTTGGTTCAACCTAGGTTGGGTTACATAAGGGTGTGTTCCCCTCATAACTTAAGATTTTTACACCTTGGCTACTCCACTACCTAAGTCTCTCGACTTAGTATTTTTAACCCGATTCCCTCAATTCGGAGGGAATTAATTTACTAAAAATGGGATAATTAACGGGTTACCTCAACCCAATTATAAGAGTAAATATAAACAAAATATAACAAGTGCAAGTAAGAAAATACAATAGCTTACAACTCAAATCCTAAGTCTCCAACAAGGATTAGTTTAACAAATGTTTGATAGAAATTTTAGCAAAAAATGACAATGCACAAAAACGATTTTATGAGAACAACCAGATGCGCCAAATGAACTTGTTGTGAAATGAAGATCTTCTTGAAGGATGGATGCAACAAGCCTATCACTCTTGCAGCTAGAATTGAGAGAAATGAAAATTGGAGCAAGGAGTATTTTCTCATTCTTGATTTCTTTGAAAAAGGCACTCACAAGGTGTTTTTATAGGACACCAATCAGCCCTCCTATGCTTCCTAGCCGTTGGGGGGAAAAATAAGAAGGTTAGGAATAAGATTAATTGCAAAATAGCTGTTTAGATCAGGCACAACGGTTAATTGGTATTGGTACTAAAGTTAAGGTACCAATACCAGCTGCTCACAATTATCCAGCAGCCAGCTCAACAGAGCCTAGGTACCGGTACTCATCATAGGTACCGGTATTCAGTGCTTACAATTGAGTACCAACTAAGTCACCAGGTACTGGTACCCATCATGAGTACCGGTACTTGTGACTCACAGGTTTGAGACAAGTCAAAAACTGTGACCTACATGTACCGGTACTAATGATTAGTACCAGTACTTGTAAGGTCCAGGCACTACCACTGTCCACAAAGTATGTGCACCTGGTACCGGTATTCATAATGAGTATCGGTACTTATTATTCACAGTTTGAGACTAGGGCCCAAACATGTGCCTTGCATGTCTTGGTACTTATGAACAGTACTGGTACTTGCAATAAGTACCTTGAATTGACTGTTTCAATCAATTTTAGTGCTATTCAAACTCAATTACACAAGTAATATTACCAAGAAACGATTTTGATTTTTCAAACGAATAATTAAACGTGAGTTTGATATCTAATTATCTCTATTTTGATTTTACTTCCTAAATTAAGTTTTCTTTAAAGGTATTGAATACATGACCTTCATTTGGACATTGTGTTATAGTAGAAAGGAATTTTGGTGTGACCGTTACTTTTTGACTAAAGATATTAGAGGTTAAAACTAGATGACCTCTATTCTCTTGTTCTTGGAGGTTTACAAAGAATAGAAATTAATGTCAGGGTAGACTCTAGGAACATCAGCAAAAAATGACTCATCAGAGAAATGCATGTGATGTTGTTCAAATAGACGGGTAGTGAAATTAAAAAGGTGTAAGGAAAAATCTTTCTACTTAATAGGCCTGCAATGATGAAGCTTCAGGCCCTTATACCAATCAAATTTGGATTTTGCATCCTCATTGATGCAAAACTTGTGGAATGTATCTTGAAGTGCCTTTCCCTTACTCTTAGATTTAAGTGCCATATGTAAACATACAATAGAGTAGAAAAATCCTATGAGAAAGCAAGAATATTTCCTTTCATGCGTGCATCCATAATGCACATAAGCTTGCATGTACTAGTACTGGTTGGGTCCAATTCCAACCAGAAAATCAAGCAGGTACCGGTATAGAACATTAGTACCAGTACCTGCTGCCCATAGCAGGTTCTGCTACGTCCAGCAAGTATCAGTACCAATGATGGGTACCGGTACCAGTTGGTACCTGATGAAAAAGAATATGCAACAGCAAGTAGTGACTAACAAAGAGAGGTAAAAATAAGGAAACTGGGTCAAGGATGATCAAGATCTAACAGGAGAAGGAAGAAATACCTTGAATCCTTAAGTAGAGCTTTGGAGGAGGGGATCCTTCTTTTTGAGAGCTAGGGCTTGGAGGAAGCTTTGTAGAGAATGAGGGATAGCGTTTTGAAGAGAGAAAAATGAGGCAAGTTTTTGCACTTGCTCTCTTTTATATGAGATGGGTCATGTGCAAGTCACATGACCACTTAAGTGGTTAAAAAAAATTGTAAATTAAAACCTTAGGTATTAAAGAATAATGTAATCAATACTTTAAGTTAAGCAATCATATTGCAAACAACACCCTGATATTTTCAGAAATATGAAATATTATAGTATACCCCTTTTTAATTAAAGTGGGTAAATTGTAGTTAAGCCCTCAAGGTTTTTTATAATTACAAACAAGTTATAAGACAATCAATCATTTAATTTTAAATTTCTTTAATTGTATAAAGCCCCAATTTTCTTCTTATAAAGCAGAATCTCTCTACTGTAAGAGATTTTGTAAAAATGCCTGCCAATTGGTTTTGTGTATCTATGAATTCTAATTGAATGGCACCTTGAAGCACATTATCTTAAGAAAATGATGTCGAACATCTATGTGCTTGATACGTGAATAATGTACCGGATTTTTAGATAAATTAATTGCGCTTGTACTATCACATAAAATTTTAGATTAAGTAAACATCAATTCAAAATAGGACAAAGTCTGTCTCATCCAAATGACCTGAGAGAAAGTAAGTGAAGCAGCAATATATTCTGCTTCGGTCGTAAAAAGTGAAACACATGTTTGTTTCTTAGAGAACCATGAGACCAGAGATTCTCCAATAAATGACAAGTGCCGTTAGTGCTCTTTCGGTCTGTCTAACTCCCTACATAATCTGCATCACTATAGGATAATAAGTCTAAGGTCTGTGCTTTAGGATAAAAGAGACCAAGATCTCTTGTGCTGTTTAGGTATCTAAATATTCTTTTTACTGCATTTAAATGAGATTCCTTGGGTTCAGATTGGAATCTCACACATAAGCACGTAGCAAAAAGAATATCTGGTCTAGAGGCTGTAAGGTATAGTAGTGAACCTATCATACCCCGATATTTCTTTTCATCTACCTTATTGCCGGATAAGTATGCATCAAGGGAAGTAGATGGAGCAATTGGAGTCTCTTTTCCATTTACATTTTCAAAGTCAAACTTCTTGAGAATTTCGAGAACATACTTTGTTTGACTAATGTAGATATCTATGTCTAATTGTTGGATTTGGAGGCCTAAAAAGAATTTAAGTTCACCCATCATACTCATTTCGAACTCAGCCTTCATAGTCTCACAAAAATGCTGACATAGGGTCTCCTTGGTTGATCCAAATATGATATCGTCGACGTATATTTGAACCAACAGGATGTCATTTCCTTCTTCCTTTACAAAAAGAGTTGAATCAACCACTCCAATTTGATATCCATGTTGGAGAAGGAAGGACCTAAGTTGATCATACCATGCCCTAGGAGCTTGTTTAAGTCCATATAATGCCTTATTGAGCTTGAATACATGCTTTGGGTGTGCTAGGTTCTCAAACTAAGGGAGCTGATGAACATAAACTTCTCCCTTAATATAGCCATTAAGAAAAGCGCTCTTGACATCCATTTGGAATAACTTGAATCCCTTTACACTTGCAAAGGCAAGTAGCATCCGAATGGACTCCAAGTGGGCAACAGGAGCAAACGTCTCATCAAAGTCAATTCCCTCCTGTTGGTTATAGGCTTGAGCTACAAGTCTAGCCTTATTCTTGATTACTGTACCAGATTCATCCAATTTATTTCAGAACACCCACTTGGTTCCAATAATGGAATTAGCCTCAGGAGCGGGTACCAAGTCCCATACATTGTTCCTTGTAAATTGGAGTAGCTCCTCCTACATAGCTACAACCCAAGACTCATCCTTTAATGCCTCATCAACTTTTTTGGGTTCAAGTTGAGAAACAAAGAAATTAAGGACAAAGTCAGCCCTTAATTGAGATCAGCTTTTACACCTTGTTCAATATCACCAATAATTTGATCTTGAGAGTGATCCTTGTGGTGTACCCATTCTTTTGGAAGATCATGTACATTTCATGTATCTTCCATTTTTTATACATCAATGAAGAGGGTATCCTCATCATCAAACTCTAGTTGATTTGATTCTGGTTCTCCTAATGTTGTTTCATCAAATGAAACATGCAGGGATTCTTCTACAACAAAAGTCCTTTTGTTAAAGACTCGATATGCTTTGTTTCTGGTTGAGTAGCTAATAAAAATGCCTTCTTCACCTTTACCATCAAACTTATCAAGTCGATCTCGGGTGTTTAATAAATAACAATGACTTCTAAACATCCTAAAATAAGAAATCCTATGACACTTCTCATAATATAACTCATATGGAGTTCTCTTAATAATAGGCCTTAAAAGAGTTTTATTAAGAATATAACAGGCCATATTAATAGCTTTAGCTCAGAAATATTTTTGAAGTCCAAACTCCAAGAGCAAAGTTCGAGTGCATTCTTATAAAGTGTGATTTTTACGCTCTGCAATACCATTTTGAGATGGTGTCCGAGGGAATGAAAATTCATGGGATATGCTAGAATTGACACAAAAACTTGCAAAATTTTCATTTTCAAATTCACCCCCATGATCATTCCTAAGTCTAAGAATTGAAAATGATTTTTTCTTTTGAAGTCCTCGAGCAAGACTTAGGAAGGAATCAAATAAGTCATCCTTATATTTCAAGAAAATGACCCAAGTGAACCTTGAGAAGCCATCAACAATAATTAAGCAAAATTTTGATCCATTTAGGCTCTCAAATCGTGTTAACCCAAATAGATCAAGGTGTAACAATTCTAAAGGACGTGTGGTTGAAACTAATTCTTTTGGTTTAAAAGAAGCCTTGTGCATTTTTTCAAGTTCACAAGATTTGCACAAGGCTTCTTTTTCATAAGTTAGGTTGGGTAGGCCCCTTACTCATTTTTGGCTAGCTTATTTAAGTGTTTGTGATTTATATGACCTAGCCTATGATGCCATAAATCCACTTTAACATGAGTGGCGTGCGGACATTTCACAAATTTCTCTTGTGAAAAGTGAAGAGCATAGATATTTTCATATCTAAAACCTTCAATTAAAATCGTATTAGATCCTTCTTTTAATATTTTAAATCCAATTTTTGTAGACAATACATCACAACCATTATCACATATTTGACTAACAGTAAGCAAGTTATGTTTTAAATGTTCTACTAAAAGTACATTTCGTACCTTCTTAGATGAATTACCTATTGTACCTTCACCAATAATGCAAGAACATTTGTTGTCGCCCAACTTAATGTGTCCTCCATCTTGAATTCTCGTCCATTTGATAAAAAGGTCGGAGTGTCTCGTCATGTGCTTGGAACACCCACTATCTAAGATCCACCTGTCTTTCCTGACCTGCAAAATAATTTAATAAATCTGATTTAGGTACCTGACAGAGAGCCATTTTCGCGCATTTGAAAGTCGTCGAAAGTCGTAGTATAGTCGCGCAAAACGTTCGTCAAAAATATTGTTTTGTAAAATAACGAGACTTGAGTCCCGATTGTTCGTCTCTGGGAGGCGTGTTTCTATTTTTTAAATCGATCTTAAAGCCGCTATACTTAATATTCTGGTGCGCAATATATAGGCGGTTAAAGAACAGGCACTTAAATTATGCAAATAAAATAATCATTCAGCTCATGGTGATTTTGAACACATAAAGAGATATATATATATATATATATATATATATATATATGCATTTTCATTCATTCATTGGGGGAGAGTTGTTTGTACAGGAAATCTAGAGGAAAGCTTATACAGGAATGCTTGAAATTAAACCTAGCTACTAGAAAACGATTGCATACAAGAATCGACGGGGGGATTTCGCATGCATCATTGGGGGAGAAGAGAAACTACTCTACTAAGCAGTAAATGAAAGCAGTAAAACTTATAAAAAACATGATCTAGAGCTAAAAGAGTAGAGGGCATTCAGGGGTGGTCCCCGATGGCCTTGGAGTGGTCGAGAGGAGAATGAGGGGAGGCCAATGTAGCTTAGGCCGACCCTTGCAGAGAAGTAGGGTTGATCCAGCATCCCGGCATGGTGTCCTCCATGGTGGTGGTAGTGAGCTCGTGGAGGTGGAGTGAGTGGCTAAGTGGAGGTGGCATGAATGGCACCAATGGAGAGCAATTGCCAAGGGAGTGAATGGGTGCAAATGGCCACTCATGGGGTCTTTTTATAGACCCAATGGAAGCTCTCTAGAGAATTATGGAATTCTCTAGAAGGCCTATGGTGGGAGCTCGTGGGAGAGTGAGAGAGAGAGGGTGGATGGTGGTTTTTAGATCCACCAAATGTGGATCTAAAAATTGAATGGCTCTTGGTTGCTATTTTTGGCAACCAAGGCAACCACACATGGTAGAGAGTTCTGGAGAACTCTAGGCTAGATATTTTCATGTGGATGGTGTGTGTGGGTGTGTGTGGGTCGAAACTTAGGTGGCTAGGTTGATTAGGTTGGGTTCTAGTGGGTTTAGGTCAAGGTAGGTCTCAAATTAGGGTTATAAACCTTAATTCACTAAGGTAAAGTGCAATTAAACTTAATAAAAGTTTAATTGGGTGTGTGAAAACTTAATTTAGAGTAAAACAACTCAATTAAGTCAGGTCTAGGTCAATTGGACTCTCACTGAGTCCAATTGGACAGTGTGTGCTGAGATCAGGGCTCAATTGGACTCAATGAGTCCAATTGAATAGGCTGATGGATTTGACTAAGATCCAAGTCAATTAGGTTTAGTGAGGATCTCATTACGTCCTTAGGGAGGTCTAGAGGTGATGTACTAGGGTTAGGGCACCTTAATTTAGGTTCCTATGGGGTTGGAATTGGGTTTAGGGACCTAGAGATCCAAGATCAAGGCTTAAATCTCAAAACAGGAATTGGAGAGCAGTATCAGACGTCTAATTATAGAATCATACATCTTATACTCAAAAATCAGAAGTCCAGACTTGTTGTCTGGACGTCCAATCAGAGTCAGGAAGGATTTTAGGTTCTATTTTGGGTATTCTGCTGAAATTAGACGTCTGACAAAGTGTCTAGACGTCCAATAACACTGCAGAAGTGGGTTTGAAGTGTGCGGGAGTTGGCTAAGGGTCCTGGACGTCTTAAAACTTCTCTGGACGTCCAGAGAAGGGTTGGAACTAGGGTTTTAGGGCTTCCTAGGGTGTTGTGACCTAATCTAAGGGTGGCTAAGGCTTGGGGAAGTCTCTAGGCTATCCTAAGGCTAGGATGGACCTAAGCTCTTCACATTTTACTGCTTTATTTCTACTTAATAAAATAGAAAACCTTTAACCTCCTTACATTATTATTCCTATATCTAAACTAGGCCTTCTGCTCCAGCTCTGCTACAACTCCCGTTATTCCTGATCCAGCTTCAGATCCAGCTCCTGATCAGCTTATTCCCTGCAATCGACATAATGCACTTAATCAGCACATTATAACATTATTTTATGCATAGCTAAAGAAAAGCAGTAAAGATGCAGATAATGCGTATGCATGCATGGATAACCCTAACTTATGCTAAGTCCTAGCCTAATTTAGGTCAATTAAGACATATGATTGCTGCGCAATCAGTACCCATTTTCTTTTGGGTCCTTGATGGTTAGTTCCTTTCAAATCCTAAGATTTATAGATCTCTTTTGTGTTAGATCAGGATCTATAATTCTTGGGATTTTTGACCTTTTGGTAAATCCATGCATGCCTAGGTGCTTGTGATTTATTTTATATGTTCTTTTTACTATGAAATTTTACTTTTAAAGCATTACAAAATTATGTATTCAATTTAGTAGTTGTTTTAAGATTGTTTAAGATTCCCTCAAAATACTCATAAATATCCTCTAAATCTATTATTTTTACATGTAATTGTGAATTAGTATCTTTTGCCATATCTAACTCTATTTCTAAACATGATTTTTCTATTTCAAAGGTCTTATAGTTATTATGCAAAACTTTATTTTCCTTTTTAATTAACCTAGCTTTGTGATACAAATCTTCATATGCTTGCAATAATTTATTAAAAGTAATTTCAGATTCTACCTCATTTTCCGAACCGATATCGTTTGCCATCAAATACAGATGGGCAACTTCATTTTCCTCGGATTCTTTGGAGGAGGATTCTGTGTTGGAATCCCTGTCATCCCAAGTCGCTTTAAACGCCTTTCTTGATATCTTCTTCTTCTTCCGATCAACTTCTTTGTCTTTCTTCTTTTCTTCCTTTTCTTCTTGATCAACCGGCAATCTTTTCGTACATATCCCTTGCTGGTCCCTTCGTAGGTGACCTCGAGAGTATTCCAAATTTCGTATGCAGATTCGTATGCTAAAATTTGGTAGACCACTTCTTTTGATAACGCACAATACAGTGCGTTCATCGCCTTTGCGTTGCTCACAATCTTCTTCTTTTGATCTGCTATCCATGCTAGTCCTTGTGGCTCAGGATCTGAATACTTTTCTTGAATGAGGGTCCATGACTTCTCATCCATCTCCTTGAGAAAGACTTGCATCCTCCTCTTCCAATACCCATAGTCCGTCCCATCAAAATAGGGAGGATGGGTCGATGATTGTCCCTCAGTGCACTTTGTTGTAGATGATGCCATCGCGAAGATGTTTGTTACGCCTTCTTCGCAACCCGCTCTGATACTAGTTGTAGGAAACCTTGGGATCTACTATAGGTGATTGTGCACACAAACACTCAAGGCGAATATTAGTAATAACAAAAAGATTTGCACAAATAACAATCCATAGAAACTGACACAAGATATATAGTGGTTCCCCACTCACTTGGGCACTTCACTACCTAAGCCTCCCAGCTTATGATTTTTAACCTGATTCCCTCAACCATGAGAGAATCAATTTACTAAATGAGGTAATTAACAGGTTACCTTAACTCAAGTACAAAAAATGGGTTTGTTACAACCCAAACAACGACCAAAAGCTCAATAGAAAATAGGAGCATTGGTGTAAGATAGAAATAAACCTTACAACAAAATACCTAAGCCTCTCAACAATGATTAAAAATAATACCAATTGGAGAGCCTAGAAAATGCATGATTTACTTCATAGATGCGTGAAGAAAACATGTCTTTGAGTTTGCAAATCCGTAAAGAGATTGAGGATAGGAAACACACTTTCTTTTCTTCAATATATGGTAGGAATATGAAATACATCTCTAGAATTTTTCCTTCTCTTTTTCTTGTTTAGGAGACATACAAATTTCTAGATTACAACAAATGAACAACATAAAAACAATCTTCATCCTTCTTATCATCCACACTTCTTCCTTGTTATCATCCACACTTCCTAAATCCTATGATTTCCCTATAAATAACACATCATAAACTCATTAGATTTAAGATAGTTTTGTTAACACCAAAACATAAAAGAGAAGTGAAATTAGATTCCAACATGGGCTAGGCTTAGGAGGTCTCTAGATAGGTTTCCTAGGGTGTATGGTAGGTTCCCTAAGTCAAAGGAGGCATGAGAGGACCTCTAACTCCAAAACAAGAACTAGAGAGTAGTATCAAACGTTTAGGTAGTCTATTAGATGACTTAAACTCCAAGATTAGATGTCTAAAGAACAAGTTAGACATCCAATACTAGAGCAGTGAGGGATTTAGCTTCCTGGATTGGTTTTTTGCAAAAATTAGACGTCCAGCCTAATATCTAATGAGGGCTGGAATGTGTTTTAAGGGTTTTCTAGGGTAGGTTTTGGTTCCTAAGTGCTTGGGAGACCTAAATAGGTTTTGGGCATTGGTGCAAAGGGGTTAGGCCTAGGTTGGATTGGGTTAGGATAAACCTATTTGGTGGTGGATGGGGAATAGGTTTATTCCTCCTCTCTTCTCCCTTTACTTCCTCTATTGTTCTTTAGCGTTTTGGATCTTTTCTTCTCTTTTTTTTTCTCTTGCCTTATTTCTTGATCTTCTTTATTCACACATGGACTTGCAATCATAACATAAGACATTATAGCATAAATAGGTCCATAAAACACATTATTTATAAATAAGCAAGTAAACATGATGCAAATGCAAACTATGCATGAAATGAATGAAGTATTTATAACTATGCTAGAAATCTATCCTAATCTAGCCATTTTAGAACCTATGATTGCTTCGCAATCACGGATCCACTTACTAAAAGAATAATACCCAAGATGTTCCATGAACATGCAACTATTATGGGTCTTATGTCATTACAGAAATTTTAGCTTTAATGGGAGTTTGCATTCTTTGTAGCGCTCCTTTAAATAGACAATTTTGGTATTTGGTTAAAGTTTTATGGTGATGTACATGTACAATTCAAAGTTTTGTAAGGCTTCATTTCTATTGAAATAACAAAACTTAAAAGTCTTAAGTTTAATGTCCATTTTAACAAGTATTATGGTTTAGTTTTGGTCGTGATCTCAATTCAGTGGACCATTTGGAAATAGTCATGTTGATCACATTTACATGTAAGTTCCATGCTGTACATCCACACTTTATAGTTACCACTTTGCTTTAGTGTACGTGGTCATTGTTGTTTTAGTTACTATGATGTAACGAAAGCTGCTTTGGCTCTATTACTAGTGTGATTAGTAGATCAGATTGTTTATAGATATGCATTTCAGTTATGACAGCAATGTTGAGAGCTCAAATTCAATTTTATATGTTATTTGATTAACAGGTTACACATACAGTCCAAGTGGGAGATTGTTGGATTAAAAATCCAACTTATGGACTTGTATATGTAAATATATATGAATATAATCAAATAGCAATATGTATTATGACTGTTATCCTCATGCCCATTATTTAAAGTGATTAACTAAGGTTATGATGTGGATATGGGCATAAATGCAAAAGGATTAGTGTGGTTTTCAAATGTAGTGTGCAATGACTTTTCAGTATTTTGTATTTTCTTGATGATGGATATGCAAAATACTCACAACAATTAGTGTAACTAATTGCTAATTAGAGGTGGTCAAGTCCCCAAAAGATTTGCACAACTATTCTCTCTATTTTGCCCATCGAGATCAGAGAGAGGTTGAGGGTGACTCTGAAGGTGGATGGGCAAAGGAAGAGGAGAACGAGAAACCTTCACTTCTAGGAGTTGTCCAAAGAGTCAAAGGTGGGATTCTCTTGGAAGACCTTGACTATAGTCCTTATTATCATTTCTGTAAACATGAATACAGGCAACCCACATATCCGTATCTATGAGATAGATCAGTATATACACATATTGTAGTTAGATGTTTATGGTTTTGTTGTTAGCATCTTTAATCAACATCTTGTTCAACCTTGTACAGATGTTTTTCTTGTTGAACTATTATCATGGGATTATAGGGTAAAGCATAAAATAGATTAGAGGATTCACCTTCCTGTAAACTAAGAAATCATCTTGTAACTGCTATTAGTATCAGTATCTCTCCATGAGTACCGGTACTTAAGCGTTACAATTGGGGACTGTAGCTTATTGGTTCCAGTTAACATAAGTACCAGAACCCGTAAACTACAGATGAGGTTTAAGGACTCCAAAATCTACGGACTATAGCCTACTAATACCAGTACTCATAAGGAGTACCAGTACATGTGAGCCATAGATAAAGTTCCAAGTTCTTGAGGGCCAAAATCTGACTTGTGTATACCGGTACTCATCACGAGTATCGATACACATAAGGCATAGATCCAGTTCTGGGTTTATAGTGACCAAAATCTGTAAGTCACTAGTATCGGTGTTGTGCTACAGTATCAGAACATGTTGGCTATAGGCTCAGGCACTGGTACTCAACAAATACCGGTACTCATCATGAGTACCGATACTTGGTGAGTACCGGTACTCACTGAGATCAGTTTAATTCTGGAGTAATACCAGTATGTCATGAGTATCGAAATTAATCTCTAGTATCGGTACACCACGAGTACTGGACAAGAGTATGACTGAACTCAAATATCAAACTGTAAGTCATGAGTACCGGTACTTGGCATCAGTATCGTGTTTGACGCAAATTTGCGACAATAGATTTTTATGTATTATTGTAGTTGTAAAACATGTTGAATCAAATAAATTTAAAGATCAGAATTTGGCAAGTCCTAAGTCGTTTGCAGGGAGGCAAATCAAGATTCTTAAAAGCCTTTCGCACTACTTATTCTACCCTAATGAAATCACATAAAGAGAGACAAGATATCTATTGAATAGTGAACTTTATTTCTACTATCAAAATGTCTCACAAATCAAATCTATAGCATAGATTACAATAGGAATCAAAACATAGAAAAATATAGGAAGGAAAGGGAGAAAGAGAGATCGTGGAGCCGCTTGAGGGATGCTTATGTTAAACTCGGTAGAGCTTCAGATCTAGGGCATAGGGAAGAAGATCGGATAGAGAGCTTGAAGAGAAAAAGGGCGTGGACTATGTGGTAGCTATTTTTTTCTATCTCTAGGTATCTAAGTTATGTTTCAAAGGGTAGAGGCTAGGTTGTTTTATAGAGATCTCGATGGCTAATGGTAACACCAATCATGGGTCCTAACTAGCCACATTTAGTTAGGTTTGAATGATAAAAGCTCCTACCTAATTATCTGAGGGTCACAACTCCGTATCATTCTGATTTGAGAAGAAAACATGGAAACATGGTTAATTCTGCAATTTTAACAGCACATCATGAATGCAGAATAACCATGGGATCACTTAAGAGTTAATTTAATATTAATTGAACCTTAAAGTCTAGAAAGTGGGTCCACACTGATTACAGGATTTCACTCATTTCGAGGGCAAAAACATACTGAAAACCCTAATTATCAAACCCCACTTTAATTGAAAAGGTTCTGGTTAGGATAAAATTTATATAAACCTCCTAAAATTTACAAAAAAATATTCTAAGAGGTTTGGTACCTTTGGTTTGACCATCTGAATCCATTTTGACCTAGAATAGGGTTTTATATGGAAATTTGCCCTGATTTGGGCTTCCACGCAAATTACCCAATCAAAAGTGACCAAAACTCAAATCCAAGTTCACCATCAGATTTTTTGGATATAAATTATGTTAACACCAAAATTTGGGCCCAATCAGAATTCATCTTGACCTATTTTGCATTTCAACCCTTTAAAACTCTATTTCTTACACTTAGCCCCCCAAGTTTCAATTTTATTCCAAATCAGTCCCTAACTTTGTCATAATTTTTTCAAAATGGTCCCTACCACCATTAGTGTGAACAAACCACCATTGCCGACTTTTGGGCGAGGATTTCTCGCTCGATTCTTGTCCAAATCTCTCCAAATTTGGTGAGATTGTTCCTGAGACAATTCCCTACAAATTGGACCAGATGTCAAGATCATTCATGGCCAATTTGTCTTCGGCAAACCCAAAAATGTCGAGCTCAAAAATAGACTTGAAGTTTGCTTGAATTGGCTCTTGGAGGGGCAGATAAGGTCCTATTTAAACCCCTTAAGTCCTCAGTGTCCCCTTCAACCAAGATTTGACTGGAAAACCCTCTACTCGTCCAGCCAATCGCAACTTGCACTCCGACGACCTCCTCCATCTCCTTCCTCTGACCTCCCAACGATCAAATTGGGAGGCTCGCCATCTTCCTCTCTGTCTTCTGCTTCTCGCCGGCCACAGCAGGGGTCCTTTCCTTCCTCGTTGACGTTGCTCTCTCTCGTCAACTTCATCTTCCTCACATCCGTTTGGTCAACGTTGGACACATCTTCGCTCCTCTCACCTAGCTAAGTTCCTTCGTTTCTTCCTCTCCCTCTCTAGAACACTCCTACACCCTTGGACTCTAGGATTGACCATCAGATCACCCTCACCCCATCGTCTTCCCCAACTCCGGCCGCAACTTTGGCGAGCTTGCGTTGGCGTCACCATTCACCAAACAACCCACTACCACCACCAGAACCTTCCTCATCCTTCCTATATCAAAAGCCCTAAGTAAATTTAGAGCTTCGACCACTCATCAACCTCCCTAAGCAACCCACCACTCCACTGCCATTTCCGAGTCCCACACACCTCCACGCACCTCCAATCATCACACGAACACCACCACCGCATTCTTTGTTTCACAATGAAGCTCCTAAGCCATATAATTGGGGCTTTTAGCTCGTGTTTTGTTTCAGGGACTTTCCTCGCCGTTAATGTTCGCTCTGTCATCGCTCATCGTCGTTCAACAACCTCTACCACTGCCACAACATTCAATAGGTGTGGAAAAACCTCATGAAGCTTCCTGCGTCTTCAATTGGGAAACATCGCAACGTCAATCGACTAAGACTTCATATGCAGCTTTGCACGAAGGAAGGCTGATATTTTAGTCCCACATCGTGTGGGGATAATGTGGTGCAATGCGTAAATTGGATTTGTACTGAAGCCCCTTCACCCAAGACACAGGGGTCGGGTCCCCTTCCTAAGCACACCCACATACTCCTCACCCGTGACACACGCCTGCGGGTCTGGGACCCTGTTCGCAACCCATATACCCGGTTATTATTCACCCGAGTTTGAGCTTGAGAGAGAAAGAAATCTGAGAAGGATGGAGGGGTTTTTACACTGTAGCACCTTGGGAGTCGTGCCTTCCCCTCCCTCACTCCACACTTAGCCATTGTTGTGCCTCATTCTCTCTGCTAAAGCCTTTGAGAAAATAAGGCATCTGGCGCCTTGTGCTGGTTCTGTTCCTTGGTTACCATGGAAATTGCTATTAGTGGTTGCGGGTTACTGTTTAAATATTTGAGTTTGATTAGAGCTTAAATTCTAGGGTTAATGTGGTGGTTTCAACCACCATTTTTACCCCATTCTTTTTACATTTTTTACCTGACATCTGAGATACATTTTGCTATACATTGAATATCATTTTAATTTCATTTGCATTATTATTCTTGATAATTGTGATTAGTGGATTGATTTGCTAAACTTGTTCCCTGCAAATGACCTCAGACTCACATTTTTTGAGCTTATAAATTGAAATGTTGTATTCATTTTCGTCACTATATTGCAATGTGATCTTTTTACGACGATTTTCGACTCAACAGTGGCTTCCTATTAGTTGATCTAGAGTGCTTAGGATCATTAATTTGGAAGGTTTAGATTTAATCAAAAGTGATGCCTAGAATTGCTTGAATAGGGACCTTCGGATCTAGGTTGTAGGGCTGGGATAGGATAAGGGTTTTCTAAAAATAGGCAACCTCGGTGGGTGGGTACCAAGGGATAAAATCTTGCCAAGAGATAAGATCTTATCTCTTAGCCAGCCACTAAGGGATAAAATCTTCTTAAGTTGGCACCAACTTAAGAGGATTAGGCTAAGATTTTCATGGGTCTTATGTGTTAGGGTTAGGGCTAGGTTTTGTAGACGTAGGTTGTGAGAATAGGTTCCTAATTAAGTTAGGTTGACCCTAAGTCTAGTTGGTTGGGACTAAATAGGTTCCATGAACCCAATTGACTTAAGATTAGTCCAATTGACTTATACTAAGTCAATTAAGTGAGCTCATGGACCTAAATAGGTTCTTGGGTTAGGGATTGGATCTAGGATAGGTTGGCTAGGTTCCTGGGTAGTAGGATAACTCTATGAATAAAGAATTAGGATCATGGATAGTGTTATCCATGATTTTGGCTTTTGAGTTCACTTATCCAATTTGAGCTACCCTAAGTAGGACTTAGGATAAGGGTATCCTAGGGCTTTAAGGCTAGGGTTAGGTTATCCTAGTCCCTCTCTCTTCTTTATTTAAGTCTTCATTTATTCTTCAATCATGTCTTGCTCTTCAATCAGCTCCTAACTCTATAGCTTTATCTTCCATCTTGTTCATGATTCCATGTTATTCTTTACATCTTGTACCTACATTATTCACAAAAGTCTAAAATTAGATAAGTAGACATAAATAAAACACAAAGCTTAAATATGCATGCTTGCTCTAAATGCAGTATTTATAAACCTAATAATGATTTTACTAAAGAATTAGCTCTAGATTAAGCTAATTAGAGTAATAAATTAGGTTGTTATCATACTGGTACTCCTTTGGATATGGGGTCAAGTCATGTATGTCATGGATATCGGTACTGGTTCACTAGTACTGCTACATAGGATATGGGCTATCGGTGCTAGTTCACCAGTACTACTACACAGCATATGGGTTATCGGTGCTGGTTCACTAGTACCGATACTCATTGAGTATGAAGTTTAGTTATACCTAGTTATGGCTTAGGTTCATCCTAAGTTAGAAGTGGGTCATTTATGGAGTAACCCCAACATTTATAAGTGAAAGACTATCA
Source organism: Thalassia testudinum (assembly GCA_037157565.1). Lineage (NCBI taxonomy): Eukaryota > Viridiplantae > Streptophyta > Magnoliopsida > Alismatales > Hydrocharitaceae > Thalassia > Thalassia testudinum. Next base: position 149,226,771 of record JAZHRO010000036.1, read on the forward strand.
AATGTGGATCTTTTCTGATCCGATGTTGGATTTAGATGATTTTTATATCAATATTATACTATTAACGTGCTTGTGGTAAATATTAGATAGTGAAATAACTAACTTTAAGTAGCTTGTATGAATGATTTATCATGTGAATATGAGTGATTTGACCCTAAAATTAAACTAAGGGGTGATTTATCATGATGAAACCCTAAATTAAGGATTAACTAAAGAGATGAATAAGGGGATTAAGGGTAAATTGCGTTAAAACCTTACTTATGCCTAATTGAACCTAATTGAGTATGGTGCTCCCATATATGTCTAAGATGGATTCTAAATGAGTCATTAAGGGTGTAACTATAAATGACGAAGACATTAACCCTGTTAAGGACTAGATCTGAGGGTTTAGGTCCTTTAAGGTATGCAAGATGCCCTAATAATCTATTAGGTCTTTAAGTTGAGGTGTTGACTAATTGGATGAATCAACCCATGACAAACATCATTAAATTGACTTGTAGGTCATGTTTAAGTGGGCCTGTAGGATGAAACACTGTGTCTCTATGAGCTCGGGGGTTCACCATGCCAAGTTGGACACCTAGATGATGTTGGTATCTAGCAACTACCTATAGTTAATCAGAACATGGGTAGCTCTCCATTACAACGATAAGTTATAAGCAGTCATTGAGAAATGAGGTATTTGGACTAACGATCCTACTACCACTCATTGATGGATGATGCTGGGGTGCTTACAATTGATGCCAGTGGTACTTGGGATAAATCCCTATTAACATCCACAAGTGTAAATGACGCTGGGGTGTTGGATGAGATCTCATCTGAGGTTGGACTAGAGCAGGGCATACCTAGTGTATTTTGCCCCTAGTGGAAAATTAGTGGCATAATAGTCCATCCTTCCCCCATCAACAAAATCTAGAATGATCATTGACATGTGACTCAAGTTAAGTACTCAAGATGTTGAGGCACTGGCCTAGATCGCTCTAAAGAGGCTCGACTCTTCTGATAGCTGTTGGCAATGTTCTTGTATGTTGAGAATGGGTATACATCACTCGTGGATCATGAGTACGTGTGGTTTCTCCCCTATTCAAGGAGAGACTACTTGTACTAGGAGGTGTTAAGAGGAGGATATGTAAGGGTTTGAAAATTTAATGACATCTATGAAATTAATCAAGCCCTTAATTAAGGATAAGTGTCAGAATCATGGAGAAATTGAGTCACAAACTCTTAAATGTTGGGAAAAGAATGGATGGATTATTAAAATGTTAATGGATGAGGGGCTAAACATGAGATACTTGAGTTAATAGCCATATTGGTAACTTGTTGTTGGTGGCTGGGTGGATTTGATATTTCACCAATTAACAAATGTTAAATGAGGAGGCATATCTTGTCTCATTTCCCTCGCATTTGACATCATTTCCACCACCACCATTGCCATGCACCTCTCCCTCTCCCTTTCACTCACTCTCCAACCACCCACACTGTTGGCAACAAGGAGAAAATACCCAGTTGTGGCTACCACTGTTGTTGTTGTTGTTGCTGCTGTTGCTACAATAAGGAGTGCTTGGAGTTTGATTTTAGCTTAAGGGAGGGCTTGCATCAAGAGTTTAAGGTAGGGATTCCCCCTCTCTCGAAGCTTTCTCTTGTTTCTCATAGATAGACTTGTTAAGACCTTTGTTTTGATGAAATAAAATTATGTTTTATTGTGGACTAATCTTTTAGGATCTTGCTTGAGAAAAATTCAATCTTTCTACCTTGAGTCAAGATAAAGATCTCCAGGTTGAGTCCATTGTAATAATTTTACATTTCTTGAGTCTAGAATCAATGTAAGGAACCTCAAGAATTGCTTAACACTTTTATAAGTTGACAAAAGTTTTATGATACAGTCTAATCTTCAATTGATTGACAAAAATTAGAGGTTTGATCAATCAAACAGATTGATAGAACAAAATATAAGTTAATTAATTGATTGACAAGCTAAAATAAGAAATTTCTCAATCACGCAAATTGATCGACCATTTATAAATTTGATTAATCAACAATTGATCGATCAACTATAATAAATGATTGACCAATCACTAGATTTTAATCGATCAATTGAATTCAAATTATTTCTTGATATGGTCATTTTTCAACTATAAAAAGGACCCTTTGGCACGTTTTTAACACACAATTTCCTAATCATTTTCCAAGAGAAAAAGGGCTTCACTTCTATTCTCCTTGTGCTTTTGCACCATTCTTCTATGCTCTTCAAAGCATGATGCTCTGTGCTTTTGCGGAGAAACTTGGTTTGCATATTTAAATTTTCCGAGATTCCATAGGTTTTCTATTATAACCTTTATTTTTTGCTTTGATCGGGACCCAACATGTTGGGAATCTCGAGTTGTTACTTTTTTTATATGTACATGAAAAGTGGTTGTTGTAAGAGGCTGTTGTTATAGCAGAAGATTTGCACAAACGAAAATTGAGTTTTGAAAACTCGTCATCGTAGTATGATTTGCGAAGAAATTCGTCAACAGATAAATTTACCAAAATTTGTAAAGAGATTCTAGATCGAACACAGGGAGGCTACGTTGATCTAAAATCCGTGATTATATTTTTTTTGGTATTTTTATTTTAAAAGTGAGATAATCACAATGAAATTGTTATTAACACTAAGAGAGAGAGAGAGAATAATCACTTTGTAACCGAATACTGTTTTTACAACTAGAAAGTAGGAAATGGTTATAGCTAGAAAGTGGGAAATTCTATTCTAGAATGTGATAAAGAAGGGAGAGAGATGTTATCCTCCTCGATGGTTGCTTGGAGGACGAGCCGGATGGGGCGATGCCTGGAAGACAAAGGATAAAGATGGAAGACGAAGAACGGAGCAAGAAGAATCGGGGTCGAAGCAGGGCGTCATCGTCGTTGCGGGATCCACTTCCGGAATGGGGGAGAGAAAACTTTGATTTTGACTTTAGAGGAGCATCCCAGGTTTGGGACCAACTTCTTAAGAGCTTTGGAGAGGGAGAGAGGTGAAGGAAGGGATGATTGAAATGTGGGGGGCATAGGCCTTTTTATGGGTGTAAAGGCTGGGTGCAAAATGGTCATTTTATGTTAAAAAATTAATGCAAGGGCCTTTAGCGACGGACTTAAGCGTCACTAAAGCCCTTGAACGTGGGTGTAGGTGCCACTTACGCGCGCGCCTCTTCTTCTTCTTCTTCTTTGTGCAAATGCTTCATCATGTCCAAGCATTCTTGACTGTCCGATCGTGAGACTGGACGACTGAGACCGCTCCTCACCCGCTTCAGCTTCAGCGTAACCGCGCACCCATGCATGCGATGGAGCATTCAGACACAAGTTAGATCGCGTGTATGTGTTCCTCACCCATCCGTCGCGTCACGTCACTCGCATCTACGCCACCCGCACTTCATCCGACGGTTCAATTGATCTAGTCCCGCTCATCTGCTTGATTTGAAGTGGAGCGTGGATCGAACTTGCACCCTTTGCTCGGGAAGAGGCGCTCGTCCACTGCGCTACGCTTCCATTTGAGGTGAGCGAAGGGTTTTGTGCACGAGTGACCATGGCCGTTGGATGGTGATACAACGGCCCAAATCCGTCACGCTGTTGAGAAGGGAAAAGCAGCGACGAGTCTTGGGCTGATGTGGGCAGCTGAGATGGCACCACATGGTGCCATCTTAGCCATGCATCTTCTGTTCCTTGTAGATGGTGCCACAGATGTCGAATTTGACTGATTTTCGCGCAGTTGGGCTACGATTGTCGATCCGAATCCATCTGTGCGGTTGAATTTATCATATGATGTATGGATTTACACCATCTTGGCCCTTGATCTTTGACCTTCCTCGGATTATATTTGATGCTACGGAAGTTCGATTAGGACGATCTTAGAGTCGTTGAACTCCAATCGTCGCCCTGATCAGATTTGTACGGTTTGATCTTTGATCCGAGGCCCCAATTTGCCCTATCCCTTGCCACCAAAAAGAAGAAATTACTATACAATTTGTATAATTTGACCTAAATGTATGATGATGCATGTTATGTAATATTTACAATGTATGATGCTAATATGATACTAAGAACATACATTAATAGACATTTTTGGCTATTCAGATGCATGCACATCAGCTGTACCACTCTTTTTCAAATGGTACAATAGTGAATTGACTAGATTCACCTAGTTGGAGAAATCCAAGTTGGATGGCTTAGGTAGTGGTTTTTACCCTCAAAGGATTTTACTATAAATCAAGGTTCCATTGTGTCATACTTCATGTGAATTGATTTTTAATTTGATATCATTTTTCATTAGACACTATTCACCCCCTCTAGTGTTGACCATTAGATCCTACAAGTATTCTCAAGATTATCGAATGGAAACAAGAACTTTCTATGAATGTTACTACATGTGAATGCGCATGATCGAATGTCTCTGATTTGGGGGTTAAAGTTGCGAACATGTATGTAGGGATTGCATTGGGGATTTTAATTCTTGATGATGAAATCAGTGATCCATATGAAATCGTAGTGATTTAAATGGTTACAGTTTGAGTAGATGTTCTAAATGATGATTTATAGGGTTTAGAAATGTGTATTTGGGACTTGTTATGACAGAAATTGCATTTTAGGATAGAGAAATAGTTTTGGAATGCAAATCAGATGTCTGATCAACCCAATCTGGATGTCTGACCAGCAAGTTGGACGTCCTTTATAGCCAAATTCCTACACCAAGGAGGAACACATTGATCAGTAGACGTCTGGCCATCTTGATAGATGATGAGAACCTCATCATGTACCCTAACTAGCATAATCAAACCTAGGTATGCAAGAAAAAGCTCCTACATAACTCAAAGAAAGGCTTAACTCAGAGAATTCTGAGTTTAAGAAGAAAATAAGTCATAAGGGGTAAAAATGTAATTTCACCAACACAATCTGCAAACAGGGTAACTCAGGGTCCAAACACAGGTCAAACTAACCTAATAAGAAGGAAAGTGGGATGATCTGATCCAACAAGGGCTACAACAACTCCAGGGAATTAAATGACATTCTGTAACCCTAAAACAAACCTACTTCAATTCACGTGGTTCGAGGTAAGGTAAAAATAAAATAAACCCTCTAAAATTCATATAACAATAATCTCTAGGGTTTAGAACCATCAATTTGGCCTTAGAAACCCATTTTGACCTACATTGAGAACCATGCCCAATTAATGATTTAATTTGGGTTTTTACGTAAATTGGCTGATCAAACATGGTCTGACCTAGAAACAAAATTTACCATTAAAATCCTTAGGTCCAACTTAGTCATGTATAAAAACTTGAGCCTAAGAAGAGACCTCCTTGACTGACTTTGCAATTTGGTCTCATCATTTACTTTTTGACCCTCAACTTTTGAAACCCTTGCATTTTGGCCCCTAATTTCATCTTCGTTCTTTGCATTTTGCTCCCTCCTGCAAGTCTCTTTGCAGCACCATGCTCCAGCGACTTTGCGCGGAGCATGGTGCCGCGCAGGGTGAGGGGGGTGTCCTACCAAGAGAATGCGGAGTTCCTGCGATGTCTGCTATCGTAGGGACTCGGCCATGCCAACTGACGACGCCCACACCTTCCGTGCAAACGCGCGGAAGGTATGGGTCTCGTCTCCGACCATACTCCGACGAGGGACGCACGTCGCCAGCGTGCGTCTGCCCCTTCGCCACTGCCTTTATAAAGACCAGCATCGCCAGCCGTTTCTCCCAGCTCGGTCTTGACGGAGAATCCCTCAACCCTTCCTCTCTCTCCACTCTGACAGGAACCCACCAGCTCCGGCGGCTCCTCCTCCTTCTCTTTGCTCTGCTGCAATACCAGCAGCAGAGTCACCTGCACTTGATCTCCCCGCGTCGTGCCGCACCAAGCACGCGCCTCCCTGCCCTCTTCCTCGCCGCCGCTCTCTCCCTCTAGGTGTTTCTTCTCCGGCGATAATCGGTACGGCTACCCGCCTCTCCGGCCCCGTTCGTCCCTGCAAGTAGGTTACAATTACTCCCAATCTTCCCCTCTTTCTTTTCCCCACATTATTTCATTTAAATCGACCCTCGACTGACCCTGACCACCATCACCTTCCCCGTCTCTGGCCACCCTCCGGCGAGTTGCCCCCGTCGATCCGTAGCTCCACACAACTCGCCGACCGTCCCACAAGCTCCGCCTCATCACACTAAACGCCCTCCGCACCTCCACTGCCATTCCAAACCGCCACAACGACACCCCGAACAAGCCCATTTTTCCGACTATAGTCCGACCTAGGGCTGCCGCCATACACCGCCTCACGCCTCGCCACCACCCGCACTGGCTTTGCCGCACTTCGGCGAAGCTCCCTGCATCTTCTGACTGGGCCGAGAGGCCGTATTCTTGCTTTCAGGTCACGCCCCCTTCACCGCCATTGCTAGGCAGGTGAAGCTGCTTCACCTGCAGTTGCAGCTTCGATCTCGCCCAGGCGCTGGTCCCAGGTCGCGCAGAGTGTCTCTGCGAAGACTCCCAGGTCTGCAGCTGAGGCAAACCCATCGCGAGTTGCTGCAAATGCCTGCAGCCTCCTCGCCTGAGGACGCCAGTCGGGAGGTGGGACTTTAGTCCCACCTCGGAAGTGCGTGGCTCAGTGCCCGCACATAAATTGTAAAAGTGTTCGAGGCTATTCACCTTCGAACACAGGGGTCAGGTCCTTCACGCACGTGCGCGCCACGCGCTCGCCCTCGCCTGCACTCACACCCTGCGGGTCTGGGCAGGATCCGAATACCCGACACTGCGCACACCTCGCCCACCACCGCACACCGGTGGGCCTGGTCCCAGGTGCGATACCCGTACCCGAATACTCGGCTCTGGGAGAGCGATCCTATGAGAGAAATCTGAGAAAGAGAGAGACACGGGGAAGGGTAGGGGTAGGTTTTGCTCTAACCAGTTGTGTGAGTGTGCAGGAGCAGAAGAAGAAGAAGCGGCGAAGGAAGAAAGGAAGGAGAAGAAGAGAAGCACTGTAGCAAACCTGCAGTTAAGTCGTCTGACCACTACATCAGACGACGGTTGAGCAGCGGCCAGAGGAGATAAAGCATAGAAGAAGACAGGACGAGCAGAAGAAGAAGACTTGGCTGCCAGAGAAAAAGAAATCAAAAGAAAGAGAAAGAAAGAAATAGGAAGAAAAGAGAAGAAAGAAGAAGAGAAGAAGACAGGACGAGCAGATGAAGAAGACGAACAGCCAGGAAGAAGAAGAAGAAGAAGAAAGAAGAGGGAAGAAGACAGAAAGCACAAAAAGAAGAAAGAAGAAGGCACAGCCGTGAGAGAAGAAGAGAAGAAGAAGAAGCCAAGACAAAAAATTCTCTCTCTCTCTCCCCCTCTCTCTCTCTCTCTTATTTTTGTAATCCAATAGAGAAACTTTGTACTTCTAGAATTCCAATAGCTCCTTGAGTTCGACCTCGGGAAAACTATTTCCAAGTTAAAAAAAATCTATTGTGATGACAACCATAGCTGTCTTGTCTTATACTATAACGACTGTACTATAATAAACACAAAGCAGCACCGCGGTTCGCTGTTTTCACTTGACGCCGTTGCCGGGGAGCAATGGCTATTCTAGAAGTTTTGAACTCTTTATTTAAAAATTGCTAATCTTTTTCTCTCTTGTGTGCAGGTAAAGGAAAAGAATTGGAAGAGCAGCCTCACAACAAACACTCCAACAAGCAGGTAATCTTCATCAGCCCTCTCCTAAACTCCCTTGAAATCTAAAAAGAAACAAAAAGAAGAATCAACTTAGGGCTACCTGTGTTATACTTAGTAACTCATCAAAGTTGCCTAATTTTTCATTTCAACACATTTTAACTATCCATCCAATTAAGGTAACTAGGGCTAAAACCTTCTTGATTGAGCCCTAGTTACTAAATTTTGAGGCAACTAAAATGGACCAACTAGAGCCAACTCAAGGATTGAAAAGCTAGGGTTTTTAGAGACACACATTCTATTAACAAAGAAAAGATCTTCCCAAAAAGAGGTGTGCCTAAACCTTGTTTGAAGAGATCTATACAAGAGGAACCCTAAGCAAATCAGGCTCTTAAATCCATTTGAATCTTAAAAGAAAGGACCCAAAAGCTCTCAAAAGGAACAAGAGGTGAAGTTGACCCCTTGGGTCAGCCAACCTTAAAATTAGGTCACTTTTTCACTCAAAATACTTAAAAGTTCAAGTGGAACCATAAGCACCTTGATCTTAAAGTAAAAGAGGTAGACTTAAGAGGTCAAGGTCCCCATTCTGGTCTACCTAGAACCGCAGTAACAAGAGAGGTCGGGTGGGGTAAACCCTATAACCCGTGGGGACGCTCTACTGTGTAGGGGTCTTTGCGGGACTCACCCTCTCTGGCTGCCCAGGTAATTCTCGAGTGGACGATCTTTTTGATCAAGGGGTCCATCTGCCCCGCACCTCTATAGTCACCCAACAATTTTTGGGTGTCTCGATTGGGTCCAGCACCTTCTAAACTCATCTATTCCAACAGTGCATGTACGGTAGGAGGTCCTTAAGACTACCCTTAAGACCTCCTCTAGAATTTCACTCTCGTCAAGGCCAAGCCTCGACACCCGTGTTTGTGCAGCAACCCCACCACATTATTCTCTCATCTGATTCAGAACCAAGCTCTTCTTCTTCCCCCATCATGGCTCAGCCAGTTGAGGAAGAAAACAATCTGGAGCACCAGCTCCAGCGACTCAATGACCTCTTCCAAAACTTTGTGCACCCACCGCAGCGTCCTATGATGTGGGACCATTATAATCCTGCTACGGTGGCCATTGAGCCTCGAGTCAGAATCCCGGCTGGAGGACCTGATTCCGAATTAAAGCCCAATATGATTCATGCTATACCTAAATTTCATGGGCTTAATTCCGAAGATCCCTTCCAGCACATCAAACAGTTGAAGCATCTGGCCCAAACTTTTGGGTCAGATGCACAAAATCGGGACATTCTTCTCATGAAGATGTTCTCCTTCTCTCTTATGGACAAGGCCGCTCATTGGTATCAAACTCAGACTCGACCGATCAACACTTGGGAAGAACTTCAGTCCGAATTTTTGAAGAAGTTCTTTCCCGTTGGTCGAACCAATGCCTTGCGCCATCAGATTACTCAGTTTACTCAGCAAACGGGAGAACCTCTCCATGAGGCATGGGATCGCTTTCAGGATCTCATGAGAAAGTGCCCCCACCACGGAATTCCTAAATGGGAACAAGTCCAGTCTTTTTACCAGGGACTCTGTGAAGACATCCGTCTTTTCGTCAATGCAACCTGCGGAGGAAATATCATGGGTCAACATGAGGACACCGTGTGGGAGATTCTCGAAAACATGTGCGAAAACTCCATCAACAATGACTCAATGGGATTATTCGACAGGACGAATTCCTACGCATCGACGAACCTCAGGGGAGCACATGAGACGCAGGGCCTGTCTGCATCAGTCGACCTGGAATTAATGGCCAATCGATTAGACAAGGTCTCAATCATTGAAAAGAAGGTGGATGAGCTGACTCAGCACTTGCAGCGAGCCACCTCTGCGCATAGCTCCTTTGCATAGCCTCCTTCCACACGAGAAACTGTGCAAAACATTCTCCACCGATCTTCTCCTGGGATGGATCCATACCCATCCCCATCTGATTCTCGGATCGGAGGGTCATCCGATCCCTTCTATACCAGCCCGGGGAATTCCATTCCCCCTTTCTCTGATTCTCTGGAGGTTCCTCAGACTTGCAAGGACCTCAACGCCATCCAGAATGACCCATTCTCCAACACCTACAACCCTGGATGGGAAACCATCCCAACTTCCAGTGGGCAGGAAATTCCCAAACCCAACGACCACCCTTTCAGTCCCGCCCACAACCCCCTCGTCCTTACCAGCCGCCTCAGCCTCGGCCCAACCCTACTTATCCATCAGGGCCAAACCAGGATCAAATGTCCCTTATCCTTCAGACTCTGGCTGACATTCAAAGAATGAATGCGGCTATCCAAAAACAACACAAGGATGAACTTACAGACGTCCGAAATCAACTGGCCCAGTTGGCAAATTCTCGCCAGCCAGGCACACTTCCTTCCCAACCTCTTCCTAACCCGAATAACGTGCCAACACAGCGGCGCGTTATGAACCCAAACCCGGGCCAAGCCCACATGATTTATCAGGCCCCCTCTGTTCCTTCACCTGACGGGATGGAAGCTTCCACTTCTTTTGCGGGCTATCAGCAGCAACCCATCTTACCCAATCCCAACCAAAACTAGGCAGGACTTAATTCCGTGACAACCCGTAGTGGTAAGGAAACCCAAGATCCACCTTATCCAAACCACTCCAAGCCTGGTAGTGATCCCAAGCCTAGGACAGTAATCCAGGACATTCCTAACCCTGTCCCAGATCAAAGACCTGGACCTATCCTAGAAGAACCAACAAAGGTTCCATTTCCCGAGGCCTTGACCAAGGGAAAGAAGACTACCAAGCCTGTGGCACCTGAGGAGGACCTGGTCAAGCTCTTTGAGCAGGTCCACATAAACATCCCCTTGATGGATGCAATCCGCCACGTACCGGCTTACGTGTGATTCTTAAAGAATGTGTGTACACCCCAGCGTAAGCCGCGAACCAAAAGTGGGAGTCCAATTGTACTGTCAGAGCAAGCCAGCTCTGTAATCCTAAGCAGACTCCCACCCAAGGCTAAAGATCCTGGTACTCCCCTGATTTCCTGCAAGATAGGTGATACCCAATTTGATAGAGCATTGCTAGACTTGTGTACTTTCATAAATCTGATACCCACATCCTTACTTAACCATCTAGAAGAATCTGAGCTAAAACCAACTAAGGTGACATTACAATTAGCAGATCGATCTATAAAGTCACCAAAAGGGATTCTCGAGGATGTTATTGTAAGAGTGCGGGATTTCTACTTTCCTGTAGACTTTATAGTCTTAGACATGGACGCACCTGAAAACCCTAGCGATACACCAATCATTCTAGGGAGACCTTTCTTGGCTACTGCTAGAGCCAACATCAGCTGTGAGGAGGGCCAAATAGAGCTCAAATTTGGAAATCAAACCCTGAAAATCGATATATTTAAGGCCCAACAAGGAATCAATTGCGGTGTCATCGAACAAATTTGTGACATTAGGGCTTTGGTTGATGAAACACCCTTTCAGAATGACCTGATTATATCTCATCAACCGCAGAAAGATCTTGACCCGCAAACAGAGGAGTCGAATCCAGAGTTAGACAAACCAATAACTCCTACCCTTGAACCTCACATCTATTCTAAACCACCCGCTGCTGCTGATAACCCCATCCTCGAACTAAAGCCCCTTCCTGATCACTTGAAATACATCTTTCTGGGTTCTAATCAGACCCTTCCTGTGATTATCAATTCCAAGCTCAAACCCGAAAAGGAATCCCGTCTGATTACTATTCTCCAGCAACATCGTGGAGCCATCGGATGGACTCTCGGTGATCTGACTGGAATAAGTCCCTCTTATTGTACTCATCATATTTATTTAGAAGAGGGCGCACGACCTTCTCGTGAAATGCAGAGACGCTTGAACCCCAATCTGCAGGAGGTCATGAAAAAAGAGATCATCAAGTGGTTAGATGCAGGGATCATCTACCCGGTCTCCGATAGTCGTTGGGTGAGCCCAATTCAGGTTGTGCCTAAAAAGGCAAGGCTCACCACCATAACAACTGAAACAGGAGAAGTCATTCCTACCCGATTAGCCAACTCATGGAGAGTCTGTGTAGATTACCGATGACTCAATTCCTCCATGAAGAAAGATCATTTCCCACTACCTTTCATTGATCAGATTCTCGAGAAATTAGCGGGAAATCGATTCTTCTACTTTCTTGACGGGTACTCCGGTTACAACCAGGTGGCAATCCATCCTGAGGACCAAGAGAAGACCACGTTCACCTGCCCCTTCGGAACGTATGCATTCCGAAGGATGCCTTTCGATCTTTGCAATGCACCCGCGACTTTTCAGCGGTGCATGCTTGCCATATTCTCAGATATGGTAGGTGACTATCTGGAAGTCTTCATGGATGACTTTTCAATTTTTGGAGCATCATTTGACGATTGCCTCCAACACTTGGTCCAAATACTCAGGCGGTACATCGATGTGAATTTGGTTCTTTCCTGGGAAAAGAGCCATTTCATGGTGCCTGAGGGAATTGTCCTGGGACGCTTAATCTCGGAGAAAGGCATCCAAGTGGATCGAGCTAAGGTTGATCTAATCTCTCGCCTTCCTATGCCTAACTCGATCAGGGACATCCGTTCTTTTCTGGGGCACGTCGATTTTTACCGACGTTTCATTCCTGATTTCTGGAAAATCGCGCGCCCCTTGACTACTCTTCTCTCTAAGGATATACCCTTTGAAATCTCCAAGGAATGCACACTAGCCTTTGAAAACCTTCGTGACCGAGTCACCCAGGCACTTATCCTACAATCTCCTGACTGGTCTCAACCCTTTGAGATCATGTGCGATGCGTCTGATTTTGCTATAGGAGCGGTCTTGGGGCAGAAAGCTGACGGGAAACCCATGGTCATCTACTACGCTAGCAAGACACTTGACGAGGCTCAACGTAACTACATGGTTACGGAGAAAGAGCTGCTAGCCTTAGTATTTGCCCTTGAAAAATTTCAATCGTATCTCCTGGGTTCCCACGTCATCATCTACTCGGATGACACAGCTGTGAGGCATCTCCTTGCCAAGAAGGACGCGAAGCCCCGACTAATCCGATGAATCTTGTTGTTGCAAGAATTCGATCTTGAAATTCGCGACAAGGCAGGAAGACAGAATGTGGTAGCCGACCATTTGTCCCGCCTTCCTTCTGAGATTATCAACCCTTCCGGACCCATCACGGAACATTTTCCTGATGAGCACCTGCTGACTATTGGTACTAGCCTTCCATGGTTTGCTGATATAGTAAACTACTTGGCATCTCATCAGATCCCGTCTGATTGGCCGAAGGCCAAGAAAGACAAATTGCGCTCTGATGCCAAGTATTACATTTGGGAAGACCCGTACCTCTTCTACATAGGTGCTGATCAAATCATCCGGAGATGTATTCCGGAAGAAGAAGTCAACAATATCCTCTCTTTCTGCCATGACCAGGCATGCGGTGGCCATTTCTCTGGGCATAAAACTGCATCAAAAGTCCTCCAGTGCAGCTTTTACTGGCCCACGTTGTTCAAAGACGCATACAATCACTGCAAGGCATGCAGTTGTTGCCAAACTTTGGGCAACATGAGCCATCGCGACATGATGCCTTTGCAGCCGATTCTCGTATGCGAAATTTTTAATGTTTGGGGGATTGATTTTATGGTCCCCTTTCCTATTTCGGATGGTTTCAAATACATTCTACTAGCCGTGGACTACGTGTCCAAATGGATCGAAGCCATACCAATCCAAACCTGTGATCACAAAATCGTTCTCAAATTCATTCATCAAAACATTTTCTCAAGGTTCAGGATTCCTCGTGCTATAATCTCAGATGGGGGGACCCATTTCACAAATGCTCAGTTTAGGTCACTGATGACCAAGTACGGGGTGTCTCATCGAATCTCTACTCCTTATCACCCCCAGACTAATGGTCTAGCTGAGCTATCAAATCGGGAGATCAAGAAAATCCTGCAGGTTACTGTTCGGCCTGACAGGAAGGACTGGTCGTCCCAGCTTCCGGAAGCCTTGTGGGCCTATAGGACCGCCCACAAAACCCAATTAGGCATGTCTCCCTTTAGACTGGTGTATGGGAAGGCGTGTCACCTTCCCGTCGAACTGGAGCATAAAGCCTATTGAGCAGTATGAAACTGTAATCTAGATCTTTCGAAGGCTGGAACCCACAGAAAGCTTCAAATCAGCGAGATCGATGAATTACGCCTGGACGCGTATGAGAACTCACGAATCTACAAGGAGCGGGTTAAAGCCTTCCATGACAAGCATATCTTGAGAAAGATTTTTCATCCTGGTCAGAAGGTCCTACTCTTTGATGCCCGACTCAAACTTTTCCCTAGAAAGTTGCGATCCAAGTGGGTCAGACCATATTTGGTCTGACAGGTTTTTGGAAATGGAGCCATTGAAATCAGTCCGCTCAGCCACGATTCCAAACCTTTCATCGTGAATGGTCAGAGACTCAAGCCGTTCATTGATGTAACTTCTACTGATTTGGCTGAATCATCTTATATCCTCCATTCCCCTTGAGCTTATTGCGCCTAGCCGATGACGTAAAACTCAGCGCTTAACGAGAGGCAGCCCGTCATTTTCCTTGAAAACCTAAAACCTTTTTGACACCTTTGTGCACTTAAGGTTCACCCTTTAAGACAACCGACTCCACCTCAGATGCTTGCATCTGGGATTAGAAATCGTTCGCAACAATCACCTCGACCCATTCACTCACCAAAATACCTGTCCTAAGGAATGAACTAAGCTGAATAAAAACCCCCCTAAGTCACAATGAGGACATTGCAAACCTTAGGCATGGGGGGGTATGAAAGTGCAAAACTTGTAAGAAAAGGTTTTAAATAAAAAAATTCACATATGCCAAAAACACCATAAAAATTAAAAAAAAATTCAAAAAAAAAAGAAAGAGAATAAGCGGAGAAAGGAAATTTTGTGAGAGAAGAAAAAGAAACAAAATGAAAAAGGAGCACAAAAATATGAGAAAAGAGTAATAGTCATTAGTAAGAAACTAAGGAATTGACCCAAGTTCTAGACCTCATTCAAGAAAAGAAATGAAAAGTGCATGGTGAGATTAGTAAGAATGCAAACCTTAGGCATTCTTGGATAGACTCTTAGTACCTATTAAGATCTGGACACTCCTCAAGAGGTTGAGAAAAATGAAAAGCTTAAGTATTAGGTCCAAGGTTTAGGGAGTATTTGGCCTCATTAACTAACTTTTAGTTTACGGGACTCAGTAACCTAAGCACCCTAACCTCACACACAGCCTGGTTCAGTAAGCGTAAAAATCAAAATCACGTAGAAGCGTCACAAAATTCTGAAAAAAACACCTAGAGTAGGAGCGGCCGATCAACACAAGTTGATTTGGATGAGTTCCCAGCGCGGAGAGGTGGGAAATTCCCCTCGAAGATGCGTAACAAAATATCATCTCCTCGGTGCTTGTCTCTTAGGATATTTACATATCCTACTGGAGGCATGTAAGCACTCTGCTAGTTCAGATTCCATGGATGGCATTATCACGAAGTGTCAATTGCCAGGGTCTAGATTCGGCCACGGAACACCATGGATGGGATTATCTCGAAATCTCAATAGCCAGGGTTCCGGGGGTTGCCATGGGTGGTGCTATCTCGAAGTATCGATTGCCAGGAACCCTTGAGGATTGATTATGGGAACAAGGAATCTGATACAGACCATGTTGAAAAGCCAATCCTAAGCTAGAATTAAAAAGAAAAAGAGAGAGAAAACTCTCCAAACCAAAAAATCTTATATCTCTCTCTCTTATAAAACGCACTACGAACTGAGCCAGGGCTAAAATCATTTCAAGCACGGGTGCTTTAACCACAAAGTCCAATAAACCTTAGGGTAGTTCTTGTGGGCCTTAAAAACCTTTGCTAAGGACTGAGGCTAAGGCTAGACAGATCTGGATCTTGGTTGGTACTAGAGTACCTTTTAAGCCTATGGTCAGCATTCTGACCTAATCTAGGTTCAAATGACAAAAGCACTTATCTGAAACCATTAAGAACTTCATGGTCCAGAACTAAGGTTGAAACCTTAAGTTTTTGCTAAGGGACTAGCAAAAGCTAGGCATGGGGGTATGATGAAAACCTCATCATGAACCCTAACTAGCATAATCTAACCTAGGTATGCAAGAAAAAGCTCCTACATAACTCAAAGAAAGGCTTAACTCAGAGAATTCTGAGTTTAAGAAGAAAACAAGTCATAAGGGGTAAAAATGTAATTTCACCAACACAATATGCAAATAGGGTAACTCTGGGTCCAAACACAGGTCAAACTAACCTAATAAGAAGGAAAGTGAGATGATCTGATCCAACAAGGGCTACAGCAACTCTAGGGAATTAAATGACATTCTGTAACCCTAAAACAAACCCACTTCAATTCACGTGGTTTGAGGCAAGGTAAAAATCAAATAAATCCTCTAAAATTCATAGAAAAATAATCTCTTGGGTTTAGAACCATCAATTTGGCCTTAGAAACCCATTTTGACCTACATTGAGAACCATGCCCAATTAATGATTTATTTGGGTTTTTACGCAAATTGGCCGTTCAAACATGGTCTGACCTAGAAACAAAATTTACCATTAAAATCCTTAGGTCCAACTTAGTCATGTATAAAAACTTGAGCCTAAGAAGAGACCTCCTTGACTGACTTTGCAATTTGGTCCTCATCATTTACTTTTTGACCCTCAACTTTTGAAACCCTTGCATTTTGGCCCCTAATTTCATCTTCGTTCTTTGCATTTTGCTCCCTCCTGCAAGTCTCTGCGCAGCACCATGCTCTGGCGACTTTGCGCGGAGCATGGCACCGCGTAGGGTGAGGGGGTGTCCTGCCAAGAGAACGCGGAGTTCCCTGCAATGTCTGCTATCGCAGGGACTCGGCCATGCCAACTGACGATGCCCACACCTTCCGTGCAAATGCGCGGAAGTTATGGGTCTCGTCTCCGACCATACTCCGGCAAGGGACGCACGTCGCCAGCGTGCGTCTGCCCCTCCGCCACTGCCTTTATAAAGACCAACGTCGCCAGCCGTTTCTCTCAGCTCGGTCTTGACGGAGAATCCCTCAACCCTTCCTCTCTCTCCACTCCGACAGGAACCCACCAGCTCCGGTGGCTCCTCCTCCTCCTTCTCGTCGCTCTGCTGCAATACCAGTAGCAGATTCACCTGCACCTCATCTCCCCGCGTCACGCTGCACCAAGCGCGCGCCTCCCTACCCTCTTCCTCGCCGCCGCTCTCTCCCTCTGGGTGTTTCTTCTCCGGCGACAATCGGTACGGCTGCCCGCCTCTCCGGCCCCCTTCGTCCCTACAAGTAGGTTACAATTACTCCCAATCTTCCCCTCTTTCTTTTCCCCACATTATTTCATTTAAATCGACCCTCGACTGACCCTGACCACCATCACCTTCCCCATCTCCAGCCACCCTCCGGCGAGTTGCCCCCGTCGATTCGCAACTCCACACAACTCACCGACCGTCCCACAAGCTCCGCCTCATCACACTGAACGCCCTTCGCCCCTCCACTGCCATTCCACACCTCCACAATGACCCCACAAACAAACCCATTTTTCCGACTACAGTCCGACCTAGGGCTGCTGCCATACACCGTCTCATGCCTCGCCACCACCCGCACTGGCTTTGCCGCACTCTGGCGAAGCTCCCTGCATCTTCTAACTGGGCTGAGAGGCCGTATTCCTGCTTTCAGGTCACGCCCCCTTCGCCGCCATTGCTGGGCAGGTGAAGCTGCTTCACCTGCAGCTGCAGCTTCGATCTCGCCCAAGCGCTAGCCCCAGGTCGCGTGGAGTGTCTCTGCAAAGACTCCCAGGTCTGCAGCTGAGGCAAACCCCTCGCGAGTTGCTGCAATTGCCTGCAGCCTCCTCGCCTGAGGACGCCAGTCAGGAGGTGGGACTTTAGTCCCACCTCGGAAGTGCATGGCTCAGTGCCCGCACATAAATTGTAAAAGTGTTCGAGGCTATTCACCTTCGAACACAGCGGTCAGGTCCCTCACGCACATGCGCGCCACGCGCTCACCCTCGCCAGCGCTCACGCCCCACGGGTCTGGGCAGGATCCGAATACTCGACACTGCGCACACCTCGCCCACCACCGCACGTCGGCCTGGTCCTGGGCGTGATACCCGAATACCTGGCTCTGGGAGAGCGATCCTATGAGAGAAATCTGAGAAAGAGAGAGACGCGGGGAAGGGTAGGGGTAGGTTTTGCTTTGACCAGTTGTGTGAGTGTGTAGGAGCAGAAGAAGAAGCGACAAAGGAAGAAAGGAAGGAGAAGAAGAGAAGCACTGTAGCAGACCTGCAGTTAAGTCGTTTGACCACTACATCAGACGACGGTTGAGCAGCGGCCAGAGGAGATAAAGCAGAGAAGAAGACAGGACGAGCAGAGGAAGAAGACTTGGCCGCCAGAGAAAAAGAAATCAAAAGAAAGAGAAAGAAAGAAATAGGAAGAAAAGAGAAGAAAGAAGAAGAGAAGAAGACAGGACGAGCAGAAGAAGAAGACGAACAGCCAAGAAGAAGAGAAGAAGAAGAAGAAGAAGAAAGAAGAGGGAAGAAGGCAGAAAGCACAAAAAGAAGAAAGAAGAAGGCACAGCCGTGAGAGAAGAAGAGAAGAAGCCAAGACAAAAAATTCTCTCTCTCTCTCTCCCCCTCTCTCTCTCTCTCTTATTTTTGTAATCCAATAGAGAAACTTTGTACTTCTAGAATTCCAGTAGCTCCCTGAGTTCGACCTCGGGAAAACTATTTCCGAGTTAAAAAAAAATCTATTGTGATGACAACCATAGCTGTCTTGTCTTATACTATAACGACTGTACTATAATAAACCCAAAGCAGCATCGCGGTTCGCCGTTCTTCAATAGACGTCCAAACTGAACCCTAGATGTTCAACAATATGGCTAGATGTTTGATATTATCAATAAGAAGGGGTTCCTAGAATTACCTCTTCAAGAGATGTTTGAAACAAAAATTAGAAGTCTTATTCTGCAGTTTAGGACATTTAACACTAATGCTAGACATCTAATAAGACCTATGTGGTCCTATTTTACTTAGAATTTCCTCATGAGGACCGAGGACCTGATCTAATTGACCAAGTCCAATCGAAATATCAAAGGGAAGATGAATTAGACTCTACATGGAGTGTGGGATTCAAACCCTAACGTCCTGAATGAAACCCTACGTGTCCCATGTTAAAACACAAGAATGTGGATATATGGGTAAATGAAATCATAAATAGAAATGAATGAGATGTTTAAGTTAGAATAGGTGGACTCGTAAGGTTAAACTCATCAAACTTTGACCAATGGGCTCATTGATGTAGGTTGAAGACCTAGGAAATTGAGGTAGATGGCAGCTACCGGTGATCAACCTTGGAGCTCATATAGTTCTCGATTGCGGTGACGAGCTACGGGTTGTCATTGAAATGTGGTACTCATGTATACTTGAATCCAACTCATTATGAGGTACTCATAGCGAGAAGCATTGTAGGCGCATTCAAGAGAAGGTAATGCTAGGGTGCCTGGTACTTGTGGCGAGATGCTTAAAAGTCACCCGCAAGAGCAGATGACGTCGGGGTACCATAAAGGATGTTGGGGATCAGATTTGGTGGCAGATTGAGAGGGCACATCCGAAGTGTGAGCTCCTAGCAGGAGTGTCCATGTTACCCAACAATGTCTGACTAGCCCAATACTACGATCAGGAATGATCAATGACTAGACTTTGTGGAACCTAAATAGAGCTTGCTCTTCATGTTCACGAGAGATTTGTCCTGGGTAGCCTTGAAGAGGCCCAACTCTCTTGATTGAAGTAAAAAGCATTCTTATGATGCGAGGACGAGTACTCCTTACTTGAGGATCACTAAGGCTACTAGTCTCCTCTTTAATCAAGGAGGGACTACTAGGTTGTGGTTTAAGAGAAGGATACGTCAACATCTCCTCTAGTAGACAGGAATGATTTTCGAGAATCTGATCCACTTACTTGTTGCATTGCTTTGGTCGAGTTTTAAGAGATGCACGTTGTAGTACAGTCAACCAAACAGCTACAGCATTTAAAATTTATAAAGTGCTTGAAAATAAGGAATGAGTTCAAGGTTGTTCACAGGGAGCAAATGTGGAATTCACGCACTAATCCCAATCAGAAATAATGAGCACAATTAACAAGATTATGCAGTGAATATCAGTAATCAAAATATATTCAATAATCAGCCAAATTGTATCTCATAAAACATTGGGACAAAAAGAATATCAAAAACCCTAAAAATGGTGCTTTGAATCACCACTTAGATCCCTCATTTAAGCACATCCCAATGAAATCAATTTTGCTACAGTGCTTTCTCAACCACTTACTCTCAATTTCCATGTCAATCAAATGTCATATTCAAGCCTCAAATATATCAATAGTACCCAAATTAGACGTCAGAGGCTAACCTCAGATGCCTTAAGTTTCAAAGTAGCACAAGGCACCAGAGTGCTAACACAGAGAAGAAGCTTGCCTTAGATGCTAAGTATTAGGCATTTGGCATGAATCCCAAGGCATGTGCACGGTGCAAAACCTACCACTACCCTCCCCAAATATCTTTCTCTTTCTTCTTGAACTGGGCATATGGGTGCACAGTAATCGGGTTATCAGGTATACAGGTTAGAGGTTCAAGCTCACTAGGCATGGTAGTGAGTGAGGAGTGAATGGCATGTGAGTGAGGCGGAGCTTTTGGCGGTGGAAGAGGGTGATTTGGTGGAGTGTGGCAGGCGCACGACTTCGCCGAAGGCGGAGAAGATGAGGGGGAAGGCACGTGGACAATGGTTGAATTGGGGCTTTGTTCGACGCGTAATTCACGTTTAAAATATTATTTAGTTTTAGTATAATGCAAAAACACGTCGACAAATAAATTTATAAAACTCTGGTGAGTACCTGATCGTTTGCAGGAAGGCAATCTTGATTTTTGCAAGAGTTTTCCAATAAAACTTGCTCTAAACAGATATTTATATATGTATATATGTATAGGAATTAGATGTATAATCAGGCATTCAGAATATCATAATTTTAATTTCAATTAAACAGAGTTTTTACAATAGAAAATGCTACTAGAATTAAATAAAGAGATAGAGAGAGAGATAGGGAGAGAGAAGAAAGTGGCAGAGAAACGACGTCGCTTGTGGGATGTTTGTGCGAGATGTGGCAGCATCACAAATCCAGAGAGCTAGGATGAAGGTCGGAGCGGAGTTGCAGAGGGATGGAGAGTTGCAAAGAAGGTCGAACATGTCTGGAGTTGATGGAAGAGAGAGATGCTTCAACTGGGGGGGTCTGGGCCTTCTTTTATAGCTTTTGTGGAGGGAAAAAAGGGTATTTTAGCCCTTAATCTCGTATAACAACTCCTGTTTGATCAGATCTGTTGATCGGGAGATCAACGGAACAGATCTAGCCTCAAAAAACCTTCAAATTTGCCTCCATCACACGGATTTAATCCTTGGCTAACACGTGGCACCCGTTGCGCCCTTGGATTGCGATTACATGGCCCTGCTTCCTCCTCGTGCGTCTACTGCAACAACCTGTCTCCGTGCGTGCACCCGCAAGGCCCTTTTCAGTGCCTGATCCTCAGCTATTTGATCATGAGATAGGACAGCTCGAGCACACTTGCCTCGCCTTCTTGATCTTGCAAAATGTGTGGGATTGCGCATCTTCCCACTGTGCGCTCTGATCGTGCCACGTGGTCACGCCTCCGCCCTCCGCTCGTGCAATTGCGCCCGTGCCTACGCCCGCACCCACACCCAAACCTAGTGCCACTTCAATTTCACGCATCACCCGACTCAAACACATGTTCCTCGCTTCCGTGCGCGCGCATGAGCAACGTGTTGCGCGAACATTCTAATATACATACTTGTTTGTTTCTAGTTATACTTATCCAGTTTGACAGGCGATGTGACGCACTCGTGGTCGTTGGATGAAGATCCAATAGCCCACAGCATGCGGTGCTGCCTTCCTAGATGGGGCGGTGGTGAGGGAGCGACTATGATGGCGCCATGTGGTGCCATCATGGCCGTTCATCTTCTTTTCCTTGTATCTGGTGATGTCGACCTCCGATCGAGTTTATTTTTGTGCCATTGGATTGCGATTGTCGATCCGGATTCATCAGTGTGGTTAGATTTTTCATCTAAGGCTTGGATCTTTGTCATTTGGCTTTATGATTTTCGTTCTTTTATGGACCGCACAAGGTGCCTTGGTTGTTTGATTGAGATGATTTCGGAAGCGTTGGACTCCCATCATCGTACTGATCAAATCTGTCCGGTTTGATCTGACATCCATGGCTTCAAATCATCTGTGATTAAAATTATCTCTCTTTTAGGTCATAAAATGACGATATTATCTATCTGACTAATAAACTAGCTTTTGTGCAAATTACGATGCCTATGAATGCATTAATCCTAAGTTATGCTAGTTTCTAGCTTAATTCAAGTGATTTAGGTTGCATGATTGCTGTGCAATCACACCCCCATGCCTAAATCTTACTAGTCCCTAGCAAATGCATGACTAAATGCAAAGTGCTCCTACATGAGTAATTTTTTATCAAGATTTGACTAGAGGTTTATGTCTTTTATTTTCATCAGAAGATTTAGTAATCCAGATAATCGTGATTGTGCTTTGTTATAGCCTATGCAACGGATACAAGTAATCCTCATCTAAAGCTCGTACTTGACCCTTAGTAAAAATCTATTGGGATAGGCAAACTTATTCCCTCAGGGTTATAAAGTAACCTGTATATTCAGCCCCAGCTTTTGGCTTAGGTAGAAAATTTCTGAGTCAAGTAGATTTGTATTTGGCAGTTCACACTCATCTGATGTTACATTTAGACTAGTACTTTAGAACCTAGGTTTCCAGATTATGAAATAATTCAACTTAGAGAGAGGCGAGAAACTGTGCTCTCTTTAGTTCCTTTGTACTCATTCTCCCTCTTTCTTTCTCTTTTTCATATCTTATCTTTTCTTTTCTTTCTTTTTGAGGTCACAATCTCACCAGATTTATTAGTATATTTGACATTCTCTCCTGGCATTAACACTTTGATTAGGTTTTGATAACTCTAAGACTAAGTCAGAATTCCTCAGCCCGTATTCAGGCGGCTAAAAATACAGAAAAGTAGGTCAAGGCTCTATTTGGTGGATCGTGAGGGTGGTAGGTGTTGTTGCTTCATTACACTTGAAATAAATTCTAAAAACACTTATAAAATCTGCTTTTTCTTTCTTTTTAAATTTTTCTATGTATATATTTTATCTTTTCTTTTCTTTTTCCTCTATTTTCTCTATAAATGTATATATATTTTTTCTTTTCTCTCTCTTTCTTTTTTGCATCCAAATATCTGCTAAAGCAATGCAGTATAGTATAAGAACTTTTATTTAAGAGGCATTCTTCGGGAATATGGGTGTTCGAGAGGATATGGAAGTGCCTATTCTTGGCACCGGAAAGGGAATGGATAGGATAATGTATTTCTGACCTTGACATTAATACCCTCCTTCAGCCAAGGATTCCGTAAAAGACAGTTGTGACCATCCACCTCAGTCCTAGTTTTATCAGAACCCGCTCTCTGCGTATTTGCCTTATTTGGTAGCTCTTAAGAGATTCGCACTAAGAACTTGTACGAAGAAACCGAGAGTGAAAACTATGCCTTACTCTGAGTATCATTATCTCATTATCCAGAGTTTAAGATTCCTCATACTAGCCTTAGAGAACCAGTAGACTTTCTACTCTCACCTTACACTTGTTTAGTAGATCTATTAAAAGATAGTTTACCTGACTCCCTAATTACTATCCAAGGGTTTAAGAGAAAAAGCATTGCTTCTTCTCGACAAGCTAAAGATGTTTATCGGTCTTCACAGAGTATCCATTGCAAATTTTACATGTAAGTGTGAAATTGTACTGGATTCTAAGCTCAGGAATCAACTTAAGAATAAATCCCTAATAAAAACTTAATAAAAATTCTTTATGCCTAAATGTAATTTTTGTTTTTTTGACATAAAAATTAGACATTCAACGTCCACCCCCCCATGCCTATTCATTACAATATCATCATTGAAATGTATGCATGAAAATCAAAATATAATAAATAAGAGGAGGGGATATCACCTAACTATCCAGGTCAGTATGCAAAGGATGCAGAGCTACTTGTACAGTGTACTGGGTTGCTTCCCAGGCAGCGCTAAGTTTAACGTCATTTGCCCGACTCAGTTCAGCTTTAAGAAGATTCCAGAAGGTTGATGTGACCATCGAGAATGGGATCACAGTTCTGCGTGATAAAAGGCTTCAATCTCTGACCATTCACCTTTGTCTCATTGCTGGTCTTGGGATCCAGGATAAGCACAACTCCATGAGGGTAGACTTTTCTTATAATGAAGGGACCTATCTACTTTGATCTTAATTTTCCCGGAAAGAGCTTTAAGTGTGATCAAATAACCAAACCTTTTGATTAGGGACAAAGCTTGTTCTGGAGATGTGCTTATCATGTAAAGCTTTTGTCCTATTCTTATAGATTCTCGCACTCTCGTAAGCATCATTCTAGATTTCATTCAATTCAGATAATTGGAGTTTCCTTTGTCGTCCAGATCGATCAAGATCCAAGTTAAATGTTTTGATTGCCCAATAAGCTTTATGTTCAAGCTCAACGGGCAGATGGCAAGATTTTTCGTAGACCAGACGGAATGGAGACATTCCAATCGGAGTTTTATACACAGTCTGATAGGTCCAAGGAGCATCATCCAATTTGGTAGACCAATCCTTCCGATCCGGGTGGACAGTCTTTTGAAGGATCTTTTTAATTTCTCGATTGGAGATTTCAGCTTGTCCTTTGGTCTGCGGATGGTATGGAGTAGAGATTCTATGAGTGACTCCATACTTGGCTAGTAAGGTCTTGAATTGGTTGTGAGTGAAATGGGACCCGTCATCACTAATCAAAGCTTTAGGTAAACCGAATTGACTAAAGATGCTCATCTTTACAAAATCCATGACCACTTTATGATCATTGGTTCAGGTCAGGATGGCCTCAATCCATTTGAATACATAATCAACTGCCACCAAAAGGTATAGGTACCCAAATGAATTGGTAAAAGGTCCCATAAAATCAATGCCTTAAACATCAAAGATTTTGACTTCAAGGATTGGGTTTAGGGGCATCATGTCCTTCCTGGTCATGTTTCCTAAAGTTTGGCAATTGATACATGACTTACAAAAGTTGTACGAGTCACGGAATAAAGATGGCTAATACAATCCACTCTGTAGTACCTTGGTTGCCATCTTTTTTCCTGAGAAGTGACCTCCACAAGCAAAAGTGTGGTAGAATTCTAGTACACTTGTGATCTCCTTGTTTGGAATACAACGGCGGATAACCCAATCCGTGCAAACTTTGAATAGCTCTAAGTCATCCCAAAAGTAGTATTTGGCATTGGAAATCAACTTATCCTAGTTATGCTTAGGCCAATCCATGGGTAGTTTTCTAATGGCCAAATAGTTGACAATATCTGCAAACCAAGGTAGTTTGCAAATAGTCAAGAGAGTCTCATCAGGGAAAGAATCACAGAGTTGAGGAGTTGTAGAGTCTACAAGGATTTTGGAGAGATGATCTGCTACTACATTTTGGGCACCAAATTTGTCTTTGATTTCTAAATCAAATTCTTGCAGCAGAAGGATCCATCTAATTAATCTAGGTTTTGCATCCTTTTTAGACAACAGGTGCCTTATTGCAGTGTGATCTGTGAAGATTGTGACATGAGATCCCAGTAGGTAAGGTCTAAACTTCTCTAGAGCAAACACAATGGCTAGCAACTCTTTTTCTATAGTGGTGTAGTTTCTTTGAGCCTCATCCAAGGTTTTGCTAGCGTAGTAAATCACAAACGATTTCTTGTCTACCTTTTGTCCCAAGATTGCCCCGATGGCATAATCAGAGGTGTCAATCATGATTTCGAAGGGATGATCCCAATTAGGAGGTTGTAAGATGGGTGATTGTGTAATAGCCGCCTTTAGCTGATTAAAAACCTTTAAGCAATTTGAATTAAAATCAAAGGATGGATCTTTTACCAACAAGTTGCTTAAGGGCCTCGCCACCTTAGAAAAGTCCCTAATAAATCGACGATAAAATCCCACATGCCCGAGAAACAATCTTACTTGCTTAACCGTCGAAGGTGGCGAAAGTTGAAATTGCACTAGAGGGGGGGTGAATAGTGAAATTATAGAATATTGTAATAAAAAAAGATTCAATCACACAATGTACTCAAATATTTTTAGGTGGAAACCCAAGATGGGTGAAAACCACCACCTAAGCCAATCTCTTGACTCAGGATTTTCGATCACAAGGTGATCAATCCACTAACCACACTACTTAAACGAGGGTAGTGTACCTCAATTACAAATCCCACCTCCGATCCCTAAACGGAGGTTTCTCCCTTCAAAATGAAGAGACGGGGACCCGACAGGCCGGATACCCAAAGTACAGAAATAAAGTAAAATAACACCTATAGAGCACCCCAATAATTTAGTTGCTTTCTTATCTACTAAGCATGAAAAGAACTCCCTGATGATTTGCAGAACAGAGTGAGTCGGGAGTATGGATTTGCCCTTTGATCAGAGTATTGGCACAGCACAAGGGAAAAATGGAGCTTAGAGTAGTGAGCAAGAGATTTTTCTAATGGAATTGTATCTCAAGAGGTGTGTTACCTAAGAGGAGTTGTAGTCTATTTATAGGCAAGTTTGGAACCTTCAAGAACACTTGGGAGAGCTCTTCTAGCCGTTGGAAACAAATCCCAAGAGTTTAGGATGAAATCCACACAAAATCAGGGTAATGATGAGTCTGACAGCAACATCAGATGTCTAATTATAGGATCAGACGTCTTACAGGATGTCTGATTTTACCTCTGGTCTTCTAATATTGCAGGACATCCTCAACAGACTCTATTGGATCAAAAGAAGGACGTCTGATATTATCTCAAAAGACGTCTGATTATTTCATTGGACGTCTAATGAATGGTGGATTCGTTCCTGTTGTCATTAGATCCAAACAGGGTTCTAGGTTTAGAGGATCAGACGTCGTTATGGACGTCTGAGAACATTACCAGACGTCTGGAAACCTAAATACTGTTCCCTACTTCTTCTGCCAAAAGATTATGTGGCCATAAAGAGATACGCACAGAAAATCATGGCCAATGGTTCAAAGGCAGACGTCTGGAAGAGTGTCAAGATGTCTGGAAATTGTTTTTGGCATAGACGAAGTCTAACGGTTAGTATGAGGACGTCTGGGTAAACAATCAAACGTCTGTTAAAGATTATTGACGTCTGAAAGTGAAGTCCTTCGACTGATGTTTATGAGGAGACAAACAAAGGCAGAAATCTTTGAAATTAGACGTCTGGTACATTTGTCAGACGTCTTAAAGTGGAAAATCAGACGTCTGACCATTGTCCTGGACGTCTGATAAAAGTATAAGTGTTGGATCTTTGTTTCTAATTTATCCTAAGCGTAGAGAGCCTAAGTTAGCTATTTAGAGGTTTTGTTTGGGGGCTCTTTACAATATTTCTAGACTCAAATAAAATGAAAATTACAACCTTTGAAAGTTTACATGAAAAAGCCTAAGACCTAATACTTATGCTACTCGTCTTCACGCTTTTAATCTCCCGTCTTGGAAAGCTTTTTGAAATCCTGCAAATATGTTATTACAGAGAGAAAATAATATGCTACGCTTATTTTTTATTTCATTTTCTTCATTTTGTAAAATCATCAAAATATTATATACGAGTGGTTGAACTAACAATCTCCCCCTTTTTGATGATTTTCAAAATATAGCTGTAGGTTCCTATTTCCTCCCCCTAAAGGTTGTACTTGGTAGTCTTTATCTATTTAAGAAGTTTTTATATTATTCCTTAAGTTCTTACCTACATTCTTCTCCCCCTTTTTGAATATCATCATGAAGGGTTGTTAAAGGGAGTTGAAATCCAAACTACAAGAGTGATATCTACAGAGTAGAGTGCATGAATAAAATTGCATGTTTAAAAGATGACAAGGCTTTAAGGAAAATTGATTAGGAATAGAAATATTTAAGCATGGACCAACTATTTGTTCCCAAAAATATTAAGTATGGGGTCAAGGCCCCTTAATACAAACTTGGAATAAAAGGCAGAAAAATAGAAGCACTAAACTATTCTTCTTGATCTTGGCGGCGGCGGCGACGAGCGGGTCCTTGTCCCATCTGCAGAGTTTGAACATTTGATCTAAGTTCGTTGATGTCGCGGCGCATGCTTCCCATGTAGGTGTACATCTCGCCGATTAGACGCAGCAGGAGGGAGATGCCGGAGGAGAGGGAATCTGTGGCTGGATCCCATGCTTCATCAAAGCTCGAGCGGGGAGCTTCTATTTGAAGGGGTCGTGGTTCATGGAAGTCTGGAAAGGGTGGAAGGGGCTCTTCTTCCATGGGCTCGTCAGCGGGCTCAAGATGCTCCCAAAGTATATGCATCTTGGCGGCTGTGGCCCGGTTGTAAGGCTCAATTTTCTTGTCAACTGCTTGGTCGGTTATGGAAATCCGCTGGGTTGAAAAGATTTTGGATAGAATAGACCCAAACGGAAGTGATGCCCCATGGTCTTCATTCATGACGCGAACAATGAGGCGGCAATAATTAAAAGGAATATGACGGACGGCCGCTAAAAGGAGCGCCTTGTGTTGGCGCGAGATGTAATCAAAACCTCCCGATTTGTTTAGGAGGTCCCACCCAAAAATGCGAGAGAGTAGACGTGGAAGGGGTTTGAGATTTTTGCACGGTAGGGTGCCAAGGTTTTCAACATATTTTTCAGGGAGAACTAACTCTTGATTGATGATTTCTAGGTCGTATTGCCTCAGAATATCATTGAAATCATTTCCCTCATTGGGGATGGCTAGAAGGTTGGAAATAGTTTCGGATGGGATGTGTATTTCGCGACCAAATAGGCGGGTATGGAGTTCAAGTTCATCGTTGCTGTAGTCCTCAACGATGTTGGCATAAAAGAGACGGCAAAGATCAGGGAACACACCAAGAGTTCCAATGCCGGAGTGGAATTGACGGTCAAAATATTGAAAGAGATGGAGAGTTTGGAAGTGATCCCGAAGGTTCAAATGGGCAAAATCATTCCAAACAATAAAACGAGGGCATTTAACTTTGGCATTCGCGAAACGACGAAATCGCAGCCTAGCGATGTCGCCCCGCAATTGATCTTCCAAATAAGTGGAAGAGGAAGTGGAAGATCCCTCAACTTGCTTCCTACGGGGAGGCATATTTGGTGGAATGGGCGGTTAGGTTTTTGAAAAAAAAATTGGGTGGTGTTTTGAGGATAGAATACCTGCAAAAAAGAAACATCCATACAAGAACATTCAACCAACCAAACAACATTCACCCAAAACATAGATTCAAACAATGCAATCATCATTGAAAAAATGTGTGGCAGTATGCCTCGAGGCAATACAACCTACCATGTAGTTGTGGCAATATACCTTCGGATTCAAGCCACTAAAGAGTCGGCTTGAACCTCATGAGGTAATACCCTTGCCATGGAAGATGTAGCTAGGGCTAACAGGGTTTTCTTGACCGAGGGTTAGGGTTCTAAGGCTGATAATGATATGAAATGTGCAAGTAGGTCAAGTGAATCAAGAAGCTACTAGATGCTGCAAGGTCGTGGGTAAAAAAAGGCATGGAGACGCCCTAGGAGTTGAGAGGGTGTACCCATGGGAGGAGGGAAACCTCCAAATGCGCGGTCGAGAGGCAGGGAGGACGCGCGCAGAGGGGCAGTAGTTCCGTCAGTCGTCGAGGAGGCGCGACGGTCGTCTGGTGGCGAGCAAAACTTCGCCAACTACTGCTGTGGGCCGTCGGGTGTGAGGGAGAGCGGTAGGGATTTTGGAGCGGAGAGTGGGACCTTTGCGAAGGGGATCTTATATCCCAAGGTCACGGAGCAAGTCTCCCCCTGAAGTTGGGGAGATTTGCATTTCAAACCGTCCAGAGAACAGTCGCGATGCGTAGATTCTTCCCAGATCAGACGTCTGGGGATGATGTCAGACGTCGGGATTTGCCTGAGGGATTTTAGCCCTTTTTATGGCAACGTCTGTTTTATTCATCAGACGACAAATCAGACGACTAATTATATAATTAGACGTCTGATTTCTGCAGGCATCCTCCCCTGGAAAATGATTTATTCTCCAGGTTATCGTCTGATTTCTGCCTCAGACGACACAAGAGACGTCTAAATCTAATATTAGACGTCCGATTTCTGCAGACAGACCTTCCTGGATTTTCGCCTAAAGTTATAGGGTCGTCCGATTTTCCTGTCAGACGACCCATGCGACGTCTAACCACATATTCAGACGTCCGACAGGTAGTACATGTTTTGTCTCAGAGATAGACGTCTGTCAACACATCTGGACGACGAGATAGACGTCTGTGATGGATTCCAGACGTCTGATATGACTGTTTTGTTACATAAAATCGTCGTCTGTCCCAGATGTTTAAACGACGAATTTTAATGTATAAGACATCTGATGATTAAATCAGATGTCTGATATTAGACAGAATGTGCATTTGGATGTTTGAACTGAGAATGAAGGCTTCTAACTTAGTGAATCAAGGTTCTATCTATTCTCACGACAAAGGAGGTTCCATTAAATCACTAAATTCTTCAAATGTCACTTAGCTTACATATGCCTAGTTTCCTAAGTATATAATTAAAGCGATCATAATTCAAAGGTTTAGTAAAAATATCAGCTAATTGCAGTTCAGTACAAATAAATTCAACTTCGATTTCTCCCTTAAGTACATTATCTCTCAAGAAGTGATGTCGAACAACAATATGTTTTGTGCGAGAGTGATGTACAGGGATTTTCGAGAGGTTGATAGCACTAGTATTGTCACATAATATTTTTATCTTATTAAATATCAAGCTAAAATCCTTCAAAGTATTTTTCATCCAAAGCACTTGGGAACATGCTAGTGAGGTGGCTATGTATTCAGCTTCTGTAGTTGATAGAGCTACACTAGATTGTTTCTTTGAGAACCAAGAGACTAGTGATTCGCCCAAGAATTGTCATGTCCCACTAGTACTCTTCCTATCGGTGCAGCTACCTGCGTAGTCCGCATCGCTATATGTAACTAAGCTGAATTGTGGACTCCTAGGGTAGGATAAGCCATAATCAGATGTGTCAACTAGATATCTAAATATTAGTTTTACAGCATTTACATGTGATTGTTTAGGGTTTGATTGAAATCTAGCGCATAAGCAGGTACTAAACAAAATATCAGGTCTACTGGAAGTTAAATATAGTAAAGATCCAATCATGCTACGATAGAGCTTTTGATCTATGGGCGTACCTTATTCGTCCAAGTCTAGGGAAGTTGTGACACTCATAGGAGTGTTCTTCCCTTTACTTTTGTTCATATCAAATTTCTTCAGCATCTCCTTTGTGTATTTTGATTGACACACAAAGGTTCCAATTTCGAGTTGAGTGATTTGCAAGCCCAAGAAAAACTTGAGCTCACCCATCAAACTCATTTCGAATTCATCCTGTATAATTTCTGAAAACTTTCTACACATAGATTCATTAGTAGCACCAAATATAATATCATCTACATATATTTGAACTAATAAAATGTCTTTTCCTTTTCTTTTAATGAATAATGTGGAATCAGCTTCCCCTATAGAGAATTTTGCATTTAACAAGTAGTCTTTGAGCCTTTCACACCAAGCTCTAGGAGCTTGCTTTAGACCATATAGTGCCTTGTTTAATTTGTAGACAAAATGAGGCTTATCATGAGACTCAAAACCAGGAGGTTGTTTTACAAAAACTTCCTCCTTAATGAATCCGTTAAGAAACGCGCTTTTAACGTCCATTTGAAAGAGTTTAAAGCCAAGAAAGGCGGCATAAGCAAGAAGCATGCGAATTGATTCGAGTCGAGCTACGGGAGCATAGGTCTCATCAAAATCAATTCCTTCTTCTTGGTTGTACCCTTGTGCTACCAACCGAGCCTTGTTCCGAATAACCATACCGGATTCATTCAACTTGTTCCGGAATACCCATTTGGTACCTATTACCGTTTGCCCTTCAGGCTTAGGTACTAGATCCCAAACTTCATTCCTTTGGAATTGGTTGAGTTCCTCCTGCATGGCCATCATCCAAGTTTCTTCAGAGCACGCTTCCTCGACACTCTTGGGTTCAACTTGAGATACAAAGGCGGAGAGACCAAAGGAGCAACTAAAACGAGATCGGGTTTTAACGCCATCAGAAACACTTCCAACGACTTGACTTTCGGGATGATCCCTTTGATATATCCAATCTTTTGGAAGATTATGGATATTGGAGTTTGGAATGTTAGACACATCAATAGTAGAATCATCTTCATCATCCATATTGACTCGGTCAATGGAGGAATGAGGAGATTCATCGAAGGAAACATGGAGGGTTTCCTCCACTATTAATGTGGTCTTGTTAAAAACCCGATATGCCTTACTACGTGAGGAATAACCAATAAAGATGGCTTCTTCACCTTTGACATCAAATTTATCTAAATTAGAGCGGGTATTCAAGACAAAACATCGACATCCAAAAACTTTAAAATAACTAATTTTGGGTATTTTCCCATAGTATAGTTCAAAACAAGTTTTTCGTAATCCGGATCGAATTAAGGTGCGATCTAACACGTAACAAGCCGTGTTAACCGCCTCAGCCCAAAAGTACTTCGGTAACCCCGAGTCTATGAGCAATGTTCGAGCACACTCTTGAAGAGTACGGTTCTTTCTCTCAACCACCCCATTTTGTTGAGGTGTTTAAGGAAAAGAAAACTCATGAGCAGTACCATGCTCTTGACAAAAATCATCAAACAAGGAATTTTCAAACTTGCCCCCATGATCACTACAAATACGAGTGATTTGGTAGCCTTTTTCAGTTTGAACTTTCCTACAAAAAATAGAAAAGACGCTTCTGCTTTTAGAAGCCATCTTCACTACGAATACGAGTGATTTGGTAGCCATAGAAAGCTACCTCGAAATCGTAAACTTAAAAATCCAAAAAAATTAGAAAAGAAAAAAAAGATGCTTCTGCTTTTAGATAAGGCAAAGACTTGGGCGGTCTGCATTTTGGCAGACAAGCAGGCGCTATTGTGTCTCTGTAGTTCAGGTCCTTAGTAATTTGATCCTAGTGTTGAAAAATAACTTTTGCCTAAGTAATTTGATCCTAATTCTATTTATAAATAGCATATAGTTTTGCTAGGGACCTGTAAAAGATAGGCATGGGGGTGTGATGTGTGTACATCTAATTAGCCTAAAATGTCTATTTATGCATGTTCTTAGTGTTATAGAAGCATCATGCATTGTAAATATTGCATAGCATGCATCATTATGCATTTAGGTTAATTTATATAAATTGTATAGTAATTCACCTCTTTTTGTGGCTAGGGACAGGGTAATATTTATCGGGGCCTTGGATTGAGGATCCAATCGTACAGATCTAATCAGGGCAACAATCGGAGTTCAACGACTCTAAGATCACCCTGATTGGATTTTCGTAGCATCAAATACATTCCGAGAAAGATCAAAGGTCCTGGGCCAAGGTGGTGTAAAATCAAAACTTTAGGTGACAAATCCAACCACACGGATGGGTTCGGATCGACGATCGCAGCCCAATGGCATGAAATCGATTCAATCCAACATCCATGGCACCACTTACAAGTAAAAGAAGATGGACCGCTCAGATGGTGCCACGGTTCCACGTGGCACCATCCTAGCCACCCAAGAACACCCATAAGCTGTCGCAGCCATTAGCGTCAGCGCCTCTCAACTATTGGATTCTCATCCAACGGTCACGAGCGATGGACCCTTGGATTGTCTTTGAGACAGTCCACGAGCATAGCACGTTGGGCGAACGCCCTACGTAGAGCATGAGGCATGGGTTCAAGCCTTGCCTCACCTCAAATCAAGTGAGAAGTAGCACACGGAGAAATTAGAGCATTCGATCAACATCGAATGGCTATGGAAGCGGATACGTGACGGTGCTGGATGCAAGCATGGATGGGCGTACGTGATGATGCAGCTTCTTACGCGAGATCTAACGCTCAAGCAGAGGTTAAGATGTCCAGATGCAATCTCTGCCGTTTGATGGAGAGTTGAGCACGCGATCTGAAGGTGCAGAGAGGATGGATCTGAGCCATTCGATGATGATCAAGCAGCTGAGAATGTGCGACTCTTCGCGTGTGAGAAACGACCAAAGGAGAGAAGGCACGTGACATGGCTACACGACGACGCTTGGATCAGTGATCAATGACTAAGGTTGCACATGCGCCCTCAGCAATGTGCATCTTCAACGACGTGCACAAATGTCACTAAAGGCCCTACATTCATTTCTAAACCTTAAAATGACTTTTATGCTCTCATATCTTCACCTATAAAAAGCCTACCCCTCCTACACATTTCATCATCCCTTCCATCATCTCTCTCCCTCTCTAAGAGCTAAGAACTCAAGTTCTAAAGCTCCCTCTAGTGCTCCCAAGCTACGAGAAGCACTACTAGAGTTAAAAACAAAATTTTGCACCTCTCATCCCCTTCGCGAAGCTCTCATCAACCGTCTTCTCATTCCCCTTCTAGAAGTGGATCCCGCGATGCCAACGCCCCGCCTCACCCTCGGTTCTTCCCGATCCATCCTCCGTCATCAGTATTCGCTCTCCTTCTTCCAGGTGACATCCGTTCGGCTCCTCCAAGCAACCTCGATGTTAAGACCCGTGCTGTTTAAGTCCTTTAAGACGTCTGGACTGTGGGTCAGACGTCTGGACACCTTTCCAAATGTCTGAAAATTAAAAATTTTGAGTACGAGCTTGCGTCTGCACGCGTGCTGCGTGCAAACAATACACTTCCCTCATTTTCTTCTTCTTCTCTCTCCTTCCGCCCGACGAAAAGCCTAAACCCACACCCTTATATAAGGCCCCCTCCTCTCCCTCCTTCCACCCCCACTTCCCAGCCACCTTCCTCCTTCCCTCCAGCGAGAGCAGCCGAGAGAACGAGAACGGCGGAGAGGAGCGGCGTGAGAGGAGAGGAGGAGCAGCGTGAGGAGAAGAGGAGAGCAAGCTTGCGAGCTCGCGTGGGAGCTCGCCTGTAAGCTCACATTCAGAGAGACGCGTGCGCAAGGCGGAGGAGTGCATCGGGGAGGTCCTCCTCGACATTGCTACAGTCAGAGCAGTAGGCGAGAGGGCGTCGCGCGGCCACACGCGGCGCGAGAGGGCGGAAGCAGGTTCTAGTTATGGGTTTTTCCTAGAATCAAACGTCTGGTGCGACATCCAAACGACGTAGCCAATGTCTGGAGGAGGTTCCAGATGACTGAGAAGTAGGCTTCGCGAAGGTACGTCTTCTTTGTAGATATGGCCATGCAGGCCGCTCCGCTAAGGCACTGTTTCATGCCCGATTTGAGAAGATTTGGTTGATTCGCGTAGGAGTTACTTCGGGAAGGCGCAGGACATGCCCTCCCATGCATTTTAGACGTCTGGGCAAGGTACCAGACAGCAGGAAGCGCTTTCAGACGTCCGGAGAGGTGGTTGGACGTCTAGAACTGGGTCCAAACGATCCAGCGGAGTTCCTGGACGTCTGAGGAGTGGTGCAAGACTTGAGGTATGACTCTGGACTCTTTTAAGACATCTGGAAGGTGTTCCAGATGTCTGATTTGAGTCAGGAACACTATTTTTGACCCGTTTAGGGTCCGTTTGAGGTCTGATTTCTGCAATTAAGATACCAATGTGTTTCGTATGTTTTCCCCTACTTGTTGGAATATTTTCTATACTGTTCTGAGTATTCTCTTGTGATTGATCCTTGTGATAAGACCTCGTTCCGTTGAGGGTTTGGGGCTTGCTGAGGCACGTGGACCTGTCAATCAAGCTCCCACTACTCCTGGGTTTACTAGTAGAGTGGCTTCCCCTAATTTAAATTCAAACCTGAATGCATGTGTGGAATGAATGATTGAATCCTAGGGTATGACATGAATCCTATGACTCGAAATACTGGAATGTTGTATTGAATGAATGAATTGCAGTCTTAAATGAGTAGATAGAATGATAACAATTGCCTGTAAATGAATAACAGTTGCCTACGAAATATGTAGTGCTTGTGCTAAATAACTATGGTATGTAACTTTCCTGTCGCACACGTGAAATGACATAATATGAGCTGCATGTATATAATTTGAAAATGGAAAGGTGAATATTGGAAACACGACCTACCTGTGAATAACCTAAAATGTGAATAATAGAGTTACATGTTACATGTGTAGAACCTGAGAATGGAAATAGTGATGATGAAACCTGGTATGGAAAGACATAAGGAATATGAGCATGAACCCTACGGGGAATTAGGAGTAGAGCTCCTGGAAATAAATTGAATGGAACTGAAAATGTGAGTGGGGAAGTGAGTTGGCCCTTGAGTACAGAGTACCAAGGAGAGTGACTGTCCCCCTATTTAGTGTAGAGCGAAGCTAGCCGCCCTTGGGTTGGGACCCGAGGTTAGGATTGGCCACTCTGTATAGACTCTTGGCCCTCGCGTACATCATACCGGGGAGAGCTACTAGTGTAAGGAGAGAGCTAGCCACCCCACGGGGCCCAGGGTTCAGCTAGCCGCCCTACACCGACTTATTAGGCCCACTAGGCAAACCAGGGTAGTCAGGCGAGGGTGTGCGGACTATGGAGGGGTGAGACCCCTGTTACTGAGAGGGTTATGCCCTATACTGGTTCCGTGCTGTGCTTTGGGCGCACCTGCTAACGGAAACGATTGACCACGTGCCAATGCGAGGTAGCTACCCATGCGCTTATCGCGTGTGCCATAGTCACCGTTACGTCTGTCTGTGACCTTGGGGTGGTTGACTGGGTGTAGGATCACCAGGGGGGACTCTCCCGGCCAGGAGAGCACCACGTGTGCCTTCTTCACTTCGGAAAAGACTGCAATCAAGATCGTTCCCACGAAGAACATTCGAGATCAAGAAAGAGACCTGATAAATAAACTAAATGGTGAAAAAGAATAAGTAGTTAAAGAAAGTAATTGAAAAACAACAGCTACCTGTCCACCTTTACTATTTAGTTAGTTGGTTGCCATTCTACTCAGCGTTCTCTGACTTCGTGTACTCATAACCCTTTCAGGTCCAGGTGTTGAGCAGCCAGAGCCCACGGCTGCAGAGGGTGCTGGGCCCAGTAGAGCCCAGAAGTTGTAGCTCTTTTTGTACTCATTTGTAGTAGTGAGTAGTTTCTTGTACCTTTATATTCATTACTCTTTCGTTCTGCACATTATATTCCTGTACCCGTTTACCTTTCTACTGTTGTGGTGGTGTGTACTATAGTAGTTTACTTCTTTACTATTGTACTTTTGTTACTGTTATTTGCTTAGCATAGTGAATGTGGTTTACTATCCTGCTTTTTGGTTACTTTCTCGTTGGACGACTGGGTCTTGGGATCAGTCGAGTCGATCGGTCTCATGTCCTGTAGGGATTCGAGAACCAGGTCATAACAAGATGGTATCAGAGCAAGGTCATCCCGAGAAGTGAACCAACTAGTTTGAGAATAACCAATTCACGTGCTTGTAATTAGAGTAACCACCACAACGTACCTTTTGACATCTATTCTGAGATTCTTTTGCTGGGTGTTTGTTGAAATTGACGTCTTCCTGTTCCATTTTTTGCGTCTCCTTACAGGAGATGCCTCGACGTGGAGCCATTGAGGCTGGCTGGGGATGCGACCGTGGACGAGGTCGGAGGGGCAGACGTGTTGAGCCCGACATCTCAGTGGACCAGCCACTACTTCTGGGAGTTCAGGCTCAGGACCTCACCCAGCTGATACGGGAGATCGTACGAGAGGAGCTCCACCCGCCTCCACGAGCACCTCTCCCTGGGGCCGCGAAGGGGGAGTCCTTTGTGGGACCACAAGACAGACACAGCGCTGGACGTGGGGGAAGGGGTGGTCCTCCACCGCCCCCACCGTCCTCTGACACTTTCGAGCACGAGACTTCCCTTCCTAGAGGCGTGCTAGTTTCCCCACTTCAACGCCATTATGAGCTTTTCGAATAGTTCCGGAAGCTGAAGCCCCCTCCTTCAAGGGGGATGAGGACCCGACCGAGGTGGAGGACTGGCTCGAGCAGATCGAGAAGGTGTTTGACACCCTTCACCCCCTGCGGAGTGCCGCGTGGCCTTTGCCACGTACCAGTTGGAGAGCGCAGCACACAGGTGGTGGAGGGCGGTCAGAGGTCAGGAGAGGGCCGAGCCGACTTGGGACCAGTTTGTCACCCTCTTCTGTGAGCAGTACTTTCCCCAGACGTGGCAGGATCAGAGGAGGCAGGAGTTCCACACTCTCCGCTAGGGGATGATGACCGTGAGTGCATATCGCACGCGTTTTCTGGAGCTATCTCATTTTGCCACGACAGCTGTAGCTACTGAGTAGGAGCACCTGTGGAGGTTCACCGAGGGGCTCCGGCTTGTTATTCGGGGGTATGTCAAACCCCTGAAGCTGCCTACGTTCTCTTGAGTGGTGGAGGCAACTATGACATATGAGGAGACCAACCCGGCCGCACATGACACTGACAGCGAACGGAAGAGGCTCTACCAGCCAAACTACTCATAGGGTCGGTGAGAGAGGAGGCACGCGGCGCCCATAGGAGAGCCGTCATGCTTTCCAGGGCCGTCAATGGCCTTTGGGGGCCTCCGACAGGGGCCAGCTGCCAGCACTGGACCCCCATCCAGCCGTCAGAAGGGACCTACTGAAGGCAGGAGTCGAGTTCCCCTTTGCTACCAGAGTGGCCAGCCGGGCCACATCAGGAGGGACTACCCGTCTAGGGCTGGAGGTCAGCAAATGCTCCCTGCACTGAGCGCTAGAGGACGAGCAGGAGGCCATAGTTCCCAGGCACGTGGGGGAGGACAGCAGTCGAGGGGAGGGTACCGGCCAGCGGTTACCCGTCCAACGCAGAGTGTGGCAACTTCTTTCGCACCGAGAGCTAAGGGGCATATCAATGCTCTGACACACAGAGACGCCAGAGCTTCAAGTTCTGCAGTGGAAAGTATTGTTACAGTTTCCAGCAGACTAGTTTACACACTTTTTGATTCCGGCGCCACGCACTCGTCTGTTACTGGTAGTTTTGCTGTCAGTGTGGGATAGGACTGTGTGTTGTTAGAGGATCCGTTTGTGATCAGAGGTCTGGGTGGTCAGCTGTTTGTAGCTGAGGAGGTTTACACAGGCTGTGAGGTCAGTGTTGGGGGACACAGCCTCCCCACTAATCTAATTGTGATACCGATGGAGGACTTTGGCGTGATTCTGAGGATGGACTGGCTATCCGCTTACCACGCTTTGGTGGACTGTTTCGAGAGGAAGATCGTCTTCTCCATACCGGATATGCCTTCTTTTGAGTTTCACGGACAGCCAATGGACGGAGGCTTCAGGTGCATTTCTGCACTTCAGGCGGCGAGACTTTTGGGCCAGGGGTGTGAGGGCTTTCTGGCTTGTGTGGTGGCAGACTTTCAGAGTATCCCGGTAGTCAGAGAGTACCCCGACGTATTTCAAGAGAAGCTGCCAGGACTACCGCAAGAGTAGTCAGGTCGCACTTCAAGCACTACCTGTACGGTGAGACTTTTGAGATATTCACAGATCATAAGAGCCTCAGGTATTTATTTGATCAGAAGGAGCGCAACATGAGACAAAGACGTTAGTTAGAGCTCCTGAAGGACTGTGACTGCAACATTTCCTACCATCCGGGGAAGGCCAATGTGGTGGCTGACGCCTTGAGCCGGAAGGCGCTCGCCCACTTGGCCAATTTACAGGCACAGAGTTGGAGACTCATGGAGGAGATGGGCAGTTGGTGACCCCTAGAGTTACTAGGGCACTATGGGGCAGTGACTGTGACACGACAGACGAGGCCAGAGTTGATAGACCGCATCATCACAGGACAGATGGCAGACTTGTACCTGCAGTCGTTGCGTGATAGAGTACTGTCAGGGGACCCTGGAGACTTCTCCTTTACTGACGAGGTAATGCGCATGAGGGGACGTTTGTGCGTTCCCAAGGACGAGGAGTTATTGAGAGAGCTCCTGACTGAGGCACATGGTTCCAGGTTCACCATACATCTCGGGAACACAAAGATGTATCATGATCTGAGACGTGACTTTTGGTGGAGGGGGATGAAGCGGGATGTTGGTGAGTTCGTGCAGAAGTGTTTAGTGTGCCAATAGCTGAAGGCCGAGCATCAGAGGCCTACAGGGCCGTTGCAACCACTTCCAGTGCCAGAGTGGAAGTGGGAGAGCATCACCATGGACTTGGTGGTGGGTTTGCCCGTTACCCAGTGAGGACACGACACAGTCTGGGTGATTGTAGACAAATTGACGAAGACGGCATGTTTCTTGCCGATCCAAGTCACCTGGGGACCAGCACAGTTGGAAGAGAGGTATATCCGTGACGTGGTACATCTGCACGGAGTTTCGCGGGAGATTGTATCCGACCGGGATACTCATTTTACGTCCTAGTTTTGAGCTGAGTTTCAGCAGGCTTTGGGGACATGGTTGAGGTTCAGCACGGCATACTACCCCCAGATGGATGGACAGTCGGAGCACACGATACAGATGCTTGAGGACCTTTTGCATGCCTGTGTACTAAACTAGAGGGGCTCTTGGGAGGAGCACTTGCCCCTGGCAAAGTTTTCATATAATAACAGCTATCACTCGAGCATCGGCATGGCACCCTACGAGGCTCTGTACGGACGGAGGTGTACTACACCCTTGAGTTGGGTTGAGGTGGGG
The DNA here is from genome assembly GCA_037157565.1 of Thalassia testudinum. Taxonomy (NCBI): domain Eukaryota; kingdom Viridiplantae; phylum Streptophyta; class Magnoliopsida; order Alismatales; family Hydrocharitaceae; genus Thalassia; species Thalassia testudinum. Next base: position 149,267,227 of record JAZHRO010000036.1, read on the forward strand.
ACCAAGTAGGAGGTTGGCCCCAGGCTGATCCAACAGAGTCAAGAGGTGGTTGAGCAAATACACAGACGACTTCGCACTGTCAGGAGCAGACAGAAGAGCTATGCCGATCGAAAGCGCAGAGAGGTGCAGTTCGAGGTTGGGGATCATGTCTTTCTACGCTTTTCGCCCATGAAGGGCTTGCAACATTTTGGGGTGAAAGGGAAGCTCGCACTGAGGTTTGTAGGGCCCTTTGAGGTCCTGGAGCGAGTTGGACCCGTTGCTTATAGGCTTGCCCTTCCTCCCCAGCTTTCTCGTGTGCACGACGTGTTCCACGTGTCCAACCTCAGGAAGTACATCGCTGATCCCAGTCACGTTCTGAGCCACGAGAGTGTCGAGGTGGGTGACAACCTGACCTACCCTGAGCGACCAGTGTAGATACTAGACAGAGCCGTTCTGAGTTTGAGACGGAAGCAGGTACCCTTGGTGAGGTCTTGTGGAGGAGCCAGAGGTACGAGGAGGCTACTTGGGAGCCTGAGGCGGCGATACAAGAGCGATACCTGGAGCTTTTTGAGGGTACGTCTTTTCGGACCAGCTTCGACCCTCTTTGAGTTTGTTATGCGTATGTTGTTCTTTTTTCGCACCCTAGCTAGCTCAAGTTTCGGGGACGAAACTTCCTTTGAGTTTGTTATGATGTTAAGACCCATGTTGTTTGAGCCCTTTAAGATGTCTGGACTGTAAGTCAGATGTCTGCTCAGACGTCTGGACACCTTCCCAGACGTCTGGAAATTGAAAATTTTCAATACAAGCTCGCGTCTGCACACGTGCTGCGCACAGACAGTACACTTCCCTTGTTTTCTTCTTCTCTCTCCTTCCACCCAACAAAAACCCTAAACCTACACCCTTATATAAGGCCCCCTCCTCTCCCTCATTCCACCCCCACTTCCCAGCCACCTTCCTCCTTCCCTCCAACGAGAGCAGCTGAGCGAGCGAGAACGGAGGAGAGAAGGGGCGATGTGAGAGGAGAGGAGGAGCAACGTGAGGAGGAGAGGAGAGCAAGCTTGCGAGCTCGCGTGGGAGCTCGCCGGTAAGCTCATGGCCAGAGCGGCACGTGCACAAGGTGGAGGAGTGCATCGGGGAGGTCCTCCCTAACACTGCTACAGCCGGAGCAGCAGGAGAGAGGGCGCGGCGCGACCACACGCGGCGCGAGAGGGCGGAAGCAGGTTCTCGTTCTGGGTTTTTCCCAGAATCAGACTTCTGGAGCGACATCTAGACGACGTAGCCGACGTCTGGAGGAGGTTCCAAACGACTGAGAAGTAGGCTTCACGAAGGTACGTCTTCTTTGCGGATATGACCATGCAGGCCGTTCTGCCGAGGCACTATTTCATGCCCGATTTGAGAAGATTAGGTTGATTCACGTAGGAGTTGCTTTGGGAAGGCACGGGACACGCCCTCCCACGCATTTCAGACGTCTGGGCGAGGCACCAGACAACGGGAAGCACTTCCAGACGTCCGAAGAGGTGGTCGGAGGTCTGGAACTGGGTCCAGACGATCCAGCGGAGTTCCTGGACGTCTGAGGAGTGACGCAGGACTTGAGGTATGGCTTTAGACTCTTTTAAGACGTCTAGAAGGTGTTCCAGACGTCTGATTTGAGTCAGGAACACTGTTTTTGACCCGTTTAGGGTTCGTTTGAGGTCCGATTTTCGCAATTAAGATACCGATGTTTCCCGTATGTTTTCCCCTACTTGTTGGAATACTTTCTATACTGTTCTGAGTATTCTCTTGTGATTGATCCTTATGACAGGATCTCGTTCCGTTGCGGGTTTGGGGCTTGCTGAGGCACGTAGACCTGCCAATCAAACCCCCACTACTTCTGGGTTTACTGGTAGAGTGGCTTCCCATAATTTAAATTCAAACTTGAATGCAAGTATGGAATGAATGATTAGATCCTAGGGTATGGCATGAATCCTAGGACTAGAAATACTGGAATGTTGTATTGAATGAATGGATTGCAGTCTTGAATGAGTATATAGAATGATAACAATTGCCTGTAAATGAATAACAGTTGCCTGCGAAATATGTAGTGCTTGTGCTAAATAACTGTGGTATGTAACTTTCCTATCGCACACGTGAAATGACATAATATGAGCTGCATGTATATAATTTGAAAGTGGAAAGGTGAATGTTGGAAACACGAGCTACCTGTGAATAGCCTAAAATGTGAACAATAGAGTTACATGTTACATGTGTAGAACCTGAGAATGGAAATAGAGATGATGAAACCTGGCATGGAAAGACATGAGAAATATGATCATGAACCCTACGGGGAATTAGGAGTAGAGCTCTTGGAAATAAATGGAATGGAATTGGGAATGTGAGTGGGGAAGAGAGCTGGCCCTTGAGTACGGAGTACCAAGGAGAGTGACTGTCCCCCTATTTAGTGTAGAGCGGAACTAGCTGCCCTTGGGTTGGGACCCGAGGTTAGGATTGGTCACTTTGTACCGACTTCTTGGCCCTCGCGTACACCGTACCAGGGAGAGCTACTAGTGTAGGGAGAGAGCTAGCCACCCCACGGGGCTCGGGGTTCAACTAGCCGCCCTACACTGACTTGCTAGGCCCACTAGGCAAACCAAGGTAGTCAGGTAAGGGTGCGCGAACTGTGGAGGGGCGAGACCCCTGTTTGGTTCTTAGGGGCTAGACCCCTGTTACTGAGAGGGCTATGCCCTATACTGGTTCTGTGTTGTGCTTTGGGTGCACCCGCTAACGGAAACGACTGACCGCATGCCAGTGCAGGGTAGCTACCCATGCGCTTATCGCGTGTGCCGTAGTCACCGTTACATCTATCCGTGACCTTGGGGTGGTTGACTGGTGTAGGATCACCATGGGGGACTCTCCTAGCCAGGAGAGTACCAGTAGAGCCCAGTAATTGTAGCTCTTTTTGTACTCGTTTGTAGTAGTGAGTAGTTTCTTGTACCTTTATATTCAGTACTCTTTCGTTCTGCACATTATATTCCTGTACTCGTTTACCTTTCTACTGTTGTGGTGGTGTGTACTGCAGTAGTTTACTTCTTTACTGCTGTACTTTTGTTACTGTTAGTTGCTTAGCATAGTGAATGTGGTTTACTATCCTACTTTTTGGTTACTTTCTCGTTGGACGACTGGGTCTTGGGATCAGTCGAGTCAATTTGGTCTCATGTCCTCGAGGGATTCGGGAATCGGGTCGTAACACTCGAGGAGGATAATTTCTCTCCCCCTTCTCTTTATCACTTTCTAGATTAGATTTCCCACTTTCTAGTTGTAGTTATAATGATATTATTTTGGAGTATAAAAGTTGTTTCTCTCTCTCTTTCTTTCTCTCTCTCTTTAGTTGTAGTGTTTATATTGCAAATAGAATAGCAATCATTTTGAATGTCTCATTTATAAACAAAAATTATAAAAAAAATATAACTACAGATTTCAAATCGATGTAGCCTCCCCGCGTTCGACTCGGGACTCATTTTGAGTTTCAGTTAAAAATTATTTAATTGACGGATGTTCTTGCGAATCACACTACAACGACGGATTTTCTAAATTCAAATCTTTTCGCAATAAATTCCCGTACATCAGTTGATGATCGACGATCTGGACTACTTGTTTATTAAGGTTAATTAATTTTGTCGTAGTATAGTGTAGCAATCCATACGGATGTCATTTATTTATATACAATTTTTATTGGTTTTATTTCAGGTCGTTCACTAGGAGGCAGTTATTGATATATCACTCTTTATTATCCAAAAATAATCTTTTATTCCAAAAATGTTAAATTTATTTACATCAAAATAAATAATGAATGAAAGAATCAAAGAATGAACTAATTTAAGCTAATTATGTATAATAATGAATGAATCAAAATTAATGATAATGCCTCAAGGATATATGCAGGTATAAAGGCATTAAAAATTAATCTAAACTAATATAGGTTAATCATGTATACTAAAATCTAAGTAATGCCTTAACATATGCACAAAAAGAATATCTATACTAACATATATAAACTATATAGACTAACATCTATAAACGTCACTAAAAGGCCTTAAAAACAATTATATACAAACTAAGGCAAAACCAATGTATATATTACATTATACGTATACTATATATACAAATATACTAAACTACTATATATAATAACTATTTACTTAACATAACACACTCAACTCACACACAATACTAACACTTAATCAAATTTACTTAATCCTAGTTAGTCTCTAAGCGAAAATTTATTTAATTGACAGGCCCAACAGTCCACAGGAGCTAGATCATCCACTTCTAAACTTAGGCTTTAGTATTTATTAGTATTTTTTTTAGCAAAGTTTCAGGCTAGTACCAACCCAAATAGATCGCTCGGCTTACCTGGGCCATGGGCTCCCATGGCATGCCTCTCTCTAACTCTCGCTCAAGGGTTATGAATGCTTAATGGGATCCAACCCTTTACATGGACGTCATGCCATCCAGCGCAAAACCTTTTATACTACCTCAAGCATTTGAACACTAACGAGGTGGGACTTATTGCAGGTGCTAAATTAAGTGCAAATTTATGATTTTTAGGTGATTTTAGGAATTAATTAAGGTATTAAATTATTAATTAATTTCCTATTAAATTATATAGTTATGTAGCCAATACATAGGGCTACTTATTAGTATAGTTTATTTACAATAATTAAATATATAACTATATTTTTAAAAGTTCATTAAAGTTAGGAATAAATACATGTTGATTTCAGCCTTAATTCCTTAATTAGAGTATAAATTAATGGTAAATTGACTTATAAATTAGTTAATATACATTATTAACTTATTATTACATATGTTTAATTTATTTTTATTGATTTATTTCTAGTTAGATACATTTAAATATACAGTTTACATATATATACAGTATAAGTACTATTCTACAGTATAAATAAGTTATAAATATACTAAAAATACTTTAAAGTATAGTATACAGGTATACAACATAATATTTCAATAGTTTATTAATTTACTAATTTAAATTATTTAACTTATTAATATACCTAATTAACTTATAAATAGAATTATATACAATATATAGGTAAATAAATAAATATAGAGATACACTATTGTACATTATAATTACTTTAAGTTATATCTATAGTTATAATCATGTTTATAAATATAAACATAGCTATTTAAAATTACATATGGATTACATGCATACATATAATATAAATAAATAAATACATAATTATATCATTATAATTTATGTTGTATAATTCAATATAAATATCTACCTAAGTAAATAGAATAGATACAAGCTATTTACATGTGTTATATACATATAAGTTATTATTTACACTTAACTTAGTATTATTTATAAGTATAAATATTATATACATAGGTATTTTTATGGATTTTTGAAAATTTTCAAAATTTTATTTTTTTTTTATGATTTATAGATGTTCTTGACGCTTTTGTAGGTTTTAAAGGATGTCACGTTGTAGTATAGCCGACAAAGCGTTCAAACAAGTAGAGAATTTTATTACTCGAAAATCGGAGTATCCGAGGTCGAACACAGGGAGCAAATGGAATTTACTACTAATCAAAATGTAATTGAACACTCTAATTTACTAAAAACTAGAATTCAGAGGTATTTAAAAAAAATAATTCAGGCAAAAGAGTCAAATTGGACGTCTGATCTCAAGATCAGATGTCTTCAAAGTGTTTTCCCTTTTCCTTTTGATTATTCTTCTTCTTCTGATCTTGCTTTCTTTCTTCTTCTGCAGACTCTTTTTCTTCTTCGTCTTCTGTCTTGGCTTCTCTTCTTCTTTCTCTTCTCTCTTTCTGCTTTGCTTCTTTTCTTGCGAAGGCTTCTTCTTCCTGCCTTTGTTTCTTTTCTCTTGTTTCTTCTCCTGCCTTGCTCTTCCTTCTTTCTTCTTCTTCTTCTTCTGATCTTTGCAGTCTTCACTTGGCCTTTCTTCGTTCTCTGCAGTCTTCTTCTGCCTTGCCTTCCTTCTTTTCTTTGCTCCTTCTGTTCTTCCTGCCTTTCCTTCTTCCTTCTCGCGGCCAAAGTCTTTCTTCCTCAACGTTCAGCCTACCTGCACAGAGCAAAACCTATCCCTTTCCCTCTACCCGCGCGTCTCTCTCTCTCAGCAATTTACTCAAGGACGCTCTCCCAGAGCCACACGGGTAATCGGGTCGGATTTCGCACCCGGGACCAGGCGCACCTGCAGGTGGTGATGCACGAGGAGTGATCAGGTTAGGGTCATGTCGGATCCCGCCAGATCCGCGAGATGAAACCGCGGATGAGGCGGGCGTGAGGGCAAGTAAGGGACCTCACCCCTGTGCTTTCGGAGGCGTTAAGGCTATATCACAAAAACAACTTATAGCATACCCGCACCTCACGATTCCACGATGTGGAACTAAAGGTTCTGCCCTGATTTCGCACGCGCCCGCAGAGCTCTCTTCGTGCTATGGCCAAGGCTGGGAGCTTCGCAGCGCGACTTGCTGGCCCCGAGGGCTTCACGACGCTTGCCCGAATACACAACACCTGAAGCCTGGAGCTGCTGTGAAGCTGCTTCAACCTTCGTCAATGGCGGCAGGAGCTGAAATCTTGTCAGACACAAAGTGAGCCTCTCGGCTCAATTAGACCAGCTAGGGACCTTCGCCGTAGCACGGCGAAGGTGGACTCACCATGCTGCAGGCCGTTGGATGGCCTAAGCATGCGTGCCTAGGTCAACCTGTGGCCGGATATGTGGGGTTGTTCAGGGGGCTACTGTGGAGGTGCGGAGTGGCAGTCGAGGGGTGGAATGTGTTCCTGGTGGTGAGGCGGAGCTTACGAGATGGTTGGCGAGCCGCGTGGAAGGGCGGAATGGTGGGAGCGGCTCGCCGGAGGTTGGTCGGTGATGTGGAAGATGAGGGTGGTCGGTGTCGGTCGAGGGTCGATTAGATGAGATAACAGGGGGAAAAGAGAGAGGGGACTATGGGGAATAGTTCTAACCTAATTGTAGGGACGAAGGAGGACGGAGGGCGGACAGCTGTACCTGCTGTCGCTGGAGAAGACGCTGCCCAGTGGGGGAGAACGGCGGCGACGACGGGGCTGAGGCGGTGTGCACGGGTACTGCGCGACGCAGAGGAGAGTCAGGAAGATAACTCTGCCACTGGTTTTGTGGCAGAGCGAAGAGGGAGGGGAGGGGGGCTCACCGGAGCTTGCTGAGAACTTTGGCGGGACAGGAGGAGGTGAATTGGAGGTGGAAACTCGATCAAATCAAGCTGAAGATCTGCGGCCGGGCTTAGAGGTTATTTTATAGGCACTGGGCCGTGCTGTCAGAGCGTGGAGGGCGCGCAATCGCCTGAGGTCGGTCGCCGGAGATGGAAACAGGTTAAGATACCCAAATCTCTCGTGCGTTCCTACGAGAGATTGGGTTCACACCAGAGATTGTGATTGGCCGTAGATGGAAGGGAATTCCTCAGAGAATCTCCCTTCCATTTCTGGGAGAGAATCTCTGAGGAATCAGAGAGTAATCCCTCTCTAAACCTTGCCGGAGCTTGGTTCTGCCCTAACAATGGCGGCAGGACCTGATTGCAAAGGTGGCGAGGAACTTAGGGGGCTCTCTGCAAAGATATTCAAAAGATAGGGACCAAATTATGATTTGGGTGTACTAAATTGCAAAGTAGGCCAAGATGACCTCCCCTTAGGTCCAAATTTTGGTACAAACCTAATTTGGACCGAAGGAATCCAATGGTGAAGTTGTATTTTAGGTTTGACCTCGTTTGACTGGATATTTTGTGTAAAACCCAAATTAGGTTACTTGGAGAGCTAGGACCCTAATCTAGGTCAAATTAGGTTCCAAAGGCCAAATTAAGTGTTCTAAACCCTAGAGGATATTTTTCCATGATTTTTAGAGGGTTTACTTTATTTTTATCATGACCGGAACTTTGTTAATTTAAGCGGGTCTTTTTTAGGGTTACCAAATGTCATTTAATTCCTAGATTGCACATAAACCCATTTCTGATTGACTCAACCCACTTTTTATCTCATTTAGACCATTTGACCTATGTTTTGCCTCTGAGAAAACCTGTTTATGTACTGCAATGGTAAAATTACAGTTTTAACCTTTAATTCATGTTTTCTTCTCAGAGCACTTATTCCTTCATTTAGGCCTTCTTCTAGGTAATGTAGGAGCTTTTATCTTCTTTATCACGTCAAAATGAGCTAGTTATGGCTCATGATGAGGCTCTCATCATACCCCCATGCCTAGCTTTTGCTAGTCCCTTAGCAAAATTTCAAGGTTTTAAATTCCATTCTAGACCCTGAGTGTCTGTCATTAGTTATGATAAGTGCTTCTCCTTTTCTTTTGTGATTAGGTAGGAATGCCGACAATAGGCCTAGAGGTATTCAAGTACCACCCAAAATCCGGACCTGTTCCGCTTTAGCCTCAGTCCTCTGCAAAGGTTTCTACGGCCCACAAAAACTAACCTAGGGTTTGTTAGACTCCGCGGTTAAAGCACCCGTGATTGAGACATTTTTAGCCTAAGTTCAGTTTGCAGTGCGTTTTTTGTAAGAGAGAGATAGAGGATTTATTTGTTTGGAGAGCTTTTCTCTCTCTTTTCTTTTTATTTCTAGCTTCGGATTAGCTTCTCAACACGGTCTGTATCGGATTCCTCATCCCCATCATCAATCCTCAAGGGTCCCTGGCTTTCGAGATTTCGAGATAATCCCACCCATGGCAAACCCCAGAACCCTGGCTTTCGAGATTTCGAGATAATCCCGCCCATGGCGTTCCGTGGCCGAATTCAGACCCTGGCGATCGACATTTCATGATAATGCCACCCATGGTATCTGAACCAGCAGAGTGCTTACATGCCCCCAGTAGGATATTTAAATATCCTAAGAGACAAGCACCAAGGAGACGATATGTTGTTACGCATCTTCGAGGGGGATTTCCCGCCTCTCCGCGCTGGGAACTCGTCCAAATCAACTTGTGCTGACTGGCCGCTCCTAATCTAGGTGACTCTTTCAGAACATTAAACGCTCTTGCGTGTTTTGGATATTTATGCGCACTAAACAAGACTGTGTGTGAATTTGGGTTGCTTAGGTTACCGAATCCCGCAAACCGGAAGTCAGTTAACAAGGCCGAATACTTCCTAAGCCTTAGACCTAATACTTAAGCTTCACATTTTCCTCAACCTCTTGAGGATTATCCAGATTTTAACAGATACGTGAATTTTTAAGCTAAAGAATCTAACCCAAGAGGCCTAAGACCAGCGTTCCCGCTAATCTCTTGTTGTGTCTCCTTAGCACTTTTTATTTTATTTCTTCTTTTTTTTTTTTTGATCTGGTCTAGAACTTCAGTTAATTCCTTAATCTTTTACTAATGACTATTTCTTTTCTCTTTCTCATTTTGTGCTCCTTTTTGTCATTTTTGCTATTTTTCTCCTCCTTATGAATATATGGCTTACAAAATTTCCTCCCTCCCCCATTTTTTTTGTTCTTTTTCATAATTTTTCAATTTTTTATGTTTTTGACATATGCAAATTTTTTGTGTGTGAGACTCCTGACTTTTTTCTTGGTTCTGTATGTATGCACTTTATCACCCCCCATGCCTAAGTTTTGCAATGTCCTCATTGTAAACAGAGGGTGTGAATTAGTGTGGAGGTCAGGGACTTAGAACAGGATACATCGGGTGGGTGAATGGGTCGAAAATGACTGATGCGGATGATTTCAAGCTCTGATACGTGTACCAGAGGTGGGATCATCTGTCTAAGGCTGAACTCAAGGTGCAATAGACTTGGAGTATGGACGGATACTCAGACGGGTCTCTATTTTTGGGATGACGGGTTGCCTCCCGTTAAGTGCTAAATTTAATGCCTTCAGCCGAGCGGAAAATGGGGTGGAGAGGGAGTGGTCAAATCAATGGAATTTTGGAAAACAAGCACCTTGACTAAGAGCCTGGTTGGTCCAACTAGGTGCTTGTTAAGATCAGTGGGCTGATGATGCAGCCCAAACCAATAAGTCTGGTGGGTTGATAGATGTGGATTAGTAGATGCGGCACCCACCATATGCAGTGAAGTTCTAATGGATATGGAAGTGAAAACTCGGGTTCAGGCTGAGTCGAATCAGCTTGGTCAAAGTAGGGTTCCGAAAAATTATCCATGTAAGGTGTGGAATCCCTACAGGGGTGATCAAAGGATGGAGGCTCCTGATTTGTGGTCTGATCAGTACCCAATACCCGGTCTAGATATGGAGTTGAATCATCTGCAAACGGCTCAGTGAGAGGTGAATCGGAATAGAAATTGAGTCCGATTGCAGGTCGGGGTGGGGAACGGGTTTTGATTGGTTCTGTATATGTGGAGCAGGTAGCTTCAAAGAAGATTGGCTTGTTATAATCAGGAAGTAGATTTTCTCTGATGTTATGGTCAAATTCGAGATTGTCGGAGAGTTTGCGAAAATCAAAGTTTGAATGAGATTCCAGATCATGAGTTCCACCATAGAATAAATCATATGTTGTATATTCAGCAGCCTGACTGGGATCTAGCCTAAATGTTAATTCTGAGCTTAAAAGGGTATCCTTATCTGGTAGAGGTCAGATTCTAAGCTAGTAGGGCAGACCCAATTGAAACCCTGCTCGTCCAACTCCTCAGTTTCTGTGTCGTAGATTGGCATGACTTCCGAAAAATCGATTCGTTCCTCTGAAGAGGTTGGCGAGGGATATTCATTAAATCGAGGTCCAAAATCATATTCTTCATTAAAAGATTGATCTTCTTCATCTGGGGCCTTGAAATCTTCAAAATATGTTTCAGATCTAGGTTCTGGGCTTAGGATGTGGGTTGAATTACTAGAATCTAGGTCTGAATAACCTTCGAGGGTCACCTTATCAGAATAAGGGACGAAATCTATACCCTCGAGAGGTTCAGTTCTACTCTCATACTTGCAGGAGTTTTGGGATTCTAAAATGGGCTCATCATGGTCTTTTCCTGCATTTGGAGCTTCCCAACTTTCTTCAATATCAGGTGCATTATACTCCATCTGGGTTGGGAATCCACAGCCATTTGGTGCCTCAAACCCGAGATCAGATTTATCCTCGATGTTGTCCCAAGATAGTTCATCCTCTGTTGGTGGTATGTACAGGTATTTCTGATCAATCACTTGTTTTATTAATCTCATTATCTCTTCCCATTTTTCAAGACTATCTTGGTGTTGCTTCCAAAGTCGAGGATTTGTCATACATTGAAGGTATTCACTATTGTGCAATTTTTCTATCTCAATGTATGCAGTAATGAGCAAGTCACGGGTTGATCCTTTGTTGGCTTCTACTAATAGTACTTGGGCACAAGTTATGACAAAGGTTGTGGTTGTTGGGACATCAACCTGAATGTTTCCTACTGTTGTTGAGGTTTCTTCATTTTCATAGAATTTCATGGCATCCTCAATCATTTTATCTCTCATGGATCTCTGATATTCAGGTTTCTTGAATGGTAGTCCTAGGTGGTTTGGCTGCATATTTGGATCAGGTGGTGGAGTCAAGATGTAGAATCAAGTTATGAATCACGATGTGTTATGAAGCGATCAGATCTGAATAACGAGTCCCACTGAAAATGTGTATGTGTGCTCTAAAGAGAAAAGATGAGGGACTGGAGATGTCCTTGACCCAATTAAGACACCCAAAGATGTTTGGATGACTATGGCGGTTCGGGGCGGATGGACCCCTGGATCAGAAGATCGTCCACCTGAGAATTACCTGGGCAGCCAGAGAGGGAGAGTCCCGCAAAGACCCCTACACGGTAGAGCGTCCCTACGGGTTACAGGGTTTCCCCCACCCGACCTCTCTTGTCACTGAGATTCCAGGTAGACCAGAATGGGAACCTTGACCTCTTAAGTCTACCACTTTTATTTCAAAGGTGCTTTTAGGGTTCTCACTTGAACTTTAGATGTGTTGATGTTGTGACCTAATTTAGAGGCTGGTTGACCCAAGGGGTCAACTTCACCTGACCTGTCCTATAGATGGCAGAATGATTCTAGGTTGAGCCTAGAGATCACCCTGATTTGACTCCCAGGTTATTAGGTCCAAAAAAAAATTTTAAGATTCAAGTGATTTTAGAGCTCAATTTTTTTTAGGGTTTGCTTGTTAATATCTCTTCAATCAAGGTCTTGGATAGTACACTGATGCGGGAGGGTTTATTTCCTTTTATGCAGGCATGTGTGACTAACACTCCAAGATCCTACTGTAGAAACCCTAATTTGGTTCTATTTCCAATCCTTTTTTCTTTTTCACAAGGTTCTCTTTGGACTTTAAAAGCAAGAAATGTGTTGTCCACAGAGATTAAGCATTATTTCTATTAGGCACATGAATTTGTGGGATGGAATCTAAAAAATCGCTCCAACTTCAAGAAGATTTGAAAAATTTCACAAAATTAGGAAACATTTGCCTTAAAAATGGTGATTACTATATAAAGAAGGCAATTGATTCCTAAATTGATTTTCTTCCTTTTGTCTTTTTAGAATTAGGGGATGATTAAGGAAGAAAAGAAATTACCTACCCTGGAGTGGTTGACTTGCGAGAGGGATTTTCTCGTGAAATACCTGCAAGATCACATCAAAGCAAAGTAGGGCAAGTTAGTGTTCAATATGAAGAAAAGAATGTAGAGACTAGTGGTAAATTGCGCATTGCTCCCCAGCAACGGCGCCAAAATGTTCTTGACACTTTTATAGGTTTTAAAGGATGTCACGTTGTAGTATAGCCGACAAAGCGTTCAAACAAGTAGAGAATTTTATTACTCGAAAATCGGAGTATCCGAGGTCGAACACAAGGAGCAAATGGAATTTACTACTAATCAAAATGTAATTGAACACTCTAATTTACTCAAAACTGGAATTCAGAGGTATTTAAAAAAAATAATTCAGGCAAAAGAGTCAAATTGGACATCTGATCCCAAGATCAGACGTCTTCAAAGTGTTTTCCCTTTTCCTTTTGATTATTCTTCTTCTTCTGATCTTGCTTTCTTTCTTCTTCTGCAGACTCTTTTTCTTCTTCGTCTTCTGTCTTGGCTTCTCTTCTTCTTTCTCTTCTCTCTTCTGCTTTGCTTCTTTTCTTGCGAAGGCTTCTTCTTCCTGCCTTTGTTTCTTTTCTCTTGTTTCTTCTCCTGCCTTGCTCTTCCTTCTTTCTTCTTCTTCTTCTTCTGATCTTTGCAGTCTTCACTTGGCCTTTCTTCGTTCTCTGCAGTCTTCTTCTGCCTTGCCTTCCTTCTTTTCTTTGGTCCTTCTGTTCTTCCTGCCTTTCCTTCTTCCTTCTCGCAGCCAAAGTCTTTCTTCCTCAACGTTCATCCTACCTGCACAGAGCAAAACCTATCCCTTTCCCTCTACCCGCGCGTCTCTCTCTCTCAGCAATTTACTCAAGGACGCTCTCCCAGAGCCACACGGGTAATCGAGTCGGATTTCGCACCTGGGACCAGGCACACCTGCAGGTGGTGATGCACGAGGAGTGCTCAGGTTAGGGTCATGTCGGATCCCGCCAGATCCGCGAGATGAAACCGCGGACGAGGCGGGCGTGAGGGCAAGTGAGGGACCTCACCCCTGTGCTTTCGGAGGTGTTAAGGCTATATCACAAAAACAACTTATAGCATACCCGCGCCTCGCGATTCCACGATGTGGAACTAAAGGTTCTGCCCTGATTTCGCGCGCGCCCGCAGAGCTCTCTTCGTGCTATGGCCAAGGCTGGGAGCTTCGCAGCGCGACTTGCTGGCCCCGAGGGCTTCGTGACGCTTGCCTGAATACACAGCACCTGAAGCCTGGAGCTGCTGTGAAGCTGCTTCAACCTTCGTCAATGGCGGCAGGAGCTGAAATCTTGTCAGACACAAAGCGAGCCTCTCGGCTCAATTAGACCAGCTAGGGACCTTCGCCGTAGCACGGCGAAGGCGGTGAGCCATGCTGTAGGCCGCGGGATGGCCTAGGCGTGCGTGCCTAGGTCAACCTGTGGCCGGATGTGTGGGGTTGTTCGGGGGGCTACTGTGGAGGTGCGGAGTGGTAGTGGAGGGGTGGAATGTGTTCCTGGTGGTGAGGCGAAGCTTACGAGATGGTTGGCGAGCCGCGTGGAAGGGCGGAATGGTGGGAGTGGCTCGCCGGAGGTCGGTTGGTGATGTGGAAGATGAGGGTGGTCGGCGTCGGTCGAGGGTCGATTAGATGAGATAACAGGGGGAAAAGAGAGAGGGGACTACGGGGAATAGTTCTAACCTAGTTGTAGGGACGAAGGAGGACGGAGGGCGGACAGCTGTACCTGCTGTCGCCGGAGAAGACGCTCCCTAGTGGGGGAGAACGGCGGCGACGACGGGGCTGAGGCGGTGTGCGCGGGTACTGCGCGACGTGGAGGAGAGTCAGGACGATAACTCTGCCACTAGTTTTGTGGCAGAGCGAAGAGGGAGGGGAGGGGGGCTCACCGGAGCTTGCTGGGAACTTTGTCCGGACAGGAGGAGGTGAATTGGAGGTGGAAACTCAGCCAAATCAAGCTGAAGATCTGCGGCCGGGCTTAGAGGTTATTTTATAGGCACTGGGCTGTGCTGTCAGAGCGTGGAGGGCGCGCAATCGCCTGAGGTCGGTCGCCGGAGATGGAAACAGGTTAAGATACCCAAATCTCTCATGCATTCCTACGAGATATTGGGTTCACACCAGAGATTGTGATTGGCCGTAGATGGAAGGGAATTCCTCAGAGAATCTTCCTTCCATTTCTGGGAGAGAATCTCTAAGGAATCAGAGAGTAATCCCTCTCTAAACCTTGCCGGAGCTTGGTTCTGCCCTAACAATGGCAGCAGGACTTGATTGCAAAGGTGGCGAGGAACTTAGGGGGCTCTCTGCAAAGATATTCAAAAGATAGGGACCAAATTATGATTTGGGTGTACTAAATTGCAAAGTAGGCCAAGATGACCTCCCCTTAGGTCCAAATTTTGGTACAAACCTAATTTGGACCTAAGGAATCCAATGGTGAAGTTGTATTTTAGGTTTGACCTCGTTTGACTGGATATTTTGTGTAAAAACCCAAATTAGGTTACTTAGAGAGCTAGGACCCTAATCTAGGTCAAATTGGGTTCCAAAGGACAAATTAAGTGTTATAAACCCTAGAGGATATTTTTCCATGATTTTTAGAGGGTTTACTTGATTTTTATCATGACTGTAACCTTGTTAATTTAAGCGGGTCTGTTTTAGGGTTACCAAATGTCATTTAATTCCTAGATTGCACATAAACCCATTTCTGATTGACTCAACCCACTTTTTATCTCATTTAGACCATTTGACCTATGTTTTTCCTTTGAGAAAACCCGTTTATGTACTACAATGGTAAAATTACAGTTTTAACCTTTAATTCATATTTTATTCTCAGAGCACTTATTCCTTCATTTAGGCCTTCTTCTAGGTAATGTAGGAGCTTTTATCTTCTTTATTGGGTCAAAATGAGCTAGTTATGGCTCATGATGAGGCTCTCATCAATAGAGATAGAGGATGAGGAGGGAAATGTGAGAAGAAGAGGAAGAAAACTCTTTTGTAGTTTTTGTTTTGTTTCTTTTATTTCTAAACCAAAGAAGGCCTAGACTTCTCCTGATATGTTCTACTAACTAAAAAGCTCAAAACCTAAATCTAACTTAACACACACCTAAAACTAAACCTAATCTAACTCAAGACACATTTCTTTTATCTATTTACATTTATTTTTTATTTTTTTATGTATTTACAATCTATGATAGAAGAGGCTTTAATGAAGATTTTACAATGAACTCAAGCCTTAGAAACTCAAATTTAGATGCTGGAAAGACAAGCTAAAGCATGAGTAACTTCCAGACATCAAATGCAATTAGAATCAACATTAAATCTTGTGATAATCATTGAAATCAGTAAAGAAATCAAGGTTGGATAGATTACATGCCACTAATTGCTGACAATAGATTTTAAACAGCTATACAAGTTCTTCGATTTAATATAAATCAAATCAATGTACATGAATGCTTCTTAAGATTTGATTAAACCCCAAAATAGCCTGAGAAACACCAGTTAAGCTCTAAATAATAGCAGAACTCTATGAAGGAATTCCACTATTCATTGCAACAGATCCTGATAGTCAAGTGGGTTACTGTTGTTGTCACATCTTCAAATCAATTTAAGGTCTAGCATCTAAGTTTTAAGATCTGCTAACAAATTGAACCGATGATATATGAATCCCAGAGAATTCTTATCAACTAAAAATCATTCAAAACTTGCTTAAAATCCATGATTAAAGTTCATCTAGTTCTGTCCAAACTAAGCAGCTACGCTGCTACTGTTAAAACATTTCAAATCATGATTGAAATCTCAAATACTCAAATCAGGCACTTAAACATATGCATAATCATCTGAAAACATTTTAAATCCTTGCTTAGGGAATATTAATTGAATGCTTGAAATCCAGAAATCTTATCTGATCTAGGCAATAAGATATGTGACTGAATAAAATCCCAAATCAGACTTGAATCCATTGCATAACCTATAGATGCATTGTAAACGTTCCTAAATAGATCTGAAATCTACACAAATCAATTTGATGAATATCAAATCCCAAAAATCCTAGTCTAAACTCCTTCATGCACTATGGGCAATGTGAAGGACAGAAACCAAATTAGACATTTAAATCCTTGAAAAACCATTTCCAAACCTTTACTAAATCCTCTCAAACTTCATTCAATCTATGAAATGCAGATTAAAACAAATTAAGATTGAATGGAGCTATCACCCAAATAGGTGTTTGATCTTGTCTCGCCTGAGTGATTTGATCACTCTATCAACCTGCACACCATTAGTTGATGCTTGACATGATTAGGCGATACTATAGAAACACTTGAGTCATTGCAATAGCCTCAAATCTGTGCATCGGATTTTCATAGGCTCTAGCTATCAGTGAAACCAAAAAATCATTATTAAAGCTAAAAATTAGGCGTAAGCTCATTTTATTATAAAACTATAAATAGAACATCTTAGAATCATTGCACTACGTATAATTTAATCCTTGAAAACTCAATTCACATGATTGCAACTGATTTAACCTAGATTGAATCCCAAATCTATCGATTAGGCATGAAACTCAAATTCAAAGGAATCCATTGAATCGCAGGCAATTCAAAACATAAGGAGGTCTCTTGTGATTTGTGGAATGAGTAAGAGAGCCCTCTAGTGAAATTTGAGCACAATTGAGATCCAAAAGCTAGTAAGCTTCCAATCTCAATTACCTTTGATGCGTGAAGTGGTCAATGGATTAAACATCAAATGAAGCACTAGAACATGATCATGAGATGAAGAGGAAGGAAAATGGATCGAAATGAACGAATGAATTCATCTCTTTGATCTGAATTGATGAGACAGATTTGATTGAGGGATGTGATAAACGCCAATTTATCATCATTCTTATGCATTAAAACAAACCTACCTCTTAGGATTTTGCTCCACAAACAGGTTTTTGGGATGCATTTAGGCATTAATTAGGTTAGGCATGCACTGCACTTTTTGTTGTCTTTTTAATGTGTTTTTGTGAGTGTTAGGGATATACAGATTGCCAGATCGCTAGAACCCTAACATTCAGGAATTCAACTGGTGAAGGAGAAGCTCTCACCAACTGGAACTCAACTTGATCCAGCTCACCATAGTTGGAATTCAGCTCACCTGAACTAGGGTTAGCTCATCTCAGCTGAATGGCAACTCAAGAGAGCTCATCTTAGCTCACCCTAGCTCAGATCCATCTCAACTTAGTTGAGTCTAACTCATCTCAGCTCCCATTAGTCCATAGGGAGCTCTAGCTAGCTCAGCTGAGTTGACTGGAGTTTACCCCAACTCAGGTCCAACTACATCCAGCTCCACTCAACTCCAGCCAGCTAAAGATGACTTCATTTCAGCTCAGGAAGCTCAAGTCCAACTCCCAGGGATTCAGCTTAGCTCAACTCAGTTACCTTAGCTACCCCAACCAGTTTGAACCTCCCCGAGAGCACCAGACCCAACTCACCTCATCTCATTATGGTAGAAGCCAACTCACTTTAGCTTGGCTTAGAAGTTAGCAAACAACTAGCATGCTAAGCCAGCTAGAGTAGCTCCATGCCACCCTCTTCAGTAGCTGTCAGCTCCAGTTCAAGCTCCAGACTTCTCCTCCTCAGCTCCCCTTTTTAAACCCTAGCTCCCATTGCCTACTCCTCTACCCTATTACTAGCTAAGCTAGCTAAGCTTACCTTAGCCTAGCTAGACTCCAACTCCCTTGGCCATTCACCACCTTAAAACCCTACCTAACCAGCTCCACCAACTACCTCTACCTATAAGTCCACCTAGCTAACCTAGTCCACCCCCAAGTTGGCGCCAACCCTAGCCACCTTTTCACCCCTCACCTTCCTCCAAAAGCCACCTAAAGTTGGTGCCAAAACACACCCCATAACCACCACCAAAATGGCGTCAACCCATCTCCTCATCACCACCCTACACTTCACCAACCAACCCATCTCCACCCTTGATTTTTGGCCCCAAGAACACCCCCTTCTAGAAGCCAAAGTTGGCACCAAATCAAGGTGCCCTTCCACCCCATACTCGACCACCAAAGGCCACCATCAAACCCCCTTCACACCTCCTTGGTTGGCACCATTTAACCCTCTCCATTGGATCCCTAACCACCTCCCATCAAGCCATCCTAGCCCTCCACTAAAGGCCACGGCAACCACCTCCATCCCACTCTATAAAAACCCATCACCCACCACCATTTTCATCATCCTCCCATTAGTTTAATTCCACATTACACCCACCATAATTCAAGGCCAAGGAAGAAGAAGAGAAGAATATTAAGGGGGCATCCTACCCGCCCCCTTGGTGCTCTCTTCCCCTTCTTTCTTCTCCTTTGTCCACACCAAGGAGGAGGAGCACTTCCCCACCAAGAGGACGACCAAGCAAGGAGGAGAAAGAGTGGTGCATGCCCACCCTTGGAGGAGGAAAGTTAAGGTGGAAGCTTCCACCTTGGAGGACACCATTTGAAGGAGCTTTACAAGGAAGAAGTTGGAGGACTCTTTTCAAGGCCAGGAGCTACTGGGCTTGGAGCGAGAAGCCATCATCTTCTTCACCATTTCATTTAGAAGATTTATGTTTTTATCTTCTTGCATTTCAAGTAGATTAGAAGCTTTCCTCTATGTGTTTTGTGTAGAACAAGTTCAATTCAATTCAAGTTGCCTTCTTTTAAATTCTTGTCACATTTGTCTTTTATCTTGATCTACCACTTTTTCACTCCCTCTCCCTAATTACTCTAGACCCCCATGTGCCTAGAGTGAGATTAGGGAGAGGCCTTTCTTGTCACTTTAGCAATAGTTTAGTGGATTAGGTTTAGATCACCTTTTTCTTTGTCATCAACTTTGCGAATGCTCATTATTTCAAAACCCTAAAAAATATATAAATTAAAAAGACCAAAAAGAAAGGTGATTTCTACTTCCAAGCAAGAGACCTAAATTTTGCAAACATATTACCTCCTTAGATGACCCTAGATACTCCCCTATCTAGGTCTTATAAATTTAAAAGCAAAAGCGGATTTACACGTTGCAACGACACTAAATTGCTTAATTAACAAACCGAGTATTTTCGTGATCAAGATGCTATCTAACTCTAATCTACTCCTAAGTTAAGTAATCAATCAGTGAATTTATGATCTAAACTATCAAACATTACTCCTATCTAATCTAGAATGCAAGTAAATCTATCTAGAAAGCAATAATTCTATCTATGAAAGTGATTAAATCTAATCTAATAGAGGAAAGGGGACTCTTTGGGATCAACAGGCGGCGGCTAAAGAGGATGAAAGGGGAGGATCTCTAGCAAATGAAAAGCTTGCTAGTGGAGCTTTTGGGATGCCCTTAGGCATATGTCATCCCTAGCGGCGAGGAGGAATTTAGGCAGGGCAATGCCACCCTTGTCACTGGCGGCACGAGTGAAATGGGAAGAAGGCAGTTGAATAGGATGAACGACCAGCTCAAGGGAGTAGGAGGGAGTTGATAGCTTGTGCAGGTGTTCGGGAAGGTGTTTAAATAGACGCAAGGTGGATCAGGTGACCAGGCACAGTGGGCCATGGACATTGGGTATCAATGGTGCATGGAGTGAAATGAGAGCACGGGAAATTTTGGGGATAAGGTAGGGTCGTTGGATGTGATCTGGAGATGGTAGAGGAGGTGTGGGAACTGGTTCTAGAAAACTGGTGGAAGATCCACTGTAGAATAGGTGGATCAGAGAACGAACGACTCAGAAGAGTTGTGTTCTTCGTGGATGAACAATGCGTAAAGATCTGCACCTAAGTCTGTGGGTGAAATATCAAGAGAGGCCTAGGTGTGCTAAAGCAGTGAACAATTGCACAAGAACCCATAAGTGGTCATGAAACATAACTAAACAGTCCTTGGTAGCTTTCAAATGAGTCCCTAACCTCTTTTAAGTAAATAAAATGTAAACACTTAAGGATGTAGATGTAAACCACTAAATGCAAGGTCGTAATGAGGTCAAAATGCAATGAAGTTCTTATGGTATGTTAATTGAACATATTAGAATATAATTCAACCTTTGATTTGTCTATTCAAGCTTACATTAGTGTTCAATTGGCATGCAGATCATCCATTTACTCATTTAAATATAGAATCTCTCAAAATTGACCTATTTATGCATTTTTAACACAAAATCAATGTTTTAGGCCATTTTCATTAATTCCCACACTTAACCCATTTCCTTGTGTTAATTTAATAGTCTTTAACCTAATTTCTAGCTTAACTTAGGCATTTTAGCTATGATGAGCCACACCTCATTGATGATAATACAATCATTTGCCATAACTAACTTGAATTAGTTGAAATCAAGAGATAAATGCTCCTGAATGAGCACTTGAGGACAATAATTCCACTAAGAGCTGTTTTAAGAAGAAAATAATAAAATAGGGATAACTCTGCTATTTTAACATTACATAATGAATGAATAGCAACCATGGGGTCACCTAGGGGTCAATTGAGGGTCAATTGAGCATTAAAGGCTAAAAAGTGGGTCAACACAGACAGAAAAGTGTTTTACGCATTTTGAAAATCGAAACAGTACATAAAATCCTAATTATCATCCCCACTTGAATTGGAAAGGTTTTGGTCAGGATAAAATTCATCTAAACCTGTTAAAATTCATATAAAAATATTCTAAGATGTTTGGTACCTTTGGTTTGACCATCTGAACTCATTTTGACCTAAAACAGAG
This sequence comes from Thalassia testudinum, assembly GCA_037157565.1. Taxonomy (NCBI): domain Eukaryota; kingdom Viridiplantae; phylum Streptophyta; class Magnoliopsida; order Alismatales; family Hydrocharitaceae; genus Thalassia; species Thalassia testudinum. Next base: position 149,288,450 of record JAZHRO010000036.1, read on the forward strand.
TTTCATACGGAATTTTGCCTTGATTTGGGCTCCTGTGCAAATTTCCCAGTCAAAAGTGGTCAAAACTCAAATCCAAGTTCACCATTAGATTTTTTAGATCCAAATTAGGTTAGCACCAAAATTTGGGCTCAATCAGAATCCATCTTGACCTAATTTGCATTCTAGCCCCTAAGTCCCTATTTCTTTCAAACATGGCCCTAAGTTTCTCATTTTCCTTACAAATAGGTCCACCAACCTTCCTCGTTGAGAAAATCAAGAAACACATGCCCATGTTGACAAACCCAAATCCGCAATCTTTGATTGTAGTTTCTTATTCATCTCTCGATCAAATCCCTCCAAACTTGGAGGGATTGATATTGAAGTGATTCCGCATCTATTGAGCTATCCCACAAGGTCCAACATGCTCTCCACGTCACCGATGAGAAGCTAAAAAATCAATGGGTTTCCTTGCAAAAAATTGCAAGAAAATCCCATTATTTCCTCGCAATTTAGGATCAAGGCCTCTTCTATTTAAGCTTTAGCAACTTCCCACGAGTTCCTTAGTTGAGTTTAGGCCAAAATTCATGTTGTCCCTCACTTGCCGACCACCTCCGACTCAACTCCGGCAACCCAACTCGATCTCCCTCTTCTGGGTGCTCAACAGACAAATTGGGTGCTTCATCTTCTTCCCCAAGCTCCTTCGGCACTAGCCAATCATAGCTAGGTCACTTCTAACCCCTTCTTTGTCACCGTTTCTCCCACTAGAGTATACATCTTCTCCACGTCTGGCGAGACAAGCCGAATGTGGAACTCTGCCCTTTCATCCAATTAGCTAGGTGAACTTCTTCTCTTAACTTCCTAGAGTAGTTCTATCCATTTAGTTTCTAGTTTCAACTACTCGTCTTCCCGTTATTCCTCCTTCTCCAACTCCGATGATGCTCCAGCAAGCTCGTCCAACCACTCCTCACCACAAAACTCCACACTACCACCACCAAAATACTCCTCACACCTTAGGGAGCAAAACCCTCAAGAAATTGAGGCTTTTACTCACCCCAACCATTGGCTAGAGAACCCATCCACGTCGTTGTTGCCCCTCCATCATCTGGCCACCATCGTACCCCAAACGCCTCCACACAACCACCACCACATTCCTTGTTTCATGGAGAAGCTTAGGAACATTCTAATTATGGCTTTAAGCTCACATTTTGTGTTTTAGGTTCTCCATGTCGTCGCACCATCTCTGCCATTGTTCGCCTCCAACCAGCCATAAAAGCTCCATAGGAAGGTCTCCTCTTGATGCTGCTCGGTACCAAGAAGCCATCCAAGTTGTTGGATTGAAGATCCAACAATCTTCATGCCCGAATAGAGCTCGCCATCTTCCATGTTTTTAGCTACTGGAGTTCAAAGGAGGTGTAGGAGATTTACCCCACATCGTGGGATTTCACATCCAAAAGCATAAATTAATTTTTGCGCATAGCCTGTGTGCCCATGAACATAGGGGGTCGGGTCCCCTAGAGCCTTTAAACACACAGACACGCTCGCTCACACGCACACGTGAGCACGTGCCCTGGCGGGAGCCAGGGCATTGGGATTGCATTAGAATTCATGCCCTATTACCTTTAGATGCGTGCCAATACGCCCACACTTAGGCATTTCTGAGGCTTTGTGCTGAAGCTGTGCTTAAGGCTATTGGTTACCTTAAGTCTTATGCTGGTTCTCTATGCTTGGCACCCTTGTGCCTATTTTGAGGTTTTGATGACTTAAGGTGTCTGAAGCACCTTCCCGATGTCTGATGCTAAGTTACTATGGATTTATTTGAGCTCTTGGCTTCTCTGTGGTTGGGTGATTCGAAACACTGTTGAAACATTGGCTTATTTGAGAATTATGATGTGCTTAATTTGGGGATAAATTGGTGACTTAAATCACCATTATTTTTAGAATTCTCTAATTCTTTTTATCCCAGCAATTTCTAAGATACAATTTAGTTTATCCTTGAATATTTTGTTAAGTGAATTATTCATTGAATATCTTTCTTATGCTTAATGATTATGCTCATTGCTATTAATTATGATTAGTGTTGTGAATTCCAAATTTGCTCCCTGCAAACGACCTTAGACTCACTTTGGTTTTCGAGATTAAAAATTTAAATGTTGTATCGCTTTTGTTCGCTATACTACGATGTGTTTTCTTAAAACTTGACTAAAGCGACACAACACTCATCAATTATGCATGTGGTTTATTCTGGTTAATTCTACTATCCTACCCATTTTTATTCAATTGCATTACTAGTTCTTGCTACCTATCTGAATATATATGACATGCGGAAATCAATATGTTTACAAAGTTTATTAGGCTAATGGGTTTAATAATTGATGAACTGACTACGTGCAACCCGAATCACTGTGGGGGAAAATTGGGACCTAGGAACCCTCATCCTCATTAGCTTCATATGATCTGTTGAACGGTTAGTGGGGCATGGCGAGTGTGACGACCCAAGTCCCGTTAATCGACGAAACTCAAGTCGCCGTGTGCTAACACCCAACACAATCCAACCACAAAATTGCAATCACCTAGTGATGAGAACCTCATCATGAGCCTTAACTAGCTCATTTTGACCTAAGAAAGAGAATAAGAGCTCCTACATAACCTAGAGAAGAGCCTAATTCAAGAAATTAATGTTCTAAGAAGAAAACATGAAATAAAGGGTAAAACTGTAATTTTACCATTGCAGTACATAAACAGGATTTCTCAGAGGCAAAACATAGGTCAAATGATCTAAATAAGATAAAAAGTGGGTTGGTTCATTCAGAAATGGGTTCATGTGCAGGCTAGGAATTAAATGACATCTTATAACCATAAAATAGACCTGCTTAATTCAACAAGGTTATAGTCAAAATAAAAATTAAATAAACCCTCTAAAATTCATGGAAAAATATCCCCTAGGGTTTAGAACCTTCAAATTGGCCTTTGGAACCTATTTTGACTTAGATTGGGATCCTAGCTCATTATTTGACCTAATTTGGGTTTTTATGTAAAATATCCAGTCAAAAGAGGTCAAACCTAAAATAAAACTTCACCATTGGATTCCTTAGGTCCAAATTAGATTTGTACCAAAATTTGGGAATAAGGGAAGGTCATCTTGACCTACTTTGCAAAATAGTCCACCCAATTACATTTTGATCCTATCTTTTGAAAACCTTGCATAGACCCCCCTAACTTCCTCGCCACTCTTACAATCAGGTCCCTCCACCATTAAAGCGGTGGAATCCTACTCCGGCAAGGAATGGAAGGGGATTACTCCCTGATTCCTCAGAGATCTCCCTGATTTGGAAGGGAGATTCTCTAAGGAATTCCCTTCTATCTGAGCATGATTGCAGGATCTGATTTGCATCAAATCTCTCGTGTGAACGCACGAGAGATGTGGGTATCCCCCTGAAATCATACCCTAGTGAAGACTTTTGCACTTGGAAGCTTGTCTTCCAAGCACAAGAGCCCCCGCTAGTGCTTATAAAAGGAGCACCACCTTTAGCCGCATCTTTTCAGCTTGACTTGGCCGGAGAACCACCTCCAATTCGCCCCTTCTCCTTCGGCCAAGTATCCAACAGGCTCTGGTGACCTATCTCCCTCCTTCTCGTCGCTCTGCCACAATACCAGTGGCAAAGCCATCTTCATCTATTTCCTCTGCATCACGCAATACCCACGCGCATGCTCCAACCCCTTGTTCGTCGCCGCTCTCCCTCCTCTAGACGTCTTCTTCTCCAGTGGCGACAGGTATGGCCAGCCACCTCTCCTACCCCCTTCGTCCATTAAACTAGGTCAGAACCTTTCTCTCTCCCCCCTCTTCACTTCCCCTCTCTTAATTTCTACTTTAAACCCCTCGACGCCGCAGACCACCACCACCTTCTCCATCTCCGGCAGACCACTGGTGAGGCGCATCCACCACTCCTCACCTCCACACGCCTCGCCAGATCCCTCATCACCTCCACCATCACCCATTGAGCATCATCTGCCCCTCCAATACCCGCCAACACCTCCATACTCGCCCACCAAACACACGCACCTTCACAGCCACAGGGCAACCTAGGCACGCATGCCTGGGTCACCCTGTGGCCAGCACCCACCGCCTCACCTTTGCCTTGACATGACGAAGCTTCCCATGTGCTTTAATGAGGCTGCAAGGCCGTGTTGAGTGTATTGCAGGTCAGGCCCCCTGTCGCCATTGACACACGAGCAAGCTTGCTTGCAAGCTTGATCCAGGTCACTTCACTCCAGGTCTCCAGGTCCAGAAGGTGCGAGATGGACTCGCGCACACATTTAGCAGGCAATTGGCCTTGAAGGAGAGCCCAGCTGCAGCAATTGAACGAAGTCTTCCTGCGGGCGTGCGAGCAAAGCGGGTGGGACTTTTAGTCCCACCTCGAAAAGCCAAGTGTGCGTAGAGTGAGTTAAATTGAATTTGTGATTTCCTCTTATCGCCTCAAGTGACACGAGGTGAGTTCCCTCACCCACACACCTGCCTCGTCTGCGACCTATGCCCCTGCGGATCTGGGGTGACCGACCCGATTAACCTCACACTCCTTGCGCACCACACCCATGCTGGTGCGCCTGGACCTGGGCACGCGAAACCCGACCCGATTACCTGGCTCTGGGAGAGTGAACCCAAGAGAGAAATAGAGAGAGAGTGACGCAGGGGAGGGTAGGGGATAGGTTTTGCTCTTCAGTGTGCAGGGAAGAGAAGAATGAAAAGAAGAGGAAGAAAGCTAAGGTGCAGCCGCAGTGAAGGAAGAAGTAGAGAAGGCAGAAGCTGAGGAAAGAAGAAGAAGGAAGGTAGAAGCCAACGGAAAGAGAAGGCACTGCAGTAGAAAGGAGGCACGGCTGAAGAAAAGAGCTGAAGGCAGAAGCTTAAGGAAAGAAGAAGGAAGGAGGAGGAAGAAAGAAGAAAGAAAGAAATCAAAGTCAGAGAAAGAAAGAAGGAAGAAGAAGGCAGAAGAAGACGACAAGGAAGAAGAAGCAGACGGTCAAAGTCAAAAGGCAAAGAGAAGAAGAAAGAGACAAAGAAAGCAAGAAAGAAAAGAGAAGGCTAAAGAAGAAGAAAGGAAGGAAGAAGCTGAAGAGAGAGCCAAGCCAAGAATCAACCTTTTTATCCAATTCTTCTCAATCTCTTCTATTTTGCTACATTTTAATATTCATAAACTCTTGCATCTATACTTTGAATTAGGTTTTGAGTAACTTTAAGTGTTCAAATTACATTATTGAGATCAGTGAATAAATTTCATTTGCTCCCTATGTTCGACCTCGGATACTTAGGTTTTCGAGTAATAAAAAATTCTTATTTGTTATCAATGCTTGATCACCTATAGTACTACGCGACTAACCGATTTACTCCTTTAAAATCCCCGATCAAGCGGTGGTTAACATTTTGGAACCGTTGCTGGGGAGCAACACGTAATTTAGCACTAATCTCTGCATTATTTGTGATTATATTTGAGCACTAACTTGCCCTATTTGTTTTGTTGTGATCTTGCAAGGTATTTCACGAGAAGAGCCCCCGCGCAAGTCAACAACTCCAGGGCAGGTAATCCCTTTTCTTCCCTAATCCACCTCCTAATCCTGGGAAGAAAAAAGGAAGTAATCAATTAGGAATCAATTGCCTTCTCTTTATAGTAATTACCATCTTTAAGGCAAAAGTTTCTTGATTTGGCGAACATTTTTCAAGAACTTATTGAAGTAGAAGCAATTTTTAGAGCCAACCCCACAAATTCCTGTGCCTAATAGAAATCACGCTTAATCTCCGTGGACAACACACTTCTTGTTTTGAGTTCAAAGAGAACTTTTGTGAAAAGAAAAGAGGATTGGAAATAGAACCAAATGAGGGTTTCTACAATAGGGTTTTTGGATTACTAGTCACACATGCATGTTTAAAAGGAAATAAACCCACCTGCATTTGTGTGCTACCAAAGCCCTTGATAGAAGAGATCTAAACAAGACAAATCCTAAAAATTGAGCCCTAAAATCACTTGAATCTTAAAATGTTGGACCTAATAACTTGGGAGTCAAATCAGAATGATTCTAGGTCTTGACCTAGAATCATTCTGCCATCTTTAGGGTAGGTCAGGTGAAGTTGACCCTTTGGGTCAACCAACCTTGAAATTAGGTCACCACACCAAAAAATCTAAAGTTCAAGTGAAACCCTAAAAGCACCTTAAATTTAAAAGTGGTAGACTTAAGAGGTTAAGGTCCCCATTCTGGTCTACCTGGAATCTCAGTGACAAGAGAGGTCGGGTGGAGGAAACCCTGTAACCCGTGGGGATGCTCTACCGTGTAGGGGTCATTGCGGGACTCTCCCTCTCTGGCTGCCCAGGTAATTCTCAGGTGGACGACCTTCTAATCTAGGGGTATCATCCGCCCCGAACCTCCATAGTCATCCAACATCTTTGGGTGCCTTGATTGGGTCAAAAACACCACCAGTCCCTCATCTCTTTTCCTTAAAGCACACACATACATTTTCAGTGGGACTCTCTACTCAGATTTAATCGCTTCATAACTTGATTCTACATCTTGATTCAAACTCTGATTGTACATCTTGATTCCACCACCTGATCCAAATATGCTGCTAAACCACTTAGAACTACCATTCAAGAAACCTAAATCCTAGAGATCCATGAGAGATAGGATGATTGAGGATGCCCTGAAATTCTATGAAAATGAAGACAAAACCTCAACACCCATAAAAGACATTCAGGTTGATGTCCCAATAACCACAACCTTCATCATAACCTATGCCCAATTGTTATTGACCGAAGTATGAAGAATACGAGGCCTCGTATGAAGAAAATCAAATTTTCAATGAAGAATATGATTTTGGGCCTCTATTTGATGAATATCCCTCACCAACATCCTCAGAGAGACAAATCAATTTTTCGGAAGTCACGCCAATCTACGATACAGAAATCGAGGAGTTGGACGAGTGGGGTTTCAATTGGGTCTGTCCTACCAGCTTAAAACTTGAGCCTAGAACAAATAAGAACACCTTTTTAAGCTTAGAATTGACATCTAGGGTAGACCCCTGTCAGGCTGCTAAATCTACATCATGTGATTTATTCTATGGTGGAACTCATGATCTTGAATCTCATTCAAAATGTGATTTTCGCAATATCTCCGATGATTTCGAATCTGACCATGATTTTGGAGAAACTTTGCTTCCTGAGTACAACAAGCCAATCTACGACCTCAACTCATATGATTCATTCCCTAATTCCAACTATGAGGTCCCGGTTCCTGAGATCATTGATTTAAGATCAAGTTCCAATGACATGGAATCATTTCTTTTCGATCCTCAGGAACCAAAATCAGAAAATGCCGAGAGTGATTGCAACTCAAAATACGAATCTTTTCTCAATCCAGATTTCCCACATCCTATAGACACTCTCCAGGCATTCATTTTTTATTTTGAAAGTTACTATGAGAACTCTTTACATGATACCACCTGTCACTTCTTTCTAGAAGAGCCCTCATACACAATCTTCATAGAAGCCACCTCTTCCACATATACAAAACCAATCAAAACCCATTTTCAACCCCAACCTACAACCGGACTCAATTTCTATTCTAATTCACCTCTCACTGAATCGATTGCAGATGATTCAATTCCACATATATACCGGGTATCAAACATTGATTAGATTGAAAAACATGATCCATCATTCCCTGATCACCCCTATAGGGTTTTCACATTATTCACTGATCATTTCACGGATCCCTACTTTGAATGGGCTGATTCGACTCAGCCTAAACCCGAGTTTTCACTTCCGCATCCATCAGAGCCCTAGAGCATATGGTGGGTTCCACATCTGTTAATCTACATCTATCAACCCACTAGATTAATAAGGTTTGGGCTGCATCATCAGCCCTTTGATCTTAACAAGCACCTGGTTGGACCAACTAGGCTCTTAATCCAAGTGCTTATTTTACAAAATTTCGCTGATTTGACCACTTCCTCTCCATCCCACTTCCCGCTCGGCTGAAGGCGTTGAATTTAGCACTTAATAGGAGGCAACCCGTCATTCCAGAAAACTCGAGATCCGTTTTATTATCCATCTATACTCCACGTCTATTGCACCTTGAGTTCAGCCTTAGACAGTCAATCCCACCTCTGGTACACGTGCCAGAGCTTGAAATTGTCCGCATCAGCCATTTCTGACCTATTCACCCACCTGATATATCCTGTTCTAAGTCCCTGAACCCAACACTGTTTCACACCCTCCGTTTACAATGAGGACATTGCAAAACTTAGGCATGGGGAGGTGGTAAAGTGCATACATACAAAACTAAGAAAAATCAAAAGGACCCTCACAAAAAAATTCACATATGTCAAAAATACCAAAAAAATAGAAAATCTTGAAAAAGAACAAAAAATGGAGGAGGGAGGAAATTTTGTAAGCCATATAATCATGGGGTGGAAAAGAGAAAAATGACAAAAAGGAGCACAAAATGAAAAAGAAAAAGAGATAGTCATTAGTAAGAGATTAAGGGATTAACTGAAGTTCTAGACAACATCAAGAAAAGAAAAATGAGAAAAAAAAGTGCTAAAGAGATACAAAAAGAGATTAGTAGGAACGCTGATCTTAGGTCTATTAGGCTAGACTCGTAGGCTTAAAAATTCACGTACCTGCTAAGATCTGGATAATCCTCAAGAGGTTGGGGAAAATGCGAAGCTTAAATATTAGGTCTAAGGCTTAAGGAGTATTCGTCCTCGTTAATTGACCTTCGATTTACGGGACTCGGTAACCTAAGCACCCTAATCCACACAGTCTGGTTCAGTGCGCATAATTATCAAAATCACGCAAAAGCGTTTAGATGTGCTGAAAAAGTCACCTAGATTAGGAGCGACCGATCAACACAAGTTGATTTGTACGAGTTCCCGACGCAGAAAGGTGGGAAATTCCCCTCGAAGATGCGTAACAACATATCGTCTCCTCGGTGCTTGTCTCTTAGGATATTTACATATCCTACCGGGGGCATGTAAGCACTCTGCTGGTTCAGATACCATGGGTGACATTATCACGAAATGTCAATCGCCGGGGTCTGAATTCGACCACAAAACACCATGGATGAGATTATCTCGAAATCTCGAAAGCCAGGGTTCTGGGGGTTGCCATGGGCGGTGCTATCATGAAGCATCGATTGCCAGGAACCTTTGAGGATTGATGATAGGAACGAGGAATTCGATATAGACTGTGTTGAGAAGCCAATCCGAAGCTAGAAATAAAAAGAAAAGAGAGAGAAAACTCTCCAAACAAATAAATCCTCTGTCTCTCTCTTACGAAAATGCACTACAAACTGAACCAAGGCTAAAATATGTCTCAAGCACAGGTGCTTTAACCGCAGAGTCCAACAAACCCTAGGATGGTTCCTGCGGGCCTTAGAAACCTTCGTGGAGGACTGAGGCTAAAGCTGGTTAGGTCCGGATTTTGGTTGGTACTTGAGTACCTCCAGGCCTACTATCAGCATTCTAACTTAATCAAAAGAAAAAGAAAAAGCATTATTCATAACTGATGAAAGAAACTCATGGCCTAGAACAGAAGTTAAACCTTGAAATTTTGCTAAGGGACTAGCAAAAGCTAGGCATAGGGGTATGATGAGAACTTCATCATGAGCCCTAACTAGCTCATTTTGACCTAAGAAAGAGAATAAGAGCTCCTACATAACCAAGAGAAGGGCCTAATTCAAGGAATTAATGTTCTGAGAAGAAAACATGAAATAAAGGGTAAAACTGTAATTTTACCATTACAGTACATAAACGGGATTTCTTAGAGGCAAAACATAGGTCACATGGTCTAAATAAGACAAAAAGTGAGTTGGTTCAGTCAGAAATGGGTTCATGTGTAGGCTAGGAATTAAATGATGTCTTATAACCTTAAAACAGACCCGCCAAATTCAACAAGGTTTTGGTCAAAATAAAAATCAAATAAACCCTCTAAAATTCATGGAAAAATATCTCCTAGGGTTTATAACCTTCAAATTGTCCTTTGGAACCTATTTTGACCTCGATTGGGGTCTTAGCTCATTATTTAACCTAATTTGGATTTTTGTGTAAAATATCTAGTCAAACATGATCAAACCTAAAATCCAACTTCACCATTGGATTCCTTAGGTCCAAATTAGGTTTGTACCAAAATTTGAGAATATGGAAAGGTCATCTTGACCTACTTTGCAAAATAGTTCACCCAATTACATTTTGATCCTTATCTTTTGAAAACCATTGCACAGACCCCCCTAACTTCCTCTCCACTCTTAGAATCAGGTCCCTTCGTCATTAAAGCGGAGGAATCCTACTCCGGCAAGGAATGGAAGGGGATTACTCCCTGATTCCTCAAAGATCTCCTCCTAGATTTGGAAGGGAGATTCTCTGAGGAATTCCCTTCCATCTGAGCATGATTGCAGGATCTGATTTGCATCAAATCTCTCGTGCGAACGCACGAGAGATGTGGGTATCCCCCTGAAATCCTACTCCGGTGAGGACTTTTGCGCTTGGAAGCTTGTCTTCCAAGCACAAGAGCCCCCGCCAGTGCCTATAAAAGGAACACCACCTTCGGCTGCATCTTTTCAGCTTGACTTGGCCGAAGAACAACCTCCAATTCATCCCTTCTCCTCCGGCCAAATATCCAGCAGGCTCCGATGACCTATCTCCCTCCTTCTCATCACTCTACCATAATACCAGTGGTAGAGCCATCTTCTTCTATTTCCTCCGCGTCGCGCAATAGCAATACCCGCGCACGTGCTCCAGCCCCTTCATCGTCGTCGCTCTCCCTCCTCTGGATGTCTTCTTCTTCGGCGGTGGCAAGTACGGCCAGCCACCTCTCCTACCCCCCTTCGTCCATTAAACTAGGTCAGAACCTTTCTCTCTCCCCCTCTTCACTTCCCCTCTCTTAATTTCTACTTTAAACCCCTCGACGCCGCAGACCACCACCGCCTTCTCCATCTCCGGCAGACCACCAGCGAGGCGCATCCACCGCTCTGCACCTCCACACGCCTCACTAGATCCCTCATCTCCTCTGTCATCACCCACTAAGCATCATCTGCCCCTCCAATACCCGCCAACACCTCCATACTCGCCCACCGAACACACGCACCTTCACGGCCACAGGGAGACCTAGGCACGCACGCCTAGGCCACCCTGTGGCTAGCCACCCATCGCCTCACCTTCTCATTGACACGACGAAGCTTCCCATGTGCTCTAATGAGGCCATAAGGCCGTGTTGAGTGTATTGCAGGTCAGGCCCCCTACCGCCATTGACGCACGAGCAAGCTTGATTGCAAGCTTCGCTCCAGGTCTCCAGGTCCAGAAGGTGCGAGATGGGCTCTTGCACACATTCAGCAGGAAATTGGCCTTGAAGGAGAGCCTAGTTGCAGCAATTGAACGAAGTCTTCCTGCAGGCATGCGAGCGAAGCGAGTGGGACTTTTAGTCCTACCTCGGAAAGCTAGGAGTGCACAGAGTGAGTTAAATTGAATTTGTGATTTCCTCTTATCGCCTCAAGTGACACGGGGTGAGGTCCCTCGCCCACGCATCCGCCTCGTCCGCGACCTATGTCCCCGCGAACCTGGCGTGACCGACCCGATTAACCTCGCACTCCTCACGCACCACACCCACGCCGGTGCACCTGGACCCAGGATAGCGAAACTTGACCCAATTACCTGGCTCTAGGAGAGTGAACCCAAGAGAGAAATAGAGAGAGAGTGACGTGGGGGAGGGTAGGGGATAGGTTTTGCTCTTCAATGTGCAGGGAAGAGAAGAAGGAAAAGAAGAGGAAGAAAGCTAAGGCACAGCCGTAGTGAAGGAAGAAGCAGAGAAGGAAGAAGCTGAGGAAAGAAGAAGAAGGAAGGTAGAAGCCAAGGGAAAGAGAAGGCACTATAGTAGAAAGGAGGCACGGCTGAAGAAAAGAGCTGAAGGTAGAAGCTTAAGGAAAGAAGAAGGAAGGAGGAGGAAGAAAGAAGAAAGAAAGAAGGAAGAAGAAGGTAGAAGAAGACAAGGAAGAAGAAGCAGACGGCCAAAGTCAAAAAGCAAAGAGAAGAAGAAAGAGCCAAAGAAAGAAAGAAAGAAAGAAAAGAGAAGGCTAAAGAAGAAGAAAGGAAGGAAGAAGCTGAAGAGAGAGCCAAGCCAAGAATCAACCTTTTTATCCAATTCTTCTCAATCTCTTCTATTTTGCTACATTTTAATATTCATAAACTCTTGCATTTATACTTTGAATTAGGTTTTGAGTATCTTTAAGTGTTCAAATTACATTATTGAGATTAGTGAATAAATTCCATTTGGTCCCTATGCTCGACCTCGGATACTTAGGTTTTTGAGTAATAAAAAATTCTTATTTGTTATCAACGCTTGATCACCTATACTACTACGCAACTAACTAATTTACTCCTTTAAAATCCCTGATCAAGCAATGGTTAACACCTAGCACATAATTATAGAACATCAATAGCCAAACATTTATTCATAATGCAGTAAATGAAAATAAATAAAGTGCCAACAAGATAATAAAATCCACCACAAAAAATAGAAAGGTAAAGAGTGCTTAACTGCCAGTACAATCACCAAAAGATAGGAATTAAAATCTAACAGAGAAAAAGAACAAACTAAAGAGCCACTGGCTTAGAATGGATCACCTCCTAAAGTAGGACTCAGTCCCACAGTAAATGGACCAACAATAGCCACTGCGCTCAACTACTCAGCAACACCTGAGTACGGAACCTAAGAAGCACGTTAGTAAAAGCTGAGTAGAGTAGAACAACTACAACAAGTAACAATAGCGACAAGAGTAAAAGGAAGAGGGCATGGTATCAGTAGTTAATTCATTTATGAGTTTATTACTTATCCAATTTTGTTTATGCATTAAAGCCCACATTATTATAGTCCACATTCTGCTAATCAATGTCTCAGGCACAAGACGATCTCGTGTAACTTCCTGCGGTGCAAGACCAGTATAAGTCACCCTCTTGGTTGAGAAGATGGCTTATACCCATCAAGTCACCACTCTCCGTCACCCTAGGGTCATTACGGAAAGGGGTGGCGGCTACGTTGTGTAGCGTGAACACGTAAAAGCGTTATGTACACTGAACCACAGACAGCTAATGACCCACCCACCGATCGAGAAAGAAACTACTCCCAAACCTCTAGCCACACATCCCTCTATCTCAATTGAACACTAAGCCTATCTAAAGAGTTGTAGGGAGGCCAACAATTCCCTAAACAAGCCTAGAATCAATCTAATAGACCAAAGCTACAGCTAAGTCCGACGAGTAGCGAGCTAAAACTAGTTATCCATCCTCTGAGTCTCAACTAAACTGTCATATTGATTATTTAATCAATTCCAAATAACTGCATTATTTGTTGTCATCAACCCAAACCATATTAGCAATTTCACTTATTAAATCCGGGATTAACAAATATTCACATTATCCTCCAACTTCTCCTTTTATAAGTAGTTTCCAAATTATGCTAGTGGTCCCATATTATTTAGCAATTAACGAACACAATAGAACTTGTTTCACAGGAAACGGAGTTCATTTCATGCATGCGATGATTGGGGTACATTAGATCACTTAATCTTATTCAATCTCGTAATGTTGTGTTGTTTCATATTAAGTACCCAAAAATCAGAGTTAAATACTCAACTAGGGTTCCAACTGAGCAAAGGAGGGATTCACACCAACCCATGAGATAGATGCGAAGAAAACCACATGAGATAGGTTCACAAGTACTTGAAAACAAATTGGAGATAGAAGAAGGGTAAACTACTCTACCTAACGTCACCGGAGAATCACGGTGACTCCAAACTATGCGCACAGGTCCTAGGGGTAGTCGCCATGCTCACCACGAAATCCATGTACGCATTAGGGACATTTTTCACACGAACCAAAAATAAGGTTGGAATCACCTAAGCACGTTTCTCATTTTTTCCTATAGAAATAGTACTCAAAAAAGAAAATAAACTACACCAACGTGTAGTATGCGTCAATATGATTCCAACCCTACTTTATCTATCTAAATCAGAGGTTGGGAAGGCCTCGAACCACTCAAAACAGTGTGAGGGGGTTGCTGAACCAATCGATTCAGTCAGACCGATCAATCGGTCAGCACTGACACGTGTCAACGCATGATTGGTTGCCATCGTGTGCTCATGATTGGCCACGCACCCACCTATGGTCGTCAATCTTGACACGTGTCGCAATCTGGTGTGTCCGCGCTTCTCCGCTCAGTGCAAATGCACCTGCGGGCGCAGGCCCTCCACTCTAATACGAGTGACACGTGGCGATGATCCATCTTTCACTGCTAGATCAAGTGGCTCCCGTCTATCGTCGTCGCTTAGTTTGCAAATATTGCGGTGGGAAGCCCACAATTTTCACTATTGCAGAAAGGTCCCTACGAATTTTGATTAAAGATTTCTAAATGAAATCTTAATCCTTTCTCCTCTTTTTCTCTTAGGTTTTCGAGACCCAAGGACCCAAAAAGGCATATTTATGGATCCAAATTCAGTTTAGGATTAGGGTTAGTGGGGTGAAATACCAAAATACCCCTTAGGTTAGGTTCACCTTACAGTTAGGTCCTTGTCAACTTGTTTTGGTCATAACTTGAGCTATATACCTCGGATTCAGGCGAAACAAGCGTTGTTGGAAAGCTTGCGATGAGAGAAATCCAATGGTATCATACATGGAGACCTTTTGATGAGGTTTGACTAGGGGTTGACTCAAAATATGCATTTTTTGCAATTTTAAGAGGTACTTGTACTTGCAACAAACCGCAGCCATGTTTATGGGATCAAAGTGACCTGAACCACTCTGAAATGACTCGAGATCTAGATTTTAGGATGTTACAATGAGACCTTACAGGATATGTGCCATTACTTCCCTTATAGAGGGATGATTACAAAATAATATGACCTGTGAGGTGAGGGGGGAAACAATAACTAATAAATAACCAACAGGTAACTGTTAGGTACCGAGCATTCAATTATTCATTCAAACCTAATGATGCACTCATACACCACCTATTTTCTTAACCATGCACACAATTCTATTCCTATTGGATCACTTGGCTCATCCTATTTGTGGGCTACTGTTAGGATAGGATGTCATGGAGTTCCACATTCTATATGAGAAGGTCAGAGTGTCAGTTCCTCGAGTAGGCAAGGAAATACTTTGACCAAGCTCTTTAGCACTTGGAAATGGTGATGGTGATGCCTCTTCCTCTAAAGCTATGGGTGCACCTTCATACTGAGATGCTGTGGGAACTCGTATGAGAGTTTTTCACTGCATTCTGCTAACTCCACCATGTCATTTGTGTAGCAAATGTTACTCCCTGAGACAACATTAGTCACCAACAGATGTTAGTTGAGGGCTAATTTTTTTTGGGTCCTGCTTGTGCACCCCTTTTTAGTATTGTAGTTAATGATGAATACCCTTTTTCGTTTCCTAATATATAAATATTGTAGTTAAGCACATGCAAATATTTACTTTGTACTTGAAGAGAATGACTATCTATTATGTGATAATGTTGATACTTATGCTATTTATGGTGGTCATATTGACGACTTCAATGGTTAAAATTTTCACTTTTGCGGTATTTACACTTTGTCCTCATTGTATTTATTCCATGCTTCTTGCGTCAAGTATTAAATGTATAACTAAAAATATGTTTATTAGCAATAAAAAAGATAATAGTAACTAAACTACTTCTCAATCTTAATCATGCAAATTGGTAGGATCTAAATTAATCACACTTGTTAACCTAGTTATGATTAATTGAGATGTAATGGGCCATGATACATATGGTCATCCTATAGGCATTTCTAATCTTTTTCGTTTTCTTTTTACATTTTCAAGAATTCATTTGCTTGTATTTTTTGGCACTACAATAACGTGGCACTCTGAGAAAATCTCATTGGACGTTTAAGCAAAAAGTGATGATTGTTATACAATATAGCTATGGATGTGGATGGATGCCAATGATGCAAAGGACAGGCAGTAATCATTTAACTCAATAATAAAGGAACTTGTTGACGGTTAGATAACAAATGACGGTAGTATGTGCTAATTTTTTCTTAAAACTACTTGTAATTTTGAAAAATACACTAACATCTATTTATAGATTAATTGAATAAATATATAGTGTATCATATGTCAAATTTGATTTTTAGCAAAAAAAATTGACATCAATCTATTCCATAGCACAGAATGATGATTTGAGTATGAAATTCAATAACAACAAAGGCATAGCTGAGACAAAAGCTTGATGTATTATAATTTAGATGCTAAAATTTGTCGATAAAATATTATAAAATAATTTTATAAATACTGAAGCTCTATTTGGCTACAGACATGCCCTGCAAATAATAAGAAAATCACGATAGTGTTTACTTGTCACATTTAATGCAATACCAAGACTATTTGTATCTAATTGAGCAGGATGCATTTGGTTTGCAAGTTAAAAATGGTGTCCATACCACCAAAAAGGTTGGCAGATGTCATGACTTGATTTCCTCGTGAGAATCATGTTGATTACAGGATTAAAATTTTCAACCCGAGTTTGCCTATCACATAAAGATTGGGCATTCAACCATCCAAAAGAAATGAATTATAGCACTACTTGTGAAAAGTAAGCAAAATAACTGCAACTTCGAACAGAAAAGAGAATGAGAACTCAAGGGCAGGGGTGTTCGAGCAAGCTCGATACGCCACTTACTAAACTAATGGAGCATTAGAAGGGAAAAAAAAAAAAAGGAAAGTAACTTTAAAAAACGATATCACAGCCAGGTTTAAGGATAGAACTGATTGCTAAATTGCTCCAAAAAAAACCTTTCCCATGAAATAGGCACTTCCATCCTCGTTCTAGTGGAAGTCCACCACCTATCCACCTTACACATAAGTTGCGAAATAAGTGCGGTACTCAAGTGGAATGCAGAGAACCCTGATCTTCTTAGTT
The DNA here is from genome assembly GCA_037157565.1 of Thalassia testudinum. Lineage (NCBI taxonomy): Eukaryota > Viridiplantae > Streptophyta > Magnoliopsida > Alismatales > Hydrocharitaceae > Thalassia > Thalassia testudinum. The sequence goes on from JAZHRO010000036.1 coordinate 149,305,405, forward strand.
TGGAGCACCCAATTCTCACTTCATCGAATCATGGAGGCTGCATTCTGTGAAGGCGCCTGAATATCTCCTGACTTCGCTAAGCAGGATCTTCTTTGTCTCTTGTGAGGTTGGGAGTTGACGTGTGCTGCACTCTTCCCTTTGTTCATACTATAAGGTTGTTCACGTTGAACTGATTGACTTTGCAGCTGCTCGAGGCCAAGTTGGAATGTTTCGGACTAATTCAGATCGAAATGTTGTTACCCAACAAGAAGTATACCCATGATAATCAAACAACAATAGCGTAATAAAAATAAGAAAATAATTAAAATTGTTTATTTCCACATATCAGCTATAGCACAAACAGAACCGTGGTGCAAGGAAAGAAAACTAGAGTACAGTGCAGTATGATTAGTTGGAACGACGCTCGCCGGAGATGGAAACACGAGGGTGACGAAAAGGAAATACAATGTCTAATAGCATGAAAATTGCAACAGTAAACTTATCTCTAAGTGAGATAGACGGGGCCATGGGCTAGAGGCCCTACCCGCTCCACCTACCGACCAGCAAAATGGGTGAGCTTGGGTTTTTAATTTTTTATCATGACCTAATCTAACTCAACCCTCTAACTGATCCAATTTTAAATGTGCAGGCTTGGATCTCCAATTTATAACCAAACTCGACCTGACTTGACCTGCAAATCATTAATATTTAAAATCAAGAACTCCAACAATATCACGTTGGAACTCCAACAATCCAAATCCCATCCGTTGGATGTCAAATTTTCCATCTATTTAACCATTGTCTGATATCCCCAAAATCTCCACCTCGTGAAGTCCAACAACCACCATATAAAATTATGAATCATCTATTTAACATGAGGTACGAGAATCATTTATACCAACAACTACCATCCAACTCTACCTATTGTTGCTGTTGTCCATCATCTTGAACTCTCAAAGGCTTCAAGAATCCCCATTGCTTATTCCTTCACCTCCTCCACTCTCTTGCTAATGTTGCCATGCATTACGGTCCATTCCTAACTGGCCAAAACAAGATTGACTTCTCCACCATCTAGCATGCAGGTACGAGAACTTCACCTCTCCATTGTCTACTCCTTTATATATATTTTTTAATCATGGGTCAAGAACCTTTAGCATAACTATATAAGCACGCTCAATCAGGAGGAAACATGGGGCAATATACTTGATAGTTAACATAGTACAGAAGATTGGAATAATAATGGGGATTGGAGACTGAAGTACTAGCGTAATAACATAGGATTACTTACATTCTTCGTAAATTCCATGTAATTTATAAATATTCTAGGATGTGTTTTCATGGAGGATCAATGTTGCAACACGATTCCATTTCCCCCTTGGAAACCCAGACGGTTTGCGTCAAATACCCTAAGATCTGGTCATCCAACGAGAAATAATAAAAAACAATAATATTTCTATTCATGCAATCATAGCAAGAGAGGAAGAAATTAACGGTAGCAGGAAAGAAACATGCATCATGCACTAGAGTCCATTCTTACAAAAGTAACACAAGGTCTAGATGTAGCCATCACAACTAAAACAGATAAGAACACAAAAAAAAGGTCGAAGGCTAACAATTCTGAACAACTAAGTACTCACTACAATTGAACAGAGAAGCATGTAACAACGGAAAAAAGACAAGAAAATTAGGGCTAGGCTCGACTAGGCCCAGCTTCCTCTACAACCGGTGAAACTGACTACCCACTCCTCTAACCTGGGTACAAGTAGTAGAAGTTAGCAAAGGCTGAGTAGAGTGACATGTGTGCAATAAACTAACAACATTTAAGGGATAAGCAATAAATTTGTAGGCATCTTGTATCTTTTATTTTCATTATTAGCTACTAAATTCATGATCTCGAGTAATCTAGAAAAAGGATCCCGCCTTCTCTTGATACACATGTTCCCTAACGGAACGATCTTGCTGCAGTACTCTCGCGGTGTAGAACGCACACGTAGTGCTCTCCTAGTCGAAAGACCACCCCGTGTGTGTCCTACATCCGGTCTACCACCCTGAGGTCACGGTCGCGACGAAGCGGTGACTACGCCACACGCGATAAATGCACAGGGGGCTACCCTGCACTGGCAAACGGTCAGTCCTTTTCGCTAATGGGTACGCTCTAAGCCGTACAATACAGAATAGAATAGGGTCGCACCCCTCACCAATCTGCGTACCGTCACCTAACTATCCCGATTTACCCCTTGGGCCTACCAGGAGTCAGAGTCAAAAAGCCATGCCTACCCTGGGTCCTAGCCTGAGGGTGGTCCGCTCTCACCCTACACAAAAGAGATGACTAGCTCTCCTCGATACGTGCGTGCTCGAGGGCCAGCTCACTCCTAAACCAGAACTCACCCAACAGCCTTGCCTCACAGCAAGCGAATCATCCCATCACTATCATAGTTTCATATCACAGCAGATAAGTTATTCTTCTAGTCCTCCCTAAGGTTCGTTTATAATTCCTTTAATTCTATTTCAAGCATAAGCAAATAACGTGCATTTCTATTCATAATTTAAAATTTCACATGGAGTAAACAAATAGAGCCATTACAATAAAAGCCTTTATCTCAGCCCTTAGGGTTATCATTTTCACACCCAACAAGCATTATTCATCTTTCGCATGTATAAAGCTCATCAATCATGAGTTAGTGCATGCATGTGTGCACGTGCCATGTAGTGTAATTATCCATCACATTCACAAAATACACTAGCATAACTTTAATAATTCACTAATTAGCTACTTATAACATGCATTCAAAATGAAACTAACTCATTAGAACAGGAAGGGCCACTCTACCTACGTGTATGGGAGGTATGGGGGCACGAGGAACCGACCCAGACGTCCCCTCAGGTCTTGCTTGCGCCTCGGACTCAGAGCCTATACCGAATCAATGGTCAAAAGGAGCATGAAATACCTTGACCGAACTTTCAGCGTGCTAAACAAACTTAAAAACATGATAGATATGATCTAAAAAGGTGGAGAAATTCAAGCGCTTTCCAACAGTACCTATCACACGAAAAACAAATTCGTTTGGTCCCTGAACTTGGCCCAAAAACCTTCCTGGTTCACTTAAACCAAACCAGGTCAGTTTAGTCCGGCTGAACCAACCGTCTGCCTATCCAGAACCCTCCCGATTCTCATATCAGACGTCTGGTGTACACCCCAGACGTCTTATGTCATCAAAACATCCCTGCTAGGACTTCAGGCATCTGTCTTGGCTGCCAGAGACTTGCCTCGGGCATCCAGCAGCTCTCCCAGACGTCCACCTAGCTCTCCGGACATCTGCTCAATCCATTAGACATCCGAGCACCTTGAAGCACACCTGCGCGCACAGCAGCCAACACAACCTGTGAGCTCTAATGCCCGCGTGCACCTCGAGCGGTGTGCCCATGCCACTGTCACCTCGACAGACTGTCCCTTAAGCCTCGCGCTTCCTTCAGATGTCCAGAGTTCGTCCCGGCCATCCGAGGCTTGCTTCGGACGTCCGACACTACTCCCGAACCTCCGATCCACCTTTTTCTTCGCGCAGCAACTCTGCGCTCAATTCTGCTCGGCTACTCCTTCCCACGCACAGCCCTAGGAGCTCATGCACAACTGCAGCTCTCTTGCTCACACCCTTACAGCTCCGCCATGCTACCTCGCACCGGCACAACATCGCAGCTCGGTCATGAGCTCTTCTCCCACTCATCTCCTCCTCTCCTTCCCTCGCTCCTCCTCTCCTTCCCCCACTCCTCCTTTCCTTCCCTAGGCTCGGACGAAGGTGGGGAGTGTCGTTTGCAGTGGGGAAAATGGGGTGAGACGAGGGTGTTGGGTGTTTTTTATAGGGGGTCTTTAAGAATTGTATGGGCATGGTGGGTAGGGGAAAATTATGGGGAAACTCCTAAGTTTTTTGAAAATATCCGTGTGGGTCCTACAAGAAAAAGTTAGGGGCATGAAAATATCAGGAAGCACCCCGAAGGTTCAAAAAATTTCATAGGGACCCTTAAGAAGGGTCATTTCAATCAATACTTTAGAAATTTCAATAGTTTATTTTTTATGTGAATGATGAACCTTCGTGCTTTTAGGAAATTAGCAAACACCCATTGATTCAATGCGTTCGCACACATGAATCAATGGGTTTTAGAAGTTAGGATCTGTCCCAATAGGTTTGTCAAGGTGTGAACATCAATCCCACCAAATTTGATGGGATTTGTTGCCATTAGAGTAGGATTTGATCTGGTCAAAGCTCGCATGGAGGTTGGTTGACCTCCAATGGCAGCAAGGACCATTCTACAAAGAAGATGAAGAAGTTAGGAGGCCATTTGTAAGGATTTCAAAAGCTGAGGGGCTATTGGAGATAATAAGAGTCAGACTTGGACTAAAATGCAAACTAGGTCGAAATAATCTCAGATTGGGCCCAAATTTTGGTACAAGCCTAATTTAGACCCAAGGAATTTAATGATAAAGTGGGATTTAGGTTTTGATCAAGTTTGACTAGGTAATTTATGCAAAAACCCAAAGTAGGGCAGTTTTCTATCTATAACTCTGTTTTAGGTCAAACTGGGTTCAGAAGGTCAACTCAAGGGTACCAAACATTAGGGAATATTTTTTCATGATTTTTAGAAGGTTTAGATGAATTTTCAACTGACCATAACCCCATTTAATTAAGCAGGTTTCTTTTTAGGGTTTTAGATGTCCATTAATTCGTGAAATGCGTGAAAACCTGTTTCTATCTGCATGGATCCACTTATTAGACATTAATGACCATATGACCTTTAATAAACCCTTGACATACCCCATGGTTATTCTGTATTTGTGATAAGAAGGTAAACTTGCATAAATAACCTTGTTTTCATCTTTTCTTCTCAAAATAGAATATTAAGCACTTAGGATCCCCTGAAGGTTATGTAGGAGCTTTTATTGACTTTATCAGACCACATTGAGCTAGTTATGGCTCATGATAGTGTTCCCATCGTACCCCCATGCCTAGCTTTTGCTAATCCCTTAGCAAAACTTTATGGACCAAACCAAGTATTTAGGTCAGATGTAATCGTCAAGATGCCCTACTAAGCCACTTCTCTAGGAATCAGATTTTAATACCAACAATAGGCCTAGATGTACTCAAGTACGAGCTCAGATCCAGATCTGACTAGCTTTCGCCTCAATCTGCCGCGAAGGTTTCTAAGGCTCGCAGGAACTAACCTAAGGTTCGTTGGACCCAGCGGTTAAAACACTCATGCTTGTAACATGGTTAGCCTAGGTTCAATTTTTCATTGCATTTAATAAGAGAGAGATGGAAGAAATTTCATTTGTGGAGAGCCTTCTTTCTCTTTTTCTTTTCATTATATTTTTCCTTAGATCTATCCTTGGATTATTCCAAAACACATTCTGTATCGAATTCCTTATCCTCACCATCAATCCTCGCAGAGTCCCTAGTAATCGATGCTTCAAGATAGCACCGCTCATGGCAACTCCCAAAACCTTGGCTTTCGACACTTCGAGATAGTGCCACCCATGGCATTCTGTAGCTAAATCCAGACCCTGGCAATCGACATTTCATGATAATGCCGCTCATGGCATCTGAACTAGCACAAGGTGCTTATGTACCCTCGATAGGATATTTAGATATCTTAGGAGACAAGCACCGAGGAGATGATATGTTATTGTGCATCTTCGAGGGGAATTTCCCACCTTTCTATGCCGGGAACTCGTCCAAATCAACTTGTGTTTTTGAGCTGCTCCTAATTTAGATCTTAGAACCATTTATAGAATAGCATAAATGCTTTTGGCATGATTTCATATTTAAGTGCACTGAACCAGACTATGTGTGATTTTTGGGTACTTAAGTTACTGAGTCCCACAAACCAAAGGTTAGTTAACGAGGTCGAATACTACCCAAGCCTTAGACCTAATACATAAGCTTTGCATTTTCCTCAACCTCTTGAGGAGTAATCTGGATCTTGACAAGTACATGAATGTTTAAATCTTAGAACAGATCCAAGAGGCCTAAGGTCAGTATTTGCCACTAATCCCTTAAGTTTTAGCCTTCCAGGTCTTAATTCATCATTCGATCCAACCTAAAAGTTAGGCAAGTTCCCTATTATTTTGAAGGGACTCCATTTTTTCTTTATCTTTTTGCTTCTTTCTTTTCTTTTCAATTTTTCCTTCCTCTTTTCTCTCATTTTTCTCTCAAATGGACTTCTCTTTCCTTAATCCTCCATTTTTTTTGTGTGAAATCCCTTTGTGAGAGTTGATTTTCACGGTGTTTTGCATTATAATATTCCCTCATGCCTACAATTTGCAATGTCCTCATTATAAATTAGGTGGGTTCAAGTTCATCTTAGATCGTACATTAGAAAAGGGTGGGTGGATGGGTCGAGGTCACTATTGCGAATGATTTCAAGCTCTAGTACATTTACCAGAGGTGGAGTCGACTGTTCTAATGGACGAACCCTAAAGTGCAATATGATTTCAGCGAATAGATATGTCAAAAGGATTCCGGATTTTTCAAAGAGATGACGGATTGCCTCCCGTTAAACATTAAGTTTAATGCCATCAGTTGGGCATAATAAACTCAGGGAGAGTAGAGATCAAAAGATAACTCAGCCACGTTCAAGTCGATGAGCTCGACGAACGGTTTGAGTCTCTGATTATTCACGACAAAAGGTTCAGAATCATGGCTGAGTTGACTAATTTCAATGGGTCCATTTCCAAAGATTTTTCTTACCAAGAAAGGTCCAATCTACTTAGATCTGAGTTTGCTTAGGAAGAGTTTGAGCTTGGCATAAAAGAGTAGGACCTTTTGACCAGGGTGGAAATATTTTTGCACAATGTGCCTGTCATGGAAGGCTTTGACTCGCTCTTTGTAGATACGCGAGTTCTCGTACGCATCATTGCGTAGTTCCTCGATCTTGCTCATTTGCAACCGACGGTGTATTCCAGCCTTCATCAAATCTAGATTGCATTTCCATACTGCCCAATAGGCCTTATGCTCCATCTCTACGGGAAGGTGACAAGCCTTTCCATACACTAATCTAAAGGGAGACATGCCTAATTGGGTCTTGTAGGCGGTCCTATAAGCCTATAAAGCTTCCAGAAGGCGAGTAGACCAGTCCTTCCTATTAGGCCGAATAGTGACCTGAAGGATCTTCTTGATCTCACAATTTGACAATTCTGGCAATCCATTAGTTTGGGGGTGGTAAGGAGTCGATCCATTTAGAGATGTAATCAACAGCGAGCAAGATGTATTCGAAGCCATTAGATCCGAGAAAGGGTCCCATGAAATCGATTCCCCATATGTCAAAGATTTTGCACACAATTACTGGGTTTAAGGGCATCATATCCCATGGGCCCATGTTGCCGAGAGTCTGACAACGAGCACATTCCCTACAATACGTTTGTGTCTTTGAACATCATGAGCTAGAAGAATCCACAATGGAGAATTTTCGTTGTGGTTTTACGCCTAGAGAAATGGCCACCGCTGACCTAGTCGTGACAGAATGAGATCACGTCATTGACCTTATCATCAAGAATGCATCTCCGAATCACCTGATCATTGCCAATGTGGAGAGATACGGTTCCTCCCATATATAGTACTTGGCCTCGGAAATCAGCTTGTCCCTCCTGGAAGTCACCCAATCTGGTGAGACTTTTCCCGTAACCAAGTAGTTCACTATGTCAGCAAACCAAGGGAGACCGTGAATGGCTAGTAGATGCTCGTTCGGAAAATGCTCGGTGATCGAACCAGATGGGTCGATGACTGAAGAAGGAAGATGGGACAAATGGTCAGCTACCACCTTTTGTTTCTCTGCCTTGTCGTGAATCTCGAGATCAAATTCTTGCAATAGCAAGATCTAATGGATTAATCGAGGTTTCATGTCCTTCGCAAGTAAGTACGTTACAGCGGTGTGATCTGAGTAAATGATGACATGGGAACCCAGAAGATAAGATATGAATTTCTCTAAGCCAAATACTACTGCCAACAGCTCTTTCTTAGTAACTATGTAGTTACGTTGAACCTCGTCCAGTGTCTTACTGGCGTAGTAGACGACCACGAGTTTCCTGTCAACTTTCTGCCCAAGCACCACCCCCACTGCGTAGTTAGACGCATCGCACATGATCTCAAAGGGTAGAGACCAATCAGGGGATTGCAGGATTGGTGCTTAAGAAACTCAATCACGTAGGCTCTCAAATGCGTGAGTGCACTCATCGGAGATCTCAAAAGGGACATCCTTTAAGAGAAGATTAGTCAAGGGGCGTGTGATTTTCTAGAAATCAGGAATGAAACGACGATAAAAATCGACGTGCCCCAGAAAAGAGTGAATGTCGTTGACCAAGCTAGGAATAGGTAGCTTAGAAATCAAATTAACCTTGGCTCGATCAAACTGGATGCCATTCTCAAAAACAAGGTGACCTAGGACAATGCCCTCAGGAACCATAAAATGGCTCTTCTCCCAGGAAAGAACCAAATTCACATTGAAGCAATGCCTGAGGATTTGGACCAAGTGTAAGAGGCAATCATCAAAAGATTCTCCAAATACTGAGAAGTCATCCATGAAGACTTCAAGGTATTTACCTACCATATCTGAGAATATGGCAAGCATGCACCACTAAAAGGTAGCGGATGCATTGCAGAGACCGAAAGGCATCCTACAGAATGCATATGTCCCGTAGGGGCAGGTGAAGGTGATCTTCTCTTGGTCCTCAGGATGGACTGCCACTTGATTATAACTAGTATACCCGTCCAAAAAGTAAAAGAAATGATTTCCCACTAGTTTCTTGAGGATCTGATCAATGAATGATAGGGGGAAATGATCCTTCTTCATGGAGGCATTCAGTCTTCTGTAATCAATGCAGACTCTCCACGAGTTCACTATACGGGTTGGTATGGTCTCTCCGATTTCAGTCATAATCACGGTGAGTCCTACCTTTTTAGGCACAACCTGGATTGGACTCACCCACCGATTGTCAGAGATCGAGTAGATGATTCCTACATCTAACCACTTGATGATCTCCTTCCTCATGACCTCCTATAGATTAGGATTCAGACATCTTTGCATTTCATGGAATGGTCATGTGCCCTCTTCGATATAAATGCGGTGTGTGCAATACGAAGGGCTAATGCCAGTCAGATCATCAAGAGTCCAACCAATGGCTCTCCGATCCTACTGGAGGACAAAAATCAGACGTGTTTCCTGATTAGAGGTGAGGTGAGAATTGATAATCACAGGAAATGTCTTATCAAAACCCAAAAAGACATACTTCAGATGATCGGGAAGAGGCTTTAGTTCCATAAAGGGATTATCAGCAGCAGCAGGCGGGTCAGGATGGGCCTCGGAAGAAAAGTTGGGTGCTGTGGGTGGGTCTAGATCGGTGCTAGCTCCTCTATCTACAAGGTATGATCTACTTGGGACTGAGGACCAGGGATAATCGGGTCATCCTCGAGAAATGAGTCCTCAACCACAGAACTAATGTCGCATACTTGTTCCACTGCCCCGCAGTTAATTCCTTTCTGGGCCTTAAATATATCAATTTTTAGTGTCTTGTTCCCGAATTTTAATTCATTTTGTCCCTCTTCGCAATTATTCGCCCTAGCTGTCGCTAAGAACGGTCTACCTAATATAATCAGTGTATTCTTCATATTTTTAGGAGTCTCCATATTCAACACAATGAAGTCCATAGGAAAGTAGAAATCGCGGATCCTAACCAGAACATCCTCGAGAACTCCTCTAGGTAACTTGATTGAATGGTCAGCTAACTGTAAAGTCACCTCAGTCAGTTTTAGCTGTCTCCTCGAAATGGTCTAGTAGGGATGCAGGGATCAAATTGATGGAAGCTCCTAAGTCTAAAAGGGCTTTATCGAACTCTAAATCACCGATCTTGCATGATATCAGAGGGGTACCAGGGTCTTTTTCCTTAGGCAAGAGTTTGTTCAAAATGATGGAGCTAGCTTGCTCCGACAGTACGATTGGATTCCCGCCTTTGGTTCGCGGCTTACGCTTAGGTGTACATATGTCCTTCAGAAATCTCACATAAGCCGGTATGTGGCGAATCGCATCCATCAACGGGATGTTTATTTTGACCTGCTTAAAGAGCTTGACTAGGTCCTCCTCAAGAGCCATGGGTTTGGGTTTTCTCTTTCCTTTGGTCAAGGCCTCCAGAAATGGAACCTCTACAGGTTCCTCTAGAATTGGTCCAGGTTCTTAATTTAGGACAGTGGTATCCTGGGTGACCAACCTAGGGTTTGGGTTTTAACTTCCAGGATGAAAGTAGCTCGGGTAAGGTGGGTCCTGAGTTGTTTTGCCACTATGGTGGTAAGAGAGTTCAGTCCTGCCTTGTTCTGGGTTGGGGTAGGCAAAAGAGGTGGTTGCTGCTGATAACCCACGTACGATGTCAAAGCCTCCATCCCTTGGAGTGATGGAGTAGAAGAGGCCTAATAGACTTAGTGAGCCTGGCCCTGAGTTGGTTTCATAATGCGCCTTTGATTCGTCAAGTGATTTGGATTTGGCAGAGGTTGCGAAGGGAGTGAACCAGGTTGGCGGGGATTTGCCATCTGGGTGACCTGATTGTGAACCTCGATGATCTCGTCTCTATGCTTCTTTTGCATAGCTGCATTTGTTTTCTAAATGTTAGCCAAAGTCTGAAGGATAAGAGTCATTTGATCATCCCAAGTTGGCCCAATTTGGCAAGTCGGGTTGGGTCGAGGCTGAGGCGGCTAATATGGACGAGAAGCTTGTTGTCGGGGCTGATATTGAGGTCTCTGGTTTTGATTGTTCCCTGACCACATGAAGTTAGGATGATTACGCCATCCAGGGTTATAAGTATTTGAGAAATGATCATTCTGGATGTCATTGAGGTCCTCGTAGGTCTGAGGAACCTCAAAAAAATCAGACGAGAGCTCAGAGTTCCCCCAACTAGAGTAAGAAGATCCAGAGTTTCCTCTGAACCCTAGATCAGACGAGGGTGGATATGGATCCATCCACTGAGAAGATTGGTGGTAGATGTTATGCACAGCCTCCCTCCCAGAGGGTGGTTGTGCGAACGGGTTTTGCGCAGAGGTGGCTCACTGCAAATGACGAGTCAGCTCATCCACCTTCTTCTCAATGATCGAGACCATGTCCAGGAGATTGGCCATTAACTCCAAGTCAACGGAAGAGGACAGGCCCTGTGTCTCATGTGCTCCCCGCGGATTCGTCAATGCACGATCATTCATCCGATCAAACATGCCCATGGATTCATTATTGATGGAGTTCTCACACATGTTCTCGAGAATCTCCCACACGGTGTCTTCGTGTTGACTCATGATGTTTCCTCCACAAGTCGCATTGACGAACAATCGAATAACCTCACGGAGTCCCTGGTAAAAAGACTGGACTTCTTCCCATTTAGGAACTCTGTAGTGGGGGCACTTTTTCATGAGATCCAGAAAGCGATCTCATGCCTCATGAAGTGGTCCTCCTACCTGCTGCATGAAATACGTGATCTGGTGCCGTAGAGAATTTGTCTGCCCAACAGGGAAGAACCTTTTCAGAAACTTGGATTGCAGTTCAGCCCATGTGTTGATTGGACGAGTTAGGGTTTGATACCAGTGAGCAACCTTGTCCATGAGAGAGAAGGAGAACATTTTCATGAGTAAGATATCCCGATTTTGAGCTTCTGACCTGAAGGTCTGGGCCAGATGCTTGAGTTGCTTGATATGCTGGAAGAAATCTTCAGAATTAAGCCCATGAAATTTAGGAATAGCATGAATCATATTGGGCTTGAGTTCATTATCAGAACCTCCAGCTAGGATTTGGACTCAAGGTTCGATCGCCACCGCAGTGGAATTGTAATGATCTCGGATCATAGGACGCTACGGTGTATATGGATGGAGATCTAGGCTCAGATGAATCAAAAGATATGTCAATATGGTCTGGTGGTTGCACAAACAGGGAAGTCGAGGCTTGGCCTTGACGAGAGTGAATAGCTAATGGAGGCCTCAAGGGTGGTCTTAGGGACCTCCTCCCAAACATGCACTGATGGAGAAGACGAGGGATAGGTATGATGGACCCAATTAAGACACCCAAATATCTTTGGATGGCTATAAAGGTTCAGGGCAAATGATACCCCAAGATCAGAAAGTCGTCCACTTGAGAATTACCTGGGTAGCCAGGAAGGGAGAGCCCCGCAAAGACCCCTACACAGTAGAGAGTCCCCACGGATTACAAGGTTTCCCCCACTCGACCTTCCTTGTCACTGAGGATCCAAGTAAACCATAATGGATTACTTGACCTCTTAAGTCTACAAATTTTAAGTTTAGAGCGTGGGTGCTTTGGATTTCACTTGAACTTTAAGATGTTTTTGTGAGTGGTGACCTAATTTGAAGATTGGCTAACCCCATAAGGTGGGTCAAGTTTACCCGATTTGTCCTTGATCATTAGGTCCCAATTTTAGGATTCAAGTAAGACTTAGAGTTTGATTGTTAGGGTTTGCTTGTTTAGTTTAGGACACACATAGTTTGGGAAGATTGATTCTTTTTTAAGCGTGTTCTAGAACCCTAGGATGGAAACCCTAATTGGCTCTAATTGGTCAATCACTTAATTCCAAATCTGGCACCTAGAGCTTCAATCAAGAAAGTGGTAGCCCTAGGTGTCTTAAATCCCTAAATAGGTGCAAGAATCAGGTTTGGGATATCTTTTAGAAATGAACCAAATCAGACAACTTATTATGATTGAATCTAAAAATAGAATGCAAGTTGGTCCTAATTGATTTTTTCCTTTTTTAGCTTTTCAAAATCAGGGGCTTAACGAAGATGGATTTGTGGTTTACCTGCCCATGGAGTGGCTGTTGTGCGATTGATCTTGCTCCTTGGCTAAATTCTTGCACAATCACAATCAAAAGAGATAAATCAAGTTAGTATCAAGTTAGGAATCATAATCAAGAGATCGAATTGCGCGTTGCTCCCCGAGAACGACACCAAAATGTTTGTCTCTCATATTCAGGTTTTAAAAATGATACATTGTAGTATAGCCAATAAAGCGCAAAAACAAATAAAATTTATACTCGAATGGAAATCCGAGGTCGAACGCAGGGAGCAAGTAGCAAGTCAATCTCAAGATCACAATTCTAAGTAAAAGATATAAGCAATTGCAACCATAATTGATCCAAAAATGATATATCAATAATTTCAAATAACAATATGCAAAAATGATGGATTAAAATGATGATTTGAATCACCAATTAACCCTTTTAATTAGGTTCAAATATATCAAATAATGAACAGTGAATCCAACCGAATTTTCCACGTCAGTTATGTATGTCAATAATGCAACATAGCCTAGAACCAACAATAGAGGCAAAGGCCTCTCTTTTCCTTCAAGCCTCAGGGAGAGGCACAAGCACGGCACAACAGCACAGAGGTGAAGACCTCTCAAATTTCGCTAAGTGTAGAGAGCATCAGAGGGCAAAAACCCCCCCACTCTCTCTCTTTCCTTCTCTTCTCTTCTCTTCAGAATCAGACCAGACCGGACCTAGGTAGCCGAGTAATCGGATCAAGGCCTAGACCCGCGTGGCACGAGTGCAGGCGAGGGTGTGAGTATGTGCATGTGTGAGTAGGGACCTTACCCCCTATGCGTGCTGAGGCAATGAGCCATAGGCACTTTTTGCTTTTGTATGTTGTGGAGAGCTCCTCACTCTACGAAGTAGGACTATCCCATAGAGTCTTCTTCACGTGTGAGCTGTAGGAGGTGAAGGCTTTGATTAAGGTCAAAGGAGCACTTGGTTGCCTCAATTGATGACTAGGGAAACTTCCTGGAGCTGGGCTGCAACACTTGGGAGCATCAATGAGGAAGAACTCAACTTGAAGATGTCGAACAAAGCTGGAGAAGGTGGTGTTGGCAACGGAGCTCTGGCGACAACCTGAAATGTAGAACACAGACTAAACACCTCAATCAGTATGCTCAAGAGGATCGTTATGCGAAGGCGAGTTCGTCGGTGGTGGTTATTTGGTGAGTTCATGCGTGTGGAGTGCTGACGGAGTCAAAGAAGGTGTGTGAAGGAGGTGGAGTTTGGTGGAGTGCTTTGGTGGATGAAAGCCCAAATTAGAAGAGGGCTTTTGACGAGAGTGGCAAGGCGAAGCTTGTGGATGTGGCTCTGGGGTGTTTGGTGAAGTGTAACGAGAAGGAGGCTATGCCAGAGCATCATCGGAGGCGGAGAAGATGAAGGTCGTACGGGTGATAGTGCGGTTGTGAGTGATTTGTGGGTACGGGGGAAAAGAGTAGAGGGAGAGAGGAAGAGATAAAGGTTTTAGAGAAGAGGAAAGAGGCTGAAGAGCTCCAGTCGTAGCTTGACTAGAGCTGGAGAAGGATATAGAGATGGCGAGGCAGCGACGGCGAACGAGGCAGAGGAACACCCTCCCTTTGACTAGAGAGGTGCGCAAGGAAGAGAGGAAGATGGTGGCACCTCCAATTTGATGGTTGGAGGTGTGGAGGAGCAGGACGGAGAGAGGTCGTCGGAGTAGAGGTTCGGTGACTAGAGGAGGAGAAGTAGAGGTATCTGACTCACCAGAACTTACTAAGGAGGTAAGGCAGGGTTTCCAGGGCTTAAATAGAGCTCCAAAGAGGGCTCTAGATCAGGAAAGAGCTTGGATGTGCTCTTTAGGAAATCAAGAAACACTCATTGATTCAACGCATTCGCACACACGAATCAATGGATTTTAGGAGTTAGGATCTGTCCCAATAGGTTTGTCAAGGTATGAACATCAATCCCACCAAATTTGGTGGGATTTGATTGCCATTAAAGTAGAATTTGATCTGGTCAAAGCTCACATGGAGGTCGGTTGACCTCCAATGGCAGCAAGGACCATTCTACAAAGAAGATGAAGAAGTTAGGGGGTAATTTGTAAGGATTTCAAAAGCTGAGGGGCTATTGAGATAATAAGAGTCAGACTTAGACCAAAATGCAAACCAGGTCGAAATAATCTCAGATTGGGCCCAAATTTTGGTACAAACCTAATTTGGACCGAAGGAATTTAATGATAAAGTAGGATTTAGGTTTTGACCAAGTTTTATTGGGTAATTTATGCGAAAACCCAAATTAGCGTAGTTTTCTGTCTATGACTCTATTTTAGGTCAAATTAGGCTCAGAAGGTCAACTCAAGGATACCAAACCTTAGAGAATATTTTTCTATGATTGTTAGAAGGTTTAGATGATTTTTTTCCTAACCAGAACCCCATTTAACTAAGCGAGTCTATTTTTAGGATTTCAGATGTCCATTAATTCTTGAAATATGTGAAAACTCGTTTCTGTCTGCATGGATCCACTTATTAGACATTAATGACCATAAGACCTTTAATAAACCCTTGACATACCCTGTGGCTATTCTGTATTTGTGATAAGAAGGTAAAATTACATAAATAATCATGTTTTCATCTTTTCTTCTCAAAATAGAATATTAAGCACTTAGGACCCCCTGAAGGTTATATAGGAGCTTGTATTGACTTTATCAAACCATAATGAGCTAGTTATGGCTCATGATGGTGTTCCCATCAGCTATGGATGAAGCCTCCATGCTCTGGAGGCATCACGGTCTTAAAGGCCTCCTCTGGTGTGAGAAGGGTCCACGGAACATTACTAGAGGACTCGTCCACAACCTCAGGAGGATGGATCAAATCCATCATACAACCCTATAAATATATATATATATATATATATATTTAAAATTAGTTTTTATATAATTGAAATTAATATAACTAACTTTTATTTACTTACATGTGTCTCCTGGTATGTCGGATATATCCATGTACATGGGTCGTCGAGTGTTTGTTTACTATGAGTCTGCTCATAGACTCCCACTCGATCTAATTAAGTACCCTCGTGTGTCTTCACCTGAAAATGAAGTAATATTTTCATGTTATTTAATTTAACTAAATTATTTGATTTTTATTTTAAATACTGAATTAATAAACTTACATATCTATCTTGTAATGAGTCAATACTCATTCGACCCAAGCAATGGGTCTGGGCAGGAGCTCGGGCCCTGTTGGCCTTATTTTTCACGATTTGCCCTTGTAAGAAATATAAATTTTATTACTAAAAGATTATGTGATTATTCATTATAAAAAAAGCATAGAAATAAAATTCAAGAGTATTTATTTACCTATACTACCGGATCAGTCCAGTGCTCGCAACACTCCCTCCAAATGGAAGGTGCAATCGTAGGAGGCACGTTTCTCGATGCCTCATCATACGACTTATTGTTAAAATATTGAAATAATTTTACAAAATTTTTAAGAAAATTTTAATTATATATAAATAATTAAATAAATTTAGAATTTGAAATAAATTCATACTGTACTCTTCATTTCCTCTCTCCATCCATAATATATCCTGCCTAAATGCTGCAGGATAGCCTTGGACGCATTCGAATTATCGTCCCAATCAAAAGTACCTATATTCAATAATATAGAAATCGATTATAATTGTTATAAATGTGAACGAATAAATTTCACATTATACCTGCAACTCTCGAATAATGAATGCCTTCAACTCCTTGGCGACCCTCCTCCAGTCGAAGTAGGAAAGTGGCACGATTGACTTAACAATCATGGCTAACCGGCTAGTAAAGCTGGGGTAGTTCTTTGCTTCTCCAGCTACAGTAATGGACATCATAATCCTTGTTCCCTCGAGTAGTCTGTCGAGGTTCACATTTCATGTCAGACCTCGCGTGTTTTTCCTAGCTGAAAACATGAATAAGCAAATAATAAAAGATAAAATAAGTGAAATTAAATATAATAAGCTTTTGAATGAATTTATTTTAAATTCTTATTAGCAATGGTGCCTGTCTAAGTATCAGATTGCTACGATGTGCCAGCCTGAGTATCTGGCTCCTGCGTCATGCCAGCCTGAGTATCTAGC
Organism: Thalassia testudinum; assembly: GCA_037157565.1. NCBI lineage: Eukaryota > Viridiplantae > Streptophyta > Magnoliopsida > Alismatales > Hydrocharitaceae > Thalassia > Thalassia testudinum. The sequence continues at coordinate 149,322,290 of JAZHRO010000036.1, forward strand.
TCCTGCGTTATTCTAGCTTGAGTATCTGGCTGCTGAAACGGCTACTCTACTTCCTCATCCACAGCCCCCTGCTGCCCTAGCAACTCCTCATGATGGGTCTCAAGTTGAGGATTCACCTCAACATCATGGGTATCTGGGACTGATGACTGACCTATATGAAAAGCATGATGGTACTGGTCTAAAATATGTGGAGGGAGGTACTGGAGATAGTGGGAGAGAATCTTAGTATAATGGGTATCGGGAGGAGGCTGGGAAATAGGGGGAGGTTGGGAAACAGGAGGTTGAGATTGTGCCTCCTCCCTAATCTCATGCGTAGGTGGTGGTCTACCTTGGCAGCCCCCCTCCTCAATGTGGCCTCACCTGCACATAAATAAAAATAGAATTAAGTAAACATATATTGGAAAATGCAAATGATAAAAGGAAAAAATGTAAACAATTATTTTTAAAAAAGTAATTAAATTTAAATTGAGTTCATTAGAAAATAAATGCTCTTATGCCTTAAACATTAGTATCTATTGCACGGAGACCTATTTCTACTTCCACTAGAATTTCTTGATATGCTTCAAATGTAACAAAAATTTCATTATCTTCTTTTTCATCAAAGAAATCATGAGGCACAATTTTTACTCGTATGATCCACCCATTCTTACTATTATCAATCACATAAAAAACTTGTGATACTTGGCAGGCTAATAATGTGAATGGTTCAACTGTTTGAAGAATTCGACGGTTCTTATTTAAACTGATGAAACCATGTTTATTATTTTTTTTTAAACCAATCTCCTCCTTGAAAACATCAAACCAACCACACTTAAATAAAACCACCCCACAGTCATATCTGAAACTCATCTCCACGATCTCAATGATTTGCCCGTAGTAGCCATCATAGCCTGTTCAAATATTGCAACCAACAAGAACTCCATCCTGTTGTGATGCCTTCGCATCATCGATTGACTTTACTCTGAACCTAAATCTGTTAATTATGTAACAGAATGATAATGTCATAACTCAATGGAGTCTCGCATATTACATCGAAGTCATCCACCCAACGTGGGTCCTTGTTTTGTTTCATTTGATACACACACTGCTTAAACCAATTAAGGAACTACAGCTCTTGAATGGCATCAAGTGAAGATTGTTTAAATTCATCGAGAGAAGGACCAACATTGGGAATCTGTTTCAAGATATACAAGTGAGCTAACTGTCGATCCATTAAATCGATCATTCTATATTCAATGTGCAGGATAGACCTTTCCCTTGTGTCAAAAATTGTTAAAGAGTCATCATTTATTTCGTTGTATCACCATGAAAATTCCTCTCCAGTTGATTAAATCTGTTGTCGACATTGTCCATGTATAAAGCATAGAAGCTTATGTATTCTTCTAAAAGGTAACCCTCGGCGATTGAACCATCTGGCTTAGCTTTATTTAAAACATAAACTTTTAGCTTCTTTAGAAATCGTTCAACTAGATACATCCATCTATACTGTACAGGCCCACCAACTCTTGCTTTGTTTGCAAGATGTACTGTTAGATGCACCATGACGTCGAAGAAAGCTGGGGGAAAAATTTGTTCCATTTGTAGAGTGTAATTACAATTTGATCATTCCAATAGTCTAGACTTTCACAGTTCAAAGCCTTCAGGCAAACGACTTTAAAAAATCGGCTCATCTCCATGAATGGATCGACCACAATCTGGAAACACTCCACGAATAGCTAATGGAAAAAAAATATGCATGTAAACATGTGAATCGTGAATCGTGACTTTTCAAACCTCTGATCTTCTTCTGAACTTCATTCACACAGTGCGAGAGTTGTGAGGAAAACTTGTCTAGGACCCGAATTCCTTTCAAAAAAGAGAATATCTTATCCCTCTGTCCTTGTTATAGACTGTACATTGCTGCTGGCATTTCTTCTCCTTTGGTGACATGTAGCTTAGGATGGATACCTAGTTTCTCCATGTCATTTCTCAATCTTAACTCGTCTTTGGGATTCTCTATTATATTCAACACATCTAAGATGTTGTCCATGACATTTTTCTGAATATGCATGACAATAAGATTGTGACGTATTGTAAGATCTTTCCAATATGGAATCTCCATGAAGAATATGCTTTTCTTCTTAAAACCAGAGTCCTTCAATGTTGTCAAATCTTTCTTGAAGGGGCGACCCAGTCGTACATTGGTAAGATTTTGTAATTTTTCCATTATTCAGTCCTTAATAGTCGAATGGAATTTGTCAACAACTTTTTTTGGATTCCTGCTAAAATACCAACAAGTTGTACCATCAAATCTATCCTTAAACTATGCACCACACCATCTGTGCACAATTAGAAGAAATCTGCAATGCCCTAAATATCCAAATTTATTACTTTCAAGGAGTCGTAAATGATGTGTATCTTCCATACATACTAGGTAGGAAAACTTCCCTTTTGTGCTCCATCCAGAAAGATTCGAATACGCTGGGAAGTCATTAATGGTCCACAGCAAAGCCCCATACATCTGAAAGAATTCTTTATTCTTTGCATCATACGTCTAAACACTGTCGTGCCATAATTGTTCCAATTCATCTACTAACGGCTGTAAATAGACATCAATTGCATTTCCTAGTTGCTTAGGACCTAGGATTAAGAAGGTCAACATCATAAACAAGGATCTCATGCATAGCCAGGGCGGTAAGTTATAAGTAACAATCACGACTGGCCATATAGAGTACAACAGGTATATGTTCTTAAATAGATTAAACCCGTCGCTTGCAATTCCCAATCTAACATTACACAAATCCTATGCAAAAGATAAATGTCTGTTGTCAAAGCTTTTCCACTTCTCTGAATCAGATGGATAGTGAATAAGACAGTCTCTTGACTTGTTCTTGTAATGCCACCTCATCGACATTGCAATCCTACTCGAAAAAAACAGCCATTGCAATCTTGGAATTAATGGAAAGTAACAAAGAACCTTTTCGGCTTGTCTCCTCTCTCCTCTATATCTTTCCTTACCACATTTTGGGCAAGAAGTCAAGCTAGCATACTCATTTCTATATAACACGCAGTCATTGGGACATCCGTGAATCTTCTCACCATTCATACTAAGTATGCAGATTTGCTTCTTAGCTTCATACCATGAAATGACCCTTCCCAAGGGTCATTTAGAAATTTTTCAGAATCTTAGGGGTGTTGATGTAATTTTAAACCCCCTGGGTTTTAATTTGTAGGCTCTGCGGGAAAGAGGAGACCTTGCGAGGGCAGCCTTGCAATGTACCCCTTATTTCCCATCATCAACCCACACGCACACACAACCAAACCCTAACCCTCTTCTTTAAACCCCCCCTCACCTCTCCACCCTCTCCACACCTCCAACACCACCTCCACCTCCACTCCTCCACCACCTTGTCACCGACGACCATCTTCTCCCCCATCCCCTTACAGCCATAAGTGGGGGAGAAGGAGAGGGGAGGAGCATGGAGGAGAGGGAGAGAGAGAAAGAGTGTGGGCAAGTGAAGGAGCGTAGAGGAGAAGGAGAAGAGAGGAACTCGAGGGAGCTCGGGAGAGGGGGCGGTGAGTGCGGCCAAAGGAGCTGAAGGAGAGAGCGTGAGGGAGGGAGAGCAGCAGGAAAAGCAGCTGCTGCAGCTCCGCGGGTGGAGAGGAGGAGTTCGCGAGAAGAGGAGTTTTGCAAGGAAGCTCTGCGCACGGACATTTCCGCATTATCAGACATCTGCAACCTCTGTCTGATGTCTGAAGGTGTCGTCGGATGTCCGGATAGGGCTCAGGACGTTTGACAGCACGTAGGGTGTTGAGGTACGTACCATGCACGAGCCTGCATGCATGTACAGTTATATTAATGTGTTGCATTTTAAGCTGCACGTGCATGCGCAGGTACAAGGCATTGGAAAGGTGCATGGTGCGACCTTCGAGGCACTTCAGGACGTCTGGAGGTCATGTCAAACATGTGACGGCTCTTTTAGACAACCGGGAGCGGTGTTAGACGTCTGGAAGCTCCCTCAGACGGCTGCGAAGGGGTTCAGACGTCTAAAAAATACGTAGGAAAGCAAGGTGAGTTTCTGCGATTGTTTAAGATGTCTACGACTCACCCTAGAGTCTGATTTTGGTCAGAATGCATGTTTTTGGCCGGTTCAGGACCCAAATGGAGTCGGTTTTACGCAAACGAAGTATCGTTGGTTTCCGTTCAGAATTCTCTATGTGTTAATGTCACACCTATGCTATTTTGAACTTGTTCGACATATTGGTCAATGATATAAGTCTCCAGTTCATAGTGTATACGGGACCCACAAAGACAACTGGATCTACCATTCGAGCCCCCATTCCACCCGTATATCCTGGTAGAGTGGTCCTCTCTAATACCTTGAATTAAATGATTAAAGTGCATGCTATATTAGAATGATCTGATTGAACCCTAGGATATGAAATGAACCCTAGGTTGAGAAAGATAAATGTACATTACTTGAATCACGTGGTTATACTTTGAAATGCATGTTAAAGTCTTTACTACTAGCAACTAAATAGTTAAGTAATGTGGTGATTGCTTAATTTATTAAATCACGAACTGCCTGTTATACGATTAAGAACCGGAATGTGAATGGAGATATATGTCGTATCATGGAATAAGACGAATGCTGATGCATAAACCCTACGGGGAACTAGAAAAAGGAAATCAAAATGTTGCAACATGGAAACTCTAATGGTTACGGAATCTTTCGCTTACTGTGAGGCATGACAGTTAGTTGAACTTTAACTTGGGCATGAGTTGGCCCTTATGTACACACGTACCGAGGAGAGCTAATTACCCTTCTTCAAAAGATACATTGGCCCTCGTGTACGCATGTACCGAGGAGAGCTAAATACCCTTATTTAGAAGATACGCTAGCCCTCGTGTACACACGTACCGAGGAGAGCCAATCACCCCTTGTGTAGAAAGAATAGCCTGGCCCTCGCATACGTAGTGCCGAGGAGAGCTATGGTTACTTTTGTGTAGAAAGAGTGCTAGCCACCCTTGGGTTGGGACCTAGGGTTAGGAGTGGCCTCTCTGCATCAACTTCTGTTAGGCCCACTAGGCAACTTGGGATAGCCAGGCAAGGGTACGCAGATTGTTGAGGGTGTGGCCCCTATTCCATTCTGTATTGTATGTTTGGGCGTACCCGTTAACGGAAATAACTAACCACATGCCAGTGCGAGGTAGCTACCCGTGCAGTTATCGCACGTGCCGTAGTCACCACTACGTCACGGCCATGACCCCGAGGTGGTAGATCGAGTGTAGTACTACCACAAGAAAACTACATCAAGATCGTTCCCTTAGGGAACAAGTGGATTTGAGAAATGTTGTGGACCCTTACTAGAAACTGAATTAGAAATACATAGATGTTTAAACAAAAATAAATAATAATACATAACTGGAAATTGGATGGTTAGTTAGTTGCTTATTTCCTTTATGTTTAATTGCATGTAAATGACTTATCCACCACTCTACTCAGCATTAGTTGACCACAGATTTATATAACCATGTTCAGGTTAGGGAGATGAGCAGTCAGTGCCATCAACTGTAGAGGGTGTTAGGCCCAGTTGAGCCCAGCTGTAGTTGTTCTTTCTCTTTTCCGTTGCAAAGGCTTTTTGTTAGTAGTGAGTACTTTTAGCATATGGTACCTGTTTCTATTACGTTTCTCTCTGTTTTAGTGTGATGGCTATGTCAATGAACATTTCTATTCCGCTTGTGGCATGTTGTACTTTTGAGAACTCTATGCTAATTTCCAGTACTGCATATTATCTATTTCCTGCTTAGTTACACTGCATGTGTGGTTGTGGAATGAATTATGCATTTGGTTATTTCTCGTTGGACGACTGGGTCTTGGGATTTAGTCAAGGCGACTTGTTCTCGGGTTTCGTAGAAAGTCGAGATCGGGTCGTAACATACCACCACTCTGGCACACCGCTGGGATTATTCAACAACTCCCATATAAACTGAAGCACCTCCAAAATCATTTCATTGTAGCTTTATTCATAACTTTCATTTGAAATAATCTCAATAAAAAGGACAGCCTCAACATGGAACTTATTACAGGCGCGATAAGCTCCTCAACTGCTTTCATCGCATTATAAAACTGATTACAGCTATTAAGTCCTTCCTAATCATTTGTAATTTTAGGATCAACCTCTCTCATCTCATGCAGCATCTCATCAATTTGATTAACATCGTCTTCCTCGTCATCACAATCATCCACTTTCACTGTATTCCGTATGTCATCCTGTGCTAGTTCCTCTCCATGTGTAGTCCACTTCGTGTAATGCTACCACCAACCATTATAGATCACATGTTCTAGAACTTTCTTATCCTGGACGAATCAATTGAAACACTTCCTACACGGATAGAATATTTTCTTCAAAAATTCTCCACGTCTGTATTGTTTCCTATCTTCATGGAAGGCTTGATCCAAGAATGAGATCACTCTGTTGGAACCTTGTTCCACATCTTATTTTGGCATTAACAAAATTATTATAGATTAATGTTTGCAATTGAGTTCTTTTCAAAATTAGGTGAAGATCAAGGCAAACGGGAAGTGATGGAGGTAAGATGACAAGGATGAGTCGAGGAGAAGATCATCTTCAACCTTTAGTTTTTTAGTTTAGGTTTTTTTATTTATAAAATATATGCCTCTTAACAAAGGAATATAACTTAAATCATAAAAATAATTAGAGATAAATTAGGATTAATATTGTGATCATTTTCAAAGAACGTAATTGATTAAATCACTTGAAAAAGGTACTTGTTAACCCACAAGTACCGATACTAAAGTTTAATACCAATACATATGTGTTACAAGTTTGGATTTTTTCAAAGAAACAAACCTATACCCCACGAGTACCGATACTCATGATTAGTACGGGTACTAGAGGGAACGAGTACCGGTGCTAATGATCAGTACCGGTACAAGTGGGTTACAGATTTGTGTTAAGTGCTTGAAACCAAATCTGGAAGCAACGAGTACCCGTACCCATACTTTAGTATCGGTATCAGGTAGCCGTTGGCTCAAAACTAAACGGCTAGAAAATTAATTTTGGCTATATGAACGTTGGGATTTAAACCCCAATGTCTAGTAGACGTCCCAACTAGGTCCTAACTCTATAAATAAACCCTTGGACCCTTAGTTTGCACATAAGAAATTGAGACGAAAAATTCTAGAGCTATATTTCATATTTACACAATATTTTCAAGAGAAGAAATAGTTTGCTACTCTCAATCTCTCTACAGATTTGCAAGAACATCGACGTGATTTCTTCAATCATTTTCAAGGCATTCACGTCCTTCCTAGGTTCTTAAATTGGTATTAATTTTATATTATTGTTGAGAGGCTTAGGTATTTTGCTGTAAGATTCTTATTTGTCTTACACCTATTGTATATTTGTTATTGAGTATTTGCTCGTTGGGTTGTAACAAACCCGTCTCTTATACTTGGGTTGAGGTAACTCATTAATTACCTTGAATTAGTAAATTGATTTCCTCGAGGTTGAGGGAATTGGGTTAAAAACCCCAAGCTGGGAGGCTTAGGTAGTGGAGTACCCAAGTGAGTGAGGAACCACTATACATTTTGTGTCCTTTGTGGTTTAAATTGATTCTGCAAATCTTTCTTGTTATTACTAATATTGTGCTTGAGTGTTTATGTGCATAGCCAATCCTATCTTTATAGATCCTATCAAGTGGTATCAGAGCACGATTGCAAGAAGACGTAAAAACTTGACTTGTGATGGCATTATTCTCAAGGCGCACTGAAGGATAGTCTTCAACCCATCCTCCCTATTTCAATGGGACGGACTATGGGTATTGGAAGAGGAGGATGCAAGTCTTCCTCAAGGCGATGGATGAAGAATCATGGAGCCTTATCCAGCAAAAGTATTTGGATCCAAAGGAGGAAGGAGTAGTGCTAACGGCGGATCAAAATAAGAAAATAGTGAGCAATGCAAAGGCCATGAATGTGCTTTATTGCACATTATCGAAGGAAGAGTTCAACCGAATTTCGTCATGCGAGTCTGCATACGAAATTTGGAATACTCTCGAGGTTACCTACAAAGGAACAAGTAAGGTGAAAAAACTCGTATCTCTATTCTAACAGAAAATTATGAGTGTTTCAGAATGAAGAAAGGCGAAATGATCAAAGACATGTATACAAGGTTTGGGGAAATAACTAACCCGCTAAAGAACCTTGGAGTGAAGTACATGGAAGAGCAGCTTGTAAGGAAGATCCTAGGATCTCTTACAAGTAATTGGAGTCCAAAGATCATAGCCAATCCTATCTTTATAGATCCTATCACACTCCACTCTTATACTTAAGGTAATCAAAATTCATCAAACCAATTCAGGACTTGTTTATGATAACCTAAAATTTTATTGCAAACAACCCACAAGTTAGGAGTGAATATTTGGAAGGTATTTGTATTTTAAAGAAGATTTTCACTTGATAGCCTATCTCCAAAGATTTGATCATACTATTCACTTGATAGCCTATCAAAGATTTTCACTTGATAAACCTTAAACATTAAACCCTAACCTCAAAATACAAAAGGTAAAGCCAAACTAAACCCTAAACTAAATCGAAAACCTAAATCAAAATTTGTAAACCTAAAAAACCTAAAACAAAAACCCTAATTCCTAAACCTAAACCCAAAATTAAATTTAATTTCAATTTTCAATTAAATTTCTGTAACTAAACTTCATAAAAAAAATTCCTAAACCATAACCCTTAAACCCTAAACACTAAACTGTAAATTTTAAACTCAAATAAACCCTAAATTTAAAACTTAAACTAAAAAACCAAGACCCTAAACTCGAAATCCAAAACCCTAAACTCTCAACTCAAAACCTTAAATCTAATACCCTAAACAATACACACAAAATTGTAAATCCAAAACCCTAAACCCAACAACCAAAATTCAAAACCCTAAACTCTAAACCCTAAATCTTAAATCGAAAAACCTAAACTCAATACCCTAAAGCATTAACTTCAAATCTAATACCCTAAATCCAAAATAGAAAACCATTAATTCTAAAATCAAAACTTTAAAACCTAAACTGAAAACCTATAACCTTAAAACCTAAACCAAAAACCTAAATACTATAACTCTGCCAAAAAATTTTCGACAGAGTTTTCCTTATAATATTAGACATTCACATTTCCTGCAAAAATAGAATAAATCATTCACAACATGTGAACACACCACACATGTAACACAATAAATTCAATCTGCACATATTTAAATTATTGGCACACCCCACATTCAAACTAAATAACAAAATTAACCTAATCTAACAGGAAAATTTAAATTTAAGAATATAATTAATTACATGTAATCATTTGTAACAAGTATCAAAATTTAATTAATTACATGCAAATTTCAGAAAAAATAAATATATTACATGCAAAATTTAATAAATTTCATATCAACTACTTTTCCTGCTAATAAATTCATTAAACATCAATTTGCATGCATTAACATGTAATTAAATTAACAAACTAATTAAATTCATTACACAAAAATTTAATTAACAAAAAAAAAGAGGGGCAGGGGGCATTCACAGGGGGCTGCAGGGGGAAAGGGCAGGTGGGTGGCGACGCGGGGGGCCTATGGAGCACGACGCAGTGGCTGCGCGCCAGGCATGGGGGGGGGGGGGGGGGTGTGGCGACACAAGGAGGGGGGAGGGGCTACGACCAGGGAGAGGGGAGGTGTTGTGCGGCGGCGCGGGGAGGGGTTGCACGTTGGGGAAGGGGGTGGCATAGGGAGGGGGATGACATAGCATGGCAACGCGGGGAGGAGGATGGGGTAGCGCAGCGGGGAGGGGACAGCACGGCGCGGCAACGTCGATGGGGAGGGTTGCGGGGAGAGGGCAGACCTTTTCTATCGTGCAAGGTCGACGAGGTCGATAGAGGTCGTGGACGACCGGACGAGCGGGAGGTCATGGAGGAACGACGGTGATCAGAGAAGAAATGAGGGAGAGGAGGGGAAGGTCGATCGGTTTTATGGAAATATCTTGACATTTAGCGATGGTTCTTTTTGAAAGTGTCGCTATAAGAATTTAAATGGGATGGTATTAGCAATGGTTGTCTCACAAAACCATCCCCACTGAATCGGCATCAACTATTAGGTTGATGTAATTTTAGATGCACAACTTTTAGCTTAGCGACGATTTCAAAAAAAATAGTTGCCAAAAACCCAATTTTGGCATCGAGCGCTCAAAAAGCCTGCCCTTCTCAATTATCATTTAGCGACGGTTTCGATAAAAATCGTCCCTAAAACCATAATTTTTTCATTAAGCGCGCGAAAAGTGCACCCTCTTCAAGTATCCTTTAGCGACAATTTCAAAATAACTGTCGCCAAATATTACCACCCGCGAGCCTAGGTTGGTGAGGAAGGCAGAAGGACTTTTGGCAATAGTTATTTAAATAACCGTCTCCAAAAGAATCATTGGCGACAGTTGTAAAATAGTGGCTCAAAAATCGTCTCAAAATGTGCATTTTCTAGTAGTGTTATGACATTTTAACCAAAGTAGATTTGATTTTTAGTGTTCATTTCACTTATGGAATGTTTTTTAGCATGGATGTGTTTATGTGTTCGCTCATTTGTATTGTATCTTTATCCAAATTTGTGTTTAAAACTTTAAAGTACTTTATATTTGATCGATGGGTCGACCTAGGCTTGACCCAACCCTTGGAAACAGGGCTTAGGCCAAGTTTTTAGGCCCATGGGTCGACCCAACTAAGGCTTAGACCAAGGTTTTTGAAAGTTCAACCTGGTTGACCTAGCCCGTGGCCCACCCGACTTAACCCATGGCCAGGTCTAAGTGAGAACTATGGTAACCACTAGCGCAGCCCTGTGGACCTACCAACGCCTAGTCAAAAGTCAGCATGGGAACAACGTGAGCTAAAAGCTCAGTAAAGTGCTAGAAGTAAATTGAAATAGGTAGCAAACTAGTGAAGTGTAAAGAAAAGGCAACTTAATGCTTGTTTATTTAAAAGATTCACTTCCATTTCCATCCATTTATGTGATTTCCTTGAATTATAATTATTTCCTAGAAATTTTCTCTTAACTCAAATCGTCAAGACTCAGGGTGAGATTAAATGAGGTACACTAGGTGGCCAACCTAACATGCCTCGTTGTTTCTTGTCTTAGTTATATGCTACCTACAGAAGGGAGTTCGTACTTGGAAATGATCTTTGCATCCACGAAGTCAGATCATCCCCACTGGCTGATCTAGCATCACCTCAATCATTTCCAACCATGCACTAGCCCTAGCGATACATAAGGCGCCACATGTTTTGACCAAGGTGTTGATGATGGTAACACCATCATTCATCATAATTAACTTGAATTAGTCAGAATCAAATGATAAATGCTCCTAAATGATCGTCTAAGGATCATAATTCCATGCTGAACTGATTTGAGAAGGCAAGAAAACAAGGTTAATTTTGTTGTTTTACCACCTCATCATTAATGCAGATTAATCATAGATTTAATTAGGGTCAATTCAAGGTCAAATGAACTGAAAATACCAAGAAGTGGGCTCATACAACTGAATTAGGGTATTCACGCATTTCAAGGATGAAAACAATACTAAAAATCCTAATTATCAGCCATACTTAAATTGAAAGGGTTATAGAAGAGATAAATTTAATCTAAATCTCCTAAAAATCATTGAAAAATATTCTAAGAGATTTGGTACCTTTCGTTTGACCATCTGAACCCATTTTGACCAAAAAATGAAGATTCAGAAAGGAATTTATCTTGATTTAGGCTTCTGTGCAATTTACCCAACCAAACATGATCAAAACTCAAATCCAAGTTCACCATTAGATTCCTTAGGTCAAAATTATGTTAACACCAAAATTTGGACCCAATCAGAGTCCATCTTGACCTAGTTTGCATTTTTACCCCTAAAATCTCTATTTCTCACATCTACACCCCTATGTTTCAAGTTTTCTTACATTTATGCCCTAACTCTTCATCTTCTTCACAAACAGGTCCCCTCTACCTGCAACTCCTAATCGCACAGTCAAACCCAACAAACCAACCTTTAACCTAGGTGTTCTTCAATTCAAGCCCAAATCCTCCAAATTTGGAGGAATTGATCAGAAAGAGATTCTCTTCCAATTAGACAAGGCCTCAATCCCTTATTTGAAGTAGAGAGCTTCAACGAAGCTCTTGATTTCCACATCTTGAAGCTTCCAAATATGCGAGCAAACTCACGAAATTGAGGCAATTAAGAGTCACATCAACCTCTATTTAAGCTTTAGGGCCTTCCCATGTCCAATTTAGCCAGGTCTACGCCAGAATTCCTCCTCTTCCCTCCTCTCTAACCGCGAACTCCATCGGCTCCGGCGACTCTCTCAATCCCTCTCTTCCAACCACCCAACAGCCAAATTGGGTGGCCCCACATCTTCACCGTCTTCTTCCACTCCTCACCGAACCAAGCAGGAGCTGTCAACCCCTTTGTCGTCACCGCTTCTCATCACCAGAGACTTTATCATCTTTGGCGTCAGCGAAGCAAGACACCGTGGACTCCTCTCCCTTTCGTCCAATAGAGTAGCACCTTTTACTCCCCTCTTTCTCTAGAGTAGTCTTAGGAACTTAGAACCTAGATTCGACCCCCCTATCACCTTTCCTACCTCTCGTCTTCTTCGCAGCCGTCGAAGCTCCGACAAGCTTCGTCCAATCACTATACACATCCAAACACAACAACAACACCACCACTACCTTCCTATCCACCCCTAGAACGAAAGCCCTAACCTAATTAGGCGCTTCACCCACTCGATCGCTCCACCCACTCGATCGCTCCACCAAACAACCCACCACCCGTAGTCATCTTTGACCACGACTGACCTCCACACATCTCCAAATGCTCGAAAACCACCACCACCATGTTCCTTACATTCTGCCAACCCTTATGAGCATTTTAATTTGGCCGTTAAGCCCGTTTTCATGTTTTTAGATCTCGTCGCTGTCAACTGCCACCCTCCGTCGTTCATCGCCCTCACAACCACCCCTAGGCTCTACAGAAAAACACCATAAAGAGCTCTAGGCCTTCAATTGGCCAAGGCAACAGTAGCTGTAGTTGCAATTGCGCGAGAACATTCATGCTGCAACACATGAAGAGGAGCTGAAGCATTAGTCTCACATTGTGGGATCATGTTTTGAATTTGCGTATGTAACGATTTTCCTCCCTTACCCAGCTGCCCATGAACACAGGGGGTCAGGTCCCATAACCTCACGCCCCTATGCACGTGTCCTCGCCCGCACTCATGCCTCATTGGTCTGGGTTGATCTGGTCTGAACTAGGTCTAGTCCAAATTGGTACAATTCTAAAGAGTGAGAGAAGGGAGGTTTTTTTGAGAGGATGGGGGGGGGGGGGGGGATTGCCCTCGAGATATGTGCCTAAGACTTAGGCAAAGTTTAGAGGTTGTGTCTATTGAGACGTCTATGGAATTAATCGATTAAGACCCTTGTGTGGCTTGAATTATTCATTTAATTAGGGTGTCTGATATCCTTTGAGCTTGAGTTGAGAGGATAATTTGATTATTAATTGGTAATTTTAACCATCATTTTTTTGTTCTCTCTCTCTATATTACTATCCTATAACTCCTGACCTTGAATATATTTTTGAGTTTGATCTATTATTGTGCTCATTATTTGATTGATGATTAAATTATAACACTTACTCCTTGTGAACGATCTCAGAACTCACACGTTTTTCAAGCATTACAAATCTTAAATATCGATTAAATTTTCGTCGTTATACTACAACGTGTTTTTCTAAACTACGATGATCACCGTTCAACAACTAAGGAGGTATATAACTCCCCAACTTAGTGTGCTTTATTTTTTAGATAATTTCAACCATTTTATTTTTCACATTTATCTCTTTCTAATACAAAAAAGTTGTGTTGTAATAATTCATGGTCAATATTTTATTTTCTAGGTATCTCCACACTAAAATTTTCAATTACTTTATTCGACAGTTGACACAATAATTTTTGACTTATTAATTATCAACAATCAATTCTCTTTCATGCAACTCATCTATTTTCAAATAGATAATTCCATTTACATCATCCAAGAACATGGATATATTCTAAATTTATTATGTAAAACCACATACCACATAAATACTTTATTTGAATAATTTGCCATAACATTGGACAATGGTAAGCACACCTAATGATCTCATCTAAAATTCCACTCATGAAATCTAAGTCATTCATGGGGGAGAATGAGATAAAAACATGTGTTTGTTTTTATCTCATTCTCCCCAATCCATGGCTTAGATTTCATAGGTGGGATTTTATGTGAGATAGAAGGTGTGGTAAATATTTTCCTAACAAATTTAACATGTATTTTAGCTTAGTAAACAATTCTCATTTTATTCACTAATAAAATTTAAGAGGTTATCTAGATTTAGGTGAGGAGGTTGACTTCCAAACTAACCAGAGAGTAAAATAAATAACCAGTCTAATATATAAAATGATGGGGGTGGGCGTTTTACTTGAAACCATGCGTGAACCAGGGCCTGCTTAGTTTGCGGAAACGGGCTTGGCTGCGTATTCTGACGATCGCGGGACACCCTGTGCTCCGCCAATTGTCTAATACAAAAAACTGCGATGACACTATGAATTACTGAATTTTGCACACATGCTATACTTCATACACTCTCGTACGTACATGACTACATATAATTATGAACTAACTTATGTATACTTATTTATTACTTATTTGATTATAAAAATTATATGTACATATATTTGTAATGTATATACATATATAAGTTTGTAGCATAATATAACCTCCCATACCTATATATATATATATATATATAGCTAAACACGACATGTACGTAAATAAATAACACTCGCATCTAATCTCACATATGTATACCATGTCAAAAATGGATACTCTGTACACGTATGTTATATAGGTTCACGCACATGCATTTTTCATATTTGTAAATGCGATATGCAATGAAACTAATTTCCTAAAATTATTATAAATCGCTTCTACGATGCAAAAGTGATTTCATCGTGAGCATATCCATACAAGACGATAATTTTTTTATTAAAAAATAAATACCGTACTCAATGGATCATATATATATATATATATATATCAACAACTCATGCGAACTAAAAGGCAAAAATTAGTATCCCACTACTATTTTTTTTCTACCCCACTGCACTTTGTCTCTTTTCACCATGTACGTAGTACGCACACCTCTCCTTTTCTCCCTCGCTCCATGTTTCTGTGGCTCTCTTTCTATGCCACTCACGTCCACCCAGCAATGCAACTCTTCCATTCTTCCTTTTTTTTCTTCGTCACATTTCTCCTTCGTTCCCCTCGTCCTCCTCTGTCCCGTTCTTGCAACCCATCACGCATCGCGCCGCCATCTCCTCTCTCTCTCTCTCTCTTGTTCTTGCACACATGACACCCACACTCGCACTCAGCATCTCCCCTCCGTCGCTCTCGCTTGCTCTCTCTCATACTCGTGAGTTCACACACGTACACACACCGCGCACCTCCCGCGGTCTCTACCACCAGCACCTCCATCATTACCATTGTCACCATCGGCCTCTTCCCCGAACCTCCTCTCACTCCTGCTCGCGCGAGGATGCAGCAGCAGCAGCACACAACCATGGGTCACCACCTCCACCGTCCTCTCCTTCCTCTCCATTTCTTCTTCCCTCTCTCACGCACCCAACACACACAGTCACCACACATAACCCCACCGACGTACCACACCTTCACCGACCATCACCACCGTCATACACACACACATCCATCGTCATCTCCACCCTCTCTCTCGCACGCCCACACACACTCACGCCTACGCACTCGCGTTTCACACATGCCCACAGCTAAGAAGAACGAGAGAAGGGGGCGCTCACCGGCTGTTGAGAGGTGGCCAGGTGGTGATGCGTTGGGGCGGGGATTGCATAATTTGAGCAAAACTGCGTAATCCTGTTTTTGGGTTTCGGGAGTCTTGATTTCTGCCCGTCGACGTCCATTGGACCAGAAAGGTTTAATTTCAGGGTGCATTTCCCTTAAAGATAGTATTAAAGTGAAATAAGTATAAGAAAATATTTAGTTTGTAGGATTATAATGATCCATAAGATTATAATTATTAATGGTTGATATGTTGATTTTATGAGAAAAGAGAGAGAGAGTTAGTGAATTTTGATGTGATAAATTATAATTATTAAATAATATTTTTTTAATTATATGTGAAAAAAAAATATCAATAAATCTTGTGACACATGCCACGTATTCCATACCCACCTCCTCCTACCCATTTCATAATCTGGCTAATATCCCTTATTCCATCTACTATTCGATTCCCAAACGTAACCTTAGATTTTCACTCCAATATTGATTTATGTTTGAAAATTTTTGTGCAATTAAAAAAAATGAGATGAAATGCAAAGCTCCATTGACTTTGAAAAGAAACCAAATGATCTTTAATTTATACAAAGTTAGTGTGGTTGTTTTGAATTTTTGAAAGGACTTTACAAATGACTTTTAAACAACAAATGGTGTTAGTTTCAAAATCCAAAGGATTTTAAAAATGACTTTTGATTGATAAGTGGCGTTAATTTTAAAATATTAGGATTTTCTCATAAAATTTTTATAATGTAAGTTCCGATACTTCGATTTACAAGAAACGAAAAGTATTGAATTCCATATGAAAAGTAAAATCTAATTTGAGTGTGGAAAATCAAATCGGTGGTCTCAAAGGTTTCTCTCATTCTGGCTACTTTGTGCAGCAAGTACTCTATGCTCTAAATTATCTAACCTCTATATAATAATTTGCAACATTTGCATTTGTGGACCTAGTGGTTGCACTCCTATCTAGCCTTCCTCTACCTCTACCTCGTCAAGGCGGAATCTTCTAATGACATAGGTATGGAAGCTATTTTAAGGCCTAGAACTCATAAGAAATAAAACTACATTAGTTGGCCACTATCATTGATCAAATGCGAGATGATATCTTGTTGAAAATTGAGTGTTGCCATCCATTTAGATTGTTTGAATCAATTCTAATATCTAACAAGTTTATAACCCATGTGTTGCTTTGGAATTATAAAAGTTAATCATTACATGAATGTAAAAGTTAATTATATGGAAGTCTAATATAATTTTTAATTGATATATCTTGATTTTTAATTAGTAAAAAATTAATATATTATACGTTGAAAAATACATTACAACATACATATTAAATATTATAAAAAAAAATAAAATAAGAGAAAATAAAAAAGAAAAAAAAGGTAAGAGAGAAGTACTAATGTAACGTACCAAAGGTAAAAAAAATGACAAAAATAAATAAATAAATAAATAAATAAGAACGTCCCATGGTGATTCATTATATCTGTACATGCAGGAATCCAAGCTCTAATACCACCTTTTTTATATTTTTTTAATGGTGCTCCACTAATTTAATAAATGGTGTGCTGATCCTATTCGAGAACCCTTGCCCTTAGTTTCTTCGTTCTCTTTTCTGTTCAAACTCTTAATTCTTTTCCTTACTTTTCATAACCGGTAGTGTTATCATTTATTTCTTTTGAATGGTTGAATATTTAATATCTATGTTATGAAAAATTTGGATTGAAAATTTCTATCCTATAGTTAACCTGATTCGTACTTACCTGAGTAGAGAAATTGATAGTTGTTATGAACGTGACATCAGATGAATTTTTAAGATGTCTAGGAAGTGACCCAAACGTCTTGTAATAAATTTTTCCGATGTACCGAGTTGTGTCTGCACGTATGCACATGCAGACTGCGCCTGCCACCTTCGTCTTCTTTTTCCTCTCTCTTCCTACAGACGCGTCGTCTCTCTTCTCTCTCTTCCCGCACTGCCTTATATAAACCCTCGCCCTCACCCTCATCTCCTCCACCTTTCTCTTCTCCTTCTCCCTGCCAGCGAGAGCTCAAGTGAGCGAGCAAGTGAGTGGCAGGCGTACGGTGTCGCGGAGGGGCTACTGCAGCTCGGGCAGCAGGCAGACGAGGCGCGGCGCGGCCGTGCATCGCCGGCGGAGAGCGAGTCAGGTTCTGGTTCTGGAAATTTTTCCAGAATCAGACGTCTGAACTTACGTCCAGATGACGCCGAAGACATCTGAAGGATGGTCCAGATGTCTGACAAGTAAGATATTTCTTACCTTCTCCTTTTGTGAGTGTACGGCCATGCAGTCGTCCGTCGCGTTTCCTTCTGCACTTCGTCATGCTGAGAGCAGGTGTATGTGTGCACAGGTCCTGCTCGGGAGGGTGCGAGGGCTCTCCATCCCACGTGAATAAGACGTCTGGCCATAGTGCCAGACGACGGAGAGGACCTCCAGACGTCCGGGGTGACAATCGGACGTTTGGAAACCAAGGCCAGACGTTCCAGCGAGCTTCTGGACGTCTGAAGGACTGCGCAAAACTGAGGTACGGCCGATCCACCTTTTAAGACGTCTGGAAGATGTTCCAGACGTCTGACTTTGGACAGTTTCGTCGTTTTTAACCCGTTTAGGGCTCGTTCGGAGTCCATTTTCCGCGTTCCGAGTTGCGTTCTTTCCAGAATTAATTCCTCTATCCGTTTACAGTAATTGTATATTGTTCTGAGAAACTCCTTGTGTTTGATCCTTGTATTAGGACCCCGTTCCGTTGCAGTCTCGGGGGTTGCGGAGGCGCGTGGGATTGCCGACCACGCCCCCAATACTCCCGGTTTCACTGGTAGAGTGGCTTTTAATCTATTTAACAAAATTTGTTACAATTATGAAACAATTAATAGAGTCTAGGGCATTGCAAGAACCCTAGGACTGAGAAATTATATTGAATGATAGATCTTAGGGTATTGCATGAATCCTAGGATTGGAAAACTAGATTGAATGATAGATCCTAGGGTACGGCATGAATCCTAAGACTAGAAAACTAGTTGAATATATAAATATTGCAGTCTTGGAATAGTAGAAAGGAAATGATAACTGCCTGTAAATTGGTTAACAGCTACCTGTTATGAATGAATACGTATGATTGAGAACATGGGTTGTATGAACGTAAAGTTGAAACGGTGAAACCTAAATTGGCTGAGTTAAAAGAGCTTGAACCCTACAGGGGATTTGGAGTAGAACTCCTGGAAAGGGAATGGAATAGAATTGGGGAAGTGAGCTGGCCCTTGAGTACGGAGTACCAAGGAAATCGACTATCCCCCTGTTTAGTGCAGAGCGGAGCTAATCGTCCCAAGGACCCGGGGTTAGGTCTGGCCACTTTGTACCGACTTTTGGCCCTCGTGTACACAGTACCGAGGAGAGCTACTAGTGTAGGGAGAGTACTAGCTACCCCACGGGTCCCAGGGTTCTGCTGGCCCTCCTGCACCGACTTGTTAGGCCCACTGGGCAAACCAAGGTAGTCAGGCGAGGGTACGCAGACTGGGGAGGGGCAAGACCCTTGTTTGGTTACTGTGGAGGGGTTGGACCCCTATTACTGAGAGGGCTCTGCCCCATACTGGTTCTGTGCTGTGCTTTGGGCGCACCCGTTAACGGAAATGACTGACCGCGTGCCAGTGCGGGGTAGCTACCTGTGTGTTTATCGCGCGTAAAGTAGTCACCGTTACGTCTGTCAGCGACCTTGAGGTGGTTGACTGAGGGTAGGTGTAACGAACGCATGCCCCAGACGCCTTTTAAGACGTCTGGGAGGTGGCCCAGACGTCGGACCAGACGTCTGGGATCACATCCAGACGTCTGACCAGACGTCCGGGATCGTTTCCAGACGTCTGGAGAACAGTTATGTTCGCACGGGAGATTCGTCTGCGCGCCTGTGCGCGCAGACCTGCGATTCCTCTCTTTCTCTCTGCGGCTGCAGGCGCGCTGCGACCACCTTCTCTCTCCTCCTCGCGCGGCCTTAAAAGGACCACGCCTCCCCTCCCGTCTCCACCGTCTCCTCCTTCTTCTCCTTCCTGTGCGCGAGAGCGAGCGAGCGCGAGGGCGGCAGCGGCAGCCGCAGTGAGCGCGGAGGAGGTGCGGCGTGCGAGGGCGGAGCTCTGCCGTGGGGGCGAGCTCGTCGGAGCGGCTTGGCCAGCTGGCGGAGGGCGCAGGGGGCGCGGAGCGACGCGGAGAGGGACCTGCTGCGGTCTGAGCAGCAGGAGCGCGTGGCGCGACGCGGGCGGCGTCGCGAGCGGAGGCCGAGCAGGGTCCTGATTCTGGAAAAATTTCCAGAATCAGACGTCTGGATTGATAGCCAGACGGCAAGGTCGACGTCTGTAAGATCATACAGACGTCTGAAAGGTGAGTTTCCACCTTCTTCTTCCTTCTTGTCGACTGACCGTACTGAGGGAGGGGGTTGGCTGTGCGCAGGTTCGCTGATTCGCCATCCTTTGCGAATCAGACGTCTGTAAGTTGTACCAGACGGCGGGAGTGACCTCCAGACGTCCTGAGGGACCATCGGACGTCTGGGATCTAGGGCAGACGTCCCCGCAGACTTCTGGACGTCTGGGAAACCACGCTGAACAGGTAATTCTCTGATCCACTTTTTAAGACGTCTGGAAGGAGTTCCAGACGTCTGATTTTACACAGTATCGTCTTTTTCGACCCGTTTAGGGCCCGTTCGGGCTCCGTTTTCCGCGATTCGAGTTGCATTCTTTTCAGAAGTAATTCCTCTACCCGTCTACAATAGCTATACACTGTTTTGAGACACTCCTTGTGTTTGATCCTTGTGATAGGGCCTCGTTCGGTTGCAGTCTTGAGAGTCGCGGAGGCGCGCGGGATTCCCAATCACGCCCCCATTACTCCCGTTGTACCTGGTAGAGTGGCTTAAGTTATTATTAAAATCTGTTAAAGTATGGAACCATAACTAGAACCTAGGACATTGCATGAATCCTAGGAATGAGAAATATATGGAATGATAGCTCCTAGGTGTTGCATGAATCCTAGGGCCGGAAAACTAGATTGTATGATAGATCCTAGGATATGGCATGAATCCTAGGATGGAAAAACTAGTGGAATGTATAATACTGCAGTCTTGGAAAAATGGAAAGGAATATAAAGCTGCCTGTAATTTGAATTAATAGCTGTCTGTTATGAATAAAGAAACATGATTGAGATCATGGATTTTTGAGAACGTGAATCTGGAAAGTGAAACATATGATGTTCTGAGATAAATAGCTGGAACCCTACGGGGAATTAGGAGTGGAACTCCTGGAAAGAAAAAGGAATGGAAACTGAGATGTAGTTTGTACTGTCTCTTGGGTACGCAGTACCAAGGGAAGTACCTGTACCTGTTTAGTGCAGAGTGGGGCCAGCCGCCCCAGGGACCCGGGGTTAGGATTGGCCGCTCTGTACCTACTTGTTGGCCCTCGTGTACGTAGTACCGAGGAGAGCTAGTAGTGTTAGGAGAGTACTAGCTACCCCACGGGCCCCGGGGTTCTGCTAGCCTCCTTCACCGACTTGTTAGGCCCACTAGGGCAAACCAGGGTAGTCAGGCGAGGGTGCGCGGACTGTGGAGGGGCAAGGCCCCGGTTTGGTTACTGTGGAGGGGTTGGACCCCTGTTACTGAGAGGGCTCTGCCCTGGTTCCGTGCTGTGCTTTGGGCGCACCCGTTAACGGAAACGACTGACCGCGTGCCAGTGCGGGCTAGCTACCTGTGCGTTTATCGCGCGTGCCGTAGTCACCGTTACGTCTGTCAGTGACCTTGGGGTGGTTGACTGAGGGTAGGATCACCACGGGGGACTCTCCCGGCCAGGAGAGCACCACGTGCTACTTCTACTTTTGGAAAAGACTGCAATCAAGATCGTTCCCACGAGGACATTCGAGATCAAGTAAAGGATCTGAGAAATAAATGAAATAGTGAGAAAAATTGAAAGATGTGAATAAAGGAAGTAATAGAACATAACAGCTACTGTACACTCTACTGTTGCCTTTAGTTAGTTTGCCACTCTACTCAGCGTTTTGCTGACGTGTTACACTCGTTACCTTTTTCAGGACCAGGTGTTGAGCAGCCAGGGTCGGCGGCTGCAGAGGACGCTGGGCCGAGTAGGGTCCAGTAGAGTTACCACAGCTTTTTGTACCCCTTTTTTTTCTGTTCTAGTGAGTAGTTTTGTTTCCGCTGTACCTTCTTTACCTGCAGTTCTTGTTATATGATAAATGCTGTTTTACTATTGTGGTGGTACCTACTGTAGTAGTTTCTTTCCTTACTGCTGTACTTTCTTACTGTTAGTTATATTCATGCTGAATGTGGTTTATTTTACTGTCTTTTGGTTACTTCCTCGTTGGACGACTAGGTCTTGGGATTAGTCGAGTCGGTCCGGTTCTCGTGTCTCGTAGGGACTCGGGAACCGGGTCGTTACAAGATGGTATCAGAGCAAGGTCGTCCCGAGAAGTGAATCAAGTGACTGGAAAATAACCAATTCACATGTTTATAGCTAGAGTAGCCACCACAACATATCTCTTGACATGAGCTCTTAGAAGTTTCGTTAAGTGCCGTCTGTTTGACGTTTCCGTTTTGTTTCGCGTCTCCTTGCAGGAGATTCCTCGTCGCGGGACTGGCGAGACTGGCCACGGGCGCGGCCGAGGACGAGGTCGGCGAGGTGGACGTGCTGTCGTTGACGTCTCGATGGACCAGCCACCACTCCCTGGCATCCAGGCCCAGGACCTCGCCAGACTAATTCGAGATATTGTACGAGAGGAGCTCCACCCACCGCCCCGAGCACCTCCTCCTGGGGTTGCAGAGGGGGAGTCCTCTGTGGGACCACGCGACGGACACGGCGCTGGACACGAGGGATGGGATGGGCCCCTGCCGCCCCCACCTTCCTCCGACACTTCTGTACACGAGGCACCTTCGCCTGGAGGTGCACCAGCACCTCCCCTACAGCGCCACTTCGAGCTTTTCGGACAGTTCCGGAAGCTGAAGCCCCCCTCCTTCAAGGGGGATGAGGACCCGACCGAGGCAGAGGACTGGCTTGAGCAGCTGGAGAAGATCTTCGACACCCTTCGCCCCCCGGTGGAGTGCCGCGTGGCCTTTGCCATGTACCAGCTGGAGAGTGCGGCACACCGGTGGTGGAGGGCGGTCCGGGGTCAGGAGAGGGACGAGCCGACGTGGGACCAGTTCGTCACCCTCTTCTGCGAGCAGTACTTTCCCCAGACGTGGCAGGACCAGAGGAGGCGGGAGTTCCACACTCTCCGCCAAGGGACGATGACCGTGAGCGCGTACCGCACGCGTTTCTTGGAGCTGTCCCGCTTTGCAGCGACAGCGGTAGCCACTGAGGAGGAGCGCCTTTGGAGGTTCACCGAGGGGCTTCGGCCTGCGATCCGGGGGTATGTCAAACCCCTGAAGCTGCCGACGTTTTCGAGGGTGGTAGAGGCAGCTATGACTTACGAGGAGACCAACCCGTCCGCGCGAGAGACCGACGGCGGGCGGAAGAGGCCCTTTCAGCCAGACTTCTCACAGGGCCGGCGAGAACGGAGACACGTGGCGTCCGCAGGAGAGCTGTCACGCTGTGCAGGGCCATCAGTGGCCTTTGGGGGCCCTCGACAGGGGTCAGTCGCCAGCACCGGACCCCCGCCTAGCCGACAGCAGGGACTCACTGAGGGCGGGAGTCGGGTTCCCCTCTGCTACTAGTGTGGCCAGCCGGGCCACGTCAGGAGGGACTGCCCATCAAGGGCAGGAGGTCAGCAGATACTTCCCGCGTAGAGCACTGGAGGGCGCGCAGGAGGCCGCGGTTCCCAGGCACGAGGAGGAGGACAGCAGTCGCGAGGAGGGTACCGGCCAGCACCTACCCGTCCGACGCAGAGTGTGGCTGCTTCGTCCACACCTAGAGCTGAGGGGCGTATCAACGCCCTAACACACAGGGACGCCAGAGCTTCGGGATCCGTGGTAGCTGGTATGGTTTCAGTTTCTGGCAGACTCGTTTACACGCTTTTCGATTCCGGCGCTACGCACTCGTTTGTCGCAGCCAGTTTCGCAGTTAGTTTGGACCAGGATTATACACTGTTAGAGAATCCGTTCGTAATCAGAGGTCCGAGTGGTCAGCTGTTTGTAGCTGAGGAGGTGTACACGGGTTGCGGGGTCAGCATCGGGGGACATAGCCTGCCAGCCGACCTGATTATGATACAGATGGAGGACTTTGGAGTGATTCTGGGGATGGATTGGCTGTCCGCTTACCACGCCTTGGTAGACTGTTTTGAGAGGAAGATTGTCTTCTCCATTCCGGAGTTGCCTTCTTTCGAGTTTCACGGGCAGCCAGTGGACGGAGGTTTCAGGTGCATTTCGGCACTTCGGGCGGCGAGACTTTTGAGCCAGGGGTGTGAGGGCTTCCTAGCTTGTGTGGTGGCAGAGCCCAGCCCCGTGGCAGACTTCCAGAGCATCCCGGTGGTCAGAGAGTACCCCGACGTGTTTCCAGACGAGTTACCAGGACTACCGCCCGAGCGTGAGATCGAGTTTGAGATCTCACTAGTACCAGGGACCAGCCCCATCTCCACCGCGCCATACAGAATGGCACCGCTTGAGCTGCGAGAGCTCAAGTCTCAGTTGCAGGACCTTTTGGAGAAAGGTTTCGTGAGGCCCAGTGCGTCTCCCTGGGGAGCCCCGGTACTGTTTGTGAAGAAGAAGGATGGGACCCTACGCCTTTGTGTGGACTACCAACAGCTGAATAGGGTCACCATCAAGAACAGATATCCGCTGCCGAGGATTGACGATTTGTTTGACCAGTTGCGGGGTGCCACAGTGTTTTCCAAGATCGACTTGAGGTCTGGATACCACCAGTTGAGGATCAGGGAGACCGACGTCTCCAAGACAGCTTTCCGCACCCGGTACGGACACTACGAGTTTTTGGTCATGCCGTTTGGGCTGACCAATGCCCCCGCTGCTTTCATGGACCTGATGAACCGGGTGTTTAGACCGTACTTGGACCAGTTTGTGGTGGTTTTCATAGATGATGTACTCATCTATTCTAGAGATCGGACGCAGCACGGACAGCACTTGCGGATGGTTCTGGACACTCTGAGACGACGCAGGCTGTACGCCAAATACAGCAAGTGCGAGTTCTGGTTGAGGGAGGTGACCTTTTTGGGTCATGTGATCTCTGGAGACGGCCTGGCGGTGGACCCCTCCAAGGTCGAGGCAGTGCTCAGGTGGGAGAGACCGCGTTCAGTCACTGAGATTCGCAGTTTCCTGGGACTGGCAGGTTACTACAGACGGTTCATCAGAGGATTTTCACAGATTGCGCGTCCTATGACACAGTTGACCCGGAAGGATGTGCCTTTCGCTTGGACAAACGCCTGTGAGGCGTGTTTTCTGGAGCTGAAGGAGAGGTTGACCTCGGCTCCCGTGCTCACCATCCCTGACAGTAGTGGCGGGTTCGTTGTGTACACGGACGCTTCCTTGCAGGGGTTAGGAGGTGTGCTCATGCAGAGGGGTCACGTGGTCGCTTACGCTTCGCGGCAACTGAAGCCCCATGAGCATACCTACCCTACCCACGATCTAGAGTTGGCAGCTGTTGTCTTTGCGCTGAAGACATGGAGGCACTACTTGTACGGTGAGACCTTCGAGATTTTTACAGATCACAAGAGCCTCAGATATCTTTTTGACCAGAAGGAGCTCAACATGAGACAGAGACGTTGGTTGGAGCTCCTGAAGGACTACGACTGCAGCATCTCCTACCACCCGGGAAAGGCCAATGTGGTGGCTGACGCCTTGAGCCGTAAGGCGCCCGCACGCTTGGCCAGTCTACAGTTACAGAGTTGGAGCCTTTTGGAGGAGGTGGGCAGTTGGCGACCTCTAGAGTTACGAGGGTACTGTGGGGCAGTGACGGTGACACGGCAGACCAGGCCAGAGTTGATAGACTGCATCATCACGGGACAGATGGCCGATCCGTACTTGCAGTCTTTGCGCGACAGAGTACTATCAGGGGACCCAGGGGACTTCTCTTTCACAGACCAGGTGTTACGCTTGAGGGGACGGTTGTGCATCCCCAAAGACGAGGAGCTGTTGAGAGAGCTCCTGACTGAGGCACACGGTTCCAGATTCACCATACATCCCGGAAACACGAAAATGTACCATGACTTGAGACGCGAGTTCTGGTGGAGAGGGATGAAGCGGGATGTGGGTGAGTTCGTGCAGCAGTGCTTAATGTGCCAGCAGGTGAAAGCCGAGCATCAGAGGCCTGCAGGGTCGCTTCAGCCGCTTCCAGTGCCAGAGTGGAAGTGGGAGAGCATCACCATGGACTTGGTGGTGGGCTTACCTGTTACCCAGCGAGGACACGACGCAGTCTGGGTAATAGTGGATAGATTGACGAAGACGGCACGATTCTTGCCGATCCGAGTCACTTTGGGACCAACACAGTTGGCAGAGAGGTATATCCGTGATGTGGTGCGACTACACGGAGTTCCGCGGGAGATCGTATCCGACCGGGATACCCGCTTTACGTCCCAGTTTTGGGCTGAGTTTCAGCAGGCTTTGGGGACGAGGTTGAGGTTTAGCACGGCTTACCACCCCCAGACGGACGGACAGTCGAAACGCACGATACAGACACTTGAGGACCTTTTGCGTGCCTGTGTACTAGACTGGAGGGGCTCTTGGGAGGAGCACCTGCCCCTGGCGGAGTTTGCATACAACAACAGTTATCACTCGAGCATCGGCATGGCTCCCTACGAGGCTCTGTACGGACAGAAATGCACGGCACCCTTGAGTTGGGATGAGGTGGGGACCAAGTGGGAGGTTGGCCCCAGGTTGATCCGACAGAGTCAGGAGGTAGTTGAGCAGATCCACAGACGACTCCGCACTGTCAGGAGCAGACAGAAGAGCTACGCAGATCGCAGACGCAAAGAGGTGCAGTTCGAGGTTGGGGACCACGTCTTCCTTCGTGTTTCGCCCATGAAGGGCTTACAGCGGTTTGTGGCGAGAGGGAAGCTCGCGCCGAGGTTCGTGGGGCCCTTTAAGGTCCTGGAGCGGGTTGGACCCGTTGCTTACAGAATTGCCCTTCCCCCGCAGCTTTCTGGTGTGCACGACGTGTTCCACGTGTCCAACCTCAGGAAGTACGTAGCCGATCCCAGCCACGTACTGAGTCACGAGAGCGTCGAGGTGAGCGACGACCTGACCTACCCCGAGCGGCCAGTGCAGATCCTAGACCGAGCCGTCCGCAGGTTGAGACGAAAGCACGTACCCCTGGTAGAGGTTTTGTGGAGGAGCCAGAGGTACGAGGAGGCTACCTGGGAGCCTGAGGCGGCAATGCGGGAGCGGTACCCGGAGCTTTTCGCGGGTACGTCTTTTCGGACCGGCTTCGGTCCTCTTTGAGTTTGTTATGGTTAGTTGGACATCTTTTTCCCTCACCCTAGTTGGCGCAAGTTTCGGGGACGAAACTTCCTTTGAGTTTGTTATATTGTAACGAACGCATGCCCCAGACGCCTTTTAAGATGTCTGGGAGGTGGCCCAGACGTCGGACCAGACGTCTGGGATCATATCCAGACTTCTGACCAGACGTCCAGGATCGTTTCCAGACGTCTGGAGAACAGTTATGTTCGCACGGGAGATTCGTCTGCGCGCCTGTGCGCGCAGACCTGCGATTCCTCTCTCTCTCTCTCTCTCTGCGGCTGCAGGCGCGCTGCGACCACCTTCTCTCTCCTCCTCGCGCGGCCTTAAAAGGGCCACGCCTCCCCTCCCGTCTCCACCGTCTCCTCCTTCTTCTCCTTCCTATGCGCGAGAGCGAGCGAGCGTGAGGGCGGCAGCGGCAGCCGCAGTGAGCGCGGAGGAGGTGCGGCGTGCGAGGGAGGAGCTCTGCCGTGGGGGCGAGCTCGCCGGAGCGGCTTGGCCGGCTGGCGGAGGGCGCAGGGGGCGCGGAGCGACGCGGAGAGGGACCTGCTGCGGTCTGAGCAGCAGGAGCACGAGGCGCGACGCGGGCGGCGTCGCGAGCGGAGGCCGAGCAAGGTCCTGATTCTGGAAAAATTTCCAGAATCAGACGTCTGGATTGATAGCCAGACGGCAAGGTCGACGTCTGTAAGATCATACAGACGTCTGAAAGGTGAGTTTCCGCCTTCTTCTTCCTTCTTGTCGACTGACCGTACTGAGGGAGGGGGTTGGCTGTGCGCAGGTTCGCTGATTCGCCATCCTTTGCGAATCAGACGTCTGTAAGTTGTACCAGATGGCGGGAGTGACCTCCTGACGTCCTAAGGGACCATCGGACGTCTGGGATCTAGGGCAGACGTCCCCGCAGACTTCTGGACGTCTGGGAAACCACGCTGAACAGGTAATTCTCTGATCCACTTTTTAAGACGTCTGGAAGGAGTTCCAGACGTCTGATTTTGCACAGTATCGTCTTTTTCGACCCGTTTAGGGCCCGTTCGGGCTCCGTTTTCCGCGATTCGAGTTGCATTCTTTTCAGAAGTAATTCCTCTACCCGTCTACAGTAGCTATACACTGTTTTGAGACACTCCTTGTGTTTGATCCTTGTGATAGGGCCTCGTTCGGTTGCAGTCTTGAGAGTCGCGGAGGCGCGCGGGATTCCCGATCACGCCCCCATTACTCCCGTTGTACCTGGTAGAGTGGCTTAAGTTATTATTAAAATCTGTTAAAGTATGGAACCATAACTAGAACCTAGGACATTGCATGAATCCTAGGAATGAGAAATATATGGAATGATAGCTCCTAGGTGTTGCATGAATCCTAGGGTCGGAAAACTAGATTGTATGATAGATCCTAGGATATGGCATGAATCCTAGGATGGAAAAACTAGTGGAATGTATAATACTGCAGTCTTGGAAAAATGGAAAGGAATATAAAGCTGCCTGTAATTTGAATTAATAGCTGTCTGTTATGAATAAAGAAACATGATTGAGATCATGGATTTTTGAGAACGTGAATCTGGAAAGTGAAACATATGATGTTCTGAGATAAATAGCTGGAACCCTACGGGGAATTAGGAGTGGAACTCCTGGAAAGAAAAAGGAATGGAAACTGAGATGTAGTTTGTACTGTCTCTTGGGTACGCAGTACCAAGGGAAGTACCTGTACCTGTTTAGTGCAGAGTGGGGCCAGCCGCCCCAGGGACCCGGGGTTAGGATTGGCCGCTCTGTACCGACTTGTTGGCCCTCGTGTACGTAGTACCGAGGAGAGCTAGTAGTGTTAGGAGAGTACTAGCTACCCCACGGGCCCCGGGGTTCTGCTAGCCTCCTTCACCGACTTGTTAGGCCCACTAGGGCAAACCAGGGCAGTCAGGCGAGGGTGCGCGGACTGTGGAGGGGCAAGGCCCCGGTTTGGTTACTGTGGAGGGGTTGGACCCCTGTTACTGAGAGGGCTCTGCCCTGGTTCCGTGCTGTGCTTTGGGCGCACCCGTTAACGGAAACGACTGACCGCGTGCCAGTGCGGGCTAGCTACCTGTGCGTTTATCGCGCGTGCCGTAGTCACCGTTACATCTGTTAGTGACCTTGGGGTGGTTGACTGAGGGTAGGATCACCACGGGGGACTCTCCCGACCAGGAGAGCACCACGTGCTACTTCTACTTTTGGAAAAGACTGCAATCAAGATCGTTCCCACGAGGACATTCGAGATCAAGTAAAGGATCTGAGAAATAAATGAAATAGTGAGAAAAATTGAAAGATGTGAATAAAGGAAGTAATAGAACATAACAGCTACTGTACACTCTACTGTTTCCTTTAGTTAGTTTGCCACTCTACTCAGCGTTTTGCTGACGTGTTACACTCGTTACCTTTTTCAGGACCAGGTGTTGAGCAGCCAGGGTCGGCGGCTGCAGAGGACGCTGGGCCGAGTAGGGTCCAGTAGCTTTACCACAGCCTTTTGTACCCCTTTTTTTTCTGTTCTAGTGAGTAGTTTTGTTTCCACTGTACCTTCTTTACCTGCAGTTCTTGTTATATGATAAATGCTGTTTTACTGTTGTGGTGGTACCTACTGTAGTAGTTTCTTTCCTTACTGCTGTACTTTCTTACTGTTAGTTATATTCATGCTGAATGTGGTTTATTTTACTGTCTTTTGGTTACTTCCTCGTTGGACGACTAGGTCTTGGGATTAGTCGAGTCGGTCCGGTTCTCGTGTCTCGTTGGGACTCGGGAACCGGGTCGTTACAGTAGGACCACCACGGGGGACTCTCCCGACCAGGAGAGCACCACGTGTTACTTCTACTTTTCAGAAAAGATTGCAATCAAGATCGTTCTCACGAGGAACATTCAAGATCAAGAGAAGGATCTGAGAAATAAATCAATAGTGAAATAATATAAAGACGTAAATAAAGAAAGTAAAAATATAACAGCTACTGTACACTCTACTGCTTCTTTAGATTTTAGTTGCCACTCTACTCAGCGTTTCACTGACGTGTCACTCTTGTTACCTTTTCAGGACCAGGTGTTGAGTAGTCAGAGTCAGCGGCTGCAGAGGACGCTGGGCCTAGTAGGGTCCAGTAGGGTTACTTGTAGTACTTTCTGTACTTTTCTTCCACTGTAATGAGTAGTTTTCTTTGTTACTCCCTGTACTTTCTTTACCGAAAACTTTATGTTATGTACATTTTTTTTTTCTCTGTTATTGTGGTGGTATATACTGTAGTATTTCTTTCCTTTACTGCTGTATTTTGTTACTGCTAGTTATATTCATGGTGAATGTGGTTTATTTTACTGCTCTTTTGGTTACTTTCTCGTTGGACGACTGGGTCTTGGGATTAGTCGAGTCGGTCTGGTTCTCGTGTCTCGTAGGGATTTGGGAATCGAGTCGTTACAAGATGGTATCAGAGCAAGGTCGTCCCGAGAAGTGAACCAACTGATTGGAAAATAACCAATTCACGTGTCTGCAACTAGAGTAGCCACCACAACGTTTCTTTTGGCATAAGCTCTTAGACTTCTTCGTTAGATATCGTTACATATTGACGTTTTTCCATTTTATTTTCGCGTCTCCATTGCAGGAGATGCCTCGTCGTGGAACTAGGAGGGTGGGCTGCAGGCGTGACCGAGGTCGAGGCCCGAGGGATAGATGTGTCGAGCTTGGAGTACATACTACCCCTCCTCTTCTCCTGAGCATACCGTCTCCGGACCTCGTCCATCTGATTCGAGAGGTGGTTCGAGAAGAATTTCAGCTTTCACCCACTTCGCTGCCCCCTCATCTCCCTTCCGAGCGTACGACAAGGGAGTTGGTCGTGGAACGAGATTTCCGCCATCACACTAGGCGAGTTAGGAGAGCTCAATGGAGGAGTGTGGTGCCCGCAGGAGAGCTGTCACATTTTGCAGGGCCATCAGTGGCCTCTGGGGGCCCTCGACAGGGGCCAGTTGCTAGCACCGGACCCCCGCCCAGCCGACAGCAGGGACCCACCGAGAGGAGGCATCGAGTTCCCCTCTGCTACCAGTGTGGCCAGCCAGGCCATTTAAGGAGGGACTGCCCATCTAGGGATGGAGCACAGCAGATGCTTACCGCTTCGAGCACTGAGGGCCAGTCGGGTGGTCATGGGTTCGAGGTACCTGAGAGAGGACAGCCGCCACGAGGAGGATACCGGCCCATTGTCACTAGCTCCGCCCCGGGCTTACCTGTTTTGTCCACCCCCAATACTGAGGAGTGTCGTAACGTCGTGACTCACGGAGACATCATAGCTTCAGTCCATACGATGACAGGTATGGTTACATGGTTTGGTCTTTTTGGAGTATGAAATTCCTACATTCTGGTACAATGTATCGTCTTGCCACATGAGTTGTTTCTAATATGGAGTCCGATAGCACTCCATTAGGGAATTAGTGGTAATTAGAAATCTAGGTGGTCAGCTGTTTGTAGCTAAAGAGGTGTACACGGGTTGCGAGGTCAGTATTGGGGGACATAGCCTTCCCGCTGACCTGATTATGATACGGATGGAGGACTTTGACGTAATTCTGGGGATGGACTGGCTGTCCGCTTACCACGCTTTGGTGGATTGTTTTGAGAGGAAGATCGTCTTCTCCATACCGGAGTTGCCTTCTTTCGAGTTTCACAGTCAGCCAATGGACGGAGGCTTCAGGTGCATTTCGGCACTTCGGGCGTCGAGACTTTTGAGCCAGCGGTGTGAGGGTTGTGGCAGAGCCCAGCCCTGTGGCAGACTTCCAGAGCATCCCGGTGGTCAGAGAGTACCCTGATGTGTTCCCAGACGAGTTACCAGGACTACCGCCGAAGCGTGAGATCGAGTTTGAGATCTCACTAGTACCAGGTGTAATTCCCTACTCGGAGGGGGTGAGATCAGCATGACGTAAAAAATGAGGAAAAGATAATAAACAATCTCACAAAATTCAATCACACAAGGTACACAATGATTTTTAGGTGGAAACCCAAACCGGGTGAAAACCACCACCTAACCCTCTCGAGTTAGGATTTTCCAATCAACCAAGTTGATCAAATCCACTAAACGAATCACTTTAAACGAGGGTGATTCAACCTCAATTACAACCACGCTACAAGTGCGAGGGTAGCGTTCCTCAACCCCTTCTCTTCACGAGAAGGATTTTGTCCCTCGAAGGAGACGGGAATTCGCAAAGCGAATACCCAACCAAATAACAAAGATAAAATAACAAATAATCCTATAAAGCCAACAAAGTAATTTAAACCTAGCTTCTACAGGAATTAGGAAACTCCCCTTTGCAAGGAGTGCATCGGATCGATGACGCGGGTGCGTGAGCCACGCGACGGCGCAACGTCGTTCTCGTGAACTACGGCGGGAGAGCGGGTGCGCAAATGCTTGATACTCTCTAGATGAAGAACTGGAGCTTGGAGAGCAAGAGCTTCTTTAGGACACAAGAGAGTAGAAAGTGTGTTGCTTGGGTGTGTCTTGTGTGTTTTGCGTGTCTCTAAGTGTGTGTTGGTGTGCAAGAGGTTCCTCTCTATTTATAGAGGCCTTATGCAGGCTTTGGAAGGCTTAGGAAAGCTTTCATAGCCGTTGGGAGCAAAGCCCAAGAGAATCAGGCTGAAATCAGGAACAATGATTGCACTGACAGGCTTATCAGACGTCTGATCCTGGCATCAGACGTCTGGAAGATCACTTTAAGACGTCTAGGAACAACATCAGACGCCTGATTTTAAGTGGGTTTCTTCCTGACTTGGATCAGATCTAAACAGGGTTCTAGTGCAAGTCCATCAGACGACATACAGGACTTCTGGCACTATGTCTGGACGTCTAGAAACCTACTTTTTCGTGGGAATGGATTTCCAAGAGAGTGCAACGGCTAGAAAATCTCTGAGAAGAGATTTTGGGTCAGCCGAGACAAAAATGGTCATCTATCAGACGTATGGAAAGGCCTAAGGACGTCTGATAAGGCTCTAACAGTCATATCCTTGAGTGTTTGTTGAGCTAGCCAACGGTCCACTAATTGGACGTCTGGCAAAGTCATCAGACGTCTTCTAAGACGTCTGGTCTAAGGTATGGACGTCTGATTTCATCAGACAAAACTAACTAAGTCCAGCCTACATGTTATCAGACGTCTGAATCAACGGTCAGACGTCTTAAAATACATTATCAGACGTCTGATTTGGGAATTAGATGTCTGAAAATTCTGTTTGAACCCTATATTGGTTTTCTAAGTTTTCTACAAAAAACCTAAGTATCCTAGGGTTGTGCGGGGGTTCCTAGGACTACTGTTAGGGTACTTTGAGGTTCTTTAACATAATGTTCTAAGGAAATAAAGAGCAAGAAAATAACGACAAAAGTACATGAAAGGAATAAAATGGAATTCTATCCTATTCTTCTTGTCCTTCCATCTTCAATCCATTTTTCCTCGCGAATCTCCTCTATTCTCCATCAAGCTCCTCCAATCCGTCCTGGATGCGAGCTCGAATTCCGTCTAATCACGTCTCCATTTGCAATTGACCTAAAATCTAAGACTCCAAGTGCAAATGTTAAATAACACGTGTTTTGTTATCATCAAAACAAATGATCGTGGTGCTCTAGCACCAACACCAGGGACCAGCCCCATCTCCACCACACCATACAGAATGGCACCACTTGAGCTGCGAGAGCTCAAGTCTCAGTTGCAGGATCTTTTGGAGAAGGGCTTTGTGAGGCCCAATGCGTCTCCCTGGGGAGCCCCGGTACTGTTTGTGAAGAAGAAGGATGGTACCCTACGCCTTTGTGTGGACTACCGACAGCTGAATAGGGTCACCATCAAGAACAGATATCCGCTGCCGAGGATCGACGACTTGTTTGACCAGCTGCGAGGTGCCACGGTATTCTCCAAGATTGACTTGAGGTCGGGATACCACCAGTTGAGGATCAGGGAGGCAGACGTCTCCAAGACAGCTTTCCGCACCCGATACGGACACTACGAGTTTTTGGTCATGCCGTTTAGGCTGACCAATGCCCCCACTGCTTTCATGAACCTGGTGTTTAGACTGTACTTGGACAATTCGTGGTGGTATTCATTGATGATGTACTCATCTATTCTCGAGATCAGACGCAACACGAACAGCACTTGCGGGTGGTTCTGGATACACTGAGACGGCGTAGGCTATAGGCTAAATACAGCAAGTGCGAGTTTTGGTTGAGGGAGGTGACCTTCTTAGGTCATGTGATCTCTGGAGATGGCTTGGCGGTGGACCCAGCCAAGGTCGAGGCAGTGCTCAAGTGGGAGAGACCACGTACAGTCACTGAGATTGACAGTTTCCTGGGACTGGCAGGCTACTACAGACGGTTCATCAGGGGTTTTTCACAGATTGCGCATCCTATGACATAGTTGACCTGGAAGGACGTGCCCTTCACTTGGACAGACGCCTGTGAGGCGTGTTTTCAGGAGTTGAAGGAGAGGCTGACTTCGGCTCCCGTGCTCACCATCCCTGACAATAGTAGCGGGTTCGTTGTGTACACGCACGCCTCCTTGCAGGGGTTAGGGGGTGTGCTCATGTAGAGGGGTCACGTTATCGCTTACGCTTTGCGGCAACTGAAGCCACATGAGCATACCTACCCTACCCACAACCTGTAGCTGGCAGCTGTTGTCTTCACGCTAAAGACCTGGAGGCACTACTTGTACGGTGAGACCTTCGAGATTTTTACAGATCACAAGAGCCTCAGTTACCTTTTTGACCAGAGGGAGCTCAACATGAGACAGAGACGTTGGTGGGAGGTCCTGAAGGACTATGACTGCAGCATTTCCTACCACCCGGGAAAGGCCAATGTGGTGGCTGACACCTTGAGCCGAAAGGCGCCCGCACACTTGGCCAGCTTACAGGTGCAGAGTTGGAGCCTTTTGGAGGAGATGGGCAGTTGGCAACCCCTAGAGTTACGGGGGCACTGTGAGGCAGTGACTATGACACGACAGACTAGGCCAGAGCTGATGGATCGCATCATCACAGGACAAATTGCAGACCCGTACTTGCAGTCCTTGCGCGACAGAGTACTGTTAGGAGACCCAGGGGACTTCTCTTTCACAGACTAGGTGCTGCGCCTGAGGGGACGTTGTGCATTCCCAGAGACGAGGAGCTGTTGAGAGAGCTCCTAACTGAAGCACATGGTTTCAGATTCACCATACATCTCGGAAACACGAAGATGTATCATGACTTAAGACGCCAGTTTCGGTGGAGAGGGATGAAGCGGGATGTGGGTGAATTTGTACAGCAGTGTTCAGTGTGCCAGCAGGTGAAAGTCGAGCATCAGAGGCCTGCAGGGTCGCTACAACCGCTTCCAGTGCCAGAGTGGAAGTGGGAGAGCATCACCATGGACTTGGTGGTGGGCTTACCTGTTACCCAGTGAGGACACGACACAGTCTGGGTAATTGTGGATAGACTGACGAAGACGGCACGATTCTTGCCGATCCGAGTCACTGTGGGACCAGCACAGTTGGCAGAGAGGTATATCCGCAACGTGGTACATCTAAACGGAGTTTCGCGGGAGATTATATCCGACCGGGATACCCGCTTTACGTCCCAGTTTTGGGCTGAGTTTCAGCAGGCCCTGGGGACGCGGTTGAGATTCAGTACAGCTTACCACCCCCAGACGGACGGACAGTCTGAGTGCACGATACAGATACTTGAGGACCTTTTGCGTGCCTGTGTACTGGACTGGAGGGGCTCTTGGGAGGAGCACTTGCCCCTGGCGAAGTTTGCATACAACAACAGTTATCACTCGAGCATCGGCATGGCTCCCGACGAGGCTCTATACGGATGGAGGTGTACAACACCCTTGAGTTGGGTTGAGGTGGGGACCAAGTGGGAGGTTGGCCCCAGGTTGATCCTGCAGAGTCAGGAGGTAGTCAAGCAAATCCACAGGCGACTCCGCACTGTCAGGAGCAGGCAGAAGAGCTACACGGATCGGAGACGCGGAGAGGTGCAGTTTGAGGTTGGGGACCACGTCTTCCTTCGTGTTTTGCCCATGAAGGGCCTGCAGCGGTTTGGGGTGAGAGGGAAGCTCGCGCTGAGATTCGTGGGGCCCTTTGAGGTCCTGGAGCGGGTTGGACCCATTGCTTACAGACTTGCCCTCCCTCCTCAAGCTTTCTGGCGTGCACGACGTGTTCCACGTGTCCAACCGCAGGAAGTACGTCGCCGACCCCAGTCACGTCCTGAGTCACGAGATCATCGAGGTGAGCGACGACCTGACCTACCCCGAGCGGCCAGAGCAGATTCTTGGCAGAGCCGTCCGCAGTCTGAGACGAAAGCAAGTACCCCTGATGAAGGTTTTGTGGAGGAGCCAGCAGTACGAGGAGGCTACCTAGGAGTCTGAGGTGGCGATGTGGGAGCGGTACCCGGAGCTCTTCGCGGGTACGTATTTTAGGACCGGCTTCGGTCCTCTTTGAGTTTGTTATGTTTATATATGTTGTTCTTTCCCACACCCTAGTTAGCACAAGTTTCGGGGACGAAACTTCCTTTGAGTTTGTTATATTGTTACGAAAGTGGCATCAGACGAATTTTTAAGACGTCTGGGAAGTGGCCCAGACGTCTGTCTAGATGTCTGGAACCCTTTCCAGACGTCTGGTAATAAATTTTTTCGGTGTACCGGGTTGCGTCTGCACCCATGCGCGCGCAGACTGCGCCCGCCGCCTTCGTCTTCTTTTTCCTCTCTCTTCCTGCAGACGCGCCGTCTCTCTTCTCTCTCTCCCCACGCTGCCTTATATAAACCCTCTCCCTCACCCTCATCTCCTCCGCCTTTCTCTTCTCCTTCTCCCAACCAGCGAGAGCGCAAGCGAGTGAGCGGCAGGCGTGGGGTGTCGCGGAGGGGCTGCTGCAGCTCGGGCAGCAGGCGGACGGGGCGCGGCGCGGCTGGAGAGCGAGTCGGGTTCTGGTTCTGGAAAATTTTCCAGAATCAGACATCTGGACTTACGTCCAGACGACGTCGAAGACGTCTGAAGGACGATCCAGACATCTGACAAGTAAGATATTTCTTACCTTCTCCTTTTGCATGTGTACGGCCATGCAGTCGTCCGCCGCGTTTCCTTCTGCACTTCGTCATGCTGAGAGCAGGTGTTTGTGTGCGCAGGTCCTGCTCGGGAGGGTGCGAGGGCTCGCCATCCCACGTGAATCAGACGTCTGGCCACAGTGCCAGACGACGGAGAGGACCTCCAGACGTCCGGGGTGATAATCGGACGTCTGGAAACCAAGGCCATCTGGGGTGACAATCGGACGTCTGGAAACCAAGGACAGACATTCCAACGGGCTTCTGGACATCTGAAGGACTGCGCAGAACTGAGGTACGGCCGATCCACCTTTTAAGACGTCTAGAAGATGTTCCAGACGCCTGATTTTGGACAGTTTCGTCGTTTTTAACCCGTTTAGGGCCCATTCGGAGTCCGTTTTCCGCGTTCCGAGTTGCATTCTTTCCAGAATTAATTCCTCTATCCGTTGACAGTAATTGTATACTGTTATGAGAAACTCCTTGTGTTTGATCCTTGTGTTAGGACCCTGTTCCGTTGTAGTCTCGGGGGTTGCAGAGGTGCGTGGGATTGCCGACCAAGCCCCCAGTACTCCCAGTTTCGCTGGTAGAGTGGCTTTTAATCTATTTAACAAAATTTGTTACAATTATGAAACAATTAATAGAGTCTAAGGCATTGCAAGAACCCTAGTACTGAGAAATTAGATTGAATGATAGATCTTAGGGTATTGCATGAATCCTAGGATTGGAAAACTAGATTGAATGATAAATCCTAGGGTACGACATGAATCCTAGGACTGGAAAACTAGTTGAATATATAAATATTGCAGTCTTGGAATAGTAGAAAGGAAATGATAACTGCCTGTAAATTGGTTAACAGCTACCTGTTATGAATGAATACGTATGATTGAGAACATGGGTTGTATGAACGTAAAGCTGGAACGATGAAACCTAAATTGGCTGAGTTGAAAGAGCTTGAACCCTACGAGGGATTTGGAGTAGAACTCCTGGAAAGGGAATGGAATAGAATTGGGGAGGTGAGTTGGCCCTTGAGTACGGAGTACCAAGGAAAGCGACTGTCCCCCTGTTTAGTGCAGCGCGGAGCTAGCCGCCCCAGGGACCCGGGGTTAGGTCTGGCCACTTTGTACCGACTTTTGGCCCTTATGTACACAGTACCGAGGAGAGCTACTAGTGTAGGGAGAGTACTAGCTACCCCACGGGCCCCGGGGTTCTGCTGGCCCTCCTACACCGACTTGTTAGGCCCACTGGGCAAACCAAGGTAGTCAGGCGAAGGTGCGCGGACTGGGGAGGGGCAAGGCCCCTGTTTGGTTACTGTAGAGGGGTTGGACCCCTGTTACTGAAAGGGATCTGCCCCATACTGGTTCCGTGCTGTGCTTTGGGTGCACCCGTTAACGGAAACGACTGATCGCGTGCCAGTGCGGGGTAGCTACCCGTGCATTTATTGTGCGTGCTGTAGTCACCGTTACGTCTGTCAGCGACCTTGGGGTGGTTGACTGAGGGTAGGACCACCACGGGGGACTCTCCCGGCCAGGAGAGCACCACGTGTTACTTCTACTTTTCGGAAAAGACTGCAATCAAGATCGTTCCCACGAGGAACATTCAAGATCAAGAGAAGGATCTGAGAAATAAATCAATAGTGAAATAATAGAAAGACGTAAATAAAGAAAGTAAAAATATAACAGCTACTGTACACTCTACTGCTTCTTTAGCTTTTAGTTGCCACTCTACTCAGTGTTTCGCTGACGTGTCACCCTTGTTACCTTTTCAGGACAAGGTGTTGAGCAGCCAGAGTTAGCAGCAGCAGAGAATGCTAGGCCTAATAGGGTCCAGTAGGGTTACCT
Source organism: Thalassia testudinum (assembly GCA_037157565.1). Lineage (NCBI taxonomy): Eukaryota > Viridiplantae > Streptophyta > Magnoliopsida > Alismatales > Hydrocharitaceae > Thalassia > Thalassia testudinum. The sequence goes on from JAZHRO010000036.1 coordinate 149,361,461, forward strand.
GTAGTACTTTTTGTACTTTTCTTCCACTGTAGTGAGTAGTTTTCTTTGTTACTCCCTGTACTTTCTTTACCGAAACTTTATGTTATGTACATATTTTTTTTTCTCTGCTATTGTGGTGGTATATACTGTAGTATTTCTTGTGATTTCCCTACTTGGAGGGGTGAGATCAGTGTGACGTAAAAAACGTGCAAATGAAATATAAAGCAATCTCACAAAAATCAATCGCACAAGTACACAAGTAATTTTAGGTGGAAACCCAAACCGGGTGAAAACCACCACCTAACCCTCTCGAGTTAGGATTTTCCGATCAACCTAGTTGATCAAATCCACTAACCGAATCACTTTAAAACGAGGGTGATTCAACCTCAGTACAACCACGCTACAAGTACGAGGGTAGCGTTCCTCAACCCCTTCTCTCCACGAGAAGGATTTTGTCTCACGAAGGAGACGGAAATTCGCAAAGCGAATACCCAACCAAAAGACAAAGGTAAAATAAACAACAAACCTATAGAGCCAACAAAGTAATAAACCTAAGCTTCTATAGGATTTAGGAAACTCCCCTTTGCAAGGAGTGCGTCGACGATGACGCGGTGCGTGAGCCACGCGACGGCGCAACTTCGCTCTCGTGAACTACGGCGGGAGAGCGGGTGCGCAACAGCTTGATGCTCTCAAGAGAATAGTGCTTGAGCTTGGAGAGCAAGAGCTAGCTAGGACACAAGAGAGTGGAAAGTGTAATACAACTTGTTTCTTGTGTATCTTGGTCTCTCTAGGTGTATATCTTTTTGTTTCTTCTTGTTATGTAGGTGTGTAAAGGCTCCCCTCTATTTATAGAGGCCTTAGGAAGGCTTTGGAAGGCTTGGAAAAGCTTCCATAGCCGTTGGGAACAAAGCCCAAGTGAATCAGCCCGAAATCAGGAACAATCATTGTTCTGACAGGCTTATCAGACATCTAATTCTAGCATCAGACGTCTGTAAGTTCACTATAAGACGTCTGATTTTGGGCGGGTCTCTCCCTGACTTGGATTAGATCTAAACAGGGGTTTTACGCAAGTCCATCAGACGACATACAGGACGTCTGGCTCTAAGTCTGGACGTCTGGAAACCTACTTTTACTGTGGGAATTGATTTCCAAACGTTGCAACGGCTAGAAAATCTCTGAGAAGAGATTTTGGGTCAGCCGAGGCAAAACGATCATTTATCAGACGTCTGGAAAGTTCTATGGACGTCTGATAAGGCTCTAACGATCATATTCTTGAGTGTCTGCTAAGCCAGCCAACGGTCCACTAATTGGACGTCTGGCAAATCCATCAAACGTCTTCTAAGACGTCTAGTCTAAGGTCTGGACGTCTGATTTCATCAGACAGAACTAACTATGTCCAGCCTAACAGTTATCAGACGTCTGAAACAACAGTCAGACGTCTTAAAATACATTATCAGACGTCTGATTTGGGAATTAGACGTCTGGAAAGTCTGTTTGAACCCTATATTGGTTTTCTAAGTATTCTACAGAAAACCTAAGTATCCTATGGTTGTGCCGGTGTTCCTAGGACTACTGTTAGGGTTCTTTGAGGCTCTTTAACATGAAATATCTAAGGAAATAAAGAGCAACAAAAGAAACGAAAAATACAACAAGTACAAAAGAAGGAAATCTATCATATTCTTCATTTCCTTCCATCTTCAATCTTTCGCTCCACGCGAACCTCCTCTGTTTTCCGTCAAGCTCCTCCAATCCGTCCTGGATGCTAGCTCGAACTCCATCTAAACACGTCCACATTTGCAATTGACCTGAAATCTAGGACTCAAATTGCAAATGTTAAATAACACGTGTTTTGTTATCATCAAAACAAATGATCGTGGTGCTCTAGCACCAACATTTCTTTTCTTTACTACTCTATTTTGTTACTGCTAGTTATATACATGGTGAATGTGGTTTATTTTACTGCTCTTTTAGTTACTTTCTCGTTGGACGGCTGGGTATTGGGATTAGTCGAGTCGGTCTGATTCTCGTGTCTCATAGGGATTCGAGAATCGGATCGTTACAATAGTCGAGCTATATAGCTTCTTCATTTGGATTGAAAAGATGTTAATTGTTAAGCAATTTAAGAATGATGATATGAAAATTATGTGAAGGAAAGAGAGAAATTCAATAGTAATAGAAATGTAATTTTGATAAATGTTTGGCATATGTTTTGTGCGCTAAAAATCTATCAACAAGATAATATAATTATGTTTAGTTGTGTTGATCCTGTTCATGTGGATTACCTCTACACTATCAACAAGTTTCATCGGATGTGCAAAGTTAAGTTTACAATTTTGAATGCAGTATTCTCCATTGTAAAGTTTCGATTTTAAAAAATATATATATTATAATTGCCTTTACTATAGTATCTGTTGCATGCAGTATGCGGCTTATCCTACTACACAATTAAACACATAAACCATACCTTATCACATCCATCAATTTATCCCATTTATGATTTATCCTATTGCTAAGTATAACTAAAGGAACTGTCGAGGAGTTGTGACAAAGCTAGCTTTGGTTGATCCTAAAATGTAGGGGCTTATTCTGAGATATGTTATCCGAAAGAAAGAGACAGATAAAATTATACAATCCACTTCAACACGACGGTCTATGCTATTACGAATTTGAAGTGACTTCAAAATATTTCTATTGATATTATAACCGTAGGTACAGTATATTACACTGATTACGGCTTCAAATTTATTCTTTGACGTGACATCTTTGTTCCAAGACAAGAAATACGCAACCATCTAAACAAATAATATGTGATTACAAAGACTCATTCCAATGAATCTTACTCGTTTTACCATATTCTAGTTCCAACATCCAAATCAATCCTAAGAATATCTTAATGGAAACTTTCACTTACACAAAATATATGAATAAATATCAAAGTTCTTTATTCCAATTCTACATGTAAGGATGGAGAAAATAATTATTTCATCCCAAACTTCTATTTATATATGCATTTATAAGGATATGTTTTTCCTCAATATTTACCGGCAAAGCTTGTTCAAGCAAAAAATAGAACATAAAATTGGCAATTGAACAACCTCTATCTATATAATAGAGTCATATGATCTTATCCTCACTCGTGAGTGTGAAAAGAGACATTCTGAATTCTCTATCTTTTCCTCCTCCCTCCTCATCTTGTAATATTAGAAAAGATCTTTTGGGTTAGTTTACTTGAGGGGTTAACCTTTGTTTACTTGAAGAGTTAACCTTTATTTACTTGATTTGTCTAACACTATAACTTAACACTAATCTCTTTTTGGTTAACATGGGTTAAGAACTCTTAACACTGATTTATCTAACACCAATTGCTATTGATATTAGGTAAACCTATGTTTAAATTCTATGATTTTGTTGTACTCTCGTAGTCTTTAATTCAAATTTTTAACACCACTAACAAGTAAACACTACAAGAATTAACACTATAACTTAATACTAATTCAAGTAAATACAAAATTGATGTTAACACCACTCTACAAATAGACATAATTAAAAGTTAACACAAATTTCACATTTCTTAACACAACTTCCTTAACTCTCCAAGTAAACTAAACATTCAAAAACTTTTAGATTTGGAAGCACAAATTACTAAAAGTACAAATATTCCTTTCCCTTATATACTTTTGTACATATCTATTCTAAAACAATCGATGGACAAAGTAAAAATGATAAATTTTTATGTGTGCAATAGTTAATTTATTTGGAACCAATGTCATCGAACAATTTATAAATCTTTTTTGTAAATAGGCAAGCCACATTTCTCAATTCTAATTCGTGCATAGAGTCTCACTTATTAAATACCTGTTTTCCCCTCTTATGCTAGAGTGACGCCTTCAACTATACATTCTAAACTTAAAAAATAAATATGAGAAATTTTACGTACAAGACCTAAATATTTGTGTATGTAACCCTAGAAGGTTGATGATTTTTATATAAATACCCTCAAAAATAGATTCTAATAAGAAATTAGCTATTGTTGATGGAAAAGGTCAAAAAAAATTAATTACTTTCCCCATCTACCACATCCTAGTACTTAAACTAACGATAGTTCTAACTTCCATCACCTCAGTCACAAAATCCACCACTGTCGACAAGTTCGTGCAGCATATTATCTTCGTGAAGAAAATTCCCATTTTGTTGCTATTTTTTTGACAATCTAATTTAATCCAAATATTCAAGTTAGAGACTAATATAAACTAATGCTAGCTCTTGGGTAAGGAAACTCATATGTGATTGATCTGTTAGCCTACAGTGCTGAGAGGGTCATAAATGTGAAATTCATCAACTTAATCAGAGAATTAAAGAAAGGCATATACTTAAAAGGTTCCAAAAGGATGTTTTTACAAGTAAACCCTCAAACACTTTTTTTTCCAAGTGACGGACATGGTAGATAAAATAGTAAGATGGAAAGAAAGGGAGCCCCCAACAACTCTCCATATCTTCTTTACTCCCAAACTACCACCTTTGATCTCATCTTCATGCCCTCCCCCTTCGCACGAAAACACAGGTTCCCTCTGTCGATCGATGGGTAATCCTTGACCTTCTCCAGCACAATCACCACCTCGATCGAGCTCTATTTCCCACCGGAGACCCCGAAAGTTCCCACCTTTACCCTCAAGTGGGTCCTTCTCTACCCCGCGAGGTGAGTCAAACCATCCTCCCGTCCTCAGATCTGCCCCTTTTCTGCGACTTTTCTCATCTTAAATTGTTGGGTACTCGATGGTTTTGGACTTTGTCGTGTAATTCTTTTGTGGAGAGTGGATGGTGGTTTTTGTTGTTCCAAATGATGCGGTTTAGCTTGATCGAGTTTATGTCCGTGATGGATCTCCTGTTTTCTCTGGTGGGTGCAGTCCCTTTGCGTCTATGAAGGTTGATAGATCTCCCAATTTGGTGCCTTTCGGTTTAATTTAGTTGTGTTTTGGTTCGACGGCTAATGGGATGGTACTGGATTTATTTATTTATTTTTCCATCTGAAGGATCTTTTGTTAATTTTTGTCATTACTTCCCTTTGGCATATCTTTCATTGGAGTTGTACTTAGACTGCCTTTCCTAAAACCAAGATGCTGAGATTAGTGTAGTTGACCAGATATATTCATGCTAAATTTGATTTTTTTTTTTTTAACCTCTTGTTTTTGTGCAGTTGTAGTTTTTTCCTTACTTTGATTGTGTACAATTTAAATTTTTTCTTCTGAACAATGTTGGCTCCAATCAAATGCAGTATCGGGGCCTTCTCTGTGCCCTTTGTTTTTCTACACTGGTCTGGTTTGTAGATCTGTAGAATTGCAAGTGGATTGCGGCTGAAACGATGGGCGAGGAGCAGTTGGATTATGGAGATGAGGAATATGGGGGCGGGCAGAAATCGCAGTACCATGGTGGTGGAGGGAAGATTCCTGCTGTTAACGAGGACGAACTGATGGGCGATGATGATGAGTATGATGATCTGTACAATGATGTGAACATTACCGAGAGTTTCGCGCAGACCTTGCAACAAAAGCAAGTGCTTTCTGGGCCAGCTGCACCTATGCGGGATGAGGGGCTCCAGAATCAGAAGATGGTCGGTCTTGCAAGTGGTGCTCCTGATCCAGGGGTTTCCCAGTCAGTGAGCATTCCTGGACTTGGTACGGGTGAGAGAGATCCTAGAGCCAACACTGGCTTCCCTAAGGAGGAACAACCGAAGAGTGGTTTTCCAGCTGGTAGAGGTTTCGAACAGAGAAGTGGGGAGTACCCTGGTGGGGGTCCTCAGGGCACCAGGAATGTGGGTACTGTCCCTGGGGCTCAGACAGGAAACATGGGATATCAAGGAGGGCCACCAGCAAATGTTCCTCCGAAAGCTAGTGTACCTTCCTTCACATCTGGTTCTTCATCAGTGCCCCCAGTTTCCACTAATGTTGGCATGGCAAGTGGCCCTCCTATGCCTCCTAATCAAATGGGTATCATGGGCAAAGGTCCGGTGATGGATAATATGCCTCCCGTTGATAATAATGGCCCGACCATGCTCCTTGTTGGGGAACTACACTGGTGGACTACTGATGCAGAACTTGAGAGCGTGATGTCTCAGTATGGAAGAGTGAAAGAGATCAAGTTTTTTGAGGAGAGGGCCAGTGGAAAATCCAAAGGTTACTGCCAAGTTGAGTTCTATGACGCCAGAGGTGCAGCAGCATGCAAGGATGGGATGAATGGATATGTGTTCAATGGCCGTCCTTGTGTGGTGACTTTTGCTTCTGCGCAGTCCTTGAGGCAAATGGGTGCAGGTCATATGAAGAGGAATCAAATGCAGCCACAGCCACCAGGAAGAGGCATGATGAACGATAATATGGGAAGAGGTGGAATGAACAACCAGGGTGGAGATGGTGGAAGAAATAATGGAAGAGGTGGATGGGGAAGGGGAGGCCAGGGGATGCTTAATAGAGGTCAGGGAAATGGCGGGATGATGAGGGAAAGAGGGAATTTCGGATCTCAGGGAATGGTCGGAGCTGGTGGGATGGGGTCTGGAATGGCTGGTACAAATTTTGGACAAGGCATTCCTGGTCCAGGTTTAGGTGGTCCAGCAGGAGCCATGATGCATCAACAGAACCTTATGGGCACAGGATTTGACCCAACTTATATGGGTAGAGGGGCGCCATATGGAGGGTTTGCTGCTCCTGTTTTTCCTGGAATGATGCCTTCCTTCCCTGCAATGAACACTGTTGGTCTTGCTGGAGTTGCACCTCACGTAAATCCAGCATTTTTTGGTAGAGGAATGCTTCCGAATGGAATGGGAATGGCGAATAATGGTGGAGTTGATAGTCATTCTGCTGGAATGTGGTCAGACACTGGCACAGGTTGGACAGGTGAGGAGCAAGGAAGGACCAGAGAATCAAGCTACGGTGGTGGAGAGGATGCACCACCTGACTATGGCTATGGAGAGGCAACTGATGGGAGGGGAGGCAAGTCAAATGCATCTCGAGAAAGGGACATGGGGTCTGAGAGAGATTGGTCAGAGAACTCGGACAGGAGGCACCGTGATGAAAGGGAACGTGATCGTGAAAGACACAGTGGAGATCGATATAGGGAGGGGAGAGATTCGTACAGGGATCATAGGCAAAGAGATAGGGATTATGACATTGAAGATGAAAGGCGATCCTCTTCAAGGTCTCGTAGCAGGATGCAAGAAGAAGATAACAGGTCTCGTTCAAGGGATGTAGAATATGGGAAAAGGCGCCGAGAGTGAAGATGTCACACCATGGTGCTTTTTCAATCTCTGTTGCTTATGTGTGATAGCCGCACTGCTTTGCCCCACGCTATTAGGTAGTGATGCATGCAGAGTACAACGAAAAGATATGCCTGCAGATGATTATGAAAGTAAGTTCTTGCTTTGGGATGAACCTTAAAACTCTCCACCTATCCATCTCTATCTTTATTTCTATGCATAGTTTTTAGGAAAATTACAAGGGACACTGTATGCTTTAAAAACACTAGTGTTGTGTTCTCTGTATCTTTCGATTGCTTAGAATTGTTTCTTGTTCTGGTATGATCTAGAAGGTATCTGCTTTTACTTTGTTGTCTTTGATCCCTACCTTATAATTTAGATTTACACATATTCACTTATGTGTATTTATGATGATGTTCAATAATCATGAGGAGCCTTGCTAGATTTCCTTATTCTTGCTCTTGGTTTTTCCACTTTTGTCTTCCATATTCCTTATCCTCTCTTGGCCTTGCCTTCCCAAATAGTATTTTTCTTGCAGCATTATTTTGTGAATTGGCTGCATTATTTGCTAGTCCATATTCTTTTCTATCCTATTAATTTTTTCATTGAAGACATTAGTTTTTACCTTCAAAAAATACACGACAATTTAATATTGAATGGATTTTTCTTTTTTGTCGGAAATCCTTTCATTTAGTTTTGTATGCCCTTTTGGTTGTAATCTTATGATCATGTTGCTCACTAGATATCCTGCTATTTGATCAGGGACATTGATCACTGAAACTGCCCCTCCAGATATATGGAATATTTGGAATGTTGACCATTATAATTTTCAACTAGACAATAAGGCATGTTGGGCTGTTTTCTTCAAATTGTAGTATGGTTTCTTGTTTTTGATTGGTGCTGAATGTGTATTGAGTCATTGTTGCATTCTTGTTGATTTAAATGTCCTGTAATTTCGTTCAAAGTCTACATGTAAATGGGTATAGCAACCGTGCTTGTAATTAGTTGTATTGAGTACAATGCTCAGAATTTTGTCAAACAACTTGGGGGAGTTTAAGCAAGACAGCAAGGTCTTTTAGAAGGTGGAGGCTGTCTCTAAATGTTGGATAGGATGGCCGTCGAATCGTCAATCAAAGAAACAAGAGTCCATTTTTCAACTTTACTGATGGTGAATTCATGTTTGAAGTTGCTGAATTTAGTCTAGAGTTTTTCAACAGCTGCTGACATAAAACCAAACTTGCCTTGATTTGTAAACTTACTGTAAAGAAGAATTCTGAAATTTCATTAGTCTCTAACACAATTTGTCCTAAATTTGACTGAAAGATTTTTATTATGTACTCCTACATATTCGTAGGATCTCCTTTTGTAACCTCATCATTCTTGTAATACTTGTATTGATTTTTCTTCTTGTATACTTACCATATGGATCTGTGCTCTTGTTTTCCTTGTAACATATATGATCTGAAATTTTCCTACTGTAAATTCGAGGTGTTCTTACTGACCCCCAATGCCATTAGTTATAGTTTGGACTTCTGAGGCAACTGACGTCTACTGCTTTTTCTTTCTGTTTTTCTCTATATGTGTGTTGTCTTGTTTGAAGCCTGCACAGATCATATGATTTCAGGGACTTCTGCACTTGTATCTTAAAGTCATGTTGCCTAGAATTTCAAATTATCATTGTCAATCTGTGGGCATGTAGGGACATATTTCAAGGTTGTCCGGTATTGTTTGGTAGTCTCTTTTTTCGGACACTATCATTTAAGTTTTATGTCCCTGCTTTCTGATTAATTTCTGCAGATGATATCATGGTTTCTCATAGGTATCTTCAGTTTGATTATTCTTGAAAAGGCTGTCATTAGTTCTGTCCAAAGACATTTTGTTTTGGCAAAAATAGCAATTTGTCAGCTGGTTGTAGAGGCTTATTAGATGTTAATAGATTCTCAATTTAACATTTCAAAAAGAAAAAAGAAAAAAAAAACATTGATGGGCAGGCAATTTGGGCAGCTCCTTATTAATGCCATTGTAATAATTCACTATGAATGGGAATAGTGTTACATGTATTAATATATGTTCCATGAGTTATTTCGATATCAGAATTATGTTAAATGTTAATGCGTCTCCTTAAACTTCTATTCATTAAGATAGTCCGTCCATGGCATGTGATTTTAACCATCTTGTTCGCAAACTTAGGATGAAATTCCTCCTGTTTGTTACAGATTCAATCCTCATGAAACTACACTTACAATGTAAAGCCATTTACATGCTATGATCTTGGGATTAGCTGGTCATTATAACTGCCTTTGAGGAGTGTAAGATAGGCCAACAATTGCCTGTTTCATTTCTTATGCCTTTAGATTATCTCATGTAATATAAGCATAGTGATTTTAGACCTTTCAGTGATCACTGAATGGGGTAGAGGGCCATGCTGTAAATACCATGAAAGGATAATTTTCGCATTTGATAATGATGTAAGCAGCAGAAGCTAGTTAACCTCTGGTGCTACTGTACAACTCCTTTGAAGAAAATAACCATCAAAAACCCTGATGACAGTCTTGAAGAAAGAAAATCTTTGCTAGTATTGCTCATGCTTTTTGCCATAGCTTTTCAAGGTATGAGTTGTTCTTTCCTGGTTTAAATGCAAGTTTTTTAAGTTTGGATGATCGTACTCTTATTGTTACTAACTGGAACTTTTCTAGATGTTATGTTGCATCCTGCAAATAGTTCAGATCAGTATCATCTATCTTTCAAGCCCCAACATGATTAGGTGGTTGACCTTTGTCAGGATGGATGGGCCATGGTATCACAAATGACCCCTTTTTGTGCAACCCAAGTTCTAGAACAACACCACCCGCCTCCACCAGTTCATATGTGAGGGCGTCCGTTTTCAGTGTCCATGGTTACTCTTACCGGTGGTGGCTTCACAGGGGACCAACCAGGACATAAGTTGATATGGTTGATTAGTTTTGTTCACCTCCCTTGGATTCTATTGTTAGGATCTTTGCTCTGTGGGAGTTTAGGAGATAGAGCGTGGATGCCTCCCTCAAAACCTGACCAGTTTGAGGGTGATATAGGAGGGGACAACCTGCCTAACAGCTCATCCCACCGTAGGGCTCTGTAAACCACCTGTCCTGGTGTTGCCTCCTTTTTATGTTGCTCCCATGTGTCACTTGCAGTGACCAAGATGATGGACAAGCTGAACTCCATGTGCTGCACCTCTTGTTCCTTTGCCTTCTCTGGATGTGCTCAATTTTAACTTGGACAATGGAGTGCTTGCAGCTACATAATAGTTGCATTCCTGACAAGCGCCCCTTAAAAGGAGCTGTGACTTACTGCTCCTTGCTATCCTCTTAAAATCACCTTTGTCTGCACCTTAGCATCACAGATTGCAGCCTTGATGGTAGCATCACATCTTTGATGCGACCAAATCCTTCAAAGAGGATAGATGAGCATCACCTCTCGAGTGCGTTTTGCTTGGTTCATCATCTTATTTGCAGATTTAAGAAAAAAAAAATCGGTTGCTATTTTGATTTTGTTTTTCATATGCTGATGGAAAGTGCTAGCTACCATCCTTTTCCCTTGTTTTCTTTCAAGGTGAAATCTTGAATTTAGTATATTCTCATGCTGTTTAACAGCTCGATTTGGGGCCATGCTCATGATTTTTTTTTTCCTAGCATATGGGTATTTTTTACGTCATATTGGTAATTATCCTCGCATGCTGATGGTAAGTACAATCTACTTCTTCCTGTTGTTTTGCTGCGGTGAACATGCAGTTTTATTGCCCATGTTGTACCTTTTATTTTGATTCGTTGGAAGAATTACAGCTTCGGGCTTGACCATGTACTCCTCTTGACATTATCTGTATTTATCATCTCTGAGCACAATCTGGTCCACGTAATCTTGATAATTATGTATTTTTGGACGGGTCCTTTTGCTTTAGGTGCAAATGTTTACTTCAAGTTCATTTTCTACCTTAAACAAAAAAAAAGAAAAAAAAATTTCTTCCAAAATGCCTTGAAAGCATGAATGTTCCATGCATCTTGAACATTTTGCAGAATAAAAAAAATTCACCTGTCATCGAGTTCTCAAGCATCATCATTAGACCATGTAAAAGGTAGGCTGTGCACCGACAAAGTAGAAGACAAAGAATTCCAATGAGATTACCTTTAAACTAGAGCGCGATCAATTTTAGAATTCAAAGGGCTCCACCCTGGATCATATACAGGTAATATCTGAATTCGAACAAATCCACACGTATGTGGATCCAGATGTCGGCTTGTTGTTTCTTGCATGATGAAGTGCATGTCGGAAGATCCAAATTTTCCGTGATTCGATATGAACACTTATCTTTAGCTAAGTATGATGTGGCTACTCTTTAGCTAGCTACTCATCTTTCATAGCAACCTTTCTTCCATGTTGTCTCCCAACCGCTTCCTTCCCATTTTAGAGCACGTGTGCCCGTTGCTTCTCCCGGAGTCCCTTTTCCCGTCTCAACTGACCCTACATCTGATCCAAACTTCTGGGAAAAATGTATATATTTTAAAGTCATCGGTCAGAGAACCACAAAGACAAGAGGTCTATTAGCGATGCTACATAAAGTGTGGAAATTTTCTACCCATCCCGTGTTACAAGAAAGTGAAGCAGACTGTAGCTTAGCAATATGCAAATCAAGAGATGAAGCTCAGCTAATATGGAGGAGAGCCCCATGGCATTTCGAAGGGAATTTAATTGCTATTGAGTGTGCTAAACCTAATTGTGCCCCAAAGGAGTATAAATTTCATTATAGTGCTTTCTGGATTCACGTATATGACATTCCACCGGAATACTGGAATAAACAAGCTATTATCAAGGTTGCGTCCTCCCTGGGGGAGGTGGTGGACACAGGACCGGAGCTAACAAAAGGCAGGAGTAACAGTGTTTCAGTCAAGATTTTGGTAGACATAACCGCCCCCCTTGCTAAGACGTTGGAAGGAAATTTCCCAGGAGGAAAAAAACCGGTGCTGCCACTGAAGTACGAAGGTCTACCCAAATTTTGTCACTTTTGTGGCAGAATTGGACATGTCTATACTTGATGCAGTAAGGTTATCTCTGCAAAACAATTACTGGCCGGTGAAGAAGAAGAGAAGAGAAAAGGTTTAGAACAAATGTTCTTATTACCCAAATATAGTGATGAGATTCGTGCTCTTTAGAAGACCCAACAAAAGCGTGAATGAGCAAGGAAGCAACACCAGGACAGCCATGCCTTCCAACCGGAGAGGAGATCCACGACTTGTCGGAGATGCTTTTCCGCAGAGTTCCAAAAGGCTGATAAATATTGAACGGACTACACCTATCACTTTGCACGAAGAAGACAAAGGATCCCCACCCCACCAGGTAAACCTTCCCAATCTTTCTATTCTAAGCTCCACTTATAAACCCAATACCTCACCAAACCCCCTTACCATATTGATCACACACATGATCCCCAACACCCTGACACAGGCACCCAAGCCATTATAGCCAGCACTCAACCACCCGTTCAGCCCAACATACAACAAACTGAAGAAATACCCTAGGGCATCACCAAAAGAAACCCACAACCAAAGCCCATAACAGATCACAATCTAAATAACCCAACACACAAAAATATAATTCCTAAACCATCAGACCCAGAAATAAGCCCCACCGAGCCCATTAAAACAGCCTATCCAAAAAACAGCGCACACATTACCCCCCTGACAAATACACCAAATCCAAACAATACCAATAACCCCCATTCAATGGCCTCCACATCTTGCTCCACCAAATTAGATCAGGATGTTACTGTTATACCTGATAAACCATCATCTTCCACCCAATATCACCAAACAAGAGCAATTAACATCATAAATGAACAGAAGGCAGAGTACCGAAACACATCGACACTAAAATTCCAGATTAGTCCCCTACCTGATAATATAAAGCCCCCCAAGTCAAAAAAAGCACAAGCAAGAAAAATACAAAGGAAGTTGGCAGAAGGAAAAATCAGATCTGCAATCAGAGGGAAGAGAAAAGATGAATCTGAAAATATGATCATTGATGAGGTGCCTATGACTAAAAGGAGTAGGTTGGAAAACCAAGCATACACAATGTAAGATGGGGCTATGGCAGCTGACCCCCAACAGCTGCACGGTGATCAATGAGTATGCTCTCTTGGAAACTGTAGGAGGCTGAGGAGTGCCCCCTCAGTTCGACATCTAAAGAATCTCCTCAACTCAATCAAGCCGGATGTCTTTTTCATTACAGAAACACACTGTCAGGAGCAGCACTACAAAGCTTTGGAAAAAAAAACACAACAATACAAATGGTTTTGGCAGGAGGTGATAGGCAAATCAGGAGGCATTACTTTAGTTGTTGACCATGAAGTGGATTCTAAACCAAAATTTATGGATACGAGTTGTATACTTAGGGAACTATCCAGATTGTGGGGAGCAACTTGGTCTTTGTTCTGTGTTTACGGTACACCAATGAAAGGGGGAAAAAAGAACTTTTGGAAGAAGATGATGGATATTGCAAAAGATGAGTGCAGGCTATTAGTGGTGGGAGATTTTAACGTCTTGTTAAAAAATGAAGACAAAGAAGGGGGTCTGAATTGCAAATCATGGGAGCTTGCATATCTTCGTTCCTTCATATCTGATCTTAGTCTGATGGACTTAGGATTTGCTGGATCAGCCTTCACATGGTCGAATAGAAGGAGGAACCTAATCAGGGAGCGGCTGGACAGAGCTTTTGCATCTGGGGAGTGGTGTTTGAATTTTCAGCATGCAGGGGTATTGCATCTGCCTGCAATTGGCAGCGATCATGCTCCCATTTTAGTAAAATTGGGTAGGAAACAAGCCAAAAGAGCTATACCTTGGAGGTTCGAGCAGTGCTAGTTGGAAGAGCCATCATGTGCACAGGTTATATCCAAAGTTTGGAAGAGGAAAGAGGGCCAACAACAGATTACAGTCAAGCTTAAGGAGGTAAAATCTGAGTTAAGTAAATGGGCTGCGAAAGAAATAAAAGATTGGAAATTAGAAAAAAAGGAGATCGAGGAAAAACTACTGAAGATTTAGGGGAAAGTACAAAGTGAAGAATTAATGAAGGAAGAAGGTAGACTTCAAAAACAATATGATCAGATACTTATGGAGGAGGAGGTCTTCTGGCATCAGAGGTTGAGGCACAAGTGGCTGCGGGAAGGGGATCGGAATACAAAGTTTTATCATCCATATGCGATGAATAGAAAGAAAAAGAATCGAATCACTTGGCTAAAAATGGAGGATGGAAACTATACAGGAAAAGAAGAGGAAATTAAAAAGTGCTTTGTGAAACACTGTACTAAAATGTTTGGTTGTAGTGAAAATGGGGAGGAAACACCTAACATTTTTGAAGAATGGGACAAATTAACCAGTGCTGAGGCAGATTTTGCAGCCAGTATCCCAGGAAGTAATGAAATAAGAGATTGCCTCTTTAGTGCCAGCCCATGTAAATGTCCCGGTCCTAATGGTTTTCAAGCAATTTTCTTTCAAAGAAATTGGGAAGCCATTGGCAATGATATTATCTGTCTGATCCAAAATGCATTTGTGTCTGGTTCCTTCCCATTGGAATTAAATGACACGTATATTGCCTTGATTCCCAAGGGTAGAAATTCTGAGCAGGCAAAGGACTTTTGACCTATAAGTCTTACTAATACCATTTATAAAATCATTGCCAAACTCATTGTAGCAAGGATGAAGAAAGTCTTCAGTAGGATTGTTTCGCCTAATCAAAGTGCATTCTTGAAAGGAAGGCAAATTTCAGACAACATTATTGCAGTAAAAGAAATTATACATTCCATGAGCACTAGAAACACCCAAAGGAAGTACATGGCTATCAAGTTAGATATGGAAAAGGCGTTCGACATAATTGAATGGAGGTTTGTTGTACAACTTTTGTCACATCTAAATTTCCCTTCTAAACTTGTAACCTTAATCCATTTTTGCATAACCACACCCGCAATGGCTGTTTTGGTAAATGGATCCCCCTCCGCCACAATTGCTCCAAAAAGAGGAATTAGACAAGGGTGCCCCACTCTCCCCCTTCTTATTCATTCTATTATCTGAATTTTTATCTAGACTCCTTGTTAAGTGACAAATTGCAAGTTGCACATCAGGCTATAAGGTGACCAAGAAAGCTGTAGCTATCACGCACTTGATGTTCGCCGATGACACCATCATTTACAGGAAGGCTGACCAACTTGAAGCAGTCAAGATTATAAAGTTGCTGGATTATTATGGAAAATTCTCTGGCCAAAGGGTAAACTATATGAAGTCCAAGATATTCTTTAGTAAGGGGATGTCAAAACAAGAGATACCTTTCATCATGAATCTCTTAGGCATCTCCAAGCAATTTGAGGACGAGATATATCTGGGCTATCCAATCATGGATGGGCGTAGTCGAGAGAGGTTGCATCAACACATTCTTAGTAAGCTCAAAACAAAATTGAATGGCTGGAAGAGTAGAGCACTTTCTCAAGCAGGATGCTCAGTGTTGATTACATCATCGTTAGCTTCTATCCCAGTCCACCTCATGTCAGTTGCTTCACTACAGAGACGCACTTGCGCAGCACTAGATGGGCAAATGCAAGATTTTTGGTGGGGCTTTGAAGAAGGAAGGAGAGATTGCCATATGAAAGGATGAAACTCCATTGCTATCCCTAAAATGAATGGGGGTCTGGGTTTCAGAAAGATAGAAAATTTCAATCAAGCCCTCTTGCTGAAGCCACTTTGGAGGATTATCAAAGGGGAAAATCCGATGATCAATGGATTGATGGCAGCAAAATATTTCCCTAATGGGGATTTCTGGGGTTCTCACTTAAAATCAACATCTTCCATATTCTAGAAGGAGATTTGGGACCTAAAGGACTTCTTATTCAGTCATTCCTTATGGACAATTGGAAAGGGAGACAAAGTTAATATATGGAGAGATGCTTGGCTGCAAGATTATAATAAGCCCATTCACTCCAAAACAATCAACAATTGTATCCCAAACTTTGTAACCCAATTACTTGACGAAGATGGACAGTGGAATAATGGGCTTATAAATATGTATTTTGAACAGGAGACTGCATAAAAAATCAAACAGACAGAGGTTAATATTGAGATGGAGGATGAACTCATACGGGCCCCACATCCTAAAGGACTTCTAACGGTAAAGTCAGCATACAAAGCACTGATAGAAGGGGGATACAAGGCACCTGAAAATCAGAGAGAATATTGCCATATTCTCTTGAGATGCAAGAAGATGCAGCTAAGGATCAAATATTTTGTTTGGAAGCTTATTACAGCTTGCCTCCCCCTTGGAGAAAGATTAGCAAATAGAATACCAGGATACCCCAAAGAATGCCCATTTTGTCAATTATGCGTGGAAACAGAGAAACATTTATTTCTAGAATGCCACTTTGCTCGAGCAATATAGTTTGGATTTGGAATTAGGATGCAAGAAATACAGCAGCAGCCAACAGAGTACATTTTCCAGAATTTTAGCCATCAGGAGCAGATTTTTTTGGACGCCTGCAACATTTTATACCAAATTTGGCTAGCCAGATGCAAGAAGAAACATAACCAATGTGATCCTAGTGCTGAACATATCTTAAAGTTAATTCTCAGCAGCAACAAAATCAGAGAAGAGCAGCAGGAAGGGGAGAAGGTGATTCCAACACTTGTCATCAAACAGCAGCCACAATCTCAAGCTGATTTGGTAATACAAGTCGATGCAGCCTTCAAGGAGGGACAAGCATTAGTTGCTGCAGTTTGTTTGATATCTGGGAATGTTTTTTTGACGCCATAGCATTGGAAACAAAGGACCGTTCCGCTGTAGAAGCCAAATTGAGCGCTATTGAAGTTGGATTGGATTTGGCAATTACTTACAGCTGCTACACGGTGTCCATCCTCAATGATTGTGTCAACGCTGTCCTAATGGTCTTGGGAAGGCAAGACCCGATTTGGAAGAAGAGAGGGCTTATTTTTAGTCGTAGGAAGATTCTTCGCATTTATAACAACTTAGATGTGGAGAATGTTCTCAGGGAAAGTGTCTTTATTGCTCATACTCTCGCAAAAAATTGTATGAGGGGGGACCTATATCCATTGACGTATGTGGCATGGTTAACCTCTCGTTAAATAATTAATGGGCCGTGACCATGATGCATGCATTTATGTATAGGAGGGTACCGAGGGTGCAGCTCATTTATATCTAATTTAGGTGTAGTTTAGATATGTTCTTATTTTTCAAACTATAAACTTGAAACTATTTACCAAAAATATTAAGTATATAAAATTTCATTAAAACTGTACAATTTCATAATAATTAAGTTGTTGAAATTGAATTCATTTTAATGTAAGGTGCAGGAGTGTCGAATCGATTTGAAATTTTATGTATAATATATTCATATAAAATGATTTTAATTTTTAAATTTTCACTTTAAAATATTATTAGTAATAGAAGATATAAACTAAATTTTACCTAGGTTATATATAGGTCAACTTCACATTTTGTTCTCTCTCTCTCTCTCTATATATATATATATATATGGGGTTGGGGTTCATGCAACTCAACTGCATGTAGTTATGTGTAGCACCATCAGATCCTCTCTAAGTCTTGTAGCCCTATAATCAAATTTCCCATCCCTTGCTTCACCCCCACCACCCCAAAAACCCAAATCAATGCCTACGCTCTTGTTTATGTCTCACCCATGGAGCTCCTCCGCCTCCTCTTCCGCACGAGATTTTCCCTTCCTTACTCATAGCAACTCCCCCTCCACCGAAGCGACTAGCACTCACCTCCAGACTCACTAGATCGAAGGTGACTCCACCTCCTCTTCCGATGAGGTATTCCCTGCCTTCCTTACAGTGACTCCCCCTCCACCAGAGCGACCAGCACTCACCTCCAGACTCACTCAGCCGTCGAAGGTGACGCTTCTCTACTCGCCCCTCCCTCTTCCTCTTCCTCCTCTTCCTTCCCTACCAACACCCCGTGCCTCCCCTCCCCACCCCCATCCCCTTAACTTGCCCAACCCCTCCCCCAGGCCAACACCACCGCTCCGCCCCTCCCCTCTCCTAGCCCCTCCCCTTGCCCAGCACCTCCCCCACCCCCTTGACCTACCCATCACCTTCCCCAACCCCTCCCCTTCCTCCTCCTCCACCAACGACAACCACCATCCTTGCCCAACCCCTTCCCTTCCTCCCTCCACCATTAACTTGCCCATTTAATTTGTCTTTTTTTTAATTTTGATTTCTGCAACCATCTCCATAGCCAATTGAAAATTCTCTACTTGCTCTTCCCCATTCATATATATCAGATAAGATGGAACTTAAATCCTATAGCATATTTGGTGTTGGTTGATTTTCACCATCGAGACAATAAGATTGACCACTGCCAATGAATCTGCTATAATTCTCCAACAGCTCAATAAATAACAATCGGGCAACTCCAATAATCTTTTTTTCAAAGAATATACAAGGCATGACAACATAGAATGTCAGCTTGTTCGAATTTCTTACATGAACACCAACATATATTCTCATTAACGACATAGTCGACGGTGAAGACTTTGTTGCCCCTGCCATGCATATATACCTCATATGCATTCTTCTCATCGTCACTTGAAATTTTTTTAGATTCTCAATCAAACAACTTCTTGAACTCTTCTTAGAATATCATGAAATTAGGAGTATAAAACTTAGCAACTTGCAATTCAATTGGATGATTCGAGACTAACGGTGGCTTTGTTGTTAAGCCTCTTAAATCTTCTGTCTCTTCACTATTCCGACTAGAATCTAATGCACAATCATATTGTCGAACAAACTCATATAAATGTGTTTGAGCATTTATGTAGCCATCAAAATAAGAATTCATACTTTCGTCTCTTTGACTTATTGACATTCCAGCCTAAAACATATCTTTAAGATATATAGGCACCCAATGCTAGCGAATTTCATACATCTTACACAATCTTACACAACCAGCTTCTGCTCATCATTTCATATTTTTCCTTCAATTCTATCCACTACCTCTCGAACTCTTCTATACTCACGTTTATTAATCCACTGATAACAATCATTTTGGAATTGCTCGACACATTGCAATTTCTGTAAGTGCATTAATGCATCTTTCCTTATATGATACATACAAAATCTATGTAATGTGAAAGGAAAAATTTTTGCAATTGCTTCTTGCATTGTCGGATCTTAATCAGTTATTTTCTACTGATTAATCATGTTTAATCACTGGCCATTTTCTCTAAAAAAGTCCTAACAATTACTCTACACTCCTGCCCAATATTGTTTTTCCTTTTGGTTTAAATTAAATACATACAAAATTAACTTTTGACATTTTGTTCTCCCATTCAGTAACCACAGCAACAATCTTGCATGGGCGCAAGCTACAAATATGCAATGTCGATATCATTTACTTATGTGATCTTAGCTTTCTTATCTTAGGGGGACTTGCCATTACATGATTATGTTCATCACTGACCCATTTTACAACCCAATTTCCCTCGGCAATTTCACATGAAGGTTCTCATGGAGGGGTGAGATTTTCTTGATAAATAAATAATGCGAAAATAGAAGATATTAATCATACAAAAAGCAATCACACAGGTACACAGATTTTAGGTGGAAACTCAAACTCGGGTAAAAACCACCACCTATGTCTCTCGACTTAGGATTTCCCAATCAACCAAGTTGATCAAATCAACTAACGTACTACTTAAATGAAAGTAGTACAACCTCTTACAAACACGCTACTTTAAACGAGGATAGTGTACCTCAAACCTTCCTCTTCACGAGGAGTATTTTGTCCAACAAAGAAGATGGGAATTTGCAAAGCGAATACCCAACCAAAAATAAAGAAAATAAACAAGAACCTATAAAGCCACAAAGTAAATGTAATATTATGCTACTATAGACAAGAATCTCCCCTTAATAGGAAGTGTGTAGGCAAGATCTCGGCAGAGTATCGATGCTCTCGGATTTGTGAATGGGACTTGAAGAGCAAGATCACTTCCCTTCTTCATAATTGCTTCTCTATGACACAAAAGTGTGGAAGTAGTGTTACTTGATGTATCTAACAAAGGAAGGGTCCTCCTCTATTTATAGGTGGCTTAGGAATCCTTAGAAAGGCTATGAAAGCCTTAGGTAGCCATTGGAAACAAATCCAAGGCTAATCAGGCCAGAATCAAGGTTATTAAGATTATGATAGTGTTATCAGACATCTAAACTTAAGGTCAGGCGTCTGGGTCTTTATCTAATTCTATGATCAGTTGTCTGATCTATAAGGGTGGATCAACTGGATGGTGTTGGATCAAAACAAATGTTTAAAGATTACTTTTAAGACGTCTGAGATACTAGTCAGACGTCTAATTCTAGATGAGTTTTCTTCCTATTTTGTCCAAACTTAAACAGGGTTCTAGGTTTTGTTGGTCAGACGACAGATCGGTCGTCTGGAAACACAATCTTATGCGAGAATGGATTCCCCAGGTTAAACAGCTATTATGATCTAATAAAAGGTGATTTGGGCCTAACGTCTATTTATCAAACGTCTGAAAGTGAAAGTAAATCAGATTAAAGGTTAATTCTCAACAATTAAGTCTAACAAAGCCAACGATCCTCTAGTTGGACGTTTGGCAAGGTCATCAGACGTCTTCTAAGATGTTTAGACTGTTACGACCCAGTTCCTAGATCCCTACAGGATCCGAGCCTGGCTCGCCTCGACTAATCCCAAGACCCAGTCATCCAACAAGAAGTAACCAAAAAGCAGGAAAGTAAACCACATTCACATATGCAATATAACTAAGTAATAAAAATGTACAAGCAGTAAAGGAGAGTAAAAACTGTTATTCCAATACATACCACCACAACAACAGAAACAACGGAAACAAAAGCAACAGTAACAATAATAGTAATTAAAAGTCTGGAACTCACTACAACAATAAGGAGTACAATAAGAAAGTGTAGAAACTACGGTTGGGCTCAACTAAGCCCAGCACCCTCCGCAGCCAGGTGCTCTGGCTGCTTAACTCCTGGTCCTAAACAGTGGTAAGGAAAAAGAGAGTCAGCGAACGCTGAGTAGAGTGGTATCTGTACTATTTAAAACAGTAAAAGCAACAAGTTTAATTCTCTTTTCTAATTATTGTGTTTTTGTGTATTTTCTTTTCACCCATTTTTCTCAATCTTTCAAATTTTCTTGATCTTCATGTTCCTTGTGAGAACAATCTTGATTGTAATCTTTTCTGAAGAGTAGAAGGTACACGTGGTGCTCTCCTGGCCGGGAGAATACCCCGTGGTAGTCCTACACCCAATCAACCACCCCGAGGTCACTGTCAAGACATATCGGTAACTACGGCATGCGTGATAAGCGCACGGGTAGCTACCCCGCACTGGCACGCGGTCAGTTGTTTCCACTAGCGAGTATGCTCAAAGTACGGCACGGAACAGTATAGGGCTTAGCCCACTCATAAATAGGGGTCTCGTCCCTCAAAACCAAACAGGGGTCTCACCCCTCCACAGTCCGCGCACCATCGTCTGACTACCTGGTTTTGCTCAGAGGGCCTAACAAGTTGGTGTAGGGTGGTTAGCTGAACCCCGGGTCTCATGGGATGGCTAGCTCCCTCCCTACACTAGTAGCTCGCCTCGGTACTGTTGAACGTAACAAATCGCTATGCTAACTATTTGGTTTTGGAAAACCTGTCGTTGTAGCTTGAAAGCGAAGAATTCGTGTTCAACAAATAAAATTTATACCGAAATGAAAATTCCGGGTCGAACACAGGGAGGCGGACGTTTGATTTAAAAACTACGTGTTTCTTTTTATTTGTCACGAAGTAATTCAATTTAAAACTATCTAATTATTTACAATAAATAGAAGAGACAGGGTAAGAGAGAGAGAGAATATTACACATAGAAATCAAAATAAGATGTAGAATAAACAAAGAATTTATCATTAAAGAGATTGTTCATTACAACTAGAAAGTATAAAACAATTGCACTAGAAAGCGATAAATTTACTCTAAAAAGCATTAAAAGAATGGAGGGAGAAATGTCCTCCTCGACGATCGCTTGGAGGACGAGCAGAACTACTCTAGAAAGTAGTAAATCTATACTAAAAAGCAGTAAAAAGAATACGGAGAGAGAAATCCTCCTCGACGGTCGCTTGGAGGACGAGCCGGACGGGACGACGCCTAGATGAAGGAGGACGAAGCAGGACGAAGCAGAAGAACGGGAACGGAGTAGCACGCCGTCGTCGTTGCGGGATCCACTTCTGAAGGGGGACGAAAATTTGGACTTTTTCTCGCGAGAAGCATCCTGGGTGTGGGACAAGCTTCTCTTAAGCTTTGGAGAGGTAGAGAAGAGAAGGAATGGATGAGAATTTCGTATGGAGGGGGTCTCCTTTTATAGTTGCAAGGAGTGAGGGCAAAATGGTCATTACAACTTTAAAATAATAAATGAGGGGTCTGTAGTGACGGATAAATCCGTGACTAAAGCCCTCAACGTGGGTGTAGCTCCCGCGCACAACGCATACACCCACGTACTTCAGATCTTAGCCGTCCGATCGCGAGATCGGACGGCTTAAGATGCATCTTCACCCGCTCGCTGTGCGCCCGCTTGGCGCGTGCGATCGCGCGTCCATGCCGCGCATTCAATCGCGCGTGATCTCGATTGAGCGCAGACGGCCGTCCGATCAAGATCCAACGCCCGCCCGTGCTCGCTCGCCCACGCCTTCCTCCCCTTCGCTGCGGCTTGAACCCGCGCCCACAGCTCGCGTAAGCGTGCTCGACCGCTGCGCTACGAGGCGCGGATGGTCGAGGGGGCGCTTTTAGGCGTGGCTGATCACAGCCGTTGGATCGAGATCCAATGGCGAAGAGGGAGCGGGTGCAGGATCTTCATAGAGTGTAAGCGGCCATTTAAGCGACCAAGATGGCGCCATGTGGCGCCATCTTGGCCGTCCACCTTCTAGAAGTTGTAGACGGTGCCACGGATGTCGGATTGACTTGATTTTTGCGTCGTTGGGCTGCGATCGTCGATCTGAATTCATCCGTGTAGTCGGATTTGTCATTTGAAGTGCGGATTTACACCATCCTGGCCCTTGATCTTCTAGGGTTCCCCGATCACTATCTGATGCTACAGATGCCTGATTAGGGCAATCTTGGAGTCGTTGAACTCCAATCGTCGCCCTGATCACATCCATACTGTTGGATCTTTGATCCGAGGCCCCGATAAAATGTTTGCCCTGTCCAAGCACATAAAAGGAGACAATTAACCTCCATTTTATTCAAACTACTCTAAATGAAGATGATGCATGTTATGCAATATTTATATCATGAAATGCAATCCTATACTTAAGAACATGCATAAATAGACATCTTAAGTAGTGTAAATGTGTTTACATCATACCCCCATGCATATCTTTTGCTAGTCCCTAGCAAAAACTATATGCTATTTATAAAAGAATTAGGTTGGATTATTTGGACTTGAGTTATTTTCAATCATTAAGAAATTGTCTACTTAGGAACTAAACTTTCAAAGACACAACAGTGACCGGGTATCAGCCAAAATGCAGACCGCCTCAAGCCTCACCTTATTCAAAGAAAAATTTCTTTTTCTCTTTTTACTCTTTTCTAATTTTTTTTGGATTTTCAAATTTTAGGGTTTAAGAGTGGCTTTCTACGGCCATTCAACTCACCCAAGATTTGATGTGAACCCTAAGCTTTAAGTATCTTATTGTGATTGTAATAGACTCGTTGACCGGCAATTAAAACGGACTTCGGATTTCTACGCCTCTAGGTGACGTCAAAAAAAATTCTGCCTAAAGGTGTATCTTTACAACCGCTAGCTTTCTCCCTACTTTTATTTTTTACGGGGTCAACACAAGGGTGAATCCAGTGTATATCTCCCTGGTTTATTCTACTTCTCCACTTCTTCCTAAGTGTTTTGGGAATTTTTAGTGCATTTACTGAGGTGGGTTCTGGACAACCGATCGA
Organism: Thalassia testudinum; assembly: GCA_037157565.1. Taxonomy (NCBI): domain Eukaryota; kingdom Viridiplantae; phylum Streptophyta; class Magnoliopsida; order Alismatales; family Hydrocharitaceae; genus Thalassia; species Thalassia testudinum. The sequence goes on from JAZHRO010000036.1 coordinate 149,385,691, forward strand.
TGAGCTATTACCACCGACAACTTGCCAGCCATACTCATGCGGCGAAGTGTGGATTATTTCTTTTTTTCTTTCCTCCTTTTCTTTCTGATTTTTTTTTTCTTTTTTTTTTTAAGTAGGTGTATTCCCTGGTCTAAGATTTACCTAAAGGCAGTAAAAAGAGAAAGATTCAGTGATTGGGCTCTGAACAACCTACCTATGGGCTGTTACCCACAATAACTTGCCAGCCATATCACCGTAGAAGGTTCATTAGCTACCCAATTTCCGTTAGAATCGCCGAACAACAAGTCAGTGACAAGATAGTGTGTAGATGCTAGAAACTCAAAATTTCCTCAAATCAGAGGACGGGTTGATAAGTCGTGTACTTATCACCCAAACTTATTTACTCCAATTAAAATAAAATTCAGGTTGGCGAGAACTCAAAAAATAAATTCACATTTTAGTAGATACACGGGCTGATTAAATCCAAAGACCTGAAGGGTCTCTGTGTTCAAATCATAATGTAGTATTTCCTAAGATTGAAAATTTTCTTAAACCCAAATTCTCTTTCCTAATTCCGATTTTTTTTTTAAGAAAATAAAACAAATCTACGGAGTTGACGAATGAATTCAGAGATAAATATCCACCCCCCCATGCCTATCTAATGCAATGTCCTCATTGTATTAAAAAGACATAAAACAGAGTGGAAAAGCATAGAAAGCACCTGAATTGCGTGAATGTCAGGTCCGCTCCGAGATGAAAACGAAAAAGAACTGTATATGTGCTAAGTTTAGTGCCTTCAGCTAGGCACACTATACAAAGAAAAGAAATGAAGAATTCACAAGTGCAGGTCAGAATTAAAATAAACAGAAGAATCCTCTGACTTATCAACAGAGGTCCACAGATATGGACCAGATTATGGTGCAAACCCATCCCCATAATCGAGAATATCTTAGGTTCTGGATAAAAATTACCCAAAACCTAAAATTAGAATGCAAGCGGGGTCGGGCCTGCGATTTATGAGGATGCAACCCAAGACCAAAAAGTCGGGTTACGGAGAAATTAAGCTCAAAAGGATAATCGTTGAATGTGTGCTTGAGTTTGACATCCTCGAAACAAATGTCGTAAGGGTTCTAATTTGATGGTTTCAGCTTAAAAGGAACCCTTCGACTCAATCTTCCATTTCCTCCAAAATTAACTTCCCAAATCATAACTTCCCAGCTCCTATCCTCCTCATTCCGAATGTTAAATTCCAAGACCTCTTGCATATTAATCACCACGTCTGAAATCTCCAAGTCTAAATGATGTGGCAGAATCGGAATTGACTTGGGTCTAATTATCTCAGAAACAGAATTATCGATAAGCTCAACGGGGTGTAACTGATAATTAGGACATTGAATTGATTCCTCCAGAAAATGCGACTCTGGATCCGTAATGTGTACCCTAATAAGATCAGTTTCCTCAGTTATTGGGCTATCAAATGATCTATCAGATTCCTCAGGCCCAATCGTCTCACAGAATTCATGTTCATAAAACTCGTGTGAGACTTCGCAACTTGAATCTTCACCATCAAAGAAATCAGGATCCGTATCAATGTATGTCCCAAAATCAGTTGTCACTTTCTGTTCCCAGGAGACATACGTTTCCTCGTAACCCGGCTCAGGGATCTCAGGTGAAGAAATCAGATCATCCTTAATTGGTTGCTTTAATTCAATCTGGTCAGCCTCGTAACACGTGTCCCCCCCAACAGGTGCCTGAGCGGGTTCTGTCATTGGCTTTCCTGAAGAGGGTTCATCCTGGGAATCATCCCAAGATTGAATCAAAGCAACCACGAATCTCATCCTCAATTTCGCTAATTTCCCAAGTAGAAACTCACCCGGGTTCTTATCCTTAACGTCCTGGAGCCAATCCAACAAAGACTTATTCAAATCATCAATCATTTCAATCAGGGGCTCCAATCTCTCAATGCAAGGTATTGGCTGAACTTCTAAAGATTGTATGATATTCCTCAAGTTAGCCAGAACCTTATCTTGAACCTAGTTAACCCGAACCAAATGATTTGGTTCAGGGTTGGGCGGGTTTGGGCTCAATGCAGGGGAATTAACGAATTGAGATTCGTTATACCCTTCCTGAAAATAGGTTATTTCAGATTGTTCAAAAGATGGTGATGACCTAAAGGCAGTGAAATCAGAGGATGGGTAAGGATCAGTGTATCCTTCTTGATTGTAGATCGTATTAGTTGTTCAAGAAAGGAAGACGATCTATAATCGATGTAGCTCTGAGAAGGATACAAATCAGAATGAAAGTGTTCAAGGTTAGACCCTAAACACGGGGGTCCGGAACTGTATCCCCAATCCGAATTATCCCAACTAACTGATGGTCGATTACAATACGAGTCGGGATAATCGTCATGTTGAGGATAATTCACAACAGGAGGGAAAGTGCGGGAATGCGTGAAATATGTGGAAGGATTCATGAGACACAGGAGGAAGAAAGGCGCCCTGCAATACAAACAATCAAACCTTTCCTTAATTGGGTTAGCCTACAGACCTACAGACTCCCAAAACCCGTCTTGAGATAAAGAAACGATTTGATCTACTTCCATCTGTTCAATCCAACCAGTTAGAAGGAGGGACTGAGGAGAAGGTTCCTCCTTTGGCTTACGCCTCCGGTTCCTAGTGTACCCCCCAGCCGCAATCGTTTGACTCTGCTCCCCTAGCTAGACATCAGATTGAACAGTAGAAACAGACTAATCGAAAATAATCTCATTCTGAGTTTTGAAGAGCGAGTCCAATCCTTAAGGCCAACGTCTACTCTATTTTATTTAGGGCTAGGTTTGAATGTGCTTTGGAATGTGATGGGCCCTTTAAATGGGTTATGCCCTTAATGATTGATTGATTTGTGTGTGCATGCACAACCAATTATTTTCAAGCAAGATTATTTTTGATGTGGTGAATTTTAAGGTTTAAATCTTGCTTAGTAGCTTTTAGGATTTAACTTTAGGTGTTTTCAAACAAGTTTCGTTGGCACACAAGGTTTTACAAGCACAGGTGAAAATATTTTCCTTTAAAGCTTAAAAAGAATGTGGAGTGCCTAGTAAATCCTTAAGAGTTGAACCTAATTGGCAGCTACTTGATGAGTTTATTTTATTTGAAGTGGTGCGGCCCAATCAACTCAAACAATTGACCTGATGCACCACTTAATTAGGCACACAAATGATCACCTAATCTAATTTCTACTCAATTATGTGTTTGAATGTGTGTACCGGCTCCTAAGATCGATTTATCGATTGAGTTAGAAAATCAAATGAGGTTGTGTACCTCTGTGAGATTTTTTTAATTTTTTTTTTTAATGTGGGGTTTGGGGTGAATATATGTATCAAACAAGAAACAATCTAACCTTAGAGTTTATAAAAACACCTAGGTTGATTGATGTTTGAATTATTATGTTGTGGACTGAAATCTAATGGGTGGGAGGTGGGGGATAACTCACAAAACCTTCCACAGCACTTTTCTCCGATCTACCGCTTTTGCCTATCTCGAAAGAATACCTACAATTACAATAAGAAAAGAGAAAAGTGATGTAAATGATTTGTAAGTTACAAAACGCAAAGAGAAATCAAAGATCGTCGCCTCCCCAGCAACAGCGCCAAAATGTTGAACGAAACGAATTTCTACGCTAACATATTTGATTTTGGAAAACCTGTCGTTGTAGCTTGAAAGCGAAGAATTCGTGTTCAACAAATAAAATTTATACCGAAATGAAAATTCCGAGTCGAACACAGGGAGGCGGACGTTTGATTTAAAAACTACGCGTTTCTTTTTATTTGTCACGAAGTAATTCGATTTAAAACTATCTAATTATTTACAATAAATAGAAGAGAGAGAGGGTAAGGGAGAGAGAGAATATTACACATAGAAATCAAAATGAGATGTAGAATAAACAAAGAATTTATCATTAAAGAGATTGTTCATTACAACTAGAAAGCATAAAACAATTGCACTAGAAAGCGATAAATTTACTCTAGAAAGCATTAAAAGAATGGAGGGAGAAATGTCCTCCTCGACGATTGCTTGGAGGACGAGCAGAACTATTCTAGAAAGCAGTAAATCTATACTAGAAAGCAGTAAAAAGAATAGGGAGAGAGAAATCCTCCTCAACGGTCGCTTGGAGGACGAGCCGAATGGGACGATGCCTGGACGAAGGAGGACGAAGCAGAAGAACGGGAATGGAGCAGCACACCGTCGTCGTCGCGGGATCCACTTCCGAAGGGGGATAAAAATTTGGACTTTATCTCGCGAGAAGCATCCCGGGTGTGGGACAAGCTTCTCTTGAGCTTTGGAGAGGTAGAAAAGAGAAGGAAGGGATGAGAATTTCGTATAGAGGGGGTCTCCTTTTATAGTTGCAAGGAGTAGGGGCAAAATGGTCATTACAACTTTAAAATTATAAATAAGGGGTCTTTAGTGACAGATAAATCCGTCACTAAAGCCCTCAACGTGGGCATAGCTCCCGCGCCCATGCGCGCCTCCTCAGCTGCCCGCTCACAACGCATACGCCCACGTACTTCAGATCTCAACCGTCCAATCGCGAGATCGGACGGCTTAAGATGCATCTTCACCCGCTCGCTGTGCGCCCGCCTGGCTCGTGCGATCGCATGTCCATGCCCCGCGTTCAATCGCGCGTGATCTCGATTGAGCGCAGACGGCCGTCCGATCAAGATCCAACGCCCGCCCACGCTTGCTCGCCGGCGCCTTCCTCCCCTTCACTGCGGCTCGAACCTGCGCCCGCAACTCACGTAAGCGCGCTCGACCGCTGCACTACGAGGTGCGGATGGTCGAGTGGGCGCTTTTAGGTGTGGCTGATCACAGTCATTGGATTGAGATCCAACGGCGAAGTGGGAGCTGGGGCGGGGTCTTCATAGAGTGTAAGCGGCCGTTTGGGCGGCTAAGATGGTGTCACATGGCACCATCCTGGCCGTCCATCTTCTGGAAGTTGTAGATGGTGCCACGGATGTCGGATTGACTCGATTTTGCGTCGTTGGGTTGCGATCGTCAATCCGAATTCATCCGTGCGGTCGGATTTGTCATTTGAAGTGCGGATTTACACCATCCTGGCCCTTGAGCTTGTAGGGTTCCCCGATCACTATCTCATGCTACAGATGCCTGATTAGGGCGATCTTGGAGCCGTTAAACTCCAATCGTCGCTTTGATCACATCCATACGGTTGGATCTTTGATCCGAGGCCCCGATAAAATGTTTGCCCTGTCCAAGCACATAAAAGGAGACAATTAACCTCTATTTTATTCAAACTACTCTAAATGCAAGATGATGCATGTTATGCAATATTTATATCATGAAATGCAATCCTATACTTAAGAACATGCATAAATAAACATCCTAAGTAGTGTAAATGTGTTTACATCAGGTACCGTATACACGAGGGCCAACAGAAGTCGGTGTAGAGTGGTCAATCCTAACCCCGAGTCCCAACCCAACGGCGGCTAGCTCCGCTCCACACAAAAAGGGGATAGTCTCTCTCCTTGGTACCACGTACTCAAGGGCCAGCTCACTTCCCGTCTACATTCCAGATTTTCCATCTAACCATAGGAGCTCTACTCCTAATTCCCCGTAGGGTTCATGCTCATATTCACCACATTATTCCGATTCAGATTCCACCATTCACAATTCTGTTCTCGTTTATATACAGGCAGCTCGTGTTTCCATAATTCAATACATGTAATTGATGATTTCATAGGTAATTGTTCATTTATCTCAGGCAGCTTATATTCTAACAGGCAGCTCACATCATATTACAAGTAATTGCTAGCAGTTTAACTTAATCATGTATGCAAATACAATCATGCAATACAGTTGGTTCATTCATTTCTCTATCCTAGGGTTCATGCCATATCCTAGGGGTTCCAGTTGACCAATTCCACAGTGATAGCCGTTGTTCGCGGTGTTTTAAAGATATGTTCGTTGTAGTATGTTGTGAAAAACGACGATCAGTTTATTTCAATTTATTACTTGAAATTTAGAATGTTCCGAGGTCGAACTCAGGGAGCAAACTTAATTCTAGAAGCATAAAAATTCACAATTCACTATAATATACTACTTTACAAAAATTAAAGAGAGAGTGAACACAAATCCCTTTTTTTTTTCTTTTCTTTCTTCTCCTCTTCTCTCTTCCTTCTCTTCTTTCTCTACCTTTTCTTTCTCGGACGTCTGATTCTTTGAATCAGACGCCTTATCTGCCTCTTGCTACAGTGCCTTGGCAGGTTCTTCTCCTCTTGGCTTCTTCTTCTTCCCTTCTCTGCTCGGCCTTCTTCTCCTTCCTTTCCTCTGTGCGGCAGGCTCTCCCCCTTCTCTTTTCTTTTCTTTTCCTTTGGCTTTCTTCTTCAGCTCCTTCTTCTGTTGCAGCTCTTGGCTGCTTCTCCTTCTCTTATCTTCAGCCACATCTCTTCTTCTTCTCTTTGCTGCGCTCCCTCCTCCTTCTTCTTCAACTTCTGCTGCATTGTGCGGCTAAGTCCTCAGCCGCTCCTCCTCCTTTCTTCGTCTCCTGCTTCCCTACACATTACAAGGTTAGGCAAAACCTAACCCCTACCCACCCCGCATCTCTCTCGCTCTCTCAAATTCACTCCAGGGTTTGCTCCCAGAGCCTTAATCGAGTAAGCGGGTCGGGTAACACGGCCGGGACCAGGCGCATCGGCGTGGGTGGTGCGCGAGGAGTGCTTGGTCGGGTAAACGGGTTCGGCCTAGGCCCGCGAGGCGTGAGCGCGGGCGAGGGCAGGCGCAAGCGCGTGGCGCGCTGCGTGTGCGTAGGCAAGGGACCTGACCCCTGTGTATCGAAGGCGATAAGGCAAATGCACTTTTTTAATTTATTCGGTTGCGTCGCTTCAAGGATTTCCAAGGTGGGAATAAATGTCCCACCTAAATTTCGCGCCTTCGCCCGCAGCAAGAATCCTCGCGATTGCAGCGATACGCGAGGCTTACACCTTTGATTGGAGACCTGGGATCATGGGTGAGTCTCTCCCGCGTGTCCTGGGACTCCCACCTGGGACTGTAGAGGCTTGGAGCTGCTAGCAAGCTTGCTCCAAGCTCGACAGTAATGGCTGTGAACGCTCGAGACCTAAAAGCAGCAATACGGCCTTGCGGCACTGTCAGACCAAAGAAAAACCTTCGCCGTATCACGGCGAAGGTGAGACGAAGGTTGGCTGGTTGTAAGGCGACCTAGGCGTGCGTGATTAGGTCGCACTGCAGCTATGATGGTGGGTTGGGTCGATGGAGGAGTACAGTGTGCGTGGCAATTGGTGAAGGTGCGGAGGATGATCAGTGGGAGGTGGCGGAGCTTCTGGGGTGTTTGGTGAGGTGGATGGGTGAGTGGAATGACGGGTGCACCTCACCGAAGGTCTGGTCGGAGGTGGAGATGGCGATGGTGGACAGTGGGAATCGAAGGTTAATTCGTGAAATAAATTGAGGGGAATTTAAGAAGGGATAGAGAGGAGTGTTTCTAACCTGTTTAAGTGGACGAAGGGGGAGAGATAGCGAGTGGCGCGTATTTGCCGTCGTCGGAGACGAAGGAACCAGTGGAGGGAGAGCGGCGACGACGACGGGGCTAGAGGCACGCGTGTGGGTTTTGCACGACGCGGAGGAAGGAGGTGAAGATAGCTCTGCCATTGGTATTGTGGCAGAGCGACGGGAAGGAGGAGGAAAAGTCTCCGGAGCTTGCTGGTCACCTGGCCGGAGGAGAAGAGAAGAAATTTGGGGGAAATCTCAGGCCAAATCAAGCTTAATCAAAGCGACAACCCCTGTCGTCCCTTAAATAGGTGCTGGCAAGGAGGGAACACGAGGAGGAGGCATGGGCTGGTCGCCGGAGACGTGGCCGGAAAAGAGACCCATATTTCTCACGTGTTCGCACGAGAAGTATGGGTGCCGGCAGGACATGGGAAGAGGTCTATGCGGAAGAGGACAACGCAGGGACCCTCCTTTCGTTTCTGGGGCCGGCTCCCATACCCTACACGGCGCCATCCTCCGCGCAAAGTCGCCAGAGGTATGGTCTGCTGCTGCGGGTGGCAAAGGGACCGATATGTAGAAGATGAAGGGAAAGTTGAGGGGGCAAACGTAAGAGTTCAAAAAAGTTAAGGGTCAGAAAGTAATTGTTGAGGACCAATTTGTAAAGTAGCTCAAAATGACCCTCCCATAGGTCCAAATTTTGGTACAAACCTAGTTTGGACCTAAGGAATCCAATGGTGAAGTTTGATTTTAGGTTTGACCATGTTTGACCAGATATTTTGCATAAAAACTCAAATTAAGTCAGAAATTGGGTATGGTTCTCAATCTGGGTAAAAATAGGTTCCAATGGCGAAATTGAAGGTTCTAAACCCTAGGGGATGTTTTTCCATGAATTTTAGAGGGTTTAATTGATTTTTATCTTGCCTGAAACTTCGTGAATTAAATTGAATTTATTTTAGGGTTGTAGGATGTCATTTAATTCCTAGATGTCGCTATAACCCTTTTCAGACCAAATCACCCCACTTTTTCTCTTATTAGGTTTACTTGACCTTTGTCAAGACCCTTAGAATTCCTGTTGGTGTACTGCATTGGTAAAATTACAGTTTTACCCCTTGTGAATTATTTTATACTCAAATTTATAATTCTCTGATCTAGGCTTTCCCTTAGGTTTTATAGGAGCTTTTGTATACTTATTTAGGTCAAAATGTGCTAGTTAGGTTCATGATGAGGTTCTCATCATACCCCCATGCCTAGCTTTTGCTAGTCCCTTAGCAAAAATTTAAGGTTTTAACCTCTGTTCTAGACCATGAATTTCTTTCATCAAATTTTGATAAGTACTTTTCCTCTTGTATCCTTGATTTGGTCAGAATGCCAATCATAGGCCTAAAAGGTACTCTAGTATCAACCAAGATCCAGATCTGTCTAACTTTAGCCTCAGTCTTTAGCAATGGTTTTTAAGGCCTACAGGAACTAACCTAAAGTTTATTGGACTCCGTGGTTAAAGCACTCGTGCTTGAGATGTTTTTAGCCTTGGTTCAGTTTGCAGTGCGTTTTGTAAGAGAGAGACGTTTAGAGAGTTTTCTTTCTCTTTTCTTTTTAATTCTAGCTTAGGATTGACTTCACAACACGATCTGTATCGGATTCCTTGTCCCCATCATCAATCCTCAAGGGTCCCTGGCAGTCGATGCTTCGAGATAGCATCGCCCATGGTAACCCCCAGAACCCTAGCTTTCGAGATTTCGAGATAATCCCATCCATGGTGTTCCGTGGCCGAATTCAAACCCTGGCAATTAACATTTCGTGATAATGCCATCCATGGAATCTGAACCAGCAGAGTGCTTACATGCCCCCGGTAGGATATGTAAATATCCTAGGAGACAAGCACCGAGGAGATGATATGTTGTTACGCATCTTCGAGGGGAATTTCCCACCTCTCCGCGTCGGGAACTCGTCCAAATCAACTTGTGTTGATCGGCCGCTCCTAATCTAGGTGTTATTTTCAGAATATTTGAAACGCATCTGCGTGATTTTGATATTTATGCTCACTGAACCAGACTGTGTGTGTGAATTTGGGTACTTAGGTTACTGAGTCCCGTAAACCGAAAGTCAATTAACGAGGCCGAATACTCCCTAAGCCTTAGACCTAATACTTAAGCTTTTCATTTTCCTCAACCTCTTGAGGAATATCTAAATCTTAATGGGTACTAAGAGTCTAGCCAAGAATGCCTAAGGTTCGCGTTCTTACTAATCTTGTTGTGCACTTTTGTTTTTCTTTTCCTTAATATGGTCTAGAACTTAGGTTAATTCCTTAATTTCTTACTAATGACTATCCCTTTTCTCTTTCATTTTGTGCTCTTTTTTATCATTCTGCTCTTTTTCTCCTCCTCTTTCTATACAGTTTTCTAGCATTTTCTTCCTCCTTCAAAGTTTTTTTTTTTATCAATTTCATTTTTTTTTTATCAATTTCGTATATGCGGATTTTTTTTGTTGAAACCTTTTCTTGTTATGTCATTTCATTGCACTTTCATACCCCCCATGCCTAAGATTTGCAATGTCCTCATTGTACATTAGGTAGGTTTTTATTTAGCTTGGTTCATGCATTAGGACAAGTATTTGGTGAGTGGATGTGTCGAGGTAACTATTGCGGATGATTTCTAATCTCAGGTACGAGTATCTGAGATGAAGTTGACTGTCCCAATGGATGAACCTAAAGTGACAAGAAATGTCAGAAAAGGTTTCAGGTTTTTCAAAAAGAATGATGGGCTGCCTCCCGTTAAGCGCTGAGTTTTACGCCATCGGCTGGGCACAAAAAGCTCAGGGAGAATGGAGGATAAATGATGACTCAGCCAAATCTGTAATGGTTACGTCAATGAACGGTTTAAGTCTCTGACCGTTCACAACGAAAGGTTCGGAATCATGGCTGAGTAGACTGATCTTGTCTGCTCCATTTCCAAAGATTTGTCGGACAAGATATGGTCCGACCCACTTGGATCGCAGTTTCCCAAGGAAGAGTTTGAGTCGGGCATCGAAGAGTAGGACTTTCTGACCAAGGTGGAAGATCTTTCTAGATATGTGCTTGTCATGAAAGGCTTTAACCCGCTTTTTGTAGATTCACAAGTTTTCATATGCATCAAGGCGTAATTCATCAATCTCGCTTATCTGAAGCTTTCTATGGGTTCCAGCCTTAGAAAGATCTAAGTTGCAACTCCGTACTGCCCAATAGGCTTTGTGCTCCAGTTCGACGGGAAGGTGGCATGCCTTCCCGTACACCAGTCTAAAAGGAGACATGCCTAATTGGGTCTTGTGGGCAGTCCTATAAGCCCACAAACCTTCCAAAAGTCGGGACGACCAGTCCTTCCTGTCAGGTCGAACAGTAACCTGTAGGATTTTCTTGATCTCCCAATTTGATAGCTCAGCTAGACCATTAGTCTAGGGGTGGTAAGGAGTAGAGATTCAGTGAGACACCCCGTATTTGGTCATCAGTGACCTGAACTGAGCATTGGTAAAATGGGTCCCTCCATAAGAGATGATCACATGAGGAATCCCGAACCGTGAGAAGATATTCTGATGAATGAATTTGATGACGATCTTGTGATCACAGGTTCGGGTTGGAATGGCTTCGATCCATTTGGACACGTAGTCCACAGCAAGTAAAATGTACTCTAAGCCATCCGAAATAAGGAAAGGGCCCATAAAATCAATCCCCCAAATATCGAAAATCTCGCATACGAGAATCGGCTGTAAAGGCATCATGTCGCGATGGCTCATGTTTCCCAAAGTTTGGCAACGACTGCATGCTTTACAATGACTGTATGCGTCCTTGAAGATGGTAGGCCAATAAAAGCCACACTGGAGGATTTTTGATGCAGTTTTTTGCCTAGAAAAATGGCCACCACATGCCAAGTCATGGCAGAAAGAGAGAATGTCATTGATTTCGCTCTCCGGGACACATCACCGGATGACTTAATCAGCACCTATGCGGAAAAGGTACGGGTCTTCCCAGATGTAGTACTTAACATTGGAGTGCAACTTATCTTTCTTGGCCTTCAGCCAATCAGACGGGATCTGGTGTGATGCCAAATAGTTTACTATATCAGCAAACCATGGAAGCTTGGTACCAATAGTCAAGAGGTGCTCATCAGGAAAATGCTCCGTGATGGGTCCAGAAGGGTTGATGATCTCAGAAGGAAGGCGAGACAAATGGTCAGCTACCACGTTCTGTCTTCCCGCCTTGTCTCGAATCTCGAGGTTGAATTCTTGCAACAGCAAGATCCATCGGATTAATCGAGGCTTCGCGTCCTTCTTAGCAAGGAGATGTCTCACAACTGTGTGATCTGAGTAGATTATGACGTGGGAACCCAGGAGATATAATCTGAAATTTTCAAGGGCAAATACTACCGCTAGCAGCTCTTTCTTCATAACCGTGTAGTTACGCTGAGCCTCGTCAAGTGTCTTGCTAGCGTAATAGATGACCACGAGTTTCCCGTCAATCCTCTACCCCAAAACCGCTCCTACAGGGAAGTCAGATGCATCGCACATGATGTCAAAGGGTTGAGACCAATCAGGGGACTGTAGGATCGGGGCTTGGGTGACTCGGTCACAAAGGTTCTCAAAAGCTTGAGTGCATTCCTTGGAAATCTCAAAGGGTACATCCTTGGAGAGAAGAGTAGTCAGGGGACACGCGATTTTTGAGAAATCAGGGATGAAATGATAGTAAAAACCGACGTGCCCCAAAAAAGATCGGATGTCCCTGATCGAGTTAGGCATAGGAAGTCTAGAAATCAGATCAACCTTTGCTCGATCCACCTAGATGCCTTTCTTAGAAATTAAGTGTCCCAGGACGATCCCCTCAAGCACCATACAATGGCTCTTTCCCCAGGAAAGAACCAGATTTACGTCAATGCAATGCCTGAGTATGTGAACCAAGTGCTGGAGGCAATCGTCAAATGATGCCCCAAAAACTGAGAAGTCATCCATGAAGATTTCCAGATAATCACCTACCATATCAGAGATTATGGCAAGCATGCACCGCTGAAAAGTCGCTGGTGCATTGCAGAGATCAAAAGGCATCCTCCGAAACGCGTACGTCCCGAAGGGGCAGGTGAATGTGGTCTTCTCTTGGTCCTCTGGATGAATCGCCACTTGGTTGTAACCGGAGTACCCATCAAGGAAGTAGAAGAATCTATTTCCCGCTAACTTCTCGAGAATCTGATCAATAAATGGTAGTGGGAAATGATCCTTCTTCGTGAAGCAATTGAGTCTTCGGAAATCTATGTATACTCTCCACGAGTTGGCTATACAGGTAGGTATGACCTCTCCGGTTTCAGTCGTGATGGTGGTGAGCCTTGACTTCTTAGGCACAACCTGCGTGGGGCTCACCCAACGACTGTCGGAGATCGGGTAGATGATCCCTACATCTAACCACTTAATGATCTCCTTCTTTACAACCTCCTACAGATTGGGATTTAAACGTCTCCGCATTTCACGTGAAGGTCGTGCGCCCTCTTCAGAATAGATACGGTGTGTGCAATACGAGGGACTTATTCCAGTCAAGTCATCGAGAGTCCAACCAATGGCTCTGCAACGTTGCTAGAGAACAGTAATCAGATGGGATTCCTGATCAGGTGTGAGTTTGGAGTTTATAATCACAGGAAATGTCTGATTAGAACCCAAAAAGACGTATTTTAAATGATCGGGAAGGGGTTTGAGTTCAAGAATGGGGTTATCAGTAGCGGCAGGTGGTTCAGAGTGAGTGTGGGGTACAAGGGTAGGAGTTATAGGTTTGTCTGGATCAAGGTCAGACTCCTCTAATTGCGGTTCAAGATTTTCTTATGGTTGATGAGGAATAATCATGTTGTCCTCAAGTTGTGGTTCATCAACCACAGCTCTAATATCACAAATTTGTTCAATGACACCGCAATTGATCCCTTATTTGGCCTTAAAGATATCAATTTTGAGAATCTGATTCCTAAATTTCAGTTCTATTTGGCCCTTTTCACAACTTATGTTGGCCCTTGCAGTGGCCAGAAAAGGTCTCCCTAGTATGATTGGTGTATCCATTGGGTTTTCAGGTGCGTCCATATCTAAAACTATGAAATCTACAGGGAAGTAGAAATCCCGCACCCTGATAATAACATCCTCAAGAATTCCCTTAGGTGACTTGATAGATCGATCTGCTAGCTGTAATATCACATCAGTCGGTTTCAGTTCAAATTCTTCTAGATGGTCAAGTAGGGATGTGGGTATCAAGTTTATAGAGGCACCTAGGTCCAATAATGCTCTATCAAACTGGGTCTCACCAATCTTACATGAAATCAGGGGAGTGCCTGGGTCTTTTGCCTTGGGTGGGACTCTACTCAGGATTACAGAGCTGGCTTGCTCTAACAGTACAATTGGACTCCCACCCTTGGTTCGCAGCTTACGCTGAGGTGTACACACGTTCTTCAAGAATCGTGCGTAAGCCGGTACGTGGTAGATCGCATCCATTAAGGGGATGTTTATTTGGACCTGCTCAAAGAGCTTGATCAGGTCCTCCTCAGGAGCCACGGGTTTAGTTGTTCGCTTTCCCTTGGTCAAGGCCTCGGGAAATGGAACCTTGGTTGGTTCCTCTAGGATAGGTCCAAGTTTTTGATCTGGGACAGGGATAGGAACATCCTGGATGACTGTGTTTGGGTCACTACCAGGCTTGGAGTGGTCCGGATAAGGTGGATCTTGTGTTGCCTTACCACAATGGGTTGTTACAGAATTTATTCCTGCCTGGTTTTAGTTGGGGGTTGGTAAGATGGGCTGCTACTGTTGGTAACCCGTATAGGAGGTTGAAGCTTCCATCCCGTCAAGCGATGGAACAGAAGGGGCCTGATAGATCAAGTGTGCTTGGCCCGGGTTTGGGTTCATAATGCGCCACTGGGTCGACACACTATTCGAGTTAAGAAGAGGTTGAGAAGGAAGTGTGCCTGGTTGGTGAGAATTTGCTAACTGGGCAAGTTGGTTGCGAACCTCTGTGATTTCGTCCTTGTGTTGCTTTTGGATAGCCGCATTCGTTCTCTGAGTGTCAGCCAAAGTTTGGAGGATAAGGGACATTTGATCTTGGTTGGGCCCGGATGGATAAGTGGGGTTGGGCTGAGGTTGAGGCGGCTGATAAGGACGAGGGGCTTGTGGATGGGGCTGAAAAAATGGCCTCGGATTCTGAGAATTTCCCACCCACTGGAAATTGCGATGGTTTCGCCATCCAGGATTGTAGGTGTTGGAAAATGAGTCATTCTGGATGGCGTTGAGGTCCTCGCAGGTTTGAGGAGCCTCATAAAAGTCAGAGAATGGGGGAGTAGAGCTCTCCCTGTAGGAATAGAAAGGATCGGAGGTCCCTCCAGTCCTGGAGTCAGATGGGGGTGGATACGAGTCCATCCCTGGAGAAGGTCGGTGGAAAATGTTCTGCACAGCTTCCCGTACAGGAGGGGGCTGTGCGAAGGAGTTCTGCGTAGAGGTGGCTCGCTGCAAATGCTGAGTCAACTCATCCACCTTCTTCTCAATAATAGAGACCTTGTCCAATCGACTGGCCATTAATTCCAGGTTGACTGATGCGGACAAGCCCTGCACCTCATGTGCTCCCCTAAGGTTCGTCACTGCGCGGGTATTCGTCCGGTCGAATAATCCCGTGGAGTCATTGTTGATGGAGTTCTCGCACATATTCTCGAGAATCTCCCATACGGTGTCTTCATGTTGACCCATGATATTCCTCCGCAAGTTGCATTGACGAACAGTCTAATATCTTCACGGAGTCCCTGGTAAAAAGACTGGACTTGTTCCCATTTAGGAACTCCGTGATGGGGGCACTTTCTCATGAGATCCTAAAAACGATCCCATGCCTTATGAAGAGGTTCTCCCGTCTATTGCGTGAAGTGAGTAATCTGATGGCGCAAGGCGTTTGTTTGACCTACGAGGAAGAACTTCTTCAAAAACTCAGACTGAAGTTCTTCCCAAGTGTTGATCGGGCGGGTCTGTGTCTGATACCAATGGGCTGCCTTGTCCATAAGGGAGAAAGAGAACATCTTCATGAGTAAGATATCCCGATTCTGTGCATTTGACCCGAAAGCTTGGGCCAGATGCTTAAGTTGTTTGATGTGCTGGAAGGGGTCTTTAGAGTTAAGCCCATAGAATTTAGGTATGGCGTGGATCATGTTGGGCTTCAATTCGGAATCAGGTCCTCTAGTCGAGATTCTGACTCGAGGCTCAATTGCCACCACAGCGGGATTATAGTGATCCCGCATCATGGGGCGCTGCGGTGGGTTCATGAAATTTTGAAAGAGATCATTGAGTCGCTGGAGCTGGTGCTCAAGATTATTCTCTTCTTCAACAGGCTGAGCCATTGTAGAAGAAGGGGAATTGGGTTTAGAATCAGAAGAGAGGTCTATGTGACGAGGTTGTTGCACAAACAAAGGTACCGAGGCTTGGCCTCAGGGAGAGTGAATTTCTAAAGGAGGTTTCAAGGACCTCCTACCGAACATGCACTGATGGATTGGACGAGGTTAGCAGGTGCTGGACCCAATCAAGACACCCAAAATATTGGGTGACTATAGAGGTTCGGGGCGGATGATACCCCTTAATCAGAAGGTCGTCCACCTGAGAATTACCTGGGCAGCCAGAGAGGGTGAGTCCTACAAAGACCCCTATACGGTAGAGCGCCCCCACGGGTTACAAGGTTTCCCCCACCCGACCTCTCTTGTCACTGAGATTCCAGGCAGACCAGAATGGGGACCTTGACCTCTTAAGTCTACCACTTTTAATTAGCATCAAGGTGCTTAGGGTTTCACTTGAACTTTTAACCTTTTGAGTGCAAAGAGTGACCTAATTTAAAGGTTGGTTAATCCAAGGGATCAACTTTACCTATTAGTTCCCGTGAGAGCTTGTTAGGTCCTGTCTTTTAAGGTTCAAGTGACTTAAGAGCCGGATTGCTTAGGGTTTCTCTTAATAGATTTTTTCAAGCAATGGCTTAAGTACACTTCTTTTGGGAATTTTCAGTTCTTGATTAGAAGGTGTGTCTCTAAAACCCTAGCTTTGAGTCTTATGTTGGCTCTAATTGGTCTAGTTAGTTGCCTCAGGATTAGGTAACTAGGGCTCAAGCAAGAAGGTTTTAGCCCTAATTACCCTTAGTGGATATGCAGATAGAATATGTTGAAATTAAAAAGCAGGCAACTCTTGTGATTTACTATGTATAAAAGACAGGTAATTCCTAGATTATTTTTCTTTTTCTTCTTCCTCTTTAGAATTTAAGGGGCTTAAAAGAGAGGATAGAAGATTACCTATTCCTTGGTGTGGTTGTTGTGCGACTGCTTATTTCTTCTTTGCCTTCCTGTGCCTGCACAACAAAAAGAGATATTAAGTCAGTAGCCAATTAGAAATTGTGATTTAATAGCTTCTAGAATGCCCGTTGCTCCCCGGCAACGGCACCAAAAACTGATATCCATTTTTCGCAATGTTTTAAAGATATGTTCATTGTAGTATGTTGCGAAAAACGATGATCATTTTATTTCAATTTATTACTCAAAATTTAGAATGTTCCGACGCCAAACTCAGGGAACAAACTTAATTCTAGAAGCATAAAAATTCACAATTCACTATAATATACTACTTTATAAAAATTAAAGAGAGAGGGAACAAAAATCCCTTTTTTTTCTTTTCTTTCTTCTCCTCTTCTCTCTTCCTTCTCTTCTTTCTCTGCCTTTTCTTTCTCGGACGTCTGATTCTTTGAATCAGACACCTTATCTGCCTCTTGCTACAGTGCCTTTGCAGGTTCTTCTCCTCTTGGCTTCTTCTTCTTCTCTTCTCTGCTCGGACTTCTTCTTCTTCTTCCATTCCTCTGTGCGGCAGGCTCTCCTTCTCTTTTCTTGTCTTTTCCTTTGGCTTTCTTCTTTAGCTCCTTCTGTTGCAGCTCTTAGCTGCTTCTCCTTCTCTTATCTTCAGCCGCATCTCTTCTTCTCTATGCTGTGCTCCCTCCTCCTTCTCCAACTTCTGCTGCTTTGTGCGGCTAAGTCCTCAGCCGCTCCTCCTCCTTTCTTCATCTCTTGCTTCCCTGCACATTACAAGGTTAGGCAAAATCTAACCCCTACCCGCCCCACGTCTCTCTCTCTCTTTCAAATTCACTCCAGGGTTTGCTCACAGAGCCTTAATCGAGTAAGCGGGTCGGGTAACGCGCCCGGGACCAGGAGCACCGGCGTGGGTGGTGTGCGAGGAGTGCTTAGTCAGGTAATCGGGTTCGACCTAAGCTCGCGGGGCTTGAGTGCGGATGAGGGCAGGCGCGAGCGCGTGGTGCGCTGCGCGTGCGTAGGCAAGGGACCTGACCCCTGTGTATCGAAGGCGATAAGGCAAATGCACTTTTTCAATTTATTCGGCTGCGGCGCTTCAAGGATTTCCGAGGTGGGACTAAATGTCCCACCTAAATTTCGCACCTTCGCCCACAGTAGGAATCCTCGCGATTGCAGCGATATGTGAGGCTTGCGCCATCGATTGGGGACCTGGGATCGTGCGTGAGTCTCTCCCGCGCGTCCTGGGACTCCCACCTGGGACTGCAGAGGCCTGGAGCTGCTAGTAAGCTTGCTCCAAGCTCGGCAGTAATGGCGGTGAACGCTCGAGACCTAAAAGCAGCAATACGGCCTTGCGACCCTGTCAGACCAAAGAAAAACCTTTGCCGTATCACGGCGAAGGTGAGACGAGGGTTGACTGGCTATAAGGCGACCTAGGCATGCGTGCCTAGATCGCACTGGGACTGTGATGGTGGGTTAGGTAGGTGCAGGTGTGCAGTGTGTGTGGCAATTGGTGAAGGTGCGGAGGATGATCAGTGGGAGGTGGCGGAGCTTCTGGGGTGTTTGGCGAGGTGGATGGGTGAGTGGAATGATGGGAGCACCTCGCCAGAGGTCTGGCCTGAGGTGGAGATGGCGATGGTGGATAGTGGCAGTCGAAGGATAATTCGTGAAATAAATTGAGGGGAATTTAAGAAGGGATAGAGAGGAGTGTTTCTAACCTGTTTAAGTGGACGAAGGGGGAGAGAAGGCAAGCGGTGCGTATTTGCCGTCGCTGGAGACGAAGGAACCAGTGGAGGGAGAGCGGCGACGACGACGGGGCTGGAGGCGTGCGTGTGGGTGTTGCACGACACGGAGGAAGGAGGTGAAGACAGCTCTGCCACTGGTATTGGGGCAAAGCGACGGGAAGGAGGAGGAAAAGTCGCCGGAGCTTGTTAGTCACTTGGATGGAGGAGAAGAGAAAAAATTTGGGGGAAATCTCAAGCCAAATCAAGCTTAATCCAAGCGACAGCCCCTACCGTCCCTTAAATAGGTGCTGGCAAGGAGGGAAACACGAGGAGGAGGCATGGGCTGGTAGCTGGAGACGTGGCTGGAAAAGAGACCCATACTTCTCGCACGTTCGCACGAGAAGTATGGGTGCCGGCAGGACATGGGAAGAGGTCCATGCGGAAGAGGACAACGCAGGGGACCCTCCTCTCGTTTCTGGGGCCAGCTCCCATACCCTGCGCGGCGCCATCCTCCGCGCAAAGTCGCCGGAGGTATGTCCTGCTACTGCAGGTGGCAGAGGGATCGGTATGTAGAAGACGAAGGGAAAGTTGAGGGGGTAAATGCAAGAGTTCGAAAAGTTAAGGGTGAGAAAGTAATTATTGAGGACCAATTTGTAAAGTAGGTCAAAATGGCCCTCCCATAGGTCCAAATTTTGGTACAAACCTAATTTGGACCTAAGGAATCCAATGGTAAAGTTTGATTTTAGGTTTGACCATGTTTGACCAGATATTTTGCATAAAAATTCAAATTAAGTCAAAAATTGGGTATGGTTCTCAATCTAGGTTAAGATATGTTCCAATGGCCAAATTGAAGGTTCTAAACCCTAGGGGATGTTTTTCCATGAATTTTAGAGGGTTTAATTGATTTTTATCTTACTTGGAACTTTGTGAATTAAAGTGGGTTTGTTTTAGGGTTGTAGGATGTCATTTTATTCCTAGATGTAGCTATAACCCTTTTTAGGCCAAATCACCCCACTCTTTCTCTTATTAGGTTTACTTAACCCTTATCGAGACCCTTAAAATTCCCGTTGGTGTACTACATTGGTAAAATTACAGTTTTACCCCTTGTGAATTGTTTCATACTCAAATTTATAATTCTCTGATCTAGGCTTTCCCTTAGGTTTTATAGGAGCATTTGTATACTTATTTAGGTCAAAATGTGCTAGTTAGGATTTATGATGAGGTTCTCATCACACAGGCACATTCTTATTTAATATATTTAACAGAAGTAGACCACTCTACCAGACAATCCGGGAGTAATGAGGGCTCGAACCACAAACCCAGGCGTCTTTGCAAGCCCCAAACACGTAGCTGGCGGAAACACTATACCAGGGAATATAACATAAAGGAGGATTCAAAACAGTGTACAAAGGCTTCTAATACGTAGAGAAACTCACAAGGAAACTACAAATACTTCGTTTGCGTAAAACGGATCCCGATCGAACCCCAAACGAGTCAAAAATGTGTCTATTGACCAAAATCAAACGTCTGAAAATAAGTCCAGACGTCTTAAAAGATACAGAATCTCACCTCAAGTCCCTGTGATGTCTTCAAACGTCCAGGACTCCCCTGCGAATGTCTGAAGACGGTTTCAGACGTCTGACCACTCCTCCGGAAGTCTGGTGAGTTGATCAGATGTCCGAAAGTGAGTGGGAGGGCGTTCCACGTACCTTCCCAAGGCTTCTCCTACGTACGATAGAGCAGCCACCCCAAAATCAGACTGACATATCCCTCTGCAGTGCAGCCTGCATGGCCGTAACCGCAAAAAGAACGTACCTTCGTGATAAAGCTGCTTTCAAACGTCTGGTCTCGACTCCAGACGTCCAGATGCTCTCCCAGCCGTCTGGACTCCTCTCCAGACGTCTAATACTGGAAAAAATTCCAGTATCAGAATGCGCTCCCAGCGCTCCGCCGTGCTTCTCCTCGCTCCGCCGCAGCTCCAACTGCTGCAAGTGGTCGAGGCCACTGCTCCAGACTCCCTCCTCCCGCACGTACCGTGGTGGCCGTACAAGCTCCGACGAGCTTCCACCGAAGCTCACGACCTCGACCTCTTCCTCCTTTTCTCGCACTCTCCTCCTCCTCGCTCTCACGTACTCCCTCGCTCACCTCCTCTCGTCGCTCCGCCACGCTCTGAAGGTGGAGATGGTGGTGTGTGGAGTGGAGAGGAGAGGAGGGGAGGGTGGCCTTTTATAGAGGCTGTGGGGGTTTACGGTTCGGGTAGGAAGGGGGAGAAAGGAGAGAGAGAGAGAAATGGTCTTACGCGCCGCGCGGGCATAGGGCGCAATACGTGTACAGAAATTTCATTTCCAGACGTCCGGGAAAAGGCCCAGACGTTTAACTGACACTCCAGACGTCTTAAAAGGCTAAAAGTGGGACAGGTCTTTACATGGACTAAGGGTTGAACGTCTGAAATTGGCAGACAGAGAGTGGGTTGCTAGCCTAAGTATTTTGGATGTCTAATCAAACAATCAGACGTCTTAAAGTCTAAAATCAGACGTCTGATGTACAGATTAGATGTCTAATCAGGCTATCTGAAACCTATTTTGATTTTTTAAGTTCTCTACGAGAAGTCTAAGTATCCTAGGGTTGAGTAAGTGTTCCTAGGACCACGGTTTAGTTACTTTGGGCTCTTTAACATATAATTTAGATAAAATAAAGAGCAAAGAACAAAGATACAAAAATAAAGTACATAAACGGAATAAACTTCTATCCTAGTCATCATCTCCTTTCTTCAAGCTCGAGCTCCAAGCGAAGCTCTTTCTCCTCCATCAAACTCCTCCAATCCACCATGAATGCATGTAAGCTTAAACTCTTCCACACTTGTATTCATTTGCAATTATCCTGAATCATATAAACTCAAATTAGAAATGTTAAATAACAAGTATTTTATTACTATCAAAATTAACGATCGTAGTGCCCTTGCACCAACATCACAAACATAGATATGTGCTTTGCAACCTTGTCGGCTTTCCCGTCGCCTTTTCACCTCTCTTCCTTATCAAATTTTTAAATCCTTCATTAGAGCATCCAATAGTAAGAGCCACGATAAGTTTCGATCTTTTAGATCGTCGCACCAAATGCTTACGAATGGAAAAACTCTTCAATTTTGCATATGAATTGTAAAATTGATATGCATCATGTTCTGATTTAAACTCCACACCTACAATAGGCTTCTCTCCTTCCACATTTGTCAATACAGCATGTGCTCCATCAAATTGACTACTGTTTGCATCCAATTCATTTATCTCATCTACTTCAATTTCATCTTCCAATGTATAGTTCTAAACTTCAATTTCATCTACTAATGTATGCTTTTCAACCTCATGTTCATTAATCAATGTGTAGTTATTGACTTCAATTTCATCAATGAAGTTGCCCATTTTTTCACAGAGGAAATGAATTTATGAGAAGCAACGATTCATAACGGAGTCAAAAATCATAAGAAAATTAATCACACAGTAAAAACCAAATTAACAATTAGTTTAATCTTTTAACTTGTTTTGAAGATTTTTTTCGTGAAATATTGTTATGGAGACATGATGAGAACCTCATCATGAGCCTTAACTAGCATATTTTGACCTAATAAAGTAAACAAAAGCTTCTACATAACCAAGAGAAAGCCTTAATCCAAGGGATCACTAATCTGGAAAGAGAACATGAAAGAAGGGGTAAAACTGTAATTTTACCATTGCAGTGCATCAACGGGATTTCTAAGGGTCTAGACATAGGTCAATTGGGCTTAATAAGAGAAAAAGTGGGATGGTTCAATCAGAAGAGGGTTATTGTGAAATTTAAGAATTAAATGACATTCTGTAACCCTCAAACAAATCTACTTTAATTCACAAGGCTTCAGGCAGGATAAAAATCAAATAAACCCTTTAAAATTCATGAAAAAATATCCCCTAGGGTTTGGAACCTTCAATTTGAACTTTGGAACCTGTTTTGACCTAGATTGGGGTCCATGCCCAATATTTGACCTAATTTGGGTTTTTATGCAAAATATCTAGAAAAACGTGGTAAAACCTAAAATCTAACTTCACCATTGGATTCCCTAGGTCCAAATTAGATTTTTACCAAAATTTGAACCTAAGAGAAGGTCATCTTGACCTACTTTGCAAATTGGTCCACCAAATTACATTCAGACCCTTAACTTTTGGAAACCCTTGCAAAGACCCCCTCAACTTCTTCGTCACTTTCTTTATTTTGGTCCCTCTGCCATTGCAGCAGGGACCTATACCACCGGCGACTTTGCGCGGAGGTTTTCTCCTCGTTTTCATGGAGAGCTACTCCTAGATTTGAAATGGGAGCTCTCTACGACGCCCCCTATCGCATGAGTAGCTCCCCATTCCCTGAATTGCCCCATACCTCTCGTGCGAACGCTTGAGAGGTATGGGTCTCACTCCGGCCATACCTCCGGCGAAGACTTTCGTCCACCTCCTCACGACTCTTCCCTCTGTCCGTGCCTATTTAAGCGAGACCAGATCCCTCCGCTTCTGAAAAGCCTGTTTTGGCCAGAGATAACCCCCCAAATTCGTCTCCTCCTCCTCCGACCATCTGCCCACAGGCTCCGGCGACTCTCCCTCCCTCTTCTCGTTGCTCTGCCACCGTACCTGTGGTAGAGCCATCTCCGCCTCACTCCTCCACACCGCGCCATACCCACACACACCCCTCCGACCCTCTTCCTCGTCACCGTTCCTCACCTCAGGGCCTTCGTCTCCAGTGACGGAAGACACGTGCCACTCGCCCTCCACCTCTCCCCTTCGCTCCAAGTCCCTCAGTTAAGTTCCTCTTTCTCCCCTCTTCATTTCCCCCTTATCAATTTCTATTTTCGACCCCTCGACTGCCACTACCACCACCATCATTCCCACCTCCAACCAGATCACCGGCGAGGTGTGCCCGCAGCTCCACGCCTCCATCCACCTCGCCAAACCCCTCAGAAGCTCCGCCACCTTCCACTGAGCACTTTCCCGATCTCCACTGCCTGCCACACACACTCCACACCTCCACCGAACAACCCCACACCCATGGTCACAGTCCGACCTAGGCACGCACGCCTAGGCCGTTCTGAGCCACACTGACCCCCGCCTCACCTTCGCCGTGACACGGCGAAGGTCTTCCTATGGTTTGACAAGGCCGCAAGGCCATATTCGTGTTAACAGGTGTCGGCCCCCCTCTCCACCATTGAAGCTCGAACGAGCTTGCTTGCTGCTTCGCCCTAAGCTGCTGCGCTCCAGGCGAACGAGTCCAGGCGGTGCAGGATGGTCTCGCATACACATCCAGGCAAGTGAGAGCCTGGAAGAGCGACTGCAGCTGCGGCAATTAGGCGAAGACCTCCTGCGCGGGTGCGGGCAAAGTGTATGGGACATTTAGTCCCACCTCGTAAACTCAGAGGTACGCTGCAACACTTAAATTGAATTTGTGAATTAGCCTCGTTGCCTCCTGACACGAGGTGAGGTCCCCTTGCCCACCACACCTCGTCCGCGACCCACACCTCTGCGAACCTGGCTACCTGACCCGACTACCCGTGCACTCCTCGTCCACCATCGCACACCGGTGGACCTGGTCCTAGGCACACATACCCGACCCGATAACCCGAGAAGGCTCTGGGAGAGCTGTCCTGAGAGTGAAATAGAGAGAAAGAGATGCGGAGAGGGTAGGGGTTAGGTTTTGCCTCTATGTGCGCAAGTAAAAAGAAGAAGGAGGAGGCGCAGCAGAGAGAAGTAGAGGAAGAGAAGAGAAGAAGAGAAGGTGCAACTGAAGAAAAGAAAAAAAGAAGAAAGAAGAAGGCTAGGAGGAGGTGCAGCAGCTCAAGAAGAGAAGAAGAAGAAGCCAAGGAGGAAAGCCAAGTGAAGAAGAAAAGAGGAAGAAGGAGCTACAGCAGAGAAGAAAAGAGGAAAGTCAAGAGAAGAAAGCAGAAGAAAGAGAGACGTAGCCGTAGATGAAGAAGATAGAGGGAAAGGAAGAAGAACAGGGAAGACAAAAGAGAAGAATCACTGTAGCAATCTGCAAGATAAGCCATCTGATTCACAGAATCAGATGTCTGAGAAAAGAAAGACAAAGAAAGAAAGAAGGAAAAGGGTGCAGCCAAGAAGAGAAAAGGAAAGCAAGAAAGAGAAGGGAGAAACCATCAAGAAAATATTTCCTCTTCCATTGCTATTTTCTTTTTAGTTTTCTTATACATAAACTTTCACTTATATCTTTGTTAAATATCACATTTTGAGAATTGTGATTTTATTTTGCTTCTAAAATACCAATTTACTCCATGAGTTCGATGTCGGAAGTTTTTGAATTTCGAGTAATAAAAATTGATAATTATTTATACGACGTTTTCAAATATACTGTAACAAATATCCTTTTAAAAATACGATCTCGTCGTAGCAACGATTAAGATACATTAATAGTACAAATAAATGAATTCTCTATTCTTAATAGGGACCAACATGTTGAAAATTTTCATCAATTACATCCAATTCAAACTCTAAAAGGAACAACTGTTTCTACTAAACTCTAAAATAATCTATACTGCCAAATCAATAAATATAACACTCAAATAACATGTACTGCTAAAATCACAAAAGATACATGAATTCAAGACCTGCAGGAAATAAGAAAAAACAAATTACATGAGCAAGTTGGTGGTGGAGGAGGAGGAAGGGAAGGGGTTGGGTAAGGATAGTTGTTGTCGTTGGTGGAAGAGCAGAAAGAGGAGGTGGCGGGGGAGGTGTTGGGCGGGTAGAGGGGTTGGGAGAGGGGAGGGACGGTGTGGTGTGGTGGTGTTGGCCTAGTGGAGGGGAGGGGCGGTGCAGTGGAGGTGTTGGCATGGGGGAGGGGCTAGGCGGAGGTGTTGGTCATTGTTGGTGAAGTAGGAGGAGGAAGGGGAGGGGTTGGGAAGGTTAAGTGAATGGGAGCGAGGAGGGGAGGCACGGGGGTGTTGTTAGGGAAGGAAGAGGAAAAGGGACAAGCGGGTCGAGGAGGAGCGTCACCTTCGGCAGCCGAGTAAATTTAGAGGTGAGCGCTGGTTGCTCTGGTGGAGGAGTCGTCGCCTTGAGAAAGGCAGGGAAGACCTCGTTAGAAGAGGAGGCAAAGGAGCTCCACGGTGTGAGACACGAACGAACGTAGGCACTGATTTGGATTTTGGAGGTTGGGAATGGGGAGCCCATCCCTTAACATCGACATCCTCCTCTCACCGTCGGGCACGTTCTTAAGGTAACATCACCACCTCCACTACCATTGGCCCCTCCTTGTCTTCTCCCTCAACGCCACACCTCCTCTCTCCCTCGACCAGGAACATCACCCCAACCCTCACCCCCACCACCTCCACCAGCCCCTCTCTTCTCCCTCTCCACAACACCACCACCACTACCACTGCCCCTCCTCTGCCGCAGCACCACTACTACACCTCCCCTCTCCCTCAACCCCACCACCACCGCCTCCCCTCCTCTTCTTCTGCCGCAGCATCCACCACCGCCTCCACTCCCTTGAGCATCCCCCCCTACTTCACAATAAGGCTAAGAACAAGGCGAGATTTCCAATAAAGCTGATACATAGAATCACCAGAAATCAAGGCATTGATGTAACTTGTAAGAGGGGGAAAAACTCACTTGATGTGGTGCATCAGGGTTACTGAAAGGAAAGAAGGGAAAAAGCACACGAAACATACGAGAGTGCTCATGAGAACGGAAGTCTACTATAGCAACAAGGATACGATAAGAACAACAGTAAAGAATTCTCATGCAGAATGAGCAAGTTGGAATGCCCAACCAAGTCTAGCTTTATTACCATGATAAATCGAAAGTCCTCATAGAGCATAGCGTTGAATTTGTAAGAGAAGCATGTTGCTGATGAACCCATGTTGAATGAGAGATAGAAATGGCATTTTTACAATGACGAGAGCCTGGAAATCATTATCTAGAGACCTCGTATGCTTACAAGAAAACGGTCAAACATCTGCAATATACACCTTTTATCAAGAAGGATTGCATTGCTACGTGAGGGACAACAATCACAACTATTAAATAGATTGGCCACACACCACATTTTTACTTTCACATTTGCAAGGGAGAGAGAGATTAGGTGGTAGACATGATAAAAGATAGTAACACCAAGCACTACATAAAGATGGCTGAGTGAACTCCTAGATTTGACGGTAAAGCAATAAATCTTTTAGGCAAAGTCAACATTATTTTTTATAGAACAATAACTTCAACATAGTATGATGGTCATGCACATAATTCCCTTTCTATATTAATGTGATCCTACTTTTATTTTAATTGAATTTAAAAATTTTCCCCTTTTCTTGAAAAAGAAAATTTTCCCCCCTCAAAAGTAACTTTATTTGAAAAATGAGTCACAGAGTACAAACATGTAGAGGTATACTTGCAGATTCTTCCATTTAAATGGATACATTTATTTAATGTCTATTTAAATGGAAGCTTACATTTTTAATGTCATGCCTAAAAATGATAAGTTGCATTTCAATGTATAGCATAAATGGAAATTAATATTATAAATTTATTTATATAGATTACATGATGAGAATTATCCAATCAAGCTAATCTTCAACATCCGACCAACTCTGCAAAAAAAATCACCACCTCCATAACCAAAATCTTTGATAATGTTTATCGTCAAAAGTAAAAATAAAATTACTTAAGAACTCTCCTTCGTCACTTCCTTTCGTGTTGAGATATTAGATGATTTAGGCTGACATGTGTAATGAAGATCAATGTGTAGGTTCATCAAATAAAAAAATTTTCACAACCCTTGTAATTTCTTTACTACTTCATTTGAGTACAATTATCTAACTACAACATTATAAAATAGCAGCTCATGCTCGGTGAAAAAGCCCACCTACACCATGCACTCAAGAAACCGACGGCTACACCAGACGATAACAAATCCTTTATAATTGCCCCCCTTCCCCAGAAAAAACTCCAGCAAAAAAATGAATGCCAAATTGAGCCCATAAATAAACCAAGCCATCCCATCCCACGTAACAACCAACACAATATAACGAATACACGGTAGTTGGAGAAGTACACCATGTTCATGGCTTAAACCAAAGGCAATGCCTGCATGTAAAATAAAATGTTAATACAGCCAAATATTAGGATCAATTAAAATAAACTGTCCGTAGTTAGAACATGAAATCTAATGTGGAAAAATTTGTTATGGATCCAATTACCTCCACGTGAACAATTTATCCTCTACGAGATTATTTTTTTCCAAGTGCTTTCAGAGTTTAGAAATCATCCCTTCTCATGCAAACAATGCTGCAATCTTACCCTTCCCAAAAAGCAGGAGGCCTGTTGGATAATTTAGGTGGTATTGAACAAATATGGGAGAATTTTTTATTTTTTACATTTTAACTAAAGTAGCAGATGAAGTGGCTTCTCATAGCTTCAGTTTTCGCACTGTAGTTCAGACAAAAATTGAAGTATGCTGTATTTTTTTTTTTTTTTTTGGATTGTTTGATAAACTTAACGGAAAGTAATTATTTAGATCGTGCTCGAAACATTTCAACTTCCTTGTCAGCCAGAAAACGTTTAAGTTTTAATGCATGAAAATGGGTGATGAGAAATTCAAACTGCAACCAACTAAAGTACATGAATGGGTCATTAACAAAGAAACTTACGAGGCTTTTCTGATCAAAGTTATACCCTTGAATATGAATTTTATGATCATTTGAATTAGTCCTTGATCATACTTAGTCACTGAGGCTGTGTTTGATTGGTAGGTTAAATATTTAATCTGTTACTTAACCCACCTTCTATTTACACCAAGTTAAATAGATTTAACCCAACATAAAGTTATTTTACCTTCTTTGTGAAATAACTTTAACCCGTCAAAATATCCAAACAGTTTAACTCACTTATTCTACCATTTATTCCTCTCCTTCAATTTATTCCACAAACTTATTTCCCTTACCAAACAGAACCTAAAGTTAAACAAGAAAAAAAAACACACTTACACCGATGATCTGTCCTAGTCAGAGAGACGATTCAAGGAGCAGAAATAAGGATTTGACAAACCATTCAACATAATGTCATGATAAGGTCTTATTCCAATTTAGTTCTCATTATTGTTCCTCTACTTTGCATCCCTATCAAAACACTTAAAAGGAGAATCCCATCCACCTCCTCTCGTCAGCGACCATCCCCTCAAAAAGCAAAGATACAGGTTGAAGCAAAAAGAACCAATCATCTAAGTGGGAAGTGTAACACACTAGACATCAGACAAATGTTATTACAAATCAACTTCTATAAATACAAAGAGATCACATCACTTGGCCAAACGAAAAAAAAAAAAAGCATAACAGTAAACACTGAAACTACCATTAGACTCAGACCTGAAATATAACCCAAACATATTTGCCCAACATAACAACACCAACATCAGACTCGAACTTGCAACATTAAACTTCCTTGCTGCCACCAATCCAGAACAGCATTGCCGCACCATGGAATGTGACTACCATGACAGGTGTGAGGGATGACGCAAGGCCAGCCATGCTGTTCAGGGTTGATGGTGGAGCATTATAAGGGGGACGGTGGGAGAGAACCAGAGAGAGCACAAATGAAGCGGGGGCTGGTGCGTGATGGATATGACGGGGAGGAGGCTTCAAACTTATAATCTACAATTGTCATGGGAAAATCAAATATCAATATAAAGTTATTCCTTCCTGTAACCACAACATTCAACCAAAAAAATGATAGCTTACAGAATCGTCTGGGGCCATCGTCGTAAACCCCATCCACATTTGTTGCCTTCAGTGCAACCTCAACATTAACTGAAAATAGCAACAAAAGAATAATCGAAGCCATACCAACATGCCGATACCTAAAAGAGGTAAAATCCTTGATTAGATATGAACTCTGACGACATGTTGAAGATACAGAAAACCCATTGCGAGGGAGAAATAACATTGAACGCTTCAATTATTGCTCGAAAATTCTTGAACACTGACGGTGTAAAATCACATCTAGCTTACTTTATGCACAACTGAGGGCAACAGTAGTATCTGTTGTGTAGAAAGGGTTCCCAGTGCCAGCTCCAAAGATGACCACCCTTCCTTTCTCCAGATGCCTCACAGCCCTCCTTCTGATGTATGGCTCGGCCACCTCGGACATTCTGAAAGCAATCTATACACGTGTAGGAATCCCATGCTCTCCATTGTTGGTTGGAGGAAGATTGCATTCATAACAGTAGCCAGCATGCTTGAACAAATTGAGGATAATAATTTCAACTTAGAGCCATTTAGTAAAGATAGGAAGATGAAAGTTTATGTAATTAACATGAATTTTAAATGCTACGGGAAAGATGCATCACAGAAAATCCATGTCACGGTGGGGAACCTACAACACAGTATAATTTTGAGGGAGAAACTGCAAATGTCTTGCGAGCAGAAGGTACTACCTAAAGTATGAAAGCAAAAATCAAAATTACTTCATACATCAGAACTTCAAGCTAAGTATTATGGAGAAACAAGCATCAAAAAGGGAATAAATGGAATATAGAAAAGATTCTGAAGGGTGTAAATGGCAGTGAAAGCAAACAAATACTGACAAATAGCTGATACAAGTCGGGACTCGGACCTGACTTAAGCCATTTTTTTTTTTTTTTTTTTTGAAAAGAGGGCAGCGAGCGGTGGTGGGGTTGAGGGAGAAGATGGCGATGGGTGGTCGTGGGGTTGAGAAAGAGGGGGGAAGGTGTAGTGGGGGGCGGAGGGGTGAAAGGGGAGTCGCCGGTTGGAGGTGGGGGAAGGGGGCTCAGGGGTAAGAGGGGAAGGAGGAGGGAGTCGGCTGTGGCAGAGGCTGGTGGGGTTGAGGAAGGAGAAGAGGAGGGGCGACGGTGGTGGTGGGTATGCTGTGGAAAGGGAGAAGAGAGGGGCCGGTGGAGGTGGTGGGGGTGCGTGTGGGGGTGTTGTTCCCGGCCGAGGGAGAGAGGAGGTGTGTCGTTGAGGGAGAAGAAGGGGAAGGGTCGGTGGTGGTGGTGGTGATGTTACCTCAAGAACGTGACTCACGGTGAGAGGATGTCGACGGAGAGTCGCCGGAGAGCCAAGTGACGGAGTAAGAGAGAGACCGATGGTGGTGACGGTAGGTGTGGGAGAGAAGCTGCAACCAGGGTTGTGAGGGTGAGGGATTGATGGTGGTGGGTGTGGGAGCTGAACAGTCGTAAGGCGTGAGTGGGGGAAGTGGAAGAGGAACTTTATATATATATATATATATATACCCTGCATTCAAACTCATATCTTTGCTGACATTCAATATTTTGAAATAATATTTTATGGAGAGAAAGTTATTCACTAATAATTATATAAATTTACTAACCCTCCCATCAAATGAATCAAAATTTGATAATATCCAGATCGTTTAAAAGGATGTGAGCCAAGAAATACATTAGACAAGGAAAGCGGCAGGCACGTCTCACCTTAATAATGCTCATAAGTAATTGATATTTTTATTTTGATATAATAAAACTATATTTTATTATAAATTAATCATTTCAAATTATATTCTAATAAAATGATGATTAATTAGAGAATTAGATTAAGAAGATGTTTAACTCTTTAAAATTATATTATTTTACATAAGTATAGATTTATACGTAAGGAACGTCAAAATATCGGTCTTTATATTTCTTCTTCATTAGATAATAAATTTAAGTTAAAAATTTAACCAATGTTTCAACTTTGATCAACCAATGCCTTGATTTACTAAAAATAATAAATTAATCAATCAAAATCACCTAATAATCATATCTTGATTTCACATAAAAAAAATTAATTAAAATATTTTTTTAACCGATCAACATATAATCAATCAAAATATAAATTTAATTAATCAAATCCATTTTGATCAACTAATATATAATTTTAATCAACCAATAACATTTTTATAAACCTTCCAAAATAATAAGAAAATACTTATAAATAAGATCCATCACTCTCATTTCAAAACACATCTCTTAGGGGTGATCTCTAAGCAAAAAGTACTCTATCTTTCTCATGCTTTCGTACATTTGCATCCACACTTAATGTTACTTTCATGCATTTGCATCCTACACTTAATGCTTAGTAAAGCATGACTTTATGAGACTCTTCTTTCAATTTGGGACATAAATTGTTGGAATTCCAATAATTCTTTTTTTGGCAAGTGTCAAAAGAGGAGAAGACTTTGTAAAAAGATTGTGTCGCCCTCATTTTAAGTGATACGTTAGTAAATTAACTAGCGTCGACTAGTTGGAAAAATTCTAAGTTGAGAAGTTTAAGCAGTGGTTTTTACCGGAAAAAATTTTCGCTGTAATTCAAGATGCAATCTATCTTATTCTCCATGGTTTAAAATTTTAAATTATATATATTATGTCCATATAAACTATTCACCCCCCTCTACTATAGGCATATAGATCTTACAGGTACCCACATCTGGTATCAAAGAACAGGTTCTCAAGAATAGAAATATGTCATAGTCTTCTATTACTGACGTCTACGCTGAGGGATAGTCAGCAGCAAGGCTACCTCTGTTCAATGGCACTAACTATGGTTACTGGAAAACCCATATGCAAATATTCTTAGAGTTTATAGACTACGAGGTATGAGATCTTATTGCGTTCAAATACACTCGCCCTGGAAAAAAGAAGTGGCTACCATCTGATGAGAAGAAAAAAGCTACTCATAATGCCAAGGCCATGAATGCTATTGTTAGGTTGAAATGACAGTCAAACCTTTATTTGAGACCCTAGGTGCCTTTGTATAGAGAGGCACAAAGGGTAAAAGTACAAGTATGCCCCCATAGAAAAAAAGATAACAAAAACAGAGAAATAAATAACTCAACACTCCCCCTCAAATTAAAGCATAAACATCAAGCATGCTCAGCTTGATACATAACAACTCTAAATGCTTTTTAGAGAGTGCTTTGATGAAGGCATCTGTAATCTGATCTTCAGTGGCAATATAAGGTGTTGTGATCTTCCTAAAAGTAATGGTATCTCTGATAAAGAGGCAATCAACTTCTATATGCTTTGTCCTCTCGTGAAAGGCTGAATTATTGACAATAAATGCAGCTGCCTTGTTATCACAGTACATGGGAGTAGGACCAGAAACAAACACTCCCAAATCACATAAAATAGATCTCACCCATAGGAGCTCACAAGTAGTATGGGCCATAGCCCTATACTCCAATTTTGCACTGGATCTGAAGATAACATTTTGCTTCTTACTTCTCTAGGTGACTAGGTTACCACCCACATAGGTACAGTAGTCAATAGTAGATCTCCTATCCTCATGTGCCCATGCATAATCTGCATTTAAATACCCCTAAACATCCAGATGGTCATGCTTCATAAATGATATCCCCTTACCAGGAGCTTGCTTAAGATATCTCAGTACCTGACACACACCATCCCAGTGTACTTCTCTAAGAAACTGCATAAATTGGCCTAGTCTCCCAACAGCAAAACAAATGTTAGGTCTCGTGACAGTCAGATATAACAGTTTTCCCACAATAGCACGATATTTGGTGACATCTTCAAGCAGTGGACTCTCAGAGTCTGCAAGTGGCAAAGAAGAGTCCATAGGGATGCTGACAAGCTTGCAACCCAACATCCTTGTCTCTTTTAGCATATCAAGAACATATTTCCTCTGTGACAGAATTAGACCACCATCAACATGTTGCAGCTCAATGCCCAAAAAATAATTTACCATTCCAAGAACTTTAGTAACAAAGTGAGAATGCAAGAATTTTTTCATAGCCTATATCCCTGTTGCATCACTTCTAGTGAGTAGTATACCATCTACATGTACAATAATAATGACAGATCTAGCAACTCTATGCATAGTAAAAATAGGGTAATCTGCAATGGATCTAGTAAAGCCAAACTCTTGCACAACTCTACTAAATCTCTCAAACCCAGGCATGGGCTCTACTTAAGGCCATAAATTGTCTTTTCCAATCTACAAACTTTTTGACACTCCCCCTCAACCACGAAACGAGGAGGTTGTTGCATGTATATTTTTTCCTCTAAATCACCATAGAGGAAAGCATTTTTAATATCAAGCTGTGAAACAAACCAACCACTATTGACTACCACAGAAAGAAATATCCTCACCGAATTAAGTCTAGCTACTAGAGAAAATGTCTCAAAATAGTCAACTCCAACCGTTTGTGTGTAACCTTTGGCGACCAGGCGTGCTTTGTGTCTTGCCACTATATCATGTGGGCGACATTTCAAGGTAAACACTCACCTACACCCCACAACAGCAACACCAGGGGGTAGGTTAATAAGCTCCCAGGTAACCTTGGACTGAAGAGCATCCATCTCATCCTCCATAACCAAGGTCCAGGAACGGTCCTAAGAAACCTCAACATGATTCCTAGGAATATTTTTGCTGTCAACTGTAAGAGATAAAAGCCCCTCTGCTGCAGCTAAACGATCAAGTGACATATAATTGGAAACATAATATTTAGCATAAGATCATTGTGGCTTTCTCTAAGCAATAGAAAGATCCACATCAGGTGCCTCAGGTGACGTATGATCTGAACCTCTAGCTGAATTAGCAATATCAGCAGAAGACTGAGTAGGGATAGTAGAAAGTAGTTCCTCTATCTATAGAGTGGTAGAAGGTCTCCGTTGAAAGTGCTGAGGGAAGGTATCACTAGTGGGCAACTTAGGATGTCTAGGATAGGAAATGGGAGGGACATTATGAGGTGGAGGTGACTCAAAGGAACCTGGAGGTGCAACACTGGGCATAAGTAATGGGACATCCTGTGTGACACTGAGAGACTTTTTTGCAATAGTATAATATAATATGTCCTCAAAAAAAGTCACACCCCTTCTAGGTTCTAGAATAACCCAAGAAAATGTATTTAACAAATCTAGGAGCTAACTTGTCTACCTTGAATAAATGGACAAAACAAACACATCCAAACACTTTTGGAGAAAGAGAAAAAAGCTCCTGATCAGGAAACAAAATAAAATATGAGATCTTCCAACTAAGAACAGAACACATGATTAATAAAAAGAAAGCAGCCATAAGCACAGCATCGACCCAAAAGGTGGTAGGAAAATGAATCTGAAACATAATAGTACGAGCGACATCAAGAAAGTGCCTCAATTTGCATTCAGCCACCCTAATCTGCTGGGATGTATGAACACAAGAAGTCTTATATATAATACCAAGAGGTTTAAAAAACTAAGTCAAAGTGGAATTCACAAACTCAAGCCCATTGCCAGTTCGAAACAAGCAAATAGTAGTAAATAATTGAGTCTTTATTTCATGCACAAAACTTTTAATCAACGTAGGGATTTCAGATTTCTCCTTAATCATAAAAGGCCAACTAACATGGGTATAATCATCCACCAAAATCGGAAAATACCAAAAACCCGTAAGACTCTTTACCTGATGTTGGCCCCATAAATCAGCATAAACAAGCGAGAAAGTAAACTTAGTTCTACTATAACTACTAGGAAAGGAGACTCTATGATGCTTGCCAAGTTGACAAGCATCGCAAGAAAATGAATCAGGAAATTACATGTTAGGAAACTGACAAAGAACAGAAACACTATGATTTCCCAGTCTAAGATGCCACTGTAAAGTAAAGGTGGCATAAGCGACAACCATAGAATAATGCTCTGGTGGGAGGTCAAGGTAATATAGGCCATCCTGCTCAAGTTCCCACCAATCTGCTTCATCGTCAGGAGATCTTGCAAGAAGAAAAAATGATCACGAAACACTGCTCTGCAATTTAATGCCTTGGTAATATGATTGATAGACATTAAATTCAGAGCAAATTTGGACACATGCATAACATCAATAAGAGACAAAGTAGAGGACAGAGAGATTTCACCCAAGCCTGTCACAGGGGACAAGGCACCATCTACTGATCTGACATGAATTGGAGTAGTCAACGATTGAAGAGACCAAAAAAGTGTCGCATCTCCTGTGATGTGGGACGATGCACCTGAGTCTGCAAGCCAAGATGACTTATTAACACCTCTGGCACTAGCAGCAGTACTAGACATCTGAGCCACAAAAGCACTAGCAGTAGAATGGTCTGATGTACCTAAGGAATTCGATGTTTTATCCAGCACCTGTGAGAAATGTATTTCTTCTGATGTGATCCCACAAATCGAGAAAGAAAGGCAGACCACAAAAGGAGGTTGGAGCCACCCAACTTGATAGCGGTTCCTTGCATAAAAAAGAATACACTCAAGGTAGAGATCTTCCCCACCGAGTTGTTAAAAGCCTTCTTCTTGTCTTCCATGATGCCTGATATGTGGAAAAAAGTCAATCAAATATGCAGCATAATAAATAATTAGATCATAAAGTTTGAAAATCCCAATTTCAAACGTAAGTTGGCTTCAAAACAAGCATACAAGGCACACGAAACTCTGATTTTGGATCATATGTTGTAGAGTACCAAGAAACAATGTTGTTGCACATGTTAGGGCATGAGTCGGGCCCTAGCAGTGCCTTCCACAGAGTCTAGCCTTTCTAGAATGGTCTTTAGAGGTAAATCCGGAACAAGAAACGCCCTCCTAGCCCCTGATTTAGATCAAATCTCCATAACAGGACGAGAGGAGGCGCACAGCACCACCACCAAACACCCTGCCCCCCACGGCCTTGGAAGCTGCTACTGGGGTCAGGTGACGACGTTGGAAGCCTAAGCGGCAGCGCTGGTGACCTAAGCGACGACGTTGGTGCCCTTTGGAGCCCTAGGGTGGCGTCGCTGGGGACTTTGGAGGCCTAAGCGGTGCTAGTCCGACCTTCAAACCATCGTTAGAACGAAGAGGAGGCCTGGGCTATGGACCTCAAAGGTCACCGAACCTCCTCGACTCCTATCGCTGGCACAGCGACAGATCTCCACTGGCGGCAATGCCAAGGAGGTCGGATCTCCTTGCAGGACATGCTGAAGACCCTTTGCAGGGTCCCACTGACCAGTACTGCTGGTGGGAGGCCACTGGAGATGGTGGCGGTAGCTGAAGTGTTGGAGTTAGGGTTTTGGTGAAGGTGTAGGGAGGCTAAGGTTGGTGGGATATCAAACCATTAGTCTAGGACCGTTACTTTGATACCATGTTAGGTGGACATGCCAGTCAAACCTTTACTTAAGACCCTAGGTGCCTTTATATAGAGAGGCACAAAGGGTAAAAGTATAAGTATGCCCCCACACAACAAAACATAATAAAAACAGAGAAATAAATAATTCAACAGCTATCTTTTGTGGCTTATCTAAAGAAGAGTTTAATAGAGTCTCAACATGCAAGACAACACATGAGATTTGGAATACCTAAGAGGTTACGCATGAAGGGACATTAAAAATCAAGGAGACTTGCATCAATCTTCTCACTCAAAAGTATGAACTCTTTAGGATGAAGAACAGAGAAACAATCAAAGAGATGTACACCAGGTTCACACGTATTGTAAACTCCTTGAGAAACCTCGATCAGGAGATGAAGAATGAAGCTCTTGTGAGAAAGATTCTCCAATCACTTACAAGGTGATTAAGAAACAAAAATAACGACGATCCACGAATCAAAAGATCTTTCTCAACTTTAGCTAGATGATTTTATTGGAAGCTTGAAGGCATATGAAGTTTAGCTTGAATAAATGAAGAAACGTGAAGGTGAAGGTAAGAAAAAGAAGGATATTGCACTCAAAGCTCATATTGATACGAACGAATTAGGTGAAGATGAAGACGAACGCTTACGACTCTAGGCTTCACATGGCTTCTTTGTCGAACCCAACACCTCCAACCACGGACTTGATGATTTTGATGTGGACATAGAGTTTTCAGAAAACATCAATGCATTTCTTAGTTTCTTTTAGGTTATTATGAGTGCTCTAGCTTGTAGTACATTTATATTTCTCTTTGGACTATTATGATTTATGTGGCTAGTTTATTTCTACTTTATTTGAACTCTTATACTAAACGGTTAGTTTTTCATCTATAGATATTTATGTTCTTCCTTAAGTGTTTATAAAATATGTTCTAAATTTGATATATGCTTTTCTTATGTGCTTTACCTAATCTTTTTGTTAATAACAAATGAGGAAAAATATTCTATATGCATTTTTCATTATGCAGCATGTGCTTGCATTACATGCATATATAATTATAATTTTATTATTATAAAAAGGAGGAGAATATTGATATCCTTATTTTTGATGTAACAAATTACATTTTATTATGACTTATCATTTCAAGTTATACTTTAACAAAATGATGATAATTAGATAATTAGATTCAAGCATATATTTAGTTCTTTAGAGTTGTACTATTTTACATTTCATAATTCTAGATTTATATGTAGGGAACCTCAAAGTATTAACCTTTACGCTTTTTGTTCATTTGAAAATAAACTTAGGTAAAAAATTTGATTGACCAACATTTCAATCTTAATCGACCGATGCCTTTGATCTACCAAAAGTAATAAATTAACAGATCAAAATCACTTAACCTAATTTCACACAAAAAGTCGATGAAAATAGCTTTTTGATCGATTAACATACGTAATCAATCAAAATATAAATTTAATCGACCAAAGTACATTTTGATTAATCAATGTATAATTTTGATCGACCA
Organism: Thalassia testudinum; assembly: GCA_037157565.1. Classification (NCBI taxonomy): domain Eukaryota; kingdom Viridiplantae; phylum Streptophyta; class Magnoliopsida; order Alismatales; family Hydrocharitaceae; genus Thalassia; species Thalassia testudinum. The sequence continues at coordinate 149,423,817 of JAZHRO010000036.1, forward strand.
ACATTATTTTTATAAGCCTTCCAAATCAACCAGAAAACACCTATAAATAAGACTTCGAATCTTATTTCAAAACACACATTTCAAAGTGATCTCTAAGCGAAAAGTGTTCTCTCTCTTGTGCTTTCATACATTTGCACCTATGCTCAACGCTTTTTAAAGCGTAGCTTTTTGAGGCTCTAAAAAATCAAGATTTGCATACTTTTGAGATTCCATATGATATATTATTTTTATATTTCAATTATTTTGATTTGAGACCCAAGTTGCTGGGATTCCCCTAGTTCTCTTGTTAGGTATCCAAAGAGAAGACTACTTTGTAAAAAGGTTGTGTCACTCTCATTTTAAGTGGTATGTTAATGGATTGACTAGCATCGACTAATCGAAAAAATCCTAAGCTAGGAGACTTGAGTAATGATTTTTACTCAAAAAGATTTCCACTATAAATTGATGTGCAATTTGTCTTACTTTATGTTGTTTGAAATTTTAAATTCTATATATTCCATCCATATATACTATTCACCTCCCTCTAGTGTAGACATATAGATCCTTTAAGTACTAACACATTCAACAAACATTCCCATTCGAATTAAGCGGGCTCTACCACCAAATGAAACAACACCACTCACTTGTCACCTCCCACTAAACGCACACCTTCAACTTCTCCGTATCCCTAACCCAAACCTCCACTCTCTCTCATGCCTCCCCCAACATCATCGATGCACAATCAGTCTCCTCACCCTCTCTTCCAACCAAAATCTCTACATAGAAGCTCCTTCGACATTAACAAGATCCATGATAGAAGAGAACAAAAGCAACGTGGTGAACATGCAGGAGAAAACAAAGGCATCAATGAGGTACGCTTTGAAAAATTAAAACTCATCGATGACTAAAAATGTAAATCTAATCTTATGAATCACCTATGGTGATATTATGGTTTCACCGATGATTCATCCTTGAAGGAACCCCATTCTTCGATTTTGGTAAAAATCACTGGTGATTTAAGAAAAATCACTAGTGATGTGAGTGTCCTGCTAAAAAGAGTACTTTATTTCTCTACTTTGGGTAAATATCATTAGTGATATCGTGCATATTAACGTTGATGTGCATAAAAATACCTCATTCTCTTATTTGGGTAAAAATCATCGATGATGTCATAAGAAGCACCCAATTCTTGGATTTAGGCAAAAATCATTGGGGATGTGAGTGTCGTGCTAAAAAAGCATTTCATATTTCTTATTTGGGCAAATATCACTGGTGATATCATGCATGTCACCGATGATATGTGCCTAAAGACACCTCATCCTTTAATTCGAGTAAAGGTCACTGATGATATCATACATATTCATGCTAAGAAACATCCCATTCTCAAATTTAGGCAAAAATCATTAGTGATTTACGAAAAATCACCAATGATGTGGGTGTCATTCTAAAAAAGGAATAATTTCTCTGATTTGAGCGAATATCATCACTTATATCGTGCATATCTATTCTATAAAGCACCCTATTCTTGGATTTAGGCAAAAAATCATAGGTGATTTAGGAAAAAATCACCAATGATGTGTGTTGTGCTAAAAAAGCACTTCATTTCTCTTATTTGGACAAATATTACTAGTGATAGCATGCAATTGTGTGCATAAAGACACCTCATTATTTAATTTAGGCAAAAATCACAAGTGATATCATGCATATTCATGCTAAGAAATACCCCATTCTCGGATTTAGGCAGAAATCATCGATGATATCATGTATATTCATGCCCCATTCTCAGAGTCGGGAAAAACTCATAAGTGATTTGGGAAAAATCACAATGCAAGTGTGATGCTAAAAACGAAACTTAATTTCTTGAATTAAGGCAAATAACACCAATGATATTTGGTGATATTGTGTGTATCACCAGTGATGTATGTCTAAAGATACCTCATTATCTAATTTAGGAAAAGATCATCAATGATAACGTGCATATTTATATTAAAAAGCACCCCATTTTTGGATTTGGGCAAAAATCACCTAATGTGGGTGTTGTGCTAAGGAAAAAAACTTAATTTATCTAATTTGGGCAAATTTCATAAGTGATATTGGGCATGTCATCATCGATGACATGTGCCTAAAGGTACTTCATTCTCTGATCTAGGCAAAAATCACTAGTGGTATCATGCATATTCCTAGTAAGAAGCCCTCATTCTCGAAGTTGGGCAAAAATCATCAATGATTTAGGTAAAATCATCGGCAATGTGGGTATAGTGCTAAAAAAGCACTTAATTTCTTTGATTTGGGCAAGTGATATCACTAGTGATGTGATAAAAAATTGATTTACAGAAAAATCACTAATTTAAAATAAAATGCATCATTGATTTTATGAAAATCATCGATGATTGGTGATATTTAAAAACTTTAAGAAGAATGACAACTTTAAAATAATAATCTTTTATTTTCCAAGCCTAATATTGACACTAGATACACAATGTTGACAATAAAATACGCATGAAAGGTTGTCAAAGAAAATGTGGAGTTTCTACAAACTCCTTTTGCTACACTAATCAACAATGAATTAAAGTTTCCACAATACAAAGACTATGATTTACTTGGAGATTTGGTGTAAGTGTACAACACAAAAAAAAAAAGGGTTTGAGCTTGGAGGATTAAGACTCAAGCCTACTCCTAATCATATAAAGAAAATACTTGGGCCAAAGAATAAGGGAGAGATTAATGATCAATGATGGAAAGATAAAGTCCAATAAAAAACCTAGAGCAAGAATTTTACAACATTAAAGCCAAAGGTGAGGAAGATATCGGGCAAGCTCCAAGAATACAATAAAGAAAAGGAGAATAAGGGAGAAAAACAAGAAGGGAAAGTAGAAGACAAAAGCTCAAGATACGATTAAATAAGTAGAAAAGAAGATTAAAATGTTAATTTTGAGAACAATAGGATCCTTCCTTCTACCATATGGAGATCAAGCAATATTTACTTCTCTATTTGATACGGTAAAGGACTTGGAATCCCTAAATGAGTGCAACTAGGTTGAATTAGAACATGACTTCCTACATGGACTAATAGACATGAAAGAGAAAGATCAAGAAAGTAAGAAGCAAAGTTACTTAAAAGATTACGTGATGGCATTTTGCCTATGGTGATTAAAATAGTCAACGTCACACAACCGGTAAATGTGAATGCACCAATAAAGGTTGAAAAGTACAACCATGAAAGCTCTTTCACAACCCTTGCAAAGAGAATTGATTTCAAAACAACCTAAGATTCAAAGACTATATGAGAAAAAAGTCATTTGGTGGAGTTGATCCACCAAAAAAAAAGCAAGAGAGACGAAAGAGGAGAGTCTCCAAAAAGAAGATAAAAAGGAGATGAAACCAATAAAAAAAGAGAGGAGAACGAGAGAATAAACAAAAAGGTGGAGAGGAGAAAGGTGGAGAGGAGAGGTAAAAGGAGAAAAGAAAGAAGAGGAACAAAAAAAATAAACAAATAATGGTAAAAGTTGAGAAAGTTTATTTGAAAAGTTTAAAAGAAGAAAACAAAGACTTAAAATAGATACTCCCCGTGATGGAAAAAATCTTCACATCTTTTCTCCAATGATCAATGATATAATGAGATAGAAGCTCACATATGTTTAATTCCATCAAAATAAAAATACAATACCTACAAAGGATCTCTTCAGTCTCAAATAAGCAACATTCGTAAGAAACCAATCTTGAAGACTTGTAAAAAATGACAGAAAAGGACAAAGTTGGATGAATTAAACTCCTCAACAATAATGGAATATACACATTCATTTTCATGCTTAAAAGACAATTTTTTTGCAATACATGGTGTTATGCAACTCTTTTTAAAAATGAAAAAACTTAGTTATTATTCTAAACACGGATGTGATTACGTAAAATACACTTTCATTGTAGTATAATCACGTTGGAAATTCTTAAATTTATTTCAATCGAACTCGAAAAATACAAAGTTGATGTTTTCAAAATAAAATCCGAGTCATTCACGAAGAGACAAATAAATAAAATTACTTTTCCTAATTAAAACTAAAATAAATATCAAATAGGATGATTATTATGACTAATACTAAATCTAATAATATCCAACTACTAGAACTATAATATACTACTACTAGAAAGCATATAACTTGAAGACAAGTTGAAAAATAACTAGAACTCTATTGAATAAGATAAGAGTTCAGCAGAGATAGAAGTAATATTGCAATAAGAGAAATACTTGGAAAATTATAACTAAAATTAAATTTCTACAACTAGAATTAGACTAGAGAAATGCAGAAATTTGGACTTCGAAGGTGAAGCTTGAAGCATCAACGTAGATGTGGATTCAAAGGTGCACCTACCAGAATCACCAAAGATGGTGTGGACTAGTACTAGTAGTAAAGACTATGTAGAGGTAAGAAATTCTAAGTAGAAGATGGTTCTTAAGAAGGAAGTGACTAAGGGTTGATATAGGAATAATGGAGGTCTATGATTGGTTGACCCAAATTATCTTGGATCATCAATTTATAGGGCTAAAATTAATAAGTTAAAGATCAATAGATAGGATCAAAAGATAAGCGATAGGATTTAAATAATTAAGTGGGAGGATTTGTTGGGTAATTGAAGGAGATAGGTGAGTTCGGTGGTTATTTTTTGAGTTGGCGTGAGGTTGCTTGGGATTGGCGACAAGAGAGAATGGTGGAAGTGGAATTTGAGAGGGTTACGTAGGATTTGATGGTTGCGTGTGTTGAGGGGATAAATTTCGATGGGATGGGATTGGGTTTACGTGTGGAGTACATGGGAAGGTCGATGGACGTATGTGGCGTGGGGTGGGTTTAGATGGGATTTTTGCATGGATTGGTTTTTTAAAAATTAATAGGAGGGGGATTGACGTGGGATGTGCATGGATTTTTCGTTGGAGAATGTTTGTGCTACGTAGGGAAGGATTGTTTGCTGTCTGGTGGTTTTTGCATGGGAAGGATTGGGAAGTACGTGGGTTTTTGTTGTGTAGTGCATGGGATTAGGATAGGTGTGCATGGACGTGGGATGTGTTCTTTACGTGAGGGGTTACGTTGAATTCGGTATTAGTTCTGGTGGAAATGTTGCATGGCGGAGAGATTGGGGCGTGGGATTTAGGAATTGCACGTGGAGGGTAACATAGGTGGGTGTTGTGTGGTGCACAAGATATGATAACTATTTGGGAGGGGGGGGGGGAGGGGGGGTGTGCTTGAGGGGATAAATAAGGAAATAGGTTTAGCTTAGGAATTAGGTAAAAGAAATCAGGCTCCTAAATAGGTTGGGGTTAAGGTCTAACTGGGTCTCCAAATAGGTCCACTTATTAGGTTAGTTCTTTTCCAACTAGGCTCAATTCGGAAAATCCAACTAGTCTTACTGTAATCAACCTGAAATTTTGTATCTGCACGTAAAAATAAGCATTTTAAGGTACCATATACAATTACGAGAAAAATTATGTAAAAATCCCATAAATATGCATTATTTACAGAATAATCTAAAATGACTAATCTAACATAATTAAATGTAATCTAATCCAAATTATCCCTAAACTAACACTAATTAGACATTAATTAACATAAATAAATATAAAAATATCAGTGATAGTGTAGACATCCTTGACCTAAGCTTTTACAGGTAACTTAGAATACAAAAGAGGATACCTAAACTGAGAATCGAAATCAGCTTTACAAGTCCTCTTGTTTTGCTTGAAAGCTAAGCTCGTATTGTCTCATAAGCTACTTTAAAGTGGTTTTCCAATTAAGATGTCCATAAAAAAATGCATTGATCACTTTGCTTCTCTAAATACTAAACATACCGGACCAAAACACATCATTAAAACAATGAGAGATTCACATGTTTAATCTCATACAAATCACGAAACCTCTATTTCTCTCCAAATGCCTCTTTAACAATTACAGCTTACCTCTCAAAATCTTTTTTCCACATCAAAGTGTGAACAAATTTCTTAAAAGTTTCCCTTGTAGCACGATCCCTAAGAAATTTGTGAGGAAGCTTATCTTTGATGTGTTAAATATAGAGACAATGACAAATAACATGAAATGAGGTTGATACCACATTATTTGTGACTAGAGATTGATTGATAATCATACCATTAGGCTATATCCCCTACATACATGATAAGAAAGTGCAAAATAACTATACCAAATTTTCCACAGTCTCATCTCCCAATAAAACACAGCCAAATAAAATCATATGACCATAATTATTTATACCAACAAATGGAGCAAAAGGCATATCGTATTTGATTAATCAAGTATGTCATTTCAAATGACACTACTCCCAATGAAATGACCCTTCCCAAGGATCGTTCGAGAGTTTTTCAGAATCTTAAGGGTGTACACGCAATTTTAAACCCCCTAAGTTTAAGTTTGCAGGCTCTGCAAGGAAAAGGAAACCTTGCAGGGGCAACCTCACAATTTTTCCCTCTCTCTCCCACCACAACTCACGCACACACACGCACGAACCCTAAACCCTTCCCTTTATAACCCCCCTCACCCCTCCACTCTCTCCACACCACCACCACCACCTCCACCTTCACTCCACCACCTTGTCGTCGGCGACCATCTCCTCCCCTGTCCCCTTGTAGCCGCAAGTGAGGGAGAAGGAGAGGGGCGGAGCATGGAGGAGAGGGAGAAAGAGAGAGCGTGGGCAAGGAAGAGAGAGAGAGAGACAGAGAGAGAGAGAGAGAGTGGGCGAGGGGAGCAAGAGGTGCGAGGAGGAGCTCAGAGGAGCTCGGGAGAAGGGGCGGTGACTGCAGTAGCTGAAGGAGCACGGAGGACGCCTCCATTCGCCTCGCCCCTGCCGTTCATCACCTTCCCGTTCTCCCCTCGCAGCCGTGTGTGGGAGGAGAGGGGAACCGGAGGAAGGGCGCAAAGGAGAGGAAGAGAGCGTGGAAGAGGGAGAGCAGCAGGAAGAGAAGCTACTGCAACTCCACGGGCAGAGAGTTCACAAGAAGAGCTTCGCAAACAAGCTCTGTGCATGGACATTTCCGCAGTATCAGACATCTACAACCATTGTCAGAAGTCTAGAGGGGTCATTGGACGTCCAAAAAGAGCTCTGAACGTCCAATATCACGCAGAGTGCCGAGGTATATACCCTGCACGAGCTTGCATGCATGTACGTTAATATTATGTGTCGCATTTTTAACCTATGTGTGCATGCGCAGGTACGAGCATTGAAAAGGCGTGTGGTGTGCCCTTCGAGGCACTTTAGGACGTCTGGAGACCATGTCAAATGTCTGACCTCTCTTCCAGACGACCGCGAGAGGTGTCAAACATCGGGAAGCTCCCTCAGACGGCTGCGAAGAGGTTCAGACGTCTGAAAAAAACGCAGGAAAGTAAGGTGAGCTTCTGCGATCATTTAAGACATCTGAGACTTACCCCAGACGTCTAATTTTGGTCAGAACGCGTGTTTTTAGTCGGTTCAGGGCCCAAACAGAGTCAGTTTTACACAAACGAAGCATCGTTGGTTTCCATACGGAATTCTCTACGTGTTAGTGTCACACCTATGCGATTTTGATCTCGTTTGAAATGATTGGTCAATGGTATAGATCTCCAGTTTGTAGTGTATACGGGACCCACAAAGACAATGAAATCTACCGTAAGAGCCCTCATTCCACCCGAATATCCTGGTAGAGTGATCTTCCTTAGTACTATGATGTAAATGATTAAAGTGTATACTATATTAGAAATATCTTATTAAACCCTATGATATGAAATGAACCCTACAGCTGAGAAGAATGAATGTATATTACTTGAACCACACTGGTTATACTCTGAAATGCATTTTAAAGCCTTTACTGCTAGCAACTAGATATTAAATTGATGTGATGATTGCTTAATTTGTTGAATCACAAGCTGCCTGTTATACGATTAAAAACCGGAATATGAATGGAGATATGCCATATCATGAAATAAAACGAATGCTGATACATGAACCCTACGGGAAACTAGAAAAGGAAATCAAAATGCTGTGACATGAAAATTCTGATGGTTACGGAATCTTTCGCTTACTGTGAGGCATGACGGTTAGTTGAGCTTTAACTTAGGCGTAAGCTGGCTCTCGTGTATGCACGTACCGAGAGCTAATTACCCTTCAAAAGATACGCTGACCCTCGTGTACACACGTACCGAGGAGAGGTAAATACCCTTCTTCAGAAGATATGCTGGCCCTCGAGTGCGCACGTACCGAGAGCTAATCACCCCTTGTATAGAGAGAATAGGCTGGCCCTCGCGTACGTGTTACCGAGGAGAACTATTGTTATAACCCGGGGAATCAAGCGTCGTTTAAGACGTCTGGGAAGTGGTCCAGACGTCTGGTCAGATGTCTGGGATTAAATTTTTTCGGTGTACGAGTTCCCGTCTGCGCACATGCGCACGCAGACTGAACCCGCCGCCCTCCTCTTTCCTCCCTCCCTGCAGACGTAGCCTTTTCCTCTTTCTCTCTCCCCACGCAGCCTTCAAATACGCCTCTCCCTCACCCTCACCCTCACTCCACCACCTTCTTCTTCTTCCCCCTGTCAGCGAGAGAGCAAGCGGGTGAGAGTGGCAGTAGCGGCTGCTGCGAGTGTGTGGGGAGGAGGGGCTGTTGCGAGAGGAAGAGGGAGCTTGACCGCGAGGGTGTGAGCTCACCGGACCAGCCAGAGCCGACCGGCGGGTGCGCAGCAAGCGTGTGGTGCTGGAGAAGAGCTGCTGCAGCTCAGGCAGTAGGCGGACGCAGCACGACACGGCCGTGCGCTGTGGGCGGAGAGCGAGAAGGTTCTGATTCTGGAAAAATTTCCCAGAATCAGATGTCTGGACTTACGTCCAGACGACGCAGGAGACGTCTGGAGGAAGGTCCAAACATCTGAAAGGTACGTTATTTTTATCTTCTTCTTTCGTGTGTACGGCCATGCAGCTGTTCCGCCGAAGTCTTCTGCATCCTTTCGTGTTGAGAACGGGCGCTTGTGTGTGCAGGATTTGTTCGGGAAGGAGCAAGGGCACACCATCCCACCCAGATCGGACGTCTGGGCACAGCACTAGACGACAGAGAGGGTCTCCAGACGTCCGGAGTGACAGTCGGACATCTGGAAACTAAGTTCAGACGGTTCAGCGGGCTTCTGAACGTCTGAAGAACCGCACAGATCAAGGTACTTGAGCGATCATTTAAGATGTCTGGAAGAAGTTCCAGACGTCTGATTTTGTGAAGATTAGTCATTTTTGACCCGTTTAGGGTCTGTTCGGAATCCGTTTTCCGCGTTTCAAGTTTCGTTCTTCTTAGATTTAGTTCCTCTACCTGTTTACAGTAATCATATGCTGTTCTGAGTAGCTCCTTGTCTTTGATCCTTGTGTTAAGATCCCGTTCCGTTGCAGCTCTGGGGGTTGCGGAGGCGCGCGGGCTTGTCGATTACGCCCCCAGTACTCCCGATTTTGTGAGTAGAGTGACATTTTCAATTATTTATCAAAAATTATACACTTGTGAAATAATTAATAGAGTCTAGGGTATTGCATGAACCCTAGGAATGAAAAACTAGATTGAATGATAGATCCTAGGGTAATGCATGAATCTTAGGACTGGAAAACTAGATTGAATGATAAATCCTAGGGTATGGCATGAATCCTAGGACTGGAAAACTAGATTAAATATATATGTTGCAGTCTTGGAAAAGTAGAAAGGAAACGATAACTGCCTGTAATTGGTTAATAGTTGCCTGATTATGAATGAATAATTACGGTTAGGAACATGGGCTATATAAATATAAAGCTGGAAAGATGAAACCTAACTTGGCTGAGTTGGAAGAGCACGAACCCTACAGGGAATTAGGAGTAGAACTCCTGGAAAGTGAATGGAATAGAATTGGGGAAGTGAGCTGGTCCTTGAGTACGAAGTACCAAGGAGAGCGACTATCCCCCTATTTAGTGCAAAGCGGAGCTAGCCACCCCAGGGACCCGGGGTAGGTCTGGCCACTTTGTACCGACTTTGGCCCTCGTGTACACAGTACCGAGGAGAGCTACTAGTGTAGGGAGAGCACTAGCTACCCCACGGGACCCGGGGTTCTGCTAGCCCTCCTACACCGATTTGTTTGGCCTATTGGGCAAACCAGGGTAGTCAAGCGAGGGTGCGCGGACAGTGGAGGGGCAAGACCCCTGTTTAGTTACTGTGGAGGGGCTGGACCCCTATTACTGAGAGAGCTCTGCCCCATACTGATTTCGTGCTGTGCTTTGGGCGCACCCGTTAACGGAAACGACTGACCGCGTGCCAGTGCGGGGTAGCTACCCGTGCGTTTATCGCGCGTGCCATAGTCACCGTTACGTCTATCAGTGACCTTAGGGTGGTTGATTGAGGGTAGGACCACCACAGGGGACTCTCCCGGCCAGGAGAGCACCACGTGCTACTTCTACTTTTCGGAAAAGACTGCAATCAAGATCGTTCCCACGAGGAACATTCAAGATCAAAAGAAGAATCTGAGGGATAATTCGATAATGAGTAAACGGAAAATATAAAGAAAGAAATTAAAAATATAACAGCTACTGTCCACCTTACTGTTTCTTAGCTTTTAGTTGCCACTCTACTCAGCGTTTCGCTGACGTGTCACCTTTGTTACCTTTTCAGGATCAGGTGTTGAGCAGCCTGAGTCAGCGGCTGCAAAGGGCGCTGGGCTTAGTAGAGCCCAGTAGTGTTACTTGTATAGTACCCACTGTACTTTTCTTTCTGCTGTTGTAAGTAGTTTCCGTTACCTCTGTACTCTTTCCATTGTAAGCTTCATGTTTATGTACATGTTTATTTCTTTACTGTTGTGGTGGTGTATACTGTAGTATTTCTTCTCTTTACTGCTATATTTTGTTACTACTAGTTATATACATGGTGAATGTGGTTTATTTTACTTACTTTCTCGTTGGACGACTGGGTCTTGGGATCAATCGAGTCGGTCCAATTCTCGTATCTCGTAGGTATTCGGGAACCGAGTCGTAACAAGATGGTATCAGAGCAAGGTCATCCCGAGAAGTGAACCAACTGAATGGAAAATAACCAATTCATGTTCCTGTAACTAGAGTAGCCACCACAATGTCCTTTTGACATAAACTCTTAGACTTCATTATATATCGTTTATATCGACGTGTTTCCATTTTGTTTTCGTGTCTCCTTTCTGGAGATGCCTCGACGAGGGACTAGCGAGGCGGGCCGCGGGCGCGGCCGAGGACGAGGTCGAAGGGGTGGACGTGTCAAGGTCGACAATTCAGTGGACCAGCCACTGCTCCCGGGCATTCAGGCACAGGACCTCGCCGAGCTGATACGGGACATAGTGCGAGAGGAGCTCCACCCACCGCCACGAGCGCCTCTCCCTGGGGCTGCGGAGGGGGAGTCCTCTGTGGGACCACGCGACGAACGTGGCACTGGACGTGGGGGAGGGGATGGGCCGCCACCGCCCCCACCTTCCTTCGATGCTTCTGTGCACGAGACTTCCTTACCTGGAGGTGCACCAGCATCTCCACTTCGAGCTTTTCGGACAGTTCCAGAAGCTGAAGCCCCCCTCTTTCAAGGGGGATGAGGTCCCGACCGAGGCGGAGGACTGGCTCGAGCAGATCGAGAAGATTTTTGACACCCTTCGCCCCCCGGTGGAGTGCCGCGTGGCCTTTGCCACGTACTAGTTGGAGAGTGCGGCACACAGGTGGTGGAGAGCGGTCAGGGGACAGGAGAGGAACGAGCCGACCTGGGACCGGTTCATCACCCTCTTCTGCGAGCAGTACTTTCCCCAAACGTGGCAGGACCAAAGGAGGCGGGAGTTCCACACTCTCCGCCAGGGGACGATGACCGTGAGCGCGTACCGCACGTGTTTTCTAGAGCTGTCCCGCTTCGCAACGACAGCAGCAGCCACTGAGGAGGAGCGCCTTTGGAGGTTCACCGAGGGGCTCCGGCCTGCGATTCGAGGGTATCTCAAACCCCTGAAGCTGCCTACGTTCTCGAGGGTGGTGGAGGCAGCTGTGACATACGAGGAGACCAACCCGTCCGTGCGAGAAACTGACAGTGGGCGGAAGAGGCCCTATCAGCCAGACTTTTCACAAGGCCGACGAGAGGAGACACGTGACGCCCGCAGGAGAGCCGTCACGTTTTGCAGGGCCATCAGTGGCCTTTAAGGGCCCTCGACAGGGGCCAGTTGTTAGCACCGGACCCCCACCCAGCCGATAGCAGGGACCCACTGAGGGCGGGAGTCGGGTTCCCCTCTGCTACCAGTGTGGCCAGCCGGGCCACATCAGGAGGGACTGCCCGTCTAGGGCAGGAGGTCAGCAGATGCTTCCCGCGCCGAGCACTGGAGGGCGAGCAAGAGGTCGCTGTTTCCAGGCACGAGGAGGAGGACAGCAGTCACGAGGAGGGTACCAGCCAGCAGCTACCCGTCCGACGCAGAGTGTGGCTGCTTCGTCCGCACCTAGAGCTGAGGGGCGTATCAACGCCCTGACACATAGGGATGCTAGAGCTTCGGGATTCGTGATGGCAGGTATTGTTTCAGTTTTCGGCATACTCGTTTACACACTTTTCGATTCCGGCACTACGCACTCATTTGTCGCCGCCAGTTTCGCGGTTAGTCTGGGGCAGGATTGTGTGCTGTTAGAGGATCCGTTCGTGATCAGAGATCCGAGTGGTCAGCTGTTTGTAGCTGAGGAGGTATACACGGGTTGCGAGGTCAATGTTGGGGGACACAGCCTTCCCGCTGACCTGATTATGATACAGATGGAGGACTTTGGCGTAATTCTGGGGATGGACTGGCTGTCCGCTTACCATACCTTGGAGTGTTTTGAGAGAAAGATCGTCTTCTCCATACTGGAGTTGCCTTCTTTCGAGTTCCACAGTCAGCCAGTGGACGGAGGTTTCAGGTGCATTTCTGCACTTCAGGCAGCGAGACTTTTGAGCCAGGGGTGTGAGGGCTTCCTAGCTTGTGTGGTGGCAGAGTCTAGCCCTGTGGCAGACTTCCAAAGTATCCCGGTGGTCAGAAAGTACCCCGACGTGTTTCCTAGACGAGTTGCCAGGACTACCGCCCGAGCGTGAGGTCGAGTTTGAGATCTCGCTAGTACCAGGGACCAGCCCCATCTCCACCGCACCATACAGGATGGCACCACTTGAGCTGCGAGAGCTCAAGTCTCAGTTGCAAGATCTTTTGGAGAAGGGCTTTGTGAGGCCCAGCGCGTCCCCCTCGGGAGCCCCGGTATTGTTTGTAAAGGAGAAGGATGGTACCATACGCCTTTGTGTGGACTACCGACAGCTGAATAGGGTCACCATCAAGAACAGATATCCGCTGCCGAGGATCGATGACTTGTTTGACCAGCTGCGAGGTGCCACGGTATTCTCCAAGATCGACTTGAGGTCTGGATACCACCAGTTGAAGATCAAGGAGGCATACGTCTCCAAGACAGCTTTCCGCACCCGGTACGGACACTACGAGTTTCTGGTCATGCCTTTTGGGCTGACCAATGCCCCTGCTGCCTTCATGGACTTGATGAACCGGGTGTTTCAACCGTACTTGGACCAGTTTGTGGTGGTGTTCATTGATGATGTGCTCATATAGTCTTGAGATCAGACGCAGCACAGACAACACCTGCGGATGGTTCTGGACACACTGAGACGACGTAGGTTATACGCCAAATACAGCAAGTGCGAGTTCTGGTTAAGGGAGGTGACCTTCTTAGGTCATGTGATCTTTGGGGATGACTTGGCTGTGGACCCAGCCAAGGTCGAGGCAGTGCTCAGGTGGGAGAGACCGTGTACGGTTACTGAGATTCGCAGTTTCTTGGGACTGGCAGGCTACTACAGGCGGTTTATTAGGGGCTTTTCACAGATTGCACGTCCTATGACACAGTTGACCCAGAAGGACGTACCCTTCACTTGGACAGACGCCTATGAGTCGTGTTTTCAGGAGCTGAAGGAGAAGCTGACTTCGGCTCCCGTGCTCACCATCCCAAACAATAATGGCGGGTTCATTGTGTACACGGATGCCTCTTTGCAGGGGTTAGGGGGTGTGCTCATGCAGAGGGGTCACGCTGTTGCTTACTCTTCGCGGCAACTGAAGCCCCATGAGCATAGCTACCCTACCCACGACCTGGAGCTGGCAGCTATCATCTTCGCGCTGAAGACCTGGAGACACTACTTGTACGGTGAGACCTTCGAGATTTTCACAGATCACAAGAGCCTCAAATACCCATTTGATCAAAAGGAGCTCAACATGAGACAAAGACGTTAGTTGGAGCTCCTGAAGGACTATGACTGCAGCATTTCCTACCACCCGGGAAAGGCCAACGTGGTGGCTGACGCCTTGAGCCGGAAGGCGCCCGCACACTTGGCCAGTTTACAGGTACAACATTGGAGCCTTTTGGAGGAGATGAGCAGTTGGCGACCCCTAGAGTTACGGTGGCACTATGGGGCAGTGACTGTGATGCGACAGACGAGACCAGAGCTGATAGATCGCATCATCACAGGAGAGATGGCCAACCCGTACTTGCAGTCCTTGCATGACAAAGTACTGTCAGGAGACCCTAGAGACTTCTCTTTTACAGGCCAGGTGCTGCGCATGAGGGGACGTTGGTGAGTTCCCAAAGACGAGGAGCTGTTGAGAGAGCTCCTGACTACGGCACACGGTTCCAGATTCACCATACATCCCGAAAACACAAAGATGTACCATGACTTGAGACGCGACTTTTGGTGGAGAGGGATGAAGTAGGATGTGGGTGAATTCATGCAGCAGTGTTTAGTGTGCCAGCAGGTGAAAGCCGAGCATCAGAGGCCTGTAGGACCGCTGCAGCCACTTCCAGTGCCGGAGTGGAAGTGAGAGAGCATCACCATGGACTTGGTGGTGGACTTACCTGTTACCCAGCGAGGATACGACGCAGTCTGGGTAATCGTTGACAGATTGACAAAGACGACACGTTTCTTGCCGATCCGATTCACCTTGGGACCAGCACAGTTGGCAGAGAGGTATATCCGCGACGTGGTACGTCTACAAGGAGTTCCCCGGGAGATCATATCCGACCAGGATACCTGCTTTACGTCCCAATTTTGGGCTGAGTTTCAGCAGGCGCTGGGGACGCGGTTGAGGTTCAGTACAGCTTACCACCCCCAGACGGACAGACAGTCTGAGCGCACGATACAGACACTTGAGGACCTTTTACATGCCTATGTACTGAACTGGAGGGGCTCTTGGGAGGAGCACTTACCACTAGCGGAGTTTGCATACAATAACAGTTATCACTCGAGTATCGGCATGGCACCCTACGAGTTGGGTTGAGGTGGGGACCAAGTGGGAGGTTGGCCCCAGGCTGATCCGACAGAGTCAAGAGGTAGTTGAGCAGATTCACAAGCGACTCCGCACTGTCAGGAGCAGGCAGAAGAGCTATGTAGATCGGAAACGCAGAGAGGTGCGGTTTGAGGTTGGGGACCACGTCTTCCTTCGTTTTTCGCCCATGAAGGGCCTGCAGCAGTTTGGGGTGAGAGGCAAGCTCGTGCCAAGGTTCGCGGGGCCCTTTGAGGTCCTGGAGCGGGTTGGACCCGTTGTTTACAGGCTTGCCCTCCCTCCTCAGCTTTCTGGTGTGCACGGCGTGTTCCACGTGTCCAACCTCAAGAAGTACGTCGCCGATCCCAGTCACGTCTTGAGTCACGAGAGCGTCGAGGTGGGCGACGACCTGACCTACCCCAAGCGGCCAATTCAGATTCTCGACAGAGCCGTCCACAGTCTGAGATGGAAGCAAGTACCCTTGGTGAAGGTTTTGTGGAGGAGCCAGCGATACGAGGAGGCTACCTGGCAGCCTGAGGCAGCGATACGGGAGCGGTACCCGGAGCTTTTCGCAGGTACGTCTTTTCGGATCGGCTTCGATCCTCTTTGAGTTTGTTATGCATATATCGTTCTTTTCCGCACTATAGTTAACGCAAGTTTCGGGGACGAAACTTCCTTTGAGTTTGTTATATTGTTATAACCTGGGGCATCAAGCGTCGTTTAAGACATCTGGGAAGTGGTCCAGATGTCTGGTCAGACGTCTGGAAGCCTTCCTAGACGTCTGGGATTAAATTTTTTCGGCGTACGGGTTCCCGTCTGCGCGCATGCACGCACAAACTGAACCCGCCGCCCTCCTCTTTCTTCCCTCCCTGCAGACGCAGCCTTTTCCTCTTTCTCTCTCCCCCCACTGCCTTCAAATACGCCTCTCCCTCACCCTCACTCCACCGCCTTCTTCTTCCCCCTGTTAGCGAGAGAGCGAGCAGGCGAGAGCAGCAGCAGCGGCTGCTGCGAGTGTGTAGGGAGGAGGGGCTGTTGCGAGAGGAAGAGGGAGTTTGACCGCGAGGGTACGAGTTCGCCGAAGCAGCCAGAGCCGACCGACGGGTGCGCAGCAAGCGTGTGGTGCTGGGGAAGAGCTGCTGCAGCTCAGGCAGCAGGCGAACGCAGCACGGCACGGCCGTGCGCTGTGGGCGGAGAGCGAGAAGGTTCTGATTCTGGGAAAATTTCCCAGAATCAAACGTGGAGGGGCAAGACCCTGTTTGGTTACTGTGGAGGGGCTGGACCCCTGTTACTGAGAGGGCTCTGCCCTATACTGGTTCCGTGCTGTGCTTTGGGCGCACCCGTTAACGGAAACGACTGACCGCGTGCCAGTACGGGGTAGCTACCCGTACGTTTATCGCGCGTGCCGTAGTCACCGTTACGTCTGTCAGCGACCTTGGGGTGGTTGACTGAGGGTAGGACACCACGAGGGACTCTCCCGGCCAGAAGAGCACCACGTGCTACTACTTTTCGGAAAAGACTGTAATCAAGATCGTTCCCACGAGGAACATTCAAGATCAAAAGAAGAATCTGAGGGATAATTCGATAATGAGTAAACGAAAAATATAAAGAAAGAAATTAAAAATATAATAGCTACTGTCCACCTTACTGTTTCGTAGCTTTTAGTTGCCACTCTACTCAACGTTTCGCTGACGTGTCACCTTTGTTACCTTTTCAGGACCAAGTGTTGAGCAGCCTGAGTCGGCGGCTGCAGAGGGTGCTTAGCTTAATAGAGCCTAGTAGTGTTACTTGTGTAGTACCCACTGTACTTTTCTTTCTGCTGTTGTGAGTAATTTCTGTTACCTCTGTACTCTTTTCATTGTAAGCTTCATATTTATGTACATGTTTATTTTTTTACTATTATGGTGGTGTATAATGTAGTATTTCTTTTCTTTACTGCTGTATTTTGTTACTGCAAGTTATATACATGGTGAATGTGATTTATTTTACTGCTCTTTTGGTTACTTTCTCGTTGGACGACTGGGTCTTGAGATCAGTCGAGTCGGTCTGATTCTCGTATCTCGTAGGGATTCGGGAACCGGGTCGTAACAGCTATGGTTATTTTTGTGTAGGGAGAGTGCTAGCCAACCTTGGATTGGGACCCGGGGTATGAGTAGCCTCCCTACACTAACTCTTATTAGGCCCACTGGGGAAACCGGGATAGCCAGACGAGGATACGCAGACTTTTGAGAGGTGTGGCCCCTATTTTGTTTTATGTTATACGTTTAGGCGTACCCATTAGTGGAAACGACTGACCATGTGACAGTGTGAGGTAACTACCTGTGCGCTTATCACTCATGCCGTAGTCATCACTACGTCACGGCCATAACCCCGAGGTGATAGACCGGGTGCAGGACTACCATAGGGTGCTCTCTCAGCCAAAAGAGTGCCACATGTACATCCTGCATCGCGGGAAAACTGCATAAAGATCATTCCCTTAGGGAACAAGTGGATTTGAGAAATGGTGAGGACCTTTACTGGAAACTGAATCAAAAACACATAGATGTTTAAACGGAAACAAATAATAATACATAACTGGAATTTAGATGGTTAGTTAGCTGCTTGTTTCCTTTATGTTTAATTACATGTAAATGACTTATACACCACTCTACTTAGCGTTAACTGACCACAAATATATATAACCATGTTCAGGTCAGGGAGTTGAGTAGCCAGTGCCACCGGCTACAGAGGGCGCTAGGCCTAGCCAAACCCAACCGTAAGTCCTTTCTCTTTTTTCATTGCAGAGGTTTTTGTTAATAGTGAGTACCTTTAACATGTAATAACTATTTCTGATATGTTTCTATTATATTCCTCTCTATTCTAGTTGTGATGGCCATGTATGTAATAGTATTTTTCCGCTTGTGGCATATAATATCTTTGAGATATTCTATTCTATTTCCATTGGTGTCTATTATCTATTTCTGTTTGGTTACATTGCATGTGTGGTTGTAGAATATTTTATGCATTTTGTTATTTTTTGTTGGACGACTGGATCTTGGGATTTAGTCGAGGTAAGCCAATCTCGGGTTCCGTAGGGAGTAGGGATCAGGTCGTAACAAGATGGTATCAGAGCAAGGTCATCTTGAAAAACGAACCAAATAATCTCGAAGTAACCACTCATGTGCATGTAACTAGGATAGCCATCATAACGTATTTTCTTGATCTTCGCTTCCGAGTCTTATTTCTTTTTGTAACCTCATATTGTTAACAGTCCCTGTCCTTTTTCTTCTATCTCCTTGTAGGAGATGCCTCGTCGAGGAATTCGTGTGACAGGCGACGAACGTGGCCGTGGGCGTGGACGAGGGGGCGAACGTGCCGGACCTGAGGCACCAGTCGACTCACCCCTCCTTTCGGGCATCCAAGCTCAGGACCTCGCCTAGATGATCCAAGACATAGTACAGGAGGAGATTCAGCAACCTCCTCCTTAGCCACCCCTCCCTAAGAACATGGAGGAAGAGTCCTCTGTGAGACAGGGGAGCCGTCGCAATGCTAGACGAGCTGGAGGGGGAGGGGGTGATCCTCCACCACCCTCAGACAATTCTGAGCACGAGTCCTCCTTACCTAGAGGCGTACCTGTTCCCCTGTTGCAGCTCCACCACAAGCTATTCACCTAGTTCAGGAAGCTGAAGCCCCCCTCCTTCAAGAGGGAGGAGAGCCCGTATGAGGCAAAGGACTGGTTGGAGTAGATAGAGAAGGTTTTCGACATGCTCCACCCTCCTGCAAAGTGCCGCGTGGCCTTTGCCACGTACCAGTTGAAGAGTACAGCCAACAAGTGGTGGAGGGCAGTCAAAGGCCAAGAGGGGAGAAAGCCGTCGTAGGATCGGTTCGTAGCGCTCTTCTGCAAACAATACTTTCCACAAACCTAACAGGACCAGAGAATGCGGGAGTTTCACACTCTTCGCAAGGGGGCGATGACAATTAGTGCGTACCGTACGTGTTTCCTAGAGCTATCACGCTTCACCCTGATGGTTGCGTCTACAGAGGAGCGCCTGTGAAGGTTCACTGAGGGCCTCCGACCTACTATTCGGGGGTATGTGAAGCCCCTGAAGTTACCTACCTTCTCTCGAGTGGTTGAGGTGGCTATGACTTATGAGGAGACCAACCCGACGGTGCAAGTCGCTGACGAAGGATGAAAGAGACCCTACCAACTAGAGTACTCACAAGGTCGTCGGGAGAGGAGGCACGCAGCACCCACAGGAGCGTCGTCTCGCTCTGTGGGGCCACCAGTGGCCTTTAGGGGTACCAAACAGGAGCCAGCTGCCAGCACCGGACCCCTGCCCAGCTACCAGCAAGGACGGACTGAGGGAGGAGGTTGTGCCCCTCTCTACTAGTGTGGCCAGCCGGGCCACATGACGAACTGCCCATCTAGGGTCGGAGCACACCAGAAGCTCCCAGCACCAAGTACTGGAGGTCGATCTGCCAGTCGCGATTACCAAGCACGAGGAGGACAACAGTCACAAGGATGGTACCGACCAGCTGCTGCTCATCCGACTCAAAGTGTGGTCGCTTCTTCTGCACCCAGGGCCGAGGGGCATGTCAACGCCCTGACTCACAGAGACGCCAGAGCTTCGGGTTCTATGGTGGCAGGTATAGTTATAGTTTCCGGCAGATTAATATATGTACTTTTCGATTCTGATTCCACGCATTCTTTTGTCTCCACGAGTTTTGCCGTCAGTTTGGGGTCGAGCAGTATACTATTAGAGAACCTGTTCTTGATTAGAGGCCTAGGTGGACAGTTGTTTGTCACCGAGGTTGTCTTACCAGACTGTGAGGTCGCTATAGGGGGCCATAGTCTTCCCGCTGACCTAATTGTGATTCCGTTGGACGACGAGGTCTTGGGATTTATTCGAGGCGAGCCTATCTCGAGTTCCATAGGGAGCAGGGATCAGGTCGTAACACTCAAAAACTTATAAGTCAAGCAGCTACTAAAATCAAACAAAAAAATGTTATGAATGCAACCATCATCATCAAAATCGATGGAATAGAGGTTATTGTTCTTCAATTATATCCTACCGAAATAACCATGAATGACCTCTGCATCATCAACAGCAAGCCTCAAATTGCTTAATCTTCGCAATGCATTCCTCGCATCTTGAGTTGTGAAGGTCAAATTCTTAAAACCATTGGCTTCAATAGTAGACGATATAAATAACTTAGACAAATGAATACCAACTTAATCATTTAATATCATTGGACACTTCCTTCCCAATGGAATTTTCTTCTACAATGTAACCAACTTAGACTAACGAATACCAACTTAATCATTTAATATCATTCGACACTTCCTTTCCAATGGAATTTTCTTCTTAAACCAAAGATAATTCATTATATTAAAATCACAAAATCATGTTTGTGATTGTTAGAGAAAAAAATAACATACTTCATAGATCCATCACAAAATCGAAAATAAACAAGAGCCTTGTATCAAACTTCGACATCAATCTCTTTAAATGAAAGATTAGATGACTTCTTAGAAGGTTCATCACTCGTTAAACAAATAAACTTTACATAGCAAAGTTTTCTTAACCTTATCATAATTTGTATTCTTAAGAGAATACTCAAAGTATTACAATGAGCAAAAGCTTGACAATAAGAAAAAGTGACCACAAATGAATCAAATTCCATTTCAAGTTCAATATTCTAATCAACAGCATCAACACCTAATGAAAAGAAACTTATGTCACAAAACAAAAGTGCAAAATAGAAATGCATTAGTGATATTCGTAAACAAAAAGCATAATCAGATTGTTGAGGAGAGAAGAGAAATTATGAAACTGCTATTATTAGAAATCCCAGGTCTCCTTTTATAGAAAGAGCCTAAGGGTAAACTATAAAGTAGCCCTCATACAAATAAAGAATAACACATGCACCCTTATAATAATACTAACATTCCCCCTCAAGCTGAAACATATATATCTAATATACCCAGCTTGGAACAAAGGAAATCATGGCACCTCCGAAGTAATGCCTTAATGAAAATATCTGCTACTTGCTACTCCGATGTAGTAATAAGGGTGCATACCTTACCAGAGGTCACCATATCACGCACAAAATAACAGTCTACCTCAATATGTTTAGTGCATTCATGAAACACTGGATTAGAGGCAATAAATATGGTCAACTTGTTATCCCAAAACATTGGAACAGGTATCTTGAACTCAACTAGTAGGTCCCTCAGAAAGTTTATAAGCTACATAATCTCACAACTGGCATGTGCCATTGCCCGATATTGTGCCTCCGCACTGGATCTGGACACTAATGTTTGCTTTTTACTCTTCCATGTTACCAAGCTTCCTCTAAGAAAGGTAGCATAACTTGTGGTAGACCATCTATCTTCAGGACTACTTGCATAATCGGCAACAGAATATGCATGTACATCACGATGACCATTGTTCCTTATGTAAAGTCCCTTCCCAAGACTTCCTTTTAGATATCTGAGGATGACACAACATTCCAATGACTATATGACGCGCCGTAGTGCGTGTGTGTTAAGAGGTGTCGTTATAGTCGCACTTGATACGTCAGTTTTAAAAGAACGGAGGTGAGTCCGAGTGTCGGTCTCAGGGAGGCATGGAAATCGGATTTTGTTTATCACTTGTCACGAAAAAGGCGGAGTTTTGCTTGCGAAAGAGACGATTTTGAAAAGCGAAAGCGAGAGAGAGTTTAGGGTTAGAAAGCTCTTAGTTTTGATCATGCACTTCAAACAGAAATTAAAATGACGACTGAACGGAAAATAATTTCATTAAACATGCATTCATAGTTCATGGTTTACAACATTAAATACATGCTTCAACAAAAGTAAATGAAAGCTTAAAAGAGAGAGAGAGAGAGTGGAGAGCGACGAGGCAGCCACGACAGTGGAGGAGGCTCCGTCGGCGGCTCGTCGTCTCCGATAATTACAAGAGTGCCTAAAACTACCTAGGAGAGGAGTGAAGTAGTTGCAAGTGGGAGAGTATGCCTTGAATGGTGGTAGAAGGGGGTTTAAATAGAGTTAAGGGCTTCCTAAAAGAAGAATGGGCTTTAGCGACATCCAGAACGTCACTAAAATCGCTTCTATAAACGTCGGTGAAGCCCTCTTGCCGCCGGTCAGCTGCCCGCCCTGATCTTCTTCTCCGCGCGATCCGTGGCCGCTGATCGAGAGCCGTCCGATCGAAGATCGGACGGCTGAGAGCCTTCCGCACCCGCACTGAGATCGCGCCTCCGGCGCGCGTGGGCGCGCGCGTGGGCGCTAGGGAGCTGTCGTCGCACCGCGTGGTGCTATCCTGGCCGCCCGCTGCTGATCGGGCGGCCCAATTTTGCCGCGCCCTTCGCTCGCCTTCGATTTCTGCTCCGTGCGGCTCGAACGCGCATCGCGGCGATGCGGGCGTGCGCGCTAACCGTTGCGCCACGCCCGCGCTTTGTCGCAGCGACCGCGGGCGAGCGCGCGGATCTCAATCGTTCGATCAGATCAACGGCCGAGATTCGTCTTTGGCTGGCTTGAGGGTGTGCGAGCGGTGGGGGCGGGGCGACGTGGCGCTCTCTGGGCCGTTGATCTCCAGATCAACGGTCAGAATTTCTTGGGTCCATTGTGGGAGCTCCGGATGTCGGATTTGGCCAATCTTGAGTCCGTTGGACTCCATTCGTCGTTCTGAATTCATCTGTGCGGTCCGATTACTCATTTGAGGCCTGCTTTGACAAATGTTTTACACAAATGGCTATTAATACAGTTTATAAGCAATCTTGGTACTTGATGCATGCAATGCTCCTATTCTACTTTATGTTGCGCCTTTTATTCTAAAGATGGGCCATATTCAACCTAATTACTACCCCCTTGTGTGGTGTTATAATACCCCCATGCTTACTCCTTGCTAGTCCCTAGCAAGGTTTATTCTAGCCTTTATTTCCTTGGAGAATTCAAGAAGTAATTGCTTAGGTACTTCGTTTCTTGTCAATAAGAGGAAATATACGAAGATCTTAATCTACAAAGACTAAGCAGCGCCCGAGTGTCTGCCAAAATACGAATCGCCCGAATCCTTGCTTTAATGTACATATGTATACGTATGTATATTTTCTTAGAATTTTTTTTCGAAATTCAGTGTGGGTTGGTAACTTTTTACGGCTACCCAACCCACCCAAAACTCGGTCAAAACCCTAAGTGCTAAGCATCTTGGTCTGAATGTTGTGATAGACTCACTTAACGGTAATTGAGACAAACTTCGAGTTTCTACACCTCTAGGTGACCGAAAAAGAAAATATTTTTGCCTGAAGGTGTATTTGTTCGATTGGTAGCTTTCTCCCTACGTTCGTTTTACTTAGGGTCAACACAAGGATTTTCCAGTGTATATATCCCCAGCTTATACTACTTCCCCACTTCTTCCTTAGGTGTTTTGGTCTTTTTTGTGCAATTATTAAGCTGGGTTTTGGACAACCGACCAATGGGCTGTTACCCACGATCACTTGCCAGCCATACTTGTGTGGTGAAGTGTGGTTTATTTTCTTTTCTTCCCTTTTTTTTTTTTTTTTGTAGGTGACTTCCCTGATCTCAAATGTACCTAGAGGCAGCGAAAAAGAAATGGCCTGTGGCTGGGTTCTGGACAACCTTCCAATGGGCTGTTACCCACGACAACTTGCCAGCCATACCACCCTAGAGAGTTCATTAGCTACCTAATTTCTGTCAAAATCTCCGAGAAGTAAGTCTGTGCAAAAATGTGTGCAGATGCTTAGACTCAAAGTTTTCCTGAGTTAGAGGGTGAGTTGATAAGTCGTATACTTATTACCTTATTTAGTAGGTGGATTAGAATAGCTTAAAGTTGCAAGGATTCGCCGCTAAATCCATATTTTAACGGACACCAGGGTTGATTAAGCCTGAAGGCCTGAAAAGTCTAAGTGTTTAAGTTCTTTTTGTATTATTTCAATGCCTAAGTTTTCTTCCTAAATTTTTTTTTTTTAATTATTTATTCAGACTGATTAATTGAACTCAGGATTATGCAATTTATCACCCCCCCAAGCTTAAGTTGAACAATGTCCTCATTGGCAGATCATGGATGCAGCAGGGTTTAAAAAGATAGTACCTGAGTGACGTAAACTACCAGATCAGTCTGAATCCTCTGGGTTGCCTCCCAGGAAGCGCTAAGTTTAACGCCTCCAGCTGGGCGATGCTTGGTGTCAGCCCTCAACGAGGGTGACACTTTCCTTGGGGGGTACCTGGGCCAGGAAATGCTTCAATCTTTGACCATTAACTGTAAAAGTGTGCCCAGTGTTAAGATCAGCGATTTCAACCGCCCCATTAGAATAGGGCCTGACCACCTGAAATGGTCCCGTCCATTTGGACCTAAGTTTCCCTGGGAAGAGTTTCAGGCGTGCATCAAATAGCCAGACTTGTTAGTTCGGCTCAAAGGTTTTTCTATGAATGAGTCGGTCGTGAACGACTTTCATTTTCTCCTTATATAGCCGACTATTGTCAAAGGCGTCCCAACGAATTTCTTCGAGCTCAGATAATTGAAGCATCCTTTGCACACCGGCTAACTGAGGATCCATGTTACATTGCTTGACAGCCCAGTAAGCCCGGTGTTCCAATTCGACAGGGAGATGGCAAGCTTTGCCAAAGACCAAGCGATAAGGCGACATGCCTATCGGGGTCTTAAAAGCGGTCCTGTATGCCCACAGGGCATCATCAAGTCGTGTGGACCAGTCTTTCCTGTCAGGTCTCACAGTTTTCTATAAAATATTCTTGATTTGTCTGTTTGAGACCTCAGTCTGCCCATTTGTTTGTGGATGATACGGGGTGGCAATGCGGTGGTTTACCCCGTATTTTCTAAGTAGGGCACGGAATTGGGAATGGATAAAATGGCTTCCACCATCACTGATCATGGCCTTGGGTATTCCAAACCGGGAAAAGATGTTCTTCTTCACAAAGTCCATGACCGTCTTGTGATCGCATCGTCGAGTGGCGACGGCTTCAATCCATTTGGAAACATAGTCTACCGAGACCAGGATGTACTCAAAGCCGTTGGATGGTGGAAAGAGACCCATAAAATCGATACCCCAAACGTCGAAGATTTCGACAATCAAAATGGGCTGAAGGGGCATCATATCTTTCTTGGTCATGGTCACCAGTGTTTGGCATCGCGCGCAAGTCTTGGCAAAGATGTGTACATCCTTAAATAGGGACAGCTAATAAAATCCAGACTGCAAAACTTTTGCAGCTGTTTTCTTGCCAGAGAAATGGCCGCCACACGCTTGGTCATGACAAAAGGAAAGCACACTCTGAACTTCGTCTTCGGGGAGGCACCTCCTGATGATCTGATCAGCACAGAGGCGAAACAGCATGGGATCATCCCAGAAATAGTGCTTGGCCTCAGCCAAGAACCTGTCCCGTTGCTATCTGGACCAGCTGTGTGGGGTTTGTCCTATAACCAGGTAGTTGACATAGTCAGCATACCATGGCATTTTCTTGTCTTGCACGGCTAGGATGTGTTCATCAGGGAAGGTATCAGATAGAGGTAGGGAGGGTCCAATGTGGTCTGGATGAAGTCTTGACAGGTGGTCAGCCACCACATTTTTCGATCCGGCCTTGTCTCGGATTTCCAGGTCAAATTCCTGCAAAAGCAGGATCCATCTGATGAGCCTGGGTTTTGCGTCCTTTTTTGCCAACAAGTGCCGGATGGCTGAATGGTCGGTGTAGATAGTCACGTGGGATCCCAGCAAGTATGATCGGAATTTTTCCAGTCCAAAGACTACAGCGAGCAACTCTTTTTCTGTGACCGTATAATTACGTTGGGCCTCGTCCAACGTTTTGCTCGTGTAGTAGATCACCACGGGCTTCTTGTCTTGCCTTTGTCCCAGGACAGCGCCTATGGCAAAATCTGATGCGTCACACATAATCTCAAACTCCTGGACCAGTCTGAGGGTTGAAGCACAGGTGCGGTGGAAACTAAGTCCCGGAGGGTATGATAAGCCTGGATGCAATCAGGAGACATGTGGAAAGTGGCGTCGTTGGCTAGAAGGTCGGTCAAGGGTTTGGAAAGTTTGGAAAAGTCTTTGATGAACCTTCTGTAGAAGCCAACATGTCCTAGGAAAGAGCGAATCTGCCAGACCGAACTAGGTGGAGGAAGTTTGGAAATTAAATCAACCTTAGCTCGATCTACCTCGATGCCCCTATGCGAAACGATGTGTCCGAGGACAATTCCTTCTTAAACCATAAAATGGCTCTTTTCCCAACTTAACACCAAGTTAACCTCAATACATCGTTTCAAGATTTTCTCCAAGTTGCTCAAACAATGGTCGAATGAATTCCCGAATACAGAGAAATCATCCATAAAGACCTCCAAGTATTCACCCACCATTTCTGAAAAAATGGCTAGCATGCAACGCTGGAAGGTCGCAGGTGCGTTGCATAACCCGAACGGCATTCGACGGAATGCAAACGTGCCATACGGGCAAGTGAATGTGGTCTTTTCCTGATCTTCCGGAGCAATTGCGACTTGGTTATATTCTGAATATCCATCCAGGAAGCAAAAATACTTCTGCCCTGCCAATCTTTCAAGGATTTGGTCAATGAATGGCAAGGGGAAGTGGTCCTTCTTAGTGGCTTCATTAAGCTTCCTATAATCAATACACACCCGCCATGCGGTGGTGGTGCGGGTGGGGATGGATTCGCCATGATCATTAGTGACAACGGTGAGCCCAACCTTCTTTGGAACCACTTGAGTGGGGCTCACCCAGGGGTTATCAGAGATAAGGTAAATGATGTCGGTGTCGAGCCACTTGATAATTTCTTTTTTAACGACCTCCCGCATGTTAGGGTTTAACCGTCTCTGCATCTGGCGGGAAGGTCGGGCCCCGTCTTCCAGGTAAATCTTGTGGGTGCAATAGGTGGGGCTAATTCCTCTTAGATCCGAGATGGTCCAACCAATGGCGGCCCGATGTTCTGAAAGAGTTGCAGTCAACCTTAGTTCCTGATCCTTGGTTAGATGGGAATTAATAATCACTGCGAAGGTCTGGTCAGGTCCCAAGAAGACGTACTTGAGATTCTCGGGCAATGGTTTAAGTTCAGGTGCGAGTGGGACCACAGTTGATGGGAATGGAAAGGGCGGTAGTTGATCAACATCGATCTCTTCAAATGGTGTCATGTGATGATACTCAGCCTTACAGAGGTCCACGGGTAATGATGGTGACGGGTCAGAACTACGGGTTTGGTGGTCTGAGACAGAACTGAGGGTAAGGCATTCCTCGATTAAAGTTTCCACGGGATCATGTTCCTCAATGTAATCGCAATCAAAAGACTTTGTCGCCCGGAAGATATCCAATTGCATTTTCCTGTCTCCGAAGGCGATTTCCATACATCCCGTGTCGCAGTTGATGTTTGCTTTAGCCGTAGCCAAGAAAGGTCTGCCTAAGATTATGGGTGCGTTCTGTACTTTTTCAGGGACCTCCATGTTGAGCACCAAAAAGTCGACTGGGAAATAGAAGTCCTTGACCCGTACAATAACGTCCTCGACAACCCCCTTCGGGGTTTTTACTGATCTATCTGCCAGCTGGATGGTGACAGGGGTTGGTGCCAGCTCCCCAAAACCAAATTGGTGGTACAGGGTTGTTGGAATTAGATTGATAGAAGCACCTAGGTCCAAGAGCGCTTTATCAAATGTCATGTCCCCGATATTGCAGGAAATCAGGGGCACTCCTGGGTCAATTCGTTTGAGTGGAAGGTTGCTTGATATCACGGAACTTGCTTGCTCAGAGAGTACAACCTTCCTAGGTGCTTGAGGTCTCGGCTTACGCTTGGGTGTACAGGCATCCTTTAAGAACTTGGCGTAAGCGGGGATGTGTTTGACGGCTTCTAGGAGCGGAATATTAATCTGTACTTGCTTAAAAATCTCCAACAACTCCTCATTTTCCACAGCATTCTTCTTTTTCTTAATTGTTTCCAAGGCCTCAGGGTAGGGTGTCTGAATGTGGACTGGTTTCATGTCTGGGTCCTTGGTTGGTGCCTCTTCTGAGTCGGGTATTTCAACAGGTAAAGTCTCAAGGAGAGTCGGCCATTTGGGATCCTGGGTTTTGGTGCTGCTTCTCAAGGTCACAGCATTTGTAGAGGCATTGGGGCCATGGGGTGATCCTTGAGAAGACGAGGATGAAGAAGCGCCAAACCCAGGAGGTGTTTGTGGGGCTGGCTGGACCATGTGAGCCTGCCCGGGATTGCCTTGGAACCCTTGCGAATTGGGGCCTCTATTAATTATGTTTCGCGGGTTCGGTTGTGGTTGGGAAGGTAGAGATCCTTGCTGTTTACAGTCCAAGAGTTGGCTTAACTGTCCCTTTACCAAGGCCATTTCTTCCTGATGTTTCTAGTTCATGTCAGCCATCATCTTTATTAAGGTATCCATTTGGTTTTGTGGGGGAGGGGCTACCCTATTCTGGTTATATTGGGGTCTAACTGGTGGTCCTTGCTGATAGGGGGCAAGTGTGACTGCTGCTTTGTCATGGGCTGGTTTTGGAATTGCGATGGTTTCTGGTTTATCCAACCAAAGTTGGGGTGATTACGCCAGCCGGTGTTGTAAGTGTTGGAGAAAGGGTCAGGTTTCGCATAACCTTGGACGGCTTGCACATCTTCTAAGATAGCCGATGTTGATGAAGAGGGAAGGGAGTAATCAAGGGTCGAGGGAGCAAAGGTCCCTCCCTGGAACGTGGTCGGGGGTTGTTCCAGGTTCAGTTGGGTGAAGGGCTGGACCAGGTCAACATTATGTGCTCCCTTTGCTAGGGAGAAAGTCTGCAAGGGGTTCCTGGTCTGATTCAGTAGCCCATCAATCTTTTTGTCCACCAATTCCACTCGATCTAACTTTTTGGCAATGATGTCCATGTCAACCATTCCAGAATTTGCTTGCACCTCATAAATCCCGCCACGAGGTTGACTGGACCTGTTAAACTGGTTCATGGAGGCATTGTTGAGCGAATTCTCGCTCATAGACTCAAAGAGCTCAAACGCGCTCTCCTCATCTTTGTTTAGGAAGTTTCCCCCGCATGAGGCATCAACGAAGTTCCGTAGGTTGCTGTCCAGACCGTGGTAAAAGATCTGGGCCAATTGCCACCTTGGGACTTCGTGGTGTGGGCATTTCCTCAAAAGTTCATTAAATCTTTCCCACGCCTCATGAAATTGTTCCCCACCCTGGAGTGTGAAGGTAGTGATAGCTCTTCTGAGGGCATTGGTCTTTCCTATGGGGAAGAATTTCTTTAAAAAAGCATGCCTCAGTTCTTCCCAGGTGGTGATGGGTCTACCTAGGGTTCTAAGCCAATGAGAAGCCTTGTCTCTTAATGAGAAAGGGAACATCTTGATTAGAACAATGTCAATGCTAATGTTCCTAGGTTTCACCGTTCGTGCTATGCGGTCGAGATCCTCTAGGTGTTGAAAGGGGTCATCATTTGAGCTTCCATGAAAGTGGCTCTGGATCAAACTTAAGACGTTTGGTTTCAACTCAAAATCATCTCCCCCCTCAGGGATCCTAAGGTGTAGCTCGACTCTAATAGCAGAGGGATTATAGAAATCACGGAGAGGTCTTGGCTGGTCCTGAAATGGCGGTAAATCAAGTGGTGGTTGCCCTGGTATGTCGTAGAAAGGTGGTGGTTGTTCGTGCGGGTTCTGTAACCGTTGTATGGCTTGCATGGTGTGGATTTGTTGTTGCTGAAGCCTATGGTTAGCATTGATTTGAGCTTGGATGATGGCCATAGCATCTGGTGGGGGTTGATCTTCAGCCTCATCTACCCTAGGTTCAGCCATGTTTTCAACAGAATTACGTCGCCTAGATTCCTGCCCCAAAACACACAATTCGGGATGCAGTGAGCGCCTCCCGTGCATACACTAGAGAAGAACAAGAGGGGATGCGGAGGGCGACAGATGCGAGAAATGTGTTTCAATCAAGCACTCAAGCCTAATCCTTATGGTGTATTCCTTAGGAGACCTAGAAATCTCACAAAAGGTGATTAAGTCCGTAAGCACTGGACTCCCCTTCCCAAGGCTAATCTGGCCAGGTTGATTACGAGGGGATTGCATGGAAGGTTCTTCCTTTGGCTTGCGCCTCCGGTTCCATAGACCCCACAATCGCCGTCGTTTGACACTGCCCCGCAGCCTAGTCACCAGATTCTACCAAGGGAATGAAAGCCAAGTGCCTAGCAAACAAAACCTCGCCTTTTGAGACTTAACTCAATCCTGCCTAGGGCACGTCTACTCCATTTTAAAGGGTTAGGATAGTGCTTGTGCTTAGGGTGATGTGATGAGGCGTTGATTGGGGTGGTGCCTCTTAATTTTCCACTTTCAAAGTGTGTGCTTCTAGCAAAACATGATTTTCAAGCAAGGATTTATTAAGATGTGGTGTCTTTTAATGTTTCATCCTTACTTCAGTACTTTTTAGGGTTGACGTGTCTTAGTGTTTTCAGCCAAGTTTCAGTGGGCACGTCAAGTTCTGCACACAATTCGCTGAAAGTAGATTTCCCTTTTATTTTGTAGAGGCTCTAAAACCCTAGTGTACTCATCCTAATGATCATGCAGCTTCTATTAGATGAGTCAGTTTTAGGGTTGAGTGGTGCGGCCCAGGTCAACTCATGGTGGCTTCGCAAACACCACTCAAGAAAGAAAAGAACACTCCAAGAATTTATTCAGCATATTAGAGTGTACATTTTTTTGTAAGGTGATGTGTTAAGAATGTGGGTCAAGCAATCATTCACCACGCCAATTTTTTCAATTTTTTTTTACAATTTTTTTAGCTTTTTCACGCAAGCAAACAATGAGAGAGAGATTGCTCACTATCGGTCCTCAAGGCGCCTACTCCCTTGCTACCGTCGTGGAATGCGTCGCTTCGCCATCCATGCGCTGAATTCCTGCAACCGTCAAGTAAAAAGGAAAATAGAGCATTAGACGATGTGAGAATGAATGTGGAATGGAGGTGATAAAACAAATCCGTTGCCTCCCCTGCAACGGCGCCAAAAATTGACGTGCCGTAGTGCGTGTGTGTTAAGAGGTGTCGTTATAGTCGCACTTGATACGTCGATTTTAAAAGAAGTAAACGGAGGTGAGTCCGAGTGTCGGTCTCAGGGAGGCATGGAAATCGGATTTTGTTTATCACTTATTGTCACGAAAAAGGCAGAGTTTTGCTTGCGAAAGAGACGGTTTTGAAAAGCGAGAGCGAGAGAGTTTAGGGTTAGAAAACTCTTAGTTTTGATCATGCACTTCAAACAGAAATTAAAATGACGACTGAACGGAAAATAATTTCATTAAACATGCATTCATAGTTCATGGTTTACAACATTAAATACATGCTTCAACAAAAGTAAATGAAAACTTAAAAGAGAGAGAGAGAGAGTGGAGAGCGACGAGACAGCCACGACGGTGGAGGAGGCTCCGTCGGCGGCTCGTCGTCTCCGGTGATTACAAGAGTGCCTAAAACTACCTAGGAGAGGAGTGAAGTAGTTGTAAGTGGGAGAGTATGCCTTGAATGGTGGTAGAAGGGGGTTTAAATAGAGTTAAGGGCTTCCTAAAAGAAGAATGGGCTTTAGCGACATCCAGAGCATCGCTAAAACCGCTTCTATAAACTTCGATGAAGCCCTCTTGTCGCCGGTCAGCTGCCCGCCCCGGTCTTCTTCTCCGCGCGAACTGTGGCCGCTGATCAAGAGCCGTCCGATCGAAGATCGGACGGCTGAGAGCCTTTGGCGCCGGCGCTGAGATCGCGCCTCGAGCGCGCGTGCGCGCGCGCGTGCGCGCTAGGGAGCTGTCGTCGCGCCGCGTGGCGCTATCCTGGCCGCCCGCTGCTGATCGAGCGGCCCAATTTTGTCGCGCCCTTCGCTCGCCTTCGATTTCTGCTCCGTGCGACTCGAACGCGAGTCGCGACGATGCGGGCGTGCGCGCTAACCGTTGCACCACGCCCTCGCTTTGTCGCAGCGACCGCAAGCGAGCGCGCGGATCTCGGCCGTTCGATCGAAGATCAACGGCCAAGGTTCGTCTTTGGCTGGCTTGAGGGTGTGTGAGCGGTGGGGGCAGGGTGACGTGGCGCTCTCTGGGCCGTTGATCTCCAGATCAACAGTCAGAATTTCTTGGGCCCATTGTGGGAGCTCCGGATGTCGGATTTGGCCGATCTTGAGTCCATTGGACTCCGTTCGTCATTCTGAATCCATCCGTGCGGTCTGATTGCTCATCTAAGGCCTACTTTGACAAATGCTTTACATAAATGGCCATTAATACAGTTTATAAGCAATCTTGGTACTTGATGCATGCAATGCTCCTATTCTACTTTATGTTGCGCCTTTTATTCTAAAGATGGGCCATATTCAACCTAATTACTACCCCCTTGTGTGGTGTTATCACTATACCTCAGGTTCTCCATATGTTGGCTAGAACTGTTAACAGCGTAACTAATATCAGGTCTTGTAACCGTAACATACAAGAGCTTCCCAACAATACTCCTATACCTGCCTTTGTCTTCAAACAATGGATCATCATCCTCTAGCAATCAACATGGTGATTCTGCAAGGTACCATAAATGGTCGTGCACCTAACAATCCAGTCTCACCAAAAAGCTCAAGTATATACTTCCTCTGAGACGAAGACATTCCCTTGGAGTTTTTGGCAACCTCAATGCCCAAGAAATAGCGTAATTTTCCTAAATCCTTGGTTATAAACATGGTCTCCAAATATGTTGTTGTATCCTAAATGCCTGGACTGTCATCCCCTATGAGTAGCATATCACCAACATATACAGCAAGAATGGTAGTTCCAGAGTCCTTTCGTCTAATGAAGACAGAATGATCAGATGTAGACCTGTAGAATCCAATCCCTTGTACTGCAACACTGAGCCTCTCCAACTAAGCTTGGGGGCTCTGCTTCAAGTAATAGATAGCCTTTCTAAACCTACATACCTACCCCCTCAACCACAAAACCTAGTGGTTGGGACATATACACTTCCTCCTGCAAATCACCATATAAAAAAGCAATTTTCACATCCAATTGATGCACTGGCCAGTGTTTATTTACCGCAAGGGAGAGAATGACCCTGACAAAGCATATACGTGCTACTGGGGAGAACGTATCAAAGTAGTCTACCCGATAAGTTTGGGTATATCCTTTCGCTACCAACCTGGCTTTCAACCTCTCAATAGTGCCATTCGGGTGATACTTCACCATAAACACCCATCTACAATCCACCACCTTGCCTCCTGGTGGAAGATGTGTCAAGTCCCATGTACCATGAGACATAAGGGCATCCATCTCATCCTACATTGCCTGTCTCCAACCAAGATCTAGGAGAGCCTCATCATGATGTTTAGGAACCACCAAAGCTACAAAAGTTGTAGTAAACCTCTACAAATCTAGACTAAGGTGATCAGTAGCTGTATAATGGGCCATAGGATGTAAGGTACAAGATCTCATCAGCTTTCGTAAAGCAATAGGAAGCTCATCTGACTGTTATGGTGGATCATCCAAACCTGATGATGGTAAGGGAACATGAGGCTCCTCTTAATCTTCTACCTGCATGATAGGTACAGGAATAGGAATAGAAGTATGGTGACGTTCAAAAGTCTACGAAAACCACTCGAGACTAGACCCCCCATGAGAGAAGTAGGGAGTCTTCTCAATAAAAGAGACATCTGCAAACACATAATATCATCTCCCAATAGGATCAAAACAGCGATACCCCTTATGGATTTTAGAATAACCCAAGAAAACACACTTAACAGACTGGGGAGATAATTTGTCAGGGGTCCCAAAGAGGCGAACAGAGCATGTACACCCAAAAATTTGTAGTGGCAATGCAAAATGTGTGGTATCTGGCTACAACAAAAGTAACGATGTAGCTCCATCAAGTGCCAGGGAAGGAAGCCTATTTATCAAATATGTGAATGTTAGGATAGCATCTCCTCAAAATTTCTTAGGTACATTCTTGGCAAGCATTATGATTCTGGCAACATCAAGTAAATGACGTAATTTCCATTCAGCAACTCCATTTTATTGTGAAGTGTAAGCACAGGAAGTTTGATAAAGGGTACCATTGCTAGAAAAAAAATCAACCACATTTTCCTGCATAAATTCCAAAGCATTGTTACTACAAAAATTTTTGATACGAGTAGAATAAAAATTCTACACTTCATTGAACTGGAATAATAAAAACAATTTCAGATCTACCACACATCAAAAACGTCCAAGAAAGACGATTGAATTTATCAACAAAGACCACAAAATACCGGTAAACATTCTAGTGAGTTATTGAACACGGATCCTAAACATCACAATGAACCAACTCAGAAGATACTGGGCATCTTTTACCCTGTCTAGAAGAAAAAGCACGACAATACTTGCCAAGATGACAAGCTTCACACTCTATATTATGTGGTATATTAGACTCTGGAAACATTTTTTGCAAACGTGATGCAGAAAGATGACCCAGTCGACGATGCCAAAAAACTGGATCCATAGAAACAGAGGCAGCACCAGCAAACAAAGTAGAAGTATCAATGTAATAAAGTCCATCACATTCAATCCCCCCACCAATCATCGTCTCCGTCCGGATGTCCTGAAAATAGACAAACTGCTCGTCAAATATAACATGACATTTAAGCTCCTTACATAATCTGTAAATAGATAATAAGCTCAATGAAAATTCTGGAGCACAGTAAACAGTAGACAGCCTCAGCTTATTGGAAAAATGTACCTCTTCAACTCCAGGAGAATATGTACCATTTTTCAGACAAACAGAAGTGATATCATTAGTCATATGCATAGAAACAATAGCATCTTTCTTACCAGTAAGAAGACTCGAAGCACCTGAGTCAACAATCCACGATGACAAGGATGAAGTAGCAAGGTGCGCAGAGCTACTAGTGGCAGCCAGAAATGCCATAATGTCTGAAACAACAAGCTAGCGTAGAAGGGCCATCAAGCGATTATAGTCATCCATCATCAGAGTAGGAGCATGAGATGACATAGGAGCAGAGAAAGTGTTAGTAGAGAGAGGCAGCTCCCCCTCAACCACTACAACAATAATGAAGCGATTCCTTGGATAGCCAAATTTTGCCCAACACTTCTCCAAGGGGTGATTAATCCTTTGACAATGGATACATGGTTCATAAACACGACCTCGTCCACATCCACGACCACCTCCAAAGCCACGACCCCCTCAAAATCCACCTTTGCCTCCAGATGCAACAAAAGCGAACGCCTCAATGTTTGGTGTCATAGAAGCCACCAAAAGATAACTAGCATCAATAGATATCTTCTGTAGACGACCATATACAATCTCCAAATCAGGCATAACCTCAAGGGCTAGAATGTTCTCGCAGGCAGATGAGAACTTAAGGTTCAACCCATCCAAGAATCTGTAGACTTGCCATGTATGTCTCTGATTAGTCTAAGTATCACAACAAGAAGGTTGGAACACATTTAGCTCTTCAAAAAGCCCTTCCATCTCAGTATAATAATCAATTAGTGTCCTTTCTCCTCGAGACATGGACTATATATGACGATATCTATCTAAGAGGCGAGCATGATTGGATTTCTGAGAATATTTCTTGGGCAGGCTCTCCCACGTATCCTTTGTTGTCTTCTTATATAATAGATTTGATGCTATCTAAAGCTCCACGCTGTTCATTATCCAGTTCATCACCAGATAATTGTCTTGTTTCCATTTTTTAAAGTCCTTATGAGTTGACTAAGGGGGGTACTAGTAAAAATGGGAAGTTTCTTGTGGCCACCCACAAATATTTTAAATGCTTGTGCCCATAGTAGGTAATTTTGAGACACGCTCAACTTAATAGTGGTCCCTTGAACCATCAGAGAGGTCGAGGTAGTCCTCGGCTTAACTTCGACAGACAGATTCAGTTGATGCAACAACCATGATTGCAACGAAATAGAGGCATGAAAAATACTAAACCAGATAACCAATCCAAATCATATATCAGACCTTAGGATCTAAGGGAGAAGGCGGCAGAACTAGCTCTATGGTTATAGGAAGCACCAACTATAACCTAATATCATCTAAATGAATTAGTCACTTTTAGATGTTGTTAAAACCATGTTTCTTATCAGGACCCCCAGAGAACCACACAACAAGGATCAAATCGATCCAAGATGGCCCAACAGCCCTGTAGATCGTCGACGGCACCCTGGCAGTGCTGCAAGTGCTCCGGCGACTCTGTAGGTGCTCCGACAACATTGTGGATGCCGCTAGGAACAAAGCTACAAGCCTCAGATGACCCTAACGACGCTACAAATCACCAGGGGTGGCGCCCAGGTGCTCCGACAGAGCTACAGTTGCTCCAGCAGCGCTATAGATTCAACTAGGGATGATGCTACAGGCCTCAAATGGCCCTAGTGACATTGTAGATTGGCGACGGCGCCACCCACGTGGTGCTACAAAGGTTGCTGACGCTCCCCCTTTTGGTGCTACAACCTAAGATGGTGAGAGGCGGCGTAGTAGATCGATAAACGACACCCGGTGACGCTGCTAAGGCCACCAACAAGACCTCTTTGAAGTGCATCGGTCTACACTTGATGTGTTAGGGTTTCTTGATGAGTTAGGGTTTATTTGGAGCACGAAGGATCTAAGATCCACCTTACTCTGATACCATGTTGAGAGGAGAAAATAAGAAACAGCTATTATTAGAAACCCTCGGTCTCCTTTTATAGGAAGAGCCTCAAGGTAAAATACAAAGTAATCCTCATACAAACAAGAAATGGCACATGCACCCTTATACTAATACTAACACAAATCAAATATCCTTAATGTGAAATGAGAAAGCACCCGTGATATTTTGTAACCAAAGAGCATCATCAAATCAAATATCACCTATGTAACTTGAAATGCACTAGTTATATTTGTAAACAAAGCATAATCAAATTAAATATCACCAGTGCAAATATTTTTGCACTAGTTATATTTGTAAACAGAACATAATCACATCAAATATCACTAGTGCAAAATAAAATGCACCGGTGATATTCGAAGCGAAGGATACAAAGAAAATTGATGATATTCCAATAGCAAAATTGAATATCATCAGTAATAAATAGACAATACAAATCAAAAACAAAAGAATAAAATTCATTTCCCTAGCACTTGAGAGGTCATGATTTTCAAGACCAAAAGAAGCACAAGCATTTAAAAAAACACAAGCACAAGCAACTATAACTTGATGACCAGCTTCCTTATCAACATCATCAAAAAAATACAAATCACATTCAAAGTTCGAATCCATAACAAAACATTGTAAACACACAAAGTAAAGCACACATTCAAATAAAAAATGAATCAAATATACCAAAAAATTGAAAATAATCAATCACGACGATCTTACAGAGAAGAAACTTGAAATAAGAAATAAGATGAGTAACATAAACTCGATAAAAAGGAATCTCATCTAAACTTGATAATGGACGTGATATGATATGTTCAAATGCGACAAGATCGAACCAAAAATAGGAAAATAGGGGCAAGACGATAAAAGAACAGAGAAGATAACGAAAAGAGCAACGAATGAGAGATGAAGAGTGCAACAACAAGAAACAAACAAAGAAGACGAGGGCAAGGAAAGAAAGTAAGAAAAAGGAATGTAGTGGGACCCACTCAACATATTCACACTCATTAAAATGCCAGCATGTACAATGAAGCCCACATTTTGTTACATGTATTGCAAAGCACATCATTTTTTTAGTTTCCATACATGTTCTTCCATTCAAAATAGTTGAAAATAATCACTTTTGATAGAAGGTCTAGAAGTGTTGGATTTCCTTGCAATGTGACATATAGTATGTTCATTTAAGGTGATGTAAATCTCCAAAATTTTATTTCAAAGTACCATTCCTAGACGAAGATATAAGTGAATGTACAAAACTTTTCCTACACTTGAGTACAAATTCCCTTTATCATATATATATGATCTTGACAATATATATATGGTAAAATGTGGCTACCCCTAAAGGGGAGCTTATTAGTTACCCTCGATGTTTTTAACTTCATCTATAGATCACATATTGCCAAGAAACTTTGCAAATTGAAATCAACTAATATAAGAAAGATGTGTTCCAAATTTTATTTGAATCAGAGACCATTAACCTCTTCATCAAGGCCAATTTTTCACATTATTTTGGCCATTGAAAATTTGTCATTGTTGATGGAAGAGATACAAATGTCCAATTGAGTTAGAAACTTTATATGATTCTTACTTATGTTAGAATAGTGAGATTTCCAATGTTTAATGGCCATATATGATCTATAGATGAAAGTAAAAGCGTCAAGAGTAGCCAATTAGCTCCTCCTTGAAGGTAGCAACCTTTTACCCACACACACACACGCATATAGAGAAGGGGGGGGGGGGGGGGGGGGGGGGAAGCAAGGAGTGTGCAACTCACCTCCACCCAAGCATGTTCCTATACACAATCAATGTTTCAAATGAAAACTTAGGAATTGAAATCATTTAGGAAAAAGATAAAGTGCATAAAATTTCATTAAAATTAGATGATCCTAACACCTTCATCAAGTAGGGCTAAATTTTATAATACTTAGGCCGTCAAAATTGAACCTCCTTCAATGTGAGGATAGAAGCATCGAATTACTTTGAAATTTTATGCACAACATATTCATATGAAGTGATTTCAATCCGTAAATTTTCACTTTAAAATATTACCCGTAGTCATATATATATATATATATATATATATATATATATATATATATATAGGATAAAATGTGGCTAACCCTAAAGGAGAACCAATTGGCTACCCTGATGCTTGTAACTTCATTTATATATCACATATCATCATGAAACTTTGGGGATTTATCCTAATTTAACTAAGAAGTGTAGAGAGTTTTAACTAAATTGGACAATCCCATCCACTCCATCTACAATGTTAAATTTTCAATGGTCAAAATAGTATTAAAAATCGACCCTTCACATTTGATTTGTAGAGCCTCTTAAGAAAAACCTCATGAAGATAGTGGAGAAAACATCACAAAAATCAAGAGATGAAAATGAATATAAGCTGAAGATGGAGAGTTGAAGACTGCAGGCTGTCAAAATGATCTTATGTTAAAGTTCTCCAAGTAGAGAGTTGAGAAATGAGAAGACATCTACCACTAAGTAGAAATTAATTAGGAGACAAGAAAAGACATTCACCTCTAAGATCTCTCCTATGTACAAAAGCTTCAAAAAAGAATAGACACATAAAGGACTCTCTCTACCAAGACTTGTAAGAGAGATGTGGTCCCCTACCATAGGGAGACTTAAAAAGAACTCTCTCGTAAAGAGTAGAGTAGGTCTCTTCCATTTTTTGACTTCTACAATAGTGCATCGAGTTCTCTCTTGTATACTAAGAATAACCTCTCTCTTGGAATAAGAATAGTAGTAGACAATCACATCAAAAGTCAATGGGAGAAAAAGTTTAATCTTTCCCCCTTCTCACATAGTGGGATTTAAAAGGGCATCCAACTAAGTTGGAAAAGCAAAAGAAAGGTGATGTCTCAAACAAAGAAAATGTTCAATGTATCACCTTTTCTCCATCTTCCTTTTTTTTTCTTTTCTCATTTTTTCTTCACTTTTTTTTGTTTGAAACTCCAAAAACAAGAGAATTTCCAGAAAGTTCAAATCAAGGACCAAACCACATAATCTTTGGAAGTAAGACATAACATGAGAAGCAATAGATATGCATGCAATATACATTTAAGTGACAACATCTAGGCATTTGGGATGAAATGAAATATTTGATAACTTATGGAATCAGTTGCAATTATATAAACTGATGGACAAAAGGAGAACTTCAAAGTTTTTGGACTACTACATATAAAATACCAAAATTTTAACTACTATTGGAATAGCATGATTTTTGGATTGTTATTTAAAAGAAAAAACTGAAAGGAGTAGCAACTTTACCATAAGCCTTTTTTATCTTCTTTGCACTCCACAGGATAATAACCCAACAGCAGCCATTGTTGCTTGATTTATCCACAGCCACAGACCATGGATCTAGCCACCCTATACATCCACCTAACAAAGTATATAGCTAGCAGACTAGAACATAGTTGGAATCTCCTCTCTGCACTTCGGTAGTGTTGAACTTGGTGCACTGGGTCTGAACTTGACACGATAGAGCGCAGTATGCCACCAATATGAGGCCTGAGCTTACATACTAAAGGGCATAGAAGTCATGCACAAGGCATATCCAATCTTTGTGCAGGAGCTCTTGGCATGTTGATAAATATAGAATATAAAATCAAACGATTGTTTTGAATAAGCAGCATCAGAAACAACCTTATGTTGATAGTTTTTTTCACTACTGCTCCATCCTTCAAGTGATTTCTTTAATCTCTTTCTCCACCATCTCCACAGCAGCAAATATGGATCTGGATGTTTCGAGAATTAAAGAAAGAACTCAAAGAATCACTTCCTCTGCATCAAACAGAACAAGAATCCTGAGATTTGCATGGAAACCTTTAAAGGAAAGAAAGCCACAAGAGAAGCGACCTAAAGAGCAAGATAATCTTGTTGATTCTTCTCAAGGTAAAATAGTAGTACAACAGACTTTTACATAGGCTTACGCCCTTACTTCATATCTTAATCTCAATCCAATCCGAATTTTACTCCTAAGAGGTGTAAGATCAAACTCATTCACCACTTAGGATTGGGATTCCAACACTCTCAACACATTTTCTAGGCCACGTTAGATTCCAGCCAGTGTTTTAGATGCCAACGGCATGCCGACGAAATGGTTATTTTTGGGCAATAGACATGTCGGCATGGAAAATTATCAATATGCAGGTGTTTCGCTAGCATGCCGGTGAAACCGTCGACCACTGGTAAGATCCGTTATGTTGCTATTGCTGCTGCTAGCGCACCTCACTACTATTGCTACGGCCGTTACCAACCAGCCGAGTGGATTAAATCTCCAACATGGAAAATATTGATACGGATAATATTGGATCATTGATAACCTCAATAACCGACATCGATACACGGACGTTTCCACAGCATACCCACAATATGCGTACTCGGAAATTTATCGACACAGCATCGATATCGGCATTTCAAACCTTAATTCCAGCAGATTTACAATATCAGGGCATAGCACATACTGGATATACAACACATATTTTCCTTGTCCTTTATGCACCTTGGTGAAAAAGGAAAACTCATTTCCATGACACACATCAACTGGTGGCAAGGATTGGAGGCAAATTCAGATTAATTGATGATTCTCATTCCCTTTCAAAAAAATTGATGGTCCTCATTAGCACCCTTATGGAAATAAACTTGCTCATGCCAAATCTAACATGACTTCAATATGTTCATTAGGGTCTTGCTTTGTGTACATTTCATTAAAGACCACATAATCTTTGTTCACCGTGGTCAAGAAAAAGGAAACTACAGAATTTGTGAAGTCAATACAGGAACTACATGTGAGCAAATTTTGCATAGACATGGCAATCACCGAAAAGATAGAAATGGCAATCACTAAAAGTCTGAAGTCGTATATTTATTTAATATAAATAGATTTGCTTTAATATAAAAAGTCAGAAGTTGTATATGGCTTTTGGCAAAAGCATATCTGCCTTTGGGATAACCATATCATCATAATTCACTGTACACCTCTCCTCATCCATCTTTTTCCTTCATTCCTTACCTGCTACTTCTCTCTCCTATTACCAGATAGAAGAGGAACTGAGCAACAAAAAAGTAAGAGGAACAACACAACAGCAAATAAAATCCAAAGAGAAATGTGAACAATAAGATCGAGGGACAAAAAGATGGAATGGAAAACGAGAAATGGATAGGGAAAAGCAGGGTGCTTTCCATTACAGTCATAAATTGTCTTCCGATAGCTCTTACCTCAGCAGAAATAAATGCATGTATTCATGAGTACCTATAAAAAATGACCATGAGAATTATGTGTTTATGCAGTATCCTTATATGCCAGGAAAAAGATGCACCATTAACATTCTTGCTTTTGCAAAAAACATAGATGTGCTTACATAATATATGTATTACTAGAGAAGTAAAATAAGCACAAAAATGTGTAAACAAGAATAAGGTCATATGCATTTGCTCTAAAACAGAGATTATGACTATCGATACAGATATATACAACAGAGCATATTTATTCCAGTATGGCCAAAAACCCAACAAATACAGTAATGCACAGTGAAAGTTACTATATCCCCTAACCTCTACCTCCAATCTCATCAACACCATCACTTCTGAGTAAGCATGCTAAAGTTTGCTATTCTTAAACTGTGCATTTCAGACACACGCAGCCCCCGTTTTAAAGGTCTTTTGTTAGGCCATTATGAATTTGATATAGCCAAAAAGTCATTGCTTATATAGTGCATATTTTGAACTCTGTCTGCAACGATGACAATCAACATAGGTTTTGTGGAAGTAAAGGTGAAATGAAAATGTCATTTCTTGGTTTCAACTTTTGCCATGGAAATGAAGCTTCAATGCTTCCATTTTTTTAATATTGCACCATCAAATTGTATCCAAGATTAGAAATTCCATGACTGCAATGAAGATAATAAAACGTTTATTTCTACTTGACGG
Organism: Thalassia testudinum; assembly: GCA_037157565.1. Classification (NCBI taxonomy): domain Eukaryota; kingdom Viridiplantae; phylum Streptophyta; class Magnoliopsida; order Alismatales; family Hydrocharitaceae; genus Thalassia; species Thalassia testudinum. The sequence continues at coordinate 149,466,649 of JAZHRO010000036.1, forward strand.
AAACAGGAAGAAATGTAAAAGAATGATACCAAGCTTCTATATTAATTGGTGAGCAAGAGTATCTATTTCAGTTGCATTGTATCAGCGGGTAATAAGGTTCTCGCTTCATGATCATGTATCTATTTATGTAATGAAAACGCATCAGCATTGTTTTGGCTAAACAAAAAAGGTAAGTAAAGCGTCAGATATGACAAAACATAATTGCCATACTCCTATTATTCAGTTAATAATAATAGTAATCAAACTCAATCCCACTGAAGTCTATGTTCCAATTCACAAAATAGCACTCAGGAGCCAAATAACTGCTAATACATGCACTGGTTTTCTGGCAAATGAGCTGATAATAACTTAAAGCATCTTGCCTTTGGTGATTTGCTCTTCCAATATACTGTGGGAAACAAAAATCAACTCAGGCAAAAGGGATGCCCAACAAGGGTGCAGAAATCAATAGTTGGTATTCAATCATATGAGATCATTTAACTAAGTATACAATATGTGGGCGGTATTTTTTATTATTTAAAAATTTTAAAAATGATTACATATATACCATTATGTGCATGCTCATGCACACACGCACATTGAAATTATGCACATTCCTATTAATATTAATATTTTGACATGCACATTTTGCCAATAAGCAAAAAGGATCTAGAATGATAGAATCTTCAAAGAAATAATATTGCATGTGAATTAAATCAACGCTCAACATGTCATAAGCCATCTGCTGAAAGTAGAAAATAACATAGCAGCAACTACCAAATTTAATGTTATCAACCAATGAAACACAGCAATCATAAAAGAATTCTAAAGGACTAAAACAACTATTGACAAGCACCACAATTACCAAAGACAACCTAATCAACAAGAACAAAAAAAAAACACAATCAAAATAAAGCACAACACACAAAGAATAAGGCATGAAAATTTGAGAATAAGTGCTAAAATAAAAGAAATTTGGGCAAAGAACAACCTGAATTGGAAAAAAAAAAGAATGAAGAAAAACATGATAAGAGGAAAAACCCAACATGCCTTATTGAAACAGAGAAAAAAACTTCCCAAGAAATTTAAAAAAAAGGAAAGAAAACCAACAAGCCATATTTAGTCAATCGATTAATCACCCTGACTAAATATATAGTCCCACATGTTGGTATGCAATTCGGCCAGTGACTGCATACGATTAATTGACCGACTAAACTGATTTGTGCAATCTTGATGTCCAACATTTGAGTTCACAATAGAGATCTACCCTCTTTTTGTCCCATCTATCCTGAATTGCTACAGAATCATGGTGCCAACAACAGCCATTTTAAAAAGCCACAATCATGGTGCCAAACAATCATGCATAAAACCAATGTCTCTCCAATAACAGGTCTAATCTGGATGCTGATTGTAGCATTACTCGCAAAAAGGCATAAGGCCTCGAAGAGAACCCAGCCTGGAAAAATCCAAAACACAAGTAAAACCAATAAAAGATTGAAAATTTTGGTCATTCACAACCATTGATGAAGGATTTCTCAAAATTTCAAATCCCTGGTTGAGGCCTGATTAAGGAACTGCCTCCTCCAAATTGTATCACTGTTTCTTCAGGTGCAGAAATCAACTCCTTTGATCCAAGACCAAATCTCACTGATGCCATAAAGTGAGAAAACACCAGAACAACCACAGCAAATCAAATATTTCAAGGATCACCAATTTAACTGATTTAACCTTCAAAGATACCTACAACTTTTAACTCTGTTTCTGCAGGTAGATGTTGCAACACATCCCCACAGAAACCAAGGTTCCACACAGAGAATCCTAGAGCAGCCATAAATCTTTGGACAGAAAATGAAAGTGTCATTCCTTCAATTAACTTCACCTTTAAATCAACCAGCACTCCCTTCAACTATGTTGGAGTTTGGTTTACAGCCATGGGCATGCATAACATGAAGCAATTAAACACCACTCCTTCACATTCTGAACTAGCACTCCCTGCATGTTCAGAATCCATGGACCCAAATGTAGAAAGGAAACCAAGGCCTTATTATTCCTTCACCAAGGTGATCAACCTCTTGTTTGTCGATGATTCAATTGAAACCCCCCAGGCCACAAAAGGCATCATGCACTAACCACAATATTTTGTTACAACTGCACCTACCAAGGCACATTCCCAGACATTGCATTCTTCCACCTAGGTGTCAGGTCCCTTGCACCCTTCTCCCTAGGTCTCAGGTCCTTTGCTGACACTTGCTATGTCAGATCTGTTGAAGGCATGTTGGACATTTTTGTGCTGTCAAGCTTACGAAATGACAAGTGCAGTTCAGAAAGATCCGTTTATCACCCTCAAGCTAGCAACAGGCATCAACACACTGTTGGCTACAGAAAAGATTAAACCTTTTCATATGGTCCTCGTTTCTATCAATGGTTTGCTACTTGGGGCCCTTTGGCAAAAATCTCCCCCCTGCAAAACAGAGACAGCACTCAGTTATCTCTTAAAAAGCTCTGCTAGATTTTTTAACTGTCAAAGATATGGTGGACTTGCTTTTCAAGAATACATTGTCCTTTCAGAGAAGGACCTTGTTAAACAAAGGTCAACTTCTGCTTTTATTGCTTCTCCAATCCAATCTAAACAAAATCCTGATGAAGTCAGCAACATCCAAATGCCAGAGAAAAATCTAATTCTGGCAGACCTGATGGAATCAATGTCCATGGAAGTCAACCTTAACTCCATCTAAGACAGCAACATCAAAACCTGGGACAAAATCTGCTTTTGCAATTCTGACAAAGCATAATGAACCCCATCTGAGGCTATAATAATACTTCTGGGAGGAAATATCTCCTAACTCTAACAATCTCCTCTACCCCTACATAAAGGAAGGCCTCATGTTTCAGGACAGGTATCCCTTTTAGTATCTTCTTGGAAGTAATAGGCTCATTTCAACAATGAATGTGACAGCCATCCTTTTGGTGAAAGCTGTCTCGAAAACGAGTGGCCATGAATCGATGGCTCTTCTAGGTTTCCACTTTCTGTTCATATTTTATGCTTATAAGCCTTCATATGTAAGACTTTTTGATCCACAAATCAAGGGTTGGAAGTTGCTGGCAGCCTGAAAAAAGGGAAGATTGCCTTAAGGGATGTTCTAGGCTTGTCCCACATAAAGTCCTGAAGATGTAGAACATATGTAAAGTGAAGAGACTAACCCATTTACCTACATATTGCATTTTTTTCCCAAAAAAGCTCTAACCCCACCCTCTCCCATTTAGACTTTATTTTGTGATTGAACTATTTTATTTATTTGGTTGTGACCTATAGCCATCTATTTTTGTGTGCTAAAACACTTCTAAACTTCTTGATTTTTTTGAGTTTTCATCCGAAGAATGGCATGCATCATGAAGTTTTTATGTTAAGCATGGCTCTAGATGCTTTTATATGTAAAGTGCATGTTCCACATTAAGAATGCCTTGTGTATTAGAATGGATAATATATTTCTCTCATGCACAAATGAATACCCAATGGGTAAACGGGTACCCAATGAACAGATATGCATATGGGTTTGGATTTAATAGGTAGGGTATGGGTAGTGGCCTTGTAGATGGATATGGGTTTCAATATAACACAATCACATTCCATGCCCAACTGATTGATGTCCCAAGTCCCTAAGGTGGGTATGCAAATGGGTTTGGATTTAATGGGTAAGTTATGGATAATGGCCTTGTAGGTGGATATGGGTCTGGTTACACCTAAGCCCAACCTATCTGCATTCCTAGTACGGATAGTCTTAGGGTGATTAACATCCTACCTATGTATTTTTCTAGAATGTGAATTCATCTTTTTTTTCCACATGGCTTGTAATAGCTTCTTCTTTCTTATTTGCCTAGGAGGGGCAGCTCCAAATTTTGGAGGTTTTATAGATGTAATTTTTCAAACAGCTCCTTTGAATTTTTTTAAGAAAAACACAATGTCTATTCAAACAAACGTATATATACAACAATTGCAAAAGTCAGGTATGTCACCAGTCTTAGCAAACGCAAACCCTTCTACTACATTGACAAGCAAGAATCACCCTAATAAATAAAAAAATATCATCTGGCCAATTAACTAGCAGGAAAGAGAACTACTTTAAAAAAAAAAATTTACCGTTGTCCATTACAAAGTTGAAGCTGATGGAGGATACTGCATCAAGCAGTTCAAATAGGATCAAGAACCTTGTTCCTGTGAAAACTATAGGAAGAGAAAGCCTGACTTCTTGATGGCTTTCAAGCAAATGGTCAAAAGAATTCATAAGAATATGTGGTATCACCTCCTTCTCAAGCTCATACTCTTCTTTTTCTGAGTGATAGCATAACGCCTTGCCATAGCTCTGTTATAAAACTTTTTCATATGCTCTGAAAGCCTGTGAATGGCCCGAAGATTTCCAGTTTCTGATATCTTCAATAGTAAGTTATCAAACTTTCGATATGGCAATTTAATTTCACGGTCTATTACTTCATCCAGCAGTATGAATGCATCATCTGATCTTCTGCAAGTGAACAGCCCATCCATCATAAAGCAGTAAGTGTCCACATCTCTTGGACATTGTCTCCTGCTCATCTCATGCCAAACACCAAATGCCCTATCAGGATCTCCGACCTCAAAAAACATTGTAATCAACATATTGTAAGTATGAACACTGGGTTCACAACCCAATTCTATCATTCCCTCACAAAGCTCCATAGCTTCATCAACTTTTTTTAGATTGCATAGAACTTTCAAGAAACAATTAAACGTAAGAATGTCCGGAGGGTACCCTTGGCACCTCATATCTTCTAATATCTGATAAGCTTCATCAACCTTCCCAACCATGCATATCCCTTTGATCAATTCCTTATAAGTCGAAACATCAGGAATGCAACCAGTGCTTCTCATATCTGCCAAGAGTTTGAAGCATTCATCCATCCAATCAGCTTTAGCCAATGCAATGATCATAATACAATAAGTCTTGGCCGTGGGTGAAGACAAGATGGAACCCTTTGTTCTCATAAACTCAAAAAGATCCCGGGCCTCCGATACCATGCCAGCATTGCAAAAGGTATCTATGGCGGTATTATACGTAAAATTCTCCGGGGTATGACCCATGTGAATCATTTCCTCCAGCACCTTCATCGCCTTCTTGGGGTCCCTCACTCTACACCACCCGAAAAATAGAATGTTGTATGTGCGCGCATCCGGGGTGAGCTTATTCTTGATCCTAAAAACAAACTCCTCAGCTTCCCTGACCAGGCTACACTTGCAAAGAGAATCTATGAAGAGATTGAACGCGTTGATTTCAGGCAGAGTTTTCACCTTTGCTCTCCTCCTAATCGCCAACTTGCTTGCATGGGTCAAATGCTTATCGGCGTAATTCCTTAAGATCCTTAGAAGGGCATCGACAGATATGGAATTCTCGCTCTTTCTCTTCATGTGGTCCAGGACGTTGCAGAGTACACCAAACTGCTTGGCCTTGTACTTCGTGCTCGACAATATATCGATCATGTCATTGAACGTGTCGTGCTCGTGCACGTAATCCTTCTGGTGGCCAGCCCATGCGAAGAACCTGAAAGCCATCTTCTCCTCGTATCTCAGCCTCTTGATGACGTCGACCACCAAGGCGTTAGTCAACTCGACACCAAGCGAGTCCAGAGCAGCCTCCAATTCCTGGTCATCCCCCGAGTTCGATAGAATGGTCTCGTACACCTTGTCGGAATCACTGGATGCTCGAGTTTCCGGCTCATTGGAGGCGCAACCGCCGTCGGATGGGCTCGGGTTAAGGTTTACAGGAGAGGGCGTGGAAGAAAAAAACCTCAGGGATAGATTGTTGTATACAAATTCTACATGAACCCCGAGAAATGTTCGGGGATATCGAGCTAAAATGTGCGAGAATACTGTGGAATTTCCACGATGAGTTTGATCAAGAGTAACAAATGTTTGGGATTGGGAGTGAGTGAGAACTGATGGGAGCCATAAACCACGGGAATAAGGTGAGGTCAGAGAACGCCTAGAGAAGATTAACCTCGATGAGATTCCCATCATCAACAGGTGAATGCATTCGCCGAGGGATCGCCGCCGAACGGAAAATCGCCGGAGGGAAAACGATACAAAAGATGAAGGGATGGTATGGGGCGGATTCCGTCACCTGGAAATGGGGATGCCTTCGGCGGGGAATTGGGAATGGGCTATTGGGGGCGCGGTAGAGAACTCGTGCGGGTACGTGGCGGAAGGAGGGGGTTGGAGGGGGTTTAGAATCGCGCCATGGATAGCGGCTCCAGGGGTTTTATAGTGCAAGACTGCGGCGCCGGGCAAAGGAGGAAAAATTTTGTTTTTTTTACGGACGATATTAATAAAACATTAATAGTTAATTATGTATTATTAAATAATATTGGAAGGGATTTGTTATAAAATCAAAAGAAAAATTTTGTCAAGCCCGAACGATGTAACTTTCAACGCCCAGTCTCATAATGGAAGCAAAAAAAAAGTGGTTAAGTCATTTTAATATAACTTTCCACATCTCTACTGTTTAACTTTAACCGAGGGGATCACAATCAGGTGGGACTAACGACTTTTTTAGTTGCATTATCGGATTATATTGGGGAGACTTTCGCTTCGAATCCAACGTAGATTTTTGCTTATGAAAACCACTACTCTATAAAAAAGGAGAGCATAGATTCGAAGATCGATGTGTTGTCGATGTGCTATGCAACTGAAAAATATAGATATATTGTCAATGTATTGTCGAGGCAGGGAAAAAAACATAGATAAAATTGACTTTACAAGAGTCATTTCATTTTAAACAAAAGTGGATCTTGAAGAGTCACGTTTATTTACAATAACAAAAATGACTCTTGGAAAGTCATTTTATCTAAGGACTTAAATAAATCCACATGCCCTCCTCTTGCTCTTCCCCAACCCAACATATAACATCTCACCTAGACCCTCCATGCCTCCCTCTCCTTTCCCCCATGACTCACCTCTGACCAACTATAGCATCCTCTGGCCACTAGACTGCCATTGCTGCTTCATCCCGTCTGCAGCTACTACTTCATCTGCTTTACCATTGCTACTTCTTCTCTTCTGTGAGTGTTGATCCAACTTCACCCCTCCACTTGCCAGTCCTACTCCATTTGCAATTGCACAATCACTACTTTTCCCCCTATCTAGTAGGTGAGCGTAGGTTTCGTCAGTATCTTTATTTTCAAATTTTACTTTATAATAGGTTAGGATGCTAATGGGTTCTTCAATATTACTAATGGATTGTTCAACTACTTCCATGGCAGATTGTTTACCTAATCTATATGCACGCAAAAATGCAAAAACATAAGTGATTAACTGCTTACATTACTATTAACATATCTTGAGATCTAGGTTGGGATTCAGTACTAAGGAAGAAGGTATCCTAACACAAACAACTATAATTTTTACTTTCTTACCCTGCATGCATAGTTTAAATACTATCATAGCTCCAACTTAAATATTTTGTACCTGGTTACTTGGATTTTGCCAAAGGCATGATAAATATTCTCGAGCAAAAATGCAAAAGTGTTCTTACTATTGTGGCCCATCGAGATTATGTCCACCAATATCGTGAAACCATAATTTTATTCGATAACAAGCACCAGCAGTACATATCTAGAGGAATTCATCACATGATTCCAATTAAAAATGACAAATCAGAACATATTTCAGCCCTACATAATTTAATCATCCATCTAAGTATATTTAATAAACAACCAAAAGTAACAAAATATATAAAAGAGCTTTATGACGGTAGAAATGATATTACTTGAAGAGGGTGAAAGTCATTATTTTTCTTTTGGAATGAACGATAGGGGTGAGGGTTATAGAAATCAAAGTTTGACAATGAGATGATTAAATTACTTGGATAACAAATATGCAAAATTCCATAGATATGAGCGGCATCCAAGTTCTTTTCTTTTCTTTTTATGAAGGGCCAATTGTTCTTGAAAGCTTTCCTAGAGTGTGATAGTGGGAGTGAAGGAGGCACTTCAGGGAAAAAAGAGAGAGAATAAATCATAAGCAGCAACTAGTTCATGTATGAGGTAAAAATAAATACAAACAATCCAGATCTCTATGAAACCTTTCTATGCAATAGAAAATATCACACGTCGAATTTTCTTGACAAGTTGGATTAAGAAGTAATTATCTATTATGTAGAGAAGCCATGATGTTGATAAAATGAGAATGAAAATAGAAGCTTTCAATGTAATTGTTAATGAAATGAAATGATCATTGATGGTTTTTTAAATTTATGATTCATGTGTATAATGTGAGAATTAACTTGTTTCAGGTTAGGTACAGTGGCTAAAAGTATGTTATGTTTGTTGTATGCCCATGAGAATGTGATTGATTGAGAATATAGTGTTGGATATAATAGAAAGTTTTATAAGAATCCGAAGATTTCAAGCAATAGGATGGAATTTGAGAAGTTAAAGAAGAAAATAATGAGAATGCTTAATTTGGATCCTTTGACTCATAACATTAAGATAGAGCATAGGTTTCCCATCATCACAGAAAGTGCTCTAAATGAGAGGACAACATACACCCTTACAACGATTGTTGATGAATTTGATATTGAGGGGGTTCTTGGCCTCGTGGAGAATATGAGTTGGACTTACTTGCCAGAGATGTACATCAAAATTAATGAAGTGAATTGTATTGAAAGATATGAGGTGCAGGCTATGGAAGAAACCCCTCCTTACATTGGGTCAACTGCTATTGATACTACAATTGATATCCTAATCCATCATTATTCTGGCATAGTTCATCCTAACATGTGGCATAGTTCATCCTAACATGTAGCATACCTTGACTTCAGAAGTTGAGACTATTCTTACTAATGTGGTGTTGTTTACCTCTATTCTTGCCATTCTATTACTAATGAGGTGCAGCATGCCAACACCGTCACTATCCATACTCATGTACTTAGTGAGTGTCATGTTACCATTGATCATGAAGTGCAACCTAACTCTTCTGCACTATTCACTGGCATAGCTAATCGAGATGTGGTTCAAGTAGAAGATTCAGAAATTGAACGAGAAGAAAATGCTTACCCGTTCAATTCTGATAAATAGACGGATGATGGGATAGATGAAGAATTTAATGATGTTCAAGCATACATTAATCATGTACCAATTCGGCTGGACACTCATACCACCATTAGGCTTGAGAAGAACGAAGTATAAGTGCCAATGGTTTATGATGTCCAAATTGGTTTTGGATTTATCAATTATGAGGATAGTATTGATGATGTGTGCAATAGAGGAGTGTTATGTTGTGGGAAGATTTTCAAAAGCAAGGAAGATTTGATTTTTGTTGTGATGACATGTCACATGGAGAACCTTATAACTTCTATGTATGTAAGACAAATAGGACAGTTTGGTCAATTGAATGCAGCCAAAAGGAAAAATGTTGCAAATGGAGACTCATATCTCATTTGAAAAAATTTGATGGAAAGTTTATAATAAGCATCATCGAAGGACCACATTCATGCGATGCTATAAAAAGCCTAGATCATCTACAATTAGATTGTAATTTCATGGTGCAAAACATGGTCGAATATGCTAGTGATCCAAAAAAGTTTAGGGTGTAGCATTTGAAAGTTGTTTTGGATAAGAATTGACTTTTAAAATCAGCAAGACGAAATAGTAGGACACAAAGCGAAAAGCCCTGGAGATTATACATGGGAAGTAAGACAACTCTTATGATAAAATGATTCATTTATTACATGCAATTAAAGAGTCAACACCTAAGACTAAGATTGATTACAAGTAAGATATGAAACTGTCAAGAAATGAATATGTGATCTTAACGAAGGCATTCTAAACATTTAGACGGTGCATCAAAGCATTTGCCCACTATAGGCCTTTGATGAATATTGATAGAACTCATCTTTATGGCAAATACAAGCACAAGTTGTTAATTTTATGTAGCATTGATTGCGCAGCAATCATAGGTCTTAATTAACCTCAATTAGGCTAAGACTTAGCATAAGTTAGGGTAGTTCATACATGCATAAGCATTATTTGCATCTTTACTGCTTTCTTTTAGTTATGCATAAAATAATGCTATAATGTACTGATTAGGTGCATTATGTCAATTGCAGGAATAAGCTGATCAGAAGGTAGATCTGAAGCTGGATCTAAAGCTGGATCAGAAGAATAAAGGATAACTGGTGTTGCAATAGAGCTAAAGCGGAAGATCTAGATTAGATATAGTAGGCAATAATGTAAGGGTTGAGGTATGCTATTCTATTTAAGTATGAATAAAGCAGTAAATTATGAAGAACTTAGGACCATCCTAGCCCTAAGATAACCTAGAAGCTTCCCCAAGCCTTAACCACCCTTAGATTAGGTCACCACACCCTAGGAAACCTTAAAAGCTAATTCCAGGCTCTATCTGGATATCCAGATGAGTTATAGGACGTCCAGAACCCTTAGCCAACTCCCGCACACCTTAAACCTACATCTGTAGCATTATTGGACGTCCAGACACTTAGTCAGATGTCTAATTTCAACAGAACACCCAAGACAGAACCTAGAAACCTTCCTGACTCTGATTAGACATCCAGACTTGAAGTCTTGACTTCTAATTTTTCACTATAAGTCATCTGACACTTTTATTAAACGTCTGGAACTGCTCTCCAATTCCTGTTTTGGAATTCAAGCCTTGATCTTGAGTTCTTAACTCCCTAAACCCAATTCCAACCCCTTAGGAACCTAAATTAAGGTACCCTAACCCTAGTACACCATCTTTAAACCTTCCCAAGAACATAATTAGGTTCTCATTAAGCCAATTGACTTAGATTATAGTCAATTACCATTGCCTAGCCAATTGGACTCATAGAGTCTAATTGAGCTCAAATCTCAACCTATACAAGTCCAATTGGACTCAGTAAGAGTCCAATTGACCTAAGCCCAACCTAATTGAGTTATTTCACTCTCAATTAGGTTCACACTCATTCAATTAAACTTGTGTTAAGTTTAATTGCATTTCCCTCTTAGCAATTAAGGTTTGCAACCCTAATTTAAGACCTACACCAACCCAAACCCCTTGGACCTAACCTAGATAACTTAGCCACATAGGGCACAGCCACACACACACCCATTCACGCACTCCCACACCACCTAGAGTGTTCTAGGTTCTTCCAAAGGTGGCGCCACTGCTTGGTTGCTAAAATTAGCAACCAAGAGACATTTAAATTGTAGATCCACAAATGGTGGATCTAAAAAACCACCTTCTCTCTCTTTGGCCAGCCACTCTTGGAGCTCTCTCTAGAGAGTTCCACACTTTTGGCTACATTTGCACCCATTCACTCTTGGCTTCCATTTAGTTTAGCTACATTCCACCTCCACTCCACTTTCACGAGTTGCTTCACCATGGCCACCACCACCTCCATGCCAAGATGATGGATTACCTCCTCAACCTCTCTCCAAGGGCCAGCCTAAGCACCATTGGCCTCCCCTCCTTCTCCTCTCAACTAACTCAAATGCCATCGGAGCCCACCTCCGAATGCCCTTATTTCTGCTAGATTAGTAGCTTAGTTCTTCATAGTTTACATGCTTTATTTATTACTTAGTAGTGTAGCTCTAAATTTTCCCCAATGATGCATGCATAATCCCCCCTTAGATTCATGTATGCGATCGTTTTCTGCTAGCTAGATTTGTGTTTCCAAGCATTCCTCTAAAAGCTTCCCACGAGTTCCATGTTGCAAACATCATGATGAATCAATGAAAGATCTTTTTCTATATATATATTTCTATGTGTTGAGAATCACCATGAGCTTATTGCAATATATTTTGTGTGATTAAAGTTGCCTGCTTTTAATTATTATCTGTTGCAACTAGCATGTCGGTACCCGAAAATATCGAGGATCTAACTATTAACGCATTTTCCCTAAACAGCCACCACACAACTAGAATCGTGCGTACTGAAACTCACACTTTCACATTCGTCATCTATCTAACACATGCGCACGTAATTAGGGTTCATAATGAAAGTGGCCGAACATTGATCCGACGATTAGAAACCGGCATGCAATTTTAAGCAAGTAGAGCGAGTGAGATCTATTTCAAATCTGTATTTCCATAAACGCCTCCAAGAGATGAACGACCGAGACTCAAGTCTCGTTATCTTATCAATTATTTTTGTTGATCGTATTTCACGACTATACTACGACGCATTCTAATCAAATACGCACTATACAACATCCCAACAAGCATAGATGAGTACAATCACATAGTTCCCGTTGCCTTTGCTTTGGTTGATGAAAAGAGGAAAGAAACTTGGTCATGGTTTCTTAGACGAGTTAGAGATTCCGTCATTCGTAGTAGAGACAGTCCTATATGTGTCATTTCAGATAGACTTGGGAGGACTAAGGCTATAATTATGAATCCAAATGTGGGGATGCTTTCCCCATTTGTCATTCATAAGTACTGTATGTATCATGTGACAAATAACTTTAATGACATGTTCAAGAACAATGCATTGAAAAAACTTGTGAATGCTACTGCACTTCAAACCTATGAACTTAAGTGTCAATAGTGCTTGAAAAAACTTCATAATTAGTTGATACTACCCTTGGTTGGTGATAGTCAGTAATTCCCAATTTAAAAAGATATTCACTGTAGTATATTTAAAATCACCGCAAAAACGATTATCAATTTTATTACTCGAAATTCAAAAACTTCCGAGGTCGAACTCAGAGAGCAAATTGGTATTTCAGAAGCAAAATCACAATATCAAATTTTACTTGAAAGATGTTCAATAATAATGCAATGTAGATAAATGCTGGAGAGGAAAATGTAAAAAGAAATAAATTCTCTTTTTTTCTTTTCTTTTCTTCCTTCTTCTCTTCTGCTTCTCTCTTTCTTTTTCTTTGCTTCCTTTCTTCCTTCTCTTCTTTCTCTGTCTTTCCTTTCTCAGACGTCTAATTCTGTGAATCAGACGCCTTAACTAATGACTGCTACAGTGCCTCTTCTTCTTCTTTTCTTCTTCACTTGGCTTTCCTCCTTGGCTTCTTCTTCTCTTCCTTTCTCTGCGGCTGCCTCCTTGGCTTCTTCTTCTTCCTTCTTCTCTGCTGCAGTTCCATCTTCCTCTTCCTTTCTGTGCCTTGAGCTTTTGCTGCGTCTTCAGCTTCTTCTTCCTTGGCCTCTACAGTCTCCTTCCTCTTTGCCTTCCTCTTTCTTCTTCTTCTGCGGCTGCTTGCTCTTATGTTCTTTCTTCTTCTTTTTCTTTTCTTCAGCCGCGCCTTCTCCTTCCTTCAGCTGCTTCCTCCTCCTCCTTCCTTGCACAGCACAGAGGAGCAAAATCTACCCTCTACCCTCCCCGCGTCTCTCTCTCTCTCTCTCTCTCTCTCTATTTTGCTCTTAGGACTGCTCTCCCAGAGCCTTCTCGGGTTATCGGGTCGGGTTTGCGCTCCTGGGACCAGGCCCACCAGCGTGTGTGGTGGGCGAGGAGTGCACGGGTAGTCGGGTTAGGCAGCCAGGTTCACAGAGGTGTGGGTCGCGGACGAGGCGTGGTGGGCGAGGGGACCTCACCCCGTGTCAGGAGGCGCTAAGCCCCTAACACTTTTACAATTTATATCGCTTCGCTCGCTTCAGAACTTCCGAGGTGGGACTAAATGTCCCATCCCCCCCGCGCGTGCATGCTGCAACAGCAAGTGTTCCCTTTGATTGCGAAGCTGCAAGGGCTTGTGGCTTCAATTGGTGGACTAGAGTCATGCGCGAAGATGTTCCGCACGACCTGGGATAGCAACCTGGGGCTGGTGAAGTCTGAAGTAGCTTGCAAGCTTGCTCCAAGCTTTGCTCCAATGGCGGAGGGACATCGGCACCTGAAAGCACCAAAACTACCTCACGGCCTCGTTAAAACGCTCAGGGAGCTTCGCCAAGGCACGGCAAATAGGTGGCGGTGGTCGGCGTGGTGCGGGAATGGTTGTGGTGGCGTGCCTAAGGTTTACTGTGGCCGTGTAAATGGGTGAGTTCGGGGGTACTTTTGGGTGGTCGATGGAGAGATTTGTAATGACCCGATTCCCGAATCCCTACGAGACACGAGAATCGGACCGACTCGACTAATCCCAAGACCCAGTCATCCAAAAAGAAAGTAACCAAAAGGGCAGTAAAATAAACCACATTCACCATGTATATAACTAGCAGTAAAGGAAAGAAACACTACAGTATACACCATCATAATAATAGAGAAATAAACATAGATATGAACATGAAGTTTACATTAAAGAGAGTACAAGGAGCAACAGAAAACCACTCACTACAGCGGAAAGAAGGTACAGAAAGTACTACAGGTAATCCTACTGGACCCTACTAGGCCCAGCACCCTCTGCAGTCGCTGACTCTGGCTGCTCAACACCTGGTCCTGAAAAGGTAACAAGAGTGACACGTCAGCGAAACGCTGAGTAGAGTGGCAACTAAAAGCTAAAGAAGCAGTAGAGTGTACAGTAGCTGTTATATTTTTACTTTCTTTATTTACGTCTTTCTATTATTTCACTATTGATTTATTTCTCAAATCCTTCTCTTGATCTTGAATGTTCCTCGTGGGAGCGATCTTGATTGCAGTCTTTTCCGAAAAGTAGAAGTAACACGTGGTACTCTCCTGGCCGGGAGAGTCCCCCGAGGTGGTCCTACCCTCAGTCAACCACCCCAAGGTCGCTGACAGACGTAACGGTGACTACGGCACGCGCGATAAGCGCACGGGTAGCTACCCCGCACTGGCACGCAGTTAGTCATTTCCGTTAACGGGTACGCCCAAAGCACAGCACGGAACCAGTAAAGGGCAGAGCCCTCTCAGCAACAGTGGTCCAACCCCTCCACAGTCCGCGCACCCTCGCCTGACTACCCTGGTTTGCCCAGTGGGCCTAACAAGTCGGTGTAGGAGAGCTAGCAGAACCCCGGGGCCCGTGGGGCAGCTAGTGCTCTCCCTACACTAGTAGCTCTCCTCGGTACTGCGTACGTGAGGGCCAGCAAGTTGGTGTAAAGTGGCCAAACCCACCCCGGTCTCAACCTGAGGGTGGCAAGCTCCCCTCTACACTAAGAGGTAATACATGCTCTCTTTGGTTCCACGTACCCAAGAGACAACACACTTCCACATTTTACTTTCTCAGTTCCATTCCATTCTCTTTCCAGGAGTTCTACTCCTAATTCCCCATAGGGTTCATATTCTTTTTGTTTGGTCATTTTGGGTTTCACCGTTCCAGCTTTATCTTTATATAACCCATGTTCTTAATTGTATTTATTCATTCATAACAGGCAGCTGTTAATCACTTTACAGGCAGTTATCATTTCCTTTCTACTTTTCCAAGACAGCAATATTTATATATTCAACTAGTTTTCCAGTCCTAGGATTCATGCCGTATTCTAGGATCTATCATTCAAATCTAGTTTTCCAATCCTAGGATTTAGGCAATACCCTAGGATCTATCATTCAATCTAATTTTCTAATCCTAGGATTCATGCAATACCCTAGGATCTATTAATTGTTTCATAATTGTAACAAATTTTGTTAAATAAATTAAAAAGTCACTTTACCAGCGGAACCGGGAGTACTAGGGGCGTGGCTGGCAATCACGCACGCCTCCGCAACCCCTGAGACTGCAACGGAACGAGGTCCTAACACAAGGATCAATCACAAGGAGTTTCTTAGAACAGTATACAATTACTATAAACGGATAGGGGAATTAATTCTAGAAAGAACGCAACTCGAAACGCGGAAAACGGACTCCGAACGGGCCCTAAACGAGTCAAAACGACGAATCTGTCTAAAATCAGGTTCCAGACGTCTTAAAAGGTGGATTAGGTCGTACCTCAGTCTACGCAGTTCTTCAGATGTCTAGAAGCCCGCTGGAACGTCTGGCCTTGGTTTCCAGACGTCCGATTGTCACCCCGAACGTCTGGAGGTCCTCTCTGTCGTCTGGCACTGTGGCCAGACGTCTGATTCACGTGGGATGGCGAGCCCTCGCGCCCTCCCGAGCAGAACCTGCGCACACACACACCTGCTCTCAAGACGACGAAGCGCAGAAGAAATTGCGGCGGACGGCTGCATGGCCGTACACGCGTAAAAAGGAGAAGATAAGAAATATCTTACTTGTCAGACGTCTGGACCGTCCTCCAGACGTCTTCGGCGTCGTCTGGACGTAAGTCCAGACGTCTGATTTTGGAAAATTTTCCAGAACCAGAACCCGATTCGCTCTTCGCCTGCGACGCATGGTCGCGCCGCGCCCCGTCCGCCTGCTACCCGAGCTGCAGCAGCCCCTCCGCGACACCCCACGCCCGCGCTCCCCCGCCGGCCGGCTCTAGCTCCCCCGACAAGCTCGCACCCTCGCGGTCGAGCTTGTTCCTTCCACTCGCAACACTCCCTCCCACACGCCCGCTGCAGCCGCTGCTGCGCCCTCGCTCGCTCGCAGGGAGAAGGAGAAGAGAAGACGGTGGAGTGGGGCTGAGAGAGAGGGGGAGCGCTCTTATAGGGTAGCCGCGGGAAGAGAGAGAAGGAAAGCGACGTTTGCAGGGAGAGAAAACGAAGGCTGCAGGTTCAGTCTGCGTGCGCAGGTGCGCAGATGCGAACCCGTACGCCGAAAAAATTTATTACTAGACGTCTGGGAAGGGTTCCAGACGTCTGGCCAAACGTCTGGGACACTTCGCAGACGTCTTAAACTGCTTATGACGCCCATGATCGTAACAAGATTGGTGTGAGGTGTTGTGATCAATGAGTCGAGGCAGAGGTCGTGAGATGATTGGTGAGGTGGATGGAGGCGTGAAAAGCAGCGGGAACACCTTATCGGAGGTGGGAACGATGGTGGTGGTCAATGGCAGTCGAAGGGTCGAAAGTGTGAATTAAAAGAGGGGAAATGAAGCGGGAGAGAGGAGGAACTTATCTAGGTTATTTGGAGCAAAGGGGGGGATGAGGAGGGCGAGCGGTGCGTGTTTGCCGTCTCTGGAGACGAAGACCTTGAGATGGAGAGGCGGCGACAACGAGGAGGTCAGGGAGGCTCACGCGGGTACGAAGCGATGAGGCGGAGATCAGAGCGATGAGAAGAGGGAGGGAGAGTCGCCGGAGCCTGCGGGCAGATGGCCGGAAGAGGAGGAGACGAAATTTGGGGGTTATCTCTGGCCAAAACAGGCTTAGGAGGAGCAGTCAGACCTGAGGCTTCTTAAATAGGCACAGGCAGAGGGAGAATTGCGAGGAGGCGGCCAAAAAAGTCATCACCGGAGGCATGGCTGGAGGGGAACCCATACCTCTCGAGCATTTTCACGAGAGGTATGGGACAATTCAGGGCATGGGGAGCTGCTCATGCGGTAGGGGGTGTCGTAGAGGACTCCCCTTTCAAATCTGGGACCAGCTCCCCATGGAAATGAGGAGAATACCTGCTCACAAAGTCGCCGCCGGTATGGGTCCCTGCTGCAATGGCAGAGGGACCAAAATAAATAAAGTGACGAAGAAGTTGAGGGGGTCTTCGTAAGGATTTTCAAAAGTTAGGGGTCAAAATGTACTTGGGTGGACCATTTTGCAAAGTAGGTCATGATGACCTTTCCTTAGGTCTAAATTTTGGTACAAACCTCATTTGGACCTAAGGAATCCAATGGTGAAGTTGGATTTTAGGTTTGACCACATTTGATTGGATATTTTGCATAAAAATCCAAATTAGGTCAAATATTGGATATGGACCCCAATCTACGTCAAAACAGGTTCCAAAGGTTAAATTGAAGGTTTTAAAACCTAGGGGATTTTTTTCCATGAATTTTAGAGGGTTTAGTTAATTTTTATCCTGCCTGAAACCTTGTGAATTAAAGTGGGTTTGCTTTAGGATCATAGAATGTCATTTAATTCTTAAATTTCATAATAACCCTTTTCTGACTGAACCATCGACTTTTTCTCTTATTAAGTTCAATTGACCTATGTCTAGATCCTTAGAAATCCCGTTGATACACTACAATGGTAAAATTATAGTTGTACCCCTTGTTTTATGTTCTCTTCCCAGATTAGTTATCCCTTGAATTAAGCCTTTCTCTTGGTTATGTAGGAGCTTTTGTTTACTTTGTTAAGTCAAAATATGCTAGTTAGGGCTTATGATGAGATTCTCATCATACCCCTATGCCTAGCTTTTACTAGTCCTTTAGCAAAAATTTAAGGTTTTAACTTCTGTTCTAGACCATGAGTTTCTTTCACCAATTATGATAAGTGCTTTTTCTTCTTTGATTAGGTCAGAATGCCGACAATAATCCTAAAGGTACTCTAGTACCAACCAAGATCCGGACCCGACTAGCTTTATCCTTGGTCCTCCGTGAAGGTTTTTAAGGCCCACAGGAACTACCCTAAGGTTTGTTAGACTCTGTGGTTAAAGCACCCGTGCTTGAGACATATTTTAGTCTTAGTTCAGTTTGCAGTGCATTTTTGTAAGAGAGAGACAGATGATTTATTTGTTTGGAGAGTTTTTTCTCTCTTTTCTTTTTATTTCTAGCTTCGGATTGGCTTCACAACATGGTCTGTATCGAATTCCTCGTCCCCATCATCAATCCTCAAAGGTTCCTGGCAATCGATGCTTCATGATAGCACTACCAATGGAAACCCCCAGAACCCTAGTTTTTGAGATTTCGAGATAATCCCTCCCATGGCTTTTCGTGGCCGAATCCAGACCCTGGCAATTGACATTTCGTGATAATGCCATCCATGGTATCTGAACCAGTAGAGTGCTTACATGCCCCCAGTAAGATATGTAAATATCCTAAGAGACAAGCACCGAGGAGATGATATGTTGTTACGCATCTTCGAGGGGAATTTCCCGCCTCTCCGCTCCGGGAACTCGTCCAAATTAACTTGTGTTGATCGGCCACTCCTAATCTAGGCAACATTTTCAGAATATTAAAACGCTTCTACGTGATTTTGATTGTTATGCGCACTGAACCAGACTGTGTGTGAATTGGGGTGCTTAGGTTACCGAGTCCCACAAATCGAAGGTCAGTTAACGAGGTCGAATACTCCCTAAGCCTTAGACCTAACACTTAAGCTTTGCATTTTCCTCAACCTCTTGAGGATTATCCATATCTTAGCGGGTACTGAGAGTCTAGCCAAAAAGGCCTAAGGTCAGCATTTTTACTAATCTCTTTGTGTCTCTTTATCACTTTCCCTTTACTTTTCTTAATGTGGTCTACAACTTCGGTTAATCCCTTAATCTCTTACTAATGACTATTTCTTTCTTTTTCATTTTGTGCTCCTTTAACATTTTGCTCTTTTTCTCCTCCTGTTTTGTATAGCCCACAAAAATTTTCTCTCCTCTTCTCAGTTTTTTTTTTTTAGATGATATGTGATTTTTTTGTTGAAATCTTTTCTTGATATAAGTTTTCATATAGTTTGCACTTTTATACCCCCCCATGCCTAAGATTTGCAATGTCCCCATTGTAAATTAGGTGGGTTTGAATTTAGCTTAGTTCATTCATTAGGATAGGTGTTTGGTGAGCGAATGGGTCGAGGTGACTGTTGCGGACGATTTCTAGACTCAGGTGTTGAACATCGAGTTGCTACGCTAACGTGTTTGGTTTTGAAAACCTGTCGTCGTAGTATGAAAGCAAAGAACTCGTGTTCAACAAATAAAATTTATACCAAAATGGAAATTTCAGGTCGAACACAAGGAGGCGGACATTTGATTTAAAAACTACGCGTTTATTTTATTTGTCACGAAGTAATTCAATTGATTAGAATTATCTAACTATTTACAATAAATAGAAGAGAGAGAGAAAGAATAAGAGAGAGAGAATATTACAAATAAAAACCAAAACGAGATGTAAAATGAACATGGGATTCCATCATCAGAAAGATTGTTCATTACACTAAACATTACGACTAGAAAGGGGGAAAATGATTACACTAGAAAGCAGAAAATCTACTCTAGAAAGCAGTAAATCTATTCTAAAAAGCAGTAAAAAGAATGTGGAGAAAATATCCTCCTCGATGGTCGCTTGGAGGACGAGCCGGACGGGACGCCGCCTGGACGAAGAAGGATGAAGCAAGACAAAGGAGGGCGAAGCAGGAAGAATAGGAACGAGGTAGCACGTCGTCGTCCTCGCGGGATCCGTTACCGAAAGGGGGACGAAAAATTGACTTTATCTCGCAAGAAGCATCCCGGGTGTGGGACAAGCTTCTCTTGAGCTTTGGAGAGGGAGAGAAGAGAAGGAAGGGATGAGAATTTCGTGTGGAGGGGGTCTCCTTTTATAGTTGCAAGGAGTGGGGGCAATTTGGTCATTACAACTCTTAAAACATTAATTCAGGACCTTTAGTGATGGATAAAACCGTCGCTAAAGGTCTGAACGTGGGCGTAGTGGGTGACGCGCGCGCACCCGCTCGCTTGCCCGCATGCTCAATGCACGCGCACGTCCAGCCACTCTCAGTTGTCCGATCGCGAGATCGGACGGCTTAGATCGTGCTACGCCCGCCTCCTCAGCGCACGCCCCATCGCGTGCGATGCCGTGTTACGCGCGGGCGTGCGTGGGCGCGTCATCTTGATTGAGTGCGCGCAGCCGTTAGATCGCGATTGTGCGGTCGATCGGGCACACGCCTCCGCTCCAATTGCTGCGCGGCGAGGCTCGAACGCGCGCCTTCGCTTCGTGTTAGAGCGCTCGACCAACGCGCTGTGGGCGCGTTTGTGTCGAGCGCCTAACTTCAGTGCGAGCGCGTCGCAGCCGTTGAATCTTGGTCCAACGATGGGGAAGGGCGGATGTGAAGGCCTTCAGCGGGTGCGTGCGGATGATTGGGCAGCCGAGATGGCACCACGTGGCGCCATCTTGGCCGTCCATCTTATGGATGATGTAGATGGTGCCACAGGTGTCGGATTGACTCGATTTTTGCTTCGTTAGGCTGCGATCGTCAATCCGAATCCTTCTGTGCGGTCGGATTTGTTGTTTGAAGTGCGGATTCACACCATCTTGGCCCTTGATCTTCTAGGGTTTTTCGATCTCTATTTGATGCTACAGATGCCTGATTAGGGCGATCTTGGAGCCGTTGAACTCCAATCGTTGCCCTGATCACATATGTACAGTTAGATCTTCGATCCGAGGCCCCGATAAAAAGTTTGCCCTGTCCAAGAACATAAAAGGAGACAATTAACCTCCATTTTATTCAAACTACTCTAAGTGCAAGATGATGCATGTTATGCGATATTTATAGCATGCAATGCAATCCTATGCTTAAGAACATGCATAAATAGACATCTTAAGTAGTGTAAACGTGTTTACATCATCGGGTACGGGTACCTGAGGTGGAGTGGACTGTCCTAAAGGGTGAACCCTAAAGTGCAATATGAAATCAGCAAGGAAATGTCAAGAAAGGTTTCAGGTTTTTCAAAGAATGACGGGTTGCCTCCCGTTAAGCGCTGAGTTTTTCGTCATCGGCTGGGCACAATGAGCTCAGGGAGAATGGAGAATAAAGGATGACTCAGCCAAATCTACATTGGTTATGTCAGTAAACGGTTTGAGTCTCTGACCGTTCACGACAAAGGGTTCAGAATTGTGGCTGAGTGGATTGATCTCAACGACTCCATTTCCAAAGATTTGTCGAACTAAGTATGGTCCGATCCACTTAGATCACAGCTTTCCTAGGAACAATTTGAGTTGGGCATTAAAGGGTAGGACCTTTTAACCAGGGTGAAAGATCTTTCTAGATATGTGTTTGTCATGAAAAGCTTTAACCCTCTCTTTGTAGATTCGCAAGTTTTCATACACATCGAGGTATAATTCATCAATCTAGCTTATCTGAAGCTTTCTGTGGGTTCCAGCCTTAGAAAGATCAAAATTGCAGTTCCGTACTGCCCAATAGGCTTTATGCTCCAATTCGACGGGGAGGTGTCATGCCTTCCCGTACACCAGTCTGAAAGGAGACATGCCTAATTAGGTCTTGTGGGCAGTCCTATAAGCCCACAAAGCTTCCAGAAGCCAGGATGACCAATCCTTCCTATCAAGTCAAACAGTAACCTGGAGGATTTTCTTGATCTCCCAGTTTGATAGCTCAGCTAGACCATTAGTTTGGGGGTGGTAAGGAGTAGAGATTCGGTGTGACACCCCGTATCTGGTCATTAGTAACCTGAACTGAGCGTTCGTGAAATGGGTCCCTCCATCAGAAATGATCGCACGAGGAATCTCAAACCGTGAGAAGATGTTTTGGTGAATGAATTTGATAACTTTGTGATCATTGGTTTGGGTCGGAATGGCTTCGATCCATTTGGACACGTAATCAACAACGAGTAAAATGTATTCAAAGCCATCCGAGATAGGGAAGGGTCCCATAAAATAAATCCCCCATATGTCAAAAATCTCGCATACCAGAATCGACTATAAAGGCATCATGTCACGATGGCTCATGTTGCCCAAGGTCTGGCAACGGTTGCATACCTTACAGTGATTGTATGCATCTTTGAAAATTGTGAGCCAGTAAAATCCACACTGGAGGACTTTTGATGCAATTTTGTGCCCAGAAAAATGGCCATCGCATGCCTGGTCATGGCAGAAAGAGAATATGTCTTTGATTTCCGCTTCCGTGACACATCGCCGGATAATTTGATCAACACCTATGCGGAATAAATACGGGTCTTCCCAAATGTAATACTTGGCATCGGAGTGCAATTTGTCTTTCTTGGCCTTCGGCGAACCAGACAGGATCTGATGCGATGCCAAGTAGTTTACTATGTCATCAAACCAAGGAAGCCCTGTATTAATAGTCAGGAGGTGCTCATCAGGAAAATGCTCCGTGGTGGGTCCGGAAGGGTCGATGATCTCAGAAGGAAGGCGGGACAAGTGGTCAGCTACCACATTCTGTCTTCCTGCTTTATCACGAATCTCGAGGTTAAATTCTTGCAACAGCAAGATCCATCGGATTAATCGAGGTTTCGCATCCTTCTTTGCAAGGAGATGCCTTACAACCATGTGATCCGAGTAAATAGTAACACGGGAGCCCAGGAGATATGATTTGAACTTTTCCAGGGCAAATACTACGGCTAGCAGCTCTTTCTTCGTAATCGTGTAGTTACGCTGAGCTCGTCAAGTGTCTTGCTAGCGTAGTAGATAACCACGGGTTTCCCGTCAATTTTCTGCCCCAAAATCGCTCCTACAGCAAAGTCAGATGCATCGCACATGATCTCAAAGGGTTGAGACCAATCAGGGGATTGTAGGATCGGGGCTTGGGTAACTCGGTCACGAAGGATCTCAAATGCTTGATTGCATTCCTTGAAGATTTCGAAAGGTACATCCTTGGAGAGAAGAGTGGTCAGGGGGCGCACGATTTTTGAAAAATCAGGGATGAATCGACTGTAAAAGCCGACATGCCCCAGGAAAGATCAGATGTCCCTGATTGAGCTAGGCATAGGGAGTTTGGAAATCAAGTTAACCTTGGCTCAATCAACTTGGATGCCTCTCTCTAAAATCAGATGTCCCAGGATGATCCCCTCAAGCACCATGAAGTGGCTCTTTTCCAAGGAAAAAACCAGATTCACGTCAATACATCGCCTGAGTATTTGAACCAAGTGCTGAAGGCAATCATCAAATGATGCCCCAAATACTGAAAAGTCATCCATGAAGACTTCCAGATAATCACCTACCATATCAGAGAATATGACAAGCATACACCGCTGAAAAGTAGCGAGTGCATTGTAAAGACCGAAAGGCATCCTTCAAAATGCGTACGTCCTGAAGGGGTAGGTGAACGTGGTCTTTTCTTGGTCCTCTGGATAGATTGTGTTACGAATGCGGCTTCAAGATGTTTTTTAAGACGTCTGGGAGGTGGCCCAGGCGTCTGACCAGACATCTGGAACCCCTTCCAGAAGTATGGGATTTAATTTTCTGTAGAGTAAGTGGTTGCGTCTGCGCGCATGCGTGCGCAGACCTGCAACTGCCACCCTCTTCCTCTTTTTCCCTCTCTCCTCCTGCAGGCACAGTGCTGCGCTCCCTCTCTCTCTCCTCGCGCGGCCTTATAAGGCCCTCGCCCTCTCCCTCACTCTCATCTCCTCCGCTTCCCTCTTCTTCTTCTCCCAGCCAGTGCGAGAGCGTGAGCGAGCGAGCAGCGGCAGCCGCGGCGAGTGTGCGGGAGGAGGTGTTGCACGAGGGAGGAGACGCTCGACCGTGAGGGCTCGAGCTTGCCAGGGCAGCTAGAGCCAGCCGGCGGGGGAGCAGCGCTCGTGGAGCGTCGCTGGAGGGCTGCTGCAGCTCGAGCAGCAGGCGGACGGGGCGCGGCGCGGCCATGCGTCGCGGGCGGAGAGCGAGAGGAGCTCTGATCCTGGAAATTTTTCCAGAATCAGACGTCTGGGCTTACGACCAGACGACGATGAAGACGTCTGGAGGATTGTCCAGACGTCTGACAAGTAAGATATTCGTCTCCTTCCTTTTTCGCACGTACGGCCATGCAGCCATCCGCCGTGCCTTCGTCTGCAACCCGTCATACTGAGAGCGAGGAGTGGATACGTGCAGGTTCTGCTCGGGAGGGCGCGAGGCTCGCCATCCAACGCGAATCGGACGTGTGGCCGCAGTGCTAGACGACGGAAAGGACTTCCAGACGTCCGGGTTGACCATCGGACGTATGGGAATTAAGCCAAACGCCCCCGCAGGCTTCTGGACATCTGAGGGACTACACAGAGCGAAGGTATCCTCTGAACCACCTTTTAAGACGTTTGGAAGAGGTTCCAGACGTCTGATTTTGGACTGTTTCGTCGTTTTCGACCCGTTTAGGGCCCGTTCGGAGTCCGTTTTCCGCGTTTCGAGTTGTGTTCTTTCCGAAATAAAATCCTCTGCCTGTTTACAGTAATTATATACTATTCTGAGAAAATCCTTGTGCTTGATCCTTGTGTTAGGACCCCGTTCCATTGCAGTCTCGGGGGTTGCGGAGGCACGCGGGATTTCCGACCACGCCCCCAGTACTCCCGTTGTAGCTGGTAGAGTGGCTTTTAATTTACTTAATCAAATTTGTTACAATTGTGGAATAATTAATAGAGTCTAGGGCACTGCATGAACCCTAGGACTGAGAAACTAGATTGATTGATAGATCCTAGGGTATTGCATGAAACCTAGGACTGGAAACTAGATTGAATGATAGATCCTAGGGTACGGCATGAATCCTAGGACTGGAAAACTAGTGATATATATATAATATTGCAGTCTTGGAAAATGTGGAAAGGAAATAATAGCTGCCTGTAAATTGATTTAACAGCTACATGTTATGAATAAATAAACACGATTGAGAACATGGGTTGCATGAACGTGAAACTGGAACGGTGAAACCTAAATGTGCTGAGTAAAAGAGCTGGAACCCTACGGGGAATTAGGAATAGAACTCCTGGAAAGAGAATGGAATGGAACTGAGAAAGAAAGATGTGGAAGTGTGTTGTCTGTGGGGTACGTGATACCAAAGAGAGCACACATTACCTCTTAGTGCAGAGCAGAGCTAGCCGCCCCAGGGACCCGAGGTTAGGTCTGGCCACTTTGTACCGACTTGCTGGCCCTCGTGTACGTAGTACCGAGGAGAGCTACTAGTGTAGGGAGAGCACTAGCTACCCCACGGGCCCCGGGGTTCTGCTAACCTCCTACACCGACTTATTAAGCCCACTGGGCAAACCAGGGTAGTCAGGCGAGGGTGCGCGGACTGTGGAGGGGTTGGACCCCTGTTACTGAGAGGGTTCTGCCCTATACTGGTTCCGTGATGTGCTTTGGGCGCACCCGTTAACGGAAACGACTGACCGCGTGCCAGTGCGGGGTAGCTACCCATGTGTTTATCACGCGTGCCGTAGTCACCGTTACGTCTGTCAGCGACCTTGGGGTGGTTGACTGAGAGTAGGATCACCACGGGGGACTCTCCCGGCCAGGAGAGCACCACGTGTTACTTCTACTTTTCGAAAAAGACTGCAATCAAGATCGTTCCCACGAGGAACATTCGAGATCAAGTGAAGGATCTGAGGAATATATAAATTGTGAAACAATAGAAAGACGTAAATAAAGAAAGAAAGAAAATAAAACAGCTACTGTACACGTTACTGCTTCTTTAGTTTAGTTGCCACTCTACTCAGCATTTCGCTGACGTGTTACACTCGTTACTTTTCAGGACCAGGTGTTGAGCTGCTAGGGTCAACGGCTGCAGAGGACGCTGGGCCGAGTAGGGTCCAGTAGAGTTACTGTAGTTCTTTTGTACCCCTTTTTGTTCCACTGTAGTGAGTAGTTCTTGTTACTCTCTGTACTTTTCTTTAATTGTAGTTCATGTTATGTTATAAATGTTGTTCTACTGTTGTGATGGTACATGCTGTAGTAGTTCATTTTCTTACTGCTGTATTTTTGTTACTGCTAGTTATATTCATACTGAATGTGGTTTATTTTACTGCTCTTTTGGTTACTTCCTCGTTGGACGACTAGGTCTTGGGATTAGTCGAGTCGGTCCGGTTCTCGTGTCTCGTAGGGACTCGGGAATCGGGTCAATATAGATTGCCACTTGGTTGTAACCGGAGTACCTGTCAAGAAAGCAGAAGAATCTATTTCCCGCTAGTTTTTCGAGGATCTGATTAATAAACGATAGTGGGAAATGATCCTTCTTCATGGAGGAATTGAGTCTTCTGTAATCTATGCAGACTCTCCACGAGTTGGCTATACAGGTCAGTATGACCTCTCCGATTTTAGTCATGATGGTGGTAAGTCCTGCCTTCTTAGGCACAACCTAGATTGGACTCACCCATCGACTGTCAGAGATCGGGTAGATGATCCCTGCATCTAACCACTTAATGATCTCCTTTTTCATGACCTCCTGCAGATTAGGGTTCAGACGTCTCTGTATCTCTCGTGAAGATCGTGCGCCCTCTTCGGAATAGATGTGGTGTGTGCAATAAGAGGGGCTTATGCTAGTCAAATCATCGAGAGTCCATCCAATGGCTCTACGATGTTGCTGGAGAACAGTAATCTAATGGGATTCCTGGTCAGATGTCAGTTTAGAGTTTATAATCACAGGAAACATCTGATTGGAACCCAAAAAGACATATTTCAGATGATCGGGAAGGGGCTTGAGTTCTAAGACAGGATTATCAGCAGCAGCAGGTGGTTCAGAGTGTGTGTGAGGAGCAAGGGTAGGAGTTATGGGTGTATCTAGATCAGGTTCAGACTCCTCTAATTACGGGTTTTAATCTTCTTGTGGTTGATTGGGGATAATCAGGTTGTCCTCAATATGTAGCTCATCAACCACGGCTTTAATATCACATATTTGTTCTACAACACCGCAATTAATCCATCATTGGGCCTTAAAGATATCAATCTTAAGAGTTTGGTTCCCAAATTTCAATTCTATTTGGCCCTCCTCACTCCTTATGTTGTCCCTAGTAGTAGCCAGAAAAGGTCTCCCTAGTATGATCGGTGTATCCCTTGGGTTCTCAGGTGCATCCATATCTAGAACTATGAAATCCACTGGGAAATAAAAATCCCGTACCCTAACAATAACATCCTCAAGTATTCCCTTAGGTGACTTGATGGACCGATCAGCTAACTGCAATGTCACCTCAGTCGGTTTAAGCTCAGACTCTTCAAGGTGGTTAAGCAGGGATGTGGGTATTAGGTTGATGGAGGCACCTAGGTCTAGCAATGCTTTATCGAATTGGGTTTCACCAATTTTAGATGAGATCAGGGGAGTGCCTGGGTCTTTTGCCTTGGGTGGGAGTTTACTCAAGATTACAGAGCTGGCTTGCTCTGATAGTATGATTGGACTCCCACTTTTGATTCGCAGCTTACGCTTGGGTGTACACACGTCGTTCAAGAATCATGCGTAAGCTGGTACGTGGTGGATTGCATCCATCAAGGGGATGTTTATCTGGACCTATTCAAAGAGCTTGATCAGGTCCTCCTCAGGAGCCACGGGTTTAGTTATCCTTTTTCCCTTACTCAAGGCCTTGGGAAATGGAACCTTGGTTGGTTCCTCTAAAATAGGTCCAAGTTCTTGATCTGGGGCAGGGACATCCTAGATAACTATCCTAGGGCTTGGGTCACTACCAGGCTTGGAGTGATCTGGATAAAGTGCGTCTTGGGGTGCTTTACCACTTCGGGTTGTTACAGAGTTTAATCCTGCCTGGTTCTGGTTTGGGGTTGGTAAAATGGGCGGCTGCTATTGATAACTCACGTAAGATGTTGAAGCTTCCATCCCGTCAAGTGATGGAACAGAAGGGGCCTGATAAATCATGTGTGCATGGCTTGAATTTGGGCTCATAACATGCCTATGTGTAACGAGCGCGTGCCCCAGACGTCTTTTAAGACGTCTGGGAGGTGGCCCAGACGTCTGTAAAGACGTCTGGGATCACATCCGGACGTCTGACCAGACGTCCGGGATAGTTTACAGACGTCTGGCGAACAGTTATGCTCGCACGGGATATTCGTCTGCGCGCCTGTGCGCTTGCGGGGTGCCACGGTGTTTTCCAAGATCGACTTGAGGTCTGGATACCACCAGTTGAGGATCAGGGAGACCGACGTCTCCAAGACAGCTTTCCGCACCCGGTACGGACACTACGAGTTTTTGGTCATGCCGTTTGGGCTGACCAATGCCCCCGCTGCTTTCATGGACCTGATGAACCGGGTGTTCAGACCGTACTTGGACCAGTTTGTGGTGGTTTTCATAGATGATGTACTCATCTATTCTAGAGATCGGACGCAGCACGGACAGCACTTGCGGATGGTTCTGGACACTCTGAGACGACGCAGGCTGTACGCCAAATACAGCAAGTGCGAGTTCTGGTTGATGGAGGTGACCTTTTTGGGTCATGTGATCTCTGGAGACGGCCTGGCGGTGGATCCCGCCAAGGTCGAGGCAGTGCTCAGGTGGGAGAGACCGCGTTCAGTCACTGAGATTCGCAGTTTCCTGGGACTGGCAGGTTACTACAGACGGTTCATCAGAGGGTTTTCGCAGATTGCACGTCCTATGACACAGTTGACTCGGAAGGATGTGCCTTTCACTTGGGCAGACGCCTGTGAGGCGTGTTTTCTGGAGCTAAAGGAGAGGTTGACCTCGGCTCCCGTACTCACCATTCCTGACAGTAGTGGCGGGTTCGTTGTGTACACGGACGCTTCCTTGCAGGGGTTAGGAGGTGTGCTCATGCAGAGGGGTCACGTGGTCGCTTACGCTTCGCGGCAACTGAAGCCCCATGAGCATACCTACCCTACCCACGACCTAGAGTTGGCAGCTGTTGTCTTCGCGCTGAAGACATGGAGGCACTACTTGTACGGTGAGACCTTCGAGATTTTTACAGATCACAAGAGCCTCAGATATCTTTTTGACCAGAAGGAGCTCAACATGAGACAGAGACGTTGGTTGGAGCTCCTGAAGGACTACGACTGCAGCATCTTCTACCACCCGGGAAAGGCCAATGTGGTGGCTGACGCCTTGAGCCGTAAGGCGCCTGCACGCTTGGCCAGTCTACAGTTACAGAGTTGGAGCCTTTTGGAGGAGGTGGGCAGTTGGCGACCTCTAGAGTTACGAGGGTACTGTGGGGCAGTGACGGTGACACGGCAGACCAGACCAGAGTTGATAGACCGCATCATCACGGGACAGATGGCCGATCCGTACTTGCAGTCTTTGCGCGACAGAGTACTGTCAGGGGACCCAGGGGACTTCTCTTTCACAGACCAGGTGTTACGCTTGAGGGGACGGCTGTGCGTCCCCAGAGACGAGGAGCTGTTGAGAGAGCTCCTGACGGAGGCACACGGTTCCAGATTCACCATACATCCCGGAAACACGAAAATGTACCATGACTTGAGACGCGAGTTCTGGTGGAGAGGGATGAAGCGGGATGTGGGTGAGTTCGTGCAGCAGTGCTTAGTGTGCCAGCAGGTGAAAGCCGAGCATCAGAGGCCTGCAGGGCCGCTTCAGCCGCTTCCAGTGCCAGAGTGGAAGTGGGAGAGCATCACCATGGACTTGGTGGTGGGCTTACCTGTTACCCAGCGAGGACACGACGCGGTCTGGGTAATAGTGGATAGGTTGACGAAGACGGCACGATTCTTACCGATCCGAGTCACTTTGGGACCAGCACAGTTGGCAGAGAGGTATATCCGTGATGTGGTGCGACTACACGGAGTTCCGCGGGAGATCGTATCCGACCGGGATACCCGCTTTACGTCCCAGTTTTGGGCTGAGTTTCAGCAGGCTTTGGGGACGAGGTTGAGGTTTAGCACGGCTTACCACCCCCAGACGGACGGACAGTCGGAACGCACGATACAGACACTTGAGGATCTTTTGCGTGCCTATGTACTAGACTGGAGGGGCTCTTGGGAGGAGCACCTGCCCCTGGCAGAGTTTGCATACAACAACAGTTATCACTCGAGCATCGGCATGGCTCCCTACGAGGCTCTGTACGGACGAAAATGCACGGCACCCTTGAGTTGGGTTGAGGTGGGGACCAAGTGGGAGGTTGGCCCCAGGTTGATCCGGCAGAGTCAGGAGGTAGTTGAACAGATCCACAGACGACTCCGCACTGTCAGGAGCAGACAGAAGAGCTACGCAGATCGCAGATGCAGAGAGGTGCAGTTCGAGGTTGGGGACCACGTCTTTCTTCGTGTTTCGCCCATGAAGGGCTTACAGCGGTTTGGGGTGAGAGGGAAGCTCGCGCCGAGGTTCGTGGGGCCCTTCGAGGTCCTGGAGCGGGTTGGACCCGTTGCTTACAGACTTGCCCTTCCCCCGCAGCTTTCTGGTGTGCACAACGTGTTCCACGTGTCCAACCTCAGGAAGTACGTAGCCGATCCCAGCCACGTACTGAGTCACGAGAGCGTCGAGGTGAGCGACGACCTGACCTACCCCGAGCGGCCAGTGCAGATCCTAGACCGAGCCGTCCGCAGGTTGAGACGAAAGCAAGTACCCCTGGTAAAGGTTTTGTGGAGGAGCCAGCGGTACGAGGAGGCTACCTGGGAGCCTGAGGCGGCAATGCGGGAGCGGTACCCAGAGCTTTTCGCGGGTACGTCTTTTCGGACCGGCTTCGGTCCTCTTTGAGTTTGTTATGGTTATTTGGACATCCTTTTTCCGCACCCTAGTTGGCGCAAGTTTCGGGGACGAAACTTCCTTTGAGTTTGTTATATTGTAACGAGCGCGTGCCCCAGACGTCTTTTAAGACGTCTGGGAGGTGGCCCAGACGTCTGTAAAGACGTCTGGGATCACATCCGGACGTCTGACCAGACGTCCGGGATAGTTTACAGACGTCTGGCGAACAGTTATGCTCGCACGGGATATTCGTCTGCGCGCCTGTGCGCGCAGACCTGCGATCCCGCATCTTCTCTGCGGCTGCAGGCGACTGCGACCGTCTCTCCCTCCTCTCCGCGCGGCGTTAAAAGGGGGAGGGGGCGCGCCTCCCCTCCCGTCTCCACCATCTTCCTCCTTCTCTCCTGCCTGTGCGCGAGAGCGAGCGGACGCGAGGGCGCAGTGGCAGCGGCGGCCGCAGTAGGCGCGGAGGAGCTGCGGCGTGCGAGGGCGGGGCTCTGCCGTGAGGGCGAGCTCGCCGGGAGCGGCTTGGCCTGCCGGCGGAGGGCGCAGGGGGCGTAGAGCGTCGCGGAGAGGGACCTGCTGCGGGCGGAGCAGCGGACGCGCGAGGTGCGACGCGGGCGGCGTCGCGAGCGGAGGCCGAGCGAGGTTCTGATTCTGGAAAAATCTCCAGAATCAGACGTCTGGACTGATATCCAGACGACAAGGTCGACGTCTGTGAGATCATACAGACGTCTGAAAGGTGAGTTCCGCTTTCTCCTTCTTTTTGTCGACTGACCGTACTGAGGGAGGAGGGTTGGCTGTGCGCAGGTGCTCGGATTCGTCATCCTTTGCGAATCAGACGTCTGGAAGTTGTACCAGACGGCGGGAGTGACCTCCAGACGTCCGGAGAGACCATCGGACGTCTGGGATCTAGGAGAGACGTCCCCACAGACTTCTGGACGTCCGGGGAACCAAGCCGAACAGGTAATTCTCCGATCCACCGTTTAAGACGTCTGGAAGGAGTTCCAGACGTCTGATTTTGCACAGTATTGTCTTTCTCGACCCGTTAGGGCCCGTTCGGGCTCCGTTTTCCGCGATTCGAGTTGCGTTCGTTTCAGAATTTATTCCTCTACCCGCCTACAGTAGCTTTACACTGTTTTGAGACACTCCTTGTGTTTGATCCTTGCGATAGGACCTCGTTCGGTTGCCGTCTTGAGAGTCGCGGAGGCGCGCGGGATTCCCGACCACGCCCCCATTACTCCCGTTGTACCTGGTAGAGTGGTTTTAAGTATTAATAAAATCTGTTAAAGTATGGAACCATAACTAGAACCTAGGGCATTGCATGAATCCTAGGAATGAGAAATATATGGAATGATAGCTCCTAGGTGTTGCATGAATCCTAGGGCCGGAAAACTAGATTGTATGATAGATCCTAGGATATGGCATGAATCCTAGGATGGAAAAACTAGTGGAATGTACATTACTGCAGTCTTGGAAAAATGGAAAGGAATATATAAAGCTGCCTGTAAATTTAATTAACAGCTGCCTGTTATGCATAAAGAATCATGTTGAGATCATGGAATGTGAGAACGAGAATCTGGAAAGTGAAACATATGATGTTCTGAGATAAAGAGCTGGAACCCTACGGGGAATTAGGAGTGGAACTCCTGGAAAGAAAAGGAATGGAACTGAGATGTAGTTTGTACTGTCTCTTGGGTACGCAGTACCAAGGGAAGTACCTGTACCTGTTTTAGTGCAGAGTGGGGCCAGCCGCCCCAGGGACCCGGGGTTAGGATTGGCCGCTCTGTACCGACTTGTTGGCCCTCGTGTACGTAGTACCGAGGAGAGATAGTAGTGTTAGGAGAGTACTAGCTACCCCACGGGCCCCGGGGTTCTGCTAGCCTCCTTCACCGACTTGTTAGGCCCACTAGGGCAAACCAGGGTAGTCAGGCGAGGGTGCGCGGACTGTGGAGGGGCAAGGCCCCGGTTTGGTTACTGTGGAGGGGTTGGACCCCTGTTACTGAGAGGGCTCTGCCCTGGTTCCGTGCTGTGCTTTGGACGCACCCGTTAACGGAAACGACTGACCGCGTGCCAGTACGGGCTAGCTACCTGTGCGTTTATCGCGCGTGCCGTAGTCACCGTTACGTCTGTCAGTGACCTTGGGGTGGTTGACTGAGGGTAGGATCACCACGGGGGACTCTCCCGGCCAGGAGAGCACCACGTGCTACTTCTACTGTTGGAAAAGACTGCAATCAAGATCGTCCCACGAGGACATTCGAGATCAAGTAAAGGATCTGAGAAGTAAATGAAATAGTGAGAAAAATTGAAAGATGTAAATAAAGGAAGTAATAGAACATAACAGCTACTGTACACTCTACTGTTGCCTTTAGTTAGTTTGCCACTCTACTCAGCGTTTTGCTGACGTGTTACACTCGTTACCTTTTTCAGGACCAGGTGTTGAGCAGCCAGGGTCGGCGGCTGCAGAGGACGCTGGGCCGAGTAGGGTCCAGTAGAGTTGCCACAGCTTTGTACCTTCTTTTGTTTCTGTTCTAGTGAGTAGTTTTGTTTCCGCTGTACCTTCTTTACCTGCAGTTTTTGTTATATGATAAATGTTGTTTTACTGTTGTGGTGGTGCCTACTGTAGTAGTTTCTTTCCTTACTGCTGTACTTTCTTACTGTTAGTTATATTCATGCTGAATGTGGTTTATTTTACTGTCTTTTGGTTACTTCCTCGTTGGACGACTGGGTCTTGGGATTAGTCGAGTCGGTCCGGTTCTCGTGTCTCGTAGGGACTCGGGAACCGGGTCGTTACACTATGGGTCGACACATTATTTAGGTTTGGCAAAGGTTACGAAGGAAGTGTGCCCAATTGGCGGGAATTCGCCATTTGGGCGAGTTGGTTGCGGACCTCTGTGATCTCGTCCTTGTGTTGTTTCTGTATTGCCGCATTCGTTCTCTGAATGTCAGCCGATGTTTGGAGGATGAGAGACATTTGGTCTTGTTTTGGCCCAAATTGATAGGTGGGGTTGGGCCGAGGCTGAGCGACTGATAAGGACGAGGGGCTTGTGGATGAGGTTGATAAAGTGGTCTTTGAGTTTGGGAATTTCCCGCTAATGGTGCTGGTTGGTCATTTTTTTTGAAATGGTATGATGGTAATATGGTGGTGGTGTATTGATGGATGAAAATACCATTAATGTCATTGTAGTAAATTGTATTGGATACCAGTCATTACAACCATTATTATTTACTTATCTAATTTTTACTGGTCTTATTCCAGGTCGTTCACTGGGAGGCAATTATTGAATTACAACGCTCTTTAATCTCAAAATTATCCTTTAATTCCAAAAAGAAGTTTTACATCTAATAAAGAATGAATGAATGTCGACATGGTTTGCCTACTCACAAAGAATTAATCAAAAATGCTTGCAAAAACTAACCATAAATAAGCACCAAACATTTCATTACTATATTTTAAACTCTCTTTACAAGTTATAGTGTTAATACTTACATGAAAGTACATTATCAACTAAGATTACATAGTATACTAACTTAACTTACTAATCTGACACCTACAATAACACATACAATAGCTATAGTGACAGATGTAAGCGTCGCTAGATCCAAAAAAAATACTATATACAAACTTAAATAGGGAAACTAGGGTCTGTAGCGACGGTTATGGCGACGTTTTATTCTGTTAGTAAATGTATGAGTTTATTTACATAAAAGTAATTGGCTATACTTCGTGTATATATATATATTTCTTTTGTATTTGTATTCACCTTCGTATTTACATGTTCTCTCTCTCTCATTCCATACTAATCTTCTTCTGTTATTCTTCTTCTTTATTTTAATTCTACTTTAACAGACTCCACAGACTGCGGTGTAGAGGTAATTAACTACTGTCATTAGTTCTCTTAATTAATTAAAAATATGTTTAATTTGCAGGCACACTTTTCGAGGGATACACAGCACCCAGAGGGTGGGACCAAACCTCTACTAAGCGCACCCTAATTGTTATTAGGCTGCTTAATTACGTTTCATCAAGCTTAGAACACAGGCTTTCTTAGCCTACGCACACACACAAACACCTCCCTGGGCCCCTGGCCCCACAATGCTCAGTATATTCTCAAGAGTATGGTCAGAGTTAATATAGCATATGTTGTTTCAGGCGCTTGGCGCCCGTAACGACTACGCTGCTAAGGAAGAAAAACAATATAAATCGCCACGTGCACTTTGCAGCTCACGATGTGGCGCTATTCGAGCGCCGCATCTGTGCTGAAAAGTGTGTGCGGCTGTACGCTGAGGGAGATTTTGGCCCTCAATTCGAGGGTCATAATTTATGTAAAAATAAAAATAAATTAAGGGAAAATAAAGTATTTACATAATATTATACAATTGTACAATTAATTTGAAATTTTAATTAGATTTACTATATAAATAAATTCACTAAAGTATACTATTTTTATACACTGATTTTGGTGTTTTATTCTTTAATTACTTATAAATTAGCTACTATATGGTCTAATTGACCCTATACAGAGTTAGAATACGTGTATAAGTATTTTGTAAACATTTTTATTATATTTTTCCGAATTAATTTCTGTGTCATTTACATTTAAATAGCAATTTTGACATTTTACTTATAAATTAAGTTAAAGTAATATAATCAGGTATAAATATACTTCAATTAGCTTAAATTACTTAAGGTATATTAGTCTAAGTATATAGATTCAATTAACTTAATTATAACTCTAAATTACTAATTTATCTAATTTAATTTAACAACTTAGCTATTAACTTAATAAATTCATTATTTATTATGTATAAAGGATTAAATTAAGGTACCGAATTTTATTTACTTATAATATACATATGCATAGATATATACAGTTTTATAGTTTAATTCTCTTATTTATACTATCTACTGATTTGGTTAGTCTAAAAATACATATAAGTTAGTTTAATTTATAGATAGTTATATAATTAATGTATATACTGTCTGATCTAAATTAGATACCTAATTTACGGTATACAATATATTTACAGAGTTAGTTGTACAGTCTATGTATATATACTACCTATTTACATATAGAACCTAGTATAGAGCTTATGTTTATGAGTATACTTAATATACAAAGTAATATATATATATATATATATATATATATATATATATATTGGTTCTTTTGGGAGTTTTTCACTTTTTATGGTTTTTATAAATCTTACAGAAATAAGAGATGAGAAGGGAAGAGTTGATTGAGGAGAAAGAGGCATGTTTACTGTCTTTTTAAGTATAACTCTTTTTATCAAGCTTCATGACTGCCTTATTTTCATTTAGCATGAGATTTAGGAAGTGTTTACCAATTTTAATACAGTTCTTAGTTTAGTTTCCCTTTTTAAATCATGTGTTGGACAATTAGCTTAAACTAAACTAGCTGACAACACTTGAAAGAGATAAAACAAGCATCCACAGAAATTAAAGTTCAATTATCTAACAGGAAAGCTTGTATTCACAAGGGAAGTAATACATCTGTATGTTAGCTACATTTCAAAACATATTCTACAGGGTATTACATCAGATTCCATCTACTACAAATTAGAACAGTTAGACAGCAGTAGCAGCATTGATTCTACAGACAAACCCTGTAGTAGCTCAGATCTAATTCTAGATGGTCTAACTGCTGCTGCAAGTAGTCCATTTGGGATAAAATCTAAGTAGGGAGAGAAGGAGAATGTAGCTGCAAAATGCAGCAACTTGCTGTGAACACTGGGATTAAAGTGATAAATCTAGACTAAAGAAAAGAAATACTCTCTCAATCCCCCATCTGATAAAGGTCTCACTCTCATTAAAAAACATTGAACCAATTCAAATGCAAAAACCCTTATCAAAAACTTCACATCAGATTAAATCAACAAAAGACAATGATCTAACTCTTCCTAATGCTATAGACAGCATGAAGAAAGAGTTAATTCAGTCAATTAAAATCCCTAATTCAACACCTAGGTTCTGAAACCTTAAGGGGTATTGAGAACTCCTTAGGTTGGGAAATCATCAATACATCCATTCAAAACAAACTCATGGATGCAAGATAAAACTTCAAATCATCACAATGATTTTCCTTAGTTCTATCTTGCATTCATTGCATTAAAACCTTCATAAAACTCAAATCAGAATATGGCTCTTCTGAGATGAATTCTGACATCAGAAACATCTCAGATTCCTTGCCAACAATAAACACAAATCAGAATTTTCAATTTGTCAGATCAAAATAGTTAAAGCCCAATTGAGTGAGAATCCTTGAAATCCAAGTTAAAAGAAAATCCGACAAACTGATAGCTTCAAACTCATATCAGGGGCTTTTGTGAACAAGAGTGAAGTGAATGGGAAGCCCCTTAAGTGCTTTTTGACGCCAATTTCAGATCTGAGGTTAAAAACCAATCAGATCTGAAATTGGGTCTGAATGTATGGGTGGAATGCAAAAAACAGGTCGTGGAAAATTAGAAGTGAACATGAAAATATGGAGAGGGAGAGAATTTGAAATCATGACTATGTGAAACCTTCCCCTCTGATCTGGAATGATCAGAGGAGGTGAGGGGGGGATTTATAGTCTAAATCTACTACTACAGCTACTTTATCCTAACAGCAAAATTAAACACTACCAATTACATTAATTCTACTCTAGACCTACTTAACTACAACTACAACTAATATGTAGAATAATAAATCTACTCTAACAGGAAGAATGGGACCTATGGGTCCTTAGCCGGTGGCTAAGGAGGAAGAAGGGAGGAAGATGACTCCAGCGGAGAGAAGAGTCTGCTAGTGAGGCTCCAGGGTCATCCTCAGGTGCTACGAAGTCCTTAGCGACGAGGAGGTCGAGAGAAGGTGATGATTTCACAACCGGTGGCTGTGAAATCAGAGGCTTGATGGGGAGGAGGAACTGGAGTGGACGAACAATCGCTAAGAGATGTAGGAGGGAGCGATCCCTTGCTTGCACCACCACTGAGGTGCTTAAGTAGCATACTCAGTGGCTGAGATCACTGCGCGGGTGAGGATAATCGAAGAGGTAATCGGCGGCGAGGATGAGAGGAGAGGAGCGCGCGGCGAGCTAATCTCAAAATCTGACTGTCAGATGGGATCTGGGGAGAGGGGTGAGCGCACGCGCCGATTCACGCGAAGCTTCCATTCAAATCCAATCGCAGATCAAAATCGTGAGAAGCAACGGACGGCCGAGATCAACCGTGTTCTTCGCACGCTACAGTGCGTGCGAAGAGCAGCAGGCTGACCTCTGAAATAATGGGAAAATTGCAGGAAAGACCCCTGCACGAAGGGGTAGAAGATTTACGTGCAGGCCCATAAGTGAAAAGAATTACAACAGGAAGGACCCTGCAGCCTTTCAAAGGGGTCCCTGCGGTTTACAAGTAGGTCAAAAAAGGAATTTTTAAAGGCAAGAATGTAATGCATGAAGGACCTAAGTGTAAACTACCTATCACATAGCCTAAATGATGTCCAAATGCCTTCAAATTTTTATATGTGCTTAATCGAACATTTAAGACATTAATTATACTTTTGATTTGGCCTTTCAAACTTATTTATGTGTTCAATTAACGCATGGATCATCATTTGTACTTTGCTTTCAGAATATCTTGTTTTGTAACCTAATTATGAAATTTTAACACAGAGTAAAGGTTTTAGGTCTTTTTCTTTAATTCACACACTTAACCCTTTTTATCTGTTAATTTGATGTTGTTTTACTCAGTGTTTAGCTCAACTTCAGCTTTTTAGCCATGATGAGTAGCCACTCATCACCTGCCCACTGGAAATTGGAATGATTTCACCATCCAGGGTTATAGGTGTTGGAAAATGAGTAATTCTGGATGGCATTGAGGTCCTCGCAGGTCTAAGGAACCTCAAGGAAGTCAGAGTATGGGGGTTCAGAGTTCCCTCGACTAGAATAGGGTGGATAGGAGGTCCCTCCGATCTGGGAGTCAGACGGGGGTGGATACGGGTCCATCCCCTAAGAAGATCGGTGAAAGATGTTTTGCACAGTTTCCCTTGCGGGAGGTGGTTGTGCGAAGGAGTTCTGTGCAGAGGTGGCTCGCTGCAAATGCCGAGTCAACTCGTCCACCTTCTTCTCTATGATAGAGACCTTGTCCAACCGACTGGCCATCAGTTTTAAGTCGACGGATGCGGACAAGCCCTGTGTCTCATGTGCTCCCATAAGATTCGTCAATGCGCGGGCATTAGTCCAGTCGAATAAGCCCATGGAGTCATTGTTGATGGAGTTCTCACACATATTCTCAAGAATCTCCCACACCGTGTCCTCATGTTGACCCATGATGTTTCCTCCGCAGGTTGCATTGACGAATAATCTAATGTCCTCACGGAGTCCCTGGTAAAAAGACTGGACTTATTCCCATTTAAGAACTCCGTGATGGGGGCACTTTCGCATTAGAGCCAAGAATCGATCCCATGCCTCATGAAGAGGTCCTCCCGTTTGTTGGGTGAAATGAGTAATCTGATGGCGCAAGGTATTTGTCTGACCAACGGGAAAGAACTTCTTCAAAAACTCGAACTGAAGTTCATCCCATGTGTTGATCGGACGAGTCTAAGTTTGGTACCAATGAGCAGCCTTGTCCATAAGGGAGAAATAAAACATCTTCATGACCAAAATATCCCAGTTTTGTGTATCTGACCCAAAGGTCTGGGCCAGATGCTTAAGCTGTTTAATATGCTGAAATTGATCCTCGGAGTTAAGCCCATAGAATTTTGGTATGGCATGAATCATATTGGGCTTTAGTTCAGAATTAGGTCCTCCAACCGGGATTCGGACTTGAGGCTCAATTGCCACCACAGCGGGATTATAGTGATCTCGCATCATGGGACGCTGCAGTGGGTTCATGAAGTTTTGGAAGAGGTCATTTAGATGCTGAAACTGGTGCTCAAGATTGTTTTCTTCTTCAACAGGCTGTGCCAAGATGGAAGAAGAAGGAGAACTAGGTTCTGAATTAGAGGAAAGGTCTATGTGGTGGGGTTGCTGCACAAACAAAGGTACCGAGGCTTGGCCTCAGGGAGAGTGGATTTTTAAAGGAGGTTTCAAGGACCTCCTACCAAACATGCATCGAAGGATTGGATAAGATTAGAATGTGCTGGACGCAATCGAGACACCCAAAATATGTTGGGTGACTATAGAGGTTTGGGGTAGATGACACCCGTTAGTCAGAAAGGTCTTCTACCTGAGAAATACCTGGGCAACAAGAGAGAGAGAATCCCGTGAAGACCCCTACACGGTAGAGCATCCCCAAGGGTTACAGGGTTTCCCCCACCCGACCTCTCTTGTCACTGAGATTCCAGGTAGACCAAAATGGGGACCTTGACCTCTTAAGTCTACCTCTTTTAGTTAAGATCAAGGTGCTTAGGGTTCTTCTTGAACTTTAAGCCTTTTGAGTGCAAAGTGACCTAATTTAAAGGTTGGTTGTCCCAAAGGATCAACTTCACCTCTTTGTTCCTTTGAGAGCTTTTAGGTCCTTTCTTTTAGGGTTCAAGTAGATTAAGAGCTTGATTTGCTTAGGGTTTCTCTTGGATAGGTCTTTTCAAACAAGGCTTAGGTACACCTCTTTTTGAAATTTTTTGCTTCTTTTCTTAGAAGAAGATGTGTCTCTAAAACCCTAGCTTGTAATCCTTAGGTTGGCTCTAGTTGGTCCAATTTAATTGCCTCAAAAATGGATATCTAGGGCTTAATCAAGAAGGTTTTAGCCCTAGTTATCTTAAGTGGATATGCAATTAGAAATGTGTTGAAATTAAAAATCAGGCAACTTTTGTGACTTACTAAATATAGAAACAGGTAGCCCTAGATTGATCTTTCTTGTTTTTTCCTCTTTAGATTTGAGGGGATTAAGAGAGAGGACTAATAAGAGTTTACCTATTCCTTGCTATGGTTGTTGTGCAGCTGCTTTTCTTTCCTCAGCTTTCCCTGCAACCAACACAACAAAAGAGAGAAATTAAGTCAGTAATGAATCAAAAATTGTGGTTAAAGCTTCTAAGATGCCCGTTGCTCCCCAGCAACAGCGCCAAAAAATGATAGTCAGTAATTTGCAGTTTAAAAAGATATTCGCTGTAATATATTTGAAATCACTGCAAAAACGATTATCAATTTTATTACTTAAAATTCAAAAACTTCTGAGGTTGAACTCAAGGAGCAAATTGGTATTTCAGAAGCAAAATCACAATATCAAATTTTACTTGAAAGATGTTCAATAATAATGCAATGTAGATAAATGCTAGAGAGGAAAATGTAAAAAGAAATAAATTCTCTTTTTTTCTTTTCTTTTCTTCCTTCTTCTCTTCTCCTTCTCTCTTTCTTTTTCTTTGCTTCCTTTCTTCCTTCTCTTCTTTCTCTGTCTTTCCTTTCTTAGACGTCTAATTCTGTGAATCAGACGCCTTAACTGACAACTGCTACAATGCCTCTTCTTCTTCTTTTCTTCTTCACTTGGCTTTCCTCCTTGGCTTCTTCTTCTTCTCTTCCTTTCTCTGCAGCTGCCTCCTTGGCTTCTTCTTCTTCCTTCTTCTCTGCTGCAGTTCCTTCTTCCTCTTCCTTTCTGTGCCTTGAGCTTTTGCTGTGTCTTCAGCTTCTTCTTCCTTGGCCTCTGCAATCTCCTTCCTCTTTGCCTTCCTCTTTCTTCTTCTTTTGCGGCTGCTTACTCTTTTGTTGTTTCTTCTTCTTTTTCTTTTCTTCAGCCGCGCCTTCTCCTTCCTTCAGCTGCTTCCTCCTCCTTCTTCCCTGCACAGCATAGAGGAGCAAAACCTACCCTCTACCCTCCACGCGTCTCTCTCTCTCTCTCTATTTCGCTCTTAGGACTACTCTCCCAGAGCCTTCTCAAGTTATCAGGTCGGGTTTGCGTGCCTAGGACCAGGCCCACCGACGTGTGTGGTGGGCAAGTAGTACACAGGTAGTCGGGTCAGGCAGCCAAGTCCGCGAAGGTGTGGGTCACGGACGAGGTGTGGTGGGTGAGGGGACCTCACCCCGTGTCAAGAGGCACTAAGCCCCTAGCACTTTTACAATTTATATCGCTTCGCCTGCTTCAGAACTTCCGAGGTGGGACTAAATGTCCCACCCCCCCCCCCCCCCCCCCCCCCCCCGCACGCTGCAGCAGCAGGTGTTCCCTTTGATTGCGAAGCTTCAAGGGCTTGTGGCTTCAATTGGTGGACTGGAGTCGTGTGCGAAGATGTTCCGCACGACCTGGGATAGCAACCTGGGGCTGGTGAAGTCTGGAGCAGCTTGCAAGCTTGCTCCAAGCTTTGCTATAATGGCAGAGGGACGTTGGCACCTGAAAGCACCAAAACGGCCTCACGGCCTCGTTAAAACACGGCGAATAGGTGGCAGTGGTCGGCATGGCGCGAGAACAGTTGTGGTGGCGTGTTTAGGGTTTACTGTGGCCATGTAAATGGGTGTGTTCGAGGGTAATTTTGGGTGGTCGATGGAGAGATTGGTGTGAGGTGTTGTGATTAGTGAGTCGAGGCGGAGGTCGTGAGGTGATTGGCGAGGTGGATGGAGGCGTGGAGCGGCGAGAACGCCTTCTCGGAGGTCTGGTCGGAGGTGGTGGTCAGTGGCAGTCGAGGGGTCGAAAGTGTGAATTAAAAGAGGGGAAATGAAGAGGGAGAGAGGAGGAACTTATCTAGGTTATTTGCAGCGAAGGGGGGGATGCGAAGGGCAAGCGGCGTGTGTTTGCCATTGTTGGAGACGAAGACCCTGAGATGGAGAGGCGGCGATGACGAGGAGGTCAGGGAGGCTCGCGCGGGTACGGCGCGATGCAGAGGAGTGAGGCAGAGATGGCTCTGCCACTGATACGGTGGCAGAGCAACGAGAAGAGGGTGGGAGAGTCGCCGGATTCTGTAGGCAGATGGTCGGAGGAGGAGACGAAATTGGGGGGTTATCTCTGGCCAAAACAGGCTTAGGAGGAGTGGTTAGACCTGAGGCTTCTTAAATAGGCACGGGCAAAGGGAGAATCACGAGGAGGCAGCCAAAAAAGTCATTGCCAAAGGCATGGCCGAAGGGGAACCCATACCTCTCAAGCGTTCGCACGAGAGGTATGGGGTGATTTAAGGCATGGGGAGTTGCTTACGCGGTAGGGGGTGTGGTAGAGGACTCCCCTTTCAAATTTGCAAGCAGCTCCCCATGGAAACGAGGAGAAAACCTGCTCGCAAAGTCACCGGCGGTATGTGTCCCTGCTGCGATGGTAGAGGGACCAAAATGAAGAAAGTGACGAAGAAGTTGAGGGGGTCTTCGCAAGGGTTTTCAAAAGTTAGCGGCCAAAATGTAATTGGGTGGACCATTTTGCAAAGTAGGTCAAGATGACCTTCCCTTAGGTCCAAATTTTTGGTACATACCTAATTTGGACCTAAGGAATCCAATGGTGAAGATGGATTTTAGGTTTGACCACGTTTGATTGGATATTTTGCATAAAAATTCAAATTAGGTCAAATATTGGGCATAAACCCCAATCTAGGTTAAAACAGGTTCCAAAGGCCAAATTGAAGATTCTAAGCCCTAAGGGATATTTTTCCATGAATTTTAGATGATTTAGTTAATTTTAATCCTGCCTGAAACCTTGTGAATTAAAGTGGATTTGTTTTAGGGTTATAG
Source organism: Thalassia testudinum (assembly GCA_037157565.1). NCBI lineage: Eukaryota > Viridiplantae > Streptophyta > Magnoliopsida > Alismatales > Hydrocharitaceae > Thalassia > Thalassia testudinum. The sequence goes on from JAZHRO010000036.1 coordinate 149,510,248, forward strand.
AATGTCATTTAATTATTAAATTTCACAATAACCCTTTTCTGACTGAACCATCCCACTTTTTCTCTTATTAAGTTCAATTGACCTATGTCTAGACCCTTAGAAATCCCATTGATGCACTGCAATGGTAAAATTACAGTTTTACCCCTTGTTTCATGTTCTCTTCCCAGATTAGTTATCCCTTGAATTAGGCCTTTCTCTTGGTTATGTAGGAGCTTTTGTTCACTTTGTTAGGTCAAAATATGCTAGTTAGGGCTCATGATAAGGTTCTCATCAGTTGGTTTGAATGGCATTTATTATCACCATATTTGTGGACTCAACCTTACGATGGAGGATACAATATGGGTACTTGATGACTAACATTAGTGAAAACTATAATGCGGTCTTGAAAGATGCCAGATCCTTGCCTGTTGATGCAGTACTGAATAAGACTTTCCATAATTGTGTTAGGTACTTTAAAGATGTTACGACCCAATTCCTAGATCCCTATAGGACCCGAGACTGACTCTCCTCGACTAATTCCAAGACCTAGTCGTCTAACAAGAAATAACCAAAAGTAGGAAAATAAACCACATTCACGCATGCAATATAACTGACCAGAAGAAAAGTATGAAGCAGTAAAGAATGTAGAACAACTGTCTCAGTACATGCCACAACAACAACAACAGAAAGCGGAAAGGAAACAGAAGTAGCAGGAACAGTAAACTAAGTGTCCATTACTCACTACAATAGTAGGGTAAACAAAAGTGCTGAAAGAACAACTACGGCTGGGCTCGGCTTGGTTCAGCACCCTTTGCAGCTGGAAACTCGGGCTGCTGAACTCCTGGTCCTTAACCATGTTATGAAAAGACAGAGTCAGCGAACGCTGAGTAGAGTGGTGCTTATATTATTTAAGTACAAGTATAGTAGAAACAATAACAGATTTATTTCTCATTTCTATTTATCTCATTTATGTGTTTCTATTTCACCTATTTCTCAAAGTATCCAGGTATTCCTTGATCTTGCATGTTCCTCATGAGAACGATCTTGATTGCAGTCTTTTCTGTAGAGTAGAAGGTACACGTGGTGCTCTCCTGGTCGGGAGAGTCCCCAGTGGTAGTCCTACACCCAATCAACCACCCCGAGGTTACTATCGAGACATAGCGATGACTACGGCACGCGTGATAAGCGCACGGGTAGCTATCCCGCACTAACACGTGGTCAGTCATTTCCCCTAACAGGTACGCCCAAAGTACAGCACGAAATAGTATAGGGCCTTGCCCTCTCAAAACAAGGGTATCGCCCCTCCACAGTCCGCGCACTCTCGTCTGACTACCCCGGTTTGCCCAGAGGGCCTAACAAAGTCGGTGTAGGGTGGCTAGCTGAACCCCGGGTCCCATGGGGTGGCTAGCTCCCTCCCTACACTAGTAGCTCGCCTCAGTACCACGTACGCGAGGGCCAACAGGAGTCGGTGTAGAGTGGTCAATCTTAACCACAGGTCTCAACCCAAGGGAGGCTAGCTTCGCTCAACACTAAAAAGGGATAGTTGCTCTCCTTGGTACCGCGTACACAAGGGCCAGCACACTTCCCGTCTACATTCCAGATTTCCTTTCATCTATAGGAGTTCTACTCCTAATTCCCCGTAGGGTTCATGCTCATATTCATCTCATTTATCCAGGTCCAGATCTCATGTCTTATAATTCGTTCCTCATCCATATACAGGCAGCTCGTGTTTTCATAATTCAATTCTCAATAACATGCAACTTGTGGTTTCACAAGCAATTTCTCAATTACATACAGGCAACTCGTATTTTAACATGCATCTCGTAATTATATTAAAGGCATTTGCTAGCAATTTATCTTAACCATGCATTCAAGTAAACAGTACAGCTCAAACAGTCTCATTCATTTCTACCCTAGGGTTCATTCCATATCCTAGAGTTCAATCCGACTATTCCAACCAAATACATTCTTATTAAATATTAACAACTGAGTTAAACCACTCTACCGGGTATCACGGGAGGAATGGGGGCATGTGCCGCAGATCTCGTCGTCTCCGCAAGCCCCAAACATGCCACTGGCTGGTAACCTGTACTAGCAACCAATGTACATTAGATAAGCTCAAAACAGTAGATACTCAACACGAATACGTAGAGGAACTCTAGTGGAAAATAACGGTACTTCGTTTACGGAAATCCGATTCCGTTTGAGCCTTAAACAGGCCAAAAATACGATTTCTGATCAAAATCAGACATCTGGGATAGTCCTAGACATCTTAAAAGACGTCAAAAACTCACCTTGTGTTTCCTGCGGCTGATCAGACGTCCAGACTCCCTCTACGATCGTTTGGGGACAGTTCCAAACGTCGGACGAGGTCTTCGGTTGTCTGGAAGCACCTCCAGACGTCTGGTGATGTGATCAAATGTCCAAAAGTACTTAGGAAAGCGTATTGCACGCCTTCCCAAAGCCTGCACCTGTGTACGGTCGCCCGCAAGCACAACGGTCAGTCGACATCCCCTGCACTATGATATGCATGGCGCAGGAAGATACGTACCTGGCGATATATGTGTTTTCATATGTCCGTTCTCAGCTCAAGACGTCTGGGTGCCTCGCCAGTCATTTGGACTTCACTCCAAATGTCTGATACTGGAAAACTTCCAGTATCAGAACCTCCTCGCAGCTCACTCCGCTCCCACCTCCACCCACAGCGGTAGCTCCAGCCACTGCAGGAGCTTGAGTAGCTCCTTGTCGATGCCTTCCTCTCTCCTGCAACTCCTCCTTGAGCTCCACCGAGCTCCCACGATCATCTTCCTCCTCACCCCCGCTCTCACTCCCTTGTACTCTCTCACTCTCGCTCCTCCCCGCTCTCCCTTCGTTGGTGGATCTCCTTCCTTGCTGCAGCTGCAGCAAAGGCGGAGGGGAACGTGGCTGGTAGGAGAAGGTGGAGGTAGTGGTGACTAAGTGGTGTGAGGAGGAGAGGAGAGGAGAAGGGGGAGGGGGGGTTTATATAGGAGAGGGGTTAGGGTTTAGGTGAGGGGCGAAGGAGAGAAAGAGGGTCTCTGCACGTCACCTATGCACAAAGTGTACCGCACAGTACGAAAAACTCACTTTCAGATGTTCGGGAACATGTCCAGACGTCTGACTAAAACTCCAGACGTCTTAAATGGCTAAAAATGTAATGGGTCATTATAAGAGAACTACGAGTCGAGGCTGTAGCTTGGTTAAATAGATTAGATATTTACACCAAGAAGAAAGTAGAGTTGTGGAGGGAAGTTACTCAAAGATATAAGGTTGAAGTATTTCGATGGCATCTTGAGATAATTTTTGAGGTTGTCACAAGTAAATGATCCACTTAGTCTAGTATGTAGAGTGGGAAGACCTTGACAATCAATCTTGATGATAGAACATTGTCATGTAATAAGTGATAGAGCTAGAGGATCCTATTCTCCCATAATTGCATAGCCATCTCACATAAGAATATCTCAACATAGATTACATGTCATAGCAACATACATGGGAGCAAGAACTTAGTTGCTACGATGGAGGATTTTATCCAATTGCATATAGGAACTTGTGGACATGACCACTATCTAATTTCTCCAAGATTATTCCAGATCTTGAAAGGAAGCATAAAATAGGGCATCCTAAAACAACATGCATACACAATGGGATAGACTTAAGAGAAATGTTACAACCAAATAGTTGTAGCAAGTGTGATGGACTTGGGCACACAAGATGCAATTGCAACATTACAAGCACTTCTACTACTACAAATGCAAAAAATGCAAAGAATCCATCTATACCTACAAACATCTTTAGTCTAGCACGATTCCCAAACAAATGACAATGACAAGATCCAAAATCACCTACAAATCTAAACAATGTGGATTATATGGGAGACTTGGCCATAATAGGAAACATTGTTGTAATCTACCTAGTACATATAATGTAAGAAGAAAGACTTTACATCTAAATAAATAAAAAGAAGAATGTATATTGGTTGTTTTTGGATCTACTTTCATTCCTTTTGATAAATTTAAGAAGAGTGTAGTTTTATCATTTATATTTGGATGCATCTTCATTTCTTACATATTTTAATTGTATATTTGTATTGCATATCTACTCTAAATTAGATGGATCCAGAACCCTTCGATGATCATGTTTTGTAGGGTCAGTCTTGACACCGCTCACATTATGTATAGGAGGGTCTTGTAACGACTTGGACCTAAACCCAAGTTTAATTGAAAAAAAAAAGGCATTGGCAAATTGTTGGGTATAGATCCAATGATCCTAAGCCAACCACCCAAAATTCCTAAACCCAAGTTGTCAAATAGTAATTCTAAATCCCTTTAAATTCCACCATTCACTTTCATGAGTTTACCATGTGGGACTATTCTTGGCAGTGTTACAACCTCCCAACTTGAAATCCTAACATTATCGTAAGGGTTTGATCAATTAATTAATATACTCTCAATAGTAATGGCTGCTCCACCTTATGGCATACTCTTTGGACGTCTCAAAGATAGTCATTTCCTCTTACTAAAGAAAATTTGGCTCTGATACCATTTGTAACGATCCAAGTATAAATTTGAGTCAAATAAGAAAAACTAACATTGACAACTTGTTAGTTATAAGGTCCATGAACCTAAAAAATCAACCAAAATGCTTAAACTTAAGTTGTTAAATAGCAATTCTCAATCCTTATATATCCCACCACTAACTTTCATGACTTCACATTCTGAGAGTACTCTTGGGGCTATTACAGGCCATGTGAGTGATTTATTATGTTCTATTATTCTAGTTTGTTTTTAATGAAGCAAATACTAATAATTTTATGTTGTCTTACAGGGCAATACTTAGCTAAAGTGTGGCAAACATAATGTTGTTCTACGTTAAAATCACCTCACTAGAGGATGCGGCCTTATATCTAGTGGGTTGGCTTAGGATATCTTCTACTGCTTCCATTCATCTCTCTGAACTAGTACTTGATCACAGCATTGGTTTAGAGATGTAGACCAGAGACATATACCTTTCATATGTCATATGAAGAGATGACTATTACATTGAAGGATGCGGCCTTACATATGTCGCTATCATCATAACATGGTTATAAGTACATTTTTGTATTCATTTTAATAGTTTTCTATGTTATGATTATTTTTCTCATTTTGATGATTTTGCCATGTTGCTTTCACGGTTAGATCGTTTGGGTGTGGAGGACGTTGGAGTTGTTACTGGAGAATGTGCAGTTGTTGTGGAGGTGTGGAGAATGTTGGAGTTGTTGTCAGAGGATATGTAGTTGTCGGAGGATTTTTTTTATATAGTCCTCCTAACAGTAAACCGTCCATTAATAATTTTCATAGAAATATTTTAAAGTTAATGGAGAACTTAGAATTAGCAATAGCAACGTGGCCACGGGGGCTTGTGAAACATGAGAGTATGATGAAGGGTATCAAAATTAACATAGTGGGGTACTTGCTTAATGGCATTAAGTGTCACAAAGGATATCTTCCCACTCCTCTCTTAGACTTTGTCTTGGATACATCTCCTTTGAAGGCTCTTCAAGCTTGATGAATTTTTGTGCCTACTCTTGTTTTTACACTCGCTTTTTTGGTTTTTGGTTGGTTCTACACATTTTTTCCATTGTAGGAGCATGGTTTTTGGTTGATTCTATGCCTTTTTGATATCATACCTGATCTTTTGGTTTTTGGTTGGTTCAAGGTTGCGCCATTTTTGTATTTTATTGCTCTTGGATGTATTTTTACTCTTCCTTATGTTATGATGTGTTTTCACTAATATATTCTACTTTAATGGTATAAGTCATACAAATAGAAATTGGCCAACTTCGTATCAACAATTGCTTAGATGTCAATCACCCACCTTGAAGGGTTCACGAATCAACTTGAGTTGGTTAAAGCAGAATTTTGGAGAGCTGCTAAAAGATGTCATGGAGGCAATGTAGCAGTAAGCACAAGTGTACATCATGTTGTTGCTAAGATGGATCCTCTTCCCAAACAAGTCAGATACTCTTGAATCACTTATTTACTTGCCATTGCTACAAGATTTTGATGTCGCTAGATGGTTGAGTTGGGGATCTGAGTGTTTGGTGTTTCTATATAGGTTTGTTAAAAGTAACTATTTTCTTTTGAACTTAAATAATTCATAATGACACTAACTTATGGTAATTGATATATAAATGTAAACATCTTTGTAGAGCTACTCGCAACATTACTGGATAGATTGGTGGGTGTCTCATCCTACTTCAGTTGTGGAGGTAAGAGTGGTTCCTGCATATTGCCCCCATGGTATACTAGCGACCAAAATGGAATAGGAGGCCACTAGTGTGTCGCTGGGATGCAGATTTTTAGGTTACTAAGCATTTGACGCATGTTGTGCGCCCATATAGAGATGCCTTAGATGCCTTTGACATACAGGCTATTGATCAGGTATAACAAAATCGTTCACATGTCTTATAGGTTATTAGTTTTTATCTAGGTTAACTTTGATTTGAGTGATTCAATTTTTTTAGGTTGTTTGGAGGCTATATACTGGAGATATCATAACACAACTTCCTCAATATTATTTGGTCAGTCGGGAGATTTGGCATGCTCAAGTGCCATTAGTGCACTTTCACATGGTTGAGCAATACTTCTCTGATCAAGTTCTATGCTAATTTGGTGGACGGCAGGGTCCTCCAAGTGATTGTGATATAGATAAGGCTTTGCATTCCATTGACCTTAAAGGTAAAAAAGACATTGATTGGAGGTCGAAGCATACACTACATATAAGCCAGTGGAAATGCAAGAAGATATTGACTTCAGCAAATTGTCCTACCAAATGCCATGGATCCATGGTAATTGATGACTACGATGCATGGTATCGTTACATAACACAAAGATTCAAAGGAAACCATGACGAGCTACTCTGGAGTGAGGTTTACTCATTGATAATCTTTTCATTCCTAAAAATTTGTGTTTTTCTAATCTTAAAATTTTAATAAGTGTCATATTTTGATTTCAGCTTGAGAGATGGGATGAAGTTATAAAACATTGTAGGGGCATGCATGAAATGGTTGTCATTAGATCGATATGATAGGAGGCGAAGTGGATGTTAGAGTTTGATATTTTGAGTCAATTTGTTGAGTTGCTAGCCCTTAACCCTTTAGATGATGATCACAAGGATTGATGATGTCAGCAATGGTGTTATGGATCCCATTGTCCCTGTCTGTGGACGTGGTTGAGAATGTGGACGAGGTCAAGTGCGAGGACGAGGATAGGCATGTGGAAGGCAAGGAGCTAGCAGATGTAGATCTGTATAAGGTTAGGGATAATAGCATGTGGAGCAGCCTTGTATACAACAGCAAGAAGAAGAGCCTTAGATGGAAAATATACACGGTGATCCTTAGGTGTAAGGTGACCTTCTTGAAGATTGTGATACTCAGGTGGAAGGGGACCCTCTTGAGCAAAGCCGTAGTAAGGTGGAAGGCAACCCTCTTGAAGGTCGTGATACTAATGTGGAAGGCGACCCTCATAAGGAGAGAGATACTCAGGTGGAAGGCAATCCACATGAGGAGAGCTATACTTAGGTATAGGGCAATCATCAAGACGAGGACAATTCTTAGTTGGTTATTCCCTTAGCTATGAAAGTAAACACTGCCCCAACTACTCCACAAGCATTGCAAAGAAACTAGGAGATGGAGATGACTTTTGTTACAACTCGATTCTAGCTCCCTACAGGACCTGAGATTGGCTCACCTCGACTAATCTTAAGACCCAGTCGTCCAACGAGAAATAACCAAAAATAAAAAATATACTACAACCGCACATGTAATGTAACTAAGCATAAATAATTAAGAGACAGTAATAGAAATCAGAACGAAAAGTCTCAAATATATTACATGCCACAAGCCGAAGGATACTATAACATACATAGCCATCACAACCACAACAGTGAGAAATATAACATGAATAAAATATAACAGAGACAACTAATAGGCTAAAAGTACTCACTACTACAAAAGAGCTCTGAAACAGAAAAGTAATAACTAAGGCTAGGCTCGGCTGGGCCCAACACCCTCTGCAGCTGGTGGCGCTGACTGCTCAACTCCCTGACCTAAATATGGTTATATAATCCGTGGTCAGTTAACGCTGAGTAGAGTGGTGGTTAAGCCATTTACATGCAATTTAACAAAAGAAACAGGCAATACCAATCATTCATTTCCACTTATCTCAACTAGGTGTCTCTATTTCGGTCATTTTAATAGGGATCCACAACATTTCTTAATCCTCTTGATCCCTAAGGGAATGATCTTAATTGCAGTTTATTCCGCGATGTAGGATGTACACGTGGTACTCTCCTGGTTGGGAGAGCCCCCATGGTAGTCCTACACCCAGTCTACCACCCCGAGGTCATGGTCGAGACGTAGCAGTGACTACGGCACGCGCGATAAGCACTCGGGTAGCTACTCGCACTGGCACACGGTCAATCGTTTCCGCTAGCGGGTACACCCAAACGTATAGCACAGAATAGAACAGGGCCTTACCCTCTTAGAACAGGGGGCTCGCCCCTCAACAGTCTGCATACCCTCGCCCGACTATCCCAGTTTGCCCAGTGGGCCTAACAAAAGTCGGTGTAGGGTGGCCAGTCCTAACCCCAGGCCTTATGGGGCGGCTGGCTCCCCCTCTACACTAAGTAGCTCACCTCAGTACCATATACGCGAGGGCCAAACAGGAGTTGGTGTAGAGTGACTAGTCCTAACCTCGGGTCTCAACCCAAGGGCGGCTAGCTCCCCCTACACTAAAGAGACAGTTGCTCTCCTCGGTACCACGTACACGAGGGCTAGCTCACTTCCCCTAACCAGGTCCGAGCAGATGCCCATAGGCAACATGTTCCAAGATCCATCAGATTTTTCATATTACAGTATTCTTGGTTTCTTTATAAATTCCCCATAGGGTTTGTACGTAGACTTTCTCATTTCCACATCTAATTCATTAAATGCATAAAAGGAAGCTCAAGATTTCACAATCGATTATTCAGTACACCGAGGTATTTCCATTCATGTCATGGTTCGTTAAATGTAGTGCAGGCAGCTCATGGTTTACTACTTTCAATAAGCATCACAGCAATTTGATCATTCAATATATGCGCATTCATCTCTTTTAGCCTTAGTGTTCATTTCACAACTTAGGGTTCAATCGAATATTTCTAAAGTAGCATGCATTCACCTCTTTCAGCCCTAAGGTTCATCTCACAACCTAAGGTTCAATCAAATAATTCTAAAACATGCAATTTAATTATTAATTCTAGGATTAGAGAGAGAACCACTCTACCAGGATACACGGGTGGAATGGGAGCTCGAATCGAAGATCCCGTCATCTCTGCGGCCCTGTATACTCTATTGGCTGGAGACCTATACAATTGACCAATCACATCAAACGAGTTCAAAACAATATACGAGTGACACTAACATGTAGAGAAACTCGAATAGAAACCAACAGTACTTCATTTGCACAAAACCAACTCCGTTTGGGTCCTGAATGGGCCAAAAACGTGCATACTGACTACAATCAGACGTTTGGGACTAGACCCAGACATCTTAAACAACCTCAGAATCTCACCTTACTTTCCTGTGGCTTCCTTAGATGTCTGAACCCCTCTACAGCCGTCTGAGGGAGATCCCAGACGTCTGACACTCCCTTCGGTCACCTGGGAGTGCAGTCAGATGTCCGGCACTGTCTCTGGACGTCCTAAAGAACCTCAAAGGGCACACCACAAGCCTTTCCCACGTCCTGTACCTACACATGCACGCGGGTTTAAAAACACGACATGTAAAAAAATAAGTACGTGCATGTAGGTGCGTACAAAGGACATACCTTGGCACCTTACGTGTTGTCAGACGTCTGGAACCAGCTCCAGACGTCCTGAGGCTCCTCAAGACGTCTGGATAGAGTCCGAGACATTTGATACTGTGGGAAAATGTTTCTGTAGTATGCCCTGCAAACCTTCTCCTCGCGCTCCTCTCCTCTCGCAGAGATCGCAGCACCTGCAGGAGGTCGCAGAGCTCCTCTCCATGAGTTCCCTCGGCCGCACCTCCTTTCCCGAGCTCCTCGCTCTCCCTCTCCCTCGCCCACACTCTCCCTCTCTCCTCCTCTGTCTCAAGCTCCCCTCCTTCCCCTACTCATGGCTACAAGGGGACGGGGAAGAGGAAGTGGTCGCCGGCAAGTGGTGGAGGTGGTGTGGAGAGGTGGGGGAGATGGTGAGGGTGGTGGGGGTGTTAAATAGGGAGAGGGTGAGGGTTTGTGAGGGAGTGTGTGCGTGGGTGTGTTGTGTGGGAAGGGAGAGAGAGCGAAATTGCAGAATCTCGTTTGCAAAACCTTTCTCTTCCCAGCAAGTCCCACACACCTAAACCCAGGGGGTTTAAAATTGCGCTCACGCCCCTATCTTTTCCGAAAAAACTCGAACGACCCTGGGGAAGGGTCATTTCAACTTTGAAGATGTTAATCAGGCCTCCTCCCATGTTGTAGGCAACTTACCTCGGCCTCCATTATTTAGGAGTCCTAAAAGCTTGCAAATTGAGGATATTGATATACAGATGCATATTAAGACTAATCCACCTCCAGAGCCATCAAAGACCTATTAGAGGAAAAAGAGAAAGAATACGTAGTATCCAACTTTCTTAAACCCCATTTCTTTCTTGTACCCCCAATTATGCATGCACCAACAATTCCCAATTATAGTGATAGGTTGTAAGTTAGCCATTGAGAAGTAAGGTACTTGGACTGATGGTATCGTTGGTGCCCATTAATGGATGATGCTAGGGGTACCTGGACTTGATGCCAATGGTACTTGGGCTAAAGCACTACTGTCGCCTTCAAGTACAAATGACACCAAGGTACCAAGGGGAGATCACAGAAGATCATGTTCAAGGTTGGACTCAAGCAGAGCATACCTAGTGTATTTCATTTGTAGCTACATTGGTGGCCCAATAATTTGTCCTTCCCCCACCAACAAAGATCTAGAATTATCATTGACCTTCCCTCAATTGATCTGAGATGAGTTAGCTCCTTAGGATCTCAAGGCCTTAGCCTAAGTAGCGCTTAAGAGGCCAAACTCTTTTGATAACTATTAGCAATACTCTCATGTATAGAGAATGGGTACGCCTTACTTGGGGTTCACAAGCATGAGTAGTTTCTCCTCATATCAAAGAGAGACTGCTCATACTTTGAGGGGTCAAGAGGAGGATATACCATCACCTAGTAATGAGCCTCAAAGGCCACCAATGGCCATCAAAACATTTGTAAATGCAAGAAACAAAACATAGCCACAAAATATGACAATCAACTACATGAACACATGAAATTGTTGACCTAGTTTCACCCTTGATGGGTATACATCTGAGGAGGGGATCTAACCCTCAATATCCACTATTGGTGGGAATGATACAAGGAATAGTGAGTCGTAGGATCTTTGAATTGCCCCCATTGATCCCCCCTTCCATGTGGGTATGGGACCCTATTTATAGAATACATGATGTGGGAGGGTACACACTTGCAGATGGAACCATCATAGTAATTGGAGTTATGGAGACATAATGGGAGTTATGGCATTGACTTGTAATCACTCAGTGGACCGCACCTCTTCTCATTCCCATGTGGATCGAGTCCAAGTCGATTCTGCTGATTTGATCATGAGCCAACTGGCTTATTTTGTGAGGGTGATTTTATTCCCTCATCAGTTGCCCCCACTCTCATAGTGTGACTGTGTCAACTACGAGAGTAGAACTGTTGTCTTTCTCTTTGCCCTTGCGTGAATGTTACCCTTGCCCCTAGCAGCTATTGCTCGGTAGTGCCGCGGGGTAAGTGCTCCATTGCCTCCGCTCACCTCTTGGGGAATTGGAGGGGTGTGTACTAACCGTCTCCTACAAAAACAAGCGATTATTAAAATATTAGTAGTGATAAAAGTATGGGAAGTCATTTCCCGACTTTAAACTTGATCTCAACCCACTATTCGTATTGGCGAAACTGGAGTACCCAAGCTCTTTTGCCAAGGTTCATTTGTCATGACCCAAACCCCCACCCTAGTAGGGACTGGAGTCATTTCATCAAATACCCAAGATCGAGTCATCCATCTCATAAACATAGAATAAATAAATTATTCACAACACATCACATCACATATAATTTAAAATAATGGGAATATAACTGAATAGGAAATATTGTCAAAATAGTCAGCCATAGTAGGTAATGATATAAAATAAAAGAAAATGGAACGAGTACAGGAAGAAACTAAACAGAGTACTAAAGAACTGCAATTAATAATGGAAACGTCAAATTGGAAACTACAACTACAAGTACCAAACTACGGTGTTGCACTTGGACCGGCACCGTCAATTTCTACAGCCATAGTCCTGCTGTATCTCTTGAGAGCCTGAATACAAAGTCCAAAAAAAAGTCAGCAAATGCTAAGTAGAGTAGCAAAAATAGTAGAAAAGAAAGCAAAGCTGAACAAGTACAAAAACAAGAAAGATGGGTGCTGCTCTTAATTATTTAATTCATCTTTTGTTTATTTTCATTATTTCCACCTTGCCACAATTTCGGTCATTATCTATTTAAATCAGTTTCCTCGGAAGGCGCGAAAAGATTTTGTTGCAATGTCCTAGACGATAGATTGCATACGGCTCAACCCTTGGTTGAGAGAGCAACCTGTATCTACTCCATCGTCTAGTTAACCGCCCTGGGGTCCTAGCTAACATGATGAAGTGGTGACTACGGTTTATGTGATAAACATGCGAAAGCTACCCCGCATTAGCACACAGCCAGTTGATGGTAACACCATCATTCGTCATAACTAACTTAAATTAGTCAGAATCAAGTGATAAATGCTCTTAAATGATTGTCTGAGGATTGTAATTCTGTCCTGAACTGATCTGAGAAGAAGATAGGAAAACAAGGTTAATTCTGTTATTTTACCATCTCATCACAAATGTATATTAACCATGGGATTGATCAGGGGTTAATTAAAGCTCAAATGAACTTAATAGACCAAGTAGGGGTTTCATGCATTTCGAGGATGAAAACAGTACTTAAAATCCTAATTATCAGTCCCACTCAAATTAAAAGGGTTATGGTTGAGATAATTCAATCTAAACCTCCTAAAAATTATTAAAAAATATTCTAAGAGGCTTGGTACTTTTACTTTGATCATCTGAACCCATTTTGACTAAAAACTAAGATTCAAACAAGAATTTGCCCTGATTTGGGATCCTATGCAATTTACCCAGTCAAACATGGCCAAAACTCAAATACAAGTACACCATTAGATTTCTTGGGTTCAAATTAGGTTAACACCAAAATTTAGACCCAATCAGAGTCCATCTTGACATAGTTTGCATTTTAGTCCTTAAAATCTCTAGCACATTTACCCTTAGGTTTCTAAATTCCATTACAAATGAACCCCTAGCTTCTTCATCTTCTTTGCATTCTATTCCCTGCTGCCATCACCCTCTTCCCTGACCAAAGATGGCAAGCAGCAACTCCTAACTCATCTTGTGCGAAGTTTGAATAAGGATTTGGATACCCAAATCCTTGTCAAATCCCACTAAATTTGGTGGGATTGACAATCAGAAGATCCTCTTTCCATTGAGCTGCTTCATGAGCTCAATCAAGGTCGCCATCATCGCCAACGGACTCGAGCTTCTCAAGCTTCAAAATCGACTTAGAAGCAAGTCGAAACTTGCTTAAATTGGTTCATTGAGGAGAGGAATAAGTTTGATATAAAGCCTAGGACATTTCCACGAATTCTTTAGTTGATTCTAAGACGTATTCCCAACTTCCTCCTCTCTGGCCATGATCTCCAACAGCTCCGGCGACCCTCTTCTTCCCCATTGTCCAGCCACCCAACAACCAAATTAGGTGGCCCAATTCCTTCCTCATCCTCTTTTGTTGCTCATCGGACCAAGCAGGAGCTCTCAACTCCATTATCGCCGCTTCCCTTCATCGAAGAACTTCGTCCCCTTTGTGTCTGGCAAGCCACGCCAGCATGAAACCTACCCCTTTTCATCTAACATCTAGGTCTCTCTCTTCCCCTCTAGAATAATTTTAAGCCCCTTAGACTTAATTTTGATCACAGAATCCACCTACTCCCACCTTGTCTTCTCTGTCTCCAACACGAGCTCCAGCGAGCTCGCACCGGTAACTCCGTGCACCAAACACCCTGCCACCACCGCCAAAAGCTTCCTCACCTTCCAAAGATCAAAAGCCCCAAGTTAATTTGGAGCTTTGATCTCTGAAAGCCTTGGTCATACGACCCATATTTCATCGACCACCCCTCCACCGTCCGATCACCCATGGTCACGAACATCAAATCACCACCACTACCATCGCCACACCATGGTGGAGCTTCCCAGCTCCCCAATTGACTTGTACATCGCCTCCCTCGCCATACACCATCGTCGCCAATAGAGCTCATGAGAGCTTTGCTGCCACCGTCCTTTGATCACGCTTGAAGCCAATAGAGTTAGGGTTTCGCTCCGGCATGCCACATCAAAGCTTTCTACGCATTTAATTAAGGCCAAGAGGCCGTATGTTTGTGCAGGTAGCTTCACTAGCCTCCCTTTCTTCTTCAGCGTTGAGCAACGATCTCTGGTTGATCAACGATGAAGGCACCACTCCCAATCGCTGCAGATTCATCAAGAGAATGCAACTGGATCTTTGATTTGGAGGAAGAACAACAGCAATGGAAGCAATCAAGTGAGCAATCTTCACGTAGATGCACAGTGAAACCACTCCATCTTAGTGCCACATCATGGAAAGAAGCTTTAAAAATTGATAATTTATTGATTTGTCTCCATTGACTTATTGCCTCCGAGACAGGGGGTTAGGTCCCCACAATCGTGTGCACGCCACACGCTCGCCCATGCTTATGTGAGTGCAGGGCCCATGCTGAGCCGGGTTTGATCTGAAATTGAATTAGGTCCAGTTTGAGGAGAGAGAGAGAGGATTTCTAAGAAGGAGGTGGGGGGTTTTGTTCTTGGGATTTGTGCCTAAGGATTTAGGCGAATTTGAGGTGCTTTGGAGTTAAATGTTTAAGATTCACTATTTGGCTTGAATTGACCGTTTAGTTGAGACGCCTATGTTGACTTTGAGATTTGGTTCTGAGTTGAGAAGCTAAGTGCTGAATTGAGAATTTGAGTTGGGAATTGAGCCAAGTGTTGAATGATTAAGGTCTTAACCACCACCTTTTAGGTTCTTCATTATATTTTTGTCTATTGAATTTGATTATTTAGTGAATATATTTTGTGATTGATTATTCATTGTATATTATTCTTGTGTGTAATGACCCGTCACACTTTTAGCCTTTTAAGACGTCTAGAGTCTCAGTCAGACGTTTGTCTAGACATCTGGACCCATTCCCAAATGTCTAAAAATGAAATTTTTGTACTGCACACTGCGCTCTGCGCACGGGCGGCACGCAGAACCCTCCTCTTCTCTCTCCTTTCCTCCTTCTTCCCCAAACCCTAAACCCCACGCCTTCTATATAAACCCCCCTCCTATCTCCTCTCCACTCCACACACCAGCCACCACCACCTTCAGTGTTGTGCGGGAGGGATGAGAGGGGGCGAGCGAGGGAGAGCGAGAGGGAGGAAGGAGGAGAGCTCGGGAAGAGGAGGCCGAGGTCGGAGGAGCTTTGGTGGAAGCTCAGCGGAGCTTGTACGGCCACTGCGGGTGCGGCAGGAAGAGGAGAGAGTTCGGAGAGGCGGCCTCCCGGCCCTCTGCAGTGGCTGGAGTTGTGGCAGCGCGAGGTGGAGCGAGTGGAGAGAGCTGCGAAGAGTTCCCGGTACTAGAAGTTTTCCAATATCAGACGTCTGGAGTGCAGTCCAGACGGCTGACGAGGTACCTGGACGTCTGGAGCTAAGGCCAAACGTTTGAAAGCTCATTTATCACAAGGTTTGTATCTCCCTGTGCCATGCATATCGCAGCGTAGGGGTATATGTCAGCTGAACGCGCCTGCGATGTCGTACGCAGGTGCAACCTTGGGAAGAAGCGTGGAATGCTTTCCCATGCACTTTTGGACATCTGATCACATCACTAGACGTCCGAAGGTGCATCCAGACGACCGGAGGCATTGTCCAACGTCTGGAACTGCCTTCAGACGATCGTAGAGAAGGTCTGGATGCCTGAGGATACCACAGGGACTTAAGGTAAAAATCTGACACCATTTAAGACGTCTGGGCTTATTCTCAGACGTCTGATTTTGAACAGTATGCATGTTTTTGACTCGTTTGGGGTCTGTTTTATGCAAACGAAATACCTGTACTTTCCTCGCGAGTTCCTCTACGTACTAGAGTCCTTTGTACACTGTTCTGAAATCCCATTTGTGATGTATTCCCTGGTATAGGGTTTCAACCTGCTGCGTGTTTGGGGCTCGCAGAGATGCTTGGATTTGCGGTTCGAGCCCCCATTACTCCCGTGTTGCCTGGTAGAGTGGTTAACTCTGTTAATAATATCTAAATAAGAATGTGTTTGTGGAAATAGCCGGATGGAACTCTAGGATGTGGCATGAACCCTAGGATAGAGAAATGAATGAACCATTTGTGTTGTATAATGCACTTGCATGTATGATTAAGATAAACTGCTAGAAATTGCCTGTATTATAATTGTGAGTTGCCTGTTAAAATATGAGCTGCCTGTAATTAATGAACAATTACCTGTGAAATCACTAGTTGCATGTATCGAATTATGGAAACACGAGCTACCTGTATATGGATGAGAGATAAATTGTGAATGGTGAAATCTAAATCGGAATAAATGAGGTGAACATGAGCATGAACCCTACGGGGAATTAGGAGTAGAACTCCTGTGGATAGACGGAAACCTAGAATGTAGACGAGAAGTGTGCCAGCCCTTGAGTACGTAGTACCAATTAGAGCAACTATCCCCTTTTTGTGTAAAGCGAAGCTAGCCTCCCTTGGTTTGAGACCCGGGTTAGGATTGACCACTTTACACCGACTCCTGTTGGCCCTCGTGTACGTGGTACCAAGGTGAGATACTAGTGTAGGGAGGGAGCTAGCCACCCCACGGGACCCGGGGTTTAGCTAGCCACCCTACACCGACTTGTTAGGCCCTATGGGCATGCCGGGGTAGTCAGACGAGGGTGCACGGACTGTGGAGAGGCGAGACCCCTATTCTAAGAGGGCAAGGCCTTATACTATTCCGTGCTGTACTTTGGGCGTACCCGCTAGCGGAAACGACTGACCGCATGTCAGTACGGGGTAGCTACCCATACGCTTATCATGCGTGCCGTAGTCACCGCTACGTCTTGACAGTGACCTCAGGGTGGTTAAATGGGTGTAGGACTACCACAGGGGACTCTCCCAACCAGGAGAGCACCGCGTGTACCTTCTACTCTACTGAAAAGACTGCAATCAAGATCGTTCCCATGAGGAACATGCAAGATCAAGAATATCTGGATGCTTGAGAGAAATGGGTGAAACGGAAATATATATATAATAGATAAATAGAAATGAGAATTAAACCTGTTGCTTTTACTATTTTTAGATAATATAGATACCACTCTACTCAGCGTTCGCTGACTCTGTCTTTTCATAATACTATTCAGGACCAGGAGTTGAGCAGCCCAAACTTCCAGCTACGGAGGGTGTTGGCCCCAGTCAAGCCCAGCCGTAGTTTCTTCGGCACTTCCTTTTCGTTTCTTTACTGTTGTAGTAAGTAATGGACTTTTAGTTACGGTTTAACTCTACTGCTTACTTCTGCTTTCCATTGTTATTTTGTTGTGGTCGTATGCACTGAAATAGCATATTTATTTTCCTTTACTGCTTGTATGTTTCTTCTACTTAGTTATATTGCATATGTGAATGTGGTTTACTTTCCTGCTTTTGATTATTTCTTGTTGGACGACTGGGTCTTGGGATTAGTCGAGGCGAGTCGGTCTCGGGTCCTGTAGGGATCTGAAAATCGGGTCATAACAAGATGTTTCATAGCAAGGTCATCCCGAGAAATGAACCAATTGGCTTGAGAATAACCATTCACGTGCATATAACTAGGATAGCCACCACAACGTATCGCCTTGATATTCGTTCCGAGTCTTTTCTCGAAGAAATTCGACATCTTTGACCCTCTTATTCTGTCTTTCGTGTCTCCTTGTAGGAGATGCCTCGTCGGGGAGTTCTCGAGGCGGGTCGTGGTCACGGCGGTGGATGAGGTCGGACAGGCGGACGTGCCGGACCTGAGGTACCGGTTGACCCACCTCTTCTCCAGGGCATTCAGGCTGAGGATCTCGCCCAGCTGATCAAGAACATTATGCAAGAGGAGCTCCACAGGCACCTCTCCCTGAGGACGTGGAGGGGGAATCCTCGATGGGATAGAGAGACTGCCACAACGCCGGACGAATAGGAGGGGGAGGGGGTGATCCTCCACCGCCCCCACCGCACTCTGACACTTCCGAGCACGAGCCCTCCTTGCATGGAGGCATGCTCGTTCACCTGCTGCAGCTACACCACGAGCTTTTCGGACAGTTCCGGAAGCTGAAGCCCCCTTCCTTCAAAGGGGATGAGGACCCGTCTGAGGTAGAGGATTGGCTGGAGCAGATAGAGAAGGTGTTCGACACCTTTCACCCTCCTACGGAGTGTTGCATGGCCTTTGCCACGTACCAACTAGAGAGCGCGGCACATAGGTGGTGGAAGGCAGTTAGAGGCCAGGAGAGGAGAAAGCAGACGTGGGACCAGTTCGTGACTCTCTTCTGCGAGCAGTACTTTCCACAGACTTGGCAGGACCAGAGGAGGCGGGAGTTCCACACTCTCCACCAGGGGACGATGACTGTTAGCGCGTACCACACGCATTTCCTGGAGCTGTCACGTTTTGCCTTGACAGCCGTGTCTACGGAGGAGCTCCTGTGGAGGTTTACTGAGGAGCTCCGACTTGCTATTCGAGGGTATGTCAAACCCCTGAAGCTGCCCACCTTCTCACGAGTGGTTGAGGCAACCATGACCTACGAAGAGACCAACCCGATCGCACGAGACACCGACAGTGGACGGAAGAGGCCCTATCAGCCAGAGTACTCTCAGGGTCGTCAGGAGAGGTCAATGGCACTCGCAGGAGAGTCGTCTCGTTTTGCAGGGCCACCAGTGGCCTTTAGGGGCCCCAGACAGGGGCTAACAGCTAGCACCAGACCCCCGCCCAGCCGCCAGCAGGGACCTACTGAGGGAGGATGTCGTGTCCCCCTCTACTACCAGTGTGGCCAGCCGGGCCACATCAGGAGGGACTGCCCATCTAGGGTCAGAGCATAGTAGATCTCCCTGCACCAGGCATTGAAGGCCGAGCTGGTGGTCGTGGTCCCCAGGCATGTGGGGGAGGGTAGTAGTCACGAGGAGGGTACTGGCTAGCGGCTGCTTGCTCGACCCAGAGTGTAGCTGCTTCGTCTGCATCGAGGACTGAGGGGCATATCAACGCCCTGACACACAGAGATGCCAGGGCTTTCGGTTCAGTGGTGGCAGGTATGGTTACCATTTCTGACAGATTAGTGTACATACTTTTTTATTCCGGCGCCACACACTCTTTTGTTGATGCAAGTTTTGCCGTCAGTTTGGGGCAAGGCAGTGTACTGTTAGAGGATCTGTTTGTGATCAGAGTCCTAGGTGGCCAGTTGTTTGTAGCTGAGGAGGTCTACACGGACTGCGAGGTCAATATAGGGGAACACAGCCTCCCCGCTGACCTGATTGTGATACAGATGGAGGATTTTGGCATGATCCTAGGGATAGACTGGTTGTTCGCCTATCACGCCCTGGTGGACTATTTCGAGAGGGAGATCGTCTTCTCCATACCGGAGTTGCCTCCCTTTGAGTTTCACGAACAGCCAGTGGACGGAGGTTTCAGATGTATCTCTGCGTTTCGGGCAGCGAGGCTTTTGAGCCTGGGGTGTGAGGGCTTTTTGGCCTATGTAGTGGTAGAGCCTAGCCCTGTGGCTGACTTTCCGAGTATTTCGGTTGTTTGTGAGTACCTCGACGTTTTTCCAAAGGAGCTACCAGGACTACTGCCCGAGCGCGAGATCGAGTTTGAGATCTCACTGGTACTGGGGACCAGCCCCATTTCTACTGCACCGTATCGGATGGCACCGCTTGAGTTGCGAGAGCTCAAGTCACAACTACAGGACTTGTTGGAGAAGGGCTTTGTGTGGCCCAGTGCATCTCCGTGGGGAGCCCCTGTGCTGTTTGTGAAGAAGAAGGATGGTACCCTACGACTTTGTGTTGACTACTAACAGCTGAATAGGGTCACCATCAAGAACAAGTATCCGCTGCTGAGGATTGACGACCTCTTTGACCAGTTGCGAGATGCCACAGTATTCTCCAAGATAGATCTGAGGTCAGGCTACCACCAGTTGAGGATCAGGGAGACCGACGTCTCCAAGACAGCTTTTCGTACCCGGTACGGGCACTACGAGTTCTTGGTCATTCTGTTTGGGTTGACCAATGCCCCCGCTGCTTTTATGGATTTGATGAATCGGGTTTTCAGACCGTACTTGGACCAGTTTTTGGTGGTGTTCATCGATGATGTACTCGTTTACTCACCGGATCAGGCGCAGCACGAACAGCATTTACGGATGATCTTGGACACTTTGAGGTGACACTGGCAGTATGCCAAGTACAGCAAGTGGAGTTTTGGTTGAGACATGTGACTTTCTTGGGCCACGTGATCTCAGGGGATGGTTTGGCTGTGGACCCAGCCAAGGTTGAGGCCGTACTCAAGTAGGAGAGGCCACGTACAATGACAGAGATACGCAGCTTTTTGGGACTAGCAGGTTACTATTGGTGGTTTATCAAAGGATTCTCTCAAATTGCGCATCCTATGACTCAGCTGACTCAGAAGGACGTACCCTTTGCCTAGACAGATGAGTGCAAGGCATGTTTTCAGGAGTTGAAGGAGAGACTGACTTCAGCTCCTGTGCTTACCATCCCAGACAGCAGTGGCGATTTTGTGGTTTACACAGACTCTTCGTTGCAGGGGTTAGGGGGTGTGCTCGTGCAGTAGGGTCATGTTGTCGCTTATGCTCTGCGGCAACTGAAGCCCCATGAGCATAGCTACCCTACCCATGACATAGAGCTGGCAGCTGTTGTCTTCGCGCTGAAGACATGGAGGCACTACCTTTATGGTGAGACTTTCGAGATTTTCACGGATCATAAGAGCCTCAGGTACTTGTTTAACCAGAATGAGCTCAACATGAGACAGAGACGTTGGTTAGAACTCCTGAAGAACTATGACTACAGCATCTCCTACCATCCAGGGAAGGCCAATGTGGTGGCTGAAACCTTAAGCCGGAAGGCGCCCGCCCACTTAGCCAGTCTATAGGCACAGAGTTGGAGACTTATGGAGGAGTTGGGCAGTTGGCGACCCCAGGAGTCACAGGGGTATTGTGAGACAGTGACAGTGATGCAGCAGATGCGACTAGAGCTGATAGACCGCATCATCGCAGGACAAATGATAGATTCATACTTACAAACACTGCGGGACATGGTGTTGACAGGAGACCCAGGAGACTTTTCCTTTAT
Organism: Thalassia testudinum; assembly: GCA_037157565.1. Lineage (NCBI taxonomy): Eukaryota > Viridiplantae > Streptophyta > Magnoliopsida > Alismatales > Hydrocharitaceae > Thalassia > Thalassia testudinum. The sequence continues at coordinate 149,531,783 of JAZHRO010000036.1, forward strand.
GGAAGAGATACTACGCATGAGGGGACGCTTATGCATTTTTAGGGACGAGGAGTTATTGAGAGAGCTCCTGGCTGAGGCTCACGGGTCCAGGTTCACCATACATCACGGGAACACAAAGATGTCTCATGATTTGAGACGCGATTTTTGGTCAAGAGGGATGAAGTGGGATGTTGGTGAGTTTGTGCAGTAGTGTTTGGTGTGCCTGCAGGTGAAGGCTGAGCACTAGAGGCCTGCAGGGCCGTTGCAGCCACTTCCTGTGCCAGAGTGGAAGTGGGAGAGCATCAACATGGACTTGGTGGTGGGTCTACCGGTTACCCAGCGAGGACACGACGCAGTCTGGGTGATAATAGATAGGTTGACGAAGACGACGCATTTCCTGCTAATTCGAGTCACCTTGGGACCAGCACAGTTGGCAGAGAGGTACATTCGCGATGTGGTACGCCTACATGGAGTTCTGCGTGAGATTGTATCCAACTGGGATACCCGTTTTACTTCCCAGCTATGGGCTAAGTTTCAGCAGGCTTTGGGGACACGTTTGAGGTTCAGTACCGCTTACCACCCCCAGACGGACAGACAGTCAGAGTGCACCATACAGACACTTAAGGACCTTTCACGTGCCTGTGTACTAGACTGGAGAGGCTCCTGGGAGGAGCATTTACCCTTGGCAAAGTTTGCATATAATAACAGTTACCACTCGAGCATCGGCATGGCACCTTACGAGGCTCTATACGGACGGAGGTGTACTGCACCTTTTAGTTGGGTCGAGGTGGGGACCAAGTGGGAGGTTGGCCCCAAGCTGATCCGGCAAAGTCAGGAGGTGATAGAGCAGATTCATAGACGACTCCGCACTGTCAGGAGTAGGCAGAAGAGTTACGCTGATCAAAAATGCAGAGAGGCGCAATTCGAGGTTGGGGATCATGTCTTTCTCCGTGTTTCGCCCATGAAGGGCCTGCAGCATTTTGGGGTGAAAGGGAAGCTTGCACCGAGGTTTGTAGGGCCCTTTGAGGTCCTGGAGCGGGTGGGACCCGTTGCTTATCGGCTTGCCCTTCCTCCCTAGCTTTCTAGAGTGCACGACGTGTTCCACGTGTCCAACCTCAGGAAGTACGTCGCTGATCCTAGTCACGTTCTGAGCCACGAGAGAGTCGAGGTGGGTGACGACCTGACCTACCCCGAGAGACCAGTGCGGATACTAGACAAAGCCATTTGGAGTCTGTTGAGAAGCGTAGCTCACGTATTTGATTAGAAAAACATCGTAGTATAGTTGCGAAATATGATCCAACAAAGATATTTAATAAAAAGGTAACGAGACTTGAGTCCCGGTTGTTCGTCTCTGGGAGGCATTTGTTTTACTTTTGAATTGATCTTTTTGCTGCTCTACTTTGTTTAAAAACGTGCGCCGATTTCCAATCTCCTAATTAAAATTTCACCACTTCTGTTATGAACTCAGATTACATGTGCGTGCGTTAAATAAATCACAAAAGTGAATGTGTGAGTTTCTATGCGCACGATTCTAGTGAGGTGGTGACTATTTACGGAGAATGCGTCTATTGTTAGGTTTTCAATATTCTCGGGAAACAACATGCTTGTTGCGGAATGGATAGGCAATTAAAACAGGCACTTGAATCACGCAAACATAATAGCAATCAATAAGCTCATTGTGATTTCACAACATGGAGACATATATATATATGTGAAAGCATTTTTTTTCATTCATTCAGCGGGAGAGTTGTTTGCAACAAAAACTATAGAGGAAAGCTTGTACATAAATGCTTGGAATTTAAGTCTAGCTACCAGAAAACGATTGCATACAAGAATCAATGGGGGGATATTGCATGCATCATTGGGGGAGAATAAAGACTACTCTACTAAGCAGTAATAAAAGCAATAAAATTATGAAGAGCATAAACTAAATCTAGTAGAATGGAAGGGCATTAAGGGGTGGTCCCCGATGGCCTTGGAGTGGTCGGGAGGAGAATGAGGGGCGGCCAATGTAGCTTAGGCCGACCCTTGGAGAGAGGGAGGACTGATCCAGCATCCCGGCATGATGTCCTCCATGATGGTGGTGAGCTCATGGAGGAGTGGCTAACCTAGGTGGAAGTGGGCGTGAATGGAACCAATGGAGCCAAGAGTGTGAATTGCCAAGGAAGTGAATGGGGTGACTTGGCCGCCCATGGGGTCTTTTTATAGAATCAAGGGCTTCTCTCTAGAGAGGTGTGGAACTCTCTAGAGAGAGCCCAAGAGTGGCCGACCACATGAGGATAGAAGTGGTCTTTGAGATTCAAAAATTGTGGATCTCAATTTGAATGCCTCTTGGTTTCTAAATTTGGCAACCAAGAGGTGGCGCCACTTCAAGAGAGTTCCAGAGAACTCTAGAGAAGTTTGTGTGCGTGAATGGGTGTGTGTGTGTGTGTGTGTGTGGTCGTGCTCTAGGTGTCAAAGTGGCTTAGGTTAGGTCCTAAGGGGTTTAGGTAGGTATATGTCTTGAATTAGGGTTACAAACCCTAATTGCTAAGGGGAAAATGCAATTAAACTTAACCTAAGTTATATTGAATGAGTGTGAACCTAATTGAGAGTGAAATAACTGAATTAGGTTGGGTTTAGGTCAATTGGACTCTCACCAAGTCCAATTGAACTTGTGTGGGTTGAGATCTAAGCTCAATTGGACTCAATGAGTCCAATTGACTTAGGTGAGGGTAATTGACTTTGATATAAGTCAATTGGATTTGGTGAGGACCTAATTAGGTCCTTAGGTAGGTCTAGAGGTGATGTACTAGGGTTAGGATACCTTAATTTAGGTTCCTATGGGGTTGGGATTAGGTTTAGGGAGGTAGAGATCCAAGATCAAGGCTTGAATCTCAAAACAGGGACTGGAGACTAGTATCAGATGTTCAATAATGTGATCAGATGACTTATACCTAAAAATCAGAAGTCTAGACTTCAGTTCTGGACGTCCAATCTAAGTCAGGGGGAAATCAAGGTTCTGTTTTGGGTATTCTACAGAAATTGGACGTCTGACAAAGTGTCTGGACGTCCAATAACACTGCAGAAGTGGGTTTGAGGTGTGCGGGAGATGGCTAAGGGTCTTAGACGTCCTATAACTTATCTGTACATCCAGATAAGGGTTGGAACTAGGGTTTTAGGGCTTCCTAGGGTATTGTGACCTAATCTAAGGGTGGCTAAGGAGTGGGGAGGTCTCTAGGCTATCCCATGACTAGGATGGACCTAAGCTCTTCACATTTTACTGCTTTATTCCTACTTAATAGAGTAGCAAACCTTTAACTCCCTTACATTATTATTCCTATATCTAATCTAAGCCTTCTGCTCTAGCTCTGTTGCAACTCTCGTTATTCTTGATCCAGCTTCAGATCCAGCTCCTGATCAGCTTATTACCTATAATTGACATAATGCACTTAATCAGCACATTATAACATTATTTCATGCATAGCTAAAGGAAAGTAATAAAGATGCAGATAATGCGTATGCATGCATGAATTACCCTAACTTATGCTAAGTTCTAGCTTAATCTAGGTTAATTAAGACCTATGATTGCTGCGCAATCATACCCCCATGCCTAAATCTTGCTAGTCCCTTGCAAATGCAAGACTAAATTATTTACAGCAAGGGACCCTGAGAGACTGATTATTTTATCAAGTGTATGCATAGAGATTTTTCTCCTTTTTGTTTTCATCCTATGCTCTAGAAATCCAGACAGTCATGAAAGTGCAGCTATGTAGCTTTTGCAACAGATTTGAGTGAAAAACCAATTCACCTCTAAAGCCTGTACTTGACCCCTAATAAAAATTCTAGCAGGATAGGCTGACTTCTTCCCTCGGGGTATTCAAGATATTCTATGAATTTCTCCCCGGCTTTAGGCCTAGGTAGAGAATCTCTGAGGGAAAAGATTATATATTTGGTGGCTCACCCTCACTTGGTGCTACATAAAGACTTGTACTACAAAATCTAGATTCCCGGATTACTAAGTAACTCAACTCAGAGAAAGACGAGAAAAACTATGCTCCCTTTTGATTCATTTGTATTCATTCTCTCTTTCCCTTTTTCTTTTTCTTAGAGCTCACAACCTCACCAGATTCACATGTATGATTTGTATTTGGTGGTCTCACTTGGCATTAACACTTTAATTGAGTTTCCATAATCCTAACACTAAGTCGGAATTCTTTAGCCAGTATTCAGGCGATCAGAAACACAAGAAAAATAGGTTAAGGCCATATTTGGTGGATCTCAATTTTATTTGGTGGTATTGCCTCAATGCAACTGAACTAAATATTCACTCTTTTCTTTGCTTTTTCTTCTTTTTAAAAAATTTCTTTTTTTTCTTTTTTTTTCATCCCTTTTTCTTTTTCTTTTTTTTCTTTTTCAACATAACACAACTAGCACACATCCATGAACTTTATTGAGGAGGCATTATTAGGGATTGGTGGTACTCAAGAGACATTGGGTGGCTTATTTGGTAGAAGTGCCTACTCACAGCACCGGGGAAACGGATAGGGCGGTGTATTTTTGACCTTGACATCAATATCCTCTTTTAGTCGAGGATTCCGTAAAGAATGGTCGTAACCATCCACCATAGCCCTAGTTTTATGAAAGCTCGCTCTCTGCATATTTGCCTTATTTGGTGGCTCTCAAAATTTCGCACAAAAATGTATACGTGAGAACCGAGAGCGAAAACTATGTCTAAACTCAGAGTATCACCACCTAATTATCTAGGATTCCAGATTCCTTGCACTAATCTTAGAGCACCAGTACACTCTACTCTCATCTCACACTATTTGGTGGATTTTTGGAAGAAAATCTACCTGACTCCCAAAACACTATCCAGAGGTTCAGGAAAAGAAGCACTGCTTCTTCTCGACAGATTGAAGACGTTTATCAGCCTTCACCGTAAATCCATTGCAAATTCTACATGTGTGTGAAAAGTTGTACTAGATTCCAGATTACAGGAATCAACTAGAGGATAAAATCCCTAACGCATTCTCTTGATAAAATAATCTTATTCATGAATGCAATATGTATATATGCTATAAACAATTAACCTCATATAATTTGTACTTCATGAAATTCCCATATCGGGTTACATTCAGCTTGTCCCTAAATTTAGAACAAAAGGTGAGCGAGTGAGTCGGAAGTGGCTGTTGCAGACGATTTCTAGCTCCAATGCGAGCATTGGAGGTGGAGTTGATTGTTCTTTTATTTAGGGTCCTAAAGTACGTTTTACATGCAGTTCCGAGGTTTTTCTAAATGTTGACATAAAATTTTTTTAGTTTTGTTGTATCTACCCCCCCATGCCTAAGTTCTTGCATGTCCTCATGCATGAATATAAAAGAAAATAAATTCGACAGAGGATGAGTGGGTAGAAGTCACCTGGAATTGCTCCTGAAAATATACATTCAACACCGGCCAACCTGTTATCATGCAATATACGTAAAGGAAATATGCTAAAAGAAAAATATGCTATGTATAAAAATGGTTATGTATAGATGATGGTAAAATGTGGGATGTATGCTATCTATATGTGCTGAGTTTAACGCCTCCAGCTGGGTGAGCACTTAGTCACACGTCCTCAATAAGATGGACAATCTCGTTAGGTGGAGGAGGTTCCTGGGCCAACAATGGCTTGAGGCGTTGGCCATTAACCGTGGATATATGCCCAGATTTTGGGTCCTTGATTTGGACTGCCCCATTAGGATATGGATGAATCACAATATACCGGCCAATCCATTTGGACTTGAGCTTCCCTGCGAACAGTTTCAGCCGTGAATCAAACAACCAGACTCGTTGGTTAGGCGTGAATGCTTTCCTCCGGATGTGGCGGTCATGAAAGGCCTTAGTCTTGTCCTTGTATATTAATGAGTTCTCATAGGCCTCCTGCCGGATCCCTTCTAACTCACTGAGCTGGAGTTTCCAATATTGACCTCCTGCATCAAGGTCAAGGTTGCATTTTCACACAGCCCAAAAGGTGTGGTGTTCCAGCTCTACAGGAAGGTGACAGGCCTTGCCATATACAATGCGATATGGTGACATTTCGAGTGGGGCCTTGTGTGTGGTCCGATATGCCCAGAGTGCATCGATTAATTTGTCGGACCAGTCCTTCCTGTCTGGTCTAACCGTTTTCTGGAGAATCAGCTTGATCTGACGGTTAGACACTTCAGCCTACCCATTGGTCTGCGGGTGATACGGGGTGGCTATGCGGTGATGTACCCCGTATTTCTTTAATAACGACCAGAAACGGGCATGAATGAAGTGGCTTCCCCCGTCTCTAATAAAAGCACGGGGTATTCCGAATCTTGCGAAGATGCTCTGCCGTACGAAAGAAATGAGGATCTTGTGGTCAACCCGTCTCGCCGGGATGGCCTCAACCCACTTCAAGACATAGTCAACAGCTAGCAATATGTACTAGAAGACATGTGAGTTTGGAAAAGGGCCCATAAATCGATGCCCCAGACGTCGAACACTTCTACGACCATGATGGGTTGGAGTGACATCATGTTTCTCCTGGTCATAGAACCGACTGACTGACATCGTTTGCAGTGTTGGACATATTCATGTGTATCTCTGAAGATGGTTGGCTAGAAAAATCCTGACTGCAAAATTTTTGCAGCGGTTTTCCATCCTGAGAAATGGCCACCACAAGCATCATTGTGGCAGAAAGATAACACACTGGGGATCTCAGAATCTGGGATGCATCTTCGAATAATCTAATTTGCTCCAATACGAAAGAGTAGTGGGTCATCCCAGAGGTAGTATTTGGCTTCTGCAGTGAATTTGAGTTTCTGGTCCTTGGATAGATTTGCGGGAATCTTGCCTGCGGCAAGGTAGTTCACGATATCCGCGTACTAGGGGAACTCAACAGAATGAACTACCAAAAGAGATTCATCCGGAAATTGCTCGTGGATAGGCAGAGAATAGGGAATGTGGTATGGGTCCAATCTGGATGGTGATCCGCCACAACATTCTATTTTTCGGCTTTGTCACGGATTTCGATATCAAATTCCTGCAATAGAAGGATCCATCTAATGAGCCGTGGTTTGGCATCCTTCTTTGCCAACAAATGCCGGAGGGCAGAGTGGTCGGTGAAAATGATGACCTTGGACCCTAATAAGTAAGATCTGAATTTCTCCAACCCGAATACTATTGCTAGCAGTTCTTTTTCCGTGACAGTATAATTGCGCTGAGCCTCATTCAGCGTCTTGCCAGCATAGTGTATGACAAAGGGTTGTTTTTCCTAACGCTGGCCTAAAACAGCACCAACGGAAAAATCAGAAGCGTCGCACATCATTTCGAAATTAAGCAACCAGTCGGGTGGTTGGAGAATCGGTGAATCAGAGATAGCGCTTCGTAAAGTCTCGAGGGCGTTGAGACACGAGGTGTCGAATTCAAATGGGACATCAGTAACCAGGAGATTTGTCAAAGGCCGTGCAATTTTCGAGAAATCGCATATAAATCTCCGATAGAAGCCGACGTGACCCAAGAATGATCTAATCTGCTTGACCGAGCTAGGTGGCGATAAGTGGGAGATAATCTCTGATTTAGCTCGGTCAACCTCGAGTCCATTTTTGGAGATCCTGTGCCCCAGTACTATGCCATCCCTCACCATGAAATGGCTTTTCTCCCAAGATAGTACTAGGTTTGCCTCAATACACCATTTCAGGATCTTGGTGAGGTTATCAAGACAAGATGCGAAATCATCTCCGAAAATGGAGAAGTCATCCATGAATACCTCCACATAGTCCCTGATCATGTCAGAGAAGATGGCCATCATGCAACGCTGAAATGTCGCTGGTGCATTACAGAGGCCAAAGGGCATCCGCTTGAAAGAGAATGTTCCGAAGGGGCATGTGAATGTGGTCTTGTCTTGATCTCCTGGGCTAATCGCTACTTGATTATACCTAGAGTATCCTTCCAAAAAGAAGAAGAAACTGCGTCCGGCTAATAGTTTCAAGATCTGATCAATGAACGGCAAAGGAAAGTGATCCTTCTGGGTAGCCGTGTTCAGTTTCCTATAGTCGATGCAGACCCGCCAAGATGTCGCAGTGCGGGTCGGGATGGATTCGCCCTCATCATTCTTCAATACGGTGAGTCCTACTTTCTTGGGCACTATCTGGATCGGACACCAACTGGCTGTCTGAGATTGGATATACAATGCCCGCATCCAGCCATTTGATGATCTACTTCTTAACAACCTCTAGCATATTCAGGTTAAGCAGTCTCTGAGGTTGTCTCGAAGGTTTCACCCCCTCATTCGTGTAAATGTGATGAGTGCAATACGAGGGGCGAATACCATGAAGATCAGTAATACAACACCCGATAGCAGCCCTATGGTCTTGAAGCATAGAAATCAATTGATGCTCCTATTCTTGGGTTAAGTGGGCATTAATAATGACTAGATATGCCTCACTTTCGCCCAAGAACACATACTTGAGTGAATCAGGTAAGGGCTTCAATTCAATCACGGGTGGGTCGGAGTCAGAAATGAGAGTGGGAGGAGCGAAATCAAGGGTGGGAATCTGTTGATCCATGTGCATGTGAATTCCTGATAAGTCGCTCCCTATGGAATGATCGGTTGTGACTGCGTTAATGGGAAACCCGTTAGTTGTGGTCACGTCTTCCTGCAGCAATCGGGGCAATTCAGTAATGTGTGGATCATGATAGCTGGATTCAGGGTGCTGTGGTCATAAGCACACCCTAAATAGTCAGATTCTTGGGGAGATATGTGTAGTGTAGTGGTTTTAGTCCCGTGTCGATTGAGGTCCAAGAACCCTGATAGTGTAGACAAATGAGACACTGGGTCGTCACAAAGGAGCCCAATGTTGCCACAGTATGCTGGATCTTCATCTTCACCATCCTCCTCTATTCGATCACAGTCGAAATTCTTTGCTGCCCTGAATATGTCCAATCGAAGTCACTCGTTGCCTAGGGTGATCTCCATACACCCGGATGCATAATCAATGTTCGCTCGGGCTGTCGCCAGAAAGGGGCGACCCAAAATAATTGGTGCATCTCAGAGATTAGGAGGAACTTCCATATCGAGAACGAAAAAATCTGTGGGAAAGCAGAACCCACGGACTTTCACGATCACGTTCTCAACCACCCCCCTTGGTGTTTTGACTGATTTGTTAGCCAGCTGAATCTTGACCGAGGTGGGCTTCAACTCCCCAAATCGAAATGGATCAAATACTGCAGTGGGAGTTAGGTTGATGGACGAACCCAAATCTAGAAGGGCCCAATCAAATGGAGAATCCTGCAAGAAGCAGGATATGAGTGGGGTACCAGGGTCTTTCTTCTTCGGCAGTAGGTCGGCTAGAATCACGGTGCTAGCCTCTTTCGACAGTATCGCCTGTCATCAAATTCTCAGCTGTTGCTTCGGGGTACAATAGTCCTTGAAGAACCTGGCGATAGCGAGAATGTGATCGATTGCCTCGAGGAGGAGGACCTGAATATGTACATCCTTGAATATCGATTTCTGGTCTTCAAAATTCCACGTGTCCTTTTTCCGTACTGCATTTCATGTCAGAGCCTCAGGAAAAGGAATGGGAATCTCAGGGTTGAGTGGCCTCATACCCTTACCACAGGTGGCTCCTGAGATGATGGAGTCGATCCCGCCTGCAGCAAAGAGTGGGAAAAATCAGGACCCGCCTGCCTAAGTGGTGGGTCGAATATCTTCCTTCCGCTCCTTAAAGAGACAGCATATGCATCGGCTTGCTGTCCATGAGGTGATGGGGGAGCGGAAGGGCAGAATACGTGGGGTTCTGCAAAGGCGATTGGCCTTGTGCGTAACCGGATGGTGCAGGAGGCGCCTGTAGTATGGCGTGTGCCTGTCCCTACGGTGCCTAAAACCTAGGCGAGGCACCCTGGTTCTGCACATATCGAGAATTCAGGACGAGTTGGGAGGGCAAGGCTCCCTAAGTCCTATGCTCCTACAACAGCTGGTTCTGCGTGTTTTGTATGGTTTGTATCTGATCAGCCATCGCCTTCATAATCTGCAAGCTATCTTGTGTAGATTTCCTCATTGATTCTTGTAGCTCCTCTTTCAGTGCCTCCAAATGGTCAGCTCGCTTTGGAGGGTGGTTGGCAGCTTGGTGCAGCGGCTGGTATAAAGAGCGGGATTGCTGCTGCTGAGATTAGAATGGCTACTGCCTAGGATACATGTTTTGCGCATTCCGGTATTGCCAAGTCTGGTAGTGTGGATCTTCATGTGGTCTCTATGAATTACCAGACCAGGAGAAGTTCGGATGCTGGCACCAACCAGGGTTATACATCTCTGAATACGGGTTATTACGCTCTTATCCTTGGATAGCGCTGACGTCCTCGTAGGCCGAAGATGTCTGAGACGTATATCCGTCAAAGGGATACGCATTATAATCTGCGAGTGGTGCGTAACCCTGGTCGTAGGGTGCCAGATCTAGATTATTTACGGGATCCTGATATGCGAGATCTCGTAAATACGGAGAAGACGCATCCTGAGTGAGTAGATTAACTCGACTAGGTAGGGCTCGGGGTGCGTAGGAGGGTCTTGGGGTGGCAGAGTTCGAGTCATATTGACCCTGACTGATCTGGTCAATCTTTTTCTCGATTAAGTTTATTCTATCCAGTTGCTTGACGATGATATCCATGTCGGCTCAAATAGACTCGGTGTGAGCCTCATGGACACCAACCCGCTGCTGACCAGGCCATTGGAATTGGTTCATAGATGCGGCATTCATCGAGTTCTCCGCTAATGATTTGAACAACTCAAATGCGTTGTTCTCGTCTTTTGCGAGAAAATTCCCACCTCTAGATGCATCGGCTAGACACCGATGTGTGTCATCCAGCCCATGGTAGAAAATCTGAGCTAAGTGCCATCTGGGTATACCATGATGCGGGCATTTCCGGAGAAGGTCATGAAATATGTCCCATGCTTTATGTAACTTCTCCCCAGCTCCCTGGGAGAAAGTCGTGATTGTGCACCGCATTGCGTTTGTTCGACCGATTGGGAAGAAATTTTGTAGGAATTCACGTCGTAATTCCAACCAGGTTCCAATTGGCTTCCCAATGGTCTTGAACCAGTATGAAGATTTGTCCTCAGAGAGAACGGGAAAAGCTTCATTAGAACAATCTCGAGATCAATATTCCTGGGTCGAATCGTTTTAGCGAGTCGACTCAGGTCCTCAAGCTGCTGGAACAGATCTTCGCTTGAGTTCCTGTAGAAATGTGTGCTGATTGTTGGTGAGACAGGCGGTTCGTGTTATATCGTTGTAGTAAAGCCGGTTGTCACCAACGTTTCATATAAAATTTTTATTACTCGGAAAACTGAAAGAGTTCCCGAGGTCGAACTCAGGGAGCAAGTTGTATTCTAGAGATATACAAGTTCTATTACAAAAATAAAGAGAGAGAGAGAGAGATGAAAAATTGGCTTCTTCTTCTTTTCTTCTTTCTTCCTCTTTGTCTTTGGTTCTTCCTGTTCTTCTTCTTCTTCTTCTTCTTTTTCTTCTTCTTTCAGATTTTCCCCTCGTGCTCTTCTTCTTGTTTCCTTTCTTTCTTTTTCGTCAGATCATCTTCTTCTTTTCTTGCTTCTTGCTTCTCTTCATTCCTTCTTCTTCTTTGTCTTCACCTGCCTTGACTTCTCTTTTTCTTCTCTCGCGATGGCCGTTGCTCTTCCTTCTTCTTCAGCGGGTCTTCTTCTTCTTTGGCTGCTGTCCTTCCGTCGTCTGCCCCGGTGCTGAGACGACTTAACAATGCCTTCGCTACAGTGCAGCAGCTCCTCCTTCTTCAGCGGGTCTGCTTCTTCTTCTTTGGCCTGCACACTTCAGAGTTTATTCGTCAAGACAAAAACCTACTCTACCCCCCCTCCCCCGCGTATCTCTCTCTCTGAAATCACTCCTCGGAAGCTCTCCCAGAGCGCTATCGGGTAATCGGGTTCGGGTCAGGCCCGGGTCCAGGCCCACCGGCGTGCGTGGTGGGCGAGGAGTGCAGGTCAGTCTAATCGGGTCGGGCCAGGTCCGCGGAGCGTGGTCACGGACGAGGCCGAGTCGGGTCGGGTCGGGTGAGAGGGACCTCACCCCGTGGTAACTGAGGCAAACAGCATACGGCAGTTTTTCAATTTATGTGTCCGCGCGCCGTTGAGAGATTCCGAGGTGGGACTAAATGTCCCACCCCAATTCTCTTACGCCTGCAGCAGGGATGGTGCTCCCAATTGCGTCGGCTGTTGAGGCGTACAGCTCCAATCGAGGGCCAGAGTGTGTGCGTGGGACTCTTCCGCGCTGGCCGCGGCTATTCAATCTGGGATATCTCGGCTTGGAGCAACCTCGAGCAGGCTTCGAGCTTCCTCGCCAATGGCGGCCCAGGCCTGGAACCTGAAACCAATGGCACGGCCTCTCGGCCAAATCAGACAGGCGGGGGACCTTCGCCGTGGCACGGCGAAGGTGGTCAGGGGGTCTGCAGGGGGCGAGATGGAGCTGTTAGGTTGTCCTAGGTCAGACTGTGAGCGAGGGAGTGGGTGTGTTCGGTGGGTCTGCAGAGGGTGTTTGGTGGGAAGTGGAGGGGCGGAAGAGGATCAGGGTGAGGAGGCGGAAGTTCTGCGGTGGTCGGCGAGCCGTGTGGGTCGCTGAGGTGATGGGAGCGGCTCGCCGGAGGGTGGTCGGAGGCGGAGAGGATGAGGGTGAACAGGGTCGGTAGAGGGCTTAATTGACTAAATCGAAAGCGGGGAAAGAAAGAGGAGGAGAAGAGGAGTAAGTCTAACTTAACTGCAGGGACGAAGGGGGAGGAACAGGGCGACAGTCGTATCGACTGTCGCCGGAGAAGACGATGCTCAGGGAGAGGGGCGGCGGCGAGCAGAAGGCTGGAGAGGCGCCAGCTGGGTGCGGCGTGGCGCGGGAAGAGCAGGGGAGGAGGTCTCTGCTGCTGGTAGTGCGGCAGAGCGAAGAGGTGGAGGGAGAGGAAGTCGCCGGAGCTGGTGAGCGTCTGCCGGAGAAAGAAGAGACGAAAGCTGGGGGTTTTCTCCGTCAGATCCAGGCTGCCTTGGTCGGTGGAGCGGCGGGGGGTATTTATAGGGTTGAAGCAGGGAGGAAGGCGGAGGGAGACGACGTGTCTCCCTCGCCGGAGCATGGTCGGAATTCGAACCCATACCGTCCGCGCGTTCGCACGGCCGGTATGGGGGGCTGCAAGGACCATGGGGGTGCTCCTGCGACGGCTGACGACGCAGGGCACCCTCCGGTACACATGCCAGGTCCTCCACCTTACCCTGCGCGGCGCCATGCTCCGCGCAAGGTCGCCGGAGCATGGTGCTGGCAGGGTTTTGCAGGAGGGACCTGTTTGCAAAGAACGAAGGAGAGTTAGGGGCCTAAATGCGAGGGTTCAAAAGTTGAGGGCCAAAGAGTAAATATATGAGGACCAAAGTGTAAAGTCGGTCAAGGAGGTTTCTTCTTAGGCTCAAGTTTTTATACATGACTAATTAGGACCTAAGGAATCTGATGGTGAATTTTATTTTCATATTAAACCTTGTTTGACCGGTCAATTTGCGCAAGAACCCAAATTAAGTTATTAATTGGGCATGGTTCTCAATGTAGGTCAAAATGGGTTCTAAAGGCCAAATTGAAGGTTCTAAACCCTAGAGATTATTTTTCTATGAATTTTAGAGGGTTTATTCTATTTTTACTTTGCCTCGAACCTTGTGAATTGAAGTGGGTTGTTTTAGGGTTACAGATTATCATTTGGTTCCTTGAAAGTGCTGTAGCCCTTGCTAGATCATCTCGTCCCACTTTTATTCTTATTAAGCTGTTCTGACCTGTGTTTGGGCCCTGAATTACCCTGTATGCAGATTATACTGGTAAAATTGCACTTTTACCCCTTATGACTGGTTTTCTTCTCAAACTCAGAATTCTCTGAGTTAAGCCTTTCCTTGAGATATGTAGGAGCTTTTATCCTTTGTATTGGGTCAAAATGAGCTAGTTATGGCTCATGATGAGGTTCTCATCATACCCCCATGCCTAGCTTTTGCTAGTCCCTTAGCAAAAAACTTAAGGTTTCAACCCTTGTTCTAGACCATGAAGTTTTCAATGGTTTTAGATAAGTGCCTTTTTATTTAAGCATAGATTAGGTTAGAATGCTGACCATAGGCCTAAAAGATACTCTAGTACCAATCAAGATCCAAATCTGTCTAGCCTTAGCCTCAGTCTTTTAGCAAAGGTTTTTAAGGCCCGCAAGAACTAACCTAAGGTTTATTGGACTTCGTGGTTAAAGCACCCGTGCTTGAAATGATTTTAGCCCTGGCCCAGTTCGCAGTGCGTTTTGTAAGAGAGAGATAGAAAGTTTTTTCTGTTTGGAGAGTTTTCTCTCTCTTTTTCTTTTTAGTTCTAGTCTAGGGTTGGCTTTTCAACACGGTCTGTATCAGATTCCTTGCTCCCATCATCAATCCTCAAGGGTTCCTGGCGATCGATGCTTCGAGATAGCACCGCCCATGGCAACCCCCGGAACCCTGGCTATTGAGATTTCGAGATAATCCCATCCATGGTATTCCGTGGCCGAATCCAGACCCTGGCAATTGACACTTCGAGATAATGCCATCCATGGAATCTGAACCAGCAGAGTGCTTACATGCCCCCCGTAGGATATGTAAGTATCCTAAGAGACAAGCACCGAGGAGATGATATTTTGTTACGCATCTTCGAGGGGATTTTCCGCCTCTCTGCGCTGGGAACTCGTCCAAATCAACTTGTGTTGATCGGCCATTCCTATTCTAGGTGTTCTTTTCAGATTTTTGCGACGCTTCTGCGTGATTCTGATTTTTACGCTTACTGAACCAGGCTGTGTGTGAGATTAGGGTGCTTAGGTTACTGAGTCCCGTAAACCAAAAATTAGTTAACGAGGCCGAATACTCCCTAAGCCTTAGACCTAATACTTCAGCTTTTCATTTTCCTCAACCTCTTGAGGAGTGTCCAGATCTTAATGAGTACTAAGAGTCTATTCAAGAATGCCTAAGGTTTGCATTCTTACTAATCTTATTGTGCACTTTTCAGTTATTTTCTTGAATGAGGTCTAGAACTTAGGTTAATTCCTTAGTTCCTTACTAATGACTATCAACTTTTCTTATAATTTTGTGCTCCTTTTTCATTTTGTTTCTTTTCTCCCTCACGAAATTTTTCTTCTCCTCTTTTCCTCTTATTCTTTTTCGAAATTTTTTTTTTTTTTTTTTTTTTTTTTTTTTTTATGGTATTTTTGGCATCTGTGAATTTTTTTGTTTGAAACCTTTTCTTACAAGTTTTTGCACTTTCCTACCCCCCATGCCTAAGATTTGCAATGTCCTCATTGTAACCTAGGGGGTCTTAGTTTAGGGTGAACTTCGAGTGCTGAAAGGTGTCAGAACAAGTTTCAGGTTTTCAAAGAGAATGACGGGCTGCCTCCCGTTAAGCGCTGAGTTTTACGCCATCGGCTGGGCGCAATAAGCTCAAGGGGAAAGGAGGATATGAGATGCCTCAGCCAAATCAGTAGAAGTTACATCAATGAACGGCTTGAGTCTTTGACCATTCACGATGAAAGGTTCAGAATCGTGGCTGAGTGGACTGATTTCGATTGCTCCATTTCCAAAAACCTGTCGGACCAAATATGGTCCGACCCACTTAGATCTCAGTTTTCCTGGGAAGAGTTTGAGTCGGGCATCAAAGAGTAGGACCTTTTGACCAGGATGGAAGATCTTTCTTGAGATGTGTTTGTCGTGGAAGGCTTTAACCCGCTCCTTGTAGATTTGCGAGTTCTCGTACGCGTCTGTGCGTAATTCATCGATCTCGCTGATTTGGAGTTTTCTGTGGGTCCCAGCCTTGGAAAGATCTAGATTACAGTTCCGTACTGCCCAATAGGCTTTATGCTCCAGTTCGACGGGAAGGTGGCATGCCTTTCCGTACACCAATCTAAAGGGAGACATGCCCAATTGGGTCTTGTGGGCGGTCCTATAGGCCCACAATGCTTCCGGAAGTCGGGACGACCAGTCCTTCCTGTCAGGTCGAACAGTGACCTGTAGGATTTTCTTGATCTCCCGATTCGACAGCTCAGCTAGACCATTAGTTTGGGGGTGGTAAGGAGTAGAGATTCGGTGAGACACCCCGTATTTGGTCATCAGTGACCTAAACTGAGCATTTGTGAAATGGGTCCCCCCATCAGAGATTATTGCACGAGGAATCCCGAACCTTGAGAAAATGTGTTGATGAATGAATTTGAGAACGATTTTGTGATCACAGGTTCGGGTCGGTATGGCTTCGATCCACTTGGACACGTAGTCCACAGCCAACAGAATGTATTCGAAACCATCCGAAACAGGAAAGGGGCCCATAAAATCAATCCCCCAAATATCAAAGATTTCGCATACTAGAATCGGTTGCATAGGCATCATGTTGCGATGGCTCATGTTGCCCAAAGTCTGGCAACGACTGCATGCCTTGCAATGACTGTATGCGTCTTTGAACAGTGTGGGCCAGTAAAAACCGCACTGGAGGACTTTTGATGCGGTTTTATGCCCGGCAAAATGGCCACCGCATGCCTGGTCATGGCAGAAAGAGAGGATATTGTTGACTTCCCCTTCCGGGATACATCTCCGGATGATCTGATCGGCACCTATGCGGAAGAGGTACGGGTCTTCCCAAATGTAATACTTGGCATCGGAGCGTAATTTGTCTTTCTTGGCCTTCGGCCAATCGGACGGGGTCTGATGAGATGCCAAGTAATTTACAATATTAGCAAACCATGGAAGGCTAGTACCAATAGTCAGCAGGTGCTCATCGGGAAAATGCTCAGTGATGGGTCCGGAAGGGTCTATCATTTCAGAAGGAAGACGGGACAAGTGATCAGCTACCACGTTTTGTTTTCCCGCTTTATCGCGAATCTCGAGGTCAAATTCTTGCAACAGCAAGATCCATCGGATCAATCGAGGTTTCGCGTCCTTCTTTGCAAGGAGATGCCTCACAGCCGTGTGATCCGAGTATATGATGACATGGGAACCCAGAAGGTATGATCTGAATTTCTCTAGGGCAAATACTACAGCTAGCAGTTCTTTCTCAGTAACTGTATAGTTACACTGAGCCTCATCGAGTGTTTTGCTGGCGTAGTAAATGACCACAGGTTTCTTGTCATTTTTCTGCCCCAAAACCGCTCCTACAGCGAAGTCGGATGCATCACACATGATCTCAAAGGGTTGAGACCAATCAGGGGACTGTAGGATCGGGGCTTGGGTGACTCGGTCACGCAGGATTTCAAATGCTTGAGTGCATTCCTTGGAGATTTCGAAGGGAACATCCTTGGAGAGAAGAGTGGTCAGGGGGCGTGCGATTTTTGAAAAATCAGGGATAAATCGTCGATAAAAACCGACATGCCCTAAAAAGGATCGGATGTCCCTGATCGAGCTAGGCATAGGAAGGCGAGAAATCAGATTAACCTTAGCTCGATCCACTTGGATACCTTTCTCCGAAATTGAGTGTCCCAGGACAATTCCCTCAGGCACCATGAAATGGCTCTTTTCCCAGGAAAGAACCAAATTCACGTCGATGCACCGCCTGAGTATCTGGACCAAGTGCTGGAGGCAATCGTCGAATGATGCTCCGAAAACTGAAAAGTCATCCATGAAGACTTCCAGATAATCACCTACCATATCTGAGAATATGGCAAGCATGCATCGCTGAAAAGTAGCGGGTGCATTGCAAAGACCGAAAGGCATCCTTCGGAAAGCGTATGTTCCGAAGGGGCAGGTGAATGTGGTCTTTTCTTGGTCCTCAGGATGGATTGCCACCTGGTTATAACCGGAGTACCCGTCAAGAAAGCAGAAGAACCTATTTCCCGCTAGTTTTTCGAGAATTTGATCAATGAAGGGTAGTGGGAAATGATCCTTCTTCGTGGAGGAATTGAGTCGACGGTAATCTATACAGACTCTCCACGAGTTGGCTAATCGGGTAGGAATGATTTCTCCGGTCTCAGTCGTTATAGTGGTGAGTCCTGCCTTTTTAGGCACGACCTGAATCGGGCTCACCCAACGACTATCGGAGATCGGGTAGATGATCCCGGCATCTAACCACTTGATGATCTCCTTTTTCACGACCTCCTGCAGATTGGGATTTAAGCGTCTCTGCATTTCACGAGAAGGTCGTGTGCCCTCTTCTGAATAGATATGATGAGTACAATAAGAGGGACTTATTCCAGTCAAATCATCGAGGGTCCATCCGATGGCTCTGCGATGTTGCTGGAGGACAACAATCAGACGGGATTCCTGTTCAGGACTAAGGTTGGAATTGATGATCACAGGAAGGGTCTGATTAGAACCCAAAAAGATGTATTTCAAATGAGCAGGAAGGGGTTTCAATTCGAGGATGGGGTTTTCAGCAGCAGCGGGTGGTTCAGTATAGATGTGAGGTTCAAGGGTGGGAGTTATTGGGTTGTTCACATCTGGATTTGACTCCTCTATTTGCGGGTCGAGATCCTTCTGTGGTTGATGAGGAATACTCAAGTCATTCTGGAGGTGTGGTTCATCAACCAAAGTCTTGATGTCACAAATTTGCTCGATGACGCCGCAATTAATTCCTTGTTGGGCCTTAAATATATCAATTTTCAGTGTTTGATCTCCAAACTTAAGCTCTATTTGGCCCTCCTCACAGCTGATGTTGGCTCTAGCAGTAGCCAAGAAAGGTCTCCCTAGAATGATTGGTGTATCCCTAGGGTTCTCAGGTGCATCCATGTCTAAGACTATAAAGTCCACTGGAAAATAGAAATCCCGCACTCTTACGATAACATCCTCGAGAATCCCTTTTGGTGACTTTATAGATCGATCTGCTAATTGTAATGTCACCTCAGTTGGTTTCAGCTCAGATTCTTCCAGATGGTCAAGTAAGGATGTGGGTATCAGATTTATAGATGCACCTAAGTCTAACAATGCTCTGTCAAATTGGGTACCACCTATCTTACAGGAGATCAGGGGAGTTCCAGGATCTTTTGCCTTGGGTGGGAGTCTACTAAGGATTACAGAGCTGGCTTGCTCTGACAGAACAATTGGGCTCCCTCCCTTGGTTCGCGGCTTACGCTGGGGTGTACATATATTCTTTAGAAATCGTGCGTAAGCTGGTACGTGGTGGATTGCATCCATCAAGGGGATGTTTATGTGGACCTGCTCAAAGAGCTTGACCAGGTCCTCCTCAGGGGCCACGGGTTTGGTGGTCTTCTTTCCCTTGGTCAGGGCCTCGGGAAACGGGATCTTGGTTGGTTCCTCTAGGATAGGTCCTGGTTGTGGGTCTGGAACAACGGTACCTTGGATAACTATCCTAGGGTCATGATTATCAGGCTGGGAGTGGTTTGGATAACGCGGGTCCTGAGTTGTCTTACCACTACGTGTTGTTACAGCATTTAATCCGGCCTGATTTTGGTTTGGATTTGGTAGGAGGGGTGGCTGCTGCTGAAATCCCGTACGAGAAGTAGAGGCTTCCATCTCGTCTGGAGATGGAGCAGTGGGGGCCTGATAAATCCATTGAGCTTGGCCTAAATTTGGATTCATAACGCGCTTCTGGGTTGGCACGTTATTTGGGTTAGGAAGGGGTTGGGAAGGGAGTGTGCCTGGCTGGCGAGAATTTGCCAACTGGGCCAGCTGAGTTTTAACTTCAGTAAGCTCGTCCTGGTGCTGTTTTTGAATGGCCGCATTCGATTTTTGAATGTCAGCCAGAGTCTGAAGGATTAAGGACATTTGATCTTGATTTGGCCCTGATGGATAAGTAGGGTTGGGCCGAGGCTGAGGCGGCTGGTAGTGATGAGAGGGCTGTGGGCGGGACTGAAAAGGTGGTCTTTGGGTTTGAGAATTTCCCGCCCACTGAAAATTTGGATGGTTTCGCCATCCAGGGTTGTAAGTGTTGGAGAATGGGTCGTTCTGGATGGCGTTGAGGTCCTCGCAGGTCTGAGGAACCTCCTGAGAATCAGGGAAAGGGGGAATGGAGTTCCCCCGACTGGTGAAGAAAGGATCGGATGATCTTCCAGTCCAAGAATCAGATGGGGATGGATATGGATCCATCCCAGGGGAGGATCGGTGGAGGATGTTTTGCACAGTCTCCTGTGTGGAAGGAGGTTGTGCAAAGGAGTTACGCGCAGAGGTGGCTCGCTGCAAGTGCTGAGTCAGCTCATCCACCTTCTTTTCAATAATTGAGACCTTGTCCAATCGACTGGCCATTAATTCCAGGTCGACTGATGCGGACAGGCCCTGCGTCTCATGTGCTCCCTTAAGATTCGTCGCTGCGCGGGTATTCGTCCTGTCGAATAATCCCATGGAGTCATTGTTGATGGAGTTCTCGCACATGTTTTCGAGAATCTCCCACACGGTGTCTTCATGTTGACCCATGATGTTTCCTCCGCAGGTTGCATTGACGAAAAGGCGGATGTCCTCACGGAGTCCCTGGTAAAAAGATTGGACTTGTTCCCATTTAGGAACTCCGTGATGGGGGCACTTCCTCATGAGATCCTGAAAACGATCCCATGCCTCATGGAGAGGTTCTCCTGATTGCTGAGTGAAGTGTGTAATCTGATGGCGCAAGGCGTTGGTCCGACCAACGGGAAAGAACTTTTTCAAAAACTCGGATTGAAGTTCTTCCCAAGTGTTGATCGGCCGGGTCTGAGTTTGATACCAATGGGCGGCCTTGTCCATAAGAGAAAAGGAGAACATCTTCATGAGAAGAATATCCCGATTTTGCGCATCTGATCCAAAAGTGTGGGCCAGATGTTTAAGCTGTTTGATGTGCTGGAAGGGATCTTCAGAATTAAGCCCATGGAATTTAGGTATAGCGTGAATCATGTTGGGCTTTAGTTCGGAATCAGGTCCTCCAATCGGGATTCTAACTCGAGGCTCAATGGCCACCGCAGCAGGATTGTAGTGGTCCCGCATCATAGGACGCTGCGGTGGGTGCACGAAGTTTTGGAAGAGGTCATTGAGTCGCTGGAGCTGGTGTTCCAGATTATTTTCTTCCTCAACTGGCTGAGCCATGATGGGGGAAGAAGAAGAACTTGGTTCTGAATCAGAAGAGAGAATAATGTGAGGGTGTTGCTGCACAAACACGGGCGTCGAGGCTTGGCCTTGACGAGAGTGAATTTCTAAAGGAGGTCTTAAGGGTGGTCTTAGAGACCTCCTTCCGTACATGCACAGTTGGGAGAGGTAAGTTTAGAAGGTGATGGACCCTATCAAGACACCCAAAAATGTGTTGGGTGACTATAGAGGTGCGGGGCAGATGGACCCCTTGATCAGAAAGATCGTCCACCTGAGAATTACCTGGGCAGCCAGAGAGGGAGAGTCCCGCGAAGACCCCTACACGGTAGAGCGTCCCCACGGGTTACAGGGTTTCCCCCACCCGACCTCTCTTGTCACTGCGGTTCCAGGTAGACCAGAATGGGGATCTTGACCTCTTAAGTCTACCAATTTTAAGATCAGGGTGCTTAAGGTTTCACTTGAACTTTAGTCTTTTTAAGTGCAAAGAGTGACCTAATTTAAGGTTGGTTAACCCAAGGGGTCAACTTTACCTATTGTTTTCTTTAAGAGCTTTTAGGTCCTGTCTTTTAGGGTTCAAGTGTTTAGAGAGCCAATTGTTTTAGATTTTCTTTGAATAGGTATTTTCAGACAAGGGCTTGGGCACACTTCATTTGGTTTTCTCAATTCTTGCTTAAGGAGTGTGTCTCTAAATCCCTAGTGTTGGATCCTAGGTTGGCTCTACTTGGTCCAGTTAATTCTTTGTTGGGTAATTAGGGCTCAAGCAAGAATGTGTTAGCCCTTAAATACCTTTAATAGTGTGCAGAAATAATGAGTTGAAAACATGCAACTTTTATGGTTACTAAATATGGAAGACAGGTTAGTCCTATATTGCTTGTTCTTTTCTTTTCTTCCTCTTTAGAGCTTAGGGGTTAATAGTGAGAGGAAAAATTTACCTGTCTTCGGAGTAGTTGTGTGGTTGCTTGTCTTCTTGAGTTCCTATAGCTGCACAAAAGAGAGGAGATTATTAGAACTTAAAAGATACAGGAATGTTTACCTCTAGAATAGCCGTTGCTCCCCGGCAACGGCGCCAAAATGTTGGTGAGACAGGCGGTTCGTGTTATATCGTTGTAGTAAAGCCGGTTGTCACCAACGTTTCATATAAAATTTTTATTACTCGGAAAACTGAAAGAGTTCCCGAGGTCGAACTCAGGGAGCAAGTTGTATTCTAGAGATATACAAGTTCTATTACAAAAATAAAGAGAGAGAGAGAGAGATGAAAAATTGGCTTCTTCTTCTTTTCTTCTTTCTTCCTCTTTGTCTTTGGTTCTTCCTGTTCTTCTTCTTCTTCTTCTTCTTTTTCTTCTTCTTTCAGATTTTCCCCTCGTGCTCTTCTTCTTGTTTCCTTTCTTTCTTTTTCGTCAGATCATCTTCTTCTTTTCTTGCTTCTTGCTTCTCTTCATTCCTTCTTCTTCTTTGTCTTCACCTGCCTTGACTTCTCTTTTTCTTCTCTCGCGATGGCCGTTGCTCTTCCTTCTTCTTCAGCGGGTCTTCTTCTTCTTTGGCTGCTGTCCTTCCGTCGTCTGCCCCGGTGCTGAGACGACTTAACAATGCCTTCGCTACAGTGCAGCAGCTCCTCCTTCTTCAGCGGGTCTGCTTCTTCTTCTTTGGCCTGCACACTTCAGAGTTTATTCGTCAAGACAAAAACCTACTCTACCCCCCCTCCCCCGCGTATCTCTCTCTCTGAAATCACTCCTCGGAAGCTCTCCCAGAGCGCTATCGGGTAATCGGGTTCGGGTCAGGCCCGGGTCCAGGCCCACCGGCGTGCGTGGTGGGCGAGGAGTGCAGGTCAGTCTAATCGGGTCGGGCCAGGTCCGCGGAGCGTGGTCACGGACGAGGCCGAGTCGGGTCGGGTCGGGTGAGAGGGACCTCACCCCGTGGTAACTGAGGCAAACAGCATACGGCAGTTTTTCAATTTATGTGTCCGCGCGCCGTTGAGAGATTCCGAGGTGGGACTAAATGTCCCACCCCAATTCTCTTACGCCTGCAGCAGGGATGGTGCTCCCAATTGCGTCGGCTGTTGAGGCGTACAGCTCCAATCGAGGGCCAGAGTGTGTGCGTGGGACTCTTCCGCGCTGGCCGCGGCTATTCAATCTGGGATATCTCGGCTTGGAGCAACCTCGAGCAGGCTTCGAGCTTCCTCGCCAATGGCGGCCCAGGCCTGGAACCTGAAACCAATGGCACGGCCTCTCGGCCAAATCAGACAGGCGGGGGACCTTCGCCGTGGCACGGCGAAGGTGGTCAGGGGGTCTGCAGGGGGCGAGATGGAGCTGTTAGGTTGTCCTAGGTCAGACTGTGAGCGAGGGAGTGGGTGTGTTCGGTGGGTCTGCAGAGGGTGTTTGGTGGGAAGTGGAGGGGCGGAAGAGGATCAGGGTGAGGAGGCGGAAGTTCTGCGGTGGTCGGCGAGCCGTGTGGGTCGCTGAGGTGATGGGAGCGGCTCGCCGGAGGGTGGTCGGAGGCGGAGAGGATGAGGGTGAACAGGGTCGGTAGAGGGCTTAATTGACTAAATCGAAAGCGGGGAAAGAAAGAGGAGGAGAAGAGGAGTAAGTCTAACTTAACTGCAGGGACGAAGGGGGAGGAACAGGGCGACAGTCGTATCGACTGTCGCCGGAGAAGACGATGCTCAGGGAGAGGGGCGGCGGCGAGCAGAAGGCTGGAGAGGCGCCAGCTGGGTGCGGCGTGGCGCGGGAAGAGCAGGGGAGGAGGTCTCTGCTGCTGGTAGTGCGGCAGAGCGAAGAGGTGGAGGGAGAGGAAGTCGCCGGAGCTGGTGAGCGTCTGCCGGAGAAAGAAGAGACGAAAGCTGGGGGTTTTCTCCGTCAGATCCAGGCTGCCTTGGTCGGTGGAGCGGCGGGGGGTATTTATAGGGTTGAAGCAGGGAGGAAGGCGGAGGGAGACGACGTGTCTCCCTCGCCGGAGCATGGTCGGAATTCGAACCCATACCGTCCGCGCGTTCGCACGGCCGGTATGGGGGGCTGCAAGGACCATGGGGGTGCTCCTGCGACGGCTGACGACGCAGGGCACCCTCCGGTACACATGCCAGGTCCTCCACCTTACCCTGCGCGGCGCCATGCTCCGCGCAAGGTCGCCGGAGCATGGTGCTGGCAGGGTTTTGCAGGAGGGACCTGTTTGCAAAGAACGAAGGAGAGTTAGGGGCCTAAATGCGAGGGTTCAAAAGTTGAGGGCCAAAGAGTAAATATATGAGGACCAAAGTGTAAAGTCGGTCAAGGAGGTTTCTTCTTAGGCTCAAGTTTTTATACATGACTAATTAGGACCTAAGGAATCTGATGGTGAATTTTATTTTCATATTAAACCTTGTTTGACCGGTCAATTTGCGCAAGAACCCAAATTAAGTTATTAATTGGGCATGGTTCTCAATGTAGGTCAAAATGGGTTCTAAAGGCCAAATTGAAGGTTCTAAACCCTAGAGATTATTTTTCTATGAATTTTAGAGGGTTTATTCTATTTTTACTTTGCCTCGAACCTTGTGAATTGAAGTGGGTTGTTTTAGGGTTACAGATTATCATTTGGTTCCTTGAAAGTGCTGTAGCCCTTGCTAGATCATCTCGTCCCACTTTTATTCTTATTAAGCTGTTCTGACCTGTGTTTGGGCCCTGAATTACCCTGTATGCAGATTATACTGGTAAAATTGCACTTTTACCCCTTATGACTGGTTTTCTTCTCAAACTCAGAATTCTCTGAGTTAAGCCTTTCCTTGAGATATGTAGGAGCTTTTATCCTTTGTATTGGGTCAAAATGAGCTAGTTATGGCTCATGATGAGGTTCTCATCACTGATCAACCCAATCACGTTGGGCTTGAGCTCAAACGCGTCTTCGCCTGCGGGAATTCTGACTAGAGGTGCGACGATTTGTGTGGCGAGGCCGTAGAAATACCGCAGTTGTTCTCCTCGCGACAGGTGCTGCATCCTGTCAAGTGCCATCAAGATGTGATCCATGCTCTGCTGATGCCGCTCCTCGGATTTAGTGACCTGGGCTTCCAGACGAGCCATCAGATCCAGATTCTTGATATCCTGACCCAGTCTAGGTCCAGGTCCAGGATTTGCCATGGTGGCTCTGGGAGTAGAAGAAATGGGGGGAGAAGATGGCCCGGGCGAGGTGACTCGCCTCCTTGGGAGTGGCTCCCAAGGTCCAACCAAGTGAGGTCGAAGTGACCTCCTTCCTTGCATACACCACCCAACCCCTCGGTTGGTGTAGCCAAGCAGGACAAGGCTAAGGCCCTGTCAATCAATTGGTCCTTATGGATCAGGTGACCAGATTTTTCGTCAGTAGTTTGAATTCCTGAAGAGAAGTTCATCGTTCAATCGACTTAAAGTGATTCCCGCCTCTCAAGCTGACCCAGCCAGTCTGGTTACGAGGGGACTAAGGGGAAGGTTCTTCCTTTGGCTTACGCCTCTGGTTCCGTTAATCCCCGAGCCACGGTCATTTGACGCTGCCTTGCAGACTTAGTCACCAGGTTTGGCAAGAGAGGTTAAAAACACCCAGTAGTATGACAACGAACTTGGGTTGATTTCATGTATAAACCTTAAACCTCTGCAGCGGCTGGAGCTACGACAACGCGAGGTGGAGAGAGCGGAGAGAGTTGCGAGGAGTTCCCGGTACTAGAAGTTTTCCAGTATCAGACATCTGGAGTGGAGTCCAGGCGGCTGATGGGCTACCTGGACGTCTGAAGCTAAGGCTAGATGTCTGAAAGCTCATTTATCGCAAGGTATGTATCTCCCTGTGCTATGCATATCGCAGCGTAGGGGTATATGTCGGCTAACCGTGCATGCGATGTTGTACGTAGGTCCAGCCTTGGGAAGGAGCGTAGAGCGCTTTCCCATGCACTTTTAGACGTCTGATCACATCACCAGATGTCCGAAGGTGCGTCCAGACGACCGGAGGCATTGTCCGACGTCTAGAACTACCTTCAGACAATCGCAGAGAAGGTCTGGATGCCTGAGGATACTGCAGGGACTTAAGGTAAAGATCTGACACCTTTTAAGACGTCTGGGCTTATTCCCAGATGTCTGATTTTGAACAGTAGGCATGTTTTTGACCCGTTTGTGATCCGTTTTATGCAAATGAAATACCTGTACTTTCCTCGCGAGTTCCTCTACGTACTAGAGTCCTTTGTACACTGTTCTGAACTCTCCATTTGTGATGTATTCCCTAGTATAGGGTTTCAGCCTGCTGCGTGTTTGGGGCTAGCAGAGACGCCTGGGTCTGCGGTTCAAGCCCCCATTACTTCCGTGTTGCCTGGTAGAGTGGTTAACTCTGTTAATAATATTTAAATAAGAAAGTGTTTGTGGAAATAGCCGAATGGAACCTTAAGATGTGGCATGAACCCTAGGATAGAGAAATGAATGAACCATTTGTGTTGTATAATGTACTTGCATGCATGATTGAGATAAACTGCTAGCAATTGCCTGTATTATAATTGATGAGAACCTCATCATAAACCCTAACTAGCACAATCTAACCCAGATATGTGAGAAAAAGCTCCTACATGACCCAAAGAAAGGCTAAACTCAAAGAATTCTGAGTTTAAGAATAAAACAAATCATAAGGGGTAAAACTGTAATTTCACCAATGCAGTTTGCAAATAGTGTAATTAAGGGTCCAAACACAGGTCAAACAAGTTTAACAAGAAGGTAAGTGGGATGATCTGATCTAAAAAGGGTTACATCAACTTCTAGGAATTAAATGACATTCTGTAACTCTAAAATAAATCTACTTCAATTTACGAAGTTTGAGGTAGGATAAAAATCAACTGAACCCTCTAAAATTTAGAGAAAAATATTCTCTAGGGTTTATAACCTTCAATTTGGCCTTAGAAACCTATTTTGACCTAAAAAGAGAACCATGCCCAATTAATAACTTAATTTGGGTTTTTTCGTAAATTGACTATTCAAATATAGTCCAACCTAGAATTCAAATTCACCATTAAAATCCTTAGGTTCAAATTAGTCTTGTATAAAAACTTGAGCCTAAGAAGAGACCTCCTTGACCGACTTTACAATTTGGTCCTCTTTATTTACTTTTTGACCCTTATCTTTTGAAACCCTTACATTTAGGTCTCCAACTTTTCATGGTTCTTTGCAGAACAGTCCTCCCTGCAATTTCTGCGCAACGCCATACTCCAACGACCTTGCGCGGAGCATGGCGCCGCGCAGGGCAGGGCTGCCGTCCTGCAACGCAGAAGCGGGGTTCCCTGCGACGTCCTCTGTCGCAGGGACCCGCCCACAACCTCTGCCGACCACCATGCCTTCCGTGCAAACGCGCGGAAGGCATGGGTATCATCTACGGCCTTACTCCGATGAGGCTAGTACGATGCCACCTCACCCCTCTCTGCACGCCAAGCTCTTTATAAGGAGCGGCACACCTTGTCGGCTCCTTCAAGCTTCCTTTGACGAAGAACTACCCCCCCTTCATCCCTTTCTCCTCCGGTCAGAGAGCCCGAAGCTTCCAGCGAACTCCTCCCCTTCCTCCTTGTCGCTCTGCTGCCCTACCTGCAACAGGGTTTGCCCAGCTCCGTCGTCCGCGCCAAGCTGTACCTGCTGGCGCCCTCGGCCTGCTTCCTCGTCGCCGAAACCCTCCTCCAGGGCGTCTTCACCTCCAGCTCTGGCAGATACAAGCCGGCTGCTCTGCCCTCCCTCTTCATCGAGTAATTAGGTAGATAGCTTCCTCTCTCCTTCCCTTGTATTTTCCCCCTTTTAAACTTCCCTTTCGACCACCCAACCGCCAGTATCCAGACCACCTTCTCCACCTTCGATCACCCCCTCCGGCGAGACCATCTCACGACCACATACACTCTCACACCTCACCGACCAGCCCAGAAGCTCCCTCACACTCCACTCCACCGATCCCTCCTCTCCATTCACTGCCAAGTGCCACCCAACCACCCCCCGAACAAACCCACCTCTCCGCTCACAGTCTGACCTAGGTCAGCCTCTCCACGCACTCCCGCACCCCGCCGACCACCGCACAAGCTTCGGCTCACTCCGGCGAAGCTTTCTACGTATTCTGACTAGGCCGAGAGGCCGTAGCTGTGATTTCAGGTTCGCGCCCCTCGCTGCCATTGTCGACGAGCTGCAGCAGCTTCACCTGCAGTTGCAGGCACCCTCCAGCCCAGGTGCGCGTCCCAAGTCGTGCGAGCAGGAGTCGCGAAGACACCAGGCCCGTAGCTGGGGCGAAGGCCTTACGGGCTGCCTCAATTGGTAGCTGATCGCTCGCCTGCGGGTGCCAATTTGGGAGGTGGGACATTAGTCCCACCTCGGAACTGCGTGGCCAAGCGCCCACACTTAAATTGAAAAAGTGCCTAAGGCTTATCGCCTTCGAACACAAGGGTCAGGTCCCTCTCCCGCACGCAACGCGCCACGGGCTCGCTCGCCCTCACCCGCGCTCACGCCCCGCGGGTCTGGGCCGGATCTGACTATCCGAACCGCACACTCCTCGCCCACCACCACACACCAGTGGGCCTAGTCCCGGGCGCGATACTCGCACCCGATTACCTGGCTCTGGGAGAGCAGTCCTAAGAGAGAATTCTGAGAAAGAGAGAGACGCGGGGAAGGGGTAGGGGTAGGTTTTGCTTTGACCTTTGTGTAAGCGTGCAGGAGGAAAAGAAGAAGAAGAAGGCAGGAAGGAAAAGAAGAGAAGCGAACGAAGCCTTGGCCGCTCAGCAGCAGCTGAAGAAGAAGGAAGGAAAGAAACAGAAGAAGAAAGAAGAAGGGAGGCACTGTAGCGAAGCCACAGATAAGTCGTATGAGCACTGCATCAGACGTCGGAATCACTACAGCCGCAGAAGAAAGAAGCCTTTGCAGCCACCAAGAAGAAAGAAGAAGGCAAGAAGAAAAGAAGAAGAAAAAGAAGGAAGAAGACACAACCGCCAGAAAGAAAGAAAGAAAAGAAGAACAGAAGAAGAAGGCAGGAAGAGAAGAAAAGAGAAAGAAAGAAGGCACAGCCGCAAACAAGGAAGAAAAGAAGAAAAGAAGAGGATCACCACTGCCGCAGAGAAGAAAAAGAGAAAAGAGAAGGCAAGGCTAAAGAAGATCAAGGAAAGCAAAGAGAAGAAGAAAAGAAAGAAAAAGAAGAGAGAAGAAGAATAAGCCAACAAAACTCTCTCTCTCTTATTTTTGTAACTTAAGTGAGAACTTTTATACTTCTAGAGTTCTAGTTGCTCCCTGAGTTCGACCTCGGGAAAACTTTGTATTCCGAGTAAAAATTTTGTAGTAATCTGATAGCTGACTTGTTATATACTATAACGACTGTAACTAAACTATAACTCCATTGCCGGTTACTATTTTTGGCACCGTTGCCGGGGAGCAACGGCTATTCTAGAAGTCATAAATTCTCTATTGAATTTCTATTAATCTCTTCTCTTTTTGTGTGCAGGCACAGGAAATCAAGAAGACAAGCAGCCGCACAACAACCACTCCAAGGACAGGTAATTTTTCTATCCTCTCACTATTAACCCTTAAATTCTAAAGAGGAAAAGAAAAACAAGCAATATAGGTGTAACCTGTCTTCTACACCTAGTAAATCATCAAAAGCTGCATGTTTTCAACCCACTATTTCTGCACACACTATTAAGGGTATTTAAGGGCTAATACCTTCTTGCCTGAGCCCTAACTACCCAACAAAGAGCTAACTGGACCAAGTAGAGCCAACATAAGATTCAACATTAGGGTTTTAGAGACACACTTTTTAAGCAAGAATTGAGAAATCCCAAAAGAAGTGCGCCTAAACCATTGATTGAAAATACCTCTTCAGAAAAACCCTAAGCAATTTGGCTCTTAAAAACACTTGAACCCTAAAAGACAAGACCTAATAAGCTCTCAAAAGAACTAACAGGTGAAGTTGACCCCTTGGGTCAACCAACCTTTAACTTAGGTCACTCTTTGCACTCAAAAAACCTAAAGTTCAAGTGAAAATCTAAGCACCCTGATCTTAAACTAAAAGTGGTAGATTTAAGAGGTCAAGATCCCCATTTTGGTCTACCTGGAATCTCAGTGACAAGAGAGGTCGGGTGGGGGAAACCCTGTAACCCGTGGGGACGCTCTACCGTGTAGGGGTCTTCGCGGGACTCACCCTCTCTAGCTGCCCAGGTAATTCTCAGGTGGACGATCTTTTGCTCAAGGGGTCCATCTGCCCCGCACCTCTATAGTCACCCAACATTTTGGGTGTCTTGATTGGGTCCAGCACCTGCTAAACTCATCTTCTCCATCAGTGTATGTTTGGTAGGAGGTTCTTGAAACCTCCTTTAGAACTTCACTCTCCTCGAGGCCGAGCCTCAGTGCCCTTGTTTGAGAAAACAGCACCTCACATCGACCTCTCCTCTGACTCCGAACCCAACTCACCTTCTTCTTCCACAATGGCTCAGCCAGTTGAGGAAGAGAACAATCTGGAGCACCAGCTCCAGCGACTCAATGACCTCTTCTAGAACTTTGTGCACCCATCGTAGCGTCCTATGATGCGGGACCACTATAATCCTGCTGCGGTGGCCATTGAGCCTCGAGTCAGAATCCCGACTGGAGGACCTGATTCTGAATTAAAGCCCAATATGATTCATGACATACCTAAATTTCATGGGCTTAATTCTGAAGACCCCTTCCAGCATATCAAACAGTTAAAGCATCTGGCCCAAACTTTTGGGTCAGATGCGCAAAATCGGGACATTCTCCTCATGAAGATGTTCTCCTTCTCCCTTATGTACTAGGCCGCTCATTGGTACCAAACGCAGACCCGGCCGATCAACAATTGGGAAGAACTTCAGTCCGAGTTCTTGAAGAAGTTCTTTCCCGTTGGTCGGACCAATGCCTTACGCCATCAGATTACCCACTTCACTCAGCAAACGGGAGAACCTCTCCATGAGGCATGGGATCGCTTTCAGGATCTCATGAGAAAGTGCCCCCATCACGGAGTTCCTAAATGGGAACAAGTCCAGTCTTTTTACCAGGGACTCCGTGAGGATATTAGGCTTTTCGTCAATGCAACTTGCGGAAGAAATATCATTGGTCAGCATGAGGACACCGTGTGGAAATTCTCGAAAATATGTGCGAGAACTCCATCAATAATGACTCCATGGGATTATTCAACAGGACGAAGACCCGCTCATCAACAAACCTTAGGGGAGCACACGAGACGCAGGGCCTGTCCGCATCAGTCGACCGGGAATTAATGGCCAGTCGATTGGACAAGGTCTCTATATCGAGAAGAAGGTGGATGAGTTGACTCAGCACTTGCAGCGAGCCACCTCTGCACATAGTTCCTTTACGCAGCCTCCTTCCACATGGGAGACTGTGCAAAACATTCTCCACCGACCTTCTCCTGGGATGGATTCGTATCCACCCCCATCTGATTCTCGGATCGGAGGATCCTCCAATCCTTTCTATACCAACCCGGGGAATTCCACTTCCCCATTCTCTGATTCTTTGGAGGTTCCTCAGACCTGCGAGGACCTCAACGCTATCCAGAATGATCCATTCTCCAACACCTACAATCCTGGATGGCGCAACCATCCCAACTTCCAGTAGGTGGGAAATTTCCAAACTCAGAGACCACCCTTTCAGCCCCGTCACAACCACCTCGTCCTTACCAGCCGCCCCAGCCTCGGCCCAACCCTACTTATTCATCAGGGCCAAACCAAGACCAAATGTCCCTCATCCTTCAGACTCTAGCTGACATTCAAAGAACGAATGCGGCTATTCAGAAACAACACAAGGACGAACTTACAGAGGTTCGAAATCAACTGACCCAGTTGGCAAATTCTCGCCAACCAGGCACACTTTCTTCCCAACCTCTTCCTAACCCAAATAACGTGCCGACCCAGCGGTGCGTTATGAACCCAAACCCAGGCCAAGCACACATGATTTATCAGGCCCCCTCTGTTCCTTCACCTGACGGGATGGAGGCTTCCACTTCTTATGCGGTCTATCAGCAGCAACCCATCCTATCCAACCCTAACCAAAACCAGGCAGGACTAAATTCTGCAACGACCCGTAGTGGTAAGGAGACCTAAGATCCACCCTATCCAAACCACTCCAAACCTGGTAGTGATCCCAACCCTAGGACAGTAATCCAGGACGTTCCTATCCCTATCCCAGATCAAAAGCCTGAACCTATCCTAGAAGAACCAACCAAGGTTCCATTTCCCGAGGCCTTGACCAAGGGAAAGAAGACAACAAAACCTGTGGCACCTAAGGAGGACCTGGTCAAGCTCTTTGAGCAGGTCCAAATAAATATCCCCTTGATGGATGCAATTCGCCACGTACCGACATACTCACGTTTCTTAAAGAATGTGTGTACACCTCAGCGTAAGCCGCGAACCAAGAGTGGGAGTCTAATTGTACTATCAGAGTAAGCCAGCCCTGTAATCCTAAGTAGACTCCCACCCAAGGCAAAAGATCCTGGTACTCCCCTGATTTCCTGCAAAATAGGTGATACCCAATTTGACAGAGCATTGCTAGACTTGGGTGCTTCCATAAATCTGATACCCACATCCTTACTTAGCCACCTAGAAGAATCCGAGCTAAAACCAACTGAGCTGACACTGCAATTAGCCGATCGATCTATAAAGTCACCTAAAGGGATTCTCGAGGATGTTATTGTAAGAGTACGGGATTTCTATTTCCCTGTAGACTTTATAGCCTTGGACATGGACGCACCTGAAAACCCTAGGGATACACCAATCATTCTAGGGAGACCTTTCTTATCTACTGCTAGAGCCAACATCAGTTGTGAGGAGAGCCAAATAGAACTGAAATTTGGTAATCAAACCCTAAAGATTGATATATTTAAGGCCCAACAACGAATCAATTGCGGTGTCATCGAACAAATCTGTGATATTAGGGCTTTGGTTGATGAAACACATTTTGAGAATAACTTGATTATACCTCATCAACCACAGAAAGATCTTGAACTGCAATTAGAGGAGTCAGACCCTGATTTAGACAAACCCATAACTCCTATCCTTAAACCTCACACTTACCCTGAACCACCAGCTGCTGCTGATAACCCCATCCTTGAACTAAAACCCCTTCCTGATCATTTGAAATACATCTTCTTGGGTTCTAATCAGACTTTTCCTGTGATTATAAATTCCAAGCTCACTCCTGATCAGGAATCCCGTCTGATTGCTGTTCTCCAGCAACATCACAGAGCCATTGGATGGACTCTTGATGACTTGACTGGAATAAGTCCCTCTTATTGCACACACCATAGTTATTCAGAAGAGGGCGCACGACCTTCCCATGAAATGTAGAGACGTTTAAACCCCAATCTGCAGGAAGTCATGAAAAAGGAGATCATCAAGTGGTTAGATGCAGGGATCATCTACCCGATCTCCGACAGTCGTTGGGTGAGCCCAATTCAGGTCGTGCCTAAAAAGGCAGGGCTCACTGTAACGACCCAATTCCCAAATCCCTACGAGACACGAGAATCGGACCGACTCGACTGATCTCAAGACCCAGTCATCCAACGAGAAAGTAACCAAAAGAGCAGTAAAATAAACCACATTCACAATGTATATAACTAGCAGTAACAAAATACAGCAATAAAGAAAAGAAATACTACAGTATACACCACCACAACAGTAGAGAGTTAAACAGGTACATAAACATGAAGCTTACAACGAAAAGAGTGCAGGGGTAACAGAAACTACTCACTACAGTGGAAAGAAAAGTACAGTGGGTACTACAAGTAACATACTGGGCTCTACTAGGCCCAGCGCCCTCTGTAGCCGCTGACTCTGGCTGCTCAACACCTGGTCCTGAAAAGGTAACAAAGGTGACACGTCAGCGAAACGCTGAGTAGAGCGGCAACTAAAAGCTAAAAGAAGCAGTAGAGTGTACAGTAGCTGTTATATTTTTTACTTTCTTTCCTTATCTTTTTCCATTTATTCACTGTTGATTATTTCTCAGATCCTTCTCTTAATCTTGAATGTTCCTCGTAGGAACGATCTTGATTGCAGTCTTTCCCGAAAAGTAGAAGTAACATGTGGTGCTCTCCTGGCCGGGAGAGTCCCCTGTGGTGGTCCTACCCTCAGTCAACCACCCCAAGGTCGCTGACAGATGTAACGGTGACTACGGCACGCACGATAAACGCACGGGTAGCTACCCCGCACTGGCACGTGGTCAGTTGTTTCCGTTAACGGGTGCGCCCAAAGCACAGCACGGAACCAGTATATGGCAGAGCTCTCTCAGTAACAGGGCCCAGCTCCTCCACAGTAACCAAACAAGGGTCTTGCCCCTCCACAGTCCGCGCACCCTCGCCTGACTACCCTGGTTTTCCTAGTGGGCCTAACAAGTTAGTGTAGGAGGGCTAGCAGAACCACGGGGCCCGTGGGGTAGCTAGTGCTCTCCCTACACTAGTAGCTCTCCTCGGTACTGTGTACATGAGGGCCAAAACTCGGTACAAAGTGGCTAGACCTAACCCCGGGTCCCTGGGGCTGCTGGCTCCGCTCTACACTAAACAGGGGGAAACAGTTGCTCTCCTTGGTACTCCGTACTCAAGGACCAGCTCACTTCCCCAATTCTATTCCATTCACTTTCCAGGAGTTCTACTCCTAACTCCCCGTAGGGTTCATGCTCTTTTAACTCAGCCAATTTAGGTTTTACCGTTCTAGCTTTATATCCATATAACCTATGTTTTCAACAGCGATTATTCATTCTTAAACAGGCAATTGTTAACAATTTTACAGGCAGTTATCGTTTCCTTTCTACTTTTCCCAGACTACAATGTATGTATAATCAACTAGTTTTTCAGTCCTAGGATTCATGCCATCCCTAGGATCTATCATTCGATCTAGTTTTCCAGTCCTAGGATTCATGCAGAACCCTAGTATCTATCATTCGATCTGTTCTTTTCAGTCCTATTGTTCATGCAATGTCCTAGACACTATTAATTATTTCACAATTGCATAAATTTTGATAAATAATCGAAAAGGCCACTCTACCCGCAAGATCGGGAGTATTGGGGGCGTGATCGACAATCCCGTGCGCCTCCGCAACCCCAGAGCCGCAACAGAATGCGATCCTAACACAAGGATCAACACAAGGGGTTACTCAGAACAACATACAATTGCTGTAAACAGGTAGAGGAAATAAATCTGGGAAGAATGAAACTTGAAATGCGGAAAACGGACTCCGAACGGAGCCTAAACGGGTCAAAAACGACAAGTCTGCCCAAAATCAGCCGTCTGGAACTTGCTCCAGACGTCTTAAAAGGTCGATCATGCCATACCTTTGTATGCGCAGTCCTTCAGACGTCTAGAAGCCCGTTGGATCGTCTGGACTTAGTTTCCAGACGTCCGATTGTCACCCCGGACGTCTGGAGGTCCTCTCCGTCGTCTAGTACTGTGTCTAGACGTCTGATCGGTGTCGGATGGCGAGCCCTACCGCCCTCCCGAACGATTCCTGCACACACACACACTCGCTCTCATCACGAAGGGGTGCAGAAGAACGCGGCGGACGGCTGCATGGCTGTATACGCGTAAAAAGGAGAATGTAGGAATATATTGTACCTGTCAGACATCTGGACCTTCCTCCAGACGTATTCTGCGTCGTCTGGACGTAAGTCCAGACGTTTGATTCTGGAAAATTTTCCCAGAATCAGGACCATTTTCGCTCTCCACCCGCGACGCACGGCCGCGTCGCGCCGCGTCCGCCTGCTGCCCGAGCTGCAGCAGCTCCTCCGCGACACCCCACGCTCGCTGCTCTCCCACCGGCCGGCTCTAGCTGCCCCGGCAAGCTCGCACCTTCGCGGTTGGGCTTTCTCTTCCTCTCGCAAAAATTCCTCCTTCCAGCACGCTCGCTGCAGCCGCTGCTACCGCACTTGCTCACTCGCTCGCAGGGAGAAGGAGAAGATGAAGGCAGTGGAGTGAGGGTGATGGAGAGGGGAAGCATTTTTTGAGGCAACCGCGGGGAGGGAGAAGGAGGAAAAGAGGCGCTTGCAGGGAGAGAAAGAGAAGAACGAAGGCGGCGGGTTCAGCCTGCGCGCGGAGGCACGCAGAAGCGAACCTGTACGCCAAAAAATTTAATACCAGACGTCTGGGAAGGCTTCCAGACATCTGGCCAGACGTCTTAAACGACTCTTGATGCCCAGGCCGTGACACTCACCACCATTACGAATGAAACCGGAGAAGTCATACCTACCCAATTAGCCAACTCGTGGAGAGTCTGCATAAATTACCGACGACTCAATTCCTCCATGAAGAAGGATCATTTCCCACTACCTTTTATCGATCAGATTATCGAGAAATTAGCGGGAAATCGATTCTTCTGCTTTCTCGGCGGGTACTCTGGTTATAACCAAGTTGCTATTCATCCTGAGGACCAAGAGATGACCACGTTCACCTGCCCCTTCGGAACATATGCATTCCGAAGGATGCCGTTCGGTCTCTGCAATGCACCCGCGACCTTTCAGCGGTGCATGCTTGCCATATTCTCTGATATGGTAGGTGATTATCTGGATGACTTCTCAGTTTTCGGGGCATCATTTGATGATTGCCTCCAGCACTTGGTTCATATACTCAGGCGCTGCATCGACGTTAATTTGGTTCTTTCCTGGGAAAAGAGCCATTTTATGGTGCTTGAGGGGATTGTTCTAGGACATCTGATTTCTGAGAAAGGCATCCAAGTGGATCAAGCCAAGGTTGATCTAATCTCTCACCTTCCTATGCCTAGCTCGATCAGGGACATTCGTTCTTTTCTGGGGCACGTCGATTTTTACCGTCGTTTCATTCCTGATTTCTCGAAAATCATGCGCCCCCTGAGACTCTTCTCTCTAAGGATGTACCCTTTGAAATCTCCAAGGAATGAACTCAAGCCTTTGAAAACCTCTGTGACCGAGTCACCCAAGCCCCGATCCTACAATCCCCTGATTGGTCTCAACCCTTTGGGATCATGTGCGATGCATCTGATTTCGCTGTAGGAGCGATTCTAGGGCAGAAAGCTGATAGGAAACCTGTGGTCATCTACTACGCTAGCAAGACACTTGACGAGGCTCAGCGAAACTATACAGTTACAAAGAAAGAGCTGCTAGCTGTAGTATTTGCCCTTGAAAAATTTCGAACTTATCTCCTGGGTTCCCACGTCATCATCTACTCGGATCACACAGCTGTGAGGCATCTCCTTGCCAAGAAGGACGCGAAGCCCCGACTAATCCGATGGATTTTGCTGTTGCAAGAATTCAACCTCGAGATTTGCGACAAGGCAGGAAGATAAAATGTGGTAGCTGACCATTTATCCCGCCTTCCTTCTGAGATCATCAATCCTTCCGGACCCATCACGGAGCATTTCCCTGATGAGCACCTGCTGACTATTGGTACTAGACTTCCATGGGTAGTTGCAAGGAGTTAGGGCAAATGGGTCATTACATCTTTAAAACAATAAATGAGGGATCTTTAGTGACGGACAAAACCATCACTAAAGCCCCAACGTGGGCGTAGTATCCGCACCCACGCGCGCCTCCTCAGCTGCCCGCTCTCAACGCATACGCCCACGTTCTTTAAATCTCAGCCGTCCGATCACGAGATCGGACAGCTTAAGATGCGTCTTCGCCCGCTGCAGTGCGCCCGCCCAGCACGTACGATCGCGCGTCCTTGCCGCGCGTGCAATAGCGCGTGAACGCTATCGGTGGATCTGAACCGCCCGATGACGATCCAACGCCCGCCATCGCTCGCTCGCTCGGGCCTTTCTCCCCTTCGCTGCGGCTCGAACCCGCAGCTGCAGCTCGCGCAAGCGCTCTCGACCGCTGCGCTACGAGGCGCTGATGGTCGAGCGGGTGCTTTTAGGCGAGGCTGTCCACAGCCGTTGGATCGAGATCCAACGGCAGAGAGGGAGCGGGTGCGGGGACTTCAGAGAATGTATGCGGCCGTTTGGGCGGCCGAGATGGCGCCACGTGGCGTCATCTTGGCCGGCCATCTTTTGGATGTTGTAGATGGTGCCACGGATGTCGGATTGACCCGATTTTTGCGTCGTTGGGCTGTGATCATCGATCCGAATTCATCCGTGAGGTTGGATTTGTCATTTAAAGTGCGGATTTACACCATCCTGGCCCTTGGTCTTCTGGGATTCCCCGATCACTATCTGATGCTGCGGATGCCTGATTAGGGCGATCTTGGAGTCGCTGAACTCCAATTGTCGCCCTGATCACATCCATACGGTTGGATCTTCGATCCGAGGCTCCGATAAAATTTTTGCCCTGTCCAAGAACATAAAAGGAGACAATTGACCTCCATTTTATTCAAACTAATCTAAATGCAAGATGATGCATGTTATGCAATATTTATATCATGAAATGCAATCCTACGCTTAAGAACATGCATAAATAGACATCTTAAATAGTGTAAATGTGTTTACATCATACCCACATGCCTATCTTTTGCTAGTCCCTAGCAAAAACTATATGCTATTTATAAAAGAATTAGGTTGGATTATTTGGACCTGAGTTATTTTCAACCATTAAGAAATTGTCTACTTAGGAACTGAACTTTCAAAGACACAATAGCGCCCGAGTATCAGCCAAAATGCAAACCGCCTTAAGCCCTCGCCTTATTCAAAGAAAAATTTCTTTTTCTCTTTTTCTAATTTTTTTGGATTTTCAAATTTTAGTGTTTAAGAGTGGCTTTCTACGACCATTCAACTCACCCAAGATTTGATGAGAACCCTAAGCTTAAAGAATCTTATTGTGAATGTGATAGACTCGTTGACCGGCAATCAAAATAGACTTCAGATTTCTACGCCTCTAGGTGACCTCAAAGAGAATTCTGCCTAAAGGTGTATCTTTACAACCGGTAGCTTTCTCCCTACTTTTATTTTTTTTTACGAGGTCAACACAAGGGTGAATCTAGCGTATATCTCCCCGGTTTATTCTACTTCTCTGCTTCTTCCTAAGTGTTTTGGGAATTTTTAGTACATTTACTGAGCTGGGATCTGGACAACCGGTCGATGAGCTGTTACCACCGATAACTTGCCAGCCATACTCGTGCGGCGAAGTGTGGCTTATTTCTTTTTTTTCTTTTCTCCTTTTCTTTTTGATTTTTTTTTTCTTCTTTTTTCTAAGTAGGAGGCTTCCCTGGTCTAAAATTTACCTAAAGGCAGCAAAAAGAGAAAAATCCAATCACTGGGCTCTGGACAACCTACCTATGGGCTGTTACCCATGATAACTTGCCAGCCATATCACCCTAGAAGGTTCATTAGCGACCCAATTTCCTTTAAAATCGTCGAACAACGAGTCAGTGACAAAATAGTGTGTAGATGCTAAAAACTCAAAATTCCCTCAAATCAGAGGGTGGGTTGATAAGTTTTGTACTTATCACCCAAACTTATTTACTCTAATTAAAATAAAATTCAGGTTGGCGAGAACTCGAAAAACAAATCCACATTTTAGTGGATACACGGGCTAATTAAATCCAAAGACCTAAAGGTCTTTGTGTTCAAATCATAATGTAGTATTTCCTAACATTGAAAATTTTCTTAAACCCAAATTCTCTTTCCTAATTCTGATTTTTTTTTATAAAAGAAAATAAAACAAATCTATGGAGCTGACGAATGAATTTAGAGATAAATATCCACCCCCCATGCATATCAAATGCAATGTTCTCATTGTACTAAAAAGACAAAACAGAGTGGAAAAGCGTAGAAAGCACCTGAATTGCGTGAATGTCAGGTCCGCTCCGAGATGAAAACTAAACAGAACTATATATGTGCTGAGTTTAGTGCCTTCAGCTAGGAACACTATACAAAGAAGAGAAATGAAGAATTCACAAGTGCATGTCAGAATCAGAATAAACAGAAGAATCCTCTGACCTATCAAAAGAGGTCCACAGATGTGGACCAGATTGTGGTGCAGACCCACATCCCATAATGGAGAATATCTTAGGTTCTGGATAAAAATTATCCAAAACCTAAAATCAGAATACAAGCGGGGTCGGGCCTGCGATTTATGAGGATGCAACCCAAGACCAAAAAGTCAGGTTACAGAGAATTGAAGCTCAAAAGAATAATCGTTGAATGTGTGCTTGAGTTTGACATCCTCGAAACAAATGTCGTAAGGATTCTGATTTGATGGTTTCAACTTAAAAGGAACCCTTCGACTCAATCTTCCATTTCCTCCAAAATTAACATCCCAAATCAGAACTTCCTAGCTCCTATCCTCCTCATTCAGCATATCAAACTCCAAGACCTCTTGTATATTAATCACCCCGTCTGAAATCTCCAAGTCTAAATGAGGTGGCAGAATCAGAATTGACTTGGGTCTAATTATCTCAGAAACAAAATTATTAATAAGCTCAACGGGGTGTAACTGATAATCAGGGCATTGAATTGATTCCTCCAGAAAATCCATAATGTGTGCCCTAATTAGATCAGTTTCCTCAGTTATTGGGCTATCAAATGATCTATCAGATTCCTCAGGCCCAATCGTCTCACAGAAATCGTGTTCAGAAAACTCGCGTGAGACTTCGCAACTTGAATCTTCACAATCAAAGAAATCAGGATCCATATCAATGTATGTCCCAAAATCATTTGTCACTTTTTGTTCCAAGGAGACATACGTTTCCTCGTAACCCGGCTCAGGGATCTTAGGTGAAGAAATCAGATCATTCTTAATTAGTTGCTTTAATTCAATCTGGTCAGCCTCATAACACGTGTCCTCCCCAACAGGTGCCTGAGCAGGTTCTGTCATTGGCTTTCCTGAAGAAGGTTCATCCTGGGAATCATCCCATGATTGAATCAAAGCAACCACGAATCTCATCCTCAATTTCGCTAATTTCCCAAGTAGAAACTCACCCGGGTTCTTATCCTTAACATCCTGGAGCCAATCCAACAAAGACTTGTTTAAATCATCAATCATTTCAATCGGGGGCTCCAATCTCTCAATGCAAGGTGTTGGCTGAACTTTTAAAGATTGAATGATATTCCTCAAGTTAGCCAGAACCTTATCTTGAACCTGGTTAACCTGAACCAAATGAGTTGGCTCAGGATTGGGCGGGTTTGGTATCAATGCAGAGGAATTAACGAATTGAGATTCGTTATACCCTTCCTGATAATAGGTCATTTCAGATTGTTCAAAAGATGGTGATGACCTAAAGGCAGTGAAATCAGAGGATGGGTAAGGATCGGTGTATCCTTCTTGATTGTAGATCGTATTAGGTTGTTCATGAAAGGAAGACGATCTATAATTGATGTGGCTCTGAGAAGGATAGAAATCACAATCAAAGTGTTCAGGGTTAGACCCTAAACACGGAGGTCCGGAACTATATCCCCAATCTAAATTATCCCAACTAACTGATGGTCGATTACAGTACGAGTTGGGATAATCGTCATGTTGAGAATAATTCACAACAGGAGGGAAAGAGCAGGAATGCGTGAAATATGTGGAATGATTCATGAGACACGGGAGGAAGAAAGGTGCCTTGCAATACAAACAATCAAACCTGTCCTTAAATGGGTTAGCGTAAAGACCTACAGACTCTCAAAACCCGTCTTGAGATAAAGGAATGATTTGATCTACTTCTGTCTGTTCAATCCAACCAGTTAGAAAGAGGGACTGGGGAGAAGGTTCTTCCTTCGATTTGCGCCTCCGGTTCCTAGTGTACCCCCCAGCCGCGATCATTTGATTCTGCTCCCCTAGCTAGACATCAAATTGAACAGTAGAAACAAACTAATCGAAAATAATCTCGTTCTGGGTTCTGAAGAGCGAGTCCAATCCTTAAGGCCAACGTCTACTCTGTTTTATTTAGGGCTAGGTTTGAATGTGCTTTGGAATGTGATGGGCCATTTAAATGGGTTGTGCCCTTAATGATTGATTGATTGGTGTGTGCGTGCACAACCAATGGTTTTCAAGGAAGATTGTTTTTGATGCGATGAATTTTAAAGTTCAAATCTTGCTTAGTAGCTTTTAGGATTCAACTTTAGGTGTTTTCAAATAGGTTTCATTGGCACACCAGGTTTTGCAAACACAGGTGAAGATGTTTTCCTTTAAAGTTTAAAAAGAATGTGGAGTGCCTGGTAAATCCCTAAGAGTTGAACCTAAGTGGCAGCTACTTGATGAGTTGATTTTATTTGAAGTGGTGTGGCCCAATCAACTCAAACAATTGGCCTAATGCACCACCTAATTAGGCACACAAATGATTACCTAATCTGATTTCTACTCAATTATGTGTTTGAATGTGTGTACCGGTTCCTAAGATCGGTTTACCGGTTGAGTTAGAAAATCAGATGAGGTTGTGTACCTCTGTGAGATTTTTTTTAATTTTTCTTTTTTTTTAATGTGGAGGTTGGGGTGAGTATGGGTGTCAAACAACAAACAATCTAACCTTAGAGTTTATAAAAACACCTAGGTTGATTGATGTTTGAATTATTATGTTGCGGAATGAAATCTAATGAGTGGGACGTGGGGGCCAACTAATAGAACCTTCCAAGCACTTTACTCCAATCTACCGCTTCTGCTTGTCCCGAAAGAGTACTTGCAATTACAATAAGAAAGGAGAAAAGTGAGGTAAATGATTCGTAAGTTACAAAACGCGAAGAGAAATCAAAGAGCGTCGCCTCCCCGGCAACGGCGCCAAAATGTTGAACGCACGAATTGCTACGCTAACGTGTTTGGTTTTAGAAAACTTGTCGTTGTAGCTTGAAAGCGAAGAATTCGTGTTCAACAAATAAAATTTATACCGAAATGAAAATTCCAAGTCGAACACAGGGAGGCGGACGTTTGATTTAAAAACTACGTGTTTCTTTTTATTTGTCACGAAGTAATTCAATTTAAAACTATCTAATTATTTACAATAAATAGAAGAAAGAGAGAGGGTAAGAGAGAGAATATTACACATAGAAATCAAAATGAGATGTAGAATAAACAAAGAATTTATCATTAAGGAGATTGTTCATTACAACTAGAAAGCATAAAACAATTGCACTAGAAAGCGATAAATTTACTCTAGAAAGCATTAAAAGAATGGAGGGAGAAATGTCCTCCTCGACGAATGCTTGGAGGACGAGCAGAACTACACTAGAAAGTAGTAAATCTATACTAGAAAGCAGTAAAAAGAATAGGGAGAGAGATATCCTCCTCGACGGTCGCTTG
Source organism: Thalassia testudinum (assembly GCA_037157565.1). Lineage (NCBI taxonomy): Eukaryota > Viridiplantae > Streptophyta > Magnoliopsida > Alismatales > Hydrocharitaceae > Thalassia > Thalassia testudinum. The sequence goes on from JAZHRO010000036.1 coordinate 149,574,882, forward strand.
GAGGACGAGTCGGACGTGACGACTCCTGGATAAAGGAGGACGAAGCAGGATGAAGCAGAAGAACGGGAACAGAGCAGCATGCTGTCGTTGTCGCGGGATCCACTTCCGAAGGGGGACGAAAATGTGGACTTTATCTCGCGAGAAGTATCCCGGGTGTGGGACAAGCTTCTCTTGAGCTTTGGAGAGGTAGAGAAGAGAAGGAAGGGATGGGAATTTCATATGGAGGGGGTCTCCTTTTATAGTTGCAAGGAGTGAGGGCAAATGGGTCATTACATCTTTAAAACAATAAATGAGGGGTCTTTAGTGACGAATAAAATCGTCACTAAAGCCCTAACGTGGGCGTAGTATCCGCGCCCATGCGCGCCTCCTCAGCTGCCCGCGCTCAACGCATATGCCCACATTCTTTAAATCTCACGATCGGACGGCTTAAGATGCGTCTTCGCCCGTGCTGCGCGCCCGCCCAACGCGTACGATCGCGCGTCCTTGTCGCACGTGCAATAGCGCGTGAACGCTATCAGTGGATCTGAGTCACCCGATGACAATCCAACGCCCGCCATCTCTCGCTCTCCCGCGCCTTTCTCCCCTTCGCTGCGGCTCGAACCCGTGGCTGCAGCTCGCGCAAGCGCTCTCGACCGCTGCGCTACGAGGCACGGATGGTCGAGCGGGTGCTTTTACATCACCTGTATATGGATGAGAGATAAATTGTGAATGGTGAAATCTAGATCAGAATAAATGAGGTGAACATGAGCATGAACCCTACGGGGAATTAGGAGTAGAACTCCTGTGGATAGACGGAAACTTAGAATGTAGATGGGAAGTGTGTCGGCCCTTGAGTACGTAGTACCAAGGAGAGCAACTGTCCCCTTTTTGTGTAGAGCGGAGCTAGCCTCCCTTGGGTTGAGACCCGGGTTAGGATTGACCACTCTACACCGACTCCTGTTGGCCCTCGTGTACGTGGTACCGAGGTGAGCTACTATTGTAGGGAGGGAGCTAGCCACCCCACGGGGCCTGGGGTTTAGCTAGCCACCCTACACCGACTTGTTAGGCCCTCTGGGTAAGCCGGGGTAGTAAGACGAGGGTGCGCGGACTGTGGAGAGGCGAGACCCCTGTTTGGTTCTGAGGGGCGAGACCCCTGTTTGGTTCTGAGGGGCGAGACCCCTGTTTTGAGAGGGCAAGGCCCTATACTGTTCTATGCTGTACTTTGGGCGTACCCACTGGCGGAAACGACTAACTGCGTGTCAGTACGGGGTAGCTACCCATCGCTTATCATGCGTGCTGTAGTCACTGCTACGTCTTGACAGTGACCTCGGGGTGGTTGACTGGGTGTAGGACTACCACGAGGGACTCTCCCGGCTAGGAGAGCACCACGTGTACCTTCTACTCTACTGAAAAGACTGCAATCAAGATCGTTCCCATGAGGAACATACAAGATCAAGAATATCTGGATGCTTGAGAGAAATGGGTGAAACGGAAATATATATATATATATGATAGATAAATAGAAATGAAAATTAAACCTGTTGCTTTTACTGTTTTTAGGTAATATAGATACCACTCTACTCAGCGTTCGCTAACTCTGTCTTTTCATAATACTATTCAGGACCAGGAGTTGAGCAGCCCGAGCTTCTGGTTGCGGAGGGTGCTGGGCCCAGTCGAGCCCAACCGTAATTTCTTCGGCACTTCCTTTTCGTTTCTTTACTGTTGTAGTAAGTAATGGACTTTTAGTTACTGTTTGACTCTACTGTTTACTTCCACTTTCTGTTGTTATTTTGTTGTGGTGGTATGTACTGAAATAGCAGATTTATTTTCCTTTACTGCTTGTACGTTTCTTCTACTTAGTTATATTGCATATGTGAATGTGGTTTACTTTCCTTCTTTTGGTTATTTCTTGTTGGATGATTGGGTCTTGAGATTAGTCGAGGTTAGCCGGTCTTGGGTCTTATAAGGATCCGGAAATCGAGTCGTAACGTTGTGATTATTGATTATCATGCTCATATTTATATTCTTCGACTAATGGATTAAATTCTGATATTTGCTCTTTGTGAACGACTTTGGAACTCACGATTTTTCAAGCACTATAAATTTTAGTGTTGTTACGCTTTTATCACCTATACTACGATACATTTCTTTTCTAAAACATGGTAGAAGCGCTTCAACACTAGTCCTTTCCACTAAAGATACGAGAATAAACCCAACTTCTCCCAACAGAAAAGCATACCCAACATCTCACTACTCGATTGGCCAAAATGGCCTATTAAACGAGTCGCAGGGTGGCTAGCTCACTCCCTGAGCCAGTCTCTGCCCCTAATAGGTATGGCTGGTCTTGCCGTTGATACTAGGCATGAGTACTGACTTTTAAGCAACTCCTCCAGATCCAAATTATCAATTAATTTCCATCCATCAATCCCAAATTTCTGTGATGATTTCCATACATGTTTCCAACATTATTCTATTTTAAATAGAGAAATTGTCTTTATTTCTTTCTTTGGTTTGCATTCCTTTAGAAATCCATAGTGATTCTGTCATTCAGTTCATCAACTAATGTATCATTTTCAATTTCAATCCATTTAATCTCTTGTATGAATCACAATACTTGAATAGAACATAGTCATTCTTAATCAATTATTTCATGTTAACATTTATTTGGTTCGATTCTCTTATGAATATCCAACTCTTTATTTAATAGGTCATGAATAAGAGTTTGTGTCTAAAGGGAAATTACAATTAACTTTATACAAGGAATCCATCCACGATTTCTATCAAGCATTACAATTATATCTTAATTATTCTAGTACCCAAAACTACAATATCAATACATAGAGTGACTCGATACTCAGTAAGATAGGTGAAATGATTGCACATAACATAATCAAGCACTTCATGAACATTTATATTGTCATTCAAGGAAAGAAAGTTGAGCTACTCTACCTACGGCCACTGGAGGGTCACAATGACTTCAAGAAATACGTTGAAGACTTCTTGGACTCCGTGCACGCTCTAGGTGCCTGTCTCTAATTCCATACGAGAGTAAATACATTAAAATGTAAATAATAACAAACGCAAGGGTATAATTGCAATTTTACACTTCTGATGGAAAATCAGATCTTACCATGTCAAAGTATGTCTCAACATGATTCCAACGGCGGGTGACTCATCAACAAGTTACTCATCAAAATTGAACTTCAAATGATCCGTGAATTAATTAATTAAATAGACTGCTGTCAGGGACCTAAATGCAAAAATTAGAACTTAGTATTTTTTTTAGTTCACAACTTTTTTAGCACTTCAACTCTTCCTCTCTCTTTTTCTCCTTGCCTTCTTCCTTATTCTTCTCCTACAAGTATTGTTCACATACACCCATATGTGTCCATGCACAACCTCTCGCTGACGACCACCAGCCACCCCTTGCCACCACGGCCCCCCACCGGACCTCACCGACCTCTTGTGAGCTTCCAGCGATGGCCTCACCATCCAGAACCTTCCTCTCCTCTCTCTCATCATTTATGAGTGTAAGAAACCCAACACCTTAGAGGGTGCCACGACCAGGCATCATCTCATCCAATCGCCATTGCCCTCATCGTCGACCTTCCTCCCTCCTATGAGGCTCTTCCATGCTCCTCTCTTCAATCTCCTCCTCCCCCATCCTCCTTCTCTTCCCCATCATCGACCCCTCCATGCACGCATCCATGGCTATAGTTGCACTAATGGCCATGGTGTTGCCTCTCCTTGGCCAACCGACCTTTCCTGGCCACGGTCGTCCTCGTTGTCATCCTCCACATCTTCGGTGAGGGTCGGCCACGTCGCCCCTTATTCACCACGTAATTCGTGTTTTAAAAGTTATTTAGTTGTAGTATAGTGCGAAAACACATCGACAAATAAATTTATAAACTCCGGCGAGTATCGGGTTGTTCGCAGGGTGGCAATCTCGATTTTTAACAGAAGCTCTTCAATAAACTAGTTCTAACGGTATTTATATATGTATACATGCATAAAAGGGCATCGGATATCCATAAGATCAAATTTAATTACATTGATAAATAGTTTTTCACAATAGAAATTGCTATGCAAAAAGTAGAGATAGATAGAGAGAGAGAGAGAGGAAAGTTGCAAAGAAACGACGTCGCTTGTGGGATGCGGCAGCACCTCAAATCCAAAGCGCCGGGACGGAGAATTGCAGAGGAGATGGTATAAGAGATCTAGAGTTGATGGGAGAGAGAGATGCTTCAACTGGGGGGGTCCTGGGTCTTCTTTTATAGTTTTAATGGAGGGCAAAAAGGATAATTTGGCCTTAATCTCGTGTAACAACTCTTATTTGATCACGATCAACGGATTTGCTCTGGTGGCAACATGTGGCAGCCGCTGCATTGTCGATCTTCAATCGCGCAGCTCTGATTCCTCACGCACGCACTTATCTTCTTCGCTCACCGCTCACCTTTCAAACCCGCTTCAACGTCAGCCGTTCGATCGTAACAAGTGCCGCGCTCTCATCGCGCCATGTGGGCGTGCCTATGCCCTCCGATCGGCAATTGCAACCGCCCGTGCCCGCACAACCAATGCTACTTTAATTTCGCGTAGCGCACGGGCTCGAACGTGCATCACTGCTTCCCCACGAGCATGTGCGAGCCATTGCACTACGCGAACCTTTTGTTACATGTACTTGTTTTTTTCTATTTATGCTTATCCAGTCTGGGCGGACGACGTGGCACGCTCGTGACCGTTGGATGGAGATCCAACGATCCACAATGTGCGATGCGACCTTCCTAGAAGGGGCGGTGGTGAGGGAGCGGCTGTGATGGCGCCATGTGGTGCCATCATGGCCGTCCATCTTCTTTTTTTGTATCTGCTGATGTAGACCTCCGATCAGGTTGATTTTTGCGTTGTTGGACAGCGATCGTCGATTCGGATTCATTCGTGCGGTTGGATTATTCATCTGAGGCTTGGATCTTTGTCTTTTGGCTCCATGATCTCCATTCTTCTATAGGCTGCACAGGATGCTCTGATTGTCTGATCGGGACGATTTCGGAACCGTTGGACTCCTATCGCCGTTCTAATCAGATCTATCTAGTCTGATCTGACATCCGCGGCTTTGAATCATTTGCGATTAAAATCATCTCTCTTTTAGGTCATACAATGATGATATTATCTATATGACTAATAAACTAGCTATCGTGCAAATTACGATGCCTATGAATGCATTATTCCTAAGTTATGCTAGAATATAGCTTAATTCAAGTGATTTAGGTTACATGATTGTTGTGCAATCACCCCTCCCCTCTCCTACTCCTTCCACACGGTCCAATAATGGAGATAAGGAGTTTTACCTAATGATGCCCTCATTGGACACCCTTCGATCGTCGAGCATCCTCCTCATGCGATGTCGCCATCGCGCCCTTTTCCCATGCTACTCCTACGCACCATCATCGATCTAGGTCATAATACATGTTGCTATATTTTGATGGCTTAGCACAATACTTTGTAAGAAAAAGGTAAACTTATGTAGGGGCATATGTAAAAACTTACGCCCACTACTGTTGAAGGGATCTATCGAGGAGTTTTAGATGTGCTTCGTTGTAGCAAAATCTCCTAAATAGCTCTCTCAACAAATACAATTTATTACTCGAATTTTAAAAGAAGTATGAGGTCGAACACAAGGAGCGAGTATTACATTCACACGCTAATCTCAATTAAAATATAAATGAACACAGGAAATCAAATCAACAATGATGTTCAATGATTAACTACTCAAAAGTGATATTCAATGCAAAACATGAGTATATCAAGAGTTAACTATGACAAAAAGACACCTAGAACAAAATAATGGTGATTTAGATCACCAATTATTAGTCTAAGCACATATATATCAACCATTCAATGAATATGAAATAAATGAACAGTGGTCAGACGTCTGGCTCTCAAATCAGATGACTTAAATGTCGCCTGCTACAGTGCTTTCTTCTGATCTCCAAGCTTTCTTCTTCTCTCTTCTTCTTCCTTTTGCTCACGCACATGCCTTCTTTTTCTATTCTTTCATTATTTAGAAGCCTTCTCTTCTTTCTTCAGAGAGCACAAGGGTCCTCTCTTACGGCTAAGTGTTGCACAATACATAGAGGAGAAAAACCCAGCCCTCCCCCACTCTCTCTTTCTTTCCTTCCTCCTCTCTCTCAGACCCAGGCTTAACAGGTATTCGGGTATGAACAGTAACCTAGTCCAGGGCTACCGGCAGTGGGTAGTAGCCGAGGAGTGTATAGTAGGTAGGTCGGGTCATGTATGGGTGAGCGGGGACCTCACCCCCAAGTGACTTGAGGCGAATAGCCGATATCAGAAAGTCAATTTATCCACTGGCGGTTGCTCTTCTACGAATGATGTGGGACTAAACCCACAAGGCTTCTCCTCACGCAGCTATTGAAGATGTCTTTGCTGATTGGAGTTGCAGTCACGCCTTTTTCTCCCAATTGAGAACCTGGGAGTCTGGAGGTGCTGATTTTGCACCACCTGGAGGTGCAGGAGTGCGTAGATGCTGTTGAAACGCAGCTTCAAGGTCGCATGAAGCTTCATCAATGGCAGCCGAAGGTCATGTACCTGAAACAAAAAGAAGGCCTTACAGCCGCATCAAACTTGCTCAGGAGGTTCGTAAGGGTGCGGCGAGAGTCTTGGTGGCGGTGATGTGCTACGAGAGAGCATGTGTGGGAGTAGCGGGCATGAAGAAGGTCAGAGAATGTGGGGTTGTTAGGTGGGTGGTTTGAGAGGTCAAGAGGCCCAATAAAGTTAGGGCTTTTGGTCGTGGGCACATGGAGGAGGTGTAGGAAGTGGTGAGTTGTTTGGTGGGTTGTGGAGGTGGGGTGGACTCGCTGGAGGTGTGGTCGGAGGTGGAGACAAAGGTGGTTGGCGACGATGTCGAGGGTTGTTTTTTGGATTTTAGGGGATAAATAAAACCTAAGAAAGGAAAGGAGTTGAGAGGACCTAAATTAAGTGTTGGTGCTAAAGCACTACGATCGTTTATTTTGATGATAACAAAACACGTGTCTTTTAATATTTCCTTTTGAGTCCTAGTTTTCAGGTAAAATTGAAAATGGAGACAAGTTTTTTCGAGCTCGCATCCATGGCGGATTGGAGGAGCTGGACAGAGGTGGAGGAGCTTCGCGAGGAGCGAAAGCTTGAAGAAGGAAGGAGATAAAGAATATGATAGATTTCCTATTCTCTTGTTCTATGTAATTTTATTTCTTTGTTTTGCTCTTTATTTCTATCTTAGATCTTATGTTAAAGAGCCTCAAAGAACCCTTAAAGTAGTCCTAGAAACACCTGCACTACCTTGGAATACTTAGGTTTTCTGTAAATAACCTAGAAAACCAAAATAGGATTTAGACAGCCTTATCAGACATCCAATTTGAAAATCAGACATCTGATATTGACTTTAAAGACGTCTGACTGTTTGATCAGACGTCCAAAACATCTAGGCTGGACTTAGTAGGTTCTGTTTGTTAGAATAAGTTGTCTAGACCTTAGTCCAGACGTCTTAGGAGACGTCTGATGCCTTTGCCAGACGTCTAATTAGTGAAACGTTGGATGCCTTCGTAAACATTGAGGAAATGACCATTAGCCTTGTATCAAACGTCCGTAGAGGACCCTAGACGTCTGATATATGACCGTTTTGCCTCGGCTGACCCAAAATCTCCTTTTAGAGATTTTCTAGCCGTTGTACTTCCTTGGGAATCCATTTTTGCATAACAATAGGTTTTCAAACGTCCAGACCTAGTGCAGAACATCCTGTATGTCGTCTGATGACCATACACTAGAACCCTGTTTAGGTCTGATTCAAGTCAGGAAGGAAACCCGCCTAGAATCAGACGTCTGACTTAGTTCCCAGACGTCTGATGCCAGGACCAGACATCTGATGACCCTATTAGAATCATGATTAATTCTGACTACGGCCTGATTTACCTTGGATTTACACCCAACGTCTATGGAAGCCTTCCAAGGCCTTCCAAAGCCTTCCTAGGCCCTCTATAATTAGAGGAGAACCCTTGCCACTCTAATATACACCTTGCAAGAATATTTCCACTCATTTTGTGTCAAATTGAAGTAGAAGAAGCACTTGCTCTCAAAGGCTTGTTTCCACATTCAAGTGCCTCATCCAATTTGCGCACCCGCTCTCCCTCTGCGATTACGAGAGCGACAAAGCACAGCCGCGTGGTTCACGCACCCACGTTGTCACATCAACGCACTTCCACCAAAGGGAAGTTCCTAACTCCTATAGAAGCTAGGTTTAAATATTTGAGGTTCTATAGGATTGTTGTACATTTTATTGTCTTTGGTTGGGTATCTGCTTTGTGAATTTCCGTCTCCTTCTCGAGACAAAATCCTTCTTGTGAAGAGAAGGGGTATTGAGGTACACTACCCTCGGTCTAAGTAGTGTGGTTGTAATTGAGGTTCAGTCACCCTCGTTCAAGTGACTGGGTTTAGTGGATTTGATCGACTAGGTCGATCAGGAAATCCTAACTCGAGAGGGTTAGGTAGTGGTTTTCACCCGGTTTGGGTTTCCACCTTAAAATACTTGTGCTTATTGTGTGATTACTTTTTTTTATGAGATTGTCTATTTTAATTCCGCACTTTATATTACGTCATGCATATCTCACCCCCTCAAAGTAGGGAATTTTGTTAAGGACGAGAAAGGAAGGGAATCACACTGGCGTGGCTTGCCAGATGCGAGAGAGATAAAGTCTCCTTCGAGGGGGACGGTGGCGAGGAAAGGGGAAGACAGCCCTCGCTTTGACTGGCGAGGCATGGAGGAATGTAATGAAGAAGGTAGACAGGCCAATTTGGTTGTTGACCATCCATAGGAAGATATGGAAGGCCACCGGAGCTAGGTTGGAGAGGGGCCGGAGCTAGGGAATTGAAGAGGTTTTTGGCTCCAAACCTTGCTAAGGAGGTAAGGAAATGCATTGTGGGTCCTTTTATAAGGCTAGGGTCGAGCTACAAGCTTGGAAACAAGCTCGAGATCTCGGAAATCAGGGGCTTAGGTTTAGGAATTTTCAAGAGTTTGCATGAACTCTTGGACGATTTAGGCAAGTCGTGAAGAAGCTCAGATGGAAGGAGATCTCCTCAGGAGTCCTAGTTTTGGGAGAGGTTTGACGCAAATTTAGGGAGATAACTCAGATTGAAACCTTCCATGTACGAATGGAAGGTTCCAATGGTGGTAGGGACCTTTTCACGAAGAAGATGAATAAGTTGGGGGGGTTCTTGCAAAGAATTTGAAAGTTAGGGGCATGTGTTGAGAGAAAAGAGTCAAACTGGACCAAAATGCAAACTTGGTCAAGATGATCTCTGATTTGGCCCAAATTTTGGTACAAACCTAATTTTGACCCAAGGAATCTGATGGTGAATTTGGGTTTTGATTTTGACCAAGTTTGACTAGGTAATTTGTGCAGAAACTTAAATTAGGGCAACTGTCTGTCTGAGACTCTGTTTTATATCAAAATGGGTTCCAATGGTCAAAGTAAGTATACCAAACCTTATGTAATATTTTTATATAATTTTTAGAAGGTTTAAGTGAATTTTTTCTTGACCAAAACCTCAATTAATTAAGTCTATTTTTAGGATTGCAGATGTCCATTAATTCTTGAAATGCGTGAAAATTCATTTCTGTCTGCATGAACCCACTTATTAGACATTAATGACCATTTGACCTTTAATTAACCCCTGGGAAACCCCGTGATTATTCTACATTTAGGATATTATGTTAAAACTGCAGATTTACCCCTATTTTAATGCATCTCTCAAAATGAATATGCAATGAATTACAGTCTTTTGGTGGTTATGTAAGAGCATTTATCAATGGATTATTACTAATTAAAGCTGGATATGGCTGATGATAACATTATCATCAGCTACCAAAAAATGGAAAAATTGATGTCATTAGTGGGCCCCAGGCTACTTTTTGTTCTTTTCTCTAAAACATATGAATGGTATTTGACGCTTGCTTAGGATTACTCGTAACTTTATAAGTAGTAGTATATTTACCTATAACTATACCAAAAAATCCACCTACACACATGGAATCCTACGTGGCAGCCGCAAGCATGGAAATGACTTTCAAAAGCAAATGAAAAAGAAGAGGGTGCGAAAACAAGTGTCTGATGCATACAACATATGTTAAGTCAAGTTCAAATTTTGAATAGCCATCTTTATAAAGCCAGATCCATCCCCCTCCCATAATTTTTGTAGCCCATCGATGGTTCGTTCTTCCCCACTTACAAACCATCTATGGTGTCTTCTGATGAAATATTCCATCTAGGTTCGACAACGTATCCTCCAATCGCTAGCAACTCCAGGAACAAGCAACACATTTCTCATTTCTTATTTTGTATTTCGCATTTGTGCAGGATCAATGCCATTGGATCATCAACAAAAAAATGCATTGTTTAATGGAGTCATCATCACATCTTGGTACCCACCATTTGTCATTTCTTTGGTAAAATCCCACACATTAAAAAATACTCATTGCCTATTACTGTTCTTCAATGTATAGTGTGATGACATCAAGCACGCTACGGAGACTGGCAGGTGCTGAAGACCCCAACCTTTCCCATGTGCCATTGTGAGAAGCGGGCAACATTGTTATTGGATTCATCACTGGGTGAAACACATCTATAATTTTATTGCAAATGCATCGATGAGGTGAGTATGCATGATAGCAAATGGTAATCTTTCAATCCCATCACATAAAAGTCAATGAAACATTGACCTTGTGATGAAAAAATTCAATTCCATCATGCTTGTTCATACATGAGTGGGGAAGAGATTTACCCCTAATAAAAGAGGTGTTGGAAGAATAGGTCAACACTTACCATTTAAGTTATTAGTAGATGTTGTAACTACTTAATTTACTCACTGTTGATCAATACAATTTCCCGCATGTATGTTTTCTATGTTTAGTTGTAGAAGTTTGGGAATAAGACATTTTACAGCTACAAAATGAAGTAAATGCCCTTAGTCAACATCATGCACACAATGACATTCTTAGCAACAAGCCTGTGGAAGACAAATTCATAGTAATCCAATCCAATGAAGCCAGACCGAGTACTTAACCGTTTTCATGATTATAATTCTTTGACACCTGCTCACCTCTTTCTTCTCGAAACATATACATGTCATTCAAAGTGGCTACAATGTCATGTCACATCTGTAAAGATTAATGTAAAGTTCATTTCATTAAATGATATTATTTTTTAACGCCAATTTCACTATGATGTTCCTCACATTTTAGTCTAAATCAACTTACACCTTACTGTTAGTGTCGTTTCCGCTTATATGCAATAAGTTGGTATTGTTACTCATAGTTGAATGATGATGAATATGTTCTCATATGTGTGATGTAGTTATTGAATGACAATGACAATGACAATGTTATTTTTAGAAATTATCACCTTTGGGGTGCTAGCAATACTTTCTTAATGTTTGGTTCGAACCAAAAATATGATTTATTAACTTCATGAAACCACATATGTTATTCGAATACTAAGGACAAATCATCCACTCTATCCACTACCTCGACATCTGCAACCGTCAATCACACACCTTGCAATTTGATAGGCGATTTCAGAAATTTAAAAAGTGGAGACTCCATGCAAGAAATCTGAAGACGAACCACCCCTTAGGAAAGGAAAAAAATCTCAAAAATAATTAAAAGACATAATTCATCCCACCAGAAAATCTGATTAGATGTGCCACCCTCTAGCCATCATAACTTCCAACACTATCCTTGAAATAAGATGAACAGAACCCCTTTTCTCCCATTGGTTTGAAGCCCTTCCTTCACATATCTATTTTCAAATTTCAAACTAGACATCCACTATCCATCTTCTAAAGGGGGCAACGATTCTTTGATTCCATTCGCAAAGGATGAATCCAACACTTGGAAATGAGGATGAATCCATGGGTTTGCACAAGAAGGAAAAACGAAAACATGAGCATCAAAGGGAGAAGAAGGTGCATAAAGATAAGAAGAGAAGGAGCCATGATGAAGGATGCAACAGCATGTACAGCTCTCACGAAGAAGGTATTCCTGCACTTACTATTACAATCTAACTTTCTCACTTGTTCAACAATAAATCTAAAAAAGAAAAGAAATATAAGCACAAATATGAGTTGAAGAGTTTGAAAACTAAAGCATCGCAAGGTGGAAGCTATTGTATGTTCAATTACTTGCTATCTACAAAGAATCACAAACTCCACGAAGTTCTACTTGTTAAATCTATCTTTTCTAGCCTTAACACAAGACATGAACCATCTAAGAAAGAAGCTCTTGTTCACACATTTGTTGAGCAAGAAACCACAAAACCGCTTACATAAGGGATTCACAGGTGTAGTGAATAGTTGCCACTGAAAGGTATTGAGAATTTTGATCTAACAACTCATCATCACTAAGACACAGTAAAGTTGATTTGTTTCCTATCACTGTACAATCTTCTTTAGATGTAGAATGTTATTTCATAACACACTCAACAGTCGAAACTTGTTCTCACAAATATATACATGAAACATTTAAGATGTTACTTCATTTTGCATGTCAACACCTGTGTCATATTCTAAAAAAATCCATCACATGCGAATAATGAAGCGGAGCATTAAACAATTTCTTCTTTTGTAAAACATTTTCAAATTGATAATGGTGCTTGAGTACTTTTGTGTACACATGTTGAATTCTTCATATACACTTGTTAGCATTGTATTGATCATGTTGACACTTTATTAGTAGAGCATTAAACACTTGTTTTCTACTTTCAGGACACAACATATATACTTACATAATGGAAATTTGTAAATCATTCTTAAAATGACAACATTGCTTCAATACTTGTGTATGCGCATGTTTGATTCTTCGTATACGGTTGCATGCTAGTTACTTTTGTGTGCACATGTTAGATTGATTCTTCATATACTGTGTTACGACTCGATTTCCGAATCCCTACAGGACCCGAGATCGGCTCGATTTGACTAATCCCAAGACCCAGTCGTCCAACAAGAAAAAACAAAAAAGTAGGAAAATAAACCACATTCACTATGCTAAGTAACTAACAATAAAAGAGTACAGCAGTAAAGGAAGTAAAAGCTGCTAACAGAACATATCACCACCACAACAGTGAGGTAGAACAAAGTACAGAACAGAAATGGTAACAACAATCTAAACTCACTAGCAAAAAGGAAGTACAACAAAAATAGGAACTACGGTTGGGCTCGACTGGGCCCAGCATCCTCTGCAGCCGGTGGCTCGGGCTGCTCAACTCCTAGACCTGAAAAGGGTTATGAGTAAACAGGGTCAGCAAACGCTGAGTAGAGTGGTAACCAACTAACTAAAGCAGTAAGGCTAACAAGTAAATTATGTTTTCCATTTATTTTATTTTACTAGTCATTTCATTTTACCCATTGGTTTACTTTCAGATCTCTTTCTTGATCTCGAATGTTCCTTGTGGGAACGATCTTGATTGCAGTCTTTTCCGAAGAGTAGAAGGTGCACGTGGTGCTCTCCTGGCCGGGAGTCCCCCGTGGTGATCCTACACCCAGTCAACCACCTCAAGGTCACGGACAGACGTAGCGGTGACTACGGCATGCGCGATAAGCTCACGGGTAACTACCCTGCACTGACACGCGGTCAGTTGTTTCCGCTAACGGGTACGCCCAAAGTACAGCACGGAACAGTATAAGGCCTAGCCCTCTTAGTAACAGGGGTCTATTCCCTCAGAACCAAACAGGGGTCTCGCCCCTCCACAATTCGCGCACCCTCATTTGACTACCCCGGTTTGCCCTGTGGGCTTAACAAGTCGGTGTAGGGTGGCTAGCTGAACCCCAGGTCCCGTGGGGTGGCTAGCTCTCTCCCTACACTAGTAGCTCTCCTCGGCATAGTGTATACGAGGGCCAACAGAAGGCAGTGTAGAGTAGCCAATCCTAACCTCAAGTCCCAACCTAAAGGCGGCTAGCTCCGCTCTACACTAAACAAGGGACAGTTGCTCTTCTTGGTACCATGTACTCAAGGGCCATCACACTTCCCACTCACATTTCCAAATCCATTCCATTTATCCATAGGAGCTCTACTCCTAATTTCCCGTAGGGTTCATGCTCGTATTCACCATGTTGTTCCATACCAGGTTTCATCATTCACATTTCCATTCTCATATTATGCATATGCAGCTCGTATTTCCACAATTTAACATATACAACAAGTAATGTCACAGGTAACTGTTTAACTAGCACAGGCATTTCATATTTTACAGGCAGCTCGTATTTATTTCAGGCAGTTGTTTACAATTCTATTCATTCATTTATGACTGTAATCTCAAACACGCATACAAACAGAGCAAGTACTTCTCGTCCTAGGATTCATGCCACATCCTAGGTTTCTAGTTATCCAATTTCACATATGCATTCATGTTTTATAATTAAAACAGGGGAAACCACTCTACCAAACAATCCGAGAGTACTGGGGGCTCGAACGACAAGTTCACGTGCCTCTGCAGGCCCCGAACACGCAACAGATCGACGCCCTATACCAAGGGACATACCACAACGGAATGTTCAGAACAGTATAGAAGGCTTTCTAACATGTAGAGGAACTCACAAGGAAACCATAGATATCTTGTTTACGTAAAACAGACTTCAAATGGACCCTAAACAGGTCAAAAACTGGACTGCAGACCTAAATCAGATGTCTGGTACAAGGTCCAGACGTCTTAAAAGTCACCAGGGTCTCACCTCATATTCCTGCGTAGACTTCAAACGTCCAGAGCCCCTACTTAACCGTCTGGACCCAGCTCCAGACGTCCGACCTCTCCTCCCGTCTTCTGGGGGTGCTTTCGGTCATCTAGTAATATGTCCAGAAGTCCGAAACGCATGGGAGGGCATGCCTCGCGCCTTCCCGAAGCTATCCCTGCACGCAATAGACAATATCTTCCTCTTTTAGCCACGCAAATCAACGCTGCGATGCATCCTACATGGCCGTAACCGCAAGAGTAACGTACCTTCGCGAAACTCTGCTTTCAGACATCCGGTGTCGTCACCAGATGTCCAACTTGTTGTCTGGACGACATGCCAGACGTTTGATTCTGGGAAAAACCCAAAACCAGAGAGACCTCCCGCTCCTCTCGCCACGCGCAGCCGCTGCTTCTCCTCGTCTGCAGCTCCGGTTGCAGCAGAGTATTGGGGATGTCTCCCCCAACGCGCTCCTCCTCCTGCACGTGCCGCTCTGGCAGTGTGTCCTCCAATGAGCTCCCACAAGCTCGCGAGCAAAGCTCCTCCTTCTCTCTTCACGCCGCCTCTCCTCCTCGCTCCTCACTCTCGTGCCCTCTCTCGCGCTCGTCCCTCTCGCTGCAGTGGAGAGGAAGAAGGAAGGTGGTGGTGGTGGAGTGGAGAAGAGAGGAAGGGGGGAGAGGGGTTATATAGAGGGAGCGGCTAGGATTCTGCGGAGGAGAAAAGAGAGAGAGAGAAGAGGTCGCGTCTGCATGCAGCCAGCATGCAGACGCGACCTTGCATACAAAATTTTAAATTTCCATACGTCTGAGAAGGGGTCCAGACGTCTAACCAGACGTTTGACTGATAGTCCAGATGTCTTAAAAGGCTTAGAACAGAATGGGTCTTTACATACTGTCTTTTCAACTTACTACCTCTCTTTAGTGGGGAATCTTCTAAAGGGAAATGACTCCAAAAGGAAGTCAACAACCAAGAAAGGATGAGCATAAAAAAGCTTCTAATCATTGGTAAAGCATGCAACTTGTTCCTCCTAAACCACTATTAAAAGGTTTGAAACAAATGGGCATTAGTATGCTATTGACTTCTCAAAGCCACAGGGAAAAGAAGAAATCAAAGAAAGACAAGAGACACAAAAAATCAAGGTAAACCTATGACTCAAGCTCTTCAAGCTGATTAGCATTTGCAATCTTAAAATTCCTCTAAGAAATAGAGTAACACAATAACAAAAACTATGTAGGCACAAACACAAGTTGAAACTTGATAATGACAGCAAGTTGGTATCACATTCTGAGCAAAGGTAACATTTGCAAAGAACTTTAGTTTCGTGGAAGGAACATCGAATATACTTACAAATTAGAAATCCGTCATAGGAAAGAGATAAAGGATCATCGAAGGGAGAAGAGGCCAAGAGAACATGATAGCAGGTATATATGATATGTATCTCTATCTCACATATGCAAATTCATATGTTTCCAATGCACATGCTACTTAAACTATGTTCAAACAACAGTGATACAGAAGAATCCAAAGAGCAAACTCAACCACAGAAGAAGCTTAAGGTAAAACTACCAACAACGATTGATTCCCTAAAAAGTTAAGTTTTAGATCGTGTTGTTACCTCAATGAAATGCAATGTAAATGTAAACAACTTCTAACATGTGAGAAATAAAATCATGTCTATCACTTGCCACTAATTTACTACATATGTAGGATGGATGCGAAGGTGGAGATTATAGAGAAGAAGGAGAAAGCAAAGAAACAGAACAAGGAAAAGGTAAAGCAATTGTTAAAAGGAAACATGTCTCCTTCATCCCAAAGATGGACCAGGAGTTAGTCCTAAAGGTTGAAAGAATCACCAGGTGTGGTAAAAGACGATTCCCATACCTAAGTAGTAACAACTGGCGCACCTTCAACTTAAGAATCATGACCCCTCAACTTTGTTGTAGTCCTGCTTTCCCTTACCTTTTTTGACAGTAATTCGTATGTGAACTTTTTCCTTTTTGTCAGAGAGTACCTTAATGACAACAATAACGAGGATCTAATATGCAAACACCATCTTGCACTTTATTGTCAACTTGTGGGTGTATAGTAACTGTTACATCCACATGCACCCACAAAACGAAAAAGAATAAATGCTAATTACAAAACTTTAGCCTGACAACTAAGGTAAACAAGCACTCTAAGAGAAAACACCCACAAAATTCGATGGCTCGCTCTTTAAGTCATTAGTAACCTTTGCAAGAAGCTAACAACAGTCATTGTAGCTTTCTCAAAAGCAGTGCCAACCTCTTCTATTTTCAAGGATCTCCAACATATGTCCTCATACCTGTCAACTGAGTCATCAACAATTACACTGATATCCAAATTCATTATAGAAGGGCACCTATAATGTCTTTTTACCATCTGTCAATAATATAGATTTTTGAAATTATGTCAATCTGGTGCTCCTTCAAAATTAAAAGACCACAGCTACACAACAACCCTCGACACTCAAACGACTTATACATACAACTAACTATATCAAATCTTCCTTTGAGAAGAAGACCTTAGACACCTTCATTTTCCTAAGCCAACATTAGTCATCCAAATTAACGATTCTTCTTTCTAACACATCGAACCACATCCTTCCATTACCAATTGACCCTCATCAACTCAAGAACATTGCAATATCCTAAATGTCTTGTTCTAGAATCTTCTAAAAATATCAACTATTGATGGTAACACCATTATGGGCCCTAAAAATATCAACTCTCCTAAAAAAGTCACTCTCCTAAAAAAGTCAGGTTCAAATGGTAAAAGATCCTACTTAATCATCTGAGGGTCACAACTTCTCAATATTCTGATTTGAGAAGAAAACAGGAAAACATGGTTAATTCTGCAGTTTTACCAGCACATCACAAATGCAGATTAACCATGGGATCACTCAAGGGTTAATTAAAGGTCAATTGAGCATAAAAGTCTAAAAGGTGAATCCATACTGACTGAAACATGGTTTCACACATTTTGAGGGTAAAAATAATACCAAAAATCCTAATTTTCAATCCGACCTAAATTGAAGGAATTCTGGTTAGGAAAAAATTAATCTAAACCTCCTAAAATTCATAAAAAATATTCTAAGAGGCTTGACACCTTCGGTTTGACCACTTAAACCCATTTTGACCTAGAATAGAGTTTCAAATGGGAATTTGCCTTGATTTGGCCTTTTCTACAATTTACCCAATCAAACGTGGTCAATACTCAAATCCAAGTTCACCATTAGATTCCTTGGGTCCAAAGTAGGTTAACAGCAAAATTTAGGCCTAATCAGAGTCCATCTTGACCTACTTTGCAATTTAGTCTCTAAAATCTGTATGTCTCTCACTTAAACCCCTAAGTTTCAAGTTTCTTGCAATTTGGTCCCTAACTTTCTCATCATTCATTCTATTAGGTCCCTTCCTCCATTGTTGGTGTGAAAGCACCACAGCTAAGATTCGAGAGAGGATCTCTCTCAAATCAGATCCAAATCCCTCCAAAATTGGAGGGATTGATCTTGATGAGTTTCCCAATTGATTAAATTGCCTCAGGAACCCTAAGTTGATCCCTAGAGCTCAGGCAAGCTAGAGAAAATTTGGGGATTTCTTCCCTTGAAACCTCGGTGCAATCAAGCCTCTTCCTTGGTTTAGAGATCGAATTTGAGCTTTATAAAGACCTTCGTGCTCCTAGCTTCCTTCTCAGCCAAGTTTAAGCCAAAAAATCCTCTTCTTTCCCTCCTTCGGCTGCCTCCGACCTCGGCTCTGGAGGCTCACCTCCATCCCCTTCCTTCGACCTCCCAATGATCAAGTTGGGAGGCTCATCTTCTTCCTCTCTTCTTTGCGACTGAGGCCAGCCAAAGCCCGACCGTTCACGACCTCTCCTTCCTTGTTGTCATCTCACCGTACTTCTCGTCTTCTCCGCATTCGACCAATCAACATCGAACACCGCCACCCTCATCTCACCCCCTAAATCCCATCATCTTCTTCCTCTTGCTCTATAGGTCACGTCTACCCTCTTAGCTTCTAGGATTGATCGCCACATCACCAACTCCCTCACCATCTTCCTTGTCACTAGCACGAGCTCCGACGAGCTCATGCCAGCACCACAACCCACCAAACCACTCACCACCAAGTCCAAAAGCCCTCAATCAATTTTGCGAAAGCACCACCTAACCTCTCCACCGAACAACATGCCCTTCGCACACCTTCTCTGACCTCGACAGATCACCTCCGTACACCAAATTCCATGAAACCACCTCCACGAGATCTGCCATTCTCCGACGATCCTGTCGAGCTTTCTAATTGGGGCGATAAGCCTGTTTTCATGTTTGCAGGTACCCTCACCGGAGCATCTCCGTCACTGCCATCCTCCTCCGTGCTCTGACCGTCAATCGCCACCATTGCCACCCTCTGTTGGAGCGAAATACTACTGCAAAGGATCCCAGGGCCTCAATTAGAGAAGATAGCCCCAACAGTTGCTTTGATTTGGACAGAGTTCTCACACAGTTGCGCGAAGGAGAAGGCACACTTAGTGCCACATCATGCCCGTTAAAACCAAAGAAGCGTATAAAAGGAAATTGGTTCCTTAGCTATTTGCCTCGACATGGGGGTGATGTCCTCTCATCTCACGTGCCTCTCACTTCTCACCTGCTACACCACGTCGACGGGTCTGGTCCCTGGTCCGTATACTTGACCTGTTTACTTGGTTACTGTTCACCCGGGTTTAAATTGAGAAGAGAAAGAGATTCGAGGAGGAGGGAGGGGGTTTGCACTGTAGCACATTGGGATTCATGCCACCCCCTCCTCGCTCAACACTTAGCCTCTGTTGTTTGCCTCTTGCGTTGTGCTTGTGAGGCTCTGGGAAGCTTAAGGCGTCTGATGTGCCTGGCCGATGTCTGACTTGGTTCTATTCTAAGATCATTGTGGATTCATTAGCTGACATGGATATTTGGCATTAGTGGTTGAGAGTTACTGTTCAAATATTTGATTCTGATTAGAGCTTAAATTGTAGGGTTAATTTGGTGATTTTAACCACCATTTTTATTCCTTTCATTTTACATTTTATACCGAACATTCTGAGATACATTTTGATATATATATTGAATATCATTCTGATTTCACTTGCATTATTATTCTTGATACTTGTGATTAGTGAATTGATTTGCCATACTTGCTCCCTACTAATGACCTCAAACTCATGTTTGATTTTCAAGCTTATAAATTTAAATGTTGCATTGATTTTCATTGTTATACTACAACCCAATCTTTTTAAGACCATTTTCGACACAACAACTGTGTAAACAATTAACATTTGTTCATTCATAGACAAGCTCATGTTAGTTTGTGGTGTCTTGTGCAAACAATCAAAATCTACCTTGGCTTGTTCTCGTACTTCCAATTTAATGCTAACTCATATTGGGAAATAAATTGCTTAAGTGTTGTCTTGGAGTTCACATAACCATCAAAAAATGTATTTATTCCTTTTGATCTCTACATCATGTTCATATCAACCTAAAATCTGTCATTAACAAATCAGGAATCCACAAATGGTGTATCTCATACACCTTTGACAACCATGGTTATAATTGTAGCGATCTACTGACATTCAGATGGTTCCACTCATCCTTGAACTCCTTCCGAGTCAGAGACTCATGACAATCTTCACCTGATTCTTTGTTGTGGAATCATTTCCCAACTTCGAAGGAATCTTATTCATAATATGCCACAAAGAAAGGCTATGTTGTGTGCATGAGAAAACTTTGGCCACTTTAGTTATAATTACTTGAGCTTGATCTGATATTATCCCCTTTGGTGGAATCCCTATTTTAAAAGCAAATCACATAGTCTGACAAACATTAACTTCTTACTTTTGGAATTAAAAGGTTTCATTTAACAATTGCCTATAAAAATGTGTAATAAAATGTTGAAATCAAACTCTATCATTTGCATATCCAAATCAATCTTGTTTGGGACGCTGAATTAAGTGTTAAAAGTATTGCGTTATAATATAGCCGAAAAAATGTTCAAAATAGATATAATTTTATTACTCGAATTTGAAGTCCGAGGTCAAACACAGGGAGTAAATTGGTGTTTAGAAATCAAGATCACAATTCAGAATTTAAGAGAATATGCAGTAATATCAGTATCAAAGTGCAAAAATATGGAATTCAATGATGATGTAGATCACAAAATACTAAAGAACACAATGTCTATGAATTAAACTCAAATTGGACGTCTGATTTGTAAATCAGATGACTTATACTGATGCTACAGTGCTTCTTCTGATTTCTTCTTTTTCTGCTTCTCTTCTGCGGCTCTTCTTCTTTCTTCCTTCTTTTGCTCCTACTCTTCTTTCTCTGCTGCTTCCTCTTCTCTTTCTTTCTCTTTGTCTTTAGCTTTTTCTATCTTCTCCTCCCTTCTTCTTCTTGCTCTGACTTCTGCTTGCTCTGACTTCTGCCTTCCTTCAACTTCTTCCTTCTCTGTCTTTCTCTGCTGTGGTCCTTAGCTTCTCCTTCTTCTTCTTCAACTTAGCTTCTCCTTCTCTTTAGCCTGCAGCAAAACCTACCCCCTACCTGCGTGCAACTCTCCTCTCTTTCTCTCTTAGGTTCCGCTCTCCCAGAGACACACGTATTTGGGTAATCGAGTCGGGTACGTATCCGAGACCAGGCCCACCGGCATGCTGTAGTGGGAGAGAAGTGCAGTTGGGTTGGGTCAGGCCAGGTCCGCGTGGGCAGTGCCGTGGACGAGACCAGGTCGGTCGGGTGAGAGGGTCCTCACCCCGTGGTTTGGAGGCAATAAGGCTATGGCACAAATTCAACTTATGCGGGTGCGCGGCCTTAGAACTTTCCGAGGTGAGACTATCCACGCACCCTTCTTCTCGCACGCCTATAGCAGAGGTGGCCTTCCAATTGCAGCAGCTGCTACGGCCTTTGATTGGAATTGAGAGCCTGGAGTCGTGCGCGAGAGTCTTCCACGCTGCCTGGGACAGGGACCTAGAACTAGTAAGGCCTGGAGCGGTGGTGAGCAAGCTTCAAGCTTGCGCCAATGGCGGATGATGCCTGTTACCTGAAATCACAAAGACGGCCTCGCAGCCACGTCAAATCGCTCAGGAAGCATCGCCGAGGCATGGCGAATGTGCTGGGGTGGTTGGCGTGGCGTGGGGACGCCTGTGCGAGCGTGCTTAGGGCACACTGTGTGCGAAGGTGTGGGTGTGTGAGTGGAGTGGTGTGTGAAGTGGGGGGAAGTGTTCAGTGGCGTAAAGGGAAGCTTATGGGCTTGTCGGCGAGGGGTGGGATGGTCTGTGGAGGTGGAGCGGCCTCGCTGGAGGTGGTGGCCGGAGATGAAGGAGATGAGGGTGTTAGAGATCGGTAGTGGTCGATTTAGGGAAATAGAGAGTGGAGAAGAAAGTAGACGGGGAAGGGAACTTAGCTAGGGTGTTAGGAGACAAAGGGAGGCCGAGGTGACGTTAGTCGAGGTGTAGCCGACGCTGGAGACGAAGGCGCTTAGAGAGAGACGGCTGGCGAGGATGAAGGGGAAACAAGGGCGTGGGCGGGTGCTGTGCGACGCGGACGAAAGCAAGGATGAAGAGTCTACCACTGGTATTGTGGTCAGACGACGAGGGAGAGCAGGGAAGGTCGTCGGAGCTTGATGAGCGAGTCGGCCGGAGGAGGAGAGAAGAATTTGAGGGGGTTTCCGATTGAATTCAAGCTTCGAGGAGTCGGGGCGAATTGGGCTTCTTTAAATAAAGCCCTCGAGGTCGGTTAGGGCTTGGGAAGCTTGCTTCCCAAGCAAGGAAGGCTCGCCGGAGTTGGAATCTATTGGGATACCCATGTCTCTCATGTGTTCGCATGAGAGATTGGGAAAGAATCTGGGATCAAGGATGGGTTTAGATTGGAGGGATTTTCTCAGAGAATCTCCCTTCCAGTTTTAGAGGAGATCCTCTGAGCAATCAAGGAGAACTCTCCTTCCAAAGCTTGCCGGAGTAGGATTCCTCTGCTATAACGGCAGAGGGACCTAATTGCAAAAGTGATGAAGAAGCTATGGGGTAGTGTGTAAGGGTTTTTAAAAGATAGGGGTACAAATGTAATCAGGCCGGATCTTTTTGCAAACTAGGTCAAGGCAAATTCATCTTGGGTCCAAATTTTGGTACAAACCTAATTTGGACCTAAGGAATCCAATGGTGAAGTTGGATTTTGGCTTTGACCACGTTTGACTGGAAAATTTATGTAAAAATCTAATTTAGGGTAAATATCTATCTAAGACCCCATTCCAGGTCAAGATGGGTTCCAATGGACAAATTGAAAGTTCTAAACCTTAGAGAATATTTTTCTATGATTTTTAGAGGATTTAGGTGAATTTTATCCTGACCAGAACCTTGGTTAATCAAGTGGGTCTATTTTAGGGTTTCGAGAAGTCATTTAATTCACAGGGTACACACAAATCCTTTTCTGTCTGATCCAACCCACTTATTATCTTATTAAGACCCTTTGACCTTTGTTTAGCCCTTGAGAAAATCCGTTGTACTGCATTGGTAACATTGCAGTTTTATCTCTTGTTTCTTGTTTTTCTCTCAAAAAGGTTATGCAGTGAATTATGACCTTTAGTTGGTTATGTAGGAGTTTTTATTCTCTTTATTGGGTTAAAATGAGTTAGTTAAGGCACATGATGGTGTTCCCATCAAGTCTTAACACCTACTAATTATAGCATTCACACATACTTTCCACGCATTTCAACTAAGACTCAAAAACCCACAGAAAGCTCTTCACTGCCTCCTCGTAGAGAAGCACGCAACCAAACAAGATGGAATGATCATGGTGATTTACTCCCACAAATGGCACAAATGGTATTCGGTAGCTGTTTGTTAAATATGTTGTATTAAAAGTCACAACATCTCCTAAGTATTTGTATGACAACCTAGATCAACCATCAACCAAAGCTATGTTTCTTAAATGGTTGTCATCATTTAAATCCATCACATAAAAAAATCGAGAATTCTTCACTTGCATTCCATAAAAATAATGGTATATTGTTTGGGCATCACCTTCACCTAGACTTAACCCCTACATTTCTTCACCATATTGCAAACATCACTCTATCATTGTTGACCATTGACTTCAACAACAAAAGATTGCATTGTCTCCGAAGTACGAATCCCAGCTCTATCATTTATTATTACAATTCAATACTTCTTCGATAATGAGACATCACATTTGATATTCAAGAAAAACATTTGTGAAGCATCCAACAATTTAGGATTATGTTCGTCATACAACTCAATAAATTAATAACATCCACTATCCATGCAAATTGTCTTCATCTTTGTACTGCAATTTACCTTTGGAGTAAGTTTTTTTTGCAAACAAACAGAAAGATAAACACTATGCCAAATCCTGTATATATAAGCAACTGTGCATACTTAAATTTACAATTATCCTGTACACATAGTTATGCAGATTAGCAGGTGGTGATTATCAACATGGTCAAAACAATTTCAACTAAGCACAGGATATTTTCTTCATGTGGTCTCCGTTCTTCAACAATCACTGGATATCCTCAACGGATCGTCCTCCCAAAAATAGAAAATCCATATTTTTCCATGTATTTTATTTATTCCCAAAAGATATAATATCTTTCTCTATATATACATGTAACTTTGACGATGAAAGAAATGAGGAAAAGCAGAGATTCAAGTTCTCCTACCTTTTTATTGTTTGACATGGTATCAGGCTGGCAACCCACCCATCACTTCCCTTCCTCTTCCCGATTCATCTCCCACCGCCACGCCATTAGCAATCAAGTAACTCCGGCGACCTCTCACGCACGCCTTTATTATAGCTAATCACCTCAAACGAGTTCCTCCTACTTCCACCGTGCTGTGCGATGGTTCAACAGTACAACCACACGTAGCGGTATGACTCTCCCTTCAACAACTCCTCTCATCCAATCATTGTTGTCGTTGCCGCATTAGGTGCTCCACCTCCCTCTACCCATTTTCACCAAACACCCCTCTATTTTTCACCACTTAATACTGAGGCCTCCCGAGTATCTTTGGAATACTCTCAAAGTCTGGATGTTACTCCAACTTTTGCACTGTGTCACCTAATAGCTTAGGAATATATTCATCTCTTCGAACCTCAGCAACAATGACAACTCTGTTGTCGTTTGCACTTCCATCAATAGGTGTTCATTTCTTAGAAGACCCAACTTGTTCCTCTTTTTCGAGCATACAGTCTCCTCGGTATTGTAGATGGTTCTGAGCCTTGTCCTCTTGTTGCACCATCTCTAGCGCAGTCCTCCACATCCGATACTTCTACTCCTCAGCCCCACACCTCTACGACTATTACATAATGGAATCAAAATGACCAAGCAGTCCTTAGCTGGCGACTTTCCTCGTTATCTTAAGAGGTTCTCCCAACCATTGTTTGACTTAAACATGCACACCAGGTATGGCACACACTTCAAGATACCTATGGATCCCCCTCTGCTTCTCAGCTTTTGCAACTACGTATGCAACTTCACAACTTGCGCAAATGAGAAGAATATGTTGCTACATTTCTCCAGAAAGCCAAATATATCGCCGATGAGTTGGCTGCTTCCAGGCAACCTCTTTCTACTGAGGATTTCAATGAAATAATTTTCTCGAATCTCGGCTCCAACTTTGGCGATATTATCTCATCCTTGACTGCATGCCCTATGACTGTCTCCTATTCAGAACTTCATAGTCCGCTACAAAGTCATGAGATTCGAATCTAGCATAACGCCACTCCTGTTTCTATTCTGACAGTTAACACAACTCATCAGTCTTCCTCACTGAAGGTTTGCACCTTCTCTCCTAGAGGACGAGGACATGGTCGTGGTCACGAACTCAAGTTTCATTGCCAGAACCTATGCCCCGTCTGTGGCATCACTGGTTACAACCCATACAAATGCAGGTTCCGATGAACTACTCCAGCTAATTAATTTTCTCAGGCACACTTCTCAACTCCAAGTATAAAGGATTGGTATGCCAACTCAGAGGCATCCCATCACATCACCAGTGATATGAAAAATCTGACACTCTCTAATGACTACACAGGGTCTGATAACATTCAGTGGGAAATGGTCAAACTATGCCTATTTCTACTGTTCGTAAGCATAGCCTAAACTATCCTTCACGTCAATTCCAATTAAACAACATTTTATGCTCACCTCCTGCTTCAAAGTCATTGATTTCCATTTATAAATTCTATTGAGATAACCACTGCTCGTTTGAATTTACTGATGACTCTTTTGTCATTAAGGACCACCACGTGAATCAACCCCTTCTTCACGGAACACTTGAGAATGGATTGTATCGCCTTCGTTGTTTGTCATTACCTCCAGTTGCATTGTCCTCCTACCTTTCCTATGACATTTGGCATTAGCGGCTGGGACACCCTCACCGCCAAATAATTCGCAAAACTTTATACTGCTATGGCTTCCAGTTTTGTTTTGTTTCAAATAAATGTAGTGCTTTCTTTATTGGATAAAAGTTTCAGATTAACTTTACTCGAAACCAAGACTAGAAGTAGTGCTCCTCTCGATTTAGTCTTTAGTGATATATGGGGGCTTGCTCTCGTTTCATTTATCTTTGGTTATTGCTATTTCATCTTATTCATTAATGATTATTCCAAGTTTGTTTGGTTTTATCCTTTGAAATATAAGTATGATGTCTCTGCCACTTTTATTTCCTTTCAAAGCACGATTGAGCAACAATTTTCCAGAAAAAAAATGTTTCCAATCTGATGGTAGGGACGAATATCTATCTCTCAAGTCACGTTTTCTCGAAAAAGGGATTGTTCATTGTCTCTCCTCTCCACACACCCACGAACAAAAAGGTGTTGTTGAACGTAAAATTCGCCATATGGTGGATGCCACTCTTACTCTACTTACTCAGTCTTCTACACCCAAGCACTTCTGGGAGTTTGCAGCAAAACAGTTGTCTACCTAATCAATCACCTACCTACAAAATTACTCTCATTTAAGTCACTGTACGAAGTCCTTTTTCATAAAGCTCTAAATTTTGACTTCCCTAAAGTTTTTGGGTGTGTAGCCTATCCATTACTGCGACCTTACAACTCACAAATTTTCCTTTTGATCAACCAAGTGTGTTTTTCTTGGATATGCTACCAACTATTGGGCATATAGGTGCTATGACATTAAAACAAGGCATTACTATATTGCTCAGCATGCTACATTTGATGAAAGTTTGTTTCCCTTCATGGATGAATCCATTTTAGGATCGCCACTGATGCCACCAACTGAAGAGCGGCTAGTTGTTCAATTGCCAATGTCCATTGATGGAACCTCGCCACAATGGACCCTCCCCCCACCCCAATGGTAACATCTTAGGTAAATCCTCTATCTATTTCGGATAATGCAACACGACAGCTTCATCCTTGGAAACTAGTGGACTATCGCTCCTTTGTAGGCCTATCCAAAGGTCACAACCGGCATTCATTGCCTGCTGCTCTCTCAACTTTCCTTATAGCCTTTCAAATAACTGAGCCAACATGCTTCTCATAAGCCAATAAAGATCCACATTGGCAAGATGCCATGGCTTCTAAATATAATACTCTCATTAACAATGGTACTTGGACACTAGTTCCCAAAATGTCAAACATGAATATTGTCGATTGCAAATGAGTCTTTCGACTGAAATATAAACTTGATGGTCAAATAGACCGCTACAAAGCACGACTGGTTGCTAAAGGATACATACAATGAGAAGGCATTGACTATAATGAAACATTCAGTCCAATAATCAAAGCAACTACCATACACACAATTCTCTCCATTGCAGTCTCACAATAGTGGTCTCTAAGACAGCTTGACATTAACAATGCTTTTTTTCATGGAAATCTTCAAGAAATATATATAGAATGCAACCACCCAAATTTGTCACCCCAAATTGTCCATACCATGTCTGCAAACTAAATAATTCACTATATGATCTCAAACAGGCACCTTGGGTTTGGTTTAATCGCCTCAATACGTATCTCATTACACTTGGCTTTCAGGGTTCCAAGACTATCCATTTTCTATTCTTGTTCCATAAAGGCAACTCTTTGCATATATTCTGGTTTATGTGGATGACATTATTATCACTGGCAATAATGACACCTTCATAACAATAATCATCTCCCAGTTTCAAAAAGAATTCAAGCTTTGTGATATGGAGAATCTGCATTACTTTCTAAGTATAGGAGTTCTACAACAAAATACTGGGATCCTCCTATCACAATGAAAATATATTTTGGATCTCCTTACACAAACTGGAATGACGGCATGTAAACCCCTTCTAACACCAATGTCTACAACTACCAAGCTTACCTTTCAAGGAAAGTCCTTCAAAGATTCTACTCTATATTGACTAGTCGTTGGAGCATTACAATACCTGTTACTTAGTTGATTAGACTTATCTTTTCCAATCAACAAAGCTTGTCAATTTATAAGTACTCCAATTGAAGAATACTAGGAGCATATTAAATGAATTCTCCAGTACCTCAAACACACATCTGGTTATGGGCTTCTTATTTCTTCAAACTCCTTAACAACCCTTCATGCTTATTCCGATGCTGATTGAGCAGGTTCTACATATGACTGAAAATCTTCTGGAGGGTATCTTATTTATCTTGGCAACATTCTCATCTCATGAGCTGCTCGCAAACAATGAACTGTTTCCCGATCATCCACAGAATTCGAATACAAGGCTCTTGCCAACACTACTGCAGAGTTAATTTGGTTGCGCTCTTTACTCCAAGAACTAAACATCAACATGCCTACTTCTCCAACCTTATGATGTGACAACCTCGATGCTACCTCCTTAACGGCCAATCCAGTGTTTCATTCTCGAATCAAACACATTGAAGTAGACTATCACTTTGTTTGGGATCAAGTGGCCAAAGGTCTTCTATTAATGAAATTTATATCCTCAAAAGATCAGCTTGTAGACATTATGACCAAGCCGTTATCAAAGCTACAATTCATCTACATATGAGACAAACTAAAGGTTCAATCTATAATCATATAGTTCTTATGATTAGGGGGGTATCAACATGGTCAAAACAACCTCAATTAACCACAAGATATTTTCTTTATGTGATCTTCAATCTTCAACAATCATCGGATATCCTCAACTGATCATCATCTCAAAAATAGAAAATCTATATTTTCCATGTATTTTATTTATTCCCAAAGAGATGTAATATCTCTCTATATATACATGTAACTTTGACGATGAAAGAAATGAAGAAAAACAAAGATTTAAGTTCTCCTATCTTTCTATTGGTTAACAGTGATCCCTTCTGCAACAACCAAGGGTTGCAAGATGAATAACTCCATTGATTTTTGTAGAATGTTGAACAATAATCTCAAAACCTTTGCAATTAACAAAGCGCACATACGCCTTCCGAACATCTTCAAAAGAAGTAAAAGACAACCCTAAACAAAGATCTAAAAATCTCCTTATAAAAAATACAAAGACATATAAATAATATTTACGCAACTAACTGAGGAAAAAGTGTACCTAATAACCATTAAAACTTTTATCAGCAATTAGAGAATCGCCATCCACTCTATAATCAAAGCATCATTCACTTTGAAAATAACAACCTCACCAATCTCTGCGATAAACACACTGACAAAAAACTTTAAAATCATGCGAGGAAAATAACAACAAACTCACAACATAACAGATAAATCAATACAAATATTGTTTGTCATACTCTACATACAGAGAGTAAATAACAGCTGTACATACTCAAAACAGTAAAATATGTATCCACTAATCCCTTCTTCTCACAAGAGAATTAACTAATAAATTCATATAAAATATTTATGCAACATCGATTCCTTAAAAAATTAACATTACATTAACAACAATATCACCAAGTAATATCAGAATTCATTTTACCTTTTATTATAACCTATATCTTTTATCATCTCAAAATTACTAAGAACTCATACTCAAATATATATTTTCAACATACATTCTGGATAATATAAGTTACTGCGAAATCGATAGTCGCATTTTAACTTGAGTGGGCGAAGGATTTTCGTAACTTTTTTGCCGCTTATTTTGTTTGCCCGCTTTACCCACCCTTGTGAAAAAAAAAAAAAATCACGGGCATACTCTTTCACACATCTAGCTTCTATTTGACCACCTCTGCATTCGGGTCCTTTTCGTCCTCTCTGTTTCGCAAGCAGCTCCTGCGCGGACGTGAGGGGAGAAGAGAGGGTTCTCCTCCGATGGACACCGGCGGCGGAGAGAATCGCATCACGATTCTCTGCCCCAAAGATCTCGCCTCCTCCTCCTTAGATCGAGGCCTCCACTGGTTGATCGGATCCCCTCTTTTCCTGCCCCCCATCACCGTCGTCTCCGCCCTCCGATGCTTGCATTTCCACGATAACGATCCCCTCTCCCCCGATTACCCCTCCGAATCCGGTATATTCTAATTCGCCGTCTTTCTCTCAAAAAATTTCGAAAATTAAGCGAGGAACGACCTACTTTGGCAACAGATGCTCTCAGGTTGCTGGTGATACGCGGATTTGACGTGATCGGGTCGCTGTGCGTCGGGGACGCGGACCACGAGGCGAACGCCCGGAGGGCGATTGATGCCACGCTGACGTTGAGGAAGCATTTCAGGGATGGTGATGGTGGTGGTGGCATTGGTGTTGGAAGTAGTTGTGGTGTTGTTGCGGCCAGTGGTGATCCTGTTAGCAAGGAGGCCTGTTTTTATATCTCTGAATCGAAGGGGAGTTTCTTCGACTTGAAGCCGATCGGTTCGGTTGCGAATTGCAAAGGGAACGCGGAGAAGTTTGTGTGGGAGAACGGTTGCCTTCTTAGATGCCAGGTCGAGTTCAAGCTGCCTGTTTATGTGCCAGAAGGCAAGGCGCCAGGTAATTGCTGCATGGATTTTTACGTGGGTGCGATCCCAATAATGTGCTTTGTAGAATCACCTTTGGATGTTGGAGGGAATGCATTCAGATCGTTAGCTAGAGGCTAGATCATGTTTTTACGTATGTATTAAGAATGCCATGGAGTTATCATTTGCTTTTTCTAGTTGGCTTGTTATGACGTTTGAAGATCGCGAACTCGTTTAACATTGTTGTTAAGATATTCTCTTTGCTTATCCTAACAAAGGTAATGGTGTTTTTGAAATAATACACATGTTCAAGGTTGTGTTTTGCTTATTTTAAATGAATGGCATGTTTGTGATTCGATCGGTGGAGTAATGTTGGAAGTTTTGGTACCTTTTTAGATGCACAGAAGATGCTTTCCTCTGCAACGGAAGATGTGATTGCTCAACTTGGAGATCCCCGAGTTGCGTTTCTTATTGAAGGGACGGATAGTACTAGTAAACCCATTGTCTTGCATGGAGCTGAAATAAACTCGAAGGCTATGTCAGGTTCCAACCCCGAGGAGGATGCGGCTGTTGAGACAGGAAAGATGGCCCTGCCATGTTCCCATTTCGTAGCGAAGGGAAAAGGATGCTCAGCACACAACCTTAGAGAGGTTTGTCATGTTTGTGTAGCATGGTGTCGTTTGTGGGGCTCTTAAGTTGTCACTTGTTTTCTAATATAAGTTTTTTTTTATGTCTTGTTAAATGATGCTTTTTTACTGTCTTTTCCAACTCTTTCTAAAAGTTTGCTTCGTTAGAATGCAGATATTATCCGTGTAACAGTTCTATTAAATAAGTCTAGGAATGATCAAAACTGTTATGCTCCTGCTGGACAGTTTGTTCCAGGTACACACCAATTCCACCTTTGCCGCACAATGGTCACTGTCTATGAGTTTTGCCTGTCTTGTCAAATGTTAATCTAAGTTTTTTATTTCTTTTTTAAATATTCAGCAACATTATCGCCAAGGCTTGTAATTGTCAGTTTCAAGCTAGATGTGCTCAGCTACTGTTCGGTAAACTTTCCTGTCTCCTCTTCTGTTTCCAGGCTGATAATTCCTGGTCTTATTGATCAGTTGGTCTCAATGAGCAAGGCTATTGGCCCAAAAATCCTGTCACCACCGCAGGTAGTATTATTACCTTGTACTTCCTGCAAAGGTTTTTCTTAGCATGCATGTTCAATCATGCCACGTCTCTTGTTGCATTTTCATGCCCTCTTACTTTTTTTGAAGATTCACTAGCTGCTTGTTTCCATCATGAACCTCAATGCTTTACTATCTTTTGATGAATTTCATGTTCTTTACTTCCAAAATAACCTTCTTGATGTCATTCCATTATAATCTCGTCACACAAGAATGCATATTAGTTGACATATTCTCCTATTTTAATAGCTTTGAAAATTTCCCTTTGTTTTGATTTCAGACCACAAATGTTGACCCAGTTCTCAAATTTTCCTTATAAATTTGCAGTTATGTCCATATCACTTCTCACCTCAGGGGATTCTGCATCCAATCACTGCTATATATGATCTAAGTTACGGTGAAACAGAGATGCTACAAGGTAATATGAAGTCTATGCTGTCACTGCTCATCTTAACATTGTGTTAGCTGCCTGAAAGTTATAGGTCCATGTTAAGAGTCTTGTTACTAGGATGATGAAATTTCTTCCAATGTGCAGTTAAAATTAGAAGATCTCTACACTTAAGGATGGGATTACCCTTAGATCGACCTCTACTTCGTGTGGCTAATGCTCTGACATTTGGTGGTGATGGCAGCAGTAGTTCATCAAGAGCAGGTCTGCATGTGTTTGGCCATTGCTCTTATACTCAAGAAACACTGAACTTTCTAATCTCTCCTTGTGGTGATTGCAACTTAGAAACAATCTTTGACTAGCATATGTGAATAATTGCCAGGCTCTGTGATTAGAGATGTCCATGTTGATATTCCAAGAAGTGGAGGTGTGTTGTTTATAACTTACCATCTAAAATATCTATTGATTCAATTATTTATAGGGCTTTGTGAGATTTATTTTCTTTTGGCAACTTATTTGGCTGTTCCCATCGTCTGCAGTTTCTGGAGGGATAGCATCATTAGCTGAGGGTTCTTACGAATACTACCATTATCTTCAGGATGGTTTAGATGATAATGTACACTTTCACTCTGGCAAGAGTTTATTTATTTCCTTTCAAAAAAGAATTTTGTTTAGTGTCTTTTTCCGTCTTTAAAAATAAGTATCTTTTTCCAGCATACTCCTGACTTGTTTTAGTGTCTTTCCCCTTGTATTGTACCTATTTCTGAAAGTTCCATTCCTTGATGCTTATCAGCATTTAGACAGAAACCTTTTCACCTACTTAGATACCTGTTTTCTTCTTGTTCTATTAGCATGAAGGGTGTTTATTATTATTATTATTATTATTATTTGTCAAGAACTGGCGTGGAAGCAGAGCGTGGAGGCTCCCATACGCAGGAAAACAGCCCAAACAAGGGGCTGTCAATGCACGGAGTGGAAGATCAGCCCTGTGGCTGCTGTAGGGGATCAGCCGGCCTGATATGGCTGGTCTGGGCTTGCTGTGGACTGGCTGCTGGGTGCAGCTGGTCCTGCAGATGGCTGAGATGGGTCCTGTTGGACCTGGGGTGACCCTGCAAGGGGCTGAAGTGACCGGCCTGATGTGCTGCAGGTGTGGGCAGACCAGCCTGCAGAATGCAGCTGGTCTGCTGGAGGTTGGACCAGCCTTGCTGCAGGTCAAGGGAAGCCGGCTGGGCTTCTTGGTGGCCGGCAGGGAGGCCTCCAGCCTCTTGGATGGCCGGTGGTTCTTGGAAGAAGAGAGAGAGAGAGGAGAGGAGTAATATAATTGGAAGAATTAACTTTGTTGCTCTACTCAAAATAGTTGGAAATGCTCTCTTTATATAGAGAGTACATATTCCTACTTCCAAAACTAGACTGAACTAATTACATCTAATCAAATCTTCTAGGTTTGGAACAACCAAATCTTTGCCAATCTCCTCAAAACAAATAAACTAAATAAGGTAAATTGCCAACTAAGAAACCAACTCCTACTTTTGATCCTATGGACTCAAAACCGATGGTCCAAGAGCCTTTTAGATAATTGCCACGTGCAACTTTCACCGAATCCCAACACTCCCCCTCAAGTTAGAGGTCGGGAGGCTGATGACTTGCTTTTCACGTGTGAGGCTATATGCCTCATCATTTTTCTTCTTCACCGGAAATTTGTATCTCTGATTTCGTCATCATCCTCCAAGATAATTTGAACTGAAAAAGATTTCGGTTCTGATTGAGGGCTGGAAAAAACTTCAGCTTGGTCGGAAAGTCTTCGGCTTTTTCTAGGGATCAGAAAATACTTCGACCTTGAGTAAAGGATGATGAGGAAACCAGAAGGAACTTAGATTGGGGCTGGGAAGAATGTCAGCCTAGAGAATAATTGCCTAGAGTGTTACTGCTCTAATACCATGTCAAGAATTGGTGTGGAAGTGGAGCGTGGAGACTCTCGTACACAGGAAAACAGCCCAAACAAGGGGCTGTCAACACAGAGTGGGAGATCAGCTCTGTGGCTGCTGTAGGGACCAGCTGGCCTGATATGGCCAGTCTGGGCTTGCTGTGGACCGGCTGCTGGGTGCAGCTGGTCCTGCAGATGGCTGAGATGGGTCCTGTTGGACCTGGGGCGGCCCTGCAAGGGGCTGAATTGACCAGTCTGATGTGCTGCAGGTGCGGGCAGACCAGCCTGCAGAGTGCAGCCAGTCTGCTGGAGGTTGGACCAGCCTTTCTGCAGGTCAAGGGAGGCCGGCTGGGCTTCTTGGTGGTCGGCAGGGTGGCCTCCAGCCTCTTGGATGGCTGGTGGTTCTTGGAAGAAGAGAGAGAGAGAGAGGAGAGGAGCAATATAATTGGAAGAATTAACTTTGTTGCTCTACTCAAAATAGTTGGAAATGCTCTCTTTATATAGAGAGTACATATTTCTACTTCCAAAACTAAACTTAACTAATTAAATCTAATCAAATCTTCTAGATTTGGAACAACCAAATCTTTGCAAATTTTCTTAAAATAAATAAACTAAATAAGGCAAATTTCCAACTAAGAAACTAATTCCTGCTTGTGGTCCTATGGACCCAAAACCAATTGCCCAAGAGCCTTCTAGATAACTGCCACGTCCACGTGGCACTTTCACCGAATCCCAACATTGTTAAATGGAAATGGAGTTGTTTTAGTTTTCTTTGCTGCCAGTGCATGTCTTCTAAAGTAGGCTGCTCTGTACTGTGGGATCATCCCACTGCTTGATTTTTAATCTGTGATAATATGCAGACAAGATTATGTGGTTAGTTTCTGTTGTAAATGAATGCCATTATGGAATTATTTGTTTCCCATTTCTAATTATACTTGAGATAAGTGAATATCTCTTTTCAAATAAATCACTTTCAAGCACCACTATTTTGGTGTGTCTTTTTGGTTTTTTTTGTTCTATCCAAATGGGTGGGCATCCTACTGATTTTCTGATATAAATATCTTGTTTTTACAATATCCGTGGGCCGTTGTGTGTGTGTGTATGCGCGTATATATATATATATATATATATGTCATCAATTATCACTTGATTGAAGTTGGTGTCCTGGGTGTCTCTAGATCTCTCCAGGTGTTGTCCTTTTCTGGCTTATTCTGATGCTTATGTATTCATAAACCAGGGTTGGGGATGTGCTTATCGTTCTCTGCAAACTATCATCTCATGGTTCAGACTTCAGCACTACACATCTCTTCAAGTTCCTTTGCATAGGTGTGTTACTGGACAAGATTGGGCTGTTGCATGTACTTAGTTATCTTGAACACAGATATTCACTCTATGTGTCACCTATATGCTATTTGTTATTTGAGTTCTTATGAATTCATGCAATAAAATGTTTAGACTTCTTGGACAGGAGTCCCATATATCTGGAACTAAATTCATCTGTTTTTTTTTGTTCCAGGGAAATACAACAGACACTTGTTGAGATTGGTGATAAGGATCCCTCTTTTGTGGGATCAAGTGAATGGATTGGAGCCATTGAACTAAGCTTTGTTTTGGACAAACTTCTTGGTGTAAGCAATGCTTCATCTTTTATCTCTTTAGGATTCTGGATTGTTTAGCTCCACATGGAAAAGAATGAGGTTGTGAGAGATGTCATGGTAGATTGCCTAAGTCATGCTGCTATATGTAGATGACCACAATACAATATGTCATTTGGTATTAATTTTAAAAGCTTTCATTGTCCAACTATCAAGTATGTTACAGATTTCCATAAAATGTTGATAGCATAAATTTGTTGTAAAAAAGAAATTCTTTTCTAGGTTAACAGGAAAAAATGGAAGTGGTAATATTTGGTGCTTGTACCTTTCAAAAAAAAATAGTGCAGGCATTACAAACGAAAGTTGATTTTCTTATTTTGCAAAACTCACGCAAAAGATCTCTAACTTTTGTCGGTATTTTATTTTATTATATGGTACATGTATGATATGAGTAAGTTAATATTACAATTTGGGGAGTAACTATTATCTTTAAAGATTTTATACTTGACTTTTAATTAGAAGTTTTCTTAGAATTGCCAAATGAATCATGGTGGTCTCGTTGCCTTTGAGAGTCATAAATCAATCCTTAATGTTGAAGTGGGTAGCAAGGGTGATGGGGGGCGGGGGGTGTGGGGAAGAGAAGGTGGCCTCGTGACATATATTTTATATGCTTGCTATGGTAGATGTTTGAGCTTAGAGAAATGGATGATCGGATAAGGGGGACTTCTTTTTGGAAGGGATTGATTCGGATCATGTTGGCGACCATGTCCTCTTTGTTGCTTGGCTTGATACGACTTAGGCTGTGTTTGGATGAGGGGTAAAGAGGTGGTTTAACTGACATGGCAAGGTAACCATGAATAGTTCATGAATACTACCGCGGTGTAAGTGCAATATATGAGAAACATCACTTCAAGTCTTTATTCACAATATATTAGCTCACCTATCACATCTAACCTCCACTTACTCTACTTTTCAACAAAACAATAATAAAAGACAAAGACAATCCAATGTTAAATCTAAAACAAATAAATCATAGCTCTTTCTCTATATTGAAGTCACATCAACATATAGCTTACAACACATCAAATCACCGATCACATCTATAACCCCATTAACCCACCACTACCTCTACAACTCACCCTTTCCTAACTTTTACCCAGGGGTTAAATACTAAATACTAAACCCCATCCAAACGCAACCTTAGAGTTCATAATCTGGCTAAATGATTGAACAGACCCGGAAGTTGTATCCCTTTTATATCCATGATTATTTTGCCACCATCTGGAGGCTACAATGACTCTTATTGTGATCCACCTGCAGTGGGGAACTTGGGTGGCTGGAAACCTATCTTTCTACCTAGCCTATCTAATCAACATGTTTAGGATTTTGTTGAGCTACAGGATGATATTTGTTCTTTGAGGCTGTTGGCAACGGTGATGGACAAAGGGGTGTTGGGGGATGGGAGGAATTCAGTCAGAGAGATTTATCAATTATTGCACGTGAGCTCGCTGTAAGGAATGCTAACTTTGATCAGAGACAACAAGTTTATTTGAAAGCATTGGTGCCCTTAAAGACAAATTTCTTCACTTGGCTTCTGGGGAGGGGAAGATTAATGAGAAAGCTGTATGGGAAAAGTATTTTTAATGATGGAGATCTAATATGCCTAGATGCTATGGAAGATTGCAGTCATCTATTCTTTGCCTGCCCCTTTGCTAGCGCATTTGGGAGAAAGTGAGGTCAGATTAGGTGGATTCATCCTCAGAATTTGCCTTTTGGGAGAGTTTTGTGGTTTGGTGGGATGACCAGGAACGAAGATGCTTTAGGATGAAGCAGGAAAGGGTGAGATATCTCGGGATTCTTTGGGCCTTGTGGTTGCTGCAGAATGTGCTATTTTTGTTAGGAGCATCTTAATGTGGAATATGCTATCCATCAGGCTTCTGTCTTTTTGAGAGTTTGTGATAACTTGTTGTAGAAGGTCAATGTCATGATTCTTTATCAATGAAGTGATCAGTTAGTCCCTAACTCTAAGTGACTATCCTTATTTTTTTGAAAAAAAAAGCCAAATGTGTTTGAATCAAGATCCAAGGTGTCGATCTTCGTTTATTCTGCATAAGTTATATTATTTTGGAAAAGATAAGTTAATTATAATTGAATTTCGAAGTTTGATCTAATGTATTTCTGTGAAAACTGTTAATTTTATGCTGCATTGTATTTCTGCATGAAGATCTTCGGGTGAGATGAAAATTTGAAGCCTTTTTTTTTTCCTTACCAAAATAAAAAACCAACTATGTCCTCATCTTTACTGATTACTAGGGTAGGCTATATGTCTCCTTTGCCTCCATTTAGACATCTTAACTAGGTTCTGTTTGCATTCAGATCCAAAGCAAGAAGATAATCAATGTTTTTCTTCTACACTTCTTTTGGCCTTTCCCAACCCGACCTATGAGGCTCAATGTCCAACCTCTCATGGTGTTGGATCTAAGATCTTTGTATCCTGATTCATTATTTTAAACACTTATGTTTGTCCTCAGTCTTAGAGAAGGATGTTCATATCATCCTAATTGTAGGTCATTGTCAACTGATTGGATCATGTTTGTCATAAATTTGATTTGAAAATGGGTTCGCAAAATGATTTTAGATGAGAGGGTTATATCCTTGAGGAAATTGTTCTCCATTGTAATGGTAAATTGAATATGATTCCAGTGGCCCGTCCGGAGGGGGAGTGGGGTGCACAAGCTATTATTGTTGCCTTAATCGTCAAGTGCCACCCCCACCCAATACACACACATGCAGATGCAGTAGTGAAGGGATCGTAATATAAATATCTAATTAAAACAGCCAGCTGATATCAAGCTACAGCTACATGTTTTAATCAGAATTACTGCAAATCAAAATTGAAAATGCAATTCAATAGTTAGCTTAAAGCATGCCAGCCGTTTCCTAAGACAAATATATCCTTCCATGTATTGAGGTTGTTGATTTTTTAATGTACAAGATATGATGAACATAGAGATATTTTTTTCCAAAATGTACTTGGGGCTTTGTTTAACAAAAAGATTATGCACCCATAACACCTGACAAGATATCACCGCAATGGCACTTGTAACGTCACCTATACTAGCCCCCATAATGGTTGGTCTGGCGATGCCATATTGAAGGACCAACCCCATGTCAACCTCTCACCCAGTGCTGTCAAGATGCTTGCGTAGATGCCAGGTTGAGGTGAGGTGAGGCCTTAGTGCCTCGCGAGTCCTCGCCTCGCCTCTCTTGATTTGCCAGAGGCGTTGCCTAGGCGAGTGCTTGGGCCAAGATGCTAGTGCCCTAGGCGAGCGCTTGAACCTAGTTTGTTGGTTTTTCATTTTTTTAAATACTTTCAAGTGTTTTAATTTCTTTTTACTTAATTGTTAAGTACTTTATCTTAGTTAAACATACACAAATGTGTATGTATAGGCACATATGCATAGATATATGCATTTTTATGTGCTTAAATAGATATATACATAGAACTATACACATATATTTTATATGTTTGTGTATGTATGTACATGTCAACTTATATATATAAATATATATGTATATACACACACATGTGCATAAGTATAGCATATCTATCAATGCGCATATGCATGTGTCTTGTGCCTGTTTGTCTAAGCGTTTATATATCATGTATATTATATGTTGGGAATAAAAGATGCCACGTGCCACGTGGTAGCTAATCAAGAGGTGCCTTGGGTGCTAATTTTGGGTCCTAAGAGTCTAGTTTTGGTATTTGCTTAAGGTATAGTTTTTGCTTATTTGTTATGATTAGTTTTAGGAAAGTTGTATAGAGGATTTGATTTGTTTTGGGATATGTTCTTTCTTATTTTAGAGATAAGATTTGATTAGTTTGTTTCTTGTTTTAGAGGATATGTTCTCTCTATAAAAGAGAGCCTTCCTATTGTATTTGTTCCTTGAGTTAGCAATAATATTTCCAATTCCTCCAAAACTCCTCTCTATCTCTCTCTACATAGCAGTTGACCACCTTTGGCAGCTGGCCACCATCATCATCGTCGGCCACCTTCCTTAGCTGCTCCTTTTCTCCTTGTTCCAACGTGGAACAACCCCCATTTGGGCTGTTTTTCCCACACGCCAAGGAGCCTCCACGCTTTGAACGTGTGCAAATCTTGGCATGGTGTCAGAGCCTACGGTCTAGGCTCCTTGGTGTGTGTGTTTTCTTGGCCACACGTGTGTGGTTCCCATCTCTGACAAATCTTCCTTGACAAATCCAACGCCTTATGTAGAGGAGGAGGATCATAAAAGATGACGGATGCCACCACCACGGCCATCGAAGCCACGTTGTCAACGAAGATGATGAAGTTCGAAGCACAGAGAAGAGAAGAGAAGATCTATCACGTTATATGGCTTGTGATCTTCATATTGACACATTATATCCGATTTTTTACTCTCTTTCAAAAGAGGAGATTTTCCTGGAGAAAAGATATCAGAAGATTGTTTCCTAAAGATCCAGGATATAGAGGTCTCATAGTGGGGCTACTAGCACCTCACATGCAGATTCTCTCACACTTATCGATCTTGAGCAGATAAAAAAAGAAGACCATGGTGGCTGTCACCATGAGTGTTGAGATTGCCACAGAAGTAACAACTCGAGAGGTGGCAAGATGTTACACCGTGACTCCTTGTGAAGATGAAAAAGAGAAGAAGACGACGGTCGTCGCGACGAATATTGAGGTTGCTACGGACGCAACGACTTTGGAGGTCGCAGGAGGCTTCACTGTGGCTTCTTCCAAAGACAAGTTTAGTGCACAACGCTCGGAGAAGAAGAATGGTGGGGCATCTAGCCTCATCATCAAGTTCAAGTTCAAGCAAGTCATTGTTCTCCTGGCCTCAACTTAAGGAGCATTGGGAATAAAAGATGCAATGTGGTAGTGCCACGTGGTAGCCAGGACATCGGCTTTGGGTCCTAGGAGTCTAGTTTTGGTATTTGCTTAAGGTGCAAGTTTTGCTTATTTGTTATGTTTGGTTTTAGGAAAGTTGTTTAGAGAATTTGATTTGTTTTGAGATTTGTTCTTTCTTATTTTAGAAATAAGAGTTGATTAGTTTATTTTGTTGTTTTAGAGGATATGTTCTCTCTATAAAAGAGTGCCTTCCTATTGTACTTGTTCCTTGAGTTAGCAATAATATTTCTAATTCCTCCAAAACTCCTCTCCCTTTCTCTCCAAAGGCCGCTGGCCCTCCTTGGCAGCCGGCCACCATCATCACCACCAGCCACCTTCCTCAGCAGGCCAGCCACCCAACAGTAGCCACCGGTTGCTGCTACTTGTCTTCTTGTTCCAACGTGGAACAACCCCCACTTTGGCTGTTTTTCCCACACAGCAAGGAGTCTCCACGCTTCAAACATTTTCAAATCTTGACATTACATATATGCATGCATAATATACTATATTTTGATTATTGTGTGCATATGTATGTATATATGTATGTCTGCATATATATATGCATATGTATCTATATATTCTTTAGCACCTCATTTTTCTCGGACATTTTGGATCCCCCTTGCCTTTTAGCACTTGTTGCCTTTGATAGCACTACTCTCACCTGTGAGTAGCTAGCGACTAGATATATAAGGCCGATCGAGCTCCTAAGAGGTAAGCATTGAATTCTAGCATTCAATTCGATTCATTGGCATTAAATTCAATACGATCCTGGGTATTGAATTTGTTCACGAGCATTCAATTCCAAGAAAATTCAACTTGGGAATCTTTCCCTCTCTAATCTCACACTCAAAAATAGTGAATCAAGTGACCCACATCTCCCTTGAGATGTAGCACTATTTAATTAAGGTGTGAACTTGGTAACAATTCCTCTCTCTTTGTGTGTGATTGCTGATTTTCTTCGTAACTTAAGAGTCAACCTACATTAGATCGGGGTTGCACCCTTTTGGTGGGGTGGCGGGTCACGAGCTGAACCAAGTTAATGGTTCTCCTGCAAAGGCCTATCAATTATTATTATTACTATTATTGTTGTTGTTGTTATCATTATGAGTGCTTCCCGTAGCCCTTGTAGTAGGTGGTTCAAAAATTTAGGCTCCTTGGTGTGGAATACTCCCTTGTAGCATTCTACCACATCTTGGCCTTGCAAGAGGGCACTTCCAACTACTGCTTGAACTACACAGAGACAACAGAGGGCTTTTGCATGGCCTTTTCTGGAAGGAAATTTGGCTTTTGTTCTGTCAATGGTGAAGTTTTAGACCGAAAAAATGAATTTTTAAATTGAAGTGCCCGGGAATGAGATTAATATCAAAAGGCTGCATTCTCAAGTGAACTCTGGGGGGGGGTGTTGTTGACATAATTCTATATTTGATTTCTGTTGGAGCAGAAGGTGCTTCTGGATATTGATTTAGTTATAATTTATTTTTTTGGGGGGTGCGGCCAACATTAATCAGCATGACTTCCTCTGGTTGGTCTTGTTGCTCTGACATCACATAAAATTGTGCCCCTTGTTCCTACCAGCCTTCATTTTCAATCAATCCTTTCTTTTGATTAGGAAAACAGAGATTTATCAGAAGGGAAAGTAGGTTGAGGTTGTCTAACAGAATCGAGATGTTACTTTTCAGGTAAGTTGCAAGATAATCAATGTGCGTTCTGGTGCTGAACTTCCAGAAAAGTGTCGGGAGCTTGCGTTACATTTCAGAAATCAAGGAACTCCAGTCATGATTGGTGAGATTTTCTCATTAGCTGTTTATATTCTCTAAATAAGTCAATCCTATCAGATTAACATTCTTTACTTGGATCAGAGTAGATTAATGTTCTTTATTGTGATCTCTTTCAATACAAAAAAAGAAATCTTTACATGGATTACAGCTGTTGCAGGGGTTATCATTTCTTTGTGCATTACTGGGAATAGGGAAAATTGAGGTGAAAAAAACCTATAGGAATGGTCATTAAAAAACATAACTTCTCAACTCTAGGGTGGAAACAGTATGGTATTGTAGTTGCCTCTCTACGGGATGACTTTCATAAAATTCACTTGTTTGGATTCAGAATCAGCTCAACTCTATGTTGTACTTGATATTCTCATCTTGAAAAGGTGGCTTCACATTAAAACGAAGGTGGTCTCCAAAGGAGAAGATGATTTTGCCTAATAAATATTTGGGGTTTTTACACATATGCCCCTTCAAACATTGCAAACGACGTGTACCCCTGCCTATCCCATATTTACGTATACCCTCAAAAACATCCATTTGCTTCTCTTATGCCATTATGAAATTTTGATGACTAAATAATGCCTTCTGAATAGCCTAAATAATAATGTAGGGTGATTGAAATGAAGGGGAGCATCTCTATGTAATAAGAGGGTTCCTTTGAAAGTTAAAAGAAAGTACTATCGAGCACTTTTAAGACTTGCTATGTTGTATGGTTCTAAATGTTGGGTTGGTTGTATTTCAAATGAGATTATTTGAGAAAAGGTTGGGGTGGCACCGATAGAGAATAACATGAGAGACGTTTAAGATGGTTTGGACATTTGCAAAGAAGAGACCCTAAATGCCCCGGTCAAGAGATGTGAGGAGTTGGAGGTGGAACCACTAGGAGGGGGCAAGGAAGACCAAAGAAGTGTTAAAAGGAAACTATTTAGTATGACCTCAACTACTTCAATTTAAGTTAAAAAATAGTTCAAAACAAATCTGAGTGAAGGTAAAGGATCCATGTAGCTGACTCTACTTAGTGTAGGAGAAGGCTTGGTGGTGGTTGTTGTTTGTCAGTGATATATCTCTATTATTGGTGGGTGTCAATAGATATTCCTAAATATCAGAGGTATCGGTACAAATATTCCATAAAATAGGCAATATATACCACCAAGGGGTTGGCTTAGTGGTAGAGCTCCTTACTACCATGATGCCATCCAAGAGGTCATGGCATCAAATCTCATGCCTACCACATTTACCTTATCAAAGAAAAAAAATGGCAATATGGAGCAATATGCGCATAATATGGCCATGTCCATTGCATGGTTCTTGGGTTTGAAGGTCTGAATCTCTTCTTAGGTATTTTGCCTTCCTCTTCTCCAATCTCTTTTGATTCTTCATCTTCTTGATGATTTAAGGTTATGTCCTCCTTTCCTGCCATCTTTATTCTTTTATGTGAAAATCTTTTTGGTTTACTATCACTAATCAACTCATATCATATGTTTGAACTATGTTGAGCTCACGTTTGCTAATGCTTAGCTCATGTTTATTTTTATGCTTATTATACCAATCAACCATATATGTAATCAATCCATGCTTATATATATTTTTTTGGGGCCTTATCTTCACTAACCAACCCATGAGCTACATGTAAACAATGATTATGCGTAGCTCATTTTTTCCCTTGGATACTAGGTTTCTCGTGTTTTCCTCATCTATTCTCATAGATCATCTCATAACTAGTACACTCCAAATCATACTTAGCTAATGAACTATTTTATTCTCTTATAATAGACCACTAGTACTCTTAATATTCTAAGACCATTAAAGAGAAGTTTGCTGACTTTTGGCTATCTTCACTTTATGTTGAGTTTTCATGTTACTTATGAACTTATTATCATATCTTTTATTTTTTCATATAAATCTTATAATTTATTGACTTGGTTGTTGCTTATTTCTATTGTGCATAATTCAAACTTTACAACTCCTCTCTTTATAGTCATTTCTTCATAATTTTGTACACTATCAAATAAATCACAATTTTGCAAATCCTGCTTATCCATTTTGAGTCATCTTGAATCAATTCTAGGGTATCGGTGATATATTAGCAATATACCCCTGACATGCCCCCTTTTCGACATGTCGATATGGTGACATCTGAAACCTTGGTGATGGTTGTTGTTGGGTTTGGAGGAGGTGAGTAGGAGCCTTTCGAAGTGGACCATGGGGGTCGTGTGGCACTACGCGATGAGGGGGATAAAGATGAAGTGGGCAAATTCAATGGACTGT
Source organism: Thalassia testudinum (assembly GCA_037157565.1). Lineage (NCBI taxonomy): Eukaryota > Viridiplantae > Streptophyta > Magnoliopsida > Alismatales > Hydrocharitaceae > Thalassia > Thalassia testudinum. Next base: position 149,619,569 of record JAZHRO010000036.1, read on the forward strand.
GAGGTAGAGGTGAAGGTCGTTAATGGGCACACAACTGCAGGCATCTGGGGAGGAGGTGGAGTCGAGGTGGTGTTGATAGAGGATGTGGTGTTTATGGAGGGGGTGAGGGAGGGGAGGTGGAGAGGGTGTTTTGGGAAAAAAAAGGAAGTCAAGGGGTTCTTTAAAAACCTTTAATTTTTTACTCCAATATTTTCTTAAGTGTATGTAAGTTTAATAAATTGACCTTTTTGAAGGCATATACGTCAATATCAAGGGTATACATGGAAATACAATATATACAAGGGTATACACGTCTTTTGCAATGCTTGCGAGGGCATATATGTAAAAATCCCATATTTCATGCAAATGCTGTCAGCAAAGTCACCAGATAATCAACGCTGGCATCCCACTAGCATAAAAAGCTCAATCAAAGGCATAACACATTCTTACATGTATATGGATATTCAAAATTCATCACAATCTTGTACGTTTCAAGAATCAATGCAACTGCAATTTACATGATACAAGCAACACATCCTCAAATTCACACAACTGTAATGCATAAAATAGAATTAAGGAGCCTATGTGGTAGGAAGTTACTGGTCATGTATGCATCCATTAATTTCCACTTATGCACTTCATCTTGCTTACGAAAGAAGTTACATGTGTTTTAAAACTTTCGAAGGTAGGGAAAGTTTCTCAATCTAAAGCACCACAACAAAAAATAAGCCTTTTCCCACATTAAGTTGGACTTGGCTATATGTATAATGGTTTTCCCAGGTCTAGTTGCAAGCAATCAATCTTATGTATAATGGTTTTCCTTGGCCCTTCTTGGGAGGCTTAACTGCCAACTTCTTTCAACTTTTTGATTGGGGCATCAATTGGTTTTCTTTGTAGATGTCCATCTACCTTAAATATCTTTCAATTTTTCCTTTCGCAATCCTACTCTTTAACTTTTTTCATGGTTGTGATTCAGAATCTTATCCTTGTAAAGCCACACTTCCACCTCAATGTCTTGATTCTTGTCGTTGACATTCTTTGCACATGTCTAGGAATGATATTCTAACACCCAAATCGGCATTGCATGATAGGCCTTTGATGTGAAAAATCATGCGAGAAATCAGGATTTTTATTGTTATACACGTGAATTTGATCGCTTTTGAAATTTGTAAAAATCAAGTACTTAGCAAGTATTCGGGTCGTCCCAAGGGAGGCAGAAATGCAAATTAGAAGTCTCTTGCTCGAAAAACAAAACTCAACTTTCTTTTTGGATTTTGATATGTAATTTTTTTGGATTTTTGAAATAATGAGCAACAAAACACAGAAACACGAAAGGAGATTATGCTTAATACAAAATTATAAGTGGCAGGAAGAATCTCTTTCTCCAAGCTCACCCTAAATATGTGAAGACCTAGGATAATTAGAGAAAAAGTGTGAGTGCAATAATTAAAGGAAAAACAAATTTATAAATTGCAACAAGAATTTGAAAGGCAACTTATATTGAGGAGAAAATTATTTTACAAAAAATCCTATAGTGGAATCCTTCTATTACAAAAGTGAAAATACAAAAGAAAGAAATAAATCAAAATCCTCTTGATGATGATGTTGAAGAGGAAGGAATCTTTGCTCCAAGCTCAACTACTCCTGGGCTTAGAAAGGATCCTCCAACTCCCTTGAAGTACTCCTCCAAGTAGATGAAGATTCTCCTCGACAAGCTCTAGATGGGGCGTGCCTTGCTCCTCCTAGTGTGGAAGAATTCCACTCTCAAATCTCTTCCTTAGGGTGGACGTGGACCACCCTATGCTCTCCTCCAATACTTGGCCATCCCCTTTGTGATGTCCCTTTGGCGTGGGCACAAGAGAGAAGAGAAGAGAAAAGCACCAAGGAGGCAGGTGTGCCTCCTTAATCTAACTTTCTTCTTCTCCTTTCTTGGCCGAGTATGGGTAGATTGTAGGTAGAATTAGACACTAAAATAATGTAGCCCAAGGTTGATTTAGATGTGGTGGTTATGTGGGTATATATAGAGTGGCAAGTGGGAAGGGTAGGCATGTATGTAGTGGATGGCTAGGATGGCCTTTGGGGGTAGTTATCGGGATCCAAAGGCCAAGAATACTTGGCGCCAAACCAAGGGATATGAGGGGGGTTTGGTGGCTTTAGAGTGGACAGCTAGGATGGGCTGAAGGGGATAGTTAGGTGATCCTATGGATGATGTTAATTGGTGCCAATCCAAAGGATGGGAGGAGGGTTGTGTGCACCCCTTCCTGGCTGCCCATGGTGGTTATTAACCACCAAGGTTGGCGCTAATTCTAGGTGCTTCTAGAAGGAGGTGAGGTGGATAGGTTGGATGGGTTTTATGGGGATATGGATGGTTGGGATTTAGGAAGGTTTTTGAGGGAAAAAAGGTGGTGTGGAGATGGGTGGTTATAGGTTGTGGAAGGGTGCCAATTTTGGTGCCAAAAGGAAGGGATGTGAAGGTGGTGGTGGTGGGTGAAAGTTGGCGCCAAAGATAAGGGAAGGAGGTGGAAGTGGTTTTGGTGATGGTGGACGGCCATGGAGTGGAGAGGAGCTAGGGTTACCTAGCTAAGGTTGCCTAGCTAGTTGGAGAGTGGAGGAAGAGCTAGGGTTTAGCTGGAAGAGTTGAGGTGTAGTGATGTGGAGTTGATTGGAGGTAATCTGGAGTTGAAGAATTCTTCGTGGAGCTGATGATGGTTGAAGAGGTCTTCTTAGGAGCTTAGCTACTCAGCTTAGCTAGCTAATTCTTCTAAGCAGCTAAGCTTGAGTGGTAAAGCTAAGTGGAGCTAGCCTCAACTTATGTAGAGCTGGGTCGAGCTAGACCTGCTTCTATTGAGAACTCCCGAGCTAGCTTAGCTACTAAGTTGACACGTAGTAGCTAAACTAGGAGTTCCACTGCCATGAGTTGAGTGGAGCTAGGGAGAGCTGGATTGGAGTTGAAGTGAACTCAAGTCAACTAAGTTGAGCTAGCTTAAGCTCCTAGTGAACTGATTGGAGCTAGGATAAGCTAAACTCAACTAAGTTGAGCTGGATTTGAGTTGAGTTGAGCTGAGTTAAGCTACCTTTGAGCTACCATTCAGGTAAGATGAGCTGAATGGAGCTAGAGAGAGTTAAACTCAACTAAGTTGAGCTGGAATCCAGATATGATGAGCTGGTTTCAACTAGGGTTCACCTAGAATGAGCTTCTCTTTCATCTGTTGCCTTCCTGAGTGCTAGGATTTTAGGGATTTGACAATCTGTTCATCCCTAACACTCAAACAAACATGTCAAAAATACAATAAGATGCAATGCATGCCTAACATAAGTAAATACCTAAATGCAGCCTAAAGATTGGTTTGCGAAGTGAAAACTTTAAGAGCTAGCTTAGTTTTTGGGTATAAGAATGATGATAAACTGACGTTTATCAGCCTTACAATTATTGTATGATACTTCCCCTTGTCTTTCACAGCAATCTTGTTGCACAAAGCATCGAAAGCTCCCCTTCACTTCAACAAACTTGTATTAATTATATGTATGGCATCTCTATTAGTAACTAAATCTTGTTGGAAATTTAACTTGAATTATTAAAAAAAAGGCATCTTTTTTTGGAATGCAATATGTTCCAAATCTTTACCTTTGTCCCATCTTTGTCTTCTCTAAAAATAAATTCATGTTCCATATGCTCAGTCTGTCTTTATTAAAAGCCCTTATCTCTCAGGGTTGCTCTTCGAAGATGAGGTTTTGTGTTCACTTTATTTCTTATCTCATCATTCAGCATAATGTTATTTGCAAAAAGCACACACCATGGTACATCATCTTGAATGTGCTTTTGTCAACTTATCATCAATCAAAATAAAGAGGTATGGCTTAAAGTTGATTCTTGATGTAGACCGGTGATGGTGTCAAAATAGTTTGTTAATTTAACCTGAGTTCTAATACAAACTATTGCTCCATTAGACATATTTTATGTGGTTAATACGCAGAACTTGACACCTGTCACTTCTCCAAAATTCTCGATCTAAAGCATATTTTCTGAAAATTACCTATGTGGTTAATCCATTAATAGCCAAAAAATGACAGTAATTACATAAATGTTACAAGGAAGACTCCTAGAAATGAACAAGTGCAAACTGAAAAGATACTAAAAACAAAGTTCGCAATGTAGGGGATTTGAAGTCGACGACATTCCTTCCCAACTAGATTCACCTTTATTTTCCCCTTTGATCTAAAAACATTGTCCCGCATTCAACCTCCCATGCCTAAACAAACTCTAAAACTGAATTTGATTTGAGTGATCAATCCACTTAAAATCAATCTTTGTCCATATCTGAGAAGAAAAGGTGCAACCAAAGAAAAGATAATCAATGTCCTCATCCCCTGATTTGCATAACGGTCAAGTCTTGTCAGCCTTTGGCATTCACCTAGCCCTCCACATCCTTGTCATAAGCCACCATTTCTGCATCAACTAAGTAAAAATTTTAATCTTCGGTGGACAATCTCCTAACCAAACAAGCCTACAATCTCTAGGGAAATCAATATCTACTATATGATCAACATTTTGCAATTTGGAGTAGGTCTCTTTAACTGAAAACTCCCCTCCATCCTAGAGCCACGCATCCACCCCTACTTTAAGAGCATAACTATAAAGCTATTGTAGTAAAGCCTGAAACTCCTCCAATCATTGTTGAGAGAGATTTCCCACAAAAGTAGGGCACCATTAGCCATCCTTGCAACCATTTATTGTAACCTCCCTATCCATGGCCAACCTCTCACAAAGTCGACCATCCATCATCCAATCATCTCTCCAAATACGAAACAAGGGAGAAAAGAAACACTTAATCTTGGGTGCTACCATTGCTAGTCTACATTTCAATTTTCAACTATGTTGTCCTATAACACAATTTTGAGATCTAACCATTCTTGGTAAAAGGATGTAGGAGGCAAGATCAATCTAGTTAATTTGCTATGCCTTGCAACTTTCAAATTAAGGTGCTCAATCTAGAGTAGGTGAAGCTCATGTATACTGGCATGATTCCCTCCCCATGTCATCATCCTTAGCCTACGTCTTCTAGATGCTGGTAGACTTGTGATGATTTTAACTAATGGCTTAAATATGGGAGTATTGAACTTCAACTTCATTCAAAGAATTGTGCACATCTAATCCCTTCCTGAAAATGACAATGCAACTAGGTTAGGAGGTGGTACTGCATGTTGGTCATCCTCAGATAAGTCCATCATAACTCGACATTTGATACATTTTCTAGGAAGATATCAGGCTAAACAACTTTAGCTTACTGATGATTTTCTAGGACAAACAAAGGAAACGATTGCTCCACCTTGCCTAGGACCATGGCTTTGTTCTTGTGACATGCTTGTCCTCATTCTCTATCTTCCCTTTCCCGTCCCTAGTCATCCTTGTACAACATGCATGTTGGGAACATTATCTCATTTGCTACAAATTTTGCAACCTTGACCTTGAGAAACCATCTAGGGATCTCCATTGTGTTGTCAAGGCTCTTGCCTAGTCACCAAGGCAAGGCCTTAGCGCTTAGCCAAGCCTCAGGCAAAGGTGATTTATCTCAAGTATTGCCTAAGTGAGTATCTTGATTGAGGTCTTAGGCATCCCAAGGGAGTGCATGAGCCAAATATGCACTTTTTTTATTTTCTAAAATATTTTGAAGATTTTTCGCACCCAAGGGTCATGCCCCTTGAGTCTCTCTTTATCAAGGGGTTGGGTTGTGTGGAAAAAATATAGATTGAAGTGAATGTTATAGAATTATATTTTCTCTTCTCACCTTATTTATATCTCTCATCTCCAATTTCCCTCTCACCCCTCCATACAACAGCCATTTATTTTTATCTAGCAACCCAAAGGGCAGCCCGGTGCATCAAGCTCCTGCTATGTGTGGGATCCAAGGAAGGGTCAGACCATGAGACCAAAAAACTGCCCATATTTGGAGGGGCCATTCTAGATTGCAGAGCACATAGGTGAAAATCATGGATTTGGAGGGAGCTTCATCAGTCATTTCCACCATGAAGATCACGTGATCACTTATTGTGGTTGAGGTCTTGGAAGATGATGACGATGTTTGCAACATTTTCATAGCGTGAAAACTAGAATGCATAAGAGGATGAGGTCATGAAGGGAACATGATATTGGGAATAGGTATACTGTTAGGGTCAAGGCTTAGGTCATAGGCATGGTGAAGTTTTTCTCGGAGGAAGAGCAACCATTTGATATAGTTGAGCCAAATGTCTTCCTAAAAAATGAGCTAGTAGTCCCGCCAAATGTTGTGGCTGAAATGGATGACTTTAGCAAGGTTGATCCATATCCATTAGTTGTACTCTCATGTTCACTTGGAATTCAAATGCATAAAAGTCCTTAGAGTTGGATTTTGTGACTCCATAGTTGGGCCATTAGCTAGTCTACTCATGACTTAATTGGCACTTCAAATAGACGAGCTTAGGATGATAATATGGTGGATCATGCAGATGGCGGATACACATACTCCATCTACTGGACTCCAAGCACCTAGTTTTGAGCAAGGTTTGACATGGCAATTTCGATGTCATTTCAAGGGTTTGGGAGTTGAGCACTTTGGAGACATGCCAAAAGATGGATGTAAATATACTCTTCTATTTCAAAAATTTAGATGGAAAATGGAGGTATGTCGGGTTATTATTAACATAACTCTAGAAAAATGAGAAATTTGCTTGAAAAGAGAACTTGATATGTTTGTCATTATAACATGTAAGCAACATAACAAATACTTAATGAATACTTTTTTTTTGAAGAGCAAAAGGGTTGTTATCCTCGTGATAACCACCCAATTTATTGAGAAAAGCAACCAATTACAACGTTATGCGTTACAAAATGAAGTCCTAAAACACAAGCTGGGAGGAAATGGAAGAAACAAAATTTTTGACATAAGGTGCCACACCTCTAAACACAACCCCATTCCTACCCAGCCACACCCCCCACAACATTGCTAACACCTTTGCCTTCTCCTTCTTCATTTTAAACTTACTTCCACCTCCATGAATGTTCCTCCTCCGGAATGAGGACCAAAACCCGTCCAGAGAGTCCAAATCAATCCAATCAATTCCCAATGCTTTCTACACTTGCTCTATGAAAGGGCACCCAACAAAGAGTTGGTGGATGTCCTCGTCTACCCTCGTGCACAACAAGCACTTGACGTCCTCCATCACCGCCCACCTCGACTTCTAGGCCTTGGTGATCACACTGCCTTTCCTCAGCAACCATGCAAAAATGTTAACCTTCAAGAGGTAATCTACCGACCATATCAACCTTCTGTCACGCTAAAAATCTATGTCCATGTGTGGCCTACCATGCAATCTGTCAAAAGCCTTCTTCACCAAAAGCTTCCATCATCCCAAAATAAGGCATCTCTCCCACCTTCGGGCTCCCACCTTTGAAGATCCTGCAACATCAGCTGGAACTTTGTGCACCTCTGCTCTGATAATGCCCCCTGGAAAGTGGGGCACCAAGTACCATCCCAACAACTCCCCACATATGCCTCCTTGTTTGCCACTCTCGAGAAGAGGTGAGGGTAGTTGTTGCAGAGCGCTCCCTCTCCCTGCCAATCATCTAGCTAGAATTTGAATGTGTCCCTCTGTTGGGTTTCGTAGATTGCATATTTGATAGGAAAAGTGTCGTAGTATAGTTGCGAAATACGACTCAACCAAACATTTCAATTAACGAGACGGTGAGTCCCAGTCGATCTAAGGGAGGCGTTTAGAAAAGTGAAATTGACTCGATCTTTTTGCTACTTGCTTAGAATTGCACGTCGGTTTCCAACCTACGAATAAATGTGTTGCCAGTCGCGTTATTAACCCTAATGACATGTGCGTGCATCAGATAGATGACAAAAGTGAACGTGTGAGTATCAATGTGCACGATCTTAGTTATGCGATGGCTATTTACCGAAAAAGCATCGATCGTTAGGTTGTTGACATCTTCAGGCACCGACATGCTTATTGCAAGAAAAATGTAAGAAGTTATAGCAAGCAACTTACTATCACAAGAAAGATTTTGCAAGGAAGGTCATGGTGATTCTGTAACACACACACACACACACACACATAAAGCTCAGGTGATTTACGTTTCATCGGAAGGAGTTATCACAAAGTGTATCTAGATGAAAGCTTATATAGGAATGATCTAACAAGAACTGAGTGCATGCGCGGATCTACAGAAGATTGTGCATGCATCAGGTAGGAGGAAGATAACTACACTACTAAAGCAGAAAATAATGTAGAGTAAAAGCTATGGAGAACTACTATGATCTACTTATCTATCTAGTAGAAAGAAGCCTTTTGGTCTTGAGGTGGTAGGGCGAAGGAGGAGGGGCGGCCAATGGTGCTTAGGCCGGCCCTTGGAGAGGGGGAGAGAGTAGGCTCTAGTCGTGGTGTGGAGGTGATGTGGCCATGGTGGTGGAACTTGTGGAGTGGAGGTGGAATGGAGGTGGAGAGCTATGCTAATGGAGGGTGGAAGTGAAGCCAAATTAGATTCTAATGGAATTCGATGCATGTGGCCACTCATGGGGTCTTTTTATAGACCAAGGGAGGGCTCTCTAGAGAATTATAGAATTCTCTAGAGAGTCTCTAAGGTGGCCATCCAAGAGAGAGAGAGGGAGGTGGTTTTTAGATCCAAAAATCATGGATCTAAGAGAAGACTCTCCCTTGGTTGCTATTTTTAGCAACCAAGGTGGCACCACTTGGAGAAGAGTCTAGAAGACGCTAGGTGGCGGCCAAGTGGGTGTGTGGGTGAGTTGTGTGTGCGTGAACATATGTGTGTGTGTGGTTAGGTGGTCTAGGTTGAGTCCTATAGGTTTAGGTTAGGGTAGGTTGTAGAATTAGGGTTGCAAACCCTAATTACTAAAGTGAACGTGTAATTAAACTTGTCATAAGTTTAATTGAGTGTAAGCCTAATTGGAAGAGAAGATACCTAATTAAGTTAGGCTTGACTCAATTGGGCTCTCACCGAGTCCAATTAGGCTTGTGTTGGTTGAGATATGAGCTTAATCGGACTCTATGAGTCCCATTGACTAGGTGAAGTATGCTTGACTTGCTCTAAGTCAATTGGGCTTAGTGAGAACCTGATTAGGTTCTTAGGAGGGTCTTAGGGTGGTGGATTAGGCTTAGGACACCTTAATTTAGGTTCCCTAAGGTGTATAATTGGGTTTAGAGACCTAGGAAATCAAGATCCAAGCTTGATTTTCAAAACAGGGTCTGGAGAGGGGTATCAGACATCCAATCTAAGTGTCATATGACTTATACTAAAAAATTAGAAGTCCAGACTTCTTGTTTGGATGTCCAATCGGAGGTCAGGGTGGATTCAAGATTCTAGCATGGGATTCTGCAGAAATTGGACGTCTGACAACTTGTCTGGACGTCCAATAACACTACAGACTTGGGTTCTAGGTCTGCGGGTTGTGCCTAAGGGTTCTGGACGTCCAATAACTTATTTGGATGTCCAGATATGGGTTGGAACTAGGGTTTTGAGTCTTCCTAGGCTATGATGACCTAATCTAAGGGTAGCTAAGGCTTAGGATGGTCTCTAGGGTTATCCTAGGGTTAGGATTGGTCCTAAGTTCTTCATAATTTAAACTCTACATTAAATTCTACTAAGTAGAGTAGCATACCTCAACCCTGCATTATTTTTCTACTTTATTCCTAAGTCTTCTGTTCCAGCTCTGCTGCAGCTCTAGCTTCCTCTCAGATCTAGTTTCAGATCCAGTTTCAGATCCAGCTTTAGATCTTCTTATTACCTACAAACCATATAATGCACTTAATCAGCACATTATAACATTATTCTATGCATAGCTAAAATAAAGCAAGAAAGATGCAATGTATGCTGTTTATGCATGGATTACACTACACTTATGCTAAGTTCTAAATTAACTCGGGTCATTTAAGTCCTATGATTACTACGCAATCACCCCCTCACCAACGTACAATGTGAAAAAAACCACGGACTCTAGGGACCACTGAAGCCAAACCTCTCAAGAAGTGCGATGGCCCTGAAATCTTGGACTCCAGGGCCCCCAAGAAAGAAGGGGACCATAGCAATTGCGAAATACCTCACCAAGAAGACTCTTCTCCCTGCCCACCAGCCTTGCAATCCACATGCTTGTGAATACTTATGAACGACAATCGACATGTTTATCATTTCAAATTTCATGCAATAGTATATTCCCACTCCAAGACAAAAATTTACTATTTGCTATTTACTAAGTAGTAACTATAATATTAAGTATTTATTAATTAGTAATTGCATGTGTAGTATTACCTAATAATACTTAGTAGCGTTTAGTACTAGTAATCGGAAAATATGACTATAAAATACAAGGATCAAAATGTTTATGTTAATTTACAATTACAATTCGCAATGTTGTTACTTTGTTGCTATTATCGAGTTACTTGTAATAACCAACTAAAATCGAGTCGAGATAAAAGAAAATTGACCGTAGATACCTTGATTCTAGTCAAGTAAGACCTCCAACCTTTTCCAAGCTCTGATGTGCTTTGCTACTATGTGATGGAAGTGAGGCTCCTGCACTATTATAGGCCAAGAGATAGTGAAAAGTACTAAAATATCTACAATGATAGCATAATGTTGATGTGTTAACATCTGGGTCCATATCGTCAAAATTTCACTGGTATGCATTGATTTTGTCAATTTTAGCATCATATTGGCAAAATTTTGCCGCATATAGTTGTTTCTTGTAGCCTCACATTTGTAGCCTCATACAAAGCATGTTAGACTTAGAAAAACAACCATAGGAAGAAACAAAAACAGATAGTTGAAATTTATCTTGCAGTTTGTTAGATTGAGAAACTTGCATTTATCTAACTTCACGAATTTGAGAAACATTATTGGTAACTTAAAATTGTACATGAAAGATGAAGTGAATGGGCAGCAATTCATGGATGTTTGAATGATATGCAACTCTGTATATATTTGATGTGAGGCTCTTCTATTTCTACTTGGCATTATGGTTTTGCGAGAGGTTCTGTTGTTTAAATTGTGGTTATGTTGCTTGTAGAGTGATATGTGAGGTTATATTGACCCTTCAGAAATATATAATTTTTTTAACAAGGTTAAATAGGTTGACTTGGGGAGATGATTCCATCACCTATTTCTTTCAACCAAATACGTAGTGGGAAAGGTTAAATCACATTTTCTACATGCAATCTTGAAGCGTCAACACCACCCATTTCTTTCCATTGAATGGCCTAAAAAATTGCAGAGATGGTGCCCTTCTTTCTTAGTTTCTAATTGAGTTGGTCCTGCTTAATGTTGTCCAATCTTATAGGATGTCCAACAATCTGAAAGAGAGCTGCCACTAATTCTTGACAAACCCACTTCTCTGTAAACGTCCAAAGCAAGGGGACAGCCAAAGAAAAGATGATCACCGCTCGACAACCACATTCTTTGCGTTTGCCACTGATCCTCTCATCTAAGAAGTTTGTGTCATTAGTAATAGGACAGAACAACAAAGGGATTAATTGCCTATATCCTTGTCTCGGAGAAAAGCCTAGAAAAAAGACTAGTTGAGCGAGCTGTGTAGGAGCTCACAACTAAAGCATCAGTAGCAAGAACAAGTAGAGGAGCCAAAGGACAACCCTGATGTACCCCTCTTTGAGGCTGCAGCTATCTGCCTGTTGGGTTGCTATCAAGCAAGAATCAGAAAGAGGTGCTCATGGTGTACTTTTATCCATTGAATCTAGGTCTTTGTAATTCCTCTCAGAACAAGTGAGGATCATAACAATCCCTACTTTACCGAGTCATAAACCTTTGCAAAGTCTACCTTCTATGGAAAGCCTTTTCTCTCGGTCCTTTGCTGAAAGGCGACAATCTCCAGTGCCAAAATAAAACAATCTGTTAGACACCTACCTTGAATAGAGGCAGCTAGGACAATAGAACCAGTGAAGTCGAGGACCAATCTGCGTTGATTAGTCAGACTCTTATGCCACAATCAAATAAATGGCATTGGATAATGCAATGGATTGTAGGTCATTAACTACTTCAATTGTATCCCTTTCAAAAGCAAGAACATGGAGAAGAACTTACTCAGGCAATCAAATCTACATGATTACCCATCATTGTTGCTGTAACATCTCCCTGATCACGTCCTAGAAAATATAAAAAAAGACCAAGGAATCCAGCTGAATCTGGTGAACCTTCTCAATAAGACCAACCAAAGCAGACTTCACTTCCTCTTCTGTTGCATCAACTATAAGCTACTTCTGCTGAGCTTGCAAAAAAGGAGGGTTATCTGTACTTCTCCAATGCCATGAGCCACCATTATGTCTGGCATATAAATGCTTGAAGTGAGAGACTAGGTAGTCACTAGCCTGATGTCATCTATGAAGTTCTTCCTTAGCCATGAGCATCCTCTCATCATGGCTCTTTCTTCTTTGCTCATTTGTGCAAGCATGGAAGAACTTTGTACTTGCATCACCTTCCCTTGGTCAGCTTGACGTGATTGTTGTCTCTACCAAATCTCCATCTTTTTATCCCCCTCTTGTACTAGGTTTAGCTGTCTTGCATTCTCAATGAGCTCCTCAGCTGCAAAGTTGCAAGAGTTCTACATCCTTTCTAACTTGGTGATCACGTCTATTAAGCCATTTTTCCTTCTGAAATGCTCCTCTTTTATCTCTTTCCTATAATCTATGAGAAAACTTCCTCAAACCAGATGGTTGGAGGTCAAAGTGTGAATAGCTCTATCTGACTCTGGAAAAGCTTTCCACTCCTGGTCACCCAACAAAGGCTTCTCAGACTTCAAATGAATTCGTATCATCATTTAGCCTCCAACATAAAGGGAGATTGGAGAGTGTTCTATCTCTGAAAGGGGGATGTCACTGTGAACTCAATGGATGAAATGAACCTGTCAATGCGTGACCATAGCTTCCTGGAAAAAGGGGCTCGTCCAAGTAAACTGATGGTTGTGTTTTGAACTCTATTACGCCCCTATCCCTGGTTGTACTGTCACCTGGTTAGCCATCCACTTGCAGTCCATTATGCCCGTCTCTAGTTGTCTTATCACCTGGTTGGCCATCCACTTGCAGAGTGATGTTAAAGCCCTGGCAGACTTGGAAAAGAGTTGCAGACCTTTCTTAGTTCCTCTTACGAGTCTCCCCTTTTGGTCTGCATAGTCAGCCCAAAGATTGATGACAACAGAAGTAGGACCCTGTTACACTTCCTAAGTAGCACCACTGTTAGTTATGAACCATCAACCACCATGGCCTCCTTTACAAACTGATCCTCGTCTTGTGCTATTGCCTGACCTCCAGGTAATACAGCTGAATTCAGAGGTAACAAAATCATTTTACAGGGACGTTGATCACTCTACCAAATCCTTCTTGGAGATTGTAATGATTTTTGGGAATTCATGTGCTAATGATATGCGACAAGGTGCAAATCCACTGTTTATTGAGTTTTTGTTTTGCCAGATAACACCGTTTGATTGGCGACTTTGTCCATGGTAGCTTGCTGTAAAAATTTCATAGACAAATTTACCTTCAATTAAGTCCTGTCTTGAATAGGTGACTTTTATGTAAAACCAAAAAGTATCTTTGGCTTTTATTTAATATGAAGTATTTTCAAAAGGTCACTCCAAAATTACCGATAAAAAAGTTACAAAGTTGTCGCTCGAAGAAGTGACTTTGTTGTTATACTTGGAGGATTATGTTTTTCCCAATCTTCCTTACAAATTATGCTTTTTGATGACTGTTTGCAGAACCTTTTTTTCAGTTTAGAATCTGGAGGGAAATTAAGGGGAAAGGAAAACAAGTTGCTTTTCATTCCCTCTTGTTGCCCAGGTGTCTCTTTAGGAAAAAGGTTTCAATACACCTTCGCATGCTCATGCACACATGCACTTATGATACTATATATCCTTAAAACACATAGTTATGAACAAAAAATTATTTTATCCTATTTAGTATTTGATTTTGTAAATTCCATTAACATGTGCAAAGAGTCAAGGCCCTCTCTTCCAGAAAGTTGGTATGCAGCATGCAGTCAGATTGCATTCTGGGTACTTGGTATGTTGGAGAATATGTGAGCGATTATGCTATTTCATATGTTTTTTAATTATTAAAAATATAAAATAATTAATTTATACTACTAATTAAACCAAAACATGAATACTAAAGTAAAAACAACCACCTTTCAGAAAAACATAGGCACTACAATCTAAACACAGGTTCTTAAAACAAAGCAAGAGTCTAATGATTCAACATAATAATCTACTGTTCGAAACAAAAATTAATTACATTAAATGGTCTATTATGAATGGGGCCGAGTATTCGGTCTCATATGCAGAATACTTGGCCGACACATGCATCTTTCCCATGTATTAGGCCATATATCTATATGCAGTGCAGTCCCCTTTCCTCTACAGAGTCCTCGCCAAGTACTCTCATTTAGGCGGCTGACTCTGTGAACCTTGCTTCCTTCAAATGATCTGGGATCCACTTGCAACTGGCATTTATGGAGTGCGTGTAATTGAGTTGCTGGCTGCCCAAGGCTTACCTTTTGGGGACTAAATGCGTCTCTTAGGGGGCTTATGTAGGCAAGTTTCTGAGACAAGCTACCTTTGCTTAGAATGAGTGCCAAGCATCCTTCAAGTCATTCCCATATCCCTTCGCAAAATGGTATGTAGAAATTCCCCTTCAGTCCTAATCACACTGTTTCTCATGCAGGTGGAGGTGTTTTGGCATATACCCTGTTGGGTGTGGATTACAATGATGCTAGTGGAGACTGCGCCTTTCTTATCCTTGACCCTCATTATACTGGAGCTGATGATCGAAAGAAGATAGCCAGTGGAGGGTGGTGTGGTTGGAAGAAACCTGTGGACAGCAAGGGCAGAAATTTCTTCTTGCACGACAAGTTCTATAACCTACTGCTCCCACAAAGGCCCAACATGGTCTGATGCAATTTTTTTAGTTCATCTAGCAGTTTATTTACAGTTTATTGAAGGGAAACAGGTAACTTGGAAGAGCACACAATTTGCCACTCATGATTCAAGCATGTCGGAAAAAGAATCATAAAGGGTCAATGATTGTAGTTTAAGTAATTAGAATTTTTGATTATATCTTGTATCCAAAATCATGTTCAAATTGAGGTAATCTTGCTATGGATACTCTTCACGTTGGCACCTAAAAATGAGTTGGGAAATGCTCTTCCATTTTGAGATGTGTTTCATGTCCCGTACCACAATAAGTGGTGATTTGTTAATTTGCCATGGTCGTCCTGCTTCACATCTTCATGACTCACCCTACTAATTGGGATTGGAATGACTAATACTAGAAGCAATAACATATTGTTTTAATTTGCACTTCAACATAGTCTGCCATGACACGTAACGAAAGGGAAATGGGATCTTGAAGGAACGTTTTCAAATAAATAATCTATAGGACGTGAAGAGATCAAAAACATGAAATCATTTTTTAAACTAACATGTACATCATAAAACTTGCAAAATCATAAATATTTCAATCTGGACTGCATATTAAATGGTATGGTCTATTCTAATGGTTTATTTGAATCGCTAGTTGGTTTCCTAAACTTCCTCGCGCATCCCCCTAAACAGCGATGGTGGTAGATCTGGAGCTAAGGGCACTGGGAAAGAACATAGACACATTGGAGGATCTATGCTGGGTAATTAAATAGGAGAGCTTGTTGGTAAACATAAATGACCCAATAAAATTGTCGTTTTTAGCATTGATGGCTATTACATCTTGATCTAGGGTTATTATATGTACTTGGATTTAAATAAGCAAGATGGTGCATGAGTACTACAGTTAAATCCAATAGTTTTATGCTAGTCTGCCAGTGAACTTATATTTGGGATGCCTATCTGTTGTGGACTGGCATCTTGATCTATGCCATTCCGCATGCTTCCTTGCTCAAAATTTCTTGATTCCATTCGATCCTTAAGATAGTTTGCTCGTCAAGACCACATAATTCACTAATCTGGTCCTTTCATTCCCTATCATCACACCAACGTATACACTTAACTTGTAATGGATGCATTACAGCCAGATCAATATTGTAATACCATCTTTTGTTATGACCACGCATTGGGCCATGAAACTTTTCCTTTACTGTCAATAGGTCCCTTCTTGATCCAGGTTATAATACCATCACAAATAAAATGCATGAATGATAGGAAACAAAAGAGAACTAAGCACTATAGCATTTTTACCAGTTAAACAACTCGTATACCTACTTGTCTAATCTCATATGACACATTATGACATCTGGAGTAGAATGAGAACAAAGCAAGGAGTGAGAAATTAAGTTAGGAACTAACAAAAGGCAATCATTAATTATTTGATATTTAATTAATTCCTTAACATTTAAGTGATTATCTCCAATCAGATCCTCAATAGATCTTATTATACCAAACAACCTAGTTTTCTTTCTTGGATTTCCCCATCCCTAATTTCCTTTGAACTCCGTTAGAGTATTTTAAATTTAAGATACTTATTGCCACAATTGCTTGTTATATCTGGTAGAGATATTTCTTTTTAGTGACCATCTAATGTACCCTTTTAATATATATTATCTTATAATACTAATCTTATCTCCAAGAAGTCCCTACAAATCATTATTTTCTAACTAGATTATTACAAGTTCTTGTTTCCTTTTGACATCTAAAGGTCATTATTAGTGCACAATTACCATGGTTTAGGCTAGTTAAAATCCTAGGTGATACACTCACCTCCATTATGGAAAATGACATTCTATACCTTGGTTTGCTATGCATGGCCCATGGCTAACATGGCTTGGGGTGTGATCAACTCTAATTGCAAAAGCATAGGGCATAAAAGGTTTACTCGTAGAGCTCATGTAGACTTCCTATCTCTTTCTTTCTCTCAAATCAAGTGTCCTACATCTTGTTAGTGATTGTTATTTTGTATTTTTATACACATCATTTGCTTGTTATCTTTCTCTTATTGTGATTGACTTCTCCATGCTTCTTTTGCTTGGTAAGAATTCCTTGATGTCTTCCATGGTTATATAACCCTTTTTCATAAACTAAAGGGTAATGAAAAATAATAAATGATAGGATATTAAGGTCAATGCCTTAGAGTAAACACTAATATTTCATAGCTGGCATGAATGAGAACCATCAATATGTAAACTTAGTAGATAATGGATGGCAACACGCTTTAAGCAGACACTTATATGTTGAAAGAATAAAGATAATTAATAAATTAAGGATGATGTTTTGTGAAAGAATAAAGATAATAAACAACACATGGTTTGCAAATGATTGTTTGGATATATGAAGCTAGAATGCTTGTTGTCTTGTTCTTTGAAGAGAACTGAGATTGTTGCTATCATATTCCTATATAAGAAAGTTGAAGACCTATGTGAAGACATATTAAAAATCTTCAGTGAATATCATGAGATATTTATTGATAATACATGAAATATAGTTTTTTTATTCATGGTAAGCACATAGATGTGAATAATTGAAATTCATGCCAAGTATCTTATTTTTGAGTTGAATGCTTTCTTGACACCCCAGATTATCAATACACAAGATTCTTATGTATGCTGAGCTTTTGGTGTTGGCTAGGATTTTAGTTTCACGATGGATTCTATCTAATTGGTGGATTAACATTGCAGGACATGGCAACCTCACATCTATGCTTTCCTTTGTCTTAAAGCATAGTTGCCTTGATTGTGAGGCATTGCATGCTATACCAAGCTTGAGTAAGGGTTTGGTTTACAGTGACTTACATTGCTTATCTTCCTTAAGCTTGTAGGTGCAAATATGTCATGACTATTGATTTTAATGATAATAAAATACTTGTTATTTAACATTGACATTTGAGATTAAAATTTCAGGATAAATGCAATTGGAATCAAGTGTGAAGAAGCTCAAGTCTGTGAAGAAATGAACGAGCTTGATGGTTAGGAGAAAAGCGTTAAGGATCCTTGAAGGAAGAAGATTGATGAAGCTTGCAGTTAAAACTTAAAGACCTGAAGAATAAGACTTAGAAAACATTATTGTAATCTTTATATTTTGTTTTTGCTCTTCTCATTTTAGATTCATGTTAAAAAGCCCAAAATATATTAATCTAGGCAAAATTAGGAGTTAAGTTAGAAAGCAAAAATAGTAAACAGATAGCTTTATTAGACGTTCAACACACATATCAAACATCTACTAATAACTTTTAAGTCATTTGATAGGTTTATCTGATGTCCAATTACCAAAGACTTGGAACACTTAGTTTGTCAAATTTAGTGTTTAGATGTCCACATCCATGTTCAAACGACCATACTTAGTTCCAAACGTCTGAATACCTTATCAGACGTCCAATACAAGGTCGTTGGGCTTAAGTAAAGTGATGTTAGAACAAAATCTTCTCGAGACCCGTTGAAAATATTTTATTACTATTCCTAGACATCCAGACACACCCTCAGACGTCCAATAAGTAGACATTAGGCCAAGTCTAATCCAAATCTTGATTTGTCAGACCTAAAATGATCATTAGCCTCTTGGGAAATCAATTCTTGAAAGTTACCTTTAGTTCCATATGTCCAGAATGATCTTCAGATGATCAATAGACGTTTGATGTTTAGATGTAAGATCCCTGGTTGGATCTGATTACTTCCATGAACCACATATCCCTGTATCAGATGTCAAATTGTAAACATTAGACGTCCGACCCTTTGACACAAGATCACTATTTAGATTTGATCAATTTTAGGAAATTCACCCTTCAGGATTAGACGTACAAAAATTCTATCAGACGTCCAATATACCCTTATCAGGCGTTTGATAAACTTATTAGATGTCCAATGCTGTTGTCAGATCTAATTATTGTCCTGATCTCATTGGATTTTAGCCTGAATTTTTGGACTTAACCCTAATGGCTATAAGGCCTCTCCCAAGCCTTCTTAAAGGTTCCTAACATATTTATAAATAGATGGGAATCTCTTCTTTGCTAGACACAACAAAGAGATAATACTTTCCACCATTTTAGGTTCATTGAGTGAAGATTAAAGTAGAGAAAACTCTGCCATTGCTCTCCAAGCTTCTGACAACATATTAGAGAGCACTGAAACTCTGTGCTTCCACACCGTTACACTTCCATCTTAGGGGAGTTCCTTTGCCTATAGGAGCTTAGTGATAAATTATATTTGTAGTTCTGTAGGTTCTTGTTTTTCTGCTTTGTTTTTTGTTGGGTATACGCATGATGAATTCTCGTCTCCTTGTGAGACAAAATACTCTCCATGAAAAAGAAGGGTTTGAGGTACATTACCTTTGGGTTAAAGTAGTGTGGGTGTATTGAGGTTGTGCCACTCTTGGTTTAAAATGGTGCATTTAATAGATTTGATCTACTCAGTAAATCTGAAAATCCTAAGTCGAGAGACTTAGGTGGTTGTTTTTACTTAGGTTAAGTTTCTACCTAAAAATCCATTGTACAATTATGGTGAATGTTTGTGTGATTTTTTATTTGTATCAAATTTTTATATATCATACTATTCACCCCTCCTCTAGTGTGTGAAATCTCAAAGCTAGCTTGGTGGGTTGGGCAAATCAAGTATGAAATAATAAACTTATGTAACATAATAAACAACTTTAATGACAACATAGCATGCATGTAAAAGATTGGGGTTAATCTTCTTGCCTTAAAGTTTAGTTCTTTACTCCCTTTCTTGTTCTATGCTACCTTGCATCACCTTATTAAGCTCAACCTCCCTATTTAGGGCTTTTGACCACCTGCAAAGTACATGTCAACAAGGAGTTCCTCTATGGATGCAAGGCTGTTTCACCATACTATTTTGTAGGTGGGCATTTTCTTAGTAGTTAGTTAGTTTCTTCTATTCTTCAACCTTTCCAAAATTGTTCTTTACACAATACAAGAACTAGTCCAAGTTATACTCATGCCTAGCTTTAATTTTTGTCAAAATTATATGCTCTTCTTTAATGTGCAAACTTGTATTTTTAAGTATCACTCGTTGTAGTAGATGCATGTCTTATTGCTGCGTGGTGATTAATTGGTTTGTTTTAGAATTGTCAACTTCTTGGATCCCATGGGTTTGCACCCATGGAGTCCAAGTCATTACATGTGATTTTTCAAGGTGCTCTTCATATCATCATTTTCACAAAAATGCTTTTAAAATATCTTGCCGTCAAACTTCAATCATTTAAAATTTCTTTTATTTGAATCTCAATTTCTCTTTCCCATGCACCTTCATTCCTTAAAACTTTTTCCTTTTACATCTAAAGATGGTTATTAGCATACAATTACCATGGTTTAGGTTAGTTAAAATCCCAGGTATTACACTTGGCTACATTTTGAGAGATGGTATTCTATAGCTTGGTCCTCTCTACACAACCCATGGCCAACATGGTCTAGCGTGTGATTAGTTCTACCTGTAAAGAATAAGGTGTAAAAAATTCCTTTGTAGAGCTCATGTAGAGTCACTCTCTCCGTCTCTCTCAAATCAATTGTCCGCTCCCTCTTGTGTGGTAATGAATGTTGTTTTGTATTGTTATACACATCATTGGCTTGTTATCTTTCTCTCATTGTGATTTACTTCCTCATGCTTCTCTTGCTTGTTAAGAATCATTTGATGCCTTTTGTGGTTGTATAACCCCTTTTCATAAACCAAAGGATGAAAATAATAAATGATACAATATTAAGGTCAGTGACTTAGTGTAGTCATTAATGTTGCACAACTTGCATGAATGAGAACTTGGAATCTTGAGAACTTGGTAGATATTGGAAGACCTAACATGCTTTAAGTAGACAACATCAATTAATAAATTAAGGATGTTATTTCTTGAAAGGATAAAGATAATAAGCAACACATTGTCTTGTCAATGAATGTTTGCATTTATGATGCTGAAACACTTGTACTCTGTGCATGCTACATGGGAACGTATTACCCATCTTTATTTTTGAATATCATGAGATATTTACTAATAATACATGAAATGCCGTATCTTTTATCGATGATATGTACATAGATGTGAATATATTAGAGATTCATACAATTTTTTCTTCTTCTATTTCTTTTGCTAATGCTTTCTTGACACCGTAGATTATTGCTGTATAATATTCTTGAGTATGATAAGATTTTGGTTTGGTATGAATTTTTGGTTGACAATGGATTCCACTTGATTGGTGGATTATCACAGTGGGAGTCAACAACTTTACTACTATGGTTTCCTATGTCCCAAGGAATCATCCCCTTGATTGTAACTATGCCAAGCTTGCCTAAGGGTTTGGTACCTGGTGACTTGCAGTGGTCATCTTCTTTAGGCTTGGTGAGTTGGACAAATCAAGTATGAAATAATGCTTATAAAACATACTAGAACTTTAATGTCAACACAATAGATAAAGGATTGGGTTGATCTTCTTGCCTTAAATTCTAATTCTTTACACCCTTATTTGTTCCATACTAACTTGCATTACCCTACTAGGTTATTTAGTTCATCCCAACTTTGTAGTGGCTCTAACCAAGTGCAAAGTAAACATCAACGAGGAGTTCATTTATGGGTGCAAGATTATCTCAACCCACCATTTTGTAGGTGGATGGTTTCTCAGTAGCTAATTAGTTGCTTCTATTCTTCAAGCTTTTCAGAATTGTGGGTGATGTATTCATTGTATGATTCTAGCATTTTTTCAAGTTACACTCATGCCCAACTTTATATTTGATCAAAGTTACACACTCTTCTTTAAAGTGCAAATTTATATTTTTTTATTATTAATGGTTATAATGGATGTATGTCCTATCGTCAGGTAATAATTAGTTGGTTAATTTCTAAAATTCTCAACTCCTTTGACCCTGTTGAGTTCTATCGCAAACGAGTAAATAGATATTAAGGCAAATTCATATAATCTAGGGTACCATATTCTGGTAGCTCCTCTCCTTTCTTGTTCCTTAGTGAAGAATCCCTAATCTCTAAAGAGAGTAGGGAATTTGCTCATGTGATTCTCCCCTATTGTAGAAGGTTTCCAAGTAAATTTTTGTGCAAATATGTTATTGATTGTGCTTGCATTTGTCTTATTTTAAAAGGTTTGATTTCAACAGATCTCATAGGTTTGAACTCCTAGGTTCCAAGTGATTACATGTGATTTTTAGAGGTGCTACTTATGATTATCACAAAAATGCAGGCGAAACATCTCTACCAAATGATTTGACGAACATACTCAACATTTAATCCCACTTTCATGTATTTTCCTTTGATAGGGTTGTCCATGAAAAATGAGAGGTGCTACAAGGAGAAGTTTTTTTTTAACTTGAAAGATTTTTTGTGGTTCTCTCCCCCAACTTGAATGATCATCTTTCTACGCTGCCCATTGTACTATTTTCGAAATGAATGAATACGGTTGGCCGTTAGCCTCTCCTTAAAAAAGAAAATGGTTGTTTTTTTTTAATTATTTTTATCTATTGCCATTAGAATTATTTTTGCCCATGGAGAAAAAAAAAACTTCTGAATTCATTCCTTATCGTATCACCACCATAAGTGCGTGTTGGGGCTGTAGTAGACTAAAGAGTTTACCACAACAATATTGACCCATCCTTTAAAATAATGCAGGACCAATGATGGTCCTAACCTTTGAGGATGACACTCAACCAAATTCATCAGCGGATATGGGGGAAAAAAATCCTATATCGACACCGACCAGATATTTCATTTTCTGAAGGAAAAAAAAAAAAAAAAGGACAAAGTCTCTCACCAAGAATTATCCCTGTTCCTACGTGTCACTTCCGTTGCCCTACATGCATCTGCGGCAAAAGCGCGCCAAACAAAGTCCCCCCCGTGGACCCCACGTCGCCTGCGACCTCTCCCTCTCCCTCTCCCGTCCTCCCCAGAAAGCAAACCCGGAACTCCCCTCCACCGTCCGATCAGGATCCGACGCCCCACCTCCCCGGCGCCCCTTAGTCCGTTCAGCACTACCGACGCTCCCAGCACGGACTTCCCTCCCTCGTCCGGCACATCCGGATAACAATGCAATCCAACGACCTCCTCAGCCATTCAGATCCCTCCACGTGGCATAAAGCGCATCCACTTGCTTCCCTCTTTTCCCCGCCCTCCCACTGGAACAAACAACAACTCTCCCTACGCCGCCCACCACCCCCCCCTTCTCAGTCACATGCCAAAGGGAGGAAAATTGAGTGATGGGATCGCATAGGCGACGGCCCACGAGGACGCGAAAGCCGAGATATGCCAGCCTCCGCCGCAAGTTGGCACGATTCGCCTCCCCCGAGCCGGCCCACATGGCAGCCGATAGCCCGCAACGGCAGCTGGATCTCTTCCCCTTGCACCCAGAGCCAATTCAGCAAGATCTCGACCGATATCGCAGTTTCCAAGACAATCACAATTGCGATGATCAAGACGAGGACGACGGGGAGGGTAAGTATGCCGCGAAGTTCTTCGACCTAGAGTGTGACTCTCTCAACTCCATACTCGGGTCGACCGCCGACCCAGAGCAGGAGGTGACGAGGCCCTCCCAGCACTCGGATTCGCATCGTGCGAATCCGAGTGGAGGATTGGCGAGGAGGGCTCTGAAGGGGAGGGAGAGGTGGCAATTTTGCAATGATGAGGAGGAGGAAGGGGAGGGGAGCGGCGGCGGCGGCGGCGGCGGCGTCGACGACGACGACAACGACGACGGAGGAGGAGCTAGGGACTTGTGGTGGGACGCGCCAAGGGGGGTGTTGTGCTTGAAGCTAAACTATGAGGAGATAATGACGGCGTGGTCCGATAAAGGGCCACTATATGTTGATGGGGAGGGAGCCCAAGTTGTCCCCTGCGATTTCCATCAGGACTACCTGTATGAGCCCACTAGTGTAAGCCCACAATCATGTTGCCTTTTGATTTCCCTTTACAGTTTTGGGCTCTAACATGTGGTGATGTGGTAGACCTTCAAATGAAATTATTCAATTTGACGTGAGGAATCAATTCTCATGGAATGGGAATGAATGCAGATGCTTGCGGGAGGGAGTGGAGGGAACAACTGCAGCAGCTGCAGCAGCAACCTATGGACGGTCCCCGAGAACGGGGAAGGGAGCAGCGGCTGCGACAGGGAGGCCAGGGTGATGAGGTACAGGGAGAAGAGGCAGAGCAGGCTCTTTGCGAAGAAGATACGGTACGAGGTCAGGAAGCTCAACGCCGAGAAACGGCCAAGGATCAAGGTTCGTGGTTGATCTCCTCCTAAGAGTAGCGAGCATGACGTGGTGCCCAGAATTAGTATGCATCGTGTGGCAGATTCTTGTTGCATGATCCGTCTTGAGGTTTTTGTTTACGCTAGCTACTTGGTTTAGTTTTGAATCCTTAGTTCGGCAATTCCATTCTATTCTTGCAGGGGAGATTTGTGAAGAGAGTGGAGGTGAAGTGAAGACTTTACGGGGAGATCCACCATACTAGAGATCTAAGCTGAGATTACAACAGTCCAGATTTCTGTTTGGTATTGTTTTGGGTTGGAAGAATGGTGAATTCTCTTTGATGATCGAGTACATTGTATTGGATATTTGGAGGCTCTGGTGGCATGTATTTTTTTTTTTTTTTTAATTTTCTTGATCCTTTTGAGAGGGGTCTCGTATGTTGTAAACTAGAATATGAAATATGGGCTTTCCAGCTGTTTGTAAGGTTGCCTTTGTGCTGTTTGGATTTTTTTTTTTTTTTTTTTTTTTTTCCGAGGGTCTTTACCAATACGTTCCTGTCAATTTTCTGAAAGATGTATGTATCTTTATGTTTTCGCGAGTGTGCGTCGGCAGATGTGTGTGTATTTATATACATACATAGAAAGGGGAGTCTCGGATGTGAAATATCTTTTATTTTAAGTAATATTTTATATTGAAAATTTGAGATTAATATCATTTTATATTTATATGTTAGGTATCAAATTTGAAATCAATTCGACACTTTTAGTACATATATCCAATAAAGTTGAATTTCATGATATTTGGATCGTTAAAAATAAGCTCCCTTTGATGTATGTGTTAGGAGTTTCAAATTGGTTTCAAATTTTATGTATAACATATTTATATGATGTGATCTCAATCTCTAAATTTTCAATTCAAAATATTACTTGTGTTGGAAGATATGATCGCACCTGCACGTAATTTATGTGTAGGTCACTTGCATATTCTCAACCCTCATATATATACCCTCATAAATATCCATTTATTTTTTTGGATATTCCTGAAGACTAAAAAATAAAGTAATCTTTATGTAGAACTCCTCTGTTTTCTTCCTCTTTTACTAAGAAGTCCTTCACCCCGTTCCTCTCCCTCCTCATCATCCACCTCTCCTCCGATCACTCTCTCCTCCTCCTTTGATACCCCTCTCCTCGTCCTCCTTCGTTCTCTCTTCTCTGATTCTCACCTCTTCCTTATCTTCCTTTGTTTCCTCTCTTTTGGCTCCCCTCCTTTGATTCTCTCCTCCTTTGAAACCTCCTCCTCCTACCTTCCCCCCACCTTTGATTCTCTCCTCCTCCCCCTCTAGTCCCTCCTCACACCTCCCCCTATCTCCTTCCCTTTCCCACCTCCCCCTACCTCCTCCTCCTCTAGGTTGAGGTTGTACCCCTCATTGCCTCCCAGGGAACTAGCTTCCTCTTCACTCCCATCTCCTTCTTCGTTGTCAACAGCATTGTCGACTCCTCCACTGTCACCCCACCCAACCCCATTGCTGTAGTTGACTCCTTTGCCCCCTCCCTTCCTACCCTACCCCCTCTGTCACCTCGAAGCAGTAGCAACACCAAGTTGTCATTGCAACAACAACAACATCTAGTTGATGTTCTTATCTCATCACTCCCCATTAACTCCAAGCAACAACAATAACCCAACCTTGCCTTCGAGATCTACCATGACCCCACCAACTTATTTGAAAGTCACCGCTACACCCACAAGGTTGTTTCCCACCACCACCACCCTCAACCATAACTCTAACAACAATCACACCCCCAACCCTATGTATTAAATAATGAAGTAAAGATAATAATTAGGACGATTTTTACTTTGAAGTTTTCTTTTATATATATATATATATAGAAGAAGAGTATATATATCTTTTTCAAAGTTTGAAAGGGACATACATGTCAAAAACTTTTTTTTTAACGAAATGCAACGTCGCGATCATGACAGGAAAAAGTTAGGATCAATAACCTATCGACCTACTTGAAGGAACTTTTAATGTCTAGAATTTTATATAATAACTAATTGGTAGCTCGCGTTTTGCTGCGAGCTCTTTCACGTACTTCAGTATTTTTTTGATGTGCACTATCTTTCTCCGCATGGTAAGTAGAAAAAAATAATGATCAATAATTTTTAACAATAGAGACTTTCCTAAATTTTTTCCTCTACTTGAACGAAAGAAAATAAATAAATAATAAAAAAAACGACAATGATGTAACATCAACTTTCATTTTAAACCCATCATCTCTAAATCCATTGTCTCTGATTTATTCAAGAAAGAATAATAAAATAAATAAATAAAAGAAAGCAACTTCAAAATTTCTCATAATAAAAAATAAAGGAAAAAATTATTTTGAGATACATTCATTGACTATATTCATTAGGATTTTTCTTTTAAAGATCGAGAGATATTAGTGTAAATATCAGAAGATTTTAATATGTAATAATTGAAAGGAAAATGTTACGAATTTAGGAAAGAAAATATGGAAATGGATATGTTGAGTTTACTCTCCTTACTAAAAAGGTAGGACTTACCCCCATGTGACATCGTAATGGACATTGAAATAGACAATTCATGACAACCATGAGATGAGTAGTAGAGGACAATAGAAATGGATTCGAAGGGGATCACACCTTTTTAACAGGAGGAGGGGGCCCGAGGTGTTTACATATATGAAAAATTTTTGAGGGATATCTCCTACTTATTAGTAGAGGAGGGTGGGATCCAATATCCACTTCAGTGTATAAAATGATGTTGAGGCAAAATAACCATACATGTTCGATGTGGTTTTTTTTTTTTAAGACCTAAGGATATTAGTGTAAATATTAAAAAACTTTGATTTGTAATAATCGAAATGAAAATGTTATAGGTATATGAAAGTATACATAAAGTGAATACGTCGAGCTTACCCTCCCCACTGGTCGATGTATGACACCATAGGGGACATCGAAATAGACAACTTATGACATTATTAGATAGGTAAGAAGAAGACAACCAAAATGAATTCGAAGATGTATGGTATCATTTTAGTAGAAGGAGTGGACCGGAGGTGTTTATATATATGAAAAATTTTTGAAAGATATCCCCTACTTGTTATTAGAAAAAGAAAGGATCTAATATCCACTTCAATATATAAAATGACATAAAAATATATCATCTTATATATATGCTAACATAAATTTACAACCTTAGGTATTTTTTATTTTTAATAAAAAAATCGATTCACATGACTCTATTTTTACGTTGTAAATGCATTGTCAACTTTAATCACCATCTTCTTGTCCTTGCCACAATTTTTTTGTTTTTTCCCCTACAGTTTCCCTTCTAACAGCATAGTTTTTATTGTTCCACTAGAGAGAGAGAGAGAGAGAGAGAGAGAGAGATGCGTAGCAACTGTAAGCCGTCGAAAATCAAAGGAAAAGAGAAAAAAAAAAAAGTCACGGAGCAAACTACAGTTGCTGCCCGACGTCAAATCAGCAAATATATAAACGGAGAGATAGCTGTGAGGATTTGAGGATGGATCAAAGAAGATTTTCCACTGACATGGAAGTTCTTTTGGTGGACCGAGAGCTGATCTAGGAGAAGTGCCGTTCTTTCCAAAGGAAGTTTACGTATTTTACGGGAGCTTCTGAATCCTGGATCATAAAGTTCTTGGATTGCCGAGGCAGAAATCTATTCGCAAGTAGCTTTAAGCAAATCGAATAAGATTTACTTTTTATGTAAAAAGTTTAAGCTACTGCAAAGGCATAGAGTGGCAATTTTATATGGACGTCGGTATAGAATTGGTAACAAAAAATGTTGCATAAAGAGGTATAAATAAGATTTTTACTTGTTGTATCTTTTTTGATTATGTAAAAAAATACTGATGCATGTAAAGTTTATCAACATTTAAATCAACAATGAACCTATTTTGTATAAATGTAAATTATTGGAATTATATTTTGAATTACTCTGTATTAATGTAAAATCATCAGATTACCTTTAAAATAATTTTGTATCGGTGCAAAATGAGATTCTAAGTGGTTCTTCACCTATTAAAAGTGATTTTTCATCTTAAGATTTAGAGTTTAATCTTTAGTATTTAAAGTGAAAAATCACTTTCCATAAGCCTAAAACCTAAATCCTAAATTCTAAATCTTAAATTCTAAACCTAAATTTCATAGATGAAAATCAATTTACATGAGTGCAAAATCATTTCGAATTAATTTTGTATCGATACAGAATAAGAATGCATAGATGTAAAATCATACTAAAATAATTTATCATCAGTGTAAAATAATTTTTCACTAGTATCATCAATGTAAAATGATTTATTACATATGTAAATATGATTTATCAACTGTACATTTTAATTTAAAGTAATATGATAATTTTTTTTAAGTTAATGTGACCCATCACATGATAAACTTTTTTTATTTTTTTATATTAAATACTAATTATAAAATGAAGATCACGTTTATATCAACTTATATTTCAAAATACATCACCTACTACATTTCCTTATAATTTTCCTTATAGAAATTAGTTCTTTCGAAGGAAGAAAAATGGTAAAAATGTAAAGAAGCATATTTTTTAACGTAATATAAAAGTAAGATTCACATCAGACATCCCTCTCGCATGCATCTAGATAGGATCCACCGGCATAACATACCGATACATTTAACTGTAATTTTTACTTATAATTGAAAATCAAAGTTGATATTTGATTTAAATATAAAAATTATGATAATATTTAATTTTAAAATTAAAAATCATCAATAACGCTTTAAAAATGATTATTAATATTTAATTTAAATATAAAAATCATCGATAATAATTAATTGTAGGGCAGTGAGAGACAGCATGGGATCCGTCAAACTCGTATCCTTTTCAACAATGCGCGTTGCAGAGTATATTTTAAAATATAAGCCTCAACGCGGGTAGATGCGAACATATAATAATTCCTTACGTCCGTTTCCAGGATAGCATGTACAATCAAGCAAGTTAAGTTTGACTTTGTATGGTAGTAGGCAAACTTTAGAAAAATCTCCTCGCAGAAGGGTGAATTCCCGATGATGTTACTTCGTGATTTTACATTTACATCCTAGAAAATTTTGCAATTACCCATTAACAATGGCAAATTTTGCATTTACAAGGGTGCTTCTGTAAAAGTTGTGAAGGGATTATAACAGGAAAACATTTTGGATACATAAAGACATACCCACCTTACCCAATAGGCGACCCAACAGCACGACCTCCCTATTGGGTGGAAAGGTGTACACCTGGGTGTATCCAATTCATCACCCATTATGATAATGTTCTCAGGTTCTATCATTAACTTGTGTGATCGAATTTCCCATCATGACACACCAAGTAATTTACTTGTGTCATTACTTAAATAATTATAATCCATCGTAAGATAATTAAGGAGTATTACTTTGAATGTACATTATTTAAGAATTATTCTCTAAAATTTCGATACAATGCTGCTGGTAATTGATCTACTTTCTGCCTACTTGATTGGGGTAGTGGCTACGAGTCTGTCAGGAGAAGCTCGAGTTTATGTTATGGGTTTTCTCCCGAATATGATGGTGTCATTAGCTTAAGCAGTAGTGGCTCTTTCATCTAACTTTGCCTTATCTCTTATCCTTCTTTCTCACTCTCCAACTCCCAATCTCTTCCTCTTATTATCCTGAATGGGAGAGATAAATAACCTATAAATTTATCAACGATTTTATTTTCTTGTAACATGCCATGTGTGAAGGGAGAAAGAGGGTCACTTTGAAGGGTGAAAGTGCCATCTTTTGGTGGTTCTTCTATAAACAGAAAATCTTATTGTCCAAAAAAGAGAAATTTACAACTTAACCACAGATAAACTTTGTTTCGAAGGCACTTTCAATTAGCAATAATCACAAAGAAAACACTAAATTTGGTGGATAATTTGCTTTAACATTAGCGGACCTCACACTCTATCCAAGAAAACTCTATCCATTGCAAGGGGTGGTGTACGTTGCTACATCGATCATTCTCACAAGATTGGGTAGAGCCGTGAATGGTCTTAACAGGGGTGCATAATTGTTGAGCACGTGCAATAAAAACAAAAAAGAAAGCTCGAAGAAAAATTGACAAGGCCACACCCAAGTTTTTCATCTCAAAAAGTGCAACAAAGCCATATGCCCAATTACCAACTTTATCTATAATGAGAGCCTTTATTCTTTTGTCTTTCTCTCTCTCCTCCATTCACATCCTTCTCTCCAACATGTATTTGAAAGTTCCAAATCTTACGCACAGGTTTGAAAGTTTGTGATCTAATGAATCAAGAGAGAAGGGATGTCAAGAGGAAAAAGGTTCGAGTCGGGACAGATCAATGAAGAATGAAAGTGACCAGACGATTGAGGAGAAAAATACTTCAGAGAGTAGCAATTGCATCAGTAGAGTTATGGTTGAACGGGGTGAGGTGGCAGGAGGCTGCGAAGAAGAAAACGTAATAAAGAAGGGGAGAAAGATCTGTCCCTTCCTTTTTCGGATAAACTTTTTTGGTTAGTTTAGATGGAGAGGGATAGATTAGGATAATATTTTTATAGATAAGTTATCATATATATATATATATATATATATATATATATATATATATATATATATATATATATAGGATTATTTGAAAAATTTATATCTTCAAAATAATTTATATATAATTTATAAAAATAACTTATTTCTTATCAACTTCAAAATAACTTATATCGGGTTAAGTCTTCTTAACTTGGGTCAAAATATCTTTCTCACCAAACAAGTTTAACCTTTGTTTTGATAAGTTACCCCTTACTAAACTATACCTTAATGTTGACACCCATTCATATTACATTATAGCGGGAGTTTAACCGCTACTTGTCCTTTACTTGGACAGTTGTTAATATACAATGTTAAGTGGAGCAGGAGGTGTGCGAAGAGGAGATGCTTTGTAGACAGGTTTTGTATGGTGGAATTTAATGTCAAACAAAAATCAAAATAATATGATTTTCTATAATTTTCAAGATCAATCTATTCCTTATATCATCAACTATAATGAAAATAAAAAAAAGAAAAACGATTGAGGGATATCTGAATCCATCGTAGCGTAAGCGTTGTGTAGCTTACGAAGATTTTTTGGAGCAGTGGGCTTGCTTCTCCAATGAGAGGCGGTGACAATGGTACCTTCAAAGGGTTGAGAGAGGGAGAGAGGAAAAGAACTTAATGGGAGCATACCTCTTGGGTTCTATTATGGGCTCTATTTATAACTTTTCTACGATGGGATGCATAAAATCGAATGCCCACTTAGCCCTCACCCCTCCAGGAATCATAACCGCTTAAAATAAAATAATAATTTCACCCATCACGGAATTGCATTTACCCTTAAGGTTTCTATGCATTAAATCACATACTGATGTGTACATATTTAATTGACCTAAAATGTCTATGTATGCATGTTTCTAGTGTCATAGAAGCATTTAACACTATAAATATTGCATAGTATGTATCATTTACATTTAGATTAGTTTGTATAAATTATAGGTTAATGTTTCATTTTTGTGGCTAGGGGACAAGGTGATATTTATTAAGGTCTCAGATTGAAGATCCAATAATACGGATCTGATCAGGGTGACGATCAGAGTCCAACGCTTCCGAGATTGCCCTAATTGAACCTCCGTAACATCAGATGCAGTCCGAGAAAGATCAGAGGTCAAGGGGTAAGATAGTATAAAATCTGCATCTCAAATGGGAAATCCAATCACACGAATGAGTTTGGATCAATGATTGCAGCCTAACAGCGCAAAAATCTGTCTAATCCGACATCCGTGGCACCACCTATGAACAATAGAAGATGGACGGCTTAGATGACGTCACATGGCTCCATCCAAGTCCCCCACGGTCGCCGCAGCTCTTCTTCATGCGATGATCTGAGATTCACTCTCAGGCCGCACATCATCTCCATTGAAGAAAAGGGTTCAAGTGCTCTCGACTGTTGGATCGCCATCCAACGGTTGAAAGCACTCAACCCTTAAAATAAAAACGTGACAATCCACGGCTGCAACGCAACGGTCACGCGAGGCGCTACCAAGGCAGCGACGCATGCTTGAATTTACGTGAGCGTATTAAATCTGGGAAGAGCTGGGTGCAGCGAATGTTACGACCCGATCCCAAATCCCTACAGGACCCGAGATTGGCTCGCCTCAACTAATCCCATGACCTAGACGTCCAACGAGAAATAATCAAATAACATGCATCAATCCATCTACCACACAAGTACAGTAGCTAAGCAGAAAGAAATTGGCACAAAAGGAGAAACAGAACAGTAATACTAAAATATTATATGCCTTCAAGAACATGAATACAGCCATCACAACAAAATTAGTACAGATAGAGAACACAACGGAAAAGTACTGAAAATATAACTATAGGAACTCACTACAACTAGCAGTAGAAACTATAGCTGGGCACAACTAGGCCCAACGTCCTCAGCAGCCGGTGGCTCAGGCTGCTCAAATCCTTGACCTGTACAAAGTTATATATTTGAAGTCAGCTAACGCTGAGTAGAGTGGTGACTAAAACATAAAATGCATTTAACAGGTAGCTTAACATATTACTTTTCGATCCAAATTTTCTTATAACAGTTTTCTCTGTAGAGATCTCTAATCAGGGTCCATCACATTACTTAATCTTCTTGTTCCCTAAAGGAACGATTTTGCTTGCAGTTTTCCCGTGATGTAGGATGCACACGTGGCACTCTCCTGGCTGAGAGAGTCCCTCCGTGGTAGTCCTACACCCGGCCTACCACCCCGAGGTCATGGTCGTGACGTAGTGGTGACTACGGTACACGTGATAAGCTCGCGGGAAGCTACCCCACATTGGCACGCGGTCAGTCGTTTTCGCTAGCAGGTATGCTCAAACATATAGTACGAAACAGCACAGGGCCTTGCTCTCTTAGAACAGAATAGGGGTCTCGCCCCTCCACAGTCCGCGTACCCTCGTCCGACTATCCCTGTTTGCCCAACAGGCTAACAAGAGTCGGTGTAGGGTGGCCATGCCTAACCTCGGGTCCCTTGGGGCAGCTAGCTCTCCCCTACACTAAGTAGCTCACCTAGGTACCACGTACGCAAAGGCCAACAGAAGTCGACGTAGAGTGGCTAAACTCACCTTGGGGCTCAACCCAAGGGCGGCAAGCTCTCTTCTATACTACAAAGGATAGTTGCTCTCTTCGGTACTACATACATGAAGGTCAGCTCACTCCCCTTAACGGTCGCCTGTGGGCGGCAGTTCCAAAACCATCCGGTTCTCCGTGCTATGGTATTCTTGTCTCGTTCTATATTCCCTGTAGGGTTTGTACATGACTTTCCCTTTATCTAGTTTAATATATACAGATAGGCAGCTCAATCATAGTGCAAGTTTGTTCGTAATGTGGTTCATTGCAGATAATACAGACATCTCATGATTTACTCAATTATTCTCATGCACTTTTCTCTAGCTCTAGTGTTCATATCACAACCTAGGGTTCAATTGGATAGCTGTATTCTAGAGCATACATTTATTTCTTCTTAGGGTTCATCTCACATCCTAGGTTTTAACTAATTGCATGCATTTTATTTAACTTGGAGAATTAGTTAGAACCACTCTACCAAGATAACCGGGTGGAATGGGGGCTCGTACAGCAGCTCCCGATGTCTCCGTAGGTCCTGTACACTCGACGGATTTGAGACCTAAGACATGGATTAACAGGTCAAAAAGGGTTCAAGTGCTACAGATAAGGTACCATTACATGGAGAAAAATGTATGGGAAACAAAGATGTTTTGTTTACGGAAAACCAACATCGTTTGGGCCTTGTACGGGCCTAAAAACACAAGGTCTGACAGAAATCAGACGTCTGGGAGAGATCCTAGACGTCTTAAACCAACTTGCAAGCATACCTCTCTCGGGGCGCCTTTATTGGACATCTAGAATGCAGTGCCGATGTCTGGGGGTTCCGTCAGACGTCTGGAGATGCTCCTAGATGTTTGAAACCGCCTCGGTCCTTGCTCCGCCGCGCCTCCCAACCTTTGACACACGCGTATGCATTGTCAGGATTCGACAGAAAAAGTAAATCTCTACTAGACGTCTCATAATACCTTCGGACGTCCTCCCTGACATCTGGAGGTCACTTCGCACGTCTAATTTCGCGGAAAAATGACTTCCGCGGAACCTCTCTGGGCTCTCCTCGCCGCAGACACTGCAGCACAGCAGCACGGTGCCCTCTGCTCTTGCGCTCAGACCTGCTCTCTGCTCTCCGCTTGCTCTCTCTCTGGCTCCCCGCTCTCCTCTCGCTCGGCTGTGATGGTGTGAGACGGAGAGGAGGACGATGGGGTTTATAAAGGGAGAGGAGGTGAGGGGAAAGGTGTGGGCGTCGCAAGGAGTGGTGCTGGTGATGGTTGTCGCAGGGGAAGGAGCGACGAGGCATGAGGCATGGGCGAGGGAGTGGCGTGTGCACAGTACGTGCCGAAAGAAAAAGTATTTCTAGACGTCTGGCTTTCTCTCCAGACGTCTGGGGAACATTCCAGACATCTTAAGGGACTAAAAGGTGATGGGTCATTTCAGCAAAATACAATTGCACAATTGAGATCGGGTGGTAGAGGATGCGGCTACGTGGCTGCACGGATGAGCGAGTGCGCCCACATGCGATCTGACGCAATGAGGCGTGCCGGTGAGCGCCTTCCTTGATTGTCCGATCTTCATCTAATGGTGCGAAAAGAGGCTACGTGGCCTCTTAACACACGAAGGCAAAGCGGTCGTGGCGTTTAACTCACCGATCATACGATCGGACGGCTGAGATCACTTAGTGCGCGTGCTTTGTGAACGGCTGAAGAGGAGAAGGCATTGATGTGGTTGCACGGCATGCGTCCGATTAGAGGTGTACGACGGAGATGGAACATGCGTCTACATCGACGTTTACCTATAGCGACAAATGTGTCCATCAGTAAAGGCCCTGCATTTAATTTTCAACATTTTAAAAGATCTTTTTGCCCTTGTACCTTAACTATGTAAAGGACCCTACACCCCCCTTTGTAAATCATCCATTCTATTCTTCTCTTACCCCCTCCAAAGCTCTACGAGCTGGTCCGATACCTGGGATGCTCCATTAGAGCTAGAGTAAATAATTTTCCATCTTCTTACCCCCTTCGTGGAGCATCCTGCGGTTGTCCTCTCACCATTGTTCGGGAAGCGAATCCCATTGCGACGTAGCCCTACTTCGTCCTCCGTCCTCCAGCTCCATTCTCCTTTGTCCAGCATCTCACCACCCTCGTTCGGGTGCTCCATTAATGCGGCTCGTCCTCTAAGCAGCCATCGAAGAGGATTTTCTCATCCCTCTCTTTTATCGCTTTCTAGTGTAGATTTTCACCTTTCTAGTGTAGCAAGTAATTGTAATGGACATGCACCTATTGTTATAAAATTCTTGTTTATTCTCTCTTTATTTTCTCTTTATTTGTATTATTCTATCTCTTTTATATTAATTATTCTTTAAGTAGAATAGCTAGTAGATTAATTTCAACCAGTTAATCTACTTTCGTGGCAATAATTCCAACGCGATTTTTGATCAAATATTTGCCTTCCTGTGTTCGACCCGGGACTCGCCAAAGTTTCGGTTAAAATTATTTATTTGACAGATTTTTACGTGACTGCAACGACAGGGTTTTCAAACTCAAAACTTTTAGCGTAGAAATCTCGTTCAACACATACCTTAATGAGATGGAATGGTCAATTTATATAATTAGACAACTTTAATAATCGTAAATGTGATGTCTAAATATATGTATACATTTAACGTATAATTCCGTAATAATAATATATGTAGGTTCGCATTAAGAGTCTAACAATCTCCCACTCGAACCACATATATCATCCTTATAATCATATGTTTATATATACCTGTTAACATACGACCAAAGTTGGTTTTTACCATTATGAAATCGACTAGACCAAACAATGCTTACATACATTAACACAAGTAATGACAGATCTGATATAGGTACCTAGCATGAAAATTGCATATTAATGTGATTTAGTCATTCCTATTTTCAACTAGTCCAAAAACCTTATCATACAAGAGATCATATGGCAAGGACTAATGAGTTCAAAGAATGAAAAACTTTATTATTATGCGCATAATCCAAAACATGTCCATACATGAAACACTAAAATAAAACAAACTCCCACTGAATTGTTATATTACAGAATAGATACAACACCCATACAGACAATATGCTCATGAAAAACTTTTGGTGTTAGCCCTTTAGTGAGCGGATCTGCTACCATGGAGTTGGTCCCAATGTGCTCAATGGACACTTGTCCACTTTGAACTCTTTCCTTGACTGCTAAATACTTGATATCAATGTACTTCGACCTGGAAGAGCTTTCGTTGCTGTTGGAGTACATCATCGCTGAATTATTCTCACAGTAAAGTCGAAATGGTCTTTCGACACCATCAAAGATTCGTAGTGCTGTGACAAAATTCCTAAGCCATACTCTATGATTTGAGGCCTCGAAGCACGCTATGAATTCTATTTCTATAGTAGAGGTAGCTATCAAGGTTTGCTTTCCACTCCTCCACGAGATAGACCCTCCAGCCAGTAGAAAAATATATCCTGAAGTAGATCTTCGGGTATCTTGACATCCCGCAAAGTCAGAGTCAGAATATCTGAGGACCTCCAAATGATCTGATCTCCTATACATGAGCATGAAATCTTTTGTTCTTTGTAGGTAGCATATAACCCATTTGGCTGCCTTCCAGTGGTCGGGTCCAGGCTTGCTTAAATATCTTCCTAACATGCCAACAATGTATGCTAGGTCTGGCTGCGTGCAGACTTGGGCATACATCAAACTTTTCACTGCTGATACATAGGGAACATT
Source organism: Thalassia testudinum (assembly GCA_037157565.1). Lineage (NCBI taxonomy): Eukaryota > Viridiplantae > Streptophyta > Magnoliopsida > Alismatales > Hydrocharitaceae > Thalassia > Thalassia testudinum. Next base: position 149,656,631 of record JAZHRO010000036.1, read on the forward strand.
TTCCATCTCTTTAGCTTCAAACTCATTCTTGGGGTATTGATTAAGAGGGAATTTATCTCCCTTAGCCATTGGAGTATTTCCTGGTTTGCAATTCTCCATGCCAAATCACCTTAGAATGGTATCGACGCATCTCCTTTGTGATAATCCAAGGATGCCCTGAGAACGATCTCGTTGTATCTGGATTCCTAATACAAAAGAGGATTCACCAAGTTCTTTCATTTCAAAATTACCAGAGAGAAATGTCTTGATTTCCTGAAGTAAACCATTGTCATTACAAGCAAGGAGGATGTCATCTACATATAGAACTAGGAAAATATATTTTCCTCTACAGAATTTGTGGTATACACAATCATCAACCGGATTTATCTTAAAACCAAATGAGACTATTACTTGATGAAATTTTTAATACCACTGTCTTGTGATAAGTCTACTTCGTGGACCATTATTTGGCGTAAGTACTCTTTAATTAGTTGATCTTAATTGTTAAGTAAGTAAGAGTTAAATGATAATTCACCTTAGTCTGCATATAATTTTATGCGTTAATTTCACATTTAATAACATATGATACGGTCTATTTGTTGAATGGAGGCTATGTGCAAGGGTTAGAGATCCATTTTGCTTATATAAGATGTCTTGAGCTCAGATCAGACGTCTGGAAACTACCATCGTAGGCCCCCTAAAGTCTACATTTTTTAAGATGTCTGATATTTTTATCGGACGTCTGATGATTAACGGACATAACTTATCCTTCTGTTCCAACCACTTGCAATCCTTGCGAGTGGTTGGAGAATTTAGTAGCAGAAAACAAATAGAGGAGTTGTTTTTAAGGGAGGATCGACCATCATCCTGAGGATATCATCCTTCCCCCTACGGGGATCTTTTTCATCGCCACCACTGCCACTGTGGCTGGAGCGAACACCGTGGTCGGAGCATGCACCGTGACTTGAAGTGTGCTTCATCCTCTCCAACCCCATCGCACTACATGCTCGTGGTGATAGCATGAGCGCCACCACCGTCTCAACGTCCAACTAACCTCCCCCCCCTTGCCACAGACCGCTAACAACACCACAGCCACCAACTCTGCAACCCACACCATCAGCCGCTCATCTTCATCTTCCTCTTCTTCTTCTTTGATTTCCTATTCACCTTCTTCTTCCTCCAAAAGAACCCACCACCATCCACTACCGCTGTCTCCTCACCACCAGCAATCCCACCACCGCCATCAACACCACCGCAAACACGCCCAAACTCGCCAACACCAACTCCATGCAAACCATCTCTCCTCATTGCCACCCACGTCCACCCATCATCTTCCTCTTCTTCTTCATCCTCTCCTTCCAATAGCCCCTACTCACTGCAACTTCCCCAAAAAGAACCCATCACCAGCGTTGCCCCCTTCCACGCAGCTACCACTCCCGACGACGAAACTTCGTTCTGTCAACGCCATCGACCTCGCTCGCCCTCACAAGGTCTCCCACGCCTACGGCAACCCTTCCCGCAGTCCACGTGCACGCACGCACAAGCCACCACCGACCATCATCTCCTCGTGGTCGATGACAACTCCGGCCACCTCCGTTGATGCCATGACCACCAACGCGAAGCCCGCATCCCCGCCGATCTCCTCCGAGCACCGTGCGTCCAGTCGTGCCTTCTCCTCTGTGTGCGAGCAAGGAGAGTTTTTCCCCTGTTTCTCTATAGTAAAACATCGATTAATATTTACAGTAAATGCCATTGTGGAAACATTATTAATTTATTTATCTCATTAATATAGTACGTAGATTTACGTGATCCCTCATGTTTATTTGAATTATGAGTAGTTGGATTTATCTCTTAAATAATAGAGTATGGGATATTGGTTAAAGAGAATTGGTTCGGTTTTGATTTATATTGATGATATTTATCAGTACTAAGATTACGATTCACGTATTTCATAGTGGTGATTTTGCATATAACCTCCCTATATTCTTGAGTAATTACATAAATGCTAACTTATGTTGAAAATGAATTGCAATAACTAATATGCATGCACGTTGAGATTCCTGAATAAACAAAGCACTACTTACTAGTCTAACAAGTTATTTTCTCCCTATGGAGACGACCTAACTCTTTGTGGTTAGATTTTGAGAATTAAAAGGTTTCGAAAAGTGATTTTCTATCACATGATTAAATACAACGACACGTCATTTTACATTAAAGTTTTTATCGAAAATGAAGATCGCTCTTCCAAATGGCGTTGTTGTCGGGGAGGAAATACTTCTATTAATTTTTTAAAGAAATTTATATCATTTTTATGCCATTTCTAAAGCTTTTCTGAATTGCTGACCTTGTTTCTGTTTGCGTGCAAAAAAAAAAACAAATGAACGCGGTGGGCGCGCACGGCAGAGATGATATTTTTGGTAGACCTTGATGCCACCTAGAGGGTAGCAATAAGAGCACGTGGGCCTTGATTCCACGTGTGTGGAAGGAGGATTGGCGACTGAATACCTGTTTGCCTCCTTTAAATTTAGATTAATCTAGATAGACATTAGCATTTAATTTCAGTCTTGTGTACCCCTGTTGGGTATTCTTGGGAACGTGCTCCCAATACTTTTTATTTCTTATTGCTCTTGTATGCGGGAGCATCTTTTCGGGAGCATGTTCCCATTTTATTTAGATTGTAGGTTTATTTGAATTATTTGAATTGCATGTTAGTTAGTTAGATTAGGTTTGTTTGCTTATTATTAAAAAATAAAAAAAAATAAATATTCGAACTACCTACTAGAAGCTACATATCAATAGGGCAACCATCTAGGATTGAATGAGCAGCATTTAGTTTATATTTCTACATTGTAGACATCTTGCATGAAGAAAGCTGAAGTAAGGTACGTCTTCTCTTAAGCATCAATTACTTGTTATCCATTTGCATTGGACTTAAATCTAGGGCCACTAAATTCTTTGAATCTAATTAATTTAGTGGTCACTTTAAAAATTGGGACTGCTAAGAGGTTGAACCTTAAAATCAGTGACTTTAAATTGCGTGCAAAACGATTTGATTGCGAGATTTTAAAATACAAAACGTGAACGTGTGTTGCACACCTGAGACACTGTGCACATCACACATAAGGTCACTATATAAATTTCTACCTCTCCTCTTTTGCACCACAAGGGAAGTTAGTCAAAAATCAACAAGCCTATCTATCAAGTTACTTCGATTCCTTGTGCGTGGGCTCGATTCGAGACTTCCATCCCTTGCGAGTAGGTTGTAGGCACCAACGAAGGTCAACCTAGGAGACGTAATTCTTGCAAAACTTGTTTGGCCACCAACTGAACACTTAATTCTAAGACCTAGAATCTACTAAAAACAGATTCTACTATATTTGTGTTTGTTTTGACAGTGGTAGAACTCTCTATAAAGTTTCTGCTTTTGTTCTGATTTTTTCTAAGTCCTAAGAGAGTTTAACCTGTTTGACTTAAAGTAATGGACTATCCTTACTCCTATCATTTTGACTAGGATCCCATGCCTTGAGCGTATCCATCCTTTGATGGGCACAATGACAATTCATGGGATCAATCATATTCCTATCCTGGGAGTACTGGCCCGATAACTCCCACTTTTGAGTAGAGCTTAGGAGTGGAATTTTCCAGTTTGCAAACACCCAACCCTCCCACCCTTCATGATTTTCTTTATCGAGGTTGGACTGATACCCCTAGGCAATCAGAGCCTAAGATTGACTATCCTCCCCAATCTGATAGTAGTAGTCTCTCCTCTTCTATGATAGAAATGCAAAAACAACAAAAAGAAATGGCGTCTATGGGAGAGATGTTGAGGAAGTGTCAACAATTAAACAAAGAAATTAGATAGCTTAGCTACTCTCTTACTATTGATTCTGATCCTTACTTGTACAACCATAATCATCAAAATAATTCTCAGGAAACCAATGACAATAGGGATCCCGTTTTGAGTAGCTATCACTTAGACTCTCCCCATGAGACATGGCCACTAGAGGAAACCGACCTTAGTGATTATCCACCTGAGCTATATTGGAGTCAAAAGAAAGGGAAGATGGTACTGTTTGAGGACCTTGACCCCGATGACACTATTTTTCTTACCCCTAATAACCTAGGTCAAGGTCGTGTTGTTTATGCCACTTCCCTTATTAATCATGTGATGGAACCTCATTCTTCCCTTAGTGAGACTAATCCTGACCCTCAACTTAGCGAATCAACACCTACCATTCAACATTCTGAGGATTTAAATGCACCCAATGAAGGTGACTCTAAGGGAATGGAGGATGAATTGGACCAATTTTGGTCTCAGGGATATAAAGAGCTTATTTTAGAGGATGAGGATGACCCAATGGAGGAACTTGGCCTTAGAGTTTGGAGTGAGTCTCGAGGGGATTATGTGTTGTTTGAAGACTTACCCCCCATGGATATTAATGATCTCGTGAAATCCAGATTCCTCCCTTCTTTTGATTTTGAGAGTCATCCTTCACAAAATCAAGAGTTGATATTAGAGGAGGATGGACACAATAGTGAGAAGACTAGGGGAGGCTCTCGGGGACAATACACATCAATTGAGGATTTGTCCCGAGAAGAATAAAGAATTGAATGATATAGGCTTACTCCAAAACATTAAGATTGATCCTCTTTTAGAAATAATTGAGGATACTGAAGTAACTCCTCTCTTTACTGGTGAATCACATATACACCCGGACAAAAACTTAAGTGAACCAAAAGAATTCGGGGATGAAATTAATGATAATGATTCTATTGCTTTGACCTTGCCATCAAAGGAATTTAATTTGGAGTCCACCATTGATTCACATACTTGAAGGTGAAAATATGACTCCGATTTTTGAGGAAATCATTAATGATAGACAGGGCAACGTGAATTTTTCTACAACCGTTAGGGAGAATAATACATAATCTGAATTGTTGGACTTGACGCAAACTAAGCCCTCCTTGGACTTAACCATTACAGCCCAACACCACAAGCAACCCTTACACTCCCTAACCGATCCTTGGCTCAGGTCTCTACTCACTTACATTCTTTTTGGGGAGCATATCAGGCCATTACATCCTCGGGTAGAATGGCGAGTGTGGATTGATGCTCGTACTTTTAGTCTCGCCATTTAAGGGTTTGAAATAATTATGTTTATATCTTTTAAAACCCTTCCTGCTTTGGAGGACCCTTGTTATCCTCCACTTATTCCATTTCAGGAGATCCCTTTTCATGTTCCTTTTGTTATTCCTAGACCTCCCCAGGTAGCCTACGAGGTTCTCTATTTTCATATCTTCTGGCGAGCATTTGGAATCATGCTGCATCATCAGCTCACCAACATTTGCGGCTACCTATTTTCTAGGCTCGCACTGTTACGCATATTCTTAAGGCCTAGCTTTTTCTGCTTGGAACCAGACTTATAGGTTCCCTATAAGTATGGTTGCCGACAGAAAATGCAACACTTGTTGGGAGGCAACCCAACGTTTAGAATAACACCTCATCAGGTGATTTCCTTCATTTCTCCCCCTGTTTTAATTTTACAATGAGGACATTGTAGGATTTAGGCTTGGGGGGGTGCAAGTTGCATTTTTAGGTAGTATTCATGCATTTAGGTTAGGTGCATAAAAAAAAATCTTAAGTTGAATTGGTTAGTCCCTAGCAGAAGATTGTTATCAAGAAGATGTCATTAAAGAGTTTCTTCTTAAATTGTTTCAGAGTTTAGAATCTAGTACAGTTACTTCACTTGCAAATAGAATGGGTAATGGATTATTATAGAAAGCCAATAAGCATTTTTGGTCGGCTGAATCCTTAGACAATTTGAGGGGAGTTAGTGTTGTATGGGCTAAATTGAGGTTTTAAAAGATGCATTTGTTGTAGTAATAATTCCTCAAAAATAGCTCAAATAGTAGATAAAATTTGTTACTCGAATTGAAAGTCCCTGGTCGTTTGCTGGGAGCAAATATGGAATTCACACATTAATCTCAACAATTAATGTAAATGAGTACAAGAAATTACTCAAACACTAATATGTAATGTATAACATGAGTATATGAAGAGTAAAAAGAAATCTAGACAAAATAATGGTGATTTGGATCACCAATTATAAGTCTAACATATTGTTACAACTCGGTTCCTGAACCCCTACAGGACCTGAGACTGGCTCGCCTCGACTAATCCCAAGACCCAGTCGTTCAACAAGAAATAACTAAAAAGCAGGAAAATAAACCACATTCACATATGCAATGTAACTAAATAGTAAAAGCGTACAAGCAGTAAAGGAAAGTAAAAGCTGCTAGTTCAGTACATACCACCACAACAATAGGAAAGTAGAATGAAAGCAGCAGTAACAGGAATAGTAATAAAAAGTCTGAAACTCACTATAGTAGAAAAGAGAGTACAACAAAAGTACTAAAAACTACGGCTAGGCTCGACTGGGCCCAGCACCCTCTACAGCCGGTAGCTCGGGCTGCTCAACTCCTGGACTTGAACAGTGTTATCAAAAGACATAGTCAGCAAACGTTGAGTAGAGTGGTAACTATACTATCTAAAGCAGTAAAACTAGTAGGTATATTTATCCTTTTCCAAGTTATTTGATTTTACAGGTAATTCCTTTTCACCCCATTGGGTTACTTTCAGATTTCTTTCTAGATCTTGCATGTTCATCGTGGGAACGATCTTGATTGAAGTAAATTCCAAAGAGTAAAAGGTACACGTGGTGCTCTCCTGGTCGGGAGAGTCCCCCGTGGTAGTCCTACACCTAGTCAACCATCCCGAGGTCATTGACAGACGTAGCGGTAACTACGGCACGCGTAATAAGCACATGGGTAGCTATCCCGCACTAGCACGCGGTCAGTCGTTTCCGTTAGCGGGTACGCTCAAAGTGCAGCACAGAACAGTATAGGGCCTAGGCCTCTCAGAAACAGGGGTCTAGCTCGTCAGAACCAAACAGGGGTCTCGCCTCTCCACAGTTCGCGCACCCTCGTCTGACTACCCTGATTTGCCCAGAGGGCCTAACAAGTCGGTGTAGGGTGGTTGGCTAAACCTCGAGTCCCGTGGGGTGGCTAGCTCTCCCCCTACGCTAGTAGCTCGCTTCAGTACCGTGTACGCGAGGGCCAACAAAAGTCGGTGTAGAGTGGCCAATCCTAACCCTGGATCCCAACCCAAGGGCGGCTAGCTCCGCTTTACACTAAAGGGGGATAGTCACTCTCCTTGGTACCACATACTCAATTGCCAACACACTTCCCATCCACATTCCAGACTTTTTCATCTATCCACAGGAGCTCTACTCCTAACTCCCTGTAGGGTTAATGCTCATGTTCACCATATTATTCCAATTCAGGTTTCATCATTTACAATTCAGTTCTCGTTTATACACATGCAGCTCGTATTTCCATAAATTAACACATGCAACAAGTGATATCATAGGTAACTGTTTAGTTATCTCAGGCAGCTCATATTTTAACAGGCAGCTCGTATTTGTTTACAAGCAGTGGCTAACAATGTAGCTCATTCATATAAATACAATTTCAATTACGCAAACAATTGGTTCAACCATTTCTCGTCTTAGGGTTCATGCCACATCCTAGATTTCCAGTTGTCTAATTTTCATAGATGCATTCATATTTAACAAGTATAATAGGGGTGGCCCACTCTACCAGACAATTCGGGGGTACTGGGGGCTCGAACTGTAGGCCCACGTGCCTCTGCAAGCCCCAGACACGCAACAGGTCGAAGTCCTATACCAAGGAACACATCACAACGGAAGGTTCATAATAGTATATAAAGGCTTCTAATATGTAGAGAAACTCACAAGGAAATCACAGATACTTTGTTTGCGTAAAACGGATCCCGATCGGATCCCAAATAGGTCAGAAACGTGTCTACAGACCAAAATCAAATGTCTGGAAATAAGTCTAGACATCTTGAAAGTCATAGAGACTCACCTCAAGCTCTTATAGTGACCTTAGACGTCCAGGACTCCTCCATGACCGTCTGAAAATAGTTCCAGACGTTTGACCAATCCTCTGGTCGTTTGGGAACGCCTCCGGTCGTCTGATAAGCTGTCTAGACATCTGAAAGTGTGTGGAAGGGCGTTCCGCGCACCTTCCCAAAGTCGCACCTGCGCAAGACAGAGCAGCAACCCACTTTAACCCAAACAGAATCATCTGCGGTGCGGCCTGCATGGTCGTAACCGCGAGGAAGACGTACCTTCACAATACGAATGCTTTCAGACGTCTGGTGTTGACGCTAGACGTCCAACTGGTCATCCGGAAGACACTCTGGATGTCTAATACTAGAAAAATTCCATTATCAGACTGCGCCCCTGTGCTTCAGGCCGCGCTCCACCGCATCTCCTCTCGATCCGCGACAGCTCCAGCTGCTGCAGCTGGTCAAGGACGACGCTCCAACGCCCTCCTCCTCCCGTACGTGCCGCAGTGGCCATGCGAGCTTCTGATGAGCTTCCACGAAGCTCTCGACCTCGGCCCTCTCCTCCTCCTCATGCACGCTCCTCCTCCTCGCTCTCACGCTCTCTCTCTCGCACCCTTGCTCATGGAGTGGAGTGGGGGGGGGTGGTCGTAGTGGTGGAGTGGAGAGGAGAGGAAGGGGTGATCTTTTATAGTCAAGGGGTTAGGGTTCGGCAGGGGGAAAAAGAAGAAGGAAGGAGAGAGGAGGGTCTACGCGCTTCCTGCGCGCAGAATACAGAGTACATACAGATTTTTAATTTCCAGACGTCCGGGAAGGGGTCCAGGCATCTGGCCAGACGTTTGACTGACACTCCAGACGTCTTAAAAGGTTAAAAATAGGATGGGTCTTTACATCATAACAAACTTAAAGGAAGTTTCGTCCCCGAAACTTGAGCTAGCTAGGGTGTGGAAAGAGGAATATAAATCGCATAACAAACTTAAAGGGGATCGAAGTCAGTCCGGAAAGACGTACCCTCGAAAAGCTCCAGGTATCCTCTCGCATCATCGCCTCAAGCTCCCAGGTAGCCTCCTTATACCGCTGGCTTCTCCACAAAACCTTCACTAGGGGTACCTACTTCCGTTCCAGGCTCCGGATGGCTCTGTTTAGTATCTGCACTGGTCTCTCGAGGTATTTCAGGTCATCTCCCACCTCGACACTCTTGTGGCTTAGAACGTGATTGCAATCGACGATGTACTTCCTGAGGTTGGACACGTGGAACATGTCGTGCACTCTAGAAAGCTGGGGAGGAAGGGCAAGCTGGTAAGCAGCGGGTCCTACCCGCTCCAGGACCTCGAAGGGCCCCACAAACCTCGGTGCAAGCTTCCCCTTCACCCAAAACGCTGCAGGTTCTTCATGGGTGAAACACGGAGAAAGACATGATCCCCAACCTCGAAAGGCACCTCTCTGCGTTTCCGGTCAACATAACTCTTCTGCCTGCTCCTGACAGTGCGGGGTTGTCTATGGATCTGCTCTATCACCTCCTGACTTTGCCATATCAGCCTGGGGCCAACCTCCCACTTGGTCCCCACCTCAGCACAACTTAAGGGCGCAGTACACCTCCATCCGTACAGAGTCTCATAAGGTGCCATTCCGATGCTCGAGTGATAACTGTTATTATATGCAGACTCTGCCAGGGGTAAGTGCTCCTCCCAAGAGCCTCTCCAGTCTAGAACACAGGCACACAAAAGGTCCTCAAGTGTCTGTATAGTGCACTTTGACTGTTCGTCCATCTGGGGGTGGTATGCTGTACTGAACCTCAACCGTGTCTCCAAAGCTTGCTGAAACTCAGCCCAAAACTGGGAAGTAAAGAGGGTATCCTGATCGGATACAATCCCACGCGGAACTTCGTGTAGGCATACCACATCGCGAATGTACATCTCTGCCAACTGTGCTGGTCTCAAGGTGACTCGGATTGGCAGAAAACGTGCCGTCTTCGTCAATCAGTCAACTATCACCCAGACTGCGTCGTGTCCTCGCTGGGTAATGGGTAGACCCACCACCAAGCCCATGGTGATGAGCTCCCACTTCCACTATGGCACAGGAAGTGGCTACAACGGCCTTGCAGGCCTCTGGTGCTTGGCCTTCACTTGCTGGCACACCAAACACTGCTGTACGAACTCACCCACATCCCGCTTCATCCCTCTCCACCAAAAGTCGCACCTTAGATCATGATACATCTTTGTGTTCCCGGGATGTATGGTGAATCTGGACCCGTGCGCTTCCGTCAGTAGCTCTCTCAACAACTCCTCGTCCCTGGGAATACACAAGCGTCCCCTCATGCGCAGCACCTCGTCTTTAAAAGAAAAGTCTTCTGGGTCCCCTGATAGCACTCTGTCTCGCAACGTCTGTAAGTACGAATCTATCATCTATCCTGTGATGATGCGGTCTATTAGCTCTGGTCACGTTTGTCGTGTCACTGTCACTGCCCCACAATACCCCTGTGACTCTCGGGGTCGCCAACTACCCAATTCCTCCATAAATCTCCAACTCTTTGCCTGTAGACTGGCCAAGTGGGAGGGTGCCTTCCAGCTCAAGGCGTTAGCCACCATGTTGGCCTTCCCCGGATGGTAAAAGATGCTACAGTCATAGTCCTTCAGGAGCTCTAACCAACGTCTCTGTCTCATGTTAAGCTCATTCTGGTCAAACAAGTACCTGAGGCTCTTATGATCTGTGAAAATCTCAAAGGTCTCACCGTAAAGGTAGTGCCTCCATGTCTTCAGTGCGAAGACAACAGCTGCCAGCTCTAAGTCATGGGTAGGGTAGCTATGCTCATGGGGCTTCAGTTGCCGCAAAGCATAAGCGATAACGTGACCCCGACGCATGAGCACGTCCCCTAACTCCTGCAACAAAGCGTCCATGTAGACCACAAAATTGCCATTGCTATCCGGGATGGTAAGCACAGGAGCTGATGTCAGTCTCTCTTTCAACTCCTGAAAACATGCCTCACAAGCATCTATCCAGGCAAAGGGCACGTCCTTCTGGGTCAACTGAGTCATTGCACGTGCAATCTGTGAGAATCCCCTTAGATCACATGGCCCAAGAAAGTCACTTGCCTCAACCGAAACTCGCTCTTGCTATACTTGGGATACAGCCTGCGTCGTGTCAAAGTGTCTAGAATCATCTGTAGATGCTGTCCGTGCTGTGCCTGATCCCACGAGTAAACGAGCACGTCGTCGATGAATACCACCACAAACTGATCCAGATACGGTCTGAAAACCTGGTTTATCAAATTCATAAAAGCAGCGGGGGTGTTGGTCAGCCCAAACGGCATGACCAAAAACTCGTAGTGTCCGTACCGGGTGCAGAAAGCTATCTTGGAGACGTCGGTCTCCTTGATCCTCAACTGGTGGTAACCTGAGCTCAAATCTATCTTGGAGAATACCGTGACACCTCGCAACTGGTCAAAAAGGTCATCAATCCTCGGCAGTGGATACTTGTTCTTGATGGTGACCCTATTCAGCTGTCTGTAGTCAACACAAAGTTGTAGGGTACCATCCTTCTTCACAAACAACACAGGGGCTCCCCACGGGGGATGCACTGGGCCTCACAAAGCCCTTCTCTAACAGGTCTTGTAGCTGTGACTTGAGCTCTCGCAGCTCAAATGGTGCTATCCAGTACGATGCAATAGAAATGGGGTTGGTCCTTGGTACCATGATATCTCAAACTCGATCTCACGCTCGGGCGGTAGTCCTGGCAGCTCCCTTGGAAATACGTCGGGGTACTCACAAACCATCGGAATGCTCTGAAAGTTAGCCACGGGGCTGGGCTCCTCCACCACACATGCTAGAAAGCCCTCACATCCCTAGCTCAAAAGCCTCGCTGCCCGAAGCACAGATATGCACCGGAAACCTCCATCCACCGGCTGTCCATGAAACTCAAAGGAAGGCATCTCCGGTATGGAGAAGACGATCTTCCTCCCGAAACAGTCCACCAAGGCATGGTAGGCGGACAACCAATCCATCCCTAGAATTACGCCAAAATTCTCCATTGGTATCACAATCAAGTCAGCGGGGAGGCTGTGTCCCCCTATACTGACCTCACAGTCTGTGTAGACCTCCTCATCTACAAACAGTTGGCCACCTGGGCCTCTGATCATAAACGGATCCTCTAACAACACACTATCCTGTCCCAAATTGACAGCAAAACTCGCAGCGACAAAAGAGTGTGTGGTGTCGAAATCAAAAAGCACGTAAACTAATCTGTCGGAAACGGTAACCATTCCTGCCACCACTGAACCAGAAGCCCTGGCGTCTCTGTGTGTCAGGGCATTGATACGCCCCTCAGTGCAGAAGAAGTAGCCACACTCTGGGTTGGGCAAGCAGCCGCTGGTCGGTACCCTCCTCATGACTGCTGCCCTCCCCCACGCGCCTGGGGACCACGACCACCAGCTTGGCCTCCAGTGCTTGGTGCGGGGAGTATCTGCTGTGCTCCTACCCTACATGGGCAGTCCCTCCTGATGTGGCCCAGCTGGCCACATTGGTAGTAGAGGGAAACTCGACTCCCTCCCTCGGTAGGTCCCTGCTGACGGTTGGGCGAAGGTCCAGTGTTGACAGCTGGCCCCTGTCGGGGGCCCCCAAAGGCCACTGACAGCCCCACAAAATGGGGCGACTCTCCTGTGGGTGCTGCGTGCCTCCTCTCTCATCGGCCCTGAGAGTACTCTGGTTGATAGGGCCTCTTCCGTTCGCTGTCGGTGTCTCGCGTGGCCAGGTTGGTCTCCTCGTACGTCATGGCTGCCTCCACCACTCTCGAGAAGGTGGGAAGCTTAGGGGTTTGACATACCCCCGAATAGCAAGTCGGAGCCCCTCAGTGAACCTCCACAAGCGCTCCTCCTCTGTGGCTACGGCTGTCGTAGCAAAGTGTGATAGCTCCAAGAAGCATATGCAATACGTGTTAACAGTCATCGTCCCCTGACGGAGAGTGTGGAACTCCCGCCTCCTTTGGTCTTACCAAGTCTGCGGGAAGTACTGCTCGCAGAAGAGGGTCACAAACTGGTTCCACGTTGGCTCTCCCCTCTCCTGGCCTCTGACTGCTAGTAACGCTCGGTAGCTTGTTCGTGTTTACGTTTATTATAGTTTAGTTACAGTCATTATAGTATAAGATAAAACAGCTACCAGATCACTATCAACAAATTTTACTCGGAACAAGGTTTTCCCGAGGTCAAACTCAGGGAGAACTATGCTTCTAGAAGTCTAATTAAGTTCTCTAGTATGTTACAAAAATAAGAGAGAGGGGGAGATCTTGGCTTCTTCTTCTTCTCTTTCTCTTTTCTTCTTCTTCTTCTTCCTTGATCGTTTCTCTTCTTCTCTTCTTCTTCTTCTTCTTTCTTTCTTTCTTTCTGGCGGTGATGTCTTCTTCCTTCTTTTTCTTCTTGCCTTCTTCTTTCTTCTTTTCTTGGCCTCTTCTTTTGTTCTTCTTTTCTTTCCTTCTTTTCTTTAGCCGATAGCTGTGGTGATCTTCTTCTTCTTCTTTCTCTTCTTTTCCTTCCTGCCTTCTGCAGCTGTGGGGATTCCGACGTCTGATACTGTGTTTAGACGACTTATCTGTGGCTCTGCTACAGTTCTTTTCTTCTTCCTTTCTTATTCTTCTTCTTCTTCTTCTGCTTCTCTCCTTCACTTCTTTAGCTGCCCTGAGTGGCTAAGGCTTCGGCCGCTTCCCTTCTTCTTCTTTTTCTTCCTACCTTCTCCTTCTTCTATTCCTGCACGCTCACACAAGGGTTAGAGCAAAACCTACCCCTACCCTTCCCCACGTCTCTCTCTTTCTCAGATATCTCTCTTAGGACTGCTCTCCCAGAGCCGGGTAATCGGGTGCGGGTATCGCGCCTGGGACCAGGCTCACTGGCGTGCGGTGGTAGGCGAGGAGTGCGCGGTTTGGGTAATTGGATCCTGCCCAGACTCGCGGGGCGTGGGCGCAGGCGAGGGCGAGCGAGCGCGTGGCGTGCTGCGTGCGGGAGAGGGACCTGACCCCTGTGTTCGAAGGTGATAAGCCTTAGGCAGTTTTTTAATTTAAGTGCGGGCACTTGGCCACGCACTTCTGAGGTGGGACTAAAGTCCCACCTCCCAATTTGGCGCCCGCAGGTGGGTGACCTGCGGCCAATTGAAGCAGCTCGCAACGCCTTTGCCCCAGCTGTAGACCTGGGTGCCTTCGTAGAGACAACCCGCGCGACCGGGGACGCGCACTTGGGCTGGAGGGTGCCTGCAGCTGCAGGTGAAGTTGCTGCAGCTCGTTGATAAAACTACACAAGGGGGTGATAATTACGTTGAATATGGTCCATCTTTAGAATAAAAGGCACAACATAAGTAGAATGGGAGCATTGCATGCATCATGTACCAAGATTGCTTATAAACTGTATTAATAGCCATTTGTGTAAGTATTTGTCAAAGCAGGCCTTAGATGAGCAATCGGACCGCACAGATGAATTTAGAACAACGAATGGAGTCCAACGGACTCAAGATCGGCCAAATCCGACAGCCGGAGCTCCTATAATGGGCCCAAGAAGTTCTGATCGTTGATCTGAAGATCAATGGCCCATATCGCGCCACGTCAGCACCGCCCCACTGCGCACCGCGCCTTCATCAAGCCAAGATCAGATCTCGGCCGTCGATCTTCGATCGAATGGCCGAGACACGCGCGGGGCGCAACGGTTAGCGCGCACGCCAACACCCACGTGACGCGGGTTCGAGCCGCGCGGAGTGGAAATTGAAGTCGGGCGCGGAGAAATTGGGCCGCCTGATCAGCAGCGGGAGGCCGGGATCTTGCCACGTGGCGTGACCGCAACTCACGAGCGTCCACGCGCGCGCACACATGCGTGCCCGAGGAGCGATCCCAACGTAGCCGAGGAGGGTTCTCGAAGATCGGACGACTCTCGTTCAACAGCCATGGATTGTGCGAGAAGAAACGGGGCGGGCGGTTGACTGGCAGCTGGAGGGCTTCACTGACTTTTTGGGGAGTGGTTTTAGCGACGCTCTGGATGTCGCTAAAGCCCCTTCTTCTTTTAGGAAGCCCTTAACTCTATTTAAACCCCCTCCAACCACCATTCAAGGCATTCACTCTCCCTTGCAACTACTCCACCCCTCTCTTAGCTAGCTTTAGGCACTCTTGTAATCGCTGGAGACGACGAGACGCCGACGGAGCCTCCTCCACCGCCGTGGCTGCCTCGTCGCTCTCCACACACACACACTCTCTCCCTTTTAAGCTTTCTATTACTTTTGTTGAAGCATGTATTTAATGTTGTAAGTTATGAACTACAAGTGCATGATTAACGAAGTTATTTTCCATTCCATTGTCATCTTAATTTCTATTCAAGTTGCATGATCAAAACAAAGAGCTTTCTAGCCCTAAACCTTCTCTCTCTATCTCTCTCTCTCGCTTTTCAAAACCGCATCTTTCGCAAGCAAAACTCCGCACTTTCCGTGACAACAAGTGATAAGCAAAAATTCGATTTTCACGCCTCCCTGAGACTGACACTCGGACTCACCTCCGTTTACTTATTTTGAAATCGACGTTGCAAGCGCAACTGTAACGACACTCCTTAACACACACACACAAACACACGTCAGTTTTTGGCGCCGTTGCCGGGGAGGCAACGAATTTGTTTTATCACCTCCATTCCACATTCATCCTCACATCGTCTAATGCCCTATTTTCTTTTTTACTTGATGGTTGCAGGAATTCGGCTCATGGATGGCGAAGCGACTCATCCCACGACGGTAGCAAGGGAGTAGGCGCCACGAGGACCGATAGTGAGTAATCTTTCTCTCATGATTGTTTGCTTGCGTGAAAAAAACTAAAAAAATTATAAAAACTGAAAAAAATTGGCGTGGTGTATGATTGCTTGACCCACATCCTTAACACATCACCTCACAAAAAAATGTACACTCTAACATTCTGAATAAATTCTTGGAGTGTTATTTTCTTTTTCTTGAGTGGTGTTTTGATGTAAACACATTTACACTACTTAAAATGTCTATATATGCATGTTCTTAAGCATAGGATTGTATTTCATAATATAAATATTGCATAACATGCATCATCTTGCATTTAGAGTAGTTTGAATAAAATGGAGGTTAATTGTCTCCTTTTATGTGCTTGGACAGGGCAAACATTTTATCGGGGCCTCGGATCAAAGATCCAACCGTATGGATGTGATCAAGGCGACGATTGGAGTTCAACGACTCCAAGATCGCCCTAATCAGGCATCCGTAGCATCAGATAGAGATCGGGGAACCCTAGAAGATCAAGGGCCAGGATGGTGTAAATCCACACTTCAGATGACAAATCCGACCACACGGATGAATTTGGATCGACGATCGCAGCCCAACGACACAAAAATCGAGTCAATCCGACATCCGTGGCACCATCTACAACTTCCAGAAGATGGACGGCCAAGATGGCGCCACGTGGCGCCATCTCAGCCGCCCAAAAGGCCGCATGCATCTTGTGAAGACCGCGCACCCGTCTCCTCTCCGCCGCTGGATCTCGATCCAACGGCTGTGGCCGCCCGGCGCTTAGAACATGCGCTCGACCATCCGCGCCCCGCAGCGCGGCGGTCGAGCGCGCTTACGCGAGCGCGGGGCGCGAGCTCGAGCCACGGCGAGGGAGCGGAAGGCGCGATTGAGCGGGCGCGGATGAGCGTCAGATGGAGATCCAACAGCCTCGCGCGCTCAATCAGGACGACGTGTGATTGGACGCCCACGTGGACGCGCGATCGCACGTGCAGGCGGGCGAGTGGCAGCGGTGAAGGCGCGATTTTAAGCCGTCTGATCTCGCGATCGGACGGCTGAAAATCAATAGAAGCGCATAGGCGTTACACGCGCGGGCGGCTGAGCGGGCGCGCGTGGGCGCGGAAGCGACGCGCGCGCTAGGGGCTTTAGCGACGGTTTCATCCGTCACTAAAGACCCCTCATTTATTGTTTTGAAGTTGTAATGTCCATTTTGCCCCCACTCCTTGCAAGTATAAAAGGAGACCCCCTCCATACGAAATTCTCATCCCTTCCTTCTCCTCTCTACCTCTCCAAAGCTCAAGAGAAGCTTGTCCCATACCCGGGATGCTCCTCGCGAGATAAAGTCTAAATTTTCGTCCTCCTTCGGAAGTGGATCCCGCGACGACGACAGCATGCTGCTCCGTTCCCGCTCTTCTGCTTCGTCCTCCCTCGTCTTGCTCCGTTCTCGTTCGTCCAGACGTCGTCTCGTTCGGCTCGTCCTCCAAGCGACCGTCGAGGAGGATAACTTCTTTCTCCCATTCTTATTTACAGCTTTTCTAGTGTAGAATTTTCCTGCTTTATAGTGTAATTGATTTCCCGCTTTCTAGTGTAACTTTCATTTCGTTTGCTTGTATAAACAATTGAAATATTGAATGCATGTTCTCTTTCTCTCTCTCTCTTAGTTTGATAGCTCCATTGTAATTATTTCGCCTTGTTTATCAAAAATCCTAAAAAAACATAATTGAGAATATAGATCAACGTAGCCTCCCTGAGTTCGACCCGGAATTCTTTTTCGGTATAAATCTTATTTGTTGAACACGAATTCTTCGCTTTCGAACTACAACGACAGGTTTTTCCAAAACCAAACACGTTAGCGTAGATTCGTAATCGTTCAACATTTTGGCGCCGTTGCCGGGAGGCAACGATTTCCAATCTTTTCTTCGCATTTCTTGCACTTTATTTGTTTTCTTACTAGCTTTCTCTTGTGTCTATTGTTTTGCAGAGACCTCCATCAAGGAATCAACAAGCGGTAGACTGGAGTAAAGTGCAGTTGAAGACAACTGTAAGTGCTCCCCCATTCTTTCCCCCTCCATAGATTTCATTCGCCACATTAAATCCAAATTCCAATTAACCTAGGTGTTTGCATAAATCCTAGGAATAGTTTGGTTGTTTGGATTTCTACTCACACTCATTTCACCCTCATTCATAAAAAAAAAGTAATAACAAAAAGATAATTTTGTGGGGTAACTTTCAACAAACACACAACACACACCCACATTCAAGGCACTTGATTAACTTGATTTGTTTTCTACTCAACCGGGTTCTGATATGTGGAATCGGTACACACAGAGCAACACATAACAGAGTAGAAATCATTCTAGGTTAACCATCTATGAGTGCCTAACTTAGTGGTGCAATTGTGGCCAATTGTTTGAGTTGTTTGGGCCGCACCACTTTATTTAAAACCAACTCATCAAGTAGCTCCTCCTTAGGGTTTTCAATCTAGGTATATTCCAGGCACTCCGCTTTCTTTCTGATTTTAAAGGAAAACTATCTTCACCCGTGTTTTACAACTTGGTTTGCCTAGAAATTTGATTGCAATTCACCTAATTTGAAACCCTAAAAGCTACTTAAGCATGATTTGAACATTAAAATTCACACATTATAAATAATCTTGCTTGAAAACCCTGGTTGTGCACGCACTTACACAAATTTCAATCAATCATTAAGGGCACAACCCATTGTAAGGGCCCATCACATTCCATAAGCACCACAATCCCAGGCCGTAATAAAATTGAGTAGACGTTGGCCCTAAGGTTTGATTCGCTCTTCAAGGCTTAGTATGAGATTATTTTTGATTAACCTACTTGTACTGATTAATCTGATGTCTAGCTAGGGGAGTAGCGTCAAACGACCGCGGCTGGGGGGTACACTAGGAACCGGAGGCGAAAGCCAAAGGAAGAACCTTCTCCCCAGTCCCTCCTTCTAACTGGTTGGATTATACAGACGCAAGTAGAGTAAATCAGTTGCAGTCTTAAGGCTGGTGTTGGGAGTCAGTAGATCCTTAGGCTACCCCACTTAAGGACAGCCTTGTTTTGTTGTGCTGCAGGGTCCCTATCCCCGGTCCTTCCGACCTACTCCTAGTTTATGCTGGGAAGACGGTCATTGAATCCCCGATTGGAAGGACCATTAGAACATTCTAGGAGGCGCAAGTTAGATTTTGGTCAATTTGATCCCATGGCCGAACAACAGCCTCCTCTGCCTGGAAATCCACAGGAAGAATTTCGAAGGCAGCTGGAACAAATGCAGAGAATGCAAGAATGGTTCCAGAGAATGCAGGGCGCTCATCCCTTGAAGGATTTTTATGATCCTTCAAATTACGGGGAACGTCCCGGCGTCCAGATTCCAGCCGGTGACGTAGAAATCAAGCCCCAGGTGTTAAGCCTGATTAAACATTATCATGGGCTTGGCTCCGGAGATCCGTTTCAACACTTGGAGGACTTGACCACTTTGGTCCAGACCACCAAGTCTCGAAACGTAAACGAGGAGCAAATGATCATGAGGCTCTTCCCCCACTCTCTTAGGGATAAGGCCGCGCATTGGTATAGGACAATAGGAAGACCAATTACAACTTGGAATGAGTTGAAATCGGCCTTTCTGAAGAAATTTTTCCCAGTCGGTCGTACTAATGCTTTGAGACGGGCAATCACTACTTTTACCCAGCGGTCGGGGGAGCAGTTTCATGTGGCCTGGGAGCGATTCCAGGACTTATTGCGGAGGTGTCCACACCACGAGGTGTCGAAATGGCAACTCGTGCAGATTTTCTATCATGGGTTGACTGAGCAACTTAGAAACCATGTGGATGCTTCTTGCGGAGGCAATTTCCTCAATAAAGATGCAGATGGTGCACATGATTTATTTGAGGAAATGAGTGAGAATTCAATTAATCATGCCTCCATGGATACTTTTAACCGGTCCCAACAACCCAGATCAAATGTCAATGAAGTCCATGACTCTCATTCATTTGATATGGAATTGATTTGTAATAAACTTGACAAAGTGGACTTGGTTGCTAAAAGAATGGAAGAGTGGATGGCTGGCAATTCTATGAACAACTCTCAATCCACTCAATCCCAAAATTCGGGATTCCATTCTTCACGAGCTCTTTCTGGATGGGAGTTCGTGAATCAACTCGATGCGACTCAACCTATGAGTCAGCATTTCTCGGAACCCCATGGGTTCCCAACTGGGGCCTTTGATCCCAGTTTTTCTAATCCTTCCTTTTCTTTCTCTCCATCCTCACCCTGTGAGGATGTTTGTGCTGTACAAGAGAATGTTAGATCCAACCCCTACTCGAATGCCTATAATCCAGTTTGGAGAAACCACCCTAACTTCTCTTGGAAAAATCCGGGGCAACAGACCCAATTCCGACCCAGCAATTATGCTCTGCAACGACCAATGGGTCAGGGTCAAGTATATACTCAGTTGCCTCCGAATCAGGTCAATCAGCCAGCTTGGAATGCCCGTCAACCCGCAGGGCAGGCTGATTTGAACCGTCAAATGGTAGAGATGAAATGATCTATGCTCCAGCTCATGCAGCAAATGAAAAACTCACTGGACAACTTGCAATCCGGGCTCATTGCTAACTCTCGTCAACCCGGATCTCTACCATCCCAACCCGTACCCAACCCATGAAACATTACGAATTCGGACAATCAAGCCCAAGGGTACGGAAATTAGAGGGACCCACACGCGCATGCTCAGGTGGTTGAGCAGGGTTCCTCGTCTTCTTCTTCTGTAAATCAACAATTCATGGTCAATCAAGCCCCTCCAATCTTTCCTAACCGTCCCCAAGACCCAAATTCTTACGTTTATGCAAATTCTGTTACTTTGAGGAGTGGTAAGAAGACTCAGGATCCACAACCACATTATTCTAATCTTTTGAATCCTGAAGATTCTGAGGAGAGAGGAGAATTCTAAAGGAGAAATCAAGGCTCAGGAATCCGATTCCAAAGATCTGACTCGTGTTCCTTTTCTTGAAGCCTTAACCAAAGCAAAGAAGAAGAAGTCTGTTGATAGCAATGAGGAGCTTCTGAATTTATTTAAGAATGTTGAGATGAATATCCCGCTCCTTGATGCTATCAAGCACATACCGACTTACGCAAGATTTTTAAAGGAATTATGTACACAAAAGCGTAAGTCGAGAGAATCTGTTCCGAGGAAGGTGGTACTCTCCGAGCAGGCTAGTTCTGTTATCCTGCACTACCTCCCTCAGAAAAAGAGAGATCCTGGTGCTCCTTTGATTTCTTGCGTTATCAGAGATTACACATTTGATAGAGCACTTTTGGATCTCGGTGCATCCATCAACCTAATTCCGACTTCTCTTTACGAGAAGTTTGGGTTAGGCGAACTTCGGCCAACTTCAGTAACGCTACATTTAGCGGATCGTTCGGTCACAAACCCGCAAGGCGTTATTGAAGATGTTATAGTTAAGGTCAAGGATTTCTATTTTCCTGTAGATTTCCTTGTCCTTGACATGGATGTACCAGATAATCTGAGGAACACGCCCATCATTCTGGGGCGTCCGTTCCTGGCTACCGCAAAGGCCAACATTAATTGTGAAAGCGGTAGCATGGAAATCGCCTTTGGGGACCAACGTATGAAATTAGATATTTTTAAGGCGATCAACAAATTTGAGGATTGTGGATTTATTGAGGAACTTGATGAGGATAATGTTAATATTGAAACTTGTTTGATAGTTTCTTCAATTGAAAGTTTCTCTTTGGTTGATGAATTTGACCCGCAACCCTCTGACTTAACATCTTCGGAAGAGGTTACTGATTTGTTCACTCACAACCTCTCCCTCTTGTTGAATCTTCAGCATCTACCCGACCATCAATCATCACCCCACCCCAGCTCGAATTGAAACCATTGCCCGAGAATTTGAAATATCAATTTTTAGGACCTCAGAATACGCTCCCTGTGATTATCAGTGCTAAATTGACAAAGGAGCAAGAGATTAAATTGATTAAGGTCCTAAAGGAACATAAGGAGGCAATTGGTTGGACCATTCATGACCTTAGGGGGATCGAGCCATCTTACTGTAATCATAGAATATTCTTGGAAGATGGATCCTGCCCTTCTCGCCAGATGCAGAGGAGATTGAATCCAAATATGCGAGAAGTGGTCAAAAAGGAAATCATCAAGTGGCTCGATGCAGGAATTATTTATCCAATCTCTGACAGTCCCTGGGTAAGTCCCGTTCAGATTGTTCCAAAGAAAGTCGGGATTACTGTTGTGACTAATGAGAGAGGAGAATCTGTCACAACTCGTTCAGCTTCTTCTTGGAGAGTTTGTATTGATTACAGGAAGCTGAACACTGCCACTAAAAAGGATCATTTTCCCCTGCCCTTCATTGATCAAATCTTGGAAAAATTAGCCGGACAGAAGTACTTCTGTTTTCTTGATGGCTACTCGGGCTACAACCAAGTTCCTATCCATCCCGAGGATCAGGAAAAAACTACTTTCACCTGTCCCTATGGAACCTTTGCTTTTCGTAGGATGCCTTTCAGGTTATGCAATGCACCTGCGACTTTTCAAAGGTGTATGCTAGCCATATTTTCCGACATGGTGGGAGAGTTTATGGAAGTCTTCATGGATGATTTCTCCATTTTTGGAGAATCATTTGACTCTTGTTTGGCTAATTTGGAAATGATTCTTAAGCGATGTATTAAGACACGATTGGTCCTTAGCTGGGAAAAGAGTCATTTCATGACCCAAGAGGGCATCGTTTTGGGTCATGTAATCTCTGAACGGGGAATTGAAGTGGACAAAGCTAAGGTTGATGCTATCGCTAAACTTCCTCCTCCCACATCAGTTAAACAAATCAGATCATTTCTTGGCCATGTGGGATTTTATCGAAGATTCATCAAGGACTTCTCGAAGGTTGCCCGCCCTTTGAGCAATCTTCTTGCCAAAGAAACGCCGTTTGTTTTTGACGAATCATGCCGAAAGGCATTTGATTTCCTAAAAACGGCAGTCGCCTGTGCTCCAATTTTGCAACCACCTATTTGGACAGCCCCATTTGAGATCATGACCGATGCCTCTGATTACGCGGTCGGGGCTATCCTGGGTCAGAAAATTGACCGAAAACCCTTTGTCATTTACTACGCTAGTAAAACTTTGGATGAAGCCCAGAGGAATTACACTGTTACTGAAAAGGAATTACTAGCTGTAGTATTTGCGTTGGAAAAATTCAGGGCTTATCTCTTGGGGTCTCATGTTATTGTTTATACCGACCACTCGACCTTGAGACATCTCTTGGCTAAAAAGGATGCTAAACCCCGGCTTATTCGTTGGATTCTTCTTCTTCAAGAATTTGATCTTGAAATCAAGGATAAAATCGAGGTACAAAATGTGGTGGCGGATCATTTGTCGAGACTCCTAGGTGATTCTTCTTGTTCGGACATTCCGATTGCTGACACTTTTCCGGACGAAACCATTGTTACAGTTTTAGGTGTCCACACCCCATGGTTTGCTGACATTGTTAACTATTTGGCCGTTGGTCAAATCCCCCAGGATTGGACCAAGCAACAACGGGATAGACTCAAATATGAGGCCAAATACTACTTTTGGGAGGACCCTGAACTGTATCGCATCGGCTCTGATCAGATTATTCGCCGATGCATACCGGAGAATGAATTCAACAGTATACTTGAGTTCTGCCATGCATCTGGGTGTGGTGGACATTTCTCCGGGAAAAAGACGGCTGCAAAAATTTTGCAATCTGGCTTCTATTGGCCGTCTTTATTCAAGGATGCCCAGGATTTCTCACGGTCATGCCCTCGATGCCAGGCACTCGGGAGCATAACTAAGAGAGACATGATGCCCTTAAACCCTATTCTTCCTGTCGAAATTTTCGATGTTTGGGGCATTGATTTCATGGGACCCTTTATCCCTTCATTTGGACATCAGTACATTCTTGTCGCTGTTGATTATGTGTCTAAATGGATTGAGGCAATTCCCACCCGAACCAATGACCACAAGGTGGTCATCAACTTTGTCAAGAAAAATATCTTCAGTAGATTCGGGATTCCGAGGGCTATCATCAGTGATGGTGGCACTCATTTTACTAATGCCCAATTCCGGAGTTTATTGGCCAAATACGGGGTTAACCATCGAATTTCCACACCTTACCATCCCCAAACGAATGGACAAGCCGAGATCTCTAATCGAGAGATCAAGAACATTTTGCAAAAAACGGTTAGGCC
Organism: Thalassia testudinum; assembly: GCA_037157565.1. NCBI lineage: Eukaryota > Viridiplantae > Streptophyta > Magnoliopsida > Alismatales > Hydrocharitaceae > Thalassia > Thalassia testudinum. Next base: position 149,680,549 of record JAZHRO010000036.1, read on the forward strand.
CGATCGCAAGGATTGGACTCAAAAGCTTGAGGACGTTCTTTGGGCCTACCGTACGGCGTATAAAACGCCCATTGGCATGTCTCCATTCCGTCTGGTGTATGGAAAGGCATGTCATCTACCCGTAGAGATTGAACACAGGGCATTCTGGGCAATCAAACAATGCAATCTAGATCTAAATCTAGCTGGGAAGACCAGGAAACTCCAACTATCTGAGTTGGAGGAGCTTAGAAATGATGCTTATGAGAATGCCAAGATCTACAAGGCTCGGACCAAAGCTCTACATGATCAAATGATTTCCCGCAAGAGCTTTGAGCCAAACCAGAAGGTCTGGTTATTCGATTCTAAACTTAAGCTCTTTCCTGGTAAACTTAGATCTAAATGGAATGGCCCATTCATAATTGATTAGATTTTTCTAAATGGTGCCGTTCAGATTTCTGTCCCAAAGACGGGTAACACCTTTAAAGTCAACGGTCAACGTTTGAAGCCTGTTGTTGACCGTAATCTTCCAGAACCCGTTTCAGACTCTGTTGCTGTAGCCATTCTGTGACTTCTTTGGCTGGACTTCGCCTAGCTGACGACATTAAACTCAGCAGTTGTACATATAACACAAGGCTGATACGAGCTTCATATCCAGGTGACATCTTTCATATTCTACCCTTTCTTTCATGTCTCTTTTTCAATGAGGACATTGCATCAGCTAGGCATGGGGGGGTGGATTCATTTTTGAATTAGTTGGTCAGCTTTGTGAAATCCATATAAATTGCTCTCTTTCTAAAAAAAAAAAAAATTAGGAAGGATTAGTTGGACATTAGGACTTTTCAATCCTAAGAAATTTTACATTAGGATCTGAACACAAAGACCTCTCAGGTCTTTGGACTTAATTAGCCTGTGTATCTACTAAAATGTTGATTTGTCTTTGAGTTCTCGCCATCTCAATTCTATTATAATTGGAATAAATAAGTTTGGGTGATAAGTACACGACTTGTCAACCCACCCTCTGATTTAAGGGAATTTTGAGTTTTAAGCATCTACACACTTTCTTTGCACTGACTCGTTGCTCGGCGATTCTAACTGAAATTGGGTAGCTAATGAACCTTCTAGGGTGATATGGTTGGCAAGTTATCATGGGTAACAACCCATAGGTTGGTTGTCCAGAGCCCAGTCACTGAACTTTTCTCTTTTTGCCGCCTTTAGGTAAATCTTAGACCAGGGAAGCCACCTACTTAAAAAAAAATAAAAAACTGAGAACAGGAGAAAAGAACAAAAAGAAATATGCCACACTTCGCCGCACGAGTATGGCTGGCAAGTTGTCGGTGGTAACAGCTCATCGACCGGTTGTCCAGAACCCAGCTCAGAAAATGCACTAAAAATTCCCAAAACACTCAGGAAGAAGCGGAGAAGTAGAATAAACCGGGAGATATACACTGGATTCACCCTTGTGTTGACCCCGTAAAAAAAAGATAAAAGTAGGGAGAAAGCTACCGGTTGTAAAGATACACCTTTAGGCAGAATTCTGGTTAGGTCACCTAGAGGCGTAGAAATCCGAAGTCCGTTCTAACTGCCGGTCAACGAGTCTATCACAATCACAATAAGATGCTTAAAACTTAGGGTTCTCATCAAATCTTGGGTGAGTTGAATGGCCGTAGAAAGCCACTCTTAAACCCTAAAAGTTGAAAATCCAAAAAAAAAAAAAAGAAAAGAGTGAAAAGAGAAAAAGAAATGTTTCTTTGAATAAGGCGAGGCTTGAGGCGGTCTGCATTTTGGCTGATACCCGGGCACTGTTGTGTCTTTGAAAGTTCAGTTCCTAAGTAGACAATTTCTTAATGATTGAAAATAACTCAGGTCCAAATAATCTAACTTAATTCTTTTATAAATAGCATATAGTTTTGCTAGGGACTAGCAAAAGGTAGGCATGGGGGTATGATGTAAACACATTTACACTACTTAAAATGTCTATATATGCATGTTCTTAAGCATAGGATTGCATTTCATAATATAAATATTGCATAACATGCATCATCTTGCATTTAGAGTAGTTTGAATAAAATGGAGGTTAATTATCTCCTTTTATGTGCTTGGAGAGGGCAAACATTTTATCGGGGTCTCGGATCAAAGATCCATTCGTATGGATGTGATCAGGGCGACGATTGGAGTTCAACGACTCCAAGATCGCCCTAATCAGGCATCCGTAGCATCAGATAGAGACCGGGGAATCCTAGAAGATCAAGGGCTAGGATGGTGTAAATCCACACTTCAGATGACAAATCCGACCGCACGGATGAATTCGGATCGACGATCGCAGCCCAACGACACAAAAATCGAGTTAATCCGACATCCGTGGCACCATCTACAACTTCCAGAAGATGGACGGCCAAGATGGCGCCACGTGGCGCCATCTCAGCCGCCCAAACGGCCGCATGCATCTTGTGAAGACCACGCACCCGTCTCCTCTCCGCCGTTGGATCTCGATCCAACGGCTGTGGCCGCCCGGCGCTTACAACATGCGCTCGACCATCCGCGCCCCGCAGCGCAGCGGTCGAGCGCGCTTACGCGAGCGCGGGGCGCGAGTTTGAGCCGCGGTGAGGGAGCGGAAGGCGCGATTGAGTGGGCGCGGATGAGCGTCAGATGGAGATCCAACGGCCGCGCGCGCTCAATCAGGACGACGCGCGATTGGACGCCCGCGTGGACGCGCGATCGCACGTGCAGGCGGGCGGCAGCGGTGAAGGCGCGATTTTAAGCCATCCGATCTCGTGATCGGACGGCTGAAAATCAATAGAAGCGCGTAGGCGTTACATGCGCGGGCGGCTGAGCGGGCGCGCGTGGGCGCGGAAGCGACGCGCGCGTTGGGGGCTTTAGCGACGGTTTCATCCGTCACTAAAGACCCCTCATTTATTGTTTTGAAGTTGTAATGTCCATTTTGCCCACACTCCTTGCAAGTATAAAAGGAGACCCCCTCCATACGAAATTCTCATCCCTTCTCCTCTCTACCTCTCCAAAGCTCAAGAGAAGCTTGTCCCACACCCGGGATGCTTCTCGCGAGATAAAGTCTAAATTTTCGTCCTCCTTCGGAAGTGGATCCCGCGACGACGACGGCGTGCTGCTCCGTTCCCGCTCTTCTGCTTCGTCCTCCCTCGTCCTGCTCCGTTCTCGTTCGTCCAGACGTCGTCTCGTTCAGCTCGTCCTCCAAGCGACCGTCGAGGAGGATAACTTCTCTCTCCCATTCTTATTTACAGCTTTTCTAGTGTAGAATTTTCCTACTTTATAGTATAATTGATTTTCCGCTTTCTAGTGTAACTTTCATTTCGTTTGCTTGTATAAACAATTGAAATATTGAATGCATGTTCTCTTTCTCTCTCTCTCTCTCTCTCTCTCTCTCTCTCTCTCAGTTTGATAGCTCCATTGTAATTATTTCGCCTTGTTTATCAAAAATCCTAAAAAAACATAATTGCGAATATAGATCAACGTAGCCTCCCTGAGTTCGACCCGGAATTCTTTTTCGGTATAAATCTTATTTGTTGAACACGAATTCTTCGCTTTCGAACTACAACGACAGGTTTTTCCAAAACCAAACACGTTAGCGTAGATTCGTAACCTGGGCCGCACCACTCAACCCTAAAATCGACTCATCTAATAGAAGCTGCATGATCATTTGGATGAGTACATTAGGGTTTTAGAGCCTCTACAAAATAAAAGGAAATCTGCTTTCACCAAGTTGTGTGCCGAACTTGACGTGCCCACTGAAACTTGTTTGAAAACGTTAAGACACGTCAACCCTAAAAAGTATTAAAGTAAGGATGAAACACTAAAAGACACCACATCTTAACAAATCCTTACTTGAAAACCATGTTTTGCTAGAAGCACACACCTTGAAAAGTGGAAAATTAAGAGGCACCACCCCAATCAACGCCTCATCACATCACCGTAAGCTCAAGCACTACCCTAGCCCTTTAAAACTGAGTAGACGTGCCCTAGGATGGACTGAGTTAAGTCTCAAAAGGTGAGGTTTTGTTCGCTAGGCACTTGGCTTTCATTCCCTTGTTAGAATTTGGTCACTAGGTTGCGGGGCAGTGTCAAATGACCGCGGTTGTGGGGTCTATGGAACCGAAGGTGCAAGCCAAAGGAAGAACCTTCCCTGCAATCCCCTCGTAAACAACCTGGCCAGATTAGCCTTGGGAAGGGGAGTCAAGTGCTTACGGACTTAATCACCCTTTGTGAGATTTCTAGGTCTCCTAAGGAATACACCATAAGGACTAGGCTTGTGTGCTTGATTGAAACACATTTCTCGCATCTGTCGCCCTCCGCATCCCCTCCTGTTCTTCTCTAGTGTATGCACGGGAGACACTCACTGCATCCCGAGTTGTGTGTTTTGGGGCAGGAATCTAGGCGACGTAATTCTGTTAAAAACATGGCTGAACCTAGGGTAGATGAGGCTGAAGATCAACGCCCACCAGACGCTATGGCCATCATCCAAGCTCAAATCAATGCTAACCATCGGCTTCAGCAACAACAAATCCACACCATCATGCAAGCCATACAACGGTTATAGAACCTACAAGGACAACCACCACCACCTTTCCACGACATACCAAGGCAACCACCACTTGATTTACTACCATTTCAGGACCAGCCAAGGCCCCTCCATGATTTCTATAACCCTTCTGCTATTAGAGTCGAGCCACACCTTAGGATCCCCGAGGGGGGAGATGATTTCGAGCTAAAATCGATTGTCTTAAGTCTGATCCAGAGCCACTTTCATGGAAGCTCAAATGAGGACCCCTTTCAGCACCTAGAGGATCTCGACTGCATAGCACGAACGGTGAAACCTAGGAACATTAGCCTTGACATTGTTCTAATCAAGATGTTCCCTTTCTCATTAAGAGACAAGGCTTCTCATTGGCTTAGAACCTTATGTAGACCCATCACCACCTGGGAAGAACTGAGGCATTCATTTTCAAAGAAATTCTTCCCCATAGGAAAGACCAATGCCCTCAGAAGAGCTATCACTACCTTCACACTCCAAGGTGGGGAACAATTTCATGAGGCGTGGGAAAGATTTAATGAACTTTTGAGGAAATGCCCACACCATGAAGTTCTAAGGTGGCAATTGGCCCAGATCTTTTACCACGGTCTGGACAACAACCTATGGAACTTCATTGATGCCTCATGCGGGGGAAACTTCCTAAACAAAGACGAGGAGAGCGCGTTTGAGCTCTTTGAGTCTATGAGCGAGAATTCGCTCAACAATGCTTCCATGAACCAGTTTAATAGGTCCACTCAGCCCCGTGGCGGGATTTATGAGGTGCAAGAAAATTCTGGAATGGTTGACATGGACATCATTGCCAAAAAGTTGGATCGAGTGGAATTGGTGGACAAAAAGATTGATGAGCTATTGAATTAGACCAGGAACCCCTTGCAGACTTTCTCCCTAGCAAAGGGAGCACATAATGTTGACCTGGTCCAGCCCTTCACCCAATTGAACTTGAAACAACTCCTGACCACATTCCAGGGAGGGACCTTTGCTCCCTCGACCCTTGATTACTCCCTTCCTTCTTCATCAACATCGACTATCCTAGAAGATGTGCAAGCCGTCCAAGGATATGCGAAACCTGACCCTTTCTCCAACACTTACAACACCGGTTGGCGTAACCACCCCAACTTTGGTTGGACAAACTAGAAATCACCGCAATTCCAAAACCAGCCCAGGCCAAACCAGCAGCCACACTTACCCCCCTATCAGCAAGGACCACCAGTTAGACCCCAATATAACCAGAATAGGGTGGCCCCTCCCCCACAAAACCAAATGGATACCCTAATAAAGATGATGGCTGACATGAACCAGAAACATTAGGAGGAAATGGCCTTGGTAAAGGGACAGTTAAGCCAACTCTTGGACTGTAAACAACAAGGATCCCTACCTTCCCAACCACAACCGAACCCGCGAAACATAATTAACAGAGGCCCCAATTCGCAAGGGTTCCAAAGCAACCCCAGGCAGGCTCACATGGTCCAGCCAGCCCCGCAAACACCTCCTAGGTTTGGTGCTTCTTCGTCCTCGTCTTCTCAAGGATCAACCCATGGCCCCAATGCCTCTGCGAATGCGGTGACCTTGAGAAGCGGCACCAAAACCCAAGATCCCAAATGGCCGACTCTCCCCGAGACTTCACCCGTTGAAATACCTGACTTAGAAGAGGCACCAACCAAGGACTCTGACATGGAACCAATCAACATTCAGACACCCTACCCTGAGGCCTTGGAAACAATCAAGAAAAAGAAGAATACTGTGGAAACTGAGGAGCTATTGGAAATTTTTAAGCAAGTACAGAATAATATTCCGCTCCTAGAAGCCGTCAAACACATCCCTGCTTACGCCAAGTTTTTAAAGGATGCCTGTACACCCAAGCGTAAGCTGAGACCTCAAGCACCTAGGAAGGTTGTACTCTCTGAGCAAGCAAGTTCCGTGATATCCAGCAACCTTCCACTCAAGCGAATTGACCCAGGAGCACCCCTGATTTCTTGCAATATCGGGGACATGACGTTTGATAGAGCGCTCCTGGACCTAGGTGCTTCTATCAACCTAATTCCAACAACCCTGTACCACCAATTTAGTTTTGGGGAGCTGACACCAACCCCTTTCACCATCTAGCTGGCTGATAGATCAGTGAAAACCCCAAAGGGGGTTGTCGAGGACGTGATTGTACGGGTCAAGGACTTCTATTTCCCGGTCGAATTTTTGGTGCTCGACATGGAAATTCCTGAAAAATTACAGAACACACCCATAATCTTAGGCAGACCTTTCTTAGCTACGATTAAAGCAAACATTGATTGCGACACGGGATGTATGGAAATCACCTTCGGGGATAGGAAAATGCAATTGGATATCTTCCGGGCGACAAAGTCTTTTGATTGCGATTACATTGAGGAACATGATCCCGTGGAAACTCTAATCGAGGAATGCCTCACCCTCAGTTCTGTCTCAGACCATCAAAATCGTAGTGACTGTTCTGACCATCACCATCATTACCCGTGGACCTCTGTAAGGTTGAGTACCATCACACAACACCATTTGAAGAGATCGATGTTGATCAACTCCCGCCCTTTCCCTTCCCATCAACTGTGGTCCCACCCGCACTTGAACTTAAACCATTGCCCGATAATCTCAAGTACGTCTTCTTGGGACCTGACCAGACCTTCCTAGTGATTATTAATTCTCATCTAACCAAGGATCAGGAACTCAGGTTGACTGCGACCCTTTCAGAACATCGGGCCGCCATTAGTTGGACCATTTTGGATTTAAGAGGAATTAGCCCCACCTATTGCACCCACAAGATTTACCTGGAAGACGAGACCCGACCTTCCCGCCAGATGCAGAGACGTTTAAACCCAAACATGCGGGAGGTCGTTAAAAAAGAAATTATCAAGTGGCTTGACGCCGACATCATCTACCCTATCTCCGATAGCCCCTGGGTGAGCCCCACTCAAGTGGTTCCAAAGAAGGCTGGGCTCACCGTTGTCACCAATGATCATGGAAAATCCATCCCCACCCGCACCACCACCGCATGGCGGGTGTGTATTGATTATAGGAAGCTTAATGATGCCACTAAGAAGGACCACTTCCCCTTGCCATTCATTGACCAAATCTTTGAAAGATTGGCAGGGCAGAAGTATTTTTGCTTCCTGGATGGATATTCAGGATATAACCAAGTCGCAATTGCTCCGGAAGATCAGGAAAAGACCACATTCACTTACCCGTATGGCACGCTTGCATTCCGTCGAATGCCGTTCGAGTTATGCAACGCACCTACGACCTTCCAGCATTGCATGCTAGACATTTTTTCAGAAATGGTGGGTGAATACTTGGAGGTCTTTATGGATGATTTCTCTGTATTCGGGAATTCATTCGACCATTGTTTGAGCAATTTGGAGAAAATCTTGAAACGATGTATCGAGGTTAACTTGGTGTTAAGTTGGGAGAAGAGCCATTTTATGGTTCAAGAAGGAATTGTCCTCGGTCACATCGTTTCGCATAGGGGCATTGAGGTAGATCAAGCTAAGGTTGATTTAATTTCCAAACTTCTCCACTTAGTTCGGTCTAGCAGATTCGCTCCTTCCTAGGACATGTTGGCTTCTACCGAAGGTTCATCAAAGACTTTTCCAAGCTTTCCAAACCCTTGACCGACCTTCTAGCCAACGCCGCCATATTCCACATGTCTCCTGATTGCATCCAGGCTTATCCCACCCTCCGAGACTTAGTCTCCACCGCACCTGTACTACAACCCCCAGACTGGTCCCAGGACTTTGAGATTATGTGTGATGCATCAGATTTTGCCATAGGCGTTGTCCTTGGACAAAGGCAAGACAAGAAGCCTGCGGTGATCTACTACGCGAGCAAAACGTTGGACGAGGCCTAACGTAATTATACGGTCACAGAGAAAGAGTTGCTCGCTGTGGTCTTTGGACTTGAAAAATTCCGATCATACTTGCTGGGATCCTACGTGACTATTTACACTGACCATTCAGCCATCCGACACCTTTTGGCCAAAAAGGACGCAAAACCCAGGCTCATCAGATGGATCCTACTTTTGCAGGAATTTGACCTGGAAATCTGAGACAAGGCCGGATTGAAAAATGTGGTGGCTGACCACCTGTTGAGACTTCATCCAGACCACATTGGACCCTCCCTACCTCTATCTGATACCTTCCCTGATGAACACATCCTAGCCGTGCAAGACAAGAAAATGCCATGGTATGCTGACTACGTCAATTACCTGATTGTTGGACAAACCCCGCACAGCTGGTCCAGACAGCAACGGGACAGGTTCTTGGCTGAGGCCAAGCACTATTTCTGGGATGATCCCATGCTGTTTCGCCTCTGTGCTGATCAGATCATCAGGAGGTGTATCCCCGAAGACGAAGTTCAGAGTGTGCTTTCCTTTTGTCATGACTAAGCGTGTGGCGGCCACTTCTCTGGAAAGAAAACAGCTGCAAAAGTTTTGCAGTCTGGATTTTACTGGCCGTCCCTATTTAAGGATGCACACATCTTTGCCAAGACTTGCTCACGCTGCCAATTACTAGGGACCATGACCAAGAAATATATGATGCCCCTTCAGCCCATTTTGATTGTCGAAATCTTCGACGTTTGGGGTATCGATTTTATGGGCCCCTTTCCACCATCCAACGGCTTCGAGTACATCCTGGTCTCGGTAGACTATGTTTCCAAATGGATTGAAGCCGTCGCCACTCGACGATGCGATCACAGGACTGTCATGGATTTTGTTAAGAAGAACATCTTTTCCCGATTTGGAATACCCAAGGCCATGATCAGTGATGGTGGAAGCCATTTTATCCATTCCCAATTCTGTGCCCTGCTTAGAAAATACGGGGTAAACTACCGCATTGCCACCCCGTATCATCCACAAACAAATGGGTAGACTGAGGTCTCAAATAGATAAATCAAGAACATTTTAGAGAAAACTGTGAGACCTGACAGGAAAGACTGGTCCACACGACTTGATGATGCCCTGTGGGCATACAGGACCGCTTTCAAGACCCCGATAGGCATGTCACCTTATCGCCTGGTCTTTGGCAAGGCCTGCCATCTTCCTATCGAATTGAAACATTGGGCTTACTAGGCTGTCAAGCAATGTAACATGGATCCCCAGTTGGCCGGTGTGCAGAGGACGCTTCAATTATCTGAGCTCGAAGAAATCCGTCGGGACGCCTTTGACAATAGTCGACTGTATAAGGAGAAAATGAAAGCCGTCCATGACCGACTCATTCATAGAAAAACCTTTGAGCCTAACCAACAAGTTTGGTTGTTTGATGCACGCCTAAAACTCTTCCCAGGGAAACTCAGGTCCAAATGGACAGGACCATTTCGGGTGGTTAAGCCCTACTCTAATAGGGCGGTTGAAATCACTGATCTTAACACTGGGCATACTTTTATAGTTAATGGTCAAAGATTAAAGCACTTCCTGGCCCAGGTACCCCCCAAGGAAAGTGTCACCCTCGTTGAGGGCTGACATCGAGCACCGCCCAGTTGGGGGCGTTAAACTCAGCACTTCCTGGGAGGCAACCCAGAGGATTCAGACTGATCTGGTAGTTTACGTCACTCAGGTACTATCTTTTTGAACCCTTTTGCATCCATGAATCTGCCAATGTGAACATTGTCCAACTTAAGCATGGGGGGGTGGTAAATTGCATAATCTTGAGCTAAATTAATCAGTATGAATGAATAAATTAATTAAAAAAAAATTAAATTTAGGAGGAAAAATTAGGCATTAGAAACTTGTCAATAGTGGGAAATAATACAAAAAGAACTTAAACACTTAGACTTTTCAGGCCTTCAGGCTTAATCAGCCTTGGTGTCCGTTAAAATATGGATTTAGCGGCGAATCCTTGCAACCTTAAGCTATTCTAACCCACCTACTAAATAAGGTAATAAGTATACGACTTATCAACTCACCCTCTAACTCAGGAAAACTTTGAGTCTAAGCATCTGCACAAATTTTGCACAGACTCACTTCTTGGAGATTTTGACAGAAATTGGGTAGCTAATGAACTTTCTAGGGTGGTATGGCTGGAAAGTTGTCGTGGGTAACAGCCCATTGGCAGGTTATCTAGAACCCAGCCACAGGCCATTTCTTTTTCGTTGCCTCTAGGTACATTTGAGATCAGGGAAGTCACCTACGAAAAAAAAAAAATAGGAAGAAGAAGAAAAGAAAATAAACCACACTTCACCGCACAAGTATGGCTGGCAAGTGATCGTGGGTAACAGCCCATTGGTCGGTTGTCCAGAGCCCAGCTCAATAATTGCACAAAAAAGACCAAAACGCCTAAGGAAGAAGTGGGGAAGTAGTATAAGCCGGGGAGATATACATTGGAAAAATCCTTGTGTTGACCCCAATTAAAACAAACGTAGGGAGAAAGCTACCAATCGAACAAATACACCTTCAGGCAAAATTTATTTTCTTTTCCGGTCACCTAAAGGCATAGAAACTCGAAGTCTGTTTCAATTACCGTTAAGTGAGTCTATCACAACATTCACACCAAGATGCTTAGCACATAGGGTTTTGACCGAGTTTTAGGTGGATTTCGAAAAAAAATTCTAAAAAATATATATATACATATACATATGTATAGTTATATATACATTAAAGCAAGGATTCGGGCGATTCGTATTTTGGCAGACACTCGGGCACTGCTTAGTCTTTGTAGATTAAGATCTTCGTATATTTCCTCTTATTGACAAGTAACGAAGTGTCTAAGAAATTACTTCTTAAATTCTGAAAGGAAATAAAAGCTAGAATAAACCTTGCTAGGGACTAGCAAGGAGTAAGCATGAGGGTATGATAATACTACACAAGGGGGTGATAATTATGTTGAATATGGCCCATCTTTAGAATAAAAGGCACAACATAAGTAGAATAGGAGCATTGCATGCATCATGTACCAAGATTGCTTATAAATTGTATTAATGGCCATTTGTGTAAGTATTTGTCAAAGCAGGTCTCAGATGAGCAATCGGACCGCACGGATGGATTTAGAACAACGAACAGAGTCCAACAGACTCAAGATCAGCCAAATTCGACATCCGGAGCTCCTATAATGGGCCCAAGAAGTTATGAACTACAAGTGCATGATTAATGAAGTTATTTTCCGTTCCATTGTCATCTTAATTTCTGTTCAAGTTGCATGATCAAAACAAAGAGCTTTCTAACCCTAAACCTTCTCTCTCTCTCACTTTTCAAAACCGCATCTTTCGCAAGCAAAACTCTGCACTTTCCGTGACAACAAGTGATAAGAAAAAATCTGATTTTCACGCCTCCCTGAGACCGACACTCGGACTCACCTCCATTTACTTATTTTAAAACCGACGTTGCAAGTGCGACTATAACGACACTCCTTAACACACACGCACAAACACACGTCACTCGTCAGCAATGGTTGCGAGGGGCACGCACCTGAAATCACAACAACGACCTCGCGGCCCAGTCAGAATACGCAGGAAGCTTTGCCGGAGTGAGGTGAAGCTTGTGCGGTGGTTGGCGGGGTGCGAGAGTGCGTGAAGAGGCTGACCTAGGTCAGACTGTGGCCAGAGAGGTGGTTTGTTCGGGGGGTGGTCGGGTGGCGTTTGGCAGTGAATGGAGATGGGGAATCGATAGAGTGGAGTGTGAGGGAGCTTGTGGGATGGTCGGCAAGGTGTGGGAGTGTCTGTGGTCGTGAGATGGTCTCGCAGGAGGGGGTGATCGGAGGTGGAGAGGGTGGTCTGGATAGTGGCGGTCGGGTGGTTGAAAGGGCAGTTTAAAAGGGGGTAAATGCAAGGGAAATAGAGGGGAAGCTATCTACCTAAGTATTTGACGAAGGGGGAGGGCAGAGCAGCCGGCTCGTATCTACCGAAGCTGGAGACGAAGACACCCTGGAGGAGGGTTTCGACGACGAGGAAGCATGCGGAGGGCACCGACAGGTACAGCTCGACGCGGACGATGGAGCAAGGCAAACCCTGCTGCAGGTAAGGCAGCAGAGCGATGAGGAGGAAGAGGAGGAGTTCGCCGGAAGCTTAGGGCTCTCTGACCGGAGGAGGAAGGGATGAAGAGGGGGTGATTCTCCGTCAAAGGAAGCTTGAAGGAGCTGGCAGGATCTGCCGGTCCTTATAAAGGGTTCGGCGCGCAGAGAGGGGCCAGTTGAGAAGGGGTTTGCCTCGCCGGAGTATGGCCGGAAGGGACACCCATACCTTCTGCGCATTCGCACGGAAGGTATGATGGTCGGAAGAGGGCATGGGCGGGTCCCTACGACGGAGGACGTCGCAGGGAACCCCGCTTTTGTTTTAGAGGACGGTAAAATTGCTTTGCGTGGCGCCATGCTCCACGCAAGGTCGTCGGAGTATGGCGCTGCGCAGAAGTTGCAGGGAGGACCGTTCTACAAAGAAAGATGAAAAGTTGGGGACCTAAATGCAAGTATTTCAAAAGATAAGGGTCAAAAAGTAAATAGAGAGGACCAAATTGTAAAGTCGGTCAAGGAGGTCTCTTCTTAGGCTCAAGTTTTTATACAAGACTAATTTGAACCTAAGGTTTTTAATGGTGAAATTTAATTCTAGGTTGGACCATGTTTGATCTGCCAATTTGCGCACAAACCTAAATTAAGTTATTAATTGGGCATGGTTCTCTTTTTAGGTCAAAATAGGTTTATAAGGCCAAATTGAAGGTTCTAAGCCCTAGAGAATATTTTTCTATGAATTTTAAAGGATTTAGTTGATTTTTATCCTACCTCGAACCTCGTGAATTGAAGTTGGTTTGCTTTAGGGTTATAAAATGTCATTTAATTCCTAAAAGTTGCTATAACCCTTTTCAGATCAGATTAACCTACTTCTCTCATTGTTAAGCTTGTTTGACCTGCGTTTGGACCCTTAATTACCCTGTTTGCAAACTACATTGGTGAAATTACAGTTTTACCCCTTATGATTTATTTTATTCTTAAACTCAGAATTCTCTGAGTTAAGCCTTTCTTTTGGTCATGTAGGAGCTTTTTCTCACATATCATGGTTAGATTGTGCTAGTTAATGTTTATGATGAGGTCATCATCAACTGCCCTGCACGACCTGTGTACCGCACTCTCTAGCTGGTACGTGGCAAAGGCCACACGGCACTCGGCAGGGGGCAAAGGGTGTCAAACACCTTCTCTATCTACTCCAGCCAGTCCTCTGCCTCAGACAGGTCCTCATCCCCCTTGAAGGAGTGGGGCTTCAGCTTTCGGAACTGTCCGAAAAGCTCATGGTGTAGGCGTAGTGGGGGAACGGGCACGCCTCCAGGTAAGGAGGGCTTGTGCTCGGAAGTGTCAGAGTATGGTGGGGGTGGTGGAGGACCACCCCCTCCCCTTCTTGCTTGTCCGACGCTGCGGCGGTCTCTCTGTCCCACCGATGACTCCCCCTCCATTCCTTAGGGAGAGGTGCCCGTGGAGGCTGGTGGGGCTCCTCTCGCACTATGTCTCTGATTAGCTAACGAGGTCTTGGGCCTGAACGCCCGGGAGAAGTGGCGGGTCAGCTGGCACCTTAGGCCCGGCACGTCCGTCCCTCCAACCTCATCCACGACTGTGTCTGTGGCCCGCCTCGAGAACTCCTCGACGAGGCATCTCCTGCAAGGAGACGCGGAAGACAGAACAAAAGAGGTTAACTCTATCGAACTTCTATGAAAAGGGACTCAGAACAGATGTCAAGTGATGTGTTGTGGTGGTTACCCTAGTTACATGCACGCGAATGGTCATTCTCAAGCTAGTTGGTTCATTTCTCGGGACGACCTTTCTCTGATACCATCTTGTTACGAATTGGTTCCTAAATCCCTACAGAACCCGAGACTGGCTCACCTCGACTAATCCTAAGACTCAGTCGTCCAATAAGAAATAACCGAAAAGTAGGAAAATAAACCACATTCACATATGTAATGTAACTAAACAGTAAAAGCGTACAAGCAGTAAAGGAAAGTAAAAGCTGCTAGTTCAGTACATACCACCACAACAATAGGAAAGTAGAACAAAAGCAACAGTAATAGGAACAGTAACAAAAAGTCTGAAACTCACTATAGGAGAAAAGAGAGTACAACAGAAGTACTGAAAACTACGGTTGGGCTCGACTGGGCCTAGCACCCTCTACAACCGGTAGCTCAAGCTGCTCAACTCCTACACCTGAATAGTGTTATGAAAGACGGAGTTAGCGAACGCTGAGTAGAGTGGTAACCATACTATCTAAAGCAATAAAACTAGCAGGTATATTTATCCTTTTTCAAGTTATTTTATTTTACAGGTAATTCCTTTTCACCCCATTGGTTTACTTTCAAATTTCTTTCTTGATCTTACATGTTCCTCGTGGGAATGATCTTGATTGCAATCTTTCTTGAAGAGTAGAAGGTACATGTGGTGCTCTCCTGGCCGGGAGAGTCCCCCGTGGTAGTCCTACAGCTAGGCAACCACCCTGAGGTCACTGACAGACGTAACGGTGACTATGGCACTTAGGATAAACGCACGGGTAGCTACCCAGCACTAGCACGCGGTCAGTCGTTTTCGCTAGCGGGTACGCTCAAAGTACAGCGTAGAACAGTATAGGGCCTAGCCCTCTCAGAAATAGGGGTCTAGCCCCTCAGAACCAAACAAGAGGCTCGTCCCTCCACAGTCTGCGCACCCTCGTCTGACTACCCCGGTTTGCCCAGAGGGCCTAACAAGTCGGTGTTGGGTGGCTAGTTGAACCCTGGGCCCCGTGGGGTGGCTAGCTCCCCCTTACACTAGTAGCTCACCTCGGTACTGTGTACGCGAGGGCCAACAGAAGTCGGTGTAGAGTGGCCAATCCTAACCCTGAGTCCTAACCCAAGGGCGGCTAGCTCCGCTCTACACTAAAGGGGGATAGTCGCTCTCCTTGGTACCACGTACTCAGGGCCAACACACTTCCCGTCCACATTGCAGACTTTTCCATCTATCCACAGGAGCTCTATTCCTAACTCCCCGTAGGGTTAATGCTCATGTTCACCATATTATTCCAATTCAGGTTTCATCATTCACAATTCAGTTCTCGTTTATACACATGCAGCTCGTATTTCCACAAATTAACACATGCAACAAGTGATATCATAGGTAACTGTTTAGTTATCTCAGACAGCTCATATTCTAATAGGAAACTCATATTTGTTTACAAGCAGTGGCTAACAATGTAGCTCATTCATATAAATACAATTTCAATTACGCAAACAATTGGTTCAACCATTTCTCATCTTAGGGTTCATGCCACATCCTAGGTTTCCAGTTGTCTAATTTTCATAGATGCATTCATATTTAATAAGTATAACAGGGGTGGATCACTCTACCAGACAATCTGGGAGTACTGAGGGCTCGAACTGTAGGCCCACGCACCTCTGCAAGTCCCAGACACGCAACAGGTCGAAGTCCTATACCAAGAAACACATCACAATGGAATGTTCAGAACAGTGTATAAAGGCTTCTAATATGTAGAGAAACTCACAAGGAAATCACAGATACTTTGTTTGCGTAAAACGGATCCCGTTCGGAACCCAAACGAGTCAAAAACGTGTCTGCAGACCAAAATCAAACTTCTAAAAACAAGTCCAGACGTTTTAAAAGTCACAAAGACTTACCTCAAGCTTCTGCAGTGACCTCAGACGTCCAGGACTCCTCCGCGACTGTCTAAAAATAGTTCCAGATGTCTGACCAGTCCTCCGGTCGTCTGGGAACGCCTCTGGTCGTTTGGTAAGCTGTCTAGACGTCTGAAAGTGCGTGGAAGGGCGTTCCGCGCACCTTGCCAAAGTCTCTCTTGCACACGATAGAGCAGCAACCTACTTTAGCCCAAACAGAATCAGCTGTGGTGTGGCCTGCATGGTCGTAACCGCGAGGAAGACGTACCTTCGTAATACGAATGCTTTCAGACGTCTGGTGTTGACGCTAGACGTTCAGTCGGTCATCCGGAAGGCACTCCAGACGTCTGATATTGGAAAAATTCCAATATCAAACCGTACTCTTGAGCTTCTCGCCATGCTTCGCCACGTCTCCCCTCGCTCCGCCGCTGCTCCAGCTGCTACAGCTAGCCGAGGATGACGCTCCAACGCTCTCCTCCTCCCATGCGTGCCGCAGTGGCCATGCGAGCTTTCGACGAGCTTCCATGAAGCTCTCGACCTCAGTCCTCTCCTCACGCACGCTCCTCCTCCTCGCTCTCACACTCTCTCTCTCGCACCCTTGCTCACGGTAGGAAGGGGTGGTCTTTTATAGCCGAGGGGTTAGGGTTCAGTAGGGGGAAAAAGAAGAAGGAAGGAGAGAGCAGGAGGGTCTACGCGCCACCTACACGCAGAATGCAAAGTGCATACATATTTTTAATTTCCAGACATTCGGGAAGGGGTCCAGTCGTCTGGCTAGATGTCTGACTGACACTCCAAACTTCTTAAAAGGCTAAAAATAGGATGGGTCTTTAGACACATATAGCAATTACTCAAATATAATCAAATGAGGGAACAAATAATCAGACGTCTTAAAAGATGTTTCTACAGTACTCCTCTTTGATTTTTCTTCTGCTGTTCTTCTTCCTTGCCGTCTCTTCTATTCTTCTTTCTTTCTTCAACCTCTCTGCCTTGGTTCTTCTTTCTTCTTCTTCTCTTCTTCTTCCATGGTCCTCCTCTTCTTTTACCTTGCCTTTTCTTTCTTCACGCGCAGAGGGGAACTCTTCTTCAAATGCGGCTAAGTGTTAGCCGCATATGAGAGAAAAACCCAACCCTTCCCCGCGCTCTCTTTCCTTCTCTCTTTGGGTTTCCACCTCATTCCCACTTTCACAAGGCCATGCACGGTATCAAGTCATCGGTTATGAGCGCACTTGAGACCAGTGTTCCCAGCAATGGGGTAGCAGCCGAGGTGTGCGCAAGCGTAGGCAGGTATAATGGGTCAGACCAGGCCCGCGTGCAATGTGTCATGGGCGAGGTGTGTGAAGGGGTAGTAGGGGACCTCACCCCCCTGTGTGACTTGAGGCGCTTAGCCATAGACATGAATTCCTCTTATCTGGGGTTATAGCTCCATGACGTGCGTGGGACGCGTGTGTTTAAAAGAGTTGTTATAGCTTGAGCTCTCAATGTCGGTTTTAAATGAAGAAATGGACGTGAGTCCGAGTGTCGATCTCAGGGAGGCGTGAAAATCGGATTTTTCTTGTCACTTAATGTCACGGAATTAACGAGTTTTTGCTTGCGAAAAGTCATGGGTGAAAAGCGAGTGTAAGAGAGAGAAAGAGAGAGAGAAAGAGAGATAGGGTTAGAATTATTTCATTCACAACATGCAAGTTAATCATAAAAGAGGGCAAGTAACTAGATGGAAAATAACTTCATTTGACATGCAACTTTAGTTTATAATTACAACACTAGATAAATGCTTGAACACAAGTAAAGTAAAGCTTAAGATAAAGAGGGAAAGAGAAAAGGAAGATGGCGAGGTAGCCACGGCGGTGGAGGGGGGCTCCGTCGGTGGCTCGTCGGCTCCGACGATTACAAAGAGGGCTAATGGTGGCTAGGAGTGGGGTAGAACACTTGCAAGTGGATTGAATGCCTTGAATGGGTGGTTGGATGGAGTTTATATAGGAAAAAGGGTTTTCTAATTCAAGTATGGGCTTTAGTGACGTCCGGGACATCACTAAACCCATACTAAATCCGTTGGTGTAGCCCCCTGCCCATCGGTCGCTTGCACCCGCGTGTTCTTCTCCACGCTCAATCCGTGTGTGCGGCTTTAGAGCCATCCGATCGCAGATCGGACGGTTGATGTTGCTTGCGGGGCGCATGCCTGGATCGCGCCCTTGCCCCCCGCGTCATCGCTGGCGTCGGCTTTGGATGTGTGAGATAGTGCCACGTCGCTCCATCCGCGTCGTCTACTGCTGATCGGGCGGCTCAATTTCCCTAGTGTCCGCCTTCGCCCTCGAATTTCCACGCAGCGTGATTTGATCCCACACCGGCTGAGTGGGCGTAAGGCGGTCAACTGCTGCGCTGCACCTGGTCCTTTGTCGCGGCGAGGGCGGGTGCGTGGGCGGCTCTCAGCCGTTCGATCGAAGATCGATGGCTGAGATTCATCCTCCGGGTGAAGGCAGGAGCGGGCAGCGGTGGAGATGCGATGAGAGGGTGCCATGTGGCACGCTGTGGGTCATTGATCATTAGATCAACGGTCAGAACTTCTTGGGCCCATTACAGGAGCTCCGGATGTTGGATTTGGCCGATTTCGAGTCCGTTGGACTTCGTTTGTCGCTTTGAATCCATTCGTGTGGTCCGATTGCTCATCTGAGGCCTATTTTGACATGTCCTTGTACACATGGCCGTTAATAATGCATTATAAGAAATCTTGATGTGTAATGCATGGTATGCTCCTATTCCTATTTATGATGTGTTATCAGTAAATTTTATTCTTAAGATAGCTCCAATTGATAGAATTATCACCCCAAGATGTAGTGTTATCTCTCCACTGGTTTCCGAGGTGGGACTAAATGTGCCACCGTCTTCGCGTATGCAGCTGCGGCTAAAGTTCTTCGCCAATTGGAGCACGAGGGCGGTCAGCGATTCCAATTGCTGGCCCACTAAGACTCTTGGATGAGTTCCGCACTTCCTAAAGCGGAAACCTGAGGCTATCGAGACCTAGAGCAAGCTTGAAGCTTCCTTGAAGCTCTTCGATAATGGTGGTGGACTACGAACACCTGAAAAGAAGCAAACGGCCTTGCAACCACATCAGAAGTGCTTAGGAGCTTTGCCGGACTTCATGGAATGTAACTGTGGTGGTGGCGTGTTGCGAGGATGAGCATAGGTGGCTGGTGAAGGCGAAATAGGTCGGAGATGATGGGTTTGTTCGGCGGAGGGTTCGGATGGATGGGAAGGCGAATAGAGATAGGGTTTTTGTTCACGGAGGGATGGCGGTGCTTGTGGGTGTGTCAACGAGGCGGATGAAGTTGTGTAGCTGTGGAAACGCCTCGCTGGAGTGGTCACTGGACGCGGAGAAGACGGGGGTGATTTGTGGAGTCGAGGGGTTCTTTTTGAGATTTTTGGGTAGAAAACTAACCTAAGGATCTAAAGAAGCTAAACTAACCCTAATCTAATGGACAAAGGGGGGAGAACAACCATGCCAGTGGTCTGTTGGCTAATCGCTCGTGCTCGCAGTTTAAAAAGATATGCGTTGTAGTATACCGCGAAAAAAAACGATTATCAAATTTAGTTACTCGAAAAAAAAAGCTTCCGAGGTCGAACTCAGGGAGCAATTCGGTATTTTAGAAGCAAAATCACAATTCTCACAATATAATATTTAACATGGATATAAGTAAAAGTTCATGTATAAGAAAACAAAAGAGAAAATGGCAATGGAAGAGGAAATATTCTATTGATGGCCTCTCCCTTCTTCTCTTTCCTACTTTTCTTTCTCTTCTTGGCCGCACCTTTTCCCTTCTTTCTCTCTCTGCCTTTCTGTTCTCAGACGTTTGATTCTGTGACTCAGATAGCTTATCTTGCAGATTGCTACAGTGATTCCTCTCTTTTGTCTTCCCTGTTCTTTTTCTCTACTACTGTGCCTCTACTTCTTCTTCTTCTACTTCTCTTTGCCTTCTCTTTTTTCTTCTTTGCCTTAGGCTTTAGCTGCGTCTTCAGCTTCCTCTTCCTTGGCCTCTCTCTGCTCCAGCTTCCTCTTCTGCTGCAGCTCCTCCTTGGCTTCTTCTTTTTCTTTCTTTTCTTCATTCGCGTCTCTTCTTCTTCTCTCTGCGGCACTCCCTCCTCCTCCTTCTTCTTCCTTTCAGCTCCTTGGTGCAGCTAAGTCTTCAACCGCTCCTCCTCCTTTCTTCTTCTTCTTCTGTTTCCTGCATAGGGCATGGTTAGGCAAAAATCTACCCCTACCCTCCCCGCGTCTCTCTCTCTGTTTCTCTCGTAGGTCATCGCTCTCCCAGAGCCTACTCGGGTATGCGGGTCGGGTAATGCGCCCGGGACTAGGCTCACCGACGTGCGGTGGTGGGCAAGGAGTGCAGGTCGGGTATACGGGTCAAGCCAGGTCCGCGGGTAGCGGGTCACGGACGAGGCAGTGATCCGTGAGAGGGACCTCACCCCATGGTTAGGAGGCGAAGAGGCTTTGTCACAATCTTCTGAGGTGGGACTATGTTGGCCCACCTTCCTTCGCGAACGCCTGCAGCAGGAGTCTCCTTGATTGTAGCAGCTACATGGGGCTTCAGTGCCGATTGCTCGTCTGGAGTTGTGCACGAAGGGATTTCGCACACCTGGGACCTGTAGCCTGGAGTGAGAAGCCCTGGAGGAGGCTCCCAAGAAAGCTCCTTGCTTGCATTAATGGTGGCGGGCCTCTAAACCTGTCAACCACGAAAGCGGCCTTGCGGCCTCATCAGAAGGCTTAGACAGCTTCGCCTAAACATGGCGAACGTAGTGCGGGGGTCGGTGTGGCATGGGGTGGCTGGAGTGTGCGTGCCTAGGGCACCCTGTGTGCGTGAGAGTGGGTGTGTTCAGGGGGTGTTCTGGGTGTGTGGCGTGGTGAGTGGAGTGAGGATTTAGGATCAGTGAGGTGTTATAGTGCTTATGGGGTGGTTGGCGAGGTGGATGGAGGTGTGGAGCGGTGGGGACGCCTCGCCGGAGGTCTGGCCGGAGTGGAGATGGAGATGGTGGATAGTGGAGTTGAAGAGTCGAAAGATCAAATTGACAGAGGGGAAATAAAAAGGAGAGTAAGGAGAACTTATCCGGTAAGTTAGGAGTGAACGGGGGAGGCGGAGATGGCGAACGGTTGGCACTGCCGTCACCGGAGACGAAGATGCTAGGGGAGAGAACGGCTACGAGGAAAAGGGGTCGGAGAGCGCCCGCTGGTATGGCGCGGCGCTACAGAGGATGGCGGAGTTAACCCTGCCACTGGTATGGTGGCAGGGCGACGAGAGAGGAGAAGGAGAGTCGTCGGAAGCTCTGGCAGTTGGCTGGAGTTGCGAGGAGATGAAGAGGAGGGGGAATCTCAGGCCAAACGAAGCTTGGGAGATGCGGAATGATCTGGGTTTGCTTAAATAGGCACGGGCAGGAGGTTATTCGCAAGGAGGCGGCCAGAAGTCGTCGCTGGAGGCATGGCTGAAGGGGATACCCATACCTCTCAAGCATTCGCACAAGAAGTATGGTGGCCGGCAGGGCATGAGAACCGATCCATGCAGAAGAGGACAACGCAGGGGATCCTCCTTTCAAGTTTGGGGCCGGCTCCCATGCCCTGCGCGGCGTCATCCTCTGCGCAAAGTCGCCGGAGGTATGGCCTGCTGCTGCTGGTGGCAGAAGGACCAGTTTGCAGAAAATGATGAGAAAGTTGAGGGGGTAAATGCAAGATTTCAAAAAGTTAAGGGTCAGAAAGTAATTATTGAGGACCAATTTGTAAAGTTGGTCAAGACGACCTTCCCTTAGGTCCAAATTTTGGTATAACCCTAATTTGGACCTAAGAAATTTAACGGTGAGGTTAGATTTTAGGTTTGACCATGTTTGACCAGACATTTTACACAAAAATCTAAATTAGGTCAAAAATTGGATATGGTTCTCAATCTATGTCAAGATAGGTTCCAATGGCCAAGTTGAAGGTTCTAAACCCTAGGGGATGTTTTTTCATGAATTTTAGAGGGTTTAATTGATTTTTATCTTTCCTGGAACTTCGTGAATTAAAGCAGATTTATTTTAGGGTTACAGAATATCATTTAATTCCCAGATTTTGTCATAACCCTTTCCTAATCGAATCATCCCACTTTTTTTCTTATTAAGCCCATTAGACCCTTAGAAATCCCGTTTATGTACTGCATTGGTAAAATTACAGTTTTACCCCTTGTAAATTATTTTATACTCAAATTTGTAATTCCCTGATTTAGGGTTTCCTTTAAGTTTTGTAGGAGCTTTTGTACACTTATTTAGGTGAAAATGTGCTAGTTAGGATTCATGATGAGGTTCTCATCATTGGCGTCAGGGAAGAAGATGCTCTGGTGGGTGGTAACGGCGACCACGACGGAGAGAGAGAGACGCTGACTGGTATTGCACGACGTGGAGGAAGATGAGGAAGGAGGATCTGCCACTGGTATTGTGGGCAGATGACGAGGATAGGCAGAGGGAATCGTCGGAGCTTGAGGAGCCTTTCGATCGGAATAGGAGGGAGGAAATGAGGGTAGATCTGGCCAAAATCAAGCTTGGGATGGACGACGTGCACTGGGGTTCCTTTTATAGGTCTCTAGAGGGTGATTAGAGCTTGGGAAGCAAGCTTTCCAAGCGTGGAAGGCCACTAGAGTTGGAAGATCAAGAGATACCCAAATTTCTCATGCGTTCGCATGAGAGATTGGGAAGGTCTTGGAGGGCAAGATCTGATTTGTTGAAAAGGGAATTCCATAAGGAGTCTCTGGTTCTAATTTGAGACTGTTTCATCAATCAATCAAGGAGAAATCCTCGATTGATTGTTGTCGGAGCTTTAGGATTAGGAGTTTCTGGAGTCAAAGGCAGAAGGGACCCATTTGAAGAAGAAGATGACAAAGATAGGGACCCAAATGCAAGGATTTTGAAAGTGAAGGGCATGTGTGTGAGAGAAAAGAGTCAGACAGGACCAAAATGCAAACTAGGTCAAGATGATCTTAGATTGGGCCCAAATTTTGGTACAAATATAATTTGGACCTAAGGAATCCAATGGTGAAGTTAGATTTAGGTTTTGACCAAGTTTGATTAGGTAATTTATGCAAAAATCTAAATTAGGGCAACTATCTGTCTAAGACTCTGTTTTAGGTCAAAATAGGTTCTGATGGTCAATTTAAGGATGTCAAACCATAGAGAATATTTTTTTATAAATTTTAGAGGGTTTATGTGAATTTTATCTTGATCAGATGTAATGACTCATCACACCTTTAGCTTTTTAAGACATCTAGAGTCTCAGTTAGACGTCTAGACCTGTTCCTGGATGTCTGAAAATGAAATTTCTGTACTGCACACTACGCTCTGCTTGCGGATGAAGTGCAGGACCCTCCTCTTCTCTCTCCCTTCCTCTTCCTTCCCCAAACCCTAAAACCCACTCCTTCTATATAAACCCCACCTCCTATCTCCTCTCCACTCCACACACCAGCCACCACCACCTTCGGTGTTGTGCGGGAGTGACGAGAGGGGGTGAGCGAGGGAGAGTGAGAGAGAGGAAGGAGGAGAGCGTGGGAGGAGGAGGCCGAGGTCTGAGGATCTTTGGTGGAAGCTCGGTGGAGCTCGCACGTCCACCGCGGGCGCATACGGGAGGAGGAGAGAGCTCGGGGAGGCAGCCTTCCGGTCCTCTGCAACGGTTGGAGCTGCAACGGCGCATGGCGGAGCAAGTGGAGAGAGTTGCGAGGAGTTCCTGGTACTAGAAGTTTTCCAGTATCAAACGTCTGGAGTGAAGTCCAGACAATTGGCGGGGTACCAGGACGTTTGGAGCTAAGGCCAGACGTCTGAAAGCACATTTATCGCAAGGTATGTATCTCCCTGCGCCATGCATATCGCAGTGCAGGGGTATTTGTTGACTGACCGCGCCTGTGATGTCGTTTGCAGGTGCAGCTTTGGGAAGGAGCGCGGAACGCTTTCCTACGTACTTTTGGACGTCTGAACACATTACCAGACATCCGGAGGTGCATTCAGATGACTGATTGCACAGCAATCATGGGTCCTAATCAACCTAAATAATGTCTGAACCTATCTTAAATTGTGGATATTGCACTCATATCTTGCATATCATGCATTGCATCAGTCTATTTAGAATAAGATGAGATATCCTTCTAGTTAATGGTTTTTATTGCTATTTACAGATAATAAAGTGATTCAGGATGGAGATAGTGGAATAAAGCAATAAAGGAAGAAGAAGACTGATCCAGATAAGAGTGAGGAGGATAGCCTTATCCCTACCCTTAGAAACCCTAGGACAGCCTTCCCAAACCCAAAACAACCTCCATTAGGGCACTTTAGCCTCAAAACCCAAACATGGATAGCACTATCCATGTTCCTATCCCTCTCCCAAACACTTAGGAACCAAAACCAACCTTAGAAAACATAAAACCCACTCTCCAGCACCTTTTAGGACGTCCAGACATCTGGCTGGACGTCTGATTTCTGCAGAATAACAATCCAGGAAGCCAAAACTCATACTGACACAGAATTGGACGTCTAATTTAGTGTCCAGACATCCAATTTTGTAGTATAAGACATCTGACCACTATCCTGGATGTCTGATACTGCTGTCTGGTTCCTGATTTTGGTGTTGGAAGCCCTAGCTTGCCTATTTTGACCTAGGAACCCCACCGGACACCCTAGGAAACCTAAGTAGAGACCTCCTAAGCCTAGTCCACTATCCATAGCCCTACTTGTCCTATCCCTAACCCAATTGAACCATCCCATACCTAATTGGGTGCATCTACAGTTGATTGGGTGCACCCGAGCCCAATTAGATCCACTCAGGATCTAATTAACTCATACCTATTAGGGTTACCCTAGCCTAATCACATGCACACATCTAATTAGACTTGACCTAGACCTAATTAGGTTCACTCCTACCCAATTAGACTTTCCTAAGCCTAATTAGGTCCACGCTCACTTAATCTAGATTGACCCAACCTATTTAGCACCTAATCCTACCAAAACCCACAACCTAGCCCTACGAAAAACACACACCCACACACACACGCACACCTTCCCATTTTACTCCCACCCAACCCATGCACACTCTCTTGGAAACCCTAAAAGCTTGTGTCAAACCTAGATCCAAAAATTGTGGCATTTGCTATTTTTGGAGCCACCAAAAGTGGCAACCAAATGGAGCCTTCCATAAGGGCAAAGAGAGAGCTACGAAATTGGACAATATCTCCATACACTCTCCCATCCATACTCTCCACTCTAAACTTGCTTCCACCCTCCAAAACCTTAAGGCCGTCCTCCTCATCCTCCTCCAAGGCTCCATGGACGGCTAGCTAGAGAAGCTTCTCTCCAAAGCTTCAAGGACGACCATTGGTAGAGAAAGGGAGCAACACCCTCCTCTCTCCACTTGGGTGCACTAGCCCCCATCTTCTTCTTCTTGGACGGCAATGAAGGCTTACCCATAGTCTCTTGTGGCCGGCCATCTCTTTTGTTAGGCGTGTAGACGGGTTTGCACACTCAAGGTCTAGCCTACACCCTCACACAAGGCCGATGGCCCTAGTGGCAACTTTCTGGCGTGAGGGATTTTCTTCTATTTATATGCTTTCTAGTGTAGATGATGTGTGATAATTTTTTATGCATAAATAATTTCATGATATTTCTGTGATTGATTGTCCTCATGTTTGCTTGCCTATATGACACTTTAGTTTGTTCACACCATGCACGGCCACCATGGCCTCATTTAGATGCACATAGTCACTTAGGTTTTTGCTAGTTTATCTAGATTTAGGTTTCAATTCGCTTTTCGAAATAAAAAATCAAAAACACAAAAAGACAAAAATAGTAGCTTAGGTTAGATTTAGGTTATAAAAGTCAATCCAAATCTCGATTCGTTTTCACGCCTCCCAGAGACGAACGACCGGGACTCAAGTTCTAAAAAGAATAAAGATCTATGAGAGTTTCATTATAACAAATATCTTTGACGAGTGGTTTTTGCGACTATACTACGATTTCCAACGATTTCAAAATACGCGATTTCCACGTCTGTCAACGACCGAAGGCATTGTCCAACGTCTGGAACTGCCTTCAGATGATCGTAGAGAGGGTTTGGACATCTGAGGATACTGCAGGGACTTAAGGTAAGATCTGACGCCTTCTAAGACATCTGGGATTATTCTCAGATGTCTGATTTTGAACAGTAGGAACGTTTTTGACCCGTTTAGGGTTCGATTAGGGTCCGTTTTACGTAAGAGAAATACCTATACTTTCCTCGCGAGTTCCTCTACGTACTAGAGTCCTTTGTACACTTTTCTGAACTCTCCTTTTGTGATGTATTCCCTGGTATAGGGTTTCAGCCTACTGCATGTTTGGGGCTCGTAGAGATGCTTGGGTCAGCAGTTCGAGCCCTCATTACTCCTGTGTTTCTTGGTAGAGTTGTTTAGTTCTGTTAATAATATTTAAATAAGGATGTGGTTGTGGAAATAACCGAATGGAACCCTAGGATGTGGCATGAACCCTGGGGTAGAGAAATAAATGAACCGTTTGTGCTGTATGATGTACTTGCATGCATGATTGAGATAAACTGCTAGCAATTGCCTGTATTATAATTGTGAGTTGCTTGTTAGAATATGAGCTACTTGTAATTAATGAACAATTACCTATGAAATCACCAGTTGCATGTATCGAATTATGGAAACACAAGCTGCATGTATATGGATGAGAAATGAATTGTGAAAGCTGAAAATCTGGATCGAAATAAATGAGGTGAACATGACCATGAACCCTACGGGGAATTAGGAGTAGAACTCCTATGGATAGACGAAAACTTGGAATGTAGACGGGAGGTGTGCTGGCCATTCAGTATGTGGTACCAAGGAGAGAAACTGTCCCCTTTTTGTGTAGAGTGGAGCTAACCTCTTGATGAGGAGCTCATCATGATCACTAATTACCCCTAATTAACTAGTCTTCCTAGTTAATTAGCTAAGAATATGTGAATATATGGGTTAATTATAAAATAAGGGATATATAGTAAAGGACCTTAAAATAAGTTAAAAATGTTATTTTAACATCGAATTAATATTATTAATAATTTAATTAATAATTGGACTCGAGATATTAATAATCATTCATCTAATTAATAAGTTAACTAACTTAAGCATAATGTATACATAAGTATGTAATAACTTAAGTAACATTAGTTAATTAAATAAATTAATCTAAAAAGGTCAAAAATGTAAATTCAATGTCTAACTATAATAATTACCTTATTTATAATAATATATAAAAAGTTGAAAAAGATCAAAATTAAAATAAGCATTGGAAACCTGAGTTTACATTTTGGTCCTTACATTTCATTTCAATCGGGTCCTTATTTTTCATATAGGTCCTTAAGTTTATCACAACTAGGTCCCTGACTTCGTCTCTTCAACCGGTTGAACGGCTGACGACTGAGGGTGCTTCCACCGCACGATCACCGCCCATCCAACGTCACCTTTCCTTCTTCAAGCTCCTAGAGCTTGCGCTCACCATCTCATCTTCATCCATCGGTCTGGATGACACTTTTATCCTAATTTAGGGTAGGAGATAACTTCACCGTTGTCGGAGAAGACGCCGGTGGTTAACCTTCTCCTAGCCTCATACGCGTCCAGATTCCTTCTCCTCCTTCGTCGCCGTCGACTATAAATATCCCCTTACCCCCTTGATTTTCTTCAAGTTGGCTCCCTTCCCTCTTCTTCACTGTAGCCAACCCAATGGGCTATTCCCTCCACAACTCCGATGAACTTTCCACCTCATCTTCCGACTTCCTCCATCCACTTTAGTCAGCTCAGGAACTTCGCCGAGGTCAGCCGCGTCTCTGGACACAGGCGCTGACCAAGGAGTACCTCTACTTCATCTCACATCCGCCGCCAGAGATCTTCCAACTACCCTCTGATTTCACACCTCCGTCATGAGCCTTCGATGAAGTTCCTCTGTCCCCTTCGTCCAGGTAACAATAGGATAGGAGTAGGAGTAGAGTAGTTTAGTTAGTTAATTAGGTAGGTAGTTTAGTTGTAATGTTAGAGTTCAAAGTTCATCTTCCTTGACTCCTACGAGCTCCTTGAGCTTGCCAGAGCCCTAATTTTGTCTTTTGAATCCACTATCCACTTTCTTTTATCATTCACGATCATTTCTAACACACTTAATCTCTAATATGATCACTGATTCGCCTAATTCAAATCCACCTTCATCAACTACTTCTGCTGTCCATGGCGGCAGTAGTTGACTTAATTTGACCTTCATCGGATCCTCCATCACTCACTCATCATTAAAGGATCCTAATTATCATCTTAATTTGATTAAATACTATATATAACTAAAAAGCCTAATTTTATTTAAGCTCCTGAGCTCACTGTCAATGGCAGCTCAGGAGTAGTTAAACCTTAAATTAACTAAGTATTTATCATCGCAATCCTTTTCTGACTTGTCTTGACCACTCATCTGAGTGGGAGATTGGTAGCGACCTTCCTCTATAGTTTTATTATTTCGTCGTAGTATAGTATAGAGAGGTGATTACCAGTTTAATACAATTTGTTACTCGGAAATAAAGAGTTCCCGAGGTCGAACTCAGGGAGCAAACTATATTCTAGACATACAAATTCTTATTACAAAAATAAAGAGAGAGAGAATTTGTTGGCTTTTCTTCTTTTCTCTTTGCTTCTCCTCTTCTTCCTTCTCAGATCTTCTGCTCTCTTCCTTTGTTCTTCTTTATCTGCAGTGGTGATGTTCTTCTTCTTCTTTCAGCTGTTTTTGCTCGTCTCTTCCTTTTTCTTCTGCAGAGCGGTCCTGTTCTTCTTCTTCTTTCTTTCTTCAGATCTTCTCGTGCTCTTCTTCTTCTTTCTTTCTTCAGATCTTCTCGTGCTCTTCTTCTTCTTTCAGTTCTTCCCTTGGCCTCTCTGTGTTCTCCTCTACCTCACCTTCCTTCTCCTTCTTTGCCTTCAGGACGTCGTCTGATTTTCCAATCAGACGACTTAAACTGCCGCTGCTACAGTGCCGCTCGGTGATCCTCCTTCCTTCAGCCTTCGTCTTCTTCCACGGTTCTTCTTCACCTGTGCCTGCACACTTAGACAGCTTGATCAGAGGGGCAAAACCTATCTCTACCCTCCCCCGCGTCTCTCTCTCACAGAATCCGCTCTTAGGATAGCTCTCCCAGAGCTGCCGGGTACGGGTCGCGCCCGGGTCCTGGCCCACTGGCGTGCGTGGTGGGCGAGGAGTGCAGGTCAGTCTAAGTCAGGTCGGGCCAGGTCCGCGAGGCGTGAGCGCGGACGAGACCGGGTTGAGCGAGCGAGTGAGTGAGAGGGACCTCACCCCGTGCTCAGGAGGCAACGAGCATAAGGCACTTTTTGCCTTTATGCGGCCGCTCTCCTCTGAAAGGTTACGAGGTGGGACTAAATGTCCCACCCCAATTTGGGTGCCTGCGCGGAGGAAGCAGCGGCAGTCGAGGCGAAGCGCGGGGGCTTCGCGCGAGAGCTTCGCCTCAACTGCAGCCTAACGCTTTGCCGAAATGCCCCCGCACAGCCTGGGTGTGTGACCTGGGTGCGGCGCACCTGGGGCAGCAGGTGAAGAAGCTGCTTCGCTTCAACAATGGCGGCGACGAGCGGAGGTACCTGCCCACAGAAAAACAGCCTTTCGGCCCAATCAGAAACGCGGAGGACCTTCGCCATGGCACGGCGAAGGTGGTCGGGGGGTGTGCAGGCGGCGGGGCGGAGCCTAAGGGCTGCCCTAGGTCGGACTGTGGGTCAGGAGATGGGTTTGTTCGGTGGAGTTGCAGAGGGTGATTTGGGGGAAGTGGAAGGGCGGAAATGGATCAGGGTGAGGAGGCGGAGATTATGTGCAGGTCGGTGAGGCGTGTGGGATGCTGGAGTGATGGGAGCGGCTCGCCGGAGGATGGCCGGAGGCGGAGAAGGTGAGGGTGATTGGTCGGAATCGAGCGCGACAGTAAATGTTTAAAGTGAGGAAAAGGAAGAGGGGAGGAAGAGGAGGAGTTCTACCTACTTAGCAGGACGAGGAGGGGCCGGAGCGGGCGACAGTCGTATCGACTGTCGTCGGAGAAGAAGATGCCCGGGGGAAGGGGCGGCGGCGAGCAGTGGGCCGGAGAGGCGCCAGTTGGGTGCGGCGTGGCGCGGGAAGAGCGAGGGAGAGCAACCCTGCAGCTGGTAGTGCGGCAGAGCGACGAGGAGGAAGAGGGGAGGCCGCCGGAGCTGGAGGGCTTCCTGTCGGAGTGGGAAGAGAGGAAGTGGGGGTCTTTCTCCGTCAGGACCGAGCTACTCAGAACGGCGGAGCGACGGGGGTATTTATAGAGGCCGAATCAGAGAGGAAGGCGGAGGGAGACGACGTGTCTCCCTTGCCGGAGGACGCCGGAGATGGAAACCCATACCGTCCGTGCGTTCGCACGGCCGGTATGGTGGGTTGCAGCGACCAGGGGGGTGTTCCTGCGACGGCTGACGACGCAGGGCACCCCCGGTTGACTTGCCAGACCCTCTCCCTCACCCTGCGCGGCGCCATGCTCCGCGCAAGGTCGCCGGAGCATGGTGCTGGCAGGTTTTGCAGGGAGGACCTGAACGCAAAGAACGAAGGAGAGTTAGGGGCCAAAATGCGAGGGTTCAAAAGTTGAGGGCCAAAAAGTAAATAGATGAGGACCAAAATGTAAAGTTGGTCAAGAAGGTTTTTTCTTAGGCTCAAGTTTTTATACATGACTAATTAGGACCTAAGGAATCTGATGGTGAATTTTATTTCTATATTAAACCTTGTTTGACTGGTCAATTTACGTAAAAACCCAAATTAAGTTATTAATTGGGTATGGTTCTCAATGTAGGTCAAGATGGGTTCCTAAGGTCAAATTGAAGGTTCTAAACCCTAGAGATTATTTTTATATGAATTTTAGAGGGTTTATTCCATTTTTGCTTTGCCTTAAACCTCGTGAATTGAAGTGGGTTTGTTTTAGGGTTACAGATTATCATTTAGTTCCTTGGAATTGCTGTAACCCTTATCAGATCATCCCACTTTCCTTCTTATTTGGTTTGTTTGACCTATGTTTGGACCTGTATGCAGATTATACTGGTAAAATCGCATTTTTACCCCTTTTGACTTGTTTTCTTCTTAAACTCAGAATTCTCTGAGTTAAGCCTTTCCTTGAGTTATGTAGGAGCTTTTATCATTCGTATTAGGTCAAAATGAGCTAGTTATGGCTCATGATGAGGTTCTCATCAGAGATCAAGTCCAGTTCCTTAACCTACTCAAATCTTATTCAAATTGAATTCACTGTTTAATCTTAAATCTAATGAGTAAAAGAAGAATTTAATGCGATCCTGAGGTTCCTTGTGACCTCAGGAACCTTTTCAAATCAAAATGGCATGAAATTTCTTTCTGTACACAAATTTCATCTTTTTATGGACTCATCGGAGCTCCAGCGAGCTCCGATAAGTCAAATTTGATCTTCAGCCTATAGAACTTATCGAGAAGCTCCAGAATGACATAATTTTGATCACTGATTAGTTTGAAGTTGTTTATTTGGGTTTTTAGCAACTGGAGCTAGGATTGCTTATTCATCTTCTCCAACTCGGGCAGAGTTGGAGAAGTTTGTTAGGAAGTTTAAAAGTCATATTTAATGGGTCTAGAAGCTTCAATGCAGTGCACTGAAGTCATTCATGTCCTTCAAACACTGTAACAACCTTCTAATCATTCTGACGAACAAACCACATTTTTAGTTCAAGCGACGAGCCTGAAACCCTCGATTCATGGTCTAAACATCTGTTCAAGGGATTGAGCAAGTTCCTGAGGATGAAAGGATCCTACCTTAGGCTTTAATTTCTTATGAAGAGGCTTAGCACAGAAAGTCAAATTTTGAGCCTTATAGTCAAACCTGAGTTGGATACTTTGATTCTAAGCTCAATTTGTTGAATTGAGGAGTCTGATTTGATTCTGAGATTCAGTTGAACGATTTTAGAGTGATTTGGTTGAGCTTTGTGGGTTAATTCAGTTGGAATTCATTGACTGCCAGTTTGGGTTGTTTTTGAACCCAAATTGTTGGCAGTGGTTTTTGGATGAGTTTTGAATTCGATTCCTACCCAAACAAGCTTGTAACAACCCTTAGAAGCTGTTCCAATCGATTGAGAATGATTTTAGTTGTCTATTAGACCTTTCTTCATGTTTGAATACAGTTTCCAAAGCTTTCAGAGAAGCTTCAACCTCCTGTGCGTTACCTGAGGCTTTGAGAGCTCAAAACCCATTCCAGCAGTTGCAGAAATACTTGTAGAACCCATTTAGAGCCTTAGTTAAGAGAGAAAGTCTAGCCTATGGACTCTATAAGCCTTAATTTCATTTCTAGGCAATTTATACCTGTATAAAACCCATAATCCTGCCCTTAAAATTGAAGAGGAAATCCTCCCCTTAGCATTAAATTGACCCTGTAATCTTGTAGAGCTACTCAAGAGCTTTCCAACAAGCTTTGATTCGCTTGATTTGGAGCTCTGAGCTAGGAGATATTCCCACTTGAAGTTAGCTCTGGAAGGGGGAACCTTAGTCCCACATCGAGAATTCTGGAGCGCCCGCCTCGATATAAAAGCATTTTGTTAAAGGCACTATTCAGTCATCAGTGCTCGGCGCACGGTTACCAAATGAATGAGCATATGCGTGTGTGTGCCTGCGGGTGTGCGCCTATGTGGGCGTGTGATGTGTGTGGCCCTGGGAGGGCGAGGCCTGGGAGGCGGTTGAGCCGATTGGCTCGAGAAATAAATCAGAAATAAACCAAAATTAAATGAACTAGGCGAGGACCTAGTAGGGTCTAGTCCCACCCTGTAAAGGGTGCTGTGTATCCCTGAAAGGTCTGAGTCGCAAATCAAAAATCAATTTTTGGTTGAGGAAGAAAAAAAAACCTGGTTCAGCTGATGGTTTAAAGAAAGAGCTGATGGTTAAGTGTTGAGCACTAATGGAAGAAGAAAGGCTAAGGAAGAAGAAAAGAGAAAGAGAAGGCTGAAGGTTAAAGGAAGAAGAAAGGAAAAGAAGGAGACCTCGCAAAGGGTAGAAAGAGTTGAAGGCTAACAAGCACTAAGGAAGCTTAAGAAAAAGACTAAGGGAGAAGGAAAAGGTAGAGTAGAAGAGAAGAAAAGAAAGAAAGGAAGCTCGAGAATGAGAGAGAATAAGAGAGAAATAAAAGAGAAAGAGAAAGATAAAGAAAAAAATAAAAGAAAGGAAAATAGAGAGAGAAAGAAAGAAGAAGAAGAAAAGAGAGGGAGAGGCTGAAGAAATAAAGAAATTATTTTTCTTACTATACTTTTAATTTCTCTTTGTTTCTAAATGTTGTAATAAGGCAAACTTTGACTAGATGAACTCTTATTTGCCTTAATTCATTTGAAATAAATAGAAAGTTTACATGTTTTTAAATGTTGTAAATGTGATTTCTTATGGAATTTTGTATATTTCTAAAATTTAAATCATTTTGCAAAATTCATGTTATTAAAATTAACTTAATTATACCTCCTATACCTATAAGATGTTTAGAATTAATTGGTGAATTTGAAATAATATATACCTCCCAATGAATGACCTGGACTCAACCAGTTAAAAAAATCTAAAATGTTTGGTTAACTTGATCCTATACTACTAAACTAACACAATTTCGAGTTAACCTAAGTTACTTTCTAATACATTTAATTAAGCAAAATTAACTTAATTAACTGTGTTGAGAGAGAACTCAACCACCTCCCTTGGGTTGAGACCTAGGGTTAGGATTGGCCACTCTACACCGACTCCTGTTGGCCCTCGTGTACGTGGTACTGAGGCGAGCTACTAGTGTAGGGAGGGAGCTAGCCACCCCATGGGGCCCGGGGTTCAGCTAGCCACCCTACACCGACTTGTTACGCCCTCTGGGCAAACCGGGGTAGTCAGACGAGGGTGCACGGACTGTGGAGGGGCGAGACCCCTGTTCTGAGAGGGCAAGGCCCTATACTGTTCCGTGCTGTACTTTGGGCGTACTCGCTAGCGAAAACAACTGACCGCTTGTCAGTGCAGGGTAGCTACCCGTGCGCTTATCACGCGTGCTGTAGTCACCGCTACATCTTGACATTGACTGGGTGTAGGACTACCACGGGGGACTCTCCTGGCTAGGAGGGCACCACATGTACTTTCTACTCTATGGAAAAGACTGCAATCAAGATCGTTCCCACGAGGAACATGCAAGATCAACAATATCTAGATACTTTGGGAAATGGGTGAAACGGAAATATATAAAACAGATAAATAGAAATGAGAATTAAAACTGTTAGTTTTACTATTTTTAGATAATATAGATACCACTCTACTCAGCGTTCGCTGACTCTGTTTTTTCATAATATTGTTCAGGACCAGGAGTTGAGCAGCCCAAGCTTCCGGCTGCGGAGGATGCTGGGCCCAGTCTAGTCCAGCCATAGTTTTTTCAGTACCTCCTTTTTGTTTCTTTACTGTTGTAGTAAGTAATGGACTTTTAGTTACTTGTTGTCTCTACTGTTTACTTCCGCTTTCCGTTGTTATTGTGTTGTGGTGGTATGTACTGAAATGACATATTTACTTTTCCTTTATTGCTTATACATTTCTTCTGCTTTGTTATATTGCATATGTGAATGTAGTTTACTTTTCTGCTTTTGGTTGTTTCTTGTTGGATGACTGGGTCTTAGGATTAGTCGAGGTGAGCCAATCTCGGGTCCTATAGGGATCCGAGAATCGGGTTGTAACACTAGAACCTCAGTAGATTAAGCGGATCTGTTTTTAGGGTTTCAGATGTTATTTAATTCCTAAAATGCTTGAAAATCCATTTCTGTATGCACGGACCTACCTGTTAGATCATTAAGACCATTTGACCTTTAGTTAATCCTTTAGAAATCTCGTGATTGTTTTACAATTGAGATATGCTGTTAAAACTGTAGTTTTACCCATGTTTTCTTGTCTTTCCCTCAGAATGATTATGTAATGAATTATGGTCCTCTGGCTGTTATGTAGGAGCATTTAATGATGGAATATGACTAAATAAAGCTAGATATGACTGATGATGACGTTATCATCAGTCAGGCAATCTATCTTCTATTAGATCCACTTATTATTTGTGAGGAGAAAGTAGAGAGATTACTGGTGCGTTAAGTTTAGTGCATGGACTCTTAAGTTCTGGATAATTAGAGGATGATATATTAAAGTTAGGCATAGTTTTTGCTCTCTATTCTTGTGTGCAAACTTTGTGTGAATTTCTGAGAGTCACCAAATAAAGCAGATACACAGAGATTGATTCCTAATAAAACTATGACTATGGTGGATGGTTATGACTGTCCTTCATAGAGTCCTCTGTTGAAGGAGGGTAATAGTGTCAAAGGTCAGAAATACACTTGTTCTATCCATCCTTTCCTGGTGTCGAGAGTAGGCACTTCCCCCAAATAAGCCACATAATATCCTCTTAACCATCATCATCCCTAATAATGCCTCATGAATAAAAGTCAGCGTCATGTTATGTTAATTTATGAAAAAAAGAAGAAGAAATATATAGATATATGTAAAAAAAAGAAAAAAAATGAAGAAAGAAAAAAAAGAAAGAGAAATATTTATATTTAGAAAAATATAAAAAAAAAGAAGAAAAAGAAAAAGAAAAAAGAGTCAAAGTTTGGAGTTTTATCTTTATGTCATTTTTTGTATCAATATTTTTGAGGCAACAACAAAAACACTCATTACGATCCACCAAATATGACCCATACCTATTTTTTAGTATTTCTAATCGCCCGAATACTGGCTGACGACCTCTAACTTAGTTGTAGGGTTATTAAGACTTTACTTGAAGTGTGAATATCACGTGAGGCCACCAAACAGTGAGTACATTTGCAGAATCTGGTGAGATATGTGATCTCATCAGAAAAAAGAAAAAGAGAGAGTGAGTAAGTACAAAGAAACAAAAAGAGAGCATAGTTTTTAGCCTCTCTCTGGGGTGACTTGTTTGATAGTCTAGAGATTAGAGTTACTAGACTATATGTAGTACTAGATAAGTGTGAGTCACCAAATATAAGTTCATTCAACTCGG
Source organism: Thalassia testudinum (assembly GCA_037157565.1). NCBI lineage: Eukaryota > Viridiplantae > Streptophyta > Magnoliopsida > Alismatales > Hydrocharitaceae > Thalassia > Thalassia testudinum. The sequence goes on from JAZHRO010000036.1 coordinate 149,716,738, forward strand.
TATCTCCTACATAAGCCAAAAAGCTGGGGTCAAACTACATATCATTTTCTGCTTTATCTCCGAGGGAAACAGTTGCCTATCCCGATAGAATTTTATTGAGGGTTAAGTATGAACAACAAATGTAAGTTGGCTTTTCACTTGGATCCGTTACCCAGGCTACTATCACTTCACATTTGTTTGAATCTCTAAATTTTTGGAATAAGGAAAGAAGAAATCTCTTAGTTACTTCCATTGTTTTTCACTTTTGCTCGGGACTAGCAAACTTAGGCATGGGGGCATTTGATAAGTCTACTTTCGTGGGCCATTATTTGGCCTAAGTACTCTTTAATTAGTTGATCTTAATTGTTAAGTAGGAGTTAAATGGTAATTCACCTTAGTTTGCATATAATTTATGCGTTAATTTTACATTTAATAACATATAATATGGTCTATTTGTTGAATGCAGGCTAGGTGCAAGGGTTAGACATCCATTTTGCTTATATAAGTGTCTGGAGCTCAGATCAGACGCTTGGAAACTACCATCGTAGTCCCCCTGAAGTTTACATTTTTTAGGACGTCTGATATTTTTATCGGACGTCTGATGATTAACGGACAGAACTTATCCTTCTGTTTCAACCACTCGCAATCTTCGCGAGTGGTTAGAGAATTCGGCTGCGGAAAACAAATAGAGTTGTTTTTAAGGGAGGATCGGCCATCATCCTGAGGATATCATCCTTCCCCCTGTGGGGATCTTCTTCATCGCCAGCACCGGTACCGTGGCTGGAGCGAACACCTTGGTTGGAGCGTGCACCGTGACTTGAAGCGTGGTTCATCCTCGCCAACCCCATCGCACTACACGCTTGTGGTGACAGCATGAGCACCACCACCGTCTTAACGTCCAGCAGACCTCCCCCCCCGCCGCAGACCGCTAACAACACCACGGCCACCAACTCCACAACCCACACCATCAGCCGCTCATCTTCATCTTCATCTTCTTCTTTGATTTCCTATTCACCTTCTTCTTCCTCTAAAAGAACCCACCACCATCCACTGCCGCCTGTCCTCTCCTCACCACCAGCAATCCCACCACTGCCATCAACACCATCGCAAACACACCCAAACCCACCAACACCAACTCCACGCAGACCATCTCTCCTTACAGCCACCCGTGTCCACCCATCATCTTCCTCTTCTTTTTCATCCTCTCCTTCCAACAGCTCCCACCCACTGCAACTTCCCCAAAAAGAACCCATCATCGGCGCTGCCCCCTTTCACGCAGCCACCACTCCCGACGACAAAACTTCGTTCCGTCAACGCCATCGACCTTGCCTCACCCTCATAAGGCTGCCTACGCCTACGGCAACCCTTCTCGCAGTCCACGTGCGCGCATGCACAAGCCACCGCCGGCCATCATCTCCTTGTAGCCGACGACAACTCTGGCCACCTCCGTCGATGCCACGACCACCAACGAAAGCCTGCATCCCCACCGATCTCCTCCGAGCACCGCACGTCCAGCCGTGTCTTCTCCGCGTGCGAGCAAGGGGAGTTTTTCCCTTGTTTCTCTATAGTAAAATGCCAATTAATATTTACACTAAATGCCATTGTGGAAACACTATTAATTTATTTATCTCATTAATATATTACGTAGATTTGCATGAATATCCCTCATGTTTATTTGAATTATGAGTAGTTGCATTTATCTCTTAAATAATAGAGTATGGGATATTGGTTATAGGGAACGGGTTCGATTTTGATTTATATTGATGATATTTGTCAGTACTAAGATTACGATTCACGTATTCCATAGTGGTGATTTTGCATGTAACCTCCCTATATTCTTGAGTAATTATATAAATGCTAACTTATGTTGAAAATGAATTGCAATAACTAGTATGCACGCAGGTTGAGATTCCCGAATAAACAAAACACTACTTATTAGTCTAATAGGTTATTTCCTCCCTGTGGAGACGACATAACTCTTTGTGGTTAGATTTTGAGAATTAAAAGGTTTTGAAAAGCGATTTTCTACCACGTAATTAAATACGACACGTCATTTTACGTTAAAGTTTTTATCGAAAACAAAGATCGCTCTTCCATCTTGAAGCTTGCTGGACATAAATGGCTTTATTTAATTTGCAAATTAGTTTCTTTATGTCTCCTAATGCAAAGTTTTTTGGTTGCACCATGCAAATTGTTTTATTAATGTTTATATTAAGAAATGTTATCTTTACATCCATTTGATGTAGCTTTAAATCAAAATGAGCTGCTAAAGTCATTAAGGTTTTAAATGAACTTTTAGATAAAATTGGCGGAAATGTCTCTTTATAGTCTATGCCTTCCTTTTGAGCAAATCTCTTAGCAACAAGACGAGCCTTATATTTGTCTACATTGCCTTGTGAATCCCATTTGGTTTTAAATATCCACTTACAACCAATGAGCTTCATTCCTTCTGGCAATGGGACAACATCCCAAACCTCGTTGTCACTCATGGATTTCATCTCTTCATTTATGGCATTAATCCAGTCCTAAGAATGGGAACTCCTCATGGCATGAGTGACCGAAATGGGATCCATATCCATTTGGTCTACCTCTAGTTCCTGAAGAAATACAACGTAATCACTAGATATTGCACTTCTCCTTTCTCTATTGGATCTCCTAATGGGTGCAGGATCTTGAATGTTTTAAGGTTGTTCGGTTTGATTAATGGGAAGATTATCCACATTACTTTCTTCCCCTTATGTTGTAGGAACAACGTTTGGAATAAGAACTTGTCCCTGTTCAATGATTTCCTTATGAACAGGATCTGATTCTTCAAATGTAATGTGGCAACTATCACCCTCCAAACTAACATCCTCAAAGAAGTGGGCATTCCTGGTCTCAAAAAATGAGCCAGTTGTTGGATCATAAAACTTATAATCTTCGACCGTCTTAGAGTCCAGTTTCCTTTCAGCAAGCCTGTATGGCCTAGCCTTAGCTGAACACCGTTAGATATGAAAATTTTTCAGACTAGGTACCTTATTAGTCCACATTTCATATGGGATTTTAGGCACTTCTTTAGTTGCTACTTGATTGAGAACATATACAGCTGTTTTGAGTGCTTCTCCCTATAGAGACTCAGGTAAAGAAGTATGACTAATCATATCCGTACCATATCCTTAAGGGTCCTGTTGCGACGTTTAGCAACACCATTCATGCTTGGTGTCCCAGGCATGGTTACTGAGGCACTATGTCGCACTCATCTAGAAAAGAAGCAAACGGTCCTGGAATGCTGTTCTCCTGATCCATTATATCTGCCGTAGTACTCACCACCACGATTAGATCTGACGACCTTAATCCTTTTCCCAAGTTGGTTTTCCACCTCGGCCTTATAGGATTTGAATGCATCCAAAGACTGACTTTTTGTGAAGAAGAAATAGATACCCATATCTATAGTTGTCGTCTATGAACGTAATAAAGTACTGTTGCTCATTCCAAGATACCATATGGAATGGACCACAGATATCCGTATGTATTAGTTCTAAGAATCTGTAGCTCTAGTGGCACTTACACCTCTTTTATTTGTTCTTTTCCCTTTTAAACAGTTTACACAAACATTCAAATTCGTGTAATCAAGGAAATCAAGAATTCCATTCAAAATAAGCCTATCCATTCTCTATTTAGAGATCTGACCTAAACGCTTATGTCACAGTAAAGCAGAATTCTCCTGAGTTATTTTATGCTTTGTACACTGAAAGTTGCATTGAAGGAAAAAATATGCAGCATATATAATTTATCACTAACATATAAAGAACCAGAACCGACTAAATTTGAATTAAGAAACAACTGAAATTATTTATTTCCAAATGAACAAGAATAACTAAATTTATCCAATAGATAAATAGAAACTAAATTATGTCTAAATGATGGTACAATGAACGTTTCTTTCAAATCTAACCAGTGACCAGTTGTCAATGACAACTTGAAATCTGCAATGGCTTCTACCTCCACCTTCTTGCCATCGCCTACATAGATGTATCTTTCACCATCACTTGGTATTCGACAGCTTAGGAAACCCTGCACAGACACATTGATGTCAATAGTAGTTCCTGAATCTATCCACCAAATGTTTGAGGGTACAGAAGCGTAATTAACTTTTGAACAAACCAAAGAGAGTGATATACCTTTCTTTTCATGCCAAGCATGATACTTGGTACAATCCTTCTTCACGTGTCCTTCTCCCTTGCAGAAGAAGCAGGATGCCTTAGGCTTCTTCTGACTTCCTTTGGAGGAGGATGAACTGACAGTAGCTATATCCTTAGCCTGCTTCCTTTTGGGCTTACAAACCAGATGAGCACTTTCTGGTTTATCCTGTTTTAGCCTTTCTTCCTCTTGCACACAATGGGAAATGAGCTCGTTAAGAGTTCACTTCTCCCTTTTGCAGTTATAGCTGACTTTAAACTGCCCAAATTATGTAGGGAGGGAGATTAAAACTAAATGTATGAGGAGGTCATCTGACAACTCCAACTCAAGTGCATTTAGTTTTGAGGTTAAATGGAACATTTCCATAATATGCTTCCCAATGTTTCTAGTACCCCTGTACTTAAGTGAGACAAGTTTGCTAAGGAAATTGCTTGTCTCACCTTTCTCATTCTTAGCAAATCTTTTCTCAATCTCATCAAGGAATTTCTTAGCATTCAACTCCTCTAAGATAGCACCCCTGAAGTTTTCTAGAATAGCATGCTTCATGATCATCTGACACATGAGATTTGATTGCTCCCACCTATCAAAGTTCTTTATTTCATTAGAAGAACTCTTATTCGTAAGAGGGGAGAGAGGATCAACTCGAAGTGCATAGTCTAGATCCATGCATCCCAGAACAATAAGGACACTTTCTTTCCAGAACTTAAAATTAGATCCATTTAGTTCTGCAATAGAATTTAAGTTGGCAGTTATGGCAGATGCAGAGGAGTTAACTGAAAACAAAGGAAATAAACCAAATACATGCTCAGAATAAAGTAAATTAAACAATACAATCATTAATATTTTGCCTTTGGACAATAAACATTAATATTGTAAATGGCAATTTTAAGAATGATAATAACTAAAACACTCATGTAAGTAATTAAGTCATCTTTGGATTAACTTAACTACCCATATGAAACCTAATAATTCAACAGATCATTTATCAATAAATGTGTACGTATGCATTCAGTCATAAGGTGGTTTACCTCTGGGTTAAGCGCCCCATACAAGAATACAACATACATAGTCGCTTTAATATTTCAAATAAACTGGCACAAGAAGCAACCTGCTTTGGTAAGAATTACTAAATGCGACAAAGTACTTAATACATTAAAACCTATCATTAATGTTCGTACCAAAATAATCATGATCAATATATCCCAATGAACACACCAGTACTGGTACTCAGGATGAGTACCGATACCAACAGCAGTGACCAAGTACCGATATTGGTCCTTCTATATCGGTACCAGAATGATATGTACCGATACTACATCAGTACTGGACTGATCCTAGGTTGCAGCCAGTATCCCTCATGTACCAGTATTCATCATGAGTACTAGTACTCCTTTGAAACTAGCAGCGTTTCTAGGGTGTGACCAGTATCCCATATGTACCGGTACTCGTGATGAGTACCAATACTCTATCAATATTGGCGGCGTCTCTTGGAGCCTAACTAGTATCCCACATGTATCGGTACTCTTGATGAGTATCGATACTTTATCAATACTAGGGGTTGCTTTGGGAAGTGCCTAATGAGTACCTGTGCCCAGCCAGTACCGGTACTCATCATGAGTACCGTTACCAGACTGATCACGACCCGATTCCATGGCTGCGATCTGAAATCGAGATTTGGGGAAAAACTCCAAATCATGATTCCGATCGAAAAAACTTGATTTGATAATCATATATTGTTATGATCCGGTTCCCGAATCCCTACAGGACACGAGACTAGCTCGACTCGACTAATCCCAAGACCTAGTCGTTCAACAAGAAATAACCAAAAGGCAGGAAAATAAACCACATTCACTATGCATTGTAACTAACAGTAAAAGCATACGAACAGTAAAGGAAGTAAAAGCTGCTAGTTAGTTCATACCACCACAACAATAAGAAAGTAGAATAAAAGTACAGTAACAGGAATAGTAAACAAAAGTATGAAACTCACTAGTAGAAAAGAAAGTACAACAACAGTAAGAAAACTACTGCTGGGCTCGATTGGGCCCAGCACCCTCTACAGCCGGTAACTCGGGCTGCTCAACTCCTGGACCTGTAAAGGGTTATGAGAAAACGGAGTCAGCGAATGCTGAGTAGAGTGGTAATCAGACTATCTAAAGCAGTAAAAGCTCGTAGGTAAATTTATCTTTTCCAATTATTTCTTTTACAAGTGATTTCTTTTCACCCCATTGGTTTACTTCCAGATTTCTTTCTTGATCTCGCATGTTCCTCATGGGATGATCTTAACTGCAGTCTTTTCCGAAGAGTAGAAGGCACACGTGGTGCTCTCCTGGCCCTGAGAGTCCCCCGTGGTAGTCCTACACCCAGTCAACCACCTCGAGGTCACAGACAGACGTAGTGGTGACTACGGCACACGCGATAAACGCACGGGTAGCTACCCCGCACTGGCACGCGGTCGGTCATTTCCACTAGCGGGTACGCCCAAAGTATAGCACCGAACAGTATAGGGCCAAGCCCTCTCAGCAGCAGGGGTCTAGCCCCTTAGAACCAAATAGAGGTCTCGCCCCTCCACAGTCCGTGCACCCTCGTCTGACTACCCCAGTTTGCCCAGAGGGCCTAACAAGTCAGTGTAAAGTGGCTAGCTAAACCCTGGGCCCCGTGGGGTGGCTAGCTCCCTCCCTACACTAGTAGCTCTCCCTGATACCGTGTACGCTAGGGCCAACAGAAGTCGGTGTAGAGTGGCCAATTCTAACCTTGGGTACCAACACAAGGGCGGCTAGCTTCGCTCTGCACTAAAAAGGGGACAGTCGCTCTCCTTGGTACCACATACTCAAGGGCCAACACATTTCCCATCCATATTTCCAGGCCTTTCCATTCATCCACAAGAGCTCTACTCCTAACTCCTCGTAGGGTTCATGCTCACATTCACCATATTATTTCATACCAGGTTTCATCATTCACAATTCCGTTCTTGTATTTTACACATGCAGCTAGTATTTCCACAATTTAACACATACAACAAGCGATATCATTGGTAACTGTTTAGTTATCTCAGGCATTTCATATCTAACAGGCATTTTGCATTCATTAACAGGTAGTTGCTAACAACTTAGCTCATTCATTCATAAATACAGTTTCAATCATGCAAGCAAGCGGTTTAACCATTTCTCGTCGTAGGGTTCATGCAATATCCTAGGTTTTTAGTTATCTAATTTTCATAGATGCATTCATATTTTATAAGTAAAATAGGGAGAAACCACTCTACTAGGCAATCCGGGACTACTGGGGGCTTGAACTGCAGGCCCACATTCCTCTGCAAGTCCCAGACACGCAACAGATCAAAGTCATATACCAAGAAACACATCACAGTAGAACCTTCAGAACAATATATAAAGGTTTCTAATATGTAGAGGAACTCACAAGGAAACCACAGGTATTTTGATTGCATAAAACGGATCTCGGTCAGATCCTAAACGGGTCAAAAACGTGCCTGCAGACCCAAATCAGACGTCTGGAAACAAGTCCAGACGTCTTAAAAGTCATCAGAGACTCACCTCACGTTCCTGTGATGATCTCAGATGTCTAGGACTCCTCCGCGACTGTCTGGACTCAATTCTAGACATCCGACTAGTCCTCTGGTCGTCTGGGAACATCTCCAGTAGTCTGGTCAGCTGTCTAGACATCCGAAAAGCATGGGAGGGCGTGCTGTGTGCCTTCCCAAAGCTGCTCCTGCGCATGACAAAGCAGCTCGCCACTTTTAACCAGGCAAATCATACCTGCAGTGTAGCTTGCATGGCCGTAACCGTGAGGAAGACGTACCTTCATGATATACCCACTTTCAGACGTCCGATGTTGTCGCCAGACGTCCGGCCCATCGTCCGGAAGGCACTTTGGACGTTTGATACTAGAAAAACTCCAGTACCAGACCGCGCTCTCGCTTCTCTCGCCGCGCTTCGACGCGGCTCCTCCTGTTCCGATGTAGTTCCGACTGCTGCAGAAGGTCGGGGACAATGCCTCGATGCTCTCCTCCTCCCGCACGTGCCGCGGTGGCCGTGCGAACCTCCGGTGAGCTTCCACGAAGCTCGCGAGCTCGACCTTCTCCTTCTCTTCACTCCCGCTCCTCCTCGCTCTCGCTCTCGCTCTCTCGCACATCTCTGCTCACGGTAGTGGAGTGGTGGAGTGGAGAGGAGAGGGAAGGGGACCTCTTATATAGGCGAGGGGTTAGGGTTTCGACGGGGAAAAAGGAGAAGGGAGAGAGAGAGAGAGAGGTCTGCGCGCTGGCTGCGCACAGAACCAATAACACGTATAGATTTTTGAATTTCCAGATGTACGGGAAGGGGTTTAGATGTCTGACCGACAATCCAAACATCTTAAAAGGCTCAAAACAGAATGAGTCTTTACATATATGGGATATTAATGAACATGAAAACCCAAAAAAAGAACATTAGGTGGCATCAATTCATCAAGATGGGATTGAATCAATTCAAAAAACTAATCAAAGAACAATCCCCAAAATCAAACGGAAAATTATTTTTCTCAAGAAACAAATCATTAAGGCAATGATATGATGAATATAAAAGCTTTGATACCACTTGATGGAATTTAATACCAAATAAAAAATAGAATCATATGATTTTCTATACTTCCCAAGACCAATCTATTCCCCATATCATTAACCATAATGAAAATAAAAAAAAAGAAAAATTATGGAGGGATACCTGAATCTATAGTAGCGGAAGCGTTGAGGAGATCACGGAGATCCTCTAGAGCTGTGGGCTCGCTTTTCCAACGAGAGGTGGTGGCAATGGTACTTTCAAAGGGTTGACAGAGCAAGGGAGGAAAAGAACTTAATGGGAGCGTATCCCTTGGGTTTTGTCATGAGTTTTATTTATAACTTTTCTGCGATAGGATGCAGAAAATTGAATGCTCACTTCACCCTTACCACTCTAGGGACCATAACCGCTTAAAATAAAATGACAATTCCACCCATCACGGAATTGTATTTACCCTTAAGGTTTCTATACATTAAATCCCATACCCTAATGAGATGTGAATAGTCGATTTACATAATTAGATTACTTTAATGACCGTAAATGTCATATCTAAATATATGTATACATTTAACATATAATTCTGTAATAGTAATATATCTAAGTTCACACTATGATTCTAACTTTGTAACCACACCGGCATTAACCATCTTTCCCAAAGTTGCATTACAATACACTGAGTGAACCTAATTAACAAGCAAATAAGGGTTAACATTCCAAAACAAGAGTAATTCTCCAAATAAAGAAAGCATAAGATAGATGTCAATTCTACCACGATGGAAAACTTATATGTCATTTAATAGTGAAATCAAAGTAATACATGCATAACTATGAGGAACTTTACAAGGCATTTGTTCCACAACTACTAATCCTTTTGTTGTGGTGGATAGTTAAGGATAGAGTGAAGAATTGGCATCAAAATTTTTTGTTTGGGTCCTAAATTTCAAAATTATTTTATTTCAAAATTTAGTATTTAATTTTGGAATGAAATAATTTCACCTTAAAGGTGAAATTATTTTACTCTCTCAAATAATCTATGACAAGATATGTAATTCTCTAAAGTAAAATGAGCATCCAATTTTTCTTTTGATTTCATTTTCTTTTAATTCCTCTTGCAACTCTGCTTTTATTCTTCCACCCAAACAGCTCTTTAGGGAAGGGAATAAAGTGGAGTCATTAGAAAATACATCAACAATGCTAAGGAAAGAGGAGTGAAATACTGGTATTAGGCAATACCATGGAAGAGGAGAAGAAATAAGAAATTGAGTACACAAGAAAGGAAGGAGGATAAGTAAGATTATCAAAGGAAGAAATTAAAATGTCATTTAATATTAAGTCTATCCTTACATAAGCATATGGAGGTTTTATATAGACAATTGACTAGATGAAAAGAAATGACTATTAAAGAACAACTCAAGTTCAAGAGAAATTACCAAGGGTCTTAACTCAAGAAATGTTACAATAAACCCCTTAAGTAAGCTCACATGAGTACATGGTAATAAACATCGCATCTTTTCCATCTTTGTGGTACATCAATTTACTTTTGTTGCAAAATTCTCATCCCATGATAAGTTTAATGATCAGTTAGTGAGGAAGCTTGATGGAAAAGAATCCAAGTTGCTTAGATTGAATGGTAACATCATTATATATGTGTTTTTGTTCTATCATGCCTTTAATGCAACATTCCACCAACAAAAACATGCTTAACTATCATTTTTGATCAAAAGGAAAATCAAAATGATCTTGATAAATACTAGAAACCACGTGTTTAGGTTGCACATTCCAGTCGTACAACCAATGCTTGTCACCAATGCTTCATCTGTAGAACTTCCTCATATGATTTTTGTGGGACTTTCTTCTTCTCGATTGTCATCTCAGTTATGATGGTGACGAAATGTTTGGGGTCTTCTTTTGGGTTGCTAAGCCTCATGGGCAGATCATTTAGATTTACATCTTGTCTTTCTTCTAGTCGGTTATCACATGAAGGATTTTTTCATTATTTAACTTCTTTGTTTTCTTTTTTATAGCCTTTCTTTTCCAAGTTAATTTCTTGCCAAAACCCCAAACTAATGTAACACACTTCAGTAGGATTTTTTCTATTACATACTCTAAAATCTCTGGGCTATTTCAAAAGTCTTGAACTTGAAGCAGTATTATTGAATTTTGAAAATGTTGGTGATAACTCATAATGAGCGTAGGATTTACCCTACTTGTGAAGAATGTCTTCTAGGCCAAGCTAGTATTGGACTGGATTGATCATCAAGAGGAAGATCTTGTCAGGCATGCCCTCTTAGTAGGCCTAAAGTCTTTGGTAAGAAAGGTTTGAATTAGGTAAGAAGGTAAACCCCTTTAGCAAGCCTAAACTCCTTAGATAAAGGAAGGCCTAGGCCTGGTAAGGTGCTCCTGCCTTGATAACTCTATGATTACATTTGTTGTTTTTGGGATACATTTTCATGCCTATGATATGGGAAGGAATATTTTCTCAAAGAAAGTCTCGGGTTAGGTAAGGAACCTTTTGCCGCTGAATCCCTTCACTAATAGCCATTGCCAATCTACATAAAGGATAGAGAAAAGTGCAAGCATGGGTCTAACATCTTTTGGGAGGATTAATGGCCCAACTACATTGATCTTTTGTTATAAGGTGCCATCTCAAGATAGAATGGCACTTCTATAACTATGCTCAAGCATCTAAACTCTTATTATAATTTTCCTTCATTTCTTTTCTTAAAGTTCACTTTTTTGTGAGTGCCATATTGAAGATAAAATATCACATTAAAAAGAAAAAAATCATGAAATCTAGCTATGATCTCCTTGGAACCAGGTACTACAATCTCCTTCTTAGAAAATGTAACGTATCCTTTCAACATTTTCGCTCTCCTAAACCTATGTAGGTGATTGGAGAGGGACTCAAAGGGTATGCCATTTAGGTGCTTTTTTTTTACTATTATAAGAAAACTTAGGCAATCAAGGGCTTGTAAGCACATTTCTCTTCTGTAATACCAAAAATTTGTGTCCTAAAACATAAATAAGATTTTAGGAGGGGAAACTTGCATTTTGTCCAATTATATATTCGAATTCGGAAAGAGAACTCTAGTAACAAGCTGGAAGCTTATTACAATTGAGTACACTATAGAACTAACCTTACTCTACCTGAGCGCTGAAGATGGCCTTATGGGAGTCAGCTATGCTTGACAAAATAAAAGTAATCATCCACTTTCTTTGCTGGAATTTTGTAACGAACGCGTGCCCCAGACGTCTTTTAAGACGTCTGGGAGGTAGCCCAGACGTCGGACCAGACGTCTGTGATCACATCTGGAAATCCGTTAATTTTGACACGCGCGGGTCATCTGCGCGCTTGAGCGCGTAGACCGGATATTCGGTTATTCCCTCTTTCTCTGCGGCTGCAGACACCTGCCGCATCCTCTCTCTCCTCCTCGCGCGGCCTTAAAAGGCCACGCGCTCCCTCCCGTCATCTCCACCGTCTCCTCCCTCTTCTCCTTCAGCCAGTGAGTGTGAGCGCGAGCGCGAGGGCGGCAGTGGCGGCCGCAGTGAGCGCGGAGGAGGTGCTGCGTGCGAGAGCGGAGCTCTGCCGTGAGGGCGAGCTTGCCGGGGCTGCTAGGGCCGGCCGACGGAGGGCGTAGGGGGCGCGGAGCGACGCGGAGGGGGGGACTGCTGCGGTCTGAGCAGCAGGCGCGCGAGGTGCGACGCGGGCGGCGTCGCGAGCGGAAGCCGGGGTGGCGCCCTGTTCTGGAAAAATTTCCAGAATCAGACGTCTGGGTTGATAGCCAGACGGCGAGGGCGACGTCTGGAAGACCTTCCAGACGTCTGAAAGGTGAGTTTTCCGTCTTCTTCTTCCTTCCTGTCGACTGACTGTACTGAGGGAGATGGGTGTGCGCAGGCTCGGTGATTCGCCATCCAACGCGAATCAGACGTCTGGCTGTTGTACCAGACGGCGGGAGCGACCTCCGGACGTCCGGGGTGACCATCGGACGTCTGGGAGCTAGGCCAGACGTCCCCGCAGACTTCTGGACGTCTGGGAAACCACGGTGAACAGGTAATTCTCTGATCCACTTTTTAAGACGTCTGGAAGAAGTTCCAGACGTCTGATTTTACACAGTGTCGTCGTTTTCGACCCGTTTAGGGCCCGTTCGGGTTCCGTTTTCCGCGATTCCAGTTGCGTTCTTTTCAGAATTAATTCCTCTACCCGTCTACAGTAGCTATACACTGTTTTGAGACACTCCTTGTGTTTGATCCTTGTGATAGGACCTCGTTCAGTTGTAGTCTTGGGAGTCGCGGAGGCACGCGGGATTCCCGATCACGCCCCCATTACTCCTGTTGTACCTGGTAGAGTGGCTTTAAGTTATTAATAAAATCTGTTAAATTATGGAACCATAAATAGAACCTAGGACATTGCATGAATCCTAGGAATGAGAAATAGATGGAATGATAGCTCCTAGGTGTTGCATGAATCCTAGGGCTGGAAAACTAGATTGTATGATAGATCCTAGGATATGGCATGAATCCTAGGATGGGAAAACTAGTGGAATGTATAATACTGCAGTCTTGGAAAATGGAAAGAGATATAAAGCTGCCTGTAATTTGAATTAACAGCTGCCTGTTGTGAATAAATAACGTGGTTGAGAACATGGATTGTAAGAATGTGAAACTGGAAAGTGAAACCTGGATGTTTGAGTAAAAAGGATGGAAACCTACGGGGAAGTAGGAGTAGAACTCCTGGAAAGTGAATGGAATAGTATTGGGGAAGTGAGCTGGCCCTTGAGTATGGAGTACCAAGGAGAGCGACTGTCCCCCTGTTTAGTGCAGAGCGGAGCCAGCCGCCCCAGGGACCCGGGGTTAGGATTGGCCACTCTGTACCGACTTACTGGCCCTCGCGTACGTAGTACCGAGGAGAGCTACTAGTGTAGGGGGGTACTAGCTACCCCAGGGGCCCCAGGGTTCTGCTAGCCTCCCACACCGACTTGTTAGGCCCGCTGGGGCAAACCAGGGTAGTTAGGCGAGGGTGCGCGGACTGTGGAGGGGCAAGGCCCCGGGTTGGTTACTGTGAAGGGGTTGGACCCCTGTTACTGAGAGGGCTCTGCCCTGGACTGGTTCCGTGCTGTGCTTTGGGCGCACCCGTTAACGGAAACGACTGACCGCGTGCCAGTACGGGTTAGCTACCTTGCGTTTATCACGCGTGCCGTAGTCACCGTTACGTCTGTCAGTGACCTTGGGGTGGTTGACCGAGGGTAGGATCACCACGGGGGACTCTCCCGACCAGGAGAGCACCACGTGCTACTTCTACTTTTTGGAAAAGACTGCAATCAAGATCGTTCCCACGAGGAACATTAGAGATCAAGTAAAAGATCTGAGGAATAAATGAAATAGTGAGACAATTGAAAGATGTGAATAAAGAAAGTAATAGAACATAACAGCTACTGTACACTCTACTGTTGTCTTTAGTTTTAGTTGCCACTCTACTCAGCGTTTTGCTGACGTGTTACACTCGTTACCTTTTTCAAGACCAGGTGTTGAGCAGCCAGGGTCAGCGGCTGCAGAGGACGCTGGGCCGAGTAGGGTCCAGTAGAGTTATCACTGTCTTTTGTACCTCTTTGTTTCCGTTATAGTGAGTAGTTCTTGTTTCCGCTGTACTTTTCTTTACCTGCAGTTCATGTTATATGATAAATGTTGTTCTACTGTTGTGGTGGTATATACTGTAGTAGTTTCCTTCCTTACTGCTGTACTTTTTTATTGTTAGTTATATTCATGCTGAATGTGGTTTATTTTACTGCTCTTTTGGTTACTTCCTCGTTGGACGACTAGATCTTGGGATTAGTCGAGTCGGTCCGGATCTCGTGTCTCGTAGGGACTTGGGAATTGGGTCGTTACAAGGTGGTATCAGAGCAAGGTCGTCCCGAGAAGTGAATCAACTGACTGGAAAATAACCAATTCACATGTTTATAGCTAGAGTAGCCACCACAACATATCTCTTGACATGAGCTCTTAGAAGTTTCGTTAGGTACCGTCTGTTTTGACGTTTCCGTTTTGTTTCGCGTCTCCTTGCAGGAGATGCCTCGTCGCGGGACTGGCGAGACTGGCCGCGGGCGCGGCCGAGGGCGAGGTCGGCGAGGTGGACGTGCCGTTTTTGACATCTCGGTGGACCAGCCACCACTCCTGGGCATCCAGGCCCTGGACCTCGCCAGACTAATACGAGATATTGTAGTAGAGGAGCTCCACCCACCGCCCCGAGCACCTCCTCTTGGGGCTGCAGAGGGGGAGTCCTCTGTGGGACCACGCGACGGACACGACGCTGGACACGAGGGGGGATGGGCCGTTGCCGCCCCCACCTTCCTTCGACACTTCTGTACACGAGGCACCTTCGCCTGGAGGTGCACCAGCACCTCCCCTACAGCGCCACTTCGAGCTTTTCGGACAGTTCCGGAAGCTGAAGCCCCCCCTCCTTCAAGGGGGATGAGGACCCGACCGAGGTAGAAGACTGGCTTGAGCAGCTGGAGAAGATCTTCGACACCCTTCGCCCCCCGGTGGAGTGCCGTGTGGCCTTTGCCACGTACCAGCTGGAGAGTGCGGCACACCGGTGGTGGAGGGCGGTCCGGGGACAGGAGAGGGACGAGTCGACGTGGGACCAGTTCGTCACCCTCTTCTGCGAGCAGTACTTTCCCCAGACGTGGCAGGACCAGAGGAGGCGGGAGTTCCACACTCTCCGCCAAGGGACGATGACTGTGAGCGCGTACCGCACGCGTTTCTTGGAGCTGTCCCGCTTTGCAGCGACAGCGGTAGCCACTGAGGAGGAGCGCCTTTGGAGGTTCACCGAGGGGCTCCGGCCTGCGATCCAGGGGTATGTCAAACCCTTGAAGCTGCCTACGTTTTCGAGGGTGGTAGAGGCAGCTATGACTTACGAGGAGACCAACCCGTCCGCGCGAGACACTGACGGCGGGCGGAAGAGGCCCTTTCAGCCAGACTTCTCACAGGGCCGGCGAGAACGGAGACACGTGGCGTCCACAGGAGAGCCGTCACGTTGTGCAGGGCCATCAGTGGCCTTTGGGGGCCCTCGACAGTTGCCAGTAGCCAGCACCGGACCCCCGCCTAGTCGACAGCAGGGACCCGCTGAGGGCGGGAGTCGGGTTCCCCTCTGCTACCAGTGTGGCCAGCCAGGCCACGTCAGGAGGGACTGCCCATCTAGGGTAGGAGGTCAGCAGATACTCCCCGCGCAGAGCACTGGAGGGTGCGGTTCCCAGGCGCGAGGAGGAGGACAACAGTCGCGAGGAGGGTACCGGCCAGCACCTACCCATCTGACGCAGAGTGTGGCTGCTTCGTCTGCACCTAGAGCTGAGGGGCGTATCAACGCCCTAACACACAGGGACGCCAGAGCTTCGGGATCGGTGGTAGCAGGTATGGTTTTAGTTTCTGGCAGACTCGTTTACACGCTTTTCGATTCCGGCGCTACGCACTTGTTTGTCGCAGCCAGTTTCGCAGTTAGTTTGGACCAGGATTATACACTGTTAGAGAATCCGTTCGTAATCAGAGGTCCGAGTGGCCAGCTGTTTGTAGCTAAGGAGGTGTACACGGATTGCGAGGTCAGCGTCGGAGGACATAGCCTGCCAGCTGACCTGATTATGATCCAGATGGAGGACTTTGGAGTGATTCTGGGGATGGATTGGCTGTCCGCTTACCACGCCTTGGTGGACTGTTTTGAGAGGAAGATTGTCTTCTCCATTCCAGAGTTGCCTTCTTTCGAGTTTCACGGACAGCCAGTGGACAGAGGTTTCAGGTGCATTTCGGCACTTCGGGCGGCAAGACTTTTGAGCCAGGGGTGTGAGGGCTTCCTAGCTTGTGTGGTGGCAGAGCCCAGCCCTGTGGCAGACTTCCAGAGCATTCCGGTGGTCAGAGAGTACCCTGACGTGTTTCCAGACGAGTTACCAGGACTACCGCCCGAGCGTGAGATCGAGTTTGAGATCTCACCAGTACCAGGGACCAGCCCCATCTCAATCGCGCCATACAGGATGGCACCGCTTGAGCTGCGAGAGCTCAAGTTTCAGTTGCAGGACCTTCTGGAGAAAGGTTTCGTGAGGCCCAGTGCGTCTCCCTGGGGAGCCCCGGTACTGTTTGTGAAGAAGAAGGATGGGACCCTACATCTTTGTGTGGACTACCGACAGCTGAACAGGGTCACCATCAAGAACAGATATCCGCTGCCGAGGATCGACTATTTGTTTGACCAGTTGCGGGGTGCCACGGTGTTTTCCAAGATAGACTTGAGGTCTGGATACCACCAGTTGAGGATCAGGGAGACCGACGTCTCCAAGACAGCTTTCCGCACCCGGTACGGACACTACAAGTTTTTGGTCATGCCGTTTGGGCTGACCAATGCCCCCGCTGCTTTCATGGACCTGATGAACCGGGTGTTTAGACCGTACTTGGACCAGTTCATGGTGGTTTTCATAGATGATGTACTCATCTATTCTAGAGATCGGGCGTAGCACGGACAGCACTTGCGGATGGTTTTGGACACTCTGAGGCGACGCAGGCTGTACGCCAAATACAGCAAGTGCGAGTTCTGGTTAAGGGAGGTGACCTTCTTGGGTCATGTGATCTCTGGAGACGGCCTGGCGGTGGACCCAGCCAAGGTCGAGGCAGTGCTCAGGTGGGAGAGACCGCGTTCAATCACTGAGATCCGCAGTTTCCTGGGACTAGCTGGCTACTACAGACGGTTCATCAGAGGATTTTCGCAGATTGCGCGTCCTATGACACAGTTGACCCGGAAGGACGTGCCTTTCGCTTGGACAGATGCCTGTGAGGCATGTTTTCTGGAGCTGAAGGAGAGGTTGACCTCGGCTCCCGTGCTCACCATTCCTGACAGTAGTGGCGGGTTCGTTGTGTACACGGACACTTCCTTGCAGGGGTTAGGAGGTGTGCTCATGCAGAGGGGTCAGGTTGTCGCTTATGCTTCGCGGTAACTGAAGCCCCATGAGCATACCTACCCTACCCACGACCTAGAGTTGGCAGCTGTTGTCTTCGCGCTGAAGACCTGGAGGCACTACTTGTACGGTGAGACCTTCGAGATCTTTACAGATCACAAGAGCCTCAGGTATCTTTTTGACCAGAAGGAGCTCAACATGAGACAGAGACGTTGGTTGGAGCTCCTGAAGGACTACGACTGCAGCATCTCCTACCACCCGGGAAAGGCCAATGTGGTGGCTGACACCTTGAGCCGTAAGGCGCCCGCACGCTTGGCCAGTCTACAGTTGCAGAGTTGGAGCCTTTTGGAGGAGGTGGGCAGTTGGCGACCTCTAGAGTTACGAGGGTACTGTGGGACAGTGACGGTGACACGGCAGACTAGGCCAGAGCTGATGGACCGCATCATCACAGGACAGATGGCCGATCCGTACTTGCAGTCTTTGCGCGACAGAGTACTGTCAGGAGACTCAGGGGATTTCTCTTTCACAAACTAGGTGCTACGCTTGAGGGGATGGTTGTGCGTTCCCAGAGACGAGGAGCTGTTGAGAGAGCTCTTGACTGAGGCACACGGTTCCAGATTCACCATACATCCCGGAAACGCAAAAATGTACCACGACTTGAGACGCGAGTTTTGGTGGAGAGGGATGAAGCGGGATGTGGGTGAGTTCATGCAACAGTGCTTAGTGTGCCAGCAGGTGAAAGCCGAGCATTAGAGGCCTGCAGGGCTGCTTCAGCCGCTTCCAGTGCCAGAGTGGAAGTGGGAGAGCATCACCATGGACTTGGTGGTGGGCTTACCTGTTACCCAGCAGGGACATGACGCAGTCTGGGTAATAGTGGATAGACTGATGAAGACGGCGCGATTCTTGCTGATCCGAGTCACTTTGGGACCAGCACAGTTGGCAGAGAGGTATATCCGTAATGTGGTACGACTACCGGAGTTCCGCGGGAGATCGTATCCGATCGGGATACCCGCTTTACATCCCAGTTTTGGGCTGAGTTTCAGCAGGCCTTGGGGACGAGGTTGAGGTTTAGCACGGCTTACCACCCCCAGACGGACGGACAGTCTGAGCGCACGATACAGACACTTGAGGACCTTTTGCGTGCCTGTGTACTGGACTGGAGGGGCTCTTGGGAGGAGCACCTGCCCCTGGAAGAGTTTGCATACAACAACAGTTATCACTCGAGCATCGGCATGGCTCCTTACGAGGCTCTGTACGAACGGAAGTGTACGGCACCCTTGAGTTGGGTTGAGGTGGGGACCAAGTGGGAGGTTGGCCCCAGGTTGATCCGGCAGAGTCAGGAGGTAGTTGAGCAGATCCACAGACGACTCCGTACTGTCAGGAGCAGACAGAAGAGCTACGCGGATCGGAGACGCAGAGAGGTGCAATTTGAGGTTGGGGACCATGTCTTCCTTCGTGTTTCGCCCATGAAGGGCTTACAGCTGTTTGGGGTGAGAGGGAAGCTCGCGCCGAGGTTCGTGGGGCCCTTTGAGGTCCTGGAGCGGGTTGGACCCGTTGCTTACAGACTTGCCCTTCCTCCGCAGCATTCTGGTGTGCACGACATATTCCTCGTGTCCAACCTCAGGAAGTACGTAGCCGATTCCAGTCACGTACTGAGTCACGAGAGCGTCGAGGTGAGCGACGACCTGACCTACCCCGAGCGGCAAGTGCAGATTCTAGACCGAGCCGTCCGCAGTTTGAGACGAAAGCAAGTACCCCTGGTAAAGGTTTTGTGGAGGAGCCAGCGGTACGAGGAGGCTACCTGGGAGCCTGAGGCGGCAATGCGGGAGCGGTACCTGGAGCTTTTCGCGGGTACGTCTTTTCGGACCGGCTTCGGTCCTCTTTGAGTTTGTTATGGTTATTTGGACGTCTTTTCCCGCACCCTAGTTGGCGCAAGTTTCGGGGACGAAACTTCCTTTGAGTTTGTTATATTGTAACGAACGCGTGCCCCAGACGTCTTTTAAGACGTCTGGGAGGTGGCCCATACGTCGGACCAGACGTTTGTGATCACATCCAGACGTCTGACCAGACGTCTGGGATCATTTTCAGACGTCTGGAAATCCTTTAATTTCGACACGCGCGGGTCGTCTGCGCGCCTGTGCGCGCAGACCGGATATTCGCTTATTCCCTCTTTCTCTGCGGCTGCAGACACCTGCCGCATCCTCTCTCTCCTCCTCGCGCGGCCTTAAAAAGCCACGCGCTCCCTCCCGTCGTCTCCACCGTCTCCTCCCTCTTCTCCCTCAGCCAGTGAGCGTGAGCGCGAGCGCGAGGGTAGCAGCGGCGGCCGCAGTGAGCGCGGAGGAGGTGTTGCGTGTGAGAGTGGAGCTCTGTCGTGAGGGCGAGCTCGCCGGGGCTGCTAGGGTCGGCCGGCGGAGGCGCAGGGGGCGTGGAGCGATGCGGAGGGGGGACTGCTGCGGTCTGAGCAGCAGGCGCGCGAGGTGCGACGCGGGCGGCGTCGCAAGCGGAAGCCGGGTGGCGCCATGTTCTGGAAAAATTTCCAGAATCAGACATCTGGGTTGATAGCCAGACGGCGAGGGCGACGTCTGGAAGACCTTCTAGACGTCTGAAAGGTGAGTTTTCCATCTTCTTCTTCCTTCCTGTCGACTGACCGTACTGAGGGAGGGAGATGGGTGTGCGCAGGCTCGGTGATTCGCCATCCAAAGCGAATCAGACGTCTGGCTGTTGTACCAAACGGCGGGAGCGACCTCCAGACGTCCGGGGTGAGCTTTTAATTCGAAAGCCAACTTCCTAGCTTCGTAGGTCAACTTGAATTCAATTTGAAGTGTTTAAGACTTGATTCAATGATTTAATGAGTCGATTGAGATTGTGGAATGGTTTAGAATCTAATATAAGTGATTTGAACATGTTTAATTGAGGTTTAATAAAAATTCAACCTACTGTGCATTTTGGGTTGTTTTAGAACCCAAACACTGTTCACATTGGTTTTGGTGAAATTTGAACCTCAAACCCACCTAGATCAGAAACTAACAACCTTCTGAAGTTGTTCAAATCTTTTCTTGAGGTCTTTAGCTTTCTGTAACGACCCTGTTCTCGAGTCCCTACGAGACACGAGAACCGGACCGACTCGACTAATCCCAAGACCTAGTCGTCCAACGAGGAAGTAACCAAAAGAGTAGTAAAATAAACCACATTCAGCATGAATATAACTAACAGTAAGAAAGTACAACAGTAAGGAAAGAAACTACTACAGTATATACCACCACAACAGTAGAATAACATTTATCATATAACATGAACTGCAGGTAAAGAAAAGTACAGCGGAAACAAGAACTACTCACTATAACGGAAACAAAGAGGTACAAAAGACAGTGGTAACTCTACTGGACCCTACTCGGCCAGTAGAGTGTACAGTAGCTGTTATATTTTGTTACTTTCTTTATTTGCGTCCTTCTATTATCTCACTATTTTATTTATTTCTCAGATCCTTCACTTGATCTCGAATGTTCCTCGTGGGAACGATCTTGATTGCAGTCTTTTCCGAAAAGTAGAAGTAACACGTGGTGCTCTCCTGGCCGGGAAAGTCCCCCGTGGTGATCCTACTCTCAGTCAACCACCCCAAGGTCACTGACAGACGTAACGGTGACTACGTCACGCGCGATAAACGCACAGGTAGCTAACCCGTACTGGCACGCGGTCAGTCGTTTCCGTTAACGGGTGCGCCCAAAGCACAGCACGGAACCAGTCCAGGGCAGAGCCCTCTCAGTAACAGGGGTCCAACCCCTCTACAATAACCAAACTGGGGCCTTGCCCCTCCACAGTCAGCGCACCTTCGCCTGACTACCCTGGTTTGCCCCAGCGGGCCTAACAAGTCGGTGTGGGAGGCTAGCAGAACCCCGGGGCCCGTGGGGTAGCTAGTACCTCCCTACACTAGTAGCTCTCCTCGGTACTACGTACGCGAGGGCCAGCAAGTCGGTACAGAGTGGCCAGTCCTAACCCCGGGTCCCTAGGGCGGCTGGCTCCACTCTGCACTAAACAAGGGGACAGTCGCTCTCCTTGGTACTCCGTACTCAAGGGCCAGCTCACTTCCCCAATACTATTCCATTCACTTTCCAGGAGTTCTACTCCTTCTTCCCCGTAGGGTTCCATCCTTTTTACTCAAACATCCAGGTTTCACTTTCCAGTTTCACATTCTTACAATCCATGTTCTCAACCACGTTATTTATTCACAACAGGCAGCTGTTAATTCAAATTACAGGCAGCTTTATATCTCTTTCCATTTTCCAAGACTGCAGTATTATACATTCCACTAGTTTTCCCATCCTAGGATTCATGCCATATCTTAGGATCTATCATACAATCTAGTTTTCCAGTCCTAGGATTCATGCAACACCTAGGAGCTATCATTCCATCTATTTCTCATTCCTAGGATTCGTGCAATGTCCTAGGTTCTATTTATGGTTCCATAATTTAACAGATTTTATTAATAACTTAAAGCCACTCTACCAGGTACAACGGGAGAAATGGAGGCGTGATCGGGAATCCCACGTGCCTCCGCGACCCCCGAGACTGCAACAGAATGGGGTCCTATCACAAGGATCAAACACAAGGAGTGTCTCAAAACAGTGTATAGCTACTGTAGACGGGTAGAGGAATTAATTCTGAAAAGAACGCAATTCGAATCGCGGAAAACGGAACCCGAACTGGCCCTAAACGAGTCAAAAACGACGACACTGTGCAAAATCAGACGTCTGGAACTTCTTCCAGACGTCTTAAAAAGTGGATCAGAGAATTACCTGTTCAGCGTGGTTTCCCAGATGTCCAGATGTCTGCGGGGACGTCTGGCCGAGCTCCCAGACCACCGATGGTCACCCCAGACGTCTGGAGGTCTCTCCCGCCGTCTGGTACACAGCCAGACGTCTGATTCGCGTTGGATGGCGAATCACTGACCCTGCGCACACCCATCTCCCTCCCTCAGTACGGTCAGTCGACAGGAAGGAAGAAGACGGAAAACTCACCTTTCAGACGTCTGGATGGTCTTCCAGACGTCGCCCTCGCCGTCTGGCTATCAACCCAGACGTTTAATTCTAGAAATTCTTCCAGAATCAGGGTGCCACTCGGCCTTCGCTCGCGACGCCGCCCGCGTCGCACCTCGCACGCCTGCTGCTCAGACCGCAGCAGTCCCCCTTCCGCGTCGCTCCGCGACCCTTGCGCCCTCCGCCGGCCGGCCCTAGCGGCCCCGGCGAGCTCGCCCTCACGGCAGAGCTCCTCTCTTGCACGTAGCACCTCCTCCGCGCTCACTGCGGCCGCCCTCGCGCTCGCGCTCACGCTCACTGGCTGAAGGAGAAGAGGGAGGAGACGGTGGAGACGACGGGAGGGAGCGCGTGGCTTTTTAAGGCCACGCGAGGAGGAGAGAGAGGACGCGGCAGGTGTCTGCAGCTGCAGAGAAAGAGGGAATAAGCGAATATCCGGTCTGCGCGCTCAGGTGCGCAGACGACCCGCGCGTGTCGAAATTAACGGATTTCCAGACGTCTGGAAACGATCCCAGACGTCTGGTCAGACGTCTGGATGTGATCCCAGACGTCTAGTACGATGTCTGGGCCACCTCCCAGACGTCTTAAAAGACGTCTGGGGCACGCGTTCGTTACATTTCTATTAGGCCAATTAGAGCTCCATCTCAAGCTCTGAAGCTACTGAATGAGCTTCTAGAGGTTCTCCTTCTTCCCTGAAGCTTTTAGAACCTCACTTCCTTGACCATTAGGTGCGGAATTATTCCCTGAGTTCATCCAGACCCTTTGCAGAGAGTTGTATAGCCTCTTCAGGTCAAACGACCTGAATTCTATCTTCTGTAAGGCCAAATGGCCATGTGAAACACCTTCTTTCGTCCATCAAATCGATGGACCAATCTTGTTCAAAGCATCAAATTGATGATTGAATCATGTAGACATTCCACCAGCTTTCGATCGAGACTTTGCTCAACCGATTTGGCCCAGTGATTCACTGGGAATCACCATTGGAAGTTTAGCCTGGAACTGTTGAAGATAGTCCCCATCTTGGGAGTTTAGGAGCGCACGACATGGCATTTTACAAATTTACGTTATGAACCCCTCGGTCATGAGTGCAAGGCGCAAATAAATGAGCTTATGCGTGCGGGTGTGTGCGTATGCACATGCCTGTGGGCGTGCGTGCATGCATGGGCCGGTGTAGGCATGGGTGTGAGCAGGTTGGATTGGACCTAGTACTGTGACTTCTAAAAAATATGAAAAATCCACCAATTAAAGAACTAGGCACGGGCCTTGTAGGGTTTGGTCCTGCCTTAAGAGTGTGTTGTGTATCCTCGAAAAGCCTGTGCCGCCCATTAAACAAAATTTTAAGTAAAGCATTAATGGCTTAAGGTGAGTTAAAATTGGCTAAGTGTGGAGAATTTAAGAAAGCACAGTAAAGAGTTTAAGTAAAGGAAGAGAGAAAAAGAGTTAGTAAAGAAAAGACTAAGGGAGAAGAGAAAGAGAGAAAAGAAAAAGGGTAAGTAAAAATAAGAAGAAGAAGAAGTGAAGGAAAATATAAAATAAGAAGAGAGAGCTCGAGAGAGCTTGAGAGAGAGAGAGAGAGAGATAAAAGGAAGATAAGTAAGAAGGCAGAGAGATGATGAAAACGAAAGAAGAGAAATGTAAAGATGTCAGACATCCAATACCTACTTCAGAAGTCTAATTTGCACGTTTAAGTCATCTAAACTTCTTTTTAGACGTCTGATGAAGGCTGATGCTGATATATTACATGGTTTCAAGTTTTAAATGTTGTAATGAGGCTTGATATCCTTTGTAAACATTTTATGCCTTATATCTTGTAATAAACAATGTTTCCATTTGATTTTTAATAATAAATTTTTCTTGTAAACTTGTTTCTTCTTCAATGGAATATTGTATGCTTTTATTGTGAAATATATTGTACAATTATTCATGTCCTTAAAAATATTGTAATTATAATATGATTGATTAAGTAGATAGTAATTAATGTTTAGGGATTAATGGTGAATTAAGCTTAATATTATACCTCCCAGTGAATGATCTGGACTCAACTAGTTAAAAAGAATTTAAATTATAAAGTATTAGGTTATCTTGATGCTATACTACAATTCCGACACAAATTCAAGTTAATTTAAGTTACTTTTTGATGTAATTAATTAAGTCTAATTAACTGAATTAACTATGTTAAGAAATAACACATCACATAAACCATTCATTTCTTGAGCTTGATTTCACCCCAATTTCCATAGTTTTGGGTAGACTCTAAGCTCTAGAAATGGCTAAAAGCACTTCTCCAAGCATCAAGAGAAAGGTAGAAGTTGAAATGAGGTGATAACAGATAAAATTGAACTAAAATTTGACTATAGCTGTGACTTAATTTATTGTCATAGTTGGCTACAATACTTGGGTAGCTATCCATTTGAGGGCAGGCAAGCCTAGGTATCATCATAGTTAACTATTGAGCTTTGGGAGCTAGCTATCAAGGATATGACCTCCCCAAATCCTAACATAGTTGACTATGTGCATTTATAGCCTATTACATTAGAACTTATACATGAAAATTAAGGGTAAACCTTAGTCAGATGTGAATTTTGGGATACGGATCCAATAATTGACTACAATGTGAGGAAGGTCCTGAAGGGTCAAACCAACCCAAGAGATGAAATCGTCACAAGAATGACTCTATGAACATCGAGTTAATGGAAACTGTTGCATGAGGTGCATAGCCCTTGTTAGCCATCTACAAACCGTTAATCTAGCACTTGTAATTCTTTTAAATTGGCTAGATTTCTTCTTTAGTGTGATCTACACCACACAAAGGTGACGACCTCAATTGACACCTAAAAACTATCAGGTGGTGTTAGGATTACTTGGGAGAGCAGACACTAGAAGATGCTCATGTAGTGGTACCTAAGATGATTAAGCATCCTCTATAAATCTCACACTAGATTATAATTAATGTGTTGAGATCTAAGTTGTATCAGGAAAATGTGACCAAAGGTGGTAAGAAAGTTTTAGTACAGAGGGGAATGGGATTAATGTAAATTACCTTCAATTACTTAGTTTTCTTCCTTTTTTTTGTTGGTCTATTTGACTCACTCACATTGTGTTTCCATGTGTTTTTTTTATCCACACAGGTGACGATGGAGAGTCATAGAGTCCTAGTAATGGTAGAGAGACAAGGTACACTGTGGAAACTTGGTGGAAGGACTTTCTTGATATTGTGCCAGAAAGTGAAAACGAGTGATTTCATCCTTTTAATTACATTAATCATAATTTTACCTGTTGTACACTTGTTTATGTAGCTTTATTTTGTACTATGCAAAATTTGTACTATAACTTTATTGTAATAGTTTATGTATGCCATGCTATATATTGGCTATTTTTTTATTGCACATTCCTCGTATTAACAAAAATAATCAAAGGTTTTGAGGAGGAAATTTGATCATCTACGGCCTGGTCTCCTAATTGTTGCATTTAGGTGGCTCCGGTCTTGGCATCCTCTATGGTAAAATTTGAGGCTACACCCTTCCTTACAACATACATTCTTTGCAAATAAAGCATAGTTAAATTCATTCATCCTTTGTGTACTTTCTTTTTGTGTTTTTTCAATCTTTATTGCTCCCTCCATTGTTGGCGTGGAATTGATTTTGGCTATCCGTGGGAAATCCAACTCTTTTCAACTCAGCTTTAGTTAGATTTTTGGTATGTTTGGTTGAAAGAATATGATTTTGAGAAATTATATATAGAATTAGTATTTTGTACAATAAGTAGAAAAATAATTTTTTTTGAATATTTAGATTAAACTTTGATCGTGAGGAAAAATATAAGATTGGCGTTCGGAAGAAGGGAGCAGGATACAATTATCCCAAGAATCCTTAAAGATAACAGTATGTGGACATAAGTGAATCTAATCTGGTATAATTTTTTTCTAAATTATCTCAACTCAAATACAGAAGGTCCGACTTTATTTGCTAATTAATAAGTGAACCCTAAAAGAAAAATAAAGTTAGGGTAAGATCACAAAATCCTTTAAATAATTGGGCCCTAACTGCACGTTTCTTGTGGCCTTGGAAGTTTGCAGTAATTAGTGTTGCAATAATTGGCAGTTGGCAGTTCCAGGACCTACGAGTTACGAGTCGACATAACCAATATTAATTGTTGGAAAGCAATGATGTAAAGGTGATAAGATGGTGGTGGGGTGCTTCCTGGGGACACTGGAAGGTGGGGTGGAGGATTGGGTTAGCCACCCAAATCTTGTCTGGAAGAAGCCAACGCATTTAAGAGAGCCTAGTCGTGGGCCTTAAATGATGTGAATCTTTGAATTTAGAACAGGCGATTAATTCAATGGAGTCCAGTTCATTTGATGGTAATAATTGATTACGACAAAGAAGATTTGAATTTAAGCTCTGACCTGGCATTATGTGGGAGTTGATGTCGTAGGATTGTCAATTCTCCCAATTGATCTATAAGTGATTCTGGAAGAAAAAAGCTGATCAAGATCCAAGAAAGAGCAAATATCCTCAAAGTCCATGTATATAAATTTGAAATTTATATTAGACTTACCTTTTAATGGAAGAGCCTTCATGAAATCTAACTTAAGTTACCATCAATGATGTACAATAATGAATTAGATCTAGGCCTGTCCTTTGCACGGACAATTATGAGTTATAGAAAAATAATTTTGATATAGTTGAAATTTGGTACTCCATTGAAAGTTGTAAAGGTATATAATAGTTCCAAACCTTTTCGTATTATATATATATTTATATCTTAGAAGTGATTCTTATAAAGAGTGAAAGGGGCATAATTCGATGTTAATAGCTATTATACTTTTGAAAAATAACAAATCGTATTCTAAATCAGTCTACAATGTAAGTTTGTGATGGGTCTTGCACTTTAATACAATCTAATGATCAAAAGATTTAGTAATATTTTATGTATACATATATACATGTTTATCTAAATTTTTGTGCAACAAAGAATACAAAAGTTAAATTTCAACAACTTAAAAAGGTCTACATTAGTCGTAGGTTAAATTTAGGTGATCTATAGTTAATATATAATATGTATAATTATTAGAGATATTTCCTTAAGATTTAGGCTTAAAAGTGAGCAAAGGACAAATTGGGAAAAATTGGTGCAAAAAGAACAAAATAGATAAAAATTTAGGCTTAAAAGTGCAAAATGGAGAAAAAGGGAAAAATAGGGGAAAATTAGGCTTAAAGACTCAAAGGATAAAATGAAAAAAAATTGGACTTGAAAAAGTCTAATTTTTCAAGGACAAAATGGGGAAGAAATTAGGCCTAAAAATGCAAAATTGACAAAATAGGGAGAAAAGTTAGGCCAAAAAATGCAAAATGAAAAAAGTGGGGAAAAATTAAGCTTAAAAGTGCAAATAGAAAAAATGCAAAAAAATTAGCTCTAGAAGTGTTGAATAAACAAAATGGGGAAAATTTAGATGTAAAATTGGAAAGATCACATATGGGAAAAACTGGCTTAGAAGTGTAAAATGGACAAATGAGAGAAAAAAAATTAACTATAAAACATTTGTCTTGTTTATTGACTTTTGCAAAATTAGCTGTCTCCCCCAATATCATGAAACATACAGCAGTAAAACTATTGAGCCATGACAAACATTTATCTGGTTAAAAGACTAAAAAATAAAATAAAGTGGACTTGCAATTTTCCAAGCCAATGGTAAAATAATAAAAATGCTTACGTGGAGAATCAATACAATAACGACGATTCCAACAAAGATAAATGCCAGTAACCACACCGCAACGTTGCTTAATATTTAACATATAAAAATATATAATAAGGAAGTGCGTAGGAAATTACATGATTTTGTGGAACCTTTGTATCTAATTATAGTATATAATTTAAGTAAATGTTTAAATAATTTATTCTAATGAAATTTAATTTATAATTTAATTTTTATTTATATTAAAATTGATAATTAATAATAATACAAGTTACGACGGTATTATCAAAATTTTTTAAAAAAATGAGGGGAGTACTGTGATAAGAAATTTGCAGAGATATGTCATGACATGATTTATCGCCTTTGTTTGAGAAGAGCTGCTTCCTTGTGATTGGAAGAGTTGAAAGAGAGGACACGTGTGAAGAGGAGGGGTACCACACTATATTCGATCTAACATCAGGACTACTTCCATCTGCGTTAACTTATATATTAACACCAACATTAGAAGAAAATAAAGTTGAATGAGTAGTAGGGAATCAAAATTTATTTCCCCTATTTAAAGCATTGATGCGAGTCCATCACATGAATTGGACGGGAATGGCACATATCAAGAATGAAATAAAAAAAAAAAAAAACGAAAAAACGAAAAGAGAAATGGTACCGGAGAAAAGGGAAATAGTAGTGCTCGTGGTGAGAATGACGGGTGAGGTGACACGTGGGAAGAGGAGGGACTCGTTGGGGAAAGGAAGAATACGAAGAAGAAACAAATAAAATCATGGCTTCAAGGTAAATAGAGAAGTCACGTAGAGGAGTTGTGGGTCATTGCCTTTTTGTTTTTTTTCAACTTACATGTTGTTGTCTTTTACGAGGGAGAGATTTGAGGTGAATGTGGTAAGTCTATCATAATTAGCACTTGCAGCGGCAAAACAAAAGCGAGTTCGTGGCTCTACTGTTGTATATTTTTATTTTAAAATCAATTAGATGGTTGTCTATCGAGAAAAATTATGTGTGATTTTTATTATTATTTTTTTAAATTTTAACAATATCATCATAATTTATATTATTATTAATTATTAAATTTAGTGTAAATAAAAATTAACTTATAAATTAAATTTCATTAAAATAAAATTTTGAATGTTTAATTAAATCATATATTATAATTAGATATATTTATCATCTTATATAAGATAGATAAAGATTACCCTTTAAAAAATTTAACGATGATACTAATGAAAACAAATGTAGGGAAAAAAATAAAAATGTGAGGAAAATGGGTCCGCCGACGCAACCACTGCGACGTCGGAGAGTGTATTTTTCTTTACTTATATTATAGACAGAACGTACGAACAATCAAACTTTTCATCCACATCAATTCCACTGTCGACCTACGTGACCACATATGCTACTTATTGTCAAGATGAAATATATGTAATTATTGAATAGTGAGCAGTGTTGTGTATAAAATAAATAATACATATGCAAAACGTATGTAATTATTGAATAGTGTTGTGTACAGTAAAAAAAATTGAGAATCTTGAAATGCAGTAAAATTGAAAAATGAAAATAATTCCATGATTACTCATATTTTGTCAAGTTAATTTTTTTTTTTAACACAATATAAATAGAATTTTATAAATCGACAAAAAGTAAGGTTTCATGCATTGACATTGCTTACATTCCCAATTCGTCTCTACATCCTAACTTCCGAACTCTTGCAACGTCTAGATCTCGCTGATTGAATTCTCATTTCTTCTTGATTTTTTCATACTTTTGATTGGTTGTTATCTTTAGATGGACAAAGATATCATAATCAACCCTGAATTTATCCTGAGCTGTTCATGCAAGGTTAATTTATAAGCTTCGACTGATGGATGGGCATATGTGCTAAATCGGTGAACTTTACGAGAGAAAGTGTAAAATGCAAAAACTTGTAGCGATCGATATGTGAGCAACATTGAATGCTATACCATAATATCTATCATTTTTTAAAAAAAAAAATTAATTTAGGATATGATACTAAAATGACCTCCATGATTGAGAATCATGGGCAAATGTATATCAAATAATCCACCCAAATCAATTTAGTGGTAACAGTAGTGTTGATATAAGATTTGTCAATGTAAAATTTACCTGAAAGTTGTAGGTTGAGACACTTACGATCTCTTCAGGTTTATCACATAAGAGAATTCCTTGTGACAGAAGGGACAAAAAAAAAAAAGTCCCTAAAACTCAATGCTTTGTCCCGTTGATCATGGTTGTGAATATGCTACATTAAGATAGGTTGTGTCGTTACCAATAAGTCAAATATGACTTATCTATTTGATCTCATGACCTATATTGCTTGTCCAATCATCTCAAGATTCATCATGTCATGTGTCTCCCATCTTCTAGTCTTGCCTGTGAATCATCCTCAAATTTCACCTACCCGAATTCAAAGATTAGGCTTGAGCTGTAACGTTGAAAAACTATTAGGTCTTGATCGGACCCAAGGCTTGTAAAAAGAATAGTGGATTGGATCAGGCTTCTTTCTTGGGTTCAACAATGCTTTTTTGGACTCAATTAGGTCGAATCCATATCTCCACCCAACTGGAAGGGTAACAATGGTGATGCTGGACTATGTAGTTAGCAAACTTAATGAGAAGGCGTGACGGTTAATTTAAAGGACATATTCTGAGACTAAGAAAAAGTTAATGATTAGAAAATTATAATTAATTGCATAAATTGATCGACTTACTCGGTGTAATGTTTTAAAAATTATACTGAACCAACTGGTCGAATTTCTTCAACCTAGAATCAAAGCTAATGTCCATTTTTAGTTGGATGATTAAAATTAGTGGAATCTAGTCAAAACCCAGTTAAAACAATCGAATGGTGAAATAGGACCAGTGGTTCAATAAGCTTGAGACAAGCTCTTCGAACCTTAATCAAAATTGCTTCAACCGAAAATAAAAATTAATGGATTTTATTTAGATTTTATTTGCATGATTAAAGATAAAAACTAGTGGAAAGCTTGCACCAACAATCTAGGACATCTTTTTTTCAATACCTCAAATAACTTCATATCAGGTGTGTGGAGCTTAGTTATTCATTATTGGCCATGGAAGGCTAGAGAAGCTCAAAACGCAGAAATTGGAGAACCCAAAAAATGCCCCAATTCTACTTCATTCTCGATTGTAAAGCTTCACTCGTATCACTTTATTTCACTCCACTTCATTTTGTTCTTTGCTCAATCCTCTGATGTTGGTAAGTTCCTCTTCTTCAAATTTCAAACCATCTTTCACCGATTAAAACCTGATTGGAATAATCATATGGTGAGATAGAACCACCGGCTAAAACAAGTCTAAGGCAAGTTCAAGCAAGGACTTTGAGCCCATTATCCTACTTTAAACCTTATTTGGAGCCATTTATTAAGCAAAGCTCAATTCAAGGTTAACCAGAAAAGCTTGAACACTTAAACATCAGCGTATCCCTAATGGAGGCCCTTTTCTTTTTTTTTTTTGTTTTCTTTTTCTTTTCTTTTTAATTAAAAAAGAACATTTTAGCCCATTAATGGGTTAAAGCTACACCCGTTCGGCTTCATTTCACTCCACTTCACTTTATTTTTTGTGCATCCTCGAATGTTGGTAAGTTCCTCTTCTTCAAATTTCGAACCATCTTTAACCAATTAAAACCTGGTTGGAATAATCATATGGTGAGATAGAACCATCGGCTAAAACAAGTCTGAGGCAAGTTCAAGCAAGGATTTTGAGCCCATTATCCTACTTTAAACCTTATTTGGAGCCTATTTATTAAGCGAAGCTCTATTCAAGGTTAACCAGAAAGCTTGAACACTTAAACATCAGCACATCCCTAATGGAGGCCCTTTTCTTTTTCATTTTCTTTTTCTTTTCTTTTTAATTAGAAAAGAACATTTTAGCCCATTAATTGATGACTTTATTAAGCTCGTGCACAATCCTTTTAAAAGACATGCATCAAAAGGACCCCTTCCCTCGACATTTCTACCCAAGATCACATAAAGGCAACTTGAATTAATGTGCTACAATGCTTACATCAATTGAACACCTCTAAAATTAGCTTGAGCATGAATTGGTAAACTTCATCATCCGGAATTTGGCTCAAAGTTTACTGGATAAATGAGATGACTTGCAGACCCTTAGTTAATGGAACCTATCGAATTGAGCCTCTGCAAACCTTTCGTTTAACCATTTTCTTGAAAAAAAAGAAAAAGAAACCTTGCTCCTAAGGGCTACACTTGATATGAAGAGCTTAAAATGATTTCATTCTAATTCCATACCTAAAACAACAGAGGGGACCTGACGGCTGCATGCAACAATAGAATGATATGTCGTGCCTGGAATCAAAATAAACTCGGCCAACATGCCCTTTCACCTAACCCTCAATGGATTGGGTTTGGGTCACAAAATCACGTACTAACTTGGCCTGACCTATAGTTTAGCTCACTCTTTACTGGGATAGACTTGGGTTTTGGTTATATTAGCTAGGTTGGTCCAATTTGTTTTCTTTATGAGTTTTTTCTTTTTTCCTGAAAGGTTAAACCTTCATTTATTAAGGAAATGAAAAAGATATAATGACACAATCCGAAAATAAGGGAGAAGGAAATTCTACACCCTTCAAAGAGGGGGAAAGTAGCTCCCCCTCAAGAGGGGGGAGCTCTAAAATCATCCATCACAAAAAAAATAAAAAAGGGGAAATAAATAGAAAAGAAACACCTTAACACTCTTTTTGATGTAGGAAGAAATCGACACTACGCAGTGATACAACGAAGCATTGTCGACGTCATCGACGAACCGCTCTAATGGGTGACAGACGACCAAAACGACTCCAACCTAGGACCTGGTTGTGGTGAGCTTGGCTTCGACGTGACTCCATTTTTTGAAAAATGACATTGATCTGGGTGAGAGTGGAGCGAAGACGGAGAATCAACATTTAAGAGGGCCCTCGCACAAAGCAAGATCACGGGAAAGACCTTACCCATCAGTTGCTTCCGCAGCAGCAATCGTCGCCCATCGAACACCATCGCTGCAGCACATCCACACATCCCGTAGCCACCCCCCTGACTAGACCCGTAGCTCCAGCTGCCGCGCACCGGATGCAAGGTTGCTGCTGCAGGCGCCCCATTGACAAAGAAGCGAAGGCGGAGAAGGTTGAGCTGTGAAGAACCCACTCGGGCGGAGGAAAGGAATGTGGGGCAGAGTGGATGGTGAAGGACATGCGGGTGGGGGGGAGGGGCCTTCAATCGACGCGATAGTCTGTTGGAGCCCCAGCAACGACTAGGGTTTAGGGAACTTGAGGCAAAACACGTTGGGTGGAAGGGGTCCGACAAAAAATATCTGCTCCCTTTTGATGTCTCGGAAATGGAGGGAAGGGGGGAGTTGTTTTCTTTACGAGTTAGATAAAAAAAATGTTTGTTTTAGGATACATATTTAGAATAAGATAAGTATATTTTTAGATTGGACCATAGAATAATTGTTACCATATAAAATTATCTTGTTAAGTCTAAAGATTGGAGGTATTCAAGAAACATATAATAGCATATTAAAAAAAAGAATATAGGTGGAATTGTATTGACGAATAGCCTAGTTCAAATTGGCTTAATGATGAGAACCTCATCATGAACCCTAACTAGTACAATCTAATTCAAATATGTGTGAAAAAGCTCCCACAAGACCCAAAGAGAGGCTTAACTCAGAGAATTCTGAGTTAAAGGATAAAACAAATCATCAGGGGTAAAACTATAATTTTACCAATGCAGTATGCAAAAAGGATAATTAAGGGTCCAAACATAGGTCAAACAAGCTTAATAAGAAGGGAAGTGGGATGATCTGATCTGAAAAGGGTTATAGCAACTTCTAGGAATTAAATGACATTCTATAATCCTAAAACAAACCTACTTTAATTCACGAGGTTCGAGGTAGGATAAAAATTAAATAAATCCTTTAAAATTCATAGAAACCTTCAATTTAACCTTTGAAACCTATTTTGACCTAAAATAAGAACCATGTCCAATTAATGACTTAATTTGGATTTTTACGTAAATTGATCGGTCAAACATGGTCCAACTTAAAATCAAAATTCACCATTAAAATCCTTAGGTTCAAATTAGTATAGTATAAAAGCTTGGGCCTAGGAAAAGACCATCTTGACCAACTTTACAAATTGGTCATCTTAATTTACTTTTTGACCCTTATCTTTTGAAACCCTTACGTTTAGGCCCCCAATTTCTCGTCGTTCTTTGCATAACGGTCCTCCCTGCCACTTCTGCACAGCGCCATGCCTCCGGCGACCTTGCGCGGAGGATGGCTCCGCGCAGGGAGGGCGGCCGTCCTCTAGAACAGACAAGGGGTTCCCTGCGATGTCCTTTGTCGTAGGGACCCTCCCCTACCCTCTGCCATCAATCACGCCTCTCGTGCGAACGCACGACAGGCATGGGTATCCTCTCCATCCACTCTCCGGCGAGGTTGTCACGTCGCCACCTCGGTCCCCTCTCCATGCCAAGGCCTTTATAAGGAGCGGCAAGGTCTGCCGACTCCTTCAAGCTTCCTCTGGAGGCAAAATATCCCACTTTTCATCCCTTCCCTCTCCGGTCAGAGCGCTCGAGCTTTCAGCGATCTTCTCCTCTTCCTCCTCGTCGCTTTGCTGCCCTACCTGCAGTAGAGTTTACTCTGCCTTGTCGTTCGCGTCAGGCCGTACCAGCTGGCGCCCTCCGACCGCCTCCTCATCGCCGATACCCTCCTCTTGGGCATCTTCGTCCTCAGCTCCGGCAAGCACGAGCCAGGCGCTGCTCTCTCCCCCTTCGTCGAGTAAATAGGGACAAAGTTTCCTCTCTCTCTCCCTTGTATTTTCCCCCTTCTAATTTGCCATTTCAACCACCCGACTGCCACTGTCCAACTCCATCTTCCCCATCTCCGGTCGCCTTCTCCGGCGAGGCCATCCCACTTCCAAAGACCACCTCACCCCTCGCCGACTACCCCAGAAGCTCCCCCTCACTCCACTCAACTGATCCCCCCCTCTCCATTCACTGCCAATCACCGCCCAACCACCCCCCGAACAAACCCATATTCACGCACACAGTCTGACCTAGGTCTACCTCCACAAGCACTCTCGCGCCTGGCCGACCGCCACACTGTCTTCGCCGCACTACGGCGAAGCTTCCTACGTTTTCTGATGTGGCCGAGAGGCCGTCATTGAATTTTTAGGTCAGCAGCCTCTCGCCGCCATTGTTAAGCTACTGCAGCTCCTTCGCTCGCAGCTCCAGGCTTTCTCCAGCCTAGGCGCGCATCCCAGGCAGCGCGAATTGCGTCTGCGAACACGTCCAGGCCTACAATTGGGTCGCGAGCCTCGCAGCTGCCCCAATTAGCAGCAGATTCCTCGGCCGCGGGTGCGACATCTGGAGGTGGGACTTTAGTCCCACCTCGTAAGTGTGCGGCTGCACGCCCACACTTATATTGAAAAAGTGTATCGGGCTGGTTGCCTTCGATACACAGGGGTCAGGTCCCTCTCACCCGCACGCAGCGCGCCACATGCTCGCTCGCCCTCGCTCGCGCTCACGCCTCGCAGGTCTGGGCCGGATCCACTACCCAACCAAGCACTCCTCGCCCACCACCGCACGTCGGTGGGCTTGGTCCCGGGCGCGCTACCCGAACTCGATTACCCGACTCTGGGAGAACATTCCTAAGAGAGATTCTGAGAAAGAGAGACGCAAGGAAGGGGTAGGGGTAGGTTTTGCACTGACCACTGTGTGTGCGCGCAGGAAAGAAAGAAAGAAGAAGAAGAAGCAAGCTAAGGAAAAAGAAGAGAGGAGGAGCGGCCGAAGCCTTAGCCGCACTGAGCAGCTGAAGAAGAAAGGAAGGAGAGGAGCTGAAGAAGAAGAGAAGAAGCCGCACTATAGCAAACCCACAGTTAAGTCGTTTGAGCATCAAATCAGACGATGAAAGGGCAGCGGCCAAAGCAGAAAGAAGAGGAAAAGAAAAGGAGCAGAAGCAGAGAAGAAGAAGGAAGA
Source organism: Thalassia testudinum (assembly GCA_037157565.1). Lineage (NCBI taxonomy): Eukaryota > Viridiplantae > Streptophyta > Magnoliopsida > Alismatales > Hydrocharitaceae > Thalassia > Thalassia testudinum. The sequence goes on from JAZHRO010000036.1 coordinate 149,753,121, forward strand.
AAAAGAAGAACGAAGGCACAAGAAAAGAGAAGAAAAGAAAGAAAGAAAATAAGAGGAGAAAGGAAGAGAAGATTACCACAGCCGCAGGCTAAAGAAAAGGAGCAGAAGCAGAGAAGAAGAAGGAAGAAAAAGAAGAAAGAAGACACAAGAAAAGAGAAGAAAAGAAAGAAAGAAAAAGAGAGGAGAAAGAAAGAGAAGATCACCACAGCCGCAGGCTAAAGAAGAGAACAGGAAGAAAAGAAGAAAGAAGAAGAAGAGGAACGGCCAAGAAGAAGAAAAGAGAGAAAAAGAAGAGAGAAGAAGAAGAATCCAACAAAACTCTCTCTCTTATTATTTTTGTAACAAAATTGTGAATATTTATACTTCTAGAATTCTAATTGCTCCCTGAGTTCGACCTCAGGAAAACTTATTATTCCGAGTAAAAAATTTTATGTAGTAATCTGGTAGCTGTTTTGTCATATACTACAATGATTGTAAACCATAAATAACCATCACGATGAAACAAGGCAGCAACTAGCATTACTTAACCTATAGTGAGATGAGCTTGGGTCAAGAATGTTGACTCGTGGGTTGACTTGAATTAGACTCAAAGCTAAGGTTTTCTTTATGTTCAGCTGAGAATGGCCTAGCTGGTGACCCAACTTAGCTTTGGGTATGAATAGATGTAACTAGAACCTAAGACTGTTCCTAACCTCTTATGTAAGTCCAAATCCATATCATTTGAGTTATTGTTATTTGTTGTATTTTTCCTTGAAATTATGGAAGAAAAAATCATAACAACTTGAGCTTGGGTTAGTTGATGTCAGTTACATAAGCTTATTGTATTGAAAATATAATGAAAATTTCAACTAATAGATCCATGAGATTGGTTGCTAGTTGCATCATAAAATATTAGGGTTGATAGGTTGCAACTTAGGTTGGGACATTCAATCTGATTCTGCTCAATCAGTGCAAGCTTAATCAAAGGAATTAAGGCTTGTTCTTTCTGGTACACTTAAATGAAGATATCAAATGGATACTATAGTAAATTGAATCACATTTTCACCAAATTCACATCCAATCTAATGTTATTGAATTAGAACTTTTTTCATCTAATCCAAACTATATATCTATACAATCGGTATGGATAGGATACTATTTATGTTGATTCTTTTTTTTTTTCGTCTATTATTTATTTTGGCTGCTACAATGTCTCTTTCTATTTTTATCATTTTTCATTTCTTTATTTTATTTTATTTTTTTTGCATACTGTTTAGCGTATATGTTTGTTTCGAATTCCGTCTTTGCTATCAACTTCTTCGTCTTGTACTTTTCTATTAGAGATTAACATTGAGTACATTTCTACGAGAGTATGAAATAATACATATACAAAATCAGACAATGTAAAATAATCTAAGACACTGATTGAAAATCAAAATACATCGGGCAATACATGTTGCGACGCACGGTGTGTTTGGATTTCCGAGTGGTATTTTTTGTTTTTCACCAGTCGAAAACTAAGATATACCATACAAAGCATTTTTTAACGCACGGTGTGTTGATTTTTCACCAATCGAAAACTAAGATGTACCAATTTAAAATTATGTTAGACTTTCATATGATTGACTTTTGAATTCTCACAGGGATTGACTTTACATTCCCACAATAATGAACGAGCTAAAAACTACTTCAATCTTATTTAAAGGTTAGTCTAGTCAACCAACCTTTGCAACTTTGGGTCAGATTAGATTCATTCTTTATTTCAAAAATAATAGATGCTTTCCATTCATTTTTCTAATGGTTATTCGCATGTTTGGTGGATCAAGACATAGTCGGTAATTCATTGATGCTAGAGGACTTTCATTGATCAGTTGAGAAGTAGATTTGCAATGGGTGATATTGCCCGAAGATGTGCTGGAAAAGAAACCAACAATGTTTTATGCAATCAAGGTAGTTGGGAAGAGTTTGACACTTAGATGTGATCCTAAACTTTTGATGAACAACCTAAGTTGAATTTTACATATTACCAATCATATGAGATCCATGTTTAACATATTGACAAGCTTACTTCTTTTGAGAGGTGCTTGAGCTTCCTTCATTGAGACCATCATGTCTCTCCTTTCTTCTTTACCTTGAGTGTGTTTCGTCTATAACGTTGGAGCTAAACTTTACCAAAAAATAAAAATAAAAATCTTCTAACCTTATCAAATACAATAGAGTTACAAAAAAAGGAAAAACAATCTAGGTTAGTCCGATTGGATCGATTGGATTCGATTGTAGATTTATTCAATATAAGTACATATGTTTGTTGGTTTATTTGATGCATTTATTCTTTCTAACATTGCCAGATTCAACATATCCCTGGATCTTACTAAGGTGAAGCATTGGGTCTGACTCATCCAACCTCACTAAGGACTTAACTTTTTGTAGGGTGTTGATCTAGGTGAAGATTCGAAAATTTTAATCATTCAAGACTTACGCTTAACCTATGACTCATTTTTTTAGCTTGGATTTGAGTAAAGTTGAACTTAAAAATTAACCTTATATATATATTTTTATATGTAATTATTTGAGTATCCTTTTGTAAAAATAAATTTAAGTGTTTATACGAATTTCGTGTAAATATATTTTGAATTTTTTAAATAAAAATTAAATTTGAAAATTAATATGAAACTTTTTTGTTATAATTTTTTGTAATTTTATGATTTAATTATTTTTTATTGCTTATCTCCCCATACTCTATAAGATTAAAAGTTAATTATTTTATAAATTATGAACCATCAATAAATCCATAATTATGAATAATTTAAATATAACTTCAAAATAAATATTTTTTGAATGTCGGGCTTAATTTAGATTTTAATACGTCGTGACCTAACTTAGTTTGAACTTAAGTAGGTCTTCAAATGGAGTTTCGGACCCAACCCACGAAAGTCTTTCGGATCAAATCAAGTTGGAATTTTTTTGTATCAGATTACGGGTTAGGTTTTGGGCAACCCGACCCGATATCACGCTAGATATTATGTTGTGCTGTCGAAAACCGAAACGGACGCGGACCGAGCGAGTCCGCCTTTTGTGTGTTTTTTTTTAAATTTTTTTCCGCTTTTTGAGGAGTTAAATGGGTTCAATTTCAGTGGGATCCCTTGGTGACGTGGCGCCGTCCGCACCGCAACCGATTGCCGGACCTCCAAACTGGTGGCGGAGCGGGAACGAGAAGATGTTCCACCACATGTCCACAGCAAGTCACGAACACAGCCAACCACCACCCTCCACGTTGCACATCTCCCCACCCCCCTCGCCCTCCTTCCCCATGTCGACACACCCAAAACCGAGCGCCTACACCCCCCGGTGAAACCCCATCTCCCGCAAAGATGGAAGCTTTGAGCATCTTCTCCCACAGTCACAGAGGCGGCTACTCGGCCTCGACCCACTTTGACCCGGACGCCTCCCCTTCTCGGGCTTCAACCAGGAGGAAGGGAAGGGGCCATCGTTCTCGCGTTTCCGGCACCTTCATCGAGGGTGCTCGCCGAAACCCTAATTCCAGAAGTGGGTTCTCTTCCACGTTCGCAAATCTATGCCCCTCCCAGCCAAATATGACATCTTTCGCCGCCTCCTTCGCTCTGGCGCTCGCCCTGGAGGAAGAAGGTGCCGTTGGCCGCGAAGGTTCCATCCCCACAGAAGAAACTACTGATAAAGCCGCGATCTTGGAGGTGGAAAGCATGAGATGTGGGAAGAAGAAGGTTGCCCGTGGCAAGGGGAGGATCAACGTTCGCGCGTTGGCCCGAAGGCTGTGGGAGTGCAGGACGGCTGATGACGTCGACAAGGTGTTCGACGAAATGCCCGAACCACCTCCACCGCGGGTATACTCGACCATCATAAGGGGATTGGGTGTGGACAAGAAGCTGGAGAGTGCACTTGCCCTCGTGGAGTGGCTCAAGAGGAAGGGCAAGGCTACCGGCGCCGCCGTCGGGCCGAACCTGTTCATTTACAACAGCCTTCTCGGCGCGCTGAAGCAGAACCGGAGGTTCGAGGACGTCGACCGGGTGATGGAAGATATGGCAGCAGAAGGCATACTCCCTAGTGTTGTGACCTACAATGTGTTGATGTCGATTTACATCGAGCAAGGCCGCCCCGGCGTCGCTCTCGATGTTCTCGATAGGATCGAGAAGGAAGGGCTGGTTCCTTTGTCCGCCACGTACTCGATAGCTCTTTTCGCGTATTGGAAGATGGGGGACCCCCGTGGTGCTCTCGCATTCTACGTTGAATTGAGGGAAAAGTGTGTCACGGGTGAGGTTTGCCAGGGCACAGATGAGAATTGGGAGCAGGAGCTTGCCAAGATGAAGGATTACACCATCCGCGTGTGCTACAAAGTGATGCGAGAATGGCTTGTTGGCGGGGGCAATCGGACGTCGGATATCATGAAGCTTCTTGCTGCTATGGACAGGGTGAAGGTATCTCCGGGGAGGACCGAGTACGAGAGGCTTATGTGGGCATGCACCGAGGAAGGCCATTTCCACGTGACCAAGGAGTTGTATGGAAGGCTGAGGGATTTGGACTGCGGGATCAGCCTGTCGGTTTGCAATCATGCTATATGGTTGATGGGTAAGGCGAGGAAGTGGTGGGCGGCGTTGGAGGTTTATGAGGACTTGCTCAATAAGGGCCCGAAGCCGAATAATCTTTCGTATGAGCTGATCATGTCACACTTCAATGTCCTTCTTGGTGCTGCTAGAAGAAAGGGTATTTGGAGATGGGGCGTGAGGTTGATTGACAAGATGCAGGAGAAAGGCCTGAAACCGGGCAGTAGGGAATGGAATGCGGTTCTCGTAGCGTGCTCGAAGGCTTCCGAAGCTTCGACAGCTGTCCAGATCTTTAGGAGGATGATAGAGCAAGGTGAGAAGCCCAACATCCTATCCTACGGGGCACTTCTTAGCGCCCTTGAGAAAGGGAAGCTTTATGATGAGGCACTTCAGGTGTGGGATCACATGTGTAATGTTGGCATTAAGCCGAATTCACATGTTTATACAATTTTGATCACTGTTTACATCGGAAAAGGAGAGCTCGAAAAGGTGGATTCAATAATTCGTGAAATGGATTCTTCTGGAATCGCTCCGAACCTGATTACTTTCAATGCTGTCATTAGTGGATGCGCAAGGAGCAATCTGCCTGGTGCTGCTTTTGAGTGGTACCATCGCATGAAGGTCCGGAATATAGCTCCAAATGAGATAACATACGAGATGCTTATTCAATCACTTGCTCGAGATGCTAAACCGAAACTTGCATATGAGATGTACATCAGAGCTCTTAATGAAGGTCTGGAGTTGTCCTCACGAACCTATGATTTGGTTCTAGAATCTTGTAAACATTATGGTGCAAGTATAGACCCAAGTTACATTCGTCCCAGGGCTCTAGAAAAGAGGAAAACTATCAATACCAGGACATTCTCTGTTTCCTGCAATTTTGCTGATACTTCCATTAGAGGTAAACCATTTTATAGGGAAACAATATACATGCATTGATATCTGGAATATAAAAGCAGGATGTTTACATATTTCTTGTCTTTATGCGGTATGAATCAGATGTTGCCATCTTTTATGCCTAATTTTTTTTACTGATGTACATATTTTAAAGTTGTATTTGGAGTAGATGGTTCTTTTGCTTCTAATCATACACAGGTAGTGAATGAGGACTGTATCATCAGATATTAATGAAGAGGCATATGACCTGAAATTGATGGGCTATATTAAGTCAGTGTCTTCCATTGATCATAAAAACATGACTTCTGCATGTTCGTTGTGCCTCACTTTCAATACCAGAGAGGAAAATCTCAACCAACTGAATGTTAGTTACAGGGTAACTCCTATTCGTCCTTGTACTATCTAAGGGCTAGTTTACGGTGTGGATTAGTTAACCCATGTTAGTAAAGTTGCAACAGAGGTTAACTCTTCTATTTACTTGCGAACAGGGGTTAACTCCTATTTGTGTTTACTAAATAGGGGTTAGGAATGTAGGTTATCTTGTGATGTGACAGGGGGTAAAAGAGAGAGATCGGGGGTTAAGTGGAGGGTTGGGTCAACCCTTCTTCAAACCGGTGTTATGACAACACGGGTTAGTAACCCAGAGAGGGGTTGAATTATCCCCCAAGGTAAACGGGGGTTAACCTCCTCTGTAAACTAGGCCTAAGATTGCACTTTAGGGCTAATTTACTTGGAAGGTTAAGGAAGTGCTATTAAGAAATATGAAATTTGTGTTAACCCTCAATTGTGTTTACTTGCAGAGTGATGTTAATACCAATTTATGTTTACTTGAATTTGTGTTAAGTTGGAGTGCTAATTCTTGTGGTGTTTACTTGTTAGTGCTGTTAAGAATTTAAATCAGAGACCGCAAGAGCACAATAAAATCGTGAGACTTAAATACGGGTTTGCCTAACACCAGTAGCAACTGATGTTAGACAAATTAGTGTTAAGAGCTCTTAACCCGTGTTATCAAAAGGGGGTTAACCTTCCAACTAAATAAGGGTTAACCTTTCAAGTAAATTAGTTTTTAAGGTTAGTTTACTTAGAGGGTTAAGGAAGTGGTGTTAAGAAATGTAAAATTGTTGTTAACCCTTAATTGTATTTACTTATAGAGTAGTGTTAACATCAATTTGTGTTTTCTTGAATTGGTGTTAAGTTAGAGTATTAACTCTTGTAGTGTTTACTTATTAATGGTGTTGAGAATTTAAATCAGAGATTACGAGAGCATAACAAAATCGTGAGACTTAAACACAGGTTTGCTTAATATTAGTAGTAACTGGTGTTAAACAAATCAATGTTAAAAACTCTTAACCTGTGTTAACCAAAAAAGGATTAATCCTTTTAATAAATAAGGGTTAACCCATAAAAAGGAGATTAACCTCAAGTAAACTACCTTGAAATTTACCATTTTGATGCACTTTGTGACTTGTCGACATCTAGCTCTTGTTTTTGAACGTCGTCATATTCCACCAAGTTCATTGCTTGCATATCGTCATGTATTTATACAACTACCTCTGCCTGCTAGGGTGCACGTACATCGATTGGATGTTCCAAATCAATAGGATTGGATTGAATTTTGTATCATTTTGGATTGGATTAAATTAGAAAATTTTCAATTCATTTTAATCGGATTGCATTTGAGTTTGAGATATTTGCCAATCCGACTTAATATGCCATCCGTAAAATTTATAATATATATAATTCAATTCGTAATCCATTAAAAAAATGGCATTTATATACATACGCACTTAAACACATATGTATAAGAAAAAAATAAATTGATATGTAATACAAAGGTGTGCTTCTTTATTAGCTTTGATGTTTGCTTTTTTATTTTATTATTGGATGAGTAAAGTAAATAATTTTGTATATCTGTAATGTAATTTTTTTTATTTAGATGTTAATATCAGTGTGTTAATATCTTAATAGGGAACAAAAAATTTAGATTTAAATCTTTACATTAGTTAATAAAAATTTATCTATTCAGAAACTTCGATTTTCCCCAACCCTATCACAACAACTTAGGATTTTTTCTCCAATTATACATGAGCCCCTCTCCTCAAGCAACTCTTCTCCTCACCTTTTTAGTTTTTTTTTTTAGTCTCACTGCTACCTCGCTTCTCTGTTTGTGCAAAAAGAAAGGTGCCTTTGCCTAAAAAGGGAGACAGGGGAAGGATGATACATGTTGTTGGTGATGTTTTGCTGTGATTGAATATAAGTCCTATGTTTGCAAAAACTATTTATGTATGGTAGTGAAAAATGAATAGGGGTTTAAAAGGATAATTAGTTAGTTTCAAGAAGACTTTTGGTTGTGGAGGAAATCCATAGGTAGGTGACGTGGTAAAGATAGTAACATGATGAGATAGGCATAATTTATAAATAAATATTAACTCAATTCTTTATTTATAACATATTAAATCATTTATTAAATCTAATTTTCATTTTCTAGCAAAATAATAATAGGAAATAATTTAATATTAAATATAAAATAGCTACGTTGTAATCTCCTTTCTATATTTAAATCATTAACATACAATTCAGACAACATATCAACCAATATATCACGTTCATTACTTACTAACTCACTACATGCATCCTTGTCTCTATAACTTATCTTTTCTTAACTTTTATTAAGAGATCGATACTAATCCTCATCTAAACAAGCCAACAAGCTTTGGATATGACGACAACACGGAAACAGGTGGAAACTTAATTTAGAGATTCAATAAAGTAATCTAAAGTGTAGGGATTAAGTAAATCCTATAGATTAGTAAGAAATTATTTTGCAACTAATACAAAGTATGAGTCATGCAAGGGTAATAAAATAAAGGATAAACTTTCAAAATGATAACTAACGCATGAATTTTATCTTCTAAAATTAAAGATCACATGTAGCATGAAATATGTTAATATGCTCACGGTCCCAGAAGACAATTGTATTTTAATTTGAAATATGACTTTAGAGTTAGTTTATGGTAATAACTAGCTAATTCAGATGCAAAAAAGTATTGAAATATACATTGCAACGCACATCCCTTGTTCAACAAAATATATCGGTATATTTTAATTTTTAATCAGTGTATTTTGATTTTTCATCGAAATACAATGGTTTAAAAGTAAAACACATTGGTTGAAAAAGAAAATACATTGGTATGTTTTAGTTTTCATACTTTTGCAATGCCACCTGTTATTTTGATGCCAAATTTTAGATTTAAGATTTAAGGTTTAGGATTTAGATCGATTTTCACTTGAAAATTGGAAAGTGATTTTCACTAATGTGTTTAGAGTTTAGGATTTAAGATTAAATCCTAAATCCTAAACCCAAAGGTAAAAAATTACTTTCCAAGTGAAAAATCACTTTTTATAAGTGAACAACCACTTTGCATAAGGGAAAAATAGGTTAATTTAACTGGTGGAAAACCAAAACATATCAGTTGAAATTAAAATACACTAGCGTATTTTGTTAAGCTAGAGTCGTGCATTGTAAAATGCATTACAACACATATTTCCCTACTCGTGCCCAATTCGAATTAGTTTCTTTGTAATTGGGGATAACTCCTTAATGAGGGGTAAAAAATGCCATCGGATCTAAAACTACACACATAACCCGATAGAAGATCCGACTACTTGACTACAGGGAAAATAGGCAGAATCGGCACCACTCGCCCCACCTAAAACCAACCCAATCCCAATAGGAACCTGCCCAGCTTGTCGAAAGATTCAGCGCAGTAAGGGCAGAAGATATGATAAGATGGACTTGACCACCTATGTTCTGATAGCAGACAAGTAGTCTGACAGTAGGGGTACTAGGGGGCCATCAAGTGAAGGTCCTCCCCATGTTATATTAGAGAGGGAGGCCCCTAGTGAAAGGGGGACCTCCTCCCCTAGAGAAAGAGAGAAAATCTTGTAATCCTAGAAATTCTAGTGCATAGTTGGAAGTAACATCCTCCCCCAAGATGTACACCCCTTGTGGTTGAACTAGGTCACTAAATCCTTGTTTTCCCTTGTGCTTGCTTGCTGATTGCTGATGTTCCCTCCTGCGTGATGGATGGTAGTGGCTAAGTAGCCCCTCCTACCCTTTGGTGACTTTCCAAGGCCCATCAAATGGCGTCGTCTTTAGCAAGCGTCAACAAAAATGCCATCGCGCTTCCAAGCATCCGATCGCTGGGAGGAGGATCCCTTCTGGCACTCTACCTCGACCTCCCCAAGAGAGAACCTTCGTAGTGGTCGTAACCACTCATGGTCCCACTCGTAGCTCCCCTCCCCTCGGAGGGGCCCAATCGGGATTTGGTGTCTTTACGCCCCAGTGACATTGGCCGACTGCTCAAGGTCCCAAAGTGAACCTCCCTTCCCTGAGGTGTGGCTCGGGGAAGAGGAATAGTGGGCCGAGGTCGGTGGCCTTAGATATACGCCCCTACACGTACCCCCCACCCACTCGGGAAGGAGGGAATGGAGGTCCCTTGTTGGAAGTGCCTGAAGAGCTAGTCAAGGCCTAGCGCGAAAGGACTGTAGACCCTAGCTCATACACCACACCCCTCGGAGCCACCCTTGGGTAGGGCTGATGCCTGGTTGCCTGAGGGGGAGATCTTGCTAGGCGCCTCTAGCGGTGCCTGCCCAGGTCAGGCTCGCCTATGGATCGTTGCTCGGCCAGCCAAACAGGCTGTTAGCTCCCCCGAAGGCGTGGTGGGAAAGTCCTGGGAGTGCTCTACCAAGCGCTGGAGGACCCGAGATGACCCCTAGAGGTTGTCGGAAGTCAAGCGGTGGAAGATTGAGCCCACCTAGTCTTACCCAGGTTAGTTTGAGGCTCAGCACTCCGAACGAGGGAGGCCCTGTGAGGTGACAACCCCTCGGTGCCCCGAGTTAAACCATTCAGCTCGCGTGCATGGGCACAACGCCCTCGATCACGCGTCAACGTACCCAACTAGAAACCAAGGAGCGAGTTAACTTCTCCCGTGGACCAACCAAGGGATGCTGCGACCATAGTAGCCTCGCTGGAGGCAAGAATACTCCCGGATAGGCTCGCCCCCGCATCCACGTGCGGAAGGGGGCCCCCTTCCATAAGTGAAGGGCCCCCCTTCCCCGAGATAGTAGCCAGACCCCGAAGGGCCACGGTGGCGGATCGCACTAGGCAAAGGAGTTCCTCTAGGAACACATTCCCTTGGCCGTGCACCAAGTGGACGCACTTGGGAGGAATTAATCCACTAAAGATCGCTGGTACGGACCTTGCCGAACTTGGCAGGGGTCCCTTGGAGAACACACCCTCTGGCCATGAACTAGGCGAGCATGCTAAAAGGGGGCTAGTCCATGGGCTAGGACTTGCTACCCCCAGGCCCCATTGGGCGAAAGAATAGAAGGCCCATAAAGCACCTGAGGGATCACCTCGAGAAGAGACCCCAGTAGTTGCAGGTAGCCGACGTGGCCTCCTTAGTGAACTAAGAGTCAGGCGGGTCAACACCCCGCCCAAGTAGGCAGGCGGTGTCACCCTGGCTCCCTGTCTGGCGGACATCACTGCTAAACCTGGTAGTGAGGCTCACTCCACCCGAGGTCCTCCCCTCTTGTCACCTGAGCACATTAGTGCAAAGGGTAAGATAACCTCAGGTCGACGTCACCCCAAGTAGTTGAGCCCTGATCGTCGACTACCGATTTGCACTAAAAAGGATGTTTTATGTGTCGTTGTTGTAGTATATGTGTCACAAATGCAAATCGATGTTACGTCAATTTTATTTATTTACAATTTATACTGGTTTATTTCCAAGTCGTTCACTGAGAAGCAGTTATTAATATACATCACTCTCTAAGTCCAAAAATTTTCTTTTATTCAAAAAATGTTAATTTTATTTACAAAATGAATGAATGAATCAATGAATGAAAAAAATTAGTTAATTATTTACAAAAAAAAAAAACTAATATGCATTACAATGCTTGAAAACATATGTACAATAAACATGCATAAAAAACTAGCTAATATTACACTATGTTAATTATTTACAACTAATATAAGTAATACCTAAATATAGGTACAAAAATAGCTAATAATATCTATTATACTAAATTATATTAACATACTAATATCTATAGTAACGTATATTATATATAGTAACATATACATACATCACTGTAGCCTTAGTAAAATATTTACATAGCATTACGCAAACATAAATGCTTTTACTAACATATATAGCTATAGTGATTGATAAATTTGTCACTAGAGCTCTTAATGATTTATTTGCATATATAAGAGTTCAAACAACACTTATACATATATTATACTTATATGTATATTTATTATATACGTATACATATTTACTTAATTTATTTATTTACATTACTATATGCATATACTATTGTACTGTATACTTATACTACATATATATACATATGCATGCACACACACAGGCATCAGATCCAATACTTAGTCGCTCACAACTAACTCTTCTCTCTTTCTCATTTACTTAGTCTTTTTAGGTCGTCCCCTCTCATCAGATGTCTACCCCTCAACCCAAAAATTAGGATTTTAAGTGGGCGGGCTGGCCACTTTCGAGGGATACACAATACCCAAGAAGGTGGGACCAGACCTCTACTAACGACCTGCCCTAGTTTACATTATGTCTATTTTTATCCATTTTTCCAGCCCAATAGCAGGCCCAATTCAGGCTTAGCGTAGTGTGTAGCCTCCAGTCCACCATTGTGTACACAAATGCTCATATATGCTCAGTAAGATCAGAGAGAGGTATGGGTTTCATTTCGCGCCCTATGTTGACGACTAGTCGGCATAGGGTGCGAATTGCTTTTATACCATAGAAAAGCTTCTTCACCACATAATTGGGCACCATGTTTAGCGCCCAATTGGTGCTGGTGTTGCATTCTGATTTGTGCGAACTTAAGGATTTTGGCCCTCGATTTGAGGGCCATAAATTAATCTAATTTAAAATTAAATTATATGATTACAAAGTTCTTATATAGGGATACTTAATTATATAATTTATTTACAAAAATAAGTTACTTGATTATCTAATAAAATTAGATAAAGTTGGCTGATTATTCACTTTAAATTAGAGTTTAATTTATTTATTAATGTATAAATTACTCACTTAATTACAAAATTGACTTTATACAGAGTTGATATACATAATAACTTATTTATTGCACATTTTCATTATATTTTAGGAACTTTATTTTAATTTATATACATTTAATTACATGTTTAACTTAGTTATTCACATAAATAATTTATAAATACTATATTACAGTATAAATATGTTAAAAATATTTACTATATCATTATACAAATATACATTATAACTTACTTTAGTATTAGATTAAATTACTAATTTATCTTATTTTAAGTTAATAAATTACTTAATTAACCTAATAACTTAATTATTTACTGTAAATATATAATTAAATTAGTTTATAGGTATTATATAGTATATAATACATAGTTAAATATATATGTATAGTATTAGGTACGATTATGTACATATAAATTTGTTTATATAATTACTTAGATTTATAGACATTTAGTTTATATAAATTAATATCTATATACAAGTATATATATAGTATATAGGGTATTTTTGGGTATTTTTTGGGTTTTTATAATTTTTATAGTTTTTATATATAGAATAGAGGTAGGAGATGAGAGAGAGAAAGTAAGAAGAGAGAGAGAGTTCTTTTTGGGTTTTTTAGGCTTTTGTCTTTTATTAAGTCCCAAAGTATACTGAACTGTCGGCTGTTATGTTCTACCAAGCTGGGGGTTCAGATTACCTGAAACTTAGCACACATCTAAAGAAATATCTAATCCTACTCAAAACACCTTTATTTTATTTTTTTGTGATTTTTTAGGATTTTTATTTATATATAAAGCAAACCCAATGTAGGCCTTAAAGTATGTTTGGAATAGGAAACCAAAGGCGTCAAGATAGTTCTAACAGTTGAAATAGCAGCTCAAGCACTCCAATGCATTCAGCACACCACATGGCAGCTATACGAAGCATTTAACATGATTTTCAATAATTTCATTAAAATAGCCTGTTGGATAGATAATTCACAATAGTAGCTGACAAACGTGTACCTTAAGTTCTAACTCTAGAAAACATGTTAGCTACATTACAATCCAAAATCCACTTCAAATCCCTCTCAGACAAGCCAAATTAGTTCACCACAGTGGCTGTTGCTGTTTCTATATAAACACTTCAGTAGCTAATTGTTGTTGTGCATTTCAAACCAAAATGTTGCCTCATCTACAGTAGATTCAGACATCTTAGCTCAGCTGCTTTAGTAGCTGCAAACATCCAACAGCTGGAAGCTATTCAAACAAAACTTAGCAGCTGAAATGAGCTACTGTTGTTACTGTTTCAACTGCAGCTCTGATCAGATCATGTAGATATGATCAGAGCTCAAATTCACCTCAATGTTGGACTGATACACTCATATCAGTCCTTTTGCTTTGCTGCTCTATTTTTTTAGATCTGATTCAATCCCTTTCTCATAAATCATTCTAAACTTTGAAAATCTGGGAATCGGCGTAAAGAAACTCATTCAAAAATCAAATCAGATTGTGATCAAATATGAAATTCCATGTCATTGAAAATCAAAACCATGATGCCCTATTGTTTAGATCTGATTAAATCCCTTTCTCATAAATCATTCTAAACTTTGAAAATCTGGGAATCAGCGTAAAGAAACTCATTCAAAAATCAAATCAGACTGTGATCAAATATGAAATTCCATGTCATTGAAAATCAAAACCATGATGCCCTATTGTAGAGTTTGAGTTTTCGATCTTGAGTCACTAAAGTGATGTGATCAGCTAGAGTTCCTATTCACCATTAAGTAGTGAACAGGGACAATAGATGATCCATTTAACCCATTAAAACATTGTTCACACCTCAAATCAGACTTAGTGATTTTCGTTGGCCTGAACTACTAAAGTGCCAAACATCAGAGTTCACAATTCAAATAGGGTAAGAACTTGAATTAGCAAATGGGGTGGCCTAGCTAGCTGACAACCAATGTACACTCGCCACCAGGTCCTCCCAATACGTGTTTGATCTCCTTAGAGGGTGAGAATAGCATGCGGGGGTGCGGTGACCTGGCACAAACCCCCTAGGGGCAGGTCGAAGCAACCCAAGAAGACCATGCAAAGAAAGGAAAGGGGAACCAAGTTCGTGCAATCTAGCGAGAGGCTAGCTCGCTTGGCCTACCAAGAGACTTTGGGATCATAGCTAGACTCTTCAGTTGTGGCATTCTCCGCCTTCTCTCCTCACGATGTGACCAAACTTATCGAGGTCAGGGGGATCTCATTCCCTTCAAGGGACCAGGGACGATAACCCCCCGGGGGTGCCAACGCACCCAAAAGTAGCCCCATGAGGCTATTAGGGACCATGGTGTCCCCCTGAGTCCCTGCAATGAGGAACTCACCCCTCGAGGGTAGCCAACGCTGGATACCCCCTACGCACGCGGTACCTACCGTGTAAAGAATGATCCCGTAACCGCCAGACTTGGCATTTGGGGCCTCCACCCCACAAAGGTGATAAGAGGCCCGACATGTTCTACCCGGGGTAGGGACTTACCTCTTGTGATGGTCAGCAACCACTCGCAGAAGGTGGCATTCGCCCCATGCTCTCACCAGGCAACTCGCCTTGGGAGACGGCAACGATCGGACATCGACCTACCAAGCCGCTTCTTAAGGTTGGCGAGAACTCAGACGGACACATCCGACGTTCCTTCTACTGCCGCCCTTTAAGGGCAGCAAGCCTCCCCTTAAGGTTGACATGAACGCTGATGGACGTATCTAATGTTCCTTAAATTGCCACCTTTTAAAGGTCGGCAAGCCTCCTCTTAAGGTTGGCACGAACTCAGATGGATGCATCCGACGCTCCTTATATTGCCACCTCTTAAGGCCGGCAAGCCACCTCTTAAGGTTGGCGCGAACTTGGACGGATGCATCCGACGTTCCTTCTATTGCTGTCTCTTAAGGCTAGCATGCCACCTCTTTAGGTCAGCATGAACTCGGACGGATGCGTTCGACGTTCCTTATATTGCTGCCTCTTAAGGTCAACGCGAACGCAGATGGACATGTCCGACATTCCTTAAATTTCTACCTCTTAAAGGCTGACAAGCCACCTCTTAAGGTTGGCGTGAACTCGGACGAACATGTCTGATGTTCCTTATATTCTGCCTCTTAAGGTTGGCAAGCCACCTCTTAAGGTCAGTGTGAACTCGGACGGATGCATCCGACGTTCCTTCTATTGTCGCCTCTTAAGACCGACATGCCACCTCTTCAGAACAACGCAAACTCGGATGGATGCGTTCGACATTCCTTCTATTGCTGCCTCTTACGGCCGACATGCGACCTCTTCAAGTCGGTGCAAGCTCGGACAGATGTGTCCGACTTTCCTTCTATTGTCACCTCTTAAGGCCGGCATGCCACCTCTTCAAGTCAACGCAAACTTGGACAAATGCGTCTGATGCTCCTATATTATCGCCTTTTAAGGCTGGCATGCCACCTCTTCAGGTCGGCGCGAACTTGGACGAATGCGTCCAAGGTTCCATACATTATCGCCTCTTAAGGTTAACATGCCACCTCTTAAGGCCGATGCGAACTCTGACAGACGCAGCCAACGTTCCATACCTTGTTGCATTTTAAGGTCGACAGGCCATCTCTTAAGATCGGCGCGAACTCAGTCGGATGCATCCGGAGTTCTTACCATTTCCACCTCTTAAGGTGGCAAGCTACCTCTTCAGGTCGGCGCGAACTCAGGTAGACGCCTTCGACATTCCTAATATTACCGCTTCTTAAGGCTGGCAGACTACCTCTTAAGATTGACCCGAGCTTGGATGGACTCGCCTGACGTTCCTGATGGGAACACCATCATGAGCCATAACTAGCTCAATTTGGTCTAATAAGGTTGATAAAAGGTCCTACTTATCTATCAGAAGGTCCTAAGGGCATAATATCCTATTTTGAAAAGAAGAAAGATTACAAGGTTATTTCTACAAAATTAACAGCATTTCATAACTATAGAATAACCACGCATTATTCCAAGGGCTAATTGAAGGTCAAATGGTTATAAATATCTAAAAGAGGATCAATGCAGAAAGAAATGGGTTTTTCACGCATTTCAAGAATTAACGGACTTCTAAAACTCTAAAAACAGACCCACTTAATTAACTAAGATTCTGATCATGATAAAATTCATCTAAATCTTCTAAAAATTATATAAAAATATTTTCTAAGGTTTGGTATCCTTGATTTGACCGTTTGAACCCAATTTGACTTAAAATAGAGTCTCAGACAGACAATTACCCTAATTTAGATTTTTGCATAAATTACCCAATCAAACTTGGTCAAAACCAAAATCTAACTTTACCATCAGATTCCTTGGGTCCAAATTAGGTTTGTACCAAAATTTTGGCCAAATCTGAGATCATTTTGACCTAGTTTGCATTTTTATCTTATTTTGACTCTTTCTCTTACATAAAGCCCCTCAACTTTCGAAAAACCTTACAAGGACCCCCCTAACTTCATTATCTTTTTCACATTTGGGCCGCTACCGCCATAGCAGGTGTGAACCCATAAGATTCGAGCTTCAATCTTTGATTTGCCTTGATTGATTGACCAATCCCTTCCAAATTTGGAAGGGATGATCTTGGAGAATTTCCTGATCAATTAAACCTATTTCCAAGCTTCAAATACATCTCAATCACCTGTGAGAATCCAAGGATTTCAAGAATCCTTCTTCCTGAAAAATCTAACCTTTCAAGCTTGTTTCCAAGCTTGGAAGCTTGTTTGAAGGCCTATAAAAGACCTCCCTCGCCTGCCTCACCTCCTTAGCAAGTTTTGGTCTCAGAAAAACCCTCTTCCTCCTCCGGCCACCTTCGCACCTTGCTCTGGCGACCTTCTCTGCTCTCCTCGTCCAGTCGTCTAATAGTCAAGTTGGATGGCCCATTGCCTCCCTCTCCTCATCGTGCACCTCTCCGGTCAAAGAGAGGGCGTCTCCCTGCCTTTTCCCTCGTCGTCGTCTCACCGCCCTCTTCATCTTCTTCAGCTCCAGTCGACCAACACCGGAGCCTTCCGTCCCTTATCTTCCCCTTTTAGGTTCTCTATCACTTCCCCTCTCCCTCTATTCTCTTTTTACTTTCCCACAACTCACGACCCACGCACCGCCCACATCACCACCATCTTCCTCAACGCTGACACAACTCCGACAAACTTGCACGGCCACTACACTCCACCAAACTGGCCGTTACCGCTCCCTACAGAACCGCCTCAACTCACTGATAAAATGCTCGAAAGAAATTTCGGGTTTTGATCTCTCTAACGCTCCACCCCACACACTCACGTCCGCACCATCGTCATAAGGTCGTTAGACCTCCATACACACTCTCGCACCATGCCGCACCCACCATTGCACTCGTCATTCCACGAAGAAACTTTTGAGTGTATTTGACGTGGCTGCGAGGCCATGTTGTGCTTTTCAGGAACACCGTCGGAGCTCCACTGCCGCTGCTACTCCTCCGACCTCATCTTCAGTCCTCCGATCATGATTCTTCCAAGCATCACGCCCATGAGAAGCGGTTTCACTCCAGGTGCATCTCCAGGCACCTAATTGGATCCAGAAGCCCCATCTTCGACCTCAATCGAAAACTTTATCCTCCAGCCGTGTGTGAAGGAAGACTGTGGGACATTTAGTTCCACATTGTAAAGATTGGAGCAGTTTTCACGAGATATATTGATTCCTTCCCTCGACCCCTCGCCTAAGACATGGGGGTCGGGTCCCCACGCACGCCCAATGCATGCCTCGCCACGGTCATGCCACGAGGGTCTGGCCAGATCCAATTACCCGCCTGTTTACTCGATTAGAGTTTTGATTAAGTGGATTTCTGAGAGAGAAGAGAAGAAAAAGAGAGAGAGGGGGGGTTTTTCCCTCTGCTGTGCTCTCGTAACACTTAGTCTCTGAGAGGCTTTCGTGCCTCTGTGCTGTGCTTGGCCTTGTTCGTGAAGGCCTGAAGAAGAACTACTGAAGAGAATAGTGCGAAAGCATTGTAGCTGGGTGTCATTTAAGCTGTCTGAGCACCTATTTTTGTCATATGATATTCTGAGGGAGTTGCTTCTGATATTGTGGTTAAAATTAAAATGTTCATATATTAAGTGTGCTTGTAACTTATAAGAGTAATTTAGTGATTCAAATCACCATTTTACTCTAATCTTTTTTTGCACTTTCAAACTTGAGTTATCTGATATACCATTTCTGATTATTCTTCTTGTTATAATTGCTTATATTTGTGGTGATATTGTGATCTTTGAGATTAATTGTAACACTTGCTCCCTATGTTCGACCTCGAATTTTCTTAACGATCTTTCGGGTTATAAATTTTATTTGTTTTCATGGGATTTCAACCTATACTACGATGCATGTTTTATAACATCGATTTCACGCGTTAACAATTCTTTCACACCGCCACCTATTCCAGCTGGCAGGTCACATCTCTAGGTTGGCTGGGGCTCCGACAGACTTGCCCAACAATCCTGAAGATTGCCGCCTCTTAAGGTCATCAAAGCCACTCCTAACGACTGGTGTAAATTCAAACAAAGGCTCTCATGCCCTGCTTGTTGGCTGCTAGAGTGTTGTCCTTAGAGAATGGCGGAACTAGGGCTCCTATGGCCCACGTTCCAACAGCTATGATGCTAGCTCCTCTGGTCGATAAGGACTCTGGCCCATGTGCCCTGAAGTTCCACACACCGCCCACTGGCAGAGTTTCAGCTGCTTCACCCTTAGCGGCATTTGCCCACCAAAGCGCATGGTAGGCGTTCAGGTCGCCCCGCCAAACGACTACCATGTTGGCCGCCAAGGCCGATAGGAATTGGGATGCTAACGCTCCGTGTCCTGGGCAACACAACGTCGCATAATGCCAATAATATGGGCTTGGGCTCCTGCGCCCCAAGCCCCGCTTAGGTGCACCTTCGGATTTCAGGCAGAAAGAGTCCAAGCGCCAACTCTTTCAAGGTCAGCTCATTGCCACCTTCCAAGGTCAACCCCACTTCATGGCCACCCTCTAAGGAAGGCTATAGACAATGGCCACCTCTAAGGGTCGACCCATGCAAAAGTTCCCCTGCACTTGCCTTGTCTGAAGGCATAATTAGGCAGGAAAACGCCCGGTGGTATCTGATAAATGCCAGTTTATCATCATTCTTATGCCCTAAAATAGGTTTAGCTCTTAGGGTTTTAACTCCACAAATGGGTTTTTTGGGCTGCATTTAGGCATTTAACTAGGATAGGCATGCATTGCATTTTAGTTGTATTTTTTAATGTGTTTACTTGAGTGTCAGGGATAGATAGAAAGTCAGATCCCACATACCTTGGCACTCAGGAAGGCAGAAGATGAAGAAGAAGCTCATTTCAGCTGGATTCTAGCTAAATCTAGCTCAGTCTAGCTAGATCAACTCATCCCTAGCTCCATTCAGCTCATCTCCGTTGAATGGTAGCTCAAGGTAGTTCACCTTAGCTTCATTCAGCTCACCTCAGCTAGATGGTAGCTCAAACTAACTCAAGATAGTTGATCCCAACTCCATTCTAGCTCCTCCAGCTCAAAAGAGTTCACTGGAAAATCAACCTGACTAGGAATAGCTACTACCATCAACTAGCTAGACCTAGTCAGCTGAAGAAGTCATCGACTAGCTTAGGCCAGTTCAAGTCCAGTTCCCGAAGGCTTAACTCAGCTCAACTTAGTTGAGCTAAGCTACTTGACCTAAGTTAGCTACTCCAGCTAGCTAGTTATACTTCGGGAAGACTAGACCTAGCTCACCTCAGCTCACATCAGCAGAAGCTAGCTCAGCTTAGATTGGCTTAATAGCTAGTAAAGAACTAGCAAGCTAAGCCAGCTAAGGTAGCTCCTTGCAGCTCTCTTCAGTAGCCATTAGCTCCAGTGTAGCTCAAGATAGCTTCCTCCAGCTCATCACCTCCAAAACCCTAGCTCCCTCTACCTCTCCCCCAACTCCTAGCTTAGCTAGTCCACCTCCATGGCATCCCAACCTAACCTTAAAACCCACCTAACTAGCTCCACCAAATAGGCCCACCTATGCTCCACATAAGCTACCCCTACTTCCACCTCACCTTGGCGCCATGTCAACCACAACCCTTCACATCACCACCTCCAAAGGACACCATGTTGTTGGCACCAACAAGCTTATAACCACCCTACCTTGGTGCCAATGCTTTCCCTCCAAAAACCCCCACATCCTAGACATGCACTTACCCCTACAAGCCATCCCTACCCGACACATAACCCCCCTTCTAGAACCCTCCTTGGTGGTGCCAAAATGGAGGCTTTTCTTTATTTTTGGCGCCACCTTTTAGGTGCCCTTCCACCCATAACTACCCCCCTTTACATTCCTAAGAATGACACCAACCATCCTACACCCTAGGATTCCCATAACCACCATTAACCATCCACCAAACCTAATCCTAGCCTGACGTGCTCTTGTGTGTGTGTGTTAAGAGGTGTCGTTATAGTCGCACTTGATACGTCGATTTTAAAAGAAGTAAACGGGGGTGAGTCCGAGTGTCGGTCTCAGGGAGGCGTGGAAATCGGATTTTGTTTACCACTTGTTGTCACAAAAAAGGTGGAGTTTTTCTTGCGAAAGAGACGATTTTAAAAAGCGAGAGCGAGAGATAGAGAGAGAGAGTTTAGGGTTAGAAAGCTATTGGTTTTGATCATGCACTTTGAACAGAAATTAAAATGGCGATTGAACGGAAAATAATTTCATTAAACATGCATTCATAGTTCATAGCTTACAACATTAAATACATGCTTTAACAAAAGTAAATGAAAGCTTAAAAGAGAGAGAGAGAGATGGAGAGAGTGGAGAGCGACGAGGCAGCCACGGCGGTGGAGGAGGCTCTGTCGGCGGCTCGTCATCTCCGACGATTACAAGAGTGCCTAAAGCTAGCTAAGAGAGGAGTGGAGTAGTTGCAAGTGGGAGAGTATGCATTGAATGGTGGTAGAAGGGGGTTTAAATAGAGTTAAGGGCTTCCTAAAAGAAGAATGGGCTTTAGCGACATCCAGAGCGTCGCTAAAACCGCTTCTATAAACGTCAGTGAAGCCCTCTTGCTGCCGGTCAGCTGCCCGCCCCGGTCTTCTTCTCTGCGCGATCCGTGGCCGCTGATCGAGAGCCGTCCGATCGAAGATCGGACGGCTGAGAGCCTTCGGCACCCGCGCTGAGATCGGCACCCGCGCTAAGGAGCTGTCGTCGCGCCGCGTGGCGCGATCCTGGCCGCCCGCTGCTGTTCGGGCGGCCCAACTTTGCCGCACCCTTCGTTCGCCTTCGATTTCTGCTCCGTGCGGCTCGAACGCGCGTCGCGGCGATGTGCGTGCGCGCTAACCGTTGCGCCACGCCCGCGCTTTGTCGCGGCGACCGCGGGTGAGCGCGCGGATCTCGGCCGTTCTATCAGAGATCAACGGCCGAGATTTGTCCTTGGCGGCTGAGGGTGCGGGAGCGGTGGGGGCGGGCTGATGTGGCGCTCTCTGGGCTGTTGATCTCCAGATCAACGGTCAGAATTTCTTGGGCCCATTGTGGGAGCTCCGGATGTCAGATTTGGCCGATCTTGAGTCCGTTGGACTCCATTCGTCGTTCTGAATCCATCCGTGTGGTCCGATTGCTCATCTGAGGCCTGCCTTGATAAATGCTTTACACAAATGGCCATTAATACAGTTTATAAGCAATCTTGGTACTTGATGCATGCAATGCTCCTATTCTACTTTATGTTGCGCCTTTTATTCTAAAGATGGGCCATATTCAACCTAATTACTACCCCCTTGTGTGCTGTTATCATAGCCCTACACCTAATTCCCATGCCAACCACCACCTTAGAATCATCTCCTCTCCATTAGATTGGTTCCACCCATACCATTAGTTAGGTTCTTACATCCACGCCAAGGAAGAAGGAGAGAAGAAGATCAAGGAGGCAACCTACCCGCCCCCTTGGTGCCTTCTTCCTCTCTCTCTTTTCCCTTAGCCACGTCAAGGAGGAGGTCATCTTCAACCTAGACGGGATGGCCAGGCAAGGAGGATCTTCATCAAGGTGGTCGACACCCACCTTGGAGGAAGAGCTTGAAGGAAGACCAATTGAAGAAGGAAGAGGAGAACTCTTTTCAAGTGTGGGGCAACTACACTTGGAGCAAGGGCCCCCTGGATCTTCTACCAGAATCACCCCTTTTTCTTTATCTTCTACTCTACCTTTTGTGTTAGCTAGTAGTTTAATGTTCTTGTAGAAGCATTCCTCTACTTGTATTTTACTTTACTAGTAATATAAATTTTCATTTCCTTCCAAGTTCATGTTTGAAATTAGTGTGTTTTTATTCTCTTATTAGTGTAGTGCACATCACACTCTTTACTTCTAATTACCCTAGGTGCACTTGCCAAGGGTGGGCTTAGAGGAGAAGACTTCATTGTTGTCACTTAGGGTTAGTTGTACCGTAATTCATCTTCTCATCAATCTTGATTATTTACAAAATTATAAAAATAACAAAACGAAAATCACAAAAATATATGTGTTGATTTAAGAGGTGAGAGAGAGAACCATTTCAAGTGATTAACAAATTAGCCTCCTTGGACGACCCTAGATACTCCACTATCTAGATATTATAAATGTAAAAGTTTGATTGCGGATTTATGCGTTGCAATGACACTAATTACATCATTTAACAAAGTGCATATTTCCCGCACTAGTGTCACATCCCGCGGCTACGATTACAGAATCGCCCCCCGTCGACATACAATAAGGACAAGCCCAGTAGAAAAATGGCCGCGCCCTGAAAATGGCTAAGTCGCCAACCAGCTTTGCGAATATAGTTGGCCACAAGGCAGCCAACTTCCAAACCCTCGCCTCCACAGGGAGGTTGAGGTGATAGTTTGCGGTTCAACAACCGGGTCAGAGATAACCCTCACAGGAATTGGGCCAGGCTCTTTAGCCTCGGCCACTCAATTTTTCCCTGACAATGCTTTCTAGCTCGTCTAGGCAAGGGATCTCCTGAGGGAAGTGACGGTCCTAAATAGGGCACGCGCACAAGCTCCACCAGCAAAGCCTACCTTAAGACTCCGTCAAGGATATGCACTCGAATGCTCCTGCAATGGGAATCTTTGCTCAACCCCCCAATGCGAGATACGCATCAAGTACCGCTAAAGTTAGCCTTATTCCAGCTAAGGGGTCACCCAAGAGACCCAACTGGATGGCCCCTAGATAAAAGGGCATGTCTCGATAAGAGGAGCCCCAAGTTCCCCCAGTCCTCAACAAAAGGACAGGGGGACGGCGTTGCCAAAGCGACCTCAACCCCTTTGCTCCTTGGCACCAAGAAGATGGGCCTAGGCAGCGCAGGCGGAGCTCAGGCACCCGCTAGACTTCGCCCTAGCAAATCTCATCAACAACTGACCCTGGAAGAGTGTGCAAGGGACTGGGGCGTCCGGCTTAAAAGTTGTCAAGGCAAGCAAGGGTCCCCCCCCCCACCCCCCCTCTCCTTCTGCCACTTCACAAGGAAAGTCAGTCGAAGGCAAGGTGTTCGCGGCAACCGGCCCTAGCCCAATTGCTTGTGGGAAATAAGCACTACACACCAAGTAGCCTCGACACAACCTCTCACCTAAAGGGAGCGTGCCGCTACTGCCTACTAAGGGGACTACATTTTCCTGCCCCAGTATGCAACTAAGGTGCGGTCAAGGCACTGATTCCACCCACGGTAGGCACAGTTACCCCGTGTCCCAGGTGAAGATGGGTGGACAAGGCTCCAGGCAGTTAGTCTAACCCCAAAGCCCCTAAGAGGTTCCTTAAGGGTCACCCGCCTACGCCATTACAGGCGCGAGCCATGAGCACCCAGTCACCACTCGAATAGTGTTACGACCCGGTTCTCGGATCCCTACAGGACCTGAGATCGGCTCACCTCGACTAATCCCCAGACCTAGTTGTCCAACGAGAAATAACCAAAAGTAGGAAATAAACCATATTCACACATGTAATATAACTAAGCAGAAGGAAAAACGAAGCAGTAAAGGAAAGTAGAGCAACTGTCTCAAAATAATACATGTCACCACAATAACAACAGGAAACAGAAAGTAACGAGAATAGTAATTTTAAAGTCCAGTACTCACAACTACAGTAGAAACAAAAGAGCTGAAAAGAACACTACTACCGCTGGGCTCAGCTAGGCCCAGCTTCCTCTGTAGCTGAAAACTCGGGCTGCTCAAATCCTGGTCCTGAACAGGGTTATGAAAAGACAGAGTCACCAAATGCTGAGTAGAGTGGTGTTTACATTATTTATGTGCAAGTAAAGTAAAAACAACAAGTAGGTTTTATTCTCATTTCTATTTATCTCATCTATGTATTTCTGGTTCAAAGTATCCAAGTATTTCTTGATCTTGCTTGTTCCTCGTGGGAATGATCTTAATTGTGGTCTTTTCCGTGGAGTAGAAGGTACACGTGGTGCTCTCCTGGTCGGGTGAGTCCCCCCCGCGGTAATCCTACACCCAGTCAACCATCTCGAGGTCACTGTCGCGACGTAACGGTGACTACCGCATGCGTGATAAGCGCACGGGTAGCTGCCCCGCACTGGCACACGGTCAGTCGTTTCTGCTAGCAGGTACGCCTAAGGTATAGCACCGAACAGTATAGGGCCTTGCCCTCTCAGAATAAGGGTCTCGCCCCTCCACAGTCCGCGTACCCTCGTCCGACTACCTGAGTTTGCTCAACGGGCCTAACAAAGTCGATGTAGGGTGGCTAGCTTAACCCCAGGCCCCGTGGGGTGGCTAGCTCCCTCCCTACACTAATAGCACACCTCTGTACCACATATGCGAGAGCCAACAGGAGTCAGTGTAGAGTGGCCAATCCTAACCCCGGGTCTCAACCCAAGGGTGGCTAGCTCCGCTCTACACTAAAAGGGACAATTGCTCTCCTTGGTATCGTGTACACAAGGGCCAGCTCACTTCTCGTCTACATTCTAGATTCCTTTCATACACACGAGTTCTACTCCTAATTCCCCGTAGGGTTCATGCTCATATTCATCTGATTTATCCATATTCAGATCTCATGTTTCATAACTTGTTTCTCATCCATATACAGTCAGCTAGTGTTTTCACAATTCAAGTCTCGATCATATACATGCAACTTGTGGTTTCATAGTTCAATTTCTTATTCACATATAGGCAATTCGTATCTTAACATGCATCTCAAGTAAACAGAGTAGCTCAAACATCAAGCTCATACATTTCTTCCCTATAGTTCATTCCACATCCTAGAGTTTCAATCAATCTAATGTAAATAGGCATAATCTTTATTCACATCTATCAAGTATCACAGGAGGAATGGGGACCTACATCGTAGATCTCGTCATCTCCGCGGGCCCCGAACACGCCACCAGCTGGTAACCTGTACCAGTGACTAATTTACATTAGACGAGGTCAAAACAGTAGATACTCAACACGAATACTTAGAGAAACTCAAGTGGAAAATAGCGATACTTCGTTTGTGGAAATCTGATTCCGTTTGGACCTTAAACGGGCCAAAAACACGGTTACTGTCCAAAATCAGACATTTGGGACTACCTAGACTAGTCCCAAACGTCTTAAAAGACGTCGGATCTCACCTTGCACTTCCTGCGGCTGTTTCAGACGTCTAGACTCCCTCCGCGACCGTCTGGGGGCAACTCCAGACGTCGAATAAATCCTTCGGTCGTTTGGAAGTACCTCCGGACGTCTAGCGACGTGATTAGACGTCCAAAAGTACTTGGAAAAGTGCACCGCGTGCCTTCCCAAAGCCCTCACCTGCGTACAAAAGTCGCAGACCTAATCTCAGCTCGACATCTGCTATGCTATATTCTGCATGGCCGAAAGTAGCGTAGGAAGATACGTACCTCGTGCGATATTATGCTGTTAGACATCCGGGTTCAGCTCCGGATGTCCTAGTACCTCTCCAGACGTTTGGTCGATGCTCCAGACGTTTGATACTGGAAAACTTCCAGTACTAGAACCTCCTCCACGATGCTCCTCTCCTCGCAGCATCGCCTGCAGCGCACCGCAGTAGCTTCAGTAGCTGCAGAGGGCCGGGAGGTTGCCTCCCCGAGCCCCTCCTCCCCGTGGGCGTGCCCGCCGCCGGCCGCGTAAGCTCCGCCAAGCTCCCGAAGGTCGTCCAACCTTTCATGCTCTTCCTCTCTCTCCCTCTCGTTCTCCCTCGCTCGCCTCTCTCTCTCGTCCCTCTCGTCCTCCCTTGCCACGACCGTACAGGGAGGATGCTGGAGATGGTGGTCGCTGGTGGTGAGGGGGTGAGGAGAAGAGGGTGTTGAGAAGGAGGGTTTAAATAGAATGGGGTTAGGGTTTAAGGGGTGAGGGGTGTGGAGGAGAGAGAAGCTCTGCGTGCTGCCCGTGCGTAGAGTGCAAAGGGACGTACGAAAATTCCCACCTTCAGACATCTGGGCCTGTGTCCAGACGTCTTATCCGACTAGAAGGGCAACGGGTCATTTCATCATAATAAAATTAAAGGAAGTTTCATCCTCGAAACTTGAGCTAGCTAGGGTGCGGGAAAAGGAACGTAAAAATGTATAACAAACTTAAAGATGACTGAAGTAGATCCGAAAAGACATACCCTCATAAATTTTCGGGTACCGCTCTCGCATCGTCGCCTCAGGTTCCCAGGTCGCCTCCTCGTACTGCTAGCTTCTCCATAGAACCTTCACTAGTGGTTTGAGAACGACTCTGTCTAGTATTTGTACTGGCCTCTTGGGATAGGTCAGGTCATCCCCCACCTCGATGCTCTTGTGGCTCAGAATGTGACTGGGATTGGCGACATACTTCCTGAGGTTGGACATGTGGAACACATCGTGCACTCCAGAAAGATGGGGAGGAAGGGCAAGCCGGTAAGCAACGGGACCTACTCGCTCGAGGACCTCAAAGGGCCCCACAAACCTCGGTGCAAGCTTCCCCTTCACCTCAAAATGCTGCAAGCCCTACATGGGCGAAACACGGAGAAAGACGTGATCCCCAACCTTGAACTGCACCTCTCTGCGCTTCCGGTCTGCGAAGCTCTTCTGCCTGCTCCTGACAGTGCGGAGTCATCTGTGGATCTGCTCTATCACCTCTTGACTCTGCCGAATCAGCGTAGGACCAACCTCCCACTTGGTCCCCACCTCGACCCAACTCAAGGGTTCAGTATACCTTTGTCCGTACAGAGCCTCATAAGGTGCCATGCCGATTCTCTAGCGGTAACTGTTATTGTATGCAAACTCTGCCAGGGGCAAATGCTCCTCCCAGGAGCCTCTCCAGTCTAGTACACAGGAGAGTAGAAGGTCCTCAAGTGTCTTTATTGTGCGCTTTGATTGCCCGTCGGTCTGGGGGTGGTAGGCGGTACTGAACCTCAAACGTGTCCCCAAGGCCTGCTGAAACTCATCCCAGAACTGGGAAGTAAAATGAGCATCTCTGTCGAATACGATCTCATGTGAGACTCCGTGCAGGCGCACCACATCGCTGATGTATCGCTCTGCTAGCTGTGCTGGCCTAAAAGTAACTCGGATCGGCAGAAACCGTGCTATCTTCGTCAACCGATCTACGATCAGCCAAATTGCATCATATCCCCGCTGGGTAACTGGTAGATGATGAGAGCCTCATCATGAACCCTAACTAGCACATTTTGATCCAAATAAGTGTACAAAACCTAAGGAAAATCCTAAATCAGAGAATTCTAAATTTAAGAATAAAATAATTCACAGGGGGTAAAACTATAATTTTACAATGCAGTACACAGACGGGGTGTCTAAGGGTCTAAACATAGGTCAAATGGGTTTAATAAGAAAGAAAGTGAGATGATATGATCCGAAAAGGGTTATAGCAACTTCTAGGAATTAAATGACATTCTATAACCTTGAAACAAACCCGCTTTAATTCACGAGGTATCAGGTAGGATAAAAATCAAATAAACCTCTTAAAATTCATGGAAAAATATTCCCTAGGGGTTAGAACCTTCAATTTGGCCTTTGGAACCTATCTTGACCTATATTGAGAATCATACCCAATTTTTGACCTAATTTGGGTTTTTGTGCAAATTGACTAGTCAAACGTAGTCAAACCAAAAGTCAAACTTCACCATTGGATTCCTTAGGTCCAAATTAGATTTATACCAAAATTTGGACCTAAGGGAAGGCCATCTTGACCTACTTTACAAATTGGTCCTCTTGAATTACTTTTCGACCCTTATCATTTTGAACCCTTGCATTTTGCCCCCTAGCTTCTCTTTCGTTCTTTGCAGAACGGTTCCTCTGCCACCCCACGTAGCCGCCCATACCTTCAGCGACCTTGCGCGGAGGATGGCGCTGCGCAGGGTATGGGGGCCGCTCTCAAAAACGAAAGGGAGGTTCCCTGCGTCGTCCTCTTTCGCAGGGACCCCCTCCCATGTCTTGCCATCGCCCACTCCTCTCGTGCGAATGCGCGAGAGGAATGGGCCTCCATCTCCAGCCACCTCTGGCAAGCTCTCCACGATCTCTCCTCGAGATTCTCCTCTCGCCTACTGCTATAAAAGGTATGGCAGGGCTCTCCGGTCATCTCAAGCTCGTTTTGGCCAGAGAATTCCCCTAAACTTGTCCCTTCTCACTCCGGCCAGATATCCCGACGCTTCCGGTGACCCTTCCCCCTCCCCTTCATCGCTTTGCTGCCATACCTGCAGCAGAGTTCACTTCGCCCCATCCTCTCGCGCCAGGCCGCACCAGCTGGCGCCTTCCAGATCCCCTCCTCGTTGCTGTTACCCCCCTCTAGGCATCTTCGTCTCCGACGTCGGCAGGCATGCGTTGAGCGCCTCCTCCCCCCCTTTCGTCAGTTAAGTGGGTGAAACTCTTCCCCTTACTCTCTCTTTTATTTCCCCCTTATTAATTTGCTGTTTCCACCCACCGACCACCACTGTCCATCGCCACCTTCTCCATCTCCGACCGCCCTCCGGCGAGGCGTTTCCGCCGCTCCACGCCTCCATCCGCCTCGCCAGCTACCCCTTAAGCACCGCGACACCTCACTGACCCTAAATCTGCACTCCATTCACCACGCCACACCTCTAGAACACCCCTCGAACACACCCACTCTCACGCACGTAGTGTGCCCTAGGCGCATGACCACAGGCACTCTCGCGTCTCGCCGACCACTGCTGCACACTCGCCACACCTGGGCGAACCTCCCTGAGCCTTTTGACATGGCTGCGAGGCGGTTTTAGTGTTTTTAGGACCCAGGTGCTCGCCTCCATTGTCGAGCGAGTGAAGCTTGCTTGGGAGCTTCACCCAGGTCTCCTATCCCAGGCAGTAGGTCCCAGGTCGCGTGGAATCTGCTTGCTCACACACTCAGGTTCGAAATTGGGGTCCCAGGCCTCTGCCGCTGCCCCAATTGGACGAACCTTCCTCCCGCAGATGCCCGAGATCGGAGGTGGGACTTTAGTCCCACCTCGGAAGTGTGTGGGCGCGCGCCCACACATAAATTGAAAAAGTGCTCTAGGTTATTCACCTCGAAACACTGGGGTGAGGTCCCTCCTCACCTATCCATCGGGTCTTGTCCGTGGCACTGCCTACGCAGACCTGACCCGCGACCCGACTACCCCCACTCCTGAGCACTCCTCGCACACCACACCCACGCCGGTGCACCTGGACCCAGGCACGCAACCCAACCTGATTACCCGGCTCTAGGAGAGCGTACCAAAGAAAGATTCAGAGAGAGAGAGATGCGGGAAAGGGTAGGGGTAGGTTTTGCGTCGCGTGTGTGCAGGGAACAGGTGAGGAAGAAGAAGAAGAGGAAGAGCGAGCGGCGAGGACTTAGCCGCAAAGCTCTCGCAGCAAAGAAAAAGTGGAAAGGAGAAGAAGAAAGAAGAAGGAGGCACTGTAGCAACAGGGCCGATAAGGCATCCGACTCGAAGAGTCGGACGTCCAGAGCAAGGAAAGGATGAAAGAGAAAGAAGAAGGAAGGAGCTGCTGAAGAAAGAAGGAGAAGACGCAGAAGAAAGAAGAAAGAAGAAGCAGCAGCAGAGAAAAGGAAGAGAAAAAGAAGAATCGCAGCAGAGGGCAGAAGGAAGAAGAAGGCAGAGAAGCTGACTGAAGAAGAGAAAGAAAAGAAGAAGAAAGAAGGAGAAGAAGCTGCTGAAAGAAAAGAGAGAAGAAGAAGAAGCCAAGAGAAGAAAAGGAGAAACTTTTGCTCACTCTCTCTCTTAAATTCTTGTAACAGTATTGTAAACTTATATGTTTCTAGAATGACGTGTGCTCCCTGAGTTCGACCTCAGGATAATCTAAATCTCGAGTAATAAATAAATTAAAATGGTGACCGTTTTTTGCAATATACTACAACGGATATATCATTATAACACCGCCAAGAGCGAGAAACAACCCACCAATTTTTGGCGCCGTTGCTGGGGAGCAACGACCATTCTAGAAGCTATTTATTCACAATTTTTGATTTACTACTGACTTAAGCTCTTCTCTTTTGTTGTGCAGGCACAGAAAAACGAGAAGAAACAAGTAGCCGCACAACAACCATGCCAAGGGACAGGTAATTTTCTATCCTCTCAAGCCCCTTAAATTCTAAAGAGGAAGAAAAAGAAAAAGCAAATAGGAATAACCTGTCGTCCATACCTAGTAAATCACAGAAGTTGCCTGTTTTCAAATTTCAACACATTCTATCTGTACATCCACTAAAGGTAGTTAGGGCTAAAACCTTCTTGCTTGAGCCCTAATTACCTAATCTCGAGGCAACTAACTGGACCAATTAGAGCCAACTTAAGACTCAACGCTAGGATTTTTAGAGACACACTTTCTAATCAAGAATTGAGAATTCCCAAAAGAAGTGTGCCCAAGCCATTGCTTGAAAACATTTATCAAGAGAAACCCTAAGCAATTCGGCTCTTAAATCACTTAAACCTTAAAAGACAAGACCTAATAAGCTCTCAAAGGAACTAATAGGTGAAGTTGATCACTTGGATAAACCAACCTTTAAATTAGGTCACTCTTTGCACTCAAAAGGTTAAAGTTCAAGTGAAACCCTGTGCACCTTGATCCTAACTAAATGTGGTAGACTTAAGAGGTCAAGGTCCCAAATCTGGTCTACCTGGAATCTCAGTGACAAGAGAGGTCGGGTGGGGGAAACCCTGTAACCCGTGGGGGCACTCTACCGTGTAGGGGTCTTCGCGAGACTCACCCTCTCTGGCTGCCTAGGTAATTCTCAGGTGGACGACCTTTTGATTAAGGGGTACCATCCACCCCGAACCTCTATAGTCACCCAACATTTTGGGTGTCTTGATTGGGTCCAGTACCTGCTAAACTCGTCTAATCCATTAGTGCTTGTTTGGTAGGAGGTCCTTGAAACCTCCTCTAGAAATTCACTCTCCCCGAGGTTGAGCCTCGGTACCCTTGTTTGTGCAACCAACTCTTCACATGGACCTCTTCTCTGATTCTGAACCCAACTCACCTTCTTCCACAATGGCTCAGCCAGTTGAGGAAGAGAATAATCTTGAGCACCAGCTCCAGCGACTCAATGACCTCTTCCAGAACTTCATGAACCCACCGCAGCGTCCCATGATGCGAGATCACTATAATCCCGCTGCGGTGGCAATTGAGCCTCGAGTCAGAATCCCGACTGGAGGACCTGATTCTGAACTGAAACCCAACATGATTCATGCCATACCTAAATTCCATGGGATTAATTCTGAAGACCCCTTTCAACACATCAAACAGCTAAAGCATCTGGCCCAGACTTTCGGGTCAAATGCGCATAATCGGGATATCTTACTCATGAAGATGTTCTCTTTCTCCCTTATGAACAAGGCAGCCCGTTGGTATCAGACCCAGACCCGTCCGATCAACACTTGGAGGAACTTCAGTCCGAGTTCTTGAAAAAGTTCTTCCCTGTTAGTCGGACCAATGCCTTGTGCCATCAGATTACTCACTTCACGAACAAACGGGAGAACCTCTTCATGAGGCATGGGATCATTTTCAGGATCTCATGAGAAAGTGCCCCCATCACAGAGTTCCTAAATAGGAACAAGTCCAGTCTTTTTACCAGGGACTCCATGAGGATATTAGACTGTTCGTCAATGCAACTTGCGGAGGGAATATCATGGGTCAACATGAGGACACCATGTGGGAGATTCTCGAGAATATGTGCGAGAACTCCATCAATAATGACTCCATGGGACTATTCGACAGGACGAATACCCGCGCAGCGACGAACCTTAGGGGAGCACATGAAACGTAGGGCCTGTCCGCATCAGTCGACCTGGAATTAATGGCCAGTCGATTGGACAAGGTCTCTATTATTGAGAAGAAGGTGGATGAGCTGACTCAGCATTCGCAGCGAGCCACCTCTACGCAAAACTCCTTCACACAGCCCCCTCCCATATGGGAAGCTATGCAACACATTTTCCACTGACCTTCTCCTGGGATGGACTCGTATCCACCGCCATCTGACTCTCGGATCGGAGGAATCTCCGATCCTTTCTATTCTAGCCGGGGGAGCTCTACTCCCCCATTCTCTGACTTTTCTGAGGCTCCTCAGACCTGCGAGGACCTCAAGGCATCCAGAATGACCCATTCTCCAATACCAACAATCCTGGATGGCGAAACCAGCCCAACTTCCAGTGGACGGGGAATTCCCAGAATTTGAGACCACCCTTTCAGCCCCGTCCACCAGCACCTCGTCCTTATCAGTCGCCTCAGCCACGGCCCAACCCCACTTATCCATCCGGGCCAAACCAAGACCAAATGTCCCTCATCCTCCAGACTTTGGCTGACATTCAGAGAACGAATGCGGCTATTCAAAAGCAACACAAGGACGAAATCACAAAGGTTCAAAATCAACTGGCCCAGTTGGCAAATTCTCGCCAACTAGGCATGCTTCCTTCTCAGCCTCTACCTAACCTAATAGCGTGCCGACCCAGCGGTGCGTTATGAACCCAAACCTGGGCCAAGCACACATGGTTTATCAGGCCCCTTCTATTCCTTCACCTGACGGGATGGAAGCTTCAACTTCTTATGTGGGTTATTGTTGGTCGGACCCGGTTAGGTGTGTTAATATGGTAATTTTATCATTGAAGTGTGTATAGTGGTTAACCTAAATCGAGCCTAAGCATCTCTTTACAAAATTTTTTTACCTAGCCTACTTGATTTTATCTTGGTCACTTTTAGGCCTAGGGTCGAACTCAGGGAAGAGGGGTTACAAGTCAGGTTTCTACGCTTTTCCTACAACGAATCTCTTCCGTTCATTTATTTTGTTTTTGGTGTTTTTCTATTTAGATTTTTTTCTGATAATTCTTGTCCTTGAGGCACACCCTCAAAATTAGGTTCTTGGCTTTGAGTCAAATTAGGGTTCCAAAACGGGTCTTGCTATTCGCAAGACGGAGTACCTGCAAGTCAAGGATTATCTTTTCTCTTTTCTATATATATTTTTATCTTTTTACTGGTATGCAAGAGAAATAGAAATAAAGTAAATATAGTATAGATATATATGTATATACTATATATGTATAAAGGGGTGGGGGGTGAGGTGGAGATGGAGTGTAGCACGATGTCGAGTCGGTCATCGTCTAGAAAGATGCAACCAACAGGACGAGGTGCCGCATGTAAGGTGGATTGGTGGAAGATGAATGCGAACACGCTTTTTGTATGCATGTATCGGGGAATATCAGCAACTGGTGCAGGTATTCCCGCAATGCCAAATATGGCAAGTAATGTGAAAATATATATATATATATATATATATATATATATATTTGTATATATGTAAATATATCTATATGTATATATGGTTATAAATATATAGGTATATATGTAGTTATATGTGTATATATATGTATATATATATATGTATATAATACTATATAAATGTATATATATATGTGTATGTATATAGTAATATATGTATGTATAGATATATATATATGTATATGTATATGTATATATGTATAATAATACTTAGTTATATAGGTACTACTATATATATAGATATAAGTATATATATATATGTATATGTATGTATATAGACTAATACATAGTTATATAAGTACTAATATATGTTTAGATATATGTATATATATGTGTGTGTGTGTAAGTATATATATATATATAAATATATATATGTACGTATATATATATATATATGTATAAAGTAGAGTATAGGTGTGTGTGTGTGTATGAGAGTGTGAGTGTGTGTGTGCAAGTGTTGGCAAAGAGAGAGAGTGAGAGAGTGCTGTGAGAGAGAGAGAGAGAGAGGGAGAGGGAGAGAGATAGATGGCGCTGCTGGAGTGAAGACTGGAGGGTTAATGCGTCTGCAGCACTCAGGGCGTCGTCTGATGTCCACGCACGCACGCGCAGGCGGAGCTGAGAGGAGCGCGCTGGGAGTGAGTAAGTGCGCGGAGAACCGTAGAGCACAGCGCTGTGCGGAGAGCTGGAGCGGGCAGACGCGAGGCACTCAGGCGAAGACACGGGCGAGAGTGGGCGCTGGCAGAGGATCGCACGCAGATGCGCAGGCGGGCACTGAGCGGGACGCGGGGCGAAACGCGTGCGCAAGCGAAGGCCGGTTGCGGCACGCCGGGTGACCGGATAAGTGTGAAACTCACCGGTCACCCCACTGTAGCCACAGTGTTCCGTAGAAACGCGGGAACAGTGGCTAC
This sequence comes from Thalassia testudinum, assembly GCA_037157565.1. NCBI lineage: Eukaryota > Viridiplantae > Streptophyta > Magnoliopsida > Alismatales > Hydrocharitaceae > Thalassia > Thalassia testudinum. The sequence continues at coordinate 149,788,276 of JAZHRO010000036.1, forward strand.
AGTGGCCGGGCGAGCCGCGCAACTGGGAGCGGACGGTGTTGTGAGTGCGTGTGGCTTGTGGCTGGCTTGGCGCGTGCTGGCGCGCGTGTGGAAGGGGTGCGCCGGTTGGTTGCGGGCGGAAGAGAGAGTGCGACAAGGCGCGTGGAGAGGGAGGCAAGGGTGCCTACAGGAGCGCACGGTGGCCTGCGTGCGCTACTGCCGCATTGCTGCTGCTGCTGTGGGACTTGGCCGGCTGCTGCAGGGGCGTGCGGTGGCCAGTTGAGCTCCAAAGCTTGAAGCTTTGGTGTAATGGTGGAAGGGCTTCAAACGGAAGAAACAAGGAAAGAGCCACGGACGAGTTGATTTTTCTCTTTAAAGTCGTTTGCAGTTTTATGTGGTGGAAAAATCGACTAATCAATATTTAAAAAGAAATAACCACTCGCAGAAGAGCGGGTCGTATCCACAGGGAGGCAATGACGTATTTAAGTTCTCCCAATTAAAAACGTATGTTCGTAGTTAGTTTAGACGAGAATCAAGCCAAATCTGCCTTCAGATTAAGTTAATATCAAGAAAACATGCTGAAATGGCAATTTTTAACAACTAGAGGATATTTTTTGCAATACAGATTCAATAAAATATCAATAAAAGTTGGCAATGGCAGAAAATGTAAATATTAATGGCCCTTTTACTGTAGCAAAACAGGGGATTTCTTCCCCTTGGCTGTGCGTGAAGAGGAGTGGACGGCCGGACGCGGGAAGCTCGGAGGAAGTCCCTTGGATCGAGGGCTTTGAAATGGTGGTGGCGGCGTGTCGCACGGCGGCCGGAGGCGGCCGGACGACCTCCGGCGGAGGTGGCTGCAGCCGGTGCTGCAGTTGCTGTTGTTGGGCGTGGCGCGCGCTGCTGGAGGAGTGGGCGGACTGCTGCGCGCTCTGTTGGCGGTGAGAGCGGGTGCTGCAGGCGCGGGAGGAGGGTGTGCGCGGTGTGGCACGCGCGGGACTGCTGGCGGGAGGGCGCAGGCGGGTGGTTCTGCAGGTGCGGGGAAGGTGCTGCAGACGCGGGAGCGCGCGCGTAAGGTTCTGCAGGCGTGGGAGGAGGGCGTGCGCGGACTGTTGGGCGTTGCTAGAATGGTGGGGGTGGCTTCAGACGTGTGCGCAGGCTGGTGCGCGCGGGTGAGCGGTGAGGTGCAGGCTGAAGGTGAGCGGGTGGACTTCAGATGGGTGCTACGGCGGTTGCGCGTGGAGATGGCAAAGGCTGCAGGCGCGGGGAAGGTGGAGTGAGCGGGCGTGAGGGCTGGAGGCTGTGCACGCCTTGCGTGCGGTTGGAGATGAGTGGGTGGCTGCTGCGGCGTGGGTGGTGGAAGTGAAGTGAGAGGACGGAGATTGCTGCTGGAGTGGGGGGTGGACTTCAGACGTCCGGGAAATTTCCCGGACGTCTTAACTGACTGAAAGGGTGATTGCACAGTAGCTGCGGCGGTGGTTGTTGGTGATGACGGCGAGGGAGATGCACGCTAAGGTGCTCACGGTAATGCGGACGAGCTCCGGATGGCGGTGTGGTCTGTCACACCACACGCCCACGGTGGTGGAGACTCGCCGCCACGGTTGAGGCCGACGGTATGGAATGGAAGAGAGGAGATCTCTCTGCATAGTGGTGGTCGGTGGTGGAGGCCTCCCTAGCTCGGCTGCCTCCCTCCTCCTTTTGTAGTGGCCTACACCAATTTGAAATCAGCTGCCCGACCAAATCCAACATATCCGCTCCTCCTTGAATGGGTTCTTCACTGCGACAGCTGGTGGCGTTGGAGCGGCAGCCAGCCGTTCCTGCAAGAAGAAGAATAAAGAAAATAATGTTAAAATATTATGATCATTTATATACAGATCCTCAACTTTTATGTTAATGAAGATAATGTACCTAATTGGTTAACTAATTAGATGAATGTCATTCTAAGCTAATTCTAAATGCACTTAAAATATGAATGCAATGCATGGATTATGTAATTAAATTAAAAATATGAATTAATCTATTTACATCCTAATTTATGCTAAATAAATGTTAGAATTAACCTAATGTCTAGGCACTTAAATACTTAAATAACTCACAACTATGGGCTAATCAGCCACCACGCCCACCGGCTCTTTGATGAGCTGGGCGGTGGTGGACTCACGGTGGTGGTTGTGCACCACCGTGAGGTGCTCCTGTCCGCAGGATGTCTCCTCAGAGGAGGAGGTCCTGCGTATGGAGGGAGAGGGGAGGGGACGGTGGCCTGGAGAAGAAGGTCTGCAGAGTGTTTTTTGTTGGCTGGGGACTAGGCTGTTTTCAAAGGACGAAGCCACCCTCTTTTTAAAGAAGGAGAAAGCATGCACAGCCATGCCCTAGCTGTGCATGGCCGGCAGGGAGATCATGAGCATGCGACTGCAGGGCTGGCAAGGAGTGGTTGAGCAGGACATGGTGTGAAGAAGAGGTTGCCATGCATTGCAGCCGCGGGAAGAAAGTCAAAAATCAAAAAGAAATAAAAAATGAAGATGGAAATTTTACGAGGCAGCACTTGAGGAAAATATGAATTGCGAGGTCGATTTATTCACTCTCCTCCCCTCTCAATTAAATGCATGCATGCATGTATTTTTACAAATGCAACTATGGGTACCTAATATGCACTGATAATACTAGGAAATAGTACAAGACGGCACAATTGCAGGTGTATTTTTGCGGTGCAATCAGTTATCAACAGTAGCAGCCCATTCTGCCAACCCCTAACCAGAACCAGGTAGGACTTAACTCTGTAACAACCCGTAGTGGTAAGGCGACCCAAGATCCACCTTATCCAGACCACTCCAAGCCTGGTAGTGACCCAAATCCTAGGGCAGTCATCCAAGATGTTCCTATCCTTATCCCAGATCAAAGACCTGGACCTATCCTAGAAGAACCAACCAAGATTCCATTTCCCGAGGCCTTGACCAAGGGAAAGAAGACAACCAAATCCGTGGCTCCTGAGGAGGATCTGTTCAAGCTCTTTGAGCAGGTCCAAATAAACACCCCCTTGATAGATGCTATCCGCCACGGACCGGCTTACGCACGATTTTTGAAGAACGTGTGTACACCTCAGCGTAAGCTGCAAACCAAGAGTGGGAGTCCAATTGTACTGTCAGAGCAAGCCAGCTCTGTAATCCTGAGCAGACTCCCACCCAAGGCAAAAGACGTAAGTACTCCCCTGATTTCATGCAAGATCAGTGAAACCCAGTTCGACAGAGCATTGTTAGACTAGGTGCTTCCATAAACTTGATACCCACATCCTTACTCAACCACCTAGAAGAATCTGAGCTAAAACCGACCGAGGTGACACTACAGTTAGCAGATCGATCTATCAAGTCACCAAAAGGGATTCTTGAGGATGTTATTGTAAGGGTGCGGGATTTTTACTTCCCTATGGACTTCATAGTCATAGATATGGATGCACCTGAAAATCCAAGGGATACACCGATCATACTAGGGAGACCTTTTCTGGCCACTGCAAGGGCCAATATAAGTTGTGAAGAGGGCCAGATAGAACTGAAATTTGGGAATTAGACTCTTAAAATTGATATCTTTAAGGCCCAACAAGGGATCAATTGCGGTGTCATTGAACAAATCTGTGATATTAGAGCTTTGGTTGATGAACCACAACTTGAGGACAACATGATTATTCCTCATCAACCACAAGAAGATCTTAAACCGCAACTAGAGTAGTCAGACCCTGATTTAGACAAACCAATGACTCCTACCCTTGTACCCCACGCTCACTCTGAACCACTCGCTGCTGTTGATAACCCCATTCCTGAACTCAAACCCCTTCCCGACCATTTAAAATATGTCTTCTTGGGTTCTAATCAGACATTTCCTGTGATTATAAACTCTAGACTCTCACCTAATCAGGAATCTCGTTTGATTACTGTTCTCCAGCAACATCGCAGAGCCATTGGTTGGACTCTCGATGATTTGAATGGAATAAGTCCCTCTTATTGCACACAACGTATTTATTCTGAAGAGGGCGCACGACCTTCCTGGGAAATGCAGAGACGTTTGAATCCCAATCTGCAGGAGGTTGTGAAAAAGGAGATCATTAAGTGGTTAGATGCAGGGATCATCTACCCGATCTCCGACAGTCGTTGGGTGAACCCAATCCAGGTTGTGCCTAAAAAGGCAGGGCTCACTACCATTACGACTGAAACTGGAGAAGTCATACCAACCCGTATATAGCCAACTCGTGGAGAGTCTGCATAGATTACCGAAGACTCAATTCCTCCACGAAGAAGGATCATTTCCCACTACCATTCATTGATCAGATTCTCGAGAAATTAGCGAGAAATAGACTCTTCTGCTTCCTTAACGGGTACTTCGGTTATAACCAAGTGGCTATTCATCCAGAGGACCAAGAGAAGACCACATTCACCTGCCCCTTCGGGACATACGCATTCTGAAGGATGCCTTTCGTTCTCTACAATGCACCCGCGACTTTTCAGCGGTGCATGCCTGCCATATTCTTTGATATGGTAGGTGATTTTCTGGAAGTCTTCATGGATGACTTCTCAGTTTTCGGGGCATCATTTGATGATTGCCTCTAGCACTTGGTTTACATACTCAGGCGTTGCATCGATGTAAATTTGGTTCTTTCTTGGGAAAAGAGCCACTTTATGGTGCCTGAGGGGATCGTCGTAGGACATTTAATTTCTTAGAAAGGCATCCAAGTCGATCGAGCCAAGGTTGATCTGATTTCTCGACTTCCTATGCCTAGCTCGATCAGGGACATCCGTTCTTTTCTGGGGCACGTCGATTTTTACCGTCGTTTCATCCCTGATTTCTCGAAAATCGCGTGCTCCTTGACTGCTCTTCTCTCTAAGGATGTACCCTTTGAAATTTCCAAGGAATGCACTCAAGCTTTTCAGAGCCTTCGTGATCGAGTCACCCAAGCCCCGATCCTACAGTCCCCTGATTGGTCTCAACCCTTTGAGATCATGTGCGATGCATCTGATTTCGCTGTAGGAGCGGTTCTGGGGCAGAAGATTGACGGGAAACCCGTGGTCATCTACTACGCTAGCAAGACACTTGATGAGGCTCAGCGTAACTACACAGTTACAGAGAAAGAGCTCCTAGCCGTAGTATTTGCCCTCGAAAAATTCTGATTTTATCTCCTGGGTTCCCCCGTCGTCATCTACTTGGATCACACTGCTGTGAGGCATCTCCTTCCTAAGAAGGATGCGAAGCCTCGATTAATCCGATGGATCTTGCTGTTGCAAGAATTTGGCCTCGAGATTCGCGACAAGGCGGGAAGACAGAACATGGTAGTTGATCACTTGTCTCACCTTCCTTCTGAGATCATCAACCCTTCTGGACCCATCACGGAACATTTTCCTGATGAGCACCTATTGACTATTGGTATTAGGCTTCCATGGTTTGCTGATATAGTAAACTACTTGGCATCTCATCAGATCCTGTCTGATTGGCCAAAGGCCAAGAAAGACAAGTTGCGCTCCGATTCCAAGTACTACATCTAGGAAGACCCGTACCTTTTCCGCATAAGTGCTGACCAAATCATCCGAAGATGTGTCCCGGAGGGCGAAGTCAATGGCATTCTCTCCTGCCATGATCAGGCATGTGGTGGCCACTTCTCTGGGCACAAAATCGCATAAAAAATCCTCTAGTGTGGCTTTTACTGGCCCACTATCTTCAAAGACTCATACAGACACTGTAAGGCATGCAGTCGTTGCCAAACTTTGGCCAACATGAGCCACCCGACATGATACCTTTGCAGTCGATTCTCGTATGCAAGTTCTTCGATATTTGGGGGATTGATTTTATGGGTCCCTTTCCTGTTTCAGATGGCTTCGAGTACATTTTACTCACAGTAGACTACGTGTCCAAATGGATCGAAGCCATTCCGACCCGAACTTGTGATCACAAGATCATCATCAAATTCATTCATCAGAATATCTTCTCACGGTTCGGGATTCCTCGTGCAATCATCTCTGACGGAGGGATCCATTTCACCAATGCTTAGTTCAGGTCACTGATGACCAAATTTGGGGTGTCTCACCGAATCTCTACTCCTTACCACCCCTAAACTAATGGTTTGGCTAAGCTATCAAATAGGGAGATCAAGAAAATCCTGCAGGTTACTGTTCGGCCTGACAGGAAGGATTGGTCGTCCCAACTTCCGAAAGCTTTGTGGGCTTATAGGACCGCCCACAAGACCCAACTAGGCATGTCTCCTTTCAGACTGGTGTACGGGAAGGCATGTCACCTTCCCGTCGAACTGGAGCACAAAGCCTATTGGGTAGTATGGAGCTGCAACTTAGATCTTTCTAAGGTTGGAACCCACAGAAAGCTTCAGATAAGCGAGATTGATGAATTACGCCTTGATGCGTATGAGAACTCGCGAATCTACAAAGAGTGGGTTAAAGCCTTCCATGACAAGCACATATCTAGAAAGATCTTCCACCCTGGTCAGAAGGTCCTACACTTTGATGCCTGACTCAAACTCTTCCCTGGGAAATTGCGATCCAAGTGGGTCGGACCGTATCTTGTCTGACAAGTTTTTGGAAATGGAGCCGTCGAAATCAGTCCTCTCAGCCACGATTCCGAACCTTTCATCGTGAACAGTCAGAGACTCAAACCGTTCATTGATGTAACCTCTACAGCTTCGGCTGAGTCATCATTTATCATCCATTCTCCCTAAGCTTATTGCACCCAGCTGATGGCGTAAAACTCAACGCTTAACGGGAGGCATCCCGTCATTCTTTCTTAAAAACCCGAAACCTTTTCTGACACCTCTTTTCACTTTAGGTTCATCCTTTAGGACAGCCGACTCCACCTCAGGTGATCGCATCTGAGATTAGAAATCGTCCACAACAGTCACCCCGACCTATCCACTCACCAAAATACCTGTCCTAATGCATGATCCAAGCCAAATAAAATCCCTCCTAATTTACAATGAGGACATTACAAATCTTAGGCATGGGGGGATATAAAAGTGCAAAATCAATAAAAACTCATAAGAAAAGGTTTCAACATAAAATAATAATAATAATAATAATAATTTTGAAAGGAGGGAAGGATTCTTGTGGATTTTACAAAAGGAGGAGGAGAAAAAGAGCTAAATGATAAAAAGGAGCACGAAATGAAAAAGAAAAAAGGATAGTAATTAGTTAGAAATTAAGGAATTTAACCTAAGTTCTAGACCACATTCGGGAAAAGAAAAAGGAAAGTGCACAACAAGATTAGTAAGAATGCTAACCTTAGGCATTCTTGGATAAACTCTTAGTACCCATTAAGATCTAGATACTCCTCAAGAGGTTGAGGAAAATGAAAAGCTTAAGGATTAGGTCCAAGGCTTAGGGAGTATTCGGCCTCGTTAATTGACTTTTGGTTTACGGGACTCAGTAACCTAAGCACCCAAATTCACACACACAGTCTGGTTCAGTAAGCACAAGTATCAAAATCACGCAGAAGCATTTCAAATGTTCTGAAAAGTCACCTAGATTAGGAGCAGTCGATCAACACAAGTTGATTTGGACGAGTTCCTGGCGTGGAGAGGTGGGAAATTTCCCTCAAAGATGTGTAACAACATATCATCTCCTTGGTGCTTGTCTCTTAGGATATTTACATATCCTTCTGGGGGCATGTAAGCACTCTGCCGGTTCAGATTCCATGGATGGTATTATCACGAAGTGTCAATTTCCAGGGTCTGAATTCGACCATGGAACACCATGGATGGGATTATCTCAAGATCTTGAAAGCTAGGGTTCTGGGGGTTACCATGGGTGGTGCTATCTCGAAGTATCGACTGCCAAGGACCCTTGAGGATTGAAGATGGGGACAAGGAATCCGATACAGATCGTGTTGTGAAGCTAATCCTAACCTAGAATTAAAAAGAAAATAGAGAGAAAACTCTCCAAACAAATAAATCTTCAGTCTCTCTCTCTTACAAAACGCACTGCGAATTGAACCAAGGCTAAAATTATCTCAAGCACGGGTGCTTTAACCACGAAGTCCAATAAACCTTAGGTTAGTTCCTGTAGGCCTTAAAAACCTTTTCTAAAGATTGAGGCTAAAGCTAGACAGATCTGGATCTTGGTTGGTACTAGAGTACCTTTTAAGCCTATGATTGGCATTCTGACCTAATCAAGGATATAAGAGGAAAAGCACTTATCTAAACTTGATAAGAAATTCATGGTCTAGAACAAGGGTTGAAACCTTAAAATTTTGCTAAGGGACTAGCAAAATATAGGCATGGGGGTATGATGAGAGCCTCATCATGAACCCTGACTAGCGCATTTTGATCCAAATAAGTGTACAAAAGCTCCTACAAAACCTAAGGAAAAGCCTAAATCAGAGAATTCTAAATTTAAGAATAAAATAATTCACAAGAGGTAAAACTGTAATTTTACCAATGCAGTACACAGAAGGGTGTCTAAGGGCCTAAACACAGGTCAAATAGGCTTAACAAGAAAGAAAGTGGGATGACCTGATCTGAAAATCAACTAAACCCCCTAAAATAATTCACGAGGTTCCAGGCAGGATAAAAATCAACTAAATCTCCTAAAATTAATTGAAAAATATTCCTTAGGGTTTATAACCTTCAATTTGACCTTTGGAACATATCTTGACCTAAATTGAGAATCATACCTAATTTTTGACCTAATTTAGATTTTTATGCAAATTGGCCAGTCAAACGTGGTCAAACCAAAAATCAAACTTCACCATTGGATTCCTTAGGTCCAAATTAGGTTTATACCAAAATTTGGACCTAAGGGAAGGCCATCTTGACCTACTTTACAAATTGGTCCTCTTGAATTACTTTTTGACCCTTATCTTTTTGAACCCTTGCATTTTACCCCCCAACTTCTCTTTCGTTCTTTGCAGAACAGTCCCTCTGCCACCCCATGCAGCCGCCCATATGTTCGGCGACCTTGCGCAGAGGATGGCGCCGCGTAGGGTATGGGGGCCGCTCTCAGAAATGAAAAGGGGGTTCCCTACGTCGTCCTCTTTCGCAGGGACCCCCTCTCATGTCCTGCCATCGCCCACTCCTCTCGTGCGAACGCGCGAGAGGAATGGGTCTCCATCTCCGGCCAACTATGGCAAGCTCTCCACGATCTCTCCTCGAGATTCTCCTCTCGCCTACTGCTATAAAAGGGACGACAGGGCTCTCCGGTCGTCTCAAGCTCGTTTTGGCCAGAGAATTCCCCCAAACTCGTCCCTTCTCACTCCAGCCAGACAGCCCGACGCTTCCGGCGACCCTTCCCCCTCCCATTCGTTGCTCTGCTGCCATACCTGCAACAGAGTTCACTCCGCCCCATCCTCCCGTGCCAGGCCGCACCAGCTGGCGCCTTCCAGATCCCCTCCTCGTCGCCATTACCCCCCTCTGGGCATCTTCGTCTCCGACGTCGGCAGGCATGCGCCGAGCGCCTCCTCCCCCTCCTTTCGTCAGTTAAGTAGGTGTAACTCTTCCCCTTATTAATTTGCTGTTTCCACCCACCGACCACCACTGTCCATAGCCACCTTCTCCATCTCCAGCCGCCCTCCGGCGAGGCGTTCTCGCCGTTCCACGCCTCCATCCGCCTCGCCAATCACCCCTTAAGCACCGTAACACCTCACTGACCCTAAATCCGCACTCCATTCACCACGCCACACCTCCAGAACACCCCCCGAACACACCCACTCTCACGCACGTAGTGTGCCGTAGGCGCGCGGCCACAGGCACTCTTGCGTCTCGTCGACCACCGCTGCACACTCGCCACACCTGGGAGAACCTGCCTGAGCCTTTTGATGTGGCCGCGAGGTCATTTTAGTGTTTTCAGGAGCCAGGTGCTCGCCGCCATTGTCGAGCGAGTGAAGCTTGCTTGGGAGCTTCACCCAGGTCTCCTCGTCCCAGGCAGCAGGTGTTGGTGCTAGAGCATCGTGATCATTTGTTTTGATGATAACAAAACACGTGTCATTTAACATTTGCACTTAGAGTATTAGATTTCAGGCAAATTGCAAATGGAGACGTGATTAGATGGAGGTCGAGCTCGCATCCAGGACGTATTGGAGGAGCTTGATGGAGAACAGAGGAGATTCGCGAGGAGCGATAGATTGAAGATGGAAGGATAAGAAGAATAGGATAGAATTTTGTTTATTTCTTTCATGTACTTTTGTCTTTATTTTCTTGCTCTTTTTGTTCCTTCGAACATCATGTTAAAGAGCCTCAAAGTACCCTAATAGTAGTCCTAGGAACACCTGTACAACCCTAGGATACTTAGGTTTTCTATGGAGAACTTAGAAAACCAATATAAGGTTCAAATAGCTTTTTCAGACGTCTAATTCAAAAATCAGACGTCTGATAATATGTTTTAAGACGTCTGACCGTTGATTCAGACGTCTGATAACATTTAGGCTGGACTTAGTTAGCTCTGTCTGATGAAATCAGACGTCCAGACCTTAGACCAGACATTTTAGAAGACGTCTGATGTTTTTGCCAGACGTCCAATTAGTGGACCGTTGGCTAACTTAACAAAAGCTGAAGGATATGACCCTTAGAGCCTTATCAGACGTCCTTAAGCCTTTCTAGATGTCTGATAAATGACCGTTTTGCCTCGGCTGACCCGAAAATCTCTTCTCAGAGATTTTCTAGCCGTTGCACTCTCTTGGAAATCCATTCCCGCAGAAAAGTAGGTTTCCAGACGTCCTGTATGTCGTCTGATGGACTTACACTAGAACCTTGTTTAGATATGATTCAAGTCAGGAAGAAACCCGCCTAAAATCAGACGTCTGACTTTGTTCCCAGGCGTCTTAAACTGGTTTTCCAGTTGTCCGATACAAGGATCAAATGTCTGATTACCCTGTCAGTGCAATGATTGTTCTTGATTTCGGCCTGATTCTCTTGGGCTTTGCACCCAACCGCTATGGGAGCTTTTCTAAGCCTTCCTAAGGCCTCTATAAATAGAGAAGAACCTCTTGCACACCAATATACACCTAGTAATACACTTTCACACCATTTTGTGTCTCTTGATCCTAAGAAGAAAAGCTCTTGCTCTCCAAGCTCAAGTTCTTCATCTTGAGAGCATCAAGCCTTTGTGCACCCGCTTTCCCACCGTAGTTCACAAGAGCGACGTTGCACCGTCTTGTAGCTCACGCACCCGCGTCATCGATTCGACGCACTCTTTGCAAAGGGAAGCATCTTAATTCCTATAGAAGCTTAGGTTAAATATTACTTTGTTGGCTCTATAGGATTGTTGTTATTTATCTTTGTTATTTGGTTGGGTATTCGCTTTGCGAATTCCTGTCTCCTTCGTGGGACAAAATCCTTCTCGTGAAGAGAAGGGGTTTGAGGTGCGCTACCCTCGTATAAAGTAGTGTGGTTGTAATTGAGGTTGAATCACCCTTGTTTAAGTGATTCGTTTAGTGGATTTGATCAACTTGGTTGATCGGAAAATCCTAACTCGAGAGGGTTAGGTGGTGGTTTTCACCATGTTTGGGTTTCCACCTAAAAATAATTGTTTACCTTGTGTGATTGAATTTTGTGAGATTGTTTTATATTATATTTCTGCAATTTATTATGTCACCCCCTCCTAGTAGGGAACCTACAGCAGGTCCCAGGTCACGCGGAACCTACTTGCGCACACACTCAGGTTCGAAGTTGGGGTCGTTGGTCTCTGCCGCTGCCCCAATTGGATGAACCTTCCTCCCGCAGACGCCCGAGATCGGAGGTGGGGCTTTAGTCCCACCTGAGAAGTGTGTGGGTGCGCGCCCACACATAAATTGAAAACGTGCTCTAGGCTATTCACCTCAAAACACTGAGGTGAGGTCCCTTACCTATCCACTGGGTCTCGTCCGCGGCACTGTCCACGCGGACCTGACCTGCGACCCGACTACCCCCACTCCTAAGCACTCTTCGCGCACCACACGCACGCCGGTGCTCTTGGACCCGGGCACGCGACCCGACCCTATTACCCGGCTCTGGGAGAGCGTACCAAAGAGAGATTTAGAGAGAGAGAGACGCGGGAAAGGGTAGGGGTAGGTTTTGCGTCGCATGTGTGCAGGGAACAGGTGAGGAAGAAGAAGTGCGAGCGGCGAGGACTTAGCCGCAAAGCTCCCGCAGCAAAGAAAAAGAAGTAGAAAGAAGAAGGAGGCACTGTAGCAATAGGGCCGATAAGGCATCCGACTCGAAGAATCAGACGTCCAGAGCAAGGAAAGGCTGAAAGAGAAAGAAGAAGGAAGGAGCTGCTGAAGAAAGAAGAAGGAGAAGAAGACGCAGAAGAAAGAAGAAAGAAGAACCGTAGCAGAGGGCAGAAGATAGAAGAAGGCAGAGAAGCTGACTGAAGAAGAGCAATAAAAGAAGAAAGAAGGAGAAGAAGCTGCTTAAAGAAAAGAGAGAAGAAGAAGAAGCCAAGAGAAGAAAAAGAGAAATTTTTGCTCACTCTCTCTTAAATTCTTGTAACAGTATTGTAAACTTATATGTTTCTAGAATGACGTGTACTCCCTGAGTTCGACCTCGGGATAGTCTAAATCTTGAGTAATAAATAAATTAAACTGGTCACCATTTTTTGCAATATACTGCAATGTATATATCATTATAACATCACCAAGAGCGAGAAACAACCCACCAGTGTGCCCAGGACACACTGTGTGCGTGAGAGTGGGTGTGTTCGGGGGGTGTTCTGGAGGTGTGGCGTGTGATGAACGGTCTGGCGTTTGCTGTCCAGTTAGATTGTTTGCATTTGTTATATGTCAAGTTATAGTCGTTATAGTAATAAGATAGCTACCAGGTTATCATTACAAAATTTTTTACTCGGAAATGATTTTCCTGAGGTCGAACTCAGGGAGCTACTGGAATTTTAGAAATACAAAGGTTCTCTATTAGATTACAAAAATAAAAGAGAGAGAGAGTCTGTCTTGGCTTCTTCTTCTTCTCATCTCCTCTTTTTTATTCTTCTTTCAGCTGCTTTCCTTTTCTTCTTCTTTCTCTTCTTCTCTGCTCACGGCTGTGTCTTCTCTCTTCTTTTCTTCTGCAGAGTTCTTCTTCTTCTTTTCTTCTGTTCTTCTTCTTCTTTTTCTTTAGCCTTCTTTCTTTCTTTTCTTGCTTTCTCTCCTCTAGCCGCTGCTCAACAGTCGTCTGATGCAGTGGTCAGACGACTTAACTGTAGGTTTGCTATAGTGCTTCTTCTTCTTCTTCTGTTTCTTCTCTCTTGCTTCTTCTTCTTCTCTGCTTCTTCTTCTTCCTCTCTGCCCTGAGCGGCTAAGGCTTCGGCCACCTTCCTTCATCTTCTTTCCTTCCTTCTTCTTTCTGTTCCTGCACGCTCGCACAAGGATTAGAAAGAAAAACCTACCTCTACCCTTCCCCACGTCTCTCTCTTTCTCAGATTTCTCTCATAGGATCGCTCTCCCAGGGCCGGGTATTCGGGTACAGGTATTGCGCCCGGGACCAGGCCCACCGGCGTGCGGTGGTGGGCGAGGAGTGCACGGGTTTGGGTAATCGGATCCGGCCCAGACCCGCGGGGCGAGAGCACGAGCGAGGGCGAGCGCGTGGTGGTGGCGTGCGTGAGGGACCTGACCCCTGTGTTCGAAGGCGATAAGCCTACAACACTTTTTCCCTTTATTTGGCCGCGGCGCTTCCAGAACTTCCGAGGTGGGACTAAATGTCCTACCCAAATTGGCGCTCGCTGCTGAGGAAGCTGCAGGCAATTGCTGCAGTGTGCGAGGCCTTCGCCCCAGCTGCAAGCCTGGGATGCTTTACGGAGGCAAGCCGCTCGTCTTGGAGCGTGAGCCTGGGCTAGAGAGCACCTGCACCTGCAGGTGCTGGAGCTTCGGAAGCTCGGTAATGGCGGTGAAAGGTCGTCGACCTGAAAACAAGAATACAGCCTCTCGACCAAATCAGAGGATGCAGGGAGCTTCGCCGGAGTACGGCGAAGGTAGTGCAGGTGGTGGCGAGGCGTGAGGCGACGGATGGTGGTAGCCCTAGGTCGGTCTGTGGCTGGAGAGATGGGTCTGTTCGGGGGGTCGTCGGGTGGCGTCTGGCAGTGGATGGGAAGGGGGGATTTTTTGAGTGGAGTGAGGGGAAGCTTTTAGGGTAGTCGGCGAGGAGTGAGAAGTTCTGTGGAGGTGGGATGAGCTCGCCAGAGGGGGTGGTCGGAGACGGAGCAAGCGGAGCTGGAAGTTGTGTGTGGTGAGGCAAAAAGACAAATTGAGAGAGGGAAAATATAAAGGAGGAGAGGAAGCTATTTACCTAGGTTTTGGACGAAGGGGGAGGGCGGAGCCACCGGCTCGTACCTGCCGGAGCTGGGGAAGAAAGGGCCCTGGAGGAGGAGTACAGCGACGAGGAAGCAGGCGGAGGGTGCCGGCGGGTACAGCACGTCACAGACGAGAGGGCTAGGAGAACCCTGCTGCAGGTAAGGTGGCAGAGCGACGAGGAGGAATAGGAGGGAGTCACCGAAAGCTGCGGGCCGTCAGACGGAGGAGGAGGGGATGAAGTGGGGGGGTGTTCTCCGTCAAAGAGAGCTTGCAGGAACCGGCTGGTGTGCCGGTCCTTATAAAGGGCTGGCGTAGAGGGAGGCGCGGGCTGGCGACATGCCAGCCTTGCCGGAGTGTGGTCAGAAAGGTGACCCATACCTTCCGTGCGTTCGCACGGAAGGTATGGGGGCCGGCAGAGAGCATGGCTGGGTCCCTGCGACAGAGGACGTCGTAGGGAACCCCGCATCTGCTTTGCAGGGCGGTCACCCCTCTCTGCGCGGCTCCATGCTTCGCGCAAAGTCGCTGGAGCATGGTGTTGTGCAGAGTTTTGCAGGAGGGACCGTTCTGCAAAGAACGATGAAAAAGTTCTGGGCCAAAACATAAGGGTTTCGAAAGATAAGAGCCAAAAAGTAAATGAAGAGGACCAAAGTGCAAAGTCGGTCAAGGAGGTCTCCTCTTAGGCTCAAGATTTTATACAAGACTAATTTGAACCTAAGGATTTTAATGGTGAATTTTATTTCTAGATTGGATGAAGTTTGACCGGCCAATTTACGTAAAAACCCAGATTAAGTCATTGATTGAGCAAGGTTCTCTTTGTATGTCAAAATGGGTCTCTAAGGCCAAATTGAAGGTTATAAACCCTAGAGATTATTTTTCTATGAATTTTAGTGGTTTTAGTTGATTTTTATCCTGCCTCCAACCTCGTGAATTGAAGTGGGTTTGGTTTAGGGTTACAAAATGTCATTTAATTTCTTGAAGTTGCTATAATCCTTTTTAGATCAGACCATCCCACTTTCCTTCTTATTAGGCTTGTTTGACCTGTGTTTGGACCCTTAATTACCCTATTTGCAATCTGCATTGGTGAAATTGCAGTTTTACCCCTTATGATTTGTTTTCTTCTTAAACTCAGAATTCTCTGAGTTAAGCCTTTGTTTGGGTTATGTAGAAGCTTTTTCTTACATATCTAGGTTATATTATGCTAGTTAGGTGTTGAAGCGACTGACTCGATCGTGTTTTAACAGTTATTGCGTCGTAGTATAAGTGATCAAGCGTCGTCAACAAATAAAAGTTTTTATTACTCGAAAATCGGAGTATCTGAGGTCGAACACCGGGAGCAATTGGAATTTACTATTAATCTCAAATGTAATTGAACACTCTAATTTACTCAAAAGTTTAATTCAAATGCATTTAAAAAGTAATCCAGGAAAAAGAGTAAAATTGGACGTCTGATCACAAGATCAGACGTCTTAAAAGTGTTTTCCCTTCTTTGATTATTCTTCTTCTTCTTCTTCTGATCTTGCTTTCTTTCTTCTGCAGTCTTCCTCCTTACTTCTTTCTTCTGCCTTCTTCTTCTGCGTAGGTTCTTCTTTTCTTTTCTTTTGATCTACAGGTCTTCTTCTTCCTTGATCTTCTTCCTACCTTTGCTTCTTTTCTCTTCTGTCATCTTCTTTTTCTCTGCAGTCCTTCTTTTCTTTTCTTTTCTTCTCTGCCTCACTCGGCCTCTTCTTCAGAGTTTCTTCTTCTTCTACTCCTCTTCTCCTTTCTGCGGCTAAGACTCTTCTCTTCAACTCTCAGCTTACTTGCACAAGGAGCAAAACCTACCCTGTCCCTCTACCCGCACGTCTCTCTCTCTCTGCAAATCACTCACAAGACGCTCTCCCAGAGCCACGGGTAATCGGGTCGGGTAGCGCACCGGGACCAGGCGCACCGGCGTGAGGGTGATGCGCGAGGTGTGCTCAGATAGGGTCGGGTCGGAGCCCGCCAGATCCGCGAGATGAAGCCGCGGACGAGGTGAGCGTGCGTTGGGTGAGGGACCTCACCCCTGTTCGTTCGGAGGCGATAAGCGTATAACACAAAATCAATTTAAAGCATACCTACGCGTTGTAGATTGCCGATGTGGGACTATTAGTCCTGCCCCGCTCTCGCGCACGCCTGCAGAACCTTCGTGCAATTGCCACAGCTGCGGCCTCTGTTGGTGTTGATTTCTGGAGCAACGATCTTCGCGAGACCTGCCCCAATGCGCAGCACTTGAAGCCTGGACGTCCTGAAGCCTGGAGCGAGCTTGGAGCTTCTTCAACTGTCGTCAATGGCGGCTGCAGCTTCGATCCTGTCGTGCATGAATACGACCTATTGGCCTAATCAAACCACCTGCAGACCTTCGCCGTGGCATGGCGAAGGTGATGCGACGTGCAGCAGGTCGCGGGGTGGCCTAGGCATGCGTGCCTAGGTCGTCCTGTGACCGAAGGTGTGGGTGTGTTCGGGGGGCTGTGGTGGAGGCGTAGAGGGATGGTGGATGGGCGGAGGTTGCTCGGTGAGGTAAGGCAGAGCCTCTGAGTTGGTCAGCAAGTCATGCGGAAGTGTGGAGTGACGGGACCGACTCGCCGGAGGTTGGTCGGAGGCGAGGAAGATGGCGGTGGTCAGCGACGGTGGAGGGTCGATTGATGAAATAAGGTGGGGGGAATGAAAGAGGGGATAGAGGAGAATAGTTTAAGCCTAACTACAGGGATGAAGGGGGATGGAGAGGCAGACAGCTGTACCTGCTGTCGCCGGAGAAGAAGATGCCCAGTCGGGGAGGACGGCGGCGACGACGGGTCTGAGGCAGCGTGCGCGGGTATTGCGCGACGCGGAGGAGATTCAGGAAGAAGTCTCTGCCATTGGTTTTGTGGAAGAGCGAAGAGGAAAGGAAAGAAAGCTTGCCGGAGCTCGCTGGGTACCCTGGTCGGGAAGGAAGAGATGAATCTGAGGTGAAACCTCGGCTAGGTCGAGCTGAAATTGGCCGGCGGGGTTTGGGGGTTCTTTTATAGGCATTGGGCCGTCTGTTCAGAGCTTGGAGGGCACGTATCCATCTACGACGGCTCACCGGAGAAGGAAAGTGGGTAGATACCCAAATCCCTCGTGCGTTCGCACGAGAGATTGGGTTCACATCAGAGATCACGACTGGCCTCAGATTGAAGGGAATTCCTCAGAGAATCTCCCTTCCATTTCTGAGAGGGGAACTCTGAGGAATCAGAGAGTATTCCCTCTCTAATCCTCGTCGGAACAGGATTCTGCCCCAATAATGGCGAAAGGACCTAATTGCAAGGTTGGCGAGGAAGTTAGGGGGCTCTCTGTGATGATTTTCAAAAGTTAGGGACCAAAATGTGATTTGGGTTTACTAAATTGCAAAGTAGGTCAAGATGACCTCCCCTTAGGTCCAAATTTTGGTAAAAACCTAATTTGGACCTAAGAAATCCAATGGAGAAGTTGGATTTTAGGTTTGACTATGTTTGACTGAACATTTTGCATAAAAACCCAAATTAGGTTAATTAATGAGCTAGGACCCTAATCTAGGTCAAACTAGGTTCCAAAGGCCAAATTAAGTGTTCTAAACCCTAGAGGATATTTTTACATGAATTTTAGAGGGTTTACTTGATTTTTATCCTGACCAGAACCTTGTTGATTTAAGCGCATCTGTTTTAGGGTTACCAAATGTCATTTAATTCCTAGATTACACATGAACCCATTTCTGATTGACTCAACCCACTTTTTATCTCATTTAGACCATTTACCTATGTTTTGTCTCTGAGAAATTCCGTTTATGTACTGCAATGGTAAAATTACAGTTTTAACCTTTATTTCATGTTTTCTTCTCAGAACACTTATTTCTCCAATTAAGCCTTCTTCTAGGTTATGTAGGAGCTTTTATCTTCTTTATTGGGTAAAAATGAGCTAATTATGGCTCATGATGAGGCTCTCATCATTAGGGTTCATGATGAGGTTCTCATCATACCCCCATGCCTAGCTTTTGCTAGTTCCTTAGCAAAATTTCAAGGTTTCAACTTCTGTTCTAGACCCTGAGTGTCTATGCTTTTCTTTTTATTTTGTGATTAGGTAGGAATGCCGACAATAGGCGTATAGATATTCAAGTACCAACCAAAATCCGGACCTGTTCCGCTTTGGCCTCAGTCCTCCGCAATGGTTTCTAAGGCCCACAGAAACTAACCTTGGGTTTGTTGGACTCCGCAGTTGAAGCACCCGTGCTTAAGACATTTTTAGCCTAGGTTCAGTTTGCAGTGCGTTTTTGTAAGAGAGATAGAGGATTTATTTGTTTGGATAACTTTTCTCTCTTTTCTTTTTATTTCTAGCTTCGGATTAGCTTCTCAACACGGTCTGTATCGGATTCCTCGTCCCCATCATCAATCCTCAAGGGTCCCTGGCTTTCGAGATTTCGAGATAATCCCGCCCATGGAAACCCCTAGAACCCTAGCTTTCGAGATTTCGAGATAATCCCGCCCATGGCGTTCCGTGGCCGAATTCAGACCCTAGCGATCGACATTTCTTGATAATGCCGCCCATGGTATCTGAACCAGCAGAGTGCTTACATGCCCCCGGTAGGATATTTAAATATCCTAAGAGACAAGCACCGAGGAGACGATATGTTGTTACGCATCTTCGAGGGGAATTTCCCGCCTCTCCGCGCTGGGAACTCGTCCAAATCAACTTGTGTTGGTTGGCTGCTCCTAATCTACGTGACTTTTGTAGAACATTAAACGTTGTTGTGTGATTTGGATATTTATGCGCACTGAACCAGACTGTGTATAAATTTGGGGTGCTTAGGCTACCGAATCCCGCAAACCGGAGGTCAGTTAACGAGGCTGAATACTTCCTAAGCCTTAGACCTAATACTTAAGCTTCGCATTTTCCCCAACCTCTTGAGGATTATCCAGATTTTAGTGGATACGTGAATTTTTAAGCTAAAGAATCTAGCCCAAGAGGCCTAAGACCAGCGTTCTCGCTAATCTCTTGTTATGTCTCCTTAGCACTTTTCTTCTATTTCTTTTCTTGATCTGGTCTAGAACTTCAGTTAATTCCTTAATCTTTTACTAATGACTATTTCTTTTTCTTTCTCATTTTGTGCTCCTTTTTGTCATTTTTGCTCTTTTTCTCCTTATGAATATGTGGCTTACAAAATTTCCTCCCTCCCCCATTTTTTTGTTTTTTTTCATAATTTTTCAATTTTTTTGTGTTTTTGACATATGCAAATTTTTTTTGTGTGAGAATCCTTCTGATTTTTTTCTTGGTTCTGTATGTATGCACTTTATCACCCCCCCATGCTTAAGTTTTGCAATGTCTTCATTGTAAACGGAGGGTGTGAAATAGTGTTGAGGTCAGGGACTTAGAACAGGATACATCGGGTGGGTGAATGGGTCGAAAATGACTGATGTGAACGATTTCAAGCTCTGATACGTGTACCAGAGGTGGGATCAACTGTCTAAGGCTGAACTCAAGGTGCAATAGACGTGGAGTACAGACGGATCATCAGACGGGTCTCTATTTTTGGGATGACAGGTTGCCTCCCGTTAAGCGCTAAATTCAATGCCTTCAACCGAGCGAAAAATGGGGTGGAGAGGGAGTGGTCAAATCAGTGGAATTTTGTAAAACAAGCACCTTGATTAAGAGCCTGGTTGATGCAACCAGGTGCTTGTTAAGATCAGTCGGCTGATGATGCAGCCCAAACCCAATAAGTCTGGTGGGTTGATAGATGTAGATCAACAGATGCGGAACCCACCATATGTAGTGAAGTTCTAATGGATATGGAAGTGAAAACTTGGGTTTATGCTGAGTCGAATCAACCTGGTCAGAGTACGATTTCGAAAAATAATCAATGTAAGGTGTGGAATCCCTACAGGGGTGATCAAAGAATGTTGGCTCCTGTTTTTCGGTCTGATCAATGCCCGATACCCGGTATAGATATGGAGTTGAATCATCTGCAAACGGCTCAGTGAGAGGTGAATCGGAATAGAAATTGAGTCCGATTGCGGGGCGGGGTAGAGAACGGGTTTTGATTGGTTCTGTATACGTGGAGCAGGTGGCTTCAAAGAAAATTGGCTTGTTATAATCAGGACGAAGATTTCTCCGATGTTATGGTCAGATTCAAAATTGTCGGAGAGTTTGCGAAAATCAAAGTCTGAATGAGATTCAAGATCATGAGTTCCACCATAAAATAAATCATATGTTGTATACTTAGCAGCCTGACTGGGGTCTAGCCTAAATGTTAATTCTGAGCTTAAAAGGGTGTCCCTATTTGGTAGAGGCTCAGGTTCAAAGTTAGTAGGGCAGACCCAATCGAAACCCCACTCGTCCAACTCCTCGATTTCTGTATCGTAGATTGGCATGACTTCCGAAAAATCAATTAGTTCCTTTGAGGATGTTGGCGAGGGATATTCATCAAATCGAGGCCCAAAATCATATTCTTCATTAAAAGATTGATCTTCTTCATATGGGGCCTTGAAATCTTCAAAATATGTTTCCGATCTAGGTTCTAGGCTTAGGATGTGGGTTGAATTACTAGAATCTAGGTCTGAATAACCATCGAGGGTTACCTTATCAGAATAAGGGACGGAATTTACATCCTCGAGAGGTTCAGTTCCACTCTCATTCTTGCAGGAGTTTTGGGATTCTGAAATGGGCTCAACATTGTATTTTCCTGCATTTGGTGCTTCCCAACCTTCTTCAATATCAGGCACATTGTATTCTATTTGGGTTGGGAATCCACAACCATTTTGTGCCTCAAACCCGATATCAGATTGATCCTCGATGTTGTCCCAAGATGGTTCATCCTCTGTTTGTGGTATATACGGGTACTTCTGGTTAATAACTTGTTTTACTAATCTCATTATCTCTTCCCATTTTTCAAGACTATCTTGGTGTTGCTTCCAAAGTCGAGGATTTGTCATACATTGAAGGTATTCAATATTGAGCAGTTTTTCTATCTCAATGTATGCAGTAATGATCAAGTCACGGGTTGATCCTTTTGTAGCTTCTGCTAATAGTACTTGGGCACAAGTTATGATAAACGTTGTGGTTGTTGGGACATCAACCTGAATGTTTCCTACTGGTGTTGAGGTTTCTTCACTTTCATAGAATTTCATGGCATCCTCAATCATTTTATCTCTCATGGATCTCTGATATTCAGGTTTCTTGAATGGTAGTCCTAGGTGGTTTGGCTGCATATTTGGATCAGGTGGTGGAATCTAGATGTAGAATCAGAGTTTGAATCAAGATGTAGAATCAAGTTATGAAGCGATCAGATCTGAAAAACGAGTCCCACTGAAAATGTGTGTGTGCTCTAAAGAGAAAAGATGAGGGACTGGAGGTGTTTTTGACCCAATCAAGACACCCAAAGACGTTTGGATGACTATGGAGGTTCAGGGCGGATGGACCCCTGGATCAGAAAATCGTCCACCTGAGAATTACCTGAGTAGCCAGAGAGGGAGAGTCCCGCAAAGACCCCTACACGGTAGAGCGTCCCCACGGGTTACAGGGTTTCCCCCACCCGACCTCTCTTGTAACTGAGATTCCAGGTAGACCAGAATGGGGACCTTGACCTCTTAAGTCTACCACTTCTATTTCAAAGGTGCTTTTAGGGTTCTCACTTGAACTTTAGATGTTTTGATGTTGTGACCTAATTTAGAGTTTGGTTGACCCAAGGGGTCAACTTCACCTGACCTGTCCTATAGATGGCAAAATGATTCTAGGTTTGGAGCCTAGAGATCACCCTGATTTGACTCCCAGGTTATTAGGTCCAAAAATGTTAAGATTCAAGTGATTTTAGAACTCAATTTTTCTTAGGGTTTGTCTTGTTTAGATCTCTTCAATCAAGGTTTTGGGTGACGCACTGATGCGGGAAGGTTTATTTCCTTTTATGCAGGCATGTGTGACTAACACTCCAAGATCCTACTGTAGAAACCCTAATTTGGTTCTATTTCCAATCCTTTTTTCTTTTTCACAAAAATTCTCTTTGGACTTGAAAGCAAGAAATGTGTTGTCCACAAAGATTAAGCGTTATTTCTATCAGGCACATGAGTTTGTGGGATAGAATCTGAAAAATCGCTCCAACTTCAAGAAGATTTAAAAAATTTTCGCACAATTAGGAAATGCTTGCCTTAAAGATGGTGATTACTATATAAAGAAGGCAATTGATTCCTAAATTGATTTCTTCCTTTTGTCCTTTTAGGATTTAGGGAATGGTTTAAGGAAGAAAAGAAATTACCTGCCCTGGAGTGGTTGACTTGCGGGAGGGATTTTCTCGTGAAATACCTGCAAGATCAAAACAAAGCAAAGTAGGGCAAGTTAGTGTTCAATATGATAAAAAGAATGTAGAGACTAGCGATAAATTGCGTGTTGCTCCCCGGCAACGGCGCCATTTTGTTGAAGCGACTGACTCGATCGTGTTTTAACAGTTATTGCGTTGTAGTATAGGTGATCCAGCATCGTCAACAAATAAAAGTTTTTATTACTCGAAAACCGGAGTATCCGAGGTTGAACACATGGAGCAATTGGAATTTACTACTAATCTCAAATGTAATTGAATACTCTAATTTACTCAAAAATTTAATTCAAATGCATTTAAAAAGTAATCCAGACAAAAGAGTAAAATTGGACGTCTGATCACAAGATCAGATGTCTTAAAAGTGTTTTCCCTTCTTTGATTATTCTTCTTCTTCTTCTGATCTTGCTTTCTTTCTTCTGCAGTCTTCCTCCTTACTTCTTTCTTCTACCTTCTTCTTCTGCGTAGGTTCTTCTTTTCTTTTCTTTTGATCTACAGGTCTCCTTCTTCCTTGATCTTCTTCCTGCCTTTGCTTCTTTTCTCTTCTGTCATCTTCTTTTTCTCTGCAGTCCTTTTCTTTTCTTTTCTTCTCTGCCTCACTCGGCCTCTTCTTCAAAGTTTCTTCTTCTTCTTCTGCTCCTCTTCTCCTTTCTGCGGCTAAGTCTCTTCTCTTCAACTCTCAGCCTACCTGCACAAGGAGCAAAACCTACCCTGTCCCTCTACCCGCACGTCTCTCTCTCTCTGCAAATCACTCACAAGATGCTCTCCTAGAGCCACGGGTAATCGGGTCGGGTGGTGCACCCGGGACCAGGCGCACCGGCGTGAGGGTGATGCGCGAGGTGTGCTCAGATAGGGTCGGGTCGGAGCCCGCCAGATCCGCGAGATGAAGCCGCGGACGAGGTGAGCGTGCGTTGGGTGAGGGGCCTCACCCCTGTGCGTTCGGAGGCGATAAGCGTATAACACAAAATCAATTTAAAGCATACCTACGCGTTGTAGATTGCCGATGTGGGACTATTAGTCCTGCCCCGCTCTCTCGCGCACCCGCAGAACCTTCGTTCAATTGCCACAGCTACAACCTCTGTTGGCGTTGATTTCTGGAGCAACGATCTTTGTGAGACCTACCCCAATGCACAGCACCTGAAGCCTGAACATCCTGAAGCCTGGAGAGAGCTTGGAGCTTCTTCAACTGTCGTCAATGGCGGCTGCAGCCCTGATCCTGTCGTGCATGAATACGGCCTATTAGCCTAATCAAACCACCTGCAGACCTTCGCCGTGGCATGGCGAAGGTGATGCGACGTGCAGCAGGTCGCGAGGCGGCCTAGGCGTGCGTGCCTAGGTCGTCCTGTGACCGGAGGTGTGGGTGTGTTCGGGGGCTGTGGTGGAGGCGTAGAGGGATGGTGGATGGGCGGAGGTTGCTCGGTGAGGTGAGGCGGAGCCTCTGAGTTGGTCGGCGAGTCATGCGGAAGTGTGGAGCGACGGGTGCGACTCGTCGGAGGTTGGTCGGAGGCGAGGAAGATGGCGGTGGTTAGCGACGGTTGAGGGTCGATTGATGAAATAAGGTGGGGGGAATGAAAGAGGGGATAGAGGAGAATAGTTTAAGCCTAACTACAGGGACAAAGGGGGACGGAGAGGCGGACAGCTGTACCTGCTATCGCCGGAGAAGAAGATGCCCAGTGGGGGAGGACGGTGGCGACGACGGGTCTGAGGCAGCGTGCGCGGGTATTGCGCGACGTGGAGGAGAATCAGGAAGAAGTCTCTGCCACTGGTTTTGTGGAAGAGCGAAGAGGAAAGGAA
Source organism: Thalassia testudinum (assembly GCA_037157565.1). Lineage (NCBI taxonomy): Eukaryota > Viridiplantae > Streptophyta > Magnoliopsida > Alismatales > Hydrocharitaceae > Thalassia > Thalassia testudinum. The sequence goes on from JAZHRO010000036.1 coordinate 149,812,589, forward strand.
AGAAAGCTCGCCGGAGCTCGCTGGGTACCCTGGTCGGGAAGGAAGAGACGAATCTAAGGTGAAACCCCGGCCAGGTCGAGCTAAAATTGGCCGGCCGGGTTTGGGGGTTCTTTTATAGGCATTGGGCCGTCTGTTCAGAGCCTGGAGGGCACGTATCCGTTTCCGATGGCTCGCCGGAGAAGGAAGGTGGGTAGATACCCAAATCCCTCGTGCGTTCGCACGAGAGATTGGGTTCACATCAGGGATCACGACTGGCCTCAGATGGAAGGGAATTCCTCAGAGAATCTCCCTTCCATTTCTGGGAGGGGATCTCTGAGGAATCAGAGAGTATTCCCTCTTTAATCCTCGCTGGAGTAGGATTCTGCCCCAATAATGGAGCAAGGATCTCATTGCAAGGTTGGCGAGGAAGTTAGGGGGCTCTCTGTGATGATTTTCAAAAGTTAGGGACCAAAATATGATTTGGGTGTACTAAATTGCAAAGTAGGTCAAGATGACCTCCCCTTAGGTCCAAATTTTGGTAAAAACCTAATTTGGATCTAAGGAATCCAATGGTGAAGTTGGATTTTAGGTTTGACTACGTTTGACTAAATATTTTGCATAAAAACCCAAATTAGGTCAATTAATGAGCTAGAACCCTAATCTAGGTCAAAATGGGTTCCAAAGGCCAAATTAAGTGTTCTAAACCCTAGAGGATATTTTTACATGAATTTTAGAGGGTTTACTTGATTTTTATCCTGACCAGAACGTTGTTGATTTAAGCGGATCTGTTTTAAGGTTACCAAATGTCATTTAATTCTTAGATTGCACATGAACCTATTTCTGATTGAATCAACCCACTTTTTATCTCATTTAGACCATTTGACCTATGTTTTGTCTCTGAGAAATCCCATTTATGTACTGCAATGGTAAAATTATAGTTTTAACCTTTATTTCATGTTTTCTTCTCAGAATACTTATTTCTCCAATTAAGCCTTCTTCTAGGTTATGTAGGAGCTTTTATCTTCTTTATTGGGTAAAAATGAGCTAGTTATGGCTCATGATGAGGTTCTCATCATACCCCCATGCCTAGCTTTTGCTAGTCCCTTAGCAAAAACTTAAGGTTTCAACCCTTGTTCTAGACCATGAAGTTCTTAATGATTTCAGATAAGTGCCTTTTCATTTGAAACCTAGATTAGGTTAGAATGCTAACCATAGGCCTAAAAGGTACTCTAGTACCAACCAAGATCCGGATCTGTCTAGCCTGATCCTCAGTCCTTAGAAAAGGATTTTAAGGCCTACAAGAACTAACCTAAGGTTTATTTGACTTTGTAGTTAAAGCACCCGTGCTTGAAATGATTTTAGCCCTGGCTCAGTTCGCAGTGCGTTTTGTAAGAAAGAGAGATAGAAGGTTTATCTATTTGGAGAGTTTTCTCTCTCTTTTTCTTTTTAATTCTTGCTTAGGATTGGCTTTTCAATACGGTCTGTATCAGATTCCTTGTCCCCATTATCAATCATCAAGGGTTCCTAGTAGTTGATGCTTCGAGATAGCACCGCCCATGGTAACCCTCGGAACCCTGGCTATTGAGATTTCGAGATAATCCCATCCATGGCGTTCCGTGGCCGAATTTAGACCCTGGCAATTGACATTTCGTGATAATGCCATCTAGGGAATCTGAACCAGCAGAGTGCTTACATGCCCCTGGTAGGATATGTAAATATCCTAAGAGACAAGCATCGAGGAGATGATATTTTGTTATGCATCTTCGAGGGAAATTTCCCACCTCTCCGCGTTGGGAACTCGTCCAAATCAACTTGTGTTGATCGGCCGCTACTACTTTAGGTGTTATTTTCAGAATTTTGCGATGCTTCTGCGTGATTTTGATTTTTATGCTTATTGAACTAGGTTGTGTGTGAGGTTAGGGTGCTTAGGTTACAGAGTCCCGTAAACCAAAAGTTAGTTAATAAGGACAAATACTTCCAAAGCCTTGGACCTAATACTTAAGTTTTTCATTTTTCTCAACCTCTTGAGGAATGTCTAGATCTTAATGGGTACTAAGAGTCTATCCAAGAATGCCTAAGGTTTGCGTTCTTACTAATCTCACTGTGCACTTTTCAATTCTTTTCTTGAATGAGGTCTAGAACTTAGGTTAATTCCTTAGTTTCTTACTAATGACTATCACTTTTCTCTCATTTTTGTGCTCCTGTTTCATTTTGTTTCTTTTTCCTTCCTCCACAAAATTTCTTTCCTCCTCTTATTTTATTTTTTGTTTTCAAAAAATTTTTTAATTTTTATGGTGTTTTTGGGATATGTGAATTTTTTTGTTTAAAACCTTTTCTTACAAGTTTTGCACTTACATACCCCCCCATGCCTAAGATTTGCAATGTCCTCATTGTGACTTAGGGGGTTTTTATTCAACTTAGTTCATTCCTTAGGACAAATATTTTGGTGAGTGAATGGGTCGGGATGACTGTTGCGGACGATTTCTAATCTCAGGTGCAAGCACCTGAGGTGGAGTCGGTTGTCTTAAAGGGTGAACCTTAAGTGCACAAAGGTGTCAAAAAAGGTTTCAAGTTTTTCAAGAGAATGACGGGCTGCCTCCCGTTGAGTGCTGAGTTTTACGCCATCGGCTGGGCGCAATAAGCTCATAGGGAATGGAGGATATAAGATGATTCAGCCAAATCAGTAGAAGCTACATCAATGAACGGTTTGAGTCTCTGACAGTTCACAATGAAAGGTTCGGAATCATGGCTGAGTGGACTGATCTTGACGGCTCCATTTCCAAAAACCTGTCGGACCAAGTATGGTCCGACCCACTTGGATCGCAGCTTCCCAGGGAAAAGTTTGAGTCGGGCATCAAAGAGTAGGACCTTCTGACCAGGATAAAAGATTTTTCTAGAGATATGCTTGTCATGGAAGGCTTTAACCCGCTCCTTGTAGATTCGTGAGTTCTCGTACGCATCAAGACGTAGCTCATCGATCTCGCTGATTTGAAGTTTTCTGTGGGTTCCAGCCTTTGAGAGATCTAGATTACAGTTTCGTACCGCCCAATAGGCTTTGTGCTCCAGTTCGACGGGAAGGTGACATGCCTTCCCGTACACCAATCTAAAGGGAGACATGCCTAATTGGGTTTTGTGGGTGATCCTATAGGCCCACAAGGCTTCCTGAAGTCAGGACGACCAGTCCTTCCTGTTAGGCCGAACAGTGACCTGTAGGATTTTCTTGATCTTCCGATTTGATAGCTCAGCTATACCATTAGTCTGGGGGTGATAAGGAGTAGAGATTAGATGAGAAACCCCGTATTTAGTCATCAATGACCTAAATTGAGAATTCGTGAAGTGGATCCCCCCGTATGAGATGATAGCACGAGGAATCCCGAATCGTGAGAAGATATTGTGATGAATGAATTTGAGAACGATTTTGTGATCACAGGTTCGGGTCGGTATGGCTTCGATCCACTTGGACACATAGTCCACAGCCAGCAGAATGTATTCAAAACCATCCGAAACAGGAAAGGGGCCCATAAAATCAATCCCCCAAACATCAAAGATTTCGCATACGAGAATCAACTGCAAAGGTTTCATGTCACGATGGCTCATGTTGCCCAAAGTTTGGCAACGACTGCATGCCTTGCAGTGACTGTATGCATCTTTGAATAGTGTGGGCCAGTAGAAGCCACATTGGAGGATTTTTGATGCGGTTTTGTGCCTAGAGAAATGGCCACCGCATGCTTGGTCATGGCAGAAGGAAAGAATATCATTGACTTCATCTTCTGGGACACATCTCCGGATGATTTGGTCAGCACCTATGCGGAAGAGGTACAGATCTTCCTAAATGTAATACTTGGCATCAGAGCGCAATTTGTCTTTCTTGGCCTTCGGCCAATCAGAAGGGATCTGATGAGATGCCAAGTAGTTTACTATATCAGCAAACCATGGAAGTCTAGTACCAGTAGTCAACAGGTGCTCATCAGGGAAATGTTTAGTGATGGGTCTGGAAGGGTTGATAATCTTAGAAGGAAGACGGGACAAATGGTCAGCTACCACATTTTGTCTTCCCGCCTTTTCGCGAATCTCGAGATCGAATTCTTGCAACAGCAAGATCCATCAGATTAGTCGGGGCTTCGCGTCCTTCTTGGCAAGGAGATGCCTCACAGCCGTGTGATCCGAGTAGATGGTGACGTGGGAACCCAGGAGATAAGATTGGAATTTTTCAAGGGCAAATACTACGGCTAGCAGCTCTTTCTCCGTAACTGTATAGTTACGCTGAGCCTCGTCAAGAGTCTTGCTAGCGTAGTAGATGACCACGGGTTTCCCGTCAGCTTTCTGCCCCAGAACCGCTCCTACAGCGAAATCAGACGCATCGCACATGATCTCAAAGGGTTGAGACCAGTCAGGGGATTGTAGGACTGGCGCCTGGGTGACTCGTTCATGAAGGTTTTCAAAGGCTAAAGTGCATTCCTTTGAGATTTCAAAGGGCACATCCTTAGAGAGTAGAGTCGTCAGGGGGCACGCGATTTTCGAGAAATCAGGAATGAAACGTTGGTAAAAATCGACGTGCCCCAGAAAAGAACGGATGTCCCTGATCGAGCTAGGCATAGGAAGGCGAGAGATTAAATCAACCTTAGCGCGATTTACTTGGATGCCTTTCTCAGAAATCAGATGTCCTAAGATGATCCCCTCAGGCACCATAAAGTGGCCCTTTTCCCAGGAAAGAACCAAATTAATGTCGATGCAGCACCTGAGTATATGAACCAAGTACTGGAGGCAATCATCAAATGATGCCCCGAAAACTGAAAAGTCATCCATGAAGACTTCCAGATAATCACCTACCATATCAGAGAATATGGCAAGCATGCACCGCTGAAAAGTCACAGGTGCATTACAGAGACCGAACGGCATCCTTCGAAATGCATACATTCCGAAGGAGCAGGTGAACGTGGTCTTCTCTTGGTCCTCAGGATGAATAGTTACCTGGTTATAACCGGAGTACCCGTCAAGGAAGCAGAAGAATCGATTTCCCGCTAATTTCTCGAGAATCTGATCAATGAAAGGTAGTGGGAAATGATCCTTCTTCGTGGAGGAATTGAGTCGTCGGTAATCTATGCAGACTCTCCACAAGTTGGCTAATCGGGTAGGTATGACTTCTCCGATTTCAGTCGTTATGGTGGTGAGCCCTGCCTTTTTAGGCACAACCTGGATTGGGCTCACCCAACGACTATCAGAGATCGGGTAGATGATCCCTGCATCTAACCACTTGATGATCTCCTTTTTCCCGACCTCCTGCAGATTGGAGTTCAAACGTCTCTGCATCTCACGAGAAGGTTGTGCGCCCTCTTCTGAGTAAATATGGTGTGTGCAATAAGAGGGACTTATTCCAATCAAATCATCGAGAGTCCATCCAATGGCTCTGCGATGTTGCTGGAGAAAGCAATCAGATGGGATTCCTGTTCAGGATTAAGCTTGGAATTGATAATCATAGGAAGGGTCTGATTAGAACCCGGAAAGATGTATTTCAAATGATCAGGAAGGGGTTTCAGTTCAAGGATGGGGTTATCAGCAGCAGCGGGTGGTTCAGGGTAAATGTGAGGTTCAAGGGTTGGAGTTATGGGTCTGTCTAAATCTGGAATTGACTCCTCTGATTGCGGTTCAAGATCTCTCTGTGGTTGATGAGGTATAATCAGGTCATTTTCAAAATGTGTTTCATCAACCAAAGCCCTGATGTCACAAATTTGTTTAATGACACCGCAATTGATTCCTTGTTGGGCCTTAAATATATCAATTTTTAGGGTTTGATTTCCAAATTTGAGCTCTATTTGGCCCTCCTCACAGCTGATGTTGGCTCTAGCAGTAGCCAGGAAAGGTCTCCCTAGAATGATTGGTGTATCCCGAGGGTTTTCAGGTGCGTCCATGTCTAAGACTATAAAGTCTATAGGAAAGTAGAAATCCCGCACTCTTACAATAACATCCTCGAGAATCCCTTTTGGTGACTTTATAGATCGATCTGCTAATTGTAAGGTCACCTCAGTCGGTTTTAGCTTAGATTCTTCTAGGTGGTTAAGTACGGATGTGGGTATCAGATTTATGGAAGCACCCAAGTCTAGCAATGCTCTGTCGAATTGGGTATCACCTATTTTGCAGGAAATCAGGGGAATACCAGGATCTTTAGCCTTGGGTGGGAGTCTGCTTAGGATTACAGAGCTGGCTTGCTCTGATAGTACAATTGGACTCCCACTCTTGGCTCGCGGCTTACACTGGGGTGTACACACATTCTTTAAGAATCGTGCGTAAGCCAGTACGTGACGAATCGCATCCATCAAGGGGATGTTTATTTGGACCTGCTCAAAGAGCTTAACCAGGTCCTCCTCAGGTGCCACGGGCTTGGTTGTCTTCTTTCCCTTGGTCAAGGCCTCGGGAAACGGAACCTTGGTTGGTTCTTCTAGGATAGGTCCAGGTCTTTGGTCTGGGATAGGGATAGGAATGTCCTGGATTACTGTCCTAGGGTTGGGATTACTACCAGGCTTGGAGTGGTTTGTGATGAGAACCTCATCATGAACCCTAACTAGCACAATCTAACCTAGATATGCAAGAAAAAGCTCCTACATAACTCAAAGAAAGGCTTAACTCAGAGAATTTTGAGTTTAAGAAGAAAACAAGTCATAAGGGGTAAAAATGCAATTTCACCAACACAATCTGCAAACAGGGTAACTCAGGATCCAAACACAGGTCAAACAAACCAAATAAGAAGGAAAGTGGGATGCTCTGATCCAATAAGGGCTACAGCAACTCCAAGGAATTAAATGACATTCTGTAACCCTAAAAAAGCCCACTTCAATTCACGTGGTTCGAGGTAGGAAAAAAATCAACTAAACCCTATAAAATTCATAAAAAAATAATCTCTAGGGTTTAGAACCTTCAATTTGGCCTTAGAAATCCATTTTGACCTACATTGAGAACCATGCCCAATTAATGATTTAATTTGGATTTCTACGTAAATTGGCCGATCAAACATGGTCTGACCTAGAAAAAAAATTCACTATTAAAATACTTAGGTCCAATTTAGTCATGCATAAAAACTTGAACCTAAGAAGAGACCTCCTTGACCGACTTTTCAATTTGGTCCTCATCATTTACTTTTTGACCCTCAACTTTCGAAACCCTTGCATTTTAGCCCCTAATTTCCTCGTTATTCTTTGCATTTTGGTCCCTCCTGCAAGTCTCTGCGCAGCACCATGCTCCGGCGACTTTGCGCGGAGCATGGCTCCGGGCAAGGTGAGGGAGGCGTCCTGCAAAATAAATGCGAAGTTCCCTACGACGTCTGCTGTCGCAGGGACTCGGCCATGACACTTGACGATGCCCACACCTTCCGTGCGAACGCGCGGAAGGTATGGCTCTCGACATCGACCATACTCCAGCGAGGGACGCATGTCGCCTCCCTGCGTCCGACCCTCTGCCACCGCCTTTATAAAGGCCAGCATCGCCAACCGGTTCTCCCAGCTTGGTCTTGGCGAAGAATCCCTCATCCCTTCCTCTCTCCCCACTCCGACAGGAACCCACTAGCTTCGGCGGCTCCTCCTCCTCCTTCTCGTCGCTCTGTTGCAGTACTAGCAGCAGAGCCACCTTCACTTGATCTCCCCGCGTCGCGCCACACCAAGCGCGCGCCTCCCTGCCCTCTTCCTCGCCGCTGCTCTCTCCCTCTGGGTGTTTCTTCTTCGGTGATAGTCGGTACGGCTGCCCGCCGCTCCGGCCCCCTTCGTCCCTGTAGGTAAGTAACGGTTATTTCCCTTCCTCCCCTTTTTCTTTTCCCGAACTTGTTTTGCTTGATCGCCCTATGACCACGCCTGACCACCCTCATCTTCCCCACCTCTGGCCACTCTCCAGCGAGTCATTCCCGTCATCCCACAACCCCATACGACTCGCCAACTGCACCAAAAGCTTTGCCTCACCTCACCAAACACCCTCCGCCCCTCCACTGCCACTCCACACCTCCACAACACTCCCCCGATCAAACCCATTTTTCCATCCACAGAACGACCTAGGCACGCACGCCTAGGCCATCCTACGGCCTGCTACACCTCGCACCACCTTCGTCGTGCCACGGCGAAGGTTCCCCTGTGGTCTGATTAGGCCGAGAGGCTCTATTTGTGTTAGATAGACCTACTGCCCCGGCCTCCATTGGTGACGACGCAAGGAGCTTCCAAGAGAGCTCCAGGCCTCAGAGCGTCAGATCTCCAACTGATGCGAATTGGGGAGAATCGGGTGAAGGCAGGCAGCTGGCACGCGAGGGGAAACAAGGACGCAGCTGCTGAGGTGAGGTCGCGTTCTTCCCGCAGGCGCACGCGAGAAGGAACAAGGTTTAGTCCCACATCGTAAGATTTCGAAGCACCGCACCCATTTAAATTGATTTTGTGTTTTTACCTTAACGCCTCAGAACACGGGGTGAGGTCCCCTCGCCCACTCGCTCGCCTCGTCCGCGACCCACGCCATGCGGACTTGGCCGACCCGTTTACCCTGCACTCCTCGCGCACCACCCACGCCAGTGTGCCTGGTCACGGGTACGCTACCCGACCCGGTAACCCGGCTCTGGGAGAGCTTCCTATGAGCGGTTTACAGAGAGAGAGAGACGTGCGAGTAGAGGGAAGGGTTAGGTTTTGCTGTGCCTTGTGCAGGAATAGGGCGCGAAGGAGGAAGGCTCAACACTTAGCCGCAAGAAGAAGAGGAGCAGAAGAAGAAACTCTGAAGAAGTCTTGTAGCTGAGCAAGGCAGAAGACCAAGGAAGAAGAAGCAGAGGAAGAAGAAGGCTCGCCAAAGAAGAGAAGAAGAAGCAACGAAGGAAGAAAAAGAGGGGAAGCACTGTAGCAGACCACCGTTTAAGTCGTCTGACTGCGATATTAGACGACGGATAAACCTTCAGAGGAGCTAAAGCAGAAGACCAAGGAAGAAGAAGAAGAAAAGAGAAGGCTCCACAGCAGAAAAGAAAGAAAAGAGAAGAAGGAAGAAAAAGAAGACTTTGCGGAAGATAAAGACAAGAAAAAGAAGAAGAACTGAAGAAGAAAAGAAATAGAAGACCAGCAGAAGAAGAGGAATTGAAGGCAAACAGGGCCAAGGAAGAAGAAGACTCGTAGAGAGAGATACTGCAGCTGAAGAAAAGAGAAAGAAGAGAAGAAGAAGACAGGAAGAGCAGCAGAAGAAAGAAGAGGGAAAGCACAAAGAGAAAGAAGAGAAGAAACCAAGACAAAATATCTATCTCTCTCTCTTATTTTTGTAATAAAGAAACTTTGTACTTCTATAATTCCAGTAGTTCCCTGAGTTCGACCTCGGGAAACTATTTTCGAGTAAAAAATTTGTATGGTAATGACAACCGTAGCTGTCTCATCTTATACTATAACGACATTACTGTAATAAGCATAAACATGCAAAAGCAGCACCGTGGTTGGCGACATCACCAGTTTGGATAGGGTGGATCTTGGGTTTCCTTACCACTACGAGTTGTTATAGAATTTAGTCCTGCCTGGTTTTGGTTAGGGTTGGGTAAGATGGGTTGCTGCTAATAGCCCCCATAGGAAGTGGAAGCTTCCATCCCATCAGGTGAAGGAACAGAGGGGGCCTGATAAATCATTTGTGCTTGGCCCAGGTTTGGGTTCATAACGCGTCGCTGTGTTGGCACGTTATTCGGGTTAGGAAGAGGTTGGGAAGGAAGTGTGCCTGGCTGGCGAGAATTTGCCAACTGGGTTAGTTGATTTCGAACCTCTGTAAGTTCGTCCTTGTGTTGTTTCTGAATAGCCGCATTCGTTCTTTGAATGTCAGCCAGAGTCTGAAGGATGAGGGACATTTGGTCCTGGTTTGGCCCTGATGGATAAGGAGGGTTGGGCCGAGGCTGAGGCGGCTGGTAAGGATGAGATGGTTGTGGACGGGGCTGAAAGGGTGGTCTCTGGGTTTGGGAATTTCCCGCCCACTGGAAGTTGGGATGGTTTCGCCATCCAGGGTTATAGGTGTTGGAGAAAGGGTCGTTCTGGATGGCGTTGAGGTTCTCGCAGGTCTGAGGAACCTCCAAAGAATCAGAGAAAGGGGGAATGGAATTCCCCAGACTGGTATAGAAAGGATCGGATGACCCTCCGATCCAAGAATTAGATGGGGGTGGATATGGATCTATCCTCGGAGAAGATCGGTGGAGAATGTTTTGCACAGTTTCCCGTGTGGAAGGTGGCTGTGCAAAGGAGCTATGCACAGAGGTGGCTTGCTACAAGTGCTGAGTCAGCTCGTCCACCTTCTTCTCAATGATGGAGACCTTGTCCAATCGACTGGCCATTAGTTCCAGGTCGACTGATGCGGACAGGCCCTGCGTCTCGTATGCTCCCCTAAGGTTTTTCGATGCGTGGGTATTCGTCCTGTCGAATAAGCCCATGGAGTCATTGTTGATGGAGTTCTCGCACATGTTTTCGAGAATCTCCCACACGGTGTCCTCATGTTGACCCATGATATTCCCTCCGCAAGTTACATTGACGAAAAGCCTGATATCCTCACGGAGTCCCTGGTAAAAGGACTTGACTTGTTCCCATTTAGGAACTCCGTGATGGGGGCACTTTCTCATGAGATCCTGAAAGCGATCCCATGCCTCATGGAGAGGTTCTCCCGTTTGCTGAGTGAAGTGAGTAATCTGATGGCGCAAGGCATTGGTTCGACCAATGGGAAAGAACTTCAAAAATTTGGACTGAAGTTCTTCCCAATTGTTGATCGGCCGGGTCTGAGCTTGGTACCAATGAGTGGCCTTGTCCATAAGGGAGAAGGAGAACATCTTCATGAGGAGAATGTCCCGATTTTGTGCATCTGACCCAAAAGTTTGGGCCAGATGCTTTAGCTGTTTGATGTGTTGGAAGGGGTCTTTAGAATTAAGCTCATGGAATTTAGGTATAGCATGAATCATATTGGGCTTTAATTCAAAATCAGGTCCTCCAGTCGGGATTCTAACTTGAGGCTCAATAGCCACTGCAGCAGGATTATAATGGTCTCGCATCATAGGACGCTGCGGTGGGTGCACAAAGTTCTGGAAGAGGTCATTGAGTTGCTGGAGCTGGTGCTCCAGATTGTTTTCTTCCTCAACTGGCTGAGCCATTGGGGAAGAAGAAGGTGAGTTGGGTTTGGAGTCAGAGGAGAGGTCGATGTGTGGTGTTGTTTTCTCAAACAAGGGCACTGAGGCTCGGCCTCGAGGAGAGTGAAGTTCTAAAGGAGGTTTCAAGGACCTCCTACCAAACATACACTGTTGGAAGAGATGAGTTTAGCAAGTGCTGGACCCAATCAAGGTACCCAAAATGTTGGGTGACTATAGAGGTGCGAGCAGATGGACCCCTTGATCAAAAGATCGGCCACCTGAGAATTACCTGGGCAGCCAGAGAGGGTGAGTCCCGCGAAGACCCCTACACGGTAGAGCATCCCCACGGGTTAAAGAGTTTCCCCCACCCGACCTCTCTTGTCACTGAGATTCCAGGTAGACCAGAATGGGGATCTTGACCTCTTAAGTCTACCAATTTTAGTTTTAAGATCAGGGTGCTTAAGTTTTCACTTGAACTTTTAGCTTTTTGAGTGCGAAGAGTGACCTAAGTTGAAGGTTGGTTGACCCTAAGGGGTCAACTTCACCTATTGATTCCTTTAAGAACTTATTAGGTCTTGTCTTTTAGGGTTAAAGTGTTTTTAGAGAGCCAATTGCTTAGGATTTTTCTGAATAGGTATATTCAATCAATGGCTTAGGCACACTTCTTTTGAGATTTCTCAATTCTTGATTAAGTAATGTGTCTCTAAAACCCTAGTGTTAATTCCTATTTTGGCTCTACTTGGTCCAGTTAACTCCTTGTTGGGTAATTAGGGCTTCAGGCAAGAAGATGTTAGCCCTTAATTACCCTTAATATTGTGTACAGGAATAGTGGTTTTGAAATTGAAAACATGCAGCTTTGATGATTTACTAGGTATAGAAGATAGGTTACACCTATATTGCTTTTTTTTTTCTTTTTCTTCCTCTTTAGAATTTAGGGGTTAATAGTGAGAGGATAAAAGTTACCTGTCCTTGGAGTGGTTGTTGTGCGGCTGCTTCTTAATTTTCCTGTACCTGCACACAAGAGAGAAGAGATTATTAGAAACTCTTAAATAGAGAATTTATAGTTTCTAGGGCGCCAAGAAATGATGAACGGTTTGGCGTTTGCTGTCCAGTTAGCTTGTTTGCATTTGTTATATGTCAAGTTATAGTTGTTATAGTAATAAGACAGCTACTAGGTTATCATTACAAAATTTTTTACTCGGAAATGATTTTCCCAAGGTCGAACTCAGGGAGCTACTGGAATTCTAGAAATACAAAGGTTCTCTATTAGATTACAAAAATAAGAGAGAGAGAGAGAGAGTCTGTCTTGGCTTCTTCTTCTTCTCTTCTCCTCTTTTTTTTTCTTCTTTTAGCTGCTCTCCTTTTCTTCTTCTTTCTCTTCTTCTCTGCTCACGGCTGTGTCTTCTCTCTTCTTTTCTTCTGCAGAGTTCTTCTTCTTCTTTTCTTCTGTTCTTCTTTTTCTTCTTTTTCTATAGCCTTCTTCTTTCTTTCTTTTCTTGCTTTCTCTCCTCTGGCCGCTGCTCAACCGTCGTCTGATGCAGTGGTCAGATGACTTAACTGTAGGTTTGCTACAGTGCTTCTTCTTCTTCTTCTGTTTCTTCTCTCTTGCTTCTTCTTCTTCCCCTCTACCCTGAGCGGCTAAGGCTTCGGCCACCTTCCTTCGTCTTCTTTCCTTCCTTCCTTCTTCTTCTTTCTATTCCTGCATGCTCGCACAAGGATTAGAAAGCAAAACCTACCTCTACCCTTTCCCGCGTCTCTCTCTTTCTCAGATTTCTCTCACATGATCGCTCTCCCAGAGCCGGGTATTCGGGTACGGGTATCGCGCCCGGGACCAAACCCACCGGCGTGTGGTGGTGGGCAAGGAGTGCGCGAGTTTGGGTAATCGGATCCGGCCCAGACCCGCGGGGCATGAGCGTGAGCGAGGGCGAGCGCGTGGTGCACGGCGTGCGTGAGGGACCTGACCCCTGTGTTCAAAGGCGATAAGCCTACAACACTTTTTCCCTTTATTTGGCCACGGCGCTTCCAGAACTTCCGAGGTGGGACTAAATGTCCTACCCAAATTGGCGCCCGCAGCTGAGGAAGCTGCAGGCAATTGCTGCAGCGTGCGAGGCCTTCGCCCCAGCTGCAGGCCTGGGACGCTTTGCAGAGGCAAGCCGTGCGTCCTGGAGCGTGAGCCTGGGCGAGAGAGCACCTGCAGTTGCAGGTGCTGGAGCTTCAGAAGCTCGGTAATGGCGGTGAAAGGTCGTCGACCTGAAAACAAGAATACGGCTTCTCGGCCCAATCAGAGGATGCAGGGAGCTTCGCCGGAGTGCGGCGAAGGCAGTGTTGGTGGTGGCGAGGCATGAGGCGGCGGATGGTGGTAGCCCTAGGTCGGACTGTGGCCGGAGAGATGGGTCTGTTAAGGGGGTCGTCGGGTGGCATCTGGCAGTGGATGGGAAGGGGGGATTTGTTGAGTGGAGTGAGGGGAAGCTTTTAGGGTAGTCGGCGAGGAGTGAGAAGGTCTGTGGAGGTTGGATGAGCTCACCGGAGGGGGTGGTCGGAGACGGAGCAGGCGGAGGTGGAAGTCATGTGCGGTGAGGCAAAAAGACAAATCGAGAGAGGGAAAATATAAAGGAGGAGGAGAGGAAGCTATTTACCTAGGTTTTGGATGAAGGGGGAGGGTGGAGCCACCGGCTCGTACCTGCCAGAGGTGGGGAAGAAAGGGCCCTGGAGGAGGAGTGCAGCGACGAGGAAGCAGGCGGAGGGTGCCAGCGGGTACAGCACGGCACAGACGAGAGGGCTAGGAGAACCCTGCTGCAAGTAAGGTGGCAGAGCGATGAGGAGGAAGAGGAGGGAGTCACCAGAAGCTGCGGGCCGTCTGACGGAGGAGGGGATGAAGTGGGAGGGTGTTCTCCGTCAAAGAGAGCTTGAAAGAACTGGCAGGGGGTGCCGGTCCTTATAAAGGGGCTGGCGTAGAGGGAGGCGCGGGCTAGCAACATGCCAGCCTCTCTGGAGTGTGGTCGGAAAGGTGACCCATGGGGGTCGGCAGAGAGCATGGTTGGGTCCCTGCGATAGAGGACGTCGTAGGGAACCCCGCGTCTGCTTTGCAAGGCAGTCACCCCTCTTTGCGCGGCGCGATGCTGCGCGCAAAGTCGCCGGAGCATGGTGTTGTGCAGAGTTTTGCAGGAGGGACCATTCTGCAAAGAACGATGAAGAAGTTGGGGGCCAAAACGTAAGTGTTTCAAAAGATAAGGGTCAAAAAGTAAATGAAGAGGACCAAAGTGCAAAGTCGGTCAAGGAAGTCTCCTCCTACGCTCAATTTTTTATACAAGACTAATTTGAACCTAAGGATTTTAATGGTGAATTTTATTTCTAGGTTGGATCATGTTTGACCGATCAATTTACGTAAAAACCCTGATTAAGTCATTGATTGAGCAAGGTTCTTTTTGTAGGTCAAAATGGGTTTCTAAGGCCAAATTGAAGGTTCTAAACCCTAGAGATTATTTTTCTATGAATTTTAGAGGGTTTAGTTGATTTTTATCCTGCCTCCAACATCGTAAATTGAAGTGGGTTTGTTTTAGGATTATAAAATGTCATTTAATTTCTTGAAGTTGCTATAACCCTTTTTAGATCAGACCATCCCACTTTCCTTCTTATTAGGCTTGTTTGACCTGTTTGGATCCTTAATTACCCTATTTGCAAACTGCGTTGGTGAAATTACAGTTTTACCCCTTATGATTTGTTTTCTTCTTAAACTCAGAATTCTCTGAGTTAAGCCTTTCTTTGGGTTATGTAGGAGCTTTTTCTTACAAAGCTGGGTTAGATTGTGCTAGTTAGGGTTCATGATGAGGTTCTCATCAGCGTGGTGAATGTAGTGCAGATTTAGGGTCAGTGAGGAGCCTTTGTACACTTAGATCAAAATGTGCTAGTTAGGGTTCATGATGAGGCTCTCATCAGCCACCTGGGCCTCTGATCACAAACGGATTCTCTAATAGTACACTACCCAGCCTCAAACTGACGGCAAAACTCGTAGCGACGAAGGAGTCTGTGGCGCCAGAATCAGAAAATATGTACACTAATCTGCCAGAAACAATAACCATACCTGCCACCACAGAACCTGAAGCCCTGGCTTCTCTGTGTGTTAGGTCGTTGATACGCCCATTAGCTCTTGGTGCAGACGAAGTAGCTACACTCTGGGTCGGGCGAGCAGCAGTTGGTTGGTACCCTCCTCGTGACTGCTGTCCTCCCCCACGCGCCTGGTGACCACAACTGTCAGCTCGGCCTCGAGCGCTCGGTGCGGGGAGCATATGCTATGCTCTGGCCCTAGATGGGCAGTCCCTCTTAATGTGGCTCGACTGTCCACACTGTAGAAGATGGGTACACGACCTCCTCCCTCAGTAAGTCCCTGCTGGCGGCTGGGTGGAGGTTCGGTGCTAGCAACTGACCCCTGTCTGGGGCCCCCAAAGGCCACTGGTGACCCCGCAGAACGAGACAGCTCTCCTGCGGGCGCCGTGTGCCTCCTCTCCCGATGACCCTGAGAGTACTCAGCTGGGTAGGGCCTCCTCCATCCACTGTCAGTGTCTCGCACGACCAGGTTGGTCTCCTTGTATGTCATGGCTGCCTCAACCACACGAGAGAAAGTGGGCAGCTTCAGGGGTTTGACATACCCCCGAATAACAGGTCGGAGCCCCTCAGTAAACCTCCACAGGTGCTCCTCCTTAGTAGACACAGTTGTTAGGGCAAAACGTGATAGCTCCAAGAAATGCGTGTGGTACGCGCTAACCGTCATCGTCCCATTGAGGAGAGTGTGGAACTCCCGCCTCCTCTGGTCCTGCCAGGTTTGCGGAAAGTACTGCTTGCAGAAGAGAGCCACGAACTAGTCCCACGTCGGCTCTCTCCCCTCCTGGCTTCTACCTGCCCTCCACCACCTGTGTACTGCGCTCTCTAGCTGGGATGTGGCAAAAGCCACGTGGCACTCCGCAGGAGGGCGAAGGGTGTCGAACACCTTCTCTATCTGCTCCAGCCTGTCCTCTGCCTCAGACGAGCTCTCATCCCCCTTGAAGGAGGGGGGCTTCAGCTTTCGAAACTATCCAAAAAGCTCGTGGTGTAGCTGCAGTGGGGGAACGGGCACACCTCTAAACAAGGAGGGTTTGTGCTCTGAAGTGTCAGAGTGTTGTGGGGTTGGTGGAGGACCACCCCCTCCCTTCCTGCTCATCCGACGCTGCGGCGGTCTCTCTGTCCCACCGAGGACTCCCCCTCTACGTCCTCAGGAAGAGGTGCCTGAGGAGGCTACTGGAGCTCCTCTCGCATGATGTCTCTGATCAGCTGGGCAAGATCTTGGGCCTAAACGCCTGGGAGGAGAGGTGGGTCAACTAGTGCCTCAGGTCCGGCACGTCCGCCCCTCCGACCTTGTCCACGGCCACGACCACGACCTGCATTGGGAACTCCTCGATGAGGCCTCTCCTGCAAAGAGATGCAAGAGATAGAACAAGAGTTGTCAACGATACCAGATTACATCGAGAAAAAGACTCAGAAATGAATATCAAAGCGGTACGTTGTGGTGGTTATCCTAGTTATATGCACGCGAGTGGTTATTCTCGGACCAATTGGTTCATTTCTCAGGATGACCTTGCTCTGATACCATCTTGTTACGACCTGGTTCCCATATCCCTACAGGACTCGAGATCGGCTCGCCTTGGCTAATCCCAAGACTTAGTCGTACAACGAAAAATAACCAAAAGTATGAAATACACCACATTCACACATACAATATAACTAAGCAGAAAGAAAAATGGAGCAGTAAAGGAAAGAAGAGCAACTGTCTCAAAATAGTACATGCCACACAACAACAACAGAAAACAGAAAGTAACGAGAACAGTAATTTTAAAGTCCAGTGCTCACAACTACAGCAGAAACAAAAGAGCTGAAAAGAACACTACTACGGCTGGGCTCGGCTGGGCCCAACTCCCTCTGCAGCCGGAAACTCAGGCTGCTCAACTCCTGGTCCTGAATAGGGTTACGAAAAGACAGAGTCAGCCAACGCTGAGTAGAGTAGTGTTTGCATTATTTATGTGCAAGTAAAGTAAAAACAACAAGCATGTTTTATTCTCATTTCTATTTATCTCATCTATGTATTTTTGGTTCAAAGTATCCAAGTATTTCTTGATCTTGCTTGTTCCTTGTGGGAACGATCTTGATTGCAGTCTTTTCCGTGGAGTAGAAGGTACATGTGGTGCTCTCCTGGTCGGGAGAGTCCCCCCCGCGGTAGTCCTACACCCAGTCAACCACCCCGAGGTCACTGCCGTGACGTAGTGGTGACTACGTCACGCGTGATAAGCACACGGGTTGCTACCCCACACTATCACGCGGTCAGTTGTTTCTGCTAGCGGGTACGCCTAAGGTACAACACGGAATAGTATAGGGCCTTGCCCTCTCAGACTAGGGGTCTCGCCCCTCATAACCAAACAGGGGTCTCGCCCCTACACAGTCCGCATACCCTCGTCTGACTACCCTGGTTTACCCAGTGGGCCTAACAAAATCGGTGTAGGGTGGCTAACTTATCCCCGAGCCCCGTGGGGTGGCTAGCTCCCTCCCTACACTACTAGCACACCTCGGTACCACGTACGCGAGGGCCAATAGGAGTCGGTGTAGAGTGGCCAATCCTAACCCCGAGTCTCATCCCAAGGGTGGCTAGCTCCACTCTACACTAAAAGGGACAACTACTCTCCTTGGTACCGTGTACACAAGGGCCAGCTCACTTCCCGTCTACATTCCAGATTCCTTTCATACACACGAGTTCTACTCCTAATTCCCTATAGGGTTCATGCTCATATTCATCTCATTTATCCATATTCAGATCTCATATTTCATAACTCATTCCTCATCCATATACAGGCAGCTCGTGTTTTCACAATTCAATTCTCAATCATATATAGGTAACTTGTGGTTTCACAGTTCAATTTCTTATTCACATACAGGCAATTCGTATCTTAACATGCATTTCAAGTAAACAGAGTAGCTCAAACATCAGGCTCATACATTTCTACCCTAGGGTTCATTCCACATCTTAAAGTTTCAATCAATCTAATGTAAACAGACATATTCTTAATTCACATCTTAACAAATGAATTAAACCACTCTACTGGGCATCACAGGAGGAATAAGGACATGCTTCGCAGATCTCGTTGTCTCTGCGAGCCTCGAACACGCCATCGGCTGATAACCTATACCAGCGACTAATTTACATCAGACGAGGTCAAAATAGTAGATACTCAACACGAACTCATAGAGAAACTCGAGTGGAAAACAGCGATACTTCATTTGCAGAATCCGATTCCGTTTGGACCCTAAACGGGCCAAAAACACGATTAGTATCCAAAATCAAACATTTGGGACTAGTCCCAAATGTCTTAAAAGACGTCAGATCTCACCTTGCGCTTCTTGCGACTGTTTCAGACGTCTAGACTCCCTCCGCGACCGTCTGGGGACAGTTCCAGACGTCGGAGAAATCCTTCAGTCGTCTGGAAGTACCTCCGGACGTCTGGCGACGTGATCAGACGTCCAAAAGTACTTAGAAAAGCTCACCGCACGACTTCCCAAAGCCCTCACCTCCATACGAAAGCCACAGACCTAATCTCAGCCCGACATCTCCTATGCTACAATCTGCATGGCGGAAAGTAGCGCAGGAAGATACGTACCTCATGCAATATTATGCTTTCAGACATCCAATTTTAGCTCTGTTTCTCCTGGTACCTCTCCAGACGTCTGGTCGATGCTCCAGACATTTGATACTGGAAAACTTCCAATACCAGAATCTCTTCTACCCCGCTCCTCGTAACAGCTGCAGAGGGTCGGGAGGCTGCCTCCTCGATCCCTTCCTCCTCGTACGCGTGCCCGCCGCCGGCCGCGCGAGCTCCGTCGAGCTCCCAAAGGTCCTCCGACCTTTCACGCTCTTCCTTCCTCCTCCCTCTCATTCTCCCTTGCTCGCCCTCTCTCTCGTCCTTCTCATCCTCCCTCTCCACGGCCGCACAGGTAGGACACTGGAGGTGGTGGTGGCTGGTGGTGAGGGGGTGAGGAGAAGAGGGTGTTGAGAAGGAGGGTTTAAATAGAATGGGGTTAGGGTTTAAGGGGTGAGGAGTGTGGAGAGAGAAGCTCTGCGCGTCGCCCGCACGCAGAGCGCAAAGGGACGTATGAAAATTCCCACTTTTAGACGTCCGGGCCTGTGTCCAAACGTCTGGATAGACGTCTGACTGAAACTCCAAACGTCTCATCCGACTAAAAAGTCAACGGGTCATTTCAAATAGCCCTCCCCACGACCATCCCATTCGACCTCGCCAATAGTCAGTCGAGAGGAAGTAATAGGACAAACATCTATGCCAAGTCGTTCGAGCAAGTTAAGACTCATAAAACACGGTTCACATAACTCATGCGAGCAATGGAATCCTAAGCGAAAAAGCAGTTCCTCGCACTTGGCATACGAGTAGTTCTTCGTACAAGGAATGAAAAAATCTCTTCCTTTATAATAAACACCAACTGTTACATTTCCCGGATTATTGTCTCCGGCTAAATTACAGTTGAAAAGAGATAGGCTGGTACAAAGAAAATGGCAGCACCAATCATTAAGACTTAGCGGTCTCGCCCTAGGTCTTCGACCCTACTCGCCTTCGGCGACGTAGGTGATAGTGCAGCATCAAGATTGGCAGACCCTGCAGCCTCTAGCCAACCTACTTTCAACCGCCCCTTGGCGAAGACCCGTCTCTTCCCGTCTAACACCGCTTGCCCGCGTCGAGCCCCTAGTAATAGGCAGGATGGCCTTCTCAGCCCCATCCCCAGAGGAAGAATGGTTGACTAAGGAGACCGTGGGCGGAACAAGTCTTGACAGGCCAAGACGACGACACAAGGTAGGCGGAGCAGCTCAGACATGCAGAGTACCCTCCTATACGACCTCGAGATACCCCACCTAGTCAAAGCCAAAAGGCCTCCAGTAGTCCATTACTGTCGAGACAACCAGTTGAGCTCAACTGCCTAGGCGGAGGTGGCACCCATCCCTACCAGCGCCCCCATTGAGCTCTACCCCACCTCTGCCTGGGCAAATACACTCCCACCTAAGGAGCTACCGGCAGAAGCAGTCCATGCTCCACTTCCCCGAAGTCTCAAAGGAAGCCAGGAGAAGCGGGAGAAGTGTCGTAACATCGCAACGGAGCGACCTTCCCCCAGGTCCCGTGTGGCACCCCCACGGTCCAATGTCTAGTGGGTCCTCCACACGAGACCAAAGGGAATGGCACCCCCAGCAAAACGTCCCCCACTTTACCCTTGCCTGGGTCCGCAAGGATGGATGCAGCTGACTCACTATCAACGAACGCCCTGCTAGATTTGCCCTACGGGTGCCTTGAGAGAGCCTACTCTGCCCCTTCTTGGCTTCCCACCTGCTTCCCATTGAACTCCGATAGAACAAGAGGATCGCTTCTTCGCTTCTCGCTAAGCAGGCCTCCCCCACACAGGATGGGCCCCAGACCAAAAGAGCCTGCCATGGCATCCGAAATCACCCGGCAAAGAAAATCCCCAGAGGCCTACGCTAAAAAACAAGGAAAAATAAGCGCACAGAAGGGAGGATAAGCCACAACATGTGTTGAGCGGGGGCATGAAGAAGGGCTCACCCTCGTTCGAGAGCTGCACATAATCATCCTTCGATCGCTCCGCTAAACATACAGATGTTCGACGACGAAGGTCTATCAAAGGTGCAAACGAACCGTAAACGTTTCTCCCCACGACTATTAAGCCCCTCAAGCACGGCGAAAGAGGATGAAAGGCTATGATATAAGAGCCAACATAGGTCTCTATTTATAGCCCTACCACACGAGCCCCTGAGGGCGGCAACATCTTTCCACTCCCCCTGCGGATTGCGAGTTCCCAAGGAACCAAATCCCCCAAGAACCTCATGCGTTATTACACGACGGACACTCAAAAGGCCTTTCTTGCCTTCCCAAAAAGGCACAACTCTTTGGGCCACGACTTCTCACAGCAACAACAGTTAACACTTGCCTTAGCGTCTTAACTTGGAGAAACATTTCCTCCTAAAGCCGACACAGGCACAGGCTCGTATGGCCCACACCCAAGTAATGCTGCCTTCTAAGGCTAGCACCGGCTCGGGCCCATGCACCCCATGCTCAACCATTGCCCAGCTAATGCTACCTCCCAAGGTAGGCACCAACTCAGGCTCATGCGCCCCACGCCCAACCAATGCCCAGCCAATGCCGCCTCCCAAGGCCAGCACCGGCTCGAGCCCATGCACCCCATGCCCAGCCAATGTCGCTTCTCATGGATGGCACAGGCTCGGGTCCATGTGCCCCACTCCCAACCAACGCCACCTCTTAAGGCTGGCACGGGCTCCGGCTCATATTCCCCACACCCAAGAAAGTCCTCCTCTTAAGGCCAGCATGGGCTCGGGCTCATACGCCCAATGCCCAACCAACACCACCTCCTAACGTCGGTGTAAGCTTGAGCTTGTATGCCCCTAACAATAGACCTCTTCCAAGTGAATGGAAGCAGGTGAAAGCTACCCAACTCCTCCATCATAAATGTCCTCCCCGCTGTAGCACAACAGAAAGAACAAATGAGGGTATCATCTACTGTGGAGTTTTTGGGCACTGTCACTATTTTCTCAGCAATTTACACTAGCTAGAGAGTGGGAGCATATGTTAAGGGGCAAAAACTGCCATCGGATCCAAAATTCCATACGTAACCCTATAGAAGATCCGACTATCCGACTACTTGGTAAACAGGCGGAGCTAGCACCATCGCCCCACCTAAGACTAGCCGGATCTCAATAGGAACTTGCTTAACTTGCCAAAAAATTCAGCACAGCAAGGGCAGAAAATACAATACGATGGACCTGACCACCTATGCCCTAATAGCATACAAGTAGTCTAACAGTAGAGGTACTAGGGGGCCATCAAGTGAGAGTCCTTCCCATGTTATAAATAGAGAGGGAGGTCCTTAGTGAAAGTGGGACCTCCTCCCCCAGAGAAAGAGAGAAAATCTTGCAATCCTAGAAATTCTAATGCATAGTTGGAGGTACCATTCTCCCTCCAGATATACACCCCTTGCAGTGAAATTGGGTCATCAAATCCCTGTTTTCCCTTATGCTTGCTTGTTGATTGTCGATCTTTCCTCCTGCGTGATCGATGGTAGTGGCTAAGTAGCACCTCCTACACGTATAAATCGTTTGGGGGCCTTTCGAGGCTCATCACCCCTATTTGTGTTTACTTGAGAATAGGGCTTAATCTTTGTTTGTGCTTACTGAACAAAGGTTACGAATGGAGGTTAACTTATGATGTGAAAAGAGGTTGTTTACTTAGATATGAGAGCTAAAATAGATGATAAGGATGGAAAAGGCATGCTTATCTTTAGGATGGTGATAAGTTAATTGGTTTTTTTTGTTGATATTGAAAAGAGCATGTTGGGAAAAATCGCATGTGAGAAGGCACGTAAGAGGATAGATAAAATGGACGTCAACATTGACATGAGATATGAGTTATCCAAACCCCTATCTCAACACAAGTTGAGATAACATGAATTAGCAAGGCAAGTAAGAATTATCCTTCACCGTAAACATAAAATAAGCCCAAAACTCCTCTGTAAACATTCTTTCCAACCTAACTTTGAAAACTCAAAAGATTTCTTACGTATATGCCTTTTATAAGTGAATGACATCTTGACTAGCAAATGATATTCATGCCATAGATCCTTGACATGCATGCAAAGTGATGATTGTTACTCCGAATGGCAAGAAGAGAGATTTTTTTTATGAGAAGAGTATGTAAAATAAAACTTCAAATCTCTTGTTTAGAAATTAACGACCTGGACAGATATGGAATCAGAAAATTGACAAGTCAAGGGCTGCTCTTGACTAAGAACATAAAAAGGGAAATACCATGTGATACGGCACCACTTAGAAAAGATAAGATTGTGTTAGTTCCTGGTTTATAGATGTTGTAAAAAAAAAATGTAGCTTGACAAGTGTCAAGACCCGTACTGTTAGAGCCCTTTAAGACGTCTGGGACTTGGGTCAAACGTCTGGACATCTTTCCAGACGTCTAGAAATCAAATTTTTCATGTACGTCCTTGCGTCTGCGTGCATGCAGCGCGCAGACAGTATGCGACCTTATTTTCTCCTCTATCTCCTCTTGCCAATGCAAAACCCTAACCTAGTGCCCTATTTAAACCCCCTCCTCTCCCTCGTTCACCCCACCTCCAGCCACTCTTCTCCCTCCAGCAAGAGTGGTAAGCGGCGAGTAGCGGGTAGCGGGCGTGAGCGGCGTAGGAGGAGAGGAGGAGCAGCGGGGGAAAGAGAGGAGATCAAGCGCGAGCTCGTGTGGGAGCTCGTCGGAGAGCTCACAACCAGTCGGCGCATGCGCGAGGCGGAGGGGTGCCTCGGAGAGGTCATCCCCGACACTACTGCAGCCGAAGCAGCAGGCGAGCAGGCGCAGCGCGGCCACGCGCGGTGTAAGAAGGCGAAGGCAAGTACTGGTTATGGGATTTTCCCAGAATCAGACGTATGGATCGACATCCAGACGACGTCTGAAGGAGGTTCCAGACGATTGAAAGGTTGGTTTCGTGACGTCCACCTTCTTTGCGGATACGACCATGCAGGCCTTTCCGCCGAAGCACTGTTTCGTGCCATATTGAGAAGATTTTGTTGGCGCATGCAGGATTTGCTTTGGGAAGGCGCGGGACATGTCCTCCCACGCAGTTCAGACGTTTGGGCGAGGCACCAGACTACGGGAAGCGTCTCCAGACGTCCGGAGAGGTGGTCGAATGTCTGGAACTGGGTTCAGACTGTCCAGTAGAGTTACTGGACGTCTGAGGAGTAGCGCAGTGTTGAGGTATGGTTCTGGACTCTTTTAAGACGTTTGGAAGGTGTTCCAAACGTCTGATATGAATCAGAATTACTGCTTTTGACCTGTTTAGGGTCCGTTTGAGGTTCGATTTCTGCAATTAAGATTCCGTTATTCTCTGTATAAATTCCTCTACTTGTTGGAATATTTTTTATCATGTTCTGAGTAGTCTCTTGTGATTGATCTTTGTGATAGGACCTCGTTCCGTTGCGAATTTGGGGTTTGCTGAGGCACATGGACCTGCCGATTAAGCCCCCACTACTCCTGGGTTTATTGGTAGAGTGGCTTCCCCTAGTTTAATTACAAACTTGAATGCATATGTCAAATGAATGTTAGATCCTAGGGTATGGCCTGTATCCTAGGATTAGAAACACTGGAATATTTGTATGGAATGTATGGATTGCAATCTTGGATAAGTAGATAGAATAATAACAAATACCTGTAAATGAATAATAGCTGTCTGTGAAATGTAAAGTACTTGTATTAGCAAACTGTTGCATGTAAATTCCTATTGTTTACGTTAAATGTTATAACATGAGCTGCATGTATATGAACTGGAAATAGAAGATTGAATGTTGGAAACATGAGCTGCCTGCGAATAAACCTGGAATGTGAACAATAAAGTTACATGTTACATGTGTAGAACCTGAGAAATGGAAATAGAAATGATGAAACCTGGTATGGCTTGGCCTGAGAAACATGAGCATGAACCCTACGGGGAATTAGGAGTAGAGCTCCTGGAAATAAATGGAATGGAACTGGAAATGTGAATGCGGAAGTGAGCTGGACCTTGAGTACGGAGTACCAAGGAGAGTGACTGTCCCCCTGTTTAGTGCAGAGCGGAGCTAGTCGTCCTAGGGTTGGGACCCGGGGTTAGGATTGGCTACTTTGTACTGACTTTTTGGCCCTCGCGTATACAGTACCGGGGAGAGCTACTAGTATAAGGAGAGAGCTAGCCACCCCACGAGACCCGAGGTTCAGCTAGCCACCCTACACCAACTTGGTAGGCCCACTGGGCAAACTAGGGTAGTCAGGCGAGGGTGCGCGGACTGTGGAGCGGCGAGACCCCTGTTTGGTTCTTAGGGGCTAGACCCCTGTTACTAAGAGGGCTATACCTTATACTGGTTCCGTGCTGTGCTTTGGGCGCACCCGCTAATGGAAACGACTGACCACGTGCCAGTGAGTAGTAGCTACCTGTGCGTTTATCGCCCGTGCCGTAGTCACCATTACGTCTGTCAGTGACTTTGGGGTGGTTGACTAAGTGTAGGATCACCACGGGGGACTCTCCCGGCTATGAGAGCACCACGTGCTACTTTTGCTCTTCGAAAAAGACTGCAATCAAGATCGTTCACACGAAGAACATTCGAGATCAAGAAAGAGACCTGATAAATAAACCAAGTAATGAAAGAAAGAATAATTAGTTAAAGAAAGAAAAAAATTGAAAAACAACGCTACCTGTCCACCTTTACTATTTTAGTTAGCTGGTTGCCACTCTACTCAGCGTTCGCTGATTTCGTATACTCATAACCTTTTTCAGGTCCAGGTGTTGAGCAGCCAGAGCCTACGGCTGCAGAGGGTGCTGGACCCAGTAGAGCCCAGTAGTTGTAGCTTTCTGATGTACTCCGTTTCCTGTTGTAATGAGTAGTCGTTACACTTCTATACTCTTTTATTGTGAACTTTATATTCCTGTACCTGTTTAATTTTTTACTATTGTGGTGGTTTGTACTGTAGTAGTTTACTTCTTTACTGGTATACTTTTGTTACTGTTAGTTACTTGCATGGTGAATGTGATTTATGTTACGATTTTTTGGTTACTTTCTCATTGGACAACTAGATCTTAAGATCAGTCGAGTCGATCTGATCTCGTGTCCTATAGAAATTCAAAAACCATATCGTAATAACAAGCATGTCAAAAATGACACCGTAATATGAAAGAAAAGCACAACATTTATTAATAACTTAATATAATAGAGCTCTACGTTCTTCCACCTTGTCGAACACACATTTGCCCTTATTTGAAAAAGAGAGAGAGAGAAAAAGACAAATACATTTTGAAATATAATTTTCAATACATGAATAAGAGAGGTGATTTTGATTGGTATATTTTGATTTTTCTTTGGTGAAAATTAATTTTCATCTATAAAAATTACTTTTCAAATGAAAATTTAATTTTCATAGATAAAAAATTATTTTCTACTAGTGGAAAGATAAAATACACCGATACATTTTTATTTTTAACTGGTATATTCTAATTCTTAATCATTATATTTTTTATTTTCAACTAGTTTAAAATGATTTTCAATTGATATATTTTGATATACTTAATTTTCAACTGGTTAATTCTGATTTTCAATCAATTGATTCTTAACTACGCATTACAAAATATGTTACAACACACATTTTCATATATGCATCCTTTACAAAACTTGATTTCTTTAACGAGAACATTTAAGTACAAAGTCGAACAAAGAAAAGAAAACAGAGTAAACCTTAAAATAGTAATAAAGATAAAAGACACTTAAAATCACCCACAACAATAGAGATTTGCAATTTATATGCAAGGAGAAAATACTACTTTATTCACTCAAATGTTTCTGGATGTAGCCAATGCATAAAAGGCTCGAGTAGTCATGAGATTTGCATTGATTGAATGGATGAGGAGCGTTGCCAGTTTCTTGGAGATGCCACCTAAGATTAGGTTGACAAATGTCTTAAAATGGCCACATACAAACTTATATTCATTAGATAGGATTCATGAGGATAGCTCGTGACCAAGCGCACGCACCTCTAGCATGAGAGTTCGGTGACGGGAGAAGGTGAACCTCAAATAAAGCTCTAGCGAGCATATATGCTGAGTCACCTAAGATTATCAGGATTGAGGAGAGAATGGATGCACACTACAAGTTGTGAGGCCATCATCAAGGGTGGGAATATTGGAACCATAATCATAGATGGTCGAAGAGAGGAGGGAGGATGGAACCCTGTCACTGGGGGTGGCATGGGCCCCAAATTCGGCCCCTCTAGACAAGAACAAAAATGCCAGTGGAGAAGGTTCCTGGTCATCCTTGTGATTAGAGATTTGGGATTTAAGCTTCAGTCAATCTAATCTGAATCTGACCTGACTTGAAAAAAATTAATAAAACTTGACTTATTTGAATTTAAATTTAAGTTTGAATTTTATAAAAAAATCTCGATCGTGTCTGGGTACTCCACTCGATGTTCCAACTCATATATCCGATTTATATTACATATATATATTTAGATTTTTTATGCTACTTATGGTATGTTGTTACTTTCTTATTGGTAAAATATATATATTTTATGAATGCTATAAATGATATTATTATATAATAAAATTAAAAATATTTTAGGTATCCTTCTATTTTAATATTTATTATTTTTAATAAATAAGTTATTATGATTTTTTTTGTATGCTGAAGTCCTCTCTTTACATGAAGAGAATCAAGACTTTATTTTTTTAATAATAAAAGTCACTACGTTAATTCTCTTAATATGGTAGCAAAGTAATTTTGATCTTGTTTAAAAAAAAAAAAAGAAGGAGAGGAAAGAATCAGAGGAAAGCGCTAAAAGAGGGCCACCGGCGACGCTGTTGGCCCTCGTGGCCCTCCTCTGCAGGTGACCCCCCCTACGGATCTCTCCTTTCTCTTCTCGCTCACTGAGGTCGAGTTCGACTCTTTCCGTTGCTTGCTGCGCTCTGGGCAGTGCTCGTAGGTGCGACTCCGATGCTGTCGCTGCCATCTCGAGCTCTGGCGACCATCCTTGATGCATTGCCTAACCCAATGGCCTTCTCTGGTGGCCATACAACACCTCTTCTCTTCCTGCTGCACCGCTCATCGCCTCTACTTCGATTGCTAGCATCGCCATCAGGGTCTCAAACCACTATGTCGCTCTTTATTGGGCTTCTCAGGCGTGATTGCTTGTTACAGGTTGTCCAACGGCGCTCCTTTAGGCCACGTGACACCCTGATGGTCAAGATTGGGAGACATCGTATGGCACAGCATCCTCGATCCAGCGACTCTCTCCGGGCTTCACCCACGGCGTCGCCTCTCCTTCACTTTTTTTTCTCCTCTTTTGGCTTTTATGAAACCTATTTGTTTTTGTTTTCTCGATTAGCCCTCTATCTTTCGTATATTGCACTTTGTAGTTGGTAGCCTTATAAAAGAGAAAGCGAAAAGAAAAATAAGGGTTGAATTAAAAAACAAAAAAAACAAAAGGAAGAAGAAAGGAAAAGAAGAGGAGACTCACCTTCGAGGTCTCCACATAAGAGAAGCTCCAGAGGAGAGGTGTGATTCGAGTTTCCATGTGGGAAAGGCTCACTTTTGAGATTTCCTATTCTACTATGCTTGCATTTTGCTCCTTGAACTTGTTGCTTGCTCTTGATCCTTCGATCTAGTATCTACTCTTTTGGATGTCTGCATAAGGGGAGGTTTTACTTGTGTAACAAGTTGAACCTTGGATGCTCCAACTTGGAGGGAGGGTTAGGAAATAAAATTAAAAATATTAAGTAATTTTATATTTTAGTCATTGTTATTTTTAGTAGGTAAATTATTGTGATTTACTTGTGTGCTTGAGTACTCTCTCTATATAAAAAGGGTCAAGGTCTCATTTTCTCAATAGCAAAAATCACCAAATTGATTTTCTCCACCGGTATGAGCATTATATCATTTGAATTTTGTTGTAAACTAACAATGAATGATGTTATCGATTATTTTTCATTGCTTAACTTTATTATAGGTATAATTTGATTGTAGAGTATATTTATAATTAGGTATTTGATAGAAAAATAGATACTCAATAGATAAATAAGTATAAGTATAAATTTAAATTTTTTATGTGATAAATAAATAAGTAAGATATGAATATAAATTTTATAAATAAATATATGTATAGATTTAACTAAACTTAATCCAAATTGAACGCATTTGCATCTCAACTCGTGAGCAAAACGAGGTCCCAATCTGCTATCATATGTGCCTAAACATCCCCATCAAGCATACTCGTCGATGTATGTATATTTGCATAAATGAGAGCTTGATGATTATCAATAAATGAAAATTTCATGGCAAGCATTTGCTAACACATTAAGTAAATACATTGGCGGTTAGGGACCTGCCTGCATACTAAGCGGCCATTACCTTCTTTGAAATATAAAAGGTTAAGCTTCATAATTTTTCCGTCATTTCCCTGCGAAATTGCCCACATTCGTTTCTTAAGATGGCAGTTTTTCTGTTTTGCAAAAAGAAATATGGCAGTCTATATATATATATATATATATATACACACCGTTTACTCGAAATTTATTTATTTACTGAAACATTTCGTCGTCATCTTTTTTTTTATTATTTTTGACTTTCTTTTTGTCTTCCTAATCCTCTCTCTCTCTCTCTCCCTCACATTTGTCTATCTGTTTCACATCTCTCTCCGGGACACCCATTTCCTCTCTCTCACGTAGGGGTGCACGTTTTGCGTGGGAAAGTGAAGCTATATTTCTTTTTCTTGCTTGTTGTCGTATCGATCTATCTTAGAGTATTCATTTTTTTTTATTTTTATTTGCTGTGATGTATGAAAGTCATATGACGTTTTTTTTATTTTTATATTAATATACTTTTATATTTAATTAATATATTTTAATTTTCTACATGTAAAATTATCTAATATATTTTAATTTTTCATTGATATATTTTTACTTTTCACGATTCAACACATCGTATATTTTAATTTTCAATTGATCTATTTTACTTTTCGATATTGATGAAAAATCAAAATACATTGATTAAAAATCAAGATATACTACATGATAAGTGATTTCTTACTTGAAAAATCACCACGTATTACAATCAATGCAATGTATATTTCTTTATTTTTTACTTTTTTTTTGTTACAGTAATTTTTTGAAAAGTAAAACTTTTATATTATTTTAATTTTTATACTCTCACGGTAAGACACGTTAAAAATTAACTCTTTTAAATTATTAATTGATAAATGTTCCTCTAGTAATATCCTTCCAGGTTTCTTGTAGCAAATGCTTTTAAAACCTTGCAATTTATGTGCAGTATAATTAATCAAGTTAATTTTGAGCCCATATCTTAATTATTATGGGAGTATAAAAGTTAAAATCATATTAAAATTTTATTATTAAAAATATAAAAATTAAAATCATATCAAAACTCTATTCTTAAAAAAAAACTATTATAATATGAGTGTGAGAGAGAGAGCTTGGATCTAAAAAAAATCACATTTGCATGACTAATATGCACAAGCTTTTTCAACGGCTCTTTATATCATGTGTAAGACATCTCCACTCAATAAATTAAATGTATCGGTATATTTTAATTTTTAATCGATGTATTTTAATTTTCCATCGAAACATACTAGTTGAAAAGTAAAATACATTGATTGAAATAATAAGCGTCTCCGTTCAACAAAATACACCGATATATTTTGATTTTCAATCGGTGTGCTTTTGCTTTCTATTAAAACACATCGGTTTAAAATCAAAATACATCAGTTCATTTTAGTTCTCCACTGAAATATACCGATTGAAAATCAGAATACACCAATTGAAAAGTAAATAAATGACTCAACTAAAAAGCAATACACCAATGCATTTTTATTTTCAACCAATTTGTTTGAAATAAAAACACGTCGTATGTTGTGAAATGCATTGATCGGTATATTTTAATTTTTCAATCGATGTCTTAGATTAGGTTTATACAACCTAGTTTTTGTATATATATTATTTTATATTCTCATATAAACATATTCAATATCGATCTCTATTAAAAGAGTATAAGATAGGAAAGTTGATGGCAAATACAAAATTCAAAACAAACTTACTTGATAAACAATGCATAAGAAAATGAAAAAAGAGAAAAATAAAAAAAATAGATGAGAGAGAGAGCCCAGGAGAGAGAGGGTGAAAAGAAAATTAAAAGTAGCTAAACAAATAGTTACAATTCTATCTCAACTAACCGTTATACTTATTAATTTTGAACTAATCCTTTTAGGGAGGAGCACAAAATTAGTAATAAAAATAAATAAATGCCTAGTCACTTTCCAATGCCATAAAAGAAAGTTGGAAAAAAAAAGGGTAAATGTGTCATTTTTTTGGTAAATAAACATTTAAAAAAAAGAAATAAATGAACATTTAATGTATATTTTTTATTTTCCATGTATTCACATGTGACAATTGATATATTTTGATTTTATATGTAAAAAATAAAAAAACATCAATTAAAAATCTTCAATTAATGGATTCATTTCTCTCTTTTATATAGTAAATGAAAGTTAAACATTTGATTTGAAAAAAAAAACATCGATAAGAAATCAAAATACAATCATATTACAAAATGTATTACCAAGTGCATTTTAATTTCTAAGTAGTATCTTAGATTATATTTATACTATCTTGTTTTATACATATATTATTTTATACTATCATAAAAATATACTCAATATTGATATCTAATGGAAAAGTACAAGATGAAAAAGTCGACGATGGAGATAAAATTTAAATCAAACGTATGTGTTAAATAATATGTAAGGAAAATAAAATGAGAGAAAAAAAGAAAATGAAAAGAAAGAAAGAGAGGAGAGAGAGTGAGAGAGAGAGAGGCCAGGGTGTTTTATTAAAAAAAATAGTAGACATTACTGATATATACAATAATAGTTTTTCATGCATTTTAATATATATTTCACCGATCTCAATCGATATATGTTAATTTTATATATAAAAATTTAAAATATATTAATTAAAAATTTTCAATTGATGTGTCATGATATCTCATTTTCTTTAGATGAAAGTTAAAAATTCGATTAAAAAAAAAATAAAATAATGATTGAAAATCAAAATACACCTTATATTGCAAAATGTATTATCTGATGTATTTTAATTTTTAATCGATATCTTAAATTATATTTACATTATCTCATTTTATATATATATTGTTTTATATTATCATAGAAAACATACTCAATGTTGATCTTTAATAAAAGAGCACAAAACGAAGAGGCTAATGATGGAGACAAAATTCAAATCAGACATACATGTTAAATAATATGTAAAAAAATGAAATGGGATTAAAAAAAAGAAAATGAAATGAAAGAGAGAGAAAGAGGTGGAGGTGTTTGATTTAAAAAAATAAATAAAGACCTAATATCTATAGTAACTGTAACGGGCAACGCCTTTATTTATATACTAGTTTTTACCCTGTATTTTATTGTGGGAATACAAAAAATAATTATATGAAAGTCTAATATGATTTCCAACTGGTACATCTTGACTTTCGATCGGTGGAAAATCAATACATCATGCATTTTAAAATGTCTTATCCGGTGTATCTTGATTTTTAATCAATGAAAATTTGAAATCGTCAATTAAATATCAAAACACACCATGTGTTATAAAATATATTGATCGGTGTATTTTAATTTTCAATTGGTATCTTAAATTAGGTTTACACTACTTGATTTTATATATATTATTTCATATTCTTGTAGAAATATACTCAATATTAATCTTTAATGAAATAATACAAGATGAAGAGGTCGATTGCAAAGATAAAATTCAAAATGAATGTAGAAGTTAAATAGTGTCGAAGAAAAATAAAGTAAAAAAAAAGAGATGAGAGAGAGGTAAATTTTGAAAAAGAAAACCTCGACCCTACAACAAATCAAATGAAAAAAATCTAAATAAATTAATAGTGTGAAGAGTAACAATTGCATGACTATTTTCACACGCTACTTCATTTACACTAGTTTACAGAAAATTAATAAAAATTTGATAAGATATCTCATATTTTGTCAAGTTTTTATCAAAAACCTGAAATAATTGTTGTAAATATGTAATATTTAATCAGGTAGATTGCAAAAATATTCAAAAATAGAATCTTTGAAAGGAATTTATTCTTTGAAAGAGAAAGTGTGGTTGAGTGTTGTAAAGGATATAATATTGTAAAATTTGATTATGGAAAATATGGAAGTTTCTAACATGCAATTTTTTTGTACATACATACAACAAAAAGATAAGTAATATATGGAAGATATATGTACAAACCATGTAGATATATACACATAAAATAAAAGATGTGTACACATATCAACCATAAAGATATATACACAATGTCAACAAAAATATGCAATACACCATTCGTGTATGTGTGCACTCTAAGCAAGAGGAAATATTATTCTATCTTTGTGACTCATATTGAAACGTGCATTGTTAGCAAAAATATGCATGACTCAGAAGTTAATTGAAGCACATCCCAAGAAATTCTATGATCAAAAGGTAGTCTTCGTTCCTTCATAATAAAAATAGAGTTTAGAAAGTTAGTAATTAATTCTAAGAAGAAGAGTGGATGAAGGAGATGAGCCATTAATTAGTAAATGATAGGAATAGGTGAAAATGGTTATTGTCCTTTTCTCTCTTTATCCACTATGTTGTCCTTTTGTAAAAAATAAACGATAAAAATGGCTATTGCAATGGCCGCCACCAATGTATTGATTAATTACAATGTATTGACATTCATCTTCTAAGAGGATAGAGGAAGAATGATTTTACTATATAATAAAGTTTCAAACATACAAATTGATTTTAGGTACCAACTTCATATATTGTTGAATCTGAAAATCTAATAGCTACAAAACATTTAATATTGTTTATTGGGTCGAGCATAATTGGGGTACTTGGGATCTTTATTCAAGCTGCCATCAACAATTTTTCATGTTTATTTGAGCTGCTTTGGATGCATTAGCATCATATCTCCACCATCCATTTCTATTTATAGCCTAAGCTTTCCAAGTCTATGTGGGGCGGGTTAATGTCGAAGGTTTGGTTATTAGCTGTGTATGATTTCAAATTAATGTGTTGAGTGTACTCTTTGTAGTTGTTGATTTCAACAAATCAATTATACATGATAGTTGATTCTGAAATGTTGCTTACTACCTAGGTTGAACTTAGTGGAATGTAACTATTAAACTTCATGATGGGCATGCAGGAGGGAATAGTATGAGAGGTTTCTAGTATATTTAAATTTAAAAAAGGAAGAAGTCTATAAGAAAAATGTACCTCATAATAGATAAGCAACAAGTAGAATGTGGAGAAGGTTGACTGGTTACATCCGAATCATCTATATCAAATATTGCATTTGCTGTGAATTCCTTAAGGAGTGCAAAACGATGGTTTTTTAGGGTGACATGCAAGTGAAAAATGTATTTTTTCCATAAATGGGTGTTAATTAGTTGTGCAAGTGTATCAGTTGCATCATCCTAAATGGAATTTATTTTTATCAAAAGAAGATAATGGCAAAAAAACATGTACACATTGAAGAGAATATAGATTACTTGCTTAAGTAATTGGAGGAGGTCAAAGATTATTATTCCCAAAGTTTTTTCTGCTACTGGTCCAAAAGAAGTAACATAAATCTCTCCGATTTCATCCGAGATACTAATGTGAAGTTTCATCGTTAAAACATAAAAAAGTTGAAACTTTACGGAAAGGAAAAACAAAGCGTTAAAAGAAATTAATATTTAAAGAAGTACGTAGATACACATGTTGGATTGGCTTCCTTACAATTTATACAACGAAGATTGTCGCCATCACATTGATAAGTTGCTAAGCATTCTTGACAACAATCGTACCATAATTGAATATTTGTGAAAATTCATGAGATAGAAGCCTTTGTTCAATATCTCTTTGACTATAAAAAGTTGTTAATGAAATAATTGTTAGAATTCTATATACAGAAAGAAAATATAAAAGGGGCATCGATTTGTTTTTTTAAACCTCTTTTGAGGATGTGGTAGATGCATTAAGTACTTCAACAATGTGAAGTAAAGAGGGATCCAAAGAAGACGATTTGAAGTTGGGAAGTAGAGTAAGTTCATAGCTTTGAGTCATAGAAGTGTTATATGTAATGAACCTACATTAGAGAAGATGGTTATAGTACTTTTAAGTTGTTAATTTTTGGGAAGAAAAATAAGTTACCAATCTTGAAGTGCAATGGTGTTGGGAACACCATCATGAGCCATAACTAGCTCAATTTGGTCTAAAAAAGTTGATAAATGTTCTTGCATATCCATCAGAAGGTCCTAAGGGTATATTATCCTGTTTTGAAAAGAAGAGAAGAATACAAGGTTATTTCTGCAAAATTAACAACATTCCACAAATATAA
This sequence comes from Thalassia testudinum, assembly GCA_037157565.1. Classification (NCBI taxonomy): domain Eukaryota; kingdom Viridiplantae; phylum Streptophyta; class Magnoliopsida; order Alismatales; family Hydrocharitaceae; genus Thalassia; species Thalassia testudinum. Next base: position 149,847,721 of record JAZHRO010000036.1, read on the forward strand.
AATAACCACATGTATTTCAGGAGTTTATTAAAGGTCATATGGTCATTAATGTCTAATAAGTGAGTTCATGCAGAATGAAACAGGTTTTTATGCATTTCAAGAATTTATGGATATCTGAAACCCTAAATACAGATCCACTTAATTAACTAAGGTTCTAGTCATGATAAAATTCATCTAAATCCTCTAAAAATTATATAAAAATATTCTTTAAGGTTTGGTACCCTTGATTTGACCATCTGAACCCAATATGACTTAAAATAGAGTCTCAGACAGACAATTGCTCTAATTTGGATTTTTGCATAAATTACCCAACAAAAATTGATCAAAAATAAAATCCAACTTTACCATTAGATTCCTTGGTTCCTAATTAGGTTTGTACCAAAATGTGATCCCAATCTGAGATCATTTTGACCTAGTTTGCATTTTGGTCCAAGTCTGACTCATGTTTTCTCAATTAGCCCCTCAACTTTTGAAATCTTTGCAAAAAGCCCCCCAACTTCTTCATCTTCTTCCCAAAATAGCCCTTGCCGCCATTGGAGGTCAACCAACCTCCAGGCGAGCTTTGACCGAACACTCAATCAAATCCCACCAAATTTGGTGGGATTGATGTTCACACTTAGGGAAACTTATTGGGATTGATTCTAACTCTTAACTATCTCTGATTCGTGCGTGTAAACCCACGAAATCAGTGGGGTTCTTCTTGAATCCCAAGCAAGCTATAGATCTTGTTTCTTGCTCTTAAGAGCTCTCGTAGCCTTATAAAAGACCTCACATGCCTACCTTACCACCTTAGCAAGAAATAGGGCCAAAAAACACCTCTTCTTCCTCAACCTTCAGCTCACTCCACCTCGCTCTGGCGACTTTCCACCTCCGGCCTCTTCATCGGCCGCCATGTACGATAGGCAGTCGGTTCTCCTTCTCCTCGTCTTTCCGCACCTCACAATATTGGCGAGGTACTCTCTACCCCTTCGTCGTCACCGTTATCCACCTCTGGAGCACCTCTCTTCTTTGGCACCGACCATACCACAACCGACACCTCCTCCGTCTCCTTTTGTCCGCTACTTAGTCTCCTCAACTCCTTATCATTAGCTCATCATCACCATGCTACTACTTCGCCATTTCAACCACACTTACGCCGTCCACGCCTACGTCTTCCACCTCGCCAGCGTACCTCCGGTGAGCCTAAGCGGCCACCACAATCCACCAAATCGGTCGCTCTCAAGCTCTACACCTTCACCGTTCGCCGTAGACCAAAAACCCCAACTTAGTTGAGGCTATTAGTCCTTCATACCCTCCACTGAACACTCCTCCTTCCGCACCTTCATCTCGAGGTCATACGACCTCCTCACACAGTCAAACACACTTCCACGACCACCATCATCTTCACCACCTCCAGGTGATCACCCTAAGCATTCTGATTGGGGCTTTTAGCCCGTATTCTCTATTTTAGGTACTCGCCCTCCGGCTGCCATTGACAGGGCTGCTTTGACTAAGCTTGGGGCCTGATTCCATAGCAATCAGGAAACCTAAATCACATAAATTAAGCTAGATTCTAGCATAACTTAGGAATAATGCATTCATAGGCATCGTAATTTGCACAATAGCTATTTTATTAGTCATATAGATAAAATCGTCATTTTATGTACTAATGAAAGATGATTTCAATTACAGATGATTTGAAGTCGTGGATGATAGATTAGACTGGATAGATCTGATCAGAACGACGACGAGAGTCCAACGCTTCTAAAATCGTCTCGATCAGACAACCAGAGCATCGTGTGTAGTCCATAAAAGAACAAAGATCATGGAGCCAAAGGACAAAGATCCGAGCCTTAGATGAAAAATCCAACCGCACGGATGGATTCGGATCAACGATCGTAGTCCAACGACGCAAAAATCAACCCGATCGGAGGTTTACATCACTAAATACAACAAAAAGAAGATGGACGGCCATGATGGTGCCACGTGGTGCCATCACAGTGGGCCCTCAATGCCACCCCATCCGAGAAGGCTACCTATAACGAACGCGTGCCCCAGACGTCTTTTAAGACGTCTGGGAGGTAGCCCAGACGTCGGACCAGACGTCTGAGATCACATCCAGACGTCTGACCAGACGTCTGGGATCATTTCCAGACGTCTGGAAATCCGTTAATTTCGACACGCGCAGGTCGTCTGCGCGCCTGAGCGCGCAGACCGGATATTCTCTTATTCCCTCTTTCCCTGCAGCTGCAGACGCCTGCCACGTCCTCTCTCTCCTCCTCGCGCGGCCTTAAAAGGCCACGCGCTCCCCCCGTTGTCTCCACCGTCTCCTCCCTCTTCTCCTTCAGCCAGTGAGCGTGAGCGCGAGCGCGAGGGCGGCAGCGGCGGCCGCAGTGAGCGCGGAGGAGGTGCGGCGTGCAAGAGCGGAGCTCTGCCGTGAGGACGAGCTCGCTGGGGCTGCTAGGGCCGGCCGGCGGAGGGCGCGGGGGGCGCGGAGTGACGCGAAGGGGGGGACTGCTGCGGTCTGAGCAGCAGGCACGCGAGGTGCGACGCGGGCGGCGTCGCGAGCGGAGGCCGAGTGGTGCCCTGATTCTGGAAGAATTTCCAGAAACAGACGTCTGGGTTGATAGCCAGACGGCGAGGGCGACATCTGGAAGACCTTCCAGACGTCTGAAAGGTGAGTTTTCCGTCTTCTTCTTCCTTCCTGTCGACTGACCGTACTGAGGGAGGGAGATGGGTGTGCGCAGGCTCGGTGATTCGCCATCCAACGCGAATCAGACGTCTGGCTGTTGTACCAGACGGCGGGAGAGACCTCCAGACGTCCGGGGTGACCATCGGACGTCTGGGAGCTAGGCCAGACGTCCCCTCAGACTTCTGGACGTCTGGGAAACCACGCTGAACAGGTAATTCTCTGATCCACTTTTTAAGACGTCTGGAAGAAGTTCCAGACGTCTGATTTTGCACAGTGTCGTCGTTTTCGACCCGTTTAGGGCCCGTTCGGGTTCCGTTTTCCGCAATTCGAGTTGCGTTCTTTTCAGAATTAATTCCTCTACCCGTCTACAGTAGCTATACACTGTTTTGAGACACTCCTTGTGTTTGATCCTTGTGATAGGACCTTCTTCAGTTGCAGTCTTGGGAGTTGCGGAGGCACGCGGGATTCCCGATCACGCCCCCATTACTCCCGTTGTACCTGGTAGAGTGGCTTTAAGTTATTAATAAAATCTGTTAAATTATGGAACCATAAATAGAACCTAGGACATTGCATGAATCCTAGGAATGAGAAATATATGATAGCTCCTAGGTGTTGCATGAATCCTAGGGCTGGAAAACTAGATTGTATGATAGATCCTAGGATATGGCATGAATCCTAGGATGGGAAAAACTAGTGGAATGTATAATACTGCAGTCTTGGAAAATGGAAAGAGATATAAAGCTGCCTGTAATTTGAATTAACAGCTGCCTATTGTGAATAAATAACGTGGTTGAGAACATGGATTGTAAGAATGTGAAACTGGAAAGTGAAACCTGGATGTTTGAGTAAAAAGGATGGAACCCTACGGGGAAGTAGGAGTAGAACTCCTGGAAAGTGAACGGAATAGTATTGGGGAAGTGAGCTGGCCCTTGAGTACGGAGTACCAAGGAGAGCGACTGTCCCCCTGTTTAGTGCAGAGCGGAGCCAGCCGCCCCAGGGACCCGGGGTTAGGACTGGCCACTCTGTACCGACTTGCTGGCCCTCGCGTACGTAGTACCGAGGAGAGCTACTAGTATAGGGAGGTACTAGCTACCCCACGGGCCCCGGGGTTCTGCTAGCCTCCCACACCGACTTGTTAGGCCCGCTGGGGCAAACCAGGGTAGTTAGGCGAGGGTGCGCGGACTGTGGAGGGGCAAGGCCCCGGTTTGGTTACTGTGGAGGGGTTGGACCCCTGTTACTGAGAGGGCTCTGCCCTGGACTGGTTCCGTGCTGTGCTTTGGGCGCACCCGTTAACGAAAACGACTGACCGCGTGCTAGTACGGGTTAGCTACCTGTGCGTTTATCGTGCGTGCCGTAGTCACCGTTACGTCTGTCAGTGACCTTGGGGTGGTTGACTGAGGGTAGGATCACCACGGGGGACTCTCCCGGCCAGGAGAGCACCACGTGTTACTTCTACTTTTTGGAAAAGACTGCAATCAAGATCGTTCCCACGAGGAACATTCGAGATCAAGAAAAAGATCTGGGGAATAAATGAAATAGTGAGACAATTGAATGATGTGAATAAAGAAAGTAATAGAACATAACAACTACTGTACACTCTACTGTTGTCTTTAGTTTTAGTTGCCACTCTACTCAGCGTTTTGCTGACGTGTTACACTCGTTACCTTTTTCAGGACCAGGTGTTGAGCAGCCAGGGTCAGCGGCTACAGAGGACGCTGGGCCGAGTAGGGTCCAGTAGAGTTACCACTGTCCTTTGTACCTCTTTGTTTCCGTTATAGTGAGTAGTTCTTGTTTCCGCTGTACTTTTCTTTACCTGCAGTTCATGTTATATGATAAATGTTGTTCTACTGTTGTGGTGGTATATACTGTAGTAGTTTCTTTCCTTACTGCTGTACCTTCTTACTGTTAGTTATATTCATGCTGAATGTGGTTTATTTTTACTGCTCTTTTGGTTACTTCCTCGTTGGACGACTAGGTCTTGGGATTAGTCGAGTCGGTCCCGTTCTCGTCTCTCGTAGGGACTCGGAACCGGGTCGTTACACTACCCTGACATGATGTGGGCTGTTGAATCTTCATCCAACAGCCACGAGCGTGCCACGTCGCCCACCCAACTATGCCTCATCAAAGGAAAGAAGATCTCGACCATTGGATCTTCATCCAACGGCCGAGAATAAGTTACCTTAAAACCTAAACACCACAAACAAGTCAGAGTAGCTCATTGATTAGCTCCTTCGCTGCAAAGCGATGGGCGCGCGTTCGAGCGGTGCCTCGCACAAAATTAGGCCGGGAGTAAATAGCGTTGTTCGATCACGAGCGAAGAGCGAGGATGCAGCCACGCGATGAGTCGAGAGCAGATCGCGGCTGAACGCCTGATCCAACGTGTGATCCCACGTGGTTTCTGAAGCGCGAAGGCAAGGCACACGAGCACATAAGCCATTCGATCGTAAGATCAGACAACTAACGTTGAGGTGTTAAGAGAAGGCAAGCGGCGAGTAGGAAAATTGAAGAGAACGCGTGTGGGAGCAGCTAAAGCGTCTGATCCTGATCCAACGCATGAGAGTGTGCCACGTGTCGCTACTAGGTTAAATCCGAGCGTAGAGAAGGATTTTGAAGGTGTTTTGTGGCCTAATCAGGTCCGTTAATCTCCTGATCGACGTATCTGATTAATCCTAAGGTTGTTGCATGAGATCGAGGGCCAAAATACCCTTTTTGCCCTCCATAAAAACTATAAAAGAAGGCCAAAGCCCCCCTCTTGGATCATCAACTCGAGACATCTCTTCAACCTTCTTCTTTGCGATTCTCCATCCCTCTGCAACTCTACTCCGACCTTCATCCCGTCGTTCTGGATCTGAGGTGCTGCTGCATCTTGCACAAGCATCCTACAAGCAACGTCGTCTCTTTGCCTCCTATCTCTCTATCTCTATCTTTCTCTCTCTATCTATCTGTCTTCTATATATCTATTTGTTTCTATTAGTGTTTTCTATTGTGACAAACTCTATCTAATTGTAATAAAATTTTGATTCTCTGGATATCTACTCTATACACATATACATATATATATATCTATTTAGAATTATTTTTATTGAAAAACTTCTGTTAAAAATCGAAATTGCCTCCTTACGAACAACCCGGTACTTACAGGATTCTATAAATTTATTTGTCGACGTATTTTCGCACTATACTACAACTAAATAATTTTTTAAAATGTGATTTACTCGTCGAACAAGTTGGCACCGTTGCCAAGGAGGCAAAGAAAATTTTTGAAGCTTTTTTGCTGTGAATTTGAGATATCTAACTTGCTATTTTCGTTAATTTAGTGTGTGTAGGAAAGTAAGGAAATCAGAACGAAACACGACAATGGGAATTGTAGGTTTAAACCTTAGGTAAGTACCCATAGTTTAGATTAGTTAGATTTAGGATTTATTTGAACCTTATGATTAGTTAGAATTTGTTTTCTTATTGAAAAAAAAAAAATTCTCTCTTGATTTTCGGGTTGAAATAAAGTTTTATCTTAAAAATTCAATTCCCGAAGATCTGTATGTTCAAAAATTCTCAAATTTTTACTGGATGTGGGTCTCAAAGTCAAAAACAACATATCTAAATTTTGTACAAATCGGAGTTATAAAAAAATTTTAAAAATTCACGTACTGATCAGTTATTAATTCAGTTACTATTCATAATTTTTCAGAGTTCAAAATATCATAGGTATTTTTATACAATTCCAATTGAGTTGAAATTTATGGTACTAAATTTTGAAGATAATCAAGAGTTTAGGAAAAATTTGAAAAAAATATTTCTTATATGTTTGATTATACGGATTATCCAATCACGAACTGGGGTAAAAACAGCCTACAAAACCCCCAGTACACTTTAAATCAGAAAAAATTAGAAAATGTGCATTAAAAATTCTTTAAAAATATTTTCTGAGTGTCTAGTTAGTAGTGCAATAGGTTCAATTGATTTTATTGCTTCTGTCGCACAACTAATCTAATTTTTTGACTTAAATGAACATCTAGAACTATCTGTGCTTAGGGTTTCACATTAAAGATAGAGCATACCTGCATTTACATACTTAAAGGAAACATATCAGACAATTGGGATTTTCAAAACTCTTGTGTGTCTCATCAGAACCTTGATTGAAGATATTAACTCAAGTGAATCCTAAAATTCACTAATACAAGCATTTGCATCTTAAAATTCACTTCATAAAAAAAATTTCTTGTGAACCCCATACCTATGCACTCATACATCTAAAATCAATTTTAGGGGAAAATACTCCCCTAACACCCATCATATTCCAAAATCAGATCAAACTCAAGCTTAAAACTGAGTAGACATGCCTTAGGTAGGACAAATAGACTTGGGACTTGAAACTAGATTGGGCTAAGGTCAAGGCCTTGTCTACTTAGACCCACTGGTAACAAGAAAGGTCGATGTGGTTACCACGTTAACCCTTAGTAGTGTCCCGTCGTGTGGGGTGTCCTAAGGGGTCCCACCCTTCTGGCCAACCAAGTAATTCAAGGGTTGATCTAACCCAGTCATGTTTTGGAGTGCTAGGATCAGTTCTAATTAGGGTTGACACTCTAAGGACCAGTTTGATTGCTTGCATTGAGTGGGTGGGGTTTCTCTCATTTGTCTTCTCTCTCATCTACAGACATTCTTCCAGTGCATGTAAGGTAGAAGATCTCAAAATCCTAGTTTGCTACCACCATTAGAAAAAAATCCTAGGAGAAGTCCTATTTATCCAGGATCTGAATCTAAGCCCTCTGCAATGGCTAGTCACCACGAGGAAGAAGAGATTGATGAACAAAATCTGGATCCTATGACTCTCTTACAAAGGCAGATCACTAAGCAGGGCCAGCATCATGACCAATAGATGGAGGTCATAGTGCAGGCCATTACTTGACTCCAAAATGGAAGGGCAGGGCGGCCTCTCCGTGACTTTTACAACCCTCCTAATGCCCAGCCTGAATCCTTTGTCAGGGTACCTCAGGATGGGGAAGATTTTGAACTCAAACCTCAGATCATTAACTTGATTCCCCACTTCCATGGCCATGAGTCAGATGACCCCTTCCACCACCTTGAAGAGCTCCTACACATAAGAAGAACTTTTGGCCTTAGGAACATGAATGAAGGTACCCTGATGATGAAGATGTTCCCATTCTCCTTGAAAGAGAGAGCTGCACATTGGTTGAGAACAATTGGTAGACCAATCCTAACTTGGGAAGACCTGAGAAGCACATTCCTAAAGAAAGTCTTCCCCGTAGGAAAAACCAATGCCCTTAGATGTGCCATAACAACCTTTAAGTAGAACCCTGGGGAACAACTACATGAGGCTTGGGAGAGGTTCAATGATTTACCTAGGAAATGCCCCCATCATGGGATTCCAAGGTGGCACTTGGCCCATATTTTCTATTATGGGTTGAGTGATAATATGAACAATTTTGTTGATGTAGCATGTGGAGGCAATTTCCTGAGTTGAGATGCTGAGGGAGCCTTTCAATTGTTTGAGAATATGAGTGAAAATTCCCTCAACAAAGCCTCAATGTCTACCTTTAACGGAGCTAATCAACCAAGGAGCGGAGTTTATGAAGTTAACAATAATGCACACTCGGTTGATTTAGAATTAATTGCACAACAATTAGACAAGGTGGAACTCGTGGGAAAGAACGTAGAGAATTTGGATAAGAAGCTGGATAATCTTCTAAAGGACAGGAATTCCTTAGGTACACAATTTAGATTAAATCCTATGCCTACCCAAGGAGTGCCTATGGTAACCCACAACCAATTCCTCAACCCTCTAGGTCAAGAATCAGTGCACAAAATCAATGACCTAACCATGGCACCATCTATGAGCCAACTGTACTTAGATCCATCTCTTTCTGGGTACCAAGGAGGGACCTTGATGCCCTCGAATTCAAAACTAGGTAGCCCGATGCCTAGTTATCTTGAGGATGTAAATGCACTTTAGGGTTACACTAGAAATGAGCCTTATTCAAACACTTACAACCCTAGATGGCACAACCATCCTAATTTTGCTTGGTCAAGTCAAAAACCCGCCCAGGGTCCTAACTTGACTAAGCCAAACACTTATGGGCAACCTAGTAGGTACACACAACCACGCACATATCAACCACAACTTACATAGGAAAACCAGCCCTTTGATCTGAGTCTAGTCCTCAAAGAAATAAGAGAAATGAATCTGAGGTAGAAGGAAGAAATTAATCAATTGAGGACAGCATTGACGGGACGACTAGACCAGCTAGTAGATGCTAGACAACACGGGATGTTGCCATCCCAACTCTTCCCAAACCCAATAAATTTCAATAGGATTAACCAGCACAACACAAGGGAGCAACAGGCACATATAGTTCAACCTGCTCCCTAGCACCCACCTGGTTTTGCTAACCTAATTAGGCTCCACCTATTTTGCAAAACCCACCTCAACCTTCTAACCCTAATGCTTTTACTGGTGCGGTAACCTTGAGAAGTGGGAGACAGATCCAAGATCCTTACCCCTCTAAATCTAAATCTAAACAAGATCTTGAGGAGCCTGAATCTGACCTAAGAAATCAAGAAGACAAGGATTAGGACCTAAACACTCATGATTTCTCTCAAGCTCCCTTTCCTGAAGCCTTGAATAAACCTAGGGAAAAGAAAACCAATCCATCTAAGGAGTGGCTTGATATTTTTAAATAAGGCCATGTGAACATACCACTCCTTGAAGCTATTGAGAATATCCCAGCCTGTGCGAAATTTTTAAAGGAAATGTGTACACCTAAACTACAGGCCAAATCAACTAGAAGGGTAGTGTTATCTGAACAAGCCAGTGCAGTTATCCTTAGAAACCTACCCCAAAAACAGAAAGATCCAAGAGCCCCTTTGATCTCATGTGTTATTGGAGATACTACTTTTGATAGGGCTATGTTAGATTTAGGTGCCTCCAAAAATTTAATCCCCACTATGTTATATAAAAATTTTAACTTTGGAGAGCTAAAACCTACTGAGGTCACATTACAACTGGCTGATCGATCTGTGACCACACCACGGGGGATTGTTGAGGATATAATTGTCAAGATCCGTGATTTTTATTTTCCTGTGGATTTCCTGGTCCTTGACATGGAGGTACCAGAGAACTTGAAGAACACCCCGATAATTCTAGGAAGGCCATTTTTAGCTACTACCAAGGCAAATATTGACTGTGAATCTAGCAATATGGAAATCAAATTTGGGGATAAGAAGACAAAAATTAACATCTTTAAGTCCATCAAACAATTTAAGGATTGTGGAATGATAGAAGATTCTAAGGACCATATCGTTGAATATTGTATGGAATTAGGAATAACCCATTCTAATCCTACAGGCCTTGACACCTAAACCAATCAAGAGTTCAGCTCACCAATCATTGACTTGATTCCAAGACCTCTTGAGGGTAACTGTGATCCATCACTGGACCCTTTATCCCAAGGACCCAAACCTAAACTTAAACCTCTTCCAGATCATCTAAAATACATTTTCTTGGGATCTGATCAGAGTTACCCATTAATCATTAGCTCTCATCTAACCTAAACTCAAGAAAAGCAATTGATTCAAGTGTTGGGAAGAAATAGTAGAGCAATTGGTTGGAAATTAGATGATTTGAAGGGAATCAGTCCCACTTACTGCACCCACAGAATCTATACTGAGGACGGATCGAGACCCTCCTGTGAAATGCAAAGATGGTTGAATCCTAACTTGCGGGAGGTAGTGAAAAAAGAAATAATCAAGTGGTTAGACGAGGGAATAATCTACCTAATCTCTGACAGCCCATGGATCAGTCCTATACAAGTGGTTCCTAAGAAAGCTGGGCTGACTGTGATTACTAATGATAATGGGGAATTGATTCCAACCTGCACAGCTTCCTCTTGGAGAGTCTGTATCGACTACAGAAAGCTAAATAGTGCAACCAAGAAAGACCACTTTCCACTTCCCTTCATTAATCAAATCCTGGAAAGACTAGCCGGCCAACAATTCTTCTATTTCTTGGATGGCTATTTCAGCTACAATCAAGTAGCTATCCACCCCAAGGATCAAGAGAAGACCACCTTCACATGTCCCTACGGAACATTTGCCTTCCATAAAATGCCTTTTGGATTGTGCAATGCACCAGCAACCTTTCAAATGTGCATGCTTGCAATCTTTTCAGACATGGTGAGTGATTTCATGGAAATCTTCATGGATGATTTTTCTATGTTCAGGTACTCTTTTGAATCATGTCTGATCAATCTTGAAAAGACTTTACAAAAATGCATTGAGGTGAATCTTGTTCTATCTTGGGAAAAGAGTCACTTCATGGTCAAGGAGGTTATAGTCCTTGGCCATGTTGTGTCTGAAAAAGGAATAGAAGTGGATAAAGCCAAGGTTGACACTATAATCAAAGTCCTACCACCTTCGATGGTTAAGCAAGTAAGATCGTTTCTCGAACATGTGGGATTTTACCATCGAATTATTAAGGACTTTTCTAAGGTGGCGAGGCCCTTAAGCAACTTGCTGGAAAAAGATCAATCCTTTGATTTTGATTCAAATTGCTTAAAGGCTTTTAATCAGCTGAAGGAGGCTATTACACAATCGCCCATCTTACAACCTCCTAATTGGGATCATCCTTTCAAAATCATGACCGATGCCTCTGATTATACCATCGGGGCAGTCTTGGGACAAAAGGTAGACAAGAAACCGTCTGTGATTTACTACGCTAGTAAAACTCTAGATGAGGCTCAAAGAAACTACACCACTACAGAAAAAGAATTGCTAGGCATAGTGTTTGCTCTGGAGAAGTTAAACCTTATCTACTAGGATCTCATATCACAATCTTCATAAATCACACTGCATTAAGGCACCTGATGTCTAAAAAAGATGCAAAACCCAGATTAATCAGATGGATCCTTCTGCTACAAGAATTTGATTTAGAAATCAAAGACAAATCCGGTGCCCAAAATGTAGTAGCAGATCATCTCTCCAGAATCCTTGTAGACTATACAACTCCTCAACTCTGTGATTCTTTCCCCAATGAGACTCTCTTGACTGTTTGCAAACTACCTTGGTTTGCAGATATTGTCAACTATTTGGGCATCGGAATACTACCCATGGATTGGACTAAGCATAAGCGGGATAAGTTGATTTACAATGCCAAATACTACTTTTGGGAAGACCTACAGCTATTCAATGTTTGCACGGATCAGGTTATCTACCGTTGTATTCCAAACGAGGAGATCACAAGTGTACTAAAATTCTGCCACACTTTTGCTTGCGGAGGTCACTTCTTAGGAAAAAAGACGGCAACCAAGGTACTACAGAGTGGATTGTATTGGCTGTCTTTATTCTGTGACTCGTATAACTTCTGTAAGTCATGTATCAATTGCCAAACTCTAGGAAACATGACTAGGAAGGACATGATGCCCCTAAATCCAATCCTTGAAGTCGAAATCTTTGATGTTTGGGGCATTGATTTTATGGGACCTTTTACTAATTCATTTGGATACCTGTACATTCTGGTGGCAGTTGATTATGTATCCAAATGGATTGAAGCCATCCTGACCTGAACCAATGATCATAAAGTGGTCATGAATTTTGTAAAGAAGAACATCTTTAGTCGGTTCAGTGTGCCCAAAGCTCTGATTAGTGATGGCGGGTCCCATTTCACTCACAACCAATTTAGGACCTTACTAGACAAGTATGGAGTCACTGTTGAACTTACGAATTGCTACGCTAACGTGTTCGATTTTGGAAAACCTGTCGCTGTAGTTTGAAAGGAAGAACTCGTGTTCAATGATGAGAACCTCATCATGAACTTAACTAGCACAATCTAATTCAGATATGTAAGAAAAAGCTCCTACATAACCCAAAGAAAAGCTTAACTCAGAGAATTCTAAGTTTGAGAAGAAAATAAATCATAAGGGGTAAAACTGTAATTTCACCAACGTAATTTGTAAACAGGGTAATTAAGGGTCCAAACACAGGTCAAACAAGCTTATTAAAAAGGAAAGTGGGATGGTCAGATCTAAAAAGGGTTATGGCTACTTTAGGAAATTAAATGACATTCTGTAACCCTAAAACAAACCTACTTCAATTCACGAGGTTCGAGGTAGGATAAAAATCAACTAAACCCTCTAAAATTCATAGAAAAATAATCTCTAGGGTTTAGAACCTTCAATTTGACCTTAGAAACCCATTTTGACCTACAAAGAGAACCTTGCTCAAATAATGACTTAATCTAGGTTTTTACGTAAATTGGCCAGTCAAACATGGTCCAACCTAGAAATAAAATTCACCATTAAAATCCTTAGGTTCAAATTAGTCTTCTATAAAAACTTGAGCCTAAGAGGAGACCTCCTTGACCGACATTGCAATTTGGTCCTCTTCATTTACTTTTTGACCCATATCTTTCGAAACCCTTGCATTTTGGCCCCCAACTTTTTCGTCGTTCTTTGCAGAACGGTCCCTCCTGCAAAACTCTGTGCAGCACCATGCTCCGGCGACTTTGCGCGGAGCATGGCGCCACGCAGAGAGGGGTGACCGCCCTGCAAAGCAGACGCGGGGTTCCCTGCGATGTCCTCTGTCGCAGGGACCCGGCTATGCTCTCTGCCGGGCCCCATACCTTCCGTGAAAACGTGCGGAAGGTATGGCTCCCCTCTCCGGCCACGCTCCGGCGAGGCTGGCACGTCGCCAGCCCGTGTCTCCCTTTGTGCCAGCCCCTTTATAAGGACCGGTACCCCCTGCCGGTTCCCCCAAGCTCTCTTCGACGGAGAATAACCCCCCACTTCATCCCCTCCTCCTCCATCAGACGGCCCGCAGCTTCCGGTGACTCCCTCCTCTTCCTCCTCGTTGCCCTACCGCCTTACCTGCAGCAGGGTTCTCCTAGCCCTCTCGTCTGTGCCGTGCTGCACCCGCCGGTACCCTCCGCCTGCCTCCTCGTCGCCGCACTTCTCCTCCAAGGCCCTTTCTTCCCCATCTCCGGCAGGTACGAGCCGGTGGCTCCGCCCTCCCCCTTCATCCAAAGCCTAGGTAAATAGCTTCCTCTCCTCCTTTACTTTTTCCCTCTCTCAATTTGTCTTTTTGCCTCACCGCACACGGCTCCCACCACCGCCTACTCCGTCTCCGACCACCCCCTCTGGCGAGCTCATCCCACCTCCACAGACCTTCTCACCCCTCGCCGACTACCCTAAAAGCTTCACCTCACACCACTCAACAAATCCCCCCTTTCCATCCACTGCCAGACGCCACCTGACGACCCCCCAAACAGACCCATCTCTCCGGCCACAATCCGACCTAGGGCTACCACCACACGCCGCCTCACGCCTCGCCACCACCCGCACTACCTTCGCCGCACTCTGGTGAAGCTCCCTGCATCCTCTGATTGGGCCTAGAGGCCGTATTCTTGTTTTCAGGTCGACGACCCTTCACCGCCATTACCGAGCTTCTGGAGCTCCAGCACCTGCAGCTGCAGGTGCTCTCTCACCCAGGCTCACGCCCTAGGACGCGGAGCTTGTCTCCGCGAAGCGTCCCAGGCCTGCAGCTGGGGCAAAGGCCTCGTACGCTGCAGCAATTACCTGCAGCTTCCTCAACTGCGGGCGCCAATTGGGGTGGGACATTTAGTTCCACCTCGGAAGTTCTGGAAGCGCCGCAGCCAAATAAAGGGAAAAAGTGTTGTAGGCTTATCGCCTTCAAACACAGGGGTCAGGTCCCTCACGCATGCCGCGCACCACGTGCTCACCCTCGCCCGCGCTCACGCCCCGCGGGTCTGGGCCGAATCCGACTATCCTAACCCGCGCACTCCTCGCCCACCACCGCACGCCGGTGGGCCTGGTCTCGGGCGTGATACCCGTACCTGAATACCTGGCTCTGGGAGAGCGATCCTATGAGAGAAATCTGAGAAAGAGAGAGACACGGGGAAGGGTAGGGGTAGGTTTTGCTTTCTGATCCTTGTGCGAGTGTGTACGAGCAGAAGAAGGAAGGAAGGTGGCCGAAGCCTTAGCTGCTCAGGGCAGAGAGGAAGAAGAAGAAGCGAAGAAGAAGAAGAAGAAGAAAGAGAGAAGAAACAGAAGAAGAGAAGCATTGTAGCAAACTTACAGTTAAGTCGTCTGACCGCTGCATCAGACGACGGTTGAGCAGCGGCCAGAGGAGATAAAGCAAGAGAAGAAAGAAGAAGGCGGAAGAAAAAGAAGTCAGAAGAAGAAGATTGTCACAGCCGCAGAAGAAGGGAAGAAAAAGAAAGAAAGAGAAGAAAAACGAAAGAACAGAAGAAGAAGAAGAACTCTACAGAAGAAAAGAAGAGAGAAGACGCAGCCGTGAGCAGAGAAGAGAAAGAAGAAAAGAAGAGCAGCTGAAAGAAGGAGAAGGAAAAGGAGAAGAGAAGAAGAAGAAGCCAAGACAAGCCCCCTCACTCTCTCTTTCTCTCTCTCTCTCTCCCTTATTTTTGTAATCTAATGGAGAAACTTTGTATTTCTAAAATTCCAGTAGCTCCCTGAGTTCGACCTCGGGAAAACCATTTCCGAGTAGAAAATTTTTTAATGATAACCTGGTAGCTGCCTTATTACTATAACGACTATAACTTGACATATAACAAACACAACAACCAAGTCATCATTTCTTGGTGCCGTTGCCGGGGAGCAACGGCTATTCTAGAAACTATAAATTCTCTATTTTGGAATTTTCTAATAATCTCTTCTCTCTTGTGTGCAGGTACAGGAAAAATTAAGAAGCAGCCACACAACAACCACCCCAAGGACATGTAACTTCTATCCTCCCACTATTAACCCCTAAATTCTAAAGAGGAAGAAAAAGAAAAAAAATAAAATATAGGTATAACCTGTCTTTCATACTTAGTAACGGCTGCGTGTTTTCAAAACCACTATTCCTGCACACAGTATTAAGGGTAATTAAGGGCTAACATCTTCTTGCCTGAAGCCCTAATTACCCAACAAGGAGTTAACTGGACCAAGTAGAGCCAACATAGGAATTAACACTAGGGTTTTAGAGACACACTACTTAATCAAGAATTGAGAAATCCCAAAAGAAATGTGCCTAGGCCATTGATTGAATATACCTATTCAGAAAAATCCTAAGCAATTGGCTCTCTAAAAGCACTTGAACCCTAAAAGACAAGACCTAATAAGTTCTCAAAGGAATCAATAGGTGAAGTTGACCCCTTAGGGTCAACCAACCTTCAACTTAGGTCACTTTTCGCACTCAAAAAGCTAAAAAGTTCAAGTGAAAACTTAAGCACCCTAATCTTAAACTAAAATTGGTAGACTTAAGAGGTCAAGATCCCCATTCTGGTCTACCTGGAATCTCAGTGACAAGAGAGGTTGGGTGGGGGAAACCCTGTAACCCGTGGGGACGCTCTACCGTGTAGGGGTCTTCGCGGGACTCACCCTCTCTGGCTGCCCAGGTAATTCTCAGGTGGCCGATCTTTTAATCAAGGGGTCCATCTGCCCCGCACCTCTATAGTCACCCAACTTTTTGGGTGCCTTGATTGTGTCCAGAACCTGCTAAACTCATCTCTTCCAACAGTGTATGTTTGGTAGGAAGTCCTTAAAACCTCCTTTAGAACTTCACTCTCCTTGAGGCCGAGCCTCAGTGCCCTTGTTTGAGAAAACAACACCGCACATCGACCTCTCCTCCGACTCCGAACCCAACTCACCTTCTTCTTCCACACTGGCTCAGCCAGTTGAGGAAGAAAACAATCTGGAGCACCAGCTCCAGCGACTCAATGACCTCTTCCAGAACTTTGTGCACCCACCACAGCGTCCTATGATGCGGGACCATTATAATCCTGCTGCGGTGGCTATTGAGCCTCGAGTCAGAATCCCGACTGGAGGACCTGATTCTGAATTAAAGTCCAATATGATTCATGCCATACCCAAATTCCATGGGCTTAATTCTGAAGACCCCTTCCAGCACATCAAACAGCTGAAGCATCTGGCCCAAACTTTTGGGTCAGATGCACAAAACTGGGACATTCTCCTCATGAAAATGTTCTCCTTCTCTCTTATGGACAAGGCCGCTCATTGGTGTCAGACTCAAACCCGGCCGATCAACAATTGGGAAGAACTTCAGTCTGAATTTTTTAAGAAGTTCTTTCCCGTTGGTCGGACCAATGCCTTGCGCCATCAGATTACTCACTTCACACAGCAAACGGGAGAACCTCTCCATGAGGCATGGGATCACTCTCAGGATCTCATGAGAAAGTGCTCCCATCACGGAGTTCCTAAATGGGAACAAGTCCAGTCTTTTTACCAGGGACTCCGTGAGGATATCAGGCTTTTCGTCAATGCAACTTGAGGAGGGAATATCATGGGTCAGCATGAGGACACCGTGTGGGAGATTCTCGAAAACATGTGTGAGAACTCCATCAACAATGATTCCATGGGCTTATTCAACAGGACGAATACCCGTGCATCGACAAACCTTAGGGGAGCACACGAGACGCAGGGCATGTCCGCATCAGTCGACCTAGAACTAATGGCCAGTCGATTGGACAAGGTCTCCATCATTGAGAAGAAGGTGGACGAGCTGACTCGGCACTTGCAGCGAGCCACCTCTGCGCATAGCTCCTTTGCACAGCCTCTTTCTACACGGGAAACTATGCAAAACATTCTCCACCAATCTTCTCCTAGGATGGATCCATATCCACCCCCATCTGATTCTCGGATCGGAGGGTCATCTGATCCTTTCTATACCAGTCCGGGGAATTCCATTCCCCCTTTCTCTGATTCTTTGGAGGTTCCTCAGACCTGTGAGGACCTCAACGCCATCCAGAATGACCCATTCTCCAACACCTATAACCCTGGATGGCGAAACCATCCCAACTTCCAGTGGGCGGGAAATTCCCAAACCCAGAGACCACCCTTTCAGCCCCGTTCACAACCATCTCGTCCTTACCAGCCGCCTCAGCCTCGGCCCAACCCTACCTATCCATCAGGGCCAAATCAGGACCAAATGTCTCTCATCCTTCAGAATCTAGCTGACATTCAAAGAACGAATGCGGCTATTCAAAAGCAACACAAGAACGAATTTACAGAGGTTCGAAATCAACTGGCCCAGTTGGCAAATTCTCGCCAACCAGGCACACTTCCTTCCCAACCTCTTCCTAACCTGAATAACGTGTCGGCCCAGCGGCGCGTTATGAACCCAAACCCGGGCCAAGCACACATGATTTATCAGGCCCCCTCTGTTCCTTCACCCGACGGGATGGAGGCTTCCACTTCCTATGCGGGCTATCAGCAGCAACCCATCTTACCCAACCCTAACCAAAACCAGGCAAGGCTAAACTCTATAACAACCCGTAGTGGTAAGGAAACCCAAGATCCACCCTATCCAAACCACTCCGAGCCTGGTAGTAATCCCAACCCTAGGACAGTAATCCAGGATGTTCCTATCCCTGTCCCAGATCAAAGACCTGGACCTATCCTAGAAGAACCAACCAAGGTTCCATTTCCCGAGGCCTTGACCAAGGGAAAGAAGACCACCAAGCCCGTGGCACCTGAGGAGGACCTGGTCAAGCTCTTTGAGCAGGTCCAAATAAACATCCCCTTGATGGATGCGATTCACCACGTATCGGCTTACGCACGATTCCTAAAGAATGTGTGTACACCCCAGCGTAAGCCGCGAACCAAGAGTGGGAGTCCAATTGTACTATCAGTGCAAGCCAGCTCTGTAATCCTAAGCAGACTCCCACCCAAGGCTAAAGATCTTGGTACTCCCCTGATTTCCTGCAAGATAGGTGATACCCAATTCGACAGAGCATTGCTAGACTTGAGTGCTTCCATAAATCTGATACCCACATCCTTACTTAACCACCTAGAAGAATCTGAGCTAAAACCAACTGAGGTGACATTGCAATTAGCAGATCAATCTATAAAGTCACCTAAAGAGATTCTCGAGGATGTTATTGTAAGAGTGCGGGATTTCTACTTTCTTGTAGACTTTATAGTCTTAGACATGGACGCACCTGAAAACCCTAGGGATACACCAATCATTCTAGGGAGACCTTTCTTGGCTACTGCTAGAGCCAACATCAGCTGTGAGGAGGGCCAAATAGAGCTCAAATTTGGAAATCAAACCCTAAAAATTGATATATTTAAGTCCCAACAAGGAATCAATTGCGGTGTCATCGAACAGATTTGTGATATCAGGACTTTGGTTGATGAAACGCATTTTGAGAATGACCTGATTATACCTCATCAACCACAAAAAGATTTTGAACCACAATCAGAGGAGTCAAAACCAGATTTAGACAGACCCATAACTCCAACTCTTGAACCTCACATCTACCCTGAACCACCCGCTGCTGCTGATAACCCCATCCTTGAACTGAAACCCCTTCCCGATCATTTGAAATACATCTTCCTGGGTTCTAATCAGACCCTTCCTGTGATTATTAATTCCAAGCTTAATCCCAAACAGGAATCCCGTCTAATTGCTGTTCTCCAGCAACATCGCAGAGCCATTGGATGGACTCTCGATGATTTGACTGGAATAAGTCCCTCCTATTGCACATACCATATTTACTCAGAAGAGGGCGCACGACCTTCTCGTGAGATGCAGAGACGCTTGAACCCCAATCTGCAGGAGGTCGTGAAAAAGAAGATCATCAAGTGGTTAGATGCAGGGATCATCTACCCGATCTCCGATAGTCGTTGGGTAAGCCCAATCCAGGTTGTGCCTAAAAAGGCAGGGCTCACCACCATAACGACTGAAACTGGAGAAGTCATACCTACCCGATTAGCCAACTCGTGGAGAGTCTGCATAGATTACCGAAGACTCAATTCCTCCACGAAGAAGGATCATTTTCCACTATCTTTCATTGATCATATTCTCGAGAAATTAGCTGGAAATCGATTCTTCTGCTTCCTTGACGGGTACTCCGGTTATAACCAAGTAGCTATTCATCCTGAGGACCAAGAGAAGACCACGTTCACCTACCCCTTCGGAACGTACGCATTCCGAAGGATGCCGTTCGGTCTCTGCAATGCACCTGCGACTTTTCAGCGGTGCATGCTTGCCATATTCTCTGATATGGTAGGTGATTATCTGGAAGTCTTCATGGATGACTTTTCAGTTTTCGGGGCATCATTTGATGATTGCCTCCAGCACTTGGTTCATATACTCAGGCGCTGCATCGACGTTAATCTGGTTCTTTCCTAAGAAAAGAGCCACTTTATAGTGCCTAAGGGGATTATCCTAGGACATCTGATTTCTGAGAAGGGCATCCAGGTGGATCGAGCTAAGGTTGATCTAATCTCTCACCTTCCTATGCCTAGCTTGATCAGGGACATCCGTTCTTTTCTGGGGCACGTCGATTTTTACAGTCGTTTCATTCCTGATTTCTCGAAAATCGTGCGCCCCTGACGACTCTCCTCTCTAAGGATGTACCCTTTGAAATCTCCAAGGAATGCACTCTAGCCTTTGAAAACCTTCATGAACGAGTCACCCAGGCACCAATCCTACAATCCCCTGACTGGTCTCAACCCTTTGAGATCATGTGCGATGCGTCTGATTTCGCTGTAGGAGCAGTTCTGGGGCAGAAAGCTGACGGGAAACCCGTGGTCATCTACTATGCTAGCAAGACACTTGACGAGGCTCAGCGTAACTATACAGTTACGGAGAAAGAGCTGCTAGCCGTAGTATTTTCCCTTGAAAAATTCCGATCTTATCTCCTAGGTTCCCACATCATCATCTACTCGGATCACACGGCTGTGAGGCATCTCCTTGCCAAGAAGGACGCGAAGCCCCGATTAATCCGATGGATCTTGCTGTTGCAAGAATTCGATCTTGAGATTCGTGACAAGGCAGGAAAACAAAATGTGGTAGCTGACCATTTGTCCCGCCTTCCTTCTGAGATTATCAACCCTTCCGGACCCATCACGGAGCATTTCCCTAATGAGCACCTGCTGACTATTGGTACTAGACTTCCATGGTTTGCTGATATAGTAAACTACTTGGCATTTCATCAGATCCCGTCTGATTGGCCGAAGGCCAAGAAAGACAAATTGCGCTCTGATGCCAAGTATTACATTTAGGAAGATCCGTACCTCTTCCACATAGGTGCTGACCAAATCATCCGGAGATGTGTCCCGGAAGATGAAGTCAATGATATTCTTTCCTTCTGCCATGACCAAGCATGCGGTGGCCATTTCTCTGGGCACAAAATCGCATCGAAAATCCTCCAGTGTGGTTTCTACTGGCCCACACTATTCAAAGACGCATACAGTCACTGCAAGGCATGCATTCGTTGCCAAACTTTGGGCAACATGAGCCATCGCGACATGATGCCTCTGCAGCCGATTCTCTTATGCGAAATCTTTGATGTTTAAGGGATTGATTTTATGGGACCCTTTCCTATTTCGGATGGTTTTGAATATATTCTGCTGGCCATGGACTACGTGTCCAAATGGATCGAAGCCATACCAACCCGAACCTGTGATCACAAAATCGTTCTCAAGTTCATTCATCACAATATCTTCTCACAGTTCGGGATTCCTCGTGCTATCATCTCAGATGGGGGGACCCATTTCACGAATGCTCAATTTAGGTCACTGATGACCAAGTACGGGGTGTCTCACCGAAGCTCTACTCCTTATCACCCCCAGACTAATGGTCTAGCTGAGCTGTCAAATCGGGAGATTAAGAAAATCCTGCAGGTCATTGTTCGGCCTGACAGGAAGGACTGGTCGTCCTGACCTCCGGAAGCCTTGTGGGCCAATAGGATCGCCCACAAAACCCAATTAGGCATGTCTCCCTTTAGACTAGTGTACGGGAAGGCGTGTCACCTTCCTGTCGAACTAGAGCACAAAGCCTATTGGGCAGTACGGAACTGTAATCTAGATCTTTCTAAGGCTGGAACCCACAGAAAGCTTCAAATCAGTGAGATCGAAGAGCTACGTCTTGATGCGTACGAGAACTCGGGAATCTACAAGGAGGGGGTTAAAGCCTTCCATGACAAGCATATCTCTAGAAAGATCTTTTATCCTGGTCAGAAGGTCCTACTTTTTGATGCCCGACTCAAACTTTTCCTTAGGAAGCTGCGATCCAAGTGGGTCGGACCATACTTGGTCCGACAGGTTTTTGGAAATGGAGCCGTCGAGATCAATCCACTCAGCCATGATTCCGAACCTTCCATCGTGAACGGTGAGGGACTCAAACCGTTCATTGATGTAACTTCTACTGATTTGGCTAAATCATCTTATATCCTCCATTCCCCATGAGCTTAGTGCGCCCAGCCGATGGCATAAAACTCAGCGCTCAACAGGAGGCAGCCTGTCATTCTCTTGGAAAACTTGAAACCTTTTTTTTTGACACCTTTGTGCACTTAAGGTTCACCCTTTAAGACAGCCGACTCCACCTCAGGTGCTTGCATCTGAGATTAGAAATCGTCCGCAACAGTCATTCCGACCCATTCACTCACCAAAATATCTATCCTAAGGAATGAACTAAGTTGAATAAAAACCCCCTAAGTCACAATGAGGACATTGCAAATCTTAGGCATGGGGGGTATGAAGGTGCAAAACTTGTACGAAAAGGTTTTAAACAAAAAATTCACATATGCCAAAAACACCATAAAAAAAATCATAATAAGAGGAGGAAAGAAATTTTGTGGAGGAAGGAAAAAGAAACAAAATGAAAAAGAAGCACAAAAATGAGAGAAAAGTGATAGTCATTAGTAAGAAACTAAGGAATTAACCTAAGTTCTAAACCTCATTCAAGAAAAAAACTGAAAAGTGCACAGTGAGATTAGTAAGAACGCAAACCTTAGGCATTCTTGGATAGACTCCTAGTACCCATTAACATCTAGACATTCCTTAAGAAGTTGGGGAAAATGAAAAGCTTAAGTATTAGGTCCAAGGCTTAGGAAGTATTTGGCCTTATTAACTAACTTTTGGTTTACGGGACTCAGTAACCTAAGCACCCTAACCTCACACACAGCCTGGTTTAGTAAGCGTAAAAATCAAAATCACGCAGAAGCGTCGCAAAATTCTGAAAATAACACCTAGAGTAGGAGCGGCTGATCAACACAAGTTGATTCAGACGAGTTCCCAGCGCAGAGAGGTGGGAAATTCCCCTCGAAGATGCGTAACAAAATATCATCTCCTCGGTGCTTATCTCTTAGGATATTTACATATCCTACCGGGGGCATGTAAGCACTCTGCTGGTTCAGATTCCATGGATGGCATTATCACGAAATGTCAATTGCCAGGGTCTGAATTCGGCCTCGGAACACCATGGATGGGATTATCTCGAAATCTCAATAGCCAGGGTTCCGGGGGTTACCATGGGCGGTGCTATCTCGAAGCATCGACTGCCAGGAACCCTTGAGGATTAATGATGGGGATAAGGAATCTGATACAGACCGTGTTGAAAAACAAATCCTAAGCTAGAATTAAAAAGAAAAAGGCAGAGAAAACTCTCCAAACAAATAAATCTTCTATCTCTCTTACAAAACGCACTGCGAACTGAGACAGGGCTAAGATCATTTCAAGCACGAGTGCTTTAACCACAAAGTCCAATAAACCTTAGGTTAGTTCTTGTAGTCCTTAAAAACCTTTACTAAGGACTGAGGCTGAGGCTGAGGCTAGACAGATTCGGATCTTGGTTGGTACTAGAGTACCTTTTAGGCCTATGGTGAGCATTCTAACCAAATCTAGGTTTCAAATTAAAAAAGCACTTATCTAAAATCATTAAGAACTTCATAGTCTAGAACAAAGGTTGAAACCTTAAGTTTTTGCTAAGGGACTAGCAAAAGTTAGGCATGGGGGTATGATGAGAACCTCATCATGAACCCTAACTAGCACAATCTAACCCAGATATGTAATAAAAAGCTCCTACATAACCCAAAGAAAAGCTTAACTCAGAGAATTCTAAGTTTGAGAAGAAAATAAATCATAAGGGGTAAAACTGCAATTTCACCAACGCAGTTTGCAAACAGGATAATTAAGGGTCTAAACACAAGTCAAACAAGCCTAATAAGAAGGAAAGTGGGATGGTCGGATCTAAAAAGGGTTATAGCTACTTTAGGAAATTAAATGACATTCTGTAACCCTAAAACAAATCTACTTCAATTCACGAGGTTCGAGGTCGGATAAAAATCAACTAAATCCTCTAAAATTCATATAAAAATAATCTCTAGGGTTTAGAACCTTCAATTTGGCCTTAGAAATCTATTTTGACCTACAACGAGAACCTTACCCAAATAATGACTTAATCTGGGTTTTTACGTAAATTGGCCGATCAAACAAGGTCCAACCTAGAAATAAAATTCACCATTAAAATCCTTAGGTTCAAATTAGTCTTGTATAAAAACTTGAGCCTAAGAGGAGACCTCCTTGACCGACTTTGCAATTTGGTCCTCTTCATTTACTTTTTGACCCTTATCTTTCGAAACCCTTGCCTTTTGGCCCCCATCTTTTTCGTTGTTCTTTGCAGAACGGTTCCTCCTGCAAAACTCTGCGCAACACCACTCTCTGGCGCCACGCAGAGATGGGTGATCACCCTGCAAAGCAGATGCGGGGTTCCCTACGACGTCCTCTGTCGTAGGGACCCGGTCATGCTCTCTGCCGGCCCCCATACCTTCTGTGCAAACGTGCGGAAGGTATGGGTCCCCTCTCCGGCCACTCTCCGGCGAGGCTGGCACGTCGCCAACCCGCGTCTCCCTCTGCGCCAACCCCTTTATAAGGACTGGCACCCCCTGCCGGTTCCCCCAAGCTCTCTTTGACGGAGAATAACCCCCCACTTCATCCCCTCCTCCTCCGTCAGACGGCCCGCAGCTTTCGGCAACTCCCTCCTCTTCCTCCTCGTCGCTCTGCCGCCTTACCTGCAGCAGGGTTCTCCTAGCCCTCTCGTCTGTGCCGTGCTGCACCCGCCGGCACCCTCCACCTGCTTCCTCGTCGCCGCACTTCTCCTCCAGGGCCCTTTCTTCCCCAGCTCCGGCAGGTACGAGCCGGTGGCTCCGCCCTCCCCCTTCGTCCAAAACCTAGGTAAATAGCTTCCTCTCCTCCTCCTTTACTTTTTCCCTCTCTCAACTTGTCTTTTTGCCTCACCGCACACGGCTCCCACCTTCGCCTGCTCCGTCTCCGACCACCCCCTTTGGCGAGCTCATCCCACCTCCATAGACCTTCTCACCCCTCGCCGGCTACCCTAAAAGCTTCACCTCACACCACTCAACAAATCCCCCCTTTCCATCCACTGCCAGACGCCACCCGACGACCCCCCGAACAGACCCATCTCTCCTGCCACAGTCCGACCTAGGGCTACCACCACACGCCGCCTCACGCCTCGCCACCACCCGCACTACCTTCGCCACACTCCGATGAAGCTCCCTGCATCCTCTGATTAGGCCGAGAGGCCGTATTCTTGTTTTTAGGTCGACGACCCTTCACCGCCATTACCGAGCTTCTGGAGCTCTAACACCTGCGGCTGCAGGTGCTCTCTCACTTAGGCTTACGCCCCAAGACGCGCAGCTTGTTTCCGCGAAGCATCCCAGCCTTGCAATTGGGGCAAAGGCCTCGCACGCTGCAGCAATTGCCTGCAGCTTCCTCAGCTGCGGGCGCCAATTGGGGTGGGACATTTAGTCCCACCTCGGAAGTTCTGGAAGCGCCGCAGCCAAATAAAGGGAAAAAGTGTTCTAGACTTATCGCCTTCGAACACAGGGGTCAGGTCCCTCACGCACGCCGTGCACCACACGCTCGCCTTCGCCCACGCTCACGCCCCACGGGTCTGGGCCGGATCCGACTATCCTAACCCATGCACTCCTCGCCCACCACTGCACGCCGATGGGCCTGGTCCCGAGCGCGATACCCGTACCCGAATACCCGGCTCTAGGAGAGCGATCCTATGAGAGAAATCTGAGAAAGAGAGAGACGTGGGGAAGGGTAGGGGTAGGTTTTCCTTTCTGATCCTTGTGTGAGCGTGCAGGAGCAGAAGGAGAAGGAAGGAAGGTGGCCAAAGCCTTAGCTGCTCAGGGCAGAGAGGAAGAAGAAGAAGCGAAGAAGAAGAAGAAGAAAGAGAGAAGAAACAGAAGAAGAGAAGCACTGTAGCAAACTTACAGTTAAGTTGTCTGACTGCTGCATCAGACGACGGTTGAGTAGCGGCCAGAGGAGATAAAGCAAGAGAAGAAAGAAGAAGGCGGAAGAAAAAGAAGTTAGAAGAAGAAGAAGATTGTCATAGCCATAGAAGAAGGGAAGAAAAAGAAAGAAAGAGAAGAACAAAGTAAGAACAGAAGAAGAAGAAGAACTCTGCAAAAGAAAAGAAGAGAGAAGACGTAGCCGTGAGCAGAGAAGAGAAAGAAGAAAAGAAGAGCAGCTGAAAGAAGGAGAAGGAAAAGGAGAAGAGAAGAAGAAGACAAGACAAGCCCCCTCTCTCTCTCTTTCTCTCTCTCTCTCTCTCCCTTATTTTTGTAATCTAATGGAGAAACTTTGTATTTCTAGAATTCCAGTAGCTCCCTGAGTTCGACCTCGGGAAAACCATTTCCGAGTAAAAAATTTTTTAATGATAACCTGGTAGTTGTCTTATTACTATAACGACTATAACTTGACATATAACAAACACAACAACCAAGTCATCATTCAACAAATAAAATTTATACCAAAATTGAAATTCCGGGTCAAACATAGGGAGGCGGACGTTTGATTTAAAAATTACGCGTTTGTTTTTATTTGTCACAAAGTAATTCAATTTAAAGCTATCTAATTATTTACAATAAATAGAAGAGAAAGAGAGTAAGAGAGAGAGAGAATATTACAAACAGGGAATTCATCTTTAAGGAGATTGTTTGTTTCACTATTACAACTAAAAAGCAGAAAACATTTACACTAGAAAGCAATAAATTTACTCTAGAAAGCATTAAAAGAATGGATGGAGAAATGTCCTCCTCAACAATCGCTTGGAGGATGAACAGAACTACTCTATAAAGCAGCAAATCTATACTAGAAAGCAGTAAAAAGAATAGGGAGAGAGATATCCTCCTCGACGGTCGCTTGGAGGACGAGCCGGACGGGATGACGCCTGGACGAAAGAGGACGAAGGAGGACGAAGGAGGACGAAGCAGAAGAACGGGAACGGGGCAGCACGTCGTCGTCGTCGCGGGATCCACTTCCGAACGGGGACGAAAATTTGGACTTTATCTCGCAAGAAGTATCCCAGGTGTGGGACAAGCTTCTCTTGAGCCTTGGAGAGGTAGAGAAGAGAAGGAAGGGATGAGAATTTCGTGTGGAGGGGGTCTCCTTTTATAGTTGCAAGGAGTGGGGGCAAATTAGTCATTACATCTTTAAAACATTAAATAAGGGGTCTTTAGTGACAGATAAAACCGTCGCTAGAGCCCCAACGTGGGCGAAGTGGGTGCTCCCCATGCGTGCCTCCTCGGCTGCTCACTCTTAATGCCTACCACACGTTCAACAAATCTCAGTCGTCTGATCACGAGATCGGATGGCTTAAGATGTGCCTAACTCGCTTGTTGCGTGCCCACCCCAGCGCGTGCGATGGCACGTTCCCGCCTCGCGTGAAATAGCACGTGGTCGCTATTGGAAGATCTGAGCCGCCCGATCACGATCCAACGCATCCCTACGCCCGCTCACCCACGCCCTTCTCCCCTTCTTTGCGGCTCAAACCCGCAGCTGCTACTTGCGATAGCGCCTTCGCCTACTACGCTGTGGGGCGTGGATGGTCGAGCGGACATTTTAAGGCGCAGCCGTCCACAGCCGTTGGATCAAGATCCAACGGCGAAGAGGGAGCGGATGCCGAGACTTAAGTGATTGCATGTGGCCGTTTGGGCAGCCGAGATGGTGCCACGTGGCGCCATCTTGGCCGTCCATCTTCTGGGTGTTGTAGATGGTGCCACGGATGTCGGATTGACTAGATTTTTGTGTCATTAGGCTGCGATCGTCGATCCGAATTCATCCGTGTGGTCGGATTTGTCATTTTAAGTGTGGATTTACACCATCATGGCCGTTGATCTTCTAGGGTTCCCTGATCACTATCTGATGCTACAGATGCCTGATTAGGGCGATCTTGGAGTCGTTGAACTCCAATCGTCGCCCTGATCACATCCATACGGTTGGATCTTCGATCCGAGGCCCCGATAAAATGTTTTCCCTATCGAAGCACATAAAAGGAGACAATTAACCTCCATTTTATTCAAACTACTCTAAATGCAAGATGATGCATGTTAGGCAATATTTATAGCATGCAATGCAATCCTATGCTTAAGAACATGCATAAATAGACATCTTAAGTAGTGTAAATGTGTTTACATCAGTCACTCACAGAATCTCTACTCCATACCATCCACCGACCAATGGACAAGCTAAAATCTCAAATTGAGAAATTAAAACGATCCTTCAAAAGACAATCTGCCTGAACCGAAAGGATTGGTCTACCAAATTGGATGACGTTCTTTGACCCTACTGGACTGCGTATAAAACTCCGATTGGAATGTCTCTATTCCATCTGGTCTTCGAAAAATCTTGCCATCTGCTCGTTGAGCTTGAACATAAAGCTTATTGGGCAATCAGAACATTTAACTTGGATCTCAATCGATTTAGACGACAAAGAAAACTCCAATTGATTGAATTAGATAAAATCCGTAATGATGCTTATGAGAGTGAGAGAATCTATAAGAATAGGACAAAAGCTTTACATGATAAGTACATCTCCAGAAAAAGTTTTGTCCCTAATCAAAAGGTTTGGTTATTTGATGCACGCTTGAATCACTTTCCGAGAAAATTAAGATCAAAGTGGACAAGTCCCTTCATTGTAAGAAAAGTCTACCCTCATGGAGCTGTGCTTATCCTCGATCCCAAGACCGGCCATGAGACAAAGGTGAATGGTCAGAGATTGAAGCCTTATATCACGCAGAACTGTGATCCCATTTCCGATGGTCACATCAACCTTTTGGAATCTTCTTAAAGCTGAACTAAGTCCACCAAATGACGTTAAACTTAGCATTGGCTGGGAGGCATCCCAGTACTCTGTACAGGTAGCTCTACATCCTCTGTACTCATGCTGACCAGGATAACAAGCATAGTCAGGTGATATCCCCTCCTCTTGCCTATTATATTTTGATTTTCATGCGTACATTTTAACGAAGACATTGTAATGAATAGGCATGGGGGGGTGGACATTGCATGTCTTATTTTTATGTCAAAAAAAAATGCATTTAGGCATAAAGAATTTTTATTAAGGTTTTATTAGGGATTTATTCTTAAGTTGATTACTGAGTTTAGAATCCAGTACAATTTCACACTTACACGTAGAATTTGCAATGAATCCTCTGTGAAGATCGATAAACATCTTTAGCTTGTCGAGAAGAAGCAATGGTTCCTCTCCTAAACCCTTGGATAGTAATTAGGGGGTCAGGCAAACTATCTTTTAACAGATCCACCAAACAAGTGTGAGGTGAGAGTAGAAAGTCTACTGGTGCTCTAAGGCTAGTATGAGGAATTTTAAACTCTGGATAATGAGATAATGATACTCGGAGTTAGGCATAAGTTTTCGCTCTTGATTTATACGTACGAGTTCTTAGTGTGAATATTTTGAAAGCCACCAAATAAGGCAAAGACACAGAAAGCGTGTTCTGATAAAATTAGGACTAAGGTGGATGGCCACGACTGTCCTTTATGGAATCCTCGGATGAAGGAGGGTATCCATATCAAGGTCAAAAATACGCTATCCTATCCATTCCTTTCCCGGTGCCGAGAATAGGCACTTACACCCAATAAGCCACCTGATATCCTCTTGAACATCCCCTAATCTCAAATAATGCCTCATGAATAAAAGTCATATGCTATACTGCGTTGCGTTAGTAGATATTTGGATGCGTAAAAAAAAGAGAAAAAGGAAAAAAGAGAAAAAGAAAAAATATATATATACATTTATAAAAAAAAATAGGGGAAAGAGAAAAGAAAAGAAAAGAAAAGAAAATATATATACATAGAAAAAAATTAGAAAAAGAAAAGAGTAGAAAAAATGAGTTTATGAGTTAGAATTTATTTCAAGTGTAATAAGGCAACAACACCTACCACCCTCATGATCCACCAAATACAACCTTGACCTACTTTTCTGTATTTCTGGTCGCCTGAATATGGGCTAAGGAATTCTAACTTAGTTTTAGAGTTATCAGAACATAATCAAAGTGTTAATGCTAGGAGAGACCACCAAATATACTGATAAATCTAGTGAGATTGTGATCTCAAAAAGAAAGAAAAGAAAAGAAAAGATGAGAAAAAGAAAAAGAAAGAGAAAGAGAAAGAAAGAGAGAGAATGAGTACAAAGGAACTAAAGAGAGCACAGTTTCTCTGCCTCTCTTTGAGTTGAATTATTTAATAGTCTGGAAATTTAGGTTCTAAAGTACTAGTCTATATGTAGCACCATATGAGCGTGAGACACCAAATACATATTCACTTGACTCAAATTATCTTCTACCTAAGCCAAAAACCTGGGTTGAATTTACAGATTATCTTATAACCCTGAGGGAAGAAGTTTTCCTATCCCAATAGAATTTTACTAAGGGTCAAGTACGAGCTTTAGATGAAGATTATCTTTTCACTTGGATCCGCTGCATTGGCTACAACAAAACATGTTCACGATTTCTAGATTAAAATTTTGGATGAAAACAAAAGAGATAAATCTCTAGTCAAACTCTTGATAAGAAATCTGTCATATAGGACCACTTTGCATTTGGTCTTACACTTGATAGGGACTAGTAAGATTTAGGCATGGGGGTGTGATTGCACAGTAATCATGAAACCTAAATCACCTGAATTAAGCTAGATTCTAGCATAACTTAGGAATAATGCATTCATAGGCATCGTAATTTGCACAATAGCTAGTTTATTAGTCATATAAATAAAATCGTCATTTTATGTACTAATGAGAGATGATTTTAATCGTAGATGAGTCGAAGTCGTGGAAGATAGATCAGACCGGATAGATCTGATCAGAACAACGATGGGAACCCAACGCTTCCAAAATCATCTCGATCAGACAACCAGAGCATCGTGTGCAGTTCATAAAAGAATAGAGATCATGGAGCCAAAGGACAAAGATCTGAGTCTCAGATGAAAAATCTAACCGCACGGATGGATCCGAATCAACGATCGCAGTCCAACGACACAAAAATCAACCTAATTAGAGGTATACATCACCAAATACAATAAAAAGAAGATGAACCTCCATAAAAGAACAGAGATCACAGCCGCCCCCTCATCGCCGCCCCATCTGAGAAGGCTACCCTTACGTGCCATGGGCTGTTAGATCTTCATCCAACAACCACGAGCATGCCACGTCACCCATCCAACTGCGCCTTATCAAAAGAAAGAAGATCTCGATTGTTGGATCTTCATCCAATAGCTGAGAATAAGTTACCTTAAAACCTAAACACAATAAACAAGTCAGAGTAGCGTGTTGGTTAGCACCTTCGCTACGAAGCGATGGGCGCACGTTCAAGCGGCACCTCACGCAAAATCAGGCATGGATTAAATAGCGTCGTTCGATTATGAGCGAAGCATGGGGATGCAACCACGCAGTGAATCAAGAGCAGATCGCGGCCGAACACTTGATCCCACGCAGTTTCTGAAACGCGAAGGCAAGGTGTGCGCGCGCGTAAGCCATGTGATCGTAAGATCAGACGACTGATGTTGAGGCACTCAGAGACAGCAAGTGGCAAGCAGGAAAATTGAAGAGAACGGAGGTGGGAGTAGCTGGAGAGTCCGATCCTAATCCAACGCACGAGAGCACGCCACGTGTCGCCACCAGGTTAAATCCAAGCATAGAGAAGGATTTTGAAGGTGTTTTGAGGCCTAATCAGGTCCGTTGATCTCCCGATCGACGGATCTGATTAATCCTAAGGTTGTTGCATGAGATCGAGGGCCAAAATACCCTTTTTTCCCTCCATAAAAACTATAAAAGAAGGACAAAGCCCCCCTCTTGGATCATCAGCTCCAGACATCTCTTCAACCTTCTTCTCTGCGATTCTCCATCCCTCTGCAACTTTACTCCGACCTTCATCCCGGCGTTCTGGATCTGAGGTGCTGCTGCATCCTGCACAAGCATCATACAAGCAGCATCGTCTCTCTGCCTCCTATCTCTCTATCTCTATCTTTCTCTATCTATTTGTCTTCTATCTATCTATCTATCTGTTTCTATTAACATTTTCTATTGTGAAAAACTCTATCCAATTGTAATAAAATTCTGATTCTCTGGATATCTGCTCTATACATATAGACATACATATATATATATTTAGAATTAGTTTTATTGAAAAGGTTCTGTTAAAAATAGAGATTTCCTCCCTACGAACAACCCGGTACTCACCGGATTCTATAAATTTATTTATCGACGTGTTTTCACATTATACTACAAGTGGATAATCCTTTAAAACGTGATTTACGCATCGAACAGGGCCGTGTTCTCACCACGAAAGCTCCAAGTATCTACTCCAGGTGACATGGAACCTCCTCAAGAGCGTGCTTGAATTCCAGTTGGGAGCATTGACCGCTTCCCCGACTCCAATTGAAGACATTTGCTACTGTTGCTGTGCACGCAACGCAGGAGGGGACTTTAGTCCCACATCGTGAGATCACGATCGATTGAAGTCGCACAAAGGGAATTTGTGATCCCACCTGATTGCCCAAGACACCGAGGGGTCGGGTCCCTCGCTCACGAACCCTTTCACTCCATGCTTGCGACCCACGCCAACAAGCCTAGTCGCTGGATCCGGATACTATACCTACCCGATTACTCGATTAACCTCGAGTCTTTGAGAGAAAGAAGAGAAGGAAAGAGAGGGAGAAGGGGGGGTTTTTTCCTTAGTGAATCTCTCACAACACTTAGTCTCTACGAGGCAACCGTGCCTCTGTGTTGTGCCTTCCCTTGGATGTGAGAAGAGAAAAAGAAGAAGAGGGAGAAGAGAAGAAGAAGAAGCCAAAGGAGAAGAAGAGAACAGTGCCTTTGCATTGTAGCAAAGAGGAGTTTAAGCTGTTTGATTGGAAGCTCCATCATCTGAACTATCTAACACTGTACATTGTACACTTAAGCTTGCGTGGATTTAAAGTACTTGATACTGTTGAGATATTGCTATTATTGTAATTAGGGTAAATTGGTGATTCAAATCACCATTTTACCCTAATCTTTTTGCACTATTGACATTTGCCTTTATTTATATATCATTATTGCTTGGAGTTTTGTTACAAATTGCTTATCTTGTGCTTAAATTGTTATCTTGAGATTAATTGCTACTTTCTCCCTACGTTCGACCTCGGACTTCAAATTCGAGTATAAATTGTATTTGTTGACAAGTGATTTCAACTATACTACAACGCAACCATTTTAAAACCTCATTTTCGCCCTATTAACAAGTGGTCTCTTGAAGGTAGGATGGGTGATGGGAACACCATCTGAGTCATAATTAGCTCAGTTTGATTTGATTAAGTCAATAAATGCTCATACATAACTACCCAAGGACTGTAATTCACTATACATCCTTTATGAGAGAAATACAGTAAAATAGGGGTAAAACAGTAGTTTTAACAGCACATCTCAATTGCAGTACAATCACAGGTTTTATCAAGGGTTAATTAAGGGTTAAATGATCTTAAGAGTCTAACAAGTGGGTTAGTACAGACAGAAAAGGGTTTTCACATGTTTTGAAAATTAAATGACTTCTGAAACCCTAAAAACAGACCTGCTTAATTAACTGAGGTTTCAATTAGGATAAAATTCACCCAAACCCTCTAAAATTTATATAAAAATATTCTCTAGGATTTGGTATCTTCAATTTGACCATCAGAACCCATCTTGACCCAAAATAGAGTCTCAGACAAACATTTACCATAATTTAGGTTTTTGCATAAATTATCTAGTCAAACTAGGTCAAAACCAAAATCTAACTTCTCCATTGGATTCCTTAGGTCCAAATTACGTTTGTACCAAAATTTAGGCCTAATATGAGATCATATTGACTTAGTTTACAATTTGATCCTGTCTGACTCTTTTATCTCACATGGATGCCCCTAACTTTCGAATAAATTACATTTGGGTCCCCAAATTTATCATCATATTCTTCAAATAGGTCCCTTCCACCCTCAACTCCTTATCCTAAAGCTTCTACGACCTTCAAATGGGAAAATCTCCCTGATTTCTAGCTCAATCCCTTCCAAAATTAGAAGGGAGATTCCTTGAGGAGTCCTCTTTCCAATGCACCCGTCCTTGAACCCTACAACCTTCCCAATCTCTCATGAGAACGCATGAGAAATTCAGGTATCTTTCAAGTTTCCAACTCCGATGACCGTTTAAGCTTGGGAAGCTTGCTTCCCAAGCTCTAATCACCCTCTAACAGCCTATATAAGACTTCCCAAGGCAAACTGTTCTCCTCACACTTGAATTCAACTGGATTCACCTATAATTTCATCTCTCCTCATCCGACCGAAGCTCCTTGACGTCCGACGAGCTCTTCTGACTCCTTCCTTTGTCTGCACACAATACCGGCGGTGGCTTTATCTTCCTCCCTTTCTTCCGCGTTGTGCTGTACCTGCCGACGCTCCGTCCTCCATCTTCCTCACCGATTCCTTCTCACTGGAGCATTTTCTTCCCCGACGTCGGCCATGCCATAACCGGCGTCGCTCCATCCCTTTCGTCCATTAGATTAGGGTTAGATTAGTTTATTTTAGCTTGTAGGTTAGTTTCTCACTCTTCTTATCCCTATTTCAACCCTCGACACACGCTATCACCTCCATCTTCCCCGTCTCCGGCAATCCCTCCAGCTAGGCGTCCCCGCCGCTACACCCTTCCATCTGCCTCGCCGAAACTCCCATAAGCTTCGCCTCACCTTCCCGCACAAAAACCCTCTCTTTATCTCTCCATTCATGCACCCAACACTCCCCCCGAACACACCAATCACCGGCTTCCATTCCTGACTCCGTCCAACCACCACTCACCTCTGCATGCCTCGAAACAACCGCCAACACATTCCACACCCTCCGACAATACTGGTGAACGTATTTAATTGGGCCGAAAGCCCGTGCTTCTCCTTTCAGGTGTTCGTCGTGTCTTCGCCGCTGCCGCCATCAAAGCCAGCACGTTCTTCGAGTTCTAGGCAGTAATAGCTCCAGGTGGAACCCCCATGTAGCACAAGATGGTTCCAGGTCTCATCCCAAGTCCTTAATTAGAAGCTTCAGCCACTACCATGCATCAATTGGATGAAGATCTCACAGTAGCAGCGCAAGGAGAAGTCCTGCGGATTTAGTCCCACATCGTGGGTCTTCGAAGCAACACAGCCACATAAATTGAATAAGTCGCATGGGCTCTTTGCCTCCAAACACAGGGTGAGGTCCCACTATGCCTTGCGCACCCTTCACCTGCCTCGTCCGTGACATGCATTACGCGGGCCTGGCACCAACCCGACCTGCCTAACCCACGCACACCTCGGCTACTACCCCACGTCGGCAGCCCTGGTCCTAGGTGTGCTCTAGACCCGATTACCCGTTACTATGTAAGGCTCTAGGAGAGTGGAACCCAGAGAGAGAAAGAGAGAGAGAGCGCAAGGGTGGGGGGGTTTTGCTCTGAAGATAAACAACTGACACTTAGCCGTTTGAAGAAGAAATCCCCTATGCGTGAAGAAGGAAGGCCAAGGCAAGAAGTAGAGGAGAAGACCTAAGCCAAGAAGAGAAGAGAAACAAAGGAGAAGGAAGAAAGAGCCGCCGTAGAGAACCAAGGAAGAAGAGAAGCAAGTAGAAGAAACAGAGGAAGAAGAAGAGTAGAGAAAGGAAGAGAAAAACACTGTAGAATCAGATGTTTAAGACGTTTGATCCTACCATTAGTCGTCTGATTTAATCTCATATTCTTTTGCTTATTTTTGAATAATTATTCTATGTATTCATATACTCATGCCATATACTGCTGATAAACGCCAGTTTATCATCATTCTTATGTATTAAAACAAACCTAGCTCTTAGGATTTTACTCCGCAAATGGGTTTTTGGGCTGCATTTAGGCATAAATTAGGATAGGCATGCATTGCATTTTTTATTGTCATTTTAATGTGTTTTTGTGAGTGTTAGGGATGTACAGATGCACAGATCCCTAAAACCCTAGCACTCAAGAAGGCAAATGGTGAAGGAGAAGCCCAGACTAGCTGGAACCCAGCTTGATCCAGCTCACCACAGCTGGAACCTAGCTTACTTAAACTAGGGTTAGCTCATCCCAGCTCCATTCAGCTAGTCTCAGCTGGATGGCAGCTCAAGAGAGTTCACCTTAGCTCACCCTAGCTCAAGTCAGCTCAGATCCAGCTCAACTTAGCTGAGTCTAGCTCATCTCAGCTCCCACTAGTTCACAGGGAGCTCTAGCTAGCTCAGCTGAGTTGACAGGAGTTCACCCCAGCTCAGATCCAGCTACATTCAGCTCCACTCAACTCCAGCCAGCTGAAGAAGAATTCATCTCAGCTCAGGAAGCTCAAGTCCAGCTCCCGGGGACTCAGCTTAGCTCATCTCAGTTGAGCTAAGCTACCTTAGCTGCC
The DNA here is from genome assembly GCA_037157565.1 of Thalassia testudinum. Lineage (NCBI taxonomy): Eukaryota > Viridiplantae > Streptophyta > Magnoliopsida > Alismatales > Hydrocharitaceae > Thalassia > Thalassia testudinum. Next base: position 149,883,930 of record JAZHRO010000036.1, read on the forward strand.
TCAACCAGCTTGATTCTCCCTGGGAGCACCAGACCTAGCTCACCTCAGCTCATTTTGGTAGAAGCTAGCTCACTTTAGCTTGGCTTAGCAACTAGCAAAGAACTAGCAAGCTAAGCTAGCTAGAGTAGCCCCATGCCAGCCTCTTCAGCAGCAGCCAACTCTAGCTCCAGCTCCAGACTTCTCCTCCTCAGCTCCTTCCTCCAAACCCTAGCTCCAACACCTTCTCCTCTACTCCACCTTTAGCTAAGCTAGCTTAGCTTATCTTAGCTTAGCTTAGCTTAGCTTAGCTAACAACCAGCTCCTTGGCCATCCATTACCTTAAAAATCAACCCTAGCTAGCTCCACCAACTCAAGCCTACCTAAGCTAGCTACCCTACTTAAGTTGGCGCCACCACCTAGCCACCCCTTCACCCCATTATCTCCACCAAAAGACACTTCAAGTTGGCGCCAAAAACCATCCCTAACCACCCCCATTTTGGCGCCAACTTTCAGCCTCTTCATCCACCCTACACCTACCCATATAACACATCCTAGCCATCCACATACCCCCCTTCTAGAACCTTAAGGTGGCGCCACCTAATAGCCTTCTAGAAAGCCCATTTTGGTGCCAACACTAAGGGGTGTCAACACCCATAACTACCCCCTTGGTGTCCCTTAAGGTGGGGCCAACTCTCCTTGGCCATGGGATCTCCAACCACCTCCATCAACTCATCTTGGCCATCCATTTCAAAGGTCACCATAGCCCCCTTCCTATTCTATGAAAAGCCACCACCTACCACCATTTTGGGGCATCCTCCCTTAGTGTATTTTTCTACCTACATCCACCTATACCTACGCCCAAGGAGAAGGAGTAGAGAAGGAGATTAAAAGGGCACATCACCAGCCCTTTTGGTGCCTTCTTCTCCCCACTCTCTTCAACTTGGGCCACGCCAAGGAGGAGGACTCTTCCACTTCAAGGAGGATGGCCAGGCAAGGGAGAAGGACGTAGGGTGGACGTCCACCCTTGGAGAGAAACTTAGGGCACGCCCCCTTTGGGCTTGCCTTGGAGGACATCACCTTGGCGGAGCACTGCAAGGAAGGAGCTGAAGGATTCTTTTCAAGCTTGGGAGCCACCAACTTTGGAGCAAGAAACCCTCTTCTTCACCATCTATCTAGAGGATTTGTGTTTGCTTTTCTTTATTTTAATTTTTCTAGTGGTAGAAGCATTCCTCTACTAGCCTTTTTTGTAAAACACTTTTCAGTAATCTAGTTGCCTTCTTTGCAATTTTCTATTTTGCATTTCTACTTGCTTTGCTTTTTAGCATTTTTCACTCCCTCTCCTTAATTATTCTAGGCCTCCACTTGCCTAGAGTGAGTTTAGGGAGAGGCTCTACTTGCCACTAGAAAGTAGTAGTTAAATTGAAGTGTAAATTACCTTCCCGTCACCATTCCGCATGTTGTCTTAATTTAAAACAAAAAAATGATATATTGAAAAATACCAAAAAGAAAGTTGAGATTTATTCCGAGCAAGAGAATCAATTTTGCAACCATATTGCCTCCTTGGACGACCCTAGATACTCCCCTATCTAGGAATATAAATTTAAGAGCGATAGCGGATTTACGCGTTACAACGATGTATTTTAACAAACCGCGTATTTCGCTATCACTTTTTGGCGCCGTTGCCGGGGAGGCACGGCTTTGCATTAACACATTTTCTCTTGCTTGAAGTGGATCTCATCCCCTTCTTCTTTCTTTCTTTTGTGTGTGCAGGAACTACAGTGGGAAGGCGGGAATCTGGAAGCGAGAGCTCAAAGTTCCTTCTCTTCCCGCGAAATTCAGGTTGGTTCCTCTTTCTGGTTACATAATTAATTAAAACTACCAAAAATATATTAAACTTGGCTTTCAGGATCCCAAAAAACTTAATTAAGTGGAGTGGTGCATTATAAAATCCATTGTTTGCTTGTATGCTTCTTTAACATCACTCCATTGCAAGTATTGGTGTTCAGTTTTTCGAGTCCAGATTTCTGTCCGGACTTGAAAAATCGATTCCTAACATCACAGGCCTCCTAAAATCATAAAATTTCATAGAGTGATTCCCAACTAAGTTTGGAACATCCGTTCCCAATTTCAGATCAATTGGATTTGTATTTAATTTTTAAAAATTCGTGGATTGCAGAGGGGTCATACCCTTTAATCTTCCTATTTTGCTACTGTCCGCGAATTTTTAAAATTTTTATACTCATCCAATTTTTGTGAAATTTAGCTTGCTGGAATTCTTGTGGAATTTTACACATCATATAAAATCACAAAAATTTTCTGAGGTCGGTGGTAATACTGAAAAGTCCACAATACCCACGGGTATCATTTCTGGACTTTGACATCAGTACAATTAGAAATTTAAAATAATTATCAAACAAATTCTTAAAATCTTACAAAAATCTTTGTTGGAATCTTTGTTTGATTTTCTTCAAAGTAGTGGTGCTGTTTGACTTGTTTGGACCACTACTTAATTCTGAAAGCCTAAAAATAATTCATTGGTAGTAAAATTTCTGTCTTAGGGATAATTGGCTTAGGGTTTCTTCTTTCTTTTTAGAGACTCAATTAAAAAGGAAATATATAATCACCCATACAACTTGTTTTCCTTTGATTGTGAATTTTCAAACTTGTTTGAAAATTTAATTAGAAAAACCCTAAAATACATTTAATTAAATTGAATCCTAAAAGACATAAATACAAGAAAATTGTGTGACAACTTGATTTTCATTGGAGCCACTCTCCAATTCCTGCACACATACAAAAAAATCAAATAACAGGACAACAACTCAATAAACGCCCTCCACATTCCGTGTGCACTATAGCATCCTAGACCTAATTCAAACTTGTAGCAACTTGACCCCTAAGGCTTCATCAACTTAGGCTTGCTATTTCGGTCTTAAGTTTTCCTTAGTTAGTACCAATTCTGTCATCTATATCTGGTGTTCAGGCTGAGGGGCCGTGTCAAACGACCAGGCGCGGGTTTGTACAAGCACCTGGGGTTTTCCCTGGGAAACGTTTGGGCCCAAACCTCCCCTTAAGCAACTTGGCTAGATTTGTTGATAGAACGGGTATTCACTATTGACTACTTATTTCCTATATAGACCAAGTCTTAGGTTATTAGGGAGTCACAATTAAGTTAGGTCTAGTTTTTGTTTGTTTGAATTGCACACTTTCTCTCATCTCTTTCTCTTCTCCTCCCCTCCCCGTTCTTCCATTTTATGCACGGGCGACGGTCTCAAAATCCGCACTTGGAAGGACCATTTGATTTCGCCCCCCACGTAAAAAGACCACTTTTTCTGTCTTCTCCTGAAAAAATGGAAACACAACAAAATAGGTCCACTGACCCTTCCAAGTCTACCTCTAACCCCACCTCTAACCCTAATTCTAACCCTTCCACCCAAAACCCAACCACCAGTAACTTCCCACACTTGGAGCTCCCCAATCTTGAGTTGCCCCACACACAACATCAAGACCCCCTACCTGATCTTTTAAAATTGATGGCCGATCAGATTAATAAATTAAATTCCAATCAACAAACATTGACTAGGAACATCCAAAACCTAGCCAATCCAAGGCCAAACCCACCACCCCGTCAGCAGCCTGTTGTTCCTCTAAAAGATTTCTATGATCCGTCTTATTATGAGGAACGACCAGGGGTGGTCATACTAGAGGGGGACTTTGAGATCAAGCCAGCCATCCTGAACCTGATTAAACACTTTCATGGCCTTCCTAGGGAAGACCCTTTCAGCCACCTTGAAGAACTAACTCTTCTTGCACAGACAACCCGTTCCCGAAATGTGCAAGAAGACATATGGCTGATGCGGCTTTTTCCATTATCTCTTAAAGATAAGGCCGCTTATTGGTTCAGGACCATTGGCCGACCCATTACAACATGGCCTCAACTCAAGAGTGCCTTCCTCAAGAAATTCTTTCCCATAGGTCATACCAATTCCTTACGAAGATCTATTACGACCTTTCACAAAAAATCTGGTGAAACTTTCCATGATTCTTGGGAAAGATTTCAAGACCTTTTAAGAAGTTGCCCGCACCACGAGATTCCTTTATGGCAGCTCGTGCAAATCTTCTATCATGGATTAGAAGATCAAATCCGACAGTTTGTCGACGCCTCGTGTGGCGGCAACTTTTTAAATAAAGATGCAGAAAGTGCCTATGACCTGTTTGAAGAAATGAGTGAAAACTCATTTAATCAAGCTTCCATGAACACATTTTGCAGAACCCAAAACCCGAAGTTCGGTGTTCATGAAATAGGCACTCAATCTATCCCTGTCACCCAAGACGATCTTCAATTGATTGCTCAAAAACTCGACCAGATGCATATTAATCAAAAGAAAATTGAGGAAAGACTAGCCACTTCAACTCAAGCTCCACACCCACATCTAACCCAACCTAACTTTCCAGAAAGAGAAAATTTGCACAATCTCAACACTACCCCTGCTGATTATTCTGAGGTTGCCCATGATTCACTGGGGAACTACAACTATCCAGATCTTAACCCCACTCAAAATATTTCTGCCATCCAGGAGCCCTTTAAAAATTCTTCCAATTGGAAAAATTACCCGAACTACTCCTGGAATAATCAAGTTTCCTCCCAACCATATCATTTTAATGGGTATGGGTTGAATCCAAACTTCCATCCTGGGCCATCCCAACAAGATATCAATGCCCAGATGCTGCGAACCCTGCAGGATATGCAAACAAAAATGATGGAAGTAACCCGCAACATCACAAATCTGAACAATCAGATTGGGGTTACTCCCACGCAAAGACCTGTAGGACATCTTCCGTCCCAACCCATACCCAACCCTAATCACCAAGGAAACCATTATATGGGCAGAAATCCACATTATCCACATCAGCCTCCTCCTAATCCACCACCTCAGCAGCCGCCCAGGTTTCTGCAATCACAGGCCCCCCCACCTCCTCTAAATAATAATCCGACTGCACATGCAGTTACTTTGAGGAGTGGGAAAACCACCACTGACCCCGGGCCTTCACACGAACCTGGTAAGATACCTGTGCAAATTGACTCCCCACCTCCCCATCAGGAAGAAAAAGAAAAACAAAAATCTCAAGACAAGATTCTTGTCCCTTTCCCACAAGCTCTCTACCCCACCACCAACAAAAAAAAGAAATCTGAGCCCACTACAGAAGAACTCATGGAGCTATTTGGGCAAGTTCATATCAATATTCCTCTCCTAGATGCCATCAAATATATACCTGCCTATGCTAAATTTTTGAAGGATATTTGTACTCCTAAAAGGCAGGCTAAAAATCTAGGACAGGTGCATCTTTCAGAGACAGTAAGCTCTGTCATACAGAGTAAGCTGCCTCCTAAGATGAAAGATCCGGGGTCACCTTTAATTTCTATAATTATTGATGACACTACATTTAATCGCGCCCTCCTTGATCTTGGTGCCTCAGTTAATATTATTCCCACGAGTTTATTCGAAGAATTTCAGATCGGTGAACTAAAACCCGTCGAGGTTACCCTGCAATTAGCCGACCGATCTACAATCAAACCTCGTGGGATTATCGAGGATGTTTTAATCAAGGTCCAGAATTGTGTCTTCCCTGCAGACTTTCTGGTTCTTGACATTGAGGCACCTGAATCATTACTGGACTCCCCAATAATCCTTGGACGCCCCTTTTTGGCCACTGCAAAGGCAAATATCAATTGCCACACAGGCAAAATGGATATTAACTGTGCAGGCCAAACTATCACTTTAGATATTTTTAAATCCTCCAGGAGATTCCATGATGATAACTTCTTTGAGGACTCAGATACTGAAATTTCCAATATGGTGGAGGAGACAATGTTAATAGATACCCTTACCGACCATAATTTTTTTGAGGACTCTGATTCAGAATCAGTGGTCGGCGAAATCTGTGATCCGGAAACTTGTCTTGACCCCAAATTTATTCTTGATACCCCCCCTAACCCACCCACTATTCACGCACCTAACTTTTCCACACTAACTTCACCCAATCCGCACCATTCCTTCCCCGACCCCTTTCTAACGGACCTGCCACCAACCCCGCCTGAGTTTGGCACCCAACCTAATTTAAACCCATGGCCAGACTCAGGCTACACTTATCATTTTCCATCCAACTTTGATCCCAATATTATTTCTAATCAATTTTTTAGGGATCTAGAAGACGACACCTTTTTTGCGGGGATCCAAGTGTCCAATTATTTACATGATCTTACGTCTTCCGTGCATACCTTCACGCCCGGCTGAATGGCGTAAAAGATAGCACTGGATGGGAGGTAACCCATCATTTTCTTGCGTTCCTTTTTTTCTTCTTTTTCCAGGTTTTGTTCATCCTAAACCCGACCGTCATCACTAAGGTGATCCCTTTTCCCTCCTAATGCATGAGGACATGGCATATCTTAAGCATGGGGGGGTGTTTTTAAATTTTTACGATCAATTCAGGATTTTCAAAACCTAAAAACATGCATTTTTGTTTAATTTATTTCCTGCTTGCATACCCAAAAAAAAATAAAATAAAAAAATATATATAAATAAAAAATGTTCAAAACTTTTTGAGGAAAAATTTTGAAATCGGGACTAAGGTCAAAAAATTCACTTTTGGTACAACGGATTTAATCCTTAACAAACTAAGGATGAGGATATGGATCTGATCATTAGAATTCCAGGGTCTATTTTAGACAAGATCAGATATCTTTCTATAAAATTTCACCTGAACTCATAATAGTTCAGGTGACTTGATCCTATTTTGCAATATGGAAATTATTTGACTTAGCTTCTGATTCAAAAACTTGCATGTTTTGAGAAACTTCTTGTGTCACTCTTCACACACAAGCCAACACTTAAAAATAACTAAAAATTTGAAAAACTCCCTTGTTTGGACTTAGTGAAAGTCTGAAGCAGATCATTGGTTTGAGTTCCCACCGCCGAGAAGGAGGAAAATGCCTCCTTTAAGGAAGCGATGTCAACATGTTACCACCTCGGCGTTGCTCCATATCTATATTTCATATCTTTAGACGGAGCATTAAAGCGCATTTTAGCAGCTCAAGTGTCTTGGACGGTGCTCTACCTATAGTGTCGGAGCAAGAGCTTGAGTTTGTTTGGAGCGCCCCTTTTCACCGCATCGTGTTCTGGGGTTGTGAGCTCCTAGGTGGTGTCATGGACAGTGCTATCTCGAAGTACTGGCGCCAGAGCCCCCTCGAGAAATGGTAACAGGAATGATGATCCCAACACATCTGTTGTAAGACTAAGCTAAAAATAAGCATGGGGGAGAAAAAAAAAAAAATATATATATATATATGTATAAATAAATTAACACGCCCTTATAAATGTTGGCTTTTCACAAGCACAGCCACAAGGTTTTAAAGGATTTTGCAAGTTGAGAATCAGATTCATGAGCCAAAAAAAAAATTCCTAAAAACAAACATTTCAAGTCATCTGAATTAACAAGGGGTTAATTTGAGAATTTTTTGGAAGATATATTGATCCCGTTCTATCTAATGGTTGAATCCAAAAACAAATCCCGATGTTTATTGAAACGTCGGTTTTGTATTTGTTATAACGTTGTAGTAAAGCCGGTTATTACCAACACTTCAAATAAAATTTTTTTACTCGGAAAATAAAAGAGTTCCCGAGGTCGAACTCAGGGAGCAAGTTGTATTCTAGAGATATACATGTTTCTTTTACAAAAAGAAGGAGAGAGGGAAAGAATTTGTTGTTTTCTCTTTGTTCTGCAGAGGGGATGCTCTTCTTTCTCTCTTTCTTTAGATCTCCTTCTTTCTCTCTGTTCTGCAGAGGTGATGTTCTTCTTCTGCAATGGTGATGCTCTTCTTCTTCTTCCTGCTGTTCCTGCTTTGGTGATGTTCTTTTTTTCTTCAGAGCTCCTTGTTCTTCTTCTTCGTTCTGCAGAGGTGATGCTCCTCTTCAGATCTCTTTCTTCTTCTTCCTTGGTTTCTGCCTTGACCTCTCTTCTTCTTCTTCTGCAATTGTGGTGACCCTTTCTCTTTTCCCTTTTCTTCTTTATGGCTGCAGAGCTTCTGCCTTCAGCTACTAAGTCTTCCTTTCTTCTTCTTCTGCTTTGGCCGTTGCTCTTCCTTCTTCTTCAGCCTGCCTTCTTTCCTGCTCTGGCTGCTGACCTTCCGTCGTCTGACCCGGTGCTTAGACAACTTAACTATGCATTTGCTACAGTGCAGCTCCTTCTTCTTCCGCGGGTCTTCTTCTTCGCCTGTGCCTGCACACTTCAGGGTTTTTCGTCAAGAGGCAAAACCTACTCTACCCTCCCCCCCCCCCGCGTCTCTCTTTCTCTCTTAAACCACTCTTGGGAAAGCTCTCCCAGAGCTACCGGGTAATCGGGTTCGGGTCACACCCGGGTCCAGGCCCACCGGCGTGCGTGGTGGGCGAGGAGTGCAGGTCAGTCTAAGTCGGGTCGGGTCAGGTCCGCGGGGCGTGAGCGCGGACGAGACCGGGTAACCGGGCGGGTGTAAGGGGACCTCACCCCGTGTACTTAGGCAATAGGGCTAGTGCACGAAATCAATTTAAACAGTGGAACGGGAGTGAGGCTTACCGATGTGGGACTAAACGCAGACCGTTCCTCGCGTGCGCCTGCTGGGAGACCGCGGCCTGGCTTCTGCAGCTGCGGCTTCTATTGGCCTAGGTTGCTGGCTGGCTGCCTTCGCAAGACTCCCCGTACTCCGCAGCAGCTGGAGACCTGGAGTCCTCAAGCCTGGAGCGCGGGAGAAGCTGCTTCAATGTGCGCTAATGGCGGTCGAACCTCAAAACCTGTCGGACACGAATATGGCCTCGCGGCCTAATCAAACCACTGGGGAACCTTCGCCGTGGCACGGCGAAGGTGAGGAGCTGCGCGGCAGGCCGCAAGGAGGTGTCTGGCGGCAGCCCTGGGTCAGACTGCAACCGGAGGAATGGGTTTGTTCGGGGGAGTGTTACGGAGGTGTGGAGTGGCAGTGGAGGGGTGGGGGGTGCTCAGTGTGATGAGGCGGAGGTTCGGTGAGGGTCGGCGAGCCGTGTGGGTCGCTGAGGTGATGGGAGCGGCTCGCCGGAGGGTGGTCGGAGGCGAAGGGGGTGAAGGTGGTCAGGGTCGGTAGAGGGCTTAATTGAATAAATTGAAAGCGGGGAAAGAAAGAGGAGGAGAAGGGGAGTAGCTCTAGCTTACTTGCAGGGACGAAGGGGGAGGAACAGGGCGACAGTCGTATCGACTGTCGCCGGAGAAGACGATGCTCAGGGAAAGGGGCGGCGGCGAGTAGAGAGCCGGAGAGGCGCCAGCTGGGTGCGGCGTGGCGCGGGAAGAGCAGGGGAGGAGGTCTCTGCTGCTGGTATTGCAGCAGAGCGAAGAGGTGGAGGGGGAGGAAACCGCCGGAGCTGGTGAGCGTCTGCCGGAGGAAGAAGAGAAGAAAGTTGGGGATTTTCTCCGTCAGATCCAGGCTGCCCTGGTCGGTGGAGTAACGGGGGGTATTTATAGGGATCAAACAGGGAGGAAGGCGGAGGGAGACGACGTGTCTCCCTCGCCGGAGGATGGTCGGAAACAAGAACCCATACCGTCCGTGCGTTCGCACGGCCGGTATGGTGGGTTACAATGACCAGGGGGTGTCCCTGCGACGGCTGACGACGCAGGGCACCCCTGGTTTACTTGCCAGGTCCCCCACCTCACCCTGCGCGGCGCCATGCTCCGCGTAAGGTCGCCGGAGCATGGTGCTGGTAGGTTTTGCAGGAGGGACCTGATTGCAAAGAACGAAGGAGAGTTAGGGGCCAAAATGCGAGGGTTCAAAAGTTGAGGGCCAAAGAGTAAATATATGAGGACCAAAGTGTAAAGTCGGTCAAGGAGGTTTCTTCTTAGGCTCAAGTTTTTATACATGACTAATTAGGACCTAAGGAATCTGATGGTGAATTTCATTTTCATATTAAACCTTGTTTGACCGGTCAATTTGCGCAAAAACCCAAATTAAGTTATTAATTGGGCATGGTTCTCAATGTAGGTCAAGATGGGTTCTAAAGGCCAAATTGAAGGTTCTAAACCCTAGAGATTATTTTTCTATGAATTTTAGAGGGTTTATTCTATTTTTACTTTGCCTCGAACCTTGTGAATTGAAGTGGGTTGTTTTAGGGTTACAGATTATCATTTGGTTTCTTGGACGTGCTGTAGCCCTTGCTAGATCATCTCATCCCACTTTTATTCTTATTAAGCTGCTTTGACCTATGTTTGGGCCCTGAATTACCCTGTATGCAGATTATACTGGTAAAATTGCACTTTTACCCCTTATGACTTATTTTCTTCTCAAACTCAGAATTCTCTGAGTTAAGCCTTTCCTTGAGATATGTAGGAGCTTTTATCCTTTGTATTAGGTCAAAATGAGCTAGTTATGGCTCATGATGAGGTTCTCATCATTTATCTTTAACAAATCCCGTACCTCCAGTGTTTTTAATCTGCCAAGGTCCATTGATCTCTTTTTCTCCTCCAAAGTCAAAAAAATTAGATTTCCCAAAAATTTCGATTTAAGTTTTGCTAAGAGACTAGCAAAAGATAAGCATGGGGGTGTGATAAACGCCAGTTTATCATCATTCTTATGCATTAAAACAAACCTAGCTCTTAGGATTTTACTCCGCAAACGGGTTTTTGGGCTGCATTTAGGCATAAATTAGGATAGGCATGCATTACATTTTTTTATTATCATTTTAATGAGTTTTTGTGAGTGTTAGGGATGTACAGATGCACAGATCCCTAAAACCCTAGCACTCAAGAAGGCAAATGGTGAAGGAGAAGCCCAGACTAGCTGGAACTCAGCCTAATCCAGCTCACCTCAGCTACATTCAGCTCCACTCAACTCCAGTCAGCTGAAGAAGAATTCATCTCAGCTCAGGAAGCTCAAGTCTAGCTCCCGGGGACTCAGCTTAGCTCAACTCAGTTGAGCTAAGCTACCTTAGCTGCCTCAACCAGCTTGATTCTCCCCGGGAGCACCAGACCTAGCTCACCTCAGCTCATTTTGGTAGAAGCTAGCTCACTTTAGCTTGGCTTAGTAGCTAGCAAAGAACTAGCAAGCTAAGCCAGCTAGAGTAGCCCCATGCCAGCCTCTTCAGTAGCAGCCAGCTCCAGCTCCAGCTCCAGACTCTCCTCCTCAGCTCCTTCCTCCAAACCCTAGCTCCAACACCTTCTCCTCCACTCCACCTTTAGCTAAGCTAGCTTAGCTTATCTTAGCTTAGCTTAGCATAGCTAACAACCAGCTCCTTGGCCATTCATTACCTCCAAAATCAACCCTAGCTAGCTCCACCAACTCAAGCCTACCTAAGCTAGCTACTCTACTCAAGTTGGCGCCACCTCCTAGCCATCCCTTCACCCCATTATCTCCACCAAAAGACACTTCAAGTTGGCGCCAAAAACCACCCCTAACCACCTCTATATTGGCGCCACTTTCAGCCCCTTAAATCCACCCTACACCTACCCACATAAGCCATCCTAGCCATCCACATACCCCCCCTTCTAGAACCTTAAGGTGGCGCCACCTAATGACCTTCTAGAATGCCCATTTTGGCGCCAACACCAAAGGGTGTCAACACCCATAACTACCCCTTGGTGCCCTTTAAGGTGGCGCCAACTCTCCTTGGCCATGGGATCTCCAACCACCTCCATCAACTCATCTTGGCCATCCATTTCAAAGGTCACCATAGCCCCCCTCCTATTCTATAAAAATCCACCACCTACCACCATTTTTGGGGCATCCTCCTTTAGTGTATTTTCTACCTACATCCACCTATACCTACGCCCAAGGAGAAGGAGTAGAGAAGGAGATTAAAGGGGCACACCACCAGCCCTTTTGGTGCCTTCTTCTCCCCACTCTCTTCAACTTGGGCCACGCCAAGGAGGAGGACTCTTCCACTTCAAGGAGGACGGCCAGGCAAGGGAGAAGGACTTAGGATGGACGTCCACCCTTAGAGAGAAACTTAGGGCTTGGCGGAGTTCTGCAAGGAAGGAGTTGAAGGATTCTTTTCAAGCTTGGGAGCCACCAACCTTGGAGCAAGAAACCCTCTTCTTCACCATCTATTTAGAGGATTTGTGTTTTCTTTTACTTCAATTATCAAGTAGTAGAAGCATTCCTCTACTAGGCATTTTTGTTAAACACTTTATCACTTATCTAGTTGCCTTTTTCGCATATCTTGTTTGCATTTCTTTTTGCTTATTTTCAGCATTCTTCACTTTCTCTCCCTAATTATTCTAGGTCTCCACTTGCCTAGAGTGAGCTTAGGGAGAGGCTCTACTTGCTACTTTAGAGTTGTTTACTTAATTGGAAGTGTAAACACTTTTCCCGCCATCAGTTCGCATGTTGCCTTAGTTCAAAAATAAAGAAAAATGGTATATTAAAAATTACCAAAAAGAAAGTTGAGATATATTCCAAGCAAGAGAATCAATTTTGCAACCATATTGCCTCCTTGGACGACCCTAGATACTCCCCTATCTAGGAATATAAATTTAAGAGTTGATCGATTTTGCGCATTACAACGACGTATTTAACAAACCGCGTATTATCGCTATCAAATGCCTCCATGGAAACTTATGGAAGATCCATGCAACCTAGAGGTTGAATTTATGAGGTCCAGGAGAGCTCCAGCAATGTGGATATGAACTTGATTTGTGAAATGCTAGACAAAGTTAAGGTTGTATCTAAAAAACTAGATGAATTGATGAGCCACAATAGGAAGGGTGCAACCCTCCCATCACCCAATATCTAAGCTCCCTCAGAGAGGTAGTTTGTGAACAAGCTGCACATGGCTCAAGATGTGAGCCAACTGACCCAAGGCCCTTTACATGGGACCCAAGCAGGGACCTTTGATCCCTGCTATCCTAATTCCACACACTTATCCTCATCATCATTTGGATATGAGAATGTGTCAGCTATCCAAGGAAAAAATAGAAATCCTTTCCCCAACACTTATAATCATGGTTGGAGAAACCACCCAAATTTTTCTTGGAAAAGCCAAGGGCAAGGAAACCAACAAATTGCACAACCTGGACCCTATCAGATGAACTCTAGCTTACCTAACACTTGTAACTAGGGTCGGAATTATCAACCCTTGCCCCCTAACCAACCTAGCCAAACTGAATTGGCTATATTGAATCAGAACAAGCAATTGATGGACACAAATACTTCCATGTTGCAAGCTATGCAATAGTTGACCTAGTCCATTAGGGATCTGAAGAACTAGATAGGGCCTAAGCCTAATGATAGGCCTATTGGTAACCTACTTTCACAACCCCTTCCAAACCCTAGAAATGTGCCAATTAGAGGAAATTTCCCTCAAGAGGTTAATCAAAATCAAGCTCATTAGATTCAGCAAGCTCCGATGACTTTACCTGGTTTAAATCTTCTTCCTAATCCAGGAACTATTTATAATCAGGTTCCTCAATCGGATCTGTACTCTATGACTAGATCTTCCCAAGATCTGAATCAGTATCCACCTGCTTCAGCCAGCTCGATCACTCTGAGAAGTGGAAAGAATACCCAGGATCCTGTTATGACTCCTACTCTACACTCTAGGGATCTTGGTACACCTAACTGATGTGCATACATCTAAATAGCCAAAAATGTCTATTAATGCATGTTCTTAGTGTCATATTAGCATCATACATTGTAAATATTGCATAACATGCATAATCATGCATTTAGGTCAAATTGTATAAATTGTACAGTAATTATCTTCTTTTATGGTCAAGGACAGGGCAACTTTTAATTGGAGCCTCGGATCGAAGATCCAACCGTATGGATCTGATCAGGGTGACGATTGGAGTTCAACAACTCCAAGATCGCCTTAATCGGACATCTGTAGCATCAGATATAGTCCGAGGAAGCCTAGAGATCAAAGGCCGAGATGGTGCCAAACCGCACTTCAAATGACAAATTCGACCGCACGGATGGGTTCGGATTGATGATCACAGCTTAACGACGTGAAAATCAGCTCAATCCGACATCCGTGGCATCTTTTACATGTCATAAAAGATGGGCGTCCATGATGGCAAGACGTGGGGCCATCACAGCCACCCAAATCAACCACAGCACCGCTCCCCATCCTCTGAAGGCACGGCGAGGCAAGATTTGGGCCATTGGATCTTGATCCAACAGTCGTGAGCACGCATGCCTAAATTGTAAGCGCGATAAAGAAGAACCGTTAGCGCAACGGTCAAGCGGCGTTGCACGAGAGTAGGGCGAGCGTTCGACTCACAATATGTAGCACACAAGCGGTTAATCTCAACTGCATGATCGACTACGGATAGCCCAGATCGCCCAATCGGGCGCATGTGCGATCAGACGCACCGCCTCATGCTCGATCGCACGTGCAGGCGACGCAACTAAAGTGGGCGAGGCGCGATTTGAGCCGTCCGATCTCACGATTGGATGGTTGAGATTTTGAAGATGTGGGTGAGCATTAAGCGCGTGGTAGGCAAGGAGGTGGGCATGCATGAGAGGCTGCGGTGACGTGGGGTCTTTAGTGATTTTGAGGAATGAAGTCTTGTAATTAATGTCTTCCACAGATATGTTTTACCAACTCCACCACCCCCATACACAAAAAAGAAAGATCCAATATTATTGTTGCAAGATTTAATGATTTCATTGTATGCATGTAATTGCTCCTCATTTAAATAAAAAAATAAGCATTCAAATTCTGTAACCTTTGATTCAATGTCTTAAATTATTTCATTTAAGAATAGTTTGTTGACATTTTGTGTGTCATTATGCATAGGTAAAGGTGGAAATGTTGGATAATTAGCAAGCGATTTTCCATTTTTATTTAGAATTTCTTCTAAATGTTGTAAACCTTTTGATTGCAAGTTAGTATTTGATAATCTATAAATAGTATGCTCTGAATCATCTGCATGCCTTTGCTAAAAATCATCAATAAATGGCCTCCAATATGCATCCCAAATTCCTTTTGGATCCTTTAATTCTGATGTTATCAAGATAGAAGCGAATTAATAAATGCCTTAATTTCCATCCAGTTGCCTAAATTGTTGCTTCTTCTATTTCATGAATCCATTCATTGTCATCATCAAGAAGTCCTAAAGCAGCACATACATCTTTAAAGTTATTATAGGTAACACCAGTAACTATACACAAGTCAACATAACTTGTAGGTCCATGAACCTTGTGAAGAAGCATTCGTAAGTAATAAAGTTTCCCTAATGAGAA
Source organism: Thalassia testudinum (assembly GCA_037157565.1). Lineage (NCBI taxonomy): Eukaryota > Viridiplantae > Streptophyta > Magnoliopsida > Alismatales > Hydrocharitaceae > Thalassia > Thalassia testudinum. The sequence goes on from JAZHRO010000036.1 coordinate 149,899,144, forward strand.
TTTAGCTGATGGAAGATGACCTATGCATTTTCCACGAACACGTGGAGTCCATTGCCTTGTTTGATCTTTCCAAACATAATATTGAGTAAATTCAACATAAGTATATGCTCTTGCAATGGCATATTCTCTATTTGCCACAAACCACTCTGTCAACATTGTTCGTTGATGGAAAGGATTGTTTACAATATTTTTGATGTCTTCATCATCTCAAAAGATAATGCTATGTTCATTAGGAAGGTGCTAGGCCAAACGTTGAAAGGTACTAACTCTAAAGGACCCACAAGAAAATGGGTACCTAGGAAAGGTATTTTACATTGTTTTGCAAGTAAAGATCAAAGAGATCAGTGGGTGTTCAAGGCACACAACAGAATATTTCAACCTTTCTATAGATTGAATGAAGATCAAGAACGATGGCCTAATTGAGCTTGGTACCCACATTCATCATTTTATTATTGGTAAATTTTATTGTATGATATTTCTTATTTTTTTTGTGATTGACAAAAAGGGGGAGAAAGATACTTGGCAAATAGTAATATTTTTAGGGGGAGCATATATTGAGGGGGAGGATTAAATGAAATATTTTTTTCCTTCAAATAATGTTGCTAAAAATTATTTATTATCTATTTGCAAGATAGTTTTGTCAACACCAAAAAGGGGAAGATTGTTGGAATCTTGTTCCACATATTGTTTTGGTGTTAACAAAATTATTATGAATTAATGTTTGCAATTGAGTTTTTTTCAGATTTAGGTGAAGGAGCACAGCAAACAGGAAATGATGGAGGAGAAGATCATGATGAGGAGGCAAGATGACAAGGATGGATTGAGGAGAAGAAGATCATCTTCGATCCTTTGTTTTTTCTAATTTAGATTTTATTTTCATAGATTGTATGCCTCTTAACAAAAGAACTTAACTTAGATCGTAAAAATCATTTAGAGATAAATTAGGATTTATATTGCAATTATTTTCGAAGTATGTAATTGATTAAAACACTTAAAACAGGTACTTGTAAGCAAGTACCGGTACTGTTCATCAGTATGGGTATTTGCAAGGCACAGGTTTGAGAATTCATCTCAAACTGTGAACAACAAGTACCGGTACAAACCACGAGTACCGGTACAGGTTGGCCACAGGTTGAAGGTTTTATTCTGGCCTGAACCTTACAAGTACCGGTACCCATGATGAGTACCGGTACTGGTAGGTTACCGTGCCCATGTAATCTCAAACCTGAGAGTCACAAGTACCGGTACCTATGATGAGTACCGGTATGGAGACTCAGGTACTAGCGGCAGTGAGCTACAGGTACCGGTACAGGTACTCTAGTATCGGTACCAGGTAACCATTGGCTAAATTCTGAATGGCTAGAAAATTAATTCCAACAATGTGAACATTGGGAATTAATTCCCAACGTCTAGTAGACGAATCCTTGAGGTCCTAAACTCTATATAAAGACCCTAAGATTCTTTGTTTGTATACAAGAAAGATTAGAAATACAAGAGAAATTCCTAGAGCTATATTTCCCAAATTTCCACCACATATTCAAGAGAGCAAGAAGTAGCTTGTCATTCACTCTCTACATTCTTGCAAGCTCAACGACATGATTTTTTACACATTATCAAAGCGATTCACATCCTTTCTAGGCTCTCAAATCGGTAATATTATTCTATATATTGTTGAGAGGCTTAGGTTCTAGTTGTAAGATCTTTCTTTCTTGCACCTGTACTTCTTTTATATTTGAGCATTTGCTCGTTTGGGTTGTGACAAACCTGTTCTTGTAATTGGGTTGAGGTAACCCGTTAATTACCTCGATTAGTAAATTGATTCTCTCAGGGTTGAGAGAATCGGGTTAAAAATCCTAAGCTGGGAGGCTTAGGTAGTGGAGTACCCATGGGAGAGGAACCACTATACATTTTGTGTCCTTTGTGGTTTGATTGTGATTTGTTCAAATTGTTTTGTTTTTACTAATTTGTTTGCTTAAGTCTTTGTGCATAGCTATATCTTGTTAGATCCTACAAAGTGGTATCAGAGCAAGTTGTAGGAAGACGTGACAAATCAACTTGCAATGGCATCAACCTCAAGGCGCACGGAAGGACAATCATCCACACGTCCTCCCTACTTTGATGGGACGGACTATGGATACTGGAAGAGGAAGATGCAAACCTTCCTCAAGGCCATGGATGAGGACTCATGGATGCTTATCCAAGAGAAGTACACGGATCCGGAGTCGCAGGAAGGCGTAGCTTGGACGGCGAATCAAAAGAAGAAGATCGTGGCAACGTGAGGGTGATGAATGCACTATATTGTGCATTATCAAGAGAAGAATTCAACCACATCTTAGCGTGCGAGTCAACATATGAGATTTGGAATACTCTCGAGGTCACCTATGAGGCTACAAACAAGGTAAAAGAAACCCGTATTTCTATTCTAACTGAGAATTATGGGTGTTTCAGGTTGGAAAAAGGTGAAACAATCAAGGAAATGTACACAAGATTTGGAGAGATTGTGAATCCTATGAAGAACCTAGGAGTCAAGCTGAAAGAAGAACAGCTTGTAAGAAAGGTTTTAAGATCACTTACAAGCGATTGGTCTCCAAAGACCACAGCCATCCAAGAGGCGAAAGACCTTTCTACTCTCTCCTTGGATGATATAATTGAAGCCTCATGGCATATGAAGTCCAATTGGAGAATATGAAGAAGAACGAGGAGAAGGCGACAAGAAAGAAGAAGAGCATTGCTTTTAGAGCAATCAAGGAGGACTCGGATTCAAGCACCTCAAAATTCGAAGATGAAGAGATGGAGACACTTACAAGGAAGTTTCGGAAATTTCTTCAAAAGCAAGGTAAGAAAGTAAATAAAATTTCATCTGATATTATTTGCTATGAATGCAAGAGAAAGGGTCACCTATGAAAGGATTGCCCCATAAACAAGACGAAGGAGGACAATAGGAAAGAAATAAAGGAGCTCAAGAAGAAGAAGAAAAAGAAAGCGTTTAAAGGGACATGGGACGATAGCGACTCCAACATGGACATTGACTCCAGTGAATCAGAATCTAAAGACGAGGTCGCACATCTTTGCTTGGTGGCAACTTCAGAAGATACGGACAACGAGGTAAACCCTGATTTTTCATTTGAGAAATTATTAGAAGCATATGAAGAGCTATATCATAAAGCTAGGTCATTTAAAAAGGAAAATAAGATTTTAAAGAATAATTATCAAACATTAGAAATATATAAATCATGTTTAGAAATAGAATTAGAAATGTCAAAAGAGACTAACTCACAATTTCATGCAAAGATATTAGAATTAGAAGATATTTATGAGCATTTTGAAGACACTTTGAATAATTTAAAAACAACTATGCTGAATACGAAATTTTATAATAATTTAAAAGACAAGTTCAATAATAAGAAGAATACACAAAATAAATCACATGTACCTAGGCATGCATGGATATACCAAAAGGATAAAAATCCTAAGAGTTATAAATCTAACTCAAAAGTAATCTATAAATCTCAAGGTTTGAAAGGTATTAACTCTAAAGGACCCACAAGAAAATGGGTACCTAGGAAAGATATTTTACATTGTTTTGCAAGTAAAGATCAAAGAGATCAGTGGGTGTTCAAGGCACACAACGGAATATTTCAACCTTTTTATAGGTTGAATGAAGATCAAGAATGATGGCCTAATTGAGCTTGGAACCCACATTCATCATTTTATTATTGGTAAATTTTATTGTATGATATTTCTTATTTTTTTTGTGATTGACAAAAAGGGGGAGAAAGATACTTGGCAAATAGTAATATTTTTAGGGGGAGCATATATTGAGGGGGATGATTAAATTAAATATTTTTTCCTTCAAATAATGTTGCTAAAAATTATTTATTATCTATTTGCAAGATAGTTTTGTCAACACCAAAAAGGGGAAGATTGTTGGAATCTTGTTCCACATATTGTTTTGGTGTTAACAAAATTATTATAAATTAATGTTTGCAATTGAGTTTTTTTCAGATTTAGGTGAAGGAGCAAAGCAAACAGGAAATGATGGAGGAGAAGATCATGATGAGGAGGCAAGATGACAAGGATGGATTGAGGAGAAGAAGATCATCTTCGATCCTTTGTTTTTTCTAATTTAGATTTTATTTTCATAGATTGTATGCCTCTTAACAAAAGAACTTAACTTAGATCGTAAAAATCATTTAGAGATAAATTAGGATTTATATTGCGATCATTTTCGAAGCATGTAATTAATAACACTTAAAACAGGTACTTGTAAGCAAGTACCGGTACTGTTCATCAGCACGGGTATTTGCAAGGCACAGGTTTGAGAATTCATCTCAAACTGTGAACAACAAGTACCGGTACTAACCACGAGTACCGGTACAGGTTGGCCACAGGTTGAAGGTTTTATTCTGGCCTGAACCTTACAAGTACCGGTACCCATGATGAGTACCGGTATTGGTAGGTTACCGTGCCCATGTAATCTCAAACCTGAGAGTCACAAGTACTGGTACCTATGATGAGTACCGGTAAGGAGACTCAGGTACTGGCAGCAGTGAGCTACAAGTACCGGTAATGTGAACGTTGGGAATTAATTCCCAACGTCTAGTAGACGAATCCTTGAGGTCCTAAACTCTATATAAAGACCCTAAGACTCTTTGTTTGTATACAAGAAAGATTAGAAATACAGGAGAAATTCGTAGAGCTATATTTCCCAAATTTCCACCACATATTCAAGAGAGCAAGAAGTAGCTTGTCATTCACTCTCTACATTCTTGCAAGCTCAACGACATGATTTTTTACACATTGTCAAAGCGATTCACGTACTTTCTAGGCTCTCAAATCGGTAATATTATTCTATATATTGTTGAGAGGCTTAGGTTCTAGTTGTAAGATCTTTCTTTCTTCACCTGTACTTCTTTTATATTTGAGCATTTGCTCGTTTGGGTTGTGACAAACCCGTTCTTGTAATTGGGTTGAGGTAACCCATTAATTACCTCGATAGTAAATTGATTCTCTCGAGGTTGAGAGAATCGAGTTAAAAACCCTAAGCCGGGAGGCTTAGGTAGTGGAGTACCCAAGGGAGGGGAACAACTATACATTTTGTGTCCTTTGTGGTTTGATTGTGATTTGTTCAAATTATTTTGTTGTTACTAATTTGTTTGCTTAAGTCTTTGTACATAGCCATATCTGTTTAGATCCTACATCTATCATGCAAACTAAAATCAAATATCCTCCATGAAGCTTCAGCTGCTGAAATATATCTTGCATTCAAATAGTAATTGATTTCATCAAAACCTTCATTATTTTCTTTATGTAATGCAAATGTCAACTTGTCAAAACCATTATGGACATACTTAAAAAGATATTTGATTGCTTGCCTTTAATTGCAAACCTCCACATTTATGTGAGAATCAAACTTCATCAAGAGATCAATATTGTAAGGTACGACCCATCTATTATCAACAATAATTCCTCGAGACTCAATCTTCCTACCATTATCGTAATGCCTATAAATCAGATAACCTTGTCCATAAAAATTTGTTTCATTTGCAAATCTCTTTGGATAATGTTTTCAGCACTTCTTATCTTTCATGCAACGACTATTGGGATTGATATTACCGCATGGACTATGAATCATGCACCTGGACATTGTCTCATATGCACACTTGTTAGAATATGGATTTGGTATTTTAGCTGATATAATTTGATTAATAACTTTGGTCCATCTAATTTTACTACTTGGTTCCAAGGTGATAATCATATGCATGTGAGGCAGCCCATGCTTTTGGAACTCAATAACCAATAAATCTAAAAAATGGAAATTAAATTTATTAATAATCAAATAGGTAGAAACAAAAACCTGATTTTACAGGGCCAAAAAATTCTCTTTTGATAATGTCTTCTCGCAATTCTGTTACCTTAATATTGAAAACTCTTGCCATAATATCTAAATGATCTTCTGGGCTTTGACATCCAGCTATGTCAAGCAAGAAGTGAATTTTAGGCCAATTCGGATTGTAAGTGAATGTTAGAAATATATCTAGATGACCAACCCATGCACACAAAGCCATCGCATCATAATAATTCTGGAGTAAGTATCTTGGACCTCCTATAAAAGATGCAGGTAAAATAATTTTTTGCCTATATTTGCAACTGTCTCTTCTCCATCGAAAACAACATCGTATATGTTACCAACACTTTCAAGCCTTAATTTCTCCCGGTTTCTATTCAACCAGTTCAATCTATTTTGCTCAATAGATGCATATGCATCAACAATAAATTGTTGTAATAATCTTCCCGCTCTTAACAAAGCACTGCCCATTTCTACAACTCGATTTTACAGTCAAAAGGCATAAAATTTCATCATCGTCAACGATCTTTCACCAGATGATGGTCACACCATCATGGGTCCTAACTAGCCACATTTATCCAAGTTTGAATGATAAAATCTCCTACCTAATCATCTGTGGACCACAACTCCACACCGTTTTGATTTGAGAAGAAAACAGGGAATTAGGGTTAAGCTTGTAATTTTAACAGCACATCACAAACACAGATTAACAACGAGATCATTCATGGGTTAATTGAAGGTAAAATGAACACAAAAGTCTAAAAAGTGGGTCAACACTGACAAAAATGAGATTTCACGCATTTTGAGAACGAAAATAGTACACAAAACCTTAATTTTCAACCCACTTAAATTAAAAAGGTTATGGTTAGGATAAAATTAATATAAACCTCATAAAATTTATACAAAAATATTTTAAAAGATTTGGTACCCTTGGTTTAACTATCTGGACCTATTTTGACCTAGAATAGACTTTCACACAGAAAATTACCCTCATTTGGGCTTCTGTGAAAATTACCCAGTCAAACCTGGTCAAAACTCAAATCCAAGTTTTCCATTAGATTCCTTGGGTCCAAATTAGGTTAGCACCAAAATTTGGGCCCAATCAGAGTCCATGTTAACCTAGTTTGCATTCTAGCCTTTAAATACTCTATTTCTTACATTTAGCCCCTCAGGTTTCAATTTTATTGCGATTGGGTCCCTAACTTTTCGTCATTTTCTTCGAATGGGTCCCCACCACCATTGGTGTGAACGAAGCTCTGCAACAAGATTTTAGGGGAAAATTTTCTCCCTCAAATCTGAGTCAAACCTCTTCAAAATTAGAGGGATTTCCAATTGATCAAGCCAAACTTGTGGTTCCATTTCCTGAGGCCTTAACCAAAGAAAAGAGGAAACCCAAACTCGTGGAACTTGTGGAAGAATTGGTCAAGCTCTTTGAACATGTTCAGATAAGCATCCCTTTGATAGATGCGATTTGCCACGTATTAGCTTATGCATGATTTCTGAAGGATTTATGTACACCAAAGAGTAAGCTGCGAAACAAAGAGTCCGATTGTATTATATGAGTAGGTCAGCTCAATTATCTTGAGCAAACTCCCGTAGAAAGTAAAAGATCCTGGCACCCTTTTGATCTCTTGTAAGATCGGCGACCTAGAATTTGATCTAGCTTTATTGGATTTAGGAAACTCCATAAACCTGATCCCTACATCCCTACTAGATCATTTCGAGGAAACTAAGCTCAAACCGATTGAGGTGACCTTGCAGTTAGCAGACAGATCAATCAAGCCACCTAGAGGAGTTCTCGAGGGTGTTCTAGTTAGGATTCGAGATTTCTACTTCCCGGTGGACTTCATCATATTAGATATGGATACTCTTGAAAACCTAAAAAACACATCGATCATCTTGGGGAGACCATTCCTAGCCACAGCTACGGCAAATATCAATTGTGAAGAGGGCTAGATCAAGTTAAAATTTGGGAACAAGACATTATGGATTGATATCTTTAAGGCCCAAAAGGGAATAAACTGTGGGGTAATCAAAGAGGTATGTGACATCAGTTCTTTAGTTGAGGACTCGATTATAGAGGAAAACCCAATTATCCCGGATCCTTAGCCACAAGAAGATCTTAACCCACAGATAGAGAAACCCAGAGTTGACTTAGACCTACCCATATGTTACGACTCGATCCCAGCTCCCTACAGGACCTAAGATCGGTTCGCTTTGACTAATTCCCAAGACCCAGTCGTCCAACAAGAAATAACCAAAAGTAGAAAACATTCTACAACCACACATGCAATGTAACTAAGAAGAAATAAATAAAAGACGGTAATGGAAATCTGAACGAGAAGTCTCAAAAATATTACATGTCACAAGCGAAAGAGTACTATAATATACATAGCCATCACAACTACAACAGAGGGAAATATAACATGAGCATAGTAGGAACAACTAATACATACTAAAGGTACTCACTACTACAAAAGTCTCTACAACAGAAAAGAGAAAAACAGTACGGTTGGACTCAGCTGGGCCCAGCACCCTCAGCAGCCAGTGGCGCTAGCTGCTCAACTTCCAGACTTGAACATGGTTATATAATCCGTGGTCAGCTAACACTGAGTAAGGTGATAGTTAAGCCATTTACATGCAATTTAACATAAAGAAACAAGTGAATAACTAATCATTCATTTCCATTTATCTCAACTAGGTGTTTCTGATTCGGTTATTCTAATGAGGATCCACAACATTTCTTAATCCTCTTGTTCCCTAAGGGAACGATCTTTATTGCAGTTTATTCCACAATGTAGGATGTACACGTGCCACTCTCCTGGCCGGGAGAGCCCACGAGGTAGTCCTACACCCGGTCTACCACCCCAAGGTCATGGTCGTGACATAGCGGTGACTACAACACGTGCGATAAGCACACAGGTAGCTACCCCACACTAGAACGTAGTCAGTCGTTTCCGCTAGCGGGTACGTTCAAACGTACAACACAGAACAAAACAGGGCCTTGCCCTCTCAGAATAGGGGTCTCACCCGACTATCCCGGTTTGCCTAGTGGACCTAGTAAGAATCGGTGTAGGGTGGCCAGTCCTAACCCCGGGCCCCATGGGGCAGCTGGCTCCCCCCCTACACTAGAGTAACAGGAATCGGTGTAGGGTGGCCATTCCTAACCCCAAGTCTCAACCTAATGGCTGCTAGCTCCCCCTACACTAAAGTGACGGTAGCTCTCCTCGATACCGCTTACACGAGGGCCAGCTCACTTTCCATACAAAAGGGACAGTTACTCTCCTTAGTACCGTGTACTCAAGGGCCAGCTCACTTCCCCTCTACATACGATATTCGTTCCGTATACGTGAGTTCCTTTTCGACTTCCCTGTAGGGTTCATGCATTGTATTCATTTCATTTCATTTGACAACATGCATATCTCGTTGTTCACATCTCGGTTCTTAACTATAGAACAGGCAGCTCATGATTTAATAACTAAAAGAAGCATCACATCATTTAACTATTCATTTGCTAGCATTAAGGGTCTAACATGCATTTTGGAATATACCGTATGGCTCAAGCAAAGTTCATTTACTCAATTTTGCCCTAGGGTTCATTTCATATCTTAGGATTTAATCGATTCATTCTAAGTTAGCATGCACTTGATTAATTAAGTCATAATATTGAGAAAAACCACTCTACCAGGATACATGGGTGGAATGAGGGCTCAAATCGTAGATCCCGTCGTCTTCGTGTGCCCCATATACACTACTGGCTAGAGACCTATACGATTGACCAAATCACATCAAATGAGTTCAAAACAGTATACACGTGACACAAACACGTAGAGAACTCCGAACTGAAACCAATGATACTTCATTTGGGCAAAATCGACTTCGTTTAGGCCTTAAACGGGCCAAAAACGTGCACTCTGCCTAAAATCAGACGTCTGCGCCTAGACCCAGACGTCTTAAATAACCACAGAGCCTCACCTTGCTTTCCTAAGTCGATTTCAAAGATCTGGAACTCCTCACGGCCGTCCTGGGGTCCTTCCAGACGTCTATCAGTGCACCCGAATGCCTGAGATGGTTATCAGACGTCTGTAGAGACGTCCAGACATCCTAAAGCACCTCGAAGGGCGTGCCACGTGCCTTTCCAACATACTCACACCTGTGTACGCACACACGGCTTCAAAAACACGACACATGACTTAACGTGTGTGCATGCAGGCGCGTACAAAGTACATACCTCAGCACTCTGCATGCTGTCAGACATCCTACACCAGCTCCGGACGTTTTGAGGCTCCTCCAGTTGTCTGGATAGCATCCCAGACGTCTGATACTATGGAAAGATGATTCCGCAGAATGCCTCACGAACCTTCTCCCCGTGCGGCCCTCAGCCGGCATAACCACAGCTACCGCTAGCAGCTGTAGGAGGTTGCAGAGCTCCCCTCCAAGAGCTCCCTTGGCCGCACCTCCTCTCATAAGCTACTTCTACTGCACCTCCTCTCCCACACTCTTCCTCACCCACGCTCTCCCTCTCTCCTCCTCCATCTCGAGCTCCCCTCCTTCCCCACTAGTGGCTGCAAGGGGAATGGGAAGGAGGTGGTCGCCGACAAGTGGGTGGTGGAGGAGTGAAGGTGGAGGTGGTGGTGTGGAGATGGAGAGGGTGGAGTGGTGTGGGGTTTTAAAAAGAGGAGGGTGTGTGTGTGGGTGTGTGCATGGATGTGTTGTGTGGGAAGAGAGAGAGGGAAATTTTGTGAGTTTTTCCCCGTAAGGTTTCCTCTTTCCCGCAAAGCCAACAAACTTAAACCCAGGGGGTTTAAAATTACACTTACACCCCTACCCTTTCAAGAAAACCTCGAATGACCCTTGGGAAGGGTCATTTCACCATAGCTTCCACCCTATCTCCTAAGGCCCATCCCAAACCCCAACCCGCTGTTGATAATCTAGTACTGGAATTGAAACCAATCCCAGATCATCTGAAGTATGTATTCTTGGGTTTCGATTAAACGTTTCCTGTGATCATCAATTCCCGACTCACACCTGATCAGGAAATGAAGCTGATTTCTATCCTCTAGCAACATCGAAGAGACATCGAATGGACTCTAGATGACCTGATTGGGATAAGCCCCTCTCATTGTACACATCATATCTACACTAAAGAGGGCTCAGGACCATTGAAAGAAATGCAGAGAAGACTGAATCTGAATCTTCAAGAGGTCATGAAGAAAGAGATCATCAAGTGGTTAGACGCTGGTATCATTTACCTGATCTCTAATAGTCGCTGGGTGATCCCCATCCAAGTTATGCCTAAGAAGCCAGCGCTCACCGTGATTACGACCAAATTTGGAGAGGCCATCTCGACTCGTATTGCGAATTTGTGAAGAGTTTGCATAGACTATTGGAAACTGAATGCCTCCACGAAGAAATATCATTTCCCTCTCCTGTTCATTGATCAAATTCTCGAGAAACTGGTGAGAAATCGATTTTTTTTTTCCTGGATGGGTACTTCGGATATAATCAGATGGCAATCCATTCAAAGATTAAGAAAAGGACACCTTTACTTGCCCTTACAGTACATACGTGTTCCGTAGGATGCCATTTAGGTTGTGCAACGCACTCGCCACCTTTCAACAATGCATGTTAGCCATATTCTCTGATATGGTAGGTAAATACCTTGAGGTCTTCATGGATGACTTCTCAATTTTTGGTGAATCTTTCTATGATTGCCTCCTGCATTTGGTCTAGATCCTTAAAGATGCATCGAAGTTCTCTCCTCGGAAAAGAGCCACTTCATGATTCCTAAGGGCATCATGGTTAGACACCTTGTCTCTAAGAGAGGTATCCAAGTTGATCGAGCTAAGGTAAATCTGATTTCCAAATTACCTGTGCCTACGTCGGTCAAGGACATCAGGTCGTTCTTGAGGCATGTCAGATTTTATTGTCGATTCATATCTGATTTTTCTAGGATCGCGCACCCCTTGACGAATCTTCTCTCGAAGGACATGCCTTTCGAGATGACGAGTGAGTGCATTCATGCATTTGAAATCCTGCGTGATTGAGTCACCGAAGCACCCATCCTGCAATGTCCTGATTGGTCTCAACCCTTTGAGATCATGTGTGATGCGCCTGAATATGCAGTAGGGGCGGTGCTGGGTCAGAAAATCGACAAAAAATAGTGGTTATATATTACGCCAGCAAGACACTGGACGAGGTTCAGCGTAATTACACGATTACAGAGAAAGAGTTGCTGGCCGTAGTATTTTGTTTGGAGAAATTCAGATCATACCTCCTGGGATCCCACATCATCATTTACTCAGATCACACCACAGTGAGGCACTTACGAAGAAGGATGCGAAGCCTAGATTAATCTGCTGGATCTTGCTGTTGCAAGAATTCAATCTTGAAATTCGTGACAAGGCGGGAAAGCAGAATGTGGTAGCTGACCATTTGTCTCGCCTTCCTTCTTCTGTCATTGACCCATTCAGATCTATCACTGAGCGCTTTCCAGATGAGCACCCCTTGGCCATTAACAGACTTCCCTGGTTTGCCGACATCGTGAACTGCTTGGTTACGAGGAAAGTCCTACCTAATTGGGAAACCTCTCAGTGGGACAAGTTGATTTTCGATGCCAAGTACTACGTCTGGGAAGATCCATATCTTTTCCACATCGATAATGACCAAGTGATTCGAAGAGCATTCCCGACGACGAGGTCAATGATGTCATCTCGTTGTGTCATGACCAAGCCTGCGATGGCCATTTCTTTGGGCGTAAAACTATAGCGAAGATCCTCCAATGTGGGTTCTTTTGGCCCACAATGTTCAAAGACGCACAATCCTATTATAGGTCATGTGCCCGTTGTCAGACCCTTGGCAACATGGGCCCACGTGATATGATGACCTTGAATCTGATCATCCTATGCAAAATCTTTGACATATGGGGAATTGATTTCATGGGACCCTTTCCAGGATCTAGCAGCTTCGAGTACATCTTACTTACTATTGATTATGTCTCAAAGTGGACTGAAGTCGTCCCCAGCAGGTCCAATGATCATAAAGTTGTTCTTCGGTTCATTCAGGAGAACATCTTTTCTAGATTTGGGATTCCAAAGGCCATCATCAGGGATGACGGGTCTCATTTCGCAAATGTGCACTTCTAGTCCCTGATGAAAAAGTACGAGGTGTTGCATCGTATCTTGACTGCTTATCACCCCCAGACCAATGGATTGGCTGAATTATCCAATCGAGAGACCAAAAAAATCCTTCAGGTCACTGTTCGACCTAATAAGAAAGATTGGTCTACCCGCCTTCCGAAAGCCTTGTGGGCCTATAGGACTGCCCATAAGACCCAGTTAGGAATGCCTCCCTTCAAACACATGTACGGGAAGGCATGTCACCTCCCTGTAGAAATGGAGCACAAAGCCTACCAGGCAGTACGGAAGTGCAATCTAGATCTCATGAAGGCTGGAATCCATCGCCTGCTGCAAATGAGTGAGATCGAGGAACAACGTAATGATGCAAACAAGAACTCGCGTATCTACAAAGAATGGGTCGAAGCCTTCCATGACAGGCACATTTTGCAGAAATCTTTTCATCCATGTCAGAAAGTGTTACTCTTTGATGCCAAACTCAAGCTCTTCCAAGGAAAACTAAGATCGAAGTGGATTGGACCATTCCTTATTTGACGAGTCTTTGGAAATGGAGCTGTTGAAATCAGTGAACTCAGCCACGACTCAAAACCATTTGTTGCCAACGGTCAGAGACTCAAACCGTTCCTTGAACTCACCGATTTGAATCTAGCTGCAATATCTTTTGATCTTCATTCTCCCTGAGCTCATTGCACCCAGCTTTGTCATTAAACTTAGTGCTTAATGGGAGGTAACCCTTCATTTAAAAAAAAACCCCGAGACCCTTCTGACCTATCTTTTCTTTAGGGTTTGTCTGTTAGAACAGCTGACTCCACCTTTGAAACTTGTATCAAAGGTAGAAATCGTCCACAACAGTCATCCCGACCCATTCACCCACCAAACCTGATCTAATGTACGAGCTAAGTTGAACTCGAATCCACTTAATTTACAATGGGGACATTGCAAATTTTAGGCATAGGGGGTTATTAAAGTGCAAAATGCTATGAAATTCAATTCATGGAGGGGTTTCATCCAAAAAAAAAAAAGGAGAAAGGAGGGGACAAATTTTGAGCTGAATTGAACACAATTAAGGAGGAGAAAAGAAAAGAAAAAGAAAAAAAGGAGCAATCAAAACAAAGATATGCAATAGCCCTTTGTGATTGAGTATGGAACTCACCTAACTTTTAGGCTGGATCGGATGATGAATTAAGACCTGGAAGGCTAAAACTTAGGAGATTAGTGATGAGTATCGACCTTAGGCCTCTTGGGCCTGTTCTAGGGCTTAAACACTCACGTATTCGTTCAGATCTGGATTAGTCCTCAAGAGGTTGAGGAAAGTCCGAGGCTGATGTATTAGGTCTAAGGCTTATGGAGTATTTGGCTCCATTGCTTGCCCTTTGGTTTGCGAGACTTGGTAACCTAAGCACTCAAAATTCACACACCAGTCTGGTTTAGTGCGCTTAATGAAGAAATAATGCCAAAAGTGTTCTATTCTAAAAAAGACATCCCGAAGATCTAGCTTAGGAGTGGCTCAATGACACAAGTTGATTGGACGAGTTTCCGATGCGGAGAGGTGGAATAAAAAATACTCCCCTAGAAGATGCATAATAACATATCATCTCCTCACTGCTTGTCTCCGAGGGTATCTAAATAACCTACTAGGGGCATGTAAGCACCTTGTGTTGGACTAGGTGCCATGGGCGGGATTATCCCGAAATGTCGATTGCTAGGGCCTGTATTTAGCTACAGAATACCATGGGAAACACTATCCTGAAGTGTCGAAAGCTAGGGTTTTGGGTGTCTCCATGGGCGGTGCTATCCCAAAGCTTTGAAAGCCAAGGACCCTTCGAGGATTGATGGTGGGATAAGGAATCCAATACAGACCATGTTTAGGGCCAATCCATTGCTGGATTTAGGGGAATATAAAAAGAAAAGAGAGAAAACTCTTAAAATGAAAAATCACTCTCTATCTCTCTTACCAAGAATGCACTGCAAGCTGAACCTTGACGTGTTACAAATATGCACGGGTGCTTTAACCACTAGGGTCAATGAACCTCTGGGTAGTTTTTGTGATTCTTAGAAACCTCCATGGAAGACCCAAGGCTGAAGCTGGTTAGGTCAGGATCTTGGCTGGTACTTGAGTACCTCTTGGCCTATTGTTGGTATTTTAACCTAATTTCTAAAGATGCGGCTTAGTAGTGCATCCTGACAATTACAACTGACTTAGAGATTTGATTTGATCCATAGGATTTTGCTAGGGACTAACAAAAGCTAGGCATTGGGGTATGATAGTAACACCTTCATGGGCCCTAACTAGCCACATTTGGTCAGGTTTGAATGATAAAAGCTCCTACATAATCATCTGAGGACCACAACTCTGTACCATTCTGATTTGAGAAGAAAATAAGGAATTAGGGTTAAGTTTGCAATTTTACTGGCACATCACAAACACGGATTAACCACGGGGTCACTCAGGGTTTAATTGATGGTTAAATGAGCAAAAAAGTCTAAAAAGTGGGTCAACACTGACAGAAACAGAGTTTCAGGCATTTCAAGAATGAAAATAATACACAAAACCTTAATATCAATGCACTTAAATTAAAGAGGTTATGGTCATGATAAAATTAATATAAGACTCCTAAAATTCATATTAATATATTCTAAGAGGTTTTGTACCCTTGGTTTGACCATCTGGACCTATTTTGACCTAAAACAAAGTTTCAAACGGAAAATTACCCTCATTTGGGCTTTTGTGCAAATTTCTTAGTCAAACGTGGTCAAAACTCAAATCCAAGTTCACCATTAGATTCCTTGGGTCCAAATTAGGTTAGCACCAAGATTTGGGGCCAATCAGAGTCCATCTTAACCTAGTTTGCATTCTATCCCTTAAATACTCTATTTCTTACGTTTAGCTTCTCAGGTTTTAATTTTATTGCGATTGGGTCCCTAACTTTGGCGTCAATTTCTTCAAATGGGTCCCTACTACAATTGTTGTGAACAAAGCTCTATAACAAGATTCAAGGGAGGATTTCTCCCTCAAATCAGAGCCAAACCTCTTCAATATTGGAGGGATTCCCAATTGATCAAGCCAACTCAAAGATCCCTAGAGCTCAGGCGAGCTCAAGATTTTTGGGGATCTGGTGGTCGGTGTTCAGACCAGTATGTATTTTTATTTTTATTACTCGAAAATAGAAAGTTTCCGAGGTCGAACTCAGGGAGCAACACTTGATTTTAGAAGCCCACAAAATCACAATTTACAATATAGATATATACTATTTTACAAAAAAGATTAAAGAAAGGAAAATTTGTTCTTCTTTTCTTCTCTCTTTCTTCTACCTCTTTCTTTCTCTCTTCAGAGTTCTGACTCCAAGGGTCAGACAAATTAAACTCCACATGCTACAGTGTTCTGCTTCTTCTGCTGATTCTTCTTCCTCTTAGCTTCTTTTCTTCTTCTGCTGGTTCTTCTTCCTCTTGGCTTCTTCTTCTCTGCTGCGCCAAATCCTCTTCTGACTTCTTCTTCTGCTTCTGTTTCTCTTCTTTCTCTCTGCTTCTCTGCTGTGCAAGGCTTTCTCTGCCTTCGTCTTCTTCCTCTCTTCTTCTCTGCTGTTGCACTATTTCCTCCTTCCTCTCCTGCTTTCCTGCACAGTGTAAGGCTAGGCAAAACCTAACCCCTACCCTCCCCACGTCTCTCTCTCTCTCAAATTGACTCCAGGGTTCACTCTCCCAGAGCCTCAATCGGGTAAGCGGGTTGGGTGACGCTCCCGGGACCAGGCACACCGACGTGGGTGGTGCGCGAGGTGTGCACAGGCAGGGATTAATCAAATCCGGGTGCCAGGTCCTCGGGGATAGTGTCGCAAACGAGGCATGGTGGGGGTGCGAAGGACTTCACCCCAGTGTGTTTCGAGGCGATAAGCCTGACACAAAATCAATTTATGCGCGGGTGCCTGCCCACACACTTCTGAGGTGGGACTAAAAGTCCCACCCGCTTCCACACTTGCGCCCGTAGAAGAAGTCCTCGTAGTTGCAGCAGGCGTGGAGTCACTTGACCCCACTTGAGGTCTGAGTGCATGAGTGCTGCAAACCCGCACCACCTGAGGGCTTCTCCTGGAGCTGAGTGCAACTTGGAGCAGCTTGAAGCTTGCTTCAAGCTCTGCGATAATGGCAGAGAGCAGCCTGACCCTGAAATCAGTAGCACGGCCTTTCGGCCACGTCAGACCATAGGAAAACCTTCGCCATATTACGGTGAAGGTGGGGCGTGGGTTGGCTGGCCGCGGGGCAGCCTAGGCGTGCATGCTTAGGTCGCTCTGTGGCCGTGTTTATGGGTTAGGTCGGGGGGTGTTTAGGGAGGTGTAGGCGGTCGATGGATGGGTGGAAGATGTTTAGTGGTCGATGGCAGAGGTGAAGAAGTTGGTGGCGAGATGTGTGGAGGTGTGGAGTGATGGGTGCGTCTCGCTGGATGTTGGACGGAGATGGGGAAGATGGGGGTGGACAGTGGCTGTCAAGGGGTAATCTGTGAAATAGATTGAGGGAAAATAGAGAGTAGGAGATGAGGAGCTTATCTGGGGTAATTGGAACGAAGGGGAGGCAGAGGAGACGAACGGCGCGTTTGTGCCGTCGTCGGAGAAGACAGCCCTGAGGGGGAGATAACGGCAATGAGGAGGAGGACAGGAAGGCGTGCGCTGGTGCGGTGCAACGCGGAAGAACGAGGCGAAGTGAACCCTGCCGATGGTATGGCAGTAGAGAGACGAGAGGGAGGAGGAAAAGTCGTCGGAGCTTGCAAGCTATTTGGCTGGAGAGAGGAGAGATGAATTCTAAGGGAGTCTGCAGCCAAATCAAGCTTGAAGGAAGCGGTAGCCCCTGCCGTTCCTTAAATAGGTGCTGGCTAGGAGGGAAACGCGAGGAGGCAGCGTGGGCTCTTCGTCAAAGGTATGGCCTGGAAAAGACCCATGCCTCTCGCGCATTCGCACGAGAGGTATGGTGGCCGGCAGGGCATGGGAACCGGTCCATGCAGAAGAGGACAACGCAGGGGATCCTCCTTTCAAGTCTGGGGCTGGCTCCCCAGGTCTGTGTAGCGCCATCCTCCTCGCAAAGTCACTGAAGGTATGGCCTGCACAGTGCGGGGGCAGAAGGACTTATCTGCAGAAAGTGACGAGGAAGATAGGGGGTTTCTGCAAAGGTTCAAAAAGCTAAGGGTCACAAGGTAATTATTGAGGACCGTTTTGTAAAGTGGGTCAAAGCAACCTTTTCTTAGGTCCAAATTTTGGTATAACCCTAATTCGGACCTAAGGAATTCAATGGTGAGGTTTGATTTTAGGTTTGACCATATTTGACTGGACATTTTGCATAAAAACCCAAATTAGTTCAAAAATTGGGTATGGTTCTCAATCTAGGTCAAAATAGGCTCCAATGGCCAAATTGAAGGTTCTAAGCCCTAGGAGATATTTTTTATGAATTTTAGAGGATTTAATTGATTTTTATATTTCCTGAAACTTCGTGAATTGAAGTAGGTTTGTTTTAGGGTTACAGAATGTCATTTAATTCCTAGATTTTGTCATAACACTTTCCTAATCTAATCATCCCACTTTTTCTCTTATTAAGCCCATTTAACCTGTAACTAGACCCTTAGAAATCCCATTTATGTACTGCAATGGTAAAATTACAGTTTTACCCCTTGTGAATTGTTTTATGCTCAGATTTACAATCCCTTGATTTAGGCTTTCCCTTAGGTTTTGCAGGAGCTTTTGTACAATTAATCAGGTTAAAATGTGCTAGTTAGGGTTCAGGATGAGGTTCTCATCAGGATCTTTTTCCATAAATTTGTGGGTTGTTCTAGCTCTTTCCTTACTTTAGAGCTCAGCTCTGAGCTCTATAAAGAGTCCTCAAGACTTAGCCATTCTCCATAGTCAGGTTTAAGCCAAGGAACACCTCATCCTTCTCTCCTCCGACTGCCTTGACCTCAGCTCCGGCAACTCTCCTTGACCTCTCTCCTCCAACCTCCCAACGGCCAAATTGGGAGGCTCACTATCTCCCTCTCTGTTTTTTGCTCCTCACAAGACATAGCAGGAGCTCTTCCTATCTTCGTCGTCGCCGCTTCGCATCACCAGAGGCACTCGTCTTCTCCGACTCTGGCTAACTAATGCCGGATGACTCAACCCTCATCTCTCTTGCTATGTCCCCTCAAACCCTCTTTGTCCCTCTCTACTTCACCTCTACTTGATTAGTCCTTAGGTTCAATCACCACACACACATCCCCCACATCATCTACTCCACCAAATCACTTGCTGTCTGATCCAAAAGCTCCGCAACACTGCACTAATCAAATGCCCCAAAGAAATTTGGGACCTTGATCTCTCCTACACCCCTCCGAACACCCCTACTCTCGATAGGCACTCTTCGACCTCTGTTGGCCCTCCAACCACCACTACCGCACTTGTCTTTGTACGATAAAGCTCCTGATCGTATTTAATAGGGTCGTAAGGCCATTCTCTTATTTCAGGCCTCTCGCCGGATGACCTTCGCCGCCACCATCTTCTCCAACCACGATAGCTCCACTCCGACCATCATCTAACCTACTGCAACCTACAATCGATGCAACTTCAAGCCCTGAAGCTCTCCAAGCCTTCAACCTAGTAGAAGCAGCAATGTAGAGTGCCAATTGAATGCAGCCTTCGACTTCAGTTTGTAATGAAGGCAGGACATGGGATTAATCCCACATCATGGAATTGGTAGCCCGTGAAGGAACATAAATTGAAATCTTGTCAACAGTTGTTCGCCTCCTAGTGCACGAGGGTGAGGTCCTCATCCCACACACACCACTACACACCCTTGTCCGTACCCACGTGCATGCCGGTCTAGGTAGGATTCGTTTGCCCAGTTACTATTCACCAGGGTCTGAGAGAGAAATCTAAGGAGGGGGGTTTCTGCACTGTGGCCTCAAAATTTGTGCCTCCCCCCACCTCTTCAACACTTAGCCATTTTGAGGCTCTGGTTGACCTTGTGCCTTTGTGCGTGCCTTGCAATTCATCTAAGGTGTGAAATAAGGCATCTGACCCTTAGACATGCCATCTGACTTGGTGCTTTGCTTGGTTCTGATAATTACTGTGGATACATCAGCTGACGTGGAAATTGACATTAAGTGGTTGAGGTTACTGTTGATTTATTTGAGATATTAATTAGAACTTAATTATAGGGTTAAATTTGGTGGTTCAAACCGCCATTTTTAACTCAATCTTTTTGCACGGTGATATCTACATTCTGAGATACATTTTCTGACATATATTGCATATCTTCTTTGTTATCTAATTCACTTGCAAATATTTCTTCTGATTATTGTGATTAGTGAATTAATTTTCTATACTTGCTCCATGTGAACAACCTCGAACTCATTCTTATTTTTGAGTACTTATAAATTTTAAATGCTGTATCGAATTTCGTCGTTAAACTACGATGCAATCATTTCCTAAACCAATGACAAAAAATTGATCAACACCAAGTTCAGGTTCGTTTGTATCAGAGCATCTTAAACCCAACGTCCAACCATTTCCTCCATATGGGAATAGCAGAGGGTACTGTAATGTTATGTATGCTGGATGGTTTTCACTTATTAGTTGAAATCCATGGCCTTGTTTGCAAACAATAACATCATGACTCTTGTTTGTTGACTCAGTGCCATCTCCAACCATTAGCATTGCAATCTTAGAAGCCATAGGTAGGGTGAATTGATCACCATTAGTTCTTCTAGTATCTAGTATCTTTCACTTCACCTCCATCGCATCGTTGTCGTCTATCCAATCTTTAACTTGCTTAAAAATTGGCACATATGGATTACATTGTTGCAACATAGATTGCAATGCCACCATAAACTCTCCATAACCAATTGCATTAGATGATCTTGAGAAAAAGGCACGATAACGATGTTTGATCTCATCATCAGCATCATATATATAGATTTGAGCGAAGCTCGGATCATTTCCATCATTTGGAAGCAATGATCCAATTCGATGATACATCTACCCATGTATTCTATAACAAAATGGCCGGTGGGCATCATTTACACTTGCATCAACAGAAGTTCCAGTTAAAGTAAAACTAAAGCAATTATTATATTGGCATATAAACTTCTTAAAGTGTGAAGACTGTGGATGTTGGCCAGACAAAAGTGTCTCAAGGAATAGCGGAACATTTTTTAGAAATGGTAATCTAACTTTTCCATCTAAGCAACATATCTGAAATTTCAGTGATGTAATTCCTGAATGTAATACTCTCCCCTCAAACCATAAAATTGCACCACACTTTTGGCAACAACAATCTGGAGGATCAAAATTCCAACGATCAAAATATCTTCCTACCAGAAAGATTTAAAAGATGAATTCAAAATATAAAAAAGAAATTTCATTAAGCAAAAAGAAGTAAGTTCAATGTCATACTTCTCCTCGAAGAAGTTGAAGGATTCTCCGAGTTTGGTGGAAGAATCGATCCATTATTTGTAAATTTTCATGTGATGGATTTTCATTACTAATGATAACATCATCATGAGCCATAACTAGCTTTAATTAGTCATAATCAATAGATAAATGCTCCTACATAGTCGTCGGAGAGCCATAATTCATTGCATATCCATTCTGAGAGGCATACATTAAACAGGGGTAAATTTGCAATTTTAATAGCATATCATAAATTTAGAGTAACTACGAGTTTTCACAAGGGTTATGAAGGTCATATGATCATAAATGTCTAATAGGAGGGTCTGTACAGACAGAAACAGGTGTTCACACATTTCAAGAATTAATGGATACCTGAAACCCTAATTTCAAACCTGCTTAATTAACAAAGTTTATGGTTATGATAAAATTCATCTAAACCTTCTAAAATTCATATAAAAATATTCCATAAGATTTGGTATCTTTGATTTGACCATTTGAGCCTATTTTGACCTAAAATAGAGTCTAGACGGAAAATTATCCTAATTTAGGTTTCTATGCAAATTACCTAGTAAAACTTGGTCAAAACCAAAATCCAACTTCACCATCAAATTTCTTAAGTCAAAATTAGGTTTGTACCAAAATTTGGACCCAATCAGAGTTCATCTTAACCTTGTTTGCATTTTAGTCCAATCAGACTCTTCTTTCAGAAAGGCCCCTAACTTTTGAAATCCTTACAGAATGCCCCCCAACTTTCTCTTCTTCTTCACCAAATGGCCCCCGCCACCATTAGCGTGTGAAGCCATCAAGCACCGACCTCCCATCTAGGATTTCTCCCTGATTTCAAGCCCCAACTCTTCCAAAATTAGAAGGGAGACTCCTGAAGAGATTCCCTTCAATCTGAACCAAATCTTGACATCCGAATCTTGCCCTAGAGTTCATGCGAACTCTTGGAAATCGCCAAATCCTCCCAGATTTCAGCTTTCAAGCTTGTTTCCAAGCTTGGAAGCTCGCTCCTTATCTTGGTTCTGGCTTAAATTCTTCACCAAAAACCCTTCTCTGGTCGTCTCCGACCGTAGCTCCAGCGAGCTTCTCCATCCACCCTCTTTGTTGGCTGCCACAAACCATAGTTGGCCGATTCCTCTTCCTCAAGCTCTTCCGTCGCTCACAATACCAGCGAGGGCCTCCTCCCACCTTCATCCTTGTCGTTCTCCCTCAACGGAGAGTTCACCTTCCACGGCCTCGGCCATACCATACCCGACTTCTTCCTCCCCTTTTGTTCGGTTAGATTAGGTTACTTAGGTTTCTCTTCTCCCCTACTCTCTTTCCCTCTCCTTTATCACTCAATTCGACCGCCGATACGCCCTCCACGCCACCGTCATCTCCACATCCAGCCACCC
The DNA here is from genome assembly GCA_037157565.1 of Thalassia testudinum. Classification (NCBI taxonomy): domain Eukaryota; kingdom Viridiplantae; phylum Streptophyta; class Magnoliopsida; order Alismatales; family Hydrocharitaceae; genus Thalassia; species Thalassia testudinum. Next base: position 149,921,924 of record JAZHRO010000036.1, read on the forward strand.
TCCGCCGAGGCTTCCCCGACGCTCCACCTCACCAAACGCCTCGCCAACACTTCCTACACCTCCTTCGTGACCACACGAGTAAAACCCCTCAAGAAATTAAGGGGATTGCTACACTAACCACTCCACCAATCACTACACCCTCGCAACATCATCTCTGACCTCCGCAGACCCTAATACTCCACCAATCTTCGTGCAAACACCGCCATCACATTCGTCAACACCAGGCAATCCTCCTGAGGTGATTTAATGTGGCTGAGAGGCCATTCTTTTGTATTTCAGGTATACACCGGTACTCCGCCATCACCGCCATCATCTTCGCCTTGTTCTTCACGCTCTGGCCTCAAAAGCTCCAGGCATCACTCCCAGGCTTCGCGGAAACCCTCCAAGTCCACTCCTAGGTCCTCAATCAGAGGCTCCAGTTGCAGGCTCATGTCAATTGAATGAAGACCTCCATTGCAGCTTTGCTCGAAGCTGGGCGCCTTAGTCCCACATCGCGGGATTCCAAAGCGACAACAGCACATAAAGTGAATTTGTGTTCTAAGCTCTTCACTCAGTAACATGAGGGGTCGGGTCCGTCACTACACCCCTTCACATCCGATTACCCACCTATCTCCACTCCTTGGTCACCACCCACGCCGGTGACCCTGGACACTGTACATGACTCGATAACCCGAGTATGGATACGATTATATCTGGGATTTGAGAGAGAAGAAGAGGAGGGAGCTTGTGAGAGAATGGGGGAGGGTTTTTTCTCTATGTGGTTCTGCTCCAGGTGCGTGCCTTGTGTTGAAAAGCCTAATAGTTAGGCTCTATGAAGGAATGAAAGAAGGCTTGGAGAAAGCCTTAAAGAAAAGGAGAAGCTCTGAATAAGAGAAGAAGGAGAAGGCTCGAGAAGAGAGCTGAAGGTTTGAAGAAGAGAAGGAAAGAAGAAGGAGAGAAAGGCTTCTTAAGAGACTGTGCTTGTGCTTACTGATGATCCTTTGAGCCGTCTGAAAATAAGAGTTGTCGTCTGATGACTGTAGCATTCAAGCTACTGTTCATTTGTTTGACATAATTAAGACCTGATATGCATGTTTGATTAGGACTAGTAATTGGTGATTCAAATCACCATTATTTTGAACTTTTATCGTTGTGAACTGAGATACTCATGTTTAGCATTGAATATCAATTTGAGTAGGTTATTATTCATTGAATATCTATTTGAATGCTCAATTACTTGTGATCATTGATTTTGAATGCGATTAATGTTGTGAATTTCACATTTGCTCCCTACAATGACCTCGGACTCCATTGTAGATTTTGAGTTATAAATTTTATCTGTTTTTGAGCGATTTCAACTTGCTACGATGATTACATCCTTTAAAACATCGATCTCACACGTTAACAATTACAAAGCATTTATTAAGGATGAATTCTAAGCAAAACTTATCCTAGGGACAAGGCATCAACAACTATCGTTATCACTTTAGAATAAATGCTGCTGGAATTGCTTGACTCTTCAATTAAAATGAAGAGATGCAAGTAAAGATAACAAAAAAAGAACGATTGAAGATAAAAAGGTTCACCACCTACTCTAGCATCTTCAGCTAAGATGCTGCTATGATTGCTTGATTCCCTCACTAAAAGAAGATATAAAAGAAATGATAAGATTAGAAAAGTCTAATCAAACACTAAGAGTAGCATCATCAAGAATCAATAGAATGATGATAATGAAAGGTTCATAAGAGCATGCTCGAACCTGATCTAAGGTAAGTTTGCAACCTCTTCCTACCATGAAGCCCTAAAAGATGGTAGTAAATTTTTGAATGAAGTGCACACAAAAATTTAAAAATAAAGGACAAAGATGATCCAAAGTATAGAACAAATTGAAGCATAGGACGAAGATGATCCACAAATGAAAATTTTGAACCAAAAGTAGTTAGAGTTTCCACAAAAGTGGCATCATAGTAGGTTGCTATAATTTACATTTGAATTTAGTTCCATTATTTGGAAAGGTCATGTTAGGCCCTTCTTAAACCGAGGCACAATCTAAAATTGGAAGCATTGATTGTAGTTCAACCATTTATGGTTGAAGCAAAGGACAGTGGGGTGGGCATTTGCATCTCTCATGTGATCCTCAAATATACCACAATAGTAGCATACAAAGAAACGAATCCAATATAATTTCCACAAGCAGTTATTTGTAATTTGCTGGTTATCCCTCCTCCTCCCCTCTCCTCATCTCTCATTCTCATCTTTATTCCATTATGAAGGCTTGTTGGGTGACATCCACCCTTGCCATTGGAACCAAAACACAAGCAACGGCTACAACTCCTATTGTCCTTTCATCCAAAAGCACAACGAGACCATTTTGCATCGATTTATCTTGTCAACTATTATTTACCTACATATAATTCCTATATCAAGATAAAGAAATCTGTAAAACACAAAGCAGCAACTACAACCATTGTCCTTTCACTTAAAAGCATAATGAGATAATTTTGCATCGACTTATCAACTATTATTTACCTACATATAATTCCTACAGAAAAATAAAGAAATCTACATGTTATTGAATCCACTTTGTCAATAATTAATCCTCAGATCATACACTGAGAAGGCAATCCATAGATACATATCAACTCACTAAAAGCAACCCAAATCAAGTTTGCTACAAATATAGATCAATTAAAGTTAAACTAATCCAAACACTAGCAAGATGCACATTACAAAACTCATAAATTATAGACTCACAAAGGATTAGAAAATCAAAATCAAATCCAAACAAATTTTCATCCTTAAAGGAAATCAGAAGTAAAGAATTGGACATAAAGCTAGAAAATTCTATAGAGCACAAGAGTGCAGGATCAGGTGTGGACAAAGGCGGCGCCACCCTTGTTTAGAGTAAATGATGTGACATATTCAATAGCCACACATCAAATAGAGTATTGATAATGAAGATAGTAGAATCCAAATCTCAAGGAACTTACTTGTCTTGTTGCTAGATGTGGAACCAAGTGTGGACAAAGGCAGCAACACCCCTATGGAAACCGACGCAGTAGTACCTAGAGATGAGCAACTAAAAAAATATATTTAGAGTAAATGAATGACATATTAGGAATAAACTTCCTAACAATTTATATAATACAAAAATTAAATACCACCATGGAGAACAATAAAGGGAAAACAAAAATAAGCATTTAAGGTTCATAAAGTCAAATGAAAACACAGAAAAAAAAGCATTGCAACGACCAATGCCAAGATGTCATTTTCCATAAACAATAAGGAAATAGTATTGATGAACTATGTCTTAATGATGTGCACACATCTAATTGGCCTAACATGTCTATTTATGCATGTTCCTAGTGTCATAGAAGTATCATGCATTATAAATATTGCATAACATGCATCATTATGCATTTAGGTTAATTTGTACAAATTATATAGTAATTTTCCCTTTTTGTGGCCACGGGATAGGGTGATTCTTATCTGGGTCTCGGATCAAAGATCCAACTATACAGATCTAATTAGGACGACTATCGAAATCCAACACCTCCAAGATCTCTTCGATCCGATTTTCGTAGCATCAAATGCAGTTTGAGAAAGATCAGTGGTCAAGGGCCAAGGTGGTGTAAATCCATACCTCAAATAGCAAATCTAACCGCACGAATGAGTTCGAATCGACGATCGTAGCCCAACGGTGCAAAAATCGGTTCAATCTAATAACCGTGGCACCACCTACGAGCATTTGAAGATGGACAGTCCAGATGATGCCATGTGGCATCATCCAAGCCACCCAATGCCAAAGGAGAGCATCCACCATGTGATCGCAACCATTGGATCTCCATCCAACGGTTGAGATCATGCCAAGCCTACGCCCTCACATCTTCAAAGGATCCTTCATCATGCGATTTGAGCCATCCATCTATGATCCAATGGTCGCAAGCGCTCAACCCTTGGATCGTCTTCTCAACAATCTGTGTGCGTAGCATGTTAGGTGAGCGCCCTTTGTAGAGCATGCAGTGTGGGTTCGAATCCGCGCGAGTGGATTAAATCCGCTGAAGGCGAGTGCGGGTGAAATTCGCCTGTTGGATGGCAATCGAGCAGCTACGGATGCAACAATGTGGCATCACGAATGGCGAGCACTCTAAACGCATGTGATGACATGTGATCACACGTGTAATCTAACCCGTGGGAGTGATCTTAAGACATCAAGACGCAATCTCGGCCTTCCGATCAAGATTGAGCGCGATCTGAAGTGGGAACGATTGAAGGTAAAGCGTTTGGACATGTGGCTACAGGTGGGAGGTTAGATCATGATCAAATGGACCACGTTCCACGCATGCATCAGCGACGTGAGGCTTTAGTAACGCTTACAAGCGTCACCAAAAGCCCTACATTTATTTTAAAGGCCTTGAAAAGACCCTTTTGCCCCCATGACTATACCTATAAATACCCTAACCATCCTACACATTTTCTCATCCCTTCTCTTCTTCTCTTACCCCCTACAAAGCTCTTTGAGCTGGTCCCATACCTGGGATGCTCCACTAAAGCTAAAGTAAAATAATTTTTCATCTTCTTACCACTTTCGTGGAGAATCCCATGGTTGTCTTCTTGCCACTATTCGAGAGCAACGTTGCCTTGCCTCATTCTTCATCCTCTAGCTCCATCCTCCCTCGTCCAGCATCCCATCCCTATCGTCCAGGCACTCCGTCAATGCGACTCATCCTCCAAGTAGTCGTCGAGGAGGATTTTCTCATCCCTCTCTTTCTACCTCTTTCTAGAGTAGATTTCCATCTTTCTAGTTATAGAAGTAGATGTAATTGATATGTAATTATGAAATATTAATTCTCTCTCTATTTTTCTTTGTATTATTCTATCTCTCTCTTCTATTATTTTTTATAACTTTTGTAGATTAATTTCAACTAGGTAATCTATTTTGTGAAAAATAATTCCAAACATGATTTTTTTAATCAAATGTTCGCTTTTCTATGTTTGACCCGGGACTCACCAGAGTTTCGATTATAGATTTTATTTGATAGCAGATTTTTACGAAACTACAACGATGGATTTCTAAACTCAATCTTGTAGCTTATGAAATCTAGCTCATCAATTAACCAAATGTTATACATTACAATATTCTAGTTACCAAAAGAAGTCCCATGGTTTTATTCTCCATCCGTTGTGGGAGATTCCATTGTAATAGATTCGCCTATGAAGGGAAAATGGGAAAATCCTTAGAAATCATGTTGCAATTGCATGTTCCTATAACAAATGTGGAATCGAAAGCAAAAATTTACGTGAAACATCAAGTACACTAAATCTTTCAGATGGTCGATACTACGCTATTTTGTCTAAGTCATATTTCCTACATTGATATCCAAAATGGTCAATGTTTGCACATATCATTTATTGAAATATAATTGAACTCACTATTAATGCAATCATTGATTAGCTTACACAAGGTTGGTATTCAAATGATGGAGTAGACAGAGAAATGAGAAGGTGCCCTGCTACTACGGCATTTCAAAGTTGTTATTGCGTAGATAGATACATCAAAAGCATATATCCAATTTGAATGTGTAAAAATTGGCCGAATAGTTTTAACCAAAGAAATGACAAACTTTTCCAATATCTATCATCCATTGAAATGTAACCGACGGTCTTACCTTTAGTTCAATCATTAGGTTAGCTCATATTAGTTTCGTTGAGTTTTAATCGATACACGATTGATGGACTTCCCATCAAAGAAGTATGAAGATGGCTTCCGAGTATGGAAATGGAGTGAAGGTTGGATCTTAATAGGTACATGGTTGTCAGGGTTGTTGTACAAAGCCATAAAAAAAGAAGCAGACATCCAATTTATATATGTTAAAATTGGTAGGAAAGCTCTAATGAATCGAATGACTAACTTTTTTTGATATCATTCATCAAAATGGAATTAATAGACATAACACTAATTTAATGATCAGATTAGCTCATATCAATTTCGTAGAGTTTGATGGAGTCGTTGATAGAGAATGACGAAGGTGCTCACATAAGGACGAAGTTACCATTACCAACAAAGAAAGGGACACTCTAATTGATAACGATGTACCAATGCTATAAATCTTGTTGAATACCGAAGAAAAGATGATTAATCACTTGTTTCCTTTGCATGGATGCTAGTTATGTAATCCAATAAATGAGTGGGGAGGGGAATCCTTCAAAGGTCCGTGAGGCAATAGTAGAGGCTTTACATATGAAAATCAGAAATGGGAAGATCTAATATGTTATATAAAATATTGAAATTGAATTATATTAATTTCCACACAAAAAAAGAGAAGTAAAAAGGGTAGGTTAGGAATATTACACGCAGTAGTGTTCTACCTGTAGAAATGAGGAAATAGATTTTCGAATCCATTGACGAAAGTTACCCAATAATATTCAAGATATAGGCCATTCACTATATCTGCTTGGCACTAATCAGTGGGGTATAAAAGGATAAGACATTGCAGGAGTTCTCGAAATGGGGTAGCTAACCCATGATGGATACCTACCTGAAAATTCAAAAATAGGGGCATATAGGTTAAAAAATGCCTGTCCACCCACCATTCTTCCACCACTTCCATGGCAACCATGCATCATGCTTTCAAGAAGCAATAGTAAACCCACGCCTTGCTATGTGATGAGAACCTCATTATGAACCCTAACTAGCACAATCTAATGCAAATATGTGTGAAAAAGCTCCTACAAGACCTAAAGAGAGGCCTAACTCAGAGAATTCTGAGTTAAAGAATAAAACAAACCATATGGGGTAAAACTGCTGTTTCACCAATGCAGTATGCAAACTGGGTAATTAAGGGTCCAAACACAGGTCAAACAAGCTTAACAAGGAGGGAAGTGGGATGATCTGATCTAAAAAGGGTTATAGCAACTTTTAGGAATAAAATGACATTATGTAACCCTAAAACAAATCCACTTTAATTCACGAGGTTCGAGGTAGAATAAAAATCAACTAAGCCCTCTAAAATTCATAGAAAAATATTCCCTAGGATTTAGAACCTTCAATTTGGCCTTTGCAACCTATTTTAACCTAAAATGAGAACCATGCCCAATTTAGAACTTAATTTGGATTTTTACGCAAATTGATCAGTCAAACATAGTCCAACCTCAAATAAAATTTCACCATTAAAATCCTTAGGTTCAAATTAGTCTGGTATAAAAATTTGGGCCTAAGAAAAGACCATCTTGACCGACTTTACGAATTGGTCCTCTTAATTTACTTTTTGACCCTTATCTTTTGAAACCCTTACGTTTAGCCCCCTAACATCTCATCATTCTTTGCAGAACGGTCCTCCCTGCCATTTCTGCGCAGCGCCATATCTCCGGTGACCTTGCGCGGAGGATGGCGTCGCGTAGGGCAGGGCGACCGTCCTCTAGAACAGACGGGGGGTTCCCTGCGACGTCCTCTGTCACAGGGACCCGCCCATGACCTCTGCCATCGACCATGCCTCTCGTGCGAACGCACGAAAGGCATGGGTTTCCTTTCCGGCCACTCTCCGGCAAGGCAGGCACATCACCTCCTCGGTTCCCTCTTCGCGCCAAGGCCTTTATAAGGAACGGCAAGATCTGTCGACCCCTTCAAGCTTCTTCTGGCCAAGAGAAACCCTACTTTTCATCCCTTCCCTCTCTGGTCAGAGCGCCCGAGCTTCCGACGATCTCCTCCTCATCGCTTTGCTACCCTACCTGCAGCAGAGTTTACTCTGCCCTGTCGTCTGTGCCAAGCTGTACCAGCTAGCGCCCTCAGACCGCCTCCTCGTCGCCGATACCCTCCTCCTGGGCATCTTCATCCTCAGCTCCGGCAGGCACGAGCCGGACTCTTCCCTCTCCCCCTTCGTCGAGTAAATAGGTAGAACTCTTCCTCTCTCTCTCCCTTACATTTTCCCTTTTCTGATTTTCCCTTTTACTCCACCGCCCGCCACTTCCACATCCATCTGCTCCGTCTCCGATCACCTTCTTCGGCAAGTCCATTCCACTTCCACAGACCACCTCTTCCCTCGCCAACTAGCCCAGAGGCTCCCCCTCACTCCACACAACCGTTCCCCCCTCTCCAATCACTGCCAATCACCGCCCAACCACCCCCCAAGCAAACCCATCTTCACGCACACAATCTGACCTAGGTCCACCTCCACAGGCGCTCTCGCGCCTCGCCGACCACCACATTGCCTTCGCCGCACTTCGACGAAGCTTCCCACATTATTTGACTTGGCCAAGAGGCCGTCACTGTGTTTTCAGGTCAACACCCCCTCACTGCCATAGTTGAGCTGCTGCAGCTCCTTCACTCGCAGCTCCAAGCCTTCTCCAGCCCAGGAGCGAGTCCCAGGCAGCGTGGACTGACTCCGCGAAGGCGCCCAGGCTTGCGATTTGGGTCGCGAGCCTCGCAGCTGCCCCAATAGGCAGCAACTCCCTCGCCTGCAGACGCACAATCTGGAGGTGGGACTTTAGTCCCACCTTGTAAGTGTGCGGCCGCGCGGCCACACTTAAATTGAAAAAGTGTATCGGGCTGTTTGCCTTCGATACACAGGGGTCAGGTCCCTCACACGCACGCGGCGCGCCATGCGCTCGCTCACCCTCCCCCACGCTCACGCCCTGCTGGTTTGGACCGGATCCGACTACCCGACCATGCACTCCTCGCCCACCACCGCACGTCGATGGGCCTGGTCCCGGGCGCGCTACCCGAACCCGAATACCCGGCTCTGGGAGAGCATTCCTAAGAGAGATTCAAAGAGAAAGAGAGACGCAGGGAAGGGGTAGGGGTAGGTTTTGCACTGATGGGTGTGTATCCGTGTAGGGAAGAAAGAAGAAGAAGAGGAGGAGCGGCCGAAGCCTTAGCTGCACTAAGCAGCTGAAGAAGAAAGGAAGGAGAGGAGCTGAAGAATAAAGGAAGGAGAGGAGCTGAAGAAGAAGGAAGGAAAGAACTATAGCAAATGCGTAGATAAGCTGTCTGAGCACCGCATCAGACGTTGGAAGGGCAACAGCCAAAAGAAGAAGAAAAGTGGAAGGAAGGTCAGCAGCCAGAGCAGAAAGAAGAGGAAAAGAAAAGAAGCGGAAGCAGAGAAGAAGAAGAAAAGAGAAAGAAGAAGAAGATCACCACAGCTGCAGGTTAAAGAAGAAAGAAGAAGAAGATCACCACAACCGCAGGTTAAAGAACAAAGAAGAAGAAGATCACCACAATTGCAGGTTAAAGAAGAAAGAAGAAGAAGATCACCACAGCCGTAGGTTAGAGAAGAAAGAAGAAGAAGAAGAAGAAGAAGCAGAAAGAAGAGGAAAAGAGAAAGAAGAAGAAGATCACCACAGTCGCAGGTTAAAGAAGAAAGAAGAAGAAGAAGAAGCAGAGCATAAGAGAAAGAAAAGAAGAAAAAGAAGAAGAAGAGAGGAACAGCCAAAGCAGAAGAAGAAAAAGAGAAGAGGAAGAGAGAAGAAGAAGCCAACAAAAGAGAACTTTTCTCTCTCTCCCTCTCCCTCTCATTATTTTTCTAACATAATTGTGAACATTTATGCTTCTAGAATCATAGTTGCTCCTTGAGTTCGACCTCGGGAAAACTTGTTATTCCGAGTAAAAAATTTGTAGTAATCTGGTAGCTGTTTTGTCATATACTACAACGACTATAAACCATAAATAACCATAACGACAAAACACGCGATACCGCCGTTATTATTCTTGGCGCCGTTGCCGGGGAGCAACGGCTATTCTAGAAGCAATAAATTCTCTATTTCTGAGTTTCTACTAATCTCTTTTCTTTTTGTGCAGGAACAGGAAATCAAGAGAACAACAAGCAGCCGCACAAGAACCACACCGAGGACAGGTAATTTTCTATCCTCTCATTTAACCACTAAATTCAAAAGAGGAAGAAAAAGAAAAAAACAAGCAATCTAGGTATAACCTGTCTTCCATACCTAGTAAATCATCAAAGCTGCATGTTTTCAACCCACCATTTCTGCACACACTATTAAGGGTATTTAGGGCTAACACCTTGCCTGAGCCCTAATTACCCAATCAAAAGGAAGCTAACTGGACCAAGTAGAGCCAACATAAGACTCAAAATTAGGGTTTTAGAGACACACTTCTTAAGCAAGAATTGAGAAATCCCAAAAGAAGTGTGCCTAAGCCATTGATTGAAAATACTTATTCAAAGAAACCCTAAGCAATTTGGCTCTTAAAAACACTTGAACCCTAAAAGATAAGACCTAATAAGCTCTCAAAGGAACTAGCAGGTGAAGTTGACCCCTTGGGTCAACCAACCTTCAACTTAGGTCACTCTTTGCACTTAAAAAGGCTAAAGTTCAAGTGAAAACCTAAGCACCTTGATCTTAACTAAAAGTGGTAGACTTAAGAGGTCAAGGTCCCCATACTGGTCTACTTGGAATCTCAGTGACAAGAGAGGTCGGGTGGGGAAAACCCTGTAACCCGTGGGGACACTCTACCGTGTAGGGGTCTTCGCGGGACTCACCCTCTCTGGCTGCCCAGGTAATTCTCAGGTGGACGATCTTTTGATCAAGGGTCCATCTTCCCCGAACCTCTATAGTCACCCAACATTTTGGGTGTCTTGATTGGGTCCAGCAGCTGCTAAACTCATCTTCTCCATCAGTGTATGTTTGGTAGGAGGTCCTTGAAACCTCCTTTAGAAATTCACTCTCCTCGAGGCCAAACCTCAGTGCCCTTGTTTGAGCAAACAACACTTCACATAAACCTCTCCTCCGACTCCGAACCCAACTCACCTTCTTCTTCCACAATGGCTTAGCCAGTTGAGGAAGAGAACAATCTAGAGCACCAGCTCCAGCGACTCAATGACCTCTTCCAGAACTTCATGCACCCACCACAGCGTCCTATGATGCGGGACCATTATAATCCTGCTGCGGTGGCTATTGAGCCTCGAGCCAGAATCCCGACTGGAGAACCTGATTCTGAATTAAAGCCCAATATGATTCATGCCATACCTAAATTTCATGGACTTAATTCTGAAGACCCCTTCCAACACATAACACAACTAAAACATCTAGCCCAGACTTTTGGGTCAAATGCACAAAATCGGGATATTCTCCTCATGAAGATGTTCTCCTTTTCCCCTATGGACAAGGCCGCTCATTGGTACCAAACACAGACCCAGCCGATCAACAATTGGGAGGAACTTCAGTCCGAGTTCTTGAAGAAGTTCTTTCCCGTTGGTCAGACCAATGCCTTGCGCCATCAGATTACCCACTTCACGCAACAAACGGGAGAACCTCTCCATGAGGCATGGGATCGCTTTCAGGATCTCATGAGAAAGTGCCCCCATTACGGAGTTCCTAAATGGGAACAAGTCCAATCTTTTTACCAGGGACTCCGTGAAGATATTAGGCTTTTCATCAATGCAACTTGCGGAGGGAATATCATGGGTCAACATGAGGACACCTTGTGGGAGATTCTCGAAAATATGTGCGAGAACTCCATCAATAATGACTCCATGGGATTATTCGACAGAACAAATACCCGCGCATCGACAAACCTTAGGGGAGCACACGAGACGCAGGGCCTGTCCGCATCAGTCGACCTGGAATTAATGGCCAGTCGATTGGACAAGGTCTCTATCATTGAGAAGAAGGTGGATGAGCTGACTCAGCACTTGCAGCGAGCCACCTCTGCGCATAATTCCTTTGCACAGCCTCCTTCCACACGGGAGACTGTGCAAAACATTCTCCACCGACCTTCTCCTGGGATGGATCCGTATCCACCCCCATCTGATTCTCGGATCGGAGGATCCTCCGATCTTTTCTATACTAGCCAGGGGAATTCCACTCCCCCATTCTCTGACTCTTTGGAGGTTCCTCAGACCTGCGAGGACCTCAACGCCATCCAGAATGATCCATTTTCCAATACCTACAATCCTGGATGGCGAAACCATCCCAACTTCCAGTGGGCGGGAAATTCCCAAACTCAAAGACCACCCTTTCAGCCCCGTCCACAACCATCTCGTCCTTACCAGCCGCCTCAACCTTGGCCCAACCCAACTTATCCATCAGGGCCAAACCAAGACCAAATGTCCCTCATCCTTCAGACTTTGGCTGACATTCAGAGAACGAATGCGGCTATTAAAAAACAACACAAGGACGAACTTACAGAGGTTCGAAACCAACTGGCCCAGTTGGCAAATTCTCGCCAACCAGGTACTCTTCCGTCCCAACCTCTTCCTAACCCTAATAACGTGTCGACCCAGCGGCGCGTTATGAACCCAAACCCAGGCCAAGCACACATGATTTATCAGGACCCCTCTATTCCTTCACCTGATGGGATGGAGGCTTCCACTTCTTATGCGGGTTATCAGCAGCAACCCATCCTATCAAACCCTAACCAAAATCAGGCAGGACTAAATTCTGTAACCACCCATAGTGGTAAGGAGACCCACGATCCACCTTATCCAGACCACTCCAAGCCTGGTAGTGATCCAAACCCTAGGACAGTAATCCAAGACGTTCCTATCCCTGTCCCAGATCAAAGACCTGGACCTATCCTAGAAGAACCAACCAAGGTTCCATTTCCCGAGGCCTTGACCAAGGGAAAGAAGACAACCAAACCTGTGGCTCCTGAGCTTGACCGCTCTTTGAGTAGGTCCAAATAAACATCCCCTTGATGGATGCGATTCGCCACGTACCGGCTTACGCACGATTCTTGAAGAATGTATGTACACCTCAGCGTAAGCCACGAATCAAGAGTGGGAGTCCAATTGTACTGTCAGAGCAAGCCAGCTCTATAATCCTAAGCAGACTCCCACCCAAGGAAAAAGATCAGGTACTCCCCTGATTTCCTGCAAAATAGGTAAAACCCAGTTTGACAGAGTGTTGCTAGACTTGGGTGCTTCCATAAATCTGATACCCACATCCTTACTTAACCACCTAGAAGAATCTGAGCTAAAACCAACTGAGGTGACACTACAATTAGCAAATCGATCTATAAAATCACCTAAAGGGATTCTTGAGGATGTTATAGTAAGAGTGCGGGATTTCTATTTCCCTGTGGACTTTATAGTCTTAGACATGGATGCACCTGAAAACCCTAGGGATACACCGATCATTCTAGGGAGATCTTTCCTAGCTACTGCTATAGCCAACATCAGTTGTGACGAGGGCCAAATAGAGCTAAAATTTGGGAATCAAACCCTCAAAAATTGACATCTTTAAGGCCGAACAAGGAATCAATTGCGGTGTCATCAAACAAATATGTGATATTAGGGCTATGGTTGATGAAACACATTTTGAGAATAACCTGATTATGCCCCATCAACCACAGAAAGATTTTGAACCGCAATTAGAGGAGTCAAACCCTGATTTAGACAAACCCATAACTCCTATCCTTGAACCTCACACCTACCCTGAACCACCCGCTGCTGCTGATAACTCCCTCCTTGAATTAAAATCCCTTCCCGATCATTTGAAATACATCTTTTTGGGTCCTAATCAGACTTTTCCTGTGATTATAAATTCCAAGCTCACTCCTGATCAGGAATCCCGTCTGATTGCTATTCTCCAGTAACATCGTAGAGCCATTGGTTGGACTCTTGATGACTTGACTGGAATAAGTCCCTCTTATTGTACACATCATATCTATTCAGAAGAGGGTGCACGACCTTCCCGTGAGATGCAGAGACGTTTAAACCCCAATCTGCAGGAGGTCGTGAAAAAGGAGATCATTAAGTGGTTAGATGGAGGGATCATCTACCCGATCTCCGACAGTCGTTGGGTGAGCCCAATTCAGGTTGTGCCTAAAAAGGCAGGACTCACCACCATTACGACTGAAATCGGAGAAGTCATACCTACCCGATTAGCCAACTCGTGGAGAGTCTGCATAGATTACCGGCAACTCAATTCCTCCACAAAGAAGGATCATTTCCCACTACCTTTCATTGATCAAATTCTTGAGAAATTAGTGGGAAATCGATTCTTCTGCTTTCTTGACGGGTACTCCGGTTATAACCAAGTGGCTATTCATCCTGAGGACCAAGAGAAGACCACATTCACCTACCCCTTCGGAACTTACGCATTCCGAAGGATGCCTTTCGGTCTCTGCAATGCACCTACAACTTTTCAGCGGTGCATGCTTGCCATATTCTCTGATATGGTAGGTGATTATCTGGAAATCTTCATGGATGACTTCTCAGTTTTTGGGGCATCATTTGATGATTACCTCCAGCACTTGGTTCATATACTCAGGCGTTGCATCGACGTTAATTTGGTTCTTTCCTGGGAAAAGAGCCATTTTATGGTGCCTGAGGGGATCGTCCTAGGTCATCTAATTTTTGAGAAAGGCATCCAAGTGGATCGAGCCAAGGTTAATCTAATTTCTCAACTGCCTATGCCTCGCTCGATCAGGGACATCCGTTCTTTTCTGGGGCACGTTGGTTTTTACCATCGTTTCATTCCTGATTTTTCGAAAATCGCGCGCCCCCTAACTACTCTTCTCTCTAGGGATGTACCCTTTAAGATCTCCAAGGAATGCACCAAGCCTTTGAAAACCTCCGTGACTGAGTCACCCAGACACCGATCCTACAATCCCCTGATTGGTCTCAACCCTTTGAGATCATGTGCGATGTATCTGATTTCGCTGTAGGAGCGGTTCTGGGGCAGAAAGTTGACAGGAAACCCGTGGTCATCTACTACGCTAGCAAGACACTTGACGAGGCTTAGCGTAACTATACAGTTACGGAGAAAGAGCTGCTAGTCGAAGTATTTGCCCTTGAAAATTTTCGATCTTATCTCCTGGGTTCCCACGTCATCGTCTACTCGGATCACGCGGCTGTGAGGCATCTCCTTGCCAAGAAGGACGCGAAGCCCCGACTAATCCGATGGATCTTGCTGTTGCAAGAATTCGACCTTGAGATTCTCGACAAGGCGGGAAGACAAAATGTGGTAGCTGATCATTTGTCTCACCTTCCTTCTGAGATCATCAACCCTTCTGGACCCATCACGGAGCATTTCCCTGATGAGCACCTACTGACTATTGGTACTAGACTTCCATGGTTTGCTAATGTAGTAAACTACTTGGCATCTCATCAGATCCCGTCTGATTGGCCAAAAGCCAAGAAAGACAAATTGCACTCTGATGCCAAGTACTACATTTGGGAAGATCCGTACCTCTTCCGCATAGGTGACGACCAAATCATCCAGAGATGTGTCTCGAAAGGTGAAATCAATGATATTCTCTCCATCTGCCATGACCAGGCATGCGGTGGCCATTTCTCTAGGCACAAAACCGCATCGAAAATCCTCCAGTGTGGCTTTTATTGGCCCACTCTGTTCAAGGACACATACAATCATTGCAAGGCATGCAGTCACTGCCAAACTTTGGGCAACATGAGTCATCGCGACATGATGCCTTTGCAGTCGATTCTCGTATGCGAAATCTTTGATATTTGGGGGATTGATTTTATGGGCCCCTTTCCTGTTTCGGATGGCTTCGAGTACATCCTGTTGGCTATGGACTACGTGTCCAAATGGATCAAGGCCATACCAACCCGAACCTGTGATCATAAAATCATTCTCAAATTCATTCATCACAATATCTTCTCACGGTTCGGGATTCCTCGTGCTATCATTTCTGACGGGGGGACCCATTTCACAAATGCTTAGTTCAGGTCACTGATGACCAAATACGAGGTGTCTCACCGAATCTCCACTCCTTATCACCCCCAGACTAATGGTCTAGCTGAGCTATCAAATTGGGAGATCAAGAAAATCCTGCAGGTCACTATTCAGCCTGACAGGAAGGACTGGTCATCCCGACTTCCGGAAGCTTTGTGGGCTTATAGGACCGCCCACAAAACCCAATTAGGCATATCTCCTTTTAGACTAGTGTACGGGAAGGCATGTCACCTTCCCGTCGAACTAGAGCATAAAGCCTATTGGGTAGTACAGAGCTGTAATTTAGATCTTTCTAAGGCTGGAACCCACAGAAAGCTTCAGATAAGCGAGATCGATGACTTACGCCTTGATGCGTACGAGAACTCGCGAATCTACAAAGAGCGGGTTAAAGCCTTCCATGACAAGCACATATCTAGAAAGATATTTCATCCTGGTCAGAAGGTCTTACTCTTTGATGCCCGACTCAAACTCTTCCCTGGGAAACTGCAATCCAAGTGGGTCGAATCATACCTTGTCCGACAGATTTTTGGAAATGGAGCCATCGAAATCAGTCCGCTCAGCCATGATTCCGAACCTTTCATCGTGAACGGTCAGAGACTCAAACCGTTCATTGATGTAACCTCTACTGATTTGGCTGAATCATCATTTATCCTTCATTATCCCTGAGCACATTGCGCCCAGCAGATGGCATAAAACTCAGCACTCAACGGGAGGCAGCCTATCATTCTTTTTGAAAAAACCCAAAACCTTTTCTGACACCTTGTTGCACTTAAAGTTCACCCTTTAGGACAGCCGACTCCACCTCAGGTGCTTGCATCTGAGATCAGAAATCGTCCGCAACAGTCACCCCGACCCATTCACTCATCAAAACATCTGTCCTAATGTATGAACTAAGTTGAATAAAAACCCCCAAAGTTACAATGAGGGCATTACAAATCTTAGGCATGGGGGGGTATGAAAGTGCAAAACTTGTAAGAAAAGGTTTTAAATACAAAAAAATTCACATATGCCAAAAATACCATAAAAATTTAAAAAAAAATTTGAAAAAAATAATAACATGAGAGGAGGAAAGAAATTTTGTGAACTCTACAAAGGAGGAGGAGAAAAAGGAACAAAATGAAAAGGAGCACAAAATGAAAGAAAAGAGATAGTCATTAGTAAGAAATTAAGGAGTTAACCTAAGTTCTAGACCTCATTCAGGAAAAGAAATGGAAAGTGCACAGTAAGATTAGTAAGAACGCAAACCTTAGGCATTCTTGGATAGACTCTTAGTACCCATTAAGATCTAGACATTCCTCAAGAGGTTGAGGAAAATGAAAAGCTTAAGTATTAGGTCCAAGGCTTAGGGAGTATTTGGCCTCGTTAACTAACTTTTGGTTTATGGGACTTAGTAACCCAAGCACCCTAACTTCACACACATCCTGGTTCAGTAAGTATAAAAATCAGAATCACGCAGAAGCGTTGTAAAAATTCTGAAAATGACACCTAGCGTAGGAGCGGCTGATCAACACAAGTTGATTTGAACGAGTTCCCAACGCAGAGAGGTGGGAAATTCCCCTCGAAGATGCGTAACAAAATATCATCTCCTCGGTGCTTGTCTCTTAGGATATGTACATATCCTACTGGGGGCATGTAAGAACTCTGCTGGTTCAGATTCCATGGATGGCACTATCACGAAATGTCAATTGCTAGGGTCTGAATTCGGCCACGGAACACCATGGATGGGATTATCTTGAAATCTCAACAGCCAGGGTTTTGGGGGTTACCATGGGCGGTGCTATCTCGAAGCATCGATTGCTAGGAACCCTTGAGGATTGATGATGGGGACAAGGAATTTGATACAGACCGTGTTGAGAAGCCAATCCTAAGCTAGAATTAAAAAGAAAAAGAGAGAGAAAACTCTCCAAACATATAAATCTTCTACCTCTCTTTCTTACAAAACGCACTGAGAACTGAGCCAGGGCTAAAAATTGTCTCAAGCACAGGAGCTTTAACCACAAAATCCAATAAACCTTAGGTTAGTTCTTGTAGGCCTTAAAAACCTTTGCTAAGGACTGAGGCTGAGGCTAAACAGATCTGGATCCTGATTGGTACTAGAGTACCTTTTAGGCCAATGGATGGCATTCTGACCTAATCAAGGTTACAAAAGAAAAATCACTTATCTAAACTCATTAAGAACTTCATGGTCTAGAACAAAGGTTGAGACCTTAAAATTTTGCTAAGGGACTAGCAAAAGCTATGCATTGGGGGTATGATGAGAACCACATCATGAACCCTAACTAGCACAATCTAATCCAAATATGTGTGAAAAAGCTCCTACAAGACCTAAAGAGAGGCCTAACTCAGAGAATTCTGATTTAAAGAATAAAATAAATCATAAGGGGTAAAACTGCAGTTTCACCAATGCAGTATGCAAACTGGGTAATTAAGGATCCAAACACAGGTCAAACAAGCTTAACAAGGAGGGAAGTGGGATGATCTAATCTGAAAAGGGTTATAGCAACTTCTAGGAATAAAATGACATTCTGTAACCCTAAAACAAATCCACTTTAATTCACGAGGTTCGAGGCAGGATAAAAATCAACTAAGCCCTCTAAAATTCATCGAAAAATATTCCCTAGAGTTTAGAACCTTCAATTTGGCCTTTGCAACCTATTTTGACCTAAAATGAGAACCATGCCCAATTTATAACTTAATTCGGGTTTTTACGTAAATTGACCAGTCAAACATGGTCCAACCTCAAATAAAATTCCACCATTAAAATCCTTAGGTTCAAATTAGTCTGGTATAAAAATTTGGGCCTAAGAAAAGACTATCTTGACCGACTTTACGAATTGATCCTCTTAATTTACTTTTTGACCCTTATCTTTTGAAACCCTTACGTTTAGCCCCCTAACATCTCATCATTCTTTGCAGAACGGTCCTCCCTGCCATTTCTATGCAGCGCCATATCTCCGGCGACCTTGCGCGGAGGATGGCGCCGCGCAGGGCAGGGCGACCGTCCTCTAGAACAGACGGGGGGTTCCCTGCGACGTCCTCTGTCGCAGGGACCCGCCCATGACCTCTGCCATCGACCATGCCTCTCGTGCGAATGCACGAAAGGCATGGGTTTCCTTTTCGGCCACTCTCCGGTGAGGCAGGCACGTCACCTCCTCGGTTCCCTCTCCGCGCCAAGGCCTTTATAAGGAGCGGTAAGGTTTGCCGACTCCTTTAAGCTTCTTCTAGCCAAGAGAAACCCTACTTTTCATCCCTTCCCTCTCCGGTCAGAGCGCCCGAGCTTCCGGCGATCTCCTCCTCCTCCTCGTCGCTATGCTGCCCTACCTGCAGCAGAGTTTACTCTGCCCTGTTGTCCAAGCTAGGCCGTACCAGCTAGCGCCTTCAGATCGCCTCCTCGTCGCCGATACCCTCCTCCTGGGCATCTTCGTCCTCAGCTCTGGCAGGCACGAGCTGGACGCTTCCCTCTCCCCCTTCATCGAGTAAATAGGTAGAACTCTTCCTCTCTCTCTCCCTTACATTTTCCCTTTTCTGATTTTCCCTTTTACTCCACCGCCCGCCACTTCCACCTCCATCTGCTCTGTCTCCAATCACCTTCTCTGGCGAGTCCATTCCACTTCCACAGACCACCTCTTCCCTCGCCAACCAGCCCAGAGGCTCCCCCTCACTCCACTCAACCGTTCCCCCCTCTCCAATCACTGCCCAACCACCCCCCGAACAAACCCATCTTCACGCACACAGTCTGACCTAGGTCCACCTCCACAGGTGCTCTCGCGCCTCGCCGACCACCTCACTGCCTTTGCCACACTCCGGTGAAGCTTCCCACGTTATCTGACTTGGCCGAGAGGCTGTCATTGTGTTTTCAGGTCAGCACCCCCTCGCCGCCATTGTTGAGTTGCTGCAACTCCTTCACTCGCAGCTCCAGGCCTTCTCCAGCCTAGGCGCGAGTCCCAGGCAACGCGGACTGACTCCGCGAAGGCGCCCAGGCTTACGATTTGGGTCGCGAGCCTCGCAGCTGCCCCAATAGGCAGCAACTCCCTCGCCTGCAGACGCGTAATCTGGAGGTGGGACTTTAGTTCCACCTTGTAAGTGTGCAGCCGCGCGCCCACACTTAAATTGCAAAAGTGTATCAGGTTGTTTGCCTTCGATACACAGGGGTCAAGTCCCTCACATGCACACGGCGCGCCACGCGCTCGCTCGCCCTCGCCCGCGCTCACGCCCCGCGGGTCTGGGCCGGATCCGACTACCCGACCAAGCACTCCTCGTCCACCACCGCACGTCGGTGGGCCTGGTCCCGGGCGCGCTACCTGAATTCGAATACCCGACTCTGGGAGAGCATTCCTAAGAGAGATTCAGAGAGAAAGAGAGACGTGGGGAAGGGGTAGGGGTAGGTTTTGCACTGATGGGTGTGTATCCGTGCAGGGAAGAAAGAAGAAGAAGAAGAGGAGGAGCGGCCGAAGCCTTAGCTGCACTAAGCAGCTGAAGAAGAAAGGAAGGAGAGGAGTTGAAGAAGAAGGAAGGAAAGAATTGTAGCAAATGCGCAGATAAGCCGTCTAAGCACCGCATCAGACGTCGGAAGGGCAACAGCCAAAAGAAGAAGAAAAGAGGAAGGAAGGTCAGCAGCCAGAGCAGAAAGAAGAGGAAAAGAAAAGAAGCGGAAGCAGAGAAGAAGAAGAAAAGAGAAAGAAGAATAAGATCACCACAGCCGCAGGTTAAAGAAGAAAGAGGAAGAATATCACCACAGTCGCAGGTTAAAGAAGAAAGAAGAAGAAGATCACCATAGCCGTAGGTTAAAGAAGAAAGAAGAGGAAAAGGAAAGAAGTAGAAGCAGAGAAGAAGAAGAAAAGAGAAAGAAGAAGAAGATCACCACAGCCGCAGGTTAAAGAAGAAAGAAGAAGAAGTAGAGCAGAAGAGACGGAAAAGAAGAAAAAGAAAAAGAAGAGAGGAACGGCCAAAGCAGAAAAAGAAGAAAAAGAGAAGAGGAAGAGAGAAGAAGAAGAAGAAACCAACAAAAGAGAACTTTTCTCTCTCCCTCTCTCCCTCTCTCTTATTATTTTTGTCACATAATTATGAACATTTATGCTTCTAGAATCATAGTTGCTCCCTGAGTTCGACCTCGGGAAAACTTGTTATTCCGAGTAAAAAATTTGTAGTAATCTGGTAGCTGTTTTGTCATATACTACAACGACTGTAAACCATAAATAACCATAACAACAAAACACGCGATACGACCGTTACTACTGTGCCACCTCCCAAATATATCGAAAAGGGTCCCCATCCCACATAGGCTTATGCACTTACCCACCCACCACCATTTCCATGAAATGGTCTTACAAAGCTGGTACATCAGCTTAGCATCACTGTTGGTGTCCTCATCCCCACCACCTTCCTCCTTCCTGCAAATGGCATATGTCCCTAAAAGCAAATTTTCAGAAACCTTCGACAAAAGGGGTCCGCCATTTCCCCTTTCATTTCCTGTAAAACCTATTGCTATTATCTAGGAAGGAGTACTGCATGCTATTGTTCTTCTTCTCTGGTCCATTTTTAAGGCTTCGCCTCGCCCTGCCAGCCCCATCTCCTCATCGATGGGGGAGTAGGCCCATGTGCGTTTCCATGAGAGATGAGAGCAAGAACCACTCTCTCCTCCTCCTTGCAGCATATCACCAAGAGGTTCCACGATGCGATTGTTGCCCACTTACCCGAGATGATGACCATGAGGGAAAAGCGAGATCTGGAGTAGTAGAAGTGCCGCGGAGGAGGGGTAAAGAGAGAGTCTCGAATCAGCAGGTGCGAGAGGGAAGAGTGAGAGGGCGAGAGAGAGACGTCGTAGAGGGGCAGCGAGGTGGAGATGGAAGAGGGGCAGTGAGCTGAGAAGTTACCTCACGGTGCTGTGGAGGTGGGTGCAACGAAGTGGAGGAAGGTGTGCTCCGGCGAAAAAGGTCAGTGTGGTCGAGGAGGGTGTGTAGAAGAGTGGGTGTGTGGAAAACCCTTGAAGATGGGAAAACTCTAGAAGATGTAAAGAGTCGGTGGAGGGTGGAAAGAAAGAAAAGGGGTAGGATACTTGCAAAATTTACATGTAGCTGCCACCGACAATCCAACTACGGTGGTATGAATAGCTGAGTCCATGGCCTTTCAATTATATTAAGGATAAGAGAAAAGTTTAAAGATTTGGACTTAATTGATCAAAATGAATTTGTTAGATTCTTTTTGACATGATTGATCAGGCAGTGTGGTTGAAGTATTAAACTTGCTTTTTCCTTTTGGTTGATTAGATACATTTTAGTGCCTCTTACCAATGCTCTTGACCAATATTTAGCTGGTAATAATGTAAAGGAATGATTTACTCCCTAATGAGTCACAGAGGCTTTCTTTGGCCATCAAAGGATTTATAGGAGGGAACATCGCATAGCCACAGGACTTTTATCGTTGGGAGGATGTGGTCGAGCCTCCAACATGATGGGAGGTGATGATAACATCATCATCAACCATATCTAGCTTTATTTAGTCATATTCCATTAATAAATTCTCCTACATAACCGCCAAAGGGCCATACTTCGCTGCACATCCTTTTTGAGAGTTTAAAATGAAACCAGGGTTAAAATTACAATTTTACCATCATATCTTGAATGTTGAACAACCACGGGTATTCTTAGGGGTTTACTAAAGGTCAAATATGCATTAAAGTCTAACAAGAGGGTCCGTACAGACAGAAATGAGTTTTCACGTATTTCAAGAATTAATAGACATCTGAAAGCCTAAAAATAGACCTACTTAATTAACTGAGGTTCTGGTTAGGATAAAATTCATCTAAACCCTCTAAAAATCATAGAAAAATATTCTCTAGGGTTTAGCATCTTTGAATTGACCATCAGAACCCGTTTTGACCCAAAACAAAGTCACAGACAGACTATTACCCTAATTTGGTTTTTACATAAATTACCCAGTCAAATTAGGTCAAAACCAAAATCCAACTTCACCATTAGATTCCTTAGGTCTAAATAAGGTTTGTATCAAAATTTGGACTCAATTAAAGATCATCTTGACCTAGTTTACAATTTGGTCCAATCTAACTCTTTCTCTCTCACTCAACCCCTTAGCTTTTGAAATTCCTTGCAAATATCCCCTATCTTTGTCGTCACTCTTTACAAAAAGGTCCTTCTTCCATTTTTCGTGGAAAAGTCCTACTCCGACAAGCTTCATTTGGAAGGAACTCTGTGATTACTTGATGAATCCCTCTCAAAATTGAAAGGGAGATTCATCAGCTAATCTCCTTCCTATTAAGCCATGTCCAAGTCTCTAAATCTCTCTAAAAATCTGGTGTGAATCCTTCAAAGATTCGGGTCTCCTATTTCGCGAAGCTTGGAGCTTCCAAGCTTGAAAGCACACCTCCTGGCCCATAAAAGACCCCCCATGGCATTCCTCACCTCCTCAACGAGAAATTAAGCCAAATCTAGCCCTATTTCCTCTCCTCCTCAGCTCGCTCCGCCTTGCCTTAGTGACCCCTTCCTCCGAGCTTCTTCCTCTCCTCGACATACCCTCGAGGCACTTCCTTCCCCTTCGTTGTTGCCGTTCTCTCCCACTGGAGCTCCCTTCGTCTCCAGCGCCGGCCACACCAGGCCCGACGTCGCTCCTCCCCCTCGTCGACCACTACTTAGTCTCCTTGACTCCTTATCTTCCGCACATCATCACCGTGCTACTACTTTGTCATTTTGACCGCTTCTACACCATCCACGTCTCCATCTTCCACCTCGCCAGCATACTTCCGGTGAGACATTCCAACCGCTACATTCCATCTCTTCGCCTGCCACCAAGTCAGCGAGCATCGCCTTGCTCCACTGATCAAAAGCCCCAAATAAATTTGGGGCTTTGATCTCTTATTCGCCTCGCCGAACAACCCAACTTCCGTCACCGTTCTCTGCCTTTGCCAGCCACTTCCAACCACTCTAACGGCACACCACCGCCATCTACACCCTCGTCTCATCCTTGCGAACCTTCTGAGCATTTTAATTGGGGCATTTAGCCCATATTCTTGTTTTTAGGTGTCCTCACCGGAGCTCCGCCACCTCTGCAATCGCCGCCTTTGTTCTTCGAGCTCCAAGCACCGAAAGCCCCAGGTCTCACCTCCAGGCAGAGCAAACTAACCCCATGAAGTCATCCCGGTCCTCAATTGGAGGTTCCAGCTGCGAGAGCACGCTCAATTGGAGCTTCAGTCATCTGCAACTGCACGCAACGAGGACGGCTGGTTTAGTCCCACGTCAATGGGAGAAAGACCAACAACTACACATAAATTGAATTTCTGAATAGAGTTGTTTGCCTCGAGACACCGAGGGTGAGGTCCCCGCTCACGCTCACTTGACCCGACCCGATTACTTATCCGAAGCACTCCTCAGCTACTACCCACGTCGGTAGCCCTGGATCCGGGTGTACTTGATCCGATTACCCCACCATCTGAGAGAGAAAGAGGAGAAGAGAGAAAAAGAGAGAGAGAGAGTGCGAGGGAGGGGGGGTTTTGCTCTATGAAGAAGTGTGTGTCCCTTGTGCGACACTTAGTCACTGAAAGGAATTGCTTCCCCTATGCTGCGAAGGGAAGTTCAAGAGGAAGACAACCTATCCATGCTTAAAAGAAGAGAGACTCTGCATGCTAAAAGAAGAAGAAGAACGAAGAGAAGAATTGAAGATGAACAGTGCCTTTGCACTGTAGCATCTCGACATTGTGGCATTATTTGAATTACTATTCAATAATTTAAGTACTGTGGTTGAGATGCATTCTTAAATGTGGATCGAAAAGGTTATTTAAATCACCACTTTTTAGGATATTTTTATTCTTTTTGTCATGACAAACTCTTCATATGCTCATATTATATATTGATAATCAATTTTTGAGTAATTATTCTTCCTTGAATATCATTCTTAGCTTAATTATTGTGCTCATATATATATTCATTAAGATTAGTGCTTGAATTCCTAAGTGGTCCCTGTGTTTGATCTCGGACTTATATTTGAGTTAGAAATTGTATTTGTTTGAGCAATTTGTCCTATACTACAACGCATAACTTTAACAACGATGAATTCGCTTCAACATTTTGGCGCCATTGCCGGGGAGCAATGCGCAGTTCATCGTTATTCTATGCTTTATCTGATTATATTTGAGCACTAACTTGTCCTATCTATTTTCTTGTAATTTTGCGAGGTACTTCACGAGGAGATCTTCCACGAAAATCAGCCACTCTTAGGGTAAGTAATTTCTGTTCTTCCTTAATCAATTTCCTAATCTTGGGAAGATAAAAAGGAAATAATCAATTAGGAATCACCTGCCTTAGTTTCATAGTAATTTTTTCATCTAAAAGGCAAGTTTTTCTGATTTGTGAAAAATTTCCATATCTGATTGAAGCTTGAGACGATTGTGTTAGAGATCCCTACCCTAATTTCCTGTACCTATTAGGGATTACGCTTAATTGCAAATCTCCTTGGACTACGAACTTCTTGATTTGAAGTTTAAGGAGAACATTTTAAGATCAAAATTGGACTTGGAAATAGAGCCACTTAGGGTTTCAACTTTGGGGTTTCTGGAGTGTTAGTACACACTTGCTTGCATAAAAGGAAACATACCCTCCAGCATCTATGTGCCACCCTAGCCCTTGATTGAAAAGATCTAATCAGAAGAACCCTAAAAATTAGGCTCTAAATTTTACTTGAATCTTAAAATTATGTACCTAATAACCTGAGAGTCATTCAGAGTGCTTCCTAAGTCTTGACCTAGATTTCATTCCGTCATCTTTAGGGCAGGTCAGGTGAAGTTGGTTTACTTTGTGGGCCAACCAACCTCCAAATTAGGTCACGAGTCAAATTAACTTCCAATCAAGTGGAATTAAAGGCACAAATTAGGACTTAAAATCGGTAGACTTAAGATGTCAAGTTATCCATTCTGGTCTACCTGGATCCACAGTGACAAGGAAGGTTAAGTGGGGGAAGCCTTGTAACTCTTGGAGACGCTCTACTGTGTAGGGGTCATTACGGGACTCTCCCTTCCTGATTGCCTAGGTAATTCTTAGGTGAACGACTCTCTGATCCAAGGGTATCATCTGCCCCGAACCTCTATAGTCATCCAAAAATCTTTGGGTGCCTTGATTGAGTCCAATTAGTCCCTCATTATTCTTTAGAGCACACACACAGGAAGGTCCTTGGGTTTTTAACCTAAGAGGCCTCATTAGATCTTCTTGGGAATCTCTTTTCAGATCTGATCAACTTCAATCTAAGCCTGAGTTTGATTCTAAATCTCGATTCCACCACCTGATCTGAAAAGGTAGCCTGGCAATTTAGGAATACCATGTAGGAACCTTGAATCCCAAATGTCCATGAGAGATAGAATGATTGAGGATACCCTGAAATTTTATGGAGTTGATGACAAAACCTCAAATCCAGTCAGCACGATTTGGGTAAATATCCTAGAAACAACAGCTTTTATTGCAAATTGTGCTCAATTAATATTGACGCAACTAACAAATGGATCAGCTCGGGATACTCTCATGATAGGATATATTGAGTTGGAAAAATTGCATAACGTTGAATAGCCCTAATGCATGACAAATCCTGTACTTTGGGAAAGACACCAAGATGACCTTGAGAAATGGGAAGAGATGATAAAATTGTTGAAATAGATTATCGATCAAAAATGCCCGTATACTCCCCAAGCATTTAGCGAAACATCTTGGAATAAGACTGAGGATCAATCTGATTTCCTAAATCCTGGGTTCGAGAACCAAGGTTGTTGTGGATCCCAAACCCAGATGGAATATGATCCAACTTATATGCAGACTGATACGCCTGATCCTGAGATAGGTTGGGAGGATCGAATTGCAGGTGTTCCCGATTTCGAGCCAGCCCTAAAGATACCAGAACCTGGTTTGCCTAGCTTTGAATTCCCAGACACCTGTAAGATAAGCTTAAAACATAACTCCTCGAAAATGTAAATCCCGAGCCTTATCCTATTAAGGTAATTCTTAAGGATGATTCTAACATCCCAATAAAGCCCAACCTAGATTTTAGTGATTGAGATGAACAACGATTCTAGGCCTATGTTTGATGACTACCCTCTCTTGACTCCTCCAAGATACAGATCGATTTGTCGGAAATCACACCAATTTACGACATAGAAACCGAGGAGCTGGAAGAGTTGGGATTTGATTGGGTCTCTCCTAGGAGCCAAGAACTTGAGCACATGCCTAATAGGGACACCTTTTTGAGTTTGGATTCTGAGTTTAGGTTAGATCCAAGTCAGGTTGTTGCTTCTCCACATCTCGATTCACACTGTGGTGGAACATCCGATCTGGAATCAGGTTCAGAACACGATCCTTGCAAGTCAGGGTGCAAATCTCGACTGAAGGACCTGAAACTAATTTAAAGCTGAATCTGATTAATGCAATCCCCAAATTCCATGGCTTGAACTCCGAAGATCCCTTCTATCACATCAAATAGCTGAAACATCTGGCTGAGACCTTTGGATCACCTGTTCAGAATCGGAATGTCCTACTCATGAAGATGTTCTCCTTCTCTCTTATGGATAAGGTTGCCCATTGGTATCAGACTCTGACTAGTTCAATCAACACATGGGGGGAACTACAATCTGAATTCCCGAAGACATTCTTCCCAGTTGGTCTCATCAACGCCTTAAGGAACCAGATCACTCATTTCACACAGAATGCGGGAGAACCACTTCATGAGTCATGGGACTGCTTTTTGGATCTCATGGGGAAATGCTCCCATCACGGAGTTCCTAAATGGAAACAAGTCCAATCTTTTTACCAGGGACTCCATGAGTATATCAGAATATTTGTCAATGCAACCTGTGGTGGCAACATCATGGGTCAGCATGAGGACACCATTTAGGAGATTCTCGAGAGCATGTGTGAGAACTCCATAAACAATGAGTCTATGGGTGTGTTTGATCGAACGACCACCCGCACATTGACAAACATGCGAGGGGCGCATGAGACATGAGACCTATTCACATTCGTTGATCTGGAGTTGGTGGCCAGTCGCCTGGATAAGTTCTCTATCATTGAGAAGAAGGTGGACGAAATGACTCGACATCTGCAGAGAGCCACCGCCACGCAGCAAAGCACGTATGCACAATCACCCTCAGGTAGGGAGGTCGTGCAGAACATTTACCACCACTCATATCAGGGGATGGACACATATCCACCCCCGTCTAATCCCGATTTCAAAGGAAACTTCGAACCCTCCTACTCTAATTGAGAGAACTCTAAACCCTTGTGCTCTAATTACTCTGGAGTTCCTCAGACCTACTAGGATCTCCATGCCATCCAGAATGATTCATTCTCCAACACATATAGCCATGGATGGCGCAATCATCCAAATTTCATGTGGTCGGGAAATAATCAGAACTTGACACCACAATTCCAACCCCAACCATAAGCTCTGCGGCCATATTAGCCTGCTCAACCTAAGCCCAACCCGAATTACCAAACTGGGCCTTCCAAGGAAGATCAAATGAACTTGATTTTGCAAGCCCTGAATGACATCCAGAAGACCAATGTGACTACGCAGAAACATCACAAAGAAGAGATCACAGAGGTTTGAAATCAACTCGCATAGATGGCTGGGACTTGCAAGCCTAGTGCACTCCCTTCCCAACCTCTGCCAAATCCGAACAACATGCCAAACCAGAGGCACGTTATGAACCTGAATCAGGGCCAAGCTCACTATGTCTATTAGGTCCCTTCTACTCCATCACCCGACGGGATGGAGGCTTTCACATCGTCTACGAGATATTAGCAGCAACCACCTCTTTTGCCGACTTCGAACCAAAACCAAGCTGGCCTAAATGCTGTTACTACATGTAGTGGCAAATCGACTTAGGATCCACCTTATCCGATGAAGACATAGAGGCACTACCTATACAGTGAGATGTTCGAGATCTTTACAGATCATAAGAGCCTCAGGTACTTGTTTGATCAGAAGGAGCTCAACATGAGACATAGGTGTTGGTTAGAGCTCCTAAAAGATTATGACTGCAGCATCTCCTACCACCCAAGGAAGGCGAATGTGGTGGCCAATGCCTTGAGCCGGAAGGCACCTGCCCACTTGGCCAACTTACAAGCATGGAGTTGGAGACTCATGGAGGAGGTGGGCAGTTGGCGACCCCAGGTGTCACGGGGGTACTACGAGGCAGTGACAGTGACGCGGCAGGCACGACCAGAGCTGATAGACCGTATCATTACAGGGTAGATGGTCGATCCATATTTGCAGACACTGTGGGACAGGGTGTTGATAGGGGACCCAGGAGATTTTTCTTTCTCTGATGAGATACTATGTATGAGGGGACGTCTGTGCATTCCTAGAGACGAGGAGTTGTTGAGAGAGCTCCTGACTGAGGCACATGGGTCCAGGTTTACCATACATCCTGGGAACACAAAGATGTACCACGATCTACGACGCGAATTTTGGTGGAGGGGAATGAAGAGGTATGGAGAAGACGACCTTCCTCTCAAAACAGTCCACCAAGGAGAGGTAAGCGGACAGCCAATCCATCCCCAGAATCACGCTAAAGTCCTCCATCTGTACCACAATCAGATTAGCGGGAAGGTTGTGTCCCCCAACACTAACCTCACAACCTGTGTAAATCTCCTCAGCTACAAACAGCTGACCACCCGGACCTCTGATCACAAACGGGTCCTCTAACAACACACAGTCCTGCCCCAAACTAATAGCAAAACTAGCAGCGACAAACGAGTGCGTGGCGACGGAATCAAAAAGCGTATAAACTAGTCTGCCGAAAACTATAACCATACATGCCACCACTGAACCTGAAGCTCTGGCGTCTCTGTGTGTCAAGGCGTTGATACGCCCCTCGGCCCTAGGTGCGGACGAAGCAGCCACACTCTGCTTCGGACGGGTAGCCGCTGTCGGTACCCTCCCCACGACTGCTGTCCTCCCCCTCGCGCCTGGAAATCGTGGCCTTCTACTCGTCCTCCAGTTCTCAGCGTGGGGAGCATCTGCTGACCTCCAGCCCTAGACGGGCAGCCCTCCTGATGTGGCCCGGCTGGCCACGCTGGTAGCAAAGAGGAACTCGACTCCCGCCCTCAGTGGGTCACTGCTGAAGGCCGGGCGAGGGTCCGATGCTGGCAATTAGCCCCTGTCAGGGGCCCCCAAAGGCCATTGACGGCCCCGCAAAGCATGACGGCTCTCCTGCGGGTGCCACGTGCCTCCTCTCTCGTCGACCCTGTGAGTAGTCTGGTTGGTAGGGCCTCTTTCGCCCACTATCAGTGCCACGTGCGGACGGGTTGGTCTCCTCATATGTCATAGCTGCCTCCACCACCCTCGAGAACTTAGGCAGCTTCAGGGGTTTGATATATCCCCGAATAGCAGGCCGGAGCCCCTCGATGAACCTCCAAAGGCGCTCCTCCTCAGTAGCCACAGCTGTCGCAGCAAAATGAGATAGCTCTAGGAAACGCGTGCGATACGTGCTCACGGTCATCGTCCCCTGGCGGAGAGTGTGAAACTCCCGCCTCCTCTGGTCCTGCCATGTCTAGGGGAAGTACTGCTCGCAGAAGAGGGTGACAAACTGGTCCCAAGTCAGCTCGGCCCTCTCCTGACCTCTGACTACCCTCCACCATCTGTGTGCCACGCTCCCCAGCTGGTACGTGGCAAAGGCCACGCGGCACTCCACAGGAGGGCGAAGGGTGTCAAACACCTTCTCGATTTGCTCGAGCCAGTCCTCCGCCTCGGTCGGGTCCTCATCCCCCTTGAAGGAGGGGGGCTTCAGCTTCCGGAACTGTCCGAAAAGCTCGTAATGGCGCTGAAGGGGAGAAACTGATATGCCTTCAGGTAAGGAGGGCTCGTGCTCGGAAGTGTCGGAGGAAGGTGGGGGCGGTGGAGGGCCACCCTATCTCCCACGTCTAACGCCGTGTCCATCTCGTGGTCCCACAGAGGACTCCTCCCCCGCAGCCCTAGGGAGAGGCGCTCATGGAGGCAGGTGAAGCTCCTCTTGTACGATATCCCGTATCAGCTGGGCGAGGTCCTAGGCCTGAATGCCCGGAAGTAGTAGCTAGTCCACTGAGGCGTCGGACTCAACGCACCCGCCCCTCCGACCTCGTCCTCGACCACGTCTGCAGCTCGCCTCGCTGCCCCCTTGTCAAGGCATCTCCTGCAAGGAGACGTGAACACAGAACATAAAGACATCAATTCTAACAGACATTCAACGAAAGAACCTCAGAACAGATGTCAAAAGGTACATTGTGGTGGCTACTTTAGTTACAAGCATGTGAATTGGTTATTTTCCAACTAGTTGGTTTACTTCTCGGGAGGACCTTGCTCTGATACCATCTTGTTACGACCCGGTTCCCTAATCCCTACAGGACACGAGATCGGACCAACTTGACTGATCTTAAGACCCAGTCGTCCAACGAGCAAGTAACCAACAAGTAGTAAAATAAACCACATTCATCATGCAAGCAACTAACAGTAACAAAAGTATAGCAGTAAAGAAGAAAACTACTACAGTACACACCACCACAATAGTAGAGAATTTAAACAGGTACAGGAATATAAAGTTACAATAAAGAGTACAGAAATGTAACAAAAATACTCACTACAATAGAACGGTACAACAAAAGGAACGCTACTGGGCTCTACTGGGCCCAGCACCCTCTGCAGCCGTAGGCTCTGGCTGCTCAACACCTGAACCTGAAAAAGGTTGTGAGTACACGAAATCAGCGAACGCTGAGTAGAGTGGCAACCAGCTAACTAAAAATAGTAAAGGTGGACAGGTAGTTGTTGTTTTCAATTTCTTTTTTTATTTAACTAATTATTCTTTCTTTCATCACTTGGTTTATTTATCAGGTCTTTTTCTTGATCTCGAGTGTTCCTCGTGGGAACGATCTTGATTGCAGTCTTTTCCAAAGAGTAGAAGTATCACGTGGTGCTCTCCTGGCCGGGAGAGTCCCCCGTGGTGATCCTACACTCAGTCAACCACCCCAAGGTCACTGACAGACGTAACAGTGACTACGGTACGCGCGGTAAACGCACGGGTAGCTACCCCGCACTGGCATGCGGTCAGTCGTTTCCGTTAACTGGTGCACCCAAAGCACAGCACGAAACCAGTATAAGGCATATCCCTCTCAGTAACAGGGGTCTATCCCCTAAGAACCAAACAGGGGTCTCACCCCTCCACAGTCCGCGAACCCTCGCCTGACTACCCTGGTTTGCCCAGTGGGCCTAACAAGTTGGTGTAGGACGGCTAGTTGAACCCCGGGCCCCGTGGGGTGGCTAGCTCTCTCCCTACACTAGTAGCTATCTCTGGTATTGTGTACGCGAGGGCCAAAGAGTCGGTACAAAGTGGCCAGCCCTAACCCCGGGTCCCAACCCTAGGGCGACTAGCTCCGGTCTGCACTAAACAGGGGGACAGTCTCTCTCCTTGGTACTCCGTACTCAAGGGCCAGCTCACTCCCACCTTTCACATTTCCAGATCTATTCCATTTATTTCCAGGAGCTCTACTCCTAATTCCCCGTAGGGTTCATGCTCATGTTTTTCAGCTCAAGCCATACTAGGTTTCGTCATTTCTTTTTCCATTTCATATCTAGGCAGCTCGTATTTAATTGCAACAACAGGAATATACATGCAATAGTTTTTAACAACAGTACTTTACATTTCACATGCAACTGTTATCCAATTACAGGCAATTGTTATTATTTTATTTACTCATCTAAGACTGCAATTTATGCATTCAATACCATTATTCCAGAGTTTCTAGTCCTACGATTCATGCCATACCCTAGGATCTAACATTCATTCCAGTGTTTCTAGTCCTAGGATTCATGCCACACCCTAGGATCTAATATTCATTCCAGATATGCATTCATTTTTGTAATTAAACTAGGGGAAGCCACTCTACCTGCGAAACTAGGAGTAATGGGGGCATGATCGGCAGATCCACGTGCCTCTGCAACCCCCAAACCCACACCGGAACAGGGTCCTAACACAATGATCAACCACAAGAAACCACTCAGAACATGATACAAGCATTCCAACAAGTAGAAGAACTTATACAAAGAAAAATGAAATCTTAATTACAGAAATCGAATCTCAAACGAACCTCAAACGGGTCAAAAACGACAATCCTGATTCAAATCAGACGTCTGGAACACCTTTCAGACATCTCGAAAGGAACCCAAAACCATACCTCACTCTACGCTGCTCCTCAGACATCCAGGGATACTGCTGAACCGTATGGACCTAGTTTCAGACGTCCGAACACCTCTCCGGACGTCTGGAGACGCTCTCCGCCGTCTGGTGCCTCGCCCAGACGTCTAAACTGCACGGGAGGGCATGTCCCCACGCCTTCTCGAAACAAATCCTGCACGCGCGATGAAAACTTCCTCAAAACGGCACGTCATAGAGCCTCGGCGGAACGGCCTGCATGGCCGTATCCGCAAAAGGAGGTATAGGGCGCAGCACGTACCTCTCAGTCGTCTGGAGCTCCCTCCAGACCTCGTCTACGTCGTCTGGATGTAGGTCCAGACGTCCTCCGCTGCTCTAGCTGCAGCGGTGTCGGGGAAACCTCCCCGGCACACCCCTACGCCGTGCGCACGCTCGACCGGCCGTGAGCACCTTCGGCGAGCTCTCTCACGACTCACGCGCTCTCCTCTCTTCCTCCCTCGCTACTCCGCCTCTCCGTCGCTACCTCAGCTGCACTCACCTCTCTCACTCTCGCTCTTGCTGGAGGAAGGAGAAGGTGGATGGGAATGGGGTGGCGTGAGGGAGAGGAGGGGGTATATGTAGGCGTGAGGGGGGAAAAGGTTCTGCAGTTCGGTGATGGAAGAAGAAAGAGAAATAAAGCGGCGAAGCTCAGTTTGCACGAAGCACGCGCGCAGGCTCGAGGCCATATGCACACAAAAATTGATTTCCAGACATCTGGACCAACTCCCAGACATCTTAAAATGTTTTGATGGCATGGGTCTTATCAGTTCCCAAGCTTTAAAAGCTTGCCAGAGAAGGAAACTTCTTGAGGCCCAAATCTCTCATGCATTCGCATGAGAGATTGGGAAAGAATCAGAGCATCTAACTGGGTTCATATTGGAGAGGATTACTTGATGAATCTCACTTCCAATTTTGGAAGGGATTCATCAATCAATCGGAGAGAAAATCTAAGTTGAAGGTTGTCGGAGTAGGTTTCCTCTGCGATAATGGTGGAGGGACCTAATTGTAAATATAATGAAGAAGTTAGCAGGCTAAATGCAATGATTTTTGAAAGTTAGGGGTATAAATGTAATTAGATAGGACCTTTTTGCAAACTAGGTCAAGACAAGTTCTCCTTAGGTCCAAATTTTGGTACAAACCTAATTTTGACCTAAGAAATCTAATGGTTAAGTTGGAATTTGGTTTTGATCATGTTTGGTTGGGTAATTTATGTAAAAACTCAAATTAGGGTAAATATCTATCTAAGATGGGTTCTGATGGACAAATTGAAGGTACTAAACCCTAGAGAATATTTTTATATGATTTTTAGAGGGCTTAAGTGAATTTTATCTTGATTAGAACCTTGGTTAATTAAGTAGGTCTGTTCTAGGGTTTCGAAAGTCATTTAATTCTTAAAACATACGCAAATCCTTTTCTGACTGATCTATCTCACTTATTATCCTATTAAGACCATTTGACCTTTATTCAGCCTTTGAGAAAACTCGTGGTTGTACTACATTCATGATAAGCTGGTAAAATTACAGTTTTAACCCTAGTTTCTTAATTTTCTATCAGAATGGTTATGCAATGAATTATGACCTTCAGTTGGTTATGTGGGAGCATTTATTGACTTCATTGGGTCAAAATGAACTAGTTATAGCTCATGATGGTGTTCCCATCAGCCTTTGACATAGTCTTTAATAGCTACATATAATCCAACCTGCCGAGGCCTTAAATTTATACGTATGACACTAAATAATTTGTAGTCACGAGATTTTTCCCTACCCACACCTTTATTTCTAATGGGGCTTCACATATTTGCTTATTCATTATTGCCAAGTTACATCTATAAATTCCAATTTCCATATGATTCCTTAATCTCATTCCCCAAGGGACATTAATAACAAGGTTCATATTACCATTTACAAGATAGCCACCACCATTTCGTTTATTGAATATCATGATCAATTAGAAAATATACAATAATCATGCAGTCTCAAGTATTATACATAATCACAAGCAATCACAGACCATTTATTAGTGTAATTATTCCATAAGTAAGGCCCATTATCATATATGATTTTTTTTTAATATGTTGATATCTTATCAATTACATTTACAATTCAGATTATTAACTGTTATTAAGCAATTGATCACTTAGTTGGTCACACTTAGCCAAGTACAAATTTAATCATGATTATTCAAGTACTTAATATAATACATGTTGGATTTTGTATGTCCTAAGCAAGCCATCTGAATTATGTAATATGATTACATTTTGCATCTAAATAAAAGAATTTGATTAATTTCGAGTAAATGAATTGGATCCTTTAATACGAATAGGGTGACGTACTTAGTTAGATCAAATAAACTTGATATGTGTTGATTTGAAGATCTAGATGATTTAGAGGATCCAATAGCAGATAAAAAAAATCATCCAATTCGATCAATTATTTCCAGCCTAAGTTAGGATGGCAACCTTCTTTAAAGGTCGTCGCCTGATTGATGTTCTCGAATGGAGATTGAAGGATTATCACACGGGTCAGGTTAAGGAGTTAACCTGATGAAACAAGAGATATCCGAAGTCCTTCTCCAATGCTATCATGGACAAAACATATCCTTTGACCTAAGATAGATGTGTGTCTTTGTTCACGACACATGCATTTGGCAGATCAATAGTAGATGCACCCACCTTGGTGCTAATACTAAAAAACTAATGTATATAAAAAGGGACGGGAGGTACATGATCTTTCGAAGGAATCACACAAATCTGTTACATAGGTATATATGACAGATTTAAGGAATGAGCTCACTTTGCGTATATTGGAAAATGATAATTCCATATGTAGTTGCAGAGTCCTGTTCAAACTCAATATAAGAAGAGAAGATAGACCATTTGGAAAGGTTCTAATCTTCATTTTCGTTCCAATGATATAAAGAGATGTTGAAATTAATATTTTCTGAGGGGTAATAATGACATTCTAATGGAATCAGACTTCAGAATAATATTATCCTCCATATGTGATGGGTTCATGGCTATTTGAAATACCTGAAGGGACCTAGTGTCAAAATTCCATGAATCCTAAAACTTCATTATTGGAGTAATGAAATCAATAATGATTTTCATAGAATTCTACTTGAAGAATAAATCATTTGTAATTTAATGAGTTAAATTGCACATGTTTTGGTGATTAATTCATCTAATTTGATTAAGTAGAAAATCCCAGTGTAAGATTGTAATTAATTTAAGTTTGCATACTAGACCTAAACTTCCCATAATTTGTTATAGACTAATAATACAAAATTCAAGTAAAATTTGATCCTCACCATTGAATGGATATCCAATAGATCCTGTCAAATTAGAATTAGGATTTGAAATTCTTATAAATATCTACCAAGTGCAAATCCTAATTCTAATCAAGCCTCCTTGATTTCTAATTCCACCATCAATCACAAGTCACAATTGCCGAAGGAAGACAAGAGACCCCTTAGGGTTCTCTTCACAAGGGTGTTGTCTAGCACCCTTGTTGGATGACTGGCTTCACCATAGCCAGATGTCCAATTTAAGAATTGGACGTCTCGCTTGTGCAGGTCCCCTTCTTTAGGGTTCCAACCTTTAGTAGTTGGTCGACCAATGCTTCTTGCTGGTTGTTCGACTTGTACTGGGCAATGCCTTCTTGATCCTTTTGAATGACTTCTCATTGTGCCCTCGTGGTTTTGAGGTAAGGAGTTGTGACAATGCAAAACCCTAAAAGGACAATTAACAAGCCCCATAGTTGGTTTAGGATTTGCAAAAATTGCAAGTTTACGTGCACCCATGTTCCCACATAACATGTTTTTCATGTAACAAGAGCTCCACAAATTGAATATTTGAAAAATAAGATTTTTTGTAAAGCCTACAACAAGAGAAATCCAATGGTATGAAATATATGTATTTTGAGAAAGTTTTACTTGAGGGTTGACCGGCATTTGATCATGTTGGGAACGAAAGATTTGACCCATGGCTTTGCAGAAGTGTGAAATTGCAGCTGTTTTAAAAAACTTTCTATTTGATAAATGATTCGATGCTTGGAAAATCGAATAACAAGAATCGTAATATATGACTTGAATCGGAATCACATGATAAGAACTAATTTCTTCTCATTCTAGGATCCCCACGAGTATCGAGAAATACCTCTCAAGGCAGTGCAACATAGCAACCCATGTGTCGTGCCTCCTACTATAAGTCCCGACTCGACAAGACTCCCTTCTTCTTAACAGGCAAATGGAGCCCTTATCGCTGAGAACACTCAACCTCTGTGTGAAATGTGAACACTTTGTGAATGTCAAGGTAACCCTTACCTCGCTCTTCCAAAGATAGGCCTACACAAGGCACAACGATCACGCCCAAGCAACTTGCTAAATGTTTAGAGTCTCTCTTGAATGTCCTGCCAATGCCCTAGACATCTAAGGCGCAAGTAATTTGGACCTCTTGCTTGTATGTTGGATGTTTAAATGCTCTGTAGGACTTCTCCTAGGGATGTTGGACGTCCAGCTTGAGAAGAAGATGAAGGGCGGCGACAACTCTCTTCTTCTTCTCTCTCAGTGATGGATTTATTTTGCACACAAGTTGATTGATTAGGGTTTCTCTTCTTGCCTTAAGGAGTCATATATAGGGAATCCTTGTATTCCTAATATAATGGGGACCATTGGATCAATTCCAACGGTTGGGATTAAATCCTAATTGAACTTTGCATGATTGGCCCTTCAATTAATATGTTTAATTGGGTTTTAGTACCTAAATAAATCTAATTTATATCCAAACCCTTTTGGATCAAGATAAACACATTTGGCCTAATTAAATGCTAAATCAAATACTACTTAACTCCTTAAATAATATTTGATTTCTCTTCAATTAGGAACCCATTGGAATCATTATTGTTTTATCACGTCAATAACGAAGCGTTTGGGATTGAGAATTGACAGCGCTATGCCTCCCTTACATATTCCAAATACCCGTGAATCCTTTATACTGGAAGACATATGTAACACCGTGGATTAATTCCCAAATCCACTGTCGTTTTTGCCATGGGTTACATATATTCATGTTCTTCATGTATCATTAGGACGAGAATGAAAACCAGCTTCTCTTCAAAAGGATCATCTTCTTCAAGTATGGGTTTAATTAGGACCGATAAGACCATGCGTGGAATTTCATATATCCCAATATACGTGGAGTGAGCTTATGTCTTCTGATCCACTGTGTATACTTACAATAGTAGATCTACGTGATCCCTTCGAAAGATCATATGTCTCCTGTGCTCTTATATACACACTGGCTTTCTAGTCTTAGGTGGGTGCATCAACCATCAGTCCACCAAATTGATGTGTATAATCAAGTACAGAGACACATTTCTGTCTTAAGTCAGAGGATACACCTTTTCCATTACAGTGATAGCAGAAGGACTTCCCACATCTCTATCCCATCGAGTCAACCATTTAACTCAACCTGTGGGACAACCTCGAATCTCCATTTCTATGTAGAGGATGTGCATCAAGGGCATCCATCAAGGAACAACCTCTTGGGAAGATTGCCATATCTTCTCAAACTGGATACAACTGTTAGATATCATGATGGTTCTTGATGACTTATCAAAATCCTCGATTGAAATCATTTGGATCTTAAATACTTGTCATCAATATATCCAACATGACTATAATGTGATCTTCTACTTGTATATAGGGACCGAACTAACCATATTAGTGTGTCCATGTGATCTAACATTCAGATCTGAATCATCAATCAAGTGATTCTACTCAAGTTGCCTTTCCAAGGGCATAAAATTTCAACGAACTCTAAGTTTCCCTACGAGCTAATCCTGAACTACCTCTTTTACCCATGATACAAACTGCAAATCCCTACTTGGAGGGGGTGAGATCAGCGTAACGTAATATAAAATGCGAAAATAAAATATAAACAATCTCACAAAATAACAATCACACAAAGTACACAAAGATTTTTAGGTGAAAACCCAAACCGGGTGAAAACCACCAACTAACCCTCTCGAGTTAGGATTTTCCGATCAACCAAGTTTATCAAATCCACTAAACGAATCACTTAAACAAGGGTGATTCAACCTCAATTACAACCACGCTACTTTATACGAGGGTAGCGTACCTCAAACCCCTTCTCTTCACGAGAAGGATTTTGTCTCACGAAGGAGACGGGAATTCGCAAAGCAAATACCCAACACAAGCAAAGTAAAATACAAGAATAGTCCTGTAGAGCCAACAAAGATATTCTTAAACTAAGCTTCTATAGAAGTTAGGATGCTTCCCTTTGCAAGAAGTGCGTCGACGACGCGGATGCGTGAACCACGTGGTAGCGCTTTATCGCTCTCGTAATCGTGGAGGGAGAGTAGGTGTGCAACAGGAATCAAGCTCTTTAGGTGTAGAACTTAAGCTTGGAGAGCTAGAGCTTGAGCTACTTCTCTTGGACACAAAAGATGTAAAAAGTATGTTGCTTAGTGTGTCTTGGTGTGTATTTGAGTGGCAAGGGTTCTCCTCTATTTATAGAGGCCCTAAGAAGGCTTTGGAAGGCCTTAAAAGGCTTCCATAGTCATTGGGTGCAAGCTCCCAGAAAATCAGGCTGAAATCAGGATTAATCATTACACTGACAAGGTTATCAGACGTTTGATCCTGGCATCGGACATCTGGAAAACCAGTTTAAGACGTCTGGAAACAAAGTCAGGCGTTTGATTATAGGCGGGTTTCCTTCCAGACTTGAATCAGATCTAAATAGGGTTCTAGTGAATTGTCATCAGACAACATACAGGATGTCTGGAGTGATGTTTGGACATCTGGAAACCTAGTTTTCTGCGGAAATGGATTCCCAAGAGAGTGCAACGGCTATAAAATCTCTAAGAAGAGATTTTGGGTCAGCCGAGGCAAAACGGTCATGTATCAGACGTCTGGGGTCCTCTACGGATGTCTGATACGAGGCAACGGTCATTTTCTTCAGTGTAAACTAAGGCAGCCAACGGTCCACTAATTGGACGATTGGCAAGAGCATCAGATGTCTTCTAAGACGTCTGGACTAAGGTCTGAACGTCTGATTTCATCAGACAGAACTAACTAAGTCCAGCCTAAATATTATCGAACGTCTAAGTCAACAGTCAGATGTCTTAAAAGTATTTATCAGACATCTGAATTTCAGATTAGACGTCTGAAAAGGCTATTTGAACCCTATTTTGGTTTTCTAAGTTCTCTATAGAAAACCTAAGTATCCTAGGGTTGTGCAAGTGTTCCTAAGATTACTGTTAGGGTACTTTGAGGCTCTTTAACATGAATCTAAGTAACAAAATAAAGAGCAACAAAAGAAACAAATACAGAGTACAAGAAAATGAAATCTATCCTATTCTTCATCTCCTTCCTTCTTCAAGCCATCGCTCCTCGCGAAGTTCCTCTATTCTCTGTCAAGCTCCTCCAATCTGCCATGGATGCGAACTCGAACTTCGTCTAACCACGTCTCCATTTGCAATTAACCTGAAATCTAAAACTTCAAGTGCAAATGTTAAATGACACGTGTTTTGTTATCATCAAAATAAACGATCGTGGTGCTCTAGCACCAACACCAACTTGATGCCCAAGCTCTCTACTATAAAGCTTTAATGGATTGAAGTGTTAAGCCACATGTTGAAGTTTTGTATATGATAAGAATATTATCATATGTGGAATTTATTTTATGATGAGGACATTTCTCTCTACAGGCATGCTCTTTATTGTAAGAAACCATTTCTTAATAAGAGCGATGCTTTTGTTGTCATCACAACAATGAGAGTTTCAACAAAAGAAACTACATCAAGTTCCTCAAGGGTCTTACATATCCACATTATTTATGTGGTAGCTTCATAAGCTACAACATTTTCCACTTTAGCTTTCATATTATGGTGTTCATGCTTCCAAAGTAAATACTCCACTATACAAAATATAAGTGGCTCTTATGTGGACCATCCACATTAGACCATAAGTATCACATTTCAACTCATTGAAATCAACTAAATCAATGCATTTCAACTCATTGAGATCACCTTTTCATGGTTTCATTCCTTTCATAAGGAATGTCAATACGACTTAATATCTTATTCAGAGTGTCTTATGACTTGTGGATTGATAATACATTATCCTTCCACTACATTAAACATTTCTATTTTGAACTGTGCTTGGTTTGTGTGCATGGCACACGTGCATTTTGTTTTCTTTCTCTTAACACTTTGAGTTGCCATCTTCTTCACAAGGAGATGTCCGAAAATATGCATTGACTTTCATCATATGAAAATCTATCAAGCATTTCATATTCTAAAAATTTTCAAGTTGATTGTTGAAAATATTTTTCGATCAAACATTTATATTTATATTTTTAGATATTATTGTCTCATTTTAGGAGTCTAATAATTATCTGCATACAGTAGTATTATTATGCTCCTACTAACACTTACATGAGTCTAGGCATCACTAAGGTTTAAATGTATTGGAAAAAAGGGATGGAATGA
The DNA here is from genome assembly GCA_037157565.1 of Thalassia testudinum. Classification (NCBI taxonomy): domain Eukaryota; kingdom Viridiplantae; phylum Streptophyta; class Magnoliopsida; order Alismatales; family Hydrocharitaceae; genus Thalassia; species Thalassia testudinum. Next base: position 149,963,279 of record JAZHRO010000036.1, read on the forward strand.
ATTTCTATTGAGAAACCCTAGGGGTCATTATATAGAGAGACACCCTAGGGAGAATCACATCCAACACCCCATACAATAAGAAAAATAATAAAAATACCAAATAAATGCAATAACTCTCAACACTCCCCCTCAAGCTGAAGCATAAATATTAGCATGCTTAGCTTGGAACAAAGGTACTCAAGTTGCTTCTTGGAGAGTGCTTTGGTGAAGATGTATGGGTTAGATATGTTTCCTTCCATCATTGCATCTTTGATAAAATGACAGCCCACCTTAATGTACTTCGTCATCTCGTAAAAGGTAGGGTTATTAGCAATAAAAGTGGCAACCTTATTATCACAAAACATATGAATGGGCCCTAAGACTGAAACCCCAAAATCATGTAAGATGGACTGAATCTAGAATAACTCTCAAGTTGTATGTGCCATAGCTTATACTCCGACTTTGCGCCAGACCTTAAGACCACATTCTACTTTTTACTTTGCCAAGTGACAAGATTTCCACCAATGTATGTGCAATAACCAATGGTAGATCTCTGATCCTCATGAGCTCTAACGTAGTCAGCATCAAAGTATCCCCACATATTTAGGTGACCATGCTTCTGGAAAGATAGGTCCTTCTAAGGAGAAGTCTTCAAGTATCTCAGAAACTAACATACTCCTACCTAGTGTGCTTCCTTGGGCTCCTAGATAAACTAGCTAAGTTGCCCCATGGCATAGGTAATGTTTGGCCTTGTGACTGTCAAGTAAGCAACTTACCAATCGTAGTACGATATCTAGCTACATCTTCTAATGTAGGACTGTCAAAATTAGCTAGATGAATAGCAGGATCTAATGGAATCCTCTTGGGGTGGCATACCATAGCACTTTATGTGTTCTGTCTCCTACTATACGTCCTAACTCGGCGAGAGTCCCTTCTTCTTAGCAGGTGGATGAAGTGCTTAGCGTTAAGAACACTCAATCTCCATATGTGATACAAACTCTCTACGAATCCCGAGGCAAATGACGTTAAATTACCTCACTTCATTAATATGTCATTATTAAGTCGTAGTATAGTAAGATAGTTCACATATTTTATAAATTAGTAAGATAGTTCACATAGTTTATAAATTTATACTGGGGTTGAGTCCAAGTCATTTGTTGGGAGGCTAAATTAGCAATACACTCACCAATTATTTTTTAATTTATTCATTATTCTTAATTATATTAATTAATTCATCAATTTATAATTAAATTATTATTATAATATTTGTATAACTTACAATAGACTACTTAGCTTAATTACTATCTATAAATACTTTACTTATTATACTTACTAAAGTTAAGTTACAACTTATATAATTAACTTAGTTAAAATAGTTATAATTATCTAATTTTAATTAACCTATGATACTTAATTAATTACTTAGCTTAATTAGTTATACTTATATTAATACTTACATAGGTTATACTTAATTAGTCTTATAATTAATCTAAGTACTTAAGTTATTATCTTAGTTATCTAGTTAACTATTTAATACATAATTATAATATGTTAATCGTATAAATAATTGCAAAAAATTAATTATTAACTTTGGGCAGCCATATCATAAAAGAATTAAATATTTGCAATGAATGGTAAAAAAATAATGCACAAAACAATGTTGTTTTATAACAACATATAATTCACAATTGTTTATTCACAACTAGGGCCTTATTTCATTAACTACTTAAGCTATTTAAAGCCTTCACATTTCCTTCACAGAACCACACCTAAGTGTTAAGAGAACACTTAACCAAAAAGACGTGGCTTTTCGTAGGATCAACGACCACGATGACAGGATTAGTACTACTCTTAGGCCACGTGTCACCATCTGGCGCTCGGAGGCCGCACCGCTAAGCCACATCATCACATAGTCAATGGTCAAAGGTTTCGTAGGCCCACACATGCATGTGGCCCTCGCCGTAGTCACTTAGTGAGGTAAGAAATGCAATTCTTTTTATATGGCAACAAGTGCTCATAGATTCACGGTATGGGACTATATGATTCCCCTTTCCTTCTGTGTGTTGCCTGTCTCTAGGTCCACTTTCATGCTTCAATTCCCATCAACTCATAGCTTCATCTTTTGAGGTTAAGCTCTAGGTCGAAAGCTCTATGATAGGTCTCTTGATTCCACTCTTCAATCCCATGAAAGGAACACAAGAGCTTCATTGAATCATACTCCAAAGTTGGCTCCATGCCATAGTTGCAGACCAGCTTTAATTTAGGTCAAAATGTTGAATTGATCTAATAACTCTCTCTCTCTCGTGCCTAAAGCATTACTCAAGTGTCTAAGTCGATTCTGCGTCACCTAGAGCATGGAAGAAGGCTTAAGGAGCTTCAGGAACACCTAGAAGCCTCAATGGCTTCCGTTGTTCATCAGAACAGCTCAATCGAGGTTCAAAAGGCTCAAATAAGAGATTATTGAAAGTTCCCTACTAGGAGGGGTGACGTAATAAAATGCGAAAATAAATATAAACAATATCATAGAATAGACAACCACACAAAGTACACAAAGATTTTTAGGTGGAAACCCAAATCGGGTGAAAACCACCACCTAACCCTCTCGAGTTAGGATTTTTCGATCAACCTAGTTGATCAAATCCACTAACCGAATCACTTTAAAACGAGGGTGATTCAACCTTAGTACAACCACGCTACAAGTACGAGGGTAGCGTTCCTCAACCTCTTCTCTCCACGAGAAGGATTTTGTCCCACGAAGGAGACGGGAATTCGCAAAGCGAATACCCAACCAAATAACAAAGATAAAATAAACAACAAGTCCTATAGAGCCAACAAAGAAATTATGAACCTAGCTTCTATAGGAATAAGGAAACTCCCATTTGCAAGGAGTGCGTTGAGTTGGTGACGCGGTGAGTGTGCCACGCGACGGCGCAACTTCGCTCTCGTAAACAACGGCGGGAGAGCGGGTGCGCGAAGCTTGATGCTCTCTAGAGAATGGAACAAGAGCTTGGAGAGCAAGGGCTTCTCTTGGACACAAAAGAGTGGAACTAAGTTGCTTAGGTGTGTCTCTTGTTTCTCTTAGTGTGTATCTTGTGTCTCTAAGTGTGTATATATGTTGCAAAGGTTCCCCTCTATTTATAGAGGCCTTAGGAAGGCTTTGGAAGGCTTAGGAAGGGTTCTATAGCCGTTGGGTACAAAGCCCAAGAGAATCAGGCCAAAATCAGGACAATGATTACATTTGACAGGATTATCAGACGTCTAATTCTGGCATCAGACGTCTGGAAGGCCACTTTAAGACGTCTGATTTCAAGGTCAGACGTCTGATTCTATGCGGGTTTCCTCCTGACTTGAATCAGATCTAAACAGGGTTTTTGTTTAAGTTGATCAGACGACATACAGGACGTCTGGCACTATGCCAGGACGTCTGGAAACCAACTTTTCTTACGGAATGGATTTTCCAAACGTTGCAATGACTAGAAAATCTCTGAGAAGAGATTTTGGGTCAGCCGAGGCAAAACGGTCATTTATCAGACGTCTGGAAAGGCCTAAGGACGTCTGATAAGGCTCTAACGGTCATAACCTTGAGTGCCTGCTAAGCTAGCCAACGGTCCACTATCTGGACGTCTGGCAAGTCCATCAGACGTCTCCTAAGACGTCTGGTATTAGGTCTGGACGTCTGATTTCATCAGACAGAACTAGGTATGTCCGGCCTAACAGATATCAGACGTCTGAAACAACAGTCAGACGTCTTAAAATACTTTATCAGACGTCTGATTTGTGAATTAGACGTCTGGAAGTGCTGTTTAAACCCTATATTGGTGTTTCTAAGTGTTCTTCAGAAAACCTAAGTATCCTAGGGTTGTGCAGGTGTTCCTAGGACTACTGTTAGGGTACTTTGAGGCTCTTTAATGTGAATTATCTAAGGAAAATAAAAAGAGCAAGAAAATAAAGTCAAGAGATACAAGAAAGGATTAAAAAGAATCTATCCTATTCTTCTTGTCTTCTATCTTCAATCTGCCGCTCCACGCGAACCTCCTCTGTTTTCCATCAAGCTCCTCCAATCCGTCCTGGATGCGAGCTCGAACTCCGTTTAAGCACGTCTACATTTGCATTTGACCAGAAATCTAGGACTCAAATTGCAAATGTTAAATAACATGTGTTTTGTTATCATCAAAATAAATGATCGTGGTGCTCTAGCACCAACAATTATATCCTCTAGAGTAGATCTAGATCTATTCAGAAGATCACAACCTAATGTTCTAAGCTAAAATTAGCTTGAAATCTTATCAAGAGCTCAATGAAGCTCTCTGACATTCAAACTGAAGCCAAACTAACCAAATATGAAATTAAGCCTAAATCAACTAAAAACTCTCCAAACTCATATCCAAATGATTCTTGATATCTCTTAGAACACAAAAAAATCGTTAAAACTAAGCTCGAAAGCTCTGCACTCTCATGGCAACTTAGAGTTGACCAATTCAATGTAAAAGTTGACTTTCAACTCCAAAGCATTTCAGATCAAATTAAAGACCTACGAATACTCCAAATCAGCTCAGGAACTTATTGGACTCATCAAAATAGAAAATTAATCTTTGGAATCTAAGATAGGTTTAGTCGACAGAACAATCTAATGATCTAATGACCTTTCTAAGACTTGTTGTAAACTCTAGGAGTCCTAAGGATGCTTTTGGACCTATTGTAAAGTTCTGAGATTGAATGATTAAACATCCTCAGCTCTACCGGTGCTGAGGAAGATGAAGATAATCAGAGTGATTAAATCATTAAAACTAAGAATTGACAAGTGGATTATGATTAGTAGAGCAAAAGATGATGATTTGGAACTTCTCAAGAAGTTTCGAGACCACTAGAGCTCACCGAAACTTTGGGAACATCGAATTTGGTTACCAGAAGTCAAAATTCCATGAAACACTACGAGGAATAGCTCAAAAGTTTCCTAAGGACATAAACAACCTCAAGAACAACCAATTGGATCTATAATGGATTAAAGCAAAAGTGCGAACTCAAAATGATCTAAAGTAAAGTATAAGTTTGTTAGAGATATTAAATCATAGTTTCAACAAATTGGATTGGGTATTTTGCTTCTCAAATGATTGTGAAGATGTAAAACTGATCAATTAGGTGGAAAACTCTCTTGATCTCCACCATTGACAGCATTGGTCAAGAGGTGAGGTGGAATTGGGCGTTTGTGCTAGGTGAACTAATAGATGTAATTAAAGGGGTCGGAATGGCCCTTAGAGTGTTAGGAATGTGATGGAGGGCTTGGTTGGAGGTGGAATGCGATCTGCAGCTCTACCATAGACAGTAAGAGCTTACAAGTGAAGGTGGAGATGATTTAGGCGATTAGGTGAGTAATCGAGGGATTGAAGAAGCAGATTATGTTCACTAAAGGGAGAGAAATGAACTGAGGATGGAAATTGTGAATGGAGGTCCAGCGAGCTGGAATTGACTCCCTAGAGTCGGAGAAGGAGGTGAGAAGAGGGAGTTAATCTAAATTACTCCTAGTATCTACCTACTCTAATCTACTTTAAACTAAGGGCTAAAGCTAATCTACATTGTACCTGGACGAATGGGGATAGAAGACACTGGCGAAGCATTGTCGGATTAGATGAAATCATAGGTGTTGAAGGAGAAACTCTAGCGAGAAGGGATAGTGACGAGAAGAAGAGGATGATGCTCCTCAACCATGTCATAGCATCCAGAGAGGAAGATGAGGTGACGGAGATGAGCTTCTTCGCTGGAAAAGCTCCGAAGGAAGGATGAGAGGTTGTTGGAGTAAGGAGGAATAGCCTATCATCAGCTCAGGTTGGGGAAGAGGGAAAGGGAGCTGACATTGGAAATAGAAGGTAAGGTGAGGTATTTATAGGCTCTGGTTGGTCTTAGGGGGGATGAATCTGGCCAAATGGATGTCTAGGTTTTGGGTAACCGTTGTCGACTCCAACAATGGTGAAGTTACTCACCTAGGGAAAATAGGATTAAAGGTCCATCTGGACCATTGGATTTGAAGAGGAAGCTGAAAGGAATTCAAGTGGTAATGGTGGTGGTTGTTAGTTGCTGGATAGGTGGTGATCAAGTGATCTGGGCATTGGCCAACAACGACCGTCCATGGAGAAGAGAGGTGAAGAAGAAAGTGTACACAAGGACCTGAACGTAAATAAGAGAAGGCCCTAGGCGTAATGAAAGAACTTAATCGAAATAGAAACTACGAAGTGTAATGTAAACAGTGAGTTTTAAAGGTTAAATTAAATTATTTTTTTCAACTTTTTATATCTTATTGTAAATATATTAAATAATATATTTATACCATGAGATTACATTTTTGTCCCTTTTAGCTATATTTAATTAAGTGATTAATATTATTAAGCTAATTGACAACTTAGGAGCTATAAATATTATAAGCTAGATATAATAGTTATATATAGCTTAATGATTGGATTTAAGTCCTATTTATTAATTAATCATAAATAAATGTTTATTAACCCTTAATTTAAATGTTTTGTCATATATTAATCATAATATAATGTTATTTACTAGCGATTTAATTAGGTAAACTAGCTAATTTGTGTGAATTAGGAGTCATGATGAGTCTTTCATCAGCAACCCTTGCCTCTCTCCTCCAGAGATAGGCCTGTGTAGGATACGAGGATCGCATCCACCACAATTTGGATGCCTAGCCAACTTGCTAGATGTCCAAAGCCTCTCCCAATCATCTTACCAAGGCCCTGGACGTCTAGGATGTAAGTAATTTGAACTTCCTACTTGTATGCTGGGCATCTAAATGCTCTCCAAGACTTCTCTTGGCCATGCTGGATGTTAATCTTGCGAAGAAGATAAAGGTTGGTGATAGCTCTCTTCTTCTTCTTTCTCAGTGGTGGATTTGTGTTTGTGCACAAGTTGATTGTTTAGGGTTTCTCTCCTTACCTTTGAGAGCTATATATAGCAAATCCTTGTATTCCTAATATGATGGGGATCACTGGATCAAATCTAATGGTTAGGATCAAATTTTATTTGAAATTTACATGATTAGCCCTTCACTTAATTTGGTTAGTTGGATTTTAGTACCCAAATACATTTAATATTTATCTAATGCTTTTAGATCAAGACCAAGCACATTTGGCCTAATCAAATGCCAAATTAAATACTATTTAACTCCTTAAATAATATTGATTTCTCTTCAATTAAGAATCTATCAAAATTATTATTGGCTTCATTACGCCAATAATGAAGCGTTTAGGATTTAGAATTTATGGTGCTACGCCACTCTTAAGTATTCAACATACACATGAATCTTTGACACTGGAATATATATGTAACCCTAATGATTAGTTCCCAAATCCACTATCCTTCTTGTCATGGGTTACATATATTCATGTTTTCCTCGTATCATTGGGACGAGAACAAACACCAATTCCTCTCCAAAGGACTGTTTTTTTCTCTCATGTATGGGTTTGATTAGGACTTGTACAACTGTGCATGAAATTTTGTATATCTCAATATACGTAGAGCGAGTCCGTGACTTCCAATCCACTATGTATACTTAAAATAGTAGATCCGTGTTATTCTTTCAAAAGATCATGTGACTATTGTGCTCTCACATATACACCGACTTTCCAGTCTTAACAACAAGGTGGGTGCATCGACCATTGGTCCACCAAATGTGTATAATTAGGTAGAGAGACACATATTTGTCTCAGGTCAGAGAATATGCTTATTCTGTGATAGTGATAAGAGAAGGATTTACCGCAACTTCATCTTGTCAAGTCAACCATTTTACTCAACCTTTGTGATAGCCTCGAATCTTCATTCCTATGTAGAGAATGTGCATCAAGTGCATCCGTCAGGCAATGGTCTCACAAGAAAATTGCCATCTCATTTCAAACTAGAGACAATTGTTGGATATCATGATGGGTCTTGATGACTTATCAAAATCTTCGATCCAAACCGTTTGGATCGTCGATACCTATTATCTATATATCAAACATGGCTACAGTATGTTCTTTCACTTATATTAAGGGGATCCAACCAACCATCTCAGTGTGTTCATATGATCTGACATTCAAATCTAAATCACTAGTCAAGTGATTTTGCTCAGGTTGGCTTGCCAATGGCACATAATTCCAGCAAACCAAACACATGTTTTCTCATTTTTCAAGTTTCGTTGACCCGATTTGCACTAGGCAAGTGCTAACGAGTTTACTTTGATGTGTTCCAACTTATGAATGACTTTGGAATTTGGATTTCAAGTCATTGCACTAACCCAATTTAGCACCCTTGGCTAGGCAGGCATGATAGGAAGATAAACCAATGACCAAAGAGGGTAGGAGTAGGCACCTATTGAAGGTGAAGGCAAGAAGACACGATTAAGGGGGAGATGGTCTCTCCCTCCTCCCTTCAGAGAGAGGGTGTAAAGACCCGTTCTGTTCTGAGCCCTTTAAGACGTCTGGACTATCAGTCAAACGTCTGGACCCCTTTCCAGACGTCTAGAAATTGAAAATTTGTACGTAGCTTCGCGTCTACGCGCTGGCTGTGCGCAGGCTGCCCTTTTTCCTCTCTTCTCTCTCTTCTTTCTTCCCCGCAGAACCCTAGCGCACCCTTATATAAAACCCCTCTCCCCCCTTCCTCTCTTCCCTACTCCACCACAACCACCTTCCTTCCTCTCCAATGCAGCGAGAGGGGTGAGCGTGAGAGCAAGTGACGAGGAGGAGAGGTGGTGTGAGGAGATGAGGAAGAAGAGCTTGTGTTCACGAGCTTGTGGGGGCTCGCCGGAGGACGCACGGCCGGAGCGGCGCGTGTGGGAGGAGTGCGTTGGGGGAGACGTCCCCGACACCTTGTTACAGCCGGAGCTGCAGGCGAGGAGGAAGGCGGCGGCTGCATGCGGCGAAGGGAGTAGGAGGTCGATCTGGTTCTGGGTTTTTCCCAGAATCAGACGTCTGACTTGTCTTCCAGATGACGGGTTGGACGTCTGGTGACGACACTGGACGTCTGAAAGTAGTGTTCTGCGAAGGTATGTTCCTCTTGTAGTTACGGCCATGCAGGTCGCACTGCAGCTTCGATCTGCATGGCTAAAAGTGGATGATTCGCCTATCGCATGCAGAGATAGCTTCGGGAAGGTGCGGGGCACGCCCTCCCACGCGTTTCAGACATTTGGATAGCTTACCAGACGACCGGAAGCACTTCCAGACGACTGGAGGAGAGGTCGGACTATGGAGCTGGGTCTAGATGGTCAAGAAGGGGTTCTGGATGTCTGAAGTCGATGTAGGAACCTGAGGTGAGACTCTGGTTACTTTTAAGACATATGGACCTTGTGCCAGACGTCTGATTTAGGTCTGCAGTTCTGTTTTGACCCATTTAGGGTCAATTTGAGAGGTTCGTTTTACGCAAACAAGATATCTGTGGATTCCTTGTGAGTTCCTCTATATGTTAGAAATCCTTTTATACTATTCTGAATATTCCGTTGTGGTATGTCCCTTGGTATAGGACTTCGATCTGTTACGTGTTCGGGGCCTGCAGAGGCACGTGAGCCTGCCGTTCGAGCCCCCAGTAGTCCCGGATTGTCTGGTAGAATTGTTTCCCCCTGATTTAATTATAAGACATGAATGCATATGTGAAATTGGATAACTAGAAACCTAGGATGTCGCATGAATCCTATGACGAGAAGAACTTGCACTGTTTGTATGCGTGTTTGAGATTGCAGTCTTAAATGATGAATAGAAATGTGAACAACTGCCTGTTAATAAACAAGAGCTACCTGTGAAATATGAAATGCCTGTGCTAGTTAGACAGATACTCGTGACATTTCTTGTTATATATGCAAATTGTGGAAATACGAGTTGCATTGGAATGAAACCTGGTATGGAATAACATGGGGAATACGAGCATGAACCCTACAGGGAATTAGGAGTAGAGCTCCTGTGGATAGATGGAATGGATCTGGAAATGTGAGTGGAAAGTGTGCTGGCCCTTGAGTACGTGGTACCAAGGAGAGCGACTGTCCCCTGTTTAGTATAGAGTGGAGCTAGATGCCCTTGGGTTGGGACCCAGGGTTAGGATTGGCCACTCTACATCGACTTCTTTGGCCTTCACGTACACTGTACCGGGGAGAGCTACTAGTGTAAGGAGAGAGCTAGCCACCCCACGGGGCCTGGGGTTCAGCTAGCCACCCTACACTGACTTGTTAGGCCCATTGGGCAAACTGGGGTAGTCAGATGAGGGTGCGCGGATTGTGGAGGGGCGAGACCCCTGCTTGGTTCTGAGGGGCTAGACCCCTATTACTGAGAGGGCTAGGCCCTATATTGTTCCGTGCTGTACTTTGGGCGTACCCGTTAGCAGAAATAACTGACCATGTGTCAGTGCGGAGTAGCTACCCGTACGCTTATTGCGTGTGTCGTAGTCACCGCTACGTCTGTCAGTGACCTCGGGGTGGTTGACTGGGTGTAGGATGACCACGGGGAACTCTCCCAGCCAGGAGAGCACCATGTGTGCCTTCTACTATTTGGAAAAGACTGCAATCAAGATCATTCCCACGTGGAACATGCGAGATCGAGAAAGAGATTTGAAAAGTAAACCAATGGGTGAAAAGGAATGACTTATAAAATAAAATAATTGGAAAATATAAATTACCTGTTAGCTTTTACTACTTTAGTTAGTTTGGTTACCACTCTACTCATCGTTCGCTGACTCCGTTTTTCCTGTTCCCCTTTACAGGTCCAGGAGTTGAGCAACCCGAGCCACCGGCTATAGAGGGTGCTGGACCTAGTTGAGCCCAGTAGTAGTTTCATGTTATTTTACTTCCTTTTTGTTAGTGAGTTTAGACTCTTGTTACCGTTTATGTTTTTATACTTTGTTTCTGCTTTATTATTATGGTGGTGATATGTACTGTTAGCAGCTTTTACTTCATTTACTGTTGTATTTTTTTACTGTTAGTTACTTAGTACAGTGAATGTGGTTTACTTTCTTACTTTTTAGTTAATTCTTGTTGGATGACTGAGTCTTGGGATTAGTCGAGTCGAGTCGATCTCGTGTCCTGTAGGGATTCGGGAACTGGGTTGTAATAGAGGGGAAAGGTGAGAACTAGGGGAAGGTTAACAAGATGCAGTAATGTTGGCAACTGAGGCCTAATAAAGCCCACTAAGGTGTTGCATGATTGAAACTTTAGAAGGAGACTTCTCCTTTTTAGTTCTCTTTAGAAAAGAGGAGGCATTGCTTCACTTCAAGCTTACATTTAGATGGAAGCATTGAAAGGGAAAGATAGTGGATGGAAAGGAAAGGAAACGTAAAGCCTTATTTGGTTAAAACTCATTAGAGGGAAAGGAAATGAATGAAAGAGTTTGAATAGCTAAATTCGAAGAGTTTGCTTTGCCTACGAGGGATCCAAGGAAGGAAAGAGTTCCGTTATGATTTTATTTCAAATGTCTTTTTGCCCTCTTCCATATATATTCTTGAGAAATTCTTAAGGACATATTAGTAAAATTATTGTAAAATTCTTTTACTTATTTTCCCTCCACTTATACATTCCAATACCTAGTACCGAGTTTCCTTTTCTTCCTACCCCCTCCTATTGAAAGAACAATTACATATCCTTTCACCTTTCCATCCCCATTCCCTTTATGTCCCTTTCCCTCCTATCCTTTAGTTTCCCCTTTTCACTTAATTCTTCCCTCTAATTATTGGCTAGCAAAAATGAAAAAAGAAATATTTTTAAATAAGAAGTTTTCGTAGTACCCTCCACCCCTCTTGCAAGTCCACTCCTCTATTGGGCCTCGCATCCCTATTTTCATCGACTTCCGTCAAACAAATGGATAAGATCTTGTGCTTGAGGTCAGACGTGATTTCTATCGTACATTGCTCAAAAGAAAATACATGTTATATTACTTTACAACAACAAAATCATACACGCTATTAAGAAAAATATACGGAGAAAATTAGGCAAACATGATTTTATCATCAGTCAACTGACATTATGTTACAGCACAGATCCGATTATATAATTCTAATTCTATCACGCAAAAAAAAAAAGAAATTAACGAGTTTGAAGTGAATGTCAAGGAGAATAAAAAACACAGCAGAGAAGTTGCCTGCAGCATGGGCCTCAACCAAAACAACAAAGGAACATATATTCGCTGCTTGCGCTTTCCTCCTTTTTCACCTTATCGTCTCCCGTACCGGCGTCACCGATCTTTCCCAAGACCTCTCTGCCTTTCAAGGAACCTTGACCGCTCCAATACTTGCTGCAGAATTTCTCGGGGTGCGGGGTCCCCCTCACTTTACCCACTCCACTTTGTGGCAGTTGGGAAGAAACCCACTTCCTTCCCGGCAGATTTGGTGTCGTAGAAGCAGGAAAGAACCGATCTTGGAAGCTTTTGCCGCCTTCCTGCTGATGGTTCCTCGTGGATTTCTAAGTAGTTGTCCAGTTGCTTTTCTTCCTTGAGTGGAGTGGACGGCAACCTTCGTCAGGAGTGGTGGCGATCTTTCGTGGGTTCGCTCTAATTGTGGAGCTTTGGTGTGCCATTTGGGTGCAATGGAGCCACCGAGGGGTTTTCGAGCCTCCCTTTGGAGTTTCATCTGCTTCTTGCCCTTCTTTGTGGGGCTTCTTCTATTGGGTATCATCAAAGGTGAGACCTTTCCCCCTTTTCCTCTAGCATATATGCTCCTTCTAGTTCTATTCTCATCTAATCTGTTGATAATGTTCTGTAAGCAAGTAACCGTCTTTATGTACTTCCCCTTATCGGGTTTAAGATTCTGGGAGATATATCATCGTTAAGTTCTATTTTGGTCTTTCAATGTGATATTGTTCTGTTGTGATTCTCTCCTCTTCTTCTCATATTCAGCAGGAAATTCAGAACAACCAGCTTTTATTTTGCTACTTGGATTAGAATTTTTATTTGTTTTGTTTGGATCTATTCCATTAGTAAAGATCGGAGCTTATTAAGTTGCAATGTGATTCTAGTCAACTCCCTTTTGTTTTGGTAAAATCGATCGAGACTGCAATCATCATGCACACAATGAGGATAAGATTTCTATCATCATCTATGATTGTGGAGTTTTTTTGCTGCTGTTTGGAGTATTTCGATGCTTGACACAATCATGCAAACAATGATCACAAGATTTTTGATGAAACAATTTTGTACTTTTAGCTTCCGATGTGCTGTGTGGTACCAAACTTGACGATGAAATTTCCATTTCAATTAACTGAGACAATTTATCGTTTTCCTCCCATCTCTTGGTTAGGTATCCTGATCTTCCTTATAGCGTGCCTTATAATGACACTTGGGAATTCTGCTGTTGTTCTGGGTCTATGGCCGGCACATGCAATTTGGACATTTTACTGTTTAGCAAGGTACGTTGCGTGTACGCTTTATGCACTAGAGGTCCTTTCACGCATTCTATGTTTCTTAGGCTTTTCTAATTGGGGTACCTCTTGGACAGATCCAAGCTGCTAGGTCCTATCCTGAAGATTGCTTTGTTTGTTGTGATAGCTGTCCTTGTAGTTGTGTGGCCGTGTGTAGCAATAGTGGGAACTGTGCTTGGAGGAGCTCTTTATGGGTTTTTAGCACCACTAGTTGCAACTTTTGAAGCAGTTGGAGAAGGAAAAACCAATGCATTTTTACACTGTCTTGTGGTGTGTCTTGCTTACTGCCTTTTAAATAGGTGATGTTCTTATTACACTTTGTGACGTCACTGAAAGAGAGCTACTGTATCTGTAGGATGGAACATGGACAACAATCAAAGGAACCTTCACAGTGGTTAGGGACTTTGCAGATGTATGCTTTCATTCTTATTTTTCTGTTATGGATGATCTTCGACTTCAGGAACCTCCAGATGGGAAACGATATGAAATCAGGTTTGATCTTTGCTGCTTTGTATCATATTCTGATGGCCTGTGATGAAAACAGATTACTGTTCTTGCACTTCTACAACATCCCAAGTAGTTGGTCTCCAGAGCTCAACAGTTTGTCAGCATCACTTGTTTGTGCACTATCTCAAGGATATAAATCATGAACACCGATGATCTATCTGTTTCACATGTGCATGCTTGAATGTGGAATCACTTACCTTTGTGTGATTGTTTTTTTTTTCCTAATTTTTAGTTTGATGCTTTATTGACCATTCATTGCTGTCCACACTTATTTCTGCATAGCATGTATGAATCTTATGCACAATAAATTGATGTATGACAGAGGTGATTATTTTCTGAGTGGCTTCTTTTCTGGTTAAGCCATTAAGTGGTCTAACCATGCCAAATTGGAAAATGTAATTTACTTTTGTATTGGTAAAATGTTTGTTGAGAGAAATGTATGTAGTGTGATTTAGTCCCACATAGTGTAGTGGCACTTTTGTTATGTGTGTGGTAGCCTATATTCGATCAGCACCGTTGCAGGATGAGGCGATCTCTCCTCTTTCTCATCCTCCTCTCCCTCGCTCTGTCCGCCGTTGCCGCGAAGAGCTACTACGACATCATTTAGGTGCCGAGGGGTGCCACCGACAAGTAGATCAAGTGGTCCTACAAGAAGCTCACTCTCAAGTACCACCCCGACAAGAACCCCGTCAACAAGGAGGCGGGGGAGCGCAGGTGGAGAACCCCATGGGCTCGAGGAGAGCGATCGCGTCATGTGAGGGTAGCGGCACTTCGTGACGCACATTGTCGGCAGGCACGTGGTCGACGAGGACGGCCACGTCGTCGTCTTCGATGGAGTGGGACTAACAAGGTCACATGAGGCCATGGCAACATCGTGGTGGCTACCACCACCGTCACTATGGTTGTGCGACGCCCCACTAGCCATTGGAGACTGTGGTGGCATGCTGGTGGTTCTCATCGGCAATAGCAGCAGCAGTAGCTGATGGAGGATGGAGGAAGGAGAGGAGGAAGAATAGAAGAGGAAGGAGAGAGGATATGTGTAGGAGAGGAGCGAGCCTCTCCAGTGGCACTGCCACCGGAGCTCCTCCCCCTTTAGGGTTTCCTTCCTCTCTCTTCTTTTCTTTTTTCCTACGAGATCAAACCCGCTCTGATACCATGTAGAGAAATTTGGAGAAAAATATGATTCTTGTTATTGATCGAATAGAGAGGCCCTTGCCCTCTTTATATAGTGGCAAAGGGCATACATGGAAATCTTAAAAATAGTAAACACTAATCTACAAATAGTGAAGATCTAATCAAATATTTTATTTCCTAACACTACCCTGCAAGTTGAGACGTGGGAGATGGCGAAAATTTGGATCCTTAAGATAGTGAAGATCAACTTTTGTCGACGTGGTAGTTTGCTCTTTGTGTCTTCAACCCGGGGTGCCCCTTCTTGTATGTCTTCACAGAGCTAGTCGACGCTTGGTTTCTCTTGAGGTGCGTGAGAGTGCTGCCCAAACTTTGACATCTTGAGATGGCTCCCGTCTTCAGTTCTTGTATCCAAGATTCGAAATGCCGATTTCGATGCCGTGTCGATGAAATTGTAGGTATGCATTTCGTGGGCATGCCAAAGGCATGCCGTGAAAATGCCTGTTTTTCGATGGCTGATTTCGACGGCCCAAAAAAATGACATTTCGAGGCATGTCGAGGGCACGTCGCGGGCATGCCGATGCATGCCGACATAAATGACAAAAATGATTAAAATTTGAAAGATAAGTAAATCAAGATGTTAAAAATATATATAACAAAAAATAATCATTATTTAAGCCTATGACAAAAAATCAATGTGTGTGTGCGCGTGCGCGCACTCAATTCTTTCAAAAAAATTTTCCTCCAATTCTTTTCAGTTTCACCCTCCCGCCGCTCCAATTCCCCAGGATTTTTCCCACCTAGCAGACGGTCGGCATGCCGTCGGTTTCGTTGGCAACTGTCAGCATGCCAGCGAAATCCTCGGCATGCTGACGGTTTACCTGTAAACCGACACCATCTTTGTGTCGGCATGGCCCTGCTCCGAAAACCCCCTTGCTGACGACATGCCGTCGGCATTTAAATCACTGTTGCACTGTTGCATGAGTTATGTATTGCATAGTATCAACTTGAAAGATATTGATCATTTATACTGTGGGGGGCTCCTCAAAACATGATTTTGGTTTTCTAGAGTCTATGCATTTTTTCATATTGTAACATTTTCATTCATTTTAAGTCATTTTTAGTAATTTCCTCAAAATTCCCTAATATCAACAAATATCATCAATATATCCCCCTTTTGAATTAGCATTAGCACTTTTCTTCTTGTAGTCCTTAATTTTAAAAATAGCTATCTATTTAAATAGGAAGTATGAGACAATGTTTAGGGATTAAATGTAAATATTTATCCATTTAAATAGTTATTCTTAAAATTTCAATAATTTTAACCAGTTCTATCATTTTTGTTGGCATGCGTCGGTGTGCTTCCGGCATGTCCTCGACATGCCTATGAAATGGACTATTTTTGGGCATCGAAATCGTTAAAATCTGACGTCAAAACATAGGCATTTCCACGGCATGCCCTTGGTGTGCCTGTGAAATGCACACTTGAAAATTTATTGAAATAACGTCGAAATCGACATTTCGATCCTTGCTTTCAACCCTAATTCTTAAATATAGAAACAAATCAAACATCAAACAAACTAAAAACATATCTCTACAATTTGGTAAGAGACAAACATAGATTGAGATAATTCTACTTTCCTAATTCTAATTCTATGAAAGGCATGTCATACTTGATCAAACACTATGAAAGTCATGAAGGCAAATGATAAGGGTTGGACCCATGAGTCCCCCTCTTTGCAAAAAGATTGCTCAGGAGATTAAGCCTAGAAACAAATCTAGCATAACATCCATAACTTGATTAGAGAATTTGGATGGCCTTAGGGAACCTAGTAGTTGAAGTCGCCAAGAGAATATACGAATCTGATCCCTCGAGTTGAAGGAATTAGATAACTTGGTAAAGGATTTGAACCATTGGAGGGGTCTCTTATGAAATATGAATAGACAGAGCTTCGTGTCCTCTAAAGGTGAGGATGTGTCTTCCAAAGAGATATTGCCTAATCACATCATCCTATTCGATCTCAGAGCCTTGACAAAGCTAAAGGTTCTCCTAAAGATCAAGAAACTTGATCAGAGCCCATCGAGACCTCGATCGAGTTTCGGGTAAAGCATGGGTTTGATCGAATATCAACAAGCATGCAAAGAGCATGGGCAATTTGTAACCCAGTTTCACTATAAGGGGTGTACGTTTAGGGAGAGGATCTAACCCTCAAAGTTTTCACTACGTATGAATGGTAGAGAGTATAGAGAGTATAGGGAGCTTGATTCTTTTTTTCCCACCTTTTTATAGTTACATATGTGCACATCAGGAAAGCCATTACAGAAATTCAAATCCCATAATCATAGGTTGTGACCTTTTGTAACGGACTTTCCCTCGTACGTTACTCCACGTACAACTTGCACATTCCATTAACTCTAACATGCTCTGAGCAGATTGTGGTGCATAACCATCTGCCTTTTTGGCTGCCTCTCACACGATTGCCTTCCTGATGGAGCTTGATTGATAGTATCTTCTAACGGGACTTGCCCAACAATGGCACCCTTATCTGGGTCTTTCTCTAGTGATCTGCCTAGATAAGTAGGATGAGGTTCCACCTAGGATAGGTGGGTTGAGAGGTTCGCATGGATAGTTAGGCAATCTTCCTGGCTAGTTAGATGAGGCGGATCCCTACACATGGACTTGTTAGAGTTGTGGAGACATGTTGTGGGTTGAATTAGTCTTTATGGATCTCTTTGGGTTAGGCCAATTTTGGGGATAATTTCTCCCTCATTAGTTGCCCCCAATTTCTTAGTTCGGTTTAATTGACTAAGAGACTAGGAAAATATTATTATTTATTTTTGTTGTTTCTTCTTTCTTTTAAGTTTCTGAGGTTATCGTTTGGGCTATCCCTCTTGCCCCTACTTTGCACTCTGTCAGGTGGGTGACTGCTTTATTACGTGATAGAGCATCACAGGTTGCCCATTTTATGTTGCAAGAAGGTGAGAAGCTCCATAAGTAACGATGCAGGTTACAGCCTGAAGCAGTGGCAGAGATGGCAGTGGCAGTAGTGAAGCGGACTAGCACATACTGCAATCTGCAGCAAGCACCCATCATCGGCATCGGCATCGGCACGTCGGCATGCCTCTGGTATGGTCGGCATGCTGCCAGTATGGTCGGCATGCCGGTGAAACTCTTGACTTTCGACATTATAATCATATCGGCATGGTCATCCTCTGCCGTCGGCATTTAAATCAGTGCTTGTATCTTCCACTCAACGTATAAGGACCCAAACAAAAAATAAACTTAGAACTTGAGAAGTTACACACAAAGGTCCCAAAACAAAATACTAAAAACACAAACTTGAGACTCAACCAGACTTAATAAGCAAATAACCCCCTTACCTTTTTTTTTCTTGCTTCGTTTGACTGAAATGAGAGAGAGAGCCCGCAACTAGGCGACCTCTACATACATTTCTCTCAACAATGTTAGATAGACTGGAGCAATGTTAGATATACCCATACACTTTTGTCTTTCATATACTGATATAGGTGCAATACTCATTGCATGTTAGGTCATTGGTTGTGTCCCTCTGTATATTCAGAAGGTCAAGTGCCATTTTGTACAATGTTTCTTCAATTCAGGGTACATCTTTGGCGGGATATGTGTTTACATACATTTACTTTTTGACAAATTATTCCCTTGTGCAACCATATATGTATTTCTCCAAGTGAGAATGGTCTGGTGAGGAAAACACCTTTCTCTGTGCCAATAGGAATCTTTCTTAGAATTTCATTGTATTATTTGACGGAAGTTGCTTATCTGAATTCTTATTTTATTGAAGACATGCCACCTCCATCAACCTTCTAAATCATATCAAGCATATTATTCAAAAGAAAATTTTGCTTTACCATAACAAGTTCAGTGGTGTCAATCACCATCGTCATTGCACTCACCACCTTGTCCATACTTGCCAATCATTTAGCCAGTCACCTTGTCCGTTTACCTTTATGGGGGTGCAGGTGGCCAATGCTTATTTTTGAGGAGTAGGTGGACTGTAATTTACTGGAAATGCTTCCTACTTTTGCTTCTTTGATTGGAATATAAGCTTTGATTTCTAGTGGAGATCAAGGTATAAAACTTGATGGTAATACCTTAGGAAATACACTTCACTCATATACTAGATATCCATGTCCATGGTAAGTGAGCTCCTTTTTAGTGCCATGTATTTCTAAAAATGGAGAAAATAGCTCAACTCATTCCATCTTGAAAACAGGCTCAAGGGATGCCCAATTCTATGGGACAATGAAGAAACATTTTTTTTTTGAAAAAGGAAAGGGTAGTTATCCAGAGTGATAACTACCCAAAAATATATATAATTCAACCCAAAGAGAAAACAAGGAGTTAATAAACTCAACAAAATTCTCTACGTAAGGTTTCTGGCCCCTGAAAACCATTGCATTTCTGCCCAACCAAATACCCCAAAGAATTACCAACGGCCTGGCCTTCTCTTTCTTCGTACGGAAAACGAAATGTCCACCAACACCACCTCCACTTCTGAAACTATGCCAGAATTCCTCAAATAGCCGACACTCCCACTACCTCCTGCCCATCCTGCCCCAAATCTGCACCACAAAAGGGTAAGTGAAAAAAAGGTGGTCAACGTCCTCCTCACCACCCCCACACAAAGAGCACACCTTACAATCTCTAGGAGCCCACCTTGCCCTCCATACCTTAGTCACCAGCCTTCTTCTCCTAAGTAGCCAGGCAAAAATCTTGACCTTCAGCGGACACGCGGCTTTCCAAATCTATCTGCAGTCCCTTACCAGATCCAGCTCCACCCCAGGACCAACAGCGGACAATTTCCTGTATGCAGCCGCTACCGAAAACTCACCTTCGTCCCAACCAAACATGTCTGTACTAGCCGTCGGATGCAGTCCCTCCAACTCACCAAGTAGGACCTGAAAATCATGCGCTCTGATAGATTGCCAACGAAGCGCGGGCACCACCGATTTTCCCATACCTCAGCCACAGACGCCATATTGTTCTGGGACAAGGCAAACAATCGCTGAAATCTTCTGCAAAGTGCTTCATCACCCGTCCAGTCATCCTGCCAAAATATGAAAATCTCCCCTGTTCCCAACACAGGAGCAAAGCAGTTCCTCACCCTAGGAGCCACCGTCGACAAGCCTTTCAAGAAGTGAGAGGCATCCCTAGGCGGAGACACCAGGAGATCCCACCGCACCGGACAACCATATGCCGTCTCGAACACCTTGCCCAACATATCCCCCCTTCCTTCCAACAGGCACCCCACCCATTTTGCCAACAGACTGTCATTAGATCTCTCCAAATCCCTCACGCCGAGCCCCCCGTCTTCCAACGGTCTGCAGACCTCCTCCCAAGTAACCAACCTGGCACCCTGTCTACTCGTCCCCTGATTGGACCAAAAGAAACTCCTCATAGCTTGCTCAATCTTTGCAATCACTTGTCGAGGCATCTTCAGTACGAAAATGAAGTACGACGGCATTGCTGACAGAATCGCCTTGAGCAGGATCAACCTCCCACCTCTAGACAGTAGCCTGGACGCCCACCCCTCCAACCTCCCTACCAATTTCTCCACCAGGGAAGTCCAGTTTCTCACCAGAATCCTCCTATCTGACAACGGTAGGCCCAGATACTTAATCGGAAGCTTACCCTGCTCTGTGCCAAGACCCAAACTGCACCCCCTCGCCTCCGTCTCAGTCATATTGAAAGGGACAAAATCTGACTTAGCCAGGTTAATCCGCAATCCTGACGCCTCACCCAGTAAGAAAACAACGAACCGTATTCTTCTGGCCTCCTTTTCTCCACCTTCAATGAAGAAGATCGTATCATCCGCATACTGAAGCAAAGGGATACTCGTCCCATCCCTCAAGGAGAAACCTCTCACCAAGTTTCTCTTACAAGACCTCTTCGCCGCCCTAACAAGAGCATCCACGGCAATCACAAAGAGCATCGGGGCCAACAGACAACCTTGCCTCACCCCCCTCCTAGGTTGGATCCAACCCCCAGCTAGGTTTCCATTGATAAGAACTGAGAAAGACGTCGTGGTGACGCACCTCTTCATCCAGTCAATCCACACCGGCGGGAACCCCCTCTTCACCAAGGACGCCTAAAGAAAAGACCACTGGATTGTTAGTTCAACCACTCGTATATAATATTTTGATGATTTTACAAAATGAAGAAAATGAAATAAAAAATAAAGCGTAGCATATTATTTTCTCTCTGTAATAACATATTTGCAGGATTTCAAAAAGTTTTCCAAGACGGGAGATTAAAAGCGTGAAGACGAGTAGCATAAGTATTAGGTCTTAGGCTTTTTCATGTAAACTTTCAAAGGTTGTAATTTTCATTTTATTTGAGTTTAGAAATATTGTAAAGAACCCCCGAACAAAACCTATAAATAGCTAACTTAGGCTCTCTACACTTAGGATAAATTAGAAACAAAAATCCAACACTTAATACTTTTATCAGACGTCTAGGACAATGGTCAGACGTCTGATTTTTCACTTTAATACGTCTGACAAGTGTATTAGACGTCTAATTTCAAAGATTTCTGCCTTTATTTGTCTCCTCATAAACATCAGTCGAAGGACTTCACTTTCAGACGTCGATAACCTTGTACAGATTCTGGTTCTTTCCCCAGACGTCCTCATACTAACCGTTAGACTTCGTCTAGGCAAAAACAATTTCCAGACGTCTTGACACACTTCTAGACGTCTGCCTTTGAACCGTTGGCCATGATTTTCTGTACGTATCTCTTTACGGCCACATAATCTTTTGGCAGAAGAAGTAGGGAAGAGTATTTAGGTTTCCAGACGTCTGGTAATGTTCTCAGACGTCCATAACGACGTCTGAACCTCTAAACCTAGAATCCTATTTGGATCTGATAACAACAGGAACGAATCCACCATTCATTAGACGTCTAATGAAATAATCAGACGTCTTATGAGATAATATCAGACGTCCTTCTTTTGATTCAATAGAGTCAGTTAAGGATGTCCTGCAATATTAGACTACCAGAGGAAAAATCAGACGTCCTGTAAGACGTCTGATCATATAATTAGACGTCTGATGTTGCTGTCAGACTCATCATTGCCCTGATTTTGTGTGGATTTCGTCCTAAACTCTTGGGATTTGTCTCCAACGGCTAGAAGAGCTCTCCCAAGTGTTCTTGAAGGTTCTAAACTTGCCTATAAATAGACTACAACTCCTCTTAGGCTTGACACACCTCTTGAGATACAATTCCATTAGAAAAATCTCTTGCTCACTACTCTAAGCTCCATCTTGCCCTTGTGCTGTGCTAATACTCTGATCAAAGGGCAAATCCATACTCTCGGCTCACTCCGTTCTGCAAATCATCAGGGAGTTCTTTTCATGCTTAGTAGATAAGAAAGCAACTAAATTATTGGGATGCTCTATAGGTGTTATTTTACTTAATTTCTG
Source organism: Thalassia testudinum (assembly GCA_037157565.1). Lineage (NCBI taxonomy): Eukaryota > Viridiplantae > Streptophyta > Magnoliopsida > Alismatales > Hydrocharitaceae > Thalassia > Thalassia testudinum. The sequence continues at coordinate 149,985,724 of JAZHRO010000036.1, forward strand.
TACTTTGGGTATCCGACCTTTCGGGTCCCCGTCTCTTCATTTTGAAGGGAGAAACCTCCGTTTAGGGATCGAAGGTGGGATTTGTAATTGAGGTACACTACCCTCATTTAAGTAGTGTGGTTAGTGGATTGATCACCTTGTGATCGAAAATCCTAAGTCAAGAGATTGGCTTAGGTGGTGGTTTTCACCAATCTTGGGTTTCCACCTAAAAATAATTGAGTATATTGTGTGATTGAATTTTTTGTATTACAATATTCTATAATTTCACTATTCACCCCCCTATAGTGCAATTTCATTTGGTATCAAAGCAGGTTTTCCGCCTACAGGAGTAACATCCACGGAAAGATCACATGGAGGGGAAGGCCATTTCCACAAGCAGATTGGAGGGACAATTCACCACTCGACCACCACTCTTCGAAGGAACCAACTACACTTACTGGAAGCTGAGAATGAAAATGTGGCTTCAAGCCAACGATTTCTCTATTTGGGAGAAATGCGAATCCGCATACGTCATTCCCGAGAAACCAGAAACTGGTTACACAGTGGAGCAAATCCATCACCTTGGACTGAATGCCAAGGCAATGAACTCACTCTACTGCGCTCTCAGCTCGGAGGAATTCAACCGCATCAGCCAATGCGAAACCGCCCACGAGATCTGGAGAACCTTGGAGGTAACTCACGAAGGTACATCTAAAGTTAAATCCTCAAAGATAAACTTGTTATAGCAGGAATTCGAAGCTTTCTCTATGAAGGAGAATGAAAGACTTGGGGACATGTACACCCGATTCACGTTAATCTTGAATAACCTCAAGTCTTTAGAAAAGGCATTTATAAAGGGGGAGCTTCAAGGGAAGCTCCTTCGCTCCCTTGGACCCGAGTGGGAGCAAAAGGTAACGGCAATAGAAGAAGCCAACCAAGTAGAGGATCTAGACATGGAAAATCTATTTGGGAATCTCATGGCTTACGAATAAAAAATGGAGCAAAAGAGAAATCAATCTCATCGGAGCCAAAGAAGAAGACCTTAGCCTTTAAAGCTACTTCGGATGATGAGGTAAGTACCGATGACGAAGAATTTGTTTTATTGGCTAAAAAGTTTAAAAAGTTTCTCAGAAATAGAAGAGAGATCAAGGGAAGGAAAAGAGAGGAAGAACCTCTAATTTGCTATAATTGCAAAAAGAGAGGTCACATAAGGAAAGATTGTCCCTTACTCAAAAGGGATGAGGAGAAGAAACCCAAGAAGCCTTCCGACTACAAGAAGATCTCCAAGCCGAAAGGATTCAAGAAGAAGGCGTTTCAAGCAACTTGGGATGACTCCACCTCCGAAGAAGAGGAGGAAACAAATGAAGAAACGGCATGCTTGGGACTAATGGCAACAAATGATGGTTCTGAGTCTGAATCTGAGGAACCTGAGGTAAACTCCTACTCTTTAGATGAATTACAAGATGCCTTTGATTCACTATATGTAGATCTTAAGAAAACAAAAACCCAAAGCAAGGCTTTAAAAGAAGAAAACTTAGAAAATAAGAGATTAATCAATGATCTTGAAGAAAAGAATCTAATTCTTACAAAAGAAACCACTGCTTTAAATATGCAAATAAGAAATCTAATGATTGAGAAAGAGTCATTAACAAATGATTTGTATATAGCAATGAGTGAACAAAAATTTTTAGATAGAGAAGAATTACTCGACAAAATCCATGTACTTGAAAAATCAAACTCCTTTAAAAAGGATGAAAATGGCTTACTTAGAGTAGAAATTAGGGCATTAGAAGATAAACTAGACATAATGAAAATAGAGATAAATCATCTCAAAGAAAAGTCAAACCAACTTCTTGAGGACCTAGTCAAATTTACAAAGGGGAAAGATAACTTGGACAAACTCATTGCCCATCAAAAACCTTCCTCAAGTAAATTTGGACTGGGCTTTTATGAACCTAGTCAAAGTGAGCCGAAAAAGGACCCTCCTCTAAAGGAGACCACTAACAAATACGGATCTACTTTACAATGGATACCGAAAAGACAACTCTCACTTTGTTTTGTAGGGATGAAAGGACATCATAATGTCAAAAATTGGATATACAAAATGAAGGATGGACGACTCAAATTAGAAAGACCTATAGAAACACCAAGTCACCATCGAAGATCTTTTGTAGGAGGAAGAAGGTCTACAAGGAGGAAGACAAGGAGACCACCGCCACCAAGGAGGCCGATGGGTGATGGACTCCGGATGCTCCAAACATATGATGAGAGACAAACGCCTATTTTTGGACCTCGAACCTACGGATGGAGGAACAGTTACATTTGGTAACAACCATAAGGGCCATATTATTGGCCTTGGTAAAATAGGTGACCCTCTCTCTCCTATCTCAAATGTTTCTCTAGTTAAAGGACTAAAACAATCTTTTAAGTGTAAGTCAAATATGTGATAAGGGCTTTAAAGTAGTGTTTACGTCTAAAATGTTTGAAATTATGCATGCATTAACCAATGAAACCCTTCTAAAGGGAACTAGATTTAAAGACATTTATGTCGTAGAATTTGATAAAAATGGCACTTATGAATGTCTTATAGTAAAAGATGAGTTAAGTATATGGCATAAAAGACTAGGACATGTTCATATGAAGCTGGTTCGAAAATTAGCTAAACATGAACTAGTCCGAGGTCTTCCTAAAGGAAAATTTTTAAATGAGCCTATTTGTGATTCATGTAAATTAGGTAAGATTATAAAATCTAGTTTTAAAAGCAAAGAAGTTATATCCACATCAAGACCTTTAGAACTACTTCACCTAGATCTGTTTGGCCAACAAAATATGAGAGCCTCAGTGGATGCAAATATTACCTTGTAATTATAGATGATTTTTCGAGATTTTCATGGGTCTCCTTCTTGAGATCCAAAAAAGGAGTATTTTCCGTCTTTTCTGTTTTTTGCAGGAAAGTTCAAACTGAAAAAGGCTACCAACTTACTCGTATCCGTAGTAATCATGGGGGTGAGTTTGAAAATTCCTTGTTTGATGATTTTTGTCAAGAGCATGGTATTGCTCATGAGTTTTCTTTTCCTCGAACACCTCAACAAAATGGGGTGGTTGAGAGAAAGAACCGTACTCTTCAAGAGTGTGCTCGAACATTGCTCATAGACTCGGGGTTACCGAAGTACTTTTGGGCTGAGGCGGTTAACATGGCTTGTTACTTGTTAAATCGCACCTTAATTCGATCTGGATTGCGAAAAACTTGTTTTGAATTATACTATGGGAAAATATCCAAAATTAGTTATTTTAAAGTTTTTGGATGTCGATGTTTTGTCTTGAATACCCGCTCTAATTTAGACAAATTTGATGCCAAAGGTAAAGAAGCCATCTTTATTGGTCATTCCTCACGTAGTAAGGCATATCGGGTTTTTAACAAGACCACATTAATAGTGGAGGAAACCTTCCATGTCTCCTTCGATGAATCTCCTCATTCCTCTATTGACTGAGTCAATATGGATGATGAAGATGATTCTACTATTGACGTGTCTAACATTCCAAACTCCAATATCCATAATCTACCAAAAGATTGGATATATCAAAGGGATTATCCTGAAAGTCAAGTCATTGGAAGTGTTTCTTATGGCATTAAAACCCGATCTCGTTTTAGTTGCTCCTTTAGTCTCTCCGCTTTTGTATCTCAAGTTGAACCCAAGAGTGTCGAGGAAGCGTGCTCCGAAAAAACTTGGATGATGGCCATGCATGAGAAACTCAACCAATTCCAAAGGAATGAAGTTTAGGATCTAGTACCTAAGCCTGAAGGGCAAACGGTAATAGGTACCAAATGGGTATTCCGGAACAAGTTGAATGAATCCGGTATGGTTATTCGAAACAAGGCTCGGTTGGTAGCACAAGGGTACAACCAAGAAGAAGGAATTTATTTTGATGAGACATATGCTTCCGTAGCTCGACTCGAATCAATTCGCATGCTTCTTGCTTATGCCGCCTTTCTTGGCTTTAAACTCTTTCAAATGGACGTTAAGAGTGCATTTCTTAACGGATTCATTAAGGAGGAAGTTTTTGTAAAACAACCTCCTGGTTTTGAGTTTCATGATAAGCCTTATTTTGTCTACAAATTAAATAAGGTACTATATGGTCTAAAGCAAGCTCCTAGAGCTTGGTATGAAAGGCTCAAAGACTACTTGTTAAATGCAAAATTCTCTATAGGGGAAGCTGATTCCACATTATTCATTAAAAGAAAAGGAAAAGATATTTTATTAGTTCAAATATATGTAGATGATATTATATTTGGTGCTACTAATGAATCTATGTGTAGAAAGTTTTCAGAAATTATGCAGGAAGAATTTGAAATGAGTTTAATGGGTGAGCTCAAGTTTTTCTTGGGCTTGCAAATCACTCAGCTTGAAATTGGAACCTTTGTGTGTCAATCAAAATACACAAAGTAGATGCTGAAAAGATTTGATATGAACAAAAGTAAAGGGAAGAACACTCCTATGAGTGTCACAACTTCCTTAGACTTGGGTAAATCAGGTACGCCTATAGATCAAAAGCTCTATCGTAGCATGATTGGATCTTTACTGTATTTAACTTCCAGTAGACCTGATATTTTCTTTAGTACCTGCTTATGTGCTAGGTTTCAATCAAACCCTAAACAATCACACTTAAATGCTGTAAAACGAATATTTAGATATCTAGTTAACACATCTGATTATGGCTTATTCTACCCTAGGAGTCCACAATTTAACTTAGTTACATATAGCGATGCGGACTACGCAGGTAGCCGCACCGACAGGAAGAGTACTAGTGGGACGTGCCAATTCTTGGGCGAATCACTAGTCTCTTGGTTCTCAAAGAAACAATCTAGTGTAGCTCTATCAACTACAGAAGCTGAATACATAGCCACCGCACTAGCTGTTCCCAAGTGCTTTGGATGAAAAATACTTTGAAGGATTTTAACTTGGTATTTAATAAGATAAAAATATTATGTGACAATACTAGTGCTATCAACCTCTTGAAAAACCTCGTACATCACTCTCGCACAAAACATGTTGATGTTCGACATCACTTCTTGAGAGATAATGTACTTAAGGGAGAAATCGAAATTGAATTTATTTGTACTGAACTGCAACTAGCCGATATTTTTACTAAACCTTTGAATTATAATCGCTTTAGTTATATACGTAGGAAACTAGGCATATGTAAGCTAAGTGATATTTGAAGAATTTAGTGATTTAATAGAACTTCCTTTGTCATGAGCATAGATAGAACCTTGATTTCACTAAGTTAGAAGCCTTCATTCTCAGTTCAAACATCCAAATGCACATTCTGTTTAATATCTGATTAAATCATCAGACGTCTTATACATTAAAATTCATCGTCTAAATATCTGGGACAAACGACAATTTTATCTAACAAAACAGTCATATCAGACGTCTGGCATCCCTCACAGACGTCTGTGGCGTCATCCAGATGTGTTGACAGACGTCTATCTCGGAGACAGAACATGTACTACCTGTCGGACGTCTGAATATGTGGTTAGACGTTGCCTAGGTCGTCTGACAGGAAAATCGGACGACCCTGTAACTTTAGGCGAAAACCCAGGAAGGTCTGTCTGCAGAAATCGGACGTCTAATATTTAGATTTAGATGTCTTCAGTGTCGTCTGAGGCAGAAATCAGATGACAACCTGGAGAATAAATCATTTTCTAGGGGAGGATGCCTGCAGAAATCAGACGTCTAATTATATAATTAGTCGTTTGATTTTTCGTCTGATGAATAAAACAGACGTCGCCATGAAAAGGGCTAAAATCCCTCAGGCAAATCCCGATGTCTGACATCATCCCCAGACGTCTGATCGGGGAAAAATCTGTGCATCGCTACTGTTCTCTGGACGGTTTGAAATGCAAATCTCCCCAACTTCAGGGGGAGACTTGCTCCGTGACCTTGGGATATAAGATCCCCTTCGCAAAGGTCCCACTCTCCTCTCCAAAATCCCTACCGCTCTCCCTCACACCCGATGGCCCACAGCAGCAGTTGGCGAAGTTCTGCTCGCCGCTAGACGACCGTTGCGCCTCTTCGACGACTGACGGAACTACTGCTCCTCTGCGCGCTTCCTCCCTGCCTCTCGACTGCGCATTTGGAGGCTTCCCTCCTCCCGTGGGTATACCCTCTCAACTCCTAGGGCATCTCCATGCTCTTTTACCCACGGCCTTGCATCATCTAGTAGCTTCTTAAGTCACTTGACCTACTTGAACATTTCATATCATTATCAGCCTTAGAACCCTAACCCTCGGTCAAGAAAACCCTGTAAGCCCTAGCTGCATCTTCCATGGCAAGGGTATTACCTCATGAGGTTCAAGCTGACATTTTAGTAGCTTGAATCCAAAGGTATATTGCCACACCTACATGGCAGGTTGTATTGCCTCAAGGCATACTGCCACATTTTTTTCAATGATGATTGCATTGTTTGAATCTATGTTTTGGGTGAATGTTGTTTGGTTGGTTGAATGTTCTTGTATGGATGTTTCTTTTTTGCAGGTATTCTATCAAAACACCACCCATTTTTTTCAAAAACCTAACCACCCATTCCACCAAATATGCCTCTCTGTAGGAAGCAAGTTGAGGGATCTTCCACTTCCTCTTCCACTTATTTGGCAGATCAATTGCGGGGCAAATCGCTAGGCAACGATTTCGTCGTTTCGCGAATGCCAAAGTTAAATGCCCTCGTTTTATTGTTTGGAATGATTTTGCCCATTTGAACCTTCGGGAACACTTCCAAACTCTCCATCTCTTTCAATATTTTGACTGTCAATTCCACTCCGGCATTGGAACTCTTGATGTGTTCCCTGATCTTTGCCGTCTCTTTTATGCCAACATCGTTGAGGACTACAGCAACGATGAACTTGAACTCCATACCCACCTATTTGGTCGCGAAATACACATCACATCCGAAACTATTTCCGACCTTCTAGCCATCCCCAATGAGGGAAATGATTTCAATGACATTCTGAGGCAATACGACCTAGAAATCATCAATCAAGAGTTAGTTCTCCCTGAAAAATATGTTGAAAACCTTGGCACCCTACCATGCAAAAATCTTAAACCCCTTCCACGTCTACTCTCTCGCATTTTTGGGTGGGACCTCCTAAACAAATCGGGAGGTTTTGATTACATCTCGCGCCAACACAAGGCGCTCCTTTTTGCGGCCGTCCGTCATATTCCTTTCAATTATTGCCGCCTCATTGTTCGCGTCATGAATGAAGACCATGGGGCATCACTTCCGTTTGGGTCTATTCTATCCAAAATCTTTTCAACCCATCGGATTTCCATAACTGACCAAGCAGTTGACAAGAAAATTGAGCCTTACAATCGGGCCACAGTCGCCAAGATGCATATACTTAGGGAGCATCTTGAGCCCGCCGACGAGCCCACGGAAGAAGAGCCCCTTCCACCCTTTCCAGACCTCCATGAACCACGGCCCCTTCAAATAGAAGCTCCCCGCTCGAGCTTTGATGAAGCATGGGATCCAGCCACAGATTCCCTCTCCTCCGGCATCTCCCTCCTGCTGCTTCGAACCGGCGAGATGTACACCTACATGGGAAGCATGTATCGCGACATCGACGAACTTAGATCAGATGTTCAAAATTTGCAGATGGGACAAGGACCCGCTTGTGGTCGTCGCCGCCGCCGCCGCCAAGATCAAGAAGAATAGTTTAGTGCTTCTATTTTTTTGCCTTTTATTCCAAGTTTGTATTAAGGGGCCTTGACCCCGTACTTAATATTTTTGGGAACAAATAGCTGGTCCATGCTTAAATATTTCTTTTCCTAATCAATTTTCCTTAATGCCTTGTCATCTTTTAAACATGTAATTTTATTCATGCACTCTACTTTGTAGATATCACTCTTGTAGTTTAGATTTCAACTCCCTTTAACAACCCTTCATGATGACATTTAAAAAGGGGGAGAAGAATGTAGGTAAGAACTTAAGGAATAATATAAAAACTTCTTAAATAGATAAAGACTACCAAGTACAACCTTTAGGGGGAGGAAATAGGAACCTACAGCTATATTTTGAAAATCATCAAAAAAGGGGAGATTGTTAGTTCAACCACTCGTGTATAATATTTTGATGATTTTACAAAATGAAGAAAATGAAATAAAAAATAAAGCGTAGCATATTATTTTCTCTCTGTAATAACATATTTGCAGGATTTCAAAAAGCTTTCCAAGACGGGAGATTAAAAGCGTGAAGACGAGTAGCATAAGTATTAGGTCTTAGGCTTTTTCATGCAAACTTTCAAAGGTTGTAATTTTCATTTTATTTGAGTTTAGAAATATTGTAAAGAGCCCCCGAACAAAACCTATAAATAACTAACTTAGGCTCTCTACACTTAGGATAAATTAGAAACAAAAATCCAACACTTAATACTTTTATCAGACGTCTAGGACAATGGTCAGACGTCTGATTTTTCACTTTAATACGTCTGACAAGTGTATTAGACGTCTAATTTCAAAGATTTCTGCCTTTATTTGTCTCCTCATAAACATCAGTCGAAGGACTTCACTTTCAGACGTCGATAACCTTGCACAGACGTCTGGTTCTTTACCCAGACGTCCTCATACTAATAGTTAGACTTCGTCTAGGCAAAAACAATTTCCAGACGTCTTGACACACTTCTAGACGTCTGCCTTTGAACCATTGGCCATGATTTTCTGTGCGTATCTCTTTACGGCCACATAATCTTTTGGCAGAAGAAGTAGGGAAGAGTATTTAGGTTTCCAGACGTCTGGTAATGTTCTCAGACGTCCATAACGACGTCTGAACCTCTAAACCTAGAATCCTATTTGGATCTGATAACAACAGGAACGAATCCACCATTCATTAGACGTCTAATGAAATAATCAGACGTCTTATGAGATAATATCAGACGTCCTTCTTTTGATTCAATAGAGTCAGTTAATGATGTCCTGCAATATTAGACTACCAGAGGAAAAATCAGACGTCCTGGAAGATGTCTGATCATATAATTAGACGTCTGATGTTGCTGTCAGACTCATCATTGCCCTGATTTTGTGTGGATTTCATCCTAAACTCTTGGGATTTGTCTTCAACGGCTAGAAGAGCTCTCCCAAGTATTCTTGAAGGTTCTAAACTTGCCTATAAATAGATTACAACTCCTCTTAGGCATGACACACCTCTTGAGATATAATTCCATTAGAAAAATCTCTTGCTCACTACTCTAAGCTCCATCTTGCCCTTGTGTTGTGCTAATACTCTGATCAAAGGGCAAATCCATACTCTCGGCTCACTCCGTTCTGCAAATCATCAGGGAGTTCTTTTCATGCTTAGTAGATAAGAAAGCAACTAAATTATTGGGATGCTCTATAGGTGTTATTTTACTTAATTTTTGTACTTTGGGTATCCGACCTTTCGGGTTCCCGTCTCTTCATTTTGAAGGGAGAAACCTCCGTTTAGGGATCGAAGGTGGGATTTGTAATTGAGGTACACTACCCTCATTTAAGTAGTGTGGTTAGTGGATTGATCACCTTGTGATCGAAAATCCTAAGTCAAGAGATTGGCTTAGGTGGCGGTTTTCACCCATCTTGGGTTTCCACCTAAAAATAATTGAGTATATTGTGTGATTGAATTTTTTGTATTACAATATTCTATAATTTCACTATTCACCCCCCCTTTAGTGCAATTTCATGGATCGAGTCATAAGCTTTGCTAAAATCGACCTTCCATAAGAAAGCCTTCTTATCTCTCTTCCAGGACGGAAGGATTTCCGAGGCCATCACGAAACCTTCCAAAATATTCTTGCTAGGAACAAAGGCCGTCTGCACTGAGTCTACAATCCCACCCAGCGTCCTCCTCAATCTATTAGCCAGAAGCTTCGCCACCACCAAGTAGATAGCATTCGAAAGAGCTATCGGTCTGTACTCCTGAATCTCCTCAGCGCCCTCCCTCTTCGGCAACAAGAACATGTAGAATTTGTTCAGCCTATTAAATCCCGAGTTACCCGCTCTAAACTCTTGCACCACCTGCATCATGTCTTCTTTCACCACCGGCCAGAACTCTCTGTAGAAGGCAACCGGAAAGCCATCCGGCCCTGGACAACCATCCGCGTTCAACCCTCAATTGCCTCACGGACTTCATCTTCCCCAAAAGAACCCGTCAAGAAGTTGGCGTCTGTCTCCCGGATCTATGGTATCTCAGACCCTAACCATCTCCACCTTCCCCCCCGTCTCCACCCAGTAAAATCTCTAAAATAACTCGCAGCTGCCCCTCCCACCGCCTCCCTTCCCACAAACTCCTCCCCATCCACCACCAATCTGTCAATCCAGTTCTTCCTCCTACCAGATGCAGCCATATGAAAAAATCGGGTGTTGGAATCACCCTCCTTCAGCCACTTCTGCCTAGACCTCACCCTCCACTCTACCTCCACTTTTCGGTCTTCCTCCTGTATCACCTGAATCTGCCTCGCTCTGTGAACCCTGTCATCGTCTGAAAGGAGCCCAACATCCTCTGCCCTGTCCAGGCGTGTAATCTCAGCAAGAGCCTCCTCTTTCTTCCTCCCACGTTCCTCCCTAACCTGCTTGATATGGGTCTTCAAGAAAGATCTCAAATCCCTCAGTTTCGCTTCCAATCTGGCAGCCGTCGAACCATCCGCCTGAGATGACCTCCACCGTTCCTCAATCAAACCCCTGAAGCCCTCCTCCATGAGCCACACTTTGTCGAACTTGAAGTAAGTACCATGTCTCCATCCCTCGTTCGATGCCCACAGTAAGGGGGTGTGATCCGAGAATGGACGCTCCAAAGGTCTAACCTTCGCCATCGGGAACAACTCCGCCATCGTCGTCGAAACCAGAAATCTGTCAATACGGGATCGCTGCCCTCCAGAGTTCCTCCATGTGTAAAGACAGGACAACGAAGGCATATCAACCAGCCCTTGATCTGCCACAAAGCCTGCAAACGCCTCAAAGCCCTGGTCCAACCCCCCTTGGTCACCCGATCTGTCTTCAGCCTGCAGAGTAACATTAAAATCGCCACCCACCAGCTAAGGAATCCCCTGAAAAGCTGCTGCAACCTGACTCAGATCTTCCCAGAAGACCTGTCCTCTCCGACCCTCCGTCGGGCCATAAACCGAGGAAAGGAGCATACATGTGTCGTCCCGGCGTCTCTAAAGTCTAACAGTGATAACATGGGATCCAACCAGAGTGTCTAGCAAGGAAAACTCCTTCCATCCCACAACAATTCCCCCTGCACTCCCATCCGCATCCAGGGTCAAGAAACCCCCACAAACTCCTCCCCCCACCTCCCTCCACAACCTTCCATCACAGCTCCCCCACTTTGTTTCTTGGAGAAAGACCACATCAGGCCCCCATCTCTAAATATACCCCCGCAAAGCTGCCCGCATCGACGGGTCGTTCAGACCCCTCACATTCCATGACAAGACCTTAGTCATGAGGACTTCCGGGAATTGCCTCCAGACGTCAACCGCCTAAACACCATCATTGCGGCCACATCATCCTCCTCTTCTTCCATCAACAAACGTTGGTCATTCGGGCTCTCACCACCACCCATCCCCCCTCCTCGCCCCACAGCCTCCAGATCTCTTACAGCCGGCGAAACCGCGTCCCCCAGAACCGCAGCCTCGCCCTCAGGTAGCCCAGCCGCCTCAGTTGTCCTCCCTACCCCCGCATCCATCAGCTCCCCGGCTCCACCACCAGTACCTGTCGCCTGCCGCCCCTCCGCCACTGTTGGGGAACTCGGAGCAGAGAAACCCCCGTCATCGCCCCCAGCAAATGCTGCCGCAGATGACCCAGTGCCACCAGAGGTAACCATCCCCGCCGGCGACCGACGTCGGTCGACCCTAGCCACTCCCCCAGACGAGGTCTTCCGAGCCAGCCCCCTACGGTAAGACCACCGCGGCCTGTTGACGAGCCTTTGCGAACCAGATAGCCTCCGCTCTGGCATTTGCCTGCTCCCCTCCCTGTCAGTCGCATTCTGCCCCGTCGCCTGGACCGGACCGGCCAAAGTGCGCCTCGAATCTCCAACAACAGCCCTGCGCCCTTCCTCCGCAGAGACCTGGAGTCACGGAGTCGAGCGCGCTGGAGGACCCGACCCGGCACCAGCACCGGAGTCCCCAACCCCCGTACCCGGGTCGCACCCACCCGACCCGAGTCCGCCAACAGCTTCTCCCACAAAATCGGGGGCCAACGTGGTGTCACCAACACACCCGCAGTCAGCAGGGACGCCCGGCCTCAATGCCGCATTCACCTCCCTCGACCCCTTCGCAGAATCCGCAACGGCTCCTCGCATCCTCACCCCTTCGCCTGCCACCGATTGTGCCACGGGAAGCGCAACCGCCCCAAGATCTCCGCCGCAATCCCTGCTGTGACCCTCGACCTTCCCAAGAGCAGCCCGACCCTCCTCCGCCCGCCCGCCACTACCGCCACCACACGTCGTTGTCGCTCCGCCACCCACCACTTCAGCAAAGGACCTAGGGTTCCCGGAACCCCACGAGACGCGGACAAGCCAGGGGAAACTCCCCCACCTGAGCACCAACCTCTCCACCAGCTGCTGCCCTGGTCTTATCTCCACCCAAGCCTCGATCCGCGACAGATCGATCGCCTTCAGGCCGAGGCCTTCGCACCCGCGCAATCTCGCAAAAGGGACAACCAACGCCGCCACCACCTCCACCGTGCGGAGGAAGAGCGGAACCCCCTCAACCAAAACCTTCCTTCTCATGCCAGACGGCGGCCTCTCCGTTAAAGCGCCGTCTGACCTAACTGACCACCGGCACCTCACCACACCATCGCCACATCGGAGCACCTTGAAGACCAGCCGCCTCAACTCCTCCCGGCTCAGCCCCAGTAACACCATCCGCCCACCTCCTAGGGAGGCCACCCCAAACCGACTCCCGTCAATCCCCAAGTAGGCGATGACCGCCTCTCTCAAGGCCTCCACCTCCACCCTCCCCTCCAAGACCACCGCAACTAGCGCCGACGCCAGCCTCCCTTCCAGCGCTCCTATCTCCTCCGACCACGGTGCCTCGACCTCCACGAGGGGCGCCCCCTCCGGAGGGGGCAGAGGTGTCACCCCCTCCTCGAAGAGACCACCTCACCCGACCCCCGACGCCCGCAACCCGACCTCCGATGACCTAGAGCGCCGCAGCGCAAGCACCGCACCAGATCCCTGCAAACCGCCGCCAAGTGCCCCTCCCCAAGGCACTTGAAACACCTCACCGACGGCGCACCCTTCCACGATCTCCCGCCCACCACCGTCCAGCCTGGGCCATCCCTCCCCACCTGTTGAACGATTTACGAACCTACGCTAACGTGTTTGGTTTTGGAAAACCCGTCGTTGTAGTTCGAAAGCGAAGGATTCGAGTTCAACAAATAAAATTTATACCGAAAAAAGAATTCCGGGTCGAACTCAGGGAGGCGAACGTTTGATTTAAAAACTTCGCGTTTATTTTTATTTTGTCACGAAGAAATTTAATTTAAACTATCTAAGTATCTACAACGAATAAAAGAGAGAGAGGGAGTAAGAGAGAGAGAAAGAATACTACACATGGAAATCAAAATGAGATGTAGAATAGAAAAGGAATTTATCATAAAAGAGTTCATTCGTTACAACTAGAAAATATAAAACAATTACTCTAGAAAGCATTAAAAGAATGGAGGGAGAAATGTCCTCCTCGACAATCGCTCGGAGGACGAATAGACTACTCTAGAAAGCAGTAAATCTATACTAGAAAGCAGTAAAAAGAATAGGGAGAGAGAATCCTCCTCGATGGTCGCTTGGAGGACGAGCCGGACGGGACGACGCCTGGATGAAGGAGGACGAAGCGGGACGAAGGAGGACGAAGCAGAAGAACGGGAACGGAGCAGCACGCCGTCGTCGTCGCGGGATCCACTTCCGAAGGGGGACGAAAATTTGGACTTTATCTCGCGAGAATCATCCCGGGTGTGGGACAAGCTTCTCTTGAGCTTTGGAGAGGTAGAAAGGAGAAGGAAGGGATGAAAATTTCGTATGGAGGGGGTCTCCTTTTATAGTTGCAAGGAGTGGAGGCAAAATGGACATTACATCTTCAAAATAATAAATAAGGGGTCTTTAGTGACGGATAAAATCGTCGCTAAAGCCCCGACGTCGCCGTCGCCGCCGCGCCCACGCGCGCCCGCTCGGCTGCCCGCGTGCGTAACGCCTACGCACGTCCGCGTAGTCTCAGCCGTCCGATCGCGAGATCGGACGGCTTAGATCGCGTCCGCGCCCGCTGCGTAGCGCGCCACCCGCGTGCGATCGCGCGTTACACCCGGCGTCCAATCGCGCGTCGTCCTGATTGAGCGCGCGCAGCCGTTGGATCTTCATCTGACGCTCGTCCGCGCCCGCTCGCCCGCGCCTTCCACCCCCTCACCGCGGCTCGAACCCGCGACCTCCGCTTCGCCCGCAGCTGCGTCGCCGCTGCGCTACGCGGACGAAATAGTCGCGCGGACGCTTTTAAGCGCGAGCGACCGCAGCTGTTGGATCGAGATCCAACGGCGGAGAGGGATCGGGAGCGCGGTCTTCACAAGATGCATGCGGCCGATTGGGCGGCTGAGATGGCGCCACGTGGCGCCATCTTGGCCGTCCATCTTCTGGAAGTTGTAGATGGTGTCACGGATGTCGGATTGACTCGATTTTTGTGTCGTTGGGCTGCGATCGTCGATCCGAATTCATCCGTGTGGTCGGATTTGCCATCTGAAGTGCGGATTTACACCATCCTGGCCCTTGATCTTCTAGGGTTCCCCGGTCTCTATCTGATGCTACGGATGCCTGATTAGGGCGATCTTAGAGTCGTTGAACTCCAATCGTCGCCCTGATCATATCCATACGGTTGGATCTTTGATCCGAGGTCCCGATAAAATATTTGCCCTGTCCAAGCATATAAAAGGAGACAATTAACCTCCATTTTATTCAAACTACTCTAAATGCAAGATGATGCATGTAATGCAATATTTATATCATGAAATGCAATCCTATGCTTAAGAACATGCATAAATAGACATTTTAACTAGTGTAAATGTGTTTACATCATACCCCCATACCTATCTTTTGCTAGTCCCTAGCAAAAACTATATGCTATTTATAAAAGAATTAGGTTAGATTATTTGGACCTGAGTCACTTTCAATCATTAAGAAATTGTCTACTTAGGAACTGAACTTTCAAAGACACAACAGTGCCCGGGTATCAGCCAAAATGCAGACCGCCTCAAGCCTCGCCTTATTCAAAGAAACATTTCTTTTTCTCTTTTTACTCTTTTTTTTTTTTTTTTGGATTTTCAAAATTTAGGGTTTAAGAGTGGCTTTCTACGACCATTCAACTTACCCAAGATTTGATGAGAATCCTAAGTTTTAAGCATCTTATTGTGATTGTGATAGACTCGTTGACCGGCAATTAGAACGGACTTCGGATTTCTACGCCTCTAGGTGACCTCAAAAAGAATTCTGCCTAAAGGTGTATCTTTACAACCGGTAGCTTTCTCCCTACTTTTATTTTTTAATGGGGTCAACACAAGGGTGAATCCAGTGTATATCTCCCCGGTTTATTCTACTTCTCCGCTTCTTCCTAAGTGTTTTGGGAATTTTTAGTGCATTTTCTGAGCTGGGTTCTGGACAACCGGTCGATGAGCTGTTACCACCGACAACTTGCCAGCCATACTCGTGCGGCGAAGTGTGGCTTATTTCTTTTTGTTCTTTTCTCCTTTTTGATTTTTTTTTTCTTTTTTTTTTTTTAAGTAGGTGACTTCCCTGGTTTAAGATTTACCTAAAGGCAGCAAAAAGAGAAAGGTCCAGTGACTGGGCTCTGGACAACTTACCTATGGGCTGTTACCCACGATAACTTGCCAGCCATATCACCCTAGAAGGTTCATTAGTTACCCAATTTCCGTTAAAATCGCCAAACAACGAGTCAGTGCAAAGAAAGTGTGTAGATGCTTAAAACTCAAAATTCCCTTAAATCAGAGGGCGGGTTGACAAGTCGTGTACTTATCACCCAAACTTATTTATTCCAATTATAATAAAATTCACGTTGGCGAGAACTCGAAAAACAAATCCACATTTTAGTGGATACATAGGCTGATTAAGTTCAAAGACCTGAAGGGTCTTTGTGTTCAAACCATAATATAGTATTTCTTAAGATCGAAAATTTTCTTAAACCCAAATTCTCTTTCCTAATTTTGATTTTTTTTTTTAAAATAAAACAAATCTACGGAGCTGACGAATGAATTCAAAGATAAATATCCACCCCCCCATGCCTATCTAATGTAATGTCCTCATTGTATTAAAAAGACAATACAGAGTGGAAAAGCGTAGAAAGCACCTGAATTGCGTGGATATCGGGTCGCTCCGAGATGAAAATGAAAAAGAACTGTATATGTGCTGAGTTTAGTGCCTTCAGCTAGGCACACTATACAAAGAAAAGAAATGAAGAATTCAGAAGTGCAGGTCAAAATTAGAATAAACAGAAGAATCCTCCGACCTGTCAACAGAGGTCCACAGATGTGGACCAGATTGTGGTGCAGACCCATCCCCCATAATCGAGAATATCTTAGGTTCTGGATAAAAATTACCCAAAACCTAAAATCAGAATGCAAGCGGGGTCGGGCCTGCGATTTGTGAGGATGCAACCCAAGGCCAAAATATCGGGTTACAGAGAATTGAAGCTCAAAAGGATAATCGTTGAATGTGTGCTTGAGTTGAACATCCTCGAAACAAATGTCGTAAGGGTTCTGATTTGATGGTTTCAGCTTAAAAGGAACCCTTCGACTCAATCTTCCATTTCCTCCAAAATTAACTTCCCAAATTAGAACTTCCCCGCTCCTATCCTCCTCATTAAGTGTATCAAATTCCAAGACCTCTTGTATATTCATCACCCCGTCTGGAATCTCCAAGTCTAAATGATGTGGCAGAATCAAAATTGATTTGGGTCTAATTATCTCAGAATTAGAATCATCAATAAGCTCAACAGGGTGTAACTGATAATCAGGGCATTGAATTAATTCCTCCAGAAAATGCGATTCTGGATCCGTATCGTGTACCCTAATAAGATCAGTTTCCTCAGTTATTGGGCTATCAAATGATCTATCAGATTCCTCAGGCCCAATCGTCTCACAAAAATCGTGATCTGAAAACTCGTGTGAGACTTCGCAACTTGAATCTTCACCATCAGGATCCGTATCAATGTATGTCCCAAAATCATTTGTCACTTTGTGTTCCAAGGAGACATCGTTTCCTCGTAACCTGGCTCAGGGATTTCAGGTGAAGAAATCAAATCATCCTTAATTGGTTGTTTTAATTCAATCTGGTCAGCTTCGTAACACGTGTCCCCCCCAACAGGTGCCTGAGCGGGTTCTGTCATTGGCTTTCCTGAAGAGAGTTCATCCTGGGAATTATTCCAAGATTGAATCAAAGCAACCACGAATCTCATCCTCAATTTCGCTAATTTCCCAAGTAGAAACTCACCCGGGTTCTTATCATTAACATCTTGGAGCCAATCTAACAAAGACTTATTTAAATCATCAATCATTTCAATCAGGGGCTCCAATCTCTCAATGCAAGGTATTGGCTGAACTTCTAAAGATTGAATGATATTCCTCAAGTTAGCCAGAACCTTATCTTGAACCTGATTAACCTGAACCAAATGAGTTGGTTCAGGGTTGGGCGGGTTTGACATCAATGTAGAGGAATTAACGAATTGAGATTCGTTATACCCATCCTGATAATAGGTCATTTCAGATTGTTCAAAAGATGGAGATGACCTAAAGGCAGTGAAATCAGAGGATGGGTAAGGATCAGTGTATCCTTCTTGATTGTAGATCGCATTAGGTTGTTCATGAAAGGAGGACGATCTATAATCGATGCAACTCTGAGAAGGATAGAATTGAGAATCAAAGTGTTCAGGGTTAGACCCTAAACACGGGGGTCCGGAATTGTATCCCCAATCCGAATTATCCCAACTAACTGATGGTCGATTACAATACGAGTTGGGATAATCGTCATGTTGAGGATAATTTACAACAGGAGGGAAAGAGCGGGAATGCGTGAAATATGTGGAAGGATTCATGATACACGGGAGGAAGAAAGGTGCCCTGCAATACAAACAATCAAACCTGTCCTTAAATATGTTAGCCTAAAGACCTACAGACTCTCAAAACCCGTCTTGAGATAAAGGAACGATTTGATCTACTTCCGTCTGTTCAATCCAACCAGTTAGAAGGAGGGACTGGGGAGAAGGTTCTTCCTTCGGCTTACGCCTCCGGTTCCTAGTGTACCCCCCAGCCGCGATCGTTTAACTCTGCTCCCCTAGCTAGACATCAGATTGAATAGTAGAAACAGACTAATCGAAAATAATCTCGTTCTGGGTTCTGAAGAGCGAGTCCAATCCTTAAGGCCAACGTCTACTTTGTTTTATTTAGGGCTAGGTTTGAATGTGCTTTGGAATGTGATGGGCCCTTTAAATGGGTTGTGCCCTTAATAATTGATTGATTTGTGTGTGAGTGCACAACCAGTGATTTTCAAGCAAGATTATTTTTGATGTGGTGAATTTTAAGATTCAAATCTTGCTTAGTAGCTTTTAGGATTCAACTTTAGGTGTTTTCAATCAAGTTTCGTTGGCACACCAAGTTTTACAAGCACAGGTGAAGATGTTTTCCTTTAAAGTTTAAAAAGAATGTGGAGTGCCCGGTAAATCCCTAAGAGTTGAACCTAATTGGCAGCTACTTGATGAGTTGATTTTATTTGAAGTGGTGCAGCCCAAACAACTCAAACAACTGGCCTGATGCACCACTTAATTAGGCACACAAATGATTACCTAATCTGATTTCTACTCAATTATGTGTTTGGATGTGTGTACCGGCTCCTAAGATCGGTTTACCGGTTGAGTTAGAAAATCAGATGAGGTTGTGTACCTCTGTGAGATTTTTTTTTCTTTTTTTTTTTTTTAATGTGGGGGTTGGAGTGAGTATGGATGTCAAACAGCAAACAATCTGACCTTAGAGTTTATAAGAACACCTAGGTTGATTGATGTTTGAATTATTATGTGATGAAATGAAATCTAATGGGTGGGAGGTGGGGGGTAACTTACAAAACCTTCCACAGCACTTTACTCCAATCTACCGCTTTTGCCTGCCTCGAAAGAGTACCTGCAATTACAATAAGAAAGGAGAAAAGTGAGGTAAATGATTTGTAAGTTATAAAACACGAAGAGAAATCAAAGATCGTTGCCTCCCCGGCAACGGCGTCAAAATGTTGAACGATTTACGAACCTACGCTAACGTGTTTGGTTTTGGAAAACTCGTCGTTGTAGTTCGAAAGCGAAGGATTCGAGTTCAACAAATAAAATTTATACCGAAAAAAGAATTCCGGGTCAAACTTAGGGAGGCGAACGTTTGATTTAAAAACTTCGCGTTTATTTTTATTTTGTTACGAAGAAATTTAATTTAAACTATCTAAGTATTTACAACGAATAAAAGAGAGAGATGGAGTAAGAGAGAGAAAGAATACTACACATGGAAATCAAAATGAGATGTAGAATAGACAATGAATTTATCATAAAAGAGTTCATTCGTTACAACTAGAAAATATAAAACAATTACTCTAGAAAGCATTAAAAGAATGGAGGGAGAAATGTCCTCCTCGACGATCGCTCGGAGGACGAATAGACTACTCTAGAAAGCAGTAAATCTATACTAGAAAGCAGTAAAAAGAATAGGGAGAGAGAATCCTCCTCGACGGTCGCTTGGAGGACGAGCCGGACGGGACGACGCCTGGATGAAGGAGGACGAAGCGGGACGAAGGAGGACGAAGCAGAAGAACGGGAACGGAGCAGCACGCCGTCGTCGTCGCGGGATCCACTTCCGAAGGGGGACGAAAATTTGGACTTTATCTCGCGAGAAGCATCCCGGGTGTGGGACAAGCTTCTCTTGAGCTTTGGAGAGGTAGAAAGGAGAAGGAAGGGATGAAAATTTCGTATGGAGGGGGTCTCCTTTTATAGTTGCAAGGAGTGGGGGCAAAATGGACATTACATCTTCAAAATAATAAATAAGGGGTCTTTAGTGACGGATAAAATCGTCGCTAAAGCCCCGACGTCGCCGTCGCCGCCGCGCCCACGCGCGTCCGCTCGGCTGCCCGCGCGCGTAACGCCTACGCACGTTCGCGTAGTCTCAGCCGTCCGATCGCGAGATCGGACGGCTTAGATCGCGTCCGCGCCCGCTGCGTAGTGCGCCGCCCGCGTGCGATCGCGCGTTACACCCGGCGTCCAATCGCGCGTCGTCCTGATTGAGCGTGCGCAGCCGTTGGATCTTCATCTGACGCTCGTCCGCGCCCGCTTGCCCGCGCCTTCCACCCCCTCACCGCGGCTCGAACCCGCGACCTTCGCTTCGCCCGCAGCTGCGTCGCCGCTGCGCTACGCGGACGAAATAGTCGCGCGGACGCTTTTAAGCGCGAGCGACCGCAGCCATTGGATCGAGATCCAACGGCGGAGAGGGATCGGGAGCGCGGTCTTCACAAGATGCATGCGGCCGATTGGGTGGCTGAGATGGCGCCACGTGGCGCCATCTTGGCCGTCCATCTTCTGGAAGTTGTAGATGGTGTCACGGATGTCGGATTGACTCGATTTTTGTGTCGTTGGGCTGCGATCGTCGATCCGAATTCATCCGTGTGGTCGGATTTGCCATCTGAAGTGCGGATTTACACCATCCTGGCCCTTGATCTTCTAGGGTTCCCCGGTCTCTATCTGATGCTACGGATGCCTGATTAGGGCGATCTTAGAGTCGTTGAACTCCAATCGTCGCCCTGATCATATCCATACGGTTGGATCTTTGATCCGATGCCCCGATAAAATATTTGCCCTGTCCAAGCACATAAAAGGAGACAATTAACCTCCATTTTATTCAAACTACTCTAAATGCAAGATGATGCATGTAATGCAATATTTATATCATGAAATGCAATCCTATACTTAAGAACATGCATAAATAGACATTTTAAGTAGTGTAAATGTGTTTACATCACCACCCCACTCGCCAGATGCCCGGAAGTCCACCACCCCGTTGCCAGACCTCTCCTCTCTACCAGCAAAGTCTTGCATCAGTTGGAGACATCCGATAAAATTGGAACGATACAGAGAAGATTAGCATGGCCCCTGCGCAAGGATGACAATGAAGAAACATAACAATTGGTTAGAAGAAAGGCACCTGATTGACATCTCATCCATCAGGTTTATAGCTGCCTCCTAACGATAACTGTTAGATCATTTTGAAACCTCCCTTGTTATCATATAAAGAGGAGGTGGGGCCTAAGGAGACAAATCATTTCATTTGATCATATGCAAAACTCACAAAGTATGTTTTCAGGAGTAAGAAGCCTACCGGAAACTATGGGGTTTGTCTGACCATTTGAAAGTATAACCAAATGATTAGATAGAAATCACCACAAAGACCAACCATACCATGATCCTATGTACTGATTAGGAGTCAGTTTAACCTGTTGGACAGAAATCAACCAAAAAGACCTCTCAAACCAGTCCAATAGTCAAGAACACCCTCAATTGTCTGGACAGAACCTCTTTAAGAGTCCTTTCCAACCTGCATCTGGTCTAACCAGTCAGAAAAGATACTAGTTGGTTGGAGGGGACAAACCTGTAGCCTAAGTCTGACTTCGAGGGAGAATCCATTGTGTGGTCCTCTTCGAACTGTAGGTTTCTGTTGATGCCTACCATGATTCAAACCCCAAAAATGTGATCCCAAAAGTGGTCATTAGATGACCACAATCCACAAGCAACACCTCGACCTCACCCATATTGACGAGTGACATCACCATGTCACAATGTGCATGCTCAACCTTCTTGGGATTAGAACCAATTGAGTTGAATTCTTTGCTCTGGTATCATGTAGAAATGAAGCACCATAAGAAAAATCACATATAAGAGAGACATGGATAGTTGAAGAATGTAATAAGCGGAAGTATAAATCAAAGTAATAAAAAAAGATGCATAACGCTTGCGTTTATGTGGAAACCCCACTCATGAAGAGCGGGGAGAAAACCACAGGAGAAGTGCCCCTATGGGCATTGTTCGACCACGAGACGTGTTAGAGATTATAGCTATCGTTGTAGTGCTAATCGCAATGAAACAAATAGTATTTATAAAGTTTCGGTGAGTACCGAGTTGTTCGTTGGGAGGCAAAACACGATTTTATGCGAAAGTTCTTCAAAAAGTCATTCTAAACAAATATTTATATATTTATATATGTATATATAGACATTAGATATTACTTTATTGTTATTTGGAAATAGTTTTAAACCTAGAATAGAAATAACTATGAAGAGAGAGAGAGAAGATGACGATGACGTCGCTTGTGGGATTCTTGTGGAAAGTGCCGCAGCACTTCAGATCTAGAGCGTCGGGATGAAGTCAGGAAAGAGTTGTAGAGAGGGAGAGAGGTTGGAGTTGTAATTGGTGGGAGTTATGGTGGAAGATTTGTTCAAAAGGGGGGGCCCTGGTCTTCTTTTATAGCTTTGATGAGGGGTAAAGAGGACATTTTAATCCTCCAACTCGCGCAACAACTCGGTTTGATCAGATCCGTCGATTGGGAGATCAACGGCTCTGATCTCACCTCAATCCAACCTTTAACACGCCTTATACACGTGGATGCACTTTGGTGGCACCACGTGGCAGCTTGTAAGCCGCCCCGATCGCGATCCGCCGCTCGCTCGTTTCTCCTTGCGCGCCCAAATTCAAAATGTGCGCCATTAATCCTTAGTCGTCTGATCTCTCGATCGGATGACTTAGAATCTCGCCCGCACCGCCTTCGTTGAAGAGAGCATGTGAGATCGTGCGTAGCATGCACGTTCGTTCTCGCGTGCAGCCGCGGAAGCCTTTGGTCATGCCACGCATTCGCACCTGCATCGCCGATTGAAGATCCCACAGTTTGATTACGCCCGTGCCTCACTGCCTTCCTAATTTGGTGTGTGATGCAGCTCGAGCGTGCGTCTCGCGCTTGTGTGGAGTGCGTTAACCAACTCACTAAGGCACGCTTTGTGTTGCGTTTAGGTTTTAGGCAACTCTGCTCCATCCAACGGCTGAGATCTTCTCTTAACTGATGAGGACGCAGCAAGGAGCGGTCGACATGGCACACTTGTGGCCGTTGGATGATGATTCAACGGCTCACAATGCGTGAGAATAGTGCTTCAGAGATTGGGGCGTGGCGAGGGGCGGCTGTGATGGTGCCACGTGGTGCTATCGTGGCCGTCCATGTTCTCTTCTTTGTAATTGGTGATGTAGGCCTTCGATTGGGTTGATTTTTTCGCTGTTGGACTGCAATCGTTGATCCGGATCCATCCGTGTGGTCGAATCTTTCATCTGAGGCTTGGATTTCTATCATCTTGCTTTGTGGGCTCTGTTCTTTTATAGGCTGTACAAGATGCTATGGTTGTTTGATCAAGACGGTTTCGGAAGCATTGGACTCTCGTCATCGTCTTGATCAGATCTGTACGGTCTGATTTGTCATTCGCGACCTCGAATCATCTGCACTTAATTTCATCTCTCTTTTAGTGCATAAAATGACAATATTATTTATGCAGTTAGCAAATTAACTATTATGCAAATTACGACACTTATGCATGCACTGTTCCTAAGTTATGCTAGAATCTAACTTAATTCAGGTGGTTTAGGTTGCATGATTGCTATGCATAAAGGTTGCATGATTGCTATGCAATTACACTCCATGTCTAAATCTTGCTAGTCCCTAGTAAATGCATGACTAAATGCAAAGTGGTCCTATATGACAGATTTCTTATCAAGAGTTTGATTAGAGATTTATTTCTTTTGTTTTCATCCAAGACTTTAGAAATCCAAGTAGTCGTAAAAGTGTATTATTGTAGCCTATGCAACGGACCCAAGTGAAAAGTCAATTTACATTTAAAGCTTGTACTTGATCCTTAATAAAATTCTATTGGGATATGCAGACTTCTTCCCTTGAGGTTATAAAGTAATCTGTAAATTCAGCCTCGACTTTTGGGCTTAGGTAGAAGATACTTTGAGTCTAGTAGATTTGTATTTGGTAGCTCGTACTCATCTGGTGCTACACATAGACTAGTACTACAGAACTTAGATTTCTAGACTATCAAATAAATCAACTCAAATAGAGGTGGAGAAACTATACTCTCTTTAGTCCCTTTGTACTCATTCTCTCTCTTTTTTCTTTCTTTTTTTTCTTTTTGAGCTCACAATCTCACTAGATTTGTCAGTATATTTGGTGGCTTCTCATGGCATTAATACTTTGGTTAAGTTCTGATAACCCTATGACTAAGTAATTCTCAGACAGTATTCAGGCGGTCAGAGATACAGAAAAGTAGGTCAAGGCTGTATTTGATGGACTGTGAAGGAAATGGGTGTTTGTTGCCTCAATGTGCTTGATATAAAGTAAACACAATGCAATTAACACTTTTTTTCTTCTTTTTCTTATATATATATTTTTCTGCTTTTCTCTTTCTTTTTTTTTTCTTTTGTCTCTTTTTTCTCCTTTTTTTATATATATTTATTTCTTTCAATGCAACAAAATGCAGCACTCATGCATATTTTATTCATGAGGCATTATTTGGGATTGAGGGTGTTCAAGAGAATATCGAGTAGCTTATTTGGTGGAAGTGCCTACTTTTGGCACATGGAAAGGAATGGATGGGATAGCGTATTTCTGACATTAACATTAAAACCCTCCTTCAGCCGAGGATTCCGTAAAGGACGGTTGTAACCATTCACTTTAGTTCTAGTTTTATTAGAACTGCTATTTGCGTATTTGCCTTATTTGGTGGCTCTCAAAAATTCACACTGAATTTGTACACAGGAACTAAGAGCGAAAACTATGCCTAACTTCGAGTATCATTATCCAATTACCTAGAAACTAAGATTCCTTATACTAGCCTTAAAGCACCAGTAGACTCTATTCTCACCTCACTTGTTTGGTGGATCTATTAGAAGAAGGTTTGCCTGACTCCCTAATTAGTATTCAAGGGTTTAGGAGAAAAAGTATTGTTTCTTTTCGACAAACTAAAGATGTCTATCGGTCTTCATAGAGGATCTATTGCAAATTTTATGTGTAAGTGTGAAATTATATTGAATTCTAAGTTTAGGAATCAACTTAAGAATAAATCCCTAATAAAACCTTCTTGATAAAAATTCCTTATGCATGAATGCAATTTTTTTTTTCTGACATAAAAATAAGACATACAATGTCCACCCCTTATGCCTATTCATTACAATGTCCTCATTAAATGTATGCAGGAAAATTAAAAAGTAACAAGTAAGAGGAGGGGATATCACTTGACTAAGCTTGTTATTCCAGGTTAGCTTGGATGTAAAACTACCTGTAAAGAATATTGGGTTGCCTCCTAGCTAACGTTAAGTTCAGCGTCATTTGCTGGTCCTAAACCCAAAAATTAACGATCAAATTAATGGGTTGAGTCAGGATTAAAATGAAGATATGATCATGAGTTCCAAGAATCAGTGATCTACAAATGCGGATCAGCTGATGGTGAATACCAAGCCCAAAAGGTCGGAAAAATAAAATAAATGGGCTTGGAATTCTTTACAGCCAGTTGTTACAAAAGAGAAAAAAATAAGTGTGGATGCTAGAGTGGAAAGTAGATAGTGACAACCTTAAGAAGTGAGGCATGAGTAAGGTAGATGAGGTGGGTAAATAGCGGTCAATGGGGAATAAATCATACGGGTCCTGAAAGTGATGAGAAATGAAAGGAGGAACTCAAGTAATGTAGTCTGAAATGATATCAGAAACCACTTTGTAAATCAAGTTAGGTGTAGATGGATGTAGAGTATGTGAGTCAAATAAGGTCCAGTGTTCTATCTCAATAGTTCTGGATTAACCCAAATCATGTTGGATATTCGAATCAGAATCCTCAATCTCATCCCTAGGATGATCAAAAATCTCATTCGAGTCACCTAAATCTTATTTTAATTCATGTTGCAAATTCTTAAATGTAATGGATGAAAATTCATTATTCTTTAAAATCATTGCTCTATGAGGAGTAAGATCAGAATCTAGATTAGTCAAAACCTTAAATTCTTTTAGTTCTGTGGACTTCTGAATTTGATCCCAATTTGTCTCTCTTGAACTACATCTTTTGAGGGCATGTCTTCCAGCTTCTCATCAATCAAATCAAACTCCTCAAAATTCCGTGATTCAGCTACATTCTTTGCTCTCTCATATAAATCATAAGTCATCCCAATAATTCTGCAATTTCTTGAATGTTTTTTTCATAAGGGGATTGTTTGTCTTGTTCTTTCACATGCTGATAGGGATCATAATTAGAGACATAATGTGCAAAATCAAGTATCTCCACATCAATATTGTAATCCTTAGAGAGTGGTCCATCAGAATCCTAGATAAGTGGGAGAGATGGCTGAGAATCGGATAGTGTGGAAGTAGGAATGGATTCAACTTCTAAGGGAGTTGAGTTAGAAAAATCATTTGAGTCGACCCTAGGTATGGAGCCTGAATCTTTCAAGCACATATGATTAGAAAATATCCGTCAAAATTAGATTAGTATCATCCAAAATTGCCTAGTAGGGGCCAATTTGTCTAATTCCATGTAATGTTTCTTCCATTTGTTCCTGATCTTGATCTTCTTCCCTTCCTTAGTTCAAGTTCTCCCACAATTTTTGTAATATCAGACTCAGGATCACCGCAATGTCCAACTGTGCATTCTTAAACATAAAGTACTCATACTCCAGCCTACCATGGATTGGTTCCTCAAAATAGAATGATTGCAATTCAGGACCTAGATCAAGATATAATTCTTCAAGTGGGTCTTCCTCCTCAAAGTCAGTTTTTTGGGATATCAAAATTATTTATAAGTTCAGCTATAGGCCTAAGTAGGATCTGTTTTGCATAATCACAGGGTTGGTGGGTAGGCTTAGTGTATGTAGAGGTTGGGATTGGATAAGATGTCATACTTAAGGTTGGATCCTCAACCTCAAGTGGCTTACCACCAACTTGTGGAACACTCGGACCAGGTTTATCACCTCGTGCTTTCTGGATTCTATTAAGTTGTTTTGTCAGGTTATCCGTATTTCTTTTATTAGCTTCTCGCATCTCCTGGACTACTTGGAGTAATTGGGTAATCTTAGGATCACCGCCATGGTCAGGGGATTAATTGGGCTGAGGATAATAATTTCCAGGATTTCTCTCCTCAGTTAATTCAGAATATCTATAATTTGAATATCTAGGGTAAGAATCACATCCTTGGTTGGGTGGTGTAAAGTTATCCCAATAAGGTGGAGTGGTTTGGGTGGAATTGGGATAATTTGCAAAGTGATTTCGAGGATACGCTTGATATTCTAGGTATTGAGACTCTGAGGCATATCCCTGACGAGGGGAGAGATGAGTCCGGTCAAGATTGTTGGTCATGCAGATCAGGTGTTGGTCCTGTATGGAGAGTATCTCTTGGGATTGTAGAGATTCTTGATATCTAGAGATTCGTGTGGGATTCTGTAAGGACGAGGTAGGCCTGGATATACCCGGGGAATATGAGGTGTAGGTAAGGGAATCAAGTCTCGGGTGTTGAGGAGAGTTTTCCCATCCTGAAGAACATAGAGTAAGGGAAGGGTTGGGATAAGGAGAGAGAGGAATAGTGGGGATCAAAAGAGTATGGGTCCAAGTTCTCCCCCTCAATTAGATCTTCCTCATGGTGATTATCCATGGGAAATGATTCATATTCAGAAAAATTGGGTCTTCTCCTTAGATTATTCTCTAAAGGTGATACCAAATCAGGGTTTAGAGACCTTCTAGTGTCCATGTACCAAAAAAAAGTTAATAGATGAGAGAGAGGACAGATGAGAGAATCCCTGCCCTCACAATACAAACAATCAAGCTATTCCTTAGAGTGTAAACCCTAAATAGACCTAATCTTAGTTCCCCAAAACATATCTAGGTTAGGTTAACCCCTTGAATTACTTGGCTGGCTAGAAGGGTGGGACACCCTAGGACACCCCACACGACGGGACACCACTAAGGGTTAATGTGGTTACCGCACCGACTTTTTTGGTCACCAGTTGGTCCAAGTAGACAATGCTTTGACCTTAGTCCAATCTAATTTTAAGTCCCCAAGAATATTAGTCCTACCTAGGGCACGTCTACTTAGTTTTAGGTTTAGGCTTGATGTGCTTTTGGAATGTGGACTTTAGGGGAGTGTTGCTCTTAAGATTGATTTTCAAAGTGTGAAGTGTATCGGCAAAGGATTCACAAGCAATTTTTTTATGATGAAGTGAATTTTAAGGTTCAAATGCTTATATTAGTCGATTTTAGGGTTCACTTGAGTTAATATCTTCAATCAAGGGTTCTGATGAAGCACGCAAGAATTTTGCAAATCCCAATTGTTTGATAGATTTCCTTTAAGAATGGAAATGTAGGTGTGCTCTATCCTAATGTAAAACCCTCAAAGCAGATAATGCTAAGATGATTCTTTTAAGTCCAAATTCAGGGAAATGGTACGATCCAAGTAATGCAATCAATTGATCCTATTGTACTCAGAAAATATTTTTTCAAGAATTTTAATATACGATTTCTATTTTTTTCAGATTTAAAGTGTATTGGGGGTTTTGCACTCTATTTTGACCTCTAGTTAGTGATTGAATAATTTATGTAATCAAAGATGCAAGAAATACTTTTTTTCAGATTTTTCCTAAATTATTGACTTTAATAGAAATTCAGTGCCACAAATTTCAAGTCAATCGGAGTTGTGTAAAAATTCATATGATATTTTGAACTTCAAAAAATCAGAAACAATAACTGAATTGATAACAGTTTAGTGCGTGAATTTAAAATTTTTTTCCATTACTCATATTTGCACAAAATTTGGATATGAATTTTTAATATGAAAGTTTGTTTCAGCCCGAAAAATCACCAAGAGAATTTTTTTCTTTTTTTCAAAAAGCAAATAAGTGTTAACTAATTCTAAGGTTCAAGCAAAACACCTAATTTTTTTTGAAAGGAAATTTAACCTAAACTAAGTTACGAGTACTTACCTAATATTCGCACCCATTTTTTTCTCTTCGTTGTTGCATGTATCTTCCTAGAATTTTATTATTCTTGCGCAATCAAAAATAACAAGTTAGAATCTCAAATAAGCACTTTTACAGGAAAAGCTTTTAAAAATTTCCGTTGCTTCCCTCGCAACGGCGTCAACTTATTTGACCATGAGATGCGTTGGATATTATAGCTATCGTTGTAGTGCGAATCGCGATGAAGCAAATAATATTTATAAAGTTTCGGTGAGTACCGAGTCGTTTGCAGGGAGGCAAAACACGATTTTATGCGAAAGCTTTTCAGAAAGTCGTTCTAAACAAATATTTATATATTTATATATGTATATATAAACATCAGATATCCAGAAAATCAGAACTTTATTGCTATTTGGAAATAATTTTTAAACTAGAATAGAAATAACTATGCTAGAGAGAGAGAGCAGATGACGACAACGTCACTTATGGGATTCTTGTGGGAAGTGCGGCAGCACTTCAGATCCAGAGCGTCGGGATGAAGTTAGGAAAGAGTTGTAGAGAGGGAGAGAGGCTGGAGTTGTATCTGGTGGAAGTTATGGTGGAAGATATGTTCAATAGGGGACCTTGGTATTCTTTTATAGTTTTGATGAGGGGTAAAGAGGACATTTTAGCCCTCTAACTCGTGAACAACTCAGGTTTGATCAGATCCGTTGATTGGGAGATCAACGGCTCTGATCGCACCTCAATCCAACCTCTAACGCGCCTTATACACGCGGATGCACTCTGGTGGCGCCACGTGGCAGCTTGTAAGCCGCTTGATCGTGATCCGCCGCTCGCTCGTTTCTCGTCGCGCACCCAAATTCAAAACGTGCGCCATTAATCCTCAGTCGTCCGAACTCTTGATCGGACGGCTTAGAATATCGCCCGCACTGCCTTCGTTGAAGACAGCGCGTGATATCACGCGTAGCGTGTGGGTTCATTCTTGCGTGCAGCTGCGGAAGCCTTTGGTCACACCATGCATTCGCATCTGCATCGCCGATTGAAGGTCCCACGGTCGGATTACGCTCGCGCCTCACCGCCTTCTTGATTTGGTGCGTAGCGCCGCTCAAGCTTGCGTCTCGCACTTGTGGGCAAGTGCGCTATCCAATGCACTAAAGTGCGTTTTGTGTTGTGTTTGGGTTTTAGGCAACTCCGCTCTTAGCCGTTGGATGGAGATCCAATGACTGAGATCTTCTCTTGGTTGAGGGCGTGGCGAGGAGTGGTTGACGTGGCACGCTTGTGGCCATTGGATGACGATCCAACAGCTCACAATGTGTAGAAGAGTGCTTTAGAGGTTGGGGGCGCGGCGAGGGGCAGCTGTGATGGTGCCATGTGGCGCCATCGTGGTCATCCATCTTCTCTTCTTTGTAATTGGTGATGTAGGCCTCCGATCGGGTTGATTTTTACGTCGTTGGACTGTGATCGTTGATTTGGATCCATCTGTGCGGTCGGATCTTTCATCTGAGGCTTAGATCTCTGTCATCTTACTCTGTGGCCTCTGTTCTTTTATGGGCTGTACAAGATGCTATGGTTGTCTGATCAAGATGGTTTTGGAAGCGTTGGACTTTCGTCATTGTCCTGATCAGATCTGTATGGTCTGATCTGTCATTCACGACCTCGAATCATCTGCACTTAATTTCATCTCTTTTTTAGTGCATAAAATGAAAATATTATTTATGCAGTTAACAAACTAACTATGATGCAAATTACGACCCTTACGCATGCATTGTTCCTAAGTTATGCCAGAATCGAACTTAATCAGGTGGTTTAGGTTGCATGATTGCTGTGCAATCAGGCGTGTTTCCCTATATTTCTTCTCAAAGGAAAATGGGAGGAGTACATGCTTATTTATAGTCCATCACACACAACGGAAAGTTCACATCTTCCAATGTGGCACTAACCAACACACAATCCTCTCAACACTCCCCCTCAAGTTGGAGCATGGAATGCTTAGCTTGTAACACAAATGCACTCTACACAGCAGAACGAAAAATACTCTGGACTGGTTCTTGCTTGTAGGCAGATACATGGGCTAGAGCTGTTGGACGAACTATAGCTGGCTTTGAAGATCTGATGCTAGTGGCTCCCCATTCAGTATTCCTAAATTGGGTCTTCCTCTGAAGACCTCGAAGGTGGATCTCCCTCTCTAGAGTCCACAAAACTGTATCTCCTACATAGAAATCTGGAATGAGTCCTTTCTCTGAGGACCTCGAAACTTTGGACCTCATAGAGTTGGGTTTCTCATGTGGAGTCCATAAGCAAAAGGGACTTCCAAATAGGGGTGACTAAAACAAGCTCCCACACTCCCCCTTTCTCCCATACTTATATGGGAGAAAAATAATAACGATGAGAAGAAAATAAAAAGCTAGAAAAGACTTCTCCACATCTTCTCTCAAACATAAACTTCATCTTTTTTTTTTAATTTTCCTTTACTCTTTTTTTTATGATTTTTCTTTTTTTTTTCTTTCCTCTTTTTCTTTTCTTTTTTCTTTCTCCTCCCTTTTTACCTTTTATTTAAACCTGTCACCCTTAGGGTTCCGAAGAACTCAACCAAAGGATACAGCCATCGCTCTTGCTGCTGCTACGTGCCATCGTGCGGTGCCTTCCATCGTTGACAACCTTTGTTGCTGCCTCCTCGTCCTCTTGCGTAGAGCAGTGATTTAAATGTCGTCGGCAAGGTCTTTTTTGAGAAAAGCCCATGCCGACATGGTAAAGGTGTCAAAATGCAGGGATATTGTCGACATAGTCGGCATGCCTTCGGCATGGTTGGCATACCGTCAGCATGCCAGCGAAATTGATTGTCATGCTGAGGCTACTGTTGGTTTTTTGACTACTTTTGTTATTTTGTCGGCATGCCCTCGGCATTCCCACAATGTGCCACCGGCATGCCCTCGGCATTCCCACAATGTGCCACCGGCATGCTCATCGGCATGCCCATTAAAAAATGGGCATTTCCACTGCATACCCTTAGCATGCCCACGAAATGCACATTTAGAATTTTATCGGCACGACGTCGAAATCAGCATTTCGAACCTTGGCGTAGAGCATTGATTACCCTTGCGCCCTCGCCGCCAACACCACGCCGCGCCTCCTCATCGCGCAGCCGTCGTCGATACGGTTTGGTCGTGGTCGAGCCATCGTTGCTGCTAGGGTTCGGTCACGATCGTGGCCACCGCGGCTGCCACCGTAGCAACTGACACCGCCGCATGTGCCCATGCTTGGCGTTCACCCTGTGCAGCGACCACGAACCTTTGCCTTCTCTTCGCCAGAGTAGCCACCTTCCTCTTTCACGACAACTTTAAGGATCTCCCCACCATCCTTGCGTTTGCAGCAACCTCCGCAAGGGTCCACAAGACCCCTCTCCGCCATCCGCCTATCGTGGCGGTCACACCCCATTGTTGCTGATGGTCGCTCAAGCCCGTACCAGCGCAGCTGACCTTGTACGTTGCCTCTGCGACCTCCAATGCGTTGCTGCTTTGCCTTTGCGGCAGGAACAATGCTGCTATGTTGCCCTTCTCCACTAGGAAAGGTGAATAAAACTCTCAAGAACAAAATGATAAAACATGATAACAAGATAACCCAAGGAACGAACATAAATTAAAGCAATAAAAGAGATGCATAATGCTTAGGTTTACGTGGAAGCCCCACTCACGAAGAACGGGGAGAAAACCATGGGAGAAGTGCTCCTATGGGTGTGTTTCCCTATATTTCTTCTCAAAGGAAAATGGGAGGAGTACACACCTATATATAGTCCATCACACACAATGGAAAGTTCACATCTTGAAATGTGGCACTAAACCAACACACAATCCTCTCAACATGGATTTATGTTAAAAACCCTCTACAATGACAGAAGAAAACATCATGGGAATTGACGATCTCTAGCATCTACTAGTGGCTAGGGTTTTGTCCATTGAAGAAGAAATGAAGTGGGGTATTATATTATATAGAGATACATGGTAAATGGATCCACATCAAAAGATCCATATGCCTGGTTAAACTCTCACCCAACACTTTTAGAGAATTAAGAAAGTATTAGAGTATTAGGAAAGAGTCCTACTTTAGTTAAGTTAGTCTATGTAGTTAAGTTTGAGAGTCTTGAGTCCTGTTTTAGCATTCCTATTTCTATTTCCTATTCCTGTTAGGATTACTATGTAATTTGTTAACCCAACCTTCTATGTAAAGGGAGGTTAGGGTTCTCTTTTTATTAATAAGAGGCATCATTTTCTTCCATGGTATTAGAGTAGGAATTGGTTTAGGGTTCCCCAAGCCCCCACCGCCACCCCTGTCTCTCGTCCTCTGTATGCCACCACTGCTGCTCTCTCTGCTCGCAGTGCACACGTGTGCCGACATGTGTTATCTACCACCGTGTGAGGTGCCTTCCTGCTTGTTGCGTACATGCACACGGGTTCCTTGTTGCACTGTGCCACACGCACGCACCTCCTGCTTGCTCATTGCACACTGTGCGTAGGTTCCCTACCTATTGCGTGCCAATGAGTGTAGGCCGCTGCTACAGCATTGTGTGATCTTGTGTGCGGTGCCTTGCCCCTTCATGCATTATGCACGTGTCGCACCACCCCCATGCACATACTGCATCGTGCACTGTAGCACACAAGGTCCCTCCCTAGTGCGAGCAACCTGCATGCAACCTTTACCCTGTACGCACATAACCGAGCGTGCCTTGTGGTTCTACGCGCAACCCGTATGCAGGCCTGCCCTTTTGTGCACACGACTTGCGTGCATCCCTACCTTGTGTGTTTGGTCTAGTCTTGCCTCAACATTTGTGCTTGACTCTATTAATCAAGACATTGACATCAGGATCGACCTCATTTCCTGCTGACGCCAAAACTTTGGCATCCATTATGGCAGTTGTAGTTTAGGGCACCTCTATCAAACTTATCAAACTTAATGGTGCCTAGAACTACATTCTTTGGTCTAGGGCCTTTAAGATCTTTATTATAGGCTAGAAGAAGGTCTACATCTTGACCAAAGAGGATCCTTATGCCAAGGATAAAGATTACAACAAGTGGGAGTAGGATAATTATATTTTGATGAACTGGCTTATAAACAACATAGAGTCGAAGATTGTGACTAATATGCCGAACAAGAAAAATGCGAAGGACATCTAGGATAATTTGGTCGAGATACTCCCAGAAGTCTATGACTCCAAGCTTGCAAACATCTATTGCAAGATGTGGTCCACTAATCAGGGGGATCTATCTTTGGTTGATTATTATATGACCATGGAGTCCTTTTATAGGGGATGCCTAGACTACATAGAGGGCCAAGTGGCAAACTTATAGGTTCCTTGATGAATTGGCCCCTCGACATTGGTCATCTAAGGACCAACTTCTCTCCTCTAATGCTATTTCGGATCTGGAGACGATCTACAACCGTCTTCAAGAACTTAATGCAGATGTCCCGCTTGCTACTGTCCCTACCACTCTTTTTGACACCTTTGCCCTAGTTGCCTTTGGAGGGCAAGGTGTTGCCCTTGCAATCATGGCAGGTGTGGTGGTCGTGGCTGTATCTACTCTCCCTACATCCATTACAAGATGATGAATTATCCACCTGAGCAATGTCGGGACAAGTACGACCAACGCAATTGGGCAAATCAGGTGACCAAAGAGGCTCCGACTTTTGAGACTAGGTCTAACTAGCCTCTTGTCTAGTTCACCCCTACGGAACTGGAGTGTATGATCTTTACTGATGAGTGAGCCCTTCTCCTGTATTGCTGCCATGGTTGCCTCCTTCGCCCCTACTACTTCTCAGGACCATGATGTTGGGCCTTTTGATCCAGTGTGTGGGTTCTTTGTTGAAGTTGATGACTACTAGGGACTTTGAATAAGATTCTCCCACCTTTACCACTGGCTGTGAAGGCTTCCCCTTCTTGGC
This sequence comes from Thalassia testudinum, assembly GCA_037157565.1. Lineage (NCBI taxonomy): Eukaryota > Viridiplantae > Streptophyta > Magnoliopsida > Alismatales > Hydrocharitaceae > Thalassia > Thalassia testudinum. The sequence continues at coordinate 150,020,696 of JAZHRO010000036.1, forward strand.
TACTACTTTCGGTACAACCCTACTACTATCGTTTTTGACTGCAATTGCTACAATCACCACCTACTCCTTCGGTCTTTTGCTTGCTCCTCTGGATGTTTACATTGGGGAAGGTCAAATTTTGTCTACTGTAATAAGTTGATCATTATCCGCTCCAACTTGGAGGGGAGTGTTAGAGTATTAGTAAAGAGTCCTAGTTTAGTTAAGTTAGTCTATTTAGTTAAGTTTGGGAGTCTTGAGTCCTACTTTAGTATTCTTCTTTCTATTTCCTATTTATATTGGAATTACTATATAATTTGTTAACCTAACTCTCTATATAAATGGGGTTAGGATTCTCTTTTCAATAACAAGAGGCATTATTTTCTTCCACACTTACCATGTTCCACTAATTGTGTATATCTTCGTTGGCGATCCAAGAAAACTGCCAAGCTTTTTCTCACATAAATGATGTAAGCCACATGGATTCTTTTCTTTTACTTAGATCTATTTTGTGCCATCATAGGATTTGATTTGAAAGGACCAAGATCATGGCATCTTGCTTGGCAATTTCCTACCAACATGTCATCTATCTTCCCTAACCTTTATTCTCTCGTTTAATGCCCTACTTGTGACATCTTCAAACTAACAAATTAAATATTTTTTTCTCTAGATGTTTGAACCATTTTAGACAAGTTTCTCTATTTTCTCATTTGTTGATGTCACAACAACCTTTTTTTCTTAACCTCATTTCATCTTCAATCATTCCTAGTGTGGTCATACATCAACCTTAACATCTTCATTTTTGCATAAACAACCTATATGCACCTATACGGTTGGTAGCCCAACATTTAAATTCATATAGTCTGCTTTATAGTAATTGTTCTTAACTTTTGAAGTTGTTGGTTCATTTATAGTAGACTTATATGCTTCAACTTAGGCAGGGGTGATATCTGCAATATGAAAAGGATATTATTGGAATGAATGGGCCAATTGTGCAGCCAATTAACTTAATAATAATAGTGCTTTTGCCTTCTGTCCCCTGCTTTTTAGGTAGAAGGAAGAGGTCCACCATGTAATGCCTAGCGTTGTATTTGTTTGCCTTTGTTAATGAATTTGGGTGGTTATCACATGGATAATTGCCCTTTGTCTTTTCAAAAAGAAATAAAAAAATAGTACTTTTGCTTTTTCATTGTTATTTTCATTTGGTCACTAGGCTTATGCTTTAGTTTGAACTTGTCAATACAAAGCAGTAGATTGTTTTTTTTTTGGAAGAAAAGAAAGTAGTAGATTTTATTGACAAATTATGACCAAGTTAGCAGTGGTTGTTATCCTTGTTTATGTTAGTGTGCAATTGCTTCCATTTCCTATGACCTTGATCAGTTAGACAGATTTGTGGTTAGTGAACTTTGAATTACTTCTTTGAAATGACCATGGTCTACCTTACGTATGAACTCCTTGCTTCCACCTGGTCGTGATCCAAATAGAAGTGCTTATTTGGTTCCAAATTTTCCCTCATAGCGATGGCCAAGAAGACAAAAATGGAGCAAGTACACTCTTAGTATTGAGATCACAACCACAATGCTGACTATGGACCATTATATCTATGGTTTGAGAGTACATAGATGGCAATCCTCGGCAGAAGTCGTATTGATACGCAGGCCCAAGCTAGAGGCCATAATTAAGGATTGGGAGAAGTGGTATATGGAGGATAGACAAGTGAAGACATGTATTGCTAATTCTGCGATTGTGGAAACCTAGTCCCTGATCTTGGGGAAAAGACTATCAGGAACATGTAACTTGTCTTGAAGAGCGTACAGGCAAAAGATGTTTAGATTTCTTATCATACTGAAGAAGTCTATACCCTGTGCTAAGGCAACAGAATCATCACTAGCTATTATGGAGCCTTAAAATTGAAGTGGGAAGACTTTGATTGTTATATAGAGAAGCATGGAAATTTGTTGAAGATTCAATATTGTTTTGGAATAGGGAATGGAAGAACTAGACTTCTGTCTTTCTAGGTGGCCTAAACCTAGCATTTAGAGGGGTCACTAGTTGATTCTTCATATAGAAAAACCCCAATGGTTGAAAAGGTGTATTTCCAAGTAGAAGCTGGTGAAAAACAATAGAATATGATGAATGCCAAGTTTCATGTTATGACGCTGTCAAGGGCCTTGGCCATTCAACCCTTGCTAGTGATAGTGCAAATGGAAGTAAGGGTTCATGTCACACTATAGAGCAACAAAAAGTATTCTCATTGTTGTGAACACCATGCATTGTTAACTTTTGTTAAGGTCTTCATCCCAGAAAGAAATTGACAAAAGGAAAGATGGGATGGAAGTCTACTAGTTATGCTATTAATGTAGGAAGACTAGTTGCTGTATTGGATTCTAATGCTAATACTTTGGGAAGAGCCAAGATCTCTAGAAGGAAATGCTAGGTTGATGTTGAAAGATTTGACCTTAGATTAGATTCCTGAGTTGAAGTGCTCCTCTCTAAAGTGTCAACTACCAAAGAAGGGACTTAAGATATAGGTGCCATTAATCAAGACCTTGTAGTCCAAGGGAAGAAAGGCAATTCAACTTCTAATGAGTGTAATGACAAGTGGATTGTAGATAATTGAGCCACCAATCACATGATAGGTAATGTTCTTTTTAAAAAAGAAATAATAGGTAATGTCAAGGTTTCTATTAATACTAGCTATAGCAAATGGGTTCGAGATAATTATTATTGGCAAAAGGGTAATACCCTTCTAGACCATTTTTCCTTTAATAATGTGCTTCACATTAGATTTTCCTTTAAATTAGTCAGCCATAAGCAAGGTCCCCAGAGACCGGATTTTCTCGTGGGATTTAAGAGAGGAAGATTCGAATTCGTTTGGTCTTTGATGATCTCTACAAGTTCCTAGGTTTGCATCTGCTCTCATTCTAGTTCTAGCTAATTGTGGAAAAAAGGTTTGAGGATTGGACTGGCTTCAGTCTTGGTATAACTTCTTTGTTCCTTGGAATAAGTATGCACTCCTTGCAGTGCAAAATTTGCTAGTTAAGAAAACATAATTGCATGCCTTATCCAGAATGAGTTAATAGAAGTGCACTTTTTCTTTATTACATTTTGATGTTTATGGACCATCAAATGTTAAATCAATGTGTAGTCTTCTCGCATTTGTGTTTGTGTATGATTGTATCTGATGTACCTTTGTGTATTTCTTGAATTATCACTTGTCAGGTAGATATCCTAGCATTGTGCATTTGTTTGTGGATATGGTTGAACCCAATTTGACACTCTTGAGAAGATATTTGGATCTAATAATGTTCTTGAGCATATTGATAAGTCTTTACAGAGGTCTTTCTTAGGGTAAAGGAATAATTTATGAGTCTCCGTGCAGCTATACCCTTCAACAAAAATAAAGTTGTAGAATAAAAGAATAGACATATTCTTGACGTCAAATGACATTGTTGTTTCAAAGGAATGTCCCGAAGCATTTTCAAAGGGAAATTGTTTTTGCAAGTGTCTAATAGGATGCCATACATGGGTTCTCGATGGTGAGACCCTATTTTGTATACTGATGCACAACAAGCATCCTTTTATTTTGACACCTAAAGATTTTGTGTCTCTACTCTATCCACAATCTTACTTTAGGGAATTGGATCCATGGTTGATTAAAGGCATATTCCTTAGATGTTCTTCTAACCAAAAGTGATACAGATGCTTGGATTCTAGCAATTGGCAAAATACATGGCATGAGAGATGTAAGACTCTTTGAAGGAGATACCTCACCAAAAGTCCTCTTTAAAGGGAGCAGAATTGAAGAGGATTTTGATATCCTTGCTCTAGGAAATGCAGACGGTTCTAATGATACAGCATGGGAAAATTTGGTTCAAGATTCTATTGTTGATAAACAAAGAGAGGTGGATGATGGTGTAGACAAGTTATATAGTAAAGGTGTATCGTAGGGAAGGGTGCAAAAATCGGTCTATGCGGTCGATTAATCAATTGCATAATCGTATGCGGTCAAAAAACGAACCGAGTACCTATATTTGACCCTATAATCACTCTACCCGATTAATCGATTAATCAACTGATTAATTGACCAAGTTTTAAGGTTTCAATTTTTTTTTAGCTTTGATGCATGTGCAATGCACCTGCAAACCAAAACTTGACTAAACCCGATGCCTAAATGCACTGAATTAAACCCGACTTCTCTCATTACCCCAAGTTCAATGCACGAAAGCCTCATCTTTAAGCAAAACCCTCGGTCCTTAGTCCCTCTTATATCATTTACCCCAATTTGTCTTATTTAGATTTATGATGCACCAATCTTAGTTTACTTATCTTATTTTATGTTTTGTGATATTGATAGCTATTTGTTAGAAGCTATATTGAGAGAATATATATATCAAAAAAATGATATTAATATACATGTGATATTTCAATTCATATATATGTATACTTAATATGTATAATGATATATATAATTATACTTAAAATTTTAAATATTAAAAAATATTACACCAATTAATCCCCGATTAATCACCCGCATATCGTATACTCAGTCGGTGACCTCACAAGCTGAATACCGACCGATGATTTCTGCAACTATGATTGTAGGAAGCAAATGTGGAAATGTACATTAAACATTTGAGATGAATACAACCAATCCCACATCATCTTCCTACCCAACTCCAGATCCTCACCCCTAGAAGATTCATATGAAGGTTTGGCTATTTCTTCATCCATGTTTTTGACAATATTGATGATTGAGATTACAAGTTCTATTGATGATAATCCGACCATGGTGGTTTATGGTGAGATTGTTGGTGGGAACTTGATGACCATATTATGTATAGGTGTGAATGGAGAATGACTAAGAGACCTGTAGTTGAATGTAATTCTTATCCCACAAGAATACACACACACACACACATTTATGGGTCCTATCCTAGCTATGAGCATTGTGCTAAAAAGGTATCAAAAAGCACTAATTATGGTACGATAGATCGTAATCTAATGGACAAAGATGAAACTACTAAAATTAGGAAAGGTGGTATTAGAATGATACTGTTTAAATGGCATTACTATGCTTTCCAAAAGTGAACAAGCACAAAATCTCTTTTAATAATTATCTAGTTATTATGAATGATTTTTCAGGATTGTCTTAGGTCTTTTTTTCGAAGTAGATGTTAGTTCTATTCTTAACCATTTTATTTTGGAAATAAAGATCCATTTTGACACCATTATTAAAGTTTGCCCTGGCAATCATTTGAAATTTTGTAATTGATATTTGCTTGATTTCAAGTCTAAGGGTATTCTACATCAGACTACTTGTACCTATACATTTCAGTATAATGGGGTTGTAGAGCGAAAACATTGTCATCTCTTAGATGTTTTTAGAACTCTGTTGATCCACAATAGTGTGCCTCCTTATTGGGGTGATGTGGTCTTGACTTCCTGTTATCTCATTAATCGCATGCCCTCCTCTTCTCTTCATGGGAAAATTTCCTTATAGATCCTATATCTTGATGGGAACTTGTTTCATGTGCCACCCCTATGCATTTGGTTATCACCTTTGTCTACCTTTCGGCTCTTGATCATGACAAGCTAGCCCCCCAATTCGTCAAGTGTCTTCTTAGGGTACTCCTATACGCAAAAGGGGCATTGTTGCTATAATCCTCTTCATCGAGATCATTATGTCAGTGCTGATGTAATCTTCCACGAGTCTATACCTTAATTTTCTACTGTTGGGAGACATATTCATAATATTCCTGAGGTAGGACCTATTCCTGTTCCTCCTCCTTTAGAGGTTATTCTTATCTTTGAGCTAGTCAAGTTTTGTGATCTTCCTCTTGTGTATAGATTTTGTCCTCTCCTTTCTGAGTCAGCACCAATCTCGACTCAGGTGAGCACAGGGGTTTTACGGTCTGACGATGTTGTGCCTAGTGATGCTCCAGGTACTCAACAGATGGATGTTAGTACTCCACATATAGAGCCTTCCACTGATATTCAGCCACAGTTGTCCACAGATCTGGATTTACCCATTGTAGTAAGGAAGGTTCCCAAGAGTTGTACTAGGCATACTCTTTCTAACCTAGTCTCCATAGTATGCCTTGGGATGTCTTATTGATAGTTTTTTAGTGCTTTATCTGCTACTCAGATTCTTGCTTCCCATCGGCACTTCTTGATTTGAAATGTTAACAAGCTATGGAGGATGAGATGCCTGCTCTTATCTCTTGTTATGCCTGGGATCTCACAGATCTTCCTCCAAGAGCAGTCGTGGTTGGTTACAAGTGGGTGTTTGTTGTCAAGTACAATACTGATGGTACAATGTCCTACTACAAGGCCTACTTGGCTGGCAAAGGCTTCATGTAGACATATGGGGTTGGCTTGTTAGACACCTTCTTAGTGGCTTATTTGTCAATGATACGAATTCTTGTCTTTGTTGTTGTTCAGCTTGACTGGCCACTCTATTAGTTGGACATCAAGAATACCTTCCTGTATGGTGATCTACGCAAAGTGGTTTATATGCAGCAACTGTTAGGCTATAAGTCCCAGGGGGAGTGTTTTAAGGTCTGTTGTCTATGTAAGGTGATTTATGGCCTACAGCGAAGCCCCGGAGCCTAGTTTTAGAAGTTGTCAAAGGTTGTTGAGACACTAGGATTCCGTAGATCTTGGTCTAATCACTCTCTGTTTGCATAGAAAATGGAGCGGGGACTGATAGCCATATTGGTGTATGTTGATGACATCATTCTCATGCGAAATGATAAGCAAGGCATTACTAATCTAAATAAGTGTCTTGTAGAAAATTGTCATAAAAGATCTGGGGTCATTATGTTATTTCCTTGGGATAGAGGTTGCTCGCAGTAAGAGATGCGTCATTCTATTTTGGGAGAAGTATGCTACTAATTTGCTACAAGAGGTAGTCATGTTGGGAGCTAAGCGATCAAATATCCCTCTGGACTCGAAGGCACACTTGTATGGTGAGCAATCTGAGCCTGTTAACACTCGTTAGTATAGAGGCCTAGTTGGGAAGCTTTCTACTTGATGATCACACGACATGATATTTCTTTAGTTGTTGGAAAGCTGAGTCAATTTATGGACATTTTTACCAAGTAACACTGGGATGTTGCCATGATGGTACTGAGGTACTTGAAAATTTCCCATGAAAGGAGATTTTGTTTACAAAAGGCACTTCCTTGGATATTGTAACCTACACAAATGTTGACATGCTGGTTGCATTGCATATAGGAAGTCTACTACAGGGTTTTGTACTTATGTGATTGGGAATTTAGTAACATAGAAGAGTAAGAAATAAGTAGTTATCTCTAGGTCCAGTGCAAAGTTTCAATACTAGCAATGGTCCAAACGATTGTTGAGATGATGTGGATACGATCACTCTTGTCAAATCTACACATTTCTATTAAGGCTTCTATGGAGATGAGGTACAATAACAAAGCAATCACTTATATAACCAATAATCCTATGTTTCATGATAGGACTAAGCATGTAGCAGTGGGTTGTCACTATACTTGTGACTTAATCCAATGTGGACTTATTTGTACTACTCATGTGACATTTTCACCAAGGCACTTCCATAGACTCCCTTCGACGGATGTTGTTCCAAGCTGAACATGATTGATATTTACATTTCAGTTTGAGGGGGAGTGTTGAGAGAAGTGCTATTTGTGTTTTCTTATTTTGTGAGTATCTTCTTGTACTTTACCCACATCTTTATATATTGGGATATAAAATTACAAAATAAAGTATTCAGCTCATTCTTTTCATATATATATATAAGGACTTGATTTTTTAATAAAAAAGGAAAAGATAACCACCTAGATTTAATTAAAAATCACAACTAAAACAATACAAGTTACATGGTAGACTCTCAACACACCAACTACTACATGTACTATCAAGTTACATTGGACTTATAGCTCTTCTGGCATGTTTCTAGATTCCATTTTCTCTCAGTTGCTTTTAGATTCTCGGACTCTTTAACCACCTTCCACACCCGACTCTAGCCACCTTCATGGCTTCACCAGCTTGTTGGATGCCAAGTTGCCATGCTTTTTTAGACTTGCACGTCCTCTTCTGTGGGCTATGATTTCAATCTTCTGCAGTCCTTGTCCTCTGGCTGTCATCTCATACACATAAGAAATATCTGTCTTGAACACTAGTTCATTTGTGCTGTGCGTAGTGTGCATGATTGTTTCCTTCCACTTGCCAGCCTATCAGTAGATTTGGTAAAATCTACGAAATGATTATGCCATTTTTTGGTCCCAAATGATCTTTTTTTTACTATATATTATCATTTAACAACCACTGTTCTATTGTTGTTGATTGTGAGTTGAGTTTGACAGTCGGATCATACATGTCTCAATGCACCCTAATCTTGCCTTTGCTTGTCTCACATGCTGCGATAGAGCGTATCCCTTACATCAGCATGACTGCCTTATCATCATTCCTTCAGAACTCTGTAGCATGCAGTGTTGTTGGTTCCTGGATTTGCATATTAGAAAGCTTCTTGCCCAGGAAGGTTGGGGGGGTGGTGTTGTGGTGGTGGTGGTGGAGTTAGGGGCTACTAAATCCCTCAGAGGTCAGGTTCTAAACATGATGAATTAAATGAATGACGTGTGAGAAAGCTAGAATTTTCATTTCTCAATGTAAAGTATTTCACAAATGGGAAGAAAATGATAGGCTAAAAGTGTTGCTTGTGAACAACTGCCATGTTGCAGCAGATCACTTCCACTTTGTTGATGGGAACCATGAACTATGTTGTTCATGTGTGGACCCTAATCAATAACTGGGGTAAATGCTTTAGGTGAGCCTCCTATGTTCGTTGAAACAAAAATATGGTGAAGATTTAGTCCACAAGATGGACATCGTTGAATATTGCAGTATGGAATAGACGAACTTGTGAAATGACATTTACAATACAAGAAACATGACTTCATAGTTTTGACAATTGATATCTGCACCCTTGGATATTCAAGGCTTCTATTTACTGTTAGATTATTTATTGCTAAACCTGAGGGTTTGTTTTTAGATCTAGCTTTATCTAATCCTGAAGTTTAATAGCATTACTCATTCAAAATTGATATCTGCACCCTTGGATATTCAAGTTTGCTATTTACTGTTAGATTATTTATTGCTAAATCTGAAAGTTTGTTTTTAGATCTAGCTTTATCTAATCCTGAAGGTTAATAGTATTACTCATCCAATAATCATTTTTTATCCTGTACTGAGGCAAAATAATCTATAAGTGACACCACACATATGAATTGTAAAGTGAATCTGAATCAGAATTTAGGATGCTATTCTCCCCGTCATTAGGCTTGTTAAGGTAGGTAACTGAGGTGTTTATTGTTATCAAGTCTGCATTATTCCTGTCGTGTTTTACTGACACTTTTTTCTGACATTAGACCAGAAGTAATGTGCATTGAGATTCTCATCTGTCTTGTTCCTGTTTGTATTGCTCTCTTTCTGAACGTTATTGACCTCTAGTGTAATGATACAGTATTGCAGCTTTCAGTATTGTTTTTCCTCTGATACAGTTTCTTTTAACCATCTCAGAGTTCTTCTTCTCTTGGGAAGTTTCTTTGTTGGACTATTGGGAATCATAGTTGATGTGCCTGTGGTCACTGTTGTAGCCCTCTTCAAGAGCCCTGTCATGCTTTACAGAGGTTGGCAACGGTTGTTCCATGATCTTATAGGCCGGGAAGGGCCATTCTTAGAAACAGCTTGTGTACCCTTTGCTGGCCTTGCCATTCTTCTATGGCCTATAGCAGTTATTGGAGGTGTTGTTGCTTCCTTTCTATCAGCTTTCATTTTAGGGGGATATGCCACTGCTGTATCTTATCAGGTTTGATTATATTCATTTGATTTGGCACCTGTTATGGTTTAATATTTTAACATCATGTACTTATCTCTTGGTTATTTTTGAATTTGAAAGGAATCCTCATTTATAATGGGTCTGTCCTATGTTGTCTCTTCGCTGGCCATCTATGATGAGTACACCAATGATGTTCTTGGCATGCGTGAGGGATCTTGCTTTTGCAGGTACTGCAGTATTTTACCTTCCTGGTTCCACGAGGAAAACTCTACCAAATATTCAACTGTGCATTTTCCTATTTGCTTCAGACTTGAATTTCGGAAAGATGAGCCTCTGCATTCAGGTTCATTCTCGAGGCTAACTTCATTGCAGTCAGTGACACAAGATAAGTCTCCTCCATCACGTGCCACATCATTCAAAGATGCCATCCTTGAAATAAAACCGATAAAGGTAATCTCATGTTTTTTATTCTTTGGGGAGTGTACTTACTGCACGTGCAAATCATAGTTGCATGCTGATCAGACCACTGATGCCTGTGTATAAATATAGATGATTGAGCACTTGTTCAGGGAGTGCGGAACATATGGCGAGAAGTTGGTCACCGAAGGCCTGATAATTGACCAAGACATAGAAGAGTGCATATCCAGCAAAGATGGTGGTGGCAAAGTCATTAGTATTGGTCTGCCAGCATATTCCATTTTTCAGGCCCTTCTGCACTCTGTGCAATCAAGCTCGGATGGCATCTTGTTAAGTGAGTTCGTGGGTCTCCTTATCTGGGAAGTTTCTTGAAAGGAGCAATAGGTGATGCTGGGATGGGATTTTTTTTCTTGGTTGCAGGTGATCGGACTGAGATAACATCAATGAACAGACCCAGAGATAAATGCTTTGACTGGTTCTTCGATCCATTGATGATTATCAAGGAGCAGATCAAAGCCAATAATTTCTCCGGGGAGGAAGAAGAATATTTAGCGAAATTGGTCCTGCTGCAAGGTGACCCTGAGAGGCTGGAGGGTCTGAACAACAGTTCAATTGCAAAAGACAACCGTAGGAGAGCTGAACTAGATGCACTTGCTAGAAGGTAACAAAACCATTGAGCTTCTCATATTTGTTAGATACGATCTGTTTTTCATGTTTTCACAACTGTTTCTGGGATGGATCCTTTTTATCTTGATGGGACATTGTTACAAATTATGTTTAATTCCGTGAGAGGAAGAAGAGAAGACTGAAATGGATGATAAGAAAAAAAATTATTAGTCTTCTTCCTATTTGTTTCTCTTTACTTCCAAACTACTACGGGACCACTTTGATTGCTTATCACTTTCTATCCTTTTTGAGAAGGTTGCGAGGGATCACCAAATCTATCTCAAGGTACCCGACAGCGAAAAGACGGTTTGATTCCTTGGCCATGTCCCTTTCCGAGGACCTTCGAAGCAAGTTGGAAGAATCGCAATCAAATGGAACCAGAGCAATAGCAAGATCAAGAAGTGCTATTGTACGAATTTTCAGCCAAAAATCACTTTCGCTTGGCAGCCAAAAATCGCTTGGAAGAAAGATGAGAAGCAATGGAGGATCTCAAAAAGAAGTAGATATGGAAATAACGAATGGAAGTTCATATGATGCATGAGCATCAGTCGGATTTCTTTTCTTATGTACTTAGAGATGTAGATTGTAGGTTTGGCTTTGTTCTTTTGGCTTTGCAACGGTATATAAAATGGTGAATGTATCACATATATATTTTTTTATTAAAATCCTGTTTATGCCAGAGGACCTCTTCTCTACTTGCTATTCTTAGTGATATCTGCTAATACTACAGTAGTAAAATTGTAGCGTAATTGCCCACAAGGGTGTGGTCGAATGGTGGAAATTCTTAACTTTAGTAGGAGAGACTTAGGGATCAAGTTTCCATCCCTGTATTAGCTGGAGAATTGGTGTGTGGGAGATGGTTAAATTTCTATCAATTTGCTCAAATGGGATTCTGGATAGTAAAAAAGACATTTTTAGTATAATTGGTAAGTGGGCATACTCGAGTTATCTTTCATGTACACGCATGGTGCATTATTAAAGTTTGACGTCCCAAAGCCTGTTACTGCCCACAGTCAGTCAGCTCCCTCTCTAGTTCCCACTCAAAAGGTATGATCATCCAAAGGTTTGCGTTGCACCTCATATGCAATTCCGTCGAAATTTGAAATCAGTTGCAAAGATATTGGAGTTTGGAAAGTAAATGGTTGAAAGAAAATTTACATCTGCTAATCTTCGGAGGATGTATTTCAAAATTTGCCAAGCGTATTTTTCTCTGGAATCATATTCAAATATACCACAGGTATCACTTTTTAGTAATAAACTCAGACGATGTATTTAGAAATCCCAAAGTCTCAGTGTGGTCCTTGCACTTTAAAACATACCAGAGTCACCCCGAAACAATGATGGCATTAATGTCATCCCTCACAGGAGTACCTCTTTTGCAGCATAAGCATTGGGGATCTTTCTCAATGGACTTCACTCATCTCATTTGATCCGCTTTCTTTCAATCCTGTTGATTGTTCTTGAAATATACAGGCGGTAGGGGATCCCTTCCCAAGCTTTTCGATCATCTCTTTCAATCCCATTAGTTCACTTTCATAAGATAGTGGGGGAGACTTTGAAACTCCTAGGCCCGTTTGGTTTGAGGAGTAGGATGGACTATTCCTTATTTAGGCCCATTTGAGCCTTCTCAAAAAAGGGTCGGACTTAGCATACTTATTCCGGTGTAACTTAATTCTGCAGTAGGGTAGAAAGAGGAGTTACTCCTCCTGCTCCTTCTGCCACCTCTAATTCGGATGCCCTCTACGTGGTCCTCGGTCATCGCCGTTCGGGATTCTTCGTCTCTCCGCTTCTTGACGCTCTAACTCGTGCTGGAGATCGAGATCTCTTGGCTGGAAACGCAACAAATCTTCACGGCGGTTGCGATTAGCGTAGATGAGTCGATGATGTTTCCTTCTACTCCTAGTATTTTAATCGCGTCGGATCGATTTTGGTTTTTGGTATATCTTGTTTGATTGTAACCTAATCGCATCAAGGTAGGTGTTTTGATATTTTTTTGATGATCGATTAATAAGGGTACGCCTTCTTTGTGCTTGTCCTTTTCGATTGCTATTTGGGTGCGTGTTCACCATTGCTGGTCTGGAGTGTACCTTGCTGCTATTTGAGTGGTTTTCATTGTCGTGTTGTGGTTCGTGTTCTACGACGCCATTGATGTCGTGTTGGTATTATCGATCACGCGCGGAATCCTGTCGTCCTCTCTGTGTGACGATCCTAGGGTTTTGCCATTCAACTTTAGTTCTTGGGTTATTTATTGTGCTGGTATTCTCGATCACTTGCGGATTCCTGTCGTCCTCTCGTCTGAGCGATCCTGGGGTTTAGGTGTTCGACTTTGCTGCTTGTGTCATTTTCTGTGGTTGGTGGGATATGTAATCGCCGACCTTGCTCTGGTTGGTGAGAGTATGCATTTACGTTAACCCATTATGCAAGCAACATTTTGTCATTCAATACCATTGCCCCATTTGTGGCACTGTTGATTCCTGGTACCTTGAGCTCATTATACGGTTCAACTCCTGCTTGGGATTTCTTCTTGAGCGTGGTTGGGAGAGCATTAAAATCGTCATCAGATCTTGGCGTTGATGGCGTTGATTCCACTTAGCCCGTCTTCCTCATGTGGCTGCATCAGTGATGATAAATGTGATTCAATACATATGAGGATAAGGAGTAGAGACTCCTATAAATGGTGGTCGCGTGTGCTAGATGGTATCCTGTGGGTAGTCTTGGATCTGTCCTTGGAGGAGGAGTAGGGTAGTTCACAATATTCTTGAAATTTCTTTCCTTTGTATGCTTTTGAGATGTTATACTAATCACGTATTTCTTATTGTTGCAGTTGAGCTTTGTTCTATCGAGGAGCTGTTGCTGCTCGATCGAGTCAAGGTTGTGCACAAGGAGCTCAGAACCCATGTAGTTGGCAGGTAACCACGCGTAACTATTGTAAGCATTTGGCCTTGTCTTCTATGGCGAGAATATGGATTGTTTTCTGTTAAATTGAGTGCAGTTGGCCCTGTCTTCGAATTATCTGTTCTGTGGTCAGTGAATTATTTCTCCCATTTGTCTGTTGACTCTACTGAAGTGCTACTCTCCATGGTGATTGTTCATCACTTTGGTTCTCTGTCCTTGATACGATTTAACGAAATTATTCTTATGTTGATATGTTTAATGTTTGGATACTGCTAACAGGTTTAAAAATTAAATCTATATGAAATGCTATTTGAAGAAAGGTGGATAAATTGTCCAACAATTTCGAAATTGGTGGAACTCTTCAATGGTATTAACTAAATGGTGCTTTGTCCATTTGCAATGACATAACCTACGAAGAAGATAGAATGGTGAAAAATGTAATATTTATGATTTATGCTCATGTTTCATGTCTTTGTATTGTTAATTTGGAGAAATTAACTCCTGCAATGAAGTAATGTTTAACAATCTATCGTAAAAATATTGGTCAGCATGATCGTTACATCTGTTATCTGTTATTTAGGTTGATTGATATTCTTTTGGTATGTCAGTAAATTCAACTTTCAGTCATTATCTTTTTTCTGATATTGGTCAGCATGATCGTTACATCTATTTTCTGTTATGGTTATTTCTAATTGGTATGTATGAACTCTTTTTCATAGTAATCTTGAGTATGGATAATATTCTGTCATTATCTAATTCGCTGTAGACCTTGTCTCGTGGTTATTATACTCATTCTCAACTCTCACAGTATTCTTGTATATTTCGAGTTTTTTGGCCTCTGCTGTTACGTAGTTTCTGTTTACTGCTTTGCCCTACCTATGTTTAAATGGTTTTTTGTAAGATATGTGCTTCCTTGTGGGGCTTCGTTATTTTATATTTTTTGGATTGTTTCTAATCTGAAAGAACTGATCCTTTACGTGATTCTTTATGTACGTGTTGCTGTTCGAGACTTTCCTTTCTTTACGATTAATCGTGATGAAGTTGGGTAATTTATTTGTCTCTGATTTTGAATAGTTGTGTGTCATTTGTTACCGATTCAGTTGTCCGCCGTGTGTGCCATTTTATGAAGTATTGAACTATATTCTTAAAACCTCGAGGGCGAGAGTTAGAGGGCATGCCTTCAAACCAAAATGAAGTATCTTTTTGTTTTTGGTCCAGAAAAGGGAACCATGGAAACATAGCAAAAGGCAACATGATTTACATAAACATTACACGTACTATCAAGGCTAACCATAACTAATATATTTCTTTGCTTTTGTTTTGCGGAGATATTTGTAACCCGGTCACTATCGATAATAATTTTGTACTTCTGTATACCTGATATGGATTTCAATTAGATTGAAATCCAATAGTTGAATCTTTCCTAAAACACATTCCACATACTATTGATGTTTGGCTTTGTCACATGTCTGTTATATTTGACTTCTAATAATTTCATTCCTGGATATGCTATTCTTTCTGTCCTTGTTACTTTATCCTAGTTCTGTAAGCGCCTACATATATGAATGTCCTTTATATTTGCCTTCCGCCTAAATTTAGCATACCTATACATTGCATGTACTTTATCATTATGCAGAGATATGCTTCTCATTTTTATTGTTATTTTGAGTAGAGTTGAACCATTTTGTTTGATGGATAACATGGCTGTACAAGTGAACACTTTACTTTCCTTCTTTGGCATGATAGTTAGGTAGATGTGGTAGATGACTATATTTTGGTGTAGTATTGGAAATTTTAATTTCACTACTAATACTCAGCATAAATTGGAAAACAATATTAAAAGAGGCACTAATTAAATACTACAATCCTTATACATTATTTGGTTGCTAAGTGTATGTAGGCTACAATGGCTTAAGAAGTTAGGATGCATCTACTTAGTCCCTAGTAGATGACTCAAATAATGCCATTGTATTTCATTTCTTGTAGAATGAATGGTAGTCAAGGTCAAGTTAGCTCATCAAAGAAACGAGCTAAAAATTAGGAACCTAAATAAGATGCAACTCTAATGCGAATCTTGTTGGATCGTTACACCAAGGGAGATTGGAAGGATGGTTCCCTTATGAAACACGCTTGGAAAGAGATCAACAACTAATTTAATGTCATGACTCATCTAGATTACAATCACACCAAGATCCTTCATCAATGGAAGACATTGAAGATGGAGTTCAGGCAATATCACACATTACTAAACAAGAGTGGGTGGGGACTAGACCCATTACCAATGTACTCGTTGCCCCAAGTATTGATGTCTAGGCTGAGGCAGTAGTCAATCTCTCTAGAATTATATTTCACACTTCATACCCTTTTTAGGTTACCTTATAGGTATTCTAAATATTGATTTCTTTCCCTTTACTTCGTCTTAGCTTCCGAAGGAGCTATGGAAGTTGAGGGATCGTCCATTCCCCTATTACAATAACGTGAACATCATTGTGGGTCGTGACATTGCCACTGGGGAATTTGCAATGTCATCTCAAGTTGAAGAAGAGGAAGAAGATCATAGCAATGCCTAGTTTCATACACCCACACAAGCCAGTTGAAGGACATCGTTGTTCTCGTCATTGCCTTCATATCAAGATGCTCCACCGACCACACACATCCCCAATCTTAATTTTGTAGATGGAGCTTTCAATTTTGGGACGTAGACATTTGGAATTGGTCAGGACTATTTCTCGTGCCATTCCTCGAACCCCAACTTCCAAAACATTGGGTTCGCTTTCTACTACTATCAAGGGCCATCCTCGTCCAGCTTTGTCCCCAACAAAGGAGTTAAACCAGGTGCAAAAATCTCCTCCTCTAATTCAAGAGTTGTCTCCCAATGGTCATGAGAGATCATCCACTGGGAATACTAGTAGTGGTGGGAAGCAATAGAGAGGAAGCTCATCTGTAGCAACTACATCTGAACAAGTAGTAGAGACAAATGCACTCTTGAAGAAAATAGTGGACTACCATATTTCCAAACTGAAGAGACTAGACCTTTTTAAGGAGATAAAAGAGTGCTTATGTTTAGTGAGAGAGAAGTTGCCAATGATAGAGGCGGATGACCTTGTAATCTTAGCGGATTTGTTCACTGTGAAGGCACAAAGGGTGGTGTTTCAGCATATTCAGGATGACAATGGAGCACTTGCTAAATGGCTACAGAAGCATCTGGGAAATGACTATGGCCTTTGATGGGTTTTCGGCTTTTGGACCATGGAGTTAGATGTGTCTTTGGTTGCCTGTGTGCTCGATCCTCTTTATTGGTAGTTTATGTAGACTCTACTTAATGTTTCCTGTCTTGGTAGTGATTCTAGTTGCTGTCTTCCGATGATGGCATGCAATTTCGAACTATTTCCGTTCTCGTTAACTTCAGTTGGTAATTTGATTATTGTGGGAAACTATCTGCTTCTTGTTATCTACTTGTTAAGTACCATTCTTCTTCAAAAATTAGGATGAGGCCACCCCCATTCGCTTGGTTTGAAATAGATGATACCATTTTTTTGAGCCTCATCTAGTGGTAACAACTTAATGGCCTGTGGATTGGAGACAACTTGACTAGGAATGGATGGAGTGTAGTGGTTGCTCACTTCAACAACCTAAACAACGTGAACTTGTCAATGTTGGCATTTCGTAATAGGTGGAAGAGAATCAAACATACGTACCACCCGATGAATCGCCTCCTACAAATGGAAGGTTGGATTTGGGATGAGACCAAAAGCCTTATCATTCCACCTTCCCTTGACTCTTGGGATATGGTGAAACTAATATTTCATCGATCCATATGGAGGAAGCCATTCTCGTAATACCTCCTTGTGCTGGATATCTTCGAGACATGACTAAGTAGGCAGCTATAGTATCGAAGTGGGAAGAGAATTTGTATTAGCTATTGTAACCAAAACTAGTCTTATCTATGTGGTCGTTGTATGGAACTAGTCCTGTTTTATCTATTTCCCAGTGTCTGTTTTGTGTTAGTGACTGTCATGTACGGTATCTTGATGGCTAAATTTGGTATGGTTGTGGAAGTGGACTTATTTAAGTTGATGGAATTCGAATTTGGTTTATGTTGCAATCTTCTTTGAAAATCTTCCTGGTAACATAGGGCTTCTATCACGTTATATTTCCTGTATTTATCAATGTTGGAAATGGATTTCATTTATTCCAGCCATGGACCCCTGGAGGCTTGATGAACACTCCAATAGTTCTGGGATGATGAAATGGCAATAGTATAAATGATTCTACCATTAGTGGTGCAGTATCCTGAAGATCACGAGCACATCCTAAGGATGCCAAGAAACACAAATCCTATGGCAGGTCATTTGTGGGCTCATGATGTACTTGTCAGTCACCCATCTAGATGCTACGATGAGTTATGACTGTCCAAGGATTGCTTCCATGATTTGGCAAACACCCTCTCTAGCCAAGGACTGTTGAGGGACACAAGAAACACTATTGTGAGGGAACAAGTTGCTATTGTCTTATCCATTTTGGGCCATGGAGGCTCCAATCGCCATGTGATGGAACGCTTTCAATATTTTAGGGAGACCATAAGTTGATATTTTAACAAGAGCTTGAAAGCTATTGTTGTTGTCAAAAAGGATTTCATCCACCAACCACTAGTTGACACCCTAGCTCCTGAGAAGATTGCAACCAATCTTAACTTCTATCCTTATTTCAAGGTAACATCCGATCTAAGATGTGTACTTTATCCACTTGTAGTAATTTTGAAACACTCATTGACCTCGAGTTAAATGCATGTAGGAAGTCATTGGTGCCATTGATGGGTGCCATGTATGGGTGACGGTGAAAGCATCTAACCAAGTAAGGTTTAGAAATCGAAAGGGGTACACCAGCTAGAATGTCCGTGCAGTAGTTGGTTTCAACTTGGAATTTCTTTTTGTTGCAACCGGATTTGAAGGTTCTGTTGCTGATATGCGAGTACTGCAATGGGCCCTTAATTTTGGTGACTTCAGAGTCCCTTTTAGTAGGAGGTACTTGGGTGATCTAGGATATGCAAATATGAGGAGGTTCCTAGCAATGTTTCGTAGTGTCTCCTACCACCTTTAGGAGTACAAAGGATGTGACTACCGGAATTAGAAGCAATTATACAACCACCACAATGCATAGCTGAGACAAGTAATTGAAAGGGCATTTGGGGTTCTTAAGAAGCGTTTCACTCTTCTAGAAAAGAGGTCGTTCTACTCTTTTTGTATGCAGAGACGTATTGTCATGGCTACATGCATCATTCAGAATTTCATCCAACATTTCGCAACCGATGATTTGTTCTTTGCTGATGGTCTAGAAGAATCTAAGGATGTTGGTGACACAGAGGTGGGTCATGTAGTTGATGCTGATGAAGTTAGTACGGAGAGTTCATTTATGACCACATTGCACGACAACTTTGAGATGCGCATCGTCAACGCCATTGATCTACATGGATCTACACGTATAGACCGTCCATGTAACGGTCTAATTTTGAATGCTTGGCCATGCGGTAAGACTATATGTTATTTAGAACTATGTTCTCCAAGTTACTTTTATTCGTTGGTCATACCCTCTAGTTAGACAACTTGAACTGTGCTACTATTACTATGCTGTTACATTTTACTATCTTGTCGTACCATCTTTCCAATGTTGGAAATGCATTGCCATTCAGCAATATCATTTAGTAATATTTTGCAAGTATGGAGAGACCTTATGAAGGACTTATCCATTGTTGGCACCATGGTAGACAATGCTTATGCTACAAGAATTGTCTAGGTGTTTGATAGAAGTGATTAGGACAATGATCGTGATAATATGTCTGTTCATGATCGGTTGTTCTACATATGCCCTCGAGGAGATGTAGTAGGTAAGTTTCATACACATACTCATCTCTCTTGTCTCAGTTAGACTCCCATATTGATGGAGGTTTACATTAACCATTACATGTAAGGATGTGGTTACGAGAACTTGGCGATGGCTCATTTCTACACATTTCAATCTTTGAAGGCTGAGTTCCACTTCTTAGTAGTACTATATGAGAAGTTAGAGAAGAAGTACGAACATCTTAAAAAATTAAATGAGGACTACATTCAACAACTCCAAAAGGACCTCTCAGAAATGAGTTCTTCATTGGACACTACTGTAATGGATTACCATGCAATGGAAATAGAACTTCACAAATCCCAAGTTGAAATTGATTTCTCCAAACAAAGGATCGAGGAAATGGAAGGGGTAGGGGTCATCTCAACTGTGCAAGGTGAAACCCTTGTGGCAAATATGTGAGGAATGCATCTTTCGTAGACAATCGCAAATTTTAGTACCATATGGTAGTATCAATATCCCCCCCCCCGCCAATGATAAAATGAACCAAGGCATGCATGTTGACACGTATGCTTCAGCATTATGCTTATTCTTATCTTCTACATGTAATTTACTATTTTCATGAAATTTGCTTTTCTTTCGATTCACATGTTATGACTACTTTAATTTTAGTCTTCTTTTTATTAGGATGCTATATTAATCTCTACTTCCATTTTCTTTACAGTATTTGGCAATGATGATATTCAGACACAATATGGAACGTGGGTTTAAGTAAATACATGAGTCTTGTAATAAGCAAGCCTATATAGGTGACCTATATATCCTAGACTACTTACTTGATATCACTACAAGAAGATAGGTTTTTGGCGAAGGTTATAAACTGTCTCCAATATCGTAAAATCGTTGCCAAAAAGCGTTGCGAAAAGTTACGTCGCGATAATTTTTTGCCAACGGTGGTCAGACACAACTGTCATTAATAGTCCATTCTCTCACCACCTAACAATGGATCTTTTTGTGACAATTTTTAACCATTGCAAAAAATGTTTAACAATAGTTATGTAAGAACCGTCGCTAAAAATAATTAGCAATGGTTCTATAATCGTCACTAAAAGATTGCAAAAAAAATTCAAAGCATCATTATTTAACTTTTTGCGACGATTTATAGATTGTCGCTAAAATCATTCGACAACTGATATTACATAATCATCGTTAAAGAAAGGTTATTTTCACAATAATAATCTATACCTACAACAACGGATCTATTTGTAAGCAAAATTGTTGGTGTAGATATAAAGATATTTAAAAAAATAATTAGATGCTATTCTATTTTTGGGATTTCAAAATTAGCGATCATGATAAAGATGGACTTTCAACCTAGATATCATTACATGATCAACAAATTAAAAGAGTTTCTTGTACTCTTCAAAATTGATAATTTGACATAGATGAGTATGGTAGGAAAAAGTAATGTGATATAAGAAAGGAGAGAAGAAAGGATATTTAAATAGTGGGAGAGGATCTCTCGTGAGATGAACCAAATTAAAACCTCATAATTCTATCTGAAGTTCTCATAGAATCCTATCATTACCAAAGAAACTAAGATATGCTAACCGCTAAGACATGTGCCTTCAAGGCACACATCTTTATCTCCCCATATGGAGAAATCTCATGATACCTTTGTACACTTTTTATACCGCCACATAACCTTAAGTTTGCTATGGTTTCCCCAATAGTTGCAAATGGAGGCAATAGCTTGGGGACTAGGACAGTAGATGTCACATGTAATAAAAAAATCTTAGAATTACACAACTCTTATACAATGTGATACAATAAACAAATAAGTTATGATATTCAACATCACAACATAATCTATACAATCATGGGTGATATCTAAATGCACAAAGACAAAAATAACTCTATGGTTCTATCTAGATGATTTAAGGAAAGACCTCATAGGATGCAACTATAATGCTTGCAAATCTCACCTTTTTCTCCAACTTGAGAGCTTCTGTCGACTGAACAATATTCCTGAGGCATAGTTGAGTTGTAATGTCTACTATAACAAATTGGCATGCCTCCTGAGGAGAAATCTTGGGACTCTAAAAATGCAACAAAAGGATGTAGGTAAGAACCATATATTATCAAGAAGAAAATGATTTTCACAGCTAAACAAGGTTTTTATTGTAGGATGAATTAGTGTAGATTACTTAGGAATGATAAAAATTATTTCCATGGTCATTAATTTTAAGTTTCACCCATTCTAAACCCCATGGCATGTGGATTTCCAACATACCATGAGCCAAATGTCATCATTTGCAACATTTATAAATCAATAATCTAAAGCTTCTGGTGACCACAGTCATATGGTAGACTTGAATATATTTCTCTTGGATAAATTGCTGAGATTATATTTCTCATTGATCAATGGCTATGATAGTTTATGTTAGATCACTCTCTTATATACATTAAAATCAGAGTTGAGATCATCTATCTTCTTAAATTGTCAAATATTGGATAGAATTTTCCTGTTTTATGGTGGTTTTACCAAATTTGCTTTTGTAAATAGAAATCACTTGCAATGCAATACAATATAAAGTAGGTACACCCCACAACCTATATACAATCACTACCACAATATTATATTAAATAGAAAAGTGGGTACACCCTACGAAAATATGATATAGCCACAAAAGCGTATAGGTTAAAGATCGTATTTGATATGAAAAACCTACACTTGTTGCACATAAGAATTTATTCTAGACCTTGGTTGAGACATCTCAACCTTAGTCAAAGATTCCAAACCATGAGCATGGGTTAAGTAATAGTATGCCTCACATTACCCACAACTTATCCAAGGAATTAAGGCAATTGCTATTCAAGCATAGATTCCAAACTCGTAGCTGAACATAAACATGTCCAAGTAATAGCATGGGCTAAGCCTTTCTATCCATAGGAATAAAATTAATTAAATAAACCTCACGAGAATTTCCTTTTTGGGTACACTTCAAATCTAACAACAAGCCATTAATTAATTCCCAATACCCCTTGTGCATAACATAATTTCAACATGCAGCAAAAATCCATTGAAATCATGATCAATCCAATTCTCTTGGTCATGTAAAAACCATTCCCCAAGCTTCAAGAGAAATTAAATACAATAGACTCAAGAACTTTTATCTATCTATCTATCTATTAATCTAAAAAGATAATTTACACAATTCAACTCCATCTATTTGTTTAGTTCATAGAAAGAAATGAAAGTGAAATAACAAGTTAGAAATGAAAGCTTCTTGATCATGAGAAAAGCAATTAAGTACTTGCCATATCTTTTTGTCGGGAACAATTTTCTATGAGAATCAATAGTTCTTTTGAAAAGATGACTTATTATCTCGTTTGTGAGCTTTAGTAGATACTAAGCACTAATACTTTGCAATACCTGATCAATCCATGGATGCCACCACCTATTGCAATTGCAAAAGACCAAACTTAAGGTTCACAACAAAAGACTCACCACCATTAATATGATGCAATATCATTGAGAAATATGGTGCAATATGCCTTATAAGAGGCAATCATCCGTTTATATTTCATTATATATAAGTTCCATAAATTTCTAAAAACATTCAAACAATGCTAGTAATAAAGGGATCTTTGTGTATGTTAAGAAGCCATTGATGTTCTACCATTAAATCCAAGCTTCTTTTGGTCGATAACAGCTCAAAAAAATGCAACATGTAAAAGAGGTATTGGCAAACTTAGGAAACAAGGGAAAAATCACAAATGCTAAAATCTTGCATCAAATCTGAGGTCAACCCCTATTTTAGGTACAAGACACTTCCTATAGAAATGTTGGACAATGGTATTGGAATAAATTACATTTACAATGTCAACGAAATCACACAAATATAGAATAACCCATATTATGCATAAATGGGGAGAAAAAATAACAAATTACAAAAGTAAATTCACTACCTCATACTTAATCTTTTGAATTCCAGGGAAGAATTCCCAACATTAAGAATGATACCCTACTTAATTGGAGAAGTGTGATAATCATTGTACACTTCATTTATTCATCCTAATATGATACTAAGTAGATGGTCCTTTATGTAACAGAGACCACCACTCAAAGACATGGCTCCAAGCAATAAAAAAATTTTGAAAAGTTTGATAAAGACAAAGTCAACTGTGAAAAAAACTTTTTGGATATTATTATTCAGTGATAATACGAAGTACATGCAGTTCATCAAAATCCCAATTTTTCTTTTTTAAGAGAAGTTAATGATTGTGTTTATTTGCAACAAAGATATATTTTTTAGGGATAATGGAGACTAATTACAACATTCTAAAGTATGTTTGAATGTTTTAAAATTAAATAAATTAAAAGAAAATAAGAATGGTATTATCAATTTTAAATATTTTAAAATATTGATGAAACCTAAAGTAAGATGCATGTGAATGATATAAAAAAAAATAAATGTCATTGTTGATTGAAGTTATTCTTTTCAACTCAAAAGCAAGGACAATGATTCACTACGGTGTTACTTTTTTATGTAGCCTGACTACCATTTCTTACTTAAAACAAAGACTTGATTCCTTATTCTATATCCATATGATGAACATTCACTAAATTTTGTTACCAATAGAAAGGGATGCAAGAATTATCGATATAAAAACTTATTGAGTATTCTTTATTATACTAACCTTAACAAATCCGATTGAAAATATGTATATGCATTCCTCACAAATACACATCAATACATATACCATAGAATTGAGATGTATACTGATATGTACACACATATTAAGTTTGTAATACACAACATTCAGGATTTGCAATCGATACATAACCAAAAAGGCATCTTAATTAGCATTAATCAAAGAGATTGGAAATAGCATTAAATGATTTAAGTAGCAAGATTGATATCTAACTTTACATTGTAGGACTTGACTTAATTATCACATACTAATTCTTTTCATCTGCATTTCCTAATATCGTGATTTAGTTTCCATGAGATTTCCTTTAGAATGTTTACTTACATTATTTTTAGCTTCAATTTTTACTAGGATGGATAAGCAAAAATTAGAATGTAGGGGTTCGCATAGGTTACATTGCATATTTTTGGGCTTTAGATGGTCTTTTTCTATTTGATAAGATATAGCAACTTCTCCTTCTTTAAGGACTTTCTTTTTAAAGATTCTTTAAGGAAAAATGAAAGGTTCTACTAGAAGGAAAGGTACATTGGTATCATCATTATCACATTAATTATTTAAATTAGATGAAATTGTTGGTGCTAGAGCACCACGATCATTTGTTTTGATGATAACAAAATACGTGTTATTTAACATTTGCAATTTGAGTCTAGATTTCAGGTCAATTGCAAATGTGGACGTATTTAGACGGAATTCGAGCTCGCATCCGGGATGGATTGGAGGAGCTTGACGGAAAACAGAGGAGGTTCGCGTGGAGCGAAAGATTGAAGATGGAAGGAAATGAAGAATATGATAGATTTCCTTCTTTTGTACTTGTATTTTTCGTTTCTTTTCTTGATCTTTTTATTTTCCTTAGAAAATTATGTTAAAGAACTTCAAAGAACCCTAACAGTAGTCTTAGGAACACCGGCACAACCCTAGGATACTTAGGTTTTCTGTAGAATACTTAGAAAATCAATATAGGGTTCAAACAGCACTTCCAGACGTCTAATTCCCAAATAAGACGTCTGATAAAGTATTTTAAGACGTCTGACTGTTGTTTCAGACGTCTGATATCTGTTAGGCTGGGATAGCTAGTTCTGTCTGATGAAATCAGACGTCCATACATTATACCAGACGTCTTAGGAGACGTCTGATGGACTTGCCAGACGTCCAGATAGTGGACCGTTGGCTAGCTTAGCAGGTACTCAAGATTATGACCGTTAGAGCCTTATCAGACGTCCTTAGGCTTTTCCAGACGTCTGATAAATGACCGTTTTGTCTCAGCTGACCCAAAATCTCTTCTCAGAGATTTTCTAGCCGTTGCAACGTTTGGAAATCAATTCCCACAATAGAAGTAGGTTTCCAGACGTCCAGACATAGTGCCAGATGTCCTGTATGTCGTCTGATGGACTTGCGTAAAAATTCTGTTTAGATCCGATTCAAGTCAGGAGGAAACCCGCATAGAATCTAAAAGTCAGACGTCTTAAAGTGGCCTTACAGACGTCTGATGCCATAATTAGACGTCTGATAACCCTGTCAAGTGTAATCATTGTCCTGATTTCGGCCTGATTCTCTTGGGCTTTGTTCCCAACGGCTATAGAACCTTTCCTAAGCCTTCCAAAGCCTTCCTAAGACCTCTATAAATAGATGGGAACCTTTGCAACACAAAAGACACACCAAGAAAGACACAAGACACACTTAGCTATACACTCTCACACTCTTGTGTCCAAGAAGCTCTTGCTCTCTAAGCTCAAGTTCTACATCTTGAGAGCATCAAACCGTTGCGCACCCGCTCTCCCGCCGTTGTTCACGAGAGCGACATTGCGCCGTTGCGTGGCCCACGCATCCGCGTCATCGTCGACGCACTCCTTGCAAAGGGGAGTTTCCTAATTCCTATAGAAGCTTAAGTTTATTACTTTGTTGGCTCTATAGGTTTGTTGTTTATTTTATCTTTGTCTTTTGGTTGGGTATTCGCTTTGCGAATTCCCGTCTCCTTCGTGGGACAAAATCCTTCTCGTGGAGAGAAGGGGTTGAGGAACGCTACCCTCGTACTTGTAGCGTGGTTGTACTGAGGTTAAATCACCCTCGTTTTAAAGTGATTCGGTTAGTAGATTTGATCAACTAGGTTGATCGGAAAATCCTAACTCGAGAGGGTTAGGTGGTGGTTTTCACCCGGTTTACGTTTTCACCTAAAAATTCTTTGTGTACTTTGTGTGTTTGTTTATTCTGTGATATTATTTATTTCCGCATTTTATTACGTCACCCCTCCTAGTAGGGCCAAACTTTCAATTGGTATCAGAGCTCAGCTCAGAGGAATTCAACAGAATCTCGCAGTGCGCCACCGCATACGAGATTTAGCACACACTCGAGGTAACTCATGAAGGTACCTCTAAGGTAAAAACCTCTAAAATTAATTTACTTTCTCAAGAATTTGAATCTTTTTCAATGAAATCTAACGAGTCTTTAAGTGAGATGAACACTAGGTTCACTTTCATTGTAAATAACTTGAAAGCTTTAGGAAAGACTTTCATCAAGGGGGAGCTTCAAGGGAAGCTTCTTCGTTCCCTTGGACCGGAGTGGGAACAGAAAGTCACCGCCATCGAGGAGGAGAACGAAATGGAGGAGCTCAACATGGAAGATCTCCTAGGCAATCTGATGGCCTACGAGACTAAGTTGAAGCAGAAGAAGAAGGATACACCGGAGCCTAAACCAAAGAAGACTCTCGCCTTCAGAGTCGCGTCGGATAGTGAGGTAAGTTCCGACGGCGAAGACTTTAGAATTTTACTTAAAAATTTTTCCAAGTTTTGTAGGGAATTAAAGAAAGAGAAAAAGGAGAAGAAGGAAAGCCCGAGACGTTGCTACCACTGCAACGGGAAAGGGTATCTGCGACTAGAATGCCCTCTTCTCAAAAAGGAGAAGAAGGAAAAGAAGAAATCTAAGAAGGCGTTCCAAGCCACTTGGGACGATTCTAGCTCGGAGGAAGAAGAAGAAAAGACCATAGAAGAAGAAACCGCTTGCTTCGGTTTCATGGCCAGAGGAAGCGACAGCGAAAGCGAAAGCAACTCAGACAACGAGGTAAATCTCGATCTTCAAGAAGCTTTTAATGAACGTTTTGAAGTTAGTAAATCACTAAAAAGAGAAAATAATAGCATTAAAAAGAATCTTAGTTTTCTTAGAAGTGAAAATGATAGGTTAGAAAAATAATTTAAGGACATAGAAGCTAGTCCTAAAAATGATAACCTATTATTAGAAAATCCAGACCTCATCAATGAAAATAATAAATTGATTGAGGAAAATGTTAGTCTAAAAATAGAAATTTCTGATTTAAAGACTAAGATGAATACTATAGAAAAAGAAATTGTATGTCTTAGGGAAAGCTCTAACAAATTAATCAACAAAGTAGACAAGTTTTATAGCCCTAAAATTGAGAAAGGATCTCCATCAAGGAGACCTGCTAACAATTCCGGATCCAAGCCCACTTGGATACTGTAAAAGGAATTAGAATCTTGTTTTGTAGGGTTCAGGGATAATTACAACATAAAGGACTGGACCTACAAGCTCAAGTCTGCTCAACTCAAGTTGGGAGAACCAAGGAGTAGACCAAGGAGGAGAACAAGAAGACCGACGAGACGGCGAACAAACGACGGACCCGCCGCACGTCGACCACTAGATTGGAGACCGGCGTCGATGCCCGGGCCTCCAAGCTACGGATGGGAGCCCCATCCGATGTGGCATCCACCACCACCATTCGGGCCATTTTATTGGCCATGGTAGGTGAGGTGAAATCCTTCACCCTATCTTTTTATCAGTAGCATTTAGATAGGGGGAGTTAAAATTTATGAGCTAATTGTCAATTTTTAAGGGGGAGATGCAAGTTAGCTAAATTTCCTTTAGTAAGGGGGAGAAAAATAATCGCTATCTTGTTGTTACAAAAAGGGGGAGAACATCACCTTTGTCAAAAGAAACTCATAGAAGAGCATGTTTTAAGGGGGAGTTATATGAAATGTAAAATCAATGAAACCTTTTTGATAATGTCAAAAAGGGGGAGGATTTTATGCATTATTATTTACGATTTTGTCATCATCAAAAAGGGGGAGATTATTGGTGCTAGAGCACCACGATTATTTATTTTGATGATAACAAAACACGTGTTATTTAACATTTGCAATTTGAGTCCTAGATTTCAGGTCAATTGCAAATGTGGACGTGTTTAGACAGAGTTCGAGCTCGCATCCGGGATGGATTGGAGGAGCTTGACGGAAAACAGAGGAGGTTCGGGTGGAGCGAAAGATTGAAGATGGAAGAAAATGAAGAATAGGATAGATTTCCTTCTTTTGTACTTGTTGTATTTTTCGTTTCTTTTCTTGCTCTTTTTATTTTCCTTAGAAAATTATGTTAAAGAGCCTCAAAGAACCCTAACAGTAGTCCTACGAACACCGGCACAACCCTAGGATGCTTAGGTTTTCTGTAGAATACTTAGAAAATCAATATAGGGTTCAAACAACACTTCCGGACGTCTAATTCCCAAATCAGACGTCTGATAAAGTATTTTAAGACGTCTAACTGTTGTTTCAGACGTCTGATATCTGTTAGGCTGGGATAGCTAGTTCTGTCTGATGAAATCAGACGTCCATACATTATACCAGACGTCTTAGGAGACGTCTGATGGACTTGCCAGACGTCCAGATAGTGGACCGTTGGCTAGCTTAGCAGGCACTCAAGATTATGATCGTTAGAGCCTTATCTGACGTCCTTAGGCCTTTCCAGACGTCTGACAAATGATCGTTTTGCCTCGGCTGACCCAAAATCTCTTCTCAGAGATTTTCTAGCCGTTGCAACGTTTGGAAATCAATTCCCACATTAGAAGTAGGTTTCCAGACGTCCAGACATAGTGCCAGACGTCCTGTATGTCGTCTGATGGACTTGCGTAAAAATCCTGCTTAGATCCGATTCAAGTCAGGAGGAAACCCGCATAGAATCTAAAAGTCAGACGTCTTAAAGTGGCCTTACAGACGTCTGATGCCATAATTAGACGTCTGATAACCCTGTCAAGTGTAATCATTGTCCTGATTTCGGCCTGATTATCTTGGGCTTTGTTCCCAACGGCTATAGAACCTTTCCTAAGCCTTCCAAAGCCTTCCTAAGGCCTCTATAAATAGAGAGGAACCTTTGCAACACAAAAGACACACCAAGAAAGACACAAGACACACTTAGCTATACACTCTCACACTCTTTTGTCCAAGAAGCTCTTGCTCTCTAAGCTCAAGTTCTGCATCTTGAGAGCATCAAACCGTTGCGCACCCGCTCTCCCGCCGTTGTTCACGAGAGCGACATTGCGCCGTTGCGTGGCTCACGCACCCGCGTCATCGTCGACGCAGTCCTTGCAAAGGGGAGTTTCCTAATTCCTATAGAAGCTTAGGTTTATTACTTTGTTGGCTCTATAGGTTTGTTGTTTATTTTATCTTTATCTTTTGGTTGGGTATTCGCTTTGCGAATTCCCGTCTCCTTCGTGGGACAAAATCCTTCTCGTGGAGAGAAGGGGTTGAGGAACGCTACCCTCGTACTTGTAGCGTGGTTGTACTGAGGTTGAATCACCCTCGTTTTAAAGTGACTCGGTCAGTGGATTTGATCAACTAGGTTGATCGGAAAATCCTAACTCGAGAGGGTTAGGTGGTGGTTTTCACCCGGTTTGGGTTTCCACCTAAAAATTCTTTGTGTACTTTGTGTGTTTGTTTATTCTGTGATATTGTTTATTTCCGCATTTTATTACCTCACCCCTCCTAGTAGGGCCAAACTTTCAGAAATGACCCATCGCCTTTGGGATATTTAATATGTCTGAGAGATTGGTCAGACGTCTGGATTGAGGGTCGGACATCTGAAAGTAGGGGAAAACTGTACGTCCGCTTGCTTTCAACGCACAGGTGACACGCACGCATCCTTCTTTTTCTCCCCCTCTGTTCTCCGTACCCAAACCCTAACCTCCTCTATTTAAACCCCTCCATCTCCACTCCACCCCCACCACTATAGCACCGCCACCTTCACCTTTCCCTTGCATTAGCGACCTCCACCTTCGCGGCAAGGAGGGAGAGTGGGGGAGAGCGAGAGTGAGGGAGTGAGGGGAGGGGGGGGGAGTAAGGGGAGAGCGAGGGTGAGGGAGTGAGAGGAGCGTGTGGGAGAGGAGGTGCGATGGAAGAGCTCGCACGCGGGGAGTGTTGTGTTGCGGGTGCAGCGGCATGAGCTCGAGGAGGAACTCGAAGGGGAGAGCTGTAGAGAGGTTCGTAGAGGTCACGAGCTCAAACTAGAGGAGTCGAAGCCGTGCAAGGAGGGGGAGCTCGCGAAGGGAGCTTCACGACCTCTTGAAGCAGCTGGCATAGCAGCTACAGGCGGCGCGGAGGAGTTTGCGCGGAGAAGGATCGCAAGAGGAAGTTCTGGATATTGGCTTTCCAGTATCAGACGTTTGGGACATCGACCAAAAGTATGGAGAAGTATCAGGACGTCCGGAGTTGTAGCCGGGTGTCTGAAAACACATTTCTCACGCGAAGGTACGTGTTGTCTATATAGGTCCGCCCATGTAGACTGTGATGCAGGTTTCCTTTGGCTGAAAATGAGTCTGCGTCTTCGTACGCAGGTGCAGGGCGTTTGAAAGGCGTGTGATGCGCCTTTCCAAGCAACTTTTGGACGTCTGACCACATCGCCAGACGTCCGACGGCACTTCCAGATGACTGGAAGGAGGATCCAACATCTGGGGCTTCCCTCAGACGGATTGCAGAGGAGTCCGGACGCCTAAGGTAGCCGTAGGAAGTGAGAGGTATGATCTGATGTTTTTAAAGACATGAGATTTGTACAGACGTCTGATTTTGGACAGTAATCATGTTTTTGGCCCGTTTATGTCCCAAACAGAGTCGATTTTCCGTAAACGAAGTATCGTTGTTTTCCACTCGAGGTTCTCTACATATTCGTGTTGAGTACCTACCGTTTTGAGCCTGTCTGATGTAAATTAGTTGCTGGTACAGGTTACCAGCTGATGGCGTGTTCGGGGTCCATGGAGACGATGGGATCTGTGACACAGGCTCCCAATCCTCCCATGATACCCGATAGAGTGGTTCAATTTAGTTGTTAATATTTAAATAAGAATGTACTTGGAATAATCAGATCGAACTCTAGGATGTGGAATGAACCCTAGGGTAGAAATGTATGAGTCTGTTTTGAGCAGTACTGTTTATTTGATGCATGTTTAAAATAAATTGCCAGCAAACAGTATTAGTGTAATTATGAGATGCATGTTAGAATACGAATTTCCTGTATGTGAATGAATTATGAGATGTATGTTAGAATACGAGTTGCTTGTATGCGAATGAATTATGAGATGCATGTTAGAATACGAGTGCCCGTATGTGAATGAGAAAATGAACGGTGAAACCACAAGTTACATGTAAATGATTGAGAATTAAATTGTGAAAACACGAGCTGCCTATATATGGATGAGGAACGAGTTATGAAACCTAAGATCTGAATGTGGATAAATGAGATGAATAATGAGCATGAACCCTACGGGAAAGTAGGAATAGAACTCCTGTGTATGAAAGGAATCTGGAATGCAGACGGGAAGTGAATTGATCTTGTGTACGTAGTACCAAGGATTACGGTGGTTCTTTTAGTGTAGAGCGGAGCTAGCCTTCCTTGGGTTGAGATCCGGGGTTAGGATTGACCACTTTACACCAACTCTTATAGGCCCTCGCCTACGTGGTACCAAGGTATGCTACTAGTATAGGGAGGGAGCTAGCAATCCCACAAGGTCCGAGGTTAAGCTAGCCACCCTACATCGACTTTTTTAGGCCCGCTGGGCAAACCGAGGTAGCCGAACGAGGGTACGCGGATTGTGGAGGGGCAAGGCCCTTGTTCTGAGAGGGTAAGGCTTTATACTGTTCTGTGCTGTACTTTGGGCATACTTGCTAGCAGAAATGACTGACCGTATGTCAGTGTGGGGTAGCTATCCATGTGCTTATCACACGTGCCGTAGTCATCGTTACGTCTCGACAGTTAGTTCGGGGTGATTGATTGGGTGTAGAACTATCACGGGGGACTCTCCCGGTTAGGAGAGCACCACGTGTATCTTATACTCTACGGAAAAGACTAAAATCAAGATCGTTCCTATGAGGAACAAGCAAGATCAAGAAATACTTAAATCCTTTGTGAAATAAATGAACTAGAAACACATAGAAGAGATTAATAGAAATGAGAATAAAACCTGGCTGTTTGTTTTACTTGCACATAAATAATATAAACATCACTGTACTCAGCATTCACTGACTGCCTTTTCGTAACCCTGCCCAGGATCAGGAGTTGTGTAGCCCGAGTTTTCGGCTGCAGAGGGGCTGGGCCTCGCTGAGCTAAGCCGTAGTAATAGTTTCCTTTCTAGCGCTTTTGTTTCTGCTGTAGTTGTGAGTACTAGGCTTTTGAATTACTGTTCCTGTTACTTTCTATTTTCTTTTCACTGTTGTGATGGTGGTATGTACTATTTTGAGACAGTTTACTCTAGTTTCCTTTCTTGTTACGTTTTTTCTTCTGCTTAGTTATAATGCATGTGTGAATGTGATTTATTTCCTGCTTTTGGTTATTTCTCGTTAGACAACTAGGTTTTGGGATTAGTTGAGGCGAGCCGGTCTCGGGTCCTGTTGGGAGCTGGGAACCGGGTCGTAACACCATTCAACTAATTCAAACAACATGAATATATTAACTTGCACATAAAAGTTAAGCTAGATAACCAAGTTATGCAAAAAGTAAGGTTTGTCCACAACTTTTTAATTTTCAAAGGTTTCTTCAGCAAATTGCCAAGTGACAAGAAATTAGTGATGCAATTGTAGAGGCAACCCACACGTTCAAATATGGTAGAACTCACACATGAGAGCAACGAGATGGCGGAAAACATCTCCAGGCTACAAGATAACAATTTCAACTAGGACACCTTGTTGGAGATGCAAACCTTGGAGAATCGTGAGGTACTACTGGATGAACCTAAAGGCTTGCAGGTTGAACGCATTGAAGATGAGATGGGTGATCCCCTTTCCCTTGGAGGATTGGCGATGCAATAGCGGACAAGCTCGATGGTGGAGACGGGCCATCCTCGCCATCAAGCTCGACGAGTGCGACCCTCTCGATGGGGGTGGAGTGATCACCCTCGATATTACGGAGGAGGGTGGTAGAGTCGATGGTGGAGAATGGGATGTACTGAGGAAGGTGATGCGGACAGTGAGGAGGTAGTCGGGTCGGAGGAGGGGTGGTGGTGGGAGGAGTCATCGTTGGGAGCGTGGGGGTGGAGGGTGGCGGTGGCCCTGTTAAGGCTCTGGTGAGGGGGTTGGTGAGAGGGGTGGAGGAAGGGGGTCTGAGGGGGGATGGGGGCGTGGGGGTGAAGGGGTGGAAATGGAAGTTGGGAGGGTAGCCCTCTCGGTGGGGGTGGTGGATTGTGGTCACTGTTAAGCTTGCGGAGGAGGGCAGCGGAG
This sequence comes from Thalassia testudinum, assembly GCA_037157565.1. NCBI lineage: Eukaryota > Viridiplantae > Streptophyta > Magnoliopsida > Alismatales > Hydrocharitaceae > Thalassia > Thalassia testudinum. The sequence continues at coordinate 150,054,509 of JAZHRO010000036.1, forward strand.
TTGATGGTGGAGAAGGGGACGTGCTCAAGGAGGCCAACGATGATGGTGATGCGAACGGCGAGGAGGCGATCAGGTTGGAAGAGTGGTGGTGGTGGTGGTGGGAGGAGTCGTTGCCACTGGGGGCGTGGGGGAGCAGGCAGAGGGTGGTGGTGCCTTGTTGGGGCTCTGGTGACGGGTTAGGTAGGAGGGGCAGAGGGGGGATGGGGGGGTGTAGGGGCGGTGGTGGAAGTTGGAGATGAGGTTGAAGGAGAGGTCGAAGAAGGGTTTTGCATTTCGAGGGTAGGGAAAGGGCACGTAAGGGTGGGATTTCATGCCCATTTCTTTTTCATTTTTTGCGATGGCTCTAGAATGACCAACTTTAATTTATTTTTAGCGACGATTTAAAGAACTGTCGCTAATATTAAAGATAGTTTCCAAATTGTTGACATCCTAATGAACCTATTGGCGATGGTTCTGAAAAAAATCGTGGCTGATAGTGAGTATTAGTAACGGTTTTCAAATAGTTGCCTCCAAACCGATGTGCATTGCACCTTTTTAAGCATGATGGATTGTTATAGATGGTCATGTGTAGACAATCCCGACCCGTACGTTGGTTAAGTAGGGTGTTGGCATGGATGGCCATGCTTGGCAACCTCAATCTATTGTGTTGTTTTTGAACTTAAGTTCTTTATTTCTTTCTTTGATTGTTTTTCCATTTCTTTACTTTAATAATGATTTCCATCTTGCGGTTTAATATTGCTTGTTGCTTAATCTAACTTTTTCTAGTTCACTCTTGTTGGTTTGTTTCTTGATTCTTGCTAGGCTATTTTGCTGCTTAATCGATTGATAATTTTTTCATCTTTCAATTGATTCCTTCGATTGAATTTTTCTTCTTTCAATTGATTATTTCAATTCTTTTATGCTTCTTTCAGCTCCTGTATTTAGTTGTTTCCTGCTTGTTTCAATTGGTTCTTTCCTGTTGATGGTAGTACCTGTTCAGATTATTCAGATTTCTTCAAGATAAATCTTGTTACATTTAAGGTCATCTTTCAATTGAATCATTCTGTTGAAGCTTGTTGGTTTAAGTTTATTCATTGAGGTTGTTCTTGCATTTTTCATTGGGTTCTTTTAAGTTGATATTTCTTGCTGTTTGAGATTGCTCTCACTTTCTTTCGATTAAGAATATTTCTTCCACTACGATTTTATTTTATTTTATCTTAAGTCCAATGGTATGTTTCTCATTACTATTATGATGTTTCAATTTGAATCTTTTTTTTAATTTCAGTGTTGTTCATTTGCAATTGTTGTAGTAACGTGCAACTCCTTTTTCTCTTCGATTTAGCATACAATGATTTTCTACTATTAGATTTCTACCATCGCATTACTTTCATTCTCTGTGCTCGGTACCGTTATAGGATTAGGTTGACCGTATACGTAGGCCTAGTCCTTGAGTCACCATATGTGAAGATATTACTATCCAATACTTGAGCCAAATTACATTTCAACTCAGATTACATGTTCATATCCAATGGGAACTACAGTCGTTAACTTTGCATAATCGCATTTCTTGATAGTGAGTCCACTTGCGCCATCCTTGGTTTCAAGTTTTCTTTTATCCGTACAATATATGTGATGACCCGAGTCTTGTTAAGCGACGAAATTGGGGTTGTCGTGTGCTAATAACTAATACGATCCAACCATAAGATCGCAGTCACCTAATACAATTATAAAATATAAACATAGCCAAATAAGCTAATCATATTGCATCAATTAAATGAACATAAATTTAGTACTGACTAGAGATTTACTACAATATATTAGCCAAAGGGATACACAATGGAAATCACCTTGCAAACTATCCAACACACCTGAGTACGGAACTCAAAAATACGTCAGTGAAAATTGAGTAGAAACAACAATAATAGAGAGCAAGAGAAAATGGATACTATAACTTTAATTAATTCATTTATAAGACATCTCGTTATCTAGTTCTATTTTGCATATTGGAGCCTAAGGTATAGTCCACAACTTGTCAATCAAGAACTTAGGGCACGAGATGATTTCGTGTAACTTATTACAGTGTTAGATTGATATAAGCCACCCTTGTTTACGCGAAATCGTCATTGTTTAGAAAATGCGTCATAGTATAATTAACAAAATCACACAAAATACTTAAATTTATAAAACTCAAAATTAAATTGGAGTCTAAGGTCATTCGCAGTGAGTAATTATGACAATTTAATTCACTAATCACAATTTTCTTCATAAAGATATGTAAATATGATCAAAATTTTACTCAAAACAAATTAGAATAATATATTAATGAAATCAAGTATGAGAGTGTAAAATGATTGAATTAAAATGGTAATTTAAATCACCAAATTAACCTTTAATTTTAAGCTCATAATTATTTCAAATAAATGAACAGTATTCTTAACCACTTATCACAGTCAGAACCACTTAAATGCCAGATCAGACGACAATAGAAGGCCTCAGATGCCTTAACCAACAACAGCTCGCAAGGCACAAGGGCCTTACTCTAAGCCTCACAGAAGAGGCACAGCACCAGCACCCAACAGAGGCACAAGGACCTCACACAAAGCTCGCGAGGCTAAGTGTTGAGAGAGGGAGAGGGCATGGATCCTAAGGTAGAGCAAAACCCACCCCTCTCTCTCTAATTCTCTTTCTCTTTTCTCAGAAGTGGGCTCAATCGAATTAGAATGCGGGTAACGGGTCCAGCAGTATCGGGTCCAGGCTCATCAGGTGTGCAGGTGAGGGAGGGTGTGCGGTTGTGTGTGAAGGATCCTAAGGTAGAGCAAAACCAGAGGGAGGAGGTCGTTAGAGCGAGCTTGGAGCAGGTCGGAGGTAGGTGTTTTATGGGCCAAAAACTCGCTAAGGAGTAAGGCCTTGCAAGGGAAAACCTTTTAAAGGCCTTGGAGCAAGTTCTAAACAAGAAAAGAAGCTCGAAAAGCTCGAAGCTTCAAGGAAGAGCCTTGAATTCATGAAGTTCACACTAGCTTTATAGTCCAAATCAAGGTCCAAAATATGGTTCAATTGATTGGGAAAGTTCTCAGGATCAATCCCTCTAATTTTGAAGGGATTTGGTTGAGAAATCATGGAGAAATCTCAGATTAAAGGTCGCATTCTTTAGGTTCACACTGTTAATGGCAGAAGGGATCATTTTGAAGAGAAAGATGAGAAGTTAGGGGGCTAAATGCAAAGATTTCAAAACCTAAGGGGTTAATTGTAAGAAATAGAGTTTTGTAGGGTTAAATTATAAAATAGGTCAAGATGGATTCTTATTGGATCCAAATTTTAGTACAAACCTATTTGGACCCAATAAATCTAATGGTGAAGTCATATTTCATTTTTGACCAAGTTTGATTAGGCAGTTTACACAAAAATCTATATTAAGGTAAACTTTCGTCTGAGACTATGTTCGAGGTCAAAATAGGTTCAGATGGTCAAACAAAGAGTATCAAACCTTTTAGAATATTTTTCTCTGAATTTTAGGAGGTTTAGATGGATTTTATCTTAAACAGGATCTTATCAATTTAAGCGGGTCTGAAATTAGGTTTTTATGTTATGATTTGGTTCTCGAAATGTGTGAAATCCTGTTTTTATCTATATGGACTCACTTATTAGACTTTAATATTCATTTGACATTCAATTTACCCTGACAAATCCCGTGGTTATTCTGTGTTCATGATATGCTGTTAAAATTGTAGAATTAACCTTGATTTTCTATTTTCTTGTCAAATCAGAATATTATGGAATTATGACCCTTAGATGATTATGTAGGAGCATGTATCTATCAAACTTGACTAAAAGGGACCAATTCGAACCTATGATGGTGTTCCCATCAACAGCAAAATTTTGATTAGATTGTGGAAGTTTGTAGGATCTTTTGCTTTTTTGCAGGAGTTTGCTCAAGATGATCGAGCTGACTTGCTCAGATAATACCATGGAACTCTCATCTTTGCTTCGCGGCTTTCGCTTAGGTGTACATAAACCTTTCAGAAATCTTGCGTATGCTGGTACGTGGCGTATCACATCCATCAAGGGGATGTTTTCAGGACTTGCTCAAAGAGCTTGACTAGATCTTCCTCAAGTGTCACGGGTTTGGGTTTCTTCTTTCCTTTGGTCAAGGCCTCAGAAAATGGAACCTTTGTAGGTTCCTCTAGAATTGGTTCAGGCTCTGGATTTGGGATAGGGGTGTCTTGGATAACCAACTTAGGGTTAGGCTCTGAACTACTAGGCTGAGAGTGACTCAGATAAGATGGATCTTGAGTCGACTTGCCACTACGGGTTGTAACAGAATTTAGTCCTGCCTAGTTTTGGTTTGGAGTTGGTAGAAGTGGTGGATGCTGTTGATATCCCAAGTATGATGTTGAAGCCTCCATCCCGTCAGATAAACAGTGTGCTTCGCCCTGATTTGGGTTCATCATGCGCCTCTGATTCGGTACGTTATTTAGATTTGGTAGAGGCTGAGATGGAAGTGTACCAGGCTGGCAAGAATTCGCCATCTGTGCGAGTTGATTTCGAACCTCTATGATTTTTCCTTTGTGCTATTTCTGTATAGCTGCATTGGTCTTTTGAATGTCAGCCAGGGTTTGTAGGATAAGAGTTATTTGATCTTCCCTTGATGGCCTGGATTGATAATTTGGATTGAGCCTAGGCTGAGTAGGTTGGTATGGGTATGGAACTTGTGGTTAGGGTTGGAATTGAGATCTCGGAATTTGATTATTCCCTGACCAAGTAAAGTTGGGATGATTACATCATCCAAAGTTATATGTATTAGAGAATGGATCATTCTGGATGGCGTGAAGATCCTTGCAGTTCTGAGAAACTCCAGATAAGTCAGAATACGAGGGTTCAGAGTTCCCCCAACTAGAGTAGGTAGTTCTGGAGTTTCCTCTGAAACCAAGATCAGACGGGGGTGATATGAGTCCATCCCTAGTGAGAGGTGATAAATATTATGCACAACCTCCCTATCGGAGGGCGGTTGCGCATACGTGCTCTGCTGTGCTGAGGTGACTCTACAGATGTCGAGTCAATTCATTTACCTTCTTCTCAATAATAGAGACCTTGTCCAGGCAACTGGCTATCAGTTTCAAATCGACGGATGCGGATAGGCCCTAAGTCTCGTTTGTTAATGCAAGGGTAGTCGTCTGATCGAACATATCCATAGATTAATTATTTATGGAGTTCTCGCACATATTCTCGAGAATCTCTCAAACGGTAACTGCATGCTGACACATGATGTTGCCATCACAGGTTACATTGACAAAGAGTCTAATATCCTCATGGAGTCCCTGGTAAATAGGCTAGACCTGTTCCCATTTAGAAACTCTGTGATGAGGGCATTTCTGCATGATATCCAGAAAGCGATCCCATGCCTCCTGAAGTGGTTCTCTCGGATTTTGTGTGAAGTGCATGATCTAGTGCCTCAAAGCATTTGTCTGACTAACCAGGAAAAGTTTCTTCAAGAATTCAGATTGGAGTTCAACCTAAGTGTTGATTGGACGGGTTAGAGTTTGGTACCAGTCGGCAGCCTTATCCATGAGGGTGAAAGAGAACATCTTCATGAGTAAGATATTACGATTCTAAACAGGTGGTCCGAAGGTCTAGGCCAGATGTTTTAACTGCTGGATGTGTTGGAAAGGATCTTTGGAGTTAAGCCCATGGAATTTGGGGATAGCATGCAACATATTAGGTTTGAGTTCAGTATCAGGTCTTCCAACTAGGATTTGAACTCTGGGTTCGATTGCTACCGTAGCGGGATTGTAATAATCTCGCATTATAGGATACTGCAGTGGGTTCATGAATGCTTGAAAGAGATTGTTGAGGCGCTGTAGCTGATTCTGGAGATTGGGTTCTTCTTGATTTTCCATGGATGTAGCTGAAGGAGATATGAGCTCAAAAGCAGAAGAGTTGGAAGAGATATTAATATGATCGAAAGGTAGCACAAATAAGTGATTCGAGGTTTGGCTTCGATGGGAGTGAATTGCTAATGAAGGTCTCAAGGGTAGTCTTAAGGACCTTCTCCCAAACATGTACTAATGAGCCAGATAAGGGACAAAAGTTATAATAGATCTAATCGAGGCAACAAAAAATCTTTGGATGACTAAGGAGGTTCGATGTGGATGATACCTCTTGATCAGAAAATCACACCCGAGAAATACTTGGGCAGCCAGGAAGGGAGAGCCCTACAATGACCCCTACACGATAGAGCGTCCCCATGGATTATAAAGTTTCCCCCACCCAACCTTGTCATTGAGAATCCAAGTAGACCGGAATGAGCAACTTGACCCCTTAAGTCTACCAATTTTAATCCTGAATTTATGGTGCTTTGAGTTTCACTTGAACTTTAGAGTTGATTGTGATTTGTGACCTAATTTGAAGGTTAGTTAACCCACCAGGTGGGTCAACTTCACCTTACCTGCCCTAAAGTTTGGGATGAGTAAGGTAATGAACCCAAAATCACCCTGAGTAGTTTGCAAACAGGTTATTAAGTCCCAAGTTTTAAGGATTCAAGTGAATGTTAGTGTCTTCTTTTAGGGTTTTCTTGATTAGGTCAATTCAAACAAGGCTTGGGTGACACACAATGCGGGAAGTCAATTCTCTTTTAATTCAGGCAAGTGTGTTTTCGTCAAAATCCTAAAATAGAAACCTTAATTTGGCTCTTTTCCAAATCCAATTCTTTCCAAGTTGGGCACCTATTACTCAATCAAGAAGGTAAATAGCCCTAAACACCTTAAATCCTTAGTAAGTACAAAAATCTAGATGGGGATGTCTAGAATAAATCAAATCAAGCAACTCAAGTGATTAAGCCTGATAAGGAATGCAAGTTGATCCTAATTGACTCTTTTTAATTCTTTCGAGGAATAGGGGCTTAAGAAGAAGGAAGCAAGATTACCTGCCCTTGGAGTGGTTGTTATGCGGTTGATCTTCTCTGTGTACCTCACACAACCACAACAAAATTGATAGAACAAGTTAGAAGCAAATTAGAAATTGTAATCAGTGAAATCAAACTACGTGTTGCTCTTCGGCAACGGTGCCAAAATGTTCGAGCGAAATCGTCGTTGGTTAAGGAACTGCATTGTAGTATAGGATGAAATCGCTCAAATTATTTAAATTTATAAAACTCAGATTCAGAAAATAAAGTTCGAGATCGTTTGTAGGGAGCAGGTATGCAATTTTAATTCACCAATCACAAGAAATATAAATGCAATTGAAAACAATAACATTCAGAATGACATTTCAATAAAATCAGAAGAATAGTGCAAAAAGATCGGGTTAAAATGTTGATTTGAATCACCAAATTAATCCTCAATGTTTAAGCTCAATTAATTTAAATATATGCACAGTACTCTAAATCAGAAATCCACGTCAATCAAGTTTGAATAATGCCACAGTAACTTCAATGCTACAGTGCTCGGATGTCGGCCTTATGTATCAGATGGCTTAAGTGTTAAGCTTTAGCAAGCACAGCATCACAGGAAACACCAAGATCACAAGGCTCTCTCTCTCTCTCAAGAACACAACTGCAGCAGTAACAGACGCTCAAGAGCCTCTTCAGAATTTCTCTAAGCATCAAGAGCAGAGGGAGTGCACGAGAGCAAAACCCACCCCTTCTCTCTTAGATCCTCTTTCCCTCTTCCCAATCTCAGAATCGGACCAAACCCAGATATCGGGTAATCGGATCCACTACCCAGACTCGCGTGATGTGTGCACGAGCGAGGGCATGGACGAGCACGTGAGGCGCAGCGTGTGCGTGGGCATGGTAGGGACCTAAACCCAGTGACTCGAAGGCAAATAGCCCTCACCACTTGTTCATATTATACGTTGCTGGGGCTCCTTTGTTTCACGATGTGGGACTAATCCCATGCGTCTTCTTCGCATAACAGCAGCAGACAGTGAAGCCTCCAATTGGAGCAGCAATTGCAGCCGATGGCCTCGATTGGCTGTCTCGGAAGGAACCTGGAGATGCTCTACATCGATTGAGATCTTCAGGTGGGTAAGTTGGGGGCCGAAGATGAGTGAATGAGGTCGGAGAAGACGAGGGCGACGGCGATATGGCAAACATGAAGAACACGAATATAGGCTTATAGCCCCGATTAAACAAGTTTAGAACGATCGCCGTGTTCTAAGGAACACGATGATGGCCGTGGCATGTTGTGAAGGTGTGTGTGGTATGCTGGCAAGGTCGAGGAGGTGGTGCGGAGGTGCTCGAGTCCGGTGGAAATGTTGGGTGACCAATCCCCTCAATTTCTTGAGAGGTTTTGGTGGGCGTGGGATGGTGAATGTTTTGGGACTGGTGACAGGAAAGTTGGTGTTGTGTGGCATTGGCATGGCCTCACCGGAGCCCTTATCGGAGTGGAGGAAGATGAAGTAGGTGTGGGCGAAACAGCAGTCAAAAGTGTGGTTTAAGTGGGTAGGAATGAAGTAGAGGAGTCAGAGAGGAGTTTAAAGGACTTAATGATGCGTGGCTTTACTCAACTCAGTAATTAAGTTAATTTTACTTAATTAAGAGTAGAAAAGGTTACTTAGGTTAACTCAAAATTATATCGGTTGTGTAGTATATGGTCAAATTAACCTAATATTTTAGAAATTTTTACTGGTTGAGTCCAGGTCGTTCGTTGGAAGGTATAATTCATTCTAAATTCATCAATTATCTTTAATTTTCTTTATAAGTTTAGGAGTTATAATTAAGTTAATTATCAATCATGAATTTTGCCAAAATATTTGATTAAAATGAAGTAATTTGCAAAATCTCATAAGAGAATATGTTTACTCAAAATGATCTACTTTATTAACAAGTAAACATGTTAGTTTTCCAATTTTATTTCAAAGAAATTAAGGCAATAAGAGCTATTTTATTAAAACATGCCTTATTACAATTAAAACAAATTTATACAAAAAGAAATTAAAGAAATAAAAACTTCCTTTCTTCCGTCTCTCTCTTCTTCTCTCTTCTTTTTATTCTCCTTTACCTTCTACTTTCTCGAACTCTTTTCTTTTTTTCTTCTCCTCTTCTGCTCCTGCCTCTTCTTCATCTCTTCCCTTAGTATTCTTCTTTTGCCTGTTCCTCTTTAACACTCCTTAGTGCCTGTTCTCCTTTCTTTCCTTAACCATCAGCTGAACCGGGTTTATTTTCCAAAAATTATTTTATTTGTGGCGAGGTCCTTTCGAGGATACACAGCATCTTGAGACAAGGGTGGGACCAGACCCTACTCGGTCCTCGCCTAATTTCATTTAGGTTCGATTTCAGTTTAATTTTCCAGTTCACAGACTCGAGCCACTCCGGCTCAACCGCCTCCCAGGCCTCGTCCTCCCAGGGCACACTCGCTCACGCCCACTCAGGCGCACACCCGCAGGCACACATGCCCGCACACACACACACACATATGCTCAATAGGTTCAAATGCTCAGTTTGCGCCCAGCGCTTGACGACTGGGGAGCCTACAACACAAATTGCTTTTATTCCAAGGCGCCCGCTTAAAGCTAACCGATGTGGGACTATGTTCCCCCATTCCAGACCCGACTTCAACCGATCATAACTCCCTACTCAGAGCTTCAAATCAAGTGATTCAAGGCTTGTTGGAAAGCTCTAAGATAGATCTACACAATTGTAGGGTCAATTTTAAGTTCAGAGGATGTTTTCCTCTTCAATTTGAATAGTGAAATCAAGGGGTTCCTACGGGTTAAAATGCCTGGAAATGAAGTTTAACGTCACAGAGTCCTCAGATGGACTTATCTCTCTTATTTAAAGGTCTGAATAGTTTCTAAGTTTAATTCTGCATTTGCTAGAGTAGGTTCTAAGCTCACAAGACCTTCAGGAACATCAGAGAAGCTTGAAGCTTCTCTGAAAGCTTCAAAGAACGAAATTACAACTTAAAATAGGTAGACAAACACAAAGGAACATTTCTAATTGATTAAAACAGATTCTAAGGGTTGAAACAGATTGATTTGGGCAGGATTTATGATCAAAACTCAACAAAATGGCATTGTCGTCAGTTTGGGTTTAAAAATAACCCAAATTGACAGAGTTTGAATTCTCACTAAAATACAGGTCTGAGCTCACTTTGATCATTCTAAAACTTTTCACAGACATTCCAAAATCAACTTTAACTAAATTCCTCAATTTGAGCTCAGAACTCCATAATCAGACTCATGTTTGACTGTAAAGGCTTAAAATTTGACTTTATGATTTAAACCTCTCCACAGGCAATCAAAGCCTCAAATCATGTTCTTTCAACATCAGGAATTTGCTTAGCCTCTTTAATAGGTGTTCTAACCCTAGAAATTACAGTTTCAAGCTCGTCGCCTGAGCTTCAAAAGGTGCTTGTTCGTCTGAAGGATTGAGAGGTTGTTACAGTATTTTAAGGGCATAAACAGCTTCATTGCATTGCACTGAAGCTTTTAGGTTCCTTAAATGCTCTTCAAATCTCTCTGCCAGACTTCTCCAACTCCACTGGAGTTGAAGAAGATGATCCTTAATCTACAGCTCCTGTCACTAAATCTTCAAACAAATATCCTCAAATTAATCAGTGATTGGAATTGAACCATTTTGGAGCTTCTCGCTAAGTTTCACAGGCTGAAGAACAAAAATGACTCGCCAGAGCTCGTCGGAGCTTCGGTGAGTCCAGTAAATGTGAAAAGTGTGTACAGATTGTTTAAACTTGCCATTTTTAATCTAAAAAGGTTCCTGAGGTTGCAAGGAACCTCAAGAACTCAATTAATTCTTCACTATTTTATTAGAGTTAAGATTTGACAGTAAAATTCATTTTTCAAAAGATCTGTGTGGATTAAGCTCAGGACTTGTTTTACCACTCAATTAAGTGGTTAAAACAAGTCAACAAGTATTTATGATGAGAATCATATATATAATTAAGGATTTGAATTGCTCCTGAGCCGCCATGGACAACAAGCTCAAGAACTTAATCGAAATTGGGCGTTTAATTTATATGTGGTAATTATACATATTACAGTGTCGATTAGGGTCCCTAAGTGATGAATAGATGATTGATGACCCTATGAAGGTGAATCTAAGCCTACAGTGACAGTAGTTGGTGGAGGTGAAGTTGATTTAGGCGATTAGATGATCAATTAAGTGTTTTAAGTGAATTAGAAATGGTCGAGGAAGATAAAGGAAGGTGGACAACGATTTCAAAAGATGAAATTAAGGCTCTGGCGAGCTCAAGGAGCTCGCCGGAGTCGGAGAAGATGTCACTGAAATTCTAAAATTACAACTAACCACTTACCTAACTACCTAAACTAAACTACCCTACTCCTACTCCTACTCTTAATCTACTGTTACCTAGATGAAGGTGTCAATAGGGTTCCGTTGAAGGTTCATAGTGGACGACGAAATCAGAGGGTGGAGAGGAAGATCTCCGGTGAGCGGATTTGAAGTGAAGCAGAGGATTCGTTTGGTTGACGCCTGTGTCCAGAGACGTGGCAAACCATGGCAGATCTCCTCAGCTGATCAGAATGGATGGAGAAAGTCGGAAAGTGAGATGGGAAGTTGCCAGAGTTTTGGATGAATGAGCTTGCCAGAGTCGGAGAAGACATTGAAATTCTAAAATTACAACTAACTACTTACCTAACTACTTAAACTAAACTACCCTACTCCTACTCCGAATCTACTATTACCTGGACGAAGGGGTTAATAAGGTTCCGCCGAAGGTTCATAGCGGACGACGAAATCAGAGGGTGGAGAGGAAGATCTTCGGCGGGCGAATTTGAAGTGAAACGAAGGATTCCTTTGGTCGGCGCTTGTGTCCAGAGACGTGGCAGATCACGGTGGATCTCCTCAGCTGATCATAATAGATGGAGGAAGTCGGAAAGTGAGATGGGAAGTCGTCGGAGTTTTGGACGAATAGCCTATCGAAGTCGACTGCAGTGTTAGAAGAGGGAAGGGAGCGAACTTGAGTAAAATCAGAGGGGTGAGGGGGTATTTATAGTGGTTGGCGAGTAAGAGAATGGCGAGGTCTGGTCGAAGAAAGAGCTTGAGGAGCTTAACCTTCGGCGTCGTCTCCAACGACGGTGAGGTTATCTCCCACTGGAAATTAAGATTTCTGGTTAATTCTGACTGGTGGATGAAGAGGTGGTGAGCGCAAGCTGCAAGAGCTTGGACAAAGAAGAGTGATGTCGGCAGGGCGGTGATCGTGCGGTGGCGTGACTCTTCGTCGCTAGTTGTCTATTCGACTGAAGAAGACGAAAAGGGACTTAAATGTAATGAAACTTAAGGACCTGTGTGAGAATAAGGATCCGATTGTAATGAATTTTAAGGACCAAAATGTAAGCTCAAGTTTTGAAGGTTTATTTTAACTTAAATCTTTTTCAACTTTTTATATATGTTAGTAAATAAGGTAAATATTATGTTTTCACCTTGAATTTACATTTTTGACCTTTTTAGATTAATTTATTAGATTAAGTAAAATTACTTAAGTTATTATATACTTAGGTATACATTATGTTTAAGTTAACTTATTAAATAAGGGAATGATTAATAGAATTTCGAGTCCAATTATTATCTAAACTGTTAATAATGTTAATTGAATGATAAAATGTCATTTTAAACTTATTTTAAGGTCTTTTACTAAATATCCCTTATTCAATAATAAACCTTTATATGTTCATAAACTTAAGCTAATTAATTAGGAAAACTAGTTAACTAGGGGTAATTAAAGATCATGATGAGTCTCTCATCACTTAAGGAGAGGGGGAACGGTCGAGGGAATCCAGCTATGATGGGTTGGAGCTGGAGAAGGTGAAGGTGATGGTGACACAACGGCGAGGAAGGAGAGGGAGATGACGATCGTGCTTTAGTTGGCGACAGTTGCGAGGACGAGGGGAGGATGTTGAGCCGATCAATTTGACCGTTGGCCGTTTCAACGAAGGGGATGGAGTGGCTTGCCGGAGATGAAGGTGCGGACGACCAGAGTTGAAGAAGACAGGGCTTTTCTAGCTTAAAACTTCACTAAGGAGCTTGGTTTCACGTGAGGGTTCCTTTTAAATGCCTTAGGAGGGGGTCTAAATAAGGAAAGAAGCTTAGCGAGCTCAAAAACTCAAGAAATTTCCTTGAGATTGCGAGTGTTTGCATGGGCTTCTCGATGAGAATCGAGGTCCAATCTAGGGGTCAGATGATAAAGGATCTCTCAAAGAATCTCCCTTCCAATTTTGGAAACGTTTGATTGAGAATCAATCGAGAAAATCTCATTCAAATCTTGACGGAGATGCTCCGTTCACACCAATGACGGCAGGGACCCTTTCGCAAAAACGACGATAAAGTTAGGGACCTGTGTATCTCTGTTTTGATGAAACAAAATTATGTTTTATTGTGAACTAATCTTTCAGGATCACATTCGCACAAATCAAGTCTATCCTCGGTGTGGATCAAAGTGAAGATTATCTTTAGTCAATGTAATTCTGTTATATTTCTTGAGTCTAGAATTACTGTAAGAAACCTCATGATTAAAGGCAAACCTTTCTAAATTGTAAAATAAACATCTAGAAAATATTGATCGATCAAATTATTAGAACTTGATAGCCTAACGGTCAAATCTGATTTTTCTGCAATTGATCGATCAACAATTGATCGACCAATTAAGTAAATTGATTGGTCAAAATGAAAATTGATCAACCAATTTAGTAAATTGATCGACTAATTTGGTTCGAATGATTTTTCTCAACATTCCAAAAATGTTATATTTTCACCTATAAATAGAGCTCCACATATTGAAAAAGATTTCAAAGAGAAGGCACTTCTATTTCAATTATTACTCATGCTTTCGTGCTCATTCTACTACGCTCTTCAAAAGCACGACACTTTGCACTTCTGAAAAGAAAACTCGGTTTGCATATTTTAATTCCTTGAGGTTTCATAGGATTAATTTCTATATTTCATTTATTTCTTCCATTTCAATTGTTGGGATTCTTTGTGCTGGAATTCCCAACGTTGTTTGTGACTTCTCTTCTTTGGTCAAAGAGAAGTGGTTTGTAAGTGGTTGTGCTATCCTTGTTCAAGTGATACGTTAGTGGATTGACTAACATTGCCTAATTGAAAAAATCCTAAGCTGGGAGGCTTAGGTAGTGATTTTTAACCGTAAGGGTTTCCACTATAAATCTTTATATATATTGTAAGATTATTTTTTTTGTACTATATTTTTATTACAATCGATATCACACTTGATATTATGTTTGTAGGGAAGTAAGATCCACAGGACACCTTCATTTGGCATCAGAGCCTAACCATGAAGGAGACATCACACCTCACATTCACATGGCTGCAACAATAAGTTTTATGGAGGGGCAATTATTTTTCCAACCACCACTCTTTGACGAATCAGATTATGATTATTGGAAAAGAAGAATGTAAATTTTTTTTGAAGCAATGGATTTTGAGATTTGGCATGTCATCAAGTCTAAATATATTCCAAAGAAGAAAGAAGAAAAGGAGTTAATGAAAGAAGAAAAGAAAAAGGCGACGAATAATGCTAAAGCCATGGATGCATTATTTTGTTCATTAACAAGAGAGGAATTTGACAAAGTTGCTTCATGTAGAAGTGCATATGAAATATGGAACCAACTCTCCGTCATGCACGAAGAAAGCAATGATGAAGTAACATGGGATGATTCCAATCAAAGTTCGAAATCAAATATTGAGGAACAAAGACATAAAGATGGAATTACTCATCGCTATCTCATGACACCAACAGAATCAAGTGAAGAAGAGGTAAACTCTGACCTTACTTTAGATGAATTATTAGATCATATCATGATTTATACAATTTAGCTAAATGATTAAAGAAATAAAATAAAGAACTTAGAAATAAGTGCACTATTTTTTAAAATGAAAAACTTAGTTTATCTCTAGATTTAGAAAATAAGAAAAGAGAATTAGATGTAACAAGAGCTGTGAATATAGAATTTCATGAGAAAGTAGAAGATCTCAAGGAATAATATATTAACTTTAAAGATACACTTAATGACCTCAAATATTCTATTAAAACATATGAAGAAAAATGTGAGGATATTAAAAAGAATCAAAAGAAAATTAGGCATGCATTTTTATATCAAAAGGCCAAGAGAAGAGTCTAATGGACTCTCTAACTTGAAAGGAATTAACAACCACATACTCAAAAGAATATGGGTACTGAAAAAATTTGTGAAAAATTGTATTGCAGGTTATGGGAAAGATCGACATGGAATTACAATTAAAGAGGTAACATTCAACAAGCCTACAATCATCAATTTGGCTATGAAATATGGTGAAACCAATAATGCCAATAGATGTCAGATTTTTGGTGGAGACCCCCTCCACTTGGCTACTACTATTAGGTATAACTCCTTATACCTTAGCAAGTATGATTCCTAAAATTCAATCTTTATTACCTGTTTAGTTATAAATAAGTTTTTAATGTAAAATTGATTAAGCATTGAATTAATTAATTTGGGATCGCAACTCAATAGGGAGAGAAGAATAAAGAGAATCAAACCTTGATAAGGGTCATTGTTTGAGGGGGAAAATAAAGATCACTTTCTTAGTAGCATTTAGATAGCATATTTATCTATGTTGGACTATATAATTTTTACTCAACACTTCATTTCATTTTGATATAGTCATTGTGTTAGACAATCATGAATTTCATTAGCTCCTTATCATGAACTTGATAGTTTGCATATAATTAATTTGACATCATACTTAATAGAATATTACTTGAAAAAGGGGGAGAAAAATGTAAATTTTATTCTTAGAATTTTGCTTGTTTAAGTATGATTAATAACAAGTCACTTCAGATATATCTTTTTATCTTTTTGTTGATAACAAAAAGGGGGAGAAATATAAAATATGCATGATGATAGGAGTAATTCTAAAGTAATTATTTATTATTCTCACATGCATAATTGTAATTTTGTTATAATCAAAAAGGGGGAGAATGTAAGTACCTCTGTTTTGATGAAACAAAATTATATTTTATTGTGAACTAATCTTTCATGATCACGCTCGCACAAATCAAGTTAATTATCCTCGATGTGGATCAAAGTGAAGATTATCTTTAGTTAATGTAATTCTTCTATATTTCTTGAGTCTAGAATCTCCGTAAGAAACCTTAGGATTAAAAACAAACATTTCTAAATCATAAAATAAATATCTAGATAGTATTGATCAACCAAAATATTAGAATTAATCGATCAAATAAATTGATCTATCACAATAGGAATATTGATCAACCAAATTAGCTTAACGGTCAAATATGATTTTTTTACAATTGATCGACTAATTAAATATTTGATGAATTTTTCTATGAATTTTAGGAGATTTAAATGAATTTTATCCTAACTAGAACTTCTGTAATTTAAGCAGGTCTGAAATTAGGATTTTGGGTACTGTATTGATTTTTGAAATGCGTGAAATGCTATTTCTATCTGCATAGACTCACTTATTATTCTTTATTGCTTATTTGACCTTCATTTTACCCTTAACAAATCTCTTGATTATTCTGTGTTCATGATATGGTATTAAAATTATAGAATTAATCCTAGTTTCCTATTTTCTTAAAACAGTCTAAAGTGGAATTATAATCCTCAGATAGTTATGTAGGAGCATTTATCTTTTAAATCTGACTAAAAGTGACCTGTTAGAACTTATGATGGTATTCCCATCAGCAACCAATTCTCATCTGCCAATGTTACCCAATAAACCAAAAAATCAGGAATTGAGCTAAAAATTAGGCACAAGTGAATCAATCAGAGAAAATCCAATCAATGTAGCTCAATCCCATCGCATTAGATCCAATTATACAAATATAAACTAAATTTTATCAATTAAAATCGATTGAAATCAAATTGTCCATAAATTCTTCAATCAAGCTCTCAAACCAAATCAAGCTTAATCAACAAAATCAGTTCAATTCAGTACAAGGGGAGGACCGTTGTGATCAAGTGAAGAGAATGGGAGGTCCTTCGGATGAGATTTGAACGTGCTCTAGATTTGGGAGCTAGAAGGTGAAATGACGTGTTGCCTTTTGGGTTGTTTAAGATGTTTGGATGAGCCGTCAAACGTTTGTACAGACATCTGGATGAAGGGTCAGACGTCTGAAAGCAGAAGAATCATACCTTCTTTTCCGCACGTGCGTTGCACGTCACTCACCTCTCTCTCCTCACCCCAAACCCTAACCTTCTATCTATTTAAACCCCCCCACTTCCCCCACGCCATTCCATCCATCACCCCTAGCCACCACCTACGTCCTTCACCTTCCTCCCTTTTTCCTTCCAGCGAGGCGAGAGGAGAGGACGAAGAGAGAGAGGGGATGCTGAGGAGAAGGGAGCGGGAGCGTTGGAGGAGCTCTAGAGTAGGAGTTCGCGAGGGAGCCGCTGGAGCTCGAAGGAGTCGAGGGCGCGGGTGAGGAGGAGCTTGCGAGCAAGGGCCTTGGCCTCCTGCAGCTGTTGGAGGAACTACTGCAGCTCCTGCGGGTGAGCTCGTGAAGGAGACAACCCACGGGAGAAGTTCTGCGTATTGGATATTTTCCAGTATCAGATGTCTGGAACATCTCCCAGACGTCTGGAGTAGTAAGACGTCCGGAGCTGAAGCCGGACGTCTGAAAGCACGCGCAGTGCTAAGGTACGTGCTTTTGTACGGTTACGGCCATGCAGGTTTCACTGCAAGGATCTTGTCCAGCTTTATTAAGCTCTGTGCGTACGTACGTAGGGGGAAAGCCATTGGAAAGGCGTGGGGTGCGCCCTTCGAGGCGCTTTTGGATGTCTGGACACTTCACCAGACGTCCGACCGTACCTCCAGACGACCGGAAGAAGAGTCCGACATCTGGAACTCACTTCAGACGATCGCGGAGGGGTCTGGATGTCAGAGGTAACCGCAGGAAACCCAAGGTGAGTTTTGACGTCTTTTAAGACGTCGGGGACTAGACCCAGACGTCTGATTTTTGGACAGTGTGAGTGTTTTTGGCTCGTTTCAAGCCCAAACAGAATCGGATTTCCGCAAATGAAGTACCGTTGTTTTTCGCTTAAGTTTTTTTACGAGTTAGTCACTTGTAATACGGTTTTAGACTCGTTTAGTGTGGATGGTCAATTGTATAGGTCTTCAGCTAGTCGGGTATGCGGGAGTCGCGGAGGCGACGGGATCTGCGATCCGAGCCCCCATTCGTCCCGTGTTTACTGGTAGAGTGATTTACATTAATATTATGATTTAAATAAATGAACTGCATATTTAGAATAACTTGAATGAATCCTAGGATGAGAATGAACCCTAGAACAGAAACAGATGGTTGAGCTATACTGTATGCTTGAGAAACGTGTAGAACCCTAGGATGAGAATGAACCCTAGGGTAGAAACAGGTGGTTTGAGCTATACTGTTTACTTGAGATGCCTGTAAAAACTTTAAATGCTAGCAAATGCACTGGTTGCTTAATAGGATGCCTTGTCAATTAGAAAATTATGAGTTGTTTGTTCTAAAGAATGGAAATGGAAATGTAAATAGAGAGATTTGAAAGTTTGGAATATGAAACGAAAGGAATACCAGCATAAACTCTACGGGGAATTAGGAGGAAAACTCCTGTAGGTGGGAAGTGAGCTGGCCCGTGTGTATGCGGTACCAAGGAGAGCTACTGTCCCTTTAGGGTAGAGGAGTATTAACCACCCGTTGGGATGAGTCCCGGGGTCAGGCCTAGACACTCTACACCGACTCTGTTTGGCCCTCGTGTACGTGGTCCCGATGTGAGCTACTTAGTGTAGGGATGGAGCTAGCTGCCTCAGGGGGCCCAGGGTTAAGGCTAACCGCCTGTTGAAGGTGGAAAACTACGCATTCGGAGTTAGATTCGAAAACGCGAAGAAATCCGTTCGACGGATAAAATTTATACCAAAAAATTCGTAACAAAGTTCCGGGTCGAATACAAGGAGGCTACATCGATCTCAAAATCCATAGTTATATTTTTTTCGTATTTTTGTTTAAAAGGTAAAATAATCACAATGGAAATAATATAAACAATAAGAGAGAGAGAAAGATCACTTGATATTTGAATAATGTTTTACAACTAAGTGGGAAATGATTACACTAGAAAGTAGGAAATTGTTACAACTAGAAAGCAGGGAATTCTACTCTAAAAATCGATAAAAGAAAGGAGAGAAGTTATCCTCCTCGACGAATGCTTGGAGGACGAGTCGGACGGAGGCGACGCTTGGAAGACGGAGGATGAGGCGGGAAGGAGGATGAAGTCGGAAGAATGGAAACGAGGTAGCACGTCGTCGTCATCGTGGGATCCACTTTCGGAACGGGGGCGAAAACTTGGATTTAGCTCTTGAGGAGCATCCCGGGTGTGTGACAAGCTTCTCTTAAGCTTTGGAGAGAGAGAGGAGAAGGAAGGGATGAGAAATTCGTAGGGTAGGGGTCTCCTTTTATAGTTGCAAGGAGGGCATTTTGGATATTTTAATTTCAAAAATATTAATTCAAGGCCTTTAGTGACAGATTTATCCGTCACTAAAGGCCTGAACGTGGCCGACGTGCGTGTCCCGTGCAACTACTCCTCTTTCGCGCCTTAACATCTGTGCACGTTTGGATGGATCTCAACCGTCCGATCGTGAGATCGGACAATTGAGATTGATCCTCGCCTACGCCTTCAAAACTCCTCTGCCGCGCGACCGCATGCGATGAGGCGTGCAAACGCGCATCATCGCGTGCGTACGCGATTGAAGGATCCTTCGTGCGCCACGCCTCACCTCGGCCGCCCGATCTTCATCTGACAGTCGAATCGTGCCCATGCTCACGCCCGTCTGAATTGAGGCACTCAGCGTGGCTCGATCGCACTACCCCTCGCTCGCCCACAGAGGCGCGACCGCTGTGCTGAGCGCCCATCTTTGTCACGCGGAGGAATTGAGCGCGCGGCTCTACGATCGTTTGATGGGCATCCAACGGTGGAGATTCGTCGAGCGGGTGAAGAAGAAAAGCGAAGGTGGGTCCTTGAGGCCGGTTGGGCGACTGAGATGGCGATCTTGGCCATCTATCTTTTGAGTATTGTAGACAGTGTCACGGTTGTTGGATTGGATCGATTTTCGCGTCGTTAGGCTACGACCATCGATCTGAACTCATCCATGTCGGATTTGTCGTCTGAAGTGCGGATTGGCATCATCTTGGCCCTTGATCTTTAGGGTTCCTCAGTCTCTATCTGATGCTATGGATATTCGATCAGGGTGATCTTGGAGTTGTTGAACTCCAATCGTCGCCCTGATCATATCCGTACGGTTGGATCTTCGATCCGAAGTCCCGATTAACAAGTTGCTTTATCCCTAACCATAAAAGGAGACAATTACTGTATAATTTATATAACTTGACCTAAATGCATGATTATGCTTGTTATGCAATATTTATAATGCATGATGCTAATATGATACTAAGAACACGCGTTAATAGACATTTTAGGTTAATCAGATGTATGTACATCATCACCATACACCGACTCTTGTTAGGCCCATTAGGCAAACCAGGATAGTCGGACGAGGGTACGCAAACTGTGGAGGGGCGAGACCTCTGTTCTGTTCTGAGGGCCGAGACTCCTGTTCTGAGAGGGCAAGGCCCTGTACTGTTTCGTGTTGTACCTTTAGACATACCCGTTAGTGGAAAAGACTGATCGCATGCTAGTGCCGGATAGCTACCCATACGTTTATCACGCGTGCCGTAATCACAGCTACGTCGCGACCGTGACCTCGAGGTGGTTGACTGGATATAGGACTACCACGGAGGACTCTCCCAACTAGGAGAGCACCACGTGTACCTCATATATCATGGAAAAGACTGCAATCAAGATCGTTCCCGCGATAAACATGCTCAATCAAGAAATGATCTAAGTGAATAAAGGAATAACAAATTAGAAGCACTTGGTTGATCTAAATGAAAATAGTTGTTTAATTGCATAAATTAATTACTTACCTTAATTACATGTAAATGGCTAAATTACCACTCTACTTAGCGTTTGTTGACTCCGAAAATTTTATAACCTTGTTCAGGTCAGGGAATTGAGCAGCCAGCACCACCGGTTGCAGAGGGAGCTGGGCTCAGTCGAGCCCAGCTTTAGCTGCATTTCTTACTGTTTTCCTTAACTTCTGTTGTAGTAGTAAGTATTTTTATTTTATGTAATACTGTTTCAATACTTTCAGTTGTACTTTTCTCTGTCGTAGTTGTGATGGCTTGTAACATTGATAGACTATTTCGCTTGGTTTTTCTTATTGTCTTTTGATTTATTTTTGCTTAGTTACATTGCATGTGTGGTTGTAATTTATTTCCTGCTTTTGGTTATTTCTCGTTGGACAACTTAGTCTTGGGATTAGTTGAGGCAGGTCGATCTCGGGTCCTGTAGGCATCTGGGATCGGGTCGTAGCAGAAAACATCAGATCTAGAGTGACTTTGATGATTGGAGTGGGTTGTGATTAAAGCACGAGGGAAGTGAGTGAATGTGATCGTGAAGTGATGAGGGAACTGTATGGATCGAAATGTTGGTGAGAAATCACCTCTGATCTAAATTGATCAGAGAGGGCGGATCGAATCTAAACTAATCTACTCTTTAATCTAAATAAATGAGGAATTGTGATCTAAACTACGTAGTACTACTATCTAATCTAGTAAGCGATAAAATCTATCTAGATAGCAGTAAATCATAAAGACCTAGTACTACTATCTAATTTAGAAAGCATTAAATGCGAGGTCCTAATGATGTCTAAATGTAATAAGATTTTAATGAAAACTTAATTGAACTTGTTAGAACATAATTTAACCCTTAATTTGTACTTTGAAGTTCAAATAAATGTTCAATTGACATTTGGATCATCCAATTGTCTTTTATGTACAGAACATCTCAAAATTGACGTAATTATGCATTTTTAACATAAATTTGATGTTTTAGGTCATTTTCATTAATTCTCACACTTAAACCATTTATTATGTTAATTAGATGGTGTTTAACCTTTATTTTAGCTTAACTTTGACATTGTAGCTATGATCAGCCACACCTCATCAGTTACCAACAACGAGGCAACCTCCATTATCATGTTCTCTTGAAGACACATTAAATTTAGTTCTCCAGTGAAGAGATATGTCGTCGAATGTTTCATGTCCCGTTGGATGTTGATGTAGTCATATTTCACCCATGTAATTTTCCGTGTAAAAATTATGTAGATATGAGAAATGTCATATTTTTTGGATTTCTTATTATGTACAAATAAAATATTCCTTATGTAAGATGTTGCATTCATATAAACCTGCATTGATACTTTTTACATTTCAACTTCATGTTTATGTAATGATAATCTTTTTCTTCATATTTCCAAAATCATATTATTTTCAAATTGTTACCTCCGATTGATCAGGTTCGTGCACTTGTAATAGGGTGTTGGTGTGCGAAAATTGTCGTTTTAAGGAATACACGTTGTATAGGACAAAAATCGCGACATCACTTAAATTTGTAAAACTCGAAATAAGGAAATTAAGTCAAAGGTCGTTTGCATGGAATAAATTGGCAATTCAACTACTAATCACAGTAATGAGAGAAGATATGCAAATATATTCAAAATGATGTTCAATGTATATGTCAAAATAATATAGCAATAAAAATCAAGAATTATAGTACAAAAAGATTAAGTTAAAATGGTGGTTTGAACCACTAATTTAACCTAATAATCAAGTTCTAATTTAATCAAATAAACCTACAGCAATCAAATGAGTATTCAATATTAAAATCAAGCAAAAACAAATCAGACATCAGATTTAGGCTTCAGATACCTTAACTCAGCACCTCAGAAGAGACACAAGGGTTTCACAGCACAAGACACAAGGGCCTCTCAAAACCTAATAAGGCTAAGTGTCTGAGCACGGGAGAGGGGGCACGAATCCCGAGGTGTGAACAATGCAAAATCTTCCGCTTTCCTCTCAAATTACTTATCTTTAGAACCAGAACGGACCTGGGTAACTGGGTAATCAGATCTCGCCCAGACCCATTAGCATGCATGGCGGGCGAAGGCACATGCGTGGCGCGTGGAGAGAGATGGGACCTCACCCCGTGCTCACTAAGGCAATGAGGCTGCGTCATGAATTCAACTTATGCGCTACGAGTTGCTCTCTCCCACACGATATGGGACTAAAGAGCGTCTTCTTCCTTTACGTGTGCCAGCAACTGAAGGTGTCATTTAATTGGTGCTCCACTGTGCTGCTACTGCCAGGATGAAGGTCTGGAAAGCTTCAGGACCTGAAGCCGCGTTGATTGGGAGTAGGGGCGAGGTCGAGGGTGGCTGAATAATGGCTAACGAAGTCGAAGAAGATGACCGGCGATGACGGGTACTTACAAGCAATAACAAGGGCCTTTGGTCCCAGTTAAAAAGTTCTAGAGCATCACCGAAGTACGACAAACATAGTGGTGGCGGTGATTTGGCGAAAGAGTGTAGCAGGCGGACAAAGGAGCTTCAAGAAGCTTTGGTGAACGGAGTCGGAGGAGATGATGGAGGTGTGGGGAGCATTTCGCCTTAACTTAATTAGGGCGTAGGAAGGCCAAGAGGGAGAGTCGGTGAAGGTGGTTGGAGCGAAGGTCGTCAACGTAAGTGTAGGTGGAGTTAGGAGCTGAGAAGCTCCAGAATTGAAATTGGGGAAGAGGGGAGTAAAAATCCTATGCTAATTTGGAGGAAGGGGGTGGAGTAGATGTTGCCAGAGGTATGCTGGAGCTAAGGAAGACGATGAGGAATCCGGAGCAGAGGAAGGTGTGTCTGAGTGTGAAGCTTCGCGAGAAGCTTCGAAGATGAACAAGGAAGAAAAACCCCAAGCTTATTGTACTTGGCTAAGGGCGATGAGAAGGATTGGGGAATCTATGGAGGTGGGTCTTCTAAACCAGCGAGGAAGAAGAATCTAGGGGAAAGCCGGCTAGAATTGCACGAGAGAAGACAACACGATGAGCAGGTCCTTAAATAGGACTAGGTTCGAGCTTCAATTAAGGCAAGCTGGGCATTTTGGATAGGTGCCTTCGTTGCCTGAAAAGCTCAACTTTCTCAAGCTCGCCAACGCAAATTCCGACCGTAATTGGCCTTGAAAGGGACCCTGATTGACACAGATTGATCTAAGGATCAATTCTGCTAAGTCTTAGGACTTTATGTTGACATCTCTGGAATTGAATCTTTGATTAAATGCCAGCTAAGAAGTTTTGAAGATCCTTTTCAGACTTCGCATGGTGATAGGGACTTTTCTGAGAAGAATGATGAAAATTTAGGGACCTATATGTAATAAATTCGAAAGTTAGGGGTTGGATTGAGAGAAATAGAGATTTAAGGGACTGAATTGCAAACTAAGTTAAGATGGATTCTGATTGGGCCCTAATTTTAAGCTTAATTTGGACCTAAGAAATCTAATGGTGAAGTTAGATTTGATTTTTGACCAAGTTCGACTGGTAATTTACATAAAAACTCAAATTAGGGCAAAATCTTGTCTGCAACTCTGTTTTAGATCAAAATAGGTTCAGATCATCAAACCAAAGGTACTATACCTCTTAGAATATTTTTCTATGAATTTTAGGAGGTTTAAATGAATTTTATCCTGACTAGAATCTCTTTAATTTACGCGAGTCTGAAATTATAGTTTTGGTGTGATGTTTTGGTTTTCGAAACATGTGAAATCCCATTTCTGTCAGTGTTAACCCACTTTTTGAATTTTTGAGTTCATTTGATCTTTATTTAACCCCTGAGTGATCCCATGGTTAATCTATGTTCATGATGTACTATTAAAATTACAAAATTAACCTTGATTTTTCATTTTTTCAATTCAGAATAATGAGAGATTACGACTCCTAGATGATTATGTAAGAACTTTAATCAATCAAATATGACTAAATGTGACTAGTTAGGTTCCATGATGATATTTCCATCGCAGGGTTTGCTGTTACCTTGCTTATTTTTCAAGAAAATTTACAACCTAATAAAATTTAATATAATTAGCAACCAAATGCCCTCCTAGGTTATTTTAAATTCAATTAAATAATCCCCAATCACATAAGAAGATAAAATTAAATATTAACACAATTCCTACAATAAATTGCTTGATTAAAACACTGAACTTGTTCGAAGTGCCTATAAATACTAAAATACTTGATAATTATAACAATGTAAATCATGTAGTTCTACGCACACAAACTTCAAAACCCATATTTCGTACTTACATGTTATTTTCAATAATCAGAAATCCACTTCCTTTTCAAATGAAAGTAACCAATACTTCGAGCTTAACTTATATGTTATTTTTCAATAATCATAAATCCACGTTTTCTTTTTCAAATGAAAATAACCCATTGAAGAAATTAATACTAACATAACATTTGTTGCTTTTCTATTACATTATTTCAACGTACCCACCACTAGCATATTACCCAAATATAACATCCATGTCAAGGGTACTTTCCTTAAATCTTAAGTTGACAATCACTTAATTCCCTAAATAACAAATCATGCTTCCACATATCCCTTCTTTTCATTCCACGAATCGAACACTTCAACTCCTCCAAACAAGGAACATTTTCTACTTATTCCACGTCAACTTCAAAATCAAATCCAAACAACAAAGGGTACTTATTCCCTCACTTATTCCACCAAAGGCCTATTTCATATGCAATTCCTTCAGCCAAGCATAACCTTAAGAATAATGCTTTAAATACTTGGTCGAAATAGCTAGTTGGATATATAGCTTGAGTCAAACACTAGGACGAAAATGATAGAATCACCTAGTTTTGAAAACAAACGTCAAATCCGCACAAAGAAAAATAATCTCATTAAACAAAAAAGAACCCAAGCCACCCTATCCATCCCACAGCAAACATCTCCTTTGGTTTTCCAAATTTTTAGGCTTAGTTTACTTGAAAAGTTAACCTCTCGAAAAGAAGATTAACCCCTGTTTACTTAACTACTTAATCTCCTATTTGCTAATTCAGGTTTAATAACTTTAAAACGAATTTGTCTAACATTAATTTCAATTAGTATTAACTAAATCGGTGTTAAAATCATATACCACTCATATCTTTGATATCTTCGTATTTTATATATCTAACACAATTACTAAGTAAACGTCACAAGGGTTAATACTGTAACTTAACATCAATTTAAGCAAATATAAACTGATATTAACATCACTTTACAAGTAAATATAATTACAAGTTAATAATAATTTCACATTTCTTAATATTAATTTTCTAACCTTTTAAGTAAACTATCCCTCAATTGCCTATTACTTCCAAATTCTAGTATTGGTAATACGTGCCACTTTGGTCTCCTTGTTCCCTCCATCAGCCTCCTTCCTTCCCGCCTCCTCCACACCTTTCGGCCTCCTCCACACCTTTCGGCTCCCGACCTTCCAATATCAGTTCACTTGTATGATAACAATTTTTTTTACATGTAATACAAATTTTTTCAATTTTATTACAAGTAAAATTTTGTAATACAAATTTCATTCTAATGATCACTTGCATTACAAACCTTTATTAGTACTACTTCTATAGAATGATTGTGCTTGGGTTTCATTTAAGGAATGAATTTGAATAGCTTTCGATTATTTTTCTGAAAGTTTTTTTTTTTTTTCCTGTCAAGGAAAGAACTTTCCATTGACATCTTATATGTTGCAAGGCACATAAGGGAACACCCAAGTTCCCTGCACATTGACAGTACCTGGCCAGCTGATGAGCTGGCTAAACCAATGATCTATTTACTTTAAGCAAAGATATTGCAACGTCACCCTCCAACATCAAGGAGGATCGTTGAATGATTGACCTTATACTCCATGGAGGCTTCTGCAGACCAAGGACTTGATTAACTGGATTAACAGCATCAGATGATACAATGGCTTCCGAAAACCCAGCTTGGAGTGTTAACTGCAGTCCCTGATGAATAGCCCATGCTTCCACTTCATCACTGGCGGATACCTCATATTTGCAAGCATTGGCGTGCAAAACATGACCATCAACATCGATAATTACAGCCGCAGCAACAGAGCTCGGGGAGACCGTTGCATCCACCAGAACACGCACACAGAAGTATTCACCAGGGATATCAGAACCCACATTCTATTCTTGCACACCCAAACCAATCGCTGGAGCAACTGAAATATTCCTTACATCAGCATTGACATTGGAGTTATAGAACTAGGGATGTAAGTTTTCGTAAAAACTCAACCCCACTTTAAAAAATTGGGTAAAACCTGACTTGAATCCGATAGGATTCAGAAATGGGGTTTTATCCAAAAAAACTTGATTGGGTATGGATATAATTCCTCACCTAATTACCTTACTTGAGCAAGCGAATAATATCCCTATTTATCCGAGATATATAAGTTCCACCTTAAGTCTCTCATTCCCCAAACTTTAATCTCCCTCACGATTTCCTTCATGATTTTAAAGGTTAGGAGTACTTCTAAAGTTTCTATTGCATATTTATTTTTGTTATAGAAATCTTTTATAGAATGCACTTATATTTTATTTTTCTTTGTATTTTTTATTTTTGATAAATTTCCCTTCAAGTTTTTTTTAATAATTTTAATAAGGATCCTTGAAATTGGAGTATCTTGATCCCATATGTTTGAGGCTCGTTAAAATTGAATAGTTGATTAATTGTATTACATATTTTTTTTTCTTTAACATTAATTTGAGTATAATTTGATTGTAAGATCAATTTATAAATGATTATTCGATGAGTAAATTGATACCTGATGGATAGATCGGTATAAGTATGGGTTTAAATTTTTATACGTAAATAGATAAATAAGTAGGATATGAATATTAATTTTGTAAATAGGTATAGATATTAATTTAGTCAAATTTGATCCGAACTCGACCCATTTACTTCTAAGCCGTATTCAAAGCAGTTTTAAGGACCGAAAAAGGATCGGGAAGGACCCCTCCAAAAACGACTTTGCATCTTAACAACCGAAGGGAATGCAAGAGAAAAAAAATCAAAAAAATTGGAAGTCCCCATTTTGAAAATAAACATTGATGTTTGAAGCAAAATCCCACCGCACATCAGAATTCCCATTCATCCTTACTCCCCAATAAAATCAGACCGCATGCATAAAATCACAACCCGATAATAAATGCTCCCAAACTTCATCCTCAACGGGACAAAACGAGCATTGTGAATCAAACACGTGACATCTTTTGGCTATAGATTCCCTTTAGATGGCAAAGCCTTCACACGTGCTCTCCAAAGAAAGATTTTAGTTTGTGGCGTCAACCCATGCAAAAAACCAAATTTTGTTTAGCAAATCTTTCCATTTGCCTCCGATGTCACAGAATCCAGCCCATGTTCCTTTAGAAGAGTTAAATATGCTAAGCTGACACTGAAATTTCCCATAGGGTGCGAGTTGATTGCCTGAGCAGGTTTAAGCGAAAAAGATCTGTTCAATAACTCCTCCTTCCAACCTGCAGCATCCTTTAGTTCGGCAACACCATTGCCAACTGAACTACCGAGTAATCAGCAGGCGTGACAGCCTCTTCCCGATTACTAACCCACGGATGAGACCATATATTTATTTATCATGTCCCCATTACCCACCAGCCAAAGGGAGTGTTTAAAGAGGAGATGCTTTATTTCCCCACATTGCTTTCATAAAAGCAAACTCTGAGTGGTCAGGCAATGACCCCGCTAGGGCCTGTCCCGCTCGGAGCTAATTCGTTGCCTGGTTTGGATGGGTGGGGTGTGGCTGTCTGCCTGAGAGCTAAGGCCCTCCGCTTGATTTCCCGGTTGTACCTCGCCTGAGCGTCTCGTAGGTATCTTGTTTACAGACCGGCGTTGGATAGGTTTAGGGAGAGGCATGCTCGCTCCTTGCTCTCATCGCAGCCGTACAACTACACTCCATGGGGGAGGTCTACTTCCGGCGGTACTCACACTTATGCCTCGTAGGTCGTGTTGAATGGGGTTTTTTACTGGTGGCGATTCTTTAGCTGGTCTGATAGCTCCACAAGTTGTGGGCTCGCTTCCGTTCAAGCCCATCAAATTTTCTGAGGCTGTGGTGATTGCCTATAGCTGCCCACCCTTCTGGGGGTGTGTGATTGAGGGGGAGTTTCGTCTGGGTGCCTCATTGTGTGCGTAAACCTTTGTAAGTGCTCTGAGGTAAGCTGCGCCCGGTTTGTAACAGTGATCAGGTGCATTGTCCTGACGACATGGGGGCGTCCTTGTGGTCGAGAGTCGCTACCCTTTATGCGTTTGGGCTTTAGTTATTGCCTTCGTTTCAGACTCATTTTGGGAAACATTTGGCTGCCTTGGTTACGAACGGGGGGCCATTAGGAAAATCGATGAAGTCCGTTCTTGTTTTGTGGCAGGTGTTGTGGCCATCAGCTCCTTAGTTGGGGCTCCAAGGGCGAGAATCTTACCCACCAGTCTGCATGACTTCCTTGATGCTTTGGGTCCGGAAAACCCGTAGCGGAGCACTTTAGCAGCAATGGCCGTGAATGTTCCATGACGGCCACACGTGCTCGTACAGAGGCAGACCCTCCGGCAATCGTCATGCTCGCACAAGTAAAATATCCGACAAATAATTCATAAAGTATTAATTAAATAATTGAATAAATTACCGATCGAAATAGGTAATGGAAGTTGTAATTATGCAAGTATAGATGAATCTCAAAAGTAGTTGTAATTATGCAAGTATAGATGCTTAGTAGACTAATAAGGAACTAAGAACATAAGAAGATGGTACTAATTTATCTTTAAAAAAATAAATATTTTTATTAATTCATAAATCAGTTAATTTTCAGTTTATCCCGACGAGTGTGTTCCCTTCAATGTTACGGTCGTATCTTATCCATATTAGTTCCTCAAAAGGTAGGAGATCTCATTGTGAAATCTATGATAATTATGTGACGTCTTCTTGGTTAGGAGGAAACTTCGCACTCATCCTACATCACGTTCTATCACCTTGTGGTTCTCGCATAGGTAGTGTAGCTGATGCACACCACAAATTATACTCATAGACACGACCTATGCTGGCTTGTAGATAGCATTTTTCACAACTTGGATGTGAATCCCAACTAAAATATCATATATGTAAATATATAATCATTTATGT
The DNA here is from genome assembly GCA_037157565.1 of Thalassia testudinum. Lineage (NCBI taxonomy): Eukaryota > Viridiplantae > Streptophyta > Magnoliopsida > Alismatales > Hydrocharitaceae > Thalassia > Thalassia testudinum. The sequence goes on from JAZHRO010000036.1 coordinate 150,084,580, forward strand.
ACCCCTACCTCGTTACTTGGTTGGCCAATAGGCCTATCACGAATTCGTAGGAAAGTTAGCTCACTCTATGATCCACCAACCAAGCTCTACTTGGCCAACTTATCAAAACCATCCAATTATCCATATTCACTTATATATTTCATCACATTCATTTTATTTGCATGTAACTATTGAATATCCAATCATTTATTATAACATATATCCATCCTTTAATTATAAGTGAATCATTATACATCTCATTCATTATCTAGAGAATTTCTTAACCATACATTCTCAATTTAAGTCCTTGTTAATCCAAAGAATATAGCTAAGTACTTTAATTCATCAGACCAATTTGCCCATATTCATTTCATTTAAGAGTCAATCATCACAAGTATTTGTTTATTTTATAATCAAGCAACTTAGACATCAACATTTAATTCAGATTTTGGAAAGCCAAATAATTCAACATCTTTTTTATTTATTGTATGCATGTAATATTATAGTACCTAGGTCAGAAATAATCAACCAAATATTTAAACTCTAGAATTCAGCAAAAGGAGAGGAACACACACTAAACAATAATTTTCACATAAGAGGGCATATTTGTAAATTACATAAAAAAAGGAACATGGTTACTCTACCTAATGTTGTCGAAGGATTACAATAACTCTGAGATGTGTGCCCACTAGCCCTTGTGCCTTGCACGACCTTCGAGAGTTGTCTTTAGGTCAAGACATAGAGAGAATGGATAAAAAATCACCACATGAACTAGCCCATAATTTTCATATGTAAAACAGATTTCAAAATTAAGTTTGGAGTTTATCAGTGTAGTTTGCATCAAGACGATTTCAATGGTATCAAGAACGTGAAAATCGAATGTTTGACCCTGAACAAATCGAAACATGAAATAGGATGCGAAATCGGGATCCACATGTGCATGCGCACCTATTTCGCATCCTATTTCATGCACGTGCACTCGTGTGCCCAGTGCGTGCCGCTCTCCCACGTGCCCACGTGATCGGCACGCATTGCATGCCACCCCTCCATGCACCCTTATGAATACTACTGCTTGTGCCCCCTCGCCCACGCTCACACGTTTTGTGCCTCACTCGTTGTTGTATGCACTTTGTTGTGCCTTCTCTCTCCTTTCGCCTCTCTTTTCTCTTCTCTCTTCCTCTCTCTTGTGACTCTTGCCACCCGAGGAAGAAAATGACAAGTAGGAGCCCTAATTAACCTATTTATAGAGTTCCCTAACCCTAATTTAGTTAGGGATAATCCCACTTAATTAAAAATATCCCTCGTTATGGTTTACTTGTGTCTCCCCTTCATTTATCATAATTTTTGCATAACATTTGCTATAGATCTTGGATTTTCACGAAACGAGTATCGTTGAAAAGCTTACAATGAGAAGAATCTAATGATACCACACATGACCCCCTTTTGAAAAGTTTTGAGCACGGGTTGACCAAAAACATGTATTTTTCACATTCTACGAGCTGCTTTGACTTGACCTGACATTGATGGGTATCAGTGGGTCCAAAATGATGTGATTGACTCTGAGATGACTCAAAATTTTAATTTTGACAAAATAACCCCCTACAACTGATGAGTTACGACTCATCATAGCTAAATAGCATAAGTTAAGCTAGAAACTAGGCTAAACAATATCAAATCAACACACAAAAAGGGTTAAGTGTGGGACTTAGAGAAAAAGACCTAAAACATCAATTCTATGCTAAAAATGCATAATTAGGTCACTAAATGAGATATTGTAAAGACCCGTTACACTTTTGGCCATTTAAGATGTCTGGAGTTTTAGCCAGACATCTGGACCCGTTCCCGGATGTCTGAAAGTGAAATTTTCGTGCTGCACTTTGCACTCTACGCACGGGCGGCACGCAGAGACCGTTCCCTTCTCTCTCCCTTCCTCATTCTCCCCTGAACCCTAAACCCCACACCCTTCTATTTATACCCCTCCCCCTTCTCCTCTCCTCACACCACCAGCCACCACCACCTCCAGATCTCCTGTGCGGCAGTGGCGAGGGTGGACGAGAGAGGCGAGTGGGGGGCGAGCGAGGGAGAGAGAGAGGGAGGAAGGAGAGCGTGGGAGGAGGAGGACCAAGGTCGGTGGAGCTTCAGTGGAAGCTCGGCGGAGCTTCGGTGTAGCTCAAGGAGGAGCCGGTGAGGAGCTGCTCAAGCTCCTACAGTAGCTTGAGCTACCGCTGTGGGAGGAGGAGTGAGCGGAGAGAGCTGCGAGGAGTTCCTGATACTGGAAGTTTTCCAGTATTAGACGTCTGGAGTGGAGTCCAGACGACTGGCAGGTACTTGGACGTCTGGAGCTAAGGCCAGACATCTGAAAGTACATTTATCGCAAGGTACGTATCTCCCTACGCCATGCATATTACAGCGCAGGGGTTATTATCGGCTGACCACGCCTGTAATTTCTCACACAAGTGCAGCTTTGGGAAGGAGCACGGAACGCTTTCCCACACACTTTTGGACGTCTGAACACATCACCAGACGTCCGAAGGTGCACCGAGACGACCGGAGACATTGTTCGATGTCTGAAATTATTTTTAGACGATTGCAGTGAAGGTCTGGACGTCTGATCAGCCGCAATAGATACAAGGTAAGATCTGACGTCTTTTAAGATGTCTAGGATTATTCCCAGACGTCTGATTTTGAACAGTAGGCATGCTTTTGACCTGTTTAGGGTTCGATCGGGGTTCGTTTAATGCAAACGAAATACCTACACTTTCCTCTTGAGTTCCTCTCAGTACTAAAGTCTGTTATACATTGTTCTGAACTCTCCTTTTTTTAATGTATTCCCTGGTATAGGGTTTTAGCCTGCTGCGCATTTGGGGCTCGCAGAGACGTCTGGGTCTGCAGATCAAGCCCCCATTACTCCCATGTTTCCTGGTAGAGTGGTTTAATTCAGTTATTAATATTTGAATAAGAATATGCTTGATTGCATTAGCCAAATGGAATTCTAGGATATGGAATGAACTCTAGGGTAGATAAATGAATGAACTGTTTGTATTGTACGTTTTACTTGCATGCGTGATTGAGATAAACTGCTAGAAATTGCCTGCATTAAAATTGTGAGTTGAATGTTAGAAAATGAGTTGCCTATATTTAATGAACAATTACTTGTGAAATCACTAGTTGCATGTATTGAGAATTGAATTATGAAAACACGAGCTACCTGTATATGGATGAGAAATGAATTACGAAAAATGGGATTTGGATCGGGATAAATGAGGTGAGCATTAGCATGAACCATATGAGGAATTAGGAGTAGAACTTCTGTGGATAGACGGAAACCTGGAATGTAGACGGGAAGTGTGCCGGCCTTTGAGTACGTGGTACTAAAGAGAGCAACTCTCCCCTTTGTGTAGAGCGGAGGTAGCCTCCCTTGGGTTGAGACCCGGGGTTAGGATTGGCAACTCTACACCGACTCCTGTTGGCCCTCGCGTGCGTGGTACCGAGATGAGCTACTAGTGTAGGGAGGGAGCTAGCCACCCCACGGGGCCCGGCGTACAGCTAGCCATCCTACACCGACTTATAGGCCCTCTGGGCAAACTGAGGTAGTTAGACGAGGGTGTGCAGATTGTGGAGGGGTGAGACTCCTGTTTGGTTCTGTGGGGCGAGTCCCCTGTTCTGAGAGGGCAAGGCCCTATACTGTTCCATGCTATACTAGTGCGCTTATTACGCGCGCCGTAGTCACCGTTACGTCTTGACAGTGACCTCAGGGTGGTTGACTGGGTGTAGGACTACCACGGAAGACTCTCCCGGCCAGGAGAGCACCACGTGTATCTTCTACTCTACAGAAAAGACTACAATCAATATCATTCCCACGAGGAACAGGAAAGATCAAGAAATATCTGGATACTTTGAAAAATGGGTGAAACGGAAACATATAAAACAGATAAATAGAAATGAGAATTAAACCTGTTGTTTTTACTGTTTTGTACTTAGATAATATAAACACCACTCTACTCAGCATTCACTGGCTCTGTCTTTTCATAATACTGTTCACGACCAGGAGTTGAGCAGCCCGAGCTTTAGGCTGCAGAGGGTGCTGGGTCCAATCGAGTCCAGCCGTAGTTTTTTCCAGCACTTTCTTTTTTCTCTACTGTTGTAGTAAGTAATGGGGTCTTAGTTACTGTTCTACTACTTCTGTTTCCTTTCCGCTTTCCGTCATTGTTGTTGTGGTGGTATGTACTGAGACAGCTGTTCTATTTCCTTTACTGCTTTGTACGTTTCTTCTGCTTAGTTATATCGCATATGTGAATATGGTTTATTTTCCTGCTTTTGGTTATTTCTTGTTGGACGACTAGGTCTTGGGATTAGTCAAGGCGAGTCGGTCTCGGGTCTTATAGGGATCCGGGAATCGGGTAGTAACAAGATGGTATCAGAACAAGGTCGTCCCGAGAAATTGACCAATTGGCTCGAGAATAACCATTCACGTGCATATAACTAGGATAGCCACCACAACGTATCGCTTTGATATTCGTTTCGAGTTTTATTCGGTATCATTGACCTCTTGTTCTATCTTTTGCGTCTCCATACAGGAGATGCCTCGTCGGGGTGTTCTTAAGGCGGGTCGTGGTCGCGGCCGTGAACGACTTCGGAGGGGCGGATGAGCTGGGCCTGAGGTACCAGTTGACCCACCTCTTCTCACGAGCGTTCATGCCTAGGACTCGGCCAACTGATTAGAGACATTGTACGAGAGGAGCTCTACTAGCCTCCATGGGCACCTCTCCCTGAGGACGTGGAGGAGGAGTCCTCAGTGGGATAGAGAGACCGCTGCAACACCGAACGAGCAGGAGGGGGAAGGGGTGGTCCTCCACCGCCCCCACCTCACTCTGACACTTCTGAGCACGAGCCCTCCATGCCTGGAGGCATGCCCATTCCCTCACTGCAGCTGCACCATGAGATTTTCGGCCAGTTGCGGAAGCTGAAGCCCCCCTCTTTCAAGGGGGATGAGGACCCATCTGAGGCAGAGGACTGGCTGGAGCAGACACAGAAGGTGTTCGACACCCTTCGCCCTCCTGCGGGGTGCCGTGTGGCCTTTGCCACGTACTAGCTGGAGAGCGCGGCACATAGGTGGTGGAGGGCAGTCAGAGGCCAGGAGGGGAGAGCCGACGTGGGACCAGTTCGTGACTCTCTTCTGCGAGTAGTACTTTCCGCAGACCTAGCAGGACCAGAGGAGGTGGGAGTTCCACACTCTCCACCAGGGGATGATGACTGTTAGTGCGTACCGCACGTGTTTTCTGGAGCTGTCACGTTTTGCCTTGACAGGTGCGTCTACGGAGGAGGAGCGCCTGTGGAGGTTTACTAAGGGGTTCCAACCTACTATTCGGGGGTATGTCAAACCCCTGAAGCTGCCCACTTTCTCACGAGTGGTTGAGGCAGCCATGACCTACGAGGAGACCAACCCGACCACGCGAGACATTGACAGCGGACAGAAGAGGCCCTACCAGCCACAGTACTCTTAGGGCCGTCTGGAGAGAAGGTACATGGCACCTGCAGGAGAGCCGTCTCATTTTGCGGGACCATCAGTGGCCGTTGGGGGCCCTAGACAGGGGCCAGTTGCCAGCACCGGACCCCCACCCAGCAGCCGGCAAGGACCTACAGAAGGAGGAGGTCGTGTTCCCCTCTGCTACCAGTGTGGCCAGCTGGGCCACATCATTAGGGACTACCTATCTATGGCCAGAGCACAGCAGATGCTCCCCGCACTGAGCGTTGGAGGCCGAGCTGGTGATCGTGGTCACCAGGCGCGTAGGGGAGGGCAGCAGTCACGAGGAGGGTACCGGCCAGCGACTGCTCGCCCGACCCAGAGTGTAGCTGCTTCGTCTGCATCGAGGACTGAGGAGCATATCAACGCCCTGAAACACAGAGACCCCAAGGCTTCAGGTTCAGGGGTGGCAGGTATGGTTACTGTTTCTGGCATATTAGTGTACGTACTTCTTGATTCCTGCACCAAGCACTCTTTCAATGCTACGAGTTTTGCCGTCAATTTGGGGCAGGGCAACGTACTGTTAGAGGATTCGTTTGTGATCAAAGGCCCAGGTGGCCAGTTGTTTGTAGCTGGGGAGGTCTACACGGACTGCGAGGTCAGTATAGGGGGACACAACCTCCCCGCTGACCTGATTGTGATACAGATGGAGGATTTTGACATGATCGTAGGGATGGACTGGTTTCCCGCCTATCACGTCTTGGTGAACTATTTTGGGAGGAAGATCGTCTTCTCCATACCGGAGTTGCCTCCCTTTGAGTTTCACAGACAGCCAGTGGACAGAGGTTTCAGATGCATCTCTGCACTTCCAGCAGCGAGGCTTTTGAGCCAGGGGTGTGAGGGCTTTTTGGCTTGTGTAGTGGCAGAGCCTAGCATCATGGCTGACTTTCTGAGTGTTACGGTGGTTTAAAGTACCCCGATGTTTTTCCAGAGGAGTTACCAGGACTACCGCCTGAGCGTGAGATCGAGTTTGAGATCTCATTGGTACCGGGGACCAGCCCCATTTCTATTGCACCATACTGATGGTACTGCTTGAGCTATGAGAGCTCAAGTCACACCTGCAGGACCTGTTGGAGAAGGGCTTTGTGAGGCCCAATGCATCCCCATGGGGAGCCCCTATGATGTTTGTGAAGAAGAAGGACGGTACCCTGCGACTTTGTGTCGACTACCGACAGCTGAATAGGGTCACCATCAAAAACAAGTATCCGCTGCCAAGGATTGATGACCTCTTCAACCAGTTGCGAGACGCCACAGTGTTCTCCAAGATAGATCTAAGGTCGGCTACCACCAGTTGAGGATCAAGGAGACCGACGTCTCCAAGACAGCTTTCTATACTCGATACGGGCACTACGAGTTCTCTTGGTCATGCCTTTTGAGTTGAACAATGCCTCCGCTGCTTTTATGGATTTGATGAACCTAGTCTTCAGGCCGTACTTGGACCAGTTTGTGGTGGTGTTCATCGACGACGTGCTCGTTTACTTGCAGGATCAGGTGCAGCATAAACAGGATTTATGGATGATCCTGGACACTTTGAGGTGACGCAGGCTGTACGCCAAGTACAGCAAGTGTGAGTTTTGGTTGAGGCAGGTGACTTTCTTGGGCCATGTGATTTCAGGGGATGGTTTGGTTGTGGATCCAACCAAGGTTGATGACATACTCAGGTGGGAGAGGCCATGTACAGTGACAAAGATACGCAGCTTTTTGGGACTAGCAGGTTACTATGGACGATTTATCAGAGGATTCTCTCATATTGCGCATCCTATGACCCAACTGACTCGAAAGGACGTTCCCTTTGCCTGGACAGATGAGTGTGAGGCATGTTTTCAAGAGTTGAAGGAGAGACTGACTTCATCCCCTGTGCTTACCATCCCGGACAACAGTGGTGGTTTTGTGGATTACACGGACGCTTCATTGTAGGGGTTAAGGGGTGTGCTCATGCAGCGGGGTCACGTTGTCACTTACGCTTCGCGGAAATTGAAGCCTCATGAGCATAGCTACCCTACCCATGACTTAGAGCTAGCAGCTGTTGTCTTCGCACTGAAGACATGGAGGCACTACCTTTACGGCGAGACTTTCAAGATTTTCACAGATCATAAGAGCCTCAAGTACTTTTTTGACCAGAAGGAGCTTAACATGAGACAGAGATGTTGTCTAGAGCTCCTGAAGGACTATGACTGCAACATCTCCTACCACCCAAGAAAGGCCAATGTGGTGGTTGACGCCTTGAGCCGGAAGGTGCCCGCCCACTTGGCCAGTCTACAAGCACAGAGTTGGAGACTTATGGAGGAGTTGGGCAGTTGGCAACTGATGAGAACCTCATCATGAATCCTAACTAGCACATTTTAACATAAGAAATCGAACAAAAAGCTCCTACATAACCTGAGGGAAGACCTAAATTAGGAAATTGTTGAGTAGAGAATAAAACATTGCACAAGGGGTAAAACTGTAATTTTACCATTGCAGTACATGAACAGGATTTTTAAGGGTCTAGACACAGGTCAAGTGGACTTAATAAAGGAAAAAGTGGGATGGTTTGGTTAGAAAAGAGTTATGACAAAATCTGGGAATTAAGTGACATTCTGTAACCCTAGAACAAATCCACTTTAATTCACGAAGTTTCAGGAAATATAAAAATCAATTAAGCCTTCTAAAATTCATAAAAAAATATCCCCTAGGGTTTAGAACCTTCAATTTGGCCATTGGAACATATCTTGACCTAGATTAAGAACCATACCCAATTTTTAACCTAATTTGGGTTTTTATGCAAAATGTCTAGTCAAACATGGTCAAACCTAAAATCCAACCTCACCATTGGATTTCTTAGGTCCAAATTAGATTTAGACCAAAATTTGAACCTAAGGAAAGGTCTCCTTGACCCACTTTAAAAACTGATCCTCAACAATTACTTTTTGACCCTTAGCTTTTTGAAACCTTACAAGAACCCCCCTTTCTTTTCCGTCATCTTCTTCAATCGGGTCCCTCTACCACCCGCCTACGTAGGCCATACCTCCAGCGACTTTGCACGGAGGATGGCGCCGCGCATGCATGGGGAGTCGGCCCCAGATTTGAAAGGGAGACTCCCTGCGTTGTCCCCTGCCACATGGGTCGGCTCCCATGTCCTGTCAGCCACCATACCTCGTGCGAATGCTCGAGAGATATGGGTCTCGCTCCGGCCATACCTCCGTTGGGGTATTCCCGCCTCCTTGCGATTCTCTCTCTGTCAACGCCTATTTAAGGAGAGGCACCCTCTGCCGCATCCTTCAAGCTTGTTCTCGCCTGAGAATCTCCCTTATTTTCGTCTTCCTCATCTCCGACCGTTTGCTCGCAAGCTCCGGCGACTTCCACTTCCTCCACTCATCGCTTTGCCACCATACCAGTGGCAGAGTCATCTCCACCATCTTCCGCCACACCTCGCCACACCAGCAGGCGCCCTCCTGTCCCTCTTCCTCGTCGCCGTCTCTTCCCCTGGGCGCCTTCGTCTCCGGCGACAGTAGCACAGCCGCTCGCCACCTCCGCCTCCCCCCTTCATCCAGAGACCCACAGATAAGTTCCTCCTCTCTCCCTCTTCATTTCCCCTCTTTTAACTCACACTTTCGACCCCTCTACTGCCACTGACCACCACCATCGCCCCCACCTTCGACCAGACCACCGGTGAGGTGTTCTCGCCGCTCCACGCCTCCACCCACCTCGCCAACCACCCTACGACCTCCGCAACACCTCACCGACCATTTTCCCCTACTCTAATCTCTCCGCCACACGCTCCACACTCCCACCGACCTAACCCATTTTCACAGCATAGAGCGACCTAGGCACACACGCTTAGGCCACCCTGTGGCTAGCTGACCCCCTCTTCACCTTCACCGTGATACGGTGAAGGTTTTCCCGTTGTTTGACAGGGCCGCAAGGCCGTTCTTGTGTCATGCAGATTTGAGCCTCCGTCCGCCATTAACGAGCAAGCAAGCTTGCTTATTCCCGAGCTCCAGGCCGCACACTCCAAGCTTCAGGATTCCAGGCGATGCGCGTTGAGTGGGCGAATGCATCCAACCTGAGAACAAGCCTTGCGCGACTCACAGCTGCTCTAATTGGGTGGAGCTCACCTCCTGCGGGTGCCAGCAAAAGCGGGTGGGACATTTAAACCTACCTTGTAAACGAAGGAGCACAGTGGGCGGCATAAATTGAAAAAGTGGCTAAGGCTTATCGCCTCAGTCACACGAGGTGAGGTCCCTCTCACCCGCTCACCCGGCCTCGTCCGCGACCACCCCTTACGGACCTGGCCTGACCCGATTACCCAACCTGTGCACACCTCACCCACCACCACACGCCGGTGAGCTTGGTTCTGAGCGCGTCACCCGACCTGCATACCCGAATAGGCTCTGGGAGAGCGAACCCTGGAGTGAAATAGAGAGAGAGAGACGCGGGGAGGGTAAGGGTTAGGTTTTGCCTAACCGTATGCTTGTGCAGGGAACAGAAGAGGAAGCCAGGAAGGAGCGGCTGAAAACTTAGCCGCGAAGCAGCTGCGGCCAGAGAGAAAAGGTCTTGGAGGTGCAGAGAAGAAGAGGAAGAGGACGAGGAGGCAGCTGCGGAAGAACTTGAAGGCAAGAGCAGCAAAGGAGGAGGAAGATGGCACTGTAGCCGCAGAGAAGCTGAGGAAGAAGATGAAGGAAGAAGAAAGGCTTGAAAGTGCAAGGAAAGAGAAGGAAGAGAGAAAGCAAAGGCGCAGCAGAGAAGAAAGAAGAAGAAGGCAAAGACAGAAGGGAAAAGAAGAGAAAAAGAAGAAGCCAAGAAAGAAGAAGAATAAGAAGAAGAAGCAGCAGTAGCAGCAGCAGCTGAAAAGAAGGAGAGCACAAGCACTGTAGCAAGTGGCCACTTAAGGCATCTGATCCTTGGAGTCAGACGTCTGAAGACAAGAGAGAAAAGAGGACAAAAGAAGAAAGGGAGAAGAAAAGAGAAGAGACATTTTTATTTCCTCTTTAATCTTTTTGTAAAATAGTATATTGTAAATTGTGATTTTCTACGCTTCTAGAATCAAGCTTGCTCCCTGAGTTCGACCTCGGAGAATTTTTATATTTGAGTAATAGAATGTTATCAAACCGGTGCAGTCTTAGACAAAGACCCTCACCAGTTTTTGGCGCCGTTGCCGGGGATCAACAGGCATTTTAGAAGCTATAAAATCACAATTTCTGATTATATACTGACTTGATCTCTCTTCTATTGTGCAGGAAAGGAAGGCAAGAAGGAACAAGTAGCCGCACAACAACCACACCAATGGGACATGTAGCCTTCTACCCTCTCTTTTAAGCCCCTTGAATTCTAAAGAGGAAAAAGAAAAGAAAAATCAATCTAGGGTTACCTGTCTTCCATACTTAGTAATTCACAGAGTTGCCTATTTTTAAATTTTAACACATTTTATCTGCATATCCACTTAAGGTAACTAGGGCTAAAACCTTCTTGCTTGAGCCCTAGTTACCCATTTCTGAGGCAACTAATTAGACCAACTAGAGCCTACTTAGGATTCTGAGCTAGGGTTTTGGAGACACATCTTCTAATCAAGAATTGAAAAGTCTAAAAGGAGGTGTGCCTAAATCATTGCTTGAAAAGATCTATTAAGAGAAACCCTTAGCAATCCGGCTCTTAATTCACTTGAACACTAAAAGAAAGGACCTAATAAGCTCTCACAGGAACAAAAAGGTGAAGTTGATCCCTTGGATCAACCAACCTCTAAATTAGGTCACTTTTTTGCACACAAAAGGTTTAAAGTTCAAGTGAAACCCTAAGTACCTTGATCTTAATTAAAAGTGGTAGACTTAAGAGGTCAAGGTCCCCATTCTAGTCAACCTGGAATCTCAGTGACAAGAGAGGTCGGGTGAGGGAAACCCTGTAGCCCGTGGGGGCACTCTACCTTGTAGGGGTCTTCGTGGGACTCACCCTCTCTGGCTGCCCAGGTAATTCTCAAGTGGATGACCTTCTAATCCAGGGGTATCATCCGCCCCGAACCTCTATAGTCACCCAACATATTTTGGGTGTCTTGATTGGGTCCAACACGTTCTAACCTCATCCAATCCATCAGTGCATGTTCGGTAGGAGGTCTTTGAAACCTCCTCTAGAAATCCACTCTCCTCGAGGCCAAGCCTCGGTACCCTTGTTTGTGCGACAACCACTCCACATAGACCTCTCTTCTGATTTTGAACCTAGTTCCCCTTCTTCCATCATGGCTCAGCCTGTTGAAGAAGAGAATAATCTTGAGCACCAGCTCTAGCATCTTAATGATCTCTTCCAAAACTTAATGAACCCACCGCATATCCCCATGATGCAAGATCACTATAATCCCGCTACAATGGCAATTGAGCCTCGAGTCAGAATCTCGACTGGAGGACCTGATTCCGAATTGAAGCCCAATATGATTCATGTCATACCTAAATTCTATGGGCTTAACTCTGAAGATCCCTTCCAGCATATCAAACATCTCAAGCATCTGGCCCAGACCTTCGGGTCAGATGCACAAAATCGAGATATCTTACTCATGAAGATGTTCTCTTTCTCCCTTATGGACAAGGCGGCTCATTGGTATCAAACACAGACCCGCCCGATCAACACTTGAGAAGAACTCCAGTCTGAGTTTTTGAAGAAGTTCTTTCCCGTTGGTCGGAAAAATGCCTTGCGCCATCAGATTACTCACTTCACACAGCAGACGGGAGAACCGCTTCATGAGGCATGGGATCGATTCCAGGATCTCATGAGAAAGTGCCCCCATCACGAAGTTCCTAAATGGGAACAAGTCCAGTCTTTTTACCAGGGACTCCGTGAAGATATTAGATTGTTCATCAATGCAACTTGCGGAGGGAATATCATGGGTCAACATGAAGACACCGTGTGGGAGATTCTCGAGAATATGTGCGAGAACTCCATCAACAATGACTCCATGGGATTATTCGACTGAACGAATACCCACGCAACGACGAACCTTAGGGGAGCACATGAGACGCAGGGCATGTCCACATCAGTCGACCTGGAATTAATAGCCAGTCAGTTGGACAAGGTCTCAATTATTGAGAAGAAAGTGGACGAGCTGACTCAGCACTTGCAGCGGGCCACCTCTACGCAGAATTCCTTCGCACAACCACCTCCCGCAAGGGAAACTGTGAAGAACATTTTCCATCGATCCTCTCCTGGGATGGACCCGTATCCATCCCCATCTGACTCCAAGACTGAAGGGACCTCCGATCCTTTCTATTCTTGCCAGGGGAACTCTACTCCCCCATTCTCCAACTTTCCTGAGGCTCCTCAGACCTGTGAGGACCTCAACGCCATCCAGAATGACCCATTTTCCAAAACCTACAACCCTGGATGGCGAAACCATCTCAATTTCCAGTGGGCGGGAAATTCTCAGATCCCAAGACCACCCTTTCAGCCCCATCCACAAGCCCCTCGTCCTTATCAGCCTCCTCAGCCTCGACCTGATAACACTGCATCTTGGGGTGATAAATCTATCAATTGAAGTTTATCTTAAGGACAAAATGCACAGATAACACATCATAAATAGGAATAGGAGCATCGCATGCATTGCACATCAAGATTGCTTATAATGCATTATTAATGGCTATGTGTACAAGGACATGTCAAAACAAGCCTCAGATGAGCAATCGGACTACACGAATAGATTCAGAGCGATGAACGGAGTCCAACGGACTCAAAATCGGCCAAATCCGACATCCAGAGCTCCTGCAATGGGCCCAAGAAGTTCTGACCATTGATCTGATGATCAACGTCCCACAGCACGCCACGTGGCGCCCGGTCGTTACATCCAGACCACCGCCTGACTCTGCCTTCACCCGGAGGACAACTCTCAGCCGTCGATCTTCGATCGAACGGTCGAGAATGGCTGTGCGCTCGACTCTCGCCGCCACAATCCGTTGCGATAGCTCGGCGGTCGACCGCCTCACGCCTGTGCAATCGGCACAGGATCGAATCGCGCTGCGCTGAAATTTGAAGGCAAAGGTGCACGCCGAGGAAATTGAGCCGCCCGATCAGCAACGAACGGCGCAGATGGAGCACACGTGGCGCAATGGATGTGCGTGGATGCTCACGTGCACGATGACGCGGCAGACGCGTACGCCTCAACAGTGATCTGCGAGCGCGCTCTTCGCGGGATCTCAGTCATTCGATCTTCGATTGGACAGCTTACAATGCGCGTGCGTGGATCACCTTCGAAGAAGCACAGGGCGCGCTGGCGACCGATGGGCGAAGGGGGCTACACCAACAGATTTAGTATGGGTTCGGCGACATCCCGGATGTCGCTAAATCCCATACTTAAATTAGAAAACCCTTTTGCCTATATAAACTCCATCCAACCACCCATGGAGGGCATTGAATCCACTTGCAAGAGCTCTGCCCCACTCCTGGCCACCATTAGCTCTCTTTGTAATCACCGGAGCCGACGAGCCATCGACGGAGCCCCCCTCCACCGCCATGGTTGCCTCGCCGTCTTCTCTCTCTTTCTTTCCCGCTTTATCTTAAGCTTTACTTTACTTATGTTCAAGCATTTATCTGGTGTTGTAATTATAAACTAAAGTTGCTTGTCAAATTAAGTTGTTTCCTTTCTAGTTACTTGCCCTCTTTTATGTTTAAAGTTGCATGTGTGAATGAAGAAATTCTAACCCTATTCTCTCTCTCTCTCTCACTCACTTTTCACCCATATCTTTTTGCAACCAAAAACCTGTGATTTCCGTGACATTAAGTGACAAGAAAAATCTGGTTTTCATGCCTCCCTGAGATCGACACTCGGACTCATGTCCATTTCTTCATTTAAAACTGACGTTGCGAGCGCAAGCTATAACAACTCTTTTAAACATACGCGTCTTCCGCACGTCACGGCCCAACCCCACTTATCCACCCAGGCCCAACCAAGACCAAATGTCCCTCATCCTCCAAACTCTGGCTGACATTCAAAGAACGAATGCGGCTATCTAGAAGCAACACAAGGACGAAATCACAGAGGTCCGCAACTAACTCGTCCAGTTGGCGAATTCTCGCCAACCAGGCACACTTCCTTCTCAACCTCTGCCTAACCCGAATAACGTGCTGACCCAGCGGCGTGTTATGAACCCAAACCCGGGCCAAGCACACTTGATCTATCAGGCCCCCTCTGTTCCATCACTTGACAAGATGGAAGCATCAACCTCTTATCCGGGTTACCAACAACAGCAGCCCATCTTACCAACCCCCAACCAGAACCAGGCAGGACTAAATTCTGTAACAACCCGTAGTGGTAAACCAACCCAAGATCCATCTTATCTAGACCACTCCAAGCTTGGTAGTGACCCAAACCCTAGGATAGTTATCCAGGATGTTCCTATCCCTGTCCTAGATCAAAAACCTGGACCTATCCTAGAGGAACCAACCAAGGTTCCATTTCCCGAGGCCTTAACCAAGGGAGAAAGGACAGCTAAACCCGTGGCTCCTGAGGACCTGATCAAGCTCTTTGAGCAGGTCCAATAAACATCCCCTTGATGGATGCAATCCGCCACGTACCGGCTTACGCACGATTCTTGAAAAATGTGTGTACACCTCAGCATAAGCCGCGAACCAAGAGTGGGAGTCCGATTGTACTACCAGAGCAAGCCAGCTTTATGATCCTAAGTAAACTCCTACCCAAGGCAAAAGACCTAGGCACTCCTCTGATTTCATGTAAGATTGGTGAAACCCAGTTTAATAGAGCATTATTAAACCTTGGTGCCTCCATAAACCTAATACCCACATCCCTGCTTAACCACCTAGAAGAATCTGAACTGAAACCGATTGAGGTATATTGCAGTTAGCTGATCGATCTATCAAGTCACCTAAGGGAATTCTTGAGGATGATATTGTTAGGGTGTGGGATTTCTACTTCCCTGTAGATTTCATAGTTCTAGACATGGACGGACCTGAGAATCCAAGAGATACACCAATCATACTAGGGAGACCTTTTCCAGCCACTGCAAGGGCCAACATAAGTTGTGAAGAGGGCCAAATAGAGCTGAAATTTGGGAATCGGACTCTCAAGATTGATATCTTTAAGGCCCAACAAGGGATTAATTGCGGTGTGATAGAGCAAATTTGTGACATCAGAGCCGTGGTTGATGAACCACAAATTGAGGACAACATGATTATCCTTCATCAACCACAAGAAGATCTAAAACCGTAATTAGAACTTGATCTAGACAAACCCATAACTCCTACCCTTGTACCCCACACCCACTCTGAACCACCCGCTGCTGCTGATAGCCCCATTCTAGAACTCAAACCCCTTCCTGATCATTTGAAATATGCCTTTTTGGGTTCCAATTAGACACTTTCGGTGATTATAAACTCCAAACAAACACCTGATCAGGAATCCCGTCTGATTGCTGTTCTCCAGCAACATCGCAGAGCCATTGGTTGGGCTCTCGATGATTTGACTGGAATAAGTCCCTCTTATTGCACACACCGCATCTATTCTGAAGAGGGTGCACAACCTTCACGTGAAATGCAGAGACGTCTAAACCCCAATCTGTAGGAGGTCGTGAAAAAGGAGATCATTAAGTGGTTAGATGCAGGGATCATCTACCTGATCTCCGACAGTCGCTGGGTGAGCCCAATCCAGGTTGTGCCTAAGAAGGTAGGGCTCACCACCATCACAACTAAAATCGGAGATGTCATACCTACCCGTATAGCCAACTCGTGGAGAGTCTACATAGATTACCGAAGACTCAATTCCTCCACGAAGAAGGATCATTTCCCACTACCGTTTATTGATCAGATTCTCAAAAAACTAGCAGGAAATAGATTCTTCTGCTTTCTTGATGGGTACTCCGGTTACAACCAAGTGGCGATTCATCCAGAGGATCAAGAGAAGACCACGTTCACCTGCCCCTTCGGGACATACGCATTCCGAAGGATGCCTTTCGGTCTCTGCAATGCATCCGCAACTTTTCAGCAGTCCATTCTTGCCATATTCTCTGATATGGTAGGTGATTATCTAGAAGTCTTCGTGGATGACTTCTCAGTTTTTGGGGCATCATTTGATGATTGCCTCCAGCACTTGGTTCACATGCTCAGGCGATGCATTGATGTAAATCTAGTTCTTTCCTGGGAAAAGAGCCACTTTATGGTGCCTGAGGGGATCATCCTAGGACACTTAATTTCTGAGAGAGGCATCCAATAGGATCAAGCCAAGGTTAACCTGATTTCTAAACTTCCTATGCCTAGCTCGATCCAGGACATTCGATCTTTTCTAGGACATGTCAATTTTTACCATCGTTTCATCCCTGAGTTCTCAAAAATCGTGCACCCCCTGACCACTCTTCTCTCCAAGGATGTATCCTTTGAGATTTCCAAGGAATGCACTCAAGCTTTTGAGATCCTTCATGACCGAGTCACCCAAGCCCCGATCCTACAGTCCCCTGATTGGTCTCAACCCTTTGAGATCATGTGCGATGCATCTGACTTCACTGTAGGAGTGGCTCTGGGGCAGAAGATTGACGGGAAACTCGTGGTCATCTACTACGCTAGCAAGACGCTTGACGAGGCTCAGCGTAACTACATAGTTATAGAGAAAGAGCTGCTAGCTGTAGTATTTGCCCTTGAAAAATTCAAATCTTATCTCCTGGGTTCCCATGTTATAATCTACTCGGATCACACAGCTGTGAGGCATCTCCTTGCGAAGAAGGATGCGAAGCCTCGATTAATTCGATGGATCTTGCCGTTGCAAGAATTTGACCTCGAGATTCGCGACAAGGCGGGAAGACAGAACGTAGTAGCTGACCACTTGTCTCACCTTCCTTCTGAGATAATCGACCCTTCTGGACCCATCATGGAGCATTTTCCTGATGAGCACCTCTTGACTATTGGTACCAGGCTTCCATGGTTTGCTGATTTAGTAAACTACTTGGCATCGCACCAAATCTCGTCTGATTGGCCGAAGGCCAAGAAAGACAAGTTGCGCTCTGATGCCAAGTACTACATCTGGGAAAGCCCGTACTTATTTTGCATAGGTGCTGACCAAATTATCCGGTGATGTGTCCCGGAAGTCGAAATCAATGACATAATCTCTTTCTGCCATGACCAGGCATGCGGTGGCCATTTTTCTGAGCAAAAAACCGCATCAAAAATCCTCCAGTGTGGCTTTTAGTGGCCCACTATCTTCAAGGACGCATACAGTCACTGTAAGGCATGCAGCTGTTGCCAAACTTTGGGCAACATGAGCCATCACGATATGATGCCTTTACAACCGATTCTCATATGCGAGATTTTTGATATCTGGGAGATTGATTTTATGGGCCCCTTCCCTATCTCGGACGGCTTCGAGTACATTTTACTTCTGTTGACTACGTGTCCAAATGGATCGAAGCCATGCCGATCCGAACCTATGATCACAAAATCGTCATCAAATTCATTTATTAGAATATCTTCTCACGATTCGGGATTCCTCGAGCTATCATCTCTGATGGAGGGACCCATTTTACCAACGCTCAATTCAGGTCACTGATAACCAAATACGGGGTGTCCATCGAATCTCTACTCCTTACCACCCCCAGACTAATGGTTTAGCTAAGCTATCAAATCGGGAGATCAAAAAAATCCTGCAAGTTACTGTTCGACCTGACAGGAAGGACTGGTCATCCTGACTTCCGGAAGCTTTGTGGGCTTATAGGTCCGCCCACAAGACCTAATTAGGCATGTCACCTTTTAGACTGGTGTACGGGAAGGCGTGTCACCTTCCCGTCGAACTGGAGTACAAAGCCTATTGGGCAGTACGGAACTGCAACCTAGATCTTTCTAAGGCTGGAACTCACCGAAAACTTCAGATAAGTGCGATTGATGAATTACGCCTCAATGCGTATGAAAACTCGCAAATCTACAAAGAGTGGGTTAAAGCCTTTTATGACAAGCACATATCTAGAAAGATCTTTCACCCTAGTCAAAAGGTCCGGCTCTTCGATGCCCGACTTAAAGTGTTCCCTGGAAAATTGCGATCCAAGTGGGTCGGACCATACCTTGTCTGATAGATTTTTGGAAATGGAGCCATCGAGATCAGTCCGCTCAGCCACAATTCCGAACCTTTCGTCGTGAACGGCCAGAGACTCAAACCGTTCATTGATGTAACCAATACAGATTTGGCTGAGTCATCATTTATCTTCCATTCTCCCTGAGCTCATTGCGCCCAACCGATGGCGTAAAACTCAGCGCTTAACGGGAGGCAGCCGGTCATTCTTTTTGAAAACCCAAAACCTTTTTCTGACATTTCTTTGCACTTTAGGTTCATTCCTTAGAACAATCGACTTCACCTCAGGTACTCATACTTGGGATTAGGAATCGTCCGCAACAGTCACCTCAACCCATCCACTCACCTAATATCTGTCCTAATGCATGAACCAAGCCAAATAAAAATTCACCTAATGCATAATGAGGACATTGCAAACCTTAGGCATGGGGGATATGAAAGTGCAATGAAATGTCATAACAAGAAAGGGTTTCACAAAAAGAAAATAATAATAACAATAAATTTTGGAGGAGGGAAGAAAGTGCTGGTAAGCTTCACAAAAGGAGGAGGAAAAGAGCAAAATGTTAAAAAGGAGCACAAAATGAAAAAGAAAAGGGATAGTCATTAGTAAGAAATTAAGGAATTAACCAAAGTTCTAAACCACATTAAAGAAAAGTAAAGTGAAAGTGCACAGCAAGATTAGTAAGAACACTAACCTTAGGCATTCTTGGCTAAACTCTTAGTACCTGTTAAGATCTAGATATTCCTCAAGAGGTTGAGGAAAATGAAAAGCTTAACTATTAGGTCTAAGGTTTAGGGAGTATTAGGCCTCGTTAACTGACCTTCGATTTACGAGACTCAAGCACGCAAATTTACACACACAGTCTGGTTCAGTGAGCATAAATATCAAAATCACGTAGAAGCGTTTCAAATGTTCTGAAAATGTCACCTAGATTAGGAGCGACCGGTCAACACAAGTTGATTTGGACAAGTTCCCAGCGCGGGGAGGTGGAAAATTCCCCTCGAAGATGCGTAACAACATATCATCTCCTCGGTGCTTGTCTCGTAGGATATTTACATATCCTACTGGAGTCATGTAAGCACCCTGCTGGTTCAGATTCCATGGATGGCATTATCCTGGAATGTCAGTTACCAGGGTCTGAATTCGGCCACGGAACACCATGGGCAAGATTATCTCAAAATCTCGAAAGCTAAGGTTTTAGGGGTTACCATGGGCAGTGCTATCTCGAAGCATCGATTGCCAGGAACCTTTGACAATTGATGATGGGGACGAGGAATCCGATATAAATCGTGTTGTGAAGCCAATCGTAAGCTAGAATTAAAAGAAAAGAGAGAGAAAACTCTTTAAACAAATAAACCTTCTGTCTCTCTCTTACAAAACGCACTGCAAACTGAACCAAGGCTAAAAATGTCTCAAGCACAGGTGCTTTAACCACAGAGTCCAATAAACTTTAGGGTAGTTCCTGTGGGCCTTAAAAACCTTTGCTAAAGACTGAGGCTAAAGCTAGATAGATCTGGATCTTGATTGGTACTAGAGTACCTTCTTGGCCTATGGTTGGCATTCTGACCTAATCAAAGAGACAAGGAAAAGCACTTATCAAAATTAGTGAATGAAATTCATGTTCTAGAACGGAGGTTAAAACCTTAAAATTTTGCTAAGGGAGTAGCAAAAGCTAGGCATGGGGGTATGATGAGAAACTCATCATGAACCTTAACTAGCACATTTTAACATAAGAAATTGAACAAAAAGCTCCTACATAACCTAAGGGAAGACCTAAATCAGGAAATTGTTGAGCAGAGAATAAAACATTACACAAGGGGTAAAACTGTAATTTTACCATTGCAGTATATGAATGGGATTTTTAAGGGTCTAGACACAGGACAAGTGGACTTAATAAAGGAAAAAGTGGGATGGTTTGGTTAGAAAAGGGTTATTACAAAATCTGGGAATTAAATGACATTCTGTAACCCTAGAACAAATCCACTTTAATTCACGAAGTTTCAAGCAAGATAAAAATCAATTAAACCTTATAAAATTCATTTAAAATAAAATCTCCTAGGGTTTAGAACCTTCAATTTGGCCATTGGAACCTATCTTGACCTAGATTGAGAACCATACCCAATTTTTAACCTAATTTGAGTTTTTATGCAAAATGTCTGATCAAACATGGTCAAACCTAAAATCCAACCTCACCACTGGATTCCTTAAGTCCAAATTAGGTTTATACCAAAATTTGGACCTAAGGATAGGTCGCCTTGACCCACTTTATAAAATGGTCCTCAACAATTACTTTTTGAACCCTTGCAAGGACCCCCCTTTCTTTTCCGTCATCTTCTTCAATCCGGTCCCTCTGCCACTCTCCTACGCAGGCCAAACCTCCGGCGACTTTGTGCGGAGGATGGCACCGCACATGCATTGGGAGCCAGCCCCAGATTTGAAAAGGAGACTCCCTACATTGTCCCCTGCCACATGGGCTGGCTCCCATGCCCTGCCGGCCACCATTCCTCTCGTGCGAACGCTCGAGAGGTATGGGTCTCGCTCCATCCATACCTCCGGTGGGGTATTCCTGCCTCCCCTTTGCGATTCTCTCTCTGCCGACGCCTATTTAAAGAGTGGCACCCTCTGCCGCATCCTTCAAGCTTGTTCTGGCCTAAGAATCCCCCTTATTTTCGTCTTCCTCATCTCTGGCTGTCTGCTTGCAAGCTCCGACGACTTCCTCTTCCTCCTCTTATCGCTCTGCCACCATACCAATGGCAAAGTCATCTCCGCCATCTTCCGCCGCGCCTCGCCGCACCAGCAGGCACCCTCCTGTTCCTCTTCCTCATCGTCGTCTCTTCCCCTTGGCACCTTCGTCTCCGGCAACGGCAGTACAGCCGCTCGCCACCTCTGCCTCCCCCCTTCGTCCAGAGACCCACAGCTAAGTTCCTCCTCTCTCCCTCTTCATTTTCCTTCTTTTAACTCACACTTTCAACCCCTCTACTGCCACTGACCACCACCATCGTTCCCACCTCCGACCAAACCACCGGCAAGGTGTTCCCGCCGCTCCACGCCTCCATCCACCTCGCCAACCACCCTACGACCTCCGAAACACCTCACTGACCATTTTCCCCTACTCCAATCTCTCTGCCACACGCTCCACACTCCCACCGACCTAACCCATTTTCACAGCCACAGAGCAACCTAGGCACGCACGCCTAGGCTGCCCTGTGGCCAGCTGACCCCCTCTTCACCTTCACCATGATACGGCGAAGGTTTTCCCGTTGTTTGATAGAGCCGCAAGGCTATTCTTATGTCATGCAGATCCGAGCCTCCGTCTACCATTAGCGAGCAAGCAAGCTTGCTTGTTCCCGACCTCCAGGCCACGCACTCTAGGCTTCAGGATTCCAGGCAACGTGCATTGAGTGGGCGAATGCATCCAACCTGAGAACAAGCCTTCCGCGACTCACAACTTCTCCAATTGGGTGGAGCTCACCTCCTGCGGGTGCCTGCAGAAGCGGGTGGGACATTTAGTCCCACCTCGTAAACGCAGGAGCACGGTGGGCAGCATAAATTGAAAAAGTGACTAAGGCTTATCACCTCAGTCACACAGGGTGAGGTCCCTCTCACCCGCTCACCTAGCCTCGTCCGCGACCACCCCCCATGGACCTGGCCCGACCCGATTACCCACCCTGTGCACACCTTGCCCACCACCGCACGCCGGTGGCCTGGTCCCAGGCACGTCACCCGATCTGCATACCCGAATAGGCTCTGGGAGAGCGAACCCTGGAGTGCAATAGAGAGAGAGAGATGCGGGGAGGGTAAGGGTTAGGTTTTGCCTAACCGTATGCTTGTGCAGGGAACAGAAGAGGAAGCCAGGAAGGAGCAGCTGAGGACTTAGCCGCGAAAGCAGCTGCGGCCAGAGAGAAAAGAAGAAGAAGGACTTGGAGGCGCAGAGAAGAAAAGGAAGAGGAGGAGGAGGCAGCTACAAAAGAACTTGAAGGCAGGAGCAGTAAAGGAGGAGGAAGATGGCACTGTAGCCGCAGAGAAGCTGAGGTAGAAGAAGGAAGAAGAAAGGCTTGAAAGTGCAAGGAAAGAGAAGGAAGAGAGAAAGCAAAGGCGCAGTAGAGAAGAAAGAAGAAGAAGGCGAAGACAAAAGGGAAGAGAAGAAAAGAAGAAGAAGCCAAGAAAGAAGAAGAAGAAGCAGCAGTAGTTGAAAAGGAGAGCACAAGAACTGTAGCAAGTGGCCACTTAAGGCATCTGATCCTTGGAGTCAGACGTCTAAAGACAAGAGAGAAAGGAGGACAAAAGAAGAAAGAGAGAAGAAAAGAGAAGAGACATTTTTATTTCCTCTCTAATCTTTTTGTAAAATAGTATATTGTAAATTGTGATTTTTTACGCTTCTAGAATCAAGCTTGCACCCTGAGTTTGATCTCGGAAAATTTTTGTATTCGAGTAATAAAATATAATCAAACTGGTGCGGTCTTACACAAAGACCCTCACCAGCGACCCGGGAGTCACAGGGGTATTGTGGGACAGTGACAGTGACGCGGCAGATGCGACCAGAGCTGATAGACTGCATCATTGCAGGGTAGATGACAGATCCATACTTACAAACGCTACGAGACAGGGTGTTGACAGGGGACCCAGGAGACTTTTCCTTTATAAACGAGATACTACGCATGATGGGACGCTTATGCATTCCTAGGGACGAGTTGTTGAGAGAGCTCCTGGCTAACGTACACAGGTCCAGGTTCACCATACATCCCAGGAACACAAAGATGTATCATGATCTGAGACGCGACTTTTGGTGGAGAGGGATGAAGCGGGATGCTGGTGAGTTTGTGCAGCAGTGTTTGGTGTGCCAGCAGGTGAAAATCGAGCATCAGAGGCCTGCAGGGCCATTGCAGCCACTTCCTGTTCCAGAGTGGAGGTGGGACAGCATCACCATGGACTTGGTGGTGGGTCTACCAGTTACCTAATGGGGACACGACTAGTCTGGGTGATAGTAGATAGGTTGACGAAGACGGCGTGCTTCCTGCCGATCTGAGTCACCCTTGGACCGGCACAATTGGCAGAGAAGTACATTCGAGATGTGGTACGCCTGCACGAAGTCTGGCGTGAGATTGTATCCGATAAGGATATTCATTTTACTTCCCAATTCTGGGCTGAGTTTCAGCCGGCTTTGGGGACACGTTTGAGGTTCAGTACAGCCTAACACCCCAGACGGACAGGCAGTTAGAGCACACCATACAGACACTTGAGGACCTCTTACGCTCTTGTGTACTAGACTGGAGAGGCTCCTTGGAGGAGCATTTACCCCTGGCAGAGTTTGCGTATAATAATAGTTACCACTCGAGCATTGACATGGCACCTTACGAGGCTTTGTACGGACAGAGGTGTACTGCACCCTTGTGTTGGGTCGAGGTGGGAACCAAGTGGGAGGTTGGCCCTAGGCTGGGGATCATGTCTTTCTCCGTGTTTCTCCAATTGTAATGACCATTGCACTTTTAGCCTTTTAAGACGTCTGGAGTGTCAGTCAGATGGCTGGATCCTTTCCCGGACATCTGAAAATGAAATTTTTGTATGCACACTGTGCTCTGCGCGCAGGTGGAGCGCAGGACCCTCTTCTTCTCTCTCCCTTCCTTTCCTTTCCCAAACCCTAAAACCCCCACACCATCTATATAAACCCCTCCCCTCTCCTCTCCACTCCACACACCAGCCACCACCACCTTTAGAACTGTGCGGGAGTGGCAACAAGAGGCGAGCGAGGGAGAGTGAGAGGGAGAAGGAGGAAAGCACGGGAGGAGGAGGAGGAGGAGGCTGAGGTCGAGGAGCTTCGGTGGAAGCTCGGCGAAGCTCACACGGCCACTGCGGGAGGAGGAGAGTGCTCAGAGAGGCAGCCTCCCGGCCTTCTGTAGCAGCTGGAGTTGCGGCGGCGCAAGGCAAAGTGAGCGGAGAGTGCTGGAAGGAGTTCCTGATATTGGAACTCTTCCACTATCGGATGTCTGGAGTGGAGTCCAGACGGTCGACGGGGTACCTGGACGTCTGGAGCTAAGGCCAGATGTCTAAAAGCTCATTTATCGCAAGGTACGTATCTCCCTGAAACATGCATATTGCAACGCGGGGGTATTTGTCTGCTGACCGCACCTGCATTGTCGTATGCAGGTGCAGCCTTGAGAAGGAGCGCAGATGCCTGCACTTTTGGACATTTGATCACATCACTAGACGTCCAGAGGAGCGTCCAAACGACCGGAGGCATTGTTCGGTTTGACATCTGGAACTGCCTTCAGACAATCGCAAAGAAGGCCTGGATGTCTGAGGATACCATAGGAACTTAAGGTAAGGATTTGACACCTTTTAAGATGTCGGGAGTATCCACAGACGTCTGATTTTGAACAATAGGCACGTTTTTGACCTGTTTGGGGTGTGTTTTATGCAAACGAAATACCTGTATTTTCCTTGCGAGTTTCTCTACATACTAGAGTCCTTTGTACACTTCTGAACTCTCCTTTTGTGATGTATTCACTGGCATAGGATTTCATCCTACTGCGTGTTTGGGGCTTGCAGAGATGCCTAGGTCTGCAGTTCGAGCCCCCATTCCTCCCATGTTGCCTGGTAGAATGGTTAATTCTGTTAATAATATTTAAATAAGAATGTGTTTGTGGAAATAGCTAAATGGAACCCTAGGATGTGGCATGAACCCTAGAATAGAGAAATGAAAGAACCGTTTGTATTGTATAGTATACTTGCATGCATGATTGAGATAAATTGTTAGCAATTGCCTGTATTATAATTATGAGCTGCCAGTAATTAATGAACAATTACCTATGAAATCACCAATTGCATGTATCGAATTTTGGAAACACGAGCTACCTGTATATTAATGAGAGATGAATTGTGAATGGTAAAATCTGGATCGGATAAATGAGGTGAACATGAGCAAGAACCCTACGAGGAATTAGGAGTACAACCCCTATGGATAGATGGAAACCTGGAATGTAGACGGGAAGTGTGCTGGCCTTTGAGTACGTGGTACCAAGGCGAAAATGTCCCATTTTTGTGTAGAGCGGAGTTAGCCTCCCTTAGGTTGAGACCCAGGGTTAGGATTAAACACTCTACACCGACTCCTGTTGGCCCTCGTATACGCGGTACCGAGGCAAGCTACTAGTGTAGGGTGAGAGCTAGCCACCCCAAGGGGCCAAGGGTTTAGCTAGCCACCCTACACCGACTTGTTAGGCCCTCTGGGCAAACCGAGGTGGTCAGACGAGGGTGTGCGGTCTATGGAGGGTCGAAACTCCTATTTGGTTCTAAGGGGCGAGACCCCTGTTCTGAGAGGGCAAGGCCCTATTCTGTTCCGTGCTGCACTTTGGGCATACCCGCTAGTGGAAACGACTAACCGCGTGTCAATGCGGGGTAGCTACCCATGCCCTTATCACGTGTGCCGTAGTCACTGCTACGTCCTGACAGTGACATCAAGGTGGTTGACTGGGTGTAGGACTACCACGAGGGACTCTCCCGGGGCAGGAGAGCACTACGTGTACCTTTTACTCTACGGAAAAGACTGCAGTCAAGATCGTTCCCACGAGGATCATACAAGATTAAGAATATCCGGATGTTTGAGAGAAATGGGTGAAATGAAAATACATATAAAATAGATAAATAGAAATGAGAATTAAACCTGTTGCTTTTTACTATTTTTAGATAATATAGATACCACTCTACTCGGTGTTCGCTAACTCTGTCTTTTCATAATACTGTTCAGGACCAGGAGTTGAGCAGTCCGAGCGTCCGGCTGCGAAGGTTGTTGGGCCTAGTCAAGCCTAGCCGTAGTTTTATTCAGCACTTCCTTTTCATTCCTCTATTGTTGTAGTAAGTATTGGACCTTTAGTTACTGCTGGTCTCTACTGTTTACTTCCACTCTCCGTTGTTTTTTGTTGTTGTGGTGGTATGTACTGAACAACATATTTACTTTCCTTTACTGCTTTGTACGTTTCTTCTGTTTAGTTATATTGCATATGTGAATGTGGTTTACTTTCCTACTTTTGGTTATTTCTTGCTAGACAACTGGGTCTTGGGATTAGTCGAGGCAAGCCGGTCTCGGATCCTGTAGGGATCCAGGAATCGGATCGTAACGCCCATGAAGGGCCTGCAGTGTTTTAGGGTGAAAGGGAAGCTTGCGCCGAGGTTTGTGGGGCCCTTTGAGGTCCTGGGGCAGGTAGGACCCGTTGCTTACCAGCTTGCTCTTCCTCCCTAGCTTTCTGGAGTGCACGACGTGTTCCACGTGTCCAACCTCAGGAAGTACATCGCTGATCTTAGTCACATTTTGAGCCATGAGAGCATCAAGGTGGGTGACGACCTGACCTACCCCAAGAGACCAGTGCAGATACTTGACAGAGCCGTCCAAAGTCTAAGACAGAAGCAGGTACCACTTGTGAAGGTCCTATGGAGAAGCCAGCAGTACGAGGAGGCGACTTGGGAGCCTTAGGCGAAGATGCGAGAGCGGTACCCAGAGTTTTTTGGGGGTACGCCTTTTCGGACCTACTTCGGTCCTCTTTAAGTTTGTTATGCATTTTATGTTCCTTTTTCCTCACCCTAGCTAGCTCAAGCTTCGAGGACGAAACTTCCTTTATGTTTGTTATGATGTAATGACCCATTACACTTTTGGCCATTTAAGACATCTGGAGTTTCAATCAGACGTTTGGACCAGTTCTCGGACATCTGAAAGTGGAATTTTAGTACTGCGTGCGGGCGGTGCGCAGAGACCTTTCCCTTGTCTCTCCTTTCCTCGTTCTCCCTCGAACCCTAAACCCCACACCCTCCTATTCATACCCCTCCTCCCCCTTCTCCTCTCCTCACACCACCAGCCACCACCACCTCTAGATCTCCTGTGCGGCAGTGGCAAGGGCGGACGAGAGAGGCGAGTAGGGGGCGAGCGAGGGAGAGAGAGGAGGAAAAAGGAGAGCATGGGAGGAGGAGGACCAAGGTCGATGGAGCTTTGGTGGAAGCTCGGTGGAGCTTCAGCGGAGCTCAAGGAGGAGCCGGTGAGGAGCTACTCAAGCTCCTGCAGCAGCTGGAGCTACCGCTGCGGGAGGAGGAGCGAGCTGAGAGAGCTGCGAGGAGTTCCTAATACTGGAAGTTTTCCAGTATCAGACATCTGGAGTGGAGTCCAGACGATTGGCGGGTACCTGGACATCTGGAGCTAAGGCCAAACGTCTAAAAGTACATTTATCGCAAGGTACGTATCTCCCTGCGCCATGCATATCGCAGCGTAGGGGTTATTGTCAGCTGACCGCGCCTGCGATTTTGTACGCAGGTGCAGCTTTGGGAAGGAGCACGGAACGCTTTCCCATGCGCTTTTGGACATTTGAACACATCACCAAATGTCTGGAGGTGCGTCCAGACAATCGGAGACATTGTCCGACGTCCGAAACTATCTTTAGACGGTCGCAGTGAAGGTCTAAACGTCTGATCAACTGCAGGAGACACAAGGTCTGGATTATTCCCGGACGTCTGATTTTGAACAGTAGGCACGTTTTTTACCTGTTTAGAGTTCGATCGGGGTCCGTTTTACGCAAACGAAATACCTGCACTTTCCTCTCGAGTTCTTCTACGTACTAGAGTTTGTTATACACTGTTTTGAACTCTCCTTTTGTAATGTATTCCCTGGTATAGGGTTTCAGCTTGCTGCGTGTTTAAGGCTCGCAGAGACATCTAGGTCTGCGGTTCAAGCCCCCATTACTCCCATGTTTTCTGGTAGAGTGATTTAATCCAGTTATTAATATTTGAATAAGAATGTGCTTGGTTGAATTAGCCAAATGGAACTCTATGATGTGGAATGAACCCTAAGGTAGATAAATGAATGAATCGTTTGTACTGTGTAGTTTACTTGCATGTGTGATTGAGATAAACTACTAGAAATTGCTTGTATTATAATTATGAGTTGCATGTTAGAATATGAGCTGCATGTACTTAATGAACAATTACCTGTGAAATCACCAGTTGCATGTATTGAGAATTGAATTATGAAAACATGAGTTTCCTGTATATGGATGAGAAATGAATTGTGAAAGATAAGATCTGGATTGGGATAAATGAGGTGAACATGATCATGAACCCTACGGGGAATTAGGAGTAGAACTCCTGTGGATAGACGGAAACTTGGAATGTAGATGGGAAGTGTGTTAGCCCTTGAGTACGTGGTACAAAGGAGAGCAGTTGCCCCTTTGTGTAGAGCGGAGCTAGCCTCCCTTGGGTTGAGACCCGAGGTTAGGATTGGCCACTCTACACCGACTCCTGTTGGCTCTCGCGTACGTGGTACCGAGACGAGATACTAGTGTAGGGAGGGAGCTAGCCACCCCACGGGCCCCGGGGTTCAGCTAGCCACACTACACCGACATGTTAGGCCCTCTAGGAAAACTGAGGGGGTCAGACAAGGGTGCGCGGACTGTGGAGGGGCGAAACTCCTGTTTGGTTCTGAGGGGCGAGACCCCTATTATGAGAGGGCGAGGCCCTATACTGTTCCGTGCTGCACTTTGGGTGTACCCGCTAGTGGAAATGACTGACCGCGTGTCAATGCGGGGTAGCTACCCGTGCACTTATCACACGTGCCGTAGTCACTGCTACGTCTTGACAATGACCTCGGGGTGGTTGATTGGGTGTAGGACTACCACGGGAGACTCTTCCGACCAGGAGAGCACCACGTGTACTAATGAGAACCTCATCATGAACCCTAACTAGCATATTTTGACCTAAATAAGTGTACAAAAAGCTCCTACAAAATCTAAGGGAAAGCTTAGATCAGAGAATTGTAAATTTAAGTATAAACAATTCACAAGGGGTAAAACTGTAATTTTACCAATGCAGTACACAAATGGGATTTTTAAGGGTCTAGACACAGGTCAAGCAAGCTTAATAAGAAAGAAAGTGGGTTGATTTGTTCTAACAAGGGTTGTAGCGGCATCTAGGAATTAAATGACATTCTACAACCCTAAAACAAATCTACTTCAATTCACGAAGTTCCAGGAAAGATAAAAATCAATTAAATCCTCTAAAATTTATAAAAAAATATCCCCTAGGGTTTAGAACTTTCAATTTGGCCATTAGAACTTGTCTTGACCAAGATTGAGAACTATACCCACTTTTTGACCTAATCTAGGTTTTTGTGCAAATTGACCGATCAAACGTGGTCAAACCTAAAATCAAACTTCACCATTGGATTCCTTAGGTCCAAATTAGGTTTGTACCAAAATTTGGACCTAAGGGAAGACCATTTTGACCTACTTTACAAATTGGTCCACAAGAATTACTTTTTGACCCTTAACTTTCTGAATCCCTACACTTAACCCGTCAACTTTCCCTTCATTTTTCTCAAACTGGTCCCTCTGCCACCCGCAGCAGCAACCCATGCCTCCGGCGACTTTACGCGGAGGATGGTGCCGCGCAGGGTATGGGGACCGGTCCCAGAAACGAGAGGAGGGTCCCTTGCGTTGTGTTCTTCCGCATGGACCCCCTCCCATGCTGTTACAACCTGATTCCCGAATCCCTACAGAACACGAGAATCAGACCGACTCGACTGATCCCAAGACCCAATCGTCCAACGAGAAAGTAACTAAAAAGCAGTAAAATAAACCACATTCACCATGCAAGTAACTAACAGTAACAAAAGTACAGCAGTAAAGAAAAGAACTACTACAGTACGCACCACCGCAACAGTAGAGAATTTTAAATAGGTACAGAAATATGAGGCTTACAATAAAAGAGTACAAGGGTGTAACAAATACTCACTACTACAGAAAACGGTACCACAAAAGGACAACTATTAGGCTCTACTAGGCCCAACACCCTTCGCAGCCGTAGGCTCTGGCTGCTTAACACCTGGACCTGAAAAAGGTGGTAAGTACGACACGTCAGCGAAACGCTGAGTAGAGTGGCAACCAGCTAGCTAAGAAAAACAGTAAAGGTGGACAAGTAGCTGTTATTTTCAATTTCTTTCTTTATGCAATTAATTATACTTTCTTTCATCACTTGGTTTATTTATCAGGTCTTTTTCTTGATCTCGAATGTTCCTCGTAGGAATGATCTTGATTGCAGTCTTTTCCGAAAAGTAGAAGTAGCACGTGGTACTCTCCTGGCTGGGAGAGTCCCCCATGGTGGTCCTACCCTCAGTCAACCACCCCAAGGTCGCTGACAGACATAACGATGACTACGACACGTGCGATAAACGTACGGGTAGCTACCCCGCACTGGCACCCGGTCAGCCATTTCCGTTAACGGGTGTGCCTAAAGCACAGCATGGAACCAGTATAGGGCAGAACCCTCTCAGTAACAGGGGTCTAGCCCCTCCATAGTAACCAAACAGGGGTCTCGCCCCTCTATAGTCCGCACACCCTTGCCTGACTACCCTAGTTTGCCCAGTGGGCCTAACAAGTCGGTGTAGGACGGCCAGCTGAACAACGGGCCCCGTGGGGTAGCTAGCTCTCTCCCAACACTAGCATCTCTCCCCGATATTGTGTACGTGAGGGCCAGAAAGTCGGTGCAAAGTGGCCAAACTCACCCCGGTCTCGACCTGAGGACGGCAAGCTCCCCTCTACACTGAGAGTTAATATGTGCTCTCTTTGGTACCACGTACCCAAGAGACAACACGCTTTCCCATTCACTTTTCCAGTTTCATTCTATTTATTTCCAGGAGCTCTACTCATAATTTCCCGTAGGGTTCGTGCTCATATTTTCCTCAGGCTAAGCCATACTAGGTTTCATCATTCAGGTTTATTCGCATGTAACAGGAGTTTCCAACATTCAATCTTTCTTTTCCAATTTATATACAAGCAGCTCGTATTTAATTTCAACCAACAGAAATTACATGTAGCAACTACTAACAACAGTACTCAACATTTCACAGGCAACTGTTATCCAATTACAGGCAGGTATTATTCCATCTACTCATTTCAAGACTGCATTTCAGGCATTTAATACATTCGTTCTAGTGTTTCTAGTCCTATGATTCATGCCATACCCTAGGATCTATCATTCAATCTAGTTTTCAGGTTCTAGGATTCATGCCATACCCTAGGATCTATCATTCAATCTAGTTTTCAGGTCCTAGGATTCATGCCATCCCTAAGATCTATCATTTATTTTAGATATGCATTTATGTTTATAATTATCTACGGGAAGCCACTCTACTCGCAAAATCAGGAGTAATGGGGGCGTGATCGGCAGGTCCACGTGCCTCCGCAACCCCCAAATCCGCAACAGAACGAGGTCCTAACACAAGGATCAACCACAAGAAACCACTCAGAACAGAATAAAAGTATTTCAAACAAGTAACGGAACTTGTAAGAAGAAGAACGAAATCTTAAATGCGGAAATCGGACCTCAAACGGACCCTAAAAGGGTAAAAAATGACAATTCTGACTCAAATCAGATGTCTGGAACATCTTCCGGACGTCTTAAAAAAGGGTCCAGATCATACCTCGCTCTACACTGCTCTTCAAACGTCCAGGGATCCTGCTGAACCGTCTGGACCTAGTTCCAGGCGTCCGACTATTACTCCGGACGTCTGGAGAAGCTCTCTGTCGTCTGGTGCCTTGCCCAGACGTCTGAACCACATGGAAGGGCATGTCTTGCGCCTTCCCGAAGCGAATCCTGCATGCGTACGCAAAAATCCCTTAGCAAGGCACGCGATAGAGCTTCAGCAGAACGGCCTGCATGGTCGTATCAACAAAAGCAAGCAAAAGAGGAAAATACATACCTCTCAGTCGTTTGGAGCTTCCTCCAGACGTCGCCCGTGTTGTCTGGATGTATGTCCAGACATCTGATTCTAGGAAAAATCCCATAATCAGAAGCTCCTTCGTCTTCTTTCCGCTGCACGTGGCCGCGCCATGCTCGTCCGCCCGCTGCTCTAGCTACAGCAGCGTCGGGGAGGACTTCCCCGACACAACACTTCGCCTCGCGCACGCCAGCCGGCCTCGAACTACTCCGGCGAGGTCTCTCTCTCACGGTTCGCGCACCCTCTTCTCTTCCCTCTCGCTGCACCTCTCCTCTCCACCACTGCACCCGGCAGCAGCTGCCGGGCTCGCTCTCACTCTCGCTCTCACGTTGGAGGGAGGAGACGGATGGGGTGGTGAACGAGGGAGAGGGGAGAGGAGTATTTGTAGGCACGGGGGGCGGTTCTGCAAGTTGGCGAGGGGAGGAAGAAAGAGAGAAGGGCGGCTGGGGTGCAGTCTGCGCGTGGCACTCACGCAGACTCACGGTCGTACGCACACAGAAATTTATTTCCAGACATCTGGGAAGGTGTCCAGACATCTGACCAGATGTCTGGACCAACTCCCAGACATCTTAAAGTGTTTTGATGTCACGGGTCTTAACAACATAACAAACTCAAAGGAAGTTTCATCCCCGAAACTTGTGCTAACTAGGGTGCGAAAAAAGAACAATATACGCATAACAAACTCAAAGAGGACCGAAGCCAGTCCGAAAAGATGTACCCTCAAAGAGCTCTGGGTACCGCTCCCGCATCGTCGCCTCAGGCTCCCAGGTAGCCTCCTCGTACCGCTGGCTCCTCCACAAGGCCTTAACCAGGGGTAATTACTTCCGTCTCAGGCTTCGAACGGCTCTGTCGAGAATCTACACTGGCCACTCGGGGTAGGTCAAGTCGTCACCCACCTCGACGCTCTCGTGGCTCAGGACGTGACTGGGATCGGCGACATACTTCCTGAGGTTGGACACGTGGAACACGTCGTGCACACCAGAAAGTTGGGGAGGAAGGGCAAGCCTATAAGCAACGGGTCCAACTTGCTCCAGGACCACAAAGGGCCCCACAAACCTAGGCATGAGCTTCCCTCTCACCCCAAATTGCTGCAGGCCCTTCATGGGCGAGACGCGAAGGAAGACGTGATCCCCAACCTCAAACTGCACCTCTCTGCGTTTCCGATCTGCATAGCTCTTCTATTTGCTCCTGACAGTGCGGAGTCGCCTGTGAATCTGCTCGATCACCTCCTGACACTGCCGGATCAGCCTGGGGCCAACCTTCCACTTAGTCCCCACCTTAACCCAACTCTAGGGTGCTGTACACCTCCATCCGTACAAAGCCTCGTAGGGTGCCATGCCGATGCTCGAGTGATAGCTGTTACTATATGCAAACTCCGCCAGGGGAAAGTGCTCCTCCCAAGAGCCCCTCCAGTCCAGTACACGAGCACGCAAAAGGACCTCAAGTGTCTGTATCATATGCTCAGACTGTCCAACCATCTGGGGGTGGTATGCTGTACTGAACCTCGACTGTGTCCCCAAGGCCTGCTAAAACTCAGCCCAAAATTGGGACGTAAAATGGGTATCCTGATCGAATACGATCTCCTGCGGAACTTCGTGTAGACGCACCACGTCGCGGATATACCTCTCTGCCAACTGTGCCGGTCCCAAGGTGACTCGGATCGGCAAGAAACGTGCCGTCTTCGTCAATCTGTCAACGATTACCTAGACTGCGTCGTGTACTCGCTAGGTAACGGGCAAGCCCACTGATGAGAACCTCATCATGAACCCTAACTAGCATAATTTAATTTAAATAAATGTGAAGAAGCTCCTACAAAACCTAAAGAGAGGCTTAGATCAGAGAATTCTGAGTTAAAGAATAAGACAAATCATAAGGGGTAAAACTGTAATTTCACTAATGCAGTGCGCAAACAGGGAAATTAAGGGTCCTAATGAAGGTCAAATGAGCTTAATAAGGAGAGAAGTGGGATGATCTGATCTAAAAAAGGTTATAGCAACTTCTAGGAATTAAATGACATTCTGTAACCCTAAAACGAACCTACTTTAATTCACGAGGTTTTAGGTAGGATAAAAATCAAATAAACCCTCTAAAATTAATGGAAAAATGTTCCCTAGGGTTTAGAACCTTCAATTTGGCCTTTGCAACCTATTTTGACCTAAAATGAGAACCATGCCTAATTTATGACTTAAATTGGGTTTTTACGTAAATTGACCGGTCAAACATTGTCCAACCAAAAATCAAATTTCACCATTAAAATCCTTAGGTTCAAATTAGGTTGGTATAAAAATTTGGGCTTCAGAAAAGAC
Source organism: Thalassia testudinum (assembly GCA_037157565.1). Lineage (NCBI taxonomy): Eukaryota > Viridiplantae > Streptophyta > Magnoliopsida > Alismatales > Hydrocharitaceae > Thalassia > Thalassia testudinum. The sequence continues at coordinate 150,119,155 of JAZHRO010000036.1, forward strand.
CATCTTGACCGACTTTACAAATTGGTCCACTTGAATTACGTTTTGACCCTTATCTTTTGAAACCCTTGCAAAATGCCCCCTAACTTTCTCATCATTCTTTGCAGAATGGTCCTCCCTGCCATTTCTGCGCAGTGCCACACCTCTAGCAACCTTGCGCGGAGGATGGCGCCGCGCAGGGTAAGGCGCCCGTCCTCAAGAACAAGCGGGGGGTTCCTTACGTCATCCTCTGTCGCAGGGACCCTCACCTAACCTCTACAACCGACCATGCCTCTCGTGCAAATGCACGAAAGGCATGGGTGTCCATTTCCGACTACCTCCGGCAAGCACGGCACGTCGCCTCCTCGGTCCCCTCTCCTCGCCAGCGCCTTTATAAGGAGCGGCAGGGTCTGCCGTCTCCTTCAAGCTACTTCTGGCGGAGAAAAACCCTGGATTTCGTCTCTCCCCTCTCCGGTCAGAGAGCCCTATCTTCCGACGATCCTCCCTCCTCCTCGTCGCTCTCCTGCCATACCTGCAGCAAAGCCCACTCTGCCCCGTCGTCCCACGCCAGGCCGCACCAGCTGGCATCCTCAGATCTCCTCATCGCCGATAACCCCCTCCTGGGCACCTTCGTCCCCAGCTCCGGCAGGCACAAGCCGGACATCTTCCTCTCCCTCTTCATCAGCTAAGTAGGTAGGAATCTTCCTCTCTCTCTCCCTTATATTTTCCCCTTCTTAATTTACCATTTTGACTCACCGATCGCCACTGTCCATCACCACCTTCCCCATCTCTGGTCGCCATCTCCGGCGAGGTTGCTCCACCTCCACAGGCCATTCCACCCCTCGCCAACAAGCCCAGAAGCTCCCCCTCACTCCACTCAAACATTTCCCCCACTCCATTCACTGCCCTTCACCACCCAACCACCCCCAGAACACACCCATTTCCGCGCACACAGTCTGCCCTAGGCGCACCTCCACAAGCACACTCGCGCCTCGCCGACCCTCGTACTGCCTTCGCCACACTCCGGCGAGGCTCCCTGCGTTGTCTAATGTGGCCGTGAGGCTATCCTTGTGATTTCAGGTCTCTGCCTCCTCGCCGCCATTGACAAGCTGCTAAAGCTTCTTCGCAAGCAGCTCCAGGACCCCTCCAGCCCAGGCGTGAGCTCCGGGCAACGCGAGTTGCTTCCACGAGTATGCCCAGGTTCGCGATTGGGGTCGCGAGCCCTCGCTACTGCCCCAATTAGCAGTGCCCTCTCTCCTGTGGGCGCCTAAAGTAGAGGTGGGACTTTAGTCCCACCTCGTAAGTGTGTGGCCTCGTGCCCACACTTAAATTGATTTTGTGAATTAAGCTGTTCGCCTTCGATACACAAGGGTCAGGTCCCTCACCCACACACGCAGCGCGCCACGTGCTCGCACCCACCCTCACCCACGCTCACACCCCGCTGTTCTGGGTCGAATCCGACTACCCGACCAAGCACTCCTCGCCACCACCGCACGCCAGTGGGCTGGTCCCGAGCGCGCAACCCGAACCCGATTACCCAGCTCTGGGAGAGCTTTCCCAAAGAGAGATTCAGAGAGAGAGAGAGACGCGGGGAAGGGGTAGGGGTAGGTTTTGCACTGATAGTTGTGTGTGCACGCAGGAAAAAAAAAAGAAGGAAGAAGCAGGCGAAGGAAGAAGAAGAGAGGAGGAGTGGCTGAAGACTTAGCCACACTGAGCAGCTGCTGAAGAAGAAAGGAAGGAGAGGAGCTGAAGGAGAAGAAAAGGAGCCGCACTGTAGCAAACGCACAGTTAAGTCGTCTGAGCATCGAGTCAGACGTCGGAAGGTCAGCAGCCAGAGCAGAAAGAAGAAGAAAGAAAGAAGACGCAAAGAAGAAGAAGAAGACAGGAAGGAGAAAGAAAAGAAAGAAGAGGAATGGCCTGAGCAGAAGAAAAAGAAGAAAAGAAGGAAGAATAAAGTAAGACTTAGCAGCTGAAGGAAATCAAAGAGAAGGGGCAGAAGCCTCTGGAGCCGCAACGAAGAAGAGAAGAAAATCAGAGAGGAAGAAAGGAGAAAGAGAAAGGGTCACCACAGCCGCAGCAGAGAAAAGAAGAAAGAAGAAGGCAGATTGAAGAACCAGCTGAAAGAGAAGAGGAAGAGAGAAGAAGAAGAGGCCAAAAAAGAGAACTTTTGCTCCCTCTCTCTCTCTCTCTTCATTTTTGTAAAACCTTGTATATTGTGAACTTATATGCTTCTAGAATTACAGTTGCTCCCTGAGTTCGACCTCGGGAAACTTGTCATTCCGAGTAAAAAATTTGTATTCAACTGGTAACTGTTTTGTCATATACCACAACAACTATAATAACCATAAAGACAGAACACGGCAACCAGATTTTGGCACCGTTGCCGGGGAGCAACGGCTATTCTAGAAGCTGTTAATTCACAATTTTTGAGTATTCTATTGATCTCTTCTCTTTTGTTGTGCGGGCATAGGAAATCAAGAGGACAACAAGCAGCCGCACAACAACCACACATAGGATAGGTAATTTTCAAAGCTGCCTGTTTTCAATTTCAACACAGTATATCTGTACATCCATTAAGGGTATTTAGGGCTAACACCTTCTTGCTTGAGCCCTAATTACCCAATCGGAAGGAAACTAATTGGACCAAGTAGAGCCAATATAAGATTCAAAATTAGGATTTTAGAGACACACTTTCTAAGCAAGAATTGAGAATTCCCAAAAAGAAGTGTGCCCAAGCCATTGTTTGAAAGCACCTATTTAGAGAAACCTTAAGAAATTTGGCTCTTAAAAACACTCTAACCTTTAAAAGACAAAGACCTAATAAGCTCTCAAAGGAACTAGCAGGTGAAGTTGACCCCTTGGGTCAACCAACCTTAAACTTAGGTCACTCTTCACACTCAAAAGGCTAAAGTTCAAGTGAAAACCTAAGCACCTTGATCCTAACTAAAAGTGGTAGACTTAAGAGGTCAAGGTATCCATTCTAGTCTACCTGGAATCTCAGTGACAAGAGAGGTTGGGTGGGGGAAACCCTGTAACCCATGGGGGCACTCGACCGTGTAGGGGTCTTCGCGGGACTCACCCTCTCTGGCTGCCCAGGTAATTCTTAGGTGGACGATCTTTTGATCAAGGGGTCCATCTGCCCCAAACCTCTATAAGCACCCAACATTCTAGGTGTCTTGATTGGGTCCAGCACCTGCTAAACTCATCCTCTCCATCAGTGTATGTTTGGTAGGAGGTCCTTGAAACCTCCCTTAGAAATTCACTCTTCTCGAGGTCGGGCCTCAGTGCCCTTGTTTGTGCAATCAACACTTCACATAGACCTCTCCTCCGACTCCGAACCCAACTCACCTTCTTCTTCCACAATGGCTCAGCCAGTTGAGGAAGAGAACAATCTGGAGCACCAGCTCTAGCGACTCAATGACCTCTTCCAGAACTTCATACACCCACTGTAGCATCCCATGATGCGAGATCATTATAATCCCACTGCGGTGGCTATTGAGCCTCGAGTCAGAATCCCGACTGGAGGACCTGATTCTGAACTAAAGCCCAACATGATTCATGCCATACCTAAATTTCATGGGCTTAATTCTGAAGACCCCTTCCAGCACATTAAACAGCTAAAGCATCTAGCCCAGACTTTTGGGTCAGATGCACAAAATCGGGATATTCTCCTCATGAAGATGTTCTCCTTCTCCCTTATGGACAAGGCCTCCCATTGGTACCAAACACAGACCCAGCTGATCAACAATTGGGAGGAACTTCAGTCCGAATTCTTGAAGAAGTTCTTTTCCGTTGGTCGGACCAATGCCTTGCGCCATCAGATTACCCACTTCACGCAACAAACAGGAGAACCTCTCCATGAGTCATGGGATCGCTTTCAGGATCTCATGAGGAAGTGCCCCCATCACGGAGTTCCTAAATAGGAACAAGTCTAGTCTTTTTACTAGGGACTCCGTGAAGATATTAGGCTTTTCGTCAATGCAACTTGCGGAGGGAATATCATGGGTCAGCATGAGGACACCATGTGGGAGATTCTCGAAAATATGTGCACGAACTCCACCAATAATGACTCTATGGGATTATTCGATAGGACGAATACCCGCGCATCGACGAACCTTAGGGGAGCACACGAGACGCAGAGCTTGTCTGCATCAGTCAACCTGGAATTGATGGCCAGTCGATTGGACAAGGTCTCTATTATTGAGAAGAAGGTGGATGAGCTGACTCAGCACTTGCAGCGAGCCACCTCTACGCATAATTCCTTTGCACAACCTCCTTCCACATGGGAGACTATGCAAAACATTCTCCACTGACCTTCTCCTAGGATGGATTCGTATCCACCCCCATCTGATTCTTGGATCGGAAGATCCTCCGATCCTTTCTACACTAGCAGGGGGAATTCCATTCCCCCATTCTCTGACTCTTCAGAGGATCCTCAGACCTACGAGGAGCTCAACGTCATCCAAAATGATCCATTTTCCAATACCTACAATCCTGGATGGCGAAACCATCCCAACTTCCAGTATGCGGGAAATTCCCAAACTCAGAGACCACCCTTTCAGCCCCGTCCACAACCACCTCGTCCTTACCAGCCGCCTCAGCCTCGACCCAACCCTACTTATCCATCAGGGCCAAACCAAGACCAAATGTCCCTCATCCTTCAGACTCTGGCTAATATTCAGAGAACAAATGCGACTATTCAGAAGCAACACAAGGACGAAATCATAGAGGTTCGAAACCAACTGGCCCAGTTGGCAAATTCTCGCCAACCAGGCACACTTCTCAACCTCTTCCTAACCCTAATAATGTGCCGACCCAGCAGTGCGTTATGAACCCAAACCCGGGCTAAGCACACATGATTTATCAGGCCCCCTCTGTTCCTTCACCTGACGGGATGGAGGCTTCAACTTCTTATGTGAGTTATCAGCAGCAACCCATCCTATTAATCCCTAACCAAAACCAGGCATGACTGAATTCTGTGACCACCCGCAGTGGTAAGGAGACCCAAGATCCACCTTATCCAGACCACTCCAAGCCTGGTAGTGATCCAAACCCTAGGACAGTAATCCAAGACGTTCCCATCCCTGTCCCAGATCAAAGACCTGGACCTATCCTAGAAGAACCAACCAAGGTTCCATTTCCTGAGGCCTTGACCAAGGGAAAGAAGACAACCAAACCCGTGGCTCCTGAGGAGGACTTGGTCAAGCTCTTTGAGCAGGTCCAAATAAACATCCCCTTGATGGATGCGATTCGCCACGTACCGGCTTACGCACGATTCTTGAAGAATGTATGTACACCTCAACGTAAGCCGCGAACCAAGAGTGGGAGTCCAATTGTATTGTTAGAGCAAGCCAGCTCTGTAATCCTGAGCAGACTCCCAACCAAGGCAAAAGATCCAGGTACTCCCCTGATTTCCTGCAAAATAGGTGAAACCCAGTTCGACAGAGCATTGCTAAACTTGGGTGCTTCCATAAATCTGATACCCACATCCTTGCTTAACCACCTAGAAGAATCTGAGCTAAAACCAACTGAGGTGACACTACAGTTAGCAGATCGATCTATAAAGTCACCTAAAGGGATTCTTGAGGATGTTATTGTAAGAGTGCGGGATTTCTATTTCCCTGTAGACTTTATAGTCTTAGACATGGACATACCTAAAAACCCTAGGGATACACCGATCATTCTAGGGAGACCTTTCCTGGCCACTGCTAGAGCCAACATCAGCTGTGAGGAGGGCCAAATAGAACTGAAATTTGGGAATCAAACTCTCAAAATTGATATCTTTAAGGCCCAAAAAGGAATCAATTGCAGTGTCATTGAACAAATCTGTGATATTAGGGCTTTGGTTGATGAAACACATTTTGAGAATAACCTGATTATGCCTCATCAACCACAGAAAGATCTTGAACCGCAATTAGAGGAGTCAGACCCTGATTTAGACAAACCCATAACTCCTATCCTTGAACCTCACACTTACCCTGAACCACCCGCTGCTGCTGATAACCCCATCCTTGAACTAAAACCCCTTCCCGATCGTTTGAAATACATCTTTTTGGGTTCTAATCAGACTTTTCCTGTGATTATAAATTCCAAGCTTACTCCTGATTAGGAATCCCGTCTGATTGCTGTTCTCCAGCAGCATTGCAGAGCCATTGGTTGGACTCTCGATGACTTGACTGGAATAAGTCCCTCTTATTTCACACACCGTATTTATTCAGAAGAGGGCGCACGACCTTCCCGTGAGATGCAGAGGCGTTTGAATCCCATTCTATAGGAGGTCGTGAAAAAGGAGATCATTAAGTGGTTAGATGCAGGGATCATCTACCCGATCTCCGACAGTCGTTGGGTGAGCCTAATTCAGGTGTGCCTAAAAAGGCAGGGCTCACCACCATTTCGACTGAAATCGGAGAAATCATACCTACCCGAATAGCCAACTCGTGGAGAGTCTGCATAGATTACCGATGACTCAATTCCTCCACGAAGAAGGATCATTTCCCACTGCCTTTCATTGATCAGATTCTCGAGAAATTAGCGGGAAATCGATTCTTCTACTTTCTTGACGGGTACTCCGATTATAACCAAGTGGCTATTCATCCTGAGGACCAAGAGAAGACCACGTTCACCTACCCCTTCGGGAAGTACGCATTCTGAAGGATGCCTTTCGATCTCTGCAATGCACCCGCGACTTTTCAGCGGTGCATGCTTGCCATATTCTCTGATATGGTAGGTGATTATCTGGAAGTCTTCATGGATGACTTCTCAGTTTTTGGGGCATCATTTGATGATTGCCTCCTGCACTTGGTTCATATACTCAGGCGTTGCATCGATATTAATTTGGTTCTTTCCTGGGGAAAGAGCCATTTTATGGTGCCTGAGGGGATCGTCCTAGAACATCTAATTTCTGAGAAAGGCATCCAAGTGGATCGAGCCAAGGTTGGTCTAATTTCTCGGCTTCCTATGCCTAGCTCGATCAGGGACATCCGTTCTTTTCTAGGGCACGTCGATTTTTACCGTTGTTTCATTCCTGATTTTTCGAAAATCGCGCACCCCCTGACTACTCTTCTTTCTAAGGATGTACCCTTTGAGATCTCCAACGAATGCACTCAAGCCTTTGAAAACCTCCATGACCGAGTCACTCAGGCCCCGATCCTACAATCCCTTGATTGGTCTCAACCCTTTGAGATCATGTGCGATGCATCTGATTTGGCTGTAGGAGCGGTTCTAGGGCAGAAAGTTGACGGGAAACCCGTGGTCATCTACTACGCTAGCAAGACACTTGACGAGGCTCAGCGTAACTATACAGTTACGAAGAAAGAGCTGTTAGCCGTAGTATTTGCCCTTGAAAATTTTTGATCTTATCTCCTGGGTTCCTACGTCATCATCTACTCGGATCACACGGCTGTGAGGCATCTCCTTGCCAAGAAGGACACGAAGCCCCGACTAATCCGATGGATCTTGCTATTGCAAGAATTTGACCTCGAGATTCGCGACAAGGTGGGAAGACAAAACATGGTAGCTGACCATTTGTCTCGCCTTCCTTCTGAGATCATCAACCCTTCGGGACCCATCACGGAGCATTTCCCTGATGAGCGCCTATTGACTATTGGTACTAGACTTCCATGGTTTGCTAATATAGTAAACTACTTGGCATCTCATCAGATCCCGTCTGATTGGCCAAAGGCCAAGAAAGACAAATTGCGCTCTGATGCCAAGTACTACATCTAGGAAGATCCGTACCTCTTCCGCATAGGTGCTGACCAAATCATCCAGCAATGTGTCCTGAAAGGTGAAATCAATGATATTCTCTCCTTCTACCATGACTAGGCATGCGGTGGCCACTTCTCTGGGCACAAAATTGCATCAAAAATCCTCTAGTGTGGCTTTTATTGGCCCACTTTATTCAAGGACGCATACAATCACTGCAAGGCATGCAGTCATTGCCAAACTTTGGGCAACATGAGCCATCGCGACATGATGCCTTTGCAGCCGATTCTCGTATGCGAAATCTTCGATATTTGGGGGATTGATTTTATGGGCCCCTTTCTTGTTTCGGATGGCTTCGAGTATATTCTGCTGGCTGTGGACTACGTGTCCAAATGGATCGAAGTCATACCGACCCGAACCTGTGATCATAAAATCATTATCAAATTCATTCATCACAATATCTTCTCACAATTCGGGATTCCTCGTGCAATCATCTCGACGGGGGGACCCATTTTACGAACGCTCAGTTCAGGTCACTGATGACCAAATACAGGGTGTCTCACCGAATCTCCACTCCTTATCACCCCTAGACTAATGGTCGAGCTGAGCTATCAAATCGGGAGATCAAGAAAATCCTACATGTCACTGTTCGACCTGACAGGAAGGACTGGTCGTCCCAACTTTCGGAAGCTTTCTGGGCTTATAGGACCGCCCACAAAACCCAATTAAGCATGTCTCCTTTTAGACTGGTGTACGGGAAGGTGTGTCACCTTCCCGTCGAACTGGAGCACAAAGCCTATTGGGCAGTACGGAGGTGTAATTTAGATCTTTCTAAGGCTGAAACCCACAGAAAGCTTCAGAAATGCGAGATCGACGAATTACGCCTTGATGCGTACAAGAACTCACGAATCTACAAAAGTGGGTTAAAGCCTTCCATGACAAGCACATATCTATAAAGATCTTTCATCCTGGTCAGAAGGTCCTACTCTTTGATGCCCGACTCAAACTCTTCCCTGGGAAATTGCGATCCAAGTGGGTCGGACCATACCTTGTCCGACAAGTTTTTGGAAATGGACCCGTCGAAATCAGTCTGCTCAGCCATGATTCCGAACCTTTCATCGTGAACGGTCAGAGACTCAAACCGTTCATTGATGTAACCTCTACAGATTTGGCTGAATCATCATTTATCCTCCATTTTCCCTGAGCATTTTGCGCCCAGCCAATGGCGTAAAACTCAGCGCTCAACGAGAGGTAGCCCGTCATTCTTTTTAAAAAAACCCGAAACCTTTTCTTACACCTTTTTGCACTTGAGGTTCACCCTTTAGGACAACCGACTCCACCTCAGGTGCTTACATCTGAGATTAGAAATCGTCTGCAACAGTCACCCCAACCCATCACTCATCAAAACATCTGTCCTAATGTATGAACTAAGTTAAATAAAAACCCTCCTAAGTTATAATGAGGACATTGCAAATCTTAGGCATGAGGGGTATGAATGTGCAAAACTCACAAGAAAAGGTTTAGACAAAAAAATTCACATATGGCAAAAACACCATAAAAAAAAATGATCAGAGGAGGAAAGAAATTTTGTGGACTCTACAAAGGAGGAGGAGAAAAAGAACAAAATGAAAGAAAAGTGATAGTCATTAGTAAGAAATTAAGGAGTTAACCTAAGTTCTAGACCTCATTCAGGAAAAGAAATGGAAAGTGCACAGTAAGATAAGTAAGAATGCAAACCTTAGGCATTCTTGGATAGACTCTTAGTACCCATTAAGATCTAGACATTCTTCAAGAGGTTGAGGAAAATGAAAAGCTTAAATATTAGGTCCAAAGCTTAGGGAGTATTTGGCCTCGTTAATTAACTTTTGGTTTACGGGACTCAGTAACCTAAGCACCCTAACTTCACACACAACCTGGTTCAGTAAGCATAAAAATCAAAATCACGCAGAAGCGTTGCAAAAATTCTGAAAATGATACCTAGAGTAGGAGCAGCCGATCAACACAAGTTGATTTGGACGAGTTCCCAGCGCAGAGAGGCGGGAAATTCCCCTCGAAGATGTATAACAAAATATCATCTCCTCGATGCTTGTCTCTTAGGATATTTACATATCCTACTGGAGGCATGTAAGAACTCTGCTGGTTCAGATTCCATGGATGGCATTATCACGAAGTGTCAATTGCCAGGGCTTGAATTCGGCCACGGAACACCATGGATGAGATTATCTCGAAATCTCAAAAGCCAGGGTTCTGGGGGTTACCATGGGCGGTGTTATCTCGAAGCATCGACTGCCAGGAACTCTTGAGGATTGATGATGGGGACAAGGAATATGATACAGACCGTGTTGAGAAGCTAATCCTAAGCTAGAATTAAAAAGAAAAAAAGAGAGAAAACTCTCCAAACATATAAATCTTCTACCTCTCTTTCTTACAAAACGCACTGCGAACTGAACCAGGGCTAAAATTATCTCAAGCACGGGTGCTTTAACCACAAAGTCCAATAAGCCTTAGGTTAGCTCTTGTAGGCCTTAAAACATTCGCTAAGGACTAAGGCTAAGGCTAGACAGATCTAGATCTTGGTTGGTACTAGAGTACCTTCTAGGCCTATGGTTGACATTCTGACCTAATCAAGGTTACGAAAGAAAAAAAGCACTTATCTAAACTCATTAAGAACTTCATGGTCTAGAACAAGGGTTGAAACCTTAAAATTTTGCTAAGGGATTAGCAAAAGCTAGGCATAGGGGTATGATGAGAACCTCATCATGAACCCTAACTAGCACAATTTAATCTAAATAAACGTGAGAAGCTCCTACAAAACCTAAAGAGAGGCTTAACTCAGAGAATTCTGAGTTAAAGAATAAGACAAATCATAAGGGGTAAAACTGTAATTTCGCCAATACAGTGCGCAAACATGGAAATTAAGGGTCTTAATGAAGGTCAAATGAGCTTAATAAGGAGAGAGGTGGGATGATCTGATCTGAAAAGGGTTATAGCAACTTCTAGGAATTAAATAACATTTTGTAACCCTAAAACAAATCTAATTTAATTCACGAGGTTTGAGGCAGGATAAAAATCAAGTAAACTCTCTAAAATTCATGGAAAAATGTTCCCTAGGGCTTAGAACCTTCAATTTGGCCTTTGCAACCTATTTTGACCTAAAATGAGAACCATGCCCAATTTATGACTTAAATTGGGTTTCTGCGTAAATTGATCAGTCAAATATAGTCCAACCTAAAATCAAATTTTACCATTAAAATCCTTAGGTTCAAATTAGGTTGGTATAAAAATTTGGGCTTAAGAAAATACCATCTTGACTGACTTTACAAATTGGTCCTCTTGAATTACTTTTTGACCCTTATCTTTTGAAACCCTTGCACAAGGCCCCCTAACTTTTTCGTCATTCCTTGCAGAATGGTCCTCCCTGCCATTTCTGCGCAGTGCCATACCTCCGGCGACCTTGCGCGGAGGATGGCGCCGCGTAGGGTAAGGCGCCCGTCCTTAGGAACAAGCGAGGGGTTCCCTACGTCATCCTCTGTAGCAGGGACCCTCCCCTGACCTCTTCAGCCGACCATGCCTCTCGTGCGAACGCACGAAAGGCATGGGTGTCCATTTCCGGCCACCTCCGGCAAGCACGGCACGTCGCCTCCTCGGTCCCCTCTCCTCGCTAGTGCCTTTATAAGGAGAGGCAGGGTCAGCCGTCTCCTTCAAGCTACTTCTAGCGGAGAAAAACCCTAGATTTCGTCTCTCCCCTCTCCGGTCAGAGAGCCCTAGCTTCCGACGATCCTCCCTCCTCCTCGTCGCTCTGCTGCCGTACCTGCAGCAGAGCCCACTCTGCCCCGTCGTCCCACGCCAGGCCGCACCAGCTGGCGTCCTTAGATCTCCTCGTCGCCGATAACCCCCTCCTGGGCACCTTCGTCCCCAACTCCGGCAGGCACGAGTAGGACGTCTTCCTCTCCCTCTTCGTCAACTAAGTAGGTAGGAATCTTCCTCTCTCTCCCTTATATTTTCCCCTTCTTAATTTACCATCTTGACTCACCGACCGCCACTGTCCATCACCACCTTCCCCATCTCCGGTCGCCATCTCCGACGAGGTCACTCCACCTCCACAGACCATTCCATCCCTCGCCGACAAGCCCAGAAGCTCCCCCTCACTCCACTTAAACATTTCCCCCACTCCATTCACCGCCCGACCACCCCCCGAACACACCCATCTCCGCACACACAGTCTGCCCTAGGCGCACCTCCAAAGGCACACTCGCGCCTCGTCGACCCTCGCACTGCCTTCACCACACTCCGGCGAGGCTCCCTGCGTTGTCTGATGTGGCCGTGAGCCTATCCTTGTGATTTCAGGTCTCTGCCTCCTCGCCGCCATTGACGAGCTGCTGAAGCTTCTTCGCAAGCAGCTTCAGGACCCCTCCAGCCTAGGTGTGAGCTCCAGGCAACGCGGGTTGCTCCCGCAAGTATGCCTAGGTTCGCGATTAGGGTCGCGAGCCCTCGCTGCTGCCCCAATTGGCAGTGCCCTCTCGCCTGTAGGCGCCCAGAGCAAAGGTGGGACTTTAGTCGTACCTCGTAAGTGTGTGGCCTCGCGCCCACACTTAAATTGATTTTGTGAATTAAGCTGTTCGCCTTCGATACACAGGAGTCAGGTCCCTCACCCACTCACGCAGTGCGCCACGTGCTCGCACCCACCCTCGCCCACGCTCACGCCCCGCTGGTCTGGGCCGAATCCGACTACCCGACCAAGCACTCCTCGCCACCACCGCACGCCAGTGGGCCTTATCCCGGGCGCGCAACCCGAACCCAATTACTCGGCTCTGGGAGAGCTTTCCCAAATAGAGATTCAGAGAGAGAGAGAGACGTAGGGAAGGGGTAGGGGTAGGTTTTGCACTGATAGTTGTGTGTGTGCGCAGGAAAAAAAAAAGGAAGAAGCAAGCGAAGGAAGAAGAAGAGAGGAGGAGGAGCGGCTGAAGACTTAACCGCACTGAGCAGCTGCTAAAGAAGAAAGGAAGGAGAGGAGCTGAAGGAGAAGAAAAGGAGCCGCACTGTAGCAAACGCACAGTTAAGCCGTCTGAGCATCGAGTCAGACGTCGGAAGGTCAACAGCCAGATCAGAAAGAAGAAGAAAGAAAGAAGATGCAAAGAAGAAGAAGAAGAAGAAGACAGGAAGGAGAAAGAAAAGAAAGAAGAGGAACGGCCTGAGCAGAAGAAAAAGAAGAAAAGGAAGAAGAAAGTAAGACTTAGCAGCTGAAGGAAATCAAAGAGAAGGCAGAAGCCTCTGGAGCCGCAAGGAAGAAGAGAAGAAAATCAGAGAGGAAGAAAGGAGAAAGAGAAGGCCACCACAGCCGCAGCAGAGAAAAGAAGAAAGAAGAAGCCAGATTGAAGAACCAACTGAAAGAGAAGAGGAAGAGAGAAGAAGAAGAAGCCAAAAAAGAGAACTTTTGCTCCCTCTTTCTCTCTCTTCATTTTTGTAAAACCTTGTATATTGTGAACTTATATGCTTATAGACTTACAGTTGCTCCCTGAATTCGACCTCGGGAAACTTGTCATTCCGAGTAAAAAGTTTGTATTCAACTGGTAACTGTTTTGTCATATACCACAACGATTATAATAACCATAAAGACAGAACACGGCAACCACCCACCACCAAGTCCATGGTGATGCTCTCCCACTTCCACTCAAACACTGGAAGTGGCTGCTGTAGTTCCCTACTCGGAAGGGGTGAGATCAGCGTGACATAAAAAATGTGGAATATAATGTAAAGCAATCTCACAAAAAATCAATCGCACAAGGTACACAATTATTTTTAGGTGGAAACCCAAACCGGGTGAAAACCACCACCTAACCCTCTCGAGTTAGGATTTTCCGATCAACCAAGTTGATCAAATCCACTAAACGAATCACTTAAACGAGGGTGATTCAACCTCAATTACAACCACGCTACAAGTGCGAGGGTAGCGTTCCTCAACCCCTTCTCTCCACGAGAAGGATTTTGTCCCACAAAGGAGATGAGAATTCGTAAAGCGAATACCCAACCAAATAATAAAGATAAAATAACAAGTATAGTCCTATAGAGCCAACAAAGATTTAAACCTAGCTTCTATAGGAATTAGGCAACACCCCTTTGCAAGGAGTGCGTCGAATCGATGACACGGGTGCGTGAGCCACGCGACGACGCAACGTCGCTCTCATGAACTACGGCGGGAGAGCAGGTGCGCAAAGGCTTGATACTCTCAAGATGTAAAACTAGAGCTTGGAGAGCAAGAGCATCTTTTTGGACACAAAAGAGTGGAAATGCTTGTTCTTGGTGTGTCTAGGTGTGTGTTTGTGTCTCTAGGTTTGTCTTGGTGTGTAAGAGGTTCCTCTCTATTTATAGAAGCCTTAGGAAGGCTTTGGAAGGCTTAGGAAAGCTTCCATAGCCGTTGGGTGCAAAGCCCAAGAGAATCAGGCCAAAATCAGGAATAATGATTGCGCTGACAGGGTTATCAGACGTATGATTCTGGCATCAGACGTCTAGAAAACCAGTTTAAGACATTTGAAAATAAGATTAGACGTCTGATTTTAGGTGGGTTTCTTCCTGACTTAAATCAGATCTAAACAGGGTTCTAGCACAAGTCCATTAGACGACATACAGGACGTCTGGTACTATGTCTGGACGTCTGGAAACCTACCTTTTCGTGGGAATGGATTTCCAAGAGAGTACAACAGCTAGAAAATTCTGAGAAGAGATTTTGGGTCAGCCGAGGCAAAACGGTCATTTATCAGACGTCTGGAAAGGCCTAAGGACGTCTGATAACGCTCTAACGGTCATATCCTTGAGTGTTTGCTAAGCCAGTCAACGGTCCACTAATTGGACGTCTGACAAAGTCATCAGACGTCTTCTAAGACGTCTGGACATAGGTCTGGACGTCTGATTTCAGCAGACAGCTAACAAGTCCAGCCTAAATGTTATCAGAAGTCTGAATCAACAGTCAGACGTCTTAAAACACATTATCAGACGTCTGATTTTGGAATTAGACGTCTGAAAATGTTGTTTGAACCCTATATTGGTTTTTCAAGTTTTATACAGAAAACCTAAGTATCCTAGGTCTGATTTTGGAATTAGACGTCTGAAAATGTTGTTTGAACCCTATATTGGTTTTCCAAGTTTTATACAGAAAACCTAAGTATCCTAGGGTTGTGCCGATGTTCCTAGGACTACTATTAGGATACTTTGAGCTCTTTGACATGAATCCAAGTAACAAAAATAAAGAGCAACAAAAGAAACGAAAAATACAAAGAGTACAAGAGAAGGAAATCTATCCTATTCTTCATCTCCTTCCTTCTTCAATCCATCTCTCCTCGCAAATCTCCTCTGTTCTCCATCAAGCTCCTCCAATCCGTCCTGGATGCGAGCTCGAACTCCGTCTAATCACGTCTCCATTTGCAATTAACTTGAAATCTAAGACTAAGTGCAAATGTTAAAAGAAACGTGCTTTGTTATCAGCAAAACAAACGATCGTGGTGCTCTAGCACCAACAATCCCCCCCTTTTTGATGATGACAAAATCATAAATAATAATGCAAAAAATCCTCCCCCTTTTTGACATTATCAAAAAGGTTTGATAGATTTTAAATTTCCTACAACTCCCCCTTAAAACATGCTTTTCTATGAATTTCTTTTAAAAGTAATGTCCTCCCCCTTTTTTGTAACAAGATAGCTATTATTTTTCTCCCCCTTACTAAAGGAAATTTAGCTAACTTGCAACTCCCCCTTAAAAATTGACAATTAGCTCATAAATTTTTTTTAACTCCCCCTATCTAAATGCTAATCATAAAAAGATAGGGTAAAGAATCCTTACCTCACCTACCATGGCCAATAAAATGGCCCAAATGGTGGTGGTGGATGTCACATCGAATGGGACTCCCATCCGTAGCTTGGAGGCTCGGGCATTGGCACCGGTCTCCAGTCTGGTCGTCGACGTGCGGCGGGATCATTGTTTGTTCGCCGTCTCGTTGGTCTTCTCGTTCTCCTCCTTAGTCTACTCCTTGGTTCTCCCAACTCGAGTTGACCAGCCTTGAGTTTGTAGGTCCAGTCCTTTGTGTTGTAGTTATCCCTGAAACCTACAAAACAAGATTCCAATTCTTTTTTCGGTACCCAAGTGGGCTTGGATTCGGATCTGTTAGCGGGTCTCCTTGATGGAGATCCTTTCTTAACCTTAGGGCTATAAAAATTATCTACTTTGTTAATTAATTTGTTAGAGTTTTCCCTAAGACATGCAATTTCTTTTTCTATAATATGCATCTTAGTCTGTAAATAAGAAATTTCTAACTTTAAACTATCATTTTCTTTCAATCAATTTAATATTTTCATTAATTAGGTTTTTATTTTCTAGAAACAAATTTTCATTTTCAGAAGTGTTAGAACTAGGGCTTATTTCCAGATCCTTAAGATTATTTTCTAGCCTTTCATTTTCAGATTTAAGAAAATTAAGATTCCTTTTCATGCTTTTGTTTTCTGTTTTTAGTGATTTACTAAGCTCATACAACTCATTAAAAGCATCTTGTAAATCCGAGTTTACCTCATTGTCGCTGTCGTCATTATCGTTATCTGTGATGGCCATGAATCCAAGGCACGCGGTTCCCTTCTTCTCGAGATCTTTTTCCGAGCTCGTCTCCTCATGAGTGCCTTCCAACCTCCTCCATATCTCGTGGGCGGTGGTGCACTCTTGGATTCGTTCGAATTCCTTCGGACTCAACGCGCAATACAAGGCATTCATTGCCTTTGCGTTGAGGTTAAGATTCCGAACCTGATCTTCTGAGTAACCTCTTGCGGGTTTCCTGGGAATCACAAATGAGGATTCGCATTTTTCCCACACACAGAAGTCATAGGCCTGCAACCACATAGTCATACGATTTTTCCAATAAACGAAATCTATACCTGTAAAGTATGGTGGTCGCGAGGTATCGTGTCCTTCGGTGCACACGAACGCTTTTCCCTCCATATCTGGATCCTCGCCGGTTTGTAATGCCGATAACGCAAGACCTACTCTAATACCAATTGCAATTCCCTACTCGGAGGGGGTGAGATCAGCGTGACGTAAAAAATGCGGAATATAATGTAAACAATCTCACAAAAATAGACAAATAAGGCACACAATTATTTTTAGGTGGAAACCCAAACCAGGTGAAAACCACCACCTAACCCTCTCGAGTAAGGATTTTTCAATCAACCAAGTTGATCAAATCCACTAAATGAATCACTTAAACGAGGGTGATTCAACCTCAATTACAACCACGCTACAAGTGCAAGGGTAGCGTTCCTCAACCCCTTCTCTTCACGAGAAGGATTTTGTCCCACGAAGGAGACGGGAATTCGCAAAGCGAATACCAAACCAAATAACAAAGTAAAATAACAAATATAGTCCTATAGAGCTAACAAAGATCTAAACCAAGCTTCTATAGGAATTAGGAAACTCCCCTTTGCAAGGAGTGCGTCGAATCGATGACGCGGGTGCGTGAGCCACGCGACGGCGCAACGTCACTCTCGTGAACTACGGCGGGAGAGCGGGTGCGCAAAGGTTTGACGCTCTCAAGATGTAGAACTTGAGCTTGGAGAGTAAGGGATTTGTTAGAAACAAAAGAGTGTGAAAGTGTGTTACTAGGTGTGTCTTAGTATATCTTGGTGTGCAAAAGGTTCCTCTCTATTTATAGAGGCCTTAGGAAGGCTTTGGAAGGCTTCCATAGCCGTTGGGAGCAAAGCCCAAGAGAATCAGGCTGAAATCAAGAACAATGATTGTACTGACAGGGTTATCAGACGTCTGATCCTGGCATCAGACGTCTGGAAGATCACTTTAAGACGTCTAAAAACAAGGTCAGACGTCTGATTTTAGGCGGGTTTCTTCCTGACTTGAATCAGATCTAAACAGGGTTCTAGCACAAGTCCATCAGACAACATATAGGACGTCTGGCACTATATATGGACATCTGGAAACCTACTTTTTCGTGGGAATGGATTTCCAAGAGAGGGCAACAGCTAGAAAATCTCTAAGAAGAGATTTTGGGTCAGCCAAGGCAAAATGGTCATCTATCAGACGTTTGGAAAGGCTTAAGGACGTCTGATAAGGCTCTAACGATCATATCCTTGAGTGTTTGCTAAGCCAGCCAACGGTCCACTAATTGGACGTCTGGTAAAGTTATCAGACGTCTTCTAAGACGTCTGGTCCAAGGTATGGACGTCTGATTTCATCAGACAAAACAACAAGTCTACCCTAAATGTTATCAGACGTCTAAATCAACATTCAGACGTCTTAAAACACATTATCAGACGTCTGATTTTTGAATTAGACATCTGGAAATGTTGTTTGAACCCTATATTAGTTTTCTAAGTTCTCTACAAAAAACCTAAGTATCCTAGGGTTGTGTTGGTGTTCCTAGGACTACTGTAAGGGTACTTTGAGGCTCTTTAACATGAATCTAAGTAACAAAAATAAAGAGCAACAAAAGAAACTAAAAATACAAAGAGTACAAGAGAACGAAATCTATCCTATTCTTCTTGTCCTTCCATCTTCAATCTATCGCTCCTCGCGAATCTTCTCTGTTCTCCATCAAGCTCCTCCAATCCGTCCTGGATGCGAGCTCGAACTCCGTCTAATCACATCCCCATTTGCAATTGTCCTGAAATCTAAGACTCCAAGTGCAAATGTTAAATGACAAGTGCTTTGTTATCATCAAAACAAACGATCGTGGTGCTCTAGCACCAACAGCTGCAACCGCCCTGCGGGCCTCTGATGCTCGGCCTTCACCTGCTAGCACACTAAACACTGCTGTACAAATTTACCCACATCCCGTTTCATTCCCCTCCACCAAAAGTCGCGTCTCAAATCATGGTACATCTTTGTATTTCCGGGATGAATGGTGAACCTGAAACCGTGTGCCTCAGTCAGGAGCTCTCTCAATAGCTCTTCGTCCCTGGGAACGCACAAACATCCACTCATGCGTAGTACCTGGTCTGTAAAGGAGAAGTCCCCAAGGCCTCCTAACAGTACTTTGTCACGCAACGACTACAAGTACGGGTCGGCCATCTGTCCAGTGATGATGCGGTCTATTAGTTCTGGCCTCGTCTGTCGTGTCACGGTCATTGCCCCACAGTGCTCCAATAACTCCAAGGGTTGCCATATGCCCATCTCCTCCAAGAGGCTCCAACTCTGCGCCTGCAAACTGGCCAAGTGTGCGGGCGCCTTCCAGCTCAAGGCATCAGCCATCACGTTGACATTTCCCGAGTGGTAGGAAATGTTGCAGTCATAGTCCTTCAGGAGCTCCAACCAACGTCTCTGTCTCATGTTGAGCTCCTTCTGATCAAACAAGTATCTGAGGCTCTTATGATTTGTGAAAATCTCAAAGGTCTCACCGTACAAGTAGTGCCTCCAAGTCGTCAGTGCGAAGAAGACAGCTGCCAGCTCCAGGTCGTGGGTAGGGTAGCTATGCTCATGGGGCTTTAGTTGTCGCGAAGCATAAGCGACAACGTGACCCCTCTACATGAGCACACCCCCTAATCCTTGCAAAGAGGCATCCGTGTACACAACGAACCCGCCACTACTGTCTAGGATGGTGAGCACGGGAGCCGAAGTCAGCCTCTCTTTCAGCTCCTGTCCAAGAAAAAGGCACGTCCTTCCGGGTCAGCTGTGTCATAGGACGTACAATCTGCAAGAAGCCCCAGATAAACCGCCCGTTGTAGCCTGCAAGTCCTAAGAAACTATAGATCTCAGTAACTGTACGCGATCTCTCCCACTTGAGCACTGCCTCAACCTTGGCTGGGTCTACAGCCAAGCCATCCTTGGAGATCACATGGCCCAAGAAGGTCACCTCCCTCAACCAGAACTCGCACTTGCTGTATTTAGCATATAGCCTACGTCGTCTCAGTGTGTCCAAAACCATCCGCAAGTGCTGTCCATGCTATGCATGATCTCGAGAGTAGATGAAAACATCATCAATAAATACCACCACGAATTGGTCCAAGTACGGTCTGAACACCCGGTTCATCAAATCCATGAAGGCAGCGGGGGCGTTGGTCAGCCCAAACGGCATGACCAAAAACTTGTAGTGTCCATACCGGGTGCGGAAAGCTATCTTGGAGACGTCTGCCTCCTTGATCCTCAACTGGTGGTACCTTGATCTCAAGTCTATCTTGGAGAATACCGTGGCACCTCACAGCTAGTCAAACAAGTTGTTGATCCTTGGTAGCGGATACCTGTTCTTGATGGTAACCCTATTCAGCTGTCGGCAATCCACACAAAGGCGTAAGGTACCATTCTTCTTTTTCACGAACAATACCGGGGCTCCCCACGGAGACACACTGGGCCTCACAAAGCCCTTCTCCAGAAGGTCCTACAACTGAGACTTGAGCTCTCGCAGCTCAAGTGGTGCCATCCTGTACGATGCTGTAGAGAAGGGGCTGGTCCCCGGTACCAGTGAGATCTCAAACTCGATCTCACACTTGGGAGGTAGTCTTAGCAACTCATCTGGGAACACGTCGGGGTACTCTCTGACCACTAGGATACTCTGGAAGTCTGCCACAAGGCTGGGCTCCGCCACCACACAAGCTAGAAAGTCCTTACACCCCTAGCTCAAAAGTCCCGTCGCCTGAAGTGTAGAAATGCACCTGAAACCTCCATCCACTAGCTGCCCGTGGAACTCGAAAGAAGGCAACTCCAATATGGAGAAGACAATCTTCCTCTCAAAGCAATCCCCTAAGGCGTGGTAAGCGGACAGCTAGTCCATCCCCAGAATCACGCCAAAGTCCTCCATCTGTATCATGATCAGGTCAGCGGAAAGGCTGTGTCCCCCAACACTAACCTCACAACCTGTGTACACCTCTTCAACTACAAACAGCTGACCAACAGGACCTCTAATCACAAACGGATCCTCTAATAACACAAAGTCCTGCCCCAGACTAGCCGTAAAACTTGCAGCGACAAACGAGTGCGTAGTGCCTGAATCGAAAAGCATGTAAACAAGTCTACCAGAAACTGAAACCATACCTGCCACCACTGATCCTGAAGCTCTGGCATCCCTGTGTGTCAGGGAGTTGATACGCCCCTCAGCCTTAGGTGAGAACAAAGCAGCCACACTCTACATCGAACGGGTAGCCGCTGGCTGGTACCCTCCCCGCGACTGTTGTCCTCCTCCTCGTGCCTGGAAACCGCGTCCTCCAGCTCGCCCTCCAGTGCCCGACGCGGGAAGCATCTGCTGACCTCCAGCCCTAGACGGGCAGTCCCTTCTAATGTGGCCCGAGTGGTCGCACTGGTAGCAAAGGGGGACTCAACTCCCGCCCTCAGTGACTCTCTGTAGACGGCTGGGCGGGGTTCCGGTGCTGGCAGCTGGCCCCTGCAGGGGCCCCCAAAGGCCACTGACGGCCTCACAAAGCGTGACGGCTCTCCTGCAGGAGCCACGTGTCTCCTCTCTCGTCGGCCCTATGAGAAGTCTGGCTGGTAGGGCCGCTTCCGCCCGCTGTCAGTGTCACGTGCGGACGAGTTGGTCTCTTCATACGTCATAGCTGCCTCCACCACCATCGAGAACGTAGGCAGTTTCAGGGGTTTGACATACCCCCGAATAGCAGGCCGGAGCCCCTCGGTGAACCTCCAAAGGTGCTCCTCCTCGGTAGCCACGGTTGTTGCTGTGAGATAAGACAGCTCCAGGAAACGCGTGCAGTACGCGCTCACGGTCATCGTCCCCTGGCGGAGAGTGTGGAACTCCCACCTCCTCTGGTCCTGCCACGTTTGAGGGAAATACTGCTCACAGAAGAGGGTGACAAACCGGACCCAAGTCGGCTCGTCCCTCTCCTGACCTCTGACCGCCCTCCACCACCTATGTGCCGCGCTCTCCAGCTGGTACGTGGCAAAGGCCACGCGGCACTCCATAGGGGGCGAAGGGTGTCAAACACCTTCTCGATCTGCTCAAGCCAGTCTTCTGCCTCAGTCGGTTTCTCATCCCCTTTGAAGGAGGGGGCTTCAGCTTCCGGAACTGCACGAAAAGCTTGTAATGGCACTGGAGGGGAGACACTGGTACGCCTCCAGGTAAAGAGGCCTCGTGCTCAGAAGTGCCGAAGGAAGGTGGGGGTGGTGGAGGCCCACCCCTGTAGTTTTCGTGTCCCTACCAGGAGGGGGTGACGTAATAATTGCGGAATTGAAATATAATCTTACAAATAAGCAATCACACAAAGTACACAAGAATTTATAGGTGGAAACCCAAACCGGGTGAAAACCACCACCTAACCCTCTCGAGTTAGGATTTTCCGATCAACCAAGTTGATCAAAATCCACTAAACCGAATCACTTTAAACAAGGGTGATTCAACCTCAATACAACCACGCTACTTAAACGAAGGTAGCGTACCTTAACCCCTTCTCTTCACGAGAAGGATTTTGTCTCGCGAAGGAGACGGGAATTCGCAAAGCGAATACCCAACCAAATAACAAAAATAAAATAAACAAGTAATCCTATAGAGCCAACAAAGTAATTATAAACCTAGCTTCTATAGGAATTAAGAAACTCCCCTTTGCAAGGAGTGCGTCGAGTTGATGACGCGGTGCGTAAGCCACGCGACGGCGCAACGTCGCTCTCGTGAACAACGGCGGGAGAGCGGGTGCGCAACAGCTTGATGCTCTCAAGATGTGGAACTTGAGCTTAGAGAGCAAGAGAGACACAAAAAGGTTTGAAAGTATATTTCAAGGTGTGTCTTGGTGTTTCTAGGTGTGTCTTAGTGTGTATTTGTGTTGCAAAGGTTCCCCTCTATTTATAGAGGCCTTAGGAAGGCTTTGGAAGGCTTAGGAAAGGTTCTATAGCCGTTGGGAACAAAGCCCAAGAGAATCAGCCCGAAATCAGGAACAATCATTGTTCTGACAGGCTTATCAGACGTCTAATTCTGGCATTAGACGTCTTGGACTTCACTTTAAGACGTCTGATTCCAAGGTCAGACGTCTAAATTTGGGCGGGTCACTTCCTGACTTGAATCAGATCTAAACAGGGTTCTTGCGCAAGTCCATCAGACGACATATAGGACATCTGGCACTATGTCTGGACGTCTGGAAACCTACTTTTTCTGTGGGAATGGATTTCCAAACGTTGCAACGGCTAGAAAATCTCTTAGAAGAGATTTTGGGTCAACCGAGGCAAAACAGTCAATTATCAGACATCTGGAAAGGCCTAAGGACGTCTGATAAGGCTCTAACGGTCATATCTTGAGTGTTTGCTAAGCCAGCCAACGGTCCACTAATTGGACATCTGGCAAATCCATCAGACGACTCCTAAGACGTCTGGTCTAAGGTCTGGACGTCTGATTTCATCAGACAGAACTAACTATGTCCAGCCTAATAGTTATCAGACGTCTGAAACAACAGTCAGACGTCTTAAAATACTTTATCAGACGTCTGATTTGGGAATTAGACGTCTGGAAACTCTGTTTGAACCCTATATTGATTTTCTAAGTGTTCTACAGAATACCTAAGTATCCTAGGGTTGTGCAGGTGTTCCTAGGACTACTGTTAGGGTACTTTGAGACTCTTTAACATGAATTATCTAAGGAAATAAAGAGCAACAAAAGAAACGAAAAATACAACAAGTACAAAAGAAGGAAATCTATCATATTCTTCATTTCCTTCCATCTTTAATATATCGCTCCTCGCGAATCTCTTTTGTTCTCCATCAAGCTCCTCCAATCCGTCCTGGATGCGAGCTCGAACTCCATCTAATCACGTATCCATTTGGGATTGACCTGAAATCTAGGACTCAAAGTGCAAATGTTAAATAACACGTGTTTTGTTATCATCAAAACAAATATCGTGGTGCTCTAGCACCAACAATCTCCCCCATTTTGATGATGACAAAACCATAAATAGTAATGCAAAAAATCCTCCCCCTTTTTGACATTATCAAAAAGGTTTAATTGATTTTACATTTCCTATAACTCCCCCTTAAAACATGATCTTCTATAAATTTCTTTTGACAAAGGTAATGCCTCCCCCTTTTTTATAACAACAAGATAGCTATTATTTTTCTCCCCCTTTCTAAAGGAAATTTAGCTAACTTGCATCTCCCCCTTAAAAATTAGCTCATAAATTTTAACTCCCCCTATCTAAATGCTTCTAATAAACAAAGATAGGGTCAAGAATTTTTACCTCACCTACCATGGCCAATAAAATGGCCCGAATGGTGGTGGTGGATGCCACATCAGATGGGGCTCCCATCCGTAGCTTGGAGGCTCGGGCATTGGCGCCGGCCTTCAATCTGGTGGTTGACGTGCGGTGGGTCCGTCGCTTGTTCGCCGTCTCGTTGGTCTTCTTGTTTTCCTCCTTGGTCTACTCCTTGGCTCTCCCAACTCAAGTTGACCAGTCTCGAGTTTGTAGGTCTAGTCCTTTGTTTTGTAATTATCCCTGAACCCTACAAAATAAGATTCTAATTTTTTCTTCGGTATCCAAGTGAGCTTGGATCCGGATCGATTAGCGGGTCTCCTTGATGGAGATCCTTTCTCAATCTTAGGGCTATATAAATCATCTACTTTGTTGATTAATTTGTTAGAGTTTTCCCTAAGACATGCAATTTCTTTTTCTATAATACTCATCTTAGTCTTTAAATCAGAAATTTCTATTTTTAGACAAACACTTTCCTCAATCAATTTATTATTTTCGTTGATGAGGTTATGATTTTCTAATAATAGGTTATCATTTTTAGGACTAGCTTCTAGATCCTTAAGTTTATTTTCTAATCTTTCATTTTCATTTATAAGAAAACTAAGATTCTTTTTAATGCTTTTATTTTCTATCTTAAGTGCTTTACTAGCTTCAAATAGTTCATTAAAAGCTTTTTGTAAATCGAGATTTACCTCATTGTCGTTGTCGTCGCTGTCGTTGTCACTTTCTCCGATTGCCATGAAACCAAGGCACGCGGTTTCCTTCTCCCCAAGATCTTCTTCCGAGCTCGTCTCCTCATGAGTGCCTTCCAACCTCCTCCATATCTTGTGGGCAGTGGTGCACTCTTGGATTTGTTCGAATTCCTTCGGACTCAACGCGCAATACAAGGCATTCATTGCCTTTGCGTTGAGTGAAAGCTCTCGAATCTGCAGTTGCGAGTAGCCTCCTTGGGGTCGCTTCGGGATCTCGTATGGGGTTTCGCAACATCCCCATATCTCAAACTCAGTGGCTTGGAGCCACGTCTTCATCCTCAACTTCCAATATCCGAAGTTCCTCCCGTCGAAATAGGGTGGTCGGACGGTGGACTGCCCTTCGGAGATTCTGATTGCGGCTATGCTTCCCTCCATGATCTTCTTGCCGGGTGTTACTCCGATCTCGCAAGACCTACTCTGATACCAACTGTAGTTTTCGTGTCCCTACCAGGGGGGGTGACGTAATAATTGCGGAATTGAAATATAATCTTACAAATAAGCAATCACACAAAGTACACAAGAATTTATAGGTGGAAACCCAAATCGGGTGAAAACCACCACTTAACCCTCTCGAGTTAGGATTTTCCGATCAACCAAGTTGATCAAAATCAACTAAACCGAATCACTTTAAACGAGGGTGATTCAACCTCAATACAACCACGCTACTTAAACGAGGGTAGCGTACCTCAACCCCTTCTCTTCACGAGAAGGATTTTGTCTCGCGAAGGAGACGGGAATTCGCAAAGCGAATACCCAACCAAATAACAAAATTAAATAAACAAGTAATCCTATAGAGCCAACAAAGTAATTATAAACCTAGCTTCTATAGGAATTAAGAAACTCCCCTTTGCAAGGAGTGCGTCGAGTTGATGACGCGGTGCGTGAGCCACGCAACGGCGCAACGTCGCTCTCGTGAACAACGGCAGGAGAGCGGGTGCGCAACAGCTTGATGCTCTCAAGATGTAGAACTTGAGCTTAGAGAGCAAGAGAGACACAAAAAGGTTTGAAAGTATATTGCAAGGTGTGTCTTGGGGTTTCTAGGTGTGTCTTAGTGTGTATTTGTGTTGCAAAGGTTCCCCTCTATTTATAGAGGCCTTAGGAAGGCTTTGGAAGGCTTAGGAAAGGTTCTATAGCCGTTGGGAACAAAGCCCAAGAGAATCAGCCCGAAATCAGGAACAATCATTGTTCTGACAGGCTTATCAGACGTCTAATTCTGGCATCAGACGTCTGGAACTTCACTTTAAGACGTCTGATTCCAAGGTCAGACGTCTAAATTTGGGCGGGTCACTTCCTGACTTGAATCAGATCTAAACAGGGTTCTTGCGCAAGTCCATCAGACGACATATAGGACATCTGGCACTATGTCTGGACGTCTGGAAACCTACTTTTTCTGTGGGAATGGATTTCCAAACGTTGCAACGGCTAGAAAATCTCTTAGAAGAGATTTTAGGTCAACCGAGGTAAAACGATCAATTATCAGACGTCTGGAAAGGCCTAAGGACGTCTGATAAAGCTCTAACGGTCATATCTTGAGTGTTTGCTAAGCCAGCCAACGGTCCACTAATTGGACATCTGGCAAATCCATCAGACGACTCCTAAGACGTCTGGTCTAAGGTCTGGACGTCTGATTTCATCAGACAGAACTAACTATGTCCAGCCTAATAGTTATCAGACGTCTGAAACAACAGTCAGACGTCTTAAAATACTTTATCAGACGTCTGATTTGGGAATTAGACGTCTGTAAACTCTGTTTGAACCCTATATTGGTTTTCTAAGTGTTCTACAGAAAACCTAAGTATCCTAGGGTTGTGCAGGTGTTTCTAGGACTACTGTTAGGGTACTTTGAGGCTCTTTAACATGAATTATCTAAGGAAATAAAGAGCAACAAAAGAAACGAAAAATACAACAAGTACAAAAGAAGGAAATCTATCCTATTCTTCATTTCCTTCCATCTTTAATATATCGCTCCTGGCGAATCTCTTCTGTTCTCCATCAAGCTCCTCCAATCCGTCCTGGATGCGAGCTCGAACTCCATCTAATCACGTATCCATTTGCGATTGACCTGAAATCTAGGACTCAAAGTGCAAATGTTAAATAACACGTGTTTTGTTATCATCAAAACAAATGATCGTGGTGCTCTAGCACCAACAACCCCCTCCCCCACGTCCAACGCCGTGTCCGTCGCGTGGTCCCACAGAGGACTCCCCCTCCGCAGCCCCAGGGAGAGGCGCTCGCGGCGGCGGGTGAAGCTCCTCTCGCACGATCTCCCGTATCAGCTGGGCGAGGTCCTGGGCTTGAATGCCCGGAAGTAGTGGCTAGTCCACTGAGGCATTGGGCTCAGCACGCCCACCCCTCCGACCTCGTCCTCGGCCGCGTCCGCTGCCCACCTCACTAGTCCCACGTCGAGGCATCTCCTGCAAGGAGACGTGAACACAGAGTACAAAAGACATCAATTCTAACCATCATTTAACGAAAGAAACCCAGAACAATTGTCAAGAGGTACGTTGTGCTGGTTACTCTGGTTACAGACATGTGAATTGGTTATTTTCCAACTAGTTGGTTCACTTCTCGGGACGACCTTGTTCTGATACCATCTTATTACGACCCGATTCCCGAATCCCTACAGGACACGAGAATCGAACTGACTCGACTAATCCCTAGATCCAGTCGTCCAACGAGAAAGTAACCAAAAAGAAATAAAATAAATCACATTCACCATGCAAGTAACTAACAGTAACAAAAGTACAGCAGTAAAGAAAAGAACTACTACAATACACACCACCACAACAGTAGAGAATTTTAAACAGATACAGAAATATGAGGTTTACAATAAAAGAGTACAAGGGTGTAACAAATACTCACTACTACAGAAAACGGTACCACAAAAGTACAACTATTGGGCTCTACTAGGCCCAGCACCCTCCGCAGCCATAGGCTCTGGCTGCTCAACACCTGGACCTGAAAAAGGTGGTAAGTACGACACATCAGCGAAATGCTGAGTAGAGTGGCAACCAACTAGCTAAGAAAAATAATAAAGGTGGACAAGTAGCTGTTATTTTCAATTTCTTTCTTTATGCAATTAATTATTCTTTCTTTCATCACTTGGTTTATTTATCAGGTCTTTTTCTTGATCTTGAATGTTCCTCATGGGAACGATCTTGAATGTTCCTCATGGGAACGATCTTGATTGTAGTCTTTTCCGAAAAGTAGAAGTAGCATGTGGTGCTCTCCTGGCCGGGAGAGTCCCCCGTGGTGGTCCTACCCTCAGTCAACCACCCCAAGGTCGCTGACAGACATAACGGTGACTACGGCACGCGCGATAAACGCACGAGTAGCTACCACGCACTGGCACGCGGTCAGTCGTTTCCGTTAACGGGTGCGCCCAAAGCACAGCACGGAACCAGTATAGGGTAGAGCCCTCTAAGTAACAGGGGTCTAGCCCCTCCACAGTCCGCGCACCCTCTCCTGACTACCCTGGTTTGCCCAGTGGGCCAAACAAGTCGGTGTAGGATGGCTAGCTGAACCCCGGGCCCCGTGAGGTGGCTAGCTCTCTCCCTACACTAGCAGCTCTCCCTGGTACTGTGTACGTGAGGGCCAGAAAGTCGGTGCAAAGTGGCCAAACTCACCCCGATCTCGACCTGAGGATGGTAAGCTCCCCTCTACACTGAGAGGTAATATGTGCTCACTTTGGTACCACGTACCCAAGAGACAACACACTTTCCCATTCACTTTTCCAGTTTCATTCTATTTATTTCTAGGAGCTCTACTCCTAATTCCCCGTAGGGTTCATGCTCATGTTTTCCTCAGGCCAAGCCAAACTAGGTTTCATCATTTAGGTTTATTCGCATGTAACAAGAGTTTCCAACATTCAATCTTTCTTTTCCAATTTATATACAAGCAGCTCGTATTTAATTTCAACCAACAGAAATTACATGTAGCAGCTACTAACAACAGTACTCTACATTTCACAGGCAGCTGTTATCCAATTACAGGTAGGTATTATTCCATCTACTCATTTCAAGACTGCATTTCAGGCATTTAATACATTTGTTCCAGTGTTTCTAGCCTTAGGATTCATGCCATACCCTAGGATCTATCATTTATTTCAGATATGCATTTATGTTTGTAATTATCTAAGGGAAGCCACTCTACCTGCAAAATCGGGAGTAATGGGGGCGTGATCGGCAGGTCAACGTGCCTCCGCAACTCCCAAATCTGCAACAGAATAAGGTCCTAACACAAGGATCAACCACAAGAAACCACTCAGAACAGGATAAAAGTATTTCAAACAAGTAACAAAACTTGTACGAAGAAGAATGGAATCTTAAACGCGGATATCGGACCTCAAACGGACCCTAAATGGGTCAAAAATGACAATTCTAACTCAAATCAGACGTCTGGAACATCTTCCAAACGTCTTTAAAAAGGGTCCAGATCATACCTCGCTCTGCGCTGCTCTTCAGACATCCAGGGATCCTGCTGAACCGCCTAAACCAAGTTCCAAACGTCCGACTATCACTCCGGACGTCTGGAGACGCTCTCTGCCGTCTGGTGCCTTGCCCAGACGTCTGAACCGCGTGGGAGGGCGTGTCCCACACCTTCCCGAAGCGAATCCGGCACGCGTACGCAAAAATCCCTCAGCAAGGCACGTGACAGAGCTTCGGCGGAACGGCCTACATGGCCATATCCACAAAAGCAAGCAAAGGAGGAAAATATGTACCTCTTAGTCGTCTAGAGCTTCCTCCAGACGTCGCCCTCGTCGTCTGGCTGTAGGTCCAGACGCCTGATTCTGGGAAAAATCCCAGAATTAGAAGCTCCTTCATCTTCTTCCCACTACACGCGATCGTGCCGCACTCGTCCACCCGCTGCTCTAGCTACATCAGCGTCGGGGAGGACTTCCCCGACACAACACTCCACCTCGCGCATGCCGGCCGCCCCAAACTGCTCCGGCGAGGTCTCTCTCTCACGGTTCGCGCGCCCTCTTCTCTTCCCTCTCACTGCACCTCTCCTCTCCGCCACTGCACCCGGCAGCAGCTGCCGCGCTCACTCTCACTCTCGCTCTCACGCTGGAGGAAGGAGGAGACGGATGGGATGGTGAACGAGGGAGAGGGGAGAGGAGTATTTGTAGGCACGGGGGGTGGTTCTGCAAGTCGGTGAGGGGAAGAAGAAAGAGAGAAGGGCGACTGGGGTGCAATCTGCGTGCGGCACGTGCGCAGACTCGCGGTCGTACGCACGCAAAAATTTATTTCCAGACATCTGGGAAGGTGTCCAGACGTTTGACCAGACGTCTAGACCAACTCCTAGACGTCTTAAAGTGTTTTGATGTCACAGGTCTTAACACATGCCCTGCTGACGCCCATACCTCTCGTGCGAACGCGCAAGAGGCATGGGTCTCTTTTCCGGTCATGTCTCCGACGGCCTGCCCACTCCTCCTCCTCATGTTTCCCTCCTCACCAACACCTATTTAAGGAGCGACAGGGGCTGCCATTTCCTGCAAGCTTAATTTGGCCAGAGAACTCCCCCAAATTCATCTCCTCCTCACTCCGGCCAACAACCCGAAGTTTCCAGTGACTCTTTCTCCCTCTTCTCATCGTTCTTCCACCATACCAGTGGTAGAGCCAGCTCCGTCATTCTCCTCCGCGCCACGTCATACCAGCTGGCACTCTCCGATCCCTTCTCCTCGTCGCCACCCCCTCCTCTGGCACCTTCGTCTCCGACGACGGCAAAGATGCGCCGATTGCCATCTCCTCCCTTTCGTCCACTCAGCTAAGTAAAAACTCTTCCTCTTACTCTCCCCCTTTATTTCCCCCTATTAATTTGTCGTTTCGACCCCTCAACGCCAGTGTCCACCCTCACCATCTCTACCTTCGACTACCAACTCCGGCGAGGCCATTTCCCAGCCACAGACCACTCCACTCCTCGCCAACTGGTCCCTGAGCTTCACCACTTCCCACTGACCACCTCTCGCCCTTCCACCGACCACGCCACCCACTGAAACTACCTCCAGAACAAACCCATCCTCACGACCGTAGAGCGACCTAGGCACGCACGCCCAAGCCGCCTCGCGGCCAGCCAACCCCCGCCTCACCTTCGTTGTGATACGGCGAAGGTTGTCTGATGTTCTGACGAAGCCACGAGGCAGTATTCGTGCTTTCAGGTTTTGCACGCTAGCCGCCATTACCTCCAAGCTTGGAACGAGCTTGCTAGAAGCTCCAGGCCCCTGCAGCCCCAGGTGGGAGTCCCAAGCCACGCGGAGAGACTCACGCAAGGTCCCAGGTCCCTAATCGAAGGCGAGAGATCGTGTATCACTGCAATCGTGAGGATTCCTACTACGGGTGAGGGCGCGAAATTTAGGTGGGACGTTTAGTCCCACCTCGTAAACGTCTAAGCACGGTACTTCGAATAAATTGAAAACGTGTATTGGGTTTATCACCTTCGATACACATGGGTCAGGTCCCTCGTCTACGCACGCAGTGCGCCACGCACTCACACCCGCCCTCACCCACGCTTATGCCTCGCGAGCCTGGGCTGAACCCGATTACCCGATCAAGCACTCCTCGCCCACCACCACACACAGATGGGCCTGGTCCCTAGCACGTACACCCGACCCGTATACTCGCAAATGCTCTGGGAGTGAACCTTTGAGAGAGAAATAGAGAGAGAGAGACATGGGGCGGGTAGGGGTTAGGTTTTGCCTAACCTTGTAATGTGCAGGGAAGCAGGACAAGAAGAAAGGAGGAGGAGCGGAGCAGAAGAGAAGAAGAAAAGCCGCAGTTGAAGAGAAAGAAGAGAAGGAGAAGCAACCAAGAGCTGCAACAGAAGGAGTTGAAGAAGAAAGCCAAAGGAAAAGAAAAGAAAAAAAAAGAAGGAAGCCTGCCACACAGAGGAAAGGAAACTGAAGAAGAAAGCTGAGCAGAGAAGAAGAAGAAGCCAAGAGGAGAAGAACCTGCAAGGCACTATAGCAAAGGGGCAGATAAGGCATCTGGTTCAAAGAATCATACGTCCGAGAAAGGAAAGGTACAGAAAGAAGAGAAGGAAGAGAGAAGAGGAGAAGAAAGAAAGAAAGAAAGAAAAAAAAAAAAGACATTTTTGTTCCCTCTCTTTAATTTTTGTAAAGTGAATTTGTATGCTTCTAGAATTAAGTTTGCTCCCTGAGTTCGACCTCGGAATATTTTAAATTTCGAGTAATAAATTGAAATAAACTGATCATCATTTTTCGTAACATACTACAACGAATATATTTTTAAAATCGACAAAAGACGGCCATTCATGTACCTTCTACTCTACGGAAAAGACTACAATCAAGATCGTTCCCACGAGAAACAGGCAAGATCAAGAAATATCTGGATACTTTGAAAAATGGGTGAAACGGAAACATATAAAATAGATAAATAGAAATGAGAATTAAACATGTTGTTTTTACTGTTTTGTAGTTAGATAATATAAACACCACTCTACTCAGCGTTCGCTGACTCTGTCTTTTCATAATACTATTCAGGACCAGGAGTTGAGCAGCCCAAGCTTTAAGCTGCAGAGGGTGCTGGGCCTAGTAGAGTCTAGCCGTAGTTTTTTTCAGCATTTTCTTTTTTCTCTACTGTTGTAGTAAGTAATGGACTCTTAGTTACTGTTCTACTACTTTTGTTTCCTTTCCACTTTCCGTCATTGTTGTTGTTGTGGTGGTATGTATTGAGACAGTTGTTCTATTTCCTTTATTGTTTTGTACGTTTCTTCTGCTTAGTTATATCGCACGTGTGAATATGGTTTATTTTCCTACTTTTGGTTATTTCTTGTTGGACGACTTGATCTTGAGATTAGTTGAGGAGAGCCAGTCTCGGGTCCTGTAGGGATCCGAAAATCGGGTCATAACAGATATTCTATTAATAAATGTTAAATGGTGATTCAATTGCAAATTGAACATATAAATGGGCTCAGAAGTGCAAATCAAAAGTATAATTAACTTCTTAAATGTTCAATTCAGCTTATATAAAAGCTTGAATACATTTGGACATCATTAAGGCCATGAAATTAAATATTTACATTTAGGTCCTTAGTGCATTACATTTCATTCATTAGAAAATCTCCTAGGACCTATGTGTAGACCGCAGGGACCTCTCTGCAAGCCTAAAAGGACTGTTTTGTTATGCTTTTTAACCACTTATGGGCCTGCTTACAATATTTCTACCCCTTCACAGAGGGGTGTACCCTACAATTTCACCAAAAGAGCCCCAGCCACCTGCAACTCCCACACGAACACTATTCACACGAGGAACTCAAGCTATCCTAGCCGTCGATCTCTCTTTTCACTTGATCTGTGGCTCGATTTGAATCGAACCTTCGCACGATTCGGCACGTGTGGTCACCTATTCACCTAGATTCTATCCAATGGCCGCTTTTTGATTTGGCAGTGTGCAGGCCTCTCTCTTCAAATCCTCACCACCCTTGGCCTTTGTGATTAATCTCACCATTGCAGTGAGTGTTTGCACACTGATCTGCTACTTAAAAAGCTCCTTAGTTGCGCGCACAAAGGATCGCTCGCTCCTACATCTCCTAGCAATCATTCTTTCTCTCCAGCTACTCTCCCCACCTCTCCCCATTTTCACAACCACTGGCTATGAAATCCACCTTCTCTGCGACTCTCCTCACCGCTAACGACTCCGTAGCACCTAAGATTGACCCTGAACTCCACTAGAGGGTTTTCACTCTGCTGGAGCATCTCCTCCCTCTTTCTTCCTCTCCATCCACCGGGTGGAGATCCAAAGGTCCCATTCCTGTTTTTAGATTAGGTTTATTGCTTTTTAGATTAGCTGCAGTGTTAATTAGAATAGTTTAGCAGCTGAATTTAGATGTAGAGTAGATCTGATCTGTGATGCGTGACTGTAGTGTAGCTGAAGAATAGTTTTAGTATAGATTTCACATGTTCACCTCCTCTGATCATTTCAAATTAGAGGGGACTAATTCACCCATTCATTGATCACTGTTTTTCTCCCCCTTCACATTTCCATTTCATTTCTAATTTCCTCGCATTTTAATCCGCAATCTACCCATCCATTTGGAGTCAAATCCCCATCCCATTGCTTTCAAGCTTTGAGATGAGGATTTGCGCTCAAATCCACCTAGAGATCTCCCACTCACTTCAGTTTGTTCACAAAGACCCCTGATCTGATTTGAAATGAAATTGGTTGGCTTGATTGAATTTTGATTTGGATTTTAAAGCAAGATTGCGAGATTTTGAATCATTTGGGGTTTTCAAGAATTTGTGATGAAGTAAATCAATTTATTCTTGGGTGATTTAGCTCATAGCTGTGAATCTGAGACTGTTAAATTCTTCTCAGATGAGCCATGATCAGATTTGTTCTTAACGAGAATTTGATGGTTTTGAATGCATGGTAGAGCCAAGGAGAATCAACCTTGTTGATTGGAGGCTCTTCCAAGGATTTTTATATATGGATCTGTTTCCAAGAATCTGATTTTCACCTAAAGAATTTTTAGTATCCCTTAAGGTTTTTAACACATTGGGATTCAAATTGAATTTAATAGACTGATTTCAACACCTCCTACATGCTGTCTATAGCATTAGGAAGATGTTAAATTAGTAGATTTAGCTCTAATTTGGAAAGAAAAATGTTGACGAGGGTCTTTAATTTAGAGTTGAACTTCCGAGAGAGATTTTTATGTTATTTCCAGTCCTTGTCAAAATTTTAAGAGATTTCCTGTTGTGTTTTGAATCCCAAAGTCATCATAGTAAATTGCTGCATGATGCAGCTACATTCTAACTCCAATCCAGCAAAGTATTCCTTGATTTAAATATTTTGTATCTCTGATCAGGCTTGCTCAAGTCTGATTTGAGATATAAATGACTGAATCAAGAAATAAGTTGCTGAATTGGAGGTTCCAGACTTGTTCCAGGCCTGCTGTAGATGTTCTTTCTCTTATTTCTAGACACTACAGTAAGAATCTAAGCTAGTTAAGACGTCTAATCTGCATTAAGGATGTCTGGGAAGTCCTTGAGTTGCTGCTGCTGTTTCAGCTAAATTTTAGCAGTTAACACTACTGCATTTTTCAGTCGGCTGGATTGTCTGAACTGTTGGGCAATAGGCTTAGATTTAAGTTCCATAATTGGCTGATATGTGCTATAAGGTGTATTGTATTTGTACAAGCTTTCATGTATTATAATTGACCTTAAACCTCATTTAGAATGCTTGTAATTTGAATTAAGCATTTTCTGTCAACTGAAAAATGTTACCTAACTATCCAAAATAAAATTGATTGAAATCTGAGTTGAATTTCATGCTTAACTGCTTCCACTCTTTCCATATCATATGTTGAGCATAACTGAAGCAAGTCACTACCTATCCAACCATTAGAGTTCAATTCGAGTGCCTTAGGTTCTAATTGAAAACCCTTTTTAGGCCTAAAATATGCTTCACTTGTAAATAAATAAAAATGTTATAAAAAATCCAAAAAAAATAAAATAAACCTTTCTTGGTGAATATTAAGTGTATGTTTAAGTTTCATGGTATTCTGAACTTCCAGCTTGGTAGAACATGACAGCTAATAGTTCAATATACCTTGAAATTTAATAAAAGAACTTAACTATAAAAACACCAAAAAGATTTCCATTTTTCTCATCTATCTCTTTCTCTCTCACCTCTTACCCCTATAAAACTCAAAAAGCCCATAAAAATTAGAAAAACCCTAAAATACCTAAAAGCCCATTGTATACTATGTAAATACTTGTAAATATAAGGTATATAGTAAGATATATGAGTAAATATTGTAAAATAGACATATATAGAGTATAAATAACTTATGAATATACTATATAATGTAATTTAGGTATATAAGTTAACTCAAATTGTACATAGCTTATTTATATAACTATTTATTAATTATACTAACTTATATGTACTATAAGCTATATAAATTAATAAACCCTGCAAATAAACATATTTAGTACTGAAATTGTACAAACGTATTTATATGTATATTATATATATAATAAACCCTGTACCATAATTTAAATATATATATAGAATAAATAATTAATTTATTAAGTTACTAGCTAAATTAAAATAAATTAGTAATTTATGTTAAAACTAAACTAACTTATTCTGTATATTTGTACTAATGTATTTTAAATAAATTAAGATAATTTAACTATATTTATAATGTATTATATTAGTTATATCTAATTTATATATTAAACAGCCCAAAATAAGCTATTTAAATATAAATAAAATCGAAATAAAACTTGTAAAATACAATAAAAATATTTATTAAATACCTTAATATGTATATTAATACTATATAAGGTCAATTAGACCATATATTAACTAATTTATACTTAATTTAGAAAAAAAACCTAAAATACAGTATATATAAACTGCAAACTTTACTAAATTTATTTATATAGTAAATATAATTAATTTTATAAATTAATTGTACAATTATATAGTACTATGTAAATACTTTATTATCATATAATTTAATTTTAATTTACAATAGAGGGCCAAAATCCCAAAATCAGCACAGTTGCGTTGAATTTTAGCTCTCAGGCGTGGCGCACATAGTGCCACATCGTGTGGCACGGAGCGTTGTGAGCGCTAGTTATTGTTTTCCTTCCCCCTTCCTACCAGTCGTCATGCGCTCGACGCACAACAACCCCTTATCCCTTCCCCTAAGCATATACTGAGCATTGATCTAGTTCTGTGATGATATGTGAGATGGTGTGCGGGTGGGTCAGGGGTCCGATACTGTGCGAGGGCTTGATTAAGCCCGGTTCTGAGCTTAAATCGATATTAAACAGGTAATTAAACAAACTATGGTGGCCCTAGTAGAGGTCTGGTCCCACCCGTTAAGGGTGCTGTATATCCCTCGAAAAGGTCGTCCGCCAACCTTAAAGCCTATTTTTGAATTAAGGCTTAATGAAGGGTTAAGGGAAGAAAAGAAGCAAATGCAGCGAACGCAAATCTGGCTAAGTGTTGAAAAAGAAAACAGAGATAAGGAAAAGATGAGAAGAAAAGAAAAGACTTAGTGTCAAATAGAGAAAGAGAGCCGTAAAAGAAGAAGAAAGAGTGAAAGAAAAGAAGTATGGATGTATTGTAATGTATATAGTGTAGTATGTATACATAAGCGTATACTATAAATAATAAGTATAAGTATATTAAGTATACGTAGTATAGATGTTGTTTGAGTTATATATGTATATAAATAACCTTATAGCTTTACTGACAGAAGTAATCCATCACTGTAGATAGAATAAGTGTCACTATAGACCCTAGTTTTTACCTTGGGTTATGTATATACTTTTTTCTTGAGGTTTAGCCACGTTTTTATCTATCGCTGTATATCATATATATGTTACTGTATATGTTAGTATATTAAGTTATGTTAGTATAGTATATATTATTACATATTATTGTATATATATGTAAGTATTGGTATTATAAGTTATAAATAGATAGTATATAATATTCAATTATAGTGTTTGATGTTTGTTTGTAATTAAGTGTTTGCAAGCATTTTAGTTGATTCTTTTGTACATAATTAAGCTATTATTTCATTCATTGATTATTCATCAATTCATTCATTTATGATTGTATATAAAATTGATCTTTTTGAAATTAAAGAAAAATGTTGGATTTAGAAAGTGATGTATATCAATAACTACCTCCCAGTGAACGACCTAAACTAAATCAATAAAAATTATATAAATAAATAAAATTAACGCGATACCGATTTGTATTTGTGACATATACTATAACAATAATGACGATTTTTATACGAATTGTAGTTGATTGCATCATCTTTTTAGTGCCGTTGCCAGGATAAAAATCCGACAGTAACATTTTATTGCAAAGTGATTGATTAACATGTCGCGAAAAGTCGATTAGCAACCCTAGATTCGGTTCAAGTGCATGTAGTCATCGTTAAATGTGTTTCGTGCATAACTTGTTTTACACAACTTAGATTTTTATGAAATAGAAGCTCTTAGAAAGCTTATTATAAGAGGAATTCAACGGTACCATTCATGAAATATTTCAAGTGAATTTATCACGAGTTGACCAAGTTTAACCAAAATACATATTTTTCTCATTTTTAGGATAGACTAGATTCATGCCTAACAAGTGTCAATGGGTTCATTTGGCATGCTTAAGTTCAAAATGACTCTAGAATCTAAGTTCGAGGCTTTACATCATCCTTCGTCTCAAAGGAGAGCTCGTGGGTTCCTACCCCCAAGCGACAACACCGAGTCCTTAGCAACTGCTTGATGCCTATCTGGCTGAGTTCTCAGTATGGGGGCACTTCAACATGCTCGAAATGTGCTTTGGCAAAGCTCAAGTGGGGATCGTATCCCTTTCCTAATAAGACTTGGCTTTTAGTCACAGTTTCCCACAGATGGCAACAACTGATCAAGCCTATGGAGCCCAATAGGAAGTGGGGGAGAAGGGAGTGTTGCTAGAGTGCAAGTGAGTGGAAAGAACATAGGAGGTTTGGTGACCTAGTTTCATCATGTTGGTGTACATCTGCGG
Organism: Thalassia testudinum; assembly: GCA_037157565.1. Classification (NCBI taxonomy): domain Eukaryota; kingdom Viridiplantae; phylum Streptophyta; class Magnoliopsida; order Alismatales; family Hydrocharitaceae; genus Thalassia; species Thalassia testudinum. The sequence continues at coordinate 150,157,276 of JAZHRO010000036.1, forward strand.
GGGAGATCTAACTCTCAATTATCCACTAGTCATTATTTCTTGTACAATTTGGGGAAAGGTCCCCCTTTTCTGGTTACATGACCCCCTTTTATAAGGCATTAGTGGTTGTAGCTAAGGTTGGTCATTACTTTTTGTTAAGTGCAATAGATTCAAGGGTCTCTTTGCCTTTCTTTTGGTTGCCTTGCTCCCACTACCTTGATCCTTGTGCCACAGCCCTGATCCTCATATTGTCACCTCGATCCTTGAGTTGTCGACGGGTTCTTCTCTTAGCACCGTTGGGGTTGGCACTAGGATAATTCAAAAAGGCTTTGATCTCTCAAGCAGTTGGGCTGGGCAACCACTCTTGAGTGCTTTCATCAAGCGAGTCAGCCATCCAGATTTAGGTGATCTACATGGGGCTCTATACTTTTGGGCTGGGCTAGCTAGTTTTTTGGGCCTTACTAGGGCTTGTTCGCTTTACGGGCCTATTTCTAGTGGGCTTGACTTTCTCTCCCCCATCACTCTTAATTTGTAACTAAACATCTTTTTCAGTTCCCCTCCCTTCCCCTTCCTTCTTAATTCCTCCATCCAAATATAAGTAGAGAGAGAGAAAGAGAGAAGATAAGGAGGGAAGGAGTGTGAAAAGAAACAACAACAGTAGTAGCGACAATCTACAATAGCAGCAAGAAGGGTGGCATCCATGCAAAGGACGTGGGATGATGCAACGTGTTGTCTTGCCATTATTGGTTGTCTTTGAAGATGCATGTTTAGTGAGCTTCTTAGATTTCTTCCAACATCACCGAATAGAACTCACCGGCATCATCATCGGTTTCTTACTATCCGATTCTTTTGCACACGACTTGGCTGTAGTCATTTGGATCGCATCAACCAGTGATGGTTTTATCTTGGTTTTTCTTCTTGTATTTCTTATTTTGAGGCTCATTGATGTATCTGGGTTACTGTTTTTCCCCTTAGGGATTTGTCTTTGGACATTTCCTCTTCTTGAATGAATCTCAAGTTATTAACAAAAAAAAAGGGAATATATTAAATCACGGAAAGGATGTTCCCATTAGCGCAAGTTTACTTCTCAGGTTAACCCTGTTGGTGCTAGAGCACCACGATTATTTGTTTTGATGATAACAAAACACGTGTTATTTAAAATTTGCAGTTTGAGTCCTAGATTTCAGGTCAATTGCAAATGTGGACGTGTTTAGACGGAGTTCGAGCTCGCAGCCAGGACGGATTGGAGGAGCTTGACGGAAAACAGAGGAGGTTCGCGTGGAGCGAAAGATTGAAGATGGAAGGAAATGAAGAATAGGATAGATTTCCTTCTTTTGTACTTGTATTTTTCGTTTCTTTTGTTGCTCTTTATTTCCTTAGATATTTTATGTTAAAGAGCCTCAAAGAACCCTAACAGTAGTCCTAGGAACACCGGCACAACCCTAGGATACTTAGGTTTTCTGTAGAATACTTAGAAAACCAATATAGGGTTCAAACAGCACTTACAGACGTCTAATTCCCAAATCAGACGTCTGATAAAGTATTGTAAGACGTCTGACTGTTGTTTCAGACGTCTGATATCTGTTAGGCTGGAGATAGCTAGTTCTGTCTGATGAAATCAGACGTCCAGACCTAATACCAGACGTCTTAGGAGACGTCTGATGGACTTGCCAGACGTCCAGATAGTGGACCGTTGGCTAGCTTAGCAGGTACTCAAGGATATGACCGTTAGAGCCTTATCAGACGTCCATAGGACTGTCCAGACGTCTGATAATTGACCGTTTTGCCTCGGCTGACCCAAAATCTCTTCTCAGAGATTTTCTAGCGGTTGCAACGGTTGGAAAATCCATTCCGTAGGAAAAGTTGGTTTCCAGACGTCCGGGCATAGTGCCAGACGTCCTGTATGTCGTCTGATCAACTTGAACAAAAATCCTGTTTAGATCTGATTCAAGTCAGGAGGAAACCCGCATAGAATCAGACGTCTGACCTTGAAATCAGACGTCTTAAAGTGGCCTTCCAGACATCTGATGCCAGAATTAGACGTCTGATCACCCTGTCAAATGTAATCATTGTCCTGTTTTCGGCCTGATTCTCTTGGGCTTTGCACCTAACGGCTATAGAACCCTTCCTAAGCCTTCCAAAGCCTTCCTAAGGCCTCTATAAATAGAGGGGAACCTTTGCAACACAAATATACACTTAGAGACACTTGGATACACTTAGCTACACACTTTCACACTCTTTTGTGTCCAGAAAAAATCTTGCTCTCCAAGCTTAAGCTCCATTCCCTTGAGAGCATCAAAGCTTCGCGCACCCACTCTCCCGCCGTTGTTCACGAGAGCGACATTGTGCCGTTGCGTGGCACACGCACCGCGTCACCAACTCGACGCACTCCTTGCAAAGGGGAGTTTCCTTATTCCTATAGAAGCTAGGTTCATAATTTCTTTGTTGGCTCTATAGGACTTCTTGTTTTATTTTATCTTTGTCTTTTGGTTGGGTATTCGCTTTGCGAACTCCCGTCTCCTTCGTGGGACAAAATCCTTCTCGTGGAGAGAAGGGGTTGAGGAACGCTACCCTCGTACTTATAGCGTGGTTGTACTGAGGTTGAATCACCCTCGTTTTAAAGTGATTCGGTTAGTGGATTTGATCAACTAGGTTGATCGGAAAATCCTAACTCGAGAGGGTTAGGTGGTAGTTTTCACCCGGTTTGGGTTTCCACCTTAAATTACTTGTGTACTTGTGCGATTGATTTTTGTGAGATTGCTTTATATTTTATTTCCGCATTTTATTACGTCACCCCTCCTGGTAGGGCTAAACCTTCAAACCCCTCCCTGGTTAACACTAGGCTTGAAAACTCAGGTTAGGAAGTTGGAACATCGTGGTTTGCTATCGATTTAAGCCTGTGTTAACCAAACACGAGTTTTCCATATCTCCTCCATCCTTGTGTTAGAGTTCGACACACCACTCTCACCCAAAGCCTTTTTTGCCCTTGCACCTGTAGTAGTGTTAGGAGTCTTATAGCACTAGTTTATTTTAGAGATTAGGAACGTGGTGTTAAGAAATATGAAACTAATGTTGACCCGCAATTGTGTTTACTTGCAGAGTGATGCTAACACCAATTTGTGTTTACTTGAATTGGTGTTAAGTTGTGGTATTAATCTTTGTGACGTTTACTTGGTAGTGGTTTAAGTATATAGAACATGAGGGGTGTCAGAAGCACGAGTGATGTACGATTTTAACACGGATTTAACTAGCACCAGTTGAAACCGGTACGTTAGACAAACCCGTATTAAAGTGACTAAACTCAAGTTAGCAGATGAGAGATTAAATAGTCAAATAAATAAAGATTTACCCCCAAGTAAACTAAGACATAAGTTTCTTCTTCCTCCTCTGTGAAATCTCCCCATGGGATAGAGGTGGTGGTAGATTTGGTGACCATGCACATCGAGGAAAGCTCGTGTAAGTCTTCCTATGCACTTGTTCCACCATGAGGAGTGACCAAGAGAGGGGTTGTTGCGGAATGGGGCAATTTCACCGAGAAGAGAGATGTCAATGGGGAAGGAGTGGATTAATGGGTACTTAAAAGGCGATGTTGGATGGTGGGACCTCGACCATCATCAAGGAGTAGAGGCCACCGGCCGCTGCAGCTGAGTAGCTGAGGACATTAGTCACTTCAACCCCACCAAGTACTTCATGGAGGAGGTGGGGGGATAGGGGGGATTGAGACGGACCTACACAAGACTTGGATCAAGATGGTTGCCATGAGGAACACCAGGGAAAGTAGCTCCATGCTCGGGAATGTGCTGGAGGATTTGGCACCTCGCAAGAAGAAGCAAGTCATGCATCTTTTGGCTCCTTTCCTTTTTCCCTTTTTTAGATGTTTATGAGCTTCCTTCGTGCTTTTATCTGTAGTGGTAAAGTTTGTGTCTCCACGGAGATAGGAAAGAAGGGATAGGGATACAATCGAATTTGAGTATGAATTTTATCTAAAAAACCTGACCGAGTTCTAGTATAGGTATGGGTGTGAATTTATACCTGATTACCTTACCTAAATACTTGAATAAAATCTTCATTTACCCAAAATATATGTCTCACCTTAATCTCTTATTCTTCCAATCTTAATCTTCCTCGTAATTCTCTCAATGATTTTGAAAGATGGAAATATTTTCTAAAGTTTTCATTGAACATTTATTTCAAAGATGGGGATTTTTTATTTAAAAGGTACTTGTATTCAATAATTCTTTGTATTTTTTATATTTTTATTTTTTATATATTCTCCTTAAAAGTTTTTTTATAATAATTTTAGTAAAAATTAATAAAATTAGAGTAGCATAAGCTATATGTTTAGAGTTCGTTAAAAATAAATAATCAATAAATTATATTTTTCTTTCTTTAACTTTAATTTAATATGATTTGATTATAAGATTAATTTATAAATAAATGTACGATAGATAGGTGAATATCTATATAAGTTTAAATTTTTATATCCAATAAATAAATGATAGAATATGAGTATGTATGTTATTAACAAGATATAAATTTAGTCAAATCCAACCAAATTTACATCCCCAAGTGAGATAAGATTTTGCTTTTATATGCAGTTCGATTTTTTTTATCATCTTGGTCATGTATAGTTAGATTTTGATTTTGTTATTCTATTTCTTAATTTTTTTTTCTATATATGCCTTTAGTTTTTTCCTTTTCTTTTTTTTTTTTAAATTGGGTGCATTGTAGACTCCAGCCGGATGCTAATTAATTTTTTCGAGGATGTTCATGGAAAAATAACATATGTAATGTAAAATGTAACGTAGATAAGTGTGAATGTCGTCTTTATGTGATGTATATTATTTTTATAGAAAAAAGTGTTTACATATGGTAAAATTCATCACTATTAAAATTAATAATAAATCTAATTTATAGGGATGTAAATCATTAAATATTTTTAAAATTACTTTGCATCGATATAAAATCATTTTATATGAGTATAAAATTATTTTCCACTTATGTAAAATCATCAGATCACCTTCAAAATTACTTTATATCAGTACAAAATCATCAAATCACCTTTGAAATAATTTTACATCAGTGCAAAATGAGATTGCAACAATGTAAAATCATCATAAAATAATTCACCAATGCAAAATTACCTAAAATAATTTATCACCGGTGTAAAATTATTTATCACATGTGTATTTTAGTTTAAAGTTTTGTGATTATTTTTTAATGTATTGGGATGCACTACGTAAGAAATCTTACGTTCTTTTATTTCTTTGCATTAAATACCAATTGTCAAGTGGAGACCACATTCACACCACCTTGTATTACAAAATACGTCACTTGATGCATTTCTTTACATTTTGGCAACCTTTAGAAATAATTTGCACAGGTATAAAATCATTTTACACGTCACTTTATACCAATACAAAATCACCATATCACTTTTGAAACAATTTTGTATCAAAAAAATGATATTCCACTGATGTAAAATTACTGCATAATGATTTATCACTAGTGTAAAATGATCCAAAATAATTTATCGTCGACGTAAAATGATTTATCACCAATATAAAATAATTTATCACCTATATTTTAATTCAAAATGATGTGATGATTCTTTTCAATGTGATGAAATTTATCATATAATAAAATTTACATTCTTTTATTTTTTTATATTAAATATCAAATATCAAATTCACATCACCTTAATTTACCAAATATGTCACCTGCTGCCTTTCGTTACATTTTGACATTTTACGAAGAGGAATATTTGTTTGCCCTATTTTGAGGATGAGAAACATGATTTATTTTCTGATAAATGAAAAGTCATTAACTTGTGCTGATAATTACCAGCTAGAGTGGGAGGATCGCCACACGCTGACGAACATGAGGATGGAAAGGGAGCTGGGGAGGAGGGATGCCATCGACGACATGTCCGAGGATTTGTTGGAAGGAGAGAAGGGGAATTCTTTGAGCACTAATTGCTAAGTTATATAAGGAGAGGGGAGATTCAATGTCGTCTAAAGATAGTGAGAAACAATTAACCTGACATTTCAGGATGCACTTTTATGAGAATTCGTGTTTTGGGTTGAGCACTTATGTAGATGGCTCTTATTTTAAATTATTTTATAGTGGTGTAAATTTTTTTCGTATGTAAGATTATATTGATATAAAATTAAATTTTAAATATTTTTAATTATGATAAATGATTTTTCAACTTATGATTAAAGATTTAGTTTTAAATTTTAAATTTTAAATCATAAATTCTAAGGTAAAAAATTATATTTCAAATAAAAAATTATTTCTTATATTTAAAATCACTTTCTATAAACTTAAATTTTAAATACATAAGTCAAAATCACTTTACATGAATAGAACTACCTTTGAAATAATTTTACACTAATGTAAAATGAGATTACATCGGTATAAATACTCCTTAGAATAATTTATCATCGATGTAAAATAATTTTACATCGGTGTAAAATCATTTAAAATAATTTATCATCGATATAAAATAATTTATTACCGCTGTAAAATTATTTATCACATGTATATTTTAGTTGAAAATAATGTAAATTTTTTTGAATGTGATGAGATCCATCATATAATAAATTTTATATTCTTTCGATTCTTTACATTAACTATCATTATCGAGTGGACCTACATTCACAGCGTTGTGTGAACCACGAAAATAAGACCTACAAAGTCCCTGTGTCATTGTTTGCGTTTTCCTTTTTTTTTAATTTAAAAATATTATTTCAGTAAACTTAACTAATATGTAAGGATAATAAGGTTATTTTGATATTATTGATACCACTGCTGGGTAAGCATCACGTATTACCGCATGTTCAAGCAAGCAAAAGCTAGCGTCGACGCTCACTTGAGAGTAAACTGAAACAAATGAGGGTCAACATCACTTCCGCCTTTACCAGCGTTAATTTCCTAACCTGAATAACTCATTTGCCAAACTCCGATGAGAGCCCGTGGTCCAGAAACCCCCTGCCCATCAGGTAATTCATCCCAAAACCCTTCGGAAACTCCAATCCGACAGCATCCCCGTCAGGCGGCGACCGAAACCCTCCTCTTTTCCGTTCCCCTACCGCCACCACCCTAACCAGACTAATCCCCATTTAATTTAAACTCCAAGAACCCAATTCTCAATGTGACCACTCCACAGCCAATGCCCCCTCCTCGCTTCACCCACCTCCGCCGCCCCACTTCCTCCTCCCTCCGCCGCCGCCGCCCTTCTTTACCTCACACGACGTCCGGCTCCGACTCCGACTCCGCCGCACGTCCACCGCCACCTCTTCCCCCTCCTCTCCCGAAGCCCCCCTCCCTCCTCCGCCGCCGCAGCCGCTCCCCTCCCTTCACCACCGGCGACGCAACGCTCCTCTCCCTCTCCCTCGCCCACTCCGCCTCCGGCAACCTCCCCGCCCTTGACGCCTTCCTCCACCGCCTCTCCCTCGAGCGCCGCCCCCTCCCGGAGCGCCTCTTCCTCCCCATCCTGCGCTGCTACTCACGCCTCCGCCTCCCCTCCCTCGCACTCCATCTGTTCGACCAATTGCTCCCCCGCTTCGGCACCGCCCCTTCCCCACTCTCCCTCAACACCGTCCTCAACGCCCTCGTCTCCTCCTCCCTTTACCACGAGGCCCTCTCCTTCCACTCCCGCGCCTCCGCCTGCCACTCCATCCCTCCCACCGTCCTCACCTTCAACCTCCTCCTCAAGTCCCTCTGCCGCCTCGGCCTCCTCGACCGCGCCGTCGCCCTCTTCCGCGACCTACCCCACCGCCACCGCCACCGCCCTTCCCTCTCCCCCGACGCCTTCTCCTACTCCACCCTCATGGACGCCCTCGTCCGCGCCGGCCGCCTCCACGAGGCCGCCGCCCTCCTCGACGAGATGTCCGTCGAGGGTCTCCCCCCCACCCCGCCCGCCTTCAACACCGTCATCCGCGGCCTCTGCCTCGCGGGCGACCTCGCCCGCGCGGGCCGCCTCGTCCGGGTCATGCTCCTCAAGGGCTGCCACCCCAATCTAATCACTTACAACACTCTCATCCACGGCCTCTGCTCCAAGGGGAAATTCGAGTCCGCGATCGGGCTCATGGGCAGGATGGTCCGGAACCGTTGCGAGCCCAACGAGGTCACCTACGGAACCATCCTCGACCACCTCGCCAAGGCGAGGAGGGTGGCTGACGCCGAGCGTTTGGCCAAGACGATGGAGCGCGAGGGCGTCCCCGTGGGACCATTCGTCTACTCGGCGCTGATCAAGGGGATGTTCGAAGAGGGGAGGGGGGAGGACGCGATGCGCAAGTGGGCCGAGATGGTGGACAAGGGTGTGAGGCCCAACGTCGTGCTCTACACCACTTTTATCGACGGGCTCTGCCGCCTGGGGAGCGTGGACGAGGCGGAGAGGCGCTTCCTTAAGATGACCGCGGAGGGGTGCAACCCGAACGTGGTGACCTACAGCGCCATGATGCGGGGCTACTTCGACGCGGGGATGCTGGACAGGGCGCTCGACACGTGGCGGGACATGGTTGGCTGGGGCGTGCAACCGAACGAGGTTGGTTACAGCATACTGATCGATGGGCTGTGCGGGGCCGGGAGGTTGAGGGACGGTATGATGGTGTGGCGGCACATGCTGAGGACCGGGTGCGCACCCGACGTGGTGGCGTACACGTCGTTGATGAAGGGGCTGTGCGACGCCGGGAGGACGCGGACGGGGCTGCGGGTGTTCGACGAGATGGTGGCTAGCGGGGCGGCGGAACCGGACACGGTGGCGTACAACGTGCTGCTGACGGGGCTTTGCAGGGAGGGGGACCTCGCGGGGGCGGTGGCGTTGGTGGGGAGGATGGTGGACGCGGGGGCCGCGTGCGACCCGGACGAGGTGACGTGCAACGTGTTGCTGGGGGCGGTGGCAGGGGAGGGGAAAGGGAAGGGGGATGGGGGGAAGATGCTGGAGGGGTTGGTGAGGAGGTTGTGTTGGAGGGGGAGGTTAGGCGGTGCCGCCGCTGTGGTGGAGGTGATGCTGAGGAAGGGGTTCGCGCCGGAGGGGAGCACGTGGGAGAAGGTTGTGGGTGGAGTGTGTGAGAGGAAGAAGGCGGCTGCGGGGATGAGGAGGTGCCGGAGGGATATGTTTGGATGATGGGAGATGCGCGTTGAAAATATTTTTGTGGTCTTGTTAGAGTTCATTTATTTGGGGTGAGAGGGAGGCAAAAGAAGAAAAGTTTGTCTAGGCATGTGATGCAATGCTGTATACCGTGGGTTTTCGATTTCTAGAGAGGAATTATTGCAAATTATACATTATTACTTGTCTCGTAGCTGTGAGGATTATTCTCAATTTTGATGGACTGTTGTATGTAACCAATAGTTGATTTACGTAAGTAGGAGGCTTTCTTATGCCGTGTTATTTAATATTGTACATGTTGGATCTGCTATTTCCAAATAGACAGCACTGGAAATTAGACCATTAGCTATTTCCATTAACTAGAAAATTTTGACGTTACATAAGTGTCATTGCCATATGAATGCCGTTGTCAACTCATCCCCCTTGCAATTAAGAAAGTTGAGTTAAGCACCACAAGAAGATGATCTTTTTTTTACCCTACCATATCATAATTTGCAAATGACGTCATTCCTTCCCACCCTCCCGCAGCGTCCTCTCTTTCCATCACCCTTTTTCTTATCGCGATGCCTTCCCTATTGGTGGACACTTACTTCCTAATGCCATTGATAGTAGAAAAGGCATGAGTTCGAGTCTCAGAGCTCCGAGTTAATTCCGTTGTCCAACTTGCAAGGTTGCACTCTCTAATCGACAAGAGAGTTGTGATCATTTGCGAGCGAGAGATCACCCCTACTCACCTTCTACCTCTCTAATTGTTGTCCACAAAGAGAATACTCCACTTCGAAAGATCACCACAAAATAGAAAGAAACCTCACCTTTCCCTCTCCTTTCCTCTCTCTCTCTCTCTCTCTCTCTCTCGGCCCTTTTGTTCTTTTTCTCCTCACCCACTTTTACATCTTTCTTCTCTTCTCAAATCTCCATAACACTTCACAAACACTAGACTCAAAGGACAAGAACCCCTTAGAATTTGTCACAGAACATAGCTGGGTAGGATCGGTAACTCAAACTTTGGGATGCCATGTCTAAATCAAAACGAGTATTTCAAGAGTTCAATCCAAACCTAAACAACTTCAAGATAGAAACTGAACTAAATTAAAACTTCCACAAAGCATCTTAATTTAGTTGTAAATACCAAAACTTTGGACTGATTCACAACAAGATAGAATTTTGGGATTAGCTACGACTTTTCAAGAGGTCTACACTGCAGAAATTTTTTGCAATAAATTTGTAACTCTTCAAAAATCTCTGGTCAGATTGAAAAATTCTCAAAGGAAATTTGATTAAATTTTAAAGAACATGGATTAAAGGGGCAAGAGATGCAACTTAGAGAAAAGAAAATACCCATCTTTTTTATAGCCTCTATTAGATTTCTGTGGAACAGAAACAGAACGTGCACCACCGACTGCCTCCTTTCAGCCCAAGCACCTTCAATTCACATGATCACCTTACATGTGCTCTCCAGATCTCTAAACCACCTTTTCACATAGTTTCTATCCGTTTCTTCAATCAGATTCAGTTTTCAATAAACCCATCACCATCATAGCCGCCAACTCTCTTCACCTCCGTTGTCACCTCTTCGAACTCACTGCCACTTAAATGCCCTCTCTACTCAAGCCAACATAGCCCCTCGTTCACTCCTCAGGTTGCTGCTACTTAACATAGAAACAGAACTCCACTTACACCAAGTTTTCTCCCCAAAAGTCTCAATATCGACATGGTAGCATGCAAGCCAGCGTTGAGACCATAGCATGCTATACAATAGCCAGCCTCTTTTGGAGTGTCATCATATAGCTACCCAACTGGAACAGCCCCTCGCTCTGTAGTGTTGTCACACAAGATAAGCACCCCACCCATCTTCTGGCTAGGTGAACCAAATTCCTCTTTCGGCCACACCTATTGCTGTGTGCATGCACCGCCCTGCCAATTGATGCCTTTTCTAGTGATACAAGGCCTATAGGCGATGCTTTGAAGTTGCTTCAGCTCCTCGTGATTGAGCTCCAACTACCTGGTGCATGCATCACTTGTTCTGCATTATATCTCCTTGACATAGATTTTCAACGTAGGATCCTTGAGGAATATAAAAATAGCAGAATGAGCAATGAAAAACACTAAAAAGATGATATTAATCCCAAAATTTCCTGTCTGTGATATCATGTGCAAAAAACATAATTGGAAACAATAAAACAACACAAATTCCATGTAAAAAGATAAACATGATTACATGAGAATCACAATTTATGTGGAAAACCTCCTAGACAGAGAAGGCAAAGACCATCGCAGAAGAGGCCCTGACAGGTCAGATATTTCATATATTCTTCTCAATTGTTAACAAGAGTACAAGGCTGTATATATAGTTCACAACACCTCTCATGTCTTATCCAAACGATATCAGATTAAACACAATCATGTACACGGATCTCTGCCTGGATCCATAAACCCAACTACCAAAGATTCAGAAGAAGGGAAAAAATGTTCCATTAACAGGAACAACAAAGCATTGCAAAAATGAATAATTTGTGTTAAGAAAGCACTTGGAGCTTCTAAATAAGATCTCAATTGATTAAAATCGACAATTTCATTGATATGGTTAGACAATAGCATAGGAATACAACGTCATGACATTGAAGTTCATGTAATCGTGTTTCTTGATGAAATCCAATACTTCAAAGCAACCTATACTCATAAACTAAGCACTTCAATTGCAGATGGTTTCTTTTGAAGTGGACAAGTGCATATAATTAAGCAAAAAATCTATTACACAAGAAAAGTTACAAAAATCCTTCAACACTGTCTACTTTGCCAAGCACCCAATCCTCAACCAAACTATAAGCCCATAATCTGATTCATGACTTCCATCCATGAAATTTAATTAAGTTAATCATTGTTCCATTTCCTCCATTAACAAGACAAAAATCACACTCACACCTTTCCAAATGGTACCAAACCCAAGCCAATTTTCTGTTATGCTGTTGCTAATTGGTCCTAAGTCAACTCTCTACAATCCTATTGCCAATTGATAACATATAAAGCTGCCCAAAAAAAACTCCAGTTCAATAGGCACAACTTGGGCTCGACTCAATAACCTATAGCTTAACAAGTCAATGAGCTAAACCTTAACCGTATATATGTACATGCATTCTTAAAGTACAGGGTATATATGCACTAGATAGTAATCTCTGATGTCATCGCACTTTTGCTAATAGATATTCCAATGCTCAATACCCGAATGTCTCCCGATGATACCGCAATCTACCTATTCCACTTGAGCCTCAGCATGACCCCAACAGGCCTAAGCCTGAATCCATTTATAAGCCCAATTATTGAACATGTTAATTGGCTCGTGAGCCAGCTCAAGCCCAATAATCTTGAGGCATCTCAGTCAAGCCTGACCAAGTTAGGCTCAAATCACTAGGCTTAGTAGATAGCCCTAATGATATGGCTATTTTACCCACAATGCATTTTTACTTCTGACACTGAGGTTGAGGCAACACTTCGAGCATCCTGAAAATCTAAAATTCTAAAAAATCTAACATTGTCTTCAAATCGCTAACCAAGTACAAGAGAATTTTGTTATCTTTTGTTTTTGGCAGGTCATCTTCATGATGCCCTTATAAAGGCACCAAACTTTCTTCTTCTTTTTCTTTGAGTGAAAATAGGACAACTACCAACATTCAATAGCCATCCAAAATTCCTTAAAAATAATACCAATAAGCACAAAAATTAAATGGCATCCTAAAAAAACACATCCCTCAGGACTCACCCGATCTCACACCAAAGATCAGCAATTGAACACGTCAACTACCCCCACTACGTGCACCTTTAGTAGACTCTTACACCAAAACATCTCCCACTCTCCCACCAATAATTCCCCACATAAACGAAAAAATCTGTAAAAATAAATCCCAAAAAATGTCCAAACAATCACCCCAAGAAAACTCGCTAATCCGACTCCATTCTCACGGCACAAAAAGCTATCCATCCGGGACGAAAAACTTCTCTTTAATAACAGCCTTGTACCCACATTAGATGCATTGGCCTTTCCTACCTTCTCCAATTACTCCCCCTCTTTCGCCACACACATCCGCTGCAATCGCATCCTATATATGATTCAATTCTTATGGTAAATCGATTTCCAACTGCAACAGCTGGATCGAATCTCTTGATTGGATGCAAACACAAGATTGAAAGGTTCTCCTCCATTGAGATCAGTCGTTGGAGCCCTATCCAAATTGGCTTGAACATCGGGCTCTAAGATTTCCTCACCTTCCTTCTGCTGCATTTCACAAAGCGCACTATCCTTAACAGCATCAAGCATCACGTTATTTGTCACATCAAAAGTAGAGCCACCATCAACGAGTAACTTGCACTTGGCACCATCCTCATCAGGAAAAGTGCAAGACGCAAAAAGACCTTCCACATTGTCTGCATATTTAGAGGATTTCCAACATTAGCTTCTGCATGACACTCAACTGCCAATTCTAGAAATCTGCAATGCACCTCATAATCAAAGGTGTTATTTACAATTGTTGGCAAATAAATTCCTTCCAAACTTGGATGCTTCAATTTTGGTGAAGTCCTCACCACCTCAGCAACTAAATTCGAAACCCTATTCAAATTTGAATTTGAAATTCGCTTCTCAATATGTGGTGTAGGAGGCGTTGCCACCTCAACATTCAAATTTGAAACATCATTCGAATTTGAATTTAAAATTGCAAGTTGATTCAAATTCCAATTTTAAATCTCACACTCAACACTTTGACGAACTGGTTTCCAAATGAAGCAACCATCCCTCTTCTCCGTCAACAAGGCCACATGGAGTGCTCCTCCCATCACCGCCAATAAGTATGATTGCTGGGTTTCACTTGTTGACGACATCTCCTCTAACATGGCGATCCAAGAGGAACCACCACATCGAAGAACCAGCTTAGAAGGGACTACTCAACCAAAGAGTACCTCACCTTTCACTAACACAGTTGATAGATCCTCACCTTGGGAAGGAAGGCCATGGCACCTCTTGATCCTCACAAACGGAGTACAAACAGCCATCGTCACCTCGGCTAAACGCAACTTTAGCGGAATACCCTGAATGCAAGCCATGAAAGAAGGGTCCCGATGGAGGTCTTTCATCCAAGGCTTTATCATGCATCAATGGAGACCTCCATTGGAGAACTGCCTCCCCTAAAACAAACTCCTTGAAACGCAGGGTTTGATGTCATCATCAACATCCAAACCAAACAACACGACTTTGGTGGGCGAGAAAGACGTGACCCTCCGATCTCGAGAGTGAAGCCCTCGACTCTCCACCTTCATCCTGACCACCAAAAGAGGCACCATCCCCATGATGAAATGCCCTACAAGTTAAGCATTTAGAGCTTCCTCAATAAAGGACATTGCACTAGACTAGACCACGGTGCATCAAGCTCCATTAATGGAGGCTCGAAAGGCGAAGGAGGAAGGAGAACCTCCTTGACTGTTGAGACTTTGTGCAAGCAAGACCATTGATGATGATCACATCCCTTGCATAGAACACACACAACAGGATCTCTGCAATATCTTGCAAAGTGTCTTCTTACCCTACACTTGAAACATAAGACTCCAAAATCACACGGACATCACTTCCAAGGGGAGGGATGCATCCAATCCCCACCAAAGACTCTCTTTGGGCCTCCGTTCTCTACCTTCTTCCCCCAAATCCTTATTTCTATGCTTTAAACAATTTATATTAGATCAAGAGTAGTGAAGCATCTATTTTGGCCCGTCCTTTGGACTAAAGGCCACATTCCCAAGTGTAGGTGTTGCACTTGGTTGGCAACACATAACCAACTTGCAAGGAAAGGAGGCTTGTATTTCAAATTAAGCAATAGTAATTCTTTTCATTTCCCATAGCAAAGCCTGGGCTTATGGAGGACTAGTAGCCAACTATTACTGGGTAGCTTTCAAATTAATCAGACTGAATGCCTTGTGAGATGTACATTGAAGAAGGCAAAACCAAAAAAAAGGGAAAGAGAAGAAAACTAATTTGACAAGCCTCATTACCATTTATGAGAATCACGTTATAGCTGAACTTTGCCAGAGGTCCTTTCTCATCCTTTTTTGCCACCGTATGTACCCATTCATCAATGCAACAAAAGCATGCATACTCACAGCAACACCCTTCTTCTCCATTACATCAAGAGCTTGTTTCGCCTCTCTAATGCGACCTTGATTACAAAGTTCATTGATTTGCTCAAAGTATATGGAGTAACTGTTGCAATCAGAATAAGGTTCAATGCTGTCCTTACAAGGCACTTCTGTTGCCCTTTTCCCTCCTTTAGACAATTCTTTCTGCTCCCTGGAAGTGACTGACAAGTGCCCACTGTCCACCATCTTAACTAGCAGTCTCTGTGCCTCTTCAAATTGCCCAGCTACAGAAAGAGAGTGAATGAGTGAACCATAAGTAAGAGCAGTAGGCCTCAAATTCTTTTGCTCCATTTCTGTAAGAATAACCAGTGCATTGTCAATATCCTGCACCTTGCACAAGCCACTTATTAATGTGTAATATGTGATGCCATCAACCATATTCCCATTTGACACCCATTCTTTAAAAAAATCAAGAGCCTTTTGCGGCTTGTGAATTCGAAAGAATCCGGACAAAACAATGTTGCAAGTGACAACATCTGGTTTGAATAAATCCTGCATCTTTTCAACAAAAATAAAAGCTTTTTCGAGACTCCCCTGCTTGCAATATGCATTGACCAGCGTATTGCAAGTTGTTGCATCTGGCATCATCCCCTTCCCTAGAAGCTCAACCAATTTCCTCATGGCCTCTTTGATTTTACCAAAATGACCAAGCCCACTAATCAATGCGTTATATGTCTTCACACTTGGAACTATACATTTCTTCTCCATGTCCCCCCAGATCTCCAGTGCTTTTGCCTCATTGCCCTCTCTAAAATATGCACTTAATACCGTACTGTAGCTGACTTCGTCAGGCACCAAGGTCCGTCTTGCAGGGCTATTAATCAACTCACAGGCCACATCAAGCCTCCTTTCCTTGCAGAGATTATGAAGAACAATATTCAACGTACATGTATCCATCTTGAGCCCCTTCCTAACCATCTCATCCATCAAATTGAATGCCTCAGCAGTATTCCCCATTTTACAGTACCCACTTATCAATGAATTGTAGGTAAACCCGTCCAGCAATCCTTCACATTCCATCTCCTTCATTGCCAACATCACCTCCTCCATTTTTCCTTCTCTGCACAACCCACTAACAATTACATTACCCGTCACTGCACTCGCTTTCACCCCTTGCAACTTCATCTCCTCCACGACCATCATGGCATCCAAATGCCCTTTCCACTTGAAGCATCCATCTATCAATGTGTTATACGTAACAGTATCTGGCATTACTCCCACATCCACCATCCTATCCTTAAGCTTCAGAGCCTCCTCCAATTTCCCTTCCTTGCACAGCCCCCCAATGATCGAGTTATAAGTACACACGTCTGGCAGCAACCCACTACTCGACATAACCTCCACCACCTGTGCAGCCTCCTTCGGCCGTCCAACTCGACAGTAAGCAGAGACCAACGTATTGTACGTCCGCTCATTCAGGTAAATTCTTTTTCTCTTCATCTCCACAATCGCATCCCTCGCCTCACCAAGCAACCCCTTCCTGCAGTAGGCGCCAATCACGGTGTTGTAAGTGACGAGATCGGGTTCGAAACCGGAGAGTTCCATACCTCGAACCATCTCACGGGCGTCCTCAAACATTCCACGGGAGCAGTACGCGGAGACCATTATGTTGAAAGTGCGGGTGTTGGGCCTGACTTTGAGGTTGGGCATTTCGTCGAGCACCTGGCGAGCAAGGGAGGCGGGGGAGCGGGATCGGGCTAGGTAGAGGAGGAGGGTGTTACAAGTGGGGAGGGAGGGGCGGAGGCGGCGGCGGCGCATCGAGTGGAAGAGCTGGAGGGCGTGGTGGGGGGAGCGGCGGTGGAGGAGGAGGTAGGCGTGGATGGCGGTGTCGAGGAGGGCGCGGGGGGGACGGGAAGAGGGGAGAAGGAGGTGGCGGAGGAGGAGGGAAGGGTGGTCGAGGGGAATGAAGGAGAGGAGGAGGGACTTGGTGGCGGGGTAGTCCGGGAGGCGGAGGAGGGCGGTGAGCGCGAGGAGGAGGGAGGGGAGGATGGAGGAGGGAGGAGGTGGGGCGGAGGAGGAGAGGAGGGAGGTGAGGGATTGGAGGTCTATGGGTAGTAACTGTTGCGGTGGATTGATGGGTGGTGTTGGTGGTGATGCAGTGGTGGTGGGAGGAGGAGGAGGAGGAGGAGGTGGTGGTGGTGGGGGTGGCATTGGGGTGAAGTGGGTTGGGTGTGGGAGGAGGGAAGGACGGGTTTTCCGTTTTTCCGAGGGGGGATATTTCGGTAGAGACACTTGTCTTTGGAGGGTAATTGCGATTTAGGCAAAGCACGTTTCCTTCGCTTGTTAATTTTTGTAAATTTCTCGTACAAGACACATGGCTCTAGATTATTTTTTGGGATTAACCCCCACAAAAATAGGGTTTAACTCTTTTCCACCTTGGAGAATATCCTTGATTAATGTAAAAATACGTTCTGTTCTGAACCTTTTAAGATGTCTGGAATGTCAGTCATACTTCTGGAACCCTTCCTAGACGTTTGGAAATTGAAAATTTTGTAAGCAGCTTCGCGTCTGCACACTAGCTGCGCGCAGACTGCCTTCCTCCCTTTTCTTTCTCTTCTTTTCTTCCCCACAGAACCCTAGCTGCTCCCTCTATATAACCCCTCTCCCCCTTCCTCTCTTCTCCACTCCACCACCACCACCTTCCTTCTTTCTCTCCACTGCAGCGAGAAGGACGAGCGCGAGAGAGGGCGTGAGAGCGAGGAGTGAGGAGTGAAAGTTCCCTACTAGGAGGGGTGACG
Source organism: Thalassia testudinum (assembly GCA_037157565.1). Lineage (NCBI taxonomy): Eukaryota > Viridiplantae > Streptophyta > Magnoliopsida > Alismatales > Hydrocharitaceae > Thalassia > Thalassia testudinum. The sequence continues at coordinate 150,175,285 of JAZHRO010000036.1, forward strand.
TAATAATATGCGGAAATAAAATATAAAGCAATCTCACAAAAATCAATCGCACAATGTACACAGGTATTTTTAGGTGGAAACCCAAACCGGGTGAAAACCACCACCTAACCCTCTCGAGTTAGGATTTTCCGATCAACCAAGTTGATCAAAATCCACTAAACGAATCACTTTAAACGAGGGTGATTCAACCTCAGTACAACCACGCTACAAGTACGAGGGTAGCGTTCCTCAACCCCTTCTCTCCACGAGAAGGATTTTGTCCCACGAAGGAGACGGGAATTCGCAAAGCGAATACCCAACCAAAATACAAAGATAAAATCAAACAACAGTCCTATAGAGCCAACAAAATTAAACCTAGCTTCTATAGGAAATAGGAAACTCCCCTTTGCAAGGAGTGCGTCGACGATGACGCGGTGCGTGTGCCACGCGATGGCGCTACGTCGCTCTCGTGAACAACAGCGGGAGAGCGGGCGCGCAAACTGAATTTAGCTCTCAAGATGATGGAGCTTGAGCTTAGAGAGAAAGAGCTTCTTGGACACAAGAGTGTGAGAGTGTATAGCTAAGTGTGTCTTGTGTCTTTCTTAGTGTGTCTCTTATGTTTTTCTAAGTGTATATCTTGTGTGTCTAAGTGTTGCAAAGGTTCCCCTCTATTTATAGAGGCCTTAGGAAGGCTTTAGAAGGCTTAGGAAAGGTTCTATAGCCGTTGGGAACAAAGTCCAAAAGAATCAGGCCGAAATCAGGACAATGATTACATTTGACAGGGTCATCAGACGTCTAACTCTGGAATCAGACGTCTGGAAGGCCACTTTAAGACGTCTGATCTCAAGGTCAGACGTCTGATTCTATGCGGGTTTCTCCCTGACTTGAATCAGATCTAAACAGGGTTTTTGTGCAAGTCCATCAGACGACATACAGGACGTCTGGCATTATGTCTGGTCGTCTGGAAACCTACTTTTACCGTGGGAATTGATTTCCAAATGTTGCAACGGCTAGAAAATCTCTGAGAAGAGATTTTGGGTCAGCCGAGGCAAAACGGTCATTTATCAGACGTCTGGACAGTCCTATGGACGTCTGATAAGGCTCTAACGGTCATATTCTGCCGTGCTTGCTAAGTTAGCCAACGGTCCACTATCTGGACGTCTGGCAAGTCCATCAGACGTCCTCTAAGACGTCTGGACTAAGGTCTGGACGTCTGATTTCATCAGACAGAAAACTAAGTCCAGCCTAACAGTTATCAGACGTCTGAAACAACAGTCAGACGTCTTAAAATACTTTATCAGACGTCTGATTTTGGGATTAGACGTCTGGAAATGCTGTTTGAGCCCTATATTGGTTTTCTAGGTATTCTACAGAAAACCTAAGTATCCTAGGGTTGTGCAGGTGTTCCTAAGACTACTTTTAGGGTACTTTGAGGCTCTTTAACATAATGTTCTAAGGAATCAAAAAGAGCAAGAAAATAAATACAAGAGATACATGAAAGGATAAAAAAGAATCTATCCTATTCTTCTTGTCTTCCATCTCCAATCTTTCGCTCCACGCGAACCTCCTCTGTTTTCCGTCAAGCTCCTCCAATCCGTCCTGGATGCGAGCTCGAACTCCGTCTAAACACGTCCACATTTGCAATTGACCTGAAATCTAGGACTCAAATTGCAAATGTTAAATAACACGTGTTTTGTTATCATCAAAACAAATGATCGTGGTGCTCTAGCACCAACAAGGAGGAGAGGCGACGTGAAGAGAGGAGGAGGAGCTTGAGCTCGCGAGTTCGTGGGGACTCGTCGGAGGACGCACGGCCAGAGCGGCGCATGCGGGAGAAGTGCATCGGGGGAGACGTCCCCGACACTCTGCTGCAGCCGAAGTTGCAGACAACGAGGAGAAGTCGCAACTGCACGCGGCGAAAGGAGCAGGAAGTCAGTTTGGTTCTGAGATTTTCCAAGAATCAAACGTCTGGTGTGCCGTCCAGACGACGGATTGACGTTTGGTGACGGCAACAGATGTCTGAAAGCAGAGTTTTGCAAAGGTACGTTCCTCTTGCAGTTTCAGCCATGCAAGCCGCACCGCAAAGCCAATCTATATGGCTAAAAGTGGGCGATTCGGTCTGTCGCGTGCAGGGATAGCTTCGGAAAGGCGCGGGGCACGTCCTTCCACGCGTTTCGAACGTCTGGATAGCTTACTAGACGACCAGAAGCACTCCCAAACGACTGGAGAGGAGATCGAATGTCTAGAGCTAGGTCCAGATGATCAAGTAGGGGTTCTGGACGTCTGAAGTTGATACAGGAACCTGAGGTGAGACCCTGGTGACTTTTAAGACGTCTGGACCTTGTGTCAGACATCTTATTTAGGTCTGCAGTTCTGTTTTTGACCCGTTTAAGGTCCATTTGAGGTCTGTTTTACGCAAATAAGATATCTGTGGTTTCCTTGTGAGTTCCTCTACATGTTAGAAAGCCTTATATACTATTCTAAACATTCTGTTGTGGTATGTCCCTTAGTATAGGACTTCGATCTGTTACGTGTTCAGGGCCTGCAGAGGCACGTGAGCCTGCCGTTCGAGTCCCCAGTACTCCCGGATTGTCTGGTAGAGTGGTTTCCCCTATTTTAATCATAAATCATGAATGCATATGTGAAATTGGATAACTAGAAACCTAGGATGTGGCATGAATCCTAGGACGAAAAGTACTTGCACTGTTTGTATGTGTGTTTGAGATTGCAGTCATAAATGAATGAATAGAAATGTAAATAACTGCCTGTTAATAAATATGAACTGCCTGTGAAATATGAAATGCCTGTGCTAGTTAAACAGTTACATGTGACATTACTTGTTGTATATGTTAAATGGTGGAAATACGAGCTGCATGTGTATAATATGAGAATGGAAATGTGAATGATGAAACCTAGTATGGAACAACATGGTGAATACGAGCATGAACCCTATGGGGAATTAGGAGTAGAGCTCCTGTGGATAAATGGAATGGATCTGGAAATGTGAGTGAGAAGTGTGCTGGCCCTTCAGTACATTGTGCCAAGGAAAGTGATTGTTCCCTGTTTAGTGTAGAGCGAAGCTAGCCGCCCTTGGGTTAGGACCCGGTGTTAGGATTGGCTACTCTACGCCCACTTCTGTTGGCCCTCGGGTACATTGTACCAGAGAGAGATACTAGTGTAGGGAGAGAGCTAGCCACCCCATGAGACCCGGGGTTTAGCTAGCCACCCTACACCGACTTGTTAGGCCCACTGGGCAAATCGAGGCAGTCAGACGATGGTGCGTGGACTATGGAGGGGCGAGACCCCTGTTTAGTTTTAAGGGGTTGGACCCCTATTACTAAGAGGGCTAGGCCCTATACTGTTCCGTGCTGTACTTTGGGCATACCCGCTAGCGGAAACGACTGACCGCGTGCCAGTGTGGGGTAGCTACCCGTGTGCTTATCGTGCATGCCATAGTCACCGCTACGTCTGTCCGTGACCTCGGGGTGGTTGACTGGGTGTAGGATCCCCACGGGGGACTCTCCAGCCAGGAGAGCACCACGTGTGCCTTCTACTCTTCGGAAAAGACTTCAATCAAGATCGTTCCCACGACGAACATTCGATATCAAGAAAGAGATCTAAAAGTAAACCAATGGGTGAAAGGAAATGACTTGTAAAATAAAATAATTGGAAAAGATAAATTTACCTGCTAGCCTTTACTACTTTAGCTAGTTGGTTACCACTCTACTCAGCGTCCGCTGACTCCGTTTACTCATAACCCTTTTCAGGTACAGGTGTTGAGTAGCCCGAATCACCGGCTGCAGAGGGTGTTGGGCCTAATTGAACCCAACAGTAGTTCCTTTTTGCTAGTGAGTTAGACTGTCGTTATCGTTTCTATTTCTGTACTTTGTTCTACTTTATTATTTATGGTGGTGATATGTACGGTTAGCAGCTTTTATTTCCTTTACTGCTTATACTCTTTTACTGTTAGTTACTTAGTATAATGAATGTGATTTACTTTCTTACTTTTTTATTATTTCTTGTTGGACGAATGGATCTTAGGATTAGTCGAGTCGAGCCGATCTCGGATCCTGTAGGAATTCGAGAATCGGATTGTAACAATTAAGAATGAAATCAAATTGGATACAGAATAAATATGACTATTATTATATTTATTTTTATTTTCTTAAATTTAAATATGGATTCAAATTTGGATTGAAAGGTAGATCGTATGCAATTATTTTTATCGTATCTAAAAAAATTGGATACGAATTAGGTTAGGATAAAAATCGAATACAGATATAAGTTAAATATTAACATAGGATACGATTGATATAGATAAATATTAAATAAACATGTGAATTTGTTAAAAGTTCCAATCTACCTATAAATATATTTAGGAGTTAATAGATTTAAATATGTGATAATCTAAATTAAAGCATGCATGAATTGTTAAAAGATACAAATAATTTGAGCTTTACAATATTTAAAAGAATAATTTACATAAAAGATTCTTCAAAAAAAAATAATGTACATAAGACTTTAAACAAAACGCATAAAAAAGCCTTCTCAAAAAAATTATGTACATAAAATTAATTAAAAATATACAACATGTAAGTTTAATCCGTCAAATATCTAAATCTAAATCTTCATCCAATTCAAATTTTGGTATATCATATTTAAATCCACATCCAACAAAATTTTAAATTTATTATCTGAATCTATATCCGATTTCAACAAAAATCTAATTTTAAATATTTGAATCCGACCATATATCTAAATCTACGTCTGACCCATTTTCATCCCTATCCCTGCTTCTTACACGTTAAATATAGTTACAAGTTATTCCAGAATTTAAGCAACCCATCCCCTGATAGTGAAAGAAATACATGTGGTGAGCGAAAAGACTCGCAAAGCCTGGGCTTGGGAGTACCTGAATAAGCTTGGAGAATGTGATTTTTCAAGAGAATTGAGGGAAGGATGGCTATTTATTTTGCCTCGATAAGAGGATAAGGGCTCGAGAGAATTAAAGGAAAGATAGATTGGATTTAGTAGGTGTGTGGAGATGCAGCATTTTCTCGGTGGAACTCAAATTGGTGGCTTTCGACATAGGGGCACATGAAGTTTGTTGGGGTGCATTGAGAGGCACAAGACGATTATCGGAAATGATTTCTTGATCCAATTTGTTTTGGCAGCCTTATTTGAACCATGTCCCCCAAAAGGATGTGAATTGATCTTTCATTCATGTAGTTTGGTTTGACGATCTAATTAAGTAATGAAATATCATTTCGTGCCTTTTGTTCCACGGCCCTTTCGGGTAGGTTTGTGTTCGATTGACTGATTATAAGTCATTTTGGTTGCTCAAGCATTTCTTCTCCTAGAAGTAATAACAGAAGATTTAGGGTAAACAGCTTCTTTCATGGTTTTAATCCTTTCTTCAAGCTGCAAATAAAAAATTAAAAAAAAAAAAAATTCCCTTCTCTTCATAATAAAGGTTTTCCATGTAGACCAAGTTTCTTTATGACGATGGTACTGATAATATTCACTTTCAATTCTAGAAATTTATTTTATTCCAACTGTTGTGAATGTGATAGGCATGAATCATAAACCCAAACTTGTTAGGGGTGTCCATTATGTGATTTTCGACTCTAAATTACCTTTCAAGAGAAATCCATCCTTCTCGTTGGTTTTCCTTTAGCTGGATAAATTTAATTATAAATTAATCTTCCCAAAATCAACAAAGAAAAACAGAGCTCAACCTCCACCTCGACTTCCCACTCAAACCACATTAACATTAGATATAATCTCCAAAATTCACCACTATAAACCAACGTATTCCTTAACCAACATATTTCTTTGCAAATTGCTGGAAGCATCTGTATAACCAACGTATTCCTTAGCTAACATATTTTTTTTGTAAATTGCTAGAAGCATCCACGTGGAACCTCTTAACGGTTGGAAGGTTGCACCCTTGGGTGGCTCTTACTAATTTCAGCATAATCTGATTCACCCTGGAGAAAGTGGGGAGTGCATCTGCTCTGAATGCTACCGTGAAGGAATTCCATGACGCTGATCATGGACCTTCTCCATTCCAAAGGGATTTTCACCATGCCGCTTCCGCAAGCAAAGCAAGCGAATGCAAATCACATCTTCAAACTGTGAAAGTCATGTAATCCAGTATGAAGATCTACCCCTGAAACCAAATCTGCTGCCTTCAGATCCACGGGAGTATGGAATTCAGTCTTTTTCTGGCATTAGATACGCCAATGCCATTCCAGAGCTCCTAATAGTCTTTGCTTTATTCGTTCTGAGTAAACTCTGCATTTAGTTCACCGACCTCCGAACAGGAAGAAAAAAGCCAGAAGTATAAATCACCTTCAATTTGACAAGAAAAACCTGCTCATACAGACCTCAATGAACTATCTTATAGATGCCAAACATGATGCAAAGATCATCCTGGTTCCGGAATTGGATGAGAGATTTCATAAACAAAAACACCAATAACATAGATGCATTGCATAAAAAATACAAGATCCTTTAGACTGAAAGCAAATTAGATTGAGGGTTTGTCTTGGATAAGTGGAAACGAAGAGGATACTCAGAATCGAAACTATCAAGCTAGTTTACTCGTAATGACAAAAAAATGGAGATCAATGCACTATGCTATACAAACAACCAATAGACCAATCATTGCGGCCACAATTAACCATTGGACAGACGAGAAAGTGGGAAGTTCATGCTTGTTTTCTGGCATCCTTCAGCTGCCCACGTTTGCGGACGTTAAGGTTGAAGGAAAGGCGTGCCTTGTCAATGAGAGACTCTGGCAGTAAAGAGAGCAGGCACCACAAGAAAGAATGGGGCCAGTAGGGAGTGCACCTTGGCTCATAGCCAATCCATCTTATTGCCGCATGAGCATAAGTATCAGGTGATGGTGCCCAGAAGGATGACTTTCTAATAGATGCCATTTTTGTAGCTACGTACAAGGGAACCTGCAGCAGGAAGCCTCATCAGAGTAGTGACAAATGTTGATAGCCGATAACAATTGGCTTCATTAACCAAAGGCATATGATAAAAGATTAGTTACTACTTGTCTTGTGTGCAACCCCATAGGTTGAAAATAGTTTCAGACAAACATCTGAACCCTAGAGAATCTTTTAGCAAAAACACATGTTACAAAGTATCTAAACAAAAGAATGTTACCAAATATAACCAAGGCTACATACAAGTCGATGCCTGCTAAGACACATCTTAAGGGGGCGTTGCCATTTCAAGATGCTAGCACAAAGTATAACACACACTTGCTCCATAAACAACTGAGTCAATGCTCCTACATGTGATGCTATACCCATGAACCAATCAGTTGACTGATACAAGTTCAGGCAACGATATATATTATCTCTTTTTTTTAAATAATGTCCATTGTCACTTTATGAACTACATAAACAGAATGTGAAGAATGTTATTTCTCTTTTCTCCTTTCCTTTTTAGAAAATTCAAGGATAACTACTCAGAATCACCAGTCAGCTATCCATATTAGGAAGATGAAGCCGTTATACGAGAATGTCTAAATCATTCCTTCCCATCTTAAGTCCAAGCTCAATGCACATTTTTCTCCATATGATATTATTTTTCCCACTTCTGATTCAAGCTTTAATAAAAAATACAACTTCTACGTCTCAAATGACTTGACCATAAACCTTCGCCACTTGTTCTTTTTTTATTTCGTATTTTATTATTTATTTCATCAATATTGATCACTTTAGGAGGGATCAGAGAACGAAGTGTTAAGAAGGATTTATTCCAATCCAATCAATATGGAATCTTATGGGAGAGATCTAAGAACACCAAAGAAGTGTTGGAAGAAATTATTCCGATATAAGTCCCAAAATGTTCTAAATAGAGCAAAGAATCCACATAATCGATGCCACTTAATGTGGGAAAAAGACATTGCAGATGTTGTACTCGGATTCTAGCTATGAAACATCATTAAGAAAATAAAAATTTAAGCCTATGAAACATCAATAAAGTTACATAGAAGCAAATATCATGGTATCCTAATAAGATCTCCTGGAAATGTAAAACACATTTTTGTACATAATTATCATGACAAAACACACTTTCTCTGAAATATAATGAATATATTCTAATTAAATCTCATGAAAATGTAAAAGGACATTTTTGTCAACTTGGATGCGCAAACCATCAGAATCCTACCCATGTGATATATCAAGATATGTTTTTCTGAAAGGTCCATAGCTAGAAACGTTATTACGAGAAATTGTGATAAGTCTTTATACAAGTTGCATATGTGAACTCCAACCATTCATATTGAAAAAATAACATTTAGATGTATAACACAATCTTTTAAGATATTTAATTATAAGTATCAATAGACCATCGGAATAAAATATCCTTGAAAACATATGATATATGATTTAGAATTGGATGCTTTTTTGTAACCACCCTATCTAAATGATGGTCTTTCAATTCATACGATTGGATTTCTCAGGGCCAATTGGTTGAAAGAAATAAAACATCTTATTTCATAAAGAAAATCATGCACCTCTTTTCCAGAGAGGTGGGAGGAAAATATTACGGGACTCTAAAATAGAAATAAAAAGGTATGACCACCTTCATAACATAACGTAACATTCCACCTCAAGTTGGAGCATATAAATCAACCATGATAAGTTTGTTTCTACACTTCTCAAACAAGGAGCATGACAAAGGCTTCGTGAACATATCTGCAATATGCTCTAACGAAGCTAAACAGAAAGTGTGGAGTAGGCCCTGCTAAATCAGGCTCTTAGTATAATGACAGTCTACCTCCACATACTTCACCTGTTCATGAAACATAGGATTATTAACTATATACCTGACAACCTTGTAATCAAAGTACATCTCCAGGCTCCTCGATAGTAACATGGAGATCTTTCGGTAATGACCGTATCCCGATCATCTCAACAGTAGTATGTGACATAGCATGGTTCTCTAACTAAACATTAAAACGTGACACCACACCCTAATTCTTGCTCCTTTATGTCACCAGATTTCTTGCAACAAAAGTGCAAAAACCTGTGGTGGACCTGTCCCCAATATCACCTGTGTAGTCAGCATCAGAGTATCCAACAATAGTCATAGAAGCTCCTCTATGGAAAAGAAGCCCTCGGCCTGGAGCCTCCTTGAGATACCTCAACACCTGCATTACTGCCTGCCAATGCTCACCTTTAGGCCTGTCTAGAAACTAACTCAGCTTGCCCATTGCAAGATTGATATCTGGCCTAATGATTGTCAGATAGAGCAATTTTCCCACAAGCTGCCTATATGCCTTCTTATCCACCAGTGGAACAGACTCATCAAATAGGCAAACCTTTGGATCCATAGGGATATTTGCTCCCTTAGACCCAAGTATGCTAGCCTCCTGAAGAATATCCAAGGCATACTTCCTCTAAGACATAATAATTCCCTACTTGCTTGTGGCAATCTCAATTCCAAGAAAGTACCTGAGTCACCCAAGGTCTTTCATAACAAATTGTTGTGCCAAATACTCTTTGACCTAGGATATACCAGCCATGCCATCACCTGTGAGGATAAGGCCATCTACATACACAAGTAGAGCTACAATACCCCTACTGGTCTTCCTCACAAACAGAGAGTGATCAAATGAAGACCTCTGTAACCCAATCACAGACAATGCCTCTAATAGTCGCTGGAACCATGCTCTAGGGCTCTGCTTTAGGCCATAGATTGACTTGCGCAATCTGCACACACACTCCCCTAAATCTCGAAACATGAAGGCTACTGCATATATATCTCCTCCTGAAGATCACCATACAAGAAAGCATTTTCGATGTCCAACTGATGAAGTTCCCATCCATAGTGTGCAGCCACAGAGATAAGAATACGAACAGTAGACAGTAGAGCCACTAGCGAGAAGGTGTCAAAGAAATCTACTTCGTAAGTGTAAATGAATCCTTTGTCCACAAGACGAGCCTTGTACCAAGAAATAAACCCATTAGGGTTGTATTTCAAGGCAAAGACCCACATTGCTCTAAGTTCCAACAAGATGTGCACCAGATGGTAACAAGGCCAACTCCTAGGTGCCCTTGTTATGAAGCAGTCATCTCCTCCATTGCAGCCTTCCAATGTGAACTAAGAAGTACCTGCTAATAGGATGTAGGTATCTCAAAACTAGACACAGCAGCTGTAAATGCATGAAATGTAGCACCTAGAGACTAAGTAGACACTGCACTCCCAGTCACACGATAATATGCACATAATCGAGGAGCCTTCCGAATAGCAATAAGCACATCATCATCAGTGCTCATAGAAACAGGACTTAGAGAAATATACACAAGCGATGCACTCTTAATGGTCTTAAGACTCTCAACCTCCACACCTGACACTGTATCTAAATGAGCCTCCTCTGTGCAACTATCTGTACTTGTAGGAATCTCCTGAGTAAAAGTAGCCTCCAGGTTATCAACATTAACCGGAGGAGACTGTGGAATAGACGAAGGAGGCTTTGCCCTATAGACAACTAGTAACTGATAAGTGTGACCTTTAAAGGTTCTTTCATTTGCCAGTACTGGCCTAAATGTGCTGGTAGATGGTCCAGTAGCCTGAGGCAAACTGCTACTATCTGTGAATACACAAAATAGTATAAGGGCAACTGGCACAGGAGCATACTCTGGCATACTCTATACCTATCTAGTAGCAACAAAAAAAGTAAGGTACAGCTTCATAAAAGGTGACATCTACACTAATGTAATACTTCTAATGTAGGGGATCAAAACACCGATACCCCTTTTGAGTATAAGAGTAGCCAAGAAACACACACTTGACAACTCTAGGTGCTAATTTATCTCGCACAGGTCTAAGAAGATATACAAAAGTCACACACCCAAATGTCTTGGGTGGAACATCAAATAGCTCCACATCTGGATATAGAACCTGCCATAATACTTGCTCATGGATCACTGAGGAGGGTAATCTATTAATAAGGTAACAGGTTGTGAGAAATGCATCTCCCCAGTGGTTATGTGGCACACTATTATGTATAAAGAGAGCTCTGACCATATCAAGAATTGTGTTTATGCCTCCTCTCTGCAACCCCATTCTGTTGAGAGGTGTGGGAACATAAAGTCTGATGAATAATACCATGTATACCATAGAAATCAGTCAGTCAACGAGTACAAAACACTAAATACATTATCAGATCTAATAGTCTTGATGTAGACATCAAACTAATTCTTTATCATCAACACAAACTTCTCAATAAGAGGACCCACTTCATACTAGTTCTTCATTAGAAACAACCAAGACAGTCGGGAAAAATCATCAATTACAATCAAATAATACCAATATCCTTGTCTATCAAGAGTTCTACTAGGACCCCAAACATCACGATGCATCAACTGAAAGCATGAAGGCGTATGTGACCCAATAGCAGCTAGGGAGGAAGATCTATGGTAATTCCCAAGTTGACATGCATCAAAAGAAAATTGTGTAGTGGGAGACACATGTGAAATCAATCAGCGTAATTTATCCAAAGAAGGATGACCCAATCTTCTATGCCACTGTAGAGTACTACCTGAAGTGGAACTCATCTAACAAGTTGCAGCCATGGGACCTTAAGCAAGTCAATAAACACCTCCCCCTTCATATCTACTATCAATAATCTTCCCTGGCATTCAATTTTGGAAAATGCATCCAAGCTCATCAAAGATAACACGACAATTCATTGGCTTGATAATTTCACTAACAGAGAGCAAATTCATGAACAGATCTAGAACTAACACACGGTTAAGCTGCATAGATGAGGTAACATTAATTGCCCCTTGACCAGTAATAGGAGCATGTTGCCCATCAGCCACCTGTACAGTGCAACCTCAAGAGATAGCTTGGATCTACCCAAAACACTACGAATTTCCAGATAGATGATTTGAGGCACCCAAGTCAATTAACCACGTCACACTAGTGGTGGGAGAAGAGTCACCTACGACAGTTCCCAACACAATCTCTTACTGAGAAGAAGTTGCCATGTCCACAAAAACACACTGCCCAAATCTAATATTTCTTCCTCACGAACCTAAAAATCTGATTTTAATGCAACACAAGGGAATACACACCCCAGGGAATACACACCCCATAATCCACACACAAGCGGTCCAAAAATCAGTTAACACTTCCAAGGAGAATACACATCCCACAAGATCATCAACAAATAAGGGAATACACACCCCAAATCTAATAGATAAGATCTGAAAATACCATCGAATCGCCTTTCTGGAAGACTCTTGGCTCTATCACTCCATCAACTACAATCCAAAGGTCTTTCAATCCAAGCAAGGCAATGGTGTGCCCTCTCCCTGCTGCTAAAGACACAAGCAATGAGAGAGAGGAAGCATGAAGAAGGGCAAACAGCGTGCTTGGTGGGCCTGGGCTGTAGGTCGGCAGCGGCCAGCTACCTAACTGACAACCTAGGAAGGCGACTGCGAGGGCGAAGGCAGCAACCCTGCACGGCCTGAGAGGACGGCGATGCTGCCTAGCCGACGGCTAGCAGTAGGCAACGACCCTAGGGAGGTTGCACCCTTATCGATTGTGGCAGGGGGGGCTGACGGTGGGGTTTAGGTTTTCTTTCGTGGAACCCTCAATTTGGCTTTGATACCAAGTTGAAAGAAATAAGGCATCTTATTTCCTAAAGAAAACCCTACACCTCTTTTATAAGGAGAGGTGAGGGAAAAATATTACAGGACTCCAAAATAGAAATAAAAAGATATGAACACCCTCATAACATAACGTAACACAATTGAAATTGAAAGTTTCTCAAAATTCTGACGAAACCTTTTTCTCATAATAACATCCCTCGGTATATGGCAAGATATCTATAAATAAATAAATATTAAACAAGTTAATAACTTAATACAAGTAGCTAATAAGGTGAATACAACCTCACAAAGCCCAAAGACACTATGCTACTATTTTCTTTTGTTACAAATTTATGAATAGCTTGGAATCTCAAAGTATCTGCGATGATCAAGGTTCAATAGCTTGTGATCTACATTAAGATGACACACGTAGGTCAGACAGCACATCATAATGCAGTCCACCCCAACGTGACCCAGATTTAGGGAGGGCACCAAAACTCACCAAGTTAACCAACCACTTTACACGAAACTGCATTCCTAGGGTGTCTAGAGTCAGGAGTAAAGTAAATTTGGGCCCAATAAGATCCAAATTCCAAATTGGGGAAGGATGCCAAAACCCGCTTAGGTCAACCAACTGATTTCGCCAAAACTTTGTTCCTAGGGTGTCTAGAGCTACAGTATTCTTAAATAAATGTTAGAATTTATCTTCTCATGTTAAGACATCAAATATGTTTCCCAACATAATATTTTCCTTTTTCAATTCTCCAGCATGATTCTTTTTTGTAAGGTAAAATGGGGGTTAACAAGGGTGTTAACCCCCCAGATCTTCACCAAAAAGGGGAAACTGAGTATACCAACAATTACAGTGCATATTAAAATGATATAAAACACGCTCCACCAAGATTCTTTCCCACCTTAAAGATGACCCCGTTACGCTCAAGCCAAATGCACTGAAGAAGGATAAGTGCTCTCCTAATTGTGTCCCCGTCTTCCAAGCTCCTATGCAGGCTAGTCCAAAAATTGGATTGTGAACTAAAGCTGATAGACCACTCATAACTTGTTTCCCAGCAAAACTTCACAAAGAGCTAAGTAAAAAAGAGATGGTTGGAATCCTCCATGCCTTTGCCACATCGTTGTCTACCTCAGGCACCCTTCGCCTACTATAGTCACGAGTTAGCACCCTTTCTCTCCACAAAAGCCATTAAAAAAACTTCACCTTCAAACATATTTTGCATTTCCAAAACTCCGTGCAATCTGCTGCCAAATCATGGTTAAGATGAGGCATGCTCTCTACATGCCAGAGATATGCTGGGGAACTTTTCCTTAGAGTAACAAGGCGCATGTCACATTTAGATTGTCTGTGGTGGGAAGATATAGCCTAAGGAAAGAGAAGATGAGCGTGAGGAGGGGAATGGAAGGGCGATCTCGTGCAACATCTCTCCGAGACATTATCTGCTTCAAATGTCGTCGGATTGGGCATTTGGCGAAGGTTTGTCGAGATCCTTTGGTTTGTCTCCAATGTCGTGGTTTGGGACACAAGTAGAGATCGTGTCCTTTGTTGTCGCAATCGACTTCTTCACGGCTGGCTAGATCTCTTCCTCTTCCTCTTCCTCCCCGAAGAGAGGTGCCAGGTGACGAAGTTGAGGCAGCGTGGTCTACTAAGACGAAGAGGCTAGATGCCCTGTTGGATTGTTTGTTGGTCGACTCTCTTGTTCATGGTAATCTCGTACTTACCAAGGTTAGATCTTTCCTCACCCGCTCAAGTTTGAAATCGATTGATTGGAAATTATCTTTGTTATCGGAGAAGGTATTGTTTTTGGTTTAAAGGATTTGGATGTGGAGCGTTTGAATTTCAGTGAGGTTTCGTTTGGGGAATCTTTGATTCGTTGGTCCCTTCTGAGCGTTTATGAAGGAGCTTTAGATGAACGCATTCCTGAGCGGCCTATTTCTCATTTTCGTATTTGGGAATTTCGCTTCGATTGAGGACTTTGGAATATATTATGTTGATTTGCTCCTCTTTTGCACATGTTAAAGAGTTTTTGGCGTTGGCTTGAATGAGGGCCATGCTTCTTCGGTGATTGTTGGAGAATTCAAAGTGGGGAAGTCTATTCCTTCGAAGGAGATTCTTCATTTTGACAAGAAGGTGTGTGTCATTTCGTTCGAATGCTTAGATGAGTTGCAGGGAAAAGAGTTGTCATATGCGTAAGTGGTGGCAGCAGGTGTTCCGGAGACGAAGAGGGCTGTCTTTGAGGGTGCACAACGGTCTTTAGAGCATGTTTAGTCGTTAAAGAAGGTTCACAATCGCCAGAATTCTTTTTCCAAAAGGTTTCATGCAAGAGATTGGTGGTACTTCCTAATCATGGTGATGAGTCCTCTCACCGTTGCTAGAAAAGTTTGCTCCCTCTAACACGATGAACCTTCTCTTGTGCACCGAAGATGTGATTCATTCACCAAGAAGTTCAATTTCAAATTTGAAGGGGTTTGATTGGAAACCCAAGAAAACATGACAAGGAAGAAAAGGATCGGAGGAAGGCGGATAATTGACTTCGATGCTTCTATCCACCTCACAGGAGATGTCGAGCGTCTTATAGATCCCAAGACCCCATGTGGGATCAAGGATGTTAGGATGGCTAATGGAGCCACGTCATCCATCACAATTGTAGGGCATGTACGTGCCTCCTCTAAGATGCTGATATAAGAAGTTCATTGTGCCCCTAAGTTTTTAATGAATCTACTGTCCGTAAGTCGCATCTGTAAGGATCTTGGGTGCCATGTTGTGTTTAACGAGGGCTATTGCTATTTCTAGGATAGACAGACAGGGGATATTATAGGTAGGGGTATAGAGTGAGATGGATTATGTTACCTTGGCATACCCACATTATTTGCAAAAGCAGCATTCATAACCTCTGATCCTTGGCTATAACACAGGAGACTTGGGCACCCTTCGCTCAATAAGATGCGATAGATGTATTCCAGTTTACCAAATTCCCTGATGTTACAGTGTGAGGATTGTCAGCTTGAGAAATACCACAAGAGCACGTACCCACAGAGGGACACTGGAGTGAATATTGTTCTCTTCACCTTAGTACATTGTAATGTATGGGAGCCATCTAGAGTGCCTACTCCAAGAGGACACCGATATTACACAGTTATCGTAGATGATCATAGTCGCCTCACTTGAGATTTCTTAATGAAGACCCGCTTAGAGATACCCCAAGTTATTCAACAATTCTTGACAAAGGTTCAAATTCAGTATAATGGTACAGTTCGAGTTTTTTGTAGCAACGCCTTAGAGTGTATGTAGCGAGATAGGCAAAGTCTCTTTTCTTCTCGAGGCATTAGTCACCAGACGTCTTGTATTTACACAACCCAGTAGAATGGTGTGGCTAAGAGAAAGCTTCAACATCTCCTCAATATTGCTGGAACCTTGATGGTAGGGCAGATTCCTTTCCAGGTGATTCATTCAGATTGTGATAGGCCTTTTGCTCTACCCCTGGGGGTTTTTGGACGTACTTGCTTTGTCCAAGCCTATGGTAATCAGGATAAGTTTTCTCATAGGGTAGTCAAATGTGTCTTTCTTGGGTATTCCAGGACATAGAAGGGATGCATGTGTTATCACCCAAGTCGCAGGACATACATTCTTTGAAAAGATTGCATACTTCTAAGAGGAAGGAACATCTATACAGGTTACCCTAGGCTACCCTGGAGGAAACTCTGGTTTACCATCAAAAGTCACACACTTCACCAGACACTGAACCTTGTCCTGATTTGACAAATGAGAGTAGTTTAGACACAAAGGAGCAGTTACCTTTGAGAAGACCCAACAAAGCATGCACACTCCATCCTCTATCATAATACACAAGTGTTTCCCATCTCCAAGATGGAGTCCGTCAGTTTGCCTCATCTATTATTGTCTCTACTATTACCAATAATTTTGCTCAAGCTTCCCGTGATCCTAGGTGGCAGGCTGCAATAGATGAGGAGATACAGGCTTTACAATGACGATAGACATGGGATTTAGTACCTTACCCTAATGGTGCTACTGTGGTGGATTGCAAATGGGTCTACACTATCAAGTATAGACCTAATGGGATAGTAAACAAATATAAAGTCAGGCTTGTTGCCAAAAGCTTTATTCAAACATATGACGTAGATTATTTTGATACTTTTTCTCTAATAACTCGTATTACCTCCATCAGGATTATTACGATTGTCTGTGATTATGAAATGACCTTTACATCAACTTGATATTAAAAATACCTTTTTATATAGTAATTTATCTGAGGATGTGTACATGAGACAACCACCAGATTATAGCAGCGAGGGGGAGCATGTTTGTCGCCTGACAAAGGCACTATATGGATTGAAACAGAGTCCTTGTGCCTAATTTGAAAGGCTTAGTACAGAGATTAAGAAGATTGGGTTCCAGCGCTCTACTTCTGACTACTCTGTCTTCATCAGGAAGACTGAGTATGAACGACATATCCGTGTTGTTTTAGCTGTGTATGTGGATGACATGACTCTTACTAGTGACGATGAGGATGGGATTGCCTAGACAAAGTCCTTGCAATCTACCTTTGTTACCAAGGATTTGGGAGAGTTAAGATACTTCCTAAGGATTGAGGCAATGTGACAGGGGTTAGGTTTGTCCTTATCACAGAGATAATATACACTTCAGATTCTTTAAGAGACAAGTTTGCTTGGGACCAAGCCATCTAGTATTCCTGTGGAGCCACCACCTGCGAACTCTCCTAATGAGGAGGATACATTATATGAGAATATTACTTGTCACCATAGTATAGTAGATCGCTTACTCTATCTTACTGTTACGAGGCCTGATATCAATTTTGCAGTGAGTAAAGTTAATCAGCACACGCAAGCTCCACGTTACAGCCACTAACTTAAGGTTTGCCTTATTCTAAGATACCTCAAAAGGACACCAGATAGAGGGTTATATTACAAAGATTGTGGCATATTAAATATACTTGCCTATTCTGATGCAAATTATGCTGGGTCTGTAGATGATTGACGCTCTACTTCAAGCTTTGCAGTCTATCATAGGGAAAATCTTGTCACCCAGAGGAGCAAGAAGTAGAGTGTTGTGGCTAGTTCGAATGCTGAGGCAGAGTATAAAGCGATGGCACAGGCTGCTTGTAAGATTATGCGGATTGTTTCCTTCTTGCAAGATCTTAGTATCCAGTTTACTATGCCTATTCCACTTCTCTGTGACAATAAGTCAACCACTTATATTAACTCAAATCCAGTCTTTCATGAGATTGAGTTTGACTCCCACTTTGTTCGTGATGATGTTCTTACTAATAGGATTAGCACCCCACATGTCTCTTCAAAACTTTAGCTGGCTAATATATTTACCAAGCCTCTAAAAAAGAAGCATCTTGATTTCTTGTGTAACAAGTTAGGTCTTGTAGATATTTACGTCCCAACTTGAGGGATAGTGTTGAGCCCAAGGACTTTTTTATCAGTTATGTTATTTTTAAGACATCTTTATAATTCTTCCAAACCTCTTTAATATAAAAAAAGGCTATAATTTTTCATTTGATAATAAGACATTCTCTTTTCCCAACATATTTCATTGAAGAGAATCACATCAGCACACAGGAGAATGAAATTAGAATTTGCATCAAAAAATTATGTCAGCTTTTACCTGACACTGGACATCAATTCCCTTGTCCTTGTACTCAACATAGAGGCATCTTGAGAACTGATCAACATACCTGGAAAACAAATTTGGGATGGTGAATGGACTACCAATAGAATTTAATTGTCATTTGAAAGAGCAACCAATGATTTTTTTTTTTTTTGGGACACAAAAGGGATGCTGCTCGAGGCCAGCAACCAATAGATATTAGATACTGCAAAGGAATGAAATACTGATTTTCCAATTAGTGAATAGGTCATTATGAATTATGGCAACAATTGATCAAGCTTAGGTGCCAGAAAATGCAAACGCAGGACCAATATCTTAATTCACTTTAGCTTAATTATTGCCATCCAGTACAAAAGAAGGATACAGAACCGAAAGTAAGAGGCATGCTTGATGAACTACCCAACAAACAAGGATACGGAATAGCTACTCTTGTACCTTTTCTCATCATCAATGACATAAGACTGATCCATTAGTCATAGACCAGAATTTCTAAATGCACCAGAGATAGAAGCTGATTCATTTTCCATTTCAACCATCAAATAGAGTCGCACCAAATTACAACCAAGTCAATTGTTTTGAATTCAAAGCATGATGACATGGCTAGAATGTAGCCCAACCCATACTGGTATTAAAAGAAGCACCATTAAGCAGCACTTGCTAAAGCAATCAATTGCAGTTGTTGAACAGACCATGGGAGGTAATTAAAACAAGAAGCTATCTCACATAATTCCAACCCCAATCTTTTGAAAATTCATCAAAGAAGATTCGTAATCCGAATCACTCACCAACTCAGATCCCATCTATCAACCATATATGACCTTTAGCACATCTAAAGCACCTTCCTCACAGGAGGCAAAAGAAAAAAAAACACCCTAGATGGGAAATAGGAAGGACAGCACACAGATCTTAAACATCTATGCCTTAGAGGTTCACTAAAATCTTGACCATTATCTCGTATACTCCTTTAGCGGATGCTAATTCGCATGATTCCTAGTAATTATCATATCCATTAAATTTTGTGAGCCAGAGGATCTTAACAAAAACGGTGTCCGCTCCTTTTGGGTAGCTCATAGGATCCTAACGCCCATGCCCACAAGATCAAATGAACAAGGACATCACACAAACGACACAGGTGCAAAATCAAATCCACAGGATGACATGGATGCAGCATGCTAACATCCACTCCTCCTCCGAAACCTCCAACTACAAAGACTAAAAAACCAATCAACCAAAGAAAAGACCCTTGCTCCCATCCAGCGGGTACAATTCGTCCACCCGGTGTTTATGCCAGAGGGGTTAAACAGCAGGATTAACCACTCGAGTTGTGCTTTTTCATGCATGCATAACACAGGTAAACTAGTTTCCTGTGGCCCCTTTTGATAAGAGAAATTGTCGGGAGGAATAAAAATTAGAAGTAGGAGCCATGGAAGAATTGAGGAGTTTCGATGTTTGGTTGGATTTGTAGTCTTATCAAAAGAATTACGGAGTTTTATTTCACTGGGGATATTTGTTTGGTAGAATAAATTAGTAGAACAAAGGAAAAATTAATTGGAAAGAGAGGTCGGGTGGAATTAACGAGAGGAATTAGATAATTCCATGGGAGGCGGAATTTCGAAAACCCGAAATTAAGGACTCAATTCCTGGCTCGTGCAAATTTCGGAATTTGGCACCTCAAACGGGGAATTAAAAGCCCAATTCTGCCAGCCAAACGGGGCCTGTAGAAGAACTGAAAGATCAACAACAGCATCAGCAGAAAAGGGCCTCACGCTTTGGTGGCGGCGTAGACGGCGTAGAGTGGATCAGAGGGGATGATGATGGCGGCGCCCGACCCGATATTAACGATCGCACCCCTCTTCCTCTCGAGCATCCCCGGCAGCACCGCCTGCGTGACCCTCGTGACCCCTTCCACGTTCACCTTCACGAGGTTCGACAGCAGACCCTCGTCCACCTCGTGGAAGTACCTCGCGTACGGGTACGACACCCCGGCGTTGTTCACGAGCACCCCGATCTCGAGGCCCTTCATCTTTTCTTTCAACTCCTCCAGGCCCTTTGCGAGGTCCCCGGCGAAGTCGACGACAGCGATCTCGACGTGGGCGTTGGGGTACTTGCCCTTGATGGCGGAGGAGGTGTCGGAGAGTTTCTCGGGGCTGCGCCCCACCAGGACGAGGCGGAGGCCGAGGCGGGCGAGCTGGAAGGCGAAGGCCTTCCCGATGCCGTCGGTGGCGCCGGTGACGACCGCCCACTCGCCGTAGCGGAGGCGGAGGTTGCGGGCGGGGCGGAGGAAGTTGACGTAGAGGTAGCGGAGGAAGGAGAGGGCGAGGCGGAGCAGGGCGAGGAGGCCCACGAGGGCGACGAGGAGGATGGGGAGGGGTTGGCTCAGGAGCTGCTTCATGCAACCGCACAGCTCCATTGGTGGGTCTCCCTCTCCCTCTCCCTCTCCCTCTCCCTCTCTCTCTCTCTCTCTCTCTCTCTCTCTCTCTCTCGTCCCCTTCGATCTCTCTCCTTCCGTGTTCTCCGGTGGGTTCTTATTTCCGCATCGGGGAGAAGGTGCTTAAGTTTGTGAGTACCCATGTGGGGATTTTTTTAATTTTAATATTTCCAAATTTTGTTTGGATCTGACATTTGTTTTGTTTTTCTTTTTTAATTGGAAAGTATTTTTTTATGTTAAATTAAACAAAAAATGTTATAAATAAAATAAGAAAATTTATATATATCTTCTTATACTTATCATTTTATTTATTTCTGTCGGTTGCGAGCCTAGCGTGGGTGTAAAGGAAGATGTTAGAAGTGATAAGGTCCCTGAGTCTTTCATTGAACACTTTACGGGCGAGAGGAACGAGGTTGAGCTTGTCGTAGGTGTAGAGGAGGGCATTGGAGACATGGAGGGAGGCGAGGTGGCCGAAGTGGAAGACGCAGGAGTGGAGTTCAGTGGTGTGGGAGGAGGAGGCACAGGAGGTGAGGAACGAAGGATAGGTGAAGGGTCGAGAGGAGGAGGAGGGTGGCATCGATCTGCTTCAAGAGGAGGAGATGGCATCAGTTGAGGCTGTAGACAATGGCTGGTGATGTGAAACTCATTGTTGAGGAAAACGAAGTTACGGTCGATGAGGAGGAAGAGGAGTACAGGGGGAAGAGGAGTTGATATAAGAAAAAAGATAAATATATGAAGGTATACATAAATTTTCTTCTTTTTTAAAAAATTTTATGATATTTTCCGTTGAATTTAACGAAACAAGAGCATACAGTTTTAATGAAATAATTTTATAGAAGTACATGCATAAATACCAAGTACATGAGATATACACGTGTATCGAAAATTTATAGAGATATATATATAAAAACTTTTTTTTAGCACACAAACTTATAACATGTATCTTTATTTTTAAGTCTCTCAAAGTATCTGTGCTTAAAAAAAAAACCTCCAAAAGTTCAATACTCATACAAAGTTACACGATTTGGCACATTAATTTAGAGATTATATATAGAAGTACTCCTAACTTGAGTTTGGTTCGTTTAAATGTTTAAACCCATTGAAAGGTTGAATTTCATGACTCGAATTGCATGCTCTTCGGCTAATATGTTCGCAAGCAAACCCAAATTCCCCTCCTTGTACAATTGCCACACCCTTGTTCCTCTGACTTGAGCATCATTCTATTAAAGACAAGCATGCTCGCACTATCATGTTATGATTCTAAGTCTTTCATTCCCAATTCATTGATGATAGCTTTAAATGCAAGGCCCTTCTTTTTATTTTCCAATTTATCTTTTGTACTTTTCTTTATGTTCTCAAGTTGAATCTTATAAGCTATGAGGCTTCCAATCAAAGCATCCAATTCTAGGCTTGAAAGTCTCCGATAGGCAATCACTTGTAAGTGATCATAGGATCTGCCTCACAAGTTGTTCTTGACTATGCTTGGTTCCAAGATTCCTCAAGAGATTTACGATGTCAACGAACCTTATATACATGCCCTTGATCTTCTCACCCAAGTTAGTATACTACACAAGTTTTTTTACCTTACTTGTACCTTCTTGTGTGATTTGGAGAGTGTTTCTAATATCATATGTGGTGTCCACCAACTGCTTTGCCTTCTCAATATTATGGCTTGATGTACTTGAGCTCAATTATCCCCCAAATTTCTTCTTTCATTGACTCAAGAAAGATTTACATTCTTTTTCAATAGCCATAGTTCAACCCATTAAAGAGAGGTATACATACATCAGACTATCCCTCCGCATATTTTGCTAGTGTAACCATGGTGAGTTGATTGTGACATCTTGCAACTCAATCCAATTCCACTTGAGTTTGTCCTGAGAATCATAAGCTACACTAAAGAGAGGGTGAATAATATAATGTCAATTCATATTAAAAAAATTAGTAAACAAAAGGTAGTGATAGCTAGAAAAGATGTAAGGGAAACAAATCACGGAAGGATTTATAATGGTAAACCCCTTCAACTAAAAACTATTACCTAAGAATCCTATGTTAAGATTTTCTAGATCAATCTATATTGGTCAAATTGCTAACCAAACCACTTAAATTGTACGTAGCTTAACTACACATTTTGCCTACTCAGAGTATTCTATCTCTCCTTGTCGAGGCAGAAAAAGGAAACTCGAGAAACCAAACACCAGTATAACAAAATGACATGAGATAAAAAATATAATAAATAATCTTATCAAACCTCAAAGTACAAGTAAAAGGGTAAGTGATTAATCAAACCAAACCAAGTTTATTATTGCTCAAGGAGTGTAGAGAAGATTGTGGATGTAGAAGCACTTGAGTAGTGGATCATAAAAGAAGCAAAGTGTAGAATAATGACCAAGATTCTCTACAAAATGTTGATTTCAACTCTTGGATTCTTATAGAAAGAAACGTGTGTTGTGCTAAGAAGAAGGTCTTATATTCATAGAGAATTAACTTAACATTCGAAATAGATCTGAAAGTAATGAGAAATAACAACAAAAATTTAAAAATCAAATCGATTACAAATGCAGATCAAAAATATGGTTGATTGATCAATAAGATATAATTGATCGATCAAAAGAGAATGCTTGTTAATTAAAATTATTGGATTAGGAAAGTTGAATTTGTTTGCATTTTGGTTGATCAAAAATTGGGGTTGATCAATCAAATGACAAATTGATCAATGAAGGAATTTAACAATCAAAGTGCATGAGTTTAGAATATTTGACACATTTCATGCAACTTATGTTACGACCCGATTCCCGGATCCCTACAGGACCTGAGCCCGGCTCGCATCAACTAATCCGAAGACCTAGCCGTCCAATCAGAAATAACCAAAAGTAGAAAAATAAATCACATTCACACATACAATATAACTAAGCAGAAGGAAAGAACGAAGGAGTAAACAAAAGTAGAACAACTGTCTCAAAATAGTACATGCCACAACAACAACAACAACGAAAAGCAAACAGAAAATAACAGAAATAGTAGCTCAAGGGTCCAATACTCACAACTACAGCAAGAACTAAAGAGCTAGAAAGAAAACAACTACTGCTGGGCTCGGCTGAGCCTAGCTCCCTCTGCAGCCGGAAACTCGGGCTGCTCAACTCCTGGTCCTGAACAGTGTTACGAAAAGACAGGGTCAGCGAACGCTGAGTAGAGTGGTGTTTATATTATCTATGTACAAGTAAAGTAAAAACAACAAGCATAGTTTATTCTCATTTCTATTTATCTCATTTATGTATTTCTGGTTTATCTATTTCCCAAAGTATCCAAGTATTTCTTGATCTTGCTTGTTCCTCGTGGGAACGATCTTGATTGCAGTCTTTTCCGTGGAGTAGAAGGTGCACGTGGTACTCTCCTGGCTGGGAGAGTCCCCCGTGGTAGTCCTACACCCAGTCAACCACCCTGAGGTCAGTGTCGAGACGTAGTGGTAACTATCGCATGCGTGATAAGCGCACGGGTAGCTACCTCGCACTGATACGCGATCAGTCGTTTCCACTAGCGAAACGCCCAAAGTACAGCACGGAACAATACAGGGCTTTGCCCTCTTAGAACAGGGGTCTCGCCCCTCAGAACCAAACAAAGGTCTCGCCCCTCCACAATCCGCGTACCCTCGTCCGACTACCCCGGTTTGCCCAGTAGGCCTAACAAAGTCGATGTAGGGTAGCTAGCTTAACCCCGGGCCCTGTGGGGTGGCTAGCTCCCTCCCTACACTAGTAGCATGCCTCGGTACCACGCACGCGAGGGCCAACAAGAGTCGGTGTAGAGTGGCCAATCCTAATCCCGAGTCTCGACCCAAGGGCAGCTAGCTTCGCTCTACACTAAAAAGGGACAGTTGCTCTCCTTGGTACTGTATACGCAAGGGCCAGCTCACTTCCGTCTACATTCCAGATTCCTTTCATCCACAGGAGTTCTACTCCTAATTCCCCGTAGGGTTCATGCTCATATTTATCTCATTTATCCATATTCAGACCTCATGTTTCCAAAACTCGTTTCTCATTCATATACAAGCATCTCGTGTTTTCACAATTAAATTCTCAATCATATACATGCAGCTTATGGTTTCACAATTCAATTTCTCATTTACATACAAGCAACTCGTGTTTTAACATGCATCTCAAGTAAACCAGAATAGCTCAACATCATGCTCATACATTTCTACCCTAGGGTTCATTCCACATCCTAGAGTTTCAATCAGTTTAATCTACACAGGCATATTCTTTATTCATGTCTTAATAAATGCATTAAATAACTCTACCGAGTATCATGGGAGGAATGGGGGCCTGTGCCGCAGATCTCGTTGTCTCCGTGAGCCCCGAACACGCCACTGTCTGGTAACCTGTACCAGCGACTAATTTACATTAGACAAGGTCAAAATAGTAGATACTCAACACGAATACGTAAGGAAACTCGAGTGGAAAACAGTGGTACTTCGTTTGCGGAAATCTGATTCCGTTTGGGCCCTAAACGGGACAAAAACGCGGTTACTGACCAATATCAGACGTCTGGGACTAATCCCAGATGTCTTAAAAGACGTCAGAACTCACTTTACCCTTCCTGTGGTTGATTCAGATGTCCAAACTCCCTTTGTAACTGTCTGGGGGCAACTTCAGACGTCGAACAAGGCCTCTGGTCGTCTGAAAGTACCTTCGGACATCTGGTGACGTGATCAGATGTCCAAAAGTACTTGGGAAAGCGCACCGTATGCCTTCCCAAAGCCTTCACCTACGTACGAACAACGCAGGCACAAAAATTAGCCGACATCCCCTTTGCTACGATCTTCATGGCAGAAAAGTAGCGCAAGAAGATACGTACCTCATGCGATATGTGTTTCCAGACGTCCGGCTTCAGCTCCGGACGTCCTGGTGCCTCGCCAGCCGTCTGGACGTCACTCCAGACGTCTGATACTGGAAACTTTTAGCATCAGAACTCCTTCATGCAGCTCGCCCTCCGCTCGTAGCGGCAGCTGCAAGAGCTTGAGAAGCTCCTCGCCGACGTCCTCCTCTCTTCCACGACTCCTCAAGCTCCACCGAGCTCCCGTGGTCGTCGTCCTCTTCCCTCGCTCTCACTCCCTCGCACTCTCTCGCTCTTGCTCCTCCCCATTTTCCCCTCGTTGGTTCCTCTCCTTCCTCGCTACGATTGCAGTAGAGATGGGAGGGGGTGTGGCCGTCGTAGGAGAAGGTGGAGGTGGCGGTGGCTTCAGTGGTGTGAGGGGGTGAGAAGAAGAGAAGTAGGGGGGGTTATATAGGGTGGTTTAGGGTTTAGGTGAGGGGGGTGAAGGAGAGAAAGCAAGACTCTACGCATCACCCGCGCACAGAGTGAAAAGAATATACGATATTCTCCTACTTTCGGACGTCCAGACATATGTCCAAACGCCTGGACAGACGTCTGACTGACAGTTCAGATGTCTCATCCGACTAAAAAGGCAATGAGTCATTTCAACTTGGTTGATGAGGAAAGTTTGTTGGTTAATCAATGAGGTTCATGCACAACATAAACCTCAACAACAAACCCTTTAGGTCATGCTTTGTTGCACACAGATTGTTTTAGCAAACACATGAACCTTTCACTAACTAATACAAAAATACAATTCACATTAAGTCCCAAAGGTATCAAAATGAGTGATAAGGAGGATGAATAATCTTCGATAGGATACATCAATAGATTATGCCAACAGGCCAATAAGTAGCACCTCTCCAAATAGATAGATCGTTAGATGCACCATGATGTCAGAGAATACTAGTAAAATAGCATCTACATATCATCATAATAAATATCATGTTGTACTCTTTTGATCTGCTCTTCCAAAACTCTACACCTACACAAGCGGTAAAATTTGAAGCCAAGTTCTAATATAGCTATGATGACATCCTTGGTTAGTAACTCATGTAATATGACAAAAAGAAGTCATTGTTATTCATGACTTCTTAGACTCATAATCCTCTCATTTGTTATGTTATTGCATCTACCAATATAAGATGTATAATCATCTTGCATCCTAACCCCCTTTTAAAAACTCAAAATTCTTTCCTCCCTAAATTGCTTAATGCCCTAAAATGTTAGCCCTTGATCAACAACTTAATCCCTTAGAAAGTAGAAGTGAAATCTATCCAATTAATAATAAAAAAAAGGACTTGAAAAATCCATTATGCTTGCTTATAGCTTGGTATACAAATCTTATAGCTCGTTATGTCTACAGTAGGGCATGAACTACCTTTGCCCAGCTCACACAAATCAACTATGAAAGTTCATAATTTACTATTGGCTTCCAGGTCTACACATTTACAGCCATCCTTTCGTCTTAAACTTTGTTCAATCAATGTGTAACTTACACGATGTTAAGTGCCATGGATGCTCATACTAAAACTTATCACTAAATAGCTAGAATTGAAGGTAAAAATGTGTTACAACCCAACCCTCCTGATAATCAAATATTAGGAGACTGTGTGTTGTTCCACAAAATATTTCAAGATATTTTCTTAATTGCCTCAATTAAAATATAAAACCACATCAACATTTTACAAAACTAACGCATGCTGCACAAAATAAATTACGGTAAAACTAAACCTATTAAAAAAATGAGAAAAAGGTACTTGGTACTAAGAAAGAAGCGATAGCTAACTTGTACCTTAGCTAGTCCTCCATTGCCACCTTGATAGGTGATGAAATCCATTTACAAAAGAAAATCAATAGGGAGCTAAAAGCTTAGCAAGGAAAAAGTAGAAACTAAATTAATAAAATAAAGGAAAACTACCATACACATTTTCGCATGACTCCTGCTTTGCAATAGCCCCATTTGTATCGCCTCCTTTATATTTTTTTATTGAGGCCTATATTCGATAAAAGCTGCCAGTGGAGCTCACCAAGAGGATGTTTTTGAAAATTGGCAAGTAGATGCAAGCATGCTTTTGTGGGGGATATAAGTAGTTTGCTTTGTGACTATAAGAAAATTTTTTTTTTGATATTTATTTTCTTAAATATCTAAATAATTACGGTGTTATCTAGAATTTGACAAAATAAATGTCAAGTTAGATCTATCATGATATATTCTTCCGGAACATTTAATCCCAATTTCTTGACATTTGATCGAAGTGTTTCTAAAGGATAAGTCACGATAAACATGAATTAACATTTATTTTGAGTAAACATAAAGATAGCACTAAAATCATTTAAACATTTCGAGAACAAACATGGAACATAGTCCTTTTTCTTTTTTCTGTGGTGAGCTAGTTTGAGGGTAGCTCAACCCATAATATCAATGACTCTCTTGATTCCCAAATCAAGAGATGACTCCCTCCTTGGAAAAAAGGGAATCCACAACTTGATTCCTAAGATGCAATTATAACTAATAAGAAAGTGATGGAAGAGAAGAATGAATACACAAGATCACCATTGGGAAGCTCCTAGGTTAACCTAATTATTCCCTTATACTCCCTCATCTCTACAAATTATATGGTACATGCTAGTATTATAATCTATGATAATTAAAAAAAAGATGATAACTCTGCTCTTAAGGGAAAGAAGTAAGGTATCTACTTCCTCCTACTTTCTCGGATAATGTTCGAGAATTCAAACTTACACCTTTCATTAAGTTAATTTTGACGTTTTACCCGTTGAGTTACCCGATGTGAGCAATCTAAGATAGTTTGAAGGTGTTTCGTGCAAGTAAAACATGCAAGTGAAGTTATTTTGTGACAAAACTTGCTGGAATCAAGAAGAATCAGAATGAGATGGTGTAAAAGAGCAGAAAATGTGGAAATAAATGCATAAAAAAATAAATAAATAAAAATGTATGCATTTCCAATATTTTCGCAGAGATAAAAAATATTAAATTAAGTAAGTCAAACATGATTTTGTAAGATCTAGAATAAAATAAAGAATAAATAATATGCAATAGCACAAATAAACAAAATGGAGAAATACTAAAGATTATTCTGATCGAAGAGCCTATTAAGGACTTCCCTTAGAGAACGTATCGCTCTCTACAATATCGGTACGTAAGGGTCTGATGAACTCCTCCAAGGATACGACAATCCACCTCCAAGATTCAATGCACTCCAATCTTGGACGTCCTTAAAAACTACCTCAGGAGAACGAAGCAATCGGTAATTTGGTTTCCAACTAAATTACCGATTGATTTACCAATTTAACGGTTTGATCAACCAAAAACTTCTCATAGATCTTTCAATCTCTTTGTACAAGATCGACAAAAGTGAGTGAAGATTTTTCTACCAATCTCATATCGAAAAACAGCATCAAGAAAGAAAGACAAGAATGAGAGAGGGGGGGAGAGAGTGGAGAGAGCTTTTCTGCTATTGTTGTGTGTCAAATGAGTGCCCCCTGGTGGCCCTTATATCAAGCTCACGACCAGACATTTATGGAAATTCATGTTTTATGGAAATACGATAATTGATCGACCAATTAAGTTCATTAATCAATCAAAATCAATTGATCTATAAAACTTAACTTTTTGGTTGACCAAACCAATTGATCGACCAAACATAACTCATTGATCGACCAAAAAAATTGGTTGACCAATTTTACCTTTTGATCGACCAATCTAGGTCAAAATCATGAGATTAAAAGTTCGTAGAAAAAGAGTTAAGTTCCAAGTTCCAAATTGATTCTCACTCGAGCCCGAGGCGGGGAGCACGCGCATGCATGCATGGTCCCCAGACCCACCTCTCACTCTTTGCTACATAAGTAATGGGAGTTAGAAGCCTTTTACACCCACCAAGAGGTTTGTCCACTTCCAGTATGGGACTAAAAACTTCTCCTAAATCTCACTGATTTTAACATTAATTCCCATGTTACCATATAACAATTACATCCCAATTGATGAAATTAGGCTCTCAAATCCAACATTCCCGCACAAATTTATCATTGAAATTCAACGATAAATTCCTCAGCTACCACACTCTGCTTTCAGTAAAGGTACCTTATGATTTAAACTCTTACCTGAGTTATGCACCTTCACCACCACAAGAATAAAGTAAAACTAGTCTTGAACTCTAGACCTTTAATGTGGGGTGTATAGTGGTGTCCAAAGCACATAACTCAGCCTCAAAGGTAAACCAAGCTAAAATAGTCTATTTTGTAGACCACCAGGAGATTGTACCACCTCTAAGGGTAAAGACATACCCTGTTACACCATTACTCTTGGAATCCTCTATTTGACCGATCCAACTTGCATCACTATATCCTTCCAAAACTGAAGGATATTTAACATAATGTAAATTAAGGGAAATAGTTCCCTTTAAGTACCTAAGTACTCGGTCTAAGGCATCCTAATGAGTATGGTTAGGATAACTTATGTATCTACTCAACTTAGACACAGGAAAAGAAATATCTAGTCTAGTACAGTTAGCCAAATATATCAAGCTTCCTATAATCTATGAATATCTTAGTTGTAAAACAGGTGTTCCACTTTTTATAATTTTATAGAATTTTTGATAAATCAAAAAGAGTGCTTATAGCCTTGCAATCTTCATAACCAAATTTCTCAAGAACCTTCTCAACATAATGAGATGGTGAAATAAATATCCCCTTTGTTAACTGAATTAGTTTGAGGCCTAGGAACACATTTGCAACATCCATATCCTTCAATTCAAACTTACTACTAAAAAATAATTTAGTTTCATTCATAATTCTAATACATAGAAAAAGAAATATCTAGTTTAGTACAGTTAGCTAAATACATCAAGCTTCCTATAATATGTGAATATCTTAGTTGTAAAATAGGTTTTCCACTTTTTATATTTTTATAAAGAGTTTTTGATGAATTAAAAAGAGTGCTTATAGCCTTGCAATCTTCATAACCAAATTTCTCAAGAACCTTCTCAACATAATGAGATTGAGAAATAGATATCCCCTTTGCTAACCGAATTAATTTGAGGCCTAAGATCACATTTGCAACATCCATATCCTTCATCTCAAACTTACTACTCAAAAACAACTTAGTTTCATTCATAATTCTAATATCTAATCCAAACAATAATATATCATCTACATATAGGCATAGGACAATACACACATCACCCTTAATCATAAAGTAGCACACCTGTCAGATTTGTGACCTACAAAATCAAAAGATTGTATAGTTTTATTAAACTTTTCATGCCATTGCTTGGGTGCTTGATTCAAATCATAAAGAGATTTAACAATCTTGCAAACCTTTTTTTCATTCCCGGGAGCTACAAATCCCTTAATGTTGGAACCTTGTTCCATATCTTATTTTGGTGTTAACAAAATTATTATGGATTAATGTTTGCAATTGAGTTCTTTTCA
This sequence comes from Thalassia testudinum, assembly GCA_037157565.1. Lineage (NCBI taxonomy): Eukaryota > Viridiplantae > Streptophyta > Magnoliopsida > Alismatales > Hydrocharitaceae > Thalassia > Thalassia testudinum. The sequence continues at coordinate 150,206,312 of JAZHRO010000036.1, forward strand.
GATTTAGGTGAAGATCAAGGCAAACAGGAAATGATTGAGGCTTGATGAAAAGGAGAAGATCATGATAAGGAGGCAAGATAACAAGGAAGAATCGAGGACTAGAAGATCAACTTCGACCTTTAATGTTTTTAATTTAGATTTTATATTTATAGATTGTATATGCCTCCTAACAAAAGAATCATAACTTAGATCGTAAAATCAATTAGAGATAAATTAGGATTTATATTGCGAATATTTTCAAAGTATGTAATGGATTAAAACACTGAAAATAGGTACTTGTAAGCAAGTACTGGTACTGTTCATCAGTACTGGTATTTGCAAGGCACAGGTTTGAGAATTCATCTCAAACTGTGAACAACAAGTACCAGTACCAACCATGAGTACCGGTACATGTTAGCCACAGGTTGAAGCCTTATTTCTGGCCTGAACCTTACAAGTACCAGTACCCATGATGAGTACCAGTATAGGTAGGTTACTGTGCCCAAGGAATTTCAAACCTGAGAGTCACAAGTATAGGTACCCATGATAAGTACCGGTACTAGGACTCATATACTAGTGGCAGTGAGCTGCTAGTACCGGTACAGGTACTTTAGTACCGGTACCAACTAGCCGTTAGCTTAAAACAGAATGGCTAGAATATTAATTTTGTCAATGTGAATGTTGGGAATTAAATCCTAACTTCTAGTAGACGAGTATCCTAGGTCCTAAACTCTATTAAATGATCCTAGGACTCTTTGTTTGCACACTTGAGATACAAGAGCCATTAAACACTCGTAGCACTCACTTGCACCCAATAGTAGAACATCCTGGAGGTAAATCAACCTACTCCCAAGTGCCATTAAAGATGATTGAGTCCATCTCATTCTTAAGAGCATCATTCCAGTGCTTAGCTTTAAAAGAAGCCATAGCATCACAATAAGTGGGGGGATCACCCTTGATTTAATAAGTAATAAAATCACTTCCCAAATCCTTGGCAATTCTTGATTTTTTACTTCTCCTAGGCTCAGACTCTTCTACTTGATTGGATTCAGAATGGGAAGAGCTAGTCCCAACATTAGACATCATTTCCACTTGACCAGGAATAGAATCAAATGTGGTGGCTAGATCATCTGAAGTCATATTTTAAGGTAATCCAATTTCATAGGGAAGACATCCTCAAAGAATGTAGCATCACGTAGCTCAACAATAGTATTGACATCTATGCCTGAAATCTTAGATTTTATAACAAAAAATCTATATGCATAGCTATTACCAACATAACCCAGAAAGACCGTGTCAACTGTCTTAGGTCCAAACTTCTTCCTCTTGTGTTATAGAACAACCACTTTTGCAAGGTAGCCCCACACTTTGAGGTATTTCAAACTTGTTTTCCCATTTCTCCAAATCTCAAATGGACTACTTTCCTTATGCTTTAAGGGAACTCTATTTAGAATATGGCATGCCGTATTCAAAGCTTTTCCCCACATGTAAATAGGTAATCCTAAACTTTGCAAGAGAACATTGACCATGTCAATTAGGGTCATATTCTTTCGCTTTGCTATTGCATTAGTTTGAGGGGCCGTCACTTCATGAACTATATCAAAAGCTTGGCACTGTTCATCAAATAAGTTGAACGTATATTCTCCTCCTCTATTTGACCTTAGTTTCTTAAGAGTTTTCCCAGTTTGTGTTTTTACTTTTTTCTTAAAGATGAAAAATTTATTTAATGCCTCATCCTTAGACTTACGCAAATATACATAGCAATATCTACTAGTATCATCTATAAAAGTGATAAAATACTTTTTATTGTCCCTAATCAACACACTGTTAAACTCGCAGATATCGATTTGTTTAGCTTGCATATATATCTCACATTTCTTAGTTTTATCTGTGGTGTGTTCAGGAATCATATTTAATTTCATCGTTCTTTTTAAAGAATTAAAATTTACATAACTCAATCTACCATACCATATATCACAAGATTCAATATTATTGCAAATAAATTGAATCGACTAAAAACTAACATTATTTAGAGCATTTCTAGATGATACATCCACATCACATCTCACTCTAAATAATAAATCAAAATCTGCCAAATACCCCTTTCCAAAGAATGTTCAATGTCTCAATATAACAACTTTATTACATTTAAAGTTCAGCTCAAAACCCTCTCTAGCTAATAAGGAACCAGAAAGAACATTCTTTTTCATAGTAGGAATGTGCAACACCCTGCGCAGTGTCCAGACTCGCCCTGAGAAAAACCTTAAGTCCACGCGTCAGGATCTCAGCACCTTAGCTGCGGAATCGTTCCCCATCGTTACAGTCTCGTCGTTGTAGGCCTTATAAAAAGAAAAGAACGATCTATCAGTATAAATATGTACATTAGCTCCAATATCCACGAGCCATTCAGTATGATCATGAATAACATAGAGTTCGGGTTTTATTGAGGCATACCCATCGCTAGGCCCGGCCTCCTCGATGATTACATTCACCTAAGGATTCCCACCTGTGGTCATCTACTGAGCTTTATTAGAAGGACAATCCCTTTTCCAATGCCCAACCTGCCCACAGTGCTAGCATGGTTTGTTCTTGGATTTCTTCTGGATCTTGAGTTTGGCCTTCATGTTTTTATTGTTCTTATTTTTATTCTCCTTGCCCTTAGATGTCATGACATTCATCTTAGACTCCACAGGCATTACATGTTTCTATTTCCTATGCTTTTCCTCAATAGCAATAGCTATCATCAAGTCATCTAGAGAAATCTTTCCCTTCTTATGCTTGAGAGTCATCTTGAAGTCCTCACAAGATTTAGGGAATTTCTCAATGATAGATATAACTTGAAACTTCTCGGGAAGCTTCATTTTACCCACTGCTAAACCATGGTGCAATAACAGAAATTCATGTGCCTGCTCCGATACCGATTTACCCTCAGCCATTTGGAATTTAAGGAATTTTGTAATAGAGTATTTTTCAATACGAAGATCCTTGGAATTATACTTCTTATTCAACTCCTCCCATAGCCCCTTCACAGTAGACATGGATGTGTTGTATACATCAAACAGCACATTGGACAATGCTAATAAGATGTAACAATGACAAATAAGATTGTGCTCATCCACACATTCACCACCTTTTGGCCTTCATAAGTGGGTTTTTCCTTATCTAAAATCAGGTAATCGACTTCCAACGTCGAGATCAAATCACTGATGGTCAACTGTAACGACCCGGTTCCCGAGTCCCTACGAGACACGAGAACCGGACCGACTCGACTAATCCCAAGACCTAGTCGTCCAACGAGGAAGTAACTAAAAGACAGTAAAATAAACCACATTCAGCATGAATATAACTAACAGTAAGAAAGTACAGCAGTAAGGAAAGAAACTACTACAGTAGGTACCACCACAACAGTAAAACAGCATTTATCATATAACAAGAACTGCAGGTAAAGAAGGTACAGCGGAAACAAAAACTACTCACTAGAACAGAAACAAAAGGGGTACAAAAGGCTGTGGTAACTCTACTGGACCCTACTCGGCCCAGTGTCCTCTGCAGCCGCCGACCCTGGCTGCTCAACACCTGGTCCTGAAAAAGGTAACGAGTGTAACACGTCAGCAAAACGCTGAGTAGAGTGGCAAACTAACTAAAGGCAAAAGTAGAGTGTACAGTAGCTGTTATGTTCTATTACTTCCTTTATTCACATCTTTCAATTTTTCTCACTATTTCATTTATTTCTCAGATCCTTTACTTGATCTCGAATGTCCTCGTGGGAACGATCTTGATTGCAGTCTTTTCCAAAAGTAGAAGTAGCACGTGGTGCTCTCCTGGCCGGGAGAGTCCCCCGTGGTAATCCTACCCTCAGTCAACCACCCCAAGGTCACTGACAGACGTAACGGTGACTACGGCACGCGCGATAAACGCACAGGTAGCTAGCCCGCACTGGCACGCGGTCAGTCGTTTCCGTTAACGGGTGCGCCCAAAGCACAGCACGGAACCAGGGCAGAGCCCTCTCAGTAACAGGGGTCCAACCCCTCCACAGTAACCAAACCGGGGCCTTGCCCCTCCACAGTCCGCGCACCCTCGCCTGACTACCCTGGTTTGCCCTAGTGGGCCTAACAAGTCAGTGAACGAGGCTAGCAGAACCCTGGGGCCCGTGGGGTAGCTAGTACTCTCCTAACACTACTAGCTCTCCTCGGTACTACATACACGAGGGCCAACAAGTCGGTACAGAGTGGCCAGTCCTAATCCCCGGGTCCCTGGGGTGGCTAGCTCAGCTCTGCACTAAACAGGGGGACAGTCGCTCTCCTTGGTACTCCGTACTCAAGGGCCAGCTCACTTCCCCAATTCTATTCCATTCGCTTTCCAGGAGTTCTACTCCTACTTCCCCGTAGGGTTCCAGAACATCTCATGTCTTACTTTCCAGTTTCACGTTCTTACAAACCATGATCCCAATCATGTTTCTTTATTCATAACAGGCAGCTGTGACTCAATTTACAGGCAGCTTCATATATTCCTTTCCATTTTTCCAAGACTGCATTATTATACATTCCACTAGTTTTTCCATCCTAGGATTCATGCCATATCCTAGGGTCTATCATACAATCTAGTTTTCCGGCCCTAGGATTCATGCAACACCTAGGAACTATCATTCCATATATTTCTCATTCCTAGGATTCATGCAATGTCCTAGGTTCTAGCTATGGTTCCATACTTTAACAAATTTTATTAATACTTAAAGCCACTCTACCAGGTACAACGGGAGTAATGGGGGCGTGATCGGGAATCCCGCGTGCCTCCGCGACTCTCAAGACTGCAACCGAACGAGGTCCTATCACAAGGATCAAACACAAGGAGTGTCTCAAAACAGTGTATAGCTACTGTAGACGAGTAGAGGAATTACTTCTGAAAAGAATGCAACTCGAATCGCGGAAAACGGAGCCCAAACGGGCCCTAAACGGGTCGAAAAAGACGATACTGTGCAAAATCAGACGTCTGGAACTCCTTCCAGACGTCTTAAAAAGTGGATCAGAGAATTACCTGTTCAGCGTGGTTTCCCAGACGTCCCGAAGTCTGCGGGGACGTCTGCCCTAGATCCCAGACGTCCGATGGTCCCTCAGGACGTCTGGAGGTCACTCCCGCCGTCTGGTACAACTTCCAGACGTCTGATTCGCAAAGGATGGCGAATCAGCGAACCTGCGCACAGCCAACTCCCTCCCTCAGTACGGTCAGTCGACAAGAAGGAAGAAGAAGGCGGAAACTCACCTTTCAGACGTCTGTATGATCTTACAGACGTCGACCTTGCCGTCTGGCTATCAATCCAGACGTCTGATTCTGGAAATTTTTCCAGAATCAGGACCCTGCTCGGCCTCCGCTCGCGACGCCGCCCGCGTCGCACCTCGCGCTCCTGCTGCTCAGACCGCAGCAGGTCCCTCTCCGCGTCGCTCCGCGCCCCCTGCGCCCTCCGCCAGCCGGCCAAGCCGCTCCGGCGAGCTCGCCCTCATGGCAGAGCTCCGCCCTCGCACGCCGCACCTCCGCGCTCACTGCGGCCGTCGCTGCCGCCCTCGCGTCCGCTCGCTCTCGTGCACAGGAAGGAGAAGAAGGAGGAGACGGTGGAGGCGGGAGGGGAGGCGTGGCCCTTTTAAGGTCGCGCGAGGAGGAGAGAGAAGGTGGCAGGCCGCCTGCAGCCGCAGAGAGAAAAAGGGGGAATATGCGGTCTGCGCGCTCAGGCGCGCAGGCGACTCGCGTGTGTCGAAAATAACGGATTTCCAGACGTCTTGAAACTATCCTAGACGTCTTATCAGACGTCTGGTTGTGATCCCAGACGTCTTGTCCGACGTTTGAGCCACCTCCCAGACGTCTTAAAATACGTCTGGGGCACACATTCGTTACATCAACCAAATTCTTATGCATTGTTGCTAACGCTTGAAATTTTGCCCACCAAATTTCTCGGGCATACCAGATAAGTCTACATGTAATTTGAAAGTCATTTCTGACATCCCAAATATTTCAGATCTAAGTAATATCTTCTCTAAGATTGTTGAAATAAACGTACAAAGGAAATAAATAAATAAAAACATATGTATTTCCAACATTTTTGCATAAATAAAAAATATTAAATTAAGCAAGTTAAACATGATTTAGCAAAATTCAGAATAAAATAAAGAATGAATAACATGCAATAGCACAAATAAACAAAACGAAGAAATGTTAGAAATTACTCCGATCAAAGCACCCATTAAGGACTTTCCTTAGAAAAGATATTACTCTCCACAATATCTGTGTGTTGAGGTTTGACAAACTTCTCTCAAGATACGACGATCTACCTCCCAGATTTGGCACACTTCGAACTTGAATGTCCTCGAAAATCACCTAAGGAGAACAAAGCCAAGGTAATTTATTTTCCAACTAAATTCCCTATTGATCTACCAATTTAATTTTTTGATCAACCAAAAGCTTCTCATGGATCTCTCAATCTCCTTGTGTAAGATCGACAAAAGTGATTGGGGACTTTTCTACCAATTTCATGTCGAACGAATGCACCAAGAAAGAGAGACAAGAATAAGAGAGAGAGGAAGAGAGTGGAGAGAGCTTTTCTGCTCTTGTTATGTGTTAAATGAGAGCCCCCTCGTGGCCCATATATAGAGCGTACGACCAAATGGTTATGGAAATTTTCATTTTATGGAAATACGACAATTGATCAACCAATTAAGTTCATTGATCGATCAAAATCAATTGATCATTCAAACTTAACTTTTTTGTCAACCAAACTAATTGATCGACCAAACTTAATTCATTGATCGACCAAAATAATTGGTCAACCAATTTTATCTTTTGATCGACCAATTCGGGTCAAAATCATGAGATTAAAAGTACGTAGTAAAAGAGTGCAAGTTCCAAGTTCCAAATTGATTCTCACTCTAGCCCGAGCCCTAACCGGAGCTAGAGCCGGAGTTGGGCAAGGGCGGGTGGCATGCACGCGTGTGCGTGCATGGTCCCCAGTTTCACCTCTCACTCTTTGGTACATAAGCCATGTGAGGCAAAAGCTTTTGACACCCATCAAGAGGTTTGTCCACTTCCAGTATGGTAGTAAAACCTCTCCTATATCTCACTGATTTAAATATGAATTCCCATGTTATGATATAACAATTGCATCCCGAATGATGCAATTAGACTCTCAAATCCAACATAAAATGTGTGAGGGATAGCATGAAAGAGTGAGATGAACATAACTTCCTGAGGAAATTACGTTTAGGCACTGATCGAATCTCCTAAGTAATTGGAGGACCCAACTCAACAAATCACAAGTAACCAATCATAAGGAAAACAAAGAGATTGGTGATCCAATTCCACCACAAGGAATGTACGTCTGGGAGGAAGGTAATGCTCCCTGACATTCACTAATAAATATTGGTAATACAATTTCTCTCTCTTGGATCGCGTGAAGAGAAGCCTCGAAAGCATCTATTCTCTATTTATAGTGTCAGAAAAACTGACGTAAGATCTTCTTCAGTGGTCTTGTAGGACTATCCGGCACGTCTGTTGTCAGGCTATTAATGACATTAGGAACGTCATCGTTACGATCGATGTTAGCGTCATGAGCGTTCCCATCGTCTCTCTAACTTTGGTTAAATAGGATCCTCTAACGGGTCGAACTTATCTGAATTCAGATCCGCTTATGTGTAGACAGGTCGGATAAAATTGTATCCACCTGTTTACTTTATATCAAGATGCCAGATTCTTTTTTAAATTTTATATAAAATTTTAAATCTAAAAATACTTTCTATCCTTCATCAAACAACAAAAATTTATCAATTACTATTTCACAACTTGTTCGGTCATCTCTGGTGGCAAATGTTGCGAGTTCGTATATTCCAATTTGATTTTAGGCACTAATTAACTATTTTAAACTGTCTGTTTATTGTAGTACAAATGACAACAAATTTCAATGCTTTTTTTCTTAATTTTTGGCAGAGATTTTAAATATCTCCATTGATCATCTTCCCGAATTTTCATGGTCCAGGACGATAGAATCTATGGAATGTGAGATGAAAAAAGCAGAATGAAACTTCTCTTGGACATCTAGTTGTCTGATTAAAATCTCTCGAACACAAATTTTAGGTACTACCATCAAATAAAACATATGTTATTATGTCCATTAAACACATATTATGTCCTTTGTTACTTCGCACCGATTAACGATGACCAAGGCAAACTGAGAGCACTTAGTTGAAAGAAAAGATCAGAGAGATAGTTAAGTTACAGGGATTCAAGCAGACATTTCATATATTTTTGATCAAACTTCGTTAACTCAATGCAGTGGTTGATGGAAGTTAACATATATATATGCGCTTGCCTTGAAAAAATGCTCCCACCTCGATATGATCTCTTTACGAGGTTTCTTGCATAGTTACTTAAGTTTGTAGGTCAAACTTAAATGCCCCTAAATTTGTAAACCAAAGAGCAATTGTGCAGAGATTTACAAATTTTCATTCCTCATTCATAAATTTGAAAACATACTAATTTAATCTCTGAGTTTTAAAAAATGTTACCGGCCCATTGTTGTCCCAAATTCAAACGCAAAAGATTGATGCATAGAGCAGGAAACACGGTCTTCATTTAATTTATCATTTTGTTTATACGGAAAAAAAAGTACTTACATCAGATAGGATTCACTACTCTTAAGTTAACAAGAAATTTTTTTTTATATTGATGTAAATTATTTAAATTATTTTTGTAATCATTTTATATTAATATAAAATTATTATATCATTTTTAAAATAATTTTATATTAATATAAAATCATCTGAAATAATATTTTATTAACATAAAATAATTTATTAGCGATACAAAATTATATATTACCTATAGAAATATAATCTATCATCTATATATTTTAATTTAAAATGATATGATAATTTTTTTAATATGATATAATGGATCATATAAAATTTTATATATTTTTATTTTTTTATTAAATATTAATTATCAGATGAGATCCACGTTCACGTCATAAAATAGATCAACTCATATATTTTTCTATATTTTAGCTTACACGGAATGGCACCCGGAGGAGAATCCTAAAAGGTTCCCGTGGAATCTTGAAGCATTCGTAATCGATGATAATCCTGTGCATTCAAGTGGTCTTTAGATGGAGGGATAAGATCGATGCTTGTGAAAAGGTTCCGAACTGCATTGGGTCGTTTCAAAGTTTAGATATCATATTAAATTCAGAAGAAAATTCAGGGACCTTCTTCGTAAACAGACGATAAAACGAAGCCTAACCCGTAGGTAACGTGACGTCCATTTCCACTGGAAACTTTAATTGTCCCTAGAAGTCAACGTGCTTCCTTCCACTCTTCCAATTCTTTCTTTATATAATTTTCGTTCTTTATAATTTGGATTCTCGTCGATGTCTCCAAGGACATGATATAGGTACATATTTATATCCATTTCAACCTAAAATGAAGTTGGTTGGCCTTCCATGAATTCCTATCTAAAATAAATAAGGATAAAACTTGTTGCTTTGCTTATCTATAAAAATAAGGAGAATGTTTGAGGTACTGAAAGAGCCAGGTGAGACCTGCTATTGGGGGCTTTCTTTGAGATTCTAACAAGTCGAGGGCCTTCCTTAATACCTCATAAGCACAATAAGGACGTAGTCCACTTTGATGGTAGATAGGGTGATTGATAGGTGTAATAGGTGGTGGTGTTTAAAGTGGGTGAGCCATTAACGGAGAGGCAGTTGGTGGTGGATGAGCCAGTTTGACAATCAACGTGGTAGCATTTGGTCTATGTGTGTTTGGTTGGTGTGGCCAGTCAACCACTTTATGGTCCCCTTGATTAACTCTATTTTTTGCAAATAATTAATGTATCAATCTGAACATTTTTTCTGGCATTAGACTTTCAATGTAATGGATAGGTACGTTCGCATCCACAGTAGGCCTAAAAACTTTACATACCTTGTTTAATTACGACGTTAAGGTCGAGCAAATTTGAAGATCTTGGAGAAGCATGGAATCGTTGAGACAGACGAAACCAAAAAATTTATCAAGGGAGGGCTAAGGGAGTTTAAAAGTTCAAAAATTTATCGAGTGTAAAGAACTCCTATGTAAAATAAATAAATAATAAATAAAAGATTCAATTTATTTTTAAAAATACTTTAAAAATACCTTTTACTTTTATTCAAATAAAAATTAAGATCACTATTTAAATTATCTAATAAATAATATTATAAAAATTAAGGGACAAGCGTAACTAAATATATACTTGCAGCCTATGATAGTTAAAATTAGTAGTAAAATTAATTTATTAATAATGGATTATCTTTTAAATTTTAGTACATCATTTTTACTAGAAGACACACTTTTATAATTAAGTAATCAAAACTTTAGAAATTACATATACTTTATGGATCTTTTAAAGGATACCATCGTTCACAAAAATAATAACAAGCGAACCTATAAGCATTATATGAAATATTTTATAATTTATGTTCAAATTGAAGTGCACATATGAAATATTGCAGGTGATTATTATAAAAAAAATTATGTATATTTTTCATCAAAAAATATTAAAGATAATTATCTTTCCTCATATATTTTTCCCCTGATAATAATCATAGATTTCATAAGATATAATATTTTTCTTGATACAGGTGCAAAAGTATATCAACCAAAATACTACTTGCATCTGCCCTACGTCGAGAGATGAACTGGTGGGACACAATTTCTCAGAGCCATGGCAGAGTATTTGACCCATCAGCTTTCTTGCCTCTTCCCATTACAATAAGAAAGATATTTTTAGTTGTTTATTTCTTAAATGTTTAGATAACTATAATATTATCTAGGTGTTTGATAAAAAAAAATGCCAAGTAAGATTTATTGTGACATATTCTTTTGGTATGCTTAGTCTAAGCATCTCAAAAGGACATGTCATAGTAGGTTCGGATTAAATATTTTGAAAGGATATTAATCAAGACTTTTAGAGTAGGAACCTCGAATCAACAAAATCAACCACAAAGAAAGGCACACGTAAGGTTTGGTAACAACGTTCCACCAAAAATAGATGTATGTCTGGGGGGAGGACGGTGCTTCTAATATGCACTAGTTTCTCAGTATTACAAACTCTCAATCTCTCTCTCTCTCTCTCCCATTGCGTCCCAAATGAAAGCTAATTTACCCCCAGTATTTATAGATCGAGACTCCCTTGGTCTTGGGTCCTTTCTTCTGTTCTTAAGATCTCGGGATTCTAACCGATGACTTGTTGTGAGTCGATTTCGTGTTTGGCTGGATCTCCTTCCATTGGCGATTCCGAGCATGTCGGTTGGTGGTTTTTTAAAGAGACTCACCATTCTGTCGGGCATGTGGATCCATGTAAACGGATTCATCCCAGATCTTCACTATTTGCTGGGGGATCGGATTTTCTATGCAACCCAACTTGTGAAGTGATTTTCCTACCATCATCAGTTGCCCCCACTCTCTTTATTCGAGTTTATCAGCGAAGAGAGTAGAATTTATTGTACTTCATGCGTACCATTCCCCTTGTGATGGGCTAAGAGGCTCCTTGCTTGTCACATCATTGAGAAATAGCTACGAAGTCTATATTACATTTTGGCAGGTAATTAGTCGTCAGTTGCTTTTATGAAAAGGGCAAGTCTCATTCATTTTGTGTGTTGTGCAGGTGGGTGGGGCCCCACCTGTTTGCTTGGCAAGCAATTGTTCAGGCAGGCAAAGCACCATTTTTTTTTAGGTATAGGCATATCGCTGCCTGTTTGTTTTGGGGGAGAATAGGTATGTCTCCACCTGAATTCCCCTTGGCCTTAAAAGGTCGTTTGCCTGGGCATTTAATTGTACAATGTAAACATCATCTTCCGTGAGTGATGGTCAATCATTGTAGCTGTAATTTTGTCACTTTGCACTAATGAGATGCACATTAATTGCTGTAATTATGACCAATTTGCATCCCGGTAGTCGGGACTGCCCGGGCATTTAATTGTACAATGTAAGCATTGTCTTTCGCGAATGATGGTCAATCGTTGCAGGTGTGATTTTGTCACTTTGCACTAACGAGACGCGCATTAATTGCTGTAATTATGACCAATTCGCATCTTGGTAATCAGGACAAATTATGTGGCCTACACCTGTCATTTGAGTTGCGCCGTAATGATTTTGTGCAGAGGGGTATTAAATGCACTTAATAATTATCCAGATTAATAGCGTTGGGGTCCGCGCATGTCTTTCGTTACAAATAAGGGGTAGTTGTAAGTATATTTGTTTTGATAGAACAAAATTATATTTTATTGTAAACTAATTTTTCAAGATCACGCTCACACAAATCAAGTCAATTATACCCCGTGTGGATCAAAGTGAATATTACCTTTAGTCAATATAATTCTTTTATATTTCTTGAGTCTAGAATTACTGTAAGGAACCTCAAGATTAAAGACAAACATTTCTAAATCGTAAAATAAACATCTAAATAGTATTAATTGACCAAAATATTAGAATTGATAGATCAAATTAATTGATTGATCAAAATAAGAATATTGATCGACCAAATTAGCTTAATGGTCATATCTGATTTTCTCACAATTGAATGACCAATTAAATATTTGATCGATCAGCAATTGATCGACCAATTAAGTAAATTGATCGACCAATTTGGTTCGAATGATTTTTCTCAACATTCCAAAAATGCTCCATTTTCACCTATAAATAGGGCTCCACACCCCTCATTTCAAAACACACTTTCAAAGAGAAATCCATATAGAAAAAGAGCTCTCATGCTTTCTCACAAAGTGCTTCTGCGCTTCTATTTTCACGCTCTCCAAAGCACGTCGATTCGAACCTCTGCAAACATCCATTTTGACTTTCCTTGAGGTTCCATAAGATTATATAATTTTATTTTACTTGTTGCTTTGATTACGGATCCCAAGTTGTTGGGAAAAATCTGTAGTTGTTGTTGTGCTTCTCTTCAGGTTTGTAAGAGAAGGGATCATTATAAGAGGTTGTGCCACCCTTGTTCAAGTGGTATGTTAGTGGATTGACTAGCATTGCCTAGTCGGGAAATCCTAAGCTGGGAGGCTTAGGTAGTGGTTTTTACCCGTAGGTGTTTCCACTATAAATCTTTGTGTATTTGTGGGATTATTTTCTTTTTGTGCCATATTTTTATTACAATCGATATCACACTTAATCTTGTGTTTGTGGCCAAGTAAGATCCGCAGGCAACCCCTCATTTGGTATCAGAGATTGATCGTGAAGGAGATGTCACACCTCACCTTCACATAGTTGCAACAACAAGTTTTATAGAGGGATAATTATTTTTCCAACCACTACTATTTGACGGATCAGATTTTGATTATAGGAAAAGAAGAATGCAAATTTTTCTTGAAGCAGTGGACTTTGAGATTTAGCATATCATCTAGTCCAAATATATGTCAAAGAAGAAAGAAGAAAAAGAGATAACGAAAGAAGAGAAGAAGAAAGCGGCAAATAATGCCAAAGCCATGAATGCACTATTTTGTGTATTAATAAGAGAGGGATTTGAAAAAGTTGCTTCATGCAAAAGTGCATATGAGATATGGGACCGACTCTTTGTCATGCACAAAGAAAGCACTGACGAAGAAGTAACATGAGATGATTCCAACCCAAGTTTGGAATCAGATATTGAAGAGCAAAGCCACGAAGATGGAGTTACTCATCTATGTCTCATGGCACCAACAGAACCAAGTGAAGAAGAGGTAAATTCTGACCTTACTTTAGATGAATTATTAGATGCATATCATGATTTATACAAATTAGCTAAAAGATTAAAGAAGGAAAATAAGGAACTTAAGGATAAGTGCTCAAGTTTAGAAAATGAAAATGATGCTTTATATCTAGATTTAAAAAATAAAAAAGGGGAATTAGATGAAATAAGAGTTATGAATATAGAGTTCCATGAGAAAGTAGAAGATCTCAAGGAACAATATATTCACTTTAAAGACACATTTAATGATCTCAAATATTCTAGTAGAACATATGTAGAAAAAATATGAGTACATTAAAAAGAAGAATCAAAAGAAGACTAAGCATGCATTTTTATATCAAAAGGCCAATATAAGAGAGTCTAATGGACCCTCTAACTTGAAAGGAATTAACCGCCATGGACCTAAAAGAATGTGGGTACTGAAAAGATTTGTAGAAAATTGTGTTGCAAGTTATGGAAAAGATCGACATGAAATTACAATTGGAGAGGCAACCTTCAACAAGCCAACAATCATCAATTTGGCTATGAAAGATGGTGGAACCAACATTGTCAATGGATGATAGATATTTAGTGGGGACCCCTGATGAGAAGCTCATCATGGTCTCTAATTACCCCTAATTAACTAGTCTTCCTAGTTAATTAGCTAAGAATATATTAATATATTGGTTAATCATTAAATAAGCGATAAATAGTAAAGGACCTTAAATTAAGTTAAAAATGATATATTATCATCCAATTAATATTATTAATAATCTAATTAATAATTGGACTCGAGATATTAACAATCATTCATATAATTAAGAAGATTAACTAACTTAAGCATAATATATACCTAAGTATGTAATAACTAAAGTAACATTACTTAATTAAATAAATTAATCTAAAAAGGTCAAAAATATAAATTCAAGGTCTAAATATAATAATTGTCTTATTTACAATCACATATAAAAAGTTGAAAAAGATATAAATTAAAATAAACCTTGAAAATCTGAGTTTACATTTTGGTCCTTACATTTTATTCCAATCAGGTCCTTATTTTCCACTTAGGTCCTTAGGTTTCACTACAAATAGGTCCCTATACTTCTTCTTCTTCTTCAGCCGGTTGAATGGCTAACGACTGAGGGTGTCTCCACCACTTGATCACCGCCCATCCGACATCGCTTCACCTTCTCCAAGCTCCTGGAGCTTGCGCTCACCATCCTATCTTCATCCATCGGTCTGGATGACACTTTTGTCCTAATTTTAGATAGGAGTTAACCTCATCGTTGTCGGAGAAGATGCCGGTGGTTAACCTCCTCCTAGCCTCAATTGCGTCTAGATTCCACCTCCTTCTTCATTGCCATTGACTATAAATACCCCCTGACCCCCTTTATTTCCTTCAAGTTGGCTCCCTTCCCTCTTCTTCACCGCAGCCAACTTCGATAGGCTATTCCCTTCGCAACTTCGGTGACTTTCCACCTCATCTTCTGACTTCCTCCGTCCACTTTAATTGGCTCAGGAACTTCGCCGAGGTCAGCCGTGTCTCTGGACGCAGGCGTTGACCAAGGAGCTCCTTTGCTTCATCTCATATCCGACCGTTGAAGATCTTTCGATAACCCTCTGATTTCACTCCTCCATTATGAGCCTTCGACAAAGTTTTCTCTATCCCCTTCGTCCAGGTAACAGTAGATAGGAGTAGATTAGGAGTAGGAGTAGTCTAGATAGTTAGTTAGTTAGGTAGTTTAGTGTAATGTCAGAATTTTAAAGATCGTCTTCTTCGACTCTGGCGAGCTCCTTGAGTTTGCCAGAGCCCTAATTTTGTCTGTTGAATCCACTGTCCATCTTCCTCTATCATTCATGATCATTTTTATCTCATTTAATCTTTAATCTGATCACTGATTCGCCTAATCCAAATCCACCTCCGTCAACTACTTCTGTTGTCCATGGCAGTAGTAGTTGACATAGATTCACATCCATCGGATCCTCCATCACTCACTCATCACTAATGGATCCTAATTATCATCTTAATTTGATTAAATCCTATATATAACTTAAAAGCCTAATTTTATTTAAGTTCCTGAGCTCGCTGTCAATGGCGTCTCAGGAGCAGTTTAAACTTAAAATTATTTATATATTTATCATCGCAATCCTTCTTTGACTTGTCTTGACCACTCTTCTGAGTGGTAGAGCAAGTCCTGTGCCTCAACCCACTCAAACTCTATTCAAATCGAATTCACTGCTTAATCTTACATTTAATGAATTAAAGAGGAATTAAATGCAATCCTGAGGTTCCTTGCAACCTCAGGAACCTTTTTAAATCAAAAATGGCATGAAATAACTTTCTGTACGTGAATTTGATCTTTCACCGGAGCTCCGACGAGTCAAACTTGGTCTTCAGCCTATAAAAGTTGGCAAGAAGCTCCAGATTGATGTAATTTTGATCACTGATTTGTTTGAAGATGTTTATTTGGAATTTTAACACATGGAGCTTAGATTACTGATTCATCTTCTCCAACTCCGTCAGAGTTGGAGAAGTCTGTTCAGAAGACCAAAAGCTGCATTTGATGAGTCTAGAAGCTTCAGTGCATTGCACTGAAGCCACTCATGTCCTTAGATCAGTGTAACAACCTTCTAATCTTTTTGACGAATAAAGCACCTTTTGAGTTTAGGCGATGAGCCTGGAACCCTAATTTCTAGGGTTAAAACATCTGTTTAAGAGGTTGGATGAGTTTTTGAGGTTGTTAGGATTCTACTCTAGGCTTTAATTCCTTGTAAAAAGGCTTAAATCAAAAGGTCAATTTTCTAGCCTAATAGTCAAACCTGAGATAGAGATTCTGATTCTGAGCACAATTAGATGATTTGAGAGGTTTAAGTTGTTCTTGAGATTTTGTTAAATGACTTTAGAGTGATTAGATTGAGCTCAGTATGTTTATTTGATTGGAATTCAATAACCGCCAGTTTGGGTTGTTTTCGAACCCAAACTGTTGGTAGTGGTTTTTGGATGAATTTTGAATGAGATTTCTGCCTATATCAGTTTATAACAACCCTTAGAATCTGTTCTGATCGATTAAACACAACTGTATATGTCTGTTACAACTTTCTCATGTCTGAATTCAGTTTCTGAAGCTTTCAGAAAAGCTTCAACCTTCTCTGCATTACCTGAAGTCTCTAGGAGCTCAAAACCTACTCCAGCAGCTGCGGAAACCCTTGTAGGATCTATTTAAAACCTTAGCTAAGTGAGAAAGTCCAGTTTATGGACTCTGC
This sequence comes from Thalassia testudinum, assembly GCA_037157565.1. Lineage (NCBI taxonomy): Eukaryota > Viridiplantae > Streptophyta > Magnoliopsida > Alismatales > Hydrocharitaceae > Thalassia > Thalassia testudinum. Next base: position 150,223,277 of record JAZHRO010000036.1, read on the forward strand.
AAGTCTCATTTCACTTCCAGGCAGTAAATAAACTGTAGAAGACCCATAGTTTCACCCTTCAAATCGAATTAGAAATCATCCCCTTAGCATTAAATTGATTGCACAATCTTGTAGAGCTACTTTAGAGCTTTCCAACAAGCTTTGATTCGCTTGATTTGGAGCTCTGAGCTAGGAGATATCTTCACTTGAAGTCAGCTCTGGAAGGGGGAACATTAGTCCCATATCGGAAATTCTGGAACGCTCTCCTTAGTATAAAACGTTTTTGTTCTTTGTACTCCTCAGTCGACAAGCGCTGGGCACGAAAAGAAACCGAGCATGTGTGTGTGTGTGTGGGCGTGTGTGCTTGTGAGTGCCTGTGTGGGCGTGCATTGTGCGTGGCCCTGGGAGGCGGTTGGGTTCGTTTGGCTCGAAAGGAAAATAAACCAAAAATAACCAAGTTAACTCGAATCAGGCGAGGACTTAGTAGGGTCTGGTCCCACCCTGAGAAGGGTGTTGTATATCCCCGAAAGGTCCTCGTCGCAAACCAAGAACCAATTTTTGGTTAAAAAGAAAAAAAAAACCCGGTTCAGCTGAAGGTAAAGGAAGAGCAAGGGTTGAAGGCTAGGTGTTGAAATCACTAAGGGAAAATCATTAAGAGTTAAGCGAAGAAAGGCTAAGGGAATAAGGGAAAGAAGGAGAAGGTACAGGCAGAAGGAAGCTTAACAGGCACAAAGGCACTAAGGAAGAAGCTTAAGGAAATTACTAAGGGAGAAGAAGAAGGTAGAACAGAAGAGAACGAAAAGAAGCTCGAGAAAGAATAAGAAAAATAAAAAAAAGAAAGAGAAAGATAAAGGATAAATAGAATAAAGGAAAATAGAGAAAGAGAGAAAGAAAGAAGAAAAGAGAGAAAGAGAGGTTGAAGAATAAAAAGAAAAGAATTCATTTTTCTTGCTATATGTTAAATTTATTTTTGCTTTCAATTGTTGTAATAAGGCATGTTGTAATTAGAAAAACTCTTATTTGCCTTAATTATTTTGAAATAAATAGAGAATTTACATGTTGTAAATGTGATTCCATATGGAATTTTGCATATTTCCTCAAATTTAAATAATTTTGCAAAATTCATATTATTAAAATTAACTTAATTATACCTCCTATACCTATAAGATGTTTAGAATTAATTGGTGAATTTGAAATAATGTATACCTCCCAGCGAACGACCTAGACTCAACCAGTTAAAAAAATCTAAAATGTTAGGTTAACTTGACCCTATACTACTCAACCGACACAAATTCGAGTTAACTTAAGTTACTTTCTTCTACACATAATTAAGCTTAATTAACTTAATTAACTGTGCTGAGGGAGAGAATGTACCATTTTAATGGTGGGCTACTGCTATTAGGTATAACTCCTTATACCTTAGCAGGTATGGTTCCCAAAACTAAATCTTTTTTACTTGCCTATTTATAAATAAGTTTTTTCTTCATAAAATTAATTAAGCATTGAATTAGTTAAATAGGGAGGGTTACCATGCGATTAAAAAAAAATTTAAGGAGATCAAAATAGATTTATTCTATAGCTTCTTGTTGTTTGACAAAAAGGGGAGAAAAATAAGGAGAATCAAACCTTGATAAGGGATCATTGTTTGAGGGAGAGAATCAAGATCACTTTCTTAGTAGCATTTAGATAGCACATTTATCTATGTTGGACTGTATAACTCTTACTCAACACTTCATTTTATTTTGAGATAGTCATTGTGTTAGACTATCGTGAATTTCGTCATCTCCTTATCATGAACTTGATAATTTTCATATGTTGAACATGATTCATTAGACATCATGCTCTATAATTGATAGAATAAAAAAAGGGAGAGAAAAATGCCCATTTCATTCTTAGAATTTCACTTGTTTAAGTATGATTGATAACAAACACATTTGATATATATCTTTTTGTTGATAACAAAAAGGGGAGTAAAATATGTATGTTGCTAGGGAGATAATTCGAAAGTAATTATTTATTATTCTTGCATGTATAATTGTAATTTTGTTATCATAAAAAAGGGGGAGAATGAAAGTACATATGTTTTGATGAAATAAAATTATGTTTTATTGTGAACTAATCTTTCAGGATCACGCTCGCATAAATCAAGTCAATTATCCTTCGTGTGGATCAAAGTGAAGATTATTTTTAGTCAATGTAATTCTTTTATATTTTTTGAGTATAGAATTACCGTAAAGAACCTCGGATTAAAGACACATTTCTAAATCGTAAAATAAACATCTAAATAGTATTGATCAACCAAAATATTAGAATTGATCGATCAAAATAAGAATATTGATTGACCAAATTAGCCTGAAGGTCATATTTGATTTTCTCGCAATTGATTGACTAATTAAATATTTAATCGATCAACAATTAAGTTAATTGATTGATCAAAATGAAAATTGATCAACCAATTAAGTAAATTGATAGACCAATTTGGTTCGAATGATTTTTCTCAACATTCTAAAAATGCTCTGTTTTCACCTATAAATAGGGCTCCACACCCCTCATTTCAAAACACACTTTCAAAGAGAAATCCATATAGGAAAAGAGCTCTCGTGCTTTCTCACAAGGTGCTTCTGCGCTTCTGTTTTCACACTCTCTAAAGCACGTCGATTCGAACCTCTGCAAAAATCCAGTTTGACTTTCCTTGAAGTTCCATAGGATTATATTATTTTATTTTACTTGTTGCTTTGATTACGGATCCCAAGCTGTTGGGAGAAATCCGTTGTTGTTGTGCTTCTCTTCATGTTAGTAAGAGAAGTGATCATTGTAAGAGGTTGTGCCACCCTCATTCAATTGATATGTTAGTGGATCGACTAGCGTTGCCTAATCGGGAAATCTTAAGCTGGGAGGCTTAGGTGATGATTTTTACCCGTAGGGGTTTCCACTATAAATCTTTGTGTATATCGTGGGATTGTTTTTTTTTTTTGTTCAATATTTTTATTACAATTGATATCACACTTAATCTTGTATTTGTGGCTAAGTAAGATCCACAGGCAAACCCTCAGTAGTTGGGTAGTAAATACCCCTTCCCCACACCACTGTTGGAAAGGAGAGTTAAACCATAAGCCAACGTAAATGCCGCCGCCCCCAGAGGAGCGACCTTGCTGAAGAAGAAAAGCATCCCTTTGTCAGAACCTTTCACTAAGAAGATGTCGAGCATCTCTGGGAAAGGTAAGTCATCTTTTTCCACCCCCATCTCTTCAGTAAGACATTTGGGTTGTATACCTTTAAGTCCTCTTTGTGTAGTAATCTCACTATTCAAGGGTTTTTGAGGGAGCACGGGCTTGGGAACGTTGAGTTCCAGGCACTAGGGACGCTGATTTGCTTGTGCTCCCCAACCGGGGGTGATTTTTTTGTCATCTGCAAATATGCCATTGAGAATGGCCTTAGGGTCCCTTTGAACCCTTCCTTGTCATCCTTTATTTCGTATTGTCGCTTCGCTCCTTCCCAACACAACCTCAACTGTTGGCTGATTTTGAATCTCTTCACAGTCCTTTGTTTCCACTTGGGCATCCGCCCCTGCCTGGGCCTTTTCCACCTACTTTTCGGATTGATGCCCTTGAAAGTGAAGAAGGGCAAGCCGCCCTCTGAAACCAATACCCTATATATCTAGCGAACTGGGTATAGAATAACTGACCTGCTGGACAGTTTAAAAGGATATGACCACCATTTTCTCCTCCAATTGTGGAGAAGTTGGGAGTTCCCAACTCTTGGCAGGGCCCTCCTAATAAGGACCTGCCACTTGGCCCCCATGAGCTTGATCTAGACATGGAGGCAGATGCCGAGAGAATAATAGAATTCAGGCCAATAGCCTGCTCCAAGCTAAGGCGGTCGGACGTGCGGGTGGCTCTGACGTGGGTGGTGAACTCCTACCCTACGCCATGTAAGTTATGGGGAGGTGAGTTTCACCCTTTTCACAGTTCGCTAGGCCAGATACCCCGAGACATTGCTCGGGGGCTCCCATGGGTCCAAATGCAAGGTAGTGAAATGTGAATCCCGGGGGATGGGAGAGAGTAGTTGACGTGGTGAAAGACACGTATGTTTAAAAGAGTCGTTATAGCTTGCGCTCGCAATGTTGATTTTAAATGAAGAAATGGACGTGAGTCTGAGTGTTGATCTCAGGGAGGCGTGAAAATCGGATTTTTCTTGTCACTTAATGTCACGGAAATAACAGGTTTTTGCTTGTGAGAAGTCATGGGTGAAAAGCGAGTGAGAGAGAGAAAAAGAGAGAGAGAGAATAGGGTTAGGATTCTTTTCATTCACAGCATGCAACTTAAACATAAAAGAGGGCAAGTAATTGAATAGGAAACAACTTCATTTGACATGCAACTTTAGTTTTATAATTACAACACTAGATAAATGTTTAAACACAAGTAAAGTAAAGGTTAAGATAAAGAGGGAAAGAGAGAGAGAAGACGGCGAGGCAGCCATTGCGGTGGAGAGGGGCTCCGTCGGCGGCTCGTCGGCTCCGGCGATTACAAAGAGGGCTAATGGTGGCTAGGAGTGGGGTAGAGCACTTGCAAGTGGATTGAATGTCTTCCATGGTTGGTTGGATGGAGTTTATATAGGCAAGAGGGTTTTCTAATTCAAGTATGGGTTTTAGCGACGTCCAGGATGTCGCTAAACCCATACTAAATCTGTCAGTGTAGCTCCCTTCGGCCGCCTGTCGCCAGCGTGCCCTGTGCTTCTTCTGAGGTGATCCGCGCACGCGTGTTGTAAGCCGTCCGATCATCTCGCGAAGGGCGCACTAGTGGATCGTTGCTGAGTCGCGCTCTTCTGTCGTGTCATCACTTGCGTGAGCATCCGCGCGCATCCGTTGTGTAGCGCGGCTCGATCTGCGCCGTTCGCTGCTGATCGGGCGGTTGTAATTGAGCGCTCCTCAAATCGCGCAGAATTGGGAAGCGGCGGGCATTTCGAACCCACGCCCCTGATTGCGAAGTAGAAACGCCGACCGCTAAGTTGCGAGGGCGGATTGTCGCAGCGAGAGTTGGGTGCGTGGGCGTTCTGAGAGTTGTCCTCCGGGTGAAGGCAAAGATAGGAGGTCGTCTGGATGCAACGAGTAGGCGCCACGTGGCACGTTGTGGGCCGTTGATCATCGGATCAACGGTCAGAACTTCTTGGGCCCATTGCGGGAGCTCTGGATGTCGAATTTGGCCGATTTCTAGTCCATTGGACTTCGCTCGTCGTTCTGAATCCATCCGTGTGGTCCGATTGGTCATTTGAGGCCTGTTTTGACAAGTACTTATACAAATGGCCATTAATACTATTCTATAAGCAATCTTGATGTGTGATGCATGCAATGCTCCCATTCCTATTTATGATGTGTTATCTGTGCATTTTTGCTCTTAAGATAAATCTTAATTGACAGAATTATCACCTCAAGATGCAGTGTTATCAGTAGTCAGCCCAACCGCCACTCTGAGGGAAAAAGGAAAGAAAGGGGGGAGGCCTCTAGCAGCTCGGAGGACATGCCCCTCCGACGGAGGAAGAGACATGCGGGCACCGTTCAGATCTCCTCTGGTTCGAAGGAGGCAGGTGGCAAGGGAGGCATGCCTTCTCCGTCTTCCCATCAGCCTGGTTTGGCAGAGGTTGGAGATGCTAGAGTCCTCCTTGAATGGGATGAAGGAGGTTGTGAAGGCTTTCCGCCTACCTCGTCAGGGGCCCCTACGCGTTTGCCTTCGTGGCCGATTAGGTGGCTAAGGGGAAGACCTTCTCAGCCTACAGCGTGTTTGAGTTGCTATTGCCTTCGACTAAAGTCCTTGGGTCTAGTGCCCCCACTATTTCCCAGGACATGAGTGGGCCTCTAATACTCGATCAAGAGAGCGCTGGTTTCGCCCACGTCGTCTGTCAGGTGGCGTCTCCCAGCAGGGACCCAGCTGCCGCTTCACCTTTACCCCGGAGTTCCTCGGTGCCTTAGGCTAGAGGTGTCACCCTCACCTTGATCGACCTGGAGAAGCAGGTGGTTCGGTATCTTTAGGATACTATGACTTGGGTGAACCCTCTGAGAGGGAGGGTTAACTTAAAGAATATTTACTTCTACTGCCTTTGGGTGGTAAGTTGCTTTTTGAAGCAAGCTCCCCATGGTATCTTTTTCATCATGTTTAATCATTTCCTACCTTGCTTCTATATAGGTGGACACATTGGGGTTGAGGTTTATTCTTGGCTCCTTAAATATTGAATCCTTTACTGAGCCCAGCCTTGCCTCCTCCATTGAGGTGGCTGAGCTGGTGACGAAATTGGTGGTTACCGCCAGGGCTGAGAAGAGAATTTTATTCACTAGTTGGAGGATGCCAATGTCGCCTGCCAGCTGGCTGAGAAGTAGGCGGAGGATGCTATCTGAAGGGTTAATTCCTTTGGGGATCTTCCATTGCATTTCATCCAGGCTCGGAACGAGGTGGAGGCCGTGAGGCATGGGCTGAATGCCATCGGGAAGATGGCCGCCAAGTTGGATGACTCCTTGGGTAAAATTCATGAGAAAGATCTTGTGAAGATTGCGGAGCTCGACGACAAGCTTAACGGTGTCACCACCAACCTCACTTGGTTGAAGGAGGAGGTGTAGGTGCTTAAGGTGTGCTACTCTTCTGCCCTGGAGAATTATGAGGGGTCATTGGAAGAGGAGCGTCTCCTCTTGAGCCAAGTGATCGATGATCTTGCCCAGTCCCAAGAGGCATGGGAGAAGGTGGAGGTGGAGGCCTCGAAGACCAGGCAGGAGTTGACTGTGGCCCGCCATCTTGCGGAGGAGGGAGGCAACCAGATCCAGGAGCTGTAAAATGCTCCTGTGCTTGAGAAGGATCATGAGGTGGTAATGGAATTCTTTACCCTTGATCCTTCCATGCAGGCCGGACGAGACCTTGTTGCTACCAAGGCCGATAAATATACGTTAGCGGCGGTCCAATCCATCATGGAAGGAGGGCATGCCCCTACGTGGGAACTTTGCGGTTGGTCAATCAGCCGCTGAAACTCGAGTTTGTCCACTAGAGGGAGGTGGGTGATGAGAACCTCATCATGAGCCCTAATTAGTTTATTTTGACCTAAGAAAATGAACAAAAGCTCCTGCATAACCTAAAGGAAGGCCTAACTCAAGAGACCACTGATGTGGAAAGAAAACATGAAACAAGGGTAAAACTGTAATTTTACCATTGCAGTACATCAACGGGATTTCTCAGGATCTAGACATAGGTCAATTGGACTTAATAAGAGAAAAAGTGAGATGGTTCATGATGAGAACCTCGTCACAAACCCTAAACTGGCACCATTTAACCCTAATTTGCAAGAAAAAGCTCCTACATAACCTTAGAAAGGCTTGGCTCAGAGAGATTCTGAGTTTGCAAAGAAAACATAAACTGAGGGGTAAAAATGTAATTTCACCAATCCAATCTGAAAACAGGGTAACTCAGGGTCCAAACATAGGTCAAAACAACCTAATAAGAAGAAAAGTGGGATGAAATGGCTCAACAAGGGCTACAGCAACTCCGAAGGATTAAATGACATCCTGTAACCCTAAAAATAAACCCACTTAAATACATGAGGTTCGAGGCATAGAAAAAATCAACTAAACCCTCTTAAATTCATAGAAAAATAATATCTAGGGTTTAGAACCTTCAATTTGGCCTTAGAAACCTATTTTGACCTACATTGAGAACCATGCCCAATTGACAACTTAATTTGGGTTTTTGCGTAAACTGATCGGTTAAACATGGTTTAACCTAGAAATAAAATTCACCATCAGAATCCTAAGGTCCTAATTAGTCATGTATAAAAACTTCAGCCTAAGAAGAAACCTTCTTGACCAACTTTACACTTTGGTCCTCATATATTTACTTTTTGGCCCTCAACTTTTGAACTCTCACATTTTGGCCCCTAACTCTCCTTCGTTCTTTGCGTTTAGGTCCCTCCTGCAAAACCTGAGCAGCACCATGCTCCGGCGACCTTGCGCGGAGCATGGCGCCGCGCAGGGTAAGGGAGGGAGCCTGCCAGGTCAAACGGGGGTGCCCTGCGTCGTCAGCCGTCGCAGGAGCACCCCCATGAGTGCTGCAACCACCCATACCGGCTGTGCGAACGCACGGACGGTATGGGTCTCCTTCCTCCGGCGAGGGAGACACGTCGTCTCCCTCCGCCCTCCTCTCTGGTTCTGCCCCTACAAATACCCCCGTCGCTCCGCCGTTCTTTCCAGCTCGGATCTGACGGAGATACCCCCTCACTTCCTCTCTTCCCACTCCGACAGACGCCCCCTTGCTCCAGCGGCTTCTCCTCCTCACCCTCGTCGCTCTGTCGCACTACCAGCAGCAGAGTTGTCCTCCCTCGCTCTTCCCGCACCGCGTCGCACCCAGCGCGCGCTTCTCCGACCCTCTCCTCGCCATCGCTCCTTCCCCTGGGCAGCTTCTTCTCCGGCGACAGTCGATACGACTGTCGCCTGCTCCGGTCCCTCCTCGTCCTGCTAAGTAGGTATAACTTCTCCTCTTCCTCTCCTCTTCCTTTTCCTCACTTTAAACCTTTACTGTCGCCCTCGATTCCGACCAATCACCCTCACCTTCTCCACCTCCGGCCACACTCCGGCGACCCGCTCCCATCACTCCAGCAACCCACACGGCTCGCCGACCACCGCAGAACCTTCGCCTCCTCACCCTGATCATCCTCCGCCCTTCCACTTCCCCTGAATCGCCCTCTGCAACTCCACCGAACAAACCCATCTTGCCACCTGCAGTTTGACCTAGGGCGGCCCTTAGGCTCCGCCCCGCCACCTGCAGACCCCCCGATCACCTTCGCCATGCCACGGCGAAGGTCCTCCGCGTATCTGTTTCGGCCGAGAGGCTGTTTCCCTGTGAGCAGGTACTCCGCTCGCCGCCGCCATTGCCGAGTGAAGCAGCTTCTTCGACCTACTGCTCCAGGCGCGCCACGCCCAGGTCAGGCTCCCAGGCTGCGCGGGGCATCTCCGCAAAGAAGTCCCAGGCTGCAGCTGGGGAGAAGCCCTCGCGTGGAGCCTCGATTGGGCGCTGCCGCCTCCGCGCGGGCATCCAATTGGGGTGGGACATTTAGTCCCACCTCGGAAACTCGTAGAGGCGCGCGGGCGCTTAAAGGCAAAAAGTGCCTTAAGCTGTTTGCCTCAGATCACGGGGTGAGGTCCCCTTCACCCGCTCGATTACCCGGCCTCGTCCGCGCTCACGCCCCGCGGACCTGGCCCGACCCGACTAAGCCAGACCTGCACTCCTCGCCCACCACCGCACGCCGGTGGGCCTGGACCCGGGCGCGACCCGCGTACCCGATTACCCGGTTGCTCTGGGAGAGCTTTCCTAAGAGCGAATTCTGAGAGAGAGAGACGCGGGGGGAGGGTAGAGTAGGTTTTTCCCTCTGACGAAAACCTTGAAGTGTGCAGGCACAGGTGAAGAAGAAGAAGGACTGCGGAAGAAAAAGAAGAAGAGAACACAAAGAAGAAGAAGACGGAAGCTAAGGGAGACACTGTAGCAGCAGCGGTTTAAGTCGTCTAATTGCAAAATTAGATGACGTCTTGAAGGCAAGGAAGAAGAAGAAAAGAAGAAGCAGGACCGCGGCAAAGAAGAGGAAAGACAAGGAAGAAGAAAAAGAAGAAGAAGATCTGAAGAAAAAGAAAGAAGAGAGCAAGCAAGAAAAAGAAGAAGATCTGAAGGAAGCAAGCAAAAGAAAGAAAGATTCAATAGCGAAGAGGAGAGAAGACAAGAAGAACAGGAAGAGAAGAAAGAAGAGACAAAGAGGAAGAAAGAAGAGAAGAAGAAGAAGCCACCAAATTTTTCATCTCTCTCTCTCTCTCTTTATTTTTGTAATAAGAATTTGTACTTCTAGAATGCGACTTGCTCCCTGAGTTCGACCTCGGGAGAACTTTATTTTCCGAGTAACAAATATTTGTAAATGTTGGCAATAACTACTGTACTACAACACTATAACAAAACCTAGTTGTCTCCACCGTTTGCCAGTTCAGTTAGAAAAGGGTTATTGTGAAATTTAAGAATTAAATGACATTCTATAACCCTAAAGCAAGCCTACTTAATTTCACAAGGTTCCAGTCAGGATAAAAATCAACTAAATCCTCTAAAATTCATGGAAAAATATCCTCTAGGGTTTAGAGCCTTCAATTTGGCCTTTGGAACCTGTTTTGACCTAGATTGGGGTCCAAGCTCAATATTTGACCTAATTTGGGTTTTTGTGTAAAATGTCTAGTCAAACGTGGTCAAACCTAAAATCCAACTTCACCAATGGATTCCTTAGGTCAAAATTAGGTTTTTACCAAAATTTGGACCTAAGGGAAGGTCATCTTGACCTACTTTGCAAAATAGTCCACCCAATTACATTTTGGCCCTTAACTTTTGAAAACCCTTGTGAAAATCCCCTCAACTTCTTCGTCACTTTTTACACTCCAGTCCCTCTACTGTTGCAGTAGAAGATCCATACCTCCGGCGAAGTTTCGAGGAGGATTTCTCCTTGCTTCCTCAGGGAGCTACTCTCAGATTTAAAAGGGGAGCCCTCTGCGAAATCCCTTTCCGCGCTGAGCAACTCCCCATGCCCTAATTCGCACCATGCCTCTCGTGCGAACGCTCGAGAGGTATGGGTATCGTACCTGCGGCGACCTCTAGTGAGGATTTTGCTCGCCTTCCGAGCGTCTGACTCTCCGCCTGTGCCTGTAAGTGAAGCTCCAGGTCCAATCACTTTCTCCAAGCTTGATTTGGCCTGAGAAAACCCCTAAATTCATCCTCCCTCACCTTCGGCCAATAGCTCGCAAGCTCCGACGATCTGTCCTCCCTCTTCTCGTCGCTCTACCACCATACCAGTGGTAGAGTCATCTCCGCCTTGCTCCTCCGTGTCGCATCGTACCCGCGTGTGCCTCTTCGACCCCTTCCTCGTCGCCGTCATCTCCACCTTAGGGCTTTTGTCTCCGGTGACGGCTGATACGCGTCGTCCTCCCCTCTGCCTCCCCTTCGCTCCAATCACCACAGATAAGTCCCTCCTCTCCTTCTCTTCATTTTCCCCCTCTTTATTTTCCAAAACAACCCTCGACAACCACAGACCACCTTCGCCTTCCTCATCTCCGGCAGACCACCGGCAAGGCGCAACCATCACTCCACGCACCCACACGCCTCGCCACTGACCGTAGAAGCTTCACTATCATCCACTGATCATCACCCACCTCTTCATTGATCTCCATTCGCACCCAACACTCTCCCCGAACAAACCCACACACACGGTCACAGTCTGACCTAGGCATGCACGCCTAGGCCATTCTGCGCCACGCCACCCCCCGCCTCAGCTTCGCTGTGCCACGGTGAAGCTACTTGTGTGCTCTAATGGGGTCGAAAGGCCGTGTTCAGTGATCGCAGGTTTCGACCCCCTGCCGCCATTGGAGCAGGAACAAAGCTTGCTCGCAAGCTCGCTCCAGGTCGCCCCACTCCAGGAGATCGAGTCCTAGGTGCTCGAAAGCATTCCATGATTCTTACGCACCTAGCAATCGAAGCCTTCATCAACCACAGTAGCAGCAATTGAGCAAAGCACCTCCCTGCGGGCACGTGAAGAAGCGGGTGGGACTTTAGTCCCACCTCGAAAGTTTTCAACGTCGGTGAGCGGCTTAAATTGATTTTGTGTTTTCTCTTCATTGCCTCCGAACAAGGGGTGAGGTCCCCTCACCCACCTTGTCAGCGCTCACTCCTCCGCGGACCTGGCTGACCTGACCCGATAACCCTGTACTCCTCGCGCATCACCCACGTGGTGCACCTGGACCCGAGTGCGCTCGACCTGACCCGTTTACCTGATTGGCTCTGGGAGAGTGAACCGAAGAGAGAAAAGAGAGAGAGAGTACGCGGGGGAGGGTAGGGGTAGGTGTTGGTGCTAGAGCACCACGATAATTTGTTTTGATGATAACAAAACACGTGTTATTTAACATTTGCACTTGGAGTCTTAGATTTCAGGTCAATTGCAAATGTAAATGTGATTAGACGGAATTCGAGCTCGCATCCAGGACGGATTGGAGGAGCTTGATGGAGAACAGAGGGGATTCACGAGGAGCGATAGATTGAAGATGGAAGGACAAGAAGAATAGGATAGAATTCCATTTTATTCCTTTCATGTACATTTGTCGTTATTTTCTTGCTCTTTATTTCCTTAGAAAATTATATTAAAGAGCCTCAAAGTACCTTAACAGTAGTCCTAGGAACACCGGCACAACCCTAGGATACTTAGGTTTTCTGTAGAGAACTTAGAAAACCAATATAGGGTTCAAACAGCATTTCCAGACGTCTAATTCCCAAATCAGACGTCTGATAATGTGTTTTAAGACCTCTGACTGTTGATTCAGACGTCTGATAAACATTCAGGCTGGACTTGGTAGTTCTGTCTGATGAAATCAAATGTCCAGACCTTAGACCAGACGTCTGATGACTTTGCCAGACGTCCAATTAGTGGACCGTTGGCTCTCTTAGCGTACACTCAAGAATATGACCGTTAGAGCCTTATCAGACGTCCATAAGCCCTTCCAGACGTCTGATAATTGACCGTTTTGCCTCGACTGACCCGAAAATCTCTTCTTAGAGATTTTCTAGCCGTTGTAAATCCATTCCCACGAAAAAGTAGGTTTCCAGACATCCAGACATAGTGCCAGACGTCCTGTATGTCGTCTGATGGACTTGCGCTAGAACCCTGTTTAGATCTAATTCAAGTCAGGAAGAGACCCGCCCAAAATCAGACGTCTGACCTTACTTTCAGACGTCTTAAAGTGGCTTCCAGACGTCTGATGCCAGAATCAGACGTCTGATAACCCTGTCAGTGCAATGATTGTTCCTGATTTCGGGTTGATTCACTTGGGCTTTGCATCCAACGGCTATGGAAGCTTTTCCAAGCCTTCCAAAGCCTTCCTAAGGCCTCTATAAATAGAGGGGAGCCTTTACACACCTCGATATACAAGACACACACCTTGCAATATACTTTCAAACCATTTTGTGTCTCTCTTGCTCTCTAAGCTCAAGTTCTACATCTTGAGAGCATCAAGCTTTGCGCACCCGCTCTCTCGCCGTAGTTCATGAGAGCGACGTTGCGCCATCGCGTGGGTCACGCACCGCATCATCAACTCGACACACTCCTTGCAAAGGGGAGTTTCTTAATTCCTATAGAAGCTTAGGTTTAAAATTACTTTGTTGGCTCTATAGGATTATTTGTTATTTTATCTTTGTTATTTGGTTGGGTATTCGCTTTGCGAATTCCCGTCTCCTTCGTGGGACAAAATCCTTCTCGTGGAGAGAAGGGGTTGAGGAACGCTACCCTCGCACTTGTAGCGTGGTTGTAATTGAGGTTGAATCACCCTCACTTAAAGTGATTCGTTTAGTGGATTTTGATCAACTTGGTTGATCGGAAAATCCTAACTCGAGAGGGTTAGGTGGTGGTTTTCACCCGGTTTGGGTTTCCACCTAAAAATAATTGTGTACTAGTGTGATTGATATTTTGTGAGATTGTTTTATATTTTATTTCCTCAATTATTACGTCACCCCTCCTGCTAGGGACGAATCTACAGTAGGTTTTGCCCTATGCTATGTAGGAAAAGAAGAAGGACAAGGAAGCAGCCGCTAGAGAAGAGAAAGAAGTTGAGAGAAGGAGTTGCGGGAAAGAAGGAGAAGAAGAAGCACTGTAGCTGCAGCCGAGGCAAGGAAGGAAGAAGAAGGAGGCCAAAGTGAAGGACTTAGATGCAGGGAAGAAGAAAGAGGAGCAGTTGAAGACAAAAGAAAGAAGACTGAAGAAGAAGGAAGAGAGGCACTGTAGCAGAGGAGCGACAGAGGCAAAGGCTGAAGAAGAAAGACAAGGAAGAAGGAGGAATCAAGAGCAGAAGAAGGAGCCGCAGAAGAAGACAGAAGGATAGAAAGGAGAAAAGAGAAGACAGAGAGCAGAAGAAGGAGAGAGTGAAATCACTGTAGCAACTGCAAGATAAGGCATCTGACTCACAGAATCAGACATCTGATTCACAAGGAAAGTTAGAGAAAGAAAGAAGGAAAAGGTGCGGCCAAAAAGAGAAAGAAAAGGAAGAAAGAGAAGAAAGAAGAAGCCATCAAGAGAATATTCAATTTCCTTTTCCATTTCTATTCTCTTTTTAGTTTTCTTATACATGGACTCTCATTTATATTAGTGTTAAATATCATATTTTGAGAATTGTGATTTTAGTTTCTAAAATACCAATTTGCTCCCTGAGTTCGACCTTTGAAATTTTGACTTTCGTGTAATAAATTGTTATTTGTTTTTGTGACAATTTCAACTATACTGCAACGAACATCTTTTTAAAAACACGATCTTGCCTCGCAAAACAACTAACAGTGGGGCTGATAGAAGATAAGGCTCTCGTGTCTTCCCTTGGAGCTCCAGCTGGGAGCCTGGCTCTCGAGGAGGGGCCAGGTGAGGTGAGTCCTGCTGGTTCCCCACATTCACCTAAGGAAGGGGATCCACCTCCTAGCCATTCTAGCCCTGCCATGGACATCACCTCAACTCCTCCGACTCCAAGGGTTGATCTTCTTGAGGACTCATCGTGACTTGCCAGCATGACCATGGACTCATCCCACCCCCCCCCCCCCCCCCCCCACCCCCCACCCCCCCAATTTTTGAGCAACCTTTGGAAAAACTAGCATCGATGTACTGTTGGCATATTTTATATAAAATGTGGGGGAGCTTTCATACATTGACACTTAGTTACAATACATCCTTAAATTATTGGCGTGCCATGTATGTGGGACTGACTTGCCACTAAGTGTTTGTAACTTATAGTAGTCGGCATCGTTGTGCTTACATATCTTGTAAGGCCTCTCCCAGTTGGCATCCAACTTCCCACCAGACTTAGTCGGTTGGGATTCCCCGCTACGACGCAACACTAGGTCACCTTCTATGAATTTCTTTTATTAACCCACTTGTCATTGGAGGCTGTTGTTTTTACTTTGTAAACGTCTGCTGCCTTCGATGCTTCCTCCGTAACCTCGTCTATCATGTCCAACGCTAGGCATTCTTGGTCTTCGTTGGTGAGTAGGTAATTGTCTTTCTGCGACAATCGTCAAACAATCACAATAAAGTACCGTTAACGGGTTTTTGTCCCTGGCAACGGCACCAAAAATATGGTCGTCGACAATCGTCAAACAATCACAATAAAGTACCGTTAACGGGTTTTTGTCCCTGGCAACGGCACCAAAAATATGGTCGTCGACGACCAGTTCACACTAAAAATGGTGTTTTAAATGTTGTTGTAGTATATGTTACAAATGCAAACCGATGCATCAATTTTATTTATTTACTTAATTTTTACTGGTTTATTTCAGGTTATTTACTAGGAGACAGTTATTGATATACATCACTCTTTAAGTCCAAAAATATTCTTTTATTTCAAAAATGTTGATTTTATTTACAGAATGAATGAATGAATCAATGAATAAAAGAATTTGATTAATTATGTACAAAAGAATTAATTAAAACATATTACAATACTTGAAAACATATATACACAAATAAGCATTAAAACTATATATAGTTACTCTATGTTAATTATATACAACTACTAATATCTACTATACTAAATCATTATAACATACTAATATTTATAATAACAGACATAATATATACATTAACATATATAAGTGTCGCTAAAACCTTACTAAACTATATACATAACCTAAGGCAAAAACTACCATCGATACTAACATATATATGCATAAACAGTGACGAATGAATTTGTGTCACGACCCGGTCCCAAATCCCTACAGGATCTGAGATCGGCTCGCTTCGGTTAATCCCAAGACCCAGTCGTCCAAAAAGAAATAACCAAGTAACATTCATCAAAGCACAATCACACAAGTACAATAGCTAAGCAGAAAGAAATTTACAACAGGGGGAAAAAGGAACATTAATATTATGTCATAATACAACCATCACAACAAAACGAGTACATGTAGCAGAAGATAAAGCTATAGAAACTCTCTATCAAACAGTAGAACTAAAGCTAGGCTCGACTAGGCCCAGCGTCCTCAGCAGCCGGTGGCTCGGGCTGCTCAAATCCCTGACCTGTACAGAATTTATTCAACTAGAGTCAGCTAACGCTGAGTAGAGTGGTGGCTAAGAAGTAACATGCATTTAACATAAAATTTTCCATTTTTCAATTATATTATACATGTGGTGCGTAGAGATCTTTAATTAGGATTTGTTAATTAATCTTCTGGTTCCCTATAGGAACGATTTTGTTTGCAGCTTCCCGTAATATAGGATGCCCACGTGGTACTCTCCTGGCCGAGGGAGTCCCACCGTGGTAGTCCAATACTTGATCTACCACCCCGAGGTCACGGTCGTGACGTAGCGGTGACTACGGCACACGTGATAAGTGCGCGGGTAGCTACCCCGCACTGGCACGCGGTCAGTCGTTTCCACTAGCGGGTACGCCTCAACATACAGTGCGGAATAGAATAGGGCCTTGCCCTCTCAGAACAGAACAGGGGTCTTGCCCCTCCTCAATCTGCGTACTCTCGTCTGACTACCCCGGTTTGCCCAATGGGCTGATGAGAGTCGGTGTAGGGTGGCCATACCTAGCCCTGAGCCCCCTGTGGCAGATAGCTCCCCCTTACACTAGCTCACCTCGGTACCACGTACACGAAGGCCAGTAAGAGTCGTCGTAGAGTAGCCAAACCCACCTCGGGTCCCAACCCAAGGGCGGCAAGCTCCCCTCTACACTACAAGGGATAGTTGCTCTCTTCGGTACCACGTACACGAAGGTCATCTTACCTCCCTTAACAGCTACCCATAGGCAATAAATTCCCAGAACCAACCGGTTCTCCGTAGTACGGTGTTCTTGTTTACATTCCCTGTGGGGTTCGTACAGGAGTTTCTTTTTCACATCGGGGTTGGAATGTTCGGAACAAACAGTTCAATTTCCATTTTATCACAGTAAGGGTTCATTTTAGCTAAAAACAGGCAGCTTTCGATTACTCAATCATTCACATACAGTAGGGGTCCATTTTAGCTAAAAATAGATAGCTTTTGATTACTCAATCATTCACATGCAGTTTCTTCTAACCCTAGTGTTCATGCCAAGACCTAGGGTTCAAGAATTTATTTTCGAGTATACGTTTATTCCTTCTTAGGGTTCATCTCAAGTCTTAGGATTACTTATTAGCATGTATTAAATTAGAGATTTAAGGTTGTAACCACTCTACCTGGGTAACCGGGTGGAATGGGGGCTCGTACAGTGGCTCCCGACATCTCCATAGGACCCGTACACCTGACGAACTGGAGACCTAAAACATGGGTTGATGGGCCAAAAGGTTTAGAAGGATATAAACAAGGTATCATTATACAGAGAAACTCGTACGGAAAACGGAGATGGTTCGTTTGCGGAAAAGCGATAATAATAGGGCCTTACACAGCCCAAAACACACTGTCAGACGGAAATTAGACGTCTGGGAAAGATCCTAGACGTCTTAAAACAGTTCTCAGGGATGCCTCTCTCGGTGTTCCGCTATCAGATGTCTGGAACTCAATGCCGACGTCCAAGGGCTCTGTTAGACGTCTAGGGATGCTCCCGGACGTCTGAAACTGCCTCGACTACGCTCTTGCCTTCTGACACATACACGTACGCTGTTAGGACTTGTCAGAGAGAAAAACTACTGAAAGTAGATCTCTACCAGACGTCTTGCTCCACCTTAGGATGT
The DNA here is from genome assembly GCA_037157565.1 of Thalassia testudinum. NCBI lineage: Eukaryota > Viridiplantae > Streptophyta > Magnoliopsida > Alismatales > Hydrocharitaceae > Thalassia > Thalassia testudinum. Next base: position 150,240,982 of record JAZHRO010000036.1, read on the forward strand.
CTGGTAAGACGTCTGGGTGTCTCTCCGGCCGTCTGATTCCGCGGAAAAATGACTTTCGAGGAACCGCTCTGGCTCCCCTTGCCTGCAGGTGCTGCAGCAAAACGGTGTTGCACCCTCCGGGCTCACGCTTCCTCTCGCTCGGGTTCTCCGCTCTTTACTCGCTCTCACCCTCTCTCTGTTCTCGACTATGGGGTGGGCAATGAAGAGGAGGGAGGGAGGCTTATAAAGGGAGAAGAGGTGAGGGGCGGGATGGCGAGGCATGGCGCGGTGTGGCATCGCAGGAGGAGGTGTGGTGAGGCGCGATGAGGGAGGGAGTTTGGCATACGTACGTTCTGCGCTGAAAAGAATTTTCAGACGTTTGGTGAACATCCCAGACGTCCGGACAGATGTCTAGTGAACATCCCAGGTGTCTTAAATGGCCAAAGGGTGGTGGGTCGTTTCAATATAACAAACTTAAAGGAAGTTTTGTCCCCGAAACTTGAGCTGACTAGGGTGCGAAAAATATAACGTAGCAGTGTATAACAAACTTAAAGAAGACTGAAGTAGGTCTGAAGAGTCATACCTTTGAAGAGTTCCGGGTACTACTCTCGCATCACCGACTCAGGCTCCCAAGTTGCCTCCTCGTACCGCTGGCTTCCGACGTCTCCACAAGACCCGTACACCCGATGGACTGGAGACCTAAAACATGGGTTGATGGGCCAAAAGGTTCAGAAGGATATAAACAAGGTATCATTATACAGAGAAACTCATACGGAAAACAGAGATGGTTCGTTTGCGGAAAAGCGATAATAATAGGGCCTTACATAGCCCAAAACACGTTGTCAGACGGAAATTAAACGTCTAGGAAAGATCCCAGACATCTTAAAATAGTTCTCAGGGATACCTCTCTCGGTGTTCCACTATCAGGCGTCTGGGACTCAATGCTGACGTCCAAGGACTCTGTCAGACGTCTGGGGATGCTCCCGGACGTCTGAAACTACCTCGGCTACGCTCCCGCCTTCTGACACATACACGTACGCTGTCAAGACTTGTCAGAGAGAAAAAGTATGGAAAGTAGATCTCTACCAGACGTCTGATAGCAGAATACCGAGAGATGTATCCCTGAGAACTGTTTTAAGATGTCTGGGATCTTTCCCAGACGTCTAATTTCTGTCTGCTCACTTCTCGTGCAGACGGCAAAACTCGTAGAAATAAATGAATGCGTGGCTCCAGAATCGAAAAGAGTGTAGACGAGTCTATCGGAAATAGTAATCATACCTGCCACTACAGAGCCTGAAGCTCTGGCATCTCCATAAGTTATGGCGTTAACATGCCCTTCAGTCCTCGGCGTAGAAGAAACAGCCGTGCTCTGGGTCGGGAGGGAGACAGCGGGCCGGTACCCTCCTCGTGACTGGTATCCGCGGCCGCCAGATTGGCCTCCAGTGCTCGGTGCTGGGAGGAAGATTGTCTTCTCCATACCACGGCTACCTCCCTTTGAGTTCCACGGCCAGCCTGTAGACGGAGGATTCAAATGCATCTCCGCACTTCGGGTAGCGAAGCTACTGAGTCAAAGGTGCGAGGGCTTCCTTGCTTGCATTCTAGTGGAGCCCGACCCCGTGACAGTATACAGAGTATTCTGGTGGTCTGTGAGTACCCCGATGTCTTCCCAGAGGAGTTTCCTGGACTGCCACTTGAGCGCGAGATCGAGTTCGAGATCTCACTGATACCAGGACAGGCCCCATTTCTTCAGCACCTTACCGAATGGCTCAGCTTGAGCTGCGAGAGCTCAAGACACAGCTACAGGACCTACTAGAGAAAGGCTTCATCAGGCCCAGTGCCTCTCCATGGGGATCCCCCGTCCTGTTCGTGAGAAAGAAGGATGGTACTCTTTGGCTGTGCATTGACTACAGACAGCTGAACAGGGTCACCATAAAAAACAAGTATCCGTTACCACTCATAGATGACATCTTCGACCAGCTGAGGGATGCCACGGTATTTTCAAAAATAGATTTGAGGTTAGGATACCATCAGCTGAGGATTAGGGAGACCGACATCTCCAAGACAGCCTTTCATACACGGTACGACCACTACGAGTTCTTGGTCATGCCGTTTGGATTGACCAATGCCCCTGCCGCCTTCATGGACTTTATGAACCGCGTTTTTCAGTCATATCTGGATCAGTTCGTGGTTGTTTTCATCGATGACGTGCTCATTTATTCACGAGACCAGACGCAGCATAAGCAACACCTTCACATGGTCTTGGATACCTTGAGACGGCACAGGTTGTATACCAAATACAACAAATGCGAATTCTGGTTGAGACAAGTCACCTTCCTGGACCATGTGATCTCAGAGGACGGTTTAGCTGTGGATCCAGCCAAGGTAGAGGTAGTACTCAGGTGGGAGAGACCGCATTCGGTGATAGAGATACGCAGTTTCCTGGGGCTGGCTATTTATTACAGACAATTTATCCAAGGGTTCTCGCAGATTTCCCGTCCTCTGACTCATTTGATTCGGAAGGACGTACCCTTCGCCCGGACAGACGAGTGTGAGTCTTGCTTTCAGAAGTTGAAAGAGAGGTTGACCTCAACTCCTGTACTCACCATCCCTGACAGTAGCGGCAGATTCGTCGTCTACACAGACGCCTCGTTGTAGGGATTGGGGTGTACTTATGAAGCGGGGTCATGTTGTCGCATATGCTTCGTGGTAACTGAAGTCCCACGAGCATAACTACCCCACCCACGACCTAGAACTGGCAGCAGTCGTCCTAGCATTGAAGACCTGGAGGCACTATTTGTACGGAGAGACGTTTGAGATTTTCACTTACCATAAGAGCCTCAGATATCTGTTTGACCAGAAGGAGCTCAACGTGAGGCAGAGACGCTGGTTGGAACTCCTGAAGGACTACAATTGCAGCATCTCCTATCACCCAGGAAAGGCCAATGTGGTAGCTGACACTTTGAGCCGAAAGACACCCGCCAACTTGGCTTGCTTACAAGCACAAAGTTGGAGGCTCATGGAGGAGTTGAGTAGCTAGCGACTCCAGGAGACACAGGGGTATTGAGGGGCAGTGACAGTCGCGAGGCAGACACGACTAGAGCTGGTGGATCGCATCATGGTTAAACTGTAACGACCCGGTTCCCGAGTCCCTACGAGACACGAGAACCGGACTGACTCGACTAATCCCAAGACCCAGTCGTCCAACGAGGAAGTAACCAAAAGACAGTAAAATAAACCACATTCAGCATGAATATAACTAACAGTAAGAAAGTACAGCAGTAAGGAAAGAAACTACTACAGTAGGTACCACCACAACAGTAAAACAACATTTATCATATAACAAGAACTGCAGGTAAAGAAGGTACAGCGGAAACAAAAACTACTCACTAGAACAGAAACAAAAGAGGTACAAAAGACTATGGTAACTCTACTGGACCCTACTCGGCCCAGCGTCCTCTGCAGCCGCCGACCCTGGCTGCTCAACACCTGGTCCTGAAAAAGGTAACGAGTGTAACACGTCAGCAAAACGCTGAGTAGAGTGGCAAACTAACTAAAGGCAACAGTAGAGTGTACAGTAGCTGTTATGTTCTATTACTTCCTTTATTCACATCTTTCAATTTTTCTTACTATTTCATTTATTTCTCAGATCCTTTACTTGATCTCGAATGTACTCGTGGGAACGATCTTGATTGCAGTCTTTTCCAAAAGTAGAAGTAGCACGTGGTGCTCTCCTGGCCGGGAGAGTCCCCCGTGGTGATCCTACCCTCAGTCAACCACCCCAAGGTCACTGACAGACGTAACGGTGACTACGGCACGCGCGATAAACGCACAGGTAGCTAACCCGTACTGGCACGCGGTCAGTCGTTTCCGTTAACGGGTGCGCCCAAAGCACAGCACGGAACCAGTACAGGGCAGAGCCCTCTCAGTAACACGGGGTCCAACCCCTCCACAGTAACCAAACCGGGGCCTTGCCCCTCCACAGTCCGCGCACCCTTGCCTAACTACCCTGGTTTGCCCCAGTGGGCCTAAACAAGTCGGTGAAGGAGGCTAGCAGAACCTCGGGGCCCGTGGGGTAGCTAGTACTCTCTTAACACTAGTAGCTCTCCTCGGTACTACGTACACGAGGGCCAGCAAGTTGGTACAGAGCGGCCAATCCTAACCCTGGGTCCCTGGGGTGGCTGGCTCCACTCTGCACTAAACAGGTACAGGTACTTCCCTTGGTACTGCGTACCCAAGAGACAGTACGAACAACATCTCAGTTCCATTCCTTTCTCTTTCCAGGAGTTCCACTCCTAATTCCCCGTAGGGTTCCATCCTTTAATCTCAGAGCATCTTATGTTTCACTTTCCAGTTTCACGTTCTTACAAACCATGATTTCAGTCATGTTCCTTATTCATAACAGGCAGCTGTTAATTCAATTTACAGGCAGCTTTATATATTCCTTTCCATTTTTCCAAGACTGCAGTAATATACATTCCACTAGTTTTTCCATCCTAGGATTCATGCCATATCCTAGGATCTATCATACAATTTAGTTTTCCGGCCCTAGGATTCATGCAATGTCCTAGGTTCTAGTTATGGTTCCATACTTTAACAGATTTTATTAATACTTAAAGCCACTCTACCAGGTACAACGGGAGTAATGGGGGCGTGATCAGGAATCCCGCGTGCCTCCGCGACTCTCAAGACTGCAACTGAACGAGGTCCTATCACAAGGATCAAATGCAAGGAGTGTCTCAAAACAGTGTATAGCTACTGTAGACGGGTAGAGGAATTAATTCTGAAAAGAACGCAACTCGAATCGCGGAAAACGGAGCCCGAACGGGCCCTAAACGGGTCGAACAAGGCGATACTGTGCAAAATCAGACGTCTGGAACTTCTTCCAGACGTCTTAAAAGGTGGATCAGAGAATTACCTATTCAGCGTGGTTTCCCAGACATCCAGAAGTCTGCGGGGACGTCTGGCCTAGCTCCCAGACGTCCGATGGTCACCCCGGACGTCTGGAGGTCACTCCCGCCGTCTGGTACAACTTCCAGACGTCTGATTCGCAAAGGATGGCGAATCAGCGAACCTACGCATAGCCAACTCCCTCCCTCAGTACGGTCAGTCGACAGGAAGGAAGAAGGAGGCGGAAAACTCACCTTTCAGACGTCTGTATGAGCTTCCAGACGTCTCCCTCGCCGTCTGGCTATCAACCCAGACGTCTGATTCTGGAAATTTTTCCAGAAACAGGGCGCTGCTCGGCCTCCGCTCGCGACGCCGCCCGCGTCGCACCTCGCGCGTCTGCTGCTCAGACCGCAGCAGGTCCCTCTCCGCGTCGCTCCGCGCCCCCTGCGCCCTCCGCCGGCCGGCCAAGCCGCTCCGGCGAGCTCGCCCTCACGGCAGAGCTCCGCCCTCGCACGCCGCACCTCCGCGCTCACTGCGGCCGTCGCTGCCGCCCTCGCGTCCGCTCGCTCTCGCGCACAGGAAGGAGAAGAAGGAGGAGACTGTGGAGACGGGAGGGGAGGCATGGCCCTTTCAAGGCCGCGCGAGGAGGAGAGAGGGGTGGCAGGCCGCCTGCAGCCGCAGAGAGAGAGAGGGAAAGAGAGAGAGAGAGAGAGAGGAATCGCAGGTCTGCGTGCACAGGCGCGTAGACGACTCTCCCGTGCGAAAGTAACTATTTTCCAGACGTCTGGAAACGATCCCAGACGTCTGTTCAGACGTCTTGATGTGATCCCAGACGTCTGGGCCGACGTTTGGGCCTCCTCCCAGACGTCTGGGCCGACGTCTGGGCCTCCTCCCAGACGTTTGTTACAATATAACAAACTCAAAGGAAGTTTCGTCCCCGAAACTTGCGCCAACTAGGGTGTGGGAAAAAGATGTCCAGATAACCATAACAAACTCAAAGAGGACCGAAGCCGGTCCGAAAAGACGTACCCGCGAAAAGCTCCGGGTACCGCTCCTGCATTGCCGCCTCAGGCTCCCAGGTAGCTTCCTCGTACCGCTGGCTCCTCCACAAAACCTTTACCAGGGGTACTTGCTTTCGTCTCAACCTGCGGACGGCTCGGTCTAGGATCTGCACTGGCCGCTCGATGTAGGTCAGGTCGTCGCTCACCTCGACGCTCTCGTGACTCAGTACGTGACTGGAATCGGCTACGTACTTCCTGAGGTTGGACACGTGGAACACGTCGTGCACATCAGAAAGCTGCGGGGGAAGGGCAAGTCTGTAAGCAATGGGTCCAACCCGCTCCAGGACCTCAAAGGGCCCCACGAACCTCGGCGCGAGCTTCCCTCTCACCCCATACCGCTGTAAGCCCTTCATGGGCGAAACACGAAGGAAGACGTGGTCCCCAACCTCGAACTGCACCTCTCTGCCTCTACGATCCGCGTAGCTCTTCTGTCTGCTCCTGACAGTGCAGAGTCGTCTGTGGATCTGCTCAACTACCTCTTGACTCTGCCGGATCAACCTGGGGCCAACCTCCCACTTGGTCCCCACCTCAACCCAACTCAAGGGTGCCGTGCATTTCCGTCCGTACAGAGCCTCGTAGGGAGCCATGCCGATGCTCGAGTGATAACTGATGCTGTATGCATACTCCGCCAGGGGCAGGTGCTCCTCCCAGGAGCCCCTCCAGTCCAGTACGCAGGCACGCAAAAGGTCCTCAAGTGTTTGTATCGTGCGCTCAGACTGTCCGTCCGTCTGGGGGTGGTAAGCCGTGCTAAACCTCAACCTCGTCCCCAAGGCCTGCTGAAACTCAGCCCAAAACTAGGACGTAAAGCGGGTATCCCGGTCGGATACGATCTCCCGCGGAACTCCGTGTAGTCGCACCACATCACGGATATACCTCTCTGCCAACTGTGCTGGTCCCAAAGTGACTCGGATCGGCAAGAAACGCGCCGTCTTCGTCAATCTATCCACTATTACCCAGACTGCATCGTGTCCCCGCTGGGTAACAGGTAAGCCCACCACCAAGTCCATGGTGATGCTCTCCCACTTCCACTCTGGCACTGGAAGCGGCTGAAGCGGCCCTGCAGGCCTCTGATGCTCGGCTTTCACCTGCTGGCACACTAAGCACTGCTGCACGAACTCACCCACATCCCGCTTCATCCCTCTCCACCAAAACTCGCGTCTCAAGTCATGGTACATTTTCGTGTTTCCAGGATGTATGGTGAATCTGGAACCGTGTGCCTCAGTCAGGAGCTCTCTCAACAGCTCCTCGTCTCTGGGAACGCACAACCGTCCCCTCAAGCGTAACACCTGGTCTGTGAAAGAGAAGTCCCCTAGGTCCCCTGATAGTACTCTGTCGCGCAAAGACTGCAAGTACGAATCAGCCATCTGTCCTGTGATGATACGGTCTATCAGCTCTGGCCTGGTCTGCCGTGTCACCGTCACTGCCCCACAGTATCCTCGTAACTCTAGAGGCCGCCAACTGCCCACCTCCTCCAAAAGGCTCCAACTCTGTAACTGTAGACTGGCCAAGCGTGCGGGCGCCTTACGGCTCAAGGCATCAGCCACCACATTGGCCTTTCCCGGGTGGTAGGAGATGCTGCAATCGTAGTCCTTCAGGAGCTCCAACCAACGTCTCTATCTCATGTTGAGCTCCTTCTGGTCAAAAAGATATCTGAGGCTCTTGTGATCTGTAAAAATCTCGAAGGTCTCACCGTACAAGTAGTGCCTCCATGTCTTCAGCGCGAAGACAACAGCTGCCAACTCTAGATCGTGGGTAGGGTAGGTATGCTCATGGGGCTTCAGTTGCCGCGAAGCGTAAGCGACCACGTGACCCCTCTGCATGAGCACACCTCCTAACCCCTGCAAGGAAGCGTCCGTGTACACAACGAACCCGCCACTACTGTCAGGGATGGTGAGCACGGGAGCCGAGGTCAACCTCTCCTTCAGCTCCAGAAAACACGCCTCACAGGCGTCTGTCCAAGCGAAAGGCACGTCCTTCCGGGTCAACTGTGTCATAGGACGCGCAATCTGTGAAAATCCTCTGATGAACCGTCTGTAGTAACCTGCCAGTCCCAGGAAACTGCGAATCTCAGTGACTGAACGCGGTCTCTCCCACCTGAGCACTGCCTCGACCTTGGCGGGGTCCACCGCCAGGCCGTCTCCAGAGATCACATGACCCAAAAAGGTCACCTCCCTCAACCAGAACTCGCACTTGCTGTATTTGGCGTACAGCCTGCGTCGTCTCAGAGTGTCCAGAACCATTCGCAAGTGCTGTCCGTGCTGCGTCCGATCTCTAGAATAGATGAGTACATCATCTATGAAAACCACCACGAACTGATCCAAGTATGGTCTAAACACCCTGTTCATCAGGTCCATAAAAGCAGCGGGGGCATTGGTCAGCCCAAACGGCATGACCAAAAACTCGTAGTGTCCGTACCGGGTGCAGAAAGCTGTCTTGGAGACGTCGGTCTCCCTGATCCTCAACTGGTGGTATCCAGACCTCAAGTCGATCTTGGAAAACACCGTGGCACCCCGCAACTGGTCAAACAAATCGTCGATCCTCGACAGCGGATATCTGTTCTTGATGGTGACCCTATTCAGCTGTCGGTAGTCCACACAAAGGCGTAGGGTCCCATTCTTCTTCTTCACAAACAGTACCGGGGCTCCCCAGGGAGACACACTGGGCCTCACGAAACCTTTCTCCAAAAGGTCCTGCAACTGGGACTTGAGCTCTCGCAGCTCAAGCGGTGCCATCCTGTATGGCGCGGTGGAGATGGGGCTGGTCCCTGGTACTAGTGAGATCTCAAACTCGATCTCACGCTCGGGCGGTAGTCCTGGTAACTCGTCTGGAAACACGTCGGGGAACTCTCTGACCACCGGGATGCTCTGGAAGTCTGCCACAAGGCTGGGCTCTGCCATCACACAGGCTAGGAAGCCCTCACACCCCTGGCTCAAAAGTCTCGCCGCCCGAAGTGCCGAAATGCACCTGAAACCTCCGTCCACTAGCTGCCCGTGAAACTCGAAAGAAGGCAACTCCGGAATGGAGAAGACAATCTTCCTCTCAAAATAGTCTACCAAGGCGTGGTAAGCGGACAGCCAATCCATCCCCAGAATCACTCCAAAGTCCTCCATCTGGATCATAATCAGGTCAGCTGGCAGGCTATGTCCTCCAACGCTGACCTCGCAATCCGTGTACATCTCCTCAGCTACAAACAGCTGACCACTCGGACCTCTGATTACGAACGGATTCTCTAACAGTGTATAATTCTGGTCCAAACTAACTGTGAAACTGGCTGCGACAAACGAGTGCGTAGCGCCGGAATCGAAAAGCGTGTAAACGAGTCTGCCAGAAACTGAAACCATACCTGCTACCACGGATCCCGATGCTCTGGCGTCCCTGTGTGTTAGGGCGTTGATACGCCCCTCAGCCCTAGGTGCGGACGAAGCAGCCACACTCTGCGTCGGACGGGTAGGTGCTGGCCGGTACCCTCCTCGCGACTGCTGTCCTCCTCCTCGCGCCTGGAAACCGCGGCCTCCTGCGCGGGAAGTATCTGCTGACCTCCTGCCCTAGATGGGCAGTCCCTCCTGACGTGGCCCGGCTGGCCACACTGGTAGCAGAGGGGAACCCGACTCCCGCCCTCAGTGAGTCCCTGCTGTCGGCTAGGCGGGGGTCCGGTGCTGGCGACTGGCCCCTGTCGAGGGCCCCCAAAGGCCACTGATGGCCCTGCACAATGTGACGGCTCTCCTGCGGACGCCACGTGTCTCCGTTCTCGCCGGCCCTGTGAGAAGTCTGGCTGAAAGGGCCTCTTCCGACCGCCGTCGGTCTCTCGCGCGGACGGGTTGGTCTCCTCGTAAGTCATAGCTGCCTCTACCACCCTTGAAAGCGTCGGCAGCTTCAGGGGTTTGACATACCCCCGGATCGTCGGCCGGAGCCCCTCGGTGAACCTCCAAAGGCGCTCCTCCTCAGTGGCTACCGCTGTCGCTGCAAAGCGGGACAGCTCCAAGAAACGCGCGCGGTACGCGCTCACGGTCATCGTCCCTTGGCGGAGAGTGTGGAACTCCCGCCTCCTCTGGTCCTGCCACGTCTGGGGAAAGTACTGCTCGCAGAAGAGGGTGACGAACTGGTCCCACGTCGGCTCGTCCCTCTCCTGTCCCCGGACTGCCCTCCACCACCGGTGTGCCGCACTCTCCAGCTGGTACGTGGCAAAGGCCACGCGGCACTCCACCGGGGGGCGAAGGGTGTCGAAGATCTTCTCCAGCTGCTTAAGCCAATCCTTTGCCTCGGTCGGGTCCTCATCCCCCTTGAAGGAGGGGGGCTTCAGCTTCCGGAACTGTCCGAAAAGCTCGAAGTGGCGCTGTAGGGGAGGTGCTGGTACACCTCCAGGCAAAGGTGCCTCGTGTACAGAAGTGTCGGAGGAAGGTGGGGGTGGCAGGGGCCCATCCCCTCCCTCGTGTCCAGCGCTGTGTCCGCCGCGTGGTCCCACAGAGGACTCCCCCTCTGCAACCCCAGGAGGAGGTGCTCGGGGTGGTGGGTGGAGCTCCTTTCGTACAATATCTCGAATTAGCCTGGCGAGGTCCTGGGCCTGGATGCCAGGGAGTGGTGGGTGGTCCACCGAGACGTCAACGACAGCACGTCCACCTCGCCAACCTCGTCCTCGGCCGCGCCCGCGGCCAGTCTCGCCAGTCCCGCGACGAGGCATCTCCTGCAAGGAGACGCGAAACAAAACGGAAACGTCAAAACAGACGGTACCTAACAAAACCTCTAAGAGCTCATGTCAAGAGATATGTTGTGGTGGCTACTCTAGCTATAAACATGTGAATTGGTTATTTTCCAGTCAGTTGATTCACTTCTCGGGACGACCTTGCTCTGATACCATCTTGTAACGACCCGGTTCCCGAGTCCCTACGAGACACGAGAACCAGACCGACTCGACTAATCCCAAGACCCAGTCGTCCAACGAGGAAGTAACCAAAAGACAATAAAATAAACCACATTCAGCATGAATATAACTAACAGTAAGAAAGTACAGCAGTAAGGAAAGAAACTACTACAGTAGGTACCACCACAACAGTAAAACAACATTTATCATATAACAAGAACTGCAGGTAAAGAAGGTACAGCGGAAACAAAAACTACTCACTAGAACAGAAACAAAAGAGGTACAAGAGACTGTGGTAACTCTACTGGACCCTACTCGGCCCAACGTCCTCTGCAGCCGCCGACCTTGGCTGCTCAACACCTGGTCCTGAAAAAGGTAACGAGTGTAACACGTTAGCAAAATGCTGAGTAGAGTGGCAAACTAACTAAAAGCAACAGTAGAGTGTACAGTAGCTGTTATGTTCTATTACTTCCTTTATTCACATCTTTCAATTTTTCTTACTATTTCATTTATTTCTCAGATCCTTTACTTGATCTCGAATGTCCTCGTGGGAACGATATTGATTGCAGTCTTTTCCAAAAGTAGAAGTAGCACGTGGTGCTCTCCTGGCCGGGAGAGTCCCCCGTGGTGATCCTACCCTCAGTCAACCACCCCAAGGTCACTGACAGACGTAACGGTGACTACGGCACGCGCGATAAACGCACAGGTAGCTAACCCGTACTGGCACGCGGTCAGTCGTTTCCGTTAACGGGTGCGCCCAAAGCACAGCACGGAACCAGTACAGGGCAGAGCCCTCTCAGTAACACGGGGTCCAACCCCTCCACAGTAACCAAACCGGGGCCTTACCCCTCCACAGTCCGCGCACCCTCGCCTGACTACCCTGGTTTGCCCCAGTGGGCCTAAACAAGTCGGTGAAGGAGGCTAGCAGAACCCCGGGGCCCGTGGGGTAGCTAGTACTCTCCTAACACTAGTAGCTCTCCTCGGTACTACGTACACGAGGGCCAGCAAGTCGGTACAGAGCGGCCAATCCTAACCCCGGGTCCCTGGGGTGGCTGGCTCCACTCTGCACTAAACAGGTACAGGTACTTCCCTTGGTACTGCGTACCCAAGAGACAGTACGAACAACATCTCAGTTCCATTCCTTTCTCTTTCCAGGAGTTCCACTCCTAATTCCCCGTAGGGTTCCATCCTTTAATCTCAGAGCATCTTATGTTTCACTTTCCAGTTTCACGTTCTTACAAACCATGATTTCAGTCATGTTCCTTATTCATAACAGGCAGCTGTTAATTCAATTTATAGGCAGCTTTATATATTCCTTTCCATTTTTCCAAGACTGCAGTAATATACATTCCACTAGTTTTTCCATCCTAGGATTCATGCCATATCCTAGGATCTATCATACAATCTAGTTTTCCGGCCCTAGGATTCATGCAATGTCCTAGGTTCTAGTTATGGTTCCATACTTTAACAGATTTTATTAATACTTAAAGCCACTCTACCAGGTACAACGGGAGTAATGGGGGCGTGATCAGGAATCCCGCGTGCCTCCGCGACTCTCAAGACTGCAACTGAACGAGGTCCTATCACAAGGATCAAACGCAAGGAGTGTCTCAAAATAGTGTATAGCTACTGTAGACGGGTAGAGGAATTAATTCTGAAAAGAACGCAACTCGAATCGCGGAAAACGGAGCCCGAACGGGCCCTAAACGGGTCGAACAAGGCGATACTGTGCAAAATCAGACGTCTGGAACTTCTTCCAGACGTCTTAAAAGGTGGATCAGAGAATTACCTGTTCAGCGTGGTTTCCCAGACGTCCAGAAGTCTGCGGGGACGTCTGGCCTAGCTCCCAGACGTCCGATGGTCACCCCGGACATCTGGAGGTCACTCCCGCCGTCTGGTACAACTTCCAGACGTCTGATTCGCAAAGGATGGCGAATCAGCGAGCCTACGCACAGCCAACTCCCTCCCTCAGTACGGTCAGTCGACAGGAAGGAAGAAGGAGGCGGAAAACTCACCTTTCAGACGTCTGTATGAGCTTCCAGACGTCTCCCTCGCCGTCTGGCTATCAACCCAGACGTCTGATTCTGGAAATTTTTCCAGAAACAGGGTGCTGCTCGGCCTCCGCTCGCGACGCCGCCCGCGTCGCACCTCGCGCGTCTGCTGCTCAGACCGCAGCAGGTCCCTCTCCGCGTCGCTCTGCGCCCCCTGCGCCCTCCGCCGGCCGGCCAAGCCGCTCCGGCGAGCTCGCCCTCACGGCAGAGCTCCGCCCTCTCACGCCGCACCTCCGCGCTCACTGCGACCGTCGCTGCCGCCCTCGCGTCCGCTCGCTCTCGCGCACAGGAAGGAGAAGAAGGAGGAGACTGTGGAGATGGGAGGGGAGGCGTGGCCCTTTTAAGGCCGCGCGAGGAGGAGAGAGGGGGTGGCAGGCCGCCTGCAGCCGCAGAGAGAGAGAGGGAAAAAGAGAGAGAGAGAGAGGAATCGCGGGTCTGCGCGCACAGGCGCGCAGACGACTCTCCCGTGCGAAAATAATTGTTTTCCAGACGTCTGGAAACGATCCCAGACGTCTGTTCATACGTCTTGATGTGATCCCAGACGTCTGGGCCGACGTCTGGGCCTCCTCCCAGACGTCTTAAAAGACGTTTGGGGCACGCGTTCGTTACATAAACAAATGATGGACTCATATCTACGGGCACAGCGAGACCGAATATTGGCAGGGAACCCAGGAGAATTCTCTTTCACTGACGGAGTTCTGCGTATGAGGGGATGCTTGTGTGTTCCTAGAGACGAGGAGCTGTTGAGGGAGCTCTTGACTGAGGCTCATGGATCCAGATTTACCATATATCCCGGAAACACGAAAATGTATCACGACCTACGACGTGATTTTTGGTGGAGAGGCATGAAGCGGGATGTTGGCCTTTTCGTCCAGTAGTGTCTGATATGCCAGCAGGTGAAGGCCGAGCACCAGAGGCCTATAGGGCCATTGCAGTCACTTCCCATTCCAGAATGGAAGTGGGAAAGTGTCACTATGGATTTGGTAGTGGGGTTACCTGTGACACAGAAAGGGCACGATGCAGTTTGGGTGGTTGTGGATAGATTAACGAAGACGACATAGTTTCTACCAATCCGAGTCACTTATGGACTAGCACAGTTGGCAGAGAGATACATCAGAGACATAGTACGCTTTCACGGGGTTCCCCGTGAAATTATTTCAGACAAGGATACTCGTTTTGTTGTGATGGCTGTATTATGACATAATATTAATGTTCCTTTTTTCCCCTGTTGTAAATTTCTTTCTGCTTAGCTACTGTACTTGTGTGATTGTGCTTTGATGAATGTTACTTGGTTATTTCTTGTTGGACGACTAGGTCTTGGGATTAACTGAAGCGAGCTGATCTCAGATCCTGTAGGGATTTGGGACCGGGTCGTGACAATTTGTCACTAAAGCTCTAATTGTTATTTATATATATATATAAGAGCTCAAACATACCTCTATACTATCCTTATACACACACACACTATACATATGTATACTTATTTATTTACATTATTTATATATATATATTATATTGTATACTTACATATATTATACATATACACGTGTACATAACTCACACACGGCTATAGGCATGTCTCAACACTTAGCCACTCAAGCGCTTCTCTCTTCTTCTAACTTAACACTTAGATGAATTCTCTCTTCACTTAACTCTCGAGCACTATTCACTTTATCAAAAATTAGATTTATTAGTGGGCAGGTGGCCTTTTCGAGAGATACACAACACCTTTTACAGGGTGGGACCAGACCTCTACTAGAGCAACCCTAGTTCTTAATTAGGTTCATTAAATCCAGTTCAAGCTCAACCTTTGGCCTACACAGGCCCACACACCTGCACGTTCACGCGCACATGCATGCACGCACCTACACATGCCCACAGGCACACGCGGCATGTAAATCGAGGATCAGTAGCGTTGTTCATGTTTAGTGCCCTGTATCGTGACGACCGAAGAGGCATAAACACAAATTCAATTTATCCCGCATTGCACGCTTCTCAACGCACGATGTGGAACTATGAGGCGACCGAAATCAGCACCACTTGGCACTATATTATGTTCGAAATTAGGGATTTTAGCCCTCGATTTGAGGGTCATAAATTATTTTAATTTAAAATAAATTATATCATTGTAAAGCCCTTATATAGGGCTCATAATATGTAATTAGTTTACAAAATAATTTTATTTAATTATATAATAAAATTAGCTAAAGTTGGCTAATTATTCATGTTAACTTAGATGATAATTTATTAATTAATGTATAAATTAGTTAATTAATTATACAATTGACTTTATATAGTCTTAATATACATAATAAATTATTTATTACACATTTTTATTATATTTTATGAGCTTTATTTTAATTTATCTACATTTAAATATGCGTTTAAGATAGTTTTCGTATAAATAAAATATAAATACTATAATATAGTATAAATACGATAGAAATAAGTTGAAAATACTTAGTATAATATATTACAAGTATACACTATAAATTATCTCACTATTAACTTAAATTACTAATTTATTTTATTTTAAGTTAATAAATTACCTAAAGAACTTAATAACTTAATTATTTACTGTAAATATATAATTAAATTAAATTAAGGGTATTATATTATTCATATTACATATATAAATATGTATGTATAGTATGAGATATAGATATGTACATTTAAATAGGTTTATATAATTACTTAGTTTATTATACATTTAGGTTATATAAATTAATATATAATAATACAATAAAGTTGTATATACAATAAGTTATTCTAAATACTTACTTTAATATGTAGAATACATATATAAGTTATATAGAGCTAGTTTATACATATTATACAACATTTACATATACCTTAGGTTTAATTAATATATACAAGTATATACATAGTATATATGGTATTTTTAGGAGTTTTTGAAATTTTTATGATTTTTATGGATTATATATATATATAGTAGAGATGGGGGAAGAGAGAGAAAGAGTGAGATGAGAGAGAGAGAGAGAGAGAGAGTTGTTTTTGCTGTTTTTCATGTTTAGTTCTTTTATTAAATTTCAAAGTATACTGAATCGTCGGCTGGTATATTCTGCCAAGCCAGGGGTTCAAAATGCCTTGAAACTTTGCATACACTTAGGAAAATATCTGATCTTACTCAAGATAGGTTTATTTTATTTTTTGTGA
Organism: Thalassia testudinum; assembly: GCA_037157565.1. Taxonomy (NCBI): domain Eukaryota; kingdom Viridiplantae; phylum Streptophyta; class Magnoliopsida; order Alismatales; family Hydrocharitaceae; genus Thalassia; species Thalassia testudinum. Next base: position 150,256,995 of record JAZHRO010000036.1, read on the forward strand.
AAATTTTTTATGGTTTTTATTTATATTACAAGTTAACCAATTTTAGGCTTTGAAGGGTGTTGGAAGTGAAAACCTAAGGCCTCAAATTGGACTCTAAGTGCTGGAAATGTTATTCAACCACTTAAATATCTTCAGCACTTCACATAAAAGATGCTCAAACATTTAAACTTGATTTTTGATTCAATTCTCATTACTTTTCATAACTGGATAGTTAATTCATGACATAAATAGCTGACAATGAATCTTAATAACAAAATACAAGCAATTCTACTTAAGGTTCAGTCTTAGTACATGAAAGCTTGTACATGACATTCTACAATTATACATAGGGTCAGCTAAGTTCTATCTCTGAAAACACTCAAATCTCCAGCTCAAAATCCACATGAATCATCATGTTTGAAACCCTGATGCTGCTGTGAAAACAGTAGCAGTTGAATGAACAACCGCAAGTGAAGATCAGCAACTAATTGCTACTATCAAAGATGCAGCAGGTGTTGTTCAGATTCAACGGATCAAATTCCAAATAAATTAATAACAAAGAGCTGTTGCAGAATCAGCAACAAAGTGGTACTATCTAGAGGAGATTAGACAGCTTAAATCAAACCAAATCAGGTCTAAACTAAGTCAATATCTAAATCCCATTCTTAGATTCAGTCCTTGATTAAATGCTTAAGTAGTAAAAATTCCTATGTGATACTCATCTTCCACTATAGACACTCATCTTCCACTATAGACAGTGTGAAGGCAAGCATCAACAATAGGGGTTCAAACTCATTGAAAAACCTAATCTAATCATCCTACTGCTACTATAGACAGTAGAGTAGGGGAGATCAGCTCAGACCATGAATTCCACTAAAAACCATGTTTAAACCTTCCAATGCTTGAAATATGGGTAAATCCCATAAAATGTTGTTGTTGAGCAACTATTTAATGTGCTTAAATAAGGGGATTTAAAATCAAAAATCACATGTTCGAGTAATGAAAATCCATTCAAAATCTAGTTCAAGTGATGCAATCATCATCAAACACCTTTAAAGCTCATGAGACAAATCTAAAAACTTTCTAATCAGTGGGAAAACCAAGAGAAATGCAGATAAGTCTTCCCCACAAATGCCTTGAAATCCTAGTGTGCTCCTCATCTTACATTATAGACAATGTAAGATAAGGATGCAAATTAAGATTTCAATGCAATAAATCCACATTAGATGTACCTCAAATATTTCCTAAAAGATTGGGATTCATTCCCTCTTAAGGAAAGCTCAAAAACCAAGGAGAAATCTGATTTACTCTCTCTTGTGCCATAGACAACAAGAAGAGAGAGTTTAAATACCACGATAAAAGCCACTGATATCAAACCCCAAATCCTCAGATCTACATTCAGAATCAACAGAGGGTCATTGTGAACAAGTGGAGTGAATGAAGTGACCCTCAAGTGAATTTGAGCGATTAATTTAGATCTGAATGCTCAAGAGCATCAGATCTGATTTGATGCTCTAATGTGTGGGTGATTGGCGAGAAACATGTGCAAATCAGTGAAGGTGGACAATGAGATGTAGAGTGAGATTAGGGAAATCGACGTGAAAGCAAAAAATCTCCTCTCTAATCTAAATTGATCAGAGAGGGCAGAAGCACTCTAAACTACTCTAAACCAATCCAGCACTCAATTTGCTAACTAATTCTACTTCTAAACTACACTAACTATACTAAAACTAATCTAGAAAGCAGGAAAATCCTAATCTAAAGGAGGAATGGGATGCCTGGGCTGCAGCTGGTAATTATAGCAACGAAGGGGGATGAGGAGGCCTCCAACGAAGAATGAGATCCTTGGATCCACAACGGGTTGCTGTGGTGACAAAATTGAGGAAGAAAGCTGCCTCTATCATAAACAATTGATGAAGGAGGAAGGGGGACTGGAGAATGGACGAAAGATTGGCTTAGGGTGGAGGGAGTCAATGGCACGCACACGAGCTGGTGAGGTGTTTAAGTAGGTGAGGAAGTGATTGCGATCACCATGGAGGTACGATTAAGCACCTAGGTCACTGACAGTGGGGATGAAGAGAAGGGAGCGCGCGAAGCTCCAATCCAAACAACAGCTGTTGGATCAGATCTAGGTTTAATGGTGAGTAAATGCGCATAAGCGCAGGAAGATCATATTGGGTTTAACCCATGGATTAGGGAAGCATGGAATCAACGGTCGCGATGGTGCCTATTCTTAAGCCGCTACAGTGTAAATGCTACACTAGGTGTTTTGGTGAAATTGTAGAGAAGTCCTATGGTGCGAAGGGGTAGAGGATTTGCATGCAGACCCATAAGTGGGTGAAATGAATGCAGCGTAGTCCTTAGGAATTGCAAAAAGGTCCCTGACGGCCATCAAATTTGTCCCTAGAGGTTTTAATGTGAATAAATGTTTATGAACTAAGGATCTAAATGTAAAGCTTTATACGCAAGATCCTAGTGCTGTCCAAATGCAATCAAGATTTTATTAAAGCTCGATTGAACATTCAAGAAGTTGATTTCACTTTTGATTTGAAGTTTTGAACCCAAATGTGTGTTCAATTTTGCAATTGGATCATCAATTTATATTAATGAATAGAATATCTCATTTTATGACCTAATTTCACATTTTTAGCACAAATTGGATGTTTTAGGTCATTTCTATTATTTCCCAAACTTAACCCTTTTCATGTATTAATTGTAGTGTTTAACCTACTTTCTAGCGTAACTTAAGCATTTTAGCTATGATGAGCCATACCTCATTAGTGGGTCATATAGCAGGGATCAATATGTGGGGAGAAGTGTTTCTATTGGTAGTCGAACCTCCATACCGTACACCAGGCTACAGGGAGTGTGACTAGTCGTAGTCTTCTAACTTGTACAATACCCCAAAAGCACATCCGGCAGTTCGTTAGCCCAACTCCCCTTTGCCGAATCTAGCCATCTTTTGAGTGTGGAGATGATTGTCCAGTTGGACACCTCCGCTTGCTCGTTTGCTTGAGGGTGGGTGTAAAGACCCGTGTTGTTTGAGCCTTTTAAGACGTCTGGATTGTCGGTCAGACGTCTGGACACCTTCCCAGACGTCTGGAAATCAAAATTTTTGGGTACGAGCTCACGTCTGCACGTGGGCTGCGAGTAGACAGTACCCTCCCTCTTTTTCCTCCTTCTCTTTCTTTTTCCCCCCTCCAGCGAACCCTAACCCTCATCCTTATAAACCCCCTTCCTCCTCTCTCATTCTCCCCACTCCAGCCACTTCCCTTCCTCACCACCCCAGCACGAGCGAGAGAGCATGAGAGCAGCGACGAGGAGGAGCGGCGTGAGGAGAGGAGGAGAGTGAGCTCGCAAGCTCATGTGGGAGCTCACCGGAGGGTGCACGGTCGGAGCAGCGCATGCGAGAGGAGGAGGAGTGCGTCGAGAAGTCATCCCCGACACTGTTGCAGCCAGAGCTGTAGGTGAGGAAGCGAGCCGCGGCCGCACGCGACGAAAGCGAGCGGGAGTAGGTTCTGGTTCTGGATTTTTCCCAGAATCAGACGTCTGGAGTGATGTCCAAATGATGGAGCAGACGTTTGGAGGCAGTTCCAGACGTCTAAGGAGAGAGCTTCGCGAAGGTACGTTCCCTTTGCGGATACGGCCATGCAGGTCGCTTCGCAGCTACTCTTCGCATGGCCTTTTTGAGGAGATTTGGTGGTTGCGTGCAGGATTTGCTTCGGGAAGGCGCGGGACACGCCCTCCCATGCATTTCAGACGTCTTGGAAGCTGTCCAGAAGACTGAAAGCACTTCCAGACATCCGGAGAGGTGGTCGGATGTCTGGAGCTGGGTCCAGACGGTCCAGAAGAGTTCCTAGACGTCTGAAGTCGACACAGAGCTTGAGGTGTGTTCCTGGACACTTTTAAGACGTTTGGAAGTTGTTCCAGACGTCTGATTTGAGTCAGTAAACCTGTTTTTGACCAGTTTAGGGTCCGTTTGAGGTCTGTTTCATGCAAACAAGATACCGATGTTTTCCTTGTGAGTTCCTCTACTTGTTAGGAGGCTATCTATACTGTTCTAAATGTTCTATTGTAATTGTTCCTTGTTATAGGACTTCGTTCCGTTGCGGGTTTGGGGCTCACTGAGGCACGTGAGCCTGCCGTTGGGTTGATTGGTAGAGTGGCTTCCCCTAATTTAATTATAAACTTAAATGCATGTGTGGAATGAATGATTAGAACCTAGAATGTGGCATGAATCCTAGGACGAGAAATATTTGAAATATCTGTATTGTGTGATTGAATTGTAGTCTCGAATGAGTAGACAGAAATGTTAACAACTGCCTGTAAATGAACAAAAGCTACCTGTGAAATACGAATTACCTGTGCTAGTTAACAGTTGCATGCGACTTTCCTACTGTATACTAACCGTGTCGATCTTTCGCTTTTAAGTCGTTTGTAGTTTAATGTGGTGGAAAAATCGACTAATCAATTTTTAATAAGAAATAACCACTCGCAGAGGAGCGGGTCGTTTCCACAGGGAGGCAATAACGTATTAAAATTCGCGCCACTTAAAAATGTTTGTTCGGAGTCAATTTGGACAAGAACCAAGCCAAGATTGCCTTTAGATTAAGGTTTAAGCAAGAAATAATGCTGAAATGGCAATTATGATAAACTACAGGATATTTTCCGCAATGCAGACTGAATAGAATATGAATAAAATCTGGCAATGGCAGAAAATGTAAATTTTAATCAATGCTTTACTGTAGCAAAACAGGGGAATTTTTCCCCGTTGTCTTGCGCGACGAGGAGCCGATGGCTGGGCGCGGGAAGCTCGGCGGAGGTCCCTTGGATCAAGGGCTTCGAATCGGTGGTGACGGCGAGTCGCGCGGCGGCCGGAGGTGGCCGGACGAGCTCCGGCGGAGGTGCTGCAGGCGGTTGTGCGTGGGCGCGCGGAGGGTCTGCGGAAGGCGCTGGCGCGCGGAGGCGTGGTTGCGGTGGTCTGCAGGCGGGCGCTGGCGCGCGGAGGCGTGGCTGCGGTGGTAGCTGCAGAGGTCGGTTGCTGGCGGTTCTGCAGGTGGCTGTGCGTGGGCGTGCGGAGGGTCTGCGGAGGGCGCTGGCGCGCGGAGGCGTGGCTGCGGTGGTCTGCAGGCGGGCGCTGGTGTGTGCGGTGGAAGCTGCAGAGGGGGCGCTTGCGCGGTGGTTTGCAGATGGCTGTGCGTGGGCGCGCGGAGGGTCTGCGGAGGGCGCTGGCGCGCGGAGGCGTGGCAGTGGTAGCTGCAGAGGGGGCGCTTGCGCGGTGGTTTGCAGATGGCTGTTGGAGGATGCTGCAGGCTGGTCTGCAGGCGTTGGAGGAGAGCGCGGGCTGATCTGCAGGCGTGCGCAGGTCAGCAGCCGGTGAGCGGTGGAGGGCGCAGGCGGCTTGGTGGCCGGTTGGAGAGTGCAGGCTGAGGAAGTGGAGGTGAGCGGGTAACTTCAGACGTCTGGGAAATTTCCCAGACGTCTTAAGTTACTGAGAGGGTGGCTGATCAGTAGCTTGCGTGGTGGTCTGCGACGACGGCGAGGAAGATGCACGCTGATGTGCTCACGGTAATGCGGGCGAGCTCCGGATGGCGGTGTGGCCTGTCACACCACACGCCCACGGTGGTGGAGACTCGCCGCCACGGTAGAGGCCGGCAGTGTGGATGGAAGAGAGAGGATCTCTCTGCACAGTGGTGAGTCGGTGGCGGAGGCCTGGTGCAGCCGGCAGCTTCCGTGCTCTTTTTATAGTGTCTTGAACAATTTTGAAATTAGCCGCCGACCAGATCCACCACATCCGCTCCCCCTTGAATGGCTTCATCACTGCAGCAGCCGGGCGTTGGAGCAGCAGCCAGCCGTTCTGAAAGAAGACGAATAAAGCAAATATTATTAAAATATTAGGGTTATTTATGTATAGACCCTCAACTTCTATGTTAATAAAAATAATATACCTAATTGGTTATCTAATTAGATGAATGATATTCTAAGCTAATTCTAAATGCACTTAAGATATGAATGCAATGTATGGATTATGTAATTAGATTAAAACTATGAATTAATCTATTTACATCCTAATTTATACTAAATAAATGTTAGAATTAACCTAATGTGTAGGCACTTAAGTACTTAAATAACCCACAACTATGGGCTAATCAAATACCCCCATGCCTAGTTTTTGCTAGTCCCTAGCAAAATTAAGCGAAACCTAGCACTCTAAGTAGACTAGTCAACTCACTTAGTCTTCCTTTAGAAGCATATTAAGTTCAGGTTCTAAACCCAAGGTCCCTAAGTAATTGCTAAGTTACAGACTAGGTCGGCTAAAGACGAGTTGCCAGCACAAGTTTCCCTGATTTCTGACTCTACCCTAAAGTTTATTGATCCCTGAGATTAAAGCATCCGTGCTTGTGCATTGGTCCGAGTTATTTGAGTTAAAGGAATTTTTTTTTTTTTTTAATAAATATATTTTTTTTTTTTTATTCTTCTAAGTCTAACCTCAGATCAGCTATCAACACGGTCTGTGTCGGATTCATTGTCCCCATTACCATACCTCGAAGGGTGCCTGGCTTTCGATGCTTCGAGATAGCACCGCCCATAACGACCCCAAGAACTCCTGGCAATCGACACTTCGAGATAGTATCGCCCATGGATTTCTTAAGCGAATTCAGGCCTATGGCAATCGGCACTTCGAGATAGGGCCGCCCATGGTACCTGAACCGCGCAATGCGCTTACATGCCCCCAGTAGGATGGATATCCTAAGAGACAAGTGCCGAGGAGGTAATATGTTACCATCGCATCCTCAAGGTGAGTATATACTCGACCTCTCCTGCGGCGGGAACTCTTCCAATCAAAATATGTTTTCAAGCCTTTCTTAAGTCAAAACTAAGAGAACCAAATCTCTTTCCAGAAATTAAGTTAATTACCAGACCAAGTGTGAACAATTTGGATGCTTGGGTTACAAGGACCTGTAAACCAAAAGGTAGAATAAGACTCCAGGTACTACCCCACCTTTTAACTCAAACCCTAGCTTCCCTTCCTCAACCTCTTGAAGAATGGTCCGCAACTTAACTCCTACTTAAGTTTTTAAGTCCACAAAGGACCCTAAAGGTCTAAAGCTAGTAGCTTATTTAGCTTCTAAAGTTTGACCCTAGAATTAATTTAGTCTACGCTAGAGTTCTGATTTGCTTAAGAATGCAGGACTTAGCCAGTTAAGCTCAAAACTTTTTTTTTTTTTTATATGTACAAATGTATGCAATTATGCTATGTATATCCCCAAGTACACCCCCCCATGCCTAAAATCTGCAATGTCCTCATTGCATAGAAGGATATTACCTGGGTCAAAGCTGGGCTGAATAGCCGAAGAACCTGCAAATCAGGTTCAAGAATTGCAGAAATAGGCCCTAAAAATGAGGAAAGCAAAGTTGGCCTAGAAAATAGGTAACCTAGGATGTTGGCGAGCTGATGATGAATCCCGATAGCAAATGCTCGCCCAACTAAAATGGGAATGAAATCTTCCCAGGTCACCAGAAGAGGTTCTAAAGGATAAACAGTTAAAATAACCTCCAAAGGGGTAGGGGTAGGATGACAAGGATCCTCCAAAAAGAATGGGGAAGGAATGGTATAGAGATAAACCCCCAGGGTAATGGACTGACTAAAGAAATCATCAATCCATACCCGATACTCCATTACAGAAAATATTGGTCTGTTAAGCCCCCTAGTCAGAACAAAACTGAGCAATTCTCTAAGGCAAGGATCGTCTAGGGTGTCCAAGTTACGAGGTTGTGGGATGGCCATAAGATCTAGATTGGGTTTAATCAGCTTGGTGTCCATCCCAAACACTCTTTCTAAATCCTCAATTTCATCCCTAGCATTCCTTGCACCATGACGTGGATCTTCCTGCTCTTCATCAGGAGTCACAATTTCGCTTTCAGTTATAAGAGAATCAGAGGGTGACTTCGAAGTGAATGAAGGCAGGTTGGAAGCAACAGATCTAGGGATTATCCTATTAATGTCATCCCCGGGTTTTTGTTCTTTACTCACATCTTCCCCGGAGTCTATATGTGAATCCACATAAATCTTAGAAATTGCTTCCAAATTTTCCATCATTTTATCATGAGGAGAAATATCATCAATGGGTGTGCCAAGGAAACCTAATTTGGTCAAATTTGTGACATCCTCAGGGGTTAACTCTTCAAATAATACATAATCACCCTTAGTGTCACTCCAAATCTTGAATGTAGGTTCCTCATATAATTCATCTTCCTCCTCATCACACAATTCATCATGTACCCGAGGTCTAGAATCATTTAATATATCAGCAGATCCCCTAGGGTGCTCTATCTGAGGTAAATTATTTACATTGGTTACATCAGACTCCTCAGATAGGTCAATTTCTTTAGGGTTAGGTTCCCTAAGGGTGGGTTTGAGTTCCATATCGTGATCAGAAGGGAGGGTAGGATTAACAACTTGACTTTGACCCACTTCATCAAATGTCACAAAAATACTATCATCTGGGTCGAGGTCTTCCAATGGTACCATCATTCCCTTCTTTTGACTCCAATATAATTCAGGTGGATACTCAACCTTATCATCGTCTTCCTCGGGTTGCCACCTTTCTTCATCCAATGCATAGCTACTTTCATGTGTATTTTCCTCCCACCTAAAGTGTAGATCTCTCAAGGAAGTGTCATCTAATGGGGAGGTTTCAAAATCGATCCTCGAAAAGTAGCTATTTTCCCCCGAATTTCCCTTCAACTTAAAGTGTAGCTTTCCCACGGGAGATGCATCTATTGTAGAGGGGTGTACGTCATCGTCAATGGGGCAGATTGGGTGGCTAATTTCATCTCTTTCTTGTTGGCCTGCTCTCAAAGATTCTCCTAACAATTCACTCATTTCATTTTGCATTTTCTGTATTTCCATCTTCAAAGAGGAGAGGTCATTTTTATCATAAGAGAAGTCAAGCTCAGGCTTATAGTACCCAGGAGTGTTTGTCCAACCATTATAAGTTTTCAGGGAGGGTGGGTTGGGTATTTCTTTGGTATGTGGGATATTGGGTAAAGCAAATCCCGCTCCTGAGTTCTGCTCACTAATTTGGGGCTTAACTAGGCCAATACTCCTATAATAGGAGTAAAACGGATCCCAATGATTGTCATTATGTCCATAAAGGAATGGACCATCTTGGCATTTGGGATCGAAGGATGCAAAGTGGGGGTGAGGGTGTGGGCAAGATGTGAAAGGATGAAAATCAATGTGGTCCATTCTAACTCACACTTCAATCAGAATTCCCCAAGCAAGGCACAATTCAAAAAGGACCTTTTAGGTCTTTCCCAATTTAGGCTTTTGAATTTAATTCAAATTGTAGGTGACAAAACAAGTTACCCAATCAATTACGCGCCTATTGTCAACCTACGGCTCGCCTAAAAAAACCTAGTTGGAACTTAGGTAATCTTCCCTAAATCTCAAATGGTCAAGTAAATCCAAAGACGGAAGATCGAGGGATGCAAGTAGGCCTAAGCCTTCCTTTGAAGCTGTGCTTTCGCGGTGCTCCTCAACTACCCCCAAAAATCCGTGACAGGGTATCCCCCTCTTTGGATTTACAAAACCTTTGATCTCAAGTTCCGAACACTTCAGAATCCAACGAAAGGAGGGCTCTTGTCCTAGTATTTCCAAACCTAAGGAGTGTCTAGAAGCGTGTCGTGGTGCAAGTGAAATAAGTGTGCATACACCGTAAAAGATTTTAAACTTTGAATCGCACGCCAAGTTTGAAAATGAAATCCTTGGTTTTTAAAATGTCCTTCCTTTAATTAGTCCTTTTTCTAAAGAAAATATGTGACCACTTGTTAGATTTATTCAGTACAGATTAGGTGGTCTTTGCATTAAATCCCAAATGCAATGCGTGATCAAAAATAGGATGCAAAGTAAGAGAATGCGTACCTTGCCTCCAGCGATCTTCGATGCAAAAATGCACGCAATGCAGAAAAGCAAATCTAGAGGCTGCTCATACAGACCTAAATGGTTCGTCCTAGGGCAGGCAGCTTCTAGCAGGCAGCTCGTTTTTTTTTCTTTTTCTATTTTTTTTTAGAACTACTTATGCACAAGCAAATAAAAGAAATAATAATAATAAAAAAAAAATAACCTAAATCTAAAGAAAAGGGAACAGGCTCCCAAAAATTACCCAACACGGGTCCAAAACAAAATCAGGGAACAAACCCTCAAAATATGCCCCAGAACAAGGGTTTCAAACTAACTGTAATGAAAAATTAAGTCTTCAGTCTTAATTCTATTCTAATTAAATTAGCGATTAAATACAGTGGTGTCCGTCGCGTCCTCGTCCTTCTCCTCCTTTCAAAATTGCTTGTCCACTTCTCGTCTGGCGACGTCAAGGGTCGCCTCTCACAGTGGCTGATTCTTGCACAAAATTTCTCGCACAGAAAAGAAAATAATAGATGGTCAAATCTCTGTGCAATTGACAAATAATCAAAATAAAATTAGGCGAAATTATTGCGTCTGTTGCCTCCCCGGCAACGGCGCCATTTGACCGTGTCGATCTTTCGCTTTTAAGTCGTTTGTAGTTTAATGTGGTGGAAAAATCGACTAATCAATTTTTAATAAGAAATAACCACTCGCAGAGGAGCGGGTCGTTTCCACAGGGAGGCAATAACGTATTAAAATTCGCGCCACTTAAAAATGTTTGTTCGGAGTCAATTTGGACAAGAACCAAGCCAAGATTGCCTTTAGATTAAGGTTTAAGCAAGAAATAATGCTGAAATGGCAATTATGATAAACTACAGGATATTTTCCGCAATGCAGACTGAATAGAATATGAATAAAATCTGGCAATGGCAGAAAATGTAAATTTTAATCAATGCTTTACTGTAGCAAAACAGGGGAATTTTTCCCCGTTGTCTTGCGCGACGAGGAGCCGATGGCTGGGCGCGGGAAGCTCGGCGGAGGTCCCTTGGATCAAGGGCTTCGAATCGGTGGTGACGGCGAGTCGCGCGGCGGCCGGAGGTGGCCGGACGAGCTCCGGCGGAGGTGCTGCAGGCGGTTGTGCGTGGGCGCGCGGAGGGTCTGCGGAAGGCGCTGGCGCGCGGAGGCGTGGCTGCGGTGGTCTGCAGGCGGGCGCTGGCGCGCGGAGGCGTGGCTGCGGTGGTAGCTGCAGAGGTCGGTTGCTGGCGGTTCTGCAGGTGGCTGTGCGTGGGCGCGCGGAGGGTCTGCGGAGGGCGCTGGCGCGCGGAGGCGTGGCTGCGGTGGTCTGCAGGCGGGCGCTGGTGTGTGCGGTGGAAGCTGCAGAGGGGGCGCTTGCGCGGTGGTTTGCAGATGGCTGTGCGTGGGCGCGCGGAGGGTCTGCGGAGGGCGCTGGCGCGCGGAGGCGTGGCAGTGGTAGCTGCAGAGGGGGCGCTTGCGCGGTGGTTTGCAGATGGCTGTTGGAGGATGCTGCAGGCTGGTCTGCAGGCGTTGGAGGAGAGCGCGGGCTGATCTGCAGGCGTGCGCAGGTCAGCAGCCGGTGAGCGGTGGAGGGCGCAGGCGGCTTGGTGGCCGGTTGGAGAGTGCAGGCTGAGGAAGTGGATGTGAGCGGGTAACTTCAGACGTCTGGGAAATTTCCCAGACGTCTTAAGTTACTGAGAGGGTGGCTGATCAGTAGCTTGCGTGGTGGTCTGCGACGACGGCGAGGAAGATGCACGCTGATGTGCTCACGGTAATGCGGGCGAGCTCCGGATGGCGGTGTGGCCTGTCACACCACACGCCCACGGTGGTGGAGACTCGCCGCCACGGTAGAGGCCGGCAGTGTGGATGGAAGAGAGAGGATCTCTCTGCACAGTGGTGAGTCGGTGGCGGAGGCCTGGTGCAGCCGGCAGCTTCCGTGCTCTTTTTATAGTGTCTTGAACAATTTTGAAATTAGCCGCCGACCAGATCCACCACATCCGCTCCCCCTTGAATGGCTTCATCACTGCAGCAGCCGGGCGTTGGAGCGGCAGCCAGCCGTTCTGAAAGAAGACGAATAAAGCAAATATTATTAAAATATTAGGGTTATTTATGTATAGACCCTCAACTTCTATGTTAATAAAAACAATATACCTAATTGGTTATCTAATTAGATGAATGCTATTCTAAGCTAATTCTAAATGCACTTAAGATATGAATGCAATGTATGGATTATGTAATTAGATTAAAACTATGAATTAATCTATTTACATCCTAATTTATACTAAATAAATGTTAGAATTAACCTAATGTGTAGGCACTTAAGTACTTAAATAACCCACAACTATGGGCTAATCATATACATTAAATGATATAGTACGAGCTGCATGTGTATAATTTGATAATGGTAATGTGAATGATAGAAATATGAGCTGCATGTGTATATCCTGAGAATGGAAATGTGAATGGTAGAAATACGAGCTGCATGTGTATAACTTGAGAATGGAAATAGAAATGATGAAACCTGGTACGGAATGGCATGAGGAATATGAGCATGAACCCTACGGGGGAATAGGAGTAGAGCTCCTGGAAATAAATGGAATGGATCTGGAAATGTAACAGGAAGCGTGCTGGCCCTTGAGTACGTAGTACCAAGGGGAGCGCATGTTACCTCTTAGTGTAGAGGGGAGCTTGCCGCCCTTTGGGTTGAGACTCGGGGTGGGTTTGGCCACTTTGCACCAACTCCGTGGCCCTCGTGTACACTGTACCGGGGAGAGTTACTAGTGTAGGGAGAGAGCTAGCCACCCCACGAGGCCCAGGGTTCAGCTAGCCACCCTACACCGACTTGTTAGGCCCACTGGGCAAACCAGGGTAGTTAGGCGAGGGTGCGCGGACTGTGGAGGGGCGAGACCCTTGTTTGGTTCTTAGGGGCTAGACCCCTATTACTGAGAGGGCTAGGCCCTATACTGTTTCGTGCTGTATTTGGACGCCCCTGTTAGCGGAAACGATTGACCGCGTGCCAGTGTGGGGTAGCTACCCGTGCTTTTATCACGCGTGCCGTAGTCACCGTTACGTCTGTCCGTGACCTTGGGGTGGTTGACTAGGTGTAGGATCACTACAGGGGACTCTCCCAGCTAGGAGAGCACCACATGTGCCTTCTACTCTTCGAAAAAGACTGTAATCAAGATCGTTCCCACGAGGAACATTCGAGATCAAGAAAAAGATTTGAAAAGATATAAACCAAAGGGTGAAAAGGAATAACTTGTAAATTAAAGAATTTGAATAGCTAGTTCCCTGTTAGCTTTACTGCTTTAGTTAGTTGGTTGCCACTCTACTCTGCGTTCGCTGACTTTGTGTACTCATAAGCCTTTTTAGGTCCAGGTGTTGAGTAGCCCGAGTCTACGGCTGCGGAGGGTGCTGGGTGATGAGAACCTCATCATGAACCCTAACTAGCACATTTTAACCTAATTAAGTGTACAAAAGCTCCTACAAAACCTAAGGGAAAGCCTAAATTAGGGAATTGCAAATCTGAGTATAAAACAATTCACAAGGGGTAAAACTGTAATTTTACCATTGCAGTACATAAACAGGATTTCTAAGGGTTTAGACATAGGTCAAATGGGCTTAATAAGAGAAAAAGTGGGATGATTCGATCAGGAAAGTGTTATGACAAAATTTGGGAATTAAATGACATTCTATAACCCTAAAATAAATCCTCTTTAATTCACGAAGTTATAGGCAAGATAAAAATCTATTAAACCCTCTAAATTCATGAAAAAATATCCCTTAGGGTTTACAATCTTCAATTTGGCCATTGGAACCTATCTTGACCTAGATTGAGAATCATACCCAATTTTTGACCTAATTTGGATTTTTGTGCAAAATGTCCATTCAAACATGGTCAAACCTAAAATCCAACCTACCATTGGATTCCTTAGGTCCAAATTAGGGTTATACCAAAATTTGGACCTAAGGAAAGGTCTCCTTGACCCATTTTACAAAACGGTCATTTGCAATTACTTTTTGACCCTTAGCTTTTTGAACTCTTGCAGAAACCCCCCTATCTTTCTCGTCTCTTTCTGCAGACAGGTCCTTCTACCCTCGCACTGCGCAGGCCATGCCTCTGGCGACTTTGCACGGAGGATGGTGCTGCGCAGACCTGGGGAGTTGGCCCCAGACTTGAAAGGAAGATCACCTGCATTGTCCTCTTCTGCATGGATCGGTTCCCATGCCCTGTCGGCCACCATACCTCTCATGCGAACGCTCGATAGGTATGGGTCTTTTTCCGGCCATGCCTTCGGCAAGGAGCCCACCCCTCCTCCTCGCGATTCCCTCCCTGCCAGCCCCTATTTAATGAGCGACAACCCCTACCGCTTCCTTTGAGCTTGTCTTGATCAAGGAATTCCCTCAAAATTCGTCTCTTCCTCCTCCGGCCATTGGCCCGCAGGCTCCGGCGACCTTCCTCCTCTGCTCTCGTCACCCTGCCACCATACCAGTGGCAAGGTTACTCTCACCATCGTCTACTATGCCTGGCCGCACCAGCAGGCACCCTCCAGCACCTCTTCCTCGTCGTCATCTTCTCCCCTAGGCGTTGTCTTCTCCGACGACGGCAGCATAGCCACTCGCTGCCTCCTCCCCATCTTCCGTCTGCTAATTAGGTGGGGGTTTCCTATCCATCGCCATCTTCCCCATCTCCGGCCAACCTCCGGTGAGACGTACCCATCACTCCACACCTCCACACGTCTCACCACCAACCTCTTCACCTTCGCCACCGATCACTGAACATCTTCCACCCCTTCATCAACCGCCAACATCTCCCTAAATGCCCACCGAACACACCCATAAACACGGCCACAGAGCGACCTAGGCCGCCCCGTGGCCAGCCAACCCCCGCCTCACCTTCGCCGTGATACGGCGAAGGTTTTCCTATGGTCTGACATGGTCGAAAGGCCGTGTTACTGATTTCAGGGTCAGGCCGCTCTCCGCCATTATTGCTGAGCTTGAAGCAAGCTTCAAGCTACTCCAGGTCGCACTCAGCTCCAGGCGAAGCCCTTAGGTGGTGCGGGTTTGCAGCATGCAAGCACCCAGACTTCAAGTAGAGTCAAGAGACTCCACGCCTGCTGCAATCGCGAAGCCGTCTGCTACGGGCGCAAGCGCGGAAGCGGGTGGGACTTTAGTCCCACCTCGGAAGTTCATGAGCGGGCGACCACACTTAAATTGATTTTGTGTTTCAGTTTTATCGCCTCGAAACACACTGGGGTGAAGTCCCTTGCACCCCCGCCACGCCTCGTCTGCAACACTTCCCTCGTAGACCTGGCACCTGGATCCGATTGACCCTACCTGTGCATACCTCGCACACCACCCACGCCGGTGCGCTTGGTCCCAAGCGCGTCACCCAACCCTCATACTGATTAAGGCTCTGGGAGAGCGAACCCTGGAGTGAATTTGAGAGAGAGAGAGACGTGGGGAGGGTAGGGGTTAGGTTTTTCCTAACCATGTACTGTGCAGGGAAGCAAGAAAAGGAGGAGGGAGTGTAGCAGCAAGAAGAAGAAGAGAAGGAGAAAGAAAGAAGAAGAAGGCCTCGCACAACAGAGAAGCAAAGAGGAAGAAGAGAAAGAGAAGCAGCAGAGAAAAAGAAGAAGAAGTCAGAAGGACTTGGCGTAGCAGAGAAGAAGAAAAGAAGAAGAAGTCAGAAGGACTTGGCGCAGCAGAGAAGAAGAAAAGAAGAAGAAGAAGCCAAGAGGAAGAAGAACCAACAACAGTGGCAGCTGAAAAGAAGAGGCAAAACACTGTAGCAAGTGGAGTTTAAATCGTCTGACCCTTGGAGTCAGACGTCTGAAAAGAGAAAGAAAGAGGCAGAAGAAAAAGAAGAAAGAGAGAGAGAAGAAAAGAAGAACACATTTTCCTTTCCTTAATCTTTTTTGTAAAACAGTATATATCTATATTGTAAATTGTGATTTTATATACTTCTAGAATCAAGTGTTGCTCCCTGAGTTCGACCTCGGAGATTTTCTATTTTCGAGTAATAAAATACAAATACAAGCTGGTCCTAAGCGCGACCACCCATTACTGGGCCCAATAGAGCCTAGCAGCAGTAGCTTCTTTTGTTGTACTTCTTTTGTAGTAGTGAGTTAGACTCTTGTACCTTTATGTTCTGTACTTTTACATGATGTGCTTTATGTTCCTGTACCTTATTACTTTTCTACTGTTGTGGTGGTGACATCTACTGTAGCAGCTTTTACTTCTTTACTGCTGTACCTTTTTACTGTTAGTTTCTTAGCATAGTGAACGTGGTTTACTTTCCTGCTTTTTGGTTACTTTCTTGTTGGACAATTGGGTCTTGAGATTAGTCGAGTTGAGCCGATCTCGGGTCCTGTAGGAATTCGGGAACCGGGTCGTAACAGTGGGCGACGAATGTGAAACACAGCCGAATGCCCCAGCTTGCGCAGAACTCCCCAAACTTCTTGGAGGCAAACTACGTGCCGTTATCTTTGACGATGGCACTTGGTTATCCATATCAGGTGAGGATGTTTTTCCAAAAAAACATTACGACTTTGTCCACTGTTGAGCTAGTTATAGCCTTTGCTTCGATCTACTTCAAAAAGTAGCCTACCGCTACTAGGATGAAGCACTTTTGAGCCGTCGCTGACGGGAAGGGCCCGAAAAAGTCCATTCCCCATTTGGTGAAGGAAATTGGGGATGCAATATGCACCATGTTTCTAGGTGGCAGGTGGTGGATTGGGGTAAATTTCTAGCATTTGTCACATTTGTGGATAAATTCCCAACACTACTGCTTCATCTAAGGCCAAAAATATTTTGTTTGAAATAAGCGGCCTACCAAAGCTTTGTACCCCTAGTGATTGCCGCAAATTCTCCCGTGGGCTTCTTGGATTGCTTGAGTTGTTTCTATCAGAGCGAGGCAACGTAGTAGGGGGACTGAATAACCCCTTTTATACAATTGCTCGCCTATTAGTGTGTAGCACGAGGCTTTCAACTGGAAGATCTTTGGGTGAGACGCTTCTGGCGACACTTCACCTATCTTCAGGAAGGTTATTATTGGATTCGTCTAGGAGACGGGTGACTCGATCACATAGGCTTGCGGGGGGGAGTACAGAGGGTTTACTTAACGCCTGTAGAAGTTTGTCATCCTCCCGTCCCTCAAGAATGGCTAAAGCTAAGCGGGCTAAGGCATCTGCCAGTGGGTTGTCGGATCTTGGTATTCGCCTGATCGTGGCTACTGCGAAATTTAGCATCTCTTCCTTTATGCGCTCTGTGTAAAGGCTCATGTTGGGGTCCTTAGTCTAGTACTCACCATTAATCTGGTTGGCCACCGGTTGTGAGTCTGTATGGACTTCTAAGCACGAGGCTCCCATAAAGTTGGCTACCCTTAGTCTGGTTAGTAAAGCCTTGTATTCTGCCACATTGTTGGAAGCGGCAAAGGCTAATTTGACGGCATACTTATGAGTAGTGCTGTTAGGAGTATTCACTGCAATTCTGGCTCCAACCCCTGCATCATGGAGGATTCATAGACGTACAATTTCCATGGTAGGGTGCTGGGCGTCTCGGGACTCGTGAATTTCGCCACGAAGTTCGCCAGGACATGGCCTTTAATGGACCTCCATGGTTGATATTTTATATCAAACTCCGCCAATTCCATGACCCACTCCATCTGTCTAGTTGATCTAGTTGGCCTATAAAGCATCTGGCGCAAGGAGTAGTCCATAAGCACAACTATTGTATGTGCTTGGAAGTACAGGCAGAGCTTTTTGGCAGATGTCACTAAGGCAAGGACTAGCTTCTCGATCACGGTGTACTTTGCTTCTACCCTTTGATAAGTATTACTTATGAAATATACTAGATGTTGTTTGTCATTACGTTCTCATAGTAGGATGACACTAATTGCCGTCATCGAAGCTGCCAAATAGAGGAACATGGGTTCCTCTCCCACAGGGGTTTCGAGGACGAGAGGCTCTTGAAGGGATTTCTTTACTTCTTTCAGGGCTTGCTGGCACTGAGGGTGTAACGACCCGGTTCCCGAGTCCCTACGAGACACGAGAACCGGACCGACTCGACTAATCCCAAGACCTAGTCGTCCAACGAGGAAGTAACCAAAAGAGTAGTAAAATAAACCACATTCAGCATGAATATAACTAACAGTAAGAAAGTACAGCAGTAAGCAAAGAAACTACTACAGTATATACCACCACAACAGTAGAACAACATTTATCATATAACATGAACTGCAGGTAAAGAAAAGTACAGCGGAAACAAGAACTACTCACTATAACGGGAACAAAGAGGTACAAAAGATAGTAGTAACTCTACTGGACCCTACTCGGCCCAGCGTCCTCTGCAGCCGCTGACCCTGGCTGCTCAACACCTGGTCCTGAAAAGGGTGACGAGTGTAACACGTCAGCAAAACGCTGAGTAGAGTGGCAACTAAAACTAAAGACAACAGTAGAGTGTACAGTAGTTGTTATGTTCTATTACTTTCTTTATTCACATCTTTCAATTGTCTCACTATTTCATTTATTCCCCAGATCTTTTTCTTGATCTCGAATGTTCCTCGTGGGAATGATCTTGATTGCAGTTTTTTCCAAAAAGTAGAAGTAGCACGTGGTGCTCTCCTGGCCAGGAGAGTCCCCCGTGGTGATCCTACCCTCAGTCAACCACCCCAAGGTCACTGACAGATGTAACGGTGACTACGGCACGCGCGATAAACGCACAGGTAGCTAACCCGTACTGGCACGCGGTCAGTCGTTTCCGTTAACGGGTGCGCCCAAAACACAGCACGGAACCAGTCCAGGGCAGAGCCCTCTCAGTAACAGGGGTCCAACCCCTCCACAGTAACCAAACCGGGGCCTTGCCCCTCCACAGTCCGTGCACCCTCGCCTGACTACCCTGGTTTGCCCCAGCGGGCCTAACAAGTCGGTGTGGTAGGCTAGAAGAACCCCGGGGCCCGTGGGGTAGCTAGTACCTCCCTACACTAGTAGCTCTCCTCGGTACTACGTACGCGAGGGCCAGCAAGTCGGTACAGAGTGGCCAGTCCTAACCCCGGGTCCCTGGGGCGGCTGGCTCCGCTCTGCACTAAACAGGGGGACAGTCGCTCTCCTTGGTACTCCGTACTCAAGGGCCAGCTCACTTCCCCAAAACTATTCCATTCACTTTCCAGGAGTTCTACTCCTACTTCCCCGTAGGGTTCCATCCTTTTTACTCAAACATCCAGGTTTCACTTTCCAGGTTCACATTCTTACAGTCCATGTTCTCAACCACGTTATCTATTCACAACAGGCAGCTGTTAATTCAAATTACAGGCAGCTTTATATCTCTTTCCATTTTCCAAGACTGCAGTATTATACATTCCACTATTTTTCCCATCCTAGGATTCATGCCATATCCTAGGATCTATCATACAATCTAGTTTTCCAGTCCTAGGATTCATGCAACACCTAGGAGCTATCATTCCATCTATTTCTCATTCCTAGGATTCATGCAATGTCCTAGGTTCTATTTATGATTTCAGAATTTAACAGATTTTATTAATAACTTAAAGCCACTCTACCAGGTACAACGGGAGTAATGGGGGCGTGATCGGGAATCCCGCGTGCCTCCGCGACTCCCAAGACTGCAACTGAACAAGGTCCTATCACAAGGATCAAACACAAGGAAAGTCTCAAAACAGTGTATAGCTACTGTAGATGGGTAGAGAAATTAATTCTGAAAAGAACGCAACTCGAATCGCGGAAAACGGAACCCGAACGGACCCTAAACGGGTCGAAAATGACGACACTGTGTAAAATCAGACGTCTGGAACTTCTTCCAGACATCTTAAAAAGTGGATCAGAGAATTACCTGCTCAACGTGGTTTCCCAGACGTCCAGAAGTATGCGGGGACGTCTGGCCTAGCTCCAAGACATCCGATGGTCACCCCGGACGTCTGGAGGTCGCTCCCGCCGTCTGGTACAACAGCCAGACGTCTGATTCGCGTTGGATGGCGAATCACCGAGCCTGCGTACAGCCAACTCCCTTCCTCAGTAGGGTAAGTCGACAGGAAGGAAGAAGAAAGCGAAATACTCACCTTTCAGACATCTGTATGAGCTTCTAGACGTCTCCCTCGCCGTCTGTCTATTAACCCAGACGTCTGATTCTAGAAATTTTTTCCAGAATCAAGGCGCCACTCGGCCTCTGCTCGCGACGCCGCCCGCGTTGCACCTCGCGCGTCTGCTGCTCAGACCGCAGCAGGTCCCTCTCCGCGTCGTTCCGCGCCCCCTGCGCCCTCCGCCGGCCGGCCAAGCCGCTCCGGCGAGCTCGCCCTCACGGCAGAGCTCCGCCCTCGCACGCCGCACCTCCTCCGCGCTCACTGCGACCGCCGTTGCCGCCCTCGCGCTCGCTCGCTCTCGCGCACAGGAAGGAGAAGAGGAAGGGGACGGTGGAGACGACAGGAGGGGAGGCATGGCCTTTTAAGGCCGCGCGAGGAGGAGGGAGAGAGTGCGCGGCAGGTCTGCAGCCGCAGAGAGAGAGGGAAAAAGAGAGAGAGAGGAATCGTGGGTCTGCGAGCACAGGCGCGCAGATGAATCTCTCGTGCGAAAAAAATTATTTTCCAGATGTCTGGAAACGATCCCAGACGTTTGGTCCGACGTCTGGGCCACCTCCCAGACGTCTTAAAAGACGTCTGGGGCACGCGTTCGTTACAGAGGGGTCCAGTGTGTGAGTGAGTATCCCTTTCCTTTTTTGATGCACTAAAAAAAGGGAAACACTTGTCGAATGATCGAGACAGGAGCTGGCCTATGGCTGCAATCTTGCCGACCAACGACTACAATCCCTTCAAGTTAGTCGAGGGGGGGGGGGGGGGGTTAAGGCCATAATTGCTTGGATTTTGTTGGGATTTGCCTCTATTCCCCGGTTGGAGACCATGAAGCCTAGAAATTTCCCTGAATATATGCCAAAGGCACACTTCTCAGGATTTTGGCAGAGCCAGATGTTTCTTAGGACTTGAAACACTTGAGTTACATTCTCTAAGTGTTGGAGAAGTTTAACCTCTTGACGAGCATGTCATTGATATACACCTCAAACGACTTTCCTATTAAATGGACAAACACCAGATTTATAAGGTGCCGGTAAATAAACCCAGCACTTTTCAAGCCAAAAGGCATAACCCTATATTGGAACAGGTCCCTATTAGTTACAAATGAAGTGTGGGGCCGATCGACCTGGGCTAGGCTTATTTGGTGATAGCCACTGTAGGCGTCAAGGAAGGACATGTGGGAATGCCTATTGCAAGAGTCCACAAGGGTGTCGATCTTCACTAAGGGAAACTCGTCCTTTCGGCATGCGTTGTTCACATTTGTGAAGTCCACACACATCCTCCACTTCCCATTTGACTCTTGACTGTTACGATGTTGGACAGCCATTCCGGGTAAACAGATTGCTTGATGAAGCTCGCCTCCAGCAGCTTGTCCACTTTGGCAGCGGCTGCTTGCCACTGTTAGATTGATTTATGATGTCGAGCTTGCTTGACTGCATGGAAGCCCGACTATATATTGAGCCGATGTTGGATCATAGACGTGTCTACCCCTGACAAGTCATTAGCTGACTAGGCAAAAATGTCTGCGTTTGCCCTTAGCAACGTGAGCAACTCTTGGACTTCGTCAACAGATAACTCAGTTCCCACATGAACCAATTTGTCAATTGTATCAGGGTACAATTGAATGGCCATGGTTGAAGAACCAAGCTTCATCTCTTGCATAGGTGGCTGGATGGGGAATTCATCCTCTCGTGGTCAAAACCCAAATCTAAGTTCTAGTGGAGTTGCGTAGAAGCTCTAGCTAATTGGAGCTGCTATTGGGGCTTTCTTGGTCAAATGAAGGCCCAGGTGTCCTCGTGGATGGAGTCGAGTTCGATTGATGTACGATCGGCAGTGTATGGTGGCGACGATGAAGTTGACGACGACGAAAACCTATGCATCAAAATACAGGTTAAAACCCCAATTAAATAGTTCTCAAAACTCTTTGTGAAGCGAGGAAGATGATGGTGGTGGTGATGAGGAGTTTGGTAGTCGGTGGTGGTCGAATAGTGTCGGGGTTGCAGGCAGTCGATGGGTTTGGTCTGTGGAGTGAATGAGTGATCAAAAGTCCTAATTAAGTTAGGGCTTTTGGTCTCTAGGAGGTGAGGATGGTTGTAGTGGTGACGATTTTGTGTTTTGTGTGGTGTAGCATGTGTGCGGCCATGCTAGAGATGTGCCCGAAGATGGAGAAGACAAGGGGGGAGAAGGTGAATGAGTGGTCAAAT
This sequence comes from Thalassia testudinum, assembly GCA_037157565.1. Taxonomy (NCBI): domain Eukaryota; kingdom Viridiplantae; phylum Streptophyta; class Magnoliopsida; order Alismatales; family Hydrocharitaceae; genus Thalassia; species Thalassia testudinum. Next base: position 150,279,181 of record JAZHRO010000036.1, read on the forward strand.
CTAGAAACTAAGGGTGTATTCCTAACCTAGAGACTAAGGGAAGTAGAGAGATATAGTTTATGGATGAAAAGAAGGGGAGACTTGCGCCAGCGTGCCTTGCCGGATGCGAAGGAGATGAAGACCTCCGATGGGGTAGACGGCGAGGAAGAAGGGGAGAAGGAAACTCTTGCTATGGCCAACGAGGAGCGGAAGAACTTGAGGAAGATAGTGATTCTCCCAATTTGGATATTAGGAGGCCTAAAGAAGGAGATTGGAGATCATCGTTGGAGCTGAGGTTGGAGGTGGCCAGAGGAGGAAGAGAAGAGGATTTTTTGTCGTAAACCTAGCTAAAAAACTCGTGGAATCATAGGGAGTTTATATAGATGAAGATCAGGGCCTCAAATTCCTAACATTCGCATGTTTGAAGCATGATTTTGGCAAGTAAAAATTCCAATTTTTGCGAGCTCTCTAGACCTTTCCTCTTTACCTTAGGATTCAAAATGTGGTCTTATGGATCCCTTGTGGTTTGAATACCAATCCCACAAAATTTGGTGGGGTTTGATGGGAATTTGCTACTGATTTCATCAAGTCAAAGTTGGTGCTTGATGGGTTGACCTAATGATTAGGAAACAAGGGCTTTTAGGTGGTAGGGATCTAACAGTGAAGGAGATGATGAAGTTAGGGGTCTTTTGGTAAGGAAAATGTAGAAGTTAAGGGTCTAAGAAGTAGAGAATAGAGTTTTGGGAGCTTAAATGCAAACTAAGTCAAGATGGATTCTGATTAAATCCAAATTTGGGTGTTAACCTAATTTGATTCCAAGAAATCTAATGGTGAACTTAGATTTAGGTTTGACTGAGTAAATTACACAGAAGCCCAAATTAAGGCAAATTCCCGTTTGAATCTCTATTTTTGATCAAAATAGGTTCTGATGGTCAAAGTAAAGGTAATAAGCCTCTTAAAATATTTTTCAATGATTTTTAGGAGGTTTAGATTGAATTTATCTCTATCAGAACCCTTTTAATTTGAGTGAGGTTGATAATTAGAGTTTTTAGTAATATTTTAATCCTCAAAATGCATGAAACCCCAATTCAATTATTCTGAGCCACTTCTTGGTCATTTAAGTTCATTTGACCTTGAATTAATCTTTAGTTAACCCCGTAGTTAATCTGCATTAATGATGGAATGTTAAAATAACAAAATTAACCATTTTTCCTGTGTTCTTCTCAAGTTCACTTCAGCCAGAATTATGATCCTCAAACGATCATGTAGGAGTATTTATTATAGTAGTTAAGCTAATTCCAGCTCATTAACACCAATGATGGTGCTACCATCATAGGGTGTGGACCAAATTCCTTGACGGGTTTTGGCGAGGGGAGCAAGTCCTTATCTGTAGACCATACTTCCACTAGAACGTCTGCCTAATTCATGGCAAGGGGAGTGTACTCCTCATAAGGGTCCTGCCTGGGCTAGCGGGGACTGCTGAGTTGGTTCTTGTTGAGTTGGTCCCCCAGGTCCGAGATGTTTTCCTTCTGCTTGTTGAGGCGATGATCGTTTCTCGCCGATATTGGCTCTACTTTGGTTGGGATCCTCCTTACCTCTGGGGAGATGCAGTCCTCATAGAGTCCATCCGCCAGACTGCTCAGAGAGTGGAAGGAGTCATCCTGCTCGGTGAACTTGGTGCCGTGGTCCTAGAGCTTCGCTATGTCTCTCAGAGGGAAATCATCAATGTCATACTAGAACCTTTGAGTCAGCAGCCCTAACTTGAAGTACTAGATAGCTATAGTGTCATGGGGATGCCTACATTTGAAGTACTGAGTCATAAACTAGTCTAGATAGGGTCGGAAAGACTTAGTCTTCCACTGCTGGATCTATGAGAACCTCTCAGGATTATCCTTGACTCGTTGCTGGTAGGTGAAATACTGCCAGAACTTGTCAGCCATCTCCTGGAAGCTTGTGATTTGCCCTGCCAATAGCTTGTTAAACCACTCATGGGCCATCTCGGACAGGTAGGACGGGAACACTCAGCAGAGGACCCCGTTCGGGCATTCGTGGACCAATATCATTTGCCGGTAGCTTCCTACGAAGCTGTTTGGGTCGAATGTTCTGTCATACGAAGCTAGGACATGTTGCTTGAACTTCTCGAGGAGAGGGGAGGTCATTACCTCCTCCGAGAAGGAATACATGGTCACGTAAGCTCTGGGCCTCTTGCTTCTCATGGCTCGTGTGGCTTGGTGGACGACCTCGGGAATCGAGCCTTCGCCACTGGTAACCAAGGGATTAGCCCCCAACTGCTCGTTGGACTCCCAAGGAGGCGTGAGGGGGGCCTTTGGGGGATTGAGAGGGACTTCACCTTTCTGGCTACCAATCTCGCGCTTCATTTTTTTGAGTTGTTTGCGCAGGTGAGCATTTTCATCTTCCACCATGCAATGCCACTTTAGTTGGTCGTCGCTAGGGCTAGAGCTATGGGGTTCCGCTTGCCTGAACTCCGTTCAATCCCTCATCAACTGGATCTCTTGCAGTTGTTCTACCACCATCTATTGTTTGTTCTTTAAGGTCGCTAGCTTCGCCTCATATTCGTCCTCCTTCGCTCGCACATCAAGGAGAGTGTCCTTCGGAGGACCCTCCTGATGGGGGGGACCCTGAGGCGCACTTGGTGGCCGCACTCCCTCATCCTTATTCTTCCTGGAGGGATGCCGTCGCTTCTTAAACGTAGAAACATTGGATTTTGCCGATCCAAGCTTTAGTGAGTTAGCATGAGACGAATGTCGCATGGATGGGGCCATAGTAGGAGGAATGAAATCGAGAAACATAGTATCGTATGCTTTTCACAGACGACGCCAATTGATCGAGACCCTTATAGCAGGAACCTTGAATTAACAAAATCAACCACAGAGAAAACACATGCAAGGTTTAGTAACCCAGTTCCACCAGAAATAGGTGTATGTATGGGGGGAGGATGGTGCTTCCAATATACACTAGTTTCTGGGTATTACAAACTCTCGGTCTCTCTCTCTCTCTCTCATTGCGTGCCAAGCGAAAGCTAATTTACCTCCAGTATTTATAGATCGAGGTTTCCTTGGTCTTGGGTCCTTTCTTCTATTCCCAAGATTTCAGGATTCTAACCGACAGGCTGTTGTGAGTAGATTTCATGTTTAACGGGATTTCCTTTCATTGGCGATTCCGAACGTGTCGGTTGGTCGTTTTTTAAGGAGATCCGCCATTTTGTCGAGCATGTGGATCCGTGTAAATGCATTCATCCTGGATCTTCACTATTTACTGGGCGATTAGATTTTCTGTGCCACATGACTTGTGAAGTAAGTTTTCTATCCTCATCAAATATATTACAATAGATCTTACTTAAAATTTATTCTTATTAAAAGTCTAGATAATATTATATGTTTATTCTTATATGGACATTTAGTAAATAAATGTTTTGAAAAATTTTTTATCTTATGGTACCTTTTCATTCTCCTACCCTAACAAGAAAGTTCTTATTCTTTCCATTCATCTCCTACCTATCTAGCCTTAAGTTGACAAAGAAGAGAAATTATGGATGTGCAGGAGTTGGGTTGAATCAAGGTAGGGACAAACTTAACGCATGACTAGCGGATATCCAATCTCAAGAAATTGAGAATTTTTTAACCTAATTTAACCTATATTTCTTTGCAAATGGTCCATTTAATCTTTCACAATGTGTTGAGTTGTATCAAATTAGATTGGGTTATGGACTAGTCAAATATTTTAAATTTTCTCTCAAGTGTCTTCTCATTTAATATCGACATGTCGTGCTTGTGGATACACTTAATAAAACTGTAACAAAATTAAATGGAAACAACTATTAGAAAAGAAAAACAAAGCAGTATAGTGTTTGATATTAATTTTTTTGAAAAAAAGAATAACTTCAATTTTATAACAAAAGACCAGAAACATGCCTGATAGGAAGCCTCGAGATCTTTGACATGTGACATGAGAAGGCGGGACTGCGAAAAAATGTAGCGTCTTCTACACGTAGTAATAATGTTGTCAGGTTCATTACTCTAAGAACCATCTGTATGATACAATCGGTCAGACTATACAGTCTGGCAGGATTTTAAAATAATTTTTAAAGATTTTTAAAATTCCCAGTGTATACTCTAACAGGATATTTAGTTAGTAGGTTAAATGAATTTACATTGGTTTAAGTATTTAATTTGTTATTTAATTTATTTTTTATTTATGTTAAATTAAATGAAGTTAACTTGAGATAAAATTATTTTATTTGTTATAAATTAATTTTAATTTATCAAAATATCTAAATATATTGAATCACTTATATCAATATTTATTTCACTTATTTTTTATTTATTTAATTATTCCACAAATTTACTTCCCCCGGATGAATTAATTTAGGTCTAATTACATCTGACCGATTAACTTTGCAATGTGAGAATATAGTGTCAATCCGTTTCTTCTGAAAGTCAACTTCTCGATCGCCACGTTTGAGCAAAAAATATCTTCCTTGAACCTAATTTCGCTTGCCCTGATGCTTGATTTTCTCGGGAGAAATTAATAAAGGGAAACAAAATAGGGATGAGACCGACACGTATATATAATTTGAAATTTTTACTCACATATAGACTGAAATTAGTTCACGTTAATTTTATACACATGCTGTTTTGCAAAAGATAACTCATATGTAACGTCATATATTACGTAACATCATTTGTTTCATAAAATTGGTAGTTGGCAAGTTTATGTAACATCATATGTTTCTCCATGATGCAAATTATTTGCTTCCAAAATATACTCATAACATAATGATTTAAGGCATTTCAGAAATTAAAGTGCACACTTGGTCACCTCGACCATACGTGGCTTCGCTATCAACCATGAGTAGTCATATTGCTACCGATGATGATGATATTTCGGTAGTATAGCTAGGCACCGTATTTAGCAATAAAAGGACACATATTTTTAGCTTTTTTTTGCATAAATTGAATCATATCAAACCAAACTTATATACTCACATGCATATACTTAAATAATAAAGTTCACATTAGTCACACATGCTGTTTTGAAAGTTGGCAAATTTATGTTACATCATGTGTGTCTGTCTATGTTACAAATTATTTGCGCAAAGGAAGATACTTATGAAATAAAAATTTAAATCATTTTAGAAGTTAAGGTGCACACTTGCTCACCTCAAGTATATGTGGCTTAGCTACCGGCCATAAGTTGTCATATTGCTACCATTGATATATACATTCCACTACTTGTGGTAGGTTGTGAATGATGGTGGCTAGAGGTAGTTTGCAAGGGAGCTAGCCAGGGTTAAAGTGATCGGATATTAGGTTAATTGATAGATTGGCTGGTAGTCAATAAAGGATCAATAGTGACTTTAACCCTCTAATTATATTATTAGAAGATTGGAGCACTAAATATCAAATTATCTAAAATCTTTTATCAGTTATTTTCATTAATACATAGAGCACACTTCAAGAATTACACAAAGACTACAGTATTGTACAACAAACGCTAGCAAATTATAGTGCATGTTTTACATGATACATTGATGAAGTTTAAACCAAAAAATATACAAATAAAGCTACAACTACTATAACCAAAACGTACAACCACCGATTTGTGTCATTTCTGGGCATTGTCTACAAACTCCTCCCATTATATCTTTATGTCATACCTGGTGTCACCTCCATTGCTATGGTTCTTGTACTCTATCACTGCCTATGGACGATAGAACATGCGGAAACAATGAAATGAGCCAAGTGCTGGGCAAGGGAAAAGAAAGCTAGGTAAAAGTGACAAAAGTAATCGATAACTACTTGACACACTCTCATCCCAATCCTATTGGAATATCTATATTCATTTCATTTTCATTAATCATTTACCTCATTTCATTGTTGATCTTGTTATATATCTCAATTCGATCTAGTGGGAAGGACATGAGAGCATGGATAATAGGAACCCATCAAACGTTGCTGCACCAATGAACCTTTGAGATCTCCAATTGCGTTTAACCTAAAGCATTTTGCATCAATAATCAATGTCCACTTTGAACTTCCTAAATAGAAGGAACTAGCGTTGCATTAGATAGTTAGCTAGATTATTCTAAAGATTTTCACCCTAAATGACATGTGTCATGCCCACCTAAAGAGTCTGGCCAGTACTTAATGATCTCCACAGGTATTAGGTCGATGGATTGTGCTTAGAACAAAAGAGGAACTGTGTCCATATGCATGAGTGGCATGCAATTCAAACATACTTTGATCATACCTTTACTCAAGACTAAATCATCATACAAGGATACCACAAGGTCACATCAGCCATATAAGATCCTTATGTAGTCATACCAACTCTCTCATAGATGACGTATCCTTGGTTCTTCCTTGATCAAGTAATATTTCTTTTAGGAATCCTTGTTGCAGTCAATTATAAGGTCTCATAGCTAGATATATCTGACCTAATGGGTTGAAGATGGATAAACTAGGTTGGCAAATCAATTATTTACCTAGGTAAGTTAGTAGGATCATATTTCTTTGATTTTTTTGCCTTGAGAGCTTCTCTCTCTCATAGCTAGGTATGGATCTTATAGGCTAGGAAAAACATAGCTTGGAACTAGGGATGACAACAATCAAATAAAAATAACATAGCTTGGACCTAGCACTACAAAAAATGTTGAAATATTGATGGAGGCACTATAATGACATTTAAAATATGTTACTATGAATCTCTTCAAAATGTCGATGATTTAATCTCCACACCAATGGTTCCTTGAGTTAAACTATCAAAACATTTTGCTATGAGCCCAACCCCAACCCAACCAAAACCCCAAAACTCTCTCCTCCATCATCCGTTGACAGCCTCTCTTCCCTCCTCTATGCTCTGTCGCAGATGGTCATGACCCTCGTCCCTCTCTCTCTTTGCTCTCATCTCTCCCAACTCGTTGCCAACTCTCGCTCGCCCTAATTGGCTATAAATACCCCAACTCTACTTTCAATACAAACTGCTTTCATTCCTCATTGGAGCATCTGTTGAGGGGTCAAAGCTGTCAATTCGATGATCCCCTCTAGGTAGTCATTGTGCTTGTTAAGAAGAGGGCCAAGTACGAACCAATGAGGCTAGTGTCACCATTAATGAGAGGATGTAGTGTAGTTTGGGGAGGATGGAGAGGGTCACCATAAGTGAAATCCGTAGTTGGAGAAGGGGTGAGAAGGTAGTTTTGTGGTGGTGGCGAGGTTTACCTTGCTTGCGATTGAGGAGGAAGAAGGGTCTTCGTTCTTTATGGGAGGGATCCTCCTGGTGCGCACGCAAGGTGTTTGATGGAATGCCTCAGTTGATGGTTCGGGAAATCATGGTACAGGTAAGGTGTTCGATGAAATGACTATGACGTGAGGTGGTGGTGATCAAAAGGTGTCCATCAAAATGCCTTAGCTTCAACTCCCATCATTAATGCTTTTGCCACCTTGTCGTCATCTGCCTCCTTGTTGGCATATGAATCTTCTCAATAATACCTCTATTGTTGTGTCCTTCTTGCTTTTGGCACGTCCACAATTGAGTCATCTATCACATTGTCAAAAGGTGAGAATGTTGATTTTGAAAATTTCGACTCTTCATCGTTATTTTTATTGTACGATGTTGAAGGATGTTTATAGGAAGTGATTGTTTTACTACTTGAATCCATTAGTCTTGCATGCAACATTTTGGTTGCATTAGTAAACATTTTATTGAGGTTATGTGGAGTGCATGAACACTATTTTTGTCATTAATAAGTGGAGATTCTCTCCACTGCTTGCATATAAAAGCACTATAATTTTCATAAGCTAGGAAACAAAGCCTTTCAAATAAAAAAAAAAGAAAAGAAAAATCAGTAAGGAAATGAATGCTGGGATTGCATTTTTCTTAACCTCTCCTTTGACAATGGGCAAGATTTTCTACTAAATTGTTAGCACCAACTTCCAATATAGTTGTGTTGTTGACCACCCATATTTTTCTTTTACTATATCTTTTCATTCAACTTCATGCTCTATTTGATGTTTTGTTACATTGCTAGCTATTTCTTGATTGTAAATAGTGAAATGAAATAGTTGTTTTGCTTCTTTAGCTGTTGAGAAAGAGGGCCTTTCAAGTTTTGGGTTGTTCTATGGGACACAAGAATCTTTCCCTATACATTGGATCTTCTTGTGAGTTATCTTTTGCCCCTTCACTTGGCACTTTGAGTTGGTTAGCTATTCTTGGATTTCGATGCCTTCAATTTGTTTTAGATAGTGGTAAATTTTGATTTTTACAAATAAAGATCAGACAATAGTTGATGTTTTAGGAGCGTTATGTAGATAAGTAGCATGTTGTTTTGTTGTGACTTTTTAAATTTAAAGAATATTTAGATGTTGGGGAGACTAAGTGGTGAGTTGCATGCTGCGAAAAAGCATGTCTTTGAATTGGGAGTCATTTGTTGGAGATTTGACTGTAGATGAAAATGTTGCTAAGTAATGTTTTCTCCTTTTGGACATTCTAAATTATGCAATCAAATTCATGTTTTACATTTTCAACTTGTTTATAGTTCAAAGTTTCAAAATCTGGTACTTGAATTAGAAAAGACCCAGTATTAAAAGTTCTCAAAATCTGCTACTTGAATTAGAAAAAACTTTGTATTAAACTAATTGATCATGTGACATGTAGTTGATGGAAGGGGAGAGATGGATAGAAGAAATAAAGCTAGAGGAGAAATCCTCTGTTAATTTGGATCAATTCTTAGATCCTAAAAACTTGGAATAACCTAGTGGTGATAAGAGTAAAAAACTGCATGACACATGTTCTAGGAATCACTTGACAACCTAATACATGAAGTGGAGAATATCATTTTTTATTGCCTTTTTTTGGAGTGTAGGGATGATGTTGGAAGTATCATGGCAATTTATTTCATATTTTATTGCATATCCTTGTATATCTTCATGACCATTACCAACTATTTTGGGCATCATACGCAAAATATCCAAGAGATTATCATTTCAGTTTCGTCCGAAGATTGTGATAAGGACATTTTCTTTCTTTTTCCTTTCGTAAGAGGTCAAGAATATTTTATCCAAAGGCAAGAAATTGTAAAAGGATATCAACATTCTCTAAGCAAAATTACAACATTCTTTTCCTTTGTCTCACAATGAGCAACCTATAATTTGGAAGTAAAGTTTGACTTGTTAGTGCCATGACTACGTTCTATGATTGCTTTTAGCTTGACTCTATTTTTAATTAAGGAAAAATGATTTTTACTTCATTTTGGTCATTGGTAAGAAAGGATAGCCTACAGTGGTTTTGACCTTTAAAGTTTCATGTGCTAAGGTTGAATTAGGTAAACACATTCTAGGAAAAACCACCCTTGTTGGGGTGCTTTATATGGTTGTGTAAGCAGTTCAAATCCTTGGATAAATATAGTTCTACATGTAATCTCTCATTGTATTTGAATGCTGACTTTTTTGTTCCATATTCTAAGGGTAGCTTTGTTGCTTCTTTCTGGTTAAGAATTGAATATCTATTGGCTTTTAACATTGTGTTCGTAGACCAAAGGGCATCTGGGTAACTCACAAATGTAGTTAAGATTTGCAACTAATTTTAAGAATTAGGTTAGGGTTAGGTGCTGGTACTTGATTTCGGATTAGGACTAAACAATTAAGCCTTTGTTTATGTGATTTATGTTCTTCCATATTCAGTGGCTTGTGAGTGGAGGTGGATCTTGCATGGGAACATTTGCAATCTTGAGGAGGATCTTGTGTCACATAGATTAAGGTGCCAATTACAAATTCTCTACATTTTTTTTTAAATTTTGCATAGTCGTTGTCTTTCTTTTGTATTGAGGCTCATGCAGTAGTTTCAGAATATAATCTATTGGGTTTTCATAATATACATTTTGGATTTCCAAAATATAAGTTGTAATGGTTGATTCCCTGTTAGCGAATGAAGCTTTGCAACCTTAATGCTCGAGCATGTTAGATGTAGCTATAAGACATCCTTGAACACATTATACCCTAGCAACATAAAGACGATGCCCTTTCTTCTAGTACTCGATCATTTTTCTTTATAAGAATTGTCACATATAATAGCTCTAAATAATCCGCTAGAGATTGTTAGGGTAATATCTTATCCTTTCATGGTAACTATGCAGTGTAACATAGCAAAAGGCCTTCATTAATAGGGGGCCAGTCTCACCATTTTAGTGGAGTCATGTTAAGAAATTTTCTTGGGTAGTTGATTTGACTTGTATACTTATTCACCTCTCTGACAACTTCTATCCAACACAAATCTCTTAGTGCCTACTAGGCCCTTTGATAGAAGGCCCATTGGGCCATTCTTATCAGCCACATGAAAAATGCACCATACAAAGAAGGAAAATTTTATTAATTTTATTCCTTCCATGATCAACCAACCTTGCAAAATAGAGTATGCCACATATATCCCTTAGGTGCTCCTTGGATGTGTGCCAATTCCATGTTTTCCTTCTTATTCCACAATACAAAAGAATGCTTTGAAACACAAAACAAAACGAAAATATGGAACTTTACATAGAGTTGATGGAGCTATCTTCAATCAATCACCAATCCATTTGATCGAGTAGCCATTAAATAGTCAGCTCTTACTGTATGGGAGTTGTATATCAAGCGGGATTTTAATTTACATATGCATTGCAAATGGGAAAATTGTAAACCTAATGATTAACCCTAGTGACTAACCATAAATGATAAAGACTAAATCCTAAATTCATTTGATTGATTATTAACTTGTGCACAACAGTTAAGTTCAATCCCTCTTTTAATTTTTATTTTATGTACATTTTGTCTGGCTACCAATTTTATTGAGTAGGAGTCATGAGTCATCATCTTGACTTGATGAAGTTCTTACGAGTTTGAAGATGATGGATATGGAATTATTTGGTTTCATTGAAGCTTTTTTGAGAGACGATGGCACTTTGAAGTCTCCTAATGGGGTGCTTTTCTTGGCAAATTATATTTCTGTAGGCACTTTGTCTATCATTGCAACTTTCTACCGATATCCAATTGGAGGAAGTTTTATTGGATAAATTGAGACTACTGCATTTTAATTTGGAATGTCATATGTTTGGATTAAATTCTTGGCAAGCCAACTGTTGATGTGCATACACTTTCTTGGTGTGTACATAGCAGTTAAGTCTCTTCCCTCTATTTTATTTTATTTCTCTTGTGGGCATTTCTTTAGCGGCTGGGTTCTTTGAATAGGGAGTTTTGTTTAGATGGTTGTTACAATTTATGAAGGCCTAGGTGATTTGAGTTGAGTTTGCTCATAATTTTATTGGGCTTGGTACTGAATTGGTAGCAATGATTTTCAAAATCTAAGCTATTTTCATAGTCCTGGAGGTATTCTTTTGAAAGGTGCTAACTTTGAAAAGATAAATCCATAGACAAATAGGTAGAGTGGTGAATGGCTTGTTTTTCCATTGGGTAGTTTTTCGGAAGTGTGGAGTTTATAAATGGTGTTGTCATCATTCAAATGTTGTAGTAGGGGCAACCAGAAAGAAGGTTGTAAAATTGAAAGATCAAAACAAAAAAGAAATGTTGCTAGGTTATGTGTCTGAATGGGTTGTGTTGGTTTTAAAGTCAAGGTTGTGATTAAAGTTTCCTTGTGGGCATATACAAAGGTTATAACTCATAGAAGAAAAAAGGTTGATTAAGTTTGTGATTAAGTTTCTTATGTTATGTAACAATCATAAGGAATTGTTTAGATTACATGCTCTTGCCCAAATTGCCCAAATTCAACCTTATTGATTTGATATCTATATTGACAGATCTAGTGACAGATGGTCGTGTTGGTATTATGTTAAAAAGACAATTAGAGTTATTACTTATAGTGATCGTTTTAGCAACATTTTTTAACCTATAGCGACGGATAAAAGCATTGTTGTTGTTGCTATCATAAAAAATGGCAATGTGACCGTCACTGTAGGTCTAGGTACAACACAGATGGTAAAAAACCATCGGCGTTGCCTACAGCAATGTCTCTTAAGAGAACACCTTCAATGACTGTTGGAATAACTCTTTGGACCTACAACGACGGTAATTTTGACCTATACCGATGGTTACTGACCGTCGGTATAGGTGCAAAATGTTGTTATAAGGTCCACACCCAAAAACCTACATACCTGTTTACCCATAACTCAACATATAGTTTTCTCAGTAACAATTGTGATGGCAATGCTAGAATCATTATATGGGTCTACATATATTATGATAAGAGAACCTACATTAATTAATATCATATAATTGTGGTAAGCCAGTATTATTTTGGACTAATTACACCTCTAATGATATGGAATAAATTACATAGAAATCATTTTTGAGGAAATTTAGTTCTTTGATGGGAAGAACCATTAATTTTAATATAGCGGTTACGATCCCCAGGAGTTATGCGAGGAGTGAGCAGTTACGTTTTTCTACACCCCATCACAGAGAATGTAAGGACCCCAGAAGAGAGCTCAAGAGACAACATGTCATTTTTTTTTCTTCCACTCTTATTCTCTACACCTTTGGAAGTGTCATAGTCATTGTCTTAGGAACCAGTTCACCAACTCTTGACCCATCCTTTGTTCCTTGTTCCTAGCGATGGACTCAAATATATTTCCATCTGTACGTTTTGGGTTGATGATATCATGATAGTGGTGATTTAAGGATTTATCGAAAATTATCTCTGTAGAAATTTTTCTTTATTTGATTTGAATTTTCTTACAACTTTAAATCTATCAGGTGATACCAAAGTTAACTATTTTTCGTCGCATTGTTATCCTAATAATTTTGTTTCAAGGAACTATCCCATTAGATCTAAGGATTATTCCCGAAATCCAGGTTGGTTTAATATTTAGTTTCCACCCTTCGTTGAATCAATAAACACTAATGAATGATTTTTTTTTTTTTTTCTTCATATTTTTCCCTCGAAACCATCGACTTTGGTTGGATAAGGATGAGGATTGTTTTTTTTTTTCGTGGGGAAGGTGAAGATCGGACATTTTGGAGGCCTTTCAGATTGTCACGTTCCTTCCCTTCCGATCGAGGAACGAATGGGGATAGTGACCTTTCCCTTCTATATTTTTCTGATCGTCGGATTGCATTGGGTGGTTTCCGAAAATACACATGGCCATCAATTCCTTTCATGTTCTTTGATGGTGAGGTTCATGTGAATACACCATTGTTGTTTTTTTTTTTTTACATTCTTATAAAGATAGAAAGGTGGAAGGATACTTTCGGACTGAGGTTTTCATAGCTGCGTATTAGATTATGAGAGGATCAGATACGCTGATGGCTAAGTGGAGGTTATCGATGATTGCACAGGCGCTGGCAATCGTAGATGGATTGTGAATGCTTCCACGTGAGCATCATCGTTGAACTTTACAGAGTCTCCCTGCCAGTCTAAACAGTTTTTTTCCCTCCTTTATAATTTTTAGATTCACGTCAATATTTCATAACTATCGTTGATGATATGTGTCGAAATGTAAGTAGATTATTTAATGAGATGAAATTAACATTAAAATGTATACAGTAAAAGTGATTATTTATCGATAATTTTATATTAATTTATCAAAATTTATTTACCTAGATTAAATTAAATTTTAAGATTGCCGATTTTAAATCAAGGGTTGAACTCAAGAGGATAGTTTTGAATTAATCGATTTCTATGTGATTCCTAGAAATACATCAATTTCTTTTGTTGATTATATTTTTTTTTATTTTTTCTTAATTTAAGAATTTTTGTGATATCCTTGTGGCCCTCAAAAAATGTCACTGGCGAATTGCCAAAATAGAGTTTAAAATTGATTTCGCTACATGTAAGATCATCTACCGGCGAGATTAAGAGTTATCTTTTCCATTTTATATATATTTTTTATCTTTTCTTAATCAACAAAATAAAAGACAATAATAAAATGAAGAAAAGAAATGCAGAAAGAAAATGAATGAAAGTACTTAAGTTATTTATAGATATGTATATAAATATATATAAATATAATAAGGGAGAAATTGAATCAAGGATTCAATAAAATGTAGCATCATGATAGGTTAATCGTTAGAGGTCTTGGGGTAGCACAGTTGGTGCACCCACTCCCTATAAGGTGTTCCCTGTGTGGGGTGTGCGGGTTTGATCCCTCGCGGCATGCCTAGACGTGCATAGCAACCTCATGGGGAGATGCATCGCTGATGCTGTCCCTGCCTCAACTCGATGCCAGAGAGTGGCTGTGGCAAAGATCACGGACTCCTCCCTCTCCTTTTTTCTATGATAGGTTAACCGTCATCTAAAGAGACACGATTAACCTTAGCTATGTGTCACTTGCGGGTGTGGAGTGGATATGTGTGTGTGGAATGGCTTAGATGTGCACGGACATCGAGAATATATGTGCAACTCATGCGTATATACTCACCATGTAATGCATGGTAGATGGATAGGTATACGGTATGGTGAATGGGAGTATAGGTGTATGTGCATGAGGAATATATGTATCTATATATCTATATATAGATATATGTATCTATATATGTGTGTGTCTATATATATATATATGTCTGTTGATGTATACATATGTGTGTGTGTGTGAATGTGCATGTCTTTGCGTATATATGTGAGTATATATGTATGCATATGTGTATATGGGTGTGTGTGTATACGTGTATATATGGTGCGTAGGGTGTGTGAGGATAGGTGAGTGTAGCTGTGACCAGATGCAAGAGTGAATGTGTGGAGAGGGTGGGCACCGATTGGAGGTAGTTGCAGGTGGAGTGAGAGAGGGATGTGCAACCGGCAAAATGAGGAGTGGCCGATCGCACCTACGTGCGAGAAGAGAGGCTCGACAAGCAAAGGTTCACCGACCAACTCGAGAATCCACCTGCAGGGTTTCTCAATTAGTCGATGGATTGGAGAGAGAGAGGGCGCGGGTGTGGCTTGCGTGATCGGTTGAAGGCATGGATGGCTGCGTGCGTGGCTTTTTCACCGGATAAGTGAGGAATGCTCGGTGACCATGGGAAGAAAATGAGTAGCGATGGATCATTTATGGTAGCTACAGTGAAAATAGAGCAGGAGCTCCAAGAGCTCGAGCTACACGGTAATGGCAACGTGCATTGATAAAAAAAACTATCAAAATAAAAAGAAAAGAAGAGAACCACCACGCCTACCTACTCGCGAGGGAGCTGGGTGGTGGTGGAGCTCAATGTGATGTTTGTGACCACGGAGAGCTTGCCCCCTGCTTGCAGCGTGCTTTCTCAACGAGTGAGAGAGAGTTGCATATGGGAGAGGAAGAAAGGGAGAGAGGAGAGGGGGAAGTGGTGTGTGGTCAGTTGGAGTGGATGTAAATGTGAGTGAGTATGTACGTGGGGGGTGGGGGGTGGGGGGAAGGAGTGCTATTGGTGGAGGTGGAGCCGACCTTTTACGCATGGAGGTGGGATGGAGTTTATATAGGCGGGTATGGGGTGGAGAGCAAGCAAGGGGTGAGGGTTAAGGTGACGACAAGAGCATCGTTAGGGATATTTTTGGGTAATTTATGAGTAAGCACTTGACGTCTTAGGGAATTATTGTAGGTGAAGTAGGGTGGTATTCGGTGGCAGAAATGTGGTGGAAATGAAGTGGGATTAGGGCTCAATCTCTCTCTTTATCTTCCTCTCCATAAAACACATGCATACACATATTTACAAAATGCATGAATATCTATTTAATCTAAATGCGTAAAGTTAGGAAATAGCATAAGGGTTAATTAGCGGCGTGAATTGCTATGCAATCACACCCCCATGCCTATCTTTCCCTAATAAAACACTTATTTAAAACCTAAGATAGTAGTGTTTAGAAATGATCTTAAGCTGAAGAGTTTTCTGAAACAATGTTAATGTGTTTATCAGTTGGACATTGTGAGAACCATTTGCAAGGAAGACTACCACTACTTGGGACTCATATGACATAGACTATCTCTCAACTAACAAAGACTCTTGGTATATAAACCTTAAGTGCGATTTTCAGGACTCAAAGGGTTTTACCAAGCTCAAAAGCTAAGAGGTTATGGTTGTGCTTAGTGAATAATCAAGACTAACCAGTTGAACACTAAGACTCAAGCCTGGGGTTTTATGTCTTTTTAAATCCAGGTTGATCTCAACTTTAGCTCGTGTTTTCGGATCAACTCTAAAAAATGAGTGATGACTCAACCCAACTCTTATTGTATTGTGGCTCAAAGAATATTTTGTGGAAATATGGTATTTGTAATACACCCTGAAAAATCCTTTTGGTGGAAGAATTTACAAGAATAGTACTTACCCTAAAGGAGAATTACCACTTGACTGAATTTCACTGTGCAATTGATAACAAATGTGAGTAGAGCATCCAATTCTCATGTAGGCAATAAACTAATCCAAAGATGAAATTCATTTATCTCTCATATTTGGCTATCTATGATTAAAGTCTACCCTTTACAGTATTGGTATTTCTATCGAAAGGGTAATGTTAATATTGCATTGTTTTGGAATTTCTTTTACTTATTGGAGCATGTATTTGTCTTTTTGTTTCAGTTAACTCCTCTACATCTACTATCATTGCCAATTTAAACTCCATTCCAGAATTAAATGAGTTTAATATCAAATTCTAGAAGGTGAGTGTTATAATAGTTTTAGGGTGCATGGATCTAAACCTTACATTAAGGATGGAATAACCTCCTCTTCTTACATAGCAAAGTACTTTTAATGCAAAGAACTTTGAAAGGTGAGAGCGTTCCAATCACATGTGTCTCATGATCATGAAGCGTGCCATTTCAGAAAATTTCATAGATGCTATCTTAGAGGAATCTAATGCCAAAGGGTTCCTTGATGAGATAGAGAAACATTTTGCAAAGAACGAGAAGGCAAAGATAAGCAATCTTTTAGGAAAACTTGTCTCACTAAAATATAAGGAAACTGGGAGCATAAGGGAGCATATCATGGAGATGTCTCATTTGACATCAAAACTGAAGGCACTCAAGTTGGAGAATCGGAAGACCTCTATGCATTTAGTTTTGATATTCCTTCCTACATAATATGAACAGTTTAAGGTCAATTATAACTATCAAAGGTAGAAATGAACTCTTAATAAGCTCATTTTTCATCGTGTGTAAGAAGAGGAGAGACTCAAACAAGATAAGCCTAAGAGTGCTTATTTGATTACCAATTCTAAAAGGAAAAGGGCAAAGGATGCTGCTGTCAATTCTTCATCAAAAGACAAACAAAAGAAACCTAAGGCGAATTGTTTCTTCTGCAAAGGTGAAGGGATGTTAAGAAAGATTATATCAAATATCATGCTTGGCATGAAAGAAGGGTACGTAATTTCTTTGGTTTGCTCGGAAGTTAATTTAGCTTCCATACCTTTAGATGGTTGGTTGATAGATTTGGGAACTACTATTCACATTAGTGTGTCTATGTAGGGTTGCTTAAATTGCCAAATGCCAAGTGATTCCGAAAGATACATTTATGAGGGCAACGGCAACAAGGTGGAGGTTGAAGCTATTGCGAACTTTAGATTGTCTTTAAGTACTAGTTATGATTTGAATTTGAAAGCAACATTTAATGTACCATCATTCAAACAGAACTTAATTTCTATTTATCTATTGGACAAGTCAGGTCATTCTTATTCATTTGGAGTAGACAATTTCAATCATTTATTGATTCAAATTTAATTGCTACTAGTTTTTTATCTTTGTATGACAATTTATATAAGCTTCATACGTCATCCTCTACTTTTGAAACCTTACATGCTACATTAAGTGGTATGAAACCTAAAGTAGTTAATGAGAATTCTAGAATATTGTGGGATAAGTGTTTGGGCTATATCTCTTCCCTTAATTATACAGATTTAACCATTTGTCTTGAATGTTTAAAAGGGAAACGAACAAATAAATTAGGTGTACGTGCCACAAGAGCATCCAGCGTCTTAGAACTAATTTATACGGATATTCGTGGGTCATTCCCTACGCCTTCATGGAATGATCAACAGTATTTTATTATGTTCATAGATGATTACTCTAGATATAGCTAGCTATCTATATCTAATTCATGAAAAATCACAGTCCTTAGAAGAGTTCAAATCCTATAATGCTGAAGTTGAAAATCAACTTGAGAAAATTATTAAGCCTGTTAGATCTGACCGTGGTAGCGAATATTATGGTAGATATGATGGATCAGGCGAACAATGGCAAGGACCATTTACTTCCTTCCTAGGAGAATGTTGAATTGTGTCTTAATACACCATGCCAGGGACACCTAGTATGAATGGTGTTGCAGAGAGTCGCAATAAGACTCTTAAGGATATAGTAAAAAACATGATTGGTCATACTTCTTTACTAGAGTTTCTCTATGGAGAAGCATTAAATATGACATTATGCATCCTAATAGAGTACCAACAAAAGCAGTGCATAAAACCCTATATGAAATGTGGACTAGTAAAATACCCAGTCTCAAGCACTTTCATATTTGGGAATGTTTAGCTGAGGCAAGGCCTTATAGGCCTAATGAAAGAAAATTGGACTCAAGAATGGTTAGCTGATATTTTGTTGGGTACTTGGAACGATCTAAGGGATATAAGTTTTCTTTTCCTAAGACTCGCTCGTTTTTTGAAATGAGGAATATCCATTTCTTTGAAGATGTTGGTTTGGGTGGAGGTAATAAGTACATTGCTTTTCAGGAACCTGACCCTATTTATAATGATACTACCGAACAAGGTCAAGTCCTCATTTCTAATGTCGTTCCAACGACAATTAGGGATGAAGGTAATGTTGAAGATCTCCCTATGGATCAAACTCAACAACCTCAAAGTAAGCACCCCTAAGGTGGTCCACTAGGGAAAGGAGAAGTGCAATTTCAACTGATTATGTTGTCTTTCTCTAAGAACATTAGGTTGATCAAATGGATACGGATCCTATTTCGATTGAATAAGCCACGTGGAGTTCTTATTCCTAAGAATGGACCATTGCTATGAATGAGGAAATGAAATTAATAAAGTGACAATGACGTTTGGGAACTTGTTTCATTGCCCGAAAGTGTAAAATCCATTAGTAGTAAATTGATTTTTAAAACAAAGAGGGATTCTAAGGGCAATGTAAATAAGTATAATGCTCGTCTTGTTGCAAAAAACTTCACTCAAAATGAAGGCATTAATTTTAAAGAGACATTATCCCTTGTTTCTTCAAAGGACTCATTTAGAACTATGATGGCTTTGGTGTCTTGTTTTGATCTAAAGCTACACCGGATGGATGTGAAAACAACATTTCTTAATGATGGTGACATTAGTGAAATGATATATATGATGCAACCAGAATGCTTTGCCTTAGGTAATGCAAAAAAAAATGATTTGCAAATTAAAGAAAGTCATTTATGGATTAAAGTAGGCTTCACATCAATGGTATTACAAAATTCATCAGGTTTTTGTCTCATTTGGTTTCGAGACAAATTTGACTAATGAATGCGTATGTTATAAATTTGATAATTTGTTTTCCTAATTTTGTATGCCGATGATATATTACTTTCCAGTAATGATAATGATTTGCTATTTGAAACCAAGAGATTTTTCTCAAACAAATTTGAGATGAAGGATCTTGGTGAAGCTTCTTTTGTATTAGGAATCCAATACACTGAGATCGCTCTCTGGGTATTCTTGGATTATCACAAAAGAATTATATTGAAACCATCCTAAAGAAATATGGCATGAAAAACTGTAAGGCATGAGACACTCCTATGGCTAAGGGAGATAAATTCTCCCTTAATCAGTGCCCTATGAATCAGGTTGAAGCTAAAGAAATGAAGAACATTCCCCATGTGTCGAGAGTGGGAAGTTTGATGTATATACAAGTCTTCACGTGGCAAAATATTACATACATTATTAGCATGTTAGGTAGATACTTAAGTAATCCCGAACTCGATCATTGGAAGGCCGCCAAACCGGTTATTTGGTATCTTCAAAGGACAAAAGACTTTATGCTCAAATACAAGAGATCAGATACATTGGAGGTCCTCGGGTATTCAGACTCCAATTTTGCTGGATGTTAAGATATCTGAAAATTCACTTTGGGCTATATTTTTCTGCTAGTGGGAGGAGCTATTTCATGGAGGAGTGCTAAGCAAATGATGATAGCTACCTCTACAATGGAAGCAGAATTTATAGCATACTTTCTAGCCTTGAATAAGGGGAATATGGCTTAGAAATTTTGTCATAGCCTAACTGTAACGAACGTGTGCCCCAGACGCCTTTTAAGACGTCTGGGAGGTGTCCCAGACGTCGGACAAGACGTCTGGGATCACATCCAGACGTCTGACAAGACGTCTGGGATCGTTTACAGACGTCTGGAGAACAGTTATGTTCGCATGGGAGATTCGTCTACGCGCCTGTGCGCGCAGACCTGCGATTCCTCTCTCTCTCTCTCTGCGGCTGCAGGCGCGCTGCGACCGCCTTCTCTCTCCTCCTCGCGTGGCCTTAAAAGGGCGCGCCTCCCCTCCCGTCTCCTCCTTCTTCTCCTTCCTGTGCGCGAGAGCGAGCGGACGCGAGGGCGGCAGCGGCAGCCGCAGTGAGCGCGGAGGAGCTGCGGCGTGCGAGGGTGGGGCTCTGCCGTGAGGGCGAGCTTGCCGGAGCGGCTTGGCCGACCGGCGGAGGGCGCAGGGGGAGCGGAGCGTCGCGGAGAGGGACCTGCTGCGGTCGGAGCAGCGGACGCGCGAGGTGCGACGCGGGCGGCGTCGCGAGCGGAGGCCGAGCAGGGTCCTGATTCTGGAAAAATTTCCAGAATCAGACGTCTGGGTTGATAGCCAGACGGCAAGGTCGACGTCTGTAAGATCATACAGACGTTTGAAAGGTGAGTTTCCGCTTTCTTCTTCCTTCTTGTTGACTGACCGTACTGAGGGAGGGGGGTTGGCCGTGCGCAGGTTCGCTGATTCGCCATCCTTTGCGAATCAGACGTCTGTAAGTTGTACCAGACGGCGGGAGTGACCTACAGACGTCCGTGTGGACCATCGGACGTCTGGGGTATAGGACAGACGTCCCCGCAGACTTCTGGACGTCCGGGGAACCAAGCTGAACAGGTAATTCTCTGATCCACCGTTTAAGACGTCTGGAAGAAGTTACAGACGTCTGATTTTGCACAGTATCGTCTTTTTCGACCCGTTTAGGGCCCGTTTGGGCTCCGTTTTCCGCGATTCGAGTTGCGTTCTTTTCAGAATTAATTCCTCTACTCGTCTACAGTAGCTATACACTGTTTTGAGACACTCCTTGTGTTTGATCCTTGTGATAGGACCTCGTTCGGTTGCAGTCTTGAGAGTCGCGGAGGCACGCGGGATTCCCGATCACGCCCCCATTACTCCCGTTGTACCTGGTAGAGTGGCTTTAAGTATTAATAAAATCTGTTAAAGTATGGAACCATAACTAGAACCTAGGGCATTGCATGAATCCTAGGAATGAGAAATATATGGAATGATAGCTCCTAGGTGTTGCATGAATCCTAGGGTCGGAAAACTAGATTGTATGATAGATCCTAGGATATGGCATGAATCCTAGGATGGAAAAACTAGTGGAATGTATATTACTGCAGTCTTGGAAAAATGGAAAGGAATATATAAAGCTGCCTGTAAATTTAATTAACAGCTGCCTGTTATGAATAAAGAAACATGTTTGAGATCATGGTTTGTAAGAACGTGAAACTGGAAAGTGAAACATAAGATGTTCTGAGATAAAGAGATGGAACCCTACGGGGAATTAGGAGTGGAACTCCTGGAAAGAAAAAGGAATGGAACTGAGATGTAGTTTGTACTGTCCCTTGGGTACGCAGTACCAAGGGAAGTACCTGTACCTGTTTAGTGCAGAGTGGGGCCAGCCGCCCCAGGGACCCGGGGTTAAGATTGGCCGCTCTGTACCGACTTGTTGGCCCTCGTGTACGTAGTACCGAGGAGAGCTAGTAGTGTTAGGAGAGTACTAGCTACCCCACGGGCACCGGGGTTCTGCTAGCCTCCTTCACCGACTTGTTAGGCCCACTAGGGCAAACCAGGGTAGTCAGGCGAGGGTGCGCGGACTGTGGAGGGGCAAGGCCCCGGTTTGGTTACTGTGGAGGGGTTGGCCCCTGTTACTGAGAGGGCTCTGCCCTGGTTCCATGCTGTGCTTTGGGCGCACCCGTTAACGGAAACGACTGACCGCGTGCCAGTGCGGGCTAGCTACCTGTGCGTTTATCGCACGTGCCGTAGTCACCGTTACGTCTGTCAGTGACCTTGGGGTGGTTGACTGAGGGTAGGATCACCACGGGGGACTCTCCCGGCCAGGAGAGCACCACGTGCTACTTCTACTTTTGGAAAAGACTGCAATCAAGATCGTTCCCACGAGGACATTCGAGATCAAGTAAAGGATCTGAGAAATAAATGAAATAGTGAGAAAAATTGAAAGATGTGAATAAAGGAAGTAATAGAACATAACAGCTACTGTACACTCTACTGTTGCCTTAGTTAGTTTGCCACTCTACTCAGCGTTTTGCTGACGTGTTACACTCGTTACCTTTTTCAGGACCAGGCGTTGAGCAGCCAGGGTCGGCGGCTGCAGAGGACGCTGGGCCGAGTAGGGTCCAGTAGAGTTACCACAGCCTTTTGTACCTCTTTTGTTTCTGTTCTAGTGAGTAGTTTTTGTTTCCGCTGTACCTTCTTTACCTGCAGTTTTTGTTATATGATAAATGTTGTTTTACTGTTGTGGTGGTACCTACCGTAGTAGTTTCTTTCCTTACTGCTGTACTTTCTTACTGTTAGTTATATTCATGCTGAATGTGGTTTATTTTACTGTCTTTTGGTTACTTCCTTGTTGGACGACTGGGTCTTGGGATTAGTCGAGTCGGTCCGGTTCTCGTGTCTCGTAGGGACTCGGGAACCGGGTCGTTACAAGATGGTATCAGAGCAAGGTCGTCCCGAGAAGTGAATCAACTGACTGGAAAATAACCAATTCACATGTTTATAGCTAGAGTAGCCACCACAACATATCTCTTGACATGAGCTCTTAGAAGTGTTGTTAGGTACTGTCTGTTTTGACGTTTTCATTTTTTTTTTCGCGTCTCCATTGTAGGAGATGCCGCGTCGTGGAGCTAGGAGGGTGGGCCGCAGGTGCGGCCGAGGTCAGGGCCCGGGGGATAGATGTGTCGGGCTTGGAATACATACTACCCCTCCTCTTCTCCTGAGTATACCGTCTCGGGACCTCGTCCAACTGATTCGAGAGGTGGTTCGAGAAGAATTTCAGCTTCCACCCACGTCGCCACCCCCTCCCCCTTCCGAGCGTACGACAGGGGAGTTAGTGGTGGAACGAGATTTCCGCCGCCACACCAGGCGTGTTAGGAGAACTCAACGGAGACACGTGGCATCTGCAGGAGAGCCGTCACGTTGTGCAGGGCCATCAGTGGCCTTTGGGGGCCCTCGACAGGGGCCAGTCGCCAGCACCGGACCCCCGCCTAGCCGACAGCAGGGACTCACTGAGGGCGGGAGTCGGGTTCCCCTCTGCTACCAGTGTGGCCAGCCGGGCCACGTCAGGAGGGACTGCCCATCTAGGGCAGGAGGTCAGCAGATACTTCCTGCGCAGAGCACTGGAGGGCGCGCAGGAGGCCGCGGTTCCCAGGCGCGAGGAGGAGGACCGCAGTCGCGAGGAGGGTACCGGCCAGCACCTACTCGTCTGACGCAGAGTATGGCTGCTTCGTCCGCACCTAGAGCTGAGGGGCGTATCAACGCCCTAACACACAGGGACGCCAGAGCATCGAGATCCGTGGTAGCAGGTATGGTTTCAGTTTCTGGCAGGCTCGTTTACACGCTTTTCGATTCCGGCGCTACGCACTCGTTTGTCGCAGCCAGTTTCGCAGTTAGTTTGGACCAGGATTATACACTGTTAGAGAATCCGTTCGTAATCAGAGGTCCGAGTGGTCACCTGTTTGTAGCTGAGGAGGTGTACACGGGTTGCGGGGTCAGCATCGGGGGACATAGCCTGCCAGCTGACCTGATTATGATACAGATGGAGGACTTTGGAGTGATTCTGGGGATGGATTGGCTGTCCGCTTACCACGCCTTGGTAGACTGTTTTGAGAGGAAGATTGTCATCTCCATTCCGGAGTTGCCTTCCTTCGAGTTTCACGGGCAGCCAGTGGACGGAGGTTTCAGGTGCATTTCGGCACTTCGGGCAGCGAGACTTTTGAGCCAGGGGTGTGAGGGCTTCCTAGCTTGTGTGGTGGCAGAGCACAGCCCCGTGGCAGACTTCCAGAGCATCCCGGTGGTCAGAGAGTACCCCGACGTGTTTCCAGACGAGTTACCAGGACTACTGCCCGAGCGTGAGATCGAGTTTGAGATCTCACTAGTACTAGGGACCAGCCCCATCTCCACCGCGCCATACAGGATGGCACCGCTTGAGCTGCGAGAGCTCAAGTCTCAGTTGCAGGACCTTTTGGAGAAGGGTTTCGTGAGGCCCAGTGCGTCTCCCTGGGGAGCCCCGGTACTGTTTGTGAAGAAGAAGGATGGGACCCTACGCCTTTGCGTGGACTACCGACAGCTGAATAGGGTCACCATCAAGAACAGATATCCGCTGCCGAGGATCGACGATTTGTTTGACCAGTTGCGGGGTGCCACGGTGTTTTCCAAGATCGACTTGAGGTCTGGATACCACCAGTTGAGGATCAGGGAGACCGACGTCTCCAAGACAGCTTTCCGCACCCGGTACGGACACTACGAGTTTTTGGTCATGCCGTTTGGGCTGACCAATGCCCCCGCTGCTTTCATGGACCTGATGAACCGGGTGTTTAGACCGTACTTGGACCAGTTTGTGGTGGTTTTCATAGATGATGTACTCATCTATTCTAGAGATCGGACGCAGCACGGACAGCACTTGCGGATGGTTCTGGACACTCTGAGACGACGCAGGCTGTACGCCAAATACAGCAAGTGCGAGTTCTGGTTGAGGGAGGTGACCTTTTTGGGTCATGTGATCTCTGGAGACGGCCTGGCGGTGGATCCCGCCAAGGTCGAGGCAGTGCTCAGGTGGGAGAGACCGCATTCAGTCACTGAGATTCGCAGTTTCCTGGGACTGGCAGGTTACTA
The DNA here is from genome assembly GCA_037157565.1 of Thalassia testudinum. Classification (NCBI taxonomy): domain Eukaryota; kingdom Viridiplantae; phylum Streptophyta; class Magnoliopsida; order Alismatales; family Hydrocharitaceae; genus Thalassia; species Thalassia testudinum. The sequence goes on from JAZHRO010000036.1 coordinate 150,304,248, forward strand.
CAAACGGTTCATCAGAGGGTTTTCGCAGATTGCACGTCCTATGACACAGTTGACCCGGAAGGATGTGCCTTTCGCTTGGACAGACGCCTGTGAGGCGTGTTTTCTGGAGCTGAAGGAGAGGTTGACCTCGGCTCCCGTGCTCACCATCCCTGACAGTAGTGGCGGGTTCGTTGTGTACACGGACGCGTCCTTGCAGGGGTTAGGAGGTGTGCTCATGCAGAGGGGTCACGTGGTCGCTTACGCTTCGCGGCAACTGAAGCCCCATGAGCATACCTACCCTACCCACGATCTAGAGTTGGCAGCTGTTGTCTTCGCGCTGAAGACATGGAGGCACTACTTGTACGGTGAGACCTTCGAGATTTTTACAGATCACAAGAGCCTCAGATATCTTTTTGACCAGAAGGAGCTCAACATGAGACAGAGACGTTGGTTGGAGCTCCTGAAGGACTACGATTGCAGCATCTCCTACCACCCGGGAAAGGCCAATGTGGTGGCTGACGCCTTGAGCCGTAAGGCGCCCGCACGCTTGGCCAGTCTACAGTTACAGAGTTGGAGCCTTTTGGAGGAGGTGGGCAGTTGGCGACCTCTAGAGTTACGAGGGTACTGTGGGGCAGTGACGGTGACACGGCAGACCAGGCCAGAGATGATAGACCGCATCATCACGGGACAGATGGCCGATCCGTACTTGCAGTCTTTGCGCGACAGAGTACTATCAGGGGACCCAGGGGACTTCTCTTTCACAGACCAGGTGTTACGCTTGAGGGGACGGTTGTGCGTCCCCAGAGACGAGGAGCTGTTGAGAGAGCTCCTGACTGAGGCACACGGTTCCAGATTCACCATACATCCCGGAAACACGAAAATGTACCATGACTTGAGACGCGAGTTCTGGTGGAGAGGGATGAAGCGGGATGTGGGTGAGTTCGTGCAGCAGTACTTAGTGTGCCAGCAGGTGAAAGCCGAGCATCAGAGGCCTGCAGGGCCGCTTCAGCCGCTTCCAGTGCCAGAGTAGAAGTGGGAGAGCATCACCATGGACTTGGTGGTGGGCTTACCTGTTACCCAGCGAGGACACGACGCAGTCTAGGTAATAGTGGATAGATTGACGAAGACGGCACGATTCTTGCCGATCCGAGTCACTTTGGGACCAGCACAGTTGGCAGAGAGGTATATCCGTGATGTGGTGCGACTACACGGAGTTCTGCGGGAGATCGTATCCGACCGGGATACCCGCTTTACGTCCCAGTTTTGGGCTGAGTTTCAGCAGGCTTTGGGGACGAGGTTGAGGTTTAGCACGGCTTACCACCCCCAGACGGACGGACAGTCGGAACGCACGATACAGACACTTGAGGACCTTTTGCGTGCCTGTGTACTAGACTGGAGGGGCTCTTGGGAGGAGCACCTGCCCCTGGCGGAGTTTGCATACAACAACAGTTATCACTCGAGCATCGGCATGGCTCCCTACGAGGCTCTGTACGGACGGAAATGCACGGCACCCTTGAGTTGGGTTGAGGTGGGGACCAAGTGGGAGGTTGGCCCCAAGTTGATCCGGCAGAGTCAGGAGGTAGTTGAGCAGATCCACAGACGACTCCGCACTGTCAGGAGCAGACAGAAGAGCTACGCAGATCGCAGACGCAGAGAGGTGCAGTTCGAGGTTGGGGACCACGTCTTCCTTCGTGTTTCGCCCATGAAGGGCTTACAGCGGTTTGGGGTGAGAGGGAAGCTCGCGCCGAGGTTCGTGAGGCCCTTTGAGGTCCTGGAGCGGGTTGGACCCGTTGCTTACAGACTTGCCCTTCCCCCGCAGCTTTCTGGTGTGCACGACGTGTTCCACGTGTCCAACCTCAGGAAGTACGTAGCCGATCCCGGCCATGTACTGAGTCACGAGAGCGTCGAGGTGAGCGACGACCTGACCTACCCCGAGCGGCCAGTGCAGATCCTAGACCGAGCCGTCCGCAGGTTGAGACGAAAGCAAGTACCCCTGGTAAAGGTTTTGTGGAGGAGCCAGCGGTACGAGGAGGCTACCTGGGAGCCTGAGGCGGCAATGCGGGAGCGGTACCCGGAGCTTTTCGCGGGTACGTCTTTTCGGACCGGCTTCGGTCCACTTTGAGTTTGTTATGGTTATTTGGACATCTTTTTCCCACACCCTAGTTGGCGCAAGTTTCGGGGACGAAACTTCCTTTGAGTTTGTTATATTGTAACGAACGCGTGCCCCAGACACCTTTTAAGACGTCTAGGAGGTGTCCCAGACGTCGGACAAGACGTCTGGGATCACATCCAGACGTCTGACAAGACGTCCGGGATCGTTTACAGACGTCTGGAGAACAGTTATGTTCGCACGGGAGATTCGTCTGCGTGCCTGTGCGCGCAGACCTGCGATTCCTCTCTCTCTCTCTCTGCGGCTGCAGGCGCGCTGCGATCGCCTTCTCTCTCCTCCTCGTGCGGCCTTAAAAGGGCGCGCCTCCCCTCCCGTCTCCACCGTCTCCTCCTTCTTCTCCTTCCTGTGCGCGAGAGCGAGCGGACGCGAGGGCGGCAGCGGCAGCCGCAGTGAGCGCGGAGGAGCTGCGGCGTGCGAGGGCGGGGCTCTGCTGTGAGGGCGAGCTCGCCGGAGCGGCTTGGCCGACCGGCGGAGGGCGCAGGGGGAGCGGAGCGTCGCGGAGAGGGACCTGCTGCGGTCGGAGCAGCGGACGCGCGAGGTGCGACGCGGGCGGCGTCGCGAGCGGAGGCCGAGCAGGGTCCTGATTCTGAAAAAATTTCCAGAATCAGACGTCTGGGTTGATAGCCAGACGGCAAGGTCGACGTCTGTAAGATCATACAGACGTTTGAAAGGTGAGTTTCCGCTTTCTTCTTCCTTCTTGTCGACTGACCGTACTGAGGGAGGGGGGTTGGCCGTGCGCAGGTTCGCTGATTCGCCATCCTTTGCGAATCAGACGTCTGTAAGTTGTACCAGACGGCGGGAGTGACCTACAGACGTCCGTGTGGACCATCGGACGTCTGGGGTATAGGACAGACGTCCCCGCAGACTTCTGGACGTCCGGGGAACCAAGCTGAACAGGTAATTCTCTGATCCACCGTTTAAGACGTCTGGAAGGAGTTACAGACGTCTGATTTTGCACAGTATCGTCTTTTTCGACCCGTTTAGGGCCCGTTTGGGCTCCGTTTTCCGCGATTCGAGTTGCGTTCTTTTCAGAATTAATTCCTCTACTCGTCTACAGTAGCTATACACTGTTTTGAGACACTCCTTGTGTTTGATCCTTGTGATAGGACCTCGTTCGGTTGCAGTCTTGAGAGTCGCGGAGGCACGCGGGATTCCCGATCACGCCCCCATTACTCCCGTTGTACCTGGTAGAGTGGCTTTAAGTATTAATAAAATCTGTTAAAGTATGGAACCATAACTAGAACCTAGGGCATTGCATGAATCCTAGGAATGAGAAATATATGGAATGATAGCTCCTAGGTGTTGCATGAATCCTAGGGCCGGAAAACTAGATTGTATGATAGATCCTAGGATATGGCATGAATCCTAGGATGGAAAAACTAGTGGAATGTATATTACTGCAGTCTTGGAAAAATGGAAAGGAATATATAAAGCTACCTGTAAATTTAATTAACAGCTGCCTGTTATGAATAAAGAAACATGTTTGAGATCATGGTTTGTAAGAACGTGAAACTGGAAAGTGAAACATAAGATGTTCTGAGATAAAGAGCTGGAACCCTACGGGGAATTAGGAGTGGAACTCCTGGAAAGAAAAAGGAATGGAACTGAGATGTAGTTTGTACTGTCCCTTGGGTACGCAGTACCAAGGGAAGTACCTGTACCTGTTTAGTGCAGAGTGGGGCCAGCCGCCCCAAGGACCCGGGGTTAGGATTGGCCGCTCTGTACCGACTTGTTGGCCCTCGTGTACGTAGTACTGAGGAGAGCTAGTAGTGTTAGGAGAGTACTAGCTACCCCACGGGCACCGGGGTTCTGCTAGCCTCCTTCACCGACTTGTTAGGCCCACTAGGGCAAACCAGGGTAGTCAGGCGAGGGTGCGCGGACTGTGGAGGGGCAAGGCCCCGGTTTGGTTACTGTGGAGGGGTTGGACCCCTGTTACTGAGAGGGCTCTGCCCTGGTTCCGTGCTGTGCTTTGGGCGCACCCGTTAACGGAAACGACTGACCGCGTTCCAGTGCGGGCTAGCTACCTGTGCGTTTATCGCGCGTGCCGTAGTCACTGTTACGTCTGTCAGTGACCTTGGGGTGGTTGACTGAGGGTAGGATCACCACGGGGGACTCTCCCGGCCAGGAGAGCACCACGTGCTACTTCTACTTTTGGAAAAGACTGCAATCAAGATCGTTCCCACGAGGACATTCGAGATCAAGTAAAGGATCTGAGAAATAAATGAAATAGTGAGAAAAATTGAAAGATGTGAATAAAGGAAGTAATAGAACATAACATCTACTGTACACTCTACTGTTGCCTTAGTTAGTTTGCCACTCTACTCAGCGTTTTGCTGACGTGTTACACTCGTTACCTTTTTCAGGACCAGGCGTTGAGCAGCCAGGGTCGGCGGCTGCAGAGGACGCTGGGCCGAGTAGGGTCCAGTAGAGTTACCACAGCCTTTTGTACCTCTTTTGTTTCTGTTCTAGTGAGTAGTTTTTGTTTCCGCTGTACCTTCTTTACCTGCAGTTTTTGTTATATGATAAATGTTGTTTTACTGTTGTGGTGGTACCTACCGTAGTAGTTTCTTTCCTTACTGCTGTACTTTCTTACTGTTAGTTATATTCATGCTGAATGTGGTTTATTTTACTGTCTTTTGGTTACTTCCTCGTTGGACGACTGGGTCTTGGGATTAGTCGAGTCGGTCCGGTTCTCGTGTCTCGTAGGGACTCGGGAACCGGGTCGTTACACTTACACATTATGGGTAGTGTTGAAAGACTACTACGAATCTATAGTGGCAATAATTCAGCAGTACTATATTCCAACAACAACAGAAGTTCGTTGAGGTCAAAGCACATTGATATAAAATTTCTGACTGTTAAGGAAAGAGTTCAAAGTGGTCAAGTGTTTATTAAACACATAGGAACTTACTCCATCATTGCGAATCTGCTTACTAAGGGGTTACTGTCCAAGGTCATTCATGAGCATGTTGCCCGAACGGTGTTGTACCATTTCCATGATACTATAGTTCAATGGGAGTTTATTTCATTTGGTGTTTGTTGTGTATGAACATGTTTATATTTTTTGCGCAATTCAATTTCATTTTTCTTGGAACTCATTCAATATATTTTTTGATCTCTTATTATGTTAAGGTTAGATCAGTTGAAAATATGCATGTATAGATCACACTGACATGTAATTTTCATGCTACGTATCTATATTTGATCTATGTCATTATTATTTTAATATATGTGATTATTGAGGGGTTTAGTTAAATAAATTTGGTGACGAAAATCGCATTAGTCTTATGATTAACACAATATAGACGAGATTGGTGGATGTGTATTTCTATATGATATTCAATTTTGACTTCATACAATTATAAAGTAATGTGAGGTTATATAGATAATATACATAGCCTAAGTGAGAGATTGTTAGAATTGTTATATGGGCCTACATATATTATCATAAGGAAAATCCACATTGATTAATATCGTATAATTGTCCATAAGGTGATCTAGTATTATTTTGGACAAATTGCACCTCTAATGATATGTGATAAATTATGTAGAAACTATTTTGGGGGAAATTTGGTTCTTTGATGTGAAGAACCATTAATTTTAATATAGCAGTTATGGTTTCAAGGGGGTATGCAAGGAGTGAACTGTAACGTTTCTCTTCACCCCATCGCAGAGAATATAAGGGCCCAGAAAGAGAACTCAAGAGACAACATGTCATTCTTTTCTTCCGCCCTCACTCTCTACACCTTTGGAAATGACATAGCCATCGCCGTAGGAACCATTCCATCAACTCTGGAGGGTCTCTGCACGCATCCTCTGTTCCTTGTTCCTAGTGATGGACTTAGGTTTATTTTCATCTCTACATTTTGGGTTGATGATACGATGATAGATATGATTTAGGGATTCATCGAAAAATCAACTCCTTTCACGGGGATTTTTCTTTATTTGATTCAGATTTTCTTATGACTTTAAATCAGGCAGTGGACATGAGATTAGTTGTGGTGATGGTGGCTGCAATGACGATGAGGTTGGCCATGGTGACAGTGGTGGCAATAGTGATGGTTGTGATTTCGCTCAATAGTAACGGTAACCATCGGTGATATTGTAAAGATAATTATTGCAATGGTGGCATTAATGGCCATAACGGTGATCGCTCAGGGTTCTTGATGGTAGGGGGTCTTTATCCACAATGGAAGAAATTGTGGTGATGCGTTGGCAGTGGGTAGCGATAATGGCAGCAACAATGCTCACAGCAACACTCTTGAGAGAGGCCATGACGATTGCAGTATAAAATTAAGAACAGTTTTTCTCTGCTGTAGCTCTCATAGAAACATAGTAGAGAGAAGTGGCAATAATGGCAATAACAGTGACAACAATAATTCTCATAGAAGCATTGGGTCTGAGGGGGTGGAGGGAGGAATGGTTTCTATAAAGAGATTTAAATTTCAAATGAGAGGGTATTTGGTGCTTCACGCCCCCACTTTACCCCTTGAATTCTAGATAACTCAGACACACTTGGTGTCACGACACGATTGAGAACATAGAGAGGGTTGAAGTGCATTTTGTTTTTTATATTCCCCTAATATTGCATGACCGAATATTTGGGTGCATAGCGAAGAGGGTTCTTTTTTTGTAGATGACTCCTTGGGTTGCTAGAGTAGAGCTAATTCAGTAAAATGTATTGCAAATTATTTGACCATTTTTTAAAAAAGGCTTTGTCTATTTTCTTTTAATGCATATACTTTTATAGGCAGATTTGATTTGCCTACTTTCATCTACCATGTCAAATTTTGAATGTTCAATTGAGGAGTGAGCATGACCACCAAATATGACTTGGCAAAAAAGGAAGCACACTCATAGCAACACTTCTTTTCTAGTTCCACCTTAGCAGGTAGGTATTTGTCTTGGTGAGGGATGTTCTTTCCAATCAACTAAGTAAACAGGGGTCACATTTTCTTCTCCTCTAGACGCAAAAATAATATCATGGTACTGAGTCTTTTTGTAGTTGCCCCTTCCCACCTACATAGCTAAGGAAAGGGTGGCCAATACAGAATTAAGGGAGTCAAAAGAGGTGACCAAGAGTATGTTTTGCTTGGGAAACCTTCACCAAACACCCTGCAGGGGATGTGGCTGACTTGGAAAGGAAGTCATTATGTGGCCGATGTGGTTCTTTCTAAACACTCCCCACTACGCACCTTTCCCAGGCATCTTCATCGTATTTGTGCTCCAAGGACATCCAAGTTATAAATCGATCATTAGATACTTGAGTATGTTGTTAGAAGCTTGGATAGTTTGAATGGGCTTTACCGCATAGCTTGAGTAGTTCTTGTTGGGCCTTAACAAGCCGACTCCCTGGGCCTTGCATCCCATATTGGGGCTTGGGACCAGGCAGCCTTATGGCATTTGACCAGCATGTAAGGGCTGTTTTTCCCTTATTGCTCATGGATTGAAGCTCACATTTCAGATATTGAAGTTCACAGAGCTTTAAGTAAATTCGACATTATTTTTTTAGCTTCTCTTATCATGACTTTTGCATAAGGTCGGAGTTGATGGGAGGAAAGTTTCAGAAAGACCGACACCAAACTCCAATTTGACTCCCAGAAGTTTGCATAAAACAACAAGAAGTTTCTTCGGACTGGAAGCATAAGTACATTTAAAGTCGTCCTCTCAGATAGCTGGAAAAGAAGAACATGGATCAAACTAGAGTTGCTGGCAGTGACAGAAAATATCCAAACCAATGGAGATCAACCATAGAAACAGATTTGACTCAAGTCGATGCAGCCATTGTAGACTGTGGGAAAGATGCGAGAGTGGGAGGCTCATGCTTGTTTTCTTGCATCCTTGAGAAGTCCACGCTTGCGGGTGTTGAGATTTTTGGAAAGCAATAACCTGTCGAAGGTGGACTCCGGCAGTAGGAAGCGCACAATCCACAGGAGAGAATGAGGCCAGTAGGGGGAGCACCTTGGCTCATAGCCAATCCACCTTATTGCCGCGCGAACGTAAGTATCAGCAGACGGTGCAAAGAAGGAAGACTTTCTGATTGCTGACATCTTGGTGGCTACGCACAAAGGGGCCTGCGGCAAAGGTGTCTTACAGAATTAATGACGAATGTTGAAAGGCGACGGTGAATCACGATAACATGTTCAGCAAAGTTGTTTACAAGGTGACACGAAGCTCAACCAAAAATGACATAGAGCCATAAGATTACTTGCAAAGAGCTTCTTTAAATTCTTAATCCTGAAATTCATTGAAAAGAAAAATCTGTTTTTCCTAAATGGGTAGGATAAAGTGGCATCGGAATTTCCCAGACCAGGATAACCCATCTGATATTAGAAGACTGGTTGTAGACTGTCAGTAATTATTCCATTAGCATACCTAGCTATCTGTAGACTAGTATTACATTTCACTAGAGTGAAGCACAAAAGCACACAAGTGGGTGAAACAAGAATCTGCACAAGACAAATTACGTTAGGTTTACCTGACACTGGACATCAATGCCTTTGTCCTTGTACTCCACATAGAGGCATCTTGTGAACTGGTCGATGTACCTGGAAGTGACACTTGGACTAGTGAGAAGAGTGAAGATTGAACTTAATTCTCCTTTCCAGAGAGCAACAGATACTTATGGCAAAAAATTAATTGACCCAATACCAAGAGAAATTACAACTAGGGGAAATGTTAAAAGAAAGAAAAGCATCAATCAAACAAGAATATGCTCATAGACATCCAAATGCCAGATTTAAGGTCACTTTATCTCGATCAACATGTTCCAGCACAAAAAGAAGGTGCACAATTGTATATAAGAGCTGAACCACATCGTAAACCCACCCAACACACAAATAGAGAATAATTAGTCTCATTTAGGATTTCAAATGGATGGATACAGATGCAAATATAAGTGATACCATATCTATATCCACTCTATAAAACAAATGCAGATAAGGAAACACATTATCCTATGGATATTATATGTCTCTTAATTATATAAAAAGTTAAAAAATCTAGCTACTAAGCAAATCATAATATGGATAAAAACTTTAATAATTAAACTAAAAGATAACCAAATAGTAAAAAATAAACACACCTAGCTTATTGTTATGTGGGCAAGGCAAGGATGGAAGTTAAGGCCTTGAGGTTGCAGGAGGGAGGGAGGCATAAGAGGCTGGGAGAAGGGGTTTTGGGAAATATTAGAGATTTTATATATAACATCCTATTACTTAAAACATTTATGTATGTGGGAGCTTATTGTAGTCTTTCCCCGTTTGGGAGTCCCTTTTGTTCATGGACTCCACATGAGAAACCCAACTCTGGGAGGTCTAGAGTTTCGAGATCCTTAGAGGAAAGACTCATGTTAGGTTTCTATGTGGGAGATCCAGTCTCGTAGACTCCAGAGAGAGAGATCCACCTTCGAGGTCTTCAGAGGAAGGCCCTATTTTAGGGATACCAAACGGGGAGCCATCAGCACTAGATCTTCAGAGACAGCCACAGATCTTTCAACAGCTCCAGCCTTTGTCCCCGCCTGTGTAAAGTGGGTTTCTTGTTGTTACAAGCTGAGCATTCCATGCTCCAGCTTGAGGGGGAGTGTTGAGAGTATTGTGTGGTTATTTAGTGCCACATTGAAAAGTGTGCACCTTGTGTGTGTGTGATGGCCTATAAATAGGTGTGTACTCCCATTTATCTTTGAGAAGAAACAAAGAGAAACACGCCCTATCAGGGCTTCTCCCGTGGTTTTCTCCCCACTCCTTATGAGTAGGGTTTCCACGTAAATCCAAGTGTTTTGTAATTATTTATATGCTTTGATATCATTATTTCCGCATTATTTAGATTATTTAACTATGTATATATACATATTTATGTAAAAAAAGACTTAAAAAATGGATATTCGAATCTGTATCTGTACTAGCAAAAAAATGGATATCCATATCCATATCTGCTAAAATATGAAATTTGACATCCATATCTGTATCCGTATCCGAGAAAATCTGTATTTTAATATTTGCATCTGTGATGATATCTTCTGCATACTCTGATGGATGACTCAGAATTGCAGGCAATTTGTGACCAGATTTTAGTGGGAGATCCAAGTGACTTCACTTTCATAGACGGAGTACTGAAGCTGCATGGCCGATTATGCATCCCTTGAGATGGTGCTCTACGAAGAGAGCTACTTGCAGAGACGCACTACAGCAGAGTTACTATCCACCCAGACAACAAGAAAATGTATAACGACCTAAAGAGAGTTTCGGTGGCGTGATATGAAAAAGGATATCAACAAATTCGTGAAATAGTGCTTACCTTTCAACAGGTGAAGGCAGAATACCAAAGACTAGCCAGATAGTTACAACCTCTCCCCATATCGGAATGGAAGTGAGAGAGCATCTATATGGATTTTGTGGTCAGATTGCCGCTGACAGAAAGAAGACATGATGCTATATGGGTGATTGCTGATTGACTAACGAAATCTGCATCAGAATGACTGGCGACCTATCTCAGTTAATAGAGTTGTACATCGAGTAATAATCGCAACTCTTCGACAAGTAAGGGATATACTACTGTGGAAAAATATCTACTATGAGTTATGTGATATGTCAAGATTGACAATCCGTGTAGAAAAAAATCGATAGAGAACCAAATCAAAGAAACCACTGTAATTTAACATGGAAAACCCCTTTAAGGAGAAGGCAAAGACCACAAGGGAATCAAAGAGAAACCTATCTTGTGAACTCAGACAGCATAATTCTCCTTTCAAATTTCACTGAAATCGGAAGAGAAACGAGTCATATCGGTAATAGGAATAACATTACAATGGATTGAGCAAGCCTGAAAATTCAACACTAAACTTCTCTAGGTTGAAGAACAGTATCCTACAAATTCATAGGCGTTAACCATTGTGGAAATGCTACATCAGTCCTTGTGATAGGGCACATAAACTCTCCCTTTCCTCTCTCCTTTTTCTTATTTCTCTTTCTGCATGTGCCCCTATATCGCTCCTAACCTCTATATTTATGGAGGTAGGTTGCTGCGTCACTCCAATCCCAATCCTAATCTATAAAGCAGACCCATTCCATGTTTTTAGATTTGTTGAAATGCCCTTCTATGCTGGAAATCTCTAGGGCCCAAAAATCTCTCCCTTGTGCTCATAAGAAACATGTCACCTTGACTGATTAGTTGTCGGTAAGCTTCTTGCCTAAATGCATTGGTCATCATGTTACTGACATTCTGACGTGTAAATCTTGGTTGTTCCAGTCTCTTCTTCCCAAGTACATCTTTAATCCAGGAATAAGTTAAATCTATATTCTTTGACTTTGAATGAAAACTCCAATTCTTATTTAATTGGAAAGCATTCTAATTATCACTATATACTATATAATGATCCCATTAGAATGACAATTCCGCACAGAATTTTTTCTTTCATACCAATTCCTCCAAAGCCTCCATAATAGCTATGTACTCGGCCTACATTATGGATAGAGTAGTACATCACTGCAACTTTGGACTATTGAAGAGAACTCCCGCTACAAAAGTTAGTAAAAAGCTTGGCATAAACCTTTCCATATCTAGGTTGTCTGCAATGTCAGCATCTATAAATCCAACCAAGGTGAGTGGACTACTACCAAAGCATGAACATACTTTAGTATTCCTTCTGAGGTGTATGAAAAAACCAATGTACTGCTCTTAGTGCTCTTTCCCTACATTTCAAGAAACTTGTTAACAGTGCGAATAACACAAGCGATGTTTGGCCATGTGCACACAATGGCATGCAAGCTCTCAACAATCAAAGAATAAGGGATTATCCCCTACGATCTCCTTTTATTCTCAGATAAAGAACTATACATATCTTATGCTTAACCTGAAATGTCCTATATTTGCTCTTTATTCTCAGATGACGAACTATATATTATGTTCAATTTGAAATGTGCTGCAATTAGAGAGATTGCCAACTTTGTTTTGTCCCTGTTGAACCTCTAGTTATATTCTACGTGTACTCTCCTTAAGACTACCTGCCAATTAATATATTTTCTTTGCAGTGATAGGCATATGAATATATAATAGATGAATAATGAAATCCTCAACAATATCTTGATGTGTGCCTGATGATAAGAAGTCTGCATCTACTCATTATCATGAATGAGTCAATCTTCTTGTGTTGCTAGCATAGAGCTTGTTTTAGTTTATATAAGCTCCTTCTCAATCTACAAACCAAGTTCTCTTTGCCATTAACATTGAGATGGCCAAGGGGAAAGAGAGGAAAAGACGGGATGGCACATCTGATCCCAAGTAGGGGGCAGGGGTAACAGTTGGCTGTTGTGTCAAGCTTTCTTTTGGAGCCTTTTGAGTATGTATTCAAACATTCTTTATAATGGCTATGGAGAGGTAAGCAAGTATTAAGTTGTAACAAGCAAGAAAAGAAGGGTAAGCAATGTAGGGGTAAGGATCAGAATCCTCATTTTCCTTCCTTACTAAAGTGAGATAAAAAAGCACGGCACTACCAAGCATTCGGCCAATGTAGCAGCCTGGCATACTATACAGCCTCTTTTCACTTTGCACCATTGTTTACCCCCGTGCAGGTGTAAATGATTTTCTTTCGAGCAAGATCATGAGATTTAGCTATTACATCTCAATCGAATGGTTGAGATTTAATTTTTTGACTAAGAATATATTATAGGTGATTTTCTTATAAGAAAGTTATTGGGCTTTTTATTGTTAAGCGTAATTGTTATCCAAACTCTTTTAGGATAAACCAAAACCTTTTTGGCCCAATTTAAGCTTTGATTAATGTTGACATATCCTTACTACGTTAGCTCCTATGATCTTCCTTATTTGTTATTTCCTTTTTTATTGTTTCCCTGTATGATGGTTACCTTAGTTGTTGTTCCTTGTATGACAATTGCCTTTATAGCAGTTGCCTTAGCTGTGGTCTCTTGTATGATAATTACCTTTATAGCAATTGTCTTATCTGCCTCCCTTTGCCTTGTGAAGCACTCTACTTCACCTTTATATATTGAGAGGTTGGACAACGGAATAAGACAACTTGCTCATTTCTTGTCATTTGATATCAGAGCGACGATCCTACATTGACATTCAGGTATCCTACCAAAATAAACTTTCGATCTAATCCACCAAATCCCTAAATCCTCCTCTCCTCACCTCTTCATGCCATCACCGCCTCGACTTGCAGCACTAGCGTCAGCAGGAGCGGTAGTGGTGGTGGTGATTTGTAGTAGCAGCGACAACAAGGGTACCGTTAGTGGGCCTATTTGCCTTTGCGCCAGCAAGGGGAGTAGCAACAGTCCTTTTGAGGGTCGCCAGGGCTCCCTCTTAGCCCTAGCGTGTGCCTCTTGATCCTCGAAGGGACTGCTATGTGATTCTAACTTGATTTTTAAGGAAAAAATTATTTGAATTTCATGTTAGATCATTCTTTCTTGTGAGTTACAAGGATTTTGCATATTTGAAAAATTGATTTTAGATTTGAGTTTGGGGAGTTTTATTTGGTCAATTGATCCCTTGGTCCCTGCTAGGCACAATGTCAATCTCAAGAGCAAAGATGGCATTGGATACCGCTATTGCGACAGGGACGGTGGAGTATGTAGGCTTGATGCATCAAGAGCATGACTGGAGTCACCATGGTGCAGGATAGTTGGTTGACTCTGGTGCTTCACAGCATCTTTGTAGCGATCAAAGTTATTTTCGGTCACTCAGTTCTGTTGCACCAGGGAGAACAATATGGGTAGCTGACTATAGGCACGCTCCTATTATTAGTCAGGGGGAGGTGTCTGTAACCCTCACTTTGTAGCTGTCGAGACATTACATGTGCCGAAGTTTCCCATGAGCCTATTATCAGTGAGCAGGATTACGAAGGACCTTAATTGTAGGCTTATCTTCGCTGATGTTGGATGTATTGTTCGGGATAAGTTCACTGGAAAGACTATTGCCAGAGGCACAGAGGAGAATAGTGTTTATCATCTTAGGCAAGAACCATTTGCAGGAGCCAGCAGGTATGATGGTGAGAGTGCCTTACAATGACGTGTTCATCTAAGTCACTTGCCTCTGGATCGTTTCAAGAAGGTGATTCTACATCTCTCCTGTCACTACTATTCAGTGTGACACCTGCCAGTTAGGTAAGCATCATCAATCTTCTTTTCCAGCTAGTACTTCTCCAAGATCAGCAGCTATTTTTGAGTTACTTCATATAGATGTATGGGGGCCAAGTAGAGTTCCAAACAGGATGGGACATCGCTATTATCTTGTAGTTGTGGACTATTTCTCTAGAGTATCCTCGGTGTTCCTTCTGAAGAACAAAGCAAATGTTGGAGGTGTTATAGAGACTCCTCTTGGAGATCAGGACATAGTACTCTACCACCGTGAAAACTGTACAAACAAATAATGGCCTCAAGTTTTGTACTGCAATACTTACAAAGTTCCATAGGGCTTGAGGGATCATCCACCAGACCACTTGTTCCCATACCTCGCAACAGAACAGGGTTGCAGAGCGAAAGCATAGACATCTGTTAGAGATTGCCCGTACTCTTCTTATACACCACAGCATTCCGCAGAGATGCTAGGGGGATGTAGTCTTGACTCCGTGCTATCTCATTAGCAAAATGCTGAGCTCAGTTCTCCACGAGCGAATACCGATTCTGCTACTACATCTAGATGGTAAGCTTTTCCATGTGTCTCCTAGGACCTTTGGGTGTGTTGCTTTCGTTCATGTGCCATCACCAGGTCATGACAAGCTTACTCCCTGGGCTGTCAAGTGCATGTTCTTGGGGTACTCAAAGAGTCAGAAAGGGTACCAATGTTACGATCCCATCCCTAGCAGACACTATGTTAGTGCTAATGTGACATTCCATGAGACCACACCGTTCTTTTCAGTTATTGTACATATTAGTTCTCATGATGATGTGGCTCCCATGCCTATTCCTCTCGTTTCTTTAAAGGAAATTCCGGCCTCCACTTCTTAGCCTGCTTCTTCAGGTTTCACGACCTCCTTGGATGATTTCCAGAAATTGCATGGTTCGATGCACACGTACAGTAGACTTCATACAACACTACAGAGGCCACCATCCCCACCGGCAGATGATACTCCACAAGTTGTTGAGATGGTATCTAGCGGCAGTGACAGTTTGGTCAGACGTGATCCTCCTGATAATGTTGATCACAGCAGTAGTGATGTTCCTTGTATAGACGTTTGGATAGAGGTGCCAGACGATTCTGACCTTCCTATTGCCATTAGGAAGGTACCCCGCACATGTGAGTCCAGATACCGTGTTGCAGGCAGTTTGGCTACTGCTGGCCTTGGTTCTGAGTTTTGTAGATTCTACGAAGCACTTACAATCTGATACATTCCGTATACATACCAGCAGGCTATGCTTGATCTAAAGTGGCGTCAAGCAATGGAGGAAGAGATAACGGAACTTCACAGTAGACAGACTTGGGAGCTCACCTCACTTTCTACAAACGCATGAATGGTTGACTCCAGATGGGTCTTTATGTTAAAATACAACCCTGATGGGTTTATTTCAAGGTATAAGGCTAGATTGGTGGCGAAGGGTTCACCCAGACTTACAGGGTGAACTTCTTTGATACTTTCTCACTCATTGCATAGCTTGCCACTGTTCATGTACTCACCCAGGCTCCTATGCAGGTGCTTAGGTACTTGAAGAAAGCACTTGGAAGTGGTATTCTCTTTCAGGCTAGGGCTCCTATACTGTGGTAGGATACTCAGATGTAGGTTATATAGGGTGTGTTGTAGATAGGAAGTCTACTACAGACTTCTGTCTTTTGTTGCAGGTAACCAAGTTACATGGAGGAGTAAAAAGTAGACTGTGGTCTCTCATTCTAGTGTTGAGTTAGAAGATAGGCCCATGGCCCAAACTGCTATTGACATAGTTTGGATTAGATCCTTGTTGCAAGATCTACATGTTCATATTGAGGAGCCCATGGAAATGCGATGTGACAATAGGGCTACCATGTATATTGCTAACAATCCCATGTTGCATGGGCGCACCAAGCATGTGGAAGTTAATTGCCACTATACTAGAGATTTGATCCAGCATAGGGTGTTGCGCACAACATATGTTATTTCAGAGGACCAGATAGCTGACATCTTCACAAAGCCCTTACCACGTGGAGCGTTTGATACATGTTGTTCCAAGCCAAGCATGATTGAAATCTATGCTCCAACTTAAGGGGGAGTGGTGACATATCCTTACTATATTAGCCCCTATGGTCTTCCTTATTTGTTATTTCCTTTTTTATTATTTCCCTATGTGATGGTTACCTTAGTTGTGATTCTTTGTATGGCAATTACCTTTATAACAGTTGCCTTAGTTGTAGTCTCTTGTAGATGGCAATTGCCTTTATAGCAATTGCCTTAACTACCTCTCTTTACCTTGTGGAGCACTCTACTCCACCTCTATATATTGGGAGGTTAGACAATGAAATAAGACAACTTGCCCATTTCTTCCCACTATTAATTGACATGTTATGTAAGTTTTATTTCTTTATAATGTGATCAGTGATGAAATCACTATTACTTTCATCATTCCAATAGTTAAAAACAAGGATCTAAGCACTGTGTTAAACTTAGGTATTCCTAATGCTTAGGTTTATTCCCATTAATCTCCAGTCATCCCTATTAAGGGTTACACCTAGTAACAATCTCTTTGCATCATTGGATAAGAGCCACCTTTCTTGAAAGGTCTATCATATCCTTTTTTGTGCACGAGTCTAATCAGAAGTTTATGAACACACATGGAATTGTCTTCCATAATGTATTAGAATGAGCTTATTTCTTTGACTCATCAAGTAAATTTGAGTGATTCTTTCCAAAGATCATGTGTTCCCTGCAATCTTGCATACCAATGACTTTCCAATAGCATCTTGATTGGTGCATCAACCATTGGTCTGTGAAATATGTATACTTGAGTATAAACATATATATCTATCACAAATCAAAGGATACTTTAATGGAGATGAACTTCCATATCTCAATTTCATCAAGACAATTCTTTGACCTAACTTGCATAATAATTCCAATCTTCATTTGCAATCATCAATCAAGCAATGGTGACAGGAAGATTGTTTTCTCTTCAAACCTCATAATTAGATGTCATGATTGTCTCTTAATGTGCCATCAAGTCCTTTAAACCGTTTAGATCTAGACGTCAAGTATATCCAACTAGTCTAGGTACATGTCCGTATTCATAATGAGGGAACTAATTATTTATGCACTAACCAAAAAATATTTTTGTCCAAATGAAATTATTGTAATATGTAATTCCTCACATATTCAGCATGGCTTGCCATCGTTGCAAACTCCAACACATGCTATACACCTTGACTTTGTAAAAGTCCCATACCTTATAATTTGTTGAGCAATCTTTATATGAAGCTACATCATGGTGATGCTCCTGAATTAATACCCAATCTATATTTTGATAAACACAAAGGTATGATTGAAATCAACATAATGATCAACTCCATAGAAGAAAGTTGATATTATTTATGCTATTTAAATGCTTGTAAATAGAAAAACCATGCATGCACTTCATACTCACAATATTTCATACCAAGAAAACTTTATTCCTTGTGATTCTTCTCCCATGAAGGCCTTTATTATTATTTTTTCCTACAAAAATCCTTCATTGCATCTTTTCTGTAGACATGATTACAAACGCTATCAGCTAATTAGTTCTATAAAGCTAATTATACTTTGGTCAAGTGCCTTTAGCTCATAATATGCATTTGTCCTCTCTTCTTTGGCACTCAACCTTTCTAGAGGTTACTCAAAGTTTAAAAGCTCTTCCATTCTAGACATCATATATTCTAATTATTCTAATTTAGGTCATGCAATTCAGTAAACAGGGCTTTCGTAATCGCACACTAAGAATCAAATGCACAGACCAAGGAGTTAGTACCAGTTGTTAGGGAAGGAAACACATTATTGCAATAAGATATTTATTGTGAATCTCATGAAATGTAAAAATTGGCAACCTTTGTAGGGAAAATCAACACAGGAATCAGATGAAACAATATACGAAAACATCTAATGTTTACATGGAAAACTCTTTGCGTAAGAAGGGGATATCATGGGCAATTAGAAAGAAAAAATTTCTGTGAAATCTGAGAATATATTGTTTCACCTCCTAAACTTTACCAAATCCTACAATAGATAAGCCACAAAGTGAAAAGGGGCAATATCACATCTGATTGAGAAATCAGATGATTCACCATCAAATTTCTCCTAATTGAAGAATAGGATAGACTATCATGATCAGACACCAAAAACCTCTCTTTCTTCCTTTTTTTTTTTCTCTCTCTTTTGGATCTTGTATCTCTTTGGTTATGCCCATTTATTCATAGGGATGCATTGTCTTTTCTCCAACACCAAGCCTAGGTGCCATTCAAGTTCTGGACTGCAGAGCTACTCGTAAGGGCAGGAAACCTTTTGGGCCTAACATGTGTCTGCCCAAGCCCAAGGCAGGCCATCCTGGCCTGCCCCCTTTAGATTTCCTATTCATCAATTTGTCGATTGTGTGTTTCAAGGTGTTGTCCCTAATTGTTCGATTTATTTACACTTCTGTGGTTTATATATATGTATTGGTTTTGACCTCCAAGGTTACTTCAACTTAATCTCAAAAGGAAAGAAAAGAAGTTACTTCAATTTGTGCGACAATAAAGCATATAGATTGTTTGTAGAAAGTGTAGATGCTGCTTGTTCTTCCAGATAAGAAATGTTTATCATGGATTTTGATACAAACCTGATGCTCTGAAAAAAACAATGCACGTCCAGAACTCCAGATTGCTCAAATATTCCCATTCTCTGCATGTGGCATCACTAACTATCATGGATGCTGATGTCAATATCACTGAGAATAAGGATGAGATGCAAAGAAGTGCAGGTTCAAATTTCAGGTACTTTGGGCTGGATCTCCATAGGAATCTTTCGGTCAAATTCAAGTCAAGCTCTTTGTCAGCTCAACTTATATTCCATGACAATCGCAAAAATCACCTAACCCAGGTTGAGAACACTTGTAATTACGATGATCTCTACGATTCCCTCTCTACCATCAAGTAGATGTAGAATTTATTCTACCCATATGAGCATTTGCTTGATTGCTGTTATTTCTGCTTTGGGAAACTGCAAGCATACGCATTTGCACACTCCACAACCCCCAAACTCATCCAATCACCACCATTAATAGGGTACCATTACCATGAATGAATAAGCTAGGTTCGTTTATTTTCATTGCCCAGTTATCTTTTAATTTAATTATTAAAGTTTCACGTACATTACGGTTAATTTAGTAGCTTTTCTTTTTAATTTTTAAATAATTAAGAGACATAATATCCGTATACTCCGCATCCGTATCCACATAGATCCACATCCGGATCATGAATATCTGTTTTGTATCCATATCCATATCCACATCTATATAAAAATATCCATTTCCATAACCGACCATTTACATCCCTAGTTATCCCCCGCCCAAACAGGGGAAGCCTACCTCCCAATCAAAAGCCCTAATTTGGTAGTCAGGTTAAGTGAGTCAACCCACATTTGTTCATCACTTAACTCCCCTGCCATTTACATCGAATTAAGTGAAGTGAACCCGAGGTAAAATTGTCCCCGTAGTCCTCTACTCTCCTTATATCACTAACTTATTCCCCGTATCAAACATGGGACCAAAATCTTGATCCAGACCCTGTCTAGGATATCGCCGTCTCCGGCTTGGACCCCTGCGACATGCCTCAAGGAATCGAGCCTGTATCATTTCCCCTAGCTGTCGTCATCACCAACTTAACTTCGGTCTTTCTCCCATCAATGAGGATCAACGATCGTTATCAGTTAGTGCACCCCCGGGATCAACCCCCTCCCATCGCCGTCCGATCCTCGCGACCCGACAAAACGTAGGGCGTAGATCCCACTTGCCGGATCTCTGGTCTCTTCGGGGCCCCTCCACGCTCCCAGTTCAGTTCTCCACCCCAAAGAAAAGAGAAAATAAAAAAGACGAGCGAAGAAAAAGGCTCACGCTTTGCTTGCGGCGTAGACGGCGTAGAGGGGATAGGAAGGGATGAGGAGGGCGGCGCCGGTCCCCATATTAACGATCGCGCCCCTCTTCCTCTCGAGCATCCCCGGCAGCAACGCCTGCGTGACCCTCGTGACCCCTTCCACGTTCACCTTCACGAGGTTCGACAGCAGCACCTCGTCCACCTCGTGGAAGTACCTCGCGTACGGGTACGACACCCCCGCGTTGTTCACGAGCACCCCGATCTCAAGCCCCTTTATCTTCTCTTTCAACTCCTCCAGTCCCTTCGCGAGGTCCCCGGCGAAGTCGACGACGACGGTCTCGACGTGGGCGTTGGGGTACTTGCCCTTGACGGCGGAGGAGGTGGCGGAGAGCTTCTCGGGGCTGCGCCCCACCAGGACGAGGCGGAGGCCGAGGCGGGCGAACTGGAAGGCGAAGGCCTTCCCGATGCCGTCGGTGGCGCCGGTGACGACAGCCCACTCGCCGTAGCGGCTGCGGAGGTTACGGGCGGGGCGGAGGAAGTTGACGTAGAGGTAGCGGAGGAGGGAGGAGGCGAGGCGGAGGAGGGCGAGGAGGCCCACGAGGACGAGGAGGAGGATGGGGAGGGGTTGGCTCAGGAGCTGCTTCATGCAACCACGCAGCTCCATTGGTGGCTCTCTCTCTCTCTCTCTCTCTCTCTCTGCGTCTGCGTGTGAGAGAGAGTGAATGGTGTGGTTTGCTGCTACATGTGGTGGATGGGTTTATGAGGATGTGTCAACTCAACTGTCTGCTGTCAATGATGATGGATGGAGTTTTTTGGGAACGCGGTTGGGTGACCATACCAACGGCCAGTGATGGGGAGAGAAAAATGCTTTCGTGCCCTTGTCAATTGAAAAGTGTTACGTATGCGCCCTGGGATGTCACATTTGGATGTGTACTGCTACGAAGTTGGTTGATTTCACATTTACGCTATTCTATCAGCATGAGGTTACAAATTAATCTTGTAGGAAGATGGCAGTTGATTAAAATACTTCATTAATCATATAATTAAAGAATAAAATCTTATTTATATAATTTATTATATTTTATCAATCAATATCAAAATCAAAATATCTTGTTACATTATATCAATCTTAATATATATTTAAATATACCTACTCCAACTTACTATATTTATTAAAATAAAAATTAACAAACGAATATTGCAAGGGCCATTCCGACCCATTCCCCCTTTATCCGGTATAAAAGGCTCACGGATGCGCGAGGAAGCGTACAAAAATTTTGTCTTTTTCGATAAAAATACGGTCGCGAGGGCATGCGTGGGATTGAAAATTAAATGTGCAGTGTGTTATCCATTACTCTATTAAAATATATTAAATATATCGTACCAACTCACTCATATTTATATTAAAATATTAAAAATATTATCCATCAATATTATATTATTATAGAAATTATTTTATTCCAACACTTATTTTTAAAAATATATTTTATTGATAAAAAAAAGATAAATTACTCATTACATAGGACACTCCTCTAAAAAAAAGGAAAAAGAGAGAATTCTGAATACCTTTGAGAGAAGAAGGTTAATTTTCAAATAAATGGAGGGAAGCAAAAATACAAAAAACTAATAGATAATAAATAAATGAAAAAAAAATGAAGCATCTTCGAATGGAATCGAATGATCTCTCAAAGGAGGACGACCGCACACTCGTATATACGGCAAGTGCCATCGAGGTAAACTCGAAGAATACACTTAACGAGAGGTTGAATTACAACGATCCAAAGGTCGAAAATGACCATTGACAGGCGTCAGTAGACTCGACCGTAAAAAGCTCGAGGTCACACATGATCTTCTAAACAAAACAAAAGGTACTACAAAAAAAAGAAAAAAGAAGGGCTATCAGCACCAATAATCGAAAAACTCACCGCGACAAACACCACCGTCCGCATCACCATCAACTGTGCCACCACCTCAAATCATCGCTTCATGCTTGTAGCTGATTGCGACCGTGACGATCATTGAGGTCATGTACGTAGTGTCGATCGCAACGTCGCTCGCATCAACCTCTGTCAACGCAAGTTGTGGCGCTGATCGTAGCACCATCCTAGGCAACAATCGAGTGAGCAAACTCAATGATCAACTGACCACGAGCGCACGAAGCTACGTCCTCCGAAGCTGTGTAGCAACGGCCATGATGAATGGGCATGCGCATGGCCTCGAGTGAAGCTCCAAGCTTTCGAATAGCCACAACCTCTGATGCCTCCATCGCATCACTACTTGCCAAGTACGACCTCAACAAAACAACGCCGAACAACCGTACATGTCAACACTCGACTCTAATAGTCGATGAAGAGAACCCTTAGAGGGGAAGGATGACCAATCGAGACCCTAAGACAGCAAGGTTAACTTTTTTGGCAAAGGAGAAAAGGAGCGTCTGGATGGAAAAACGAAATGAGTTTATTTTTGTTCCCAACATTTATTCTAATATTCAGATAAATATCTTATTTACTTGTCCCAAGGCAACTCTATCTAACCATCAAACGTAGGATTTCCAAATTTGCGCTTGGGACCAATCGAAGTACTAAAATTAATAGGAGAGAAAAGCACTATCGTCCTCGACATCTTTAGGTGCTCGCCAAAGCTGCAAAATGATGGACGAGTGATGATACCTGATTGGGAGGCAAAAGTATAATTAGTAAAAATAAAAGGCAGTGATCCTTGTGTCGATTATGAATTTCCATGATGGAAATTTTCAAAAGAGGGGAAGATTATTCTGGCCGATGACTCTCGGAGTTGTCGGTGTTTATATATATAAAAATTAATATAATCATAAAGTATTAAAATCGACAATCAATTAAATGAATATAACAAATTATTGATCTAATTTATTTTTATGGATGTACATGTGATAATGGGATTTAACTTTTAAAATTTACTATAATTAAATAATATATGAAATAATAGATTGTAGAGTTTTTAAATTGCTTCCATTGACGTGAGTATGACATTTTTATGTGAATTGGGAATCAATTTATATAATATAAATCTAAAAAGTTATATATTTAAAGGTGTAACCATTACAATAATGAAAAATTATTGACCACAAAACTGCTCTATAATGCACGCCTCTTTGCATTCCGACATGAACTAAGTACAAGTGGATTTTGCTCAAGAAACAATTAGATTTATTTCGTGAGATAAATTTCTTCCATCATTGATGCCATAATTAAAACTAAACATCACCCCTTAATTAAGCATCGAATTATTTATAAGAATAAATAAGTATTAGGATATTAAACGGACGTGAGAAGAAATGAATTCAGTGAAAAAAAATTCATTGCCTTTTGCTAAGAATGAGACGTTACACCATAAGATATTTGGTGACTCCTTTGACATTTAACTTGGAACGTGGATCTAATGTCTACAATCATTATATATACTCAAATTGAGGAAGCCATAGGAAAAACAAGGAGATCAATTAAACATTGGATATGAAAGTTGTGGCCATCATGAGTTAAATTGGTGTAAATAATGTTTGTTACCGTGAATCATGAGGGTCATGCGATCAACATTGTTGTATGAACTCCCATCGAGATTTCAATATGGATTCTATTAGTCGACCACGAAGGTCGTATGTTGGCCATGGCTGTTGTTTCATGCCTTGAGAGCATCACTTTACCTGTCACGGTATAATTTAGTTGGTGATAATTATAGACTATGGTAAAGGTGATCTAAATTTGAGTTTTGATCCTATCTTACTTAAGGGTTGGTGTTGCGGGATTGTTAATTTACTTACAAGTAATTTTAGGTTATAAAAAATAGGGATATATATATATATATATATATTGATAAGATATATATATCTTTATATTTTTGATATTTACGTATATAGTCTTGTAAATTTACTTTATTAAGGTCGTATGTTTCTGCTTCGTTAAATCGAACGGAAAATGTTAAAAAAATAGAAAAATTATATTTTCATCCCTCTATTTTCCTCCTAAACCATCACACCTCTTCCTTCCTCTCCTCCCTTATTTTCCTCTCCTTCTCCGATCTTGGCAAACTCACTTCCAGACCTACATCCACTGCCAGCAACCTCACCGTGTAGAACACCACGACGTTCACATGGCCACCCCCTTACTACGATTCCAAGGTCCATCGTGTACGTGTGCGTACGGTGGCATCGAGATAGTGAAGATGACAAGCTTATCATAGGTGACCATGTGGAGGTCGTAGTAGGGGAGGTGGCTATGGAGGCACTAGAGGAGGGGGAGGAGGAGGTGTGATGGTTTAGGGAAAAAATAAGGAGTGAAAATATAAATTTTTTTATTTTTTATATCTTTTTTGATATTTTTCATTTGATTTAATAGAGGAGGACATACAGTCTTAACAAAGTAAATTTATAAGGATATATATATATATATATATATATATATATATATATATATATATATATATATATAACAAAAGCACCTTCATGTGGAATAACCTATGTCGTCAATGCTATAACTCACACAGCCATCATGCCCAACTATGCTCACACTTGATCCACTTCCTAATTGGTCAAATCTGAGGATGGAAGTGTTGGATAGGGCGTTAGAATTTGGGTATCATCTAAGAATGCATAATTTACGGGAGTTTGCATCATTTAGCAAGCAACTCCAAACCGAATTAATTTGGTTGAACACCCAAGAATCCATCTGCCAAAAAATTACCCACAAAATTTGTGTCCATTACCGAACTAGGCATTAGAAATTTTGTCCGTGGACTTCAACATGCTTCCTTCTTCATTCTTTAAATTCAACCCTCGCTGTCTCCTATTTGCATTCCCCTCTGTGTTCTCGATATCTCCGAGGACGTGACGTCGATGGATAATTATATCCAATTTTGACATAAAATGGGGTCGAATGACCTCTTTGTGAATGGCTACCTGTAGATAATAAAGAATGCAGGGATGGAAGAAGTTGCTTATCTATAAACAATTCCGTTGGATGACCTTAGGCAAGAACTGTTATTTGGATGCGTGGCTTCAGAATTGAACACCGTGAGGGCCTTTCTCATCATCCCATGGTCAATTATAGTGTACATAATTTTATACGGTGGAACATAATTTTGATATGAAATATATTATATGATATTAATGTGGTGCTTACATGATATTGATATATTGTGATTGATGTAGTTAAAATAAATACGATATTTGATGTGATAGTTGTGACGTACGGTATGACGTTCACAAGACACCGTACAAAATTATATATATTTTGGAATTTCAAAACTTTTATTCCCTGTTGAGAAGAATTGGAAGTCCAATTCAAAAGGCAGCAGCTGATTCATTAGATGCCATAGTTGGTAGGATATGATACGAGTTTTTTTTTTTTTTATTTGAAAGGTGCATATGATGCGAGTTGATTAATCAGAAGGGGGTTGGCGGTTGTTGTGGTTGAATGAGATGACCATCAATGTAGGTAGGCGCGTATGGCGAATCACCCACATTAATTAGTATGTGTTGGCTAACTTCCTCATTTCTATCCCTACCTTAGGCTTTGGTTGCGTCTGGCATTTGACTTCCCATGCAAGGGATACAGGTAAGTTACACAAAAATAGATGTATGACTTCCAACAAGATGGTTGTATCACCAAATATAGTCAAGAACTTTATATAGATGAAAGCGAGGCTCTACGATTGCATTTTGGAGGCTTAGTGTCCAAGTATCATGCAAATCGTTCGTTAAAAAAGTGGCAAAGTAGCAGGTAATGTGATTTTCCTTTCTAAGGAGTTGGAACAAATTGAGAGTTTGGTTGTTTTTCTTTACTCCGATGGAGTTTTGACATAAGTAGGAAAATGTGTGTTGTAATATATTTTATAACGTACGATTTTCACTTATGTCTCCATTCATATAAAAAAGTAAAATACATCGATTGAACATGAAAATACACTAGTTTAAAATCAAAACATATCGATTTAAAGTTAAGATCTATCAATTAAAAATCAAACAAATCATATGAAAATTTAAATATATTAATTGAAAATGATATTTTATTAATTAAAAATAAGAACACACCAGTATATTTTATCTTTTAATCAATATCGACTGAAAATTAAAATATATTAATTTAAAATAATTCACTTAAGAAAACTTATTTTCATCTATAAAAAATCAAAACACATCATTTAAAATCACATTCTCTCCCTTAACTCGTTACGGTGTACATTACTTTACTTTTACATATGAAATTTTACTTTCAAATTTGAAACGAGTCAAACATAATCCTCCTTTGCTTTCCAAAGACCCTTAGTACTCCTCAATGCAACTTCCCTCTCCAAATGATGAGATGAAAGCAAATGGAAGGAGTGACATTACTCGATAGAAATCAAGGAACCTCGAGATAAAAGAAAAATGAATGTAATCTTAGAAAGCTCTTTTTAATATGTTGTTTGAAGGGATATGTGTAGCTGTGTAAGACTCCATGATTGAATGGAAAGAGACTCCCTTTTAAATCTCCTCTTCCACCTACAAAAAAAATAATAAAAATATTGATAGGAAATGTGTTTTTCGAGATACATCTCGTTAGTGTCTTGTCGTATCTATAAGTGTTAAGTCGACCTCCTTTGGAAGGTTGACTGGTTCTTGATATTTCGACGCATCTTTCTTTTTCTTTCTCCTCTATTTCTTATCTTCGTTTTGTTTTTGATTTCGTTCTTTTCTACTAGGAGCAACCTCCACTTCATTGAGGGTGTTAGGATTTTCTATTTTTTTCCCTATGGGACGTGTCTTTATGTATCAGGTTCTTCCTTTAATGATAACAGGAGATCTTCAAAAAACAACACACACACACAAAAGTTGGGTTAAACAAACTACAGACAAATCCTTCGTTCCTCCCTCTCTCTCTCTACACGCACCCCTTCCCTTCCTCTCTACAATAAAGACACTGTTCACCGTTGGGGCCTTGGTCAGTCATATGAGGCCGATCGAGGCCCTTCCATCCGCCAGATCATCCTCCCATCTCTACAGGACCTCTTCACTTCTTTGGTAGAACGTCCTTGTCGACATGCGTAGCCTCCGGCTGGGTGTAGAGTCTTGGCAGCGGTGGCGTTGCAGTAGCTCGCGATTATGTGGTGTGTGGTGTTGCGAGGCATCGACCATGCTGTTTTGATCTCGTCGTGTGGCACCTATTGCTCCAAGCTCGACCTCAGTCTTCAGTGCTTGATCTTGGCCTCGACATATGGTGGCGGCGACCCTCATGCTCGTCGACATGCTGCGGTGGCCGAGGCCTTCGTGCGGCGATGGTGTACGGTCTCGCCGTCGCGATGGTGGTGGCTCGTTGTCGTTTGGAGGGGAAGGCCAGTGTGGGCTCAAGTTCGGGCCGTTGGTTGCATGCGGTTGGGGGTTTTTACTATTGATGTGGCTGTTTTGGTCCTATTCTTTTTTTTTAGTTTTGTTTGAGGATCACGTGTGACTTTAAATTTATACGATCGAGTTTCCAATTGTTTTCGACTTTTTGATCGATTCATACGATTAACTTGTTGATGCGTTCTTCAAAATTAGTCTCGTTGGTACTTTGCCGTACTTACGAGTGTAGGGTCACCCTCCTTCGGGAGGTCATCCGATTCTCATTTTTGTGATGCATTTTCTTTTTCTTTTATTTCTTATCTTATTTTTTGATTTTACGTTCTTTTATTTCTACGGGACATATTTTTCCTTTTGTGAGTGAGAATTTTCTAATATTCTTCCGCTTTATGAAAATATTTAAAAAAAAAAACACAAAACTTGAGTTCATGCCCCCACATTCCCCCTCACACATGCATTTCCGCATCCGGACTATCGGTAAAATACACCGATAGTTTTAAATATTATCAATGATTTATCATTACCCCCACACGTTTCTTATAATATACTTGATAGACTTACCACCCATCAAATATCAAAAAAATAATCAATGATTTTTATATATAATTAAAAATAATTGATAATATTTAAAATATCATCGATGATATTGATTTAAAATTAAAAATAATTTTTTTAAAAAAAATTATCAATATTATTTTATTTAAATACAAAAATAACAGGTAATATTTGATTCAAATCTTAAAATCATTAGTGATATATAATTTAGAATAAAAAAGAAATCATAGATATCTAGCTTTGAGAGGAGAACTTTTTTTTTTGACAGGAAATATATTTCATTGATAAAAAAAAGAGAAGTACCGGTTACAGAAGATGCACCCTGGAGGGAAGGGAGAAGAGAATCTTGAACACCCTCAAAAGGGGAAAGTTACTCTCCATAAAAATGGAGGGAATCAAAGACATAGAGAACCAAATAGGTAAGGAATAAAGGAAAAGGAAAATAAAGCATCCCAGAATGGGAACTAGACAACCTCCAGAAGGAGGGTGACCTCACACTCATAGATACGACAAGCGCCAAAGAGATAAACTCAAAGAATGCGCAATGAGAGATCGAATTATAACAACTCGAAGGTCGAAAACGACCATTGACAAGCGGTAGTAGACTTGACCGTAAAAAGCACAGGGTCACGCGTGATCTCAAACAAAACAAACACTAAAAAAAAAAGGAACAAAACCATCAACAAACATAAAACAAGCAAAATGCAGTGCCATGACTTGCACACAAAGCGGGACAAAACAACATCACACAACAACTGACCCAGCAACGAGAACACCAACAGAGGGACAGGCCCAATGTCGCCCCATGCTGTTACTGATGCCGCTGCACGCCAATGAACACACCGCATCGCGCACGTATTGAACAACCCTCCTCTTGCACCAATCGACCCATCGCTGCATTCGTCATCGCCATGCCTACATTCGACCACAACTCTTCGTGCATGTTGCTCTCGTCATAGATGGGAGGTTCCAAAGGGAGGAGAGGAAGGAGTTGAGCAGTGACATAATGTTCACTAAGATTGTAATTTAAGAAAAGCGAGGAATAGGTCCATCGCTCCCGCTCTTGCTCCCCCTCTGCTACACCCTGCCAGAGAAAGCCACTAGGCGTACGGCCGATCAGAACCCTCTCCGCCTCCGAAACTTTGCCCTCTCCCCCTCCGACCGTTTCTCTCCGAAGCATGTGCCTTGGCGTCGGCATGCATGGTCGATGGCAGCTTGTAGCAACTGTTTGAAGTGTGGTCATGGCGGAGTAGGCAACGCCCCGCGGTGGTTTGCGGCGAAGATCCAAACTCGTGGTCGTCGGTCGCTCGTTTGGTTCTTGCTACGGGGTTCACGATTGTCGCCTCTTTGCCTACGGCTTCGGCTTTGGTGGTCGCAAGTGGCCTCAGTTTGCAGGTGCTGGGACGTTTATCATGCTTAAGAGGAGATTAAGCCTTCTTTTTCTTTCTTTTTTTAGTGTAGTTAAATTTTGTTGGGAACCACGTGTAATCTCGGGTTATTACGATCTTGTTCAATTTCGACTTTTTGATTGATTCATTCGTTCTCATTCGAGCATTTCTTCAAGTTTCATCTCGTTGGTACCTTACCATATCTACGAGTGTGGAATGACCTTCCTTCGAGAGGTCGTTTAGTTCCCGATCTAAGGCCGTATTTCCTTTTCTTTACTTCATTATTTCTTATCTTGTTTATAAGTTTTGGCTTTCCCCCATTTTTTATTGGGTATAACCTTCCCCTCTTCTCAAAGACGTCAAACTTTTCTTTCTCTCTCTTATATGATACGTTCCAAGGTATTGATTATTTTTTCTTATTAATAAAAAATTTCCTTGAAAAAGAAAAAGCGAGCGACACGTGTTCCGTTTGAAACGCACGTTGTAAAATGTATGGTAAAAAAAATTCCTTTACATTTTCTCATATCTTACCTTCTTCGTCTACTTAACTCTGGTAGATGTTCTTCATTTTCTTATGACGTTTGGTTATCAGAATTAAGTTCTAAGTTCCTTTTTTGAAGTTGTCCATTCCGAGACTGACCTATTTCAATTTTTGCCCTCCATTCCACCTCGAATTGCTTTATTTATTTTTCTTTACAATATATTTGGCAATACAAGGGTCAATGTGTATATATTTGCTGGTATCACGTGGAAAGTCATAGATAACTCACAACGCATGTGGTAAGATTCATCAAAAATAAAAAATCAAGAAATTATTTACAACTTTTATATATAATTAAAAATCACTTCTAACATGATATTTGATTGAAAAAAATAGGCATTGATTTTTTTATATATAATTAAAAATTATCGATAATATTTTAGATATCATGGGTGATATTTAATTTAAAATAAAAAATCATCTTTAATATTTAGTTATATTAGGTAAAAAGTCACGTATGCAAGTAGGCATGACGAGACTTTATCAAAAATTAGGAAATCATAAATAATTTTTATATGGAACTAAAAATTAATAGTGATATTTTAAATATCACCAATAATATTTAGTTTAAAATAAAACTTCACACGTAAATTTCAAAGATCTTAGTCAATTGACCTCGTAACGAGTAAAGAACATTTTTGACCTTGCTAAGAAAATTGACTTGGTTCCCAAACTCTCTGAGGAAGAAAAATTACGGAAATGTTTGGATTAAAATGTAATTTGCAGTATTTTACTTTCTTTTTCTCTAATCTCCAAAATTTCTATTCATAATATAAAAAAAAAATTGAAATGATCTCAAAGGTTAGTTTCTAGGAGGTATTTTAACCTAGATTTACATGAGAACGGTAGTATTTCCTACTTCTTAGTGTTTGCTAAATGAAGGTTATCTTGTCTGAAGAATTGGTGTTACTTTAATCCCATGCAATATGTATTGGGTAAATCAATAGTGAAAATGTATCGAAATTCAAATGATATTGTGTTTGTAATGTATAGATATAACAAGCGTGATACTCACCCTACACATTGATATTTAATGTGTGAATTTGTTGAGTACACTTTACATGCGAAAAGCAATGCAAGTACCGTCATATGATAGATCTACCATCATTTAAACAACCACAACACTTGCGAGTGAAATGCAAAGGTAATTTTTTATTATAAACCAAATTGCACTTGTGATTTTTCAAATGCATCGATGCAGTGCAAGAAATGTCACCGGTGCAATTTTATTTTATGCAAGTACGCTTCATTCTACGTTTCTACTGAACCAGGTGATATTTTGAAATGTCACTGGTAACTTATAGCTATAAGGTGAAAATCATTGAGGATTTCTTGATCTTTGGTGGATCGTGAGTCCCATCACATACACTTTAGATGATACGTGTGGCAATGACAAATATGATCGGAGATATTTTGAATACACTAGTACATTCTTTTAATGCAAAGTACATTTATGTACTCTTGTCCTTTGATTAGTGTCAAAATGACACCCAAGATAAATGAACGTAAGGGAAAGACAACCATAGGAAATTATTTTAGATCTTTTGGAAAAATCTGTGATGCTTTTGGTAAAATGTAAATACATCACTCACCCACTCTAAAATCAAATATTACTGATGATTTTTAGTTATAAATGAAAATCAACGATGATTTCTTCTTACCATGTGCATTATAAGGGACACCAACCTTTTATGTGTAAATGCACCGATGCATTTTACTACGGGTTCCACTCAAGTGCCTTCTCATGTTCGTGAGGGAGGTGCTTGGCGTGGTTCTCATTTTTGCATTGTAAAACGCATTGCATTCTATGTTTCTATACTCTTATCCTATGTTTTTCTCCTCGACAATCATAGAAAGTAGCTGAAGGGGTCATACCGATTCTCTTTGGCTTCATTTGGTTGAAGGGTAGAGTTTGTTCCTGGATAAAACTTAGGTCGCATTTGGTTAGGGGATAAGTTTATCTCAGGAAAGAATAGGTGAGGGATAGGTTGTATTGAGTGTTTGTTTGAGAAGATAAGTTAAATAGTAGGATAGAAATGATTAATATATACAGCAATGTAATGTTAGTGAGTGATTTTTAAATATTATCATATGAGTGTGAGTTGGTTAATATGACGTAGCGAATGTATATATTATGTACTGAGTAGCTTTGGTCATGAAGGGTCTACCTTTCTAGAAGGTGAGTGCTTTCCCCTCCTATTGTGGTGGTGGTGACTAGGGCTTTTCTCTGCTCAAACCGAGTTAGCTCTTATCATCCTCTCATGTTTGGTTGGTGTTGGTTCTCGTCATACTCATGCTTAGAGCCCATTATTCTCCTTCTCAATACTGTAGATACCGTTGTTTCTATTTTTTTTTTCTATTTGGGAAAGCTCTTTGTTGGAAATGGCATTTTGTTGTTTTGAGCTTTAAAGCTATGTTGTGCTTATTTGCTTCTCTTATTACTTGGTCTTTTTCCATCTGTTATTGATGAATCATGGAACAAGTGGAGCTGGATATAATAGAAGGGGTTAGGAAATTGTTGCATCAGGAGGAAGAGGTTGCTGAAATATTTGTAGTTCCTGAAGATTTAAAGGACCTGAAGAAATGGAAAGGGTGTATATTTTTCACCATAGTGACAGATAAAAAGGTAAGAGATAAAGCTGTCATCGAAGTATCGTCAAAAGCTTGGTCTTTGTCTAGAGGCCATCTATTGTTGAGGTTGATGAAAAGAGATGGATGGCAATCTTTACTCATGAAGCTGAGGTTAGAACAATCATGAACAAAAGTTTGTGGCATTTTGAAGGAGAGCTTATTGCGATGAAGGCGGGGCAATAGGGAATGAGATCATTTGACTATAATTTTGATATTGTTAGCCTGTGGATCCAGCTATTTGACTTGCTTCCATAATATCGTTGCAGAGTAGTCCTCATGCAAGTGGAAAACGCTTTTGTCACTGTAAAAGATGTTGACTTGGATGAGAAAAGAGGAGGCAAATTTGTTAGAATGAAAGTGGAGATAGAAGTTATGAAGCCAAGTATTTGTAAATTAAAGTTGAATCATATTGATGGTAGATTAATAACTATTCCTTGCGATATGAAAGATTTCCTAGGTTATGTTCCTTTTGTGGAAGAACCAGCCATGAGCAGCAAGACTACGATGATCTAATAAGGGCCAGAATTAAGATTTCAGAGTTCTCCAAATTTGAGGAAAATATTAGAAGATGTTCAATTTAAATATGACAATTATGTTAGAGCAAAAAAAAGAGTGATTGGCTAGAATTAGGAGAAGGTAGAAAATCAAATGATTGTGCAGCACTTCTCAATGAATACTGTTGAAGTAGTGGTAGATTTGCAGCAGAAGGGTATTGGAGATAAGGAGGATGGAGTGCAAGTGGATGAGATGGCAGCGAAAAATTCTAGCAGACAAAAGGTAAATCTAG
Source organism: Thalassia testudinum (assembly GCA_037157565.1). Taxonomy (NCBI): domain Eukaryota; kingdom Viridiplantae; phylum Streptophyta; class Magnoliopsida; order Alismatales; family Hydrocharitaceae; genus Thalassia; species Thalassia testudinum. Next base: position 150,337,665 of record JAZHRO010000036.1, read on the forward strand.
ATGCCCAATCGCAAGGTGCTATGATGTTAAAATCAGATGATGCGTTGACTACTCAAATTTTGCAGGTAGATCGTGACAATGTATCAAGTGTAGAACCAAAAGAATCCACGTCCAATATTATTTTAGCAAGTATGCATGAAGAAGCTTCATTCTATTTAAGGGATGGTAACATGAAGAACTCTGAAGTGGCATAGATTGTGGTATTATCCAGAATGATGACGAAGTGGGAAGAAATGACCGATCTTAATTATTGAGAAAACTCTACACTTCTTTATATAGAGAGAGATGTTAGGAAAAATACATAAAAGAACCAGACAAAATATAAAGATAACAAAACAGTCCCCAGTAAACATAAATAATATAAATAGGAGTATCAACACTCCCCCTCAAGCTGGAGCATAGATGTCAATCATGCTCAGCTTGAAACAGCAATAATCAAATGCCGATCGAGGTAGAGGCTTTGTGAATACATCAGTAGTCTGGTCCTCAGATGCAACATAAGTAGTATGTAGCAAACCACGTTGTATGAGATCTCTAGTATAGTGGCAGTGTTACGAACGCGACCTCAAGACGGGTTTTTAAGACGTCTGGGAAGTGGCCCAGAAGTCTGACCAGACGTCTGACCAGACGTCTGGTATTAAATTTTTGCGGTGTACAGGGTTGCGTCTGCGCGCATGCGCGTGCAAACCTGCACCCGCCGCTCTCTTCCCTCTTTTTCCCTCTCTCCTCCTGCAGGGTGCAGCGCTTCTCTCTCTCTCTCTCCCCGCGCAGCCTTATAAGGCCCCTCGCCCTCTCCCTCACCCTCATCTCCTCCGCATCCTTCATCTTCTTCTCTCAGCCGGTGCGAGAGCGCGAGCGAGCGGCGGCAGCAACGGTTGCGGCGAGTGTGCGGGAGGAGGTGTTGCACGAGGGAGGAGACGCTCGACCGTAAGGGCTCGAGCTTGCCGAGGCAGCTAGAGCCGGCCGGCGGGGGGGAGCAGCAGGCGTGGAGTGTCGCAGAGGGACTGCTGCAGCTCGAGCAGCAGGCGAACGGGGCGCGGGGTGGCCGTGCGTCGCGGGCGGAGGGCGAGTTGAGCTCTGGTTCTGGAAATTTTTCCAGAATCAGACGTCTGGGCTTATGACCAGACGACGGTGAAGACGTCTGGAGGACTGTCCAGACGTCTATCAGGTAAGATATTTCAGTCTTCTTCCTTTTCGCGCGTACGGCCATGCAGCAATCCGCCGCGCCTTCGTCTGCGACCCGTCGTACTGAGAGCAGGTATGGGTGCGTGCAGGTTCTGCTCGGGAGGGCGCGAGGGCTCGCCATCCCACGTGAATCGGATGTCTGGCCGCAGTACCAGACGACGGGAAGGACTTCCAGACGTCCGGGGTGACCATCGGACGTCTGGGAACTAAGCCAGACGCCCCCACAGGCTTCTGGACGTCTGAGGGACTACACAGAACAAAGGTACGCTCAGACCCACATTTTAAGACGTCTGGAAGAGGTTCCAGACGTCTGATTTTGGGCAGTTTCGTCGTTTTCGACCCGTTTAGGGCCCGTTCGGAGTCCGTTTTCCGCGTTTCGAGTTGCGTTCTTTCCAGAATAAAATCCTCTACCTATTTACAGTAATTATATACCGTTCTGAGAAACTCCTTGTGTTTGATCCTTGTGTTAGGACCTCGTTCCATTGCAGTCTTGGGGGTTGCGGAGGCGCGCGGGATTTCCGACCACGCCCCCAGTACTCCCGTTGTAGCAGGTAAAGTGGATTTTAATTTACTTAATCAAATTTGCTACAATTGTGGAATAATTAATAGAGTCTAGGGTACTGCATGAACCCTAGGACTGAGAAACTAGATTGAATGATAGATCCTAGGGTATTGCATGAAACCTAGGACTGGAAACTAGATTGAATGATAGATCCTAGGGTACGACATGAATCCTAGGACTGGAAAAATAGTGATATGTATATAAATATTGCAGTCTTGGAAAGGTGGAAAGGAAATAATAGCTGCCTGTAAATTGATTTAACCGCTGCCTGTTATGAATGAATAAATATGATTGAGAACATGGGTTGTATGAACGTAAAACTGGAACGGTGAAACCTAAATGTGCTGAGTTAAAAGAGATGGAACTCTACGGGGAATTAGGAGTAGAACTCCTAAAAAGAGAATGGATGGAACTGAGAAAGAAAGACGTGGAAGTGTGTTGTCTCTGGGGTACGTGGTACCAACGAGAGCACACATTACCTCTTAGTGTAGAGGGGAGCTTGCCGCCCTCAGGTTGAGACCGGGGTGGGTTTGGCCACTGTACACCGACTTGCTGGCCCTCGCGTACGCAGTACCGAGGAGAGCTACTAGTGTAAGGAGAGCACTAGCTACCCCACGGGCCCTGGGGTTCTGCTAGCCTCCTACACCGACTTGTTAGGCCCACTGGGCAAACCAGGGTAGTCAGGCGAGGGTGCGCGGACTGTGGAGGGGTTGGACCCCTGTTACTGAGAGGGCTCTGCCCTATACTGGTTCCGTGCTGTGCTTTGGGCGCACCCGTTAACGGAAACTACTGACCGCGTGCCAGTGCGGGGTAGCTACCTGTGCGCTTATCGCGCATGCCGTAGTCACCGTTACGTCTGTCAGCGACCCTAGGGTGGTTGACTGAGGGTAGGATCACCACGGGGACTCTCCCGGCCAAGAGAGCACCACGTGTTACTTCTACTTTTCGGAAAAGACTGCAATCAAGATCGTTCCCACGAGGAACATTCGAGATCAAGTGAAGGATCTGAGAAATAAATAAATCGTGAAATAACAGAAAGACGCAAATAAAGGATGTAAATATATAACAGCCACTGTACACTCTACTGCTTCTTTAGTTTTAGTTGCCACTCTACTCAGCGTTTCGCTGACATGTTGCACTCGTTACTTTTCAGGACCAGGTGTTGAGCAGCCAGGGTCAGCGGCTGCAGAGGACGCTGAGCTGAGTAGGGTCCAGTAGAGTTACTGCAGTTCTTTTTGTATCCCTTTTCCACTGTAGTGAGTAGTTCTTGTTTACTCCCTATACTTCTTTACTTGTAGCTTCATGTTATGGATATAATTGTTATTCTACTGTTGTGGTGGTATATACTGTAGTAGTTCTTTTTTTTTTCTTACTGCTAGATATATTTATGCTGAATGTGGTTTATTTTACTACTCTTTTGGTTACTTCCTCGTTGGACGACTAGGTCTTGGGATTAATCGAGTCGATCTGATTCTCGTGTCTCGTAGGGACTCGGAAATCGGGCCGTTACAGGCAGTCAACCTCAACATGTCTGGTGAGCTCATGGAACATCGGGTTGTTGGCTATATATGTAGCAGCCCGATTGTCGTATTGCATCTCCATAGGTTCCTCAATCTGGATGTGTAAATCATGCAATAGAGATTGTATCCAAACCATCTCTGCAGCAGTTTGGGCCATCGCCCTATACTCTGACTCTGCATTGGAGCGAGAAACTACCCCCTATTTCTTGCTCCTCCAAGTAACCAGATTACCAGCTACAAAGGTACAGAAACCACTAGTAGATCCTGTCAAGCACACATCCTGCATAATCTGCATCAAAATATCCTACCACTGTCATAGGAGAGCCTCTCTGGAAGAGAATATCACTACCTGGTGCTTTCTTCAAGTATCTAAGCACCTGCATAGCTGCTTGCCAGTGCAGCTTCGTTGGCTTCTTCATAAACTGGCTGAGTTTATCTACTGCCAAGGTAATATCCAGTCCGGTAATGGTTAGATACAACAGCTTGCCTACAAGTTGTCTGTATGCTCTTCTATTAGCTACCTCTGCCTCCTCATCATGTAGATGTGCCTTGGGGTCCATAAGAATATTGGCTGGCTTGGACCCCAGCATGCCTGTCTCCTGAAGGACATCCAACTCATACTTGCATTGAGAAAGAATAATCCCATCTTTACTCCTAGCAACCTCAATCCCTAGAAAGTATCTAACTCTAAGCTGGCCCAGATCTTTCATAACAAACTTCTGTGTAAGAAACTCCTTGACATGTCTTATCCTAGCTTCATCACTGCCGGTGATAATCAGATCATCTACATAAACCAGTAGTGCTACAATATCATTCTCCATTTTCTGGAAAAACAGAGAATGATCTGAAGAGGACCTCTGCATCCCCATCCTTTGCAACACATCTGATAGCTTCTAAAACTAGGCTCTCGGGCTCTACTTTAGGCCATAAATGGCCTTCCTGAGTCTGCACACACACTCCCCTTGAACCTCAAAACCTGGGGGCTGCTGCATGTAAACCTCCTCCTGAAGATCACCGTAGAGAAAAGCGTTCTTCACATCAAGCTGGTGTAACCTCCAATCTCTGAAGGCAGCAACAAAGATGAGTACCCGAATGGTGGCAAGACGTGTAACAGGAGAGAAAGTATCAAAGAAGTCCACCCCATAAGTCTGGGTGAACCCCTTTGCCATCAACTTGGCCTTATACCTTGAAATAGACCCATCAGGGTTGTATTTCAAGGCAAAGACCCATCTGGAGCCAACAAGTTGCACACCTGTAGAAAGCGAGGTGAGATCCCAAGTCTGTTTGCTCTGAAGTACGGACATCTCATCCTCCATGGCTTGACGCCACTTAGGATCAAGCATGGCTTGCTGGTAGGTAGACGGAATGTGTGATGCTATAAGTGCCTAACAAAAGCTGCTAAACTGAGAAGCAAGACTGTAACGACCCGATTCCCGAGTCCCTACGAGACACGAGAACCGGACCGACTCGACTAAACCCAAGACCTGGTCGTCCAACGAGGAAGTAACCAAAAGAGCAGTAAAATAAACCACATTTAACATGAATATAACTAACAGCAGGAAAAATACAGAAGTAAGGAAAGAAACTACTACAGTATGTACCACCACAACAGTAGAACAACATTCATAACATAATATGAACTGCAGGTAAAGAAAAGTACAGCGGAAACAAGAACTACTCACTACAGTGGAACCAAAAAGAGGTACAAGAGAACAGTGGTAACTTTACTGGACCCTACTTGGCCCAGCATCCTCCGCAGCTGCTGACCCTGGCTGCTCAACACCTGGTCCTGAAAGGTAACGAGTGTAACACGTCAGCAAAACGCTGAGTAGAGTGGCAGCTAAACTAAAGAAACAGTAAAGTGTACAGTAGCTATTTTAATTTTCTTTCTTCCTTTATTTACGTCATTCTATTGTTTCATAATTTATCTATTTCTCAGATCCTTCACTTGATCTCGAATGTTCCTCGTAGGAACGATCTTGATTGCAGTCTTTTCCGAACAGTAGAAGTAGCACGTGGTGCTCTCTTGGACGGGAGAGTCCCCCGTGGTGATCCTACTCTCAGTCAACCACCCCAAGGTCACTGACAGACGTAACGGTGACTACGGCACGTGCGGTAAACGCACGGGTAGCTAACCCGCACTGGCACGCGGTCAGTCGTTTCCGTTAACGGGTGCGCCCAAAGCACAGCACGGAACCAGTACAGGGCAGAGCCCTCTCAGTAACAGGGGTCCAACCCCTCCACAGTAACCAAACAGGGGCCTTGCCCCTCCACAGTCCGCGCACCCTTTCCTGATTACCTTGGTTTGCTCCAGTGGGCCTAACAAGTCGGTGTGGGAGGCTAGCAGAAACCCGGGGCCCGTGGGGTAGCTAGTACCTCCCTACACTAGTAGCTCTCCTCGGTACTACGTACACGAGGGCCAGCAAGTCGGTACAGAGTGGCCAGTCCTAACCCCGGGTCCCTGGGGCGGCTGGCTCCGCTCTGCACTAAACAGGGGGGACAGTCGCTCTCCTTGGTACTCCGTACTCAAGGACCAGCTCATTTCCCCAATTCTATTCCATTCACTTTCCAGGAGTTCTACTCCTAATTCCCTGTAGGGTTCCAGCTCTTTTACTCAGAACATCCAGGTTTCACTTTCCAGTTTCACGTTCTTACAATCCATATTCTCAATCACGTTTATTTATTCATAACAGGCAGCTGTTAATTCAATTCACAGGCAGCTAGTATTTCCTTTCCATGTTTTCCAAGACTGCAGTATTCATACATTCTACTAGTTTTCCCGTCCTAGGATTCATGCCATATACTAAGATCTATCATACAATCTAGTTTTCCAGCCCTAGGATTCATGCAACACCCTAGGAATCTACCATTCAATCTATTTCTCATTCCTAGGATTCATGCAATGTCCTAGGTTCTATTTATGGTTTCATAATTTAACATATTATACTTAAAGCCACTCTACCAGGTACAACGGGAGTAATGGGGGCGTGGTCGGGAATCCCGCGTGCCTCCGCGACCCCCGAGACTGCAACGGAACGGGGTCCTATCACAAGGATCAAACACAAGGACTGTCTCAAAACAGTGTACAGCTACTGTAGACGGGTAGAGGATGTAATTCCAAAAAGAACGCAACTCGAAACACGGAAAACGAAACCCGAACGGGCCCTAAACGGGTCGAAAACGACGAAACAGTGCAAAATCAGACGTCTGGAACTTCTTCCAGACGTCTTAAAAAGTGGAACAGGGTTTACCTTGCTCTGCGTGGTCTCTCAGACGTCCATAAGCCTGCGGGGGCGTCAGCCTAGTTCCCAGACGTCCGATGGTCACCCCGGACGTCTGGATGTCGCTCCAGTCATCTGGTACTGCAGCCAGACGTCTGATTCGCGTTGGATGCGAATCTCAAACCCTACGCGTACCCATTTCCTCTCTCTCTTAGTACGGTCAATCGAAGGGAAGGAAGAAGACGGAAAAACTCACCTTTCAGACGTCTGGACAGTAGTCCAGACGTCGTGCCCGTCGTCTGGCTAGAAGCACAGACGTCTGATTCTGGAAAGTTTTCCAGAACCAGGGCGCGACTCGCCCTCCGCTCGCGACACCCGGTAGCGTTGCGCCTCGTGCGCCTGCTGCTCGAGCCACACCAGTCCCCCCCCCCGCGTCGCCCGCGCCCGCTGCGCCCTCCGCTGGTCGGCCCTAGCAGCCCCGGCGAGCTCGCCCTCACGGCCGAGCGCCTCTCCCACGCACAGCACCTCCTCCCACGCTCACTGCGGCTGTCGCTGCCGCTGCACCCTCGCGCTCGCTCTCGCTCTCGCGCACTGGCTGAAGGAGAAGAGGAAGGAGGTGGAGGTGACGGGAGTGAGGGAGAGGCGTGGCTCTTTTAAGGCCGCGCAAGGAGGAGAGAGAGAACGCGGCAGAGGCGTCTGCGGCCGCAGGAGAGAGGGAAAAAGAGGGAGAGAGAGAGAAAATGCAGGTTTGCGTGCTCAGGCGCGCAGACGAACAGTAGCGTGCCAAAATAACCGATTTCCAGACGTCTGGAAATGATCCCAGACGTCTGGTCCGACGTCTGTAAGTGATTCCAGACGTCTGGTACGATGTCTGGGCCACCTCCCAGACGTCTTAAAAGACGTCTGAAGCGCCCGTTCGTAACAAAGACCATCGGTAGCCAAACTGCCTACAACACGATATCTGGACTCACATGTATGGGGTGTCTTCCTAATAGCAATAGGAAGGTCAGAATCATCTGGTATCTCTGACTGAGTCACTGCAGAAGGAGCCTCACTATTGTGGTGATTTGCACTGTCAGGAGGATCAAGTCTAACTAGACTATCACTACCACCAGAGTCAATCTCAATTGCCTATGAAACATTAGCCACTGGTGTGCCCGGTGGCCTCTGTAGTGTCGCATGAGGTCTACTATATGTGCATAGAGGACCATACAATCTCTGGTAGTCATCCGCGGGGGTAGTGGAGCCTGAAGAGGTCAGTTGATGTATGGAGATCGGAATATCCTCAAGTGAAATCGGAGGAATAGGCATGGGAGCTGCATCATCATGAACACTCGTCTATCCAGCAATAGAAAAATATGGCGTTGTCTCATGAAAAGTCACATTAGTGCTGATATAATGCCTGTGGTGGATGGGATTATAGCATCGGTACCCCTTCTGACTCCTGGAATACCCTAAGAAGACTCACTTAATAGCGCGAGGAGCAAGCTTGTCACGTCCTAGTGATGGCACATGAACAAAAGCAACACATCCAAAACTCCTAGGAGACACATGGAAAAGCTCACCATCTGGGTGTAACAGGAGAATCGGTACCTGCTCGTGAAGAACTGAACTTGACATCCTGTTAATGAGGTAGGTCGCCGTCAAAACAGCATTCCCGCAATATCTCTGTGGAACATTGTGGTGGATAAGAAGAGTGCGGGCAACCTCTAACAAGTGTCTGTGCTTCCACTTGGCAACTCCATTTTGCTGCGAGGTATGAGGACAAAAAGTTTGATGGATAATCCCATGAGTCTTGTAAAACTCTGCGAGTCTAGTAGTGTAGAACTCGAGGGCATTATCTGTCCATACAATCTTCATTGTAGAAGAATACTGACTCCCAATCTCCAAGAGAAGAGTCTTTTTAATACCTCCAACCTCTGCCTTGTTCTTCATAAGAAACATCCAGGATACTCTGGTGAAATCGTTGACAACAACGAGATAGTAACGATGTCCTGTCTTGTCTGGAACTCTACTCGGTCCCCAAACATCCATATGGAGTAACTCAAAGGGAGCAACTGCTCCAGGAGAAGTACTGATAGGAAATGAAGACCGATGATGCTTACCCAATTGGCAAGCATCTCACCTATTAGTAACAACAGGTGAAATATGCGGAATCACCCTCCTGATGTGATCCAGAGGCAAATGTCCTAGATGAACGTGCCATTGTAAGACACTCCCACCATCATGTCTACTGCAACTTGCAAATGGCTCCTGACTAAGATGATAAAGACCATTCTCCTCTGTACCTTTGGCGATGGTCTTCCCAGTGAGCTTATCCTGGACAATACATTCGACCTCATCGAAAATCACCCTATAATGAAGATCCTTCATGATCCTGCTCATGGATAACAAGCTCATGAGAAACTCCGGTATATGTAGAGCTCTCGGCAACCGCAACGTGGGGGTCATAGATACTTCCCCCTGGCCAACAATGGGTGCATGTCTGCCATCAGCAACCTGTACCATTTTCCCTGATGCAACAGAACTGAGTGACCGAAAATAGCTCTGATCTTCACAGAGATGCTGTGAAGCACTAGAATCGGCTAACCATCCTGTACCACGGTGACTCCTATCATGCTTCTGCGATATCAAGCTTGCATACTCAACCACCCCTGTCATAGTAGCGATGAAGTGGATCACCAAGAGTTAGAACTCGCCATCATAGATGTAAAATCACCAAGGCATCACTCTAGATGCAAAATTTGATCTGGAAGCACCAAATCATGACATGACAGTGAGCTTTTCAAATCATGGGTAGACTCTATAATGGCACCAACCCCCTAAAATTAACACAAGAAGCATTGCAGCCTTTGGTCAGCCCTCAGGTGGTCTTTGATGAGGTGCTCCGACGAGCATCAGTGGCACAACAGCCCCAAAGGCGCCGCTGCATCCTGTTGCAGCCTCAAGTGCCTCGTTGCTAGCGGCGCAACAGCCTTAGGTGCGTCGCTGCCTCTTGCAATGGCCTCTGGTGGCTGCTGTGGCGGTGCTAAGGCGAAGCACCGGCCTAGCATCAGCCTTAAATATCACACTCACGGCTGCAACAGTTGGTTGCGCTGCTGCTCCCCACCGGTCGCAGCCTCAGATGACCCCCACGATGCTGCCAGATGCTTGGCGGTGACTCTAGCGCCTTTTGCAAAGCACCGCCAGCGACCCTTGGACTAGCAGTGCCACCGCTAGCTGCTATAGGAGGTTGCAGCGTAGCCGCAGCGTCGCTGCTGGGTCTATCGACCCTCGCCGGAGTGCTGCTCGGTGGTTCAGAGGCTTCCGTGATGCTGCTGCCCCGTTGCAAGGGCTGAATTGGGCCTCAGGAGCATCGCCTCCAGCAGCTAGGGCTCCTACATGGGGCTAAAGCAAGGCTCAGAGGCTGAATCAAGCCTTAGGGGCCTCGCCGGGGGCCGCTAGGGCTCATGCGTGCGGCCAGAGGGCCACCGGAGACCATTGCCGCCGTCGAGGAAGGAGGAGATGAGAATGGGATTCGGTGTTAGGGTTTAGGAGGCCTTGAGGGGTGGGATATCTAGAGCCACAGTTTAGGACCGGTGCTCTAATACCAACTGGGAAGAAATGACCAATCTCAATTATTGAGAAAACCCTACACCTCTCTATATAGAGAGAGATGTTGGGAAAAATATATAAAAGAACTAGACAAAATATAACGATAACAAAACAGTCCCCAGTAAACATAAACAATATAAATAGGAGTATCGAGGCAACGGTGGAAAACATTTCTGCAATGGTTGAGGGAAATGCTCAACAATCAGATAGTAAAGGGAGAAACTTAGTAGCTAGAAGAAGTTTTTAAAAAATTGCCCGAGACATCAAGATCAAACCAAGAAATACTCAACTTTAGCTGAAGAGGAAATTTATGGTTGATGAGGACGGTTTAATGAATGAAGTTGAGAGCAAAAAATGTGTTTGGAATTGAAATCTACATAAGGGCCTCTAGCTGCTGGGCCATTGCAACTGCCGTAGGCACCATGAACATTTTAACATGGAATTACTAATTCGACATCTAAAATCCCTTTTGAATGCTACTACTGCTAATCTTGTTTTTATCTCTGAAACTCATGTAAAAAGAATAAACTTTGAGAAACTGGGAAGGAAATTTAAGGGATATAAGACTTTTGCAGTGGATGCTGATGGAAGGTCGAGTGGATCTGGGCTTTTTTTTTGTGACAATATTAGCATTCAGATTATATATTCAGAGCTGCACTGTATACTTGTGGAAATTTTGGATGGTGGTGTCTCTTGGTATCTAGCTTGTATATACGATACGCAGGAAGAAGTTCTGGAATAGAATGGGGAGACTACCTGAAAGGTATGTGGAGAACCTTGTTTGTATAGGTGATTTTAATGCAATCTTATCTACAGTTGATAAATGTGGAGATAATGTTGTACCTTCCAGAGTATTTTATCACTTAAAAAGGTTTACAACATACTTAGGATTGATGGATATGGGTTTCTCTAGCCAAGCAAACACATGGACAAATATATGCCAGCCCAAGTTTCTGATTAAAGAACGGCTTGGTAGGGTTTTTGTATCTGGAAATTGGGCCATGCACTATCCAAGCGTTGGGGTCTTGCATCTTCCTGCACTAGGCAGCGATCATAGTCCAATTTTGTTGGGACTGAAGAGGAAGAGTGTGTTTAGCGGATGGGTGCGGAGTGGTGTTTAAGAGAAGATTACCAAGCAGTGGTTAATAGTGAAAAGGTGGAGAAGCCAGTACCAATGTGCTAATTTGGGAGAGGGGCGAACATCTGGCAGTTGTGCTTAAAAATTGGCAATCTAGATCAGATGTTAATTGGAGAAAAAGGAAATCTGGAATAGAGGCTGAATTGGCAGAACTGAAAGGGAGGCTACCTGAAAAGTCTGATGGTGATTGAGAAAGACAACTGCAGAGACAATACGATGAGGTGCTATTGCGAGAGGAAGTGCATTGGTGCCAAAGGTCAAGGCAGAATTGAGTGCAAAGTGGAGATCGAAATACAAGATTCTATCATATTTATGCTCAAAATAGAAGGAAGAAGAACACCATAGATTGGATTACTCTTCCAAGTGGAGAGGAAACATGTGATTATGGAAAAATAAAAAGATGCTTCTATAGTTAGTTTTTGAAGCTATATTCCTCCGAATTAGATCATTTTAGTCCAAAGGAAATATTCAATGAGCAGGATCGGGCAACAAAAGTTTGAAGGCAGGTGTTGTTCATAAATCTCGAATGAGGAGGAAATTTGTAATGTGCTATTTAATATGTTTCATTGTAAGAGCCCAAGCCTTGATGGTCTTCCAGCCTTGTTCTATCAGAGAAGTTGGAGTCTAGTAAGGTCGGGAGTCATCTCTTTTTTGAGGGATTGTTTCAATGATCAGATCGTGCCAACACCTATGAGCTGAACTTATCTTGCATTGGTACCAAAGCTTCACTCCCTAAAAGAAGCTAAAGATTATAGGACTATAAGTCTTATGAATACTCTATATAAGCTGGTTGCTAAGTTGGCTGCAAGGAGATTGAAGCCCATTTTGAACAAATCGTTTCTCCAAATCAGCCCGAATTTTTATCTGGAAGACAAATAGTTGATAACATACTTCTTGCAAAAGAAGTGGTCCATTCTATAAGAAAAGCAAAAAGAAGGCAAGGGTCAATGGTGATCAAGTTGGACATGGAAAAAGCTTTCGACATGATAGAATGGAATTTTGTAAGTTTTTGTTTATCTTAGCTGCATATCCCATATTCTCTTGTTAATTTGATTATGTCATGTATTACATAAGCTACGTTTCAAGTTCTTGTGAATGGTGCTCCAACTAATACTATCATACCATTTAGAGGTATCAGGCAGTGGTGTCCCCTTTCGCCTTATATTTTTATCCTGAGTATCTTTCTAGAAGCTTGGATATTGCACTTTGTAGTAATGCAATATCAGGATATAAATTGCAAAGAAATGCCATGTTTATCATGTTTGCTGACAACACAATTCTCTTTGCAAAAGAAACCCCCAGGAAAGCTTTGGAAATGAGGGGGATCTTGGCTGAGTATGAATGTTGTTTTGGTCAAAAGATAAACTATTCTAAATCTAGAATACTTTTTAGCAATGGTATGAATCAGGAAGAAAAAGATCTGATGCTAAGAATTCTAAATATTGGGCCTATGTCCAAAAATGAAATCTACCTTAGGTGCCCAGTTCTGGATACGTCTGATCAGTCAAGGCTAAAGGAATTGGTTATTACAAAATATGCCAACAAACTTTCAGGATGGAAGGCAAGGGCTTTGTTTCAGGCTGAGAGAGGAATCCTCCTGCAATCTTCTTTCAATTCCATCCCAAATTATCTTATGTCAACACATTTTTTTTCCAAAGAGTCTATTTGCTTCTTGACAGAATGATTTGAGATTTTTGGTGGGGATATTCTACTGATAAAAAGCATATGTACATGAGGGCATGGAAATTCATATGCGTTCCAAAGCATTAAGGGGGGCCTTGGATTTAGGGGTACAAGGCTTACTAACCTAGCTTTCCTATTGAAAATGGGATGGTTGCTGTGTCAGAGATCAGAAGGTTTATGGCAGAGCCAAGTGCAAGCAAGGTGCTTCCCTCATGGCTCTTTCATGGAACACATTTCGAGGCCAGCTGATTCAAACTTTATGAAGGCTTTGGGTAGAGTGATAGATATCTTCTTCAAGCATATTCTATGGCTGCTTGGAAATGGAGAAAGGGTAAACATATGAAGTGATCAATGGGTCAAAAATTGGGAAGAAGCCCTCATTCCCGGGGACCACTCTACAATTCAGTTGTCTTTTGTTGCAGATCTGATGAGCGCAGATGGTGGGAGCTAGAATGAAGAGTTTATTGCAAACAATTTCCAGTTAGAGGTAGCAAGGGCTATATGTGCAACATCTGTACATAGAGGACCTGATGAGCCGATATGGAAGCGTCATCCCAAAGGTTGTTTTTCTGTGAAATCAGCCTACTTAAATCTCCTTAATGAACAGGGAATAAATAATGTAGTTGGGCAAGGGGAGTTAAGATTTTGTAGGAAATTATGGGCGATTAAGACGCTTGCTCTAAGAACTAAGGTTTTCTTATGGAAAGTAATTACAGATGCTTTACCGTTACGGTGCCATCTTGCAAAAAAAGTGCATACAATAGACCCATCTTGTCCTTTTATTGCGGAGCATGATGGAAGACTCGGAGCACCTTACAAGGAGTTGTCGGTTTATGTGAGCTATCTGGTTTTATTGGGGAGTCACGATGGATTTTTTTGTTGATACATGGTGGGAATTTGTAAGCAGTATAAATACTCTTTTTGAATCTATTGGCAGGCCAAAAATTTTGGTATTGTATTTGCTCCACTCATTGTGGCTGCACAGACGTAACGTGGTGTTCAAGAGGGATTCACCCAATCCGTTCGCTGTCACAAAGGGGGCTTACAAGATGGCAAACTTTTATTTTGAAGGTCAAGGTGAAGATCTTGAGCAAGGCAGTCAGCGATCTTCATATCAGCAGCATGCCCTTCAACCTTTGGCACAGCTAACTCATTGCACAGATTTTTATAATCATCCAAGGATGCTAGTTGATGCAGCGGTTGGTAATCTCAAGTCTATGGCAGCAGCTGTTCTGGTAGATTTGGTTGGACATTCTCTTACCGCCACAGCACACTTGCTGGATTGTAGTGGTAGCGAAGAGGCAGAAATGTAGGCGATTAACATGGTCTTCAATTGGCCATAAAAGTTGATTTATTGGAGGTTGCAATTCTACCGGACGCCATCAACCTAATAAACCAAGTTCTTGCCCATCTACAGCCTTCGTGGAAAATAAAAAGTACTGTGCAGGTGTGTTAATCAATCTTTCAATCTCACGATGGTATTTTGCTTGCAAAAGTAGATAGGAGTGCTATTTAGGCGGCTCATTTACTGGCCAAGCACTGTATCCATAGTGAATTGCAAGGCTCTTGGGACTATCTGAATTTCCCTTGTAATTTGGAAGGCCGTTTATGAATGAAACTTTACTTGAAAAAAAAAAAGAAAAAAGTTAAAGTTAGTATATTTTAATATATATTAGTATTTGTGTGATGTAGGGATAGTTACGAAGAGTGTTCCACACCTATCTAGGGATAAGTTTTAACGGTGTTAGTATAAGTAATGAGATAGTAGAAGTAATAAGTGAGTTGATATGTTATAAGTTATATATTGATGTGATTTAAATATAAAGAAAAGAATTTGTAGTTTATCTAATTTATATTTGATACCGTGGCTTTAATTATTATTATTTTGTTGAAAATAAGTGAAAGTTAACATGTTATGTATTTGTAAATCACACGTAACCCATGGCACAAGTCATCTTGCCTCTGCTACACCACTTAACCTACCGTTTTACTCCACATCCAAAAGCAGCCTTTTTAAGTTCAAGAGCTAAAACTTACTGAAATCAAAGTCAAAGTGAAAGGAACTTTTCTAACATTACGCATTCCTCTTAATTTCTTTTTTAATTACTTCCTAAAAAATAGTAACCGCCGCCAATATTTTCCATAGGAGGAACGATGTTCTCAAAGCTGTGGGGAAGAATAATTCCAATGGCTTGGAACCAGCTATGTTCTCAAAACTGTAGCCCATCCGTCTGGTACATACACACCAAGGGCCGTTTTTTTTTCCTCGGTTCAAATTTTATGTTACTCGTAGGCATCGAAAATAATGTATCCAATTAAAAAAAAGAAGCTATCCAATTATGTTCCTCAAAAAGATATAAATAGTAACTACTAACGAATTCATACGTTGCTCCATTCTCTCTCTTTTATCTTAAAATGCAACGTGACTTCGGATAACATTCATCCATAAACCGTTCAATCCGCAGATCATCCAAACCATAGTTTAAAAAAAGCTTCCTCTTTGAAATCAAATCCACCACCCGAAGTCTTCCCAATTTAAGTTTCTGTTCTACAAGCGTCCCATGGATCCATGAACGGCCAACAACAAACACGATCAAGCTGCCTTGAGGCCAACTTCGACAGTAAGCAACAATTGTTACAACACTTGAATTCTCTAAGACGACGTTTAGTCGTCTTCATTGAAATCCGAGTCGTCGGTGCTAACTTCTACCTCCTCGTACTCGCTGTCCGAATCACTCACAACGTACACAGTCCTCCTTCCACGGTTGGCTCGCTGTGGCCGAGCCTTCACTGCAGGAGGAGGAGCTTCATTCACCTCGCTTGGACTGCTGCTTCCAGACTCCTCACTTTCAACAGAACTGCTGCTGCTGCTGCTGCTACCACCAACTACTCTTCCCAACACAGACCCACTCTTCTTGTTAAAAGGGGAAGGTCTCATCTTCCTCACCTTCTTCTCAGGTGAGTTGTTCTCGCTCTCTCCTGAGGGCTTGTTGAGGATTTCATTAATGGTTTTCTGCCCAGCAAGTGTCTTCTTAGTAGGAGCAGGACCTCTCTTTTTCTTCTCAACCACTGTAGTAGTAGTTATTTTGGCTGTTCCCAATTTACCCTTCCTGCCCCCACCACCACCACCACCCTTCTTCACTATTTCACGGGGGGCTCCTCCTTCATCATCATTGTCAACCTCATCATCGTCTTCCAAGATGGTTGGCATGTAATCATCTTCAGAGTCATCGTCGTCGTCTGTGATTTCTGTGAAGCTCCCTTGCTTCTGTGATGCAGCAGCCCTTCGACTCGGCTCCCTCCTCTTTGGCTCCTCAAGATCTGGGTCTACTTCCATGGCTGCTAAAAGACAAAAGCAGCAGCAGTGTTTGCAATCAGATCAATTATACAATAATACCACCATTCTAATAATGCAAACAAAAACACGTACCTGCTTGTTCTGGGGATGAGTTGATATTGTATTTGGCCAAACGATCCTTTAACGCCATAATTTCTTTGTCATCTCCATCACTATCCACATCTTTTGCCTGCAAAGATTGGGGAGGAATAGAAACCATGACCACAACATCTTAGAACAGACAGATGATGGGAATTACTTGGGGGGTTAAGAAATGTGAAACTAGTATTTATCCTCATTTTTGTTTATTTGTAGAGTAGTATTAACACCAGTTTCTATTTACTCAAACTGGTGTTCAGCTGTAATGCTTACTTGGACTTGTGTTCAAGCCAATTTCTAGAAAGTGGAGTTTAGGCGTGGTGGAGTTACAAAGTTTAATACCTATTTTGCTAACACCCCTTGGAATTGGTGTCAGCAAAGTAGGTGTTAACCCCATGCAAGTTAACCATAAGTAAACTAGTCCGAAAAGAATAGAACAGACCTTCTTAGAAGGTGCCTTCTTTGGCCGTGCCTTGCCTTTAGGCTTGGCAACCTGTGAAACGTCATCTGCACGCCACAACAAAGACCAGTAACTATTTATGGTGAAAGTTGTGAATCAAATCCAAAGAACCCTGAGTTTATGTGAATATACCACTTGCTGTAGAAGCATTGGACACATCAGACTCTTTAGCTGCCTTAGGAGCTGTGTTCTTTTTCTTTGGAATCTTCACTGCAGGCCTACGTGCAGCACCAGTTGCATGTTTCATTTCCAGTGCCTTCCGGGCCATCTCATTTTCAGCTTCTTCTTTAAGCACCTCCTGAATTAAAAGGTAAAAGAAGTCCTTTTTCTTTAGATATTTAACTAGAAGAGAAGTGAAGAAAAGCACATCACACTAAGAATAGATAAAACCCACATCCAGTGCCTTCTCAAATGCATCGAGATCTTTCATCCAAAGAGAACGCGGTGTCGAGTGCCTCAAATCCTCAACCTCCTTCTCCAGCCGGTCTCTGTCTGCACATAGCTCCTGAACCTTTTCCAGAGTCAAGGTTCCGATAGCCATGGACAGCAAATATTCGTAATCGCTTGCCTTTGCTCCTTCTGTGATAATTGACTCAGTGCTTTCATTGTCATCCATTTCAGCAGTGGCGGCAGCCGCAGTATCTATGCCCTTTGCCTTCTTCGGGAAAGGTGTGAAGCCTTTTCTTTGCAGCTCAAGGAATAAATCCGCCCGCTTGCGGTTGCTCACTATGATCTCACCCTTGACTACACCAAGAATGAATCTAACTTTGTTGTCCACTTTCAGTAGATCCAACTCTAGATTGTCCAGAAGCACTTTCTGTAGCAGACATTGTTAAAATATCAGCTTATGCAAACTCAGCATTTCACCAATCAAACAGGGAGTTCAAAGCAGAAGACACGAACCTTCCTTTTCTCATAATACACCAACCGCAATCGAAAGAATTCTTCCAGGACTGCAGGCAAATTATTTAAATATAAAACTCTATCCAATTCATTTCAAATAGATAAAATAAGTGCCACCAACTTACTTTCTTCAGGTGTATCATATTTCTTGATCACACCATTAGGATCAAATAGGTGCATGTTGCTTGTACTTATAGTGTTTGTGAGCTTGAACTTCTTCAAAAGTCCCTCTTGCTTAGCAATTGCAAGGTTCTCCTCGGACAAGTATGCTTCAAAATGCACATTTAAATCATCGTTGTGCTCTCTGTAATCCTGTTTGAACATGCACTCGAAATCAAATGGGGAAGAAAAGCTAAAAGTGGCTAAACTTGAATACATTGTAGATTCTAAAGCTTTACCACAATGAACGGCTCCTTTATTTTATCATTCCCAGTCATCAACGACTCCAGGAACTCCTTGTAATCCTGCGTCCACCTCCGCACGGGAAGTTCAGTAATTCTCAGCATTGGGCCGTCAACTTCATCATAAATCCCACTCACTGTGTATGTGACTCCTGTTTCCTTTGTTGCAGATTTCTCAATCGAGCCCTGGTCAAGGAAATTACAATGTCAAGCTCACACATGAGAAAGTGACATTAGTCTCCTAGAATCAGACGTAGGTATACAACTGACCTTAAAACCTCTGTACCATGGATCCATTGGTGCCACCGGCTCATCATTCAATAACCGCCTGATGTTAGCAACAATATCCTTGGGGTTATAATTAGGGATGTATGAGCTCCAACCAGTCCCAATGCCTTCACTTCCATTAACCAAGACCATAGGTAAGATGGGAATAAACCTGAGAAATAAACAAGACATATAAATGTCAGATAGCAATCTAGAGAAAGAATTAGAGGGATTTTCATCAAAATTAATTTGCAGAATTACCATTTTGGTTCAATAGATTGCCCATCTTCATTCAAGTAGTCAAGGAGGATATCATCATCCTTGGGGAACAAGAATCGAGTCAATGGGGATAGCTTAGTGTAAATGTACCTGGCACTTGCATGGTCTTTGCCTCCCTATAATGTTTGAATAGACATGTTATATCTGTTGGCAACCTTAGTCAAGTCAATGGTAGTTTAGAGTTGCCTACCTGATTGCGAGTGCCAAACTGTCCATTGGGAAGTAAGAGGTTAATATTGTTGCTACCCACAAAATCCTGAGCCATGCCAATAATTGTAGTAGCCAAACTTTGCTCCCCATGATGGTAGGCTGAATGCTCAGAAACATAACCAGAAAATTGTGCCACCTATGGCAAGAGAAAGCCCCAGCTCAAAGGATCATGAATATTTATGATGACAAAGTAGAATGACAAGTTCAAGCTTATATACCTTAGCCTCCTTAACAAAATTGCGCTTAAACGAGCAGAAAAGGATCTTTCTTTGTCCTGGTTTCAGACCATCTACCATGGAAGGAATTGACCTTTGCAGATCAGCCATGGAAAACAATATTAACTCCTTGTTTACAAAGTCGCTATACTTGATGTGTTTTGCCTTTTGATCAAGGTAAGTGCCAGGCTGGAAAAAACATGTGAAAGCTAATTGAGACCTCGAAAGAAAAGAGTACCAGCCATCCATACTTTGCCACAGTGATCATTTTTACCTCAAAATGCCTGAGCCAATTTTTCCTTTCCTCAATCTTTTTCTTGCTAAAGGCCATTTCAATCGCCTCACCATCTTCTTCACTCATCCACATAAAGTCCTTTTTGTGCTTTTGAAGATCTCTGAAGTACTCTTTTCCCTCCTTAGATGTGCTTGTACCCAACCCCTAAATTGATGAAAACAATAGCAAAAATGAGAGGCTTCTGCCAGTAACAGCGTAATCTTGATGATTTTAAAGGGAAACAAACCTTATAGTACTTAATAGACCACCCACTTGCATTTCCTCCAAGGCTTTCTTTCCATGCTTCATACTCTGGCATGGAATAGAAGGATAAAACATTCCCATTTCTATGAGTTGCCTGCAGTAAAAACAGTGTTAAGAAAAGAGAACTTCCACTTCTAAATGTTAATCCAAATTCCTAATGTACCTTCACGATAGGGGTAATGAACTCAACCATAAATGAAGGAATTTTGAGCAGAGATGGCCAAAATGAATGGATGAAATTGATAAGCAACCCCTTAATGTGTGAACCATCATGATCCTGCAAAACATATCTTCTGATTTATAAAATCCAATCCCTCCACCTATATGATTTTGATTAGAACAAAGGAACATGAACATACCTGATCAGTCATTATCATCAGATGCCCATACCGGAGGGACTTGATACTATCATACTGTTTGCCATGCTGCAAACCGAGGATCTGCTTGATGCTCTGGATCTCAGCATTATCCATGATCTGTTTGTGGCTAGCTTCTCTAGCATTCAACAATTTCCCTCTCAAAGGGAATACACCATAGTAGTTTCTGCCCACAACTGAGATTCCAGCCATCTGCACAATTCCATTACAAGCAACATATAGATCCCATTGGCAGCAAATGAACTCTGAAATCTGATTGAATGCACGTAAAACCAACCGCAAGCGCCTTGGCTGAATCCCCTTCTGTCAGTATCAGAGTGCACTTCTCTGAATTCCTTCCTCCTGCGTCGTTGGCATCCTCAAGCTTAGTGATGCCAGTGATCCTCTGCTTCTTGGCTCCATCTGTTTTCTTTAGGTCCTTGCTTTGCTTGAAATCAGCCCAGGATAACAGGTTCTCAACAACCCCAGACTTGGCCACTGAAGATGAGAAAACTTGAATAAGCATTCATTAGAAACATTTTTCTGAATTGATAGGTGTGAGATGAGGATGCACCTTTCTTGAGGAAGTCCTGGGATAGCTCGCACTTTGAGCCAAAGCTACCTTGACGAGTAGTCAAAGTTTCCTTCGTTTGAGAATCGAAGGCAGGGTTGTCAATGAGGGCGTTGACAAATACCCAGAGATGATTTTTCACCGTGTGGGCCTTCACATTAGCATTCTTGTTCTTCTTGTTCACAATGCTCATCACATAGTTTGTGATCTGGTTAGTGACACATTCCACATGGCTTCCACCCTTTATGGTTGCTATTCCATTAACAAAGCTAACCTGGTAGATTAGCATTTTGCTGAGCCCGTCTGCAACTAAGCTGAAAAAGCTAGAGGACCAACAGAAACAAGAAATATTTACCTGCTGGAATTGTCCATCACTAAGGCTTACACAAACCTCCCATCTATCATTGACCTTCTCAGCCATCCTGCATATCAGCAAGTGCAAAGCTTCAGAAAAACAATCAAAAGAATGCAGAAATGGGGGCAATGGAAACGAACATGATTAAGTAAAAGGAACATAATAAATTAGACCTTGGTAGAGGCTCAGGTTTCAACTTGGCAGCTGCCTGAAGGCAGAGATTCACGTAGTCGGCGAACGACTTCACAGGCACTCGTTGTCCGTTCAGTTCGACCTTGACGGTCTTGCCCAGAGTTCCAGCTAAATCAACCACTCGCTTCTTCATCAGAGCGACGACATCGTCCTCAAGGTGAGTCATGTTAAACTTTGCCAGGTCAGGCTTGAAAGTAACCTTGGTCCAGTTCTCCCCTGCCTTGCAGTCTCTAATCAAAGGCTCAGATTTCTTACTCATGTTGCCGGAGAAAACCTACAAATGATTGAGCCTTCGATCAGAGACATGTGAGGTGTTCTCAAGCAACATGAATAAGAATTCCTGAGCCACAAAAGTGACCAAATGCAAGACCAAGGAAACCAACCACAAAAATGACCAATGAAAAATGAGCAATTCAGTCCAATTCTCAAAGCTAGTCCAATATACAGAATTCAAGCACATAAACTAGATTCCAAAACATGGTTCTTCGGAAAGCAACTCAGAAGTCACGTTTCACAAGCTCTGGGAAGCTTGCGTGCGGTTGCATTGCTATATCACAACAACGATTGGACCAAAATCTAGCCTAAATCAAGGAATACAATGCTTAATTATGCTGGACACAAAGCCCATCTCCAGGTATTATTCAACAAAAAATTAGAACCAGGGACTCGTCGCCAATTATTTTCAGCAACTTCAGCCCTCGATCCTGCTCAAACCATTACCAAAGTGATAAAAAATAAGCATCCTCTGCAACGTTTAAAATCTATGACGGTGTGAAGTGAAAGATTTTCCCATTCATATGTCTGACATGCATACATAGCTCAACCCTAACTCACATTCTACTGAAACAAACCACCAAACTTTTCCCAACGCTCTTTGAAGAGAACATATTGTGTGATAAATCTAAGAAAAAAAGGACCGCTCCGACAAAATCAAGACATGGTTATCGACGTTCGAACTTCCATTTTTGCACAATCTTTGATTCTGCCAAACAGAAAGGCATTTTTAACAAGACCATCATGGAATCACGGACAATAATAAAACTCAGGAAAGCCGCCACAGCGAAGAACCCCAACAACCACAAATCTACAACCAAAATCAAACGTCCACTTCTTTAGCGGAATTCAAAGTTTATACCTCTCAACAATTTCCCTGTTCATACGATAACTCGAACACGAAAACCTCACAATTCTCCACAATTCGTTCCCACCAACGAACCGCCCATCTCAAGAAACCGTTACCCATCCGAACACGGACTAGAAGAGAACCAACCATTAACAACAGCAACAACAAACAGTTCTACCTGCTTGTACTTCTTGTGGCGCTTCCCGTCGGCGGTCTCGATGACGAACTCGGTGGAGAAGATGTTCGTGAGCTTCGCGCCGTAGCCGTTCCTCCCGCCGGTGGTCTTCTTGACGTTATCATCGTAGTTGCTGCTGGTGAGGAGGTGGCCGAAGATGAGCTCGGGCACGTAGACGCCCTCCTCCCTGTGGATCTCGACGGGGACGCCGTCGCCGTTGTTGCAGACGCTGATGGTGTTGAGTTGTGGGTCGATGGAGACCCTGACGGAGTCCATGGAGGGGTCGCGCTGCTTGTTGTCGGCGGCGTTGACGAGGATCTCGTCGAAGATCTTGTAGAGCCCCGGGACGTAGGAGACGGGGCGGTGGACCATCTCCCCCTCCTCGAAGACCCACAGGGCCTGCGTGTGCTTCTCCACGGAGCCTATGTAGGTGTCCGGGCGGAGCAGTATGTGCTCCAGCTGCGTCTTCTTCTGGTACGTCTCCTCGATCGTCTTCGCGGTCGAGTTGTGGACGCTGCTGGACTGGAGGGGGAGCTTCTTCTTCGTCGCCGCCATGGCAATGACACGGAGGTCGTGTCGTGTCGTGTCGCGTCCAACGGGAGGGGGAGTGTGAGGAGTGTGAACTGTGAGAAAGACGAGAGGGGAGCGGAGGGGGGTGTGTGTGTTTATATTCCTAGAGAAAGTTGGGGACAACGGTCGTTGGCGTTTGAAATTTGAATTGAGAGGGTGGACGGGGGGGCGGGGTGGGTGCGGGAGGGGAAGGATGACGCTCGGCTCCGGTGGTTATAGCGAACCGGTTCGGTCCGGTTGTTGTACGAATTTCTGGATCAAGTGGAGAAAGTTCGGTTATTTTTGGAATTGGGAATTCGAACCGAACCGATTTGAGCAAGAAGTTGACTCTTCGATTTGGTTTTTGACCGGTTGGAATCGGTTCCATTTCGGTTCAGCACCGGTTTTAAGCATCATCTTCTGATTTTTCATTGGTGGGATTGAAGTTAACAGTAGTTTGAGATCTAAATGATAAAAATTGATGAGGTTTGATTTTTCTAGATCAACTTGAGTGAAAAGGGTGAAGTCAACATTGGACAAGTCTTTTTGGTGATGTAGATCTATCAGGTAAATTGAGGAGGTGGTGTTCCTAGCAACACCACTCCCAAGTAATACAAGTTTCGAACTTAGGTATCCACTGTCATATGTCAATGTTGGCACAAACTGGGATGCCTTGTAGGGTTGATTGGACAAGTCTCCTAGGTGGAGTGTGAAGTCCCTCTAAATGCACCTAAGGACCAACTCAAAAGGGAGACCCCTGAGTTGAGTCGAACGCATCAAATATGCTACAAAAGAATGGAAGCTTACCCATGGACAAAGTCTCTCTGACAATGAACCAATCTACTACCATGAAGTATCGATTACAAGCTAGGGGATCTTCCTAAGTAGCACGAGAATGGAAAGGCTGTCATGCCTTACAACCTTCAAAAGAATCGAAAATTAGGTTAACAGGTGTGATACACTAAGGTCACAACCACTGGAGGGGTTTGTGTTATAAGTAGTCCCAATCTTTTCATTATCAAGTTAATGATAAACTATTATCCCTTACAATGTCACATTAATACATAGTGTATATGTTTGTGACAACTGGTAGAGGAATATAGAATGATGCAAAATAAATGGCATAACAACAAATTTAAAGCTAGCTACCATGAATTATTCATAAACTACATTGTTCATCTATAATATTTACAGGAGCCAAACATTATTTAGATCACATTTTTATATCAGAAATGGGGCATAGCTGCAATATATATATATACAAAAAAGGCCTATAGTAGAAAAACCAAAAAGGTAGCCAAATCTGAGCATCAAGCTTTAGGAGTGTAGCTTGCTCAACAATATCCTGATGCAGTACACATGAAGCGATGACGACCTAAAATAAAGCCTCCCATGTTCGATCAGTGGGATGGTCTAACAGCAATCCTAGATGTAATTGCTCCTTCATTTCGACCTCCATGTACCACAGGGCTCGGTAAAAATGACACCTCATTTACTCGAGTTAGACTCACTCTACCCTCCTCATCATTGGCATGTTGCCTCATGCCATCAGGTCCTAAAACTAGGTCACAAATATGGGATGAACCAAGTGACCTAGTAGGGACGAAAGAATGTGTGTAACATGATAGAGATAGGTGGTGTATGGGTATCTACACTACAGACTAACCAACTATCCTATCTCAATCCAGCAGGTACCTTGTGGATTATTATTTAACGTTCTCTCACTTGCCTCCTAGGTCAAATTTTGTAAATCATCCCTCTCTAAAAGAAGTGATGGGGTTGTATCCTTCTCTTGAACTCACAACCTGAGAGTCCCTCCTTGATAAGGGGAAAGGAAACAATACTAGTGGTCCTTGAGTGAGGCATACCCGTTCTCATTATATGAGAATGTTATTGACATCGGTCAAAAAAGTTGGGCCTATTAAGAGATACCTAGGCCAATGCTCCAAGATCCAAAGGAGATAACTCGACTCAAATCTATCAAGGTCAAGTCAACGATCATTCCAATCTTTAGTGGTGAGGGTTGGACAAATGATTTCTGGTCACATCGATGCTCCCAATAGGAGCAAGTACCCTAGGTGTGCCTGCTCAGTCCAACCTTAGACAAGATCACAACCAATCACCCCTATGGTACCCTAGCATCATCTGCGTATGCGGGCACCTGCAAAGCTTTTGCTACAAGTACCTCATTTCGATGATGGAAAATGGTTTGCCACCATAATCAGTAACTCTTCAAGTTCTAAGGTTAACCACTAGTACCCACCAGCTACCACTTTTCCTCCAGTCTCCAACCTGCTTCAATGAACCCTTGTTGGTTCATGAGGTTAAGGTGTCACATCCTATAGATCCATCTATCATGACCTATACCTCTTGATTTATCCACTTAGTTGGTTCTCAATAGGGTTAGCTTGATCCCATAGACTAGCTAGATCTCTTTGGGTTTTACTTAAACCCTAGAATCCAATGAACCTCTTTTAGACTCTTGGTAGACTTATTAGCTTCATTAATTCTGAATCAAGACTTTGCTTAGCCAATTAAGTTGGAATTTTGGCCTCATTTTTGAGAACTCTTAAGCCCTTCATAACTCATTATTACAAGTGATACACAAGTGATACGTAGGTTGTAGAAAACTCTCTTTAAAGCCTCAAGTCCAGAGTAAAATTAACCCTCTAAGCAGCTCCCACACCTAGGTCTTACTCAGGGTTTAAATTAGGGTTGAGTACTGGTATTTAAGCGTAGTACCGATATTAGCCAAACCCAGTATTGGTACTAAACTTTATAACCGGTAAATAGCTTTTGATGGACTGGCAATTTGGTCACAATCAGTGGATTTTGACCCCTAAACTCAAGCCTTAAGTTTCTTAACATTCCAAAACTATTCCTTCACATTCCTAACTACATAAAAATTAGCCAGAACATCGGAGAACTCCACATGAACCCACTTCACCTAACAAAATCTTAATGCCATCAATTATCCCTTTAATAAGTCTAAAATATCAACATGCATACAAATCTCTTACATGCAAGCACAAATCTATATTCCAACCACGTGAATCTTGATCTCAAGGCTTTAATGAACCAGAAAAACACATCAAGAAGGAGAATTTAGGTTCCTACCTTGAATTAAGGTCTTATTTTTGGAGCTTGTCTTCAAGAACCTTTAAATCTCTCCTTTGGCTGCTAAAGTAGGGATGAAGGGAGTGGAAGAGAGGTGGTTGATGGTGGAAAGAAATAGAGAGGGAGAGGAGGTCGATGGTGTAGGAAGAAGAGGGGAGTTGATGGATGTTACGAACGTGGCCTCAAGACGAGTTTTTAAGATGTCTGGGAAGTGTCCCAGACGTCTGACCAGACGTCTGGAACCCTTTCCAGACGTCTGGTATTAAATTTTTGCGGCGTACGGGGTTGCGTCTACGCGCATGCGCGCACAGACTGCACCCGCCGCTCTCTTCTCCCTTTTTCCCTCTCTCCTCCTGTAGGGCGCAGCTCCTTTCTCTCTCTCTCTCCCCGCGTGGCCTTATAAGGCCCCTCGCCCTCTCCCTCATCCTCATCTCAGCTTTCCTCTTCTCCTTCTCCCTGCCGGTGCGAGAGCGCGAGCGAGCAAGTGAGCGGCGGCAGCAGCGGCCGCGGCGAGTGTGCGAGAGGGGGGTGTTGCGAGAAGAAGAAGACGCTCGACCGTGAGGGCTCAAGCTTACCGGGGCAGCTAGAGCCGGCCGGTGGGGGAGCAGCGGGCATGGAGTGTCGCGGAGGGGCTGCTGCAGCTCGGGCAGCAGGCGGACGGGGCACGGCGCGACCATGCGTCGCGGGCGGAGAGCGAGTCGGGCTCTGATTCTGGAAAATTTTCTAGAATCAGACGTCTGGGCTTACGACCAGACGACGGTGAAGACGTCTTGAGGACTGTCCAGACGTCTGGCCGGTAAGATATTTCTATCTTCTTCCTTTTCCGCGTGTACGGCCATGCGGCCGTCCGCCGCGCCTTCGTCTGCGAACCGTCGTGTTGAGAGCAAGGTGGGTGCATGCAGGTTCTGCTCGAGAGGGCGCGAGGACTCGCCATCCCACGTGAATCGGACGTCTGGCCGCAGTGCCAAACGACGGGAAGGACTTCCAGACGTCCGGGGTGACCATCAGACGTCTAGGAACTAAGCCAGACGCTCCCGCAGGCTTCTGGACATCTGAAGGACTACACAGAGTGAAGGTACACTCTGACCCACATTTTAAGACGTCTGGAAGAGGTTCCAGACGTCTGATTTTGGGCAATTTCGTCGTTTTCGACCGTTTAGGGCCCATTCGAAGTCCGTTTTTCGCGTTTCGAGTTGCGTTCTTTCCAGAATAAAATCCTCTACCCGTTTACAGTAATTATATACCGTTCTGAGAAACTCCTTGTGTTGATCCTTGTGTTAGGACCTCGTTCCATTGCAGTCTTGGGGGTTGCGGAAGCACGCGGAATTTCCAACCACGCCCCCAGTACTCCCGTTGTAGCTGGTAGAGTGGCTTTTAATTTAATTAGCATAATTTGTTACAATTGTAGAACAATTAATAGAGTCTAGGGTATTGCATGAACCGTAGGACTGAAAAACTAGATTGAATGATAGATCCTAGGGTATTGCATGAATCCTAGGACTGGAAAACTAGATTGAATGATAGATCCTAGGGTACGGCATGAATCCTAAGACTGTAAAACTAGTGGAATATATATATTACAATCTTGGAAAAGTGGAAAGGAAATAATAGTTGCCTGTTATGAATGAATAAATATGATTAAGAATATGGGTTGTATGAACGTAAGACTGGAACAATGAAACCTACAATGGCCAAACAAAAAGAATACGAACCCTACGGGGAATTAGGAGTAGAACTCCTGGAAAGAGAATAGAATGGAACTGAGAAAGTGAAACGTGAAACTGTGTTGTCTCTTGGGTACGTGGTACAAAAGAGAGCACACATTACCTCTTAGTGTAGAGGAGAGCTTGCCGCCCTCTGGTTGAGATCGGGGTGGGTTTGGCCACTGTACATCGACTTGTTGGTCCTCACGTACGCAATACCGAGGAGAGCTACTAGTGTAGGGAGAGCACAAGCTACCCCACGGGCCCCGGGGTTCTGCTAGCCTCCTACACCGACTTGTTAGGCCCATTGGGCAAACCAGGGTAGTCAGGCGAGGGTGCGCGGACTGTGGAGGGGTTGGACCCCTGTTACTGAGAGGGCTCTACCCTATACTGGTTCCGTGCTGTGGTTTGAGCGCACCCGTTAACGGAAACGACTGACCGTGTGCCAGTGCGGGGTAGCTACCCGTGCGCTTATCGCGCGTGCCGTAGTCACCGTTACGTCTGTCAGTGACCTTGGGGTGGTTGACTGGGGGTAGGACCACCACGGGGGACTCTCCCGGCTAGGGGAGCACCACGTGTTACTTCTACTTTTCAGAAAAGACTGCAGTCAAGATCGTTCCCACGAGGAACATTCGAGATTAAGTGAAGGATCTGAGGAATAAATAAATCGTGAAATAATAGAAAGACGTAATTAAAGAAAGTAAAAATATAACCGCTACTATACACTACTGTTTCTTTAGCTTTTAGCTGCCACTCTACTCAGCGTTTCTCTGACGTGTTACACTCGTTACTTTTCAGAACCAGGTGTTGAGCAGTCAGGGTCAGTGGCTGCAGAGGACGCTGGGCCTAGTAGGGTCCAGTAGAGTTGCCGTAATTCTTTTTGTACTTTTCTTCCACTGTAGTGAGTAGTTTCTTTGTTACTCCTTATACTTCTTTATTGTAAGCTTTATGTTATGTACATATTCGTTGTTCTACTGTTGTGGTGGTGTATACTGTAGTAGTTCCTTTTCTTACTGCTGTATTTTGTTACTGCTGGTTATATTCATACTGAATGTGGTTTATTTTACTGCTCTTTTGGTTACTTCCTCGTTGGACGGCTAGGTCTTGGGACTAGTCGAGTCGGTCCAATTCTCGTATCTCGTAGGGACTCGAGAATCGGGTCGTTACAATGGAGGAAAGTTATTGATTCGTGAAACCTACTAAAGTATAATCGTGTTGTCATAGCGCGAGTTTACATTATCACTTAAAATTAATTTTTTGACTTGGATGGGAACACTATCATGAGCCATAACTAACTCAATTTAGTCATTGTCAAGGAATAAATGCTCCTACATAACTGCCAAAGAGTCCTAAGTCATTGCAAATCCATTCTGAGGGAAAGACAAGAAAATAAGATTAAAACTACAATTTTGCCATCATATCTTGAATGCAAAACAACCACGGGTTTTCCCAGGGGGTAATTAAGGGTCAAATGGTCTTAAATATCAACAAGTGGGTTAGAACAGACAGAAAAAGATTTTCACGTGTTTTGAGAATTAAATGACTTCTAAAATCCTAAAAACAGATCCGCTTAATTAACTGAAGTTCTATGGTTTAGCCATCCTTCGTTGGGTTTTAATGATGTATTCGTTGCAGTATTATGAAAGGCGATCACCAGTTTAATTTATTTATTACTCGAGATTTAGACTATCCCGAGGTCGAACTCAGGGAGCACACATCACTCTAGAAACATACAAATTCACAATTGATAATATACTGTTTTACAAAAATTTAAGAGAGAGAGAGAATGAGAAAAAACTCCTTTTCTTTTTCTTCTCTTTTCCTTCCCTTCTTTCCCTTGGCTTCTTCTTCTTCTCTTTCTCTTACTGTGCCTTCTCTTCTTCAGTCGGCTTCTCTACCTTCTTCTTTCTTCTCCTCTGCTGCGGTTCTTCTTTTTCTTTTTCTTTTCTCTGCTGCTGCTTCTTCTCCTTTCTTCTCTTTTTCTCTGGCCCTTCCTTCTCCTTCAACTCCTGCTTGGCTACAGTTCCTCCTTGGCTTCCACTTCTTTTCTTTTGCGTCTTCTTCTCCTTCTTCTTTCTTCTTCTCCTCTGCTGCGGTTCTTCTTTTTCTTTTCCTTTTCTCTGCTGCTGCTTCTTCTTCTTTCTTCTCTTTTCCTCTGGCCCTTCCTTCTCCTTCAGCTCCTGCTTGGCTACAGTTCCTCCTTGGCTTCCT
This sequence comes from Thalassia testudinum, assembly GCA_037157565.1. Lineage (NCBI taxonomy): Eukaryota > Viridiplantae > Streptophyta > Magnoliopsida > Alismatales > Hydrocharitaceae > Thalassia > Thalassia testudinum. Next base: position 150,367,629 of record JAZHRO010000036.1, read on the forward strand.
CTTCTTTTCTTCTGCGTCTTCTTCTCCTTCTTCTTTCTTCAGCAGCTCCTTCCTTCTTCTCTTCTGCTCCGCTCCTCCTCCTTTCTTCCTCTTTTTCTCTGTTGTTGGAGCTTTTCGGCTAAATCGTCGCCGCTCCTCTTCTTCTTCTTCTTTCCCACCTGTTCCCTGCAAACACGAGTGCAAAACCTACCCCTACCCTCCCCGCACGTCTCTCTCTCTCTGATTCTCTCTTCGGTACGCTCTCCCAGAGCCGGGTTATCGGGTCGGTCGCGTGCCCGGGTCCAGGTGCACCGGCGTGGGTGTGGTGAGTGAGGAGTGCACGGATCAGGGTAATCGGGTTGCGGGTCAAGTCCGCGTGGGCAGTGCTGTGGACAAGACCTAGTGAGTGAGGGCGAGGGACCTCACCCCTGTGACTGGAGGCGAATAGCCTCAGTCACTTTTGCAATTTATGTGTGGGTGTGTGCCCACACACTTCCAAGGTGGGACTAAAGTTCCACTTGCAGCTTCGTGTGTCTGCAAGCAGAAGGCTCGAGCAATCGGGGCAGCAGCTGGGGCCTTCGACTCCAATTGGTAGCCTGGACACACTCGCGCCTAAATTCTGCGTCACCTGGGACTTACGCCTGGAGCGGATGGACCTGAAGGAGCTCGCAAGCAAGTTCCTTGCTGTTCATCAATGGCGGTGAGGGTACGAGACTTGAAAAACACTAAAACGGCCTCGCGGCCACGTCAAAAAGCTCAGGGAGCTTCTCCAGAGTACGGCGAAGACAATGTGGGGGTCGGCGTGGCGTGGGGATGCCGGAGTGTGTGTGCCTAGGGCACACTGTGTGCGTGAGAGTGGGTATGTTCGGGGGGTGTTCTGGGTGTGTGGCGTGATGAGTGGAGTGAGGATTTAGGGTCAGTGAGGTGTCGCAGTGCTTAAGGGGTGGTTGGCGAGGCGGATGAAGGTGTGGAGCGGCAGAAACGCCTCACTGGAGGGCGACCGGAGATGGAGAAGGTGGTGATGGACAGTGGTGGTCGGTGGGTGGAAACAACAAATTAATAGGGGGAAATAAAGAAGAGAATAAGGGGAAGGGTTTTGACCTATTTAACTGATGAAAAAAGGGGGGGAGGAGGCGCTCGGCGCGTGCTTGCCGACGCCGGAGACGAAGATGCCCAGAGGGAGGTAACGGCGATGAGGAGGGGAACTGGAAGGCGCCAGCTGGTGCGGCCTGGCACGGGAGGACGAGGTAGAGTGAACTCTGCTGCAGGTGTGGTAGCAGAGCGACGAGGGGAAGGAGGAAGGGTCGCCGGAAGCGTCGGGCTGTTTGGCTGGAGTGAGAAGGGACGAGTTTGGGGGAATTCTCTGGCCAAAACGAGCTTGAAGAAATCAGCAGCCCCAGCCGCTTCTTATATAGGTGTTGGCGAGGAGAGGATCTCGAGGGGGCGACGTGGGGAGCTCGCCGGAGAATGGCCGGAGAAGAGACCCATTCCTCTCGTGCGTTCGCACGAGAGGCATGGGCAGGTGCAGGGCATGGGGGAGGGTCCATGTGGAAGAAGACGACGCAGGGGACCCCCCTTCGTTTCTGGGGTCGGTCCCCATACCCTGCGTGGTGCCATCCTCCGCGCAAAGTCGCCGGAGGCATGGGTGGCTGCACAGGGTGGTAGAGGGACCTGCCTACAAAGAACGAAGGGAAAGATAGGGGGCAAAGTGAAAGGGTTCAAAAAGTTAAGGGTCAAAAAGTAGTTCATGAGGACCAATTTGTAAAGTCGGTCAAAATGGTCTTCTCTTAGGCCCAAATTTTGGTACCAACCTAATTTGGACCTAAGGAATTCAATGGTGAAGTTTGATTTTAGGTTTGACCACGTTTGACCGGTCAATTTGCGTAAAAACCCAAATTAGGTCAAAAATAGGCATGGTTCTCAATCTAGGTCAAGATAGGTTCCAAAGGCCAAATTGAAGGTTCTAAACCCTAGGGAATATTTTTTCATAAATTTTAGAGGTTTAGTTTATTTTTATCCTGCCTAGAACCTCGTGAATTAAAGCGGATTTGTTTCAGGGTTACAAAATGTCATTTAATTTCTAGAAGTTGCTATAACCCTTTTTAGATCAGATCATCCCACTTTCTTTCTTATTAAGTTCATTTGACCTGTGTTTAGACCCTTAGACACCCTGCTTGTGTACTGCTTTGGTAAAATTGTAGTTTTACCCCTTGTGAATTATTTTATTCTCAAATTTAGAATTCTCTTATTTAGGCTTTCCCTTAGGTTTTGTAGGAGCTTTTGTACACTTATTTAGGTCAAAATTTGCTAGTTAGGGTTCATGATGAGACTCTCATCATACCCCCATGCCTAGCTTTTGCTAGTCCCTTAGCAAAATTTTAAGGTTTTAACCTTTGTTCTAGACCATGAATTTCTTATCAAGTTTTGATAAGTGCTTTTCCTCTTGTATCCTTAATTAGGTCAGAATGCCAATCATAGGCCTAAAAGGTACTCTAATACCAACCAAGATCCAGATCTGTCTAGCTTTAGCCTTAATCTTTAGCAAAGGTTTTTAAGACCTACAGGAACTAACCTAAGGTTTATTGGACTTCATGGTTAAAGCACCCGTGCTTGAGATATTTTTAGCTGTGGTTCAGCTCACAGTGCATTTTGTAAGAGAGAGAGATAGAAGATTTATTTGTTTGGAGAGTTTTCTCTCTCTTTTTCTTTTTAATTCTAGCTTAGGATTGGCTTCTCCACACGATCTGTATCGGATTCTTTGTCTCCATCATCAATCCTCAAGGGTCCCTGACAGTCGATGCTTCGAGATAGCATCGCCTATGATAACCCCCAGAACCCTGGCTTTCGAGATTTCGAGATAATCCCGTCTATGGTGTTCCGTAGTCGAATTCAGACCCTGGCAATTGACACTTCGTGATAATGCCATCCATGAAATTTGAATCAGCAAAGTGCTTACATGCCCCCACTAGGATATGTAAATATCCTAAGAGACAAGCATCGAGGAGATGATATTTTGTTACGCATCTTCGAGGGGAATTTCTCACCTCTCCGCACCGGGAACTCGTCCAAATCAACTTGTGTTGATCAGTCGCTCCTACTCTAGGTGATATTTTCAGAATATTTGAAATGCTTCTACGTGATTTTGATACTTATGCTCACTGAACCAGACTATGTGTGTGAATTTGGGTGCTTAGGTTACTAAGTCTCGTAAACCAAAAGTCAGTTAATGAAGCCAAATATGCCCTAAGACTTGGACCTAATATTTAAAGCTTTTCATTCTCCTCAACCTCTTGAGGAATATCTAGATCTTAATGGGTACTAAGAGTCTATCCAAGAATGCCTAAGGTTTGCATTCTTACCAATCTTGTTGTGCACTTTCCTTTCTCTTTTCCTTAATGTGGTCTAGAACTTAGGTTAATTCCTTAATTTCTTGCTAATGACTATCTCTCTCTTTTTTTTTTCTTTTTTCATTTTGTGCTCCTTTTTATCATTTTATTCTTTTTCTCCTCCTTTTGTAAAATCCGCAAGAATTTCTTCCCTCCTCTAATTTTATTATTCTTTTTTAAATTTTTTTTAATTTTTATGATGTTTTTGGCATATGTGAATTTTTTTGTTGAAAATCTTTTCTTATGAGTTTTTATTCATTTTGCACTTTCATACCCCCCCATGCCTAAGATTTACAATGTCCTCATTGTAAATTAGGAGGGTTTTTATTTAGCTTGGTTCATGCATTAGGACAGGTATTTTGGTGAGTGGATGGGTCAGGGTGACTGTTGCGGATGATTTCTAATCTGAGATGCGAGCACCTGAGGTGGAGTCGGCTATCTTAAAGGATGAACCTAAAGTGCAAAGAAGTGTTAGAAAAGGTTTCGGATTTTTCTAAAAGAATGACAGGCTGCCTCCCGTTAAGCGCTGAGTTTTACGCCATCGGCTGGGTGCAATAAGCTCAGGGAGAATGGAGGATAAATGATGACTCAGCCAAATTTGTAGAGGTTACATCAATGAGCGGTTTGAGTCTCTGACCGTTCAAGATGAAAGGTTCGGAATCGTGGCTGAAAGGGCTGATTTCGACGGCTCCATTTCCAAAAACCTGTCGGACAAGATACGGTCCGACCCACTTGGATCGCAGTTTCCCAAGGAAGAGTTTGAGTCGGGCATCGAAGAGTAGGACCTTCTGACCAGGGTGGAAGATCTTTCTAGATATGTGCTTGTCATGGAAGGCTTTAACCCGCTCTTTGTAGATTCGCGAGTTCTCATACGCATCAATGCGTAATTCATCGATCTCGCTTATCTGAATCTTTCTGTGCGTTCCAGCCTTAGAAAGATCTAAGTTGCAGCTCCCTACTGCCCAATAGGCTTTGTGCTCCAATTCGACGAGAAGGTGACACACCTTCCCGTACACCAGTCTAAAAGGGGACATGCCTAATTGGGTCTTGTGGGCGGTCCTATAAGCCCACAAAGCTTCCGGAAGTTGGGACGACCAATCCTTCCTGTCAGGTCGAACAGTAACTTGTAGGATTTTCTTGATCTCCCGATTTGATAGCTCAGCTAGACCATTAGTCTGGGGGTGGTAAGGAGTAGAGATTCGGTGAGACACCCCGTATTTGGTCATCAGTGACCTGAATTGAGCATTGGTGAAATGGGTCCCTCCGTCAGAGATGATTGCACGAGGAATCCCGAACCGTGAGAAGATATTCTGATGAATGAATTTGATGACGATCTTGTGATCACAGGGTCGGGTCGGAATGGCTTCGATCCATTTGGACACGTAGTCCACAGTGAGCAAAATGTACTCAAAGTCGTCCGAAACAGGAAAGGGGCTCATAAAATCAATCCCCCAAATATCAAAAATCTCGCATACGAGAATCGGTTGCAAAGGCATCATGTCGCGGTGGCTCATGTTGCCCAATGTTTGGCAACGATTGCATGCCTTACAGTGACTGTATGCGTCCTTGAAGATAGTGGGCCAGTAAAAGCCACATTGGAGGATTTTTGATGCGGTTTGTGCTCAGAGAAGTGGCCACCGCATGCCTGGTCATGGCTGAACCAGTTTTTGGCGCCGTTGCTTGGGACTTACGCCTGGAACGGATGGATCTAAAGAAGCTCGCAAACAAGTTCCTTGCTATTCATCAATGGCGGTGAGGGTACGAGACCTGAAAATAGTAAAACAGCCTCGCAGCCACGTCAAAAAGCTCAAGGAGCTTCGCCAGAGCACGGCGAAGACAATGCGGGGGTCGGCATGGCGTGGGGATGCCGGAGTGTGAGTGCCTAGGACACACTGTGTGCGTGAGAGTGGGTATGTTCAGGAGGTGTTCTGGGTGTGTGGCGTGATGAGTGGAGTGAGGATTTAGGGTCAGTGAGATGTCGCGGTGCTTAAGGGGTGGTTGGCGAGGCAGATGGAGGTGTGGAGCGGTGGAAACGCCTCGCCGGAGGGCGGTCAGAGATGGAGAAGGTGGCGATGGACAGTGGTGGTCGGTGGGTGGAAACAACAAATTAATAGGGGGAAATAAAGAAGAGAATAAGGGGAAGGGTTTTGACTTATTTAACTGACGAAAAAAGGGGGGAGGAGGCGCTCGGCGCGTGCCTGCCAACGTCGGAGACGAAGATGCCCAGAGGGAGGTAACGGCAACGAGGAGGGGAACTGGAAGGCGCCAGCTGGTGCAGCCTGGCACGGGAGGACGAGGCAGAGTGAACTCTGCTGCAGGTGTGGTAGTAGAGCGACGAGGGGAAGGAGGGTCGCCGGAAGCGTCAGACTGTTTGGCTGGAGTGAGAAGGGACGAGTTTGGGGGAATTCTCTGGCCAAAACGAGCTTGAAGAAATCAGCAGCCCCAGCCGCTTCTTATATAGGTGTTAGCGAGGAGAGGATCTCGAGGGGGCGACGTGGGGAGCTCGCCGGAGAATGGCTGGAGAAGAGACCCATTCCTCTCGGCATTCGCACGAGAGGCATGGGCAGCTGCAGGGCATGGGGGAGGGTCCATGTGGAAGAGGATGACGCAGGGGACCCCCCTTCGTTTCTGGGGTCGGTCCCCATACCCTGCGTAGCGCCATCCTCTGCGCAAAGTCGCCGGAGGCATGGGCGGCTGCGCAGGGTGGTAGAGGGACCTGCCTGCAAAGAACGAAGGGAAAGATAGGGGTAAAGTGAAAGATTTTAAAAAGTTAAGGGTCAAAAAGTAATTCATGAGGACCAATTTGTAAAGTTGGTCAAAATGGTCTTCTCTTAGGCCCAAATTTTGGCACCAACCTAATTTGGACCAAAGGAATTCAATGGTGAAGTTTGATTTTAGGTTTGACCACGTTTGACTGATCAATTTGCGTAAAAACCCAAATTAGGTCAAAAATTGGTCATGGTTCTCAATCTAGGTCAAGATAGGTTCCAAAGGCCAAATTGAAGGTTCTAAACCCTAGGGAATATTTTTCCATGAATTTTAGAAGGTTTAGTTGATTTTTATCCTACCTAAAACCTCATGAATTAAAGCAGGTTTGTTTCAAAGTTACAGAATGTCATTTAATTCCTAAAAGTTGCTATAACGCTTTTTAGATCAGATCATCCCACTTTCTTTCTTATTAAGCCCATTTTACCTGTGTTTAGATCCTTAGACACCCCGTTTGTGTACTGCTTTGGTAAAATTACAGTTTTACCCCTTATGAATTATTTTATTCTCAAATTTAGAATTCTCTGATTTAGGCTTTCCCTTAGGTTTTGTAGGAGCTTTTGTACACTTATTTAGGTCAAAATGTGCTAGTTAGGGTTCATGATGAGGCTCTCATCATTCTGGTCAGGATAAAATTCACCTAAACCTTCTAAAATTTATAGAAAAATATTTTCTAGGGTTTTCTACCATCAATTTGGCCATCAGAACCCGTCTTGACCCAAAATAGAGTTCTAGACAAACATTTGCCCTAATTTGAGTTTTTACATAAACTACCCAGTCAAACTAGGTCAAAACCAAAATCCAAATTCACCACTGGATTTCTTAGGTCAAAATTAGGTTTATCCCAAAATTTGGGCCTAATCTAAGACTGTCTTGACCTAGTTTGCAATTTGGTCCTGTTTGATTCTTTTATATCACACATATGCCCTTACTTTCAAAATTCTTACAAAAAGACCCCTAACTTTGTCATCATTTTCATAAATAGGTCCTCGCACCATTTTTGGAAGGTTAAACCTCATCGTCGAGTTTCGAGTGAGGATTTCTCACTTGATTCTTAATCAATCTCTCCCAAAATTGATACGGGGATTCCTTGGGAAGTTACCTTCCATTTGAGCCATTCCTTGGGCTCTAAATGTAAACCTTTCAAAGGTTTGGGTATCTGACATATGCGTGACCTTCCAAGCTTGGAAGCTTCTTTCCAAGCTTGAAGGGGCTTCCTATGGCCTATAAAAAAACCCTATTGCATTCTGCTTCTTTTCAGCAAGTCTTGGCACGTCAAAAGGCCTAGAAACCTACCTCCGACCACCGTAGACCCCTGCTCCGACAACCTCTTCAACCCTCCTCCTCCGGCCGTCCAACTATCAAATTGGACAGCCAACTAGCTTCCTCTCTTCCTCACAACCCTCCCTAGCCAAAGGGAGGGTGTTCTTCCGTCTACCTCGCCATCGCCGCCTCTACCTCCTTCTTTGGCTCCAGTCGACCAACACCAGAGCCCTCCGCCTCTCTATCTCGTCCCTAAGTCCCTCTATCTCTCCCTTTTCCTCTCTACATTATTTTCCCACTCTCGCAACACACGCACGACCACCGATTCTCCCTCAACGTCGTCACCTTCTTCCGCTCCGGTGAAGCTCCAACGACGCCCAACCGCCGCTCCACCGCACAATTTGTGCCTCTATCACCTCCATCAGCTCCGCCATGCTCCACTCTTCAAAATCCCTCACTCCATTCGCTCTCTCATCCACCCAATCACGCCACCGAACAAACGCATCACCAACTTCCTTCCCCGACTCCGATCGGCCACTTCACGCCGCCATCCTCCACAAGACCGTCACCATCACCTTCGATGTGCTACGATGAAGCTAAGAACCATTTAACTGGGGCCCTCAAGCCCGTATTCGCGTTTCAGGTCTCAGTCAGTCTGCCGCCACTGCCACCTCCATCCCCGACCATGACTGAGCTCCTTCGACGTTAAGACGACTTGGTGCCACTCGCACTCGACACGACTACATCCCAGGATCTGCTCCAGGTTTTGGATTAAAGACCCAAGCAGCAACAATGCTCCAATTGGCGATGAACTTTAGCCGCTGTTGTCGTGCGAAGAAGGGTGGGACTTTAGTCCCACCTCGAAAGTAGACAACCAGACGAAGCTGAACAAGTTGTTTTTGTCCTATGGCCTTATCGCCTCAATAGCACGGGGTGAGGTCCCCTCGCACGTGCCCACGCACGCCCTCGCACGCGCTCACACCTCGTGGGTCTAGGCTTGGTTCGTTTACCTGGATACTCGGGTTTGGTCTGGTTTGCTGGTTTTGAGGGAGGAAGAAGAGAAAAGGAGAGGAGAGAGGGGGGGGGGTTTGCTTTGCTGCCCTCCTCTCAACACTTGTGAAATCTGAAGGAGGCCTTTGCCTTTGCTAGCGTGCTGAGTCCTCTGCTGTGCCTTCTGTGAAGCTAAGGGAAGAAGAGAAGGAAGAGAAAGAGAGAAAGAGAAGAAAGAAGAAGAGAGAAGCCACTCCCTGAGGCTTGAAGAGAAAAGAGGAAGAGGCCTTTGCCTCTGTAAAGGCATCTGAGTGCCTATTTTGTCGTTTGATATTTGTTGATACCTTGGTTCTGTTGATTAAATTTAGATCATTTGGCTTATATGATGTGTTACTTTGAGTAGCTTGCAAAGCTTAACATTGTAGGGTAATTTGACGATTCAAATCACCACTTTACCCTCTCATCTTTTTGCATTATTGACATCAAATTTCATTTATATATCATTATTGTTTGAAATTCTTATATTGCATTTGAATTGTGATCTTGAGAATTATTTTGCCAATTGCTCCCTGTGTTCGACCTCAGAATTTCTTTCGAATATAAATATTATTTGTTTTTCGTGCTGATTCAAATTATACTACAACGTGACAATTTTAAAACCTGTTTCAAAGCGACAAACAAACTCATACTTGAATAAAATCGTAATAAATGGGAATCCAGGTCATATCTCAGAGAGACCTTGGGTTAGGTTACTTCTTGATTAGATTTAGACGTGCATAATTTTTTTTGGAATTTTTGGGGATATCTTTTATTTTTTGGGATTTTTATTTAAGATCAGGGTAGTCTAACAGATCTAACCCTTAGTGCCATGTGCATGCCTAACCTAGATCTAAAGATGTCCTAAATTTTTGCTAATTTTTCCTAAGGTTTCTAACTAGATAAGGAAACTTCTGCAATTTATTTAGCATCGATCAAATGTGTAAAAATTCTTAAAATTCAGACAAGATCAAAAAATTAGGTTTTATTTTAGCTTTGATCCCTTGATGATCCAAGAATTTTATAAAATAATTGGAAATGATTTTTGTGTCAAAATTATGCATATGTACTCCTTACAAATATCCTAAATGCAGAAAAAATTTGGTAACTTTTGGAAGTGCAAAATTCAGTGGGTGAATTTTGGAAAAGGTACGTGTAAGTCTATGGAACACTACTCAACACACTACCTTTGGGTTTTAATCTTTTAAATCGTAAAGTAAGTAAAACTATTAACTAACAAGTGGAGTACCGAGGGATATGCAAATAAAAAGTTGAATTTATTGGTAATAATAAGTGTCTACAACAACAAATATTCAAATAAGAAGTAGATATAGAAGAAGAAGAACAAGAAATAGAAGTGGAGGGAAGGGAGCAAGAGACTCCAAACGCAAGAACCACTCTTGTATTCCTTGTGAGGCCAGTGTTGGACGTACACACCCATCCCTTGGGGATAGACTTTGTAAAAGCCCCCCAGTGTTTACTGATGTTCAATTTTCTTACATTAATAATAAATGTTGTTACGTCGTAATATAGTGTGCAAAACAACCAACATATTTTATAAATTTATAACTGGATGAGTCTAAGTTGTTCGCTGGGAGTATTATTATATATCAATTCACCAATTATTATCTTAAATTATTTTTATTTTCTTAATTAAGTTAATTAGACTTAATAATACTATGGATTCATTAATTAATAAGTTAAGTTTACTACATAGCTTATAATATATACATAAGTGATAAACTTAACTTATAGTACACAACATATAAGTAACCTAAGTTTACTTAAGTATAATTACTTCTACATACATAATTTACCATACATAACTACTTACTACACTAATAACTTAATTAATTTAATTATTACTGGACTTTAATTTACCTACCTAGATTAATAACTTAGCTCATACTTAGTTAATTTACAACTATAGATTATATATAACTAGTACTTAATTTACATGCTCTACTTAAATTATATTAACTTAATTAGGTTTATATAAGTTATTTAACTTAATTAAGAGGCTTAAGTTAAATACTAACTTAATTAGATAATTAGTATATATATTAGGCACATGAATCAATTGCACAAAAATAAACAATAAACACATAGCAATCAATTCTCTAAATGAATATCAAGCACACAAGATATGGACATTGGAGATATTACCTTCAACCGCATAAAAATAATATAGTAAGAACAATTGTAAAAAGGTTGTTGTATTACAACTAAACATAGCCTTTAATCTCACTTAAGCTCTTCTCACAGCTAAGGCACAGGCTACGCAAATCTAACACAACTGCCCTCTACTTTAAAAAGTTTAGCTCAAGGGTCAGGATAGTGCCACGTAGCATAATCAAATCCATTTGCTCATAGGTTGCCCCTCACTAGGCCAATGGTCAAGATATATTCAGATAATATGCTCAGAAGGGGTATCACACTCTAAGGCATCGTAGTCGCTCGAGCGGGTAAGATACATGACTCATTAAGTACACAGTTAAGCACTCTACAATGAATGATGTGGGACTATGTAAGTCCCTTTTACTTCAACGTGCACGTGGTGATTACACAGCAATCATGGGTCCTAATCAACCTAAATAATGTCTGAACCTATCTTAAATTATGGATATTGCACTCATATCTTGCATATCATGCATTGCATCAATCTATTTAGAATAAGATGAGATATCGTGCTAGTTAATGGTTTTTATTGCTATTTACATATAATAAAGTGATCCAAGATGGAGATAGTGGAATAAAGCAATAAAGGAAGAAGAAGACTGATCCAGATAAGAAGAGTGAGGAGGATAGCTTTATCCCTACCCTTAGAAACCCTAGGACAGCCTTCCCAAAACCAAAACAACCTCAATTAGGACATCTTAACCTCAAAACCCAAACATGGATAGCACTATCCATGTTCCTATCCCTCTCCCAAATACTTAGGAACCAAAACCAACCTTAGAAAACATAAAACCCACTCTCCAGCACCTTTTAGGACGTCCAGACATCTGGCTAGACGTCTGATTTCTGGAGAATAACAATCCAGGAAGCCAAAACTCATACTGACACAGAATTGGACGTCTAATTTAGTGTCCAGACGTCTAATTTTGTAGTATAAGACGTCTGACCACTATCCTGGACGTCTAATACTACTGTCCGGTTCCTGATTTTGGTGTTGGAAGCCCTAGCTTGCCTATTTTGACCTAGGAACCCCACCGGATACCCTAGGAAACCTAAGTAGAGACCTCCTAAGCCTAGTCCACTATCCATAGCCCTACTTGTCCTATCTCTAACCCAATTGAACCATCCCATACCTAATTGGGTGCATCTACAGTTGATTGGTTGCACCCGAGCCCAATTAGATCCACCCAAGATCTAATTAACTCATACCTATTAAGGTTACCCTAGCTTAATCACATGCACACATCTAATTAGACTTGACCTAGACCTAATTAGGTTCACTCCCACCCAATTAGACTTTCCTAAGCCTAATTAGGTCCACACCCACTTAATCTAGATTGACCCAACCTATTCAGCACCTAATCCTACCAAAACCCACAACCTAGCCCTACGAAAAACACACACCCACACACACACGCACACCTTCCCATTTTACTCCCATCAAACCCATGCACACTCTCTTGGAAACCCTAAAAGCTTGTGTCAAACCTAGATCCAAAAATTGTGGCATTTGCTATTTTTGGAGCCACCAAAAGTGACAATCAAATGGAGCCTTCCATAAGGGCAAAGAGAGAGCTACGAAATTGGACGATCTCCATATACTCTCCCATCCATACTCTCCACTCTAAAACTTGCTTCCACCCTCCAAAACCTTAAGGCCGTCCTCCTCATCCTCCTCCAAGGCTCCATGGACGGCTAGCTAGAGAAGCTTCTCTCCAAAGCTTCAAGGATGGCCATTGGTAGAGAAAGGGAGCAACACCCTCCTCTCTCCACCTGGGTGCACTAGCCCCCATCTTCTTCTTTTTCTTGGATGGCCATGAAGGCTCACCCATAGCCTCTTGTGGCCGGCCATCTCTTTTGGTAGGCGTGTAGACTGGTTTGCATACCAAAGATCTAGCCTACACCCTCACACAAGGCTGATGGCCCTAGTGGCAACTTTCCAGCGTGAGAGATTTTCTTCTATTTATATGCTTTCTAGTGTAGATGATGTGTGATAATTTTTTATGCATAAATAATTTCATGATGTTTCTGTGATTGATTGTCATCATGTTTGCTTGCCTATATGACACTTTGGTTTGTTCACACCATGCACGGCCACCATGGCTTCATTTAGATGCACATAGTCACTTAGGTTTTTGCTAGTTTATCTAGATCTAGGTTTCAATTCGCTTTTCGGAATAAAAAATCAAAAACACAAAAAGACAAAAATAGTAGCTTAGGTTAGATTTAGGTTATAAAAGTCAATCCAAATCTCGATTCGTTTTCGCGCCTCCCAGAGACGAACGACCGGGACTCAAGTTCTAAAAAAAATAAAGATCTATGAGAGTTTCGTTATCACAAATATCTTTGACGAGTAATTTTTGCGACTATACTACAATTTCCAACGATTTCAAAATATGCGATTTCCACATCCGTCACATGGGCTCTTCACCTCTTCACAGCAACAACAGCAACAACTCAATATCTTTAAATTAAGCTTGAGTTCCGACAATTGATCTTCTATACAACTTTTATAACTCCAGATTCTTCATCAAAACCATCAACAGCTCAATTCCTTGACTTGGATTCGCTGAAGTCTCAAAGTGGCTCGTCTCCAACGACTTATATGTAGTGGCTTCACAAGAATAGCTGTAGACCTATTACTAGAGCCTAAGCACTCTCTCTCTATCGACCTTACAAACTCTCAATGCCTAACTAAAATCTAAAGCCACTTTAAGGCTCAAAGATATACCTGGAGACTCAACTAATGATCCAGAGAACACTCATAGGTAAATACAAACAGAAAAGAGCAAACAATACTCAAATCAAAGCAAATCTTGATTTTGAACCTCTAAACAAGTTTCTAATGCTCTTATAAATCCTAAAATACTCCTAAAACTAAGAAAAGCTTGAAAAACACATCAGAAATTCTAAAGAACTCGCCTGGAATTTAAATGAACCCAACTAACTTAGCTTGACTCAACAGACTCAAACGACTTTAAAAATACCTAAAATCAATTTCAACAAATTCCTAGCAGCCTCTAGACATACTGTAACTTTAGAACTCTTACTAAGGAGCTCTGAGCTCCAATGGTGATTAGAGTTGACCAACCTAAGGTGAAGAGTTACCTTTGAACTCCAGAGCTTCCCAGATCAAAACAATGAGCTAAATAGACTCTACATGATCTAAGGAACCTACTGGAGTCAACAAATGAGGAACTTGATCACTTTAATCAGACTCTCCAAGTCTGTCATCTGGGATCAAAAAGGTGTTTGTTTGACAGCACTCTTTAGGACTCTAACAACCTACTCAACAATCGTTCTAGACTCAGAGTGACCTACTGGTGCTTTTGGACCTAATTAGAAGCTTGAAGGATGAAAGAACACTTTAGAACAATTCTACCAGAGTTAGAGAAGATGAATATGCTTAGAGGAGTATGATCAATAAAAATTAAAGATAAATGGTGGAAAGTAATCCTTAAAGATCACTTGAGTGATTTAGAATCAATGAGAATTGATTTAAGTAATAAATCTCAAAATCTAGATTGCCGAACTTTACTGGAGCTTCAGTGATTGCCAGGAGTTGATCGATAGAATTCAAATGTTGATGAAACAAGTCGAGATTAAGTGCAAAAGCTTCCTAAACTTCTCGTGAAGCTCACATTAATTCACTCAATGAATGGTTAAAATAGTGTAACAAACTTAAATCAATATGAGATGAATTCTGAGTTCGTTAGAACTCTAGAATGGGTGACTCACTCAATTGAGTGAGTCACCCATGAGTGAGGCAAATCATACTATGAGCTGATGTGATGGTGTATGGAATGTTAATTAGGCGATAGAACTCCTCTGGAGCTCTGCCATAGATAGCGGAGGTCTGGAGGTTGATTGGAATTGGGCATTTTGCGTTCAAGGATTAATCGGAGGGAAGAAGTGGATATGGATTGTGGAAGCTTAGAGAAGGTGAAAGTGGGTCAGATTTGGGGATTGGAGGCTAGATAAAATCGGAATGACGTCACTGGAGGTGGAGAAGGGGGTGAGAAGCACGGGCTAATCCTAAGCTTAATCCTAACAATTAACTACCTAAAACTAATTTGTGAAACTAAACTAAGCTAAAGAACTACTTACCTTGATGAAATGGTGAGAATGGCAACGGCAATCGCTCGTCAGAGCTGAGAGAGAAATAAACGGGGTAAAAGATCTAGTGATGATCAAATGCGCTTTAGAGAGAGAGATGGTGCAGCTTCGCCATTGGCAGGATGGAGCTAAGAGGGGGTGAGGGAGGTGACCAGCATTGTTATGACCCGGTTCCTGAATCTCTACAGGACACGAGACCGGACCGACTCGACTGATCCCAAAACCCAGTCGTCCAACGAGAAAGTAGCCAAAAAGCAGGAAAGTAAACCACATCAAATATGCTAAGTAACTAACAGTAAAAAGGTACAATAGTAAAGAAGTAAAAACTGCTACAGTATATATCACCACCATAACAGTAAAAAGTAACAAGGTATAGGAACATAAAGTACAGAACATAACAGTACAGAATATAAAGGTACAAGAGTCTACTCACTACTACAAAAGGAGTACAATAAAAGAACTACAGCTACTGGGCTCTACTGGGCCCAGCACCCTCTGCAGCCGTAGGCTCTGGCTGCTCAACACCTGGACCTGAAAAGGGGTTATGAGTACATAACGTTAGCGAACGTTAAGTAGAGTGGCAACCAACTAACTAAAGCAGTAAAAGTGGATATGTAGCTGTTGTTTTTCAATTACTTTCTTTAACTAATTATTCTTTTTCCCCACTTGGTTTATTACCAGATCTCTTTCTTAATCTCGAATGTTCCTCGTGGGAACGATCTTGATTGTAGTCTTTTCCGAAGAGTAGAAGTCGCACGTGATGCGCTCCTGGCCAGGAGAGTCCCACGTAGTGGTCCTACACCCAGTCAACCACCCTAAGGTCACGGACAGACGTAATGGTGACTACGGCATGCGCGATAAATGCACTGGTAGCTACCCCGCACTGGCACGCGGTCAGTCGTTTCCATTAACGGGTGCGCCCAAGTACAGTACAGAATAGTATAGGGCTAGCCCTCTCAGTAACAGGGGTCTAGCTCCTAAGAACCAAATAGGGGTCTCGCCCTCCACAGTCCGCGTACCCTCGCCTGACTACCCTGGTTTGCCCAGTGGGCCTAACAAGTCGGTGTAGGGCGGCTAGCTGAACCCCGGGCCCCATGGGGTGGCTAGCTTTCTCCCTACACTAGTAGCTCTCCCCGGTACAGTGTACACGAGGGCCACCAAGTCGGTGCAAAGTGGCCAAACCCACCTCCGGTCTCAACCCGAAGGCGGCAAGCACCCCTCTACACTAAGAGGTAACATGCGCTCCCCTTGGTACCATGTACTCAAGGGCCAGCACACTTCCCAATGCATTTCCAAATCCATTCATTTATTTCCAAGTGCTCAACTCTTAATCCCCCGTGGGGTTCATGCTCATGTTCCTCATGCCATCCCATACCAGGTTTCATCATTTCTATTTCCATTCTTAGGTTATACACATGTAGCTTGTATTGCCATTATTCACATTTCTATACTCAGTCTATACACAGGTAGCTCGCATTTCCATCATTCGCATTATCATTCTCAAATTATATACATGCAGCTCGTATTGTGTCATTTAGCGTATACAACAGGAAAGTTACATGTAACAGTTAATTAGCACAAGTATTTCATATTCCACAGGCAGTTGTTATTCATTTACAGGCAATTGTTATCATTTCTATCTACTCATTCAAGACTGTAATTCAATCATCCAATATAGACATTTCTAGTATTTCTCGTCCTAGGATTCATGCCATATCCTAGATTCTAATCATTCATTCCACACATGCATTCAAGTTTGTATTTAAATTAGGGGAAGTCACTCTACCGGTAAACCCAGGAGTATTGGGGGCTTGAACGGTAGGCTCACGTACCTCAGCAAGCCCCGAACCCGAAATAGAATGAAGTCCTATCATAAGGAACAACCACAAGGAAACATTTAGAACAGTATAGAAAGCCTTCTAACAAGTAGAGGAACTCACAAAGAAAACGTCGGTATCTTATTTGCGTAAAACGAACCTCAAACGGACCCTAAATGGGTCAAAACAAGGTTACTGACGCAAAATCAGATGCCCGGAACAACTTCCAGACGTCTTAAAAGTGTCCAGTATCGTACCTCAGTCTTTGCATCCACCTCAGACGTCCAGGAACTCTTCTGGACCGTCTGGACCCAGCTCTAGCCATCTAACCACCTCTCCGGACATCTAGAAGTACTTCCAGCCGTCTGGTACATCGCCTAGACCTCTAAAATGCATGGGAGGGCATGTCCCGCGCCTTCCCGAAGTAAACCTTGCATGTAATCCACCAAATCTCCTCAAAAAGGCTACGCGAAGAGTAGCAGTGGAGCGGCCTGCATGGCCGTATCTGCAAAGGGAACGTACCTTCGCTGATATCTCTCTTCAGACGTTTGGAACTACCTTCAGACGTCCGCACCATCATCTGGACGTCACTCCAGACGTTTGATTCTGGGAAAAACCTAGAATTAGAACTTGCTTCCGCTCTCTCGTGCCGCGCGTGGTCGCACCTCACCCCCTCGCCTGCAGCTCCAGCTGCAGCAGTGTCAAGGACTCCCCCGACGCACTCCTCTTCATGTGCGTGCCGCTCTGGCCGTGCGCTCCCGGCAAGCTCCCATGCGAGCTCGCGAACTCACTCTCCTCCTCCTCTCCTTACGTCGCTCCTCCTCGATGTCGCTCTCGCGCTTTCGCTAGATCTCTACTGGAGTGGAGAAGAGGAGAGAAAGATGGCTGGTGTGGGGAGAACAAGTGAGGGGGAAGGGGTTTATAAAGTTGGGGTTTAGGGTTTACTGGAGGCGGGGAGAGAGAGAAGAAGGGAAGGAAAACGAGAGTATTGTCTGCGCGCAGCCTGCATGTAGACGTGAGCTCGTACTCAAAATTTTTGATTTCCAGACGTCTGGGAAGGTATCCAGATGTCTGACCCACAGTCCAGACGTCTTAAAAAGCTCAAACAGTATGGGTCTTAACAAGCATCGTCGGAGCCAATCTAACAAGGAAGAAAGAAGTCACTGGAGTTGTAGACAAATCCTACTGATCGCACACGGTTGGTGGAGAAAGAAGGGGTGCGATCCTCTTCATTGAAGAATTGAAGGCCTATTTATAGGCACTAGCGGTGGAGGGGATGCATGTATTTGGATATGATAACATCTTTATTCATCGGAACAACTCGTCATCATCTCCAACGATGACGAGCTTGAACATGTGTCTCAGGGCAATTTATAGCTTATCTAAGTCGTCAGATGTTGAAGGTCAGTTGAGAGATAGCTTGGTGGTCAAGGAAAAACTAGTCCTTCGTTTGATATGTGCTCATCGGAGAAGAAGGTTCCTGGCCATCGCCGATCGTTGATTTCAAAGAAGCTAGGAAGAAGAAAGTGTGAAGAGTTGGGTTTGGAGGACCTATTTGAAAATAATGAAGGACCTAGATAAAATAAAAAGGACTCGACTGAATTGTTCTTAGAGACTAAAATGCAATTCTTTAATTTAAATATGTACATTAATTTGCTTCTTTTTCAACTTTTTATCATACATTATATATATGTTAAGGAATATTGTTTTTTGAAAAAAATGTTAAGGAATATTATTATGGGTTGAATTTCTATTTTTGTTCCTTTTTACATAATTTAATTTAGTACTTAATATTAAGGTTAATATTATTAACTTATAAATTACATATAAGCTTAGTTAGCTTAATTATAAATAGCTATGTTCATAGAATTAAGTCCTTGATATTAAATAAAAATAGAGGAATGCTTATTATGTCATAATTAGGTTAATTTAAGGTCTAATTATGGTCCTAGCTCCATATTAACTTATCTCACAATTAATTCTAATTTTATGCTATTACTAATCAATTAACTAGTTAAAACTATCTTATTTTAGTAAATTAAAAGCTATGATGAATCTGTCATCATTCACTTCGTACTCGCATCTCTAGTAAGCCAACAATCTCAGCATTTATTCCTTGAGGAGGTTGGTTCCACACCCCCTCCTCTTCTTGGGGTCGCAGAGCCCCTTAGTGTTCCAAATGACTATAGTCATTTTTAGGGCTTGAGGTAGGGCATGAACCCCTCCACCCACGACACAGCTTGCATGGCCTTGTTCCAAATCATGCTAAAATTTTCTAATTGCAACATGGAAGTAATTGTTCTTAATTTCCTGAGATGCATGATTATTAGAGAGGATGGTAACCTAATTAATACAATTTGCATTTAATGATGCTACTCCATGTTAAAAGAGCATCTTCATGATAATTTCATTGAATGAGCTCAAAATGCAAAGTCGAGAAAGGGCACGTAATCGACTATGAAGCTCATGAGCTCAAAGGATGGATTGGGAGATGTTGTTATCTCATGATATGGGAGCACAGAAAGTGACCAACAAGGATTCATCACCAGCAAACTGATCTAGGCAACAACCCTTAATTAGTCAATGGACTCGAGCATTATATGGAAAAACTTGGCTCGATCAACCTTTTCCATTAGTGGTCTTGAGTTAAATTGTCAACATGATTTTTTATTTTGTTGCCTGTCCAAATGTCCTAAGTTAGCCCTCTCACAAAGTAACATCCAAGGATGCCTTCAAAAAAAAATAAATCCAAGGATGAGCATGAGACCAATTCTTTGCCTTTGTGTAATAGTTTAAGAACGACTTTTAAGAATGGCCACTGTTATATGTTTTTGGTCCTAGTTATCTTAATTTAGAGAGAGATGGATATGCTTTATGTTGAGTTATATTTATCTAGGTAAATGGGCCTTGGTTGTTAATTCATATATCATGTATTTTGTATGTTATAATAGATCCCACCTTGTTCATTTTTTAGTTAGTGAAGATAACTTTAGATGCTAGCTACTAGACCTACAACGTGAGTAATCTCATAGTTTCCCACCTTTTTGTGGACAACTTTTATAGGTACCCGAAATTTTAGAAGTAATTAGTAAATGTTTAATCAAAACTAACCACTAATACAAGGTAAAATAATAAAAGATGAGCAACTACACAAGGTTGAGAATAAAACCTAGAAAAGAGATCAAAATAGGGCAAAATTCAATTGTTGTAGCCAACTAGTAAGCATTTGGAGCTAGTTACAAAGAGGTGGTTGGGCTTTGAGCTAAGCTATATTGTGGTTGGCTATGAATGTTAGCAAACCCTACGAACCAAGAGGATTCATAGGAAACTACGCAACCTTGTAATAAGCAACAAAAAAATTTGTTTTAGTGAGGGTTTGATTAGGACAAGTTAAAGAAGAAATTGCATATACAAACAAAAGATCTCAAGAACAAATCATACTTGTTTGCATAGTCAGCTATGTGAAAAAGTGTAAAGAAAATTGACAAAAAACTGAATAGTCGATCATCAATCAAGAAATAAAGGTGCATAGAAGATGATGGAGCTTTATAAGGGAAGTGTTGGATTGATAGAAAGTGAATTATGCAAGGATTGTATCATTGCAAAGTTTACTTTTGCAAGATGTGAGTTTAAAGCTTTGGAGCTTTAATTTGGAGCAATGAGACACTCCATTGAAGTTCATTACAACCTAAATGACCCCTAGAAACTCAACGAAAAGTTCTCCAATCTCAGTGTTGCTTAAAACCTTCCTCTAGTTGAGCAGAATTAGAATTTCTGGAAAACTTCGTGTTTCTTCTCCTTTATTAAATTGTTTAAATTAATCAAAATTGAGAACTGTGCAAGTGTTGATAAAAGATGAAGAAAGGGTTGGGGAATGATTTCAGACAAAGATTAGATAGTTTGAGTGCATTTGGAGTGTAAAGCTTCATGCATATAGGGGATATCTTACTTGCATAGTTGATTGAAGTTATGCATAGCTACTAGCTATGCTTGAAGATACGGGTTGAAGAAGGTTCAAAAATAGGGTTTTAGTTGGCAACAACAATACATAACTAGGTAGCCGTGTGAAGGGAGAATTAAAAAAATAATAACTCAAAAACTTAGGTACTTAAATTAATTACCTGCCTAGTCAACTAACATGCATGTGTAGTTGACCATACGAGCCCCTTAAATGTAAATCACGCTATGTAGATGGAAGAAAAAATTTTCACATAATTAAAGAATGCATGTCCTCCGCAATGATGTAGCTAGTCTTTCAATGTGAGTATGTATAATTATTGAGACCAATGTAAAAGTAGAGGGAACTTATTGAAACATTTGAGGGGTTAGGTATAAATATTTTTGTCACTTTTTAATCTACAAGGACCAGAATGAAAGGTAGGAAAGCAATATCGATGGATTAAAGGATAGTGAGTTGTTTAAAGCTAGTTAATTATGATTAAGAGAGGCATAATGACGATTAAGGACCTTAATCATAATGAGGGAGGGTGAATTGCAATTAGTGAATGATGGCCTTAATTAAGGTTAGTTAAACATCATTAGTGCCAATTAAGTGCCTTAACAATAGTTAAGTAAGATTAAGAAAATCTTTGGCTTGGATAAGGTTGGAATCTAACCATGGGGTATGGGAACCTATGATTTTGAGCAAAGATGACAATTGAGGTGGATGCCACATCATCAAGGTTGTGCCACTGGCAAGTTAAAATTATATATCCTTAATGACTAGGTTAGTAATTAGTACAAGCTTAGTTCCACATAGTTTCTAAAATCTTGTGGGTAACCACCCTATAAATACCCCTTGCCTTTCTATATTCCTACCTATCCACCACTTTCTATCAACACCCAAGAGATAGGGAGACAAGGATGCATAAAAGAAAGAGGGCTACGAGACTACATGGGAGGACGGGTAGCTCAAATAGGACATGAGGTGAGGTATCTTCCATTTCTCAGGGTCTTTTCTTTTATGAGGTTTCCGCTCTCTCTTTCGCGGTTTCTTGTGTACATGTTTGTCTTCTCTTATTAAGTGATTGTAATAAGCTTTTAGCGATGATCTAATAAAGGGAAATGGTATAGGATTTATCCTATATTTACGATATGACTTGTTATGATATGATGACTATGGCACTTTGAATTTGACTACCTGAAACACCATCCAATGTGTAGGTTACCTATACCTGTAAATTGTACCGGTTCCTATATGTAAGGTGGAGCATTGAGTCAGACCTAGGCGAGCCTAGCCCAAACTTGAAAAGACTCATTTTATTTTTCAGACCTTGGGCTAGGCTTGAGGCCCAAAATCTCTACCAAATCAAGGCTCGACCTTGGTCCAAGGCCCATGTTACATCCCGTTAATCATCCAACGATTTGGGAGTAGATTGGCGGATGTAATGACATTCGGGTCCCAATTACTAAGTTAGAGTTATAATAGTCCATTAAAAAGGATACAGTAGGGAAAACGTATAAAACTAAGGGGTCAAAATTTGTTAAAAATTCAGCAGAATTTCCCCTATTTTCCAAAATCCTGTACCTAAAAGAAAAACCTATGCATGCATGCCAAAAATAAAAAGTAGGTACACCCCCTCAATTTAAACACACGAAACAATAGTCACGAAAATAAAGCAAGTAGGCACACCCCCTATCAAAAAAAAGTAAAGGTAAGAAAAATCATCAAAACCACACATTAAGCATAGCTACGAGCATATGTCATTTCATCACCGCTTAATATTTACAGAAACCACCAAGTAACCTACCATGGATACATTTAACATTTACAAAATAGCATAGTTCAATATGTACAAATTTGTTACACTATCCGAAAGTTAGTCATATACAAGTTATAAGCATGCTCGTCCATTCATATCACATTATATACCAAAAGGGGCTAACAAAAGAAACAAAAGCTGAGTCTAATGAACGCGCCATCCATCCAAAGTAATATCCTACCCGACAGATCACCGAATGAAGGAGGCAGGCTATGGTGACCAACTCAGACAAGGCCTCTAGCCACTTTTCAGTGGTAAGGTCTTGCGGTTGGACCAGAACCTGAAGCACCCCCATCCGGGCCCTCATGCCCCAGAGTGCCATGTAAAAGTGGCACCTCACTAGATTTAGCAAAACCTGCTTTGACTTGCTCATGTGGAGAGTACCTCTTCATGGCATCAAGACCTGAAAATGGGTCACAACAATAAGGATAAGCTAAACAGCTCAGTAGAGACAGAACAACATGTAAAAATTGAAATAGAACAATTAGTGTGTGGGTTTTTTTCACTTCAGTCAAACTACTAGCAACAATTTTCCCTGTTAAGCCCACAACTAGCCTTATTTTTAATGTGCCTTGTGTTTTATTCTCTCGCTCGCCTCACGGGTCAGATTCTAGAAATCAGCCATCTCTAATAGAGGTGATAGGGATGTACCCTCCTCTAGAGTGCCAACCTGGTAGGCTCTCCTTGATTATGGGAATGGCTATCAGCACTAATAATCCTCGAGCGAGGCATACCCATCCTTGCTAGGCAAGGATGGTGTTGACGTTAGTCAGAAGAGATGGGCCTTTTTGTGAGCGACCCAGGCCAAAACCTCAGGATCCTAAGAAACAACTAGGCACGTATCCGTCGAGGTATGGTCTTGATCATTCGTATTTAGTTGTGGCTGGGTAGGTTGGATGTTTAACGGGCCACATCAGTACCTCCCGCTAGGAGCACGTACTCCGGGTGTGCTCTCTCAGCTAGCTATTTGACTGAGACTACAACTCTCATCCATTTAGGCAGGAATGGCTAGATGTTTAACAGGTTGCACCATTGCTCCCTCGTGGAACATGGTCCTCTGGGTGCGCCATCTCAATTTGTCGTCGGTACTGAAACCATGACCAAATCCCACGTCCACGTGTCCTGACCTTTCTGGTCGAACCTTGGTACCCCCTGGTATTGAAACTTGATGCCAACTACCTGGTGTGTCATCGTGACTGAGAATCTTCCAGATTCCAGGAACATCAATAAGTAGACACTAGCTACTTCAACTCTTCGAGTTTCTGACCCGCAGTAGTAAACCCTCGGTTCATGTAGTCAAGGTGTCATTCCTTACGAGTCTGCCTGTCAGGACTTAATCACCATCTATACTCAATTTCTTATCCCATAATGGGTTTCTCACTCCCATGGACCTACTGGATCCTTGAGAGTCTTACTCAAGACCATATGAATCCAAGAATTCTTCATTTAGACCCTTGCTGGAGTCACCAATTCATCGTTTTGAAGTAAATCATTTATTTAGCCAAAATTTTAGTTGGCTTTTAATTCTCACTTCAAGGAGCTTGTAAGCTCTTACAACCTTCAATTTCAAGGTTTAAAGAGTTATAGCCATGTTTCTTTTGATGCCCCAACTCAGAGTGGGAGTCATCCTGGACCCCTTTTCAAGATAGGGCTAGGTAGGGGTTGGTTTGGGCTAACTGTGTGGATCAATACCAACACTAAACTTTGGTGCCGATGTCATGGATTCCCAGCATCACGCACGACTACAAGTTAGCCCAAACTCAACTCCCATGAAGTCCTCATTAGCTCCTTCATCGATAGATTGGTTGTGTAGAACTTGGAGAATACATTATACCCCACAAATCTCATTTCTATCTAGCCTAAAAACATTTATTTCCATCCCCTTTTTGTACCCTTAATTTACCCTTTTGAACATAAGAGGCATACATGCATCCATAGGTAACTAAGTATGGTAACCAAATCTAAAACATCCCATCACGCTACACATATCCAGGGACAGAAAGGGGTAGACATTCACCCACACTTATTCAATAACATGCTATCACATACATGAGGCCACCACGTTATCATAATCACTATTGCAAAATAAATAAAAATCAGAATTAATGCGTGATCCAATCACTATCAAGCTATCACCTTAGTTGGCATCCAGAGATAGTTCCTGAAGAGGATGGAGGGTCCCTACCTTAGGGTTGAGGTAAACACCTCAAATAAGTTCCCGTCGCGTGCTCACCTCCCTTCTCGCACTAGCAGCAGGTCAATGCTTCCTTAGCAATGAAAGCAACAACAAAGTAATGATCACTACCATAATAATCCCCTTAGCCAAAAAGCCCCAAAAATTCTAAAGATTAGGGCAACCAAGATTAGGGATTTCGGGCAGAAGAAGTTACCAAGGGATCAGGAGCTCGCTGGCCTCAGCCTCTCCCTCCTGCTACATGGGTTGACAACACATGCAGCCATCGTTGCCCACTTGTAGCGGCAACCGCAGTGTGGGAGAGGTTGTTGGGTTGATCGAAGGGACTGGAGGCCACGCCCAATGGGGACAAGTGGCAGCGACCAAGTAGGGTGACTATCAACGATGGAGGCTGGTCACCAGCGGCGTGCTTGTCGGCGATGGCAGCAAGACAAGGGAGGGAGAGGGACAGTGAGGAGGGGGGTGGCGCTGGATTTGAAGAGGAGAGGAATGGAGGCCGATGCTAGGAGAAATAGATAGAGGAGCGGGGGGGGGTTTTATCCTCTCCTTCCTTTATCATATTTTTTTTTCATCAGTTAGTAAAATTTTGATCCACCCTTCCCACCTTAAAATACTCATGACATAGGGTTCAAGAAATTCCATTATCTCATTTAGAGCTTCTTAACTTTTGTTTTTGTTAAGATCATCATGATAATAACTATTCCATTGTTATTGGGTTACTACGGGTTCATTTTAGTTTCAAATGGCTATTATGAATTTAAACCCTTATACGTTCATTTGTTATTATTATCTAGGTAAGGTCTAATTTAAAGTTGGAATTTGATGGTTATAATTACAATGATTCTTCTAATTGAACAAAATATACTAATACTTTTATGATAATATTACAACTTGATAGATACTACTATGAATAGGTTTGGGCCTCTTCGGGCATTTTCGGGCTCAAGCCAAGTTGAGCCCAAATTTGAATTTTCCTAAAAATCAAGGCCCGAGCCTAGGTCATATAAAATTTGGTCCAGGGCTGAGCTGAGCTTTTTTGGGTCGGGTTCGATTTAGGTTTGAGTTAGCTTGACTCAATGCTTCGCCCTACCTGTACGTACGTATAATCACACAATACATCCACGAAAACAAAGGCAAGAGGAAGAGAGAGAGAGAGAGAGAGAGAGAGAAGGGAAACATGAATCATTTACATCCATGACAAGATCATGCCACGACATTTGTTTATATATACAACCCACATCACTAGAACAATACATGTAGTTTCAAAAGTGTAGGAGTTACATCACGTCAGAGGACCACGTTCATAATTATAACAAAGGGTGGTCCATCAACAGAAAGCAAGAAAGTATAGAAATGATTATTTGTTCGCTAAACAAAAAGAGACAAAAGCTGTTAGTCTGACTCCATCAGGCTACTCCTCACTCCTTAAGGAGATCCACTAAGTCCACCATTACGCTTATGAGCTCCTTGATGCACATGCAAAATAGCTCCTCCCGACCTCTACCTGAAAAGTATGCCTCCTCCTCCAAGGTACCAACAACAGGGTCCAAGCCAACTCCAGGCACTTCCGGAGTAGCTGGGCATGCTGCTGCACTGCCAAGATTTGGAGCCTGTGGGGAACTCGCATGCTTGGCATCGTGTACTGAAAATGGGGTACAACACATAGGTGTATGCTAAGTGGCTCAGTGGGCCTTTAACTATTATTCTTATTAATACTAGTGGTACCTACATATAATTTCATATTTGTGTATAGTATCTACCCTCGTTAGATAACCATACTACCTGTAGATCTTCCTAAGTGTTGATCCATTGGTCAACTTAGGAAATAATCAATCTCTCACTGAGATTTGAGGTAGATTTTGCATGCTCATCTTCTTATCTAAGGTTTAAGGTTTGGGCTACCTTTACCTTTGGTAGCTTACGCCTCTAAACTCGTGTTCAGTAGTCACCCAAGATAGCCATGATCGATCGCATTTCTTACCTAGTGGGTGATGGCCAACCTCATCTCTAGGTGACTCCCTGTAGAGATATCACCAGACACCCCATTTGGTTGCCCTCCCAACTCTCCATTGAGTTGCCTCACATAATTGGGGGAGTTGGCTTGTACTCTACCTATACGACTCATCAACCACCTTGTCCCAAGGTACTAGAGGTCCAACCTCCGGTCAATCGACCTTTGCTAATCTTATCATTAGTCCCAGGATCCCCCTTCCCAGAGGGGAAATTGGTCATTCGATCTCATGTGTACGTTGGATGATTCCTGTAGAGACATCATCAGGTACCCCCATTGGACTGCCTTCCTGAGTACTCACTCTTGAGCCTCTATGTGGGTACTCCCATAAATCCTGCACGATTGGGTCCATAATCAGGACTTGTGTGCACCAACCATTATTTACAGTATCGGCATGTAGTATCAACGTATCAAATGTCTAATGTCAAAATTAGATGACTCATGGTGGTGTGCCAGAACAAGTCTTCTTAACCCTTACATATCAGAAATTTGTCCACTAAATCAGACATCACATAGCCTCAAATAAGGCATCCACCCTCTAGGCCAGACATCTCATACGCCCTACCCTCGAAAGGACCCTTCTACTCTGACCATCAAATGTCCAAGCCCTTGACTGAATGTCTAGAGACCCCTCTGGACGTCTGACAACATTGTCAGACTCTTGATGATCCATACTCTGACTCTAGGAGTGCACATGCTACAAGAGTCATCTGATCTTTCCATTAGACGTCCCATGTATACAATATTAGACGTCTGGTGGTGTTACGACCCGAACCCAACTCCACATGGAACCCAGGAATGGCTCGCCTTGACTAATCCCAAGACCTAGTCGTCCATCGAGAAATAAACCAAATGCAAGAAATCATACAACAATCCACATGAGTAATGCAGCTAAGCATTAGAATAAAAGGCAGCAACAGAAACATAACAGTAGTTCGAAAGACAACACGCCACAGGCGAAAAGGAAAGTTTGCTAGCTAGTCATTACAACAACTATAAGAATACGTAAAGCAACGACATAAGTTCCAAAATACTAAAAGTACTCACTACAGTGAAAGTATCTCAAAAGAGGAATGAAAATGAAACATGCTACTGCTGGGCTTGACTGAGCCCAGCACCCTCCGCAGCTGGTAGTACTGGCTGCTCAACTCCCTAACCTGAACATATATAGCTATTGTCAACTAAACGCTAAGTAGAGTGGCAATATAAGAATATCTAATGTAATAAATAAAAGGAAAGCAGTAAATCATTCATACATTTTTCAGTTATTTAGACAGTTATCATCTACTTCCATTCACAATCACCACGTGTTAAGATTCGGTTATTCTAACAAAGGTCCACATCAATATTTAATCCCCATGTTCCCTAACGGAAAGATCTTGATGTAGTTTTCCTACGATGCAAGACGCTCATGTGGCACTCTCCTGGCCGGGAGAGTATCCCGTGGTAGTCCTACACCCGGTCTACCACCCTAGGGTCATGGTTGAGACGTAGCAGTGACTATGGTACACGCAATAAGGTACAAGTAGCTACCCCCCACTGGCACGCAGTCAGTCTTTTCCGCTAGCGAGTACGCTCTGACGTACAACACAAAATAGAATAGGGGCCACACCCCTCAACAGTTTGCGTACCCTTACCCAACTATCCCGGTTTGCCCAGTAGGCCCAATAGGAGTCGGTGTAGAGAGGCCATTCTTAACCCCAGGTCCCAACCCAAGGGGAGGCTAGCTCTCTCCTTACATAAAAGTGACGGTAGCTCTCCTCGGTACCACGTACATGACAGCCAGCTCACTTTCTGTACCTAAATCCAAACAACCAACCAACATGCCTGTATGAGCGAGGTATTCCATCATACATCAAGTATCCATGTCACAATACTTTTATTACTTTCCTAATTCCACGTAGGGTTCGTGCATAATACTCGTTTCATTCTAATACATGGCATGTATCTCTATCCACATTCAAGTTTCTTAGTCATAGAATAGGCAGCTCGTGATTCAACAGGAAAAGCATTCAATTACATCAATTTAGTTGCCAATTACTCACAACATGGAATTCATCAGCATGTACACTAAAATTGTAACAAGTGAGGTTCAAGTGCTTGAATGTAAACATGCATTATTCTCAACCCTAGGGTTCATTTCATGTCTTAAGTTTCAAGCAAAAATCTCTAATTTGACATGCACTTAACAATTTAATTTAACAAAAGTAGAGATGACCACTTTACCAAAAGGTACGGGTGATATGGGGGCACGAAAGGCAGATCCCAAATGTCTCTGTAGGTCCCGTGTGCACTACGGATTGGAGACCTATTCCAAACATTTGGTAAAACCAGACATTAATATGTTGACCAATATTTGAGTACGTCAATTAGGCTAAAAACAGCGTGGAAACACTTCTAACATGTAGGAAATTCAGAAAGAAAACCAACAGTACTTTAATTACGCAAATCTGATTTTGTTTGGGCCCTGAATTGGCCCAAACACTCCTCCCAATTCACCTGAACTAGACTAGGCAGGCTGGTCTGGCTGGACCGGCTACCTGGTGGCTGCAGTAGTGTGTCCAGACCGACATCAGATGTCTGAGGTGAGTCCCAGACGTCATAAATGTGCCCAGAAATCTCACCTTATGTTCCTGCTTCTGTTCTAGTCGTCTACTATCCCTCACAGCCGTCTGAGGGTGTTACCAGACGTCTGACACTACACCCAATCGTCTGGGAGGGCAGTCAGACATCTGACACCACCTTCAGACGTTTGAAAGCGCCTTAAATGTCGCACCAGCGTGCCTTCACAACGCCTCTCGCACCTGCACAGATATATGCAGCTAAGACCATACTCAACAACCATTGAGGCAGCGGAACTTGGTTTCTGGGCCTGCACACACCTCGGGCAGAGATTACCTTGGTACTCTACGTGCTTTTAGATGTCCTGAGCTCCCTCTAGACGTCTGACGATCCCTCCAGCCGTCTACCAAATGTTGCAGACGCTGATAATCGCAAGATTTGCAGCTCACCTCCACACGTAGGGCCTTCCTCGCAGCAACTCCCCTTCTTGAGCTGCGTGTTGTTGCAACTGCAGCAACGACTCCTGCAGCAGCCCTGCTCTCCCTCTCCCACGCTCTCTCTCTCTCTCTCTCCCGAGCTTGTCCTACTCCCCTCCCTCTCGACCTCACCCTCTCTTAATCTCCTTCACGCTCTCCTTCTCACGCCCTCCCTTTCTTGGCTGCACACCTCTCTACAGGCAAAGAGGCTACGGTGGATGGGGGAGGAAGATGCGCCGCTCGAGGAGGACAAAGTGGAGGGGGGTTTATAGGGGTGGAAATAAGGTTTGGGGGGTGGGGTTGCGTGGGATATGGTGTGGGGCTGGGGTTATTTGCGGGTTTGGCCTGGCAGAACCCCTCCCTTCTTCCTGGAGCCCACAAAACAAGTCCTAGAGGGTTGGAAGTTACACTAAACCCCTCCAAAAGTCAAAAATACTTCACACAGGGTCCTTTTGGTGTGCAGAATTTACAAAAAGGCCCCTAATATTGCAGAAAAGCTCAAATGACCCTTAGGAAGGGTCATTTCAACATAACAAACTTAAATGAAGTTTCGCTCCCGAAACTTGAGCTAAACTAGGATGGGGAAGAAAACAGACATGTGCATAACACACTTAAAGAGGATTAAAGTAGGTTAGAAGTGACATACCCTCAAAATGTTCTAGGTACCGATCTCGCATCGCCGCCTTGGGCTCCCAAGTCACCTCCTTGTGCCGCTGGCTTCTCCACAGGACCTTCACCAGTGGCACCTCCTTCCGTCTCAGGTTCTTGACGGCTTTATCTAGTGTCTGTATTGGCCTCTCAGTGTAGGTCAGGTCATCTCCTACCTCGATACTCTCATGACTCAGAATGTGGCTGGAATTAGGGATGTATCTCCTGAGGTTGGACACATGGAACACGTCGTCCAGTCTAGATAGTTGGGGAGGAAGGGAAAGCCGATAAGCAACGGGTCCTACCCGCTCTAAGACCTCAAAAGGTCCCACAAACCTCGACACGAGCTTCCCCTTCACCCTAAAACGCTGCAAGCCCTTTATGGGCGAAACACAGAGAAATACATGATCCTTAACCTCAAATTGTACCTCTCAGTGCTTTCTATTAGTGTAGCTCTTCTGTTTGCTCCTGACAGTACAGAGTCTCTGTGAATCTGCTCTATCACCTCCTGACTCTGACGAATCAACTTGGGACCAACCTCCCACTTGGTCCCTACCTCAACCCAACTCAGGGGAGCTGTATACTTCCTCCCGAACAATGCCTCATAAGATGTCATGCCAATGCTCGAATGGTAGTTGTTGTATATAAACTTTGCCATGGGCAAATGCTCCTCCTAGGTGCCTCTCCAGTTCAGTACACAAGCGCGTAGAAGGTCCTCAAGGGTCTAAATGGTGTGCTCCGACTGTCCGTTGGTTTGGGAGAGGTAGGCAGTGCTGAATCTCAAGCGAGTCCCCAAGACCTGTTGGAACTCTGCCCAAAACTTAGAAGTGAAACAGTATCCCGGTAGGATATGATCTCATGAGGGATTCCGTGAAGGCACATCACATCCTTGATGTAATGCTCTGCTAACTGTGCTGGCCCATAGGTGACTCAGATCGGCAAAAATTGCACTGTCTTTATCAATCTTTCTACTATAACCCAAACGGCGTCGTGTCCCCGCTATGTAACCGGTAGCCCCACTACCAGGTCCATAGTG
Organism: Thalassia testudinum; assembly: GCA_037157565.1. NCBI lineage: Eukaryota > Viridiplantae > Streptophyta > Magnoliopsida > Alismatales > Hydrocharitaceae > Thalassia > Thalassia testudinum. The sequence goes on from JAZHRO010000036.1 coordinate 150,398,849, forward strand.
ACACTCTTCCACTTCCACTCTAGCACAGAAAGTGGCTGTAGTAGCCCTACAGGCTTCTGGTGCTCGGCCTTCACCTGCTGGCATACCAAACACTGCTTGACGAATTCACCAACATCCCACTTCATCCCCCTCCACCAGAAGTCACGTTGTAGATCGTGGTATATCTTTGTGTTCCCGGGATTCATGGTGAACCTGGATTCGTGTGCCTCAGCTAGGAGCTCCCTCAACAGCTCATCATCTCTAGGAACACACAAGCGTCCCCTCATATGTAGGATTTCGTCAGAAAGAGTGAAGTCTCTTGGGTCCCCTGTCAACGCCCTGTCTCGCAATGTATGCAGATACGGATCAGCCTTCTATCCAGTGATGATACGGTCTCTTAGCTCTGGTCGTACTTGTCTTGTCACTATCACTGCCCTGTAGTGCCCCCGTGGCTCCCGGGGTACCCAACTGGCCACCTCCTCCATGAGTCTCCAACTCTGTGCCTGTAAGCTAGCCAAGTGGGCAGGCGCCTGGCGTCAGCTACTACATTGGCCTTCCCTAGGTGATAAGAGATGCTGCAGTCGTAGTCCTTCAAAAGCTCTAACCAATGACTCTGCCTCATGTTGAGCTCCTTCTGATTAAAAAGATACTTAAGGCTCTTATGATCTGTGAAGATCTCAAAGATCTCACCGTACAGGTAGTACCTCCATGTCTTCAGTGCGAAGATAACCGCTGTCAGCTCTAAGTCATGAGTGGGGTAGTTATGGTCATGGGGTTTTAGTTGCTGCGAAGCATAAGCGACAACGTGGCCTCACTGCATGAGCACACCACCCAACCCCTGCAACAAAGTGTCAGTGTATATCACAACCCATCACTGTTGTCCGAGATGGTGAGTACAAGAGTTGAAGTCAGCCTCTCCTTCAACTCCTGAAAGCATAACTCACACTCGTCTGTCCAAGTAAAGGGCACCTCCTTCCTAGTCAACTGAGTCATAGGACATGCAATCTGGGAGAATCCTCTAATAAACCGCCGGTAATAGCCTGCCAACTTTAAGAAACTGCATATCTCTGTCACTGTACGTGGCCTCTCCCACCTAAGCACGGCCTCAACTTTGACCGGATCCATAGCTAACCCATCTCCTGAGACCACATGGCCCAAGAAAGTAACCTGCTTCAACTAGAACTTGCACTTACTTTACTTGGCATACAACTTACGCCATCTCAAAGTGCCCAAAACCATACATAGATGATGATAGTGTCCATACTGTGTGCGGAAAGTTGTCTTAGAGATGTCAGTCTCTCTGATCTTCAGTTGATGATAACCCGACCTCAGGTCTATCTTGGAGAACACCGTGGCATCTTTCAATTAGTCAAAAAGGTCATCAATGCAGGGCAATGGATACTTGTTCTTGATGGTAACCCGATTTAGCTGTTTCTAGTCAACACAAAGCCGAACGGTGCCATCCTTCTTCTTTACAAATAAGACAGGGACTCCCCATTGGGGCGTACTGGGCCTCACAAAGCCTTTCTCTAACAAATCCTGCAACTGGGACTTTAGCTCTTGCAGCTCAAGTGGTGCCATCCTGTACGATGCAGTGGAGATGGGACTGACATGCCGAAATCCTCCACAATCAAGTCAGTGAAAAGACCGTGTCCCCCCTATAGTGACCTCACAGTCCGTGAAAACCTCCTCTGCGATAAACAACCGTCCACCTGAGCCTCTAATCAGGAATGGATCCTCTAACAATATACTGTTTGACCCCAAACTGATGGAAAAACTCGTGGAGTTAAAGGAATGTGTGACACTGGAATAAAAAAACACGTAGACTAATCTGCTGGAAACTGTAACCATATCTGCCACCACTGAACCTGAAGCTCTGGCGTCTCTGTGAGTTAGGGCGTTGACATGTCCCTCAACCCTAGGTGCTCAAGAAGCAGCCATGCTCTGGGTCGGGCGAGTAGCAGTTGGCCGGTACCTTCCTCGCAACTTCTATCCTTCCTCTCATGACTGGTAATCGCGGCCGCCAGATCAGCCTCCAGTACTCGGTGCTGGGAGCATCTGGTATGCTTCGATCCTAGATGGGCAGTCCCTCCTCATGTGGCCTGGCTGACCACATTGGTAGTAGAGAGGGACACGACCTCCTCCCTCAGTTTGTCCCTGCTAGTAACTAGATGGGGGTCTGGTGCAGGCAGCTGGCCCTGGTCTGGGGCCCCTAAAGGTCACTGGTGGCCCTATCGAGCGGGATGGCTCCCCTGCAGGCATCATGTGCCTCCTCTCTTGGCGGCCTTATGAGTAGGGCCTCTTCCGTTCTCCTCCGTCAGTGCCTTGCGCGGTTGGGTTGGTTTTCTCGTAGATCATGGCCACCTCGACCATGTGAGAAAAGGTAGGTAACTTCAGGAGCTTCACATACCCCCGAATAGCAGGCCAGAGACCCTTAGTGACCCTCCACAGGCGCTCCTCTATAGATGCAGCCGACGGGGCGAAGCATGACAGCTCCAGAAAATGGGTATGGTACGCGCTAACCGTCACCACCCCCTGGCAGAGAGTGTGGAACTCCCGCCTCCTCTGGTCTTGCTAGGCCTGTGGGAAGTACTGCTCGCAGAAGAGTGCCACGAACCGATCCCACAATGGTTCTCTCCCCTCCTGGCCTCTGACTGCTCTCCACCGCCTGTGGGCTGCACTCTCCCTAGTACGTGGCAAAAGCCATGCAGCACTCTGCAGAAGGGTGGAGTGTGTCGAAGATCTTCTCCATCTACTCCAGCCAGTCATCCACCTCAGACGGGCTCTCCTCTCCCTTGAAAGAGGGGGGCTTCAGCTTCTGGAACTGTGTGAATAGCTCATGGTGGAGCTACAACAGGGGAACAGGCGCACCTCTCGACAGGGAGGACTCATGCTCAGTAGTGTTTGAGGGTGGTGGGGGTGGTGGAGGATCACCCCCTCCCCCTCCAACTCGCCTGGCCCTACGGCAGCTCCCCTGTTTTACGAAGGACTCATCTTCCACATCCTCAGGGGGAGGTGGCTAAAGAGGAGGCTGCTAAAACTCCTCCCGTATGATATCCCGAATTAGTTGAGCGAGGTCTGGGGCATGGATGCCTGGGAGGAGGGGTGGAGCGAGCCCCACCTCAGGTCTTGCACGTTCGCCCCCGCAACCATGCCGATGGCCACGCCCATTGCCTGTCCCATGATCTCTTCGACGAGGCATCTCCTACAAGGAGATGAAAGAAAAAGAACAGGGACTGTTAGTGATACTAAGCTAAAAATAAGACTCAGAATCAGAGGTCAAGATAACACGTTGTGATGGCTATCCTAGCTACATGTAAATGAGTGGTTACTTCTAGACCATTTGGTTTATTTCTCGGGACGACCTTGCTCTGATAGCATCTTGTTACGACTCGAACCCGGCTCCTCATGGAACCTGGGAATGGCTCGCCTTGACTAATCCCAAGACGTAGTAGTCCATTGAGAAATAAGTCGAATGCAAGAAATCATACAACAATCCACACATGCAATGTAGGTAAGCATTAGAATAAGAGGCAACAACAGAAACAAAACAGTAGTTCGAAAGACAACATGCTACAGGTGAAAAGGAAGGTTTGCTAGCTAGCCATCACAACAACTATAAGAATACGTAAAGAAACGACATAAGTTCCAAAATACTAAAAGAACTCACTACAGTGAAAGTATCTTAAAAGCAGAACAAAAAAGAAACAGGCTACTGTTGGGCTCGACTGGGCCCAACACTCTCTGCAGCCGGTAGTACTGGCTGCTCAGCTCCCTGACCTGAACATATACAGTTATTGTCAACTAAATGCCGAGTAGAGTGGCAACATAAGAACATCTAATGCAATAAATAAAAGGAAAGCAGTGAACCATTCATACATTTTTCAATTATTTAGATAATTATCATATGGTTCCATTCAGAATCACCATGTGTTAAGATTCGGTTATTCTAGTAAAGGTCCACATCAGTATTTAATCCCCATGTTCCCAAACAGAACGATGTTGATGCAGTTTTCCCACGATGCAGGACTCCCACGTGGTCCTCTCCTAGCCGGGAGAGTACCCTGTGGTAGTCCTACACTCAGTCTACCACCTCAGGGTCATGGTCGCAACGTAGCGGTGACTACGACACGTGCGATAAGCGCACGGGTAGCTACCCCGCACTGACACGTGGTCAATTCTTTCCGCTAGCGGGTACGCTTTAACGTACAGCACAAAATAGAACAGGGGTCATACCCCTCAACAGTCTGCGTACCCTCACCCAACTATCCCGGTTTGCCCAGTGGACCCAACAAGAGTAGGTGTAGGGAGGCCATTCCTAACCTCGGGTCCCAACCCAAGGGGAGGCTAGCTCTCTCTCTACATAAAAGTGACGATAGCTCTCCTCAGTACCACGTACACGAGGGCTAGCTCGCTTTCTGTACCCAAGTCCAAACAACGAACCAACATGCCTGTATAGGTGAGGTATTCCATCATACATCAAGTATCCATGTCATTGTACTTTTATTACTTTCCTAATTCCCCATAAGGTTCGTGCATAGTACTTGTTTCATGCCAATACATGGCATGTATTTCTATTCACATTCAGGTTTCTTAGTCATGAAACATGCATCTCGTGATTTAACAGGAAAAGTATTCAATTACATTAATTTAGTTGCCAATTACTCACAATATTAAATTCATTAGCATGTATATTTAAATTGTAACAAGCAAGGTTCAAGTGCTTGATTATAAACATGCACCATTCTCAACCTTAGGGTTCATTTCATGTCCTAAGTTTCAAGCAGAGATCTCTAATTTGTCATGCACTTAACAGTTTACTTTAACAGAAGTAGAGAGGACCACTTTGCCAAAAGGTATGGGTGATATGAGGGCACGAACAATGGATCTCAATGTCTCCGTAGGTCCCGTGTGCACTACGGACTGGAGACCTATTCCAAATAGTTAGTCAAACCAGACATTAATATCGTTAATCAATATTTAAGTACATCAATTAGGCTAAAAATAATGTGGAAACACTTCCAACATGTAGGAAATTCATAAAGGAAACCAACAGTACTTTAATTGCGCGAATCCGATTTTGTTGGGCCCTGAATCGGCCCAAACACTCCTCCCAATTCACCTGAACCGTACCAGGCAGGCTAGTCTGGCTAGATCTGTTGCCTGGTGGCTGCAGTAGTGCATCCAGACCGACATCAGACATCTGAGGTGAGTCCCAGACGTCTTAAACGTGCGTAGAAATTTCACCTTACGTTCCTGCTTCTGTTCCAGTCATCTGTTACCCCTCACAGCCGTCTGACACTACACCCGATCATCTGGGAGGGCAGTCGGACGTCTGATACCACCTTTAAACGTTTGAAAGCACCTCAAATGTCGTACCAGCGCGCCTTCCCAATGCCTTTCGCACCTACGCAGATATACGTAGTTAAGACCATACTCAACAGCCACTAGGGCAGTGGAAACTTGCTTTTCGTGCCTGCACCACCATGAACGCACCTTACGTAGAGATTACCTAGGTACTCTGTGTGCTTCTAGACGTCTTGAGCTCCCTCTGGATGTTTGACGATCCCTCCAACTGTCTGCCAAACGTTGCAGACGTTTGATAATCGCAAAATTTGTAGCTCACCTTCGCATGTAGGGCCTTCCTCGTAGCAGCTCCCCTTCTCGAGCTCCGTGCTACTGCAACTGCAACAATGACTCCTGCAGCAGCCCTGCTCTCTCTCTCTCTCTTTCTCCCTCTCTCTCTCTCTCTCTCCTCCTGCTGCTCCCCTCCCTCTCGACCTCACCCTCTCTCAATCTCCTTCACGCTCTCCCTCTCATGCTCTCCCTTTCTCGGCTGCACACCTCTCTGCAGGCAGGGAGGGTACGGTGGATGGGGGAGGAAGATGCGCTGCTTGCGGAGGATAAAGTGCAGGAGGGGGGTTATAGGGGTGGAAATAAGGTTTGGGGGGTGGGGTTGCGTGGGATATGGTGTGGGGTCGGGGTTATTTGCACGCTTGGCCCTACAGAACCCCTCCCTTTTTCCCGGAGCCTACAGAACAAGTCTTAGGGGGTTGGAAGTTACACTAAACCCCTCGAAAAGCTAAAAATACTCTGCATGGGGTTCTTTTGGTGTGCAAAATTTACGAAAAGGCTCCTAAGATTTCAGAAAAGCCCGAATGACCCTTGGGTAGGGTCATTTCAGGTGGCCTCATCAGTCGTCCGATACTACAAATCACCCAACTCTAGGAGATGGACCCACCTCCATTAGGTGACTAACCAGACCATTAGACATCTGGTGCCAAGAAATTAGTCGTCAGATTGAGTAATCAAACGTCGCCTGATGCACACTAGTGCATCCTATTCTTGAGAAACTTGACTCCAATCAATATCCAATATTTCCTACACCTTGCTACCTACCTAGGCTTTGCATCAACCACTTAAAATCCATAATCTAACCTTATTTTCCTTAACATGCAGTCGTCCAAACGTGGGTGGTTTTTACCACCACTATCACAACACTACCATCATCAAAGGAGGATCCATGATCCCAACCTTAGCATCTCCACTAGGATGACATTTTAGGCCTCTAAATCAAAAGGTTAAATGCCCTACCTGATGGTTGAAGTTTGTGGATGCTACTGATGTTGCTCTCCTTCGCTTACTTGTAGCTCCCCCTTGCTATAGCCAACTGATGGGAACACTATCATGAGCCATAACTAGCTCAAATTGGTCTTGATGTAAACACATTTACAATACTTAAGATGTCTATTTATGCATGTTCTTAAGCATAGGATTGCATTTCATGATATAAATATTGCATAACATGCATCATCTTGCATTTAGAGTAGTTTGAATAAAATGGAGGTTAATTGTCTCCTTTTATGTGCTTGGACAAGGCAAACATTTTATCAGGGCCTCGGATCAAAGATCCAACCGTATGGATGTGATCAGGGCGACGATTGGAGTTCAACAACTCCAAGATCGCCCTAATCAGGCATCTGTAGCATCAGATAGTGACCGGGGAACCCTAGAAGATCAAGGGCTATGATGGTGTAAATCCGCACTTCAAATGACAAATCCGACCGCACGGATGAATTCGGATAAACGATCGCAGCCCAACGACGCAAAAATCGAGTCAATCTGACATCCGTGGCACCATCTACAACATCCAGAAGATGGACGGCCAAGATGGCGTCACGTGGCGCCATCTCGACCGCCCAAACGGCCGCATGCATCCAGTGAAGCTTCCGCACCCGCTCCCTCTCCACCGTTGGATCTCGATCCAACGGCTGTGGACAGCCGCGCCTAAAAGCGTCCGCTCAACCATTCGCGCCTTGTAGCGCAGCGGTCGAGGGCACTATCGTGAGCTGCAGCCGTGGGTTTGAGCTGCAGGGAAGGGGAGACAGGCGCGGGCGAGAGAGCGCGGGCGAGTGTTGGATCGTCATCGAGCGGCTCAGATCCACCGATAGCGTTCACGAGCTATTGCACGCGCGGCGAGGACGCGCCATCGTACGCGTTGAGGCGGGCGCACAGCAGCGGGCGAAGGAGCATCCTAAGCCGTTCGATCTCGCAATCGGACGACTGAGATTTGATGAACGTGGGTGGATGCGTTGAGCGCGGGCAGTTGAGGAGGCACGCGTGGGCGCAGGTACTACGCCCACGTTGGGGCTTTAGTGACGGTTTTATCCGTAATCCGTCACTAAAGACCCCTCATTTATTGTTTTAAAGATGTAATGACCAATTTGCCCCCACTCCTTGCAACTATAAAAGGAGACCCCCTCCATACGAAATTCTCATCCCTTCCTTCTCTTCTCTACCCCTCCAAAGCTCAAGAGAAGCTTGTCCCACACCCAGGATGCTCCTCGCGAGATAAAGTCCAAATTTTCGTCCTCCTTTGGAAGTGGATCCCGCGACGAAGACGTGCTGCTTCGTTCCTGTTCTTCTGCTTCGTCCTCCTTCGTCCTGCTCTTTTCTCCTTTGTCCAGGCATCGTCTCATCTAGCTCCAAGCAATCGTCGAGGAGGATAACTTCTCTCTCCCATTCTTCTTTACAGCTTTTCTAGAGTAGAATTTTCCTGCTTTCTAGTGTAGCTGATTTCCCACTTTCTAGTGTAATTTTTATTTGGTTTGATTGTATAAACATTTTGAAATATTGAATGCATGTTCTCTTTCTCTCTCTCTCTCTCTTTTAGTCTGATAGCTCCATTGTAATTATATCGTTTCGCTTTTCAAAAATTCAAAAAAAATATATAATTGCGAATATAGATCAACGTAGCCTCCCTGTGTTCGACCCGGAATTTTCATTTCAGTATAAATTTTATTTGTTGAACACGAATTCTTCGCTTTCAAGCTACAGCGATAGGTTTTCCAAAACCAAACACGTTAGCGTTGCAATTCGAGCGTTCAACATTTTGGCGCCGTTGCCGGGGAGGCAACGATTTCCGATCTTCTTTTTGCATTTCTTGCACTTTATTATTTACTAACTAGCTTTCTCTTGTGTCTATTATTTTGCAGAGACCTCCATCAAGGAATCAACAAGCGGTAGAATGGAGTAAAGTGTAGTTGAAGACAACTGTAAGTGCTCCCCATTCTTCCCCCTCCATAGATTTCATTCGCCACATTAAATCCAAATTCCAATTAACCTAGGTGTTTGCATAAATCCTAGGAATAGTTTGGTTGTTTGGATTTCCACTCACATTCATTCCACCCTCATTCATAAAAAAAATAAAAATATAAATATAATGTTGTGGGGTAATTTTCAACAAACACACAACATACACCCACATTCAAGGAACTTAATTAACTTGATTTTTTTCTACTCAACTGGGTTCTGATCTGTAGAATCGGTACACACAAAGCAACACATAACAGAGCAGAAATCATTCTAGGTTAACCATCTTTGAGTGCCTAACTTAGTGGTGCAATTGTGGCCAATTGTTTGAGTTGTTTGGGCCACACCAGTCTATTTAAAACCAACTCATCAAGTAGCTCCTCTTTATGGTTTTCAATCTAGGTCTATTCCAGGCACTCCACTTTCTTTCTGATTTTAAAGGAAAATAATCTTCACCCATGTTTTACAACTTGATTTGCCTAGAAACTTGATTGCAATCCACCTAATTTGAAACCCTAAAAGCTACTTAAGCAAGATTTGAACATTAAAATTCACACATTATAAATAATCTTGCTTGAAAACCCTGGTTGTGCATGCACTTACACAAATCTCAATCAATCATTAAGGGCACAACCCATTTTAAGGGCCCATCACATTCCATAAGCACTACAATCCCAGGCCTTAATAAAATTGAGTAGACGTTGGCCTTAAGGTTTGATTCGCTCTTTAGGGCCTAGTCTGATATTATTTTTGATTAACCTACTTGTACTAATTAATCTGATGTCTAGCTAGGGGAGTAGCGTCAAACGATCGTGGCTGGGGGGTACACTAGGAACCAGAGGCGAAAGCCGAAGGAAGAATCTTCTCCCCAGTCCCTCCTTATAACTGGTTGGATTAAATAGATGCAAGTAGAGTAAATCATTTATAGTCTTAAGGCGAGTTTTGGGAGTTAGTAGATCCTTAGGCTACCCCACTTAAGGACAGCCTTATTTTGTTGTGCTGTAGGGTCCCTATCCCCAGTCCTTCTGACCTTCTCCTAGTTTATGCTGGGAAGACGGTCATTGAATCCCCGATTGGAAGAACCATTAGAACATTCTAGGAGGCGCAAGTTGGATTTTGGTCAATTTGATCCCATGGCCGAACAACAGCCTCCTCTGCTTGGAAATCCACAGGAAGAATTTCAAAGGCAGCTGGAACAAATGCAGAGAATGCAGAAATGGCTTGAGAGAATGCAGGGCGCTTAGCCCTTGAAGGATTTTTATGATCCTTCAAATTACAGGGAATGTCCCGGCGTCCAGATTCCAGCTGGTGACGTAGAAATCAAGCCCCAGGTGTTAAGCCTGATTAAACATTATCATGGGCTTGGCTCCGAAGATCCATTTCAACACTTGGAGGACTTGACCACTTTGGTCCAGACCACCAAGGCTAGAAACGTAAATGAGGAGCAAATGATCATGAGGCTCTTCCCCCACTCTCTTAGGGATAAGGCCGCGCATTGGTATAGGACAATAGGAAGACCAATTACAACTTGGAATGAGTTGAAATCGGCCTTTCTGAAGAAATTCTTCCTAGTCGGTCGTACCAATACTTTGAGACGGGCAATCACTACCTTTACCCAGCGGCCGGGGGAGCAGTTTCATGTGGTCTGGGAGCGATTCCAGGACTTATTGCGGAGGTGTCCACACCACGAGGTGCCGAAATGCCAACTCGTGCAGATCTTCTATCATGGGTTGACTGAGCAACTCAGAAATCATGTGGATGCTTCTTACGAAGGCAATTTCAACAATAAAGATGCAGATAGTGCACATGATTTATTTGAGGAAATGAGTGAGAATTCAATTAATCATGCCTCTATCAATACTTTTAACCGGTCCCAGCAACCCAAATCAAATGTCAATGAAGTCCATGACTCTCATTCATTTGATATGGAATTGATTTATAATAAACTTGAGAAGGTGGACTTGGTTGCTAAAAGAATGGAAGAGTGGATGGCTGGCAATCCTATGAACAACTCTCGATCCACTCAATCCCAAAATTCGGGATTCCATTCCGCACGAGCTCCTTCTGGATGGGAGTTCGTGAATCAACTCGATGCGGCTCAACCTATGAGTCAGCATTTTTCGGAACCCTACGGGTTCCCAACGGGGGCCTTTGATCCCAGTTTTTCTGATCCTTCCCTTTCTTTCTCTCCATCCTCACCCTATGAGGATGTCTATGCTGTACAAGAGAATGTTAGATTCAACCCCTACTCGAATGCCTATAATCCAGGTTAGAGAAACCACCCTAACTTCTCTTGAAAAAATCCAGGGCAACAGACCTAATTTCGACCCGGCAATTATGCTCTGCAACAACCAATGGGTCAGGGACAAGTATATACTCAGTTGCCTCCGAATCAGGTCAATCAGCCAGCTTGGAATGCCCGTCAACCCGCAGGGCAGGCTGATTTGAACCATCAAATGGTAGAGATGCAAGGATCTATGCTTCAGCTCATGTAGCAAATGAAAAACTCGTTGGACAACTTGCAATCTGGGCTCATTGCTAACTCTTGTCAACTCGGATCTCTACCATCCCAACCCGTACCCAACCTGCGAAACATTATGAATTTGGGCAATCAAGCCCAAGGGTACGGAAATCAGAGGGACCCGCACGCACATGCTCAGGTGGTTGAGCAGGGTTCCTCGTCTTCTTCTTCCTCTGTAAATCAACAATTCATGGTCAATTAAGCCCCTCCAATCTTTCCTAACCCTCCCCAAGACCCAAATTCTTACGCTTCTGCAAATTTTGTAACTTTGAGGAGTGGTAAGAAGACTCAGGATCCACAACCACACTATTCTGATCTTTTGAATCCTGAAGAACCTGAGGAGAGAGAGGAGAATTCTAGAGGAGAAATCAAGGCTCAGGAACCTGATTCCAAAGATCTGACTCATGTTCCTTTTCCTAAAGCCTTAACCAAATCAAAGAAGAAGTCTGTTGATAGCAATGAGGAGTTTCTGAATTTATTTAAGAATGTTGAGATCAATATCTCACTCCTTGATGCTATCAAGCACATATCGACTTATGCAAGATTTTTAAAGGAATTATGTACGCAAAAGCGTAAGTCGAGAGAATCTGTTTTGAGGAAGGTGGTACTCTCCGAGCAAGTTAGTTCTGTTATCCTGCACTACCTCCCTCAGAAAAAGAGAGATCCTCGTGCTCCTTTGATTTCTTGCGTTATCGGAGATTACACATTTGATAGAGCCCTTTTGGATCTCGATGCATCCATCAACCTAATTCCGACTTCTCTCTACGAGAAGTTTGGGTTAGGTGAACTTCGGTCAACTTCAGTAACGCTACAGTTAGCAGATCGTTCGGTCACAAACCCGCAAGGTGTTATTGAAGATGTTATAGTTAAGGTCAAGGATTTCTATTTTCCTATAGATTTCCTTGTCCTTGACATGGATGTACCTGATAATCTAAGGAACACGCCCATCATTTTGGGGCATCCGTTCCTGGCTACCGCAAAGGCTAACATTAATTGTGAAAGCGGTAGCATGGAAATCGCCTTTGGGGACCAACGAATGAAATTGGATTTTTTTAAGGTGATCAACAAATTTGAGGATTGTGGATTTATTGAGGAACTTGATGAGGATAATGATAATATTGAAACTTGTTTGACAGTTTCTTCAATTGAAAGTTCCTCTTTAGATGATAAATTTGACCCGCAACCCTCTCTAGCTGACCTGACATCTTTGGAAGAGGTTACTGATTTTGTTCACTCACAACCTCTTCCTCTTGTTGAATCTTCAACATCTACCCTATCATCAATCATCACCCCACCCCAGCTTGAATTGAAACCATTGCCTGAGAATTTGAAATATCAATTTTTAGGACCTCAGAATACGCTCTCTGTGATTATCGGTGCTAAATTGATGAAGGAGCAAGAGATTAAATTGATCAAGGTCTTAACGGAACATAAGGAGGCAATTGGTTGGACCATTCATGACCTCAGGGGGATCGAGCCATCTTACTGTAATCATAGAATATTTTTGGAAGATGGATCCCGCCCTTCTCGCCAGATGCAGAGGAGATTGAATCCAAATATGCGAGAAGTGGTCAAAAAGGAAATCATCAAGTGGCTCGATGCAGGAATTATTTATCCAATCTCTGACAGTCCCTGGGTAAGTCCTGTTCAAATTGTTCCAAAGAAAGCTGGGATTACTGTTGTGACTAATGAGAGAGGAGAATCTGTCACAACTCGTTCAGCTTCCTCTTGGAGGGTTTGTATTGATTACAGGAAGCTGAACACAACCACTAAAATGGATCATTTTCCCCTGCCCTTCATTGATCAAATCTTGGAAAAATTAGTCGGGCAGAAGTACTTCTATTTTCTTGATGGCTACTCGGGATACAACCAAGTTCCTATCCATCCCGAGGATCAGGAAAAAAGTACTTTCACGTGTCCCTATGGAACCTTTGCTTTTCGTAGGATGCCTTTCGGGTTATGCAATGCACCTGCAACTTTTCAAAGGTGTATGCTAGCCATATTTTTTGACATGGTGGGAGAGTTTATGGAAGTCTTCATGGATGATTTCACTATTTTTGGAGAATCATTTGACTCTTGTTTGGCTAATTTAGAAATGATTCTTAAGCGATGTATCAAGACACAACTGGTCTTTAGCTGGGAAAAGAGTCATTTCATGACCCAAGAGGGCATCATTTTGGGTCATGTAATCTCTAAACGGGGAATTGAAGTGGACAAAGATAAGGTTGATGCTATCTCTAAACTTCCTCCTCCCACATCTGTTAAACAAATCAGATCATTTCTTGGCTATGTGGGATTTTATCGAAGATTCATCAAGGATTTCTTGAAGGTTGCGTGCCCTTTAAGCAATCCTCTTGCCAAAGAAACGCCATTTGTTTTTGACGAATCATGCCGAAAGGCATTTGATTTCCTGAAAATGGCAGTCACCTGTGCTCCAATTTTGCAACCACCAATTTGGATAGCCCCTTTTGAGATCATGACCGACGCTTCTGATTTCGCGGTCAGGGCTGTCCTGGGTCAGAAAATTGATCGAAAGCCCTCTGTCATCTACTACACTAGTAAAACTCTGGATGAAGCCTAGAGGAATTATGCTATTACTGAAAAGGAATTACTAGCTGTAGTATTTGCTTTGGAAAAATTAAGGGCTTATCTCTTAGGGTCTCATGTTATTGTTTATACCGACCACTCGGCTTTGAGACATCTCTTGGCTAAAAAGGATGCTAAACCCCAGCTTATTCGTTGGATTCTTCTCCTTCAAGAATTTGATCTTGAAATCAAGGATAAAATCGAGGTACAAAATGTGGTGGCGGATCATTTGTCGAGACTCCTAGGTGATTCTTCTTGTTCGGACATTCCGATTGCTGACACTTTTCCGGACGAAACCACTCTTACAGTTTTAGGTGTCCACATCCCATGGTTTGCTGACATTGTTAACTATTTGGCTGTTGGTCAAATTCCCCAGGATTGGACTAAGCAACAACGGGATAGACTCAAATCTGCCAAATACTACTTCTGGGAGGACCCTGAACTGTATCGCATCGGCTCTGATCAGATTATTCGCCGATGCATACTGGAGAATGAATTCAGCAGTATACTCGAGTTCTGCCATGCATTTGGGTGTGGTGGACATTTCTCCGGGAAAAAGACGGCTGCAAAAATCTTGCAATCTAGCTTTTATTGGCCGTCTTTATTCAAGGATGCCCAGGATTTCTCAAGGTCATGTTCTCGATGTCAGGCACTCGGGAGCATAACTAAGAGAGACATGATGCCCCTAAACCCTATTCTTCCTGTCGAAATTTTCGATGTTTGGGGCATCGATTTCATGGGATCCTTTATCCCTTCATTTGGACATCAGTACATTTTTGTTGCTGTTGATTATATGTCCAAATGGATTGAGGCGATCCCCACCCGAACCAAAGACCACAAGGTGGTCATCAATTTTGTCAAGAAAAATATCTTCAGTAGGTTCGGGATTCCGAGGGCTATCATCAGTGATGGTGGCACTCATTTTACTAATGCCCAATTCCATAATTTATTAGCCAAATACGGGGTTAATCAACGAATTTCCACACCTTACCATCCCTAGACGAATGGACAAGCCGAGATCTCCAATCGAGAGATCAAGAACATTATGCAAAAAATGGTTAGGCCTGATCGCTAGGATTGGACTCAAAAGCTTGAGGACGCTCTTTGGGACTACCGTACGACGTATAAAATGACCATCGGCATGTCTCCATTCCGTTTGGTGTATGGAAAGGCGTGCCATCTACCTGTAGAGATTGAACACAAGGCATTCTGGGCAATCAAACAATGCAATTTAGATCTGAATCAAGTTGGGAAGACCAGGAAACTCCAACTATCTGAGTTGGAGGAGCTTAGAAATGATGCTTATGAGAATGTTAAGATCTACAAGGCCTGGACCAAAGCTCTACATGATCAGTTGATTTCCCGCAAGAGCTTTGAGCCAAATCAGAAGGTCTGGTTATTTGATTCTAAACTTAAGCTCTTTCCTAGCAAACCTAGATCTAAATGGAATGGCCCATTCATAATTGATCAAATTTTTCCAAATGGTGCCATTCAGATTTCTAACCCAAAAACGGGTAACACATTTAAAGGCAACGGTCAACGTCTGAAGCCTGTTGTTGATCGTATTCTTCCAGAACCCATCTCAGACTCTGTTGCTCTAGCTATTCTGTGACTTCTTTGGCTGGACTTCGCCTAGCTGAAGGCATTAAACTCAGCAGTTGTACATATGACACAAGGCTGATACGAGCTTCATATTCAGGTGACATCTTTCATATTCTACCCTTTCTTTCATGTCTCTTTTTCAATGAGGACATTGCATCAGCTAGGCATGGGGGGGTGGATTCATTTTTGAATTATTTGGTCAGCTTTGAGAAATCCATATAAATTATTTTTCTCTTCTTATTTATAAAAAAAAAATCAAAATTAGGAAGGATTACTTGGACATTAGGACTTTTCAATCCTAAGAAACTTTACATTAAGATCTGAACACAAAGTCCCTTCAGGTTTTTGGACTTAATTAGCCCGTGTATCCACTAAAATATGGATTTGTCTTTGAGTCCTCGCCATCTTAATTCTATCGTAATTAGAATAAATAAGTTTGGGTGATAAGTACACGACTTATCAACCCACCCTATGATTTGAGGGAATTTCTGAGTTTTAAGCATCTACACACTTTCTTTACACTAACTCGTTGTTCGGCGATTCTAACAGAAATTGGGTAGCTAATGAACCTTCTAGGGTGATATGGCTGGCAAGTTATCGTAGGTAACAGCCCATAGGTTGGTTGTCCAGAGCCCAGTCACTGGACCTTTCTCTTTTTGCTGCCATTAGGTAAATCTTAGACCAGGGAAGCCACCTACTTAAAAAAAAAAAATAGAGAGAGAAAAGGAGAAAAAAAAAAGAAGAAATAAGCCACACTTCGCCGCACGAGTATGGCTGGCAAGTTGTCAGTGGTAACAGCTCATCGACCGGTTGTCTACAACCCAGCTCAGTAAATGCACTAAAGAAATTCCCAAAACACTTGGGAAGAAGCAGAGAAGTAGAATAAATCGAGGAGATATACACTAGATTCACCCTTGTGTTGACCCCGTAAAAAAATAAAAGTAGGGAGAAAGCTACCGATTGTAAAGATATACCTTTAGGCAGAATTCCTTTTAGGTCACCTAGAGGCGTAGAAATCCGAAGTCCGTTTTAATTTCCGGTCAACGAGTCTATCACAATCACAATAAGATGCTTAAACCTTAGGGTCTCATCAAATCTTGGGTGAGTTGAATGGCCATAGAAAGCCACTCTTAAATCCTAAAATTTAAAAATCCAAAAAAAATTAGAAAAAAATAAAAAGAGAAAAAGGAATTTTTCTTTGAATAAGGTGAGGGCTTGAGGCGGTTTGCATTTTGGCTGATACTCGAGCGCTATTGTGTCTTTGAAAGTTCAGTTCCTAAGTAGACAATTTCTTAATGATTGAAAATACTCAGGTCCAAATAATTCAACCTAATTCTTTTATAAATAGCATATAGTTTTTGCTAGAGACTAGCAAAAGATAGGCATGGGGGTATGATGTAAACACATTTACACTACTTAAGATGTCTATTTATGCATGTTCTTAAGCATAGGATTACATTTCATGATATAAATATTGCATAACATGCATCATCTTGCATTTAGAGTAGTTTGAATAAAATGGAGGTTAATTGTATCCTTTTATGTGCTTGGACAGGGAAAACATTTTATCATAGCTTCGGATCAAATATCCAACCGTATGGATGTGATCAGGGTGACGATTGGAGTTCAACGACTCCAAGATCGCCCTAATCAGGGATCTGTAGCATCAGATAGTGATCAAGGAACCCTAGAAGATCAAGGGCCAGGATGGTGTAAATCGACACTTCAAATGACAAATCCAACTGCACGGATGAATTCGGATCGATGATCGCAGCCCAACGACGCAAAAATCGAGTCAATCAGACATCCGTGGCACCATCTACAACATCCAGAAGATGGACGGCCAAGATGGCGCCACGTGGTGCCATCTCGACCGCCCAAAAGGTCGCATGCATCCAGTGAAGCTTCCGCACCCGCTCCCTCTCCGTCGTTGGATCTCGATCCAACAGCTGTGGACAGCCGCGCCTAAAAGCATCCGCTCGACCATTCGCGCCTCGTAGCACAGCGGTCGAGGGCGCTATCGCGAGCTGCAGTCGCGGGTTCTAGCCGCAGTGAAGGGGAGAAAGGCACGGGCGAGCGAGCGCGGGCAGGCATTGGATCGTCATCGGGCGGCTCAGATCCATCGATAGCGTTCACGCGCTATTGCACGCCCGGCGAGGACGCACCATCGTACGTGTTGAGGCGGGCGCACAGCAGCGGGTGAAGGAGCATCCTAAGCCTTCCGATCTCGCGTTCGGACGGCTGAGATTTGATGAACGTGGGCAGATGCGTTGAGCGCGGGCAGCTGAGGAGGCACGTGTGGGCGCGGGTACTACGCCCATGTTGGGGCTTTAGTGACGGTTTTATTCGTCACTAAATACCCCTCATTTATTGTTTCAAAGATGTAATGACCAATTTGCCCCCACTCCTTGCAACTATAAAAAGAGACCCCCTCCATACGAAATTTTCATCCCTTCCTTCTCCTCTCTACCTCTCCAAAGCTCAAGAGAAGCTTGTCCCACACCCGGGATGCTCCTCGCGAGATAAAGTCCAAATTTTCATCCTCCTTCGGAAGTGGATCCCGCGACGATGACGGCGTGCTGCTCCGTTCCTGTTCTTCTACTTTGTCCTCCTTCGTCCTGCTCCGTTCTCCTTCGTCCAGGCGTCGTCTCATCCGGCTCGTCCTCCAAGCAATCGTCGAGGAGGATAACTTCTCTCTCCCATTCTTCTTTACAGCTTTTCTAGAGTAGAATTTTCCTGCTTTCTAGTGTAGCTGATTTCTCGCTTTCTAGTGTAATTTTTATTTGGTTTGATTGTATAAACATTTTGAAATATTGAATGCATGTTCTCTTTCTCTCTCTCTCTCTCTCTCTCTTTCTTTTAGTCTGATAGCTCCATTGTAATTATATCGTTTCGCTTTTCAAAAATTCTAAAAAAAAATATAATTGCGAATATAGATCAACATAGCCTCCCTGTGTTCGACCCGGAATTTTTATTTTGGTATAAATTTTATTTGTTGAACACGAATTCTTCGCTTTCAAGCTACAACGATAGGTTTTCCAAAACAAAACACGTTAGTGTAGCAATTCGAGCGTTCAATAGGTCTTATAAAGTCAAGAAAAGCTCCTACATATCAGTCAAAAGGTCTCTAGACTAGAGAGAATTATTTTGAGAAGAAAAGATGAAAACAGGGTTATTTCTGTAATTTTATCATCTAATCACAAATACAGAATAACCACGGGGTATGCTAGGGGTTTATTAAAGGTCATTTAGTCATTAAAGTCTAATAAGTGGGTTCATGCAGACAGAAATGGATTTTCGTGTATTTTAAGAATTAATGGACATCTGAAACCTTAAAAACAGACCTGCTTAATTTACTGAGGTTCTGGCCAAGATAAAATTCATATAAGCCCTCTAAAATTCATAGAAAAATATTATCTAGGGTTTGGCATCCTTGAATTTACCATCAGAATGTGTTTTAACCTAAAATAGAGTAAGACAGACCTTGCCCTGATTTGGGTTTTTGCATAAATTACCTAGTCAAACTAGATCAAAAGCAAAATCCAACTACACCATTAGATTCCTTAGGTCTAAATTAGGTTTGTCTCAAAATTTGGACCCAATTAGAGATCACCTTGACCTAGTTTGCAGTTCAGTCCTAACACTCTTTTTATCACACAATGGCCCTTAACTTTTTGAATCCTTTACAAATAGGTCCCTAACTTCATCATCATCTTTACATTTAGGTCCCTACCGCCATTAGTGTGAACATGTTGAGCTCCAACGAGATTCAAGCGAGATTTTTTCACTTGATTCTCAATCAAACAATCCCAAATTTGAACTGGAGTTTCTTTGTGAAATTCCCTTCCAAATGAGGCCAATCTTGAGCTCCAATTCATTCCCAAAAGGTCATGCAAACCTTTCAAAGGTTCGGGTATTCTATTTCGCAAAAACTTTCTGAGATTGGAAGCTTCTTTCTAAGCTTGGAAGGGCTTCCAATAGCCTATAAAAGAACCCTTGTCGCACAGCCGAACCTTTTAGCAAGTTTTGGAGAGTCAAAAGCCCCCTATTCCTCTTCCTCTGGCCTTCAAGACCGCTGCTCTGGCGACCTTCTTCGATCCTCCTCCTTCGACCGTCCAACGACCAAATTGGTCGGCTCTCTCGATTTCCCTCTTCATTGTGACCCTCCCCAACCAAAGGGAGGTCATGCCTCTGCCTCTGTCGACGTCGCCACTTCACTGATCTCTCCTTCTCTGTTGCTGGTCTACCACAATCGGCCGTCTCCACCTCTCTACCTCATCTCTAAGTATCTCTATCTCTCTCTCTCTCTGTCTCTCTACATCCTTTTCCCACTCCCACATCTCACCTCCGACCACCGACTCTCCCTTGACGCCCTCATCTTCATCCGCTCTGGCGACGTTCCGGCGACGCCTACACGCCGCTACAATGCTCGACTCTTGCCGCTCTCACCACCCCAAACTTCGCCATCACATGGAGGGTAAAAGCCCTCTGTCTATTTCTTTGATTCTCCACTCCACGAGTCCCCCGAACACCACCACCTACGCACCACCTTCTCGAGGTCGTCAGGCCTCCACCA
The DNA here is from genome assembly GCA_037157565.1 of Thalassia testudinum. Taxonomy (NCBI): domain Eukaryota; kingdom Viridiplantae; phylum Streptophyta; class Magnoliopsida; order Alismatales; family Hydrocharitaceae; genus Thalassia; species Thalassia testudinum. Next base: position 150,418,705 of record JAZHRO010000036.1, read on the forward strand.
TCACTCGCACCACATGCTGCACCCACCACTGCACTCGCCATTCCACGGTGATCCTTCTGAGCCTATTTGACGTGGCCGCAAGGCCATTCTTGTGGTTTCAGGTTCCTTCATCGGAGCTCCGTCGCTGCACCATCTCTCCGACTTCGATTGCTGCCTTCCAATCGAGTTCCTCCTCAATTCCACACCCCGACGACGTGGAAGGCTCCCAGGTTCATCTCCAGTCATTCAATTGGATTCATCAGCCATCCCTTCGACGCTGATTGGAAGCCTCAGCTACTGAAGACTGTACGCAGAAGAAGCGAAGGCTTTAGTCCCACATCGTCAGTTGCTGAAGCCCACACGCGACTTAAGATGTTTTTGTGCCTCATCCCTGTTGCCTCAGTAAGCATGGGGTGAGGTCCCTCTCCACGTGCGCTCACACACCCTCACCCACGGTCACGCCACGCGGGTCTGGGTTCTGATCTGATTTCCCGAATACCCAGGTCCTCCTAGCATTACAAAGAAAGAAAAGGAATGAGAGGAGGTGGGGGGGGGGGGAGTTTGCTATTTGCACCTCTGAACACTTGGTCTCTGAGAGGCTTTCGTGCCTCTGTGTTGTGCTTTTGCTTCTCACTAAGGTTTGGAGAAGAGGCCTTTGCCTCTGTTGGTACTCAGAGCTGTGAGTTAAGGTGCCCAACTCCTTGTGCTTTCATCTGATAAGTTGTTGTTGCTGGTTCTAAACTGTTTTTGCATTATTACTTGATGTGGAAACTGATTGATATTCACTGTTCAAACATATCAATTAATTGTGATTAAATTGTAGGGTTAATTTGGTGATTCAAATCACCATTTTAACCCCTTCTTTTTGCACTTTATTATTGAGCTTATCTCTAAATCATTTTTAATTAAGTTTTGGTTGCAATTGCTCATATATTTGATTCAAATTGTGATTTTGAGATTGAATTCCTATTTGCTCCCAGCGAATGACCTCGGATTTCTTTCGAGTTATAAATTGTATCTGTTTTCATGATTTATCGGCTATACTACAGTGCAACGATTTTTAAAAAACACCGATTCAGCGTGTTAACACCAACTACCACCTGAATCATTACTCTACACAAAAAGAGAGGGCACGAATCAGATCTACACTCAAAATATTGGGATAAATCAGGTTCTGATCTTCCTCCTTCCTTCAATAAACATGCATGCAAGAGAGTCCCTCTGAAGAACTCAAACTCAAACTTGGAGAGAGGCATCACCTTAATGTAGTGGCCAAGAGAGGAACAATGGAGATGCTCTTCCTCTTGATCAAGCTTCAGATCCCCTGCACCTCTTCTCTTCTCCTTGCAGCAGTTGTTAGACAGCTGATGAGAACCTCATCATGAGCCATAACTAGCTCATTTTGACCCAATACAAAGGATAAAAGCTCCTACATAACTCAAGGAAAGGCTTAACTCAGAGAATTCTGAGTTTAAGGAGAAAACAAGTCATAAGGGGTAAAAATGCAATTTTACCAGTATAATCTGCATACAGGGTAATTCAGGGTCCAAACACAGGTCAAACAAACTGAATAAGAAGGAAAGTGGGATGATCTGACAAGGGCTACAGCAATTCCAAGGAACTAAATGATAATCTGTAACCTTAAAACAAACCCACTTCAATTCACGAGGTTCGAGGCAAATTAAAAATAGAATAAACCCTCTAAAATTCATAGAAAAATAATCTCTAGGGTTTAGAACCTTCAATTTGGCCTTCAGAACCCATTTTGACCTACATTGAGAACCATGCCCAATTAATAACTTAATTTGGATTTTTGCATAAATTGACCAGTCAAACAAGGTTTAATCTAGAAATAAAATTCACCATCAAATTCCTTAGGTCCTAATTAGTCATGTATAAAAACTTTAGCCTAAGAAGAAACCTTCTTGACCAACTTTGCACTTTGGTCCTCATATATTTACTTTTTGGCTCTCAACTTTTGAACCCTCACATTTATGCCCCTAACTCTCCTTCGTTCTTTGCATTCAGGTCCCTCCTGCCAAAACCTGCCAGCACCATGCTCCGGCGACATTGCGCGGAGCATGGCGCCGCGCAGGGTGAGGGGGAGGGGCTGGCAAGTCAACCGGGGGTGCCCTACGTCGTCAGCCGTCGCAGGAACACCCCCCCGGTCGCTGCAACCCACCATACCGGCCGTGCGAACGCACGGACGGTATGGGTTTCCATCTCCGGCGTCCTCCGGCGAGGGAGACACGTCGTCTCCCTCCGCCTTCCTCTCTGATTCGGCCTCTATAAATACCCCCGTCGCTCCGCCGTTCTGAGTAGCTTGGATCTGACGGAGAAAACCCCCAACTTTCCTCTCTTCTCACTCCGGCAGACGCCCACCAGCTCCGGCGGTTCTTCCTCCTCCTCCTCTTCGCTCTGCCGCAATACCAGCAGCAGAGACTTCTTCCCCTGCTCTTCCCGCGCCACGCCGCACCCAGCTGGCGCCTCTCCGACCCTCTGCTCGCCGCCGCCCCTTCCCCGCCCGCTCCGGCCCCTCCTCGTCCTGCTAAGTAGGTAGAACTCCTCCTCTTCCTCCCCTCTTCCTTTTCCTCACTTTAAACATCTACTGTCGCCCTCGATTCCGACCAATCACCCTCACCTTCTCCGCCTTCGGCGAGCCGCTCCCATCACTCCAGCATCCCACACGGCTCGCCGACCTGCACATAATCTCCGCCTCCTCACCCTGATCCATTTCCGCCCCTCCACTTCCCCCAAATCACCCCCTGCAACTCCACCGAACAAACCCATCTCCCGACCCACAATCCGACCTAGGGCAGCCCTTAGGCTCCGCCCCGCCGCCTGCACACCCCCCGACCACCTTCGCCGTGCCACGGCGAAGGTCCTCCGCGTTTCTGATTGGGCCGAGAGGCCGTTTTTCTGTGGGCAGGTACCTGCGCTCGTCGCCGCCATTGTTGAAGCAAAGCAGCTTCTTCACCTGCTGCCCCAGGTGAGTCACGCCCAGGTTACGCTCCCAGACAGCGCAAGGCGCCTTCGCGAAGCACCAGGCTGCAGTCGAGTCGAAGCCCTCGCGCGAAGGTCTCGCGTAATGCTGGGATTACCGGCTGCTTCCTCCGCGCAGGCGCGAAATTGGGGTGGGACATTTAGTCCCACCTCGGAAGGCTCTGAAGGAACGCAGCGGTATAAAGCGAAAAAGTGCTGGAGGCTTATTGCCTCAGCACACGGGGTGAGGTCCCCTTCACCCGCCCGGTTACCCGGTCTCGTCCGCGCTCACGCCCCGCGGACCTGGCCCGACCCGACTTAGACTGACCTGCACTCCTCGCCCACCACGCACGCCGGTGGGCCTGGACCCGGGCGCGACCCGTACCAGGCTACCCGGCAGCTCTGGGAGAGCTATCCCATGAGCGGATTCTGTGAGAGAGAGACGCGGGGGAGGGTAGAGATAGGTTTTGCCCCTCTCTGATCAAGCTATGTAAGTGTGCAGGCACAGGTGAAGAAGAACCGTGGAAGAAGACGAAAGCTGAAGGAAGGAGGATCACCGAGCGGCACTGTAGCAGCTGCGGTTTAAAGCGTCTGATTGGAAAATCAGACGACGTCCTGAAGGCAAAGAAGGAGAAGGAAGGCGAGGCAGAGGAGAACGCAGAGAGGCCAAGACAAGAACTGAAAGAAGAAGAAGAGCACGAGAAGAAGAAGGTCTGAAGAAAGGAAAAGAAGAAAGAAAGAAGAAGAAGAAGAACAGGACCGCAAGGGAGAAGAAAAAGAAAGAGACAAGCAGAAACAAGAACTGAAAGAAGAAGAAAAGCATCACTACTGCTGCAGATAAAGCAGAAGAGTCAAGCAGAAGAAGATAGGCAAAGAGAAAAGAAGAGAAGAAGAAAGAAGCCAACAAATTCTCTCTCTCTCTCTTTCTTTATTTTTGTAAAAGAAACTTGTACCCCTAGAATACAACTTGCTCCCTGAGTTCGACCTCGGGAACTCTTTATTTCCGAGTAACAAATTGTATTAAACTGGTAATCACCTCCCTCTATACTATACTACGACGGAATAATAAAACTATAGAGGAAGTCTTTACGCCAACAGCTCTCCCTCACTCTCTGCCCTCCACTCTGTCTCATGTTAAAGAGGAAGATGGTGGAAGAGAAGAGAATGAGGAAGATTCAAGTGGGCTCACATTATCTAAGGAGCTATTATTTTTAATGGATGGAGAAATTGCTTAGGTGGTTGTTAGTCGCTCTGAAACAGGTTTTAAAATCAATGCGTTGCGTATAAGTCGAATCAGCGTAAGAAACAAATACAATTTATTACTCGAATTTGAAGTTCAAGGTCGAATGCAAGGAGCAATATGGCAATTTAAAACTCAAGATCACAAATTGAATCAAAGATATAAGAGATTGCAATTAGAATTAATTCAGAATGATATAACAATAATGTCAAGTATCAATGTGCAAAAAGAATGGAGTAAAATGGTGATTTGAATCACCAATTACTTCTCACAATAATAGCAAATATCTCAACAATATCAATCAAGCTAAGAAGCACAAATCAGATGTCTGCTGGTAGGACTAGACGACTTATCTTGCTTTCTGCTACAGTGTCAAGAGGGCACCCTTCTTCTTCTGTAGCTCTTTCTTCTCTATGTGCTCTCTTCTTCTTCAGCTCCTCCTTTCTTCTCTTTCTGGCTGTGCCTTCCTCTCTTCTTCTTCTGCTCAAGCTTCCTCTCTTCTTCTTCCTTCTTCACGTGTAAGGGGGAGGTTCTTTAAATGGCTAAGTGTCGGCTGTTATTCCTGAGAGCAAAACCCCTAACCCCATGCTCTCTTCTTCTCTCTATAGGATCAGCCCTCCTAGGGCCACAGTCAAGATAGTTGGGTTATCAGGTACACGTGCATCTGGGACCAGGCCTGCCTGCAGTGGGTAGCAACCGAGGAGTTCTTGGCTATGCGGGTAATCGGATGCACCAGACCCGTGTGAGCAGTGTCACGGGCGAGGTGTGTGGGTGTGTGTAACGACCCGGTTCCCGAGTCCCTACGAGACACCAGAACCGGACCGACTCGACTAATCCCAAGACCTAGTCGTCCAACGAGGAAGTAACCAAAAAAGCAGTAAAATAAACCACATTCAGCATGAATATAACTAACAGTAAGGAAGTACAGCAGTAAGGAAAGAAACTACTACAGTAGATACCACCACAACAGTAGAACAACATTTATCCTATAACAAGAACTGCAGGTAAAGAAAGTACAGCGGAAACAAAAACTACTCACTAGAACAGAAACAAAAGAGGTACAAAAGACTGTGGTAAACTCTACTGGACCCTACTCGGCCCAGCGTCCTCTGCAGCCGCCGACCCTGGCTGCTCAACACCTGGTCCTGAAAAAGGTAACGAGTGTAACACGTCAGCAAAACGCTGAGTAGAGTGGCAAACTAACTAAAGGCAACAGTAGAGTGTACAGTAGCTGTTATGTTCTATTACTTCCTTTATTTACATCTTTCAATTTTCTCACTATTTCATTTATTTCTCAGATCCTTTACTTGATCTCGAATGTCCTCGTGGGAACGATCTTGATTGCAGTCTTTTCCAAAAGTAGAAGTAGCATGTGGTGCTCTCCTGGCCGGGAGAGTCCCCCATGGTGATCCTACCCTCAGTCAACCACCCCAAGGTCACTGACAAATGTAACGGTGACTACGGCACGCGCGATAAACGCACAGGTAGCTAGCCCGCACTGGCACGCGGTCAGTCGTTTCCTTTAACGGGTGCGCCCAAAGCACAGCACGGAACCAGGGCAGAGCCCTCTCAGTAACAGGGGTCCAACCCCTCCACAGTAACCAAACCGGGGCCTTGCCCCTCCACAGTCCGCGCACCCTCGCCTGACTACCCTGGTTTGCCCTAGTGGGCCTAACAAGTCGGTGAAGGAGGCTAGCAGAACCCCGGGGCCCGTGGGGTAGCTAGTACTCTCCTAACACTAGTAGCTCTCCTCGGTACTACGTACGCGGGGGCAAACAAGTCGGTACAGAGCGGCCAATCCTAACCCCGGGTCCCTGGGGTGGCTGGCCCCACTCTGCACTAAACAGGTACAGGTACTTCCCTTGGTACTGCGTACCCAAGAGACAGTACAAACTACATCTCAGTTCCATTCCTTTTTCTTTCCAGGAGTTCCACTCCTAATTCCCCGTAGGCTTCCAGCTCTTTATCTCAGAACATCATATGTTTCACTTTCCAGTTCCACGTTCTCACAATCCAGGATCTCAATCATGTTTCTTTATTCATAACAGGCAGCTGTTAATTCAATTTACAGGCAGCTTTATATTCCTTTCCATTTTTTCCAAGACTGCAATATTATACATTCCACTAGCTTTTCCATCCTAGGGTTCATGCCACATCCTAGGATCTAGCATACAACTAGTTTTCCAGCCCTAGGATTCATGCATCACCTAGGAGCTATCATTCCATACATTTCTCATTCCTAGGATTCATGCAATGTCCTAGATTCTAGTTATGGTTCCATACTTTAACAGATTTTAATAATAACTTAAGCCACTCTACCAGGTACAACGGGAGTAATGGGGGCGTGATCGGGAATCCCGCGCGCCTCCGCGACTCCCAAGACTGCAACTGAACGAGGTCCTATCACAAGGATCAAACACAAGGAGTGTCTCAAAACAGTGTATAGCTACTGTAGACGGGTAGAGGAATTAATTCTGAAAAGAACGCAACTCGAATCGCGGAAAACGGAGCCCGAACGGGCCCTAAACGGGTCGAAAAAGACGATACTGTGCAAAATCAGACGTCTGGAACTTCTTCCAGATGTCTTAAACAGTGGATCAGAGAATTACCTGTTCAGTGTGGTTTCCCAGACGTCCAGAAGTCTGCGGGGACGTCTGTCCTAGCTCCCAGACGTCCGATGGTCACCCCGGACGTCTGGAGGTCACTCCCGCCGTCTGGTACAACTTCCAGACGTCTGATTCGCAAAGGATGGCGAATCAGCGATCCTGCGCACAGCCAAATCCCTCCCTTAGTACGGTCGGTCGACAGGAAGGAAGAAGAAAGCGGAATACACACCTTTCAGACGTCGGTATGAGCTACCAGACGTCGTCCTCGCCGTCTGCCTATCAACCCAGACGTCTGATTCTGGAAATTTTTCCAGAATCAGGGCGCGACCCGGACTCTGCTCGCGACGCCGCCCGCGTCGCACCTCGCGCTCCTGTTGCTCAGACTGCAGCAGGTCCCTCTCTGCGTCGTTCCGCGCCCCCTGCGCCCTCCGCCGGCCGGCCAAGCCGCTTCGGCGAGCTCGCCCTCACGGCAGAGCTCTGCCTTCGCACGCCGCGCCTCCTCCGCACTCACTGCGACCGCCGCTGCAACCCTCGCGCTCGCTCGCTCTCGTGCACAGGAAGGAGAAGGAGAAGGAGACGGTGGAGACGGAAGGGGAGGCGTGCCCTTTTAAGGCCGCGCGGAGAGGAGAGAGAAGGATTTGCGGCAGGGGAATCCTGCAGCTGCAGGAGGGAAGAAGGCGAATATGCGGTCTGCGCGCTCAGGCGCGCAGACGACTCGCGTGTGTCGAAAATAACGGATTTCCAAACGTCTGGAAACTATCCCAGACGTCTGGTCAGACGTCTGGACAACCCTCCAGACGTCTTAAAAGACGTCTGCGCCACACGCTCGTTACAATGTGTATGGGACCTCACCCCGTGGCTAGGAGGCGAAGAGCCTATACCACAAAATCAATTTATGCAGGAGTGGGCGCTTGTCAACTTCCGAGGTGGGACTAATCCCACCTCCCTTCCTCTGCGTGCAACTGCAGCTACTACTTTGCACGATTGTGGTCAAAGGACCAGTCAAAGAGCCAAATTGGCTCCTTGGTTGCGCTCCTGGAGACGTTCCACTTTGCTTGGGGCTTCGTCTGGGGACTGCAGGTGCAGGAGGTGATTGGTGGAGTGAGGTTTGACGACCTCGGACTGTTGGTTCAGAGGGCATGGTGTTCGGCAGAGGCTTTGGAGGAGCAATAGACCTAACTAAGTTAGGGCTTTTGCTCCTAAGGTCGAGGTGGAGGTGTAGAGCGTGGAAGCAGCAACGTAGGTGGTCTGTGGGGGCCGCAGGAGTTTGCCGGTGGTACACCGGCAAGGTGGAAGATGAAGTCGCGAAGGCCGGTGCGGAAGTCGAAGAAGAGTGTCAGAGGTGTTGTCGTGACGCGGAGAAGCTGAGTCAATAGAGATGGGTAGCGGACGATGGGGATTAGAGTTGGGGCAAGTTGCGGTATGGCTGGAGATGGAGACAAAGATAGCTCCGGTGGGGGTTGGACGTCGAGGACAAAGCAGATAGGGGCGTCGGCAGGTATTACGCGACGCGGAGGAAGACGAGGAAGGAGTATCTACCGCCAGTATTGCGATCAAATGACGAGGAGAGGCAGGGAGAGTCGCCGGAGCTCAAGGAGCCTTTTGGTCGGATTAGGAGGGAAGAATTTAGGGTAGATCCGGTCGAAATCGAGCTTGAGAGGTTTGGTATGATCTGGAGGTTCTTATATAGGGCTTAGGAGGTCAATTTGTGCTTGGAAGCCAAGCTTCCAAGCTAAGAATGCTCATCGGAATGGGAGTTTTCTAGGATACCCAAATCTCTCATGCGTTCGCATGAGAGATTGGGAAGGTTTTAGAGTGTGGGATTGGCTAAAAAAGAAGGGAATTCCTTGACGTACTTCCCTTTCAAATCTGAGAGGGATTCGTCAAGTAATCAAGGAGAACTTGCCGAATTTAGGTCGCCGGAGTTTGTAGGAATGGGATTCATGGCAGCAGAGGCCTATTTGTGAAAACGATAACAAAGTTAGGGGCCTTTTTGTAAGGATTTTGAAAGTTAGGGGCATATGTGTGATCAGATAGGACCAAATTGCAAACTAGGTCAAGACATCTCAGATTGAGCCCAGATTTTGGTATAAACCTAATTTTGACGTAAGGAATCCAATGATGAAGTTGGATTTTGATTTTGACCTAGTTTGACTGGGTAATTTATGCAAAAACCTAATATAGGGTAAATGTCTATCTAAGACTATTTTGGGTTAAGACGAGTTCTGATGGTCAAATTGAAGGTACCAAACCCTAGAGAATATTTTTCTATAAAGTTTAGAGGGTTTAGGTGAATTTTATCATGACCAGAACTTCAATTAATTAAGTGGGTCTGTTTTTAGGATTTCAGAAGTCATTTAATTCTCAAAACACGCGAAAACCCTTTTCTGTCTGTTCTAACCCACTTGTTAGACTTTTAAGACCATTTGATCCTTAATTAACCCCTTAGAAAACCCGTGATTGTACTGCAATTGAGATATACTATTAAAATTATAGTTTTAAACTTGTTTTCTCATCTTTCTCTCAGAATGATTATGCAATAAATTATGGCTCTCTAGCAGTTATGTAGGAGCATTTATTCCTTAATAATAACTAAATTAAGCTAGTTATAGCTTATGATGGTGTTCCCATCATACCCCATGCCTAGCTTTTGCTAGTTCCTTAGCAAAATCTCTTGGAATTAACTTAGATTCTAGACCATATGCCTTTTTATGCTTAGATGTGTGCCTCCTTTTGTAGATTAGGTTAGAATGATAATAGTAGGCCTAGAGGTACTCAAGTACCAACTAAGATCCGGACCTGACTAGCTCTAGCCTCAGTCCGCCGCGAAGGTTTCTAAGGCTCACAAGAACTAACCTGAGGTTCGTTGAACTCTGCGGTTAAAGCACCTGTGCTTGTAACATGTTTTAGCCCAGGTTCAATTTACAGTGCATTTTTGTAAGAGAGAGACAGAGGATTTTTTTATTTTTGGAGAGTTTTCTCTCTTTTCTTTTTTATTTCTAGCTTCGGATTGGCTTTACAACATGGTCTGTATCGGATTCCTAGCTCCCACCATCAATCCTCGCAGGGTCCCTGGCAATCGATGCTTCGAGATAGCACCGCCCATGACAACCCTCAAAACTTTGGCTTTCGAGATTTTGGGATAATCCCGCCCATGGCGTTCTGTAGCTAAATTCATACCCTGGCAATCGACATTTCGTGATAATGCCACCCATGGCATCTGAACCAACACAAGGTGCTTACATGCCCCCGGTAGGATATTTAGATATCCTAAGAGACAAGCACCGAGGAGACGACATGTTATTGAGCATCTTCGAGGGGAATTTCCCGCCTCTCTGCATCGGGAACTCTTCCAAAGAAACTTGTGTTGATCAACCTATCCTAATCTAGGTAACTTTTTCATAACAGAATTAACGCATTTGCGTGATTTTGATAATTAAGTGCACTAAACCAGACTGTGTGTGGATTAGGGTGCTTAGGTTACCGAGTCCCGCAAACCAGAGGTCAGTTAACGAGGTCGAATAATCTCTAAGCCTTGGACCTAATACTTAAGCTTCGCATTTTTCCCAACCTCTTGAGGACTATCCAGATCTTAACGAATATTTGACTTTTTAAGCTTAAAATCACAGCCCAAGAGGCCTAAGATCAGCGTTTATATTAATCTCTTTATGTCTCTTAGCGCTTTTTGTCTCTTTTATTTCTTTCTTTTGATTTGGTCTAGAACTAAGTAGATTCCTCAATCTTTTACTAATGACTATCTCTTTTTTGTTTCAAATTGTGCTCATTTTTTGACATTTATATCACCTCCCCTTTTCCTCCTCAAGAATGATATGCAATTTTCAAAATTTCCTCCCTTCTCCATTTTTTTGTTCTTTTTCAATTTTTTTATTTTTTTGATTTTTTAGACTATGTATTTTTTTTTTATGAAACCCTTTCTTGTGAAGTGATTCTTACAGCGTTTTACACTTTAATACCCCCCATGTCGACGATTTGCAATGTCCTCATTGTAAATTAGGTGTGTTTGAGTTCAGCTTAGATCGAACATTAGAACAGGTTTTGGGTGGGTGGACGGGTCGAGGTGATTGTTGCGAACAATTTCATGCTCAGGTATGGGTACCGGAGGTGGAGTCGGCTGTTCTAATGGACGAACGCTAAAGTGCATGTGAGTTCAGCATAAGATGTGTCAAGAAGGGTTTTGGGTTTTTCAAAAAGATGATGGGTTGCCTCCCGTTAAGCTCTGAGTGTAACGCTATCAGCCGGGTGCAATGAGCTCAAGGAGAATGGAGAAAGATACCTCAGCCAAGTTCGTATCGGTGAGTTCAATGAATGACTTAAGTCGCTGGCTATTCATGATAAAGGGTTCGGAATCAAGGCTGGGTTGGCTGATTTCAATAGCTCCATTTCCAAAAATCCGTCGGATAAGATATGGTCCAATCCATTTTGATCTGAGTTTTCCTGGGAACAGTTTTAGTTTGGCATCAAAGAGTAGGCCTTTTTTACCAGAGTGAAAGATCTTTCTGGATATGTGCTTGTCGTGAAATGCCTTAACCCACTCTTTGTAAATTCGCGAGTTCTCATACGCATCATTGCGTAGTTCATCGATCTTGCTCATTTGAAGCTTTTTGTGGGTTCCTACCTTAGAAGGATCTAGATTACACTTTCGTACAACCCAATAGGCTTTGTGCTCCAACTCGACGGGGAGACATGCCTTCCCGTACACCAATCTGAAAGGAGACGTGCCCAATTGGGTTTTGTGGGCGGTCCTATAAGCCCACAAGGCTTCCGGAAGTCGGGATGACCAATCTTTCCCGTCAGGTCGAACAGTGACCTAAAGGATTTTCTTGATCTCCGGATTCGATAACTCAGGTAGACTGTTGGTTTGGGGGTGATAAGGAGTAGAGATTCGGTGTGATACCACATATTTGATCATCAGTGATCTAAACTGAGCATTCGTGAAATGGGTCCCTCCATCAGAGATAATGGCACGTGGAATCCCGAATCGAGAAAAGATGTTCTGATGAATGAATTTGATTACCACCTTATATTTGTTGGTTCGAGTCGGGATGACTTCGATCTATTTGGACATGTAGTCAACAACGAGAAGAATATACTCGAAGCCGTCCGAGATAGGGAAGGGTCTCATGAAATCAATCTCCCAGATATCGAAGATTTCGTATATAAGAATTGGCTAAAAAGGCATCATATTGTGATGGCTCATGTTGCCCAAGGTCTGGCAATGAGTGCATGCCTTACAGTGATCGTATGCGTCCTTGAAAATCATGGGCCAATAAAAGCTGCACTGGAGGACTTTTGCTGTGATTTTATGTCCGGAGAAGTGTCCGCCGCAAGCCTGGTCATGGCAGAAGGACAAAATGTCCTGAATTTCCATTTTCGGAATGCATTGTCTGATGATTTGATCAGCACCAATGCGGAAGAGGTACGGGTCTTCCCAGATGTAGTACTTGGCATTGGAAAGCAATTTATCCCTCTTGGCCTTCGGCCAATCGGACCGACTCGACTGATCCCAAGACCCAGTCGTCCAACAAGAAAGTAACTAAAAAGCAGTAAAATAAACCAAATTCACCATGCGAGCAACTAATAGTAATAAAAGTACAGTAGTAAAGAAATAAACTACTACAGTACACACCACCATAACAATAGAGAAGTAATGAGTACAGGAATATAAGGTTCACAATGAAAGAGTGCAAAATATAAAGGTACAAGAACTACTCACTACTACAATGGTACAATAGAACTACGACTACTGGGCTCTACTAGGCCCAACACCCTCTGTAGTCGAGTGCTCTGGCTACTCAACACCTAGACCTGAAAAGAGTTATGAGTACACGAAATCAGCGAAAGCTGAGTAGAGTGGCAACCAACTAACTAAAACAGTAAAGGTGGACAGGTAGCTATTTTTTTTAAATTTCTTTCTTTCTTTAACTAGCTATTCTTTCTTTCATCACTTGGTTTATTTATCAGGTCTCTTTTTTGATCTCGAATGTTCCTCGTGGGAACGATCTTGATTGCAGTATTTTCCGAAGAGTAGAAGTAGTACGTGGTGCTCTCCTGGTTGGGAGAGTCCCTCGTGGTCGTCCTACACCTAGTCAACCACCTCAGGGTCACTGACAGACGTAACGGTGACTACGGCACGCGTGCTAGACGCACGGATAGCTACCCCACACTGGCACACGATCAGTCATTTCCATTAACGGGTGCACCCAAAGCATAGCACAGAACCAGTATAGGGCATCGCCCTCTCAATAACAGGGGTCTAGCCCCTCAACAGTAACTCAACAGGGGTCTTGCCCCTCCACAGTCCGTGCACCCTCGCCTGACTACCATGGTTTGCCCAGTGGGCCTAACAAGTCGGTGTAAGGTGGCTAGCTGAACCCCGGGCCCCTTGGAGTGGCTAGCTCTCTCCCTACACTAGTAGCTCTCCCCGGTATAGTGTACACGAGGGCCACCGAGTCGGTGCAAAGTGGCCAATCCTAACCCCGAGTCCCAACCCAAGGGCGGCTAGCTCCGCTCTACACTAAACAGGGGGATAGTCGCTCTCCTTGGTACTCCGTACTCAAGGGCCAGCTCACTTCCCCATTCCCAGTTCCATTCCATTTATTTCCAGGAGTTCTACTCCTAATTCCCCGTAGAGTTCATGCTCATGTTCCTTAGGCCAAGCCATACCAGGTTTCATCATTTCTATTTTCATTTCTCAAGTTCTACACATGTAACAAGTACTTTATTGTTCACATTCCAAGTTTATTTGCAGGTAGCTCATATTTCCAACATTCGATCTTCTATCTCCATTTCATATACATGCAACTCATATCATGACATTGAATGTAAACAACAGGAATTTCATGCAGCAGTTTACTAGCTCAAGTATATTGCATTTCACAGGCAGCTGTTATTAATTTACAGGCAAGTTTCATTATTCTATCTACTCATTCAAGCCAGCCATTCATTCAATACATTCATTTTAGTGTTTCTGGTCCTAGGATTCATTCCATATCCTGGGTTTTAATCGTTCATTCCACACATGCATTTAGGTTTTAATTAAATTAAGGGGAAAGCCACTCTACCAGTCAACCCAAGAGTAATGGGGGTTTGATCGGCAGGTTCATGTGCCTCAGCAAACCCCAAACCCACAATGGAATGAGGTCCTATCACAAGGATCATTCACAAGAGACCATTCAGAATAGTATAAAAGGTATTCTAACAAGTAGAGGAAAGTATACGGAGAACAACGGAATCTTAATTGCGGAAATCGGACCTCAAACGGATCTCAAACGGGTCAAAAACAGTAATTCTGATTCACATCAAACGTTTGGAACACCTTCCAGACGTCTTAAGAGTCCAGAACTATACCACACTCCTGCGCCACTCATCAGACATCCAGGAACCCTGCGGAATCGTCTGGACCCAGTTCCAGATGTCCGACCACTACTCAGGACATCTGGAAACGCTTCCCGCCGTCTGGTGCCTCTCCCAGACGTCTGATCTGCGTGGGATGGCGTGTCCCGCGCCTTCCCGAAATGAATCCTGCACGTATCGACGTAATCTTCTTAATACGGCACGAAAAAGCACCTCAGTAGAGCGGCCTGCATGGCTGTATTCGCAAAGGAAGTGTAAAGCATGGAACTCACCTTTCAGTTGTCTGGAACCTCCTCCAAACGTCGTCTGCGTCGTATGGATGTCGATCCAGGCGTCTGATTCTGGAAAAGTTCCAGAACCAGAACTGCAGCAGCTCGCCTTCTTGCGCCGCGCCCGCTCGCCTGCTGCTCCGGCTGCAGCAGTGTCGGGGAGGACCTCCACGACGCACCTCTCCGCCTCGCGCACACGCCGGTCGGTCGTGGGCTCTTCGGCAGCTCCCTCACGATCTCGCGCTAGCTCTCCTCTCCTCCCCTCGCCGCTCACTCTCACCGCTCACTGCTCTCGCTGGAGGTGGAAGAAGAGTGGCAGGAGGTGGGGTGGTGTGAGGGAGAGGAGAGGGGCTTAAATAGCGTAAGGGGTTAGGTTTCGTCGGCGAGGGGGAGAGAGAGAGAGAGAGAGAGAGAGAGAGAAGAACGAGGCTGCGTGCTGTCTGCACGCAGCACGCGCGCAAACGCGAGGATATACACAAAATATTTGATTTCTAGACGTCTAGGAAGGTGTCTAGACGTCTGACCCAAGTCCCAGATGTCTTAACGAGCTCTAACTGTGCGGGTCTTAACACTTGGCTTCTCTGGTCCATCCTTTGACATCTGGCATCAGTGGTTGCTGTAGGCATTATTTTAAATGCCGTCGGCAAGGTCATTTTCGAGCAGAGGCCGTGCCGACACAGATAAAGTGTTGATTTACAGGGATATCGTCGGCATGGTCGACATGCCGGCAAAATAAGTGCCCATGCCGAGGTTGCTGCTGGTTTTTTTGACTACTATTATTTTTGTTAATACGCATTGACATGCCCTTGGCATGCTCATCGGCATGCCCATCGAAAATCGGGCATTTTCACGACGTGCCCTCGGCATGCCCACAAAATGCACACTTAGAATTTCATCGGCACGACATCGAAATCGGCATTTCGAGCATAAGTAATTAGGCTCTGCATTATTCTTAAATGATGATTTTAATGATAACAAACATCTCAGGTAATTAGGACTAAAATTTAATTTTATACCTAGATGTTGTAAGAATGATTTTCAGGTTGAAGCTAAATTGATGAAATCCGGAGCCAAGAAGGAGTAGACCATGCTCGCCAAGTTCTTTTGCTTATTAGGTCTCTTTGTAACATAAGAAAACTAGTTGTAATTTTATATTTTTAGATTGTAAGGAGAGTCCCAATTAGATTTCATATTAACATAAACTTAGGGGTCATATGTGCAATTTTCACAAGAACACCACACATACCCTAAATAGGTCAAAATATGTTTAACTAAGTCTATTGGTGATAGTGAAATGACTTTATTTTTTATTGGAACCCAAAATTACCTTTTGGATAAGTAAAGGACTTTTTACCCTCCATCTAATGTTAGGTATATGTTATCTAACATTAGATAGTAGGTTGGGTGCCAGCTAGACCTTCTACAACATAACGAACTTTGTGTTGAACTTTATACGTAACGTTAGTTAGTTAACCTGACATTAAATACGAATTACCTAATGTTAGATTGACCCTCCTCTGCTGCCTAGCACGCGGTTAGGAGTTAGCGAACTTTGTACCTAATTAAGCATCTAAAGTTAGATAGTTCACCTAACATTAGATGATATGTACCTAACATTAGATAAAGTACTTTTTGACCAAATTAATTAGCCATTGGCAAATTAAATCAGGAAACTTCTCAATTGTTGAAGAAGGGGTTTTTGCACACTCATTCTAGTCCAAACACCTCCCCATATATAGGAGTGCATTTCCCACTCTTTGGTGGTTAGAGAACACCCTACAACACATTCAAAAGTACATTCAAGCTCACATTCTACTAAACCTGATTTTTGGTGTTCATTGGAGGTGATTGGAACTCTTGATCTTGAAGCTCAACTTCCTTCAAGCTCAGCCACCTCAACTCTCAGCTGTGCCATCTTCTCACACTCACTAAGGGAGTTCTTTCATGCATCGTAGCTAGCTCTTTCATTCAATTATTAGAAAATCTTTTTGGGGCTATCCTTAGGAGCACAAATTTTGTTTTTATTTTAGTTTTTTCTGTAATCCGAGGATCTGGATTGTGGGCTCCTCTCCTCTCAAGTGAAAGGGGTTACTCTCGATTGGGGAATCAAGAGGATTTGTATAAAGGATTTGGTACCCCATAAGTGCCATTTAGTTTTCCGAGAGTGACTAAGGGGAAAATCCTAAGTTGGAAGACCTAAGTAGTGATTTTTCCCTATTTGGATTTCCACTATATATCTTGTGTTTTGTATGGTGAATTATTTGTGGCTTGTTTAGCTTTTATCTCTGGATTATTTTTAATTAGCATTGATTTACCACCTTAAGTACTATTCTCCTCCCTCTAGTGCTTTCAGTTGGGACATCCCCAAATGCCGATAACCTAGAACTTTCTTCGTCAATTTAGTTTCCAGCCTAATTCTAGTTCCCTAAATAAATGTTCAACTTATCTATTGGGTAGAAGTACTTGTGTAACTTTACCCAAAACTCGAAACAAAACTAGGCAATCTTTTGATCTCGTTTTTAACAATGTTTAGGACCTGCTCCAATTTCTGGTTTTCATTATTTCATATTGCTTATGGATGATTATTTCAAATATGTCTAATTTTACCCTTTGGAAAAGAAATCAAATATTCTAAGTGCCTTTCTTACATTCTAGAAAATGGTCAAACGTCAATTCTCTCATAAAATCAAATCTTTCTAATCCGACAATGATGGAGAATTTATGGTTCTCAAATCCCACTTTCTGCATAAGGGAACCACTTATCATGTGGCAACTCCTCGTGCCCTCTCAAATGCCACTTTCTTCATGAGGGAATCACTCATCATGTGTTGACTCCTCATACCCATGAACAAAATGAAGTCGCTGAATGAAAAATTAGACATGTCATTAACATAGCTTTTACACTACTAGATCACTCAAACACTCCTAAGCACGTCTGGGAGTTTGCTGTGGAAACTGCAGTCTATCTAATTAATCATCTACCAACACCACTACTATCCCATAAGTACCCTTATGAAGTACTCATTGACAACATTGCTTCACATCATTTTCTCAAAGTCTTTGGTTGTGCGGCATATCCTTTACTTTGACCATATAATTTACATAAATTTTCTTTTCGATCCACTAGATGTGTCTTCTTAGGTTATACTTTCAACTACATAGGGTACTGGTGCTATGACCCAACAAGAAGGAAATATTATATTTCATGACATGTTCAATTTGACAAAACACTTTTTCCTTTCAAAGTTGATTCAATTTTAGGGTCTCCACCAGCCCCACCAGATGATGCTTGGCTCGCCATGCAACTTCCACTCTTTGTTGCCTCTTCAATAGATGGACCTTCCCAAGAGCTATTATCTCCCCATTCGACGGTGCCATCATCCACGGCTGGTGTTTAATCGTCCTTCGTTGGGTTTTAATGATGTATTCGTTACAGTATTATGAAAGACGATTATCACTTTAATTTATTTATTACTCGAGATTTAGAATATCCAGAGGTCGAACTTAGGGAGCACACTTTGATTCTAGAAGCATATAAATTCACAATTAACTATATACTGTTTTCCAAAAATTTAAGAGAGAGAATGAACAAAAACTCCTTTTCTTCTTTTCTTTTCTTCTTCTCTTTTCCTTCTCTTCTTTCTCTGCTTTTCCTTTCTCGGACATCTACTTTTTGGGTCAGACGCCTTATCTGCCCTTTGCTACAGTGTCTTGGCTTCTTTTCTCTTCTTCTCTTGCTTTTTCTTCTTCTCCTTCTCGCACTGTGCCTTCTCTTCTTCAGTTGGCTTCTCTGCCTTCTTTTTTCTTCTTCAGCTGCTGCGGTTCTTCTCTTTCTCTTCCTTTTCTCTGTAGCTTCCTCCTTCTTCTTCTTTCTTCCTCTTTTCTTTTCTTCTTCTTCTTCTTCTTCTTCAGCAGTTCCTTCCTTCTTCTCTTCTGCTCCGCTCCTCCTCCTTTCTTCTTCTTTTTCTCTGCTGCTGGTGCTTTGCGGCTAAGTCATCGCCACTCCTCTTCTTCTTCAGCTGTTCCCTGCACACACAAGCACAAAACCTACCCCTACCCTTCCCCGCGCGTGCTCTCTCTCTATTTCTCTCTTCGCTCTCCCAGAGCCAGCCAATCGGGTATTCGGGTCGGGTTACACACACCCGGGTCCAGGCGCACCGACGTGGGTGGTGCGCGAGGAGTGCACAGGCAGGTTATTCATGTCACGAGTCAGGTCCGCGTGGGCAGTGCTGCGGACGAGACTGGGTGAGGGCGAGGACCTCACCCCTGTGTGACTTGAGGCAAATAGCCTCATTCACTTTTTTCGCTTATGCAGGTGCGGGTGCGCCTCCACTTTCGAGGTGGGACTAAAGTCCCATCTGCTTCTTCGTGCGCCTGCAGGTAGAAGGGCGCGAGCAATTGGGGTAGCAGCTGAGGCTTTCGACTCCAATTGAGGGCCTGAGTGCATGCGCAAGAGTGAGCCACGCCTTCTGGACCTGGAGACCTGGAGCGCTGCGGCCTGGAGAAGCTCGCGAAGCAACTTCGACCTGCTTGACAATGGAGACAAGTACCTGGGTCTTGAAAACACCAAAACGGCCTCGCGGCCACATCAAAAAGCTTAGGGAGCTTCACCAAGGTGCGGCGAGTGTGTAGAGGTGGTCGGCGAGGCGTGGGAATGCCTATGGGAGCCTGCCTAGGGTTTACTGTGGCCGTGGAGTTGGGTGTGCTTGGGGGGCGAATGCGGAGGTGTTGGCGGTCAATGGAGATGGGGAAACTGATCAAGGAGTGATGGTGGAGCTTCTGAGGGGTTTGGCGAGGTGGATGGAGGCATGGAATGGCGGGGTCACCTCGCCGGTGGTCTGCCGGAGGTGTGGATGATGGTGGTGGTTGGCGACTGTCGAGGGGTTAAAAGTGACAATTGATGAGGGGAAAATAAAGAGGGGAGAAAGAGGAAGAGCTTTTACCTAGCTAAGCAGATGAAGGGGGTAGGAGGCAGACGGCCCAATTCTGCTGTCGCCGGAGACGACGCCCTGTGGGGAAGATGATGACGACAAGGAATAGAGATTGGAGGGTGCCTGCTGGTACGGTAAGGCACGACGAATGACTGCGGAGCTAACCCTGCTGCAGGTATGGTAGCAAAGCGACGAGAGAGGAGGAGAAGGGTCGCGGGAGCCTGCGGGCGAATGACCGGAGGAGGAGGAGATGAAGTTTGGGGGTTTTCCTTAGCCAAAACAGGCTTGCCGAAACCAGCAGCCCCAGCTGCTTCTTAAATAGGTGTTGGCGAGGAGAAGATCTCGAGGAGGAAGCATGGGCAGCTCGCCACAGAATGGCCGGAGAAGAGACTCATTCCTCTCACGCGTTCGCATGAGAGGCATGGGCAATGGCAGGGCATGGGAGGGGGTCCATGCGGAAGAGGACGACGCAGGGGACCCCCCGCTCATTTCTAGGGACGGTCCCCATACCCTGCGCAATGCCATCCTCCGCACAAAGTCGCCAGAGGCATGGGCAGCTGCGCAGGGTGGCAGAGGGACCATTTTGCAAAGAATGAAGGGAAAGATGGGGGGCAAAATGCAAAGGTTCAAAAAGTTAAGGGTCAAAAAGAAATTCTTGAGGACCAATTTGTAAAGTCGGTCAAAATGGTCTTCTCTTAGGCCCAAATTTTGGTACAAGCCTAATTTGGACCTAAGGAATCCAATGGTGAAGTTTGATTTTAGGTTTGACCACGTTTGATTGGTCAATTTGCACAAAAACCTAAATTAAGTCAAAAATTGGGTATGGTTCTCAATCTAGGTCAAGATAGGTTCCAAAGGCCAAATTGAAGGTTCTAAACCCTAAGGAATATTTTTCCATGAATTTTAGAGGTTTTAGTTGATTTTTATCTTTCCTGAAACCTTGTGAATTAAAGCGGGTTTGTTTCAGGGTTACAGAATGTCATTTAATTCCTAGAAGTTGCTATAACCCTTTTCAGATCACATCATCCCACTTTCTTTCTTACTAAGCTAATTTGACATGTGTTTTGACCCTTAGACATCCCATTTGTGTGCTGCATTGGTAAAATTATAGTTTTACCCCTTATGAGTTGCTTTATATTCAAAGTTAGAATTCTCTGATTTAGGCTTTCCCTTAAGTTTTGTAAGAGCTTTTGTACACTTATTTAGGTCAAAATGTGTTAGTTAGGATTCATGATGAGGCTCTCATCAGCTGGCCCTCCACCAAATCCTTCACACAAACAGCTACAGCCTTGTTAATCAATTGATTATTGGTCTCTTGCTAGTCTCCCTACTAGGACAAGCCATCATCAGCTACCAGTAGCATTAATCGCCACCACCACACAACAAACTGAACCCACATGTTTCTCACAAGCTGATAAAGAACAATGTTGGCAAGATACTGTGAGTGTTGAATATAATGCTCTTCTTGACATTGGTACTTGGTCCCTTGTACCATAAACACCAAGTATGAATATCATTGGATGCAAGTGGGTCTTCAGGATGAAATATAAACCAGATGAGACAGTCGACGTATATAAGGCATGACTAGTTGCTAAAGGATACAATCAGCGTGAGGATATTGACTATAATGACACCTTCAGTTCGGTGGGCAAAGCCACAACTATTCACACGATCCTTACTCTTGCTATCCCGGGCAAAAGGTCAATCCACCAACTTGATATCAGCAATGCCTTCCTGCATGGTTCTCTCAAAGAAACCATCTGCATGACACAATTGGCTTTGCTCACTACTAAGGGAACTAAACATTAATATGGCCACTCCTCCAACCTTATGGTGTGACAACATTGGTGCCACCTATTTAATAGCAAATCCCATGTTCCATACTCAAACAAAACATATCAAAGTGGATTACCACTTTGTTCGTGATCAAGTTGCAAAGAGACTACTCTTTGTAAGGTTCATATTAGCCAAGGATCAACTTGCAAACATAATGACCAAGCCATTGCCAAAGCCTCAATTTCTTTACATCCAAGACAAACTCAAACTATAATGTGCAGTCACATGGTTCCTTGAATTGAGGGGGGATATCAACCACATCAGAAATATCTTCAACAAATAAGATATTTCCTCAAGCGGACTCCTGTCTTCAACAACTTCCACAATCTTCTCCACCAACTCCCATCCAAAAATAGCAAACAACATTTTCTCTTTGTTTTATTTATTCTCAAAATAGATGTATTCAAACTCTATAAATACATGTACATAAAACCATGGTAAACCAATGGAAACAAAGCTTTTTCATTCACCTCTTCTCTTCTGATAAATAGAAGTTTGAATGTGGATCTTTGCTACTATTCCTCATATTTATGGAATTGGCTACTGTGGGGAGCTGCTATTCCTTGTATTTTATGACATTAGCTATTGTGGGTAGCTCCTATGGGAAGTACATGTTGTGGGATGACATGTAGGACTTTGTTGCACTGTTTATTTGTAGATGTGATTAAAAAAAATGTGTTACCTTGTTCAGATTTGTACATGGTTTTGTCCAACGTTGGCTTACAAAGTTAGAATTTGTAGCACGTTTACTTTATGAGAGTGGTGCTATTTGTAATTGGACAAACTTTTACTTTTTTTTCCTTTGTTGTATTTTGGTCAGGGTATACTCCCTATCAAGGGACTTATGTAATGATTTCTGTTGATCAATAAAATATAATGTTTTAATGTTAAGTCCAATTATGTGTTTTAGTTGTAATTCCTAGATATGGAATTCGATTGAGAGTATTATCTAAAATTAGGGTAAGTTTGTAACAAGTAAGAAAAAGCATTATATAACATTTTGTTAAAATAAATTAAACTAACTTGACCAGGTGCAAACTTATCTATCCATTCATTTTAACTGACTTTCTATCCTTATTTTAGTGATATTTTAAGTTTGAACCAAATATCACTAGTGATATTTAAAACTTCACTCGTGATATTTGTGTTGGTGCATAAGTCATTAAACACCCCAATCACCTCGTATTTATGGTTTTGATGATAACAAACAACTCATACTAACCAACTTATAATTAACATTTAAATTATATATATATATATATATATATGTTGTGAGTTTTGTGAGGACTCACATGTAGATTCAAGGCCTTAAGAAGCTCAAAGAAGACTTTGAGGTTAAAAACCTTATATTGAAGTGTTACTTGAAGGTACTCTAGCAAAGGACTTAGTCATGAAGACACATCTTATTCATGAGAGTTTTGCGTGTCTAAGTCTCAAATGTAACCTAGGACTATTGGGTTGTAATTCTTATTTATTTTTGTAGAGATTGTAAGGAAAATCCCCATGCTAGTCAAATTAGGCATAAAATAAGCTATTCATGCATAATCTACACACTTAAGCCATTTCTTAGATCCCTAGTGTCAAATTTAGGTTAATTATGCCTAATCAACTTCTAATTAGGTCAGTAATTCATAATAATGCCTTAGTTACAGCCTAGTGATCTTAGGCTAGACAGGAGTGGTGAATTGCCATTGAAAATCTCAAAATAGGCATATTATGGGACCTAACTTTAGTCCTTAATGTTAGTTACTAGGGCTGAGGTGCTACGTTGTTCCAAGCTGCAATTCCATGGAATTGCAAATGGAAGAGCTAATGTGTCAGAACCCAATCCTAGATCCCTATAGGACCCGAGACCGACTCGCCTCGACTAATCCTAAGACCTAGTTGTCCAACGAAAAATAACCAAATAACATGCATCAATCCACAACCACACAAGTAATGTAACTAAGCAGAAAGACATTGGTAATAAAGGAGAAACAGAACAGTAATACTAAAATATTACATGCCTTCAAGAGCAGAAAATACAGCCATCACAACCAAAAACTAGTACATAGATGATAGAGGATACAGTGGAAAAGTACTGGAAAGTGTATCTACAGAAACTCACTAGCAACAGAAACTATAGCTGGGCTAGACTAGGCCCAGCGTCCTCAGCAGCCGGTAACCTAGGTTGCTTAAATTCCTGACCTATACAAGGTTATACATCTAGAGTCAGTTAACATTGAGTAGAGTGGTGGCTAAAACATAAAATACATTTAAAAAGTAGCATTAACATATTACTTTCCGGTTCCAATTATCTTCAACGGTTTGCTAGGTAGAGATCTCAGGATCTATTACATTACTTAATCTTCCTGTTTCCTAAAGGAACGACTTTGCTTACAGTTTTCCCGTGATGTAGGATGCACACGTGGCACTCTCCTGGCCGGGAGAGTCCCTCCATGGTAGTCCTACACCCGATCTACCACCTCGATGTCATGGTCGCGACGTAGTGGTGACTACGGCACACGTGATAAGCGTGCGGGTAGCTACCCTGCACTGGCACGCGGTCAGTTGTTTCCGCTAGCAGGTATGCCCAAACGTACAGTACGGAACAGCACAGGGCCTTGCCCTCTCAAAACAGAACAGGGGTCTCTCCCCTCCACAGTCCGCGTACCCTCGTTCGACTATCCTGGTTTGCCCAACGGGCTAACAAGAGTCGGTCTAGGGTGGTCATGCCTAACCTCGGGCTCTCTGGGGCGGCTAGCTCCCCCTACACTAAGTAGCTCACCTCAGTACCACGTACGCGAGTGCCAACAAGAGTCGACGTAGAGTGGCCAAACTCACCCTGGGTCTCAACCCAAGGGCGACAAGCTCCCCTCTACATTACAAGGGATAGTTTCTTCGGTACTACGTACACGAAGGTCAACTCACTTCCCTTAACGGCCGCCCGTGGGTAGCAATTCCAGAACCATCCGATTTTCCGTGCTACGCTATTCTTGTCTCGTTCTATATTCCCCGTAGGGTTTGTATATGAATTTCCCTATATCCAGTTTGATATATACAAAACAGGCAGCTTAATTACAGTACAGGTTTGTTCATAATGTGGTCCATTCCAGAATAGACCACTCATGATTTACTCAATCATTCACATGTGTTTTTCTCTAGCCCTAGTGTTCATGTCATAACCTAGGGTTCAATTGAATAGATGTATTCTAGAGCATACGTTTATTTCTTCCTAGGGTTCATCTCACATCCTAGGTTTAACAAATTGCATGCATTTTATTAATCTTGGAGATTTATAGTCAGAACCACTCTACCAGGATAACCGGGTGGAATAGGGGCTCATACAGTAGCTCCCAACGTCTCCGCAGGTTCCGTACACTTGATGAATTGGAGACATAAAACATGGATTGACAGGTTAAAAAGGGTTTCAGATGATATAGACAAGGTACCATTATGTGATGAAATTCATATGGAAAACAAAGACGTTTCATTTACGGAAAATCGACATCGTTTGGGCCTTGTACAGGCCTAAAAACATGAGGTCTGACAGAAATCAGACGTCTGGGAGAGATTCCAGATGTCTTAAATTAACTCGCAGGAATATCTCTCTTAGGGCACCTCTATTGGATGTTTGGAGTGCAATGCCGATGTTCGAGGGTTCCGTCAGACATCTGGAGATGCTCTCAGACGTCTAAAATTGCCTCAGTCCTCGCTCTGACGCACCTCCCAACCTCTAGCACATGCGCGTGCATTGTCAGGATTTGGCAGAGAAAATACGGAAAACAAATCTTTACCAGATGTCTCATAATACCTTCGAACATCCTCCCCAACGTCTGGAGGTCACTTCAGACGTCTGATTCCGCAGAAAATGGCTTCCGCAAAATCGTTCTGGGCTTCCCTCACCGCAGAAATTGCAGAAGAGCAGCACAGCACCCTCTGCTCTCGCGCTCAGACCCACGATCTTCTCTCCGCTTTCCGTTGTTCGCTCGCTCTCTCTCCCTCTCTAGCTTAGCTGCGAAGGTGTGCGACGAACAGGAGGAGGGGGGCTTATAAAGGGAGAGGAGGTGAGGGGAAGGGCATGGGCTAGGGAGTGGCGCGGAGTGGGCGTCACAGGGAGGGGAGAGGCGGTGAGGGGAAAGGCGAGGCGTGCGTACGGTACGCATGGAAGAGAAAAAGTATTTTCAGACGTCTGATGATCTCCCCAGACGTCTGGTGAACATTCTAGACGTCTTAAACTACCAAAGGGTGATAGGTCATTTCATAATGTTGGATGTTACCTAACGTTAGTTGACCTAGAAAAGTACTTTTCGAAAAGTGATTTTGCCTGTTGGATGGAGGGTTGTGGGGACGTTTTTTGAATATTGGATTGCATGCCTTGAGTATCTTTAGACCTCATTTAACACCTCTATATAAGTGAAACATGTCCAACCTTCTCAAGCATACTAGACAAATTAAATATACATTCTTGAGCATTTAAGAGCTAAAGAAAGCTTCTCCATCAACTCTATTTGTTCTCCTAAGCTCTCCTGCTGCTAGTTGAGCCCTCCAACATTCTTCTATAAATCATGGGCTCCAATACACTCTCCACTCCTTTCGATGCATACTCACTCACTTTCAAAGGGAGTATTAATTTAAGTTCTAGATACTCTTCTCATTTCTAGCATTGGGGGCTATTCATAAGGTTTTGATTTATATTTTTGGGTGCTTAATTCACTTCATCTAGACCTATTGTAAAATGAGGGCTCGAGGTATAGGGCCCTGATGTGAATATGTTTATATTACATAAGGTGTCTATTTATGCATGTTCTTAAGCATAGAATTGCATTGCATACTATAAATATTGCATAGCATGCATCATCTTGCATTTAGATTAGTTTGAATAAAATGAAGGATAATTATCTCCTTTTATGTTCAGGGACAGGGCAAAATTTTTATCAGGGCCTCGGATCGAAGATCCAACCGTACAGATTTGATCAGGACAACGATTGGAGTTCAACGACTCCAAGATCACCCTACTCAGATATCTGTAGCATCAGATAAAGACTGGGGAACCCTAGAATATCATGGGCCAAGATGGTATGAATCCGCACTTCAAACGACAAATCCGACCACACGGATGGATTCGGATCGACGATCGCAGCTGATGAGAGCCTCATCATGAACCCTAACTAACACAATTTAATCTAAATAAGTATGAAGAAGCTCCTACAAAACCTAAACACAAGCTTAACTCAGAGAATTCTGAATTAAAGAATAAGACAAATCATAAGGGGTAAAATTGTAATTTTACTAATGCAGTGCGCAAATAGGGTAATTAAGGGCCTAAACACAGGTCAAATGAGCTTAATAAGGAGGGAAGTGGGATGATCTGATCTGAAAAAGGGTTATAGCAACTTCTAGGAATTAAATGACATTCTGTAACCCTAAAACAAACCTGCTTTAATTCACGAGGTTTGAGGCAGGATAAAAATCAACTAAACCCTCTAAAATTCATGGAAAAATATTCGCCTAGGGTTAGAACCTTCAATTTGTCCTTTGCAACCTATTTTGACCTAAAATGAGAACCATGCCCAATTTATGACCTAATTTAGGTTTTTACGCAAATTGACCGGTCAAACATGGCTAAACCTAAAATCAAATTTCACCATTAAAATCCTTAGGTTCAAATTAGGCTGGTATAAAAATTTGGGCCTTAGAGAAGACCATCTTGACCGACTTTACAAATTGGTTCTCCTGAATTACCTTTTGACCCTTGTCTTTTGAAACCCTTTCAATTAGACCCCTATCTTTCTCGTCGTTCTTTGCAAAATGGTCCTCCCTGCCATTTCTGAGTAGCGCCATACCTCCGGCGACCTTGCGCAGAGAATGGCGCCACGCAGGGCATGGCGCCCGTTCTCAGGAACGAACAGGAGGTTCCCTGCGTCGTCCTCTGTCGCAGGGACCCTCCCCTGTGTCCTACAACCTCTCATGCCTCTCGTGCGAACGCACGAAAGGCATGGGTCTCCTTCTCTGGCCATCTCCGGTGCGCTCTGCACGTCGTTCCCTTAGGCCGCTCTCCTCGCCAACGCCTTTATAAGGAGCGGCAGGGGCTACCGTCCATGGTAAGCTAGTTATGGTCGAGAAACTCCCCCTCCTTCATCTCCTCTCTCTTCGACCAGACTGCTCAAGCTTCCGGCGAACTCTCCCCCTCCTCATCTCTCTACTTCCATACCTGCAGCAGAGCCCGCTCTGCCCCGTCGTCCCACGCCAGGCCGCACCAGCTGGCGTCCTCAGATCTCCTCGTCGCCGATAACCCTCTCCTGGGCACCTTCGTCCCCAGCGTCGCCAGGTACGCGCCGAGCGCCACCTCCCTCCCTCTTAGTCAATTAGGCAGGTAGAAACCTTCCCTTCTCTCTCCCTATTATTTCCCCCTTCTTAATTTACCAGTTTAACCCACCGACCGCCACTGTCCATCACCCACCTTCCCCATCTCCGGCCGCTCTCCGGCGAGGCGTTCTCGCCACTCCACGCCTCCACCCACCTCGCCAGCTACCCCTTGTTATGAACAGGGTGTCAAACGTCGTTTAAGACGGACGGGAAGTGGCCCAAATGTCTGGAAGCCCTCCCAGACGTCTGGTATTCAATTTTTTCAGCGTACGGGTTCGCATCTGCGCGCGAACCCGCCGCCCTCCTTCTTCTCTTTCCTCTCCCTCCTTGCAGACTCCGCCTTTCCTCTTTCTATCTCCCTGCGGCTGCCTTACAAATACGCTTCCCCTCTCCCTCACCCTCACTCCACCGCCTTCTTCTTCTCCTTCTCCCTGCCAGCGAGAGAACAGGCGAGCGAGAGCGGCAGCAGCGACTGCTGCGGGAGTGTGGGGAGGAGAAGCAGTTGCGAGAGGAAGAAGGAGCTCGACCGCGAAGGTGCGAGCTTGTCGGGGCAGCTAGAGCCAACTGGCGGGAGAGCAGCGAGCGTGGGGTGACGCGAAGGAGCTACTGCAGCTCAGGTAGTAGGCGGACGCGGCACCGCACGGCCGTGCGCTGCGGGCGGAGAGTGAGAAGGTTTTTATTCTGGGAAAACGTAAGTCCAGACATCTGATTCTGGGAAAATTTCCCAGAATCAGACATCTGGACTTACGTCCAGACGACGCAAGAGACGTCTGGAGGAAGGTCCAGATGTCTGACAGGTACGTTATTTTTATCCTCTCCTTCTTTCGCGTGTACGGCCATGCAGCCGTTCTGCCGAGGTCTTCTGCACCCTTTCGTGATAAGAGCGGGCATGTGTGTGTGCAGGACTTGTTCGGGAAGGCGCAAAGGCTCGCCATCCCACATAGATCAGACGTCTGGGCATAGCACCAGACGACAGAGAGGGCTTCCAGATGTCCAAGGTGACAATCGGACGTCTGGAAACCAAGTCCAGATGTTCCAGTGGGCTTCTGGACATTTGAAGGACTGCGCAGACCAAGGTATGACTTGAGCTACCTTTTAAGACGTCTGGAAGAAATTCCAGGCGTCTGATTTTGGACAGACTGGTTGTTTTTTACCCATTTAGGGTCCGTTCGGAGTCCATTTTCTGCGTTTCAAGTTTCATTCTTCCCAAATTTAATTCCTCTACCTATTTACACATTGTATACTGTTCTGAGTAACTCTTTGTGTTGATTCTTGTGTTAGGACCCCGTTCCCTTGCGGCTCTGGGGGTTGCGGAGGAGTGCAGGATTGCCGACCACGCCCCCAGTACTCCTGATTTTGCGGGTAGAGTGGCCCTTTAATTTATTTATCAAAAATTGTACATTTATGAAATAATTAATAGAGTCTAGGACATTGCATGAACCTTAGGGTTGAAAAATTAGATTGAATGATAGATCCTAGGGCATTACATGAACTCTAGGACAAACTAGATTGAATGATAGATCCTAGGGTATGGTATGAATCCTAGGACTGGAAAATTAGTTGAATATATATACATTGCAGTCTTGGAAAAGTAGAAAGGAAATGATAACTGCCTGTAAATTGGTTAACAGCTGCTTGTTTAAGAATGAATAATCACTGTTGAGAACATGGGTTATATGGATATAAAGCTGGAACGGTGAAACATAAATCGGCTGAGTTAAAAGAGCATGAACCTTACGGGGAATTAGGAGTAGAACTCCAGAAAAGTGAATGGAATAGAATTGGGGAAGTGAGCTGGCCCTTGAGTACGAAGTACCAAGGAGAGCAACTGTCCCCCTATTTAGTGCAGAGTGGAGCTAGTCGCCCCAGGGACCCGGGGTTAGGTCTGGCCACTTTGTACCGACTTTTGGCCCTCGTGTACACAGTACCGAGGAGAGCTACTAGTGTAGGGAGAGCACTAGCTACCCCACGGGCCCCGGGGTTCTGCTAGCCTTCCTACACCGACTTGTTAGGCCCACTGGGCAAATCAGGGTAGTCAGGCGAGGGTGCGCGGACTGTGGAGGGGCAAGACCCCTGTTTGGTTACTGTGGAGGGGCTAGGCCCCTGTTACTGAGAGGGCTCTGCCCTATACTGGTTCCGTGCTGTGCTTTGGGCGCACCCGTTAACGGAAATGACTGACCGCGTGCCAGTCCGGGGTAGCTACCTGTGTGTTTATCGCGCGTGCCGTAGTCACCGTTACGTCTGTCAGGGACCTTGGGGTGGTTGACTGAGGGTGGGACCACCATGGGGGACTTTCCCGGCCAGGAGAGCACCACGTGTTACTTCTACTTTTCGGAAAAGACTGCAATCAAGATCGTTCCTACGATGAACATCGAGATCAAGAGAAAGATCTGAGAAATAATTTAATAATGAATAATGGGAAGAATATAAAGAAAGAAATTAAAAATTATAACAGCTACTGTCCACCTTACTGCTTCTTAGCTTTTAGTTATCACTCTACTCAGCGTTTTGCTGACATGTCACCTTTGTTACCTTTTCAGGACCAGGTGTTTAGTAGCCAGAGTCGGTGGCTGCAGAGGGCGCTAGGCCTAGTAGAGCCTAGTAGTGTTATTTGTAGTACCCACTTTACTTTTCTTGCTGTTGTTGTGAGTAGTTTCTGTTACCCCTGTACTCTTTTCATTGTAAGCTTCATGTTTATGTATATGTTTAATTCTCTACTGTTGTGGTGGTGTATACTGTAGTATTTCTTTTCTTTACTGTTGTATTTTGTTACTGCTAGTTATATACATGGTGAATGTGGTTTATTTTACTGCTCTTTTGGTTACTTTCTCGTTGGATGACTGGGTCTTGGGATCAGTCGAGTTGGTCCGGTTCTCGTGTCTCGTAGGGATTCAGGAATCGGGTTGTTACAAGATGGTATTAGAGAAAGGTCGTCTCGAGAAGTGAACCAATTGACTAGAAAATAACCAATTCACGTGTCTGTAACTAGAGTAGCCACCACAACATTTCTCTTGACATAAGCTCTTAGACTTCTTCGTTAGATATCGTTATATTGACGTGTTTCCATTCTGTTTCTCATCTCCTTGCAGGAGATGCCTCGACGAGGGACTAGCGAGGCGGGCCACCGGCGCGGCCAAGGACGAGGTCGGCGAGGTGGGCGTGTTGCGATCGACGTCTCAATGGACCAGCCACTGCTCCCGGGCATTCAGGCCCAGGACCTCGCCCAGCTGATACGGGACAGTGCGAGACGAGCTCCACCCGCTACCCCGAGCGCCTCTCCCTGGGGCTGCGGAGGGGGAGTCCTCTGTGGGACCACGCGACGGACGTGGCGATGGACGCGAGGGAGGGGATGGGCTGCCACCGCCCCCAGCTTCCTCCGACACTTCTGTGCACGAGGCTTCCTTACCTGGAGGCGCACCAACATCCCCACTGCAGCGCCACTTCGAGCTTTTCGAGCAGTTCCGAAAGCTGAAGCCCCCGTCCTTCAAGGGGGATGAGGACCCGACCAAGGAGGAGGACTGGCTCAAGCAGATCGAGAAGGTTTTCGACACCCTTCGCCCCCCGGTGGAGTGCCGCGTGGCCTTTGCCATGTACCAGCTGGAGAGCGCGGCACACCGGTGGTGGAGGGCCGTCAGGGGACAAGAGAGGGACGAACCGACCTGGGACCGGTTCGTCACCCTCTTCTGCGAGCAGTACTTTCCCCAGATGTGGCAGGACCAGAGGAGGCGGGAGTTCCACACTCTTCTCCAGGGGACGATAACCGTGAGTGCGTACCGCACGCGTTTTCTGGAGCTGTCCTACTTCGCAGCGACAGCAGTAGCCACTGAGGAGGAGCGCCTTTGGAGGTTCACCGAGGGGCTCCGACCTGCGATTCAGGGGTATGTTAAACCCCTGAAGCTGCCTACATTCTCGAGGGTGGTGGAGGCAGCTATGACCTATGAGGAGATCAACCCGTCCGCTCGAGATATTGACAGCGGGCGGTAGAGGCCCTATCAGCCAGACTTTTCACAGGGCCGGCGAGAGAGGAGACACGTGGCGCCCGCAGGAGAGCAGTCACGTTTTGCAGGGCCATCAGTGGCCTTTGGGGGCCCTCGACAGGGGCCAGCAGCTAGCACTAGACCCCTGCCCAGCCGACAGCAGGGACCCACTGAGGGCGGGAGTCGGGTTCCCCTCTGCTACCAGTGTGGCCAGCCAGGCCACATTAGGAGGGACTGCCCGTCTAGGGCAAGAGGTCAACAGATGCTTCCCGCGCTGAGCACTGGAGGGCTAGCAGGAGGCCGCGGTTTCCAGGCGCGAGGAGGAGGACAGCAGTCACGAGGGGGTACCGGCCAGCAGCTACTCGCCCGACGCAGAGTGTGGCTGCTTCGTCCGCAGCTAGGGCTGAGGGGCGTATCAACTCCCTGGCACACAGGGATGCCAGATCTTCGGGATCAGTGGTGGCAGGTATGGTTTCAGTTTCCAGCAGACTCGTTTACACGCTTTTCGATTCCGACGCTACGCACTCGTTTGTCGCCGCCAGTTTCGCAGTTAGTTTGGGCCAGGATTATATGCTGTTAGAGGATCCGTTCATGATCAGAGGTCCAAGTGGTTAGCTGTTTGTAGCTGAGGAGGTATACACGAGTTGCGAGGTCAATATTGGGGGACATAGCCTTCCTGCTGACCTGATTATGATACAGATGGAGGACTTTGGCGTAATTCTGGGGATGGACTGGCTGTCAGCTTACCATGCCTTGGTGTATTATTTTGAGAGAAAGATCGTCTTCTCCATACCAGAGTTTCCTTCTTTCGAGTTCCACGGTCAGCCAGTGGACGGAGGCTTCAGGTGCATTTCTATACTTCGGGCAGCGAGACTTTTGGGCCAGGGGTGTGAGGGCTTCCTAGCTTGTGTCGTGGCAGAGCCCAGCCCTGTGGCAGACTTCCAGAGTATCCCAGTGGTCAGAGAGTACCCCGACGTGTTCCCAGACGAATTGCCAGAACTACCGCCCGAGCGCGAGATCGAGTTTGAGATCTCACTAGTACCAGGGACCAGCCCCATCTCCACCGCACCATACAGGATGACACCACTTGAGCTACGAGAGCTCAAGTCTCAGTTGCAGGATCTTTTGGAGAAGGGCTTTATGAGGCCCAGCGCGTCTCCCTGGGGAGCCCCGGTACTGTTTGTAAAGAAGGATGGTACCCTACACCTTTGTGTGGACTACCGACAGCTGAATAGGGTCACCATCAAGAACAGATATCCGCTGCCGAGGATCGATGACTTGTTTGACCAGCTGCGAGGTGCCACGGTATTCTTCAAGATTGACTTGAGGTCTGGATACCACCAGTTGAGGATCAAGGAGGTAGACGTCTCCAAGACAGCTTTCCGCACTCGGTACGGACACTACGTGTTTCTGGTCATGCCGTTTGGGCTGACCAATGCCCCCGCTGCCTTCATGGACCTGATGAACCGGGTGTTTAGACCATACTTGGACCATTTTGTGGTGGTATTCATTGATGATGTGCTCATCTATTCTCAAGATCAGACGCAGCACGGACAGCACTTGCGGATGGTTCTGGACACATTGAGATGACGTAGGTTGTACGCCAAATACAGCAAGTGCGAGTTCTGGTTGAGGGAGGTGACCTTCTTAGGTCATGTGATCTCTAGAGATGGTTTGGCAGTGGACCCAGCTAAGGTCAAGGCAGTGCTCAGGTGGGAGAGACCGTGTACGGTTACTGAGATTCGCAGTTTCTTCGGACTGGCAAGCTACTATAGGCGGTTTATTAGAGGCTTTTCACAGATTGCACGTCCTATGACACAGTTGACCCAGAAGGACGTGCCCTTCACTTAGACAAATGCCTATGAGGCGTGATTTCAGGAGCTAAAGGAGAGGCTGACTTCGGCTCCCGTGCTCACCATTCCAGACAGTAGTGGCGGGTTCGTTGTGTACACGAACGCCTCTTTGCAGGGGTTAGGGGGTGTGCTCATGTAGAGGGGTCATGTTGTCGCTTACGCTTCGTGGCAAATGAAGCCCCGTGAGCATAGCTACCCTACCCACAACCTGGAGCTGGCAGCTGTTGTCATTGCGCTAAAGACCTGGGGCATCACTTGTACGGTGAGACCTTCGAGATGTTCATAGATCACAAGAGCCTCAGATACCTATTTGATCAGAAGGAGCTCAACATGAGACAGAGACGTTGGTTGGAGCTCTTGAAGGACTATGACTGCAGCATTTCCTACCACCCTGGAAAGGCCAACGTGGTGGCTGACGCCTTGAGCCGAAAGGCACCCGCACACTTGGCCAGTTTACAGGTGTAGAGTTGGAGCCTTTTGGAGGAGATGAGCAGTTGGCGACCCCTAGAGTTACAGGGGCACTGTGGGGCAGTGACTGTGACACGACAGACGAGGCCAGAGCTGATAGATCGCATCATCACAGGACAGATGGCCAACCCGTACTTGTAGTCCTTGTGTGACAAAGTACTGTCAGGAGACCCTGGAGACTTCTCTTTTACAGACCAGGTGCTGTGCATGAGGGGGCGTTTGTACGTTCCCAGAGACGAGGAGCTGTTGAGAGAGCTCTTGACTGAGGCACACGGTTCCAGATTCACCATACATCCTGGAAACACGAAGATGTACCATGACTTGAGACGCGACTTTTGGTGGAAGGAGATGAAGCGGGATGTGGGTGAATTCGTACAGCAGTGCTTAGTGTGCCAGCAATTGAAAGCCGAGCATCAGAGGCCGGCAGGGCCGCTACAGTCGCTTCCAGTACCAGAGTGGAAGTGGGAGAGCATCACCATGGACTTGGTGGTGGGCTTACCTGTTACCCAGCAAGGACACGACGCAGTCTGGGTAATCGTTGATAGATTGACGAAGACGGTGCATTTCTTGCCGATCCGAGTCACCTTGGGGCCAGCATAGTTGGCAGAGAGGTATATCCGTGACGTGGTACGTCTACACGGAGTTCCTCGGGAGATCGTATCCAACTGGGATACCCGCTTTATGTCCCAATTTTGGCTGAGTTTCAGCAGGCTCTGGGGACGCGGTTGAGGTTCAGTACAGCTTACCACCCCCAGACGGACAGACAGTCTGAGCGCACGATACAGACACTTGAGGACCTTTTGCATGCCTGTGTACTGGATTGGAGGGGCTCTTGGGAGGAGCACTTGCCCCTGGCGGAGTTTACATACAATAACAGTTATCACTCGAGCATTGGCATGGCACCCTACGAGGCTCTATACAGACGAAGGTGTACGACACCCTTAAGTTGGGTTGAGGTGGGGACCAAGTGGGAGGTTGGCCCCAGACTGATCCGGCAGAGTCAGGAGGTAGTCGAGTAGATTCACAGGCAACTCCGCACTGTCAGGAGCAGGCAGAAGAGCTATGCAGATCGGAAACGTAGGGAGGTGCAGTTTGAGGTTGGGGACCACGTCTTCCTTCGTGCTTCGCCCATGAAGGGTCTGCAGCAGCTTGGGGTGAGAGGGAAGCTCGCGCCGATGTTCGTGGGGCCCTTTGAGGTCCTGGAGAAGGTTGGACCCGTTGCTTACAGGCTTGCCCTCCCTCCTCAGCTTTATGGTGTGCACGACGTGTTCCACATGTCCAACCTCAGGAAGTATGTCGCCGATTCCAGTCACGTCCTGAGTCACAAGAGCATCGAGGTGGGCGACGACCTGACCAACCCCGAGCGGCCAGTGCAGATTCTTGACAGAGCCATCCGCAGTCTGAGACGAAAGCAAGTACCCTTGGTGAAGTTTTGTGGAGGAGCCAGCGGTACGAGGAGGCTACCTGGGAGCCTGAGGCGGCGATGCGGGAGCGGTACCTGGAGCTTTTCGCTGGTACGTCTTTTCGGACCGACTTCGGTCCTCTTTGAGTTTGTTATGCATATATTGTTCTTTCCCGCACCCTAGTTTGCGCAAGTTTCGGGGATGAAACTTCCTTTGAGTTTGTTATATTGTTACGAACAGGGAATCAAACATCATTTAAGACGTCTGGAAGCCTTCCCTGACGTCTGGTATTAAATTTTTTCGGCGTACGGGTTCGTGTCTGCGCGCATGCACGCCCAGACTGAACCCACCGCCCTCCTTCTTCTCTTTCCTCTCCCTCCCTGCAGACGCCGCCTTTCCTCTTTCTCTCTCCCCGCGGCTACCTTACAAATACGCTTCCCCTCTCCCTCACCCTCACTCCACCGCCTTCTTCTTCTCCTTCTCCCTGTCAGCAAGAGAACGGGCGAGCGAGAGCGGCAGCAGCGACTACTGCGGGCATGTGGGGAGGAGAAGTTGTTGCGAGAGGAAGAAGGAAGTCGATCGCGAGGGTGCGAGCTTGCTGGGGCAGCTAGAGCCGACCGGCGGGAGAGCAGCGAGCGTGGGGTGCCGCGGAGGAGCTGCTGCAGCTCAGGCAGCAGGCGGACATGACGTGGCATGGCCATGCGCTGCGGGCGGAGAGCGAGAAGGTTCTGATTCTGGGAAAATTTCCCAGAATCAGACGTCTGGACTTACGTCCAGACGACGCAAGAGACGTCTGGAGGAAGGTCCAAACGTTTAACAGGTACGTTATTTTTATCCTCTCCTTTCGCGTGTACGGCCATGCAGTCGTTCCGCCGAGGTCTTCTACACCCTTTTGTGATAAAAGCGGGCGTGTGTGTGCAGGACTTGTTCAGGAAGGTGCAAAGGCTCACCATCCCA
This sequence comes from Thalassia testudinum, assembly GCA_037157565.1. NCBI lineage: Eukaryota > Viridiplantae > Streptophyta > Magnoliopsida > Alismatales > Hydrocharitaceae > Thalassia > Thalassia testudinum. The sequence continues at coordinate 150,454,928 of JAZHRO010000036.1, forward strand.
CATAGATCAGACGTCTAGGCATAGCACCAGACGACGGAGAGGGCTTCCAGACGTCCGGGGTGACAATCGGATGTCTGGAAACCAAGTCCAGACGTTCTAGCGGGCTTCTGGATGTCTGAAGGACTGAGTAGACCAAGGTATGACTTGAGCTACCTTTTAAGACGTCTGGAAGATGTTCCAAACGTCTGATTTTGGACAGACTGGTTGTTTTTGACCTGTTTAGGGTCCGTTCGGAGTCCGTTTTCCATATTTCAAGTTTCGTTCTTCCGAGATTTAATTCCTCTACCTATTTATAGTAATTGTATACTGTTCTGAGTAACTCCTTGTGTTGATCCTTGTGTTAGGACCCCGTTCCCTTGCGGCTCTGGGGTTGCGGAGGCGCGCGGGATTGCCGACCACGCCCCCAGTACTCCCGATTTAGCTTGTAGAGTGGCCCTTTAATTTGTTTATGAAAAATTATTCATTTATGAAACAATTAATAGAGTCTAGGGCATTGCATGAACCCTAGGGATAAAAAATTAGATTGAATGATAGATCCTAGGGCATTACATGAACCCTAGGACAAACTAGATTGAATGATAGATCCTAGGGTATGGCACGAATCCTAGGACTGGAAAACTAGTTGAATATATATACATTGTAGTCTTGGAAAAGTAGAAAGGAAACGATAACTGCCTGTAAATTGGTTAACAGCTGCCTGTTTAAGAATGAATAATCACTGTTGAGAACATGGGTTATATGGATATAAAGCTGGAACGGCGAAACCTAAATTGGCTGAGTTGAAAAAGCATGAACCCTACAGGGAATTAGGAGTAGAACTCCTAGAAAATGAATGGAATAGAATTGGGGAAGTGAGCTGGCCCTTGAGTACGGAGTACCAAGGAGAGCAACTGTCCCCCTGTTTAGTGCAGAGCGGAGCTAGCAGCCCCAGGGACCCGGGGTTAGGTCTGGCCACTTTGTACAGACTTTAGGCCCTCGTGTATACAGTACCGAGGAGAGCTACTAGTGCAGGGAGAGCACTAGCTACCCCACGGGCCCCGGGGTTCTGCTAGCCCTCCTACACCGACTTGTTAGACCCACTAGGCAAACCAGGGTAGTCAGGTGAAGGTGCGCGGACTGTGGAGGGGCAAGACCCCTGTTTGGTTACTGTGGAGGGGCTGGGCCCCTATTACTGAGAGGGCTCTGCCCTATATTGGTTTCGTGCTGTACTTTGGGTGCACCCGTTAACGGAAACGACTGACCACATGCCAGTGCGGGGTAGCTACCCGTGCGTTTATCACGCGTACCGTAGTCACCGTTACGTCTATCAGCGACCTTGGGGTGGTTGACTGAGGGTAGGACCACCATGAGTGACTCTCCCGGCCAGGAGAGCACCACGTGTTACTTCTACTTTTCGGAAAAGACTGCAATCAAGATCGTTCCCACGAGGAACATTCGAGATCAAGAGAAAGATCTGAGAAATAATTTAATAATGAATAATGGGAAGAATATAAAGAAAGAAATTAAAAATTATAATAGCTACTGTCCACCTTACTGCTTCTTAGCTTTTAGTTGCCACTCTACTCAGCGTTTCGCTGACGTGTCACCTTTGTTACCTTTCAGGACCAGGTGTTGAGCAGCCAGAGTCGGTGGCTGTAGAGGGCGCTGGGCCTAGTAGAGCCCAGTAGTGTTATTTGTAGTACCCACTTTACTTTTCTTGCTGCTGTTGTGAGTAGCTTCTGTTACCCCTGTACACTTTTCATTGTAAGCTTCATGTTTATGTATATGTTTAATTCTCTATAGTTGTGGTAGTGTATACTGTATTATTTCTTTTCTTTGCTGTTGTATTTTGTTACTGCTAGTTATATACATGGTGAATGTGGTTTATTTTACTGCTCTTTTGGTTACTTTCTCGTTGGACGACTGGGTCTTGGGATCAGTCGAGTCGGTCCGATTCTCGTGTCTCGTAGGGATTCGGAAATCGGGTCGTTACACCCCTTAAGCTCTGCAACACCTCACTGACACCGAATCTGCCCTCCATTCACTTCGTAGCACATCCAGTTCACACCCCGAACACACCCACTCTCACGCACGCAGTCTGCCCTAGGCCCACGGCCACAAGCACGCTCGCGTCCCGTCGACCCCCACACTGCCTTCGCCGTCCTCTGGCAAAGCTCCCTGCGTTGTCTGATGTGGCCGTGAGGCTGTCTTCGTGATTTCAGGTCTCAGCCTCCTCCCTGCCATTGACAATAGGTTGGAGCTGCTTCGCAGGCAGCTCCAGACTTCTTCGGCCCCTGGCGCAGACCCCAGGCAGCGCGGGGCACTTCCGCAGAGACGCCCAGGTTCTCAATTGGGGTCGCGAGCTTTCGCTGCTGCCCCAATTGCGGAAAGCCTTCTCCCGCGGGTGCCCGAGATCGGTGGTGGGACTTTAGTCCCACCTCGTAAGTGTGTGGCCTCTCGCCCACACTTAAATTGATTTTGTGCTTTCGGCTTATCACCACCGAAAGCACGCAGGGTGAGGTCCCTCACCTATTCACTCGCCTCGTCCGCGGCATTGCCCACTCAGATCTGGTGACCCGACCCGACACTCTTGTGCACTCCTCGTGCACCACCCATGCCAGTGCGCCTGGACCCGGGCACGCGACCAGACCCGATTACCCGGTTTTGGGAGAGCTTCCTAAAGAGAGATCCAGAGAGAGAGAGACACGGGGAAAGGGGTAGGTTTTGCTCTAATGTGTGTGTGTGCATGAAGGAAAGAAGAAAGGAGAACAGGCAGCGGCTTAGACTTAGCCGCACGGAAAAGCGAAAGGCTAAAGCAAAGAAGAAAGAAAGGGAAGAAGGAAGAAGCTGAAGACAAAGAGGAGGAGCTGCACTGTAGCGACCGAGCGGTTAAGTAGTCTAAGCGCTGAAGCAAACGTCGGTAAAGAAAAGAAGAAGATAGCCGCAGTAAAAAGAAAAGGAGGAAGAAGAAGGACTTAGCAGCAGAAGAGAAGGGAAAGAAGAAGAAGCAGAGAAGAAACAGAGAAGAAGAAAAGAGAAAAGGCCAACGCAAAAGAAAGAAGAAGAAGAAAGGAGAAGAACTTAGCAGGAAGCAGAAGCCTCTGCAGCCGCAGAGAAGAAAAGAAGAAGAGGAAGGCAGAAGCCTCTGAAGAAGGCAGGCTGAAAGAGGAAGAAGCAGAAACAGAGAAGAAGGCAAGCAGAAGAAGAAGAAAGAAGACAGAAAAAGAAAAGAAAGAAAAGAGAAGAAGAAGACGCAGAGAAGAAAGGAAGAAGAGAAGGAAGAGAAGAAGAAAAAGCCAAATCTCCCTCTCTCTCTTTCCCATTTGACTTATATTTTTGTAAAACATTATATTGTGAATTTATATGTTTCTAGAATTATAGTTTGCTCCCTGAGTTCGACCTCGGGAATCTTTCTATTCCGAGTAATAAATCATATTAGACTGGTAACCGTTGTTGTCGTATACTCCAACGATTGTAATTACCATAGCGACAAAGGACGGCACCAGTTTTTTGGCACCATTGCCGAGAAGCAACAGCTATTTTAGAAGCTATTGATTCACAATTTCTGATCTACTATTGGCTTAAGCTCTTCCATTTTGTTGTGCAGGCACAGGAAATCAGGAAGGAACAAGCAACCGCACAACAACCAAGGGACAGGTAATTTTCTATCCTCTCTCTTTTAAGCCCCTAAAATTCTAAAGAGGAAGAAAAAAGAAAAACAATCTAGGAATTACCTATCTTTCATACATAGTAAATCACAAGAGTTGCCTGTTTTTCAATTTCAGTACATTATATCTGTACATCCACTAAAGGTAATTAGGGCTAAAACCTTCTTGCTTGAGCCCTAATTACCTAATCTTGAGGCAACTAACTGGACCAATTAGAGCCAACCTAAGACTCAAAAGCTAGGGTTTTAGAAGACACACTTTCTAATCAAGAATTAAAAATTCTCAAAAGAAGTGTGCCTAAGCCATTGCTTGAAAACATCTATTAAGAGAAACCCTAAGAAATTTGGCTCTTAAAAACACTTGAACCCTAAAAGACAAAGACCTAATCAACTCTCAAAGGAACTAGTAGGTGAAGTTGACCCCTTGGGTAAACCAACCTTAAACTTAGGTCACTCTTTGCACTCAAAAGGCTAAAGTTCAAGTGAAAACCCTAAGCACCTTGATCCTAACTAAAAGTGGTAGACTTAAGAGGTCAAGGTCCCCATTCTGGTCTACCTGGAATCTCAGTGACAAGAGAGGTCGGGTGGGGGAAACCCTGTAACCCGTGGGGGCGCTCTACCGTGTAGGGGTCTTCGTGGGACTCACCCTCTCTGGCTGCCCAGGTAATTCTCAGGTGGACGATCTTTTGATCAAGGTGTTGGTGCTAGAGCACCACGATCATTTGTTTTGATGATAACAAAACATGTGTTATTTAACATTTGCAATTTGAGTCCTAGATTTCAGGTCAATTGCAAATGTGGACATGTTTAGACGGAGTTTGAGCTCGCATCCAGGACGGATTGTAGGAGCTTGACGGAAAACAGAGGAGGTTCGCGTGGAGCGAAAGATTGAAGATGGAAGGAAATGAAGAATAGGATAGATTTCCTTCTTTTGTACTTGTTGTATTTTTCATTTCTTTTGTTGCTCTTTATTTCCTTAGATATTTCATGTTAAAGAGCCTCAAAGAACCCTAACAGTAGTCCTAGGAACACCGGCACAACCCTAGGATACTTAGGTTTTCTGTAGAATACTTAGAAAACCAATATAGGGTTCAAACAGCACTTCCAGACGTCTAATTCCCAAATCAGACGTCTGATAAAGCATTTTAAGACGTCTGACTGTTGTTTCAGACGTCTGATAACTGTTAGGCTGGACATAGTTAGTTCTGTCTGATGAATTCAGACGTCCAGACCTTAGACCAGACGTCTTAGGAGACGTCTGATGACTTTGCCAGACGTCCAATTAGTGGACCGTTGGCGAGCTTAGCAGGCACTCAAGATTATGACCGTTAGAGCCTTATCAGACGTCCTTAGGCATTTCCAGACGTCTGATAAATTACCGTTTTGCCTCGGCTGACCCAAAATCTCTTCTCAGAGATTTTCTAGCCGTTGCAACGTTTGGAAATCAATTCCCACAGTAAAAGTAAGTTTCCAGACGTCCATACATAGTGCCAGACGTCCTGTATGTCGTCTGATGGACTTGTACAAAACCCTGTTTAGATCTGATTCAAGTCAGGGAGAAACCCGCATAGAATCAGACGTCTGACCTTGGAATCAGACGTCTTAAAGTGGCCTTCCAGACGTCTGATGCCAGAGTTAGACGTCTGATAACCCTGTCAAATGTAATCATTGTCCTGATTTCGGCCTGATTCTCTTGGACTTTGTTCCCAACGGCTATAGAACCCTTTCTAAGCCTTCCAAAGCCTTCCTAAGGCCTCTATAAATAGAGGGGAGCCTTTGCAACACAAAAACACACAAGATATACACTTAGAAACACACCTAGAGAGACATATACACACTAAGACACACACCTTGCAATACACTTTCAAACCTTTTGTGTCCAAAGAAAAGACTCTCTTGCTCTCCAAGCTCAAGCTCCATTTTCTTGAGAGCATTCAACCGTTGCGCACCCGCTCTCCCGGCGTTGTTAACAAGAGCGACGTAGCGCCTTCGCGTGGCACACGCACCGCGTCATCGGTGACGCACTCCTTGCAAAGGGGAGTTTCATATTTCCTATAGAAGCTAGGTTTAATTATTTTGTTGGCTCTATAGGACTATTGTTTATTTTATCTTTGTTATTTGGTTGGGTATTCGCTTTGCGAATTCCCGTCTCCTTCGTGGGACAAAATCCTTCTCGTGGAGAGAAGGGGTTGAGGAACGCTACCCTCGTACTTGTAGCGTGGTTGTATTGAGGTTGAATCACCCTCGTTCAAAGTGATTCGGTTAGTGGATTTGATCAACTAGGTTGATCGGAAAATCCTAACTCGAGAGGGTTAGGTGGTGGTTTTCACCCGATTTGGGTTTCCACCTAAAAATTCCTGTGTACATTTTGTGATTGCTTATTTTTTGTGAGATTGCTTTTTATATTTGATTTCCGCATTTTTACGTCACCCCTCCTGGTAGGGACGAACCTTCACAAGGGGTCCATCTGCCCCAGACCTCTATAGTCACCCAACATTCTGGGTGTCTTGATTGGGTCCAGCACCTGCTAAACTCACCTTCTCCATCAGTGTATGTTTGGTAGGAGGTCCTTGAAACCTCCTTTAGAAATTCACTCTCCTCGAGGCCGAGCCTCGGTGCCCTTGTTTGTGCAACCAACACTTCACATAAACCTCTCCTCCGATTCTGAACCCAACTCACCTTCTTCTTTCACAATGGCTTAGCCAGTTGAGGAAGAGAAAAATCTGGAGCACCAGCTCCAGCGACTCAATGACTTCTTCCAGAACTTCATGCACCCACCGCAGCGTCCCATGATGCGAGATCACTACAATCCTGCTGCGGTGGCTATCGAGCCTCAAGTCAGAATCCCGACTAGAGGACCTGATTCTGAACTAAAGCCCAACATGATTCATGCTATTCCTAAATTCCATGGGCTTAATTCTAAACATCCTTTCCAGCACATCAAACAGCTAAAGCATCTGGCCCAGACTTTCGGGTCAGATGCACAAAATCGAGATATTCTCCTTATGAAGATGTTCTCTTTCTCCCTTATGGATAAGGCCGCTCATTGGTATCAAACTCAGACCCGGCCGATCAACAATTGGGAGGAACTTCAATCCTAGTTCTTGAGGAAGTTCTTCGCCGTTGGTTGAACCAATGCCTTGCGCCATCAGATTACCCATTTCACGCAGCAAACGGGAGAACCTCTTCATGAGGCATGGGATCGTTTTCAGGATCTCATGAGGAAGTGCCCCCATCACGGAGTTCCTAAATGGGAACAAGTCCAGTCTTTTTACTAGGGACTCCGTGAGGATATTAGGCTTTTCATCAATGCAACCTGCGGAGATAATATCATGGGTCAACATGAGGACACCGTGTGGGAGATTCTCGAGAACATGTGTGAGAACTCCATCAATAATCACTCCATGGGATTATTCGACAAGACGAATACCCGCGCAGCAATGACCATTAGGGGAGCACATGAGACGCAGGACCTGTCTGCATCACTCGATCTGGAATTAATGGCCAGTCGATTGGACAAGGTCTCTATCATTGAGAAGAAGGTGGATGAGCTGACTTAGCACTTGCAGCAAGCCACCTCTGCGCAAAATTCCTTTGCACAACCACCTTCTGCACGAGAGACTGTGCAAAACATTTTCCATCGACCTTCTCCTAGGGTGGACTCGTATCCATCCCCATCTGATTCTAGGACCGAAGGAACCTTCGATCCTTTCTATTCCTGTCGGGGGAACCCAGCTCCCCCATTCTCTGACTTTTATGAGGTTCCTCAGACTTGCGAGGACCTTAACGCCATCCAAAATGACCCATTTTCCAATACCTACAATCCTGGATGGCGAAACCACCCCAACTTCCAGTGGACGGGAAATTCCTAAACTCAAAGACCACCCTTTCAGCCCCGTCCACAAGCACCTCGTCCTTACCAGCCGCCTCAACCACGGCCCAACCCTACTTATTCATCCGGGACAAATCAAGACCAAATGTCCCTCATCCTTCAGACTCTGGCTGACATTCAGAGAACGAATACGGCTATTCAAAAGAAACACAAGGATGAAATCACAGAGGTTCGAAACCAACTGGCCCAGTTGGCGAATTCTCGCCAACCAGGCACACTTCCCTCTCAGCCTCTTTCTAACCCTAATAATGTGCCGACCCAGCGGCACGTTATGAACCCAAACCCATGCCATGCACACATGATTTACCAGGCCCCCTCTGTTCCTTCACCTGATGGGATGGAGGCCTTAACTTCGTATGTGAGTTATCAGCAGCAACCCATCATATCAACCCTTAACCAGAACCAGGCAGGACTGAATTCTGTAACCACCCTAGTGGTAAGGAGACCCAAGATCCACCTTATCCAGACCACTCCAAGCCTGGTAGCGACCTAAACCCTCGGACAGTAATCCAGGATGTTCCTATCCCTGTCCCAGATCAAAGACCTGGACCTACCCTAGAGGAACCAACCAAGGTTCCATTTCCCGAGGCCTTGACCAAGGGAAGAAGGACAACAAAACCCGTGGCTCCTGAGGAGGACCTGGTCAAGCTCTTTGAGCAGGTCCAAATAAACATCCCCTTAATGGATGCGATTCGCCACGTACCGGCTTACACACGATTCCTAAAAAATGTGTGTACACCTCAGCGTAAGCCGCGAACCAAGAGTGGGAGTCCAATTGTACTATCAGAGCAAGCCAGCTCTGTAATCCTGAGTAGGCTCCCACCCAAGGCAAAAGACCCAGGCACTCCCCTAATTTCATGCAAGATCAGTGAAACCTAGTTCGACAGAGCATTACTAGACTTAGGTGCTTCCATAAACTTGATACCCACATCCTTACTTAACCACCTAGAAGAATCTGAGCTGAAACCAACTGAGGTGGCACTACAGTTAGCAGATCGATCTATAAAGTCACCAAAATGGATTCTTGAGGATGTTATTGTAAGAGTGGGGGATTTCTATTTCCCTGTAGACTTTATAGTCTTAGACATGGATGCACCTGAAAACCCTAGGGATACACTGATCATTCTAGGGAGACCCTTTTTGGCCACTGCTAGGGCCAACATTAGTTGTGAGGAAGGCCAAATAGAACTGAAATTTGGGAACCAAACTCTCAAAATTGATATCTTTAAGGCCCAACTAGGGATCAACTGCAGTGTCATTGAGCAAATCTGTGATATTAGAGCTTTAGTTAATGAACCACAATTTGAGGATAACCTGATTATACCTCATCAACCACAAGAAGATCTTGAACCGCAATTAGAGGAGTCAAACCCTGATTCAGACAAACCCTTAACTCCTATCCTTGAACCTCACAATCATCCTGAACCACCCGCTGCTGCTGATAACCCCATCCTCGAACTTAAACCTCTTCCCAACCATTTGAAATACATCTTCTTGGGTTCTAATTAGACCTTTCCTGTGATTATGAACTCTAAGCTCACTCTTGATCAGGAATCCCGTCTAATTGTTGTTCTCCAGCAACATCGCAGTCATTGGTTGGGCTCTCGATGACTTGACTGGAATAAGTCCCTCTTATTGCACCTACCGTATCTATTCTGAAGAGGGCACACAACCTTCCCATGAAATGCAGAGACGCTTGAATCCCAATCTGCAGGAGGTCGTGAAAAAGGAGATCATTGAGTGGTTAGATGCAGGAATCATCTACCCGATCTCCGACAGTTGTTGGGTGAGCCCAATCCAGGTTGTGCCTAAAAAGGCAGGGCTCACCACCATTACAACTGAAATCGGAGAAGTCATACCTACCCGAATAGCCAACTCGTGGAGAGTTTGCATAGATTACTGAAGACTCAATTCCTCCACGAAGAAGGATCATTTCCCACTACCTTTCATTGATCGGATTCTCGAGAAATTAGCAGGAAATCGATTCTTCTGCTTTCTTGATGGGTACTCCGGTTATAACCAAGTAGCTATTCATCCAGAGGACCAAGAGAAGACCACATTCACCTGCCCCTTCGGGACATACGCGTTCCGAAGGATGCCGTTCGGTCTCTGCAATGCACCTGCGGCTTTTCAGCAGTGCATGCTTGCCATATTCTCAGATATGGTAGGTGATTATCTGGAAGTCTTCATGGATGACTTCTCAGTTTTCGGGGCATCATTTGATGATTGCCTCCAGCACTTGGTTCACATACTCAGGCATTGCATCGAAGTAAATCTGGTTCTTTCTTGGGAAAAGAGCCACTTTATGGTGCCTGAGGGGATCGTCCTAGGTCATCTAATTTCTGAAAAGGGCATCCAAGTGGATCGAGCCAAGGTTGATCTAATTTCTTGACTTCCTATGCCTAGCTCGATCAGGGACATCCGTTCTTTTCTGGGGCACGTCGATTTTTACCGTCGTTTCATTCATGATTTCTCGAAGATCGCGTGCCCCCTCACTACTCTTCTCTCCAAGGATGTACCCTTTGAGATCTCCAAGGAATGCACTCAAGCCTTTGAGAATCATCGTAACCGAGTCACCCAGGCCCCGATCCTACAGTCCCCTGATTGGTCTTAACCCTTTGAGATCATGTGTGATGCATCTGATTTCGCTATAGGAGCGGTTCTGGGGCAGAAAGTTGACGGGAAACCCGTGGTCATCTACTACGCTAGCAAGACACTTGATGAAGCTCAGCGTAACTATACAGTTACGGAGAAAGAGCTACTAGCCGTAGTATTTTTCCTCGAAAAATTCCGATCCTATCTCCTGGGTTCCCACGTCATCATCTACTCGGATCACACGGCTGTGAGGCATCTCCTTGCCAAGAAGGATGCGAAGCCTCGATTGATCCGATGGATCTTGCTGTTGCAAGAATTCGACCTCGGGATTCGTGACAAGGCGGGAAAACAGAATGTGGTAGCTGACCACTTGGCTCGCCTTCCTTCTGAAATCATCAACCCTTCTGGACCCATCACAGAGCATTTTCCTGATGAGCACCTACTGACTATTGGTACTAGGCTTCCATGGTTTGCTGATATAGTGAACTACTTGGCATCTCATCATATTCCGTCCGATTGGCCGAAGGTCAACAAAGACAAATTGCGCTCTGATGCCAAGTACTACATCTGGGAACACCCGTACCTCTTCTGCATAGGTGCTGACCAAATCATCCGGCGATGTGTCCCGGAGGATGAAATCATTGATATTCTCTCCTTCTGCCATGACCAGGAATGCGGTGGCCACTTCTTTGGGCACAAAACCGCATCTAAAATCCTCCAGTGTGGCTTTTACTGGCCCACCATCTTCAAAGACGCATACAATCACTGCAAGGCATGCAGTCGTTGCCAAAATTTTGGCAACATGAGCCATCGCGACATGATGCCTTTGCAGCCGATTCTCGTATGCGAAATCTTCGACATTTGGGGGATTGATTTTATGGGCCCCTTCACTATTTCGGAAGGCTTCGAGTACATTCTGCTTACTGTGGACTACGTATCCAAATGGATCGAAGCCATTCCGACTTGAACCTGTGATAAAAAAATCGCTATCAAATTCATTCATCAGAATATCTTCTCACAGTTCGGGACCCATTTTACGAATACTCAGTTCAGGTCACTGATGACCAAATACAGGGTGTCTCACCGAATCTCTACTCCTTACCACCCCCAGACTAATGGTCTAGCTAAGCTTTCTAATCGGGAGATCAAGAAAATCCTACAGGTCACTGTTCGACCTGACAGGAAAGACTGGTCGTCCCGACTTCTGGAAGCTTTGTGGGCTTATAGGACCACCCACAAGACCCAATTAGGGGACTTGGGTACGGACTTTGTCGTCTCCTTTTAAACTGGTGTACGGGAAGGCGTGTCACCTTCCCATCGAACTGGAGCACAAAGCCTATTGGGCAGTACGGAGTTGCAATTTAAATCTTTCTAAGGCTGAAACCCACAGAAAGCTTCAGATAAGCGAGATCGATGAATTACGCCTCGATGTGTATGAGAACTCGTGAATCTACAAAGAGCGGGTTAAAGCCTTCCATGACAAGAACATATCTAGAAAAATATTTCATCCTGGTCAGAAGGTCCTACTCTTCGATGCCCGACTTAAACTCTTCCCTGAGAAACTGCGATCCAAGTGGGTCGGACCTTATCTTGTCTGACAAGTTTTTGGAAATGGAGCCGTCAAGATCAGTCCGCTTAACCATGATTCCGAACCTTTCATCGTGAACGGTCAGAGACTCAAACCGTTCATCGATGTGACCTCTACAGATTCGGCTGAATCATCATTTATCCTCCATTTTCTCTGAGCATATTGCGCCCAGCCGATGGCGTAAAACTCAGCACTCAACGGGAGGCAGCCCGTCATTCTCTTTTGAAAAAATCCAAAACCTTTTCTGATACCTCTTTTGCACTTAAGGTTCATCCTTTAGGACAGCCGACTCCACCTCAGGTGCTTGCATCTGAGATTATAAATCGTCCACAACAGCCACCCCGACCCATCCACTTACCAAAACATCTATCCTAATGCATGAACTAAGCCAATAAAAACCCTCCTAATTTACAATGAGGACATTGCAAATCTTAGGCATAGGGGGGTATGAAAGTGCAAAGAAAAGGTTTCAAACAAAAAGAATTCAAAAATACCAAAAACACCATAAAAATTAAAAAAAATTAAAAAAATAATAAAATGAGAGGAGGAAAGAAAATTTTGACTTTACAAAGGAGGAGGAGAAAAAGAACAAAATGATAAAAAGGAGCACAAAATGAAAGAAAAGAGATAGTCATTAGTAAGAAATTAAGGAGTTAACCTAAGTTCTAGACCTCATTCAGGAAAAGAAATGGAAAGTGCACAGTGAGATTAGTAAGAACGCAAACCTTAGGCATTCTTGGATAGACTCTTAGTACCCATTAAGATCTAGATATGCCTCAAGAGGTTGAGGAAAATGAAAAGCTTAAGTATTAGGTCCAAGGCTTAGGGAGTATTTGGCCTCGTTAACTAACTTTTGGTTTGCGGGACTCAGTAACCTAAGCACCCAAATTTGCACACACAGTCTGGTTCAGTAAGCATAAGTATCAAAATCACGCAGAAGCATTGAAAAATTTCTAAAAATGTCACCTAGAGTAGGAGCGGTCGATCAACACAAGTTGATTTGGACGAGTTCCCAGCGCGATGAGGTGAAAAATTTCCCTCGAAGATGCGTAACAAAATATCATCTCCTCGATGCTTGTCTCTTAGGATATTTACATATCCTACTGAGGGTATGTAAGTACTCTACTGGTTCAGATTCGATGGATGGCATTATCACGAAGTGTCAATTGCCAGGGTCTGAATTCGGCCACGGAACACCATGGACGGGATTATCTCGAAATCTCGAAAGCCAGGGTTCTGGGGGTTACCATGGGCGGTGCTATCTCGAAGCATCGACTGCCAGGAACCCTTGAGGATTGATGATGGGGACAAGGAATCTGATACAGACCGTGTTGAGAAGCCAATCCTAAACTAGAATTAAAAAGGAAAAGAGAGAGAAAACTCTCCAAACATATAAATCTCCTACCTCTCTTTCTTACAAAACGCACTGCGAACTGAACTAGGGCTAAAATTATCCCAAGCACGGGTGCTTTAACCACAAAGTCCAATAAGCCTTAGGTTAGCTCCTGTAGGCCTTAAAAACCTTAGCTATGGACTGAGGCTGAGGCTAGACAGATCTGGATCTTGATTGGTACTAGAGTACCTTTTAGGCCTATAGATGGCATTCTGACCTAATCAAGGTTACAAAAGAAAAAGCACTTATCTAAACTCAATAAGAACTTCATGGTCTAGAACAAGGGTTGAAACCTTAAAATTTTGCTAAGGAACTAGCAAAAGCTAGGCATGGGAGTATGATGAGAGATTCATCATGAACCCTAACTAGCACAATTTAATCTAAATAAGTGTGAAGAAGCTCCTACAAAACCTAAAGAGAAGCTTAACTCAGAGAATTCTGAATTAAAGAATAAGACAAATCATAAGGGGCTGCATCTTTGGATCAGGTGGTGGAATCAAGATATAGAATCAAAGTTTGAATCAAGATGGAAGAAGGGGACTTTGTGCGGAATCAGAGGAAAAGGGGCTATGTGAATGATTGGTTGCACAAACAAGGGCAGCGAGGCTCCGCCTCGGGGGGGGGGGGGGGGGGGGGGGGGGAAGTGAATTTCTGAAGGAGGTTTCAAGGACCTCCTGCCAAATACTGAAGGACTGGATGAGATAAGCAGGTGCTGGACCCAATCGAGGCACCCAAAAATTGTTGGGTGACTATAGAAGTGCGGGGCAGATGGATCCCTTGATCAGAAAGATCTTTCACCTGAGAATTACCTGGGCATCCAGAGAGGGAGAGTCCCGCAAAGACCCCTACATGGTAGAGCGTCCCCACGGGTTATAGGGTTTCCCCCACCCGACCTCTCTTGTCACTGAGATTCCAGGTAGACCAGAATGGGGATCTTGACCTCTTAAGTCTACCACTTTTATTTTAAGATCAAGGTGCTTAAGGTTCCACTTGAACTTTTAGGTATTTTAAGTGAAAAAGTGACCTAATTTTAAGGTTGGTTGACCCAAGGGGTCAACTTCACCTCTTGTTCCTTTGAGAGCTTTTGGGTCCTTTCTTTTAGGGTTCAAGTGTTTAGAGAGCCAATTGTTTAGGGTTTCTCTAGTGTAGATCTTTTCAAACAAGGTTTAAGTACACCTCTTTTTGGGAAGATCTTTTCTTTGTTAATAGAAGGTGTGCCTCTAAAAACCCTAGCTTTTCAATCCTTGAGTTGGCTCTAATTGGTCCATTTTAGTTGCCTCAAAAAATGTAGTATCCAGGGCTCAATCAAGAAGGTTTTAGCCCTAGTTACCTTAGTTGGATGAACAGTTACAATGTGTTGAAATGAAAAATTTAGGCAACTTTAAGGAATTACTATGTATGATGCAGGTAGCCCTAAGTTGATTGATTTTTTTGTTCCTTTTTAAGGGAGTTTAAGAGAGGGCTAATGAAGATTACCTGTTTGTTGGAGTGTTTGTTGTGCGGCTGCTCTTCCAATTTTTACCTGCACAGAAGAGAGAGAAAAAGATTAGCAATCTCTTGAAAGAAATTTAAAGCTTCTAGAATAGCCGTTGCTCCCCGGCAACGGCGCCAAGAATAATGATAGCGGTATGACTAGGTTTTGTTGTTTTGTTATAGAAATGGCGTTGTAGTACAGATAGTCATTGCCACTATTATAATTTTTACTCGGAAATAAAAGATCTCCCGAGGTCGAACTCAGGGAGCAAACTGTATTCTAGAGATACAAAGTTTCTATTACAAAAGTGAAAAGAGAGAGAGAGAGAGAGAGAGAGATTTATTTTGTTGGCTTTTTCTTCTTCTCTCTTCTTTCTCGTCTTTATCTTCTTCTCTTCTCTTCTCTTGGGTTCTTCAATCTTCTTCCTTCTGTTCTTCTTATTCCTCTTCTGTTCTTCTTTCTTTCTACTTCAGAGCTTCTTCTTCTCTTTCTTTTCTTTCCTTGCTTGAGGTTATGCCTTCTTTCTTTCGTTTCTTCTTCCAAGCTTCTTTTCTTCCTGCAGGCCGTCGTCTGATCTTTCAATCAGACGACTTAAGTAGCTTTTGCTATAGTGCGTCTTCTTTCCTTCTTCTCTCTGTGGTTCTCTTCTTCTTCTCGCAGTCCTTCTTCTTCTTCCTCTGCGGTCTGCCTTCTCTTCTTCTCCTGTGCCTGCACACTCGCAGTTTGGTCAGAGGGCAAAAACCTACTCTACCCTCCCCCGCGTCTCTCTCTCTCAGAATTCACTCGTAGGATAGCTCTCCCAGAGCTGACGGGTATTCGAGTACGGGTCGCACCCGGGTCCAAGCCCACCGGCGTGCGGTGGTGGGCGAGGAGTGTAGGTCGGGTAAATGGGTTGGGCCAGGTCCGCGGGGGGGTGGTCACGAACGAGGCCGGGTCGAGCGGGTGAGAGGGACCTCACCCCGTGGTCAGGAGGCGAAGAGACTAAGGCACTTTTTGCCTTTATGCGGGCGCGCGGCCTCGAAATCCCACGATGTGGGACTATCTTCTGCTGTCTTCGTGTGCGCCCGCAGGACGACTCCACCTCGCCCTCTGATCAGCTGCAGCCGATGTCTGGGCCAACTGAAGAGGCAGAAGCCTTTGCGGACTTCGCCCCAACCTGCAGCACCTGGGAATCTGGGGGTGCAGAGCCTGGAGCTCGCCTCGAAGCTGCTTCATTCGTCGCTAATGGCGGCTGGAGCAGCGAACCTGTTAGACAGGAATACGGCCCTTCGGCCTAATCAAACACGCGGGGGACCTTCGCCGTGGCAAGGCGAAGATGGTGCGGGGTGTGGCAGGTCATGGGTCGGCGTCTGGTGGCGGGGCTAGGTCGGACTGTAGCCGCGAGAATGGGTTTGTTCAGTGGAGTATGGTGGAGGTGAGGAGTGGCAGTGAAGGGGCGGAAACGGTTCAATGGGACGAGGCGGAGGTTTTGGGTCGGTCGGCGAGTCGTATGGAGTGGAGGAATGATGGGAGCGACTCACCGGAGGTGGGCCGGAGGCATGGAAGATGATGGTGGTCGGGTCGGTCGAGGGTTTGATTGAGCAAATTAAAATAGGGAAAAGAAAGAGGGGAGGAAGAGAAGAAACTGTTACCTACTTGCAGGGACGAAGGGGGAGGAGCAGGGCGGCAGTCGTGTCGACTGTCGCTAGAGAAGAAGGTACCCAGTGGGGGCGGACGGCGGCGACGACGGGGCTGAAGCAGCGCGCGCGGGTATTGTGCGACGCGGAGGAGAATCAGGAAGAAGTCTCTGCCATTGGTTTTGTGGCAGAGCGAAGAGGAAAGGAAAGGGAGCTCGCCGGAGCTCGTTGGGTGTCTGCCGAAGTGGGAAGAGAAGAAAGTTGTGGGTGGTTCTCCGTCAGAATCGAGCTGCTGAATGCGGCAGACGGTGGCGGCTTTTATAGAGGCGAAATCAGAGCGGAGGGCGGAGGGAGACGACGTGCCTCCCTCACTGGAGGATGGACGGATCGCGACCCATACCTTCCGCGCATTCGCATGGAAGGTGTGGGCGATGGCAGAGATCATGGAGGTGTCCCTGCGACAGCAGACGTCGCAGGGAACACCCCATTGTCTTGGCAGGGGGTCGCCCTCACCCTGCGCGGCGCCATGCCTCGCCGGAGCATGGCGCTGCTCAGGGTTTTGCAGGGAGGACCCAAATGAAAAAAATGGTGAAGAATTAGGGGCCAAAATGCGAGGGTTTCAAAAGTTGAGGGTCAAAAAAGTAATGGATGAGGACCAAAATGCAAAGTCGGTCAAGAATGTCTCTTCTTAGGCTCAAGTTTTTATGCATGACTAAATGGGACCTAAGGATTCTAATGGTGAATTTTATTTCTAGGTCAGACCTTGTTTGACAGGCCAATTTACGTAAAAACCCAAATCAAATCATTAATTGGACATGGTTCTCAATGTAGGTCAAAATGAGTTCCTAAGGCCAAATTGAAGGTTCTAAACCCTAGAGATTATTTTTCTACGAATTGTAGAGGGTTTAGTCAATTTTTTCTTTGCCTCGAACCTCGTGAATTGAAGTGGGTTTATTTTTAGGGTTATAGGATGTCATTTAATTCCTTGGAGTTGCTGTAGCCCTTATTGGATCAAATTATCCCACTTTTCTTCTTATTAGGTTAGTTTGACCTATGTTTGGACCCTGAGTTACCCTGTTTTCAGATTAGATTGGTGAAATTGCATTTTTACCCCTTAGTTTCTGTTTTCTTTACAAACTCAGAATTTCTCTGAGTCAAGCATTTCTATAGTTATGTAGGAGCTTTTTCTTGCAAATCTAGGTTAGATGGTGCTAGTTTAGGGTTTATGACGAGGTTCTCATCAGCGAGGAAAGGGGTAGGGGTAGGTTTCGCTCTAATGTGTGTGTGTATGCACGCAGGAAAGAAGAAAGGAGAAGTGGCAGCGGCTGAGACTTAGCCGCACGGAAAAGCGAAAGGCTGAAGCAAAGAAGTAAGAAAGGGAAGAAGAAGGAAGAAGCTGAAGACAAAGAGGAGGAGCTACACTGTAGCGACCGAGCGGTTAAGTCGTCTGAGCACTGAAGCTGACGTCGGTAAAGAGAAGAAGAAGACAACCGCAGTAAAAAGAAAAGGAGGACGAAGAAGGACTTTGCGGTAGAAGAGAAGGGAAAGAAGAAGAAGCAGAGAAGAAATAGAGAAGAAGAAAAGAGAAAAAGGCCAACGCAAAAGAAAGAAGAAGAAAGGAGAACTTAGCAGGAAGCAGAAGCCTCTGCAGCCGCAGAGAAGAAAAGAAGAAGAAGAGGAAGGCAGAAGCCTCTGAAGAAGGCAAGCCAAAAAAGGAAGAAGTAGAAACAGAGAAGAAGGCAAGCAGAAGAAGAAGAAAGAAGAAGACAGAAAAAGAAAAGAAAGAAAGAGAAGAAGAAGACGCAAAGAAGAAAGGAAGAAGAGAAGGAAGAGAAGAAGTAAAAACCAAATCTATCTCTCTCTCTCTTTCCCATTTGACTTATTTTTGTAAAACATTATATTGTGAATTTATATGTTTCTAGAATTATAGTTTGCTCCCTGAGTTCGACCTCGAGAATCTTTCTATTCCGAGTAATAAATCATATTAGATTGGTAACCGTTTTTTTCATATACTCCAACGACTGTAATTACCATAGCGACGAAGGATGGCACAGCAGCCTAACGACGCGAAAATCAACTTAATCCGACACCCGTGGCAACATCTACATCATCCAGAAGATGAACAGCCAAGATGGCGCCACTTGGCACCATCTCGACCGCCCAACCTACCGCCCTCAACTGCTGAAGCTTCTAGCGCCCACGCATCTTCGCCGTTGGATCAAGATCCAACGACTGAGAGAGGAGCTCAACTGGCGCTTGAAGACTCTGAAGGATCGCTGGAAGGAGCAATCATGACCGTTGGATCTCAATCCAACGGTCCAGATCGCACGTGCATGACCTAGCCCGCTCGCCCATCCACGCGCATAGCACAGTTGGTTGAGCGCTCAAACGCGAAGCGCAGGCGCGCGTTCGAGCCTCTCCGCATAGCAATTGGAGCGGAGGTGCGTGCCCGATCAACCGTACGATCACAATCCAGCGACCACATGCACTCAATCCAGATGACGTGCCCATGCACGCCCGTGCGTAACGTGGGATTGCACGCGTATGCACGCACTAAGGAGGCGCGGCGAGGAGCGCTCTCAGCCGTTCGATCTCACGATCGAACGACCGAGATTTGATGAACGTGGAAAGGCATTTCATGCACAGGAGGCGAGCGGGTGGCACACATCGCCCATGATGGGGCTTTAGCGACAGTTTTATCCGTCACTAAAGAGCCCTGATTTAATGTTTTGAGATTTAAAAGACCAAATTGCTCTCATTCCTTGCAACTATAAAAGGAGACCTCCTCCATACGAAATCTTCATCCCTTCTTTCTCTTCTCTCCCTCTCCAAAGCTCAAGAGAAGCTTGTCCCACACCCGAGATGCTTCTCAAGAGATAAAGTCAAATTCTCGTCCCCTTTCGGAAGTGGATCCCGCGACGACGATGACGTGCTGCCCCGTTCCCGTTCTTCCCGCTTCGTCCTCCTTCGTCCTGCTCTGTTCTCCATCTTCCAGGCGTCATCCCGTTTGGCTCGTCCTCCAAGCGATTGTCGAAGAGGATATCTCTCTCCCCATTCTTTTTACTACTTTCTAGAGTAGATTTACTGCTTTCTAGTGTAATCATTTTCCCACTTTCTAGTCATAATGAGTAGTGTAATGAACAATCTCTTTGATAATGAATTCCATGTTCATTCTACATCTCTTTTTGGTTTTTGTTTGTAATATTCTCTTTCTCTCTCTCTCTTCTATTTATTGTAAATAAATAGATAGTTTCTAATCAATTATGCTATTTCGTGACAAATAAAATAAATGCGTATTTTTAAATCAAACGTCTGCTTCCCTGAGTTTGACCTGGGATTTCCATTCCGGTATAAATTTTATTTGTTGAACATGAGTTCTTTGCTTTCAAACTACAACAACAGGTTTTTCAAAACCAAATACGTTAGCGTAGTAATCCGTAGCTTCAACATTTTGGCGTCGTTGCCATGGAGGCTTTTTGATTTTTTTTTCGCGTTTTATAACTTACAAATCATTTACCTCACTTCTCTCCTTTCTTATTGTGTTTGTAGGTACTCTTTTGAGATGAGCAAAAGCAGTAGATTAGAGCAAAATCCTGTTAAAGGTTCTGTAAGTTATCCCCTACCTCCCACCCATTAGTTTTCATTTCACCACGTAATAACACAAACATCAATCAACCTAGGTGTTCTTATAAACTCTAAGGATAGTTTTGTTTGTTTGTTTGACACCCACACTCGCCTCAACCTTCACATTTAGAAAGAAAAAAAAAATCTCACAGAGGTACACAACCTCATCTGATTTTCAAACTCAACCGGTAAATCAATCTTTGGAACCGGTACACACATCCAAACACATAATTGAGTAGAAATCAGATTAGATAATCACTTGTGTGCCTAATTAAGTGGTGCAACAGGTCAATTGTTTAAGTTGATTGGGCCGCACCACTTCAATTAAAATCAACTCATCAAGTAGCTGCTGCATAGGTTCAACTCTTAGGAATTTACTAGGCACTCCACATTCTTTTAAGTTTTAAAGGAAAACATCTTCACCTGTGCTTTCAATGTTGGTGCTAGAGCACCGCGATCGTTTATTTTGATGATAACAAAACATGTGTCATTTAACATTTGCACTTGAAGTCTTAGATTTCAGGTCAATTGCAAATGGAGACATGGTTAGACGGAGTTCAAGCTCGCATCCAGGACGGATTAGAGGAGCTTGACGGAGAACAGAGGAGCTTCGTGAGGAGCGATGGCTTGAAGAAGGAGATGAAGAATAGGATAGATTTCCTTTCCTTGTACTCTATGTATTTTTGTTTCTTTTGTTGCTCTTTATTTTATTACTTAGATTCATGTTAAAGAGCCTTAAAGTATCCTGACAGTAGTCCTAGGAACACTTGCATAACCCTAGGATATTTAGGTCTTCTGTAGAGAACTTAGAAAACCAAAATAGGGTTCAGACAGCCTTATCAGACGTCTAATCTGAAAATCAAACATCTGATAATGACTTTTAAGACGTCTGACTGTTGACTCAGACGTCCGATAATATTTAGGCTGGATTTAGTTAGCTCTGTCTGATGAAATCAGACGTCCATATCTTATTCCTGACGTCTTAGAAGACGTCTGATGATTTTGCCAGACGTCAAATTAGTTGACCGTTGGCTGGCTTAGCAAACAATGAAGGATATGACCGTTAACCTCGCATCAGACGTTCGTAGAGGACCCCAAACATCTGATACATGACCGTTTTGCCTCGGCTGACCCAAAATCTCTTCTCAGAGATTTTATAGCCATTGCACTCCCATGGGAATCCATTTCCGTAGAAAAGTAAGTTTCCAGACGTCCAAACATCATTCCAGATGTCCTGTATGTCGTCTGATGACAATTCACTAGAACCCTGTTTAGATCTGATTCAAGTCAGGAAGGAAACCCGCCTAAAATCAGACATCTAACTTTGTTTCCAGACGTCTTAAACTGGTTTTCCTGACATCTGATGACAGGACCAGACGTCTGATAACCCTGTCAGTGTAATGATTAATCCTGATTTCGGCCTGATTCTTTTGGAGGTTATACCCAACGGCTATGGAAGCCTTCCAAGGCCTTCCAAAGCCTTCCTATGGCCTCTATAAATAGAGGAGAACCTTTGCCACTCAAAGATACACCAAGACACACTAAGAAAACCACTTTCCACATCTTTTGTGTCCAAGATAAGAAATTGAAGCTCTAGCTCTCCAAGCTTAAGTTCTACATCTAGAGAGCATCAATCATTTGCGCACCCGCTCTCCCGCCATAATTCACGAGAGTACCGTTGCGCCATCGCGTAGTTCACGCATCCGCGTCGTCGACGCACTTCCAGCAAAGGAAAGCATCCTAACTCCTATAGAAGCTTAGTTTAAGAATTACTTTGTTGGCTCTATAGGATTATTGTTGTATTTTACTTTATTATTTGGTTGGGTATTCGCGTTGCGAATTCCTGTCTCCATCAAGGGACAAAATCCTTCTCGTGAAGAGAAGGGGTTGAGGAACGCTACCCTCGCACTTGTAGCGTGGTTGTAATTGAGGTTGAATCACCCTCATTTAAAGTGATTCGTTTAGTGGATTTGATCAACTTGGTTGATTGCAAAATCCTAACTTGAGAGAGTTAGGTGGTGGTTTTCACCTGAGTTGGGTTTCCACCTAAAAATCATTGTATACATTGTGTGATTGTTTATTCTCTGAGATTGTTATATTTTAATTCCGCATTTTTTACGTCACGCTGATCTCACCCCCTCCAAGTAGGGAATTACATTCAAAACCTGGTGTGCCAACAAAACTTATTTAAAAATACCTAAAGTTGAATCCTAAAAGCTACTAAGCAAGATTTAAACCCTAAAATTCACCGCATCAAAAATAATCTTGCTTGAAAACCACTGGCTGTGCACGCACACACACATCAATCAATCATTAAGGGCACAACCCAGATAAAGGGCCCATCACATTCCAAAGCACATTCAAACCTAGCCCTAAATAAAACAGAGTAGACGTTGGCCTTAAGGATTCGACTCGCTCTTCGGAGCCCAAAATGAGATTATTTTCGGTTAGTCTATTTCTACTGTTCAATCTGATTCTAGCTAGGGGGCAGAATCAAACGATCGCGGTTGGGAGGTACACTAGGAACTGAAGGCACAAGCTGAAGGAAGAACCTTCTCCCCAGTCCCTCCTTCTAACTGGTTGGATTGAACAGACAAAAGTAGATCAAATCGTTTCTTTATCTCAAGACGGGTTCTAGGAGTCTGTAGGCCTTTAGGCTAGCCCACTTAAGGATAGGTTTAATTGATTGTATTGCAGTGCACCTTTCTTTCTCCCATCTATCATGAATCCTTCCACACTTTATACGCATTCCCGCTCTTTCCCTCATGTTATGAGTTTTCCTCAACATGACGAGTATCTCGACTTATACTGTAATCAACTATCGATTAGTTGGGATAACTCAAATTGGGGATACAGTTCCAAACCTCCGTGTTTAGGGTCTAACCCTGAACACTATAATTTTGATTTCTATCCTTCTCAGAGCCACATCGATTATAGATCGCCACCCTTTCATGGATAACCTAATACGATCTACAATCAAGGAGGATATACTGATTCTTACTCATCCTCTGAATACACTGCCTTTAGGTCATCACTACCTTTTGAACAATCCAAAATGACCTATTATCAGGAAGGGCATAACGAATCTCAATTCGTTAACTCCTCTGCACTGATCCTAAACCCGCCCAACCCCGAAACAAGTCATTTGGTTCAGGGTAACCAGGTTCAAGATAAGGCTTTGACTAACTTGAGGAATACCATACAATCTTTAGAAGTTCAGCCAATACCTTCCATTGAAAGATTGGAGCCCTTGATTGAAATGATTGATGATTTAAACAAATATTTGTTGGATTGGCTCCAGGATGTTAAGGATAAGAACCCGGGTGAGTTTCTACTTGGGAAGTTAGCGAAATTGAGGACGAGATTTGTGGTTGCTTTGGTTCAATCTTGGGATGATTCCCAGGATGAACTTCCTTCAAGAAAGCTAATGTCAGAACCCAATCAGGCACCTGTTGGGGGGGACACGTGTTACGAGGCTGACCAGATTAAATTAGAACAACCAATTAAGGATGATTTGATTTCTTCACCTGAAATCCCTGAGCCGGGGTACGAGGAAACGTATGTCTCCATAGACCAGAAAGTGATGGATAATTTTAAGACATACATTAATACAGATTTTGATTTCTTTGATTCTGATGGTGAAGATTTAAGTTGCGAAGTCTCAAGCGAGTTTACAGAACACGATTTCTGTGAGACGATTGGGCTTGAGGAATCTGAAAGATCATTTGATAGCCCAATAACTGAAGAAACTGATCTTATTGGGGCTCACATTACGGATCCAGAATCATATTTTCTGGAAGATTCAATCCAATGCCCTGATTGTCAGTTACACCCCATTAAGCTTATCGATGATTCTATTTTTAAGATAACTAGACCCAAGTCAATTCTGATTCAGCCACATCTTTTAGACTTGTAAATTTCAGGGGTAATTAATATGCAAGAGGTCCCAAAACTTGACATTCTGAATGAAGAGAACAGAAGCTGGGAAGTTCTAATTTAGGAAGCAAACTTTGGAGGAAATAGAAGATTAAGTCTAAGGGTTCCAATTCATCTGAAACCATCAAACTAGGACCCTTACGACATCTGTTCTGAGGATGTCCAACCCAAGCACACATTCATTGATTATCCTTTGGAGCTTGAATTCTCTATAACCTGACGTTTTGGTCTTGGGTTGTATCCTCATAAATTGTAGGCCCGACCCCGCTTGCGTACTGATTTTAGGTTTTGGGTAATTTTTATCCAGAACCTTAGATATTCTCGATTATGGGATATGGGTCTGCACCACAATCTGGTCTACATCTGTAGACATCTGCTGGTAGGTCCGAGGTTTCATCTTTTTATTCTGATTCTAACCTGCACTTGTGAATTTTTTATTCCTCTTCTTTGTATAGTGTGCCTAGTTGAAGGCACTAAATTCAGCATATATACATTTTTGTTTATCTCGGAGCGGACCCAACATTCACGTAATTCAGGTGCTTTCTATTCTATTCCACTATGTTTTATGCCTTTTTAGTACAATGAGGACATTGCATTAGATAGGCATGGGGGGTGGATATTCATCTTTGAATTTATTCGTCAGCTCCGTGGATTTATTTTATTTTCTTTTATTTATATTAAAAAAAATTATGGAATTAGGAAAGATAACTTGGGTTTAAGAAAATTTTCAATCTTAGAAAATACTACATTATGATCTGAACACAAAGAGCCTTTAGGTCTTTAGACTTAATCGACCCGTGTATCCACTAAAATGTGGATTTATTTTTCAAGTCCTCACCAACCTTAATTCTATTGTAATTGGAGTAAATAAATTTCGGTGATTTGAGGGAATTTTGAGTTTTAAGCATCTACACACTTTCTTTACACTGACTCGTTGTTCGGCGATTTTAATGAAAATTGGGTAGCTAATGAACCTTCTAGGGTGATATGATTAGCAAGTTATCGTGGATAACAGCCCATAGGTAGGTTGTTCAGAGCCCAGTCACTGGACCATTCTTTTTTTGCTGCCTTTAGGTAAATCTTAGACCAGGGAAGCCACCTACTTAAAAAAAAAGAGAGAGAAAAAGAAAGTCAAAAAGAAAAGAAAAAGAAAAGGAGAAAAGAAAACAAAACAAAAGAAATAAGCCACACTTCACCGCACGAGTATGGCTGGCAAGTTGTCAGTGGTAACAGCTCATCGACCGGTTGTCCAGAACCCAGCTCAATAAATGCACTGAAAATTCCCAAAACACTTAGGAAAAAGCAGAGAAGTAGAATAAATCGGGGAGATATACACTGGATTCACCCTTGTGTTGACCTCGTAAAAATAAAAGTAGGGAGAAAGCTACCGGTTGTAAAGATACACCTTTAGGCAGAATTCTCTTTTTAAGGTTACCTAAAGGCGTAGAAACAAGAAATCCGTTTTAACTGCCGATCAACAAATCTATCACATTCACAATAAGATGCTTAGAACTTAGGGATCTCATCAAATCTTGGGTGAGTTGAATGGCCGTAGAAAGCCACTCCTAAACCCTAAAACTCGAAAATCCAAAAAAAAAAAAAAATAGAAAAGAAGAAAAAGAGGAAAAGAAATTTTTTTCTTTGAATAAGGCGAGGGCTTGAGGTGGTCTGCATTTTGGCAGATACCCAGGCATTGTTGTGTCTTTGAAAGTTCAGATCCTAAGTAAACATTTTCTTAATGATTGAAAATAACTCATATCCAAATATTCCAACCTAATTCTTTTATAAATAGCATATAGTTTTGCTAGGGACTAGCAAAAGATAGGCATGGGGGTGTTATGTAAACATGTTTACATTACATAAGATGTCTATTTATGCATATTCTTAAGCATAGAATTGCATTGCATACTATAAATATTGCATAGCATGCATCATCTTGCATTTAGATTAGTTTTAATAAAATGGAGGTTAATTGTCTCCTTTTATGTTTATGGATAGTGTAAAATTTTTATCGGGGCCTCGGATCAAAGATCCAACCATACAGATTTGATCAGGGCAACGATTGGAGTTCAACGACTCCAAGATCGCCCTAATCAGACATTTGTAGCATCAGATAGAGATCGAGGAACCCTAGAAGATCAAAGGTCAAGATGGTGTGAATCTGCACTTTAAATGACAAATCCGACCGCACAGATGGATCCGGATTGACGATCGCAATCTAACGACGCGAAAATCGACTTAATCCGACACCCGTGGCACCATCTACATCATCCAGAAGATGGACGGCCAAGATGGCACCACGTGGCACCATCTCGGCCGCCCAACCAACCGCCCTCAATCGCTGAAGCTTCTAGCGCCCACGCATCTCTACCGTTAGATCAAGATCCAACAGCTGAGAGAGGAGCTTAACCGACGCTTGAAGACTCTGAAGGATCGCTGGAAGGAGCAATCATGATCGTTGGATCTCAATCCAACGATCCAGATCGCGTGCGCATGAGTTAGCCCGCTCGCCCATCCACGCGCGTAGCGCAGTTGGTTGAGCGCTCAAATGCGAAGTGCAAGCGCGCGTTCGAGCCTCGCCGCGCAGCAATTGGAGCGGAGGTGCGCACCCGATCAACTGCACGATCGCGATCCAGCGGCCACGTGCACTCAATCCAGATGATGCACCCACGCACGCCCACGCGTAATGCGGGATCTCACGCGTATGTGCACGCTGAGGAGGCGTGGCGAGGAGCACTCTCAGCCATTCGATCTCACGATTGAACGGCCGAGATTTGATGAACGTGGAAAGGAGTTTCATGCACTGGAGGCGAGTGGGCGGCGCACGTCACCCACAATGGGGCTTTAGCAATGATTTTATCTATCACTAAAGACCCCTAATTTAATGTTTTGATATTAAAAAGACTAAATTTCCCTCATTCCTTGCAACTATAAAAGGAGACCTCCTCCATACGAAATCTTCATCTCTTCTTTCTCTTCTCTCCCTCTCCAAAGCTCAAGAGAAGCTTGTCCCACACCCGGGATGCTTCTCAAGAGATAAAGTCAAATTTTCATCCCCCTTTCGGAAGTGGATCCTGCGACAACAACGACGTGCTGCCCTGTTCCCGTTCTTCCCGCTTCGTCCTCCTTTGTCTTGCTGCGTTCCCCATCTTCCAGGCGTCGTCCCGTCCGGCTCGTCCTCTAAGCGATCGTCGAGGAGGATCTCTCTCCCCATTCTTTTTACTGCTTTCTAGAGTAAATTTACTGCTTTCTAGTGTAATCATTTTTCCGCTTTCTAGTCGTAATGAGTAGTATAACGAACAATCTCTTTGATAATGAATTCCATGTTTATTCTACATCTATTTTTTATTTTTGTTTGTAATATTCTATTTCTGTCTCTCTTCTATTTATTGTAAATAGATAGATAGTTTCTAATCAATTATTCTGTTTCGTGACAAATAAAACAAATGCGTATTTTTAAATCAAACGTCCGCCTCCCTAAGTTCGACCTAGGATTTCTATTCCGGTATAAATTTTATTTGTTGAACACAAGTTCTTTGATTTCAAACTACGACATGTTTTTCAAAACTAAATATGTTAGCGTAGTAACCCGTAGCTTCAAAAGTCCCTATTCTCACAAGGGTGATGGTTTGTTCTTGATTTAGGTGTCAAGAGCAAGTTTTAACAAAAGTTTGATACTTCATAAGTATCAATTTAGTAATTCTAACTTGACTTGGGGTAAAATCTTAAGTTGGGAGAGGTTTTTCCCTTTTAGAGGGTTTTTCACTATATATTTTAGTGTTTCAATTTGTTGTGCTCTCTATTCTATTAAAATTATTTAATTATATTCTTAATTCTTAAATTACCTTAATTTACCACCATTAGTACTATTCACCGCCTTTATTACTTTCAATTTAAATATTTTAATTCTGAACTAAATATCACCCGCGATGAAAAAATGGATACAAACCATGCAAAAATTGATAAATCAAGTCTAAATATCTCCTCATTGTCCTAAGCAATTCAAAGTTAAACAAATTTGTAGGTAGCTAAGTTATATGGAAAGATAATAAATGTACTCATCGTTGTTAAGAAAATAACCAAAATGACTTCAACTAACAAAAACTAACTTTCTAGGGAAAATTTTATTGATTACTTTCCAACTAACCTTCTCCCCCTTATTTTACCAATTTATTCCACGTAACCAACGTCTCAAGTGGAATAGAACTTCCTAATTCCTTGATAGAACAATAAAATTAACCAAACACTAAAACCTCTCAATTCTTTCATTCCTTTCACTTCTAATTTTTATTTATTCTAATAATTCCCCTTGCCAAACTAGATCCTAAGAAGCCATTTTTTCGTCTACCACATCCACAAAGCAACTATGTTAGAGATCACTAGACCATGCTACTTGACAGCGTGACACTTAGAAGATAGTCAAGATAATGGCCATGGCCAGTCCATGGGATGGCGGGTTTTAGGGGTGCTTGGCCATGGTATAACTTTGATTAGGATATTGAAAGGCTAGATGGATGCAACAACCATAGCTCCTAGGCAATGCTTCCTATGGAAAGAAGCCATAACACTTGTAAAAGAGTTTGTTGTATGGCCTCTTCTTGGGGAGGTACATCATGAATATGATAGAAGCCACTTATGACGAGAATCTTCTCCTGCCTAGGCAAATGCCCACCTTACTAAATTATGCTCTCATGCCCTAAACAACAAGAAAATGAAAGCCTTACCCAAAATTCATTTGCTTGACCAAGATGAATCCTATGAGCGTAATTCAATCAAACAAGTTAAAAAAAAAAAACCCTCTATTTTTTCTAATTTGATCACTATCTAGAATGAGGTGGAGGTTGATGGATTCGATTCATCATCTTGACAAGCTCTCTTTTGCTTGGTGTGGTTGTCACCTTTGCTCTATCCTCAGTTCAACCTTGCTGATTCCACAGGTGGTCGAGATCTCCTTCAAAGACATGTTTCAATCCACTTTGGGGTCTAGTCGATCTTCTTTCCAAGACTTTGTCAATGATGGATCTTCTCCCTCCCATCTGCCTCTCCTAGGCAAAAGGTTAGTAGCCATTGGTAGACCAATTGGCCCACTTCGATAGGTCATCATCTGCACATGGTCTTGAGTATGGCGCTCGCAGCTGCCCATGTAACTCATACAAGATTGCATCATGGAATCAATTACAAGAATAAATTAAACGGATATAAGCCACAAAATTTACATGATTTATTCCATTATGTTCATAACAGACAAAATCAATATCATGAAATCAATATAACAAGCATATATGCATTTCCAACATCACATGTAGACCAAAAATATTAAATTGAATATCTTTTCATGCATAAGCAATGCACAACAAGATCTAGAATGATACACGAACAAACACACATAAATAGGTCGCAGGAGGTTCGAAACCAAGCATCAGGTTCCTGTATAACAGATGTGACTTCTATGGAAGTCCGATAAATTCACGCAAAAAATTTTATGATAAAATTACTTAATTTTGAGTAAAATAAAAAACCCTCGATCAAGCAAGGCAAGGTGTGTATGCTTGGCACAACTTATAATGCCCAGCCCTCAAGCCTATGCCCACATGGGTTCCAGGGGAGCCCATCTTTTATAGCCCACTCCTTCTTCCTGTCAACCAACTAAATGACCAAACAAAATTCCAAATTGAGTTGAGACATTGATCTTCATAGCTAGATCAATTCTTCCAATTGATTTTCCAACCAATATTAAACATATTAGCGCATCAAATCAACATATCAAATGGCATCACCTTAGGCTTGTGGATCATCATGTCCACCCGCAAATCATTGTCAAACTAAAAAGGAGTATCTCCATCAATGGTGCCTCCTTCATTGGGAGAACGTGGTCCTGTAGTGCCTCAAAGCAAGAATGATGTGCTCTAAGTGGTGGGCGTCACCATTGTATTAAGGACAATGGTATGTATTAAGAGTTGTGTATCTCAAGTATATAGTTAGTTGGGAATGAGTTGAGTTACTTAGGAGATGAATCAATTGGTAGCAATTAGGCCTTATTGTTGCTGGGAGGGTGTACATGTTGTATCTTCCCTAAAGCTATCTTAGATGGGTAACGAATGTTACGTTCAGTTTTCCTATTCTCTTCTGTGATTTCATTCTTCTTTACCGTGCTTCTTTATCCGTTCTTCTTCTCAGTTCTGAAAACTCTCCCTCCGTTTACCATGACTAAATCAACTTCAAATTTGTATTAAGGAGATGCAATGGGAGCAATGAGTGAAGGTTTCAAAGCAGAGGGAGGTGTCGGGAGTTGAGCCATCAGGGAAGTGGGAGGTGGTCATTACTCATTAGATTAGGGGTGGAGGGCAAGAGATCCAAATAGTTATCCCTACCGTGCATATTCTTATCCAACGCTCTTCTAAGGGGATGAACTATGAGAAGCAAGAACCCATCTTTCCTTCATTTTTTTAGAACTACAATAGATCCCAATTTATTGGAAGCCATCACGTGTATCAAAGATCAGCTATTTGGGAACGGAGTTTGCTGTAGATGCACATTCCGTGCATGGAAGAGAACCATTCTTCGTTGTTACCGTTTACTTGCATTGCCTCTGCTTTGGGGATTCAAGAACTCTCTTACTAGGGGCATATTCTATCATTCGTTATATTTTCTATTTCTTTATTTTTTATTTTTCTGTCAATTTGTTTCCTACTTTTAAAAGTGAATTCCCCCACCCCCATTTTTACGAGAAGTATCATTCCCCTCTTCGTAAGGGCATTCGATTCATTTTTCCTTCCTTCCCCTTGTATATTGAATTGCATCCTTCTATATTTGATTCCTCCTTATCAATGGAACGTTCACTTAAAAAAAAAAAGCGGGTTATTCCCGTTAACTTGTATTGTCTCTGCTTTGGAGATCAACAACTTCAAGTGGGCCTTTGACTAAGGGAGCTTTCCTAGTGACTCTAAAAATATAGGTCCAAGTTGTCAAGTTGGCCTACCGTAAGAAAACGGTTATTATTCGTTAACGGACAAAAGTTCATGCCCCCTCTTCTTGTACTAAATTACATCGGTAATATTTTAATTATAAAACTAATTAAGTTGATTTTATTATAATTATAAATCAAATTATATTAGGGATATTTTATTATATTATGACATTTAAATATCGCCAATGTAATAGTATCTAATATCATTGATGACATCCACATGTTAAAAGGTACGTAAACTTTTGAGTGAGCTCTCATGGGAATAAACTGCGTTCCTATTCTTTGTCAAGTCCCTAATCGGACCTATGGCCTGCCTTCTCGATTGATAAAAAAGCATTAGAATGGGTTAGGGTTATTAAAAAGGAAGAGGAGATCAAGCCCTCAACCAGCAGAAGATTCTGCCACATAACCCTTTCCTATTTAAAGAAAGTAGGCGAACTCGGCAGCCTTACGCAGCGAGATCAGAGTCTATACAGGAATTTCTTCTATCATGCAATTGCCCCTTATTCTTAGTTAAGAGTCGACAGGGTTTTCATTCTCGTCGTTTACCATCTTTTCTCCAACACCAATCCAACAGAAATATCTCATGATGCGCTGGAGGTAAAACCTTCTCTTTCTATCAATCAGTGACTTAAGTGGCATTCCTAACTCGACATCAAACATGAATCAGCTTTATTGTGTTAAAAAGGCCAGGTTCTGTAGCTGTTTCGCAAGATGACCGTGATTTTGACCATATAGTTCCATCCATCACGCAATCAATATGCAGCCAGGGAAATTAGACGATAGGGAAGATTGCTCTGCTATAATTTCCTTTACCTTCAAAGAATTTATAACTTAATATGAGCGTTCAATCCCCCCGCAACAATATATATGGATGAAGGGTGGGGGGGGGGGGGGGGGGGGGGGGATAGACAAAGAATGGCATGTTGAGATCATGCAAAATTTAAAGAAAGCAAAAGAAAGAAAAAAGGGAAAGGAGTAACTATCTTTATGGTACACTCTAGCAGGAAGTAGACCATCTGGTGAGTGGTATGAAACTATCAGAGGAAGGTAGCCAAGACCCATAAATGAAGCAGAATTGAGTATGCTATCAGTCCCATCCTTGCCTTTGGGCGACCCATCAGAATCCGCCCTCCAGAAACCCTGCACAAATGGAAAACAGGAAGCATATTGCGAGATCATTCATCTTATCTGGACAATGCAGCATTTTGTCACATCAGAAAAACTATTTTGAATCTAATGAGACTTATCAGGTCTATGTCTGCGGGGCCTATATTTCATCCAAAAGGTAGGAACATATATAATATCAATGCTAGTCTTGCCTCCTTACAGCAGGTTTACAAGGCTTATTTTGCTCCTTAAATAATTGCACTATTCAATAAAATGCAAGTCCTAGAAACTTACAAAAAAAATACAACTTCATATCCCAATTTATATGGTTTAATATTAGGAACATACAATGCAAAAGCCATTAACGCGTATGCATACATTGTAACTTTTCCTTATTGCTTAGAAAAGCACCAGAGCTATGGACTATCGTCTTGTTTATGCACAACCGGACATTAATCAGCAAGAGTAGTTGACTTACCAAATACCATCGATCCTATCTGCAATCATCTTCCCTTGATTTGGGACGAGGCCAGATGAATTCAGGGACTTGAAAAGGTGACCTGCAATGATTCCATTATGATGATAAATTAGTGAATGAATTTATTATTAGTTAAAGATTTGAACACATAGGTGTCGCAGACCTTTGTCGTGAGTCTCATAGGAACTGATTAATCGATCAGATTCTGTGTCAATACTGAGTGCGAGGTGTTCACTAGAACCTTTTCGCATTGTTCGAACATGAGCAGCAGCAGTAACAGGAGGTATAGATTTTTTCCCAAGAGATACCTGCATCAATAATCCATAAAGACAAATGAATAGACCCTTCTCGTGATCCATGGTGATATAAACCCAAAATTATCAAAATATTCAAAAAAACAACCTAAATGCTGATCCTTGAGGCTGCGTTTGGCGGCAGTATAAAGCATTATAGGGAAAGCTTAAAATGACATAAGTGAAAATGGTGTTTGCTTAGGTGGTGGAATAAGGATAGGGTTAAGTATAAGGTTAAAATGATTGGTGTATTGATGTGACGTTAGTAGATATTTATTTAATAGTATAAGTAGGAGTGGAGAATGTTAGTAGGTATTTGTTTATTATTAAAAGTGAAAGTAAGGATATAATGGATATTTTTTAATAGTAAAAGTGGGAGTGGAGAATGATTGGTGTATTGATGTGATGTTTGTGTTGAAACTTAAGAAAAATTTGAGATAACCCTTAACTTGGGTTAACCCCACCGACAAACGGGGACTAAGAGAAAAAAAAAGAAGAAAACAAAGCTTCTCGAGAATAAAAGCCTTGATCAGGTTTCCCCAAGCTTGTTTAGAGTGTCAATACAGACTTGGATTTTTTCAAGCTTTCTAACAAATTGGCAGATCGCTCCATTACACATAAAAAGGAAAAAGAAAAAAGGGGAAAAAACTCACACATTTGTCTGCCACCATAATCAAGGAAACAACTTAAGACACCGGATACAAAAACACATAATGCAACATGAAATACAACATGCACTCAGGAAGCTAAATTATACTGGTGATATTTCTTATATTGTATCGGTGTAATTCAAATCTCAACGTGCATTTTGGTTTGGAATCAAACTGATGCGTTTTGGTTTATAATCCAAAATCATCAGTGATTTCTTACTTTTACACAAAAGTCACCAATAGACCCCACACACAAGTGGAAAATCACCACAAATTTCTTAGTACTTGAGTTGCTTGTCATGTCACGTTTCAAGTTTCCCTACATTTACCGAAATGAAATTTTTGTACCCAAATGATCTTTGGAAAGTGAGTGACACTAAAATTAGCTAAATAATCTTTCCAATATCACATTTCACCATTTTCTAGTGAATTATAATCCAGCAAACCTTTTCGTTACATCCGAAGCATGTGTTGTCATAAATATAATGTTATCTTTTTGTATAAATTTTTGTTTGTGCAGGTGTTTAAAATCATCAATGACTGAATTATAGGCTACTCTAGCCATTAAATTTAAAAATATCACTTCTTTCGACCTAAATTTTGTTTGACCCTTTCAAAAAAGCAAACTGCTCCAGTACACGTAACTCAACCTTTGTATCTTTTATTAGCATTCCAAATACAAAACTAACCCAATTCTTCCTCCGTTTCTCCATAGCCCTCTTCTTCAACCGCTGCCTTTTTCTTCTGCTTTCTTAACAGTAGTAGCAGGCCACATCCAATCCCCCTAAGTCACAACCTCTCGCACCATGTCATCATCATCTACCTCCAGACTTCCATTTCAAGATAAAGCAATATCATGTTGCTCGACAATGCTTGCTAACCCAAACCAACATCAAAATCAAGATTCCCAGACTTGAGTGAAATTACCTAGATATATTCCAGATGCCATTGTAATGCATCTTGGGTCCATACGCAGACTTCCAAATAATGCCTGTTGTTGAGAAGAAATAAAAGCAAATCACTTTAATGCAAAATCCTAGACCTTTATTTATAGAGGAGAGGCTAAGGGAAAAACAATGAACAAGCCCCTCTACCATAGGAAAATAAGGAAAAAACAAGCAAGGCAAAACAAGACAAAAACTATAAAACTCTCAACACTCTCTCTCAAACTAGAGCGTAGATGTCTATCATGCTCAACTTTGAACAACATTTGTCGAGGTAGAATGAGGGAGAGCCTTAGTGAACGTGTCTGCTGCCTGATCTTTAGATGATACATGCATAGTTTACACGTATCCCTTCTATATCATATCCCGTGCATAATGACAATCCACTTTCATATGCTTGTTTCTCTCATGGAAGACAAGATTATTGGCAATGAATAATGCAACTCTATTGCCGCACCTCCTTTCCATGGAATCCGCTATAGGAATTTGTAGATCCATAAGTACTAACCAGATCCACATAAGTTTTGTTGTAGCCTAGGCCATGACTTCGTATTCAGACTCTACACTCAACCAGCCACTACGGTCAGTTCATGCTTCGCAAGGTGACAAGATTTCCTCTAACAAATGTACAAAACCCAGTAGTGGACTTCATATCCTTCGGGCACCCAACATTGTCTGCATCAGCATGTGCCATCAACCCCAATGAATCACCTCGAGTAAATAGTAGTCCTTTCCTTGATAAAGACTTCAGGTACCTAAGAATCATAATTGCTACCTCCCAGTAAATTCTACGTGGTTTGTCCGTGAATTGACTCACCTTGCTAACAGCAAGGGCAATATCAGGTCGTGTGACAATCACATGCAAAAGCTTTCCCACAAAACATCTAAACTACCTTGCATCCACTAGAGCAGAATCATCCTCACACAGGTACACAATCGGGTCCATCAGGATGGAGACCAACTTGGCACCAAGCATGCCCATCTCCTGAAGAAGATCAAGTACATATTTCCTTTGGGAAAGAGCAATTCCCTTGGCACTATGAGCAACTTTAATGCCAAGGAAATAATGGAGTGGGTCCAAATCCTTCGTGACAAAATGTTTTTCTGAGAATCCTTATTGGTAGTGATGCCTCTGATGTCATCTCCAATTAAGAAAATATCATCTACATATACTAGCATCAAAACTGTCCCTTTTCTTCCTCATAAACAAGGGGTGATCTGCCGTAAATCTCTTGAACCCAATGTTCTCAATAACTTCATTCTAAAACCATGCACATGAGCTCTATTTAAGGCCATAAATGGCCTTATGTAATTTACAGGCCTTGGAACACTCCCTTGCTACCTCAAATCCAGGGGCCTGTTGCATATAGACCTCTCCAAAGAGATCTGCAAAGGAAGGCATTATTGACATCTAGCTAATATAGTGGCCAATCGAGATGAACTGCAGTCGAAATGAGAATCCTAACAATAGGGAGCTTTACCACTGGGGAAAAAGCATAAATAGTTAAATCCATAAGTTTGAGTATATCCTTTCACCACCAATCACGCCTTGTAGCGCTTCACAGACCGATTGAGGAAATACTTAATTGTAAAGAACTACTTGCATCCTACTATAGTAGCATTAGATGGTGAGTCAACAAGGCTTCATGTCCCACGTGAAAGTAGTGCTGACATCTCATTATCCATGGCCTTTACGCCACTCCAGATCTCCAAGGGCATGTTAGTGCGTAACAGGTACCTGTATACTGGAGAGAGCAATGGCAAATTTCTTGTATTCAAAGGGCAGACTAACCATAGAGACATGCTTGGAAATGGGGTGAATGGTGTATGTTCTAATCCCCTTCCATAAGGAAATCGATAGATCAAGATCGGCACCCCCTCGATCATCTACAGACTCATCTATCTCAACCAACTCTGGTGGTGGATGGTCAACCTAAGTTGCTAGAATGCTGTGGATGATATCAGGTACACCAGGACTCGACGGAGTATCAGTATCATTAGAAGGGAATACCGCAAGAGTAGATGATGACTTTGGCATTGGCGAAGGAAGCTCTTGTTTGGGGTGATGAGAATAAACCCTCTTAAACTGTTGTCAAGGTGACTATTAGGAGGAGGTGGACCTTTGAGCGATTGCCTCTACGATGAAAAAGTGGGATAATAGACACACCTTTTGGTACAGGAGTGCTAATATGGAAGCCAAATGTAGAATAGTAAAAGACTGACTTATTGAATGTAGCATCAACACTAACATAGTGGCATCTACTAACCAGGTCATAACACCGATACCCCTTCTGAGTTCTTGAGTAACGTAGAAAAATACACTTGACTGCACAATCGGCAAGCTTATCCCTATTAGGACCATGGAGATGCACATATGCCACACAGCTAAAGACCTTGGGTGATACGTTAAACAATTCACGATAAGAAAACAGGATGAAATAAGGAACTTGTCAACAACTGTAGATAGCATCCAATTAATGAGATAACCAGTCAACACTACATCTCCCCAATACCTATACGGTATACTATTATGTATTAAGCGAGTCTTTGCAATATCTAAGATATGTCGGTGCTACCTTTCTGCCAAACCATTTTGTTGTGGCATGTAGGGGCAACTTGTTTGGTGGATGATTCCATGCTCCCAATATAAGGCACGAATGGAGCTAGTACAACGTTCCAAGGCATTGTTTGATTGAACAATATTCATATTATCCCTAAATTGATATCTGATCTTTGTCAGGAATTCCCTAATCATATCACTGACTTCAAAGTTAGATTTCAATAGGAATATCCAAGTGAGACAAGAAAAATCACCTATTGCCACCAAATAAAATCTGTCCCATACAATCCAAGATCTAGCTAAGTTCCCATATGTTCAAATGGAGTAACTGGAACATAGCTTCTGAACTCCGATGCTGGCTCCTTGGGAATGCACTCTTGTGATGTTTGCCAAGTTGGCATGCTTCGCATTGGAAGGTGGTTGCTGGTGGAATTTGCAGTAGCATTCTTCAAAACTTATGTAAAGAAAGGTTACTAAACCTAAGGTGCCACGAGTAGCTAAAAGCCCCTCCTGATCGAAAAGAGATGTGACCTGCATAGGGTGATTGTAGAAGGTGGTAGACACCACCTTCACAGCTGCAACCAATAGTACGTCCTATCAAAGCATCTTCTAATGTCAAAGACACTGCAACAAATATCGCCTTACAATTTAACTCCTTCGTGATCCGACTAACGAATAGCAGGCTCAAAAGGAAACCTGGAGCTAAGGCATTCTCCAATTTCATGTAAGGAGCCATAGGTACCTTCCCCTAATCAGTAGTAGGGGAATGTCGCCCATTAGCTACTAGTATAGTCTTGCCTGCTAGAATTGGTCTAAGAGTGAAAAATTCTTACATTACCACATGTGTCAGGATGCACATGAATTAACTAACCAATCTGCTTCCACTACCTGAGATTGGCACGCAATTCTTACCTGAGATGTATCGTACTAACAGAGTCTTCGGAGCATTATCTGATACTCGCTCCTAAGGATAGTCTCAATATCTTATAACAATCTTGGTGTGGCAAAGGCTTGATGCACGATAGCAGCAACACACTTCTTCTCGAACTTCTTCTCTAACTCCAATTTAATGAGGATGCGATCCTTTCCACATTCCTCAACTCTATGAAAAAATAATTGTAATCGTGGCACACAAGTGGACACTTGGGTCAAATAGGGGTTTCTGGCACTTCCCCTTATTCCCGTCTTCTAGATTAGGCAAATGAATTACCATAAAGACCATCTCACATAAAACCAGAGTCTCACCACTTTAAATTAGTTAGAAATATTCACTATTAGTGCATGGAAATCACCTCCTACTCAATTTGAAGCTATACGGATGAAGAACCTAAAACAGGGTCAACTTCTTTTCTCCCTTCAAATAGTGGTCAATTGGCTAGAAACTCGTCGTGGCATCACTCCGACAACTACTACAATGCTCCGACGATCGCTAGATGTAAGAAGTCAAGGCGACATTATTAGGCATCGCACAAGCCTTGGTGGCATTGGTTGGCAATGCCGTTGGGGGTCTCCCTGGTGCTAGGGAAGGATTAACGATGATCAAGCCAAGGAGAGGAACCTGTAGCGACGTAAGAGCACTACTACGGGTTGTTGGCGATGAAATAGAGGGCTCGATCACACGAAGACGATGATATATGGGCTCTCTTCTCTGCCCTACTTTACCGAAGGGAGGACGATCTAGTCAGTGGTAGAGAGGAGGCACTGTTGTCAATTGCCGAGGAGGGCACCGACCAGTTGAGAGGCCAATGATGGCGACAGTGGTGACTATAGATCCTCCCTCTCCAAGCTAGGGTTTGGGTTTTTTTTATGTGTGAAGAAAGAAAGGGGTATGGGAATCAAAGAGAGTACAAAACACTGGCCTAGGACCACTACTCAATACTATGTTGTTGAGAAGAAATAAAAGCAAATCACTTCACTACAAAACCCTAGGCCTCTACTTATAGACTATAGAGGAGAGGTCAAAGGAAAACCAATGAACAAATCCCTCTACTATAGGGAAATAAGAAAAAACAAGCAACAAACTAAAGCGAAACAAGACAAAAACTATAAACTCTCAGCAATGTCTATACCCACATTCTGCTGCTCCAGTTCAGTTTCTTCCCAACACTTTCTTGATCCTCCTCAACCCTTCTTAAAGGACTCACCATCCAACTCTTCTCACCGTCTCATTGTTGAATAATTTCACCTTCGCTACAAACATCATCCTAATTATGTCAAATCCATCTCACACATTTTGACTTTGTTGATGCCATATTAACTTTTATATCTTATAATCTCATCATGTGTCCAATGTATCCTCAACATATTCATCTCTGCACATGTTGATCAAATACAGCCAAGCCTTCAGCCTCAGGAAAACATAAGTATTTGCCTTTCAGTATCTTATAACACACAATTGATGCACTTCACTTTAGCCACCTGAAATTTTCTACATGACATTTTGGTTTATTCTCCGAACTTGTTGCCAAGCACTTCGCATCTCTCCCCAGAATGTTTAACACTCAAGCCGATCTTAACTCATATCTCATAGGTTCCATATCCGAAACCGAACTTGCATCTCACATAGTGTTCATTGCAACAAAGTAAAAAACCCTTTCCCTCCAAAGTTCAGATTCCTGGATACTCCCTTATTTCTCATTTTTCAGGAAAAATATTCACAAGCATGCACCCTCATATCTCATACTTAATATGTTTCACCAGCCATTCCGTAACCCAATTAAATTAACATCCCCTAGAATCAAAACTGGTCTTCAGTGCATGCCCTTAGCAATCTTAGTCAGCCTGCCTACCAGGTGAGAACACAAGATCTACTTGAAACGAAAAATTGGAATCCTGTAATCGAGATTCTGAACAACATTCCCTCAAAATAGCATCTAGGCTCTCTCGAGATCAATAAAAGCCACATCTAGATGCTTCTTATCTGAAAATATCCATCCATCACTTAGCTTAAAGTGTATATTGTAACTACTTCTCAGAAAAAAAGGTGTGCTGTAGCTCAGGCTTAAAAATCATTGCTCAGTCTTAAAAGGTGTATTGCCACTTTTGCTGAGATGGTAGACTAATTTTCATTCACCCTAAAGACTTTGCTCAGCCTTTCCACCACTCCCAAAGCTACATAAGATGACAGATCAGCTTGATAATTTTGTAGCTCATAAAATTTTCCATGTCTCCTTTTTCTCCTAAAAGTGAATTATGTGCTCCTCACCCATTGCTACTTTGTTGCTCATCTTTTTCTGATGTGAATTTCATTGCTCGTCTGAATGGCACTAAAAAGCTTTATAAGCCAAGTACTTCCCCTTGGTGGCATTTCCATATTTCATAGCCATCATGTTGCAAAACATTTTCATATTTATTATTTCAGATCCAATTCCTTCTTATGCAAGGAGGCAAAATTTACAAAAGCTTTTCAGCTTCTATTCTCAAGTAAAATAGAAATTAACTCTTCCACCTTGTTTTAACATCCTCACTCCATGAGAGCCTTCTACATTCTTTTGACGAGGAAACTCAGTCACATGAGAATGATGAGCATCCAGTATATTAAGTTTACAAAGATAAAACAAAGCATAATTACAAGGAAGCCCAGAGACTTCTAAAAAATGCAACTCCATGCAAACATTTTCCAAAAAGGTCTTTTTCCCTTGGAACTTTGTAGCCAAATTACCCACAAAACTAAAAAGGTGCAGCCTCTCCTTTCTCAATCTATAAAACTCCCCTTCAGAAGCTTCTCCAAAACACTGCTAACGAGGAAGTGCTAACACTCTGCAAGTTGGAGTGCACGTTCTGCTTTTAGTCTTGATACATCTTGTACGATCCTCATCCTTTATCCCCTCACATTAGCTAGTGTGAGAGCATGTGGAAGTGGAGCAGGCCTAGGTGCGTGGATGGTCCACACGTCGAGCGTGGAGCATGGAGAGCGTGGAGATCAATTGGCAGAAAGAAAGGGAGAGTCGGGGACGAAGAAGGAGAGAGGAGGGAGTTGTTTATGATAAAAGATATTTATTACAACTCAACTAAAACAAGTAATTATTGATCTCTATATAAGGAAATCTACTCCTAAAATAACTCTCAATCAAATCAAATCCAATCCTAACAACCAATTAATTAACTAATCCTAAATTATCTCATTCCTAAATTGGACTCCGCTAATTAAAAGAAATTGACACATATGGCACAAAACTTGGCATGTAGGCCACCAACTTACTTTCCTAAACAAGCCACATGGCTTTGACACCCAAACTAACTATCACGTGGCCACTGTGCCACGTGGCTTCTTCATTCTTCACACTCTCCCTCAAGTCGAGGTCAAGACTTGCATCTTGCCCGGATATTTAATAAATGAACTTCCTAGATCAACCGCTAGTCCTTTTGCAACCTGAAAAGTCATTGCTCCTTTTGACAACCTTGAAAGTCAATGCAATTACTGCAGGTGTTTCTTTTTTACTTCAAGGTAGTGTCCGATTTTCATTAAGTGATAGAAAGATAAGCGATCTCATGCATGATATTTGACACATTTTCTCCAGAAAAAATCTCCTCTTTTGAAGGAGAGTAAAATACCGAATATGAAGTGTCTATTGGAAAAGCATAAAGATCACCAATTGCATCACAATTCGATAGATCTCCTTTCCCTTTTTCTAGACCTTGGCTCTGTCTTGCATCTCCATGGTGCAGAACGAATCTCCCTCTACTCTACGCTCTGCGTGAGGCGCTAGATGCGTAAAAGAAGAGACTCACCGAGGTTCCCTTATCATCCCCTTGGGTCTTGCATAAGGTGCCAAGAACCTTCAAGGAGTTCTTAAGAGAACTCCCATGCAAGGTTCGAAATGCCGATTTCGATGTTGTGCCGATGAAATTCCAAGTGTGCATTTCGTGGGCATGCCGAAGGCATGCCGTGGAAATTCCCATTTTTCGATGGGCATGCCGAGGGCATGCCAATGCATACCAACAAAAATAACAAAAGTAATTAAAAAAACAATAGCAACCTCGACATGGGCACCAATTTCGCCAGCATGCCGACCATGCCGAGGGTATGCCGACAATGCCAACGGCATGCCGACGAAATCCCTGTAAATCGACATTTTCTTCATGTCGGTACGACCCTTGCTCGGAAATGGCCTTGCCGACGGCATGCCATCGGCATTTAAATCAATGCTCCCATGTTGATGAAGATACCTCGAAAGTCAAGGCTCTAACGCATGTGGAAACTCAGGCACAAGACTGGGCTTTCTTGTGCATGATCCCTCTCCTCGCTGCTCCTTGTTCCATGCATGGATTAACAAAGAGGCTTAGACCAGTGGCTCTAATACCATGTGAGAGCGTATGGAAGCGGAGCGAGCCTAGGTGCGTGGATGGCCCACATGTGGAGCATGGAGAGAGAGAGAGAGAGAGAGAGAGAGAGAGAGAGAGAGAGAGAGAAAGAGTTGGAGATGAAGAAGAAAGAGAGAGGAGGGAGTTGTTTATGATAAAAGATGTTTATTGCAACTCAATGCAAACAAGTAATTGTTGATCTCTATATAAAGAGATCTACTCTTAAAGCAACTCTCAATGAAATAAAATCAAATTCGAACTAATCAATTAACTAATCCTAAATTATCTCATTCATAAATTGGACTCCTACTAATTAAAAGAAATTGCCACATATGACACAAAACTTGACATGCAGGCCACCAGCTTACTTTCCTAAATAGGCCACACAACCTTGACATCCAGATTGATTGCCACATGGACTGTCCACGTGGCTACTGTGTTACGTGGTAGTCCACATGGCTTCTTCATTCTTCACAGCTAGTATGAGATCATCTCTTTTTTTTCTCAAGACAACGCTACTTGCTTTGCATTGCAAACAAGATTTTTCGTTTCTATATTTGCCTTTTATAGCCTTTCCACCTTTCATTGCATCTAATTTATATGACATTCGAAGGATTTTTTTTTTCAATTTTGAAGGATAATATTTTTGTCTTACATTTTTCTATGGCCTCTTTCATCCTATAACTACCAAGCTTTCTTGTGTCAACTTGTGGATCCCTTTGGGCACACTTAACACCTATTTAGTGAATCTCCATTCAGAAGTTGTCATGGTCCATTCAGATCTCATTACTATAATATTTCTGCCCAATCCCAAAGCAACTTTTAGAAAGATTTTCCTTTTCAAAATAAAAACTTTTAGAAACATTTTCTCTCTAAAATTCCTTGTTCTTTTCTTGGCTCCTCCCTTTAGTTCTTGGGTCCATTGCACCAAGTTTTCTTTCTCCACTTCTTTATTTGGAATATCAATAGCCAATAACTAGCGCTGACAAGTCAAATTTTCTATTGAAAACCTTGTAATCCATACAGCATATGGATTTTTTGTTGTCTAGGCAAAATGACCAGTATGTGTTCAAATGGTCCTCTCTTTTTGAAGCAAAACGTTGGGTACTTTGAAGTTAGTAGCCATCCATCTTCATTAAGTGCAATTAAAAGAATAAGAATAAAAGTACATCTCTCTGAAAATAGCTCCCATTGCAATAAAGATCCAGTCCCTGCAGAAATCAACTCACTTTTTTTATGGAAAGAAAATAAACTCATATTGTCTTTCTTTTTATGAAGGTCATAACCATGGAAGACCATATGCTACAGTTAAAGTAATAAAAATCCTTTCCTTTCTATTTGTTCCCAAAACAAACACTTCCATGATTACTAACTCAAACTTCTTATCATCAAACCCACTCAGGTCTTTTACCAAAGCAAATCATCTCTTTGTAGAAAATTGTTGCATCTCGTCAACTCCCACAATTTCCTTCCATCCTAACCCATTTAGTGTGCATACGTAGAAATAAATTTATTATTTAAAAAAAATCCCCCAAGACTACTTGTACCATGATAACCCTATCTTTATCTCTCTTACCACTACTGCACTTTCCTTCAAATACTTCAAGAAAATAATATCAACCCAATTCCATGCTCTCTCTTGGATCACATAAATAAAATCATCTGTATTGTTCTTCCCCTATCCATTCTCTTTTGCAGGCATGAGACATAAATTTCCCTCATTACCATCATATCCATTAACTCCATAAACTTTCAAATTATAGTGCCAATGTCCCAAATATCAATTTTGGACTAGGCTCCTGCTCATATGAATTCATCTATCTCTAAAGGGGTGAAGAGCCTTGTTATTTGGGTAACATCCGAGAACAAAACAGTGAGTTGGCATTTTTTTTTCAGCTCACTTGGGCAACACATCGCAATGATGATAACAAACCCTACCAACTTCCTACTCAATGCTACCAAAAGCACTTGAGGAGATTGCCTAGGCACCCAGGCAAGGCCAGGCTAATAGCTTGTTAGTTGGACAGCATAAAAAGAGGCCAGCGAGGAAGGTCAATGAGGAACATAGTGGAGCATAAGCTGACAAAAGCACATAGTATGGTTACTACCCATACCATTGCTCCTTGCTTACCTTAAACAAGTACACTATTCAAAAAAGAGAAGGCTCAAACCATGATTAGCTAATCTGCTAGCTGGCCTTAAAGCATTAGTCCTGATTGCTAACATCTTATTCGTATGCAGAAAAATCTCTCTAAATATGCTTTTTTTAGAGGATAAAAATATGCTTAAATGCAAACGATCAAAGAGGTCACACACACACATGCAACTACATCTATAGCCCTGATGACAATTAGTAATGCAATGAGATTAGAAAGCAAAAAATGACAAATAGTAGCCATAAAGTACTTTTCTTATGTTGCCAACTCTATACCTTTCTGGCATAAACTGTATATGTTTCTCTGGGTTGGTACAAAGCAATATCAAAATCTTGTGACATCGACTAGCCAGTCTCCCTGCCCAAGTCATCTTGGAGGACTAGGCCAAATAATATCTTTTTGGCACAATAATTACTACATAAAAAATATTAGGCAATCTGGGTGGTCTAGCCATGAATGAATCACACCTATTGAGGATGTCTATCATGTCCCTCAACATAGTAGTCTGAGTGATACAGGTTTGGTCTTGTACAACCAAGTAATAACGTTCTTTCCATTATGGCTACTCAGAAGTTTCTCACTACCACCTTCTCCATTCACAACTAGAGATGGAAGCAACTACCCTTACGCCTTCCTACCAGGATAGAATTTTTTTGAATGAGCATCTAGAAATGCAACAAAAATACAAATAGAAGCCATTAATGAGACATAACCTAATTTATAAGATAGAAGTCTATTACAATCAAACAAGAA
This sequence comes from Thalassia testudinum, assembly GCA_037157565.1. Lineage (NCBI taxonomy): Eukaryota > Viridiplantae > Streptophyta > Magnoliopsida > Alismatales > Hydrocharitaceae > Thalassia > Thalassia testudinum. The sequence goes on from JAZHRO010000036.1 coordinate 150,499,907, forward strand.
AAGTTGCCTGCCATGACTCATTATTGCTTCTCCCCAAGTCCCTTGACATCCTAATGTCTTGTCTAGGCTCTGAAGTGGGAAAAAGGGTGAAGCTGAGCATTCCTTAGTTCTCATCGATAATCTTTCAAAAGGGAAGAATTTCCTTGATCCACTTAGCTACATCTCCCCCAACCCACATCCCCCACTCCACATGCACAGGTTTCAGTATCTATCTACATCCTTTCCCCGTCGTCGATGTTCCTGTTATCCCAACACACACAAACACGGATATATATATATATATATATATATATAGAGAGAGAGAGAGAGAGAGAGAGAGAGAGAGAGAGTAAATGAGCCAATGTAATTTTTTTGAAGGGTAAACCAATATAATTTTTTATCCATTTAGAGCCTTTCAAGAAATATAACCATATCAATAAAAAGTTTACTACTTGAACAAATTGTGTATGTATATGATACGCATTTAATAAAAAAAAAAAAAGATACTAAGGCATTAGTTTGCAGACCTTTAGAAGGCATCTATAAATAATTTTTAAATGTGTTAATTTTGTAAAAATTTAAGAGAAACATGTAAAATACATGATAACTTCTGTAAATTACTTATAAGTAGTTGATAAGCTTTTTGAAATTCAAAGACACAGTTGTAAAAAATGTTTTTGGCTCAAATACACTCCTTGAAAAATTCTCTTACATACACACATACATATGTATAGGACCATTCTAATGAGCCCAAAGGCATATAAAAGTTTAATGAGCCAATTTTGAATTGGGGTTTTTACATATAAACTTATGTAAACTTTCGATAAGATATATATACTCCCATGTACTCGGTATTTATGTATATATCCCTACAAAGTTGCTCCACTACAATCGCATACCCTTGCTCCATTAAATCCAACGGAAAATATTTTAGAAAAACTAAAAAAATTAGAAAATATATATTTGTCTCCCTTTATTTATCTCCCTATTTATTTCAATTCCTCTTCCCCCTTCCTTCCCTCCTCCTCCTCCTCCTCCTCCACCTTTCCCTCCTCCCCAACCTCCTCTTCCTCCATAATCAACCACCATCACCAACCTTGTGCTCAACTCCTCAGACACCCATCTCCACAATGATAGCTTCTCCAACATTGGCGAAGCACGTGGAGTCGAGGAGGGTGAATGTGAAGCACGCAGCTTCTACTTCAAGCTAGCAAGGCTGACCGCAAAGCACATGGCATCGACCAAGAGGGTGCAAGAAGGGGCACGTTGGGGTACGTGGCATCAAAGATAGCGTGCAAGAGCATAAGGGTGAAGAGAATTGCAAAGTGTATGAGTTCAAGGTGGAGGTGTTGGAGCTCGTGACGAGAGGAGGGCGATAGAGTACAAGGAGGATATGGTTGTGGCTCGAGGAGGAGGTGAGGACAGCGTTGGAGAGGGGAAGAGGTGCAGAGTGCGTAGATGGGAGGATGAGGGCGTGGCCTTAGGAGGAGGTCATGCCCGTGATGAAGCCTAAAGAGGAGGTTGAGGTTGAGGCTGAGGCTGTCCTAGAGGGAACCGACAAACTCGAGGAGATTGTCATGGGTACGGAGGATAGGGATGGAGGGGTCGATGGCAAGGGCCACATGCTTCACGTTCACTCTCCTATTTGACGCTGTGGACTTCGCTAATGTTGAAGAAGCTATTGTCATGAAGGAGATGGGCACCCAAGGAGTTGAGGAGGTTGGTGATGGTGGCTGATGATAGAGGAAGAGGAGGTTCGGGAGGGAAAGGTGGAGCAAGAGGGAGAAGATAAATTGGAATAAATAAGGAGATAAATATAGAGAGATAAAAATAAATTTTCTTTTTTTTTAGTTTATTTTTTGTGAGAGTTGGCGTGCATGTGGAGGAGAAGAGGCTTCCTTGGCATGGGAAAAATCGTTCATGCAAGGATTGTTCCACGTTAGAATAGAAAGAGAGAGAGAGGAGGGTAGCCGACGGTAGAGAGAGAGAGGAGTTGGAATTGTTGGAAGAATTATTTCATTAACTGAAATAAAAAAGGATTACAAAGGCTCTCTTTTATAAAAAGAGAACATATCACAATCCTCTAAAAAAAGAAACAAATCAAATCCTAATCAAATCATATCTCCTAATTTTTTTTGAAAAGGCAAAAGGCGGTTATCCCATAGATAATCATCCAAATTCATTCCACATCAAAATAAAATTACATCAGGAGTTTACAAAATGTTCCTCCAAAAACCAATCTGGGAGGAGATAGATGAGACAAAGTTCTCAACATAAGACCTCTCCCCCCTAAACACCACCCCGTTCCTCCCCAACCACACCCCCCACAAAATCGCCAAGGCCTTTGCCCGATCATAGTTAGAGCGGAAGGTGAAAACTCCGCCGCCTACACTTTCCCTACGAAAGGAGGATCAAAAGCTAGCGGCATCTTGGTGGGAGATCCAACCAATCCCCATCTCCTGCCAAACTTGTGCTACGAACGAACACTGAAATAGAAGATGTTGGACATCCTCAACGCCCCCCCCCCCCCACAAAGGGGGCATGCTAGGTCGCTTGTCTGGACCCATCTAGCTCTCCACTGCTTCGTCATGATCCATTCTCTTCTAACCAACCAGGCAAAAATCTTCACCCTCAGGGGGCACTGCACCGTCCAAATTAGCCTACAGTCCCGTATGAAGTCCACGTCCGAGGGGGTCCCATTGGACCCCAGCCTACAGTACACCTCTGCAACCGAAAAATCACCTTCCTCCCAGTAAAAACCATCAGGCCTTCGCCCGAGGCCCAGCCCACCAACTCCTGCAGCAACCGCTGGAAGTCCTCACAGCTCTGCTCTGAGAGGCCCCTCCGGAAGATGGGGCACCAGGATCCATCCCAGCAATCTCGAACCTTTACCGACGCGTCCACCACACTACTCAGTAATCGAGGGAACCTCTCCCTCAGGGTGGAGCCACCCCCTTGCCAGTCATCCTGCCAAAAACGGAAGGAGTCCCCCGCACCAAGCACCGGGTCAAAGAAGCCGCACACTCTCCCAACCACCGCTGCTAGGTCTCTGAGGAAGGACGCTCCAGAGGGGGGGGAACAGAGGGGCCCCCACGCCAGGAAGTCACCGTAACACCGCCGCATAAATCTCCAAGGAATCCATGCTCGTGTCCTATCAACCTTGCAATCCATTTTGCAAGGAGGCTGATGTTCATTCTGCCCACGTCCCTGACCCCGAGCCCCCCCTCCTGTGTAGGCTTGCACACCTCTTCCAAAGCAACCAGCCTCGCCCCCTGCCTGCCGCCCCTGTAGTAGACCAAAAGAAATCTCTCATCAGTCCGGAGACCTTCCTCTCAATCTGGCGTGGCAACCGGAACACCGACAAGAAGTAAGATGGCACAGATATCAGGACTACCTTCACCAAGGTCAATCGTCCGCCCCTAGACAACAGCCTAGAGGACCACCCTGCCAACCATCCCTCCATCCTTTCTAGCAACGGGAGCTAGTCCTGCAACCTGAGTCGACGATCCGATAGGGGTAGGCCCAGATATACCAAAGGCAAGGAGCCCCTCTCAGTCTCCAACGCATCACCCACCCTCTCTGCTTCCATGGCAGACAAATTGATTGGGACAAAGCTCGATTTCTGATAGTTGATCCGTAGCCCTGACGCCTCACCAAAGAGCTCCAACAAGATCCTCACCCTCCTTGCTTCCAACACGGATCCTTCAACTAGGAGGAGCGTGTCATCCGCGTACTACAAGACCACCACCTCTCTGTCTCCTCCCACTGCGAAGCCTCTGAACAGCCCCCTACTGCAAGCTCTGTGTGCCGCCTGTGCAAGGGCATCTGCCGCTAAGACAAAAAGCATGGGTGCAAGGGGACACCCTTGCCGTATCCCTCTTCTAGGCTGAACCCAGCCTCCCGCCGGATTCCCATTGATAAGAACTGGAAAGGATGTTATCGTCACACATCTCTTCATCCAGTCAATCCAGGTCGTCGAGAAGCCCCTCCTCCGTAGAGACGCCCACAGGAAGTCCCACTGAACTGAGTCATACGCCTTGCTGAAGTCCACCTTCCATAAAAAGGCCAACTTCTCCCTTCTCCATGCTGCCAAGGCTTCCATCACAATCACGAAGCCATCCAAAATTCCTCTTCCAGGCACAAAAGTTGTTTGAATAGAGGACACCAAGTCCCCCAGAACGTCCCTCAGCCTATTAGCCAGGACCTTTGCCACAATAAGGTAGATTGCATTAGACAGGGAAATCGGGCTAAAGTCCTGAATGGCCTCAGCCCCTTCCTTCTTAGGCAGCAGAAACAGGTAATATTTGTTCAACTTGTCAAAACCTCTATTTCCGGAAGCAAACTCATCCACCACCCGCATCACGTCTGGACTAACCAGATGCCAGAACTCTCAGAAGAAGAAAATAGGGAACCTGTCTGGGCCAAGGCATCCCTCCGCATTGAGGCCCCATACCGGCTGCCTCACCTCCTCTAAAAAACCAGCCGTAAGACTCTCCACCTGAGCCTCTGATATATGCTGTGTATCCTCCCCCCTCCATCTCTAGCATCCCCTCGGTCGTCTCCCAGTGAACTCTCTGAAATAATCCGCCGCCGCCTGGCCCACCTCCTCCCTTCCCGAGAAAGCATTCCCGTCAATCACCAACCTGTATATCCAATTTCTCCTTCTCCTGGTAGAAGCCATCTGGTGGAAGAACCTAATATTGGAGTCCCCTTCTTTCAACCATCTTTGCCTGGACTTCACCTTCCATTCCAACTCCATCCGTCTGTCCTCCTCTTCGATCACCTTCGCCATCCTTGCCTTGATCTCCATGTCCTTGAGGGAAACGGGAGCCTGGTCCTCCTGTCTGTCAATTCTACTAATTTCTGCCAACGCCTCCTCCTTCATGTCCCTGTTAGATGCCCTAATCTCCCGTCTAGCATGCTTCAAATAGTCGCGCAGCAAGGTGAGCTTCTTCACCAGACAAAGGGTCGCTGAACCCTCCACCTTCATCGAATTCCATCTCTCCTCCACTGAAGCCTTGAACCCCTCCACCGTCAACCACGATCTGTCAAATTTAAAATATGTGCCAAATTGCACCCCCTCATTCGGTCGCCACAACAGAGGGGTGTGATCCGAGAACGGCCTCTCTAGGGGACAGACATCTGCCACAGGAAACGCCTTCACCAGCTCCACATTGGATAGAAACCTGTCAATCCGGGACTTCTGGCCACTGTTATTCCTCCATGTGTAAGCACAGGATGCCCAGGACCAGTCCACAAGCCCATGGGTCTCAACAAAGTTCACAAAAAGGTCTAACCCTAGATCCTGCCTCCCCCGTCCACCTAGTCTATCCTTCACCTTCAGAGTCACGTTGAAGTCCCCTCCCAGCAACCAGGGGCTCCCAATGGACTCTGCTGCCACCGCTGTGAGCTCCTCCCACATGGCCCTCCTCGCCTAGGCATCTGTAGGACTGTACACCCCTGTAACCTTCAACCTGGCACCTCCTGTCTTCCTGATCAAGGTCGTCGAAATGGTATGCTCCCCACATCTGACATCCACCAAAGCGAAGACATCCTCCCTCCACCCAAGGATCTGTCCTCCTAACCGACCATTCGCGGCAAGAAACCGAAATCCCTCCATCCAGGAGCCTCCGACCTCCCTCCAAACTCAATCACTGCAATTAGCCAGCTTGGTCTCCTGTAGCAAAACAATATCCGCCCTCCATTGTTTGACGTACCTCCCCAAGATGGCCCTCCTCGTCAGTTCATTGAGGCCTCGCACGTTCCAGGTGAGCACCCCATTCATTTAAGTGACGTGGTGATCTCCCTCGTGGCTTGCCTGAAGCTACCGACCTCTGCCACCCTGCGCACCTCCTCGTCCTCCCCGTTCAGCGCCTCCCTCGACCTCGGGCTCTGCGAAGCTCCCCCACAACCGTCCACCACCATCCGTGGTCTCTGCCTGCCATGATAGGACCACATCCTCCAGTAGCGCAAGCCACCACCTCACCCCCCGCTCGCCAAGAGCAGTGCCCATCCTGCTAAAGGGATCACCACCGGATCACCTCCCCTCAAGGGGTTCCCAGACGTCTGCTGCTGCCCCGGGGATGCCTCCCGTTGTTCCGATGAGTCCCCACACTGGGGAGTCACCTTGTCTAACGCCACCAATGGAGAGTCAGCTCCCCTCGTCCCCGCAGTCCGGCCTCCCCCGGTAGGGGCCAGACCTCCTCCCCCTGCATGCGCGGCACCATCTCCCAGCTCTCTCCCATGCCTCGCATCGAGCACGACACCTCCTCCGACGACCCCAGGAGCTGCGCGGGGCCACCCGAGGAGTCATCGCCCTCAACAGGGGACTTCCGCTTCTCCATCAACCGAACCGAAGCTTCGAACCCGGATCGTGGATCCGGATCTAGGCTCGCTCCACCATCGTTGCCTCGTGCCCCAGCAGGTGACACACTGCTAGGGTTTAAAAACCCCGTGCCATCGGCTTCGCCACGTCGCCCCGCAGAACCACCCTTCAGCCCTTCCGCTTCTGAGGCGTCAGCAGCCCCACGATCTTCGGCTATCCCTCGCGAGATCTTCGCCGATCTCTCGGGGGTCGAGACCAGGTCATGCTCGACAACCGCACCCCCCCTCGAGTTTCCCCACGTGGACCCTGCGAAACCCTCAGGCCTCGAGTCTACGTCAGCAACCTTTCGTCTCCCCATGGCAACCGCGCGCCACCTCGTCTTCCCCATCACAAAGCCCGCAGCTCTGGCTGCCGCAGGCCGCCCTCCTTTCCGATGCAAGCACTCCACCATCCACGATGAGCCTCCAAGCCGCAGCAGAACCTTGTCGATCGGCCTCGCTCCGGCCTTCAGCTCGACCCACAACTCCTAACTCGAGCGAATGGCACTACGATTGCCTCCACCACCTCGACCGAGCGCAGCCACCACGGAACTCCGACAATGGCGATATCCAACACCGTCTTCTCCGACGGACGTTCTCGTAGGGCCCCGTCGTGTGGTGAGGAGCGTCTCCACCACCACCTCCCCCGGCAGAGAACTCCGTGAACAACAGTTCCCTCTGCCTCTCTATCAAGAGCCCTATAGTCACAAACACCCCCTTCGCCACGTGCAGGACCTCGACCCCGCCCCTCCTCGCCACCTCGCTCAAAGAAGCCTCCACCGTCGCCTTCGAGACCCCTCCCTCCAACACCACTCCCACAATACTCTCCTCCACCACCTTCCTCAGAGCCCTAAAGTCCTTTCAACCAGGGGGCCTCCACCTCCGCCTCCGGTAGTCCTTTCGGCGGCAGCAGCAGTAGAACCTTCACCCCTCTCATCTCGGCCCCCCTCCAGCAACCGCCACTTCTATGACCAAGTCCTCCACACCTCCAACACCGCTAGGGCGCTCTGCACTCCCGAATCTGGTGGTCACTGCCGAGGCATTTGTAGCACCTCTCCTGCCCAGCCGCCCCACCGAGACTCCGCGTCCTTCAAGCGGCCCAACCTTGCTTGGCCCCGCTCCAACCCACCACAACCGACCAGCAACAGTCACCGATCCCGCCTCTGCCACCCTCTCCACCCCCAGGGGAACCCTCTTCGTCCCTCACTCCACACCGGACTCCTCCCTCCGCTTTCTACCCCGAAGCTCCACGCCCACATCCACTAGCGACCCTCCGCCCCGATGCTCGCTCTCTCCCGCTCTCGCTCTCACTCACTCTCTCGCCCTCCATTTTTCCACCATCCTCATATCTCCTAATTTTGAAAAGAACAAATCCTCTAAACAAACTTTCTAAAAGCCAACATACCAACTAAAAACAAGACTTGCACCCAAAGTAAACCCAAACAAGACGAAAACCGACGCCCACTTGGGTGCCTTGACCGACTGCCACGTGGGACTTTATTCTTCATAATTTTAAACATTTTTCATTGGATTTAACGGAATAGGGGTATACGGCCATAACAAAGCAACTTTGTAGGGGTATATACGTAAATACCAAGCACATAAAAGGATATACGTCTTGTTGAAAGTTTACAAAAGCATATATATACAAACCCCTTTTGAATAAGGTTTAAGAAACCGTACTAGAAAACTAGTTTAGGTTCACCAGAATCCGACTACTAGTTTAGATTGGACATACCTGTGATGTAAGTATGATGTCATCATCCATACACCTTGTAATATGATATATCCTTTATAAATCCATAAATTTACTATAATCCAAAATGTAACTAATTACTATACAAGTAATATAACCAATATACAAGTATAAATAATCACATAAAGCATTTAAGGTAGCTCTATAACAAAAAATATTCAACGAAGCTTAAAAAGGTTTAACGCAACATAGACAACAAAAAAAAGCCTTTTCCCCCACTAAGTGGGGTTAACAATATAGATTCTTTCCCTCCTCTTAGATCTATTTTGAGACATTTAAAAATTTTTCATAGAAATGCTTTAACAAGATGGAGGAGAATAAAGTGTTTTCTTCTCTCATGAGATATAGATAACCTGAAGAAAACTCTCAAAATGATTTGACCAAAGGGTTTGATTTGGTAAAACCAAATATGTACAATTAGTCTCCATTTGAACTCAAGAGTCTACTTGTTGAACTAGTTGAAATAAGTGGTCTAATTTGCTTTTTTATGCAATAATTTTGAACCGTGTGAGAAGTCTATCCATGCGAATGTAAACTTTACTACTTGAACACATTTTATGTGAAATTTCACCAAGGAAGAACTTATGACACTTATCTTAAAACAAACTTTTAAAATAAGGGATTTCACATAAATGCCCATGTGATCTTTTAAATTACACCTATACCCCTACCTTCCTAATATTTACATATAAACACTTGAAAATGTTAAATTCCTTACACTTATACCCTTATAACGAATGAGTATTAGATTTAACAAAATTGTGTGAAAAGATCCTTATATCTTTTTATTTTCATGTCCTTTTCCCTCCTTCATTGCCCTCCTGCTTCGCTCACTCCAGGAGGGCCAATGTTGGCCACCGTACCCTTATCACCAGCTCTGGGCCTTCCATACTCAACATCAACACTATGCCAGCAACTCTACCCCTTGCCACCATACCCACGCCACCAACCCACACCACCAGTTCCACCTCTTACCAATGTACCTACTCCATAAACTCCCTTGTCCCTTGCTTCAACTCATGGGACACGCACTTCACTACCACCTCCACCTTATCACCGAGCCCCCCCTTAAGCAACATCCTAAACTCCCATACCTAAGAAAGTTTCCAACAACAACCCCCAAGTCACATTGTATAGATCAACATTTTCGAACCTCTTCAGCCAAAACTCCAACTCCTAGTCCATCTCATGTCCACCACCAACCCTAGCAAAGTCCTGAGCTCCATTTGAGTAAATCATCACCAACAATCATTTTTCTTGACAACCATGAAAGGAATAACTAGATCAACTAATAAAAGGTACGAAAGGGGAGAAGGTTTTACATGATGAAGCCCTTAAGGTAGTCAAGGTCCTTCCTGGTCCTCTCTTGGAACTTGTTGAACCACCTATTGAGGATGTCCATGGAGACCACCAATCTACTCCCATCCTCCTCATGAAGGATTGCATGAAGTTAAAGAGGCTCTCACCCCCTCATGGCCATCCTCTCCATCGTCCCCTACCTGCCGACGCCTGTCATCTTTAGGCATGACACTATGTCCTCCACCTACACCCCCATCCTCACCTTAGCAACCCCCTCACCACCAGTGTTGTCACCTAGGATGAGAGGAAGAAAACTATAAGTAGGCAAATAGCAACGACATGGATGACTGATAAAGGGGACCCATGGGACTATACCTACACCACCGAGGCCTTCTTTATGCTAAAATTAGTTTAAATGGCATTGACGTCACTACTATTAACAAAGGTGGAGGTGGGAGAGGGCAATAATCCATGGGCTAAGGGTGGGAGAGCTCAAGGTGGGAGAGGGATATGGGAGAAGGAAAGTCGATGAGACATGGGATGGGGGTGGCATTGGCATGGGCCTACGAGGTGCTAGTAGTGGAAAGGGTGGGCAAGGTTGGGATGCCATCAATGGTGGCAAAGTGGTGGAGTACTCCTAGAAGAGGGGATTGTTGGAGTAGGGCTAGGAGGAGGGACTACAAGGATGGGACTCTATGTTTTAATTTGTGTATAAAATACGTATCTGTACGTATATATGAATCCTTGGTGTCTTTTAGTGCCTTGCTTATCTTGAATGAGTGCCTACTACCTAGGTGCATGCTTAAGAACTTACACAACAGGAACATGAGGGGCATTTGAGCACCATTAAGGATGCTTTGATGATCAAAACTAGTGCTACAGACTAAGCTAAAATATCCAGGTAAGTTTTTGTGATGGCTGTCAGTTATGCAGTATAACTCTTCTCTTTTACCCAAGAATGGGCTAGCTATCAAGAGGCAGAAGCTCACAATAGGAGTTTGCTTGTGAATCAAAGTAGTGATTCGAGAACCATATAGAGGTGGCTAATTGTTTAAAGGTTCACTGGGTGAGCAGTGAACATGGTCAAAGGTGTTGAGATTTTTGTAACAGTCTAATCAAGGCTACAACTGTTGGGAAAAAAGTTAAAAGCATATGGATAAGGTGGATGTACTGGACATAATAGACTCCACAAAAAAATATAAAGGTTTTTTTTATGGTGCCAAACGTGTGATGGATGCCATGGTAGGAATGACATTTAACTCCAGCAAGCACCGATCAGTCCAAATGAACAGCCTAGATGTGTTTACCAAGAATATGCCCTTGCAGGAAATAGCAATCAAACCAGGCAAGAGACAACAACACAAGTAAAAAAAAAAAACAGAACTGAAACAGAGGGGAGATTTTTTTGAGAGAACATTACCACATCTTCGACCTCTGATATTTCTGATCCAGTTTTTGATGTTGATGCCTCAAAGACACTTCTTTCCTTGGTCTCCGGCAAACTGGACTTGCTTTCAATGGAGCCTTCAAGTGACCTGACCTTAGTAGACATTTCATCAACAACCTTCTGCATATCCAGTAATTTAGTTCCAAGTTCCTGTGCTTTTAATTTGTAGCTTTCAGATTCTTCACTTGAAGATAAGATTAGTCTTTCCAGCAGTGATAAGAGGTCTCTTCCATCAAAAGCTTTATTTTCATCAAGGGAAGCATTTCCTCCCAATTTCATAACAATCCTCCCCAAAGTTGTGGTCATCCCATTCAATTCCGTTGTCTTTTGTTCCAATTCCTCATTGACGCCACGGAAGTTCTCCAGAGTCTTCTTTAGTTGCTGAATTTCATCAACGTGCAAGGCAACTGTGGATTGTAAATCATCCCTTTCAACAATCACTGAATTTAGCATTTGTTGCAAGGTGGCAACATTGTTTACAATGTAATATATCTTGTCTACAAGAGTAGAATGTTGCTGTTTGCTGGCCCCTGATTCCAATTCCTTGAAAGGGGTTTCAATTTTATTTACTTGGCCAAAAAGAGATTCCAATTGACCATACAAAAGAAGGCTTTCACCTTCCTCTGAAATAGCAGATAGGTAAAACACGTTAATCCCAAATATACAACAAAGAAATCAGTTCATAGCCAAAGGAAAGGTGCAACTGCTTACCTCTGTCTTTAATAGATAACTGGTGCTGCAGTGACAAAAGTTCCTCCTCTTTATCCTTCCAAGCTATTTCTTTAGCTTGATAATCCTTTATGTTAGATTTCATTTCATTGCAAAAGCTTTGCAACGAATGTAGCTCCCTCTCCAAATTGTTGACTCTTTCCAAGTAAATATCTCTGTCCTCCCTTGCAGATCCAGCAACCAGTTCCGCCTGTCTCAATTTATTCTCTAAATCCTCTATAGTCCCCGTCCAGCTATTCTTAAGGCTAGGAAGATCCTCTACCTGACCCTTAACACTCCTAGCTGCTACTAGTAACTTCTGAGCTGTATTTTCAGGTTCACTTAAAGAACTTCCACCTCCTTCCACAACCTTGAATTCTGACTCCAGTGTGGAAGTCAAAGTCTGCTGCGACTCTGTATCTGCATATATCACCTTAAGGAGATCAAAATGCAAAATGTCAGTTGCATCCGAACAAGCAGAAAGAAGTAATTGCACGTTCGTCTGAAGCTTAGATATTTCCATTTTTTGAGCACCCCTCAGAGCATCCATATCATTTACTTGTAGCTTCAAAGATTCCTTCTGCTCGACAAGATGAATAACTTCATCTCTGGTTGTCTCTAAAATTTGAAACAAAAGAGAGAGGTTCTCATTCAAATAACTAGAGAACTGCTCTAGCCTTTCTCCTAAAAACGTAGTATGAGCACTAAGCTCTTCTGCAACCTCGGTAAAAGATGGGATGTTCCCTGCACTTCCTGCCATACTAGTATCAGCCCGTAAAAGTCTGTCATCATCACGGTCTTCAAATGGTGGAAGAGAACGAAGTCTTGAGAGGGCATTTTCCAGCTGGAAAAAGGAAAAAAAGGCACATGTCAAATAAGAGTTATTTCTATGAGAGAAAAGTAAAGACCATTAGCCATATAATTTTTTTTGAGTCATTTATCATATAATTGTGTGGCTATTTTACCATATAATTCAATACAAAACTCAAAGGCCCAGACTAAATTGTAAATGCACGCTTATTCATGTGGAAAAGGTGCAGAGTGGCCACTCTCCACAGTACTTAACCATTAAATCCCTTACTAAGGACTGCGCAATCTTTAGAGTATCATTTCACCTATAATTCAAATTTCTGTTTATTTTTCTTTAACTTCAAAATTAAACATGTGGTCCAAGGATGCAAACCCTCCACTGAATTATCATGAAAAGACCACTTACATATATCAAAGCTATCAAAATTCTTCTTTCTCAATTAAGCACTTTATTTCAGTTTCAAAAATCAATCCAGTTTGAGGGTTTCAACCCTCTTGTCCTAGCTCCTCTCATGCTTAATCAGCAGTCCCTAATGTGTGCCATGAACAGAGGAACCACTGCAGGAAGCATAAATCTAAGGAACCTTTACTTGCCTCACAACTAACAAAATCCTACACTTAACTATTCATAGACCAGTTCTGTGCCTTGGTTCAGACATTGGGTTTGATGGCAAATCGTCATGGTTGCGATCTTCCAAGATTGATGTCTTAGTTTAAGATTCGGTGACAAAACCCCATTCAATATTGAATGGCGGAACCAGAAAAAATTTTCATGAATAGTAATACCAGGATAAAAAATCATGTAATTTGCACAAGGTTTTCGGTCTATGTCATCCATGTGGGGGACTGATGTCCCTAGTTGGTGAAGTTTCTGGGAAGTTGGCAACCACAGTCCAATACAATTTGGGTCCAATCTGGTGGCTTTGCTTTGGTCCTTGTGGTTAGCAAGGTTTTAAATATAGATATTGATAGGATATATTGTTGATATCGGTGAATTTTAGGAAAATCACTCAAAAATGTCCAAAATATCCCAAAATATTACAAATTTTATGAAAATTAATATTTTAATAACTAATACATCACGAAGAAACGACTAAAAAACAAAAATCATAAATTTTGAATAAAAATATAATAGAAATGCACTAGTCGTATGTCGACAAAGTCATATATTGAAAAGAAAGTACACAAAACATGATAATAATTGAAAAATCTTCATAGTAATTTTCGTTGCATATTGTTGACAATTGAAATCATGCCTTAGTTGCATTGATTTTCTTATCAGTTTCAATATATACTCTATTCCAATACTCTTCTTTTTCTCATTGACCTGCCTCAGATTTCATGAATAACCCCATTACTTTTCTCATTACAATCTCAAGATATAAAATCACAAATACTATCATCAAAGATGCACTTGGTGATAAAAGATACGATTTAGATTACACATGAGTATGTAATAAACAAATATAAATGGTCAAATAACTAGAACACTGATTTACTTATCAGTTCCAACATGTTCTCCATTCCAATATTATTTTCTTTCTCATTGATATGTCTCACATTTCGTAAATCACCATATTATTCTTCTCATTATAAGCTTAACACATGAAATCACATCTCTTATCAACAAAGATACACTTGGTGAAACAAGACATGGTTTAGATAACACAAACGTATATAATGGACAAATATAAACGCTCAAATAACTATAGAGAAATTGTGTCCATCATAGCATAATGCCCAATTTACACGATTAGTAGAGATCAACAAAGCATCAGTACACAAGTACTTAGATAAATCATGCTGAAACAAGTGAGCCTGTCAACCCTAGGTTGTGGGGGAAAAAAAGAAGAACCATCATGGATGACATCATTTAATCAAAGGAAGATGACAAGATAACCCTTTCAATACCCCCATGGATTATCAAAGTACTTGATTTTATGCATCTTTTTATAGAGGTTTGAAGATGCTAATGTATTTCTCACCGACGTTTTAGAATGTTCTTCCTATTTTTCAATAAGTAAAACCAAGTGCAATGACTGAATTGTCGATAGAGGATGTACAGCTCTAAAGTTGACATACTTGATGGACTACAAGAGAGAAAGAACCCTAGCATGTACAACTCTAAAGTTCAACAAAAGCTCATGATATCGATGATATATCTCCGATATATCGGCGATATCGATGATATGGACGATATATCGGCGATATCATGGAAAAAAAATACTAAGACTGATATCGATATGTGTTGACCAGACGATACCGATATATCGCCGATATATCACCGATATATCAATCCTTGGCTAGCTAGATAGGAATGATGATACCATTGATTTAAATGCCGACGGCATGCTATTTTGGGGAGGGGGTCATGCCGAGATTATTAAAGTATCGATTTACAGGTGTGCCGATGGCATGCCGACGATTTCAACGGCATGCCAAGGGATGCCGATGGTGGTGCCAAATCTGATGCTGCTGGGCAAAGGTGCTGCTGTCACAGGCCGATTTCTAGAATCCTAAGGGCATAGAAGATCGATATTGAGGAATGTAAAGGTCTAAGGACACACACACGGTCATTATAAAATACATTTATTGTTACACAATCATTATTTTTTGAAAATGATAATATTTTGATTATTTATGTGATTTTTTTTCGACATGCTGTTGGCATACCTTCGGCATTTCCACGACATACCCTTGGCATGCCCATCAGCATGGCCATTGAAAAATGGATATTTCCACGATGTGCCCTTGACATACCCACGAAATATATACTTAGAATTTTATCGACACAGCGTCGAAATCGACATTTCGAACCGTAAATGATACTTCATAGGATCTAGAATGCTGCTCAGAGGACGTTTTGTTATATAACTTCCTAAAGGAGAATTTGTAAATGCCACCACCTTCAACTCCAATTAATTATTACAATATTACTTGACGTATGATAATCAGAATTCTTGTGAAACCATGCTTTTACTTCTCAACCAAAAAAAGGATAAATCAAGAACCACTTAACAAACTCTCCCTTAGAATGGA
The DNA here is from genome assembly GCA_037157565.1 of Thalassia testudinum. Lineage (NCBI taxonomy): Eukaryota > Viridiplantae > Streptophyta > Magnoliopsida > Alismatales > Hydrocharitaceae > Thalassia > Thalassia testudinum. Next base: position 150,515,308 of record JAZHRO010000036.1, read on the forward strand.
TCCCTAATATAAAAACAAGGATAAAACAATTACTCCATTAAAGAGCAACGGGCAAGATCACAAGGAAAAAAAAATTAATGTCATGATACTTTTAAAGTTCAAGGTTCGAAGTCCTATTCCACAGAAAATTCTATGGAATTTTAAGTAAAATCAATGAGCTCTTTTGTTAAGATTCGCCTTATTATCTAGATTCTGAAAAAACAAACTTCTAAAACAGCACTTCTAATTTCATATGCTACCATCTTGGAATCAAGATTGGACGAGTCTCAAGGATTGCAAGTTTGATGCTTGAAAATTTGTAAATCAAGTATTTATCCTACAATCAAGTGGGTATGACCCGTACAAAATGTTGTCCGAGCAGGAGAGCTACCAAGTGACAATGTGGTTTTGCCTACGGATGAGGTGGCTAATGCGCTTCTCCCCCTTTGTTATTAATGTTGCATGTTGCAGCACCTCTTTGTAGAAACAACCGTGTTATTTATAAGGGTGGGAGTCTGGTTAAAGCATGTAAGGTATATTCTCTCAGAAATTTCAAATTGTAAAGGTCTCAATAGTTTTGCAGAAAGAAACATCAAAATACCTTTGGATAGGAATGCGATTGTACTTCCTCTGAATACATTTGACTAGAGATGTCCTCGAGTAAAGGAATCATTTTTCTTAAGGCTCCCATTTGCTTTTTGAATACCTGAGTCATCAAGGTTGGTAAGCTTTCATCCCTTACAAGCAATCTAACTTGCCTGAGGTGACTGACTACCTCAGCTGACTGGTTTTCTAAACTGCCATGTGTCCCTGCCAGTTCTTCCATGCATGCAGCTATTTTTGTATTTAATGATGCTATAGCTAGTTTGCTTTTAGATTCTGATTCAGCCTTTTCATCCATAAGAAGAGATATTCGATCCTCTGCTTTTGTTAAGGCATCTTTTAATGATTTTGATGTTTCATGAGCCTCATTTAACTCAGCTGTCAGAGTATGAGTTTCTTCTTTCAGTTTCTGCAGTTCAACCTCAGCAGAGTCCTTACCAACTTCAAAAGTCTTCTTTTCCTCAAGAATGGCAGAGATATAACTCTCTCTCTCAATCAATGTTTCTTCCAGGGATTTGATAGTAACATAGGCATCAGCCAGCTTGTTGCTACGCAGAATGGCTTCTTCCTTTTGTTTCTCCAACTCCTTCTCCACATTAACCTTACCAACTTCACATTCACGGATATATTGTGCTACAGAGCTCAACTTCTCCATGGGATCTGAGATAGGAATATCTGATGGGAGAACAATCTGCTCCAAAGATTCAGTAATTCTCTGTAATGTGCTGTTGCTCTCAAGCATGATGTGCTCAATTCGATCCCTTTCATCCTTGATATCAGATTCATGCTTTTGGGCTTGCTTTAGATCTGATCTCAGAACACTAACTTGTTCCTTGTATTCAGCAATAGCAGATTCCTGCAACTTTAGATTCTGCTTTAAGTTTGCAATTTCAGAGTTCCTTTCATCCAGAGAATGTCTGAGACCCTCCCTTTCTTGAACCAAGCCCTTACCCTTCTTTACTGCCATAGATAGCTTCTCTCTGAGTAAAGATGACCGCTCCTCAGAACGCTCAAGATCCTTCTGCAAGGTATCTCTTTCGTTTCTCAAGGCAAGAACTTCTAATGTTGCTCTATTTAACTCTTCTGAAATTGGTTTCCTCTCAGATTGGCTTAACATTTCTTCTTCTAAAATGTTCTCATAAAGCATTGACTCCTGACTGCTTACGTAAAGCAATTCCTGCATTCTTTGAAGCCCTTCTGTTAATGCTGAAGAAGTTGCTGTTGAAGCATTCATTCTCTCTTTGATTATCTCAATATATTTATCCTTGAAGGCATCGATGTCATCAAAAGGTTCACCTTCTAAGCTGCTTCCAGATATTTCTCCAAGCACATCCACCAGATGATTCTTCTCAGATAACACCTTAGACAGCCTCTCAGTTGCACCATCATATTTAGAGGTCAGCTCCTCATATAGCACTTGTAGGGAGTTTTTTCCTTGTTTTTCTACAAGGAGAGACTCTGAAAGGTTCTCAATCTCTTTCTGTGCCTGCAGCATCTGTGATTCACAGGATCCCAGAGCAGCCTGGACAGTTTTGAGTTCATTTTCCAGATTTACTGCATCTTCTCTGGCTTTGGAAAAAGAGGTGCCAAGCCAATTGATCTGGTAATCCAGCATAGCACGCGAGATGGTTTCTGGCAAATCCAAAGAAGATAGTGCAGTCCGTACGTTACTATTTTCCATTTTGCTTTCTTCTGAAGCCTTTATCTGATCAACCAGCCATCTGATCCTGCTGGTGGCATCAGCATTTTGCAACTCTTCGGGGATATCAACCTCCGAGATATCTTTTTCAATTGTATGAAGAAACTTTTCCCTCTCAGATATTTCATTCTCACGAGAACAAAGCACTTCCTTGCTGTGTGTAAGCTCCTCATTAACCCCTTCAGCGGCTTCAAGAGAAGCAGATTTCTGCTGCAGTTCCTGGAAACACTTCTCGAGCTCACCTGTTTTCTCCATCAACGACTGTTTCAATGAGTCCCTCTGCTGAACCAAAGATTTTCCCTTAGTGACAGCAATGCTAAGCTTTTCCTTAACTGTTAGAAACTTATTTTCAGTCTGTTCAAGTTCCATCTTAAATCTGTTGACTTCAGACTTGGACTCCTCTAAAGTTTCTTTTGTTCTGTCTAGATCTTCAAGTACTTTTGCTTTCTCTTGTTCGAGTTCCTCAACCTTCCCAAGAAAATGCAACTCTTTACTTTTACCTTCAAGCAGCTCTGATCTAGCTGCTTCGAAAACAAGGCCAAATTGATCAGCTGGCGGCATCGTAAAATTAGATCCACCTACAGCCAAGCACTGTGCCAGTTGCTCAATCTCCCACATGAAGAGAGTGTACTTCTCAATCAACAACTTTGTCTTCTCTTCCACAGCATGCATCTTCTCATCTAAAGAATATTCCGATGGTTCACCACCCTGAACTACAGACGAAATAGTGGCCAGCAGCCTCCGGACAGAAGCATCAGAAGACTCCTTCAGAGCACCATAACGCACATCCTTTACTGAATCCAAGTAGGAAGCAACCACTTCCCGTGATACCTCATTTTCGCAAAGCTTTGTATTAAGCTCTCGAATCTCTGCGTCTTTCAAATCGATAACACCGCGAAGCTCCTTAATCATGGCCTCTGGCCATACTAGCTCATCCACGCTGCTACTTAAACTTGATGCCAGATCCAAGCACTCCCCTACCACATTGTGGAAAGGCAGGGAGGCCACCAACTCCCTATCCACACCAATTCCCTCACTTACATCACTGAGATGAAGATGTTCAGATTTCCATCCATCTGCAACAGCTCGAAGCCGGTTCCGAAGTTTGGCGATCTCACCACCAAATAACTCACGCTCTTCCTGAATTCCCAACGAACAATTAACAACAGCGCGAAACAGAAACGGGAAATTCACACCAAGGATTATACCTTGTATCTCCTGCACTCTTCATCTCTTTCCTCCAACCGAGTGTGCAGACTTGCGATCTCATCCTCGAGGGACCTCTCCCTCCCGGAGTTCTCCCTGATCTCGATCATTGCCATAGACTCCTCGAGGGCGACCGACCTCCGGCCCTCCGCGAACCCGAGCTGCTCCTGTGCGTCCAGGAACATATCCTCCCTCCCCGCATCCTCCCCCCTCCTGCCGCCCTCCTCCTCCGCATGCTCCATCATCGATCCGTCGATGTCCACGAGAATGCCGCTGTCCTGGTCGCCCTGCAGACCCCTGGGATCCTGGGGCGGACGGGGAATTATCGCAGATCTAATCGAGAAAACGCGCGAAAAGACGCGGGATTCGAGATTTAGTTGCTGTACTTGATCGGGGCCGGCGGGGTGCTCGACGAGGACGGCCTCGCTGCTGCTACTGCTGCTGCTGCTACTGCTGCTGCCCGTGCTCTCGGCCTTGCTGTTGGGGGACTCGGGGTCGGCATAGCCGGAGTTGCCGTCTTCCTCGGGGTCCACCGCCGCGCCGTGGGAGGGGGGGGAGGGGGGAGGGGGAGATCCGACCATCCCGCCAGCGTCGGCGGCGGCGGGGTCTTCGCTGGTGCTCCCCGCCATCGGGAGTGGAGATCTACCGGTTCCAGCTCATGGGATCTCGGATCCTGGGAGTGGATGGGGATGATGGAAGGGTGTGGGGAAGGGGGGGGGGGGGGGGGGGGGGTGGTTTGGATGTGGATCGGACGGTGGGATGGGATCAGGGGCGAGGGGGGTGGTGGGGGAGAAGGGGCGTTACAGGATCCGGTGGCGTTTTTGCGGGGGTGGGGAGGAGAAGTTTTTGCGGGGAAGGAGAAGGACGGGGGGTATAGAGTGGCGTGGTGGTCTCGCGGGAACTTTCGGTGTTGTTGCGGTGGCCTTTTCTTTCTTCTTTCTCTTGTCGGGAGTCGGGTTGGGGAGAGGAAGGCAAAACCGACGAGCTAGTAATAAATGCTTCTGTCCTGTGCAATTTGTCAAATTACAAATGCTATATTTCTAAAAGGAAAAATGGATTTTGGGATGGGGGCATGAGCAACTTTGTTCGATAGGACATGGGTAACTTCAAGGATGGGATGAAAAAAAAAAAAGGAAAAAAATAGTAAGAGGAGTCCTCATGTGTAATATTTGTTAAAGAGGATGGTATAGATGGTAGAAAAGTCCCAGTTCACAAGAAGTTGAGGTTCGGATATGTATCTTACATAGGCAGATATCTCGAAGAAACTTCAGTTCAACGAAGGCAATATTATATTTTTATTTTGTTGGTTTTAGTTGTTACGTAATTGTCAATGATTGGTTGTTTTTCTTTTATGCTCATTTATTTTGTTGTACATCTTTGCTCCAATGTAGTCTTTTGAAATGTAGACTTTAAATGGTGAGGAGCAAATGGGAGTTCACCCAAAAGAAAAGAGATGAAGTCACTTTGGCATGTTTTGACTTATGCAAATGATTGATTAAGATATAGATGTCTAGATTCATATCCTTATAGGATTGAACTATGAAACACATGGAGGTTGGTTATTCATTTCATTTATCAACCAGAGAAGAATTTTCAACATGAGAAAGTAGGTTGCAACAACACAACTCATCTCAGAAGTAAAACAAAAGTGATGATTTTGCTTTCATTTGAGAACGAATTCTCAAAACATTTTTTTCTTTATGATTTTCTGATCGAGCCTCAAAGTACACAATCGAATAATCAATCAAATAAACAAAAAATCACACAAAATGCAAGCAAATTGGTAATCTTAGTTCTACCTATATAGTATATGTCTAGGGAGAAGATCAACCCTCAAGTATGTACTATGTATCTAGGTTTATTTACAATGGGTTCAATCCTCAAACGGTGTACGTGGAACCCCTTTTATAGGATGTTGAATAATATAATTATTTCATGTAATTACTTCCTTCTAGAGAAGCATAATCATTTGTCTCTCTTATCAAGGATGTTTCCTTATTCACATTGCTTCACCTTCTTGGGCAAGCCTACCTAAGTTGTGACTTGCTTCAATTAGACTTTTTAGGCAACTAGCCTGGGTCATGTTGGCCAAATAGGTGACTACCCGAGGCAGTGAACCATCCAAACAATCTATCTCTAGCCGATCGTTGGTCCCTTCCAATCAACCTCTATTAATTAAGCTCCTCAAGTGGGTTCACCTAGTACCCAAGCCAATGCCCCTAGTGGTAGCTAGGCCATCCTTTTGTCATTGTTCTTAGTGAAGCCAACTCATCCTATCATCGCGTCTTGGGCTCCTTTCTCTGGGTTCAACGGGCTTTTAGCTTTCATAGGCCCCTTATCACGAGCCTTTCTTTTTCTCCCTCATTATATTTAAACCTTTAACAACCTACTTTGAATTACTTAAATAATAGAGCCTGTGTGAAAATATTCTAAGCAAGGTATGGAGTGAGACTTGAACACCAAGATGTAATCAATAGATAAAGATCCTAACTAGGGTAGGAGGTTTGCAGCCTTAGACTTGAATCTACATTAATCTCAAAGCAAATGTAGTTGAAAATCATCCTAAATGTGATAGCCAACAAAAAATATTATGATATGTACGTTATTTCATAATTGTTTATGTGGGATGACTATTGTAATACCCTAAATTTATAGCCTTGCTTAATAAACTAATTTTTAAGAGAGGAGTAAGAGCAAAATCTATACAATTGATAATTTGATGTTGGAACATAGGCTTGAGAAAGAACATTGGTGAACTTTGTAACTAGCAAGGGGATTACAAGGGGATCTACCAAGAGGACCACCCTTCCTCAACTCACTATCAAGCTCAAGTAGCTAGTTACTATTAAGGATAATTGGATATCCTACACTCTGATAGCTACTTTTTTGCATAAACATTTGCATAATTTACATCATAATTCGCACTTCTTGTAAATATGTTCATGTTTGCAATTGGGATTTCAATCTACTAGTGAGATTAAGGGGGGACAATGTGGGAAATTGCATGGAATCACATGGGAACAAAGGGGATATTGCTACACACAGGAATCAAGGTACTTTTCATGCATTCAAGGTTGATTGTAGCATTTACAATCATGTCCAAGCCATAATCAATTAAGGATGGTTGGGAGATGCCACTTATAAATTGTCATGGGTTGGAGCACACAAAATTAGACTGGAATCATCCAATTTCCATGAAAATGTAATTTTCAGGTGCATTGCAAAGTGAATTCTCATTGTAAGGGTAATAGAATGACACAATTTTGGTGTCATTAAGAAGCTAGAGGGTCAACTACTACAACCAAACTCTACTCGAACAAATAGTAAAGTCAAGTAAGGTAAGTTTCTCAATTGAATTTGTATAAATCCATAATTGGAAAATTTGCAAGAAGATAAGAAGTGTCATTGTATAAAAAACATGATTGTTTATAAATTTCTTACCTCTCAAAAAAAAAGAATGACATGGTGGGAGTTTAAATCGTCCTTAGAAATATAAAATTATCTAAATTATTGATTATCAACCCAAACTTTTTTTAAAAATTTTTGAGGATTTTTCTTTTTTTTTTTTTTGGAATTGCATAATGAGAAAAAAAAACTCCAATCCTAATTCTAGAGACTAATCCTAAACTAATAAATAAAAATCGCACAAAAAATGAGAAACAAATTAACTATGAACTAATAGCTAAACTAAAGAGAATAAAAAAAAAAACTAAAAAAGAATTTTCATTAATCAAAACAATGTAAAGATTACAATTAGGAAGAGAAAGAGAAAAAAAAGGGGAGATTCTCAACACGGAGGTGACAAGCAGAAGGAAGAGGTAGATGTTGATTACAATGGTGGAGAGGCAGGGTTTCGCTGGAGAGTCTCCATGCTCAAAAGAAGGGAGAGAGAGGAAGCATAAAAATGATGAAGAGATGAGAATGTAATTCCTTGAGCCAAGGGGTCCTGGGGGTACTTATAAAGAGAAAAGGCCCCCCTTGAATCCTAAATGCCTTCGAATTAGAGCCAACTTCATCACCCCACGTTTTGCCAAGTTGGAATGGGCAAATCCTAGCAGGAATAGGATTTTTGCCTTCAATTTCTCGTTGGCTGCACAATAAACCCAATTGGGCCATATTCTATCCTTTTTTTTGTTTTTTCCACACCTTTGGCCCATTTGAGCTTCTAGCCAGCCCATTTAGGCTCTCAACCCACTCAACACCTAGCATCCTTTTTTCACATGTGGGAATGTGTAACTCTTCACCAGTAGGGATGTCAATCTAGTACTCTACAATGGAGAACTAACCTGACTCGACTCAATTTGGATTGACAAAACCTGCTTCATTTAACATTTAGGCGGGTTTGACTTTTTGGATGTAAACCCGGTTGGATTTGGATTCGGGTAGGGCGAAAGGTACCCCCGAACCCGTATACCTGATATAAATATATTATACATACAAGGCTCTAAAAGTTCTAAATGTTCTAAGGCTTCCAAAACTCCCAACTCTAGAAATTCTAAACGTCTAAAGACTCTCAAATTCCTGCATTCGGCAACTCATGTGATCATGCAACTTAAAAGTGGTCATAAACTCAAGTCACTTAGACTTCCAATTTTCCAAATTCCATCTCAAGTAGCGCTGCAGCATGATGTTGTAGGTTCTGACGGAGGGGGTGAGATTTGCGTGATAAATAAATAATGCGGAAATAAAAGATATCAATCACACAAAAAGAGTAATCACAAGTACACAAAGTATTTTTAGGTGAAAATCTAAACTGTTGGTGCTGGAGCACCACGATCATTTGTTTTGAAGATAACAAAACACGTGTCATTTAACATTTGCACTTGGAGTATTAGATTTTAGGTCAATTGCAAATAGAGACGTGATTAGACAGAATTCAAGCTCGCATCCAGGACAGATTGGAGGAGCTTGATGGAGAATAGAGGAGATTCGCGAGGAGCGATGGCTTGAAGAAGGAAGGAGATGAAGAATAGGATAGATTTCCTTCTCGTGTACTCTTTGTATTTTTTGTTTCTTTTGTTGCTCTTTATTTTTGTTACTTAGATTCATGTTAAAGAGCCTCAAAGTACCCTAACAGTAGTCCTAGGAACACCGGCACAACCCTAAGATACTTAGGTTTTCTGTAGAGAACTTAGAAAACCAATATAGGGTTCAAACAGCTTTTTCAGACGTCTAATTCCAAAATCAGACGTCTGATAATATATTTTAAGACGTTTGACTGTTGATTCAGACGTCTGATAACATTTACGCTGGACTTGTTAGTTCTGTCTGATGAAATCAGACGTCTAGACCTTAGACCAGACGTCTTAGAAGACGTCTGATGACTTTGCCAGACGTCCAATTAGTGGACTGTTGGCTAGCTTAGCAAACACTCAAGGATATGACCATTAGAGCCTTATCAGACGTCCTTAGGCCTTTCCAGACGTCTGATAAATGACCGTTTTGCCTCGACTGACCCAAAATCTCTTCTCAGAGATTTTCTAGCCGTTGCACTCTCTTCTAAATCCATTCCCATGAAAAAGTAGGTTTCCAGACATCCAGACATAGTGCCAGACGTCCTGTATGTCATCTGATGGACTTGCACTAGAACCCTGTTTAGATCTGATTCAAGTCAGGAAGAAACCCGCCTAAAATCAGACGTCTGACCTTATTTTCAGACGTCTTAAACTGGCTTCCCAGCGTCTGATGCCAGGATCAGACGTCTGATAACCTTGTCAGTGCAATCATTGTTCCTGATTTCGACCTGATTCTCTTGGGCTTTGCACCCAACGGCTATGGAAGCTTTCCTAAGCCTTCCAAAGCCTTCCTAAGGCCTCTATAAATAGAGAGGAACCTCTTGCACATCAAGACACACCTAGGGACACCTAGACACACTAAGAACAAGCATTTCCACTCTTTTGTGTCTAAGAGAAGCCCTTGCTCTCCAAGCTCAAGTTCTACATCTTGAGAGCATCATGCCCTTGCGCACCCGCTCTCCCGCCGTAGTTCACGAGAGCGACATTGCGCCATCGCGTGGCTCACGCACCTGCGTCATCGATTCGACGCACTCCTTGCAAAGGGGAGTTTCCTAATTCCTATACAAGCTAGGTTTAAATCTTTGTTGGCTCTATAGGACTATATTTGTTATTTTATCTTTGTTATTTGGTTGGGTATTCGCTTTGCGAATTCCCGTCTCCTTCGTAGGATAAAATCCTTCTCGTGAAGAGAAGGGGTTGAGGAATGCTACCCTCGCACTTGTAGCATGGTTGTAATTGAGGTTGAATCACCCTCGTTTAAAGTGATTCGTTTAGTGGATTTGATCAACTTGGTTGATCGGAATATCCTAACTCGAGAGGGTTAGGTGGTGGTTTTCACCCAGTTTGGGTTTCCACCTAAAAATAATTATGCACATTGTGTGATTGTTTATTTTGTGAGATTGGTATATATTTTATTCCGCATTTTATTACGTCACCCCCTCCTAGAAGGGCCGTTTTCTACACAAACCCGGGTAAAAATCATCACCTAAGTGACAGGGGCGAAAATCGCGGGTTTTGAAAATACGACTGTCATTCTTTGTAGTATACTCACGAAATCCACTCGTCAAAAATAATTTATAAATTAACGAGACTTGGAGTCCCGGTCATTCGTCTCTGGGAGGCATTATGGAATTAAAAAATGAATCCGATCTCTTTTCCTCTCTACTTGCTTAAAATCGCACGCCGATTTCTAATCTTCGGATCAATGTTTTTCCACTTGCATTATTAACCCTAATTACGTGTGCATGTGTTAAGTAGATGAAAAATGTGAAAGTGTGAGTTTCATTAAGCATGATCCTAGTTATGTAGTGGCTATTTAAGGAAAATGCGTCAATAGTTAGATCCTCAACATCCTCAGGTACTGACATGCTAGTTGCAACAAATAGCAATTAAAAGCATGCAACTTTAATCACACAAAAATCTTGCAACAAGGCTAATGGTGATTTTCACACATAGATATATATATATAGAAAGATGATTTCATTGATTGCATCAAGGTAACAGAGTAGAACCAGTGGAAGGCTTGTAGAGGAATGCTTGAAAACATAAACTACTCGCTAGCAGAAAACGATTGCATACGTGAATCTATGGGAGGATTATGTATGCATCATTGGTGGAGAATATGGAGCTACACTACTAAGCAGTAATAAAGCAGTAAATCTACGAAGAACTACTACCTACTTAGCTAGTAGAAATAAAGGCATTCGGAGGTGGGCTCTAATGGCCTTTGAGTTGGTTGAGAGGAGGAGGGGAGGCCAATGGGGGTTAGGTCGACCCTTGGAGAGGTGAGGAGGAGGTGATCCAAGCTTTTGGCGTGGAGCTGCTGCTGGCCATGGTGGGAGCTCATGGAGGTGGAGGTGTGAAGGTGGAGCTATGCTATGGAAGGTGGAATAATGGAGCCAAGCTTTATTGGGTGCAAATGGCCACCCCTTAGGTCTTTTTATAGACCTAAGGGAAGCTCTCTAGAGAATTATAGAATTCTCTAGAGAGGGCCTATGGTGGGAGCTCGTGAGAGAGGGAGAGAGAGGGTGGAGTAGTTCTTTTAGATCCACAAATTGTGGATCTAAAAGAAGACCCTTCCTTTGTTGCTTAAAATAGCAACCAAGGGTGGCACCCAAGTGGAGAGAGTTCTAGAGAACGCTAGTGAGTGTGTGGGTGTGTGAATTGGGGGTGCGTGTGTGTGTGTGTGTGTGTGGTCGTGCCCTAGGTGGCTAAGTGAGCTAGGTTAGGTCCTAATAGGTTTAGGTTAGGGTAAGTCTCAAATTAGGGTTGCAAACCCTAATTTGCTAAGGAGAAAATGCAATTAAACTTAACACAAGTTTACTTGAATGAGTGTGAACCTAATTGAGAGTGAAATAACTCAATTAAGTTGGGCTTAGGTCAATTGGATTCTCACTGAATCTAATTGGACTTGTATGGGTTGAGATCTGAGCTCAATTGGACTCTATGAGTCCAATTGACTAGGCAATTATAATTAACTATGATCCAAGTCAATTGGGCTTAGTGAGAACCTAATTAGGTTCTTAGGAAGGTGTAGAGGTGGTGTACTAGGGTTAAGGTAACTTAATTTAGGTTCCCAAGGGGTTGTAATTGAGTTTAGGGACCTGGGAACTCAAGATGAACGCTTGAATTCCAAAACAGGAACTGCAGAACAGTTCCAGACGTCCAATAAAGGTATCACATGACTTATACTCAAAAATCAGAAGTCCAGACTTATTACTTGGACGTCCAATCAAAGTCAGGAGGGATTCAGGGTTCTGTCTTGGGTATTCTGTAGAAATTGGACGTCTAACTAAGTGTCTGAACGTCCAATAACACTGCAGACTTGGGTTTGAGGTGTACAGGTTGTGGCTAAGGGTCTTGGACATCCAATAACTTATATGGACGTCCAGATAAGGGCTGCAACTAGGGTTTTGAGGCTTCCTAAGCTATGGTGACCTAATGTAAGGGTGGCTAAGGCTTGGGAAGGCTTCTAGGGCTATCTTAGGGTTAGGATTGAACCTAAGTTCTTCATATTTAACTGCTTTACTTCTACTCAATAGAATAGCATACCTCAACCCTTTACATTATTTCTCTACTACATTTTATTCTACTATTTCACTCCAGCTTTGATGTAGCACTAGCTTCTGGTTCAGCTTCAGATCCAACTCCAGATCCAGCTCCTAAGCTTCTTATTACCTGTAATTTATATAATGCACTTAATTAGTACATTATATCATTATTTCATGCATAGCTAAGGGAAAGCAGTAAGGATGCAAATAATGCTTATGCATGCATGAATTACATTAGCTTATGCTAAGTTCTAGACTAATTTAGGTTAACTAAGATCTATGATTGCTGTGCAATCACTAAGCCTCTTCACTTAGGATTTTTTGATCGACCTAGTCAATCAAATCCATTATCCGAACTACTTAAAACTAGGGTAATTCAACATATTACAACCGACACTACTTTGAACCTGAGGGTAGTATACCTCAAACTCCTCTTCATGAGGAGTATTTTGTCTCGCAAGGGAGACAGGCATTCGCAAAGCGAATACCCAAACAAAGACAATTACAATAAATCCTACAGAGTCACAAAGTGAATGTAAATTAAACTAGCTTCTATACGCAAAAGACTTCCCTTAGATGGAAGTGGTGCAACGTGAAGTCGATAGCATGACGGTGCTCTCGGATGAATGCTAGAGGGCTTGGAGAGCAGTAGCACTTTCTTCTTTGATTCTAATCTCTTCTTAGATAGAAAATGAATGAAAGTAGTATACTTAGGTGTGTGTAACAAAGGAAGGGTCCTCCTCTATTTATAGATGACTTAGGAAGCCTTAAGAAGGTCTTAGAAGGCTTTTATAACCGTTGGGAATAAATCCAGGGCAAATCAGGCCAAAATCAGGGTCATTTATGATTCTGTAAGGGTTATCAGCCGTCTGGTTCTAAGGTCAGGCGTCTGGGCCATCGTTTGATCTAGGAATCGGTCGTCTGATCTAGAAGGGTAAAAGATTTGGACTGAGTTGGATCAAGACGGACGTCTAAGATTCAATTATAAGACGTCTCGGCTAATAATCAGACGTCTAATTCTAGACGGGTTTCCTTCCTGTTTTGTCTAGATCTAAACAAGGTTTTAGGATAAGTTTCCTAAACGACAGATCGGACGTCTGGCAATATGTCTGGACATTTAGAAACAAAAATCATTATGGGAATGGATTTCCTGAGGCTTAAACCGCTATAATCACTGACAAAAGTCATTTGGGGGTGGATTGAGCTTAACGTCTATTTATCTGTCATCTGAGATGTACTATGGACGTTTGAAAGTAGTTGCAAATCAAATTAAAGGTTAATCCTCAATGATTACGTCTGACAAGCCAACGGTCCTCTAGTTGGACGTCTGGCAAGGTCCTCAGACATTGTCTAAGACGCCTGAACTAAGGGCTGGATGTCTGAAAGTGGCAGACAACGAGTGGTTTCCAGCTTAAGGGTTTTGAACGTCCGATTAAACAGTCAAACGTCTTAAAGTCTAAGATTAGGCGTCTGATGTTCAGATTGGACGTCTGATCAGACTGTCTAATGCCTACTATGGTTTTCTAAGTTCTCTACGAAATGTCTAAGTATCCTAGGGTAGTGTATGTGTTCTTAAGACTACTGTTGGTTACTTTGGACTCTTTAATAATTAATCTAAGCAAGAAAAGAGTAAAAAATAAAAAGATACAAATACAAAATACAAGATAGAAAAATATCTATCATATTCTTCTTATCTTCAAGCTTTCACTCCATGCGAATTTCCATCTTCTCAACCAAGCTCCTTCAATCTGCCATGGATGTGAGCTTGAGCTCCTCCTTCACACTTGTAATCATTTGCATTTATCCTAAATTATAAAACTCAATGCAAATGTTAAATAACAAGTGTTTTGTTATCATTAAAATTAACGATCGTGGTGCTTTTACACTAACAAATGTTTCCTAACATCTCCTATCTCCTCTGTAGCATCCAAATTCCATCTCAACTCTCAACGTCAAGACTTACTTTCCTTTCTCATGCAATTATCTCCACCACTAGATTGCAACGTGACTCCAAATTCCATCTCAACGTCAGGATAGGACTCCTCTACTCTCTCATGTGATTACTTTTTTTGTTATAAATTATGAAATATGTTTAGAATATTAGTATTTTCTTTTTTCCTTATGATATTTTTATTTGTTTTACATATTCTCAGAAAAATTGTTGTGTTCAAGAAATTTTGATATTGGAATATACATTTTTTCCATAAGATATTTTAAAATGATAGTGCGATATCTAGACCAACATGTTAATGGATACCCGTTAATTTAACGGGTATAGGGCAGGTTTTCCCTTATTATATTGGTGGGTATGAGGAATAGATTTGTAAATGTGGATGGATTTGGTAATAATAAAATCCTACCCAAACCCAACTCGTTGACATCCCTACTCACCAGTGCCTATGCATGCACCAAATGCCCCCCACCAACACTGACCTGATGCCCAAGGTAGGCATTTGTGCACGCATGAGTGTGCGTACGCGCGCGCACACACACATATATTAATTTCTTTATCTCCCCCTTTTCTATTCCTCTCCAGTTCTTCATTTCTCTTCACTATTTTACACAATCACCTTTTTTGACTTCTTTCTTTGCAACCGATGTAACGACCCGATTCCTGAGTCCCTACGAGACACGAGAACCGGACCGACTTGACTAATCCCAAGACCTGGTCGTCCAACGAGGAAGTAACCAAAAGAGCAGTAAAATAAATCACATTCAGCATGAATATAACTAACAATAAGAAAATACAGCAGTAAGGAAAGAAACCACTACAGTATATACCACCACAACAGTAGAACAACATTCATAACATAATATGAACTGCAGGTAAAGAAAAGTACAACGGTAACAAGAACTACTCACTACAGTGGAACCAAAAAGAGGTACAAGAGAACAGTGGTAATTCTACTGGACCCTACTTGGCCCAGCGTCCCCTACAGCCGCTGACCCTAGTTGCTCAACACCTAGTCCTGAAAGGTAACGAGTGTAATACGTCAGCAAAACGCTGAGTAGAGTGGCAGCTAAACTAAAGAAACAGTAAGGTGTACAGTAGCTGTTTTAATTTTCTTTCTTCCTTTATTTACGTCTTTCTATTGTTTCAAAATTTATTTATTTCTCAGATCCTTCACTTGATCTCGAATGTTCCTCGTGGGAACGATCTTGATTGCAGTCTTTTCCAAAAAGTAGAAGTAGCACGTGGTGCTCTCCTGGCCAGGAAAGTCCCCCGTGGTGATCCTACTCTCAGTCAACCACCCCAAGGTCACGGACAGGCGTAACGGTGACTACGGTACGCATGATAAATGCACAGGTAGCTAACCCGCATTGGCACGCGGTCAGTCGTTTCCGTTAACGGGTGCGCCCAAAGCACAGCACGGAACCAGCACAGGGCAGAGCCCTCTCAGTAACAGGGGTCGAACCCCTCCACAGTAACCAAATAGGGGCCTTGCCCCTCCACAGTCCGCGCACCCTTGCCTGACTACCCTGGTTTGCCCAGTGGGCCTAACAAATCGGTGTAGGAGGCTAGCAGAACCCCGGGGCCGGTGGGGTAGCTAGTACCTCCCTACACTAGTAGCTCTCCTCGGTACTACGTACACGAGGGCCAGCAAGTCGGTACAAAGTGGCCAGTCCTAACCCCGGGTCCCTGGGGCGGCTGGCTCCGCTCTGCACTAAACAGGTACAGGTACTTCCCTTGGTACTACGTACCCAAGAGACAGCACACTACCATGTCTTTCTTTCTCAGTTCCATTCCTTTCTCTTTCCAGGAGTTCCACTCCTAATCCCCCGTAAGGTTCCAGTTCTTTTAACTCAGCACATTCAGGTTTCACCTTTCCAGTTTCACGTTCATACATCCCATATTCTCAGACATGCTCATTTATTCATAACAGGCAGCTGTTAAACCAATTTACAGGTAGCTATTACTGCCTTTCCACATTTTCCAAGACTGCAGTATTCATATATTCCACTAGTTCTTCCCATCCTAGGATTCATGCCATACCCTAGGATCTATTATACAATCTAGTTTTCCAGCCCTAGGATTCATGCAACACCATAGGATCTACTATTCATTCTAGTTTCTCATTTCTAGGATTCATGCAATGTCCTAGGTTCTATTTATGGTTCCATAATTTAACAGAGTTACTAATAAACTTAAAAGCCACTCTACCGGTTACAACAGGTGTACTGGGGGCGTGGTCGGGAATCCCGCGTACCTCCGCAACCCCCGAGATTGCAACGGAACGGGGTCCTATCACAAGGATCAAACACAAGGAGTTTCTCAAAATAGTATACAACTACTGTAGACGGGTAGAGGAATTAATTCCGAAAAGCACGCAACTCGAAACGCGGAAAACGGACTCCGAACGAGCCCTAAACGGGTTGAAAACGACGAAATAGTGCAAAATCAGACGTCTGGAACTTCTTCCAGATGTCTTAAAAATGGGGATCAGGTGGTATCATGTTTTGCGTGGTCTCTCAGACGTCCAGAAGCCTGCGGGGGCGTCTGGCCTAGTTCCCAGACGTCCGATGGTCACCCCGGACGTCTGGAAGTCCCTTCAATCGTCTGGCACCACTGCCAAATGTCTGATTCGCGTTGGATGTGAATCTCAGAACCTGCGCGTACACATCCTCGTGCTCAGTATGGACGGTTAAAGGAAAGGAAGAAGGTACGAAAAATAACTTACTTACTAGACGTTTGGACAGTCCTCCAGACATCTTCCCCATCGTCTGGTTGGAATCCCATACGTCTGATTCTAGAAAAACTTCCAGAATCAGAGCGTGACTCGCCCTTCGCCCGCGACTCACGGCCGCGTCGCGCCTCGTCCGCCTGCTGCTCGAGCTGCAGCAGGCCTCCCGCGTCACCCCGCGTCTGCTGCTCCCCCGCCGGCCGACTCTAGCAGCCCTGGCAAGCTCACCCTCACGGTCGAGTGCCTCCTCTTCTCGTGCAGCACCTCCTCCCGCACTCGCCGCGGTTGCCACCGCCGCCGCTCGCTCACTCGCGCTTGCACTCGCACACCGGCTGGAAGGAGAAGAGGAAGGGGGCGGAGGTGAGAGTGAGGGAGAGGCTTTTTAAAGCAGCGCGGGGAGAGAAAGAGAGAGAGAGCGAGAGAGAGGGGCGCAGCCTACGCCCGCAGGAGGGAGAGGGAAAAAGAGAGGGGGGTGCATTCGCAGGTCTGCGCGCTTAGGCGCGCAGACAAAATCGCGCGTGTCGAAAAAAATCGAATCCCAAATGTCTGGAAGGGGTTCCAGACGTCTGGTCCGACGTCTAGGCCACCTCCCAGACGTCTTAAAAGACGTCTAAAGCCGCGCGTTCGTAACAACTGACCCCTCGTCCTGTGCTTTTCCATTTAAGATCATTATTGACTATGTCTGTCTCTTGTTCTCTCTCTCTCTCCTACAAAAAAAATTAAAGAAATTATTTTCAAATTTGCAATTAATAGCACAAATGAAAAATAAAAATCCAAAAAATTCGATGTAATCACACCCACATGCCTACCTTTTGCTAGTCCTTAAGCAAAACAAAACTAAAACAAAACTGGAAAACCTAACTTACTTTCCACTACAAGAAAAATTACTTTTTGCAACGGTTGAAAACCATCGCTAAAAGTAACAAAACCGTCCCAATATGGTATCGCGGAAGGTTGTGAAGTGAATAGTCTTTCGCAATGGTTATTAATAGTAGCCATCACTAAGAGTACTGATTCTATCTGTCGTGACTAACGTCCTTTTGCGACGACTTATACCTGTTGTAAAAACACTTTTGCGATAGTTATTTAATAATAACCGTCGCTAAATAGAGTTATGCTATGGTTGTGAAAACGTCATAAAAAAATAGGATTTTAGGGGGGTCGTCTTGCTGACTTTTTGCGACGGTTATACAACCGTCACAAAAGGGAATTGGCGACGGTTATTCTAATAATCATTGCCATATATAAATTTTTTTTAATTAATTAGATTTTACTAATGATAATCAAATGTAACATTTAAATTAACCTACATAACATCCAATAACACATATATAGCATTTAATAAAATAAATATGATAAGAAATAAACATTACATTACTAAAAATTAACTTAAAAATTATTTACAAAAGATCAGTAACATTACATAAATAAACCCTAAATATTCCATAAATAAAAATAAGAAATATAAAGAAGAGATACGAGCTAAACTCTTGCACCAATATCATAACTAGCACCTCATGTGCCTAAATCGTCATTTAGCCCATGACATGCAGGATAATGGAAGCTGTTGTGATCAGGTCCACCTCTACCTCGAAATATGGCCATCAACTTCGCCCACTACGCATGTTGTTGCGCTTGCTGTTGTGACATCTGCTCCTTGAAATCTAGTCTCTACTGACGAATCTCCTCTCTAGCATCTCACAGCTCTTCGGTCACGTTGTTCAACTACGTCTAAGTCTGCTGTACCTACGACCTCAGCTGCTCCACCTTAGTAGAAGACACGCTAGACAATCCCTTCCGTCCATACCAAGTGGTGAGTGTCTGGCTCTGACCTCCACTGCGAACAAATCCGCCATGTTCCAAAAGCATGGTTGTTCGGAAAGACTCCTCAAGTGTCATAGCACGCTTCTGGGTAACAGAGTTCTCGTCTGTAGGCAGAGGTGGGTGGACCAAATCGTACATTTCTCCCTAATTACATTTTTATCTAAGTAATATGTTTGACTGAAATGAAAGTTAAATTTAAATAATTAAAAAAAATAATTTACATGCTTGGCTCAGTAGGTCTTGTGAATCCATGTGCACCTGCCATCCGTAACTAGGGATGCAAACGGGTCGGGTTCACGTCAGGTTTGGTTAAACCCATACCCGTACTGATGGGAACACTATCATGAGCCCTAACTAACTCATTTTGACCCAATGAGGAGAATAAAAGCTCCTACATAACCAATTGGAGGTCCTAACTCATTAAATAACCTTTTTGAGAGAAAAGCAAGAAACAAGGGGTAAAATTGTAATTTTACCATTGCAGTACAACAACGAATTTTCTTAAGGGCTAAACACAAGTCAAAAGGTCTTAACAAGATAAAAAGTGGGTTGGATCAGACATAAAAGGGTTTGTGTGAGTTCTGGGAATTAAATGACTTCTTGTAACCCTAAAACAGACCCACTTGATTAAACGAGCTTCTGGTCAGGATAAAATTTACCTAAACACTCTAAAAATCATAGAAAAATATTCTCTAGGGTTTATAACTTTCAATTTGGCCCTTGGAACCCATTTTGACCTAAAATGGGGTCTCAGACAAACATTTGCCCTAAATTAGATTTTTGCATAAATTACCTAGTCAAACATTGTCAAACCAAAAATCCAACTTCACCATTGGATTCCTTAGGTCCAAATTAGGTTTGTACCAAAATTTGGACCTAAGGGGAACTCATCTTGATCTACTTTGCAAATAGGTCCAACCTGATTACATTTCTACCCCTATCTTTCGAAAACCTTTACAATCGCCCCCCTATCTTCTTCATCATTCTTTGCAATTATGTCCCTCCACCATTATAGCGAAGGAATCCTACTCCGATGAACTTTAGAAGGTGATTTTTCCTTGATTACTTAGAGAATCCCTCCCAAAATTGGAAGGGAGATTCTCTGAGTAATCTCCTCAAGTCTGAACCCATTGATGTGCCCTACTTGTTACCTGATGAGAACCTCATCATGAACTCTAATTAGCTTACTTTGATCTAATAAACTGAACAAAAGCTCCTACATAACAAAAAGAAAGGCCTAATTCAGGGAATTACTAATCTGAGAAGAGAACATGAAATAAGGGGTAAAACTGCAATTTTACCATTGCAGTGCAACAACAGGATTTCTAAGGGTCTAGACATAGGTCAATTGGACTTAATAAGAGAAAAAGTGGGATGGTTCAGTCAGAAAAGGGTTACTGTAAAACCTAGGAATTAAATGACATTCTATAACCCTAAAATAAGCCCACTTAAATTCACAAGGTTTCAGGTAAGATAAAAATCAACTAAATCCTCTAAAATTCATGAAAAAATATCCTCTAGGGTTTAGAACCTTCAATTTAGCCTTTGAAACCTGTTTTGACCTAGATTGGGGTCCAAGCCTAATATTTGACCTAATTTGGGTTTATGTACAAAATATCCATTCAAACATGGTCAAACATAATCCAACTTCACCATTGGATTCATTAGGTTCAAATTAGGTTTATACCAAAATTTGGACCTAAGGGAAGGTCGTCTTGACCTACTTTGCAAATTGGTCCTCTAAATTACATTTAGACCGTCAACTTTTTGAAACCCTTGCAAATCCCCCCCTAACTTCTTCGTCTCTTTCTTCATTTCGGTCCCTCTGCCATTTGCAGCATGGACCATATCTCCGACGACTTCGCGCGGAGGTTTTCACCTCGTTTGCATGGGGAGCCGCCCCTAGATTTGAAAGGGGAGCTTCGTGCGAAGCCCCCTACTGCATGGGCAGCTCCCTATGCCCTGAAACACCCCATACCTCTCATGCGAATGCTCGAGAGGTATGGGTTTCCCTCAGGCCTTACCTCCGGCATGGCATTCCCGCCTCCTCCATGTGCTTCCCACTCTGCCTACGCCTATTTAAGGAAACCTAGACCTCGCCACTTCCTTCAAGCTCAAATTAGCCGAAGATTACCCCCCAATCTTGTCTCCTCCTCACTCTGGCCAACTGCTCGAAGCTTCCGACGACTCTCCCTCCCTCTTCTCGTTGCTCTACCACAGTACCAGTGGCAGAGCCAGCTTCATCGTTCTCCTTCGCATCGCACCGTACCAGCGCGCGCCCTGCCGACCCTCTTCCTCGTTGTCGCTTCTTCCCCTCGGCCTCTTTGTCTCTGGCGACGGCAGCACCCGCCGCTCGCCCTCCACCTCCCCCCTTCACTATAAACACCTTAGATAAGTACCCCTTTCCCCCCTCTTCATTTTCCCCAGATTAATTTCCTAAATCGACTACTACCATATGCCAACCACCATCATCCCCTTCACCTCCGGCCACCAACTCCGGCGAGTTCGCCCCACCACCACAGACCACCTCCCTCCTCGCCGACCAGTCCCTAAGCACCGCCCCAACTCATTGATCATCCTCCGCACCTTCACCAATCGCCACACACTCTGTACACCTCCACCGACTTAACCCACATTCATTGCCACAGTGTGCCCTAAGCGCTCTCCCACAGGCAGTCCCACGCCTTGCTGACCACCTCTGCACATTCGCCGCACTTTAGCGAAGCTCCCTGAGCTTTTTAACGTGGCCGAGAGGCAGTTTTGGTGCTTTCAGGTTCCAGGGGCTCACCGCCATTAAAGCACAGCTCGAAGCTCGCTTAAAGCTTCGCCCAGGCCTTGCTGTTCCAGGCCTACACTCCCAGGACGCGCGGAATCTCCTTGCACACGGTTCCAGGCCTTCACTTGGAGTCGAGAGACTCTGCAGCTGCTGCAATTGAGCGCAACACCTGCTGCGGGTGCGCGCGAGATGATGGTGGGACGTTTAGTCCCACCTCGGAAGTGGGTGAGCAGACGCAGCAGCATAAATCGAAAAACTGCTATAGGCTCTTCGCCTCCTACTCACAGGATGAGGCCCCTCGCCCACTCGACCCGGTCTCGTCCACAAGCCACGCCCCTGCGGACCTCGCTGACCCGTTTACCCTGCACTCCTCGCGCACCACCCACGTCGATGCGCCTGGACTCAGGCGCACATAACTCGACACGATTACCCAGCTGGCTTTGAGAGAGCGAAGAGAGAAATAGAGAGAGAGACGCGGGGAGGGTGGGGTTAGGTTTTGCCTCTGTGTGCGCAGGGAAGAAAGAAGGGGCTGCGGAGGAAGAAGAAGAAGCCAAGAAGGACTTAGCCGCAGAGAAGAAAAGGAGCAATCGCGGAGAAAGAGGACTTTGCCAAGAAAAAAAAAAAGAAGGAAGAGGAAAAGCAGCTGAGAGAAGGAGCAGCTGAGGCCGCAAAGAAAGAAAGAAGAAGGAGGAGGTACGGCAGCAGAAGCAGAAGCAGAAGAAAGAAGAAGATAGTAGAAGAAGGACTTGCTTGGCCAAAGACAGAGAAGGAGGAGGCACAGCACAGCTCAAAAAGAGAAGAAGAAGAAGCCAGAGAGGCAGAAGCCAAGGTGAAGGAAGGAAGAAGAAGAAGGCTCGGCACTATAGCAGATCACCATTTAAAGCGTCTGATTCACAGAATCAGACGTCTGAAGACAGGCGAGACAGAGGAAGAAGAGAAGAGAGAAAGCAAAAGGAAAGAGAGGAGAAGAAGGAAGAAAAGAAAAAGAATTTATTTCTTTTTATGTTTTTACTCTCTAGCCTTTATATACAGTGCATTATTACTAAACATTATCTTTCAAGTTTTGTGATTTTTGGCTTCTAAATACCGAATTACTCCCTGAGTTCGACCTCGGAATGTTTTTGAATTTTGAGTAATAAATAAATAAAATTTAATAATCATTTTTCGCGGTATACTACAACGAACATATCTTTTTAAACCGCGACACCAAACAGCGATTATACCTAATCTCTCATGCGAACGCATGAGAGATTTGGGTCTTTTTGAAGCTTCCATCTCCGACCATCATACCTTGCTTGGAAGCTTGACTTCTAAGCACAAATCCTTCCCCAGAGGCCTATTCAAGATGCCCCAGGTTCAACCGCATCTCCCCAGCTTAGAATTGGGTTGAAATCCCCCACATTCTTCTCTCCCCGTCGGCCTTAACACCTCCGCAAGCTCCGGCGGTTCTTCCCTCGCTAATTCGTCGCCCAACCACAATACCAGTGGTTGGGTTGTCTTCCTTTTCATCGTCCGCGTCGTGCAACACCAGCCGACGTCGCCTCTACCCTCATCTTCGCCGCCACCTCATCTACGGAGATCTTCGTCTCTGGTGTCGGCCATACCAGCCCCGACGTCTCCCCTGTCCCTTTCGTCCTTTAGAGGTAGGTATTAGACTCTCTCTCTCTTCTACTCCCGCTCCCTCTCTTTATTTCTCAAAAACACCTCTCGGCGCCACCGATCACCATCACCTTCTCCACCTCCGGCAATCCCTTCGACGAGGTGCCCCCGTCGCTCCGCACCTCCATCCACCTCGCTAACCACCCTACAACCTCCGCAACACCTCACTGACCATTTCCCCCTACTCCAATCTCTCCGTCGACCACCCAATAGCACCCCCGAACACACCCACTCACACGGCCACAGAGAACCCTAGATACGCCACCACAGCCATCCCCACGACACACCAACCACTGCAGTACACTCGCCGTGCCTTGGTGAAGTTCCTTGAGCGTTTTAACGTGGCTGCGAGGCTGTCTTGGTGTTTTCAGGTGCAGACGTTCATCCGCCATTGGAACAAAGCTTGGAGCAAGCTTGCAAGCTGCTCCAGGCTTCGCCAGTCCCAGGTCGCAATCCCAGGTTGCGCGGAATACACTCGCGCACAACTCCAGGCATCCAATTGGAGTCAAGAGCCGTCGCAGCTGCCGCAATCAAAGAGAGTCCCTCTGCTGCAGGTGCGTGCGAGGAAGGTGGGAAGATAGTCCCACCTCGAAACTGGAAGAGGCGCAGCGCCTGCATAAATTATTTTCCTGCCAGTGGCTTATCGCCTCCAACTCATGGGGTGAGGTCTCTCTCACCCGACCCGGTCGCCTCATCCGCGACCACGCCCCGCAGACCTGGTAGACCCGACTTGACTTGCACACCTTGCCCACCACCGCACGTCGGTGGGCCTCGTCCCGGGCGTGTACCCGACCCGATTACCCGAGAAGCATGGCTCTGGGAGAGCAGAACCTAAGAGAGAAAGGAGAGGAGAGTTCGCGCGGGTAGGGGGTAGGTTTTGCTTTGCAGGATAAGAAGAGGAGAAGCGAAGATGAAGGAAGAAAAGGGCAGCAAAGCAAAGCCAAAGAAGAAGGCAACCGGCAGAGAGAAAGAAAGGAGAAGGGCCAGAGAAGAAGGAAGAAGCCAAGGAAGAGAACGAAGAAAGTTGAAGGAAGAAGCTGAGGTTTGCAAGGAAAAGGAAGAAGCTAAAGAAGAAGAAGTAGAAGGTAGAGAAAGAGAAGAAGGAAGAAAGACAGAGCAAGGCAAAGAAAAGAAGAAAATCAAAGAAGAAGAAGGAAGGAAAAGGTCCAAAGAAGAAGGACCGCAGGCTTAAGCAAAGAAAGGAAGGAGAAGCCAGAGAACAAAGAAGAAAGAAGAAGCTAAAGAGAAGAGAAAGGAAGAGAAAGAAGAAGGAAAAATCAGAGAAAAGCATTGTAGCACATAACCTTTAAGACGTCTGATTTTATAATTGGACGTCCATTTTTTTCATAAGCTCTCCATTGTTTTATTTACAATTATTTTTATTTTTCATATACTCATGCTTTACATTCTTAATTAGATTTTGAGTAATATTATGTGTTCAATTTGCATTTATTATTGAGATTAGTGCGTGAATTCCATTTACTCTCTGTGTTCGACCTCGGACTTTAAATTTGAGTAATAAAATTGTATTTGTTTTGAACGCTTTATCGGCTGTACTACAACGCGACAGTCTTAATACTGATCCAGCGCTCCAAACACATATCCATTTACAACATCCTTACCCATACCCTATCCATTTATCCATCGGTTACAAAAATTCAAACCCATACCCATACCTATCTACCCATTAGGCACCCATTTGTAAATTGATCTTACAATCAAATCATGTTAAATTAAAGTCAAAGAAGAGAAAAAATCTATAACACCAAATTATTTATTTTTAGTAAGCTCTCAACATAGGAACTCGGTTACTCTAATTTTATTAATCTCCACTAAAATTATTATAAAAAGAGCCTTTCAAGGGGAATACATCAAAAGTAAAAATATAAAAAATATAAAGAAAGATTAAATACAAGTACATTTCAAACAAAAAATCCCCTTCTCCGAAATAAATGTTTAATGGAAGCTTCAAAAGCATTCTCAACCTTCAAAATTATGGAGGGAATAACGAAGAAGATTAAGGTTGGGAGAATGAAGAACTTAGGGTGGGACTGATATATATCTTGGGTAAATGGGGATTTTATTCGAGTATTCGAGTAGGGTAATCGGGTATAGATTCATACCCATATCCATTCCCAAACCTGGTCGGGTTTTTTAGATAAAACCCATACCCGAATCTGATCGGGTTCGGGTCAGGTTTTACCCAATATTTTTGGGTTGGGTTGGGTCAGATTCGGGTTGAATTTACTAAAACTTGTAGACCTATCTGTAACCTTGCTATGAGTGATCTCATAGACTTCAAGACGATTTAAGACAATCTAATTGGTCACCGTCATGTGTACTCGCCTAAAATTAAATAAATATACAAAATAATTAATAATTTAAAGTTACATGTTAATTAGAAATATAAATAAATAAGAAATGTACTTATATATCTTGTCTTGAGATTATCAATACTCATCCGACCTAGACATGGATCTACGGTGAAGCTTTGGCCTTTTTGACCTTATTCTTCTTCGCCTGATCCTGTAGAAAATACTTATATATTTTTTTTATTAGTAAACAAATTAATAATAATTTTAATGTATAATTATTATTTAACTACCTTCGTCTCAGGCTTACTCCAATGCTGACAACAACCCTTCCAGACCTCTGGCAGTATGGAAGGAGGTACATTCCTCAAGGCCTCCTCATATGACCTATTCACAAAATAACAAATAACAAAGAAAATAAATTATATAATTAAAATATAAATTTGAGAGGAATTTAAAAAAATTTTTGGTATTGCTTTTTTCATTTTAAGTCTCCAGTCTCGATGATGCCTCGCCGCATAGCTGAGGATATACTTGGAGACGTTAGGATTGTCCCCCCAATTGAAGATCGCCTATAAATTAAACATTTATATATATCAAATCATATTTAAAGAAACATATATAAACCTTAATATATATTAATTACCTCTAAGTGACGAATGATCTCCCTCTTGAGTTCCTTTGAGGCAATTCGCCAATCAAAACAAGAGAAGGGGATGATGCTCTTAACAACCTTGGAGAGCCTGCTGCTAAAAGGAGGGTAGTCGGGATCTTCCTTACCAAGGGTGATCTTCACCTTCACCCTCGTGCCCTCTGGTATAGCCTCGTCCCTATTTCTCGTCGGGCCTCTTCCTTTCTTCTGCACTGAAATTAATAGCAATAATATTACGAATGAAGAGTAAATACGAAATTTAAAAGCTTTTAAATAACAATTTACTTACCAGTACTGGGCCCTGCCTGATCGAGGTCTACGTTGGCCTCAAGGTGGCCAACCTCAGCATCCCTCTCATCCTTCCCCTCGTCCCCCTCCTCGTCTCCCTCCCCCTCCTCATCCTCGTCGTCATAGGAGTCCTGTACGTCGTCACCATCCCCTTCATCTTGGTTAGGGTCATGATTGTCAACCTCATCCTCAGGCTTGGGTAACGTCACAGACTTAGGGATGACTGGCTTCTTCCCCTTGCCTGTAAAAAGGGACCGTGCAAGTTCACCAAGACGGATATATGTGTTTGTACCGGGGGGGGGGGTAAAATTGGGAGTGGGTACTAAATATGTATTGGTGGTAAGAGTGTAGGGGTCCTTAAGGGGGTAGGCTAGGTAGGGAAGGTCTGGGTGCGGGGAGGCTGTGTGGAGGGAGGTTGTGTGGTATGGGGGTCCTGGGTATCAAGAGTGGTGTCAGGACTCCTCTGATGAGAAGCCCACTTCTTTAATTTCACCATCTACACAACACAAAAAAAATAGTGACAAAAATCACATAAATATATAATTCATATGAAAAGCATGCATATAACTGAAAGCAATCAGTAATGTTACCTTAAAACAATACTGGCTATGTAGAAGGAAAAAATTAACAGAACTATGTCAACAGCTTATAATAAGAGTAAACAAATTATTATATCAGTATAAGAATGCTTTATGAGTAAATTTATATTATAAAAAGAGGTTTGTAAATTATACCTTATATATCAATGTTTGTTGCATTTGGATTTAAATTTGGTTGTTGAAGTTCTTGATATGCTTCGGATTCTAATTTAGGTTCCCCTTCCTTTTGAGATTCGTAATAATTACGTGGCATTGTTCTAACGGGAATTACCCATCCACTTTTACTATTAGCAGTCACGTAGAAGACTTGAGAGACTTGATAGGCTAAAGTGAATGGTTTAGTGTTCTGAAGAATTCGACGGTTATTATTCAGACTTATATATTTGTATTTCTTATCAACCTTAAACCCGATGCCTTCCTTGAAAACATCAAACCATTCACACTTAAGAGGATAAGTCTGCGATCATGTATGAAGCTAATCTCAAGAATTTCATCAATCTATCCATAATAACCATCACACCATCGGCTAATTCGCAACGAACAACAACGCCAACTTGCTGTGTAGCCTTTACTTCATCAACAGATTTGATTTTGTATCTAAAGCCATTTATGATGTCCCAGAATGGTAATGTCCATAACTCAATGGATGATCGGATATTACGTCAAAATCTTCCATCCATCACAGGTCATTATTTTCTTTCATTTTAGCAAACATGCCGCTTAAACCACTCAGGAAAGAGGAGATCGCGTGCATTTGGATGTAACGATTGTTTAAATTCATCGTAGAAAGGGTCGACTTCAGGAATTTGCTTTAATATATACAAGTGTGCCAATTGCCGATCTACATCTGGAATCTCAAGAAATTTTATGTGCAGAATCGACCTTCCTAAAATTTCAAAAATAGAAAGACAATCTCCATCATGTTCATTGTATCCCCTGTCATAATTTCTCTCGAAATGATTGAATTCACAGTCTGTTTCACCCAAACACATGCTACAGAAGTTCATGGATTCCTCAACTAAATATCCCTCGACAATTGACCCTTCCGGCTTAGCTTTATTTAACATGTAATCCTTTAGTTTTTTTTAAATACCTCTTTATAGGATACATCCATTTGTATTGAACTGGCCTCGCAATTCTTGCTTCATTTGCCAAATGTATTGTCAAATGCACCATTATGCCAAAAAAGGCTGGGGGAAATATCTGTTCCATTTTACACAATGCGATGACAACTTGTTTGTCCCAGTAGCGTAGCATTTCAGCATCTAAAGTCTTTGAACAGATAGTTTTGAAATATCAATTCATGTCTATAAAAACATCTACAATGAGATCAGGTAAGACTCCACATGTGGCCAATGGAAAAACATTTGCATATAACCATGCGAGTCATGACTTTTTAACCCACTAATTTTCTTTTGAGATTCATTAACACGATGTGACAACTGTGATGAGTAGCCATCTGGCACCCGTATCTCCTTAAAAAATGAGAATATTTTCTGAATCTATTCATGCTTTAAGCTGTATATAGCATCTGGGAATTCATCATTGCCATCATCCTTCTCTATTGTATGTAGCTCTAGATGAATGCCCAAAATCTCTGTCTTTTCTTATTTTTATTGTGTCATTTGGCCTATCTATTAAATTTAGGACATCCAACATATTGTCCTTGACATTTTTCTTTATGTGCATCACATCCAAGTTGTGTCAGACTGTCAGATCTTTCCAATATGGGAGTTGCATGAAGAAAATATTTTTCTTCTTAAAGCCTAAATGCTTTAATGCAGTAAGGTTTTTTTTAAAAAGATGTCACAATCTTATGTTTCCAAGTTCTTGCAATTTCTGTATTATTGTTACTCCTGACAACATAACACAATCAGTGCTTAGATTATTTCTTAGACTCCTAGAGGAATATCGACAAGATTTACCATCAAATCTGTCTTTGAACTATGTTGTTCGCCATCTGTGGTCAATTGGAAGGAATCTGCAATGACCCAAGTAACATAACTTACTGCTTTCAGGCAATCGGAGATGATGTGTGTCATCCATATAAATTGGACATGCCAATTTTTCTTTTGTACTCCATCTAGATAAATTTGCATATGCTGGAAAGTCATTGATAGTCCAAAGCAATACAGCACGCATCATAAAGAATTCTTTCTTTCCTACGTCGTATGTCTGAATGTTGTTATCCCACAGTAGTTTCAATTCATCTATCAATGATTGCAAGTATACATCTATAGCATTTCTTGGCTGCTTTAGGCCTGAGATTAACAATGTCAACATCATAAACGACTATCACATACACAACCAAGGAGGTAGGTTGTAAGTTACCATCACCACTGGCCATATTGAATATGACGGATATCTATTCTTAAATTAGTTAAATCTATCGCTAGCAAGACCTAGTCTTACGTTACGTGATTCCTATGCGAATGATACATGTTTGTTGTCAAATTTTATCCACTCATCAGAATCTACGAGGTAACGAATGCGGTCATCTCGTGATTTGTTCTGCTTATGCCATTCCAGCAATTTCACAATCTTGATATAAATAGGCATTGAAGCCTAAAAATCAATGGAAAGTATCGTAGGATCTTCTCTACCCGTTTCTTGCCATGTTGATTCCCAGATTTTCCAACCATATAGGTTGACGCACCACACTCTGGACAAGTATCAAGACTAGCATATTCACTTTTGAATAATACACAATCAATCAAACAAGCATCAATCTTTTTGCAATTCAAGCCCAGTACCCTAATCTATTTTTTTGCATCATACCATGACTCCAGATAACCATTAGTCTTAGATTGGAGCTGTCCGATAAATTCAAGTACCTCGAACATTAATTTAGATGTACTCTATTTATAACCTTCATCCGAAATAATTTCAATAGAAATGTCAACCTTGACATAGAGCTCACTCCAGGAGCAATTAGTTCATCGGCTGCCTTAAATAGCATCATGAATGTTGTTACAACTTCGTAACATGTCACTATCATCTACGGTGTTATCTGCTGCTCTAAGTTCATCAAACATCTTCTCGATCCCATCACCTTCAATATTACCGGTAGGCTCCTCATCAACATTCATTGAATCAATTTCATAAGTTTCTACGATGAATTCTCCATAAGCAATCCACTTGGTATAATGTTACCACAAACAATTACATATTACATGCTCTAACACAGTGTTATGATCATGTACTTCTCCATTTAATCACCTTCGACAAGGATAGAAAATCAACTGTAGAAGTTCCCCTCATCTGAATGATTTCCTATCATCATGAAAAGCCCAATCAAAGAACTCCCTCACTCTATTCTTATATCGAATGTAATCTAAATTTCTTAAACTAATCCAAGACTTGTCCATAATGACTTAAATAATTATTAACAAAAGGTCTCAAGTTAATGTCATATTATGAAAAAAAGTTACTCTTATATGTATCTAAATCACTCACTAATTATGAATAAACATTGAAATGTTATATATATATATATTTGTATTTTGATTATAATTTTCACTTTAATAGCTCATTCTTGAAGATTTGATCACAATGTTACTTGTTACATGTAACTGGTGTCTAGAGAAATTTTGACAGCATCTTCTCGCACTTCTCCAATATACCCTCCAAGACTAACCTTAACTACATTCCCAATAACTCTCATTTAAGGATGCTTTAGGAACGTAGATAAGATCAGTTGGTATACCAGAGAAGAGCGAAAAGAAACTACCGAAATTCCTCCAGACATCGATTCCATGTAACAAGTAACCCTAAGTTGTGATCAAATCTTCAAGGACCCCCCTTTGTTTAGAACTTCTCTAAATAAAGGATGACGACTCTTATGCATGCTATAAAGATAAAACTTCGTATATGTAAGTGAGGTATACACACATTCTACATTGTTCGTATAACATGATCATAAGTGTCAACGGGCAAGTATTTTGACACGATTAGCCCATCCCAAAACCTGTAACCTAGGGGTTAAAATACATATTGTTTGGCCTCAAGTGCATCTAGATTTGTGCAAGTGTTTATATTTATAACTTTATTAAAATCATACAATTTGCAGTAAAAACAATAAGTTATACATACCAAATAAATATACTCTAAAGTACCCTACCTCCTTTCCTTTCTCTCCTCTCCCTTCCCTCCTACACCATACCTCCTCGCCTCCCTTTCTCTCCTCTCCTTTCCCTCCTATACCCTCCCTGCCTTGCCTCTTTTTTTTCCTCTCATTCCCTCTTCTCCTTATCCTTCCCCTCCTCTTCCCTCCTCTACTTTCCTCTCCTTTTCTACATCTTCCCATTCTTCTTTATCTAAACTTGTCCTATCTAATTGCTTCTCATCTCTTGTACTCTCTCTCCCTTTTTCCTTCTTCTTAACTTCTTCAATTATTAAAATTTTTAATAGAACTTCCCCTACAATATAAACTGCTTCCCATAATAAACATATAGAATTAAACATTCACAACTATCATATTCATTTGGACAATGCAAGTAAAGAAATCATGTGGGTACTCCCCACACTCATTCACATACACAAGATACTAAATAGAATTAAGTTGATACACCCCACATTCATGAACATTCATAATTCATTAATGTAATAAATCACACATACATGCCTCGACGAAACATGTGAATTGGCGAGAATGTGTCTGACGACGAGCGTAACCTAAATCAAATTACACAAATCAAAATAATAAATATCAAATTGTAATAAGAAATTAACAAAAAAATTAAATAAAAATTGATAACAAATAATTAACTATCAAAGTTTAGGGTGATTGTGGGGATTGGAGGAGGAGGAGATGCCTAGGGATGGCAGGCAGCACCGTGGGTGGGTAAGGAGCGCGGGCTGTGTGGGGGCAATTGCTTGAGGTAGAGTGGGGCGACGCGTGGGGCGATGACGAGGGGTAGCACCAGGGGCGGTGGAGGAGGGGAGGGCACAGGGGCAGGGGGCCGAGGAGGGGGCACCACCTCGGGGAGAAGGGGCAGCAGGCTGGGGAGGGGGGTGGCTTGCGCGAGGAAGGAGAACTATTTGAGGGGAGGAGGAGGGGAAGGGGGAAGGAGAGGGGGAAGGGTTGCTGTCGGGGACTTATATTCACCATTGGCAACTGTTGATTCGATCAACCATCGCTAATGTGAGTATATATATTTTCTAGGTGGCTCACATTGGCAACGGTTGATCTCTTCAACCGTTGCTAAATGTGAGTAAATCACCTTTTCCCGCCTCGCACGGGAATTCATTTTTTTTTACCTGCCGCTAACATTTTGCGATGGTTTTAGGATTAACCGTCGTGAATGTGAAAACGACGACTTGTCCCACCCAACGCAGGAGTAGATATTTTCGCGCGGTGGCATGCCTTGGTGATGGTGGATCTAAACCGTCGCCGGTTACGAGTTAGCGTTCCCTTAACAGCTAAAGACGGTTTATAGTGACATTCGAACATATAACCGTTGCTAATGTGCAACTATTAGCAATGGTTTCACGACCGTCGCAAGTTTAATGTCGCCAATAGTGACTTTTCTTGTAGTGTTCACAGGAAATGCACATGTACCATACGCAACAAGACTTTAAATCCCTAAGGTTGCCCCTAGTGGATAAGTTGTAGTCTCCTGAAGGTTTGGACACACCCACAAAGTTGAAAACAAAATTGACAATAAAACCTAATGAGTTTGAGGTAGGGTTTTGATAAGACCATTCTTACTCAATATAGATTCTAGAAGACTAGCTAACCTTCCTCTTTCTCGTACTCTCAATTTTGGGTTGTGATGAGGGGCAAAAAGTATCCTCAGAATTAAAACTTCGCATAAAGCCCAACGGATCTATTTCTCCGATGGCTCGGTGAATCCAACTATCTGATTATCCAAAATCCAGGCTGATCCGGGCAGACCCGACCCACCAAAGGATCTGATTGACTAGAGTTGAAGAGGCGGCAACAACACTTACGTCAGCGTTAACGATTTACGATGTAAAGGCTATTTATAGCCAAGTAACGGACGAGCTGGGGAATCCGCGAAGTCCGTTGTGGAATAAAAAGTTGTTGCGATATTTTTTGTATTATAAATAGAGAAGAGAGGCCTTTAGGAAAGGCCTTCACACATTTTCTGAGAGAGAGAACAAGAAGTGATTGTACTACCAACCACCATAGTAGAATCTTGGGAGCATTGCCCCCTCCCAGACGTACACCCCCTTCAGGTAGAACTGGGTCACCAATTTCTTGTGCCTCTATCTTTGTGATTGCTTATGATATTCGTTGATTCGAGTCCTCTACCGATCAGGGTCTCGATCAAATGGCATCGTCTGTGGGAATGACATCGTTTCATATTGTTTCCTTACTCTAAATCAAAGCAATGGCTCCCCCAACTCGAAATTCCTCTTACGCTAACCCCGAGAAGGTTGCCCTAGCAAAATCTAGCTCTTCAGTGTCCAAGGAACGCCATCTGCACGTTGAACCTAGCAGGGAGAAGCCCGCACAGCCTAGTTGCCAAGCTAAGCCTTCTTGTCCTGAGAATCCTCAATGAGACTCTCTCCTCGAGATGCAGGCGAGGGAAGAGGAGTATGAAGCTAGGCTGGCTGCTCTAAAGGCTAAACAATAGTTGATTGCAGATCAACTCTTTGAAATCAAGCTAATTAAGGAAAACCGCAAGATTCAGTCAGAGGAGCCCCAAAACTCCAGTCCTACCGATAACCAACTGAAGTGGCACCATATGGTAGAAGAGGAGAACGGCCGCCTATGCGAACAACTCTAGAAGCTAAAATGTGAATTTAGTAGCTAGAAAGGGGAAGTTCCTCCTAGCCTGCCTAATGCTCCTCGTTCGCCTTCATTAGGGGAGCAGTTCGACGCTCACCCCATGGTGACCAGTGGTGAGGGCTCGCAACTCGAGATTGTTTGTTAGGTCACCCGGGCGATGAGAGGCATACGCCCACGAGCGTATGTCACTACCTACACCTTCATGGAGGAGGTAATGATGACACCTATGCCAGAGAAATTCAAGTAGCCTGTTATGCCCCAATATGACGAAACGGTGGACCCCAACAGCTGTGGGGAGCTACTACTAAATGATGCTTGTTCACGACTGTCTTGATAGGGTGCTCTGTTAAGTATTCCCGTCATATCTCTTCGGCATGGCTCATGCGTTGTTCAACGAGCTACCTGCAGGACAGATTACCTAATTCCAAGAACTGGCGGATAAATTCTACCAGTATTTTGCAGGACAATAGCGAGTTAGGGATAACCCAGAAAGGCTGTTGGAGATCCAATAGTGAAAAAATGAGTCTTTTTGGTCATATCAGGATCGGTTTAAGGTTCAGTACTTTAAGTGAAAAAGGCCCCACAATGCCATCACCATCTAGTACTTCAAGTCAGGCCTCTTGACTCAGAGGTTTTGGTACGATATTGGTGATTTTTTGCCTAGAGATTTGGCAGAATTATGGGACCAGGCTACAAAGTTTGCAGAAGAGGATGACTTGTTTTGTTCTCGTAGTTGATTGGCGGATGGATACGGAGACAACTTCGGTTACACAGAGGAAAAGGGAGTCTCGGGAGAACTAGCCCCTATACTTGTTTGCGAAGGCAATCGCTTTAACAAACAAAAGGTAAACTTCTAAAATCAGAGTGAAAGGTCCAACAAGGGTTGAAATAATGGGCCCCGCTAGCCTAAGCAGGAGTTCTTTGGAGAATACAGTCCCCTTGCCGTGAATCAAGTGGATCTGTTGGCAGAGGTATGGTTCACCAACAAGGATCTTCTACCCCTACTAAAGCCTCTCAAGAAGAAGGTTGACACCGGGCTCTACTGCAAGTATCATTGCACCCGAGGACACGCTATGAAAGACTGCCGGGATCTGCGTGACCGGATTGAGTCCTAGATCCGGCACGGAAACTTGGCCCATTTCGTCAAGCGGAATGAAGGCCAAGATAAGGGCAAGAGACCTATGGAGGGTCCGAAGGAGTACCATAAGGAGAATCTTCAACAGCTTCGAGGGTTCAATATGGTCAGTGTGGCAGAATAGGAGCCGAAGGAGTCTGAAGTTCATCAAATTGAGCGAGTGGTGTCTCCATGGCTCCCCCTATAGAATATCACCGTCAAGCCTTGGCGGTGAAGGCAGCACTACCTCAGAACACTCACCTCCCGCTGCCTGAGTCAACGAGCACAGAGGTCAAGGTCATTTTCAAGGTCAACGTCGCCCCAAGCCAGCAAACTGCTCCTCCCAAGCGGATGCCTCACAGTGTGTTCCCCACCCTTCAATGGGATGAGAGAGGCTCTATCAAGCAGGCAGCCTCAAGGTTGTTCTCTGCACTGCCAAACCCAGTAGAGCACATAGACCCACTCCTGGTGACTTTCCTGTTGGCAAGGTGTTACAACCCAAACTAGCTCCACGTGGAACCGGGTTGGATCGCCTCAACTATTCCAAGACCCTGTCGCGCAATGAGTAATAAACCAAAATGTAATAATTTCCACAGTTGCACCATAGCTAGAGGCAAAACAAAGACAAAAAACTGTAAAGTAGACAATAAGTGGAAACAGTGTCACAGGAGAATAACACGTTTACATCATAGCTATCACAACATAATCTAAATACGGAAACTGAACTACTAGATCCAAATAGATACTCATGACAACAAAAGGAGAATCAAACTACAGCAGAACAGAAAAGGAACAAACTAAGGTTGGGCTCGACTAGGCCCAGCTCCCTTCGCAGTCGATAGAACTGGCTGCTCACCTCCCTGTCCTGAACACAAGTGGTAGACCTCAGCAGAAGCTAAGTAGACTGGTAAATATACATTCAACTAACACAACTTAATTGAAGAGAAAAGCAATAAACATTTCAGGCAACAATAAACATTTCAGACATTTTCATGTTTTATTTCTATTTTTAGGTACTAGTTATTTTGTGATTTCGATTATTCTAGCAAAGGGTCCCATTATCTCTTGGTTCACATGTTCCCTAACAGAATGATGTTGCTGCAGTTTCCCACGATGCAGAATGTGCATGTGGTGCTCTCTTGGCCGAGAGAATACCTCACGTTTGTCCTATACCCAGTCTACCACCTCGGGGTCATAGTCACGACGTAGTGGTGACTCAACACACGTAATAAATATACGGGGGGCTACCCCTCACTGGCACACGGACAGTGGTTTCCTCTAACGGGTATGCTCTAAGTCATACAACACATCATAGGGGCCGCACCCCTCACCAGTCTGCATACCCTCACCCGACTATCTCGGTTGGCCCCTTGGGCCTAATAGGAGTCAGTGTAGGGAGGTCATTCCTACCCTGGGTCTCAACCCAAGGAAAGGCTAGCTCTCTCCCTACACAATAAGTGATTAGCTCTCCTCAATACATGCGTACCCTTGGGCCAGCTCACCCCAATACCAGAACCCAACCAACAACCGTGCCTCACAGTAAGAAAATTATCCCATTATTATCAAAGTTTCATACCACAGTGGATAATATATTTTTTTAGTTATCACTAAGGTGTGTTTATAATTCCTTTAATTCTATTTCAAACATCGGCAATAACATGCATCTCCATTCATAATTTAGATTTCAAACATGGAATAGATAAATAGATGCATTATAGTAAAAGCCTTTATCTCAACCATTAGGGTTGTCATTTTCTTACGACAAGCATTAATCATTCTTCACATGTATAACAAGTATAAAGTTCATCGATTTAGAGCTAAGGCATGCATGCATGTATGTGCGTCTATAAGACAATGCATTCATTTAGTTCATTCACAAGTCACATTTACAGAATCTTAATGATTGATTAACTAGCTACTTGTAACATGCATTCAGAATGGAACTAAACACACCGAAATAAGAAAGGCCACTCTTGACAAAATATTGAGGTTATTTAACATGGGTTAAGAACTTCTATTGACACCTATAAAAATCATCTTCGTACTGTACGATCCCCTCAGAACTTCCTAGTAAACATCAGCTAATTGTCTATCTGTGAATGCAGTTTAGCTACTCTCATAAAATAAAGTACTTAATGATTTGTGAGTCATACTCCTGAATCTTTCTGAAAATGCATGATCTATGATGGGAGCAGATATCATACTCCATTGAAGGAGTTCATAAAAAAAAAACCAATTACTTGATGCTTTGGCTATAAAAATTGCTCGAAGAACTATCATCGATCATGAAGAAGAACTGGGTAGAAAGTGTTTAAGAGGGTCCCATAAAGTAGTTAGTGTTGCATATTTCCTATGTCGTAAAAGAAGTCCCAACCATTGAATTCATTTCAGATGGTCATCATTCTAACAATCAAGACAGATGAATAATAATCACTTGTTAGTTAGAATTGATCGAAAGTAGAAGTAAAATAAAACTATCGAGGGTGGGTGCATACATGCACATGCATATGTAAAAACACTAATGCATATACATAATCTCGTACATACACATGCATGTGTGTAACCTCACATATCCACTTAGTTTCATTTACGAGGGTAGGTGATCCAAATCGGAGGTTTATTCGAAGATCCAACCTAATCGCAAGATGGTTCATACTTCCAAGGCATGAGGCATAAAACAAATGCTAGAGACTAGGGAATAACCACTCTACCTCCACTTTGAGAAGGATTAGGGAGTGCGGATGGTCTGCCCGTGCCTCCCAATAGCCACGCACATGCAAGAAAAGAGAGGACGGTGTAGATCACGACCTTCCCCTCTCCCACACTCTGTTTCCTTCTCTCCTTCAACCTCCTCCCTCCCTTGTTCTCCTTTTCCTCCTCTTGTCCACACGACACAACACCACCAACACCCAACAACCACCGACTCCACCACCTACAGCCACCATGCTTCCGCTGCGCTCGCACTCCCTCACGTAGCACCTCATTGCTAGCCCCTAGTGCTGCGCCTAGTAGCTCGCCTCGCGATGCACGATGAGAAAGGGAAGGAAGGCACGAGATAGGAAGGTGGAAGCACGCCTTCGTGGGGAAAAATCATGCCCTCGCTGTTTTCCCTCTTCTCGTAGTGTTCGAAGGCATTAGAACCCCCCTCCTCTCCATGCAGGTGCATGAGCTCGAGCACCTCACGCGAGCGTGGCTCCTCGCTCCCTCGCGATGGGAGGGAAAAGGAGGAGAGTACGTGCTCTCCCTCCCCACCTCGTGAGTGACGCCCGCCCACGTGTGCCTCGCTACTTGCACCGGCTGCTGCGCTGATGCAGGACCACGTGTGTGAGAAGGAGAAGTGAGGAAGGGGGGTGCTGCGATCAGCTCCCTCTCATCCTCTATGGGTGGCGATGGGAGCGTCAAACAAGACGCTGGGGAAGAGAGTTGTTGGTGTGTCGTTCGGGTGGGAGTTCTAGGGCTGAGGTGGTGCATGGAAATTAAGGATACCACCCTAGGCTCAGGTTTAAATGCAAGGGGGTCCTTACGTGGGTCATTTCATGGGGAAACTCCAGCCTAGGCTCCTGGTGAATGAAGGCAGTGTAGTAGACTTTCTATTATGGAAAACACTACTAAGGCTGGGGTTCAAAGAATAACACCTTTCCCCATCAACTCACCCGGTTGTGGGGTTTGAAAATCACAAGGTGATGCAGAAAGGAGAGATAAGTTTACCCCTATCTATCTGTGATGGGGACAAGCACTTGAATAGAACGACCCCATTCATCGTGGCCGGGTTGATGGTGGCCTTTGACGGCATCATCAGCGGCCCAACGACCCTTGCCTTCTTGGTGATCCCCTCCTCTTATTTCCAATTCATGCTCTTCCAAACTCCTCAAGGAGTGGGGATAGTGCATTGAGATTAGTCGGCTGGGCACGAACTCCTTCGGATCGAGTTGGAGCGATCTATGGAACCAAGGCTTCCAAAGTCACAAAAATGAGGAAAGAAAAGAAGCCAGTCAAGCTGATTCAACAGGAAATGAACCCAGCTGATCCTCCAGCAACGTCAGAGCTTCAGCCGTGGCTATTTAGTTATATCCTAACGACGTGCCTAAGCTTGTCAGAGTCAGGACAAATCTTGATCCCTCCAAAGTCCAAGAGCTACTACTTTTGTTAAAGGCTAACGTGGATAAATGTGCTTGGTCCGCCAATGACTTCCTAAGGGTGGACCCATACCTAATACAACATCACCTCAATATCTAGACAGATGCTCGGGTAGTAAAATAAGCCTACAGGCACAAGTCAGCCGAACAATGGCAAGCAGCTGAAGCAAAAGTTAAAAAGCTCTTGGAGGCTGGATTCATTGAGAAGTCCCTGTACCTGGCATGGCTATCCACTGTCGTCATGGTGAAGAAGGTGAACAGCAAGTGGCGGATGTGCGTCGACTTCACCAACTTGAATGAAGCCCACCCTAAAGATGAATTTCCCTTGCCTAGGGTCGACGTGCCGGTGGACTCATACAATGGCCAATCCCACATGTTCTTCTTGGACGCCTACAGCGGATACCATTAGGTAAGCCTTGCTCCAACAGATAGACCTCATACTGCTTTTGTAACAAATAAGGGCCTATTTCAGTATAGAGTCATGCCTTTTGGCTTGAAGAATGCTGGAGCAACTTACCAATGCCTTGTAAACATGATTTTTTCCAATTTAATAGGAAAATCGTTTGAGGTGTATATTGATGATATGTTGGTGAAGGGATCAAATTTCCCGCAACATCTAGGTTTTCTGATTTTTAACCGGGGAATAGAAGCCAATCCCGATAAAATTTAGGCAATCATGGCTTTAGAGCTGCTAAAAACTCTAAAAGGGATACAGTCACTAGTTGGCAAGATCGCCTCTTTAAGCCAATTCTTGTCTTGATCTTCCGAAAAATGTCTCCACTTCTTTAAGTGTATAAAAAGAGGCAAAGGCTATACCACTGCCCATTGGACTCCTCATTGCCAGAAGGCCTTAGAGGAGGTAAAGGAAGCTCTTAAAAGTCCTCCCATTCTGACGGCTCATAAGACCGAGGAATCTTTATTCCTTGGTGGCGTCCATGACTGCTGTCAGCGTTGTTCTAGTGGGTGAACGAGAAGGAGGTTAATGACTAGTATACATCATTAGCAAGACCTATCAAGGTGCAGAAGCTAAGTATACTGCGATCGAGAAACTCGAGCTAGCCTTGGTGACTGCCACCAGAGAGCTACACCCGTACTTCCAATCCCATTCAATAGTAGTCTTATTTAATACCCTTTGTGCCAAATGTTGCATAAACCCGCAGGGTCGACACGGCTGATAAAATGGGCCATAGAGCTGGTGGATTCAACATACAGTACCAACCAAAGAGATCAATCAAAGGTCAAGTTCTGGCAGATTTCGTAGTGGAATTCACTAACCCAGATGCTCCTCTCTCTCTGCCTTGGAGGTTGTATGTAGATGGCTCTTCCATGGCAGCCAGATCTAAGGCAGGCATAGCCTTAACTACCCTAGATGGCACTACTCATAAGTATGTCATTAAGCTTATCTTTCCCACCTCCAACAATATGACAGAGTATGAGGTCATGTTAGCTAGCATTTGGGTGGCCAAGTCAAGAAGCGTCTCATCGCTGGAGATTTATACAGACTCCCAATTGGTTGCTTGAAGGTTCTGACGGAGGGGGTGAGATTTGCGTGATAAATAAATAATGCAGAAATAAAAGATATCAATCACATAAAAAGAGCAATCACAAGTACATAAAGTATTCTTAGGTGGAAACCCAAACCTGGGTAAAAACCACCACCTAAGTCTCTCGACTTAGGATTTTTCGATCGACCTAGTCGATCAAATCCACTATCTGAACTACTTAACACGAGGGTAGTTTAACCTCTTACAACCAACACTACTTTGAACCTGAGGGTAGTGTACCTCAAGACCCTCATCTTCACGAGAAGTATTTTGTCTCGTGAGGGAGACGAGAATTCGCAAAGCGAATACCCAAATAAAGACAATAACAAAGGTCCTATAGAGACACAAAGTAAACAAGTAAATCTAGCTACTATAGGCTAAGGAAACTTTCCTTTGATGGAAGTGCGTCAGCTATTGACGCGGAGTGTGTGAACCATGCAAGGGCACGAACGGTGCTCTCGTATGTGAGGATGGGAGAGCGGGTGTGTAGCGAACATGATGCTCTCAAGATGTAGACTAAGGCTTTGGAGAGAAAGAACTTCTTCTAGATGATTTTCTTCTACACTAGGACACAA
The DNA here is from genome assembly GCA_037157565.1 of Thalassia testudinum. Lineage (NCBI taxonomy): Eukaryota > Viridiplantae > Streptophyta > Magnoliopsida > Alismatales > Hydrocharitaceae > Thalassia > Thalassia testudinum. The sequence continues at coordinate 150,556,279 of JAZHRO010000036.1, forward strand.
ATGTGGTGGAAAGCAGTATTGCTTGGTATATATGACAAAGGAAGGGTCCTCTTCTATTTATAGATGGCTTAGGAACCTTTAGGAAGGTTTTGGAAGGCTTCTATAGCCGTTGACACAAATCTAAGGCAAACCAGGATGAAATTATGATCATTTATGATTCTGATAGCATTATCAGACGTCTGGATCTAGTATCAGACGTATAGGTTGTCATCTGATCTAGGGATCAGTCCTCTGATCTAGAAGGGTAGAAGATCTGGATTGAGTTGGATTAAGACGGACGTCTAAGATTCAATTATAAGATGTCTGGGCTAATAATCAGATGTCTAATTCTAAACGGGTTTCCTTCCTATTTTCACAAGATCGAAATAGGGTTCTAGTGATAAGTTGCAAAGACTATAGGTCAGACGTCTGGTAAGAGGTCTGGACGTTTAGAAACACAAATCACTACTGGAATGGATTTCTCGAGGCTCAAACGGCTATAATCACTGACAAAAGTGATTTGGGGTGGATTGAGACTAAGGTTTATTTATCAGACGTCTGGGATGTTCCACAGACATCTGAAAGTAGATGTAAAATAGATTAAGGGTTAATTCTCAACAATTAAATTTGACAAGCCAAACGGTCCTTTAGTTGGACGTCTGGCAAGATCCTCAGACATCTTCTATGACGTCTAAACTAAAGGCTAGACGTATGAAAGTGGCAGGCAGAGAGTGATTTTCCAGCCTAAGTGTTCTGGACGTCTGATCAAACAGTTAAACACCTTAAAGTCTAGGATCAGACATTTGACGTTCGGATTGGACATCTGATTAGGCTATCTGATTCTTACTTTAATTTTCTAAGTTCTCTATGACATGTCTAAGTATCTTAGGGTTGTGTAAGTGTTCCTAGGACTACTGTTTAGTTACTTTGAGGCTCTTTAACAGATAGTCTAAGAAAAAAAGCAAAGAACAAAAAAGATGAATATAAATTACAAGATAGAAAAACATCTATCATATTCTTCTTATCTTCAAGCTCTTGCTTTGCGCGAAGCTCTTTCTCCTCTATCAAGTTCCTCCAATCCACTATGGATGCGAGCTTGAGCTACTTCACACTTGTAACCATTTGCATTTATCCTGAAACTATAACTCAGATGCAAACATTAAATAACAAGTGTTTTGTTATCATCAAAATTAACGATCGTTGTGCCCTTACACCAATATTGCTAACCAAGTTAATGGTGAGTACCAAGTTAGGGATCCGAATATGATCCTATATGCTAACAAGGTCAAGGAGGAGTTGTCAGCTTTCAAGACTGTCTCGATCAGTCGGGTATCCTGATTCGACAATCCCCTAGTAGATGCTCTAGCCTGCCTAGCATTAGCTATCCCGCTTGAACAGGAAGACGACATATGCCTCCAAGCATTAAAAGAGCTGATGGTACTTGCTCCCAAAACATTCATGATAGAACAATCCACATCTTGGATGACACGTATCATTAGATACTTGAATGCTGGTAGCTGCCCTAGAAAGAACTGTGGCCCAAGGCTTTTCGCCTAAAGGCCTCTAGGTACACCTTGATAAAGGGGCAACTGTACAAGCGGGGATATTCCACCCCCTTGTTGCACTGCCTTACACAGGAGGAAGCATCACAAGTCCTCCAAGAAGCCCATGGAGGCATATGCGGGAATCATGAAGGTTACAAGGCACTCTTGGCCCAGTTGTTTCAGATGGGGTGATTCTGGCCTCAGATGAAACAACATTATAACGGGTTTGTGCTCAAGTGTGATAAGTGCCAGTGATTTGCTTCGCTACACCACTTGTCGTCTGAAAAATTAGTGCCTATCAAGTCACCCATCCCTTTTGCAAAATGAGGAATGGATTTCATTGGCCCTTTTTAGCCAGCGTCGACTAAAAAACACTTCATCCTGGTGGTAATGGATTACTTATCCAAGTGGGTAGAAGCCAAGGCCATGGCTTGCCCAACAGCCGATAGGGTTGTGTCATTTGTCAGGAAGAATATCATAGCCTAGTACAGAATACCACAGAAGTCCAATGAACAAAGAGTGAATGTACTACCAACCACCATAGTAGAATCTTGGGAGCATTGCCCTCACCTCAGATGTGCACCCCCTTTGAGTGAATTGGGTCCTAATTTCCTGTGCCTCTATCTTTGTGATTGCTTGTGGTATTCGTTAATTCGAGTCCCTTGCCGATCAGGGTCTCGATTAGGTCGTGATCCAACGTGCCAGGTGGCCACCTAGGTATAGTTGCGACACGCCGACATAATCTTAACACAGGTGAACCCCTCAAGTTCCCTAATGTCTTGCTCCATCCAGTCTGTTGATTATCATTCTACCTAGTTGAGCTAGAGGTTACAACACATTTGTCGTGGCTCATGGTTGATCTCATATAATCAATCCTCTAACTTTACATTTCAACTTGTATCATGTTAAGTTGTATATTGGAAAGTAGCTCATTGGGGTTAGTGGAGTTGTACTACTTTCTCAATAGTCCTTATCCATGAAACCTAAAACTCCGGCACCTTTGTAAAAGGTCATTACCTGCAAATGGATCTAGGTACCTATGAACCTAAGCACCAACGTACCACTCATTCTTTGTGATGTGGCTTAGTTAAACAAGTGGAGAGTCCTAGTTCATCAGGTAAGTTTGCATTAGAGAGGGGGTGAATAGTATGGAAAAATTAAAATGATAAACACTTGAAAAATAAAATCTAATTGCATAAGCACTACATGAGATAAGTATTTTTAGGTGGAAACTTGACCAAGGTAAAAACCACCATCCAAGTCTCTTAACTTAGGATTTTTAAATCCACCGAATAGATCAAATCCACTATATGTATCACTTTAAACGAGGTTGGCACAGCCTTAATACAACCACACTACTTTAAACCGAGGGTAGCTGTTCGGTGTAAAATCACGTTTTTGAATAATTCCTTTGTAGTATAGTGCGAACATACGTTGACAGATAAAATGTAACAAGATTTGATAAGTTCCGGTCGAACTAAGGGAGGTGGAAATGCGACTCGACTTGATTTCCAATTTTTCAATTGTTGTGATTTTTGCTAACCTAATTACCTAGACTCTATCCTAACTATGTACTTCGATTTTAAATCTCACCCGTTCTCTTGATTTCACGGATAATGAGTACACTTATTAATAAAATATAAAATGTAAATATATGCGTCTCAATTTTCATGATTTTCGTTATGTTAATACTATTGAGTGAGTTCAAAAAGTTCTGTGAGTTGTTAATGCGAATTGGTGCGATCATGTAAATATTTTTTTTTTCGATTTTCTTTTTTTTCATTTTTTTTTTCTGATTTATGATTTTGAAAGTAAAGATCTACTACTAAAAATAAATCATGAGATATCAAAACAAATCAACTTTTATTCAAAATAAAGATTATAGAATTGTTTCACTATGTTTGAAAATAAAATAAATACCAAAACAACTCAAACAAAATTATTAGAACTATTAGAACTACTGAAAATTAAGTAAATAAAAAACTAATGAAAAAAATGATCAATTAGTGATCCTTATGTCCTTTGAAGGGTGTGGAAGAGCAGTAATGATGCATGAAAAGTGGCCTTGGTGGACGGTGTGGAGGAAGGAACTGGAGAGGAAGGAGGTGTTGGCCGGAAGTAAGGAGAAGAGGAAGGAGGAGGGACGGAGGGAGGTGGCCGGGTTTGATTTCGGTGGAGGAGAGATCGGTAGAGATGGTTGACGGGGGGGTGTGGGGGCGCCGGGGGGGTTTCGGGGTGGGGTGGTCTACGGGGAATTGGTGAGGGGAGGGGATAAATCGGACGTGGGATTTGATTTAGGTTGGAGAGAGAGTTCCGTTGAGTGGAACGTGGAGTTCGGTGGATTTTCCTCGAAAATAGGATCTCTGAAAAAATATAGGACTTTCTGGAATGGGTTTTCTTAACGTGGAAGTATATGTGTGTACGTGAGTTTGTGTTGGGTGTGGGCGTGCGTGGGCATGTTTAGGGGATAGAATAAGATTAAATAAAAGGTGGGAAAAATGTCCAGGGCTGGTGGACGTATGTGGGTTGTTAGGAATGGGTTTTGGTTTATTCGGTAGAATAGTATTATTTGGTGGAATTGTTGTATGGGATAGAGATGTGATTTTATTGTACGGTGCAAAGGAATAAGGTGGGATTGGGTTGGTTCAACCTAGGTTGGGTTACGTGAGGGTGTGTGGGTTAGGCTTAGGAGGTCTCTAGATAGATTTCCTAAGATGTATGGTAGGTTCCCAAGTCAAAGGAGATATGATAGGGCCTCTAGTTTCAAAATAGGAACTAGAGAGCAATATCAGACATCCAGTAAGTCTATCAAACGACTTAAACTTCAAAATCAAACGTCCAAAGAACATGTTATACTTCCAATACTAAAGCAATGTGTGCTTTAGCCTCTTGGATTGAATTTCTGCAGAAATCAGACATTCAACCTACTATCTGGACGTCCAAAAAAAGGCTGGAATGTGTTTTAAGGGTTTTCTATGGTAGGTTTTGGTTTCCAAGTATTTGGAAGACCTAAATAGGTTTTGGGTACTGGTGCAAAGGGATTAGTGATGGTACAATTCTCAACACAGTTAATTATCGTTATTAGTCTTAATTAATCGTATAAAGAATGGACTTAGGTGAACTTGAATCATTAAATCGTTGTCGTTGATTGTAGTATAGGGTTAAGCAAACCTAATATTTTAAAATTTATTCTTTTTAACTAGTTGAGTCCAGCTCGATTACTAGGAGGTATAAACTTAATTTAATTCACCATTTTTATTCTAATGCATAATTAATGAATAAATTTACTAATTAAATCTATAATTAAATTATCTGTTAAGCTCATGAACATTTATACAAGGAATTAAAACTCTAAAACATGGCAATTATTCCATTATAAAAGAGAATGTACATGAATGATTTTACATTGAATAAGAAAAGAAGCATTTATTATGAGTATTACAAATATAACGGCATAAAAGAAATTAATAATACAAACAATACCTCTATTACAGTAAATTTCTCAACACTTGACTATCTTCAACCTTCACTCCTCTTTTAAACATCTCTTAAGTCCATCAAACGACTTAAGTGTAAAATTAGACTTCCAAAACTCCCTTCAGATGCCTCTCTCTTTCATTTCTTCATTTATTCTTAATTCTCTTTGTTCGTGCATTTCTCTATTCCACACTTAATCTTTCCCTCTTCTCTTCTCTCTTTAATTCACTGTGCACACTTCTCCATACTTAGTCATTTTTAAGCCCTTAACCAACGCCTTTTTTTAACGCTTAATCAAAATTTTATTTAATGGGCAATTTGGGCCCTTTTCGTAGGATCAACAGTCTAAGTAGATTGGATCAACCATTACTAGAGGCCCATTCCTAGTTTAATTAGGTGTGGATTTTAGTCAATTTATTTTGCACAGTATTGGGCCCAATCATGCCCACGTCACACGCTCACGCCCACCCAGGCCCACGCACACATAGGCGCACACACACGTACGCACGTGCACTCACATGCTCAAGATATCTGATGTTCATTTCATGCACCCTACGCTGACGACCGAAATGTCTCAATGCAGGATTCAATTTATACATGTGTAGGCGTTCGTGTATTCTCGATGTGGGACTAAATCTTCTGCTCTTCCTTTGTGCAGTGTCTGCCGACGGATCTTCAAGCGTCGATTTCGGCCAACTCCGATCACCAAATTGAGCGATTAAAAGCTCAATCGAAAGTCTAGATCTTGGATTCTCAATTTCACCATCAATTTGATGGTTGGATCATAGTTGATCCACGTAATTGCTGGGAGACATGCCACTAGCGCCATGGCTGGAATGTGCATCAGAGGGTGTATTCAGGTCAAATGACCAGTGAATCGGTCAATGCTCTTGATTGAGAGTCCAGATAAGTTCAGAAGATGATTTCGCATAGATCGGGAGAGAAATGAGAGTCAGAGAAAGCTTCAGAAGCTCTAGAGGCTTCAAAGCTCTGACCTCAGAGTACAGAACTCTAATTTCAATGTGAATCAGCCCAGTAAGTGAATAAAAATCTCAAGATTTGATTTAGATCATTTCTAAGGGTTAAAAGTGACTGATCTAAGCAAGATTTAGCATTAAAACTCAACAAAAAAGCTATGAAAACTTTGGGTTTCAGTTTGAACCCAAACATATCAGAAAATGGAATCAACTAAATTCCTCAATAAATCATGTCTAACTCAATTCCATTAACATCCCAAGCATTACATAAACTCACCCCAATCTTTAAATTAGAGATTTAAACTTTAAAACTTCAATTGAACTTGAGTTAACTAATGAAGCTTAAAATTTGACTTCCTAAATCAAAGCTTCTCCGATCAAATCAAAGGTCTAAATATACTCAAGTTGACCTAAGGATTCTGTTCAGCACATCAAAATTGTATTTTGAGCACTCCCATATTGCTATCAGGCTTCGCCGCCTAAATTTTAAAGTGAGTTGCTCAATAGACAATTCCAGAGATCCTCGGTCTTAATTGACATCTAGAATAGAATCTAGATGTCTTCCTCAAGCCTCAGGACCTGCTACTAGACTCTTTTCCTCATCATATATGTCTCTCCAACTCCACTGGAGTTGGAGAAGACAACACTCAATCCAAGCATCCAATCATCAAAACTCAGATCCAATGGATGGAATCTGATCTTCTCATCAAAATAAAGCTATCTAGAGCTTTACGTGAAGTTTCGAAGGGTGAATCTCATGACTGAGATCGTTGGAGCTTGTCGGAGCTCTAGTGAAGGCTGATTTTGGCTGATGGAGATAAAATTTCCATGAAACACTTCAAGAACTACGTCAAAAGGTTCCTGAGGTTGCAAGGAACCTCAAGAACACATCTATTGAGGCAATCAATGAAGATTCACATGATTAATATGCAAAACACAGAAGAAATGGATCTTGAGTTCGCATGAACTCAAGATTCACCCTCTCACTCAATTGAGTGAGGGGAAATGGTTATCATGACTATGCGAAGGTGGTTAATTAGGTGACTAAACTCTTCTAAACTCGGCATCGACAACGAGCTTAAAAGTTGAACTGGAAATTAGGTATTCTTGATATAGAGTGTAATCGGTCAAATTAAAGTGATAGAAAAGGTCCTTGTGGATGAATTGTTGATGTAGGACCTTTAATGGTCATGGAATAGATCTGAGAACTTCGCCATGGATAGCGAAGTTGCTCAAGTGTATGAGTAAAGGAATTAGATAACTGATTTCAGCCTGCTACTCATCAGATTTTGGCTGTAGCTTTAGTCTTTTTAGACCGGTTCTAGGCTGGTTTAGGGAATTGCTGGCCTCCCTACGACTCTTTGGTTAGGCTTAGAGGCTAACTGGGATAGCAGATTTGCAGGGCTCGAGGGTTGGAGTGGTTTTTTTCTCGGCCAATGGGTGGGTCATTGGTTGTCTGTGGTTTAGCGTACATAATGCTTGTACGTGTTCATGTTACACGACGTAGCCACCACCCCTTTTGCATTGACCTCAGGGTGATGGAGAACATCGACTCGGTGGGTATAAGCGGTCTTCCCGGTCAGAAAGGTGGCTTATACTGGTCTTGTGCTGCAGGAAGTTACACAAAATCATCTTGTGCCCTGAGACATCGATTGATAGATTGTCAACTATAATAACTTGGGCTTCAAGCTAAGAAACGGAATCGGATAACGATATGTCTAATAAATGGATTAATTAAAGCTATAGTACCCATTTTCTTTTGTGCTTAGTTACTGTTGCACTCTACTGTTGTTATTTTTGCTTTACTCAATTTTTACTGACATGCTTTTAGGTTCCGTACTCAGGTGTACTTGGTAGTTCACGAGGAGATTTCCATTGTACATTTTCTTGGACTTATATACTACGATAAGTCCTCCAGTTAGTATTAAATTTGTGTTCCTTTAAGTTTTGCAATATAAATTGTTTGTTGGTTATGTTTATATTTAATGATTGTGTTGGGTGACTACGATCTTGTGGGTGATTGTGCTAGTGTTAGCACACGACGACTTGGGTCTCGTCGGTTGGCGAGACTTAGGTTGTTACAGTATGTGAGGTGGTTTAGGCGAAATAGTTGATCAAATTAGTGTGTGAGAAGGTGAAATGGATTCATGGTGAAGTAAAGAAGGTGATTGTTGTGTTCAACAGACAAAGGAAGCTCCAAACAAGATCAAGGAGCTCACCAGAGTCGGGGAAGAAAACATGGAAATAGAGCATTATACTACACTGATGAGCTAATTAATTAGCTAAAACTAAACTACACTAAATTCTAAGTTAATCTAAGATTACCTAGACGAAATGGGGAAGAAGATCTCCATCGAAGGTGTGTAACGGAGGAAGAACTTCGACGAATGGAGCAAACTTCGACAAGGTCTGAAGCAAAGTAGAGGGGGAGATGGGGCGCACAGAAGCCATATCACGACTTCTGAGAAAAAGAATAGTTGAGCTCCTCAGGTGGAAGTGCTCCGAGGAAGGGGAAATAAGTCACTAGAAAGATGAATAACCTATTGAACGACCATGGTGGGTGGAAGGGAATCAGGGGTTGCTCCCGTAGATCGGTGGTGGTCAGGGGTATTATAGGTAGCGGTGACGATCAGGGGGGTTGTATCGGGACAGAATAGCGTCTAGCTTCATCTTAGTCACCGACGTCGTCTTTGACACTGGTGAGGTTAATCGCCTAGGTTGAATAGGATTCGAGGCTTAACCAGTTTGTCAGATGTGGAGAAGAAGGTGAGCTGAAGGCAGACGGCAACGATGAAGGTGTTACGACGTTGGATGGGCGGTGATCAGGTGGTATGGACTCCGAATGTCCTCGGCTGAAGAAGAAGAAGAAGAACTGTACACAGGGGTATGAATGCAATAAAAAGGACCTATTTGAAGTAAGAAGGACTCAAATGAAATGAAAGCTATGGACTAAAACGTAAATAGTGAGTTTTAAGGCTTATTTTAATTTATTTATTTTTCAACTTTTTATATATTATTATAAATATAATTATGCAAGTATTATATTTATGCCTTGAAATTATGTTTTTGCCCTTTTTAGCTATATTTATTTAAATAATTAATTTAATTAAGTTAATTACATTCTTAGGTCATTAAATTGATTAAGTTAATTAAAATATTTATTATATAACCAATTATTATTATTTTGAGTCCAAATTATTAATTAAACTATTATTTATATTAATTAATCTTTAATTTTGTATTTTTAATTTATTTTGCAAGTCCTTGATATTTTAACCCCTATAGTATAATTAACCTTATATTTAATGTATTCTAAGGTAATTAACTAGGGAAAACAACTAATTAATGATAGTTATGAGCCATGATGAGTCTCTCATCAATTAGTCCTAGGTTGGATTGGGTTATGAGAAGCCTATTTGGTGGTGGATGGGATAATAGGTTTATTCCTACTCCTCTCTCCTCCCTTTACTTCCTCTGTTGTTCTTTGACTTCCTAGATCTTTTTGTCTCTTTTTCTCCTGCCTTATTTCTTAGTCTTCTTCTTAGTTTATTATTCACGCATGGACCTGCAATATAACATAATACATTATAACATAAATAGGTCCATAAAACACATTATTTATAAATAAGCAAGTAAACATGATACAAATGCAAACTATGCATAAAATGAATGTAATATTTATAACTATGCTAGAAAGCTCCTTAATCTTGGCATTTTAGAACCTATGATTGTTGCGCAATCAGTAGCGTACCTTAAACCCCTCTTTTCACAAAGAGAGTTATGTCTCATAAGGAGACAGGAATTTGCAATGCGAATACCCAACAGCTATAACTAAATATGACCTATATAGCCCAAAATATAATTTTAACTAAGCACCTATAACTTTAAGGATCTTCCTTGAGATGTAAGTGTAATGACGTGGTAGCGCAACGTATCGGTACTCTCAGATGTGAGGTACAAAGCTTGAAGAGCAAGGGCTGGTTTCTTCTTCTTAGATGTCCTCTCAATGAGTATAATGGTGAAAAGAACTATCTCTAAGGTATGTGTAGTGAAGGAGAGGCTCTAGAGTATCTATTGATGTGATAGGAAGGTTCAAGAAGGCTTGGAAGAGGTTTCCTAGCCGTTGGAATCAAATCCAAGAAGATTTGGTTGAAATCCCATTGATGCAGGGCAATTATTAATTCAGATAGCGTAATCAGATGCCTGGTAAATTGGTCAGACGTTTGATTAGGGCAAATTGGACATCTAATAGAAAGATTGAACATCTGATTCTAGAAGATCGAGTTTCTGGAATTGGATTTGATCTTGTGTAGGATACATGGTCTTAAGTGTTAGATGTCTATATATAGGATGTTTAGGCATATTGTTGGATGTTTTATGATCATTATGTGTTCAATAATCAGATTTCTCAAAAGTTAGGAAATAAAATTATGTCTGACAAAGAAAGATTTGGGTCAAATTTAATCACAACGATCAACTATTGAACATCTGGAAGCAACTTTGGACATCTAATAAAGGAATGAACGTCTGAAAGCAAATGTCACAAACTCAAGTTCTGGGGTTCTAGTTATTGGATGTTTGATCAAATGTCTAAACATCTTAAAATGGGTTATTAGATGTCTGATAAAATGTCTGGACATTTGATAAGGCAGGTTGTTTTCTGTTTTGGCTTTCTAACTTGATTCTGGGATTTGCCTAAGTGTCTTAAGGTTAAGTGAGTGTGTCTAGGACTTAGGTTATTATATTTTGGGCTCTTTCACATGAATCTAAAGAAGTAAAAAGAGAAACAAATAAATACAACAAAATAATAAGGAAATCTAATCCCTTTCTTCAAGTCCTCAAGCTTTAGTTCCATTCCTCCAACTCCATGCTCCTTAATGCTTTTATCCTATAAGTGTTGGAACCTAGTTCCACTTCTCTTTTGTGTTTTGGTGTTAAAAAATCGTTTTAAAGTCTAATGCAGTTATGAGGTGTTACAGGACTATATAGGAAATCGAATTTGTGGATGAAGGTAGAAGATTATAGATTTTGTTTCATTTATTGTATTTTAGAATCTTTGTATGTCTCCTAACAAGTAAAAAATAATCTAGGAGTTAAAATCAAAGTAGAGATAATTAGGGTTCATATTAATGCTCAATCATTTATCTTTTCAACTCAAAATCGATTCTTTCAAAATAAAGTCGTTTAGATTAGATGAGTTTTCTCTAAAAATTGACTTACACTTATAATATTAGGTACTTGTAGCAAGTATCGGTACTGGTCATAAGTACCGGTACATGCTAGGCATAGGTTTGGGCCGAAGTCCCAAACTATGAACAATAAGTACCGATACTCATCGTGAGTACCGGTACCAAGTGGTCACAGTTTGTGCACTTATTTTGCCTGGACCTTACAAGTACCGGTACTAATCACTAGTACCAGCACATGGAGGTCACAGTTCCATAGCCTGTAAGTCACAAGTACCGGTATTTATGACCAGTATCAGTACCAAGTGGCTTTGTTGGTGTTCAAACACTAGATCGGTGTTTTAAGAATGTCGCGTTGCAGTATAGCCAAAATAACGTTTAAACAAATAAATTTTATTACTCGAAAAAGTTCTGAGGTCGAACACAGGGAGCAATGTGGAATTTAAATCTTAAGAATTACAAGTTTTAAGCACAATATAAGCAATTTGTAATAAAATTTCAAACAATAATGATATAGAAGTGAAAATAGATGTCAATAGTGCAAAAAGAATGAGGTAAAATAGTGATTTGAATCATCAAATACCCTTCACAACAACAGTAAATTTCTCAATAGTATTAATCAAATAAAGCTTAGAAATCAGTTATCAGACGGTTGAATGGTTAATCAGATGGCTTAAATGTCTGATGCTACAGTGCACAGCCTTCTTTCTCTTCTCTCAGCCTCTTCTTCTTCTTCTTCTTCTGCTTCCTTCTCCTTCTTACAGGGGAGGGGAACTTCTTAAATTAGCTAAGTGTCAGCCAATGTCTTCAGTAGCAAAACCCTCCCTCTACCCCGCGCAATCTCTCTTTCTCTTTCTGGGTCACGTTCTCCCAGAGCCTTCAACAGTACCGGGTATACAGGTAATCGGGCCTAGAGCATACTCGGGACTAGGGTTGTGAGCATGGGATGCAGCTGAAGAGTGCAGGGCTTAGGCGGGTTATCGGGCGCACCAGGTCCGCAGGGGAGATGTCAAGGATGAGGCGTGTGAGGGGGCGTGTAGGGACTCACCCCCTGTGCATGCTGAGGCGATAAGCCTAAAGCACAAATTAAATTTATGCGATGGCGGGCGCTCCCCAACAACCAGTGTGGGACTATCTGCTCTCGCTTCTTCGCGTGCGCCTGTAGCTAATGCCTTCGTCTAATTCTCGTGCAAGGAACGGTCAACAACTCTAATTGACCGAGCGAGTGTGTTCCTGGAAGTGTTCCGCAACGCCTGGAACCTTGACTGGGGTTTGCAGGTGTTTGAAGCGAGCTTCGAGCTTCGTTGAAAGCTACGATAATGGCGGCGGAGACCTGGGACCTGCAAACACGTAAACGGATTAAAAGCCCTAGTTAAAATAGTTCATAAGCTTCGCCGTGAGGTGGGGAATTGAACAGCGGTGTTCGTGAGGTGTGGGAATGCGTGAGGTGGCCGGATGGTGACAGAATGTAAGGTGCGACAGTGTGGTGTTCGGCGGAGCAGTGGGGAGGCCAATAGCCTCGAAGACAAGAGGGCTTTTGCTCTCTGGAACACGACGGAGGTGTGGAGATGAACGGCGGCCGGATTGGTGGAGTGTAGTGGTCGTGCGATCTCGTTGGAGGTACGTCGGCAAGGTGGAAGACGGAGGGCAATGGGGCGAGTCGACAGTCGAAACGTGCCGGCGAGGGTCTGAAAACGAAGAGGGGAAGTCAAGGAGTTATTTAAGAGGGGAGGCAGACGAAGGGGAGCGGAGTTGGCACCGGGTGAGGTGTGGTCAGCACCGAGGACGAAGCTGCTCAGAGAGAGGTGATCGGTGAGGATGAAGGGGGGCAGGCGCACCGGCGAGTGCTGCGCGACGCGGAAGAAGATAAGGAGGAAGAGTCTGTCACTAGTATTGTGGTCAGACGACCAGGGAAAGTAGAGAAGGTCGCGGGAGCTTGAAGAGCAAATCGGTCGACGGAGGGGAGAGGAATTGAGGGAATCTCTGATCGAATTCAAGCTTGGGAAATCCGTTGTGATTTGGGGAGTCTTTTGTAGGTCATCAGAGGTCAGTTAGAGCTTGGGAAGAAAGCTTCCCAAGCTTGGAAAACTCACTGGAGTTGGAAGTTTCTTGATACCCAAATCTCTCATGCATTTGCATGAGCGATTGGGTAGGTTTCAGGGCTTAGGATTAGGTCCAAAAGGAAGAGAATTTCTTGACGAACTTCCCTTTCAAATTTAAAAGGGATTCTTCAAGAAATCAGGGAGTTCTTTAGTTTTTAAGGTCGCCGGAGCAAGTAGGAATAGGTTTAATGGTAGCAGGGACCTATTTATGAGAATGAAGATAAAGTTACGGGCCTATTTGAAAGGATTTTGAAAGTTAAGGGTAGAAATGAAATTAGACAGGACCGATTTGCAAACTAAGTGAAGACAAATTCATCTTGGGTCCAAATTTTGATACAAACCTAATTTGGACCTAAGGAATCTAATGGTGAAGTTGGATTTTGGTTTTGACCTTGTTTGACTAGGTAATTTATGCAAAAACCTAAATTAGGGTAAATATCTTATCTGTTTGTGGTTCTGTTTTGGGTCAAAACGGGTTCTCATGATCAAATTGAAAGTTCTAAACCTTAGAGAATAATTTTATATGAATTTTAGAGGGTTTAGGTGAATTTTATCCTGATCAAAACCTCAGTTAATTAAGCGAGTTTGTTTTTAGGGTTTCAAAAGTCATTTAATTCTCAGAATACGTGCAAACCCTTTTCTGTCTGTCTTATCCCACTTGTTATCTTTTTAAGACCAATTGACCTTCATTCAACTCCTGAGAAAACCCGTGGTTATAATGCATTCATGATTAGCAGGTAAAATTACAATTTTAACCCAAGTTTCTTATTTTTCTTTCATAATGATTATGTAATGACTTGTGACTCTCTGGCGGTTATGTAGGAGCATTTATTGACTTAATTGGGTCAAAATGAGATAGTTATGGCTCATGATGGTATTCCCATCATACCCCCATACCTAGCTTTTGCTAGTCCCTTAGTAAAATTTCAAGGTATTAACTTTGATTTTAGACCATAAAACCTTTTTATGCTTAAAAAAAAAAAAACTTGCTGTGTGCTTCCTTTTTTAGATTAAGTTAGAATGCCGATAGTAGGCCTAGAGGTACTCAAGTACCAACCAAGATTCTGACTTGATCAGTTCTAGCCTCAATCTGCTGCGAAGGTTTTTAAGGTGCACAGGAACTATCCTAAGGTTCGTTGAACTCCGCGGTTAAAGCACCCATGCTTGTAACATGTTTTAGCCTAGGTTCAGTTTGCGGTGCGTTTTTGTCAAAGAGATAGAGGAATTTTTCTTTATTTTTGGAGAGTTTTCTCTCTCTTTTCTTTTTATTTCTAGCTTCGGATTAGCTTTACAACATGGTCTGTATCGAATTCCTAGTCCCCACCATCAATCCTCGCAGGGTCCCTGGCAATCGATGCTTCGAGATTGCACCGCCCATGGCAACCCCCAGAACCCTGGCTTTCGAGATTTCGAGATAATCCCGCCCATGGCATTCTATAGCTAAATCCAGACCTTGGCAATCGACACTTCGGGATAATGCTGGCCATGGCATCTGAACCAGCATAGGGTGCTTACATGCCTTCGGTAGGATATGTAGATATTCTAGGAGATAAGCACCGAGGAGATGATATGTTATTGTGCATCTTCGAGGGAAATTTCCCGCCTCTCCGCGTCGAGAACTTGTCCAAATCAACTTGTGTTGATCAACCGCTCCTAATCTAGGTGACCTTTTCAGAACAAGTTAAATGCATTTGCGTGATTTTGATACTTAGGCGCACTGAACCAGACTATGTGTGGATTAGGGTGCTTAGGTTACCGAGTATGGCAAACCAGAGGTCAGTTAACGAGGTCGAATAACCCCTAAGCCTTAGACCTAATACTTAAGCTTCACATTTTCCCCAACCTCTTGAGGATTATCCAGATCTTAGCCGGTACTTGAATTTTTAAGCCCAGGATTATAGCCCAAGAGGCCTAAAATTAGTGTTCCTACTAATTTATTCTCTGTTTTATTAGCACTTTTTTGCCTTTCATTTTCTTTCTTTCGTATGGTCTAGAACTAAGTCAATTCTTTAATCTTTTACTAATTACTACCTCTTTTTCTTTTCTTTTCAAATTGTGCTCCTTTTTGACCTTTTTTCCTCTCTTTATCTCCTCAAAATCTGATATGCCATCAAAATTTCCTCCTCTCATATTTTTGTTCTTTTTCAAGAATTTTTTAATTTTTTGGTATTTTTGGAATATGTGATTTTTTGATGAAACCCTTTCTTGTGAAATGATTTTCACGACGTTTTACACTTTAATACCTCCCCATGCCTATGATTTGCAATGTCCTCATTGTAAATTGGTGGGTTCGAGTTCGGCTTAGATCATTCATTAGAACATGTGTTGGGCGGGTGAATGGGTCGGGTTGACTGTTGCGGACGATTTCAAGCTCAGGTACGGATACCAGAGGTGGAGTCGGATGTTCTAATGGATGAAACCTAAAGTGCAATATGAGTTCAGCATAAGATGTGTCAAGAAGGGTTTCAAGTTTTTTGAAATGATGGGCTGCTTCCTGTTAAGCGCTGAGTTTAACACCATCAGCCGGGCGTAATGAGCTCAGGAAGAATGGAGGGTAAAAGATATCTCAGCCAAATTTGTATCGGTGAGTTCAATAAACGGTTTGAGTCTCTGACCATTCACGACAAAAGGTTCTGAATCGTGGTTGAGTGGACTGATTTCAACAGCTCCATTTCCAAAGATTCGTCAAACAAGATATGGTCCAATCCATTTTGATTTGAGTTTTCCTAGGATTAATTTGAGTTTGGCATCAAAGAGTAGAACTTTCTAACCAGGGAAAAAGATCTTTCTGGATATGTGCTTGTCGTGAAAGGGATTAACCCACTCTTTGTGAATTCGCTAGTTCTCATACGCGTCGTGGTGTAATTCATCGATCTCGCTTATTTGAAGCTTTCTATGGGTTTCTGCCTTAGAAAGATCGAGATTGCAGTTCCGTACTGCCCAATAGGCTTTGTGCTCCAATTCGACGGGGAGGTGACATGCCTTCCCGTACACTAATATGAAGGGAGATATGCCTAATTGGGTTTTGAGAGTGGTCATATAGCCCACAAAGCTTCCGGAAGTCGGGATGACCAGTCTTTCCTATCAGGTCGAACCGTGACCTGGAGGATTTTCTTGATCTCCCGATTCGATAGCTCAGCTAGATAGTTGGTTTGGGGGTGATAAGGAGTAGAGATTCGGTGTGACACCCCATATTTGGTCATCAGTGATCTGAACTAAGCATTTGTGAAATGGGTCCCTCCATCAGAGATTATGGCACGTGGAATCCCGAACTTAGAAAAGATGTTTTGATGAATGAATTTGATAATCACCTTATGATCGTTGGTTTGGGTCGGAATGGCTTCGATCCATTTGGACACGTAGTCAACAACGAGAAGAATGTATTCGAAGCCATCTGAAACAGGGAAGGGTCCCATAAAATCAATCCCCCAGACATCGAAGATTTCACATACGAGAATCGGCTATAAGGGCATCATATCACGGTGGCTCATGTTGCCTAAGGTCTGGCAACAAGTGCATGCCTTATAGTGATTGTATGCGTCTTTGAAAATCGTGGGCCAATTGAAGCCGCACTGGAGGACTTTTGTTGCGATTTTATGACAAGAGAAGTGTCCACTGCATGCCTGGTCATGGCAGAAGGACAAATGTCTTGAATTTCTGCTTCCGGAACACATCGTTGGATGATTTGATCAGCACCAATGCGGAAGAAATACGGGTCTTCCCAAAAGTAGTACTTGGCATCGGAAAGTAATTTGTCCTTCGTAGCTTTTGGCCAATCGGACGGTATCTGATGTGATGACAAGTAGTTTACTAAATCAGCAAACCATGGAAGTTCTATATTGATAGTTAGGTGGTGCTCATCGGGAAAATGTTCAATAATGGGTCCAGAAGGGTTGATAATATCAGAAGGAAGGCAGGATAGGTGATTAGCTACCACATGCTGTTTCCCCGCCTTGTCGTGAATCTCGAGATCAAATTCTTGCAATAGCAAGATCCACGGATTATTCAAGGTTTCACGTCCTTCTTCACAAGGAGATGCCTCACAGTAGTGTGATCGGAGTAAATGATAATACAGGACCCCAAAAGATACGATCGAAACTTTTCCAGGGCAAATACTACGGCTAGCAGCTCTTTCTCAGTAACTGTGTAGTTACGCTGAGCCTCATCAAGTGTCTTACTAGCGTAGTAAATGATTACGGGTTTCCCATCTACTTTCTTCCGAAGTACCACACCTACAACATAATCAGATTCATCGCACATGATCTCAAAGGGTTGAGACCAATCAGGGGGCAACAGGATAGGTGCTTCGGTGACTCGATCACGTAGGATCTTAAATGCTTGAGTGCATTCCTTGGTGATTTCAAAAGGGACATCCTTAGATAGAAGATTAGTCAGGGGGCACGCGATTTTTGAGAAATCAGGAATGAATCGACGGTAAAAACCGACGTGCCTCAGGAAGGATCGAATGTCTTTGATCGAGCTAGGCATATGGAGTTTGGAAATCAAATTCACCTTGGCTCGATCAACCTGGATGCCCTTTTCAGAGATAAGGTGTCCCAGGACTATTCCCTCAGGTACCATGAAGTGGCTCTTTTCCTAGGAAAGAACCAAATTCACGTCGATGCACCGCCTGAGGATCTGGACCAAGTGCGGAAGGCAATCGTCAAATGATTCACCGAATACCGAGAAGTCATCCATGAAGACTTCAAGGTACTCACCTACCATATCTGAGAATATGGCAAGCATGCATCGCTGAAAAGTAGCGGGTGCATTGCAGAGACCGAACGACATCCTTCAAAATGCGTAAGTTCTGAAGGGGCAGGTGAAGGTGGTCTTTTCTTGGTCCTCGGGATGGATTATGACTTGGTTGTAACCGGAGTACCCATCCAGAAAGTAGAAGAATCGATTTCCCGCTAGTTTCTCGAGAATCTAATCAATGAACGGTAGTGGGAAATGATCCTTCTTTGTGGAGGAATAGAGTCTTCTGTAATCAATGCAGACTCTCCATGAGTTTGTTATACGGGTCCATATGGCTTCTCCGATTTCAGTCATGATGATGGTGAGCCCTGCCTTTTTAGGCACAACCTGGATTGGACTCACCCACTGACTGTCGGAGATTGGGTAGATGATCCCTGCATCTAACCACTTGATAATCTCCTTTTTCACAACATCCTGCATATTGGGATTCAGGTGTCTTTGCATTTCACGGGATGGTCTTGAGCCCTCTTTAGTGTAGATGTGGTGTGTGTAGTATGAGGGGCTGATACCGGTGGGATCGTCGAGAGTCCATCCAATGGCTCTTCGATGTTGCTGGAGAACAGAAATCAGGCATGTTTCCTGATTAGGTGTGAATCAGGAGTTGATAATCACAAGAAACGTTTGATTGGAACCCAAAAAGACGTATTTGAGATGATCGGGAAGAGGCTTTAATTCCAAGACCGGGTTTTTAGTAGCAGCGGGTAATTCAGGATGGGGGTCAGGAGCAAAGGAAGGAGCAATGGGTGTGTCTAGGTTGAGTTCAGGCTCCTTTAATTGTAGGTTTTGATCCCCTTGTGGTTGATCAGAAATAGTCGGGTTCTCTATGAAGTCATCAACCACTGCTTCAATATCGCAATTTGTTCTATGACTTCGCAATTAATTCCTTGTTGGGCCTTAAAGATGTCGATCTTTAGTGTCTTGCTCCCAAATTTCAATTCGATTTGGCCCTCTTCACAATTGATGTTAGCCCTAGTAGTGGCCAGAAAGGGTTTCCCTAATATGATCAGTGTATTCTTCACATTCTCAGGAGCATCCATGTCTAAACAATGAAATCCACTGGGAAATAGAAATCATGCACCCTAACTATGACATCCTCGAGAATTCCTTTTGGTGACTTAATTGATCGGTCTGCTAGTTGTAAAATCATTTCAGTCGGTTTAAGCTCAGATTCCTCGAAGTAGTCTAGTAGGGATGTGGGTATCAAATTTATGGAGGCTCCTAAGTCTAATGAATCTCGGTCAAATCGTATATCACCGATTTCACAGGAGATCAAAGGGGTGCCTGGGTCTTTTTCCTTAGGCGGGAGTTTGCTCAAAATGATAGAGTTGGCTTGCTCTGACAGTACAATCGGATTCCCATCTTTGGTTCGCGGTTTACGCTTTGGTGTACATACATCTTTCAAAAATTGTGCGTAAGCTGGTACGTGGCGTATTGCATCAATCAAGGGGATGTTTATATGAATCTGCTCAAAGAGCTTAACCAGGTCCTCCTCAAGTGCCACGGTTTTTTTTATCCCTTTTCCCTTGGTCAAGGCCTCAGGAAGTGGAACTTTAGGTGGTTCCTCTAGAATGGGTCCAGGTTCTTGATCTGGGATAGAGGTGTTCTAGATGACTATCCTTGGGTTAGGGTTTGTATTACCAGGCTTGGTTTGGCTTGGATAAGGTGGGTCCTGTGTTGTTTTGCCAGTGCGGGTAGTAACAGAAATTAATCCTGCCTGGTTTTGGTTTGGAGTGGGTAGAAGAGGTGCTTGCTGCTGATAACTCGTATATGATGTCGAAGCCTCCATCCCTTCGGGTGATGGAGTAGAAGGGGCCTGATAAACAAAGTGATCTTGGCCCGGATTTGGGTTCATAACGCGCCTCTGGTTTGGTATGTTATTCGGATTAGGCAGAGGTTGTGAAGGAAGTGCACCAAGTTGGCGAGGATTTGTCATCTGGGCAAGTTGATTGCGAACCTCTGTGATCTCATCTCTGTGATGTTTTTGCATAGCTGCATGCGTCTTCTGAATGTCAGCCAGAGTCTAAAGGATAAGAGTCACTTGATCTGTCTGAGTCAGCCCAGATTGGTAAGTTGGGTTAGGCCGAGGCTGAGGAGGTTGATATGGATGAGGAGCTTGCGGTCAGGGTGGATATTGAGGTCTCTGATTTTGATTATTGCCTAACCACATGAAGTTGGGATGATTATGCCATCGAGGGTTGTGGGTGTTTGAGAATGGGTCATTTTGAATGGCGTTGAGGTCCTCGCAGGTCTAAGGAACCTCGGGAAAATCAGAATATGAGGGTTTAGAGTACCCCCAACTAGAGTAGGTGGATCCAGAGTTTCCTCCGCAGCTAGAATCAGATGGGAGTGGATATGGGTCCATCCCTTGAGAGGGTCGATGATAGATGTTGTGCATGGCCTCCCTGCCAGAGGGTGGTTGTGTGTACGGGTTTTGTGTCGAGGTGACTCGCTGCAAATGTCGAGTTAGCTCATCCACCTTCTTCTCAATAATAGAGACCTTGTCCAGATGACTGACCATCAGTTCCAAGTCGACGGAAAAGAACAGGTCCTACATCTCATGTACTCCCTTTGGATTCATCAATGCATGGGCATTCGTCCGGTCGAACATGCCCAAGGATTCATTATTGATGGAGTTCTCGCACATATTCTCGAGAATCTCCTACACGGTGTCCTCGTGTTGACCCATGATGTTTCCTTCGCAAGTCGCATTGACGAATAATCTAATATCCTCACGGAGTCCCTGGTAAAAAGACTGGACTTTTCCCATTTAGGAACTCCGTGATGTGGGCACTTTCGCATGAGATCTAGGAAACGATCCCATGCTTCGTGAAGTGGTTCTCCTACTTGTTGTGTGAAATGTGTGATCTGGTGCCGTAAAGCATTTGTCTGACCAACAGGGAAGAACTTTCTCAGAAACTCAGATTGAAGTTCCGCCCAGGTGTTATCGGACGCGTTTGGGTTTGGTACCAGTGAGCAGCTTTATCCATGAGAGAGGAGAACATTTTCTTGAGTAGAATATCCCAATTTTGAGCTTTTGACCCGAAGGTCTGGGCCAGATGCTTGAGTTGTTTGATATGCTGGAAAGGATCTTCAGAATTACGCCCATGGAATTTGGGAATGACATGAATCATGTTGGGCTTGAGTTCAGTGTTAGGACCTCTAGCGGGGACTTGTACTCCAGGTTTGATTGCTACCGGAGCGGGATTGTAGTGATCTCGCATCATTGGATGCTGCGGTGGGTTCACAAAGGCTTGGAATAGATCATTGAGGTGCTGGAGTTGATATTCAAGATTATTTTCTTTTGCGGGTTGTGCCATGATGATGGATGAAGGAGAATCAGGTTCAGATAAATCGGAAGAGATATCAATAGGATTGGGTTGTTGCACAAACAAGGAGGTCGAGGCTTGGCCTCGATGTGAATGAGTGACTAAAGGAGGCCTCAAGGATGGTCTTACTGGCCTCCTCCCGAACATGCACCGATGGAGTAGATGAGAGGTAGAATGTGATGGATCCAATCAAGACACCCAAAAATTTTGGATGACTATAGAGGTTCGAGGCAGATGACACCCCTTAGTCAGAATGTTGTCCACTTGAGAATTACCTGGGCAGCTAATAAATGGAACGCTCGACCACGGTTCGTATAAAAAAAATTGTCGTTGTTGTAGTATGTGTCACAAATACAAACCGTTATCGCGTCCATTTTATTTAATTACATAATTTTTACTAGTTTATTCCAGGTCGTTCACTGGGAGGTAGTTATTGATATACATCTCTCTAAGTCCAATATTATTCTTTAATTTCAAAAAAATCAATTTTATGAACAATAAAAAAAGAAAGAAAGAAAGAATAAATTAATGGTTTAATTATATACAACAGAGAATCAATGAAATGCTTGCAAACACTAATTACAAATAAGCATCAAATAATACATAGATGTACTCTATACTATCTACTTATAAGTTATATTACTAATACTTACATAAATATACAATACTCACTAATAGTACATACCATACTTAACTTAATATGCTGACATATATATTAACATATATAACATCTATAGTAACAGATATAAGCGTCGCTAAACCCCAAAAAACTATGTACAAACTCTAAAGCAGAAACTAGGGTCTATAGCGACATTTATTTTATCTTTAGCGACAGTTTATTATATCAGTAAAGCTATGTAGTTATCTATATACATATGCATAGCTCAAACACTACTATACTTACATATACTCTTACTATTTACAATATACTTAAGATTTACATATACATATTATTAATATATACATACAGATATACATATACACGTATACTTCTTATCTTTGTTCTGTGTTTACTTTGCCGATTTCCTAACTCATTCTCTCTTCTCTGTTTTCTTCTCTTTGAGTTCAGTCATTAGGGCCTTAGCAAAAATTGGTTTTTAGTTAGCGGGCACACCGTTCGAGGGATACACAGCATCCGAGGATCAGGTGGGACGAGACCTCTACTAAGTGCGGCTCTAGTATATTAATTAGGCTAGTTAATCACGCTTTTATGCTCATTACTGGCTTAATCAAGCCCTAGCACAGTAACCGACCCCCGGACCACACACAGTTCAGATATCATCACAATGCTCAGATCATAAATGCTCATAATTGGGTCAGTAGCAATGGGTATGTTCAGTTGTTCTGCATCGAGCACATGACGACTGAACTGCCTACGATACAATTTAGTAAAATAGCGCTATGAGCACTCTAACATGCCTGATATGGCACTAACTAGGCGCGGGTCTGCGCTGGAATTCCAACACACAACAGTGTTAATTTCATGATTGTGGTCCTCAATTCGAGGGCCATAATTTATTATAAAATAAAAATAAATTATAGAATAATAAAGTATTTACATAGTACTATACAATTGTACAATTAATTTAAAATTTTAATCATATTTACAATATAAATAAATTCAGTAAAGTTTACGGTTTATACTTACTGAGTTTTGAGTTTTATTCCTTAATTACGTATAAATTAGTTAATAAATGGTCAAATTGACCTTATACAAAGTTAGTTTACATGTTAAAGTATTTTATAAACATTTTTATTGTATTTTACAAGTTTTATTTTTATTTTATTTACATTTAAATAATAGATTTTTGGATTGTTTTACATATAAATAAAGTTTAATTAGTAGAATACAATATGAATATTCTTAAATTAGCTTAAATTACTTAAAATATATTAGTCTAAATGTACGGTATAAGTTAACTTAGTTTTAACTTAAATTACTAATTTATTTTAATTTAATCTAAAAACTTAACTATTAACTTAATAAATTAAGTATTTATTCTATATATACAATTAAATTATGGAACAGGGTTAAATATGTTTATTATATACATATAAATATGTATATACAGTATATAACTTAATATAGTTATTTATAGTGTTTACTAATTCGTATAGCCTAATAATACATATAAGTTAGTTTAATTAATAAATAGTTATTTAAATTAGTTATATATATGTGTAATCTAATCTAAATACTTAATTTATATACTACAATATATACATAAGTTATTTAATCCCTATATATGTATAGTTTACATTATAGATAAATAAGCTTTACAATATAGCTTATATATACATTTATATACATAGTATACCAAGGATTTTTAGGTGTTTTTGAGTTTTTTCAACTTTTTATGAGTTTTATGTCTTTTATGGAGGTAGGAGAAGAGATGGAAAGAAATGGATGAGGAGAAAGAGATGTTTTTGGTTTTTTTTATATTTTGTTTCTTTTATTAAGTTCCATGGTATACAGAACCATCGACTGGTATATTCTACCAAGCCAGGGGTTCGGATTACCATAAAACTTGGTATACATTTAAAGAAATACCTAATCTTCAATAAAAAAGTTTTATTTTGTTTTATTTTTTTTAGGTTTTTATCTAATTTTTATTGAATTCCAAATCTCACTCATCCTAAGCCTTTTAAGGGTTTTCTAATGAATCCTAAAGGCTAGAATGGGACCTATAGTATCTGGAAAGGCAGTGGATTGCCTTGAACACATTTAGTATGATATATGAAAGTTATGCATGCAATTAAGCATGCAAATCAATGTATATTTTAATTAATTACACTAAATGGAAAGTTAGGCTTAATAGTTAGCTGGCAAGGAATTAAAAATAGAGGTACAAGCATTCAAATAATGTTAAACATGAATTGGAAATACATGAAGGCTTGTATAATATTCAATACATCATTATATGCAAGCCAGCCAATTACAAGACTTAAATCAAAGCTACTGTCCTAGAATTCTCAGATCAGAAACTGCCTGCAACAGAAATTGAAAACAAGCAGCAGAATCAGCAGCTATTGAACTCATTGTTGGAAATCCAGCAAAACTGAAGTCCAGCAATCAAAGACAACAGTTGAGGTTGCCAACTTCAATCACTACAGCCGACTGAATTCTTTTTCAGATGTCTTAACTGCTACTGCAGTCAAGACAGACTTCAAAGAATTCAATCTGCAGCAGGGACATGAGTAAATTCTAGCTGAGCAATTCCTAAATTAGTTACTTCCATCCTAGATCAGATTCAAAAGGACCTTATCAAGGGTATAGAAGAACTAATTAGGAGAATACTCAACTGGAAAAGGGGGAAATGTAGCTGCAACTGCAGCACTTTGATATAAATCTGGGATTTGCTCACACAAAAAGAAATCACTATAAACACCATCTGACAAGGGTTTCAATTCTTATAAAAATCACTTAGGAATGCAAATCAAACTCAAAACCCCTTGTCGATAAAATCTTATCAAATCAGTTCTAAAAGAAAGCTGATGTAGCATCTTTCTAATGCCATAGACGGCATGTAGAAAGAGTGAAATCAGACCACTTAAAACACAAATTCAAATCCCAGAACTCTGGAACCTTAAGGAATAGGGAAAATTCCTTAGGTTAGAAAATCAGAATTATCCTAAAACAAATAAAAGATGCACGGTAGAGTCTCAAATCAACTAAGTAATTTTCATTGACTCAGCCGTGCATTCAAGGCATTAAATTCCTCACAATAACTCAAATCAAATTATGGCTCATCTGAGGTGAATTCTGATCTCAGAATCACCTCAGATTCCCAGCCAAACAGTGCATTGCAATTAGACAATTTCAGTTTGCTGAATCAAAGCATTCAAAGCTCAAATAACTGAAAATCTTTGAAATTTGAATTCCAAGAAATCCGGCAAACGGATTCCATTTTAGCTAAGATCAGGGGCTTTTGTGATAAAAATGGGATGAATGGGAAGCCCTTAATGTGATTTTCGACGCTAATTTCATATATGAGATTGGAAACCAATCAGATCTGAAATTAGGTCTATTGAGTAGGTGAATTACGAGAAATAAATCGCGGGAATCAGAAGCGATATGGAAAACATGTTGAGAGAGAGAAAAATGATCATTGAAAACTGTGTGAAAATGTCTCCTCTGATCTAGAATGATCAGAGGAGGTGAGGGGGGGTTCTAATTCTAAATCTACTCTTAATGCTAAATTAATTAGAACAGCAGATCAATCACTAATTCTAACTCTAATTCTACGTTTAACCTATTTAACTACAGGTATAGCTAACCTACAAAGCAGTAAAACTATTCTAACAGGAAGAATGGGACCTGTGGGTCCTTAGATGGAGGCTAAGGAGAAAGAACGGAGCGAGATGGACTCTAGCGGAGGGGAAAAGCCTTCTAGTGAAGCTTCTAGGTCGTCCTCAGGCATACGTCATCCTTAGCGACGAGGAGAGTCGGAGAGAAGTCAGAGAATTCACAGCCAGTGGCTGTGAAATCTGGGGATTGGTGGAGAGGGGTGTCTGGAGTGGAAGAATGATCGCTAATAATGTAGGAGGGAGCGATCCTTTGCGCGTGCGACCAAGGATGTGCTTAAGTAGCCAATAGAGTGGATTTAGGCACCGCACGAGTGAAATTACTCAACGAGGGCACCGGCTATGAGGATGAAAGGAGAGTGTGCACGGGGTATCCAATTAAAAATCTGACCGTAGGATGAGATCTGGGGGTAGTGGTGAGCACACACGCCAAGTCGCACGAAAGTTGGAATCAAATCGAGCCACAGATCAAGAGGCAAGGGGAGATCAACGGTCAAGATGGTGCGTGTTCTATGCATGAACAGTGCACGCGCAGCTGCTCCAGGTGCACGAAATCTGTTGGGTAAATTGCAGGGATGTCCTTTAGTGAAGGGGTATGAAAACTGCATAAGAGCCCATAAGTGATAGAAAGTGGTTACGGATTGGTCCTTTAGGGCTTACAAATAGGTTCCTGTAGGTTATAAATAGGTCCTAAGGAGTTTTCTAATGAAGGAAATGTAATGCATAAAGGACCTAAATGTAAATCCTAAATTTTAAGGCCTTAATGATGTCCAAATACCTTTAAGTTTTTATATTAGCTTAATTGAACATTTAGGAAGTTAATTACACTTTTGATTTGAACTTTTAAACTTGTTTGTGTGTTCAATTAACACTTGGATCACCATTTGACCTTTTTCTCAAGAATATCTCGTTTAATGACCTAATTATGTAATTTTAACATAGAATTAATGTTTTAGGCCTTTTTCTTTGATTCCCACACTTAACCCTTTTTATGTGTTAATTTGGTATAGTTTAACCTAGTTGCTAGCTTAACTTTAGCTTTTTAGCTATGATGAGTAGCCACTCATCATACCCCCATGCTTAGGTTTTGCTAGTCCTTTAGCAAACAATTTATTAAAGTGCAAAGCAATTAGGCATCAGCAGGGTAAGTGTATTGAGATATCTTCTTTTTCTTTTCTTTTCTTTTTCTCATAATGTTAAGTGTTTAAAGAAGATCTTTAAGCTGAAAAATTTTCTAATAAACCAGCTGTGTTTATGTCTGGACATTGTGAGAACCTTTTTTCTTGAGAAGACTGACCAGAACTCAAGACTTATATGACATAGACCATCTCTCGACTAACAAGGACTCTTGATATTTAAACCTTAAGTCAAATTCTAGGACTCAGGAGGTTTTACAGAGACTCAGAATGCTAAGAAGTTATGGCTGTGCTTAGTGATAAGTCAGGATTGACTAGGTGAATTTTAAAACACAATCCCGTGGTATCACTTCTTTTTAAGTCCAGGTTGGTCCTAGCTTCAACTCGTGTTTTCGGATCAACTCTCAAGAAACGAGGATACTCAAGCTCAACTCTTATTGTGTTTGTGGCTCAAAGAATATTTGGTGGAACAGGGTATTTGTACTGAACCCTGAAAACATTTTTTGGTGGAATTTTTGTATTTACAGACTTTGGAGAACATACTTGACTTATTCTAAAGAATTTTTCTTTTTGAACATTTTTTTTTTCTGTTAGTATGTCTCCGATAACTTTATTTGGTAGAGCGCACCTTATTTGGTTAGTGAGTTCTTTGGTGGAAAGAGCTTCTCCTAAACACGAGACTAAAGACTGGGACAAAGAGTCTACCTGCATGCACAGGTAAGGACTCCACCTTCCCTAATGAACACTAGGGTTGAATTTCAAATTCACAAGGTTTTTCCTGACACTGTATCGTGTAAACCAAAGTTACTTAGACTCCTAAGTTAAAGCAAACCAGCGAATCCTGTACTGGTGACTTAGGTACAAGAATACGTCCTAAAGTTAGGAGAGATTTTGGTCTATCTTGTCAAAGTTCAAAGTGTATTAAGCCAAAACCTGAACAAATCAGGCTACAGTGGCCCAGAAAGTCAAACCAGCAAAGGTTGAATGTACATAAACACTTATTCTATTTTTGTTTTCAATTAGAAGATCATGGTTAAACACGTATACATAGGTTTCTTTTTCTTTCAAATTCTTTTTCTCTTCTTAAAACCAATTGGAGTTCCCCTCAACAATAGAGTTCAGGTCCTTATTGTATTTTTGGAATTTTTGTGTTCTATCAATTTTTTTTTGGCTTTATAAATATTTTTTTTCAAAATTTTTCAAAAATTTTCAATTTTTTTGGTATTTTTGATAATATTATTTTATATATACTGTAAGTGTATCTACAATTGCATGTCATTAAATGATTCATCATTTACATCCTCCTATGCTTAAATGATGCAATGTCCTCGTTGAATGATTAGGGTGGATGCAAATGTATACTCTGCTTTTCACTATCCCAGACTGGGTGGCGGAAGGAAGTCGAAATAAGGATATAAAAATCTCTGTGCAGACGATTTCAAGTCTGGTACAAGATTTGAGTGGAAAGTTGGACTAAGAAGTGAAATGCATGACATATGTGATAATGTGATGTATGCTAAAATGCAAGGGTAGACGCCTAGACAAGAAAGGTGAAAACAAGAAAGGGTAAAACAGCTATATACAAGGATAGGTTTTCTAAGTTTAACGCCTTCAGCTAGGCATAAACCCAGTCGGTAATTCAAAATGTAGGAGCGAAATGGTGGAATTGACAAGTCTGAGATCGTGTGGCTCAATAAAATGTTTGTCTTTGTCCATTTATAGTGAAAGGTTTAGATTTGTCAATCTCAGTGATCTCAACGGCTCCATTATCAGAGATTCTCAAGATTTTGAAAGGTCCAGTCCATTTGGATCTGAGTTTCCTTGGGAAGAGTTTCAGTCTAGAGTTGAAAAGGACTTTCTGACTAGGGTGAAATGATTTCCTATGAATGTGACGGTCATGGAAAGCCTTAAGTTTATCCTTATAAATCCTCGAGCTCTCATAAGATTCATTCCTTAATTCATCTAGCTCGAAAATTTGTAATCTTTTATAATCACCGGCCTTCTCAAGGTCCAAGTTACACTTTCTGATGGCGCAATAGGCTTTGTGCTCAAGTTCTACGGGAAGATGACAGTATTTCCCGTACACAAGTCTAAAGGGAGACATGCCTAATGGGGTTTGTGAGCTGTCCTATATGCCCACAGCACATCAGAAAGGCGGGAAGACCAATCCTTTCTATCAGGTCGAATGATAGTCTGTAAAATCTTCTTGATCTCCCGGTTGGACAATTCAGCTAGTCCATTGGTTTGAGGGTGATATGGTATAGCAATCCTATGTGACACCCCATACTTTTAATGATGGCTTTTGGTACCCCAAATCTAGAGAAGATAAAATCTTGGACAAATTGTGTCATAACTCTATGATCGTTAGTCCTCGAGGGGATGACTTCTATCCATTTAGGAACATACTCAACTGCTAATAATATATACTCGAAGCCATAAGATTTTGGAAAAGGTCCTATGAAGTCAATGCCTCAAATGTCAAAGATTTCACACACTACAATTGAATTTAAGGGCATCATGTCTCGGCGGCCAATACTACCGATAGACTGACAGCATGACCATGTCCTACTATATTTGTGTGCATCTCTGAAGGTCGTGGGCCAATAAAAATTGCTCTACAAAATCTTTGCAGTAGTCTTTTTGCCAGAGAAATGACTGCCACATGCTTGGTCATGGTAGAACGATAGGATGCTCTCTATCTCCTTATCAGGGACACACTTCCTAAGAATTTGGTCTTTGTAGTGTTTAAAAAGCCAATGTTCTTCTCAGTAATAGTGCTTGGCCTCGGATCTAAGTCTGTCTTTTTGATGTCGGACCCAATCAGAGGGATTGATTGCAGAAGCTAGGTAGTTGACAATGTCAGTATACTAGGGAAGATCAGAATGGATGACTAGCAAATGCTTGTCAGGGAAGTGGTCAGAAATAGGAAGTGAAGGAGAAATTGCTTCTGAAGGAAGGCGGGATAAGTAGTCAGCTATCACATTCTGCTTCCTGGCCTTGTCACGAATCTCTAAATCAAATTCCTATAAAAGTAGGATCCATCTAATCAGACGAGATTTCGCATCCTTCTTTTCGAGAAGATTTCGAACTGCAGTGTGGATAGCGTAGACTATAATATGGGAACCTAAAAGATAGGGTCTGAATTTTTCTAGTGCAAATACTATAGTTAGCAATTCCTTTTTGTAATGGTGTAATTCCTCTGAGCTTCATCTAAGGTCTTGCTAGCGTAATAGATGACTGTAGGTTTCCCTTCTAGTTTTTGACCAAGGACAGCCCCTACTGTATAATCAGAGACATCACACATGATCTCATAAGGGTGAGACCAATCTGAGGGTTACAATATTGGTGCCTTGGTAACCAGATCACGAAGTGTCATATAGGCATGAACACAATCGTCAGAGATCTGGAAGTCTACGTCCTTAAAGAGGAGTTTGGTGAGAGGTCGGGTTATTTTAGAGAAGTCCGCTATAAAGCAGCGATAAAAACCAACATGCCCAAGAAAAGATCTGATTTGTTTAACCGACGAAGGTTGTAGCAACTTAGAAATCAATTTTACCTTCGCACGGTCAACCTCTATTCCTCTCTCAGAGATAAGGTGACTTAGAACTAGTCCTTTTGGTACCATAAAATGTGATTTCTCCCAGGAAAGTACCAGATTCACATTTATGCATCTTTGCTGGACCTTAGTCAGGTGGTCTAAGCATGCATCAAATGTGCTCCCGAAGACCGAGAAGTCATCCATGAAGACTTCTAAGCAATCACCTACCAAATCGGAAATGATTGCAAACATACACCGCTGAAATGTAGCAGGTACATTGCACAATCCAAAAGGCATCCTACGGAATGCAAAGGTTCCGTAGGGACAGGTGAATGTCATTTTTCCTTGATCATCGGGGTGAATCGCCACTTGATTATATCCTGAATAGCCATCCAAAAAGCAGAAAAATCTATTCCCTACCAATCTTTCCACTATCTGGTCAATGAAGGGCAATGGGAAATGATCTTTCTTCATGGCTTGGTTGAGTTTTCGGTAGTCAATACATACTTGCCACGAACTAGCAATCCGTATAGGGATGACTTCTCCAGAATCAGTGGTTATGATGTTAAGTCCGACCTTCTTAGGCACAACCTGAACAGGACTTACCCATTGGCTATCAGAAATGGGGAAAATGATTTCATTATCTAACCACTTAATCATCTCATTTTTAACTACCTCCTGAAGTGTAGGATTCAATCTATGTTGTGGCTGTCTAGTAGGTCTAGATCCTTCTTTAGTGAAAATCCTATGTGTGTGGTAGGAAGGACTAATGCCAGTCAAGTCAGAGAGGTTCCATCCTATAGCCTATCTATGTGCTCTCAAGACAGATAAGAGTCGTGATTCTTGATCAGATGATAAGAGAGAGTTGACAATCACAGGATAGGTCTGATCAGG
Source organism: Thalassia testudinum (assembly GCA_037157565.1). Lineage (NCBI taxonomy): Eukaryota > Viridiplantae > Streptophyta > Magnoliopsida > Alismatales > Hydrocharitaceae > Thalassia > Thalassia testudinum. The sequence goes on from JAZHRO010000036.1 coordinate 150,587,501, forward strand.
TCCTAAGAAAGCATACTTTAGAGAATTAGGAAGAGGTTTGAGTTCAACAGGTATAGGATCAGATGAAGGAGCAGGTGTGGAGAACTTAGAAGATCTTAGAGACACTAAAGGAATAGGAGACAAGTCCTCAGTCTCTAAAGCTGGTGTCTCTGTGAGAGTCAGGTCAGAATCCAAAGAGTGTTGAGGTTCTAAATTCGGTGAGTCAATCAAAGTGTCCTCAATCAACCGATCCAAAGAATCTAGGGAACAAATTTCGTCAATTGAACTACATGTTGGTCCTCTTTGGGCCTGAAAAATATCAATTTTTATCCTCTGATCTCCAGATTTCAATTCTATTAGGCCCTCCTCACAATTAATGTTTGCCTTGGCCGTAGCCAAGAAAGATCTTCCTAGAATGATAGGTGTATTCTGAATATCCTCAGGTACTTCCATGTCAAGGACTATAAAGTCTACAGGAAAGTAAAAATCCTTGACCCGCACTATAACATCTTCCAACGCTCCCTGAGGTGTCTTAACTAATCTATTAGCTAATTGCAGGGACACCTCGGTTGGCTTCAGATTGCCAACCTTGAAATGTGTTAGTAGGGAGGTTGGGATAAGATTGATGGAAGCACCTAGGTCAAGTAATGCTCTATTAAATGTAGTGTTACCTATCATGTAGGATAGGAGAGGGGTGCCTGGGTCTTTCATCTTAGTAGGGAGGGTACTGGATATGATGAAACTAGCTTGTTCCGAGAGGATGATTGGACTACTCCCTTTTTGAATCCTTGCTTTACGCTTAGGTGTACATAGGTCTTTTAAAAACTTAGCGTAAAGAGGTATGTAGCGAATTGCATCCAACAAGGGGATGTTTACATGGACTTGCTCAAAGAGCTTAAGCAAATCCTCCTCAGGTGCTATATAGGTTTTCTTTTTTCCTTTCCCCTTCTTCTTTAAATCCTATGGAAATGGTACAAAAGTGGTGATAAGAGGGTCATTCCTAGGTAGAGAAGAAGCAGGAAACAGTGAATCAGATGGAGGAGTGGAGGTAGAAGGTTCAGGAAAAGATGTAGAAGCAGGAATAGGTGGATCTACAGTGCTTCTACCACTCCTAGTGACTATGGCATTTAGTTTAGCCTTAGATGTAGATGGTAGCTCAGAATTTGGTAACAGAGGTGTTGGGTTTGTGGATAGGAGGAATTTGGATCAGTGTAGAATTCAGTGTTGTGCAAGGGTTCTAAGATGGCATGTGCTTGACCTTGCACTGCAGGTTTAGGCTGAACATACCTCTGGGCAGGTATGTTCCTAGGGTTGGGTTGTGCTTGAGATGGGAGTGAATGTGATTGACGGGATTCCATCAAGTACGATAGCTGGGCTCTCATCTTAGCTAGTGCCGTGTCCTGTCTCTGCTGCATAGCAATGTTTTGTTGTTGCATATCAGTAAGAGCTTTCATGATAGACCCCAACTAGTCATCTCGTGTAGGCCCAGGTTGAGAGTATTGGGTGGGCCTGGGTTGGGGTTGCTGGTAGGCACGCAATGGATACCCGTGTGATTGTGGAGGTGGTGCTCGACTTGGGTTATGCTGTGGTGGTGCAGAAGGTTGTTGAAAAGGAGGTCTCTATGAATTTCCCGACCACGAGAAATTTGGATGATTATGCCATCCAAGGTTATAGGTTTGTACAAACGGGTCATTGTGAATGGCGTGGAGCTCCTCCAAAGCTCCAGAAGGTGCAGGGAAGTCAATGTAAGGAGGAACAAAGGTTCCTCCAACCGATGAAGGATAAGGAAATGAATGGTCCGGTAGTGCAGATTGTGTCACAGTAAGGTTGTTCACAGTTTCCCTCCTTATGAGAAACTGAGAAGAAATGTGTGGTGCAGGTGACTGAGAAGGAGATGATGAAGGTTTAGAGAGAAATTTCCATACTTCATCTACTTTCTTCTCTATTAAGCCCACCTTATCTAGTTGACTAGCCACTATCTTTAAGTCTCTACTGCTGGATTAGGCCTCGTGTACCCCCGAATGTGAGTGGGAATGTGAGGACTTTCTATTAAACACACTCATCGAAGCATTGTTAATAGAATTCTCGGCCATACCTTCGAAGAGCTCAAAGGTTGAGTCCTCGTCCCGACATAGGAAGTTGCCTCCACAAGCGGCATCTACAAAATTCCTCGTGTCATCATGGAGCCCATGATAGAAGATCTGGACTTGTTGCTAGCATGGGGCACCATGGTGGGGACACTTTCTGAGAAGCTCGTGGAATCTCTCCCAAGCCTCATGCATCTGTTCTCATGAATTCTAGGTGAATGTGGTGATAGCACGCCTTAAGGCGTTAGTGTGGCCTACGGGAAAGTACTTCTTTAGGAACTCATGTTCCAAAGAAGCCCACGTGTCTATAGGTGTAATCTGTGCAAGTGTTCTGAACCAAAAGGCAGCTTTATCCTTTACTGAAAAGAACATTTTCATTAAAAGCGTGTGCTGATCATGGCCTTGCGGACCCAAAGTTTGAGCAAGGTTTTTCAGCTCCTCTAAATGCTGAAAAGGGTACTCAGAAGCAAGTCCATGGAAGTGAGGTATAAGTGCTATGATGTTTGGCTTTAGTTCAGCAGCACGAATCTCATCGGGATATCGTACCACGGGCATAGGTTGCACAACTGCGGGATTATAATAATCCTGTAGTTGGCGTCTATGAGGTTGAGGTGGTGCCTGAGGGTTTCTAGGTTGAGGTTGTGGTTGGGGGTTAGCTAGAAGATTAACAGCTTGTGCAAGCTGTTGCACCTGTTGGGTAAGGGTATTCATTTGCAATTGTGTTTCAAACAGATGTTGAAGATGAGGCATAAGTCCTCTCTTCGGTGGTGGATTAGGGAAATTAGGATATGGTGGAGGTTGGAACCTATGGGTTGGTGGTGGTGGAAGATGTGCAATAAAATGTGGAGGAAGTTCTTCGAAATCCTCGAATTGTGCAGAATCATGATCATCCTCATGATGTGTGGAGTAGTGGATAGGAGTTTGAGGTTCGGGAGGTATAGGATTGGAAGTGGAAGGCATAGAAGTGGAAGTAGTGGCTTGGGCATCAGTACCTAAGGGGAGTACTAGCGCGGGGTTCTGGGATCTCTTACCTTCCATTGAGTTGGTTTTGGAGAGCGAGTTTTAAGAAATCAGTCACAACTCAATGGAAAGGATAAATCAAGCTCAATCTCTCAAAAATCAGAAATCCCAATCAAATCTTAATCAATCAATAGACCACTCAACAAGCAAGTGAGAAGAATCGATTTTTTCCTAGAGGCTGCTACGCAAAGTAATATAGTGCGCAAACATCTGTTTCAAACAATTGTACGTGTCCTAAGATAGACCTAGCGGAGTGTAGACCACTAAAATCCACTGGGAGTCTGGATAAGACTGGAGTGCGAATCCAGATCCTGTGGGTGCTGAAGGAGATGAGGTAGAAACCCGTGTAAGTGAATCTAAAGTGATCGTGCTATGTGCACGATAGCAATCAACACAATGGCGTGAAAATCTCAGTCAGGGTTTCACTCAATTTTTTAATGTCTCCTTTTGTTTTGATTCAAATGATTTTAAGGTAAATTCTATGCTACTCGTCTCACTTTTTAATCAGTTCAAATAAGAGATGGTCTTTTTAGAATTTAAGTCAAATGTAAGTATGGCAGGAGTTTGAGAAAGGTAAAGAATGTATACCTAACTCCAGCAATCTACAATATGCAATTTGACTTTGAATTTAAATCTAGCAGTAAAGAATGCAACCTATAGATGGATGCCTAAGGATATGCTACTGCTAGATAAAGATGAGATCTTTTTTTGAATTTTTGATTTTGATTTTGATTTTTATTTTTTTGGATTTTGAATAATGCAACAAACAAAAATAAAGAAAAGAAATCAATACGGAAAAACGAAAATGGAAAACCTCGTCGATGAGAGATGAGTTCGAGAGATAAAAGAGAAAAGTCTAGAAAGTCCACAATTATTACAATAATGTGTGAGAACAGGCTCGCACAACTTATGCCTAACATATGATCCTATGTAATATGCCTAAGTCTAACTAAACTATACTACTCTAATCTACTAATCTACTACTATACTATGCAGCTGCTCTGAGGGAACACTCCGCCTAGACGTCGGGTTAGAAGTGCAGCGGATCCACCAGGAAGACGACCTCCGCATGGAAGATGATGCTACTCCTCCTACTCCTTAAGTGCTATGGAAACAACAAATGATTAGTAAAAGAATCAAAGAATGTATATACAACAAAGAATTAATCAATAAAAGAATGATTATGTACAAACAATGAATATGAATGAATTTATATACAAAAACAAAAAATTATATACAAAGGAAGAACTAAAGAGTAATTTTGGCGTATAGAGAGTTGCCTCCCCGGCAACGGCGCCAAAAATAATAAATGGAACTCTCGACCACGGTTCGTATAAAAAAAATCGTCATTGTTGTAGTATGTGTCACAAATACAAACTGTTATCGCATCCATTTTATTTAATTACATAATTTTTACTGGTTTATTTCAGGTCGTTCACTATGAGGCAGTTATTGATATACATCACTCTCTAAGTCCAATATTATTCTTTAATTCTAAAAAAATTAATTTTATGTACAATAAAGAAAGAAAGAATGAATGAATCAATAATAAATAAATTAATGGTTTAATTATGTACAAAAGAGAATCAATGAAATGCTTGCAAACACTAATTACAAACAAGCATAAAACAATACATAGATATACTATATACTATCTACTTATAAGTTATATTAATAATAGTTACATAAATATACAATACTAACTAATAATACATACCATACTTAACTTAATATGCTGACATATATAGTAACATATATAACATCTACAATGACAGATATAAGCATTGCTAAACCCCAGAAAAACTATGTACAAACTCTAAACTAGAAACTAGGGTCTATAGCGACATTTATTTTATCTTTAGCAACAGTTTATTATATCAGTAAAGCTGTGTAGTTATCTATATACATATGCATAGCTCAAACACTACTATACTTACATATACTCTTACTATTTACAATATACTTGAGATTTACATATACATAATATTAATATATACTATACATACGATATACATATACACGTATACTTCTTCTTCTCTTTGTTCTGTGTTTACTTTGCCGATTTCCTAACTCATTCTCTCTTCTTTGTTTTCTTCTCTTTGAGTTCAGTCATTAGGGCCTTTATTTAGCAAAAACTGGTTTTTAGTTGATGGGCACACCGTTCGAGGGATACATAGCACCCGAGAATCGGGTGGGACCAAACCTCTACTAAGTGCAGCCCTAGTATATTAATTAAGCTAGTTAATCACGCTTTTATGCTCATTACTGGGCTTAATCAAGCCCTAGCACAGTAATTGATCCCCAGGCCACACACAGTTCAGATAATTGGGTCAGTAGCAATGGGTATGTTCAGTTGTTGTGCGTCGACCGTATGATGACTGAACTGCCTATGACACAGTTTAGTAAAATAGCGCTACGAGCGCTCTAACATGCTCGATGTGGCACTAACTAGGTGCGGGTCTGCGCAGGACTTCCAACACATAGTAGTGTTAATTTCATGATTTTGGCCCTCAATTCAAGGGCCATAATTTATTATAAAATAAAAATAAATTATAGAATAATAAAGTATTTACATAGTACTATACAATTGTACAATTAATTTAAAATTTTAATCATATTTACTATATAAATAAATATAGTAAAGTCTACAGTTTATATAAACTGAGTTTTGAGTTTTATTCCTTAATTACGTATAAATTAGTTAATAAATGGTCAAATTGACCTTATACAGAGTTAGTTTACATGTTAAAGTATTTTATAAACATTTTTATTGTATTTTACAAGTTTTTTTTTATTTTATTTACATTTAAATAGCAGATTTTTAGACTATTTTACATATAAATAAAGTTTAATTAGTAGAATACAATATGAATATACTTAAATTAGCTTAAATTACTTAAAATATATTAGTCTAAATGTACAATATAAGTTAACTTAGTTTTAACTTAAATTACTAATTTATTTTAATTTAATCTAATAACTTAACTATTAACTTAATAAATTAAGTATTTATTCTATATATACAATTAAATTATGGAACAGGGTTAAATATGTTTATTATATACATATAAATATGTATATACATTATATAACTTAATATGGTTATTTATAGTGTTTTCTAATTCATATATCCTAATAGTACATATAAGCTAGTTTAATTAATAAATAGTTATTTAACTTAGTTATATACAGTGTAATCTAACCTAAATACTTAATTTATATACTATAATATATACATAAGTTATTTAATCCCTATATATGTATAGTTTACATTATAGATAAATAAGCTTTACAATATAGCTTATATATACACTTATATACATAGTATACAAAGGATTTTTAGGTGTTTTTGAGTTTTTTCAGCTTTTTATGAGTTTTATGTCTTTTATGGAGGTAGGAGAAGAGATGGAAAGAAATGGATGAGGAGAAAGAAATGTTTCTGATTTTTATATGTTTTGTTTCTTTTATTAAGTTCCATGGTATACAGAACCATCGACTGGTATATTCTACCAAGCTAGGGGTTCGGATTACCATGAAACTTGGTATACATTTAAAGAAATACCTAATCTTCAATCAGAAAGGTTTATTTTATTTTATTTTTTTTATATTTTTATGTAATTTTTATTGAATTCCAAATCTCACTCATCCTAAGCCTTTTAAGGGTTTTCTAATGAATCCTAAAGGTTAGAATGGGACCTATAGTATCTGGAAAGGCAGTGGATTGCCTTGAACACATTTAGTATGATATATGAAAGTTATGTATGCAATTAAGCATGCAAATCAATGTATATTTTAATTAATTACACTAAATGGACAATTAGGCTTAATAGTTAGCTGACAAGGAATTAAAAATAAAGGTACAAGCATTCAAATAATGTTAAACATGAATTGGAAATACATGAAAGCTTATATAACATTCAATACATCATTATATGCAAGCCAGCCAATTACAAGACTTAGATCTAAGCTACTGTCCTAGAATTCTCAGATTAGAAACTACCAGCAACATAAACTGAAAACAAGCAGCAAAATTAGCAGTTGCTGAACTCATTGTTGGAAATCTAGCAAAACTGAAGTCCAGCAATCAAAGACAGCAGCTGAGGTTGCCAACTTCAATCATTGCCGCCGATTGAATTCTTTTTCAGATGTCTTAACTGCTATTGCAGTCAAGACATACTTCAAAGAATTCAATCTGCAATAGGGACATGAGTAAACTCCAGTTGAGAAATTCCTAAATTAGTTACTTCCATCCCAGATCAGATTCAAAAGGACCTTATCAAGGGTATAGAAGAACTAATTAGGAGAATACTCAACTGGAAAAGGGGGAAATGTAGCTGCAACTATAGCACTTTGATATAAATCTGGGATTTGCTTACACAAAAGGAAATCACTATAAACATCATCTGACAAGGGTTTCAATTCTTATAAAAATCACTTAGGAATGCAAATCAAACTCAAAACCCCTTATTGATAAAATCTTATCAAATGACTTCTAAAAGAAAGCTGATCTAGAGTCTTTCTAATGCCATAGACGACATGTAGAAAGAGTGAAATCAGACCACTTAAAACACAAATTCAAATCCCAGAACTCTGGAACCTTAAGGAATAGGGAAAATTCCTTAGGTTAGAAAATCAGAATTGTCCTAAAACAAATAAAAGATGCACGGTAGAGTCTCAAATCAACTAAGTGATTTTCATTGACTCAGCCATGCATTCAAGACATTAAATTTCTCACAACAACTCAAATCAAATTATGGCTCATCTGAGGTGAATTCTGATCTCAGAATCACCTCAGATTCCCAGCCAAACAGTGAATTGCAATTAGACAATTTCAGTTTGCTGAATCAAAGCATTCAAAGCTCAAATAACTAAAAATCTTTGAAATATGAATTCCAAGAAGATCCGACAAACTGGTTCCATTTTAGCTCAGATCAGGGGCTTTTGTGATAAAAATAGGATGAATGGGAAACCCCTAATGTGATTTTTGACGCTAATTTCAGATCTGCGATTGGAAACCAATCAGATCTGAAATTAGGTCTATTGAGTAGGTGAATTGCGAGAAATAAATCGTGGGAATTAGAAGCGATATATAAAACATGTCGAGAGAGAGAAAAATGATCACTGAAAACTGTGTGAAAATGTCTCCTCTGATCTGGAATGATCAGAGGAGGTGAAGGGGGGGTTCTAATTCTAAATCTACTCCTAATGCTAAACTAATCAGAACAGCAGATCAATCACTAATTCTAACTCTAATTCTACGTCTAACCTATTTAACTACAGCTACAGCTAACCTACAAAGCAGTAAAACTATTCTAACAGGAAGAATGGGACCTGTGGTCCTTAGCTGGCGGCTAAGGAGGAAGAACGGAGGGAGATGGACTCCAGCAGAGGGGAAAAGCCTTCTAGTGATGCTTCTGGGTCGTCCTCAGGCATACGTCATCCTTAGCGACGAGGAGAGTCGAAGAGAAGTCGGAGAATTCACAGATGGTGGCTGTGAAATCTGGGGATTGGTGGAGAGGGGTGGCTGGAGTAGAAGAATGATCGCTAAGAATGTAGGAGGGAGCGGTCTTTTGCGGCGTGACTAAGGATGTGCTTAAATAGCTAGCAGAGTGGATTTAGGCACTACGCGAGTGAAATTACTCGACGAGGGCACTGGCGGTGAGGATGAAAGGAGAGAGTGTGTGGGGTAGCCAATTAAAAATCTAACCATAGGATGGGATCTAGGGGTAGTGGTGAGAACACACGCCAATTCGCGCGAAGGTTCGAATCAAATCGAGCCACAAATCAAGAGGCAAGGGGAGATTGACGGTCAAGATGGCGCGTGCTCTACGCATGAACAGTGCACGCGTAGTTGCTCCAGGCATGCGAAATTTGTTGGGTAAATTGCAGGGATGTCCTTTAACGAAGGGGTTTGAAAACTGCATAAGAGCCCATAAGTGATAGAAAGTGGTTACGTAGTGGTCCTTTAGGGCTTACAAATAGGTCGCTAAGGGTTACAAATAGGTCCTAAGAAGTTTCCTAATGAAGGAAATGTAATGCATAAAGGACCTAAATGTAAATCCTAAATTTCAAGGCCTTAATGATGTCCAAATGCCTTCAAGTTTTTATATAAGCTTAATTGAACATTTAGGAAGTTAATTGCACTTTTGATTTAAACTTTTAAACTTGTTTGTGTGTTCAATTAACACTTGTATCACCATTTGACCTTTTTCTCAAGAATATCTCGTTTAATGACCTAATTATGAAATTTTAACACAGAATTAATATTTTAGGTCTTTTTCTTTGATTTCCACACTTAACCTTTTTTATGTGTTAATTTGGTATTGTTTAACCTAGTTGCTAGCTTAACTTTAGCTTTTTAGCTATGATGAGTAGCCACTCATCAGTAGCCAGAGAGGGAGAGTCCCGCAAAGACCCCTACACGGTAGAGCACCCCCATGGGTTACAAGGTTTCCCCCACCCGACCTCTCTTGTCATTGATGTTTCAGGTAGACCAGAATGGGGACTTGACCTCTTAAGTCGACCAGTTTTAATTAAGAGCAAGGGTGCTTAGAATTTTACTTGAACTTTAAGATGTGTTGAGTGCAAAAAGTGACCTAATTTGAAGATTGGTTGACCCAACAATGTGGGTCAACTTCACCTGTATTGTCCTTGAAAATTTAGGTCCCTCTTTTAGTGTTCAAATGACTTTAAGAACCTAATTTTAGGGTTTTGCTTAAATAGGTCAGTTCAATCATGGTCTAGGCACACATTGTTTGGAAAAATGATTTCTTGATTAAGTGTGTCTCTAAAAACCCTAAACTGGAATCCTTAATTGGCTCTAATTTGGTCTACTTTAATTTGTCCAAAGGTGGTACCTAGGGCTCAAATAAGAATGTGATAGCCCTAAATACCTTAAGCTTTAAGTGGGTGCACAAATCAGGATTTGTTGTTCAAATAAAATGTATCAACTTAGGCAACTTAATGAATTACCTATGGAAAGAATGCAAGTAGCCCTAATTGATTCCTTTTATCCTTTTTAGAATGAGGGGCTTAAGAGAGAGTGGTTTAGAACTTACCTGCCCCTGGCGTGTTTACTGTGCGACTGATCTTCCTTCAATGTATCTTCTCTTATGAAACAATCATAGCAAAAGAGATATAGCAAGTTAGAATCTGAATCAGGAATTGCAATCAAGAGCTCTAAATTGCCCGTTGCTCCCCGGCAACGGTGCCAAAATATTCGAACGCTAGATCGGTGTTTTAAGAATGTCGCGTTACAGTATAGCCAAAATAACATTTAAACAAATAAATTTTATTACTCGAAAAAGTTCCAAGGTCGAACACAGGAAGCAATATGAAATTTAAATCTCAAGAATTGTAATTTTTAAGCACAATACAAGTAATTTGTAATAAAACTCCAAACAATAATGATATAGAAGTGAAAATAGATGTTAATAGTGCAAAAAGAATGAGGTAAAATGGTGATTTGAATCACCAAATACCCCTCACAACAACATTAAATTTCTTAATAGTATTAATCAAATAAAGCTTAGAAATCAGTTATCAGACGGTTGAATGGTTAATTAGACGGCTTAAATGTCTGATGCTACAGTGCATAGCCTTCTTTCTCTTCTCTCAGCTTCTTCTTCTTCTTCTTCTTCTTCTTCTGCTTCCTTCTCCTTCTTCTCACAGGGGAGGAGAACTTCTCAAATTGGCTAAGTGTCAGCCAATGTCTTCAGTAGCAAAACCCTCCCCCTACCCTGCACAATCTCTCTTTCTCTCTTTGGGTCATGCTCTCCCAAAGCCTTCAACAATATCGGGTATATGGGTAATTGGACTTAGAGCGTACCTGGGACTAGGGCTGCGAGTGTGGGACGTAGCCGAGGAGTGCAGGGCTTAGGCGAGTTATTGGGTGCACCAGGTCTGCAAGGGAGATGTCGCGGATGAGGCGCGTGAGGCGAGTGTGCGAGGACCTCACCCCCTGTGCGTGCTAAGGTGATAAGCCTAAAGCACAAATTCAATTTATGCAATGGCGGTCGCTCCTCTGCAACCGATGTAGAACTATCTACTCTCGCTTCTTCGCGTGTGCCTGTAGTTGATGCCTTCATCTAATTCTTGTGCAAGGAATGGTCAACAACTCTAATTGACCGGGTGAGCGTGTTCTTAGAAGTGTTCCACAATGCCTGGAACCTTGCCTGGGGTCTGTAGGTGCTTGAAGCGAGCTTCGAGCTTCGCTTGAAGCTACGATAATGGCAGTGGAGACCTGGGACCTGCAAACATGAAAACAGGCTAAAAGCCCAGTTAAAATAGTTCATAAGCTTTGCCGTGAGGTGGGGAATTGAATGATGGTGTTTGTGAGGTGTGGGAATGCGTGAGGTGGCCAGACGGTGACAAAAAGTAAGGTGCGACAGTGTGTTCGGCGGAGCAGTGGGGAGGCCAATAGCCTCGAAGACCATAGGGCTTTTGCTCTCTGGAACACGGTGGAGGTGTGGAGATGAACGATGACTGGATTGGTGGAGTGTAGTGGCTGTGAAATCTCGCCGGAGGTACGCCTACGAGGTGGAAGACGGAGGGCGGCGGGACGAGTCGGTAGTCGAAACGAGGCGGCGAGGGTCTGAAAACGAAGAGGGGAAGTCGATGAGTTATTTAGGAGGGGAGGTAGATGAAAGGGAGTGGAGTTGGCGCCAGGTGAGGTGTGGCCAGCGCTGGGGACGAAGTTGCTCAGAGAGAGGTGATCGGCGAGGATGAAGGGGGGTAGGCGCGCCGGAGGGTGCTGCGCGACGTGAAAGATGACGAGGAAGAGTCTGCCACTGGTATTATGGTCAGATGACGAGGGAAAGTAGGAAAGGTCATAGGAGCTTGAAGAGAAAATTGACCGGAGGAGGGGAGAGGAATTAGAGGGAATCTCCGGCCGAATTCAAGCTTGGGAAATCCTTTGTGATATGGGGAGTCTTTTATAGGTCATCAAAGGTCGGTTAGAGCTTGGAAAGCAAGCTTCCCAAGCTTGGAAAGCTCGCCAGAGTTGAAAGTTTCTTGATACCAAATCTCTTATGCATTCGCATCAGAGATTGGGTAGGTTTCAGGGCTTAGGATTAGGTTCAAAAGGAAGGGAATTTCTTGACGAACTTCCTTTTCAAATTTGAAAGGGATTCGTCAAGAAATCAGGGTGTTCGTTCCATTTTAAGGTTGCCGGAGCAAGTAGGAATAGGTTTAATGGTAGTAGGGACCTGTTTGTGAGAACAACGACAAAGTTAGGGGACTATTTGAAAGGATTTTGAAAGTTAAGGGTAGAAATGAAATTAGACAGGACCAATTTGCAAACTAGGTGAAGACAAATTCATCTTGGGTCCAAATCTTGATACAAACCTAATTTGGACCTAATAAATCCAATGGTGAAGTTGAATTTTGGTTTTGACCATGTTTGACTGGGTAATTTATGCAAAAACCTAAATTAAGGTAAATATCTGTCTGTGGTTCTGTTTTGGGTCAAAACGGGTTCTGATGGTCCAATTGAAAATTATAAACCCTAGAGAATATTTTTATATGAATTTTAGAGGATTTAGGTGAATTTTATCCTAATCAAAACCTCAGTTAATTAAGCAGGTTTGTTTTTAGGATTTCAAAAGTTATTTAATTCTCAGAACACGTGCAAACCCTTTTCTGTCTGTCTTATCCCAGTTGTTATCTTTTTAAGACTAATTGACCTTCATTCAACCCCTAAGAAAAGCTATGGTTGTAATGCATTCATGATGAGCTGATAAAATTGTAGTTGTGCCTACCAACTAACCATTGAGCTGGTACCAACTAATCGTTGTGCCTAATCTGAATGGCTATTTTACAATTAATCTTAATCCTACACTTCCCTTTTTGCCCCTAACAGCTAGTATTCGTAGGGGAGGTGTTTAGTGGCCTATATATACACTCCTTGAGTATCATTTGCACTCAACCAATAAGCTAAAAATATTCTCTTTGCCTACACCTTTTTCAATTTTTTAGCTGCAAAGGAGCTTGTCTTGTTGCTCTCTTCACACGGCTATTCTCTGGTTGCAACAAGTTCCTAAGGCTATTGTGTTCTTAGTAAATTGTCTATTTTTGCTTTCGCATTCTAGTTAGAATTTATATATCATCTATTAAGAAATACACTTGTTGGAGACTTAGGAATTAGTTGTAAGCTTTTGCTTGTATCTTGCTTACACCTGTAATCTTTATTTCTTTTTGTCATCTTGTAATTGGGTTGAGGTAACCCTTTAATTGCCTCAGGTTATTAGTAAATTGATTTCCTCTGGGTTGAGGGAATTGGGTTAAAAAATCCTAAGTCGAGAGACTTAGGTAGTGGAGTACCCAAGTGAGGGGAACCACTATACATCTCGTGTGCTTTTTGTAGTTTGTTTATTCTTGTAATTTTTTATATTCCACACTATTCATCCTTCCTTCTAGTGTGCTTGTGCCCTACAGATCCTACAACAAGCTCCTTCATGCCTCCATGGAGCTTGAGATTAAGCTTCCTTCGAGCTTGTTTCAATTTGCATTTAGCCTAAAATCTTAATCTCAAATGCAAATGTTAAATAACAAGTATTTTGTTATCATCAAATTTAATGATCGTAGGGCATTTGCACCAACACATCATTTAGTATTCTCAACTTAAATCATGGTTTCTACCTCAATACTTTATCTCTAGTTAATCTAGTATTCCTTTCTATGGAATCCATGTCGATAGCATTAGAAAACACCACTTCTCAACTATTGGGCATTTCATTGGTCTACTCTCCCTAAGTTACAACATCCTATGCTAATTATCCATTGTCTTTACAGCAAGGAAACTACTACGTTTAGTACTCAATTAGCCTCCTTGGCTACTCAAGTTTTTATTACATTTCTAGTCAAATTTAGCATCTGAACAATAAGCTTAATCGCCTAATCTTTGGTCTTTAACCTCATCCCTTGTTCTAATTTTAGATGCTGCAACTACCTATAATTTGGTCATCCAAACTTGAAGCATAGTAGTTTCTACTAAAGAACATACATGGTTCCTCCATCCACTCATCATGAATTGATTTCTGATCCCTTCCCCAACAAACCATGCAAAAGAATTAGAATCCCTAATTTGATCCTAATTAAACCACTTCAAATCATAGTATTCAAACAGGGGACAACCGCATAAAACCAACAAAATCTCTATTGCTTACTCATAATATACATGGCTAGATTTTAGTAGATGGAATCCTCCTTCACCATGAAAGTGGTTTGAGTACTATGAGAATCCTTGTTATACCTCCAATCCATGTCTTGCCTCAATACATTCTAACAATTTTCTTTTACCTACAAACTAAAATTTAAAATTGTCTAAATCCTTACCTTGTATGTCTCAAATTCATGTGATGTGTCCAGCATATAAATTGTTGAATCCTCATAACAAGGCACAAGTATGAAGCAAGGATGTAAATGCAACACTCAAGCATGAAGCAACGACAACCTATTCACAAGTATGGAGAATGAAATCCAAGAACATTGCAAGAGGCCTCTCAAGTTTCAAGCTTTCTTCTTTAGAATTGATGTAAAGCCTCTCCTTAAGAATTGAGTTGTAAAAACAACTTAGAGATAACTAGGTTTTAACATTTTGCTATTACATATTTTTGAACTTGTATTTGAGAATCTTGCGAAGATCATATCGAAAATCATTTCAAAAAGGGTCTAAATTAACCCTAGATTAGTGAAACTATATTAGGATTAAGAGATCTAAATTTAGACTTTAAAAATTCAATAAAATATGAAAAAAGAGTTTGTACATCGGTACAACTTGTAGAGTACCTGTACAAGTGAGTCATTGTCCCTCATTAGCTTCAAAATAAAGTTTAGGGTTGTAACATGATGTACTAGTACAACATAATTTGCATTGGTACATGTGACTCACAACTTGAAAATTGTGAGCCACTTCTACCAGTACATATGAACATGCATCGATACAAGTGTCTGATTGCACAGCAATCATGCAACCTAAATCACCTGAATTAAGCTAGATTCTAGCATAACTTAGGAATAATGCATTCATAGGCATCATAATTTGCACGATGGTTTATTTGATTAGCTACATAGATAATATCGTCATTTTATGTACTAATGAGAGATGATTTTAATTGCAGATGATTCGAAGCCATGAATGTCAGATCAGACCGAACATATCTGATCAGAATGACAACAGGAGTCCAACGCTTCTAAAATCGTCTCGATCAGACAACCAGAGAATCGTGTGCAGTCCATAGAAGAGTGGAGATCATGGAGCTAAAGGATAAATATCTGAGCCTCAGATGAAAGATCCAATTGCACGAATGGATCCGGATTAATGATCGTAGTCCAACGGTGCAAAAATCAACTCAATCGGAGGTCTACATCATTAGATACAAGGAAAAGAAGATGGACGGCCATGATGGTGCCACGTGGTGCCATCACAACCGACCCCGCGTCGCCACCCCATCTGTGAAGGTTCTTCATTGCACACTGAGGACCGTTGGATCTCCATCCAAAGGTCACGAATGCGCCACGTCGGCCATCCACCCGTGCTTCATCAAAGAGTGCCTCTCGACCGTTGGATCTTCATCCAACGGCCGAGAATAAGTTTCCTTAAAATGTAAATGCAACAAAGCAAAGGCCTCAGTGCGTTGGTTAAAGCGCTCAATCGCAAGTGAAGATCGTGGGTTCAAGCTGTGCGACGCTTAAATCAGGAAAGAGGCGAGGCGCGGGAGCTATTGTCCGTAGGATGCAGATTGACGCACATGGACGCGACCACGTGGCGCGATCAGACATCTCCGTGGCTGCGAGCATAAACAAATGCACGTTAAGCACGCTCTCAAAGGTGAGGGGCGCGCGCGTTTAAAACGTCTGATCGTAAGATAGGGCGACTGAGGAGCGATGTTGCGATAATCAAATTCAAAAGCGCGCGTGGGCATGAATCTAACCTGTTCGATCATAAGATCAAACGATCGAGGATGCGACGTTGAAATGAGGCATGTGGTCACGCGTGAAGAAAGTAGAAGCAGGCAAGCACATGGGAGGAAGTAGCAGAGTCGTGTGATCATCATCCAACGCACCAGCGGTTGCCATGTGTCGATTAGAGGTTGAATCCGCGTGATGGAGGCTAGTTTGAAGGTGTTTTGAGGCCTAATCATGTCTGTTGATCTACCGATCGATGGATCTGATTGACCTAAGGTTGTTGCATGAGATAGAGGGACAAAATACCCTCTTTTCCCTCCACTAAAACTATAAAAAAATTCCCATGGCCCCCTAGTTGAAGAACAACTCCTGTTAGAACTCAGATACAACTCTCTCTCTCCAGACCAGGCTCTCCGTCTCTCTTTGCAACTCAAGCCTTCGTCCCAGCACTCTGAATCTGAGGTGCTGCCGCACCTCGCATAAGCATCCTACAAGCGGCGTCGTCTCTCTGCCTCCTTCTATCTCTCTCTCTCTCTCTTTCTCTCTTTCTATCTATTTGTCTCTACTTTTTGCATAGCAATTTCTATTGTGAGAAACTCTTTATCAATGAAATGAAATTTGATCTTATGGAACAAACTCCTGCTAGAACTCAGATACAACTCTCTCTCTCCAGACCAAGCTCTTCGTCTCTCTTTGCAACTCCACCCTTTGTTCTGGCGCTCTGAATCTGAGGTGCTGTCGCACCTCGCACAAGCATCCTACAAGCGACTTCGTCTCTCTACCTCCTTCTGTCTCTCTCTATCTATCTATCTTTCTCTCTCTTTCTCTCTTTCTATCTATCTGTCTCTACTTTTTTCATAGCAATTTCTACTGTGAAAAACTCTTTACTAATGCAATGAAATTTGATCTTATGGATATCTGTTGCCTCTTTATACATATATACATATATAAATACCTGTTAGAACTAGTTTTATTGAAAAGCTTCTGTTAAAATTGAGATTGCCTTCTTGCGAACGACCTGGTACTCACTGGTCTTTATAAATTTATTTTTCGATGTGTTTTTGCATTATACTACAACTAAATAATCTTTTAAAACGCAATTTATGTGTTGGACAATGTCCCATAGTTTTGAGTCAAGTTTTGAAGAAACCTAAAACCATGGGCAAGATGTACTGATATGCCATGTTTTGCATTGGTACATATGATAATTGGGCAGATTTTGTTGCCTTTGCTGGATTGATTTGAATTTGATATCTTCTTAAATTGTTTCTAATGGCTATGATTCAAAATTAGGGTTATGGAAACTTATAAATATGACCCTCTGGCACTTGTTTACACACAATAACACACAAAAGAAAATTCATATAAGATTAAAAAGATCATATTTGCTCTCTCAAAGTTCTAAACACTCTAAATTCCGCATGTACCCACTCTCCTCATAGTGCCATTGTTTTCCCTACTTTCGGTAATATTATTCTTTGATTAAATAGCAAGCGAAGGCTCTAGAAATTTGGTACTCATTTGATACATCTTATATTTGTTTCTGTTTCTTACTATGCTACGCACTTAATTAGCACCATGTTTAACTTTTTTCAAGCTATTATACCTTGGGCTAAGGTAACCTGTTAATTACCTCGATTTCATTAGTAGAATAGTGATTCCCTGAAGAAGGGAGACCTAGGTTCAAAATCTCAAGTTGGGAGACTTGGGTAGAGCTTTTTACCTGATGGATTTTTCTCCATAAATATTTGTCTTATTTGTTTATTATATTGTAATTTTTTTATACCACACTATTCAACTCTTCTTTTAGTGTGTGCTTGAGATCCTATAGGTTCTATAATAACCAATACTTGTAATAATGAAAATGTGATGATGTGACTGTACCTTGATATATTCTTATGAACATTTGAAATGTTATGGAATGAGTAGCATGAATGGATGTAGAATATTGGAATACAAATTAATGATACTGTCTCCTCTGCATGCATGTGATTTGTGATGCCCATGTGGTCTGAGAGACTACATGAGATTCTCTTTCATTGAATAAGCTAGCCTCCTAGCAACTAATTGAATTGAGAAGCAGGGTATATTGATATAAGGCTTTAGCTTTACATAAGTACATCATTTTCTTTTTATACCATGTAGTGAAGTCTATCAAGGGCTAAGTATGCATTGCACCTGCATGTGTGCTTCATGCTATGTTGAGACCTCGAGATAACTCAATAATCCAACATCATCAACACATAATGCTTCCCCATGAATTAAAAAATGCATTATGCATAAGTGTGCATTTTAGGATGTTGCAATAGGATCTCTTCATGCCTTTTGATGAAATGATTAACAACATAAAATAATCTACCCTATAAAAAAACAAGATGATTTGTAACAAATAGTAGCAATAATAAGTAGATTAATTATAATATATAGTGTGCAGTCCTTGATTTCTCTTTGTTTTGCCTATTCATTTTCTATCTCGCTTTTGTCAGCTCTTGTTAACATATTTCTTGAAATTTGTACTTAAGTGGAGTTGTGCAACAACAAGTGGTAATCGGTGCAAAAGGAGTGTCCGATGCAAAATCTAGTTCTAGTGACAATAACCATTCTATGAGGGTGAGGAGCACTATTTCATTTCAATTTCTAGTTCAGTTTCTTCTAGTTGTGCCACTTTTGTAGTTTTGTTCTTATCCTAGCTATGGACTAGACTTGAGAGCTGAACTTTATTTATTAGTTAGTATGATTATTTGGTTTATTTATTTTATTTACTACTTTATGTTCTATTTGTTTGGCTATTGAATGTTCTAAAACTACATGTTAGATGAGTATAAGATACAATGATCAAATTGTGCTCAATGCTTAGGATTTCCATCAACAATTAGCAGTGGGCATGTGTCATGATGAATCACAAATTCAAGTGCTTAAGTAAGACAAGTTTCTAGTCAAATGATCTTAATTTGTGATTCATCATTAAATGAGTTTAATAAACTAATCTTTCCAATAAACCTATAATTGAGAATTAACATCAAGGGAAGGAACAACAATTAAATGAATTTATATGATCATTTGCATGTTCCCGTTATAGGGTTGAAAAGTGATTCAAAGAGAAAACAGACTATCATGGTGGAATTGGCATGAAGGAAAAATCCTATCACCTCAACCCAATAGTCCCAACCTTGAGCCTAATCCAACTAGCCCTGGATCAAACCCAAAAGGGTCCTATGTCTCATATATTGTCGTTACCCAATTCCAGTTCCCCTTAAAAACCTGGTCGATTTGCGTTAAATACCTCAAGATCCGATCATCCAACGAGAAATAATAAAAAACCCTAACATTTTTATTCACGCAATCATAGCAAGAGAGGTAAAGATTAATGGTAGCAGGAAAAGAAACATGCATCATGCACTAGAGTCTATTCATAAGAAAATAACATAGTGTCTAGATGTAGCCATCACAACTAAAATAGATGAAAACACAAAAGGTAGAAAGCTAACAGCTCTGAATAGACTAAGTACTCACTACAACTGAAAAGGGAAACATGCAATAGCGAAAAGAAGACAGGAAAACTAGGATTGGGCTCAGCTCGGCCCAGCTCGCTCTGCAACCGGTGAAACTAGCTACTCACTCCCTTGACCTGGGTATAAGTAGTAGAGGTCAACAAAAGTTGAGTAGAGTGGCATGTGTGTAATAAACTAACACCATTTAAGGGGAGAAGCAATAAATTTACAGGCATCTTGTATGTTTTATTTTTATTATTAGCTATTAAATTCATGGTCTCGAGTAATCTAGAAAAAGGCCCCACCTTCTTTTGATTCGCATGTTCCCTAACGGAACGATCTTGCTACAGTACTCTTAAGGCGTAGAACGCACATGTGGTGCTCTCCTGGCTAAGAGACCACCCCATGTTTGCCCTACACCCGGTCTACCACCCCGGGGTCATGGTCGTGACGAAGCAATGATTACGGCACATATGATAAACGCATAGGGGGTTACTTCGCACTGGTATGCGATCAGTCCTTTCGACTAATGGGTATGCTCTAAGCTGTACAACACATAATAAAATAGTGCCATGCCCTCACTAGTCTACGTACCCTCGCCCGACTATCTCGGTTGGCCCCTTGGGCCTAACAAGAGTCGATGTAGGAAGGTCATGCCTACCTTGGGACCCAGCCCAAGGGTGGTCAGCTCTCACCCTACACAAAAAAGATGATAGCTTTCCTCGGTATGTGCGTACTCAAGGGCCAACTCACTTCCCCACCAACAGTCATGTCTCATAAGCGTATAGGTCATTCCATTATTCTCCGAGTTCCACTACAGCAGACGATTCTACCATTTGAATTACCCTAAGGTTCATGCATATTCCCTATTTAAAATAACTCTAGTTTAGGCATAAGCAAGTGCAAACACTGCCACATATATTTAAATTTTGTTAAGAGGTAGATTAATTGAAAATACAATAGGCAACAGTTCTTTGTTTCAATGCTAAGTTTGTTTTGGTTTTGAAATAGGTATCAAGTCATTTCTCATTCACACTTAGCATCTCAAACTAGATAGCACATTTACTATTCAATATATAGCATGCATTTATTCCTAGAATTAACAATAGAATCAGAAAGGGGCCACTCTACCTAGGTACATGGGAGATATAGGGGAATGAGGAACTGACCCAGCTATCCTCACAGGTCCTGCTTGTGCCCCATACTCAAAGCCTATACCAAATCAAAGGCCAAAAGGAGCATTAAATAACCTGTTCGAACTTTCAATGTGCTAAAATAGTCTTAGAACAATGTAAAAATGATCAGGAAAGGTGGGGAAAATCGAGAGCTTTTTGATGATACCTGTCACGTAGAAAACGGACTCCGTTTGGGCCTTGAACTGGCCCAAAAACGTCCCTTGTTGACCTAAACTAGACCGAGGCAATTCGGTCCATCTAAACCGATCGTCCACCTGTTCAGAACTCGCTTGGTTGTCGTATCATACATCTGGCATACACTCCAGACGTCTTATATCGTCAGAACCCACCCCCCCCCCCCCCCCCCCACACCTGGAGTTTGGGCATCTATCCTGGTCGCCTGAGACTTGCCCTCGGTGTCCGGCACCTCTCCCAGACGTCTGCCCAATCTGTTGGATGTCTGAGAGCTTCGAAGTCTACCTGCTCACACAACACCCAACGCAGCCTACGAGCTCTGACGTCCACGCGCTTCTCAAGCAGTGTACCCATGCCGTTGTCACCTCGACGGACCACACCTCGAGCCTCATGCTCCCCTGGCCATTTGAGGCTTGCTTCAGACGTCTGACGCTACTTTCGAACATTTGATGCACCTTGTTCCTCGTGCAGCAACTTTGCGCTTGACTCCGCCTGGCTGCTCCTTCTCACATACAGCCCAAGTAGCTCACGCACAACTGTAGCTCTCTTGTTAATGGGATATCGAGGAGTTTTAAGGACTAATCTTCGTAGCAAAGCCTTAATCACTTGAAAACAATTAAATTTATAACTCATATTCTAAAATAGAGTCCGAGGTCGATTACAAGGAGCAAATAATGACAATTCAGTCTCACTAATCATAATTTAATTAGAAGTATAAGTAATTATGGCCAAAGTTTCATTCAGAACTATTCAAAATGATATATATATGAAATCAACTAGAATAGTGCAAAAAGAATAGGTTAAAATGGCGATTTGAATCACCAAATTAACCCTTGAAATTAAGCTCAAGTTTCTCAAATATTTGAATAGTAAATCTCAACCTATTTCAGGGGTTACGTCAACCAAGTTTAATATCTCAATAGTATGCAGAACTAAGGCACTAGCAGAACTCAGACGAAGGCACAAGGCATCAGATGCCTTAAGTTGCTCAAGGCACAGCTCAGCTCCAACAAAAGAGGCAAAGGTCTCCTTCCTCCTTCGTGCCTCAAGAGAGAAGCAAGCACAGCACAACACAGAGGCCTCCCATGAATCAGCTAAGTGTAGAGAGCAGAGGCACGAAGGGCAAAACCCCCTTCTTTCTCTTTCTTCTTCTTCTTCTTCTTTCTCTTAGAGACCTAGGCTTAATCGGGTAATCGGCCGAATATTCAGGCGTGAACAGGGACTAGGCCTGTGGGCGTGGTCGTAGGTGAGGAGTGCACAGAGGCGGGTAAGCGGGTGAGGGTGAATGGGGACCCGACCCCTGTGTCTTGGGCGAAGAATGGGTGGCACGAATTCCTCTTATGTGCGGTCGCGGGTCTTTCACTCTACGATGTGGGACTATCCCACGTAGCTTCGTCGCAACGTAGCAGCAGCTGAAGATGCCTCTGATTGAGGTCGAGGGAAGCACCTGCTACTTTAGTTGGGAGTCTGGAGTGCTCCGTGGAAGTCAGCTACAGCACCTGGAGTGGGGAGCACTGAAGAACACGGCTTGAAGGTAGCTGGTGGAGCTGGAGAAGACGGAGGCAGTGGCAGAGGTCCGGCAGTCACCTAAAAAGGAGAAAACAGCCTCGTGGCCATGTTAGAGATGCTCAGGAGGATCGCTGTGGGACGGTGAGTGCATTGGTGGGTGTGGCATTGCGTGCGGGTGAGTGTTTGTGTCTGATGACCTCAAGAAGGTGGTGCGAATGTGTGTGTGTTGGGTGGAGTGCGTGAGAGGCCAATCCCCTCAATTACTTGAGGGGTTTTGGTTGTGAAGACACGGTGGAACTTTTGAGACCGGTGGGAAGCGGATTGGTGCGGTGAGGCCATTTCGTGAGGTCACTGGAGGTACATTGGAGACGAGGGAGATGATGGTGGCACGAGCATGAGGGCCTACTGAAGCAGATGTTGGGTGTGAGAATCAAGTTAGTGGGAGATGCAGAGTCGAATGAAGGCAGTTGTTCACGAAGGGGATGTGGAGATGGCACCAGCTATGATTGGCCAGTGTCGGAGACGATGGTGGCTCTAGGAGGGAGGACGGCGATGCCTAAAGGGAGAGGGAGCCCCTCACAGGTATGGCGAGGTGCGGATGAAGCTGGGGAAGGTGGACTTGCTACCTATATTATGTCGTAGCAGGTGAGGAGACAAGAGGGAGGAGGTCGTCGGAGCGAAGTCTAGAGTCGACCGGAGGTAGGGAAGATGAGGGTTTTTTAGGCCTAAAACTCGCTAAGGAGCTTGGCTATGCATTAGGGAGGCTTTTATAGAGCTTTAGGCAAGCTTCCAAGCTTGGAAACAAGCTTGAGAAGCTCGGATTTTTGGAAAAAGATCCTTGAAATCTATGAATTCACACGAGTTTCATGAGGGGATTTGGAGTTCAAAACTAGGTTTAGATGATTAAGGACTTCCTCGAGATCATCCCTTCCAATTTTGGAAGGGATTGGCCAAGCAATCATGGAGGAATCCTTGATTAAAGCTCGGATCTTATGGGTTCACACCTGCCATGGCGGTAGGGACTTGTTACGACCCAGCTCCCGGATCCCTACAGGACCCGAGACTGGCTCGCCTTGACTAATCCCAAGATTTAGTCGTCTAATGAGAAATAACCAAAAGCAGAAAAATAAATCACATTCACACATGCAATATAACTAAGCAGATGAAAAGAACGAAGCAGTAAAGGGAAGTAGAACAACTGTCTCAAAATAGTAGTACATGCCACCACAACAAGCACAGGAAACAGAAAGTAACGAGAACAGTAATTTAATGTCCATTACTCACAACTACAGAAGAAACAAAGAATTGGAAAGAAACTACTGTGGCTGGGCTCGGCTGGGCCCAACTCCCTCTGCAGCCGGAAACACCGGTTGCTCAACTCCTGGTCCTGAATAGGGTTACGAAAAGATGGAGTCAGCGAACGCTGAGTAGAGTGGTGTTTACATTATTTGTGTGCAAGTAAAGTAAAAACAACAAGCAGGTTTTATTCTCATTTCTATTTATCTCATTTATGTATTTCTGGTTCATCTATTCTTCAAAGTATCCAAGTATTTCTTGATCTTGCATGTTCCTCGTGGGAACGATCTTGATTGTAGTCTTTTCCGTGGAGTAGAAGGTACACGTGGTGCTCTCCTGGTCGGGAGAGTCCCTCGCGGTAGCCCTACACCAAGTCAACCACCTCGAGGTCACTGTCGAGATGTAGCGGTGACTACGGCACGTGTGATAAGCGCACAGGTAGCTATCCCGCACTGACACGCGGTCAGTCGTTTCCGCTAGCGGGTACGCCCAAAGTACAGCATGGAACAGTATAGGGCCTTGCCCTCTCAGAACAGGGGTCTCGCCCCTCAGAACCAAACAGGGGTAGGGGTCTCTGTAGATTCCCTAACCAGGAGGGGGTGACGTAATAATTGCGGAAATAAAATATAAACAATCTCACAAGATGCAATCACACAAAGTACACAAAGTATTTTTAGGTGGAAACCCAAACCGAGTGAAAACCACCACCTAACCCTCTCGAGTTAGGATTTTCCGATCAACCAAGTTGATCAAAATCCACTAAACGAATCACTTTAAACGAGGGTGATTCAACCTCAATTACAACCACGCTACTTAGACGAGGGTAGCGTACCTCAACCCCTTCTCTTCACGAGAAGGATTTTGTCTCGCGAAGGAGACGGGAATTCGCAAAGCGAATACCCAACCAAATAACAAAGATAAAACAAGTAATCCTATAGAGCCAACAAATTAATATTTAACCTAAGCTTCTATAGGAAATAGGATGCTTCCCTTTGAAAGGAGTGCGTCGACGACGCGGATGCGTGAGCCACGCGATGGCGCAACGTCGCTCTCGTGAACAACGGCGGGAGAGCGGGTGCGCAACAGCTTGATGCTCTCAAGATGAAGATTTAGAGCTTTGAGAGCAAGAGACACAAATTGGTAGAAAGTATGTTCCTTAGGTGTGTTTTGTGTTGCAAAGGTTTCCTTCTATTTATAGAGGCCTTAGGAAGGCTTTGGAAGGCTTAGGAAAGGTTCTATAGCCGTTGGGTGCAAAGCCCAAGAGAATCAGCTCGAAATCAGGAACAATCATTGCTCTGACAAGCTTATCAGACGTCTAATTCTGGCATCAGACGTCTGGAAGTTCACTTTAAGACGTCTGATTTCAAGGTCAGACGTCTGATTTTGGGCGGGTTCCTTCCTAACTTGAATCAGATCTAAACAGGGTTCTTGTGCAAGTCCATCAGACGACATATAGGACATCTGGCACTATGTCTGGACGTCTGGAAACCTACTTTTTCTGTGGGAATGGATTTCCAAACGTTGCAACGGCTAGAAAATCTCTGAGAAGAGATTTTGGGTCAGCCGAGGCAAAACGGTCAATTATCAGACGTCTGGAAAGTCCTATGGACGTCTGATAAGGCTCTAACGGTCACATTCTTGACTGTTCGCTAAGCCAGCCAACGGTCCACTAATTGGACGTCTGGCAAAGTCATCAGATGTCTCCTAAGACGTCTGGTTTAAGGTCTGGACGTCTGATTTCATCAGACAGAACTAACTATGTCCAGCCTAATAGTTATCAGACGTCTGAATTAACAATCAGACGTCTTAAAACACTTTATCAGACGTCTGATTTGGGAATTAGACGTCTGGAAACTCTGTTTGAACCCTATATTGGTTTTCTAATTATTCTACAGAAAACCTAAGTATCCTAGGGTTGTGCAGGTGTTCCTAGGACTATTGTTAGGGTACTTTGAGGCTCTTTAACATAATGTTCTAAGGAAATAAAAAGAGCAAGCAAAATAAAGATAAAAATACATGAAAGGATTAAACAAAATTATATCCTATTCTTCTTGTTCTTCCATCTTCAATCTAGCGCTCCTTGCGAATCTCCTCTGTTCTCCATCAAGCTCCTCCAATTCATCCTGGATGCGAGTTCGAATTCCGTCTAAACACGTCTACATTTGCAATTGACTTGAAATCTAAGACTCCAAGTGCAAATGTTAAATAACACGTGTTTTGTTATCATCAAAACAAATGATCGTGGTGCTCTAGCACCAACAGTCTCGCCCCTCCATAGTGGGCCTACCCTCGTCCGACTACCCCGGTTTTTCCAGTGGGCCTAACAAAGTTGGTGTAGGGTGGCTAGCTTAACCCCCGGCCCCGTGGGGTGGCTAGCTCCCTCCCTACACTAGTAGCACACCTCGGTACCACGTACACGAGGGCCTACAAGAGTCGGTGTAGAGTGGCCAATCCTACCCCTAGGTCTCAACCCAAGGGAGGCTAGCTCCGCTCTACACTAAAAGAACCACTATGCTCCTTGGTACCACGTACGCAAGGGCCAACCTACTTCTGTCTACACATGGAATTCCTTTCCATATCCAGGAGTTTTCCTCATAATTTCCCGTAAGGTTCATGCTCATATTCATCTCATTTATCCATTTTCAAATCTCATGTTTCATAGCTCGTTCCTCATCCATATACAAGCAACTCGTGTTTTCATGATTTAATTCTCAATCATATATATGCAACTTGTGGTTTCACAGTTCACTTTCTTATTCATATACAGGCAACTCGTATTTTAACATGCATCTCATAATTACACTAATGTCATTTGCTAGCAATTTATTTTAACATGCACTCAAGTAAATAGTACAGCTCAAACAGGCTCATACATTTCTACCTTAAGGTTTATTCCACATCCTAGAGTTCGATCCGATCATTCCAACCAAGTACATTCTTATTAAAATATTAATAACTAAATTAAACCACTCTACCGGGTATCACGGGAGGAATGGGGGCCTGTGCTGTAGATATCGTCATCTCCGCGGGCTCCGAACACGCCACCGGCTGGTAACCTATACTAGCGACTAATTTACATTAGATGAGGTCAAAACAGTAGATACTCAACACGAACACGTAGAGGAACTCGAGTGGAAAACAACGGTACTTCATTTGCGAAAAATCGATTTCGTTTCGGCCCTAAATTGGCCAAAAACACAGTTACTGACCAAAATCAGACGTCTGGGACTAAATTGGCCAAAAACACAGTTACTGACCAAAATCAGACGTCTGGGACTAGTCCCAGACGTCTTAAAAGACGTTAGACCTCACCTTGCACTTTTTGTGGCTGCTTCAGACGTCCAGAATCCCTCTGCGATCGTCTGGGGGCAGCTCCAGACGTCGGATAAGGCCTCCAGTCGTCTGGAAGTACCTCTAGATGTCTGGTGACGTGATCAGACGTCTAAAAGTACTTGGGAAAGCATATTGCATGCCTTCCCAAAGCCTTCACCTGTGTACGAAAACACAGGCACAACTTTAGCCCAACATTTCCTACGCTGTAGCCTGCATGGTGGAAAGTACCGTAGGAAGATACGCACCTCACGCGATATTGCGCTTTCAGACGTCTGACTTCAGCTCCGCACGTCCTGGTGCCTCGCCAGCCGTCTGGACATCACTCCAAACATTTGATACTAGAAACTTCCAGTATCGAAACTCTTCCGCGCAGCTCGCCCCTCTCGCGCCTCAACCCACAGCGGCAACTCCAGTAGCTGCAGGAGCTTGCGAAGCTCCCCTCCGGTGTCCTCCTCTCTCCCACGAACTCCTCAAGCTCCACCGAGCTCCCACGGCCGTCGTCCTCCTCCCTCACTCTCTCTCCCTCGCTCTCTCTTACTCTCGCTCTTCCCCATTTTCCCTCGCCGGCTCCTCTCCTTCCTCGCCGTGGCTGCAGCAGAGAAGGTGGAGGTGGTGGGCATGGCCATCGTAAGGAGAAGGTGGAGGTGGCGGTGGCTTGAGTGGTGTGAGGGTGGGGAGAAGAAGGGAAGGGGGGGTTTAAATAGGATGGGTTTAGGGTTTAAGGGGGTGAGGGTGCGGAGGAGAGAGAAGCTCTGCACGCCACCCACGTGTAGAGCATAGAGGAATGTACGAAATTTCCCACTTTCAAATGTCCGGGCATGTGTCCAGACGTCTGATTGAAACTCCAGATGTCTTATCCGACTAGAAGGGCAATGGATCATTTCATCATAACAAACTTAAAGGAAGTTTCGTCCCCGAAACTTGAGCTAGCTAGGGTGCAGAAAAAGAACGTAAAAATGCATGATAAACTTAAAGAGGACTGAAGTAGGTCTGAAGAGATGTACCCTCAAAAAGCTCCGAGTACAGCTCTCGCATTGCTGCCTCAGGTTCCCAGGTCGCCTTCTCATTTTGCTGGCTTCTACATAAAACCTTCACCAGTGGTACCTGCTTCCATCTCAGACTCCAGACGGCTTTGTCTAGTATCTGTACTGGCCTCTTGAGATTGGTCAGGTCGTCACTCACCTCGATGCTCTTGTGGCTCAGAGCGTGACTGGGATTGGCGACGTACTTCCTAAGGTTGGACATGTAGAACACGTCGTGCACTCCAAAAAGCTGGGGAGGAAGGGTAAGCCGGTAAGCAACGGGTCCTACCTGCTCTAAGACATTAAAGGGCCCCACAAACCTCGGCACAAGCTTCCCCTTCACCCCAAATCACTGTAGGGCCTTCATGGGCGAAACACAGAGAAAGACATGATCCCCAACCTCAAACTGCACCTCTCTGCATTTCCGATCAGCGTAGCTCTTCTGCCTGCTCCTGACAGTGTTGAGTTGTCTGTGAATCTGTTCTATCACCTCTTGACTCTGCTGGATCAGCCTAGGACCAACCTCCCACTTGGTCCCCACCTCGACCCAACTCAAAGGTGCAGTACACCTCCGTTTGTACAGAGCCTCGTAAGGTGTCATACCGATGCTCGAGTGGTAACTGTTATTGTATGCAAACTTTGCCAGTGGTAAATGCTCTGACTGCCCGTCGGTCTGGGGGTGGTAAGCGGTACTGAACCTCAAACGTGTCCCCAAGACCTGCTGAAACTCAGCCCAGAACTGGGAAGTAAAACGAGTATCCCTGTCGGATACGATCTCACGTGG
Source organism: Thalassia testudinum (assembly GCA_037157565.1). Taxonomy (NCBI): domain Eukaryota; kingdom Viridiplantae; phylum Streptophyta; class Magnoliopsida; order Alismatales; family Hydrocharitaceae; genus Thalassia; species Thalassia testudinum. The sequence continues at coordinate 150,616,298 of JAZHRO010000036.1, forward strand.
GACTCCGTACAGGCGCACCACATCTCTGATGTATCGCTCTGCTAGTTGTGCTGGTCCAAAAGTTACTCGAATTGGTAAAAATCGTGCCATCTTCGTCAACCAGTCTATGATCACCTAAACTGCATCATGTCCCAGTTGGGTAACTGGTAGACTCACCACCAAGTCCATGGTGATGCTCTCTTACTTCCACTCTGGCACAGGAAGTGGCTGCAATGGCCCTGCAGGCCTTTGGTGATCGGCCTTCACCTACTGACATACCAAACACTACTGAACAAACTCACCGACATCCCGCTTCATCCCTCTCCACCAAAAGTCACGTCGCAAATCATGGTACATCTTTGTGTTCCAGGGATGTATGGTGAACATGAACCCGTGCGCCTCAGCCAGGAACTCTCTCAACAACTCCTCATCCCTAGGAACGCATAAGCATCCCCTCATGCGTAGTGTCTCATATGAGAAGGAAAAGTCTCCTGGGTCCCTTGTCAACACCTTGTCTTGTAGCGTCTGTAAGTACGGATCGGCCATCTGCCTTGCGATGATGTGGTCTATCAGCTCTGGTCGTGACTGCTGCATCACTGTCACTGCCCCACAATACCCCCGTGACTCCCGGGGTTGCCAACTGCCCACCTCCTCCATGAGTCTCCAACTCTGTGCTTGTAAGCTGGCCAAGTGGGCGGGTGCCTTCCGGCTCAAGGCGTCGGCCACCACATTGGCCTTCCCTGGGTGGTAGGGGATGCTGCAGTCGTAGTCCTTCAGGAGCTCTAACCAACGTCTCTGTCTCATGTTGAGCTCCTTCTGGTCAAACAAGCACCTGAGGCTCTTATGATCTGTGAAGATCTCAAAAGTCTCACAGTAAAGGTAGTGCCTTCATGTCTTCAGTGTGAAGACAACTACCGCCAGCTATAAGTCATGGGTAGGGTAGTTATGCTCATGGGGCTTCAGTTGCTGCGAAGCGTAAGCGACAACCTGACCCCGCTGCATGAGCACACCCCCTAACCCCTGCAACAAAGCGTCGGTGTATACCACAAAATCGCCACTATTGTCTAGGATGGTAAGTATAGGAGCTGAAGTTAGTCTCTCCTTCAACTCCTGAAAACACGCCTCACACGCATCTGTCCATGAAAAAGGCATGTCCTTCCGGGTCAGCTGGGTCATAGGACGTGCAATCTGAGAGAATCCTTTGATAAACCGTCGGTAGTAACCTGCTAGTCCCAAAAAGCTGCGTATCTCTGTCACTGTGCGTGGCCTCTCCCATCTGAGTACATCCTCTACCTTGGCTGGATCCACAGCCAATCCATCTCCTGAAATCATGTGGCCCAAGAAAGTCACCTGTCTCAACCAAAACTCACACTTGTTGTACTTGGCATATAACCTGCATCGCCTCAAGGTATCCAGGATCATGCGTAAATGCTGACCATGCTACGGTTGATCCCGCAAGTAAATGAGTACGTCGTCGATGAACACCACCACAAACTGGTCTAAGTACGGCCTGAAAACACGATTCATTAAATCCATAAAGGTAGTGGGGGCATTGTTCAGCCTAAACGGCATGACCAAGAACTCGTAGTGCCCGTACCGGGTACGGAAAGTTATCTTGGAGACGTCGGTCTCCCTGATCCTCAACTGGTGGTAACTCGGCCTCAGATCTATCTTGGAGAACACTGTGGCATCTTGCAATTGGTCGAAGAGGTCGTCAATCCTCGGCAGCAGATACTTGTTCTTGACAGTGACCCTATTCAATTGTTGGTAGTCGACACAAAGTCGCAGGGTACCGTCCTTCACAAACAGCACAGGGGCTCCCCACGAGGATGCACTGGGCCTCATAAAGCCCTTCTCCAGCAGATCCTGTAGCTGTGACTTGAGCTCTCGCAGCTCAACCAATGCCATCCGGTATAGTGCAGTAGAAATGGGGCTAGTCCCCGGTACCAGTGAGATCTCAAACTCGATCTCACTCTTAGGCAGTAGTCCTGGTAGCTCCTCTGAGAAAACATCGGGGTACTCGCAAACCACCGGTATACTCTGAAAGTCAGCCATGGGGCTAGGCTCTGCCACTACACAGGCCAAGAAGCCCTCACACCATTGGCTCAAAAGCCTCGCTGCCCGAAGCACGGAGTTGCATCTGAAACCTCCGTCCACCGGCTGACCGTGAAACTCAAAGGGAGGCAACTCCGGTATGGAGAAGACGATCTTCCTCCCGAAACAGTCCACTGGGGCGTGATAGGCTGATAGCCAGTCCATCCCTAGGATCACGCCAAAGTCCTCCATTTGAATCACAATCAGGTCAGCTGGGAGGCTGTGTCCCCCTATATTGACCTCACAATCCATGTAGACCTCCTCGGCTACAAAAAACTGGCCACTTGGGCCTCTGATTACAAACGGATCCTCTAACAGTACACTGCCCTACCTCAAACTGATGGCAAAACTCGTAGCAACGAAGGAGTGGGTGGTGCCGGAATCAAAAAGTACGTACACTAATCTGCTAGAAACGGTAACCATACCTGCCACCACAGAACCTGAAGCCCTGGCGTCTCTGTGTGTTAGGGCGTTGATACGCCCCTCAGCTCTCGGTGCAGACGAAGCAGCTACACTCTGGGTCGGGCGAGCAGTAGCTGGTCGGTACCCTCCTCGTGACTGCTGTCCTCCCCTACGCGCCTGGTGACCACGACCACCAACACGCCCTCCAGCTCTCGGTGCGGGGAGCATCTGCAGTGCTCCGGCCCTAGATGGGCAGTCCCTCCTGATGTGGCCTGGCTGGCCACACTAGCAGAGGGGTATACGACCTCCTCCCTCAGTAAGTCTCTGCTGGCGGTTGTGCGGGGGTCCGGTGCTGGCAACTGGCCCCTATCTAGGGCTCCCAATGGCCACTGATGGCCCCGTAAAATGAGACGGCTCTCCTGCGGGCGCCGTGTGCCTCCTTTCCCGATGTCCTTGAGAGTACTCTGGCTGGAAGGGCCTCTTCCATCCGCCGTTAGTGTCTCGCGCGGCCGGGTTGGTCTCCTCATAAGTCATGGCTGCCTCGACTACACGAGAGAAAGTGGGCAGCTTCAGGGGTTTGACATACCCCCGAATCGCAGGTCGAAGCCCCTCAGTAAACCTCCACAGGCACTCCTTTTCAGTAGACACAGCTGTCGGGGTGAAACGTGATAGCTCTAGGAAACGCGTGCGGTATGCGCTGACCGTCATCGTCCCCTGGTGGAGAGTGTGGAACTCCCGCCTCCTCTGATCCTGCCAGGTCTGCGGAAAGTACTGCTTGCAGAAGAGAGCCACGAACTTCCCACGGCAACTCTCTCCCCTCCTGGCCTCTGACTGCCCTCCACCACCTGTGTGCTATGCTCTCTAGCTGGTACATGGCAAAGGCCACGCGGCACTCCGCGGGAGGGCGAAGGGTGTCGAATACCTTCTCTATCTACTCCAGCCAGTCCTCTACCTCAGATGGGCTCTCATCCCCCTTGAAGGAGGGGGGCTTCAGCTTCCGGAATTGTCCGAAAAGCTCGTGGTGTAGCTGCAGTGGGGGAACGAGCATGCCTCCAAGCAAGGAGGGCTCATGCTCAGAAGTGTCAGAGTGTGGTGGGGGTGGTGGAGGATCACCCCCTCCCCCTCCTACTCGTCCGGCGCTGCGACGGTCTCTCTGTCCCACCGAGGACTCCTCCACGTCCTCAGGGAGAGGTGCCCGAGGAGGCTGCTGGAGCTCCTCTCGCATAATGTCTCTGATCAGCTAGGCGAGATCCTGGGCCTAAATGCCCGGGAGGAGAGGTGGGTCAACTGGTGCCTCAGGTCCAGCATGTCCGCCCCTCCGACCTCGTCCACAGCCATGACCATGGCCTACCTCGGAAACTCCCCGACGAGGCGTTGTCAACGATACAGGATTACATCGAGAAAAAGACTTAGAACGAATATCAAGCGATATGTTGTGGTGGCTATCCTAGTTATATGCACATGAGTGGTTATTCTCGGATCAATTGGTTCATTTCTCGGGACGACCTTGCTCTGATACCATCTTGTTACGACCTGGCTCCCGGATCCCTACAGGACTCGAGATCGGCTTGCCTCAACTAATCCCAAGACCTAGTCGTCTAACGAGAAATAACCAAAAGCAGAAAAATAAACCACATTCACACATGCAATATAACTAAGCAGATGGAAAGAACAAAGCAGTAAAGGGAAGTAGAACAATTGTCTCAAAATAGTAGTACATGCCACCACAACATGCATAGGAAACAGAAAGTAACGAGAACAGTAATTTAAAGAACAGTACTCACAACTACAGAAGAAACAAAGAACTAGAAAGAAACTATTACGACTGGACTCGGCTGGGCCCAACTCCCTTTGTAGCTGGAAACTCGGGCTACTCAACTCCTGGTCCTGAATAGGGTTACAAAAAGATGGAGTCAACGAACGCTGAGTAGAGTAGTGTTTACATTATTTATGTGCAAGTAAAGTAAAAACAACAAGTAGGTTTTATTCTCATTTCTATTTATCTCATTTATGTATTTTTGGTTCATCTATTTCTCAAAGTATCCAAGTATTTCTTGATCTTGCATGTTCCTCGTGGGAACGATCTAGATTGCAGTCTTTTCCGTGGAGTAGAAGGTACACGTGGTGCTCTCCTGGCCGGGAGAGTCCCCCGCGGTAGTCCTACACCCAGTCAACCACCCCGAGGTCACTGTCGAGACGTAGCGATGACTACGGCAGGCGTGATAAGCGCATGGGTAGCTACCCTGCACTGACACGAGGTCAGTCATTTCTGTTAGCGGGTACGCCCAAAGTATAGCACGGAACAATATAGAACCTTGCCCTCTCAGAATAGGGGTCTCGCCCCTCAGAACCAAATAGGGGTCTCGCCCCTCCAAAGTGGGCCTACCCTCGTTCAACTACCCATGTTTTCCCAGTGGGCCTAACAAAGTCGGTGTAAGGTGACTAGCTTAACCTCGGACCCCGTGGGGTGGCTAGCTCCCTCCCTACACTAGTAGCATGTCTCGATACCACATACGCGAGGGCCTACAAGAGTCGGTGTAGAGTGGCCAATCCTACTCCTAGGTCTCAACCTAAGGGAGGCTAGCTCCGCTCTACACTAAAAGAACCACTGTGTTCCTTGGTACCACATACGCAAGGGCCAACCTACTTCTATCTACACATGGAATTCCTTTCCATATCCAGGAGTTTTCCTCTTAATTTCCCATAGGGTTCATGCTCATATTCATCTCATTTATCCATTTTCAGATCTCATGTTTCATAACTCGTTCCTCATCCATATACAGGCAGCTCGTGTTTTCAAGATTTAATTCTCAATCATATACATGCAACTTGTGGTTCCACAGTTCACTTTCTCATTCATATACAGGCAACTCGTATTTTAACATGCATCTCATAATTACACTAATGTCATTTACTTGCAATTCATTTTAATATGCACTCAAGTAAACAATACAGCTCAAACAGGCTCATACATTTCTACCCTAGGGTTCATTCCACATCCTAAAGTTCGATCCAATTATTCCAACCAAGTACATTATTATTTAAATATTAACAACTGAATTAAACCACTCTACCGGGTATCACGGGAGGAATGGGGGCTTGTACCGCAGATCTCGTTGTCTTCGCAGGCCCCGAACATGCAATCGGCTGGTAACCTGTACCAGCAACTAATTTACATTAGACGAGGTCAAAACAATAGATACTCAACACGAACACGTAGAGGAACTCGAGTGGAAAACAGCAGTACTTCGTTTGCGGAAAATCGATTTCGTTTGGGCCCTAAACGGGCCAAAAGCACGGTTACTGACCAAAATCAGATGTCTAGGACTAGTCCCAGATGTCTTAAAAGACGTCAGACCTCAACTTGCACTTTGTGCGGCCGCTTCAGATGTCCAGACTCCCTCTGCGGCCATCTGAGGGTAGCTGCAGACGTCGATAAGGCCTCCGGTCGTATGGAAGTACCTCCGGACGTCTGGCGACGTGATTAGACGTCCAAAAATACTTGGGAAAGTGCAGCGCACGCCTTCCCAAAGCCTTCACTTGCATATGAAATTGCATGCACAACTTTAGCCCAACATTTCCTGCATTGTAGCCTGCATGGCAGAAAATAGTGTAGGAAGATACGTACCTCGCACGATATTGTGCTTTCAGACGTCCGACTTCAGCTCCGCACGTCCTGGTGCCTCGCCAACCGTCTGGACGTCACTCCAGATGTCTGATACTGGAAACTTCTAGTATTAAAACTCTTCCACGTAGCTCACCCCGCTCGCGCCTCCGCCCACAGTGGCAACTCCAGCAACTATAGGAGCTTGAGAAGCTCCCTGCCGGTTGCTCCTCTCTCCCACGAACTGCTCGAGCTCCACTGAGCTCCCGCGGCTGTCGTCCTCCTACCCCGCCCTCGCTCTTCCCTGTTTTCCCTCATCGGCTCCTCTCCTTCCTCACAGCAGCTGCAGCAAAGAAGGGAGGCTGGAGGGCGTGGCCGTCGCAAGGAGAAGGTGGAGGTGGCGATGGCTTGAGTGGTGTGAGGGTGGCGAGAAGAACGGAAGGGGGGGTTTAAATAGGATGGGTTTAGGGTTTAAGTGGGTGAGGGTGCGGAGGAGAGAGAAGCTCTACGCGTCGCCCACGTGCAGAGCGCAGAGGAACGTATGAAATTTCCCACTTTCAGACGTCCGGGCATGTGTCCAAACGCCTGGACAGACGTCTGACTGAAACTCCAGACGTCTGACTGAAACTCCAGACGTCTTATCCGACTAAAAAGGCAACGGGTCATTTCAGGACCCATTTGAAGAAAATGGAGAGAAGTTAGGGGGCTCAATGTAAGGATTTCGCAAGCTAGGGGCATAAGTGTGAGAAATAGAGTTTAAATGGACTAAAATGCAAACTAGGTCAAGATGAACTCTGATTGGGTCCAAATTTTGGTAAAAACTTAATTTGGATCCAAAGAATTTGATGGTGAAGTCGAATTTCATTTTTGACTATGTTTGATTGGGTAATTTATGTAAAAATCTAAATTAGGGTAAAACTATGTTTGTGACGCTGTTTAAGGTCAAAATAGGTTCCAAAGGTCAAATCAAAGGTACCAAACCTCAAGAAATATTTTTATATGAATTTTAGAAGGTTCAGATGAATTTTATCTTGACAAGAACGTCAGTAATTTAAGTGGATCTGAAATTACGGTTTTGAGTAATGTATTAGTTCTCGAAATGCGCAAAATCCCGTTTCTATCTATATGGATGCATTTATTAGTCATTAATGCTCATTTGACCTCCCTAGCAAATCCATTGGTTATTCTGTGTTAATGATATGCTGTTAAAATTACATAATTAACTCTTGTTTCTTGTTCTCTTCTCAAAACATAATAAGGTGGAGATACAACCCTTAGATGAATATATAGGAACTTTTATCTTTTATTTTAGACTAAAATGGGCTAGTTAAGGCTCATGATGGTGTTCCCATCTTCTCTTCCTCGCATCCTCACGCGGCCGCAACTCTACTACACTACCTCGCACTAACGCGACGTCAGAGTTCGATCGCGAGCCCTCCTCCCACTCATCTCCTTCTCTCCTTCCCTCGCTCCCCCTCTCCTTCCCTAGACTTGGATGAAGGTGGGGAGAGCTGTTTGCAGTGGGTAAAATGGGGTGAGACAAGGGTGTTGGGGGGATTTTATAAGTGGTCTTTAGGGCTCGTAGGGGCATAGTGGCCAGGGAAAAATTATGGGAAACTCTCAAGTTTCTTGAAAATATTTGCATGGGTCCTACAAGCAAAATTAAAGGGCATGAAAATATCGAGAAATACCCTAAAGGTTTGAGAAATTCCATAGGAGCCTTTAAGAAGAGTCATTTCATATATATATTTATGTATATATATGGGCATAAACGAAGATGATATGTAATCCACTGGGTAGAGATCAGACAAACAAAATAAATAGCGCTTAAACTAATGAAGGTGATATTTCAACAACACCAAAAATAAATGCCTTTACTAAAATAACTAATGCGAGCACAATTCCCGTTAAGAAACTTTCGTAAAAAATAAGACATCATCATAAGTAAACAAATCTATACATTTTACGTATAGATAATTGGATTAATTATTAATATCGAAATATAGCTCATAATACAAAAAAATATTAAAATGGAAAATAATAATTAATGATTTAATTGATGGAGATTCCAAGAAAGGTGATAACGAATTGAGAAAATAATTAAAAAGTAAAAAAATGTGTGTTGCAACGGATGAGATTTATGATTTTAATCGGTGTATTTTAATTTTTCATCGATGGAAATTACTTTTTACCATTGAAAAATTACTTTCCAAGGGAAACCACTTCCCATAGGTGAAAACCACATTCCAAGTTGAAAAATCATTTTCCACAAGTGAAAAGGCAAACACACCAGTGTATTTTGATTTTCAACTGGTGTGTTTTGATTTTCAACCGTTAGAAAATGAGTTTCCAACCGGTGTGTTTTGGTTTACTTAATTTTTAACCGGTGAAAAATAGGTTTTCACTTAAAAAGTGAAAAGTGATTTCACCTATGGGTTTTGATTTAGGATTTAGGGTTTAGGATTTAGGTTTAGAATTTAGGGATTATGGTTTAAATTTATGGAAAGTGACTCTTCACTTATGCAAGGTGATTTTTCACTTAGGGTTTAGGGTTTAGTCTTTAGAAATCCTAAAACTAAAGATTAAACCTTAAACCCTGAGGTGAAAAATCACTTTCCAAGTGAAAATCACCTTGCATAGTGAAGAATCACTTAGAGTTGGTGAAAATTGGTCGAAACACATCGGTTGAATATTTGTTGGTTGGGCAGGAACGTACGTTGCAAAATGCATATGAGAAAACATCAATGTTTGATCATTCAAAATAAAGATTGTAACAATAAAGAACAACAATTGGAACATTATGCATATACCATCGTAATGGATAAGCATGTGGGTTGTGACAAAGTTAACATGTTTTGTAATGAATCAATAACCATGTTGTAACCACTACATTGCATTACAAGAATGGACTTTAAGAAGTGACTTGCATTCAAATTGTTGTAATACAGCGTCAAATAGATGGAGCATCTTAAATTTGTAGAACAAAATGATATTGAATGCATAATGTTGTAATATAGTGCTGAAGATAATTGCAACGCACCAATTTGATTCAACATGATTTGTAATACAAGAAAATATAACATGGATGGTGAATAAAATGATGCAAAGTAAAATATTGAATAAACGTAAAATCATATATCACATAATAAATATGATCGAATAATTTCAAATATATAAATAATTTTAAACATGAAACTTAAAATTACTTCACATAGCTAATGGTGGTTTCATCATCCTATCGAGAGATTCTACGGCAATAGTTGCGAGTTTATTTAGTCACTTATGAGGACTGTTTTACTGGATATTATTTCTATACATATAAAGAGAAAATTAAGAGTGAAATTTATCTGCATATAACTTAAATAAAATTTAGTAAATATATGGGTAATATATTGGAGTGAAAATTTGAAAATTTAGATCGCTCCATATAAATATATTATATGTAAAATTTCAAGTCAATCCAACTTTTTTATCCTCTATATTAAAGGGATTTGATTTCGACAAACTAAATATTATGAAATTTAAGGTCATCCAATTTTAATGAAATTTTATGTACTTCATATTTTTATTAAATAATTTTAATTTATAAATTTTCATATTAAAATATTAATTGTATATTGAAATATATTTACACTACATGTAACTTAAGTGCAGACAAAGTACATGCTTCCAACCCTTACTCCCCTGATTCTAGTATAATTATTAATCTAGGTAACACCTTGCCTAAACATGATAGTTGAAAGTCAACCAAATATTTAGACGTAAAATTTGCCCACCAAGGAAAATAATCTCCACGATATGAGCACTCTAACTACCTGACGTACGCTACCGTTTATTCCACACATTCACGTTTCCTCAACATTCCACCATCACCGACCATTAAACTAATTCCCACTAAACTAGTGGCCGTTGATGCATCCGCAGCTCCTCCGTCGTTTTCACTTGAGAAGGAAACAAAGATAACAAACCAATCTCATTAAAGGTCCCTATCAAAGCACCGACAAATCACGACACACACTCCAGCCGTTGCTACAACACCTCCAGCTTTTCTTGCCAACCCATGAAGACATGCGTTGGTGTTACATATTTTATTGCCAACTCGAGCCCCATCAAGGATTCTGCCGTTGATATCATTTTATGGACTCTACTTCTATTTTGATTTGATTGTAAATCATTGTCCTCGCTGTACTTCTATTGATTTTATACCTTAATCTCCTCACCTCTCACACCGTGAATAATTATGCGTCAGCGTCCGATTCTTAATACAAGCTCTCTCCTTAATTTGGATTTTTGTTGCATAGCTGGGTTACCGCCATTGGCATCCTCCATGTAGCGAGATAACTCTCTAATTGGTATACAACTAGGAAGGGATAAGTTAAAAATGATATTTATTTAAAAGAATAGGTTAAGTATAAATGAGATGATTGATGTTGTGATGTAATGTTAATAGATAATTTTTTAATATTTTAATATTAACATGGTAGATTGATAAAGGGTTACGGTGAATATTTTAATAAATATATTATGTTGGAATAGATATATTTTAATAATATTAATGTTAATATGATGTAATAGATAATTTAAAAGTAATATATTTTAATAGATGATATTTATTTGATTGGATGGTAAAATTTGAATTTCTTTGATTTTGAAATTTTTTTTTTTTTTGATATTGATGGCCTTCGGAGGCTGCTGTTGAATCCATCCATAACTATAAAAAAAGTTATTAAATTGTAAGAAGGGAAATATAATCATAAAAAATAAAAAAAATAAGCAATCACATGAAATAAGAGATTGTTAACTTATTTTTATCCTTGATTGATGTATATCTAAGGAGAAGATTTAATTCATAATATCTACTGTATGTAATATAATATATGAATATCCTATCATTCGATGTGCCCACTCCATGTAGGTTGAGCATCTCTTTTATAAAATACAAATCGTGGGAGATTATATATTTAAAGGTGTAACCGTCGAGATAATCGAAGATAACGAAAGATAATGATGAAATACACAAAATTATTGAGTTGAAACCGCTCAGTGAATCTTCCATTAGTTTGGCCACCGGCCGTTTAAATTTATTTTACAAGGATAATTTCTTTCCTCGCTAGATATCGGTTGGCTTTAAAGTAACCTTTGAATTATTCCGCAATGAAAAAATATAAATAAAAATTCCGTCAACATGCCATCGACTTTAACATACGCTGCATTGTCGATCATCCACTACACCATCACTTTGCCATCGACGTCATCCACCACTGACCTTACCCCGACTTTGGGCGTAGGAACATTACCTCCACTTTATTGCACTTTCTTGGATTCTTTAATTCATCGTGCTACGTTATTTGTAAATACAATCCAATTTGATTTCGAACCCATAGATATATGTTAATTGCTCTGTCGCATTATATTGTGAGTGCTTATCTTTCATCGTCTAATTCTTTGCGTAGAATAACAGTTGATCTGTTTTATCGGAGGGTGAACAGCTCTTTCTCTCTTTTCTTCAAGAATCTACAAATGTATCTTTCTCGAAAAAAGAAAAAAAAAATAAAAGAAAAAGAAAGAAAATTACTTTAAATGAATTTATTTCATACTAAAATTAACTTCTTCCATATCAAAATTTTATTCGAGTACAATGAAAACTTCACACCTAAAATGGATATTGTCATCATTAGCAACTCTCACCCTCCTGGTTGTACAGGGATAAGAGTTTCTTTAAATGCTCTACATTCTCAGGAAGATGAATAGATATCCTAGAATTAGTTATGTAAACACCATTGAACTTCTTCTTCTTTGACCTCTTTTAAGCTACCCAAGCAATCCCTTACAAATCTGAAATCGATCCTATTCTAGGGCCTGTAAAGAGAAATAACTTCATCGAAACTCCTCAGTCACTTCCACAATTCTCATTGGTGATTGTCAACTAATGTGGCCGATGACCACTGCAACTTCCTCCTCAAATCGTGCAACTGACCAACAACTTCTATCGCCCATCTCATTCAAACTCGAATGTACAAAACCATTATAAATATGTGTGCATCATGACGAAGAAAATGCAATGAAAATAAGACCCTTTTTCATTCAAATCACCTCTTGACATAGTATCGAGACAAGGTCGATGACAGTGAGATGCTCGACCCACCTCCTCTCACATCAGAGCCATCGTCGACCATCCACTAGTAGTGACCCATCTCGCACAGCCATCTTCCAACCCATCAATCCCAACGAGTGGCTCCTTCTTTTCCCTTCCTATCATGTTGTGGTTCAACAATATAATCACACCCAACATTACGATTCCAACTTCGATTGTGACTCCCACTCGGTCATCATCCTCGTCAGCACAGTCAGAGCTCCTTTTTTGTCGTTTGGTCACCTCCATATCAACCCACCTGCTATGCGATCTCCATTGCTGTTACGACCTGATCCCAGATCCCTACAAAATCCGAGACCGGCTCACCTTGACTAATCCCAAGACCTAGTCGTCCAACAAAAAATAACCAAAAATAGAAAATATTCCACAACCACAAGTATAATGTAACTAAGTAGAAAATAATACAGAAATAGCAAAGGAAACAGAATGAAATGTCTCATAATATTACAGGCCATCACAACTACAACAGCAGAAAGTAAAGCTGAAATATAATAGAAAAAGTATTACATATAGCAAATACTCACTACTACAACAAAAGAACGTGTTGGAACAGAAAACGACAACAGCTAAGGCTGGGCTCGACTGGGCCCAGCTCCCTCTGCAGCCGATGGTGCTGGTTGCTCAACTCCCTGACCTGAACAAGGTTATAAAATTCCGTAGTCAGCTAACGCTGAGTAGAGTGGTAATTAAACCATTTACATGCAATTAACTTAAGACAAGCAACTAATTTATTATTCAATTCCATTAAGCTCAACTAAGTGATTTTAATTTGTTTATTCTCTAAAGAATCTGGTCATTTCTTGATCTTGACTGTCCCTCAAGGGGACGATCTTGATTGCAGTCTTTCCCGTGATGTAGGATGCACACGTGGTGCTCTCTTGGCCAGGAGAGTGCCCCGTGGTAGTTCTACACCTAGTCAACCACCCCGAGGTCACGGTTGAGACGTAGCGGTGACTACGGCACGCGCTATAAGCGCACGGGTAGCTACCCCACACTGGCACGCGGTCAGTCGTTTCAGCTAATGGGTACGCCTAAAGGTACAGTATGGAACTGCACAAGGCCTTACCCTCTTAGAATACGGTTCTTGCCCCTCAGAACAGAATAGGGGTCTCGCCTCTCCACAGTCCGCGTACCCTCGTCCGACTATCCCAGTTTGCCCAGTGGGCCTAACAAGAGTCGATGTAGGGTGGCTAGTCCCAACCTCGGGTCCCGTGAGGTGGCTAGCTCCCTCTCTACACTAAGTAGCTCACCTTGGTACCACGTACACGAGGGCCAAACAGAAGTCGGTGTAGAGTGACTAGTCCTAACCCTAGGTCTCAACCCAAAGGGGCGGTTAGCTCCCCTCTACACTAAAGGGACAGTTGCTCTCCTTGGTACCATGTACACAAGGGCCAGCTCGTTTCCTGTCTACTTACAAGGTTCTTTTCGTATACAAGAGTTCTGCTTCAAGTTCCCGTGGGGTTCATGCTCGTATTTGTTTCATTTCATTTCTCAACATGAGTAATTCATTGTTCATCTTCTGATTCTCATTCATATAAGAGGTAGCTCGTATTTTTACAACTGAAGGATCATCACATCAAGTATTTAACACTTGCTAGCAATTAGGCTTTAACATACATTTGAAGTAAACAATTTAGCTCAAGTAATATTCGTTCGCTTCTGTCCTAGGATTCATTTCACATCCTAGGGTTTAATCAAGTTGTTCTAACATGCACTTCATTATTTAAATCGTAATATTAAGGTAAACCACTCTACCGAGAAACACGGGAGGAATGGGGGCTAGAACTGCAGGTCCTGTCGTCTCCACTGGCCCCGAACATGCTACGGGCTAGAGACCTATACCAGTGACTAAATCACATCAGACGAGTTCAAAATAGTACAAAATTGACACTAACACATAGATAAACTCTAGCGGAAAATAACAATCCTTTATTTGCGGAAATCCGATTCCATTTGGATCCTAAATAGCCCAAAAATGCACATATTGTCTAAAATTAGACGTCTGGGACTAGACCTAGACGTCTTAAACGAGCTCAGAACCTCACCTTGCTTCCCTACGGCTTCCTCAGACGTTCAAACCCCTCTGCAACCGTCTGAGGGTGATCCCAGATGTCGGATACTCCCTTCGATCGTCTGGGGGTGCCGTCAGATGTCTGGTACCGTCTCTAGACATCCTAAGGAACCTCGAAGGGTGTGCTTATGTGCCTTTCCGAGGCTTGTACCTGCGTACACACTCGTGGGTTAAAACCTTCGACAACGCAACGTTACGTACATAACGTACGTGCATGCATGTGCGTTCAGGACGCTTACCTCATCACTTGTAAGTTTTCAAATGTTCAACTTTAGCTCTGGACATCCGCTGCCGCTCCAAACATCTGGCAGATGCTCCAGACGTTTGATACTGAAAAAATCTAGTATCCAAAAACTCCTTGCGCGGCTCGTCTCCCTCATGCCTCCACCTGCAGCATTGCAACAGCAGCTCCAGCAGCAGCAGAGGGTCGAGAGGCTTTCTCCAGGAGCCCCTCCTCGTGTGCGTGCTTGCCTCCTCCTGCACGGGCTCCTTAGAGCTCCTGCGGGTTCCCACGACTCCTCCCCTCTCAACTCCAAGTGCTCACCGATGCACCCACAGCAAGGCGCTCCCCACACGCGTGAGTTCTCCTGCTCGAGCTCGTCTGCCGTGCCTACAAGCTCCCTGAGCTTCCTCGTCTCTCCCACGCCCTTGCTATCCCATGCACACACTCTCTCCCTCTCTCCTTCTCCTCATGTAGGCTCCTCTCCTCCGCGCGCGGTTGCAAGTGGAGAAAAGGAGGCTGTTGGTGGCTCGTCGGCAGACCAGGGAGGGAGGTGGAGGTGGTGGTGGAGTGGAGATGGAGTGGGGTGGAGGGGTTTAAGTAGAGATGGGTTAAGGTTTGGAGGGGAGGGGGAGTGTGCGTGTGTGCGTGCATGAGTGTGTGTGTGGGTGAGGAGAGAGAGGGAAAAATAGCGTGACACCCCCTTGCATTCCCCTCCTTTCCCGCAAAACTTACGCACTCAACTCAAAGAGTCAAAATTTTCATGTTTACATCCCTAACTTTCTGGAAAATTCCCAACGGTCCTTAGAAAAGGTCATTTCAACATAACAAACTTAAAGGAAGTTTTATCCTCGAAACTTGAGCTAAGTAGGGTGTGGAAAATAACGTAAAAACGCATAACAAACTTAAAGAGGATCAAAGTAGGTCAAAAGAGACGTACCCTCAAAGAGCTCTAGGTACTGCTCTCGCACTGCCGCCTCAGGCTCCCAAGTCGCCTCCTTGTACCGCTGGCTTCTCCATAGGACCTTCACCAGTGGTACCTGCTTCCGTCTCAGACTCCGGATGGCTCTGTCTAGTTTCTGTATTGGCCTCTTGGGATAGGTCAGGTCGTCTCCCACCTCGACGCTCTCGTGGCTTAGAATGTGGCTGGGATCGGCGACGTACTTCCTGAGGTTGGACACATGAAACACGTCGTGCACTCCAGAGAGCTGGGGAGGAAGGTCAAGCTAATAAGCAACGGGTCCAACCCACTCCAAAACCTCAAAGGGCCCCACAAACCTCAGTGCAAGCTTTCCTTTCACCCTAAAATGTTGCAATCCCTTCATGGGCGAAACACAGAGGAAGACATAATCCCTAACCTCGAACTGCACCTCTCTGCGCTTCTTGTCAGCATAGCTCTTCTACCTGCTCCTGATAGTATAGAGCCATATGTGAATTTGCTCTATCACCTCCTGACTCTGACGGATCAGCTCGGGACCAACCTCCCACTTGATACCCACCTCGACCTAACTCAAGGGTGCAATAGACTTCCTCTCATATAGAGCCTCGTAAGGTGCCATGCCGATGCTCAAATGATAGCTGTTATTGTATGCAAACTCTACCAGCGGCAAATGCTCCTCCTAGGAGCCTCCCCAGTCTAGTACACAAGCGCGTAGGAGGTTCTCGAGTGTTTGTATAGTGCGCTCTAACTGCCTGTCGGTCTGGGGGTGATAAGCGGTACTGAACCTCAAATGGGTCCCCATGCCTGTTGAAACTCTACCCAGAACTAGGAAGTGAAACGAGTATCCCTGTCGGATACAATCGCACGAGGGACTCCGTGCAGACGCACCACATCTCTGATGTATCGCTCTGTTAGCTGTGCTGGCCCAAAGGTGACTCGGATTGGCAGGAACTGTGCCGTCTTCTTCAATTGGTCTACTATCACCCAAATCTCGTTGTGTCCTCGCTGGGTAACTGGTAGGCCCACCACCAATTCCATGGTGATACTCTCCCACTTCCACTCTAGCACAAGAAGTGGCTGTAGCGGCCCTGCAGGCCTCTGATGCTTGGCCTTCACTTGCTGGCATACCAAGCACTACTGGACAAACTCACCAACATCCCGCTTCATTCCTCTCCACCAGAATCGCATTGCAGATCATGGTACATCTTTGTATTTCCGGGATGTATGGTGAATTGGGACTCGTGCTCCTCAGTCAGGAGCTCTCTCAATAGCTCCTCGCCTTTAGGAACACATAGGCATCCCCTCATGTGCAGCATCTCGTCTGAGAAGGAAAAGTCTCCTGGGTCCCCTATCAACACCCTATCTCGCAGTGTCTGTAAGTACGGATTGGTCGTCTGCCCCTGCAATCATGCGATCTATCAGCTTTGGTCGTGCTTGTCGCGTCACTGTCACTGCCTCGCAGTACCCTCGTGACTCCTGCGGTCGCCAACTGCCCACCTCCTCCATAAGTCTCCAACTTTGTGCCTGCAAGCTGGCCAATTAGGCAGGCACCTTCCGGCTCAAGGCGTCGGCCACCACATTGGCCTTCCTTGGGTGGTAGGAGATGCTGCAATCATAGTCCTTCAGGAACTGTAACCAACGTCTCTATCTCATGTTGAGCTCCTTCTGGTCAAACAGGTACTTGAGGCTCTTGTGATCTGTGAAGATCTCGAATGTCTCACCATACAGGTAGTGCCTTCATGTCTTCAGCACGAAAACAACTGCTGCCAGCTCGAAGTTATGGGTGGGGTAGTTATGCTCATGGGGCTTCAGTTGCCACGAAGTGTAAGCAACAACGTGACCTTGCTGCATGAGCACACCACCCAACCCCTCAACGAAGCGTCAGTGTAAACCACGAACTCGCCACTGCTGTTTGGATTGGTAAGCACAGGAGCTGAAGTTAGTCTCTCCTTCAGCTCCTGAAAGCACGCTTCACACTCATCTGTCCAGGCGAAGGGCATGTCCTTCCAGGTCAACTGGGTTATAGGACACGCGATCTGAGAGAACCCTCTGATAAACTGCCGGTAGTAGCCTACCAGTCCCAGAAAGCTGCGTATCTCTGTCACTGTGTGTGGCCTCACCCACCTGAGTACGGCCTCAACCTTTGCTGGATCCACAGCCAACCCATCTCCTGAAATCACATGGCCCAAGAAATTCACCTGTCTCAGCCAAAACTCGTACTTGCTGTACTTGGCATACAGCCTGTGTCGTCTCAAGGTATCCAGGACCATACGTAAGTGTTGTCCATGCTATGCCTGATCTCGTGAGTAGACTAGGACATTGTCGATGAACACCACCACAAACTGATCTAAATACGGCCTGAAAACACGATTCATCATGTCCATGAAGTAGCGGGGGTGTTGGTCAGCCCAAATGGCATGACCAAGAACTCGTAGTGCCCGTTCCGAGTACAGAAAGCTGTCATGGATACGTCGGTCTCCTTGATCCTCAACTGGTGGTAACCTGACCTCAAATCTATCTTAGAGAACACTATAGCGTCTCTCAACTGGTCAAAGAGGTCGTCGATACGAGGCAGTGGGTACTTGTTCTTGACGGTGACCTGATTTAGCTGTCGGTAGTCGACATAAAGTCGCAGGGTACCGTCCTTCTTTACGAACAACACTGGCGCTCCCCACGGGGATGCATTGGGCCTCACAAAGCCCTTCTCCAACAGGTCCTGTAACTGTGACTTGAGCTCTCGCAGCTCAAGTGGTGCCATCCTGTACAGTGCAGTAGAAATGGGGCTGGTCCCCAATACTAGTGAGATCTCAAATTCGATCTCACGCTCAGGTGGTAGTCTTGGCAGCTCCTCTGGGAAAACGTCGGGGTACTCACAGACCACTGGGATACTCAGAAAGTCAACCACAAGGCTAGGCTCTACTACCACACAAGCCTAGAAGCCCTCACACCCTTGGCTCAAAAGCTTCGCTGACTGAAGCGCGAAAATGCACCTGAAGCCTCCATCCACTGGCTAGCTGTGAAACTCAAAGGGAGGTAACGCCGATATGAAGAAGATGATCTTCCTCCCAAAATAGTTCACTAGGGCATGATAGGAAGACAGCTAGTCCATCTCTAAGATCAAGACAAAGTCCTCCATCGGGATCACTATTAGGTCGGTGGGAAGACTGTGTCCCCCTATAGCGACCTTACAGTCTGTAAAGACCTCCTATGCTACGAACAACTCTCCACCGGCCCTCTGATCAGGAACGGAACCTCTAACAGTACACTACTCGACCCTAAACTGATGGCAAAGCTCGAGGAGACAAAAGAGTGTGTGGCACCAAAATCGAAAAGAACGTCGACTAATTTGCCAGAAACGGTAACCATATCTGCCACCACAGAACCTGAAGCCCTGGTGATGAGAACCTCATCATAAATCGTAAACTAGCACCATCTAACCCAGATTTGCAAGAAAAAGCTCCTACATAACTCTAGAAAGGCTTGGCTCAGAGAAATTCTGAGTTTGTGAAGAAAATAGAAACTAAGAGGTAAAAATGCAATTTCATCAATTCAATCTGAAAACAGGGTAACTCAGGGTCCAAACATAGGTCAAACTAACCTATTAAGAAGAAAAGTGGGATGAGTTGATCCAATAAGGGCTACAACAACTCCAAGGAATTAAATAACATCCTGTAACCCTAAAAATAAATCCACTTCAATTCACGAGGTTCGAGGCAAATAAAAAATCAACTAAACCCTCTAAAATTCATAGAAAAATAATCTCTAGGGTTTAGAATCTTCAATTTGGCCTTAGGAACCCATTTTGACCTACATTGAGAACCATGCCCAATTAATGACTTAATTTGGGTTTTCACGTAAATTGACTAGTCAAACAAGGTCTGATCTAGAAATAAAATTCACCGTCAGAATCCTTAGGTCCTAATTAGTCACGTATAAAAACTTGAGCCTAAGAAGAGACCTTCTTGACCAACTTTACATTTTGGTCCTCATCTATTACTTTTTGGCCCTCAACTTTTGAAACCCTCACATTTTGGCCCCTAACTCTTCTTCATTCTTTGCATTTGGGTCCTCCCTGCAAAACCCTGAGCAGCGCCATGCTTCGGTGACTTTGCGTGGAGCATGGCACCGCGCAGGGTAAGGGAGACCCTCTGCCAAGATAACCAGGGGTTCCCTGCGACGTCTGCTGTCGCAGGGACACCTCCATGGTCTCTGCGGCTACCCATACCTCCCGTGCGAACGCACGGAAGGTATGGGTCTCCATCTCTGACGTCCTTCGGCGAGGGAGGCACGTCGCCTCCCTTCGCCCTCCTCTCTGATTCCACCTCTATGAAAGCCGCCCCCGTCTACCGAACTCAGGAGCTCGGTTCTGACGGAGAAACCCCCCCTTCTTCCCTCTCTTCCCACTCCGGGAGAAGCCCCCCTGCTCCGGCGGTTCTTCCTCCTCCACCTCGTTGCTCTGCCGCATTACCAGCAGCAGAGCCGCCTTCGCCCGCTCTTCCCGCGTCGCGCCGTACCCAGCGTGCGCTCTCCAGTCTCTCCTCGCTGCCGCCCTCTCTCTCTGGGCACCTTCTTCTCTGACGACAGTCGATACGACTGTCGCCCTGCTCCGGTCCTCCTCGTCCCTCCAAGCAGGTACAGTTCTTTCCCTTCCTCCCCTCTTTCTTTTCCCTACTTCAGTTTGTTCAACCACCCTTCGACCGCGTCTGATCGCCCTCACCTTCTCCATCTCCGGCCAACCTCCGGCGACTTGCTTCCATCATTCCACCACCCCACACGACTCGCCGACCGACCCAAAACCTCCGCCTCTTCACGCTGAACCACTTCCACCCCTTCACTCCCTGCCGTTCGCTGCCTAAAGACCCCCTGAACAAACCCATTCCCCCAGCCACAGTCCGACCTGAACAAAGCCTGCCCTTGCACGCTGCCCCACGCCTCGCCACCACCTGCACGAGCTTCGCCGCACTCTGGCGAAGCTCCCTGCACCTTCTGACTAGGTCGAGAGGCCGTATTGCTGTGAACAGGTCACCCGCCCTCCGCCGCCATTGCTGAGCAAGTGGAGCTTCTTCCGCCTGTAGCTGCAGCCTCGCTTCGCCCAGGTCTAACTCGCCAGGACGCGCGGTTCGTCCTCACACACCTGCCCAGGCCTGCAGCTGGGGTGAGAGCCCCGTGCACAGCAGCGATTGCCTGTAGCTTTCTCAGCTGCAGGCGCCCAATTGGGGTGGGACATTTAGTCCCACCTCAGAAGACTCTGAAGCAGCGCACCCGCATAAATGCGAAAAGTGCTATAGGCTTATCGCCTTAGCACACGGGGTGAGGTCCCTCTCACCCGCTCACCCGGCCTCGTCCGCGACCACCCCCCGTGGACCTGGCCCGACCCGCTTACCCGACCTGCACTCCTCGCCCACCACCGCATGTCGGTGGGCCTGGACCCGGGCATGACCCATATCCGAATACCCGGCGGCTCTGGGAGAGCTATCCTACGAGTGAATTCTGAGAGAGAGAGACGCGGGGGAGGGTAGAGTAGGTTTTTGCCCTGACCAAACTGTGAGCGTGTAGGCACAGAAGAAGAAGAAGAGAAGGCAGACCGCAGAGGAAGAAGGAGAAGAGAAAGAAGGAAGCAGGACGCACTGTAGCAGAAGCTACTTAAGTCGTCTGATTGAAAAATCAGACGACGCCCTGAAGAAAAAGAAAAAGAAGAGGAAAAGAAGAACAGGCACCGCAAGGAAGAAAGAAAGAAGAAGAGCAGAAGGAAGAAGACAAAGAAGAGAGAAGCAGAATACAAGGAGAAAGAGAAGAAGCCCTGAAGAAAAAGAAGAAGAAGAAGGAAGAAGACTGAAGAACCAAAGAGAAGAGAAAAGAAGAAGACAAAGACAAGAGAAAGAAGAGAAGAAGAAAAAGCCAACAAGACAAATCTCTCTCTCTCTCTCTCTTTCATTTTTGTAATAGAAACTTTGTACTTCTAGAATACAATTTGCTCCCTAAGTTCGACCTTGGGAAAACTTTTATTTCCGAGTAACAAATTATAGTAAACTGGTAACCGCTTCTCTATACTATACTACGACAAAATATTAGAACTACAGAGGATTGGCGTCTCACCAGTTTTTGGCGCCGTTGCCGGGGAGCAACGGCTATTCTAGAAGTAATAAAATTTCTATTTGTAAGTTTCTAATAATCTCTCCTCTCTTTTGTGCAGATACAGAAAAAAAGATGCAGCCGCACCACAACCACTCCAAGGACAGGTAACTTCCTATTAAACCCTAAAATTTTAAAGAAAAACAAAGAAAAGAAATATGCATAACCTGTCTTTTATACATAGTAATAGCTGCATATTCTCAGAAACTATTATTCCTGCACACAGTTTTATAGGTAATTAAGGGCTAACACATCCTTGCCTGAGCCCTAATTACCCAAACAAAGAGTTAAATGGACCAAGTAGAGCCAACATAAGGTCAAACATTAGGATTTTAGAGACACACCCCTTAATCAAGAATTGAGGAAATCCAAAAGAGGTGTGCCCAAGCCATTGATTGAAAATAATTAATAAGGAAAATCCTAAACAATTGGCTCTCTCTAAACACTTGAACCCTAAAAAAACAGGGCCTAAATTCTCAAGGCAACCACTGGGTGAAGTTGACCCCTAGGGTCAACGAACCTTCAAATTAGGCCACTTTGTTCACACAAACACCTTAGAGTTCAAGTGAAACCTTAAGCACCTTGATCTTAAAGTAAAAAAAGGGTAGACTTAAGAGGTCAAGATCCCCATTCTGGTCTACCTGGAACCGCAGTGACAAGAGAGGTCAGGTGGGGGAAACCCTGTAACCCTTGGGGATGCTCTACCGTGTAGGGGTCTTCGCGGGACTCACCCTCTCTGGCTGCCCAGGTAATTCTCAGGTGGACGATCTTTCTGATCAAGGGGTCCATCTGCCCCACACTTCTATAGTCACCCAACACATTTTTGGGTGTCTTGATTGGGTCCAGCACCTTCTAAACTCTTCTACTCCAGCAGTGCACGAACGGTACGAGATCCTTAAGACCACCCTTAAGATCTCCTTTAGGAATTCACTCTCGTCAAGGCCAAGCCTCGACGCCCGTGTTTGAACAGCAACCCTACCCCATCATTCTCTCATCTGATTCTGAATCAAGCTCTTCTTCTTCCCCCATCATGGCTCAGCCAGTTGAGGAAGAAAACAATCTGGAGCACCAGCTCCAGCGACTCAATGACCTCTTCCAAAACTTTGTGCACCCACCGCAGCGTCCTATGATGCGGGACCATTATAATCCTGCTGCGGTGGCCATCGAGCCTCGAGTCAGAATCCCGACTGGAGGACCTGATTCCGAATTAAAGCCCAACATGATTCATGCTATACCTAAATTCCATGGGCTTAATTCCGAAGATCCCTTCCAGCACATCAAACAGCTAAAGCATCTGGCCCAAACTTTTGGGTTAGATGTGCAAAATCGAGATATTCTTCTCATGAAGATGTTCTCCTTTTCTCTTATGGACAAGGCCGCTCATTGGTATCAAACTCAGACCCGGCCGATCAACACTTGGGAAGAAATTCAGTCCGAGTTTTTGAAAAAGTTCTTCCCCATTGGTCAGACCAACGCCTTGCACCATCAGATTACGCACTTCACTCAACAAACAGGGGAACCTCTCCATGAGGCATGGGATCGTTTTCAAGATCTCATGAGGAAGTGCCCCCATCACGGAGCTCCTAAATGGGAACAGGTCCAATCTTTTTACCAGGGACTCCGTGAGGACATCCGTCTTTTCGTCAATGCAACCTGCGGAGGAAATATCATGGGTCAACATGAGGACACCGTGTGAGAGATTCTCGAAAACATGTGCGAGAACTCCATCAAAAATGACTCCATGGGATTATTTGACAGGACGAATACCCGCGCATCGACGAATCTTAGGGGAGCACATGAGACGCAGGGCCGTCCGCATCAGTCGACTTGGAATTAATGGCCAGTCGATTGGACAAGGTCTCGATTATTGAAAAGAAGGTGGATGAGCTGACTCAGCACCTGCAGCGAACCACCTCTGCGCATAACCCCTTCGCACAGCCCCCTTCCACAAGGGAAACTGTGCAAAACATTCTCCATCGATCTTCTCCTTGGATGGATCCATATCCACCATCTGATTCTCTAACCAGAGGTCCATCCGATCCTCTCTATACCAGCCCGGGGAATTCCATTCCCTCTTTCTCTGACTCTCTAGAGGTTTCTCAGACCTGCGAGGACCTCAACGCCATCCAAAATGACCCGTTCTCCAACACCTATAACCCTGGATGGCGAAACCATCCCAATTTTCAGTGGACGGGAAATTCCCAAACCCAAAGACCACACTTTCAGCCCCGCCCACAACAACCCCCTCGTCCTTACCAGCCGCCTCAACCTCGGCCCAACCCTACTTATCCATCAGGGCCAAATCAGGATCAAATGTCCCTTATCCTTCAGACTTTGGCTGACATTCAAAGAACCAATGCAGCAGGATCAAAAGCAACACAAGGACGAACTTACAAAGGTCCGAAACCAATTGGTCCAGTTGGCAAACTCTCGCCAGCCAGGCACTCTTCCTTCCCAACCTCTTCCCAATCCAAATAACGTGCCAACCCAGCGGCGCGTTATGAACCCAAACCCAGGCCATGCCCATATGATTTATCAGGCCCCCTCTGTTCCTTCACCCGACGGGATAGAGGCCTCCACTTCTTTTGCAGGTTACCAGCAGCAACCTATCTTACCCAATCCCAACCAAAACCAGGCAGGACTTAATTCTGTAACAACCCGTAGTGGTAAGGAAACCCAAGACCCACCTCATCCAAACCACTCCAAGCCGGGTAGTGATCCCAAGCCTAGGACAGTAATCTAGGACGTTCCTACCCCTATCCCAGATCCAAGACCTGGACCTATCCTAGAAGAACCAACCAAGATCCCGTTTCCCGAGGCTTTGACCAAGGGAAAGAAGACCACCAAGCCCGTGGCACCTGAGGAGGACCTGGTCAAACTCTTTGAGCAGGTCCACATAAACATCCCCTTGATGGATGCAATCCGCCACGTACCAGCTTACGCACGATTTTTAAAGAATGTGTGTACACCCCAGCGTAATCCGCAAACCAAGGGTGGGAGTCCAATTGTTCTGTTAGAGCAAGCCAGCTCTGTAATCCTCAGTAGACTCCCACCCAAGGCAAAAGATCCTGGTACTCCCCTGATTTCCTGCAAGATAGGTGATACATAATTTGATAGAGCTTTACTAGACTTGGGTGCATCCATAAATCTGATACCGACATCCTTACTTGACCATCTAGAAGAATCTGAGCTAAAACCAACCGAGGTGACATTACAATTAGCAGATCGATCTATAAAGTCACCAAAAGGGATTCTCGAGGATGTTATCGTAAGAGTGCGGGATTTCTATTTCCCCGTGGACTTCATAGTCTTAGATATGGACGCACCTGAGAACCCTAAGGATACACCAATCATTTTAGGGAGACCTTTCTTGGCTACTGCTCGAGCCAACATTAGCTTTGAGGAGGGCCAAATAGAGCTCAAATTTGGGGATCAAACCTTGAAAATTGATATATTCAAGGCCTAACAAGGACTTAATTGCGGTGTCATCGAACAGATTTGTGACATTAGGGCTTTGGTTGATGAAACACACTTCCAGAATGACCTGATTATGCCTCATCAACCACAGAAGGATCTTGACCCGCAAACAGAGGAGTCGAATCTAGATATAAACAACCCAGTAACTCCTACCCTTGAACCTCACGTCTATACTGAACCACCCACTGCTGCTGATAACCCTATCCTCGAACTGAAGCCTCTTCCTACTCACTTGAAATACATCTTTTTGGGTTCTAATCAGACCCTCCCTGTGATTATCAATTCCAACCTCAATCCCGAACATGAATCCCGTCTGATTACTGTCCTCCAGCAACATCGCAGAGCCATCGGATGGACTCTCGATGATTTGACTGGAATAAGTCCCTCTTATTGTACTCATCATATCTATTCAGAAGAGGGCGCATAACCTTCTCGTGAAATGCAGAGACGTTTGAACCCTAATCTGCAGGAGGTCATGAAGAAGGAGATCATCAAGTGGTTAGATGCCGGAATCATCTACCCGATCTCCGATAGTCGTTGGGTGAGCCCAATTCAGGTTGTGCCTAAGAAGGTAGGACTCACCACCATAACGACTGAGACCGGAGAAATCATTCCTACCTGATTAGCCAACGCGTGGAGAGTCTGTATAGATTATCGTCGACTCAATTCCTCCACGAAGAAGGATCATTTCCCATTACCTTTCATTGATCAAATTCTCGAGAAACTAGCGGGAAATATGTTCTTCTGCTTTCTTGACGGATACTCCGGTTATAACCAGGTGGCAATCCATCCTGAGGACCAAGAAAAGATCACGTTCACCTGCCCCTTCGGAACATACGCTTTCCGAAGGATGCCTTTCGGTCTTTGCAATGCACCCACTACCTTTCAGCGGTGCATGCTTGCCATATTCTCAGATATGGTAGGTGATTTTCTGGAAGTCTTCATGGATGACTTTTCAGTTTTTGGAGAATCTTTTGACGATTGCCTCCAACACTTGGTCCAAATACTCAGGTGGTGCATCGAGGTGAATTTGGTTCTTTCCTGGGAAAAGAGCCATTTCATGGTGCCTGAGGAAATTGTCCTGGGACACTTAATTTCAGAAAAAGGCATCCATGTGGATCGAGCTAAGGTTGTTCTGATCTCTCGCCTTCCTATGCCTAGCTCGATCAGGGACATCCGTTCTTTTCTGGGGCATGTCGGTTTTTCCTGTCGTTTCATTCCGGATTTCTCGAAAATCGCGCGCCCCTTGACTTCTCTTCTCTCCAAGGATGTACCCTTTGAAGTCTCCAAGGACTGCACACTAGCCTTTGAAAACCTGCTGATGAGAACCTCATCATGAGCCATAACTAGCTCATTTTGACCCAATACAAAGGATAAAAGCTCCTACATAACTCAAGGAAAGGCTTAACTCAGAGAATTCTGAGTTTAAGGAGAAAACAAGTCATAAGGGGTAAAAATGCAATTTTACCAGTATAATCTGCATACAGGGTAATTCAGGGTCCAAACATAGGTCAAAGCAACTTAATAAGAATAAAAGTGGGATGAGATGATTTAGCAAGGGCTACAGCAATTCCAAGGAACTAAATGATAATCTGTAACCCTAAAACAAACCCACTTCAATTCACGAGGTTCAAGGCAAAGCAAAAATGGAATAAACCCTCTAAAATTCATAGAAAAATAATCTCTAGGGTTTAGAACCTTCAATTTGACCTTAGGAACCCATCTTGACCTACATTCAGAACCATACCCAATTAATAACTTAATTTGGATTTTTGCGTAAATTGACCAGTCAAACAAGGTTTAATCTAGAAATAAAATTCACCATCAGATTCCTTAGGTCCTAATTAGTCATGTATAAAAACTTGAGCCTAAGAAGAAACCTTCTTGACCAACTTTACACTTTGGTCCTCGTATATTTACTTTTTGGCCCTCAACTTTTGAACCCTCGCATTTTGGCCCCTAACTCTACTTCGTTCTTTGCGTTCAGGTCCCCCCTGCAAAACCTGCCAGCACCATGCTCCGGCGACCTTGCGCGGAGCATGGCGCCGCGCAGGGTGAGGGGGAGAGCCTGACAAGTAATCCGGGGGTGCCCTGCGTCGTCAGCCATCGTAGGGACACCCCCCTGGTCGCTGTAACCCACCATACCGGCCGTGCGAACGCACGGACGGTATGGGTTTCCATCTCCGGCGTCCTCCGGCGAGGGAGACACGTCGTCTCCCTCCGCCTTCCTCCCTGATTCGGTCCCTATAAATACCCCCGTCGCTCCACCGTTCTTCCCAGCTCGGATCTGACGGAGAAAACCCCCAACTTTCCTCTCTTCTCACTCCGGCAGATGCCCACCAGCTCCGGCGGTTCTTCCTCCTCCTCCCCTTCGCTCTGCCGCAATACCAGCAGTAGAGACTTCTTCCCCTGCTCTTCCCGCGCCACGCCGCACCCAACTGGCGCCTCTCCGGCCCTCTGCTCACTGCCGCCCCTTCCCCCGGGCATCTTCTTCTCCGGCGACAGTCGATACGACTGTCGCCCGCTCCGGCCCCTCCTCCTCCTGCTAAGTAGGTAGAACTCCTCCTCTTCCTCCCCTCTTCCTTTTCCTCACTTTAAACATCTACTGTCGCCCTCGATTCCGACCCCTCACCCTCACCTTCTCCGCCTCCGGCCATCCTCCGGCGAGCCGCTCCCATCACCCCAGCAACCCACACGGCTCGCCGACCACCGCAGAACCTCCGCCTCCTCATCCTGATCAACCCCCGCCCTTCCACTTCCCCCACATCACCCTCTGCAACCCCACCGAACAAACCCATCTTCTGACCCACAGTCCGACCTAGGGCAGCCCTTGCACGCCGCCCCACGCCTCGCCACCACCCACACGAGCTTCGCCGCACTCTGGCGAAGCTCCCGGCACCTTCTGATTAGGCCGAGAGGCCGTTTTGCTGTGAACAGGTCACCCGACCTCCACCGCCATTGCCGTGCAGAAGGAGCTGCTTCCGCCTGCAGCTGCAGGCGCGCCACGCCCAGATTCGACTCCCAGGCCGTGCGAGGCATTTCGACAAAGCGTCAGGCTGCAGCTGAAGCGAAGCCCTCGCGCGAAGGCCTCGCGTAACGCCGCGATTACCAGTTGTTTCCTCCACGCGGGCGCCAACTCGGGGTGGGACATTTAGTCCCACCTCGGAAAACTCTGAAGAGGCGCAGCGGTATAAAGTGAAAAATTGCTGGAGGCTTATTGCCTCAGCACACGGGGTGAGGTCCCCTTCACCTGCCCGGTTACCCGGTCTCGTCCGCGCTCACGCCCCACGGACCTGACCCGACCCGACTTAGACTAACCTGCACTCCTCGCCCACCACGCACGCCGGTGGGCCTGGACCCGGGCGCGACCCGTACCCGACTACCCGGCAGCTCTGGGAGAGCTTTCCCAAGAGTGGCTTCTGTGAGAGAGAGACGCGGGGGGAGGGTAGAGATAGGTTTTGCCCCTCTCTGATCAAGCTGTGTAAGTGTGCTGGCACAGGTGAAGAAGAACTGTGGAAGAAAACGAAGGCTGAAGGAAGGAGGATCACCGAGCGGCACTGTAGCAGCGGCGGTTTAAGTCGTCTGATTGGAAAATCAGACGACGTCCTAAAGGCAAGGAAGGAGAAGGAAGGCGAGGCAGAGGAGAACGCAGAGAGGCCAAGACAAGAACTGAAAGAAGAAGAAGAACACGAGAAGAAGAAGGTCTGAAGAAAGGAAAAGAAGAAAGAAAGAAGAAGAAGAAGAACAGGACCACAAGGGAGAAGAAAAAGAAAGAGACGAGCAGAAACAAGAACTGAAAGAAGAAGAAAAGCATCACTACTGCTGCAGATAAAGCAGAAGAAGATAGGCAAAGAGAAAAGAAGAGAAGAAGAAAGAAGCCAACAAATTCTCTCTCTCTCTTTCTTTATTTTTGTAAAAGAAACTTGTACCCCTAGAATACAACTTGCTCCCTGAGTTCGACCTCGGGAACTCTCTTTTATTTTCCGAGTAAAAATATTTTATATATTTGAAATGATGGCAATAACTGGCTATACTACAACGCTATAACAATAAAACCCGGTTATCTCTCGAAGCCAACGTTTCATTTGGCGCCGTTGCCGGGGAGCAACGGCTATTCTAGAGGTAAACATTCCTGTTTCTCTTTTTAATTTCTGATAATCTCCCCTCTTTTGTGCGGCTACAGGAAATCAAGAAGACAAGCAACCGCACGACAACCACTCCGAGGACAGGTAAATTTTTCCTCTCGCTATTAACCCCTAAACTCTAAAGAGGAAGAAAAGAAAAAAACAAGCAATATAGGGCTAACCTGTCTTCCATACTTAGTAACCATAAAGAGTTGCATGTTTTCAACTCATTAGTCCTGCACACTATTAAGGGTATTTAAGGGCTAACACATTCTTGCTTGAGCCCTAATTACCCAACAAAGAACTAACTGGACCGAGTAGAGCCAACATAAGATTCAACCTTAGGGTTTTAAAGACACACTACTTAAATCAAGAATGGAGAAAATCCAAAAGAAGTGTGCCTAAACCATTGATTGAAAATACCTATTCAAAAGAAAACCTAAAACAATTGGCTCTCTAAACACTTGAACCCTAAAAGACAAGACCTAAAAGCTCTCAAAGAAAACAAGAGGTAAAGTTAACCCCTTGGGTCAACCAACCTTAAATTAGGTCACTCTTTGCACTTAAAAGACTAAAGTTCAAGTGAAACCTTAAGCACCCTGATCTTAAAATTGGTAGACTTAAGAGGTCACGATCCCCATTCTGGTCTACCTGGAACCGCAGTGACAAGAGAGGTCGGGTGGGGGAAACCCTGTAACCCGTGGGGACGCTCTACCGTGTAGGGGTCTTCGCGGGACTCTCCCTCACTGGCTGCCCAGGTAATTCTCAGGTGGACGATCTTTCTGATCAAGGGGTCCATCTGCCCCGCACCTCTATAGTCACCCAACACATTTTTTGGGTGTCTTGATTGGGTCCAGCACCTTCTAAACTTACCTCTTCCAACAGTGCATGTACGGAAGGAGGTCCTTAAGACCACCCTTAAGACCTCCTTTAGAAATTCGCTCTCGTCAAGGCCAAGCCTCGACGCCCGTGTTTGTGCAGCAACACCCTCACATTATTCTCTCTTCTGATTCAGAACCAAGTTCTTCTTCTTCCCCCATCATGGCTCAGCCAGTTGAGGAAGAAAATAATCTGGAACACCAGCTCCAGCGACTAAATGACCTCTTCCAAAACTTCGTGCACCCACCACAGCGTCCTATGATGCGGGACCACTACAATCCTGCTGCGGTGGCCATTGAGCCTCGAGTCAGAATCCCGACTGGAGGACCTGATTCCGAATTAAAGCCCAACATGATTCATGCTATACCTAAATTCCATGGGCTTAATTCTGAAGATCCCTTCCAGCACATCAAACAGCTAAAGCATCTGGCCCACACTTTTGGATCAGATGCGCAAAATCGGGATATTCTTCTCATGAAGATGTTCTCCTTTTCTCTTATGGACAAGGCCGCCCACTGGTATCAAACTCAGACCCGGCCGATCAACACTTGGGAAGAACTTCAATCCGAGTTTTTGAAAAAGTTTTTTCCCGTTGGTCGGACCAACGCCTTGCGCCATCAGATTACACACTTCACTCAACAATCAGGAGAACCTCTCCATGAGGCATGGGATCGTTTTCATGATCTCATGAGAAAGTGCCCCCATCACGGAGTTCCTAAATGGGAACAAGTCCAATCTTTTTACCAGGGACTCCGTGAGGACATCCGCCTTTTCGTCAATGCAACTTGCGGAGGAAACATCATGGGTCAACATGAAGACACCGTATGGGAGATTCTCGAAAACATGTGCGAGAACTCCATCAACAATGACTCCATGGGATTATTCGACAGGACGAATACCTGCGCAGCGACAAATCTTAAGGGAGCACATGAGACGCAGGGCCTGTCCGCATCAGTCGACCTGGAATTAATGGCCAGTCGATTGGACAAGGTCTCAATCATTGAAAAGAAGGTGGATGAGCTGACTCAGCACTTGCAGCGAGCCACCTCCGCGCGTAACTCCTTTACACAACCTCCTTCCACACAGGAGACTGTGCAAAACATCCTCCACCGATCTTCCCCTAGGATGGATCCATATCCATCCCCATCTGATTCTTGGATCGGAGGATCATCCGATCCTTTCTACACCAGCCGGGGGAACTCCATTCCCCCTTTCCCTGATTCTCAGGAGGTTCCTTAGACCTGCGAGGACCTCAACGCCATCCAGAACGACCCATTCTCCAACACTTACAACCCTGGATGGCGAAACCATCCCAATTTTCAGTGGGCGGGAAATTCCCAAACCCAAAGACCACCTTTTCAGTCCCGCCCACAGCCCTCTCGTCATTACCAGCCGCCTCAACCTTGGCCCAACCCTACTTATCCATTAGGGCCAAATCAGGATCAAATGTCCCTAATCCTTCAGACTCTGGCTGACATTCAAAAAACGAATGCGGCTATTCAAAAACAGCACAAGGGCGAACTTACAGAAGTTAAAACTCAACTGGCCCAGTTGGCAAATTCTCGCCAGCCAGGCACACTCCCTTCCCAACCCCTTCCTAACCCAAATAACGTGCCAACCCAGAAGCGTGTTATGAATCCAAATTTAGGCCACGCACAATGGATTTATCAGGCCCCTACTGCTCCATCCCCAGACGAGATGGAAGCTTCAACTTCTTATGCGGGATTTCAGCAGCAGCCACCCCTCTTACAAAACCCAAACCAAAATCAGGCCGGATTAAATTCTGTAACAACACGTAGTGGTAAAACAACTCAAGACCCACATTATCCAAACCACTCCAAGCCTGATAACTATGACCCTAGGATAGTTATCCAAGATACCACTGTCCCAGATCCACAACCTGGACCTATCCTAGAAGAACCAACCAAGATCCCGTTTCCCGAGGCCTTGACCAAGGGAAAGAAGACCACCAAACCCGTGGCCCCTGAGGAGGACCTGGTCAAGCTCTTTGAGCAGGTCCACATAAACATCCCCTTGATGGATGCAATCCGCCACGTACCAGCTTACGCACGATTTCTAAAGAATATATGTACACCCCAGCGTAAGCCGCGAACCAAGGGAGGGAGCCCAATTGTTCTGTCAGAACAAGCCAGCTCTGTAATCCTCAGTAGACTCCCACCCAAGGCAAAAGATCCTGGTACTCCCCTGATTTCCTGCAAGATAGGTGGTACCCAATTTGATAGAGCATTGTTAGACTTGGGTGCATCCATAAACCTGATACCCACATCCTTACTTGACCATCTAGAAGAATCTGAGCTAAAACCAACCGAGGTGACATTACAATTAGCAGATCGATCTATAAAGTCACCAAAAGGGATTCTCGAGGATGTTATCGTAAGAGTGCGGGATTTCTATTTTCCAGTGGACTTTATAGTCTTAGATATGGATGCACCTGAGAACCCTAGGGATACACCAATCATTCTAGGGAGACCTTTCTTGGCTACTGCTAGAGCCAACATCAGCTGTGAGGAGGGCCAAATAGAGCTTAAGTTTGGAGATCAAACACTGAAAATTGATATATTTAAGGCCCAACAAGGAATTAATTGCGGCGTCATCGAACAAATTTGTGACATCAGGACCTTGGTTGATGAATCACACTTCCAGGATGACGCGATTATGCCTCATCAACCACAGAAGGATCTTGACCCGCAAACAGAGGAGTCGAATCCAGATATGAATAACCCAGTAACTCCCACCCTCGAACCTCACATCTATACTGAACCACCCGCTGCTGCTGATAACCCCATCCTCGAACTGAAACCCCTTCCTGCTCACTTGAAATACATCTTTTTGGGTTCTAATCAGACCCTTCCTGTGATTATCAATTCCAACCTCAGTCCTGAACAGGAATCCCGTCTGATTGTTGTCCTCCAGCAACATCGCAGAGCCATCGGGTGGACTCTCGACGATTTGACTGGAATAAGTCCCTCTTATTGTACTCATCATATCTATTCGGAAGAGGGCACACGACCTTCTCGTGAAATGTAGAGACGCTTAAACCCCAATCTGCAGGAGGTCGTGAAAAAGGAGATCATCAAGTGGTTAGATGCCGGAATCATCTACCCGATCTCCGATAGTCGTTGGGTGAGCCCAATTCAGGTCGTGCCTAAGAAGGCAGGACTCACCACTATAACAACTGAGACCGGAGAAATCATTCCTACCCGATTAGCCAACTCGTGGAGAGTCTGTATAGATTACCGCCGACTCAATTCCTCCACGAAGAAGGACCATTTCCCACTACCCTTCATTGATCAAATTCTCGAAAAACTTGCGGGAAATAGGTTCGTCTGCTTTCTTGACGGGTACTCCGGTTATAACCAGGTGGCAATCCATCCTGAGGACCAAGAAAAGACCACGTTCAGCTGCCCCTTCGGAACATACGCTTTCCGAAGGATGCCTTTCGGTCTTTGCAATGCACCCGCTACTTTTCAGCGATGCATGCTTGCCATATTCTCAGATATGGTAGGTGATTATCTGGAAGTCTTCATGGATGACTTTTCAGTTTTCGGAGCATCATTCGACGATTGCCTCCAACACTTGGTCCAGATACTCAGGCGGTGCATCGATGTGAATTTGGTTCTTTCCTGGGAAAAGAGCCATTTCATGGTGCCTGAGGGAATTGTCTTGGGACACTTAATCTCGGAGAAAGGCATCCAAGTAGATCGAGATAAGGTTAATCTGATTTGTCACCTTCCTATGCCTAGCTCGATCAGGGGCATCCGTTCCTTTTTAGGGCATGTCGGTTTTTATCGATGATTTATCCCTGATTTTTCAAAAATCGCACGCCCCCTGACCACTCTTCTCTCCAAGGATGTTCCTTTCGAAATTTCCAAGGAATGCACTCAAGCATTTGAAATCCTGCGTGACCGAGTCACCCAAGCCCCGATCCTACAGTCCCCTGATTGGTCTCAACCCTTTGAGATCATGTGCGATGCATCCGACTTCGCTGTAGGAGCGGTTTTGGGGCAGAAAATTGACGGGAAACCTGTGGTCATTTACTACGCCAGCAAAACACTCGATGAGGCTCAGCGTAACTATACGGTTACTGAGAAAGAGCTGCTAGCTGTAGTATTTTCCCTAGAAAAGTTCAGATCGTACCTTCTGGGTTCCCGTGTCATCATATACTCGGATCACACAGCTGTGAGGCATCTCCTTGCAAAGAAGGACGCGAAACCTCGATTAATCCGATGGATCTTGCTGTTGCAAGAATTTGACCTTGAGATTCGCGACAAAGCGGGAAAGCAAAATGTGGTAGCTGATCACTTGTCCCGTCTTCCTTCTGAAATAATTGACCCTCCCGGACCCATCACTGAGCATTTTCCCGATGAGCACCTGCTGACTATTGGTACTAGCCTTCCATGGTTTGCTAATGTAGTAAATTACTTGGCATCTCATCAGATCCCGTCCGATTGGCCGAAGGCCAAGAAAGACAAATTACGCTCCGATGCCAAGTATTACATTTGGGAAGACCCGTACCTCTTTCGCATAGGTGCCGATCAGATCATCCGGAGATGTGTCCCGGAAGGGGAATTCAACAATATCCTCTCTTTCTGCCATGACCAGGCATGCGGTGGCCATTTCGCCGGGCATAAAACTGCATCAAAAGTCCTCCAGTGCGGCTTTTACTGGCCCACACTGTTCAAAGACGCATACAATCACTGCAAGGCATGCAGTCGTTGCCAGACTTTGGGCAACATGAGCCATCGCGACATGATGCCTATGCAACCGATTCTAGTATGCGAAATCTTTGATGTTTGGGGGATTGATTTTATGGGCCCCTTTCCTGTTTCGGATGGTTTCAAATACATTCTGTTGGCTGTGGACTACGTGTCCAAATGGATCGAAGCCATACCGACCCGAACCTGTGATCACAAAATCGTTCTCAAATTCATTCATCAACACATTTTCTCAAGGTTCGGG
This sequence comes from Thalassia testudinum, assembly GCA_037157565.1. NCBI lineage: Eukaryota > Viridiplantae > Streptophyta > Magnoliopsida > Alismatales > Hydrocharitaceae > Thalassia > Thalassia testudinum. Next base: position 150,651,354 of record JAZHRO010000036.1, read on the forward strand.
ATTCCTCGTGCAATAATCTCTGATGGGGGGACCCATTTCACAAATGCTCAGTTTAGGTCACTGATGACCAAATACGGCGTGTCTCACCGAATCTCTACTCCTTATCACCCCCAAACTAATGGTCTAGCTGAGCTGTCTAATCGGGAGATCAAGAAAATCCTGCAAGTCACTGTTCGACCTGACAGGAAGGACTGGTCGTCCCGACTTCCGGAAGCATTGTGGGCCTATAGGACCGCCCACAAGACCTAATTGGGCATGTCTCCCTTTAGACTGGTGTACGGAAAGGCATGCCACCTTCCCGTAGAACTGGAGCATAAAGCCTATTGGGCAGTACGAAACTGTAATCTAGATCTTTCCAAGGCTGGGACCCACAGAAAACTCCAAATCAGCGAGATCGATGAATTACGCCTAGACGCGTATGAGAACTCGCAAATCTACAAGGAGCGGGTTAAAGCCTTCCACGACAAACACATCTCGAGAAAGATCTTTCATCCTGGTCAAAAGGTCCTACTCTTTGATGCCCGACTAAAACTCTTCCCAGGAAAACTGAGATCCAAGTGGGTCGGACCATATTTGGTCCGACAGGTTTTTGGAAATGGAGCAATCGAAATCAGTCCACTCAGCCACGATTCTGAACCTTTCATCGTGAACGGTCAGAGACTCAAGCCGTTCATTGATGTAACTTCTACTGATTTGGCTGAAGCATCTTATATCCTCCTTTCCCCTTGAGCTTATTGCGCCCAGCCGATGGCGTAAAACTCAGCGCTTAACGGGAGGCAGCCCGTCATTCTCTTTGAAAACCTGAAACTTGTTCTGACACCTTTTTGCACTTGAGGTTCACCCTTGTAGACAGCCGACCCCACCTCAGATGCTTGCATCTGGGATTAGAAATCGTCCGCAAAAATTCAACCCGACCCATCCACTCATCCAAATTTCTGTCTTAAGGAATGAACTAAGTTAAATAAAAACCCCCTAGGTTACAATGAGGACATTGCAAATCTTAGGCATGGGGGGGTATGAAAGTGCAAAACTTGTAAGAAAATGTTTCAAACAAAAAAATTCACATATGCCAAAAACACCATAAAAATTAAAAATTTTTTCGAAAAAGAATAAAAGGAGAAGGAAATTTTGTGAAGGAGAAGGAGAAGAGAAACAAAATGAAAAAGGAGCACAAAATTATAAGAAAAGGTGATAGTCATTAGTAAGGAACTAAGGAATTATCCTAAGTTCTAGACCTCATTCAAGAAAATAACTGAAAAGTGCATAATGAGATTAGTAAGAACGCAAACCTTAGGCATTCTTGAATAGACTCTTAGTACCCATTAAGATCTGGACACTCCTCAAGAGGTTGAGGAAAATGAAAAGCTGAAGTATTAGGTCTAAGGCTTAGGGAGTATTTGGCCTCGTTAACTAATTTTTGGTTTACGGGACTCAGTAACCTAAGCACCCTAACCTCACACACAGCCTGGTTCAGTAAGCGTAAAAATCAAAATCACGCAGAAGCGTCGCAAAATTCTGAAAAGAACACCTAGAATAGGAGCGGCCGATCGACACAAGTTGATTTGGACGAGTTCCAGCGCGGAGAGGCGGGAAATCCCCTCGAAGATGCGTAACAAAATATCATCTCCTCGGTGCCTGTCTCTTAGGATATTTACACATCCTACTGGGGGCATGTAAGCACTCTGCTGATTCAGATTCCATGGATGGCATTATCTCGAAGTGTCAATTGCCAGGGTCTGGATTCGGCCACGGAACACCATGGATGGGATTATCTCGAAATCTCAATAGCCAGGGTTCCGGGGGTTGCCATGGGCGGTGCTATCTCGAAGCATCGATTGCCAGGAACCCTTGAGGATTGATGATGGGAGCAAGGAATCTGATACAGACCTGTTGAAAAGCCAATCCTAGGCTAGAACTAAAAAGAAAAAGAGAGAGAAAACTCTCCAAACAGAATAACTTTCTATCTCTCTCTTACAAAACGCACTGCGAACTGAGCCAGGGTTAAAATCATTTCAAGCATGGGTGCTTTAACCACAAAGTCCAATAAACCTTAGGTTAGTTCTTGTAGGCCTTAAAAGCCTTTGCTAAAGACTGAGGATGAGATGATCTAGCAACTTAATAGGTCCAAACATAGGTCAAAGCAACTTAATAAGAATAAAAGTGGGATGAGATGATCTAGCAAGGGCTACAGCAATTCCAAGGAACTAAATGATAATCTGTAACCCTAAATTAAACCCACTTCAATTCACGAGGTTCAAGGCAAAGCAAAAATGGAATAAAACCTCTAAAATTCATAGAAAAATAATCTCTAGGGTTTAGAACCTTCAATTTGACCTTAGGAACCCATCTTGACCTACATTGAGAACCATACCCAATTAATAACTTAATTTGGTTTTTTGCGTAAATTGACCAGTCAAACAAGGTTTAATCTAGAAATAAAATTCACCATCAGATTCCTTAGGTCCTAATTAGTCATGTATAAAAACTTGAGCCTAAGAAGAAACCTTCTTGACCAACTTTACACTTTGGTCCTCATATATTTACTTTTTGGCCCTCAACTTTTGAACCCTCGCATTTTGGCCCCTAACTCTCCTTCGTTCTTTGCGTTCAGGTCCCCCCTGCAAAACCTGCCAGCACCATGCTCCGGCGACCTTGCGCGGAGCATGGCGCCGCGCAGGGTGAGGGGGAGAGCCTGACAAGTAAACCAGGGGTGCCCTGCGTCGTCAGCCGTCGCAGGGACACCCCCCTGGTTGCTGATGAGAACCTCATCATGAGCCATAACTAGCTCATTTTGACCTAATACAAAGGATAAAAGCTCCTACATATCTCAAGGAAAGGCTTAACTCAGAGAATTCTGAGTTTAAGAAGAAAACAAGTCATAAGGGGTAAAAATGCAATTTTACCAGTATAATCTGCATACAGGGTAATTCAGGGCCCAAACATAGGTCAAAGCAGCTTAATAAGAATAAAAGTGGGATGAAATGATCTAGCGAGGGCTACAGCAATTCCAAGAAACTAAATGATAATCTGTAACCCTAAAACAACCCACTTCAATTCACAAGGTTCGAGGCAAAGTAAAAAGAATAAACCCTCTAAAATTCATAGAAAAATAATCTCTAGGGTTTAGAACCTTCAATTTGGCCTTCAGAACCCATTTTGACCTACATTGAGAACCATGCCCAATTAATAACTTAATTTGGGTTTTTGCGTAAATTGACCGGTCAAACAAGGTTTAATATAGAAATGAAATTCACCATCAGATTCCTTAGGTCCTAATTAGTCATGTATAAAAACTTGAGCCTAAGAAGAAACCTCCTTGACCGACTTTACACTTTGGTCCTCATATATTTACTCTTTGGCCCTCAACTTTTGAACCCTCGCATTTTGGCCCCTAACTCTCCTTCGTTCTTTGCGATCAGGTCCCCCCTGCAAAACCTGCCAGCACCATGCTCCGGCGACCTTGCGCGGAGCATGGCGCCGCGCAGGGTGAGGTGGGGGACCTGGCAAGTAAACCGGGGGTGCCCTGCGTCGTCAGCCGTCGCAGGGACACCCCCCTGGTCGTTATAACCCACCATACCGGCCGTGCGAACGCACGGACGGTATGGGTTCTTGTTTCCGGCCATCCTCCGGCGAGGGAGACACGTCGTCTCCCTCCGCCTTCCTCCCTGTTTGATCCCTATAAATACCCCCCGTTGCTCCACCGACCGGGGAAGCTTGGATCTGACGGAGAAAATCCCCAACTTTCCTCTCTTCTCTCTCCGGCAGACGCTCACCAGCTCCGGCGGTTCCTCCCCCTTCTCCTCTTCGCTCTGCCGCAATACCAGCAGCAGAGACTTCCTCCCCTGCTCTTCCCGCGCCATGCCGCACCCAGCTGGCGCCTCTCCGGCTCTCCACTCGCCGCCGCCCCTTTCCCTGAGCATCGTCTTCTCCGGCGACAGTCGATACGACTGTCGCCCTGTTCCTCCCCCTTCGTCCCTGCAAGTAAGTTAGAACTATTTCCCTTCTTCTCCTCTTTCTTTCCCCGGTTCCAATTTGTTCAATTACGCCCTCGACCGACCCTGACCATCGTCACCCCCTTCGACTCCGGCCACCCCCCGGCGAGATGTTCCCATCGCTCCACAGCCTCACACACCTCGCCGACCCTCACCGAACCTCCGCCTCATCACACTGAGCACCCCCCACCCCTCCACTGCCACTCCACACCTCCGTAACACTCCCCCGAACAAACCCATTCCTCCGGTTGCAGTCCAACCTAGGGCTGCCGCCAGACACCACCTTGCGGCCTGCCGCGCAGCTCCTCACCTTCGCCGTGCCACGGCGAAGGTTCCCCAGTGGTTTGATCAGGCCGAGAGGCCATATTCGTGTCCGACAGGTTTTGAGGTTCGACCGCCATTAACGCACATTGAAGCAGCTTCTCCCGCGCTCCAGGCGTGAGGACTCCAGGTCTCCAGCTGCTGCGGATTACGGGGAGTCTTGCGAAGGCAGCCAGCCAGCAACCTACGCAAATCAAAGCCGCAGCTGCAGAAGCCAGGCCGCGGTCTCCCAGCAGGCGCACGCGAGGAAAGGTCTGCGTTTAGTCCCACATCGGTAAGCCTCACACACTTTCCACTGTTTAAATTGATTTTGTGCACTAGCCTTACTGCCTCAGCACACGGGGTGAGGTCCCCTTCACCCGCCCGGTTACCCGGTCTCGTCCGCGCTCACGCCCCGCGGACCTGACCCGACTTAGACTGACCTACACTCCTCGCCCACCACTCACGCCGGTGGGCCTGGACCCGGGCACGACCCGTACCCGATTACCCGGCAGCTCTGGGAGAGCTTTCCCAAGAGTGGTTTCAGAGAGAGAGAGACGCGGGGGGGGAGGGTAGAGTAGGTTTTGCCTCTGACGAAAAACTCTGAAGTGTGCAGGCACAGGCGAAGAAGAAGACCCGCGGAAGAAGAAGGAAGCTGACTGTAGCAACAGGTAGTTTAAGTCGTCTGATTTGGAAATCAGACGACGGCCTGAAAGGAAAAGAAGAAAGAAGGAGGGGTGACGTCCCTGGCTGAAAAAGAAAAGAAGAAGCTGACACTTAGCCGCAGGAAGGAGAAACAAGAAGAAACTCTAAAGAAGAGGCTGAGCAAGGCAGAAGAAGAGGAAAGGCTGCAGAGAAGAAGTACAGCAGAGCCAAGGAAGAAGAAACCTTCACAGAAGAGACTGCAGAAAAAGAAGAAGAGAGGCCAAGACAGAAACCAAGGAAGAAGAAGAAGGAGATCTGAAGAAAGAAAGAAAGAAGAACATCACGAGGAGAAAACAAAGAGAACAACAAATTCTTTCCCTCTCTCTTTCTTTATTTTGTAAAAGAAACATGTATATCTCTAGAATACAACTTGCTCCCTTAGTTCGACCTCGGGAACTCTTTTATTTTCCGAGTAAAAAATTTATATATTTGAAATGTTGGTAATAACTGGCTATACTACAACGTTATAACAATAAAACCCGGTTGAACCAACCACTTCATTTTGGCGCCGTTGCCGGGGAGCAACGGCTATTCTAGAGGTAAACATTCCTGTTTCTTTTTAATTTCTGATAATCTCCTCTCTTTTGTGCAGAAAACTACAGGAAATCAAGAAGACAAGCAACCGCACAACAACCACTCCGAGGACAGGTAAATTTCTTTCCTCTCGCTATTAACCCCTAAAACCCAAAAGAAAGAAAAGAACAAGCAATATAGGGCTAACCTGTCTTCCATACTTAGTAACCATAAAAGTTGCATGTTTTCAACTCATTATTCCTGCACACTATTAAGGGTATTTAAGGGCTAACACATTCTTGCTTGAGCCCTAATTACCCAACAAAGAATTAACTAGACCAAGTAGAGCCAACCTAGGATCCAACACTAGGGATTTAGAGACACACTCCGTAAGCAAGAACTGAGAAAACCAAATGAAGTGTGCCCAAGCCCTTGTCTGAAAATACCTATTCAAGGGAAACCTAAAACAATTGGCTCTCTAAACACTTGAACCCTAAAAGAAAGGACCCAAAAAGCTCTCAAAGGAACAAGAGGTAAAGTTGACTCCTTGGGTCAACCAACCTTAAAATTAGGTTACTTTCTCAAAATACCTAAGAGTTCAAGTGTAACTTTAAGCACCCTGATCATTAAGCTAAAATTGGTAGACTTAAGAGGTCAAGATCCCCATTCTGGTCTACCTGGACCCGCAGTGACAAGAGAGGTCGGGTGGGGGAAACCCTGTAACCCGTGGGGACGCTCTACCGTGTAGGGGTCTTCGCGGGACTCTCCCTCTCTGGTTGCCCAGGTAATTCTCAGGTGGACGATCTTTCTGATCAAGGGGTCCATCTGCCCCGTACCTCTATAGTCACCCAACACATTTTTGGGTGCCTTGATTGGGTCCAGCACCTTCTAAACTTACCTCTTCCAACTGTGCATGTACGGAAGGAGGTCTCTAAGACCACCCTTAAGACCTCCTTTAGAAATTCGCTCTCGTCAAGGCCAAGCCTCGACGCCCGTGTTTGTGCAGCAACACCCTCACATTATTCTCTCTTCTGATTCAGAACCAAGTTCTTCTTCTTCCCCCATCATGGCTCAGCCAGTTGAGGAAGAAAATAATCTGGAACACCAGCTCCAGCGACTCAATGACCTCTTCCAAAACTTCGTGCACCCACCACAGCGTCCTATGATGCGGGACCACTACAATCCTGCTGCGGTGGCCATTGAGCCTCGAGTCAGAATCCCGACTGGAGGACCTGATTCCGAACTAAAGCCCAACATGATTCATGCTATACCTAAATTCCATGGGCTTAATTCTGAAGATCCCTTCCAGCACATCAAACAGCTAAAGCATCTGGCCCACACTTTTGGATCAGATGCGCAAAATCGGGATATTCTTCTCATGAAGATGTTCTCCTTTTCTCTTATGGACAAGGCTGCCCATTGGTATCAAACTCAGACCCGGCCGATCAACACTTGGGAAGAACTTCAATCCGAGTTTTTGAAAAAGTTCTTTCCCGTTGGTCGGACCAACGCCTTGCGCCATCAGATTACACACTTCACTCAACAATCAGGAGAACCTCTTCATGAGGCATGGGATCGTTTTCAGGATCTCATGAGGAAGTGCCCCCATCACGGAGTTCCTAAATGGGAACAAGTCCAATCTTTTTACCAGGGACTCCGTGAGGACATCCGCCTTTTCGTCAATGCAACTTGCGGAGGAAACATCATGGGTCAACATGAAGACACCGTATGGGAGATTCTCGAAAACATGTGCGAGAACTCCATCAACAATGACTCCATGGGATTATTCGACAGGACGAATACCCGCGCAGCGACGAATCTTAAGGGAGCACATGAGACGCAGGGCCTGTCCGCATCAGTCGACCTGGAATTAATGGCCAGTCGATTGGACAAGGTCTCAATCATTGAAAAGAAGGTGGATGAGCTGACTCAGCACTTGCAGCGAGCCACCTCTGCGCGTAACTCCTTTGCACAACCTCCTTCCACACAGGAGACTGTGCAAAACATCCTCCACCGATCTTCCCCTGGGATGGATCCATATCCATCCCCATCTGATTCTTGGACTGGAAGATCATCCGGTCCTTTCTACACCAGCCGGGGGAACTCCATTCCTCCTTTCCCTGATTCTCAGGAGGTTCCTCAGACCTACGAGGACCTCAACGCCATTCAGAACGACCCATTCTCCAACACTTACAACCCTGGATGGCGAAACCACCCCAATTTTCAGTGGGCGGGAAATTCCCAAACCCAAAGACCACCTTTTCAGTCCCGCCCACAGCCCTCTCGTCACTACCAGCCGCCTCAGCCTCGGCCCAACCCTACTTATCCATCAGGGCCAAATCAAGATCAAATGTCCTTAATCCTTCAGACTCTGGCTGACATTCAAAAAACGAATGCGGCTATTCAGAAACAGCACAAGGACGAGCTTACAGAAGTTAAAACTCAACTGGCCCAGTTGGCAAATTCTCGCCAACCAGGCACACTCCCTTCCCAACCTCTTCCTAACCCAAATAACGTGCCAACCCAGAAGCGCGTTATGAATCCAAATTTAGGCCACGCCCAATGGATTTATCAGGCTCCTACTGCTCCATCTCCAGACGAGATGGAAGCCTCAACTTCTTATGTGGGATTTCAGCAACAGCCACCCCTCCTACCAAACCCAAACCAAAATCAGGCCGGATTAAATTCTGTAACAACACGTAGTGGTAAGACAACTCAAGACCCACATTATCCAAACCACTCCCAGCCGGATAACCATGACCCTAGGATAGTTATCCAAGGTACCGCTGTTCCAGATCCACAACCTGGACCTATCCTAGAAGAACCAACCAAGATCCCGTTTCCCGAGGCCCTGACCAAGGGAAAGAAGACCACCAAACCCGTGGCCCCTGAGGAGGACCTGGTCAAGCTCTTTGAGCAGGTCCACATAAACATCCCCTTGATGGATGCAATCCGCCACGTACCAGCTTACGCACGATTTCTAAAAAATATATGTACACCCCAGCGTAAGCCGCGAACCAAGGGAGGGAGCCCAATTGTTCTGTCAGAGCAAGCCAGCTCTGTAATCCTTAGTAGACTCCCACCCAAGGCAAAAGATCCTGGAACTCCCCTGATTTCCTGTAAGATAGGTGGTACCCAATTTGATAGAGCATTGTTAGACATGGGTACATCCATAAACCTGATACCCACATCCTTACTTGACCATCTAGAAGAATCTGAGCTGAAACCAACCGAGGTGACATTACAATTAGCAGATCGATCTATAAAGTCACCAAAAGGGATTCTCGAAGATGTTATCGTGAGAGTGCGGGATTTCTATTTTCCAGTGGACTTTATAGTCTTAGATATGGATGCACCTGAGAACCCTAGGGATACACCAATCATTCTAGGGAGACCTTTCTTGGCTACTGCTAGAGCCAACATCAGCTGTGAGGAGGGCCAAATAGAGCTTAAGTTTGGAGATCAAACATTGAGAATTGATATATTTAAGGCCCAACAAGGAATTAATTGCGGCGTCATCGAACAAATTTGTGACATCAAGACTTTGGTTGATGAATCACACCTCCAGAATGACTCGATTGTGCCTCATCAACCACAGAAGGATCTTGACCCGCAAACAGAGGAGTTGAATCCAGATATGAACAACCCAGTAACTCCCACCCTTGAACCTCACATCTATACTGAACCACCCGCTGCTGCTGAAAACCCCATCCTCGAACTGAAACCCCTTCCCGCTCACTTGAAATACGTATTTTTGGGTTCTAATCAGACCTTTCCTGTGATTATCAATTCCAACCTCAGTCCTGAACAGGAATCCCGTCTGATTATTGTCCTCCAGCAACATCGCAGAGCCATCGGATGGACTCTCGATGATCTGACTGGAATAAGTCCCTCTTATTGTACTCATCATATCTATTCAGAAGAGGGCACACGACCTTCTCGTGAAATGCAGAGACGCTTAAACCCCAATCTGCAGGAGGTCGTGAAAAAGGAGATCATCAAATGGTTAGATGCCGGAATCATCTACCCGATCTCCGATAGTCGTTGGGTGAGCCCAATTCAGGTCGTGCCCAAGAAGGCAGGACTCACCACTATAACGACTGAGACCGGAGAAATCATTCCTACCCGATTAGCCAACTCGTGGAGAGTCTGTATAGATTACCGTCGACTCAATTCCTCCACGAAGAAGGATCATTTCCCACTACCCTTCATTGATCAAATTCTCGAAAAACTAGTGGGAAATAGGTTCTTCTGCTTTCTTGACGGGTACTCCGGTTATAACCAGGTGGCAATCCATCCTGAGGACCAAGAAAAGACCACGTTCACCTGCCCCTTCGGAACATACGCTTTCCGAAGGATGCCTTTCGGTCTTTGCAATGCACCCGCTACTTTTCAGCGATGCATGCTTGCCATATTCTCAGATATGGTAGGTGATTATCTGGAAGTCTTCATGGATGACTTTTCAGTTTTCGGAGCATCATTCGACGATTGCCTCCAACACTTGGTCCAGATACTCAGGCGGTGCATCGATGTGAATTTGGTTCTTTCCTGGGAAAAGAGCCATTTCATGGTGCCTGAGGGAATTGTCCTGGGACACTCAATTTCGGAGAAAGGTATCCAAGTGGATCGAGCTAAGGTTAATCTGATCTCTCACCTTCCTATGCCTAGCTCAATCAGGGACATCCGATCCTTTTTAGGGCATGTCGGTTTTTATCGACGATTTATCCCTGATTTTTCAAAAATCGCACGCCCCCTGACCACTCTTCTCTCCAAGGATGTTCCCTTCGAAATCTCCAAGGAATGCACTCAAGCATTTGAAATCCTGCGTGACCGAGTCACCCAAGCCCCGATCCTACAGTCCCCTGATTGGTCTCAACCCTTTGAGATCATGTGTGATGCATTCGACTTCGCTGTAGGAGCGGTTTTGGGGCAGAAAAATGACAAGAAACCTGTGGTCATTTACTACGCCAGCAAAACACTCGATGAGGCTCAACATAACTATACGGTTACTGAGAAAGAGCTTCTAGCTGTAGTATTTGCCCTAGAGAAGTTCAGATCGTACCTTCTGGGTTCCCATGTCATCATATACTCGGATCACACAGCTGTGAGGCATCTCCTTGCGAAGAAGGACGCGAAACCTCGATTAATCCGATGGATCTTGCTGTTGCAAGAATTTGACCTTGAGATTCGCGACAAAGCGGGAAAGCAAAACGTGGTAGCTGATCACTTGTCCCGTCTTCCTTCTGAAATAATTGACCCTTCCGGACCCATCACTGAGCATTTTCCCGATGAGCACCTGCTGACTATTGGTACTAGCCTTCCATGGTTTGCTAATATAGTAAATTACTTGGCATCCCATCAGATCCCGTCCGATTGGCCGAAGGCCAAGAAAGACAAATTACGCTCCGATGCCAAGTATTACATTTGGGAAGACCCGTACCTCTTCCGCATAGGTGCCGATTAGATCATCCGGAGATGTGTCCCGGAAGGGGAAGTCAACAATATCCTCTCTTTCTGCCATGACCAGGCATGCGGTGGCCATTTTGCCGGACATAAAACCGCATCAAAAGTCCTCCAGTGCAGCTTTTACTGGCCCACACTGTTCAAAGACACATACAGTCATTGCAAGGCATGCAGTCGTTGCCAGACTTTGGGCAACATGAGCCATCGCGACATGATGCCTATGCAACCGATTCTAGTATGCGAAATCTTTGATGTTTGTGGGATTGATTTTATGGGCCCCTTTCCTGTTTCGGATGGTTTCGAATACATTCTGTTGGCTGTGGACTACGTGTCCAAATGGATCGAAGCCATACCGACCCGAACCTGTGATCACAAAATCGTTCTCAAATTCATTCATCAACACATTTTCTCAAGGTTCGGGATTCCTCGTGCAATAATCTCTGATGGGGGGACCCATTTCACAAATGATCAGTTTAGGTCACTGATGACCAAATACGGGGTGTCTCACCGAATCTCTACTCCTTACCACCCCCAAACTAATGGTCTAGCTGAGCTGTCTAATCGGGAGATCAAGAAAATCCTACAAGTCACTGTTCGACCTGACAGGAAGGACTGGTCGTCCCGACTTCCGGAAGCATTGTGGGCCTATAGGACCGCCCACAAGACCCAATTGGGCATGTCTCCCTTTAGACTAGTGTACGGAAAGGCATGCCACCTTCCCGTAGAACTGGAGCATAAAGCCTATTGGGCAGTACGAAACTGTAATCTAGATCTTTCCAAGGCTGGGACCCACAGAAAACTCCAAATCAGCGAGATCGATGAATTACGCCTAGACGCGTACGAGAACTCGCAAATCTACAAGGAGCGGGTTAAAGCCTTCCACGACAAACACATCTCGAGAAAGATCTTTCATCCTGGTCAAAAGGTCCTACTCTTTGATGCCCGACTCAAACTCTTCCCAGGAAAACTGAGATCCAAGTGGGTCGGACCATATTTGGTCCGACAGGTTTTTGGAAATGGAGCAATCGAAATCAGTCCACTCAGCCACGATTCTGAACCTTTCATCGTGAACGGTCAGAGACTCAAGCCGTTCATTGATGTAACTTCTACTGATTTGGCTGAGGCATCTTATATCCTCCTTTCCCCTTGAGCTTATTGCGCCCAGCCGATGGCGTAAAACTCAGCGCTTAACGGGAGGCAGCCCGTCATTCTCTTTGTAAACCTGAAACTTGTTCTGACACCTTTCAGCACTCGAAGTTCACCCTTGTAGACAGCCGACCCCAACTCAGATGTTTGCATCTGGGATTTGAAATCGTCCGCAAAAATTCAACCCGACCCATCCACTCATCCAAATTTCTGTCTTAAGGAATGAACTAAGACCCCCTAGGTTACAATGAGGACATTGCAAATCTTAGGCATGGGGGGGTATGAAAGTGCAAAACTTGTAAGAAAAGGTTTCAAAAAAAAAAAAAAAAAATTCAGATATGCCAAAAACACCATAAAAATTAAAAAAAAAAATTTTTTCGAAAAAGAATAAGAGGAAAAGAGAAGAAAATTTTGCGAAGGAGAAAAGAAACAAAATGAAAAAGGAGCACAAAATTATGAGAAAAAGTGATAGTCATTAGTAAGGAACTAAGGAATTAACCTAAGTTCTAGACCACATTCAAGAAAAGTGCACAATAAGATTAGTAAAGAATGCAAACCTTAGGCATTCTTGAATAGACTCTTAGTACCCATTAAGATCTGGACACTCCTCAAGAGGTTGAGGAAAATGAAAAGCTGAAGTATTAGGTCTAAGGCTTAGGGAGTATTCGGCCTCGTTAACTAATTTTTGGTTTACGGGACTCAGTAACCTAAGCACCCTAATCTCACACACAGCCTGGTTCAGTAAGCGTAAAAATCAGAATCACGCAGAAGCGTCGCAAAAATCTGAAAAGAACACCTAGAATAGGAGCGGCCGATCAACACAAGTTGATTTGGACGAGTTCCCAGCGCGGAGAGGCGGGAAATCCCCTCGAAGATGCGTAACAGAATATCATCTCCTCGGTGCTTGTCTCTTAGGATATTTACATATCCTACTGGGGGCATGTAAGCACTCTGCTGGTTCAGATTCCATGGATGGCATTATCTCGAAGTGTCAATTGCCAGGGTCTGGATTCGGCCACGGAATACCATGGATGGGATTATCTCGAAATCTCAATAGCCAGGGTTCCGAGGGTTGCCATGGGCGGTGCTATCTCGAAGCATCGATCGCCAGGAACCCTTGAGGATTGATGATGGGAGCAAGGAATCTGATACAGACCGTGTTGAAAAGCCAATCCTAGGCTAGAACTAAAAAGAAAAAGAGAGAGAAAACTCTCCAAACAGAAAAACTTTCTATCTCTCTCTTACAAAACGCACTGCGAACTGAGCCAGGGCTAAAATCATTTCAAGCACGGGTGCTTTAACCACGAAGTCCAATAAACCTTAGGTTAGTTCTTGTGGGCCTTAAAAACCTTTGCTAAAAGACTGAGGCTAAGGCTAGACAGATTTGGATCTTGATTGGTACTAGAGTATCTTTTTAGGCCTATGGTCAGCATTCTAACCTAATCTATGCTCAAATAAAAAAGGCACTTATCTAAAACTATTAAAAATTTCATGGTCTAGAACAAGGGTTGAAACCTTAAGTTTTTGCTAAGGGACTAGCAAAAGCTAGGCATGGGGGTATGATGAGAACCTCATCATGAGCCATAACTAGCTCATTTTGACCTAATACAAAGGATAAAAGCTCCTACATATCTCAAGGAAAGGCTTAACTCAGAGAATTCTGAGTTTAAGAAGAAAACAAGTCATAAGGGGTAAAAATACAATTTTACCAGTATAATCTGCATACAGGGTAATTCAGGGCCCAAACATAGGTCAAAGCAGCTTAATAAGAATAAAAGTGGGATGAAATGATCTAGCGAGGGCTACAGCAATTCCAAGAAACTAAATGATAATCTGTAACCCTAAAACAACCCACTTCAATTCACAAGGTTCGAGGCAAAGTAAAAATAGAATAAACCCTCTAAAATTCATAGAAAAATAATCTCTAGGGTTTAGAACCTTCAATTTGGCCTTCAGAACCCATTTTGACCTACATTGAGAACCATGCCCAATTAATAACTTAATTTGGGTTTTTGCGTAAATTGACCGGTCAAACAAGGTTTAATATAGAAATGAAATTCACCATCAGATTCCTTAGGTCCTAATTAGTCATGTATAAAAACTTGAGCCTAAGAAGAAACCTCCTTGACCGACTTTACACTTTGGTCCTCATATATTTACTCTTTGGCCCTCAACTTTTGAACCCTCGCATTTTGGCCCCTAACTCTCCTTCGTTCTTTGCGATCAGGTCCCCCTGCAAAACCTGCCAACACCATGCTCCGGCGACCTTGCGCGGAGCATGGCGCCGCGCAGGGTGAGGTGGGGGACCTGGCAAGTAAACCTGGGGTGCCCTGCGTCGTCAGCCGTCGCAGGGACACCCCCCTGGTCGTTATAACCCACCATACCGGCCGTGCGAACGCACGGACGGTATGGGTTCTTGTTTCCGGCCATCCTCCGGCGAGGGAGACACGTCGTCTCCCTCCGCCTTCCTCCCTGTTTGATCCCTATAAATACCCCCCGTTGCTCCACCGACCGGGGAAGCTTGGATCTGACGGAGAAAATCCCCAACTTTCCTCTCTTCTCTCTCCGGCAGACGCTCACCAGCTCCGGCGGTTCCTCCCCCTTCTCCTCTTCGCTCTGCCGCAATACCAGCAGCAGAGACTTCCTCCCCTGCTCTTCCCGCGCCACGCCGCACCCAGCTGGCGCCTCTCCGGCTCTCCACTCGCCGCCGCCCCTTTCCCTGAGCATCGTCTTCTCCGGCGACAGTCGATACGACTGTCGCCCTGTTCCTCCCCCTTCGTCCCTGCAAGTAAGTTAGAACTATTTCCCTTCTTCTCCTCTTTCTTTCCCCGGTTCCAATTTGTTCAATTACGCCCTCGACCGACCCTGACCATCGTCACCCCCTTCGACTCCGGCCACCCCCCGGCGAGATGTTCCCATCTCTCCACAGCCTCACACACCTCGCCGACCCTCACCGAACCTCCGCCTCATCACACTGAGCACCCCCCACCCCTCCACTGCCACTCCACACCTCCGTAACACTCCCCCGAACAAACCCATTCCTCCGGTTGCAGTCCAACCTAGGGCTGCCGCCAGACACCACCTTGCGGCCTGCCGCGTAGCTCCTCACCTTCGCCGTGCCACGGCGAAGGTTCCCCAGTGGTTTGATCAGGCCGAGAGGCCATATTCGTGTCCGACAGGTTTTGAGGTTCAACCGCCATTAACGCACATTGAAGCAGCTTCTCCCGCGCTCCAGGCGTGAGGACTCCAGGTCTCCAGCTGCTGCGGATTACGGGGAGTCTTGCGAAGGCAGCCAGCCAGCAACCTACGCAAATCAAAGCCGCAGCTGCAGAAGCCAGGCCGCGGTCTCCCAGCAGGCGCACGCGAGGAGAGGTCTGCGTTTAGTCCCACATCGGTAAGCCTCACACACTTTCCACTGTTTAAATTGATTTTGTGCACTAGCCTTACTGCCTCAGCACACGGGGTGAGGTCCCCTTCACCCGCCCGGTTACCCGGTCTCGTCTGCGCTCACGCCCCGCGGACCTGACCCGACTTAGACTGACCTGCACTCCTCGCCCACCACTCACGCCGGTGGGCCTGGACCCGGGCACGACCCGTACCCGATTACCCGGCAGCTCTGGGAGAGCTTTCCCAAGAGTGGTTTCAGAGAGAGAGAGACGCGGGGGGGAGGGTAGAGTAGGTTTTGCCTCTGACGAAAAACTCTGAAGTGTGCAGGCACAGGCGAAGAAGAAGACCCGCGGAAGAAGAAGGAAGCTGACTGTAGCAACAGGTAGTTTAAGTCGTCTGATTTGGAAATCAGACGACGGCCTGAAAGGAAAAGAAGAAAGAAGGAGGGGTGACGTCCCTGGCTGAAAAAGAAAAGAAGAAGCTGACACTTAGCCGCAGGGAGGAGAAACAAGAAGAAACTCTAAAGAAGAGGCTGAGCAAGGCAGAAGAAGAGGAAAGGCTGCAGAGAAGAAGTACAGCAGAGCCAAGGAAGAAGAAACCTTCACAGAAGAGACTGCAGAAAAAGAAGAAGAGAGGCCAAGACAGAAACCAAGGAAGAAGAAGAAGGAGATCTGAAGAAAGAAAGAAGAACATCACGAGGAGAAAACAAAGAGAACAACAAATTCTTTCCCTCTCTCTTTCTTTATTTTGTAAAAGAAACATGTATATCTCTAGAATACAACTTGCTCCCTGAGTTCGACCTCGGGAACTCTTTTATTTTCCGAGTAAAAAAATTTATATATTTGAAATGTTGGTAATAACTGGCTATACTACAACGTTATAACAATAAAACCCGGTTGAACCAACCACTTCAGTCGCTGTAACCCACCATACCGGCCGTGCGAACGCACGGACGGTATGGGTTTCCATCTCCGGCGTCCTCCGGCGAGGGAGACACATCGTCTCCCTCCGCCTTCCTCCCTGATTCGGTCCCTATAAATACCCCCGTCGCTCCACCGTTCTTCCCAGCTCGGATCTGACGGAGAAAACCCCCAACTTTCCTCTCTTCTCACTCCGGCAGACGCCCACCAGCTCCGGCGGTTCTTCCTCCTCCTCCTCTTCGCTCTGCCGCAATACCAGCAGCAGAGACTTCTTCCCCTGCTCTTCCCGCGCCACGCCGCACCCAGCTGGCGCCTCTCCGGCCCTCTGCTCGCCGCCGCCCCTTCCCCCGGGCATCTTCTTCTCCGGCGACAGTCGATACGACTGTCGCCCGCTCCGGCCCCTCCTCCTCCTGCTAAGTAGGTAGAACTCCTCCTCTTCCTCCCCTCTTCCTTTTCCTCACTTTAAACATCTACTGTCGCCCTCAATTCCGACCCCTCACCCTCACCTTCTCTGCCTCCGGCCATCCTCCGGCGAGCCGCTCCCATCACCCCAGCAACCCACACGGCTCGCCGACCACCGCAGAACCTCCGCCTCCTCATCCTGATCAACCCCCGCCCTTCCACTTCCCCCACATCACCCTCTGCAACCCCACCGAACAAACCCATCTTCCGACCCACAGTCCGACCTAGGGCAGCCCTTGCATGCCGCCCCACGCCTCGCCACCACCCACACGAGCTTCGCCGCACTCTGGCGAAGCTCCCGGCACCTTCTGATTAGGCCGAGAGGCCGTTTTGCTGTGAACAGGTCACCCGACCTCCGCCGCCATTGCCGTGCAGAAGGAGCTGCTTCCGCCTGCAGTTGCAGGCGTGCCACGCCCAGATTCGACTCCCAGGCCGTGCGAGGCATTTCGATAAAGCGTCAGGCTGCAGCTGAAGCGAAGCCCTCGCGCGAAGGCCTCGCGTAACGCCGCGATTACCAGCTGTTTCCTCCGCGCAGGCGCCAACTCGGGGTGGGACATTTAGTCCCACCTCGGAAAACTCTGAAGAGGCGCAGCGGTATAAAGTGAAAAAGTGCTGGAGGCTTATTGCCTCAGCACACGGGGTGAGGTCCCCTTCACCCGCCCGGTTACCCGGTCTCGTCCGCGCTCACGCCCCGCGGACCTGACCCGACCCGACTTAGACTGACCTGCACTCCTCGCCCACCACGCACGCCGGTGGGCCTGGACCCGGGCGCGACCCATACCCGACTACCCGGCAGCTCTGGGAGAGCTTTCCCAAGAGTGGCTTCTGTGAGAGAGAGACGCGGGGGGAGGGTAGAGATAGGTTTTGCCCCTCTCTGATCAAGCTGTGTAAGTGTGCTGGCACAGGTGAAGAAGAACCGTGGAAGAAAACGAAGGCTGAAGGAAGGAGGATCACCGAGCGGCACTGTAGCAGCGGCGGTTTAAGTCGTCTGATTGGAAAATCAGACGACGTCCTGAAGGCAAGGAAGGAGAAGGAAGGCGAGGCAGAGGAGAACGCAGAGAGGCCAAGACAAGAACTGAAAGAAGAAGAAGAACACGAGAAGAAGAAGGTCTGAAGAAAGGAAAAGAAGAAAGAAAGAAAGAAGAAGAAGAACAGGACCACAAGGGAGAAGAAAAAGAAAGAGACGAGCAGAAACAAGAACTGAAAGAAGAAGAAAAGCATCACTACTGCTGCATATAAAGCAGAAGAAGATAGGCAAAGAGAAAAGAAGAGAAGAAGAAAGAAGCCAACAAATTCTCTCTCTCTCTTTCTTTATTTTTGTAAAAGAAACTTGTACCCCTAGAATACAACTTGCTCCCTGAGTTCGACTTCGGGAACTCTCTTTTATTTTCCGAGTAAAAAAATTTTATATATTTGAAATGATGGCAATAACTGGCTATACTACAACGCTATAACAATAAAACCCGGTTATCTCTCGAAGCCAACGTTTCACCTGCGTGACCGAGTCACCTATCCAACAATCCCCTGACTGGTCTCAACCCTTTGAGATCATGTGCGATGCATCTGATTTCGCTGTAAGAGTGGTCCTGGGGCAAAAAGCTGACGGGAAACTCGTGGTCATCTACTACGCTAGCAAGACACTTGACGACGCTCAGCGTAACTATACGGTTACGGAGAAAGAGCTGCTAGCTGTAGTATTTGCCCTTGAAAAGTTCCGATCGTATCTTCTGGGTTCCCATGTCATCATTTACTCGGATCACACGGCTGTAAGGCATCTCCTTGCCAAGAAGGACGCGAAGCCCTGACTAATCCGTTGGATCTTGCTGTTGCAAGAATTCGATCTTGCGATTCGTGACAAGGCGGGAAGGCAGAATGTGGTAGCAGACCATCTGTCCTGTCTTCCTTCTGAGATTATCAACCCTTCCGGACCCATCACGAAACACTTTCGTGATGAGCACCTGCTTACTGTTGGTACTAGACTTCCATGGTTTGCTGATATAGTAAACTACTTGGCATCTCATCAGACCCTGTTTGATTGGCCGAAGGCCAAGAAAGACAAATTGCATTCTGATACCAAGTATTACATCTGGGAAGATCCGTACCTTTTCCGCATAGGTGCTGATCAAATCATTCGGAGATGTGTCCCGGAAGAGGAATTCAACAATATCCTCTCTTTCTGCCATGACCAGGCATGCGGTGGCCATTTCTCTGGGCATAAAACCGCATCAAAAGTCCTCCAGTGTGGTTTTTACTGGCCCACGCTGTTCAAAGACGCATACAGTCACTGCAAGGCATGTAGTCGTTGCCAGACTTTGGGCAACATGAACCGTCGCGATATGATGCCTTTGCAGCCTATTCTCGTATGCGAAATCTTTGATGTTTGGGGGATTGATTTTATGGGCCCCTTTCCTGTCTCGGATGGTTTCGAATACATTCTGCTTGTTGTGGACTACGTGTCCAAATGGATCGAAGCCATACCGACCCGAACCTGTGATCACAAGATTGTTCTCAAATTCATTCATCAAAACATTTTCTCAAGGTTCGAGATTCCCCGTGCTATAATCTCTGATGGGGGGACCCATTTTACAAATGCTCAGTTTAAGCCACTGATGACCAAATACGGGGTGTCTCACAGAATCTCTACTCCTTACCACCCCCAAACTAATGGTCTAGCTGAGCTGTCAAATCGGGAGATCAAGAAGATCCTGCAGGTCACTGTTCGGCCTGACAGGAAGGACTGGTCGTCCCGACTTCCGGAAGCATTGTGGGCCTATAGGACCGCCCACAAAACCCAATTAGGTATGTCTCCCTTTAGACTGGTGTATGGAAAGGCGTGTCACCTTCCCGTAGAACTGGAGCATAAAGTCTATTGGGCAGTACGGAACTGTAATCTAGATCTTTCAAAGGCTGGGACCCACAGAAAACTCCAAATCAGCGAGATCGATGAATTACGCCTAGACGCGTATGAGAACTCGCGAATCTACAAGGAGCGGGTTAAAGCCTTCCATGACAAGCACATCTCGAGAAAGATCTTTCATCCTGGTCAGAAGGTCCTACTCTTTGATGCCCGACTCAAACTTTTCCCTGGAAAGATGCGATCCAAGTGGGTCAGACCATATTTAGTCCGACAGGTTTTTGGAAATGGAGCTATCGAAATCAGTCCGCTCAGCCACGATTCCAAACCTTTCATCGTGAACGGTCAGAGACTCAAG
This sequence comes from Thalassia testudinum, assembly GCA_037157565.1. NCBI lineage: Eukaryota > Viridiplantae > Streptophyta > Magnoliopsida > Alismatales > Hydrocharitaceae > Thalassia > Thalassia testudinum. Next base: position 150,671,454 of record JAZHRO010000036.1, read on the forward strand.
CCGTTCATTGATGTGACTTTTACTGATTTGGCTGAATCTTCTTATATCCTCCATTCCCTTCGAGCTTATTACGCCCAGCCGATGGTGTAAACTCAGCGCTTAACGGGAGGCAGCCCGTCATTTTCTAAAAATCTAAACCCTTTTCACACTTTTGTGCACTTAAAGTTCACCCTTATAGACAGTCGACTCCACCTCAGATACGTGCATCTGAGATTAGAAATCGTCCGTAGAATTCATCCTGACCCATTCACTCATTAAAACATCTGTCTTAAGGAATGAACTAAGTAAATAAAAACCCCTAAGTCACAATGAGGACATTGCAAACCTTAGGCATGAGGGGGTATAAAAGTGCAAAACTTGTAAAAAGGGTTTTAAAATAAAAAAATTCACATATGACAAAAACACCATAAAAATTAAAAAAAAAAAGAATAAGAGGAGAAAGGAAATTTTGTGGGAGAAGAAAAAGAAACAAAAAGGAGCATAAATTGAAGAAAAAGAGTGATAGTCATTAGTAAGAAGCTAAGGAATTGACCTAAGTTCTAGACCTTATTCGAGAAAAGAAATGAAAAGTGCATGGTGAGATTAGTAAGAACTCAAACTTTAGGCATTCTTGGATAGACTCTTAGTACCAATTAAGATCTAGACAGTCCTCAAGAGGTTGAGGAAAATGAAAAGCTTAAGTATTAGGTCCAAGGCTTAGGGAGTATTTGACCTCATTAACTAACTTCTGGTTTATGGGACTCAGTAACCTAAGCACCCCAACCCCACACACAGCCTGGTTCAGTAAGCATAAAAATTCAAAATCACGCAGAAGCGTCAAAAAAAATTTTGAAAAATACACCTAGAATAGGAGCGGCCGATCAACACAAGTTGATTTGGCGAGTTCCCAGCGCGGAGAGGAGGGAAATCCCCTCAAAGATGCGTAACAAAATATCATCTCCTCGGTGCTTGTCTCTTAGGATATTTAGATATCCTACTGGGGGCATGTAAGCACTCTGCTGGTTCAGATTCCATGGATGGCATTATCACGAAGTGTCAATTGCCAGGGTCTGGATTCAGCCACGGAACACCATGGATGGGATTATCTCGAAATCTCAATAGCCAGGGTTCCGGGGGTTGCCATGGGCGGTGCTATCTCGAAGCATCGATTGCTAGGAACCCTTGAGGATTGTTGATTGTAGCAAGGAATCTGATACAGACCGTGTTGAAAAGCCAATCCTAGGCTAGAACTTAAAAGAAAAAGAGAGAGAAAACTCTCCAAGCAGAAAAACTTTCTACCTCTCTCTCTTACAAAAAACACTGCGAACTGAACCTGGGCTAAAATCATTTCAAGCATGGGGTGCTTTAATCACGAAGTCCAATAAACCTTAGGTTAGTTCTTGTGGGCCTTAAAAACCTTTGCCAAAGACTGAAACTAAGGCTAGACAGATCTGGATCTTGGTTGGTACTAGAGTACCTTTTAAGCCTATGGTCAGCATTCTAACCTAATCTAGGTTCAAATGAAAAAGCACTTAACTGAAGATTGTTAAAAACATCATGGTCTAGAACAAAGGTTAAAACCTTAGGTTTTTGCTAAGGGACTAGCAAAAGCTAGGCATGGAGGTATGATGAGAACCTCGTCATAAACCCTAAACTAGCACCATCTAACCCAGATTTGCAAGAGAAAGCTCCTACATAACTCTAGAAAGGCTTGGTTCAGAGAAATTCTGAGTTTGTGAAGAAAATAGAAACTAAGGGGTAAAAATGCAATTTCACCAATTCAATCTGAAAATAGGGTAACTCAGGGTCCAAACATAGGTCAAACTAACCTATTAAGAAGAAAAGTGGGATGAGTTGATCCAATAAGGGCTACAGCAACTCCAAGGAATTAAATGACATCCTGTAACCCTAAAAATAAACCCACTTCAATTCACGAGGTTTGAGGCAAATAAAAAATCAACTAAACCCTCTAAAATTCATAGAAAAATAATCTCTAGGGTTTAGAATCTTCAATTTGGCCTTAGGAACCCATTTTGACCTACATTGAGAACCATGCCCAATTAATGACTTAATTTGGGTTTTTACGTAAATTGACTGGACAAACAAGGTCTGATCTAGAAATAAAATTCACCATCAGAATCCTTAGGTCCTAATTATTCATGTATAAAAACTTGAGTCTAAGAAGAGACCTTCTCGACCAACTTTACATTTTGGTCCTTATCTATTACTTTTTGGCCCTCAACTTTTGAAACTCTCACATTTTGGCCCCTAACTCTTCTTCGTTCTTTGCATTTGGGTCCTCCTTGCAAAACCCTGAGCAGCGCCATGCTTCGGCGACTTTGAGCGGAGCATGGCGCCGCGCAGGGTAAGGGAGACCCTCTGCCAAGACAATCGGGGGTTCCCTGCGACGTCTGTTGTCGCAGGGACACCTCCATGGTCTTTGCGGCTACCCATACCTCCTGTGCGAACACGTGGAAGGTATGGGTCTCCATCTCCGACGTCCTCCGGCGAGGGAGGCACGTCGCCTCCCTCCGCCCTCCTCTCTAATTCCACCTCTATAAAAGCCGCCCCCGCCTACCGAACTCAGGAGCTAGGTTCTGACGGAAACCCCCCCCTTCTTCCCTCACTTCCCACTCTGGCAGAAGCCCCCTTGCTTCGACGGTTCTTCCTCCTCCTCCTCGTCGCTCTGCCGCATTACCAGCAGCAGAGCCGCCTTCGCCCGCTCTTCCCGCATCGCGCCGTACCCAGCGCGCGCTCTCCCGCTCTCTCCTCGCCGCCGCCCTCTCTCTCTGGGCACCTTCTTCTCCGGCGACAGTCGATACGACTGTCGCCCTGCTCCGGTCCCCCTCGTCCCTCCAAGCAGGTACAGTTCTTTCCCTTCCTCCCCTCTTTCTTTTCCCTACTTCAGTTTGTTCAACCACCCTTCCACCGCGCCTGATCGCCCTTACCTTCTCCATCTCCGGCCAACCTCCGACGACTCGCTCCCATCATTCCACCACCCCACACGACTCGCCGACCGACCCAAAACCTCCGCCTTTTCACGCTGAACCACTTCCACCCCTTCACTCCCTGCCGTTCGCTGCCTAAAGACCCCCTGAACAAACCCATTCCCCCAGCCACAGTCTGACCTGAACAAAGCCTGCCCTTGCACGCCGCCCCATGCCTCGCCACCACCTGCACGAGCTTTGCCGCACTCTGGCGAAGCTCCCTGCACCTTCTGACTAGGTCGAGAGGCCGTATTGCTGTGAACAGGTCACCCGCCCTCCGCCGCCATTGCTGAGCAGGTGGAGCTTCTTCCGCCTGCAGCTGCAGCCTCGCTTCGCCCAGGTCTAACTCGCCAGGACGCGCGGTTCGCCCTCACGCACCTGCCCAGGCCTGCAGTTGGGGTGAGAGCCCTGTGCACAGCAGCGATTGCCTGCAGCTTTCTCAGCTGCAGGCGCCCAATTGGGGTGGGACATTTAGTCCCACCTCAGAAGACTCTGAAGCAGTGCACCCGCGTAAATACGAAAAGTGCTATAGGCTTATCGCCTTAGCACACGGGGTGAGGTCCCTCTCACCCGCTCACCCGGCCTCGTCCACGACCACCCCCCGCAGACCTGGCCCGACCTGTTTACCCGACCTGCACTCCTCGCCCACCACCGCACACCGATGGGCCTGGACCCGGGCGTGACCCGTATCCGAATACCCGGCGGCTCAGGGAGAGCTATCCTACGACTGAATTTTGAGAGAGAGAGACGCGGGGGAGGGTAGAGTAGGTTTTTGGCCTGACCAAACTGTGAGCGTGCAGGCACAGAAGAAGAAGAAGAAGAGAAGGCAGACCGTAGAGGAAGAAGGAGAAGAGAAAGAAGGAAGCAGGACGCACTGTAGCAGAAGCTACTTAAGTCGTCTGATTGAAAATCAAATGACACCCTGAAGAAAAAGAAAAAGAAGAAGAAAAGAAGAACAGGCACCGCATGGAAGAAAGAAAGAAGAAGAGCAGAAGGAAGAAGACAAAGAAGAGAGAAGCAGAACAGGAGGAGAAAGAGAAGAAGCCCTGAAGAAAAAGAAGAAGAAGAAGGAAGAAGACTGAAGAACCAAAGAGAAGAGAAAAGAAGACAAAGACAAGAGAAAGAAGATAAGAAGAAAAAGCCAACAAGGCAAATCTCTCTCTCTCTCTCTCTTTCATTTTTGTAATAGAAACTTTGTACTTCTAGAATATAATTTGCTCCCTGAGTTCGACCTCGGGAAAACTTTTATTTCCGAGTAACAAATTGTATTAAACTGGTAGCCGCTTCTCTATACTATACTACGACGAAATATTAGAACTACAGAGGATTGGCGTCTCACCACCTGGCATCTCTATGTGTTAGGGCATTGATACGCCCCTCAACCCTGGGTGCAGACGAAGCGGCCACGCTTTGGGTCAGGAGAGCAGCAGTTGGCCAGTACCCTCCTCGTGACTGTTGTCCTCCTCCACGCGCCTGGTGACCGCGACCAACAGATCGACCTCCAACGCTCGGTGCAGGGAGCATTTGCTGTGCTCCAGCCTTAGATGGGCAGTTTCTCCTGATGTGGCCCAGTTGGCTACACTGGTAGCAGAGAGGGGCACGACCTCCTCCCTCAGTTGGCCCCTACTGGTGGCTGGGTGGGGGTCCGATGTTGGCAGCTGGCCCCAGTCTGGGGCCCCCAAAGGCCATTGGTGTCCCCGCAGAACGAGGCGACTCTCCTGCGGGCACCGTGTACCTCCTCTCCCGTTAGCCCTGTGAGTACTCTCGTTGGTAGGGCCTCTTTCGTCTGCCGTCAGTGTCTCACGCAGTCGAGTTGGTCTCCTCAAAGGTCATGGCCGCCTTTACCACATGAGAGAAAGTGGGCAACTTTAGGGGTTTCACATACCCCCGAATCGCAGGTCGGAGCCCCTCAGTAAACTTCCACAGGCACTCCTCCTCAATAGACACAGCTGTAGGGGCGAAGCGTGAGAACTCCAGAAAACGTGTGCGGTACGCGCTAATTGTCATCGCCCCCTGGCGAATGGTGTGGAACTCCTGCCTCCTCTAGTCCTGCCAAGTCTATGGAAAGTACTACTCGCAGAACGCAGAAGAGAGCCACGAACTGGTCCCACGTCGGCTCTCTCCCCTCCTAGCCTCTGACTGCCCTCCACCACCTGTAGGCTGCACTCTCCAGCTGGTATGTGGCAAAGGCCATGCGGCACTCTGCAGGAGGGTGGAGTGTGTCGAACACCTTCTCTATCTACTCCAGCCAGTCCTCTGCCTCAGACAAGCTCTCATCCCCCTTGAAGGAGGGGGGCTTCAGCTTCCGAAACTGGCCAAAAAGCTTGCGGTGGAGCTGCAACGGGGGAATAGGTATGCCTCCAAGCAAGGAGTGCTCATGCTCAGAGGTGTTTGAGGGTGGTAGGGGTGGTGGAGGATCACCCTTTCCGCCTCCAGCTCGTTTGACTCTGTGGCGGTCCCCCTATCCCACAGAGGACTCCCCCTCTACGTCCTCAGGGAGGGGTGGCCGAGGAAGCTGCTAGATCTCCTTACGTACTATATCCCAGACTAGCTGGGTGAGATCCTAGGCCTGGATGCTCGGAAGGAGAGGTGGGTCGACTGGTGCCTCAGGTCCAACATGTTCGCCCCTCCGGTCCTACCCACGGCCACGTCCATGGCCTACCTCGAGAACTCCTCGACGAGTGTTGAACGGTATTTTTCGAATCGCTACGCTTACGAGATTGGTTTTAGAAAACCTGTCGTTGTAGTTCAAAAAGCGAAGAACTCGTGTTCAACAAATAAAATTTATACCGAAAAGAATTCCAGGTCGAACACAGGGAGGCTACGTTGATCTATATTCGCAATTATATTTTTTTTAGGTTTTTTTTTTCATAAGCAAGGCGATATAATTACAATGGAGCTATCAGACTAAAAGAAAGAGAGAGAGAGAGAGAGAGAGAAAGAGGGAGAGAGAGAAAGAGAACATTCATTCAATATTTCAACTGTTTATAAAAGTTACACTAGAATGCGGAAAATCAATTACACTATAAAGCAGGAAAATTCTACACTAGAAAAGCTGTAAATAAGAATGGGAGAGAGAAATTATCCTCCTCGATGATTGCTTGGAGGACAAGCCGGACGGGACGACGCTTGGACGAAGGAGAACGAAGTAGGACGAAGGAGGACGAAGCAGAAGAACAGGAACGGAGCAGCACGTCGTCGTCGTCGCAGGATCCACTTCCGAAGGGGAATGAAAATTGGACTTTATCTCGCAAGAAGCATCCCGGGTGTGGGACAAGCTTCTTTTGAGCTTTGGAGGGGTAGAGAGAAAGAAGGGATGAGAATTTCGTATGGAGGGGGTCTCCTTTTATAGTTGCAAGGAGTGGGGGCAAAATGGACATTACAACTTCAAAATAATAAAAGAGGGGTCTTTAGTGATGGATAAATCTGTCACTAAAGCCCCGACGTGGCCGTCGCCTTCGCGCCCATGCGCGCCTCCTCGGCTGCCTGCTCCTCAACGCCCGCGCACGTCCAGCGCTTTTCAGCCGTCTGATCGCGAGATCGGACGGCTTAAGATGCGTTCGCGCCCGCGCGCTGCGCGCCCCCCGCGCGTCCAATCGCGCGTCGGCGCTATCGGGCGTGCGCAGCCGTCCGATCTCCATCCGACGCTCCAATTGCTCGCGCCCGCTACTCCTCGCCACGGCTCGAACCCGCGCCCCACTCTCGCGATAGCGCGCTCGACCACTACGCTATGGGGCGCGGATGGTCGAGCGGGCGTTTTTAAATGCGAGCGCCCACAGCCGTTGGATTAAGATCCAACGGTGGAGAGCGATTGGGCGCAGGGCTTTCACAAGACGCAAGCGACCGTTTGGGTGGCTGAGATGGAGCCACGTGGCGCTATCTTGGCCGTCCATCTTCTGGAAGTTGGAGATGGTGCCACGGATGTCGGATTGACTCGATTTTTGTGTCGTTGGGCTGCAATCGTGGATCCGAATTCATCTGTGCGGTCGGATTTATCATCTGAAGTGCGAATTTACACCATCCTGGCCCTTGATCTTCTAGGGTTCCCGGGTCACTATCTGATGCTACGGATGCCTAATTAGGGCGATCTTGGAGTCGTTGAACTTCAATCGTCGCCCTGATCACATCCATACAGTTGGATCTTTGATCTGAGGCTCTGATAAAATATTTGCCCTATCCAAGCACATAAAAGGAGACAATTAACCTCCATTTTATTCAAACTATTCTAAATGCAAGGTGATGCATGTAATGCAATATTTATATCATGAAATGCAATCCTATGCTTAAGAACATGCATAAATAGACATCTTAAGTAGTGTAAATGTGTTTACATCAACGAGGCATCTCCTACAAGGAGATACAAGAGAAAGAACTGTTAATGATGCATGATTACATAAGGAAATAAGACTCGGAAGTGAGATCAAAGCGATATGTTGTGATAGCTATTCTAGTTACATGCACGTAAGTGGTTACTTCTAGACCATTTGGTTCATTCTCGAGACGACCTTGCTCTGATACCATCTTGTTATGACCAGATCCTAGATCCCTATAGGACTTGAGATCGGCTCGCCTCGATTAATCCTAGGACCTAGTCATCCAACGAGAAATAACCAAAAGTAGAAAATATTCCACAACTACAAGTACAATCTAACTAAGTAGAAAATAATACAGAGATAGCAAAGGAAACAGAACAAAATGTCTCAGAATATTATAGGCCATCACAACTACAACAGCGGAAAGTAAAGCGGAAATATAACAGAAAAAGCATTACATATAACAAATACTCACTACTACAACAAAAGAACGTGATGGAATAGAAAATGACAGCAGCTAAGGCTAGGTTCGACTGGGCCCAGCTCCCTCTGTAGCTGGTGGTGCTAGCTGCTTAACTCCCTGACATGAATAAGGTTACAAAATTCCGTAGTCGGCTAACGTTGAGTAGAGTGGTAATTAAACCATTTACATGCAATCAACTTAAGACAAGCAACCAATTTATTATTCAATTCCATTTAGGTCAACTAAGTGGTTCTAATTTGTTTATTCTCTTAAGAATCTGGTCATTTCTTGATCTTGATTGTCCCTTAAGGGGACGATCTTGATTGCAGTCTTTCCCGTGATGTAGGATGTACACGTGGTGCTCTCCTAGCTAGGAGAGTCCCCCGTGGTAGTCCTACACCCAGTCAACCACCCCAAGGTCATGGTCGCCTGCGCGATAAGCGTACGAGTAGCTACCCCACACTGGCACGCGGTCAGTTGTTTCTGCTAACGGGTATGCCTAAAGGTACAATACGGAACAACATAGGGCCTTGCCCTCTCAGAATAGGGGTCTCGCCCCTTCACGTACCCTCGTCCGACTATCTCGGTTTGCCTAGTGAGACTAACAAGAGTCAGTGTAGGGTGGCTAGTCCTAACCTCGGGCCCCGTAGGGTGGCTAGCTCCCTCTCTACACTAAGTGGCTCACCTCAGTACCACGTACACGAGGGCCAAACAGAAGTCGGTGTAGAATGACTGGTCCTAATCCCGGGTCTTAACCCAAAGGGGCAGCTAGCTCCCCTCTACACTAAAGGGACAGTTGCTCTCCTTGGTACCATGTACACAAGGACCAGCTCGCTTCCCATCTACTTACAAGGTTCTTTCCGTATACAGGAGTTCTGCTCCTAGTTCCCTGTAAGGTTCATGCTCGTATTTGTTTCATTTCATTTCTCAACATGCATAATCCGTTGCTCATCTTCTGATTCTCATTCATATAACAGGCATCTCATATTTTTACAACTGAAGGAGCATCACATCAAGTATTTAACACTTGCTAGCAATTAAGGTTTAACATGCATATCAAGTAAACAGTTTAGCTCAAGCAATATTCGTTCGTTTCTGCCCTAGGGTTCATTTCACATCCTAGGGTTCAATCAAGTTGTTCTAACATGCACTTCATTATTTAAATCTTAATATTAAAGTAAACCACTCTATCGGAAAACACGGGAGGAATGGGGGCTAGAACCGCAGGTCCTGTAATCTTCTCAGGCCCCGAACACGCTACAGGCTAGAGACCTATACCAGTGACCAAATCACATCATTTTAGTTCAAAATAGTACATAATCGACACTAACACGTAGATAAACTCTAGCGGAAAACAACGATACTTTGTTTGCGGAAATCAGATTCCATTTTGGGCCCTAAACGACCCAAAAATTCACATACTGTCTAAAATTAGATGTCTGGGACTTGACCCATACATCTTAAACGAGCTCAGAACCTCACCTTTCTTCCCTGCGGCTTCCTCAGACGTCCGAACCCCTCTGCAACCATCTGAGGGTGATCCTAGACGTTGGATACTCCCTCTAGTTGTCTGGGGGTGTCGTCAGACGTTTGGTACCATCTCCAAATGTCCTAAGGTACCTCGAAGGGCATGCTTGCACGCCTTTCCAAGGCTTGTACCTACATACACACTCGCGGGTTAAAGCCTTCGACAATGCAATGTTATCTACGTAATGTACGCGCATGCATGCGCGTTCAGGACGCTTACCTCGGCACTTCGCCAGTTTTCCGACGTTCAGCTTCATCTCTGGGTGTCTGCTGCCACTCCAGACATCTGGCAGATGCTCTAGACGTCTGATACTGGAAAGATCTAGTATCCAGAAACTCCTCGCGTGGCCCTTCTCCCTTGCGCCTCCACCCGCAGCACGGTAGCAGCAGCTTTAGCAGCTGCAGAGGGTTGAGAGGCTCTCTCCACAAGCCCCTACTCCTCGTGTGCGTGCTCGCCTCCTCCCACACGAGCTCCTCAGAGCTCCCGCAGGCTCTTGTGACTCCTCCCCTCGCAACTCCGAGTGCTCGCCGATGCACCCGCGGTAAGGCGCTCCTCGCACACGCGAGCTCTCCTGCTCGAGCTCGTTTGCCTCGCCCCCAAGCTCCCCGAGCTTCCTCCTCTCTCCCACGCCCTCGCTCTCCCGCGCACACTCTCTCCCTCTCTCCTCCTCCTCACACGAGCTCCTCTCCTCCGCGTGCGGCTGCATGTAGAGAAGAGGAGGCTATTGGTGGCTCGCCGACAGACCAGTGAAGGAGGTGGAGGTGTTGGAAGTGGTGGTGGAGTGGAGATGGAGTGGGGTGGAGGGGTTTAAGTAGAGATGGGTTAGGGTTTGGAGGGGAGGGGGAGTGTGCGAGTGTGTGTGTGGGTGAGGAGAGAGAGGGAAAAATAGTGCGACACCCCCTCGCATTGTCCTTTCCCCCACACACTCAACTCAAAGAGTCAAAATTTTCGCGTTTACGTCCCTAACTTTCCGGAAAACTCTCAACGGTCCTTGGAAAAGGTCATTTCAATTGCTCCCTTCCTATCGTGGTGAATTGCACTGCCCTCCACTTGCCAACTCATCAACGATCATAGAGGGTCCCCTCTGCCTCGATTCACGGACCACTTTGTCTTGTCAATCGGTAACCACATGACTCATACACCTTCATGCTTTGCTCTCCACCAGTCGCTGCTGTCACCACGGGGTGCCTCTAGGGTTCCTCATCAAACCCTATTCTTCTTCCTCACCAGTTTTATACTCTCAAGAATTTTTGTAGCAAAACCCTCTATTTTAATTACTCTACACAACAGTCCCCCTTAAGTAAGAATAGTCCTATTATACACACCCCAATCCCACCTATTTCGTCGATTCCTTCCCACCAACCATGCTTGTTCGACGCACTCAACCAACATGCGCCATTCATCGCTTATACACCCCATTGCAACAATGACTACTCCCACCCCAACCACATTGCCTGCCATGTATAAGCTCAATGCATGATGTCACACCCCAAAAGCCCAAGCCCCAACGAGGGTCAGAGTTTCAAGGAATGGCAACAAACAAGGTGCTGGTTTATTTAATTTGCATTACACCAAACTAAGTCCAGCAACCAAAAAGTTCCATTTATTAATAAATGGAAGAAAATATTGGATGAATGACACATAAATGAAAATGTACAGTACAGACTAAACATATATTCAATTGGCATATAAAACAGAAACCCACTGTAAAACCAAAGCAAACAAGTTACTTGCCAAAAATTTTGACAAAAACCCACGCAGCGACATCCTGTGCATCGATGTCTCACGACAGCAATAACTTGAAATTAGGTCAGAAAGTAGGATTGAGCCAATCAACTTAGTAGGGAACCAACAACTATTATATCACAACAAAACATAGGGTGGTGTACAATTTCACTAACCGGCTAGATTCTTAGCCCAACACAACACCCCAAGTTTAGACTCCTAAATCCAACTTAAACTGACCAACCATTGTAGTCCAAACCCATTAACCGAGTTGTCCCTTTTTCCTGTTATTTAGTATTACAAAATTTAGTCTCTCACTTGCCTCAATGATTAGATTTTGGAAATCATCTCTCTCTACCAGAGGAGATTGAGATGCATCATTTCCTTAAATTTCTAGCTTGATAGTCTCACCCTAGCAAGGGAAGAGGCTAGCAAGTCTGTTAATCCTCAAAAAGGTGTGACCATTCTTGACGTATCAATAACGTTGCTGACCTCAGTCAGAAGAGTCGAGTCTCTTGGGAGCTACCCAGGCCAATACCTTGCAACTACAAAGTGCAAACTTGGTTCATGTCCAACAAGGTCTAGTCACATATTAAATCAGATCATCAACGTAGGATTGACCAGAATTGTCGAGTTACACCAATGCTCCTGCTAAAAGCGGCTCCCCATAGGAGCATAGTCCTTGGGTGTGCCCTCTCAATCTATCGTCGGACGAGATCTCAACCAATCGATCATGGTACCCAGGCAAATTTTGTGCATACGATCGCCTAGTGAGCCTCTAGCTACAAGTACCATGTACCTCGGTGTCCATCGCTATGCATGCGGGTGCTTACGAGCCTAGAACCATGAGTATCTCTACATCGAGTTGGATTCGGGTACATCCAAACACCAAACACTAATGACAACCCAAGGTCTATCACTGAACCAGGGAACCCTCCAAGTTTTGAGGCAAAATTCTTTGGTAGCCTCTAGCTACCGCAACAACTCAAGTCATTTACCCAAGCAGTGAACCCATGGTTTACCAAGGCGAAGGGTACAACCTTACGAGCTCACCTAGTTGACCTACTATCATTGAACTTCATTGGGTTCCGTGTCTGGAATGAAGTCCTAGAGACCTAGTGGATCACTTAGGGTCTTACTTAAGACCTTAGGATCTAGGCATTCTATTTATTAGACTCTGGCCAAGTCACAAATATCATGTCAGGTTCAAGTCATTACTTAGCCAATTCAGTTTGCTTAGAATCCATTTAGAGAGCTTCAAGCTCAGATTAAACACACACACACATTTTCTATCTAGGGTTTAACTGCAGGTTCACCATTTCCTTAGGATTCTTAGTGTCAGAAACCCACATTCAGGTCACTTAATAATTCCAACAAACCACCTAATGTTAGGGACTTGTTACCTAACATTAGGAAACTCTACCAGCATCAACCAATCATTAGGTAATCCTGATCTAACATTAGGTCGGGCTACAGGCCAAATTTAGGATTACAAAACCCGTCTTTCATGCTCGAAACCCAGGTTTTGCACCTCAAATCCACTTGCAATCTTGACCACTAATACACATGCATGTTAAGTACATTTAAACCCAAGAGAACCCTGATCCCAGTATTTTGGATTCAATCCTTTACTTAGCCAAATTTAATCAACTTTTTATTCTCTTCTTAGAGTTCAAGCAGGCTGGAAGAAATACATCAATACCAATCCTTGTCCTAGGTATCGGTGTTGGGTATCCACTGTCCCAACCAGGCTATAGTGTACTAGTATTTATATTGAGTCCTAGTACCAATACTGGGCACCCACAACATAATGCCACAATACTAGCCAGTATCGGTACTAAGCACCAGTATTGGTACTAGGCACCATCCATACCTTTCCAAGTAATCCAACCAATACTGAAATGAAGCACCAGTACTAGTACTAGGTACCTGCTATCATGGCTACTGAACTCATACAGTACCGATACTGATCACCAATACCGGTACTAAGTGCTTTCAGTACTAGACTTAAGTCCCTTTTTAGCTCGTGCAGAGCCAACTAGTATCGACATTGGTTACTAGTACCGGTACTAGGTGTCTCCAGTACCCAGTTCTGAACTTGAAAACCTTCCATTTGATTTCCCTATGTTTACCACTTAACACCACACATTTAGAACACCATTCCAGGTATTTACAAGCATGGAAAGAGCACAAGCAACTAGAGAAAATCAAGGGAAATACTCTTCCATTGTTATCCACATTCACCACGAGATTACACAATTAACCAAGTGAATACACCACATGAATTCATAATATTACCGCACAAGTTTAAAGGTAATGGTCTCCATAAACCCATAATAACAACCCATTGCTTGACCTGACCCACTTCCCCAATGAGTACACACTCAAGATACACATGTGCATTCCATGGCATCAAGTGTAGAACCCCATACTATACCTTTACAATCACTCGAGTTCTTGATAGGACTTTCATGCTACCATTCCATAGTTGTGCCTTGCTTAGCAATTTAGTATCCCTATACACTTACTAGGACCTTTAAAGCTGGGTTTAAACAATGCATTGGGTCACGTGGGTACCCTTGCAACCTGGGCTATTGCATCCACATTAAGTCTCATCGTTTTCTCATATTAGGATCTGTAGCCCTAAAGGGCTTACTTTATTTCTAATTAGGGACTAACCATCATAGGACCCAATTACGCCCAAAATCCATGTTTCTAATATTAAATACCAATTGTTACGACCTGATCCCAGATCCCTACAGGACCCGAGACCGGCCCGCCTCGACTAATATCAAGACCTAGTCGTCTAATGAGAAATAACCAAAAGTAGGAAATAATTCACAACCACACATGCAATGTAACTAAGCAGAAAGAAATCAAGAGACAGTAAAAGAAACAGAGCGAATAGTCTATCAATATTACAGGCCATCACAACTACAACAGAGGAAAGTATAGTGGAAAAGTAACTGAAATAGTATAGGACAAAAAAATACTCACTACTACAACAGAAGCTAGGGAACAAGGTTATAAAATTTCCGGAGTCAGCAAACGCTGAGTAGAGTGGTAATTTAGCCATTTACATGTAATTAAGATAAGCAATTAATTAATGCAATTAAGTAATTGATGAGAGCCTCATCATGAACCCTAACAAGTACAATTTGATCTAAATAAGTGTGAAAAAGTTCCTACAAAACCTAAAGAAAAACCTAGCTCAGAGAATTTTGAATTGAAGAATAAAGCAAGTCATAAGGGGTAAAACTATAATTTTACCAATGCAGTACAAAAATAACGTATCTAAGGGTCTAAACACAGGTCAAATAAGCTTAATAAGGAAGGAAGTGGGATGTTCTGGTCTGAAAAGGGTTATAGCAACTTCTAGGAATTAAATGAAATTTTGTAACCCTAAAAATAAACCTGCTTTAATTCAAGAGGTTCTAGGCAGGATAAAAATTAATTGAATCCTCTAAAATTCATGAAAAAATATTCCCTAGGGTTTAGAACCTTCAATTTGGCCTTTGGAACCTATCTTGACCTAAATTGAGAATCATGCCCAAATTTTAACTTAATTTGGGTTTTTACGCAAATTGACTGATAAAACATGGTCAAACCTAAAATCAAATTACACCATTGAATTCCTTAAGTTCAAATTAGGTTGGTACAAAAATTTGGGCCTAATAGAAGATCATCTTGACCGACTTTACAAATTGATCCTCTTGAATTATATTTTGACCCTTATCTTTTCAAAACCTTGCAATTAGCCCCCTATCTTCTCCTTAGTTCTTTACAGAATGGTCCTCCCTACCACCCTGCGCAGGCACCATACCTCTGGCGACCTTGCGCGGAGGATGGCGCAGCGCAGGTGATGTAAACACAATTACACTACTTAAAAGGTCTATTTTTGCATGTTCTTAAGCATAGGATTGCATTTCATGATATAAATATTGCATTACATGCATAATCTTGCATTTAGAATAGTTTGAATAAAATGGAGGTTAATTGTCTCCTTTTATGTGCTTGGACAGGGCAAATATTTTATCAGGGCCTCGGATCAAAGATCTAACCGTATGGATGTGATCAGGGCGACTATTGGAGTTCAACGACTCCAAGATCGCACTAATCAGGCATCCGTAGCATCAGATAAGTGACCTGGGAACCCTAGAAGATCAAGGGCCAGGATGGTGTAAATCCGCACTTCAGATGATAAATCCGACCGCACGAATGAATTCGGATCGACGATCGCAGCCCAACGACACAAAAATCAAGTCAATCCGACATCCGTGACACCATCTACAACTTCCAGAAGATGGACGGCCAAGATGGCGCCATGTGGCGCCATCTTAGCCGCCCAAACGGTCGCTTGCATTTTGAGAAGGCCCCCGCCCGATCGCTCTCCGCCGTCAGATGGAGATCCAACGGCTGCGGTCGCTCGCGCTTAAAAGCGTCCGCGCGACCATTTCGTCCGCGTAGCGCAGCGGCGACGCAGCTGCGGGCGAAGCAGAGGTCGCGGGTTAGAGCCGCGGTGAGGGGGTGGAAGGCGCGGGCGAGCGGGCGCGGACGAGCGTCAGATGAAGATCCAACGGCTACGCGCGCTCAATCAGGACGCGGACGATCGCGCTCAATCAGGATTTATCCGTCACTAAAGACCCCTTATTTATTATTTTGAAAATGTAATGTCTATTTTGCCCCCACTCCTTGCAACTATAAAAGGAGACCCCCTCCATACGAAATTTGCATCCCTTCCTTCTCCTCTCTACCTCTCCAAAGCTCAAGAGAAGCTTGTCCCACACCCGGGATGCTCCTCGCGAGATAAAGTCTAAATTTTCGTCCTCCTTCGGAAGTGGATCCCGCGACGACGACGGCGTGCTGCTTCGTTCCCGTTCTTCTACTTCATCCTCCTTCGTCCCTCTTCGTTCTCCTTCGTCCAGGCGTCGTCCCGTCCGGCTCGTCCTCCAAGCAACCGTCAAGGAGGATTTCTCTCTCCCTATTCTTTTTACCGCTTTCTAGTATAGATTTACTGCTTTCTAGATTAATCTACTCGTCCTCCAAGCAATCGTCGAGGATGACATTTCTCTCTCCATTCTTTTAATGCTTTTTAGAGTAAATTTATCGCTTTCTAGAGTAATTGTTTTATGCTTTCTAGTTATAATGAACAATCTCTTCAATACAAAAATTCCTTGTTTATTCTACATCTCATTTTGATTTCTCTGTGTAATATTCTCTTTCTCTCTTACTCTCTCTCTCTTCTATTTATTGTAAATAATTAGATGGTTCTAAATTTAATTATTCTGCAACAAATAAAAAGAAACGCGTAGTTTTTAAATCAAACGTCTGCCTCCCTGTGTTCGACTCGGAATTTTAATTTCGGTATAAATTTTATTTGTTGAACACGAATTCTTCTCTTTCGAACTACAACGACAGGTTTTCCAAAACCGAACACGTTAGCGTAGGTTCGTAATCGTTCATCATTTTGGCGCCTATCTTTTGCTAGTCCCTAGCAAAAACTATATGCTATTTATAAAAGAATTAGGTTGGATTATTTAGACCTGAGTCACTTTCAATCATTAATAAATTTTCTACTTAGGAACTGAACTTTCAAAGACACAACAGTGCCCGGGTATCAGCCAAAATGCAGACCGCCTCAAGCCCTCGCCTTATTAAAAAAAAAATTTCTTTTTCTCTTTTTACTCTTTTCTAATTTTTTTGGATTTTCAAATTTTAGGGTTTAAGAGTGGCTTTCTACGACCATTCAACTCACCCAAGATTTGATGAGAACCCTAAGTTTTAAGCATCTTATTGTGATTGTGATAGAGTCGTTGACCGGCAATTAGAACGGACTTCGGAGCAGTACGGAGCTGTAAGCCTATTGGGCAGTACGGAGCTGTAATTTAGAACTTTCTAAGGCTGGAACCCACAGAAAGCTTCAGATAAGCGAGATCGATGAATTACGCCTTGATGCGTATGAGAGCTTGCGAATCTACAAAGAGCGGGTTAAAGCCTTCCATGACAAGCATATATCTAGAAAGATCTTTCATCCTAGTCAGAAGGTCTTACTCTTCGATGCCCGACTCAAACTCTTCCCTAGGAAACTGCAATCCAAGTGGGTCAGACCATATCTTGTCCGGCAGGTTTTTGGAAATGGAGCAATAGAAATCAGTCTGCCCAGCCACGATTCTGAACCTTTCATCGTGAACGGTCAGAGACTCAAACCGTTCATCGATGTAACCTCTACAGATTTGGCTGAGTCATCATTTATCCTCCATTCTCCCTGAGCATATTTGATGAGAACCTCATCATGAACCCTAAACTAGCACCATCTAACCTAGATTTACGAGAAAAAGCTCCTACATAACTTATAGAAAGGCTTGACTCAGAGAATTCTAAGTTTGTGAAGAAAACAGGAACTAAGGGGTAAAAATGCAATTTCACCAACACAATCAGTAAACAGGGTGACTCAGGATCCAAACATAGGTCAAACTAACCTAATAAGAAGGAAAGTGGGATGATTTGATCCAACAAGGGGTACAGCAACTCCAAAGAATTAAATGACATCCTATAACCCTAAAACAAACCTACTTCAATTCACGAGGTTCGAGGCAAAGTAAAAATCGACTAACCCCTCTAAAATTCATAGAAAAATAATCTCTAGGGTTTAAAACCTTCAATTTGGCCTTGGGAACCCACTTTGACCTACATTGAGAACCATGCCCAATTAATGATTTAATTTAGGTTTTTACGTAAATTGACCGGTCAAACAAGGTCTGATCTAGAAATAAATTTCACCATTAGAATCCTTATGTCCCATTTAGTCATGCATAAAAACTTGAGCCAAAGAAGAGACCTTCTTGACCGACTTTGCATTTTGGTCCTCATCTATTACTTTTTGACCCTCAACTTTTGAAATCCTCACATTTTGGCCCCTAAGTCTTCGTCGTTCTTTGCACTTAGGTCCTCCCTGCAAAACTCTGAGCAGCGCCATGCTCCGGCGACTTTGTGCGGAGCATGGCGCCGCGCAGGGTGAGGGAGGCCCTCTGCCCTTTCAACCGGGTGTTCCCTGCGACATCTGCTGTCGCAGGGACACCTCCATGATCTCTGCAGCAGCCCACACCTTCTATGCGAACGCGCGGAAGGTATGGGTCCCTACTCCGGCCATCCTCCGGCGAGGGAGGCACGTCGCCATCCTCCGGCGAGGGAGGCACGTCGCCTCCCTCCGCCCACCTCTCCGCCTTCGCCTCTATAAAAACCGCCTCCGCCTGCAGAAGAGGGGAGCTCGGTCCTGACGGAGAAAGACCCCCATTTTCCCTCTCTTCCCACTCCGGCAGAAGCCCACCAGCTCCGGCGGTTCTTCCTCCCCCTCCTCGTCGCTCTGCTGCAATACCAGCAGCAGAGCCACCTTCGCCCGCTCTTCCCGCGTCGCGCCGTACCCAGCGCGCGCCCTCCCGCTCTCTCCTCGCCGCCGCCCTCTCCCTCTGGGCATTTTCTTCTTCGAAGACAGTCGATATGACTACCGCCCTACTCCGGCCCCTTTCGTCCCTATAACTAGGTCAGAACTACTCCCCACCTCCCCCTCTTTCTTTTCCTCATTGTTTTTCATTCGATTAAACCCTCGACCACTCCTGTCCGCCGTCACCCTCTTCGTCTCCGGCCACCCTCCGGCGAGACGCCCCCATCGCTTCGCAGCCCCACACGACTCGCCGACCCTCACAGAACCTCCGCCTCATCACGCTGAATAACCTCCGCCCACCCATTGCCGCTCCACACCCCCACCGCACTCCCCCGATCAGACCCATTTTTCCGGTCGCTGTCCGACCTAGCCCCGCCGCCAGACACCGCCCCACGACCTGCTGCACCCCGCACCACCTTCGCCATGCCACAGCGAAGGTCCCCCGCTAGTTTGATTGGGCTGAAGGGCCGTGCTTCTGTCTGACAGGGTCGCCACCCCAACCTCCATTAACGACAACTGAAGCAACTTCGGGGCGAGCTCCAGGCCTTGCAGCCCCAGGTTCCCAGGTGCTGCAGGTTGGGGCGAAGTATGCGAAGACTTCCGCCTCATCAGTTGGCGTCGACAGCGTCTGCAGCTGAGCAGAGGGCGAGGTGGAATCGTCCTACGGGCGCGCGCGAAGATAGCACAGAGGATAGTCCCACATCGTGGGATTTTGAAACGCCACCCGCGCATAAATTGGAAAAGTGACATAGTCTCTTCGCCTCCTGACCACAGGGTGAGGTCTCTCTCACCCGCTTCACCCGGCCTCATCCGCGACCACCCCCCGCGGACCTGGCCCGACCTGTATACCTGACCTGCACTCCTCGCCCACCACCGCACGCCGGTGGGCCTGGTCCCGGGGTGAATCCGTACCCGAATACCTGGCTCTGGGAGAGCAATCCTTTGAGCGAAAGCTGAGAAAGAGAGAGACGCGGGGGAGGGTAGGGGTAGGTTTTTGCTCTGACCAAGCTATGTGAGTGTGCAGGCAAAGAAGAAGAAGAAGAAAGACGACTGCAAGAAGAAGAAGAAAGAAGACTGCAGAAGTAGAAGAAGAAGAAGAAGAATGACTGCAAGAAGAAGAATCACTGTAGCAGACACTACTTAAGCCGTCTGATTGAGAAATCAGACGACGGATGAAGCTCTGCAGACAAAGTAAAGAAGAAGAAGAGAAGAGAAGGTGCCGCAGCTGAAGGCAAAGAAAAGAAGGAAGAAAAGAGAAGAAGAATCAAGAAGAACAGAAGATAAAGGAAGAAGATAAAGAGCTGAAGAAGATCAAAGAGAGAAGAAGGAAAGAAAAAGAAAGAAGGTAAAGAAGAAGAAGAACTAAGGACGATCAAGCAAAGAGAAGAGAAGAGAAAGAAGAAGAAGACAAAGACAAGAGAGAAAGAAGAGAAGAAGAAAAAGCCAAGAGACTAATCTACCTCTCTCTTTCTCTCTTATTTTTGTAATAGAAACATTGTACTTCTAGAATTATAGTTTGCTCCCTGAGTTCGACCTTGGGAAACCTTTTATTTCCGAGTAAAATTGTAATAGTGGCAATGACTATCTGTACTACAACGCCATTTCTATAACAAACAACAAAACTTAGTTCTACCGCCACTATTTTTTTGGCGCCGTTACTGGAGAGCAACAGCTATTCTAGAAGTTATATTTGTAAGTTTCTAATAATCTCTCTCTCTCTTTTGTGCAGGTATAGAAAGAAAAAGACGCAGCCGCACCACAGCCACTCCAAGGACAGGTAACTTCCTATTAAACCCTAAAATTTTAAAGAGGAAAAAGAAAGAAAAAAATAGGTATAACCTGTCTTTTATACATAGTAATAGCTGCATATTCTCAAAAACTATTATTCTTGCACATAATATTAAAGGTAATTAAGGGCTAACACTTTCTTGCCTAAGCCCTAATTACCCAGCAAAGAATTAACTGGATCAAGTAGAGCCAACATAAGGTCAAACATTAGGATTTCAGAGACACACCCGTTAATCAAGAATTGAGGAAATCCAAAAGAGGTGTGCCCAAGCCATTGATTGAAAATACCTAATAAGAAAAGCCCTAAACAAATTGGCTCTCTAAACACTTGAACCCTAAAAAGAAACAAGGCCTAAATTCTCAAAGGAATCACTAGGTAAAGTTGATCCCTAGGGTCTACCAACCTTCAAATTAGGCCACCTTATTCACAAAAATACCTAAGAGTTCAAGTGAAACCTTAAGCACCTTGATCTTAAAGTAAAAGAGGTAGACTTAAGAGGTCAAGATCCCCATTCTGGTCTACCTGGAACCGCAGTGACAAGACAGGATGGGTGGGGGAAACCCTGTAACCCGTGGGGACGCTCTACCGTGTAGGGGTCTTCGCGGGACTCACCCTCTCTGGCTACCCAGGTAATTCTCAGGTGGACGATCTTTCTGATCAAGGGGTCCATCTGCCCCGCACCTCTGTAGTCACCCAACACATTTTTGGGTGTCTTGATTGGGTCCAGCACCTTCTAAACTCTTCTATTCAAACAGTGCATGAACGGTAGGAGATCCTTAAGACCACCCTTAAGATCTCCTTTAGGAATTCACTCTCGTCAAGGGCAAGCCTCGACGCCCGTGTTTTCACAGCAACCCTACCCCATCATTCTCTCATCTGATTCTGAACCAAGCTCTTCTTCTTCCCCCATCATGGCTTAGCCAGTTGAGGAAGAAAACAATCTGGAGCACCAGCTCCAGCTACTCAATGACCTCTTCCAAAACTTTGTGCACCCACCGCAGCGTCCTATGATGCGGGACCATTATAATCCTGCTGCGGTGGCCATCGAGCCTCGAGTCAGAATCCCGACTGGAGGGCCTGAATCCGAATTGAAGCCTAACATGATTCATGCTATACCTAAATTCCATGGGCTTAATTCCGAAGATCCCTTCCAGCACATCAAACAGCTAAAGCATCTGGCCCAAACTTTTGAGTCAGATGCACAAAATCGGAATATTCTTCTCATGAAAATGTTCTCCTTTTCTCTTATGGACAAGGCCGCTCATTGGTATCAAACTCAGACCCGGCCGATCAACACTTGGGAAGAACTTTAGTCCAAGTTTTTGAAAAAGTTCTTTCCCGTTGGTCGGACCAACTCCTTGCGCCATCAGATTACTCACTTCACTCAACAAACAGGGGAACCTCTCCATGAGGCATGGGATCGTTTTCAAGATCTCATGAGAAAGTGCCCCCATCACGGAGTTCCTAAATGGGAACAGGTCCAATCTTTTTACCAGGGACTCCGTGAGGACATCCATCTTTTCGTCAATGCAACCTACGGAGGAAATATCATGGGTCAACATGAGGACACCGTGTGGGAGATTCTCGAAAACATGTGCGAGAACTCCATCAACAATGACTCCATGGGATTATTCGACAGGATGAATACCCGTGCATCGACGAATCTTAGGGGAGCACATGAGACGCAGGGCCTGTTCGCATCAGTAGACCTGGAATTAATGGCCAGTCGATTGGACAAGGTCTTGATCATTGAAAAGAAGGTGGATGAGCTGACTCAGCACCTGCAGTGAGCCACCTCTACGCATAACCCCTTTGCACAACCTCCTTCCACAAGGGAAACTGTGCAAAACATTCTCCGTCGATCTTCTCCTAGGATGGATTCATATCCACCATCTGATTCTCTAACCAGAGGTCCATCCGATCCTTTCTACACCAGCCCGGGGAAATCCATCCCCCCTTTCTCTGACTCTCTGGAGGTTCCTCAGACCTACGAGGACCTCAACGCCATCCAGAATGACCCGTTCTCTAACACTTATAACCCTGGATGGCGAAACCATCCTAACTTTCAGTGGACGGGAAATTCCCAAACCCAAAGACCACCCTTTCAGCCCCGCCCACAACTCCCTCGTCCTTACCAGCCGCCTCAGCCTCGGCCCAACCCTACTTATCCATCAGGGCCAAATCAGGATCAAATGTCCCTTATCCTTCAGACTTTGGCTGACATTCAAAGAACGAATGCGGCTATTCAAAAACAACACAAGGACGAGCTTACAGAGGTCCGAAATAATTTGACCCAGTTGGAAAACTCTCGCCAACCAGGCACTCTTCCTTTCCAACCTCTTCCTAACCCAAATAACGTGCCAACCCAGCGGCGCGTTATGAACCCAAACCCGGGCCAAGCCCATATGATTTATCAGGCCCCCTCTGTTCCTTCACCTGACGGGATGGAGGCCTCCACTTCTTTTGCAGGCTACCAGCAGCAACCCATCTTACCCAATCCCAACCAAAACCAGGCAGGACTTAATTCCGTAACAACCCATAGTGGTAATGAAACCCAAGATCCACCTCATCCAAACCACTCCAAGCCTGGTAGTGATCCCAAGCCTAGGACGGTAATCCAGGACATTCCTACCCCTGTCCCAGACCCAAGACCTGGACCTATCCTAGAAGAACCAACCAAGGTTCCGTTTCCCGAGGCCTTGACCAAGGGAAAGAAGACTACCAGGCCCGTGGCACCTGAGGAGGACTTGGTCAAGCTCTTTGAGCAGGTCCACATAAACATCCCCCTGATGGATGCAATCCGCCACGTACTGGCTTACGCACGATTCTTAAAGAATGTGTGTACACTCCAGCGTAAGCCGCGAACCAAGAGTGGGAGTCCAATTGTTCTGTCAGAGCAAGCCAGCTCTGTAATCCTAAGCAGACTCCCACCCAAGGCTAAAGATCCTGGTACTCCCCTGATTTCCTGTAAGATAGGTGATACCCAATTTGATAGACCTTGCTAGACTTGGGTGCTTCCATAAATCTGATACCCACATCCTTACTTGACCATCTAGAAGAATCTGAGCTAAAACCAACCGAGGTGACACTACAATTAGCAGATCGATCTATAAAGTCACCAAAAGGGATTCTCGAGGATGTTATTGTAAGAGTGCGGGATTTCTACTTTCCTGTAGACTTCATAGTCTTAGGCATGAATGCACCTGAAAACCCTAGGGATACACCAATCATTTTAGGGAGACCTTTCTTGGCTACTGCTGGAGCCAACATTAGCTGTGAGGAGGGCCAAATAGAGCTCAAATTTGGGAATCAAACCCTGAAAATTGATATATTTAAGGCCCAACAAGGAATCAATTGCAGTGTCATCAAACAAATTTGTGACATTAGGGCTTTGGTTGATGAAACACACTTCCAGAATGACCTGATTATACCTCATCAACCGCAGAAAGATCTTGACCCGCAAATAGAGGAGTCGAATCCAGATTTGAACAACCCAGTAACTCCTACCCTTGAACCTCACGTCTATACTGAACCACCCGCCGTTGCTGATAACCCCATCCTCGAGCTAAAGCCTCTTCCTGCTCACTTGAAATACATCTTTTTGGGTTCTAATCAGACCCTCCCTGTGATTATCAATTCCAACCTCAATCCCGAACAGGAATCCCGTCTGATTACTGTCTTCCAGCAACATCACAGAGCCATCGGGTGGACTCTCGATGATTTGATTGGAATAAGTCCCTCTTATTGTACTCATCATATCTATTCAGAAGAGGGCGCACGACCTTCTCGTGAAATGCAGAGACGCTTGAACCCTAATCTGCAGGAGGTCGTGAAAAAGGAGATCATCAAGTGGTTAGATGCCGGATCATCTACCCGATCTCCGATAGTCGTTGGGTGAGCCCAGTTCAGGTTGTGCCTAAGAAGGCAGGACTCACCACAATAACGACTGAGACCAGAGAAATCATTCCTACCTGATTAGCCAATGCGTGGAGAGTCTGTATAGATTACCGCCGACTCAATTCCTCCATGAAGAAGGATCATTTCCCACTACCTTTCATTGATCAAATTCTCGAGAAACTAGCAGGAAATAGGTTCTTCTGCTTTCTTGACGAGTACTCCGGTTACGACCAGGTGGCAATCCATCCTGAGGACCAAGAAAAGATCACGTTCACCTGCCCCTTCGGAACATACGCATTTCGAAGGATGCCTTTTGGTCTTTGCAATGCACCCGCTACTTTTCAGCGATGCATGCTTGCCATATTCTCAGATATGGTAGGTGACTATCTGGAAGTCTTCATGGATGACTTTTCAGTTTTTGGAGCATCATTTGACGATTGCCTCCAACACTTGGTCCAGATACTCAGGCGATGCATCGATGTGAATTTGGTTCTTTCCTGGGAAAAGAGCCATTTCATGGTGCCTGAGGGAGTTATCCTGGGACACTTAATTTCAGAAAAAGGCATCCAAGCGAATCGAGCTAAGGTTGATCTGATCTCTCGCCTTCCTATGCCTAGCTCGATCAGGGACATCCGTTCTTTTCTGGGGCACGTCGATTTTTACCGTCGTTTCATTCTGGATTTCTCGAAAATAGCGCGCCCCTTGACTTCTCT
Source organism: Thalassia testudinum (assembly GCA_037157565.1). Lineage (NCBI taxonomy): Eukaryota > Viridiplantae > Streptophyta > Magnoliopsida > Alismatales > Hydrocharitaceae > Thalassia > Thalassia testudinum. The sequence continues at coordinate 150,696,289 of JAZHRO010000036.1, forward strand.
TCTCTCTAAGGATGTACCCTTTGAAATCTTCAAGGAATGCACACTAGCCTTTGAAAACCTTCGTGACCGAGTCACCCAGGCACCTATCCTACAATCCCCTGACTGGTCTCAACCCTTTGAGATCATGTGCGATGCGTCTGATTTCGCTGTAGGAGCGGTCCTGGGGCAGAAAGCTGACGGGAAACCAGTGGTCATCTACTACGCTAGTAAGACACTTGACGAGGCTTAGTGTAACTATACGGTTACGGAGAAAGAGCTGCTAGCCGTAGTATTTGCCCTCGAAAAGTTTCGATCGTATCTCCTGGGTTCCCATGTCATCATCTACTCGGATCACACGGCTGTAAGGCATCTCCTTGCCAAGAAGGACGCGAAGCCCCGACTAATTCGTTGGATCTTGCTGTTACAAGAATTTGACCTTGAGATTCGCGACAAGGCGGGAAGGCAGAATGTGGTAGCCGACCATCTGTCCCGTCTTCCTTCTGAGATTATCAACCCTTCCGGACCCATCACAGAACATTTTCCTGATGAGCACCTACTGACTATCGGTACTAGACTTCCATGGTTTGCTGATATAGTAAACTACTTGGCATCTCATCAGATCTCGTCTGATTGGCCGAAGGCTAAGAAAGACAAATTGCGTTCTGATGCCAAGTATTACATCTGGGAAGACCCGTACCTTTTCCGCATAGGTGCTAATCAAGTCATCCGGAGATGTGTCCCGGAGGAGGAAATCAGCAATATCCTCTCTTTCTGCCATGACTAGGCATGCGGTGGCCATTTCTCTAGGCATAAAACTGCATCAAAAGTCCTCCAGTGTGGCTTTTACTGGCCCACGCTGTTCAAAGACGCTTACAGTCACTGCAAGGCATGCAGTCGTTGCCAGACTTTGGGCAACATGGGCCGTCGCGACATGATGCCTTTGCAACCGATTCTCATATGCGAAATCTTTGATGTTTGGGGGATTGATTTTATGGGCCCCTTTCCTGCTTCGGATGGTTTCGAATACATTTTGCTTGCTGTGGACTACGTGTCCAAATGGATCGAAGCCATACCGACCCGAACTAGTGATCACAAAATCGTTCTCAAATTCATTCATCAAAACATTTTCTCAAGGTTCGGGATTCCTCGTGCTATAATCTCTGATGGGGGGACCCATTTCACAAGCGCTCAGTTTAGGCCACTGATAACCAAATTCGGGGTATCTCACCGAATCTCTACTCCTTACCACCCCCAAACTAATGGTCTAGCTGAGCTGTCAAATCGGGAGATCAAGAAAATCCTGCAGGTCACTATTCGGCCTGACAGGAAGGACTGGTCATCCCAACTTTCGGAAGCATTGTGGGCCTATAGGACCGCCCACAAAACCCAATTAGGCATGTCTCCCTTTAGACTGGTGTATGGAAAGGCATGTCACCTTCCCGTAGAACTAGAGCATAAAGCCTATTGGGCAGTACGGAACTGTAATCTAGATCTTTCGAAGGCTGGAACCCACAGAAAACTTCAAATAAGCGAGATCGATGAATTACGCCTAGACGCGTATGAGAACTCGTAAAGAGCGGGTTAAAGCCTTCCATGACAAGCATATCTCAAGAAAGATCTTTCATCCTGGTCAGAAGGTCCTACTCTTTGATGCCCGATTCAAACTTTTCCCGGGAAAGTTGCGATCCAAGTGGGTCGGACCATATTTAGTCTGATAGGTTTTTGGAAATGGAGCCATCGAAATCAGTCTGCTCAGCCACAATTCCGAACCTTTCATCGTGAACGGTCAGAGACTCAAGCCGTTCATTGATGTGACTTCTACTGATTTTGCTGAATCATCTTATATCCTTCATTTCCCTTGAGCTTATTGCGCCCAGCCGATGGCGTAAAACTCAACGCTTAACGGGAGGCAGCCCGTCATTTTCCTAAAAATCTAAAACCTTTTTCACACTTTTGTGCACTTAAGGTTCACCCTTATAGACAGCCGACCCCACCTCAGATGCTTGCATCTGGGATTAGAAATCGTCCGCAACAATCATCCCGACCCGTTCACTCATTAAAACATCTATCTTAAGGAATGAACTAAGTAAATAAAAACCCCCTAAGTCACAATGAGGACATTGCAAACCTTAGGCATGGGGGGGGTATAAAAGTGCAAAACTTGTAAGAAAAGGTTTTAAACAAAAAAATTCACATATGCCGAAAACACCATAAAAATTAAAAAAAATTTTCAAAAAAAGGATAAAAAGAATAAGAGGAGAAAGGAAATTTTGTGGGAGAAGGGAAAAGAAACAAAAGGAAAAAAAAATTTAAAAAAAAAGGAGCACAAAAATGAAAGAAAAAAGTGATAGTCATTAGTAAGAAACTAAGGAATTGACCTAAGTTCTAGACCTTATTCAAGAAAAGGAATGAAAAGTGCATGGCGAGATTAGTAAGAACGCAAACTTTAGGCATTCTTGGATAGACTCTTAGTACCCATTAAGATCTAGACATTCCTCAAGAGGTTGAGGAAAATGAAGAGATTAAGTATTAGGTCCAAGGCTTAGGGAGTATTTGACCTCATTAACTAACTTCTGGTTTACGGGACTCAGTAACCTAAGCACCCCAACCTCACACACAGCCTAGTTCAGTAAGCATAAAAATCAAAAATCACGCAGAAGCGTCAAAAAAAATTATGAAAAGCACACCTAGAGTAGGAGCGGCTGATCAACACAAGTTGATTTGGACGAGTTCCCAACGCAGAGAGGTGGGAAATCCCCTCGAAGATGCGTAACAAAATATCATCTCCTCGGTGCTTGTCTCTTAGGATATTTACATATCCTACTGGGGGCATGTACGCACTCTGCTGGTTCAGATTCCATGGATGGCATTATCACGAAGTGTCAATCGCCAGGGTCTGGATTCAGCCACGAAACGCCATGGATGGGATTTCTCGAAATCTCAATAGCCAGGGTTCCAGGGGTTGCCATGGGCGGTGCTATCTCGAAGCATCGATTGCCAGGAACCCTTGAGGATTGATGATGGGAGCAAGGAATCTGATACAGACCGTGTTGAAAAGACAATCCTAAGCTAGAACTAAAAAGAAAAAGAGAGAGAAAACTCTCCAAATAGAAAAACATTCTATCTCTCTCTCTTACAAAACGCACTGCGAACTGAACCAGGGCTACAATCATTTCAAGCACGGGTGCTTTAATCACAAAGTCCAATAGACCTTAGGTTAGTTCTTGTGGGCCTTAAAAACCTTTGTCAAAGACTGAGGCTAAGGCTAAACAGATCTGGATCTTGATTGGTACTAGAGTACCTTTTAGGCCTATGGTCAGCATTCTAACCTAATCTAAGTTCAAATGAAAAAGCACTTATCTAAAATTATTAAAAATATTATGGTCTAGAACAAAGGTTAAAACCTTAAGTTTTTTCTAAAGGACTAGTAAAAGCTAGGCATGGGGGTATGATGAGAACCTCATCATGAATCCTAAACTAGCACCATCTAACCTAGATTTGCGAGAAAAAGCTCCTACATAACTTATAGAAAGGCTTAACTCAGAGAATTCTAAGTTTGTGAAGAAAATAGGAACTAAGGGGTAAAAATACAATTTCACCAACACAATCAGTAAACAGGGTGACTCAGGGTCCAAACATAGGCCAAACTAACCTAATAAGAAGGAAAGTGGGATGATTTGATCCAACAAGGGGTACAGCAACTCCAAGGAATTAAATGACATCTTATAACCTTAAAACAAATCCACTTTAATTCATGAGATTCGAGGCAAATTAAAAATCGACTAAACCCTCTAAAATTCATAGAAAAATAATTTCTAGGGTTTAGAACCTTCAATTTGGCCTTGGGAACCCACTTTGACCTACATTGAGAACCATGCTCAATTAATGATTTAATTTAGGTTTTTACGTAAATTGATCGGTCAAACAAGGTCTGATCTAGAAATAGATTTCATCATTAGAATCCTTATGTCCCATTTAGTCATGCATAAAAACTTGAGCCAAAGAAGAGACCTTCTTGACCGACTTTGCATTTTGGTCCTCATTTATTACCTTTTGACCCTCAACTTTTGAAACCCTCGCATTTTGGCCCCTAAGACTTCGTCGTTATTTGCACTTAGGTCCTCCCTGCAAAACTCTGAGCAGCGCCATGCTCCTGCGACTTTGTGCGGAGCATGGCGCCGTGCAGGGTGAGGGAGGCCCTCTGCCCTTTCAACCGGGTGTTCCCTGCGACGTCTGCTGTCGCAGGGACACCTCCATGATCTCTGCATCAGCCCACACCTTCCGTGCAAACGCGCGAAAGGTATGGGTCCCTACTCCGGCCATCCTCCGGTGAGGGAGGCACGTCGCCTCCCTCCTCCCACCTCTCCGCCTTCGCCTCTATAAAAACCGCCTCCGCCTGCAAAAGAGGGGAGCTCGGTCCTGACGGAGAAGGACCCCCATTTTCCCTCTCTTCCCACTCTGGCAGAAGCCCACCAGCTCCGACGGTTCTTCCTCCCCCTCCTCATCGCTCTGCTGCAATACCAGCAGCAGAGCCACCTTCGCTCGCTCTTCCCGCATCGCGCCGTACCCAGCGTGCACCCTTCCGCTCTCTCCTCGCTGCCGCCCTCTCCCTCTGGGCATTTTCTTCTCCGGTGACAGTCGATACGACTTCCGCCCTGCTCCGGCCCCTTTCGTCCCTATAACTAGGTCAGAACTACTCCCCACCTCCCCCTCTTTCTTTTCCTCACTGTTTTTCATTCAATTAAACCCTCGACCACTCCTGTCCGCCGTCACCCTCTTCGTCTCCGGCCACCCTCCGGCGAGACGCCCCCATCGTTCCGTAGCCCCACACGACTCGCCGACCCTCACAGAACCTCCGCCTCATCACGCTGAACAACCTCTACCCACCCATTGCCGCTCCACACCCCCACCACACTCCCCCGATCAGACCCATTTTTCTGGTCGCTGTCCGACCTAGCCCCGTCGCCAGATGCCGCCCCACGACCTGCTGCACCCCACACCACCTTCACCGTGCCACGGCGAAGGTCCCCCGCTAGTTTGATTGGGCCGAAGGGCCGTGCTTCTGTCTGACAGGGTCGCCACCCCAGCCGCCATTAACGACGACTGAAGCAGCTTCGGGGCGAGCTCCAGGCCCTGCAGCCCCAGGTTCCCAGGTGCTACAGGTTGGGGCGAAGTCTGCGAAGACTTCTGCCTCATCAGTTGGCATCGACAGCATCTGCAGCTGAGAAGAGGGTGAGGTGGAATCGTCCTGTGGGCGCGTGCGAAGATAGCACAGAGGATAGTCCCACATCATGGGATTTCGAAACGTCGCCCGCGCATAAATTGGAAAAGTGACATAGCCTCTTCGCCTCCTGACCACGGGGTGAGGTCCCTCTCACCTGCTTCACCCGGCCTCGTCCGCGACCACCCCCCGCGGACCTGGCCCGACCCGTATACCCGACCTGCACTCCTTGCCCACCATCGCACGCCGGTGGGCCTGGTCCCGGGCGTGAATCCATACCCGAATACCCGGCTCTGGGAGAGCGATCCTTTGAGCGAAAGCTGAGAAAGAGAGAGACACGGGGGAGGGTAGGGGTAGGTTTTTGCTCTGACCAAGCAATGTGAGTGTGCAGGCAAAGAAGAAGAAGAAGAAAGACGACTGCAAGAAGAAGAAGAAAGAAGACAGTAGAAGAGGAGGAAGAAGAAGAACGGCTGCAAGAAGAAGAATCACTGTAGCAGACACTACTTAAGCCGTCTGATTGAGAAATCAGACAACGGATGAAGCTCTACAGACAAAGTAAAGAAGAAGAAGAGAAGAGAAGGTGCCGCAGTTGAAGGCAAAGAAAAGAAGGAAGAAAAGAGAAGAAGAATCAAGAAGAACAGAAGATAAAGAGCTGAAGAAGATCAAAGAGAGAAGAAGGAAAGAAAAAGAAAGAAGGTAAAGAAGAAGAAGAAGAACTAAGGACGATCAAGCAAAGAGAAGAGAAGAGAAAGAAGAAGAAGACAAAGACAAGAGAGAAAGAAGAGAAGAAGAAAAAGCCAAGAGACCAATCTACCTCTCTCTCTCTCTTATTTTTGTAATAGAAACATTGTACTTCTAGAATTATAGTTTTCTCCCTGAGTTCAACCTTGGGAAACCTTTTATTTCCGAGTAAAATTGTAATAGTGGCAATGACTATCTGTACTACAACGCCATTTCTATAACAAACAACAAAACTTAGTTCTACCGCCACTAATATTGCGCCCAGCCGATGGCGTAAAACTCAGCGCTCAACGGGAGGTAGCCCGTCATTCTTTTTGGAAAAACCCGAAACCTTTTCTAACATCTCTTCGCACTTAAGGTTTATCCTTTAGGACAGCCAACTCCATCTCAGGTGCTTGCATCTAAGATTAGAAATCGTCCGCAACAGTCACCCCGACCCATTCACTCACCAAAATATCTGTCGTAATGTATGAACTAAGCTAAATAAAAACCCTCCTAAGTTACAATGAAGTCATTGCAAATCTTAGGCATGGGGGGGTATGAAAGTGCAAAACTTGTAAGAAAAGGTTTTAAACAAAAAAATTCACATATACCAAAAACACCATAAAAATTAAAAAAATTTTGAAAAAGAATAATAAAATGAGAGGAGGAAAGAAAATTTTGTGGACTTTACAAAGGAGGAGGAGAAATAGAACAAAATGATAAAAAGGAGCACAAAATGAAAGAAAAGAGATAGCCATTATTAAGAAATTAAGGGATTAACCTAAGTTCTAGATCACATTCAGGAAAAGAAAAGGAAAGTGCACAGTAAGATTAGTAAGAATGCAAACCTTAGGCATTCTTGGATAGACTCTCAGTATCCATTAAGATCTAGATATTCCTCAAGAGGTTGAGGAAAATGAAAAGCTTAAGTATTAGGTCCAAGGCTTAGGGAGTATTTGGCCTCGTTAACTAACTTTTGGTTTACGGGACTCAGTAACCTAAAAACCCAAATTTACACACACAGTCTGGTTCGGTAAGCATAAGTATCAAAATCACGCAGAAGCATTTCAAAAATTCTGAAAACGTCACCTACAGTAGGAGCGGCCGATCAACACAAGATGATTTGGACGAGTTTTCAGCGCGGAGAGGTGGGAAATTCCCCTCGAAGATGCATAACAAAATATCATCTCCTCGATGCTTGTCTCTTAGGATATTTACATATCCTACTGGGGGCATGTAAGCACTCTGCTGGTTCAGATTCCATGGATGGCATTATCACGAAGTGTTAATTGCCAGGGTCTGAATTCAGACACAGAGCACCATAGATGGGATTATCTCGAAATCTCGAAAGCCAGGGTTTTGGGGGTTATCATGGGCGGTGCTATCACGAAGCATCGACTGCTAGGAACCCTTGAGGATTGATGATGGGGACAAGGAATCCGATACAGACCGTGTTGAGAAACCAATCCTAAGCTAGAATTAAAAAGAAAAAGAGAGCGAAAACTCTCCAAACATATAAATCTTCTACCTCTCTCTCTTACAAAACTCACTGCGAACTGAACCAAGGCTAAAATCATCTCAAGCACGGGTGCTTTAACCACGAAGTCCAATAAACCTTAGGTTAGTTCCTGTAGGCCTTAAAAACCTTTACTAAGGACTGAGGCTAAAGCTAGACAGATCTGGATCTTGGTTGGTACTAAAGTACCTTTTAGGCCTATGATTGGCATTCTGACCTAATTAAGGATACAAAAGAAAAAGCACTTATTTAAACTCGATAAGAAATTCATGGTCTAAAACAAAGGTTAAAACCTTAAAATTTTGCTAAGGGACTAGCAAAAGCTAGGCATGGGGGTATGATAAGAGCCTCACCATGAACCCTAACTAGCATAATTTGATCTAAATAAGTGTGAAAAACCTCCTACAAAACCTAAAGAAAAGCATAACTCAGAGAATTCTGAATTGAAGAATAAAACAAGTCATGAGGGGTAAAATTGTAATTTTACCAATGCAGTACAAAAATAGGGTATCTAAGGACCTAAACATAGGTCAAATAAGCTTAATAAGGAAGGAAGTGGGATGTTCTGGTCTGAAAAGGGTTATAGCAATTTTTAGGAATTAAATGACATTCTGTAACCTTAAAAACAAACCTGCTTTAATTCACGAGATTGTAGGCAGAATAAAAATCAACTGAACCCTCTAAAATTCATGGAAAAATATTCCCTAGGGTTTAGAACCTTCAATTTGGCCTTTCGAACCTATCTTGACCAAAATTGAGAACCATGCCCAAATTTTAACCTAATTTGGGTTTTTGCGCAAATTGACCAGACAAACATGGTTAAACCTAAAATAAAATTATACCATTGAATTCCTTAGGTTCAAATTAGGCTGATACAAAAATTTGGGCCTAAGAGAAGATCATCTTGACCGACTTTACAAATTGATCCTCTTGAATTACTTTTTGACCCTTATCTTTTCACAACCTTGCAATTAGCCCCCTATCTTCTCCTTCGTTCTTTGCAGAACGGTCCTACTTGCCACCCTATGCAGGCACCATACCGCCGGCGACCTTGCGGGGAGGATGGCGCCGCGTAGGGTATGGCAACCACTCTTAGGAACGAACGGAGGGTTCCTTGCGTCATCCTCTGTCGCAGGGACCCTCCCCTATGACCTGCGACTACCCATGCCTTCGTCACTCCCTCGAGACCCTCTCCTCGCCAGCGCCTTTATAAGGAGCGGCAGGGGCAGCCGTCTCCTTCAAGCTAGTTTTGGCCGAGAAAACCCCCCTACTTCGTCTCCTCTCACTCCGGTTAGACAGCCCAAGCTTCCGGCGATCTTTCCTCCTCCTCCTCGTCGCTCTGCTGCCATACCTGCAACAGAGCTCACTTTGCCTCGTCTTCCCATGCTAGGCCGCACCAGCTGCCGTCTCCAGATCACCTCCTCGTCGCCGTTACTCTTCTTCTGGGCACCTTCGTCCCCATCTCTGGTAGGCACACACCAGGCATCTTCCTCTCCCTCTTCGTCGATTAAGTAGGTAAAAACCTTCCTCTTATTCTCCCCTTAATTTTCCTCTATTAAATTGGCACTTTAGACCCCTCGACTGCCACGACCACCTCCATCTGCTCCACCTCCGGCCACCATCTCCGGCGAGATCGCTTCACCTTCACAGGCCATCCCACCTGTTACCAACAAGCCCAGAAGCTCCCCCTCACTCCACTCAAGAGTTTCCCTTACTCCATTCACCGCCCTTCACCCTCAGACCACCCCTCGAACACACCCACCTGCACCTCTACAGTGTGCCCTAGGCACACTGCCACAGCCACTTTCCCGCCATGACGACCCCTGCACCGCCATCGCCGTCCTCTGGCGAAGCTTCCTGAGTTGTCTGACGTAGCCGTAAGGCCGTCTTCGTGGTTTCAGGTCTCGGCCTCCCTGCCGCCATTGACGGACAACAGGAGTTGCTTGGCAAGCAGCTCCAGGCCTCTTCAGCACCAGTGAAGGCTCCAGGCAATGCGGGGTACTTCCGCGAGTGTGTCCAGGCCTTCAATTGGGGGCGTGAAGCCTTCGTTGCTACCCAATTGCCAGCAGATTCTTGCCTACGGGAGCGCTGAGCAGAGGTGGGACTTTAGTCCCACCACGGAAGTGTGTGGGCGCACACCCACACATAAATTGAAAAAGTGACATTAGCTGGTTGCCTCCAAATACACACGGGGTGAGGTCCCTCACCTATTCACCACCCTCATCTGTGAGCTCATCACACGGATCAGGCGCGACCCGACCCGACACCCTCCTTTGCACTCCTCACGCACCACCAACGCCGGTGCACCTGGACCCGGGCATGCTACCTGACCCGATAACCCAGCTCTGGGAGAGCATACCCAAGAGAGATTCAGAGAGAGAGAGACACGGGGAGAGGGTAGGGTAGGTTTTACGCTGAGCTTGTGTGTGTGTGTGCAGAAAACAGGTGAGGGAGGAAGAAGCAAGGCGCTGCTGAGGAGAAGAAGGAACGAAGAAAGAAAGAGGAAGAAGAAGAGCAACGGCTGGGACTTAGTTGCAGGGAAAAAGAAAGGAGAAAGAAGGAAGGAAAGAAGCTGAAGAAAAGAGAAGAGTAGGGGCACTGTAGCAACAACGCAGTTAAGGCGTCTGATTTCAGAATTAGATGTCAAAAAGAAAGGAAGGAGTGAAGCAGAAGAGAAGAGTGGAGGACAGGCTAGAGAAAAAGAAAGAAAAAAGAGGAGGGAACCTTTGCAGAAAAGAAGAAGAAGACGCAGAAGAAAATCAGAGAAGAGAAGAAGGAAGAAGGACTCAGCAATTGAAGAAAGGAAAGAAAAAAAGGAAGCCTTCGCAGCAATGAAAAGAAGAAGAAAGAATAAGAAAAGCTGAAGAAGAGAGCTGGCTGAAGAGAAGAAGAAAAAGCCAAGAAGAGAATTTTTTCTCTCTCTTTCCTTTGTCTTAATTTTTGTAAAACACTATATATTGTGAATTCATATGCTTCTGGAATCATAGTTTGCTCCTTGAGTTCGACCTCGGGAAACTTTTAATTCCAAGTAATAAATTATAAACTGGTAGCAGCTTTTTTTTTACTGCAACGTCTAGAATTTAAAACCAAAGCAATGAGTTTGCGAACCAGTAATTATCCATTTTCATTTAGTTCAACCAAGTGCTTCTAATTTGTTGTTCCTTTATTCACTTAAATCATTTCTTGATCTGGCCTGTTCCTCACGGGAACGATCTTGATTGCAGTCTTTTCCATGATGTAGGAGGTACATGTGGTGTTCTCCTGACCGGGAGAGTCCCCCGTGGTAGTCGTACACCCAGTCAATCACTTCGAGATCACGGTCGTGACGTAGCGGTTGACTACGGCACGCGTGATAAGCGTGCGGTTAGCTATCCCACACTGGCACGCGATCAATCATTTCCGCTAGCGGGTATGCCTAAAGGTACAACACGGAATAGTACAGGGTCTTGCCCTCTCAGAATAGGGGTCTCGCCCTTCCACAGGCTGCGTACCCTCGTCCGACTATCTCAGTTTACCCAGTGGGCCTAACAAGAGTCTGTGTAGGGCGGCTAGCCCTAACCCCAAGCCCCCTGGGGCGGCTAGTTCCCTCCCTACACTAAGTAGCTCACCTTGGTACCACGTACACGAGGGCCAAACAGTGTCATTGTAGAGTGACTAGGCCTAACCTCGAGGCTCAACCCAATGGGCGGCTAGTACCCCTCTACACTAAAGGGACAGTTGCTCTCCTTGGTATCGCGTACACAAGGGCCAGCTCACTTCCCGTCTACAAGAGTTCTCCTAATTCCCTATAGGGTTCTTGATGGTATTCCTTTCATTTCATATTCCAAACTTTCAGATCTCTCTATTTACATTACCGGTTCCATTCTTAAACCAGACAGCTCATGATTTTCTAACTGGCAAGGTATCACATTAAAATAACCAATACATTTACTAGCATTTAAAGTTTTACATGCATCTCAAGTAAACAGTGTAGCTCAACTATACTGATTTGTTCCTGCCCTAGGATTCATCCTCATCCTAGGGTTCTACATGTATCTCAAGTAAATAGTGTAGCTCAAACCATACTCATTTGTTCCTACCCTAGGGTTCATTCTTATTCTAAACATGCATTTCATTTGTTTAAATCATAATATTAATGTAAACCACTCTACCGGAAAATACGGGAGGAATGGGGGCTCGGATTGTAGATCCCATCGCCTTCGCAGGTCCCACGTACTCAACTGGCTGGAGACCTATACAATTGACCACCACATCAAACAAGTCTAAAATCGTATACAAGTGATACTAACTCATAGAGGAACTCAAGCGAAAAACAACGGTAGTTCGTTTACGGAAATCTGATTCCGTTTGGGCCCTAAACGAGCCAAAAACACGCACACTGTCCAAAATCAGACATCTAGGATTAGTCCTAGACATCTTAAAAGACGACAGTACTCACCCTGGGTTTCCTACAACTTCCTCGGATGTTCGGATCCTTCTGTGATCGTCTGAGGAGAGTTCCAGACGTCAAACTCTCCTTCTGGTCGTTTAGAGGTACGGTCAGACGTCTGGCGACGTGTCCAGACATCGAAAAACACCTCGAAGGGCACACCCCGCACCTTTCCAATGCTATGCCCCCTACGTACATACGCGCAGACCTAAAAACGACTGGACAAATCTCCTGCGGTAAGAGCTGCATGGCTGGAAACCGCGCAAAAGCACGTACCTTGGCACTACACGTGCTTTCAGACGTTTGGCTTCAGCTCCAGATGTCCTACTACTCTAGACGTCTAGGATGTGCTCCAGACATCTAATATTGGAAAATATCCAATACGCGGAACTCTCGCAAGCCTTCTCCTCCGTGTAGACCCCTCTGCACCGCCCGCAGCTGCTATGCCAGTAGCTTCAGGAGGTCATGAAGATCATCTTCGCGAGCTCCTCCTCCCCGCACGAGCTCCTCCGGCTCCCACGGCTCCCTTGCGAGCTCCTCCCCTCGAGCTCCTCCCACGCTCTCACTCCCATTTCCTCCTCCTTCATGTCTCGTCTCTCTCTCTTCTTCCTCTCCACTCGTCGCACTAGGAGGAAGGGAGGAAGGTGGTGGCTGGTAGGAGGGAAAGATGGAGGTGGTGGCTGGTGGAGATGGGGAGAGTGGTGTGGGTGTGGGGTTTAAATAGGAAAAGGTTAGGGTTTGGGGTGAGGAGAGAGAGAGGTGCATGCGCGTGTGCACGCGTGAAAAAAGAATACAAGGTATGGTTCTTTTACTTTCAGACGTTCGACCCTCCATCCAGACGTCTGGATAGACGTTTGACGGCTAATCCAGACGTCTTAAACAACCCAAAAGGGCAACAGGTCATTTCACCAACAGAGACCAATAGCTTCAAATCTTGGGTATTAAATACAAATTAAACTAATTAGATTAAATTCTCGATCCCCGTGAGGAAGTTTCTACATGAAATGAGACCACTTGTGTCTTATTGAGTGGGCAATATGGCTTATTTAGATACACTAAATTTTATATCTTTGATAATTGACAGACTTATTTTTATGTTGTTATTTGTCTTTCACAACTAATTACTTTTGTAGGTATATGCTTATAACTTTACCGTCTGTCCTCTATGTATCGAGGATGAACTTTCCAATAGGAAGTAACATAGTTTTTCTCACAACATGGTATCGGTATGTTTAAACCATGTTTCAAGAAACAACTATAAGTAGATTAAAGAGCAACAACCAATAGTGCATGGTGTAGTAACCATTAACAACATTTGGTATAGCAAGCAGCAATAGCAACATCCAAAAGTTATGAAACCTTGATTCCAAGTTCCCACACATATAAGGACCATATTAAACCCAAGAAACCCCTTACCAAACATTAGGGTATTCCTTAAGTAGAAAAATAACATTATCAAAATTTTAACCCACCAAGGTATAAAAACATAGCATTCTATCATCAAATCTCCACATGCAAATACTGCTTTTAAGCCCAAAACATACTCTTAACCATAGGAAAACAAGAGGAGGTATCAAGAAAGGAAAATTCCTACCTCAAATTTGAGCTCCTTCTTCCTTCTTCTGTTTTCTTCTCATGTAGCAATAGCCACAACAGCTATAACGACAGTAGCAGTAGCATCAGCTACGGCAACTCCTCTTGCAATGGAGGTGACAATGGTTGGCGAGGTGGTTGGTCGATGGAGCAAGGTGGAGTGGAGTGGAGTGAAGTGGCTGGCCTGCATTGGGATGTGGGATGGAGGGGGAGGTGCTCTTCATCTTCAAAGAAGAGGAAAGTGACTTAGAAGGTAGGAAATGAGGGTTACCCTCCCTTTTCTTTCTTTTTCTTATGTTGGAGTAATGGGGAAGAAAGGAATGGCTTGAAAGAGAAAAAGAAAAGAGGAGTGGCTTAGAGGGGAAGAAGGAGGAGTCCTTTGCAAGCCAAAACAAGAATAAGGCTTTCTTCGCAAGCCATCCACCTTTAAAATTTGAAAAGAAAAGATTGCACTCAAGGTCACTCAACTTTTATTACATGAATATTTACTTAAGATTTAAAGGGTTTACTTATCTTTTTAAAAATTGACATTACCATATTAAGGTCCCCAATGTCCTTAATCCATCATTAAGAAACTAATTAAGGCTTTAATTAACTATTAAATGCACTCAAAAGTTTGAACCCTTACACATGTGAGAAGGCTTATTATGCTGTAGAGAGGAAACACCTTCAAGAGTGAGAGAAGACCCATTGCTAACCAAGTTTTGTATCGGAGAAGGCTTACCATACACAAAAAACTTGCAACGACAGAAGATCTGGCGTTGTTGCGTACTTCATTAATTTGCTACACCAACCATTTGTAGCAACACACGGTGGTAGGATAGATGGTTGCACTAGGGGCATTGCCCAGCCGATTGGCGGTGTTGGTGCCGCTATGGTTCCCCGTCTGGGGTACGAATCACTAAGATGTTGATGATCCAGACATCTTAGTGTGGTGAAATATTTAGTGAGATATCGAAGCACCAGCATATGATTGCTGCTCTGATATCATATTAAAAAATAGAAGAGAACTTTCCCTATTTTATTAAGCAAACCTTAACCCTCTTTATATAGAAAGAGGGTCGAGGTATAAGATGAAACAACAATAAACATATACCAAAAATATGACATGCTAAATATGGTAGGATAACTAATCCTACCAAAAGTAAGAAATGATTGACATGGTAAAACAACTAATCCTAATAGATACAAATAAGTAGGCCCTAAATTTGGGAAATGAGATATAGACAATGATGTTAATTTTTTTTGACACAATGGCGCTTTCCTTGTGCCATTCCTTTTCAAGGGGAGTAGTAGGATGGTAGTAAGGAAGAAGAGGAGTATTGTATCTGGAGAAGTCATCCCAAGTGAGCAATAAGCAAGAAAATGATAAACATGCACGATCATATTGTAAGCATGAGCTAATAAATTTGGGATCATATTTGTGAACGTCTGACCATAGCATGATATAAATATCAGACAATTGATGTTACTTCCTTTTAGACTCCAAATGCAGATCCTACTTCTAGCATGAGTGATTCCTCCAAATTTTGCTATCCATGGATCTATGGTATAAGGATTGAAGAGGATGCTTCCATTACTCTCAAGAGGAGAAAAAGAGGATGCACATGTCATTCCACATAAAAGATATGGCATTCTCATTTCAATTCAACTTATAAATGTTTTCACCCATCTCTTGCCATGTCTTCTACACCCAAATTAATGGTTGAACCGAAAGTTGTTCCCAAGTGCTCTAGACCCTTGGAGGTTTGATCTTCCTACCGATGTTGACATAGTTGGCTCAAAGTAAGGGTACCATCAAATATAAAACTGATTGAATCCATTGAGGGATACAGATTTTGATTTGTTGAAAAGAGATACACTTGGGGTCAGTTTGGCAAAGGAATAAGTGGAGGGATATCTCTTCACAGAGGGATTGGAGTAATATTCATCACTTCGATCAACATTCAAATCAAATCATTTCATTACATCATATCAATATTAATATATATGAAAATATATCCATTTTAATATAACATATTCATTAAAATATATTTACTTTATCACATCAACTCACTCACACCAATATCTTAATATTAAATAAATATTTACTTATATCACATTAATACATCAATCATTTTATCCCACCACTTATTCCATCACTCAAATAAATATCCATCTCTACTTATCCTTTCCCTATAGTATTTTACTCTGCTGCCAAATGGGCCTTAGAAATATCAAATAGATTATTGGGGAACATTGCTCTAGCATGCAAAATGATTTTTGTTCATGTGGCCTTTGGCACTTGCTATGCTATTATCCTGCCAATTAAACATAAGATATTTGTTCTTGAATGCCATACTATACAAAGAGGTGTATGTACAAAAGCCTTAGAGGTTTGACCGAAGCCTAGTCATAAATGGTCTCAAGTATGCTTAACCCATGCTTGGTTCAATAGAACATGACTTGCTACAAAGAACTAAGAGTATAAAAATTGAGACCCTTCTTTTGTAGTTGGGATTCTGCAAACACGTGACACCTGTAAAAGCATGATCAAATCGTTATGGGTTCATTTTTCACCACCCACCTACACTCACGAGCGTTGATGCGTTGATCGGGTGTAGTCAATGACCGTGCTGCCGACGCTCGAGCTGCTAAGGTATGCCCTCCTATTGACTCTGATGGATGCTTCCGTTTGTGCCGGACAGTCAATGCTATCGTTGGGGGGGGGGGGTGCTCGGGGTGGGGGGGTCGAGGCGATCTTGATGGTATGTGCTGTGTTGGTATGTGTTGTGTGCTTCTGCTGATGAGGGCAAGATCAAGAGGCCACAACACTCTGACAACATTGGAGGGCAAGACCGAGAGGCCACAACACTCCAACGAGTTGCAACCACCGATGCTTTTCAGTGGATCGTCTAGAAGAGCAAGCATCTCATGCACATTGACATCAACAAAATCTAATCATTAAAGGAGGAAAACGGTAACGACAAGTAGAAAAAAATTATTGACATCGACGTCCATTGACATCATACATCCCTGATCGATGAAGCAGCATACATACCTTTGTTGACGTCGAGAAACATATCAAAATCCACTTTAGAACCATTGGGAGTAATATTCAGGTCGACGTCCATGACACGGAACATAGGTGCAACAAGGTTTGCAGGCTTCAACCTTCAAGCATATGGCACTATGTCGATGAACTAAAAATAGCGGACCTTCCCTAACGGAGAAGGGGTTACGAACGAAATTTGGGGAAGGTATGAGTGCTTCTACCTTATATCAAACAACAAAACATAAGAGCAAAAAAGCCTACCTCGATAAACTAAAAATGCTCAAAGTTGTTGGTGCTTGTTGGGGTTGGGATTCTGCATGCTTGCTCGGAAAGGTGTGGTGCTTCTACCTCAGACCAAAGAAGATAACCTTGAAGCACAGACCGCAACCTCCATGAACTAAAAAGAAAAGATATAGAAGGGATAGGTGGGTGCAACACTCACATGCTTCTCATGTGATAAGACATACACCTTGGAGCTTGTGCAATGGACAATGGGAAGGTGTAGGCGTAGAAAACGTCATTGAAAATGACCCTACGTTACCATTTTTTTTTTTTAGCAATAGGAACATAGGATATTGAAGAAGAATGATTTTGCATATCAACTATTTGTCATTTCTATTATCTTTATACCCATCACTACTAGTTTGATCTCCCTTCCTTGCCTCGATGTCTTTTATGTAAGCTTGGCTCCATCGGTGATCATACACTTTTTGCAAAACAACAATAGGCAAAAATTACATTTCTATTGGTATTTGTAGATGAGATAATAACCTCTGATGACGATGAAGGGATTAAGAGACTCAAAAACCATCTCGATGTTGAATTTGAGATCAAAGATTTAGAAAAATTAAAACACTTTATTTCCTTGTCATTGAAATTGTAGGTCCGAACTATAGCATTCTCATGCATGAAAGAAATATGCCCTTCATTTTGATTAAGGTAGGAAAAACTCAAATTCATGCCCACTGCTACCTTAAATGAAGTAAATCATCAAATGAGTTTAAAGGACGGGAAGTCTCTTGTTGATATTCGTAAAGGTGAACAGTAAAGGATTGTTGAGAAACCAATCAATTTAACTTTGGCACAACCATAGATTTCTTTCGTTGTGAACATTATGGGTTAGCATACCCATGAACCTAATCATCTTGGGAAGGTGAATAGAATCATATGTTGTATAAAGCAAAATCCTGAAAAAAGACTATCGTTTACCAAGTGAGGAATTCAATGTTAAAGAGTACATTGATGCTAATTGAGGTAGTTTCTCTACAGAAAAAAAAAGAGATATATATCTAATTACTATCTTATTTTGGAGGTAATATTTGGTTTAATGTTTGCCCCTTTTCTGAGAGAGAGAGGGGTTCTTTGGAATAGGGAAGTAAAACTATTGATAGGGATTCCCAACATTCTCTAACACAGGCTCCTCTTGTTATGTAAGGCATACACTTGAATCTTTCAAGGAGGATTGGGCTCACTTTGGGAAATTTCTCTCCAATAACCGCATGCACAAATAGCAAAACTCAATGAAAGCCCGATCTCTCAATTGAAGGGGGGTTACGAAACCATGCGACCATTGGTCACTAACAAAATATAAGTCATCGTAAGAATCACTGACAACTCTTCAAAGCTTCAGATGCAAAGATCTTTTATAATTTAGATTCCTATTACAAGAATTCATAACCGCATGGGTAAGATCACACGAACTCATTCGTTTGATATCCAAAATTTAGAAGAAAACAAAACAACGAGTTTGTGCTATGTCTAGTGTGGTTTTGGAGGCAGAGATATAGTATTATGAGCTATGTACATTATGTACCAAAGATTTTTTTTGTCTAAGTAAGAGCTTCAACTTAAGATGGATAGTACTTTAATTTAAAGGCAAGGAAACAAGAAATCTCCCTAATGATCATATCCTTTGTAACCATGCAAAGCATGTTGAAATGACCCTTTTCCAGGGTCACTTGGCATTTCCAGACTTTTGTAGGGGTTTTTGTACAATTCTAAATCCCTTAGGTTTTGTTTTGAGGTTTTTTAGGAGGAAGGAAAAATTGCAGGGGAATCCACGCAATTTTTCCCCTCCACCACTCCGCCGTATGCACACCACACCCCACACGCCGCACCCCCCCCCCCCCCCCCCCCCCCCCCCCTGCGGCAGCCTCACCCACGACATCCTCCACACCCCCACCTTACCCCTCCCATTCCTCCCCCACTCCTCCCCATTCCACACCCACGCCCCAAGCTCCTTATATACCCCCTTCTCCTTCGCCATTCTCCCCACACCACAGTCGAGAGGGGGAGGTGAAGGACAGCGGGAGCAGCAGTAGGAGGATCCAGACGGGTGGAGCTGCTGCAGGCACCTACAGCTGAGCGAGAGGAGGAGGGGGAGAGCTGCAGAGAGAAAAAGGGTCGAAAACGATTTTGCGGATTCATTTTTTCCGCATAATCAGACGTCCAGAGTGACTTCCAGAAGTTAGGTCGGACCTTTGAAGGTAAATCCCAGATGTCTGATAGCACGTATTTTGTTTATTTTTCCTGCCCAATTTCTGACCATGCGCGTACGTGTGTCAGAGGGTGGGGAAACGAGCTGGTGTGAGAATCGAGGTAATTTCAGATGTTCGGAAGTGCCTTCAGACGTTTGAAGCCACCCCCAGATGTTTGCACAGAGTTCCAGATGTCCAGAGAAAGGCGCCCCGAGTAAGGTATGTCAGAGAGTTAGTTGAAGACGTCAGGGACTTTTCCCAGATGTTTGATTTTGGTCAGAGTTATGTTTTTGGGCCCGTTCAGGACCCAAACAGTGTCGGTTTTCCACAAACGGAACGTTATTGGTTTCCGTTCGAGTTTCTCTACGTAATGATACATTGTCCTTGCCATTCTGAGCTCATTCTGACATATGGGTCAATGTGATAGGTCCTCCATTCGTGGTGTGCATGGAACCCGCCAGGATTGCAAGCTCCGTCGACTGTGCCCCCACATCTCCCGGTTATCCTGGTAGAGTGGTTCTCACCCAACTCTCGGAATTAATAAATTGCATGCGTAGAATTAAATTGAATCTAGGATGTGAGATGAACCCTAGGAAGAGATAAAAGCATGCTGCCATACAATATAGTCGATTGAACACTAGGTTGTGACATGAACACTAGGACTAGAAGAAATGAATGCATAATTAATAAATGATTGGATCACCGTGATGAAATCATGAGCTGGCTGAAATAAATTACGTCATGAATGGAAATACATACTTATACTAAGTAATTGATGATGGAATTTCAGTTGCCTACAATGAACCAGATATAGGAATAAGAAAGTCCATGTACGAACCCTACGGGGAATTTAGAAAGAAACCAGTAATACTGTAGTACGGAAAACCTGCGGGTTTTGGGACATGTCGCCTACAAGTGACTGTTCGGACTTGGTTAAGGGAAGTAAGCTGGCCCTCGTGTATGTAGTACCGATGAGAGTAACTATCCCTTTTGCGTAGAGGGGAGCTTGCCACCCTTTGGGTTGAGACCCGTGGTCGGTTTGGCCACTCTACGTCGACTCCTGTTCGGCCCTCGCGTACATGGTACCGAGGTGAGCTACTTAGTGTAGAGGGGAGCTAGTCGCCCCATGGGGCCCGGGGATAGGCATGACCACCGTACACCTACTCTTGTTAGCTCGTTAGGGCAAATCGAGATAGTCGAATGATGGTACGCTAACTATAAGGGGTGAGACCCCTATTTCTGAGGGGCAAGACCCCTATTCTGAGAGGACAAGGCCTTGTGTTGTTCCATGTTGTACGTTTGGTGTTACGAACGCGGCTTCAAGACGTCTTTTAAGATGTCTGGGAGGTGTCCCAGACGTCTGACCAGACGTCTGGAACCCCTTCCAGACGTCTGGGATTCGATTTCTACAGCACGCGCGATTTCGTCTACACCCCTGCGCGCGCAGACTTGCGACACCTCTTTTCCCCTCTCTCCTCCGCAGGCGCAGCGCTGCCCCCCCCTCTCTCTCTCCCCGCGTGGCTTTAAAAGGGCCCTCGCCCTCTCCCTCACTCTCATCTCCTCCGCTCCCTTCTTCTTCTTCTTCTTCCAGCCGGAGTGCGAGTGGGAGAGCGAGCGAGCGGCGGCAGCGGCAGCCGCGGCGAGTTGCGGGAGGAGGTGTCGCGCGAGGGAGGAGATGCTCGGCCGTGAGGGCTCGAGCTTGCCGGGGCAGCTGGAGCCGCCCGGCGGGGGAGCAGCGGGCGCGGAGTGACTCGGGAGGGCTGTTGTAGCTCGAGCAGTAGGCGGATGAGGCGCGGTGCGGCCGTGCGTCGCGGGCGAAGAGCGCATCGAGCTCTGATTCTGGAAGTTTTTCCAGAATCAGACGTCTGGGCTTCCAACCAAACGACGATGAAGACGTCTGGAGGACTGTCCAGACGTCTGGAAAGTAAGTTATTTTTCGTCCTTCGTCCTTTTCTGCGACCGTTGTACTGAGCACGAGGAGTGGGTACGTGCAGGGTCTGAGATTCGCATCCAACGCGAATCAAACGTCTGGCCGCAGTGCCAGACGACGGAGAGGAGTTCCAGACGTCCGGGTCTACCATCGGACATCTGGGAACTAGGCCAGACGCCCCCGCAGGCTTCTGGACGTCTAAGAGACTACGCAGAGCGAAGGTATCCTCTGATCCACTTTTTAAGACGTCTGGAAGATGTTCCAGATGTCTGATTTTGGACTGTTTCGTCATTTTTGACCCGTTTAGGGCCCGTTCGGAGTCCGTTTTCCGCGTTTCGAGTTGTGTTCTTTTCGGAATAAAATCCTCTACCCATCTACAGTAATTATATATTGTTCTGAGAAACTCCTTGTGTTTGATTCTTGTGATAGGACCCCGTTCCATTTCAATCTTGGGGATTGCGGAGGCGCACAGGATTTCCGACCACGCCTCCAGTACTTCCGTTGTAGCTGGTAGAGTGGCTTTAGAAATTATTAACATAATTTGTTACAATTACGGAACAATTAATAGAACCTAGGGCATTGCATGAATCCTAGGAATGAGAAACCAGATTGAATGATAGATCCTAGGGTATTGCATGAATCCTAGGGATGGAAAACTAGATTGAATGATAGATCCTAGGGTACGCCATGAATCCTAGGACTGGAAAACTAGCGAAATGAACATACATATTGCAGTCTTGGAAAATGTGGAAAGGAAATAATAGCTGCCTGTAAATTGATTTAACAGCTGCCTGTTATGAATAAATGAACATGATTGAAAATATGGGTTGTATGAACGTGAAACTGGAAAGGTGAAACCTGAATGTGCTGAGTTAAAAGAGCTGGAACCCTACGGGGAATTAGGAGTAGAACTCCTGAAAAGAGAATGAAATGGAACTGAGAAAGAAAGATGTAGAGGTGAGTTGTCTCTTGGGTATGTAGTGCCAGGTGAAGCACCTGTTACCTGCTTAGTGCAGAGCAGAGCCAGCCGCCCCAGGGACCCAGGGTTAGATCTGGCCACTTTGTACCGACTTGTTGGCTCTCGTGTACACAGTACCGAGGAGAGCTACTAGTGTAGAGCGAGTACTAGCTACCCCACGGGCCCCGGGGTTCTGCTAGCTCACCTACACAGACTTGTTAGGCTCACTGGGCAAACCAGGGTAGTCAAGCGAGGGTGCGCGGACTGTGGAGGGGCAAGACCCCTGTTTGGTTACTGTGGAGGGGTTGGACCCCTGTTACTGAGAGGGCTCTGCCCTATACTGGTTCCGTGCTATGCTTTGAGGAGCACCCATTAACGGAAACGACTGACCGCGTGCCAGTACGGGGTAGCTACCCGTGCGTTTACCGCACGTGCCGTAGTCACCGTTACGTCTATCAGTGACCTTGGGGTGGTTGACTGAGAGTAGGATCACCACAGGGGACTCTTCCGGCCAGGAGAGCACCACGTGTTACTTCTACTGTTCGGAAAAGACTGCAATCAAGATCGTTCCCACGAGGAACATTCGAGATCAAGTGAAGGATATGAGAAATAGATAAATTATGAAACAATAGAAAGACGTAAATAAAGGAAGAAAGAAAATAAAACAGCTACTGTACACTTTACTACTTCTTTAGTTTTAGCTGCCACTCTACTTAGCGTTTCGCTGACGTGTTACACTCGTTACTTTTCAGGACCAGGTGTTGAGCAGCCAGGGTCAGCGGCTGCAGAGGACGCTGGGCCGAGTAGGGTCCAGTAAAGTTACCACTGTTCTTTTGTGCCCTTTTTGTTCCACTGTAGTGAGTAGTTTTTGTTACTCCCTGTACTTTTCTTTACTCGCAGTTCTTGTTATGTTATAAATATTATTCTACTGTTGTGGTGGTACATGCTGTAGTAGTTCTTTTTCTTACTGTTGTATTTTGTTACTGCTAGTTATATTTCATGTTGAATGTGGTTTATTTTACTGCTCTTTTGGTTACTTCCTCGTTGGACGACTAGGTCTTGGGATTGGTCGAGTCGGTCCGGTTCTCGTGTCTCGTAGGGACTCGAGAATCGGGTCGTTACATTTGGGGATACCCGTTAGCGGAAATGACTGACCACGTGCCAGTGCGGGGTAGCTACCCGTGCGCTTATCACGCGTGCCATAGTAGCTGTTACGTCGCGATCGTAACCTTAGGCAGTAGACCAAGTGTAGGACTACCACGAGGGACTCTTCCGGCCAAAACAGTGCCACGTGTACATCCTGCATCGCGGGAAAACTACAAGCAAGATCGTTCCTTTAGGGAATAAAAAGATTGAGAAATATTATGGAATCTGATTAGAAAGATGATAATTGGGATCGGGTGATAATAAACTATTAAATGCATGTTAGCTGTGTAGGTTTCCTACTTGGAGGGGTGAGATCAGCGTGACAAAAAAATGCGGAATTGAAAATATAAACAATCTCACAAAAATAAGCAATCACACAATGTACACAGGTATTTTTAGGTGGAAACCCAAACCGGGTGAAAACCACCACCTAACCCTCTCGAGTTAGGATTTTCCGATCAACCAAGTTGATCAAAAACCACTAAACGAATCACTTTAAACGAGGGTGATTCAACCTCAGTACAACCACGCTACAAATACGAGGGTAGCGTTCCTCAACCCCTTCTCTCCACGAGAAGGATTTTGTCCCACGAAGGAGACGGGAATTCGCAAAGCGAATACCCAACCAAAAGACAAAGATAAAAGTAAACAATAGTCCTATAGAGCCAACAAAATAATTAAACCTAGCTTCTATAGGAAATAGGAAACTCCCCTTTGCAAGGAGTGCATCGACGATGACGCGGTGCGTGTGCCACACGATGGCGCTACGTCGCTCTCATGAACAACAGCGGGTGCGCAAACTGAATTTAGCTCTCAAGATATAGAACTTGAGCTTAGAGAGCAAGAGAGACACAAAAGAGTGGAAAGTATGTTGCTTAGGTGTGTCTTGTGTTTCTCTTAATGTATCTAGGTTGTGTCTTTGTGTTGCAAAGGTTCCCCTCTATTTATAGAGGCCTTAGGAAGGCTTTGGAAGGCTTGGAAAAGCTTCCATAGCCGTTGGGAACAAAACCCAAGAGAATCAGGCCGAAATCAGGACAATGATTACACTTGACAGGGTGATCAGACGTCTAACTCTGGCATCAGACGTCTGGAAGGCCACCTTAAGACGTCTGATTTAAAGGTCAGACGTCTGATTTAAAGGTCAGACGTCTGATTCTGTGCGGGTTTCCTCCTGACTTGAATCAGATCTACACAGGGTTTTTGTTCAAGTCGATCAGACGACATATAGGACGTCTGTCACTATGCCTGGACGTCTGGAAACCTACTTTTACTGTGGGAATTGATTTCCAAACGTTGCAACGGCTAGAAAATCTCTGAGAAGAGATTTTGGGTCAGCCGAGGCAAAACGGTCAATTATCAGACGTCTGGACAGTCCTATGGATGTCTGATAAGGCTCTAACGGTCATATCTGGAGTGTTTGCGAAGCTAGCCAACGGTCCACTAATTGGACGTCTGGCAAATCCATCAGACGTCTTCTAAGACGTCTGGTATAAGGTCTGGACGTCTGATTTCATCAGACAGAACTTACTATGTCCAGCCTAACAGTTATCAGACGTTTGAAACAACAGTCAGACGTCTTAAAATACATTATCAGACGTCTGATTTGGGAATTAGACGTCTGGAAAGTCTGTTTGAACCCTATATTAGTTTTCTAAGTATTCTACAGAAAACCTAAGTATCCTAGGGTTGTGCCGGTGTTCCTAGGACTACTGTTAGGGTACTTTGAGGCTCTTTAACATGAAATATCTAAGGAAATAAAGAGCAACAAAAGAAACGAAAAATACAACAAGTACAAAAGAAGGAAATCTATCCTATTCTTCATTTCCTTCCATCTTCAATCTTTCGCTCCACGCGAACCTCCTCTGTTTTCCGTCAAGCTCCTCCAATCCGTCCTGGATGCGAGCTCGAACTCCGTCTAAACACGTCCACATTTGCAATTGACCTGAAATCTAGGACTCAAATTGCAAATGTTAAATAACACGTGTTTTGTTATCATCAAAACAAATGATCGTGGTGCTCTAGCACCAACAAGCTGCCTGTTTAAATTTTATGTTGTAACCACCACTCTACTCAGCGTTAGCTGATCACAGAATTTTATAACCTTGTTCAGGTCAGGGATTTGAGCAACCAAAGCCATCGGCTGCTGAGGGCGCTGGGCCCAGTTGCGCTCAGTTGTAGTTTCCTACCGTTTCTTTTACAAAGTTTTTGTTAGTAGTAAGTACCTATAGCTCATAGTTGTTTTCAGTTGTATTCTCTATCAGTACTAGTTGTGATGGTTATGTTCTATACTTTCCGCTGTAGACTGTGAGATACTAGTGGATTGCTGTTTTCTTTCCTTTATTTTTAGTCAAATATTTTCTACTTAGTTACATTACTTGTGTAGTTGTGGAATGATTATGGCATTTGGCTCTTTTTCTTTGGATGACTGGGTCTTGAGGTTTGTCGAGGCGATCCATTCTCAGGTCCTGTAGGGAGCCGGGAGTGGGTCATGACACATGTCAAGTTTGATAGACACTTTACTTATGCGAAGATTGATATGAATCATGCCTTCCATATAGTAAGATAGGAGATCAAGTTATTGATATCAATCCCAAGAGTCATCTACTTTTCAGTTTTTGACTAATAATTACAAGTCAAGCATGCTTGATGTCCATGTCCAACATAATAAGGGTTGTGTACCGACAAAATTGTTGGTGCTAGAGCACCACAATCATTTATTTTGATGATAACAAAACATGTGTTATTTAACATTTGCATTTAAAGTCTTAGATTTCAGGATATTTGCAAATGGAGACGTGTTTAGACGGAGTTCGAGCTCGCATCCATGGCGGATTGAAAGAGCTTGATAGAGGAGAAGGAGCTTTGCGAGGGGTGAAAGCTTGAAGAGGGAAGGAGATGAAGAATATGATAGATTTCCTTCATTGTATTTTGTACTTTATTTTTTGCTTTTTATCTTTCTTAGATCTTATGTTAAAGAGACTCAAAGAACCCTTAAAGTAGTCCTAAGAACACTTGCACAACCCTAGGATACTTAGGTTTTCTGTAGAGAACTTAGAAAACCAAAATAGGATTCTGACAGCCTAATCAGACGTCTAATCTGAAAATCAAACGTCTGATAGTGACTTTTAAGACGTCTGACTGTTGACTCAGACATCCAATAATTTAGGCTGAACTTAGTCGGTTCTGTTTGATAAAATCAGACCACCAGACCTTAGTCTAGATGTCTTAGAAGACGTCTGATGGTTGTGCCAGATGTCCAACTAGTGAAACGTTAGCCAACAAAGTAAATGTTGAGGAATATAATCGTTAGGCTTCTATCAGATGTCCGTAGAAGACCCCAGATGTCTGATATGTGACTGTCTGCCTCAATTAACCAAAAATCACCTTTGTGAGATTTTTGAGCCGTTAACCTATCTTGGGAATCCATTCTTGCAGTATAATAGGTTTCAAAACGTCCAGACCTAGTGTCAGACGTCTTGTACATCATCTAATGGCCTTACACTAGAACCCTGTTTAGGTCAGAACCAAGTCAGGAATAAAACCCACCTAGAATTAGATGTCTGATTTAGTTCCCAGACGTCTTAAACTAGTTTTCTTGAAGTCTGATACCTGGAACAAACGTCTGATGACCCTGTCAGAATCATAATTGATTCTGATTACGGCCTGTTTTGCCTTCGGTTCAACCCCAACCGCTATGGAAGCCTTCCAAAGACTTCCTAGGCCCTCTATAAATAGAGGAGTACCCTTCCCTTGCAAACACACACCTTGAATATCATTTCCACATCAATTTGTGTCTTTTGATCTTGAGAAGAAAGCAATAGCTCTCTAAGCCTAGTTCTACATCCAAAGAGCTTCATCTGAATTGTGCACCCGCTCTCCTGCCATAGTTCACAAGAGCGTTGTTGTGCCAAAGCGTGGTTCACGCATTCGTGTCTTTCGTCGACACGCTTCCAACAAAGGGAAGTATTTTTACCTATACTAGCTAGTTTAAACTTTGTTGGCTCTATGGGTTATTTTGTAATTTATCTTTGTAATTGTGTTGGTTATTCGCATTGCGAATTCCCGTCTCCTTCGTGAGACAAAATCCTCCTTGTGAAAAGGAGGGGTTGAGGAACGCTGCCCTCGTACTCGTAGTGTGGTTGTAATTGAGATTGTACGACCCTCATTAAAGTAGTACATTAGTGGATTTGATCAACTTTGTTGATCGGGAAATCTTAACTCGAGAGGGTTAGGTGGTGGTTTTCACTTAGTTTGGGTTTCCACCTAAAAATTACTTGTGCCTTGTGTGATTGCTTCATTTGTGAGATTGTTATCCTTTTGATTCCGCATTTTATACGTCACGCATATCTCACCCCCTCTCATAAGGAATTACAATTGGTATTAGAGTAGGTTCTTTCTTTTTGGTGTAACAACCAGGCAAGAAGATCATGGAGGGAAGTAGCTCTACGATGAGGATTCTGGAGGGGCAGTCTACCACTAGACCACCATTCTTTGACAAGAACAACTACCCGTATTGGAAGGTGCAGATGAAGACGTGGCTTCAAGCCAATGACTTCACAATCTGGGCCCGATGCGAGACGTCGTTTGATATCCTGAAGAAACCCGCGGGAGGCTACTCGCAACAACAAATTCGTGAGCTGTCTCTCAATGCAAAAATAATGAACGCATTGTATTGCGCTTTGAGCCCAGATGAGTTCAACAAAATCTCGCAATGCGTCACCGCATATGAGATTTGGCACACACTTGAGGTAACCCACGAGGGTACCTCCAAGGTAAAGTCTTCTAAACTCAACTTATTTTTTCAAGAATTTGAATCTTTGTTTATGAAGACTAATGAATCTTTAAGTAAGATGAACACTAGGTTCACTCTCAGTGAACAATCTTAAGGCATTAGGAAAGACCTTCATCAAGGGAGAGCTTCAAGGGAAGCTTCTTCGTTCCCTTGGATAGGAATGGGAGCAGAACGTTACTGCCATCGAGGAGGTGAATGAGGTGGAGGAGCTCAACATGGAGGATCTCCTAGGCAATCTAATGGCCTATGAGACAAAGCTGAAGTAGAAGAAGAAGGATACACCAGAGCCAAAATCAAAGAAGGCCCTCGCATTCGGAGCCACGTCGGATAGCGAGATAAGTTCTGATGACGAAGATTTTAAATTTTTACTTAAAAAGCTTTCCAAGTTTTGTAGGGATTCCAAGAGAGAAAATAAAGAAAAGAAGGAACAAAGTAGCCCGAGACGTTGCTACCATTGCAATGAAAAGGGTCATCTACGACCAAAATGCCATCTTCTCAAGAAGGAGAAGGAGAAGGAGAAGGAGAAGAGATACAAGAAGAAGGCGTTCCAAGCAACTTGAGACGACTTGAGGTCGGAGGAAGAAGAGGTGAATCTCGAGGAAGAAATCGCCTGCATGGGTTTCATGGCGACAGCGAACGACAGCGAAAGCAACTTCGACAATAAAGTACATTCCGATTTACAAGATGCCTTTAACGAGTTTTTTGAAATTAGTAAGTCTTTAAAGGTAGAAAAAAAATATATTAAAAAGAATCTTAGTTTTCTTAAAAATGAAAATGAAAGGTTAGAAATAAAACTCAAGAATCTAAAAGCTAGTCCTAAGGATACTAGTTTGTTATTAGAAAATAAACACTTAATCAATGAAAATAATAATTTGATTGAGGAAAATACAAGTTTAAAAATCAAAATTTCTAGCTTGAAAACTAAGATACATGCTATTGAAGATGAACTTACATGTCTTAGGGAGAAATCAAATAATTTGATCAATAAAGTAGAAAATTTATCTAGCCTTAAAGTTGAGAAAGGATCTCCTTCAAGGAGACCTGCTAATAGAACTGGATCCAAATTAATATAGATACCAAGGAAAAAATTAGAATCTTATTTTGTAGGTCATAAAGATTACAACACAAAGGATTGGACCTACAAGTTCAAAAACGATCAACTCGAGTTGGGAGGATCAAAGAGTAGACCAAGGAGGAAGACGAGAAGATCGACGAGATGGCGAACAAATGATCGAATCGCCGCACATCGATTGCCCGATTGGAGACCAACGCCAATGCCCGGACCTCCAACCTATAGATGGAAACCCCATTCGGTTTGGCATCCACCTCCATTTGGGCTATTCTATTGGCCATGGTAGGTGAGGTAAATTCTTTATCCTATCTTTTAATTTATAGCATCTAGATAGGAGGAGTCAAAAATTGATGAAGCTAACTATCAATCTTTAAGGGGAAGTTTTAAAAAATAACATAGCTATATTGCCTTTAGAAAGGGAGAGGTAATAACATAACTATCTTGTTTAATGAAAAGATGAAATTAGAAGAGCATGTTTTAAGGGGGGGTTTAGGAAAATTAAAAATTATAGCACCCTTTTGATAATGTCAAAAAGGGAGAGAATTTTATGTATTATTATTTATGATTTTGTCATCATAGAAAAGGGAGAGGTTATTGGTGCTAGAGCACCACGATCATTTATTTTGATAACAAAACACGTGTTATTTAACATTTGCATTTGAAGTTTTAGATTTCAGGATATTTGCAAATGAAGACGTGTTTAGATGGAGTTCGAGCTCGCATCTATGGTGTATTGGAAGAGTTTGATAGAGGAGAAGGAGCTTCACGAGGAGCAAAAGCTTGAAGAAGAAAGGAGATGAAGAATATGATAGATTTCCTTCAATGTATTTTGTACTTTGTCTTTTGCTTTTTATCTTTCTTAGATCCTATGTTAAAGAGCCTCAAAGAACCCTTAAAGTAGTCCTAAGAATACTTGCACAACCCTAGGATACTTAAGTTTTCTGTAGAGAACTTAGAAAACCAAAATAGGATTCTGATAGCCTAATCAGACGTCTAATCTAAAAATCAGACATCTGATAGTGACTTTTAAGACGTCTGACTGTTGACTCAGATGTCCAATAATTTAAGCTGGACTTAGTCGGTTATATCTGATAAAATCAGACCACCAGGCCTTAGTCCAGATGTCTTAGAAGACGTCTAATGGTTGTGCCAAACGTCCAACTAGTGGAACGTTGGCCAACAAAGTAAACGTTGAGGAATATAACTGTTAGGCTTCTATCAGACGTCCGTAGAGGACCCCAGACGTTTGATATGTGACCATTCTACTTCGATTGACCCAAAATCACCTTTGTGAAATTTTCCAGCCGTTAACCTATCTTGGGAATCCATTCCTGGAGTACAATAGGTTTCAAGACGTCCAGACCTAATGTCAGATGTCACGTACGTCATCTGATGGCCTTACACTAGAACCTTGTTTAGGCCTGAACCAAATCAGGAAGGAAATCCGCCTAGAATCAGACGTCTGACTTAATTCCCAGACTTCTTAAACCAGTTTTCCATACATTTGATACCTGGAACAGACATTTGATGACCCTGTTAGAATCATAATTAATTCTGATTGTGGCCTGTTTTGCCTTGGATTCAACCTCAACGGCTATGGAAGCTTTCAAAGGCCTTCTAAAGCCTTTCTAAGCCCTCTATAAATAGAGAAGTACCATTGCCTTGCAAATACACACCTTAAATATCATTTCCACATCAATTTGTCTTTTGATCTTGAGAAGAAAGCTCTAGCTCTCCAAGTCTAGTTCTACATCCAGAGAGCTTCATCTGAGTTGCACACTAACTCTCCGCCATAGTTCACGAGAGCGTGGTTGTGCCAAAGCGTGGTTCATGCATTCACGTCTTTCGTCGACGCATTTCCAACAAAGGGAAGTATTTTTATCTAAAGTAGCTAGTTTAATTTTTGTTGGCTCTATAGGTTATTTTGTAATTTATCTTTATAATTGTATTGGGTATTCACATTGCGAATTCCCATCTCCTTCGTAAAATAAAATCCTCCTTGTGAAAAGGAGTTGAGAAACACTACCCTCGTACTCGTAACATGGTTGTAATTGAGGTTGTACTACCTTTGTTAAAGTAGTACGTTAGTGGATTTGATTGACTTTGTCGATCGGGAAATCATAACTTGAGAGGGTTAGGTGGTGATTTTCATTCGGTTTAGGTTTCCACTTAAAAATTACTTGTGTCTTGTGTGATTGCTTCATTTGTAAGATTGTTATCCTTTCGATTCCGCATTTTATATGTTACACATATCTCACCCCTTCTCGTAGGGAATTACAAAAACATGCACTTGGATGTGGTAAGTTACATGTATCCCTCAAGTAGCATCCTCCACCATATTTTGGATATTAGTTGACACGAGCTCTTAGCCTATTTCCTAAAGCAGTATTTGTTTGACGTGTTAAGTGTTTAACATGTCACTTAACATGCTTGGAATTTATGGAAGGTTAAATAGATTTAACAAAGGCTAAAGTTATTCCACCATCCCTGTGGAATAACTTAACATGCTAAAATATCAAAACGGATTAACTCAATTATTCCATAATTTATTTTACTTTTTTCTTATTCTGCTACTTATTCCACAAACTTATTTTCCTTACCAAACAAAACCTAAGGTTTAAAATAGGAAGAACTTGGTTAAATAGGAGGATGGCGGCAGATAAGAAAAGGGAAGCATGAGTCACACAATTCACGAGATGATATACTTCCTAGGAGGGAATCTAATCCTCGATCCACACCATATGGTTGATAAGAAAAAGTTAGAAAATAAATAAACACACATTGCAATGTATTTTGTAATGCACAAAGTGAGAGTGATGATTTTAACCAATGTATTTAATTTTCCACCGGTGAAAATCACTTTCCATAGATAAAAAATTATTTTCTAAGTAAAAAATCACATTCCAAGTAAAAAATTATTTATTACTGATAAAAAGATAAAACACAATGGTATATTTTAATTTTCAACCAATGTATTTTGATTTCATCTTGTTAAAAATCATTTTCAAATGATATATTTTAATCTACTTGATTTTCAATTAATTGATTATGATTGTACGTTACACAACATATTGCAACTTATATTTTCGTACTCGCACCCTTAGAAAAATGAGAAGGAAAGATGAGCTTGATTTAATATATGCACCATTCAGCCAGTGCAAAATTCTTGCCGACAAAGAAAATCTGTTTAAGTCACATTGTTTTAGGAGCCAAAATTATTGTAAATATGGTTAAGGTTCAAGGATCCTGAAAGGCTAACTTTCTTGAAGATCAGACAAACCATCTCACCAATTGATGGAGCGAAGGGTGGGGTACTCAAGGTGAGATCCTTCAAGGGTACTTCAGAGTCCAGAAGCTTTACAAGGCTAAGGCACTTCCAGACTGCTTTTCGAGCAAGACAGACTTCGTTTTGAACCCATACTTTGTTTACAAACTAAATATTCATTAGTCCATATGCTGCTGTAACTTCCTTTCTACATCTCTTCACAGCATGAGGTGGGCTGGAGTGAACATCCTAAACCAGCAACAAGCAAGGCAAAACGAGTTATTACGTAGTTACAATATCTTTCCCCAGCCTCGTATGTCAGCATCTTAGTTTGTACCTTCAAATTTGATGGATGAACAAGGTTGTGCTAAAACAAATCAACTAACATAGTTGAATTTCTATGGGTAGCCAAATTATTGTTCATGGAAAACTTACCTTTCTCATCACACTATAAGACAACCAATCTAAAATTCAAAGAAGTGACGTAGAGTGACAGCAGTATGTTGGTCAGTGTTAGCATACACATAAAAGTAAACAATGAACATTAAAAGCCAATTCATGAAGATGTAACTTAACAGGAGTTTCTCCCATTTATGTAGTCCTCATTTCATTACTGGCTATGTTGATCATAACCATCAGATTATGCATCAGTCTAGCGTCGAGAAATTTCTGTCATGATGACAAATAAGAGAGGATAGAGGTATCAAAGGTCCTAAAAGTCCCATTCTGCACCCGTTATAGTTAAACTTACAGCAGTTTGCTGCCACACCCATACTAGTTAAACTTACAGCAACGACACTTGGAAAGGTGTAAAGTTCAGATTCTGAAGAATACTGCCTATGGCTAAACAGCTAGAGGAGTCTACAAATGCAAAACATCGAGGTCATGATGCAAATAGACACTTTGTATCCCAAATACAACAAAAAAAATGATGAAAGGTATTACACTGTTCGCTGTGCTTGCGTCTGCAATAGCGTCACGATGTAGAAACCAGGTTTCAGTAATTACCAACCAATATACTGCCTTAGAAACCAGTATTTGGTTGTAAAGCAGAAAAATGAAAGATCAGCACAAGTGATCCAATGCAAGAATAATGCAACTGCACCAAATACCGAGAGAATAATTGGAGAATAATATCATGTAGTCTTTTTATTTTCTTGCCCTCACTGGTTTGCATATCCATTCCAAAGAGGAATGCCAGTGTCATAGTTTAAAAATCTCGTACACAGTAATGATTATGGGACCAAAACATTCCCCAATATTGAAAATTAAATTCTGACTACTCGACATGCCTTTCTCAATGGAAATTTTTTTCACCAGACTCTATCTGCATCAGAGATGGTCGGCTTCCTCTCGCTCTGTACATCAGTTAATTCTGCATACGAATCAAACTAGGAACTCATAGTACATTACAAAAACAGAGTCAGGGACTGCAAGGGGCAACTTATTGATGAAAATGTGAAGCCGCTTCAAGTTCTCCTCCAATATCAACTCTGTGTCCACAGCATCACCTTCATTCATAAGAACCCATAGGTCGCTAGACGCTATTCTCTTCAAACTATCCCGGCAAAAGGGACAAGATTGAGATTTCATATTCCTGCAAATCCGATATGGTTCAAAGTCATACATGGGTTAATTAAAGAAGTGAACATGAAGGGAGACAGTTAGGATGAACTTCCATACCAATCGCGATAGCAACTGATGCACATAGCGTGATTGCAATTCGGTAAAACCATCTTCGTCCCAACTTCCAAACAAATTCCACACTCACAATCACGGTCAGAGTCAGTGTTGGATACCTTCCACCATTCATTGTTACTCATCTTGTTGACAACTTCACCAAGCTGACCTTTTCCCTTGTCATCATTATCATCACTATGCACTATGTCACTTTCTAGTTGTTCCAAAGTCGGATAGATGACACCTGAACATGCATAAAACATGTGACCTCTTAGACCATATAAGAGCACAGATGGGCCAAGCATTACTATAAGCTCTACGTTTTTACAAACCATAAAATTCCCGTAACGTGGCCCTTCTTTCATATGAAACCATGTTCCTTTTTCCATCAAGAGAGACCTACCAAGTTTGACATTAAAATTAATTCAATGTGCAAAACCACTGTAATGTGACACGGCAATATTAAGTTGTTTCCTTGTTTAACCCTTTATTGAGGGAAAAGGCTCACCTTGTTTACGATCACATGGAAAAGACCCAAATAGCTTGGAATGTTGCAAATACAGCTAACATCCATCAGCTCCATTAAGAACAACAGCACATGACCAAACGAGCTACATGACAATCTCATCTTAATGGTTGAACCTCCATATGCTTTGTGGATAGCAGCAGCCCTGTAAAAATTACCAACCAGCACAATCCTGTGAGATTCCCCTCACATAAGAAAAACCTCAAGGCATGCCACATACCTTTTGCCCCAATCAGAAAACTTTCTATATAAAACCTTGCCCCTTTGGAAAGAAAACATGAAAATCGCATCAAATAAAAAAATATCAACATGCTGATTTCTTAGAGCAGTGATTAACGTAGGGAAGGAAGCAACAAAAAAAGGAATACCATAACAAAAAAAATACTAAAACCCAACTAAGTGAACTAAAGAGCCTCTTTTTTTTTTTGTTTTTCAAAAAAAAAAGGAGTGAACTAAAAGGAAAAAGAATCGAAGATTTTTAAATCGATCAGAAGCATGAACAACCAACAAAAAGAAAAAAAGAACAGTATTATTGAGAAAAGTATACAAGCCATCAACCTAAAAGAATATCAAAAAAGACTTTCTTTTTCCCAGAAAGGAAGCGTCTTTCCCAATCCACGCAAGCCTAATCAACCAAAGATTTCACCTTTACAACAAATCCCAACATGGGTACCCCAGAAAAGGGCCCAAAGCATCAAGAACATAGCAAACAGAGCAAAGGACAGGGACTTACACGGAGTTGGCATGGTGTATGTCAGCTTCGATGGCCTGGATGGACTCACTGCAGGAGGAAGGCCTCCCAAGATCGCACTGGAACATGTCCTCCACCGAAGAGGACGAAGGGGGGGGTGGGGTTTGGAAGGAGAAGGTGGGTGGTCTCCCTCTGGAATAAAGGTGGGGGTCCTCACCGAAGTACACGGGAGACTGACTGGAGACAGAGGCAATCAAGATTCTGCGAAGGACAATAGAAGAAGAAAAAAACTTCGGGGAATGTTTAAGGCGTAAAGGATTTTTGGGTACTGACCTTAACAGGGAATGCTTTATACTTGTATATATATATATATATATATATATATATAGTTGAGGAAAGGGCAGCTATTTGGGGTTCCTTGTAATAAAGGGGGCGAAGGGACTGTTGGCGTGGGGAATCGGCGGAGAAAGCCGCATGGTGCAAAGAAATATCGGCCTTTATTTTGTATCAGAGGAGATGTTTGACTTGAGCTGCTGCACTCTCTGGATGGCCGTCGTTGGGTGGCCATTAAATTTTCTGTACGTGGTCTTCGAAGGTTTGCTCCACCTTTGGATATGGGTTCCTCCATGGAATTAGATGTTGTGTTCTTGACTTTGAGGGACAACCAGTGATCTGTTGGTTGCCGACGTAATCCATGTTGGTACCACTCGTATGTGTCCCATATTTGTTTCCAGGTTTGTTATGTGAAGTTTCGAGAAGGAAATAAAATCTATGACCTAAGTCTGTTTGCCTGGCTAATGGGTCTGACTACCCAAATCTGAATTCAATGGATTTTTACCCCTTCCCCGATAAGGTGATGGATTTGGCTACCTGAAGTTAGATCTTATGGGTCTTTACCTGCCTACCTAACAACCTAATGAGTCCAGCTACCTTAAGTCGGACCCGACGAACCTTTATCCGCATGTTCAGTTCGATTGCTAGAAGGTAAACTGCTAAGTCGTTTTCCCTCTGTAAGCAGACGTTGCTCCGAATTCATCCGTACAGTCGAATTTTTATCTAAAGTCCGTAAAGATGTCGCACTACCTCCTGGCCATGTAAAATGGAAGAATTAATATACATAATATACAACTATCCTAAATGTCATACAATGGATGTTATGCATTATTTATAATATGATATGCAATGCTAAGCCTAAGAACTATCATAAATAACATTTTATCATGAAGTCATGTGTGTTTATTATACCACATGCTTACTTTTTTGCTAATCCTTAGCAAAATTAACCTAAATGCTATATATAAAAGTAGAATCAGGATTCGATTATTTAGGAAAAATTCATCGATTGCTTTAGAAAATCTCAACCTCAAGATCTAATTACAAAAGCTCAACAGTGCATGGGTGTCTACCAGAATGCAAACTGTCCAAATTCTTGCCTTATTTGAAAAGAGAAGATACATAATTATTTTTTCGTTTTTCTTCTTTTCTAATTTTTTTGGACTTTTAGAGTTTGAGAGTTCCAGGATAACTTTTTACGGCTATTCATCCCACCCAAAACTCGAAAGAACTCTAAGTGCTAAGCATCTAGTGAAAAGAGTGAATGACTCACTAAGCGGACGTTAAAACAGACTTTAGGTTTCTACAACCTTAGGTGACCTTGCCTAAAGGTTTATCTTTCTGAATGGTAGATTTCTCCCTACTTCTTTTATTTATATGGTCTACACAAGGGCGAACCCAGTGTATATCTCCCCGATTTATTCTACTTCCCCGCTTCTTCCTTAAGTGTTTTGGGAATTATTGTGCATTTTTGTGAGTTGGACTCTAGACAACCGACCAATGAGCTGTTACCCACGGCAACTTGTCAACCATACTCGTGCGGTGAAGTGTGGTTTTATTTTATTTTTTTCTACTTTTTCTATATTTTTTTATTCTAAGTATCTTTTTTCTTTCTTTTTTGAAGTAGGTGGCTTCCCTGATCTAAGATTTACTTAAAGGCATCAGGAAGAGAATGGTCGTGTGGCTGAGCTCTGGACAACTGGCCGATGAGCTGTTACCACCGACACTTGCCAACCATACCACCCTAGAAGGTTCATTAACTACCCAACTTCGAAGAAACCGTCGAAAAGTGAGTCAATGCAAACAGTGTGTAGATGCTTAGGCTTAAAGTCCCCTCAAATCAGAGGATAATTTGATAAAGTCGTATATTTATCACCCCAATTTATTGACCAATTTAAAATAGAATTACTTGGCTAGGACTCGAGATTAGGTCCACATTCGAGTGGACATCCGGGCTAATTAAGCCCGAATACCTGAAGAGTCTAAGTGTTTAGGTCCTCTCGTACTATTTTCTAAAGTTAATAATGCCTAATGCCTAAGTTCTCTTCTCTTAATTCTTTTTTTTTGTCTTTTTTTATTTTCCTTTTTTTTTTAAGAAACTAAAAGAAATTCTACAGAGTTAACAAAATGATTTCAGAAATTAATTATCCACCCCCATGCCTAAATGATGCAATGTCCTCATTGTAAAAATAAAGACATGAAAAGGGCGGAGTAAACAGAATATCACCTGAATTTCGTGACAACCTGGTCAGCTCCACAGAGAGAAGAGAGTATACACATGTGCTAAGTTTAATGCCTTCAACTAAGCATAATATACATACAAGGAATAAATTCAGAATTCACAAGTGCTGGTCAAAATCAAAATTAAAAAATTAATCCTCAAACTCGCCAGCAGAAGATGTCCACAAACGTAGACCTAGTTGTGGTGCAAACCCATACCCCAGGGTCGAGTGGTTCTAAGGTTCTGGATGAAAATCACCCAGAACCTAAGATTATTGTACTTGCAGGGACGAGCCTACTGTTTGATGGTGTGCAACCCAAGTCTAAAGTGTCAGACAACGGATTGATCAGATTCATTAAAATCGGGTGTTCACTTATAGTTCAGCTCCGGAAGATAGTCAATTATTCCAAGGTTGGGTCTCACGTCAAAGATATCATAAGGGTCCTGGTAAAAAGTTGGTGATTTTAGATTAATAGGA
This sequence comes from Thalassia testudinum, assembly GCA_037157565.1. Taxonomy (NCBI): domain Eukaryota; kingdom Viridiplantae; phylum Streptophyta; class Magnoliopsida; order Alismatales; family Hydrocharitaceae; genus Thalassia; species Thalassia testudinum. The sequence continues at coordinate 150,734,353 of JAZHRO010000036.1, forward strand.
ACCCTTAGATCCAAATTATAGTTCCCCCAGAAGTAGCTTCCTAAATTTTCATTTCCACATTTCTACCCTCTAAAATCAATATTTCTGAGACCTCCAAATTGTTGTACACCCCATGTAAAGACCCGTTATGTTCTGAGTCCTTTAAAACATTTGGACTATCAGTCAGACGTATGGTCAGACGTCTGGAATCCTTCCCAGACGTCTAGAAATTGAACTTGGTACGTAACTTCGCGTTTGCGCATGGGCTGCGCGCAAACAATACCGCTCCCTTCTCTTTCCCTCTTCTCTCCTCCACCCAAACACTAGCACACCCTTATAAAACCCCTCTCCCCCTTCCTCTCTTCCCCACTTCACCACAGCCACTTCCCTTCCTTCCTCTCCACTGCAGCGAGAGGGGCAAGCGCGAGAAAGGGCGTGAGAGCGAGCGACAAGGAGGAGAGGCGGCGTGAGGAGAGGAGGAAGAGCTTGAGCTCACGAGCTCGTAGGACCTCACCGGACGACGCATGGCCGGAGTGGCACGTGCGGGAGGAGGAGCGCGTCGGGGGAGACATCCCTGACACTTGCTGCAGCTGGAGCTACAGGCGAGGAGGAGAGGTCACGGTTACGCGCGACGAGGAGGAGCAGAAGGTAGTTCTGGTTCTGGGATTTTCCCAAAATCATATTTCTAGCGTGCCCTCCAGATGATGGGTTGGACGTCTGGTGATAACACCGGACGTCTAAAAGTAGAGCTTTGCGAAGGTATGTTCCTTTTGCGATTACGGCCATGCAAACCGCACTGCAGCTACGATTTGCGTGGCTAAATATAGGTGATTCACCTGTCGCATGAAGGGATTGCTTCGAGAAGGTGCGGGACACGCCCTTTTACGCATCTCGGATGTCTGGACAGCTTACCAGACGACCGGAAGCACTCCCAAATGACTGGAGGAGAGGTCGGATGTCTGGAGCTGGGTCTAGACGGTCAAGAAGGGGTTTTGGATGTCTGAAGTTGACGTAGGAACCTGAGGTGAGACTCTGGTTACCTTTAAGACATCTGGACCTTGTGCCAGATGTCTAATTTAGGTCTACAGCCCTGTTTTTGACCCGTTTAGGGTCCGTTTGAGGTCCGTTTTACGCAAACAAGATATTGGTGTTTTCCTTGTGAGTTCCTCTATTTGTTAGAATGCCTTTTATACTCTTCTGAATGTTCCATTGTGGTATGTTCCTTGGTATAGGACTTCGATCAGTTGCGGGTTCGGGACTTGCTGAGACACGTGAGCCTGCCGTTTGAGCCCCTAATACTCCCGGGTCATCTGGTAGAGTGGTTTTCCCCTATTTTAATTATAAAACATGAATGCATATGTGAAATTGGATAACTAGAAACCTAGGATGTGGCATGAATCCTAGGATGAGAAGTACTTGCACTGTTTGTATGCGTGTTTGAAATTGCAGTCTTAAATGAATGAATAGAAATGTGAACAACTGCATGTTAATAAACAAGAGCGGCCTGTAAAATATGAAATGCCTGTGCTAGTTAAACAGTTACCTGTGACATTATTTGTTGTATATGTTAAATGATGGAAATACGAGCTGCATGTGTATAATTTGAGAATGGGAATGTGAATGATGAAACCTTGTATGGAATGACATGGGGAATACGAGCATGAACCCTACGGGGAATTAGGAGTAGATCTCCCATGGATAAATGGAATGGATCTGAAAATGTGAGTGGGAAGTGTGCTGGCCCTTGAGTACGTAGTACTAAGGAGAGCAACTATCCCCTGTTTAGTGTGGAGCGGAGCTAGCTGCCCTTGAGTTAGGACCCAGGGTTAGGATTGGTCACTCTACATCGACTTATATTGTTCCGTGCTATACTTTGGGCGTACCCGCTAGCGGAAACGACTGACCATGTGCTAGTGCAGGGTAGCTACCCTTGCGCTTATCGCGCGTGTCATAGTCACCGCTACATCTGTCTGTGACCTTGGGGTGGTTGACTGGGTGTAGGATCACCACGAGGGACTCTCCTGGCTAGGAGAGCACCACGTGTGCCTTCTACTCTTCGGAAAAGACTGCAATCAAGATCATTCCCACGATGATCACTAGAGATCAAGAAAGAAATTTAAAAAGTAAACCAATGGGTGAAAAGGATAACTTGTGAATTAAAATAATTGGAAAAGATAAATTACCTGTTAGCTTTTACTGCTTTAGTTAGTTGGTTTCCACTCTACTCAGCGTTCGCTGACTTTATTTACTCATAACCCTTTTCAGGTCCAGGTGTTGAGTAGCCCGAGTCACCGACTGCAGAGGGTGTTGGACCCAATCCAGCCCAGCCGTAGTTTCCTATTGTTGTACTTCCTTTTATTATGAGTTTAGACTGTTGTTACTGTTTCTGTTTCTGTACTTTGTTTCCGCTTTACTGTTGTGGTGGTGATATGTACTGTTAGGAGTTTTTACTTCCTTTACTGCTTATACTCTTTTACTGTTAGTTACTTAGCATAGTGAATGTGGTTTACTTTCCTACTTTTTGGTTATTTCTTGTTGGACGACTGGGTCTTGGGATTAGTCGAGTCGAGCCGATCTCGGGTCCTGTAGGGATTCGGGAATCGGGTCATAACACCACATCTAAAGTACCCAAGTCCAACAATTGTGGCTGAATCGGGATTGACTTGGGTATGGTGATCTCAAAAATATCATCATTCAATTCTTTAGGGTGTGGTTGAGGAATGGGGCTACTGATTGAATCATCAGGATTCGAATCGTCCAAGTTAGCCCCAACATGATCATACTCTTCAATGATTAGGCTATCAAATGGTTCATCAAATTCCTCAAGCCCGTTTGTCTCACTAAAATCATCTTCCTTACACTCAAGTGAGACTTCACTAAGAGATTCTTCACCCTCAGAGTCAAAGAATTCATGATCCTCATTTATATATGTCTCAAAATCGATTGTCATTTCCTGGTTCAAAGAGACATATTTTTCCTCGCTCCCTAGCTCGGGGATCTCAGGTGAATCATTTGGTTCATCCTCAATGGGTTGCTCTAGCCTAACCTGGTCATCCCCGGTCTCAGAAAATGTATCCCCCCGACAGGTGCCTGAGCGGGTTCAGACATTGGCTCTCCTGAAGGGGGTTCATCTTGAGAATCATCCCAAGATTTGACTAGGGCAACCACAAATTTCATCATCAACCTCAACAACATCCCAAGTAGAAACTCACCTAGGCCCCTATTGCTAACATTTTGGAGCAAATCTAATAGAGAAATATTAAGTTCATCAATCATTTTGATCATAGCTCCAATGCTTCAATGCATGGTATTGGCTGAGCTTCTAAAGATTGGATGGTGTTCCTCAAGTTAGCCAACACCTTGTCCTGGACCTGGTTCACCTGAACCGAATGGTTCAATTCAGGTTTAGGTGGGTTTGGGTTAAATCTAGGGAAGTCAAGATATCGAGGTTCTCGGGTCCCTCCCTGATCGTAGGTCGTTCTAGGTTATTCAAAGAATGGTGGTGACCTATATTCAGTGGAATACTGGGGAGGGTAAGTGTTATAATCATCATATCCTTCTTTATTATAGATCAGGTTAGGTTGATCATCTAAGGGTGGAGATCTATAATCATTGTAGCTCTAGAAAGGATAGTAATCATAGTCTTATTGTATAAGGTTAGGCCCTAGACACTGAGGTTTGGATTCATACCCTCAATCAAAGTTGTCCTTTCTAGGAGATGGGTAGTCATAAGTCAAGTCGAGACATAATCATCTTGGGGATAAGTGTTGGTAGGAGGGTAGGATGGGAAATGCGTGTAAGATGTGGAAGGATACATGGTAGAATAGGAGGGGAAATCAGAAGAAAGAAAGGAGCCCTACAATACAAGCAATTAACCCTGCCCTTAGGTGAGTTAGCCTAAAGACCTACAGACTCTTAGGACCCGTCATGAGATTATAATCGATTTGGTCTACTTTTATCCAATCAATCCAACCAGTTAGAAGGAGGGGCTAGGGAGAAGGTTCTTCCTTTAGCTTGTGCCTCCAGTTCTTAGTGTACCCCTCAGCCACGGTCGTTTGACGCTATCTCCTAGCTAGACATCAAATGGAACAACAGAAGAAGATTAATCGAAAAAACTCTCAGTCTGAGCCCCAAAGAGCGAATAAATCCTTAAGGCCAACGTCTACTCAGTTTTAATTTGGCTTGTGATGATTGTGCTCTTGGAATGTGATGGGCCCTTTAGATGGGTTGTGCCCTTAATGATCAATTCAAATGTATGTGCGTGCACAACCATGGTTTGCAAATAAGGTTATTTGATGATGTGTCTTTTAGGGTTTAATCTTATTTAGTAGCTTTTAGGGTTTAATCTTAGGTATATTCAATCAAGTTCAGGAGAACACTTCAAGTTTTGTAAACATAGGTGTAGATATACCCCTTTAAAAATCAAAAATAAAATGTGGAGTGCCTAGTTCAGTCCTAAAAATCAACCCTAAGTGGCAAGGTACTTGATGAATCAATTTTAATTTGAGTGGTGCGGCCCAAACAGCTCAATCAATTAGCCTGTTGCACCACTTAGCTAAGGCACACAAAAAGTCTTAACCTAGTTAGATTTCTACCCGCTTATGTATATTGAGTTGAAGTATACCGGGTCCACAAGTCAGATCCCGGTTAAGTGGTAGAATCAAAGTGGAATGGTGCACCTTAAGTCGAGAGTTGTGGGTGTTAATGTGTGTCTTTTTCAAGAAATCCGACAATCAGATAACTTTTTTTTTTATGTGGATGGAGAGGTGAGTGGAGTGACAAACAAGACAAGCAATTTCTATCCTAAGGTTTGTGAAAGCACCTAAGTATATTAGGTCTTGATTAATAAGGTGACGAAAAGATCTAGTGGGTGGGAAGTGGGGGAAAACTTACAAATGTCTCTACCCACACTTTACTCCAATCTACCACCTTCAACTCCTCAATCAAGTTCCTGCAAGACAATAAATCGAAGAAGGATAGGTTAGAAAAATATGTAAGTAATGCAGGAAAGCGTGAAAAAAAATCAAAGAGCGTTGCCTCCCTAATGAGTTGCGACTCATCATAGCTAAATAGCCTAAGTTAAGCTAGAAACTAGGTTAAATAATATCAAATTAACACATAAAAATGGTTAAGTGTGGGAATTAGAAAAAAGATCTAAAACATCAATTCTGTGTTAAAAATGCATAATTAGGTCATTAAATAAGATATTCTATTAATAAATGTATAATGGTGATCCAAGTGCAAATTGAATACACAAATGAGTTTAAAAGTTCAAATCAAAAGTATAATTAACTTCTTAAATGTTCAATTAAGCTTATACAAAAACTTGGATGCATTTGGATATCATTAAGGCCTTAAAATTAAAGATTTACATTTAGGTCCTTAGTGCATTAGAAACCTCCTAGGACCTATTTGTAACCTGCAGGGACCTCTCTGTAACCATTCATTATCACTTATGGGCCTGCCTACAATTTTTCTACCCCTTCACAGATGGGTGTACCCTGCAATTTCACCAAAAGATTTCAGCCACCTGGAGCTCCCACACGAACACTATTCACGTGAGGAACTCGCGTGATATTGGCCATCCATTCTCTTGATCGCTTGATCTGTGGCTTGATTTGAATCGAACCTTCGTGCGATTCGACGCAGGTGGTCACCTTTTCACCCAGATCCCATCCAACGGTCGCTTTTTGATTTGGCAGCCGTGCGCACTCTCTCCTCTCATCCTCACTGTCCATGCCCTTTACGCCTAACTTCACCCGCACAGTGCTTGGATTCACTCTTTGTAACGAATGTGTGCCCCAGACGTCTTTTAAGACGTCTGGGAGGTGGCTCAGACGTCGGACAAGACGTCTGGGATCACAACCAGACGTCTGATAAGACGTCTGGGATCGTTTCCAGACGTCTGGAAATCCGTTATTTTCGACACACGCGAGTCGCCTGCGCGCCTGAGCGCGCAGACCGCATATTCCCTCTTTTCTCTGCGGCTGCAGGCGGCCTGCCGCCTTCTCTCTCTCCTCTCCGCGCGGCGTTAAAAGGGGCACGCCTCCCCTCCCGTCTCCACCGTCTCCTCCTTCTTCTCCTTCCTGTGCGCGAGAGCGAGCGGACGCGAGGGCGGCAGCGGCGGCCGCAGTGAGCGCGGAGGTGCGACGTGCGAGGGCGGAGCTCTGCCGTGAGGGCGAGCTCGCCGGAGCGGCTTGGCCGGCCGACGGAGGGCGCAGGGGGCGCGGAGCGACGCGGAGAGGGACCTGCTGCGGGCTGAGTAGCAGACGCGCGAGGTGCGACGCGGGCGGCGTCGCGAGCGGAGGCCGAGCAGGGTTCTGATTCTGGAAAAATTTCCAGAATCAGACGTCTGGGTTGATAGCCAGACGGCAAGGTCGACGTCTGTAAGATCATACAGACGTCTGAAAGGTGAGTTTCCGCTTTCTTCTTCCTTCTTGTCGAGTGACCGTACTGAGGGAGGGGGGTTGGCTGTGCGCAGGTTCGCTGATTCGCCATCCTTTGCGAATCAGACGTCTGTAAGTTGTACCAGACGGCGGGAGTGACCTACAGACGTCCGTGTGGACCATCGGACATCTGGGGTATAGGACAGACGTCCCCGCAGACTTCTGGACGTCTGGGGAACCAAGCTGAACAGGTAATTCTCTGATCCATGGTTTAAGACGTCTGGAAGGAGTTCCAGACGTCTTATTTTGCACAGTATCGTCTTTCTCGACCCGTTTAGGGCTCGTTTGGGCTCCGTTTTCCGCGATTCGAGTTGCGTTCGTTTCAGAATTAATTCCTCTACCCGCCTACAGTAGCTATACACTGTTTTGAGACACTCCTTGTGATAGAACCTCGTTCGGTTGCAGTCTTGAGAGTCGCGGAGGCACGCGGGATTCCCGATCACGCCCCCACTACTCCCATTGTACCTGGTAGAGTGGCTTAAGTTATTTTTTTAAAATCTGTTAAAGTATGGAACCATAACTAGAATCTAGGACATTGCATGAATCCTAGGAATGAGAAATGTATGGAATGATAGCTCCTAGGTGATGCATGAATCCTAGGGCTGGAAAACTAGTTGTATGCTTGATCCTAGGATGTGGCATGAATCTTAGGATGGAAAAACTAGTGAAATGTATAATACTGCAGTCTTGGAAAAATGGAAAGGAATATAAAGCTGCCTGTAATTTGAATTAACAGCTGCCTGTTATGAATAAAGAAACATGTTTGAGATCATGGATTTTGAGAACGTGAATCTGGAAAGTGAAACATATGATGTTCTGAGATAAAGAGCTGGAACCCTACGGGGAATTAGGAGTGGAACTCCTGGAAAGAAAAAGGAATGGAACTGAGATGTAGTTTGTACTGTCCCTTGGGTACGCAGAACCAAGGGAAGTACCTGTACCTGTTTAGTGCAGAGTGGGGCCAGCCGCCCCAGGGACCCGGGGTTAGGATTGGCCGCTCTGTACCGACTTGTTGGCCCTCGTGTACGTAGTACCGAGGAGAGCTAGTAGTGTTAGGAGAGTACTAGCTACCCCACGGGCCTCGGGGTTCTGCTAGCCTCCTTCACCGACTTGTTAGGCCCACTAGGGCAAACCAGGGTAGTCAGGCGAGGGTGCGCAGACTGTGGAGGGGCAAGGCCCTGGTTTGGTTACTGTGGAGGGGTTGGACCCCTATTACTGAGAGGGCTCTGCCCTGGTTCCGTGCTGTGCTTTGGGCGCACTCGTTAACGGAAACGACTGACCGCGTGCCAGTGCGGGCTAGCTACCTGTGCGTTTATCACGCGTGCCGTAGTCACCGTTACGTCTGTCAGTGACCTTGGGGTGGTTGACTAAGGGTAGGATCACCACAGGGGACTCTCCCGGCCAGGAGAGCACCACGTGCTACTTCTACTTTTGGAAAAGACTGCAATCAAGATCGTTCCCACGAGGACATTCGAGATCAAGTAAAGGACCTGAGAAATAAATGAAATAGTGAGAAAAATTGAAAGATGTGAATAAAGGAAGTAATAGAACATAACAGCTACTGTACACTCTACTGTTGCCTTTAGTTAGTTTGCCACTCTACTCAGCGTTTTGCTGACGTGTTACACTCGTTTCCTTTTTCAGGACCAGGTGTTGAGCAGCCAGGGTCGGCGGCTGCAGAGGACGCTGGGCCGAGTAGGGTCCAGTAGAGTTACCACAGCCTTTTGTACCTCTTTTGTTTCTGTTCTAGTGAGTAGTTTTGTTTCCGCTGTACCTTCTTTACCTGCAGTTTCTGTTATATGATAAATGCTGTTTTACTGTTGTGGTGGTACCTACTGTAGTAGTTTCTTTCCTTACTACTGTACTTTCTTACTGTTAGTTATATTCATGCTGAATGTGGTTTATTTTACTGTCGTTTGGTTACTTCCTCGTTGGACGACTAGGTCTTGGGATTAGTCGAGTCGGTCCGGTTCTTGTGTCTCGTAGGGACTCGGGAACCGGGTCGTTACACTCTTCCATCTACTTAAGGTGTTCCACAGTCGCGTGCGCAAAGGGATCGCTACCTTTTACATCTCTTGGTGATCATTCTTCCTCTCAGCTACTCTCCCCACCTCTCCCCATTTTCACGGCCACCAGTTGTGAAATCCACATTCTCTTCGACAATCCTCGCCGTTAAGAACTTCGTAGCACCTGTGGGCGATCGTAGCACCTATGGGCGACCCTGAACTCCACTAGAGGGTTTTCTCTCCGCTGGAGCGCTTCCTCCCTCCATTCTTCCTCTCCACCCACCGGGTGGAGATCCAAAGGTCCCATTCTTCCATTTAGAGTAGGTTTTAATGCTTTTTAGCTATAGCATAGTTGTAGTGACTATTAGTGTAGTGTAGATCAGTTAGGAGTAGATCAGTTAGGGAATTCACTAGTTTGTAATTTAGCCTATGAGTAGATTAGTGTAGAAATCACATCCACCTCCTCTGATCAATTCAGATCAGGGGAGATGAATTCATCTCACTCATTGATCGTTGTTATCTTCCCCCTCACATCATTATTTTGCATTCTGATTACCTCAATTTTTAATTCACACTTCACCCCTTTCATCCGAGCATATCTAGATCCAGGATTTATAAGAATTCAAGATTTAGGTAGCGCTCACAATCATCTAGGGGTCTCTTCATTCATGTCAGATTTTTCCCAAGGACCCTTGATCTGGTCTTTATCAAGCTAAATGGAAGATTTAATCTGGTTTGTTTTGATTTAACATAAATCAGGGTTTCAGATTGACATGTATCTATATTGATTTAATCTTCCTTCTTCATGTTGTCTATGACATTAGAAGAGTTTTGAATCAATATTAGTGTGGAGGCAACGGTGCCAAAATGATTGTGTCAGATTCACACGTGGAAAGGTTTGTAGTTTGGAAAACCCGTCATCAAACTCGAAAAGTGAGTCAGGTCGAACATGGGGAGGCAAACGTTTGGTTTTGAAATATATGTATTTCACTTTTTATTTGTTTTTGTCATTTTTATCTTTTCTAATTTTTTTGGTATTTTTAGCAAGCAAGAGATTAGGTTGATGAATTCTTATCTAACTAATCTACTTACAAAATATAACAGAGAGAGAGAGAAACAATCACATATATCTCAAAAAGTGTTTCTACAACTATGAAAGCGGGAAAAACTACACTAGAAAGCAGTAAAAATAGATGGAGATGAGAAGAATCCCCCTCGACGATTGCTCGGAGGACAACTCGCTCTGATGTCGCTTGGAGGAAGGTGGTGAGGAGCGGGACGAACGAGGACGAAGCCAGAGGATGGAGGACAGGCCAGGACAGCGTCGTGGTGAGGATCTTCTTCCCGAAGGGAGGTGAGAAGACGGTCACGAGATGCTCCACGAAGGGGGATAAGAGGCAGGAACAAATGTTTGTTTTCTACTCTAGAGGAGCATCCAGGGCTTGGAACAAGCTCTCTCTAGAGCCTTGGAGATGGTGAGGAGAAGAAAGGAAGATATGAAGAAAAATGGGAGGGGTAGAGGTCCTTTTATAGTGGAGGAAAAAATAAAATTCGTATACAAAACATTTAGTAATGGTCATAAACGTCGCTGAAGACAACCTTATGCCCATGCTACTACTGCACTGGCGCGCACTCTACACACCCGTGTCATGTGCCTCCTCGTGCTACATGTTCGCGTGCGCTACCGCTACCACATGTGCATGCCTCCACGCATGTGCGCGCCCGCACTGCTGTGCGTGTGCGATGGCGCATGCGTGTGCATGGGCAGCTGAGTTGCTCCACGTGGCGCGATCTAGGTTGTCCATCTTCTTTTCGTTGTAGGGGTGGCTACAAAGGTCAGATTGAGTCGATTTTCACGCCATTAGGCTGCGATCGTTGACCTGAATCCATTCGCGCGGTCGGATGTGTCGTTTGAAGTTCCGAATTACGTCACCTAGTCACTTGGCCGTTGATCTTCCTTAAACTACATATAGTGCTACGGGACTCCGATCAAGGAGATTTTGGAGGCGTTAGACTCCGATCGTCATCCTGATCATATCCATATGGTCGGATCGTTAATCCAATGCTCTGAAATAAATCTCCTTCTCTTCTGACCACAAAAAGGACGCAATTAACCTAAAATATATACAATTACTCTAAATGTAGAATGATGCATGATATGCAATATTTATAATATGGAATGCAAATCTAAGCCTAGGAACATGCATAAATAGGAATTTTAACCTAAATGGATGTGCCTATATCAAGGGATAATATTATCCTCCATGTGTAAAAGATTTATGGATATTTAAAATATCTAAGGGAGGCATAGTGCCATATTTCTCATATCATGAACGCTTTATTATTGGAGTGATGAAACCAATAATGATTTTGACAAGTTCCTACCTATAAAATAAATCACATGTTATTTAAAGAGTTAAATTGCATTTGATTTGAAAATTAAATTGGACCTAATTTGATGGGGCTTGATCCAAAAGGTTTGGATGGCAATTAAACATTGTTCGGATATTTAATCTAAAGTCCCCATAATTAGATATGGGGCAATCATACAAAAAATCAAGTATGATTACATCCCAACCCTTGAATGGAGATCCAAGGGATCCCATTGATTAGAATCCTTATATATATCTCCCAAGGCAAACCCAAAATCCTAATCAATTAATCATCAATCCACCAATCTCCCTAGCCAGAAAGTAAGAAGAGAGAAAGGAAAGAGAGTGTCGCCCCTTCCTGTTCTCTCTCTACCTGGACATCTAGACTTCAAAGGAGAAACCTAGAGTGCATTTAAGTTGTCCAAAATGGCTTACATTAAAAGTCTGACTTACATGTTAGACTTTTGATTTCTAGGTCGTCATCTCTTGAACGTTAAGAGATCGCAGTGTTTAAGGCGGACAAATGTCATGCTTGGATTTTCACGAAGGAGTTCATTCACAGATTTGTTGTGATTGATCATCTTCGACATGAAGGGTCTCATATGCCTGTCGAGGAGGAGGGGTTTCAGATCATGACGAGACTTGTTGTAGGAGGCATTGCATATTTGATGTTGAACTATGCCACCCATGAAGGTATATAGGATTCCAAAATAGTTGGAAACTAGTTACAACCATGTGATTCCACTTATTAAAGTGTTTCATTTAATCGCATTATCATTTTTAGCATCGATTCGACCGTGGTTTAAAATTTCAAAATGCCCAATTTACGCTTCCGTGATACCACAACATGATTCGATCGTGTCCTACAAATTCTTTGGCAAGGGTGGTCTAGAATGCACTCGATGTCTATACGAAGCTTACTAGCCTACGCCTTAATGCCAATAAAAGTCTCCTTTTGTGAGACACGGTCATCACCAGAAGGGGATCTGCCTTTCAATTGGGTTGCTGGAGAGTTGTCTCCCTTGCCATTACCTTGGCATTTCTTTGGCAACTAGGAGGGGATGCAACCCTTCCAAAGGCTTCCAGGATTGCATTGGAGGGATGTTAGGCAACTAGCAAGCAAATCTTCTATCTAGAATGGGCAAAGTGCATTGGGTACCCTGGGGAGCCGAGGGGGCCCTACGATTTTGTCTCTCCAACATGGTGGTGCCAGGAGGCTATTTGAAAAGATTGGGGTGGATGGTTACCGACTTCATTCGGGTTGAGAAAACCCACCTCATTACCTAGAAAGACATTTGCATCCCTATTGAAGAGGGAGGCCTCAAGCTATGAAAGTTTGAGGACCTCAAGCTTGTTGCGAGCTACCACAAGGTGTGGCACCTCCTCCATGAGGATCACTCCTTGTGGAGCTCTTGGATGCAAGGTCGGTATAAAGATTTTCTTCTTGCCCCAAGTAGCCCTCGAATTCTCAAATTTGGAAGAGGATTCTTGACGTACACCCCTTTATCACTGAAGGATGGAAGTGGCCATGTGATGGGGTTCATTCCTACGAGAGGATTTGGGAGGATGTTATGTCTCATGTAGATGCGTCTAACCTATGGAAACTTATTTGGGGCAAAAATTATGTCTCAAAATGATCATGTTGCACCTGGATCACCTTGAAGGATCGCCTCATCACTAAAAGCCATATGATCAATGAGGCTTCAATACTCTGACAAGTTGCCTCCTTTGCAACGAGGAGCCTGAATCTTCCCCGCACCTCTTTTTCTTATGCGGGTTCTCGTTGAGAGTTTGGTTTGCGGTCTATCCACACCTCCTTAATCATTCACCCATTCCTAACTCCCTTGTCGTCGCATGGGAATGGACCAAATTGGCAAGAATAGATACCTCACTCTTTTTGCTCATCCTTTAGGATCAATTTGGAACATTTGGAAGGAATGCAAGGGTAAATGCATGACTCCTAGGGTCATTGCTGGGGAGATCAATAGATGCATTAATTGTTTGTATTTTTGTTGTTTCTATTTTCTTCCTCAGAAGATGCTGCTTCTCCTTAGGGGAGTTGTACCGAACAGCATCCGATCTTTTGGCCAGTTGATCCCCGAGTAATTAGTTATCTTTTGGCTCAAAAAAAGAGAATTAGCCATCCCCCACATCAATTCTTTGGATAATATAAGGTTAGAGATTCAAACTTTGACCTCTTGTTAGAGTTAAGAATGTTTACCATTCAAACGTAAAGCCAAAGAACCATAATTATTATGCCGACGTTAGTTTCCAACTTTCCATTTTACTTGGGCCGAAAACCAGAGGAGAAAAGGAATATGTATGGGATTTTACCTTAAGAAAAGCAAAAGGATTGTGCTCTTATCATGATAAGTATTTTTCCGTCGTCCATCTAACCAACTTGATGACTTTTAGGTCTTTGTTAACTACTCGCCTTACCGTCCTTTTCTTGTATATACCAAATTTTGATTTCTTTGGTGTGACATTTGGTAAAGGCAGATGAGGTAAGGTCAACAGCTCTCGCTTCTATTCCTTTTCTTGTAGCCCTTGTCAAAATTTTTCTTTTCATGTAAGTAAATGTGAGTACATCTAATTATTTTTCTATTACATATTTTATTTGACATTTCTTTAATCTATCTAGACTTTTATAATCACTAATTATTAAAGTTTGAAGTTAGAGATCCCGTGAGAAGTCATGTCATGGGAAGGCTTTTAGTGACAACATGAATTTGAAAATCCAATCTCAAGCAAATCATTTATCTAGATGACTTTTATTTTAATCATTGATAAATTCAGTTACGTGTAATTTCGTATCCATATCTACATGTCTGTTTGTTCACACCGACGGTCAACTGATTCACAGAGAACAATCAACATTTCAGGTCGAAATGTAACGTACATCCGTATGAGTGTCGAACAATTTGCACATCAAATATTACGTGCCTTTGATCATCTATGGGGCATCTCTTTAGAGGCCAATTTACTCGAGGTTAAAAATTTGGTGTTAGAAAATGTGAAGGGTCAATTTTTATTTTTATTTATTTATATAATAATGTTAACTTTAATTTCTATTTGTTTGAATTGATATTAAATTATGATGAATGATTAATCATAGTGTTAGGAGATGATGTTAACGCATGTTTGTTTAACATCGATAAGAATTGACATCGACGAAAACATAGATTTTTAGATTCTAAATTTAACTTGGATTTTGTAAATGGGAGTTTAAGCTAAGAAGTAAACAAAAGTTACCGTGGGAGCCATGTCTGATGCCAAACATACAGGAGCAAGAGATAGTGTTAACCCATGCTTACTTAATAATGAATTTTCACACCCCAATCTTAGATTTTGCGAATAGAGGCTAAGCTGAAAAGTAATCAGAGAGTAAGGATCTTTAGTCCCATCCTTCCCATCTCCAGATCCCCACCTTGGGAAAAGGATCCAAACCACCAAGAAGTTTGACTTGAGAAAATATTGGTTATATATTTAGCAAAATATGAAGGTTCCTACCTTCATTCACCATTTATTTGAAAATTTCATATGCCAATCTTTACCGTCTTGCGCCTTAAAGTGCATTCATTGGTTTCTCCACTCTTGACATACCTCAAATTTTAAATAAAGAAAATGATTTTGAAATTAAAAAAAAAGCAAATAAAATAAAATTTTCTTTATTTTTCATCAAATTCTTTCAATCAATTTTCTTAACTTTGTACATATATTGAAAAATAAAAGAAAACTAGCTTTCCTCACTTTTATTCAAACTTTCACCTCTTATGACAAGGAAAGTAATGTATATATGAAAGGAAAAAATGACATAATCTATAAAAACTAACAAAAAAATGTGCAAACATTAAGAAAATAACACAAAAATCTTTGTCAAATAGAAAATAATTCCTCTTCCTTTACTTCATTTTTCAAATGCACAAACCACTCTTATTCCATTTTACAAAAATATAAATTAAGGATCACCTCCTTCCCGCTCTCCTTCACATTTTTCCTTTTCACATTAAACCATACTGATGTTTTTTTTTATATACATATTGAACTGATGCTTTTTTGGGAAACAACTAAAATTCACACTACATAACAAACCACCATATATGCTATTTTCTTCTGGGAGGGAGATGCGTAAAGAAATGGTGTACGAGGGAGTTTCAAATTAGCGATCCTTCTATTTTTCTAGTTTCTTCTACGTTTAAAATTCCTGGATGTTATTTGAGCCCTTACTTCACTGAAAAAATCATACAACGTTGGTTGTTGCTTTCTTTCAGATATTTGTACAATAGTTAAAAAATCATATAACCCTTGCTGTTTTTTAATTTCTTTCGCATATTGGTACGGTCGAAATATAAAAGGATTATGCCAACATTAATTTTGGTTGATATAAATAATTAACAATTCTTTAATAACAGCCCTACCGGTTCACATCAAGCAGAGGGCATATATGCAAAGAAAAGGTGGGCAAAATGATACATGCATCTGCTATTTCGGTGGTTACGAGATGTTGGAGTGGGAGAAAAATACAGTTAAACAAAGGAAACGTCCCTATCAAATTTCAATTGAATTCGTCATAGGAATAGTGGAGATTCTGGCTAATTGGCGAAAAAAGCCTATCTTTTTTTTTTTTGTTTAAGAAGAAGCTAACTTGTTGCACTCAGAGCATCTGTGAAAAATTGAGACCAAAATAGTTTTCTGACCGGTGGGAAAGCAACATGACCGGTTAGTCAAAGGAAATTGAAGATTAATAACGCCTGGCCAATCTTCGGAGGGTGTCCTAAGTCAATAGAAGGACCTATAGCTATGACAAACGGTCTTAAAAAAATTTTAAGAAAAACGCTTTAGACCTCTTTTGAGCATTCTTTAACAATGGCTTGATCACATTCGTGGTTGTCATTTCCCAATATAATTGGTGGTGGGATAGGTTGCATTGGGTGTTTATCCTTTCGTGAGATAAGTAATTAGTTGGATGTAATATTTGTTGCAGTAGGAGCAATTATAATTTATAAGTTAAGTTGAAGGCTCACTGGATCTATACAAAATGTTAACCTCATGGATTAAACGAGATAATATTTCTATAAAAAAATTATGTAAATCAAACAACTATAACTTGCCTTTATAAGCTATTCAAATTATAAAACTTATAAAAATAAATATCTTACGCATGCTCAACTTGCGTGATTTTTCACATTCATCCTAGTTGAATGATACTCTTTCAACCCATATAGTTATGTTTGCCAAAAATATTCCACATAAGGATATCTCGCATCCACTTACCATAAGTGCCCCCGCTCTCTTTGTTGCATATGCACACACCTGTACGCATTCTTATTAAGTTTTAGGTATTTAAATCTATTTATATAAGAAAGAATTACTTCAAATTTTACTTTTAATAAGGGTGGAAAAGTTCTCCTAAAAACTCAATTAAAAAGAGACCTATAAATGCCCAAGAATGAAATTAGAGTCTAAGGTAAATAATAAATGCCAACTACCCATTTAAGGCAAGTGAACCCCTACTTGAGAAAGTGATCTAGCAATGTGAACTACACATTTGAGGTAGGCAAGTCCAATTCCTCGATAGAAGGATTCGGCAAGAGAGGTCAGATGGTGATCCAATTGAACAACTCAAGACGTCCACCCATTAGCATGGTTGTAGATTCCAACAAAAGGACCAGCTGAAGCACTAGTAGGGAGGTTAGGCAAGAATTCCTTGACGGAAGATACGGCAAACGATGTCTCACCGCCATAATCCTTATTAGGTAAGGATAGCTTGATCAAATCCAGTCGTTGCAAGATCTGATGGCGCAACGGGAATCATGTTGTTACGAAAGGGTAATCCCGAAGAGGTCGCGTGATCGGGAGTATTGGGATTACCATAATCATTGATTTTGATAATAACAAAATAATTATTATTTGACATTTGCATTTGAGGCTAAGATTTCAAGTTAAATGTAAACAGAAATAAGTGCGAAGGAGCTCAAGATCAAATCCATTGAGGAATAGAGGAGCTTGACAAAAGCATCAAGGAGCATGAAGTTTGAGCTTTGGAATTAAAGCTTGGAGCTAAATTTTAAAGATGAAAAGAAGATTGAAGAATAGGACTTCTAAAATATTGTTGTAAACTTTATTCTGTTTTAGGTCTTTTATTTCGTTAGAGATTTGTTAAAGAGCCCAAAATATAATATCCTAAGTCCTAAACACAGTTACCCAACTTTAGAACACTTGGGTAAAACCTAGAGTTAAGTTAAAAAATCGAAACAGTAAACATAATGCCTAATCAAACATCCATAACGTACATCAGACGTCTGATAACTCTTTTTAGGTCATCTAATACTTAAATCAGACATCTAATAACCAAGGTTGTAAAACCTAAGTTTGTCAAATTAGTATTTAGACGTCCATACTCTTATCCAGACGTCCAGATTTAACCTCAAACGTTTGAAGACCATCTCAGACATCTTGTATAGAGATATTAGACTCAAATCAAGCCCAAAACAAGATATGTCAGATCACAATCCTCTTAAGACTCATTAGAAATATTTTATTAATATTTTCAGATGTCCAAAAGCACTCCTAGATGTTCAATAAGTAGACGGTAGGCCAAATTTGACCCAAATCTTTGATATGTCAGAGTATCCTTGATCATTAGATTATCGGGAAATCAAATTCTTGAATGTTACGCTGTGTATCAGATGTCCTATAGATGTCTGATGTTTAGATACAAGAAACATGTTTGGATCTAATCATTTCCAAGAACAAATCCTGCCATTTTTAGACGTCCAAACTTTCTCCCAGACATCTTAAAATACACATCCATATGCCAAATCTATATTGATAAGTACACTGTTTAGATCCAATTAATTCTAGAGAAACTGACCTTTGTTTTCAGACATTCAAATTTATGGTTAGATGTCCAGAACCCCTATATCAAACGTCTGGCACTTTTTTTAGTCGTCTGATTCTGCTATCAGACCTATTTATTGCCTTGATCTCATTGGAATCTCAACTAAATCCCCTTGGATTTGATTCCAACGGCTACAAGGCATCTCTCAAGCATTCTTAGACCTTCCTAACACATCTATAAATAGTTGAGGCTCTACTTTGTTCAACGACACCCAAGCATCAATTCTTTCCACCTTTAGGCTCAATGAAAGAAGATCACACAAGAGAAATTCTACCATTGCTCTCCAAGCTTCTTAGTACACATTAGAGAGAACCAAATCTTTATACCATCACACCTATTTACTTCCATCTCAAGGAAGACTGTAACGAACGTGTGCCCTAGACGTCTTTTAAGACGTCTGGGAGGTGGCCCAGACGTCGGACCAGACGTCTGGGATCGTTTCCAAACGTCTGGAAATCCGTTATCTTCCACACGCGCGGGTCGTCTACACGCCTGAGCGCGCAGACCCACATATTCGTTTATTCCCTGCGGCTGCAGACGCCCTGCCACGTCCTCTCTCCTCCTCGCACGGCCTTAAAAGGCCACGCCTCCCCTCACTTCCGTCACCACCGTCTCCTCCCTCTTCTCCTTCAGCCAGTGAGCGTGAGCGCGAGCGCGAGGGCGGCAGCGGCGGCCGTAGTGAGCGCGAAGGAGGTGCTGCGTGCAAGAGCGGAGCTCTGCCGTGAGGGCGAGCTCGCCGGGGCTGCTAGGGCCGGCCGGTGGAGGGCGCAGGGGGCGCGGAGCGACACGGAGGGGGGACTGCTGCGGTCTGAGCAGCAGGCACGCGAGGTGCGACGCGGGCGGCGTCGCGAGTGGAGGCCGAGTGGCGCCCTGATTCTGGAAAAATTTTCAGAATCAGATGTCTGGGTTGATAGCCAGACGGCGAGGGCGACGTCTGGAAGACCATCCAGACGTCTGAAAGGTGAGTTTTCCGTCTCCTTCTTCCTTCCTGTCGACTGACCATACTGAGTGAGGGAGATGGGTGTGCGCAGGCTCGGTGATTCGCCATTCATCACGAATCAGACGTCTGGCAGTAGTACCAGACGGCGGAAGTGACCTCCAGACGTCCGGGGTGACCATCGGACGTCTGGGAGCTAGGCCAGACGTCCCCACAGACTTCTGGACGTCTGGGAAACCACGCTGAACAAGGTAATTCTCTGATCCACTTTTTAAGACGTCTGGAAGAAGTTCCAGACGTCTGATTTTGCACAGTGTCGTCGTTTTTGACCCGTTTAGGGCCCATTCGGGTTCCGTTTTCCGCGATTCGAGTTGCGTTCTTTTCAGAATTAATTCCTCTACCCGTCTACAGTAGCTATACACTGTTTTGAGACACTCCTTGTGTTTGATCCTTGTGATAGGACCCCATTCTGTTGTAGTCTCGGGGGTCGCGGAGGCACGCGGGATTCCCGACCACGCCCTCATTTCTCCCGTTGTACCTGGTAGAGTGGCTTTAAGTTATTAATAAAATCTGTTAAATTATGGAACCATAAATAGAACCTAGGACATTGCATGAATCCTAGGAATGAGAAATAGATGGAATGATAGCTCCTAGGTGTTGCATGAATCCTAGGGCTGAAGAACTAGATTGTATGATAGATCCTAGGATATGGCATGAATCCTAGGATGGAAAAACTAGTGGAATGTTTAATACTGCAGTCTTGGAAAATGGAAAGAGACATAAAGCTACCTGTAAATTGAATTAACAGCTGTCTGTTGTGAATAAATAACGTGGTTGAGAACATGGATTGTAAGAATGTGAAACTGGAAAGTGAAACCTGGATGTTTGAGTAAAAAGGATGGAACCCTACAGGGAAGTATGAGTAGAACTCCTGGAAAGTGAATGGAATAGTATTGGGGAAGTGAGTTGGCTCTTGAGTACGGAGTACCAAGGAGAGCGACTGTCCCCCCTATTTAGTGCAGAGCGGAGCCAGCCGCCCCAGGGACCCGGGGTTAGGACTGGCCACTCTGTACCGACTTGCTGGCCCTCGCGTACGTAATACCGAGGAGAGCTACTAGTGTAGGGAGGTACTAGCTACCCCACGGGCCCCGGGGTTCTGCTAGCCTCCCACACCGACTTGTTAGGCCCGCTGGGGCAAACCAGGGTAGTTAGGCGAGGGTGCGCGGACTGTGGAGGGGCAAGGCCCCGGTTTGGTTACTGTGGAGGGGTTGGACCCCTGTTACTGAGAGGGCTCTGCCTAGACTGGTTCCGTGCTGTGCTTTGGGCGCACCCGTTAACGGAAACGACTGACCGAGTGCCAGTACGGGTTAGCTACCTGTGCATTTATCGCGCGTGCCGTAGTCACCGTTACGTCTGTCAGTGACCTTGGGGTGGTTGACTGAGGGTAGGATCACCACGGGGGACTCTCCCGGCCAGGAGAGAACCACGTGCTACTTCTACTTTTTGGAAAAGACTGCAATCAAGATCGTTCCCACGAGGAACATTCGAGATCAAGAAAAAGATCTGGGGAATAAATGAAATAGTGAGACAATTGAAAGATGTGAATAAAGAAAGTAATCGAACATAACAGCTACTGTACACTCTACTGTTGTCTTTAGTTTAGTTGCCACTCTACTCAGCATTTTTGCTAACGTGCTACACTCGTTACCTTTTTCAGGACCAGGTGTTGAGCAGCCAGGGTCAGCGGCTGCAGAGGACGCTGGGCCGAGTAGGGTCCAGTAGAGTTACCACTGTCTCTTGTACCTCTTTTTGTTACGTTGTAGTGAGTAGTTCTTGTTTCCGCTGTACTTTCTTTACCTGCAGTTCAAATTATATTATGAATGTTGTTCTACTGTTGTGGTGGTACATACTGTGGTAGTTTCTTTCCTTACTGCTGTACTTTCTTACTGTTAGTTATAGTCATGCTGAATGTGGTTTATTTTACTGCTCTTTTGGTTACTTCCTCGTTGGACGACTAGGTCTTGGGATTAGTTGAGTCGGTTCGGTTCTCGTGTCTCGTAGGGACTCGGGAACCGGGTCGTTACAAGATGGTATCAGAGCAAGGTCGTCCCGAGAAGTGAATCAACTGACTGGAAAATAACCAATTCACATGTATATAACTAGAGTAGCCACCACAACATATCTCTTGACATGAGTTCTTAGACGTTTCCGTTCGGTATCGTTCTGTAGTGACGTGTTCCGTTTTGTTTCGCGTCTCCTTACCGGAGATGCCTCGTCGCGAGACTAATGAGGCTGGCCGCGGGCGCGGCCGAGGACGAGGTCGGCGAGGTGGACGTGCTGTTGTTGACGTCTCGGTGGACCAGCCACCACTCCCGGGCATCCAGGCCTTGGACCTCACCAAACTGATACCGGACATTGTACGAGAGGAGCTCCACCCACCGCCCCGAGCACCTCCTCCTGGGGCTGCAAAGGGGGAGTCCTCTGTGGGACCATGCGACGGATACGGTGCTGGACACGAGGGAGGGGATGGGCCGCTGCCGCCCCCACCTTCCTCCGACACTTCTGTACACGAGGCACCTTCGCCTGGAGGTGCACCAGCACCTCCCCTACAGCGCCACTTCGAGCTTTTCGGACAGTTCCGGAAGCTGAAGCCCCCCTCCTTCAAGGGGGATGAGGACCCGACCGAGGCAGAGGACTGGCTTGAGCAGCTGGAGAAAATCTTCGACACCCTTCGCCCCCCGGTGGAGTGCCGCATGGCCTTTGCCACGTACTAGCTGGAGAGTGCGGCACACCGGTGGTGGAGGGCGGTCCGGGGACAGGAGAGGGACGAGCCGACGTGGGACCAGTTCGTCACCCTCTTTTGTGAGCAGTACTTTCCCCAGACGTGGCAAAACCAGAGGAGGTGGGAGTTCCACACTCTCCGCCAAGGGACGATGACTATGAGCGCGTACCGCACACGTTTCTTGGAGCTGTCCCACTTTGCAGCGACAGCGGTAGCCATTGAGGAGGAGCACCTTTGGAGGTTCACCGAGGGGCTCCGGCCTACGATCCGGGGGTATGCCAAACCCCTGAAGCTGCCTACGTTTTCGAGGGTGGTAGAGGCAGCTATGACTTACGAGGAGACCAACCCGTCCGCACGAGACACCGACGGCGGGCGGAAGAGGCCCTTCCAACCAGACTTTTCACAGGGCCGGCGAGAACGGAGACACGTGGCGTCCGCAGGAGAGCCGTCACATTGTGCAGGGCCATCAGTGGCCTTTGGGGGCCCTCGACAGGGGCCAGTCGCCAACACCAGACCCCCGCCTAGCCGACAGTAGGGACCCACTGAGGGCGGGAGTCGGGTTCCCCTCTGCTACCAGTGTGGCCAGGCGGGCCACGTCAGGAGGGACTGCCCATCTAGGGCAGGGGGTCAGCAGATACTCCCCGCGCAGAGCACTGGAGGGCGCGCAGGAGGCCGCGGTTCCCAGGCGCAAGGAGGAGGACAGCAGTCGCGAGGAGGGTACCGGCCAGCACCTACCCGTCCGACGCAGAGTGTGGCTGCTTCGTCCGCACCTAGAGCTGAGGGGCGTGTCAACGCCCTCACACACAAGGACGCCAGAGCTTCGGGATCAGTGGTAGCAGGTATGGTTTCAGTTTCTGGCAGACTCGTTTACACGCTTTTCGATGCCGGCGCTACGCACTCGTTTGTCGCAGCCAGTTTCGCAGTTAGTTTGGACCAGGATTATACACTGTTAGAGAATCCGTTCGTAATCAGAGGTCCGAGTGGTCAGCTGTTTGTAGCTGAGGAGGTGTACACGGATTGCGAGGTCAGCGTCGGGGGACATAGCCTGCCAGCTGACCTGATTATGATCTAGATGGAGGACTTTGGAGTGATTCTGGGGATGGATTAGTTGTCCGCTTACCACGCCTTGGTGGACTGTTTTGAGAGGAAGATTGTCTTCTCCATTCCGGAGTTGCCTTCTTTCGAGTTTCACGGACAGCCAGTGGACGGAGGTTTCAGGTGCATTCGACACTTCGGGCGGCGAGACTTTTGAACCAGGGGTGTGAGGGCTTCCTAGCTTGTGTGGTGGCAAAGCCCAGCCCTGTGGCAGACTTCCAGAGCATCCCGGTGGTCAGAGAGTACCCCGACGTGTTTCCAGACGAGTTACCAGGACTACCGCCCGAGCGTGAGATTGAGTTTGAGATATCACTAGTACCAGGGACCAGCCCCATCTCTACCGCGCCATACAGAATGGCACCGCTTGAGCTGCGAGAGCTCAAGTCCCAGTTGCAGGACCTTTTGGAGAAAGGTTTCGTGAGGCCCAGTGCGTCCCCCTGGGGAGCCCCGGTACTGTTTGTGAAGAAGAAGGATGGGATCCTACGCCTTTGTGTGGACTACCGACAGCTGAACAGGGTCACCATCAAGAACACATATCCGCTGCCGAGGATCGACGATTTGTTTGACCAGTTGCGGGGTGCCACGGTGTTTTCCAAGATCGACTTGAGGTCTGGATACCACCAGTTGAGGATCAGGGAGACCGACGTCTCCAAGACAGCTTTCCGCACCCGGTACGGACACAACGAGTTTTTGGTCATGCCGTTTGGGCTAACCAATGCCCCCGCTGCTTTCGTGGACCTGATGAACCGGGTGTTTAGACCGTACTTGGACCAGTTCGTGGTGGTTTTCATAGATGATGTACTCATCTATTCTAGAGATCGGATGCAGCACAGACAACACTTGCGGATGGTTCTGGACACTCTGAGACGACGCCGGCTGTACGCCAAATACAGCAAGTGCGAGTTCTGGTTGAGGGAGGTGACCTTCCTAGGTCATGTGATCTCTGGAGACGGCTTGGCGGTGGACCCAGCCAAGGTCGAGGCAGTGCTCAGGTGGGAGAGACCGCGTTCAGTCACTGAGATTCGCAGTTTTCTGGGACTGGCAGGCTACTACAGACGATTCATCAGAGGATTTTCGCAGATTGCGCGTCCTATGACACAGTTGACCCGGAAGGACGTGCCTTTCGCTTGGACAGACGCCTGTGAGGCGTGTTTTCTGGAGCTGAAGGAGAGGTTGACCTCGGCTCCCGTGCTCACCATCCCTGACAGTAGTGGCAGGTTCGATGTGTACACGGATGCCTCCTTGCATGGGTTAGGAGGTGTACTCATGTAGAGGGGTCACGTTGTCGCTTACGCTTCGCGGCAACTAAAGCCCCATGAGCATACCTACCCTACCCACGACCTAGAGTTGGCAGCTGTTGTCTTCGCGCTGAAGACCTGGAGGCACTACTTGTACGGTGAGACCTTCGAGATTTTTACTGATCATAAGAGCCTCAAATACCTTTTTGATCAGAAGGAGCTCAATATGAGACAGAGACGTTGGTTGGAGCTCCTGAAGGACTACGACTGCAGCATCTCCTACCACCCGGGAAAGGCCAATGTGGTGGCTGACGCCTTGAGCCGTAAGGCGCCCACACGCTTGGCCAGTCTACAGTTACAAAGTTGGAGCCTTTTGGAGGAGGTGGGAAGTTGGCAACCTCTAGAGTTACGAGGGTACTGTGGGGCAGTGACGGTGACACGGCAGACCAGGCCAGAGCTGATAGACCGCATCATCACAGGGCAGATAGCTGATCCGTACTTGCAGTCTTTGCGCGACAGAGTACTGTCAGGAGACCCTGGGGACTTCTCTTTCACAGACCAGGTGCTACGCTTGAGGGGACTGTTGTGCATTCCCAGAGATGAGGAGCTGTTGAGAGAGCTCTTGACTGAGGCACACGGTTCCATATTCACCATACATCCCGGAAACACAAAAATGTACCACGACTTGAGACGCGAGTTTTGGTGGAGAGGGATGAAGCGGGATGTGGGTGAGTTCGTGCAGCAGTGTTTAGTGTGCCAGCAGGTGAAAGCCGAACACCAGAGGCCTGCAGGGCCGCTTCAGCCGCTTCCAGTGCCAGAGTGGAAGTGGGAGAGCATCACCATGGACTTGGTGGTGGGCTTACCTGTTACCCAGTGGGGACACGACGCAGTCTGGGTAATAGTGGATAGACTAACTAAGACGGCGCGTTTCTTGCCAATCCGAGTTACTTTGGGACCAGCACAGTTGGTAGAGAGGTATATCTGTGATGTGGTACGACTACATGGAGTTCCGCAGGAGATCGTAATCGACCGGGATACCCGCTTTACGTCCCAGTTTGGGTTGAGTTTCAGCAGGCCTTGGGGACGCGGTTGAGGTTTAGTACAGCTTACCACCCCCAGACGGATGGACAGTCTGAGCGCACGATACAGACACTTGAAGACCTTTTACGTGCCTGTGTACTGGACTGGAGGGGCTCTTGGGAGGAGCACCTACCCCTGGTAGAGTTTGCATACAACAACAGTTATCACTCGAGCATCGGCATGGCTCCCTACGAGGCTCTGTACGGCACCCTTGAGTTGGGTTGAGGTGGGGACCAAGTGGGAGGTTGGCCCCAGGTTGATCCGGCAGAGTTAGGAGGTAGTCGAGCAGATCCACAAACGACTCCGCACTGTCAGGAGCAGACAGAAGAGCTACGCGGATCGGAGACGCAGAGAGGTGCAGTTTGAGGTTGGAGACCACGTCTTCCTTCGTGTCTCGCCCGTGAAGGGCTTACAACGGTTTGGGGTGAAAGGGAAGCTCGCGCCGAGGTTTGTGGAGCCCTTTGAGGTCCTAGAGTGGGTTGGACCCGTTGCTTACCGGCTTGCCCTCCCCCCGCAGCTTTCTGGTGTGCACGGCGTGTTCCACGTGTCCAACCTCAGGAAGTACGTAGCCGATCCCAGTCACGTACTGAGTCACAAGAGTGTCGAGGTGGGCGACGACCTGACCTACCCCGAGCGGCCAGTGCAGATCCTAGATCGAGCCGTCCGCAGTTTGAGACGAAAGCAAGTACCCCTGGTAAAGGTTTTGTGGAGGAGCCAGCGGTACGAGGAGGCTACCTGGGAGCCTGAGGCGGCAATGCGGGAGCGGTACCCGGAGCTTTTCGTGGGTGCGTCTTTTCGGACCGGCTTCGGTCCTCTTTGAGTTTGTTATGGTTAATTGGACATCTTTTCCCGCACCCTAGTTAGCGCAAGTTTCGGGGACGAAACTTCCTTTGAGTTTGTTATATTCTAACGAACGCGTGCCCCAGACGTCTTCTAAGACATCTGGGAGGTGGCCCAGATGTCGGACCAGACGTTTGGGATCGTTTCCAGACGTCTGGAAATCCGTTATCTTCCACACGCGCGGGTCGTCTGCGCACCTGAGCGCGTACACCCGCATATTCGTTTATTCCCTGCGGCTGCAGACGCCCTGCCGCGTCCTCTCTCCTCCTCGCACGGCCTTAAAAGGCCACGCCTCCCCTCACTTCCGTCACCACCGTCTCCTCCCTCTTCTCCTTCAGCCAGTGAGCGTGAGCGCGAGGGCGGCAGCGGCGGCCGCAGTGAGTGCGGAGGAGGTGCTGCGTGCGAGAGCGGAGCTCTGCCGTGAGGGCGAGCTCGCCGAGGCTGCTAGGGCCGGCCGGCGGAGGGCGCATGGGGTGCGGAGCGACACGGACGGGGGACTGCTGCGGTCTGAGCAGCAGGCGCGCGAGGTGCAACGCGGGCGGCGTCGCGAGGGGAGGCCGAGTGGCGCCCTGATTCTGGAAAAATTTCTAGAATCAGACTCTGGGTTGATAGCCAGACGGCGAGGGCGACGTCTAGAAGACCATCCAGACGCCTGAAAGGTGAGTTTTCCGTCTCCTTCTTCCTTCCTGTCGACTGACCGTACTGAGTGAGGGAGATGGGTGTGCGCAGGCTCGGTGATTCGCCATCCATCACGAATCAGACGTCTGGCAGTAGTACCAGACGGCGGAAGCGACCTCCAGATGTCCGGGGTGATCATCGGACGTCTAGGAGCTAGGCCAGACGTCCCCGCAGACTTCTGGACGTCTGGGAAACCACGCTGAACAAGGTAATTCTCTGATCCACTTTTTAAGACGTCTGGAAGAAGTTCCAGACGTCTGATTTTGCACAGTGTCATCGTTTTTGACCCGTTTAGGGCCCGTTCGGGTTCCGTTTTCCACGATTCGAGTTGCGTTCTTTTCAGAATTAATTCCTCTACCCATCTACAGTAGCTATACACTATTTTGAGACACTCCTTGTGTTTGATCCTTGTGATAGGACCCCGTTCTGTTGCAGTCTCGGGGGTCGCGGAGGCACGCGGGATTCCCGACCACACCCCCATTTCTCCGGTTGTACCTGGTAGAGTGGCTTTAAGTTATTAATAAAATATGTTAAATTATGGAACCATAAATAGAACCTAGGACATTGCATGAATCCTAGGAATGAGAAATACATGGAATGATAGCTCCTAGGTGTTGCATGAATCCTAGGGCTGAAGAACTAGATTGTATGATAGATCCTAGGATATGGCATGAATCCTAGGATGGGAAAACTAGTGGAATGTTTAATACTGCAGTCTTGGAAAATGGAAAGAGACATAAAGCTACCTGTAAATTGAATTAACAGCTGCCTGTTGTGAATAAATAACGTGGTTGAGAACATGGATTGTAAGAATGTGAAACTGGAAAGTGAAACCTGGATGTTTGAGTAAAAAGGATGGAACCCTACGGGGAAGTAGGAGTAGAACTCCTGGAAAGTGAATGGAATAGTATTGGGGAAGTGAGCTGGCTCTTGAGTACGGAGTACCAAGGAGAGCGACTGTCCCCCCTGTTTAGTGCAGAGCGGAGCCAGCCGCCCCAGGGACCCGGGGTTAGGACTGGCCACTCTGTACCGACTTGCTAGCCCTCGCGTACGTAGTACCGAGGAGAGCTACTAGTGTAGGGAGGTACTAGCTACCCCACGGGCCCCGGGGTTCTGCTAGCCTCCCACACCGACTTGTTAGGCCCGTTGGGGCAAACCAGGGTAGTTAGGCGAGGGTGCGCGGACTGTGGAGGGCAAGGCCCCGGTTTGGTTACTGTATAGGGGTTGGACCCCTGTTACTGAGAGGGCTCTGCCTAGACTGGTTCCGTGCTGTGCTTTGGGCGCACCCGTTAACGGAAACGACTGACCGAGTGCCAGTACGGGTTAGCTACCTGTGCATTTATCGCGCATGCCGTAGTCATCGTTACGTCTGTCAGTGACCTTGGGGTGGTTGACTGAGGGTAGGATCACCATGGGGGACTCTCCCGGCTAGGAGAGAACCACGTGCTACTTCTACTTTTTGGAAAAGACTGCAATCAAGATCGTTCCCACGAGGAACATTCGAGATCAAGAAAAAGATCTGGGGAATAAATGAAATAGTGAGACAATTGAAAGATGTGAATAAAGAAAGTAATCGAACATAACAGCTACTGTACGCTCTACTGTTGTCTTTAGTTTAGTTGCCACTCTACTCAGCATTTTTGCTGACGTGTTACACTCGTTACCTTTTTCAGGACCAGGTGTTGAGCAGCCAGGGTCAGCGGCTGCAGAGGACGCTGGGCCGAGTAGGGTCTAGTAGAGTTACCACTGTCTCTTGTACCTCTTTTTGTTACGTTGTAGTGAGTAGTTCTTGTTTCCGCTGTACTTTCTTTACCTGCAGTTCAAATTATATTATGAATGTTGTTCTACTGTTGTGGTGGTACATACTGTGGTAGTTTCTTTCCTTACTGCTGTACTTTCTTACTGTTAGTTATATTCATGCTGAATGTGGTTTATTTTACTGCTCTTTTGGTTACTTCCTCGTTGGACGACTAGGTCTTGGGATTAGTTGAGTCGGTCCAGTTCTCGTGTCTCGTAGGGACTTGGGAACCGGGTCGTTACAAAGACTCTTAAGGCTATAGTAGCTAAGTCTCCATTTATATTTTTTGGCTCTATAGGTATTGTTTTTGTTAAGACCCACGACATCAAACGTTTTTAAGACGTTTGGGAGTTGGTCTAGACGTCTGACGCCTTCCCAGACGTCTGGAATTAAATTTTTGCGGCGTACGATTGTGAGTCTACGTGCGTGCGTGCGCAAACTGAACCCGCCGCCCTCTTTTCTTCTCTCTCTTCCCTCCCCATCTTGCAAACACCTTTCCCCACCCCACCATGCCTTCAAATACCCTTCCCTCTCACTCACCCATTCCCCCCACCATCCCACCCTTCCAGCTTGAGCGAGAGAGAGAGAGAGTGTGGGCAGCAGCTACTGCCAAGCACGCGCGGGGAGGAGGAGGTGCAGCGAGAGGGAGAAGAGGCGAAGCGCGTAAGGAAGAGAGAGCGAACTCGCCGGAGCAGCCCAGGGTCGGCCGGAGGGCGCACAGCGGGAGCGGGGTGCTGGGGAAGTTACCTCGGTGCTGCTGCAGCTCAGGCAGCAAGCGGACGCCGCACGACGCGGTCGTGCGCAGCAGGCGGAAGGCGGTCCTGATTCTGGGAAAATTTCCCAGAATCAGACGTCTGGACCTACGTCAAGACGGTGTGGGGATGTCTAGAGTGAGATCCAGACGTCTGAAAGGTACGATATTCTCATTCTTCTTCCTTTCTGCGGATGCGGCCATGCAGGCCATTCTGCCGAAAGCCCTGAGACGTGCCATGTTGTGATCGTTTACGTACACGTGCAGGTTTCGTTCGGGAAGGCGCAAGGGCACGCCCTCCCACACAGATCAGACGTCTGGGCACATCACCAGACGGCGGAGAGAGTCTCCAAACGTCCGAAGTGACAGTCGAACGTCTGGAACTAGGTCCAGATGGTTCAGTCGGATCCTAGACGTCTGAAGAACAGTGCAGAAGTGAGGTATGACTTGAACCATCGTTTAAGACGTCTGGAAGGTGTTCCAGACGTCTGATTTGGGGCAGAGTTGTCATTTTTGACCCGTTTAGGGTTCGTTCGAAGTCCGATTTCCGCGTTTAAAATTTCATTCGTCTCAGAATTAGTTCCTCTACTTGTTTAAAGTACTTGCATCTTATTCTGAGTGGTTCCTTGTGACTCCTTGTATTATGACCTCATTTTGTTGCGGTTTTGGGGGTTGCGGAGGCACGTGGACCTGCCGATCACGCCCCCATCACTCCCGATTTTGTAGGTAGAGTGGCTCCCCTTGATTAGTTATCAACATTAATGCATCTTTGAGATAAATAATAGATTCTAGGGTATAACATGAATAATAGGGTCTGAAAACTAGATTGAATAATAGATCCTAGGGTATGGCATGAATCCTAGGACTGGAAAACTAGATTGAATGATAGATCCTAGAGTATAGCATGAATCCTAGGACTAGAAAACTAGATTGAATGATAGATCCTAGGGTATAGCATGAATCCTAGGACTAGAAAACTAGATTGAATGATAGATCCTAGCGTGTGGCATGAATCCTAGGAACAGAAACATTGAAACGAATGTTGTGAATACATGAATTGCAGCCTTGAAAAAGTAGATAGAACAATGATAATTTCCTGTAATTGGATAACAGCTGCTTGTATATGAATGGATATTAACTGTTGGGAACACGGGCTATATGAGAATAAAACTGAAATGATGTAACCAAAAAATGTCTTGGCTAGAGACATATGAGCATGAACCCTACGGGGAAATTAGGAGTAGAGCTCCTGAAAGGGTAAATGGAATGGAATTGGGGAAGTGAGCTTGCCCTTGGTACTCCGTACTCAAGGAGAGCAACTGTCCCCCTATTTAGTGCAGAGCGGAGCTAGCCGCCCCAGGGACCCGGGGTTAGGTCTGGCCACTTTGTACTGACTTTTGGCCCTCGCGTACACAGTACTGAGGAGAGCTACTAGTGTAGGGAGAGCGCTAGCCACCCCACGGGCCCCGGGGTTCTGCTAGCTATCCTACACCGACTTGTTAGGCCCACTGGGCAAACCAGGGTAGTCAGGCGAGGGTGCGCGGACTGTGGAGGGGCAAGGCCCCTGTTTGGTTACTGTGGAGGGGTTGGACCCTTGTTACTGAGAGGGCTCTGCCCTGTACTGGTTCCGTGCTGTGCTTTGGGCGCACCCGTTAACGAAAACGACTGACCGCGTGCCAGTGAGAGGTAGCTACCCGTGCGTTTATCGCGCGTGCCGTAGTCACCGTTACATCTGTTAGTGACCTTAGGGTGGTTGACTGAGGGTAAGACCACCACGGGGGACTCTCCCGGCCAGGAGAGCACCACGTGCTACTTCTACTTTTCAGAAAAGACTGAAATCAAGATCGTTCCCACGAGGAACATTTGAGATCAAGAGAAAGATCTGAGAAATAATTCAAGAATGAGTAAATAGGGAAATAAAGAAAGAAACTAAAAATAATAGCTACTTATACACCTTTACTGTGTTTCTTAGCTAGCTGGTTGCCACTCTACTCAGCGTTTCGCTGACGTGTCACCTTTGCCACCTTTTCAGGACCAGGTGTTGAGCAGCCAGAGCCTGCGGCTGCGGAGGGTGCTGGGCCTAGTAGAGCCCAGTAGTTCTACTTGTGTTGTACCTACTGTACTATTTCTTCTGTTGTAGTGAGTATATCCTGTTACATTTGTGCTCTTTTATTGTAAGCATCATGTTTATGTACTTATTTAATTCTCTACTGTTGTGGTGGTGTGTACTGTAGTAGTTCTTTTCTTTACTGCTGTACTTTTGTTACTGTTAGTTATATGCATGATGAATGTGGTTTATTTTACTGCGCTTTTGGTTACTTTCTCGTTGGACGACTGGGTCTTAGGATCAGTCGAGTTGGTCCGATTCTCGTGTCCTGTAGGGATGCGGAAACCGGGTCGTAACAAGATGGTATCAAAGCAAGGTTGTCCTGGGAAGTGAACCAACTGGCTGGGAAATAACCAATTCACATGGTTGTAACTAAAGTAGCCACCACAACGTACCTTTTGACATCTGTTTTCAGACTTCTTCGTTAGATATCGATTCGTATTGACATCTTTTCTGTTCCGTGTTCGTGTCTCCTTGCAGGAGATGCCTCGACGAGGAGGTAGCGAGGCGGACTGCGGACGCGGCTGAGGACGAGGTCGGAGGGGCGGGCACGTTGAGGCCGATGCCTCAATGGACCAGCCACTACTCCCAGGCATTCAGGCCCAGGACCTCGCCCAGCTGATACGGGACATCGTGCGAGAGGAGCTCCACCCGCGCCACGAGCACCTCTCCCTGGGGCTGCGGAGGGGGAGTCCTCTGTGGGACCACGCGACGGACATGGCACTGGACGCGGGGGAGGGGATGGGCCTCCACCGCCCCCACCTTCCTTCGGCACTTCCGAGTACGAGGCTTCTTTACCTAGAGGTGCACCAGCATCTCCACTTCAGCACCACTTTGAGCTTTTCGGATAGTTCCGGAAGCTGAAGCCCCCCTCCTTCAAGGGGGATGAGGACCTGACCGAGGCGGAGGACTGGCTCGAGCAAATCGAGAAGGTTTTTGACACCCTTCGCCCCCTGTGGAGTGCCGCGTGGCCTTTGCCACGTACCAGCTGGAGAGCACGATACACAGGTGGTGGAGGGCAGTCAGGGGTCAGGAGAGGAACGAGCCGACTTAGGACCAGTTCATCACCCTCTTCTGCGAGCAGTTCTTTCCCCAGACGTGGCAGGACCAGAGGAGGTGGGAGCTCCACACTCTCCACCAGGGGACGATGACCGTGAGCGCATACCGTATGCGTTTTCTAGAGCTGTGTCGCTTCGCAGCGACAGCCGTAGCTACTGAGGAGGAGCACCTTTGGAGGTTCACCGAGGGGCTCCAGCCTACAATTCGGGGGTATGTTAAACTTCTGAAGCTGCCTACGTTCTCGAGGGTGGTAGAGGCAGCTATGACGTACGAAGAGACCAACCCGTCCGCACGCGACACTGACAGCGGGCGGAAGAGGCCCTATCAGCCAAACTTCTCACAGGGCCGACGAGAGAGAAAACACGTGGCACCCGCAGGAGAGCTGACATATTTTGCGGGGCCATTAGTGGCCTTTGGGAACCCCCGACAGGGGCCAGCTGCTAGCATCGGACCCCCGCCCAGCCGTCAGCAGGGACCCACTGAGGGCGGGAGTCGAGTCCCCCTTTGCTACCAGTGTGGCCTGCCGGGCCACATCAGGAGGGACTGCCCGTCTAGGGAAGGAGGTCAGCAAATGCTTCCCACGCCGAGCACTAGAGGGCAAGCAGGAGGCCGCGGTTTCCAGGCGCGAGGTGGAGGACAACAGTCACGGGGAGGGTACCGGCCAGCGGCTACCCGTCCGACACAGAGTGTGGCTGCTTCGTCTGCCCCTAGGGCTGAGGGGCGCATCAACGCCCTGACACAATGGATGCCAGAGCTTCAGGATCAGTGGTGGCAGGTATGGTTTCCATTTCCGGCAGACTTGTTTACACGCTTTTCGATTCTGGCGCTACGCACTCGTTCGTCGCGGCCAGTTTTGCAGTTAGTTTGGGCAGGACTGTGTGCTGTTTGATGATCCGTTCATAATCAGAGGTCTGAGTGGTCAGCTGTTTGTAGCTGAGGAGCTGTACACGATTCCCAGGCACGAGGAGGAGGACAACATCGCGAGGAGGGTATCGGCCAGCACCTACCCGTCCGACGCAGAGTGTGGCTGCTTCGTCCGCACCTAGAGCTGAGGGGCGTATCAACGCCCTTATACACAGGGACGCCAGAGCTTCGGGATCGGTGGTAGCAGGTATGGTTTCAATTTCCGGCAGACTCGTTTACACGCTTTTCGATTCCGGCGCTACGCACTCGTTTGTCGCAGCCAGTTTCGCAGTTAGTTTGGACCAGGATTATACAGCATTAGAAAATCTGTTCGTAATCAGAGGTCCGAGTGGTCAGCTGTTTGTAGCTGAGGAGGTATACACGGATTGCGAGGTCAGCGTCGGGGGACATAGCCTACCAGCTGACCTGATTATGATACAGATGGAGGACTTTGGAGTGATTCTGGGGATGGATTGGTTGTCCGCTTACCACGCCTTGGTGGACTGTTTTGAGAGGAAGATTGTCTTCTCCATGCCGGAGTTTCCTTCTTTCGAGTTTCACGGACAGCCAGTGGACAGAGGTTTCAGGTGCATTTCGGCACTTCGGGCGGCGAGACTTTTGAGCCAGGGGTGTGAGGGCTTCCTAGCTTGTGTGGTGGCAGAGCCTAGCCCTGTGGTAGACTTCCAAAGTATCTCGGTGGTTAGAGAGTACCCCGATGTGTTCCCAGATGAGTTGTCAGGACTACCGCCTGAGCGTGAGATTGAGTTTGAGATCTCACCGGTACCAGGGACCAGCCCCATCTCCACAGCACCGTACAGGATGGCACCACTTGAGCTGCGAGAACTCAAGTCTCAATTGCAAGATCTTCTGGAGAAAGGATTTGTGAGGCCCAATGCGTCTCCTTAGAAAGCCCCGATTTTGTTCGTAAAGAAGAAGGATGGTATCCTACGCCTTTTTGTGGACTACAGACAGCTGAATAAGGTTACCATCAAGAAAAGGTATCCGCTGCCAAGGATTGATGACTTGTTTGACCAGCTATGAGGTGCCACGGTACTCTCCAAGATCGATTTGAGGTCTGGATACCACCAGTTGAGGATCAAGGAGGCAGACGTCTCCAAGACAGCTTTCCGCACCCGGTACAGGCACTACGAGTTTCTGGTCATGCCGTTTGGGCTGACCAATGCCCCTGCTACATTCATGGATTTGATGAACCGGGTGTTTAGACCGTACTTGGACCAATTCATGGTGGTATTCATTGATGATGTGCTCATCTATTCTCGAGATCAAACGCATCATGGACAGCACTTGCGGATGGTTTTGGACACACTGAGATGACGTAGGCTGTACGCCAAATACAGCAAGTGCGAGTTCTGGTTGAGGGAGGTGACCTTCTTAGGTCATGTGATCTCTGGGGATGGCTTGGCTATGGACCCAGCCAAGGTCGAGGCAGTGCTCAAGTGGGAGAGACCGCGTACGGTTATTGAGATTCGTAATTTCTTGGGACTGGTAGGCTACTACAGGCGGTTTATCAGGGGCTTCTCGTAGATTGCACGTCCTATGACACAGTTGACCCGGAAGGACGTGCCCTTTACTTGGACAGACGCCTGTGAGGCGTGTTTTCAGGAGCTGAAGGAGAGGCTGACTTCGGCTCCCGTGCTCACCATCCCAGACAGTAGTGGCGGGTTCGTTGTGTACACAGACGCCTCTTTGCTGGGGTTAAGGGGTGTGCTCATGCAGAGGGGTCACGTTGTCGCTTACGCTTCGCGGCAACTGAAGCCCCATGAGCATAGCTACCCTACCCACGACCTTGAGCTGGCAGTTGTCGTCTTCGCGCTGAAGACTTGGAGGCACTACTTGTACGGTGAGACCTTTGAGATTTTCACAGATCACAAGAGCCTCAGATACCTGTTTGATCAGAAGGAGCTCAACATGAGACAGAGACGTTGGTTGGAGCTCCTAAAGGATTATGACTGCAGCATTTCCTACCACCCGGGAAAGGCCAACGTGGTGGCTGACACCTTGAGCCGGAAGGCACCTGCCCACTTAGCCAGTTTACAGGCGCAGAGTTGGAGCCTCATGGAAGAGATAGGTAGTTGGCGGCCCCTAGAGTTACTGGGGCACTGTGGGGCAATGACTATGACACGACAGACGAGGCCAGAGCTGATAGACTGCATCATCACAGGGCAGATGGCCGACCCGTACTTACAGTCATTGCGTGACAGAGTGCTGTCAGGAGACCCTGGAGACTTCTCTTTCACAGACCAGGTACTGTGCATGAGGGGACATTTGTGCGTTCCCAGGGACGAGGAGCTGTTGAGAGAGCTCCTGACTGAGGCACACGGCTTTAGGTTCACTATACATCCCGGAAACACAAAGATGTACCATGATTTGAGATGCAACTTTTGGTGGAGGGGGATGAAGCGGGATGTGGGTGAATTCGTACAGCAGTGTTTAGTGTGCCAGCAGGTGAAGGCCGAATATCAGAGGCCTGCAGGGCCGTTATAGCCACTTCCAGTGCCAGAGTGGAAGTGGGAGAGCATCACCATGGACTTGGTGGTAGGCTTGCCCATTACCCAGCGAGGACACGACGCAATCTGGGTGATCGTTGACAGATTGACGAAGACGGCACGTTTCTTGCCGATCCGAGTCACCTTGGGACCAGCATAGTTGGCAGAGAGGTATATCCGCAATGCGGTATGTCTACATGGAGTTCCGTGGGAGATCGTATCCGACCGGGATACCCGTTTTACGTCCCAGTTTTGGGCTGAGTTTCAGCAGGCCCTGGGGACGCGGTTGAGGTTCAGTACAACATACCACCCCCAAACGGATGGGCAGTCTGAGCGCACGATACAGACACTTGAGGACCTT
This sequence comes from Thalassia testudinum, assembly GCA_037157565.1. Taxonomy (NCBI): domain Eukaryota; kingdom Viridiplantae; phylum Streptophyta; class Magnoliopsida; order Alismatales; family Hydrocharitaceae; genus Thalassia; species Thalassia testudinum. The sequence continues at coordinate 150,770,193 of JAZHRO010000036.1, forward strand.
CTGCGTGCTTGTGTACTGGACTGGAGGGGCTCTTGGGAGGAGCACTTGCCCCTGGCGGAGTTCGCATAGAATAACAGTTATCACTCGAGCATTAGCATGGCACCCTACGAGGCTCTGTACGGACGGAGGTGTACGACACCCTTGAGTTGGGTTTAGGTGGGGACCAAGTGGGAGGTTGGCCCCAGGCTGATCCGGCAGAGTCAGGAGGTGATCGAGCAGATCCACAAGTGACTCCGCACTGTTAGGAGCAGATAGAAGAGCTATGCAGATCGAAAACGCAGAGAGGTACAGTTTAAGGTTTCGGACCACGTCTTCCTTCACGTTTCACCCATGAAGGGCCTGCAGCGGTTTGGGGTGAGAGAGCAGCTCGCGTCGAGGTTCGTGGGACCCTTTGAAGTCTTGGAGCGGGTTGGACCCGTTGCTTACAGGCTTGCCCTTCCTCCCCAGCTTTCCGGTGTGCACGACGTGTTCCACGTGTCCAACCTCAGGAAGTACGTCGCTGATCCCAGTCACATCCTGAGCCACGAGAGCGTCGCTGTGGGTGATGACCTGACCTACCCCGAGCGGCTAGTGCAGATTCTTGATAGAGTCGTCTGGAGTCTAAGACGGAAGCAAGTACCCCTGGTGAAGGTTTTATGGAGGAGCCAGCGGTACGAGGAGGCTACCTGGGAGCCTGAGGCGGCGATGCAAGAGCGATACCTGGAGCTCTTTGAGGGTACGTCTTTTCGCACCGACTTCGGTCCTCTTTGAGTTTGTTATGCGTATATCATTCTTTTCCGTACTCTAATTAGCGCAAGTTTCGGGGACGAAACTTCCTTTGAGTTTGTTATGTTGTTAAGACCCACGACATCAAACGTTTTTAAAACATCTGGGAGTTGGTCCAGATGTCTGACGCCTTCCCAGACATCTGGAATTAAATTTTTGCGGTATACAATTGCGAGTCTGCGCGCGTGCACGTGCAGACTGAACCCGCTGCCCTCTTTTCTTCTCTCTCTTCCCTCCTCATCTTGCAAACACCATTCCCCACCCTGCCACACCTTCAAATACCCTTCCCTCTCACTCACCCATTCCCCCCACCGTCCCCTCCTTCTTCCAGCTTGAGCGCGAGAGAGAGGAGCGTGGGCAGCAGCTGCTGCCAGGGGCGCGCGGGGAGGAGGAGGTGCAGCGAGAGGGAGAAGAGGCAGAGCGCATGAGGAAGAGAGAGCAAATTCACCAGAGCAGCCTAGGGTCGGTCGGCAGGCGCATAGCGGGAGCGGGGTGCTGGGGAAGTTACCCCGGTGCTGCTGCAACTCAGGCAGCAGGCAAACGCGGCGCGGCGCGACTGGCACAGCAGGCGGAAGGCGAGGAGGTCCTGATTCTGGGAAAATTTCCCAGAATCAGACGTCTGGACCTACGTCCAGACGGAGCGGGGTGAAAGGTATGATATTCTCATTCTTCTTCCTTTCTGCGGATGAGGCCATGCAGGCCATTCTGCCGAAAGCCCTGAGACGTGCCGTGTTGTGATCGTTTATGTACGCATGCAGGTTTCGTTCGGGAAGGCGCAAGGGCACGCCCTCCCACACAGATCAGACGTCTGTGCACATCACCAGACGGCAGAGAGAGTCTCCAGACGTCCGAAGTGACAATCGGACGTCTAGAACTAGGTCTAGACGATTCAGCCGGATCCTGGACGTCTGAAGAACAGCACAGAAGTGAGGTATGATCTGAACCATCTTTTAAGACTACTGGAAGGTGTTCCAGACGCCTGATTTGGGGCAGAGTTGTCATTTTTGACCCGTTTAGGGTTCGTTCGAAGTTCGATTTCCGTGTTTAAAATTTCGTTCGTCTTAGAATTAGTTCCTCTACTTGTTTAAAGTACCTGAATCCTGTTCTGAGTGGTTCCTTGTGACTCCTTCTTGTGTTAGGACCTCATTTTGTTGCGGTTTGGGGGTTGCGGAGGCACGTGGACCTGTCGATCATGCCCCCATCACTCCCGATTTTGCGGGTAGAGTGGCTCCCCTTGATTAGTTATCAACATTAATGCATCTTTGAGATAAATAATAGATTCTAGGGTATGGCATGAATCCTAGGACTGGAAAACTAGATTGAATGATAGATCCTAAGGTATGCCATGAATCCTAGGACTGGAAAACTAGATTGAATGATAGATCATAGCGTGTGGCATGAATCCTAGGAATAGAAACACTGAAACGAATGTTGTGAATACATGAATTGCAATGTTGAAAAAGTAGATAGAATAATGATAATTGCCTGTAATTGGATAACAGCTGCTTGTATATGAATGGATATTAACTGTTGGGAACACGGGCTATATGGGAATAAAACTAAAATGATGGAACTAAAAAATGGCTTGGCTAGAGAAATATGAGCATGAACCCTACGGGAAAATTAGGAGTAGAGCTCCTGAAAGGGTAAATGGAATGGAATTGGGGAAGTGAGCTGGCCCTTGAGTACGGAGTACCAAGGAGAGTGACTGTCCCCTTGTTTAGTGTAGAGCGGAGCTAGCCGCCTCAGGGACCCGGGTTAGGTCTGGTCACTTTGTACCGACTTTTGGCCCTCGCGTACATAGTACCGGGGAGAGCTACTAGTGTAGGGAGAGCGCTAGCCACCCCACGGGCCCCAGGGTTCTGCTAGCCGTCCTACACCGACTTGTTAGGCCCACTGGGCAAACTAGGGTAGTCAGGCAAGGGTGCGCAGACTGTGAAGGGGTAAGACCCCTGTTTGGTTACTGTGGAGGGGCTAGACCCCTGTTACTAAGAGGGCTCTATCCTATACTGGTTCCGTGCTGTACTTTAGGTGCACCTGTTAATGGAAACGACTGACCACGTGCCAGTGCGGGGTAGCTACCCGTGCGTTTATCGCGCGTGCCGTAGTCACCGTTACGTCTGTCAGTGACCTTGGGGTGGTTGATTGAGGGTAGGACCACCACGGGGGACTCTCACGGCCAGGAGAGAACCACGTGCTACTTCTACTTTTCGGAAAAGACTGCAATCAAGATCATTCCCACGAGGAACATTCGAGATCAAGAGAAAGATCTGAGAAATAATTCAAGAATGAGTAAATAGGGAAATAAATAAAGAAACTAAAAATAATAGCTACTTGTACACCTTCACTGTTTTCCTTAGCTAGCTGGTTGCCACTCTACTCAGCGTTTCGCTGACGTGTCACCTTTGCCACCTTTTCAGGACCAGGTGTTGAGCAGCCAGAGCCTGCGGCTGCGGAGGGTGCTGGGCCTAGTAGAGCCTAGTAGTTCTACTTGTGTTGTACCTACTGTACCATTTCTTCTGTTATAGTGAGTATATCCTGTTACACTTGTGCTCTTTTATTGTAAGCATCATGTTTATGTACCTATTTAATTCTCTACTGTTGTGGTGGTGTGTACTGTAGTAGTTCTTTTCTTTACTGCTGTACTTTTGTTACTGTTAGTTATATGCATGATGAATGTCGTTTATTTTACTGCTCTTTTGGTTACTTTCTCGTTAGACGACTAGGTCTTGGGATCAGTCGAGTCGGTCCGATTCTCGTCTCCTGTAGGGATGCGGGATCGGGTCGTAAAAGTTTTGTTGTAGTTGTCGTCAAATATTCACATTGCGAATTCCCATCTCCTTGTGTAGTCCAAAGTAGTGTTTTTGTATTGAGGTTGTGCCACCCTCGTTTTAATTAGTAGTACATATGGTGGATTTGATTTACTAGATCAATCGGAAAATCCTAAGTCAAGAGACTTATGTAGTAGTTTTTCCCCGAGTTGGGTTTCCACCTACAATTACTTGTCTCATTGTGGTGAATGCTTATGTGATTATTTTATTTGTATTAAATTTTTTATACCACACTATTCACACTCCCTCTAGTGAGAAATCTCAAGGATCGTTATAGAAAGATAATCTTCAAGATGTCGCATGATTATGGAAGCATAATCCCAAGGACCTCAGTAAGCAAATTCTAATTACCGAGAATATCAAGGATGACTTCTATAAGAGGGTATGGGCTACCATGCCGTGGGCATGCAACACAAAGGAGAGACATTACTTGTATTCTGTATTCCTCCTTTTCGCATATTTAGTGGAAACTTCGAGGGTGGAATCCCCTCCCCATACGGACACCCTCTACAAAGGGTGAAACTGCATTACTAATTCCTACATTTTTACGAGTGATTGTTTTATTTTCTTGATCGGATTCTTGTCTTATTTCAAACCTAATAGGATGTTAGGAGAGGACTTCGATCAATTTCGATTGGAAATTCTTATCCTCTTCATTTAAGGGAGTCAATTTTTTGTAATATTTAGACCATTGAAAATTTAACATTGCTAATAAAAGGGATATAATTATCTAATTTAGTGAAATTTAGATTATTCTTATTTTGTATTAGGATATCTTCAAAATTCAATGACGACATGTGACAAGTAACCGAAGTTATAAGCAACTAGAAGAGAGGAATTGGCTACCATAAAGGGTGGCCCCATTTTACCCTATATATTGGTAGATAGATAGATATATTATATATATGGATGCCTTTGGAAAAGATAAGGTAGAGAAGACTTTATAAGAAGCTAGCAAACTTAACCAAGGGGATATTCAACTACTTTTGTTCCTTGACTCAGTTTACTAGGGCAGCCTATAATCAAACGATTGGATTTGACTTTTGCAACTTACTTGTACCTAAATTTCTTCTTCATAGTCTAATCGTACATTTTTCATTTACATCATTTCCTCATGAACTTTTCATCTTTGTTTAACCTTAGCCTCACAAAGAGTACTAGATGAGGGAAGGGAAATCCTCATTTAAATTAAACAAAAAAAAGGCTTACAAAGTCCCAAAGAAAGGCCCACTAAGAAGCCTACAAAGGCCCTACAATGGAAGCCTAATAATCGAAGATCAATGTAATTAGCAAAAATTAGACTGATCCAACCCTAATTACAACGCAACAACCCAGCTACCAAGTTTGTGCTCTGACTTGATAAGCATTAACTCACTTCGATCGTATATCAAAATGGAATGCGTTATAGTACAACAGATTAAAGTGTGTCAACACCTAAAATTTATATTTCTTGAATTATTGGAGTTATCCGAGGTTGCCCGCTAGGAGCAATGAAATACGCAAATACCACTATCTAAAATTTTAAATCTAGGAACTAGTTCAAGTGGATTTGATTTTCTAGCTATCCGATCTAGTTCAAAATTGTAAACACAATTTGAATACTTCAATTTAGACGTATAGATTTCAATCACTCAACATGTGAAGCAATTAATCAAATATTAGTGAAAGTTACTAAATAATTGTTATCACTGATGTTTGAGCAAGATTATGCAAGAGAAGTTCATTTAAAGTAAAGTGTAAACCAAAATATTCATTGCTGCAAATAGGTCCTTGGAGTCCTACAACCATGCCCCTACAGGTTTTCCGAATAAGTCCTCACAACTTTGTGATTTGGTCCCTGTGAACTTTCTTCTTCTACAGATAGGCCCCTGGCCTTCTTCTTCCTTTCCTTCTCCTTCTCTTCTATGTTGGCAGCAGGGAACATGTAGGTCGTCGAACGGGAAGGAGGTCTGCGAGCTTTCAAGCACGAATCTCCTTGCCAAGGGTGGCAATGGATTCCCTACACCCCCGAGAAGCTTCTGCAAAGCTTGGAAGCTTGGCGAGACGTGAGGAGGCAGATGGTTGTGGTCAACGGTGTCGAAGGTGGTGGGTTCGACGGAGGTGGTTGCTATGACGGAGAAGGTCTTGGCAGACGTCGAGGGATGTTGAGCTTTGCTAGGCCCTCCTAAATGTGATGGCGGCGGTGATCCGTCAAGAGGACGGTCGTGGAGCTTCGGCAAACTCAACAAAGGCGCAGACAACAAGAGGAGTCAAGTGGAGGTGTCCGGCAAGCAATCCGTCAAATTGATTGAGGGGTTCTTATCGTGGTGGCGTGACAGAGGTGTTGAGGTAGTTGGAGATTAGCGAGGCGATGTGGAACAAGGTAGAGGGCATCACCAGAGCTACGCCAGCCAACCTGCCGACCACGAGGAAGATGAGGAGGGAATAGAGGTGTTGGGGGTTTAAACCTGGTTCTAGAGGTTCTAAACTACTCTAGAAGGGGAGTAGAAGATGGGAGATTACCAAATCGTGGATGAGGAAGGGGGAGATGATCGTCAGCGAGCACGCCGAATGCGAGGAAGGAAGGGACAGCGACAGAGTTGGAGCGACGAAGAGGTTGGAGAACCCTACTTCTTTGATGGGAAGCACGACAATGAAGTAAGGGAGTAATCAGTGGCCTCGGTTGTCGATGAGGAGCAGCGAAGAAGGGGTGACGAAGAAGCTCCAAGGTCTCGCTAATGGCTTGTTCGAGAAGGAAGAAGGAAGGGGGAACACATGCCAAAACTCGACGAATCAATTCGCAAGGGCATGGCCTTGCTTTAAAGGAGCTCGTCCACGGCGAATGAGGCAAGATTGAGGCCCAATCAAGGCCAAGATGGTGTGATGAAAATGTTCTCCGGAGACAACTTCGGCCGAGGGTTGTGACTTCCCTAGTTGGCAAAATGAGCTGGAAAGTGCACGAGAATGTGCGGGAATGATAGGTGTATCATCCAGCCAATTTGGCGAGATTCCGCTATGTGGATCGATCGTAATCTGTGGTCGAAATCAGGGAAAAAGGAGAGGTCACTGCTGCTACTAGTAGGGGCAATTTCGTGAAGAAGATGAAGAGTTAGGGGGTTTTTTGCAAGAGTTGGGTTTTTAAGGGTCAAACTGCAAACTTAGCCAAGATGAAGTCAAAATGAGCCCAGATTTTTATGGTAACCTAATTTGGACATGAGAAATCTAATGGTGACTTTAATTTGAGTTTTGATGTTATTTTCATGGATAATTCACATAGAAGCCCAAAATGTGTTAAAAACCTACCTAGATCTCTATTTTAGGTCAACATGAGTTTCGATTGTCAAATTGATTGATCCAAACCTTATAAAATATTTTTTAATAATTTTTAGAAGGTTTATATTACATTTATTTTTGTTAAAACCCTGTTAATTTAAGTGAGGTTGAAATTAGGATTTTTATGTGAGATTTAGCCTTCAATCTTAATAGAAACCCTAAACCAGTCAATGCAGGCCTACTTATTAGGAATTTGAGCTCAATTGACCTTCAATTTAGTGTAGATTTACCCTTAGTTAATCTGCATTTGTATTAATCTATTAAAACAACATAATTAACTGGTTTGCATGTCATTCCTCATAATTCTTTGTATCATTAAATTATACCATTTTGTTGGTTAATAAGATGAAAACCTTAGAACTTAGCTACATTAAACTAGTTATGAAGGATGATGGTGTTACCATCAACAAGTCCAACTAAGAATATAAACAAATAGTTGGACATTCAAGTCAACTACAAAGTTAAGTGAACAGACAGATAACCACAGTCGGTGGCTTTCTTCCATGTAGCAATTACGTCATTCGTTACTCCATCACGACCCCTGAAGAACGTGGGCAACATGGCTAAATCTGTGCAACGTGGCGATAATATGCCTAACTATTACGGAATAATGGAACTTCAGAAGTCACGGAATATAATCAATGCCCATAAAAGGTGATGAGAGGAGGTTTTCCTAAATAAAGGAATTATGGCTCCTACATGGTAGCACGTGATCAAGGAGGGAGAAAACACTCTTGTATTCTCTACTTTCTTTCTCTTTCATACTTAGTGTAAAATTTTGAGGGTCCATATACCTTTTGAAAGGTGGAACTGGGTAACTAAACCTTCTGCTTCTTTGAGTGATTGTTTGTTTAATGCTTGCTTGAACAAACCCTTTCTCTACCTGCAAACCTGGTAGGGCTTAGAAAGAAGGGCTCTAATCAGTACCTAGTTTTATTTTCTTAAGAACAAAATTCATGAATAAATTACAATCTTATAGGACATTATCTGGGTCTCTCTACATTTTCACCTCTGCTACTATTTCATCAACTCTCGAGAAATTCATTATCTTACTAATATTAGCCTTATTTATGATTTAATAATGTGTAGAACTAAGGAAATATGAGGTCCAATTCATATTAAGGAAAACTTACAACTTAGTCGAATGAGTATTTTTGTCATTTAAGGAAAAGCAATTTATTTATAAATAAAATTGAATCAACAGCAACAACTGAATAAAAAATTAAGTTTAACCCATAAGTGTATGATCAAATGATGGAGACTTTTGATTTTGACAGGAGAGATTTAAGTTCACATCCCCATCCCTGCATTACCTAGAAGAGTGATGTATGGGGAATGGTTAATTTCTTCAAATGGAATTCTAGGTCATAAAAAAGAAGAAAAAAAAAATTGGCTACGTTTTAGTTGATAATTAGACTTTTAAAGAGGACTTAACTGTTCGTGCAAGGGCACCACGATCATTGATTTTGATGATAACAAAATACTTGTTATTTGACATTTGCATTTTAGTTTAAGATTTCAATATGAAAAGCAAATGGAAGCAAGTGTGAGGAGCTCAAACTCACGTCCATGACGAATTTGAGGAGCTTGATGGATAGACAAAAGCATCAAGGAGCATGGCTTAGAGCTAAAGCTTGAAGAAGGAGAATGAAGAATAGGATAGATGTTTTATTCTTAGTCCTAAGAACACTTACACATCCTTAGGACACTTAGGCAAACCTTATAATAGAATTAGAAAGCAGAAATAGGAATCAGATAGTTAGATCAAACATCCAACATGATTACTAGATGTCCAGTTAGACGTTTGATAACCTTGTCAAACATCCTATAATAGGACCGTTAGGCTTTAGACCAATCTCTCGCAAACACACTGACCAATATTTTAATATTGTTGTCAGACATTTTGAGCCTCCCAGACGTCAGATAAAGAGACATTTGACCTTGTCAGACCAGATCCAATCATGAGGTCCTTGGGAATCAATTCCCGCAAAACACCTTTATCTCTAAACAACCAATAACATGTCTAGATGTCTTGTAAGACATCCGACCTTGTTACACTAGAATGTTGTTTAGATCCAGTCCAAAATAGGAACAAACCTGCATAATACTAGACGTCCTAAAATGACATCCCAGACGTCTGACCTAGAACCCTTTTTCCGCCAACAAAATCAGGAACTATGACCCTTGCATCAGACAACCAAAACATTGACCCGTCATCTGACCCAAAAATCAGATGTCTGATTCTGTTGTCAAAGTCATTATGACCTTGATTTCGGCCTGATTTTTCTTGGATTTGTTCCCAACTGCTGTAAGGCCTCTCCAAGGCCTTCTTGAAGGTTCCTAGCACATCTATAAATAGATAGGAGCCTCTCCTTTGTAAAGCTACACCTTGATACAATTCTTTCCACCTTTTTTAGTGATCTACAAGGAGAATTCAACAAGAAAAAGATTGTGGCCTTCCTCTTCACGTTTCACACTTCATGTATGTTACGACTCGATTTTCAGATCCCTACAGAACCCCAGACCGGCTCACCTCGACTAATCCCAAGACACAGTCATCCAACAAGAAATAACCAAAAGTAGGAAAATAAACCACATCCACACATGCAATAAAACTAAGCATAAGAAAAGAACAAAGCAGTAAAGAAAGTAGAACAATTATCTCAAAACATAGTACATGCCACCACAACAACAATAGAAAGCGGAAAGGAAACAGAAAGTAATAAGAACAATAAACTATGTATCCCTTACTCACTAGAACAGTAGGAAAACAAATGAGCTGAAAGAATGACTAAGGCTGGGCTCAACTGGGCCCAGCGCCATCTGCAGCCAGCAACTCGGGTTGCTCAACTCCTGGCCCTGAACAGGGTTACGAAAAGATAAAGTCAGCGAACACTGAGTAGAGTGGTGTTTACATTATTTAAGTGCAAGTACAGTAAAACAACAATAGGTTTATTTCTTATTTCTATTTATCTCATTTATGTGTTTCTGGTTCATCTATTTCTCAAGTATCCAGGTATTTCTTGATCTTGCATGTTTCTCGTGGGAATAATCTTGATTGCAGTATTTTCAATAGAGTAGAAGGTACACGTGGTGCTCTCCTGGCCAGGAGAGTCCCCCATGGTAGTCCTACACCCAGTCAACCACCCCGAGGTCATTGTCAAGACGTAGCGGTGACTACGACACGAGTGATAAGTGCACAGGTAGCTACCTCGCACTGACACGCGATCATTCATTTCCGCTAGCAGGTATGCCTAAAGTATAGCATGGCACAGTATATGGCCTTACCCTCTCAGAACAGGGGTCTCACCCCTCAGAACCAATCAGGGGTCCCACCCCTCCACAGTCCGCATACCCTCATCTGACTACCTCAGTTTGCCCCAAAGGGCCTAACAAAGTTGGTGTAGGGTGGCTAGCTAAACCCCAGGCCCCGTGGGGTGGCTAGCTCCCTCCCTACACTAGTAGCACACCTCAGTACCACGTGCGCGAGGGCCAATAGGAGTTGGTGTAGAGTGGCCAATCCTAACCCCGGGTCTCAACCTAAGGGAGGCTAGCTCTGCTCTACACTAAAAAAAGACAGTTGCTCTCCTTGGTACCGCGTACACAAGGGCCAGCACACTTCCCGTCTACATCCTAGATTCTTTTCATACACAGGAGTTCTACTCCTAATTCCCCGTAGGGTTCATGCTCATATTCATCTCATTTATCCATAATCAGATCTCATATTTCCAAAACTCATTCCTCATTCATATACAAACAGCTCGTGTTTTCACAATTAATTTCTCAATCATATACATGCAGGTTATGGTTTCACAGTTCAATTTCTCATTACATACAGGCAACTTATGTTTTAACAGGAATCTCAAGTAAACCAAAGTAGTTCAACATCATGCACATACATTTCTACCCTAGGGTTCATTCCACATCCTAGAGTTTCAAATAATTTAATCCAAGTAGGCATACTCTTTATTCATGTCTTAATAAATACATTAAACCACTCTACTGGATATCACGGGGGGAATGGGGGCGTGCTGCAGATCTCGTCGTCTCCGCAAGCTCCGAACATGCCACTGGCTGGTAACCTGTACCAGCGACCAATGTACATTAAACTGCTCAAAACCGTAGATACTCAACAGGAACAAGTAGAGGAACTCGAGTGGAAAACAACGGTACTTCGTTTGCGGAAATCCAATTCCGTTTGGGCCTTAAATAGGACAAAAATGCGGTTACTGACCAAAATCAAACGTCTAGGACTAATCCCAGACGTCTTAAAAGACGTCAGAACTCACCTTACCCTTCCTGTGGCTGATTCAAACATCCAGACTCCCTCTGCGACCGTTTGGGGGCAGCTCCAGATGTCTCACACTACTTCCAGTTGTCTAGAAGTACCTCCAGACGTCTGGTGACGTGATCGGACGTCCAAAAGTACTTGGGAAAACTCACCGCGTGCCTTCCCAAAGCCTTCACCTGCGTATGAAAATGCAGGCACAGTTTTAGCCCAACAACTCCTGCGGTGAGATCTTCTACATGGCAGAAATCAGCGTAGCAAGATACTTACCTCAAGCGATACGTGCTTTCAGACGTTCGGCCTCAGCTCCGGACGTTCGGGTGTCTCGCCAACCATTTAGATGATACTCCATACGTCTGATACTAGAAAACTTCCAGTACCAGAACCTGCTCCGCGACGCTACTCACCTCGCACCGTCACACGCAGCGCGTCGCAGCAGCTTCAGCAGCTGTAGAGGGCCGGGAGGCCGCCTCCTCGAGTCCTTCCTCCTCTCGCACGCGCCCGCCGCCGGCCATGCAAGCTCTGCCGAGCTCCCGAAGGTCCTCCGACCTTCCATGATCTCTTCCTTCCTCTCTCTCATTCTCCCTCGCTCACCCCCTCTCATCATTCTCGTCTGGCCTCGCTACAGCCACACGGGAGATGCTGGAGGTGGTGGTGACTGGTGGTGAGGGGATGAGAAGGAGAGGAGGGGTTTAAATAGGAGGGGAGTTAGGGTTTACGAGGTAAGGGTGCAAGGAGAGAGAGACCTCTACACGTCGTCCATGCGCAGTATGAAAATCTCACTTTTAGACATCTGAGAACATGTCCAGACGTCTGGACAGGCGTCTGACTGAAACTCCAGATGTCTTATTCGGCTAAAAATGTAACGGGTCATTTCATCATAACAAACTTAAAGGAAGTTTCATCCCCGAAACTTGAGCTAGCTAGGGTGCGGAAAAAGAATATAAAATGCATAACAAGCTTAAGTACCCTCAAAAAGCTCGGGGTACCGCTCTCGCATCGTTGCCTCAGGCTCCCAAGTCGCATCCTCGTACCACTGGCTTTTCCATAGGACCTTCACCAGTGGTAGCTGCTTCCGTCTCAGACTCCAGACGACTCTGTCTAGTATCCGTACTGGTCTCTCGGGGTAGGTCAGGTTGTCACCCACCTCAATGCTCTCATGGCTCAGAACGTGACTAGGATCGGTGACGTACTTCCTGAGGTTGGACACTTGGAACATGTCGTACACTCCAGAAAGCTGGGGAGGAAGGGCAAGCCGATAAGCAACGAGTCCTACCTGCTCCAAGACCTCGAAGGGCCCCACAAACCTCGGTGCAAGCTTCCCTTTCACCCCAAAATGTTGCAGGCCCTTCACGGGCGAAACATGGAGAAGGACGTGATCCCCAACCTCGAACTGCACCTCTTTGCCTTTTCGGTCAGCGTAGCTCTTCTGCTTGCTCCTGACAGTGCAGAATCGTCTGTGAATCTGCTCTATCACCTCCTGACTCTACTGGATCGGCCTGGGACCAACCTCACACTTGGTCCCCACCTCGACCCAACTCAAAGGTGTAGTACACCTCCGTCCGTACAGGGCCTCATAAGGTGCCATGCCGATGCTCGAGTGGTAACTGTTATTGTATGCAAGCTCTGCTAGGGGTAAATGCTCCTCCCAGGAGCCTCTCCAGTCTAGCACACAGGCGTGCAGAAGGTCCTCAAGTGTCTGTATGGTGCACTCTGACTTCCCGTCCATCTGGGGGTGGTAGGCGGTACTGAACCTTAAACGTGTCCCCAAGGCTTGCTGAAACTCAGCCCAAAACTGGGAAGTAAAATGAGTATCCCTGTCGGATACAATCTCACGTGAAACTCCATGCAGGCGCACTACATCTCTAATGTATCTCTCTGCTAACTATGCTAGTCCAAAGGTGACTCGGATCTACAGGAAATGCACCATCTTCATCAACCTATCTACTATCACCCAGACTACGTCGTGTCCCCATAGGATAACTGGTAGACCAACCACCAAGTCCATGGTGATGCTCTCCCACTTCCACTCTGGCACAGAAAGTGGCTATAGTGGTCCTGCAGGCCTCTAGTGCTCAGCCTTCACCTTCTGACTTACCAAACACTCCTGCACCAACTCACCAACATCCCGCTTCATCCCTCTCCACCAAAAGTTGCGTCGTAAATCAAGGTACATCTTTGTGTTCCTGAGATGTATGGTGAACCTAGACCCGTGTGCCTCAGCCAGGAGCTCTCTTGACAACTCCTCGTCCCTAGGAACGCATAAGCATCCCCTCATGCGCAATATCTCGTCTGAAAAGGAAAAGTCTCCTGGGTCCCCTGTCAACACCCTGTCTCGCAGCATCTGTAAGTATGGATCTGTCATCTGACCTGTGATAATGCAGTTTATCAGCTCTGGTCGTGTCTACCGCGTCACTGTCACAGTCCCACAATACCCCTATGACTCCCAGGGTCGCCAAGTGCCCAACTCCTCCATGAGTCTCCAACTCTGTGCCTATAAACTAGTCAAGTGGGCAGACGCCTTCTGACTCAAGGTATCGGCCACCACATTGGCCTTCTCTGGGTGGTAGGAGATGCTGCAGTCGTAGTCCTTCAAGAGCTCTAACCAACATCTCTGTCTCATGTTAAGCTCCTTCTGGTCAAACAAGTACCTGAGGCTCTTATGATCTGTGAAAATCTTGAAAGTCTCACTGTAAAGGTAGTTCCTCCATGCCTTCAGTGTGAAACAACTGCTGCCAGTTCTAAGCCATGGGTAGGGTAGCTATGCTCAAGGGGCTTCAGTTTCCGCGAAGTGTAAGTGACAACGTGACCCCACTGCATGAGCACACCGCCTAACCCCTGCAACGAAGCGTCAATGTAAACCACGAAACCACCACTGCTGTCTGGGATGGTAAGTACAGGAGCTAAAGTCAGTCTCTCCTTCAACTCCTGAAAACACACCTCACACTCATCTGTCCAGGCAAAGGGCACATCCTTCCGGGTCAGCTGGGTCATAGGACGCGCAATCTGAGAGAATCCTCTGATAAATCGCCGGTAGTAACCTACCAGTCCCAAAAAGCTGCATATCTCTGTCATTGTGCATGGCCTCTTTCACCTAAGTACGACCTCTACCTTGTCTAGATCCACAACCAATCCATCCCCCGAAATCACGTGGCCCAAGAAAGTCACCTGCCTCAACCAAAACTCGCATTTGCTGTACTTGGCATACAGCCTACGTCGTCTCAAGGTATCCAGGATCATGCGCAAATGCTGTCCATGCTACACCTGATCCCGCGAGTAAACTAGTGAGTCGTCGATGAACACCACCACAAACTGGTCTAAGTAGGCCTGAAAACATAATTCATCAAATTTATAAAGGCAGCGGGGGCATTGGTCAGCCCAAACGGCATGACCAAGAACTTGTGCTCGTACCGGGTACGGAAGCGATCTTGGACACGTCGGTCTCCCTGATCCTCAAATGGTGGTAACCCGACCTCAGATCTATCTTGGAGAACACTATGGCATATCGCAACTGGTTGAAGAGGTCGTCAATCCTCAGCAGCGGATACTTGTTCTTGATGGTAACCCTATTCAACTGCCGATAGTTGACACAAAGTCGCAAAGTACCGTCCTTTTTCTTTACAAACAGCACAGGGGCTCCCCACGGGGACTCACTGGGCCTCACAAAGCCCTTCTCCAACAGGTCCTATAGCTATGACTTGAGCTCTCGCAGCTCAAGAGGTGCCATTCGGTACGGTGCAGTAGAAATGGGGCTAGTCCTCGGTACCAGTGAGATCTCAAACTGGATCTCACACTCAGGTGATAGTCCTAGCAGCTCCTTTAGAAAAACATCGGGGTACCTACAAACCACCGGGATACTCTGAAAGTCAGCCACAGGACTAGGCTCTACCACTACACAGGCCAAGAAGCCCTCACACCCCTGACTCAAAAGCCTGGCTACCCAAAGGGTGGAGATGCATCTGAAACCTCCGTCCACCGGCTATCCGTGAAACTCAAAGGGAGGCAACTTCGGTATGGAGAAGACGATCTTCCTCCCGAAATAGTCCACCAGGGCGTGATAGGTAGACAGCCAGTCCATCCCTAGGATCACGCCAAAATCCTCCATCTGTATTACAATCAGGTCAGCGGGGAGGCTATGTCCCCTTGTACTAACCTCGCAGTCCATGTAGACCTCCTTAGCTACAAACAAATGGCCACCTGGGCCTCTAATCATAAACGGATCCTCTAATAGTACACTTCCCTACCTAAAACTGATGGCAAAACTCGTACCGATGAAGGAGTGTGTGGCACCAGAATAAAAAAGTACGTACACTAATCTGCCAGAAACAGTAGCCATACCTGCCACCACTGAACTCGAAGCCCTGGCATCTCTGTGTGTCAGGGCATTGATACGCCCCTCAGCTCTCAGTGTAGATGAAGCAGCTACACTCTGGGTCGGGTGAGCAGCAACAGGCTGGTACCCTCCTCGTGACTGCTGTCCTCCCCAACGTGCCTGGTGACCACGACCGCCAGCACGGCCTTTAGCGCTCGGTGCAGGGAGCATCTATTGTGCTCAAGTCCTAAATGGGAAGTCCCTCTTGATGTTTCCCGACTTGCTACACTGGTAGCAGAGGGGTACACGTCCTCCTCCCTCTGTAGGTCCCTGCTGGCAGCTGGGCGGGGGTCCGATGCTGGCAATTGGCCCTGTCTGGGGCCCCCAGAGGCCACTGATGGCCCTGCAGAATGAGACGGCTCTCCTGCGGGAGTCGTGTGCCTCCTCTCCCGACGACTCTGAGAGTACTCTAGCTGGTAGGGCCTCTTCCATCCGCTGTTAGTGTCTTGCACGGTCGGGTTGGTCTTCTCGTAAGTCATGGCTACCTCAACCACACGAGAGAAAGTGGGCAGCTTCAGGGGTTTGGCATACCCCCGAATAGCAGGTCGGAGCCTCTTAGTAAACCTCCATAGGTGCTCCTCCTCAGTAGACACAGCTGTCAGGGCAAAATGTCCCTTGGCGGAGAGTATGGAACTCCCACCTCCTCTAGTCCTGCCAGGTCTGCGGAAAGTACTGCTCGCAGAAGAGAGCCACGAACTGGTCCTACGTCGGCTCTCTCCCCTCCTGGCCTCTAACTGCCCTCCATCACCTGTTTGCTACGCTCTCTAGCTGGTACGTAACAAAGGACACACGGCACTCCGCGGGAGGGCAAAGGGTGTCGAAGACCTTCTCTATCTGCTCCAACCAGTCCTTTTCCAACCAGTCCTCTGCCTTAGATGGGTCCTCATCCCCCTTGAAGGATGGGGGCTTCAGCTTCCGGAACTGTTCAAAAAGCTCATGGTGTAGCTACAGTGGGGGAACGGGCACGCCTCCAGGGAAGGAGGGCTCGTGCTTGGAAGTGTCAAAGTGTGGTAGGGGTGGTGGAGGATCACCCCCTCCCCCTCCTGCTCGTCCGGTGCTGCGACGATGTCTTTGTCCCACCAAAGATTCCCCCTCCACGTCATTAGGGAGAGTTGCCCGTGGAGGCTGGTGGAGCTCCTCTCACACGATGTCTCTGATTAGCTGGGCGAGATACTGGGCCTGAACACCCGGGAGGAGAGGTGGGTCAACTGGTGCCTCAGGTCCGACACATTCACCCCTCCGACCTCATCCATGACCACGACCTGTCTTGGGAACTCCTTGACGAGGCACCTCCTGCGAGGAGATGCAAGAGATAGAACAAGAGTGTCAACGATACCAGATTACATCGAGAAAAAGACTCGGAAATGATTATCAAAGCGATCCTTGTTATATGCACTTGAGTGGTTATTTTCAAGCCAATTGGTTCATTTCTCGGGACGACCTTGCTCTGATACCATCTTGTTACGACCCGATTCCCAGATCCCTACAAAACCCGAGATCGACTCGCCTCGACTAATCCCAAGACCTAGTCGTCCAACAAGAAATAACCAAAAGAAGGAAAATAAACCACATCCACACATGCAATATAACTAAGCATGAGAAAAGAACAAAGTAGTAAAGAAAGTAGAACTGTTTCAAAACATAGTACATGCCACCACAACAACAACAGAAAGTAGAAAGAAAATAGAAAGTAACAGGAGCAGAAAACTATGTGTCCATTACTCACTACAACAGTAGGAAAATAAAAGAGCTGAAAGAACGACTAAGGCTGGGCTCGGCTAGGCCCAGCACCCTCTGCAGCCGGCAACTCGGGCTACTCAACTCCTGGTCCTAAACAGAGTTACGAAAAGACAGAGTCAACAAACGCTAAGTAGAGTGGTGTTTACATTATTTAAGTGCAAGTGCAGTCAAACAACAATAGGTTTATTTCTTATTTCTATTTATCTCATTTATGTGTTTCTGGTTCATCTATTTCTCAAGTATCCAGGTATTTCTTGATCTTGCATGTTCCTCGTGGGAACGATCTTGATTGCAGTCTTTTCCATAGAGTAGAAGGTACACGTGGTGCTCTCCTGGCCGGGAGAGTCCCCCGTGGTAGTCCTACACCCAGTCAACCACCCCGAGGCCACTATCAAGACGTAGCAGCGACTACAACATGCGTGATAAGCGCACGGGTAGCTACCCTGCACTAACACGCGGTCAGTCGTTTTCGCTAGCAGGTGCGCCCAAAGTACAGCACAGAACAACATACGGCCTTGCCCTCTCAGAACAAAGGTCGCGCCCCTCCACAATCTGCGTACCCTTGTCTGACTACCCCGATTTTCCCCAAAGGGTCTAACAAAGTCGATGTAGGGTGGCTAGCTGAACCCCAGACCCTGTAGGGTGGCTAGCTCCCTCCCTATATGTTACGAATGGGCGCTCCAGACGTCTTTTAAGACGTCTGGGAGGTGGCCCAGACGTCGTACCAGAAGTCTGGAATCACTTACAGACGTCGGACCAGACGTCTGGGATCATTTCCAGACGTCTGGAAATCGATTATTTTGGCACGCTACTGTTCGTCTGCACGCCTGAGCGCGCAGACCTGCGTTTTCTCTCTCTCCCTCTTTTTCCCTCTCTCCTATGGCCGCAGACACCTCTGCCGCATTCTCTCTCTCCTCCTCGCGCGGCCTTAAAAGGGCCACGCCTCTCCCTCACTCCCATCACCTCCGCCTCCATCCTCTTCTCCTTCAGCCAGTGCACGAGAGCAAGCGCGACAGCGAGCGCGAGGGTGCAACGGCAGCGACAGTCGCGGTGAGCGTGGGAGGAGGTGCTACGCGTGGGAGAGGCGCTCGACCGTGAGGGCGAGCTCGCCGGGGCTGCTAGGGCCGGCAGGCGGGGGGCGCAGCGGGCGTGGGGCGACACGGGGGGGGACTGCTGCGGCTCGAGCAGCAGGCGCACGAGGCGCGACGCGGCCGGGCGTTGCGAGCGGAGGGTGAGTTGCGCCCTAGTTCTGGAAAATTTTCCAGAATCAGACGTCTGTGCTTCTAGCCAGACGACGGGAACGACGTCTGGAAGACTGTCTAGACGTCTGAAAGGTTAGTTTTTCCGTCTTCTTCCTTCCCTTCGATTGACCGTACCAAGAGAGAGAGAGGAAATGGGTACGCGCAGGGTTTGAGATTCGCATCCAACGCGAATCAGACGTCTAGCTGCAGTGCTAGACGACTGGAGCGACATCCAGACGTCCGGGGTGACCATCGGACGTCTGGGAACTAGGCCAGACGCCCCCGCAGGCTTCTGGATGTCTGAGAGACCACACACAGCAAGATAAACCCTGTTTCACTTTTTAAGACGTCTGGAATAAGTTCCAGACGTCTGATTTTGCACTGTTTCGTCGTTTTCAACCCGTTTAGGGCCCGTTCAGGTTCCGTTTTCCGCGTTTCGAGTTGCGTTCTTTTCGGAATTACATCCTCTACCCATCTACAGTAGCTGTACACTGTTTTGAGACACTCCTTGTGTTTGATCCTTGTGATAGGACCCCGTTCCGTTGCAGTCTCGGGGGTCGCGGAGGCACGCGGGATTCCCGACCACGCCCCCATTACTCCCGTTGTACCTGGTAGAGTGGCTTTAAGTATAATCTGTTAAATTATGAAACCATAAATAGAACCTAGGACATTGCATGAATCCTAGGAATGAGAAATAGATTGAATGGTAGATTCCTAGGGTGTTGCATGAATCCTAGGGCTGGAAAACTAGATTGTATGATAGATCCTAGGATATGGCATGAATCCTAGGACTGGAAAACTAGTGGAATGTATGAATACTGCAGTCTTGGAAAATGTGGAAAGGAAATACTAGCCGCCTATGAATTGAATTAACAGCTGCCTGTTATGAATAAATAAACATGATTGAGAAATGGATTGTAAGAACGTGAAACTGGAAAGTGAAACCTGGATGTTCTGAGTTAAAAGAGCTAGAACCCTACGGGGAATTAGGAGTAGAACTCCTGGAAAGTGAATGGAATAGAATTTGGGAAGTGAGCTAGCCCTTGAGTACGGAGTACCAAGGAGAGCGACTGTCCCCCCTTGTTTAGTGCAGAGTGGAGCCAGCCGCCCCAGGGACCCGGGGTTAGGACTGGCCACTCTGTAACGACTTGCTGGCCCTCGTGTACGTAGTACCAAGGAGAGCTACTAGTGTAGGGAGGTACTAGCTACCCCACAGGCCCCGGGGTTCTGCTAGCCTCCCACACCGACTTGTTAGGCCCACTGGGGCAAACCAGGGTAGTCAGGCGAGGGTGCGCGGACTGTGGAGGGGCAAGGCCCCTGTTTGGTTACTGTGGAGGGGTTGGACCCCTGTTACTAAGAGGGCTCTGCCCTGTACTGGTTCCGTGCTGTGCTTTGGGCGCACCCGTTAACGGAAACGACTGACCGCGCGTGCTGTAGTCACCGTTACGTCTGTTAGTGACCTTGGGGTGGTTGACTGAGAGTAGGATCACCACGGGGGACTCCCCGGCCAGGAGAGCACCACGTGCTACTTCTACTGTTCGGAAAAGACTGCAATCAAGATCGTTCCCATGAGGAACATTCGAGATCAAGTGAAGGATCTGAGAAATAGATAAATTGTGAAACAATAGAAAGACGTAAATAAAGGAAGAAAGAAAATTAAACAGCTACTGTACACTTTACTGTTTCTTTAGTTTAGCTGCCACTCTACTTAGCGTTTTGCTGATGAGTTACACTCGTTACCTTTCAGGACCAGGTGTTGAGCAGCCAGGGTCAGCGGCTGCAGAGGACGCTGGGCCGAGTAAGGTCCAGTAGAGTTACCACTGTTCTCTTGTACCTCTTTTTGTTCCGTTATAGTGAGTAGTTCTTGTTTCCGCTGTACTTTTCTTTACCTGCAGTTCATATTATGTTATGAATGTTGTTCTACTATTGTGGTGGTATATACTGTAGTGGTTTCTTTCCTTACTACTGTATTTCCTTACTGTTAGTTATATTCATGCTGAATGTGGTTTATTTTACTGCTCTTTTGGTTACTTCCTCGTTGGACGACTAGGTTTTGGGATTAGTCGAGTCGATCCGGTTCTCGTGTCTCGTAGGGACTTGGGAATCGGGTCGTTACAAGATGGTATCAGAGCAAGGTCGTCCCAAGAAGTGAATCAACTGACTGGAAAATAACCAATTCACATGTCTATAACTAGAGTAGCCACCACAACATATCTTTTGACATGAGCTCTTAGAGATTTCCGTTTGGTATCGTTCCGTAGTGACATGTTTCGTTTTGTTTCGCGTCTCCTTGCAGGAGATGCCTCGTCGTGGGACCAGTTCGTTACCCTCTTCTGCGAGCAGTACTTTCCCCAGACGTGGCAGGACCAGAGGAGGCGGGAGTTCCACACTCTCCGCCAAGGGACGATGACTGTGAGTGCGTACCGCACGCGTTTCTTGGAGCTATCCCGCTTTGCAGCGACAGCAGTAGCCACAGAGGAGGAGCGCCTTTGGAGGTTCACCGAGGGGCTCCGACCTGCGATTCGGGGGTATGTCAAACCCCTGAAGCTGCCTACGTTTTCGAGGGTGGTGGAGGCAGCCATGACTTACGAGGAGACCAACCCGTCCGCGTGAGACACCTACTGCGGGCGGAAGAGGCCCTTCCAGCCAGACTTTTCACAGGGCCGGCGAGAGAGGAGACACGTGGCGTCCGCAGGAGAGCCGTCACGTTTTACAGGGCCATCAGTGGCCTTTAGGGGCCCTCGACAGGGGCCAGTCGCCAGCACCGCACCCCCGCCCAGCCGACAGCAGGGACCCACTGAGGGCGGGAGTCAGGTTCCCCTCTGTTACCAGTGTGGCCAACCGAGCCACATCAGGAGGGACTGCCCGTCTAGGGCAGGAGGTCAGCAGATACTTCCCGCGCAGAGCACTAGAGGGCGCGCAGGAGGCCACGGTTCCCAGGCGCGAGGAGGAGGACAGCGTCGGGAGGAGGGTATCGGCCAGCACCTACCTGTCCGACGCAGAGTGTGGCTGCTTCGTCCGCACCTAGAGCTGAGGGGCGTATCAACGCCCTTACACACAGGGACGCCAGAGCTTCGGGATCGGTGGTAGCAGGTATGGTTTCAGTTTCCGGCAGACTCGTTTACACGCTTTTTGATTCCGGCGCTACGCACTCGTTTGTCGCAGCCAGTTTCGCAGTTAGTTTGGACCAGGATTATACAGCATTAGAAAATCTGTTCCTAATCAAAGGTCCGAGTGGTCAGCTGTTTGTAGCTGAGGAGGTGTACATGGATTGCGAGGTCAGCGTCGGAGGACATAGCCTGCTAGCTGACCTGATTATGATACAGATGGAGGACTTTGGAGTGATTCTGGGGATGGATTGGCTGTTCGCTTACCACGCCTTGGTGGACTGTTTTGAGAGGAAGATTGTCTTCTCCATGCCGGAGTTGCCTTCTTTCGAGTTTCACGGACAGCCAGTGGACGGAGGTTTCAGGTGCATTTCGGCACTTCGGGCGGCGAGACTTTTGAGCCAGGGGTGTGAGGGCTTCCTAGCTTGTGTGGTGGCAGAGCCCAGCCCTGTGGCAGACTTCCAGAGTATCCCGGTGGTCAGAGAGTACCCTGACGTGTTTCCAGACGAGTTACCAGGACTACCGCCCGAGCGTGAGATCAAGTTTGAGATCTCACTAGTACCAGGGACCAGCCCCATCTCCACCGCGCCATACAGGATGGCACCTTTTGAGCTGCGAGAGCTCAAGTCCCAGTTGCAGGACCTTTTGGAGAAAGGTTTCGTGAAGCCCAGTGCGTCTCCCTGGGGAGCCCCGGTACTGGTTGTGAAGAAGGATGGTACCCTACGCCTTTATGTGGACTACCGACAGCTGAATAGGGTCACCATCAAGAACAGATATCCGCTGCCGAGGATCGACGACTTGTTTGACCAGTTGCGCGGTGCCACGGTGTTTTCCAAGATCGACTTGAGGTCTGGATACCACCAGTTGAGGATCAGGGAGACCGACGTCTCCAAGACAGCTTTCCGCACCCGGTACGGACACTACGAGTTTTTGGTCATGCCGTTTGGGCTGACCAATGCCCCCGCTGCTTTCATGGATCTGATGAACCGGATGTTTAAACCGTACTTGGACCAGTTCGTGGTGGTTTTCATAGATGATGTACTTGTCTATTCTAGAGATCGGACGCCTCCTTGCAGGGGTTAGGAGGTGTGCTCATGCAGAGGGGTCACGTTGTTGCTTACGCTTTGCGGAAACTGAAGCCCCATGAGCATACCTACCCTACCCATGACCTAGAGTTGGCAACTGTTGCCTTCGCGCTGAAAACCTGGAGGCACTACTTGTATGGTGAGACCTTCGAGATTTTCACAGATCACAAGAGCCTCAGATACCTTTTTGATCAGAAGGAGCTTAACATGAGACAGAGACGTTGGTTGGAGCTCCTGAAGGACTACGACTGCAGCATCTCCTACCACCCGGGAAAGGCCAACGTGGTGGCTGACGCCTTGAGCCGTAAGGCGCCCGCACACTTGGCCAGTCTACAGTTACAGAGTTGGAGCCTTTTGGAGGAGGTGGGCAGTTGGCGACCTCTAGAGTTACGAGGGTACTGTGGGGCAGTGACGGTGACACGGCAGACTAGGCCAGAGCTGATAGACTGCATCATCACAGGACCGATGGCCGATCCGTACTTGTAGTCTTTGCGTGACAGAGTACTGTCGGGAGACCCAAGGGACTTCTCTTTCACAAACCAGGTGCTGCGCCTGAGGGGACTGTTGTGCGTTCCCAGAGACGGGGAGCTGTTGAGAGAGCTCCTGACTGAGGCACACGGTTCCAGATTCACCATACATCCCGGAAACACGAAAATGTACCACGACTTGAGACGCGAGTTTTGGTGGAGAGGGATGAAGTGGGATGTGGGTGAGTTCGTGCAGCAATGCTTAGTGTGCCAGCAGGTGAAAGTCGAGCATCAGAGGCCTGTAGGGCTGCTACAGCCGCTTCCAGTGCCAGAGTGGAAGTGGGAGAGCATCACCATGGATTTGGTGGTGGGCTTACCTGTTACCCAGCGGGGACACGACGCAGTCTGGGTAATAGTGGATAGACTGACGAAGACGGCGCGATTCTTGCCAATCCAAGTTACTTTGGGACCAGCACAGTTGGCAGAGAGGTATATCCGGGATGTGGTACGACTACACGAAGTTCTGCGGGAGATCGTATCCGACCGGGATACCCACTTTACATCCCAGTTTTGGGCTGAGTTTCAGCAGGCCTTAGGGACGCGGTTGAGGTTTAGTACAGCTTACCACCCCCAGACGGACGGACAGTCTGAGCGCACGATACAGACACTTGAGGACCTTTTGCATGCCTGTGTACTGGACTGGAGGGGCTCTTGGGAGGAGCACCTGCCCCTGGCGGAGTTTGCACACAACAACAGTTATCACTCGAGCATCGACATGGCTCCCTACGAGGCTCTGTACGGACGGAAGTGTACGGCACCCTTGAGTTGGGTTGAGGTGGGGACTAAGTCTGAGGTTGGCCCCAGGTTGATCCGGCAGAGTCAGGAGGTAGTCGAGCAGATCCACAAGCGACTCCGCACTGTCAGGAGCAGACAGAAGAGCTACGCGGATCGGAGAAGCAGAGAGGCGCAGTTTGAGGTTGGGGACCACATCTTTCTTCGTGTTTCGCCCATGAAGGGCCTGCAGCGGTTTGGGGCGAGAGGGAAGCTCGCGCCGAGGTTCGTGGGGCCCTTTGAGGTCCTGGAGCGGGTTGGACCCGTTGCTTACAGGCTTGCCCTCCCCCCGCAGCTTTCTGGTGTGCATGGCGTGTTCCACGTGTCCAACCTCAGGAAGTACGTAGCCGATCCCAGTCACGTACTGAGTCACGAGAGCGTCGAGGTGGGCAACGACCTGACCTACCCTGAGCGGCCAGTGCAGATTTTAGACCGTGCCATCCGCAGTTTGAGACGAAAGCAAGTACCCCTGGTAAAGGTTTTGTGGAGGAGCCAGCAGTACGAGGAGGCTACCTGGGAGCCTGAGGCGGCAATGCGGGAGCGGTACCCGGAACTCTTCGCGGGTACGTCTTTTCGGACCGACTTCGGTCCTCTTTGAGTTTGTTATGGTTTTTATGACGTTTTCCCACACCCTAGTTAGCGCAAGTTTCAGGGATGAAACTTCCTTTGAGTTTGTTATATTGTTACGAACGGGCGCTCCAGACATCTTTTAAGACGTCTGGGAGGTGGCCCAAACGTCGTACCAGACGTCTGGAATCACTTACAGACGTCGGACCAGACGTCTGGGATCATTTCCAGACGTCTGGAAATCGATTATTTTGGCACGCTACTGTTCGTTTGCGCGCCTGAGCGCGCAGACCTGCGTTTTCTCTCTCTCTCCCTCTTTTTCCCTCTCTCCTGCGGCCGCAGACGCCTCTGCCACGTTCTCTCTCTCCTCCTCGCGCGGCCTTAAAAGGGCCACGCCTCTCCCTCACTCTTGTCACCTCCGCCTCCTTCCTCTTCTCCTTCAGCCAGTGCACGAGAGCGAGCGCGAGGGTGCAGCGGCAGCGACAGCCGCAGTGAGCGTGGGAGGAGGTGCTGCGCGTGGGAGAGGCGCTCGGCCGTGAGGGCGAGCTCGCCGGGGCTACTAGGGTCGGCCGGTGGGGGGCGCAGCGGGCGCGGGGCGACGCGGGGGGGACTGCTGCGACTCGAGTAGCAGGTGCACGAGGCGCGACGCGGCCGGGCGTCACGAGCGGAGGGCGAGTCGCACCCTGGTTCTAGAAAATTTTCCAGAATCAGACGTCTGTGCTTCTAGCCAGACGACGGGAACGACGTCTGGAAGACTGTCCAGACGTCTGAAAGGTGAGTTTTTCCGTCTTCTTCCTTCCCTTCGATTGACCGTACTAAGAGAGAGAGGAAATGGGTACGCACAGGGTTTGAGATTCGCATCCAACGCGAATCAGACGTCTGGCTGCAGTGCCAGACGACTGGAGCGACATCCAGACGTTCGAGGTGACCATCGGACGTTTGAGAACTAGGCCAGACGCCCCCGTAGGCTTCTGGACGTCTGCGAAACCACGCAGAGCAAGGTAAACCCTGTTTCACTTTTTAAGACGTCTGGAATAAGTTCCAGACGTCTGATTTTGCACTGTTTCATCCTTTTCGACCCGTTTAGGGCCCGTTCGGGTTCCGTTTTCTACGTTTCGAGTTACGTGCTTTTTGGAATTACATCCTCTACCCGTCTACAGTAGCTGTACACTATTTTGAGATACTCCTTGTGTTTGATCCTTGTGATAGGACCCCATTCCGTTGCAGTCTCGGGGGTCGCAGAGGCACGCGGGATTCCCGACCACGCCCCCATTACTCCCACTGTACCTGGTAGAGTGGCTTTAAGTATAATCTGTTAAATTATGAAACCATAAATAGAACCTAGGACATTGCATGAATCCTAGGAATGAGAAATAGATTGAATGGTAGATTCCTAGGGTGTTGTATGAATCCTAGGGCTGGAAAACTAGATTGTATGATAGATCCTAGGATATGGCATGAATCCTAGGACGGGAAAACTAGTGGAATGTATGAATATTGCAGTCTTGGAAAATGTGGAAAGGAAATACTAGCTGCCTGTGAATTGAATTAACAGCTGCCTGTGAATTGAATTAACAGCTGCCTGTTATGAATAAGTAAACGTGATTGAGAATATGGATTGTAAGAACGTGAAACTGGAAAGTGAAACCTGGATGTTCTGAGTTAAAAGAGCTGGAACCCTACGGGGAATTAGGAGTAGAACTCCTGGAAAGTGAATGGAATAGAATTGGGGAAGTGAGCTGGCCCTTGAGTACGGAGTACCAAGGAGAGCGACTGTCCCCCCCTGTTTAGTGCAGAGCGGAGCCAGCCGCCCCAGGGACCCGGGGTTAGGACTGGCCACTCTGTACCGACTTGCTGGCCCTCGTGTACGTAGTACCGAGGAGAGCTACTAGTGTAGGGAGGTACTAGCTACCCCACGGGCCCTGGGGCTCTGCTAGCCTCCCACACCGACTTGTTAGGCCCACTGGGGCAAACCAGGGTAGTCAGGCGAGGGTGCGCGGACTGTGGAGGGGCAAGGCCCCTGTTTGGTTACTGTGGAGGGGTTGGACCCCTGTTTCTGAGAGGGCTCTGCCCTGTACTGGTTCCGTGCTGTGCTTTGGGCGCACCCGTTAACGGAAACGACTGACCGCGTGCCAGTGCGGGTTAGCTACCCGTGCGTTTACCGCGCGTACCGTAGTCACTGTTACGTCTGTCAGTGACCTTGGGGTGGTTGACTGAGAGTAGGATCACCACGGGGGACTCTCCCGGCCAGGAGAGCACCACGTGCTACTTCTACTGTTCGGAAAAGACTGCAATCAAGATCGTTCCCACGAGGAACATTCGAGATCAAGTGAAGGATCTGAGAAATAGATAAATTGTGAAACAATAGAAAGACGTAAATAAAGGAAGAAAGAAAATTAAACAGCTACTGTACACTTTACTGTTTCTTTAGTTTAGCTGCCACTCTACTTAGCATTTTGCTGACGTGTTACACTCGTTACCTTTCAGGACCAGGTGTTGAGCAGCCAGGGTCATCGGCTGTAGAGGACGCTGGGCCGAGTAGGGTCCAGTAGAGTTATCACTGTTCTCTCGTACCTCTTTTTGTTCTGTTATAGTGAGTAGTTCTCTTTTCCGTTGTACTTTTCTTTACCTGCAGTTCATATTATGTTATGAATGTTGTTCTGCTATTGTGGTGGTATATACTGTAGTGGTTTCTTTCCTTACTGCTGTATTTCCTTACTGTTAGTTATATTCATGCTGAATGTGGTTTATTTTACTGCTCTTTTGGTTACTTCCTCGTTGGACGACTAGGTCTTGGGATTAGTCGAGTCGGACCGGTTCTTGTGTCTCGTAGGGTCTTGGGAATCGGGTCGTTACACTACACTAGTAGCACGCCTCGGTACCACGTACGCGAGGGCCAACAGGAGTCGGTGTAGAGTGTCCAATCCTAATCCCAAGTCTCAACCCAACGGAGGCTAGCTTCACTCTACACTAAAAAGGGACAGTTGCTCTCCTTGGTACCGCATACACAAGAGCCAGCACACTTCCTACCTATATCCCAGATTCCTTTCATACACAGGAGTTCTACTCCTAATTCCCCGTAGGGTTCATGCTCATATTCATCTCATTTATCCATAATCAGATCTCATGTTTCCAAAACTCATTCCTCACTCATATACAGGCAACTCATGTTTTCACAATTAATTTCTCAATCATATACATGTAGCTTATGGTTTCATAGTTCAATTTCTCATTTACATACAGTCAGCTCGTGTTTCAACAGGCATCTCAAGTAAACCAAAGTAGTTCAACATCATGCACATACATTTCTACCCTAGGGTTCATTCCACATCCTAGAGTTTCAAAAAATTTAATCCAAGCAGGCATACTCTTTATTCATGTCTTAATAAATGCATTAAACCGCTCTACCAAGTATCACTGGAGGAATGGGGGCGTGTCACAGATCCCGTCGTCTCCGCGGGCCCCGAACACGCCACTAGCTGGTAACCTGTACCAGCAACCAATGTACATTAAACGACTCAAAATGCTAGATACTCAACACGAACACGTAGAGGAACTCTAGTGGAAAACAACGGTACTTCATTTACGGAAATCCGATTCCATTGGGCCTTAAACAGGCCAACAACATGGTTACTGACCAAAATCAGACGTCTGGGACTAATCCCAGACATCTTAAAAGACGTCAAAACTCACCTTACTCTCTTGCGGATGATTCAGATGTCCAGACTCCCTCTGCGACTGCCTGGGGGCAGCTCCAGACGTCTCACCCTACTTCCAGTCGTCTCGAAGTACCTCCGGACGTCTGGCGACGTGATTAGACGTCCAAAAGTACATGGGAAAATGCACCATGCCCCTTACCGAAGCCTTCACCTACATACAAAAATGTAAGCACAGTTTTAGCCCAACAACTCCTACGCTGAGATCTTCTGCTTGGCGGAAATCAGCGCAGGAAGGTACGTACCTCGTGCGATACGTGCTTCAAGATGTCCGGCCTCAGCTCCGGACGTCCGGGTGCCTTGCCAGCCATCTGGACGATACTCCAGACGTTTGATACTGGAAAACTTCTAGTACCAGAACTTGCTCTGCGATGATTCTCACCTCGCACAGCCACCCGCAGCGCGTCGCAGTAGCTTCAGCAACTACAGAGGGCCGGGAGGCTGCCTCCCCGAGTCCTTCCTCCTCACGCATGCGCTCACCGCCGGTCGTGCGAGCTCCACCGAGCTCCCAAAGGTCCTCCAACCTTCGAATCTCTCTTCCTTCCTCTCTCTCGTTCTCCCTCTCTCGCCCCCTCTCGTCACTCTCGTCTGGCCTCGCCACAGCCGCCCGGGAGATGCTGGAGGTGGTGGTGACTGGTGGTGAGGGGATGAGAAGGAGAGGAGGGGTTTAAATAGGAGGGGAGTTAGGGTTTGTGGGGTGAGGGTGCGGGGAGAAAGAGACCTCTGTGCGTCGCCCTTGTGCAGAGCGCAATGTGCAGTACAAAAATCTCACTTTCAGACGTTCGGGAATGTGTCCAGACGTTTGGGGAGACGTCTGATTGAAACTCTAGACGTCTTATTCGGCTAAAAATGTAACAGGTCATTTCAATGTACAAGAGCACCGACCCACTATGCGATCATGCCTACCCTACTTCCGCCTTAGGGAAGTCTTCTTGCCCATAGAAGCTTTGGTTTAATCCTTACATTTTGGGCTCTAAAGGTTTTTGTTTTGTATTTTGTTCTTGGTTGGGTATTTACGTAGTGAATTTCCATCTCCTTCGTGAGACAAAATTATCTTCGCGAAGAAGAGGGATTGAGGTGCGCTACCCTCTATTGTAAAATAGTATAGTTTGTATTGAGGTTGTACTACCCTTATTTTAAGTAATACAGATAGTGGATTTGATCGACTCAGTCGATAGGAAAATCCTAAGTCGAGATTGTTAGGTGATAGTTTTTACCCGTATTGGATTTTCACCTAAAAATAGTTGTCACTTCTGGTAAATGCTTGTGTGATTGTTTTAATTCCGTATATATTTTTATTTCGCACTATTCACCCCCTCTAGTGTACCTACATTAGCTTTCGGAATCCTTGAATGGACAGAACAAACAACATAGGCTAAAGAAAAAAGCTATAGATTTTATGGCCTCATATAAATAGGCAAGATTGTTTGAGAGTGAAAAAGTAAACAAGCTTACTCAAACAGCTCTTCTAGACATTATCTTGATTAATAATCCTCCATACATTATATTGAATCATATCAAGACAATTTTTATACTAGCTATAGTTGACTTCCAATTTAGAGTTTAACAACTAATAGCCTTTTTATCTTCTGCTTCTACTTCCTCTTCCTGCACCCGTCTCTTTCGCTCTCTAAACCCTAATAACAACCCTACTAGTTCACATCAAGCAAAGGGCATATATGCAATGAAAAGGTGGGCATGCAAAATGATACATACATATGTTATTTCAGTAGTTATGAGATGTTGGATTGGGAGAAAAATGTAGTTAAACAAAGAAAACATCCCTATCAAATTTCAACTGAATTTCTCATAGGAATAGTGGAGGTTCTGACTAAATGGCGAAAAAAGCCCTTTTTTCTCTCTCTTGTTTAATTAAGAAGAAGCTAACTTGTTGCATTTAGAGGATATGGAAAAAATTGAGACCAAAATAATTTTTTGACCAGTGGGAAAGCAACATGATAGGTTAGTCAAAGGAAATTGTAGATTAATCAGGCCTAGACAGTCTTGGAAAGGTGTTCTAAGTCAATAGAAGGACCTTTAGCTATGACTAACGGACTTAAAATTTTAAGAAAAACACTTTAGATCTCTTCTTTTAACTGAGCATTCTTTATCAATGACTTGATCACATTAATGGCTATCATTTGTGTTGGCTTTCATTGTAGGATAGAATTTACCCCGAAATAAGTTACATTGGGTGTTTGCCATGTGGTGAGATAAGTAATGAGTTGGATGCAATGTTTGTTTCAATAGAAGTAATTATAATTTATAAATAAGTTAAGCCAAAGGCTCATTGGATATACAAAATGTTAACCATATGGATTAAACAAGATAATATTTCTATAAAAGATTATGTAAATAAAACAAGTATAAGTTATCTTTATAAGCGATTCAAATTATAAAACCTATTAATGTAATATATAAAACTTTCTAAAAAAATTATCTTACACATGCTCAACTTGCATGAATTTTCATATTCATCTTAGTTAAATGATCCATATAGTTACATTTGCCAAAAACATTCCACATAAAGATCTCTCACATCCTTTTTACCATAATTGCGCCCCGACTCTCTCTCTTACATATGCGCGCACACATACACATTCTTATTAAGCTCTAGGGATTTAAATCTATTTATATAAGAAAGAATTGTTTCAAGTTTATTTCCAATGAGGGAGGAAAGGTTCTCCTATAAAGGCCCACAAATATTAGCCCAAGAACGAAATCAGAGCCCAAGGTAAATAATAAATTCTGGGTACCCACTTAAGGCAAGCAAACCCCTACTCGACAAAGTGATCCAACAATGTAAAATACACATTCGAGGTAGGCAAATCCAATTTCCCAATAGAAGGACCCAACAAGAGAGGTCAAATGCTGATCCGATTGAACAACTTAAGATGCCCGCCCAATAGAATGGTTGTAGATTCCAACAAAAGGACTCGCCGAAGCATTGGTAGGGAGGTCAGGAAAGAAGTCCTTGACAGAAGATAAAGCAAACGATGTCTAATCCCTGTTGGGTAAGGATAGCATGGTCAAATCTAGCCGTTGCGAGATCTAATCGCGCAACAAGAATATCAGATTGTTATGAAAGGATAATCCCGGAGAAGTCGCGCAATCGGGAGTATCGTGATTACCACAATCATTAATTTTGATCATAACAAAACACTTGTTATTTGACGTTTGCATTTGAAGCTAAGATTTTAAGTTAAATACAAATAAAAACAAGTGCGAAGGAGCTCAAGCTCAAGTCCATGGTAGAATGGAGGAGCTTGACAAAAGCATCAAGGAGCATGGAGTTTGTGCTTTGAAATCAAAGCTTCAAGCTAAAGCTTAAAGATGAAGAGAAGATTGAAGAATAGGATTTAAAAAATATTGTTGTAAACTTTATTTTGTTTTTGCTCTTTTATTTCCTTAGAGATATGTTAAAGAGCCCAAAATACAATATCCTATGTCTTAGACACACTTACCCAACTTTAGAACACTTAGTCAAAACCTAGAGTTAAGTTAGAAAATAGAAACAATAAACAAACTGCCTAATCAGACATCCAAAGCACACATCAGATGTTTGATAACTCTTTTTGGGTCATCCAATACTTAAACCAAACATCCAATAACCAAGGCTATAAAACCTAAGTCTATGATATTAGTATTCAAAAGTCCATACCCTTGTCCAGACTTAACCTCAAACATCTGAAGACCATCTTAGATGTCTTGTAAAAAGACGTTAGGCTCAAATCAAGCCCAAATCAAGATATGTCAGAGCACAATCCTCTCAAGACCCATTAGAAATATTTTATTAATATTTTTAGATGTCCATAAGCACTCCCAGATGTCCAATAAGTAGACTTTAGGCCAAATCTAACCCAAATCTTGATCTGTCAGAATATCCTTGATCATTAAATTCTCGTAAAATTAAATTCTCGAATGTTACCTTGTGTATCAAACATCTTATAAACTTTTGATGTTTAGATACAAGAACCCAATTTGGATTTGATCATTTCTAGAAACCAATCCTCTCATTTTCAGAGGTCCAAACTTTCTCTCCGATGTCTTAAAATGCACATCTAGATGTCCAATCTATATTAACAAGTATAGCACTGGTTAGATCCAATTAATTCCAGAGAAACTGACCTTTCTTTTCAGACGTCCAAATTTATGGTCAGACATCAAAACCCTTTCATCAAACATCTGACATTTTTTTCAATCGTTTGATTCTGCTGTCAGACCTATTTATTGCCCTAATTTCATTGCAATCTCGACTAAATCCTCCTGGATTTGATTCCAATGGCTACAAAGTCTCTCCCAAGCCTTCTTGGACCTTCCTAACACATCAATAAATAGTTGAAAGTCTCTCCTTTGTTCAACAACACCCAAGCATCAATTCATTTCGCCTTTAGGCTCATTGAAAGAAGATTAAAGAAGAGAAATTTCACCATTGCTCTCCGAGCTTCTTAGTACACATCAAAGAGCATCGAATCTTTGTACCATCATGCCTATTTACTTCCATCTTAGGGAAGACTCTTAAGCCTATAGTAGTTAAGTCTCCATTTATATTTTTTGGCTTTATACGTCTTGTTTTGTTGTAGTTGTTGTTAAGTATTCACGTTGCAAATTTTCATCTCCGCATGAGATAAAATTCTCTTCGTGGAAAAGAAGGGTTTTAGGTATACTACCCTCGCTCCAAAGTAGTGTCGTTATATTGAGGTTGTGCCTCCCTCATTTTAAGTAATACATATAGTGGATTTGATCGACTAGGTTAATCAGGAAATTCTAAGTTGAGAGACTTTGGTGGTGATTTTTACCCAGGTTGGGTTTTCACCTAATTAAAATTACTTATCTCATTGTTGTGTGATTATTTTATTTGTATTAAATTTTTTGTACCACACTATTCACTCCCCTCTAGTGAGAAATCCAAGGGATCATTATAGAAAGATAATCCTGAAGATGTTACACGATTGCATAAGGATAATCCCAGGGACCTCAGTAACAAATTCTAATCACTGAGAATATCGAGGATGACTTTTTTAAAAGGGCATGGGCTACCACGTCATGGGCATGCAACATAAAGGAGAGAGATTACTTGTATTCTGTCGCATACCTAGATAGGGTGTTAGGAGAGAACTCTGATCAATTTTGATTGGAAATTCTTATCCCCTTCATTTAAGGGAGTCAATTTTTTGTAATATTTAAACCATTGAAAATTTAACATTGCTAATAAAAGGGATATAATTATCTGATTTAGTGAAATTTAGATGATTCTTATTTTGTATTAGGATGTCTTCAAAATTCAATGACAACATGTGACAAGTAACTGAAGTTATAAGCAATTAGGAGAGAGAGAATTGACTACCATAGGGGTGGTCCCATTTTACCCTATATATAGGTAGATAGATAGATGTATTATATATATGGATGCCTTTGGAAAATATATGGTAGAGAAGACTTTATAAGAAGCTGGCAAACTTAACCGAGGGGATATTTGACTACTTCTATTCCTCTACTCAGTTTGCTAGGGCAGCCTACAATCAAACTATTGGATTTTGACTTTTGCAACTTGTTTGCACTTGAATTTCTTCTTCATAGTCTAATCGCACTTTTTCCATTTACATCATTTCCTCATTAACTTTTGATCTTTGTTTAACCTTAGCCTCGCAAAGAGTACCTGATTAGAGAAGGAAAATTCTAATTTAAGTCCAACAAAAAAAAAGGCTCACAAAGGCTCAAAGAATGACTCACTAAGAAGCCTATAAAGGCCCTGCAACAAAATGGTACAAGGTAAAAGTCCAATAATCGAAGATCCGTTTGATTGGCAAAAATTAGACTAATCTATCCTTAATTACAAGGGCACAACTAGGCTAATAGGTTTGTGCTCCAACTTGACAAGTCTGCTTAAGAATATAAACAGATAGTCGAACATTCAAGTCAACTACAAAGTCAAGCAAACAAACACAACCACAGTCGATGGCTTCCAGGTACCGATTAAGCCATCCATTTGTTACTCCACCATCGCGACCCCCAACGAACGTCACAACAAGAAAAATAGTTTTTACCGATGAAAGAAATGTGCCGATAAAGCATAAATATTTGTCGCTGTAAATATTTTCCGACACTTTTTGCATTCGTCGCTTGTCCGTTAGTATAACTAGTGTCGCTAAAGATTTACCGACAATTTTAGATCGTCAGTAATTTTTGAATATTTAACGATGATTATTTTTGTTGATATTTTCGTTGCTAAATGCTATTTTTAATGGCTATCTTTTTGTTGCTACAATCAACACCATTGTCAAGAAAAAATAGCAACAAAAATAATCGCCACAACGAATTGACGATAGAAGATGCTTTAGAATCAATCACTTTTCACCACTAGTTAATATCACAATTCTTTTAATTCTTGTTATGATAAAGTTTGATGTTGCTAATGGAGATTATTTAAGGATAATAAAATCTGTTGCTAATTTTAGCTGATAAACCTTTTATTTAGTGTCTTAATTTTATTTCCAATAAAAACATTATTTGATATATATATAGTTAGTTAATTAACTTCCACGGTTGATGAATGTTATATTTTAGGGACCATTATTACAGTTGTACATCAATTTTGATTATGAAGTATATATTAACATTTAAATGACTCCTAAATTGTAATGAATAAATATTTAAATAATGAAACAATCCAAAGATCTATTATAATAAAATAAGTACTTTAATTTTAAAATCAAATAACCAAAAAGTGGTAAGGAATCTAAGACATCTGCATACATTTACAAGTCAATGGTAGTAAGGAGGAGAAAGCATATAAAATGACACATGTCAATCATAACAATATTTATTCATCAACCAATGACCTTTTGGAAAAAGAACGAAATTTCATAAGTTATAAATATCATAATCAAATAAGATACATGTCCAACATAAAGCAAAAAATGCCTAAAAAGCATATTTTGACTAATCAAAAGGCACATTAAAAAACTTCTGTCAATGACTGAAGTGCATCTTCTATCTGCAAATTGAAGAGATCCTGAAAAAAAGAAAAATTCTGTAAGAAAACAAATATGAGATACATCATATGAAGAAGAAATTACACTTACATACCATGATCTAAAATGATTGTCACAATGTCTATCGTGAAGCAACAAACAACATAAGCCATGCAATGATAGCTCCAATTGTGTCCCCTAAAACTTCATATTTTCCATATAACCTAATTGACATCTCTTTCATATCGATGGTAACTTTAACATAAACCCATACATAGGTGGAACCAATGGCAACTCCTCCTACCATCATTAAACATTTTAGCATATTAGAAGTCCCTAATTATGTGGAGATTTTATTTGATGTATTTCTTTTTTTTCAACATAAATTTAGTGATGATTTTTAGGCTTTTGATTACAATTTTCAACTGTAACCAAAACCCCTTTTTGTTATAGTTCGATTTGATCATATAACTATTCATTTTTGTCGAGTATTGTGCAATGATGCCTCTTTCCAGTTATTTAGGAAAATTTTATTAGTTAAGGGGCCAAATTCTGCAGAAAATTTAACAAAATTTCTCCTATTTTATCACATTTTTCTCAAAATATCTTGTACCTATAAAGACCTGTGCAAGAATATACATATAATAGCAAGGTAAAAGAAAGCATCACAACATAAGCTATTTTCTAAGTATAAGGGCCCTCCAAAATATTACATTCTATTTACAAAATTTATATAAAAGTTGAGGGCCAATACAAGAAGCTACAACACATAAATATATAGCAAA
This sequence comes from Thalassia testudinum, assembly GCA_037157565.1. NCBI lineage: Eukaryota > Viridiplantae > Streptophyta > Magnoliopsida > Alismatales > Hydrocharitaceae > Thalassia > Thalassia testudinum. Next base: position 150,806,274 of record JAZHRO010000036.1, read on the forward strand.
TTTGAAATTTACTCATATTCTAAACTTATACTAACACCCTTCCTGTTTACAAAAAAGAAAAAGAAAGTAAACCAAAAAGAAAGAAAGCAACACCCTTCCTGTTTACCTTGGAGAGGTTTCCATATATGAATATAGACATGTTAAGGAATGTACTCTATCGACATTTGCAATAGTAGAAAGAAGAATCCTCCCAAAGTTAAGGGGAGCCACAATTAAGAATGTCTCACATAGTCCAACCCAATGTTGTGGTGATTGTCAATATTAATTAAAAGGTGTCTGCAAACTTACCATGATGGATCAAAATTTTTGAGATTTAGCCTCTTGTGATTATGTCTTATTTATATGGATTTCACTATCCTAAGTATGCCATTTAGAAAAAAAAGCATTACAAGTAATAAGTGTCCTTGAGGATGAAGAGTGTAGACACATCCCACAATGTGGAATTTAGAGTTAACAACTCAAATTTCAATTGGAAAGGGCAAAAAGAATTCATTTGTAAACCAACTTTTGCCAAGAAATGACACTGATGCATACTTGCTTGAAATCCATTTGTTAGCAAAATTATGCAAGGCATTCATATTGCATTTTCAATATGGTCACTAAATTGGATGAGAAACTCGTTCCTTTCCTCAATAGCATATTTCTCCCACAAAAATAATTGTTTTTTAAATTTGAAAGTTTTTCCTTTGACATGGTAGTATAATCTTCAATAAATAAAGCAACAAAAGTGCACAAAATAACAACATAGCTACTCAACATTTAGAGCTCAGGAACCTAAAAATCACACAAAATACATTATTGATCACCAAAAGAATAGAAGAAAAAGAATTGTTTATCTTATCCATACCCCCTACCAGGATGGAATGGGGATCTTTGACCCTCCTGTGACCTCAACTGCCACCACACTAGCCAACTACACCATGTACAAAACAAGAAAAAAGATGAAGGGAAAGGAAAAGAAGAAAAAAACATATTAAATATATATCATAAGTTCACAGAGTTGGGAAGAAAACCCACCCATACCTCAGTATTACAACAAAATCAATATCATTGCCATCATACATTTATTACCTGAGCCTACAATTCCTACTTTTGCATAAAGTAGCTATTATCATATGGACTAAAAAGTGCAAAATCAAAAGTGTGGTTTAGTTCAATCCCAGTAACTATTGCTTCAAAAAAAAAAAAAAATTCAAACTATATCAAAAACAGAAGTACATCTTCCCTTGAATTACTCAATGCCATCACAACACAATCCCTTACTCTAAAAACAATCAGCCATAAATAATAACCTCGCAATTATTCACTTGTCCCTGGCCTTCCTAATTATATGAGCAGGTTTCAAGATACACATACTCACAAATATAGGTATGCACATAGACAAATATATCTAGAGAGATCTAGAGATGCAAAACCATGGAACTTAAGTTATTTATTCTTACCACATACATTTTTTCTCCTCTAAGATTGTATTCTTATATCTTTGTCTAATTTATGAACATGTGATCTAATGCTAACTTCGAGAAAGGAATGTTAGTGTAACAGTTCAAGTGCTCAAAAGGCTAAAGACATCCATGATATTCTCTTGATTAATTCCACTGCATCTTTCTTTAAACAGTTACATGCAAACTACTATAACATAATATCTTCTCCATCTCCATCTAAGACCCAACTTTACTCACCATGTACTTTCAAAATTTGATGAACCAAAAGTACCCTAGGTAGAGAAGCACCAAAGCAAAACCCTTTAATGGTTAAAGTAACTAAATGCATAGGAAATCTCAAATATCTAGGGCAACACCCTGTCATACAAAGGATTATATTAGTTAAACCAAGGTAATCCCACTAATAAGAACTTCCGACCAAGTATCAAAGGGAACTTGTCCTTTCATTTCCTAGTGCACTATGAGCAAGACAACAAGAAATAGCATGTGAAATAGTTAAAGGACTATAAGTTCATAAAATGATCTTGCTTCCTCCCAATTATGTCATTGCCCAAATGGAACAATACATCAAACAGGTGGGTTCATATCTGGAACTTCTTCAAAAATCAATTCCTTTTAGGTGATGGAATAGTTCAAGGGCTCAACATACAAAATAAGAAACTTTCTTTTTAACAATTCAAGTCATTGATTTATATATATCATTCTAATGAAATGAAATGTCCAAAAATTCCCAAATGCAATTCAATACAAACGAATCAAACCGAAAAACTACTTGTCTATGACCTAAAACGCCATCCCTAAGCCAACGCGCACCTGCAATATATCCATTGTAAACATGTTTTATCACATAAACAATCTATTTATGCATGTTGTTAAGCGTAGAATTGCATCACATACTATAAATATTGCATAACATGCATCGTCTTGCATTTAGATTAGTCTGAATAAAATGTAGGTTAATTATCTCCTTTTATGGCCAAGGACAGGGCAACTTGTTAATCGAGACCTCGGATCAAAGATCCAACCGTACGGATCTGATTAGGGTGGCAATTGGAGTTCAACGACTCCAAGATCACCCTGATCGGGCATCCATAGCACTAAATACAGATCGAGGAACCTAAAGATCAAGAGCCAAGATGGTGTTAATCCGCACCTCAGACGACAAATCCGATCACAAGGATGGGTTCTGATCCACGATCACAGCCTAACTATGCAAAAATCGATTCAAGCCAACATCCGTAGCACCATCTGCAACACACAGAAGATGGACGGCCAAGATGGTGCCACGTGGCACCATCCCAGCCTCCCAATCAGCCCCAAGGACCCACCTCTGCTCTTCTTCCTAACCCGCGCGATGGATCTAGGCCGTTGGATCATCATCCAACGGCCACGGTTGCTTGCGCCTTAATTCATCCGCTCGCCTCAAGAGGAAGCGGAGTGCAGCAGTCGAGCGCCCCTTCGCGAGCGAAGGGCGCACGTTCGAGTCGCGCTGCGCTTCAAATTCAGACGGGGCGTGGGCACAAGCGTGATTGGGCCATCAGATGGAGATCGGGCGACCGAGGGGAGGAGGCGTGGCGCATGGAGGTTCATCAATTGCGTACAGACGCAATGACGCGCGTTTGCACGCCTCATCGCACGCGGGCGCGTGGCTGAGGAGTTGTCAAGGCGTTGGCGAGGAGTCTTTTAAGCCGTCCGATCTTGAGATTGGATGACTGAGCATGCACGGTCGTGCGTAGACGTTAAGAGCGCAAAGGCGCGTGCGCGGCGCGCGCACGTCAGCCATGTTCAGGCCTTTAGTGATGGATAAATCCGTCACCAAAGGTCCTGAATTAATGTTTTTAATGTTGTAATGACCAAAATGCCCCCACTCCTTGCAACTATAAAAGGAGACCCCTACCCTACGAATTTCTCATCCCTTACTTCTCCTCTCTCCCTCTCCAAAGCTTAAGAGAAGCTTCTCCCACACCTAGGATGCTCCTCAAGAGCTAAAACCAAGTTTTCGCCTCCATTCCGGAAGTGGATCCCGTGACGACGACGACGTGCTGCTTCATTCCCATTTCTTCTGCTTCTTCCTTCTTCCTGCTCCGTTCCTCGTCTTCCAGGCTTTGTCCCGTCCGGTTAGTCCTCCAAGTAATCGTCGAGGAGGATAACTTCTCTCTCCCATTTTTTTACTGCTTTCTAGAGTAGAATTTTCCTTCTTTCTAGTTGTAATAATTTCTCACTTTCTAGTGTAATCATTTCTCGCTCTCTTAGTTGTAAAAACATTATGCAATATCAAGTGATTGTTCTTTCTCTCTCTTATTGTCTATATTGCTTCCATTGTGATTAGTTCGCCCTTTAAACAAAAACACAAAAATATAATTGCGAATTTTGATCGACTAGCCTCCCTGTGTTCAACCTGGAATTTCTTTATAGATTTTTCGATATAAATTTTATTTGTTGAACAGATTTCTTCACCACTCGAACTACAACGACGGGTTTTCAAATCCAATTGCGAATGCATAGTCATCCGTCACTCAATATTTTGGCACCGTTGCCAGGGAGGCAGCGATTTTTCGATCTTTTCTCATTTCACTTACTTTTCTGTTTTCTAACCTACTTTATCTCGTGTCTATTGTTTTGTAGATACCTATATCAGGGAATCATTAAGCGGTAGATCGGAGTAAAGTGCAGTTGAAGACGACTGTAAGTGCTCCCCATTCTTCCCCCTCCATAGATTTCATTTCATCACATTAATTCAAAGTCCAATTAACCTAGGTGTTTACATAAATCCTAGGATTAGTTTGGTTGTTTGGATTTTCACCCACATTCATTTCACCCTCACATATATATAAAAAAAAAAATAAAAAGATAATTTCTTGTGGGGTAATTCAACCTACACACAACATACACCCACCTTCAAGGCACTTAACCTAATTGATTTTCTTCTACTCAACCAGATTCTGACCTGTGGAATCAGTACACGTAAATCAACACATAAAAGAGTAGAAATCAGTCTTGGTTAATCATTTTGTGTGCCTAACTCAGTGGTGCAATTGTGGCCAATTATTTGAGTTGTTTAGGCTGCACCACTCAATATAAAATCAACTCACCAAGTAGCTTCCTCTTAGGGTTTTCAATCTAGGTTCATACCAGGCATTCCACTTTATTTCTGATTTCAAAAGGAAAGCGACCTTCACCCGTGCTTGAAAACCTGGTTTGCCTCAAACTTGATTGAATTAAACCTAATTCTAAATCCTAAAAGCTACTTAAGCAAGATTTGAACTCTAAATCTACTTATCACAAATAATCTTGCTTGAAAACCCTGGTTGTGCACGCACTTACACATACTCAATTGATCATTAAGGGTACAACCCATTTTAAGGGCCACCACATTCCATAAGCACTACAATCCCAGGCCTAAATAAAATCAAGTAGACATTGGCCTTAAGGACTGATTCGCTCTTTGGGGTCTAGTATGAGATTGTTTATGATTAACCTATTTGTACTGATCAATCTAATGTCTAGCTAGGGGAGTAGCGTCAAACGACCGTAGCTGGGGGGTACACTAGGAACCGGAGGCGCAAGTCGAAGGAAGAACCTTCTCCCTAGTCCCTCCTTCTAACTGGTTGGATTGAGCACACACAAGTAGAGTAAATCGTTTATAATCTTAAGGCGGATTCTGAGAGTCTGTAGATCTTTAGGCTACCCCACATAGGGACAAGCTTGTTTTGTTATGCTGCAGGGTTCTTATCCCCAGTCCTTCTGACCTTTTCCTAGTTTATGCTGGGAAGAAGGTTATTGAATCCCCGATTGGAAGGACCACTAGAGTATTCTAGGAGGCGTAGATTGGATTTTAGCCAAATTGATCCCATAGCCGATCAACAACCTCCTCTGCCTCAGGATCCACAGGAGGTATTTCGAAGCCAGCTGGAACAAATGCAGAGAATGCAAGAATGGTTCCAAAGAATGCAGGGCGCTCAGCCCTTAAAGGATTTTTATGATCCTTCAAATTACGGGGAACGTCCCAGTGTCTAAATTCCTGCCGGAGACGTAGAAATCAAGCCCCAGGTGTTAAGCCTGATCAAACATTTCCATGGGCTTAGCTCTGAAGACCCGTTTCAGCACTTGGAGGACTTGACCACTTTGGTCCAGATTACTAAGGCGCAAAACATGAAAGAGGTGCAAATGATCATGAGGCTCTTCCCCCACTCTCTTAGGGATAAAGCTGCTCATTGGTATAGGACTATAGGAAGACGAATTGCAACTTGGAATGAGTTGAAATCAGCATTTCTGAAGAAATTCTTCCCTGTCGGATGTACCAATGCTTTGAGACGGGCAATTACTACCTTTACCCAGCGGCTGGTGGAGCAGTTTTATGTTGCTTGGGAGCGATTCCAGGACCTATTGCGAAGGTGTCCACACCACGAGGTGCCGAAATGGCAACTCGTGCAAATTTTCTACCACAGGTTGACTAAGTAACTCAAAAATCACGTGGATGCTTCTTGCGGAGGCAATTTCCTCAACAAAGATGCAGATAGTGCGCACGATTTGTTTGAGGAGATGAGTGAGAATTCGATCAATAATGCCTCCATGGATACTTTTAACTGATCCCAGTATCCCAGATCGAATGTTAATGAAGTCCACGATTCTCATTCATTCGACATGGAATTGATTTGTAATAAACTTGATAAGGTGGACTTGGTTGCTAAGAGAATGGAGTGGATGGCTGGAAACTCAATGAACAACTCTCGATCCACTCAATCCCAAAATTCGGGATTCTATTCATCGCAAGCTCCTTCTGGATGGGAGTTTGTGAATCAACTTGATGCGACTCAACCTGGGAGTCAGCATTATTCAGAACCCCACAGGTTCTAAACTGGGGCCTTTGATCCCAGTTTCTCTGATCCCTCCCTTTCTTTCTCTCCATCCTCACCCTATGAGGATGTTTGTGCTGTACAGGAGAATGCCAGATTCAACCCTTACTCCAATGCTTATAATCCGGGTTGGAGAAACCACCCTAACTTCTCATGGAAAAAGCCAGGGTAGCAAACCCAATTCTGACCCAGCAACTATGCTCAGCAACGACCAATGGGTCAGGGTCATGTTTTTTTTTGAAACAGTGAGGACTGCTATCGTGAGCCGATAGCAATCCGGAGGGCAGTATATTTTATATCAAACAAAACATTACAAAAAGGATCCCTAGCTATGTATGAGGGACCAGCATTCATTTACAATGTTCTCACATCTAACCGGTCTCTCCTGAAAAAATTTATCATTACGCTCCCTCCACACACACCACAAAATGGCAGCCATACCCATATATGGCTGTCCAGGAGCAATGAACCTCTGCCATAGGGAATCCCAGGTGGGAAGAGGTTTCAAACAAATCATCCTCCAAATCTTGTCGATGACCAGGCAGGAGGAGAAAATATGCGACATACTGTCAGAGTGTAACCCACAGAGATGGCAAGCATTTAAAGTAGTGGGTTAGGGTCATGTTTATACTCAGTTGCCCCCAAATCAGGTCAATCAGCCAGCTTGGAACGCCCGTCAACCCATAGGGCAAGCTGATTTGAACCGACAAATGGTAAAGATGCAAGGATCCATGCTTCAGCTCATGCAACAAATGAAAACCTCACTGGACAACTTGCAAACCAAGCTCATAGCTAATTCTCGTCAACCTGGATCTCTACCATCTCAACCTGTACCCAACCCGCGTAATATCCTAAATCCGGGCAATCAAGCCCATGGGTACGAGAATCAAAGGGACCCACACGCACATGCTTAGGTGGTTGAGCAGGGTCCTTCCTCTTCTTCTTCTTCTTCCGTAAATCAACGATTCTTGGCTAATGAAGCCCCTCCAATCTTTCTTAACCCTCCCCAAGACCCAAACCTGTATGCATCTACTAATTCTGTTACCTTGAGGAGTGGTAAACAAACTCAGGATCCACAACCACACTATTCTGATTTACCGAATCCTGAAGAACCTAAGGAGAAAAAGGAGAACTCTGAAGAAGAAATCAAGGCTCAGGAACCTGATTCCAAAGATTTGACTCATGTTCCTTTTCCTAAGGCCTTGATTAGATCAAGGAAGAAGAAGTTTGTTGATAGTAATGAGGAGCTTTTGAATATTTTCAAGAATGTCGAGATCAACATCCCGCTCTTCGACGCTATCAAACATATACCAGCTTACGTGAAATTTTTAAAGGATTTATGTGCACAAAAGCGTAAGTCGAGATAATCTATTCCAAGGAAGGTGGTACTCTCTGAGCAAGCTAGTTCTGTTATCCTGCACCACCTCCCTCAGAAAAAGAGGGATCCAGGTGCTCTTTTGATTTCTTGTGTCATCGGAGATTACACTTTCGATAGAGCACTGCTGGATCTGGGTGCATCCATCAACCTAATTCCAACTTCTCTTTACGAGAAGTTCGGATTAGGTGAACTTCGGCCGACTTCAGTAATGCTGCAGTTAGCGAACCGTTCGGTCACAAATCCGTGAGGTGTTATTGAAGATGTTATTGTTAAGGTTAAGGATTTCTATTTTCCTGTAGATTTCCTTGTCCTTGACATGGATGTACCTGAAAATCTGAGGAACACGCCTACCATTCTGGGACGTCTGTTCCTGGCTATCGCTAAGGCCAATATTAACTATGAAAGCGGTAGCATGGAAATCACCTTTGGGGATCAAAGAGTGAAATTGGATATTTTTAAGGCGATTAATAAATTCGAGGATTGTGAATTTATTAAGGAACTTGAGGACGATAATGTGAATATTGAGACTTGTATGATGGTTTCTGCATTTGAAAGTTCCTCCTCTGATGATGAATTGGACCTGCAATCCCTATGGCAGGCCCGCCATCTCTTGTAGTTTTCCTTAGTCATCAACCTTCCCCAACTTGAACTGAAACCATTGCCTAAGAATCTAAAATATCAGTTTTTAGGACCACAAAAGATGCTCCCTATGATTAGCAGTGCTAAATTAACAAAGAAGTGGGACACTAAACTAATTAAGGTCCTAAGGGAACACAAGGAGGCAATTGGTTGGACCATTCATGAAACTTAAGGGGATCGAGCCATCTTATTGCAATAACAGAATATTTTTGGAAGATGGATCCCGCCCTTCTCTCCAGATGCAGAGGAGATTAAATCCAAATATGCGAGAAGTGGTCAAGAAGGAGATTATTAAGTGACTCGATACAGGAATCATTTATCCGATCTCTAATAGTCCTTGAGTAAGTCTCGTGAAGATTGTTCCCAAGAAAGTCGGGATTACCTTTGTGACTAACGAGAAAGGAGAATCTGTCACAACTCGTTCAGCTTCCTCTTGGAGGGTTTGTATCGATTATAGGAAGCTGAACACAGCCACGAAAAAGGATCATTTTCCTTTGCCCTTCATTGATCAAATCTTGGAAAGATTAGCTGGGCAGAAGTACTTCTATTTCCTTGATGGTTACTTGGGATGCAACCAAGTTCCTATCCATTCCGAGGATCAAGAAAAAATGACTTTCACCTGTCCCTACGGAACCTTTGCTTTCCGTAGGATGACATTCGGCTTATGCAATTCACCTGCGACTTTTCAAAGGTGTATGCTGGTCATATTCTCTAACATGGTGGGAGAGTTTATGGAAGTCTTCATGGACGATTTCTCTATTTTTGGAGAATTGTTTGACTCTTGTCTAGCTAATCTTGAAATGATTCTTAAACGATGCATCAAAACAAGACTGGCCTTTAACTGGGAAAAGAGTCATTTCATGACACAAGAAGGCATCGCCTTGGGACATGTAATCTCTGAACGGGGAATCGAAGTAGATAAAGCTAAGGTTGGTGCTATCGCTAAACTTCCCCTTCCCACATCTGTCAAACAAATTCGATCATTTCTTGGTCATGTGGGATTCTATAGGAGATTCATCAAGGATTTTTTGAAGGTTGCTCGTCCTCTGAGCAATCTTCTCGCCAAAGAAACGCCGTTTGATTTTGACGAATCATACTGTAAGGCATTTAATTTTCTTAAAATGGAAGTCACTTGTGCTCCAGTGTTGCAACCACCAGTTTGGACAGCCCCTTTTGAGAACATGACCGACGCTTCTGATTATGCAGTCGGGGTTATTTTGGGTCAGAAAGTTGATAGGAAGCCCTCTGTCATCTACTATGCTAGTAAAACACTGGACGAGGCCCAGAGGAATTACACTGTTACTGAAAAGGAATTACTAGCCGTAGTATTTGCTTTGGAGAAATTCAGGGCTTATCTCTTAGGGTCTCACGTCATCATATATACCGACCACTCGGCCTTGAGACATCTCTTGGCCAAAAAGGATGCCAAACCCCGACTTATTTGTTGGATTCTTCTACTTCAAGAATTTGATCTTGAAATCAAGGATAAATCCTAGGTACAGAATGTGGTGGTGGATCATCGGTCGAGATTTCTGAGTGATTCTTCTCATCCTAACATTCTGATTGCTGATACTTTTCCAGACGAAACCATCCTTATAGTTTCAGGTGTCCAAACCCCGTGGTTTGCTAACATCGTTAATTATTTGACCATTGATCAAATCCCCCAGGATTGGACCAAGCAACAACGGGATAGACTCAAATGTGAGGCCAAATATTACTTCTGAGAGGACACTAAACTATACCACATTGGCTCTGATCAAATTATTTGCCGATGCATTCCGGAGAATGAATTCAAGAGTATACTCGAGTTCTGCCATGCATCTGCGTGTGGTGGACACTTCTCCAGGAAAAAGACGACTGCAAAAATTTTGCAATCTGGATTCTATTGGCCGTCTTTATTCAAGGATGCCCAGGATTTCTTGAGGTCGTGTTCCCGATGCCAGACACTTGGGAGCATAACCAAGAGAGATATGATGCCTCTAAACCCGATTCTTCCCGTCGAAATCTTCGACGTTTGGGTTTCATCAATTTCATGGGACCCTTCCTCCCTTCATTTGAACATTAGTACATTCTCATCATTGTTGATTACGTGCCCAAATGGATCAAGGCGATTCCCACCTGAACCAATGACCACAAGGTGGTCATCGATTTTGTCAAGAAGAACATCTTCAGCAGGTTCGGGATTCCGAGGGCCATCATCAGCATTGGTGGCACTCATTTCACTAATGTCGAGTTCCATAATTTGCTGGCAAAATAAGGGGTTAATCACAGAATCTCTACACCTTACCATCCCCAGACGAATGGACAGGACGAGATCTCCAATTAGGAGATTAAGAATATTCTGCAGAAAACGGTTAGGCCTGATCGCAAAAATTGGACTCAAAAGCTTGAGGATGCTCTTTGGGCCTATCATACGGCATATAAAATGCCCATCGACATGTCTCCATTTCATCTGGTATATGGAAAGGCGTGCCATTTACCCGTAGAAATTGAACATAGTGCATTCTGGGCAATCAAGCAGTGCAATTTAGATCTGAGTTTAGCTGGGAAAACCAGGAAACTCCAACTATCTGAGTTGGAGGAGCTTAGAAATGATGCATATGAGAATGCCAAGATTTGTAAGGCTCGAACCAAAGATCTTCATGAACAATTGATTTCCCACAAGAGCTTTAAGCCGAACCAGAAGGTCTGGCTATTCAATTCTTGACTTAAGCTCTTTTCTGGCAAACTTAGGTCAAAATAGAACGGCCCGTTCATTATCGATCAAATATTTCCAAACAGAGTTGTTCAAATCTCTTACCCAAAGACCAGTAATTCATTCAAAGTCAACGGTCAACGTCTGAAGTTGTTATTGACCGAACTATTCCAGAACCCATCTCAGACACGGTTGCTCTAGCCATGTTGTGACTTCTTTGGCTGGACTTCACCTAGCTGACGACATTAAACTCAGCAGTTGTACAGTCTGACTCAAAGCTGACCCGAGCTTCATATTCAGGTGATATCTTCTACACTCTACCCTTCCTTTCATGTCTTTTATTCTCAATGCGAACATTGCATCAACTAGGCATGGGGGGGTGGATTCATTTCTGAATCATTTTGTCAGCTCTATGAAATTTTTGTAAATTCTACCTATTTTCTTATATATATATATATGTATTAAAAAAAATTCTTTTTTAGGAAGGAATACTTAGACATTAGGACCTTTCAATCTTAGGAAATATTACAATAGGATCTGAACACTAAGACCCTTCAGGTCTTTGGGCTTAATCAGTCCGAGTATCCACTAAAATGTGGATTTGTTATCCAGTCCTTGCTATCCTGAATTCTATTTGAATTTGATTAAATAAGTTTGGGTGATAAGTACACAACTTATCAACCTGTCCTCTGATTTAAGGGAACTTTAAGTCTAAGCATCTACACACTATTTGTCACTGACTCATTGTTCGACGATTTTAATGGAAATTGGGTAGCTAATGAACCTTCTAGGGTGATATGGCTGGCAAGTTATCGTGGGTAACAGCCCATAGGTAGGTTGTCTAGAGCCCAATCACCGGACCACTCTCTTTTGCTGCCTTTAGGTAAATCTTAGACTAGGGAAGCCACCTACTTAAAAAGAAAAAAAAAGTCAAAAAGAAAAGAAAAGAAAAAGAAAAAGGAGAAAAGAAACAAAAAAGAAATAAGTCACACTTCGCCGCACGAGTATGGCTGGCAAGTTGTCGGTGGTAACAGCTCATTGACCGGTTGTCCAAAACCCAGCTCAAGAAATACACTAAAAATTCCAAAAACACTTAGGAAGAAGCAGAGAAGTAGAATAAGCCGGGGAAATATACACTGGATTCTCCCTTGTGTTGACCCCATTAAAAATAAAAGATACACCTTTAGGCAGAACTCTCTTTTTAAGGTCACCTAGGGACGTAGAGACCCGAAGTCTGTTCTGATTGCCGATCAATGAGTCTATCACTTTCACAAAAAGATGCTTAGAACTTAGGGTTCTCATCAAGTCTTGGGCAGGTTAAGTGGCCGTAGAAAGCTGCTCTGTAACCCTGAACGTAAAAATCCAAAAAAAATTAGAAAAGAAAAAGAGAAACAGAGATCCCTCTTTGAATAAGGCGAGAACTTGAGGCAATCTGCATATTGGCAGATACCCAGGTGCTGTAGTGTCTCTATAGTTCAAGTCCTAGTTGAAATCCCTAAGTGTTGAAAATAATTATTGCTCAAGAAATCTGACTTAATTCTCTTATAAATAGCATATAGTTTTGCTAGGGACTAGCAAGTGATAGGCATGGGGGTGTGATGTAAACATGTTTTATCACATAAACTATCTATTTATGCGTGTCAAGCGTAGAATTGCATCACATACTATAAATATTGCATAACATGCATCATCTTGCATTTAGGTTAGTCTGAATAAAATGTAGGTTAACCGTCTCCTTTTATGGCCAGGGATAGGGCAACTTGTTAATCGAGGCCTCGGATCGAAGATTCAACTGTACGGATCGAATTGGGGTGACGATTGGAGTTCAACGAATCCAAGATCGTCCTAATCAAACATCCGTAACACCAGATAGAGACCGAGGAACCCTAAAGATCAAGGGCCAAGATGATGTTAATCCGCACCTCAGACGACAAATCAGACTGCACAGATGGGTTCAAATCCACGATCGAAGCCTAAAGGTGCGAAAATCGATCCAATCCAACATCCGTAGCACCATCTGCAATACACAGAAGGTGGACGACCAAGATGGCGCCACATGGCACCATCCCAGCCGCCCAACCGACCCCAAGGACCCGCCTCTGCTCTTCTTCCTCACTCGCGCGATGGATCTGGGCCATTAGATCATCATCCAACAACCACGGTCGCTTGCGCCTTAATTCATCCACTCGCCTCAAGAGGAAGTGTAGCACAACGATCAAGCGCCTCTTTGCGAGCGAACGGCGCGCGTTCAAGCTGCATTGCGCTTCAAATTCAAAGGGGGCACGGGTGCAAGCGCGATTAGGCCGTTAGATGGAGATTAGGCTGCTGAGGGGAGGAGGCGTGGCACGCGAAGGTTCATCGATCGCATACGTGCGCGATGACGTGCGTTTGCATGCCTCATCGCACGCAGGCGTGCGGCTGAGTAGTTGTGAAGGCGTTGGCGAGGAGCGTTTTAAGTCGTCCGATCTTGAGATCGAATAGTTGAGCATGCACGGTCATGTGTAGGCATTAAGAGCGCGAAGGTGAGGGGGCTCACGCACGGCGCGCGCACGTCAGCCACGTTTAGGCCTTTACTGACGGATTTATCCATCACTAAAGGTCCTGAATTAATGTTTTTAATGTTGTAATGACCAAAATGCTCCCACTCCTTGCAACTATAAAAGGAGACCCCTACCCTACGAATTTCTCATCACTTCCTTCTCCTCCCTCCCTCTCCAAAGCTTAAGAGAAGCTTGTCCCACTCCCGAGATGCTCTTCAAGAGCTAAAATCAAGTTTTCGCCCCCATTCTAGAACCGGATCCCGCGACGACGATGACATGCTGCTTCGTTCCCATTCCTCCTGTTTCGTCCTCCTTCCCGCTCTATTCCTCGTCTTTCATGCGTTGTCCCATCCGGCTCGCCCTCCAAGCAATCGTCGAGGAGGATAACTTCTCTCTCCCATTCTTTTTACTGCTTTCTAGAGTAGAATTTTCCTACTTTCTAGTTGTAATAATTTCTCGCTTTCTAGTATAATCATTTCTCGCTTTCTTAGTTGTAAAAACATTATGCAATATCAAGTGATTGTTCTTTCTCTCTCTTATTGTCTATATTGCTTCCATTGTGATTATTTCTCCCTTTAAACAAAAACACAAAAATATAATTGCGAATTTTGATCGACGTAGCCGCCCCGTATTTGACCCGAAATTTCTTACAGATTTTTCAGTATAAATTTTATTTTTTGAACGAATTTCTTCGCGAGTCGAACTACAATGATGGGTTTTCAAATCCAATTGTGAACGCGTAGTCATCCGTCAGTCAACATCCATATTACCAACAACCAAGCATGGCACTTCATAGATCATGGACACTTAAGCCGAGGAAGAGATTTCTTCAATGTGTCTGCCTTCTCAGAGTCCAACACACAGAGTGTAGAGATCCTTGGAACAACGAACCTTGACTTTACAACACTTTTAGTCCTCTTGATCTTAACTAAACGTGAATCTTTTCTTCTTGCTGTAAGGAGAAAGTCTTTCATCTCATGAATCTATTTTGGCATCTCTACTGAAGGAAGGGAGACCTGATCAGGTTCAACATTCTCACTCTAGAGAATAACAATATTATTCATGCTTCAAAAAATTATTCTAACTTAATCCATTCAAGAAAAAAATCTAATTCCACATTTTCTTTGAGAAAGATGGGAATCAAACTCATCCAACCTTGTGTTGATTTGAGGAGGAGTGGAAAGGGAGGGTAGGAGGTGGAGATGAAGGTGCTGACCTCGATGGGGGAGGGACGATGTGGTGGTTGTCAGAGAAGATGCGCAACCAGAGGAATGCCACCGAGAGGAGGCGAGCAGTAAGGACGTTGCAGGTGGGCGAGCGGAGGTTGCAAGTCTGTGAGCAAAGAGGTGTCCGGTGAGGAGGCAAGTCAAGGTTATAAGACTAACAAAGGAGCAATAGGTTGATGTTGGCGACAAGCGGGCTTGTGAGGTCGGAGATGAGGGTGAGGAGATGAATGGGCTGAGGTTGCGGATGATGGATGGTGATCGAGGGTTTTAGGGGAACGATGCAACACGAGTCTTGTAAGATCGTGGGGAAGGGGACGGCGGCAGAGGCATGGAGGAGGGGGCAGTAAGGTCAACAATGAAGAGGATTGGGGGAGGGTGTAGAGAAGGGAGAGATGTGGGGGATTCGAAATCGCAATAGCATTGGTTTAGATGGAGAAGCAAGGGGAATTTGAAGGGGTAGGCGGTGGCAAGGGATGGAATCGCAGACGTTGTAGCGGCAGAGGTCGTGGGGCAAGGGGAGACACATGGGATGGAGATTGGGTGCAAGGGGATCTAGAATCGCGCACAAGGGCATTTGGCAAGAAGGAGTCGCGCGCTAGGGGATTTAGAGGTGGGTCTTGATGCGGGAAGCGAAGTTTTTGGGGGGTGAGATTTCATGACAGAGGCGTAGGATTTCGTTAGCAAGATTTTGTGATGGAGCTGAGTAATGCATTGAGGGATGGAAAGTCAAGGGGATTCTGGGATATTTTAAAATAATTGGTGGTAAGATAACTTCTTTAATTTTTTGTTTATTTTTTTGTCAATATATTCCATTTGTGATTAGTTTTTACTATCTCAAAAAACTATACAATATATTTTCAAAGATCACATTATTACTATCACAACAAATGACAACTTGTGAAATATATTTTACCATCACATGCAATTATCTCAAGAGTATTATATTCTTGTAATGATACTTGTTTAAGGTAGAAAGCAATGTTAAATTTTTTAGTCATTTATCTAAATATTGAAATAATATAATGATAACTCTCTTAAAGAAAATGATCACTAAATCCACTATATTATTCATAAAGAGATTTAGGTAAAAATTTAAATTATATCTTGATGCATCAATTAATGGTAACTTTCCTTACTAACATATTCCATGAAGATGATCAATACATCTCTTACTAAATTATAATAATTTCAAGGTTTATATTCACCAATGTAGCGACAAATAAATGAACATATCCCTAACTCATAAAAATACCAATGAATAAAATTTGATGCTAAAAGTATTTGTTAATAAATATATTTACATAGCATCAAATAGCATAGTTATGCCGCTAATGTCTGACTTTACAGACATATAAATTTGCTGCTAAAAAAATATGTTAGCTAACATTTTTTGTTAGCGACGAATTATTTCGAGATGTCGCTAATAGTACGAATTATTTCGACATGTCGCTAAAGGGTACTATTAGCAACATAGTTTATTTGTTGCAAATGAAATGTTGTTAAATCTATATTTTGTTGTAGTGCATGCATGGGTAACATGGCTAAACGTGTGCGAAGTGGCAATAATATGCCCAACCATTACGGAATAATGGAACTCCGGAAGTCACTGAATACAGCCAATGCCACACATAGTTTATTTATTGCAAGGTGAAATGTTGTTAAATCTATATTTTGTTATAGTACGTGCATGGGTAACGTGGCTAAATGTGTGCGAAGTGGCAATAATATGCCCGACCATTACGGAATAATGGAACTTCGAAAGTCACTTAATACAGCCAATGCCCATGATAAAGTCACTCTTGTATTCTTCATTTTCTTTCTTTTCATACTTTGTGCAAAATTTTGAGGTCCATATACCTTTTGAAGGGTGGAATTGGGTAACTAAACCTTCTACTTCTTTGTGTGATTGTTTAATGCTTGCTTGAACGAGCCCTTTCTCTACCTACAAACCTCGTAGAGCTTAGAAAGGAGGGCTCTGACGAGTACCTAGTTTTATTTTCTTAAGAACAAAATGCACGAATAAATTACAATCTTATAGGACATTATCTATGGACCTAGTCTCCCTACATTTTCACCTTTGCTACTATGTCATCAACTCTCGGGAAATTCATCATCTTACTAATATTAGCCTTATTTATGATTTAATAATGTGTAGAACTACGAAAACATTTGGTCCAATTCATGTTAATGCGAACTTAGAACTTAGTCAAAAGAGTATTTTTGTCATTAAAGGAAAAGAAATTTACAAAACTAAGTTTAACCCACAAAGGTGTGATCGAATGGAGGAGAATTTTAATTTTTACAAGAGAGATCTAAGTTTGCATCCCCATCCCTGCATCACCCGGAAGATTTATGTATGGGGAATGGCCAATTTCTTCAAACGGAATTC
The DNA here is from genome assembly GCA_037157565.1 of Thalassia testudinum. Lineage (NCBI taxonomy): Eukaryota > Viridiplantae > Streptophyta > Magnoliopsida > Alismatales > Hydrocharitaceae > Thalassia > Thalassia testudinum. The sequence goes on from JAZHRO010000036.1 coordinate 150,823,442, forward strand.
TTGGTCATAAAAAAGGAAAAGAAAAACTAGCTAGGTTTTAGTTGATAATTGGACTTTTAAAGAGGACTTAACTTTCATCAAACATCACATTAACCTTTCGGAATCCTTGAATGGAGAGAACAAACAACATAGGCTAAAGAAAAAAGCTGTAGATTTTATGGCCTCATATAGATAGGCAAGATTGTTTGAGAATGAAAAGGTCCTCAAGCTTACTTGAACAGATCTTCTAGACAATATCTTGATTCATATTGGGAAGAAAAAGATCCTCTAGACATTATATTGAATCGTATCAGGATAATTTTTATAATTGCTATAGTTGGCTTCCAATTTGGAGTTTAACAACTGATAGCCTTTTCATCTTCTATTTCTTCTACTTCCTCCTCCCACACCCCTCTCTTCTACTCTCCAGAAGCTTCCACCCTAACCTTTGCTATAGGGGGGGCTTAGCCGACCATGGTGCTGGTCGAAGCCCCTACTCACCATCCTCTTAGTCCCCCTTCACTTCTCCCACCCCATCAGCTACTTTTCTTTCCTCATTGGCTCTCTTTACTTGTTGAACAGTTAGGTTCGGTGTCATCTCCAGTAGCGTCAACTCTGTGGGGTTGTTCCTTGAGGTACCAGCTGGTTGTGGCTCAGTTGAGCATCGACCACTAGGCTGTGATTGATGCAGTGGCTTCCCCTTGTGGCTAGGGTTCAGTTGTGCTGAGCATGGCCCGCCCGAATTTGTCTTGGTTTTTCCCTATTGTTGGGGGTTGTGTCGACTTGGTCATGGTTCTTCTGTGCATCTCCTTATTGAGCTTGCTGCCAATGTGCTTCTTTCATTGGAGTTGTTGGCTTCGTTGGTGTTGATCATCCCACTTCCACTTCACTTCTGCCTACTAATCGTCGTTGTTTTTGTCTCATTTGAAGTTGGGACCACATGTGAAACTACACTCCATCGAAGGTGAGTTGTTGCTAGTTTGCTCCCAACCAATTGATACTCATGAGCACGGATCATGTTGATTGCCAAGGCCATCTTGGTGGTGCAGCCATATCTCGTAGGGTGGAGCAAACCTTTGTGTCTGCTACGAATTGTGTTATAGGGGCACTTCTCTTTGTTGTTCTTTCATTTGCTTTTCTTGTTCTTGTGTTTCGGTGTCCCCCCCTTGTTGAGGGGACGTTTCGATTGTTTGCCCCTTTCTTTGCCTGTTATGGCTGCATTTTGTTGTATCTTTTCCATTCCCTTAACAAAGTATCTTATTTGAAAAAAAAACTAGAAGACAACTAATTGCTTTTGCATGTAGACATTCTCTTTTAGGGGTAAACATGGGTAGGGTTGTGTCGAGTTGGGGCTCAACCCAAGCCCAACCCACAGTTTTCAGGTTGGGATTTTTCCAACCCAACCAAACACATAAATATCGGGTGAGTTGGGTCAAGTTGAGCGGATTGTTAACTAGTCAAAAGATTTAAAACTTATATTTATCCCCAAAATATTTTCTATGTCTTTCATATTTAATAATAAAATATTTTAAACTCATAAATAACTTATATCTTCTAAAAAAGTGAGTAAAGTAGGTAAAAAAAAACTTGATAGTTGGATAGCAATAACAAAAAAAATAAAAGTATACCTGATAATATTAAACTTGAAGGATGTCCAATGAGGGGCTTGCAGGCTACGTGGTGGTGGTGGTGGCAATGACTCTGGTGATATGCTTGGGCTGGGCAAAAGGGAAAGCAGAGATAGAGATGGATAGCTAGTGAGGGGGTAATGGGCTATGTGGTGGTGGTGGTGGTGGTAGTGGCTCTTGTGAAGGATGGTGGCCATCGGAGGAGGATGGATAGGTGCAGCTGTGGTCACGGCCAAGAGAACTGGTAACTATCGCTTATGTAGAGGTGGAAGAGAAGAGGGAAGAAGGTGCTTACCTTGAGTGCTGATGACGAGAATGATGGTGACGAAAAGGGAGCTACAAGTCTACAATAGGGAGGCTAGTGGCGATAGCGAGAGAGGGAAAGTGAAAAGAGAGCACACAGGGACACTCCTACGTGTGTGCGATGGAGAGTGTACAACAAGCGGGAAAACTGAGAGAGCAGCATGCATCTTCGTGGGTTTTTTTTTTTCCTTTCAAGTTTGAATAGGGTGGCTTTTTTTTCCCTTTGAAGTTTGAATGGATAATCTCATATATATATATATATATAACTAAAAATCGAGTTGAATTGGGTTGTAGATTGAATTGGATTTATTAGACCTCAAATCCAATCCAAATCATTTTTTATCGGGTTGAGAAAATTTCAACCCAACCTAATCCAATCTAATCAGGTGGGTTCAGGTTGAATCCAACCTATGTACACCCCTATTATGTTTAAAGCCAAATGACAGGAATAGCCAATTAAGGTATGGCACCAATCATATGCTTATGCGTGTAAGCTCTAGTTTCATCGCATGTGCATAGACGAATGAAATCTTTTCTGCACCCCCGTTTCAAGGTTTTACTGCTGTAACACGAACCATAGAAGCAAAAAGGAAGACATATTTGACATGTAAAAGATGCATAATTGATGGTGATTGAAAATCTCTCAAACCTAAAAATTATCAAGAGAAAATGACGAATACATTGCTCATTCCCATTATTTCTCTTGCATTTTTCTTTATTTATCGTTGATATATGGGATCCATTTGCAAGGGAGAATAAGAAATATGGAATATGGAATGCATTTTAAAAATAAAGAACAACTTGAGGGGTTATATAGTCTATGAGATTTGTATAATGGTACATGTCTCCATCGTGGGATGAGGTTGTTAAATCAAGAAATAAATCTGGAAATTTAATCAATTTAATGTAGTGCAGGCATGCCTTACTACATAAATTTGAAATTGGATTCTTTTTGTTGACCATGTCACACGGGGGAGTGAATAAAATAAACCTATTTCCACCTAGAATTGTCGATTAATGCAAACTCGGATGAATTTAGTGGTCGGTCAAAGTGAAGTTTTATTTCACATAAATTTCGTAAATTCTACTGAACGTAAATAATAAAAGGATATTATTGCACCTATCATATCTATCTCATTAATTTATTTTTAATATAAATAAAAATAAATACCAATAATAATATATTAATCTAACAATCACATATACACCTCACAAATTCATCACTTATCCTATCATTAGCAAATCTAAATTTTTTTAACTTTACCCTAACTTAAATGTTAAACTTCTATCAAAACGGAGGATACTCCCTGTTCCAAAAGCTACCACGGTACCGAGTGGAGAAACTATGCCCCTCCATGTTTATAGATCAATGCAAGTCTAAACTTACGTAGCAAAACTCATTTGAAATTAAATCAAGCTGATGGAAAAAAATTATACGTGATCTTGTAGGTAACGGAAACTTATGGAATTGGGTAAAGTTCAACGAATGGGCATATGCATATGTACGTGGCATCCTATCCAGAAAATTGCCTCAATTTCTTTCTTTAAGACCCTTAATTAACGCTGACGAATTCGAAAGGGGAAGGATGGGGGAAGGTTCGCGAAATGGACGTCGGCGAACGCTCACCGCGTGTGTGGTGTGGCCACGTATGCGTACATAGATACGGACTCCTGATTTCATGGAAAATGACCTCGCAACTTCCACTGCCCTGATTCAATTTTTCCTTTCTATCTTTTTCGTCGTCTATCTAACCACGTGTCGGATTGCTGCGTGCTGATTATCAAGGTATTTTCTTTATACTCTTTTTTTCTTATTTTATCTTTCCTATTTTTTATGATGGAAAATTATTTTCTTCCGTTACTGAACGAAGTCGATTATCCTCCTCTCTTTTTCCTCGAGATTCGACTGTCTTATAGTCTATGTTTCCACTTAATAGTAAATATTTTTTTTTTCAAAATAAGAAAAAAAGGTTGTGGATATAACACTGTACACTAATTTATATACCGTTCACCATTTTGTTTTTTAGAAAATAATATGTGCATTGGACCCGTGGCGCTCATCGGTCGCTGGCAAGACCACTTAACCGAGCTTGCGTAGTTGGATTTGACTGTGAGAAAATAGGTATAAAATATTCAGCACGTTTGAACCCAGAGTAAATTATAATAGACACAAGTTAGGAAATGTAAAAATTTGAAATAAAGGTCGATCTACTTATTTGATATATGTTTTTTTTATGAAAAAAAAAAAAATATGAATAGTGGGGTCCATTATTATTGAAACAAATAATAAATTATTTTTATACATATGTAAATTACTTAAATTATCTTCAAAATCACTTTACACTAATATAAATTCACTTTTCACCCTCGAAATAATTTTACATTTATCTTATTTTGAACTGCTTTACACCGATGTAATCTTACTTTATACCTGTGCAAAGTAGTTCAAAGTAAGATTACACTGGTGTAAAATTAAATTTCAAATGTTTCTTCACCTTTGACAAATGATTTTACACTTGAGAAGTGATTTTTCACCGTAGGATTTAGGGTTTAGGATTTAGGATTCAAGGTGTAGGATCGTAAACCCTCAATCCTAAACCCTGATGTAAAAAATCACATTTTAAATTAAAAATCATTTTTCATACGTGAAACTACTTTCCATAAACTTAAACCCTAAATCTTAAATCCTAGATCCTAAATCCATAGGTCAAAATCACTTTGCAGAGTGCAAAATTACTTTCCACGAGTGAAATCACCCTTAGAATAATTTTGCATCTATGCAAAATGAGATTGCACTAGTGCAAAGACACCTTAAAATAATTTATCACCGATGCAAAATCATTTTGCACCTATACGGAATCAACCAAAATAATTTATCACAGATGCAAAGTAGTTTATCACCGATGTAAAGTTATTTATCACCTGTGTGTTTTAGTTCAAAGTGATATGGTATTTGTTTGAATGTGGTAGAGCTCACCACGTAACAAACCTTATGTTCATTTGTTTCTTTACATTAAATATCAATTATCAAGTGGGGACATATTTACAACGATGTGTAAAGTACGAGAATAAGATCTACAAATTCCCCCACATCACTTTTTGCATCGTTATTTATGTTTCCCTACTTTTTAGCAATTATAATTATCACCCATTGAAAAAGAGCAAGTAGGTTTCAACTTTCCCTAGCAGATTAGTTGCAGTTCCCACACAGATGCTATGAAGTAGAAAACATAATTTTGCCAACAAGAGTTTCGCTTAATATTATATGCCCCTACTAGCATATAAGAGGTTATGAGATCAAATCTCATATCAATCAAGACACTTCTCATATCTCTCACCCGCTCCCCTCCCACGTGCTCTCTTCCCAAATGCCTAACCCTAGTGCCATTGCCCTCACTCCCCGCTGCTCTAGATGGCTGATTGGCCACCACAAGCCACTCAGGGTTCCCCTCCCCTCTCCCTCTGCTGGATCTACACCTTCCTCCTTTCTTCTCTTTGAGTTGAGAATCTATTTCATGTCCTAGCCTCTACACAGTGCTTATCACTCACCATCCCCATCCCAATCAATCATCACCACCCCTCTTCGTGCTTCATGCTTCATGCTTCCTGATGGTGTATATCTTTGGGTCAGCACTACGAGATGTGCGGCCAAGGTTGCTTCGTTGTCATCGAGAAGGTTGGCGGTTCAATTTGCACAAGTTTCATCCTCCACCTTTGCGGCATCTTCCATCTTGTCAAGACCGTGCTAGATTCCATTCTATAATACGACCGAGTTGATGGTCAATTTATTTAGGTCATTGATTTCTTCAGTTACTTGCTAGTGCGAATCTACAGATTCCTAAGGGCTTCCTTCTATGGTGCTATCATCATGCAAAGGCATGAGCACGACTTCAAGATTAGTACGAAGCTTTATTGCAATGGCATATTATTTTTTCTTTCTTTGTTCTTGTTTCATATATGTTTTTGTTGTCGTTCCCTAATTGGGACATTTTATTTCCCATGTCAAGGGACATCTTGTGTCCTCCCCTCAAGGAGATGTATTGTCTTTCTTTCTTGCCATTCATGGTTATATCCCATTATAATAGTTCAGTTCTCATTGATAGAGTATTCAATTTGCAAAAAACAAACAAACAAAATCCCATCTCTATCACATTTATCTTATAAAAAAATAATTTTGGAGTATGAGAGCATTTCTACCTCCTTCCTCTTTTATACAAGATAACCATTTTAACCTACGTGGAGTTTTACAGCAAGAAAACCCACCTTACCTTAGCCATGAATTTCTAAATATTGTGTTTTCATTGATCTCCAAACAACTCAACATCAAACTATGTCATGTCTTATTAGGTTTAAAAAATAGAAAAGAACATGCATGGGGAGCATTGCAATATAGTAACGAAAATCAAGATAATATTTAAATTTATAAGTTTGAGAAATAGAAATGAGTCCAAGGTTGTTCGTAGGAAGTAAGTTAAGCAAATCAATCACTTATCACAGTATCAATAATAATATGCAAGTAAAATCAAAATGATAATCAATATATATATCAGAAAAGTATCTCAGAATGTTAGGTATCATAATGCAAAAAGAATGGGCTAAAAATTATGATTTAAACCACCGAATTAACCCTACAATTTAAACTCTAATCAATATCTGAAATAACCCAACATAACTCTCAACCACTTAATGGAAATTTCCATGTCAACGTGGATGTGTCCACAGTATTAGAATCAAGGAAAGCAGCGAATCAAACGTCACATATAAGGCACAGATGCCTTAACTCCATAGTCTCATAAGAACCGCAAGGCATAAACCTCGCAAGCACAAGCCACGAGAGGCAAGCATAAGAATTGGCTAAGTGTTGAGTGAGGAGAGGAGGGGGCACGAATCTCGAGGCTACAGTGCAAAAATTGTCCTCCCTCCTCATCAGATCTCTTTCTTTCTCAAGATCAAACCCCGGTGAACAATAGCTAGGCAAACGGATCTCGCCCAAGCCCACGTGGTGTGAACCGCAGGTGAGGGCGTGCGTAGGGGCGTGGATGGGGACCTCACCCCTGGTGTGTGCTAAGGCAAACAACTAAGAGCATGTTTTGCTTTTATGCGCTACGCGAATGTTATCCCCTACGATGTGGGACTAAAGGGAGGTGCCTTCTCTTCGCAACTGTAGTAGGATCGCCCTCGAGCAATTGCAGTTGTGGTTGACGGTACATAGCCTGATCAAAGGACCAGGAGCCTTCATGGAAGTCTTCCACAGCTACTGGGAGTGCAGCGGAAGAAGTTGAGGATGACGGCGGCGACGGCAACTATCCAGTGAAGACCTGAGGAACAAAACATGGCCCTGCGGCCCAATTAAACACGTTCAAAAGCTTCACGGATGCAAGGCGAAGGTGCTCGTGGTGGTTTAGTGGCGGTTGGCATGCTGGAGGAGGCCTGAGGTGACGGAGAAGGTGAGTAGGGTGTGTAGTGGTTGGTGGAGTGAGAGAGCGATCAAAGCCCTAAATTTCTTTGGGGCTTCTGATCAGTGAGGAGTGACGATGCTTTTGGAGCTGGTCATTATAACGAATGTGTGCCCCAGACGTCTTTTAAGACGTCTGGGAGGTGGCCCAGACGTCGGACCAGACGTCTGGGATCACAACCAGACGTCTGATAAGACGTCTGGGATCGTTTCTAGACGTCTAGAAATCCGTTATTTTCGACACACGCGAGTCGCCTGCGCGCCTGAGCACGCAGACCGCATATTCCCTCTTTTTCTCTCTGCGGCTGCAGGCGGCCTGCCACCTCCTCTCTCCTCCTCGCGCGGCCTTAAAAGGGCCACGCCTCCCCTCCCGCCTCCACCGTCTCATCCTTCTTCTCCTTCCTGTGCGCGAGAGAGAGCGGAAGCGAGGGCGGCAGCGGCGGCCGTAGTGAGCGCGGAGGTGCGGCGTGCGAGGGCAGAGCTCTGCCGTGAGGGCGAGCTCGCAGGAGCGGCTTGGCCGGCCGGCGGAGGGCGCAGGGGGCGCGGAGCGACGCGGAGAGGGACCTGCTGCGGTCTGAGCAGCAGGAGCGCGAGGTGAGACGCGGGCGGCATCGCGAGCGGAGGCCGAGCAGGGTCCTGATTCTGGAAAAATTTCCAGAATCAGACGTCTGGGTTGATAGCCAGACGGCAAGGTAGACGTCTGTAAGATCATACAGACGTCTGAAAGGTGAGTTTACCGCCTTCCCCTTCCTTCCTGTCGACTGACCGTACTGAGGGAGGGAGTTGGCTGTGTGCAGGTTCGCTGATTCGTCATCCATTGCAAATCAGACGTCTGGAAGTTTTACCAGACGGCTGGAGTGACCTACAGACGTCCGGAGTGACCATCGGACGTCTGGGATATAGGCAGACGTCCCCACAGACTTCTGGAAGTCTGGGAAACCACGCTGAACAGGTAATTCTCTGATCCACTTTTTAAGACGTCTGGAATGAGTTCCAGACGTCTGATTTTGCACAGTGTCGTCTTTTTCGACCCGTTCGGGCTCCGTTTTCCGCGATTCGAGTTGCATTCTTTTCAGAATTAATTCCTCTAACCGTCTACAGTAGCTATACACTGTTTTGAGACACTCCTTGTGTTTAATCCTTGTGATAGGACCTCGTTCGGTTGCAGTCTTGAGAGTCGCGGAGGCACGCGGGATTCCTGATCACGCCCCCATTACTCCCGTTGTACCTGGTAGAGTGGCTTTAAGTATTAATAAAATCTGTTAAAGTATGAAACCATAACTAGAACCTAGGACATTGCATCAATCCTAGGAATCAGAAATATATGGAATGATAGTTCCTAGGTGTTGCATGAATCCTAGGGCCGGAAAACTAGATTGTATGATAGACCCTAGGATATGGCATGAATCCTAGGATGGAAAAACTAGTGGAATGTATAATACTGCAGTCTTGGAAAAATGGAAAGGAATATATGAAGCTGCCTGTAAATTGAATTCACAGCTGCCTGTTATGAATAAAGAAACATGATTGGGATCATGGTTTGTAAGAACGTGAAACTGGAAAGTAAGACATAAGATGTTCTGGAACCCTACGGGGAAGTAGGAGTAGAACTCCTGGAAAGCGAATGGAATAGAATTGGGGAAGTGAGCTGGCCCTTGAGTACGGAGTACCAAGGAGAGCGACTGTCCCCCTGTTTAGTGCAGAGTTGAGCTAGCCGCCCCAGGGACCCGGGGGTTAGGACTGGCCACTCTGTACCGACTTGTTGGCCCTCGTGTACGTAGTACCGAGGAGAGCTAGTAGTGTTAGGAGAGTACTAGCTACCCCACGGGCCCCGGGGTTCTGCTAGCCTCCTTCACCGACTTGTTAGGCCCACCAGGGCAAACCAGGGTAGTCAGGCGAGGGTGCGCGGACTGTGGAGGGGCAAGGCCCCGGTTTGGTTACTGTGGAGGGGTTGGACCCCTGTTATTGAGAGGGCTCTGCCCTGGTTCCGTGCTGTGCTTTGGGTGCACCCGTTAACGGAAACGACTGACCGCGTGCCAGTGCGGGCTAGCTACCTGTGCGTTTATCGCGCGTGCCGTAGTCACCGTTACGTCTGTCAATGACCTTGGGGTGGTTGACTGAGGGTAGGATCACCACGGGGGACTCTCCCGGCCAGGAGAGCACCACGTGCTACTTCTACCTTTGGAAAAGACTGCAATCAAGATCGTTCCCACGAGGACATTCGAGATCAAGTAAAGGATCTGAGAAACAAATGAAATAGTGAGAAAAATTGAAAGATGTGAATAAAGGAAGTAATAGAACATAACAGCTACTGTACACTCTACTGTTGCCTTTAGTTAGTTTGCCACTCTACTCAGCGTTTTGCTGACGTGTTACACTCGTTACCTTTTTCAGGACCAGGTGTTGAGCAGCCAGGGTCGGCGGCTGCAGAGGACGCTGGGCCGAGTAGGGTCCAGTAGAGTTACCACAGCCTTTTGTACCTCTTTTGTTTCTGTTCTAGTGAGTAGTTTTTGTTTCCGCTGTACCTTCTTTACCTGCAGTTCTTGTTATATGATAAATGTTGTTTTACTGTTGTGGTGGTACCTACTGTAGCAGTTTCTTTCCTTACTGCTGTACTTTCTTACTGTTAGTTATATTCATGCTGAATGTGGTTTATTTTACTGTCTTTTGGTTACTTCCTCGTTGGACGACTAGGTCTTGGGATTAGTCGAGTCGGTCCGGTTCTCGTGTCTCGTAGGAACTCGGGAACCGGGTCGTTACAAAATGGTATCAGAGCAAGGTCGTCCCGAGAAGTGAATCAACTGACTGGAAAATAACCAATTCACATGTTTATAGCTAGAGTAGCCACCACAACATGTCTCTTGACATGAGCTCCTAGAAGTTTTGTTAGGTACCGTCTGTTTTGACGTTTCCGTTTTGTTTCGCGTCTCCATTGTAGGAGATGCCGCGTCGTGGGGCTAGGAGGGTGGGCCGTAGGCGCGGCCGAGGTCAGGGCCCGGGGGACAGATGTGTCGGGCTTAGAATACATACTACCCCTCCTCTTCTCCTGAGTATACCGTCTCGGGACCTCGTCCAACTGATTCGAGAGGTGGTTCGAGAAGAATTTCAGCTTCCACCCACGTCGCCACCCCCTCCCCCTTCCGAGCGTACGACAGGGGAGTTAGTGGTGGAACGAGATTTCCGCCACCACACCAGGCGTGTTAGGAGAACTCAACGGAGACACGTGGCGTCCGCAGGAGAGCCGTCACGTTGTGCAGGGCCATCAGTGGCCTTTGGGGGCCCTCGACAGGGGCCAGTCGCCAACACCGGACCCCCGCCTAGCCGACAGCAGGGACTCACTGAGGGCGGGAGTCGGGTTCCCCTCTGCTACCAGTGTGGCCAGCCGGGCCACGTCAGGAGGGACTGCCCATCTAGGGCAGGAGGTCAGCAGATACTTCCCGTGCAGAGCACTGGAGGGCGTGCAGGAGGCCGCGGCTCCCAGGCACGAGGAGGAGGACAGCAGTCGCGAGGAGGGTACCGGCCAGCACCTACCCGTCCGACGCAGAGTGTGGCTGCTTCGTCCGCACCTAGAGCTGAGGGGCGTATCAACGCCCTAACACACAGGGACGCCAGAGCTTCGGGATCCGTGGTAGCAGGTATGGTTTCAGTTTCTGGCAGACTCGTTTACACGCTTTTCGATTCCGGCGCTACGCACTCGTTTGTCGCAGCCAGTTTCGCAGTTAGTTTGGACCAGGATTATACACTGTTAGAGAATCCGTTCGTAATCAGAGGTCCGAGTGGTCAGCTGTTTGTAGCTGAGGAGGTGTACACGGGTTGCGAGGTCAGCATCGGGGGACATAGCCTGCCAGCTGACCTGGTTATGATGCAGATGGAGGACTTTGGAGTGATTCTGGGGATGGATTGGCTGTCCGCTTACCACGCCTTGGTAGACTGTTTTGAGAGGAAGATTGTCTTCTCCATTCCAGAGTTGCCTTCTTTCGAGTTTCACGGGCAGCCAGTGGACGGAGGTTTCAGGTGCATTTCGGCACTTCGGGCGGCGAGACTTTTGAGCCAGGGGTGTGAGGGCTTCCTAGCTTGTGTGGTGGCAGAGCACAGCCCCGTGGCAGACTTCCAGAGCATCCCGGTGGTCAGAGAGTACCCCGACGTGTTTCCAGACGAGTTACCAGGACTACCGCCCGAGCATGAGATCGAGTTTGAGATCTCACTAGTACCAGGGACCAGCCCCATCTCCACCGCGCCATACAAAATGGCACCGCTTGAGCTGCGAGAGCTCAAGTCCCAGTTGCAGGACCTTTTGGAGAAAGGTTTCGTGAGGCCCAGTGCGTCTCCCTGGGGAGCCCCGGTACTATTTGTGAAGAAGAAGGATGGGACCCTACGCCTTTGTGTGGACTACCGACAGCTAAATAGGGTCACCATCAAGAACAGATATCCGCTGCCGAGGATTGACGATTTGTTTGACCAGTTGCGGGGTGCCACGGTGTTTTCCAAGATCGACTTGAGGTCTGGATACCACCAGTTGAGGATCAGGGAGACCGACGTCTCCAAGACAGCTTTCCGCACCCGGTACGGACACTACGAGTTTTTGGTCATGCCGTTTGGGCTGACCAATGCCCCCGCTGCTTTCATGGACCTGATGAACAGGGTGTTTAGACCATACTTGGATCAGTTCGTGGTGGTCTTCATAGATGATGTGCTCATCTATTCTAGAGATCGAACACAGCACGGACAGCACTTGCGGATGGTTCTGGACACTCTGAGACGACGCAGGCTGTACGCCAAATACCGCAAGTGCGAGTTCTGGTTGAGGGAGGTGACCTTTTTGGGTCATGTGATCTCTGGAGACGGCCTGGCGGTGGACCCCGCCAAGGTCGAGGCAGTGCTCAGGTGGGAGAGACCGCGTTCAGTCACTGAGATTGGCAGTTTCCTGGGACTGGCAGGTTACTACAGACGGTTCATCAGAGGATTTTCACAGATTGCGCGTCCTATGACACAGTTGACCCGGAAGGATGTGCCTTTCTCTTGGACAGACGCCTGTGAGGCGTGTTTTCTGGAGCTGAAGGAGAGGTTGACCTCGGCTCCCGTGCTCACCATCCCTGACAGTAGTGGCGGGTTCGTTGTGTACACGAACGCTTCCTTGCAGGGGTTAGGAGGTGTGCTCATGCAGAGGGGTCACGTGGTCGCTTACGCTTCGCGGCAACTGAAGCCCCATGAGCATACCTACCCTACCCATGATCTAGAGTTGGCAGCTGTTGTCTTCGCGCTGAAGACATGGAGGCACTACTTGTACGGTGAGACCTTCGAGATTTTTACAGATCACAAGAGCCTCAGATATCTTTTTGACCAGAAGGAGCTCAACATGCGACAGAGACGTTGGTTGGAGCTCCTAAAAGACTACGATTGCAGCATCTCCTACCACCCGGGAAAGGCCAATGTGGTGGCCGACGCCTTGAGCCGTAAGGTACCCGCACGCTTGGCCAGTCTACAGCTACAGAGTTGGAGCCTTTTGGAGGAGGTGGGCAGTTGGCGACCTCTAGAGTTACGAGGGTACTGTGGGGCAGTGACGGTGACACGGCAGACCAGGCCAGAGTTGATAGACCGCATCATCACGGGACAGATGGCCGATCCGTACTTGCAGTCTTTGCGCGACAGAGTACTATCAGGGGACCCAGGGGACTTCTCTTTCACAGACCAGGTGCTACGCTTTAGGGGACGGTTGTGCGTTCCCAGAGACGAGGAGCTATTGAGAGAGCTCCTGACTGAGGCACACGGTTCCAGATTCACCATACATCCCGGAAACACGAAAATGTACCATGACTTGAGACGCGAGTTTTGGTGGAGAGGGATGAAGCAGGATGTGGGTGAGTTCGTGCAGCAGTGCTTAGTGTGCCAGCAGGTGAAAGCCGAGCATCAGAGGCCTGCAGGGCCGCTTCAGCCGCTTCCAGTACCAGAATGGAAGTGGGAGAGCATCACCATGGACTTGGTGGTGGGCTTACCTGTTACCCAGCGAGGACACGACGCAGTCTGGGTAATAGTGGATAGATTGACGAAGACGGCACGATTCTTGCCGATTCGAGTCACTTTGGGACCAGCACAGTTGGCAGAGAGGTATATCCGTGATTTGGTGCGACTACACGGAGTTTCGCGGGAGATCGTATCCGACCGGGATACCCGCTTTACGTCCCAGTTTTGGGCTGAGTTTCAGCAGGCTTTGGGGACGAGGTTGAGGTTTAGCACGGCTTACCACCCCCAGACGGACGGACAGTCGGAACGCACGATACAGACACTTGAGGACCTTTTGCGTGCCTGTGTACTGGACTGGAGGGGCTCTTGGGAGGAGCACCTGCCCCTGGCAGAGTTTGCATACAACAACAGTTATCACTCGAGCATCGGCATGGCTCCCTACGAGGCTCTGTACGGACGGAAATGCACGGCACCCTTGAGTTGGGTTGAGGTGGGGACCAAGTGGGAGGTTGGCCCCAGGTTGATCTGGCAGAGTCAGGAGGTAGTTGAGAAGATCCACAGACGACTCCGCATTGTCAGGAGCAGACAGAAGAGCTACGCAGATCGTAGACGCAGAGAGGTGCAATTCGAGGTTGGGGACCACGTCTTCCTTCGTGTTTCGCCCATGAAGGGCTTACAGCGGTTTGGGGTGAGAGGGAAGCTCGCGCCGAGGTTCGTGGGGCCCTTTGAGGTCCTGGAGCGGGTTGGACCCGTTGCTTACAGACTTGCCCTTCCCCCGCAGCTTTCTGGTGTGCACGACGTGTTCCACGTGTCCAACCTCAGGAAGTACGTAGCCGATCCCAGCCACGTACTGAGTCACGAGAGCGTCGAGGTGAGCGACGACCTGACCTACCCCGAGCGGCCAGTGCAGATCCTAGACCGAGCCGTCCGCAGGTTGAGACGAAAGCAAGTACCCCTGGTAAAGGTTTTGTGGAGGAGCCAGCGGTACGAGGAGGCTACCTGGGAGCCTGAGGCGGCAATGCGGGAGCGGTACCCAGAGCTTTTCGCGGGTACGTCTTTTCGGACCGGCTTCGGTCCTCTTTGAGTTTGTTATGGTTATTTGGACATCTTTTTCCCGCACCCTAGTTGGCGCAAGTTTCGGGGACGAAACTTCCTTTGAGTTTGTTATATTGTAACGAGCGCGTGCCCCAGACGCCTTTTAAGACGTCTGGGAGGTGGCCCAGACGTCGGACCAGACGTCTGGGATCACATCCAGACGTCTGACCAGACGTCCGGGATCGTTTACAGACGTCTGGAGAACAGTTATGTTCGCACGGGAGATTCGTCTGCGCTCCTGTGCGTGCAGACCTGCGATTCCTTTCTCTCTCCCTCTGCGGCTGCAGGCGCGCTGCGACCACCTTCTCTCTCCTCCTCGCGCGGCCTTAAAAGGGCGCGCCTCCCCTCCCGTCTCCACCGTCTCCTCCTTCTTCTCCTGCCTGTGCGCGAGAGCGAGCGGACGCGAGGGCGCAGCGGCAGCGGCAGCCGCAGTGAGCGCGGAGGAGGTGCGGCGTGCGAGGGCGGGGCTCTGCCGTGAGGGCGAGCTCGCCGGAGCGGCTTGGCCGGCCGGCGGAGGGCGCAGGGGGCGCGGAGCGACGCGGAGAGGGACCTGCTGCGGGCTGAGCAGCAGACGCGCGAGGTGCGACGCGGGCGGCGTCGCGAGCGGAGGCTGAGCAGGGTTCTGATTCTGGAAAAATTTCCAGAATCAGACGTCTGGATTGATAGCCAGACAGCAAGGTCGACGTCTGTAAGATCATACAGACGTCTGAAAGGTGAGTTTCCGCTTTCTTCTTCCTTCTTGTCGACTGACCGTACTGAGGGATGGGGGGTTGGCTGTGCGCAGGCTCGCTGATTCGCCATCCTTTGCGAATCAGACGTCTGGAAGTTGTACCAGACGGCGGGAGTGATCTACAGACGTCCGTGTGGACCATCGGACGTCTGGGGTATAGGACAGACGTCCCCGCAGACTTCTGGACGTCCGGGGAACCAAGCTGAACAGGTAATTCTCTGATCCACCGTTTAAGACGTCTGGAAGGAGTTCCGGACGTCTGATTTTGCACAGTATTGTCTTTCTCGACCCATTTAGGGCCCGTTTGGGCTCCATTTTCCGCGATTCGAGTTGCGTTCGTTTCAGAATTAATTCTTCTACCCGCCTACAGTAGCTATACACTGTTCTGAGACACTCCTTGTGTTTGATCCTTGTGATAGGACCTCGTTCGGTTGCAGTCTTGAGAGTCGCGGAGGCACGCGGGATTCCCGATCACGCCCCCACTACTCCCGTTGTACCTGGTAGAGTGGCTTTAAGTATTAATAAAATCTGTTAAAGTATGGAACCATAACTAGAACCTAGGGCATTGCATGAATCCTAGGAATGAGAAATATATGGAATGATAGCTCCTAGGTGTTGCATGAATCCTAGGGCCGGAAAACTAGATTGTATGATAGATCCTAGGATATGGCATGAATCCTAGGGTGGAAAAACTAGTGGAATGTATATTACTGCAGTCTTGGAAAATTGGAAAGGAATACATAAAGCTGCCTGTAAATTTAATTAACAGCTGCCTGTTATGAATAAAGAAACATGTTTGAGATCATGGATTTTGAGAATGTGAATCTGGAAAGTGAAACATATGATGTTCTGAGATAAAGAGCTGGAACCCTACGGGGAATTAGGAGTGGAACTCCTGGAAAGAAAAAGGAATGGAACTGAGATGTAGTTTGTTCTGTCTCTTGAGTACGCAGTACCAAGGGAAGTACCTGTACCTGTTTAGTGCAGAGTGGGGCCAGCCGCCCCAGGGACCCGGGGTTAGGATTGGCCGCTCTGTACCGACTTGTTGGCCCTCGTGTACGTAGTACCGAGGAGAGCTACTAATGTTAGGAGAGTACTAGCTACCCCACGGGCCCCGGGGTTCTGCTAGCCTCCTTCACCGACTTGTTAGGCCCACTAGAGCAAACCAGGGTAGTCAGGCGAGGGTGCGCGGACTGTGGAGGGGCAAGGCCCCGGTTTGGTTACTGTGGAGGGGTTGGACCCCTGTTACTGAGAGGGCTCTGCCCTGGTTCCGTGCTGTGCTTTGGGCGCACCCGTTAACGGAAACGACTGACCGCGTGCCAGTGCGGGCTAGCTACCTGTGCGTTTATCGCGCGTGCCGTAATCACCGTTACGTCTGTCAGTGACCTTGGGGTGGTTGACTGAGGGTAGGATCACCACGGGGGACTCTCCCGGCCAGGAGAGCACCACGTGCTACTTCTACTTTTGGAAAAGACTGCAATCAAGATCGTTCCCATGAGGACATTCGAGATCAAGTAAAGGATCTGAGAAATAAATGAAATAGTGAGAAAAATTGAAAGATGTAAATAAAGGAAGTAATAGAACATAACAGCTACTATACACTCTACTGTTGCCTTTAGTTAGTTTGCCACTCTACTCAGCGTTTTGCTGACGTGTTACACTCGTTACCTTTTTCAGGACCTGGTGTTGTGCAGCCAGGGTCGGTGGCTGCAGAGGACGCTGGGCCGAGTAGGGTCCAGTAGAGTTACCACAGCTTTTGTACCCCTTTTGTTTCTGTTCTAGTGAGTAGTTTTTGTTTCCGCTGTACCTTCTTTACCTGCAGTTCTTGTTATATGATAAATGCTATTTTACTGTTGTGGTGGTACCTACTGTAGTAGTTTCTTTCCTTACTGCTGTACTTTCTTACTGTTAGTTATATTCATGCTGAATGTGGTTTATTTTACTGTCTTTTGGTTACTTCCTCGTTGGACGACTAAGTCTTGGGATTAGTCGAGTCGGTCTGGTTCTCGTGTCTCGTAGGGACTCGGGAACCGGGTCGTTACAAAGATGGTTAGAAAGGGATCCGAATGTGAGAATGTGAGAGCGATCAAGGTCAGTGACTATGGATCCTAAAGGACTGGGTGTGCCCAAGGTAACATATTTATTTATCTTTATTTATAAGAATAAAACTGGCAAATTCCTTTGTATTCTGATAAAGGAAGCAAGACCAAGTTCCTATCTTCTTTGAGGTTTATGTGGATTTCTTTAGCTGCAATGTTGTTTGCTTTGTTGTGTGGCAAAAGGAATCTTGGCGAACCATATTGTTGTTGGCATATCAGAGCCTTGGAGTGGTGTATGGAGACCTGAGCATCTCACCTCTTTATGTCTATAGGAGCACCTTCGCAGAGGACATCACACATTCGAACACAAACGAGAAGATCTTCGGTGTGTTGTCTTTCGTCTTCTGGACTCTCACTCTGGCCCCTCTTTTCAAGTATGTATTCAAGTATGGACATATGGTAGCAGTGTGGCTCCTTGTAGTATTTTATAGCGTGCATACTGTTAAGTTCCAATTCATGCTCTTTCATGCAATTACTTGGAAGCAGTTAAGCATATCTTTTGACACCTCAAAGGAACTGGTAGTGGCGTTCATGATGCTTGAATACCAAGTTGTAGAAAATGCATTGCTACTTATTTTGATGCTAATTGGGCTAGAAATTCTGACAGTAGGCAGCCAATGAGTGGCTATTATTTTTATCTTAGCAACAATATATTCTAGTTCAAATACGAAGGCTAAGCTCTGTATCTTTGGTAGTTATTTTTGTGAAGTTACTTGATCTATGTACTCATTAGTACTCTTGGATCAATAAATTGCACAATTATTTGTGATAACAAGAGTGCACATCCGCTTGCCTTGATTCATCCCTTTCATGATAAGCATGTTGAGATAGATCATTTTTTGTTCATGAGAAGGTTCAAGATAGGGGATTGATGTGCAACACATATCATCCTATAATCAAATTGTTGATGTCCTTGTCGAAGGGGTTCCTATGATATCTCGATTAATTGCTAAGGGTACATCTTTCTTGGTTGGGTGCCATATGACACAAACAATTTGAGGGGAACATTAGATTTATATGCTAAAAGTATTTTATAAATTCTAAGAACGTGGTTGCAATCGTAAATGATTCAAAACTTTCTATTGTGAATAGATATTGTAAGGCTCACGTGTTGATTTAAAAAAAAAAAGCCCAGGTTGTAGAAGTAGGTTGGCGCAATCCTATCTCGAATGTGTTAGAGGCATTGTCTCCTTGTGTTCGTGTTGATTCCATATTGTACATTTCAAAGCTTTATTTTATTACATGCTCTATTTATCCAGGTGAGATGAAATAATCCAATAAGCTGAAAGAACATCTTTTCAAGCAAAAAAACACATATGAAAGAGCAAATATCTTTAAGCCTTTGCTCAATTTCTTAATGTATGGACTACTCAAAAGACTTCTCTCTATAGGAGGGGTCGATCCAATAGTCAACGAGATAGAGATTCCTCATCAAGTCCTGAGGATGAATATCGAGGGGGTATTTAAATTAATTTCTTGTATGTGTTATTACTTCTAAATCTCTTTATCCCATATAAAGCCGTCTTTTCACATTTGATTGCGATGGAATTTCCTATTTAATGTTGATTTGGTAGGTTAAGGATCAAAGTTGAGAACCTTCAGGAGTAGGTATTTTTGTTCTTAGTTTACATATATGCATTTGTACAAGGGTTTTGAATTCCACAACTTTAATTAAGAATGTGAAGGGACAACCAAGCATATTAAATAGATTATATGATAAATGCCAAGGTGATTTAAAAATCTCGTGTAATATGTTGTAAATGGAAATTAGACATTCTGATTTCCGAAGGCTTCAAGAGATAAAAAGACCTACTTGTTCATGCTGTTATGGAGGAAACCGATCAAGAAAAAATTATCGATTACATTTCGATCTGTCACTATACATTGATTTGACAGATTTCTAAAGCATCTGAATTGAGCCCATATTCAATTTAATTCCAACATGTTAATCTTTACGATCTGTAATTACTTTCCACAATCTTACAAAATTTGACTAGCAAAGGCTATGGGAACTCGTTGGTGCTTTTGCTGAAATTCAATTGAAAAAGTGGACTTTTACTTTTCCAATGACTGAACTTCTTGTTCCAATTCAAAATTTGATGTGTACATTTATCTATTCACAAGTTTTATCTGTGCTCCCCTCTCATCAAAAGAAACCCATTTTATGGTACATTTGGCCTTTAGTAAATGTGAAAAAGAAGTTATGGGAATTAAATATTATTTCTATCCTCGTGCCCACTATTGATAATAGACAAGCTCTCTGGAATGTTGAGTCCTTTGGAGAATGTTATCTTTCAATGGAAATGCCAATTTCTTCCCCTTTTTGAAAGAAGCATTCTGCTCTTTTCTTGTGGGAGAAATGGTATAAATATTGACTCTTACAGCAACAACAAACGAGCATTTTCCTACATTAAGTGGGGTCAATTCCATGGATGTTTTTGTCCCTTTTCAGATACATTTTAGGTCATTCTAGATTTTGAATCCCAAAAGCCAAGATAGTGCCTTGTAGTTTCTATTCAATGCTTATTCGACTTTCCCCTTACCCTCTTCTCAAGTTCAATATCCAACTTCTAGTAACTTTTGGGCTGATGGATCAGAAGGCCTTACCTCCATCCTTCCCTCCTGACTTCATAATTTCTTCAAGAACTACATACCATAACATTTAAATTTAGTCATTTACTCTCATGTTCACCTCCTTTTAGCTCTTAGATTCATATTGATAACTATACCATGCTTTAATTTTGCCCCCTTCGACATAAATTCCTAGCTCTTCGTTGCTAATGGTTGTAATTTGAAGTTGTGTAGCAAGTTTATATCGAGAACTTAACCAAGAGTATCGGATTATAGTTGGCCGAGGCTGATTTAACATTGAGTAAATCACCATTTCCTAGAAAGTTACTAGAATTAGGTAGGAGTGGCTGGCACTCAAGAGTACTTCTTGATTGGTGTTGTGTTAGCTGGTTTGATGTGACCTCTCCCAATTGCCCAAAGCATATTGCATGTGGAAAGCACCTCTAGACCTCATCTTGTTCTTAATTTGCGAGATGTATTTGATTTTGGTTTTTGTGGATGGTGGGTGTAGGACCACCCTTTGTTTCGAGCTTTCTCCTTGGTATTGTATATTTAAAGGTATGCATTACAAGAGGCCACACTTTTCCTTAGGATGAATGCAATCACATTCTAATCTTGGAGTATAGTGGACTTCTGAAGGGTCTCTCTGATATGCCCTCATGTGTGGCTATACTCAAATGCCATTTTGTCAAGTTGTTTGGATCATGTGAGGACCCGGACTCTAAATTAATTTGCAATGCAAATGGAGTGGTCTGATTTATGATACCCAAACCCCACAAGTCAATTATATTTGTTTGTTTATTGAGACATCTCATATTTGATCATTTTAGTCTCTCTTATATATGTTGGCAACTCAAATGTGTGACAAAATGAGTTAGATATCGACAGCTATTGAAGTGGCATATCTATATGACCATTGAGATTAAGTTTTTAACTGTTGTGATTGATTACTAATTTATCTGTTGCTCCTGATTCAATCTGCAGTTTTCACCCTCACCCTTCAAAACACGAGTCTCCATGAGATAAGGTGCATTTAGAAGGTTGCAAAACCCATGCATATCCATGATTTGGAAACTTTGGATGCTTGGATATAGTTAGAACATTGGAAAATGATGTAGAAAATGTTTTTTCCTAAGAAGAACCTACCTTTGAAGATTCCCTATCTTTTCGATCCTTGATCTACTTTGAGTAGCTTGAAGAAATCACTGAGCCCTAATATCATATTTTGACAATGGACCAATATGTCAACATCACCTTCTTTGATTGGATTTGAATTCAAGGTGGGTTTATACATAGCATCGTTGCCCTGTGCCAGAACTGATAAACGCTAGTTTATCATCATCCTTATGCCTTAAAACAGATCTAGCTCTTAGGATTTTAACTCCGCGAAGGGGTTTTTGGGCTGCATTAGGCATAAATTAGGTTAGGCATGCATTCTACATTTTATTATCTTTTTAATGTGTTTGTTTGAGTGTTAGGGTTAAACAGATAATCAAATCCCCAAAACCTTAGCACTCAGGAAAGCAACTGATGAAGGAGAAGCTCAAACCAGCTGGGACTCAGCCTAATCAAGCTCATCATAGCTAGATACCAATTCACTTGAACTAGGGTTAGTTCATCCTAGCTCCATTCAGCTCATTTCAGCTAAATGGTAGCTCAAGATAGCTCATCTTACCTCACCCTAGCTCAAGTCAGCCCAAATCCAGCTCAACTTAATTGAGTCTAGCTCATCTTAGCTCCCATCAGTTCATTGGGAGCTCTAGCTAGCTCAGCTTAGTTGACTAGAGTCCACCTCAGCTCAGGTCGAGCAACCTCCAACTGTACTCAACTCAAGCCAGCTGAAGATGACTTCACCATAGCTCAGGCTAGCTCAAGTCCATCTCCCGGGGACTCCACTTAGCTCAACTTAGTTGAGCTAAGCTACCTTAGCTACTCCAGCTAGCTAGATCCTCCCTAGGAAGATCAAACCCAGCTCACCTCAGCATATCTTAGCAAAAGCCAACTTACTTTAGCTTAGCTTAGCAACTAGCAAAGAATTAGCAAGCTAAGTTAGCTAAAGTAGCTCCTTGCCATCTTCTTCAGCAACTATTAGCTCCCATGCAGCTCCAGACAGCTCTCCTTCAACTCTTCCTCTCAAAACCCTAATTCCTCCTACCTCTCCTCTACTCATCTACTAGCTAAGCTATCTTAGCTAAGTTCTCCACTCCTTGGTCATCCACCTTAGCTAACCCTAACTCCACCTACATACCCTTCCACTCCAACTCTACCTTAGCTACTCCAACTTGGCGCCAACCCAAGCCATCCCTTCACCCAACGACCACCTCCAAAAGGCACCAAAAAGTGGCGCCAAAACCACCTATAACTACCACTTAGTTGGCGCCACTTTTTCCCTCCAAAACCCCCTTCATCTCCACCACACATCTTCCCTTAAACCCATGTCCACCATCCACCTAACCCCCCTTCTAGAAACCCCCATGGTGATGCCAAAACCAAGGCATCTCTCCAAGGTTGGCGCCACCTTTAGGTGCCCCCCCATGGCCATAACCACCACCTACACACCTCTCTACTTGGCGCCAACTACCCTTCACCTTAGGATCCTCATAACCACCACTAACCACCTACTAAACCTAATCCTAGCCCTCCACATGTCCATGCCAACTACCCCCCTCTCCACCTCTATATATACCCACCATTTACCACCAAAAAAAATCATCCTCCCTTAGTATTAACTAGCCCACTTATAACCTACGGCCAAGAAGAAGGAGGAAGGAAGAAGATTAAGAGGTTATCCCTTACCTCCTTGGTACCTTCTTCCTCTCCACTCTTCTTCTTATGCCACGCCAAGAGGAGGAGGCTCTCTACATCAAGGAGGATGGCCAAGCATTAGAGGAGAAATTAGGGTGGTGCATGCCCACCCTTGGAGGAGAAACAAAGGTGGAATCATCCACCTTGGAGGAGCCAAGTCACGCCTCCCTAGGGCTTGCCAGAAGGAGGCCACACCTTGCAGGAGCTTTTCAAGGAAAAGGAGTTCTTTTCAACTACGAGAGCAGCTATAGTTGGAGCAAGAGCTTCATCCTCTTCACCATCATCATCCAGGATTTTTGTTTTATTTGCTTTTTCAGTTTCAATTTTGTAATAGAAGCTTTCCTCTACAATTGTAAAACAGAAATCCATTTTTTATAAAGTTGCTTTTATAAATTGGTGCACCTTCTTCTTTACTTTAGTTTTGTTTTAGCACTTTCACACCCTCTTCCCAATTATCCTAGGCCTTCACTTGCCTAGGGTGAGCTTGGGAAGAGGTCATTCTTGCCACCTAGTTGCTAAAATAGGATTAGTCTTTTTCCCACCATCAACTTCGCGTATTTGACGTTATTTCAAAACCAAACAAAAATTATATATTCAAAAATACAAATAGAAAGTTGATTTCTATTTTCAAGTAAGAGATTGATATTTGCAAGAATTTACCTCCATGGACGACCCTAGATACTCTACTATTTAGGTTATAAATTTTTAAAAGTGAATCAATTTTTGTGAGTTGTAACGACTAAAACCCTAATTTTACAAACCGCACAAAAATTCGATCAAGAATGCATGCAATATTTATGTACCACATATCCAAGACGAAAAATTTATATCAATTATGCTAATCATTGTTTCCAATTCTTTTGTAGTTATCATCATAATTCTTTTCTTGCTTCCCATGCACTTCATGTTGTAAATCGATTGAATTCTTCAAAGACATACCATCTACTGGAGAAGTTCTTCATGATTCAGGTACAAGATTGGAAGTTTTCTCCTATTTCACTATTCAATTAGCTAAGCATTAGTCATTTTTCATTAAAAAATAATATGCATTCCCTTTTAAATAGAAAAAATATATTTTTCCATTTAAGGTTCTTTCCCTCAAGGGTCACAAGTTTGTACACAGCTTATCACCGCAATCATAAGCTAATATATATCTGACTCAGAATATGTATGCATTATTGTGAAGCATATGTTTGATTCTGAACACACCTTGGTTATATTTCTTTCACATGATGGCTAATGGACGAAGCAGAGGAATTTCATAGAAAGGATTGAGGTCAATGGTAGGGAATGTCTTTGTCAAGGAGATCAGGACATCCATGGCCAATCATTTACAGGCTTGCATGAGAAGAGGCTCAAGTGGTAGATGGAGGTGGACTAGTAGGGGCTTGACTTCTATTAGCAAGTGGGAAGATCTTTTGCCGTTAAGGAATGAGTTCAAACTTAAGAAAAGGTCAACATTAAATTTTTTTTCATATTCTCCATTTAAATAGGGGGTATCCATTTATAGCAATTATCTGGTTTGTTTAGTGCTAATTAACTTGTTGTAGTGTTCTCACTGAATTTTTTAAATAAGCTATAACCAATTCTATGATGTATAATATAAGGTAGTCTTCATCACGGGTTGATTGCCAAGTTTCTAAGTATCCATGGATCAAGTACTTCTAATGTGTTTACAATGAGTTGGTTGAGTTAGGTCATGGTAACAAGGATGTTCCTCAGAGGCAACTTTTTGTTGGTACAGATTCAAAGCCAGCTGTGCTATTTGCTCCAGTTATGATTGCTCAATGGGAAGAATAGGTATGTAAAACAAACATCACTTTATTGGAGCTGGAGAATGTAGATAGTGTGTCAATTATAATTTACTCGCAAAAGATTTTTCCAGGTTTTGTTTTGTAGCTAATTAATTCTTTAATTTGCTAAGAACACCTACCAACACTTCCATTTGCCAAAAGATGGCGTATCAATTATATTAATTCTTTCATCTGCCAAGTACTTTGCTTAATCTACTTTTTTTCTTTCGCGGATTGAATTCTTTGATATAGATGGCTAAAGTGTATAGATTTGATGGGTGGGTATCTTTGGATATTGGTGATATTCTTGTAGGTAAGAAAAAATGATGAGCTTGAAATGTTGCCAAAGGTGGCAATATTCAATGTGGCTTTTAGAGAGATCTTGTGTTATCTTTGCCTTGACTTCTTGTGGTATTCAAGAGAGTAAGGTGAGATGTCTTATCCAGGTTGTTTCGAGATTATTCATGTTTTGACCACTCTTCGTTTGTGTTATTTAATTAGGTTCATGAAAATGAATAGCATCAGTGGTTTAATGGTAAAATGGTACCCTTACACAATACAGACCTAGGTTCGATTCCAAGCTAGTGCATCTTTTTTTTGTTCCAAGTTGGAGAATTTATTTTTAATCTTTATACTTCTTGAATTTCTTTACTTTAAGCACAAAAATGAGAGGTTGTTTAAAGAAATTAGAATTATAAATAATTACGTGACATTAATTTCTTGCATGTTTTATGATAATGATGTAACTTATAATTTGAATTTAAGGGAAATGCTATATTCAACCTAGAAAGCTTGAATATTTTTATTAGATTTTATTTCTTTTTTTTACTATTTTGTAAAGGTAGATACTTAAAATTTTGTTTCAATATTTATTTACTTTTTATTGATTCTCTTTTAAGACTTAATATACTTTTGGCTTAATAGAATAAATTTAATTTTTATTAACTCTATCAATTCCCTTATTTTTGTTGTAGTATATGAAAAAGTTATATTTGTGTACCATATATAATATAGAAAAAAAAATAGAGTAGGTGATACCTAACAATACATTTATAAATTAGTATATTAAAAAAATTTAGCAATAATAAAGGAAAAATGTCACTATATGTGTTCATCAAAACTTTATTTTCTACGGTTACAGTAACATTTTTTCTGTTACCAAATATTAATTTAAACATGGAGTACTTACCTATAGCGATGGTATTGTCGACATTTAACATTGTTGCAATTAATAGCCTTGAGCTATACCGACGAATAAAACCATTGCTACTAGCATGAAGTCAAATTAGATAACCTTTAGAAATTTCACTGTGGCTGTAGAGTGAGGTACAACACCAATGCTTTTTACCGTCAACATAGCCTACAGCGACGCCTCTTAAGAGAATGCCAAGGTTGACCGTAAGAATAGGCATATGTAGCTATAGCGACAGTATTTTAGACCTACACCGACGGTTTCTAACCGTCAGTGTAGGTAAAAACCATTATGTATTGTGCAATTCCACTATCTCCTTGGAACTACTTATCCCACAATTTATCCCTAAATAGAAAAAGTGTCTAATCCCACTATTTTGGCTTCTCCCACTGCTCAACAAAATTTATTATACTTTTCCTATTTCACTTATCAAACACTACCATATATTTTCATGTACATTTCCAATGTCATGATCAATATTTGCCTACTTACCAAGATCATATATATATATTTCATGTACATTTCCGATGTCAGATACATTTGCATTACAAGAGAAAAGGTCTTTCTAGATATTTATTTCCCTATACGTCCAGATAAATTATAGTTATCTTTTTTTTTCAAAAGAAAGAAGTTATAGTTATCTGAATATTTAATCAAGATGAACGTCAAGTAATATCTACCGTAACATACCACTTTGAGATGTTTAGTTTGAACCTATGATGACATATATATCTTTTAAAGATGTTTGATCAAATGTCTCAAAAGGTGTGTCATGATAGAACTTACTTAATGTTAATTTTGGTTAAACATAAAGATATTATTATAGTTATCTAAACATCTAGGAAATAGGCATCTGGAAAGATCGTCTTTCTTGTAGTGTTGCCAAGATCTACATCAAGTCATTTACCATATATAGCATCTATGTATCAGTGTAGACATGTATATCTAGTTGAAAATAAATGCTAGAAAACACGACAATGCATGCCTATATATATGTGCAAACATGTATGCACATGCATATACCTATTTACCTACATACATACATATATATAGATTGCATACAAAAGAAACAACAAATTAAATTACTTTCTAAGGCTAATACTATAGCTGCTACAGGAATGCCTGCAATGAATTGAGATTGCGATAGAGTGGAGGAGAAGGCAGCTAGGGTTCCCCATCCTGACTCCCACCATGGCTCTGCCTCTGATGCACC
Source organism: Thalassia testudinum (assembly GCA_037157565.1). NCBI lineage: Eukaryota > Viridiplantae > Streptophyta > Magnoliopsida > Alismatales > Hydrocharitaceae > Thalassia > Thalassia testudinum. The sequence continues at coordinate 150,850,266 of JAZHRO010000036.1, forward strand.
ACACGACCACCCCCACTGAACTGACAGTAGGGTCGTGACTCCCGCCATAGCTAGGGTTCCCCATCCCGACTCCCGCCGTGGCTTCACCTCCGGTGATCCACATGACCATGCCTGTTGATCTGAGAATAGGGTCGCATCTCCTGCTGATAGGGTTCCCTCCACCCTTCGGTGCTCCACGAGGACCACAACTCCGCCCTCCCTTTCAGCAGCCATCAAGGTCAAGTTGGAAAGATTGGAAGGAGGGAGATGGGTGGCTTGAGAGATTCGGGTGACGGATGGAGGAGGGTTGAGTGTCGACGGTGGGGTGACGAATAGATTCGGGTGACGGAGGGCAGTGGTCAGAGAAGGGAAGGTGGGGGCTTTGATAGACGGTGGGCCGAGGGAAGTTGGTCACGAGGCTTCAATAGGAGGATATCGCAATGAGGGTTTGAAGAGGGGGTTTTGTGCTTTTGATGTAGGGAACAAGGGCACGTCGCGGCAGATTATCGTAATGCTCTCATTTGCCTTGTATGTGGTGGGCTAGGGCATAGGAGAAGCACATGTCGAAGAGAAGGGCCTCGGGAGGGGATGTTAACGCGAAATCGTCAATGTTTAAGAAATGCGTTATAGTATAGGACAAAATAGCATTAAACACTTAAATTTATAACTCAAAAAAGTTCGAGATCAAATATAGGGAGCAATCAGTCAACCAATCTCAAGATCACAATTCTAAGTAAGAGATATAAACAATTGCAATCAGAATTAATTCAAGAATGATATATCAAGATTCAAATATCAATCTGCAAAAAATGATGGGTTAAAATGGTGATTTGAATCACCAATTAATTCTTTTTAATTAAGCTCAAGTATCTCAAATAAATGAACAGTGATCCAACCAAATATTCCATGTAAACTTAAGTATTCTCAATAATGCAACGGTGACTCAAAACCAGCAGCAGGGGAAAAGGCCTCTCTTTTCTTTCAGGCCTCAGGAAGAGGCAAGCACAGCACAACAGCTTCAGAGGCAATGACCTCTCAAATTCGCCAAGTGTAGAGAGAGCAACAGAGGGCAAAACCCCCCCCTTCCTCTCTCTCTTTCTTTCTCTCTCAGAATCAGGCGAACCAAACCAGACCCAGGTAACCGAGTAAACGGACCAAGACCCAAGCCCACGAGGCATGAGCCCAGGCGAGGGCATGCGTATGCACGTGCGTAGGCGAGACCTCACCCTGTGTGCGTGCTGAGGCGAAGAGCCGTGAGCACAAATTCAATTTATGTGCACACGGCTACGCTTCACCCACCGATGTGGGACTAAACCCACGTCCCTCTTTCGTGCAAAGCTGCAGCTGTGTCCTCATCCAATTGATGCAGCCGTGGAGCTAAGGTCCTCAATTGACGACTTGAATGCTTTCCTGGGACTTGTCTGCAACGCCTGGAGCAAAAGCCTTGAGCTCTTGTGGCTTGAAACTCAAAGAACGGGGCAGCGAAGATGGCAGTAGTGGTGGAGACCAGCGAGGAACCTAAAACACAAATACAGGCTTGAAAGCCCTCATCAGATGGGTCAATGGTATTGCCGAAGGACGAGGAAGCTGATAGCAGTGTCCGTGGGGTGTGGGAGTGTATGCAGTAGTCGAACGGAGTTGGGGAAGGTGAACGGTGGTGGATGAGTTCGATGGGAGGATTCAGTGGGTAATCCGCGAAATAGGATGAGGGGTTTTGTTCGTGGTGGAACGACGAAACTTTTGGAAGTTGTGGCGAGGCGGATGGTGGTCTATGGAGTGCCGGCAAACTCGTCAGAGTTCTACCGAAGGTGGAGAAGATGGAGGGGGAGATAAGTGGTTGGCGGTCGTGCGTGTGTTGTGAGTGTGAGAAAGAGAAGTAGAGGGAAAGAGAAGGTTGTAGAGTGTCTTAGGAGAGAGAGTTGAGGCTGGTAGGCTCTGATTGCGGCTGACCGAAGTCGGAGAAGCTGACGAAGTGGGAGGACAGCGACGACGAATGGGGCAAGGAGACATCCTTTCTTTAGCCGGAGAGGATCGCGAGGAAGAGAGGAAGAACTTGGGTGGCCCAATTTGATGGTTGGATGGCCAGAGGAGGGGGATCCAAGGAGGTTGCCGGAGCAAGGACGTTTGGTGGCTGGAGAGGGTAGATTATAGTGTTTTGACTCACCAAAATTTACTAAGGAGATCGGCCTTGCGACCTGGGTCCTTAAATAGGGCTTAGAACGGCATTCCAAGCTTGGAAACCAAGCTTGGAAGCACATGGTGCTTGTACGACAAGGAGACCCGCATCTCCAATTGGTTCGCATGAGAGATTGGGAAAGAATTAGAGTCCAAGGGCGGGCTTGATTGAAAGAGAATTCCTTAAGAAATCTCTGGTTCAAATCTGAGACTAATTGATTGAGAAACGAGTGAGAAAATCTCACTGGAATGTCGTCGGAGATGCTACAGCTATTCCTAATGGTGACAGGGACCTGGATGTGAAGAATATGAGGAAGTTAGGGGGTTCCCTGCAAGGTTTTCAAAAGTTGAGGGGTTCTTTGTAAGAAAAAAAGTCAGAACAGTATTAAAATGCAAACTAGGTCAAGATGACCTCTGATTGGGCCCAAATTTTGGTACAAACCTAATTTGGATCCAAGAAATCTGATGGTGAAGTTATATGTATGTTTTGACCAAGTTTGACTAGGTAAATTGCATAGAAACCCAAATTAGGGCAACTATCTACCTGAGACTCTATTTTAGGTCAAAATGGGTTCAGATGGTCAAATCAAGGATGCTAAATCCTAGAGAATATTTTTATATGATTTGTAGATGATTTAGATGAATTTTATCCAGACCACAACCCCAATTAATTAAGCAGGTTTATTTTCAGGGTTTCAGATATCCATTATCTTGAAATGCGCGAAAACTCGTTTCTTTCTATAGGGATCCACTTATTAGACATTAATGACTATATGACCTTTGATAAACCCCTGAAGTACCCCGTGGTTATTCTATATCTGTGATAAGATGGTAAAATTACGAAAATAACCCTATTTTCATATTTTCTTCTCAAAATAAAATATTAAGCACTTAAGACCCTCTGAAGGTTATGTAGGAGCTTTTATTGACTTTATCAGACCAAATTGAACTATTTATGGCTCATGATGGTGTTCCCATCAAAGGAGACGTGGGCCATCAAGATCATGTGGGGGTTTTGACCCTCCACAGCGAGATGCAGGTCCAAGACCTAGTCGTCGAGTCTTCCAACGTGAACTGAGGCACAAGGAGAGAGAAGCACGTAGGGAATGTGTGTGGAAAGCACCGAAGGCCCCAACAGCACCATCTTTGGACGTCGAAGTCCCTCTCTCGCCAGATGTCCTTGCAACAGAGGCGTTCCTCCAGGGATCTCTCATCAAGGAGATCATGGTGGGCACCCTTTCCTTGGATGCTATCCAAGGCTTCGTAAGGTCCCTTCCCCTTTCCTCATCAATGTGGAAAGTTATGATGATGAACCCTTCGAGGTTCTTGCTTTTTGGACTATCGTATTTCGATGTCGATTTGTTGAGGTTTTGTTCTTCTTATTATGGATCGATTTCTGTTTTGTGGAGATTGGTTTCTCCATTTAATGGGGCTTTAAATGAGAGACCCCCTCAATGTGTTTTCACCAAAGAAGGTGTGGTTGCGATCACAGGATTGCCACTGCATCTTCATTCCAATGCAGTTGTTGAGAGCATCATTACAGGTTTTGCTTCCTTGAAAGAAGGCTCGATAGTGGGTTTAACAGAAGGCGATGGAAGCTTAGTGATCGTGGAGGTTCGACTAAGACATAGTGGGCTATTCCATGAGAGGGTGGTCATTCGATGCAGTGGCTCATCCTGGCTTCTTTCTATCAGGGTGACAATACAACCTGTGGTGGTGGAGATGAAGGAGAGGAAAGAGGAGGCTAAGTAAGGGAGGGATGTGGACATGCAATGGTGCCCTATGGTGCAAGAGTCTTAGGCTTCAGGAAGAAATACTCAGAAGAAACGTAAGGTAGCTAGGGAAACACAAGTGGTGCAGATGAGAGGTGAAAAAGAAATGAGTGACAGTGAGCGCATGGAATATGGGGATGATTAAGCGATGATCCTTCATGATGGGAGAATGTCCGCTAGAGAAGAAGCTCAAAGTGTTGTTCAGCCACAGGTACAAGGAGACAGCAGCACATTTGTGTTTTCTATCCTGAGGGGGGTGCCTACAATGAAGGGTCTGATACAACTTCTCGTGAGGCTACCGCAGGTAGGGGAAGGTATAATCTTCGAAGCAGGGGATCATCTAGAGTAGACGTGAAACAGGTGGCCAGCATTCTCTATGTTACACGCAGAGGAGATCATAATGAGGATAAACTTACCACCACATGTTGAGGACCCTAACGTGGAATGTTAGGGGTCTGCGGGACCACACCCAACAAAATATTTTGGCCAGGTACCTTCAGTAGTGGAGGATTATTATGCTTTGCTACGAGACTCACATTGAGGGGGATGGAGTGGGGGAGTGGTTTCCCTTGAAAAAGGATGAGACCCCATTGGAGTGAGTTGGATCTTCTGGGTAAGCAGGAGACATATGCATGTAGTGGAGGTCCAGTTGCCTTCGTCTGAAAGACAAGATTGGTAGATATATGATTACTTTTTTCTTCATTAGAGAGGTGGATAGTGCTATGATGTACATCTCTTCGGTTTATGGGCCCTATAACCAAAGTGACAAATCACTCTTATGGGATGAACTAAGGGATGCAGGTAGGTAGGTGCAAGGAGCAACATGGCTTGTGGGTGGAGATTTCAATGCCACCTTACTTTTAGACGACAGACCAGATGGTAAGGTGGACTCCTCTACACATGGCTTTTAGCATGTGGTCGATGAGTTAGAGTTGGTAGACATCCCCTCATCTGGTGCAACATTCACGTGGAGGAATGGCAGTGGCTTGATGTAGAAGATAGACTGCTTCTTGGGCAGCGTGGATTTGATGGGCACTTATCATATGACATATGTGAGAACTTTTGGAAGACCTTTTTTAGACCAAACTCGGAGAGTGGAGAGCATGCTAGATGAGCACATACTTCAAGTTTCAAAAGTCGTTGCTCAAGGAGGAAGGTTCTCGAGATATGATGACATCTCGGTGGGAGTCACAGGAGGTGATGGGCTCAGCTACGCTGCGCTTAGCGGTGAAGTTGCGAGGTCTATGTCTTATGCTCTTTCATTTTAAAAAATCATTGTCGCATGTGAGGGCTCAGAGAAGGATGGAAGCCATGGAGGGCATGAAGAGGTTGGACGAAAAGGATGGGCAGGGAGTGCTCACTGAGGAAGATCAAAAAATGAGAAAAGACCTATAGGATATTGTGGCCAAGGAAGATCTGAAGCGATAGGTGGATTGGCATTAGAAGTCATGACAACTATGGCTGAAGGAAGGAGATTCGAATACTAAATTTTTCCATGCAACAGCTAGTGCGAGGAGGTTTAACATGATCACTACTCTTCGGTATGGAAATCAAGTGGCTGAATCACCAATAGATCTTTGTGGCCTAGCTAACGCGTATTATATAGACACCACATGGGCAGGTGAGAGAGAGACATGAAAGCTCACCACGTCTAACATGCCAAGGCTGAGTGAAGAAGCGAGTTGACAGCTGTGTAGACAGATCAATTTAAAGGAGGTGACCACGACATTGAAGGAATTGAAGGCAGAAGGGTCACCTAGCCTAGACGGTTTCCTATCCTTTTTTACAAGGAATTTTGTCAGGTGCTTAAAGAAGATGTCATGGGAGTCTTGGAGGAGTTTCAGAGAGGAAACTTTGGGATGGAAAAAATCAATAGGTCCCTGATATGGATTTTACACGGTTTATAAAATACGTTGTTGTAACGCGTAAAATCGATCAACTCTTAAATTTATAAAACCTAGATAGGGAGAGTATCTAGGGTCGTCCAAGGAGGCCAAATGTTTGCAAAATCGAATCTCTCACTTCAAAATGGAAATCAACTTTCTTTTTAGTGTTTTTGAATATATAATTTTTATGATTTTGAAATAACGGCGAATACACAAATTGTTGGTGGGAAAGATGCTAACACATACAAGCACTAACCTAAAACCTAAGTGACAAGCACCTCTAGTACCCATATCAGAGTTTGAAATCGTCCGCAACAGTCATTCCGACCCATTCGCTCACCCACTGAACCTGTTCTAACTCCTGAACCCTAACTGTTTCAGACCCACCGTTTACAATGAGGACAAACTTAGGCATGGGGGTGTTAAAGTGCAAACACATAAAAATTTAAGTTTTTGAAGGGTTCTCACAAAAAAAAGTACATATTCCAAAAAACTAAAAAAAATAAAAAATAAATAAATATAAAAATAATTGAAAAAAGAACAAAAAAATGGGAGAAGGGAGGAAATTTTGAAAATTTGAATGCATATCATTCTTGAAAGGAGGAAGAGATGATTTAAATGTCAAAAAGGAGCAACAATTTGAAATAAAAAGAAAGTCATTAGTAAAAGATTATGGAATCTATTTAAGTTCCAAGACCAAATCAAAAGAAATAAATAAAAGTCAAAAAGTGCTAAAAGACACGAAGATTATTATGAGTGCTGATCTTAGGCCTCTTGGGTTATGTTTAGGCTTAAAAATTCAAGTATCCGTTAAGATCTGGATAACTCTCAAGAGGTTGAGGAAAATGAGAAGCTTAAGTATTAGGTCTAAGCTTAAGGATTATTCAGCCTCGTTAACTGACCTCTGGTTTGTGGGACTCGGTAACCTAAGCACCCTAATCCACTCACAAGTCAGGTTCAGTGCACTTAATTATCAAAATCAAGCAAATGCGTTAATTCTGTTATGAAAAAGCTACCTAGATTAGGAGCAGCTTATCAACACAAGTTGATTTGAATGAGTTCCCGACGCGAAGAGGCGGGAAATTCCCCTCGAAGATGTGCAATAACATACCGTCTCTTCAGTGCTTGTCTCCTAGGATATCTAAATATCCTACTGGGGGTACATAAGCACCTTGTGCTAATTCAGGTGTCATGGGCGGGATTATCCGGAAATGTCGATTGCCAGGGCCTGAATTTAGCTACAAAACGTCATGGGCGGCACTATCCCGAAGTGTTGAAAGCCAGGGTTCCGGGGGTTTCCATGAGCGGTGCTATCTCAAAGCATCGAAAGCCAGGAACCCTATGAGGATTGATGGTGGGAGCTAAGAATCCGATACAAACCGTCTTGTAAAGCCAATCCGAAGCTAGAAATAAAAAAGAAAAAGAGAGAGAAAACTCTCCAAAAAAAATGCAAAAATTCTTCTATCTCTCTCTTACAAAAATGCACTGCAAACTGAACCTGAACTAACCATGTTTAAAGCACGAGTGCTTTAATCGCGGAGTTCAATGAACCTTAGGTTAGTTCCTGTGTCTTAGAAACCTTCGCGGCAAACTGAGGCTAAAGCTGGTCAGGTTTGGATCTTAGTTGGTACTTGAGTACCTCTAGGCCTATTGTTAGCATTCTAACCTAATCTACAAAAGAAAACACACATCAGAAATCTGAGCATAAAAAGGCATGATCTAGAATTTGAGTTAATTCCATGAGATTTTGCTAAGGAACTAACAAAAATTAGGCATGAGGGTATGACAAAAACGTCATCATCAACCATATCTAGCTTTATTTAGTCATATTCCATCATTAAATGCTTCTACATAACAACTAAAGGACCATAATTCATTGCATAATCATTTTGAGAGAATAACAAGAAATAGGGGTAAAACTGTAGTTTTAACAGCATATCTTAATTGCAGTACAATCACGGGATTTCTCAAGGGTTAATTAAAGGTCAAATGGTCTTAATGGTCTAACAAGTAGGTCCATGCAGACATAAATGGGTTTTCACGTGTTTTGAGAATTAAATGACATCTGAAATCCTAAAAACAAACCCGCTTAATCTACTAAAGTTATGGTCAGAATAAAATTCATATAAACCCTCCAAAATTCACATAAAAATATTCTCTAGGGTTTGGCATCCTTGAATTGACCATCAGAACCTATTTTGACCTAAAATAGAGTCATAGACAGACCTATGCCCTAATTTGGGTAACTGTGCAATTTACCCAGTCAAATGAGGTCAAAACCTAAATCTAACTTCACCATTGGATTTCTTGGGTCTAAATTAGGTTTGTGCCAAAATTTGGATCTAATCTGAGATCATCTTGACCTAGTTCGTAATTTGGTCCAAGTCTGATTCTTTTTATCTCACATGGCCCCTCAGCTTTCAAATTTCTTACACAAAACCTCCCAACTTTATCATCTTCTTCTTCAAACAGGTCCTTGCCACCCTATAATCCTAATCCTACAACTCCGACGAGCTTCATTTGGCAAGATCTCTTTGATTTCTTGACAAATCCTTCTCAGATTTGAAAGGGGAATTCGTCAAGAAATTAGCTTCCTTTTTAGCCAGATCTAAAGTCCCAGAAATCACCCAAATCCTTATACGAATCCTTCAAAGAGTTGGGTTTCCAACTCCGGTGAGCTTTCCAAGCTTGGGAAGCAAGCTTCCTAAGCTCTAACCGATCCCTGAGGCCTATATAAGGATCCCCGGGGCCAACCCGTTCTTCTCAACAAGGTTTGGGGCCAAAACCCTCTTCAAAACTCGACCTCCGACCTCGCTCCGCCTTAGCTCCGGCGAGCCTCTTCCTCCGTCATCTCCAGCCTCCCAACCGCCAAATTGGGAGTTGATGAGTGGTTACTCATCATAGCTAAAAAGCTAAAGTTAAGCTAGAAACTGGGTTAAACAATACTAAATTAACACATAAAAAGGGTTAAGTGTGGGAATCAAAGAAAAATACCTAAAACATTAATTCTGTGTTAAGATTGCATAATTATGTCATAATGAGATATCCTTGAGAAAAAGGTCAAATGATGATCCAAGTGTAAATTGAACACACAAACAAATTTAAAAGTTCAAATCAAAAGTATAATTAACTTTTTAAAAGTTCAATTAAGCACATATAAAAACTTGAAGGCATTTGGACATCATTAAGGCCTTGAAACTTAGAATTTACATTTAGGTCCTTTATGCATCACATTTCCTTCATTAGAAAAATTTTTTGGACCTATTTGTAACCTGTAGGGACCTCTTTGAAAGCCCTTAAGGACCACTCTGTAACTACTTTCTACCACTTACGGGCTCTTGTGCAAATTTTCTACCCCTTCGCTGAAGGGTATCCCCACAATTTCACCATTAGAATTCCAACGCCTGCTACTTCCCACCCTGACACTATTCACGCGATGAACTCGCGTGATTTGGACTGTTGATCTCTTAGCTCATTTGATCTGTGGCTCGATTTGATTCAAAGCTTCGTACAAAGCGGCACATGTGCTTACCCCAACTGTAACGACCCGGTTCCCGAGTCCCTACGAGACACGAGAACCGGACCGACTCGACTAATCCCAAGACCCAGTCGTCCAACGAGGAAGTAACCAAAAGACAGTAAAATAAACCACATTCAGCATGAATATAACTAACAGTAAGAAAGTACAGCAGTAAGGAAAGAAACTACTACAGTAGGCACCACCACAACAGTAAAACAACATTTATCATATAACAAAAACTGCAGGTAAAGAAGGTACAGCGGAAACAGAAACTACTCACTAGAACAGAAACAAAAAGGGGGTACAAAGCTGTGGTAACTCTACTGGACCCTACTCGGCCCAGCGTCCTCTGCAGCCGCCGACCCTGGCTGCTCAACACCTGGTCCTGAAAAAGGTAACGAGTGTAACACGTCAGCAAAACACTGAGTAGAGTGGCAAACTAACTAAAGGCAACAGTAGAGTGTACAGTAGCTGTTATGTTCTATTACTTCCTTTATTTACATCTTTCAATTTTTCTCACTATTTCATTTATTTCTCAGATCCTTTACTTGATCTCGAATGTCCTCGTGGGACGATCTTGATTGCAGTCTTTTCCAAAAGTAGAAGTAGCACGTGGTGCTCTCCTGGCCGGGAGAGTCCCCCGTGGTGATCCTACCCTCAGTCAACCACCCCAAGGTCACTGACAGACGTAACGGTGACTACGGCACGCGCGATAAACGCACAGGTAGCTAGCCCGCACTGGCACGCGGTCAGTCGTTTCCGTTAACGGGTGCGCCCAAAGCACAGCACGGAACCAGGGCAGAGCCCTCTCAGTAACAGGGGTCCAACCCCTCCACAGTAACCAAACCGGGGCCTTGCCCCTCCACAGTCCGCGCACCCTCGCCTGACTACCCTGGTTTGCCCTAGTGGGCCTAACAAGTCGGTGAAGGAGGCTAGCAGAACCCCGGGGCCCGTGGGGTAGCTAGTACTCTCCTAACACTACTAGCTCTCCTCGGTACTACGTACACGAGGGCCAACAAGTCGGTACAGAGCGGCCAATCCTAACCCCGGGTCCCTGGGGCGGCTGGCCCCACTCTGCACTAAACAGGTACAGGTACTTCCCTTGGTACTGCGTACCCAAGAGACAGTACAAACTACATCTCAGTTCCATTCCTTTTTCCTTTCCAGGAGTTCCACTCCTAATTCCCCGTAGGGTTCCAGCTCTTTATCTCAGAACATCATATGTTTCACTTTCCAGATTCACGTTATCAAATTCCATGATCTCAAACATGTTTCTTTGTTCATAACAGGCAGTTGTTAATTAAATTCACAGGCAGCTTTATATATTCCTTTCCATTTTTCCAAGACTGCAGTAATATTCATTCCACTAGTTTTTCCATCCTAGGATTCATGCCATATCCTAGGATCTATCATACAATCTAGTTTTCCGTCCCTAGGATTCATGCCACACCTAGGAGCTATCATTCCATATATTTCTCATTCCTAGGATTCATGCAATGCCCTAGGTTCTAGTTATGGTTCCATACTTTAACAGATTTTATTAATACTTAAAGCCACTCTACCAGGTACAACGGGAGTAATGGGGCGTGATCGGGAATCCCGCGCGCCTCCGCGACTCTCAAGACTGTAACCGAACGGGGTCCTATCACAAGGATCAACACAAGGAGTGTCTCAAAACAGTGTATAGCTACTGTAGGCGGGTAGAGGAATTAATTCTGAAACGAACGCAACTCGAATCACGGAAAACGGAGCCCAAACGGGCCCTAAACGGGTCGAGAAAGACGATACTGTGTAAAATCAGACGTCTGGAACTCCCTCCAGACGTCTTAAACGGTGGATCAGAGAATTACCTGCTCAGCGTGGTTTCCCAGACGTCCAGAAGTCTGCAGGGACGTCTCTCCTAGATCCCAGACGTCCGATGGTCACTTCGGACGTCTGGAGGTCACTCCCGCCGTCTGGTACAACTTCCAGACGTCTGATTCGCGAAGGATGAAGAATCAGAACACCTGCGCATAGCCAACCCCCCTCCCTCAGTACGGTCAGTAGACAAAAACGAAGAAGAAAGCGGAAACTCACCTTTCAGACGTCTGTATGATCTCACAGACGTCGACCTTGCCGTCTGGATATCAATCCAGACGTCTGATTCTGGAAATTTTTCCAGAATCAGAGCCCTGCTCGGCCTCCGCTCGCGACGCCGCCCGCGTCGCACCTCGCGCGTACGCTGCTCCGCCCACAGCAGGTCCCTCTCCGCGACGCTCTGCGTCCCCTGCGCCCTCCCCCGGCCGGCCAAGCCGCTCCTGGCGAGCTCGCCCTCACGGCAGAGCCCCGCCCTCGCACGCCGCAGCTCCTCCGCGCTCACTGCGGCTGCCGCTGCCGCTGCGCCCTCGCGTCCGCTCGCTCTCGCGCACAGGCAGGAGAAGAAGGAGGAAGATGGTGGAGACCCCTTTTAACGCCGCGCGGGGAGGAGAGAGAAGGCGGTCGCAGCCGCCTGCAGCCGCAGAGAAAGAGGGCAGAACGCAGGTCTGCGCGCACAGGCGCGCAGACGAATATCCCGTGCGAGCATAACTGTTCGCCAGACGTCTGTAAACTATCCCGGACGTCTGGTCAGACGTCTGGATGTGATCCCAGACGTCTTTACAGACGTCTGGGCCACCTCCCAGACGTCTTAAAAGACATCTGGGGCACGCGCTCGTTACACCAACCCCCAGATCCCATCCTATGGTCTTATTTCAACTTGGAAGCCTGCACGCTTCTCTCCTCTCATCCTTGCCACCGATGCCCTCATTGCCTAACTTCACCCGCGTGGTTATCTGAGTCACTGAGATCTCTACTTAAGCACCTCAGTGGTCGCGCGGGTAAGGGATCGCCTCCTCTCCTTCCTTGAGAGTGATCCTTTCTTCCCCTCCAGTTCCCCTAACCCTTTTAAACGCCACATCTGTGACAGAGATGTGGTTCTTCACTTCCCTTTCCTCCTCATCGCTAAGGATGATGTGTGCCTAAGGACGACCCAGAAGCTTCACTAGCAAGCTTTTCATTCGCTGGAGCTCCTCCTCCCTTCTTCCTCTCCATCCTCCGGGTGGAGACCCACAAGTCCCATTCTTCTTTTTAGAATAGTTTAACTGTTTTGTAGTTTAGCTGTAGCTTTAGTTAGGTAGATTAGAGTAGAATTAGAATTAGAATTACCGATGATCTATTATGCAGGTTAGTTTAGCATTAGGAATAGAATTAGAGTAAATACCCCCCCGCTCACCTCCTCTGATCATTCCATATCAGAGGGGATGTTTTCACACAGTCATCACTGGTCATTTTCTTCCTCTATGTGTTTTTCACATCGCTTCTGATTTCCTCAATTTTTCTCTTGCAATCCACCCACTCATTAGATTTAATTTCAAATCTGATTGGTTTCTAACCTCAGATCTAAAATTAGCGTCGAAAATCACATTAGGGGCTTCCATTCATTCCATTTTGTTCACAAAAGCCCCTGATTTGAGCTTAAAATGGAACCAGTTTGCCAGATTTTCTATAAATTCAGATTTCAAGGATTTAAATTCATGTGAGCTTTGAATGCTTTGATCTAGCAACTGAGTTATTGTTGATTTGATTCACTGTTTGGCTGGGAATCTGAGGTGAATCTGAGATCAGAATTCACCTCAGATAAGCCATAATCTGATCTGGATTTTGTAAGGATTTTAATGCTTTGAATGCATATAGAGCTAAGGAAAATCACTTTGGTGATTTGAGGTTCTATCTTGTATTCATGAGTTGTTTGTAAAATGTAATTCTGATTTTCAACCTAAGGAGTTCTCAATACTCCTTAAGGTTTCAGAAGTCTAGGATTCAGATTTTTGTATTTAATTGACTAATCTAATCTCTTCCTTTATGCTGTCTATAGCATAAGGAATGTATTAGATCAGTAGCTTTCTCTGGTTTGGAATGAAAGAAAAATAGTGTTTGAGAATTTCTAATGTGGATCCTTTCACCTAATTTGATTGCAAAACTATTTCCAAATACTGTCAGATTTTGAGGTTGAGCTTTGTCTTGAGTTTTGAATCCCAGTATCATAGCAATTTACTGCAATTACAGCTACATTCCCTTTATTTGCTACAGACATGTTCTTCTTCAGATGGATTAACTGCAGCAGCAGTTAAGCCGTCTGAAGAGGAACTTGGCTTGCTGCATTGGTTGAAGTTCAATAACTTCAGTTGCTGTTTGTTTGTGGGGCTGGGTAGCTGTTCTGCTGATTTCCAGTAAGGAATTTCAGCAGTTGAGCTGCTGCTGCTGAGTTCAGTTCCAGCCATAATCTGATCTAAAGTTCAGAGAACTGTAGGCTTTAGATTTAAGTTGGTTAAATAGCTGACTGATGTATGATGTTATGTTTAACTTGTATACAAGCTTTCCTATATTGCAATTGATTTTTAACATCCTTTGAATGTTTGTTATCTTCCTTTTAAATGTTTGTCAGCTAGCTATTTTTAAGCCCAACTGTCCAAGCACATGAATTAAATGAAATCTAAATTGAATTACATGCTAAAATGTTTAAATTCTTTCCATATTTCATACTGAGTTTGTTCAAGGCAATCCACTACCTTTTAGAACTCTTTTAGACTTCTAGGTTCCATCCGAAGCCTTTAGGATTCACTAGGAAACCCTTAAAAGGCTTAGAATGTGTGAAGTTTGGAATTCCATAAAAACTATAAAAAAAATCTAAAAAAATAAAATAAACATATCTAATTGAAGATTAGGTATTTCCTTAAGTACATACCAAGTTTCATGGTATTATAAACCCCTAACTTGGTAGAACATACCAGCCGATGGTTCTATATACCATGGAACTTAATAAAAGAAACTACACTTAAAAACACAAAAAAAAAAAAAAATCTCCCTCTCCTCAACTATTTCTTTCCCTCTCTTCTCCTACTTCCATAAATGATATAAAATCCATAAAAAGCTGAAAAAACTTTAAAATACCTAAAATTTCTTTGTATAATGTGTATAAGTGTATATATAAACTATTTTGTAAGCCTATTTATCTATAATGTAAATTATGCATATTTATAATAAAAATAACTTATGTATACATTGTAGTATATAAATTAAGTATTTAAGTTAAATTGTACTGTATATAACTAAATTATATAACTACTTATTAATTTAACTAACTTATATGTACTAATAGAATATATAAATTAATACCTTCTATAAATAACCATATTAAGTTATAATACTGTACATACGTATTTATATGTATATAATGAACATATTTAACCATGTACCATAATTTAATTATAGCTATAGAATAAATAAGTAATTTATTAAGTTAATAGTTAAGTTATTAGATTAAATTAAAATAACTTAGTAGATTAAGTTAAAACTATGTTAACTTATACTGTATATGTATATTACTGTATTTTAAGTAAATTAACCTAATTTAAGTATATTTATAATGTTTATACTATTTAAACTTAAATTACAAATAAAATAATCTAGAATTATACTATTTAAATGTAAATAAAATAGAAATAAAGCTTGTAAAATACAATAAAAATATCTATTAAATACTTTAACATATTTACTAACTTGGTATAAGGTCAATTAGACCATATAATAACTAATTTATACGTAATTAAGGAATAAAACCTAAAATTAAGTATGTATAAACTGTATAATTTAGCTAATTTATTTATACAGTAAATATAGTTAAAACTCTAAATTAATTGTACAATTAAGTAGTACTATGTAAATACTTTATTATCCCATAATTTATTTTTATTTTATAATAAATTTTGGCCCTCAAATTGAGGGCCAAAATCCTTAATCTAATACAGCAGTGGCTAAATGTCACCACAGATGCAGTGCTCAAATAGCGCCACATCGTGAACTGCAAAGTGCTCGTAGCGCTATAAGTTGAAAAAGTCTCTCTACCGTTCAGTCGTCACAGGTGCCGGGCGCCCGAAACAACCGAACATATTTGACCTTATATGAGCATTGATGATACTGTGTGTGGGCCGGGGGCTGGTTACTTTGCTAGGGCTTGATTAAGCCCACTAATGAGCTGAAAACATGATTAATCGACCTAATTAAGAAACTAGGATATACCTAATAGAGGTCTGGTCCCAGTTGCCTCGAGTGCTGTGTATCCCTTGAATGGTGTGCCCGCCAATTAAACAAATTTTTGTTAAGTTAAAAGGCCCTAATGACTCACTAAACACAGAAAGAAGAGAACATATAGAAAAGAAGAAGAATACAAAGAAACTTAAGAAGTAAAAGAATGAACAAGAAATGTATATGTATAATGGATAGCACATATGTGTATATAAATAAATAAGTATAAGGTAAATAATAAGTATACGTATAAGCAATATAGCTATATATATGTATATAACTAACTACGTATCTTTACTAACATAATAAAACATCACTAAAGGTAAAATAAGTATCGCTATAAACCTTAGTTTCTACTTTAGAGTTTGTATATAGTTTTTCTGGGGTCCAGCGACGTTTGTATCTGTCACTGTAGCTATTATATATGTTACTGTAGATGTTAGTATACTAAGTTAAGTATGGCATGTAATATTAGCTACTATTGTATATATATATATGTAAGTATTAGTAATATAACTTATAAGTAGATAGTATAGAGTATATTTATGTAGTGTTTGATGCTTGATTGTAATTAGGTTTTTGCAAGCATTTTAATTGATTCTTTTTTTGTACAAAATTAAACCATTAATTCATTCATTATTGATTCCTTCATTTATTCATTCTTTATTGTATATAAAACTTATCTTTTTAGAATTAAAGAATAATCTTGGACTTAGAGAGTGATGTATTTCAATAACTGCCTCCCAGTGAATGACCTGGAATAAACCAGTAAAAATTATGTAAATTAAATAAAAATCGATGCAATAATGGTTTGTATTTGTGACATATACTACAACAACAACGATTTTTTATACAAACCGTGGTCGATCGATCACCTTACATTTTTTGACACTATTGCTGGGGATCAAAACCTGACAACAACGTTTATGTGAAGCGACTAACTGATTGATTAACTTGACTAAATAAACATACATCGCAAGAGATCAATTAGGAGTGCCATTATCTTCGTCTCCTTCGTCCGCGCCTGGTGTGCCAAAGCCAGGGCCATCCTCCCCTCTCTTCCTCGCCATCCACCCCCACCGGAGCACCTTCTTCCACAACATCGGCCTACCAACACCGGTTGCCAATCCTACCCCTTCGTCTATTAGATTAGGGTCAGTTTAGTTAGTTTAGCATCTTAGGTTAGTTTTACACCCCAAAAACCCAAAAAAAAACCATCGACACCGCCATTCACCCTCATCTCCTCCATCTCCGGCGACCACTCCGACGAGGGTTCCCATATGCCACACACGTCCATCCCCCTCGCCAAATAGTCCACAAGCTCCGCCTTACTCCCCTCATCAAAAGCCCTCTTTTTATTTACCTTCCCATCCACTCAACACCTCCGCCGAACAACCCACCTTCCTGCCTCCGTTCCCAACTCCGTCCAACCTCCATGACGCTCCTTGCCTTATGCTACACCCACCACCTTGTTCGCCGTCCTACGGCAAAGCTGTTGAACCATCAAACAAGGCCGTAAGGCCGTTTCTTCATTTTCAGGTTCACCACCACCACCATCATTACCAGAGCTACTTCAAGCAAGTTCGAAGTCGTATTCTTGTGACATATGCTCCAGGTGCCACCTCCAGGTGAAGCGGCTACATCTCAGGAATCGTCCTAGGTCTTCAATTGAGGCCTCCATCAGTTGCAGCCATCCAATTGAGTGGAAGCATCCTAGTTGCAGTGCACGAGCAAAAGGACGGGGACATAGTCCCACATCGGGCATGGAAGAACATCCAGTAGCGCATAAAAGGAAAAGGAGATTGGGGCTTATTACCTCAACACACAGGGGGGTGAGGTCCCCCGCACGCGCACCTCACATGCCTCACCCGTGACACTGTCCATGCAGGCCTGGTTCGACCCGTATACTCGCCTACACCTTCACACACCTCGACTGCTACCCTACACCGACAGCCCTGGTCCCAGGTGCACTCTAGACTGATTACCCGATAACCTGGTACTGTGCAAGGCCTTGTGAAGGCGAGAAAGAGGAGAAACCAGAGAGAAATAAAGAGAGAGAGCACGTGGGGATAAAGGGGGTTTTGCTCTGTTGTGTAATGGCTAACACTTAGCCGCATCTGAAGAAGAGTGCCCCCTTGTGCATAAAGGAAAAGAGAAGAAGAGGAAGGAGAGCTGAAGGGAAGAGCAAAGGACAGAAGAAAGAAAGGAGAAGGAATAAGGCTTGTGCACATAGAGAAAGAAGAAGAAGAAAGAAGACAAAGCAGAGAAAGAAGAGAAGAAGAAGAAGAAGAAGTACAATGCCCTCTTGGTACTGTAGCAGTGGGCACTTAAGTCGTCAGGCTAAAAGAATCTGTCGTCTAATTACCTTGACAGGGAGTGCACTATGCACTTGATTTGAATAGTTGATATTATTTGAATATTTGCTATATGTGTTATACTAATAATTGGTGATCCAAATCACCATTATTTTGTCTAGATTACTTTTTGACTCATCATATAACTCATGCCATACATTGCACATTAGATTCTGAGTAATTAATTGTGCTCATTTACATTATATATTAAGATTAGCGCGTGAATTTCATATTTACTCCTAGCGAACGACCTCGGACTTCATTTCTGACAGTCGAGTTATAAATTTTATTTGTTGTTAGAGCTATTTTTGAGGAATTATTATTACAACAAACGCATCTTTTAAAACCTCGAATTCAGTGCATGTCGACATTCAGGATAGAGATTCATCGCCTTTCTGGGCTTCGATTTCTATGGTCATGGAGAACCGATGGGGGTTGTTTTCCCACACTAGGAAGGGGAGAACACCTTGCTTTTTGGGAAGATGATTAGAGTGGGCTCGAGAGGCTACAAGATACCTTTCCACGTGTCTATGAATCCTTTGACAAGAAGGGAGCTTCGGTGGCGAACATGTGGCACCGAGAGAGTGGACGGTGGCTAATACAGACAGGCAATTCACCTGCTACTAGATTGGGCGGAGAAGCTGGCAGGCTAACAGACATTTTGACAGCATTTCAACCTAGAGAAGGCATTGACAGGTTCTAGTGGAAAAGGAGAGTTTACACGTCTTCTAAGGCCTACTCGATCTTGTTGGAGGAGGATGTGGAGGACAAGTATAGAAGGTTCTGTGCACACCTTTGGAATATCAAGGTCCCACTGAAGGTACAGGTGTTTCTCTAGCTGATGAGAAGGGCAAGGTTGATGACTAGTGTATATAGAAGACGAATCATTAACACGCCACATATCTACTGCCCCTTGTGTGGTTTTGAGGAAGATGACACCCGTCACCTCTTTAGTACTTACCTAGTTACAAACAACGTTTGGTAGAAATTCTGATCCTCTTCTCTACCTTCGTGGGATATGTTGTGGCACTCTTTTTTATCCAACGATAACCCCTTCGTGCGCATGGTGGCAATCTTGTGAGCCTTGTGGAAAGCACGCAATGATGTTATTTTTCGCAAAGGGGGGAAATGTGTAAGTTAAAAATTTGTATGTGGATGTACATTTTCATATAAAATTTTGACTGGATAATTCATATATATATATATATATATATAGCTTCTTCAGTCGATTTGCGTGACTGAAATTGCCAATGAAATAGTTAGTGCTAAATCTACATATATAAGCCCCCATGGCAGCGTTAAGATCTCTACTAGAAATTATACTTAGCACTATCACCTGGAGTAAGAAAAGTTGCTCTCCTTGGGCTTTCGCAAACACTCTTAACCTATTCATAATTAAGGTACGTAGTGGTAATAGGGCGTGTGTGACCTTAAGCTACTCCTTGTGCATCTCCTCGCATCTTCACATAGCGCAGATTCTCAGGTAATGTATTGGATAGACCGGCATCCTTCATGCCCTAAAATTGGGAGCAAAATTAAGTTTGAACCAATCATTCGGTAAGGCATCATAAGGTAGTGAATTAAGAGAAAGAGTAGCCTATACCAATTTGGCTTCTTTTATTTTCTACCTAATTAAGGAAGCCTAATCCTTATTGCTTGTTTTATTTGTCTAATTGCTACTACCTTTAATTTCCATTAAGTATCATTACTTAAAAAATATTGCATACGCCCATGCTGCCAGAACGCATTCGTGAGTCCATTTCCTCTATTTTACCCATTGGGTTCTCCATTTATTGTACATCCACGTAAGATCAAGCTAGATATCCTCTTCATTTCACGTTATTACCTATGAGAAGATTTGAGTACGGCTTCTTTTATCGAACACCAATAAGTAATTCTCTTTGGCCTTTGATTCATTATTTTCAATCAACACACTGATCAGATTTTAGTAAATGTATAATCCTTATTTTTTTAGATTAAGATTTTTCTAATCCAATACCATTCATTCTAAGGCCTGCTTCATCTAATCCAATCCTTAAAATTTTGAAATGAAATGACTTTTTTGTTTGTTTAATGGTACATTATTCTATATTGATTGGGGCTTAGAAAATTATTTGGATTCGACAATGGCAATAGGTTCAATCTAAAAGGCAAATGCACAATCAAAGCAATAAGATTGATGACCTAATTTCATCTTAAATGGTATACGCTTGGGGAAAGTATTAAAATTCTCAAATTTTGCTATGCATTCTAGAATGCAAACTCCAATGGAATCTCTGCTGTTTTCTCTTAGACTACATAATCCCTTCCAGTTGAACAATCTTGGCTTTTAAGGGTCACGAGGTCTTCAATCATTTGGGTTGTGGTTGGTTGACCAATTGATTGTCAGCCAAAGTCCACAATCCCACAATCTCCATAAACTAAAATGATGTACATGTGAATAACCATCCCGCCTTTAGTAACTATTTCATAGGCACATTCAAACAGGAGGGAACATAGTCTCCTCTCATTGCATTTCTTGTTGGCTAGGTCTTATCAGGTCAACTAGTTAACCCAACTTGACTGGCGATCCGTAACTAATTGTTTAACCCACCAAGGCCTAAAGGCAGAACTTACCAGCTATCCAACCTAGTGGCCTACCTTGCCGGGCAAATTAATCTAACTAGGCAGGAGAGGCCTAGGCGGGTCGATCTTGTCAGTCAGAGCCTAATGGGACAGGAGGACTTAGGCAGGTCAATCTTGTCGGTCAGATGATCTAGGCAAATTGACTATTGAATAAATGGATTCGAGTGAACTAACCTTTTTGGGTAAATAGGTCCTACCCAATTAGGCATCGAAAAGGTAATTATTATCTTTGGTGGGTCTTATTTGTAGAGTCTAGTAGAAAGATTTTTCTTTTCTAATCACGTACATATTTTTCTATTAACTAATGCAAAATTTCAAAGAGTAATATTCCCTAAATTATTTACCTTAACTATTGTGATTTATCTCTTATGAAATTGTTCGGAGCCTATCCTATTTGGGTTCACCAATAGGAGTAGGGTTGTCCAATTAAATGATTATCCAAGAAAGATAAAAAGTTTGGTTATCCAATTTTACCTAAAATAGTGTACGTCTTAAGAAAGTATATATACTCTCAATTATCATTCAATGCGTGGTAGAGTACAAGGTACAATGAAATTTCTCTCAATGTGCACATGCCTCCCCTATTTGGGAGGGTGAACACTTGCTATTTATTATCTAAAATTGTAATAGTGCCCATCAACACATGTTTCCTGATCTTACAGAAGGTGGTAATTGTAGTTAATAGATGTAACCATAGAGCCACGTCCTTGATGATGGGTTCATGGGCTTTATGAGCAATAACCATCATCCATGAGACGGTAAAGCTGGAGATCATCCTGCCTGTTCTTATATCCAATAGAATGGACCTTATGCATAACTTACCAAGCAATCCGTTAGCATAGATCGCCACTCAATTGAATAGGACTTGCTCAGCCGACTAACTCGGTGAGAATACACTGCTTGGTCTCTTATGTTGGACTAAGAGTCTCTTTGATTCCGATTGATTAATGAAAACCCGATTGTAACCCATTATGACTTCCTAAGCGGATAAGCTGTTTACCGCTTAAAAGGGATTTTCTTAAGATTTTACTTTATTGCGCCTTAAATTGGCCTATGCTTGGACTTCTTTTTAGGCCTTTTACCCCCAAAGAGCTCTTTTTAGAGTTAAGCTTGAATGAGGATTTTTCTTCCTTCATCATATATATATATATATTATCTTTCTTTTTTTTTCTGAATTACATATATTATAAATTTAAAAAATATATAAAAATATATCATGTGATATATTTTACAATATGGAGACGTGATGCACTATCATTACATTGATACAAAATTTGTACTAACACATTAACTTTTACATTGTTATATTCGCATCCTATAAATTTTACAAATTAGTTGGGATTGGTTAAAATTTAACTCAAATGTAACCTAATTAAAATGAAGTGAAAATTTCTTAATCTAATTCAATCCATAATGATTGTGGATTAATCTAATCTTAGGTACACCATACTCAACGTGTGGTTGTGATGGCACCCCCATAAAGATTGACACCACCATCTAGAATAAGACATGTCCTGGACATTTATCAGGAGCATATGGCCCACACCTCCGCATGCGACTTAATTAGTCGACCATGCCAACCTGCCAATATTCCTGGTCTGCATAGCCCATGATTTTTCTTGACATGGACAAGGGATTTAGATCATTAGATTTTGATTTACTATATTTACAAATTTATCCTCTTAAAGTCACCAGGCTTCATGCTTATGCCCTTTAATCCATGCGCCAACTTCTAAATTAATCATATATATGAGCTAATTTGGACTAATGTTAGCATTACTTAAAAGATTATAGACTAATGTCATATGTTCAAAATCTATAGGCCTTTCCATTTCCAAAGGAGCAACACTCGTTTTCCTTACATGTACAGTCTTGAGTCCAGAGACTAAGTGCCACTCACAAAATCCCACGCTTACTTATTAATTATCAGAGTTTTTGAGACAAAATTTGCATTTTCTTGTGCTGTCGTGGAGTTAATTTCCTTGCACTTTGCTTGTAATTTGAAACTAAGGTTTCATTTGTTCTTTTGCTGATGATTTGCATAAAGCTTAATTTAATGGCAATCGTGGGTGATTTGTTCGCATGTGCCGGGAATTGAGTCAGTAAGAAACATGTTGACATGATTAATAGCTTAATTTAATGCCAATTATGGGTTGTTTGCTTTCATGTGTGGTAAATTAAGTATGTAAGCAACAAGTTGGAGAGGGCTTTGGTGAAGCTTCTCCTTGTCACGATTACACCACGCCGAAATGCTCGGATGTGACCTCAATCACAATTAAGGATGTGGATTTTCTCCAATTTCTTAGCCAATTAGGCGTTTTTTGAATTTAATTTATTTCATTCACAGGTGATTAACCTATCTGAGGGCTATTTAAAGCCAAATCACACGCACTGAAGGGTTCACGTTCCTCTTCGTTTGTTCTTCTTGAACTGTAGTTCGCCCCCACCTCCCTCTCTCACACAAGCTTCTAAGTTTTATTAAATTCAAGCATATTAATGAAACATCATGAATATATCAATAAATAATAAAATAAGATTTTATATAAATATTACCAAAAATCTTTGATATTATATTATTACCATAATAAATTTTATATTTACAAATAACCAGACATGTGACGTCTTTAAAAAGATTAAAGTCATCCAATCAAGTCAACTATCTATCTAAAATATATATAAACACTCTTATTTTTTTTAAAGTAATAGTGAGTATACCGCTTATGTTAGATTTGCATTTAATGATAGATTAGAAAAAATTGTCCTTTTCAGATTTGGGATTTAAGATTTTTGTTTTTTTTTGGATTGTAATGGTCATCTGAATTTAATATTGTTTTATATTACAGTAATCTTTTGACCGGTAGAATGCAGGTATAATTTTAATTTTGCACTCCCATAGCAAAGTATGGATTAAAAATTAGTTAGAATAAGTTAGCCTGATTAGCCTTTGCACTATGGTGTAGTTATTTTGTATAATCAAAAAGTAAAGAAACTTAAATTACAATGATTTTCGCAACATGTGTCACTGCTCAATCAAATACATTAATATAATTCTATTATGTGGCGAGATCTATCACTGTTAAACAAACAATAAATTACTTTCGTAAGAGTATAAATCACTTAAATTATCTTCGGGATAACTTTACACAAGTACAATCCTATTTTACACCTGTACAAAATCATTTTACATCTTCAAAATAATTTTGTATGAGTGTAAAGTAAGATTGCACAGGTACAATCTTACTTTAAACTACTTTGTACCGATTCAATATTATTTTGCACATGTGCAATATTTGTTTGCACATGTGCAAAGTAAGATTGCATCGGTATAAAATTATATTCCAAACATTTCTTCACGTATGGCAAATGATTTTACACTTGAAAGGTGATTTTTCACCTTAGTGTTTAGGGTTTAGTCTTTAGTGTTTAGTTTTTTTCCCTAAACATTAAATCTTAAACGCTAAGGTGAAAAATCACTTCTCATACATAAAATCACTTTCCATAAACCTAAATCCTAAATCATAAATCTTAAACTTATAGGTCAAAATCACTTTGCATGGGTGTAAAATCACTTTGGACAGGTGAAACTATCCTTGGAGTAATTTTACATCGATACAAAATGAGATTACACCGATGTAAAGATATCCTACGATAATTTATCAATGATGTAAATTAATTCATCACCAATGTAAAATTTTTTATCACCTGTATATTTTAGATTAAAATGGTGTCATGATTTTTTTTAATATAATAAAAATTATCACGTAATATATCTTATATTTTTTATTTTTTATATTAAATATCAATTATAAGTAAATCAATATTTTAAATATTATGTAAATTACAAAAATATTATGTAAATCAATACTTTTACGTCAAAACTTACATTTTCCCTGCTTTATGTTTCGTCCCCACTTCGGTGGCAAAACTTTATATCGTCTTCATACCCTATTACATCCCCTCTTCGGTGTCTCTTCCGTCACGCGTACTGTGGGTACCGCCACTACGGATGGCGGTACGCAACGATATCCAAGAACAAAAAAAATCGCCTTCTTTCATTTTTAACTTACAATATTTAAATACATTTATTTTGAGATGATCTGGAACTTTCTTAGAGCATCATCAAGAGGACCACGAATCCAATGCACGAAGACCTTCCAAAAGATATGATGTAAAATGCCATAAACTACGTCAACTTGTATTCTCTTTGGGGTTTGACTTGGACGTTTTCTTTTTTTTTTTTTTTGATAGTGCGAGACGTTCTGTCTTGGGGATGTCAATACCTTATTTATGAAGGGTAAGACTTCTTTTTTTCTAATGGTATAGATATAAATAATTAATTTTATTATTTTTCTTTCATCGTAAGTTCAATTTATTATGAGAATTTAGTTATTACATTATTTAAGATTTTTTTATCTATATATTATCTCTTTATTTATTTTATTTAAATTATTATAGCAAATTATCCTTTTCTACGTGATAAATTGAGTCTTGTTTTCATCGTTTAAACCATTAAAATTCTTTTATGAAATGGGTAGATATACATGTGATGTATAAAGATGAAAGTGGAAAAAAAAATTGAAATCATTATGATATATATTTCTCCTTTCATTTCTGGCCTCTAAACACATTTTCGCACATTTCGTTCCAAAATCTCACAAGACATGATGTATTTCTCTTTTTCTCCTTACCTTTTGTCACTTCTCACTTTCCAATTCTTCCTTTGGTTGCATCACCTATACTACCACCTCACCATGTCAAAATTGATGGCAAATATTTGAAGACAATTGATCCAACGAGATTACCTATCTTTTGAAAGAAGATCTCTATCGAATGGGAGAGATTAATTACCTCAAGGGCATTGTCAACCTACGACAGAGGAAAAGGGAACATAATGCCTCTATGGAACAAGGGACTCATACATCCCTAACCAAAGGGAACTCAACACTTAGATCTAACAATACCAAAGAAATTTAAAAATGAAAAAGATTCATGAAAAGTATCTAGTCCAAAGAGCTTTCTAGTTGTACTCTACACTTGAATAACGGGTCACACTAATGAAACAAAGTGATCTGTGTGAGACGAGGAAACCAAAAATCACGACTGGCATAGAGCTTGATGGTATTGAGATTATTTTCCTGCATGGCTCCATTATTACCATCAAGAGTTAGTTGCAAAATACCATCTTGAGTATAGGGCAAGCCAAATCGAGTTTCTGAAGTAGACGGTACTAGGGAGTGGGAATCCATAATGTAGCTTACCTTATCTAAATTGAAGCTTCACTACCTAAGGCATGCAATCTTCCTTGTCAAGGGCGGATATGAATTAGAGAAAATGTACAAAAATATATTATGTAACATATTTTACAATATATAAATATGATATACAGGTGTAAGATGATTTACACTTTCTTACATTATAAAACACATCAATTTTTATGCTTTTATAACATCTAGCATACCCATACATCCATGTTGCCCCCGAAATGCAACAAGGATGCATTACCTCCAAATCACTGTCATGGGCAGGAAATACTGAAGCCAACCAACAAAAACCCTTCTGCTGATGATCCGAGGGAGTGGCCTTGTCTCATTGGGCCTTGATCGTGCCGCCATAGGCACCAAAGGAAGCACGAGAGATAGTTACCTGAGGAGGATGGATCCAGATAGAGGAATCATTTGAAAAGGATATTCGATTTAAAAATAAAAAAATTATAGTGGGTTTCATCTGAGTATACTTCTTGTCAAATTAAATCGATTTAATTTGAGAGAATAAACTTCTTTTATATATCCCATAGGAAAAATAATTTTACATTCAAATCAGAGGAGGCAGCCCGAAATAACTTTACTCTGGTGTAAGTCATACCAACAATCGATTGTTCGAAGGATTTCTTCTTCTAAAAAAATGACACCTTGTTTTCAGGGAAAAAAATGAGGAAAAATAAATGGCACCTTAGAATTTTATAGGCCAGGGATCTCACATGTTCCTTGGATCGAAAGTGATACGTTAGGAGTCATTAAATATCAAACTATCAAAGTATTCAAAACGTTCAGCTATCATTTATCTTCGGTATTTCATAGTTGAAAGCACCTTTTTAGGATTTTTGTTTGATAAATTACTTCTTGTATTTCCTTATACAGTCTAAATGTACAGTAATGGCCGTGGAGACGACACTATTCATGTGGCTGTTGGCAATTTGCCTTCCACGCAAAAGTTAGGAAGAGTAATAGTTGAGATACTATTTATGACCCGAAACTTAATTCTTCCCTTACCTTAGTTGTTCTATGCCATTGCTTAGATGGCTCGTGTAAATATTGAAAAATTTCTACCCTACCTTGTCACCCCCATTCTATACTCACACTTCACCTCCTTTATCGTCCCCTCTCTTAGTCCCTCTCTTTTTTTTCCTCCATCTGAACCCTCTCATTTTTCTATCTCTCTCATGCTCGCCTATCTCTTTCTCTTCTCCACCTCTCTCCCACTTTATCTCTCTTCTTTCACTTCCATGATCTCTCTCTCTCTCTCTCTCATTTTTTCCACTTGCTTTCCTTTTTTTCCCACTTCACTCTTCTGGTATGTCCCTCCTTCGGTTCGTGCATTCTTCAAAATGTGCATTCACTTAATCTTTGCATAATATTCTTTGAAAATATTATATTCACATATTATATCACCAATTGCCACATACATTGACTTTTTAATTCCGACAAAATATATATCCACTCGACAAATGCGGACACATTAATGTATCATATATACATGTGAGGTGCAAAATTATTTGCAAGAGTTCCTTATATGCTTTCAAATTAGTTACATTTACCATGGATAAATCTATATTCATTTATTTCACATATTATTCCATCAATTACCACATACATTGACTTCTTAGTTTTGACAAAATATACATTTCCTCTACAAATGTGCAAACATTAACGTATCGTACATTACATGTGAGGTGCAAAGTTATTTGCAAGAGTCCCTTGTATGTTTTCAAATAGCTAATTCCTTACATTTACTATGGATAAATTTATATTCATTTAACTGCCATTGCTTTGACATTTCATATAAATCCTTCTTGTAAAATCAAGACGCATTCCCATTGTGATGCATGTAATGTCGAACATAAGTACATCACTATGGAAATTTTGCTGCATGGAGATTTTCTACGTTGTTAAGAACACAAGATCGTTATACATTTCTTCTCACAAATTTCTATTGATATCTTTACTAGATGGTATAACTATTTAATCAAATCACTAGCATATTACATTGATGATGTACTTTCTGGTTAATGTAATATTGGTAAATATTTATTTAAATTTATGTTAAGTTGTGGTATTAACTTTTGTAGTATTAACTTGATAATAATGTTAGGAATATAAAATATGGTGAGTGTCAGAGGTGCGAATGGTATACGATTTTAATACGAATTTGACTAACATTAATTAAAATTGATGTCAGGTAAACCCGTGTTAAAGTTACTGTTACGACTCGGTTCTTGAATCCCTATAGGATACGAGACCGGACCGACTCGACTAATCCTAAGACCCAGTCGTCCAACAAGAAAGTGAACAAAAAGCAGGAAAGTAAACCACATTTACTATTCTAAGCAACTAACAGTAACAAAAATACAGCAGTAAAGAAGTAAATTACTACAGTACACACCACCATAACAGTAGAAAAGTAACCAGGTACAAGAATATAAAGTACAGAATGTAAGAATACAAAGGTACAAAAAACTACTCACTACAACAGAAAAGAGTACAACAAGTAGCTACAACTACTGGGCTCTACTGAGCCCAGCACCCTCTGCAGTCGTAGGCTCTAGTTGCTCAACACCCGGACCTGAAAAGGGGTTATGAGTACAAAACCTCAGCGAACGCCGAGTAGAGTGGCAACCAACTAACTAAAGCGGTAAATGTGGACAGGTAGCTGTTGTTTTTCAATTTCTTTCTTTCTTTAACTAATTATTCTTTCTTTCACCACTTGATTTATTTATCATGTCTCTTTCTTGATCTCGAATGTTCCTCATGGAAACGATCTTGATTGCAGTCTTTTCCGAAGAGTAAAAGTCGCACGTGGTGCTCTCCTGGCCGGGAGAGTCTCCCGTGGTGGTCCTACACCTAGTCAACCACCCCAAGGTCACAGACAGACGTAACAGTGACTACGGCACGCACGATAAGCGCACGGGTAACTACCCCGCACTGACACGTGGTCAGTCGTTTCCGTTAGCGGGTGCACCCAAAACACAGCACGAAACCAGTATAGGGCCTAGCCCTCTCAGTAACAGGGGTCTAGCCCCTCTCAGTAACCAAACAAGGGTCTGGCCCCTCCACAGTCCACGCACCCTCGCCTGACTACCTTGGCTTGCCCAGTGGGCCTAACAAGTCGGTGTAGGGTGGCTAGCTAAACCCCGGGCCCCGTGGGGTAGTTAGCTCTCTCCCTACACTAATAGCTCTCCCCGGTATAGTGTACACGAGGGCCACAGAGTCAGTGCAAAGTGGCCAAACCCACCCTGGGTCTCAACCCAAAGGAAGCAAGCACCCCTCTACACTAAGAAGTAACATGCGCTCCCCTTGGTACCACGTACTCAAGAGGTAACACATTTCCCATCGCATTTCCATATCCATTCCATATATTTCCAGTAGTTCAACTACTATTCCCCCCGTGGGGTTCATGCTCATATTCCTTAGGTCATGCCATACCAGGTTTCATCATTTCTATTTCCATTCTCATGTTATACATATGCAACTCATATTTTTATCGTTCACGTTTCCTTACACAGGTTATACACACGTAGTTCGTATTTCCATCATCAATTTATATACATGCAGCTCGTATTATATCATTTAACGTATACAACAGGAATTTACATGCAACAGTTTGCTAGCACAAGTACTTTACATTTCACAGGCAGCTGTTATTTATTTACAAGCAACTATTATTATTCTATCTACTCATTCAAGACTGCAATCTATTCATTTAATACAGACATTCCAGTATTTCTAATCCTAGAATTCATGCCATATCCTAGGTTCTAATCATTCATTCCACACATGCATTTAGGTTTTAATTAAATTAAGGGGAAGCCACTCTACCAGTAAACCCACGAGTAGTGGGGGCTTAAACGGCAGGCTCACGTGCCTCAGCAAGCCCCGAACCCGCAACGGAATGAAGTCCTATCACAAGGATCAATCACAAGAGAACACTCAGAACAGTATAGAAAGTCTTCTAACAAGTAAAAGAATTTATACGAAAAATATCGGTATCTTATTTGCAGAAAACAGACCTCAAACGGACCCTAAACGAGTTAAAAACAGTGCTTCTGACTCAAATCAGATGTCTAGAACACCTTCCAGACGTCTTAAAAGAGTCCAGTAACGTACCTAAGCCTTTGCGTCAATCCTCAGACATCCAGGAACTCTTCTGGACCGTCTGGACCCAGCTTCAGACGTCCGACCACCTCTCCGAACGTTTGGAAGCGCTTCCCATCATCTGGTATGTCGCCCAGACGTCCGAAATGCGTAGGAGGGACCTGCAACAGTGCCTCGGCGGAGCGACCTGCATGGCCGTATCCGCAAAGAAGATGTACCTTCGCGAAGTCAACTCCTCAGACGTCTGGAACCTTCTCCAGATGTCGGCTACGTCGTTTGGACGTCGCTCCAGACGTTTGATTCTAGGAAAAACCCAGAACCAGAACCTGCTTCCGCCCTCTCGTGCCGTGCATGGCCACGCCGTGCCCTCTCGCCTGCAGCTCCGACTGCAGCAGTGTCGGGGAGGACCTCCCCGACGCACTCCTCCGTCTCGCGCGCGCGTTGCTCCGGCCATGCGCT
Source organism: Thalassia testudinum (assembly GCA_037157565.1). Taxonomy (NCBI): domain Eukaryota; kingdom Viridiplantae; phylum Streptophyta; class Magnoliopsida; order Alismatales; family Hydrocharitaceae; genus Thalassia; species Thalassia testudinum. Next base: position 150,880,506 of record JAZHRO010000036.1, read on the forward strand.
CACCGGCGAGCTCGCAAGCTCAACTCCTCCTCTCCCTCTCACGCTGCTCCTCCTCTCCTCCCCACGCCACTCCAGCACTCTCGCTCACGCCTGCCGCTCTCATTGGAGGGAAGAAGGAAGGTGGCTGGAAAGTGGGGGGAAATGAAGGTGGAGGAGGGGTTTATAAGGGTGAGGGTTTAGGGTTTTTGCTGGGGGCGAAAAGAGAGAGAGGAGGAAAATGAGGAGGGTACTGTCTGCGTGCAGCACGCGCGCAGACGCGAGCTCGTACTCAAAATTTTCGATTTCCAGACGTCTGACCAGACGTCTAACCCACAATCCAGACGTCTTAAAAGGCACAAACAGCACGGGTCTTAACATCATAACAAACTTAAAGGAAGTTTTGTCCCCAAAACTTGAGCTAGCTAGGGTGCGAAAAAAGAACTTACACATAACAAACTTAAAGAGGATCAAAGTCGGTCCGAAGAGACGTACCCTCAAAAAGCTCTGGGTACCGCTCTCGCATCGTCGCCTCAGGCTCCCAGGTAGCCTCCTTATACCTCTGACTCCTCCACAAAACCTTCACCAGGGGTACATGCTTCCGTCTCAAACTCCTGACGGCTTTGTTTAGTATCTGCACTGGTCGCTCAAGGTAGGTCAGGTCGTCACCCACCTCGACACTCTCGTGGCTCAGAACGTGACTGGGATCGGCGACGTACTTCCTGAGGTTGGACACGTGGAACACGTCGTGCACACCAGAAAGCTAAGGAGGAAGGGCAAGCCTGTAAGCAACGGGTCCTACCCGCTCCAGGACCTCAAAGGGCCCCACAAATCTCGGCGCGAGCTTCCCTTTCACGCCAAAATGCTGCATGCCCTTCATGGGCGAAACGTGAAGGAAGACGTGATCCCCAACCTTAAACTGCACCTCTCTGTGTTTCCGATCGGCATAGCTCTTTTGTCTGCTCCTGACAGTGCGAAGCCGTTTGTGAATCTACTCAACCACCTCCTGACTCTCCTGGATCAACCTGGGGCCAACCTCCCACTTGGTGCCCACCTCAACCCAATTCAAGGGCGCAGTACACCTCCATCCGTACAGAGCCTCATAGGGTGCCATGCCAATGCTCGAGTGATAGCTGTTATTATATGCAAACTCTGCCAGGGGCAACTGCTCCTCCCAAGAGCCCCTCCAGTCCAGTACATAGGCACGCAAAAGGTCCTCAAGCATCTGTATCGTACGCTCCGATTGTCCGTCCTTCTGGGGGTGGTATGCCGTACTAAACCTCAACCATGTCCCTAAAGCCTGTTGAAACTCAGCCCAAAACTGGAACGTAAAACGGGTATCCCGATAGGATACAATCTCACGCGAAACTCCGTGCAGACGTACCACGTCACGGATATACCTCTCTGCCAACTGTGCTGGTCCCAAGGTGACTCGGATCGACAAGAAACGTGTCATCTTCGTCAATCTATCTACAATCACCCAGACTGCGTCGTGTCCTCACTGGGTAACAAGCAAGCCCACCACTAAGTCCATGGTGGTGCTCTCCCACTTCCACTCTAGCACGGGAAGTGGCTACAATGGCCTTGCAGGCCTCTGTTGCTCAGCCTTCACCTACCGACACACCAAACACTGCTGCACGAATTCACCTACATCCCGCTTCATTCCCTTCCACCAAAAGTCACGTCTCAGATCATGATACATCTTTGTATTCCCGAGATGTATGGTGAACCTGGAACCGTGTGCCTCAATCAGGAGCTCTCTCAACAGCTCCTCGTCCCTAGGAACGCACAAACATCCCCTCATGCGCAGCACCTCGTCAGTAAAGAAGAAGTCTCCAGGGTCCCCTGACAGTACTCTGTCACGCAACGACTGCAGGTACGGGTCTGCCATCTATCCTATGATGATGCGGTCTATCAGTTCTGGCCTCGTCTGTCGTGTCACAGTCACTACCCCACAGTGCCCCAGTAACTCTAAGGGTCGCCAACTGCCCATCTCCTCCATGAGTCTCCAACTCTGTGCCTGCAAACTGGCCAAGTGGGCGGGCACCTTCCGGCTTAAGGCGTCAGCCACCACGTTAGCCTTCCCCGGATGGTAGGAAATGCTACAGTCATAGTCCTTCAAGAGCTTTAACCAACGTCTCTGCCTCATGCTGAGCTCCCTCTAATCAAACAAATACCTGAGGCTCTTATGTTCCGTAAATATCTCAAAGGTCTCACCATACAGGTAGTGCCTCCATGTCTTCAACGCGAAGACGACAGCTGCCAACTTTAGGTCTTGGGTAGGGTCGCTATGCTCATGGGGCTTCAGTTGCCGCGAAGCGTAAACGACAACGTGACCCCACTGCATGAGGACATCATCGATAAATACTACCACGAACTAATTCTGATATGGTCTGAACACCCGATTCATGAAATCCATGAAAGCAGCGGAGGCGTTGGTCAGCCCAAACGGCATGACCAAAAACTCGTAGTGTTCGTACTAGGTGCGGAAAGCTATCTTGGAGCGTCGGTCTCCTTGATCCTCAACTGGTGATAGCCAGACTTCAAGTCAATCTTGGAGAAAATCGTGGCACCTCGCAACTGATCAAACAAATCATCAATCCTCGACAGCAGATACCTGTTCTTGATAGTGACCCTATTCAGCTGTCTGTAGTCTACACAAAGGCATAGGGTACCATCCTTCTTCTTCACAAATAATACCGGGGCTCCCCATGGAGATGCACTGGGCCTCACAAAACCCTTCTCCAGAAGGTCCTGCAACTGGGACTTGAGCTCTCACAGCTCAAGTGGTGCCATCCTGTAAGGTGCTGTAGAAATGGGGCTGGTCCCCGATACCAGTGAGATCTCGAACTCGATCTCACGCTCAGGCGGTAATCCTGCCAGCTCCTCTAGAAACACATCGGGGTACTCTCTGACCACCGAGATACTCTGAAAGTCTGCCTTGGGACTAGGCTCTACCACTACACAAGTTAGAAAGCCCTCACACCCCTGGCCCAAAAGTCTCGTCGCCCGAAGTGTAGAAATGCACCTGAAGCCTCCGTCCACTGGCTGTCCATAAAACTCAAAAGAAGACATCTCCAGTATGGAGAAGACGATCTTCCTTTCAAAACAGTCCACCAAAGCATGGTAAGCGGACAGCCAGTCCATCCCCAGAATCACGCCAAAGTCATCCATCGATATTACAATCAGGTCAACGGGGAGGCTGTGTCCCCCAACACTGACCTCACTGTCTGTGTAAACCTCCTCAGCTACAAACAGCTGACAACCCAGACCTCTGATCACAAAGGGTCCTCTAATAGAGTGCTATCAAACCCCAAAGTAGTGATAAACAGGTGGGGCAAGAAAGTACGTCGTACTAGAAGCAAGAATTATGTACTCCAAAAAGGCCAAAAATTGTAACCATACCTGTCACCGCAGAAACTGAAGCTATGACATCTCCGTGAGTCAAGACGTCGCGACACCCCTCAGTCCTGGGTGCGAACAACACAGCCAACCCCAGGGTGGAGCTAGCGACAGCTGGTCGATACCTCCCCGCGACTACTGTCCTCCCCCACGCGCCTGGGAACCACGGCCTCCTACGCTTAGTGCGGTGAGCGTTTGCTGTGCTCTAGCCCTAGATGGGCAGTCCCTCCTGAAGTGGCCTGATTGACCACACTCATAGCAGATGGGGACTTGACTCCCTCCCTCGGTAGGCCCCTGCTGACAACTGGGCGAGGGTCCAGTGTTGGCAGTTGGCCCCTGTCGGAGGCCCCCAAAGGCCACTGACAGCCCCGCAAAGCGTGACGACTCTCCTGCGGGCACCGCGTGCCTCCTCTCTCTAGCTCTTCTAACTCTCCTGGTGCTACGGTGAAAATGTCATCCTATGAAAAACTCCCCCTCCGTACCCTCGGAAGAGAGATGAGGGGGTGGCGAAGTAGGTGGAAGCTGGAATTCTTCTCGAACGACCTCTCGAATCAACTGAACGAGGTCCTGAGATTGTACGCTCAGGAGGAGAGAAGGGGTAGCACGTACTTCAAGCTCGACACGTCTGCCCCTCCAGTCTCATCCACGGCCACGTCCATGGCCCGTCTTGGGAATTTTCCGACGAGGCATCTCTTGCAAGGAGATGCGGAAGACAAAACAAAAGACATCAACTCTAATGAACTTCAGCGAAAGAACTCAGAACAGATGTCAAGTGGTACGTTGTGGTGGTTACTATAGTTATAAGCACGTGAATTGGTTATCCTCAAGCTAGTTGGTTCATTTCTTGGGACGACCTTGCTCTGATACCATCTTGTTACGACTCGGTTCCCGAATCCCTACAAGACACAAGACCGGACTGACTCGACTGATCCCAAGACCCAGTCGCCCAACGAGAAAGTAACCAAGCAGCAGGAAAGTAAACCACATTCACTATGCTAAGAAACTAACAGTAACAAAAGTACAACAATAAAGAAATAAACTACTACAGTACACACCACCACAACAGTAGAAAAGTAACCAGGTACAAGAATATAAAGTACAGAATGTAAGAGTACAAAGGTGCAAAAGACTACTCACTACAACAAAAAAGAGTACAACAAGTAGCTACAACTACTGGACTCTACTGAGCCCAGCACCCTCTGCAGCCATAAGCTCTAGCTGCTCAACACCTAGACCTGAAAAGGGGTTATGAGTACAAAATGTCAGCGAACGCTGAGTAGAGTGGCAACCAACTAACTAAAGCGGTAAAGGTGGACAGGTAGCTGTTGTTTTTCAATTTCTTTCTTTCTTTAACTAATTATTCTTTCTTTCACCACTTGATTTATTTATCAGGTCACTTTCTTGATCTCGAATGTTCCTCGTGGGAATGATCTTGATTGCAGTCTTTTCCGAAGAGTAGAAGTCGTACGTGGTGCTCTCCTGGCCGGGAGAGTCTCCCATGGTGGTCCTACACCCAGTCAACCACCCCAAGATCACGGACAGACGTAACGGTGACTACGGCACGCGCGATAAGCGCATGAGTAGCTACCCCGCACTGGCACGCGGTCAGTCGTTTCCGTTAGCGGGTGCGCCCAAAGCACAGCACGGAACCAATATAGGGCCTAGCCCTCTCAGTAACAGGGGTCTAGCCCCTCTCAGTAACCAAACAGGGGTCTCGCTCCTCCACAGTCCGCGTACCCTTGCCTGACTACCCTGGTTTGCCCAGTGGGCCTAACAAGTCGGTGTAGGGCGGCTAGCTGAACCCCAGGTCCCGTGGAGTGGCTAACTCTCTCCCTACACTAGTAGCTCTCCCCGGTACAGTGTACACGAAGGCCACAGAGTCGGTGAAAAGTGGCCAAACCTACCCTGGGTCTCAACCCAGAGGTGGCAAACACCCCTCTACACTAAGAAGTAACATGCACTCCCCTTGGTACCACGTACTCAAGAGGTAACACATTTCCCGTCACATTTCCATATCCATTCCATATATTTCCAGTAGTTCAACTACTATTCCCCCCGTGGGGTTCATGCTCATATTCCTCAGGCCATACCATACCAGGTTTCATCATTTCTATTTCCATTCTCATGTTATACATATGCAACTCGTATTTTTATCGTTCACATTTCCTTACACAGGTTTTACACAGGTAGTTCGTATTTCCATCCTCAATTTATATACATGCAGCTCATATTATATCATTTAACGTATACAACAAGAATTTACATGCAACAGTTTGCTAGCACAAGTACTTTACATTTCACAGGCAGCTGTTATTTATTTACAGGCAATTATTATTATTCTATCTACTCATTCAAGACTGCAAGCCATTCATTTAATACAGACATTCCAGTATTTCTAGTCCTAAGATTCATGTCATATCCTAGGTTCTAATCATTCATTCCACATATGCATTTAGGTTTTAATTAAATTAAGGGGAAGCCACTCTACCAGTAAACCCAGGAGTAGTGGGGGCTTGAACGGCAGGCTCACGTGCTTCAGCAAGTCCCGAACCCGCAACGGAATGAAGTTCAATCACAAGGATCGATCACAAGAGAACACTCAGAACAGTATAGAAAGTCTTCTAACAAGTAGAGGAATTCATACGGAAAACATCGGTATCTTATTTGCAGAAAACAGACCTCAAACAAACTCTAAACGGGTCAAAAACAGTGCTTCTGACTCAAATTAGACGTCTGGAACACCTTCTAGACATCTTAAAAGAGTCCAGTAACGTACCTAAGCCTCTGTGTCAATCCTCAGACGTCCAGGAACTCTTCTGGACCATCTGGACCCAGCTCCAGACGTCCAACCACCTCTCCGGACGTCTGGAAGCACTTCCCGTCGTCTGGTATGTCGCCCAGACGTCCAAAATGCGTGGGAGGTCGTGTCCCGCGCCTTCCCGAAGCGAAACCTGCACAAAATCCACCAAATCTCTTCAAAAAGGCATGCAACAGTGCCTCAGCGGAGCAGCCTGCATGGCCGTATCCGCAAAGAAGACGTACCTTCGTGAAGTCTACTCCTCAGAGGTCTGGAACCTCCTCCAGACGTCGGCTACGTCGTCTGTACGTCGCTCCAGACGTCTGATTCTGGGAAAAACCCAGAACCAGAACTTGCTTCCGCCCTCTCGCACCGCGCGTGGCCGCGTCGCGCCCTCTCGCCTGCAGCTTCGGCTGCAGCAATGTCGGGGAGGACCTCCCCGACGCACTCCTCCGTCTCGCACGCGTGTCGCTCCGGCCGTGCGCTCACCAGCGAGCTCCCACGAGAGCTCACAAGCTCAACTCCTCCTCTCCTCCCCACGCCACTCCCGCGCTCTCGCTCGTGCCTGCCGCTCTCGCTGGAGGGAAGAAGGAAGGTGGCTAGAAAGTGGGGGGAAACGAAGGTGGAGGGGTTTATATGGGTGAGGGTTTAGGGTTTTCGTTGGGGGCGAAAAGAGAAAGAGGAGGAAAACGAGAGGGGTACTGTCTGCGTGCAGCACACGTGCAGATGTGAGCTCGTACTTAAAATTTTGAATTCCATACATCTTGGAAGGTGTCCAGACGTCTAACCAAACGTCTGACCCACAATCCAGATGTTTTAAAAGGCTCAAACAGCACAAATCTTAACAGTTACTAAACCTAGGTTAACTGATGCATGGGAGATTAAGTAATCAAATAAATGAAGGTTAACCCTCCTTTTGAGGGGTTAACCCCTCAAGTAAACTAGATCTTAAAGTCAAAATTAAAGATTCTCTTCCAACATAAACTAAAGTTGAAATAAATTTAGAAAATGGGGAGATTAATCAATTTTATTCCTACAATCATGTTAACACTAACGTCGCACGCATTTGGCACAAGTACGAGGGCACTATTCAATGAGATAAAACACTATTAATACACCTAGGAATAAAATCACTACTCATAGATTAAGGTGAAGGTAACTCATTTCAATCGATATCCCAATCAAATTATCCCATTGTATCACATTAATCTTAATATATAATAAAACATATCTACTTGAATATAATATATTCATTAAAATATATTTATCATACTACATCAAATCACTTATACCCACATCTTAATATTAAACAAAAAAAATCAACTAATATTATATCTCAATACTAGTTATTTTATTCCCCTCTTATAGCCACTACAGGGAAAAATTATTTTAGCAATAGTTGAAAATCATCACCTATATCATGAAAATTATTGTATTCTGTCATCCCGAAAGTGTGTGTTACGTTAATGTATACACAATGATTTTGACTTAAAATCGTCGTATTTTGAGATAATTTTAGAAACCATGGTCTATAATATTTACGACAGTTATTCTACAAACTATCGTAAATAATACTTAAACGATAATTTTACTCACTATCATTTATAGTATATACAAATCATACACGACAATTCTTCATCTGCCGTATACTTATATATACGACTATTATTTATAGAATCATTATTTATATTAACAACATATTTATTTACAAATTAACGTGTAACTATGCATGATGCTTCTTGAAATATCTTACATTTATATATATGATGATTATTTAAATAATTACCTTGTCAAATCATCCTTGTTGTACGTCAGGGATAGATAATTAATATAGACTTGATTGAATGGAAGTAGATCGTTAGGGCTATGGACAGGAGAGTCGCCCAATACAATCAAAGTTGCTATCCTTAGGTTGCGTCTCCTCAGCCCCCATTCTCACTCAACCGGTGACACTCTTCCCCCATCATCGTTGACATCATTATTGTAGCCTCGATGTCACCATCTATCACCATGTCACCCTTCATTCTCTCGCCTTTGGATGCAAGGTAAGATGATGAAAAGATTTAGGTAATATAAATAAATACAATAAATAGTGATAAAATCGTATATTAATAGATTATGATGTATATAAGAATAACATAAGCAATGATCGCAGGGAAATTAATATAGTGAACGTTGCTGATATAAATAATTAAATCAAATTATACGAGGATCTAGGTAGGTAGGATAAATCTCTTATATCTCATAAATTATCTTATCTACTAATAATAAAATTTACCAACACCGAAACAAGTTGATCAAATCAAACTATTCATTAGCATAGTTGGTCGGCTGACCTCCTAACTCCCTCAAATCATTTGTTGCCTACTTCCTTACCTCATCAATGGTGTTGCCGATCTCCTCATCTCTGCTCACCACTATCAAACAACCCCTCCTCTACCTCAACCACCTTCAATCGACCTGACAACCCAACCTTTCCCCTCCGTTCTCCCCTTCCCTCTAATGATGATCTTCTCAATTGTGTAACCTTTGATTATCATCTCTTTCTATATCATTATTTGTCTTCTTGTTTGGACTTGCATTGTTTAATCAGCATCTTTGATTTCTATCTTCCATACAAAACTAAATGCTTTTTTATGCTAAGTTATTTAATTGACACTGGGCGGGCAGTAGGCTATCCACTTTATATTTTAAAGGGAACGTGTAAAGCAATGGCTTTAAATTGGACGCCAGATGGGCTGATTCGATGCCAGATGGGCTAGATTGGACTCTTCATTTCAGCCTATTTGGCTTGGCTTTGAATTGGACAAAGGGTTTCCTATGCTTGGCCTAGTTAGTCAACCCATGGACCAAGCTAGCCCAACCTATGAACAAGTTTAGTCACAATCCAAAGTTGGCACCTCAGCTGATTGGTGCACAAATTTAACCTGTGGTTACTTGAAAATCGAATAGGCCATTGAACCAATCAAGTGCTAGTTTTATTTTTTAATGATTCAACTAATGATTTGTATCGGTTGAACCAATGAAGACGTCAGCACATGAAAAAAATCGAATCATAAAATCTATAGTTTGGTTTATATTACTTTAACTAGGTCCAACTAGGTTAAACCAATGTTTGATAAAAAGATCAATGAAGAAATATAATAACAAAAGTTATTTTGTAACTCTATTTATACTAAAATTAATATGATTTTAGTAAATACTAAACAAAAATAAAAGGTAAGATCGAAATTGAGAGTCTAAAATCCCCTTCAAACTAGCGAGTAGCAACCTGTTGCCACCACTATAGAGTTCTGAATTCTGAGATATTAGGTAAAAAAATGAAAGTTGTCACTACAACAATTAAATTGTAGAAATCCATGGCACGGTGGAATGGAGCCAATGGACTATATTGAAATTGAATTGCTAATGATGTGGTTCTGAATCTTCCAATGATGAGCACTGAGAGCAACGGGTATCGTGAGGACTTATGCAATTCTGTGGGAGTGCCACGAGGATGGGGATAGGGAGCAACGATGATCGTTGGCGAAGGGGATGGTTAGCGCCACCAAGGGCGATGAGTGTAGGGGAAGGCAATGACAAGAGATAGGGAGGGCAACGACAAGCGCAAGGGGAGGGCAACGACGAGTGTTGGGGAGGGGGAGTGAAGTCGTTAGATTAGGGATTGAGGGATTGGGGAAGGAGTCTAATTTGTCAAGTGACAGCAAGGGGATTGTGGGGTGCCTGTTGGTATTCTAATTTCTATGCACATGGGGATAGGGGGTCACGAGTGTAGGGGTTTGCGATGTACAATGTAGTAATTTTCTTTTTAATTTAAGCCAACGGTTCAACCAATCATCCGATTTAACCAAATCAGTCGATTCAACCTAATTCGTGTCGAGTTTGGCTTTTCGTGACCGAACCAGTTGATCCAACAGATAAGTCATCTATTCCAGGTTGAATCGGTTGCTTTGATTCGATTTTTGAAACATTGCTCAAGTCACTTGGAGGTGACCACTTCTTACATAGGTGCTAGAATTTAGGGGTGTCATGCTTGGAGAATTTCAAGGAAAAGGTAAGACTTAGTGTTGTAAGATCAGGTCAAGATGCAATGATTTGAGAGATCAACTCAAGAGCCATGGTATTTGGCCCTCCTAAGGATTAGACTTTAGAGGCTTATCATATTAGCAGGCCTAAATTTGTTCGAAGGATCACAAGGTTTAATTAATGGCATAGTGGTGAAGAGTACATAGAAAGATATATTAAAGTTCGGAAGACCCATGACTATGGAGTATAACCCCTACAATAAAAAGTCCTACTCGGTGTCAAATTGAATAGTAGTAATTAACATATTTGTCTCTATTTTCTTTTACTTAGCAGCAACTTTTTTAAAGTATAACACTATTAACACTTTTGTCAAACAGCAATTACCATTAGCAAATGTATATGTCATTATGTGTGTAATATAATACTATCATAATTTTTAAAGTATGGTATAGCAACAAAAGAATTATATAACATTATTTTTTTATCAAATGATAAATAACATTAGTGACAAATATACATATGATCATGTGTATGTGATATATTACTATCAAAAATTTTAAGGCATAATTTAGTAGCCAAAAACTTATATGCCACTCATATTTTCTTGCCAAACGAAAACTAACATTAATGACATATATGGTTATATATATAATACATATTAACATTAATCTTCAAAAAGTAAATCAATGCCAAAAAATTGTGTTAATAAAAATTATTAGTAGCTATTGTTATGACCCGACTCTTTATGGAATCCAGGAATGGCCTACCTTAACTAATCTCAATATCCAGTCATCCATCGAGAAATAAGCCAAAAATATAAATACAGCATTCCACACATGCAATATAGTTAAGCATTTTAATAAAAAACAGAAAAATAGAGCAGTAGTCTCAAGTAGACATCACGCCACAGGCAAAAAATGGAGTTCACTATCTAGCCATCACAACAAAAATAGAAAGACGGAAAGCAACATTACAGGTTCCAAGTACACTAAATACTCACTAAAGTAGTAAAACAGTGTCTCAGAAGTGAAAACGGAATGGGAACAGACTACGGCTGAGCTCGACTAGGCCCAGCACCCTCCGGTGGTATTGGCTATTCACCTCCCTGACCTGAACATATATAACGGTTGTCAGCTAAACGCTAAGTAGAGTGACAAACTTAAGAACATTTAATGCATTTAACTGTTAAAGTTATTCATATAGTTAACGTTTGGTTCTATTCATAATCACTAGTTGTTTAGTATGCAGGCATTTTAGTAAAGGTCCATGTCATCACTTGGTTCACATGTTCCCTATTGGAACGATCTTGTTGCAATTTTCCCGCAATGCAGGATGCATACGTGGCACTCTCCTGGCCGAGAGAGTACCCCATGGTAGTCATACACCTGGTCTACCACCTCGGGGTGATGGTTGCAACGTAGCAGTGACTACGGCACGTGCGATAGGCGCATAGGTAGCTACCCCACACTAGCACGCAGTCAGACCTTTCCGTTAGTGGGTATGCTCTAACGTACAGAACAGAACAAGGGTCACACCCCTCACCAATCTGCATACCCTCGCTCGACTATCCTGGTTTGCCCAGTGGAACCAACAGGAGTCAGTGTCAGGAAACCATTCTGAAATGACCCTTCTCAAGGGTCGTTCAGAAATTTTTCAGAATCTTAGGGGTGTTGACACAATTTTAAACCCCCTGGATTTTAGTTTGTGGACTCTGCGGGAAATGGAGGCTTTTACGGGGACAACCGTGCAATTTTCCCCCTCACATTTCACACAACTCACGCACACACCCACCCAAAACCCTAACCCTCTTCGTTAAAACCACCCCCCCCCCTCACCTCTCCACCCTTTCCACACCTCCAATGCCACCAACACCACCTCCACTCCACCACCTTACCGCTGACGACCGTCTTCTCCCCCATCCCCTTGCAGCTGTGAGTGGGGGAGAAGGAGAGGGGACCAGCATGAAGGAGAGGGAGAGAGAGAGAGAGCATGGGCGAGGGAAGGAGCGTGGAGGAGGAGAAGAGAGGAGCTCAGAGGGGCTTAGGAGAGGGGGCAGCAAGTGTGGTCGGAGGAGCTAAAGGAGCTCGAGAAGGACGAGAGACCACGCAGGAGGAAGACTTACGCGAGGAGGGCGACGCTGTTGCAGCAGTTGTAGCTCGCGAGGAGCTTCACGAGGAGGAGCTCCGTGAGGCATTCTGCGAAGTCATTTTCCATAGTATCAAACGTCTGTGACACCCTCCAGACGTCTGAAGGAGTAGCAGGACATCCAAAGGTGACACCGGACGTCTAATAGCGCACAAAATACTAAGGTACATCCCCTGCTCGACGTGCATGCATATACAGTTGTGTTGAGCTGTCGTTATTTAAGCGACGCATGCATGCGCAAATACGAGGCATTGGAAAGGCGCGAGGCGCGACCTTCGAGGCACTTTAGGACGTCTGGAGACCGTGTCAAACATCTGACTACTCTTCCAAAAGACCGGGAGCAATGTCAAACGTCTGGAAGCTCCCTCAGATGGCTGCGAAGGGGTTCAGACATCTGAAAAAGGCATAGGAAAGCAAGGTGAGCTTCTGCGATCGTTTAAGACGTCTGGGACACCCCAGACGTCAGATTTTGGTTAGAGTGCGTGTTCTTGGGCCGGTTCAGGACCCAAACGGATTCGATTTTATGCAAAGTAACGTTGATTTCCCTTCGGAATTCTCTACATGTTAGTGTCATACATATGCTATTTTGAACTCGTTTGACATGTTGGTCAACGATATAGGTCTCCAGTCTGTAGTGTACACATGACCCATGGAGACGTCAGGATCTACCGTACGAGCCCCCATTCCACCCGTATACCCCGGTAGAATGGTCCTCTATAATACTGTGATTTAAATAATTAAAGTGCATGCTATATTAGAAAGATCTTATTAAACCCTAGGATATGAAATGAACCCTAGGGCTAAGAAGGATAAATGTACATTACTTGAATCACGCTGTTATACTCTAAAATGCATGTTAAAGTCTTTACTGCTAGCAAGTGAATAGTTAAGTAATGTGGTGATTGCTTAATTTATTAAATCACAAGCTGTCTGTTATACAATTAAGAATCGGAATGTGAATGGAGATATATACTGTATCATGGAATAAAACAAATGCTGATGCATGAACCCTACGGGGAACTAGAAAAGGAAATCAAAATACTGCAACATGGAAACTCTGATGGTTACGGAATCTTTCGCTTACTGTGAGGCACGATGGTTAGTTGAGCTTTAACTTGGGCGTAAGCTGACCCTCGTGTACTCACGTACCGAGGAGAGCTAATTACCCTTCTTCAGAAGATACGTTGGCCCTCGTGTACGCACGTACCGAGGAGAACTAAATACCCTTCTTCAGAAGATACACTAACCCTCGTGTACGTAGGTACTGAGGAGAGCTAATCACCCCTTGTGTAGAAAGAATAGGCTGGCCCACACATACGTGGTACCGAGGAGAGCTACAGTTACTTTTGTGTAGAGAGAGTGCTAACCACCCTTGGGTTGGGACCCAGGGTTACAAGTGGCCTCCCTACACTGACTCCTATTAGGCCCACTAGGCAAACTGGGATAGTCAGGCAAGGGTACGCAGACTATTGAGGGGTGTGGCTCATATTCTGTTATGTGTTATATGTTTGGGCATACCAATTAGCGAAAATGACCAATAGCGTGCCAGTACAGGATAGCTACTCGTGCGTTTATTGCGCATACCGTAGTCACCTCTTGTAACGACCCGGTTCCCGAGTCCCTACGAGACACGAGAACCGGACCGACTCAACTAATCCCAAGACCTAGTCGTCCAACGAGGAAGTAACCAAAAGAGCAGTAAAATAAACCACATTCAACATGAATATAACTAACAGTAAGAAAGTACAGCAGTAAGGAAAGAAACTACCACAGTATGTACCACCACAACAGTAGAACAACATTCATAATATAATTTGAACTGCAGGTAAAGAAAGTACAGCGGAAACAAGAACTACTCACTACAACGTAACAAAAAGAGGTACAAGAGACAGTGGTAACACTACTGGACCCTACTCGGCCCAGCGTCCTCTGCAGCCGCTGACCCTGGCTGCTCAACACCTGGTCCTAAAAAAGGTAACGAGTGTAACACGTCAGCAAAACACTGAGTAGAGTGGCAACTAAACTAAAAACAACAGTAGAGTGTACAGTAGCTGTTATGTTCGATTACTTTCTTTATTCACATCTTTCAATTGTCTCACTATTTCATTTATTCCTCAGATCTTTTTCTTGATCTCGAATGTTCCTCGTGGGAACGATCTTGATTGCAGTCTTTTCCAAAAAGTAGAAGTAGCACGTGGTGCTCTCCTGGCCGGGAGAGTCCCCCATGGTGATCCTACCCTCAGTCAACCACCCCAAGGTCACTGACAGACGTAACGGTGACTACGGCACGCGCGATAAACACACAGGTAGCTAACCCGTACTGGCACGCGGTCAGTCGTTTCCGTTAACGGGTGCGCCCAAAGCACAGCACGGAACCAGTCCAGGGCAGAGCCCTCTCAGTAACAGGGGTCCAACCCCTCCACAGTAACCAAACCGGGGCCTTGCCCCTCCACAGTCCGCGCACCCTCGCCTGACTACCCTGGTTTGCCCTAGTGGGCCTAACAAGTAGGTGTGGGAGGCTAGCAGAACCCCGGGGCCAGTGGGGTAGCTAGTACCTCCCTACACTAGTAGCTCTCCTCGGTACTACGTACGCGAGGGCCAGCAAGTCGGTACAGAGCGGCCGGTCCTAACCCCGGGTCCCTGGGGTGGCTGGCCCCACTCTGCACTAAACAGGTACAGGTACTTCCCTTGGTACTACGTACCCAAGAGACAGTACACAACTACATCTCAGTTCCATTCCTTTCTCTTTCCAGGAGTTCCACTCCTAATTCCCCCGTAGGGTTCCATCCTTTTTACTCAAATATCCAGGTTTCACTTTCTAGTTTCACATTCTTACAATCCATGTTCTCAACCACGTTATTTATTCACAACAGGCAGCTGTTAATTCAAATTACAGGCAGCTTTATATCTCTTTCCATTTTCCAAGACTGCAGTATTATACATTCCACTAGTTTTCCCATCCTAGGATTCATGCCATATCCTAGGATCTATCATACAATCTAGTTTTCCAGCCCTAGGATTCATGCAACACCTAGGAGCTATCATTCCATCTATTTCTCATTCCTAGGATTCATGCAATGTCCTAGGTTCTATTTATGGTTCCATAATTTAACAGATTTTATTAATAACTTTAAGCCACTCTACCAGGTACAACGGGAGTAATGGGGGCGTGATCGGGAATCCCGTGTGCCTCCGTGACCCCCGAGACTGCAACAGAACGGGGTCCTATCACAAGGATCAAACACAAGGAGTGTCTCAAAACAGTGTATAGCTACTGTAGACGGGTAGAGGAATTAATTCCGAACAGAACACAACTCGAATCGCGGAAAACGGAACCCGAACGGGCCCTAAACTGGTCGAAAACGACGAAACTGTGCAAAATCAGACGTCTGGAACTTCTTCTAGACGTCTTAAAAAGTGGATCAGAGAATTACCTTGTTCTGCGTGGTTTCTCAGACGTCTATAAGCCTGCGGGGACGTCTGGCCTAGTTCCTAGTCGTCCGATGGTCACCCCGGACGTCTGGAGGTCACTCCCGCCGTCTGGTACTACAGCCAGACGTCTGATTCGTGTTGGATGGCGAATCACCGAGCCTGCGCACACCCATCTCCCTCCCTCAGTACGGTCAGTCGACAAGAAGGAAGAAGAAGACGGAAAACTCACCTTTCAGACGTCTGTACAGTCTTCCAGACGTCGACCTCGCCGTCTGGCTATCAGCACAGACGTCTGATTCTGGAAATTTTTCCAGAACCAGGGCGTGACTCGCCCTCCGCTCGCGACGCCGCCCGCGTCGCACCTCGTGCGCCTGCTGCTCGAGCCGCAGCAGGCCTCCCGCGTCGTTCCGCGCCCGCTGCACTCCCCGCCGGCCGGCCCTGGCAGCCCCGGCGAGCTCGACCTCACGGCTGAGCGCCGCTCTCGCACGCAGCACCCCCTCCGCGCTCACTGCGGCCGTCGCCGCCGTAGCAACCCCGCGCCCGCTCTCGCGCTCGCTCACTGGAAGAAGAAGAGGAAAGGGGTGGAGGCGACGGAAGCGAGGGGAGGCGTGGTCTTTTTAAGGCCACGCAAGGAGGAGAGAGAGGGAGCACGGCAGCAGCGTCTGCAGTCGCAGAGAGAAGAATAAGCGAATATGCGGTCTGCGCGCTTAGGCGCGCAGACGACCCGCGCATGTCGAAAATAACTGATTTCCAGACGTCTGGAAACGATCCCAGACATCTGGTCAGACATCTGGATGTGATCCCAGACGTCTGGTCCGACGTCTGGGATACACGTTCGTAACACCTCTACGTCGCGACCATGACCCTGAGATGGTAGATCGGGTGTAGGACTACCACAGGATGATCTCCCGAGTAAGAGAGTGCTAGTGTACATCCTGCATCGCGGAAAAACGGCATCAAGATTGTTCCCTTAAGAAACAAGTAGATTTGAGAAATGTTGTGGACCCTTACTATAAATTGAATCAGAAACGCATAGATGTTTAAACGAAAACAAATAATAACACATAACTGGAAATTAGATGGTTAGTTACCTACTTGTTTCCTTTATGTTTAATTGCATGTAAATGACTTATCCACCACTCTACTCAACGTTAGCTGACCACAGATTTATATAACCATGTTTAGGTCAGGGAGTTGAATAGCCAGCACCACTGGCTGCAGAGGGTGCCGGGTCCAGTCGAGCCCAGCCGTAGTTCTCTCTTTTCCGTTGCAGAGGCTTTTTGTTGGTAGTGAGTACTTTTAGCATATAGTACCTATTTCTGTTACGTTTCTCTCTGTTTTAATGTGATGACTATGTCAGTGAACATTTCTATTCCACTTGTGGCATGTTGTACTTGTGAGAACTCTGTACTAATTTTCAGTACTGCTTATTATCTATTTCCTGCTTAATTACATTGCATTTGCAGTTATGGAATGAATTGTGCATTTGGTTATTTCTCGTTAAACGACTGGGTCTAGAGATTTAGTCGAGGTGGGCCATTCTCGGGTTTCGTAGAGAGCCAAGATCGGGTCATAACACATTCTTATCCCAGGTCCCAACCCAAGGGGAGGCTAGCTCTCTCCCTACACAAAAGTGATAGTAGCGCTCCTCGATACCACGTACACAAGGGCCAGCTCACTTTCTGTACCCAATTCCAACAAACCGTCATGCCTATATAGGCGAGTTATTCCATCAGAGTTTCCCTGTCACAACAATTTAGCTACTTTTCTAGTTCCCCCTAGGGTTAGTTCATAGTACTCGTCTCACACCAACAAGTTGTATGTATCTCTATTCACGTTCAAGTTTCAATCATGGAAATAGGCAGCTTGTAATATAACAGTAAAAGCATTTAACTACATTGTTTGAGTTACAATTTTCTCATAATGTGGAAATGATCATCATGCATATTCAAGTTATGTCAAGCAAGGTTCATGTATTGAACGTAAACATACATCATTCTTAATCAAAGGGTTCATTTCATGACTTAAGTTTCAGGCAGAGATCTCTAGTTTAACATTCACTTAACAAAATCAATCAAAAGGAGTAAAGAAAGACCACCTTACCAAGGGGTACGGGCGATATGGGGTCACCAACAATAGATCCCAAAGCCATCATATGTCCCGTGCGCACTACAAACCTAGGGCCTACACCAAATCATCAGTCAAATTAGGCATTAATTTCGTTTACTGACATTTTAGCATGTATAACAATCTTAAAATAGTGTAGAGACAGTTTTAAAACATAGGAAATTTAGAAAGCTTTCCAATGATACCTTGATTTCGCAATTCTGACTCCATTTGGGCCCTGAACCGGCCCAAACACTCCTCCCGGTTCACCTGAATCGGATCAGACGAGCTGGTCTAGCTAGACCAACCACCTGCCTGCAGCAGACGTGCGCACTGACTGAGATCAGACGTCTAGAGTGAGTCCTAGATGTAACGAACGCGTGCCCCAGACGCCTTTTAAGACGTCTGGGATGTGGCCCAGACGTCGGAACAGACGTCTGGGATCACATCCAGACGTCTGACCAGACGTCCGGGATCGTTTCCAGACGTCTGGAGAACAGTTATGTTCGCACGGGAGATTCGTCTGCGCGCCTGTGCGCGCAGACCTGCGATTCCTCTCTCTCTCTCTCTGCGGCTGCAGGCGCGCTGCGACCACCTTCTCTCTCCTCCTCGCGCGGCCTTAAAAGGGCCACGCCTCCCCTCCCATCTCCACCGTCTCCTCCTTCTTCTCCTTCCTGTGCGCGAGAGCGAGCGAGCGCGAGGGCAGCAGCGGCAGCCGCAGTGAGCGCGGAGGAGGTGCGGCGTGCGAGGGCGGGGCTCTGCCGTGAGGGCGAGCTCGCCGGAGCGGCTTGGCCGGCCGGCGGAGGGCGCAGGGGGCGCGGAGCGACGCGGAGAGGGACCTGCTGCGGTCGGAGCAGCGGACTCGCGAGGTTCGACGCGGGCGGCGTCGCGAGCGGAGGCCGAGCAGGGTTCTGATTCTGGAAAAATTTCCAGAATCAGACGTCTGGGTTGATAGACAGACGGCAAGGTCGACGTCTGTAAGATCATACAGACGTCTGAAAGGTTCGCTGATTCGCCATCCTTTCCGAATCAGACGTCTGGAAGTTGTACCAGACGGCGGGAGGGACCTACAAACGTCCGGAGTGACCATCGGACGTCTGGGATCTAGGACAGACGTCCCCGAAGACTTCTGGACGTCTGGGAAACCACGCTGAACAGGACCTCGTTCGGTTGCAGTCTTGAGAGTCGCGGAGGCACGCGGGATTCCCGATCACGCCCCCATTACTCCCGTTGTACCTGGTAGAGTGGCTTAAGTTATTTTTAAAATCTGTTAAAGTATGGAACCATAACTAGAATCTAGGACATTGCATGAATCCTAGGAATGAGAAATGTATGGAATGATAGCTCCTAGGTGATGCATGAATCCTAGGGCTGGAAAACTAGTTGTATGCTAGATCCTAGGATGTGGCATGAATCTTAGGATGGAAAAACTAGTGGAATGTATAATACTGCAGTCTTGGAAAAATGGAAAGGAATATAAAGCTGCCTGTAATTTGAATTAACAGCTGCCTGTTATGAATAAAGAAACATGTTTGAGATCATGGATTTTGAGAACGTGAATCTGGAAAGTGAAACATATGATGTTCTGAGATAAAGAGCTGGAACCCTACGGGGAATTAGGAGTAGAACTCCTGGAAAGAAAAAGGAATGGAACTGAGATGTAGTTTGTACTGTCTCTTGGGTACGCAGTACCAAGGGAAGTACCTGTACCTGTTTTGTGCAGAGTAGGGCCAGCCGCCCCAGGGACCCGGGGTTAGGATTGGCCGCTCTGTACCGACTTGTTGGCCCTCGTGTACATAGTACCGAGGAGAGCTAGTAGTGTTAGGAGAGTACTAGCTACCCCACGGGCCCCGGGGTTCTGCTAGCCTCCTTCACCGACTTGTTAGGCCACTAGGGCAAACCAGGGTAGTCAGGCGAGGGTGCGCGGACTGTGGAGGGGCAAGGCCCCGGTTTGGTTACTGTGGAGGGGTTGGACCCCTGTTACTGAGAGGGCTCTGCCCTGGTTCCGTGCTGTGCTTTGGGCGCACCCGTTAACGGAAACGACTGACCGCGTGCCAGTGCGGGCTAGCTACCTGTGCGTTTATCGCGCGTGCCGTAGTCACCGTTACGTCTGTCAGTGACCTTGGGGTGGTTGACTGAGGGTAGGATCACCACGGGAGACTCTCCCGGCCAGGAGAGCACCACGTGCTACTTCTACTTTTGGAAAAGACTGCAATCAAGATCGTTCCCACGAGGACATTCGAGATCAAGTAAAGGACCTGAGAAATAAATGAAATAGTGAGAAAAATTGAAAGATGTGAATAAAGGAAGTAATAGAACATAACAGCTACTGTACACTCTACTGTTGCCTTTAGTTAGTTTGCCACTCTACTCAGCGTTTTGCTGACGTGTTACACTCGTTACCTTTTTCAGGACCAGGTGTTGAGCAGCCAGGGTCGGCGGCTGCAGAGGACGCTGGGCCGAGTAGGGTCCAGTAGAGTTACCACAGCCTTTTGTACCTCTTTTGTTTCTGTTCTAGTGAGTAGTTTTTGTTTCCGCTGTACCTTCTCTACCTGCAGTTCTTGTTATATGATAAATGTTGTTTTACTGTTGTGGTGGTACCTACTGTAGTAGTTTCTTTCCTTACTGCTGTAGTTTCTTACTGTTAGTTATATTCATGCTGAATGTGGTTTATTTTACTATCTTTTGGTTACTTCCTCGTTGGACGACTAGGTCTTGGGATTAGTCGAGTCGGTCCGGTTCTTGTGTCTCGTAGGGACTCGGGAACCGAGTCGTTACACTAGACGTCTTAAACATGCATAGGAACTCACCTAGTGCTCCTGCTTCTCCTCCTGTCGTCTGCTACCTCCCACAGCCATCTAAGGGTGTAGCCGGACATATGACACCTCTCCCGGCGTCTAGGGTTGTAACCGGACGTTTGACACCACCTTCAGATGTCTAAAAGCACCTTGGTTGCCTAGTGTGCGCGCTTTCCCAACACCCTTCTCCCCTGCGCCGCTCACCTCCCCATGCGAGCGCAATCTCCGAGCCTATACATGACACAGACGCCTCGGACAGGTCTCACCTCAGGTCCTGCACATGCCCGGACGTCCAAAGCTCGCCTAGACGTCTGCAGATCCCCCCGGTCGTCTGCAAAACGTCGCAGACATTTGATGGCCGCAAGAGATGCGCCCAAACCACGTGCACAGCACCTCCTCGCGACTCACTCCACCTCGTTTGTTGTGCTCCACCTCAAGCCTTGAGCTGTAGCAGCTTCTGCCTCCCACTCCGATCTCTCCCTCTCCTCTTGCTCCCGCACACACTCTCTCCCTCACGCTTTCCCTCTCCTTCTCCCACACTCATTGCTCACGGAAAACCAGTGGGGGAAGGTGGTGCCGCAGGAGACAAAATGGGAGGATGGGGGTGCGGAAAATGAGGAGGGGGGTTTTAAAGGGTGGCGGTAGGGTTTTGGGTTGCGTTGGGGGTGGGAAAAAAAAAAAGAAGGGTAAAAATTATGGAAATTATCCTAGATTTTTGAAGTTGCTCACGTGGGGTCCAGCAGATGCAAAATAAGGGTGTAAAATTTACGATAAGATCCTTATAGTTTACGAAAATGCCTAAATGACCCTTGGAGAGGGTCATTTCAGCTATGGAGACAAATGAGATGATTAGGTTGTGATAGGTGGACCCGTAAGGTCAAACACCTTGACTTCGTAAGCTTTGGGCTCGTTGATATTGGTCAAAGACCCAAGAATTTGAGGTAGCTGGCAACTACCAGATGTGCTACAAGGGTACAAGCAGCACCAGGGAATAAGGTTCAAGGCTTGAGAGGGCATACCCGTGAAGGCAATTCCCTTGGGGGGATACTGTTTCACTGGTTGCTAGTGAGTGTGACAGCTATGATTAGATTCCTAGTCAATGGTGACAACAAGATTTACGCTTAATTAAGATGATTACAATAAAGATGTCTCGTTGATGTATTTTATGTGGTGAAAATCTTGTATCAAAATTTCATTAAATCTAACCATAATGATTAGAATGTCGTATCCACAGGGAGGAACAACTGCAATGAATTCATGGATATGTAGCCATCATGTTCGCAAAAACATTCGTTAAATTAATTCAATGAATATGCTACTCTGAATGTACTTTCAATTTCATGAGAAGTGAAGGGCTATTTATGTAAATTTCACGTAAAAAATCAAGCTCCCAAAATATGTGGATGATGCATGTGTAGTGACATGTCATGTAATTTTGAATTGCGTGCAAATCTGAATCCAATTTCAATGTGAAACAAGGTGCATACGGAAGACTCAGGCAATTTTGTGAGAATGCAAGGGTGCTACCATAATATTGCTTCAATAAAATAATCCAAAAATCAAAAAATCAAAAACTCCACGACGGCATTGAACGTAAAAAGTAATGTAACCCAAAACAGGGCAAGTTCTTCTCTTGACCATGCGCACACTTGAGGTCGTGGCAGGCGATGAAACTTTTAGTGAAGGTCGACCGATGCAAGGAGGTTATGTTGGTGGTAGTGGCTTGACGAACGATGGCCGGCGGCGATTGTCGAAGAGTAGGAGGCCACCGGCGGTGGTGGCAGCTCACTAGCGCATGAGCTGTTGGTTGGTGGCGCGGATGGCGTGGAAGCACTCGTGAAGGCGAGGGGAGTGTGTTGGCGTTGACGGTGCGAAGCTTCGAGGCCGGAGTGGATGGCTGCGAGGAGGAGGGTGGCACCTTTTGTTGGGTTCCTCCTCTCCTGTGTCGGTGGAGAAGAGGAGGAAGAAGAGGAGGCTACGTGAGGGTCTACGCAAGGGGGAAGGCTTGTTGCTGCTAGCCACGAGCGGGAAGCGTGCACGCATAGCCGCACGTGGTGAGAGGGCGATGGGCACACGCTGTGGAGGGCACAAGGTGGCTGCGTGCATTTGCCGTTGGCCAAGCGATGTGCGTGCAAGAGAGGTGGACGCGCGAGGGTGGTGGTGCGTGCGGTGCTTGGCTGATGATGCTGGTGATGGTGTGTGCGCTATCACCACACACACCATAGTAGGAGATGGTTGACGATGGAGAGCTCAGGCCACGGTGTGCGCTAGGTCCATGGTGCAGGCGTTGCTTCGCGATGGAGCCCTCCTCTGTCAAGGCGATCCAAGAGAGATGATGGAGATGATGGCTCACCCTCCTTTTTAAAGCCTGCTATTTGTTTGCCACGGCCGACGGGTTCTCCAACCACTCGACGAGGATCGCGAGTGGTTGGAATGGAGAGGGTGCGATTGCGCACTCTGCAGGGTAGAAAAAAAAATTGGGTTATTTACAAACAAATCCAAAATAATGCATATTATCTTCTATGCACTATATGAAATATGCATGTAAGTAATTTTATAAACTAAACTATTTACATAGAAAAATCTACTATGTACATGTAAACATTAATCTAATAATTAGGCATGTATCAATTTAATCAACCCACAAATGTAGTCTCACCAAGTGGGATTAGTCATGGATGGCTTATGGCCTTCAATTCCAAAGGATGACCTATAGCTATAGAGCTACGAAGTTGTCATTCTGGACCTTTAAGAATCCTCACAAGGGGGAGCCTTAAAGGCAAGCTCAGTGAATTAGTAGGGTCATAATAGATAGAAGGTAGGACCTCTAGCACTTGAGATGGGCGATAGATGAGTCTTATTAGAGAGTACAAGCTAGGGAAATCCCACAAGATTCGTGAGGTGACTCAAGCACTATAAAGGAAGCCCAAGATGGGTCATCCGGTGATGCCTCAAAAAAGGGAATCACCCATGAGATGGGATGTGACGTTCACCTGTTAGGTACAGATGTTGACTGACCACTCTAAATCTATAACAGGCAAGCTCAGTGAATTAGTGGGGTCGGAATAGATGGAAGGTATGACATCTAATACATGAGATGGGCGACAGATGAGTCTTATTGAAGAGCACGAGTTAGGGAAATTGATGAGGTGTGGCTCATCATAGCTAAAATGCTCAAGTTAAGTTAGAAACTATGTTAAATACTACATTATTAACATGATAAAAGGGTTAAGTGTAGAAATTAAGGAAAAAGACCTAAACATCAAATTGGTGTTAAAAATGCATAATTATGTCAATTAATGAGATATTTTATTTACAAATACAAAATGATGATCAATTGCCAATTGAATAAATTTTTTGGTTCAAAAGTTCAAATAAAAAATGAAATCATGTTCTAAAATGTTCAATTAATTTATCATAAAAACTTGGTTGCATTTTGACATTATTAGAACCTTAAAACCATCATATTACAGTTAGGTCCTCATTCATATACATTTTCTTAAGCTTAAAACTTCTAGGGACCACTTTGCAAGACTTCAAGGACGACTCTGTAATGATTCTTCCCACTTATGGGTTCTTGTGCAATATCTTCACTATTTCATCTTTGTGGGTGTTTCGTGAATTTGTCCTTTACACCTAATATTGTTCATGAACAACGAACAACTGCAACAGCAGCCATCCATCTTGTGATCCATCCATCCAACGGTGAAATAGGATCCATCCATTGCGCACCTTTGCATGAAGCACTCTTGCAACCGCTAGATCCCATCTAACGGCTGATTTTTGTCTAAAATCTTCCCACGCACCTATCACTCACCCATCCATCGTTAACCCTAGTTTCAACTAATCTCACTTAGCGGTCACCACAATCACTCGCATAGCTACTTAAGCACCTCATCTCAGCTCACGTGCGCCATCGACTCCCTTCCCCCTTGAGCCAATCCCTTCATCCACGTTTCCAGCACCTCTGCCTCCTTCGTCGACCGTCAGTGACAGGGGCAGTATCTCCTCCAATTCATCGTTGTAGCAACTAACTACAACCCAAGGACCCCATTCCTCGCTGGAGACCCTCACATTTCCCTTCATTGCCACAACAACCCATTGTGGATGTAGGAATCCCATTCATCTGAGTAGCTAGATTTCCTGCTTTCATAGATAGAATTTACTGCTTTCTAGGTAGATTTCTCACTTTCTAGATTAGTTAGGAGTAGAATTAAGTAGTGAACTCACAGATGGACCATTAGATTTAGGAGTAGAGTTAGCTTAGATCGAATTCGCCCTCCCTGATCAATTCAGATCAGAGAAGTGTTTTCACTTTGTCATTTTGATCCATTGATCTCCCTCATCACCCCACACTCGTTTCTGAATGTTTTCCTCATATTTGAATCACCTACCACCCATTCATGAAGGCACCAAATCAGATCTCTTGCTCTAAAGCATTCAGATCTGATTTGAGCACCAAACTCCATTTGAGGGTCATCCCACTCATTCCACTGATCACAATGACCCTCCAATCGTTTTGAAATGAGCTGATTAAATGATTTTATCAGATGTGGCTCTAATTTGGTTTTGATCTGAGATTTATTTTTCACTTGTAGCTAGAGCCAAAGAAAATTAGTTGCACTGATTTGAGGCTCAAACAATGATTCACATGTTTATAGAGTATCTCCTAGGGCCCCTAAACACCAATCAATGGTGTGCAGGAATCCTAAATGAGCATTTCATGTTGGTAATCAAATATTAAATTCCCAGGTTGGCAACAGTGATTTCAGATTTAATTGAGTTTTAATCCCTTAATCTGGATGCAAGTTAAGTTCTGACTATCATAGTGAAGCTCTGAAAAGAATTTATCAATGATTTCATTGCCTAATTTGATTCTTCACTCTACATTGTCTATAGTGTAAGGTGATGATTGGTTAGTGTTCATAAGATTCTCAGAGGTGTATCCAGTTTTTCGTTGGATTTCAAATCACTTAGAGAACATTTGGGATGACTTTTATTGAGGTGTTATTCATTGAATCAGGTTTAGGATGCCTGTCACTATCCCAAGTCTAAGCTAAATATTAGAGTCTAAAGCGATCAATGATGATTTTTTTTTATGTATAAGTTTGATTCTAAAATTTAGTTTAAATCATAATCCATTTTCTCTAATTGTTGTATACAAGATTGTTTGTTGATTTGGAATCCCTCTTTTGGTACATAAAAGGCTGTAATAGCAGCTACATTCCATGGATTTTAATCCTTAATTGTGGATGATTTTTTGATACAATGGTTCTCTAGGTTAGACAGTACCTAGATCTTGTTTTTCCAGGTCTGAAGGGACATTCACTAGCCATAGGTTAGACCTGAGAGGTTTGAGCTGAACTTCTGTCAGCAAAACAGATCAACATAGTAGTTGAACTGCTACAGTAGCACCGGTTGATGGATTTCAAGAAGATTTGAGCTGAATTTGAAGGGTTGAATTAGCTGACTCTGTGCATACTATTAGAATAGCATAGAATAAGCATTCATGTACCAAAACTTGAGTTAAATTAGATTTGAATTGCTTGAAATCTTTGTATTGAATGACTGTCGGCAACATGTAAGTGCTTAACTGTCCAAACCTTGATTTTAATGAAATTCATAAGAGAAATTATGTTTAATTGTTCATTAATGTTGTATGAAATGTGTTGGACAATTCTGACTGTCTATCTCTCAATTCCAGCCATTAAAAGTTGAGTCAAAGCCTTAGGTTCTTAATTCAACACTCTTTGAAGACCTTCTTTGTGTTTGTTTGTAAATAAATAAAAAATCATAAAAAAATAAAATAAATCTATCTTGAGTAAGATCAAGTATTTCTTTAGGTGGTTACAAAGTTGCAAAGTATGTCGAACCCCCGACTTGGTAGAATATACCAATCAACGGTTCGATATACTTTAAAACTTAATAAAAGAGCTTAATCTAAAAATACCAAAAAAGTGTCCCTCTCTCTCTTATCTTTCTCTCTCTTCTCCTACATCTATAAAATGCAAAAAGACCATAAAAATCAGAAAAAGCTCAAAAATACCATGTATATAATATTTATACTTGTATATATCTATTTAATCCTAAGCTATATGTAAATAATGTAGTATTGTAAATAATGTACATAAATAACTTATAATTTTCTTATATATATTTAAATAAGCATTTAGTTATAACCCTATTGTATAATTGTATATTAATTTATATTAGAGTAAATGTATATAATACTAAGTAATTATAAATAACTATGTACATACCTATAACCATACCTATTACTGTACATATATATTTAAGTAATTATTATATATTGTATGATACCTATATATTTATTTATTTATGTATTTATTGTAGGTAATTAAGTTATTAAGTTAAATAGGTAAGTTATTAACTTAAAATAAAATAAATTAGTTATTTAAGTTATTACTGAAGTAATTCAGATTCTAAACTTGTATATTATTAATTTAATTATTTTTATCCTATTTGTAGCATATTTATACTGTATTATAGTACTTATAACTTAATTATGTATATACCTCTAAAAACATGTATTTAAATGTATATAAATTAAAATAAATGTTCTAAAATAAAATAAAAGTGTGTAATAAATAACTTATTATATAAATTAACTAATTATTAAGTCAATTGTATCATTAATTCAATAATTTGTACATTAATTAAGTAATTAAGCTCAAATTTAACTTGTATAAATCAATAACTTTAAGTAAATTTTATATATAATTAACTAAGTTATAATTCTAAATTAATTGTACAATTATGTAGCCTTATGTAAGGACTTTACACCCATATAATTTAATTTGAAATTAGATGTAAATTGGGCCCCCAAATCGATGGCCAAATCTCACCTCTAGAATACGCTACAGCACGCTCAAAGTAGCTCAACATTAATGCCACATCGTGAGCATTGGAGCGCTCGATGCCATATAAATTGATTAGTGTGTAATGCCTCCCAATCGTCACAGCACTTGGTGCGATTACACCATACCCTCTTCCCCTCTCCTCTAAGCATATACTGAGCATTGATTTAAGCACATGGGTTGAGAGCCCATGTGCATAGTGCTAGGCCTATTAGGCCTACCGTGGGTCTGATATAGGCCTAAAAGAAATTAGATAAAAATGCATAATAAAGAAACTAAAGATGGGTCTAGTAGTGGTTTGGACCCTCCCTTAGGGGTGATGTGTATCTCACGAAAAACCTAATTCACCCATCAAAAATCGAAGTTTTTGTTAAGGTGAACAGTGAGGAGAGAGCTGTGTGCAAGATATAACCTCTGAAACGGCCAAGTATTGGTGAAGTGTTTGTGTTAGTGTGTGAGTGTTTGTTAAGTGCCTGTGTGATAAGTGTTGAGTGTGTGTGTTCTGTGTATACATATATGTATGTGTGTGTGTGTGTATAAAGTGTATATATATTGTGTAAACGAGTGTATATATAATAGAGTAAAATAAGATATTATGAATATAAAACTTATTATGTATATATATTTTTGTAAGGTCCTTTTAGTAACATATGTACCCGCCAATGTAGGTGTATATATATGCTAGAAAATATAATTCTTTTGTCTTAAGTTTTATACATACTTGTACTAAGGCTATAGTGATACTTATATATGTTACTGTATATATAATATATGTTATTAGAGTTATTAGTATATGTTAGTATATTTAGTCTAGTGTATATTAATAGTTATTTTTGTACCTATACGTAGATATTATTTGAAATAGTTGTACATGACTAACATAGAGTAGTCATACTTAGTTTTTTATTCATGTTTAGTCGTAAATATGTTTAAGGTATTGTAATTATAATTAATTGATTATTTTGTGCATAATTAACTCATTTATTCATTCTTTAATTCATTGATTCATTTTATAAATATAACTGACATTTTTTAAATAAAAGAATATTTTTTAAACATAAAGTGATGCATATCAATAATTGTCTCTCAGTAAACAACTTGGAATAAACTAATAAAAATTATGTAAACAAATAAAATAACACATCGATTTGCATTGTAACGACTATATTACAATAACGACACCATTAAATTATTATTTTTAAGCAACATGGTTTGTCATATGTCAGAAATCCCATAAGATTCATGAGGCGATTCAAATACTAGAAAGGAAGCCCAAGATGGGTCATCCGGTGATGTCTCAGAAAAGAATCACCCACGAGATGGTATGTGGCATTCACCCGTTAGGTACAAATGTTGACTAACCACTCTAGATCTACAACGAAAAAATCGAGCAATGGGAGGCAACCCATGTGGGAGCACTTCGTGATGTCTCTACGGGGAATCATCAAGCTACAGCTATATAGACGTTGAGTGACTAGCTTGTAGGTTTAGCCGCAAGTGGGGAACACTTAAAACACTCATGAGATCAACATGTGCCAATTGACAAGAGGTTAGACCTCTGATACCTAAGGCAAGGTGGCCATTGAAGCTTGCACAGTAGGTCATAACTTCTCAAATGCGGTCAACAAACCGTTTGGGTAGCTTAACAGAAGCATCTGGTGGTACTCCACAGGGGGTCACCAAAGGGAGTTGGCCATTGATGCTGGGTACGAAATGTGACTGACCATGTGTTACGACCCGGTTCTCGAATCCCTACAGGACACGAGACCGGCTCGACTCGACTAATCCCAAGACCCAGTCGTCCAACAAGAAATAACCAAAAAATAAGAAAGTAAACCACATTCACCATACTAAGTAACTAACAGTAAAAGAGTACAGTAAAGAAAATAAAAGCTGCTAACAGTACATATCACCACCACAACAGTAAGGCGGAAACAAAGTACAGAAACAAAAATGGTAACAACAATCTGAACTCGCTAACAAAAAGGAAGTACAACAGGAAACTATTGTTGGGCTCGACTAGGCCCAGTACCCTCTGCAGCCGGCGACTCGGGCTGCTCAACTCCTGGACCTATAAAGGATACGGGAAAAACAAAGTCAGGGAATGCTAAGTAGAGTGGTAACCAAACTAACTAAAGCAGTAAAAACTAACAGGTAATTTATCTTTTCCAATTATTTTATTTTACAAGTATTCCTTTTCACCCATTAGTTTACTTTTCAGATCTCTTTCTTGATCTCGCATGTTCCCCGTGGGAACGATCTTGATTGCAGTCTTTTCCGAAAAGTAGAAGGCACACGTGGAGCTCTCCTGGCAAGGAGTCTCCCGTGATGATCCTACACCCAGTCAACCACCCCAAGGTCACGGACAGACGTAGCGGTGACTATGGCATGCGCGATAAGCGCACGGGTAGCTACCCCGCACTGGAACGTGGTCAGTCATTTCCGCTAGCGAGTACACCCAAAGTACAGCACAGAACAGTATAAGACCTAGCCCTCTCAGTAACAGGGGTCTAGCCCCTCAGAACCAAACAGGGGTCTCGCCCCTCCACAGTCCGCGCACCCTCGTCTGACTACCCCGGTTTGCCCAATGGGCTTAACAAGTTGGTGTAAGGTGGCTAGCTGAACCCCAAGTCCCGTGGGGTGGCTAGCTCTCTCCCTACACTAGTAGCTCTCCCCAGTATAGTGTACGCGAGGGCTAAAGAAGTCGATATAGAGTGGTCAATCCTAACCCCGGGTCCCAACCCAAGGGCAGCTAGCTCTGCTCTACACTAATCAGGAGACAGTCGATAGTGGTCCCAACCCAAGGGCAGTATAGAATGTACGAGAGTGGTCAGACGTCAGGTCAGTCGTCTAACACAAAAGTTGGACGTCTGGAAACACAAATCACTGCGGGAATGGATCTCTCGAGGCTCAAACGGCTATAATCACTGATAAAAGGTGATTTAGGCCTAACGTCTACTTATCAAACGTCTAGGGATCTCTAAGGACGTCTGAAAGTGAATGTAGGTCAGATTAAAGGTTAATCATCAACGATTAGTCTAATAAAGCCAACGGTCCTCTAGTTAAACTTCTGGCAAGGTCATTAAATGTCTTCAAAGACATCCAGACTAAGGGTTGGACGCCTAAAATAGGCAGATGGAGAGTGGTTCTCCAGTCCAAGTGTTTTGGACTACTGATCAAACAGTCAGACATCTTAAAGTCTAAGATCAGACATCTAATGTTCAGATTGGACGTCTTATCAGGCTATCTGATGCCTATTTTGGCTTTCTAAGTTCTCTACAAAAAGTCTAAGTATCTTAAGTTTGTGTAGGTGTTCTTGTAACGACCCGGTTCCCGAGTCCCTACGAGACACGAGAACCAGACCGACTCAACTAATCCCAAGACCTAGTCGTCCAACGAGGAAGTAACCAAAAGAGTAGTAAAATAAACCACATTCAGCATGAATATAACTAACAGTAAGAAAGTACAGCAGTAAGTAAAGAAACTACCACAGTATGTACCACCACAACAGTAGAACAACATTCATAATATAATTTGAACTGCAGGTAAAGAAAGTACAGCGGAAACAAGAACTACTCACTACAACGTAACAAAAAGAGGTACAAGAGACAGTGGTAACTCTACTGGACCCTACTCGGCCCAGCGTCCTCTGTAGCCGCTGACCCTGGCTGCTCAACACCTGGTCCTGAAAAAGGTAACGAGTGTAACACGTCAGCAAAACGCTGAGTAGAGTGGCAACTAAACTAAAAACAACAGTAGAGTGTACAGTAGCTGTTATGTTCGATTACTTTCTTTATTCACATCTTTCAATTGTCTCACTATTTCATTTATTCCTCAGATCTTTTTCTTGATCTCGAATGTTCCTCGTGGGAACGATCTTGATTGCAGTCTTTTCCAAAAAGTAAAAGTAGCACGTGGTGCTCTCCTGGTCGGGAGAGTCCCACGTGGTGATCCTACCCTCAGTCAACCACCCCAAGGTCACTGACAGACGTAACGGTGACTACGGCACGCGCGATAAACACACAGGTAGCTAACCCGTACTGGCACGCGGTCAGTCGTTTCCGTTAACGGGTGCGCCCAAAGCACAGCACGGAACCAGTCCAGGGCAGAGCCCTCTCAGTAACAGGGGTCCAACCCCTCCACAGTAACCAAACCGGGGCCTTGCCCCTCCACAGTCGCGCACCCTCGCCTGACTACCCTGGTTTGTCCCAGTGGGCCTAACAAGTCGATGTGGGAGGCTAGCAGAACCCCGGGGCCAGTGGGGTAGCTAGTACCTCCCTACACTAGTAGCTCTCCTCGGTACTACGTACGCGAGGGCCAGCAAGTCGGTACAGAGTGGCCAGTCCTAACCCTGGGTCCCTGGGGTGGCTGGCCCCACTCTGCACTAAACAGGTACAGGTACTTCCCTTGGTACTACGTACCCAAGAGACAGTACACAACTACATCTCAGTTCCATTCCTTTCTCTTTCCTGGAGTTCCACTCCTAATTCCCCCATAGGGTTCCATCCTTTTTACTCAAACATCCAGGTTTCACTTTCCAGTTTCACATTCTTACAATCCATGTTCTCAACCACGTTATTTATTCACAATAGGCAGCTGTTAATTCAAATTGCAGGCAGCTTTATATCTCTTTCCATTTTCCAAGACTGCAGTATTATACATTCCACTAGTTTTCCCATCCTAGGATTCATGCCATATCCTAGGATCTATCATACAATCTAGTTTTCCAGCCCTAGGATTCATGCAACACCGAGGAGCTACCATTCCATCTATTTCATTCCTAGGATTCATGCAATGTCCTAGGTTCTATTTATGGTTCCATAATTTAACAGATTTTATTAATAACTTAAAGCCACTCTACCAGGTACAACGGGAGTAATGGGGGCGTGGTCGGGAATCCCGCGTGCGTCCGCAACCCCCGAGACTGCAACGGAACGGGGTCCTATCACAAGGATCAAACACAAGGAGTGTCTCAAAACAGTGTATAGCTACTGTAGACGGGTAGAGGAATTAATTCCGAAAAGAACGCAACTCGAATCGCGGAAAACGGAACCCGAATGGGCCCTAAACAGGTCGAAAACGACGAAACTGTGTAAAATCAGACGTCTGGAACTTCTTCCAGACGTCTTAAAAAGTGGATCAGAGAATTACCTTGTTCAGCGTGGTTTCCCAGACGTCCAGAATTCTGCGGGGACGTCTGGCCTAGCTCCCAGACGTCCGATGGTCACCCCGAACGTCTGGAGGTCGCTCCCGCCGTCTGGTACTACAGCCAGACGTCTGATTCGCGTTGGATGGTGAATCACCGAGCCTGCGCACACCCATCTCTCTCCCTCAGTACGGTCAGTCGACAGGAAGGAAGAAGAAGACGGAATCACCTTTCAGACGTCTGGACAGTCTTCCAGACGTCGACCCCGCCGTCTGGCTATCAGCACAGACGTCTGATTCTGGAAATTTTTCCAGAACCAGGGCGCGACTCGCCCTCCGCTCGCGACGTCGCGCCTCGTCGCACCTTGTGCGCCTGCTGCTCGAGCCGCAGCAGGCCTCCCGCGTCGTTCCGCGCCCACTGCGCTTCCCACCGACCGGCCCTGGCAGCCCCGGCAAGCTCGCCCTCACGGCTGAGCGCCGCTCTCGCACGCAGCACCCCCTCCGCACTCACTGCGGCCGTTGACGCCGCAGCAACCCCACGCCCGCTCTCGCGCACTGGAAGGAGAAGAGGAAAGGGGTGGAGGCGACGGGAGGGAGCGCGTGGCCTTTTAAGGCTGCGTGAGGAGGAGAGAGAATCGCGGCAGGGCGTCTGCAGCCGCAGAGGGAATAACGAATATGCGGGTTTGCGCGTAGACGAGCCGCGTGTGTCGAAAATAACTGATTTCCAGACGTTTGGAAACGATCCCAGACGTCTGATCAGACGTCTGGATGTGATCCCAGACGTCTGGTCCGACGTCTGGGCCACCTCCCAGACGTCTTAAAAGACTCTGGGGCACGCGTTCGTAACAGTTCTTAAGACTATTGTTATGTTACTTTGGGCTCTTTAACAATCATCTAAAGAAATAAAGGACGAGGAACAACAAATAAATATAAGAACAAAAGTATCTATCTTATTCTTCATCTCCTTCATCAAGCTTTTGCTCCAAGCGAAGCTCCTTCACCTCCATCAAGTTCCCCCAAACCACCATGGACGCGAGCTTGAGCTCCTCCTTCATACTTGAAACCATTTGTATTTTCCTGAAACTTTAAACTCAATGCAAATGTTAAATAACAAATGTTTTGTCATCATCAAAATTAACGATCATGGTACTCTTGCACAAGGTTCAAAATGCCGATTTCGATGCCGTGGCAATGAAATTCTAAGCATGCATTTCGTGGGCATGCCAAGGGCACGCTGTGGAAATGCCTGTTTTTCGATGGACATGCCGATGAGCATGCCGAGGGCACGCCATGGGCGTGCCAATGCATACTGACAAAAATAATAGTAGTTAAAAAAACCAGCAGCAACCTCGGCATGGGTACCTATTTCGCCGACATGCTGACCATGCCGAGGGCATGCCGAGAACATACCGACGATATCCCTGTAAATCGACACTTTATCCGTGACGACACAGCCCTTGCTCGAAAATGGCCTTACCGAGGGCATGCCGACGACATTTAAAACGATGCCCTTACACCAACACCTCTTTCACTTCTCGTAAATAAAGAATGATCAGATGTGGATCTTTTCAAACCCATGTTTTCCACTGCCTCAGACAACTTGTGAAACCATCCACATGGACTCTATTTGAGCTCATAAATTTCTTTCTTTAACTTGCACACACACTCCCGCTCAGTCTCAAAACCTGGGGGTTGCTGCATATACACTTCCTCCTGAAGATACCTATACAATAAGGCGTTCTTCACATCAAGTTGGTGGAGATCCCATCCTCTATTTGTTGCCACAGATAGAAGTATACAAACTGTAGGGAGTCTGGCAACTGGTGAGAATGTGTCAAAGAAATCCACCCCATAAATCTGGGTGATCCCTTTGGCCATTAATCGAGCCTTATACCTAGAAATAGACTCGTCGAGGTTGTATTTCAAGGCCAAGACGCACATGCAACCAACCACACGAGCATCAGGTGATCTGGGTGTAAATTCCCATGTGCCTCTCTTATGAAGAGTATTAATCTCCTCCATTGCACTTTGCCATTTTGGTTGAAGCATTGCCTCCTGATATGTATGAGATATAAATGTTGTCGAGAGAGCCATGTTAAAAGCAGCAAAGTTGTTTCCAAGTCCATCACCGATAATAGTGCTAGATACTCTGTAGTTGGAAGGACAACTACGAGGTGCCTTTTGAATTGCAATTGGAAGGTCCATATCATCTTCTGCTGGCACGAGAGTATTATCAGCTACAATGAGGGAAGGACCTGCAGGTACATCAGAAGCCACAGGTAAATCAATATCATCAATATATACCTATGTAGATGAGGAGGATGATGGCACTGAGGTGGGGAGAGAGGGGGGAGCAGTGATTCGTGGCCTGTATGTCACTGGCTTTTTATATACCATCAATGGTTCTTTGAACTTCTCATTCTCTAACTGAATCAAAGGCTTTCGAGAAATCTGAATATGTGAGAAATCACAAAACTGTACAGGTGGGACTGGCATAGGAGCCACCTTAGGTAATCTGCCATGTGGCTCAAAAGATAACTGTTGTGCAGTCATGGAGAAGAAAGATACTACCTCATAAAATGTGACATCAGCACTCATATAATGTTTTCTGGCAATAGGATCATAGCAGCTATACGCTTTCTGTATATGAGTGCATCCTAAAAAGACACACTTAATAGCTCTTGGTGCCAGCTTATCTTTGTCAGGTCCTGTAATGTGTACAAATGCCACACATCCAAAAATACGAGGTGACATAAGAAACAAATCATGATCTGGATGTCAAATCTACCATGGAATCTATTCTAATAACACAAAACTAGACATCCTGTTAATGAGATAACAGGAAGTGAGAACAGCATCAGCCCAATACACTTAGGGCACATTATGATGTATCAGTAGTGTCCTTGCCACATCCAATATATATCGATGTTTCCCCTCAACTATCCCATTCTGTTGAGATATATGTGGGCATGTGGTCTGATGTACAATACCATGTGACCTATAGAAAGCACGTAATCTGGCAGTACAAAATTCCAAAGCATTGTCCGAGCGTACACATTTAACACAGGTAGAAAATTGAGTCTTTATTTCTCTAATAAAATCTTCTATAATTGTGCCCGCATCAAACTTATTCTTAAGTAGAAATAACCATGACATATAGGAACAATCGTCCATAATAATAAGATAATACCTATGGCCTAGTCTGTCAAGTACTCTACTGGGACCCCATACATCTAGATAAATCAAATCAAAAACAGACTCAGATATGGATGAACTTGCAAGATAATATGCACGATGATGGTTTTCTAGCTGACAAACATCACATCTAATCTCAGTAGCAGGTGACAAGTGGGGAATAATGCGTCGTAGCCTATCTAGAGGAAGATGCCTGAGACGATGATGCCACTGAAGTGCAATCCCAATAGTAAGACCATGGTCTCCATGGCATGAAGCAACCATCTCTATCTGAAGCAGGCGACATACCCCACCCTCTTCATGTCCGCCACCAATCATCCTCCCTGTGAGCTTGTCCTGTAACACACAGCCTATATCATCAAATATAACCTGGCAGTTGAGATCTTTAGTAACATGGCTAACAAATAACAGACTAAAAGAAAACTCAGAAGCATATAAAACACAAGGCAATTATAAACTGGAGGTAAGTGAAACCTCCCCCTGTGCATCAATCATGGTTTAGCGACCATCTGCAACCTGTATTGTATGGCCTGATGCAACAGACTGAAGCTGTCTAAAGCAGGTCTGATCAACACTCAAATGTAATGAAGCTCCTGAATCCACAAGCCATGTAGATCTTCTACATTGGGAAGGCACAGGAAAAACTAGTATCACATAATATACTTGAGGAGGCGAGGGTAGTTATATCTAAGGCAAATGGTGACTCTTGAGTCACCTAAGCCAATCTCTGAGACAAGGCATCAAATTCAGCTGTAGGTACCATATCACCCTCGGTCTCGGTAGAGACTACAACCAGATTAACCACAAGAGACTTCCCATGCTTGCTCCAGCATGAAGCCTCAACATGTCCAATATGCCCGCAGTAAGTGTAAGTTGGGCTTGGTTTACCGGGTGTACCCTGGCCTCGAACACGGTCACAAATAGCAGATCCACCACGTCCTCCTCCAACAGCAAAAGCAGAGATCCGTCCAGTAGTCTCAGGAATAGTAAACCTAACAGAGAGTCTACTAGCCTGACTATAAGCCTCCTCTAGACTAGGAAGCTCTATCAATGTAAGAATCTAGGACCGTGCCGATTCATACTCAGAACTCAGACCAAAAAGAAACTTGAGTACCGTAAATTCCTTGTGATACTCCTATGTAGCACAGGTACAGATTGGTCTACAGGCGTTGTAGCTCTCTAGTAGTCCATTCAGTTGAGTATAACACTGAGACAGAGTAA
Organism: Thalassia testudinum; assembly: GCA_037157565.1. Taxonomy (NCBI): domain Eukaryota; kingdom Viridiplantae; phylum Streptophyta; class Magnoliopsida; order Alismatales; family Hydrocharitaceae; genus Thalassia; species Thalassia testudinum. Next base: position 150,917,627 of record JAZHRO010000036.1, read on the forward strand.
CACCATCCTATCTGAGGGAGGTGTCATGAGTGAGCTGAAACATCTTACTGGAATTCTTTTCATGTGAGGTGTAATGAAAGAGAATCCCACATTTCTTTCATTGTCTTGTAATACATTATACCATTACCAATGTGAGATGCCACGGCATTCATGATCCAAGCTCAGCTCTTATCATGGCGTTATCTATCTTCCACGTGCATACTAGTCGACGACAATTCGTATTGCATAAAACTAGTGATTTAATTATGTCATTGTCATAGTATAGTTGTAATGCAAACAGATGTGTCATTTTATTTATTTATATAATTTTTACTAGTTTATTTCAAGTCGTTCACTGAGAGGCAGTCATTAATATACATCACTCTCTATATTCCAAAAATGTTCTTTTATTCCAAAAATGTCAACTATATTTACAAATGAATCAAATTAATCAAAGAATGATTGAATGAGTTAATTATGTACAAAAGAATCAATTAATTCTGATTACAATGCCTCAAGCATATTAACAATTAACCAAGCATCAAAAACTATTTAAACAACTTTAAGTTAGTTATATACAACTATCCTAAATAATATCTAAGCATAGGTACAAAAATAACTACAATTATGTACTTAACTAAGTTATACTAACATATACTAGAACCTATAGTGATGGATACTATATCTACAGTGACGGATATATATGTTACTAAATCCTTCAAAAAAATGAATAAAAAATATAATTATAACTTTACTAAATTATACTAACACATGCTAATAACTTTAGTAACATATAATGTATGTACAGTGATATATATAAGTGTCACTGTAGCCTTAGTGAAAATATATACAAACTATAAGGCAAAGAGGATTATATTTACTGACATATATACATGTACCTACAGTAATAGATAAAATGTCACTAAAGCTTTAGAAAAACTCATATACACAAATAAGGCTTACAAGTATACTACTCTATTTTACTCTACTTATATATACATACTATACAACACACACTCACTCGTATACATTACATATATCATTTTATTTATTATACATATATGTTATATATACATATACTATATATTGATACACACACATATATATACGTTATACATATATACAAAGTATGCAACACTTAACACTAACACATTTTCCATACTAACACTTAGTCTCTTAGGATACTTAGCCAAATTTTGACTCAAATCCTCACTCACCATAGTCTATGCCCTCACTTATTAAACTTTTTATTTTTTATGGACAAATCATGTTTTTTGTGGGACATGCAGCACCCTCACGGGTGGGATTAGACCACTACTAAACCTGATTCTAGTTCTCTTTAAGTGTATTTCTGTACATAGTTACAGCCCAAGTCCGATTCAGCTGAATTGGACCTAAACCGGATCGGGCTCCTCGTCCCCAATATGCTCAATATACAATATGCTCAAATATGCTTGAAGGGTAATGGGTAATGGGTGCACCGTGCACTGACGACTGAAAAGGACATGGAGAGAATTCCTTATATGCAGCTACCGATGCTCGCTCGTGTCCAATGTGGCACTATGTTTTGTACCAGATTTAGGCGCATTCATGTTCCCTGAGGCCATATTTGGACCTCGAATTAAGTGACGATTTGTCAACCAATTTTAGATTAAATTATATCATTAGAAAGTCCTTATATAGGGCTACATAATTATGTAGTTAATTTACAAAAATAACTTAGTTAATTATATCTAAAAATTGCTTAAACTTAGTATTGTGTACACGTTAATTTACAATTTAATTACTTAATTAATGTACAAATTAATAATTTCATAATTCAATTGACTTAATAATTAGTTAATTTACATAATAAGGTATTTATTATACATTTTTAATTTATTTTAAGTCATTTATTTTAAATTATGTACATTTAATTACATAATAGATATACACATAATTTAGTTATAAATATTATTATATAGTATAAATATATTATAAATAGGTTGAAAATAATTAAATTTATTATATACAAGTGTACACTATAAATTACCTCAGCGATAACTTAAATTACTAATTTAAATTATTTTTAACTTAATAACTTGCTATATAAATTAATAACATAAATATATACAATAAATACTTAAATGGATAAATATACATGTATCATAGAGTACAGAATAGTTACTTATACGTATGTACAGCAATAGATATGATTGTACATGTTTAAATACTTATTTATAATTATCTTAATTTAAGTACATATAATCTACTATAAGTTAAGATATAATTATATAGTTAAGTTATATATGCAATAACTAAACTTAAATACTTATTTAAATATATATAATACATTTATAAGTTATTTATGTGCAATATTTACATATAACTTATTAAATAGTTCATATTTACAAGTATAAATACTATATACAAGATATTTTAATGCATTTTTAGGTATTTTTGAGTTTTTATAGTATTTATATATTTAATAGAGGTAGGAGAAGAGAGAGAAAAGATGAGATTAGAGAGGAAGAATGCTTTTTAGATTTTTCAATGTGGTTTCTTTTATTAAGTTTCATAATAAACTGAACCGTCGATTTGTATGTTTTACTAACCAAAGGATACAGAATACTTTGAAACTTCTCATACACTTAAATAAATAACTAATCCCCCTCAAGACATGTTTAGTTTATTTATTTACAATTCTTTTATATTTTTTCTATATATTCAAGTTCACCCAAATGTGACTTTAATGGATGTGGAGCTAAGCAACATAAGCCATGGAATTCATTTTTAGGGGTTGGAACAGCAGTCAAAGCACTCAAACATACTCAACACATCACATGAAAGATGATAGAGCATTTAAACATGATTTTCAGTGTGAATTTCACTAAAATTTCAAATTAGACAATTAGGCAGATTTCAAGGATGCAAATAGTGATTTCAAACACATTTATGAATGCTTTAAACATGAATTCTATCAATATGAAACACTAGTAGCTGAAATGACATCTGAAACCCAGCTAAAATCTCTTCTGAATAACTCCACACAGTGGTTGCAACTACAATATTTCAACAGCTAATTTGCTGTTGTTACCATCCAAATCCGGGAATTAAATCCATGACACTTCACTTTAAATCATCACAAATATTCTCCAGAATGTCTGAATTTTTCGTCAAAACTAGATCAAGGGTCAAAAACCCCATAGAAGAAATCCATTCAAACTAATGAACAAAGAACAGCTGTTGCTATTGCCAAAACTAGATCAAGGGTCAAAAACCTCATAGAAGAAATCCATTCAAACTAATGAACAAAGAATAGCTGTTGTTGTCCAGATATAATCAGACTTGAATCAAAGTAGTAAAACCCAAATTCCCCTTGTCGCAATCCCTTTACGACTAATCTAGAAATCATTAGAACCCAATTCAAAGGTTGGAGATCCATAAAACCCTAATTTGATTCTCATACTATGCTATAGACAACATGAACATGAGAATCAAATTTGGACTTAAAATGATTGTAAAACCAACTCCAAATCTTCATTTAAAACCTTTTAGATTTCAATCAAAACACTGATCAATAGATAAAACATGTTTAGATTCAGCTCAAATGTCGCCCACCTGGGCATTTTAATCTAAGCTCGCCAAGATGATTTGATCATCTAGGATACTTGCACACAATTGATTGGTGCTCAGGTATTCTATAAAATGCTACAGATCTAATTAGGTCATGGCTTAAACCTCAAATCAGTACAACTGATTTGCATAGGCCTAAACTACCTAGAAAAACAATATCCACGTTTGAAATTTGGTATAAACATAGTACTCACTCAAATTCCAACCAATATAGCTTTTACCCATCACAATCAAACCAATTATATTAATATAAACTCAATTTAATCAATTAAAATTGATATAGTACAAATTTCTCATTAAATTCATAAATCAACCCATGAAATCAAATCAAGCTCAATTCAGCTCAAGATAGGGTGATTGTGATTAGATGACATGCATGGAGTCACCCTTAAGAGAATTTGGTGCACAAATTAGATCTGGATGCTCGAAAGCATCAGATCTGATTGATACGTGGGTGATTGGCAATTTAAAATGCGAGTGAAATGTATAGAAGTGAATGTGAAGTGAGTTGGGAGATGTATGAACACGATGAATGGGTGAATTCATCTCCTTTGATCTAAATTGATTAAAGGAGGCAGATTGGCTTTACACTAATCTACTCCTAACTAAACTATCAAATCCATGGATCAACTAGCCAATTCTACTCATAATTGATCTACACTACACTAGCAAGCACTACAACTATCCTAGAAAGCAGTAGATCCTACTCTAAGTGGAAGAATGGGACCATTGAAATGAACTACAGCCGGTGGCTGCAGCGAGGAAGGAGGAAGGTACTCCTGTGGAGGGAAAACCTACCAGTGAAGCTCGAAGTCCCCCTCAAGTGTTATGTGATCCATAGTGGCGAGGAGCGTCGGAGAAGTGGAGCGCCATTGCATCAGCAATGTCACTGGAGTTAGCATAAGAAGAGGAAACCGAAGGGAGTGAATGACCAGCTCGAGAAATGTATAAGGGGGCCAATCCCTTGCGCACAAGCCCTGACAGGTGCTTAAGTAGGCTCTTAAGTGAATCAAATTACCAGCTAGGTAAGATTAATCAAATAGGGCACCAACAGTGGATCCGAGAAGAGGAGACACGCGGGAAGTTTTATATCAAAAGTACACCGTTGGATCAGATCTAGGTGGGGTGGCGATGCTTCACGCGAGGGCAGGCAGAGATTGGACGAAGATCAACTGTTGGATCGATGGGACCATGGATGGACGGCAGTTGTAGCTCGTGTTCTTCACAAGCTACAGTGCACGCGAGGGAACTTAGGTGTTATGGGGAATGTGCAGGGATTTTAAGTGAAACGGTGCACATTTTGCAGCCAAGGTCATAAGTGGTTGAAAATAGGTAAGAGTAGTCCATGGCTGCTTACAATGAGGCCCCTGCAATTTTCAAATTAGTCTTTGAAGGTTTTAGATGTGAATAAAATGTGAATGACTGAGGACCTAAGTATAAAATCATTAATGTAAGGTCCTAATGATGTCTAAATACAACCAAATTTTTATGATAGTTTAATTGAACATATTAGAAGTTAATTCAACCCTTGATTTGTACTTTTAAGATCAGAAATGTGTTCAATGTATATTTGGATCATCAACTTACATTTATGAATAGAATATCTCATTAATTGACCTAACTATGCATTTTCAACCCAAATTTAATGTTTTAGGTCTTTTTCCTTAATTCCCACACCTAAACCATTTATCATATTAATAATATAATGTTTAATCTAGTTTCTATCTTAACTTAAGCATTTTAGTTATGATGAGCCACACCTCATCACATACTTCCCAGTTTTATTGGTAGGCTCTTCCTCCAGAAGGATGTGTTCCTTATCGTGCCCTTTAACTGATATAAGGAACATTTGAGACCAACGAGCATAGTTGGTCTCAGCAAGCTTCATAATGAAAACAAAGAATGAATTCTTAATGTTCCCAATATCAACAGAAGACTCTGATGCGACTTCGGATGAAGCAAAAGAGGCCATGATGTCAAACCAGGAAGGAATAGCCACCAATCAAAGATCTGAAAGATAATTTTCAGACCATATAGAAATCGGATCTTAACATGAGTTTTGGACAAGTCCCAGAGACCATGTTAAGAGAATGATCCAACAGTATATGGATCAAACAGGAACTCCCATGAGAGCAAGATGCCCCCGAAGGATGTTCCCAACCGATTGGGGCTTCTATTGCCACCGGCAACGGTCCCACCAACAGGGACCGCCGCCTGCTACCGCTGGCCACTCGCTGGAGAGAAGCGCCACTACTGGCCGCTGCTGCTAACCGCACGCCAGCTACTGCTGCTGCTTGCCGTCGCCACTAGAGATCCCTCCTCCTTGTGCGCAAGAAGATAAAGAGAGAGGGTTGATTGGCCCCCTTCCCTCAACTGCTGCAATCTAGGGTTTTGGCGGGGGGTTTGGAGGCTACTCGTTTAGTGGGATATCAAGAACATCGATCCAGGATCGTCGCTCTGATACCAAGTTATGGAAATAAGTTTCTTGATTAAAAAAAGAAACCCTACATCTCTTTTTATAGAGAGAGATATAGGCAAATTATTACAAATGTCCACAAGAGTAATAAGGGTACTAATCGCTCTATTGAAAAATAAATAAAAGACACTAATACCCCTATTGTAACATGTTCTCAAGAAGTTTGGAATTTATTGGAAAAAAGTTTTGTTCAATCAAAGGTCAGAATATTTCAATACCATGAAGAATTGAGCTCCTTGAAAAAGAGAGACATGTCAATTTTTGAATTTACTAGCAAAGCTAGGAGCATTGTTGGAACTCTTATTGGATGTGGCAAGGAGATATCTGAAGATGATTTGGTTTTAACCATTTTAAATGACTTAGGTTCTTATTTTGATTCTATCATTGCATCTATATTTAGTCATCTAGGTGATTTTTCTTATGATGAAGTAATTGGTGCATTACTTGCTCAAGAACAACGAATACTGCAAACTCAATGATATGGTACAAGTTACCATATGAAGTAATTGGTGATTTTTCATGTTGACAATTACCTACCACATTCATGTCATTACTATATGGTACAAGTTCCCAAGTGTTGTTGACAAGAAGAGCATGAAATTCCTTAGCCATTGCCTTACAACTTCAATTCAACGAACTCATTGTAAATAATTATTTGAGTTCTAGGAATAATGTGGATAGCAATTGTTTAACTCCCTAGAAACATTGAAAACCAATCTGATAACATTCTTAAGAAAAACTGGCAAACCATTTCCAAAGATTTCTCTCCACCCATCACTAATCTGATAATTCAGGTTTTGGGTAGTGGAAGGGTTAGTGGAAGAGGCTGAGGATTTGGCTTTTGAGGGGATAGTTAGCATGCTGGAGATTTTGTTTCTTTAATTCAGTAGTACACATCATTGAGTATTGATGGGTTAACATGCTAGAGATTTTGTTTCTTTAATTCATCAGTGCACGTCATTGAGTATTGATGGAATTGTTCAGGAATTGAAAGTTTTGATGTGGAAAATCTGAATTATAAAAATGGGAAGGATCACCTGTTCGTGTTATGTTGGAAAAGGAAGTTCTAAGAACGGGTCTTGGCTGCAGCCTTGTATGCAATTCAGTTGTACTCTCTCCATTTTGCTACTGCTCATCAGAAGAGTCCTAACTGCCAATACATAACAACAAGTCCAAATCTTGAACTGTTTTTCCATATCATTCATTCAACTTTGACCATACTTGAGTCTATTTTTTGAGAAAGAAAGGAATGCTATCGAAACCATACTTGAGTCTATTTCATAGCGATTCTTTCAACTTTGACCCATACTTGAAGTCTATTTCTCATGACGCTCAAGGCTTTTGCATTTTGAGGAAATATACAAAAATGCATCATGTGACATGTTTTGCAATGCACAAACGTAGTGCACCGATGCAAAAAGGTTCTACACCAGTGCAAAATGATCTGCACCTCCTTGCATTACAAAATGCATCAATTTTGCATTTTTGTACCCATGCCCTTTCGAAGTTCAGCTTTAGCTTCCACAAAAGCAGTGCAGTCCCACAGAAATGACAAGAGTGAGGAAGACACTCATATTCCAGAGAGATCTTCAACATTCATTCGAAAAACTATGGCTGCCACACAATTAAAAGTCAATTAGTAATTGAAATATTACGAAAAATGAATTTATCTGAACACAGACAGATTTACCACTCGAGGAAGTATCTAACAATAAATAGTAAGACCATCTTTTTTTAAAAAAAGTAAAACCTTTAGCTAAAATCGAGTTTGTAACCGACCTTATTAAAGTGGGAAAGGGCTGGTTATTGTTTTAATTGTTGTTAACTACCATCCAGATTCTTTTGAAATTGTATTTCATGTTCAAAGGTGCATTCCAGAAAAGTGGCCCCGAAAAAGACCTAGTCAATTTCTTGTGAAAGTTCTCTAGCATTTTCTCCTATATCTCTTTTCATAATCTCCTTTTCCACTGAAATTATACATGCTCATCTTTTCTTCCTCCCCATTGGGATTTCGAGCTGCCCACATGGCAACCAACAGGCCATGTGACACATGCCATGTGGCAGCATATGAGGCCCACATCAGGGCCGGTGGTAGTGGTCCAATTGGACTAAGTTTCGTGCATCAAGTTTGGTTGTTTTCTATTTTTACTTAAGTTGTTTTTAGGAATATGATTGGGATTTGTTTTAATTAGGAGATAAGATCTTTCTAAATGAGAGAAGATCTTTTCTCAATAAGGATAGAATCTTTTGTTACTATTTTTTAGAGATATGTTCTCTCTATAAATAGATAACCTTCCCAACAATTCTAATTTGAGCAATACAATTATTTTCAAACAACAATTCAAAGCTCCTCTCCTCTCTCTCTCTCCCCTCTCAACCAGCAACCACCTAGGGCCACCATTGGCCTCCATCCAGTCGGCCATCAGCCCTCACAGTAGGGCCTCTCCATGCCTTCAGGCCCTCACATGACTAGTCCCACAAGTGAACTATTTTTCCCACACATTTGAAGTCTCCACGCTCCAATATTTTTGTCAATTCTTGACATAATATCAGAGCTTTCGATCTAGGCTCATTGTGCGTGTGGGTATCATAACCACACGTTGATAGTTCTCACATCCAAGAAGTCCTCGACAAATCCAACACCTTACGTAGAGGAGACTAAAAGAAGATGACAAAGGCTGCCACGATGGTTCGAGACACCACACTCGACCCCGAAGAAAGCAAGGTGGTTGTCTCCGGACAACCATCAAGCTTAGCAGTGCTGCCAACTACGTCTTGTGGGCCCACGCCTTCAAAATCTTCGTTGGAGGATGCGCCAGAGTTCAAAAATGAGAAAAAGAAGAAGTACGAGAAGGAGAACTACGTCATCATGAACGGGCTCATGAACTCGATAGATCCATCCATAACCTCGAATATGCTCTACAAAAAGAGCACATTCAAGATTTGAACAACCCTTAGAAGTGGTATGCTCGAACCTCAAACAACGCCCGCATCACCGAACTCTACACCAGTATTTGGATGGCAAGTCAAAGATATATATATATATATATATAGGTTTGTACATGATTAGGTGGAATGATTCTATGTCATATAGAGTGGAACATATTTATAGTCTACTAAATAAATTCTATCCCAAACAAAGTAGGTGCACCTTGGAACTAAGGCTGAGATCATAATGCATGGACGAGCAGAGGAATCACTCCCATTTTTTAGTTTGAGCAAGTCCTTCGCCTTCGAACTGAAGATATTCAAAATGCCGTATCAACTTCCAAACATATAGGTTAAGTCAGAGTAGTCAAATATGAAAAACCAAGACAAAATCATATTTTTTCATGGCCTTATCACTCTGGTATTACTTAATTAAAGCTCCTGAAACATCCAATTAACACAACATGGCATGTTTTGAGCATCAAGCTATTGTATAAAGAATCCAACCTTTATAAATGGAATAACTTTTATTCAGCTTTTAGTCATAAAACTCTGCTTGGTGACATTGCAAGGGCGACCTCACCAGTTGGTAGCATAATATCCCTATAGGCAATCATTATCTCAGACCAAGAGAATATGATTTTCTAAGTCCTTTTCAAGTTCCAAAGTTAATGAATTAACAACTTAAGAATTTCTACAAAAACAAATACAATAGAATTCATTCATTTCTTACAAGGCATGTGTGGATCCAATCAAAATTAACAATTAACCAAACATGGTTGGAGCATCAAATATTTTTGGTTGCAATATGAGATGGTTGCACATTCAAATATTTTTGTTTCCTTTGTTAGCTTAAGAAATGTTGAGAGAATTGGATTGTTAGTTTAGTGCCACATTAGAAGATATGAACTTTGTGTGAGTAGTGGTCTATAAATAAGCATGTACTCCTCCCATATTCATTTGAGAAGAAATATAGAAATCAGAACCCTATCAGGGCCTTCTCTCATGATTTTCTCCCCACTCTTCGTGAGTGGGTTTCCACATAAACCCAAGAGTTTCTTGATTGACTTTTATTGCTTTAATTATTGCTTCCGCATTATTTTAGATTTCAACTTGATATCAGAGTAGTTCTTTCTTAGGATTCTCCATTTGATTTAGAAATTATAATATCTTTGGAATTCTTTTTCTAATCAACTACAAGGAGAAGATCAATCAGTGCCTAAGAGCCTAAGTGGGACGTGGAGGTGCCACTAATGCTGCGATCCTCATGGCGAGGCAATGTAGCAACACAGAGGCCGCAAAGGCGACGAGGCGACAATCTGCTGGGTCGCATCAGGCGACGTCACTAGGGGGAAGGTGGCAAGCTTCAAGGCAACGTGCCTCTTACGACACTGCGAGGAAGGAGCAGAGGCTCACAATCGTGTGGAGTGACCGTAGCGACGCTCAAGCGAGAGCTGGTGGTGCTAGTGGAGATCTGAGGCAACGGTGGCGCCAATGATCTCTTCTGCTCCGTGAAGAAGGCGATGGCAAGTTAAGTCTTCATGAGAGACAAGGCCGAAGTCGGGCTTATCGAGGCTAAAGGAGATCACACGAGGATTCCGATCATGAGACGAGACCGCGATCGTGAGATGATCTCACGCAATCATGTCCACTGGAGATCTCACACGAGGTCACAGCCTAGAGCAGTGTGAGATTGGCGACGTTGAAGCGATCGATGGAGAAGATTACGGCGAGGACGAAGGAGCTAGAGGCCAACATCTCTGTGAGGTTCACTTAAACCCTATTTGGGAACTCTTGGCCTTTTATTTCCTTTTATGTTTCTTCTTTATTTTCCCTTCTTTCTTACTTGCTAGTTCTGCAAAAAAAAAGGAAGAAAAAAAAAACAAAGATCAATAGGAAGAAAAAAAAAGAGTTAGAGAAAAAATCAAAAAAAGGAAAGAGAGAAAAAAAAGGAAAAAAAAAATTGATGAGGTTCATATTTATGAGAAGAGGTGGAGAAGCTCTTCTCTAGTATTATCATTTCCGATATTTGTGATCATTATTTATTTTTGTATTTCTTCTCGTTGTTATTTTCTTCTCCCATACAAGTATGAGAGAAAGGGGGAGTGTTGGAAGTATGTTATAATCGTCCCCAATTTGGGAGTCCCTTTTGTTCTTGAACTACACATAAGAAATCATAACTCTGGAAGATCTAGAGTTTCAAGGTCCTCAGAGGAAGGGCTCATTTCAAGTTTCCACGTGGAAGATCCAACTTTGTGGACTCTAAAGAGGGAGATCTACTTTCGAGGTCTTCAGAGGAAGAACCTTTTCAGGGATAATGAACGAAAAGCCACGATCCCCAGTTGAGGTCCCAGAGGAGAGGCCCTTGTTAAAACCAGCTACAACAATGTCATCAAGTTCCAGTCGGTCTGACGTATCGTCATCAGCATACCTGCCTACAAGCATGAACAAGAGTGCAACTGTCGTCAGCAGAGGAGAACCAGTTGTACCTATTAAGAATGTTGTTTGTTCTGCTGTATAGAAGGGTTTCTTTATGTTACAAGCTGAGCATTCCATACTCCAACTTGAGGGAGAGTGTTAAGAGAATTGGATTATTGGTTTAGTACCACATTGGAAGATGTAGACTTTGTGTGTAAGTGGTGGCCTATAAATAGGCATGTACTCCTCACATATTCCTTTGAGAAGAAATATAGAAATCAGAGCCCTATTGGGACCTTCTCCCGTGATTTTCTCACCGTTCTTAGTGAGTGGGGTTTCTACATGAACCCAAGCATTTCTTGATTGGTTTTTATTACTTTGATTATTGCTTCCGCATTATTTTATATTTCAACTAAGGATAATAAGAGGTGCCTGATCTTCTATATATAACATCCCTAGCCCAAATCCAAGTTCCGAAGAGAACTCTAAGAACTTGCAATGTTTATACCAAAATGAAATCCAAATCAACAACTCAAAAGCACCAACATGGAGATAGTGGCTCCTCAGCTCTATTGGTAGCCAAAGATGAGAGGTAGGACTAGACCTGGGGATTTTACTCTGTGCACTCATGGGAGCAAGCATCGAGAAGTTCCAAGGAAATTCCTTTCTAAAAGCTATAAATTTTATTAAGCCTATGGAAAGTATGACAGGAAAACACCATAAAAGGCAAATATGCATGTAAATATGTTCAACTAAGAGAAGATTTTGCAGCAAGTGCAAATCAAAGCAATTATAAACCAATCATCCAAAGTCCCACAAATAAAATCTATACCAATCCCTTTTCACATAGCAACATAAACCATTTTGCTTTCAACTAATTGAACTTTTTTTAGGAGGGGTGAAGGACAGCCAAAAAGTGCTAAAGCAACAGTGAAAAAAAGGCATGTGTAAGCCTTCTGAAAATGACACTGGCAAGTTTTACCTCAATGGAACTACTTCATATAAAACTTAAGATTCAGCTATTTGTTTTTTGAATACTTATTCAACCTTTTGTTGTCTCATAAAAAATCAAATATATATCTAGTTTTTCTTGATAAGTAATCCACAGGTAAGTAGGTCCAGTCTTGCAATTTTTTTTTGTACACATTTTGATAATATCTGCAGGGCTGTATTAAATTTCTGAATTTGCAAGCATCTCAGACAATAGAGTTATGTCCAATTGAAGCTGGATCTTAACAAAGAAATTAGATCTGCTAGGAATCAAATTGTTCTGATATTGGTTATCAGGACTTTAACCCAAAAACTAAATGGTTTGATTTCTGGTGGTTGTAATTTCTTCTTTAACAAAACTTTATCCATATTAGATTAAATGGATTTGATTCTTAATCTTTCTTTATTGTAGGAGGTTTTCTTTCTTGGTTTAGATTCTTCTGAACGAAAGATTGATATTGCTTGTGTCCACATAACGGGTTTCAGTCAAAGCATTGGAGATACTCTACTTAGTCCAACTATTTGGGAGTCTTCGTTGAAGTGGCACTTGAGGAGGATGAACCTTTAATTAAGTTATCTAAACTGCAGTATCATACTATGGGATGCTATTGGATCAATCATCACTTAGGCAAAAAGGTTCACTATTTTCAAGTAATGAATAAATTATACTTATTGTTGAACTTGATTTCTATGCTAAGAGATTTGAACTTGAAAATCCGTTATTGTAGTCGTATAAAAATCCGTCAAACAGATAATTTAACCAAAACTCAAGGTGAGTCCCAGGTCGAACACGGGGAAGCGAACGTTTGATCAAAAATCATGTTGGAATTATTGTCACGTAAGCAGAATAACTTGTTGAAACTAATCTACTAGTAATTCTACTTAAAGAATAATTAATAGAAGAGAATTAGAATAATACAAATAAAGAGAAAATATAGAGAGAATGAACAAGAATTTTATAACAATAGGTGCATGTCCATTATAGCTACTTGCTACACTAGAAAGAGGGAAATTTACACTAGAAAGCAGTAAAAAGAAAAGAGGGTGAGAAGTTATCATCCTCGACAGCTGCTTGGAGGACAAGTCGTGTTGATGGAGCACCCAAAAGAGGGTGATGAGATGCTGGACGAATAAGGACGAAGCTGGAGGACAGAGGACGGAACAGGACGACATCGCAATGAGATCTGCTTCCTGAATGGCGATGAGAGGACAATCGCAGGCACACCACGAACGGAGGTGAGAAGATGGAAAATTTAGTTTTATAACTCTAATAGAGCATCTTGGGTTTGGGACGAGCTCGTAGAGCTTTGGAGGAGGTGAGAGAAAAAAGGAATGGATGGTTTACAAAGGGGGGGTGTAGGGTCCTTTATATAGTTTCATACATAGGGGCAAAAAGGTCTTTTGAAGGCTTGAAATTGATGACAGGGTCTTTAGTGACGGATGTGCACATCGCTAAAGCTAAGCATCGGTAAAGTTGCACACTCCATCTCCACCCTTCATCTCTGATCTAAGCGCCCACAAGAGGCCACATCCGCGCCTCCTCTTCAACTGTTTCGCGTACCCATCACGTCCACGTGATCTCAGTCGTTCAATCAAAAGATCGAACGGCTTAAAATCCACGCGTGCCTCTTCACCTCCAGACGTTCTGCACACCTGCATCAGATTGGGCGTGGGTTCAACGTCAAACCGCATGTGCAACTTCGCCTCCATCCAGAGTGCCACGTCTCCACATCCGAGCCGCACATCGCGCATCGAGCGATCCAATTTCGATTGGGCACGCTCCGATCACTCAAGGGAGGCGAATCGCATTTCAAACGCGTGCCTTCTGTTCACGATAGAGAGCGCAACCGCTGCACTACACCACGGTCTTTGTCATGCTTTTGATTTCTTCCTCCATCTGATCTTTGTGAAGGAGGGCTGTGGTAACGACTGCAATGACGTGGGTGGCTAGTATGGCACCACATGACTCCATCTAAGCCGCCCATCTTTCACTTGTAGGTGGTGCCACGGATGTCGGATTGGACCGATTTTCACGTTGTTGGACTGCGATCGTCGATCCGAACACATCTGTGTGGTTAGATTTGTCATTTGATGTGTGAATTTTACACCACCTTGCCCCTTGACCTTTGATCTTTCCTGGACTGCATCTGATGCTACAGAAGTCTGATTGGGGTGATCTCGGGGGTGTTGGACTCTGATCGTCGCCCTGATCAGATCTGTATGGTTTGATCTTCAATCCGAGGCCCCAACAAATATTGCCCTGTCCCCTCACCACAAACAGAGAAAATTAACCTATAATTTATACAATCTTACCTAAATGCATGATGATGCATGTTATGCAATATTTATAATGCATAATGCTTCTATAGACCTAAGAACATGTAAAAATAGGCATTTTAATCCAATTAGATGTGTGCACGTCACTTATTCATTCTATCTTTCTTTAATTATCTTATGCATTCTATCTTTCTTTTTTCCCAGGGAGTACTCTTCATTAGGAAATGACAAAGCAAGATGATCTTGCATGGAGCTAGATGTAATTGGTTTTTTTCTTAGAATTAAACTTGAATGTCTTTTTTCTTGAATGTTTTTCTTTGATTATTATTTGACTTATTATATGGACTTGAATGAAATGTGAGCATTGTTATGCATTAGACCTAATATCAGGTTACTCGTAAAATGTGAGCATCATCATGCATTAGACCTAATATTTATTAATAATCAAGTTACTATTGTAAAAGGGAAAAGCAAACATCATCCAATGAACATCCTTTCGATAGCAAAGCAATTTGTACCATGAGCACCCCATTTACACCCTCTAAAAACCCAAGCGAGAGTGTCACCGCCCCCTTCACCCTCCAAAGGCCTACCCCCTCAATGCCACCTAGGCCTCCAACTGGCCTCATAGGTTGGTTAAGGGCCCCATCCCCAATCCCCAAGCTACCCTTCGGCCCTCCACTTCTCATTTCCTATAAGGCTTCCGTTCATTTGTTCCTTGTCGCAACACCTCCACCGTCACCTCGTTCTCCTCCTTGGAGCTCTTGTTCTGGGTCTCTAATCCTTTCCTTACCTTGGTCAAGCAAGATTGATCCTTGTTGTTGGCTATTGGATCTTGGGCTTCTCCGCTCACACGACTCTCTCACATTAAGGTGGGCCTCCCATCAACAACCTCTATACCTATTCTCTATCATGCAACCTGCATTGCCATGGTTCGCTAGTGTGAAGATGGTTAGGTCGGGTTGCCATTTGAGATTTTCAAGTCCTAGAGTTGACTCCTTTTATGCTTACCATGAGGCATGGTCTCTTGGGCGGTTACTTATTATGATTAGGACTACCTTTTGGGGATGGCTAGCCCCAACCCTTCTTGTTTGGAAGTTGGCCTTGTTTGCGACATTAGGGCCTATCCAACTATATGGTAAGATTATGTAGGATTCATTCGAGATTTTCAAGGTTTGGTGATGGTCGAGAACCAAATGGAGTTTCAAGGGTGAAAAGGGATTGAGATCCACTTGCCACATCCATAGCCTTTTCTTCTATTGTTCTTATGTATTGGTAGTGTTGAGTACTTTATTTCTCATCGATGCCAACCTTCAAAGTAGCACCAGATCAAGAAGCTCATTTTCGGCAACTTCATTCCATCCTCGTCATTGCACAAGTCACCAAGATGGCTTGTTGCTAGGCCTTGGTGTTAGGTGATGATGTATCACTAGGGATGCCTCCAACATTGAAGCACCACTTCTTTATGCATTCATGTTTTTTCTTGGTTGTAATTGTATTGTTCCCACTTAGGGGTCTAGCCCCCCTATTTAAGGGTTTTGCCCTGTAACCTTTAGGCTCGATGGTTATCGTTCCCCAAGTCCTAGTCAAGATTTGACTGTCTGCCCCTCCCCTTGTGGTGTTTATTCCCCACATTTTAAGGGTTCTTTGTGTGTACCTCCCCTTCCTTTAATGAAATGTCACTTGGCATTGAAAAAAAAGAAAATTGTACCATTAAAAATGCTAACAAGGTCAATAAAACAATTCACTAATGAAGATGATGGCATTTTTAGTGGAATAATTAAATGTTGCTAAATCAAAATTTTAGTGACTTTAATAGTGTCAATTAAAATATTTCTTTAGAAAATCAATAGGGGCATTTTAGCGAGAAAAATGAACATTTTATCAACTAATTGTTAATATTGATAACATCAACTAAAATGTCCCTAATGTAATTCAATAATGATGACTTAGCGATAAATAAAATGGCCCAATATAAAATATTGAGTGACGTTAATAGTGATTAGCCCATATTTGTGGGCTATTTCAGTATGTAAATATTTAGACATTAAGATATCTTTAACATTTAGATAGCATACATTAGGATGTAAATAAATTAATTCATATTTTTAGCTTAATTGTATAATTTATGCGTTGCATTCATATCTAAATGCATTTAGAATTAACTTAGAATTGCATGCATTTGATTAGTTAACCAATTAGGTACATTACATGCATTATTTTAATTTAACATAGAAGTTAAGGATTTGTACATAAATAATCCTAATATTTTATTATTTTATTATTCTTCTTGTTCTTCCACAGGTAACGGCTTTGCTTCCTCCTCCTACGTCCATTCACTCCTCGCAGCTGCCAGCATTCATTCAACGGGAAGAGTGGATCTGCTCCCACCTCTTTGCAATTTAAATCCATCAGCTGGAGCTACAAGAGAGAGGAAGAGACGACCATGCTGGGGAGGCTTTCACCCCACTCCACTACTGTGCAGAGAATCAAGCTCTCCTCCACTCCACCACTGCCGGCCTCAACTATGTACACAAGTCCACACCATCGCGGGCAGGCAGGGTGACCGACCCCTGCACCACCAGTGGCTTGTGTAGATTACCATAAGTTCCTCACCACCATCACCAGCAACCAACACCAGCAACCACCACCATCACCACCACCGCAGCCACGCACCAGTAGCCATCCACGCATGGTTAAGTTGTCCAGGAAGTTTCCCAGATGTCTGAAGCCTCTCCCCATCTCCACAGCTCATCACCTTCCTCTTCATTTTCTTCTCCTTTATTCTTCTCCTTCTCCACTGTTCATCTTCTCCACGAAGGACCCAACATTCCCGACCCTACAGCCGCATGCACCGCCCACTCCCACGCCCATGCCACAAGCGACCATCACCAGCACCACCTACCAACACTCCCGCACGCCACCAGCTTCTCACACACATCCTTGTGCACACCCTCACGGCACGACCAGTGTGTGCGCTCTCCACCAGCCACGCGCGACTAGCAGCTCTCCCCACGCCTTCCCACACTCCACGGCCAGCAGTGTGTCTACGCGCGCAGCCGACCTCGCCGCCCTCCTTGCCACCTCCAGCAGACCGCATGCGCACCACCAACAGTCGACCCTCTCCGCGCGCACCTCTCCCTCACCTCCGATAGCAAGCAAGCAGCAGGAAGAAGCTCCATCAGAACCCACAACCTCCGCTCCATTCGACCGCCCACCTCCAGCCACGCCCTTAACTCAAACCCTAGCTTTTCTTCCTCACCCTCTTGAGGAATAGTCCGCAACTTAACTCCTACTTAGGTTTTTAAGTCCACAAAGGACCCTAAGGGTTTAAAGGTAGTAGCTCAACTTAGCTTCTAAAGTCAGACACCTAGAATCAACTTAGTCTAACCTAAAGTTCTGGTCTTATGCCTAAGAATGCAGGACCCAACCAGTTAAGCTCAATGCAATTATAGGCCTAAATGCAATTTATTTTCTTTTTTTGTGCATAAGTAGGTAGATATAAAAAAAAATTTAAGACACAAATCGCCTGCTAGAAGCTGCATGTCCTAGGACGACCATTTAAGATTGTATAGGCAGTCTTTAGATTTCATTTTCTACATTGCGTGCATATCATTGCTGATCGCATGAGGCAAGGTACGTTTTCTTGACTTTGCATCCATATTTGTTCACACATTGCATGTGGATCTTAATTTTAAAGCCCACCAAGTTTGATTTGAATTGATTTAACAAATGGTCACCGTAAATTTTCTGAATAACTACAGGAGAACACTAAAACTCAAGGAGTCGATTTAAGACATTGTACTGAGATTTAAAATTCAAACTCAAAACTTTTACGGTGTATGCACACTTATTTGATCTTTACACCAAAGCACATATTTAGACACTCCTAGGTTTTTGAGCTGCTAGGTAAGAACCCTCTTACCTTTGGATTCTAAAGTGTTCAAAACTCGAGATCAAAGGTTTTGTAACTCCAAGGAGGGGGATATCCTGTCACAGATCTTTTAGGGTAGTTAAGAAGCACCGTGAAAGCACAGCTTCAAATGAAGGCTTAGGCTTACTTGTATCCCTCGATCTTCCATCTTTGGAGTGCTCTATCATTTGAACTTTAGGGAAGAGCACCTAAGTTCCAACTAGGTCTTCTTAGGCATACCGTAGGTCGACAAGTAAGCACGTAACTATTTGAATAACTTGTTTTGTCACCTACAAAATGGAACTAAACTCAAGTGCCTAAATCTGTAAAGACCTAAAAAGTTCTTTTGAATTATGTTTGCTTGGGAAGAATCTGACTTGGGTGTGAGTTATAATGGACCAATTTGATCACCTCTCTTTCACCTCTTGCCCACACCCTTACCCCCATTCTACGATCTTTGATCCCATACGCCGAGATGGTCCATCTTTTGATGGACATAATGACAGTCATTGGGATCCTTTTTACGCCTACTATAGGAGTATTGGTTTAATTAAGCCCTAAATCAGTGAGCAGAACCTAGGAGAGGGATTTGCCTTGCCCAATAGCCCATACAACATAGAAATACCCAACCCACCCTCCCTAAATGATTGTACTGGTTGGACAGAAACTCCTAGATACTATAAGCCTGAGCCTGACTTCTCTCCTGATAGAAATGATGACCTCTCCTCCTTGAAGATGGAAATACAATAAATGTAAGACAAAATGATTGAATTATTAGAATAATCTTCGAGAGCAAGCCAACAAGAAAAAAAAATTAGCCACCCAATCTACCCCATTGAGGATGACGTGCACCCCTCTACGCTAGATGCATCTCCCGTGGGAGAGCCACACACTAAGTTGGAGGGGAATTTTGGGGATTATGTAAGGGAGAATAGCTACTTTTCGAGCATTGATTTCGAAACCTCCCCGCCAGATGATACTTCCTTGAGAGGTCCACACCTTAAGTGGGAGGAGGATATGAATGAAAGTAGCTATGCATTGGATGAAGAAAGGTGGCAACCAAAGAAAGATGATGATCAAGTTGAATTATATTGGAGTCAAAAGAAGGGAATGATGGTACCATTGGAAGACCTCGACCCAGATGATAGTATTTTCGTGACATTTGATGAAGTAGGTCAAAGTAAAGTTGTTAAACCCACCCTCCCTTTTGATCATAGGATGAAACTCAAGCCCACCCTTAAGGAACCTAACCCTGAAGAAATTCACCTATCTGAGGAGTTTGATGTTACTAGTGTGAACCATTTACCCCAGATAGAGCGCCCTAAGGGACCTGTCGAGATTTTAGATGATTATAGACCTTAAGTACATGATGAATTGTATGATGAGAAGAACGATGAAGTATATGAGGAACCTACATTCAAGATTTAGAGTGACACTAAGGGTGATTATGTCTTATTTGAAGAATTAGCCCCTGAGAATGTCAAAAATTTGATCAACTTAGGTTTCCTCTATGCTCCTATTGATGATATCCCTCCTCATGATGAAATACGGGAAAATGTGGAAGCAACTTCTGAGATTTATGTTGATTGACATATAGATTCCGGGGAGGATTTGAGAAAAGAACAAGAATTCGGGAATGAGATTGATAGGGTAATCCCTAAATCTGTTGCTTCCAACCTGCCTTCATTTCATTCAGAGTCACCCTCTGATTCGCCTATGTCTGAAGCCGAAATTTTGACTCCATACCTTGAAATAATCACTGATGAAGTGCAGGTAGATACTTGTGATAGTACAAGGAATGCTAGGGATGCGATTTAGGAATTAGGAAGGCTGTTAGGAATGGACATTAAGTCAATTAGACCCAACCTAGATCTTATGGCCGTCCCACAGCCTCAAAACTTGGACACCCTAGACAATCCCTGGATTAGAGATCTGCTTACTTCTATTTTGACCGAGGGGCTTAGCGAACCAATATCTCTTGTAATGGGATACCAGGTATGGATTGATGCTTTCTATAGTCAATCCATCACCCTGGGGGTTTATCTCTGCACCATTCCTTCCCCATCTCTTTTGGAGGGTCCTTGTCATCCTCCTCCTACCCATTTAGAAGTTGTTATTCCTGTATATCCATTAAAACCTCCTTCGATGACCTGGGAAATTTTCATTCCCATCCTCATTGGCCGTGCTTTTGCCATTAGTATCTATCATCAACTCGCCAACATCCTAGGTTACCTGTTTTCTAGGCCAGCATTACTTTGCTCATTTTTAGAGCCTATTTCTTTAGTTTTGGAACCTGACTTGTAGGTTCTTTGGCTACTCAACTGCCAACAAAATAACAGTAGCCCAACTTTGACCCAGGTAATACCCTTCGATGCAATGAGAATATTACAGATTTTAGGCATGGGGGGGTGTACTTGGGGATATACATAGCATTTATACATAGTGCATTCATGCATTTAATTAAAACATTCTGCATTGCATACATTTGCATTGATTTAAAAAAAAAATTACATTTAGGCCTATAATTGCATTAAGCTTAACTAGTTGGACCCTGCATTCTTAGGCATAAGACCAGAACTTTAAGTTAGACTAAGCTGACTTTAGAAGCAAGGTTAAGCTACTAGCTTTAGACCCTAAGGGTCCTTTGTGAACTTAAAAACCTAAGTAGGAGTTAAGTTGTGGACTATTCCTTAAGAGGTTGAGGAAGGAAAGCTAGGGTTTGAGTTATGGGCTGGGTAGTACCTGGTATCTTTTTCTACCTTTAGGTTTACGAGTCCTCGTAACCTAAGCAAATGTTAACGTGCGAAAATGTGTTTTAAAATCGATGAGTTGCAGTATAGTCGTAATCGCTCAAAAACAAATGAAATTTATAACTCAAATTTGAAGTCCGAGGTCGAACATAGGGAGCAAGAATAGCAATTAATCTCAAGATCACAATTTAATCACAAAGATAGCAATTTATAATCGAAACTCCAATTAATAATGATATGTATTTAAGAGCAAATGTTAATGGTGCAAAAAGATTAGGGTAAAATAGTGATTTGAATCACCAATTACCCTTATACAATTAACTCAAATAAATGAATAATATCAAGCAAGTTTAATCCACGCAAGCCAAGTGCACAGTGCACTATTGGAGGGATCAGACGATGGAGCTCCCAATCAAACGGCTTAAACTCCTCTTTGCTACAGTGCAAAGGCATTGTTCTCTTCTTACTCTTTAGCTTCTTTTTGTCCTCTCACGCGCAAGGCACAGGACAAGCTCAGCATAGAAGCACGATTGCCTCATAGAGACTAAGTGTTGAGAGAGGTTCGCTGAAAACCCCCCTCTCTCTTCTCTCTCAGAAACCAGCTCAATCGGATATCTAATTGGGTAAACAGGTGGGTAATCGGATCCTGGCCAGACTCGCATGGCGTGACCGCGGGTGAGGCATGCGTGGGGACCCGACCCGTGTCTTGGGCAAGGGGTGGGGGTACAAATTCATTTTATCGCGCTGAAACACCTCTTCCTTCTCCGATGTGGGACTAATCCCACCCCTGTTCTTCGCGCGGGCAGCAACAACAGGTGGTGTTCAATTGAAGCTCTTGGAGCGATCAAAGCTCCCAATTGACCACCTAAGATCATTCCTGAGACAGTCCGCTTCACCTAGGACGAAGACCTGAAAGTGAAACTGCAAGAACACGCGGTTAAGCTCTTCAAAGGAGCTTCAGCAATGGCAGCTTCATCCTGTGACCTGAAAGCAAAAATAAAGCCTTTCGGCTGCGTCAAATAAGTTTAAAAGCTCCGCCGTGAAACGACAAACATGGTGGTGTACGTGGAGTGGTGAGAGGGTGAGTGGAGAGGCTTGTCGACCTCAGAACTGTGGCACAGAGACAGTTGTTTGGTGGGGCAAACAAGTGATCAAAACCCCAACTTTCTTTGGGGTTTTTGATCAGTGGAGCGAGGTGATGCTCGCTGACTTGGTGGCAAGCGGAGAGATGGACTGTAGCGGTAGGAATGCCTCGCCGAAGGTACGCCAGTGAGGTGGAAGACAGAGGTGTAGAGGGCGCAAGAGTGGTCAAATCGAAGCGGCGGTGGCACGGTGATGATGAGTATGTGCTAAGGAGTTGATGAAGCTAGATAACAGATGAAGGGAAGCGGAGTGGCGCTGATTCTGGTATGGCCGGCGTCGAAGACGAAGGGTGCTTCGATGGTGGATAACGGCGATGACGAAGGGGTAAAGAGCACATCGTCGGTATTGCAAGGTGCGGAAGAGAACGGGGAATAAGAACAGACCGCCTATCGTACGTGGTGGCTAGCGAAGAAGCCGAAGGAGAGTCGTAGGAGCGAGGCGGAGCGAGCCGGAGATTAGAGGAAGAATGGTAGATTTTGGCTCTATTTCTCGCTAAAGAGGTAAACCAGGCAAGGGAGGTCCTTTATAGGGCTTAGAAGAGCTCTTAAAACAGGAAATAAGCTCCATTAGCTTCTTTGGGATTCAAGAACCCTACTGAGTTCGTGGGTTCGCACACACGAATCAGAGGAATTTAGGAGTTAGAATCAGTCCCAATATGTTTCCCTAGGTGTGAACATCAATCCCACCAAATTTGATCGGATTTGATTGAGATTTGCGTAGGATTTAGGTCGGTCAAATCTTACCTAGAGGTCGGTTGACCTCCAATGGCGGCAAGGACTATTTTGTAAAGAAGATGAAGTTGGGGGGCTTTTTGCAAAGTTTCAAAAGGTGAGGGGCTATTTGAGAGAAAAAGAGTCAGACTTGGATCAAAATGCAAACTAGGTCACGATGATCTCAGATTGGGTCCAAATTTTGATACAAACCTAATTTAGACCCAATGAATCTAATGGTAAAGTCAGATTTTGGTTTTGTCCAAGTTTGACTGGATAATTTATGCAAAAACCTAAATTACGGCAATATTTGTTTGAGACTTTATTTTATGTCAAATTGGGTTTTCATGGTCAAATCAAGAATACCAAACCTTAGAGAATATTTTTCTATGATTTTTAGAAGGTTTAGATAAATTTTATCCTGACCAGAACCTTAGTTAATTAAACGGATCTGTTTTTAAAGTTTCAGATGTCCATCAATTCTTGAAATGCGTGAAAACATATTTCGTTCTACATGAACCCACTTATTAAACATTAATAACCATATGACGTTGAATAAACCCCTGAAATATCCCGTAGTTATTCTGTATGTGTGCAATGCTATTAATTTTGCAGAAACAACCTTGCATTCTTCTCTTCTTTTCAAAAAAGGATAATTTGTCCTTAGGACCTTCTGATGGATATGTAGGAGCTTTTATCAACCTTTTTAAACCAAATTAAGCTAGTTATGGCTTATGATGGTGTTACCATCAATCCACATTTCACACACTTGATCTTGTGTAAATAGTGATCACTTTAATTAATTTCTTGAAGAAAATTTGATTCTCTTAGTTCTGATTTAGGAGAAGCTTGAAATCACAACTTGATTGGATGAGTTCCTACCCATGAGAGGTGGAGCATATACTCACCTTAAGGATGCGATGATAACATGTCACCTTCTTGGCACTTGTCTCTTAGGATATCCATCCTACTGGGGGCATGTAAGCGCATTGTGTGGTTCAGCTACCATGGGTAGCCCTATCTCTAAGTGTCGATTGTGACAGGTCTGAATTCGCTTAAGAAATCCATAGGCGATACTATCTCGAAGTGTCGATTGCCAGGAGTTCTTGGGTCACTATGGGTGGCACTATCTTGAAGCATCGAAAGCCACGCACTCTTCAACATTCGGTGATGTAGACAATGAATCCGATGCAGGCCGTGTTAATAGCTAATCCAAGGTTAGACTTAAAGGAATCAAACAATATATATATATATATTATAAAAAAAATCCTCTTACTCCCTTTCTAAGTTGGCAATCATACCAACATCAAATAAATCAAACCAATGCACATGCACAGATGCTTTAATCTTTGAGACCAATAAACCCTAGGATAGAGTTAGAAATCAGGGAAGCCTGTACTTGCAACTTGTCCTTAACCGACTAGTCTGTAACTTAGCAACTACTTAAGCACCTTATGATCTAGGGTTAAATAGTGCAACCTAATTTCTGTGAAAAGGTCAATTGAGTCAGCTTGGATCACTTGGAGTGTTTGGTTGTTGCTTAAATTTGTTAGGGACTAGCGCAAACTAGGCATGGGGGCATTTGATTAGCACATATTTGTGGGCTATTTAAGTATATGAATGCTTAGACATTAAGATATATTTAACATTTAGATAGCATACATTAGGATGTAAATAAATTAATTCATATTTTTAGCTTAATTGCATAATTCATACATTGCATTCATATCTAAATGCATTTAGAATTAACTTAGAATTACATGCATTTGATTAGTTAACCAATTAGATGCATTATATGCATTGTTTTAATTTAACATTGATAGAAGTTAAAGGTTTGTGCATAAATAATCATAATATTTTATTATTTTATTATTCTTCTTCTTCCATAGGTAACGGCTCCGCTTCCTCCTGCTACGCCTATTCACTCCTCACAGCTACCAACATTCATTTGACGGGAAGAGTGGATCTGCTCCCGCCTCTTTGCAATTCAAATTCATTAGTTGCAGCTACGAGAGAGAGGAGACAACCATGCTGGGGAGGCCTCCACCCCACTCCACTACTGTGCAGAGAATCAAGCTCTCCTCCACTCCACTGCTGTCCTCAACTATGTACACAAGTCCACACCACCGCGGGCAGGCGGGGTGATAGACCCCTACACTACCAGTGGCTTGTGTAGCTTACCGTTAGTTCCTCACCACCATCACCAGTGATAACACCACGCAAGGGGGTAGTAATTAGGTTGAATATGGACCATCTTTAGAATAAAAGGCACAACATAAAGTAGAATAGGAGCATTGCATGCATCAAGTACCAAGATTGCTTATAAACTGTATTAATGGCCATTTGTGTAAAGCATTTGTCAAAGCAGGCCTCAGATGAGCAATCGGACCGCACGGATGGATTCAGGACGACGAACGGAGTCTAACGGACTCAAGATCGGCCAAATCCGACATCCGGAGCTCCCACAATGGGCCCAAGAAATCCTGACCGTTGATCTGGAGATCAACGGCCTAGAACGCGCCACGTCGCCCCGCCCCCGCCGCTCGCACGCCCCCAAGCCAGCCAAGGACGCATCTCGGCCGTTGATCTTCGATCGAACGGCCGAGATCCACGCGCTCGCCCGCGGTCGCCGCGACAAAGCGCGGGCGTGGCGCAACGGTTAGCGCGCACGCCCGCGTCGCGGCGACGCGCGTTCGAATCGCGCGGAGCGGAAATCACTTGCGGGCGAAGGGCGCGGCAAAATTGAGCCGCGCGATCAGAATCGAGCGGCTAGGATTGCGCCACGCGGCGCGACGACAGCGCCCCACTTCCCACGCGCGCGCGCACGCCAGGCGGAAACGCGCGCGCGCACGCACGCCCGAAGCGCGATCCTAGCGCAGGCGCGGGAGGATCTCAGCCGTCCGATCATCAATCGGACGGCTCTCGTTCGACATCCACGGATCGCGCCTGAAGAGAGAGAGGGGCGGGCGACTGACCGGCGGCAGAAGGCCTTCACCGACGTATCTGGAAGCGGTTTTAGCGACGTTCTGGATGTCGCTAAAGCACATTCTTCTTTTAGGAAGCCCTTAACTCTATTTAAACCCCCTTCTACCACCATTCAAGGCATCCTCTCCCACTTGCAACTACTCCACTCCTCTCCTAGCTAGTCTTAGGCACTCTTGTAATCGCCGGAGACGACGAGCCGCCGACGGAGCCTCCTCCACCGCCGTGGCTGCCTCGTCGCTCTCCACTCTCTCTCTACCTCTCTCTCTCTCTTTTAAGCTTTCATTTACTTTTGTTGAAGCATGTATTTAATATTGTAAACCATGAACTATGAATGCATGTTTAATGAAATTATTTTTCATTTAGTTGCCTTTTTAATTTCTGTTTAAAGTGCATGATCAAAACCAAGAGCTTTCTAACCCTAAACTCTCTCTATCTCTCGCTTTTCAAAACCGTTTCTTTCGCAAGCAAAACTCCGCCTTTTTCGTGACAACAAGTGGTAAACAAAATCCGATTTCCACGCCTCCCTGAGATCGACACTCGGACTCACCTCCGTTTACTTCTTTTAAAACCGACGTATCAAGTGCAACTATAACGACACCTCTTAACACACACGCACGAAGGCACGTCAGTTTTTGGCGCCGTTGCCGGGGAGGCAACGGATTTGTTTTATCACCTCCATTCCACCTTCATTCTCATATCGTCTAATGCCCTATTTTCCTTTTTACTTGACGGTTGCAGGAATTCGGCGCATGGACGGCGAAGCGACGCATTCCACTATGGTAGCAAGGAAGTAGGCGCCTCGAGGACCGATAGTGAGTACTCTCTCTCTCTCATTGTTTGCTTGCGTGAAAAAGCTAAAAAAATCATAAAAACTGAAAAAAATTGGCGTGGCGAATGATTGCTTGACCCACATTCTTAACACACCACCCTACAAAAAAATGTACACTCTAATATACTGGACAAATTCTTGGAGTGTTCTTTTCTTTCTCTCTTGAGTGGTGTTTGCGAAGCCACCGTGAGTTGACCTGGGCCGCACCACTCAACCCTAAAAACTAACTCATCTAATAGAAGCTGCACGATCTTTAGGATGAGTACACTAGGGTTTTTAGAGCCTCTACAGAAGAAAAAGGAAATCTACTTTCATCAAATTGTGTGCAAAACTTGACGTGCCCATTGAAACTTGTCTGAAAGCATTAAGACACGTCAACCCTAAAAAACACTAAAGTAAGGATGAAACATTAAAAGACACCACACCCTAAAAATTCTTGCTTGAAAACCCTGTTTTATAGAAGCACACACCTTGAAAAGTGGAAAATTAAGAGGCACCACCCCAATCAATGCCTCATCACATTACCCTAAGCACAAGCACTATCCTAACCCGTTAAAACTGAGTAGATGTGCCCTAGGCAGGACTGAGTTAAGTCTCAAAAGGTGAGGTTTTGTTCGCTAGGCACTTGGCTTTCATTCCCTTGGTAGAATCTGGTGGCTAGGCTGCGGGGCAGTGTCAAACGACCGCGGTTGTGGGGTCTATGGAACCGGAGGCGCAAGCCAAAGGAAGAACCTTCCCTGCAATCCCCTCGTAATCAACCTGGCCAGATTAGCCTTGGGAAGGGGAGTCCAGTGTTTACGGACTTAATCAACCTTTGTGAGATTTCTAGGTCTCCTAAGGAATACACCATAAGGATTAGGCTTGTTTGTTTGATTGAGTGCACAACTCTCTCTCATCTGTTCTTCCCGCATCCCTCCATGGATTTCAATGCCTATCCATCTTACCCAAATTACCCCCAACAGGATTTGTATGCTAACCCAAGTAGACCATACCCACAGCCGACTTGGGCTAATCAACCACCAAGTTGGGGATGCAACCTGGAATATCCCTCTTGGCCCAACTATGACCAAACCGCACCAACCTCTTATTGGAATACACCTAACATAGCCACCCAAGGGTACGATTCAAATTGTGGGGCTCCATATCTCGATTGTCCTCACGATGCCTCCTCATGTAGGTCCGACCCGCTCTACTGTGATAGGACCTACACTTTAGGAGAACACCAAGAACCCTACCCATCTCAGGATAATAACCAAGAAAGGTCATCTGAATTCAACAACCTTGCCTACTTGACCTTTGGATTAGAAGGAGTTCTAGACAAATGGAAATCAGAAAATGCTCAGAAATCTAGGCAAGCCCAGGATCATCAACCTCTGATTTGGTCCCCTGATGAAGAATCTGACTGGGAGGAGGACTTAGAACCTCAACTATTCTGGAGTAGGACCAAACAGAGAATGGTTCCTGTTGAAGAACTGGACCCTGAACATGATAGAATAGAGGACCCACCCAAGAACTTAAACACCAATATGGATTCTGATCCACAACCTCAACCATACTCTCTTAACCTGGATTTCAAGGAGGAAATCCAAAGGACACCAAATGACACCATGTCAATTCTTGATAACCTCCAGTTAGAACTACACAGACAGAATCAAGAATTGGTTAAAGGGCAACATGCCATGTTGGAGTTGTTCCAACAATTGGGGGAAGAAGGCCAAAGAAAGCTGTTGCATACAACGCCATTCATGGAATTCATAAAGCAAGGACCTACCATGATCAATTGGACTACACCTAGTCATCCTGATTTGGT
Source organism: Thalassia testudinum (assembly GCA_037157565.1). Lineage (NCBI taxonomy): Eukaryota > Viridiplantae > Streptophyta > Magnoliopsida > Alismatales > Hydrocharitaceae > Thalassia > Thalassia testudinum. The sequence goes on from JAZHRO010000036.1 coordinate 150,946,450, forward strand.
TCAGTCCACCATTGATACCCCTCAGGAGTTGGATAGCTCAGTGGATAAGGAAAGTAAGGATTCCTTGGAGCACAATTTGGGGAGCATTGAGAACAAACATCAGGAGGAAACTGAGAAGGTGAGGGGAGAGACCTTGGAATCTGAATCTAATCGGCTCAAGACAAGTAATCCGGTGGGAGTAGCAGCCAACGTCGGAGATGGAGAATGGAGTTACAATTTCAAAGAAATTGATTATGAATCGGTTAGAATCCCCATCACAAATTTGGAGGAGGGCCGAGAGAAAGAATATGATCTAGAGGATGAAATTGACCCTACCTCTAATGCAACCCCAAACAGTGAATCTGATCTAAAGGAGGTTGAAGAAAATATTCTTGAGATCAAGGTCTTGGAGGGAATGAGCAATGAAACCATAGTTGCGGAAGAGATGGATTCGTCTTTGAAGAGAAGACTCATGCTTGGTTGTAGGGCTCAGTATGAAACTCTGGACTTTGTTACTTACCCTACCAGAATAAAGATCCCGCAACCCGAATGCACTAGAATTGATACACTTTCGATGGATTACAATTTTATGGGGACACAAGCTGAATATAAGACCTACATCTTTAGTGTTTGGCACGTCATATTTGGGGTGCGTTCGTCCACAACAACTTGTTTGCATGCCCACAAACTAAGAGAGGATCTGACACGGGCATGCATGATATATCTGTTACAGAATTCCCGCCCCTTAGGAACGGGACTCCACCACAACCTTATTCGCATCTGTGGACTTCTGATTTTTGGTTTGGTTAATTTTGAACATATCTTCTTGACCCAAGTCATTCCTGTTTGTGCACCGCCCAGCTGGAGGCGTTAAACTCAGCGCTTCCTGGGAGGCAACCCAGCGGATTCAGACTGATCTGGTAGACTACGTCACTCAGGTACTATCTTTTTAAACCCTTCTGCATCCATGAATCTGCCAATGAGGACATTGTCCAACTTAAGCATGGGGGGGATGGTAAATTGCATAATCCTGAGCTTAATTAATCAGTCTGAATGAATAAAAAAAAAAAAAAATTTGAATTTAGGAAGAAAAACTTAGGTATTAGAAACTTGTCAATAGTGGGAAATAATACAAAAAGAACTTAAACACTTAGACTTTTCAGGCCTTCAGGCTTAATCAGCCCTGGTGTCCGTTAAAATATAGATTTAGCGGTGAGTCCTGGCAACTTTAAGCTATTCTAATCCACCTACTAAATAAGGTGATAAGTATACGACTTATCAACTCATCCTCTAACTCAGGAAAACTTTGAGTCTAAGCATCTGCACACATTTCTGCACAGACTCACTTCTCGGAGATTTTGACAGAAATTGGGTAGCTAATGAACTCTCTAGGGTGGTATGGCTGGCAAGTTGTCGTGGGTAACAGCCCATTGGCAGGTTGTCCAGAACCCAGCCACAGGCCATTTCTTTTTCGCTGCCTCTAGGTACATTTGAGATTAGGGAAGCCACCTACGTAAAAAAAAAATAATAATTAAAAAAAAAAAACAAAAAGGAAAAAGAAGAAAAGAAAATAAACCACACTTCACCGCACAAGTATGGCTGGCAAGTGATCGTGGGTAACAGCCCATTGGTCGGTTGTCCAGAGCCCAGCTCAATAATTGCACAAAAAAAAGAAGACCAAAAACACCTAAGGAAGAAGCGGGGAAGTAGTACAAGCCGGGGAGATATACACTGGAAAATCCTTGTGTTGACCCCAAGTAAAATGAACGTAGGGAGAAAGCTACCAATCGAACAAATACACCTTCAGGCAAAAATTTATTTTCTTTTCCGGTCACCTAGAGGCGTAGAAACTCGAAGTCTGTCTCAATTACCGTTAAGTAAGTCTATCACAACATTCACACCAAGATGCTTAGCACTTAGGGTTTTGACCGAGTTTTGGGTGGGTTGGGTAGCCGTAAAAAGTTACCAACCCACACTGAATTCTAAAAATTCTAAAAAGACATATATAGATATATACGTATACATAAGTATAGTTATATATACAAAGCAAGGATTCGGGCGATTCGTATTTTGGCAGACACCCGGGCGCTGCTTAGTCTTTGTAGATTAAGATCTTCGTATAGTTCCTCTTATTGACAAGTAACGAAGTGCCTAAGCAATTACTTCTTGAATTCGCCAAAGAAATAAAGGCTAGAATAAACCTTGCTAGGGACTAGCAAGGAGTAAGCATGGGGGTATGATAACACCACGCAAGGGGGTAGTAATTAGGTTGAATATGGACCATCTTTAGAATAAAAGGCACAACATAAAGTAGAATAGGAGCATTGCATGCATCAAGTACCAAGATTGCTTATAAACTGTATTAATGGCCATTTGTGTAAAGCATTTGTCAAAGCAGGCCTCAGATGAGCAATCGGACCGCACGGATGGATTCAGGACGACGAACGGAGTCTAACGGACTCAAGATCGGCCAAATCCGACATCCGGAGCTCCCACAATGGGCCCAAGAAATCCTGACCGTTGATCTGGAGATCAACGGCCTAGAACGCGCCACGTCGCCCCGCCCCCGCCGCTCGCACGCCCCCAAGCCAGCCAAGGACGCATCTCGGCCGTTGATCTTCGATCGAACGGCCGAGATCCGCGCGCTCGCCCGCGGTCGCCGCGACAAAGCGCGGGCGTGGCGCAACGGTTAGCGCGCACGCCCGCGTCGCGGCGACGCGCGTTCGAATCGCGCGGAGCGGAAATCACTTGCGGGCGAAGGGCGCGGCAAAATTGAGCCGCGCGATCAGAATCGAGCGGCTAGGATTGCGCCACGCGGCGCGACGACAGCGCCCCACTTCCCACGCGCGCGCGCACGCCAGGCGGAAACGCGCGCGCGCACGCACGCCCGAAGCGCGATCCTAGCGCAGGCGCGGGAGGATCTCAGCCGTCCGATCATCAATCGGACGGCTCTCGTTCGACATCCACGGATCGCGCCTGAAGAGAGAGAGGGGCGGGCGACTGACCGGCGGCAGAAGGCCTTCACCGACGTATCTGGAAGCGGTTTTAGCGACGTTCTGGATGTCGCTAAAGCACATTCTTCTTTTAGGAAGCCCTTAACTCTATTTAAACCCCCTTCTACCACCATTCAAGGCATCCTCTCCCACTTGCAACTACTCCACTCCTCTCCTAGCTAGTCTTAGGCACTCTTGTAATCGCCGGAGACGACGAGCCGCCGACGGAGCCTCCTCCACCGCCGTGGCTGCCTCGTCGCTCTCCACTCTCTCTCTACCTCTCTCTCTCTCTTTTAAGCTTTCATTTACTTTTGTTGAAGCATGTATTTAATATTGTAAACCATGAACTATGAATGCATGTTTAATGAAATTATTTTTCATTTAGTTGCCTTTTTAATTTCTGTTTAAAGTGCATGATCAAAACCAAGAGCTTTCTAACCCTAAACTCTCTCTATCTCTCGCTTTTCAAAACCGTTTCTTTCGCAAGCAAAACTCCGCCTTTTTCGTGACAACAAGTGGTAAACAAAATCCGATTTCCACGCCTCCCTGAGATCGACACTCGGACTCACCTCCGTTTACTTCTTTTAAAACCGACGTATCAAGTGCAACTATAACGACACCTCTTAACACACACGCACGAAGGCACGTCAACCAGCAACCAACACCAACAACCACCACCATCACCACCACCGCAGCCATGCACCAGCAGCCATCCACGCGTGGTTAAGTCGTCCGGGAAACTTCCCGGACGTCTAAAACCCCTCCCCATCTCCACGCCTCATCACCTTCCTCTTCATTTTCTTCACCTTTATTCTTCTCCTTCTCCATTGTTCATCTTCATGAAGGACCCAACATTCCCAACCCCACAGCCACACACATCGGCCACTCCCGCACCCACACCACAAACGACCATCCCCAGCACCACCGACCAACACTCCCCCGCTCCAACAGCTTCTCACACGCGTCCTTGTGCACATCCTCGCGGCACGACCAATGCACGCGCTCTCCACTAGCCACATGCGGCCAGCAACTCTCCACGTGCCTTCCCGCGCTCCACAGCCAGCAACACGTCTACGCGCGTAGCCAAGCACGCCACCCTCCTCGCCACCTCCAGCAGACTGCGTGCGCACCACCAACAGTCGACCCTCTCCGCACACGCACCTCTCCCTCGCCTCCAACAGCAAGCAGCAGGAAGAAGCTCCATCGGAACCCACAATCTCCGCTCGGTTCGATTGCCCACCTCCAGCCACGCCGCGACTTGCCGCCACCGCCGCCAGATGCAGCTTGAAGCACTCTACCTTCGGTGAGCTCCTCACCATCGACCTTCGCCTCTCCTCCACGAGCGAGCAAGAAAAGGAAATCCCCTGTTTCCAACTCTATTTGTTTTTACACTTAAATGCCATTGCCACTATTTTGATTTTATTTTATTACTTAAATATTGTGGTACATTTAAGAGAGCACCCTCAACTTTCAACATAAATGCAATATCAGCTTGATCATATCTTGTTCTCTTAATTAAAATGCAATTTTGATTCGATTTCTTGACGAAATTAATCGTGAACATCTATTTTTAACCCATACGAGTTTTAATAGGCCATTGCCTCCCTGTGGACACGACTCGCTCCTTCATGAATGGTTTATTTAATTTGCTTTGATTTGCATTGTTCGCTACTCGATTTCTATACTGCAACAATCTTGATTTATATTTTCAAAAACTAAAATAACACGGTCAAATAGCACCGAATAAAATGTCGCAAATGTAGATCAATAGTGGCAACCTAGCAGTAAATAAAAGAATGTTAAATCAAGCATTTTAAGGCATTACTAGTGAAAATTAAAGTGTCACTCATATAAGTCAAAAGTGTCACTTTATTAACAACCAACTATTGCTGAACCATTCTGTTAGAGTGTTATTATATTTTGGTTATTGTCTGTTTTGGTGTCTTTTGTATTTTCCTTATCATGTAAGAGTCCATTTGGAGTCTCTCTATATAAAAGGTTCTTAGGGTTATGGAATAAACATATTACTCATTTTCTCATCAGAGAAACAGTCCCAAATCGAGGCTCCGATATTCCACCAACCCTAGCCTCCAACACCACCACCTAAATCCCCCTCTCTCCTCCAATCAGTGCAGCCAACCCTCACCAGCATAGCCAACCTTCCCTCTCCTCTTCTCTAGGCACCACCAGCCAACAGTAGTTCCCACAAGACCGCCATCTGCTAGCAACAGTTACCACTAGAGGTAGTCAACGTCTCAAGTGGTCTCCACGCCATAACACAATAGGTCATGATCAAGGGGGACTAACGCCTCTCAGGACCCCACTGTCTTAGCGTGTGGATGTTCTTCCCCACAACGATTTTTTCTCTTTGATCTATGGTCAGAAATTGAAGTTTTTAGATCTGCAAGACCTTGTTTGGAGTTGATTGATGGTATGAAAATTACTATTTTTCAAATCTTGTTCATGTTTCTAGTTTCTATATGATCTGATTTTTGTAAAAGACCTCTCTCATTTCTTCCTATGACTTGAGACATCATGGGTGACAAAAAGGAGACCCTTAGTGACTTGTTGGCAAAGTTATCGACCACGAGCGCACCATCTCATATGCAGAGTACTTCTATCAAGTTAGATGGAACCAACTTTCTTTTATGGTCAACTTCTTTCTCTCAATTTGTAAGCTCTCAATGGAAGAAATACATATTGACGAAGGACAAATCAGCCATTAAGACAAATGGCTAGGAGGCTGATAATGCCTACGCAGTAACTTGTATGCTAAATAGTATGAGATAATCTATGGCAAAGCAAGTGATGTCCTACTCGTCTACCAAGACGATGTGAGAAGTACTCCACGAGATTCATTCTCATCGGAGTAATATAGCTTGTCTTTACCAAGTCATTAAGGAGGTACATACATCCTAAAAGGGAACATTAAGTTCGGCTAAATATTATGGAAATATGAAGAACATCTGGGATGAGCAGGACATTCATAAGGCTCTTTCTTTAGATGTGTCTATGATGGCCAAGCAGCAGGAAGCCATTAGATCTGTGCAGTTGCTAGTAAGCTTGGGTCCTGAATTTAGGGTAGTAAAAGACCAAATTATGGCATTGGAGTAGATTCCCACATCGGCTCAAATTTATGCTCATCTTTCATTGTTGGAGATATCTGATGCTATCCTACCTTCTAACTCCTCTGCTATGTCATCCTTTGGTCGTGGTTAAGGAGCTCTTACAGGAAGGGGGAGGGGACATGCTACAAGAGGAGGTGGCAGTGGTCGTGGTCATGTTCACACCCCACTTTTTTGTGACCACTGCCATAAGAAGAACCATACTGCGAATTACTGCTAAATCGAGCATAGTTCCCTTAGAGGCCTCAGGCACTTTAGGTATCTACTGAAGGAGAGGAGAGTCAGCATCAAGGGAGGACCCTACTAGTTCCTAGATTCTTATCTTTAGAGAGGAGTATGACAAACTTAAGACATCCCAGTCTATGTCCACAGCTGGAGCCTCCATAGCTCATCTTACAGGTACTACGCTATATTTGCCAACACTCGTGCTCCAGCATGGATTGTAGATTCAAGTGCTTCTTCCCACATCTCAGGAGATGCTACCTTATATATCATAATTATATATCATAGAGAATCCTTTTAACACTCCATTCCAAACGTTAAAATCCTAGTCGATATGTCATGCAAATAGCCATATAAGGTACTAAAATCACATACCACCCACAACACTAACGTCAAAAATTTGTATAAAACCAACTTTTGCTACCAATACCACCCATAGCACCAGGTACTGAAATCACATGCACCACATTCACAACGAAGAAAACAAAATGAAGCATACGGGAAATTACCCAAGTAAATGGAGGAAGATAACTCCTTACCTTACAGGAGTAGTCCATCGATCCCCTTCTCCAGGAAATAAGAACCCAAGATCTATTGTCACCTTAAACAAATAAAAAGGCAACACAACTTCTTAGACAAAATCAGACCATATGTAGTGAAAGACAATCAACAAAAAGAGGGAAGACAAACCTGATTAGGGTTTCAAGTTCGCATAGGGAGGAGGAACGGCAGAGAGGCCCCTTTTATAGGGGTTCCAAGCATCAACAAAGGCCATGAATGCATCGAATGACCCATAGTCAACCGCAAGAATCAATAAAGGCAAGATCAGATTGTGACTTCACGGGATAAACCAACCGGATTCGCAGCTGCATAGACCACCAGCCACCTCGAAACCGGCTATCTCACAAATGGATGGAAGATCAAAGGTAAAGACAAGATTTATGGCAACCTACTGGAATCCGAAGAACCAAAGCACTTGCAACCAATGTCGAAAGGTGCCAAAGGCGAACATCGACGTGAATGCGTTGCTCCTGCTGTGCCGACTAGAATCAATCGAAACAAGGAGCTCCTCCATTTTCATTCGCGCCATCACGAGGAAGAGAAAGTGGGGGAGGGGTTTCGCGAGGAAGAAACTGGGGGTAGGACTCAATAGGGCAACTTAGGGATAACACTTGGGTGCGCCCTCCGAGAAAAGACAAGCTAAGTGGAGGGTTGGGCCAACCCCTTTTCAAACCGGTGTTAAGATAACACAGGTTAGCAACCCAAAGAAGGATTACGTTATCACCCAAAGTAAACCGGGGTTAACCCCCTCCGTAAACTAGGCCTAAGTCTACCAATTTTAGTCCTAATTTATGCCTTGAATTTCACTTAATTAAGAAGTTAATTCAAATTGTGACCTAATTTGTAGATTGGTTGGCCCATAAAGTAGACCAACTTCACATGCCCTGCCCTAAGGTTGAGGATGAAATTTGGGTCAAGACCCAAATCACCCTGAGTTGACTCTCAGGTTATTAAGTCCCAACTTTTAGAGTTCAAGTGAATTTAGAGCCTTGATTTTAAGGTTTATTTAAATAGATCAGTTCAGACAAGGGCTTGGATGACCCACAAATGCAGGAAGATCAGTTTCCTTTATTGCAGATAAATGTGTACTAACACTTCAGAACCCTAATGTGGAAACCCTAATTGACTCTATTTTCAAGTCCAATTTGATCGCAAATATGGCACCTTAGACTCAAACAAGAATGTGAATAGTCCACGATGTCGAGAATTTAAGCGTAAATCTATAGTAGGTACAGGAAATCAGGATGGGGATCTCTAATCAAAATCATCTCAACTTCAATCAGATATCAATCAATTTCGCAAATCAGGAAAGTTTGTCTTTAAATGATCTTACTAAGAAAATATGGCAAGTGAATCCTAATTTATTTTGTTTCATTTTTCTTTTCCAAAGAATAGGAGGTTGATTTAGGGAAGAACATAAATTTTACCTGCTCCTCGAGAAGTTAATTGCGCAGAAGATCTATTCGTGATGTACCTCACAAAATCAAAGCAAAACAGATAGGGCAAGTTAGAAATCAAATCAATCAAGAAAGATAAGATTGGTGGTGAATTACGCGTTGCTCCTCAGTAACGGTGCCAAAATGTTGTTGGTTAGAATCGTCGTTTCAGGAATGTATAGCGTCATAATATAGTAACGAAAATCGCAACAATATTTAAATTTATAACTACTCGAAAACAAAATTGAGTCTGAGATTGTTCGTAGGGAGTAAATTGGAATTCACAGCACTAATCGCAATTAATAACAATGAGCACAATAATTCAAATATGCAATCAAGATATTCAATGAATAATATACTTGAAAAATGTATTCACAAATAACAAATGTATCTCAAGAGTCAGTGGGGTAAAAAGAAATGAGGAACCCTAAAAAGAATGGTGATTTAAATCACCACTTAACTCAAATTTTCCAGCAGTGATCCTTGAACCACTTATTCTCAAATTTCACGTCAGAGAAGCACCTGATTCAAGCCTCAAATATAGCAACAGTACCGAATCAGACGTCAACCGTAACCTCCAAACAGCTTAAATATTACCAAGCCTTAGAATAGGCACCAAGGTGCCAAGCACAGAGCAGAGACCTCAGAGTCGCTAAGTATTAGGCGTGAACAAGTACGCATCTCGAGGCAAAACCTATCCCTACCCTCAGATTTTTCTCTAATCAAGCTCGTATTCAGGTAATCGAATCCAAGTTGGGTCCAAGCTCACCGGGAGTGAATGGTGAGTGAGGAGTGCACGAATCACGTGAGGCGGGGACCTTACCCCCGCTGTAAAAGGCGAAGAGGCTTAGGCACAAGAACAATTTAACTGCTACGTTTGCTCTAAAAACCCACGATGTGGGACTATCCCATGGTCTTTTTCTTTGCGCAGCTTCACGTGAGTTGCAGCTGAATGTCGAGGTGAATTGCGGCAATTGCTGATGCTACTTGCTTTGATTGCAGTCCTAGATGGCTTCAGGACCTTAGACTGCGTTGATTGCAGCTTGCCAGCAGGTCGTTTCAAGGTCGGAGATAGGCGGACAAAGTTGATGAAGACGACAGCGACGAAAGAGCTCCGGTGGCAACATGAAACTTAAAATATGAGCCTTGAGCCTTGATTAGAATGTTCACAAAGATAGTTGGAGTTGTGGAGTGCGTAGGTGGTGGTGATTTGCTGTGTGAAGGTGTGAGGTGACCGGGGGGTGGTGGTGAATGTGATCAGGTGGTGGGTTGCTCGGAGGGGTGATCGAGTGTATGTTGGGTGGAATTTCTTAAGGGGTTTTGGTGAGTGAGATGACGCGGAACTTTTGGCGATGATGGCGTGGCGTTTGGGGGTGTATAGCGGCGTAGCGACCACGTCGGAGGCGTGGCCGAAGTCAGGGAAGACAGAGGGGGGAGGCTGGTGAACGTCAATTGAATTGGAGTGGGAAGGGGTTGGATCTAACCTAAAGAAGAAGAGGAGGACAAAGGACCTAGGTACGGACGAAGGGGAGGGAGATCCGCGCTAGCTTTGATTGGCTGGCACCAGAGGAGAAGAAGGCTCCGGTGGTGAGAAGCGGCGACGATGAAGGGGTAGATGACCTTCGCTTTAGTTGGCGAGAGGCAAAAAACTTCGAGGAAGATTGTAGGCCATCCAATTTGTCCGTTGGACGGCCGAAAGATGAGGATTGAGGTTGCCGGAGTCGATGGAGCTTGCAGCCGAAGAGGAGGCAGAAAGGAGATTTCTGGTGTGGAATCAACTAAGGAGGAGCCTGGGACCTTGAGGATCAATCCTTTATAGAGCTTGGACCTGAGCTCTAAGTAGGAAATTAGGTGCACTTGAGTCTGTTTTGGGAACAAGGAATTCCCACGATTTCTCAAATTCGCTAAGGGTTTCTTGTGCGAGATTCAAGTCCCAAATCACATTCATATGATTCCCTGTCGTGTGAACATCAATCCCACCAAATTTGGTGGGATTTGGTGTAGTTGTGTTGCTGTTTTAGGTTGGTCAAAAGTCGGTCATCTTGAGTTGACTTAACAATGGCGACAGAGGTGTTTTTGCGAAGATGACAGCAAAGTTAGGGACTTATTTGCAAGAAATTTCAAGATCTAGGGGTCTGAGTGTAGGAAACAGAGGTTTTAGATACTGAAGTACAAACTTGGTCAAGATAGACTCTAATTGAGCCCAAATTTTGGTGTTAACCTAATCTGAACCCAAGGAATCTGATGATGGACTTGAATTTGGGTTTTGACCATGTTTGACTAGGTAATTTGCACAGAAGCCTACGTCAGGGTAAAATCCCATTTGAAACTCTATTCTAGGTCAACATAGATTCAGATAGTCAAATCAAAGGTACCAAACCTTTTAGAATATTTTTCTATAAATTTTATGCGATTTAGATGAATTTTATCCTGACCAAAACCTCTTCAATTCAAGTGGGACTAAAATTAAGATTTTATGTACTGTTTTGGTTCTCGAAATGCGTGAAACCCTATTTCTATCAATGTTGACGCACTTTTTAGTCTTTAATGCTCAATTGTCCTCTAATTAACCCTGGGTGATCCCGTGGTTACTCTGCATTCATTATGTTATGTTAAAATAGTAGATTTAGCCCTATTTTATTGTTCTCTCCTCAAATGGATCAGAGAGGAATTATGGTCTTCAGGCGATTATTCAGGAGCATTTGTCTTTTGATTCTGACTAATTCAAACTAGTTATGGTGAATGATGGCGTTACCATCAATCTTCCTCTATCATTGGGGGTAATATCCTGTATTCTATTTTGCTTCCTAACGGAGATGTTTATATTCTTACCCCTATGGTTTTAGGGTGTGTTTGTTTTGTCTACTTGTTTAAGGTGGACAAGTTGGCTCCTCTATCTGTGAAGTGTATTTTCTTAGGATACTGAAGAACCCAAGAGGGATATCATTACTATAATATGACGGCTCAAAGATTCTATGTCAATGTTGATGCTACATTTTTTTAGGACATTCCCTTCTACTCACAGAAAGGAAAAGCCACTTCTCCTCCTATGCCACAAGATATCCCTCTTCCCATGCCATCTATGTTGCCTCCACAACCCTTTGAGCCATCCCATCCACCAAATATAGTACCACCAGATCCTACACTAGAGCCCTCTACTTTTTGCTCATGGACATTTCACCATAGGGCTCCTATTATACTTGCTACTGCGCTGTTGTCTACCATTCCTCCTCAACCCTCTATTGATCCAGCGAATTCAAATGGAGATCAGGTAATTCCTTCTACTGAGGGATTTGACTTAGACTTTCCCATTGCTCAGTGGAAGTCCCAACAGTCATGTACCCACTATTTTGTTTCACAGTATATTTCTTTTGACCGTTTACCTGCAGCAAGGCGGTTACTATCTCTTGCAGTTGACAGTCATCAGGTTCAATGCACATATACAAAGGCTCTACTGGATCCATTATGGACATAGGCTATGGAAGAAGAGATGAGAGCACTTCAGTCCTGAGGAACATGGGAGTTGGTTGACCTACCTCTTGGTGCTACGATAGTGGGGTGTAGGCGAGTGTTTACCCTCAAATATCTCCCAGATGATTTCATTGAACGCTACAAGGCGAGGCTAGTTGCTAAAGGATATACTCGAACCTTTGGAATCTCTATATATAAAGGGCTCCTAAGGTTATGAAATAAATCAATTGCTTATTTTCTCCTAACACATACCATTAATGGCATTAATAGTGACACTTTAAGTGATGCTACAATGTATGATTTGGCTGCATTTATGGAATCGTCGCTAATCTTTTAGTGACGTCAATGAAGGTAGCAAATAAGAAACACTCATTCCAAGTATTCCTAATTACATATAGCGACACAAAAAAGGGCTTTAAAGACTATTTTCTTATGTCACTAAAAGCTTTTTTTTTGGTAGCCAAGCCAAAGGCGTGAAGGGTTGGTTCTTACCGTCAAATAAGGTAACATATAGTTGTAGGTACTTGAAAATTAGGTACTAGGTATAATGTAGAATAAGTAAGAATAAGGATTAATCAAGAAGTACACATCTCGTCTAGATAAAGGGTAATGCTTACATAAGAGTGCAACCTAGTAGAAAGATATATAATGTCATGTAGGTGTGTGATACTACCTAATGGGTAAGGGTATAAATGAGCATACTTGGTTTGAATAGTAAGAACACTTGTAAAGATGCGAAGGGTAGAATAGAATTAAGATTTGGGATAGAAATCAGATTCAAAGGAGATAAATGTGTGAGATTAGCCATTCTTTTGTTTTAGTTAGTTTCTTATTGAGCAATTGCTCATTCTTTACCTTAACATTGTTTACACAATTTTCTTGTTGGGTCTAGGAAGAGATGAGATACGTCATGATGTTAGTCAGATCATTATTCGATAAGGTATATTTCATTGATTTTATTTATATTTCAGTTGTTTCCACATTTTCTTGTGGATAGATGATAACAAAACGTCACAAGGGACAACCACAAAAATTTAGTAGGGAATTTCTCTGACTCTAGGTAGAGGGTTATGACAATAGAGAATTCATCATGCTTTATAGACCTGACAAACATTAAGAAAAAAATGACATCCTATATTCAATCTATGGACTACACCTTATGCTACAAAAAAAAAAAAAAGCATTTGGTGAGATGAAAAGTTAGCCTCTAAAACCCTTCTATTAGCCGCTATATATGATTAGTGATAATTAAACTAAGTGTCACTTATTTCCCAACTTCATTGGCATAGCTAAAAGATTAGTGATGATTCTACAATTGTCACTAAAGCATTGATTATAACATATAAACTGCCACTGTTAATGCGGCTAATGGTTAAATTTAGCACAATATAATTTGTTATTAAGATGCCACTATTAATTCATGTTAGCATCACTTTAGTCGACTCGAGGAGTTATCACTAAACTATTGATTTTAATGACATCTAAATTTCCACTATTAATGCATCTAATGGTTTAGTTTAGCAACAATTTATTCGTTGTTAAGTGGCCACCATATGTGTTCATTTGTGACATTTTAATTAATGATTACAATGTCACTGAAGACTTCATGTAGTGCCATTTAATTGTTGATTTGCCACTATGGATTTGCATTATATCACTTTATTTGACATAAGTAACATCACTAAATATTTGATACTATGGCTATTAATTCGCATCAGCAACATTTTATTCAACTACTAGCATCACTAATATTTGATTTTGTGATAATATCTTTACCATGAAGTTGCCACAATTGATTTTCCTTTATCATGTAAACAACCATATGCATATCACAAATGATAATCATATCCACAACATTTATATTCATAGACATTGTGAATGAGAAAATCTAATAAGCTAAAACAATTTTAACCTTTTAAATTGATCACAACCAAATTCATGTTTGTAAAACCAAAAGAAAGAAATTACACTGTCACGATCCGATTCGGCTCCTTGTGGAAACTAAATCGGACCGTGCCATTTATCCTATGATCCGATCGTCCAACAAGAAATAAATCAAAACTAAAGCATTTATCGCACATGCATCATAGCTAATTAAACAGGATATTTGAACTAGAGGACAAAACAAATAAGTTCAAGCACTGGCATTCATTCCAAGAAAAAAATTAAGTATGGGTATTGCCAGCACAACAGATAGAAAAGCAAAGCAATGATAAGAAGGGCTAGCAGTTTTGAGACTAAAACTCACTACCACAGGCAAAGGGACATTGCTACAGTAGAAGGAAGGTAACCGCTAAGCTAAGGCTGGGCCCAGCTCCCTCTATAGCTGGTGGGTCTGGCTGCTCACTCTCCTTACCTAATACAACAGTAGACGTCAGCAAAAACTGAATAGAATGGCAGAACTATGGTGAACAGATAAACAAAATGGAAAGAAAGAGAAACAATTTTGCAAGCATTTTAAATCAATATATTTATCCATAAAGAAAAGGCAACGGTTCGCTATTCTCTTGTTACTTGATTTCCCCAACACATACTAGAAAAGGGTCATAATTCCTCTTAGTTTACATGTTCCCTAGTAGAATGATTTTGTCGCGACATCCTATGATGCAAGATGCTCACATGGTGCTCCCCTTGCCAAGGGAGTAGCTCACATTTGCCTACACCCAGTTTACCACCTTGGGATCATGGTCGTAGCATGGTGGTGACTATGACAAATGTGACATGATACACGCACGGGAGGTTACCCCGCACTAACACGTGATCAGTCATTTCCGCTAACGAATACGCACTAAATCGTACAACATAAAACAGAACTGGGGTTGTGTCCCTCGCCAGTCTACGTACCCTCGCCCAACTATCCCGATTGCCCACACGTGACCCAATGAGAGTCGGTGCAGGAAGACCGTTCCTATCCCAAATCCCTGTCTGGGTAGGTTAGCTCCCTTTCCACACAAAATGGCAGTCATCTCTCATCGATGTATGTGCACTCGAGGGTCAACTCATGCCCACACTAGAAACACACCTAGCCTTTTGGCCCCCACCAACATTGAGGCTGCTCAAAGTGACATACAGTAAGTATTTATTTTGTTTAATGAGCGGGTGGTAATCATGCATAATTAGATTCGTGTCTACTAACCATGAGAAAAATAACGAGCATATAACCACAAAAGAAGGCGCGATACATACCATTATCATTCTCCAAGTCTAGAATATAGTGAACTACAAAGGATACCCTTTAAAATGATATTAAGTGTAACGGATTTGCTGTGCATCTCCTTAGAATTACTCCACATTAGTCTAATTGGTAGTACATGGGATGCAGGAAAGATAGCCTCACATATCAAGATTTTAAAGTCCCAATTTATACCTCAGATTATATGGGCTTCCAACTATTTAGCTAAAACAGGCTCCAAGTTGGGGGTTGCAGAAAATAGGCACACAGGTGAAACATACACATTGCAGCATAATGATTCCCCCTCCCACACGTAAATATGCACAAATGATAACAATCCAACATATGTGATTTTTGAAAATTAAGACTAAAACATGGTATAGGGTAATTTCTTTCTTTATCGCAATACTCAAAATTAGTCATAATCCTGTATTTTGCAGGTTTAACTAAGCATATACCCATAGGCTCATGGGGAGTAGAAAAAAATGACGGGAAATCATAAATAAGAGGGAGTTGTGGCACCACTCTACCGCAAGATTTCGGGAGGTAGGGGGGGCACACTCAACCTGCCCGTCACTCCAGCGATTGACGGACCATCCTCGGAAACTACACCTAAGCCAAACCACCGGTCAACCACGGATTAGGGGTTTCAATGAAATTTCAGTAACTCCATGCGCGCTAAAAACGCGGCAAATAGGCATCTAAGACGTATAGGGTCGAAAGAGCTTTCTATCGATACCTTAATTGTTGGAAACCAACACCGTTTGATCCCGAAACCAGTCCAAAAATCACTCCTGGTTCACGCGAACCCACGCTAGACCGAATCAAGTGAACCGGTTGGCTCGCGCAGGTACGTGACTCCCCACGCGCCCTCGACAGCTCCTCAATACGTGTGCCCACGCGCTGGGCTTCACGCGCGTGCTGGCGCCTCACCGCTCGCGCTGCTAACTCGCTCGGCGCGCCCGTCAGCCTCGAGGCCGACGCAATTTCCCTTCGTCCCACGCACAGTGCGAGGACAGAGGGAGGGAAATGGAGGCCCGCGCTCCCCCTTTCCCGCTTCTGCTCCTTTCCCTCCTTCCCGATGGCGTGAGAAACGCAAAAAAAAAAAAAAAAGAAGAGGAGCTGCCGCTGCCTGTGTTATCCTAACACTGGTTTTAAAAAGGGTTAGCCCAACCACCCACTTAACCCTTGATCTCTCTCTCGTACCTCCTGAAACATCACATGATAACCCTCATTACTAACCCATATTCAATAAATACAAACAAGGGTTATCCCTTATTTGCAAGTAAATAGAAACAAATGTTAACCCATGTTGCAACTTTGCCAACATAGGTTAGCTAACCCACGTTGTAAACTAAGGCTTACGTGAGGGTAAGGTAAATTTGTAGGTTTAGTCCCAGAATTTGTACATTCCAATCTACTTGGATCTGTGATGACAAGAAAGGTGGATGGCGAAAACCATGTAACCTGTGGGAATGCTCTACTGTGTAGGGGTCTTTGTGGGGCTCTCCCTTCCTGGCTACCCAAGTAATTCTTAGGTGTGTGGATTTCTGATTCAGAGAGATCATCCGCCTCGAAACAACCTTAGTTATCCAAAAATTTTTTGGTGCCTTGATTAAGTCCAATTCACATCCAGTCCCTCATCTATTCTATAGTGCACATACACAGGAAAGGTCACTAGGTTTGACCTAAGGGCCTCTATTAGAGTTGATCTTCTGTGTGAATTCTGATCTGATCAATTCGATCTGGACTTGAATTTGATTTTACATCCTGATCCACCACTTGATTTGAAAATGCAATCAACAACATAGGAAGATTGTTCAAAAAACCTGAATCACGTACGAGCATCAAGGAAAAAATGATCGAGGCTGCTCTTAGACATCATGACGAGTATTACAAAACCTCAAATCCATCTAGGAACATTCACGTTAATGTACCAGAAACAACAACCCTCATTATGAATCGTACCGGAATAATATTGACACAAATGATACATGGTTCAACCAGAGATAAGCTTTTATTAGAATACAATGAATTGTGGAGACTACATAATACTGAGTATATACATGTCTAACAAATCCACCACTTTGGGAAATCACCAAGGTCTCATTAAGAAACATGAGTATATGCTAAATAAGTTATACCAAGCCATTGATCAGAAATACCCATATCAAAATTCAGAAATTGATGAGACATCTTGGAGCAATATTGAGGATCAATATTATTTCCCAGAGCCTGGGTTCTAAATAGAGGTTGTTGTGGACACCCAACCTAAATGGAATTCGATTCGAACTTTGTGCAGAATGACATACCTGATCAAAACGTGGGTTGAGTGGATCCAGTTGTAGGTGTTCCTGATTATGAGCCATCCATATAGAGTCATGAAGCTGGTCCATCATGCCTTGATTTACCAAACACGTGTGATGAGTTTGAGTTAGAACCTCTCTAGGACGTTGATGAGAACCTCATCATGAACCCTAACTAGCACAATCTAACCCAGAGATGTAAGAAAAAGCTCCTACATAACCCAAAGAAAGCCTTAACTCAGAGAATTCTGAGTTTAAGAAGAAAACAAATCATAAGGGGTAAAACTGCAATTTCACCAACGCAGTTTGCAAACAGGGTAATTAAGGGTCCAAACACAGGTCAAACAAGCCTAATAAGAAGGAAAGTGGGATGGTCGGATCTAAAAAGGGTTATAGCAACTTAGGAAATTAAATGACATTCTGTAACCCTAAAACAAATCCACTTCAATTCACGAGGTTCGAGGTAGGATAAAAATCAACTAAATCATCTAAAATTCATATAAAAATAATCTCTAAGGTTTAAAACCTTCAATTTGGCCTTAGAAACCCATTTTGACCTACAAAGAGAACCTTGTCCAATTAATGACTTAATCTGGGTTTTTACGTAAATTAGCCAGTCAAACATGGTCCAACCTAGAAATAAAATTCACCATTAAAATCCTTAGGTTCAAATTAGTCTTGTATAAAAACTTGAGCCTAAGAGGAGACCTCCTTGACCGACTTTACAATTTGGTCCTCTTCATTTACTTTTTGACCCTTATCTTTCGAAACCCTTGCATTTTGGCCCCCAACTTTTTTATCGTTCTTTGCAGAACGGTCCCTCCTGCAAAACTCTACGCAGCACCATGCTCCGGCGACTTTGCGCGGAGCATGGCGCCGCGTAGAGAGGGGTGACCGCCTTGCAAAGCAGACGTGGGGTTCCCTGCGACGTCCTCTGTCGCAGGGACCCGGCCATGCTCTCTGCCGGCCCCCATACCTTCTGTGCAAACGCGCGGAAGGAATGGGTCCCCTCTCCGGCCACGTTCCGGCGAGGCTGGCACGTTGCCAGCCCGCGCCTCCCTTCCAGCCCTTTTATAAGGACCGGCACCCCCTGCCGGTTCCTTCAAGCTTTCTTTGACGGAGAACAACCCCCCACTTCATCTCCTCCTCCTCCGTCAGATGGCCTGCAGCTTCTGGCGACCTCCTCCTCTTCCTCCTCGTCGCTTTGCCGCCTTACCTGCAACAAGGTTCTCCTAACCCTCTCGTTTGTGCTGTGCTGCACCCACCGGCACCCTCCGCCTGCTTCCTCGTCGCCGCACTCCTCCTCCAGGGTCCTTTCTTCCCCAGCTCCGGCAGGTACGAGCCAGTGGCTCCGCCCTCCCCCTTCGTCCAAAACCTAGGCAATTAGCTTCCTCTCCTCCTCCCTTACATTTCCCCTCTCTCAATTTGTCTTTTCGCCTCACCGCACATGACTTCCACCCCCGCCTGCTCCGTCTCCGACCACCCTCTCCGGCGAGCTCATCCCACCTCCACAGACCTTCTCACCCCTCGCCGACTACCCTAAAAGCTTCCCTTCACTCCACTCAACAAATCCCCCCTTCCCATCCACTGCCAGACGCCACCCGACGACCCCCCTAACAGACCCATCTCTCCGGCCATAGTCCGACCTAGGGCTACCACCATACGCCGCCTCACGCCTCGCCACCACCCGCACTGCCTTCGCCACACTCCGGCGAAGCTCCCTGCATCCTCTGATTGGGTTGAGAGGCTGTATTCTCGTTTTCAGGTCGACGACCCTTCACCGCCATTACCGAGTTCTGGAGCTCCATCACGTGCAGCTGCAGGTGCCCTCTCGCCTAGGCTCACGCCCCAGGATGCGCGGCTTGCCTTCGCGAAGCGTTCCAGGCCAGCAGCTGGGGCAAAGGCCTCGCGTGCTGCTGTGATTGCCTGCAGCTTCCTCAACTGCAGGCGCCAATTTGGGTGGTACATTTAGTCCCACCTCGGCAGTTCTGGAAGCGCTGCAGCCAAATAAATGAAAAAAGTGTTGTAGGCTTATCACCTTCGAACACAGGGGTCAGGTCCCTCACGCACGTCGCACGCCACGCGCTCGCCCTCGCCCGCGCTCATGCCCCGCGGGTCTGGGCCGGATCTGATTACCCTAACCCGTGCACTCCTCACCCACCACCCCACGCCGGTGGGCCTGGTCCCGAGCGCGATACCCGTACCTGAATACCCGGCTCTGGGAGAGCGATCCTATGAGAGAAATCTGAGAGAGAGAGAGAGAGAGAGAGACGCGAGGAAGGGTAGAGGTAGGTTTTGCTTTCTCTAATCCTTGTGTGAGCGTGCAGGAACAGAGAGAAGAAGGAAGGAAGAGGAAGGAAGGTGGCCGAAGCCTTAGCCGCTCAGGGCAGAGAGGAGGAAGAAGAAGAAACAGAAGAAGAGAAGTACTATAGCAAACCTAGAGTTAAGTCATCTGACCGCTGCATCAGACGACGGTTGAGCAGCGGCCAGAGGAGATAAAGCAAGAGAAGAAAGAAGAAGAAGGCGGAAGAAAAAGAAGTCAGAAGAAGAAGATTGTCACAGCCGCAGAAGAAGAGAAGAAAAAGAAAGAAAGAGAAGAACAAAGAAAGAACAGAAGAAGAAGAACTCTGCAAAAGAAAAGAAGAGACACAGCCATGAGCAGAGAAGAAGAGAAGAGCAGCTGAAAGAAGGAGAAGGAAAAGGAGAAGAGAAGAAGAAGAAGCCAGAAAAGGTCCCTCTCTCTCTTTCTCTCTCTCTCCCTTATTTTTGTAATCTAATAGAGAACCTTTGTATTTCTAGAATTCCAGTAGCTCCCTGAGTTCGACCTCGGGAAAACCATTTCCGAGTAAAAAATTTTGTAATGATAACATGGTAGCTGTCTTATTACTACAACAACTGTAACTTGACATATAACAAACACAAACAAGCTAACTGGACAGCAAGACCGTTGTCAGACGTAATTCCCGCACCTTATCTTATTAAGGTAATTGTCAAGAGTGATTCTGACACACCAATAGAATAATGCCCAGATTCTAGTGACCCAATTCCTACCCCTAACCTAGAACCTGGACCTGAGCCTATTTAGGATGATCATGAGGTCCAATGTGATGAGAATCAGATTTTAGATCTGAATTATGATTTTGGGCCTGTATTTGATGATTATACCTCTCCAAACTCCTCAGAAGAACGAATTAATTTTTCAGAAGTCACACTGATTTATGATACATAAACAGAGGAGTTGGAAGATTTGGGATTTAATTGGATCTATAAAATCTAAAAGGCACAAGGACACTAGAAGGGGGGATGAATAGTGTGGTGGACAAAAATATGCAAGCAAATCAAACCACAAAATATAATATCAGATGTATAGTGATTCCCCTCACTTGGGTACTCCACTACCTAAGTCTCCCGACTTAAAATTTTAAACCCGATTCTCTCAACCCGGAGGGAATCAATCTACTATAAATGGAGGTAATTAACGGGTTACCTCAACCCAATTACAAGATATAATAAGAGCAAAATGATATAGGTGTAAGCAAGCAACAATAAAGCTTACAACTAAATTCCTATGTCTCCAACAAAAATTTGCTTAATAAAATGATTATACATTAATCTAATGAGAGCACACTAAAGCGAAAGATTTTACGATGAAAAACGAGATCACTTAAAAGAAGTTTGTTGCTGAGAGTATCGCATTGATAAAAGCAACAAATCAACAATCCTTGTAGCTAGAAATGTGTAATATGGGAATTAGGAGCAAGGCGATAATATTTGCTTGTTATTATGTGCAAAGGACACCCACAAGGTGTTTATATAAGCCACTAAACACCTTCCCTACGATTACTAGGCGTTAGCGGCAATTTGGGAAGATTAGATATAGGATTAATTGTAAAATAACCATTCAAATTGGTCTCAACGGTTAGTTGGTACCGGTACTAAAGTTGTGGTATCGGTACTGACTGCTCACAGATAACCATCAGTTAGCCCAACAAAGCCTGGGTACCGGTACTCAATGGTTTCAGTTGAGTACCAACTAAGTCACTAGGTACCAGTACTCATGATGAATATCAGTACTTGTGACTCACGGATTTGGGTCCTATAACCTACATGTATCGGTACTCATCATGAGTACCGATACTTGTAAGGTCTAGGCACTACATAAGTCTTCAAACTATGAGCACCTGATACCAGTACTCATAATAAGTACCAGTACTTGTTGTTCACAGTTTGGGATTAGAATCCAAACCTATGCCAAGTACCATGAATGACTTATGATCCTTAATCTAAGTGAAATTTGAATGTAAAAGCATGATCAATATGACAACGAAATGATGAATTTTCAAACGATTAGCTGAACGAGAGAATGACTCCTAATTATCTTTATTTTGATTTTAATTCCTAAGTCATTTATCGTTTTAGGAGACATATACAATCAAGATTACAAAATATATGAACAAAAAGAAACAGCCTTCAATCTTCATGCCATCATTACTTCTTTCATCCATCCTTAGATCCTATTATTTCCTGAAAATAATACTTCATAAACTCATTAGATTTAAAATGATTTTGTGAACATCAAAACATAAAAGCGAAGTGGAACTAAGTTCCAACAGGATCTACCACAGGTGCCCAGAATTCGAGCCTATCCCTAATAAGGACACCTCTTTAAGCTTGAAATTTGAGACTAGGTTAAACCAAAGTCAGGTTTTTAATTCCATGCATCATGATTTATTCTGTGGTGGAAATCTCGATCTTGAATCAGGTTCCAAAGTAGATTGACGCAAATTCTCTGATGATTTCAAATTATACCCTAATTTCGGAGAACATTTGTTTCCTGACGATTACGAACCAGTTTATGACCTCAGTATTCATGATCCATTCTTTAATTCTGGCTTTAAGGTCCCTAATCCCAAGATCATTGATTTAAAATCATGTTCCATTGAATTGGAATCATTCTATTATGATCTATAAGAATCAGAAGCATTAAGTGTCGTAAGTGTCCACAATCCAGAATTTGAATCTTTTACTAACTCAGATTTTCATGATCGTATAAGCACTCTCCATGCATTTACATTTGATCTGGATGAACATGTTAGTCACTCTGAAAAGGGTTTTAAAATCAATGTGTGTAGTATAGGTTGAATCAGCGCGAAAAACAAATAAAATTTATAACTCGAATATGAGAAATGAAGTCCGAAGTCAAACACATAGAGCAAATAGGAATTCAAGTGCTAATCTCCATTAACAAGTAAATGAGCACAAGAAAATGAGCCAGATAATGCTTAAGCAATGAATACTAATTATTCAAAATTGATCATCAATGTAGAACATAAGTCTAACCAGAGTTTGGCATATCAAAAAGAAATCTAGAATAAAAATAGTGGTGATTTAGATCACTAATTATTTAATCTAGATAAATATATAATAGTTAAGCAAGAATTCCAAATAAACCCACAATATCCAAGACCACTTAAGTAATTAAATAAATGAACAGTGCCTCAGACGTCTGGTTTGATAACCAAACGACTTAAGTGTTTCCTCTTCTTCTCAGCTCTTGTTCTTCTTTTCTTCAGTTCTTTCCTCTTCTGAACCTGTTCTTCTCTTCTTCTCTTCACTGTGCCTTCTTCTTCTTCTTAAGTTCTTCCCTTTTCTTCAGAACTTCTTCTCAAGTCCTCCTTTTTCTGCCTATCTTTAGCCTTCTTTCTTTCTCACGCACAAGAGGAGCAAACCCCTCTCAGTGGCTAAGTGTTGGGATCTCTGAAGAGCAAAACCCCCTCTGACCCCCGCTCTCTCATTCTTCCTCTCTTCCTCTTAGGTTACGCCCTCCCAGACCCTTCACAGTGTCAGGTTATCAGGTACACGTGCACCCGGGACCAGGCTCACCGACATGGGTGGTAAGCGAGGAGTGCTTAGGTTTAGGCGGGTAATCGAATCAGCGCTAGACCCATGTGAGCAGTGTCATGGGCGAGGCACATGTGAGGGGCGTACGGGGACCTCATCCCCTATGTGCTAGTTGAGGCAATAAACCCTTAGCATAAAATCAATATATGTGCTGAGGTGCGGCTGTCAGCTCCCAATGTGGGACTATCCCACCAGGCTTCTTCTGTGTGCAGCTGCGAGGGATGGCACCTTCAATTGCAGTTGTAGGGGCTTCAGTGTCTTCAATTAGCATCCTGGGTGTTCTTCTGAGAGTAAGTATACTGCCTGGAGCAAATGCCTAGGGCTTGCGGCAACAAGAAACTTTCTTCAAGCTCCTTGAAGGAGCTATGTTAATGGCAACAAGGGTGAATACCTGAAAACATAAACACGGCTTTACGACCCAATTAAACAACCTTAGGAGCTTCGCCATAGGGCATGGAGTGCATTGGTGGTGTTTCCGTGGCTTGTGGAGGTGTGTGGTGCTAGGTTGGAGTCGGGGAAGGTAACCGGTGATGGTTTTGTTAAGGGGAAGTGTTGGGTGTGTGAATGGAGAGATAAGGAGAGGGTTTTTGTGCGGGAGGATGAGGTGAAGGTTTTGAGGTGGTCGGCGAGGCCGATGGAGTTGTGTAGCAGTGGAACCACCTTGTCGGAGGAGCAGTCGGAGACGGGTAAGACAAACGTGAACATGTCGAGTTGAGGGTTATTTTTGGCTTTTTCGAGAAGGAAACTAACCTAAGGACCTAAAGAAGCTAATCTAAACTTAATTTAACGGACGAAAGAGGGAGAACGACACTGGCGTTGGTAGGCCGATGCTGAGGAAGAAGATGCTCCGGTGATGGGGACAGCAACGATGACGGGGACAGAGGGGCACCCGCTGGTATGGCGCAACGCGGAGGAAGGTAGAGAAGACGAATCTGCTACTGGTATTGTGGTCAGATGATGAGAGGAGTTGGAGGGAGTCGTCGGAGCTCAAGGAGCTATTTGGCCGAATGAGGAAAGAGGAAATTGGGGAGTTTTCGGCCAAAATCGAGTTTGAGAAGTTCGGCTTGATCTGGGGGTCCTTTTATAGACCTCTAGAGGGAGTTTTGGGCTTGGGAAGCAAGCTTCCCAAGATTGGAATGTCGCCGGAGTTTGGAAACTCTTTGATACCTAAATCTCTCATGCGTTCGTATGAGAGATTGGGAAAGTTTTAGGGCTCATGAACAGATTCAATGAAAAGATGACTCCTCAAGGAATCTCCCTTTCAATTTTGGAAGGGATTGATTGATTAGAGAAGGAGTTCTATTCAATCAAAGGTCACCGAAGTTGTAGGAATATGATTCATGGCGGTAGGGACCTTTTTGTAAAGAAAATAACAAAGCTAGGGGTTCATTTGTAAGGAATTCAAAAAGATAAGGATCTGAATGAGATAAAAAAAATTTGAGTGGACCAAAATGCAAACTTTATTAAGATGATCTCAGATTGGATCCAAATTTTGGTATAAACCTACTTTGGACCTAAGGAATCCAATGGTGAAGTTAGATTTAGGTTTTGACCTAGTTTGACTGGGTAATTTATGCAAAAATCTAAATTAAGGCAAATGTCAGTCTAACATTCTATTTTGGGTCAAGACGGGTTCTGATGGTCAAATTGAAGGTATCAAACCCTAAATAATATTTTTATATGATTTTTAGAGGGTTTAGGTGAATTTTATCCTGATCATAACCTCAGTTAATTAAACGGGTCTATTTTTAGGGTTTTAGAAGTCATTTAATTCTCAAATATCCGAAAACCCTTTTCTATCTATATTAACCTACTTGTTGAACATTTAAGGCCATTTGACCCTTAACTAACCCCTGATAAAACCCATGATTGTACTGCAATTGAGAGATTCTATTAAAAGTGCAGTTTTACCCTTGTTCTACTGTATTTCTCTCAAAATAATTATGCAATGAATTAGGGCTCTCTGACGATTATGTAGGAGCATTTAATAACTTAATCAGATCAAAGTGAGCTAGTTATGGCTCATGTTGGTTTTCCCATCAAAACATCACGAAAAAGACTCTTTAGATGAACCGATCTTCGAATCATTTCTTGAGTCCCTATCACACCTAGATTTCAAAGTTGCCACACCTCATTTAGAGCCTTTCAAAATCTGATCCCAACCCCGACCCGCCAGTGGAATCAATTTCTACTCACCTCTTTCTGATCCGGTTGGATATGATTCACGTCCATTTTTTGATAGAGAATCGGATACTGATCAGACCAACAATCACGCCTTATCCTTCTCTGATCCCATCAATAGGGTTCTTACATTCTTCATAGATCCATTGTCATTTAAGGACCCCTACTCTGATCAGCCTGAACCAATTCAACCACACCCTAGATTTGCATTTCCATATCTTTTTAAGCCACAAAGCATCTGCTGGACTCCACACCTATTGATTCATATCCATCAACCCACTAGACTGATTGGGTTTTGTCTACATCATCACTCTGTTGATCTGAACAAGCACCTGGTTAGACCAACCAGGCTACTCATCAAGGTGCTTATTTTACAAGATTCCTCCAATCTGACCACCCCTTCTCCTTAACCACCTTCTGCTCGGCTGAAGGCATTGAATTTAGCGCTTAACGAGAGGCAACCCGTCATTCCAAAAATCCGAGACCCTTCTGATCATCCATTTGAGCTACACTCCTACTGCACTCTTGGGTTCAACTTTCGATTAGCCAACTCCACCTTTGATACTTATATTAAATCTTAAAATCATCCGCAACAGTTATCCCGACCCGTTCACCCACCCTTTGACCCTGTTATAATCCTTGAACCAAGCCGAATTCGTACCCACCTAGTTTACAATGAGGATATTGCAAAACTTAGACATGAGGATGTGTTAAAGTGCAAAACAAATGGAAATTCAAGTCTCTAGAAGGTGCTTACAAAAAATACATATTAAAAAAATGAAGAAAAGGGAGGAAAATTTTGAGAATTGATTGAAAATCTTTGTTGAGGAGGAAATACAAAATGTCAAAAGGAGAAAAAATCAAGAAAAACTTGATAGTCTTAGCATATGATTATGTGATCTACTTAAGTTCAAGACCGAATCAAAATAGGAATTAAGTCCTGAAGTATTAGAGACAGGAAGATTAGTAAGAGTGCTAATTTAGGCCTCTTGGGCTTATTATAGGGCTTAAACACTCACGTAGTTATTAAGATCCGGATTAGTCCTTAAGAGGTTGAGGAAAGTGCAAAATTAATGTATTAAGTCTAAAGCTTATGGAGTATTCGGTCCCATTGCCTGCCCCTTGGTTTGCAGGACTTGGTAACCTGAGCACCCAAAATCATACACTAGTCTGATTCAGTGCGCTTAACGAAGAAATAATGCCAAAAGTGTTCTATTCTAAAAAAGTTATCCTGAAGATCTAGCTTAAAAGTGTCTTGAAAACACAAGTTGATTAGATGAGTTCCTGGCGCAGAGAGGTGGAATGAGGAATATTCCCCTCGAAGATGCGTAATAACATATCATCTCCTCGATGCTTGTCTCCTAGGATATTTAAATGTCCTATCGGAGGCATGTAAGCACCTTGTGCTCGTTCAAGTGCCATGGGCAGGATTATCTCAAAATGTCGATTGCCATGGCCTAAATTTAGTTATAGAACGCAATGAGCAGCACTATCTCGAAGTGTCAAAAGCCAGGGTTCTAGGGGTTGCCATGGGTTGTGCTATCCCGAAGCATCCAAAGCCAGGGACCCTTCGAGAATTGATGGTGGGAACAAGGAATCCGATACAGACTGTGTTTAGGACCAATTCGAGGCTGGATTTAAGGAAATATATAAAAAAGAGAGAGGGAAAACTCTCAAAATTAAAAATCCTTCTCTATCTCTCTCTTATGAAAACACACTGGCAAACTATACTTGGATTTGAAACATTCTACACACGGGTGCTTTAATCGCTGGGGTCAACAAACCTTTAGGCGATTTTTGCGGGACTTAGAAACCTTCGCGGTAAACCCAGAATGAAGTTGGTCAAGTCTGAATCTTGGCTGGTACTTGAGTACCTCTAGGCCTATTGTTGGTATTCTGATCTAATTTCTAGAGAAGTGGTACAAATCAGGCATTTGAACATCAAAGCATGGTCTAGAGATCTAGTTCTTTCCATGAGATTTTGCTAGGGATTAAAAAAGTTAAGCATGGGGGTATGATGGTAACACCATCATTCGCCATAACTATCTTGAATTAATCAGAATCAAGAGACAAATGCTCATGAATAATTGCCTGAGGACCATAATTCCACTCATATCCATTGTGAGGAGATAGCAATAAAATAGGGCTAAATCTACAATTTTAACATCGCATAATGAATGCAGACTAACCACAGGGTCACTCAGGGGTTAATTAAAGGTCAATTGAGCATTAAAGACTAAAAAGTGGGTCAACATTAATATAAATAAGGTTTCACGCATTTCGAGAGCCAAAATAGTACATAAAACCCTAATTTCAGCCCCACTTGAATTAAAAAGGTTTTGGTTAGCATAAAATTCATCTAAATCTCCTAATATTCATAGAAAAATATTCTAAGAGGTTTGGTACCTTTGTTTTGATCATCTGAATCTATTTTGACCTTGAACAGAGTTTCAGACGGTATTTTACCCTAATTTGGGCTTCTGTGCAAATTGCCCAGTCAAATGTGGTGAAAACTCTAATCCAAGTTCACCATCAAGTTCCTTAGGTCCAAATTAGGTTAACAAAAAAATTTGGGCCCAATCAAATCCATCTTGACCTAGTTTGTGCTTCAGTTCCTAAAATCTCTCTTTCTTACACACTGACCCCTAGCTTTCCAAATTTCTTGCAAATAGGTCCCTAACTTTGCTGTCATCTTCGCAAAAACACCCCTGTCACCATTGTTAGGTCATATCGAGCATGATCAACTTTTGACCAACTAAAACAACAACAAACTACACCAAATCCCACCAAATTTGTTGGGATTGATGTTCACACCATAATGAATCATATGAACATGAGGAATCATATGAATGCACCCCCTACTTTAAGCCCACTATCCTCCGAGTAAGGTATGTGTTGAGGCATCTAGCGATTGTGTGTCTAGTGGTGATTGTCCAAGACTAGGTAAAGTCGGAAGAAATGTTTCAATCCAAATTCCTTGGAAACCATACATCTCTTTATATCTCTTTATATAGAGATAGAGATGTGGGTAAAATACAGTGTATGTCCATAAAGAAATAACAAACTACAAATAACTAGTAATAGAAAAAAAATACAAGATAAATAGGAGTCTCAATACTGCTTCTCAAGCTAGAGCATAGATGTCAATCATGCTCAGCTTGGAACAGTAGAAATCAAATGCCGAGCAAGATAGAGGCTTCATGAACACATCAGTTGTCTGATCCTCAGATGCCACATAAGTAGTGCGCAATGATGAGTCCAATTTATCAGACACTTAATTAGATTAAGTACATTTAAATCATGCATCATTAGATTGCAAAAAAAATTAAGTAATAGCTTATCTTAATTAGAAGATATGTTGTTAAAAACTTCATACATATATGTTTATGCAGGGTTAATGTGCAAAAGTCAACCAACACCTCCATCGCCAGCAATGTGCTGGCTCTCGCTAGCCTCATCTGACTGCCTCAACAGACCGCCTCCTTCTCGGCGGCCTCAACAGATCCACCACCCAAATCAGTCGAATCTCACGCAACAACTTATGGCACCGCCTCATCGCCAATATTGTTGGAGATGATCTTGGGGAGGAAACAAAAAAAGACGATCTTGACATTTAAAAAGAGGAGGATGGATGGGGGATCCAGCATCTATCCTTCCCCCTGCGGGAAACTTCTTCCATCGCCTCCACCAGCACCGTGGCCGGAGCAGACACCGTGGCCGAAGCATACCCTGTGAATTTGGCTTGCATCGTGGCTCAGGCGATCTCCACTCTCCATCTTCTCCGCTGCGAAGGCCGTGTGGTGACAGCACATGGCCTCCCACCACACATCACCACGCACTGCGCCCTCTCTCTTTTTTTCTTCTTCATTTTCTTCTCCGTTTCAATCTCCTTCCACCGCCCCTCTCACCACGCCAACACCACCACCTGCAACTCAAACCCTCGACCATCACCACCTTCTTCTCCGTCAGCAGGGGGTGAAGAACCCATCACCGGTGTCGCCCCCTTCCACGCAACCGTCACTCCAGGCCACCATTCGACACACCGACGACGTCAGTGGACTTGCCTCACCCTCACGACGTTGTCCACACCTACAATAGCTCCTCCCGCTACCCACGCACGAGCGTGGAGACACCCACCGTCGACAAGCTCCTCCTCTCCAACCGGTGACCTCCAGCCACCACTCACCAACGCGTCACCACCGTTACGACACCCGATCTCCGGTGCACCTCCACCGCACGTAGGACGGCAGCCAGCCACTCGACCTCACACGCAAGGAGGAGAGAGAGCAAGTCCTCTATTTTCCATCGAATTACTAATTACGGATTATGCCATTACCGGATTCCTATTCATTTATTTTTTGAGTTAATATATTACATGGAATTTGCATGAATATCCTTCTACTCTTGATAAATTACTTCTGATTGAATGTCTCATGAATTATATAAGAGTATGTCACATTGATTATAGCAAATAAGGAATCTGTTATTGGAAATCAATATTTACGTTGACTACCATTACCAAGATCATTATTTAATAGAATATTATTTTGTGGTAATTTTGTATGTGCACACTTACACTTTTGATTAATTGTTTAGATTGAGAATTTATGTTGGAAATAAGTTGTACTAGTTAGTATGCGCACCCATTGATATTCTCAAATAAACGAGGCATCACTCACGAGTTTAATAGACTAATCCCTCCCTGTGGAGATGACCTAACTTTTCGTGGTTAGATTTTGAGTAATTAAGTGTTTTGAAAAGCGATTTTCTACCATGCACGAACTATAACGACACGACATTTTTTGTTAAGATTTTTATCGAAAATGAAGATCGCTATTTCACTCAACAAACCATGTTGTATAAGATCTCTGGTATAGTGACAGTCTGCCTCAACGTGTTTGGTGCGCTCATGGAACATCGGGTTGTTGGCTATGTAGATAGCTGCCCAATTGTCACATCACATCTCCATGGGCTCCTCAATCTAGACATGCAAATCATGTAAGAGAGACCGTATCCAAACCATCTCCGCAACAGTTTGGGCCATTGCCCTATACTCTGACTCTGCATTGGAGCAAGAAACTGCCCCCTGTTTCTTGCTCCTTTAGGTAACTAGATTTCCTGTCATAAAGGTACAAAAACCAGTGGTGGATTTCCTATCAAGCACACATCCCGCATAATCCACGTCAGAATATCCTACCACTGTCATAGACAAGACTTTCTGAAAGAGAATACCACGACCTGGTGCTTTCTTCAAGTATCTCAACACCTGCATAGTTGCCTGCCAATGCAGTTTCGTCGGCCTCTCCATAAACTGGCCAAGTTTGCCTACTGCTAAGGCAATATTTGGTTGGTGATAGTCAGGTACAACAGCTTGCCCACAAGTTGTCTGTATGATCTACTATCTGCTGCCTCTATCTCCTCATCATGAAGATGTGCCTTAGAATCTATTGGAATATTGGCTGGTTTGGACCCCAGCATACCTGTCTCCTGAAGAACATCCAATGCATACTTGCGTTGAGAAAGAACAATCTCATCTCTGCTCCTAGCAACCTCGATCCCCAAGAAATATCTAAGCTGGCCCAGATCCTTCATAACAAATTCCTGTGTAAGAGATTCCTTGACTTGTCTTATCCTAGCCTCATCATCGCCAGTGATAATCAAGTCATCCACATAAACCAATAGAGCTACCACGCCATTCTTTGTTTTCCTGACAAACAAAGAATGATCTAAAGACCTCTGTATCCCTATCATTTGCAACATATTTGAGAGCTTCTGAAACCAGGCTCTCGGGCTCTGCTTTAGGCCATAAATGGCCTTTCAGAGTCTGTAGACACTCCCCCTGAACCTCAAAACCTGGAGGCTGTTGTATGTAAACTTCCTCCTGAAGATCGCCACAAAGAAAGGCTATCTTCACATCAAGCTAATGTAACTGCCAATCTCTGTGGGTAGCAACAAAGATGAGTACCCAAACAGTGGCAAGCCACGCAACAAGAGAGAAAGTATCAAAGAAGTCTACCCCATATGTCTAGGTGAACCCCTTTGCCACCAACCTGGCCTTATACCTTGAAATTGACCCATCAGGGTTGTACTTCAAGGCAAAGACCCATCTAGAGCCAACAAGTCGCGTGCCTGTAGGAAGTGAGGTGAGATCCCAAGTCTATCTGCTCTAGAGTGCTGCCATCTCATCCTCCATGGCTTGATGCCACTTTAGAACAAGCATGGCCTGCTAGTAGGTAGATGGAATGGAAGAAGCTATAAGAGCATGATAGAAGCTACTAAACTGAGAACCAAGATCATCTGTAGCCAAACTGCCTGCAACTCGATATCTGGACTCACGTGCGTGGTGCCTTCCTAATGGAAATAGGAAGATTAGACTCATCTGGTGTCTCTGGCTGAGTCTCTATAGTTGGAACCTCACTACTATGGTGATCTGCACTATCAGGGGGATGAGGTCTAACTAAACGATCACTGTCACAAGAACCCATCTCGACTGCCTGTGGAAGATCAATCACTAAGGTACGTGGAGGCCTTTGTAATGTTGCATGAGGTCTACTATATGTCTGCAGTGGTCCGTGCAATCTCTGGTACTCATTCACAGGGATAGTAGACTCTTAAGAAGTCGGCAGAGGTGTGGAGATCGGAATCGTTCAAGTGGAACTAGAGAAATAGGCATGGGAGCAGCATCATCATGAACACTCATCTATCCAGCAACGAACAAGTATGGTGTCGTCTCATGGAAAGTCACAACAGCGTTGATATATTTCCTGTGGTGAATGGGATCATAACATCGGTACCCTTTCTGACTCTTAGAGTAGCCTAAGAAAATGCACTTAACAACACGAGGGGCAAGCTTGTCACAACCTGATGATGACATATGGACAAAACCAACACACCCAAAGGTCTTGGGAGACACTTGAAAAAGCTCACCATCTGGATGTAACAACGAATTGAACTCGACATCCTGTTAATGAGGTAACATGCTGTCAAAACAACATCAATCTCTACCAGTTGTCTATGCTTCCTCTCTGCAACCCCATTCTACTGTGAAGTATGAGGACAAGTGGTCTAGTGGATAATCCCATGAGTACTGTAGAACTCAGTAAATCTACCAGTGCAGAACTCGAGGGCATTATCTTTCCGTACAATCTTCAATGTAACAGAATACTGAATCCAGATCTCCAAGAGAAGCGTCTCTACAGCACATCCAACATCTCCCTTGGTCTTCAGAAGGAATACCCAAGATACTCTAGTGAAGTCAACAACAACAACAAGATAATACCGATGTCCCATCCTGTCTGGAACTCTACCTGGTCCCTAGACATCCATATGAAGTAACTAAAAAGCAGCTGCTGATCAAGGAGACACACTGGCAGGAAAGGAAGACCGATGATGCTTGCCTAGTTGGCAAGCATCACATCTAAAAGTAGTAGCAGGTGAAATATGTGGAATCACCCTCCTAAGGTGATCCAGAGGCATGTGACCAAGACAAACATGCCACTGTAAGGCACTCCCACCATCGTACCTGCTAGCTCCTACAAATGGCTCCTAGCCCAGGTGATAAAGCCCATTTTCTTCTGTATCTCTAACGACGGTCTTCCCAATGAACTTATCCCAAACAATACATCCAATGTCATCAAAAATAACCCTACAATGAAGATCCTCTGTAATTCTACTTACGGACAACAGACTCATAGGAAACTCCGGTACATATAGTGCTCTCGACAACCGCAACATAGGGGTAACAGACACCTCCCCCTATCAAACAATTTGAGCGTGTCTACCATCAGTAACCTGCACCGCTCTCCCTGGTGCAACAGAACTAAGTGATCAAAAATGACTACGATCACCACAAATATATTGTGAGGCACCAGAGTCCACCAGCCATCCTGTACATGATGACTCCTGTCATGCTCTTGTTGCACCATGCTTGCGTATGTCATCATCTTGATCACTTCATGAACTGGATGATGAGGAAGCGGCCATTACTCTCAAATCCACCGGGAATCCATAGAAATCAGTTCTGAAATGTCTCCTTCATATCTTAGGGCATATATAGGGCCCTAGCGGTGCTCTTCCTGACGTAAAAGTCTTGTAGGTGACCTATAGGGGTAGAGAAGACCGGTAAACCTCAGTTCTAGTCACCGCAGCACGTCTTCAAGGCTTGTGGAAGATGAGATCAGGGGATCTCCACCAGTCGCGGCCTCAGACAGTCGCCAAGATGCTAACATAGGCTGGGCGGCGGTGCTAGCGCCTGCTATAGAGCATCGCCAACAGCCGCTAGGACTTGCAGTACCGACAGCAGCTCCTGCATGAGCTCGCAGCGCAGCCGCAGCACCACTACTGGGTCTATTGACACTCACCGAAGCGCCACTAGGTGGTCTTGGAGCTTCCGCGTCGCTACAACCTCATCGCGAGGGCTGAATTGAGCCACAGCGCCACCGCCTCCAGCCACTAGGATCTCGCCAGAGCTGCACTAGATGGTTCAAGAGCTTCCACGCCACTGCAACCTCGTCGCGAGGACTAAATAGGGCCTGAGCACCGTCGCCTCTGGCCGCTGAAGCTCTTGCGTGTGGTTGCGCGGTGGTTCATGAGCCTTGGAGTTGCTGCAGCCTCGTTGCAAGGCTGAACCAGGGCACAGGGGCGTCACCTCTAGTTGCTAGGGCACCTGCGTGTGGCTAGAGGACTGCTGGAGAGCGCCGCCACCACCAAGGAAGGAGGAGATGAGAACGTGATTTGGGTGTTAGGGTTTAGGAGGCTTTGAGGGGTGGGATACTTAGAGCCATGGTCTAGTATCGGCGCTCTGATACCAAGTCGGAAGAAATGTTCCAACCAAATTCCTTAGAAACCCTACATCTCTTTATATATAGAGAGAGAGATGTGGGTAAAATATAATGCATGTCCATAAAGAAATAGCAAACTACAAATAGCTAGTAATAGAAAGAAAAGACGAGATAAACAGGAGTTTCAACACTGCAACCTATTCTGCCTAGAGGTTTAGGTTCACTGATTGTTTTCAGCTTTCAAAAGAAAATGGTATCAAATGATTGTTTTCAGCTTTCATTGATTGATATCATTTGATATTGTCTTGATTCTCCAACTTTCTGTCTTTCTGGTCTTCCCTTTACATTTCTGTTGAATGGAGGCCTTTTCCACAGCTTAACTCTTTTCCCTAAAACACGGTACAACCCATGATAGTTTTCATCTAATAAATGTTATTCCTGGGTAAGACAACTTTTTAATCAAGATATTATATTAGTTTTCATATAATAAAATGTTATTCCTCGGTAAGACAATTGTGTTTGCATGACATGGATTGCAACAACACCAACCCCATGCAACACAAATTTCGAGGGCTAAATTCTTTAAATCATCCATAGTTGATAAAATTTGCCTCAGCTAAGGTCAGGTCACCATCAGCTGAGGATCAGGGAGACCAACGTCTCCAAGACAGCCTTCCATACTCGGTAAGGACACTACGAGTTCCTGGTCATGCCGTTTGGGCTGACCAACGCCCACGCTGCCTTCATGGATCTGATTAACCGTGTTTTCAGGCCATACCTAGACCAGTTTGTGGTGGTGTTCATCCACGACGTACTGGTTTACTCTCGGGATCAGGCACAACATGGACAACATCTACATATGGTCCTAGATACATTGAGACGACACAGGCTGTATGCCAAGTATAGCAAGTGCATGATCTGGTTGAGACAGGTAACCTTTTTGGGCCACGTGATTTCAGGAGACGAATTGGCTGTGGATGCAGCCAAGGTCGAGGCCGTACTCAGGTGGGAGAGGCCATGCATAGTGATAGAGATATGCAGCTTTCTGGGATTAGCAGGCTACTACCAGCAGTTTATTAGGGGGTTCTCTCATATTGCGCGTCTTATGACCTGGCTGACTCGGAAGGACATGCCTTTCACCTGGACAGATGGGTGTAAGTTGTGCTTTCGGGAGTTAAAGGAGAGACTGACTTCAGCTCCTGTACTCACCATCCCAAACAGCAATGGTGGATTTGTGGTTTACACTGACACCTCATTGCAGGGGTTGGGTGGTGTGCTCATGCAGCAGGGCCACGTTGTAGCTTACGGTTCGTGGCAACTAAAGCCCATGAGCATAACTACCCTACCCATGACTCAGAGATGACAATAATTATCTTCGCGCTGAAGACAAGGAGGCACTACTTGTACAGTGAGATGTTCGAGATCTTCATGGATCATAAGAGTCTCAGGTACCTGTTTGATCAGAAGGAGCTCAACATAAGACAGAGGCGTTGGTCAGAGCTCCTGAAGGACTATGACTGCATCATCTCCTACCACCGAGGGGAGGCCAATGTGGTGGCCGACTCCTTGAGCCGAAAGGTGCCGGCCCACTTGGACAGGTTACAGGCACAAAGTTGGAGACTCATGGAGGAGGTGAGCAGTTGGGGATCCCAGATGTCACGAGGGTATTGCAGGGTAATGACAGCTGACGTGGCTTCGTGCGTGTGTGTTAAGAAGTGTCGTTATAGTCGCACCTGCAACGCCGATTTTAAAGTAAAGAAACGGAAGTGAGTCCGAGTGTCCGTCTCAGGGAGGCGTGAAAATCAGATTTTTCTTATCACTTGTTGTCACGGAAATCGCTGAGTTTTACTTCCGAAAAGGTGTGGTTGAAAAGCGAGAGAGAGAGAGAGAGATTAGGGTTAGAGTCATTTCTTTCTTTAACATGCAACTTGGATAGGAAATAAAATAAACAACTGAATGGAAAATAACTTCATTAATCATGCAGCTTTAGTTCACAGATTACAACATGAGATACATGCTTAAACATAAGTAAAGGAAAGCTTAAAAGAGATGAAGAGAGAGAGAGGGAGAGCGGCGAGGCAGCCACGGTGGTAGAGAAGGCTCCGTCGGCGGCTCGTCGTCTCCGGCGATTACAAGAGGGCCTAAAGCTAGCTAAGAGAGGAGTAGAGTAGTTGCAATGGAAGTGAATGCCTTGAATGAGTGGTTAGAAGGGGTTTAAATAGGGAGAAGGGTTTTTTAAAAGAAGAAGGGGTTTTAGTGATTTAGCGACGTCTGGGACGTCGCTAAAACCCTTCCAAAAGCGTTGGTGAAGCCCCCAACCCGCCAGTCGCTCGCCTGCGCCGTTCTTCCTCGTGCTCAATCCGTGGGCGCGGCGCAAGAGCCATCCAATCGAAGATCGGACAGCTGAGATCTTCGCTCGGGCGCTCTTGGATCGGGCTTTTAGTGCACGTGCGCGCGGGCGTTGTCGCCCTGCGTGCACGCGCGTGGGAGATCACTACCTGAGGGCGCGCCACGTGGCGCTATCTCGGCCGCCCGCTGTTGATCGGGTGGCCCAATTTTGCCACGCGCCTCGCTGTCTTCAATTTCCCGCATCGCGCGGCTCGATCCCGGGTCGCGTGGTTGCGGGCGTGCGTGTTAACCGCTGCGGCACGCCCGCTACTTTGTCGCGACGACTGTGGGCATAGCGCGCGGTTCTCGGCCGTCCGATCAGAGATCGACGGCTGAGATTTGATCTCCGGTTGAAGGTGGGAGTGGCGTGCGGTGAGCGGGCGCCACGTGGCGCATCGAGGGCCGTTGATCATCAGATCAACAGTCAGAACTTCTTGAGCCCATTGTGGGAGCTCCGGATGTCGAATTTGGCCGATTTTGAGTCCGTTGGACTCCGTTCGTCGTTCTAAATCCATCTGTGCGGTCCGATTGCTCATCTGAGGCTTGCTTTGACCAGTGCTTATACAAATGGCCATTAATACTATTTTATAAGCAATCTTGGCATATGATGCATGCAATGCTCCCATTCTACTTATGTTGTGCCTTTTATTCTTAAGATGGGCCCTATTTAACAGAATTATCACCCCTATATGCAGTGTTATCAATAGCGACACGGCAAACACGACCAGAGCTGCTAGACCGTATCATTACAGGGCAAATGGCCGATCCATTTTTGCAGACACTGCGGGACGAGGTGTTGACAGGGGACACAAGAGATTTTTCTTTCGCTGACGAGATACGGCGTATAAGGGGACATCTGTGTGTTCCTAGAGATGAGGAGCTGTTGAGAGAGCTCCTGATTGAGGCACACGGGTCCAGGTTCACCATACATCACGGGAATACAAAGATGTACCATGATCTGCGACGTGACTTCTGGTGGAGGGGAATGAAGTGGGATGTTGGTGAGTTCGTCTAGCAGTGCTTGCTATTCCAGTAGGTGAAGGCCGAGCACCAAAGGCCTACAGGGCCACTATAGCCACTTCTTGTGCCAGAGTAAAAGTGGGAGAGTATCACCATGGACCTGGTAGTGGGCCTCCCGGTTACATAGCGAGGATACGACGTTGTTTGGGTGATAGTAGACAGGTTGACGAAGACGACACAATTTCTGCCGATCCGAGTCACCTTTGGGCTAGCACAGCTAGCGATACATTAGAGGTGTGGTGCACCTTCACGGAGTCCCTCGCGAGATCGTATCCGACAGGGATACTCACTTCACTTCCCAGTTCTGGGTAGAGTTGAAGCAGGCCTTGAGGACTCATTTGAGGTTCAGTACTATCTACCACCCCTAGACCGACGGGCAGTCGGAGTGCACCATTCAGACCTTGGATGACCTTCTATGCGCTTGTGTACTAGACTGGAGAGGCTCCTGGGAGGAGCATTTGCCCCTGGCGAGTTTGCATACAATAATAGCTACCATTTGAGCATAGGCATGGCACCTTACGAGGCTCTGTACGGGAGGAAGTGTATTGCACCCTTGAGTTGGGTCGAGGTGGGGACTAAGTGGGAGGTTGGTCCCAGGTTGATCCATCAGAGTTAGGAGGTGATAGAGCAGATTCACAGACGACTCCGTACTATCAGGAGCAGGAGGAAGAGATATGCTGATAGGAAGCGTAGGGAGGTGCAGTTCGAGGTTGGGGATCATGTCTTCCTCTGTGTTTAGCCTATGAAGGGCTTGCAGCATTTTGGGGTGAAAGGGAAGCTTACGTCGAGGTTTGTGGGGCCCTTTGAGGTCTTAGAGCGAGTAGGACCTGTTGCTTACCTGCTTGCCCTTCCTCCACATCTCTCTGGAGTGCACGACGTGTTCCATGTGTCCAACCTCAGGAAGTACATCGCCAATCCCAACCACATCCTAAGCCACGAGAGCATCGAGGTGGGAGATGATTGGACCTACCCTGAGAGACCAGTTCAGATACTAGACAAAGCCATTCGAAGTCTGAGACGGAAGGAGGTGCCAATGGTGAAGGTTCTATGGAAAAGCCAATGATACGAGGAGGCGACTTGGGAGCCCGAAGTGGCGATGCGAGAATAGTACCCAGAGCTTCTTGAGGGTACCTCGCTTCTGACCTAATTTGATCCTCTTTAAATTTGTTATGTGCCTTTACGTTCATTTCCACACTCTAGTTATCAAAACTTTCGAGGACGAAACTTCCTTTAAGTTTGTTACGTTGAAATGACCCTTCCCAAAGGTCGTTAGAGATTTTTTTGGAAAGGTAGGGGTGTAAGTGCAATTTTAATCCCCCTAGGTTTAAATTTGTGGGCTTTGTGGAGGGAACTTCATGGCGGAGATTTCACAATTTGTCCCTCTCTCCCTCTCCCCACACAACACACCCACTCACACACCCTCTCTTTAAAACCCCCACCCCTCACCCTCTCCATCTCCACACCACCTCCACCTTCACTCCTCCACCACCATTTCCATCAGCGAACACCTTCTTCCCCGTCCCCCTTGCCGCCACGAGTAGGGAGGAAGGAGGGGAGCTCAAGATGAAGAAGGAGAGAGGGAGAGGTAGGCAAAGGAGAGGGAGAGCGTAGGAGAGGACGTGAGACCGAAGGAGCTTGGGAGAGGGACGGTGCGGGTGCGAGGAGAGGCGCTCGGGAGGGAGGAATCGTGTAGGAGACCTGCATGAGGAAGAGCCACTGTTGCGGTTGCAGTAGCTGGAGCGCGAGGAGAAGGTTCGCAGGGCGTACTGCGAAACCATTTTTCTGCAGTATCAGACGTTTGAGATGACATCCATACGTTTGAAGGAGCCTCAGGACGTCCAACGCTAGCACGTAGAGTGCTAAGGTATGTCCTCTATATGTGCCTGCATGCACGTACATATATTTTTGTGTCGTGTTTTTAAATCCGCGCGCATGCACAGGTACAAGACGTTGGAAAGGCACGTGGCATGCCCTTCGAGGTGCTTTAGGACGTTTGGAGATAGTGCTAGACGTCTGACTACACTCCTAGACAACTGGAGGAAGTGTCAGACATTTGGGATCTCCCTCAGACGGCTGCGGAGGGGTTTGAATGTTTCAGGAAGCTGCAAGAAAGCAATGTGAGTCTTTGTGGTCGTTTAAGATGTCTAGGTCTAGTCCCAGACATCTGATTTTAATC
Source organism: Thalassia testudinum (assembly GCA_037157565.1). Taxonomy (NCBI): domain Eukaryota; kingdom Viridiplantae; phylum Streptophyta; class Magnoliopsida; order Alismatales; family Hydrocharitaceae; genus Thalassia; species Thalassia testudinum. The sequence goes on from JAZHRO010000036.1 coordinate 150,986,161, forward strand.
AGAGTACATGTTTTTGGCCCGTTGAGGGCCCAAACAGAGTCGGTTTTGCGCAAACGAAGTATCGTTGGTTTTAATTCGGAGTTCTCTACGTGTTTGTGTCACTCATATACTTTTGAATTTGTCTGATGTGATTTGGTCAATTGTATAGGTCTCCAGCCAGTAGAGTATACGGGGCTTGCGAAGACGACGGGATCTGCGACTCGAGCCCTCATTCCACCCGTGTATCCCGGTAGAGTGGTTTTTCTCAATATTATGACTTAATTAATTAAAGTACATGCTATCTTAGAATGAATTGATTGAACCCTATGATATGAAATGAACGCTAGGGCAAAATTGAGTGATTGAACATTGCTTGAGCCACACGGTTTATTCTAAAATGCATGTTAGAACCATTCATGCTAGCAAATGAATAGTTAAATGATGTGATGCTTCTTTCAATTATTAAATCACGAGCTGTCTGTTATATGGTTAAGAACTAAGTTGTGAACAACGAGATATGCATGTCATGAAATGAAATGAATACAATGCATGAACCCTATGGGGAAACTAGAAGAGGAACTTACGTCTATGGAATGAATATTGTATGTAAGAAGGGAAGTGAGTTGGCCCTCGAGTATAGGTACCGAGGAGAACAACCGTCCCTTTTGCATGGAAAGTGGGTTGGCCCTTGTGTACGTGGTACCGAAGAGAGCTACTGTCACTTTAGTGCAGGGGGGAGCTAGCTACCCTTAGGTTGAGACTCAGGGTTAGGAATGGCCCCCTACACCAACTCTTGTTACTTTAGTGTAAGGGGAGCCTGCCGCTGCATGGGGCCCGGGATTAAGACTGACCACCCTACACTGACTCTTGTTAGGCTTACTGGGTAAACCGGGATAGTCGTGCAAGGGTACGTAGACTTCTAAGGGGCAAGATACTTATTTTATTCTATGATGTACATTTGGGCGTACCCGCTAGTGGAAACGACTGATCACGTGCTAGTGCGAGGTAGCTACCGTGCACTTATCGCGCATGCGGTGTCACCGCTACGTTGCGACTGTGACCTCGGGGTGGTAGACCGGGTGTAGGACTACCGCGGGGGCTCTCCCGGCCAAGAGAGTGCCACTTGTACATCCTATATCGCGGAATAAACTACAATTAAGATCGTTTCCTTAGGGAACAAAATAATTAAGAAATGTTGTGGATCCTTATTAGAATAACCGAATCAAAAACACCTAGTTGAGATAAATGGAAATGAATGATTAGTTATTTGCTTGTTTCTTTATGTTAAATTGCATGTAAATGGCTTAACCACCACTCTACTTAGCGTTAGCTAACTACGAATTGCATAACCATGTTTAGGTTAAGGAGTTGAGCAGCCAGTGCCACCGGCTGTAGAGGGTGCTGGGCCCAGCCGAGCCCAGCCATAGTTATTCCTTTTCTGTTTCAGAACACTTTTTGTAGTAGTGAGTAACTTTAGCATGTATTAGTTGTTCCTGCTATGTTCTTGTTATATTTTTTTCTGTGCTAGTTGTGATGGTTATGTATGTTGTAGTACTCTTACACTTATGTCATGTAACATTTTTGAGATTTCTCGTTCTAATTTCCATTACTGCCTCTTATTTATTTCTGCTTAGTTACATTGCATGTGTGATTGTAAAATATTTTTTGCTTTTAGTTATTTCTCAGTGGACGACTGGGTCTTGGGATTAGTCGAGACGGGCCGATCTTGGATCCTGTAGGGAGCTAAGATCAGGTCGTAACAGTCTAGGATTTACAACGAGCCCCACGTAGGTTCTCTATTATGCACAAATTTCGAGCACGCCCTTGGAACTACTAGATAATAAGAAAGTCATGCAGCCAAATAGTGATGCAACCCTCGAGGTTCCAGAGATACAAGGTGAACCCCTGGCCACTCATTTTGATGTGTAAAAATCATTACAATCACCTTAGAGAATTTTGAGTCACTCTAAAGTCATTTCACACTTTTACACTCAAATGTTTATTTTCAAGTTATCAAAGATATATTACATTGAAAATAAAATTAGTGTCCAATAACATTTTATCTATGAAATTTCTCAAATCTACGAAGAGTCCCTTAAAAGAAGGTTAAATAAATATCAATGAGTAGGTAGAAAAATAAAAGTAGTTAGTTTTAAACTTATATGTTACTGCGGGAGTATAAAAGTCGATCATATGAAAGTCTAACATAATTTTTAATCGATATATCTTAGTTTTCGATCAGTGGATAAACAACACATCGCACGTTGCAATATGCGTTATCTGGTGTATCTTAGTTTTCAACCGGTGGAAAAAAAGAAACTTCGATGGGAAATCAGAACACACCGTGCAAGGGAGTGTAAAAGTCAATCACTACGAGAGTGCAATCAATCATATAACAGTCTAACATAATTTTCAGTCGATTTATCTTGGTTTTCGATCAATGGAAAACTAATATATCATGCGTTACAAAATGCATTTCTCGATGCATCTTTGTTTTCAACCAGTGGGAAAAAAGAAACATCGATCGAAAATCAAAATACACCGTACGTTGCAAAATGTATTACTCGATGCATTTAATTGCTAATCGATATCTTAGATTAGATTTATCCTACCCAATTTTGTATATATATTATTTTATATTTTCATAAAAACATACTTGATAAGTCAAATTTTACTTTCAATTAAAGAATAAACATCAAATATTTTATCATCGTAATTTTTACATAGTGAAAAATTAATTATCAAATATTAAATAGTTAAAATCTAACCATAAAATTGGTCACGTCGTTTTCACATGGAGAAACTAAGCAAAACTCACAAATATTTATCATTCATTTCATGTTTTATAAGAGTCGAAAATTATTCGAGAGAGAAAAAAGAGAGCGTACAAACAAAATCGAGAAAAAGAAAAAATGGGAGTGCAAATTCCAAACAATATATATATAAAGAAAACCAAGGTCTTAAATCAAACCATCAATCGACGTCATTGCAACTAATTGGCCCCCCCTCACTATAACAAAATAGGGGAGGCCGTTTAGGATGAGTCACGCGCATGAAAGAGGCCACCGGAGGTGGCAAACCTTAGCGGAGGAGGTTTGCCGGAGAACAAGAGCACGTTGGTGGTGGTGCAGAGTCCTAAGGTGGTCGGCGGCGACCGATCTGTGCCTCGAGGACATCGGTGGCTTTGGATGGCCATAGGGTGAGGATGGGTGTCAAGCGACAGCGTGGATGGCAGTGGAGCTACAGTGGACGATGGTCGTGCTGGCGGCAACGATGGCGACCCAAGATGGTGGCTATGAGCAGGTGTGGTGGTGAAGATGATGGGTTCTTCAGCAAGTAACAGGGGAAGAAGATGAGGAAGAGAAAGAAGGAAATGAAGAAGAAAAGGAAGACGCATGGGAGTTGGTGGTGTTGTGGGTGGTGCTGTTGTTGGCGTGAGGGATCGAAAGTCGATGGTGGTTGAGGCGGGGTCGGCATCGTGTATGGTCACCGACGGTGGAGTCGACGGTTATGGGTTCACGCAGAGGTGAAGGTGGTGGTTGGTGTTTGTGAGAAAGAAGGAAATGAAGGAGAAGAAGACAAAGAAGAGGAAGACACGGGGTAGACATAGTGGAGATGCAGCACTTCAAGGTGGTGGCGCGTGCTATCACCACGCGCGCCTGTGGTGTGTGAAGTGCATGCTGCGGTAGGAATGTGCAGTTGAGGCTTGTGGTGATGGTTGTTAAATCGCAGTAGGAAGGTGGAACGTGGTGGGTGGTGATGGCCACTACTCTCTATCACTGAGCATGTCTGAGCCACGGTGAAGATGAAGGTGGAGCCCCTCGATCAAGAGCGAGAATTGTTTTTAATGCTCAAGTTCCTCCAGATCCACCTTTCTTGCTAAAGAGTCAGCGACGTTTGAAGATTGGTAACGACTGATGGATAATTGTACACATGCCCCTCCTTCAAGTATAAGTTATGTCCAAGTCCAACTACATTTCCTTCCACCTGCATATATCAAATAAGTAATATACATTTAAACTTCAGATAGACATATAAAATATATGTGAACTAAAATTAATTATAACTTATCTTTAGATAATTAAATTTTAGAACAAATATATTTATTATGTACTTAGGTCAAATTAAAGTTTAAGAAATTGAACTTATCAATATTTGATATTGATCTCAAATAAAATAACATAAGATAAGGAGATCAATAGTAAAAATAAAACTTGAAAACGGACCTAGGTATTCAACTGTGTGTAAGAAAAATAAAATAAAAAAATAAAAAAGATAAGAGAGAGAGAAAAAGGGAGTCACATCATCTAAGAACAAATATATTTAAAATGCATTTAGGTCAAATTAAAGTTTGGTAGCGCCTGGGAAATAATTACACACATGCCCCTCCTTTAAGTATAAATTATGTCCAAGTTCAGCAACATTTCCTTCCACCTGCATATATCAAATAAGTACTATACATTTAAACTTGAGATAGACATATAAAATATATGTGGACTAAAATTAATTATAACTTATCTTTAGATAATTAAATTTTAGAATAAATATATTTAATATGTACTTAGAACAAATATATTTAATATGTACTTAGGTCAAATTAAAGTTTAAGAAATTGTACTTATCAATATTCGATATTGATTTCAAATGAAAGAACATAAGATAAGGAGATCGATGGGAAAAATAAAACTTGAAAATAGATGTACATATTAAATTGTGTGTAAGAAAAATAAAATAAAAAATAAAAAAATGAGAGAGAGACAAAAAAGGAAGCAAGTCATCTTAGAACAAATATATTTAATATGTGTTTAGACCAAATTAAAGTTTGGTAGCCGTTGGTGGATAATTGCACACATGCCCCTCCTTCAAGTATAAATTATGTCAAAGTCCAACTACACTTCCTTTCACATCAATATATCAAATAAGTAATATACATTTAAACTTGAGATAGACATATAAAATATATGTGGACTAAAATTAATTATAACTTATCTTTAGACAATTAAATCTTAGAATAAATATATTTAATATTTACTTAGGTCATATTAAAGTTTAAGAAATTGAACTTATCAATATTCCATATTGATTTCAAATGAAAGAACATAAGGTAAAGAGATCGGTGGTAAAAATAAAATTTGAAAATATACAAACATATTAAATTGTGTATAAGAAAAATAAAATAAAAAAGATGAGAGAGACAAAGGGAAGGCACGTCTATATATATATAGAGAGAGAGAGGGGGGGGGGAGGGAGAGAGAGAGAGAGAGAGAGACGCAAAAAAAGAAGAAGAAGAAGAAGAAAAAGGAATATCTCCATTAACGTCAAACACAGAAGCCTACGGTAGTTCATTAGATTTATAGATACGTAAGCAAAGACCAACCTACAATGTTAAAAAAGAAAATAGTCCAGGAAAATTATAATTACAAAAAATAAGGAATTCCATACTAAGTCAAAACTACATATCATAGAAACAAGTCAAGATTAAAAAAAAAGGTCAATTATAATTTTCTTTGACGGCATTGTACAAAACTCATAGTTTTTTCTTTTTTATAATATTCACATTAAAAAGGGGAAGAATCAACAAGTGAACGCAAAAGGAGATAAGAAAATCTTAGCCAAAAAAGGGGAAAATACTCCGTAGAAATGGGAAACGCAAAATATAAAAAATAAAATAAGAAATAAAGAAAAAAGGAAAAGAAACGTGCCATTAGAATGGAAATTAGATGACCTCCCTAAAGAGGGTAACCCCACACTTGTAGGAACGGCGAGGCAACAACGAGATGAGTTTCGAAGATTGCACCAACGAGTTAATCATATAAATTGATAAAAAGGCTGAAAATGATTGGAAATTCAGCTGTAATAGCCCGAGGTCACAAGTGGTTCCCAACAAAATAAAACACTACCCTAAAAAAAAGGAAAAGAAGACCTAAAACTCTCCGAGGCACGAGACCACCCCTACAACTGCCAAACGAATAAGCCACCCACATCACTTGCATCACTACTGCTGAGTGCATGTCGACGACCAAGAGCAATTGTTAAGACCCGTGCTGTTTGAGCCTTTTAAGACGTCTGGACTGTGGGTCAGACGTCTGGATACCTTCCCAGACGTCTGGAAATTGAAAATTTTGAGTACAAGCTTGCGTCTGCACGCGTGCTGCACGTAGACAGTACACTCATCTCGTTTTCCTTCTTCTCTCTCCTTCTGCCCTGACGAAACCCTAAACCCACACCCTTATATAAAGCCCCCTCCTCTCCCTCGTTCCACCCCACTTCCCAGCCACCTTCCCCCTTCGCTCCAGCGAGAGCAGCAGAGCGGTGAGAGCGCAGGAGTGGCGTGAGAAGGAGAGGAGGAGCAGCGTGAGAGGGAGAGAGCTTAGCTTGCGAGCTCGCGTGGGAGCTCGCCGGTGAGCTTACGGCCGGAGCGGCGCATGCACAAGGAGGAGGAGTGCGTCGGGGAGGTCCTCCCCGACATTGTTGTAGCCAGATCAGTAGGCGAGAGGGCGTGGCGCGGCCACATGCGGTGCGAGAGGGCGGAAGCAGGTTCTAGTTCTGGGTTTTTTCCAGAATCGGACTTCTGGTGCGACGTCCAGACGATGTAGTCGACGTCTGGAGGAGGTTTCAGACGACTGAGAAGTAGACTTCACGAAAGTACGTCTTCTTTGAGAATACGACCATGCAGGCTGCTCCACCGAGGCATTGTTGCATGCCTTTTTTAGGAGATTTGGTGGATTGCGTGTAGGATTCGCTTCGAGAAGGCGTGGGACACGCCCTCCCACGCATTTCGGACGTATGGGCGACATACCAGACGATGGGAAGCGCTTCTAGACGTCCGGAGAGGTGGTCGGACATCTGAAACTAGGTCCAGACAGTCCAGCGGAGTTCCTGGACGTCTGAGGAGTGGCGCAGGACGTGAGGTATGGCACTGGACACTTTTAAGACGTCTGGAAGTTGTTCCAGACGTCTGGAAGTTGTTCCAGACGTCTGGAAGTTGTTCCAGACGTCTGATTTGCCATTTAGGATCCGTTTGAGGTCTGATTTCCGCAATTAAGATACCAATGTTTCCCGTATGAATTCCTCTACTTGTTAGAAGACTTTCTATACTGTTCTGAGTATTCTCTTGTGATTGATCCTTGTGATAGGACTGGTTTCCGTTGCGGGTTTGGGACTTGCTGAGGCACGTGAGCTTGCAGTTCAAGCCCCCACTACTTCTGGGTTTACTGGTAGAGTAGCTTCCCCATAATTTAATTAAAACATGAATGCATGTATGGAATGAATAATTAGAACCAAGGATATGGCATGAATCCTAGGACTAGATATACCTGAATGCCTGTATTGAATGAATGGATTGCAGTCTTGAATGAGTAGATGTAATGATAACAATTGCCTGTGAATGAATAACAATTGCCTGAGAAATATGTAGCACTTGTTTTAGTTAATTGTTAAATGTAATTTTCCTGTCGCATACATAATATGAGCTGCATGTATAAAATTTGAAAATGGAAACGTGAATGTTGGAAACACGAGCTATCTGTGAATAAACTGAATATGGAAATGTGAACAATAGAATTACAAATTGCATGTGTATAACCTGAGAATGGAAATAGAAATGATGAAACCTAGTATGGAATGGCCTGAGGAATATAAGCAAGAACCCTACGGGGAATTAGGAGTACAGCTCCTGAAAATAAATGGAATGGAACTGGGAATGTGAGTGGGGAAGTGAGCTGGCCCTTGAGTACGGAGTACCAAGGAGAGTGACTGTCCCCCTATTTAGTGTAGAGCAGAGCTAGCTGCCCTTAGGTTGGGACCTGGAGTTAGGATTAGCCACTCCGTACTGACTTCTTAGCCCTCGCGTACACTATACCAGGGAGAACTACTAGTGTAGGGAGAGAGCTAGCAACCCCACGGGGCCCGGGGTTTAGCTAGCCGCCCTACACCGACTTGTTAGGCCCACTGGGCAAACTAGGGTAGTCAGGCGAGGGTGCGCGGACTGTGGAGGGGCGAGGCCCCTATTTGGTCCTTAGGGGCTAGACCCCTGTTACTAAGAGGGCTATGCCCTATACTGGTTCTGTGTTGTGCTTTGGGCACACCCGCTAACGGAAATGACTGACCGCGTGCCAATGCGGGGTAGCTACCCGTGCGCTTATCACGCATGCCGTAGTCACCGTTACGTCTGTCCGTGACCTTGGGGTGGTTGACTGGGTGTAGGACCACCACGGGGGACTCTCCCAGCCATGAGAGCACCACGTGCGACTTCTACTCTTCGGAAAATACTACAATCAAGATCGTTCCCACGAGGAACATTCAAGATCAAGAAAGAGACCTGATAAATAAACCAAGTGGTAAAAGAAAGAATAATTAGTTAAAGAAAGAAAGAAATGGAAAAGTAACAGCTACCTGTCCACCTTTACTATTTAGTTAGGTGGTTGCCACTCTACTCAACGTTTGCTGATGTTTTGTACTCATAACCCCTTTGCAGGTCCAGGTGTTGAGCAGGCATAGCCTACGGCTGCAGAGGCTGCTGGGCCCAGCAGAGTCCAGTAGTTGTAGATTCTTGTGGTACTCCTTTTCTGTTATAGTGAGTAGTTTCTTGCACCTCTGTACTCTGACATTCTGTACTTTATATACTTGTTCCTGTTTACATTCCTATTGTTGTGGTGGTATGTACTGTAATAGTTTTACTTCTTTACTTTTGTTACTGTTAGTTGCTTAGCATGGTGAATGTGGTTTACTTTCCTTCTTTTTGGTTACTTTCTCATTGGACGACTGGGTCTTGGGATCAGTCGAGTCGGTCCGGTCTCGTGTCCTACAGGGATTCGAGAACTGGGTCATAACAACAATGGAGAGGAGGACCACACGACCACATTGACGCCACGAAAACCAATCTCAGCCGCTCGACCAAAATTGACCACGGCAGCCGATGCAACCATGGACAACACCCAGCCACTCAACCTCGATCGTACGCTACAGCAACCATGACCAATACACGGCCACAAGTCGAACCACCGGTGCACAGCCACGGTTGCACGCCTCTACAACCATGGCCAACGAGCTGACGCACAGCCACCGATCACACTCAACAGCCATCGCTCGACGGCAAGCCACGCAACCACAGTCACCTTGAGAGATGAGCGAGGGCCACGAGCCGCCACCCATCTTGCATGTCGAGGAGGCAATCCGTATGCCGAAGAGGGAAGGTTCGAGGAGGAGGTCAGAGAGTCTGAAGGAGGGGAGGGGCTCCAATCAGCCTTGTACGGCAGATCAGAGCCCAAGGGGTCTTCATCGATCATTCTCTCTCTTTCTTGGCTAATATTCCATACAAAACTCATACTTACATGATAGAAATAAAGCAATAAAATGTCTCAAAGAGCCAACATACCTAACCTAACTGCTTATCTCAACAACATGCCAAATCCTTTTCTCCTCCACCTGCGAAACCCCTTTTCGCTCTCCTCTCCTTCAAAAGAGCTTAGGTGCTACAGTAGGGGCCCCAATCGGCCATCGGGGCTAATCGGGGCCCCCCTACACTCGCCGGAGTCTGCCCTCTACCTCATGATCTCACCTACATCTCTGATCTTGACATGCATGCCGTCTTATGGCCTGTAGCAGCTAATCTGGAGGGTCGACGTGGTGGTGGGCGGCTCCTCTAGTCAGCTCTTGCAGCGGCTAGCAAGCTCTCCCCAGTGCCCGAGGGTTACCTCATGGGGTGGCCATTCTGTGAAGCGTTGCGCAACAAGGATGGGGCTTTTTGGCGTGTGGTGGTGGGGTTTGGCGACACATGGCGGTGTGGGTCACGACGCCCGGCAGGGTGTGACGATAGGGTCGGCGGTGGTGGGGATGGCGATACGCAGCGGTCTGCCTCGATCTTCATGTCGGTCGTATGGTTTGGTGGTTGCTTCTTCTTGTCTGTTATTGTGCGGTTGATCTGTTCTTTTTATGTGTTTTAGTTTAGTTATTTTTTTGTTGAGGGACTACGTGAGACCTCAGGCCTCATATGGTCGAGTCTTCTGACTTAGTGATGAGAGACTCATCATGGCTCCTAATTATCATTAATTAGCTAGTTTCCATAGTTAATTAACTAAGAATATAATAAATACAGGGTTAATTATATTATAGGGGTAAATTACTAACGACCCGTAAAATAAGTTAAAAATATAAAATTAAATATTAATTAATCATAATAATAATTTAATTAATGATTAGGACACAAAAAAATAATAATTAGCTATACAATAAGTACTTTGTTTAACTTAATTAATTTAATAACGTAAGCATATAATTAACTTAATTAAACTAATCATTTAAATAAATATACCTAAAAAGGGTAAAAATGTAATTTCAAGGTATAAATATAATATTTACTTAATGTATAATAATATATAAAAAGTTAAAATAAGCCTAAAAAGTCATTGTCTACATTTAGGTCCTTAACTTTTATTACAATTAAGTCTTTTTTATTCAGTTAGGTCCTTCAAATTTTCATTTATGCCCTTGTGAGCATAGTCGCCTTCATCCTTTCTTCTTCAGTCGCGAACGACTGACGACAGCCGGTCTTCACACCTTTCGATTACCGCCCGATGAGAACCTCGTCATAAACCCTAAACTAGCACCATCTAACTCAGATTTGCAAGAAAAAGCTCCTACATAACCATAGAAAGGCTTGACTCAGAGAAATTCTGAGTTTGTGAAGAAAACAGGAACTAAAGGGTAAAAATGCAATTTCACCAACTCAATCTGAAAATAGGGTAACTCAGGGTCCAAACATAGGTCAAACTAACCTAATAAGAAGAAAAGTGGGATGAGTTGATCCAATAAGGGCTACGGCAACTCCAAGGAATTAAATGACATCCTGTAACCCTAAAAATAAACCCACTTCAATTCACGAGGTTCGAGGCAAAGAAAAAATTGAATAAATCCTCTAAAATTCATAGAAAAATAATCTTTATGGTTTAGAACCTTCAATTGGCCTTAGGAACCCATTTCGACCTACATTGAGAACCATGCCCAATTAATGATTTAATTTGGGTTTTTATGCAAATTGACCAGGCAAACAAGGTCTGATCTAGAAATAAAATTCACCATTAGAATCCTTACATCCTAGTTAGTCATGTATAAAAACTTGAGCCTAAGGAAAGACCTTCGTGACCGACTTTACATTTTGGTCCTCATCCATTACTTTTTGACCCTCAACTTTTGAAACCCTCACATTTTGGCCCCTAAGTCTTCTTCGTTCTTTGCATTTGGGTCCTCCCTGCAAAACCCTGAGCAGCGCCATGCTCCGGCGACTTTGCGCGGAGCATGGCGCCGCGCAGGGTGAGGGAGACCCTCTGCCAAGACAACCGGGGGTTCCCTGCGACGTCTGCTGTCGCAGGGACACCTCCATGGTCTCTGCGGATGCCCATACCTCCCGTGCGAACGCACGGAAGGTATGGGTCTCCATCCCCAACCGTCCTCCGGCGAGGGAGGCACGTCGCCTCCCTCCGCCCTCCTCTCTGATTTCACCTCTATAAAAGCCGCCACCGTCTGCCGCACTCAGGAGCTCGGTTCTGACGGAGAAACCCCTCCCTCTTTCTTCTCTTCCCGCTCCGGCAGAAGCCCTCCAGCTCCGGCGGTTCCTCCTCCTCCTCGTCGCTCTGCCGCAATACCAGCAGCAGAGCTGCCTTCGCCCACTCTTCCAGCGTCACGCTGTACCCAGCGCGCGCTCTCCCGCTCTCTCCTAGCTGCCGCCCCCTCTCTCTGGGCACCTTCTTCTCCGGCGACAGTCGATACGACTGCCGCCCTGCTCCGTTCCCCCCTCGTCCCTCCAAGTAGGTACAGTTCTTTCCTTTCCTCCCCTCTTTCTTTTCCCAACTTCAATTTGCTCAACCACCCTTCGACCGCGCCTGATCACCCTCACCTTCTCCATCTCCGGCCAACCTACGGTGACTCGGTCCCATCATTCCACCACTCCACACGACTCGCCGACCGACCCAAAACCTCTGCCTCTTCACGCTGAACCACTTCCGCCCCTTTATTCCCTGCCATATGCTACCTAAAGACCCCCCGAACAAACCCATTCCCCCGGCCACAGTCCGACCTAGGGCAGCCCCTACACTCCGCCCCACGCCTCGCCACCACCCGCACGAGCTTCGCCGCACTCCAGCGAAGCTCCCTGCACCTTCTGACTAGGTCGAGAGGCCGTATGCTTAATTTCAGGTCAACCCTCCTCCGCCGCCATTGCTGAACAACTGGAGCTTCTTCGCCTGCAGCTGTAGCCCCAATCTCGCCCAGGCACTGGTCCCAGGTTGCTCGAAGTGTCTCCGCGAAGCGCTCCAGGCTTGCAGCTGGGGCGATTGCCTCGCAAGCTGCTGTGATTGCCTGCAGCTTCCTCAGCTGCAGGCACCAAATTGGGGTGGGACATTTAGTCCCACCTCGGTAGATTTTGAAGCCGCGCACCTGCATAAATTGTAAAAGTGTTGTAGGCCTATCGCCTCAGCACAAGGGGTGAGGTCCCTCTCACCCGCTTACCCGGCCTCGTCCGCGACCACCCCCCGCGGACCTGGCCTGACCCATTTACCCGACCTGCACTCCTCGCCCACCACCGCACGCCGGTGGGCCTGGACCCGAGCGCGACCCGTACCCGAATACCCGGCGACTCTGGGAGAGCTATCCTACGAGCGAAATCTGAGAGAGAGAGACGTGGGGGAGGGTAGGATTAGGTTTTGCCCTCTGACCAATCTGTGAGTGTGCAGGCAAAAATAAGAAGAAGAAGAGAAAGAAGGAAGAAGCACAGCCAACGCCGTGGCTGCTTGAAGCAAAGCAGAAGAAGAAGGACTGCGAGAAGAAGAAGAAGAAAGAAAGAAGAAAGGAGGACGCACTGTAGCAGAGGCTACTTAAGTCATCTGATTGAACAATCAGACGACGCTCTGCAGAGAAGAAAAAGAAGAAGGAAAGAAGAGCAGGCACCGCAAAGAAGAAAGAAAGAAAAAGAATAGAAGGAAGGAGACAAAGAGCTGAAGGAGAAAGAAGAGAGAAGCAGAACACGAAGAGAAAGAAGAAAAGCTTGGAAGCAAAAGAAAGAAGAAGAACAAAAGAACAGAAGAGGAAGAAGAAGAAGAAGAAGAAAGAAGACTGAGGAACTGAAGAGAAGAAAAAGGAGGACAAAGGCAAGAGAAAGAAGAGAAGAAGAAAAAGTCAACAAGACAAATCTCTCTCTCTCTCATTTTTGTAATAGAAACATTGTACTTCTAGAATACAGTTTGCTCCCTGAGTTCGACCTCGAGAAAACTTTTATTTCCGAGTAACAAATTATATTAAGCTGGTAATCGTTTCTCTATACTATACTACGACGAAATATTAGAACTACAGATGAGAGGCCCAGCCAGTGTTTGCCCATCCTATGTCAGTTAGCCTTTGCCATTGTCGCCCAGCTTGCGCTCACTGCCGTCTTCACATCCGATGGGCCGGATCACCCTCTAATCCTATTTAAACTAGGCATTTAACCTCACTGACGTTGGAGACGACGCTGGTGAGTAGGACGAACCTAGACGCAAATCCATCCAAGTACACCCCCTAACCCTCGCCACCACCTATAAATGGCCCATAGGACCTCCGATTCTCAGTTAGCAACCCCCTACCCTCGTACCCCAACTGCAGTCATTCCTAAGCTTTTCTTCCCAAACTTTGGCGACTTCGACTCCCCATCTCTGGTCTTCTCGGAAGACCTTGACCTTCCGCTCTTCTCTGCTGTCTTTCGTTGCATCTACGGATAAGGTTGCGTCGCCGTCCACCTCCTCTTCACATCACATTACTTCGCTGCTGGAGCTCTATTCTCCCCCTCTATTCCATCCTCCATTACGCATCTTTGATGGAGCTTCTTCTGATCCCCTTTCGTCCAAGTAATGGTAGAATTAGCTTCGTAAGTTAGTGTAGAATAGTTTAGAATACTTAGATCATCGGTTAGAGTAGGTTTAAATGCTTTTCTGATCCTTTCCTTCTCCGACTCCGATGAGTTCCTTGAGCTCACTTGGAGCCTCATTAGGTCTTTTAAACACACTAATCACATTCCTTATCCGCTCATGATCACAATCCACTTTCACTTCTTTTAATTTGATCAGCTTATCCACCAATTAACCAAATTTTTGGTTAAGTGTTAAATGTGGGTTAAGGGTTTGAATTGGCTAAGTGTGGAGAGGTGTGCACAGTGCATTAAAGATTAAGAGGTGAAGGTTAGAGAGAGAGTGTTAAGTGCTGAATAAAAGGGAAGAAATGAAGAGAGAAGAGAGCGCTTAAGAAGAAAGTTGAGAATTAAAAGAGAAGAGTAATTAAAAAAGGAGAGAGACATCTGAGAAATAATTAGAAGTCTGATTTCTACATTTAAGTCGTTTGATTTCTTTAAGAGACATCTGATAAGAGAGAAACAATAAGAGAAGAGAAGGCTGAGCTAAAGAATCACGAGTTGATTAAGTGTTTGATGAGCTTAATGTAATAAAGGCACCTGTATTCATGTAAACATTCTTTTTATGCTTTTATATTTTGAACATACTTATAATAAATGTTTCTTTTCATACTATTTATTGTAAAATCATTCATGTACATTTCTTCTATAATGAAATAGTTGCATGCTATAATTATTTTATTTCATGTGCAATTGTTCATGTACTTAACATATGACTTAATTATAGATTTAATTAGAAAAGTAATTAATAATCTATTCTTTAAGAATAAAAATGGTGAATTAATTAGGTTTATACCTCCCAGTGAATGACCTAAATTCAATCAGTTAAATAACTTAAAATCTAAAATGTTAAGTTAGCTTAACCCTATACTACAAACAATAACAACGATTGAATAATTCAAGTTAACCTTAATCCATTATTTACATGATTAATTAAAACTAATAACCTTAATTAATTATGTTGAGAATTGATCGATCACTTAGGTCAAAAATCCATTTCGACCTTTTGGTTGATTAATATCGATTTACTCATCGGCGTGTTCCTCGAGATTCATCTCGTTGGCGCCTTGCTTTATTTATGAGCGTAGAGTCGACCTCCTTCGAGAGGTTAATTGATTCCTGATATTTCGTCGTGTCTTTCTTTTTTTTTATCCTTTGTTTCTTGTCTTCCTTTTTTGTTTTTGTTTTCCCCCGTTTCTACTAGGAGCAACCTCCCCCTCGTTGAGGGCGTTAGGGTTTTCTTTCCCCTCTGAAGCACGTCTTCATGTATTAGAATCTTCCCTTTAATGGTAATTGTTGATCTTCAAAAAAAAAAAAAACAACATGCCAAATCCGAAAATAACTTCAAAACTAAATCAACAACTACAACTATTAATGAACACTATGGGAGATTAAGGTCTTCCTAAGAGACATATGCGTCATATAAATCCATAATTCATTAAAAGGACCACAGGCATGATTATTGATGGTTTGTAGGTGTCAACATCTCTAAGTCATATTACTCTATAGAACAAAAGGAATAGAGGATTATGGAAAATTATCTTGTACATCATTAAGTTTCAAGAATTATGTATAAACCCATTAGACAAAAAATATTGTTGCAAGAAAGAAAGGAAAAGAATAGTAACATTATGCATTTAGAATAATATTACTTAAAAGGAAGATAAAAGCAAAAAATTTAACATGGACACACTTGACTCTTTTTAAAAGTTACAACCCCCAACCCTTCCACCAAAACACCATCCTTAAACATCGTAAGGTCAAATGTTTTGCACTTTAGGCATTTAACTAGAGCAAACATCTTTACCCACAACCCACCCAATGACTATTAGAGGTTGAAGAGGCCACTCTTGTGTTCATTATGCATAACATGGCATCATTTTAGCTACAAAGGAGTTTTAGTTCAAGCTCCAAGTAGGAAGTTGATTGCACAACAATCATACGACCTAATCTACCTGAATTAAGTTAGATTCTAGCATAACTTAAGAACAATGCATACATAAGCATCATAATTTGCATAGTAGTTAGTTTGATAGCCTTATAGATAATATTGTCATTTTATGCTCTAAAAGAGAGACGAAATTGCTTGCAGATGATTCGAAGCCGCAGATGATAAATCAGACCTTACAGATCTGATCAGGACGATGACAGAAGTCTAGTGCTTCTAAAATCATCTTGATCAGACACCAGTAACATCACGTACAACCCATAAAAGATCAGAAGCCAAGGAGCAAGAGGGCAGAAATCTGGACCTCAGATATCAAATTGTTGGATCAAAAAATTGTCGCAAATAGATTTGAGTTTTGAAAACCTGTCGTTGTAGTGTGATTTGAGAAGAAATCCATCAACAAATAAATTTCACTGTAACTCGAAAAGAATTCTAGGTCGAACATAGGGTGACTACATCGATTTGAAATCTACTATTTTTTTTGTTGTAATTTTTGTTTAAAGGTGAGATATAATGAATCGATACTAAACTAAAGAGAGAGAGAGAGAACAAAACACTTTTATAAGATGGATAATGTTTTTACAACTAGAAAGCGAGAAATATTATAACTAGAAAGCAGTAAAATCTACTCTAGAAAGCAATAAAAGAGAAGGGAGGTGAGAAATTATCCTCCTCGTCGGTTGCTTAGAGGACAAGCTATAACGGGCGACGCCTAGAAGATGGAGAGTGGAGACGGGAGACTGAGAACGAAGCTGTAAGAACTGGGGATGAGGCAGTACGTCGTCATCACGAGATCCACTTCTTGAATGAAGGTGAGAAGACAACCATGGGAGCTCCACGAACGGGATGAGAAGTGGACAAAATTTTTGCTTTTAACTCTAGTGGAGTATCCCGGGTTTGGGACAAGCTTCTTTAGAGCTTTGGAGAGGGAAAGAGGTGAAGGAAGGGATGAATGAAATGTGGGGGGCGTAGTCTTTTTCATAGGTGTAGAGGTTGGGGGCAAATAGGTCATTTCAAGTTAAAAACATTAATGTAAGGGCCTTTAGTGACAGATTTAAGCGTCACTAAAGGCCTAAACGTAGGCTAAGTGACGTGCACGTGCCACCTTCTCCTCTCCCCGTGCTCTCAATGCACTCCCACGATTAGATGATCTCAGTCATCTGATCGCGAGAAGGTGTCTCCCTCTTCGCATTAAGGTGCGGTACCACTGTGCCAAGCCGCCCTTTAAGGCGCGCTTTTGATTTGGGCGTGAGCTCTCTCAGCCATTTGATCTTGATCCAACGACTGAGGTTGTCCGTGCGGTTGAGGAGAGAGATAGCAGCAGTGGGTCCTTAGGCCGATTGGGCGGCTGGGATGGCGCCGCCAAGTGGCACCATCTTAGACATCCATCTTCTATGTCTTGTAGATGGTGCCACGGATGTTGGATTGGATTCTTTTTCGCACCATTGGGCTGCGATAGTCGATCCGAACCCATCCATGCAGACGAATTTGTTATCTGATGTACGGATTTACACCATTTTGGCCCCTTGACCTCTGATCTTTCTCGGACTACATCTGATGCTACGGAAGTCCGATCGGGGCGATCTTGGAGTCATTGAACTCCGATCGTCGCCCTGATCAGATCTGTATGGTTGGATTTTCAATCCATGACCCCGATTAAATATTGTCTATCCCTGACCACCAAAAAGAGTAAATTACTATATAATTTATACACTTTGACCTAAATGCATGATGATGCATGTTATGCAATATTTACAATGTATGATGCTTCTACGACACCAAGAACATGCATAAATAGACATTTTTTGCTATTCAGATGCATACACATCACAAATCCAATTGCACGGATGGATCTGAATCAACAATCGCAGTCCAACGGCGCAAAAATCATCTCGATCGGAGACCTACAGCACAGTCTACAAAGCAAGGAAGATGGACAGCCACGATGGTTCCACGTGGCACCATCATAGCTACCCCTCGCCACACCCCCAATCTCTAAAGAGCTAGTGCCACGTTGACACCTCCCTCGCGCCCTCATCAGTGGGGATCTATCTTAGCCGTTGGATCTTCATCCAACGGCTGATGGCAGCCGCACACAAAAATGGAAATGCAACCATCAGCACTTGTAGCACGGTGGTTTGCGAACGAGCGACATGGGATCGAGCTGCGCTGTGCACAAATTTGGGAAGGCAGTGGCACTCAAATTGAACCATCAGATGATGATCGGAGGGCATGGAGGCAAATGCGTGGCACAACGAGGGGCCTCTGATGAGTACGTGCAATCTAACATCCTCGATATGCACGGTTGCACGCATTATCCTTAAGGCGATAGCGCGCACAATTTCAGCCATCCGACCGTGAGTTTGGATGACTGAAATCAAAGTGCGATCGTTTTGAATTTAGGCACGCTAGGAGAAGCGAGTGAACGATGCGATCGGGATTCGACGGTGCAGAGCGTGCGACGTGTCGGCTGCAGGTGCGCTCTGCATGTATAAGGCATGTTAGAGGATGGATTAAGGTGCAATCAAAGCCGTTGATCTCCCGTTCGACGGATCTGATCAATCTGAGCTTGTTGCCCAAGTTGGAAGGCTTAAATGCCCACTTTACCCCTCATTAAAGATATAAAAAGAGCTCTAGGGCCCCCAATTGAGAGGCAACTCCTACTAGATACATCTCCAGCCTCTCTCTCTCTCTCTGCAACTCCTCTCTGGCATTTATCCTTGTGCTCTGGATTTGAAGTGCTGCCACACTTCACAAAAGCATCCCGCAAGTGGCATCGTCCTGCATCTGCTATCTTTCTCTATCTCTCTATCTCTTATTTAGCATAATGATTTCTAGTTTGAAAGCTATTTCCAAATAGTAATACAATTCTGATTTTCTAAATATCTGATGTCTATATATACATAGATAAATATATACATATTTGTTTAAAATGACTCTCTGAAAAACTTTTACATGAAAATCGTATTTTACCTCCCTGCGAACGACTCCGTACTCACCGAAACTTTATAAATATTATTTGTTTCATCATGATTTGCACTACAATGACAGTGTTAATTTTTAACGCATTTCGGGAGCAAACAGAAATCATGACAGGAGGGAAGGGTTGAAGAATCAAAGGATTTAGAGTTGAGGTCCAAGGCATAGATGGGCAAATCAACTTGAGGAGATTTGATGAATTCTGTAGCAAGAACAAAGCATGAAGACAGAAGTAAAATCTATTATATATTTGGTATCAAGGTTCGAAATTTCGATTTCGACGTCGTGTCGATAAATTTCCAAATGTACATTTCGTCGGTATGTCGACAAAATGACAAAGTAGTCAAAATGATTATAATTTTAAAAATAATTATTTAAATAGATAAATATTTCCATTTAAACCCTAAATCTTGTCTTTTACTTCATATGTAATATGTTGAAACATAACATATGTAGCAGCAGCAAAGCTGTAACAGGAGCAGCAGCAACAGTAGAAGTAGCAGCATGCCATCGACATGCCAACGATTTCGCCGATATATCATCGAAACACTTGCGTTTTGACTCCTTGAGTATGTCGACATGGCATATCCTAAAAAATCGCTATTTCAGCAGTATGTTGCCGACATTTAAATCACTATTTGATATGAAATCCCCATCCATCCAAATAGCAAAATTTAAATGCTAGTTAATTTCTATCTGTTCTGACTTAATCTACCAACTCCAATGAGCTCCAAAACTAACAAAAAATAGTCAAAATTAATACTCATCTAATGTGATCAATCCATAAATGATTCACTTAACTACATTCCTATCCATCTTTGGAATATACAACAAGAGAAGCTCATTGATCATCACCATCACAATTGATCTTAGTGGTTCTAAGGTTTTCTCATCATCAGGATTTCATCATATGCCCCCAACAGAAATACATGTTGCCAACCATCTTGTGCAACCTAGATAAAGTAATCAAATGGAGGGAGGGAGGAGAAAAGAGCAAGTAGGAGAGGAAGGCCATCTAAGGCTTGAGCTTTGGGTGGTTATCTTGTATTTACTAGAAAATGTGAAAGGAAAGGGTTGTTCTTGAGGGAGATCATGCTTTTCATAGGACAAAGATCAAAGAGGACTTGTGGAGAATAAAGTTATGATCAAGGTAAACTATTCACTAGGGAATTGAAACCAAAACCTATTTATTATGCCAAAAGAACTAAATTCCTTGGTGATATTTAGTAATTGTAATGTGAGATTTAATTAGACACTGGTGATATAAAAATGTTGCCTAATGAGATTCATAGTGGCATATTTTGAAGAAAAACTTGTTATTAGATAGATTTACTTCTTGAGGTGATTGTCAGTTTCAGTCGTTTAGAGAGCATTCTTCCACAAAGATGACACCATTATCCACAAAAGGTGTAGTGCGCTGTTAATTCCTTGGCTCTTGGTGTTTTAGAGAATTATAAATGAGATGGATTCATATGTAAACTAAAGATTAAAATATTTTGATGGAGATGCATCTGGTACTTGAGGAGCTTTAAGCTATGAGGAAGCTGAAGGTATAAGAAACTAAATATGAGCTTGGCTGAGCTTCCGCTAATTCCTTTGATGGTAACGTCTACATGAATAACATATGACAGATATGAAGCTTTTGGGGCCAAAAAATGAGAGTAAAAATACAAAATGACCCTAATTCAACTTAAGAAGCAACATCGGAGAAGGATTCAAGCTCCTTTCAACCTAATCAATTCAAAATCAGATTATCGATTAAGTTATGTACATGCACCACATGCGCCTCATGTATCTATACATTTACTTCCGTAATAAATTTCTTCTCCTTTGGCCTTTAGTTGAATCTTTACTTCAGTCCCTTAAAAAAAAGATATTTCTACGTAAAAAAGAAGTTACAGACGGAACATTATGAAGTGAAGACAACATATAAAAAAATTAAAACAAAACCAGATATTGCCATCTTGAAGGAGTTATTTTGTCCAAATATGATGCAAACCATATTGCTTCATCCTATGAATTTATAGCTTCCCAAAGCCTTCATTGTTGGCAACATGCAGATGTGTACTTATTATTCCTCCAACTATAGCTTTTCTAGTGATCAAGGCACTTAGAATAGAAATATCAACTCAAACACACAATCATAGAAAATGTATGCAAGAGGTTTGATGACCCAGTTCCACTGTAAGGGAGTGTACATCTGGGGAGAAGATGACACTCCCAAACTTCACTAATGATTTAATAGTACAAACTCTTTATTATTCTCCTTTTTCTCTAATTGCATGAAAAAACAAAAGCTAGTCAACCCCAGATATTTATAGGGTGAACTTCCTCCTATCGCAGGCTTCTTTTCCTTTCTCGCAATCTTAGGATTTGGCTATTAATAGTATTTAATGAAGTAACCGTTAAGCGACCATTTAGAATATATGTCGGTGCTGTACTTATATGGTTTCTCTCTTATCGATTGGCTGTTCTTCGAATCCAGCACAACCCGCCACACGCTTGGGTATATGGACCCGAGTAAATGGATCTCCCTTGAAGTGCCAAATCTCTATATTCTATTGGGTAACCGAATCCTCCGTGCGACTAAATTTGTAAGATGATTTTTCTCCCCTCATCAGCTGCTCACACTCTCTTTGCTTGAGTCATTGACAAGGAGAGTAATAGGTTCTCTCTCTTTTCTTTTTTCTTTTTTCTTTTTTTACTTCGTATGTACCGTGCCGTCGATGATGGGCTAGGTGGTATCCAGACAGTCCCATGATTGAGAATTAATCACGAAGACTAGTATGTATGTTGGGGGGTAATTAACCGCCAATCACTTGTATGGATAGGTCAAGGCCTATTCCTTCGCGGATCATGTAGGCGAGTGGACCACCGCCTATATATCCAATAAGTAAGTATTCAGGAAAATAAGGTGCTACGTATTTAATTTATAGGCATGTCGCCGCCTGTTGTTTAGGAAAGAATAAGTGTGTCGCCATCTGATTTTTCCATTGGCCTTAAGGAGCCATTTGCTTGGGCATTTAATTATACGATGTAAGTATCATCTTCCGTAACTTATGACCAATCATTGCAGGGGTAATTTGTCACTTTATGTGGACAAGATGCCCATAGGTATCCTCGACTTATAAATAAGGGATCAGTAAATGCTCCTACGTCGCGTTTCCATTGCTAGAGAGAAAAAACCCTAAACCTCGTAAGCGCTGTCGTCCCCAAAGGAGCGACCCCATCGGAGAAGGGTTGTCCTTTCTCACCGAAGTTTCTTACTCTCAAGAGGATGTCAAGTATTTCTGGGAAAGGTGAGTTGTCCTCCTCGTCTCTCTAATGAGATGTTTGGGTTATATCCCTTCAAATCAGACTTTGGTAGCAAACCCACTATTCAAGAGTTTTTGGGGAAACATGGGCTCAAAGATGTCCAGTTCCAGATACTAGGCATTTTAACCTGCCTGTGTTCCCCAGCTGGAGGGGACTTTTTTTTCATTTGTAAATATGCCATTGAAAATGACCTTAGGGTTCCTTTGAACCCTTTTCTTACATCTTTCCTTTCATACTATCGTCTCGCACCTTCCCAACTCAACTTCAATTGCTGGCCTGTTTTAAACATTTTTACTGTTCTCTGCTTCCACTTGGTCATCCGCTTGGGCAGTTCTACCTCTATTTTGGATTGATGCCCCTGAAAGTGAAGAGGGGCAAATCACCCTCTAGGACCAATACTTTATATAGCAAGCAAACTAGGTATAGAATAGCCGACCTGCTAGATGGTTTAAAAAGGCAGGACCATCATTTTTTCCTTCTCCACGATGTGGAGAAGTTAGAAGCCCCCAACTCTTGGTAGAATCTGCCCGAGAAAGACTTGGCGTCTGGCCCTTATGAGCTTGACCCACCTGCAGAGGCGGATGCGTGGAAAATAATGGATTTTGGGCCCATAGCCTGCTCTGAGTTGAGGCAATTAGACGTGAAGGTGGCAATTATATGGGTGGCAGATTCCTACCCGACGCTATGTAAGTTATGGGGAAATGACTTTGACCACTTTGACTTTTGTTTGATATTAATGGCAGTCCTTTTGTTTTTGCAGCTTTTGAGTGGTTTGCCATACTAGACACTCCGAGGCGGCATTCAGGGAGCTCCCATGGGACTAGGCAGGAATGGGGGGAGTGTGAGAATCAGGGGGCGAGTGAAAGCAACTGACCCCCCTGCTGTCAGGAGAGCAAGAGAAGGGGGAGGGAGGAGGCTTTAAGTAGTTCTGAGGAGGTGCCCCTTAAACGGAAGAGGAGACAGGCAGGAGCTGTTATATCTCCTCTGACTCTAAGGGGGCAAGTGGTGAGGAAAGCATCCCCTCCTCATCTTCCTGCCAGCCAACCTCGGCGAGGCTTGGGGATGCAAAACTTCCTATTGAATGGGACAAAAGAAGCCAGGAGAGCTTCCCACCTGCCTCAATCGGCACCTGATTGCATAGCAATCATAGGTCCTAATTTACCTGAATTAAGTTAGATCCTAGCTTAACTTAGGAATAATGCATGCATAATCATCATATTTTGCATCATAGTTGATTTGTTAGCTTTGTGAATAATAATGCTATATTATGTCCTAATTGAGAGGAAATAATAATTGCAGGTAATTCGGGGCCATGGATGATGAATCCAACCATATGGATCTATTCAGAACAATGACAGGAGTCTAACGCTTCCGAGATCGTCTTGATCGAACTCCCAAAGCATCCTATACAGTCTGCGGAAGAGCAAAGGCCAAGAAGCAAGGTGATGAAAATCCAAACTTTAGATGTCAAATTCGACCACACGGATGGATTCGAATCAACGATCACAGTCTAACGACATGAGAATCGCCTCTATCAAAGCCCTACAGCACCATTTACAAAGTAAAGAAGATGGACGACCACGATGGCGCCACCATAGCCACCCAAGGCTACCACCCCCATCCACTGAAGAATGTTCTACGTGCTTTGTGGGCAGTTGGATCGTCATCCAACGGCCACAAGAGCGCCACGTTGCCACTTCACCCATGCCTAGTCAAAGAGGAGATCATCTTAGCCGTTGGATCTCCATCCAACAACTGAGAGCAGCTGAGCATAAAACCAAGGGCGCGACCATCTGCACTTGTAGCGCAGTGGTTAGTGCGCTTGAAATTGAAGAGGCGGCAACCATTCGACTTGTGTGGAGCGCAAAATTGAAGAAGCAGCTACGTGCAATGGCAATCAAGCTGTGGGGAAGCGGCCACGTGGCGTACAGAGAAGCACTGGATCAGGTGGTGCGATGGACACACGAGGCGACATGAAGTTAGATACACCAATATACGCAACTCAGTGAGGCAGCAGCACGTGCGTCCTCAGCTGTTGATCTCCACGACCGAACAGTTGAATTTGAATGCGTGCGCGCGTGAGAAGAGGTGGCATGGAGCGTGCTTTTCAATCGGACAGCTGAGGAGAATCGATTGCACACGTGCACGATGAAGGGTGAGGGTTCAAATCCAAAGGGCGTGCGGCTGCCATGTGTCAACATCTGGCGCGTTGCACGCATGTCAGGCACATTGGAGGTTCTTTTGAAGTGCAATCTGATTCGTTGATAACCCGATCAATGAATCTGATCGATCCAAGGTTGTTGCACGGTTTGGAGGACCAAATACCTTCTTTGCCCCTCATTTTGGCTATAGAAAGGACCCCAAAGCCCCCATCTGAAGGCATCTCCTCCATCTCTCCCTCCAGACATCTCTAGACACCTCCAAGCTCCATCTTTCCCTGAAGCATCCATCAAGACCACCTTGGTGCACCGCTGCTACTCTCTTCAATCTCTCCAAAGGCCACCAAGAACCACCCTTGGTGCCCTTATTCTAGTAGAATTAGATAGCTATTTTTATTCCCAGTAGTTCTAGTAATTCTTTTAGTTCTAGTTCTAGTATGAACAATCTAATCTGAATATATTGTCTTCATATATATATTTGATTATTTTAGCTCTAGTTAGTTCTAAATCGGTATCTGCATCAAGTCATTTTCTGCCTCCCTGAGTTCGACCAGGATTCGCCTGTTGGTGCTAGAGCACCACGATCATTTGTTTTGATAATAACAAAACACGTGTTATTTAACATTTGCAATTTGAGTCCTAGATTTCAGGTCAATTGCAAATGTGGACATGTTTAGACGGAGTTCGAGCTCACATCCAGGACGGATTGGAGGAGCTTGACGGAAAACAGAGGAGGTTCGCATGGAGCGAAAGATTGAAGATGGAAGGAAATGAAGAATAGGATAGATTTCCTTCTTTTGTACTTGTATTTTTCGTTTCTTTTGTTGCTCTTTATTTCCTTAGAAATTATGTTAAAGAGCCTCAAAGAACCCTAACAGTAGTCCTAGGAACACCGGCACAACCCTAGGATACTTAGGTTTTCTGTAGAATACTTAGAAAAAAAATATAGGGCTCAAACAGCATTTCCAGACGTCTAATTCCCAAATCAGACGTCTGATAAAGTATTTTAAGACGTCTGACTGTTGTTTCAGACGTCTGATAACTGTTAGGCTGGACATAGTTAGATCTGTCTGATGAAATCAGATGTCCAGACCCTTATACCAGACGTCTTAGGAGACGTCTGATGGACTTGCCAGACGTCCAGATAGTGGACCGTTGGCTAGCTTAGCAGGCACTCAAGATTATGACCGTTAGAGCCTTATCAGACGTCCTTAGGCCTTTCCAGACGTCTGATAAATGACCATTTTGCCTCGGCTGACCCAAAATCTCTTTTCAGAGATTTTCTAGCCGTTGCAACGTTTGGAAATCAATTCCCACAGTAAAAGTAGGTTTCCAGACGTCCATACATAGTGCCAGACGTCCTGTATGTCGTCTGATGGACTTGCACAAAAACCCTGTTTAGATCTGATTCAAGTCAGGAGGAAACCTGCACAGAATCAGACGTCTGAACTTTAAATCAGACGTCTTAAAGTGGCCTTCCAGACGTCTGATGCCAGAGTTAGACATCTGATCACCCTGTCAAATGTAATCATTGTCCTAATTTCGGCCTGATTCTCTTGGGCTTTGCACCCAACGGCTATGGAAGCATTTCCAAGCTTTCCAAAACCTTCCTAAGGCCTCTATAAATAGAGGGGAGCCTTTACACACTTGGATACACTAAGAAAGACCAAGAGACACACTTGGATACACTTAGCTACACACTTTCACACTCTTTTGTGTCCAGAAAAGATCTTGCTCTCCAAGCTTAAGTTCCATCACCTAGAGAGCTAAATTCCCTTCGCGCACCCGCTCTCCCGCCGTTGTCTACGAGAGCGACATTGCGCCGTTGCGTGGCACACGCACCGCATCATCAACTCGACGCACTCCTTTCAAAGGGGAGTTTCCTAATTCCTATAGAAGCTAGGTTTATAATTACTTTGTTGGCTCTATAAGACTTGTTGTTTCTTTTATCTTTGTTATTTGGTTGGGTATTCGCTTTGCGAATTCCCGTCTCCTTCGTGGGACAAAATCCTTCTCGTGGAGAGAAGGGGTTGAGGAACGCTACCCTCGTACTTGTAGCGTGGTTGTACTGAGGTTGAATCACCCTCGTTTTAAAGTGATTCGGTTAATGGATTTGATCAACTAGGTTGATCGGAAAATCCTAACTCGAGAGGGTTAGGTGGTGGTTTTCACCCGTTTTGGGTTTCCACCTAAAAATTCCTGTGTTCTTGTGTGTTTGTTCATTTTGTGAGATTGATTTATATTTTATTTCCGCATTTATTACGTGACCCCCTCCTCGTAGGGCCACAAACCTTCATCGCCATCTCATTATATTTATTTGTTTCGATGTATTTTTGCTCTATACTACGATGTATCTATCCTTGAAACACGATTTTATGACTGAGCGGCACCCCCAGTGCTTTCACCCATGTGGCTGAGCAAGCGGCCATAAGGAAAAGTTTCTCGGTTGGTAGTGTATTTGAGCCACTGCAACCCATGCACGAAGCCCCTGGAGTTAGCGCCCTATCTAGTTCTCAAGGTATAAGTGGGTCCATAGCTTCTAGGCAGAGGGTTACAAGCTCTACCCAAGTCACTCTTCAGGAGGCACCCCCTAATCAGGATCTTGTCGCTACTCTACAGGCCACTATGTCTGGCGGACCATCGCCTACTCCTGGGAGTTCATTAGCATCCCAATCCTGGGGGGTAGGGGGATCCATGGGCATCAACCCAACCTTGGCTGACCTCGAAAGGTAGGTGCTACGGCACCTGCAAGATGCTATCACCTGAGCTAACCCTCTAAGCGGGTGGGTTAATCTGAAGCATATCTATTTTTACTATCTTCGTGTGGTAAGTTGCTCTTTAGAACTTGTGCCCTCCATGGTGCCTTCCCAAGCATGTTACAACAATATTTTGCTGCTGCGCAGGTGGACACTCTAGGGCTAAAGTTCATACCTGACTCTATCACAAGCAAATGTCTCTTTGAATCCAACTTCACCACCCCCAGCGAGGCGGCGGACATGGTAGTAAAGTGGGCGGTCACTACTAGGGTGAAGTAGAGGAATTTTATCCACCAGCTGGAAGAGGCCAACACCACCCGCCTGAAGGCGGAAAAGGAGGCTGAGGGGGCAATTAAGAGGCTGAACTCTTTTGGGGACCTCTTTACCCACTTCAGCCGCATCTACAAGGAGGCGAACGCCGCTAGACTGGGATAAGAACAACCGGAAAGATGGCCACCAAGATTGATGACTCCCTTGGAAAGATGCATCAAAAGGATCTTAAGAAGATAGGGGAGCTCTATGACAAGCTTGAGGGGGCCGTCACCAACCTAATGTGGTTGAAGGAGGAGGTTCACGTGTTCAAGACATGCCACTCTTCTGCCTTGGAGGAGCATGAAAAATCCCTTGAGGAAGAGCACTTCCACCTAAGCAACATTATGGACGAGCTTGCCAAAGCTAGGGAGGCACAAGGGAAGGTGGAGGCGGTGGCTCAGGAGATGAGGCGGGAGTTCATTACATCTCTCCAGCTTGTTGAGGAAGGGGCTAGAAAGATCCAAGAGCTGGAAAGTACTCCTGTGATAGAAAAGGATCTTGACGTTGTGATGGAATTCTTTGCACTTGATCCTTCCATGAAGACCAGCCAGAACCTCGTCTCTACTGAGGCTAGGAAATACACCTTGGCGGCAGCGCAGTCTATTCCAGAGGATGGGCACACCTTGTCACAAGAGCTTTGTGGCTGGTCCGTTGATCGATTGAATGCCAAGTATGTCCACCATAAGGAGGGTTTTATAGAAGGTAAGGCTCCCATCTCCCTGCCTAGGGACCAGGTTGACAATCCGGCTGCCAAAGAGGGGTTGGACAAGACTAGCTTCGTGTCCTGTCGGAGATAGTGAACAGCCTTCTGGCAGCCTCAGTCCCACCTACGAGGTCGCCTCAACTCTGCCAACTCCCAAGGTCAACCTTCCTGATGACCTATAATGAAGCCCCACCTAGATAGTGAAGTTGTTTTTTCCCCTTTTTTATAAATTTTCACATTTTTTATGGGTTGTTTGATGGGAACGACCCCTTGAGATAGTTGTGCTGATATTACTCTTTCCAACCAATAATGGAAAGAAAAGAAACTTTCTATGCATTATTGTTTATTTGCAATACATCCTTAAGATGCTAGCATGTCATGTGTAATGAACTAGTCTGCAGCTAAGTGTTTACAACTTATAATAATCAACATCATTTTCTTTACAAATTTTGTAAGGTCCTTCCTAGTTGGCATCCAACTTGCTGCTTGACTCTACTAGTTGGGATGCCCCGCTACGACGCAATACCAAGCCCCCTTCAGCAAATTTTCTCTTCTTCACCCACTTGTCATAGGCGGCAGCCGTCTTCTCTTTGTACATGACCATTGCTTTCGACGCTTCCTCCCTTACCTCGTCTACCAAGTCTAGCACCAGGTGGACTTGGTCTTCGTTAGTGAGTGGGTCATATAACTGGGAATGGTATGTAGGGAGGATTGTCTTAACTGACAGCTGGGCCTCCATACCTTACACGAAACTGAAGGGTGTGTGGTCGGTTATGATCTTCTGACTTGTATGATACCCCATAGTATGCCCAGCAATTCACCCGCCCATCTCCCTTTTGCATAATCCAAACATCTTTTAAGTGTAGAGATAATCGTGCGACTGGATACCTCTGCTTGTCCGTTTGCTTGGGGTGGGCAACGGACGTAAAACATAGGCGAATGCCCTAGCTTGTGCAAAAAAATTTGAACTTTTTGGAGGCAAACTGGGTACCATTATCTGTAACAATGGCTATTGGACATCCATAACGAGCAATAATGTTTTCCGCACAAATGTTACGACCCTCTCAGCTGTTGAGCTGGCCATGGCCTTCACCACAGTCCATTTTGAAAACTAGTCCACTGTCACCAACATGAAATGTTTTTGAGCTGGCACCAATGGGAAAGGACTAACAAAGTCCATTCCCCATTTAGCAAAAGGGATTGGGGACATTATGGACACCATCTTTCCAGGCAGGAGATGATGGACTAAGGTGAATCTTTGGCATTTATCACATTTGCACATAAACTCTTGGCATTGTCGCTTCATTTGGGGTCAGAAATAACCTATTTAAAACAAGCGGGCTATCAGGGCTCTGTATCCTTCATGATTGCCACAAATACCACTGTGGGCCTTTTGAATTGCTTGAGATGCTTCTTCTGAGGTGAGGCAACATAATAAGGCGGTTGAATACCCTAAGAGATAGTTAGCTCGTTCAATTCAAATCTTCTTAATATAACTTATAATTCTTCATAAATCTCAATTGAAATTAATTTGATGAAAAAACTATCATACTTCTAAAACTTTCTTTTCACAAAATCATTTAAAATATTTTATTCAACATTAATTTATACTTTATATTTAAACTAAAAACATATATTTGCCACCCCCAAGAGTAAGTTAAAATTTTATTTTCCATGGGTCGTGTTGTCATTGGAATGAAGGAATTACACTTGAATCCTTATAAGGATGCTTTATTTATAGCATATATCCCTTCCAAGTATTTTAAAAATTTGTGAAAATCAAATATTTAACTATCCATGTATAAACTTAAGTTAAAAATTCTTTCCCATATATTATGTTTTCATTGGAGTAGAAAAATTTCACTTGGATCCTTATCAAGGATACTTCTGTAGCATCTATCAAGAGTGGATTGCAACTCATGGATAAGTTGTCCCTTTATCTCTCCCTCTTTCTTCCCTCTCCTCAAACTATATAAAGGAGGATAGGCCAAGTATCTAAACAAATGCATTCCTTTTTCTCATTCTCATCCTCATTTAACTCTACTAGTTTGTTACTCCTTTCCCTTAGAAGTCATTGTTATAATTAGGTAGATAAGGGGGTCTTATATTCCAATAATCTAAAGGATAATGATGGTAATCAAATAAATATCTTGTGTATTTATAGTACATGATTGATCCTTTCTCTCTTTCTCTTCCTTTTCCTCTATCTCTCTCAAGCAAATGAGCTCACTTTCCTACTTTTTTTACCAACAAGTGTATCGCATTTCTAGCAAAGTAAGTTTAATGTTCAAATATTTTATTTAGATAAAGAGGGAACTATTGCCTTTTCTTTTTGTTTAATCATTGATTATTTTCATTATCCCTTTACATTTATACAGTGATATATCTTTTGTGATCACATAGGAGATTATCTATTTTATTTTTTCATCCATTGATTTATTTTCATATAACTTAAGTTTAATTTTATTTTTTACACTGGGAGAGTTAGGCACCCACTGATACCCTCTCTCTCCATCTCTGACTTTTGGATTCACTTTCCTTCTTTCCTAAGAGCTTATTTAGTGTTACGACCTGGTTCCTGAATTCCTACAGGACACGAGACCGGACCGACTCGACTGATCCTAATATCCAGTCATCTAACGAGAAATAACCAAAAAGCAGAAAAGTAAACCACATTCACTATGCTAAGCAACTAATAGTAAAAGAGTACAGCAGTAAAGAAGTAAAAGCTACTACAGTACATGTCACCACCACAACAGTAGAATAGTAACAAGTTACAGGAACATAAAAGTGCAGAAAAGTAAAGGTACAGAACGTAAAAGAACAAGAGTCTAAACTCACTACAACAAAAAGGTACAGCAAAAGAAACTTCTGCTACTGGGCTCTACTGGGCCCAGCATCCTCTGTAGCCTGAGACTCGGGCTGCTCAACACCTGGACCTGAAAAGGGTTATGAGTACACAAAGTCAGCGAACGCTGAGTAGAGTGGCAATCAACTATCTAAAGCAGTAAAAGTGGACAGGTAACTGTTGTTTTTCAATTACTTCCTTTAACTAATTATTCTTTTTCACCACTTGGTTTAATTATCAGATCTCTTTCTTGATCTTGAATGTTCCTCGTGGGAACGATCTTGATTGCAGTCTTTTCCGAAGAGTAGAAGTCGCATGTGGTGCTCTCCTGGTCGGGAGAGTCCCCCGTGGTGGTCCTACACCCAGTCAACCACCCCAAGGTCACGGACAGACATAACGGTGACTACGGCTCCCGCAATAAACGCACAAGTAGCTACCCTGCACTGGTACGCGGTCTGTCGTTTCCGTTAATGGGTGCGCCCAAAGTACAGCACGGAACAGTATAAGGCCTAGCCCTCTCAGTAACAGGGGTCTAGCCCTTAAGAACCAAACAAGGGTCTTGCCCCTCCACAGTCCACACACCCTCGCCTGACTACCCCGATTTTCCCAGTGGGCCTAGCAAGTCGATGTAGGGTGGCTAGCTGAACCCTAGGCCCCGTGGGGTGGCTAGCTCTCTCCCTACACTAGTAGCTCTCCCTGATACAGTGTACGCGAGGGCCATGAAGTCGATGCAAAGTGGCTAAACCCACCTCGGGTCTCAACCCGAAGGTGACAAGCTCCCCTTTACACTAAGAGAGACACATGCGCACCCCTTAGTACCACGTACTCAAGGTCTAGCACACTTTCCGTCACATTTTCAAATCCATTCCATATATTTCCAGGAGCTCTACTCATTTCCCCGTAGGGTTCATACTCATGTTTCTTATGACATTCCGTAACGGGTTTCATCATTCACATTTTCATTCTCAGGTTCTACACATGCAGCTCATATTTCTACCATTCACATTTCCATTCTCAGGTTATACACATGCAGCTCATATTTCTAACCTTCGCATTACTATTCTCAGATTACACACATGCAGCTCGTGTTATACCTTTTAACTTATACAACAAGTAAGGTTACATGCAATTGTCTTTGTTACGAACGCGCGGCTTCAGACGTCTTTTAAGACGTCTAGGAGGTGGCCCAGACGTCTGGAACCCCTTCCAGACGTCTGGAAATCGGTTATTTTCGGCACGCGTGTTTCCTCTGCGCACCTGAGCGCGCAGACCTGCGAACGCCCTCTCTCTCTCTCTTTTTCCCTCTCTCCTGTGGCCGCAGGCTACGCCTTGTCCGCTCTCTCTCTACTTCTCACGCGGCCTTAAAAGGCCACGCCCTCTCCCTCACTCCGGTCATCTCCGTTCCCTTCCTCTTCTCCTTCCAGCCGGTGCGCGAGAGCGAGCGTGAGTGAGCGGCGGCAGCGACAGCCGCGGTGAGCGTGGGAGGAGGTGCTGCGTGTGGATAGAGGCGCTCGGCCGTGAGGGCGAGCTCGCCGGGGCTACTAGGGCTGGCCGGCGGGGGGCGCAGTGGGCGCGAAGCGACGCGGGAGGACTACTGCAGCTCGAGCAGCAGGCAGACGGGACGCAGCGCGGCCGAGCGTCGCAAGCGGAGGGCGAGTAGCACCCTGATTCTGAAATTTTCTCCAGAATCAGACGTCTGGGCTAATAACCAGACGGCGGGGAGGACGTCTGGAGGACTGTCCAGACGTCTGAAATGTGAGTTATTCTGTCTTCTTCCTCTTCTTCGACTGACCGTACTAAGAGAGAGAGGAAATGGGTACGCGCAGGTTCTGAGATTTGCATCCAACGCGAATCAGACGTCTGGCTGCAGTGCCAGATGACGGGAATGACTTACAGACGTCCTGGGTGACCATCGGACGTCTGGGAACTAAGCCAGACGCCCCCGCAGGCTTCTGGACGTCTGAGAGACAACGCAGAGCAAAGGTAACCTCTGATCCACTTTTTAAGACATCTGGAAGAGGTTCCAGACGTCTGATTTTGTACTGTTTCGTCGTTTTCGACCCGTTTAGGGCCCGTTCGGAGTCCATTTTCCGCGTTTCGAGTTGCATGCTTTTCAGAATTACATCTTATACCCATCTACAGTAGTTGTATACTGTTTTGAGAAATTCCTTGTATTTGATCCTTGTGATAGGACCCCGTTCCGTTGCAGTCTCGGGGGTTGCGGAGGCACGCAGGATTCCCGACCACGCCCCCAATACGCCTGTTGTAACCGGTAGAGTGGCTTTTAAGTTTATTAGTATAATCTGTTAATTATGGAACCATAAATAGAACCTAGGACATTGCATGAATCCTAGGAATGAGAAACTAGAATGAATGGTAGATCCTAGGGTGTTGCATGAATCTTAGGGTTGGAAAACTAGATTGTATGATACATTTTAGGGTATGGCATGAATCCTATGATGGGAAGAATTAGTGGAATATATGAATACTGCAGTCTTGGAAAAGGTGGAAAGGAAATAATAGCTACCTGTAAATTGGTTTAACAGCTGCCTGCTATGAATAAATGAGCATGTCTGGGAATATGGGATGTATGAATGTGAAATTGGGAAGGTGAAACCTGAATGTGCTGAGTTAAAAGAACTGGAACCCTACGGGGAATTAGGAGTGGAACTCCTGGAAAGAGAAAGGAATGGAACTGAGAAAGAATGACGTGGTAGTGTGGTGTCTCTTGGGTACGTAGTACCAAGGGAAGTACCTGTACCTGTTTAGTGCAAAGCGGAGCCAACCGCCCCAGGGACCCGGGGTTAGGACTGGCCACTTTGTACCGACTTGCTGGCCCTCGTGTACGTAGTACCGAGGAGAGCTACTAGTGTAGAGAGGTACTAGCTACCCCACGGGCCCCGGGGTTCTGCTAGCCTCCTACACCGACTTGTTAGGCCCACTGGGCAAGCCAGGGTAGTCAGGTGAGGGTGCGCGGACTGTGGAGGGGCAAGGCCCCTGTTTGGTTACTGTGGAGGGGTTGGACCCCTGTTACTGAGAGGGCTCTGCCCTGTACTGGTTTCGTGCTGTGCTTTGGGCGCACCCGTTAACGGAAACGACTGACCGCGTGCCAGTGCGGGTTAGCTACCTGTGCGTTTATCGCGCGTGCCGTAGTCACCGTTACGCCTGTCCGTGACCTTGAGGTGGTTGACTGAGAGTAGGATCACCACGGGGGACTCTCCCGGCCAGAAGAGCACCACGTGCTACTTCTACTGTTCGGAAAAGACTGCAATCAAGATCGTTCCCACGAGGAACATTCGAGATCAAGTGAAGGATCTGAGAAATAGATAAATTTTGAGACAATAGAAAGACGTAATTAAAGAAAGTAACAGAACATAACAGCTACTGTACACTCTACTGCTTCTTTTGTTCTAGTTGCCACTCTACTCAGCGTTTTGCTGACGTGTTACACTCGTTACCTTTCAGGACCAGGTGTTGAGTAGCCAGGGTCAGCGGCTGCAGAGGACGCTGGGCCGAGTAGGGTCCGGTAGAGTTACCACTGTTCTCTTGTACCTCTTTTTGGTTCCACTGCAGTAAGTAGCTCTTGTTACCGTTATACTTTTCTTTACCTTCAGTTTCATATTATGTTATAAATGTTGTTCTACTGTTGTGGTGGTATATACTGTAGTGGCTTCTTTCTTTACTGCCGTATTTCCTTACTGTTAGTTATATTCATACTGAATGTGATTTATTTTGCTGCTCTTTTGGTTACTTCCTCGTTGGACGAATAGGTCTTGGGATTAGTCAAGTCGGTCCGGTTCTCGTGTCTCGTAGGTACTCGGGAATTGGATCATTACAGTTTTACTAACACAGTTAATTTATATTTCACAGGCAGCTCTTGTTCATTAACAAGCAGCTGTTTCTATCTACTCATTCAAGACTGCAATTCAAACATACATACATTTCAAGTGCTTCTCGTCTTAGGATTCATGCCATATCCTAGTTTCTAATCATTCATTCCACACATACATTCAGGTTTATATTTAAATTAAGGGAAGCCACTCTACCAGTAAACCCAGGAGTATTGGGGGCTTGAACGGCAGGCTCACGTGCCTCAGCAAGCCCTAAACCCGCAACGGAACGAAGTCCTATAACAAGGAACAAACACAATGGAACATTCAGAACGGTATAAAAAGCCTTCTAACAAGTAGAGGAACTCACAAGGAAAACGTCGGTATCTTATTTGCATAAAACGAACCCTAAACGGGTCAAAACAGGGTTACTGACTCAAACTAGACATCTGGAACAACTTCCAGACGTCTTAAAAGTGTCCAGAAACACATCTCAGTCTCAGTGTCGTCCTCAAACGTCCAGGAACTCTTTTGGACCTTCTGGACCCAGCTCCAGACGTCCGACCACCTCTCCGGACGTCTGGAAGGGCTTCCAATTGTATGGTAAGCTCCCCAGACATCTGAAATGCGTGGGAGGGTGTGTCCCGCACCTTCCCGAAGAAAATCCTACACGCAACCACCAAATCTCCTCAAAATAGGAACGCAAAAGGATACCTTGGTGAAGCTCTCTCCTCAGACATCTAGAACCGCCTCCAGACGTCCGCTCCGTCGTCTGGACGTCACTCCAGACGTCTGATTCTGGGAAAAACCCAGAACAAGAACCTGCTCCCGCTCGCTCTCGCCGCGCGCGGCCGCGGCTCACCTCCTCGCCTACAGCTCCGGCTGCAGCAGTGTCGGGGATGCCTTCCCCGACGCACTCCTCCTCCCGCACGCACCGCTCCGGCGGTGCGCCCTCCGGTGAGCTCCCACACGAGCTCACAAGCACAACTCCTCCTCCTCTCCTCACGCCGCTCCTCCTCGTCGCCGCTCTCGCCCTCTCTCGCTAGCGCTAGCTCTTGCGCTGGGGTAAAGAGGAAGGGAAGAAGCGGCTGGGGTGGGGAGAACGAGAGAGTTGGAAGGGGGGTTTTATAAGGGTGAGGGTTAGGGTTCACTGGAGGGGGAAAAAGAGAAAGAAGAAGGAGGAAAAGAGTGAGTACTGTTTGCGCGCAGACGCGAACTCGTACTCAAAATTTTTTATTTCCAAACATCTGGGAAAGTGTCCAGACGTCTGACCAGACATCTGACCGACAGTCCAGATGTCTTAAAAGACTCAACAGCACGGGTCTTAACATTTAGTTATAGGACCTTTTTGAAAAAGTTGAGAAATCAAGATCTTTGACTAAGAATTGATGGAATTTGATGTCATTTGCCATTTTCAATCTAAAGTAGAAACATTAAAGATAATCTCCATTTATTTAAGTTGTTAAATTAATGGATTTTAGGCCCTAACATATTTAGAACATCTCTTACATACTCTTCCATAAAACATCTATAATCAAATTGATTGAATATGGATAAAATCTAGTAATTAGGAGGATGATCTATGGCCACTGTACAAACCTACCATGACGGGAAAATGATCCAATTAGGCACGATGCGGGGTGACATATAGGTCACCTCCTCCCCGATCTCCTTTGTTATCTCATCGAGCACTTTGGGAATCTCCTTCTCCATCTCATAGAATGAAGAACTTAAACTTAGAACAAAATTTTGAATTTTGTTCATTGGAGTAGGAAGGGGGTAGCAGTTAGTGTTATACCATTTTTATGTTTTTATGAAAGAGAAGGGAATGTGGAATGTAAACTTGCCAAACCTAATTAGGGTGTTTTGGTTCATGTGCACCCACCAAAATTTACTTGCTCTAGTTTTTAGATGCCCATTCCAATATAAACTTCTTTCATCCAATATGGTAGAATAAGCTTATTTCTTCATTAAACCCTAAAATTTGACCTAAACTATATTTGTTTATTCTACAGTGTGACATAAGGCATACTTTGTTATCTCATATTTTTTTATTATATTTTAATCAAATATTTTGTTAGACTTGATTTGATCTTAATTCCAATCAAATCAAAAAATAAGTTTCCTAATCAAGAATAAGACCTTTTCCTTAATTCATTTGCCTTTTCTAATTTTGTCCTACTAATACCATAAATAATAATAAAAAAAAGATGTGGATCCTTTGCTTACTTAGCATAATTAACTACCTAACTATTTTCAAGGTAGCAAACAAAATAGGAAATAATCAAACAATGACCCTTTTATGCAAAAAGTTTGCTTAGTTTCCAAGGACACAAACAATTCTTTCTAGCTTAGCTTATTTTAAGAGGATTAACTCCAAAAATAAGGTATTTTAAAAAAAAAAATCCAAAAATAAGGGTTATCCATTTCAAGGAAACTAAACAACCCTTTAAGGGGATTATTTTTGTTTTACTAACCTATATAATAAAGCTAAACACAACTTTTATGTGAGAGAAAAATTGAGATTAATATGGTAAACAAAGTAAATATTAACCTACAATTTAATCTTATCTGGTACATACAAGCATTAATTAGACCACTTGCACAAAAATTAATTCTAACATCCATCAATGATTAGCCATAGAGCCAACACAAAAGTTAGTCTATAAAAATCTAGATATTTTATATGGGTTTCACTATAATCATTTGTAATAATATATAAACCTTTTGTTTCTTATTATGCAGAAGATACCTCCATAAAACTTGTCGAATTTAAATTAATACTCCCTTATTTAGTTATTTCATCAAATTCAATCAAATTGGACTTTAAATTCTTGTAACTTCAACTTCCACAGACTAAGGACCTTTGAACGACTCCATTTGGATTACGAGGTTTTACTCATTTAGAGACTACACTAAACTATGGAATAAAAAAGAATTTGCTGGAGGAGGAAGAAGGAAGAGAAGGTGGAAAATGTTAAAAAAGCAGATGGAGGGGGAAGAACATGAGACCTTACATGCAAAAAGGAAAAAGAAAAAATCGTTACTCTTGAGTCCAATTCATCAAAAGGGACAATTCCTTTGGGGTATCTTTTCAAATATAAAAAAGATGGAGGTATACTTGCTTTCGAGTGATCTTAGGGGCACCCGTGTAAAAAGTCTCTAAAATCTAATCTCCCAATCAAATAACGGGGAGAATTAAAGGGAAAACAAAATCCCAGTGGAACAAAAGCTAGAGAAATTTCTTTGTCAACCAAATCTTCCACCGACAAAATCCGAACATGAAAAATCTATTTGTTACTTACAATGAATGCAAACTACTCTCTGGACACCAACACCCCCTTTTGTAGTCTCTAGTTTTTTCTTGGGTGATCACATCAAGGAGCGTGCACCTCTCAACCTCCCTCCTCTTTGTCTATTTTATCCTCGTACAGACGTTTCCCAAACAGCCCATTCTCCTTTCCCTTGCACTCAACCATCTCTATTTCTCTGCATTTGAAATAGCAAAGTCTCTTCCACCTTTCCTTGAATCTCCCTCTTTGTTTCCTTCCCCCTTAAGTAACACCAATCTCTCCTCCAACCCAACAAACCATTTCTCCTCCCCTACACCACCACCACCACCACCACCACCTCCCTCTTCCCACACCACCAGCACGGCCCTGCCCAACCACACACCTAATGAAGAGCTGTCGCCGCCATGCCTTCTCCAAGTCCAAGGGCAAGGTGAAGGGAGCCAGGAAACTCCGCTCCTGCGACGTCTCCCTTGATCCTCGCCTCATCTCCTGGCGTGTTGTCGACGTGGGCAGCAACGACGTCGGGATCGCCGGCTGCGTCGGTGCCTCTGCCAGCGACGTCGTCGGGTACCTTGTGGACTACCGCTTCGATGACAACGATGCCTCCCTTGATGTTGGTGACGTTCTCCCTTCCTTAGAATTTGACGGGTGGGGTGGTGATGATGTGGGGATGGAGGTGGAGGCGACTGGTGCTGTCGCTGAAGCCGACGACGAGGTTGATGAGATCAAGGGGATGGGTTTCATCCACGTTGGGCTCGTGTGGGATCGCATGGATGAGGATGACGATTGGTGTTTGGTGGGAGAAGACTAACTAAATTGGGAAGAACGGAGGTTGTGTATGGATCCTCTCCTGCTTACTGTTATGTTTATTATTATTATGTAATAATGCTTTCACGGCACTGTGTATGTCGTGTGCGTATGTCCTCTGCGGTGTGCTTTACTGACAGATTGGTTTAATGTTGGCAATTGCTCGACTGAGGTCATTATTGTTGTGTGGATTCGTTGGTTGGTTTGTTCCTGATGTGGTTGAACATGGGGTATTGGAGTGGTTGAAAAGGAATAATTTTCTTGATGGAAATTGCTTTTCATGTATTACGTTTTTTTTCTCTTGTTTGTAAATTTGGTTTCACGGTGTTTCCTTTTTCTCAGGGATGATCGTGTGGATGTGTACTGTACTTGATCGAAATCTTAAGTTATGGATTATTAGGAACTCAAGGGTCTCTATCGGCACGTTGGCTCCTTTGGTAGCCATAGGTGACCTGGAAAAAATTGTGGTGGGGGCAATTTAATGCCTTCTTTTGCTTAACATATACATTTAGGAACGTCGGAATTAACTTCTTTGAGAAGCAAGATAGGTTTATGGTGGCTCCAACGCTCCAAGAGTAGCTATAATAAACAGGAAAAAATTGGAATGGTTGAAATAAAAAGAAGAGTCGAAGAGGGAAAAAAAAATTAATGGAAGCCCAGGACTTGACATCATCGCATTTGATGAAAAGGGGAAGAAATAATCTTGGAGGATTATAATTTACAGCAGCACACCTCCTTTTGGTTAAGATACTATTACCAGGGAGGCAGGAAATATCAAGAAGATCCAAGAGGATCCAATTTTAACCTGCAATTGAGAGCAAAAGTTGCAAATCGTGTTTAGTAAGTGGGAAGTTACAAAAATTGTATTGTATAGCTTTCCAAGCTCTCAAATGCTACGATTAGAGCCATCTAAATGGCCCTGCAGATCTAAATTCAAGACTGATTAAGAATTGCAACCCTCACAGGTTACTGGATTTGGGTCAAAGATTCAAAATCTACAATCCCAAATGCCTAAACCCAAGTGATAGGTAAATCATGGCAGCCCATGTAACCCACTACTCAATCTCATAAGTCTTCAATGTGACCCTACTGGGGGTGTCACAAGTAATTTTCTTTAACAATTCCTTTTAAGTTTCGTTAACACTAGAGAGCCATCAATCAACCAATACTCATGTTGAATGTGTTGAAGGTACCATGCTATTCTATATATTTCCCACAATGCATTCAACGATCATGGGGCTATATCTCGTTCCTTTTATGTTAACCTTCCTTTCTACATGCTAAGAGCCAATACAATACAATGAGAAAAAGAGTAATCAAATTTCCATTTGAATTGACACACAAGTCAATTAAGGAGTAGTCGCTACTTATTGGAACCTTAAAGCATAGTTTACTTGGAGGGTTAACCCCTTAAAAGGGTGATTAACCCTTATTTACTTGACTACTTAACATCTCATCTGGTAACCCGAGTTAAGCTACTTTAACACAAGTTTACAGGTTTGTCTAACACCAGTTTTAACCGGTATTAGTCAAATCTATGTTAAAATTATGCACCACCTATGTCTCTGACAACCTTCATATTTCATATTTTTAATACCACAACTAAGTAAATGCTACAAGGATTAACACCACAACTTAACACCAATTCAAGTAAGCACAAACTAATATTAACACAACTTTGCAAGTAAATACAATTGCAGCTTAACGTTAATTTTGCATTTCTTAACATCACTTTTCTAACCCTTCAAGTAAACTAGTGTTAATATTTATCATTAATACATACATATTTTGTATATGTATTTATGTATATTTATCATTAATGAGTAATGTTAATTAAGAAGTAATTGCATTAATGAGTACTATTTTTGGCAAGAACCCAACTCTCTCTCTCTCCACCCACTTTCATCTCGATCTCATCCCCATCTTGCCCCTCTTCTAACTTTAGCCAACCCTTTCCTCAATTAAATCCTTCTAAGATATCCTAAAACCTAACATGGTAAAACCCTCCTTATCATTTTACCCTCCTAAGTTATTCTATCTCCCTCTCATTTCTTACATAAACACACTCTTCCTCACCCTTAACTCCACGCCAACTTTTATTCAAAGTACTCCATTTCCTATTTTTAGTAACCAACCCACACTCTCTCTCTTCCAATTCAACGTTAACTTCTCTCTTCCCATAACCCACTCAAGAAAACCTACCTACTCCCCTTCCTTGGTTAAGTAGGAGATAACTTCCCATTCCCATTCCTCATTTTCACACCAACTTACTCAACGCAACTTCCTTACCCTCACTCACGCACACAACTCCCTCCCACATATCACACACACACACACACTCATTAGGAGAGATGATTGAACACTCTCCTCCCATCCCTCCTTCCCTCTTTCACTTTCTCCTCCCATGGCTATCCCCCATATCCTCTCCCCCTCTCCATCTCCATTCCCTCTCACCCTATCCTCTCTTCTCCTCATTTCCTTCCTTTTTACTCTCAAGCTCAACTCTCTCTACTTGGCTCAAGGCGATGAATAACGACTTTGACCCTGGCAACCCTCCATCTCGAAAGACTCCAACACTCTCTCTCAATGAATATATGCATGGCTTCAGATCCTCCTCACTATGCACGAGTGTACTAGCTTCTTCAATTTCAACCTCAACTTCAACTTCGACCTCAACTACAATCTCAGCAACAAACTTGTTTTCAATCCCCTCCATGTCAAATTAATGTAGAATGCATCATCGTAAGCTTCTCTTTCCCTATTTGTTTTATTTTCTAGCTGTTTTAGTTATAGAAAATTTAGAAGCTCTGCAAGGAATAGTTATCATGTTCTTTGCTGTGTAATATTTAGGTTTTGGAATTTCCAGATTTGAAACTTGTACCTGCTTAATAAAAGTTTAATATCAAGCAAATCATACATATTCTTGCTTTGATTTTAATTTTCTTAGTTAGAAGACTTGATAACTCTACCATTGGAATAGTTTTTATATATTTTCCACAATTGGAATAATCCGTAGAATTTTTATAGAATTTGCAACGAAATCGGAAAAAAGATGTTCTAGCTTTTATATTGTACTTTATAAATTGTTCTAAAATTTCGTATTAATTGGGTAAGTATTGAATTTGATAAAATTTTACTAAGTTCCATGTGATTATTTTAACAATATAGTTTCAATCTGACTTAACGTTTTAATATCTCCTAATCTCCTTATAGTATGACGTTGAAATTTGGATCGTAGATTTGAGGATTAGTGTAGGTTGTGTGAGAATTTCATTAGATTTATTTTACTGTTGTATGATTTGTTTAAGATTTTTAATTATGGTAGTATCAATTCTATCTTAATTAAGTTTAGATAAATTAGAAATTTTGGTTACGATAATATTCTTAAGATTTTTGTAAAATTTCTTCTAGGATTTTAATTCAATCAAGTTTAGTTCCTAAAAATATTTTTTCTCAAATTTCTTTCTGACCTGCACAAAATGAAAAGCCTATTTTAATTGCCCTTTAATTCCCTTAGTCTAAATCCTAGAATTTAGTTAATTTAGCTTAGAACTAGTTAAATTTAGTTAAAATAAAATAGGATACCTAACTAGAAATATATACAAGGCATTTCATTGAAACAAATTGGATTCACCCAAATAAGTACTTCGATGTAAAAAATTTTTAAAACTTAACCAATTGCACTACAACGTCACAATTTCAACAAATTGCAATTCAAGTATGTGAAACACATAATCCCTGAACTTTTATGCAATTTTCTATGGCTAGCTAGGTCACATTTTTTTGGTGGTGAGCACATAGTTTGGGAATGATATGGATTTCTTACTAGTACAAAAAGGGAATTAGGGGCAGTTTTGGGTTAGTTATCATTTTTGCTTAGTTATCTTGTTTGTTTTTTTCCATGTTAAGCTACATGGCTCACTTTTATGTATTCTCAACAAGGGCAAGAATCCCCTCAGCATCATCAACAATGAGTGTACAAGTGTATGTTGTCCTCTGGTCTAGAAT
The DNA here is from genome assembly GCA_037157565.1 of Thalassia testudinum. NCBI lineage: Eukaryota > Viridiplantae > Streptophyta > Magnoliopsida > Alismatales > Hydrocharitaceae > Thalassia > Thalassia testudinum. The sequence goes on from JAZHRO010000036.1 coordinate 151,029,031, forward strand.
ACTTATCGTGATGATGGAAAACCTATGCTCAATCTCAATCTTATGAGTAAAATGATCTACATCAAGTCTTATTATTTTCTTTTTGAACTTCTCAAATTCCATCTCATCACTTGAAATTCTTAAATTCTTATATAACCTTCTATCATATCTAACATCATCTTTTCTATTGATCAATCACATTTCTGTAACATAGAACAAATATAAAATACTTCGAGTCATTGTACCTAATTTAAAATGAGTCCATTCCAACATCATGTAAGTAGATAAAAAATTTAACAAAACATTCAAGTTAAACGCATCCTCTTCCCATCAAATAAACTTTAATGTTGATCCCATACATATAGATCACAAACTAGCATTCTTTATTTCCTCAATGCATACTTCGATGTTGATCCCATCTTAAGAACGCAAGTTTGCTCATTTCACCTCCTCCATTCCCAAAACTTAATTGAATATGCATATACATGCATGCATACACACTTGTATCCACGAGTGCATGCATTGAGGTATGTCTTTAAATAAGATCTTTTTTCTTTTCAAAAGTTAGATAAAGGAGCAAACCCTATTGACAATTGCCATATATATACATTTAAAATTCTAAATCAAGATATGGCTTGCAATCATTTTTTTTTTGTGACATTTCAATCCGGAAATCTAGTAGTGTAAACCTTTAAGTTTAGTTTACTTGAAGGGTTAATCACTATTTAATTGACTATTTAATCCTTTATTAGCTAACTTAGGTTTAGCCACTTTAAAATAGGTTTGCCTAATGTCAATTTTAACTGATATTAGCAAAATCCATGTTAAAATCGTACATCACTCCTATCTCTGTCATCTCTCATGTTTTATATACTTAACACCACTACCAAGTAAACATCATGAGGGTTAACACCACAGCTTAACGCCAATTCAAGTAAACATATACTGGTGTTAACACCACTTTGCAAGTAAACACAATTGCGGCTTAATACTAGTTTTATGTTTCTTAACACCACTTTTCTAACCCCATAAGAGGTGTGAGTGGTGTATGATTTTAACATGGATTTGGTTAACACCAGTTGAAATTGGTGTTAGACAAACCCATGTTAAAGTGGCTAATGAAGGGCAAAAAGCACCCTTAGATATAAAACTTTGCACGAAGCTTGGAGAAGGATCTGGCTATCCAGATACTAAGCAAACAAGCAGATCCGGCTCTGCTCAACTCGCCTACACTCAGACGGATCCAGACCCACCTTCATCCAGGTGGATCCGAATAGAACCAGCCTGTCGAAGGACCCAGATTGATCGGAGTCGAAGGGCCACGACGCCCACGTCGACATTAATGGTGGCGTCACTCGCGTTGTTAATAGCCAAATAACGGACGTGTTGGAGAGTCCGCGATGACTATTATAAGAGATTTAATGTTGTTGGATATTTCTTATACTATAAATAGGAGAGAGAGGCCCTTCGGGATCTTCACGCAATATGAGAGAGACAAAATTAGAGATTCTATACTATTCGCTAATTCAAGTGAAAGTTTGGGAGTACTTCCCTCCCTGCAAACGTACACCCTTTCAGTTAGAACTGTGTCACCAACTCTCATGTCTCTTTCTCATGATTGCATTGCTTTTATTGTTGAGTCAAATCCTCCTTTTACTTAAGAGACCGATCAGTGGCCAAACCCAAGTTACCCAATCGGGGGTTAAGTATTCAAGTAACCCTCTTTCAAGGGCTTAATCGTCTAAATAAACTAGACTTTAATCCCAAAGCACAGATATTTTCCACCTCCTGCACAAAGGCATCGTCGTATCACATCCGTTGCCATCTTTTTTTTCGTTTTACACACACGTGTTGGCTGCTACTTAATCTTTTTTATATTCATGACTAATGAATAGTCAAATATCAATCAAATAAGCCAACTTACTTTCTTATATTCACCGAATGTCAATGTCCTCATCCAACAAAAAATACCATGAAACCTCAGATAAACAACAAAAGAACCAAAAATCCCATCTCACAAACAGAAGAGAAGGAAAAAAGGAGAACCAAAAACCACCATTAAACTTGAACAAAATAAACTTATCTATACGACGGATATAGCCTTGTTGGGGCTGGACGATTGTCGACTGAAGGGAGAACAACCGACGGTGGCCCTTGTCAGTGGGAAGAGGTGCAGGAGTGTGGAGAGATGCCAAGGGAGCAAGAGATCAAGGAGATCAAGTAGGGACAGGGGTCGGAGAATTGAACAGCCGATGGAAGGGGAAGGGGAGGGCACGAGAGACGTTGGAGGGTGGGGGGAGCCTCTTCAAAGTTGACTCTCAAAGAGAGTCACTTATAATGGGGCACCCTTCAAATGTCGCTTAAGGGACTTAATGTTGACTCTTAAAGAGTTGTTTCCTCGAATAAAAGCAACTTTTCAAGAGTCAATTATACTTAGAGTCTCGTCTAAATTTATTTTCTTAATATGTAATTAAATATTAATTTTTCTTAACGCCTCTGGTACTTAAGCGGTAGAGAAAACGGTGAAAGGATGGATATGTAAAAATTTGATAAAAGTGCATTATGAAGAAAAAAGTTTTTAAATAATTAGGATTCATTTTCAACAAGATGGTGAAATTTGATGGATATGCTATATGTAGAATTAATGCAGGGTAGTTGAAATAGAGGGAAACACCTATTAACTCCAATTCATCCAAGATTCCTCCACTCATCACACAAGCCTACCCTCCACCGAACATGTCCACCTTAAAAATTCCACCACACCTCTTTCACATGTTGCAAGTAACTTACAACTTTCTAACACAAACATTCACTCTGCACCACCGATATCAAAGCAATTGGCTCTTTCATTCCTTGCTAATCTACTTCCTACGCAGTGCTCAACCCTGGGGGTAATTGTAATGACCCGTCACACTTTTAGCCTTTTAAGACGTCTGGAGTTTCAGTCAGACATCTAGACCATTTCCCGAATGTCTGAAAATGATATTTTTATACGCACATTGTGCTCTACGCGCGGGTGACGCGCAGAACCCTCTTCTTCTCTCTCTCCCTTCCTTCCTTCCCCAAACCCTAAACCCCCCATGCCGTCTATATAAGCCCCCCCTCCTCTCCTCTCCACTCCACACACCAGCCACCACCACCACCTTCAGAGCTATGTGGGAGTGGCTAGAGGAGGTGAGAGAGGGAGAGCGAGAGGGAAAAGGAGACCGCGGGAGGAGGAGGCTGAGGTCGGAGAGCTTCGGTGGAAGCTCGGCAGAGCTCGTACAACCACCGCGGGCGCATGCAGGAGGAGGAGAGAGCTTTGGGAGGCGGCCTCCTGACCCTCTGCAGTGGCTGGAGCTGTGGCGGAGCGAGGCAGAGCGAGCGGAGAGTGCTGGAAGGAGGTCTTGATATTGTAAGTTTTCTAGTATCAGACGTCTAGAGTGGAGCCCAGACAGCTGACAGAGTACTTGGACATCTGGAGCTAAGGCCAGAATCTGAAAGCTCATTTATCGCGAAGGTACGTAATCTCCCTGCGCCATGCATATCATAGCGCAGGGATATTTGTCGGCTGACCACACCTGCATTGTCGTACGCAGGTGTAGCCTTGGAAAGGAGCGCGGACGCCGCACTTTTGGACATCTAATCAGACCACCAGACATCCAGAGGTGCGTTAAGACGACCGGAGGCATTGTCCGACGTCTGGAACTGCCTTCAGACGATCATAGAGAAGGCCTGGACGTCTGAGGACACCGCAGGGACTTAAGGTAAGGATCTGGCACCTTTTAAGACGTCTAGGAGTATTCCCAAACATCTGATTTTGAACAGTAGACACGTTTTTGACCCGTTTGGGGTCCGATCGAGGTCTGTTTTACGCAAACGAAATACCTGTATTTTCCATGCAAGTTCCTCTACGTACTAGAGTCCGTTGTACACTGTTCTGAACTCTCCTTTTGTGATGTATTCTTTGGTATAGGGTTTCAACCTACTGCATGTTTGGGACTTGCAGAGATGCCTGGGTCTGCGCTTCGAGCCCCCATTATTCCCGAGTTGCCTGGTAGAGTGGTTAATTCTATTAATAATATTTAAATGAGATTGTGCTTGTGGAAATAGCCAAATGGAACCCTAGGATAGAGAAATAATGAACCGTTTGTACTGTATAATGTACTTGCTTGCATGATTGAGATAAACTGTTAGCAATTACCTATATTACAATTATGAGCTGCCTGTAATTAATGAATAATTACCTGTGAAATCACCAGTTACATGTATCAAATTATGGAAACACGAACTGCCTGTATATGGACGAGAAATGGATTGTGAATGGCGAAATCTGGATCGGAATAAATGAGGTGAACATGAGCATGAACCCTACGGGGAATTAGAACTAGAACTCTTGTGGATGGATGGAAACCTGGAATGTAGACGGGAAGTGTGTTAGCCCTTGAGTACGTGGTACCAAGGAGAGCAATTGTCTTCTTTTCGTGTAGAGCAGAGCTAGCCTCCCTTAGGTTGGGATCCGGTGTTAGGATTAGCCACTCTACACTGACTCCTGTTGGCCATCATGTACGTGGTACCGAGGAGAGCTACTAGTGTAGGAAGAGAGCTAACCACCCCAAGGGGCCCGAGGTTCAACTAGCCACCCTACACCGACTTGTTAGGCCCTCTAGGCAAACCGGGGTAGTCAGACGAGGGTGCGCGGACTGTGGAGGGGCGAGACCCCTGTTCTGAGAGGTCAAGGCCCTATACTATTCCGTGTTGTACTTTGGGTGTACCCGCTAGCAGAAACAACTGACCACGTGTCAATGCGAGGTAGCTACCCGTGCACTTATCACGCATGCCGTAGTCACCGCTACGTCTTGATAGTGACCTCGAGGTGGTTGACTAGGTGTAGGACTACCACGGGGGGACTCTCCCGGCCAGGAGAGCACCACGTGTACCTTCTACTCTACGGAAAAGACTGCAATCAAGATCATTCCAACGATGAACATGCAAGATCAAGAATATCTGGATGTTTGAGGAAAAATGGGTGAAAAGGAAATACACATAAAACAGATAAATAAAAAAAAAGAATTAAACCTGTTGCTTTTACTATTTTAGATAGTATAGATACCACTCTACTCAGCGTTCGCTGACTCTTTCTTTTCATAATACTGTTTAGGACCAGGAGTTGAGCAGCCCAAGCTTTCGGCTGTGGAGGGTGCTGGGCCCAGTCGAGTCCAGCCGTAGTTTTTTAGTACTTCCTTTTTGTTCCTTTACTGTTGTAGTAAGTGTTGGCCTATTAGCTATGTTTGTCTCTACTGTTTACTTCCGCTTTCCATTGTTTTTGTTATTGTGGTGGTATATAGTGAAACAATAGATTTACTTTTCTTTACTGCTTTGTACATTTCTTCTGCTTAGTTATATTGTATATGTGAATGTGGTTTACTTTCCTACTTTTAGTTATTTTTTGTTGGATGACTGGGTCTTGGGATTTGTCGAGGCGAGCCGGTCTCGGATCCTGCAGGGATTCGAGAATCGAATCATAACAGTAATGCTCAAGACAAGCCTAATAATGGAAGGGGGGAATTAAAGGCTAAAATGAAATTAATAAGGGCTACTTGGGAATTCAACAATGTTGATGCTTTGGCAAAAGATGAGAGAACTATTCTATCAGCCGAGCATCAATTATGCTCTTCACCGAAGGATGAAAATTTTGAGAGACTTAAGAAGTTGAAATCCAATACCATTCAAGAGGAGCTAAATTACTTTAGGGCCTTTTGCAGTTGAGCTCATCAGCTGCCGAGAATACAATGAATATTATATCATGGAATTATTGTTAAAATAAACGCATAGAGGAAATAAATAAATAAAAATATATATTTTTTCGCATAAATAAAAATGATTAAATCAAGCAAGTTAAATATGATTTTGCAAAATCTAGAATAAAATAAAGAATAAATAACAGATAATAATATAAATAAACAAAAGGAAGAAAGGCTAGAGATTACTTCTATCAAAGCGCCCATTAAGGACTTCCCGTAGAAAATGTATCACCCCCCCCACAAAACTGGTGCGTTAGGATCTGACAAACTCCTCCAGGATATGACGATCCACTTCCAAGATTTGGTGCACTCCAATCTTGGATGTCCTCGAAAACTACCTAAGGGGAACAAAGCCGAGGTAATTTGATTTCCAACCAAATTCCCAATTGATCTACCAATTTAATGATTTGATCAACCAAAAACTTCTCGTGGATCTCTCGATCTCCTTGTGCAAGATCAACAAAAGTAATTAGAGATTTTTCTACCAATCTCACGTCAAACGAATCACCAAGAAAGAGAGACAAGAACGAGAGGGAGGGGGAGAGAGTGAAGAGAGCTTTTCTACTCTTGTTGTGTGTCAAATAAACGCCCCCTCGTGGCTCTTATATAAAGTCCATGACCAAACATTTATGGAAATTCCCGTTTTATGGAAATACGATAATTGATCAACCGATTAAATTCGTTAATCGACCAAAATAAATTGGTCCATCAAACTTGAATTTTTGGTCAACCAAACCAATTGATTGACCAAACTAAACTCGTTAATTGACCAAAATAATTGGTCGACCAATTTTACCTTTTGATCGACCAATTTAGGTCAAAATCATGAGATTAAAAGTTCGTAGCAAAAGAGTCTAAGTTCCAAGTTCCAAATTAATTCTCATCTAAACCTAAGCCCAAGCCCAAGCCCGAGCTAGGTCAGATCGGTGCGGGGCACGTGCGCATGCGTTCGTGGTCTCCATCCCCACCTCTCACTCTTTGCTACATAAGCCATGGGTGACAAAAACCTTTTACACCTACCAAGAGATTTGTCCACTTCCAGTATGGGACTAAAAACCTCTCCCAAATCTCACTGATTTCAACATGAATTCTCATGTTATCGTATAACAATTACATCTCGATTGATGCAATTAGGCTCTCAAATCCAATAATTGTAGGGGGTTGGGAACTTTCTCTACAATTCAACATCTCAAAAGTCTCACCAGGGCAATTTCTCCATCGTTATTCTTCATATTTGAAACTCATCTACAAGAGAGTAGTATGGCTGCAGTTGTAAATGGAATAAAATTTTTTGCCAAGTTCAGTGTTGTAGCTTAGGGTAAATCAGGTGGTATATGTTTGTTGTATAGAAACTACTGTGATGTTACTCTTCATTCTGAACACCATTGTCTACTTGTAAAGGTTAATGATAGGGGTGAATGCTGGTACCTTTTTTTGTGTCAATGGTACACCTAAGAAAGGGAGAAGGAAATGATTTTGGTCCAAAATGATAGACTTGCTTATCAACTTTGCTGATATCTTGGTGTGTATTGGTGATTTTAATGTCATCTTAGAAGCCAAAGATAAAGAAGGGAGGGCAACAAGTACCTAGAAGGGAGTACAGATACCTTAGAAATTTTGTGGATGGTCTGGGGCTGATGGATGTGGGGTTCGCAGGCCATGCATACGCATGGTCTAATAGAAGGAACTTGGCTTCTCTGATAAGGGAAAGGCTGGATCGCGTATTTGTATCTGGAAATTGGAGGCAGCAACATACTTTGGCAGGGGTTTTACGTCTTCCTCCAATGGCAAGTGATCACTCTCCTATATTGCTTAGAACTATTAAGAAGGTTACATATAGAAACACAATTTGGAGATTGGAAGCATCTACTACCATAAATAACACATTTTGCAATGCTGTGGCAGATTCTTGGGCTAAACATGATGCACTTCAACATCCTATTTGGGAGAAAACAAAACACCTTTCCACTAGTCTGTGAAAATGGAGTAAGGAGGATGGAATCAACTGGAAAAAGAAAAAATTGGAATTAGAAAACGCTATGATTCTGCTGTCTATGCTTACTTCTGATCAGATTTTCAATGAGGAAAATGAAATAAGGAAGAAATATAATGACATACTCAAATAGGAAGAATTATATTGGTTTTAAAGGTCAAGGCATAAGTGGATCCAAAGTGGGGATCATGACACAAAATATTACCAACTTCATGCCATAAATGGGAAAAAGAAAAATGCTATCTAGTGGCTTAGGTTGCCCTCTGGTGAAGAAACGAGAGATTAAAAAAAATTGTGAATTGCTTCTATAATTTTTACAAATCTCTGTTCACTTCTGAAAATGGGTTTGGTGAGGTTCCATTGATTTTTTAGGAGTAAGACAGACTTCGCTACAGGAACATGATTGTTGTGCCTCAACTCCTTCGTATGAATAAATTAAAAAAATGTTATTCCATATGGATGCATCAAAAAGCCTCGGACTTGATGGCTTGCCTACCTTGTTTTTCCAGAAGTCTTTGGAGATTGTGGGAGATGATGTTTTGTGTTTTGTCAAGCATTGTTTTCATACGTCTTTTATGTCCACTCAAATGAGTAGAATGTTTTTGACACTTGCTCTGAAAATTAATGATCCTATCCAACCAAAAGTTGGTAGCTAAACTTGCAGCCCAGAGGCTTAAATGTATCCTCATAAGGATTATCTCTTCTAATCAATCAGGTTTTTTATTGGGTAGGAAAATAGCGGATAACATCGTTTTGGCAAGGGACGTCCTGCACTCCTTGAAGTCTCTAAAGAGGAAAAAACGGTCTATGGTGCTCAAGCTTGACATGGAAAAGGCCTTTGACAGATGAACAGATCGAAACACGATTTAAAAAGATATGATTTTTATATCGTTGCAATACATAACAAAAGTTCAACTTTTAAATACTTTTACCGGCTTGTATAGTGGCAAGTCGAGTCAATTCACGAGGAGATAAGGTGTTGATTTGAAAATCCAATGCTTAATGTATTATTTCTTTTTTGATATTTTGGTTTTGTGATTTTTTTATACTTTTTGATAAGAATAAAATAAAATGCAAATCAATTTTTTTTGTCACAAGAGATAAAATATCAACAACTTTCAACCAACTAATGAAGTTAAAGAATATGAAGATGGTTTGGCAATCAAATTCACAAGCACCACGGTGGGTGGCTTGTAATTAACTACCAATCAAAATCACATGACTAACAAAATCAAAGATGAAACAAAAATGTAACTTTCATTACCATAATATTCAAAGTTCAACAAAAAGTTGCCTACAAAAGCAAAAGACTACCAAGAAAACATATGCAAGAAATTGAAAGAGAAGAAAGCTTATGAAAAGAGATGCTTGGATGATGGTGTAGATGATGATGGTCCTCCTCTCCTCCTCAACGTAGAAGCGAGCTTCCTCCAAGAGGGTGATGTGCTCCTCCCTACTCCTCCTTGGGGTGGAAGAAGAAGAACTCTAGCTCAATTTCCTCCAAGATGGTGGTGTGGGATGATGGTAGTGGAATGAAATGGCAGTGGATTGGCAATTGAAGGGTGGTGGAGTGCCTCTCTCACAATGTCTAAAATTTGGACTTAGATAGTCTTAAGGCCCTCCTTTATCCCTTAGTGCTCAAGAGATGAGATTACCAAAAATGATTTGGAAGGATGGAATGGATGGCTTTATATTGAGGTGGAGAGGGGTAAAATGGGAAGGATGAAGGGGTGTACCAACAATTATGGTTATAGGTAGATGTGTTAAGATTAATGATGAAGTATTGGAATTGGGTTGGGTGGCTATTAATTGGTGGTGGGATCTAGGTGTGGTGAAATGTGCATCCATAATGATGGTGGATTTGTTGGAATTGGGAAGAGGGACTTAAATATATCATGGAGGATGTGTAAAGGTGGCTCTAGGTGGAGTGAAGTTGGATCTTAATAAATGAAGTGGAGGAGCTCATTTATTGTTGATGTAGGATAATTTTTTTGCTTTGTTGAGTTGGAGCCTGAAGCTTCTGAGTTCAAATCTCTAGCTTAATTTCTTCAATTCTTTCTTCTCTCTGTTTCTCAGCTTTCAATCCTATGGTCACAAAATAGCATTAATCAGTGTAGACTATATAAATTATGCAAAATTGGATGGATCCTTATCTAAAATGCAAAACACACTAAATATATGTTATATGATCATGTTTCTAATCTAATTGGCTCAGAAACCTAATAAAGTATATTCATGAGCAATAGAAAATGTGGTTTGATAACAAACTTGAGTGGAATTTTGTGAATTCATGTTTGCTACAATTATGTTTTCCTCCTAATCTTGTTGTTTTATTTATTTCTTGCATTACGTCTGTGTCTTTTGAGGTGATTGTCAATGGTAGCACAACTAACACTATTTTTCCTACGCATGGTGTAAGATAGGGTTGTCCTCTCTCTCCTTACCTTTTCATACTGTGTTTTGCATTTTAAACTCGCTCTCTACTCTCCTCTCTCACAATGAATCACATTTCAGGATATAAACTAGTTTGAGATATGCCTCCATTGACCCATCTTATGTTTGCGGATGATACCATCTTGTTTGCAGCGGCTTCCATCGAAGGGACACACCACATAAAAATTATATTGCAGGAGTTTCAATGTTTATCTGGGTAGAAGGTAAATTTTGCAAAATCAAGAATATTCCTTGGCAAAGGAGTGTGTACATGACTGCAACAGAGCATTTGTTCTTTACTTGGCGTTGTTGAAATGACAAATGAGGAGGTCTATTTAGCTTGTCCTCTATTGGATGCGCAGAGGCAAAAAAAACTTACTGATTTGGTATTATCTAAGTGCCACAAGAAATTAGCTGGATGGAAGGGAAGGGCTTTATCTCAGGCCGGTAGAGGTGCCCTTATACTGTTATCTCTGCTAGCAATCCCTACCTATCTTATGTTTACCAATCTATTCTCAAAAAATGTATGCTCTCAAATAGAAAAGAATGCTCAAGACTTTTGGTAGGGATTCTTGGAGGACGAAAGGCACATGTATATTAAATCCTGCTCCTCTATAACCATTCTTAAACACTATGAAGGGTTGGGATTTAGAAACCCCTATTACACTAATGCTGCCTTCCTAATGAAGATGGGTTGGAGGTTACTAACAAAGATGGATGGTATATGGCAATCTTATATCAAAGCCAAATATTTTCCTAAATCTACTTTTTGGGATTACTATCCTAGGTATGTTGACTCGCCATTTATGAAACCTATATACCAGGTCAGCATCATATTTTTTGTCATTCTCATTGGTTGGTTGGAAGGGGAGATAGGATAACCTTTGGAGGGACAATTGGATCCGAGATCGGGATTCTCCCATGCTATTGGCCAAGAAAAATACTGATATAACTACTTATCTCTCCCATTTTATTTTACATTCTAGAGAATGGAATGAACTCAAACTGTATATTCATTTTGAAGATCTGGCTGTAAGGAAAATTCTGAGTACGCCTATATTGGAGGGACTAGAAAACACATTGGTGTGGACTTCGCACAAATTGGGACAATTCTCCATCAAATTTGCCCATTAGACATTACTGCTGCAAATTGGGAGAGATCAGATACATGATGCAAATACTATAAAGTTCTGTAAATATATCTGGTCTAAAAAATCTTTGCCTCCATGTACCGAGATCTTCCTTTGGAGCGTTGCGACAAAGGCGCTGCCTATTAAACTCCTCTTGGCGAGAAGGCTCTAGACTGAGGACCCTATATGCTGCTTATGTGGAGTTGGAAATGAAGATGTCAAACATAAATTTTTCACCTGCCATGTAGCAAGAGCATTATGGTTCTCCTTCGGGGTCAAAGTTGATTGCATTGATGGTTCATGAATGGAAAAATGCTATGGCATTGTTCACGCCTTTGCAAAGGCAGAGCTTAATCGGGATATTCCTTTTTATATAATGTATGCACTTTGGCTACGGTGATGTGAGTGTATTCTTGGGGGTGGACCTATATGCATGGGGGGTGCTGTGCAATGAGTGCTCAACATGGCAAAAATTTATGTTCCACCTGAAATTAATCCTCATATCTCTCCTCATCTGCATAACAATCATGGGGACAAACTGAATGTTCATGATCCTGCTATTGGTATTACCATCTTTGTTGATGCAGCTATTAGAACTTCTCATTCTTGTGCAGTAGAAGTGGCTAACGATTGCACTTAGAACATTATGGCTAGTAATGGCTGAGTGGATCCTCACCTTTGATCCATTTCAAGTTGAAGTTCATGTGATACTTCAAGGCTTTCACCTTGCCTTGAGTTTGGCTATCTCCTCGAGCACAATTGTCAGTGACACTGCTAGTCCCCTTAGCCAAAATTTAAAAAATTCACAACCTTATGGGAGATCTATGTATGTCATTTTAAAGTGTCAGTCCTTGCTCAAGCGTTTCACCTCCTTATCGCTTCACAAGGTGTTGGACGGTATCCATCATAGTTTAGAAAAATGCATCGTAGTATAGTGATGAAAATCGAATTGACATTTAAATTTATAAAGCTCGAAAATCCATGAGTTCTGAGGTCGTTCAAACAGAGTAAATTTAAAATTTAATTCATTAATCAAATAATATAAATATAAGCACGATAATCAATAATAAAAAAATAATATGCAATGAATAATCAATCACAAAATATATTCAAGAAATAGTCAAGTTGTATATCCAATTCAAATAGACAAAAAAATATATAAAAACCTAAATGTGATGGTTGAGACCACCAATTAAGCCTTTAACACTTGGCTCAAATCCCAACTCAAGTTCAACTAATAGTAGCCTTAATTAACCGTTTAATTCAAACCTAGTAGATGTTCTAAACGATCAATTAGACGTCTCAATGAAACTACAGACGACTTAATCCTTAGCCTAAACCTCCTCAAAATTTGCCAAAGTGTTAGGCAAGTATCTACAATGCAAAATCCCCATACCTCCCTCTCAGAAATCCTCTCCTCTCTCTCAAACCCAGGTCAAGGTCAATCTGGTTCAGAGTATAGGGTTCGATCCAGCTCGCAAGGCGTGGGCGAACGGACCGGGTGCATAGGGGCATTTAATGGGACTTGACCCTGTGTTTTGGGTGAATAGCTTTTACGCGTAATTCGTTAAATATGCAATTCCAAATTATACTCCCACAATGTGGGACTATATGGATGCCCTTTCCTTCGCGTGCAACTGATGCTATGATTTTCTTCAATTGTTGCTGCTGCTGCTGAGCTTCTTTCTTCAATTGAAGCTGCGGGTGCCTTCGAGGTGTAAAACTGCAATGCTTAGAGCTGGTGGTGGTGAAAGGCAATGACTGTATGGCGGCGGATGACAACGACAAAGGTCGATGACGGTGGAGAACCTTGAAACATGAAATATGGGCTAAAAGCCCCAATTAAAACGTTTAGAAGGTTCCTTATTGTTGACATGCTTTCATCGAGTTTTAAAATACGCATCATAATATAGACAACAAAAGCAATACAACATTTAAATTTATAAACTCGAAAAACATAAATATGAGTCCGAGGTCGTTCGCTGTGAGCAAATTTGGAATTCACATATTAATTTCAATTAGAAATAATGAGCACGATAATTCATGAAAGATATGCAATGAATATCAATAATCAAAATACATTTAGCAATAGACCAAATTGTATCTCAAGTGAAATGACCTGTTGCCTTTTTAGTCGAATAAAACGTCTGGAGTTTCAGTCAGATGTCTGGACACATACCCGGATGTCTGGAAGTGGGAAATTCCGTACATCCCTTTGCGCTCTGTGCGTGGGCGGCGCGCAGAGACTTCTCTCTCCTCCGCACCCCACCCCTAAACCCTGGCACCCACTCTATTTAAACCCCCTTCTCTTCTTCTCACCACCCATAACTCAAGCCACCGCCACCTCCACCTTCTCCTTGTGACGGTCACGCTCTCCAGCCTCCTGTTTCTGCTGCAGCCACGGTGAGGAAGGAGAGGACGTCGGCGAGGGAGAACGGGGAAGAGCGAAAACGATAGAGGGCGAGGGAGTGAGAGCGGGGGAGGAGGACGATGGCCGCAGGGGCTCGGTGGAGCTCGAGGAGGAGTTCGTGGGAGAGAGGAGGATGCCAGCGGGGAGCTTCTCAAGCTCCTGCAGCTGCTGGAGCTACCGCTTCGAGCGGAGGTGCAAGCAAGGTGAGCTGTACGGAGGAGTTTCGATACTGGAAGTTTCCAGTATCAGACATCTGAAGCATTGAGCAAACATCTGGCGAGACATTAGGATGTCCGGAGCTGAAGCCGGACGTATGAAAGCATAAGATATCGCGAGGTACGCATCTTCTTGCATTACCTTCCGCCATGCAGGTTGTAGCGCAGGAAATGTCGGGCTAAAGTTGTGCCTGCATTTTTGTACGCAGGTGAAAGCTTTGGGAAGGCGCGTGGTATGCTTTCCCAAGTACTTTTGGATGTCTGATCATGTCGCCCAACGTCTGGAGGTACTTCCAGACGACCGGAAGCCTTGTCCGACGTCTGGAGTTGCCACCAGACGATCGCAGAGAGAGTCTAGATGTCTAAAGTAGCCGCAGGAAGTGCAAGGTGAGTTCTGACATCTTTTAAGACGTCTGGGACTAGTCCCACACGTCTGATTTTGGTCAGTAACTGCATTTTTGGCTCATTTAAGGCATAAACGGAATCAGATTTCCGCAAACAAAGTACCATTGTGTTCCACTCGAGTTTCTCCACGCGTTCGTGCTGAGTATCTACTATTTTGACCTCGTCTAATGTAAATTGATCGCTGGTACAAATTACCAACCGATGGCGTGTTCGGGGCTCGCGGAGACGACGAGATCTGCGGCACAGGCCCCATTCCTCCCGTGATACCGATAGAGTGGTTTAATTTAGCTGTTAATATGTAAATAAGAATGTACCTGTTTGGAATAATCGAATTGAACTCTAGGATGTGGAATAAACCCTAGGGTAGAAATGAATGAGCCTATTTTGTGTTGTACTATTTACTTGAGTGCATGTTTAAAATAAATTGCTAGCAAATGGTGTTAGTGCAGTTATGGGATGCATGTTAAAATACGAGTTGCCTGTATATAATGAGAAATTGAACTTTGAAACCATAAGTTGCATGTTTATAATTGAGAATTGAATTGCGAAAACACGAGCTGCCTATATATGGATGAGGAACGAATCTCGAAACATGAGACCTGAATATGAAAAAATGAGATGAAAATGAGCATGAATCCTATGGGAAATTAGGAGTAAAACTTCTATGTATGAAAGGAATCTGGAATGTATACAGGAAGTGTGCTGATCCTTATGTACGTGATACCAAGGAGAGCAATTATCCCTTTTTAGTGTAGAGTGGAGCTAGCCGCCCTTGGGTTGAGACCTGGGGTAAGGATTGACTACTCTACACCGACTCCTGTTGGCCCTCGTGTGCGTGGTACCGAGGCGTGCTACTAGTGTAGGGAGGGAGCTAGCCACCCTACGGGGCCCGGGGTTAAGCTAGCCACCCTACACTGACTTTGTTAGGAACTCTGGGCAAATCGGGGTAGTCGGACGAGGGTATGCAAACTGTAGAGGGGCGAGACCCCTATTCTGAGAGGGCAAGGCCCTATACTGTTCCGTGCTGTACTTTGAGCGTACCCACTAGCGGAAACAACTGATTGCGTGTTACGAACAGGGCATCAGGCGTCGTTTAAGACGTCTAGCAGACGTCTGGAAGCCTTCCCAGACGTCTGGTATTAAATTTTTTCGACGTACGGGTTCGCGTCTGCGCGCATACGCGTGCAGACTGAACCCGCCGCCCTCCTTCTCTTTCCTCTCCCTCCTTGCAGACGCAGCCTTCCTCTTTCTCTCTCTCCCCGCGCTGCCTTCAAACAGTGTCTCTCCCTTACCCTCATTCCACCGCCTTCTTCTCCTTCTCCCTGTCAGCGAGAGAGCGAGCGAGAGCGGCAGCAGCGACTGCTGCGGGCGTGTGGGGAGAAGCTGTTGCGAGAAGAAGAAGCTCAACCGCGAGGGTGCGAGCTTGCCGAGGCAGCTAAAGCCAACCGGCGGGAGAGCAGTGAGCGTGTGGAGCTGCGGAGGAGCTGCTGCAGCTCAAGCAGCAGGCGAACGCAGTGCGACACGGCCGTGTGTTGCGGGCGGAGAGTGAAAAGGGTCCTGAATCTGGGAAAATTTTCCAGAATCAGATGTCTGGACTTACGTCCAGACGACGCAGAAGACGTCTGGAGGAAGGTCCAGACGTCTGACAGGTACAATATTTCTTATCTTCTTTTTCTGCGTGTACGGCCATGCAGCCGGTTCCGTCGAGTTCTTCTGCACCTCTTCGTGATGAGAGCGGGTGTGTGTGTGTGCAGGATTTATTCGGGAGGGCGCGTGGGCTCGCCATCCCACACAGATCAGACATCTGGGCACAACACCAGACGACGGACAGTGCCTCCAGACGTCCGGGGTGGCAATTGGATGTCTGGAAACTAAGTCCAGACGGTCCAGCGGGCTTCTGGACATCTGAAGGACTGCGCAGACCAAGGTATGACCTGAGCGACCTTTTAAGACGTCTAGAAGAAGTTCCAGACGTCTGATTTTGGGCAGACTCGTCGTTTTTGACCCGTTTAGGGTCCGTTCGGAGTCCGTTTTCCAAGTTTCAAGTTTCGTTCTTCCCAGATTTATTTCCTCTACCTGTTTACAGTAATTGTATACTGTTCTGAGTAACTCCTTGTGTTGATCCTTGTGTTAGGACCCCGTTTCGTTGCGGCTCTGGGGGTTGCGGAGGCACGTGGGATTGCCGATCACGCCCCCAATACTCCCGATTTTGCAGGTAAAGTGGCCTTTTCGATTATTTATCAAAAAATTATGCAATTGTGAAATAATTAATAGAGTCTAGGGCATTGCATGAACCCTAGGGCTGAAAAATTAGATTGAATGATAGATCCTAGGGTATTGCATGAATCCTATGATTGGAAAACTAGATCGAATGATAGATCCTAGGGTATGGCATGAATCCTAGGACTGGAAAACTAGTTGAATATATAAACAATGCAGTCTTGGAAAAGTAGAAAGGAAACGATAACTACCTGTAAATTGGTTAACAGCTGCCTGTTTATGAATGAATAATTACGGTTGAGAACATGGGTTATATGGATATAAAGCTGGAACGGGAAACCTAAATTGGTTGAGTTAAAAGAGCATGAACCCTATGGGGAATTAGGAGTAGAATTCCTGGAAATTGAATGGAATAGAATTGGGGAAGTGAGCTGGCCCTTGAGTACGGAGTACCGAGGAGAGCAACTGTCCCCCTGTTTAGTGCAGAGCGGAGCTAGCCGCCCTAGGGACCCGGGTTAGGTTTGGCCACTTTGTACCGACTTTTGGCCCTCGTGTACATAGTACCGAGGAGAGCTACTAGTGTAGGGAGAGCACTAGCTACCCCACCGGCCCCGGGGTTCTGCTAGCCCTCATACACCGACTTGTTAGGCCCACTGGGCAAACCAGGGTAGTCAGGCGAGGGTGCGCGGACTGTGGAGGGGCAAGACCCCTGTTTGGTTACTGTAGAGAGGCTGGACCCCTGTTACTGAGAGGGCTCTGCTCTATACTGGTTCCGTGCTGTGCTTTGGGCGCACCCGTTAACGGAAACGACTGACCGCGTGCCAGTGAGGGGTAGCTACCCGTGCGTTTATCGCGCGTGCCGTAGTCACCGTTACGTCTGTCAGCGACCTTGGGGTGGTTGACTGAGGGTAGGACCACCACGGGGGACTCTCCCGGCCAGGAGAGCACCACGTGTTACTTCTACTTTTCGGAAAAGACTGCAATCAAGATCGTTCCCACGAGGAACATTCGAGATCAAGAGAAAGATCTGAGAAATAATTCAATAGTGAATAAATGGAAAATTTAAAGCAAGAAATTATAAATATAACAGCTACTGTCTACCTTACTATTTCTTTTAGTGTTTAGTTGCCACTCTATTCAGCGTTTTGCTGACGTGTCACCTCTGTTACCCCTTTCAGGACCAGGTGTTGAGTAGCTAGAGTCGGCGGCTGCAGAGGGCGCTGGGCCTAGTAGAGCCCAATAGTGTTACTTGTAGTACCCACTGTACTTTTCTTTCCGTTGTAGTAAGTAGTTTATGTTACCCCCTGTACTCTTTTTATTGTAAGGTTCATGTTTATGTATATGTTTATTTCTCTACTGTTGTGTGGTGTATACTGTTGTATTTCTTTTCTTTACTGCTGTATTTTGTTACTGCTAGTTGTATACATGTTGAATGTGGTTTATTTTACTGCTCTTTTGGTTACTTTCTCCTTGGACGACCGGGTCTTGGGATCAATCGAGTCGGTCCGATTCTCGTGTCTCGTAGGGATTCGGGAATCGGGTCGTTACACTGCGTGTCAGTGCGGGATAGCTACCCGTGCGCTTATCGCGCATGCCGTAGTCACCGCTACGTCTCGACAGTAACCTTGGGGTAGTTGACTGAGTGTAGGACTACTGCAGGGGACTCTCTTGACCAGGAGAGCACCATGTGTACCTTCTACTCCACAGAAAAGACTGCAATCAAGATCGTTCCCATAAGGAACATGCAAAATCAGGAAATACTTGGATACTTGGAGAAATAGATGAACCAGAAATACATAAATGAGATAAATAGAAATGAGAATAAAACTTGCTTGTTGTTTTTACTTTACTTACACATAAATAATGTAAACGCCACTCTACTCAGCATTCGTTGACTTCGTCTTTTCGTAACCCTGTTCAGGACCAGGAGTTGAGTAGCCCGAGTTTCTGACTGCAGAATAGCTGTAGTAGTTTTCTTTCTAGTTCTTTGTTTCTGCTGTAGTGTGAGTACTGTACTTTAAATTACTGTTCTCGTTACTTTCTATTTCCTATTATTGTTGTGGTGGCATGTACTATATTTTGAGACGGTTGTTCTACTTTCCTTACTGCTTTTCCTTCTGCTTAGTTATATTGCATGTATGAATGTGGTTTATTTTCCTACTTTTGGTTATTTCTCGTTGGACGACTAGGTCTTGGGATTAGTCGAGGTGAGCCGGTCTCAGGTCATATAGGGATCCAGGAAATGAGTCGTAACATCAAGAAATAATGGGATAAAAAGAAGATCAAAACCCTAAAAATGGTGATTTGAATTACACTTAATTCCCACATTTAAGCACATATCCCAATGTATGCAGCCAATTCAATTTCGCTATAGTGGCTTTGAACCACTTATTTGCAAATAGCCACGTCAGATAAGCATCAAAGATCCCTATAGTACCCTCAAATTAACCACAATCAAACGTTAGGTACTAATGTCAGACGCCTTAACTATCTCCAAGCAGCACAAGGCACAAAGGACTAACAGCCTCAAGTACAGCACAAGGCCATTTCAGAATGGCCAAGTATAGAGCATATGGGCACACATCCAAGGCACATGCACAGTGCAAAATTGCCCACCCACCCTCCTCAGAATTTCTTCCTTTATTAGTCGAGTATATAGGTAGGAACAATAATAGGTAATCGGATCCAAAGCATGGTGTCCAGACCCACGGGCGTGGGTAGCGGGTAAGGAGTGAGAGAGGGCGTGAGTGAGCACGTGGGCAAGGGGACCTCACCCCCATGTTTGAGGTGATAAGGCAACGACAGCAACTCCTTTTATGCGTGTCTTTGATTTTGTAGCCCACGATGTGGGACTAAATAAGTTAGCTTCCTCGCGCATCTACCATGAGCTGTAGCTGTGTATCACAATTTGAATTGAAGCTGATGCTAAGATCTATTCTCCCAGTTGGAAGCCTGGAGGTCTGTGTATCTTCAGTTTGAGTCGATAGAGGGTGTTGTGATGGTGATGAAGGCTAGACGATGGCAGACGAAGGTGGAGATTTGACGGCAATGGGGGAGCTTCAGTGGTGACTTGAAAAGCAATAAAACGGTCTTGTGGCCCAATTTAAACGCTCCTGAGCTTCGCCGCAAGGCAAGGAAGACAATGGCGGTGTTGGCTTGGTGATTGGTGGAGTGAGGTAGTCAGACGGTGACGGGGAAGGTGAAGTTTTGATGGGCAGTTCGGGGGAGCAAAAGACTAGGTGAAGCTTCTAATTTGGAGAGGGCTTTTGGTCGAGTGACGATGAGGAAGCTTCTGGTGGTGACGACGAGGTGTATGGTGGTATATGGTAGTCATGCAACTTCTCTGGAGGTGTCGCTGGCGCTGGGGAAGATGGAGGGAGAGATAGTGGAACAACGACAGAATCGAGATGTTGAAGGGTTAGAGCTAACCTAAAGAAGGAGAGGGAGAGGTTGAACCTGGTTATTGGACGAATAGGGAAGAGATTCCTCACTGGCAAGGCTTGTCGGAGTTGAGGACAACGAAGGCTCCGGTGAGGGATAGGGCAACGACGAAAGGGGTAGACGGCCTCCGCTTTAGCCGGCGAAAGGCGGAAGAAGGAGAAGTAGGTTGTAGGCTAGCCAATTTGGCCGTTAGTCGACCAGAAGACGATGGGGGAAGGTCATCGGAGCCATGGCGGAGGTGACCGGAGAAGGGAAGAAATAGAGGTTTAAGCCTGTGACTAGGCTTAGGAAGACGTTGGAAGTTCAGGGAACTTACATAGAGGGTGTTTGCGACCTTAGTGTTTGTCGCTTTGAAACGAGTTTTAAAATCGTCGCGTTGCAGTATAGATCGAATCAGCGCGAAAAACAAATAATATTTATACTCTAATGAAGTCTAAGGTCGTTCGCTAGGAGCAAGTGGCAAATATGAATCTCAGGATCACAATATATAAGCAATTTCAGCCAAAACTTACTTCAGAATAATATGGCAATAATTTCAGGTATCAATGTGCAAAAAGAATGGAGTAAAATGGTGATTTGAATCACCAATTTCCCCTCACAATAATAGCAAGTAGATGCACAATATCAATTAAGTTAAGAAGCTCAAATCAGCCATCTGATGGTAGGATCAAACGTCTTAAACGTCTGATGATACAGTGCTCCTCTTCCTTTCTCTTCTGATGCTCTTCGTTCTCTACTTCTGCTCTTTGGTTCTTTGCATAGGATCTTCTTCCTTCTCCTTTCTTTCTCTGCTTCTTCTTGCAAGTAAGTGTCGCACAGGTACCGGTGAGAGCAAAACCCCCTGTCCCCGTGCTCTCTCTCTATCTCTCTCTCCCTGGGTTCCGCTCTCCCAGAGCCTTCCACAGTAACAAGTAATCAGGTAAACAGGGATCCACGTACCTGGTACCAGGGCTACAGGCATGGGTCGCAGCCAAGGTGTAAGAGTAGGCTTAGGCAGGTTGGGTGAGTGGGGACCTCACCCCTTGTGACTTGAGGCTATAAGCCTTAAACATGAATTCAATTTATATCGCTTCAGCTGCTCTGTTGTTTCCGATATGGGACTAAACGTCCCTGCTTTGTTCGTGCATTAGTAGTTGCAGTCAGTAGCTCCGATTCAGGTCAGGGAAGCAGTCAATGCTCCCAATTGAGCTACTATGTGTGTTGCTGAGAAGGTTCCGCAGCACCTGGACTGAAATCTGGAGTTGCGAGACCTGAAGAAAGCTTCAAGCTTCCTTTGAAGCTCTGCGGCAATGGCGAATGAAGACCTGATACCTGAAATCAAAATATGGCCTCTTGGCCTTATTAAAACAATTCAGGAAGTATCGCCGAACATTGTGGAGTGCAACGATGGAGGTGGTGTGCTGTGAGCGTGTGTGAGGAGGTCTGACGACCTCGAGAAGGGTGGCCGGAGGTGGGTTAGTTTGATGGAAGATTTGGAGGGGCAATCAACCTAACTAGGTTAGGGCATTTGCTCCTAAGGTCGAGGCGGAGGTGTGGGAGAGTGCAAGTGGCGCGGTTGGGCGAGTGTGGAGATCTCTAGAGCTCACCAGAGGTGTGTCAGCGAGATGGAAGACGGAGTGTAACGACCAGATTCCCGAGTCCCTACAAGACACGAGAACCGGACCGACTCGACTAATCCTAAGACCTAGTCGTCCAACGAGGAAGTAACCAAAAGAGCAGTAAAATAAACCACATTCAACATGAAATATAACTAGCAGTAACAAAATACAGTAGTAAGAAAAATAACTACTACAGCATGTACCACCACAACAGTAGAACAACATTTATAACATAACATGAACTATAAGTAAAGAAAAGTGCGGGGGTAACAAGAACAACTCACTACAGTGGAACAAAAGGGGTACAAAAGAACTGTGGTAAGTCTACTGGACCCTACTTGGCCCAGCGTCCTCTGCAGCCGCTGACCCTGGCTGCTCAACACCTGGTCCTGAAAAGTAACGAGTGTAACACGTCAACGAAACGCTGAGTAGAGTGGCAGCTAAAACTAAAGAAGCAGTAAAGTGTACAGTAGTTGTTTTATTTTCTTTCTTCCTTTATTTACGTCTTTCTATTGTTTCACAATTTATCTATTTCTCAGATCCTTCACTTGATCTCGAATGTTCCTCGTGGGAACGATCTTGATTGCAGTCTTTTCCGAAAAGTAGAAGTAACACGTGGTGCTCTCCTGGCCGGGAGAGTCCCCCGTGGTGATCCTACTCTCAGTCAACCACCCCAAGGTCACTGACAGACGTAACGGTGACTACGGCACGTGCGGTAAATGCACGGGTAGCTACCCCGCACTGGCACGTGGTCAGTCGTTTCCGTTAACGGGTGCGCCTCAAGCACAGCATGGAACCAATATAGGGCAGAGCCCTCTCAGTAACAGGGGTCCAACCCCTCCACAGTAACCAAACAGGGGTCTTGCCCCTCCACAGTCCACGCACCCTCGCCTGACTACCCTGGTTTGCCCAGTGGGCCTAACAAGTCGGTGTAGGTGAGCTAGCAGAACCCCGGGGCCCGTGGGGTAGCTAGTACTCGCTCTACACTAGTAGCTCTCCTCTGTACTGTGTACACGAGGGCCAAAAAGTCGGTACAAAGTGTCCAGACCTAACCCCGGGTCCCTGGGGCGGCTGGCTCCGCTCTGCACTAAGCAGGTAACAGGTGCTTCCCCTGGTATTACGTACCCAAGAGACAACACAATTCCACATCTTTCCTTCTCAGTTCCATTTCATTCTCTTTCCAGGAGTTCTACTCCTAATTCCCCGTAGGGTTCCAACTCTTTTAACTCAGCAGATTCAAGTTTCACCCTTTCAGTTTCACGTTCATACAACCCATATTCTCAATCGTGTTCATTTATTCATAACAGGCAGCTGTTAAATCAATTTACAGGCAACTATTATTTCCTTTCCACTTTTCCAAGACTGCAATATCTATATCCATATCACTAGTTTTCCAGTCCTAGGATTCATGCCGTACCCTAGAATCTATCATTCAATCTAGTTTCTCATTCCTAGGATTCATGCAATACCCTAGGATCTACCATTCAATTTGGTTTCTCATTCCTAGGATTCATGCAATGCCCTAGGTTCTATTAATTGTTCCATAATTGTAACAAATTATGTTAATAATTCTTAAAGCCACTCTACCAGCTACAACGGAAGTACTGGGGGCATGGTCGGAAATCTCGCGCGCCTCCGCAACCCCCGAGACTGCAATGGAACGGGGTCCTAACACAAGGATCAAACACAAGGAGTTTCTCAGAACAGTATATAATTACTGTAAACGGGTAGAGGATTTTATTCCAAAAAGAACGCAACTCGAAACGCGGAAAACGGACTCCGAACGGGCCCTAAATGGGTCGAAAAAGACGAAACAGCCCAAAATCAGACGACTGGAACCTCTTCCAGACGTCTTAAAATGCTGGTCAGATGGTACCTTTGTTCTGCGTAGTCTCTCAGACGTCTAGAAGCCTGCGGGGGCGTCTGGCCTAGTTCCCAGACGTCCAATGGTCACCCCGGACGTCTGGAAGTCCTTCCCGTCGTCTGGCACTGCGGCTCAGTACCCACTCCTCGTGCTCAGTACGAACGGTCGCAAAAAAGGAAGAAGGACGAAAATAACTCACTTTCCAGACGTCTGGATAGTCCTCCAGACTTCTTCACCGTCGTCTGGTTGGAAGCCAAGATGTTTGATTCTGGAAAAATTTCCATAATCAGAGCTCGACTCGCCCTCCGCCCGCAACGCACTGCCGCGCTGCGCCTCGTCCGCCTGCTGCTCGAGCTGCAGCAGCCCTCCAACAACGCTCCACGCTCGCGGCTCCCCCGCCGGCCGGCTCTAGCTGCCCCGGCGAGCTTGAGCCCTCACGGTGGGGCATCTCCTCCCTCGCGCAACACCTCCCGCAACTCGCCGCGGCTGCCGCTGCCACCGCTCGCACTCTGGCACCGGCTGGAAGAAGAAGAAGGAAGCGGAGATGAGAGTGATGGAGAGGGCGAGGGCCTTATAAGGCCGCGCGGGGGGGGGGGGGAGAGAGAGAGAGAGAGAGAGCAGTCTGCGCCTGCAGGAGGAGAGAGGGAAAAAGAGGCGTTCGCAGGTCTGCGTGCGCAGGTGCGCAGACGCAATTGTGCGTGGCGCAGAAATTAAATCCCAGACGTCTTAAAAAGGCGTCTTGAAAGCGCGTTCGTAACACGGAGTCGCGGAGGGCTGTGCGAAGGTCAAAACTGAGTGTGGTTGGGGTGGAAATAAAGTAGAGGAGTTAGGGGACTTATCTAGGTAGTTGGCAGACGATGGGGAGTCAAGGCGGCTCCGATTGCGATATGGTCGGCGTCAGGGAAGAAAGTGCTCCAATGAGTAGGAATTGGTGTGGAAGACGGAGGATGAGGCATCGGCGGGTACAACACGACGCGAAAGAGAGCGAGGAAGATAAATCTGCCACTGGTATTGCGCGTGGATGAAGGATGGAGTTGGAGGAACTCGTTGGACGTCGAGGAGCTTCGACCGGATGAGGAGAGACGAAATTAGAGGTGAATTCGGTCGAATTCGAGCATGGGCAGAACAGTCTGCCCTGGGGAATCTTATATAGGCTGTTAGAGGGTGATTAGAGCTTGGGAAGCAAGCTTCCGAAGCTTAGAAGGTTGCCAGAGTTGGAAACCTAACTCTTTAAAGGATTCACATGAGGATTTGGGCGATTTCTGGGACTTCGGATCTGGCTAAAAAGGAAGATAATTTCTTAACGAATTTCACTTTCAAACTTAAGAAGGATTTGTCAAGAAATCAGAGAGATCTTGCCAAATGAAGCTCGCCGGAGTTGTAGGATTAGGATTTTAGGGCGGTAGGGACCTTTTTGTGAAGAAGACAAAGAAGTTGGGGGCCTTTTGTAAGAAATTCAAAAGCTAAGGGGCCATGTGAAATAAAGAAAATCAGACTTGGACGAAAGTGCAAAGTAGGTCGAAACAATCTCAGATTGGGCCCAAATTTTGATACAAATCTAATTTAGACCTAAGGAATTCAATGGTGAAGTTTGATTTTGGTTTTGACCTAGTTTGACTAGGTAATCTATGCAAAAACCTAAATTGGGGCAAAAGTTCGTCTGAGATTAGCGGGTTCTGATGGCCAATTTAAAGATACCAAACCTAGAGAATATTTTTCTATGATTTTTAGAGGGTTTAGGTGAATTTTATCCTGATCAGAACCTCAGTTAATTAAAATGGTTTGTTTTTAGGGTCTTAGATGTCATTTAATTCCCATAACGCATAAAAACCCGTTTGGTTTTGCATGAACCCCCTTAATAGACTCTAAAGCATATTTGACCTTTATTCAACCCCTGAGAGAACTCGTGGTTATTCTATTTTTGTTATAGAATGGTAAATTTGTAGAAATAACCCTGTATTCTTGTCTTCTTCTTAAATCAATGTTTTGTGCCATTAAGACCTTTTGAAAGATATGTATGAGCTTTTATTGACTTAATCAGATCAAACTGAGTTAGTTATGGCTCATGATGGTGTTCCCATCACTTAATTAGGAAGAATTTGAGCAATTTGAGTAGGATTCAAAGATGATTTCTACTTATGATTCCTATTGTTAGCAGAGCTTCTCAAGCTCCAATCTGGGCAAGAGATTAAGTCTAAATCGTAGAGAATCCCTTAATGAACATTCCCTCCAAATTTAGAGGGATTTGGACTTAAAACGAGAGAGATACCCACGATCAAAGGTTGGTTCAAATAGGAGTTGCAAGCAGCAGGGACCCATTTGTGAAGAAGATAACAAAGTTGGGGGGTTTTTTTGTAAGAAACTTGAAACCTAGCGGCTTAAATGTGAAGGATAGAGATTTTAGGGACTAACTTGCAAACTAGGTCAAGATAGACTCTGATTTGGCCCAAATTTTGTTGTTAACCTAATTTGGACCCAAGGAATTTAATGGTAAACTTGGATTTGAGTTTTGACTACGTTTGACTAGGTAAACGGCATAGAAGCCCAAATTAAGGTAAATTCTCATTTGAATCTCTGTTATAAGTCAAAATAGGTTCAGGTGGTCAAACCAAGGGTATAAAACCTCTCAGAATATTTTTTTATGAATTTTATGAGGTTTGGATTGATTTTATCTTGACCAGAACCTCTTCAATTTGAGTGGGGTTGATAATTAGGGTTTTGTGTACTATTTTGGTTCTTGAAATGTATGAAATCCTGTTTCTGTCAGTGTTGACCCACTTTTTAGTCTTTAATACTCAATTGACCTTTAATTAACTCATGACAAATCCCATGGTTACTCTGCACTTGTTATGTGATGTTAAAACTGTAGAATTAGTCTTATTTATTGTTTTCTTCTCAAAATGGATAAGAGTGGAATTATAGTCCTTAAGTGATCATTTAAGAGTATTTGTCTCTTGATTCCAACTAATTCAAGCTAGTTATGGTGAATAATGGTGTTACCATCACTTGTAAGGTGTGGAGTGCAATTGTGATGGTTTCGTGGTGTTTGATGCTGTATCGAGGTCAGACGAAGTCGGTGGTGACAGGCTGTGAGGGGTTTGTTCGGTGGGACGATTGAGTGGCTGAAACTCTCAATAGGGAGAGGGCTTTTGGTGGTGAGGTCGAGGCAGACCTTTTGAGAGTCGTGGCGTGAAGTTTGGATGCGTGTGGTGCTGGCGCAAGCTTGTTGGAGCTCACGTTGGACTTGGGGAAGAAGAAGAACCGAGAGGATAGTGGCCTAAACTAGGTTCTAGGGTCCTAAACCTAAGCTAAAGGAGTAGGAGACTTATCTAATTGGTCAAAAGGGGAAGAGAGCCGCGGTGGCTTGCCTCACTGGATGCGGGGAAGGTGAATCCTTCGGTAAGGAAGAATAGTGTGGACGAAAGCGAAGGAAACTCTTGCTTTGGTATGTGAGAAGCGGACGAACGTGGTGAAGATATTGGGCCGCCCAATTTGGCCGTTGGGTGGCCAGAGGAAGGAGGTCGAGGAGTTTGTCGGAGCTTAGGTTGGAGGTGGCTATAGGAAGAAAAGAAGGTTTTTGGCCATAGACCTGGCTCAGGAATGCCTGGGAATGTCCTAAAGGTTAAATAGAGGTTGAATTGGACCTCAATTTGGATGAATTCGTGCAATTGGATTAGGATTCAGTTGGAAGAAAACTTGGAAACTCCAAGCTTCGCTGGTGGTGATTGGTCCTGAATTAGGGCTTGAGATCTGGTGTAATGGATTGGCCGTAATGTGAACACCAATCCCACTAAATTTGGTGGTATTTGGTGGGGATTTGATGATGATTTCATCAAATCAAAGGTGGTGGTTTGGGTCGTTGACTCTGCTTAGGAATCTTTGAAGAATCAAGCAATAGGGACCTATGTGTGAAGAAGATGATAAAGTTAAGGGCGTAGTTGAAAGGAAAACCTGAAAGTTAAGGGTTTGGGCATAAAGGACAGAGATTTGGGGACTTAAATGCAAACAAGGTCAAGATGGGCTCTTATTAGGCTCAAGTTTCTGCATTAACCTAATTTGGATCCAATAAATCCAATGGTGAACTTGGATTTGAGTTTTGACTATGTTTGATTGGGTAAATTGCACATGAGCCTAAACAAGGTAAATTCCCGTCTGTATCTCTGTTTTTAGTCAAAATGAGTTCATATGGTTAAAGTAAAGATATCAAAGCTTTTATAATATTTTTCAATGATTTTTAAGAGGTTTAGATTGAATTTATCTTGACTATAACTCCTTTAATTTAAATGAGGCTTATAATTAGGATTTTCAGTTCTGTTTTTATCCTCGTAATGCGTGAAACCTTGATTCAGTTAGTGTGAACCCACTTTTTGATCTTTTAAGCTCATTTGACTTTTAATTAACCTCTTAATTAATTTACATTAATGATGGGATGGTAAAATAGTAGAATTAATCCCGTTTTTCTATCTTCTTATGAGATCAGTGTAGTGTAGGATTACGATCTTCAGACGATAATTTAGGAGTATTTATAACTGAATTTCTACTAATTTAAGTTGATTATGATAAATTATGATATTAACTATCATAAGATTCAAAGATCTATGATACGTTGACACATAACTTAGCAAAATTCTCCATTGATATTGATACATTTGATGGCCGAACTTTCCTTCTATGGTTTGAGGTTGTAATACATTTTAGCTCTCCATTTTCTAACAAAAAAAAAAAAAAGAAAATACATGACGATACAATGAAACGTTGATGGCACTCAAGTAAGTTACCACGATAAATCCGATAAATTGGCGAGTTTCGGATGTCAGAGAGAGGGTGAGGGAGAGGGTGAGGGAGAGGAAGAAGCAGGAGGAGGCGTCCATTGAGGCAGAGGGAAGAGCTCGTAGAGGGTGGAGAGAGAGGGATCGATCGATGGGGAAGAAGAACAAGAAGGCCGGAAAAGGGAAGGAGAAGACCGAGAGGAAGACCGCCAAGGCCGAGGAGAAGAGGGCCCGCAGAGAGAGCAAGAAGGTCTCCGAGGAGGACGACATCGACGCCATCCTGGTAAATAATAATAATAATAATAAACCCTCCCAAAACCATAGTTCTTCTCAACCCCCCACAACCACCAAAATCATTTCTTCTTCATCCATCCGCCAGAGATGAGAGTTTGATCAAATTTAAAGATGACCAGAAAAGTTTGGATATTTGGTCTGCTGTTTTGCTCTTGCTGTGAATGTTGGAGGAATGATCACACATATGGATAATTAGGTCATGTGAACATAAAATGGCGTAAAAGCTTGATTTTTTCGGCGGCAGACGTGGGGTAACTTTGCTGTTTACTTGGAAAGTTAGGATTTTTTTGGTCCCCGTTTCATGTTATTGCATTAGTATGGTGTTTGCACTTGAAGTCTTGGCGTTTGTTGTCGAGCAGCGGAGCATACAGAAAGAAGAGGCTAAGAAGAAGGAGGTTCATGTGGAGGATAATGTGCCGGCGCCTTCTCCTCGGTCGAATTGCTCGGTAATTTATTTTCTTGTCTAAAAGCCGAGAGAAGTTCACGACTTGATCCTATCATTTTTTTTTGTTGAGTGATTAACCTGGGTGTTGTATGGCTGCATTGACCAAATTGTTCGATAATTGTTGTTCAGAAAACTAGGAGAAGAATGCATCTCGATGCTGAATTTTTTAGTTAACTGATTAAAATAGGTTTTCTAATGTGGTTGTCTGCTAGTGGTAAAATTTGGATATGTGGTTCCAGTGAAGTTGATATTAAGTTGCTGCTTACTTTTTCTTGGAATGTTAATTTTCTGGTTGTTTTTTGTTTTTGATGTACCGATTTTTGTGATTTATTAATATTTGCTTGGTTTCCTGTTCAAATTGCAGATTGACACTAGCCAAGATCAATACCTAAGAATGTTTGAAAACTTATATTGAGTTAAATCCTAAGGTTTAGATAACATTAGATATAAATTATGTTGCCTGTTGCTTATTGCATTTGTTGGCTGTTGGTATTAACTCTCAAAAAAGGGTAAAAAATATAGCTCCATGACTAAGATATTTCAATTCCTAACCAGAATGTAAGAATGAAAAAAAAAATATATGACTTCATGATTAGGATTTCAGTTTCTGACTGGAACGTATGTGAATTTTTCTTATTCTAATAATCATGCTTGTTATGTTGCTTTGGTTACTTTTTTCTGAGGTTGGGTGGACTGCTTGATTTCATTATTATTGTTTCCTTTTTTTTAGTTGAATATCAATCCCTTGAAGGAGTCGGAACTGATACTGTATGGGGGAGAATTCTACAATGGCAACAAGGTAATGTTTTTCCTTGACAATTTAAACTCCAACTTCAAAGACAGACATGAACAACTAATTATTAGCAATATTGATGGCTCTCATTTGCTTTGTCACATAGCTCTCCAAGTTGCATTTTCAATTCTTCATTTACTTTCTCAACTGAAAATGTTTCTTCTCAAGGTCACAATCTTTTTTAGTTGTCAACCTAGTTGTTCCTTTGGATGTCAATTCTTATCAAGGTGGGTTGGGAAGAGAAACAGAGAAGTCTTGGAAGGAAATTATTGGGCACGATCTTGCTTATTTTGTATCTAGGTCCAAGGATGTCCCTGAATAATTTTTTTCTACAGGTAAAGAATCGTTGTAGCCAACTCCATTTAACTTGGGAAAAGGTTTGGTGGTTGATTTTTGTGTAAGATAGTTAATTTTTTGAAACAATTTTAAAATGAAACCATATTTCCTATTCAGTAAAGGTTGCATGGAGGTTTAAACTTAGGCTAATGTTTGAGTTAACCATAGGCAGACAACATTTGGAGATTGCATGCATATATGAGTAAGTTGTCAAAGATTTTTGATGTTCATGATCCATTCAGGTTCTATTCATCAGCTTTTTGAGTTATGTTTAGTTCGAAATGAAGGAATTAAACCTAGGTAAGACAATCATTTAGGTTTAGTTTCATAAAGTCTTGTAATGTGCATATGTATATGCACTTACTTAAAAAAAAAAGTATTTATACACTTGAACTTAAATTTTGTAAATTTGTAGGGAAACTGGTGTAAATTTCTACAAATCTACATCAATACTATCAGCTTTCCTGTCATCATCCCTCATTCCTTACTTGCACAAATTCCCCTTCCATGAACCCAATAGATAGGGTTGCCAAGCTTTTCCCTGGTTGTGTTCTATTGAGGTTCAATTTTATATTGGCTGGTACAGACATGTCAATAAATGGACTGAACTCGAGCAAGATCTGTCCACTTAGGTTTGATATGTTTACATGCTACTTGAGCCTATTTCAATGTTCAGCAATGGTCACTCCAGATCACTTGTGGGAAAAACTTCTTAGACACCAGTGAGTGAAGCTTATTTGGGTCGTATGACTCATATCCTAAGTGCTTTATCAATTGATGGTAGAGGTGAAATTCCAGCTTCTGAATCCTGCCTAGTTGAATTTCCTGTTTGAGCTATTATTTCAAGACTTCCATTTATGAACCTCTTCAGCCAAGTCTTATTGCCGAGTAAGGGTCATGCCGACATGGATAAAATGTCGATCTACAGGGATATCGTCGGCATGGTCGGTATGCTGGCGAAATTGGTGCCTATGCTGAGGTTGCTGTTGGTTTTTTTAATTACTTTTGCTATTTCTGTCGATATGCATCGGCATGCCCTCGGCATGCTCATCGACATACCCATCGAAAATCGGGCATTTCCACGGCATGCCTTCGTCATGCCCACGAAATGCACACTTAGAATTTCATTGGCACGGCATCGAAATCAGCATTTCGAACCTTAACTGCTAACAACCATCAGAGGGGTCGCTCCACCAACACGCCACCTTTGGTGAGGTCCCCTTTAACCACCAGTGCTTGTTGATGGTAGGAGGACCCCCTTAGTAGCGGCAATAGGGGTTTAAAGAGCTTGCTGTCGGCACCACCACTAGCTTAGGATTGGTTTCCAATGGTCGCCCAGTGCCAGTCTAGTTTGGTGACCCTCGTCGAACCTCCACTTGTCGTCGAAGCATCGTCACTTGGCTGGAACAACCCATTCTCGGCTGTTTTGGGCTAGTTTTTGGTCAAGATTTAGGGATTTCAACCTATTTTCATGACCTAATCACATCCAAGGCATTTATTTCAGCATATTAGGGCTTTCGGTTGGTGTGTAGGATGACTTGTCCAAATTCTTAGAGGTCACGTCAGAAATGATAGATACGGAGGTTTATAAGAACCCATTTTTTGGTTCAATGATCAAATTGGATGAGATCAACTATCCTAAATGGTTATAGACTTTTCTCATGACCGTGGAGGGTTACGATAAAGAGCACATCCTTACGGAATCAGAGCCCACCGCAAAGACAAGAAAATATGCTACATGCAAATACAATAAAATATGCTACATGGAAGAAAGATAAAGCTATGGTACGGGCATGGATAGTCAATAGTGTTATTCTTCATATTGGTGATGAAATAATGTACTGAAAGATAATGAAGGAGATGTGAGATAGCCTAAGAGATACATATTCCCATGAGAACTCAACTCGAGTTTTTCATATCTACAGTGAGATGATGAGCCTCTACCAGGAAGGGAAGATTGTATCTTAGTACTATTCCACACTTAAAGAAGTACAATGCTTGTCGTTCAATCTATATGTGCGAGACTTAAAAGGCCTATAGGAAAGAGGCTGTTGTTCTTTAATTTCTTGCAGGCTTAGGATGCGACCATGCCTCTGCATAGGTCAAATGTTGACAATGGCAAAATTGTTCACTCTTGAGGAGGCTTACAATTGTATGAATCACCTGACTATACTCTTGAACTTTAAGGTGATTGATTCTTAGACATCCACATTAGTGGTGAATTGTAGTAGAGGTTGAGGAAACCCTTCTACAAGAGGACATAATCGTGCTTCATAAGTATGAGGTCATCCTTCTTGCACATGTTTTGGCAAGATTGGTCACAGTGAAGATTCTTGCTGGGCTAAGCATGGAAAATAACCTTTTGCTAATAAGGCAACAACAACAGATTTTCCTTCTGAGACTATGATTGTTGTGCAAGTTGAGTATGATGACCTTTGTAGCATGTATCTCATATGTTAGCCACATCATTTCTTTAGCCAGATACTACTAGTTTTGCCAACCTATCAATTATATATGTGGCGATGTCTACTCAGTCTTCTGGTTGATTGGCTAGCGGATTTTGACGCATCACGACACTTGTATGGTGATTGGAGTCATTTTTCCACATTATATTGGTTCTGCCAAGGTAGATAGTTCAAGCTGCTGATGGTTTCCATTCATTGATTACTAACCAGGGGGATTTTATATTACACTAAATATGACATTGACAAATGTCTTCTTAGTTCTTGATTCCTATTAGCTTATTTTCTGTTAGTAGAATAACATAGGAACTCAATTGCAGAGCTATATTTGATGTTGTCTTTTGTATTTTTTAGGACATTTGATAGTGAAGACGATTGGTGGATGCCATGAAGAAGGGGGAGTGTGCCTGCTACTCTAGTCTGCATATGTTAGTTATGTTGCTGTTTCGTCTACCACCTCACCGAGTCATCTGTAGCACCTCTGTCTGGGTCATCTCTTGCTAGCCAAATTCAAGTGTGTGATTCCTCGACTTACGCCAGTAGCTAGAGTAGACTATGAAACGTGTAAGTTTAGGAAGCATCACCAGAGTTTGTATCTGTCGAGTTAGAGCCTTAGGTCAAAGTCCTTGTTTGAGTTACTTTACATGGATATCCGAGGCCCAGTGTTGTAAAAGTTGGTAGTTAATATTTAGTTGGTCCAGTCACTAAGGAGTACATGAGTATATGGTATGCGGGGAAGTAGTCGGGGAGTACTAGGGTAGGTATTTTTTAATATATATATATATCCATAAAATATATTAATAAGATGTATTTACTTGCACAATTCAAGATTTCAACAAGTGAAATATGTCATCACCTAAAGATCAACCATTTTTAAGCTCAAGGTAATGAAAATAAATTACAAAAGATAAGTCTAAAGGAAATTAATAAACATAATCTCAAAGTTTTTCTTTTCAAAAAAGTAATCTCAAAGTTTTTAATTATTGTAGTTCGTAATTGAGTTGGGTTGGGATTTGACAATGGACCCGCATGTAGAAATAGGTCTTATAGTCGGTCACCTAGGCTGACCACTCAGTTGAGTAGTCGGGCCTAGGGATGCAAACAGGTCGGGTACAGGTGGGTTTGGCTAAACCCATACTCAACTGACTATCGGCCCAAGTATGGGTACTCTGGTCAGTAGGGGGACCAACTAGGATTACTCAGTTGAGTAGTCGGCATAGTTTGTTGATTTTTACGATACTAAATAGGATGTCATCTTTTGTGTTCAATGAGCAAGGTCCTATTCAAATCTTCTATCATGATGTTGAGTTGTTTGTTGTCCCTCCTCGAGTCTTTGCTTGTATCTCGTTTGTACATGTGCTGAGTGTGGGCAAGGACAAGTTGGCATCCATGGTAGTAAAGTGTGTTTTTTTGGGATATTCTTGGAACCAAAAGAGATATTGGTGCTATGATCCCATTCATTGGCATCATTATGTCAGCGTCGATGTTACCTTTCATGAGTTAGTTCCTTATTTTTCTATTCCTGGGTTCGGAATTGAGAGGACGACAACTAGTGTTGTTTGTTGTCCCTCCTTGGGTCTTTTGTTGTATCTAGTTTGTACATGTGTCGAGTGTAGGTAGGGACAATTGGCATCTAGGGCGGTAAAGTGTTTGTTTTTTTGGGATATTCTGGAAACCAAAAGGGATATCGGTGCTATGATCTCATTTATTAGCGTCATTATGTCAGCGTTGATTTTACATTCTGTGAGTTAGTTCCTTATTTTTCTATTGCTGGGTCTAGAATTGAGGGGCCGACAACTAGTGCCCCCATGCCTATGCCTCCTAGAGCCCTAGAGGATATTCCTGTGTCTGTTCTTGATTGTGTTCCCAATCCTTCTGATAATGATAGATTCAAATATGGTGGTCGTCTACCCTTTTTTAGCCAACACCACGTCTCCCTGAGGTAAACAATGGGCATATATCTACTGATAGTACATATCTTGGTGATGTACCATCACAGGTTAATATACAATCAGATGATGAGCAAACTACATTTACAAAGGATCTTGATCTTCCTATTGCATTAAGGAAGCCATCATGCAGTTGCATTATGCATCCCATATCCAAACATGTCTCTTTGGAATGTCTTAGGCCCACTTTTAGATAGTTGTTTATAGCTCTATTAGTAGTGGTTGCTCCTACCTCACATCGGTAGGCCCTTCTAGATCCCAAATGGAAGCACGCAATGAAGGAGGAGATGTTAGCCTTGTAGTCTCGAGGCACCTAGGAACTTATTGAATTGCCTACAAGTGTTATTATGGTTTGCTCCAAATGGGTTCTCGTAGTAAAATACAACCTACATGGCTTTGTAGAATAATATAAGTTGTGGCTAGTGGAGAAGGGGTTCATTCAAACTTATGAAGTGGACTTCTTTGATACTTTCTCTCTAGTGGCTAAATTGTCAAACTCTCTATATTCTTATCTCTGTTGCCACACAGTATGATTGGCCTCTGTATCAACTTAATGGAAAAAATACCTTCCTGTATGGAGATTTGTAAGAGGTAGTGTATATGCAACGACCTCTTGGGTTTTAGTCTTAGGGAAAGTGTTCTAAGGTGTGCAGATTGCAGAAGGCAATATACAGATTAAAGCAGAGCCCTTGAGAGTGGTTTTCAGAAGTTATCCGAGGTGGTTGAGAATCTCTAACTCTGATGGTCCTCAGTGAATCATTCTTTATTTGTGCAACATATCTTGCGTGAATGAGTTGTGATGCTTGTATATGTTGATGATATTATTGTGATTTGTGATGATGCTAAAGGGATCTTAGATTTGAAGAAATGTCTTGGTGATAATTTTGTTATGAAGAACTTGGGATCACTCATTTTTTGAGAGTTGAAGTTGACAGAAGTAAGTAGGGTATAGTATTGTCATAGAGGAATATGTTATGGACTTACTACAGGGAACTAGCATGTTGGGTGCCAAATTAATTGCCATCCCTATGGATCCTTGTGTTCACCTACATGATGATACAACACTGGTTGACACTCAATAATTTAGAGGACTTATTAGTAAGTTCTTATACTTAACCATTACACAACATGATATCTCACTTGTTATTGGAAAACTTAGTCAGTGATCAATAAAGATACATTAGGATGTGGATATGATGGTTCTCAGAGTCCCAGATATCTAAAGTCATCTCCTGGGAAAGGACTTTTGTTTACCAAGGGCTTTTTATTGGATTTTGTTGCGTACACTGATGCAAATTATGTTGGCTATCCCAAGGGCAGAAAATTCATCACAGGATTCTGTACCTATCTTGCTGGGAATTTGGTGACTTGGCACAACAAGAAACAAGTAGTGGCTGTGCAGTTTAATGTAGAGTCAGTGTATTGTACGATAGCACAAGTTGCTATTGAAATGATGTGGATTTGTTTTGTTCTTGTCGATTTACACATCCAAGCGCCTCTACCTATAAAGATGAGATATGATAACAAAGCTGCCTCATACATTGCAAATAATCCCATATTCCATGAGAGGACCAAACATGTTGAGTTAGATTAACACTATATCAGGGATTTAATTCAGTGAGGTTCCTTTGCACTACTCATGTTAGTTTTGAGAATCAAACAACTTATATTTTCACTAAGGGACTTTCTAAGATCGCCTTCGATAGATGTTGTTTCAAGTTGCACATGATTGATATTTATACTCCAACTTGAAGAGGAGTGTTGAGATTTATGTTTCTATGTTGTTTTTCCTTATTTTTCTTTTATTATTGGGCCTCTCTAAACTTTTTCTAAGTCCTTTATATAATGGGAATTGGGGCTTCGTAGTTAATCAACATGCTTATTTCTTATAACCTTATTCTTTACTTTTTATTGTTAACCAATAATAGGAGTGATTATTCCAACACTAATCTGCCTTACTTCTCATGGGAAACATGGAGAAATGTCAATGGCAAGTCTATGAAAGTGCTTGTGCTCATGTGGTAGACTTTTGTTTTGCTATAAGTAGATGAGGGTGCATTCACACTAGGGGAACAAGATCTTGAGTAACCAATAGTGATTTAAATGTTGTTGGCATGCTGGCGAAATCGTCGACATGTCGAATGCTGCTCTTGCTGTTGTTGCTGCTCCTGTTGCTGCTCTGCTGCTGCTACTGCACAGGTTATGTATTGACATATTACATATGAAGTAAAAGACATGATTTATGACTTAAATGGAAATATTTATCTATTGAAATAGTTATTTTTAAAATTTTAATCATTTTGACTATTTCTGTCATTTTTGTCGGTATACATCGGCATGCCGAAACAAAATATGCATTTGGAAATTTATCGAAACGGCGTCGAAATCGGTATTTCGAACCTTACAACTATATGAATAGATAAACGTTAATAGAGTGGGTAGATGAGACAAAAGAAGGGTGATTAGAAGTTTGGAGAAAGGGGGGCCAAGAAAATCATTGACCAAGCAACTCTGACTTGAACTGGGAAATTGATGATTTTTGTGTTTGTTATTTTTTGCTTTCCTTTTTGGCAACCTAAAATTTCCAAGCAAATTAGGTGAAAGTGCACAATATCCATATTTGCAATCCATTGCAATGCAAAGATGGACCTTATAATACTATAAAGGCAAAAGTTCTCCACTTTTGTGGAGAATACATCAGTGATTGGATTTAATCCCATGACAATAGGAAAAGGATATTGAAAAGGTCCTGGCGATTGAAGCGTTGCCTCAATTTGGAAAAGGATGGGGATCCAATTGGAACTTTTGAATGGAAGGGAATGGATAGACTGATCATCATGTCATTTGACTGAAGAAAGATGTTGTGCTGGACCTCAGAGATCAACAAAACAGGCTGACAAGAGGTCTCATATGCAGGGCAAAGCTGCTAGCCTGAAGAGTGAAAAATCAGTCCTGATCTGCAGACTATGAGATAATAGGAAAGCATTCTTCCATTGAACTGGAAACAACTAGTTAATCCTACTTTTGAAGGAAGCCGGTGGTACCATCATCAGTATTTCTCTAAGGAAGCAAGAGGAAATTTATACTGACCATACTATCTCATTCCAAGTGGGCAGATCCTTTTCAAAAAAATGAAAAAAGGGATGCCAACATGGAGGTTGGGACTCTACCACCCCCTCGTGACTTTTTTGGGGGAAAGGATACCTGTACGGTGGTTTGCTTTCTAGTATCCTTGTTCATGGGTTAATACACAAAATTTACGCAGAAATTGTATCTTTAGCACCTAAAGAATGTATCCAAATCTCTATGAAGATTAAAAGTTCTGATGCCATCTTCCTTTTCATGATTTTCTTTTAGTGTTCATTTACATCAGTGCATGGATGGCATTTGAAGTTAAAGGTTTGTAGACTGATATTTTGAGGTGACTTTTAAAGACCCAAAGACAGGTTATGCCATCATTATAAAACTTGGTAACATGCATTTATCTTACTTTAGGTGTGGGAATCCTTTAGTTCTTTCTATTCCACCATTTTAATCAATTTAATGTGCATTACATTTTAAGTTGAATGCTGTATTGTGATCGGGGCGTTAATGGCTTAGCTCCTGCATTAGTGTCTTGAACCACATGCAATTCATTGGTAATCTTGTACTGCAGACATTTGTTTATGGTGATCTTTATAGATATGATGTTGAGAAGAATGAATGGAAGTTGATTTCCAGCCCCAATAGCCCTCCACCTCGTAGCGCTCATCAAGCTGTTGCTTGGAAGGAACGGCTATACACATTTGGTAAGTTCCACCCTATTTGTTGGTTCTTCATTTCTAAAAGCTTACTGTCTTGTATTATAAGAACAAACATTTTTGAGAAGTCAGATGTTTTAATATATGCCAATTTGTACCAGTTGAAGTGTTTTAATGGGGTCTTTTGCTTGCTGTAAACATGTTGCCATTCAAAGATTGATCAATTATTAGCCTTTGATGAAAAAATCTTGTTGAGGGAGAAGATAAAAACACAGAACTTGCTCTTATTAGAAATCGTAGGTCTCCTTTTATATGGAGAGCCTCAAGGTAAATTACATAAGTAACCCTTATATAATAAAAAATGACACATACACCCTTATAATAATACTAACACTCCACTTAAGTTGGAGCATATATATCTAACATGCCCAGCTTGGAACAAAGGAAATCATGATGCTTCCGAGGTAGTGCCTTAGTGAAGATATCTACTATTTGATGCTCTGATGTAGTCATTCATAGGGGTACATATCTTGCCATAGGTCACCATATCATGCACAGAATGACAGTCCACCTCAATATGTTTAGTGCGTTTATGAAACACCTTATTTGTGGCAATAAATATGGCCGACCTATTATCGCAAAACATTGGAATAGGTGTCTTGACCTCAACTCCTAGGTCCCTCAGAAAGTTTATAAGCCACATAATCTCACAACTGGCATGTGCCATTACCCAACATTATGCCTTCGCACTGGATCTGGACACTACTGTTTGCTTTTTACTCCTCCATGTTACTAAGCTTCCTCCAAGAAAGGTAATATAACCTGTGGTAGACCATTTGTCTTCAGGACTCCTTGCGTAATCAGCATCAGAATACGCATGTACGTCATAATGACCATTGTTTTTTATGTAAAGTCCCTTCCTAGGACTTCCTTTGAGATGCTTGAGGATATGACACAACATTCCAATGACTATAACTTGGGTTCTCCATGTGTTGACTAGTCCTGTTGACAGTATAACTGATATCAGGTCTTGTAACAATAACATACAAGAGCTTCCCAACAATGCTCTTATACCTGCCTTTATCCTTAAACAATGGATCATCATCCTCGGGCAATCGACATGGTGATTCTGCAGGTACCATAGATGGTCGTGCATCTAACAATCTAGTTTCACCAAGAAGCTCAAGTACATACTTCCTTTGAGACAGACATTCCTTTGGAGTTTCTGGCAACCTCAATACCCAAGAAATGGTGCAGTTTTCCTACATCCTTGGTTACAAATATAGTCTGCAAATATGTTTTTGTATCTTGAATGCCTTAATTGTCATCCCTTGTGAGTAGCATATCATCAACATATACAAAAGAATAGTAGTTCTAGAGTCCTTTCGTCTAATGAAGACAGAATAATCAGATAAAGACCTACATCATCCAATCCGTTGTACTGCAACACTGAGCCTCTCAAACCAAGCTCAAGGGCTCTACTTCAGGCCATAGATGGCCTTTTTGAGCCAACATACTTGCCCCCCCCTCAACCATAAAACCTGGTGGTTGGGACATATACACTTCCTCCTGTGAATCGCCATATAAAAAAGTATTTTTCACATCCAATTGATGCACTGGCTAGTGTTTATTTACCGCAAGCGAGATAATGACCTTGATAGAGCATATACGAGCCATTGGGGAGGACATATCAAAGTAGTCTACCCCATAAGTTTGGGTATATCCTTTTGCTACAAGTTTGGCTTTCAGCCTCTCAATAGTGCCATTCGGGTGATACTTCATTGTAAACACCCATCTGCAATCCACCATGTACCTCGAGGCATAAGAGCATCCATCTCATCCTATATTGCCTATCTCCAACCAAGATCTCGGAGAGCCTTATCATGATGTTTAAGAACCACCATAGCTACAAGAACTATAGTAAAACCTTTGCAAATCTGAACTAAGGTGATCAGTAGTTGTATAATGGGTCATAGGATGTAAGGTACAAGTTCTCATCGGCATTTGCAAAGCAATAGGAAGGTCATCTGAATTTTGACTGCTGTGGTGGATCATCTGGATCTGATGATGGTGAGGGGATGTGAGGCTATTCTTGATCTTCTACCTGTATAGGAATAGGAATAAAAGTATGTCGACGTTTATAAGTCTGCAAAAACGATTCTAGATTAGACCCCTCATGAGATAAGTAGGGAGCCTTCTTAATAAAAGAGACGTCTGCTGACACATAACATCATCTCCCAATAGGATCAAGACAGCGATACCCCTTCGGGTTCGAGAATAACCCAAGAAGACACACTTAATGGATCGGGGAGACAATTTGTCAGGGGTCCCAAAGAGGTGGACGAAGTAGATGCACCCAAAAATTCGTAGGGGCAATGCAAAAGGTGTGGTATCTGGATGCAACAATAGTAATGGTGTAGCTCCATCAAGCACAGGGGAAGTCTATTTACCAAATATCTGAATGTTATGATAGCATCCTCTAAAAAATTTTTAGGTACATTTGTGGCAAGTATTATGTTTTGGCAACATCAAGTAAATGACGTAATTTCCATTTGGCAACCTTATTTTGTTGTGAGGTGTGAGCACATGAAGTTTGATGAAGGGTACCATTGCTAGAAAGAAAATCAACTACGTCCTTTTGCATGAATTTCAAAGCATTGTCACTATGAAAAATTTTGATGCGAGTGGAATAAAAATTTTACACTTTATTGAAAAACTTTGGAACAATAGAAACAATTTTAGATCTATCACGCATCAAAAACGTCCAAGAAAGATGGTTGAAGTTATCAACAAAGACTACAAAGTATCGGTAAACATTTCGATGAGTTATTGGACACGGACCCCAAACATCATAATGAACCAATTCAAAAGGTATTGAGCATCTTTTATTTTGTCTAGATGAAAAAGATGCATGGTGATGCTTGCCAAGATGACAAACTTCACACTCTATACTATGTAGTATATTAGACTTTGGAAACATTTTCGTAGATGTGAAGTAGAAGGATGACCTAGTTGACGATGCCAAAGAATTGGATCCATAGAAATAGAGGCACAACACCAACAAACAAAGTAGAAGCATCAGTGTAATAAAGTCTATGTTCGATCCCCCCACCAATCATTGTCTTCGTCTGGATGTCATGAAAATAAACAAACTACTAGTCAAATATAATACGATATTTAAGCTTTTTACATAATCTGTAAACAGATAATAAGCTCAACGGAAATTTTGGAGCACAGTAAATAGTAGACAACCTCAGCTTATTGAAAAAATGGGCCTCTCCAACTCTAGTGACAGGAGAATATGTACCATTTGCCAGACTAACAGAAGTGATATTATTAGTCTTACACATAGAGACAATAGCATCTTCCTTACTAGTAAGATGATTCGAAGCACCTGAGTCAACAATCCATGATGCAGAGGATGAAGTAGCGGTAAGGTGCGCAGAGCTATTAATGGTAGCCAGAGAAGCCGTAGTGTTTGAGGCAACTGGCTGGCGTAGAAGGGCCATCAGACGATTATAGTCATCCATCGTCAAAGTAGGAGGAGATGACATAGTAGAAAAAGTGTTAGTAGAGGGAGGTAACTCCCCCTCAACCACTGTAATGGTAATAAAGAGATTTCTTGGACAACCAAATTTGGCTCAACATTTCTCTGAGGGTGATTAGTCCTATAACAGTGAAGACAAGGTTCATAGATGTGACCTCATCCACCTCTACGGCCACCTCCATAGCCACGACCCCCTCGAAATCCATCTTTGCTACCAGATGCAGCAAAGGCTGACGCCTCAGTGTTCGGTGTTGTAGCTACAACCAGAAGATGACTAGCATCCATAAATGTCTTTTGCAGACGACCATACACAGTCTCCAAATCAAGCATAATTTCTAGGGTTAGAATATTCTCACGGGCAGATGAGAAATTAGCATTCAACCTGTCCAAGAATCTATAGACTTGCTAAGTCTGTCTCGACTAGTCTGAGCATCCAACAGGAAGGTTGGAACACATTTAGCTCTTCAAAGAGGCCTTCCATCTCTGTATCATAATCAATTAATGTCCTTTCTTGTTGAGACATGGACCATATACGACAATATACATCTGGCAGACGAGCATGATTGGATTTCTGAGAATATTTCTTGGATAGGCTCTCCCACATGTTCTTCATCGTCTTCTTGTACAACAAGTTTGATGTTATCTGTCGCTCCACACTGTTCATCATCCGGTTCATCACTAGATAATTATCTTGCTCCCATTTTTCAAAATCCTTATGAGTTGACTCAGAAGGATTAGTAATGAGAATCATAAGCTTCTTGTGGCCATCCACAAATATCTTAAATGCTTGCACCCATAAGAGGTAATTGAGATCCATTAAGTTTGATAGTGGTCCCCTGGACCATAGTCATTGGCTTTGCTTCAATAGTTTCATTCGAGGTAGATGTCATGATTGTGACTACGAGAAGCGATGAGAATCAGTAGGTAAACTCAGATATGATTGAGTATCCAAGATACGGATCTGAAGATAAGAGCGGTAAAGCACGCTTTACGAGTTAGGGGTAGTATGAACCATAACCCAAGCCTCCTACGGAGGTATTCTAGCACATCGTCCTCCGATCAGATGTGTGCAGCAGTACAGACAGGGGAAGAACACCCCAAACAGCACCAAAGGAGGAAGATCACCCCTTTAGCAGCTCCCTGGCGATGCTACTGGGTTGCCGGTGGCATAGAGAGGGGCCTAGCAGCACTATTGGGCTAGAGAGAAGCCCTGTGGCAGCGTTGGGCGCTTGGACAAGACCGGTGGTAGCGCTTTGGGCGATGCTAGGTCATCGGACCATGTTGCTAGGTGAGAGAGGAGATTTGTGGCAGTGCTAGTGTTTTGAGCAGCACCGGTGGTGACAGTTTGGGCAGTGCTAGGTCACCGGAATCCCCCCTCCCCAGAGCGATTAGGCGATGTTGTTGGGCGCTGCTGGTGTGTTGGCAGTGCTACTGGTCGCTGGTAGTTCCAGTGTTTCCCTCCGGTGATGCCTCCGATGGCCTTTACAGAGGTGCTAGAGTTCAGAGAGAGAGAGAGGAAGATTATTTGGTAGGAAGGACACCAAAGCATGAAGGATCTATGGTCTACCTTGCTTTGATATCATGTTGAGGGAGAAGAGAAAAACACAAAACTTGCTCTTATTAGAAACCGTAAGTCTCCTTTTATATGGAGAGTCTCAGGGTAAATTACATAAGTAGCCCTCATATAATAAAAAATGACACATACACCTTTATAATAATACCAACAAATCTAATTTCTCAATTTTCATTTAGTTAGAATATTAAACTTTTTCTATATAATTTTTTGAAATGAAGTTTTTCTGTATAGTCAATGTCAAACCTTTATAAGCTACATATTTAGGGATTTTTATGTAAATGTCATTAAAATCTTTTGAAATTACATAAATGGCATTTACTTCATTTCATTGCCGATTGTCATTGCAAAATCATGTCGTTTTCGTATTCACCACTCCGTTAGTCGTTAAACTTAACGATTTTGGACTTAAAAGTAATAAAAATTATTTTTTAGTCCCCCAAATTTGTTTTTGTTATTTTCAAACCCCCCGCTACTTCACCTCCCTCCAACCTCCAACCACCTCCTCTGCCCCCTTTCTCGGGTGACCTCGCCATCCATGATGTCGATGATGTCGATCCCACCATTGCCTCCAGTTGCCACCTTGCAACCCCAGAGAGGAAGAGGTTGGGGTGGAGAATGCTGATGCAGGGGTGGTGGGACCTCCCATAGGAGGTGCCTGTGGAGGAGATCGCGATGGGGAGGGGGAAGAGCACGAGGAGGAGGGAGAAAAGAGTCATTGGTGGTGCTTGATGATGGTTTTGAGTTGCGGTGGGGGAGAGGGGGTGTATTTAAAAAAAAATTAAGGCTTAAAAAATAATTTTTGAGGACAAAAAAATGATTTTTTTATTACATTTTAGTCCAAAATTGTTAAATTTAACGGCTATGACTAACGAAGTGGCAAATACAAAAATGGTGTGACGTTTTTAATGCAATAACTGACAAAATAATAAAGTGAATGGCATTTAAATAATTTCAAAAAATTTTAGTGGCACTTGTGAAAAAATTCCTAGATAAAATTATTTTTTCTGCCAAAGAATTCTCTTCCAAATTGTTTTTCCTTTCCACTTTTTAGGTGGTGAGTTTACTTCTCCTAATCAAGAACGTTTCCATCATTACAAGGTATATGATTCTTTTCAGTTGATTACATAGGGGTTTC
Source organism: Thalassia testudinum (assembly GCA_037157565.1). NCBI lineage: Eukaryota > Viridiplantae > Streptophyta > Magnoliopsida > Alismatales > Hydrocharitaceae > Thalassia > Thalassia testudinum. The sequence continues at coordinate 151,073,548 of JAZHRO010000036.1, forward strand.
ATATTCAATTTTCCTTTGGCATATGTCCATGATGAAATATGACCAATCGGAGTGTATGGATTTTTTGTTGATCAAGAACATTTTTTACAGAATTTTTTCCCTGAATTGGTTATCATAATATATGTTTTCTGAAACGAATGTTATAAATTTATTTTATGAATCTACCTCGTGTAATTCTTTAAATTGACAAACATAATTTTCTCTGGCATTCGGATTTTTAATGAAAAAATGTTCAGAATTTCACATGGTACTTAGAGGTTTAAAATTTCCAATTCTAGGACCCAATTGACCCTTAGTTTCATCTCTCAAAGCAGGAGGCATTAAGCAGCATGCTGGTGTATACTGATCATGAATTTTAAGCACTAATATTGTTATCATTATCTTCTTCTTCAAAACAATCATCATCATTATTATTATCAGTGTTATACATCACTAATAAATAGTTTGAATTAGTGTCCTGCATCTCCACTTGGAGCCTTCCACGGAGAAGTTTCCTGATTTCTACCAGTCTTTTTATGCCAAAATTGTGGTAATGCATATACGTTCTCTTAATTCTTAGTTTTCATGTATTACTATCACATGAGATGGTTTTGATGTGGGCGGTACCTGTGCATAACTTAATCATGGTCAGTGGTTGTATTCATTCAAACATATGCTAGACATCTATGAATTGTTGGGCATGGACACATGTTAAACTTTTCTAATTTCGTATATATTCTTTAATAAACTGCCTACACAAGAACTCTTGTTTATATACTAAGATGATCTTTATAAAGATTTAATGATCATAAATGATAACTAAATATGAAATACTGTTATCATCTCTTAAAAAGATTCCATGATATAAAAATGTTTTAATTTCCTAAGTAGGACAAGTTCACATATTATCAGGGTTTTGCTTAACCAGTTGGAGAGAGAGTAAACAGGTAAACTACTTATTTGAGGGCTAATTGGAGGCTCTATTATCCTCTCAAGAATGGATAGACAGGAAGAAGGCAGAGGGTTTTCTTTAACCAGCTGTTAGTCAATTTAAAATTTGGATTGCTTAAGTGTTAGCTATTAATTGTAGGCATGGTCACACGATGTTTATATCCCTATGACCACAAAAGAGGGGATTGGATCTAGATGAGATTACTAAAGAAAATGTTGGTGTCAGACCAACAGAAGATAAATGAGAGGCAGTCAAGGTTGTTTGGGCATTTGGAGGAAGGGTTTTTCAATGTGTAAGGCGTGAGAAGTTGGATCTTGAGCTTTGTAAGAGTGTTCAAGAAGAGTTGCAAAATTGTAGGATGGAAACCATCAAGTATGAACTTGTTTTGTTTCTTTGGAATAGGTCTGAGTTGAGGTAAACAATACATGTAGCCATTCTCAATTAGAGGCTCAGTTGTTGCTGCGCTTGATGCTTAAATAGGACATCTAGAATGGAAGTTTTTTACTTCTAGGATCTTCTTTTAAGGTCTATGGTTGGCTTTTTCCGCTTTGCATCCTCATAGATTATTCTTATTTTCTCTTAAATAATAAATATACTCTTCCAACTCTACTTGTGTTTAGGTTTTTGTGCCTTTTCATTTTTGGTCCCAAGCCTGGGTAGAGGGTTGCATTAGGTAGTGGACGATCAACGTAAAACTTGTCATATCTTTAAACATGGATTCAAGCAAACACTTAAATTTTGTTGGGGTGTTCCTTACTTGCAACGCATTGCATCGACGCCTAGGTGTAGTGAAAAATGGGTAAGGGTTTTTGCATGAGTATATGCGAGTAAAAAAGCTAGTTTCTCTACATTGTTTGCTCGGATGTAGTTCAAAATGAAGAAGGTTTCTTACATGAGGAATGCATGCGAGTAAAGAAACTAGTTCCTTTACTTTGCCATCAAAGTATGCTACAAAAGAAGTTGAGATGTAATAGTTGGAATATTGATACTTTGATTGGTAAGCTCATAGAGATTATAGATACAATGATAAAGAGAAAGATTCAAATTCTTTACTGTAAAGAGACTAAGTAGGTAAGAGAAAAAGCAAAGAAAATTGAGTGGACAAGCTTCAAATTTTAGTACTTGGGAAGTGACAAAGGTATAAATGGAGTTGGTATTATTGTTTATAGGTATTTTAAGGAGAGCATGGTTGAGGTTAAGAGGATGGACGATTGAATTATTTTGATAAAATTAGTCATAGAAGAAGAGATCTTGAATGTCATTTTAGTTTGTGCACCTCAAGTTGGTTTGGAGGAAAGAATAAATAAAGAATTTTGGAATGACCTTGATGGGATAATTCAAGGAATCCCACGGAGAGATGATTTTCTTGGGTGTAGATTTAAATGGACATATGGGAAAAGATATTTTAGAGTATGCAGGAGTGTCTGGAAATTATGGTTTTCATGATAGGAATGAAGGAAAGACTTTCCTTCATTTTGTAATGATCTATGATCTTCTCATAGCAAATACCTTCTTCAAAAAACAAGGAGCATTTGCTTACTTACAAAAGTGGTCTAATAAGAACATAGATTGATTACTTTGCTTTGAGAAGAAGAAATCAATTATGCTGTAAAAATTGCAAAATTATTATAGGGGAGAGTTTAATTGCTCAACATCGTCTTTTGGTGTTGGATATTCATATAAAGAAGCTAAAGAGGAGAAAATTGGTATTCAAGAATATGAAAATTAAATGATGGAATCTTAAGAAAGAGCAAGAAAGATTCAAAGAGAAGATGATGCAACAAGGGTCTTAGGATCTTAATAGAAGTGTTGATGACTTATGGGTAAATATGGAAAATTATATTAGAAAGGTGGTAAAGGAGGTCTTAGGTGTGTCTAAAGGAGGAGATTTAGGACAAAAGGAGACTTGGAAGTAGAGTAAGGAAGTGCAGTAGAACCTTATAGTTAAAAGAGCTTGCTTCAAAGCCTCATATTGAGATAAAACTAAAGAAAATATGGAAATCTGCAAAAGAGCAAAGTAAGAAGCAAATAAGGTAATTAATGAAGCAAAAGCAAAAGTTTGGGAGCATTTTTATAAGAAACTTGATTCTAAAGAAGGTGAAAAAGATATCTTCAAGTTAGCTAAAGCAAGAGAGCAAAAAAACAAAGGACTTCACATATGTAAGGTGCATTAAGGACGAAGAAGGAAGAGTGCTTATAGCTAGTGAGGATATAAAGATAAGATGAAAAAAAATATTTTCATAAGCTTGTTAATGAAAATCAAAACGATGATATCATCGTAGGGGAGTTAGTTAATTTAGAAGATTACGTGAATCAAGGAAGTGCTTTAAAGATAATGAAAATTGGGAGGGCTATTGGGCCTAAAGATATTTCTATAGATGTTTAGAGAGTGATGGGAGAAGAGGATATAACTTGGCTCACAAAATTATTTAATGCCATTTGGAGAGGTAAGAGTATGCTAGAGGAATGGAGGAAAAGCTTTGTGATACCGTTATACAAGAACAAAAAAGATATACAAAATTGTTCCTACTATAGAGGTGTTAAATTGATGAGTCCTACGATGAAGCTTTATGAGAGAATAATTGAAAGAAGGCTGAGGTAAGTCTTTGTAGTAACTGAAAACCAGTTTAGATTTTTGCTAGGTCGGTCTTCCATTGAGGCAAGACACGTCCTAAGGCATATGATGATCTACAAAGCTAACAAGGGATTTATATATGGTCTCTATTGATTTGGAGAAGGCTTATAACTCTGTCCCAAGAGATATCTTGTGGAGAATTTTGGAGAAGAGGTAGGTATTAGTTATATTTATCAACTTCATAAAGGATATGCACCATAAAGCTGCGGCTTGTGTAAAGACTAAGGATAGATTCACGTAGTACTTTGATATCACCATTGATTTGCATCAAGGATTAGCTTTAAGTCCTTACCTCTTTATCTTGGTTATGGACGACTTGATAGCGCATATTCAAGCTGAGGTGCCATAGTATATGTTTTTTGTTGATGACATTGTGTTGGTTGATAAGATAATAGATGGAGTGAATAGAAACTTAAGCTTTAGGGAGAAGCCCTGGAAGCTAAAGGCTTGCGCTTAAGGAGGACAAAGACTGAGTATATGGAATGTAAGTTTAATGGTAGACGGAACAAAGAAGGGATGGATGTAAAAATTGGAGAAGAGTGCATTCTAATGAAGATGTTTTTAAGGATCCTTTTTTTAACAAGATGGTGAAATTCATGGAGGTGTTATGTATAGAATTAATGTAGGGTAGTTGAAATAGAGGGAAGCTTTTGGTGTTCTATGTGATAGTAGGGTTCCTTATAAAGTTGAAGGAAAGTATTATCAAGTAGCTGTAAAACTTGCCATACTGTATGGTTTTGAATGTTGGGTTGTTAACTATAGGCATGTGTAAAAGATGTCTGTAGCAGAAATAAAGATGTTAATCTACATGTGTGGTCATATAGGGAAGGATTTTATTTTAGATGAGATTATTTGAGAAAAGGTTCGGGTGGCACCAATAGAGGATAAAATGGGAGACATGTTTAAGGTGGTTTGAACATTAGCAGAGAAGACCACTAAATGCTCCAGTCAGGAGATGTGAGAAGTTGGGAGTTGAACCCGCTAGGAAGGGGTGAGGAAGATTAAAGAAGTATTAAAAGGAAACTATTATGACCTCAATTAATTCAATTTAAGTTTAGAAATGGCTTAAAATAGATTTAAGTGGAGGCAAAGAATCCATGTAGCCAACCCCACTTAGTTTGGAGAAGGCTTGGTTCTTCTTCTTGTTAATAAAGGTCATCTTCCCCCTTTATAAAGAAAAAAGATACTCTTGACATTTATCTCCCTTACTCTGTGATTCTTGTTTGTCTCTGGGCCTTGTTGTTGCTGCCTCCATTGCCCTTGTTATCTAGCAAGCGCATCTACCCTTCCATCATCTTACCTCATCCCTTTGTCCTCTTATATCTGCAATCAAGAGAACTACATAATTCCCCAAACAATTGATGGCAACAGAGCGAGAGCATGAGGAAGGGTGAGAGCGAGAGAGGGTTTCTGTGAGGGAGGAAGGAGTGGTGAACCTCTCCGGCAGAGGGAGGGTTGAGAAGATGGACTCGGCAGTTGGAAGGTAGTCGTCTGGAGGAGATGGAAGGTGAAGGATTGCGTCGGGACAGCGGTGGAGACGCATGGAGCGACAGACCAACGGAAGCTCGACGCAGACCTGTGCTTCAAGTGTTTGGAGCCTGGACACTGGGTGAGGACGTGCCGTGAACCTGTGAGATGTTGGGGCTGCGGGGGCATCTGTCATCGTCAGGTGAGATGCCGTAGGTCTAGGGATCGAAGCGTGATGAAGATTTCGAAGGAAGGGTGCCCTCCGCCATCGCCACTGCCACCGGTGGAGGTTCCTTTGACGGAGGTGGAGGCTCCTTAGTCGGCGGATGCGACTGCGCTTTGGAGTCTGGTGGAGGGTGGCCTAGTAGGCATGCTGACCGCGGGCCTTTTGCGGCTCTCCAAAGTAGAGGAGGCTCTGGGTGTGAGGTCAGGGGAGGCTGTAGTGAGGGTCATCCCGTGGGCGAAGGGAGGGTCTTGGTAGTGGGGCTCTCCTCGGCGACGATGGGGAAGCTGTGCTTCGCAACCTCATGGTTGAGGCTAGGATCGGTGTCCTGGAGGAAGACCTCCATACATGATGGAGCAGGGAAGGAGAGGGCTTCGAGGAGGGTGTCGATGGTGCTGAAGGTGGAAGGGGTTCCGTGGTGGCTTAGGACGGTGGGGGTCGTCCGAGCGTTGGTGTCCCTTTTTGCGTGCTTAGGCGGTGTAGGGGGACCGGTCTTCTGTTCGGACTGCTGGAGGCGAAGGTGGAGTTGAAGGTGGGGGATGCCTTGAGAGAGAATGTGATCCTCCGTCATGGAGGTCACTTGTGGGTGATCTCTTGCACTTGCAAGAGGTCCTTCGAGCTCAGAAAGGACCCCTCCTTCGCAGAGGTGATCGGTGGAGAGGCGAAGGTAGGTGGTGAAGCGGTGACGGCGTCGCTCCCTAGGGCTAGGGTTTCGGTCAACAGCCGCGATCCCAAGGGTTGGGACGATGACGTGGACCCGATGATTGCGGCGTGCAGACCTTTAATTGCAGACCGTCTGGAAGCTGAAGGGGCGCTGGAGGTGCTGCGATCGGAGTGAGTGGATCCCGAGTATTCAGTGGCCGAGTTTTCTTCGATGTGCGGCGCGGGGGAAAACCTTGCAATGAGGCTTCTGGAAGATGAATCGGTTGCGGGTTCTTTATATGAGCTGGCGGGCACGCAGGTTGGATGCGCGTCGGATCCATTTAGAGCCATTGATTTGGGCAGTGGGGATCCGGGTCTGGGGCGGTGCGTTGGGGAGACATCTGCAGTTGATCCGTACCTAGAGACATGGTCGGGGGCGATCGAGGAGTTGCTGGAGCCTCCCATTACAACAAAGTCCGATGCTGCGGCCGGTGGAGAGGAGCGACGCCGAAGGGGGGCGACGAAGGAGGGTCGTTGGAGCGAAGTGGGTGCTCCTTTTTAGGTGGAGGAGGTTGTGAGCCTGGGAGCGGACGTGGTGGCGCCTGCAGCAGACCGTGAGGAGGTTCAACCTCGAGGGCACTCGGCCAGCGTGCCTCTGACAGGATGGAAGCCACGTATGGTGGAGGGTGGTCGAGACAGAGCTCTTTGGTACAAGCGGAAGTAGACCTATCGAGGGTTTGATCGGGGACGGAGGGTGGTGGTGGATGGCCGTAGCACACAGCCACAAGTCTCGGTGGTAGCTTCTCTGGACATTGAGGATGACGAGGTCATCCACACTGCGGAAGCCTGCGGCTTCCATTTGCAAATGGGGGAGTCCTCTATCGTTCCCTCATGAATGGAGTGCTCACATGGAATGTGTGGGGTCTTAATGACCTGTTGAGGAGGTGGACGTTGGGGTAGTACATTCGGCAGTGGAAAGTGGATGTTGTATTGTTGCAAGAGTCGAAACTAGCTGATTGTGGGGCTAGAACATGGAGGGAGATTGGCGGTTCGTGGATGAAAGGGTTCCGCTGTGTTGGAGCAACTGGCCGCTCTGGGGGACAGATATTGGGATGGAGGGAAGACATTTTTTCTTTGGAGGACTGTGTTGAGGGAGAGCATATTATCTCAGCGAAGTTGGTACAGAGGGTGGGTGGGGCCAGGATGGTGGTCACAGGGGTTTACGGATCGACAGATTCTCAGGCCAAAGGGGTGATGTGGGAGGAGCTCACATCGGTAGTGGCGGATTGCCAAGGGTGTCCTTGGCTGATTGGGGGAGATTTCAACATGACTTTGCAGCTAGAAGACAGGTCCGAGGGGCTAGGGAGACAGGACCCTGGATCAGATGAGTTTATTTATTTTGTGACCACTCATGGCCTTATTGATATGTGCCCATCTTCTTATGCCTACACGTGGAGGAACAACTGCGGGCAGATGTCCAGGATTGATAGGTTCCTGGCCAATGTGGAGATGGTGGAGGTGTCCCCTCTGGAGAGGCCCTTCTCTGACCATACCCCTCTGATGTGGTAGCCTAATGGAGTTCATTTCGGTGCGTACTTTAAATTTGATAGATCTTGGCTGCTTGAGGAGGGGTTTCGGGGGATGATGGAGATCTGGAGGTCATTTGTGGTGGAAGGGTCAGCTACATCCCGTCTAGCAAGGAAGTTGTCTTTATTACGAGATCACCTCAGGAGGTACAGAAAGGAGATCAGAATAGCTAGGAATGACAGAAAGGTAGAGGCTTTGTAAGTAATCACCAGGATAGATAGATAGGAAGATCAAGCCCCTATTTCAGTTGAGGATAGAGAGACAAGGATGAAGATGTCACGTGTGGTGCAGGAGGAAGACAAAAAAGTTGAGATAGAGTGGAAGACGAGATTGCGTTAGAAATGACTCAGGGAAGGTGACTCAAATACCAGATTCTTCCACTAAGTGGCGTCTGCCAGGAGGAGGAGGAACTGGATAGAGAGATTGGTGATACATGGGGAGGAGTTTGCGGGTAGGGAGGAGGTGGGGAGGGTTGTGGCAGATTTCTTTAGAGACTTCATAGGCAGACGCAACAGAAGTGGTTGGAGTTGGAGATGGGAGGCTATTCGTCAGGTCTCTGAGGTTCAGGCAGAGGGTCTTACGGCTAGCTTTTCGGAAGACGAGGTGAGGCGGGCGGTGTGGGGATTGAATGTGAATGGCTGTCCTGGGCTGGACGGTTTCCCAGTATTCTGTTTTAGGAAATTCTGGATGTTGGAGGAGATAGATGTGATGGAGATGTTGGAGGAGTTCACAGAAGGGAATAGGGGTTTTGACAGGCTGAACAGATTCTACATGTTCTTGTTGCCTAAGGAAGATAGAGCAGAGGAAATTCAGGACTTTCCCTCGAATGCGCTCTCAAACACCGTATACCTTATTGTGGCCAAGGTGTTGGCAAACAGGCTTAGAGCTATCCTTGGAGACCTGGTATCACCTGTGCAGACGGTGTTTATATCGAGCAGAGGTATTCTGGATGGCTTTGTTTGTGCTATGGAGGTGCTGGCTGCTTGGAAAAGGGAGAAGCAGGTGTTTCTTTGGAAAGTGGATTTCAGCAAGGCATATGACTCAGTGCAGTGGGATTTCCTTTGGGTATCTCTATTGAGAGGAGGCTTCCCCACGAGGTGGATTGACTGGATGAAGAGATGTGTAACGACAACATCATTCTCGATCCTGGTTAATGGGAACTCGGCGAGAGGCTGGGTGCAGCCTAGGAGAGGAGTAAGACAAGGGTGCCCCCTAACCCCTATGCCTTTTGTGCTGGTAGCAGATGCTTTGGCAAGGGCGATTCACAGAGCATGTGAGAGGGGTCTGATAACCGATTTTTAGTTTGGAGGGAGCGACTGGATTGCAATTTTGCAATATGTCGATGATATTCTCTTTTTGGTGGAAGGAGGGAGGCTGGAGGCTAGGAGGATGATGATCATACTGGAGCTTTTTGGTGCAGTGTCTGGTTTGCAGATTAATTACCAGAAGTCGATCGACGTTTGTACCGCTGAACATGGTGGACAAGGAGGTGGTAATGGTAGGTGGAGCACTTGCGACGGAGGTGGGATCCTTACTGTTGGTCTATCTGGGCCTTCCTTTGTCGGATAGGAGGCTTAGGTTTGGTGAGTGGCTTCCTCTGTTGGTGAGGATGGAGAAGAGATTGGCAGGATGGTCAGCGAGATTGTTATCTAGGGGGGAGGCTTGTCTTGGTGAAGGCTGTTCTGGCGTCCATTCCTTCCTATTTCTTGTCTGTGTTTAGGATGCCGAAGCAGATAGAGAAGATCTTTGGTTTGATGTGTGAATTTTTCTGTTCCAATGTGGGAACGACAGGGAGAGGGGCGAAGCTGGTGGCCTGGGAGGAGGTGTGTAGACCGATACAGGAGGGGGGCCTTGGGGTCAGAGAGGTGGGGAAGGTGAACTCTAGCCTCCTTACGAAGTGGATTGCTAGGCTCGTGGGTCAGGAGCATAGCATGTTTGGTGATCTTATGAGAGGTTGTTACGGTTCCTTTGTGTCCTGAGAGCCTTTGGAATCACCACGTCCAGGAGCTTCTTTCTTCCTTAGGGGACTGGTGGCTGTGACGAGCAATGTGCGCTCCTTCACCCCCGTGTTGGGCGAGGGTGATGCTTTCAGATTTTGGCTGGATGATTGGCAAGGAGTTGGTAGGCCCCTCAAAGATAAGTTTCCTCATCTTTTTGGATGTGCGGCGAACTCGGTGGCCCTGGTAAGAGACTATTGGTTTGGGGCCTGGTGTCCTATCTTTCGGAAGGGGTTGTCTGACCAGAGGTGCATAGACTTTCAGATGTTGCTACAGGAGTTGGAAGGTTGGGAGTCGAAGGTGGGGGGTGACACAGTTAGGATGAAGGCAAATTCTCAGTGGCGAAGGTCTTTCGCAGATTGAATGGCCACGGGGCTGGCGCAGACATATCTTTGGAGAGACTGTAGACTTATCTGGGAGGCGGAATGTCCGTTCAAGATAAAGATTTTTACGTGGTTGGTGAGACGGCGGAGGATTGTGACAAAGAAGTGGAGAGCGAGGTGGACCTAGATGGATGACATGAGTTGCCCTCTTTGTGGTGATGCAGAGGAGGACGTCCAGCACTTCTTCTTTAGATGTCCATTTGTAGAGCAGGTGTGGCAGAAGTTGGGGATTGACTGGGTTGTTCCTCGCGATGAGGTTAGCTTATGGTCATCTTTCTGTAGGGGGAGCGCTCATGTGGGTCACAGTGCTTTTAGATCCAAAAAAGACCGTGCGAAAGTTTTGGCAATGTTGTGGGGTGTATGGTTGGGGAGGAATGGAGTGCTTTTCAGGAGAGAGAGGCCTTATGTTGAGAATGCTTATTATTCCATTATGTCCCCGGTAGAGTTTTGGAGGTCCACGATATGACCTTATTGTAATTACTTTGATGTTTTGGAATTGAAATGAAATGATATCGGGTGGTTATCATGCGGATAACCTCCCTTCCCCTTTTCATAAAAAAAAAAATTGCAATCAATGGCTTCTAAAATGCACCTTTCCTCTCTTAACATTTTATCTCCCATCACAACGACAACTGCGATTTTGAAAACTTCACTTACAAATATCACTTCTTTTCAAAAAATCTTTGAACATCTTTTCAAAAAAAAAAGTCAAATATATGTAAACATGGAAATAAGGTTCTTTATATTGTGGAAAATGTTAAGGTAAATATTGTCACTTCTAGGTGAAACTGTATACGTGGAAAGGGTATTGAGTTAGTTGATTTTGTTAGTGTATTAGGGAGATATTATAGTCTTTTGAGTGTTTTTAGATTATGTTTGAGTCTATTTATCTTAGGTTTAAGAGTCTTAGTTAATTTTATATTCTTAATTAGAACTTTCATATAATTTTTTCATTATGCTCTCTATATAATAGATATTAGGGTTCCTATATTGAATGAGTCATTATTTTCTTCAACATGATATCAGAGTGGATTTAAGGTTTAGAAAACGTAACCTAAGGAGTTCTCAACCAAGGAGGGGGGCATCGGACTCACCAGAGGGAGACACTGGTAGCAACCAGCGCATGGTGCTACTTGCCTTGTGCACACGTGGTCCTTTCCACACGCATTTGTGCGTAGATTTACTACATGTGTGATCCCATGCTGTGTGCGTGAGGGTTTGTCGTAGCATGCACATCTAGATTTGCGCGTGCACGCACCACATGACCCAAGTGCCTCATGTGTTTCTATGTGCACCATGCATGCCTACTATTATTGACTACTTGACTCTTGTTCTTCTTCCTATCCCCATGGCGAACGTGGATTCCACTACTATGACTTTTGAGGCTAAGATCTTGGCCTTTGTTCTAGTTTATGGGAGGACAATCAAGTTGATTGGATCCTCGAACTATGTACTGTGGTCAAGAGTGTTCCGCATATTTGTTGGAGGACATGATCGACCATATGCATTGACTTACAAGATCCCAACCAAGGATGCCATGAAATACAAGAAGTGGGAGGGCAACTACTTGGCCATAAACTAGCTGATGAACAACATTGACTTGAAGATTGTTGCGAATATGTTGTATAAGAAAACCAAAGAGATCTAGGAGACTCTGAAGAAATACTCCTTTGAGATGAGCAATTCTTGTTGCCTTGATATCTACATGGACATTTGGAATACTAACCAGAGAGCTTGGTTGAAGAACTTGTTGTCTTTTAGCTTGCCTGCTATGAGAAGCAAGTTGCAAGAGTAGAGTGGAGATTTGTTGCTTTTTGGATGGCCTAGCACCATGGTGTTAGTTGGCAAGAAATCAAATCCTATCTTCAGATGTGGTATTGTATCTAGAGACTATTTACAACTACCTCTAAAAGATCAACCTGATGCCCCACCTGCTCTTCTTGTTGCTGCCCTTGACACCCCTACCCTCATTGCCTTGGGAGGAGAGGAGGTCATTTTGGCAGTCATGGATGAGGTTGTCGTATCTAATCTCCTTGCATGCACCGTAAGAGAATGCACCATCCTTCGGAGAAATGTTGGGAGAAATTCGACAAACCTACCTGAGCTAATTAGACGTCCATTGGTGAGACTCCTATAATTAAGGTTGCTGCAAAGTAGTCTCCCATGTTGTTCATTGTTGTGAGTTAGAACATTTGAGGACTTTATTGAGGAGCGAGCCATCCTCCTCCATTGCTGATGTTGCTAGTAGCCTTGTGGCCAATCCTGCCTCTATCTATGGGTTCTTCAGGAGCATCTAGTCCTCCTATTGGACATCTAGACAAAGTTGATTGGTGGGGGATTTGATCGAGGCTCACATTGCCTATTATTGCTTGCTTGGGATAATATCTTATTTTTCCCTACTACTATTGTTACTTCCTGGGATCATCTCCTGATTCTGCCTACTTCTTGCTACCTGCTTGCCAGTCTTATAAAAGTTGGTAGTCAGTATTTAGTCGGTTGGGTAATTGACTAAAGACTATACGGTATGCAGGGGAGTACTTAGTTGTGCATTTTTTTAATATTTAAATATATATATATATATATTTGTAAAATATATTAATAAAATATATTTATTGGCACAATTCAAGATTTCGGCAAGTAAAATTTACTATTACGTCAAGATCAATCATTTTGAAACTCAAGGTGATGAAAATAAGCTACAAGTAGTAACTCCAGAGGGAATAAATAATATAAGCTTAGTTTTTAATTATTGTAACTTGTAGTTGTGTTGGGTTGGGATCCGATAATGGACTTGCATATAGAAATTGACCTTATAGTTAGCCGACTAGGTGGACTACTAGGCTAAGTAGTCGGACTAGTCGACTATTAGCCTGGGTATGGGTACTCAGGTTGGTGGTGAAGTCGACTAGGAGTATTGGGTCGAGTTGTCGGCCTAATCAGCCAATTTTTACAACACTGCTGCTTGCTCCTCCAACTAGAAGATGTCTTGAGTGAGGAGTTGCATTTTATCTACTGTAACAAGTTGGGCTCGATTAGATGATTGGATGGGCTAGGGGAGTTTGTGTGATAGGTTTCTGAGGTTGTTTGAGTTGGCCAGCCGATAAGGAGATGAAGGTGGTGGAGTGTTGCAAGGGTTCTTGGTGCCCTACCTTTGCGGGGAACCTTTCGGACTAGAGGATCCATCATTTGCAGCTAATGCTTTAGGAGTTGGAGGGTTACCAACCAAAAGGAGGAATGGATGCATTCCTTTGGGATGGGGGAGATTTCTTTGTGTGGGTTGAGCATCGTGTGGCCAGTGATAGATGTTGATTTCATTAGGGACTGTAGATAGATCTGGACGGCGGCACGTCCCTTGAAGATCAAGATATTTGCGTGGCTGCTCAAAAGGGGTCGGTTGATGATGAGGATGTGGAGAACAAGATGGGTACTAGAAGTGAAGAGATAGTGCCCAGTGGAGTGGAGGACAAGGACATCAACCACTTATTCTTTGGTTGTTCATTCTCTGTGCAAATATAGAGACACTTTAGCCCTAATTGTATCTTGCACTCCAACCAAGGTGACTTTTGGGGCTCTTTCTGGAGAGGACAGAATGTGGGGATGAATGCCTTTAGGCTTTAGGTCAAAGAAGGAGAAGGCCAAGGTCTTAGTAGTGCTTTGGGGCATTTGGTTTGCAGAAGAAAATGTGGCGATTTTGAAGGAGCAACATCCTGAAAATTTTAGTACTACCATTTCCTTTTTGTCTCATTTTTGGGAAACTTGTATCTTGGCCACGTTCTTTTCCTAGCCCCCTCATTAATTGAATTTGGGTGGTTATCATCTGGATAATCACCTTTTCACTTTTCAAAAGGAACAAGTTGGTCTCGATTGTCATCTATGCTTCAATTTGAGGGGAGAGTGCTAGAATATTAGAGGGATATTATAGTCTTTTGAGTTTTTTAGATTATGTTTGAGTCTATTTATCTTAAATTTGAGAGTCTTAGTTAATTTTATATTCTTAGTTGGACTTTTCATGTAATTTTTTCATCCCTATTCTCTATATAAGAGAGATTAGGGTTCCTATTTGGAATAAGCGGCTCTATTTTCTCCAACCGATTCATTGTTTGTTTTGTGATGAACTAGTAAGTGAAGGAAAATGAGATGAAATATTGGGTGGGTCTGTTATTGCTGCTGTTGTAGTTCTGAAGCTGTCAGAGTGAGGTTGCTGTCTCCAATTGAGGTTCTAGTTAACATATAAAAAATTGCCTACAATCACCGATAGTGGTTTGGATAATCAGATGCTGATTGGATGATCGATAGATGTGGGGAAGTGAGGTTCACAATTATTTAGATTGAAAAAAGGATTCAAGGTTCAAAAAATTTAAAGGAGTAATCCTTCATAGTCCTTTTTGGAAACAAAGGCAGAAAACATCCCTATTGATTCCTTCAAAAAAAAGAAAACATACCTATTGAGATCCTCTGACTCAAAGAATAAGGATGTGCAACATCAGAAAAATATTCATATCTTGTTGAATAAAATGTGCAATATCTATATCTAACATAGGGTGAATGGAATCTGGCATACAAGCTAACCTTTGGTTAAAAAGTGAAAATCATGAAGAGGCTTCTCAAGTATCATTTGGAGTTGCTTGTAGAAACAAGATCACGTTTGTAGTTGAGGCATACCAACTTGTTCATAATTTGGGAATTGTATAGAAGCTCAAAGTGGCATATTGCAGAAATTCTTTTTTTTCCCCTAAATATTCTGAAAGAAATTCTAGATTTTTCTGTATCAATCATAGTCTTTTTATATTCCTTTTGCAAGAGTTTACTACTCATTAGGGACATTTTCTTTCTCATTTCCTAGGATTTTTGGTCTTTAGATTTGAAAACAAATCAATGGGAGCAACTCCTTCTGAAGGGGTGTCCAAGTCCACGCTCCGGTCATCGTATGGTATGCTACTGCGGTATCTGATCAGCTTTTAGTTTTGTCAGGTCATCAATGTTAATCAATAAGGAAGTTTGTTGTCTAATTTACATTGCTGCTTCAATGCCCAAGTTTACAAGTCGTTTATCATGATACTGGCTGTTTAGTTACTGATGTACATGAATGCCATCTCATTGCTTAACTGAACAGGAATAGTAATTTAGCTTGTTTACACTTCTGGTGTAAGTTGAGTTGCATTTGAAATAGTGAACTCACAGCAGATGAAGCAGCCACTTGCTGTTTTTGGTGGAATGTTTGGATGGGTCCTGTTAAAGCTGTGCTTTTCTTTGTGTAGTCATCCTCTTACTTTGTCAGAAGAAAAAAAAAGAAATCCATGTGTTTTTAAAAATAACAATTCATGTATCTTATCTTTCGTGCATGTTGCTCCTGTACACAGCCCATTTCATATGTTTCATTTCTTTAAATAGTTAGAAAATCTGCATCGCTATGTATCCATCACATAGTTTCTCATTTATACCCTTTATGTTGATTCATTCTTTCAGATGAAGAATAACCTCTTAAAATACAGTATATAAATGTAATATCTTATTGCATACAAGTATGCATCTTGAGATTGCTGAGTTATGTTATGTAATTAGGTAATTGGATCTTGAAGGTGGATCCATTTATCTTGTGGCCTATGGTTTATAGCACCTTCCACTTTTTGATATAATTGAAGAAGCAAGAAACCCTAGCTGCTAGTGAGGTGTAGGGTTCCTTCATTCCCATGATTAGAAGGATTGAATTATTAGCTCTTTTTTAAAAGAAATTAAACCGGTGCTCTTGTGATCATTTTTTTGTCTTTTATTTCAACATGGTTTCAGAATTGGTTTGATCTTGTTAATGTACTTGTTGTGGAAGTCTTCCGCATACAAACTGCATGTTGAGGGCCAACAGGTTCTACACATGGTTTGCATGATGAGGGCTGCCAGGTTCTATTGAGGTCCTCTCCTCATGCATCTACAAGTTGATCGGAGGCATTTGGGGCTTTGGCGATGCAAGGAATGTTTGGTGGTGGCAGACCTTTGTTGCCAGGAGTTCTGGTGACATTGATAATGGTGAATTTTTAGCTAGTGATGTGGTGTCTTGATTGAGTTCAAACCCCTTGCCCTAGGCCTGGTTGTAGGCTTGCTGTATCTTGCTAAGCATTTACTTGGCGTCAACTTGACGTATTAAGGGTCGGATTCCTTTGACTGTTATAAATAGTTCGATTCTTGGTGCAGTAGTTGTAAATATAAGTGATTTTTTTGACTGTTATAATTCACAAAGAAAAATAAAATGTTCATTATTTGTTGTTCAGGTACTATACAAGCACAGAATAATACTTTTTGGAGGCTTCTATGATACACTTCGAGAAGTGAGGTTGTTCTACAGGACCATCACATCAACTAAATTCATTTTGTTTAATAAAATGGGTTATACAGATCTGGCAGTATCAGATGGGAGGTGTGATCCTTCCCATGCAAATATCTATGAAAATATTTTTTACATTCTTTATTTGTTTTCAGGTACTTAAATGATTTGTATGTTTTTGATTTGGATATGTACAAGGTGAATAATGACGTCACTTTCTATGCCGTATGCTTCTTTGAGAGTAGAACTAATTTTTATCATTTTATTTAGTGGCAAGAAATAAAACCCAAGCCTGGTTGCTTGTGGCCAAGTGCAAGAAGTGGCTTCCAGCTTTTTGTCTATCAAGATGAGGTGAGTTGGAGGATAATCATGTGTATTTAATTATTGCTCTGTCCTTGCAATGCCTTTCTTGTTGTCCTCATCCCAGTGATTAACTCAAAGGTTATTGCGAGGTACTCACTTGAGTCACTTGTTGGGAGACAATAGCATGTTGTCTTGTGTTTACTAGGCAATGGTTGTGAATTTTCAGAAGTATATGTTTTTAATATGACTAGCTGTGTGCTTTTATCTTGCCCGTTGTCCTTTAGGTTCTTTATATTGTGAACCTCTGTATCTTTCTTGGTAGGAATATGTAATACATGCCTGCTAAAAATCTGCTTTTTATATTACTAGCCACGTGCTTTTATCTTACATGTTATCCTTTGCGTTCTTTACATTGTGAACCTCTTTTTCTTCATTGGTAAGAATGTGTAATATATCCCTGCTAAAAAATATGCTGCTTGATTGACTTCTCTGAACTGCAGTGGAATTTATCTGAAATTCATCATGCTGAATGCACTTGACTGATGAGTCCATTAGATGCATTTTTACAATCTTTGTATTTAGTGCAATATTCCTTGCTGTATCATCACCGTCAAACTTTTTGTCCCAGTATCTTTTATTTGTTATGCAACCTTTTTGAGAAATTTTAATGCTAATCTGCAGATATTTTTGTATGGAGGATATTACAAAGAAATGGTGTCGGACAAGAACTCCTCAGAGAAAGGAGTTGTTCATTCAGATATGTGGTCTCTTGATCCCAGGACATGGGAGTGGAGCAAGGTTAGTCTTCGTTTGGAACTTATCTTGGTTGTACAGTTATCACCACTTTCTTTAGTTCAGAAGTGCGTGGATTTTTTATATGGTTGCAATGATACCTGGTTGCCCAAGATTTGAAACCGAAAGTCAATTTATTGGTAGGATATAAAAAATCTATGCCAGGACTATATGGGTATCAGAATCCTAATCTAATACCTATGCTTGAAGGACATTTAAGAAGATTTATTCCAGGAATATATAGATATTGAAATCCTGGCTAATACCTATGCATGGCATGACTTTTTGTTTTTCTTTCCATTTGTCAGCCAGCCATATCGTATATACTACTATAGTTGTATAGATATATGCATTTTAAGGAGAAATGTTCCATGAACTGGCTTTCTGTGATGTTGGATGTGAAAGTAGCATTCAGGGATGATGCTCTACAGAAGGAAGACTACAATACGGGAGTGCAGGTAGGAGTAACACAATTTTGTGATGATGATGGTGTGGAATGTGGTGCTTTGCGAATTAGGGACATTGGATGATGCTCAGGCAGGAAAAAGAGATTTTCACTTTTCAGAAAAAAGAAGAATTGGATTTTCTATAATGATATGTTGGTGAACAAAGTTGTTTTGGGCGGGTATGAGACAAGTTGCATGGGGAATAGGAAGGAGGGAGACACAGAGAGATGTTGGCAGAATGACTAGTTGAGTCTTGATGCCTGATTGGAGAAACTTCACGTACATTGGTGTACGTATGATGCTGCTAGACCCAAGGATATGCTTAAGTATCGATGCCTTTGCAATATGTGTACTTAAGTGTGTATAATTTAAACCTTAATCCTGTTAAAATCGAATTTTTACTCTTGTATATAACAGGAGTACAGATCGATCCATAGAGTGATTTAATTATTCAATCGAAGCTTGTGAAACTGATTCAATCATTTCACATGCTTGATGGGGCTGGTTTAAAGTGAAATAATTGATTTGGTGCTTGACAAATGAATCAAGTAGAATTATATTTATGGTGATGAGTGTAAATATGAAGAGGTGCATTGGCTAAATTGCAAAATTACCAAAACTACAATGAAAAATGTAAAGGTGATGATGTACGAGGCCTAATATGCGAATTATGTAATGTAATTACTTAGAAGAGCTAAATATGCTATAGCTACGTTATGATGCAATCATGCATATGTGAGTGTTGCGTGAAAAAGAGACTAAAATGTACTTAAATTTTATTACATTAATAAACATAGGTTATTGCAGTTGAATTAAAGACAGTTGCAGCATAAAAACTTGCATGCAAGGGAGAGAAGTGGTTGGTATGAGCATGAAAAAGATGATGCAGCGGAGGTGTTTGTCAAGTGACCTAGGGTTCAGACTACTCATTAATGAAGACTGGCAATAGGCAGGAGTTACGACGACCACATAAAGGTTGGGCAAGATAGTGGGAGGTGGTAGTGGGGTGAAAATAAGGTTAGGTCTAAATTAAACCTAAATTGTGCTAAAGGGAGGGCTGACCTAGGTAGTGAAGCCTAGTAGAGCTAAGGAGAAGATTTTATTTCAAGAGGTAGTCCCAAGAAGAGCCTTCTATACGTGGAGTGCCCCAAGAGTTGCATGCTCGTAGGGAGATGTTCTCTATGAGTTGAGTGATGTGATATGGGAGGAAGAGTGGAGGGTATTTATAGATAAGGGGGTTAGTAAAAACTAATTTCAATTAATTAAAAATGGGTAAAAACCTTTAAAATGTTAATTTTAGTTGGCTAGGGTTTAATGGGATTAATAGGGTATTTATAGATAAGGGGGTTAGTAAAAACTAATTTCAATTAATTAAAAATGGGTAAAAACCTTTAAAATGTTAATTTTAGTTGGCTAGGGTTTAATGGGATTAATTGGGTATAATCAGGCCTTTGGCATAAAATCAAATTTTATGATTGAAAATATCAACAAAATCATGGACACCCGGAAAACCATGCTTACACACCTTCGCATGTATGCCCCTAGCTTATGCATTATACCTTATGTTTCTTGTGAAATGAATTTTTTTTTGTGGCTGTGGAATGAAGTGTGAAATGAGGGAGATGTTTGCATCCGTTGGGAGTGTTATTTTTTGTCTATTGGTTATTGGTTGTGGTTGTGGAAGTTGGAGCAACAGAAAAATGAGTAGGAATGCTATTTTTTAATTTTCAAAAAAAGCAGCTCCAGCTTGCAAGGAATATGGGGATGGTGGTGGGTGGGGGGTGGGGTTACTGATCGGGGCAACTGCTATCAGTTTTGGCCAACCATCTGCAATAACAGTTCCCATCTACGTAGAACCAGTAAGTGGATGGAATTAAATTGCTTTCATACAAACAATCGAGCCTTTTTGCATATTAGGTGCATGGAGTTGATTTACTTGCATACAAGAAGGAAGTAGTTTTTTTTTTTGAAAAAGGAAAGGGTAGTTATCACTCTTGATAACTACCCAAAATTTTATATATCAGAAACAAACATAAACAACATTACAACAGGCAGACACCAGGGTCCCCCACTCACAAGGATTCAACCCAAAGAGAAAACAAAGAGTCAATAGACTCAACAAAATTCTCTATGTAAGGTTTCTGGCTCCGGAAAACCACTGCATTTCCGCCCAACCAAATTCCCCAAAGGACTGCCAACGGCCTGGCTTTCTCCTTCTTTGTACGGAAAACAAACTATCCGCCAACACCACCTCCACTTTTGAAGCTATGCCAGAAATCCTCAAACAGCCGATACTCCCACCACCTCCCACCCATCCTGCCCCAAATCTGCATCACAATGGGGCAAGCGAAAAAAAGGTGGTCAATGTCCTCCTCACCACCCCCACACAAAGAGCATACCTTACATTCTCCAGGAGCCCACTTTGCCCTCCACATCTTAGTCACCAGCCTTCTCCTCCTAAGCAGCCAGGCAAAAATCTTGACCTTCAACGGACACGCGGCTTTCCAAATCTGTCTGCAGTCCCTTACCAGATCCAGCTCCACTTCTGTACCACCAGCGGACAACCTCCTGTATGCGGCTGCAACTGAAAACTCACCTTCATCCCAACCAAACATGTCTGTACCAGCCGTCGGATGCAGTCCCTCCAACTCAGCAAGGTCTGAAAATCAAGCGTTCTCGCATCTGATAGACTGCTAACGAAGCGCGGGCACCACCCATCCTCCCACACCTCAGCCACGGATGCCATCTTATCCTGGGATAAGGCAAACAATCTCTGAAATCTTCTACAAAGCGCTCCATCACCGGTCCAGTCATCCTGCCAGAACCTGAAAATCTCCTCTGTTCCCAACACAAGAACAAAGCAGTTCCTCACCCTAAGGGTCACCGTCGACAAGCCTTTCAAGAAGTGAGAAGCATCCCTAGGCAGAGACACCAGGAGATCCCAACGCATTGGACAGCCATACGCCGTCTCAAACACCTTGCCCAACAAATCCCCCCTTCCTTCCAACAGGCACCCCACCCATTTTGCCAACAGACTGTCATTTGATCTCCCTAGATCCCTCACACCAAGCCCCCCCGTCTTTCAGCGATCTGCAGACCTCCTCCCAAGCAACCAACCTGGCACCCTTTCCACTCGTCCCCTGATTGGACCAAAAGAAACTCCTCATAGTTCGCTCAATCTTTGCAATCACTTGTCGAGGCATCTTCAGTACAGAAATGAAATACGACGTCATCGCCGACAGAACAGCCTTGAGCAGGACCAACCTCCCACCTCTAGATAGAAGCCTGGACGCCCACCCCTCCAGCCTCCCAACCAGCCTCTCCACCAGGGAGGTCCAATCTTTCACCAGAATCCTCCCATCCGACAACGGTAGGCCCAAATACTTAATCGGAAGTTTACCCTGCTCCGTGTCAAGACCCAAACTGCGTCCCCTCGCCTCTATCTCAGTCATGTTGAAAGGGACAAACTCCGACTTAGCCAGGTTAATCTGCAATCCGGACGCCTCACCCAGTAAGAAAACGAGGAACCTCAACCTTCTGGCCTCCTTTTCTCCACCTTCAATAAAGAACGTATCATCCGCATACTGGAGCAGTGGGATACTCGTCTCATCCCTCAAGGAGAAACCACTCACCAGATGTCTCTCACACGACCTTCTCGCCGCCCTAGCAAGAGCATCCACGACAATCACAAAGAGCATCGGGGCCAGCGGACAACCCTGCCTCACCCCCCCTCCTAGGTTGGAACCAACCCCCAGCTGGGTTTCCGTTGATAAGAACCGAGAAAGACGTCGTGGTGACGCATCTTTTCATCCACTCAATCCACACCGGCGGAAACCCCCTCAACAAAGACGCCCAAAGAAACGACCACTGGATCGAGTCGTAAGCTTTGCTGAAATCAACCTTCCATAAGAAAGCCTTCTTCTTATCTCTTTTCCAGGATGAAAGGATTTTCGAGGCCATCACAAAACCCTCCAAAATATTCCTGCCAGGAACAAAGGCCGTCTACACCGAGTCTATAATCCCACCCAGCGTCCTCAATCTATTCGCCAGAAGCTTCGCCACCACCAGGTAGATAGCATTCGAAAGAGCTATCGGTCTGTATTCTTGAATCTCCTCAGTGCCCTCCCTCTTCGGTAACAAGAACATATAGAACATGTTCAACCTATTAAAACCCAAGTTGCCTGTTCTAAACTCTTGCACCACTTGCATTACGTCTTCTTTCACCACCGGCCAGAACTCTCTGTAAAAGGCAACTGGAAAGCCATCCGGTCCCGGACAACCATCCGCGTTCAACCCCCAAACCGCCTCACGGACTTCATCTTCCCCAAACGATCCCGTCAAGAAGTCGACGTCTGTCTCCTGGATCTGTGGTATCCCAGAACCTACCCACCTCCACCTTCCCCCCCATCTCCACCCCGTAAAATCTCTGAAATAACTCGCAGCTGCCCCTCCCACCGCCTTCCTTCCCACAAACTCCTCCCCATCTACCACCAATCTGTCAATCCAATTCCTCCTCCTCCTGCCCAACACAGCCATACGAAAAAAACGGGTGTTGGAATCACCCTCCTTCAGCCACTTCTGTCTAGACCTCACCCTCCACTCCACCTCCGCTTTCCAATCTTCCTCTTGAATCACCTGAATCTGCCTCGCTCTGTAAACCTTGTCATTTTCTGAAAGGAGCCCAACATCCTTTGCCCTGTCCAGGCGTGTAATCGCAGCAAGTGCCTCCTCTTTCTTCCTCCCGCATTCCTCCCTAACCTGTTTGATGTGGGTCTTCAAGAAAGATCTCAAATCCTTCAGTTTCGCTTCCAGTTTGGCAGCCGCTGACCCATCCTCCTGAGATGACTTCCATTGTTCCTCAATCAAACCCCTAATGCCCTCCTCCATGAGCCACGCTTTGTCGAACTTAAAGTAAGTGCCATGCCTTCATTCCTTGTTCGACGCCTACAGTAAGGGGGTGTGATCCGAGAACGGGCACTCCAAAGGCCTAACCTCCGCCATCGGGAATAATTCTGCCATCGCTGTCGAAGCCAGAAATCAGTCAATATGGGATCGCTGCTCTCCAGAATTCCTCCAAGTGTAGAGACAGGACAACGGAGGCATATCAACCGGCCCTTGGTCTGCCACAAAGTCTGCATAGCCTCAGAGCCCTAGTCCAAACCTCCTCGGTCGCCTGGTCTGTCTTCAGCCCGCAGAGTAACGTTATAATCACCACCAATCAACCAAGGAACCCCCTGGAAAGCTGCCGCAACCTGGTTCAGATCTTCCCATAAGACCTGTCTTCTCCGACCCTCCGTCGGGCCATAAACCAAGGAAAAGAGCAAACACGTGTCGTCCCGGCATCTCTGAAGTCTGATAGTGACAACGTGGGATCTAACCAGAGAGTCCAGCAAGGAGAACTCCTCCCTCCACCCCACAGCAATTCCTCCCGCACTCCCATCCGCATCCAGGACCAGGAAACCCCTATAACACCCTCCCCCCACCTCCCTCCACAACCTTCCATCACAGCTTCCCCACTTCGTCTCTTGGAGAAAAATCACATCAGGCCCCCATCTCTGAATATACCCCTGCAAAACAGCTCTTCTCGACGGGTCATTCAGACCCCTCACATTCCAGGACAGGACCTTAGTCATGAGGTCTTCCGGGAGTCGCCTCCAAACGTCAGCCATTTAAACCCCATCATTTTTGCCACATGATCCTCCTCTTCCATCAACAAACGTTGGACCTCCTGGCTCCCTTCACCACCACATACCCTACTTTTTTGCCCCACAGTCTCCAGACCACCTATAGCCAACAACTCCCTGCCGCCAACACCAGCCCCCAGCAACCCAGCCTCGTCCCCAAGCAGCCTAGCCGCCTCATTTGTCCTCTTCTCCGCCCTTATAGCCACCAGCCCCCCACCTCCACCACTGCATCTGCCACCTGTGTCTGCCACCTCCGCCCTACCACCTGCATCTGCCTCGTCCCCACCTGCATTTGCCACCTACCGCCCCACTGCCACCTCCAGAGCAGACAAACCTCTGCCACCGCCCCCAGCAGACGCCGTTGCTGGCGACTCGGCGCCACCAGACGTATCCAGCCCCTCCGACAACCGACGTCGGTCGACCCCAGCCACCCCTTAGACGGGGTCTTCCGAGCCAGCCCCCTATGGTATGACCACCGTGGCAGGTAGAAGAGTCTCTGCGAACCAGCCAACCTCCACTCCCATCGTCGCCCGCTCCCCTCTCCGCCAGTCACGTCCTGTCCTGCCACTCCCTTCTCCGCTCGGGTCAGACCAGCCAAAGAGTGCCACGAACCCTTTCCAGTAGCATCCTAATTTTAAATTTTCAGAATTTGATGAGGTTGACAGCTTGGTTGATGATAAATTACGAAGGATTGCCCTAATTGGCCTAACAAAGGTGAAAGGGACTGGATTAGATGTTTGGCCATATTGCCAAATTGTACCAGTAAATGAGTAGCTTTTCTCAAGTAAAGTTGACTCTTTACTTAAAAAGTCACTTTGTTTCAATCAAAGTCGACTCTTCAAAAGTCAAGTTTTCTTAAGTAAAGTTAACTCTTGAAGAGTCGATTTTATTGCAGGTCCCTTCAAATTACCTTTTCCCAAATTGTAATTAACCAATAAATATTTTTAATTATCGTTGGTAGAAATTTTTTTTTAATTTGAGTGTGGGGGGGGGGGGGGGGGGGGGGATGAATAGGTGGGTGGGGGAGACGTTAAAAGGGGACCCTACAAAAAATGACTCTTGAAGAGTCAACTTTTTAGGAATGACTTTGTTGTTGGTCCTTGCCAAATATGTTTTCTCAAACCATAATTAACCTTTATTTATTTATGTTAAGAATCGTACAAGGTGGAGTGTGGAGGTTCCCTTGGATGTGGAAAACAGCTTAACAGGGGTTGTCCACGTGGAGATCAGGGAGTAGTCGGTGCTTGCTTGATGGTGGTCGGTTGCCTGAAGTTGACCGGTTGCTGTGGTGGTCGGTTGCCAAAGGTGGCCGGTTGCTATGTAGAGAAAACAGAGAGGAGAGGAGTTTTGGAAGGTGGGAAGTATTATTGCTAAGCCTAAGAGATTACAATGGGAAGACTCTCCTTTTTGTAGAGAGAATATATCTCATAAAATAAGAAACAAATCTTATCTCTAAACAAGGAAGAACAAATCACCAAACTAATTCCTAAAACAACTTTTCCTAACCAACTTAACAAATAAACAACTTACAGAGTAAGCAAATGACCAAACTTGGTCCCTAAGACTCAAAACTGGTGGCCCTATGGGTCCACCTGCTGCTGCCACGTGGCCTTCCTTATTCCCAACACTCCCCCTCAAGTTGAGATTGGGAGGATGATGACTTGGTCTTTAACTTGTGAGGCTAAATGCCCCACAACTCTTCTTCGAGAGTCGTGCTCTCAGTCTTATCTTTGGAAACTTGTATCTTAGTCAATTTTTTTTCGAGCACAAGTGGGTGTGTGCAAAGTGTGGCGCATGGTGTGCCAAGTTGTGACTAGCGTGCCTACGCATATGTACTAGCGTGTGCATGTTTTCTCTTGCATTTCTTCACATTTTTTTCATGTTTTTGTTCCAGATTTATTTGTTTTCAAGTTGTGAAGTGTTTGCTCAGGTGCTTAATGCCTTTAGGAGGTAAATTTGTATTTTAGCTCCTATAAAAATATTTTATTACTTTTTATGCATTTTAGAGGCTTTGTAGGGTTTCTAAGGTCTGTATGAAGTTTTTGAGTTACAAGAGCATCTTCTATTCAATCTCTTGCATGGACTCCTTGAGACTTGCATTGACTTTTGGATTCTCTACACCCTTGATTTGACCTAAACTCTTCAAGTTGAGCTACTGGCCAGCTTTTGGTGACTCGATCTTTTGTCATGAGTTTGATTTGTGTCCAAACTTCATTCCATGAGACTTTGATTATGTAACACTTGGTTCTTTGTATTGGATCATTCTACGTGAGTTACTTGCGTTGGCTTGATTGTAGTGACTTAAGTTAGCTCTGATCAGGTTTACTTGGCTTTAATCCTTCCTCTCTTCTCCAGTTCGTCTCAAGTCCCCATGTATTGCTTTCACCTTATATTAGAATGCAAGATAGACCATTATTGGTGCAATGTCATTGTCTCTTCCCCTTTTACCAAGTGTTCTCTCTCTCCCTCTCTCTCTAAGATGACCCTTTCGGTAAGTTTTATTACTTATAAACCAAAGATGAATCGTACATCTATAATAATGCATTTTTGACCTAATCAAGAATTCTAATTTGTGATTCATTGTGTAAATGTTTATGCACATTCATAAAATGGGAGAGACCTTTTTTTGATGTTGAAAAATTTACTGGTTTCATGAAACAAACAGCTTATATTTTTTGTTTGATTGCTTGTATGTTTTTCGAAAACAATCTGACTATATACTTCTCAAAGGAAACAATGAATCTGACTGTAAGGCATACATTAAATCGTGAAAGGTCTATTTATTTATAGAATCCATGAAAATTTATCATCTGATGCTTGCAGAGAGGGTCAAATAAAAACATTCTACACTAGCAACAATTAATCAAGCAAATGTGCCCCAACGTACACAGTGATGTGTACCATCTATCTCTACCAGCTTTGGTCCATGCTCTGTCTGCAAGTGGGACATTTCGCTAATCCAATTGTTCTTTGACAGGGGATGACCAAGCCATGCATTCAATAATCTACCAAGCCAATCAGGTTACTCTGCGCTAATTCAATAAGCTTATGGGTAGATGATTAACTTGATATGTTTTCCATGTTTGAAGACTGGATAAAAAGGATAAAGACTGCTGATATGGATCTGCTAAAATAGCAAATTCATATATATGTAGAAAATGAGGACCACACTAACACGTTCTACTTTCTATAGTTAACTTGTTATTACTGAATATGTGGTTGTAGAATTGTGGTGATTGCATCTTCCACAATACTAATGGAGCTTCTGTGTATTGCCAGAAAGTTGGTAGTAGGAGCAAAGGGGGATTTCATGCTTGAAACTACCTTGATTTGGACTCTTCGTATAGGAGTTCTACTTATGCCTTCTTTATATATATATAATTAATGCATTATAATTGGTTTTCATTTTGATTTCCTTTACTTATTTTTGTTACTGTTTTGGAATCATGCTCAGTTCTAATGTTGGATTTTTGTTCCAACAGGTTAAGAAAGGAGGGATGCCACCAGGTCCTCGTGCTGGATTCTCCATGTGTGTGCACAAGAAGAGAGCCGTTTTGTTTGGAGGTGTGGTGGATATGGAAGTAGAAGGTTAGCTTGGTTTCAAGCATTTTTGCCTTATTTCTGCTGGGGCAATAGAGACAACCTCTTGATTTCCGTGTTTTTGCCTACTGTGCTTTAGATGGTGTCCTTCTTATTTAGAGATTAGTAATTATTTGCTAAGTTTAGCTTAACTAGGATAATTAGCATTTGATTACCGTTTAAAGTAAAATTTCCAATTTAATTGTGACTTTTTTATTATAATCTCGATTTCCTTCCATGTATATGCTAGTTTATGACTTATGTAAGACACTTTTGGTCTACTTGTTAATAAAATAGTCCCGGAGAGTTCTCCATTTCTGCCCATCTTTCTCCTCTATTTTGCTTCTTGAACACCTGCACTTGCATCTGATGAGGCTAACATAGTTTTTGTGCTACACCTTACATCCATCACATATTTTCTGTCATTTTGCTATCTTCTATTTTATTTATTCTTTTCCATGCACAACCCACAGTATTCATACCCCCTGTCATCACCCATAAGATAAAGGATCTCCCATTGTCTCATCCAAGACATGCCCGGCATTGTCTCTCCATCGATTCATATGGATACCACCAACTTATATTTCCCTACTTCGTTATCCCTGCTAATCTCTCCATGACACCCAGTTGTAGATCATCAATCACAGCCACTTACCTCCTGTTGTGCTGCCATTACTGAAAGTGCCAACATCCAGAGCCCTGTCTTGTCTCATGGGCTTGCCTTCTCTTGGAAGCTGTACTTGGATAGCATCTCTCAACCTCTGCCTTATCAAGTCCATAGTGTTGGTACCATCTCTCTGATTCGTCACTCCCCTCTAGCAGATAAATGGCCCCAATCTGCGGTGTTCCTTGTCAAGGATTATAGAGAAGTTTAAGGGGCAAAGGGGCATTGCCCTCATGTTTTCTTCAAGTGGGTGGGCCAAGGCACTCTAGTCCCTAGCTGCACCCTTTTATAATATATATTATAACTATCCAAAAAATATTGGGAACTTTTTTTGTTGCCAAGATATCTTCAAAAAGTGTGGGGTATCCTTGTGTTGTTGCCAGGATAATCTGGGGGAGGATATTCCCTCAAAAAAAAAATCTAGGGGAGCATATCCTAGTATTTGGCTATTTTTTGGACTAGTACTGCTTGCTTTAAGTAGGAATAGGGAATGAGTTACCTCCTCTTCTCTCAGTTCTCTCTCCGCTCACTTGTAGTTTTGGGTTCCAATCCCAACGCATGACTAAATAAGGTACCGATTTATACTTGTAAAAAAACTTTTTTGGAACTGGTGTTCCTTTAATCAAACTACATATAGAAGTTAGAAAACACTCCAAAGTTTCAGTAGGTTGTATGAAATTGGGTTGATTACTAATTAGTGCTAGGGGTGCTTGCAGGTTGGGTTGGATTTGTTTGTAGCCTAATCCACAACCTGACCTAGTGTTAATGGGTTGAGAGTTTTGCAACACAACCTCCCCATCCTACTACCTGACTCAACTCGTGCTTGTAAAAATAGGTCAAGTTCTTGATCTGGTTGGATCAGGTTCTTGACTAGCCAAACTGTTGGACCTTTTTCTTACATGTTTCCCATTTAGCATGGAAACATATTACACGCATGAATAACTTTATTTATATTAGAATGAATCCATTGGAACAACTAAAAACTAATAGAAGTTTAAACAAAAAGGACAAATGATGCAAAGTTTATAACAAAAGATAAGAAGATTTATGTTTAAGAGGTTGGAGGATTTCAAGATTTTTTAGTGCATTTTTTTTTCAATAAGAAAGCTTTTTTATTGCATTGCCAACTTAAGATTTAGATGGGAGACCGGATGACTGGCGGTGAGGGAGGATGGACTCGGGTGGAGCGTTGGAGAAGGGAGTGGAAGGTGGCAAGGGGAGGGCGAATCGGAGCGGGTACCTCTCATCTTCGTCGTCCTCGTGAAGAGATGCATTTCAAGTGTAGGGAGAGAGGTCATTGGGCGAGAGAATGTAGAAACGAGGTGGTTTACTTAAAGTGCAAGGGGTTTGGTCATCGTTGGAGGTCGTGTCCTTTGTTGGGTCACATGGTTAGGTCATCTGGGATGCCTTTACCACCTACGCCTTGCGAGCCTTCTTTCTTAGAGGTTGAAGCCCCTTGGTCCTCCGAGGTGGATTTCATTGACTCCATCTTGGATTCCTCGGTGGTAGGCATGTTCCTCGTGGGTTCACCGGATGGAAGGTGGCTCAGTTCTCGGTGAGGAAGGTGCTTGTGTTTGGATTGGAAGACACGAATATTGCTAGGCTGAGGTTTCAGGTGATGACCACGGATCAGGTTAGTATTTGATGGTCTTCTCCTAGTGTGTATGAAGGAGCGATTGATGAGAGGCTACCTCTACGCCCTGCTATGATCTTTCGTATCACCGGTATCCCTCTGAGATGGAGAACGGTGGATACGGTCCTTTCGCTTTGTTCCTCATTTGTGAGGATACGAAGGTGTCGGGGCCTTGGCGTCTTGGAAGGTGACATCTCTGACGTGGTGGTTGAAGGTGAGATGCTAATTGGGAAGTGTCTTCCCTCCAAGGAAGTTCTCTACTTTGGGGGGGTGTGCATGCATTGTCTCCTTCAGCGAGATTGCTGATGAGGAGAGAGTAGTCCTCATGATGGAGGATCATGGCCTCTCGTTTGCCGAAGTGGTGGCTGGAGGAGGGGTGATGGCTAGCGGAGAAGGTTGTGGATCACTAGTGGGGAGGATGATGGCGGCGAGCGAATCTAATGGGCAGGGTAGGGGCCTGGGTTGGCAACGGTGCGAATTAAGGATGGTTAGTGCTTGATTTGGAAGCCTAAGCAACAAGCACAATTCCAACCCTCGACTTTTCGAATTTCGAAATTCTAGAAAGGAGCCGTGGACGATGATTGCATGGTGGGTGGCTTTCCAAATTTGGATGAACGCCCATTTTTGGAAAATAGCATGAGAGAATTAACTCCAATGCACGTGTAGGGGAATTCCGAATCCTTATATGGATCCAGGTTCGGTGAGTTGATTCGACCCAATAAATGTGGCCTGATCTTTTCAACTTTTGAGGTAGGAGGCCTTTTGTTTGCCAAGGCTATTGCGATGTAGGATGTTTGTGTGTAGGCTGTGACGAGGTAACAAGAATATGTTGGTGCTGGGATGCGGA
The DNA here is from genome assembly GCA_037157565.1 of Thalassia testudinum. Lineage (NCBI taxonomy): Eukaryota > Viridiplantae > Streptophyta > Magnoliopsida > Alismatales > Hydrocharitaceae > Thalassia > Thalassia testudinum. The sequence goes on from JAZHRO010000036.1 coordinate 151,103,677, forward strand.
ACGTGGATGCTACTGGTGATTGGGCTTCGCCAGTTGTGGATGGTGTGTCCTGCATACCACAGGTGGACTTTGGACCCAAGCCTGGGTATGGACGCGGTGAGTTCGCCCCTGACATTGTTCCCAAAGATTTCTTGTCGTTTTCAACAAGAACCTGCCCCTCCTATCGGTTTTCTTAACTTTGAACAGGAACTTGGAACATCGATTTTCTTTGGGTCTATCTTTGCTAAATGACACGGGGAAGAGGTGCAACAATGAATACGTGTGAAACAGAATTGAAGGAGGATCTCTTTAGGCATGTTGATGTGCCCGAAGATGCAGCTTTCGATGTGGGGAATAGGGGACGACAAGACAAGGCGAAGGAATGTGACTAATCAGTTCTAAGGAGATTCTCTTCGAGCAAATCTTCATCATGCCCAAAAGTTATCTCCCAAAAGCATCGTCTGGTTCTTAGTGCTTGCTACAAGTGAGAGATCCACCAAGAAGATATCTAGTAAAGGAAATGTCGGAGCTAGCAAGTAATGCATGCGGGATGTTGATGATCATGTGGCCAAAGTTGGTGTAAAGAAGGTGCACAAGAGTGGGGCTGCTCATCTTCCTCATGATTAAAGTCCTCTCGTGGAATGTGCGCTACCTTCGAGATGGAAGCTAAAGGGTAGTTTTGGGGAGGTATCTCTCCGAGTGGAAAATTGACATTGTCATCTTGCAGGAAACACACCTAAACGACCTGAGTACTCAAATTAAAAATAGCATATGTGGTGACAAGTATTCAAATTTTTTGGAGGTGAAGGCGGAAGGGCGATCGGGTGGAATCGTTATCTTATGGAGTGGTGATGCATTTGATCTTGAGTCCTCTTTGTTGGTGGGGAGAGCTGCCACAGCGGTTCTGACTAGGAAGAAAGATGATTTTTGCTTTGCGGTCTTAGGGGTATATGGCCCTTAAGATGGTTCGGGTAGAATCGTGCTTTGGGAGGAGGTGGAGCAGGCTAGTGGTTTTGTGGATGGCAGGCCGTGGTTACTGGGGGGAGATTTTAACATTACTCTACATTTGGACGACATACCTGATGGTAGGAGGGACATGGCGTCGTTGGATTTTCAGGGTGTGATACAAGACCTTAAGTTGGTTGATTTTCCCATCAATGGATCAAGGTACACGTCGAGGAATGGGAATGGCTCGGCATCCTGCCTTGATAGATTTTTGTGTAATGTTTCAATGGTGGAGTCTTTTCATGGTGCAAAGGTGACGGTGTGTGAGCGTCCACTCTTTGACCACATGGCCATTATGTGGTCTAGTAATGAGGCGGTAAATTTCTCTACTTATTTTAAGTTTTGCAAATCTTGGTTGAAGGAACCCAGATTTAGGGAGATGATTCAGGATGTGTGCTCCTCTACGCTTGCTTCCTCCTTGGTTGCTAGAACTGTGGCGTGCAAGATTAGGGCAGTTCGGCAAGCAATGATTGATTTCAAACGGGATCTCAGGAAGTGCAGGGATGAGAGGAAAAATGATGCACTAGAGAAGATTTTTGAGCTTGATAGGTAGGAAGATGCTCCCCTGTCTACTGGTGACAAGGATGAACGTAGGATGATGCGGGCTATCGTTTTGGAGGAGGATCACAAAAAAGAATTGGATTGGAGACAGAAATCGAGGTAATTATGGCTTAAGGAAGGCGATGCAAATACTAAGTTTTTCCACTTAGCAGCCAGTAACAGAAGAAGGCATAACATGATCAACTCCCTAGATGTGGATGGCAACACTTTGAAGCAGGGGTACCGGATCTGTGATGTTTTCAAAATGCATTATCATGATTTCACTCAGAGACAAGCTTGTGGTGACTGGCATTTAGGCTCCTTGGAGTTGGACCAGGTAAAGGAAGTAGCAAAGAGGGATCTTTTGAAAGAGGTGGGTGATGAAGAAGTCTTGGTGTCACTTACAAGCTTAAAAGTTGAGGGATCCCAAGGTCCTGAGGGGTTACAGGTCCTCTTTTTCAACGAGATGTAGAACGTGGTTGGGACGAATTTGGTGGATTTGGTAAAGGAGTTTGTGGACGACAATAGGGGCTTTGACAGATTAAATAAATTTTGTTTGTTCCTTTTGCTAAAAAGAATTGGAGTTGTGTCTGTGGACGATTTTAGGTCTATTGCTCTATCAAATGCGGTTTATTTGCTGGTGGCTAAGGTGTTAGTAAAAAGATTGTCTGGTTATGCCTGAGATTATATCTCCTGTGTAGTTAGCCTTCATTAAGGGGTGATCCCTGCAAGATTCCTTCATTTTGGCTGAGGAGATAGTGGAAGCTTGGAAGAGGAGGGGCTCCCAGGCTTTCCTTTGGAAGGGTGACTTCTCCAAGGCGTATGACTCAAATCTCTTGGAGATATTTGTGGGATGTTCTCAGGAAGAAAGGATTTCTTGAGAGATGGGTTCAGTTAATGAAACACTGTGTCACTACGTAATCCTTCTCTGTATTGGTGAATGGTGGATCAAGTCGGGCGTGGATTCAGCCCCAAAGGGGGGTGCGACAGGGGTGTCCTTTGGCATTGCTCCTGTTCGACATTGCAGTTGATACTTTAGCAACTTTGGCATTCAGGGCTAGTTGTGGTAATTTATTCCAAGGTTTCACTTGTCAAGGTGATGGATCTTTGCTCACACAACTTCTATAATATGTAGATGATACAATCTTCTTTATTCAAGGAGTTGCTGTGGTAGAACACATCTCCTCCGTGGTGAGAATCTTTGCCTCAATTTTAGGCCTAAAAATAAATAGAGTGAAGTCTATTCCTGTCCCCTTTTCCTTCAACCCAGCGGTGGTTGAAGATATTGGGCGTCTCTTGTAGACACCGTTGGCCATTTACCAATTAGATATCTTAGGCTCCCCCTCAAAAGGAAAAAAGCTTCTTCAGAATGAGGCTGTGTGGTGGAGAAGATTTGGAAGAGGTTATCTACTTGAAGTGGTAGACTTTTATCGAGAGGAGGGAGGTTGGTTCTATTAAGGTCTGTCTAGTCCTTCATCCTGATTTTCTTCTTATCTATGTTTAAGCCGCCAAAGAAAATTATCACCCAGTTGGAGTTGATAAGGAAGAGATTCTTTTGGAAGGGAACGGAACACGAAGGTAGATTTGCTCAATTGGTCCCATGGAAGGAAATTTGTGCTCCCAAGAAAGATGGGGGATTGGGTGTGCGTGCGTTGGATGCTTTCAATGAGGCACTATTGATGAAATGGGCAGTTAGAATAGCCTTTGGTGAAAAGTCCATGGTCTCCACCATTATCAAAGACTCTTATGACATGAACATGAACCTTGGTGACATGGTGACCGTAAGATGAGGTATGTTGGCCTTTTGTCAATCGGTTTGACAGGTGTTGGAGAAGAATTGTGACGAGTTTGAACCATCCTTGGGGGATGGTAAATAATTTATGCTCTAGTTTGATAAATAGTGTGATGCGGGGCCGTTCTCGCAATTGTTTCCAAGGGTCTTTCATCTTTCATCTTGCAGGAAATGTGAATGCAACGGTGGAAGAGATGTGGGATGTCCAATGTGGATCTTGGGACTTCCAACTCCCAGCTGGGCTTTCTGATCAGTCATTTGCTGAATTTGAACAACTAATACATCACATTTCAGACCTGCAACCGAAGGAAGGACTGCTGGACTGCTTTTATGGAAGGAGGAAAGATTCACTGTTAAAAAGGCCTATGAAAAGAGCCTTCCAACTGCTGGATTTCAGGTCTGATACAATCTGATTGTCGCATAATCTGAAAGTGTCATCTTCCATTAAAGATAAAAGTATTCCTTTTGTTCCTGCGAAGGGAGCGATTGATCTCTAAGACAATGTTGAAGAGGTGGTATGATGAGGTTGACTCAACCTGCACTCTGTGGTAGGATGGAGGAGGACGTAGAACACCTATTCTTCAAATGCGACTTCTCTAGGGATGTTTGGGATCGTCTCCAACTCCGCACTTCCAATTGTGATGGTCAAAAGCTTTTCTGGAATTCTTTCCGTGATCACTACAGTCTTGATGTGACAGGATGGATCACGGTGGAAGCGGCATTGTGGTCCATACAGTTACAAAGGAACGGTGCTATTTTTAGATCTGAATGGTGTTGGGTGGATAATGTTGTGAAGGGGGCTTTTCTTTGTCTGAATTTTGGTAACAAAACCTGTCCGTTCATTTTTCATGATTAATATATCTTCTGGATTACCTATCTTCGGTAATCTTGCTTCTTTCTTAAAAAAAAAAAGATTTATGTTTAACAAAATGTGAAATAAGAATGTGAGGTCATACTTGAGTAAATTAGTATATGTGAGCTTTGGATATGTCACTAAAGTGTAGTGGGATGGAGATGGAGTAGGGACTGATGCAATAACATAATGGATTTTAGAGTTGGGGAGATGAATAAGCTGGTTTGAAAATTTTGAGGTATGGTATATGTTGGGATTTGGTGAAAGTGCCACGTGGCACATGCCACCTGGCAGCCATCAGGCCACATGGCAGTGTCACGTGACAATTATCTAAAAGGCTCTTGAGCCATCGGTTTTGCGTCCATAGGACTAAAAGTAAGAGTTGGTTTCTTAGTTGGCAATTTGCCTTATTTAATTTATTTGTTTTAAGGATTAGTTAAGTCTATTTTTAGAAGTAGGAATATGTACTCTCTATTTAAAGAGAGCATTTTCTATGATTTGAGATTTTAGTAATACAATTGAATTCTTCCACAATCAAGTGCTCCTCTCCTCTCTACTACTTAAACAAGTAGCAGCTGACCACCAACAAGAGGCAGGAGGCGATCCTACCGGCAGCCAGCAAGTCCTAGCAGTCCACCGGTCTACTGCAGTCCGGTTTATAGTAGATTGGACCCTTCTTTAGCCCCTGTAGGCCATCTCTAGCGGTCCGCAGGACCGACTGCACCTCCTTTAATAGCAGCCACCTGTTGTTCTTTCTTTGCATGCGTGGATAGCCACCCTATTGGGCTATTTTTCTCACGTACGAGGAGTCTCCATGCTCCGCTTCTGTGCCAATTCTTGGCATGGTATCAGAGTAGTCGTTCTAGACTTCCTGTTCGTGTGGTCCGTGATCGTACGTTGGTGATTCTCGCATCCAAGAAGTCTTCCTCAACAAATTTGGTGCCTTTTGCAGAGAAGGAAGACTAGAGAAGATGACGGAGTCAACCATGATGGTCAGAGATGCCACGTTATCAAAAGGAGAAAGTAAGGAGAAAAAGAAGAAAGAGAAGGTGATTTATCAAGTTGTAGCGCTTGTGATCTTCATACTCGTTACACCTTACATCTAGTTTTTCTCTTTTTCAAAAGAGAAGATTTTTCCGGAGAAAGACGTCAAGGAGAGGATACCACGGTCCATGCAATGACTTTCGAGGTTGCCAAAAGAGGCAATGACTTCCCAGGTTGCGAAAGGATTATTGGTTGATCTAAGCTCCTTTTTTAAAGATCTAGGCAAGTTTGGGAGACCACCATGTGGGGTTACTAGTACCTCGCATGTGGACTTTGTAACTCATGAAGATCTTACGAAACTGCATGTTCTTCTAAGAGAAGACAAGTCCACGACGGCCGTTGCGACGACTACTTAGGTTGCCATAGAAGCAACGACTCCAGAGGTCGCAAGAGGATTCGCCATTGACTTGTTCAAAGAGAAGATTCGGGCCATGTTCCTTGAAGATAAGGAAAAGAAGACGACAACCATTGCAATGACTGTTGAGGTTGCTAAAGAAGAAGCGACGACTTCCAAGGTTGCAAACAAGGCCTCGCAGTCATTCCTCCCAAGAACTTGAAGCCTGAAGAAGAAAATGAATAGTGGGGCATCTAGCTTCACCGATGGAAGGCTAAGTCGTCAGCCTCATGGCCTTCGACTTGAGGGAGAGTGTTCGGATTCGATGAAAGTGCCACTTGGCACATGCTACGTGGCAGTGTTGCATGGCAGTTATCTAGAAGGCTCTTGAGCCATCGGTTTTGGGTCCATAGGACCAAGTAGGAGTTTGTTTCTTAGTTGGCAATTTACCTTATTTAGTTTATTTGTTTTAAGGAGATTTGCAAAGATTTGGTTCTAAATCTAGAAGATTTGATTAGATTTTGTTAGTTAAATCTATTTTTAGAAGTAGAAATATGTACTTTTTATTTAAAGAGAGCCTTTCCTATGATTTGAGATTTAAGCAATACAATTAAATTCTTCCATAATCAAGTGCTTCTCTCCTCTCTACTTCAACAAGTAGTAGCCGGCTACCAACAAGAGGCAGGAGGCCATCCTGCCAGTAGACAACAAGTCCCAGCAGTCCACCGGTCTATTGCACTCCGGTCTACAGTAGATTGGACCCTTCTTTAGCCCCTACAAGATCGGTTGTACCTCCTGCAATAGCAGCCACCTGTTGCTCTTTCTCTGCATGTGTGGACAGCCACCCTATTAGGCTATTTTTCCCACGTATGAGGAGTCTCCATGCACCGCTTTCGTGCCAATTCTTGATAGTATATGTAAGGAACATTTTCAGAAAAATATCCATGAGTTGTAGCCTCGGTTAGGTTAGTTGCTTCTCAAGCCCAACGTGACCTTTTTTTTTTTGTTCCAATGCAACCCAACCCAACCCAAGGGTGATACACCACCATGCCTTGTTGAGGATCAATTGAGTTATATCTTGCTACCATGGAGGCTTAGTTTTTTTTTTTGAAAAGAAGGATAGTGACCTCTAGGAACTATCCTCTTCATTAATAGAAAAAAATATAATCAATTAGTGCATGAAGATATTAAATAAAGCTTCCCTTATTCTCTCTTAAAGAAAAATAAAGCTTCCCTTATGACATTATCGGGCCACGCCCTAGCCCCTTGGAAAGTTGTAGCCAGATCAACCACAAAGTAGCAAAGGCTTTTGTCCATAACAAAGTATCCATCTAGTAAGTGCCACGAAACGTAGGCCCAGTATCAATTTGTTGATGGCATGTCGATGGTAATGGGGGTTTTGGGGGAATGGCTGTATCGACATGCAATAGTTGTCGATTTACAAGTGTGCTATTGATAATGCTGGTGATAACCTCAATAACCTTGATATTTCACCCATATATTTTGTCTGTCTTAGTGTTGCTGCTACTGTTGCTCAAGGGTGTGTTGGAGGAGGTTGGCAACAACAGAAGGGTGGTAGCGGAGGGTTGCATGTGGTCAAGCGATACTGAAGCAGGTAGAGGTGGTCGGCGTTGCACGCAAGCAGGCTGAATAAGAAGTGTAGGTGGTGGCCGGTATTGATTTGCACACAATGACTTATATGATTTACAACGGTCTTTTATATATATATTTGTTTAAAGTGACAATGGCCTTATATTTTAACTTTTGAATGTCGTAATTAGGTAATTTCCTAAGATCATAAGTCTATTGATAATATCACTGCCACCTACTATAAACTTTAAGCTGGTAGAGATTACTTTATTTGATTATGTATTGATTCAACACTTGTGTTATTACATGTATGTCCTTGTATAACCTTTTAAGGTTTTAATTTAGTAATTTGTGATTTACTTGCAATTTCATTTAAGTAAATTTGTTGACATATGTCATGTCGGCACGCTGATAGTGTGTTCTCGATATGCATAATTTTCGAGTTATCGATAACCTTGATAACCCAATGTTGAAACGTGGGCATTTCCATGGGGTGCCCTTGACGTGCCTCCAATACATGCACTTGAAAATTTATCGACACGACATCGATTATTGGCACTCAAAACCTTAACATAAACTAGAAGCCCTCCCAAGTGTCAATCAACATCCTTGGGATCGCAAGTTGCATCCAAACATGCTTGGAAAAATCACATGATAGGAAAAGGTGAGTATTATCCTCTGGAAGCACAGCATATAGCACGTAAGATGCATCCATGTTTGGAGCCCAAAGCGCACAGTCAGCAACAAAATTAGATGTAGCAGAACCATGGTCACCAAGGAGGAGGGTATATGCTTTCTTCATTGAGAAGGCACCCTGATTTGACTATAAGATATCAAGAAAGGCATCTGTAACCCGAAAATTGTGTATCATCCCAATGAGAAACTGGAGATTAAGAACTTTGGCATCAGAAAGACCATTGCCAATTGAGGGAGCCTACGATCTAGAGTCCAATGGCTCGTCCCAAACACTCCTAACAAAATGCCCTTTAACTAGAGCCAATGCAAAGAGTCTGAGTACCAAAGTAGCCAATGCCCCTTCACCCATCCAATCATCCTTTCAAAACTTGATTGTCTTACCATCACCAATAGTAGGTGAGAAGAACTAAGCAAGAAGCCCAAAGATAGTAGAAAGACCACACCAAAAAGCAAAAGCACTAGCCACATTGGCAGAATCCACCAAAGAGTGCAAGTGGGAGCCATACCCCTCTACTAAACGTTTATGCCAAGTAATGTCCTGCTTCATGAGCAGCTTCACCACCCACTTTGCCAACAAGGCATCGTTGAAGACCTCCAGCTTGAGCACACTAAGGCCTAGTTTGGTAAGAGGAATACCCATCAAAATAGGGGTTAACCTTGTTTGGTGGGAAGGATATTTTGACCTGGGTTACAAGGACTTAACTCGAGATAAGTTATTCAGGGGTTGATGTGGGATAAGCTATTTTTGTGGGTTTTTCCATGTATTTTCGTAGGTTAACCTAGAAACTTTCCAAGTAGCCATATGTTAACCCACCAGGATAACTTTTATGACTTCCAAACAAAAATGGAGGATAACCCATCTGCAAAAAAGTTATCCTACGAAATCTATCCCTTCATCCAAACTAGCCCTAAGGTTGCCTTCTTTCACTAGTCTACAAATGTCCTGCTAAGCAACAAGGTCAAGAAAATGATCTAGCAAAAAAATGGAAGATAGGAATAGTCATCAACACCGACTTCAACAACACCAATCTCCCTCTAGAAAGCTACCTACCTCTTCAACTAGCAAAGCACCTTTCCAACTTCTCTACCAAAGGCATCCTGTTACTAGTGGGCAAGTGCTTGCCCTTTAAAGGCAAGAGTGACAACTAGATTAGTAGAAGCAATTCCTAAGGCTTAGGAGCATGCTCCAACTTCTACGTCACCCATCTCGAATGGCACAAAAGTAGATTTTTGTAGATTGACCACCAAGCTAGAGATGGAGCTGGAAATTAGAACTAATGCTACTAATGTTTCTGGCTCATGAAGACCTTCTTTAATAAAAAAGACCGTATCATCAAACTAGAGGATAGGGGTTACCAAGGAGCCCTCAAGACTAGAGAAGCTAGTCACAGGCCCTGAACACCATCCTTGCCAGAGTGTCCATCGCAATAACAAAGAGAAGTGGAGTCGGCGGACAACATTGCCTAAGCCCTCGTTGTGGTTGAATCCACCCATTGGCAAGCCTACCATTGACCAAAACAAAGAAAGAGGTTGTAGTGGCACAACACTTCATCTTGGTTATCCACTAATCTTGAAAACCCTGCCTCCTTAAAGCTTGCTAAAGATAAGACCAACTGACGGAATCGTGCGCCTTAGAAAATCCACTTTCGAAAGAAAGCCCCTACTTTTCGATCTTCGCCAGGTAGCAACCATTTCTTCTGCCATAATAAAGGATTCTCGAAGCTAACACCTGCGTATAAAAGCTGATTGGAGGGAACCAATCAAAAAGGTAAGACCTCCTGAAGTCTGTTTGCAAAGACCTTGGCAACAATGAGATACATTACACTAGAGAGTGCTGTGGGACTGTAGTCATCAATAGTTTCTGGCCCTAGCTTCTTTGGAAGTAGGAAAAGTACAATTTATTAAGCTTCTCGAAGTCTATTCTTAACCATAAATTCCTGAATCATAAACATAAGGTTGACTTTAATTAGGTCCTAAAACTCGCTCAAGAACAGAACCTGGAAACCGTCAAGCCTTAGGGAACCCTAAGCCTTTAGGCCCCTTACTGTAATAAGGACTTCATCCTTCATGACTTCCTTAGTCAAAACACCTCTTCTGTCATTGCCAAGGATGGGCAAGTCAGTAGCATACCACTCCCAACGACTAGGAGGATGTTTTCTCATAAAACCTAGGAAATGAAGCCTCAATGCCTCAGCAATATGCTTTCCCGAGATATGCTCATTGTTAACCTTAAGGCTACTGATAAGATTGGTGCACCTCCTACAATTGGTAGCCATGTGAAAGAATTTTGTATTGGTGTAACCCTCCTTAAGCAATAGTTGCCTCGAGCATTGCCTCTACTCAACCTCCTTTGTCTGATCCTCATCAAGAACAACTTGTTGCAGCCTTTGCCTTTCAACTAACTCATTAGTAGATAACTCCCTATCATCCTATCCTATCCAGGGAGGCCACCTATGTAGAGGTCTCTAGCCTTATCTTCTCCCATCGCCCTTTTACTTCTTTGTTATACATGAACAATGCAAATCAAAGATGTTGTAACCTAACAACCAACGTGAAGGCAACATGTCATTGTTGTGGGATCTCTATCCACTTCTCCTTAACATGCACCCTAAAGTTAGACTCCTAGAACTAAGACTTTGCCAGCTTAAAATACGTCGAGAAGTAATCCCTTCCTTAAAATCCCAAAAAAGAGGCAAGTGATCTGAGAACGATCTTGGATGAACGGACACCTCAACCAATTGGAAAAGATCCGCCAACTCGACCAAGGACAATTGTGTATCAATCCTAAAATGTGCCCCCAAGGAATTTCTCCAAGTATAATGAGTGCTCAAATCGGAAGATCATAAAGTGCCAACTCAGCCTTCAAGGCCACAAAAGCCTCCGAAGGTTTGTCGCACCTCCCATATGGCTGATCCTTAGCAGATAGAGTTGCATTAAAGTTACCCCCAAGTAACCAAGGTCGCCCATCAACAAATATTTCTGCCTGTCGAAGCTCATCCCACATCTAGAGTTGGGAAGTATCATCGAGTGGACCATATATAATAGAAACCACAAAACCCAATCCATCTGAAAGGATGAAAAACTATTGTAAGCACCCAACGACCAACGATGAAGTCCAGTAACCTGTATCTTGAAGTATTCCAAGCGACAAGAATACCCCTTGAGTTGCCATTGGAATCAATCGTCAAGAAACCATCATAGGAAGACCCTCCAACTTCCCTCTTGACATTGTCATGAAGGCTTTCAAGCTTTGTCTCTTGCAGCAAAAGGATATCAACTCCCCACTCCAGAAGACATCTTCTCAGGGAGGCGGAGGCCCTTCTCGACAAGACATGAAGGCCCCTAACATTCCATGACGATTTTAACTATTGGAGGCTAATAGAGCACCCCCGGTGCAAATTCTCGCACCAACCATAGGTGCAACATGTTGCTCCAAAGCTAATTGGTCTGCAACGGATTGCAGATAATTAGCTTTTCCAAAAGGATAGAGTGAACCCACATCCATCAACCACAGAAGCTGGTTTGGAAATCAAAATTTAAGGTTTTTGCTATCTATTGACGAGTTTGATATGGTGGTTAACTGTTAGGAGGGACCGGTGCAAAGTGTTGGAATTTTAGGGAGAATATAGACTTTATTAATTAGAAAAGAAAGACCTTAACCCACTTTACATAGAGACAAGGCCTTAGCATACATGGCAACACAACTAAACAATTACTAAAAAAGACCTAAATGGAAAACAACTCAATAATATCCTATTGATTTTATTTCCTACCACTCCCTCGCAAGTCGAGACGCAGGAGACGTTGAAGACTTGGATCCTTAAGGTCGTGGAGATTAACTCTTGTTGATGTGGTAATCCCTTTTTGTGTCTTCAACCTTGGGTGCTTCTTCTTGTATGCCCTCACAAAGCTAGTCCACACTTGGTTTCTCTTGAGGTGCGTGAGAGTTACCCATTATCTGGACATCTTGAGGTTGCTCCTGTCTTTATTGTTTCTTCCACTCAAACATATAAGGACCCAAACAAGACAACTTATACAGAGGAGAGAGAACTTGCAGTAGCCTTATACGACCAACAAGGCCTGCTGTGGCGTGAGAGAGAGGGCAGTAGTAGTAGCAATTACTGCTGCTGTCCCTGACATTATTGCTGCTGCTGTCGTTGCTGCTACTGTCGCTGATGTTGTGGCTGTTGTTTGCAGTAACAGTAGTAGTGGAAGAAGGAGAGGAAGAAGAAGAGAGGAGAGGGCCTCTCTGGTGGCTTGCCGGAGACTGACGGTGCCGCCAAAGGGCCTCCACCCTCTAGGTTTTCTCCTTCTAAATCCTAACCTATCAAGATCGGTGGCTTTGATACCATGTTGGGATTTTGGGGAGAATAGAAACTTTATTAATTAGAAAAGAGAAGCCTTAACCCTCTTTATATAGAGAGAGGGCCTTAGCATACATGGAAACACAACTAAACAATTACTAAAAATAGAAAAGGCTTAAATGAAAAACAACTCAATAATATCCTATTGATTTTATTTCCTAACACAAAGAAATGTGGGGCTGGATTCCGAGGTTTCGAGATATTTTGTCAGAGGCAAGATACGAGGATCTCTGGTCTCTTCTTGTGGAGATGATGGCTTTGTCCCTGAAGAAGGCATTTCAGATAGCTACTTTCAGGATGGGGGTGCCTTCTCAGTTAGCAGTGTCTACAAGCTGCTAGGTGGTGAATATGTTTTTCTTGATTGTGATTGCAAGGCCATTTGGGAGACGAGGATACCCTTGAAGATCAAAGTTTTTGCTTGGCTGTCAAAGAGGAACAAGTTGGTTACAAAGACAATTGGAAGCAGATGGGCCCTGGAATATTCCACAGTGTGCACCCTGTGCAGGTCAGAGGAGAAAGCTCTGGAACACCTTTTCCTGCAATGTCCTTTCTTGGTGTACTGTTGGAGTCTGCTGCAACTTCCAATTTTAGGAGTGTCTTTGTTGATGTTCCGTGAGAGACCTTCAGGGCTTGGCTGCAGATTGAGCCGGCTGCATGGGAGGGGGTTTTTGCTGGATTCCAGTCTTTGTGGCTACAAAGAAGCTGGGTGGTTTTTAGGGGGGACGAGCTTTTGTTGACAATGATCATTTGTAATCTTTTATGTACCTTTTTTGGTGGTTAAAACTTACTAGATTGGATGACTACTAACCTCCAGTAGTTATTCTTTTCCTTTTACAAAAAAAAAGGTTTTCAACTTTTATAGATAAAAATAATCATTTCTTGCATTTGGGGGACAGTGGCAGCTTCTTCTAGTAGCTGTAACTTTCTGACGGTGGCAAACTACTTTTGTGAAGACCAAGTTGGCGGTCCTTGCTTGGCTTCAATGAGAATAGTTGTTTATAGTTAGGCTTGGTTCCTACCATATGTTGACCAATGGTTTCCTTGCTATGCATCTGATTGCAACTTGTGGATCTTGTTCAGGGTTCTCCTTTGTTGGATGCATACATGAGGAAGCTTTGCAGCCTCACAACCAACTTCAGAATCAGAGTGTATCACAAGGCCCTTCAAGATCAAATGTATCTGCACTTCATGTGGTTCCAACCAGTATGCTGTCTAGTGCTGCATAGGCTGTGTTACAAGTTGAGGGGGATTTTTAGCAAATGACATTTGTTCAAGTCTAAACTCCAATCGACTAGTTAGGTAATCAACCACTATTTACTAGCTGTGAGTTCCATCATCATCTGTCTCAGAGTCAGTTTATTTCTCCCTCCAAGCAGAAAGAGTAATTTTTAGTGACACCTCTGCAAATAAAAGTCATTGCTATTTGAACCAAGAACAGAATTTGGATCTAGAGAATGTAATGAGAGAGGTGCATTTGGGAATCTACAAAGGTGGATCAATGCCATTGATAAAAGTTGGTTGATGAGCCATAGGCTGAACTCTAGGTAGGAACAAAACCTTTAAGCATGATGTTGCTTAAATTGGATCTAAGCCTGGTAATAGATATTGATTGAGGAAAATATCTGGAGCAACCAACGCAACCTTCTCAATGCACAAAAAGGCTTGGATTTGCTTCTGGTGTGTATACAGTGATGGGGAGGGTGGGGGAAAAGTTTATAGCACGACATCGGGTGATATCAACTTTGAAATTTTCTGCTAAACTTGGGATTTTTAATGAGAACTTAAACTCGAGGGAGTAAAGTAGAATTGTGAATCTATTTCTTTGACTCTTCCCTAATGAATCAGCATTTTCTTGGAAAATAGAAGGATATCTGAAATTCTAATGATTGGTTACTCTGCACAAAAGAATATCCTGTGGTATCCAAATCAACAGGACTAAAAATACTGATTTTGTTTATTGCCTCCACTGACAACATTACTTTTTTGAAAAGACTGACAATTTTACTTTTTTGGGAAGCATTATTTATTGTATTTGTTGGAAATGAAAACTCTCCTTACAGCGTTGGATAGTTGGTAGCAAGTGTGGATGGTAACTCTCAACTGGCATCATGGAATTTTTTTGATGTTATATCATGGATTCAGCGTTATTTCTAGGCTCACTGGATTGCCTCCTCAGGTTCAGATGCTGGCCATAAATGCATCTGGAAGGCACCAGCTGCAGATAATGTGAAAAAAGGCTTGGCTTGCATACACATCATCTTCATTTGATTTTATGGAAATCTTTTTTTCATCCTGTGATTTCTATTTTCTTTCTTATGATCTGGTTAGAAATTCAACTTGTTTCCATAGTTGCTATATTTGAACAGTAAATGAATGCCAGTTTTTGAGCTTGGCACTTCAATGTCTATTCTATTCCAAATTTTGAATGACATGTTACGCATATCCTTTGTGTAATATGGTAGACATTGAAGTGGAGGATGGATACTCGGTATTGGGATCTTAAAGTTTGGGGAAGTTTTTCTACCTTTATCCACAGTATGTGGAACTTACATGGATTGTGTCATGTCTACAGGTGATGTCCTTGTGAGTTTGTTCCTCAATGAACTATATGGCTTCCAGATGGACTGTCACCGGTGGTACGTTTTCCTACTAATATTGTAGGTACCCTTGATGTGTATAGGGGTTTTTCATATTCATTAATTTCTCAGTTGTTTGTGTTATACACCTGTGAAACTTTTGCTTCTTTAGTTTAAAAGGTGTATATGTGGACTACCTGCTTGTTGAACAATTGTAGGAAAATGCAACTTCATAACTTTCATGTTAACCCTAGGATCCCATTTATAGAAGAGGAACCCTAGGGAAGATAACACACAACCCCCTATACAACATACAATAAGTAAAAAAGGGAAGGGAAGATAATAGGAACAAAAGATAGGTATAGGGATGTCAACACTCTTCAAATTGGAGCATAGATGTCAATCATGCTTTAGCTTGGAAGAGCATTTGTCGAAGCTGGATCTGGGAAGCACTTTGGTAAACATATCAATTGCCTGACGTCACATGAATAGTCTAAATGAATCATTGTAGAATAATATCTCTTGTGTAATGGTAGTCCACTTCCACATGCTTCGTGCATTCATGAAGATAGGATTATTAGCGATAAAGGTGGTTGCTATGTTGTCGCATTTGAGCTCCATAGGACTTGTAATAGGGAGTTGGAGATCTCGAAGGATTGACTTAATCCACATCAGCTCAGCAGATGCCTGTACAATAGCCTTATACTCAGACTCAACACTAGATCTGGCTATAATGGTCTATTTCTTGTTACGCCATGTATCCAGCACAAAGGTGCAAAAATCTGTGGACTTACCTATCCTTGAGTCACTTAGCGTAATCAGCATTAGGATAGGCCATTACTCCAAGGTCCCTGGCACGGCAGGATGGAGGCCCGTTTCCTGGCGTAGACTTGAGATATCTCAGGATCATCATAGTAGCCTCCTAGTGGATGCTTCTTGGTTTGCCCATAAACTGGCTCACTTTGCTGACAACAAGTGAGATGTTACGCTATGTCATGATCACACACAACTTGCCAACTAGTGTTCTAACTTGTCTGGCATCTACTAATTCAAAGCTATCTTAATAAAGGTGCACATTGGGGTCCATGGGAATTGAGGTTGGCTTGGCCCTTGCCATGGCTGTCTCCTGGAGAAGATCAAGAACATACTTATTCTGAGAGAGTACAACTCCTTTGGCATTACAAGCCACCTTAATACCCAAGAAGTACTTAAGCAACTCTAGATCCTTGGTAACAAAGTGTTGTCTTAGGAACTTGGTGACAGGTATGCCACTTATGTCATCCCTCGTCAATATGATATCGTCAATGCATACTAGCATCACCACCCATCCATGTGTCATGGTTCTGACAAATAAAGATTGGTTAGTCGATGACCATTTAAATCCAATTTGTTCAACTACGTTTGACAATTTTTGGAACCATGCAAGTGGGTTCTATTTAAGGTCATAGATAGCCTTATGAAGCTTGCAAACTTTGGAATACTTTGCTTGAGTCTTAAAATCAGGTGGTTGCTTCATATAGACTTCTTCGTCAAGATTGCCATAGAGAGAAGCGTTCTTGACATCTAACTGGCGTAGAGCCCAGTCCATGTGCACAACCACAGAAACTAGAATCCGAATGGTAGGAAGTCATGCCATTGGAGAAAATGTATCAAAGTAGTCGATACCATACATCTGTGTATAGCCCTTGGCTACTAATCTCACCTTGTAGCACTCCACAGTACCATGTACCATCTAGCTAGTGCTTAACAGTGAAGACCCATCAATAGCCAACCATAGTAGCACCGACTGGCGGATCAACCAATATCAAAGTACCCTTGGAGCGTAAGGTGGACACTTTTTTCTTCCATAGCATGGTGCCATTGGGGATCGTGAAGTGACAGTTGGGGAGAATGAGGAAGTTGCACCGTAGAGAGTGTAGCCATAAACTACCGATGCTCGGGAGAGAGTTGAGCCAGAGACACATGTCGGGAGAGAGGATCAATGTGTAGGACCTCGTCCCCTTCCGCAGGGCAATAGGGAGATCAAGATCAACTCTCTCAGGATCAATATTGTCAGGTGGCTCGGATGGACTAGGAATATCAATGGCACCAGGACTAAGAGAATCGTTAGTCTCATGAGAGAGAGGGATTCCCCCAGGAGTAGGTGAAGTCTGGTGCTAGAGTGTGGTCGTGTCTGGGTTAGTGAGAATAAACCCTCTTGAACATACTATCAGGACAACCATGAGGAGGAGATGGTGGCTCGGGTAGCTTCCTCTTTGAGGTATTTAAGGGTATAGGAAGCATATGACAGTAATATCTTCAAATGCAAGAGTATGAATATGGGAACCAGACATATAGTAAGGTACTGACTCATGGAAGGTGACATCGACATTGACATAGTGGTGTTTCCCAATCGGATCAAAACAACGATATCCTTTTGTGTTCTTGAATATCCAAGAAAGATACACCTGACGTCGCGAGGGGTAAGCTTATCTTTGTTGGATCCATAAAAATGGACCAAGGCCACACAACTGAAGATCTTGGGTGATACCCTAAATAACTCAGTTTGGAAATAAAATAGAATAAGCTACCTACTTATCAAGAACTATAAACAACATCCGATTTATGAGGTAGCATGCAGTCAACACTGCATCTCCTCAGTACTTATCAAGGACACTATTCTGTATCAATAGGGTCCTTACAACATTCAGGATGTGTCAGTGCTTCCTATCTGTCACGTCATTCTGTTGTGACATGTAGGGGCTACTCATCTGATGGATGATTCAACACTCCTGATAGAAGGCATGCAGTGAGCCAGTGTAGAATTCCAAGGCATAGTCCGATCAAAAGATTCTAACCTTTGCCTCAAATTGATTTTCGATCTCAGCTAAGAAAGCATGGATCGTATCCGCAGCTTCGAACTTGGACTTCAACAGGAAAATCCAAGTAACTCGGTCCCAAGCAATCTAGGGTTCAACTTGGTCCCTAGATGTCTAGATAGAGTAACTCGAACATGGCTTGAGAACTCCTATGCTAGCTCCTTGGAGATGTACTCCTTTGGTGTTTTCCAAGCTGACATGCCTCGCATTGAAAGGTGATTGTTGGTGGAATTTATGGTAGAACCCTTTTAAGTTTTTGCAAAGGGAGATGAAAAAATCAAGATGCCACAAGTAGTTAGAGGCACTTCCTGAAGGAAAAAGGGACATGACTTGCATAAGGCGATTGTATGAGATGATAAACATCGCCTTCTTCACGGCTACACCCAATAGTGTATCCTGTCAGAACATCCTTAAAGGTGAGAGACACACCATCAAATACCACCCTGCAATATAACTCCTTTGTTGTCCTGTTGATAGAGAACAAACTCACAAGAAAATCTGGAGCGAGGAGTACATTCTCCAATTTCATGCAATGTGCCACTTGAACCGCTCCCTGACTTTTAATGGGGGAATGTCGTCCATCAGCTACCAGTATGGTCTTGCTTGACGGAATAATCCTGAGTGTGAAGAACTTCCTCGCATCTCCACTTGTCAGGATGTGTCTAAGTCAATGAGCCAATCTGCTTCCTCTGTCTGAGACTTGCATCATGGAGCAGTATCTCGTACTGACTCCTATAACAATCATTGTATCATGTGCAGTAAGGGCACTATGCTTAGCGGTAGCTACTCTCTTCCCTCGAAACACGTATGTACCCTTCAGGCTATCCCGCATTTCCTTAGTCGTCTTGTGGAACATGATTTGAGTAGTCACATGTTGTACGATGGTGTATATGATCTATGCTTTGACTATGGCATTATCTTTCTAACTAAAGGCATACTTGCCAACCTTCTCGACCGGCTTCGATTTAGGAAGTGTGCTCCTTATTAGGACCATCAACCACATCGAGGATTGACTTAGACCACAACGCATAATTTGACATGTCAAACTTAGCAATCGGGCCAAAGAAGGGATTCTTGAAATCCTCTTGACTTCCCTCACCGTGAATGGAAGAATCTACAACTTTTGAGGCCATACTTCTTGGTCGGAATCCCAATGAACCTTTAAAACAGGGTTTGGATGATGCTAACTACACATTTAAACCATCCATGATCTTAACAGTAGGCAAAACTTCCTCTTGACAACGCTCTTTGCAACTAGTAATGACAAACAGCAGCTGGTGACTCTCTGACGACTCCCTGAACCTAAAGCCAACCTCTAATCGATGAAGGAGATCTTTAGGGTTTGGAACAACCCTTAGGGATCCTTCAATAATTGAAGTTGAAAAATATAATAAGTGGAAGCATAGATCAAAGCAATAAACAATCAATGAAACGCTTGGGTTTATATGGAAACCCCACTCACGAGTAGGGAGAAAACCACGAGAGAAGGCCTCGATAGGGCGTGTTTCTGTATTTCTTCTCAAAGTAAAATGTGAGGATTATATACCTATTTATAGGCTATCACACAGAATGGAAAGTCCCACTGCACTATGTAGGACTAAATAGCCACGTTACAACTCTCTGAACACTCCCCCTCAAGCTGGAGCGTAGAATGCTCAGCTTGTACCACAAATAAACCTACTCTACACAGCAGAACAAACACCTTGGACTGGTTCTTGCTTGTAGGCGGGAACACGGGTTGGAGCTGTTGGACGAACTGTAGTTGACTCTGAAGATTTGGTGCTGGTGGCTCCCAGTTCAGTATCCCTGAAATTGGGTCTTTCTCTGAAGACCTCGAAGGTAGATTTCCCTCTCTGGAGTTCACGAAACTGGATCTCCTACATAGAAACCTGAAATGAATCCTTCCTCTGAAGGCCTCGAAACTCTGGACCTCTTAGAGTTGAATTTCTCATGTGGAGTTCATGAATAAAAATAACTCTCAAATAGGGGTGACTACAACAAGCTCTTATACTCCTTTCTCCCATACTCATACGAAAGAAAATAATAATAATTAGAAAATAAAACAATAAACTATGAAGAAGACCTCTACATCTTCTCTCAAACGTAAGCTTCATCATTTTTTTTTCAACATCATTTTTTTAATTTATTTTTTCAATTTTTCTCCATCTTTTCCTTTTCCTTTTCCTTTTTTTTTTTCTTTTCTTTTTCTCTCCCCTTTTTTTTGGTATACCTTAATAACCTGACAAAGAGATAAAAGGAATCCTCCAAACGTTATTGTTTTTCCTAAAAGAACTTCATTCTCACCTTATGGTTCGGAGAACCTAACAGTCGTTTCTCGCACGAGGTCCACGTCTCAAGATCGACGCTGCCTTCATCACCAATGTTCTCACGAGATCTCTGTCGAGATCTCTGCCTCCATCACTGATGACTTCTCCATTGCATTGGCCGCCACCACCGACCATGGAGCTCCTTCTGCGCAGTCGCCGCCGCCGCCTCGACCCTGACGGCCATGACTTGAGGCTCATCGAGATCGTGATGGTGCTCGCCGCCATAGGCTAGATGCGTGGCGGTCGCGACCCCTCCCTCGTCGAGAGGGCCCTTGTGGCGGAGGCCTATCGGAGGCTTGTCACCGCCTGCGAGCCCCTGAGGCCCAACGACCTCTCCACTAGCGAGGCCGCCTTCGTGGGGCTCTCCTTGACGTCACCGGGGCAGCGTAGCCTCGCCAACAAGTCAGCGTGCGACGTCGGGGACGACGTGGCGAAGATGCTGCTGGTGTTCGAGGTGGTGTTGTTCAGCTTCTTCCTATTCTCTATCCTGGTGGTGCAGGGCCTGAAGTTGGCCGTCAACATCCTCAACAGCAAGCAGGCCGACAAGGCCTTCATGGCCCACATCAACTCCCATGTCCTTAGGATAGGGATGATTGTGTTTCTTGTCAAGGAGACACTTCGCATCGAAGACTCCTTTCTCAAGATAAGAGATAATGTGAAGAGATAAACAACAAATCTCAAGATAACAAAAGAACCCAAGATCAAAAAATTGCTTTAACACCAAGTTGAAAAATATAATAAGCGAAAGTATAAATCAAAGTAATAAACAATCAATGAAAATATTGGGTTTACGTGGAAACCCTACTCACAAGGAGCAACCACGGGAGAAGTCCCCAATAAGGTGTGTTTCTGTATTTCTTCTAAAAAAGTAAAATGGGAGGAGTACACACCTATCTATAGGCCATCACACACAACGGAAAGTCCTATTCCACTATGTGGGATTAAATAGTCACATTACAGCTCTCTCAACAATTGAAGGTTTTGCCCCTGCAAACCTTTGTGATGTCAACAACCCAGTGGTGGTGCTGCACATTTGGCGCTTCACCGAGAGGTCACTAGTGGGGATTTGGTTGACTACCTAGGGGCTAACAACCCCCCTCACTGGTGGTCGACGAGGGTTGGGGTTCCACCGGCGATGGTGGCAGCAAGAACCCTTCTCTGTAGTTGTAGAGAGACCTCTGTAGAAGCATGAACCCTTGGGGGACAGATCCCGATGCAGATCTGAGTTGCTTGTGTAGGTGAAGGGAAGAGTGATGGGAATCAAGAAGGTATCAATGCTAGCCTAAGACCGCCACTCTAATACCATGTAGAAAAATGCAACTTCATAACTTTCATGTAACCCTAGGATCCCATTTATAGAAGAGGAATCTTAGGGAAAATAACAGGCAACCCCCTATACTACATACAATAAGTAAAAAATGGAAAGCAAGATAATAGAACAAGAGATAGCGATAGGGATGTCGACAACAGTGAGAGGATTTCATTTTCGATCAAAATTGGATATTCTTTCCAACTGAGTTAATGAATTGGTTACCCAAATCATATACTGGATTTTGCAGCTTATTCTGTCATGGATGAAAATCTGTTCACTATCTATGTACATTAGGTATATGTAGGATCTGTCCTGGAGGGGCAATTTGTTTGACAGTTCTCCTAGTATAATCCCGATGCCTAACCACTTGTTAATAATTAGTGCATTGCCCTTTGACACCTGTTAATGTCTAGGACTGAAACATTAAAAAGGATGTGGCGCGGAAAAAAGGATGTGCATATGATGTATATAACATAACTGTCAATCTGAGGAATGCATCTAACAAGGTAAAACATTAGAGAGAGTATCAGAAGTTGTCAAATATAATAAAAGAGGCTCAAGTAGAGAGCTTACTAGCCCTGTATAGTTGACTTTATATATTTCTTTTCATCTTGTACCTACTTATATCTGGTTATGTAACTGTTGCTGTTTGTCAACTTTGTTTCATATTCAATTTTATGCTTTTATTTGATTAGGTATCCATTGGAACTGAGAAAGGGCAAGCCAAGTAAAGATAAGGTGAGTTACGAGTCAGAAGAAGATATTGACCAGGGAGTTTATCACACAATGTTAAGCAGTGTATTTATTATCTTATCCTTGACTAATTGCTTGTTGAAAGCTATACTCGTATTAATAATGGATTTGTTCTTATCTGACTTTTTCTTGAGAGGGATTTTCTAAGGTTAATTTTTGAGTCTTACAAGGAAGTGAGGATTGAGGGAGTTGTATAAGTTGTATAATTTCTTGGTTTGTTGAAATCATCTTATAGAATTAACTTTATAGCTTTGGAGAGTTTGAACTCTTTATTTTCAAGTTTGAATCCTATAGTACTTCCATGGAGTTTAATTGCAAGTTTGCCACTTAGATAGACCTTGAACTACAAATACGTGGTTAGGATTGAGAGATACAATAGGGGCATATAAGTTGCATGAAACGAGAAGTGTGAGAAATCTAGGATTGATCTCTATGTTCTTAATTTTCTATAGATAAGCTGTACTGTGAGACAGTGTTGTAAAAGTAAGTAATCGGTATTCAGTTGGCCAGGTCACTGAAAGGAGTATATGGTATGCGGGGAAGTAGTCGGAGAGTACTCGGTTATGAAATTAAGCTACAAACTATAAGTCCAATAAAATAAAAACAACCATTATTATTTAAAGTAAGAGGAGAGGTAAGGACTAAGGAAACCTAATAATCGATCCTTAGTGCTGCAGTGAGGCCAAGCAAGATCAGAGGAGCAGCTGTAGGGCTGAGCAAGATCAAAGCAGCAGCAGTAGGGTCAGGTGATCCTCAGCAACTGAAGCAGTGATTGGAGTGTTGACTGGAACAACAGTACCGGCAGTGTTGAGCGGTCATTTGGGGAGGGGGGGTTATTTTGTACTAAATAACCGAGTATAGGAACCCGACCTGGTTAGAGTTGTATGGAGAAATCAGACGCATAGTCAGCCAAGTATACCGACTACTCGGTTGAGTAGTTGGGCTTGCCGACTATACCCAAGTATGGGTAGTTGGGTTGGGCAGGGGGCTGACTAGGAGTACTAGTCTGTTGACTACTCGGCCGATTTTTATGGCAAAGCTGTAAGCTAACCCATTTTGACTGGGTTTGGGTCATTCTACCATTCAAGCTAGGCTATTCTTCACTTTGGTTATAGCCTATTAAGCTAATTAAGCCATAGTATAGGCTGAGCAATTAACTGGAAAGCAGCTAAATGCCTTTGTGTTACCAGTACTCATTGGAGGAGATGGTACGATTGGAGGATGGCAATGACTATTTCATTCCTACCAAAATTTGTTTGTCCAAGGACGTGAGGATATTCTAGTAGTCAATCAGACAGACACACCAGTCTCATCTTTATCTTCCTTTTTCAACCATAATTACTTTTATGTATTTCTGAATGCAGTCAAAGGGATCCAAGAAACAGGAAACAGAAGACAGTTATTCCATGGACCATGAAGAAGCTGAAATTGGCCTTGAGCCTCTTCCAGGTGTGAAAGATGGTGATTTGGGTAAACCAGGTTATGCGGTGGATGTCAAAAAAATTTCAGATGCTGTAAAGGAAGATCTTAAAATTGATGGTAACACCGTTTTAGAGTCCTCAGATGGGAAGAGCCAGGACAAAAGCATTTCCAGTGACCTTCAGGTAGGCACTCCATCTGAGGTTTGCAGTTTCCAGCATAATAATTCCTAAAGTATTGCTTTTCCACTCAGCTTCTAAGTCCTGGCAATGTTCATTGCTGTAATTGTCATTTTAGGCTCTGAAGCCTTGTGGGCGTATCAATGCATGTGTAGTTGCTGGAAAAGATATGTTGTATCTTTATGGAGGCATGATGGAAGTCAAAGATCGAGAAATCACCCTTGATGATCTTTACACTCTGAATCTCAGTAAGCTTGACGAATGGAGATGCATCATACCGGTTTGTGTAAAAAAACCCTTGTTAAAATTGAATTATTGCATTGTGACTTTTTCTCCCTGCATTTATCTTGTTTTTTAAAGAGTGCTCTGCTATTCGAAACCCTATATATTCTAAGTCATCTTTGACATTGATTATATCTTTCAAGGTTTCTGCTTTGTCATTTGTAAGTAACTAGAATATTTTTCATGGTTATTCTTTGCATCAAATTAGTTTTCAGCTTTGCAGTTACATTGGGCCCAATGTTTTAGATCTGGTTGGGGTCTTTCTTATTGGTGCAGTTAAAATCCATAGGCCAACAGTTCATTGATCGTGAAACAAAGGGAACAATGAAGAATAGAAATAACATCTAAAAGATAGAGGGCTTAGCTCACAAGGGTAGGAAATATGTTCAATGGAAAACAGTAAACGGGTTCGTAAGAAAATTGAGATGCCAGTGGGTACGGTTTTGCTAGCTTTGGTTATGTGCCCAACTCATGGTGACCTACAAAACCACTATCCTACTAATTATCCATCAGGCATCTAATCTAAGCCCATAATCATACTCATTGATCATTCATTTATCCATTGCGAATGCCATAATCTTAATAAGCCGTTCTTAACAAAAAAAAAGAGGTTTTTTCATATAACTTTGGACATGATGTATTTCATATATATGTGTATATCCCTTGTATTGACATATATGCCATTATAAATTTCAATTTACTAGGTTGCTTACCCTTAAAAAAAGATTGGAGTGACAATTAAAGAATTTTTTTTTATCCATAGGTTTCTTATCTTTCTTTCAAAACAGCCTATCTATCTCAAATCCTTTACCTTCTCCATTGGGCAGAGGCTTGGCGCTGCAGCGAGGGCTCAAGGGGTGACGGTGTTGCGGCAGGGAATTGAAGAGGAGAGGGTGACCATAGGAGGAGGGGGGTGGGAACTGAGAGGGGGGGACCGCAAGAGGGAGAGGAGGTGGAGGGGGCGGGGCATTGTAGGTAGGAGGAGCTAGAGGAGGTGGGGGTGCTAGTGGGGGGAGGAGCAAGGGAAGTGGAGGAGGTGGCGGCGATGGTGTTGTTTGTGGTGGAGGAAGAGGAGAGGGAGGGGAAGAAGAGAGGAGGTGGAGGGTTTATTTGAACGAGAAAAATAAAATAGGAGTTGTATGTAAAAATCTCTTTATTAGTTAGTCCCAATAATCCCAATATGTAAATGGTCATTTATGAGGGATATATACCTATATATGAAATAGGTGGGGGTATATATGTCTTTTCCAAAGTTTATAAGGGTATATCTGTGAAATTCCCCCCAAAAAATGATTCGTTCATTAAAGCATTTAAAGCCATGCTTAACAAAAAAAAAAGGTTCATTAACTGTGCTATGTTTATCATGAATACTCGAAAAAAATAAAGTATAATAGCATTTGAAACACAAAAGTAGATGATTGTAATGTCACAACCCAAACAATTAAAGTAGGTCACGTTTTCTATCATTAAATAAGATCACTAAATGGGATGAAGCTGATACAAATGTGTGTTTGCACACATGCACACGTATCCTCCACATGCATTGCCAAAACCATGACATTGAAACCACTACACACACCATTGTATGGCTAAATAGGTAAATAGCCATAACATACCCATGTCTGATTCAGTTTGTAAATCAAAAGCCATGTTATGTAAAAACTTAATGGGGGTGGGTTTTACTCGCTGTGGTTGAGTTAGATTGTGTTGGCTAAACCCAAATTGACGTTTGTACAAAGAATTTGTGTGGAATCTTCAACATTGGTAACGTTGTTGAAAAGGTTAGATAAGCAAATTGTTTGACCATTTATTTACAAAATATTTGAAGTTAGTTGAAAACAAGTAGCCTGTTCCTTATACATTGTAATTACTTGCTCGTATAATTAAAAGGAAATGTTAACCAAGTTGACCAAGTCATAGTTTTCAATTTTATTTTCCAGTCTCGTTGCCTTGCTTTTGGTACCTTGCTGTAACATTAACTGTGATTGCTTATTATTTCCTTAAACATGACTGTATAACTATTTGCATAAAATCAGGCAGCTGTATCTGAGTGGTTAGAAGTTTCTGAGGAAGAGGAAGAGGATGAGGACGAAAATGAATCTGAAAGTGATAATGGCACTGATAGCGATGTATCCAATGATGATAACTTGGAGGTATTTTACTTGCAATATTACTTCCATGTATCTTAAAAAAATCCTCACCACTTACCGTTATATAATTCACATGGCATATATCTCGTAGGTTGACAGTGCAAACACAGCCATGGATGTGGAAAATGCTGTTGCTTTGTTGAAGGGTGAGAAAAGGAATCTCCGCCGAAAAGAGAAGAGGGCTAGGATTGAGCAGATTAGGGCAACCCTTGGCCTTTCAGACTTGCAAAGAACTCCATTGGTAAATCCTCAAAAAAAACACCTCCACCCGGTGATATTTCATTGACATTTATCTTGTATCCATTGTTTAGTTTGTACTTACAAAATCTAGATCTTTATTTGTTTGTTCTCTAAAATTGCGAGGACTGACACCCCCCTTTTTTGGTGACTCCTGATAGCCTGGAGAATCTCTGAGGGATTTCTATAAAAGAACAAATACATATTGGCAAGTGGCTGCTTATGAACACACACAACATACTGGAAAGGTTAGAGTTCTACTAGAAATATGATCCTTAATTATTCATTCTGTATGTTTCATGACCTGCATCTGCTTTGATAACGTGGACTCGTCTACTGTGATTGGTAAATGATTCATTAATATTATTCTTGTATATAATCTTACTTGAACTTTCATCTTTATAAACTCTTATTTTATCCTTGTTTTCCTTGTTTGGGACTTGCAGGAGCTCAGAAAGGATGGTTTTGATCTTGCAGAAGCACGATTCAAGGAACTTAAACCAATTCTTGATGAGGTGAGTGAATTTTAGATATAGATGATACATGAAAAAGAGTTATTTTGCTTTGTTTTTGCACTTAGCCTTTTGTGTTTATTGATGTTTTAGTTAGCAATATTAGAAGCAGAGCAAAAGGCTGAGGAAGATGTGGGAGAAGGTAGTAGCAAAAGGGGAGAAGGCCGTAGTAAAAAGAGGGACAATAACAAGAATAGCAAGCGACGGACATAGTCGTAGCTTGAACGTTGAGATTCAATTTTGATTCGATCATATTATTTTAAAAAAAAATGTTGTATTTTAGAATGAATCAAGTTATGTAATGGCTCCTACTGCTATTGTAAGTCTTTAACTTTTGACGTGTTGTAATATTCTCTTGGGGTGTCCCTAATTATAATCGTTGACCACCTTTGAGTTGGCTTTTGATAAATTAGTGATTACATACTGCCCTGTAGCCTTGCAGGTGTTGGTGCATAGAACCCATGTAATTACATAAAGTTCCTTCTAATTCTTCTTCTTTTTTTTTGGGTGTAATGGAGTACGAAATAAGTGGGGTAGCTCCTGATCATGTTGCTTGAAGAATGTGTGGCCTGGGTCCATGTGATATTGGTGATCTTCACAGGAAAAATCATGGTTGTGGACACTGAAGCTTTGGAAGGTCCTAACCCCACGGGCAATTTGCAAAAATGAGAACCACTAAGCAAATCATTCTTGACCGTATCCAATAAACGAACTTGAATGCTCCTTGATGCATCTATAATAAGAAACCATTGCTCTGAAGCTATGGTATAATGGAGCTTGAATTCAGATGCTAGGCATGTTATGTAGCCAGAGTAAAAGCTAGATATGTAGTTCTTGGCCAAAAGTGGGGCACTGCAGGCAAAAACAAGCTATATGTGATTAACATCAAGGTGGAATCAGCTGAAACAGTCCTCCTACACTTTGAAATATACTGATTGATGCGAAGGTTGTTCATGGCTGTAGGGGGCAGGAAAAGAAGGGATCCTCCTTGAAGTGAAACGAGGTATGTAGGAGCAAGATCAAGGGGGAGGATGGAGGAGAGTATCCGTGAACATTTGAGAAACTTCTATCCTCCCATAAGAGAGGAGTGGTAGGTGAAGGGTGTCTCAAGAGGGGACCTCAATAATGTTGCAGCCTAATCCTTGAGTGATGCTAGAATGTAATATGTTTAGGTTGGCAAGAACCTATGGCTTATCCTTTTTGGAGAGATGCAAGTGCCTCTACCTTGAAGGAGCGAGCGACACTCATTGATTCCTATGTGGTAACCCTCTATTCTTTGGAAATTTTAGAGTGATCAATTTCAAGTATGTTGTTTCAAAAAAAAATCAATTTCAAGTATATGAGAATTATAGATTGGATTTTGGGTGATAGCATAATTCAGATATAAATCATTAATGTTTGATATAATTTTTGAATCAAATATTTTCTAATTTACAAGCATTTGGATATACCTAGGTTTCAATTTATGTTGAAATGAACACATTTTTCCTCTGCTATATCAAATAAAAAGTGCACCCTCAGAAGTAAAAGTTGTAGATATTGTAATAACTTGAATCCTGCATGATATCTGGATAAAGTGTTCACAATCAAATCAAGTTAATGCTATGACCTAGAATGCTCCCCAGCTTTACTGGGACACCATTTGTGAAACTTGCATTCTTATATTGCATGCTTGTAACACTCCCGTCTTCATGTGAACATGGAGAGGTGGAGTAGGATGCGAGGACAAGGGCTGGTGTACCTTCCCCTTGTCCTTGCATGAGTGGGGAGGATACTTTCTAGAAGAGGAGACTTATGGGAGTAGGGAAAGAAGAGGAAGAGAGTAGAAGGAAAAGAGGACACCATTTTTGATTCTTGAATCACTCAAAACTCATGCAACAAACCAACAAGTTGAGCGAGTAACAAATATAAGTACTATAGCACAACCGTTCTAATATTGATACTATGACATTGGTTGCACATGGTTTGAGTTTTGTAGCAGTAGTGCTATAATTGCAAGTACTCTAAGATGAAGCATTGGTGAGTGCTATGCACAAAACATGTTTATGTCATCACGGATGAGGAAACATGGTATGCATCTTCTTACTGACCTTTTATTTTCCTATAATTGATTACATGTATGCGGGATGCGTGAGGGGGAAAATAACCTAAGCCATCAATGATAAACTAGAGTTTGTTATGAAGCCATTATCTGCCTAAAAGATGTAAATTGATGTATGTTGCTTTACCCTCTATAGTTTTATCATGTAACCATCATAAACAACTTAGCTATGTCAATATCAGAGGGCTTTTAGGTTGCATACTTTCAAAATCACACTTTATTGACATTATTCAACAAAACATTGCGTCCCATGCACATTTAAGAAACGGAATCTATTCCAAAATGCTTCCTCAATCACTCACGCACACACACAACACATACACACACACCCCCACCATCATGAGAGATTTCAACATTACTCTATTTATGGAAAATTACATAACTCTTCTTTAGGTCCTTATCAAAACAGGCTCATTGTCCTCAACATATCTAATCCCTGTTCTACTTGGATCGATAGTTGTCTTGAACTGAATTAGGCTCTCCATTCTCAACTCATAATTGATTGAAAAACTCAAACCTCTTAAGATCTTGGAATACAATCTGCTACTTGTTTTGCCTATGATCACAACTCTTGATGTAAACCCAAGTTTGCCAACTCTTGACGTAAACTAGCCCATAATGTTTGTAAGGAATGGCACATTACACCATACCATTTTGTCAGCACATCACAAGTCATGACTCAAGTTCACATTTTGTGGTCTCTTCTTTTCTATTCAAGTTGCCATAATTTGGGCAGGTATTCCAATGATTTAAAAGAGGCTGTAACATTAAGCAGGAGAATAGCCAAGAAAGAAGCTTACCAATTTAAATGGTCAATAAATTCCTTTGGACCATACTATCTATTCCAGTTAGATTAGATCAAGCAGCAATATGAATGGCCTTGGAGAACTCCCACCTTTTTTTTTTTTTCTTTTAGAATTAAACATTTCATTATAAGGGAAGAATTAGATACAAAAGTACGCATCCCAATTAAATGCAGAGGAGGAGAGAAACCCAAATACCCTCCTAATGATAAGAAAATTGCTCCACCTATCAACAGAGAGACATAAAATCTACAATGAAAAGAAGAAAAAAAGGGAAAAAAAAAAAAAGTTACAAAGAAGATGTTCCAAATAATATAATTCTAATTGTGCTCTAACAACAATTCTACGCTCGTAGATAAGGAGAGAACTCCCAACTTGTTGATAGGTCACAACACATCCAAATCCAACCCGTGAACGTGAAGGGCCCACTGAATATTACACTGGAAAACACTACACACGTCAGTCTAGTATTTTGGTTTTGATCACAAAAGTAAATCCATTTGTTCCATCGTCATCGTCAAATACATGTGATTTATTTGAGGTAACGCATCGAATTCCATTCTCATCCAAAATCCATCCACCCATCAAACCATTAGTATCATATATAATCAAAACCCCGACGCCTTTTTCTCCAAAAAAAAAGTGTACCAAAAAACCCCAACTTACACTGCATCAGACAGAAGAAGTAAGCGGATAATCACGACAAGCATCGGAATGAAGCCAAAACAAAGTAAAGTGATCGATCTACTCGGTCGCCAAAAAGCGCGATTACATAACCGCTCCCACGGCATGAGCAACATCGTCCCATGGAAAGATTCAAAGGGGCCATCCTGACCGTCCATTTCAAATCCCCGCAAGCCACCACCGCCGTCGATGGGGGGATCATAGACGTTTTGCGCGCTTCGAAGCAACGTTCAAAAGACCGCGCACGTGGGGCCCACGCCTCGGTGTCGGATCCGCTCGCCCCACTGCGCCCGCTTAAACGCCAGGGAACAAAGATGGTAAAGCTCACACCTTTTTTCACTCACACGCTACCACCACCACCCTTTAGGTACCATCGCACCTAAATCACCGAGTGGAGAAGTGGGTTCGCTCTCCTCTGGTGTTTCAGATCGTCTCCCGGTCGTTTGGAGTTGTGTGCGAGAGGAAAGATTTGATTTTTCTTTGCTTTAAGAAGTTCGGTTGCTGGTTCTTGCTGATGGCAGTGATAGGGCGGGAGTCTGCGTGTGTTGTGGGAGGAAGTGGTTTGGCAAAGGTGAGTTAAGGTTGGGTGTTTTCGATGTTCTCGATGCCTTGGTAATCTAGCAGAATGTGTGTTGAGCTTGCTTTTTCTTTTTCCATGGTGATGTTTCTCCTTTTTTCTGATTTTCTTTTTTGTTATTGGGTGTGTTTTTAGTTTCACCTACTGCCCACTTTCTGGTAGTCTCTTGGAAAAATCTTGCTTCTACAAGTACTCTGATCTTTTTCTTTTATATATACCCTTCGAATGGTAACTATTTGGAAAAAACTTGGGGTTTCCATTTTCCTTCTCTTGAGATGCGCATGAAGAATGTTTTTAGAGATTCCAGGTTTTGAAATTTCACTAGCCTGAATGGGGTCCTCATTTTCTTGTAGATACTGCTCTTACCATCTGAAGGCTGTTCTTAGTGGAGGTCTCCTATGTAGTTTAAACTTTCTTACTCTTTCATAAATTGGAATATGATGCATGCTAGTCCTCGATCTGGATTTTCTTGAAACTATTGGCAGCTAAAGTTCCTCTCTTCTTTCTGTTCGTTTTCCCGCAATTTCGTAGAGTCAAATAAGTGATTTTGTTTTGAAGATTGTGTTTACATTTTTATGTGTCAGGCGGAAATAGCTGCGGTGCTGAGGGAATCGGTCTCTTTTGGAAGATTCGTAAATGAGCCACTGGAGTGGGGGAAATGGTCGTCTTTCTCTCAGAACAGGTACATTGAGGAAGCGGAGAAGTACTCGGCTCGTGGATCTGTTGCCCAAAAGAAGGCCTTCTTTGAGGAGCATTACAAGAAAATTGCTGCCAAGAAGAAGGCGGCTGAACAGCAGCTTGAGCAAGAAGAAGACGCTGCAATTGCTTGTACATTCACAACAGAAGACAACAAAAAAGAAAGTGATGATGAAAGGACTAATCCAACGGATGTGACATCTGAGCTCGCGGAGTTTAGTGATGCCCATGTAAAGGTGTCGAGTGATGGGCCTAATGGAGAATTTCATGGTGTTAGTGGTGATGATGTATCCAAAATCTTGGAACCAGATAGCGATCTTGTTCATGAAGTGGAGGCAAATGAAAGTGTAAATTTGATGAGTTCGTTTGTGAGATGTGACACAAATGCTTCCAAGGAATGTGCTCGTGATTTTGGAAAAGATTGTCCCAAGGAAGGAATCCAGAAACCAGAAGGGCTAGAGTTTAAGGAGGAGCAAGCACAAGTGGAAGTTTCAAAGAAAACTGACTCTCAGAATTGTGAGAAGACTGAGATGGAGCTAAGCAAAGGAAACCAACTTCAGAAATCACCTCTTAAGGTAATGTTAAGATTAGTAGATTTAACATGGAAACACAAATAATGGCCTCACTTTATACTTGCATTTCTTTCAGGATAATAGTGCTTTTAATCAGCAGGTGTCATCTATGATGGATAAGAAAATTAAAGCTTCTGAGACCAAAGCATCAATTCTGGGTAGACTCAACAAGCCCTCACTATCATCACTGAAACCTAAATCACCCTGTAAACCTAGGAAAGAAAACAATCCAAGTGCTGGTCCTTTCGGTAAGAAAACTGTAAAGACCTTCAGTGACAGGAAGACCTCAACCCAAAATTCGCTGCATATGTCCATCCATCAATCACCTCTCCAAAAGGGCAGCATGGCAGTGGAATGCTCTGTGCCTAAAGTGTGCAAGGCTTCAGAATCAAAGCTCAATTTTGGTTGCTTCAAGGCATTCCAAGATTTCTCGGGTTGCTGCAAAACTCCCGCAAAGGTGCCCACTTCGAGAACTTGACATCTAATTATTGAAGTTACAGATTTAGTGAGCTACACTTTCTGTGTGTTTGTAGGATTCAGCTAAAGGAGAACCTAAAGTTGTTCCAGTGACACCTCAATCAGAAAATAGGTCTGTCCTATGATTCATTAGTACTTTTTGGTACTCTTTAAGCAAAAAATATAGAAGTTTTGCAAGCTTATGGTTTTCATGGTAGCAAAAAAATAAACCAGACTTTGGTATGTGCATGTGCTGATTCATGTAATTGAGAGCTCAAAAAGATCCACGTGTACAGAGTTGAAGGATGTGAAGTTTCATTCGTGATGTAAAATATTTGCTAATGATTTCAGGAACAAAACAACTTCAGAGAAGACAGAATCAAGCACCAAGAAAAACAATGCCAAGTGGAACTCGTTTCTTAAGTATTTTCTAACATAACCTTTCCTAATGCTGCAAACTTTAAACATTGCAAATTAATTCATCAAATGATAATAGAAGCATTTTGCAGTACATGTACCATGTAAGAATGACCTTTTATCAAATCTTGTTTCTTGTAACAGCCGTGGAAAATCCTCATGCATTGGAAGCAGTTCCTCATGCAGCCCACAGGTTGTATCAACATTTTTCTTCAGGAGTGAAGAGAGAGCAGAGAGGCGCAAGGAGGCAAGAACTCTTATAGATAAACGCTTATTTAATTTTCTCAACAAAATCTGCACATATTGATATTGGACTACATTGTACACTATTACTCTATCCCTGTGTTTCTGAATGTGCTTGTCTTAACAGTATTTTATGAAGTTAGAGGAGAAGCTAAATGCTGAGAAGTTAGAGAGACAAGCTAAAGCTAAGGTTAGTAGTTTCTCTTTATCAATATTGTTTGGAATATTTTTGTAGTTTTTCATGCCTGCTCCCTGCATTTAGAAACTGTTTCATTCAGTCTTGATCTGGTAATGTCAAATTCTTTCTTGATACAATATCTTGGCTCTCCAATTTCCTATTATTGTTTGAGCTTCTTTTTCATATTCACAATGTAGTTACATTTAAGGTTTCTTTTCAGGAGAAAGCTGAAAACGAACTGAAGCTACTACGACAAAGCCTAGGCTTCAAAGCCAGACCTTTGCCGAAATTTTACCACAGAAATGAGCCTCCGAAGCAAGATGTAAAGAAGGTGCAATTTTGTCGATTGTGTTGCTTCTTATCTGTTAAATTGTTCTCTTGCTTGAATAACCTAACTTGGTCGATGGAGATTAGATCAAAATTCGTTAGGGCCTGAAATCAGTGCTCATAAATAGCCAATAATCCATGTTCTGGGCACATATTGGCAACTTAGATTGTCAATACTTCATGCTGTGGAAAATCATAGATAATTTATTGTTCATAGATGAAAGAACACTTGTTGGCAATAACATCTTCATTTCCAAGTTCCTGTTAATGCTTCTTTCTTGAAAATATAATTATTCTGCATTTGAAAATTCTGAACCATCTCATCCTGGTTTTTTCTTGATTAAGAATTCAAGTATTACAAGTTTTCTTTTTGTCAAATTCATAGATTGTCAACAACTGAAATCTGTGGCATTACTTGTCAAAATGCTTCTTGCAGAGTGGTCCGGTGACAAAGCCTCGGTCTCCTAATCTTGGAAGGGCAAAGAGGAGTGCTGCAGTTTGCTTTGGCCAATAATTTTGTTTGTTTGTCTAGATTGTGGCTGTGCAACAGCATGCCCTACAAGCAAGCTGAGGGGGAAGAGTTTTCCTAACCTGATTAGTATAGTCTAACTGGAAGCTGAATTAGAGCAAGTCATTCAACAGTGTGTGGGATTTTAACGTTGATCTGGTGGTGTTCTGCATCCATCCTCTTATGGGCTAGGGGATTTATTTGGTCAATTCTCAGCTGGCTACTTAGAGTTGAGATGTATTAGCGTTTTTTGCAAAAGGTGTGGCTCTATGCCACCAGTATTTGTATATTTATGTGTTCTAGGTGTTCGATTGGTGCAGTTTAGTTTGTCTGTTCTCATTAGTTCCATTACCTGAATTGTGTGTATTGGATTGATTTTTTAAAATGAAAATATTTGGTGGTGATAGTGATGATAAGAGAGCACTTCTTGAGATCTCCAATTAATTCAGTTTGTTCGATTATCTAATTTTCTTCAGCTAATGGTGTGATTGCTGTGCAAGTGTCCAGCTTAGGTTAGCAAGATAGCTTTGTGTGTGTTCAATCAATGTTATACCCAAAATAGCTAATTTAAGCAAGATAGCTTTGTGTGTGTTCAATCAATGTTATACCCAAAATAGCTAATTTTTTGCATGTGAACATATGGGTTTTCACATGGGATGATGAGACCTTTGTGATGCTAAACTTCCATAGTTTTTAAAATATAAACCCATGGCAAACCTGGCACCATTTCATGCACATATTAAGTTCTAAGTAATTTTGGCATTGAGCTTTGCCTTAATAGGCATGAGTACCAGCATGTTAAGCAACATGGAAAATAACCATCAACTCGAACAAGAAAGGATTTTCTACACTGAAAAGGAGATAAAGTTGTCAAAACAATAATTATGTTAACAGGCCATTCCCAATTGTAGGGAAGTCCATCCAGTCAAAATTATACTCGTAATCCAACTGCGAACCCTCATACATGTTACCTGAAAGTTCTGCCAGAGGGCTTAAATTGTACTGAAGCATATCCATGTGGGCGAAGCTGAGGTTCTCGAGGGAATTGTAGTCTTGAATCGAAGACAAGATGTCCTTATTGGAAGAGCAAATGGTAGTCTCATTTGTCGAATTAATCTTCTGGGATGTGCATTCTATTCTGTCAATCAGATACTGGTCGGGATAATGACTTGTAATGGAGCAGCCATTTATTTCTGGGACAAGAGGCACAGAATTTTCATCTCTTGGCTCCACCTTGATGGGGATTGAATCAGTTGCACTACTCATCATTGGCAAACCGCTAGCACCATCACTTCTACAATCATGGTTAGCAGTTTTTGCAGGAAAGGTGCATGATTCTGCCCAGCTCATGGTGGTCGCAGGTGACATGGTGCTGGATAAGTAGTCTCCAGCACTTTCTGCCCCCAGCTGGTGTATGTGCTGATATTCCAATAACGAGCTAAAACAATATCGTTCGTCTTTGGGTTGTTTCCCAAATTGCATTGGTGCAATACCTCCATTCCAGATATAATTATCGCTGGCGTAGGACCTTTGCATTTTCTGTTCAACATTTTGTGTCATGCCCTTTGGAGAGTGTGTGCCATTCGAGTAAATGGTTGGTTTAATGTTTGGAGTACCAATATTGCCATTGGCAAGGAATGGCTTCAAGTCTGCTTGTGAAGCTACGCTCTTAAAATTGAGGGCATCAGCTTGCAGACTGGTGCTCTTTTCACATATTCTTTTTCCAGAATAATTTTGGAGGTTGTTGGGGTTATTCAGTGGAGATCCTGATGAGTTCTTGTAGCTGAAGTTCCCCATAAGGTCATTGGAACCACATTCTGGTAGGATAACTCCTCCACGAGTTACCCCCTCGTTTTGCTTTTGCAATCTACTCAGATATAGGCGATACTTCTGCATAATGAAAGGTAAATAAATATAGGCCTAATTTCTTTATTTTATGGGGAATTTATTGCATGAGAGAATATCTAAGCAAGCTTGTGTACGACTAATGGTAATTTAAGAATCTGCCTGGTAATTGATTGCAGAAAGATTTGATTAGAATAGTACAGTGAACTGCTAACGTTTGCTCAGTTGCACATTATTGCAAGGTTCTGTGTTAGTTTTGTAAAAGGTAGTGGCAAAAAATAAAAGAAGGGTAAAAAATAATAAGCACTCCTTGAGATATTACTAATTTCTTATTGATTGAACAAATCCATGTTGTCTACATGCCTGAATCCAGGCATTTGCTTCTCGTAAGTGTCAAGGGATTCATACTAGCATTCTGCACACTTGTGTTCATTGAGCATTAAATACTATCCAATTGCTGTTGCTACTGCATGTTCTATCCTAAATGCATTACATAAAGGCCAGGCTTTTTTTTTTAGCAAGAAGAGTCCTAGTGCCACACATATATTCTACCTTTAAGATGAAACCCCCAGTGTACACTGGCGGAGGACTAGACCTGGTAAAAGATATTCAAGAATGAAGAGCTTTGGCCTTCACTGTGATGGACAGATATTGGAAAACCATGAAAGGCAGAAATCATGGCCTAGAATCCGTTAGTGACCTGGCTAGGGTAAAAGGATGGGGTTATTCCATAAACACCTTATGCTTGTGAGTACAGGCTTTAGAATATGGAATTGCTTAGATTTGTAGCCGAAAAGACTTAGAAGAATGGAAATGGAGATTTGAGCTCCAAATGTTGCATGGTCACCATAGTTGAGGTAGCTGATCAAGTGATTGGAAGGGAGAAGCTTTTTACATGCAAAAAGAAATGAGAAATAGAAAAGCAAAACAGCGGGAATTCATTCTTGGTACTGCACATCCTTTAGTAAATCCTCACTTTGCCAGGCAATAGGAGGTCAAAGACTGATTAGCC
This sequence comes from Thalassia testudinum, assembly GCA_037157565.1. Lineage (NCBI taxonomy): Eukaryota > Viridiplantae > Streptophyta > Magnoliopsida > Alismatales > Hydrocharitaceae > Thalassia > Thalassia testudinum. The sequence continues at coordinate 151,140,898 of JAZHRO010000036.1, forward strand.
ACCTTGCAAGGACAATTTGCAAGGGTTCCAAGAATGTTGAGACTATGACACCGTAAAAATAGTCCCACGAGGCCACCCTAAAAATAGTTCCACATGGAGAACTCAAGATGGAGCAGTGGAATATAAAAGATTGAGAATTACTACTTAATAACTTGGACCTAAGCATTTTGGGTGGTTGCCTTAGATCCATTGAGCTCATACTTAACAAGTTGTCAAGGCTGCCTTTTCTCAATTAGACTTTGGTTTAGGCCTGAGTTGTAACATGTAGGACTATTTTTAGGTGTCACAATGTGGGACCATATTTTTAGGGTGTCATACTACACTTGTAGAATTTAGTGGAAATGTGGCATTAGGCTTGCTGGTGTTTTTGATTGATTAGCTTTTCCTAACCCATCTGAGGTGGAATGGAAAAAACACTTCTTACATACTAAATTGTTTAAAATTCATAAGCTATATGTCATGCAATTTGAAAAGTTGAAGGTCTGCTACCTGCAGATGACTAGCAACATTTTCCCTCGTTAGCCCAGGAACATCCATCAAATCTAGAATTTTCTTGGGGCCAACTTCTGCAAAAGAAAAAGCAATCATATTGTTTCAAAGCTGGACTTTAGCTGAGAGAATGTTGGCAAGTTTTAAAAAGTTCCAAGCAAAACGATATTTATCCAGGAAGGAGAAAACTTTTTCTACTCACTCTCAAAACCGATCTGATTTACTGCATCAACAAATTTCTGGTGGAGATCAACAGTCCAAACTACTCTAGCTTTTTTGTGAGAAGAATGATCGACTGCATCATGGTCAACATGATCTTTGCCAGTGACATCTTTCCGTTTTTTGGGGGAGTTCAAATCACTTCCATATGATATCTGCCTCCCATCAAGAAACTCAGATTTGTTCCTCACTAATTGAAAATCTTCTATCCCCTCATTATGTTCAATATCCTTTATCTCATTTATCCGCTTCCTGAAAACATGTTGCCAGATATTCTTCAGTTCCTTCGTCCTGACAGGCTTAAGAAGGTAATCACACGCCCCATGTTGGACTCCTTTCATTACTCTACTAGTTTCCCCATCCACAGACATCACTGTAGATATAGTTATTGCAGAGGGACACCTACTTAGAAAGCTTTGAATGACACTAAGAATTACTAATCCATAGAAATAATTAGAAAGATGACTTACTAATTACTGGTAGATCCATCTCAAGTCCAACATGTTCAAGAAGCTTGAAACCATCCATGTCAGGCATATTGACATCACTAATAACAATGTCAAATCTATCTCTTCGTTCACGAAGCATATCTAGAGCCACCCTTGCCAGGCCACAGGTTGTGACTGCATGGAACAGTTATTAAACAGTCAATTTGCACAGAACATTGGTGAACAGCTAAGAATGTTTGAAGAAATGTTCATATGCGCGAAGCTTTCATCCAATTGAAAGGATATGATACTGAAACTGCAGGAGAAAGGAAACAATAGAATGCTACAACCAAAACTGTGTTAGATATATCTCAGCTGAACTAATTATGGCCATCATGTAAGGGCAATGGATCTCATCAAGTTACAGGATTCGAAATACAAATTGGAGATGTTTGCCAAAACTTTTCCCGAAATCTGTTGTATGTAGAAGATTATAAATGCATGTTAATCTTTAACCGTCCAGATGAACTGATATCCCTGATAAATGGAAGAGTCCTTGGTCCTATTCTGGAGAGTCTCCTTGTAATTAAAGTAACTTCCGCTACCCCCACATGATAGCCAGAACCAAGAAAATGCACTTGACGAGGAATTAAATATCCTTTTCCTACGGTAATGCATTCTATTTACTAATTTTTAAGATGAAAAGAAGACAAGATTTTATTTAATAGGGAATGTATTTATGTTTTGAATATTTGTGATAAGAAGTGAAGTATCCAACAGAACATGATGGATTCCCAAGATCACCGCTAAGAACAAGCATATAAATGTCCTTTTACTATATTGATGTATTCCACTTATTAGTTTTTTATGTGAAAGGAGGCCTGCAATAAATTCATCGGGATTAAATTTATGTTTTGGACATTTGTGATGAGATTTGCAATCTCCAATGGTGATTGGCACCCAAATTAACCTATATCGAGAACAAGTACATCTTGTAGGATTAGGTAATTCGTCTCGTGTGATAAAACTTATGGATAGGGAGAGCAGGCACAGGAAGATATGAAATTTACTTGAAAACCTTGTAAGGCATAGACATATATGCCTAGCCTGTCTGAAAGGAAAAATGTGGGCATCTCTTGTAAATTTCAAAAACTTAGACAGCCATTAAATTAAATCTGTATAGACATTCTAAATTCGGAATCCCACTTAATCATAATTGAGTTATGCTATAGGAGGGTTCCACCCACCATCCAGAAGCAAAAAAGAGATCTTCATCAGTCCCCACCCATGTTCAGGTCACATCTTGAAAATAAAATCAAGGAATATTCTATGATGATAAGTGTGTTAACAAAACAAGAACATATCTTTTTCACATACCAGTGTCAGTATAAATGGTCAACTATATAGGAAACGGCCATCTCACAACTTACTTCGCTTTTTCTTGCAAAATCAAAAGAAAAAAAAAATCTCAACATCCACCTCGTTTTGCTCAGTGAACTCGAGATCAATCTGTGTTTTCATTTCAGAACCATGCCAAATCGGGAAATATCCTTAATCTGAAAATAAGTGAAGTGAATGTAATAAAAATAGTTGATACTGTGATTTAAGGGTTACTGTTAAAAATAATCGGTGCAATGGCTTGATAGACCATAAAATTTCATCAGCAAAGCTCAATAACCACAAAAAATCCAACAGTGACCCAAAGAATTCTCTACAGATCTCCATAGACTGCAACTCAAAGCTTCCCAAAAATCAAGAAAGATGACCCCTTCATGTGTTAAAATGTAGCTATGTAACCATTAACCTGCCATCAACCTGGAACTAAATGGTCTATGCCACCATCTCACTGTCAAACACATATATTAAATGGTCTATAACACCTTATCTAGAGCTTTATCCCAAGTTAAGTTGAGCAAAATCAAATTAGCCACCCTAAAAACCTCCCAAGACCCCGAAATTAAACCCCACTTCCAATCCAACTTCATTCAATTAACAGCGCCAAGCAGCTGGTTTCAACAACACCCTCAAACCCAAAGCCACCAAACAATCAAACTCCAAAAACCCAGTCAACCCCTCGAGACGCAAAAAGCGACAAAAATCCCTGAAAGCATACCTTCATAAGAGCACTTCTTGAGCATCTTCTCCAGTATCTTCAGCCAGGCGGGGTCGTCGTCCACCACGAGGACGCGCAGCCCCACGGGGAACCCCTCTGCTCTGTGGTTGGAACTTTCCATGCTTTGTAGACCCAAGAAGCCGCCAAGATCCGAACTTTGAGGGATGAGGAAGATGGAGGAGGGGGTTGTGAGAGGGTGGGAAGAAGGGGAAAGGTGAGGCCTTTGCTTTGCCCCTCTCTCTCAGGGTGATCAAAGAGGGTGGAAGAGAGGTGAGTGGAACCAAAAGACTCTCCTCTTTTAGAGGGGAGAGATGGAGACACGGAGCGAGAGGAGAAAGAAGTGGCTCTAGGGGCCGCGGCTTTCGTAACGAATATTGGCGCCACTTCTTAACGGTCGCGTGTGACTTATACTTTTGTCTTTGCTTCCTGGTCTCTCACCTCTCTCCCTTAATTTGCTTGGGGGGGGGGGGGGGGTGTGCCCATGTTGGATTTGATCTTGATCACATTAATTCACTCTGATGTCAGACTAACCCAAGATTATCACGATGATTTGTTGATATATTAGCACGTATCACATGGAGATTGGTGGGAGAGAGAGGGTAAGATGACCCTTGTCAAGTTGACTAATATAACTTGGTATATCAAGCAAAAACTAGAGTCACAACACCAAAAGATTTGCGAAGAAAGGTAAGGCCAACAGATAAAACTAATGCTACCATGGCTACACCCTCACTTTATTAGGTATGTCTCAAGGAATAGCACATGTCAATAGAAAATACTACTCCAGTGTAATGTGATGTAGGGTAGACATTGTATTTGTAGGCATATAATTGTTGGGATCCCAACATAATAGAAATATATGTTACCTCTTATGATACAAATGAAGGGTAAATTAGTAATTTTGATTTTTTTTTAGTGATAACAATAGTTGCATTTAAAATGCTCTTCAAAAATTAGTTGCGTTTAGAATATAATTGGTTTTGGATGAGGTGTGAATTTATCCAATCCAAATGATGGTCTTCCTAGCAAAGGCCCTTGCTACTCCTCTATTTGGAACAATTGCTTTTACATTAATTTGTTTTCTTGTAATTATCCAAAGCTCATCTTTTGACGAGCTTCTAGAATTAGATCTGTCCCAAATAGGGCTCAAAGCTTTTGTTGATCCTAGGGATAATAAGACCATCATCTTCATTCTACTCATAATATCGGTGTTGGGAGTTTGTTACTTAGGCTCCATTTGCCAACGAAATAAAGAAAGGGATAGGAATAAGTCACTTCGATTAACATCTTCAATTACTATCTAATATATTATATCATGTCAATATCAATCCCTATTAAAATACACTCTCTCTAATATAACATATCTATTAAAATATAGTTGCAATTTTTACATCAACTTACTCACATAGATATCTTAATAATAAATAAATATTTACTAACATTATATCAATACCATCAATCATTTTACTCATTAAGTATTTTATCCCACAATAAAGAAAGGTAAGGTGAATGAATTTCCATGGCAATAAAGTTGGATGAGATTAGGCACTTGGTTGGCTTAGGTCGAAGCGACAGGTAACTTTTGGAGTGGAAATGGGAATCTAGTTGGAGGGTGGGGTTGATGAAGGTGGTGACAATACTGAGTTGCAGAGGCATCTTTCTGTGGATGGTGCATTCCTCATGTGAAAAGACAGGTGGATTAGAAGTGGCAGAAATGTCTCAGTTTTTCAAGGAAATGCCCCTGTAAATTTCTACATTTGAAAGGCCACCTCCAATGCACGTACAAAAAAATTCTTGGCAAGAGCCTCGCCAACCGCATGGAAAAGGACATGCTGCCTGCTTCACTAAAAACCCTTTGCCGTAACACTTGAGCACATAAGCCAAGTTGCAGCAAACAAGTAAAAAAGGACCTCGGTAGCACGTTTCGTTTTACCCTTTTGCCACTGCATGCACTTTTAGGCTTTCTTCGCAAAACTTTAGTTGTCGCTGGCATGTAAGAGTTACAAGAATTGCTTTTCGAGTCTCCGAAAAGTAGATTCTACATCTACCTCACGTTTTAAATATGAGCTAGCCGCCTTGCAGTTGGGTGCCTTTTTCTGGAAAAAAAAAAAGGTGCGTCGTCAAGAATGCCAACCTGAGCGAGTTCGCGATTGCTAGTTCTTTGCCGCTTTAGTTACCTCGATCCAATTCATTCCTTATCGTTGAAGAATGTGATTCTCCCTGTGGTCACAAGTGGGAATTGAAGCAGACCCAGGGTTTGGTGCAATTATTTTAATCGGATGAAAGTAATTAGCTTTTATCTATTCTAATCATGCATATATTAGCCAATAGCGGAGCCCTTGTGCTAGCGAGACAAACCATCATTTTGTAGAGCCAATATAGTAAATTAAGGGGGAATCCCATTCCAGTAATCACTACAAGGTTTCTAATTGGCTCCCATGCAGAACATTAGTGCTACAACTTGATCAGGTAACGCTAAAGCCTTCCTTTCGATTGGCACCTGAAAGGAAATGCCCACCATCAGAGCTTTTTTTTGCGTAAAGGGCATCAAAGAGGAGGGCCTTTGCACGAAAGAATGTTTGAGTTTTACTTAGTCTATAGAGTTCAACAGGGGAATCTGTGCCCCTTTTGGGATTGATAAGAATGAATGGACAATATTTGATGTGGTTTAAATCATATACCAGCGAGTGCTCCCCCTTTTTAGTGCTGTTGGAGAAATGCATGTTTAAGGTTCTTTTACACCTGCGCCTGAACAGTTGAAGTTATGTGCAATCACGAAGACTCTCAGTAAAAGGGTTAGCGTAAGGCATGTTACCTTCAATTTCAAATAAATTCTCGATGATAATAATAATTTCAAGTGAATTAATGTGCAAGAGGCATGGACAAAATGTCGTTGCAAAGAAGACCATGAGAGTCTGACTCGTAGTCGTAGATAGGGCATTTTACATGTAGGTGAATGAAAAGTTTGTGATTACATAAAATGGAAAGAAAATTTTTATTTGTGCAAGCATCACTCCTGGAAGGCCTCTAACTAATTTTTCAAAGGAATTCATTATAAATCTTCAACCTATTTGCAAAATTGGTGGTTCGCGTATCTATAATATCTGTGATTGCCCGTGAGATGAGCAATGTTCCTTTTTTTTTTTTTTTTGGTTGAATTGTTTGTCAGACACCCTGCAGCTCTCCTTCGCTTATTCACGCCATTCGCGAGATGGGCACTGTTCGTTAAATTAGTTATTTATTTATTTATTTATTTTGTCCGGCACCATCTCTCCTTCATTTATTTATTCACGTCAAGTTCAATTTACATTCATGTGTGCTATGACTGCATGTGACATATGGTGAGAGTAAGCGACCAATTGAAATATACGAGATAACTGTCTTGCTTGGGTTTGCGGGAAATGAATGGAATTTTAAGAGCAGTGGTCCAAAATCTACTAATTTTGAATATTGTACCTTACGGTGTCATATTCAAGGAAATCTATATATACATATCCGTTGAATTGTAGTCATGTTCTTGTTTATAGCATGTCTACGGTAATTTTTATATGTACTAAACGATCGAGCATCCACGCATTGTAGTCGTAGCTGAAATTAAGATGAGCATTAAGATGGGGGGGAGAAATTGATGCCTCATGAAAATGAAAGGAGAGAGAAATAAAACACGATGGAAGTATAAAAATTTAAAAATTATGACTTTAGGTGTGGATAATAAAAAAAAATAAATTAAAAAATTTGAATCATGTCACATTTTTTTTACATAAAAAAATAATATAAAATATTATCACATGATAGGATCCTCTACCATTCAAAGAAATCATCATCATTTCTAAATTAATAACAGAATCATTTTACATATATATATATATTTTGATTCAAAGTAGTGATGACTTTCAAATAAGATTACATATATATATAAAATTACTTTGCACGGATATTTAAACATAAACTTTAAATTTTCATGTTAATTCATTAAAATCTTATAAATAATTTCGATTATCGCATTTCATTGCATCATCACATTTGAACATTTTATTTTTCCCTTCTTGATAAAAATTAATTAATATTAAGATCTAAAATTTTAGAAATAATTACCTTTAAAATAACATCCTCCTCACTAAAAGATTTGACATACGAACTCTAATCTCAAAAAATCTAATATCAATTAAACAACAAACTTGATTTTAAAGCAACCATCTTATCATCAAGAATAACTAAAGAGAACAAAGTAATAAAGAGAGAGTGCAATTATTCCATCGTTCTCTTTCCAAGAATTTCAATTATCCATTATATACAGATCGTAAACATGGATTTAAAGAACTTCGGTCGAAGCAAATGTAGCGGTCATAGAAATTTGTCAAACGTTAGTCTCATTCTGCACACATTGAATATGACTAGGAAGATGACAGGGATAAGAAGAGATTCAATCTCATCACATCAAGTTACTATTCCACGTCGTGATCCCATCATGTCAATCAAACAATTAAATTGTCGATTACATAAATCATAATCTTAATTTTTTTTGAACATATATTACATATGAATTTTTGATCAATTTAAATCACATATGTTACGACTCAAATTTAATTCCTATGAGAGTTTGAGAGTGGTTCGTCCCGGTTAATTTCAAGATTGAATCATGTAATGAGAGGTTAACCTAAACGTATGAAATAAATTATAAATCATGCATGCAAGTAGTTAAATAATTTAAAAGAAAGATCAACAGTGGAAAAATATAAAATAGATTCCAAAAAGATACCATACATAGACGGAAAACATAGTTCACTAACTATCACAACTAGGACAAAAAGAGTATCATGATGATAGTTCTCAACATAAGATAGAAGTACTCACTAATAACATAGAACAGAAGAAACGGAAAGGAACAAATAGAACTATGGTTGGGCTTGATTGAGCCCAGCACTCTCTGCAGCCGGTGGTGTTGGCTGCTCAATTCCCTGACCTATACATAGTTATATAAGATGGTGGTCAACTAACGCTAAGTAAAGTGGCATATACAACAGTTATATCATTTACGCAGTAAAGAAAACCACAGATTTAGATGTAATTATCTAATTATCCAAACAACAGTTATTTTAACAGCTAGTGTTTACAAGTTAGTTTTCTAGCAAAAGGTCCACAATGTCTCTCAATCTTCTTGTTCCCTAAGGGAACGATCTTGATTGCAGTTTTTCCGTGATGTAGGATGTACACGTGGCACTTTCCTGACCGGGAGAGCACCCTGTGGTAGTCCTACACCCGGTCTACCACCCTGAGGTCATGGTCGCGATGTAGCGATGACTATGGCATGCACGAGAAACGCACGGGTAGCTACCTCGCAATGGCACGCGGTCAGTCGTTTTCGCTAGCGAGTACGCCCAAAAATACAACACAGAACAACATAGGGCCTTGCCCTCTCAGAACAAGGGTCTCGTCCCTCCACAATCCATGTACCCTTATTCGACTATCCCTGTTTGCCCAGTGGGCCTAACAAGAGTCGGTGTAGAAGGGTCAGTCCTAACCTCGGGTCCCATTGGGCTGCTAGCTCGCCCTTACATTAAGTACAGTAGCTTTTCTTGGTATTGTGTACACGAGGGCCATCTACTTTTCATCGACATCCGATATTTATTCCGTACACGTGAGTTCCTCTTCTAGTTCCCCGTAGGGTTCATGCATAGGAATTACTTACTTACATATAGTACACATGCCTCTATTCATATCATAATAAATTTAGAGTATAACAGGCAGCTCATGGTTTCACAATTCGACACTTATCTCATCAATCAAGCTAAACAGGATACAACATGTATTTCAGTTCAGGCCATGATTCAACGAATGTAAACAGGCAGCTCATAATTTAGTATATTCAGGAAACATTACCACAATTTAACATTCATAGCATGTATAGTTATTTATTTTTCTATCATAACCCTAGGATTCATTGTACATCTTAGGGTTCAACTAATTAGCTCTAAATAACATGCACTTTCATCATTTAATTCATAAAGGATAGTAAAGACCACTCTACCAGAGTAACCGGGAGGTGTGGGGGCACGAACGGCGGATCGCGAAGCCTCTGCAGGTCCCATGTACACTATGGACGAGCGTCCTATTAACACAGACGGTCAGACCAACAATTTCAATATTTCTCGAGACAGGAAAAAGAGTTCAAAAATAGCTAGAACAAGGCTCCATCACATGGGAATTTCCATTAGGAACCTAATGATACCTTATTTACGAAAAGAATCAACTTCGTTTGGGCCCTAAACCGACCCAAACACCCTTCCTGGTTCACTTGAACCAGACCAGGAAAGTGGGTTCAGCTGGACCAGTTGCCTGGTGCTTGAATTCATCAAATCAGACTAAAATCAGACGTCTGGGAGAGGTCCTAGATGTCTTAAACGGCAACAGGAAGCTTACCTTGCGTTCTGTGCTGAAAGCTGAATGTTTGGAACCCTTCACAGTCATCCTAGGGTCTTTCCAGACGTCTGGCAGTGCACTTGGACGTCTGGGACGGGTATTCGTCGTCTGGAGAGACGTCTAGACGTCCTAAAGTGTCTGGAGAGCTGCGCCTGCGTCTCTTCCCAATGGCCCTGCACACGCATAGTGATTTATAGTCACTCGCAGACTACGCATATGAAAAAAAAAATACAGGCGGACAGGACCTTACCATTTGAATATGCTTTATCGGACATCTGGTGCTACCTCTGGACGTCCGGTCAGACAGTTGAGAGATACAGACGTCTGATCTGTGGAGAAAAATCTCCCTAAAGTCCTTCGTGAACCTTCCTCTCTTGCAAAAAGCAAACCCCGTCCCACGTAGCGCACACCCCAAGACGTTCAGCCTTATGTCTACTGGACAAAGCAGATTGCATTGAAAAACGTGCACCAGTCTCGAGTAGGGAATTACCTTTGATTTTTGTGCAGGATCAGACGTCTAGATGCGGCTCCAGACGTTTGATAAGACGTTTCTGATTCAGTGGAAAAAATGACTCCTTAAGCCGTTTGCGCGGCTTTTCCTCGCAACAACTCTGCTCCTTCTCACAGGAGCCGCAACAGCTTAGTCGTGCAGTGTCTGCAACTCACGCATGGCCTCCTCCGAGCTCCCCCCCGCGACTCCTCCTCACTAGAGCTCTCAACTCCTCCCTCTCATGGCTACACTCTCGATAGCAGCTGTGGTGGAGGGAAGGAAGGGGAAGGTGGGATGCGCCGCTCAAAGGATTGGGAGGAGTGGGAGGGCATGATTTTCAAGGCTGTAGGGGTTATATAGGTGGGGTAGGGTAGGTTTAGGGTTAGGGTGTGTGTTGGAAAGGTGTGGGGTCGGGGTAAATTGTAAAAATACCCCCCCACCAGTCGTATTTTACCCGCAGAACTCCCAGACAAGTTCCAGGGGGTTGCAAACTGCAATAAACCCCTCCCAAATCTCTCGAAATGGTCCAATGACCCTTGGGAAGAGTCATTTCAACATAACAAACTTAAGGGAAGTTTCGCCCCCGAAACTTAGGCTAAAACGGGATGCAAAGATAGATAAAGTGCGTATAACAAACTTAAAGAGGATCAAACTAGGTCAGAAATAACGTACCTTCAAAATGCTCCGGGTACCGTTCTCGTATCGCCACCTCGGCCTCCCAAGTTGCCTCCTCTTGCTGCTGGTTTCTCCATAGGACCTTCACTAGTGGTACCTCCTTCCGTCTCAGACTCTAGACGGCTCTATCTAGTATTTATACAGGTCTCTCAGTATAGGTTAAGTCATCACCCACCTCGATGCTCTCATGGCCTAAGACGTGGTTGGGATCGGTGACGTACTTCCTGAGGTTGGACACATGGAACACGTCGTGTACTCCAGAAAGTTGGGGAGGAAGGGCAAGTCGGTAGGCAACAGGTCCAACTTGCTCCAAGACCTCAAAAGGTCCCACAAATCCCAGCGTGAGCTTCCCTTTCACCCCGAATCGCTGTTGGCCCTTCATGGGCAAAACATGAAGAAAGATGTGATCCCCAACGTCGAACTGTACCTCTCTACGCTTTAGGTCAGTGTAGCTCTTCTGTCTGCTCTTGACTGTGCGGAGTCGTCTGTGGATCTGCTCTATCACCTCCTGACGCTGGCAGATTAGCGTAGGACCAACCTCCCATTTGGTTCCCACCTCAACCCAACTCAGGGGTGCCATATACCTCCTCCCGTACAAGGCCTCGTACGGTGCCATGCCAATATTCTAGTGGTAGCTATTGTTGTATGTAAACTCTGCTAGTGGTAAATGCTCCTCCCAGGAGCCTCTTCAGTCTAACACGCAAGCATGTAGAAGATCCTCCAGTGTCTGGATGGTACGCTTCGACTGTCCGTCGGTTTGGGGGTGGTAGGCGGTACTGAATCTTAAACAAGTTCCCAAAGCCTGCTGAAATTTTGCCCAGAAATGGGAAGTGAAATGAGTGTCTTTATCTGAAATAATCTCACGAGGGACTCCGTGAAGGCGCACTACGTCTCTGATGTATCGCTCGGCCAACTGTGTTGGTCCAAAAGTGACTCGGAACGGCAGAAATTGTGCCGTCTTCGTCAATCTGTCCACTATCACCCAGATTGCATCGTGTCCTCGCTGTGTAACAGGAAACCCCACTACCAGATCCATAGTGACACTCTCCCACTTCCACTCCGGCATGGGAAGTGGATGCAGTGGCTCTGCAGGCCTCTAGTGCTCGGCCTTCACCTGCTGACATACCAAGCATTGCTGCACAAAACTACCAACATCTCACTTCATCCCCCTCTACCAGAAGTCGCGTCGCAGGTCGTGGTACATCATTGTGTTCTCGGGATGTATGGTAAATCTGGACCCGTGTGCTTCGGTTAGGAGCTGTCTCAACAGCTCCTCGTTTCTAGGAATGCACAAACGTCCTCTCATACACAGGACTCAGTCAGTGAAAGTAAAGTCTCCTGGGTCCCTTGTCAACGGTCTGTCCTGTAGTGCCCGTATGTATGGGTCGATCATCTATCCCTTAATGATATGGTCCAAAAGCTTTGGTCGCGTCTACCTCGATACTGTCACAGCCCCACAGTACCCTCGCAGCTCTAGGGGTCGCCAACTACCCAATGGGCGGGCACCTTCCGGCTCAAGGCGTTAGCCACCACATTTGCCTTTCCTAGGTGATAGGAGATGTTGTAGTCGTAGTCCTTTAGGAGCTCTAACCAACGTCTCTATTTCATGTTGAGCTCCTTCTGATTAAACAGGTACTTGAGGCTCTTATAGTTTGTGAAGATCTCAAAAGTCTCACCGTACAAGTAGTGCCTCCATGTCTTCAGCACGAAAGCAACTGCTGCCAACTCTAAGTCATGGGTGGGGTAGCTATGCTTATGGGGCTTTAGTTTCCGCAAAGCGTAAGCGACAACTTGGCCCTTCTGCGTGAGCACACCTCCCAACCCATGCAACGAAACGTCGATGTAAATCACAAATCCACCACTGCTGTCTGGGATGGTGTATAGGAGCTGAAGTCAATCTCTCCTTCAACTCCTGAAAGCACGACTCACACTCATCAGTCCAGGCGAAAGGCACATCCTTTCGAGTCAACTGGTTCATAGGATGCGTGATCTGAGAGAAACCCCTGATGAATCGCCAGTAGTAGTCTGCCAGTTCTAAAAAGCTGCGTATCTCTGTCACGGTACTCTCATGCCTACATATTCCAAAAGCTTTTTAAAAATCTAATTTTTTTTTAGGATGAAATAATTATTAGTATTGTGTAGGAATCCCTTGATTCTATAAACTTTTGATATATAGGGAGGGAGACTTATCATTGAGATAGTTAGAGATAATCTTTTCTACCAGTTGATGATAACTGGTTCGCGCTTTTATCGTCGTGTTATTTTAAAGTTCTAGGCATTGTAGTATATCACGAGAAGCTATCACCAGTTTACAATTTATTACTCGGAATTAAAAGTTTCCCGAGGTCGAACTAAGGGAGCAAACTATGATTTAAGAAGCATATGAATTCACAATATATATTGTTTTACAAAAATTAAGACAAAGGACAGAGAGAGCAAAAATTGCTTCTTTTCTTATTTCTTTTTCTTTTCCTTCTCTTCTCCTTTCTTCTTTCTTCTACGTCTTCTTCTTCTTTGCTACAAAGGCTCCTTCCTTCTCTTTTCTCTTTCATTTTCTCTGGCCCGTCCTCCTTTCTTCTCTTCTACTCCGCTCCTTCCTTTCTTCTCCTTTCTGTTTCGACGTCTGATTCAGAAATTAGACGCCTTATCTGATCAGCCTCTCCTCCTTTCTTCTCCTTTCTGTTCCGATGTCTGATTCAGAAATTAGACGCCTTATCTGATCAACCTCTCCTTCTTCTTTTCTTTCCTCTTGGCTTCTCTGGCTTCTTCTGCTCCTCTCCTTCCTTCTCCTTTCTTCTTCTCTGCGGCTGAGTCCCAACTGCTGCTCTTCCTCTTCTTCTTTCTTTCTTCCTTCCTTCTTCTCTTCAGCTGCTCCTTGCTTCTTCCTGCCTCACCTGCTCCCTGCACACACACACAAGCTTAGCGCAAAACACCTACCCTACCCCTTTCCCGCGTCTCTCTCTCTCTGAATCTCTCTTTGGGATGCTCTCCCAGAGCCGGGTAATCGGGTCGGGTTGCGTGCCCGGGTCCAGGCGCACCGGCGTGGGTGGTGCGCGAGGAGTGCATAGGAGTGGGGGTAGTCGAGTTGGGTCAGGTCCGCGTGGGAAGAGCCGCGGACGAGACCCGGGTGATAGGCGAGGAGGGACCTCCCCCCAGTGATTCGAGGAGAAATGCCTAGAGCACTTTTTCAATTAATGTGTGGGCGTGTGTCCACACACTTCCGAGGTGGGACTAAAGTCCCACCTCTGCTCCGCGCACCTACAGGCAGGAAAGCTTCGAGCAATTGGGGCAACAGCGAAGGCTTGCGACCCCAATTGAAGACCTGGGCACACACGCGGAAGTCTTCTGCGTTGCCTGGGGCTTGCGCCAAGAGCTGAAGAGGCCTGGAGCTGCTTGCCAAGCATCTCTTGCTGTTCGTCAATGGTGGCGAGGGGGGTGAGACCTGAAAACACTAAAACGGCCTCACGGCCACGTCAGAAAGCTCAGGAAGCTTCGCCAGAGTACGGCGAAGGCGGTGCGGGGGTCGGCGTGGTGTGGGGAGGCTAGAGTGTGCATGCCTAGGGCACATTGTGTGCGTAAGAGTGGGTATGTTCGGGGGGTGTTCTGGGTGTGTGGAGTGGTGGTGTGAGTGGGGGAAATGCTTGAGTGGAGTGAGGGGAAGCTTATGAGCTTGTCGGCGAGGGGTGGGATGGCTTGTGGAGGTGGAGCGACCTCGCCGGAGTTGGTGGCAGGAGGTGGAGCAGATGGAGGTGGTAGTTGCAGTCGAGGGGTTAAAAGTGCCAATTTAAGAGGGGAAAATAACAGAGAGAAAGGGGGAAGGTTTTTACCTACGTAATTGACGAAGAGGGAAAGTGGAGGTGCCTGGCGTGTGCCTGCCGGTGCTAGGGACGAAGGTGCCTAGAAGGAGGGTAACGGCAACGAGGGGGGGATCTGGAGGTGCCAGCTGGTGCGGCCTGGAGTGGGAAGACGAGGATGAGTAGACTCTGCTGCGGGTGTGGCAGCAGAGTGACGAAGAGGAGGGGGAAAAATCGCCGGAGCCTGCGGGCGTTTGACCATGGGAGGAGGAGACGAAGTTGGGGGGGGATCCTCAGCCAAATCAGGCTTGCCAGAAACGGCTGCCCCTGCTGCTTCTTATAGAGGTGCTGGCGAGGAGAGGATCTCGAGGGGGCATCGTGGGGAGCTCTCTGGAGAATGGTCGGAAAGTAGACCCATGCCTTTCGTGCGTTTGCACGAGAGGCATGGGCAGCTGCAGGTCAAAGGGGAGGGTCCCTGCGAAAGAGGACGACGCAGGGAACCCCCTTTTCGTTCCTGAGAGCGGCCCCCATACCCTGCGCGGCGCCATCCTCCGCGCGAGGTCGCCGGGGGTATGACACCTGCATGGGGTGGTAGGAGGGGCCGTTCTGCAAAGAACGAAAGAGAAGATAGGGGACTAAATGCAAGGGTTTAAAAAGATAAGGGTCAAAAAGTAATTCAAGAGGACCAATTTGTAAAGTCGCTCAAGATGGTCTTCTCTTAGGCCCAAATTTTTGTACCAACCTAATTTGAACCTAAGGAATTCAATGGTGTAATTTAATTTTAGGTTTGACCATGTTTGACTGGTCAATTTGCACAAAAACCAAAATTAGGTCAAAATTTGGGCATGGTTCTCAATTTAGGTCAAGATTGGTTTCAAAGGCCAAATTGAAGGTTCTAAACCCTAGGGAATATTTTTCCATGAATTTTAGAGGGTTTATTTGATTTTATCCTACCTAGAACCTCATGAATTAAAACAGGTTTATTTTTAGGGTTATAGAATGTCATTTAATTCCTAGAAGTTGCTATAACCCTTTTCGGCTCAGGTTATCCCACTTTCTCTCTTATTAAGCCCATTTGACCTATATTCAGACCCTTAGACACCCTGATTGTGCACTGCATTGGTAAAATTACAGTTTTACCCCTTATGACTTATTTTATTCTTCAATTTAGAATTCTCTGAGTTAAGCTTTTCTGTAGGTTTTGTAGGAGCTTTTTCACACTTATTTAGATCAAATTGTGCTAGTTAGGGTTCATGATGAGGCTCTCATCAATAACGTCATCATCAGTCATATCTAGCTTTAATTAGACATAATCAAGAAATAAATGCTCCTACATAACCACCAGAGAGATGTAATTATTGTATAATCATTCTGAGAGAAAGACAAGAAAACAGGGGTAAAACTACACTTTTAATAGCATATCTTAATTGCAGTACAATCATGGGATTTCTCAGGGGTTAATTAAAGGTCAAATGATTTTAATTGTCTAACAAGAGGTTCCGTGCAGACAGAAATGAGTTTTTGCGCATTTTAGGAATTAAATGACATCTGAAACCTTAAAAATAGACCCGCTTAATATTCTGAGGTTTTGGTCTGGATAAAATTCATCTAAACTCTCTAAAATTCATAAAAAAATATTCTCTAGGGTTTAGTACCTTTAATTGGATCATCAGAACCCATTTTGACCTAAAACTGAATCTCAGACAGACTTTTGCCCTAAATTGAGTTTTTGTATAAAGTACCCCATCAAACTAGGTCAAAACCAAAATCCAACTTTACTATTGGATTCCTTAGGTCCAAATTAGGTTTATACCAAAATTTGGACCCAATTTGAGATCATCTTGAATTAGTTTACAATTTGGTCCTGTTTGACTCTTTTATCTCACATGCATGCCCTTAACTCTCAAAATCCTTTCAAAAAGGTCCCTATCTTTTGTCATATTCTTTGCATGCAGGTCCTCACGCCATTTTTTGAAGGTTGAACCTTCACCGTCGAGTTTCGAGCAAGGATTTTTTACTCGATTTTCAATCAATCTCTCCCAAATTTGAACTGAAGATTCCTTGGGAAGTCACCTTCCATTTGAGCCATTTCTTGGGCTTTATGTCTTTCCCAAATCCTCATGCGAACCTGTTGAAGGTACGCATGTCAAACGTGCGCAAGAATCATGGAGTTTGCAAGCTTGTTTCCAATATTGAAATCCCTCCCCGTGGCCTATAAATGGATCCCAGAGGTCAAGCCGACGTCTTTAGCAAGGTTTGGGGGTTAAAACCCTCTTCAAAACTCCACCTTTGGCCCCGCTTTGCCTTAGCTCCGGCGAGCCTCTTCCTTCATCGTCCCTGGCCTCCCAACGGCGAAAATGGGAGTGCCATTATCTTCGTCTCCTTCGTTTGTGCTTGGTGTGACAAAGCCAGGGCTGTTGATGTAAACACATTTACACTACTTAAAATGTCTATTTATGCATGTTCTTAAGCATAGGATTGCATTTCATGATATAAATATTGCATTACATGCATCATCTTGCATTTAGAGTAGTTTGAATAAAATGGAGGTTAATTGTCTCCTTTTATGTGCTTGGACAGGGCAAATATTTTATCGGGGCCTCGGATCAAAGATCCAACCGTATGGATATGATCAGGGCGACGATTGGAGTTCAACGACTCCAAGATCGCCCTAATCAGGCATCCGTAGCATCAGATAGAGACCGGGGAACCCTAGAAGATCAAGGGCCAGGATGGTGTAAATCCGCACTTCAGATGGAAAATCCGACCACACGGATGAATTCGGATCGACGATCGCAGTCGAACGACACAAAAATCGAGTCAATCCGACATCCGTGGCACCATCTACAACTTCCAGAAGATGGACGGCCAAGATGGCGCCACGTGGCGCCATCCCAGCCGCCCAATCGGCCGCAGGAGTCCTGTGAAGTCCGCGCAACGTCTCCTCTCCGCCGTTGGATCTCGATCCAACGGCTGCGGTCGCGCGCGTTTAAAAACGTCCGCGCGACCATTTCGCCCGCGTAGCGCAGCGGCGACGCAGCTGCGGGCGAAGCGGAGGTCGCGGGTTCGAGCCGCGGAGAGGGGGTCGAAGGCGCGGGCGAGCGGGCGCGCACGAGCGTCGGATGAAGATCCAACGGCCGCGCGCGCCCGATAGCGCCGACGCGCAATTGGACGCTCTGGTGGGCGCGCGATCGCACGCGGGCGGCGCGCTACGCAGCGGGCGCGGACGCGATCTAAGCCGTCCGATCTCGCGATCGAACGGCTGAGACGACGCGGACGTGCGTCTGCGTTACGCGCGCAGGCCAGCCGAGCGGGCGCGCGTGGCGCGGCGGCGACGGCGACGGCGGGGCTTTAGCGACGGTTTTATCCGTCACTAAAGACCCCTTATTTATTATTTTGAAGATGTAATGTCCATTTTGCCCCCACTCCTTGCAACTATAAAAGGAGACCCCCTCCATACGAAATTTTCATCCCTTCCTTCTCCTCTCTACCTCTCCAAAGCTCAAGAGAAGCTTGTCCCACACCCGGGATGCTTCTCGCGAGATAAAGTCCAAATTTTCGTCCCCCTTCGGAAGTGGATCCCGCGACGACGACGGCGTGCTGCTTCGTTCCCGTTCTTCTGCTTCGTCCTCCTTCGTCCCGCTTCGTTCTCCTTCGTCCAGGCGTCGTCCCGTCCGGCTCGTCCTCCAAGCGACCGTCGAGGAGGATTTCTCTCTCCCTATTCTTTTTACTGCTTTCTAGTATAGATTTACTGCTTTCTAAGAGTAGTCTATTCGTCCTCCGAGCGATCGTCGAGGAGGACATTTCTCCCTCCATTCTTTTAATGCTTTCTAGAGTAATTGTTTTATGTTTTCTAGTTGTAATGAAAGAACTCTTTTATGATAAATTCCTTGTCTATTCTACATCTCATTTTGATTTCCATGTATAGTATTCCTTCTCTCTCTCTTACTCCCTCTCTCTCTTTTATTTGTTGTAGATACTTAGATAGTTTAAATTGAATTTCTTTGTGACAAAATAAAAAGAAACGCGAAGTTTTTAAATCAAACGTTCGCCTCCCTGTGTTCGACCCGGAATTCTTATTTCGGTATAAATTTTATTTGTTGAACACGAATCCTTCGCTTTCGAACTACAACGACGGGTTTTCCAAAACCAAACACGTTAGCGTAGATTCGTCTCGCTCAACATTTTGGCGCCATTGCCGGGGAGGCAACGATCTTTGATTTCTCTTCACGTTTTGTAACTTACAAATCATTTACCTCACTTTTCTCCTTTCTTATTGTAATTGCAGGTACTCTTTTGAGACAGGCAAAAGCGGTAGATCGGAGTAAAGTGCTGTGGAAGGTTTTGTAAGTTACCCCCCACCTCCCACCCATTAGATTTCATTTCATCACATAATAATTCAAACATCAATCAACCTAGGTGTTCTTATAAACTCTAAGGTTAGATTGTTTGTTGTTTGACATCCATACTCACTC